>OU565268.1:0-10000000 GCA_913789895.3 Seladonia tumulorum | reverse complement strand
TCCGATGTTATTAACATTGCCGGTGTTTGTTCAGCCGCCGCATATCCGAGTTTGTATTCCGGCGGATACGTGGCAGCAATGGCGGCCGCCGGCGTTTCGCTGCACGGACAGCCGGCTTTCTACCATGCGGCTCATCCTTATCAAATAAATCCTAACGCGGCCGCTGTCGGCCCCATGGCGAAGAGGAAACGTCGCCACAGAACGATATTCACCGAGGAACAATTGGAGCAACTCGAAGCCACCTTCGATAAAACTCACTATCCGGACGTGATCCTGAGGGAGCAGCTTGCGCAGCAGGTCGATCTCAAGGAGGAGAGGATCGAGGTAAGGTCGAACAATCATATAAGCGACGGAGATTGCTTTTTCTCTTATACTTCTCGCGCGTAAACATGTCCCAGACTGTTCATCAAATTGGAACACTTGCCGGCCACAAGCTCGTGGGGAAACAATGATCACGATGTGCGGTGTGAAATGTTTATTTAAAGATACGGTCCATAAACTTAAACCACTCGTTTATTCGTAGACATACGATAAAAAAAAAAGTTTTTTTTCATATTCATCTTAGTGGTTCTTTTCGGCACCCCCTTGAATCTGAAAATTAGTTTCCGCACGCCCTTGAGAAACGCGTCTCTATTTCTTTATTCGGAAAATCCATTGCAAGGTAATTTATTGAGAAATCAATTTTCCATCGAAACTTCTCTCGCACTCCCATAAGTGCACGCGCACCCCAGTTTAAGTACCACTAATCTAAGTAGCCTATTCATATCAAATGTGTAACTACACTGTAACTACGGTGCATTTGCGTGTACATCAAGTTACACTGTAGAAAAAGCTTCGAATTTAGTACTAATTTCGTACATTCCGCACAGAAGATATCTATCACGCTGAAAATCAAATAAAGTTTCTTCCTGTTCGTGGTTAGGCAATGGTTGAGCGGGGACCAGTGCGTCAAGTGAGACGTAAACAAGAGAAATGAAAAATTCAAGACTTTCCGTTTTGTAATAATAATACCGACCATCATCATTGCTCGCTGGCCGCGACTACCCTACTCTTCCCTACACCTACCACATTCGCACACCGAAACGCTGGCCTGTAGGGTTTCGTTTTTCGCCATGTCTTGTTCCTCGGGCGTCTTTTCTATGGTTTTGCTGTTGTAAAAATAGGAGTGTAAAAATTAATCCGATAGAGCTTCTGTGGGACGAACTGGATCGAGAAATAGGGAACCATTGTCCAAAGTTAAAAGTCAGTTTAAAAAATGCCGAAACTATGCCAAATATTAATTCGAGCAAAGAGGTGACCATTTTTCTATCTACTGTGTATAAAGAAACAGAAATAAAGCATTCGCGTTACAACAAATTTATGAGAATATTTCACGAATAGGTGCATAAACTTTTAGCCGGTAGTGTACAGAGATCGCAAGTTGCCGGGCGTCCACAAACTAATCAGGGAGAAGGTAACTAGGGCGCTACCTATAAGGAGGTCCTTATAGGTACTTATCTCCTATAAGGAGGTCTAAATTGTACCTGGTCGCAAACCAGTTGCAAACAAATCATTTAATTAAACATCGAACTCGAACGAACTGGTCACTTAAGGGATCCCATCGAAAATAGTACACGAACCTCTACAATTTAATTTCCTGGTGCAGTGATTAGAAATTCTCTATTCTTCATAATCTCCCACAAGAAAAAAGAAAATTTATATTCACACAGTGTTTAATCTATATATTGGTAACAAATATTTTGTAATATTTCTTGTAATTTCTTTGAAATAGTGTCACAAAAATTTCTAGTTCTGCTTCAGAGTCACCACTGGAGTAAGGTAAAGGCACCAGTAATTGACCATGTACCAGTAGTTGACCATTTTATAGAAAAACATAAAAAATAAGGTTTTTATAAGCGCACTTTTGATGAAAGTGAACCTCGGATGCCATATGTCGTCTGTTGTTTAAATTTCAAAACAATAAGAACATTTCAAACCTTATTTTTTATGTTTTGCTAAAAAATGGTCAACTACTGATACATGGTGGTCAACTACCGGTGCCTTTACCTTACTAAGGGTTAACCCTTTGCACTCGAAGCTATTTTAACTCCAAAACGAAACATTTCTTTTAACCTAGAATATTTCCCTTTTACAGATTTCCTTTTTGTGTTATACACATGAAAATGACGCAATTGACTCGTACAATATTGAAGTGTTTAGTAATTTATTAAATACAAACAAAGTTAATAATGTAAAAAATATTTTGAATAATGGTATAAAAATGTTTAGTGGCGACTTACAATCGCCATTCGAGTGCTAAGGGTTAATAGACTCCGACTAGCCTGACTCGACGTTACAGTGCAAGGGGTTAAATTCATGCGAACGGCATCGAGTCCGTTTGGAACACGAGCGAGAGTTATGCCCAGCCACAGGACCGCGTCTCCCGAGCAGAACTTTTATGGATTGAATGCTATCCGAGGAATTTCACGGGCGAGGCTTCCCGCGACCGGTAGCCGCCTAAACTGACAAATTACTCGCTCGAACCTGAAAGAATATTAGGTTTCCGGTTGACAAACATTGACCGTTCGGATCTCTCCGCGGCGTTCGGGTCTCGGGGAGGCCCGCGTACAAATTTGTACCGACGACGAGACCCGCTGTATCGAAACCCCGGGGCTGAGGAGAGCCTCGTGTTCCGTCGTCATAATTCTTTCACGAGGGTCATTAAAATTATTTGTGGCCAGTATTTATCGAGCGTCGTTCGACTTCGGCCAACAAGTTGCATGCTAGATTAAAAGCTTTGCGGCCGGTAATGTGTTTACTTGGACCGTGCATGTGAATATGATCGGGCTCGCGCACGCATTGTAACCGTGCACGTGCGACCTGACCCGGGAACAAGCCCGCAACACCACTCGTACGGCATTTAAACGGTGTAAAAGGTCCGGGCCGCGTGTAACCATTAATTCGTCACGAAATATTTCCCGTTTAATAACGAGGCGACTCGTTTTTGCTCAGCGGCGATTAACCACCGACTGTTTGTAATGTTAGAATATCGAAATCGGCTCGAAATCGGCTCGAGACAGAATCGTGTACGGCGACCTGTCGGAAACTTTTCCAATGTTTTCTCTGTCGGGGGTCAGTTGCGCATGAAATTTCCGAAGCTTAGAACGCAAAGCGAAGTGGTTTTCCTCGAGAAACGATTAGGTCACTGCGAGAAGTCTTAATAAACGTGTAGGGGAGAGTTGCCGAATACGTACCACTTAATTTCGAAGGCAGTTTATATATTCTTTAGTAGGAATTTGAGCAAAAATTATGTTTTGTATCTACAGTGAGTAACGAAAGTATTCGAACGCCCTTTAAATCAGTATAACTTTTTTTTTTAAGTGAATCAAACGACCTGACTTTTTTGAGGAGTTAGAAGAATTGGTTTTCCAAATGATGTGTAAAAAAGATTTTGAAAAAATTGCAATTGGTAAGAATTACATGAGCAAATAAAAATGGCACTTTTCACAACTTTTTTATTTGAACCTGTAGTGAAAATTTAAAATATGCGTTTTGTAGATATATGTAAGTTATATACATGCTGCAAATTTCATTGAAATCGATTAATATACACACGAGCTATAACTAGTTAAAAGTGGTGAAAAGCGTAGATTTTCAGGACTTTTGGCCAGTTTCTGCTTAAAATCCTCAGATTCTAACATATTTTGATACGTGCCATTTTTATCTGCGTCAGCCGATTTCGATGAAATTTTCAGTACGTGTATAACTAACAGAGATCTACAAAACGCATATTTTCAATTTTCATTACAGGCTCAAATAAAAAAGTTGTGAAAAGTGCCATTTTTATTTTCTCATGTAATTCTTACCAATTGCAATTTTTTCAAAATCTTTTTTACACATCATTTGGAAAACAAATTCTTCTAACTCCTAAAAAAAGTCAGGTCGTTTGATTCACTTAAAAAAAAAGTTATACTGATTTAAAGGGCGTTCGAATACTTTCGTAACTCACTGTATGTATTAACTATCGAGAAGTTGCAATTTAATATGATTTTTTAAATATTTATTGATAGATGACTCTGATATGAACACTTTTGTAAGATCATGCAAACAGTACGATTTAGGCAACCGGTATCCTAAATGGTACCAGCCGGTTTCCAAAATTGTACCTCATGTGTTGGATTAAAAAGATACAAAAAAATCATAAGAGAAACTGTATGTTGCGTTTAATTTCAGTTTAATATACAATACAACATAAAAATAAAATGGAATATTACATTACTTAACTTAAATACAACTAGGACAATAATAAATATTGTCTTTTTTCAAAACTCCTCCACAAGCTTCATGTACCCACTTTTGGCACTTTAAGCATTGGATCATGTCTTCTAAATAAGAATTATTGCAAATAAAACAGAACCAATCGTTTTCATTCTCCACTTCTACGAGAACTGGAGCAGCGATGCTGGTTGAAGGCGTGAAATCAATTTTTCTTTGTTTCATTTGTTTTATTTTCATTGCAACTAATTCCTTTTTATAGGGGCTACTGTAAGCTACTTTCCCATGCTAAGCAAATTTGAAATATTGTAAATCGTTTATTTTCGCGGTAAAATTTGGATAACAGTATCTTAAATCGTACTGGTACGATTTAGGAAACCACAATGTGGTACGATTTAGGAAAAAGACGTCCCGCTAAATAATTGAAGCTAACCTTTAAAACATTATCAGCATGTTTTATAAACTAAATAGAAATAAATAATATAACATAGCTAGTTTTCCAAAATATATAAGACTACCTCAGAAACTGTAGATTTATATTTAATTCAGCCGATTAAAATCGTTTAAAATTGACATCAGACTTGCCTGATTTCTTTGTGCTTCTGTCATTCACAAAACAACACTTCATGCGAATGACTTTTTGGTCCTACTATATCGACATGAATAAAAGTTCATATCTTTACCACCAAGAGGCATCAAAATGCATTACTTTTTAAATAAAAGAGGTGGTACGATTTAGATGACCAGTACGCATTTGGCAACTCTCCCCTATGTTGTATAATATCATTGTTGTTTTTTCACCGGAGGTTTATTTCCACAGTGTTCGGTAAAAATAATTGATAAAATTAAAGATATACGGTCTAGGAGTTTCGTTCTGTGAAATTTCCGTTCGACTGAATGTCGTCTTCGAGGACGGGGCCTAACAATAGTCTACGTGTAGATTCTTCGAGGGCACGAGAACGAGCGAGGAGGACTGCCATAAGGAGGCTAGATAATAGACTTAGGACGGTGTCATTGAGACCGGATTGCCGGAAAAATCCTTTTCCGACGCAGTGTCCTAGTCCCGTTTAAAGGGATTGCCAAGGAGATCGATGCTCAGCATCAGTTTCTTACTCTTCTCGGCCGCAGATGCTCTTTTCGGGACCGAAAACTCCTCGTTGAATCCTCCGTAATTGTACCGGGTGGTCTCAAACTAGTCGACGAGGTTTCCACGCGTAGGATTCCTTAACCCCTTGCCCTACAATAACGAGCTAGACTCGTCATGCAGATTCTGAATAGAGTCTGATAAATGTGAACGTTATTAATTTCCTTTAATTCGAAATAAAAATCTATTTTTTTGTAGTTGATATATATCCTTTGAGGAAAACGTAGGCATACAATAAATATAAACTATCTTTTTTTTCTATGAAATTCTGAACGATGAAGAATTTCTAATCATTATAATCACAAAATAAATAGTAGTGCAAGGGGTTAACAAATTGTGTACGTTCAATAATCTATAGAAGATTCGCTACACAAAATTGGCCTCGAATTTGAAAAATAATTCAACATTATTTAATTCGGTTATTCGTTTAAATCGTTAGAAGCTTAAAATAGCTGGAAACAGTATTGATCCATCAATCCCTCAATTCACGAATTTAATCGAGATTCGATTACCAAATCATATTCGATACCATGGAATTATTCGGTTAAATTGTTACGTGGAAACCATTATTGTTATTATTAGGACCGCTTTTTTTACAACTTACTTTGCTTTTTTGCAAATGTTTGGTGTACGAAATTAATTCGTAGAATTAATAGAAAATAGTGGGTTATTTTTGAGACTTGATGTACCGGGAGCCTAATAGGAATTTCTATAATTGTACTGTGCCAAAAGAACGCTTAAAAATCGTAGATCACGTTGCTGGAGTGACTTGTTGGTTTACAATTGAAATTGTTAGAATTGAAATAAAATGATGAGATAAGGTACATAATTGGTACACAAGACTTTAGGTGAGATCATATTAGTTATGGGAAGCATTTGTTCTATTGTTACTTGATTGGATTATGTCAGAGTGTAGCAGTTTATCTCGGTTTACATTAACTTTAGAAATTAGGCTCGAAGGGATGACGAGGGTGTGTGTGTGTGTATGTGCGGAAGGAGGAAACAGTTTTATGTTTATTATGTGCAAACCGACAAGGGAACGAAGAAAGAACGACACGAATCAATTTGTACGGCTCGTTTCGTCGCAGCCAGATTCGAGGCTGAAAGAAAGAATTGTTTCCCCGCCGGGCGTTTCACGCGTCTCGATAACGAGGCCCGTTTGCACAGTGTAATCGTGATCCCGGGGCAAATACACTAAATACCGGTGCGATATCGCGCTCCCATTGGTGGCTCGCAATTTGCCCAAACAATCGTACAATCCCGAAGTCATTCACACTTATCGCGGCGAGCAAAGACCACCCGCGTGGTCGGTCGGCCCCGGTAAAAGAAAAATCTCCGGGACCGTCGAGAGAGCCTTTAAAGACTTTGAAACAACATATACCTGCCGTGCACCTGCCGGCGCGGCGAGAGCAAGAGTTTCGGTGTTTGTACAGAATTAGTAGAAAGGCGACTTTTCAGACGGGAAAGAGGAAAAAAGCGGTGAAATAAAGGAAAAGACCGGGGAAACGGGCTCCGGGGACCAGGGGCGGAGGGGTGGGGTGGGGAGGGGGGCCGGGGCCTCAAGCACTTCGCCTCTGCTGTTTGGAAAGAAGCACGACGACTGTTTGTTTACACGCGCGACCGTCTCTCCTCTATCCCCGTGATTGCATCAACAGAATTCCAGAAACATGCCGCGGCGACAGGTGCCTCGATAGAACGAAAATCGAGGCGCGCGAATTTTCCCAGTTCCGCATGACAGATGATTAACATGTAATTTGATCTCGGCTGAATTAATTTGACTGTCAGCCGATTCGAATCGATTGAACGTTGACCGATTATTGGAATCGCGCCGAGTGTTTATAGAAAAATGGGAAAAAGGAGAAGGGAAACAAAGGGTCGGGGGAAAAAGCATGGAACTCTGGGAGAATGGGGAAGAGTGCTGGACACAGCGGGGAATATGCAAATGCCGATATGGAACATTAAAAACATTTAACAGAAGCACGTCGCGAGACAATAAATGTGAATCAAGGATTGTTAGAACTTGACGGTCAATCTGCCACGGTCAGATGACTTTATCCCGCAATTATTGAAGTTGGAAAAATGCTTCCATGAAGAACAATCGAATAAACATTGATAAAGCACATATGACTCATTCGTAAGAAAAGTAACACAAGTGAAACGAAGGAAATTTTACAATTTTAAAATTTCCAATTTTTGTCAATTACATAACCAATTTAGAAATGTAATATAATTTGTTGTTATCTAGATACTGGGTTAATTATCATATACATTTGTTATAAGATAGACCACAATTTATAAATTCATTATTATAATTTTTTTTATAAATATATTTTGAGTTATATCACTTTTCTTACGAATTGACGATATCATAGTAAAAACCGTATAAAATCTAAATAAAATTTTCTTAGCTTCGTGAGGCAACACGTGCCTGTCGCTTTTAGTATGAAAAAACATAAACGCAATGCAAAAATTGAACAAAAGAACATCAACAGAAATTAATTTTTCGAATTGAATCCAGATTCGTGGCACCGCTTGCACGACCGAAGAGTTAATGAAAATAATTTGATAAAATTACACGAATTGAACAATGATACGATAAGTTAGCAATTTGAAAGGCAGGAAATAGAAACGTAGGAGCGCGAGAAAGGACTCTTAAGTAATTAGACGGGAGATCAGCGGAATATCCGAAACGCCGAAGGTAACAACAGCCGGAGGTATTGATTTTCAGGCTTCGTTTAAATCGAGTCGGACAACCGTGAGGAACAAATGCTGATTTCGAATGTGGGATGAAGCCGTTTGATCTTCGCTAGCTCCCTTCCGCCTTGTTACGAGCCCCCCGCGATGAATACGACGCCGGGCAGGTAAAACGGGCTTATCAATTAAGCGCCGTGCCCGTTCTGATAGACGCCCGGAGGTCTCTTAATAATTTTCCGATGCAATAACGAGAAACGCATAGACGGGATGTGCAGGCCGGTTCAACGGGATGCGTAATTGAGTCGCTATGACACTGCGTGGCAGACAATCGATGCAACTGCAGCATACACGATAACTTGGACATAAGCCGAATAAGTTGATACAAATCGTTGGAAAGACATTTAGTTTTTACGTTGTTGAAACGCCTTTGGAAAATATTATTAGCAGCATCTCTATTGTCTCGAATTTACAGAAAAATTCATAAGCTTACACAATTACGATCAATTTAGAAAAAAAGGTATACCACCCTCGGTCGCATCGAATTTCATTTAATTTATATGCCAAGGGGTTAATATTTCATAAGAATTTGTAGCTATACTCGACTCTTCCACTTTTTCTCGAAAAGCAAATTTTTTTAAGAATTGTTCGGGGTGATATTTTTCTATGCATGTTTGGCTGTTATTAATGTCAAGACAGAGGAACCGAATAGGAATTTATATCTCTCTTCAGTGGTTTTATACATTTGTAAGAAATGTCCTGATACTCTCACATTTTCATACTCTTTTTACACCTTGAAATTACACCCACCCATTTTTGCCATAAACGCATAAAATCCGCAGTTTACTAATTGCGTGATTCAAGCTCTGAAATGGAAGGGGGGAGAACACGTAGGACCGCGAGGGGTTAAAAGGACAAGCTCCCTTCACGATCGAATGTTTTCGATTGCAGGTGTGGTTCAAGAACCGTCGCGCAAAATGGCGTAAACAGAAGCGGGAGGAGCAGGAACATATGCGGAAGCTTCAGCTGGAGCAACGTCAGCGTACCGACGACAGCGTGCCGGTGGCCGCTGTCAAGGTCACGGACCACATGCTCCTGACCAGACAGCAGCAACAGCAACAACAACAACAACAACAACAGCAACCGGAACAGGACACCGACAGTTCGGACCTGGAAGTGGCGTAATCGAAACGCAGGCGTTAGACACTTTTTCACTGGCTGTACCGGAGGAACCGGTGTCCGAAAACGGAAGGGGATGTTTCCACCCTTTTTACAGCCGAGATGTAAATACGGAATTAGGGTGTAAATACGTTTGTACATACAGCTTACGTTCGATGTGTATAATAGACAGTGAAATAAATTATTGAAACAAAACCGCAATCTTCTGTTAAGACTAACTATCGAGATGTTTTATATGTTCAGATTAAACAATGTGTACAATGTGAATTGTTTGTCGTTCGAACAACAGGTTCTAACAATTCTGCACCTTTCCCGAGCGTCCCCATTTAGGTTAAACGTTCATGATCGTTGGATAATTAATATTTTTCGTAGCTGTAGTTTGTTCAGAGAAAAATTTAATCCGATTTCAATTTAAAGGTTGGCGTAACCTAGGATGTAATTTTTAGACCTCGTTTGGGATTTTTTGTGAGAAATGAGAAGATTGTTTTGCATCGATTGTTTGTGCAAAATATTGACTATCATTTGAAGTACAGAATATATTTTTTCCAATGAAAAATACTTAAAATTGTACGAGCTGCAAAATTTCCCAAACAGGGTCTTTTTAAATTTTCTCGTTACTTTTACGAATTCACGCGTCAATTCGTTTGCAGACATTTTTTTTTTAAGAAAGTGTAGCAAAAGGGAATTGTTTTGCGTTTCTAGACCAGAGCACACCCTTGAAAAGGAGATTGCAGAGTACACGTAGACGTTTGAAGTTTTCGTGTTGCATAGCAAGTTAAAAAAATCCGAAGCGATTTAAAAGTTGCCGGGCGAGGCAATGTGTGCACTAATCACCGGTAAGAAATCATTTCTTGCGAGAATTTCCGGCAAATATTTGCACGGCGAAAGTCCCCCCTCGATTCCGGAGCACCCGGTACACCGAGTGTAATCTCGTTACAGAATGGATCAGTGATTAAAATCCCTCGGCAGACTGGCGTCGTAGCGGCTGGAACTTAGTTCTACGTGCCTCGACGATTATATTATTAGTATTGTGCGATAGGGGTGAAAGAGCACCTGGCTGAGTAGCGGTAACTCATGGACACCGCAAGTTCGCCGAGTTCCTTGGGAAGCAAGTTCCGGTAAGTACATAAATCCCGAGGGCGAGCTAGGAACTAAGACGGTTGGTTCTCTTGCGGTGCAAGTTTAATAGGTTCCACGCCGCCGTCGCTGCACTGAGACCTAAAGACGATCGACTTAAACGCGGCTTCTTTTATTTCCGCCGCGGGAGAGAGCTCTTTTTTCTTTCAATTATTCAAAAGTCGCTAACTTCGCCGCTCTCCCCGACAATTGTTTGCTTGGCCGCGCGCTGGCTCTCCTCTTCAGCTTCCTCCGCAAGCTTGGGATTCGCCAACTCGTCCTTATCGAACTTTTCACTTAACCCTCGTCCCCTGTGGCAATTTGACACATTTTTCACGTAACGAACCACGTTATCCTGCCGGTCGCAGAACAATTCATCCGAAATTTTTATCTCTTTAAAAACATATGCAAGAGGAGTAACCCAACGTGGTGTCTTCAAATAACAAATAATAAGTTTAGACGAAAAGATTGCTCAAACAAATGCTGCAATCTGTTTTTTGTTACTTTGCTTTTTTTTATCGAGATACAAGGTTCAGTCTTCTCGAATTCGGTGCCAAGCACAGAAATTAATTTTTCTTTGTTCGAAAAGTTGATCTTTGCAAATTTTTTCCCGAAAACTGACCGACTACTCGGAACAGTTTTAAAGCGGTGTCAGTTCCAGGGAGTACCCCGTAATCTTTTTATGGAAAAATATATATGAGAGTTATGGTTGTTCTAGAGTTATGATTGGTCTCCCGGTTTGACTTCCGGTTCAACTGAAATTCCCCGAGTTCGCGTAATGTATATCATCCTAGTCCCTGAACGAAAGACTGTTTAGTTTCACATTTTCGTTATTATTCAAATACAGGTTGCAGAAACTTGAAAATATAAAATTAGACTCTCGTAGATTTTTTAGTACAGTTATAGAATATGGTCGCTACGAAACGTTGTTGGCACGGTTTACGACAGATACAAATGTTTTTCAAGAACAGACGCGTTTTACAATTGTTTACGAAACATTTGATATACACATTCTTTGTGAAAGCGGACTCTAATGCATTAAACGGAAGTTTTCCTCTACTGCATACGTTTCCTTTGAATCGGCGCAAAGCTCGACTAAAAAGGGACTTCGGTACACAGAAAATTACAACATTTCGCAGAGTGCTTTAACGAGAAGATCATTATTTTTCGCCGCTTTGTAGTCGACGACAGCGGGGACATTCTTTAAACTTTAAATTGTGCTTTCTGGCTACAAACACGGTAAAAGGTGTTCTGAAAATCGAACAACATCATCCCGAATAGTGAAATGTAGACAGCTATGCAGAATCGGGGCTAAATGGAGATTTCATTGTTCCTTGAATAATTTGAATAAGCATTAAATACTTAAATTCTTTCGATCTGTCTCCTGCTTGAAATTGCACCTGCATAAGTAGACTGCGGATCTTTGTGCAAAATAAAAATGTTTTGCAACGATTATAGACGGTGTGAATTAATTAAAAATTCATTTCATCCCTTAAAAAATCTTTTACATTGAGAACATAATATCTTTTACTGTTTCCTATTTCATCCATCCGATTTCTTCATGAATGCATAAATATCCGCAGTCTGGTCACAAGATTTCCATATTTACACAATTTCCAAGAACAAGACCGAACCATTGACTCAATCAGCGCCCTTGCAACACATCTTATCAATGGTCTTAGCGGTTTCCTGCCTCCTGCCCTTCCACTTCCTCATCTGCCTCTTCTTATCTTCGTCGAAGGGGCACTCGACCTTGGTGATCCTCGCGTCCCTCTTCTTCTCGGCCCGGCCGATCGGCAGGGTGGTCGGGCCGACGTCGATGACCTTGAGAATCTCGATGGGATTCAGCGCAAACTGGCTGCACTCGGGCGAGCCAACGGTGAGCACCAGGATCGTGATGAACTTGTAAAAGTACGTGGCCCTGAGCAAGTACACGGCGCCCTCCCCGTAGGTGAACAACGGTGGGCCAACGGAGTTGACGTCGCAGACGTAGTAGGCGCCGCAGAACTTGAAGATACCGAGGCAGGAGCTCTCGCATGTGAGAATGCCGAATTTATACTTGAGGAACATCTGCTCGAGCGACTGCCAGAGGTATCTGTTCGACTTGGAGTATAGCCTGCCGCAGATCGCTGGCAGCACATTGGCCTCGAACATGGTCTCGCCTATAGTGAAATGGCTGGTCAGATACCTGTTCCAGCAATTGACGTGGCTGTACTCGTTCTTGGTCGCCTTGAACTGCGCCTCCAGTTTGCTGTGCGTGTAGTATCGGTCGCCGCACATCACGATCACGTCGAGGGTCTTCGAGCTCCAGTACTCGGGTGCCATGATCCTGGTCATGCCAGCGCAGACCACGTAACACGCGTACGTCTGCATGCCTCGGTTCTCCCTGTCGAACATGCCGTCGGTGATGTGCAGCTCGCCCCAAAGGGAGAACAGCTTGTTCGACTCTTCGACGACGTATTGGTGCCAGCGCATCTTCCCGGTGCCGGGCTCCTTGCTCTTCTTCTTCTGGGCAATCGGCGTGCACTTGGCCCAGCTGATCTTGTACAGCTTCAGCCATGTGGGCTTCTCGATCGCGTCCCTCAGGTCTCCCTCCTCGTGCTCGAGCGTGCACGCGTCTCTCACGTCCAGAGGATCGAACGGACAGTCGTCGATCGTCTTCCTCGCCACCAGCCGTTGGGCCGGCTTCGGAGCCGTTCTCTGGAGCAGCTTCAGATTGTGGATCTGGCAACAGAGATGCGTCACGTGGTAGATCTGCACCGTGAAACAGCTCTCCTCCCATTCCACCTCCTCTTCAGGCTCGGCTAGAGGCGGAGCGTCTTCTCCCAGCAAGACCACCTCGGGCACAGCCGTTTCTTCTTTGACCCTCTGCATCTCCGATTTCGGAATCATGTAGACGTACGCTCGCAGCATCAGTATCATCAGGTGCCTCCGCAGCGACTCCCTCGAGCAAAACTTCAGGATGCAAGCGAAGCTGGATGAAAGGGTATACCCGGATAAGATAGTCAAAAATGCCATTGAACCGAATTTTATCGACGATGTGCCATTCGATAGAGCACCAAGAAAAAACATACTGTGCAAAATTTCAACCCTGTATCTCGATCGGGAGGATAGTTATGGGGTAAAATCGAAAAATCAGTTTTTCGCCTATTTTCCCTAGTTAATGACGTTTAGAAATTCTGAGAAAAATCTGACACATGTCAAGAACCCTAATACATACTTTGCAATTGGTTTCAGAGTTTTAAAGTGAAAATCCTGCTTGTAAAAAATTAAAAACCTCAAAAAAATCGAAAAAATGCAGATTTCACATGGAAGTTCTAGCGTGACAATATTTCTATTTTTACAGTAGCGGTATATTGTCATAAGTATTGTTCATGAATTTTTTCAGATTTTTTGGTTTGGTGCGCCGTTGTTAAAAAAAAATAAAAACTGATTTTTTCGACGTTCTTTCCGCGAAGAACTAAGCTAACCTTAAAATTATTACGTTCTATTTATTCTGTAAGTCTATCAGGCACTGATAAACCTTGAACATTTTAAAAAATTATTAAACAATAAAATCGGCTTGATTAGTATTTTTACTGTCTGAAAGTATTAACTACATTCCCAACGGCTCGATTAAATTATTTCAAAATATTTTAAACGAAGAATCTCCGGGAATAAAATGTTTGTTATTTGTGACAATCACAGGGAAGATAGAGAGTAAAATGTTAGGCGTTTACCCGTTGTCGTTCCAGAAACCGAACTTGTCGCAACGGTACGGGTTGTACATGTACCAGAAGAGGTTGTCCTGCCAGAAGGCCACGCAGAATCGCGAGGTGCGGAAGATGCAGTTGCGATAGCGGATCTTCAGCTTGTCGAACCAGTCCTCGATCTTCTTCACGCCCCCGTGCACCGGTGATCGTTGACCGTCGGTGATCTTCTCCGCGCCTAGCTCCAGCTGAACGTTCATCAGCTCCCTCCGTTCCAGTTTCGCCTTCCGCTTCAAGTTCGGCTCCTCGTAGTCGAAGGTCACGCCGGTTATCACCGGCACGTCGTTCATCTCGCGAAGCAACTCCACCTCGATGCTGTACTTGTAATTGTACACGACGATGTCGTCCAGCCGCTGCTTCGGTTTCACGTTCAGCATGCCCATGTGTGTGTACAGCATCCACGCGTGCTCGTAGATGTAGTCGATATTCGCGCTCCACGCGTATTTGTATCTGTTAACCAGTTATAAGTGTGTGTTATCCGTCATGCGTAAAATTATGTTACAATTTGATATTTAAATTGTAATTCTGGCGAAAACTAAATTATATTCGTAAATTTTTATATGTTTAAAATGTTTAGAGGTCCAGACGAAATAAAACAAACAAAATTATAAATAATTTGAGTTGGATTTATAACTTCCTGAAAGCTAACTCGTAAGCAGTACAGTAGAGATTCTACTAAAGTCAGTCTTTTGGTTCTTTTTTACTGACTTGTGTAGGGAACGTCGGAGGTACTCGCCGGCCGCGACTCTCTGCGTCTCTTTCTTTCCCATACGCTGTCCTCCTCTGCGTTCGAAACTTTCATCGCTCGTTACACAAGTAAATAACATCGGAATTATATAATATTTGGTATCATTTTAATCAGAAAAATGCCACGAATATGTTGGTAAAAGTTTCATAAAAAAATAATGAAAAATAAAGAAGTTTTGTAATTGGATTAGTAGTGGTCTTCTAGTCTCACACCGATATAGCCGACAATGTGGTGGCCGCGACACGACGGTTCTCGAGTGGTGTGAGGTGTTCCACTGTCATAAGTAGGGAACGTCGGTACTGATTTCAGTAGAATCTTTACTGTATCTATGATTATCGCGACACACACTGGTGGACGCTTTGCAAAGAGATCGCCACAGTTAACTGGTTAATAACAAACGTAGGCTGTGGCCCGTGTCTAGAAAACTGTTTACGGCGTTGAAGAGGGAGAGTACCTCAACTGCGTTTTAGCGAGAAGAGCAACGATGGCCTGGTAGAAACAAAACTTCCAGGTTTTTCGACGTTGACGCATCAGCCCCAGCTCCGGCAAATGCATGCCCCTCAGGCCGTGAATACAACCGTCGGCGTAGATCTTGGTGACCTTCCCCTTCGACGGTAACTCGAAAACTATGTAATCACCGTCGACTAATCCCGGGTGTTCGCCGGCGGCCCGATCGACCAGCCACTCTTTGGCCAGCGTCGGACAAACAGGCGGTATCCTCGCGTGGCCTAATTCCTTGCGGTCGGAATAGTCGTTGTTGGGGTCGTCGAAGGCCGCGTCCTCTTCGTCCGATTCACAGGGGAACAGATCCTTCCTCTCCTTCCGTTTTTGCCGATTACGTTCTCTCATCTCGTTCACCAGGTCTCGCATGGTGCACGGCCACATTCCTGGCCACTTGCCGCTGTCAGTTTTCTTCGCGTCGGCGACTATGTCCATGTCTGACCTTGACTCGTGCACCTGCAAGGTAAGGTCTTCAAATAAGTCTTCGCGTCGATCGATTATTAACGCTCATTCGCGTTACATTCGTTTTGTAGTTTTCTTTTTTTTACCAGTATTAACCCCTTGCACTACTATTTATTTTGTGATTATAATGATGAGGAATTCTTCATCGTTCAGAATTTCGTAGAAGAAAAAGGTAGTTTATATTTATCGTATGCCTATGTTTTCTCCAAAGGATATACAGGGTCATCCGTTTTTAAACGGCCAAACGTCAACCAGCTATAGAGGGCCCCAAATGGAACAACTTTCACCCGTAACACTTATTTTGTTTCGGCCTTGATTTCTTGAAAATATTTTAAACAATACGTACCCAAAAGATGTATTTAAAATCATTCTTAAAACTTGAGTCCCGTTACATTCCTTGAATATTTAGCGGGAATATTTGACGGGTTTTTGCAATTATCTAAAAATCAAGACCGAATCAAAAAAAGTGTTAGGGGTGAAAGTTGTTTCATTTGGGGTTCTCTATAACTGGTTGACGTTTAGCCGTTTAAAAACGGATGACCTTGTATATCAACTACAACATAATAGAATTTTAGTTCGGTTAAAAGGAAATTAATGACATACATATTTATTAGACTCTGGTCAGAATCTTCATCACGTGTCTGACTCGATATTGTAGGGCATGGGGTTAACAACTAGTTTGTATTCATATTTGGAAATTTGTCGAATCGAGAGATTTTTACGATCCGTTTTCACCAAGATAAGTAGGATCAAGTAGTTAGTAGATCGAGACATGTACGAACCGGCAAATTCGCACGCATATTCTTCCAGATTCGGATCATTTTCGAGCGATCCATCTTATTCGGCAAGTCCTCTTTATCCTGGAACTGGAAAGCGTTAAGGGGCAAGCATTCGTGCGGCGTCGCTAAGTCCTCCTCCGATTGAACTCGAGGAAACTTCCGGGACGGTGCCGGTTTCCTCTGTTTAAATATGTCATCCCTCTCCAATTGCACTTGCTCGTCCAAGAACCTGAAGACAACAACGAATTTCCTGGAAACCCTACACCCTTCCACCAAGATTCCCATTTTTCTCGCTGCAAACTGTTATTTACAACACTTATTATTTACACATTTCTAACGTACTCTCAACTTCCTACAAATAAATTTCCGTTACCGATTCGTATTAACAAGGAGCTCGTTATTTCCTCTTTAACACTAGATTGCCTAAGCAAGTCATTTTGACTGCTTTTGAATTTCATTTTTTTTATTGCTAATACTTATTAATAACTTGTTATATGACTGTAAGTGATATAAAATATATTAAAAATTACTATTAAACAAATTTCTTTGCGCATTAGTTATTTTTTCACAATGCAGTCATCTTGACTGCTTTCAGGCAATATAGGTATATACTAAGCTCCCGTCTTTCTAGTGTTAACAATTTAGTATTTAACGCTGACGAAATAAATTTCATTGCTTAGAATTCAGCATTGTACTCGCGGAATTACTGATTTTTTTATAACAATACTTTTGTTCGTATTCCATAAGCGGATACACTGCATTTGGTAAAATGTTGTAACTCTGTTGTTGAAATAAATGCTGGCTGCGAACGTGTTAAACAATAATATAAAAACTGAAACTGGCTTATCGCGTCGAAATTTAATTTCCCGTCAGGATTAAAAAACAATACTGTCCGTGCACGGAACGGGAAGTCGTTGTAAAACGAACACGGTGCAATTTCGTACGGAAAGCAAAGAATAATGGTTTTTCTACGTCCTCTAAACTGGTGGCATTTTTTCGTTCAAGATTATTCGGAAGGTCACGGTATAACAGGTCATCGAACTCTTCGCGATTTGTGCTCCAATGTCGCATAACGGGTAAACTAGTGTTGACCAGCGAAAATAATATTTAAATGTTTCAATTGTGTTTAAATTTGAGATGTGCGGAAATAATTAACCCATTTGCATCATTAGCGTGTATATACGCTCAATTTTCCCGGTCACTATCACCGGAGCATATATATATACGTTGAATTTATTGTTTCTTACAATGTTGAAATATGAAGTTCCTTTACTTATAGTCATCGTTATGACTATAAGTCATAATTTCATAAGTCACAATATTAAAAAAAACAGTTTGGCGATAGAGAGGCCTTCTTTTTATATTTCCTTACGATGCGAATGAGTTAAAAGAAAGATTTAATTGTCAATGTTCGTTTGCTTCGGTCGTGATACCAAATTAATTAAATTAAATTAAATTAGTTGCGTCGATCTGGGCGACCCTAACCACAGCATTTTCTCTTACGCGTTCATAAAAATCTCCCAGTTAGGCATGTCATCGCATTTCCATCTTTTCTTCATGCATTTCTCCATCGAAAACGGTCTCCTCTTCTTCTTGGTTCTTCTCGGCGCGTCTTCCGATTTCGTTTTTTCTTCGGTTGCATCTTCGACCTCGGCCGGTTCCTCCGCGACGTCTGTGTCCGGTGCATCGGTATCTGGTGCATCGGTCTCCGGTGCATCGGTGTCCGGTGCATCGGTGGTGGTGTCACCGGCGTCGGTCGTGGTAGCCTCCTGTTCCTCGTCGGCCATGTTTGCTCAGGCTGATGTGTTTTACTCGATCACATTTATCGTGGATTTGTCGAACGATTCACACATTATTTCCGATGAAATAACGGGCCGAAGCGGATCATTGCATCGCGCTAATGAAATTCTGTACTTTGCAATTTAATGGAAATTAGTCTAGTCGATAATATCGTTCGACTAGATCATCGCCGGGACGCGGAATACTTTCGTCACATCGTAAATACCGCTGTCGATGATTTCGATCGTAATTTCCAATTCGGGGTTGTAACCCGATAACGATAAGCCCCGCGCGGATGACATTTGAATATTCCCGTCGCGATCTGAATTTTCCGCCGGAACACTACGACGACTTTTTTTCCGGTTCGATGGGCTAATTAACAAATCATTTCGTTCGGTACTTCGATCAGAAATAAATATAAATGTCCCTAGTCGCGCTGCCATTGTTCACGCTTCGTTCACGTTGTTAAATATACACGGTGAACCACGTAACAACGCGGCACGTTTAAAAGTATTACAGTCTACAAAAACTGGAAATAAGGGAAAACATTTTTATCTGTAGACATTACAAAAATTCGCTCGATTTTATTAATTTTACCCTTATGTCAATAACCCAGGTACCCACTTTCAAATTTTTCTTGTAACCTCTTTGATAGTTTTGTTGACAACGAGAATTTAATTTTTGTTTCATTAATTACCGAAAATAACATTGAATTGACTCGAATCGAGGGGAATACAGTTACCCTCTCTCTGCCAGTACGGTCACGTGACCGGGTCGTAGCGTGGGGGGAATAGCGTCGTGGAAGGGGAACTGACTCACGCCAATATTTCCCTAATCATATCGACGGCCGTTCGAATGACACCGCCATAGCACACGAAGGGTTAAACACTGTTTGGTCGCACTGTAGTTCCTTTCAACGAGCTCGGAATAATAAAAGAGTATTTTTAAACCGCTTAAACGTTCCCACTGTTCTACATTTGATCCACTCGATCGTAAAAGCATAAAATCACAGTCCCTCGCTAACTAAAAAAAAAAAAAAATGTATTCGCACATTTTTCCGCATATAATGAAATGATCGTAGGACCAGAGTCTTTCCGTGTGCTTTTCATTTTTTCATTCTTTTTTCGCGTACCGATGCGGTCACGTTCGCCATCGATCGAATTTCACGTTCGGAACGCGTTTCAGAACGAGCCTGGCGTCGAAGTGGAACCGAGCACGGAAGCTGAACAAATGCGACTTCTCAAAGGGGCTGAAGAAAGATTTAAAGTGTTCCGTTCTGTGATTTTGTAATTATTTTCCCGCGAAGTAGACGAAACCATAGAACGGCAAGCAATCTCGGCGCGGGAAGCCGCACGCGGACGCAAAATTTTCAAAGTGTTTATAAAATTACGCCGATACACGGAGGAAATAGCCGGAAACCTTATTCACGCGGTAATGTTCGGCTCATTACTGGATTTAGGGGCGTATTGTGCGCAAAACGAGAATCCGCAACTACATTTCGGCAACAAAATCGAGGAAACTCGAAATTACAAACAATTATAAACTACGACCGTACGGGGGCACAAACGCCGACATTATTAATTTCTACAGACCCTTAATAACACTTTTCCAAACAACAATTGTCAATTTTAATTAAATCGTTACCGCGCGCAACAATTTACTGCCGAATTGTTCCCGAATTTATTGAAATAAATCAACGCAGTATGTTATGTAAAGATACACAATTTGATCAGTCGCAAATTGATTAGTTTTGCAATTCGTCCTTCTTTTTCGTCATCTTACTCAAAATTCATATTGTTGCTAGACACCGTGTTTTTCCGTCCTTGTTTCACAAACACTGGTCAAAAAGAGGAAAATATACCGTGAGAGAAACACCGTGCTTCAATATCATCGAGCAATTCATTAATTATATTAATACGCCGTCCAGAAATTTGCGTTATCATTCTTTATTGAAAGATATACATCCCACGCATATCATTCTATAGCTTCAATCGAATAGACGATAGTATCGAAAATATTTAATCACCTCGGATTTATTATAAGTGGACCGGATTATCATAGGTAAGAAAAATTTATGTAAAATGGCTACGTAAAATTTCAAGCAGCAGTCTTATTATTAAACGGATTTAATGTCACAAGACTATCGGTGTAACAAGATGATTAAATGAAGAAATCAATGCATTTTTTAGTTTGCAAGTAACAAACGGTAAATATACTTTTATAATTGTATTATCCTTAGTACCTTACAAATTCGTGGACATACTGAATTAATACGTACGGTCGATGTAACCACGGCATTTAATTTACAACTTCGAACATGTTCGAACAGAAACGAAACATTTATCTCGGCTACGGAAAAACGATTCGGATCGTCGTAACGGGTTTCCCGGAAGTTTAAGTGCAACGGTTCTTCGGCAGATGGATCGGTCGAGATAACGAAAATGGAGCGGGTACGGGTTTCCCTCGATTTTTCCGCGGAAACGGGAGGAAGTGGTACGGATCTACGGCCAGCGACGTATCCCGTGGGAATCGGAGCACCGGTCGAAGTCAAAGTGAATTTGAAGCTGAAATCGGTCTGATCCCCGCAAGGTTCCACGGTGGAGTGAAGTTTCTCCCGAGCAAATCAAAGATCAAGACAACCCACTCCTCCCCCTCTCTCTTTCTCTCTCCCGGTGAAATATTAATGAGCCAGCCAAGCGCCTCCATCGAGAAAAGATATGTATCGATCGGGTCCCGAGGAACGGCTAAATCTCGAAAGCTCGTCAAAATGAATTATTACCAGGTGAGACGATGCTCGATGGACTGATAAATCACTGGGATTTTTATGCAAAATAGAAATTGTCCACGTGTTAATTTGCGAGACATAAAAATGCATAAAATCGGCAGTCTATTGATCACTATACTGCGGATCTTTTCTGCACTTACAAGAGACAGAAGAAACCCGAGAATTGGAAATGGTATTAGGTTGTCCGAAAAGTTCGTTTCGTTTTTTTAACAGGTATTATAAATTGGATCAAACGATCTGACATTTTTTGAGCAATTAAAAGAATTGGTTTACCGAATGACGTGCAAAAAAGAACTCGAAAAAATTGCAATTGCTAGGAATTATAAGAGCAAATGAAAAAGGCACTTTCCAAAACTTTTTTATTTGAGCCTGTAATGAAAATTTAAAATATGCGTTTTGTAGATCTATGTTAATTATAAACATACTGAAAATTTCATCGAAATCGGTTAATGCAGATAAAAACGACACGCATCTAAAGATGTTAGAATTTGTGGATTTTAAGCAAAAAGTGACCAAAAGTCGTGAAAAACTACGATTAACCACTTTTAACTATTCGTAGCTCGTGTGTATATTAATTGATTTCGATGAAATTTTCAGCATGTGTATAATTAACATAGATCTACAAAACGCATATTTTAAATTTTCACTACAGGTTCAAATAAAAAAGTTGTGAAAAGTGCCATTTTTAATTTCTCATGTAATTCTTACCAATTGTAATTTTTTCAAAATCTTTTTTGCACATCATTTGGAAACCCAATTCTTCTAATTACTCAAAAAATGTCAGGTCGTTTGATCCAATTTATAATACCTGTTAAAAAAACGAAAACAACTTTCCGGACAACCTAATATAATTGATATCTTTCGATTATTAACCCTCTTGTGCCGGGGGTCATTCGTGACCCCGTCGCGGAGCGCAAAGTCCCTCGCCCGAAATACGACGAACCATCGTCTTATACCGGAATAAAACTGAGTGACGTAGGGGTAGAACACGCAGGAGTCCGAGAATCATCTACCACTTTAAGGCGTAGCTGCCATAAATGCATAATATCCGGATCAATCACAGTCTACCGATCAATCACTGATCAATCACTGCAGATCCCGTCTATTTACGGCGCGAACGATTCTTTCGTAATACTTCTGCATCGGCAAAATTAATGAGGATTGATAATATTTTCATTAAAACGATGAAATCGCAGTGGCACGAGCACACTTTTCTTCCGTTCCGGTTCCTGTGTATTAATTTGTGAAAATTTATACCGGCGCGTATCGGGTGTCGGAGTATAATTATTAATGATTGGACTGGCTGCGTTTATGGAAGTGGACATTTTTGTAGGTTGATTTGCAGAAACAATTGTTATTCGATAGCACCACATAATGGAACGTTCGCCATCGCCGACTCCTCGACGTCTTTTTCCAACGACCACGTCAGCATTATGGCATGTCTAAATATTTATGAAATAGGATGTGAAGTTAGCATTTCATTTAGAAGACACCACCTAATTTTCCCGTTTCAACTGTAGTGGTTAGATTGCGGATCTTTATGCGCTTGTGACTTATGGAAATTAAAAAAAAAAATGCTACAATATAAAATTAGAATTTAGATAGAATGTAGTACGAAATAAAAGTACAAATTAAAAATAGTATTTCATTTCGTTCCGCTAGTGACGTACACAAATCCCTGTGGGTAGGGATGTGCGAGAGAACCCGAAATATCGAGTCGGGTCAGGAGCACGAAATTTTCAAGATTCTCGAAAGTGTTTCCCTTGAAAATTGGCAGGAACTTTCCGGACAACCGAATACATCGATATTCTCTTGAATTGGTTTTTCATCTACGCGCTGTTTGGAATTACATCGGCCGATTTCCTGCCGTGAACGAACTTGGTTTGTTCGACTGCTAAAAATAATAGAGTGTCGTTGGTTTTTTTTTTAGAGGTGGGAGAGTGAAAGACGCGAACGATTGCAAAATCGGTGCACAGGAACCGAAGCACCGGTATCCATTGAATCGAACGGATAGCAGGTTCATATCCGGCTCGGAAAGAATCCCGACGAGGGAAGAGGAGAGAAGAAGCGGATTGCCACGCGGTACATACATAGGTACGTGCACGCATGTACACGGGAAGAGGGGGGGGGGTCGGCGGCGTGCAGGGAGGATGCAGAGTAAACAGTGCATTATATGCAATAACGCACAAAACGCCCCTACGGCTGTGCAGCCATCTCCTTCGAAAGTTCCCGGCACGGGAACGCGTACACGACCAATCCAATTAATTTTATTTTAATTACCGCATCGTCGAGCACACGCCGATTGTTATTGTTTCGACGGCGACGAATCGACTGACGGTTCGTTATTTCACCGCCGACAATTTCTGTCTGTTCGCACCGCCGCGACAACTGTCATTCGAACGGGAACCGAAATTTTTTCAAAGTGCCCACGGTGTTACCATTCATGAACGGCGGCGCGACTGTGTCTGTGTTGTTTGCTTTTTTCTTCTTTTTCTTTTTTTTTTTTTTTGGTTTTTTCTTTTCCTCCTATATCCGCAAGACCCGGGATTGGAAATTGTCGCGACGCGACGCGACGACCCGGCTCTGCAAACAGTTTCGAGGGAACCGGGTTATAATTGCCAAGAAATTGGCAGAGACAACCGATTCCGATCATCGTTCCGTTCGGCTGAGTCGCAAAAATAATTGCGGTGTCGAAGCATCAACTTTTAACTTATTTCTGACTCCCATCGATGCATTTCACTCAGACAGTTTTATTCCGATATAGGACGATGCCTCGGGACCGGCTTTCGTCGTATTTCGGACCAGGGTGCCCATGCGGTTCGATTTTTTTCTTATTCTGAAGTCAAAAGTGTCGTCTTATAACAGAATAAATCTGTACTATGTGTGAAGCTATTAGGTTATTGAACATACTCTGTCAACGAACCGCAAATTTCGTGATTTTTTGAAAAATTCCATTTTTTCGGGACCTCTCATCCAGTAATCATTTATTTTTCTAATAAATTGAAATCTATTTAACATTCGCTTACATTGAAATAAAACTTTATTTAATGGCGAATCTTTATACAGAATAAAATTGTCTTACATCAATTGCGAGAGATTGGAGCCAGACGCACAGTCAATTCTATTTTAAACAATTTTAATACGTTGGAAATGGTATGTCGTTATTCTTCAATCTTTTAAATTTCTCTCCCGTTTCAAATATCACCAACCCGTTTTTATTATAAATGCATAACATCCGCAGTTACGACCTATTCCAAATGCGCGTGACTGTGATTAACAAGAAGCCGTTCGTAGCCGGAGATTATGTAATCGATTCGATGTAATTCTGTGCTTGGTTAATAAACGAAAAAATATTGGACAGGGCCGAATTTATTTATTTCGCGACTCGATATAATTAATGAAATCGTAAAATTACTATCGCAGGAAATCATTCGACAAAATATTAATCAATTTATACGATATCACTTCGTTTTCGATACCGTTACGTTTTCAGAGATCGCTTTTCCGATTTTTAAAGGAAAAGCGAAAAGACCGTGCAAGGAATAGCAATGTGCCAAAAATCGGAAAAATGAATTATCGATAACCGGAGAATGAGTTACATTGAAAATGAATATGTGTTTGTAAGTACTATATTCGCCAGAGCGGCGACATAAATTAGAATGAGGTTAAACAATCGGTTGCCGGCCACAATGATCGAGCCGCGACGGCGTTAACGTAAAATCGACGGCATGAATTAAACGCGATTTCTATCGACGATCTGTAAGGCAACGATTTTCGAGCGGCCACGGGTTATTTATGCCGGCGTTGAAGTAATGCAAATATTTGCAAGCAATCGGTTGTGTATGATCGCGTATGATTCGACAATATTGTAACTCGGCCGAATATTGGAAAAGCGGGGGAACAATGACCAACCGTGACACGATCTAACGTGTAATGACGGTCAATCATTACACCGGTCACGCAATATATTATACAGCAACAACCGTAAATGAACACGGGACCGCGCACAACGTTATGTACATTTCATAGGGAATTAAACTTGCACAATGTTCTAATTCGTGATTAAATGTATTAGTACGAGGAGGGGAAACTGTTCGATCTAACGAAAACGTAGAAACGTTATCGTCGAATATCATTTTCACATTCATTAATATATTGCCCGTATTTTCTGTTATTAATAATTGCCCGTGTACACAAGTCTGCTCGATGACATGCAACTGCTCGTCTTATTTTTCCTGGAAATTATTAAAATTCGCCTGTTCCCGAGCACTGATAATTTACATAACGTGAAAACACCGCTGACGAAATCCATACTGTCCGGTCGCGAACATTTCTAAAATTTCAATCTTCGATAATTAAATTTACCAAAACGATTACACCGACCCCGCGAACCTCACGAAATGTAATTCGATTTCCAACGTACTTTTAATTATAGTCCCGCACTCTCTGTCAATTCTCTGTTCGTATGTATAAAATCTACCCCGTTCCTTGGTGCACGGTCTACAACCGCAAAAGTTGATTAACAATTTGCTAAAATTCACCTCCTTCGCAAGCTAAACTTCAATTGCACGGTACTCGACAAGCGTCTAACAATTTCTGAGGTGTCATTGAAAATTGGCATCGAGACAATTTTTAGTATTAAAATAGCTTCGGAGCGCCAACGGTAAGAAAACGCTGTGAAAGGTATATTAAGAACTTTTGTAAAAAAAAAAACGGCTTTTTCAACGGACAGACTGCACTCGTGATTCGTTTTTAATTCGCATTCCACGATTACGGTTCATCCCTTTATCCAGTTACAAATTGTAGAGGGTCGAAAAACGCCCCGCACTTTAAACGCTGCATATACAGAGCATAATGTGCGGAGCGTTCGTCGTGAGAAAACAAAATTACCATAAGCCCATTTCGGTCGGAACGAAACTACCCGGCTATATCACGTTTGTTCCCTATTTTCAGCGGCACGTCCGGTTTGCGCGGGGTCGACGAATGTCAAGAGACCTAAAACTAAACAAAACTTAACCTATTTTAGTAAACTATTTATATTTCACTGGTTGGTCATCGCACCCAATAATACGTTTAGTTGATATTAGAACAAAATATTTTTTTTTTTAAGAAATTTTGGAACTCTACGGGCCATGGCTGAGGATTTTTCTCGTCAACGTAATCTAACAATTTCGTTTGGCACCTATTCTACTGCAAATCTACGCCAAATCGCTGCCAAACCTTGGCTTCGTCGTAGAGGGCAGGTCAGTCGCACTAAGACCTTGCTCTACGAGTACATATCGGGCAAAATTGGAGTAAACCTAAAAATAGAATTTTATTTAAGCTTCTAACTAAATTATATAATTTTAAATCTAATGTATTTTCAATGATTTAATTCTGTTCCCCCTTTTACGGCAAGTTTACTGTTAGAACAAGGTTAGATTCGCTCTTAGTGCGACCGACCTGGCCCCTATCACGAAGCCAAGGTTTGGCCCCGATCTGCTTTGGATTTGGCATGGAATCCTGCCTGCAAACTTTGCAATCAAACACCTAATACGGAAACAGGTGGATCGGAATTTGTAGACAAATTTTGGTGGCAAATTCATATGTTTTTTTTACTAGCAGACATCCGGCTAGATGGCCCGATGATTACACTTGGCATCGCGGTGTATCCTTTGATTCCTTTTCGCCACAGTTGTCGTTTGAATCCATTGTGAAGAAAATAAGCCTAGAATAAAGAGGAGAAGAAGAAGAAGAAAAATAAAGAAAGTCGGTAATTAATGTAAACAATGGCGGTCTATTTCGAATCACGCGTGTACAGTTCTTTTTTCTGAAGAGAAGTTGAATTTTCTATTTTGTCGATTGGAATACGCGTCGTGGCATTGTGCGTCGGGGCGAGTATTTCGCGCGGGTCGTCGAACGGGGTCCGTCGAGAGTCGCGTAGCTAAACGGAGAGGCCGGAAATGTCCCCCAGGAGGGATTTGCGGGGCGAGAAGACCGGCGTGGTCTTATCCCGCGTATTTAAAAGAAAAAAAAAAAAATAAAAACAGAAGAAGAAAAGGTAAGACGAAACTGTCCTGCAACGGCCTCCGCGACGGACCTGTCCCCGAAGGCCGGTCCTTTTAATTACCCGACGTTAAATTCTTTATCTGGCTGAAACAATGTGGCGGGCCCGTGTTTTCAGACCAAACAAAGCCCATGTTGATACGCGGTAATAGAATAATCTGGCAGCTGATTCCGGGGATATAGCCCGCGGGGATAGAAACCCACACGATTTCTGCACCCGGTCTCTGCGCCTACAACCCAGAACGAAAATCAACCCTCCTCCTCCCCACCCTCTCCCCTCCGCGTACCGCAAGCCTCTCTACCACGCTCTCCCCGCTTCACCATCTCCGTGCACCCTCGTAACCTCATACGAGAAACCAAACCCCCGTCCACGTGTTTACACACTACGTGGCTGTGCCTGGACAAATGGTTTCCGGTTCGACAGGGTGGCGTAGGGGGGCTCGAGGGGGGATGCGATTTCCCAGTATTCCGCGTGACAATAAACTCCAGACGAATTACAACCGCGAGATTTTCTTGCGATACGTTTCCTTTCCCCGAGATCTTCTCCAAATTTCGATACACCTTGTGGACCTTCAAAATTATGTCGACCTTTCTTCGCAACATCTGCACCGTAACGAGACGGTAACCATTTAACACGTTGACTGCCATGTCACCCATATATGGGTGACGGAATTATTTGTTCAGGCTTTAAAATGAATTTTTACGTTAATATATTCATTGTACCAAATTTGATTGGGATCTGTAAAATGCAAGAAAGTTGGAAGACTACTCAATGTCACACATATAATTATTTTCAATTTTTATTTCATTAAATAACTTGTTTTCATTTTATGGAATTTTTGAGATTTCTAGTTTGGCAGTCAAAGTGTTAAACAAGCCTTCGAATACTGGGTCATCAAAATACTGTATTCCGATTGGATTACCAATCTTCCTTTCGAGGAAGTACAGCATTTTTAAGACATACACTCCTGGACAAAAAGATAGCACGAGTGTGCTATCATTTAGTTCTCAATGAAAAATCAAGAATTCTCTGAATTCTACAAATGGTACATAAACATCGTCTCACGGTTGTATATTATATAGCGACAAACTGGAACTACTCTGTCCGTGCTTGTATTTATCAACAAAAGTCGTGTAACAGAGGTCGGCGAAATGATAGCACACTTGACTTTCTATTCGGATTTCTCACTGTTTCTACGTTTCGAGTCATATAAACATAACGTTGTGTAGGCACTCAGTCTTGGTAGAATTTCCAATCATCATTGAACAAAATGGGACGCGGCAAGAAATTAAGGTAACTATTAACTATTTACATTAGGGGCTTCCTCACCGATTTCGACGACCTTGAAATATGTTATCAAGGTCATCATTCTGAACAACTTTTTCCTATACATGTTACCGCCGCTCAGCTTTAGTTTCCGAGATATTCGCAAAAAAGTTTCAACATCTCAAAAAGTGATCGGAGTAGGTGTGTGTAGGACTGTGTAAAATAGTATTTCAAATAGTTGACGGTAACTTATATTTTTATGATATTTTGTTGCCTGTAATGTTATTACGATATTGTAGTCTGTTTATCAACATGTTACATATTCGTAATTAAACTACAAATAATACTTTGCTAACTATTATAGCTTCTCATGTCAAAAATTATAATTTATAATATTAACTACTTGAGGAACTTATTTTCATTGTAAGGAAATATTTGATTTTATCTATCTGGTTATCAAAATAAAAATATTTGATTTAAAGTAGTATCTTATTTGAACCACATTAAATTATACTATATACCAAATCATTAATGATCGTTAATATACGTTGCAAAATATGATACAAAACCTTGTATCCAATGTCATACATAGGAATAATAATCCTACATTATAAAATACTAATGTAAAGTGTACTTACAAATTTTTCAGACTCATTTGTTCCTCTGTCGGATCCACAGCACACAATTATTGACTCACGAGAATAGGTCCGAATAATTTCACAACACATTCACTAAACTCTACACAACACATTTTATAAAATCGCGAAAACGAACGAGAAGATGTCACTCCGACCACGAACAAAATAATACTGCGATTTTAACAATGATCCCTTCCACGGAGGTGGTACGGTCAGGTTATCCTAGGCAGGTTAGACGCTGAGGGTCTATAAACACTAGATACAAAAACAAGGTAAAAAAATTATGGCGGGGCGCCGACCCTATTTCCCGGAATTCCCTACTTTCGTATCACACGTCCCTGGGTCCGAAGCGATTAAAATTGCAGTATTATTTTATTCGTGGTTGGAGTAACATCTTCTCGTCCGCTGTCACGACTTCGTTAAGTGTGTGTGTGTGTGTGTGTTAAGTGCGTTGTGTAGAATTTAGTGATTGTGTTCCAATTATTCGGATGTATTCGCTTGAGTCAATAATTGTGTGCTGTGGATCCAACGGAGGAACAGAAGATTCAGAAAAATTTGTAAGTACACTTTACATTAGTATTTTATAATGTAGTTTGTAGTACATTAGTATTATATTTTATTATTCGTATGTAGAATATTGGATGCAAGGTTTTCTTTCATATTTTGCAACTTCAATGTCCCTTTAACACTAGATTTACAAAGCACTAAAACTGACTACTTAACATTATTTTACAAAAATAACAAGAACGTGTCTATCCACATTTGTATCAATTTTTTAAATAATATATACCCAAAAAAATAATTTTGTTAAATAATTCCCCATGGATACGTCTTCACAATGTCAATAATTGTAAATTATAAATATTAGATCCCGTCATTTTGACAGGCCCCGTGAACCTAGTGTCAAATTTCGTTTGTCTCGAGGCACGCACACGATTATGTTCCATCTCACACACTGTACACTTTACATTAGTATTTTGTAATGCAAGGTTTTGTGTACAAGGAAAACAGACAATTTCAAAATATGAATGAGTTAAAACAGTGTCTTAAGGATGAACGGAGTAAATTGTCACAAAATTATATTCGTAAATTGTTTAATTCTTTGCCAAAAAGAATGATCGAAGTCATTGAAAATAAGGGAGGTCCTACACACAACTGAGAAATAAAGTACTTGTTTCAACTTATGTCATTTTTGTTACATAAATGTTTAATTTTTGTTAAATAAATGCTTCATTTATTAACATGTGCTATCATTTCGCCGACCACCGCTACGAGATTGTTGTTAATAAATACAAGTACGGACAGCGTAGTTCCAGTTTATCGCTATATAATATACTACCGTGAGACGATGTTTATGTACCATTTGTAGAATTCAGAGAATTCTTGATTTTTCATTGAGAACTAAATGATAGCACACTCGTGCTATCTTTTTGTCCAGGAGTGTATATCCTGGCACATCGCCTTATTATTTGTGAATAATTTCACTATTTCTGCGATGTTGTTCGATGAAAACGCGAAGCTCGCGGAGTTATGATAAAAATAAGTTAGAATATGCGGAAATCGTGAACGGTACCGCTATAAAAAAACGAAGAGTGATTTGAAAATCATGTAAGAGAAGCGAATCAATCTTCTCCCCGGGCGTTCGAGGAACTGCGAATAAAAGTATCGGCAGCGAAATACGCCGGGAAAACTTGTAGCTGGGGGGAGGGGAGGGGGGTTGTTTGACAGTCGCGTTGCTTTATATATATATATACATGTATATGCATATACATGTATACATATAGAGTCTCTCGGAGAGCAATAAAACAGTTGAGTATACGTACATACTGTATCTGGAATGCCGCGTTTCAATTGTTCCGGCATTGTGAGGCCAAGAATCGAGATACGACTGCGCATATTCAGGTGTACACGCATTTTCTGCTGTGCACAACGGCTGCGATACACGTCGATCACGTAACAACCGCCTGCTTATACGTTACGTTCATGTAACCACGGTATGTTAACCCTTAGCACTCGAATGGCGACTGTAAGGCGCCACTAAAAATTGCTGTATCATTATTCAAAATATTTTTTAAATTATTAAATTTGTATGTATTTAATGAATTACTAAATATTTCGGTACTGTACGAGTAAATTGTACCATTTTCGTATGTATAGCATGAAAAAATATATACACTTAGGGGGGAATAATTCTAGGTCGGAAGAAATGTTTCGTTTTGCAGTTAAAATGGCTTCGAGTGCAAAGGGTTAAGGCCGGCGCACACGGCTCCGTCTTGTCGTCGGAGTTGCGACGAATGTTGCAACCGATTCAGCCAATTGACGGAACTCGCACGCGAAATCGGACAATTTTACCACACAGGCTAAGGGATCGAATTACTGTGCGGGTGCCAATTACTGTGCTCATACTATTAGCAAGACTTGAATTAACACTGGGTTCACGGAGCACTAAAAGTGACTACATTACTTTATTAGTAAAATACCACGAATGTGTCTATCGAAATTTTTCACTACTTTTTAAATAATATACACCCGGCGAAACAAGTTTTGTCGTATAATTCCTCGCGGGTGCATCTCACGATCTCAACAACCAAAAATATTAAAAATAAAATCAAATGAATAAAATAAATAAAAATATTAGAAACCGTCACTTTGGCGGGTTATTTACAATTAGAATTGCCAGTAAAACCAATACGAGAAAGGAAAGCCGCAAAGTGATAATGATCCTCTCCACATGTATTTACAGTTACAACCAGATGACGGAATAAATGTTGATCTTTAAACCATGGCGTATGATTGCTAGAATAACAACGTTGAAAATAATATTTGCCTGTACCGACTTTGCGAGTACCGTTATTATTTCATTGGTCTGTAAGAAGACACTGTAAAAAAAAAATCGTATAAATCTGTAAAAGGAATTCGGAAAAAAATCTTGTCTAAAAAAGAGGAATATTTCTCGCCAAACCAACAGCCTCGCCAATACCTAAAATCCCAGAGTGAGAATAAAATATAACAAAAACGTGTCAACACCAAATTTCGCACACGTTATTTTCTCAACAATCCTCACAATTTATAGGGGGGTAAGAGCAAAAAATGTCAAATAAAACCTTTGACCCCTACCCTCGCGTATACGTTCTAAATCGTGGCATCTAAATAAATGGTACTTCGAAGATCATCGTTTTCCTTTACACGAGTTTCCTGTAACGATCGCTTCCCACCCCCTGCCTTTGTCTGTCTAGCCGACGAATCAGATAGAAAGAGAACGTGTCCGGGTCGGAGAGGGGGGTTGAAGCCGCTCTAAAGGACCCGGTTGCGATCCGTATTTGCAAAAAGGGAATCTTTTTCCTCGGCGTTCACTTTGCGGGACCGTTACTCGACTCCTCGCGCGTAACGAGATGACGCAGGAGGAAGTCGCGCGTGAAGAAGAGAGCGATGAACACGTTGTTTCTCGTTGCCCGACGACGACAACGACAACGACAACGACGTCGACGCCTTCGCCGCCGCTGCCGTTGTTTTATTCGTCCGTTGCTTTCGCCACCTAACGAGCAGCCTAGCCACCCTTCTTCTTTGTCGGGATCTTTTTCCTGCGACGCGAGACGGAGCATGAACGAGGAGAGAAACGAGCGAAGAGCGGAGAGAGGAGAGAGACGCGTCGAAGCGGGAGAGGAGGCGGGCAAACAACACGGGCTTCGTATTGAGAGTCATAAACTCTCTTTCAGGACGGGGCAGTTTTATGTAAACCATCGTTATCCCCGAGCATTTCCCTCCTGGTCTCCGGGTCTCTTCAAATTATCGCGGAGACGTGTTTGCGGGGGTTTTCATTTCTCAGCCCGCCGGGTTACCGGCGAGCAAAGCATATTGTAACGTCGAAACAGGAGATAATTAATTTTTCAGTTTGACTCGGATCGCGAGATACCCGTTTGTCTCGTTTCGCGCTTCACGCGACACCAGTACGTTTCAGCAATTTCCGCTGACCCTTTCGCGAGACAGCCCCGGCACCGATAGATGCACCGATCACCGTCGCTTCCGCGATCGTTCTAGCCCCTCCGACGGTGTAGCCTGGGTCCACTCTGACTCGGAATACGAAAATTGAATCACTCCATTTCTGGCGATTATGTGAAAAGAACTGTGTCTACAGGAAGCAGCTCCAGAAATCAGATCCTAAAAATTGGTAAATTATGTTATTTCGAGTCTATTAAAATTATAAAGAGAAGAATTATTAATATATATTTTAAATTGTCGCAGAAAATGTTTATTTTAAATAAAGATCTGTAGTTTAATAATATAATTCGCGTAAGACTATACCTGAACGCTACTTCTCCAGGTTTTCACTGTAAAAGAAACTACCCAGATAGCACGCGACGTCTTAAAGACGTCTGTTTTACGTCCATTTTTCGTCTGAACGTCTTACGTGCTAAAAAGACATCTTTAAGACGTCTTACAGACGTCTTTCGCCGTTCCAGAGACGTTCAGAAGCCGTTCGGAAGTCGTTCGTAGGACATTGAAGATGTCTGAATGTCCATCGACAGACGTCTCTGTGCTATCTGGGTATGTAGGGGAGAGTTGCCGAATGCGTACCACTTAATTTCGAAGGCAGTTTATATATTCTTTAGTAGGAATTTGAGCAAACATTATGTTTTCTATCTATGTATTAACTATCGAAGTTGCAATTTAATATGATTTTTTTAAATATTTATTGATAGATCATTGTGATATGAACACTTTTATAAGATCATGCAAACAGTACGATTTAGGCAACAGGTATCCTAAATGGTACCAGCCGGTTTCCAAAATCGTACCTCATGTATCGAATTAAGAAGATACAAAAAAATCATAAGAGAAACTGTATTTTGCGTTTAACTTCAGTTTAATACACAATACAACATAAAAATAAAATGGAATATTACATTACTTAACTTAAATACAACTAGGACAATAATAAATATTGTCTTCTTTCAAAACTCCTCCAACCTTTTTTAATGCAGAAGTAGGTCTTTTTATCAATCCAAGGAGAGGTGTCTTCTTAACGTTGGCTTTGGAATTTTATACCGCCGAGAACATTCGTTGAATCCGTATTTTTTATATCTGTAAGCCTCTATTGCTAATTTCATCTGTTCTTCTGTCCATTCACAATATTTTCGCTTTCCCATGCTAAAAAAATTTGAAATATTGTAAATCGTTTATTTTCGCGGTAAAATTTGAATGACAGTATCTTAAATCGTACTGGTACGATTTAGGAAACCACAGTGTGGTACGATTTAGGAAAAAGACGTCCCGCTAAATAATTGAAGCCAACCTTTAAAACATTATCAGCATGTTTTATAAACTAAATAGAAATAAATAATATAACATAGCTAGTTTTCAAAAATATATACGACTACCTCAGGAACTGTAGATTTATATTTAATTCAGCCGATTAAAATCGTTTAAAATTGACATCAGACTTGCCTGATTTCTTTGTGCTTCTGTCATTCACAAAACAACACTTCATGCGAATGACTTTTTGGTCCTACTTTATCGACATAAATAAAAGTTCATATCTTTACCACCTGGAGGCATCAAAATGCATTAATTTTTAAAGAAAAGAGCTGGTACGATTTAGGTGACCAGTACGCATTTGGCAACTCTCCCCTACAATGAAAGAAAATCATTGATATGGAAAATGAAAATTTTCGCAAATCTCTCGGAGACCAGCTCGAGTAAAATACAGCGAGCATCGGTAATCACGCTGATCCGCAGAAAAAAGTCTGCGTATTCGACGGATCTAATCCAATCGCGAACCGAAGGAGAGTTTAATTAAACTCTTTTCGCGAAACTACCCTGCGGAGAGGAGATCAAACTCGCCTTTGTATCGGCTCCAATCGTCTTTGCGCGTTGTAGCGCTTTTCCCGCTCGATTCTGATCTCCCTTTATTGAACGAGACAGGCCGGATAATATTAATTAATAGGTTGATTAACTCAACGTAACGAGGGGGCGAGCGTGGTCTGTCGGCTCCCGATGTTTTCATGTAATCAAATGAAACGATGAGCGAGATAGAGATAAATGGAAAGGGCGAGAGAAAGGGAGTGGGGATGGGAGAGAGAAGGGAAACGGACGGAGAAAGAGAGAGAGAGCGAGAGAGCAGGTAACGCCGGGGGTGAGATTCAGTTTTAGGGTCGACTGAACTCACCTTTGTCGGAGCTGTTGTTGGAGTCTTCATCGTAACGGATTTCATTTCCATTAGTGCGCCAAAGAAGCTCAAACGAAGAAAACTTGGAACTGGAAATCCGTCCTCCGGTTCAAACCGTGAAATCCGTCGATTAAGAATTGTCCTTCCGCGTGTGCATGTGTCGGAGACTTGCCTTTTTAATTAGACCCTCGTCTCCTCGCTTCTCATTTAAATATTCCATTTCGCGACGGTACGCCTGTTAACTGGACGAACCATGATCGTAAATATTTAACAAATACATTCGACGGCTATGTAAACCTGAAAAATGTATTTCCTTGCAAGGGGTGACACTTGACGTCGTTTGCAGAAACTTTTTCGTTTGCGAAAATCTTCTCCGCGGCTTTGTTAACGAGTTATTAACGAAAAGCACGGACCAATCAGAGCACTTTTAAAGAATATTTGAGCATATTTTAGAATAGTTTAGTAAAAATATTCAGCACGTAGTTTTTGTTACTAGTCAAGAGAACGGTTCATTCGCGATCTATCTTTGTAAGTCCTTTGAGACTTTTGTTCCTGGCTACGTGTATTATACGTAGATTGTAAAACGCACTTTTTGCACTTTCCTCGGCGGAGCAGAGTCACGCTACGGCTGGCTTTACACTTATTGTTTATACACCTCGTAGATTAATATTTTCGGAAACTGTAAAAAACTCTCACTGTTTTGATAATCCTTCGGATAAAATACTATTGACTTTTTCTCACAAATAAGATAAAAGGAGCTGATCAGATTTTAAATAAAAATACCATTAAAAATATAGTATTTCACCCAGATCGGTACGCAGCTACCTTAAACCTTAATCAGGACCTCCCGTGGTTGGTCAGCCGGCGAATCCTCGGAAGGGATTAGCCCGCCAATGAGGACACACGGCTATCGGTGCAGTCAGCGGCGCCGATTGCGTGACAGGAGTCAAAGCATTCGAAAGCAATGAGTCCTTCATTCGGGACGAGAAGAGGCAGTTAATAGCTGGAGGACAATAGAGTTGGGGTTGGCTGTTTCAAGGATCCTGGGAGTAAGTACCGGGAAGGAGGAGGGGTCAGGGGCAGCAGGTTTGGTCGCAGGCGTGACTGTGTGAGACCCACGCTGAGATAATTGAGCCGTCAGCTGCATGAGCCTCGAGCGCCATGATAACGCCAGCCACCGCCACCCTCGCCAATGTGTTTTCTGCTCGGAGCGGAACACTTAGAGACCGCGACGAGCCCCGGTTCGAATTACCCCGAAACGATCCCGAGACCCCACCGCTACTTGAAAGGACATCCGCCTGCCTACTTCTTCCTCGAATCGTTATGATAATTTCAACGATTTTTCCCTCCGTCGTTCTAAGTCGACCCCGTTCGCGCAGCTTCCTTCGATCCCCGAGTAAACGGTTTTACAGATATTTGGATTTCAGCTGCCAGACCACAAACAATAGGAGACCGCGCCAGGTCCACATATATTTTTTGCAATTTTTTATTTCTGGAATCCTGAAATTGTGTGTTTAACACTTTGATTGCCCAACTAGAAACTTAAAAAATTCCATAAAATCAAAGTAAGTTTTACAATGAAATGAAAATTGAAAAATATTATATAGGGGAGAATTGCCGAATGCGTACTGGTCACCTAAATCGTACCACCTCTTTTATTTAAAAATTAATGCATTTTGATGCCTCTTGGTGGTAAAGATATGAACTTTTATTTATGTCGATGAAGTAGGACCAAAAAGTCATTCGCATGAAGTGTTGTTTTGTGAATGACAGAAGCACAAAGAAATCAGGCAAGTCTGATGTTAATTTTAAACGATTTTAATCGGCTGAATTAAATATAAATCTACAGTTTCTGAGGTAGTCGTATATATTTTTGAAAACTAGCTATGTTATATTATTTATTTCTATTTAGTTTATAAAACATGCTGATAATGTTTTAAAGGTTAGCTTCAATTATTTAGCGGGACGTCTTTTTCCTAAATCGTACCACACTGTGGTTTCCTAAATCGTACCAGTACGATTTAAGATACTGTTATTCAAATTTTACCGCGAAAATAAACGATTTACAATATTTAAAATTTTTTTAGCATGGGAAAGTAGCTTACAGTAGCCTCTATAAAAAGGAATTAAACTGAAAACAAAACAAATGAAACAAAGAAAAATTGATTTCACGCCTTGAACCAGCACCGCTGCTCCAGTTCTCGTAGAAGTGGAGAATGAAAACGATTGGTTCTGTTTGACATGATCCAATGCTTAAAGTGCCAAAAGTGGGTACATAAAGCTTGTGGAGGAGTTTTGAAAGAAGACAATATTTATTATTGTCCTAGTTGTATTTAAGTTAAGTAATGTAATATTCCATTTTATTTTTATGTTGTATTGTATATTAAACTGAAGTTAAACGCAAAATACAGTTTCTCTTGTGATTTTTTTGTATCTTTTTAATCCAACACATGAGGTACAATTTTGGAAACCGGCTGGTACCATTTAGGATACCGATTGCCTAAATCGTACTGTTTGCATGATCTTATAAAAGTGTTCATATCACAATGATCTATCAATAAATATTTAAAAAATCATATTAAATTGCAACTTCGATAGTTAATACATAGATACAAAACATAATTTTTGCTCAAATTCCTACTAAAGAATATATAAACTGCCTTCGAAATTAAGTGGTACGCATTCGGCAACTCTCCCCTATATGATATTAAATAGTCCTCCAACTTTCCTTCATTTTACAGATCCTAATCAAGTTTGGTACAGTGAATATATTAACGTAAAAGTTTATTTTAAAGCCTGAACAAATAATTCCGTCACCCATATATGGATGACATGGCACTCAACGTGTTAAATATCTTTCAAATATCTCTCCCTTTGCACACTGTAAGTATAACTTTGAGAAAAATGCAGCGTGTACTCGATAATTGTCCAAGACACGGGTTTGGCCAAGGACAATTATCGGCTAGAAGGTACTATTCCTTATATGCATCACTTTACTTCATGTATACCCCGCGGTAGTGAGGATAGTTCTGGGACAATTGTAGGCTAGGTATTTGGGACATTTATCGTGTAGAGTAAAAAACGAGTTATAAACTGTTTATTTGTAAGTCGATACATCTTTTTATTAACTCCTAGCAGTATATTTTACGGTTACAAGGAAGTTTACACTTGTTATTATGTATATTCTCCATATATTGACAAAAATAGGATTTTCTTTCGGTTCAAAGGAAGCTAATAACTTCGTAGAAATCTTCATCACGAAAATCTTGATCCAAACAAATACAATCATTGTGCACTCTCTTCTATATCCTGTAATTTCTGTATTCTATTATTTATAATTTGGTGAAATTTTGTTCAGAAAACGGACTTCCCAACGCACTGCGCGCGGCAGCATTCGATCGAAGACGTTGGAAACATTCCTGGACCGAATTCCTTTCGGCGATGAATCGTAAGTTTCGCAGGCCGGACGCGGAGCAGGAAGCGAGCACCGTGAAAAAGAGGATAAAAAAAAGATGTAAGCGGAGTTACGAAGAGCCCGGCGTTAACCTCGATGGTGAAAGAACTTAGAACCAACCTATTTCAACCCGTTATAATCCGTCTAACTCGATGTAGGATTTAGTAATACGACCCGACGCGTGAAATCCCGACGGGTTTCCTCGTGATGAGAATTCAGCCGGGAAACCCTCGTAGGTATGCAATGGGAATCTAAACGTAAACGGAATACCGGGAAGGTCGGGAAATCTGCATAGGTCCGTGCCGTTCAACAGACTCGCCGGGATCTTTGTCAAGGTGGTCGCGTTACGATTTCGTCCTTCTATTGACTGGAGAAAGCCCTTCGCGAACATGGCCGCCGGAAGAAAAAACGTTCGCAAAAACTCGGACTCGAATTTGCAATCGCCGAGGAAAATTGGCTTCCAATTATTAGGTTGTCGCCTGTGAAATGTCCGATCTTATGGCGCTTTTAGACCAAACAAACGAATGCTCGTTCGTTCCCTATATCGACAAAATCGTACTCGTTTGAATGTCGAACAGGGGCGAATGTATTGTTACAATATGATTATAATATCACAATAAACGTGTCGACATATGTCGAAATTATATATCGAGCTGAACATTCTGCAAACGTAGCATTTGTGTGCTTTTATAAAACCAAGTAGGGTAGGGGACCCAATTACTGTAGAGTATCAATTAAAACGTATTTTTGAAGCTTAATGAGTAATAAGAAAGAGATACTAAATTTTTCATTAGAATCAGTTAATGTGTATGTTATGTATCACATTTTTAATATTCATTATGCTTTAAAAATATGTATAATTAATGCACAGCTATTACAAAACGGGGATGACAATCTTGTAAACGAGGAACGCGAATGTCCAAAAAATTCCATTTCAGCCGCAACACAACCAAGAAACTCGAAATTCGTTGATGGAATAAATGGTACTCTTGATCAATAAATTTATTTAGGGAAAGTACCGTTTGTTCAGCGTTACTGTTGAAGATCGGACATTTCATACGAAATAACCTAATAATTAGTAACAGTCCAGTGAATTTAATGCAAAACTACCGTACATGTTTACATATCATTCAATTACGTGCACAATGCATGTTACAAAAATGCACCGTGGTCGCAAAACAGTCGTCCACAACGCAATACGGTAATGTCTCGATGTATGCATCCGAAATATCACTTGTATCGTGTAGAGACACTATTCCTTGATCTCTTATACCTGATTACAAAACGGAACATTGAAAGGCAATACTAATCCAGTGACGCAACTTCTTTGTTCGGAATTATTTTCTATGAAACTTTCAGCAATTATGACATTCTCCGGACTAGAACGGTACCAACCATGATACAGTTTGGATTATATTTTCTCGTTCCACGACACCATAGAGCCTCGATTACCCGTAACAATCAGGGGAGCTATTCGGGCAATGGAACAGTTGCTCAGCCGCAGATTAAATCTTTACCGATTTACACAACGAGTCGTGTTGTATACGGGTCTCTTCAGATCGAATACTTTGCGTATGAAACACGCGTTTAACGGAGAGTTCAGGTACCATCGGTGCGGATAATCGAGGCTCTACTGAATCGTTAATTGAACAATCAAACATGCCCCGAATAATGTAGGGGAGAGTTGCCGAATGCGTACCACTTAATTTCGAAGGTAGTTTATATATTCTTTAGTAGCAATTTGAGCAAAAATGAAATGTTTCAATGTTTTAATGTTTTGTATCTATGTATTAACTATCGAAGTTGCAATTTAATATGATTTTTTAAATATTTATTGATAGATCATTGTGATATGAACACTTTTATAAGATCATGCAAACAGTACGATTTAGGCAACCGGTATCCTAAATGGTACCAGCCGGTTTCCAAAATCGTACCTCATGTGTTGAATTAAGAAGATACAAAAAAATCATAAGAGAAACTGTATTTTGCGTTTAACTTCAGTTTAATATACAATACAACATAAAAATAAAATGGAATATTACATTACTTAACTTAAATACAACTAGGACAATAATAAATATTGTCTTCTTTCAAAACTCCTCCAACCTTTTTTAATGCAGAAGTAGGTCTTTTTATCAATCCAAGGAGAGGTGTCTTCTTAACGTTGGCTTTGGAATTTTATACCGCCGAGAACATTCGTTGAATCCGTATTTTTTATTTCTGTAAGCCTCTATTGCTAATTTCATCTGTTCTTCTGTCCATTCACAATATTTTCGCTTTCCCATGCTAAAAAAATTTGAAATATTGTAAATCGTTTATTTTCGCGGAAAAATTTGAATAACAGTATCTTAAATCGTACTGGTACCATTTAGGAAACCACAGTGTGGTACGAGTTAGGAAAAAGACGTCCCGCTAAATAATTGAAGCTAACCTTTAAAACATTATCAGCATGTTTTATAAACTAAATAGAAATAAATAATATAACATAGCTAGTTTTCAAAAATATATACGACTACCTCAGGAACTGTAGATTTATATTTAATTCAGCCGATTAAAATCGTTTAAAATTGACATCAGACTTGCTTGATTTCTTTGTGCTTCTGTCAGTCACAAAACAACACTTCATGCGAATGACTTTTTGGTCCTACTTTATCGACATAAATAAAAGTTCATATCTTTACCACCAAGAGGCACCAAAATGCATTAATTTTTAAATAAAAGAGCTGGTACGATTTAGGTGACCAGTACGCATTTGGCAACTCTCCCCTACGTCATGTTTGGTGTCGTTCGAATCGGAAGAACGTGACAAACACGTTGCTAAAACTTTCATAAAAGAATGATTATTTACCGATGAAATTTCTCTGTTTTTCAAGGGGTGCACAGGCGTTATTATGGGGAAGGCCTGAAACATTGGGAATGTTTAACCAGTTAACTGTGGCGATCTCTTTGCAAAGCGCCCACCAGTGTGTGTCGCGATAATCTTAGATACTGCTTACGAGTTAGCTCTCAGGAAGTTATAAATCCAACTCAAATTATTTATAATTTTCATTTGTTTGTTTCATCATCATCTTGGCCTCTAAACATTTTAAACGTATTAAAATTTACGAATATAATTTAGTTTACGCCAGAATTACAATTTAAATGTCAAATTGTAACAAAATTTTACGCATGACGGACATAGCCGTCAAACACACTTAACTGGTTAAAATCAAGGGCTGCGTTGAACATTCACGTTTCCCTAATTTCCCCGATCTCTTCGAAGAATGTCCGACGACAAAACAACATGAATCAAGCCTTTGTGAAAGCCGGCGATCGCCGAGCAAACACCGTGCCGTTATCAAGACCCGAAACGAGTCCTGTCGGTCGAATAAAAATAGGGATGGGGAGGTCGACCCGGGCGACGAAACAAAACGCCGGCAACCCTTCGGTAGAATATCTAGCGCCCATTATCGCGCGAGATAACGAGGAAATAAAAATGACGAACGAGGCCTGTCCGTTCCGCGCGGAACGGGAATCTCGAAAGGAAAGAGTGAATTATCGTTATAGAGCGACGCATGAATTTCCATCATATTTCGCTCGGCCAAAAAGACGAGCGTCGTTCAAAGCGCACTACGCGTTATTGCAGACTTTACAGTGAATTCCGCGAACTAAGGGTGCGAGACAGAGAGACCGGGGTCTGTAGAGTGACAGAGAGCGCGAGAGAGAAAGAGTATACCAGAGAAAAAGAGAGATACTGAGAGAAAGGAGGGAAGAAAGGGCGGGAGGGAGACGGAGCGAGAGAGGGAGAGAGAGGGAGGTAGTAATGCGGACCGATTATCCGTCCCTAGACACAGATACCTCCCCCTCGTTTTGTCACCCCCCTTCCTACCATAGTGTTTCCCCCTTGAGGAACTTTCAGCGATCCCCCCTCTCCGAAACGTTCGGGTTCCGCGTTGAGAGGGTGGGGGGGAGGGAGTACAGGGTGAGTCGGGGTTGCGAGAGCGAGAGGCTAGACGAGGGAGACAGAGAGAGAGGGAAAGAGAGCGAGAGAGGGGAGTCGAGAGAGGACTCGTTTAGGTAAGCTGCACATTCCAGAGGGATGGAAAAGTAGAGGGGATCCGGTGAAGTCTCGACATCCGACGGGGATGATGGTTTCCGCGGGGGCCACACCCACCACCCCTAGAGACAGCCAATCACATTCGCGAGCCGAAGGGTTGCCAGCGATCCGAGAGCTGTCATCGTGCCAGCTCCGGCTTTGGCTGCGTTGCAACGATATAAATCTCGAATTTAAGGTCTTAAAACGTCGCGCTATTCCCTCCGACGCGGCGCGGCACGGCGCGGCGAGCTCCTCCTTTTCCGACCCGCTCAAACGGCCTTCCCGGTTTTCCCCGTTTCCGGCGTTCCGCGGGAAAGACTCGACGAAAAGAACCGTGGGTGGAACACGTTCGTCGAGGCTTTCGCGAATCTTCGGGATCTGCTGGACCCGCGAAAGCACACACATGACTCTCGGCGACGCGACGCTACGAATATGCTCCTCTTTCGCGATCGTTTTGCCTCGTCCGTAAGTATTGTCTCTCTCTCTCTCTCTCTCTCTCTCTCTCTCTCTCTTTCTCCCTCTCTCTCGCTTTCTCTCTGTAAATACTCTTTTCCTGGGAATAATGATTTTCTTTGCTACCGTGGCAGAGCATCGGGTCAGGTAGTCTTTGAAATATAAATTTATTTCTATGGACATTTGGAAATACAGGAGCCACGTTCCTTTATTTTCTTCTTTCCTTTCTTTGGTGATTTTAACACTTTGATCGCCAAACCAGAAAGCTCAAAAATTCCATGAAATCAAAGCAAGTTATTTAATAAAATAGAAATTGAACAAAATTAAATGTATGATATTGTGTAGTTCTCCAACTTTCTTGCATTTTACAGATCCTAATCAAATTTGGTACAATGAATATATTAACGTAAAAATTCATTTTAAAGCCTGAACAAATAAATCCGTCACACACATATGGATGACATGGCAGTCAACGTGTTAATCCTCCGTTAATTCAGTCCCAAGCGGGGTTAAATGAACCCCAGCGGTTTTAAAACTGCTACTTCCAGATTATAATTAGATGTTTGCGTTCCTGAAAATAAATCATTCTGCTTAGAAGATTAAGTTTTATTACATTCGAATGTATTATAAAATCAAATGTCCGGAGGATACGTTCGTGAATGAATAGTGGCCCGTGGGTGAAATGAACCCGATTCGATGTATTCACGTGATCGCGTGTTACAGAAAGAAACAACTTGAACAAATCTTTTTCATAACCGAAACAGAAACGTACGCGAGCGAAAGATTAAAAATCGTACAAAAGCATGAGATCTCGATACCTGTGTTCATAGATCAAATGTCGGTGCTTTTGCATTAATATTCGTTCCCGAACGGTGTACTTTTCAAAGAAAATACCACGATACTTTGATTCGGATTGCTTGTTGCATCGTGTTCCGATACATTAGCAAAGAAAGAGGATACAGAACAGTTTGCGATTTCACGGGAGCGAGTGCATATTTATACAAAAGCTTCTCGCATTCGTCAGAGATTCGCGAATTTATAGGTAGGGAAGTCTAGGGGTAGCTGGGTAATCTAGAGGAGAAGAGATCTTGCAGCGGAAGATAATCAGTCGTGTAATCATGACGACACCGACGAAACCACTGTTATTCGATTTTCACACGCGTAAGGATTCCCATTCGCCGGTTCAAACAAGGATTCCCGATGTTGGCGGCCGCCGCTTCTGTATCACAGATGCATGCTCTCTCTCTCCCGGTGCGGCCGACTGTTCGGTTAATCAAGTCAGAACCCCAAAATGGCTTCCTGCCTAGTAACACCCTCGGATCCTCTCTCTTTTCGCTGTCACCTCGCGATAACGCGGCTCTATCGGCGCAGAATCTCTCGCATCGTTGATCCTAGTCTCTTTGATTTCCGCGATTACATTCCCGGTTGACAGGTGCGCGGGGACACGTGGCCGGCCCCGCGATAGCAAGCCGCCTTCGTCGTTTCATCTGTCTTTATTACCTGCACCGGTCGCGCCTTCAGGCTGCGTTCAAATCGACCCGCTCTTTAACCCGCGACGCGAAACGACCAGGTACTTTTTAGCTGCTCCACAGTTTTATTCCCGGATCAAACATTTATCGAACCGAATTAATCTTTCCAACCCCCTTGGCACTTTGACGGCGGTGATCAGAACTTTTTCGTTGCTCAACATTTTCCTGAAGAAAATTTTTAGCTAACGTAGCCTCGATTATTCCCCGATACGCATATTGACCATGCAAACGTTTCATTCCGATTTACAGGAAACGCACAGTCGCGATAATCTTTCGACACTCTTGAAAGGAACTTTTTTAACATTGGATCGTACGATCTGGATTTTTTTTCTTTTTTTTTTTTGAAAAGTTAGAACAATTAACCCTTAGCACTCGAACGGTGCTTGTAAGATACCACTAAAAATTGCTGTATCATTATTCAAAATATTTTTCTTACATTATTAAATTTGTTTGTATTTAGTTACTAATCATTTCGGTATTTTATGAGTATGTTACACCATTTTGAAATGTTTCGTTTTGGAGTTAAAACGAGTTAGGAAGTTATATTTTACAATTATTTTGTTGTATTTACCATTTGTTTCGTGGGGATATATTGAGAATGTAAAAAGTAAGCTTTGTAGATCTGTGTCAATTGTCGGTGAACATTTTCATATTTTTTTGTTCTATGTTCTGCTCCGTCTCGCACCGTTACTGCTTGTTGACAAAGATTTGTATATTTAATTGCAACGAAGATTTACTGTCTAATTTAACACACTCGAGGCTGGTGACGCAACTGTTGCGTCACTTAGTATTACCAGCCAGCAGCTTGAAATGAAACGCCCGCGTCATGATTCCAACATAATTAGCTCTTGGGTTGCAGTCGGAAATTTTATAAACTCGGCTAACTAATCGTAATTATTAACAGAAGAAATTCCGTTCAACTTCCTTTTCTTGCAAACGAGGCATACAAATGCAGAAAGATTCAGAACAGTCTATATACTAATCATTGCAGCGGGAATCATACTGTAGGGGGTTTGTGAAGGCTTTGTGTACCGATTATGATCAGTAGACAGCGGATTTTATGCATTTATATTAAAAATGGGTAGGTGTAATTTGAAACGGTGAAGCTATTAGAAGAATTTAAAAACATTGCTATATTATTTTCAACCTATTAAACATATTAAGAAGGAAAATAAATTTTTGTTTCACTCCAGTTTGTTGCAATTCAGGTAGAAAATTTTTATTTTGCATAAAAATCCGCTGTCCTAGTGATCCGCAATATTCAAATTAAAATCGACAACATTTTTGGTCAAGAGTCTCGGTATTAATTTTATAGAGCGGCGGTTGTTAACCTGGGATGGGTGCGCCCCTAGGGGTGCGAGGAAAGTTTCCAAATTTCCGATGGAAAATTTATTTTTCTAATGAGTAAATTACTTTCAAAGAAATAGGAAATAATTTTTCAAGGGGTTGCGAGAACTTAGTTTTAGATTCAAAGGGGTACTGATCGCTGAAAAGATTAAGAATCACTGTTACACAGAATTACAAGAACGACGAACTGCATCGATCGAAAACATTAACTATCCCGATAGAAGAATCAGAATTGACCTTCATAAGTCCTTGGCACGTCCACGAAAGAATCATCAACATCGGAATAGCCCCTCGAAACCCTTCAAGTTCCATCCGAACGATTCTCTGCGACTAACGGTAACATGCTATCACGCTGCTTAGAGAGGGAATAATAATACAGTGAATTTTCGATATATGTCAACGAAACGGGTCTTGACGGCGACCCGTGTTATGTTTACACTCCTCGGCGTCCCCGTGAGCTTCTCACGGGGTATACCCCGCGGTAGTGGGGATAATTCCTCGACGTTTATCATGCAGGCCTCGGCGACATATATAGAAAAATCGCTGTATCACGTGAAATTGTTTCCATGCGAAGCGATAATTGCGTGTTTCTGTCTTAATGTTTGGAGTTCGAATATGTAACCCAGATAGCACGCGACGTCTTAAAGACGTCTGTTTTACGTCCATTTTTGGTCTGAACGTCTTACGTCCTAAAAAGACGTCTTTCTTGTGACGTCGTTTTTACGTCCGAAATAAGTCTGTTTCGAGACGTCTTAAAGACGTCTTTAAGACGTACAGTTCTTTCACAAAGACGTTCCAGAGACGTTCAGAAGCCGTTCGGAAGACGTTCGTAGGACATTCAAGACGTCTATAAGACGTCTGAATGTCCATCGACAGACGTCTTTAAGACGTCTCTGTGCTATCTGGTTAACGACAGAAACGGAGATGGTGATTTCGAGCGGGACACCCGGTACAGTGGAGAAGTCCTCGATTCCTCTAAATTTTGAGCCGCGTTCGATATCGGCATGTTAACCACGGCTGGCAATAATGGGTACCCGGAAACCGCGGCTGCGAACCGCAAAACTGTAAACGTCCGGTCGAAATTCTGCGTTAATCAATAGGTCCGAATGGAACTAGCCGCGGGAATATTCTAAATCATAGTTATTATAGCCTGGGCAGTGAGGGTGGTCCATTAAAACGGCAAAATAAATTCCATTCTTCTCGGCGGAATCGAGAACGGTGTTTCTCTCCCCTCTCGAGAGCGAGATATAAATCGTTCGCCGCGGCGCGGCGCGGCGCCAAGCGTAAAATGAATTTATATGCAAAAATGATTCGGACGATTTCGGACAGATATCATCTGACAATCCGCCAACAATACGCGAGCATTAGGGCAGGCCTCGTATATATGATAGGAGCCGGTGATTCCCGGGGATGGGCGATAATAAAAGGGGTTGGCGTACCGGCCGCAAGCGAGAGCAGATAATTGCGCTGTCAGAGACACACGGGCTCGGGCGCCCGTTGCGCATTGATATCGCCAACAATTCTCCAAACTATTATTTCCGGCTGTTGCCACGACGGCTGATATATTATGCGAGGCAGCGCGCGGTTAGCGTCCTGATAAATCACATTCACAAGTTTTGATCGTTCGCGCGCGGCTCGCGGCCGCCTAGATTAAAACGATCGCGCCGAGGCTTCGTCTAGTCCCGGGGTCCGTGGGATCGCGCTGCAATTAGTCTTGCCGGTCGGCTGCGATAAATGACCAAGCGGTAGAATTTCAGTCGAGAAAATTCGCCGGAAAAGTGGATTTCGAAGCCTCTTTCAGAAACAATCGGAAACAAGTTAAAGACGCTTTAGCGTAAAATTATTGAATTATTGAGAGATTATTCTCAGCAAAAATTGTGAAACGAAATCTGAACTTTTTCGCTTTCCAGGAACCAACAGCGCGTCGAGACATCCTTTTCCCGACGTCATGAACGCTAAACCGATCGTAGCGTGACATCCGACGGATAAAAGAATGGAGATCCATGCGTGGAGTAATGCAGAAACGAAAGAGTTCGTTTGCCGGGGACGTGCGTTGCGAATTGCGCGCTCGCAAATCCGAGTGTCCCCGTAAATAAAATGTGCATTAGCGGAGGGAGGATTGCGAGAGAGAGAGAGAGAGAGGGAGAGAGAGAGAGCCAGGTGAGTGTGATTAGTTCTTGTAGATAAGTTTCGAGGGCTTTAATAGGCGTTCGTATCATGAGAGCACCATTAACTCTAGATTACAGCGCTGTGGTATTTACACAGCCCAGGGGCGTAACGTAATACGCGCCCGAGTCCCTTCTCTCCTCTCTCAACCCTTGTGCTTTTGACCAGGTTCTCTCTTGTTATCCTTGTCTCTCTTCATCCCCGTCCTCTCCCCCTCGTCCTCTTCCTTGTACGCTCTCTGGTCGCCCCTTCTGTCCCTCGTGCCATCACCGTATCATCCCTATTTGCTCATCTATCCCCTCGAAATGTATCACTTCGCCTCATTTAATATCGTGGGACGTAGGCGCCGACGCCATTGTTCCCCGCTAACGGTGGATCACGGCTAAAATAATACCTGCTAATGGCTCCCGGTTTTAAACTGACAAACACCGCCACTGGTGTAATAATATAATGCGAGATACCGTCGGTGTTACCGACGTAACTGCCAAAACAGGCTCCTCAAAGAATTAGAACTCCTTAGAGCTCCTCGCGTATTAGAAACAACTTTAAAAAACGTAAAATGTTAAAAGGGTAAAATTAACCCCACGTGGTTCGGGGTGTGATATTTATTCACCTCGCTCGCGAAGGATTAATGAAATGAAGACAATACGTCGATATTTTTCAATTCTTGTAAACTCTTTCAAAATTAACCTAGGGTAAGGGACCCAATTACCGTGGGGTCAAGCATACTGAATATTACATTTTTTATGTGTTACATATATCCCTTTATATACCTTTTCAATATTCACTACGCTTTAAAAATAAATGTAATTAATATAGGCACAGTGATTGGTACCCCCACAGTAGTTGGATTCCTTACCCTACTCATTCTCACTATGATTGCATAAGATTTATTCAAACGATTATTAAAACTCTTTTGAACGAACTGTTATTAAAACGATTTGATCTTTGTAACATATTAAAATTGTTAAGGGAAGAGGAGAGTTAATAATAAGTCTGGTGGTTTTGTAGAATCTAGGAGCTAAATACCGGAATTAAATTAACGTAAAAGCGTCGTGTTTAATAAAGTGTGTTTAATGCTGTTTGGAACACTTTAACGTTATCAATGGTTCTTTCGCTGGCAAAAGGGCGGCGTTCGCCGGCGAAGGGTTGAACGGCGTGGAACATTATGCAAATTCACATTTTTGCGGGCGAGTTCGAAGAAACGGAAATTAAATGAAATTTTGTTTCCTTCGCCAGCGGTTTCCGGAAATTAAAAATAGAGCGGGCCAGCGTTCTACGGAATTTTTCGTTTTTCAATTTTCTGGGGATTTCCGAGCACTGTAGACGTAGAAAACCGGTCTACCGGTTGTGGACGTCTGAACCTGTATGAAATAGAATGTGATGAATTATGTCAATCAATTTGTTATTGTTTTCGAAACAACGTGGGATGTCTTTGTATTGCAAGGAACTCGAATAGGACAATCTGTTAGTACTGAACCGTAAGAGGTTGCGACGAGATTGTTTGCCATTTTATTTAAATGAATTTAGAGAAATTATTTATACTACATTTGTCCTCGAAATTGCTTCAAACGTTTCTTTAGAAAGACATTCATATGAAGCAGACGATGGCGGTTCAATGTCACGTGTGAGAACAAGTTTCAGAAAAGAATGTTTGGAACACTGTTTAAGTAAAAATGTCTTGTGACGCAAAATCAGAAATTGTTTCAAAAGTAGCCTAGAGAAAAATCATTTTTCCAGATATATTGATTGAGTAACATCTGGTTGGAACCACCCCTTTGCACAACGCATCTGTTTGGCTGTCCAAAACAGGTTGATTAGGAGTAATTCGCTAAACATTAAATAGTCATCGACAGTCTAACAAGTGTTCAGCAAGGTCCCGGTCATAATCGACTTCCGGTAACCGTTCGAAATTATTTGAGCGCTCGTATCGCCGGGCAATTAATTTGAGAAGGGGCGGAGCGGAACGACGACCGGTGGAACGCACAATATACGTCCTTAGTATTTTAATCGTTTTTTTCTTTTTTCTTTTGCGCCGGAGCAACTTTTTCCCGCGGAGCAGCTACGGTAGAGCTGGCTTGATTCTTGCGAAATTAAACTTTATGGCCTTTCATTTCGGCCTTTTAAGCGGACCACGGGTAAAATACTGGCCGCTCGGGGAACACAGACATATTCGAACACAGGAGGTTTTCATCTGGGCTCGCGCGCGCGGCCGCTCGCCTATTATAAAATCCCGACGCGATCTTCGAAACACGTCCCGAGGAACGTTTTATTATTTCCTTTTCTCGCGCGTATTATACCCGTTGTATAATTTTTCACCGGCGAAAAAACGTCGGGGATTTCAGATGAACGAGGGGAAAAAACGCGCGGACGCGCGCGGGGCAGAGGGGGTTGAAAACGACATGGGGGTGCGCGGTGGCTGAAGAGAGCGGAGCAGAAAGAGAGAGAGATAGAGATCAGAGAGCGGGGAGCAGAGAGAGAGAGAAAGAGAGAAGTGAGAGAGATAGAGATCAGAGAGCGGGGAGCAGAGAGAGAGAGAGAGAGAGAGAGAGAGAGGGTGCACTCGTTGGACGACGAAGGAGTGCGTTGCACGCGGCTATGCACCCGGCGCAACAGTAATTTGTAGTTTTTACGAGAAATTCTATATTTGCTCGAGCTTTTCATTAACCCGCTCGCGCTAACCGAGCTGCGACACGGTAATAAGGGTTGCATGAGCAAAAGGGGTTCAGGCTGCGCCGACTGAACGCAGTTACGAGCGGGTCTGCCGGCGATGAGAGGCCCGCGCGACGACCAGAAAAAGCCAGGCAAAGAGCGAACGAGTGGGAGAAACTTTCCGCTGTTAATTAATCATTACCGTGACAAATACCGGCGAGAGCAAACCTTACACCGGCCGAGACGCGGAACGGAAGGGGAACCGGTACACACCGTGCATTTATTCAAGATCGTTCTACTTCCTTGTACCGGACTCGAAACGGTCAGATATTTGACGAAAAATCGTCCGAAGACTGCACAGTCTCGCCGAAATACAAATTTTTTCTCTATTACGCGGATTCACTGACAATTCTTACAAAAATCCACATTAATCTTTAATAACTCGGAAAGTATTTGAGAAACTGAATAAACTCTACAGTCTGAACATGTCAGAATGTTTGAAAACAAATGGTATGTGTACATAGTCTAAAAAGGAGATCTTTCAGGCATTTTTAGAAAAAAGTTCGTTTAAAAAAGCTCTTAAATATGGAAGGAAACGGAGTGAATTATAGTCATTTGATGCTTTTTTTCTTCCGAAAGCTGTTGGAGTTGGGTTGGGATGTGCTATCCCATTCACCCTATTAATCAGACATTACACCCTCAGATTTTCACCTCTTTAGGTCAATAAAAAATTCCCATAATGACAAAAACTTTAACTCTTTGGTGAACATGAAAAATCATATTTAAGTTTTTCGCTAAAAAACGCAAGTTGCGTGAAAGATGGAGAAAGGTTATGGAACAAAATGGCACTTATAATAATTCGATAAATGTATATCGAAATTTAAATGTACTGCGTTCGAGTATGCAAGTCGTTTGTAATTTGAAGCAAATCGATCGGCCAGGTGAGAATCGTTTCTAGAAAAACACAGTGAAGCAAAGAGACGACTATGAAAAATATAACGCCCCATGCAAGGGATTTTAAAACGTTAAAATGAATGATTTTCAAGTTTTGCGATAGCCTCGTCTATTATAGACCACGGTTGGAAGAGAAGGACGCGTATCGCGAGGTAAAAGGAAATCTGATACGTTGGAGGAATGCGAGAAAACGGAGGATACATAGCACGATAAGACTGAGGAACGTTGTACAGGTCTGGGAGAGCGTAATGGTGGCGGGATGGATGAGCAGGTCAAAAAGGTGAGAAAAGAGATGGGAGTAGAGCAACCGTAAAGCAGAATTAAAAATACCGATGATTAACGCCAAACCTACCGACACTTGTATACCTCTATAAAAATTTTCATTTACAATTATTGAGACCGAATCCGTGAGGAATTATTCAACAAATTTCGCAAAAAAAAAAGTAAAAAGTGAGACAAGTTCTTGCTGCGTTGATAAAGTTACGTGAAATAGTCACAATTCGGGGCGAAAAATAAGTGACCGGAGCGAGCCATAATCGATGCAAATGGGAGTCGCGGAGGCACCGGGCTGAAAGTAAGAGCAGAGGAATCGGCAGCTGCGTCGTTCACGGATCGACGGCCGTCATTTCGCCAGTGTACAGAAGCAAAAGCAAAAGCGAAAGCGCGGAGAGATAGGATATCCCGAGAACTTTTAAGCACCGTTGTCTGGATCCTCCGACACCTATTGGTATCTTGTCAGTTTCGCGCACGAGTGCCGCTCGTTTCTCGAGTTACAAATCTTCGGGCGGCCAGGGGCCGTGCCTAAAACAATATTGGCGGGGGCAGCGCGCCCGGACCCCTTGCACATTAGATATTTATTTAAGACCGTCCGACACGGCTGCTTTGCTCTTGTTCGCCGTGGAACTCGCGACCGTGTACGTGCAAATACGTGTACATGTATAATACATACAGATATATAATATATACAATACATATATACATATACATGTAGACGGGAACGTGGACGAGCAGAGGAGGCCGTGGTGGCCTCTCGCTGACGAAGGCACCAAGTAGCCGGGGACTAAGTACCTCCGAACCCGAAATGTTGACCTAGTTAATAGCTTCGTGTTTGATTTGACTGCTGTTGTCATGGTAAGCGGCCCCGAAATGCGAGCTTCGTGCTTTTCATTATTATCGGCTAAGGAAACTCAATATCCAGTCGAAATTGTCATCAATTAGGAGTACACGCCTACTCTCCGTTTTTCAACCGTGACTGAGCAATCGATGATCGCCAGACTGTGGATTACGGGTGGATCTTTTCCGGTCTTACAGCAATTCTGAGACTCGGCGAGAAAAGTGGTGTGTGCCAAAGTTAGAAACAATCGGACAATGGGAACCCGCATTTGCGTTTAAGCAAATTGACCACGGTTTAATGAATTATGCTCCATTTCTTCTGCTCGGCTGAACAAAAAATTACGAAAAAAATTCATGAACATCCCACCTAATAGTGCGCGTGACAGTGAATTATTTCAGAATTTTTTATTGCAGAATCGATTTTTACAAAAATCCGGAAGCATAAAATTTACGATATTACATTGTTACATTGTAGTTTTCAAAGTAGCAGGTTTATATTATTACGTTAGTCGCGTCTCATCGTGATTATTAATGTGCATTTTTTCAGGATTTTTCGAATTATGCGAACCTGTTTAAAAAAATTGGAAATCTCGAACAATTCGAAGAAAACGCATGTTTCGCGTTGAAGTTTTGATAATACCGGTTTTATGAAAATTCAGTGATCATATATTGTTGAAACCATTGTTCAGAATTTTGTTCAGAATTTTTTATAAACTGTATCGTCGTTTAAAAAAATCCACTTTTTCCGTAGGCCCGTTAATCTCGCTGTCGTTTCTAGTCCAACGTTCGTTCAGTTTAATTGCTCGAAATTAATGTACGACGAATATTGGTGTTGTGGGTTAGAACGGACCCGGGCACCGGTATCAGAGAGTTAAAACGTTCGAGCACGCCGGCAGGAAAAACGTGCGAGTCGAGTTATGCTAGAATGGGTTTCTTTCGAAAAGGAGCACAGCTGAGGATGCGGCTTTCAAAGAGAAGTTTTGCGGGCGTTTCGGTAAACAGCACGAATCCCCGGCTCGATCGATCGGGTGGAGGATTAACAGGCCTCGGCTCGAATTGTGAAGTCGTTACATCGTCACTGAGACGTGTAAGTCGGCTTGCGAAAAGTCCTTTTTTTTTCTTCTTCTCCTCTCTTCATTGATCGACGGAGCGAGTGATCGCTTCCTTCTGCATTAGGATCAGTGGCTTTCGTTGGCTTCCGAGTTTTGGATTCTAGCTTTCCCTGGCCCCCCGGGGATATCCCGGCTCTGCGAAATTTTCACTATGAACAGGCGACCGCGATCGACTATTGAAACCCTCGAAAAGATACGTTAAATTACAATACCTGCTTACCGTAAACAGAAATATATTTGTCGGCAATATTTCACGAACACCGAGTCTAATTAGAAAACTGCGGACTTTTCTGCAGAATAAATATTGAATTAATTGCATAGGCATTTCTAACTTGTGAGAAAATAATACAACGTTATATCTAAATTAATCTCGATTCGCAAGGGGTTGTAATATTTCTAATTGATAATTAAGATTAATATCATTTGTGTCTAATATTATTACATGGATCGGTTAAACGATGACATATTGTAATCGACGTAAATTGAACGATATCCTGTTTGGAATTAACCTTGGATCACAAGGGGCTGAAATGGGGTGGCCTTAGAATAACAAGGAAGGAGGCCGGTTGCTAGAGTAGTTAAGAGAATTTCGAGGTCATCGGAACCTTCCACTGTACGCTTCGATAAAAGTTATTACGGTTCTCCGCCCGCGAATATGAGAAACGTGATTGGAAAAAAATTGCGAGTTCGACAATGAAATTAAATTGCCTTCTATTCTATTATTTATTAAATTAAAATAGTAACGTTCGCAGTTTGCTGAAAATAGGTGTATCGAGTTCTTTTATTATTGAATATTATTGCGCCGTTGTTTATCAACGGAACAAAAATTAAAATACACTGGTTCAGATTCCGTCTCATTAGCCACCCCACGCGCGTCTCAACAGTTTAGGCGAGTCGCTCCCGTTGCGAACGCTAATACGAAAAACGGTAATTTACATCGGATTCCCTGCCGAATCGAGATTCATCCGGTTACGAAAACAACTTTCTTTGATGAAGTTGGTCGTTGCGTCGAGGTTACTTCGTTATTGTTCGTATATTAAATTCCACCCGCTCGGAAGGAATACTGTGTTAGTTCTCTATAAGCCAAAACTTTATCAAACCAAGCTCCTCATTTTACATTCCGTCGGATCGATTACAAATGTAACGTGAAGGGATCTTAGAACATTAACATTTCCCTTGAAAGTGGATTCGAAATAACGAAGAGATAATTAACAGACGTTCTTGGCTTATTAACTCTTTCCACTACTGTTGAAAGTAAGAAAAAATTATTAAATAGAATATACATGGTATTAAGGCGTGATGTTGAAAACAGAAATCCTGTAAAGGTCATGTTCAAGTGAAGGAAAAATCAAAATATTAGTGCTTTGTTCTTTTCTTCTTCCGTTTTCTGGTTTTTCTTTCTGAAACAATTTTTTGCATTACCCGGTAACGTTGAGCGCGCGAGATTAAACAAGGGAGATAGTGTGTAATACTGATTGGATTTTGCAAATGTGTTTCAGATTAGTGAGTTTTCGTATGCAAAATTTTTTCTACGTTACGCCATCCCGAAATACCATCTGCGCAAACGATTAAGCAGCCTATAGAGCGGGTAACGCGGAGTATACAAACATTTCGACGTTCTTTCATGCAACATGAAAGGATGTCTCTTACGGTCCTTGCCACTGAAAGGAGCGGACCGGGGCATTTCATAGGTACCCCCAACGTTTCGCTATTTTGGCTCCGAAAGGATGTAGCGTGAACTTGTGTACAAATTTTCGAATTAACGTGTACACAGTGGTGTACGAATTTTATTAGACCTGGGTTTAAAAAAAAAAATCACCTATATACAAGAAATGGGTACAAATTTTGTAAATATACTCGGTTGCAAAAAACAATATTCGTACATATATTAGACTTCAAATATTAAAGAAGAAATATAAATTGATCAATTGAAAATACAAAATCATCGAAATAAAAACGAAAAGTGAAGGAATTTATGCATTATACATTTCAACTAGCTTCACTGTATTTTTCAATAATCTCTGCGCATGTTGGAAAAAAACATTTCGCTCTCGTATTGTTGAAAGTATTACGATATTTATGCGCGAATTTGAACGCAAATAACGCATACGTAAAAGCTTTTCGCTGGATCCGACAGTTACTATTTTTCTTTTTTTTTTTTGGTTACATTGTTCTCCGGTGTGTTATCTTAAATCCTTAAATCATTCAAAACGTTTTAATAGATTAAATTTATGGACATTCTAGAAGCACGTTTCTGCGTTCTATTTTCGTTCGTTTCCTTTTTCCCTGGCCCCTCCGTCCCCCGTCGAATGGCGCGATTCCTATTCAGATATTCGAACCGCGGGGCTTTAATAAAAATATTTGCTAAGAAAACAGTTTGCCTGAGGTACTCGGGAAGCAAGACGAGTTATTCTTATATCCAGATTCGCTGCGTATTCTTCGCTCGCGATTTCCATAAATGCAGTAATTCGAAGTAAGACGGCCGCGGGCGTTTCCAACTTTTAATGGTTTGTATCTTTATACCCTCGTAAATGCGGTAGGTGTAAAATGAATTTGCCAACAAATGAACATCCACTACCGATTAATTAATAATCCCACTTTATTTATACAAAAGAATACAAAGGCAACGCGCATACAAAAAAGGACAAAGTACAGTTAACAACACACAACACATTTTCAACCGCTAATATATGTATATACTTTATACTGTATACAAATTTAAATGTAAACACTTTTCGGAAGTGTAAAAACGCAATCTTCATTTTTGCAAACAGACATCCTTTTTAGGAGCTTCCTAAACCTGTGTCGGTGATTACGTTTCATAGTGTATCCAATGTTTTGCATTTGATAATTGTCTGTAGTGATATTGTATGCTTCAACAAAATACTGGAAAAAAGGAGGACGAGTGTTAGCAACTTGTTTTCTCGTGTGAAATGTGTATCAATTGGTTACTATTAATACCTGAGCATCCTCGAAAACGCAAAAGATATTATCGAATTTGGTTGAAACGCGACGTATGCAGCTGAACGTGTTATTAGCAGCATCTTGACATTTACATGCCATGTCTTTTATACAGTACTGTGAAAATTGTAGGCATGAATGAAACTCTTTTTATGTTATAGTTGATACAAACGCTCTGCGCATAGAACTTACTGATAAATTGGCATCGCTGTCACTTGGACAACCTGAGGATGGGACACCTATAGATTTCTCCCCTCTATATTCTATTAATAGGGTTCTATCTTGTGGCAGTGCCTTTTTCAGGAAAGAAGTACCATCCGAGGGACGTTGTATTCCAGCTATTTCCAAAATTGTAGCAAATAAATCAACGCTACTAACTGGTGCAGAAATGTTTGATGGTGCAATTCCAGGACCCCGTATTAATAACGGAACTCTGATATCTGTCTCATATGGCTGACGCTTGTCCATAGGCATACTGAATTGACCTACAAAAAGTATTGCATGAAATAGAATATACTTGCATGTTATATTTTCATGTGTGTCGAACACAAACATAATTACCAATATGGTAACCATTGTCAGACGTAAATATTATGTAAGTGTTGTCTAGGAGACCCTCTGATTTCAGAGACTGATATACATTTGTTACAAGCTCATCAACAGCTAACAATGTTTCCCACCTACGACTATAGATTTCATCTAATTTAGGCAGCACCTCATCGGGTAGTGGAGACGGACCTCTTTTCACTAACCAATGTTTATCCTAATTTACAATAGCATTAACAGCAGTGTACAGCGATAGAAAAGAATGGAAAAGAAAATATGGTATACCATTTCTGTGAATGTATTAAAATTAGGTGTTCTTTTAGCCTTTATCCCCTTGAATTTGTCATAGTGTCTTATTGCTGGCGTGAAAGGTGCGTGAGGTGCTGGAGGTGCCAGAACTGCAAGGAATGGTTGACCACTAGCTTTGCGAGTTTTAATAAAATCTGTTGCCAGATCACTCTAAAAAAAAATGCAAGTTGACATATATGTTCTAGGGAAACCACAAGATAAATAATTTTAAACATACAATCACATCAGTGAGATAGTCAGACGGTTTATCAGCATACATTTCTTTACTTCCATTTATGGACAAAGAATAATTATAATACTTTGAATTTCCAATAAGACCAGCCCACCAATCCCATCCTATTGGTACATGAGTTGCTCCACCAACAGCTTTACTGCCATACTGTGATCATTTTTCAAATGAATAATGAATTTTAGAAATTAATTAATCTTTACATTTTTACTTCATCGTATATGTTTACCTTATTTAAATATTTTCCAGCATAGAAAGTTGTATACGACATTTCTTGCTTCAAATACGCAGCAAATGTATGCGGTTCTTGAAACTCTTGCCATTTCATACTATTACAACCACCATCAATAGTATTATTTACTACTAAATGATTATGCTGATATTTTCCAGTTAGGATAGAAGCCCTATTCGGGCAACAAATCGGAGAAGCAACAAACTATAAACAAAGGTTACTATCAATTATCATTATTGTCTACATTCAATATATATAACAACTTCGTTTAATTTATAGTAACATAAAATATTATCTTATATTTTCTAATAACTTACACAATTTGAAAATGATGCACCACTATTTCCGATTAAATCAATTGTATTTTTCAGTGGCACCTAAGAATAAATATAATCATTGTTACATTTTGAACGTTATCTTTTTACATTCATATTTACCATTCCATCGAGAGTTATATCCAAATCATCTGCGAGAATTAAAACAATATTATCTGCGCTATATGAAGGTGTAAAATAATTAATAAAAATACAAAGTAAAAGAATAATCATTCTATTCAATTTCAACAGCATTGTACACGTTCAAAGGATAACTTTCCCGTGCAAAATAAATATAATGCAAATTCCAGAGTCGGGGTTACCAGACAACGTGTATTCCCCGCTAAATTCTTCCCTTCCACAATATCTAAATTTAGCCCGATTCTCCTCTAACGACTAGTCTGCACGAGGAGAATACGTATCAGCGATTGGCTAACAGATACTAGCAGCGGTAGTGACGTCACGTATTTACCTCGTGCAGAGAGTTGCTAGAGGAAAATCGGGCCAAATTTTGCGGTAAAGGGGGAAACATTTAGCGGGGAGTAAGTCGTCTGGTAACCCTGGTGAGGGGATTCCCCGATTTAGCCGCACGAAGTATGAAAGTTTAATTTTCAAAAACTAAGCCCATAGAAATTATGAAGGCGTAATACGAATGCGTACCTAAGCAGAAAAGAAATGAAAGTACTCTGACCCGTAATTTCGGTGGCTACAGAGAGGAATTCTGAAAATTGCTCATATCCGGGATTTCGGTGCGCTGGTACAGTGCTGGATCCCAGCGGATTAGAGCCCAACTCATTTCTTCGTAGCATGGAACAGAACCTGGGCAACTTTTAGCATGGAACAGAACCTGGGCACCGACCTCGTATGTGCGATAGCAGAAAATGATAATTTTCTGTCTGATTGAGAAAAAGAATTTTAAATGCTAGTTATATGTGACTTTACCGTAAAAACAATTGGTTTAGTTGTTTTAGCGTAGAGTATTCTTGTCTAGGAATTGGAGTACCCTATGGATTTAGTTTTTGCAGAGCGGAAATGAGAGTGTTCACGCCCGAGGTTTTAGTGTCCCCGGTATAGTACTGCCCTCTAGTCTAATTTTTAGTCTCGACCAGAACCTGCATCAGAGAGGAAATGAGAGTGCTCACGCCCGAGGTTTTAGCACAGACGAGGTATAGGAGTAGACCAATCACCAAATGTATTTTTCTATCTCACGCTCGGGGGGCTCTAGAGCTGTCTAGAGCCCCCTTACCATTCTGTGTCACATCACTATCAACTTTTATCTTTTATCTTTCATCTTTTATCTTTTATCTATCATCTTTTATCTTTTATCTTTCATCTTTTATCTATCATCTTTTATCTATCATCTTTTATCTTTTATCTTTTATCTATCATCTTTTATCTTTTATCTTTTATCTTTTATCTTTTATCTTTCATCTTTCATCTTTTATCTTTCAACTTTTATCTTTTATCTTTCATCTATCATCTTTTATCTTTCATCTTTTATCTTTTATCTTTTATCTTTTATCTTTCATCTTTTATCTTTTATCTATCATCTATCATCTTTTATCTTTTATCTTTTATCTTTTATCTATCATCTTTTATCTTTTATCTTTCATCTTTCATCTTTCATCTTTTATCTTTTATCTTTTATCTGTTATCTTTTATCTTTTATCTTTCATCTTTCATCTTTCATCTTTCATCTTTTATCTTTTATCTTTTATCTTTTATCTTTTATCTTTTATCTTTCATCTTTTATCTTTTATCTTTCATCTTTTATCTTTCAGCTTTCATCTTTTATTTTTTATCTTTCACCTTTCTCTCCACGGCTCTTTCTTTCCCATACGCTGTCTTTCTCTGTGTTCGAACCTTTTATCGCTTGTTAATAAGTAAATATCATCGGAATTATATCATATTTGGTATCATTTTAATCAGAATAATGCCACGTATATGTTGGTAAAAGTTTCATAAAAATATAACGAAAAATAAAAAAGTTTTGTAATTGGATTAGTAGTGGTCTTCTGTTCTCACACCAATATACCCGATAGTGTCATGTTACACTCTTCGGTTGCGACGGCTCTCGAGATTCGCTGTCAGCACCACCGTACAACATTGTATTTCAAATGTGACGCTCGGCGAGAACCTCCGATCTCGTATGGAAGGGAGATTATCTTTTATCTTTTATCTTTTATCTGTTATCTTTTATCTTTCATCTTTTATCTTTTATCTGTTAGCTTTTATCTTTTATCTTTCATCTTTTATCTTTTATCTATCATCTTTTATCTTTTATCTTTTATCTTTTATCTTTCATCTTTTATCTTTTATCTATCATCTTTTATCTTTTATCTTTTATTTTTTATCTTTCATCTTTTATCTTTTATCTTTTATCTTTTATCTTTTATCTTTTATCTTTCATCTTTTATCTTTTATCTTTTATCTTTTATCTTTCATCTTTTATCTTTTATCTTTCATCTTTTATCTTTTATCTTTCATCTTTTATCTTTTATCTTTTATCTTTCATCTTTCATCTTTCATCTTTTATCTTTTATCTGTTATCTTTTATCTTTTATCTTTCATCTTTCATCTTTCATCTTTTATCTTTTATCTTTTATCTGTTATCTTTTATCTTTTATCTATCATCTTTTATCTTTTATCTTTTATCTATCATCTTTTATCTTTTATCTTTCATCTTTTATCTTTTATCTGTTATCTTTTATCTTTTATCTTTTATCTTTCATCTTTTATCTTTTATCTTTCATCTTTTATCTGTTATCTTTTATCTTTTATCTTTCATCTTTTATCTTTTATCTTTTATCTATTATCTTTTATCTATCATCTTTTATCTATCATCTTTTATCTTTTATCTTTTATCTATCATCTTTTATCTTTCAGCTTTCATCTTTTATTTTTTATCTTTCACCTTTCTCTCCACGGCTCTTTCTTTCCCATACGCTGTCTTTCTCTGTGTTCGAACCTTTTATCGCTTGTTAATAAGTAAATATCATCGGAATTATATCATATTTGGTATCATTTTAATCAGAATAATGCCACGTATATGTTGGTAAAAGTTTCATAAAAATATAACGAAAAATAAAAAAGTTTTGTAATTGGATTAGTAGTGGTCTTCTGTTCTCACACCAATATACCCGATAGTGTCATGTTACACTCTTCGGTTGCGACGGCTCTCGAGATTCGCTGTCAGCACCACCGTACAACATTGTATTTCAAATGTGACGCTCGGCGAGAACCTCCGATCTCGTATGGAAGGGAGTAAAAAGAACCGCGATTGTGTTCAACCTTATACATACATATATTTATTATTTATAAGTAGTTAGTTATTGTTATTTATTATTTAAACAATTTTTATATAAATACATTTTTATAATGTTTCTGTATTCATTATTTGAATTATTATTTCAATAATAATTTATTGTTAAAACAATTGTTTAAACAAATAAATTTTTATAATGTATAGAAATTTGTTTCTATAAAAAAATTATTTTCTCATATACTAGTCTGTTTTAGCCTTATCGTTCGTGAACAGCTATCGTGCCGTCGTCGCGTCGCGCCACTAGACAACGCGTCCGTGACAATGTTGTTTACATCTGCCAAATAAATAAACTCCTTTTTTTCAATGTTTCTGAACATTACGAACGATAAATTGAGTAGCATGAGAAGAATAGAAAAAGTCAGGACGTGCAGGTCGTAGGAAGTGTAGGCGTAGGTCATTGGATTTGTCTTGATAAATGTCGACATAATACAGGAAAACATAGGGTAGCATTTGAAAAACTAAAATCGACTTAAAAATTTTCCGCACAACCTACCCTGCAAAAAAATAACGTACACCGTATTATGTCCCTCTTCGTATCAAACAAGTTATTTCTAAACTTTTTTTTACAGGTGTGGTCTTTCACGAGATATTTCAATTCTTTTAGATAAATGAAATACCCTGTATATTGGATTTCAAGTCATTGTAATCATAATCATTTGTATAATTCTTTTGTGCATACTACTTTGGCAAGATCAAAAAGTAAAAACTACTTATTTCACATTTTTCATAGAATTCAACTGATTTTTGTTTATGGAAATGTCGCACGAAGCAGTTTCTAATGCATGGTAATGTCGCATAAAGGTTTGGTTGCAATATAGTTCTGATTCGCGCCACAGGCTAAACAAAAATTAAACGGATTCTGATTGGTGCTAAAAGATGATGCAGGTTCTGTTCCAGGCTAAAAGATGATGCAGAAAAAGTGGGGTCACTAAAACCACCGACGAGGTATAGGATAGACCTATCACCCAATGCATTTTCGTGGCCACGTTTTCGGGGGTCACGTAACCCCCTTACCATTTCCGTGTCACATCCTGTATTACCAACTGGAACTAAAATTTGCTGACAGCGTCCTTAGTGGTAGAAATTGAAATTAAAAATAGCTATATATATAGCTATATATATAGTCACTACAGTCTCGCGAATACAATAGAATATTGTTTTCTAAAACGCTTCAACGATTTCAAATACTAATTTCGATTATGATTAGCTAAACTTTATGTTGGGTATAAATAACAAATGAATGAAGCTGTACGTACAATAAAGAATATGTTTAACTGCAAAATTCGAAATGTTGTAAACAGCCAAATATTAATATGTACTTTATAAATTTCATGTTATAGGGTGACATAATTTTGTTCCTATTATTAATTATCTTCATTGCTTTGAACAATAAGAAAAGAAATAAATAAGAGTGTTGTTATATAAATCATATGTGCATTATATAGCATGTGGTTATTATGAAAATTTTCATGAACATTAGAAAACGAATGTTTTAATAACTTACTAAAAACTACTAAGTAAGCCAAGCTTTATATTTATATTTGAAATTTGAACACCAATTATTACTATATATGTTAACAATAAATAAAAGATTCGTCTTAACATCAACTACAACAATATGTAATAAAAAATACTTAGTTCTATATTTACTTAAAAAATTAAGATGACCATAATTTTTTATTAAAACAAAATATTTTGTAATTTTTTTCTATTGGAATTTATAGATGACTGAGTATCGATTAACTGTTGTTAAAAACATTTTCCCACCAGATTATCCGAAATTTTTAAAACATCCGTAGATGCCTTCTTTTGGGTCGCTGATGATAGGCCCAACAGAGCTGTGCATTATTTAGATAAAAAATTATTTGCATTGATACGTAATGTTACGATAAAAATTACTATCTTATTGAAGACGGTCCAAACGATGTCGTGTTTGGACTCATTTTCATCCGGATAAGTTCTACAACTTATTCGTATTAACAATATTATTTTGATTAAAAATATAAAAGTTCAAATTGCCAATAATGCTCGATTCTCCATCTGTTTACATTGTAGGCTGTTTGTCAGTCTCTGTGTCTCCGACGTTCGGCACCCAACGGGTGTTGTCGGCCGTGTCGTCGAGCTGACAAAAGTTATCCGAAGATTTAGGGTCGCCCCAGACAAGACAGGCAAGATGCCGAAGTTGTTTGAGTGCCCAAAATCGTCACCCATAAGGGCTGAGCGTATCCGTTGGTCGCTTGAGAGGTACTCGATGTGCTCGCAACAAAGGCCAAGTGCCGAAAATCGTCTCATTTGCTAACAGAACCCCAGTACCGTCCACTCCCCTCTACACCCCTAAGATGCCAATGCTGGAGCGTGTCGGCCACGGGCAGGTAACAGGCCACAGACAAAAGTTAGAAATCTCTGCCAACACGGACGCAGTCACGGTGCAGAATTTAATGAAAATATTCAATATTCGTGTATATCACGATATGAAATACATTCCTTTTCCATAGAATGCGTATGAGGATGGAAATTGTTATTAATAATTATATAATAATCATTTCCATGCATAATACAATTTTGCAATAATTATATGTCAATCATTTTTATTTATTCCCAATTTGCTTTTACTATATGTTTTATACCTATTCGAAAAGTAATATGAATGTAAAGATAGATCGAGATTGTTCTTCCAAGAACGTGAATGGGGATCACATTGAAAACACTGAGAATGAGTCGGATAGCGAATAATAACTGAATGTTATTCGTTCTGAATGTTATAGTTATATATAATAGTTTTTTCAATAATTGTTAAAAAGTGTTACTTCGATACTTCCCCTTCGAAATTTCGTTTTTTAATTTTGCGGAGCCTAAAAAATTGCGGTCAGGTAAGACCGGCGAAGGATGCGGCGTTCGGCGATTCAGGTAGCTAATTGCAAGTGCACCGACTGATCGACCCCTATTCACCGGCAGGCTTGGAAGAACCAATGTCCTTTGTACTATGGATTGCATTACCTTTACTGTACACTCGGAGTGCACAACACCCTAACAACAGTTTAGGTAAAATATGTAAATGAGATCCCCGATAACTGTTTCAGTCAGAACTGTTATATATGTAACAGTTTGAAACAGCTATTTGCAGAACATTTTGAGTCCCTATCAGAAAAGTATAATTGCGAGGAACAAGTGAGAACGAACAGACCGATGTACACATATAATGTGTATCAATATATCATTTCTTTCCTTGAGACTGTCTACATTCTGAATCCTACATGTATTACGTATGACTTTTTAATTAATTTATTAAATACATAAAATGGTACTATTTATTACATCCTGTGTTTCATATTAGGTACTGATATTCTAATTGCAGACAATTAATAAAAATGTGATTATTAATAATCACTGTATTATTTTGTGGAATTAAATACAATGTATTAAAATTCCTCCGTTTAAATACAATGCTTTCTGTTTCTATACTCATTTAAATTTGAATAAATGCTTTTTCAATTTATATAAATAAGCTTTTATTTATTGATAGTAAACATAATAATAATTGTTGTTGAAAATTGAAATACTTGAAATAAATAAATTGAAATAAATAAGAAGATGATGATGATGATGATGATGATGATGATGATGATGATGATGATGATGATGATGAGGATGAGGATGATGATGATGATGATGATGATGATGATGATGATGATGATGATGATGATGATGATGATGATGATGATGATGATGATGATGATGATGATGATGATGATGATGCGACGTGTCTATTATTATATATCATCATCATCATCATCATCATCATCATCATCCTCATCCTCATCATCATCATCATCATCATCATCATCATCATCATCATCATCATCATCATCATCCTCATCCTCATCATCATCATCATCATCCTCATCATCATCATCATCATCATCATCATCATCATCATCATCATCATCATCTTCTTATTTATTTCAATTTATTTATTTCAAGTATTTCAATTTTCAACAACAATTATTATTATGTTTACTATCAATAAATAAAAGCTTATTTATATAAATTGAAAAAGCATTTATTCAAATTTAAATGAGTATAGAAACAAAAAGCATTGTATTTAAACAGAGATGAAATATTCAGGTTGAATTAATCATGTAATGGCTCGTTTGGTTTAGTTTTCCAGAATGCGACTGTAACTTGGAAAGTAGCTGAAATACGCGCTGTGCATTACACGTCAGTAACAGTAAATTGGCAACTATGCGACGAATATTCTCCGATGTGATTTGGCAACTACGCCTTCGATGTCTGTAATTCAATATAATTCCTAAACTCACCACTCTAAATCGTAGAGGGCATACCAAAACCTCTGATTTTTTGAAGAGTCGGTATTTCAGAACGTGAGACACGAAGTCCCATAAGATGATAGGTCTATCCTATACCTCGTCGGTGCTAAAACCCCGTGCGTGAGCACTCTCATTTCCTCTCTGGTTTTTGCTTTTTCCTCTGCAGCGACAACCAATTGGGAACGACTTACGTTGCACATGAGTCATGTGTGTGTAGACCAATCAGAACTCGCCAGCTGGGATTCCGGGCTTTTCACAGAGTCCAACGTGTATAAAACCAAGCGTGTGATAAACTGATGTAGTGGCATTAGGAATTTGTTTGAAATTGTGAGTGCATGAATTAAAAGGTCCGGTGCATTTACATTACGAACACACGGGAATATTTTCTGTGTGGCGTGTATATCATTTCATTAGCGTGACACCATGTAAGTTGTATTTCCTCATTATTCCTATTAACCTAATAAACACAGTAGACGTAAGCATTCTTTTAATAATTATGATCATTTTTACAACCTACTTGTAACAAGTATCCTACGATAGGGTCTCGTCTTCGTTTGTACAAAATCCGTGTATAAATACACGTATTTTTCGAAATTTTCTGCTTACACATTTTAAAAACGAGTTTATTAAGTTGACATTGACTTTACTGTTTTACATTTTCGAGTGAATTTTTAATATTGCATTACGTTATTGTTCTAACGTTATAATTACTATCCATTATAATGGTATTATAGACTTTTTTAATATTATGTAATAATATACGACAAAAGATTATCCTTTTTGTTTAGACGAGAAATACAAAATGAACAACTCACTGTTGTTAGCACTATCCATTCTTGTTGGAGTGATTTGTACTGTAACAGCTTTAAAAAATGACGAATGTGAAGGTACATACATAAACGTTCTTTCATACTTATTTCTATTTATTTTCCCACAAAGTAACTTTCTTTTTATTATCATTGCAGTATGTATATCTACTGTGGAAAAATTTGTTAACACTTTATCCAACGATGTCAAAAAGGATACTAACAAGATAGAAGCAGCATTTAAAACATTTTGTAAAGGCACAAAATCTAAAGAAAACAGATTTGTAAGTCCTTATATTGATAGTAGAATTGATAATTTATAATGATTAATGCGATAAGTATACGTTTATAATAATCAAAATATTTTCTTGTTTTCCTAGTGCTATTATTTAGGAGGTTTAGAAGAATCAGCAACTGGTATTTTAGGTGAATTAAGTAAGCCTGTATCTTGGTCAATGCCTGCAAGTAAAATATGTGAGAAGCTAAAAAAGAAAGATGCTCAAATATGTGACCTGAGATTTGGTATGTATACTGTAATTGTTTTTAGCTCACTATCATTTAATTCTTGTATTTGGTAATAACATTGTCAAATTTCAGAGAAACAAATCGACATTGACACAGTAGACCTCAACAAACTAAAGGTGCGTGATTTGAGAAAAATCTTGAGTGACTGGGATGAAACGTGCGATGGTTGTATAGAAAAGACAGATTTTATTAAGCGAATCGAAGAACTGAAGCCCAAATATTCTTACAGTTCAAAAACGGAACTCTGAAAAGTGGTCAGTGATCTAGATAAATTATTATGTTAGTATGGCTAAGATTTTGGGTATTCTTTATTTTACAAAATGATTAATTCTACTACACACTCATGTGATTGAATGTATGTACTTAATTATCATTTTGTAAAAACTTCGTTTAATGACGTTTTGTAAGGCGAATTAAGATTTTTGAGGCCAGATCGACGCATTTATGTTTCAGTAAGAATAAACAATGATTCTTCTTTAATTTATATAAATCAAGTAATAACTTAGATTCTAAGAGATTAGGATACCGAGCAATGGAGAAATTTGTGAGAACAATTAATTTCTTATTTAGTGTAGCCATGCTAATAAGTGTTGAATATCATAAAAGGTGCTCCGTTTTTATCGTATGTCATGTTAGACAAGTATAAATGACTCAAACTTTTCATACTATAAATTATTTTTATGGTTTTACCTTTCATTGCTCTTCCTCAAATATTCTGATACAGTGCGTTTATACATGTATGAATCCTATTTATACCAAAATGCAGTGTACTTATCAATAGATGTGTATATGTGATGAACTATTAATAATCCATTGTTATATATATTTGTATATCTTTACTTTTTCTTTTCAATTCTGCTTAAAATTCAGAAAATTCTGTTAATTTTAAATGCATACCGTCAACAATTCAATGTTATAATACATTACCTTTCTATATGGGTAAGAAGTCTTAGTTCATCAATGAGTACATTATATATAGAACATAAAAATAAGAGTCTACGGATTGCTCAGTATTATACATTTATTAACAATCTCGTGTTTGCAATAGCCAGTTTTCACTTCGTTTAACAAAGTTACGCGCAATAAGTGCATCAAATATTCTAAGAATAACATGGAAATTTTTTATTGATGAATGTATCTCTTGTACAGTATTACAATATTATTTGATGAAAATACATTTGTGGAGTACAGAACGAAAAAGTATTATAAAAATTGAAGATCTGATAATTTTGACATTGAATAAAAAACTGTCACATAAATTTGTTACAATGATTTATTCTAATTATGTTAAAAAATTATTCCTTATCAATTAACTGCACTTTGGAAGGTTGCTCCAACGGCCGTCTGCTTCACACGTAATTAATCCCTGTTTTCTACCATTGGGACACACGTAGGTCAATTGATCTTGATATAGGTATGAACGACCGTGTACAGTAACACCAGGTGGAAGTTTTGGTTTATTACATGATAGTTCTACGAATATCGATTAATCAGAATAAAGTCGATAAAATATGCTGGCCATGTTGTGATACTCACTTGAGCATTTACTGTATACTTTGGACCAGTTTCCATTTGCAAGACATCTTGCATTCGGTTGGCCGAACATTAAGTATCCAGGTACACACTGATAAGTAATCATATTACCAAATGTAAAAGTTACCGTTTCAATACTGTCCTCTTTTAACACCGCATTCGTCAGTTTTGGTGGTTTTCCACATACTACAGCTAAAACACATAATCTTTTCTTGGTAATGTACTATAATTAAGTTCATCCTATAAATGCTATTCTTACGTTTGCAAGATGGAATTGTTGACCATGTACTGTTTGGAAAACAAACAGTTTCTCCATTGCCTTCAAGTACATAACCATGACGACATTTGAAAGCAATGGTACTGTTGACAGTCCTTGAATAATTATTATTGTTCCCGACAATGTATCCGTATTCTGGAGCCTATTGTAAATTTTAATTAAAATCTCTCTACTGTTTATATTATTCATCAAAGTAATCATATGCAATACTCACTGCAACTAAAGGGCAAATCGTTTCTCGGCAAATATTAACTAATCCGTCGTCGAATAAATTTTCAACGATGTTACTATTTAGTTTCAAATAATCGATTTGCCATGTGCCATCTTCACTACAAAACCATGTTAAATTGGAAACACGTATATTGACATTTCCATCGGTTATACTCATTTCATTGTTACTTCTGCAAGTCAGAATTATTTGGCCCTTGTAAGTGTGTCCTTTCACAAAGTACTCGAAGTTCTTATAGGAACCATTAAAATATTTTGCATCATTCAGTTCCCTAATATTGTTCCTCCAGATATGATCATTGTCATCTATTTCTCTATGAAGATATTTAAAAAGTGGACAATCTAAGATGGGACATTCGTTAGGCTTACAAGACGATGACGTTAGCGACCATTCTTCGTTGCTCATGCACGTCCCAACGCTGTCCCCAATTAATTTGTATCCTGCATCGCATTTTATTAAAATCTGTGAGCCAACAATGAACTGATTTTCCAAATCATCATTCTCTTTTAAAGTTTTTTCCTCCTTCGTAGTATCTGGTACAGCGTCTTTGAAAAGCTCGATGGTACCATTTTCCGTTTTTAAAAATATTTTACCATTATTTATAGTACTAGGCCAAGGGCATTTAAGTGGCACACAGTCAGGAACGAACCCACTCCAAGTACCGTTTTCGGTACATCGAAGTTTAAACTCGGTCAATAAATTATGGTTTCCCCGAAATTTGTACCCGGTATGACAAGAGTACCCAACAATATCGTCGAAATAATAATTCCTTTCAACGGTTTTATTGATCGTCTCTGGGGTCAAGCTTGTGGTAGACCTCTCATGCAGATTGTTGGAGTTAGTAAAAATTATATAACCGCGATCGATTCTGTGAAGAACAATTGTTTATATATACGTATCCGTAGACTAGAGATTAATCTCAATTTGTACTGTTCATTCTAGTAACTTACTCCTTCGGCGGTGAGCATCCATGAATTTCACAGGTTGGTCTCTCGTGATCCCATAATCCTGACTCTAAGCACGTCAGAAACTTCTCCCCAACCAAACGGAATCCTGTGTCGCACTTAAACTCCAACTGTTGACCTACCTGGAATCACATTTCATTAAAAGTCCACAGTTTAGTTGACCAATAGATTTCTGCACACCTGGAGGATCGATAGATCGTCTCTTTCGTACTCCTCTCTCACGTACTCGATGTCGCCATGTTCTGGAGCCAGTAAATTCTTACACGTTCTTCCTGTTGGCAAAATTAATGTCACTTTAGATCATTCTAGAAAATCAACTAAACTAGAAGAAAATAATTCTTTCTCCATGAAAGTTAACAAAATTCCTTATGGTATGAAAAGGTGTATATACACCTCGAGTTGAGTGTGCTGAAAGTTTGAAATCCTCACCTATGCAAACAGGAAGCACACCGCTCCATGTTCCATCAGGACCACATAATCTATGGGGATTTCCTAGAAGCTGATAACCACTCAAACAGGAATAACGTATCTCGTCCCCGAAGAAATACGATTTGCCCTGTATACGACCTCGAGGAAAATATCCCGGAAAGCCGCACTTTTTTTCTGAAATGAAAATTGTCTCGGAATTATTTCTCTATAATACCAGAAAATCTAAACGATTGAAGTAAGCTAATTATTTTCCTGCATCGATGTTCAATCTTACTGGCGCAAACTGGGGTATAGTAGCCCTCCCAATGCCCCTGCTTCAGACACCTAACTTTCAGCGATCGATGTTCCTTTCCTCGGAATCGCACCACGTAACCAGGATCGCATTGATAAATAATTTCGGACGAGTCTTCGCTGATGTTCATGTTCCCTTTGAACGGCACAACCGGCAAGGGACATCCGCGACAGAAAGGGCTGCTCAGTATCTGAAAATATGAACTTGTATACTTCACTCGGAATTCGTTTCATGCTGATCGCAATCGTTCAGTTGAACAATATAGCATACGATAATTACCGCAACATCGCCGTGTGCGTGCAATTGCACCTGCGGCCACGCAATTATGTTACCGTAATACTTGTCACAGGTGCTGAACAAACGTTTTATGTCCGCCGATGATAAAATTCTATCCCAAACATCTAGCAGAGTTATTTTTCCCAGGAAGGATTCCGATTCGGAGAATCCACCACCGACCCGATCTTGCTCTTGTCCGATCACGAGAGTACCATTGCCTTATCATAAAAAGTAATTCAGTTAATCAGGCTAAACTTTACTTCAGGAAACCAGTAATTTTTATCTTTCTTTCATGCTTTCTTTCTGTTGATTTTGGTGATGAACTCTATTTCCTACTTGCTATCAAATATGTTACTACCTTGAATGACAGTTTTTTTCGCGAAACGAGATCCATTGTCCCGTAAAATTCCATCGATAAATACATTCCAGGTGCCATTTTCGCTCTCCCAGGTAATGCAAACGAAATGCCAGTGACCATCGTTCACCTTAATGTCAGTTACTACTTTTTGCCCGTTGATGTATATAACCAGTCTACAACACAACAATATTATCGTTCTGCTACAGTATACAGAGTAAGGCACCTAACTCGAGCACCTCGAATAACTTTTAAATTATGCGTTGTTACCCGTTATAGTCGGTTAATGTAAACGTGTTGTCGTAATAGCGCGTCGCGTACGACAGCACAGTTCCATAATTAAATGTGTCCTTCGATTGCAACCACAAGCATGTCGTCAACTAAAAATCGACGTCCAAGTTATTCGCGATCTACTATTTTCCATTTATTCGATTAATTCGTTACCTCGGCAATGTTAACCGCGAGTCCGTTCATTCGGACATAGTCGGTCGTTCCTGATTTGGTGAAATGCAGGACATAATCGGATGACAATTCTATAAACGCAGAGGAAACATCTTTTAAAAGACAGCGCTCCGAACGTATCTCTAACTTTTTTTTTTCTATTACAGAAAAGTCTATTTAACTCGGCGAAATGAAACAAAAGAATATTCATCAAGACTATACTTTCCAGTCTCGCAATTGCGTCCCGTGAACGAAACAGAACACGTGCACGTGTAATTGGAAATTCCGTTCAAACATTCTCCATTATTCCGACACGGAAGGCTGCCGCAGTGATCCACTCTTATTGCGCAATTTTCTCCGGTGTAGCCGTCGTTACATTCGCATCTAACAATGAAGCGTTGTTAACACTGCATGTTTAAGGGCCCGGTCTTCGTAGATTCGCGATAAAGTTAAGGTTATTTGACTTTTCTTTTTCTTTTTTTTTTTTTGCACACCTGTAGCTCGACCGCGTTGCGTTTTCCTCTTCAAGGTTCACGCAATACGAGTTCCCTTGGCAGGGCAACCAGTCGCAAGGCAATAAGTTGCAATGACGCCCGAGGAAACCGGGCTTGCAGGTGCACTGCCAGGTTGCATTGACAGTGCGACATATAGATCCTTCCGTGCACGGGGGAGGATCGCAGTGATCCACGGAAATTTCGCAAAATTCCCCTGTGGATTAAAACGTCGCATTAACCAACGATCAATCGTTGTAAAATAGCTTTTTGCTGCTTCACCTTCGAAACCGTCCTTGCACTCGCAACTATAATCATTCTCCGTGCTAACGCAAGTGCCATTGTTTTGGCAGGGGTTCAGAGCACACTCGTCGACGCGGTGCTAGAAGTATCGATATTATTTATCGCTTTGTTTAAACTAATTTGCCGGCGAATGCCGTGACACTTACGTCGCAGTTATGACCCGAATATCCAACCTCGCATGTACAACTATAGTTCACCGCGCTGTTCGGGAAATTTTCAACGTTGCAAACTGCCCCGTGCAAACATGGCGAAGACTCGCACGGATTTCGGAACGTTTCGCATTTTGATCCTAAGAGAAAAAATATGTTGTTCAGTATGAAATTAATACGGTTATATTATTCGGTGTTCACTTATTGTACGCTAACCGACGTAATAGTCGAGACACTCGCAACTGAAGCTGTCATCTTCTTGCACGCATTGTGCACCGTTCAAGCATGATCCGGATTGGCATGTGTTTGCGTCTATCTTATACAGCGAGAAGCAATCGTTCGCATCCTTAGAACCGCGGTTTTCTGTGGTAGTATTGGTCGGACAAGATAGACAATGGTTTTGCCCATAATCCGGTTGATAAAATCCAATGTCGCATTGCAGACAAGGTTCGAGAGCCAAGCGGACGCCATGATAGCGTTTCCTTCGAGAGTAATATCCTGGCCGGCACAGAGCTAAGGACAAAATATATTATTGATATTATTGAGAAATGTAGCTAAAATGATTTATTTCAGACTTACGTATGCAATCTCGCAAAGATCGAGAGTGCATTCTTTTTGTGGATGTACGTTCGGGACAGCGTTTGCATTTTAAGGAGCCAGTAGAGTCTTCGTACTCTCCGAAAGGACATGGTCGACATCGATGGATCGATGGCTCGAAGAAAGTTCCCAATGGACACTTCACTAGATTTATGTAAAAACAAATAAGACACGAAGAAATTCATGGTATGACAAATCGATGGATTCATTTACCGCAAGAGTGCTTTTTAAGGACACTTCCTGGCTCGCAGAGCTCTTCGAAATTTTTAAACACGAGATGCAGATTCAACGCCAGTTCCGCGACCTGTTTGTTAGTCCTCTCATCCAACAAATTCAGTTTTCCAAACTCCAACATTGACTCCATCTTCTGCCTCAATTTCTGTATTCCCTGTTTCGGGTTGTCCACGTTTTCCTCGACTATTTTTCCTACGAGATATGAATTTCCGTTCGAAAACTTTTCTTTCAAGAATGGTCAAACGAACGTTTACCTAGAATTTTGAATTTGATTTCGATCTTCTCTTTCCTTTTCCTCGGCCTTGGTTTGCTTTTGTTAGCACCGTCGTCCCTTTTGGCATCTCTTCTCGTTCGGTTATCGGGACTGTCTTTACATTTTTCGTTTAAAAGATATTCGAAAATATTCGAGTTCCTCCGTTTTCTTAACGAGTTTGAGGATAGGTCTTCCGCTGATTCAGAATCCACTTTGCACTCGGGATCGAAGGTTATCAGGTTGCATTCAACATCGTTGCCGCAGATGTCGAGCAACGTCGATCTTAGATCGGCCGTAATGTATTCGCTCAGCTGGTGGAAATAATAATGAAATATTTTCCAAGGTCCAATCAAAAAATTGATAGAAACGAAGAAACGGTATACTTACCTCGCGCAGGGTCGTTTGGTTGTCGCACGTCGCAGATGCATTTCCTTCCAACTCGATGCTTCCTTCTTGAGACACAGTTTTCGGCGCAGCTGATTCTGTGCGTAAATAAAATTGTTATCAATTATTGGGTTGAAACGTAAGCTTTTAAATTAAAATTCAAACATCGAATTCAGATATTTATTCACAGATTTACTGAATAACATATTTCCCATTCTGCTTCACTATTTTTTGCAATTTTTAAAGTCTACGAATAAAAATGGTTAAAGTCTATGAAAAAGATCTCTAAGGAAAGTATCTATGAAAACAGAAATTTGCCAAAAGATTCACAGTCCATAATGCTCCCCATAATTAATTATGCGAAATTATGGACCCCGTTATTAATTATTTATTAATATTGCTTGTCCATTTTCATTTTGTAGGCGCTTCTCGCGTACCTGAACAGTCAGTAATATAATTCTCTTCGGTCCAATTCGCGTTGGTTGTATTGCATTTTAGTAACAACACATCGTCCACCGCACGAAGATTCGGAACCTCGTTCGCAAACTGGAAACCATCGTCGCATACCACAGCGCACTCGTTTGTCTTATTCTCTGACATCGAACAGTTCGATTGTCCGTGCAACACTTCTGGAATTTCCTGGCATACATCTGAAAATCATACTCGCATTCATGGACACATGGACAAATTCAATTCTTAAAGAAATATCAATTTCTACTGATTTACTGGGTTCTAGATCGAGATCAATTTGCTACCGAACTAGACTGTGGATTTTATGCGTTAATGACAAAAACAAAAAAAAACAGACTTATTACAGTTATTAAGGGAGGAAATGTATTTTTGTCTGCAGATCCGCAGTCTAATAATGATTTTTCGATGGGTACCTTTTATGGTGATGTTCAACGCACAGCTCGCGACGTTGTCATACTTATCGATCGCGTTGTACACGACTCTCGTAAATCCGATCGGAAACGAGCTCTCTCCGGGACGATGATTTTGTTCCACTCGTACGGGTGCTTTCGAGTTGTCGTAAAACCCGGGTTCGTCCCAAGTGACGTTGCTTATCCCGACCCCGTTGTCAGTGAAAAATATCGGAGGATCTATACAGTTCTCGATCATTGGCGGTTCGGTGTCTGAGACAATAAACGAACTGAATCACGAATCTCCGAGATTTTCTGCAAACGATAGAAATATAGAAATCCTACCGAGAACTTTCACTTTGAATTTGCATCTGGCTTTGTTGCCGGTTGAATCCTGGGCCATGTAAACTATAGTGCGCGAACCGATTTTCGCTTTCCAAGGGACTGCGACGTACGGTTTGCTCCAAACCGACGGAGATTCGTCCGCGTTATCGGTGACCATAGGACTCGTCCAGTTCACGTACGCGTAATTCTTCCCTGGTAAGCTTTCCACGACGATGTCCGACGGACACGTTATGGTTGGCGGTACTTTATCTAAGAGAAAAACATTTCCGGTCAAGCACAATCAGAATTACTGTGACAAATCGTAAATGTTCATTCAACGGTCCAAACAACAAATATTAGGAGGTTGCATTGAAAGCCGCTGTTTTTTCGTGTTTTTTGAGCATTTATTTCAATAATAAAATATGTAAAAGTATTAGTCGAAGTATTTGCCCTCGAAAGCTACTACTTTTTCCCACTTTTCTGGCAAAAGTTGAATTCCACGACGAAAAAACGGTTTGTCTTTCGAGCTTTTCCAGTCAGCAACCCAAGTTTCAACTTCTTCGTAATTACGGAAATGTGTGTCTTCCAAATCGTGTTGCATCGATCTGAACAAATGATAATCGCTTGGGGCCAGGTCTGGAGAGTAGGCTGGGTGGGGGAGAATCTCCCATTCGAACTCCATCAATGTTTGTTTTACGGCTTTAGCAACATGAGGCCGAGCATTGTCGTGGAGAAGGATCACTTTTCGGCGATTTGATGCAATTGATGGTCGTTTTTGTATCAAATTCTCACGTAAACGATTCAATTGTTGGAGATAACGTTCGGCGGTGACTGTTTCATTTGGTTTTAACAATTCATCGCTGCAACAATTCTCTTGCTGTCTACAATATACGCAGTTAGATCCACGTATACGTAAACAGCGGCTTTCAATGCAACCTCCTAATATTAGGGGGACCCATAAGTAATCAATTATTTCGAAATCTAAAACAAACTTTGTAGTAAATTCAAGTTTTTTTTTATCATAAACTAAAGGCAAAACAAATTCTTTGAAAATAATTGATTGCTTATGGGCACCCTAATTCCGTAACAACCTATGCAGCGATTAACGCTTCGTCGTTGCGTCCAGACTCCGGAACGTCCTCCGCACATTCTTGCACGCGGACCCTCGAGAGCGAAACCTTTTTTGCAGGCGATCGTGCAGTTCGTTGCAAACGGTACCTTCTCGGGCCCGGAACAGATTTCGGGCGAGATCTTGCCGTACGGTATTCGTTTCAGAGGCTCGCACTTTATCGCTGCAAATTGACCGGATCAACTCGACATTCGGTACCGAAAGTTTCGAAAATTCAGTTGCGAGAAATAAATACTTTCATGTTCACCTTTGCACGTTGCTTTCAGCCCGTCCCACTGCGACAACGGCAAGCAATTGCGAATCTTGCTTCCGCGAAGCTGATAGCCATTGTCGCAGCGGAATTGACAACGGGTGTCGATCGGGAACGCCGTGTTGTCCTCCGTGATCAAGTGTTGATCGTCTTCGTTCTGGCATCGCACCCGGCCGTGCGAGGGAGCTCGAAGTGCCGGGCATGTTTTCACTGTTGCAAATATACAGTAAAGAGCAAAACTGAGACACACATACGACGTTTTAACAAAAATAATTTTTTACTCAATATTTGCATGTAGAATACAAAGTAAACAAAATACTTCGTATTATCTACAATCTTTTGGCTTTTCAAAACAAACAACATTTGTGATATTATTATTATTTCGCTTCATACAATTTTTTTTCGTGTAGTCGGTTTTGCACCGCAACTAATTTTGAGTAAACATTTCAGATTTTCGTACACTTAACCCTTAGAACTCGAATGGCGACTATAAGGCGTCACTAAAACTTGCTATATCTTTATTCAAAATACTTTTTACATTGTTAAATTTGTTTGGATTTAATAAATTAATAAAAATTTCAGTATTTTAGAGTAAATTTCAGCATTTTCGTAGGTACAACATGAAACAAATATATAGAAGGAAAATATTTTGGGTCGGAAGAAATGTTTCATTTTCAAGTTAAAATAACTTCGAGTGCAAAGGGTTAATATTTCGTCCATGAACCTTTAACCTTGATAATTGCCTGAATACGTTTAGGCATACTTAATACTACATTTTCGCAATATTCTAGTGTAATAGAATACCACTGTTCCTGCACTCTTTGCCACAAATCAGTTATCGTTGTTGGGGGAGGACTATAGTTATTCTGTAACTTCATTTTTAAGTATGCCCAGACATTTTCAATAGGGTTTATGTCTGGACTTTGAGCAGGCCATGCCATGGTTTGAAATGGTTGAGTTTGCAGCCAATTCTTTACGCTCTTCGCACAATGCCCAGAAGCGTTGTCATGTTGGAATACGACATCACACTCCAGTAAATTACCAGTAAATTTCCAGTTTCCAGTAAATTTTTTGCTAAAATATCCTTATATGTATACTGGTTCATAAGTGAACACCATAAGTGAACCACCACCAAATTTTATTGTTTGCTTCACATGACGCGGTAAAAGAGGTTCGCCTCGCTTCTTCCAACACCAAGAACGTCCATCTGTTAGTCCATAAGCGATTGATTTTAGATTCGTCGGAAAAAATTACTTTTTTCCATTGCTCTATATTCCAGCTTAAATATTTTCTTGCAAAACTTAGATGGGCCGTGACATTCTTTGTTGATAGAGCAGGTTTTTTTCTTCTCAATTGCTGTAAAATTGGCTTCTTTTAATGCCCTTCGAGCCGTTCACTTACTAATTTTCTTTCCAACATCGCTCTCTAATAACTTTGCAGCCATTGATGCCGTCGTTGCAATTTCTGAAGTAATGTATTTCGTCAATCTTCTCTTCTCCTGACAAGATAATAATTTTGGACGGCCTCCAAAAGATGCAGGGACTTTACTACAGTATTTTTCCCGTATCTTATGTACAACTCCCTGAGTGACGACAAATTTTCTAGCAATTAGTCGCGTTGATAAACCCGATCTTACTTGGAAAACGATATTATTCTTCATATCATTAGATAACGGCTTCATGATGTTATATTGATGCGTGTTAACGCACGAAAAACGATAAACTAATAACCACTGCACTCCTGGTCGTGGCATTGACCGTGATGGACTACCAAGTTGTTTACAAAATCTGTGTTTACAGTTCCTAAACCGGAGAATCTTAGTGCGGTGCAAAACCGACTACACGAAAAAAAATTGTACGAAGCGAAACAATAATAATATCACAAATGTTAAATTTGTTTTGAAAAGCCAGAAGATTGTAGATAATACTAAATATTTTGTTTCTTTTGTATTCTACATGCAAATATTTAATAAGAAATTATTTTTCTTAAAATGTCGTATGTGTGTTCAGTTTTGCTCCTTACTGTAAATCGCAATAGCTGCTCTAACAAGTTTAACCAGTTAAGTGTGTTTGTTGTTAAATTGTACTTCAGCGAGAAAACTAAATTATATTCGTAAATTTTAATATGTTTAAAATGTTTAGAGGTCAAGACGAAACGAAACAAACAAATGAAAATTATAAATAATTTGAGTTGGATTTATAACTTCCTGAGAGCTAACTCGCTAAGCGGTATCTAAGATTATCGTGACACACACTGGTGGGCGCTTTGGAAAGAGATCGCCACAGTTAACTGGTTAAAATAACTTTCTTACATCAACGTACATAAAAACATGTAGAATAAAAGTTCTTCGTCAATGTTGTACTTGCTGCAATCGCCGCAAGCAAACGGTACAAATAATAGGGCAAACGGTCGAAATATTGTATAACAATTTGAAATACTTACGTAGACACTTCGGCTCGTTTCCAGACCAACTGCCACCTTTACCACAGAGTCGGATACTGTCTCCTGTCAGATAGAAACCGATCCTGCACCTTATCCCGCAAGCCGCGTGAACCACGTTGTTACACGCGCTAGCTTTTACCAGGTAACCATTTTCTGGGATCTTCAACTTAGGACATGTTATAACTGCAAGAATCGCGTAAGAATCTCTAGAAAAACTGTGCGATTTATTGTTCGTATTTGTGGCACGTTATTATATAATAAAAAAAAGAATATAATCGTCTTTGCGGCTGTGTATACATATGTGTCCGATTTCCGAAAGTGTGTGAAGTAGTTCTAGTAGAATCTAAATAATTAGTCTCGCACACGTTGCGAATTTACATTGTTTCTGGCGAATCGATCGGAATTGTTTTTTTTTTTTTTTATACGGAGAGGTTATCAGCGTTCTCGAGTTAGTACTATTTGAAACTTCACTGCGAACTGATCGGTAATATTCTCACGAATTTCGTGACATTCAAACAATCCTGTGGTATTTTTTATTAAACGATGGATCCTCGGTCGAGCAAGCCTCACGACTTCGTGTCCACTTCGCGAAACATAACCGAAGCAATACTCAAAGAAAGGCTGTTGCAAATGAAATGGTTGGAAACGTACGAATGGTTGTTGGACGAGCATGGGTACGTACAATGAATAAGTATGACCGCTACATTGTCCACGCAACTGGTGGTGCAAGAAATTGATTATTATTCGCCGATGATTAAACGTGTACGCAGAAAATTGGAGAAGGAAATGGCGAAACTTTGCGAGGAGAAGCACACGGTTATCGAGACCGAAACGTTTGAGCGGGAGGAAGGGAAAACGTGTTTGCCGTTTCCGGTGACTACGAGCTCAGAGGTGAGAATTGAAACGTGCGATTGAGAACGCCGAAAAATAATATAAGAACGAAACTGTTCGCTTCGCAGTATGGTTGGCTCGCGTCGAAGCCAAAATTTCGTCTCGAGAAGTATGGATCGTACACGCCAGAATATCCTGATCCTCTCAAAGACATAGTGTATTTGTCCGGGAATATGCCTATGCTCGCGGCTGGCAAAGGATATATTTTGTAGAGTAACGTGTATGTAAATTGTACAACACATAAATCGAACATTAAAACAAGAGAAGAGATTTTTTAATAAATCACCTTCGCATTTGCTCCCGTCGGTTATGAACCCCGATGCGCAAACGCAATCTTCCACCGAGGTTGCCGGCACTTTAATAGTTACGTGATTCACGTCTGGGCAAGATATGCACGTGGACGTTGAATCACCGGAAATCTCTTCAGAGGCGTACGTGCCGTTTGGGCAAGCTGGAGAAAGCGAATTTAGATAAATAACAATTATTTATTAGCTAGATCCACGGTGCACTGAAAGTAGATCTACAGAAGTCTTATAAAAACAACGAGAACATATTTATTCAGATTCTTATCGTACTATTTGTCCAACGAAATCAATTTGTCAGACTGTCCACGGAACTGTGAATTAAAAAATTTTAATTAATCCTCCCCCTTATACTGTGCCGGAGTCATTCTTCATCCGAAATACGACGAAGTCCGGCCCCGAGCCATCGTCTTATATCGAAAGAAAACGAAATATCAGCCAATATGGATCAGAAATGACTCCGGCACAGGCCTAGAACTCGCATGAGTCCGAGCGTTGAGGAAAAGATGGGACAATTGTACGAGAGATTAATCTGAAGATTATATTTTAAACTACACGTGTAATTTGCAGAAGGATTGCATATTTTTTTTATGAGCTCACGTGTGCAGGATCCTTTGAAGCCCGAGCCGATGTATCCAGTGGGACAAATACAAGCGTAATGTCCGGTCGCAATACCGCAAGAGCACGTCGCAAAATTGTCGCAGCAGCTCTGATCGTTTTCTGTTTCACTGACGTTGCCGCATAAGATGTTACAATTGTCTGATAATGTCACCGGCTCGTATTTCCCCGTTCTCAAATCTAGAAACGAAAAGAAAATTCTATACTGTACAAATGAACTAAAATGTACAAATGCATTTTAAAGCTTTGATAATAATAAATTATTAATAGACTGCGGATTTTATGCATTCATAACAAAAATGGGTAAGCACAATTTAAAGCAGTGAACATACTAAAAAGATTTAACGGCATCAGCTGGTATTGGTTTTTTAGCTTAATAAAATAATTAAAGGAAGGAAGAAATTTTTATTTCGCTCCTGTGTCTTGCTATCGATGCAAATATTTTTTGTTTTGCATAAAGATCCGCAGTCTAATATCCATTACATATTATTGTTATTTGACCCGAAAAATTTTACGCCAGCCTTGTATATCGCAATACCGTCAGAAGAACGCGAAAAGTTGTGAAACATTTAAATCTATAATCTAGAAAATAGCGCACAATGTCTACACGGTCTGATATACGTTTCGAATCGAATGATTTTCATCGCATTGGTAAATTTCTTATTGGGTAAGCATGAATGAAGAGAGTATCGGACTTACCACGATGCAACGCGCGTCGCGCGAAAGCTTCGAACTCGGCGAAACTATCAAGAAAATAACTATACGAGTACCCGGGATAGCTGGATATATCGTGAAGCTCCTGAACGTTGCCTGTGCGAATCCCGAATGTGAATATCGTTGCACCTGCGCTTTTCAAAAGGTTCGCAGCGGGCCGTGGGTTGCCGCCATTGCTGAAGCCGTCGGTGATCAGGAACACCGCTTTTCTCGCGTTCTGCCGTGCTTTTTCGAGAATCCTCTAACACCGAATGATTTCAGTAATTTTCGAAAAATAGAGAGTCCAAAAACATTTACAATACAATACGCGGCAAAGAAATGACAAAATTGAAGAGTGCTTACGAGAGCCTCGATAAGAGCGCCGCGCGTGTAAGTTCCGCCGCCGGCGTAATTGATGTTGCTTAATTGTTTGTTTAATAAATAACACTTGTGGTCATTGTCGCCGGCGCGAGATATTTGGTCGACGTTACGTCTGACGTTCCGTCTCCCGCCAAACGTTACGATCGCGACTCTGGTGGCCGATTGTCCCACGATGAAATCGGATAGCAGATTCTTCACGAAATTCAGCTCGCTTTGGAAGTTTTCCAGGCCGACGGATCCCGACGCGTCGACCAGGAAAATTAATTCCATCTGAAACGCATCCCGCTAGATTAATCGTCTGCGAAACGTTACACGTTTTACCAGAGTCAATTACAAATTTTTAAATTAAAGACAAAATTAAGGGTATTTATTCATAGGTCTGTACAATAACATGACAGGTCACCGTAACAGAACGGGAAACATGCTGTTGAATAAATCTGTGAATAAATATCTGAATTTTATCTTTGAATTTTAACTTAAAAATGTTACGAATTTTTTCGTTCCAACACAATAGCTCTCTCAAAATGGCAGAAAGTAACGAATGGCGATGTATTAATTAATATTCAAAATAAATAGTAGTGCAAGGGGTTAAGATATTTAAATATCTATTAAATATTAAGATATTTAAATATCTTAACCCCTTGCACTACTATTTATTTTGAAATAATAATGATTACAAATTCTTCACCATCCAGAATTTCATAGAAGAAAAAAGATTATATTTATTGTATGCCTATGTTTTCTCCAACGGATATATATCGATTAGAACAAAATAGAATTTTATTTCGGTTTAAAGGAAATTAATAATGTTTATTAGACTCTGTTTAGAATTTTCATCGCGAGTCTGACTCGATAATGTAAGGCAACGCGGGTTTGAATTTTAATTTCAGGAGGATGCGAACTTCCGTTCTAAAATGGTACTCGCCTGATCAGTTTGATTTTTCAATCGGTCGATATTCATTTTAAAAAGACGCGACAAAGTGTCGGGCTTCTTGTCGATCCTTTCCTCGTCATAGTCGAACAACATCGGCGTCGCTTTGTTTTGTTCTATTGTCCCCGCATGCGACCCCGTGTCGATTCGGTCGGCGCCATCGGAAGACGCGATTGAAGTGAACGGAACGGACAATAATCCGATCAGCATCCATTTAGTCGCAATGGGACCAATCATGTTTGCAATTCACATTTGTTCTTCGCTGGATACTCTCAGGACATGTTTCACGGAAAACAATTTTGCACTTGATCAATTGAACAGTTCAGAACTGGAGGAGGCAGAGCTCGGGCCGGTCAATCAGATTTTCTGTGCGGTCTCTTTTGCGTCGACGTTTGCACATATCATTAACCGTTTATCGTTCATTTTAGTCTTACGAACAAGTAATGCTTTCTCATAATTATCCCGCATAATTTAGCCGCAGAAGTGTGTTCATTAAAATGTCACATACGGTCCCTTAGAAATGCGCACAAAATTTTTTCGGAAATTCAAATATTGTATAAAGCACGGCGGGCGCAGGGAGAATTTTTCCAAATAATTTTGCATTAATTTTATACAATAATCCTGCACACTTCTGTTATTTTTAATTCGAAAGGTGGTCGAATGATTCCGATAGACGAAGCAAAGACGTTAAAAGTCTTCTTAACGTTGGTGTTTCACAATTTGTCTTTTAATTTGTTATTGTATAAGCGAATTCGAAGGAGGCACTGTTTCGAACGATCGAGCGATCGCGTGTCGATACATCGAGGCAAAATGCTACTGCTTCGCAGACGAGCGTCCGAGCGGTAGCAAAGCATCGAAAAGTTGAGAACAAGGGACTCTCTGTTCCATTTATACTGTGCGCACGTGTTCATTTTCATCGACTGATCTCGACGAATGTCCGATCTATGAGGAAATGAGATTTAAACGGCCGGGCGTCACGCGATAAATCGGAATCATGCTGGCGACGTTCACCGTCGGATCGATCGAGCGCATTCTTTCCCTGCTGTTCGCGGCGCGATTATCAATAATCGCCCTTTGCCGTCGTTAACGCGTCACATCTCTCGATAATCGCTTGATAATTTATAAAAATACGCTCCCCGGTAAGAAAAATTCACTCAGCCTCGGATATTCTAAACTTGTTTGCGATCTGAATGTACATGTTTAATTGTCAAAATGTTTTACTCGATGGAAAAACTCGTGGATTGTTTGTGCATTATGCACTTCGAGCAACAGAGTGTAGAAAATTAATTTGTTTGTTATTTTCATAATGTAACCGGCGGGGGGGGGGGTTTCTCCAAAATATTGCTTCCCTCAAAAATTATTTAGCTGTAAGTCAAATTCCTTTGGATTTTCTCGTGATCAAACTTTTTGGAAATTTGTCAAAAATGTACTTAGAAAAAAAAAATGTTTGAAAACCCCTCTGTTGAAATGTAAATAAAAATGTTATCGAATAAATCTGTGAATAAATATCTGAAATTTCACTCATTCGATCCTTCGCGCGTTTTGCATTCTATAATAGATGATTTCGGAATTGAGGCGTCACATGAACGTGTCGACGCGGCGTCAGCATCCGAGGAAGGGTGTCGTGTTCATGTCACGTGTAGGAGGGATGTTGAACCGTAGTCTGGTACAACAGCACAAGCAGCAGCAGCAGCAGCATCAGTAACAGTAGAGGAGCAAACCAGCATGCGAGGTCAGAAAAACGCTGCAGTCCCCGTGCGACCCGCATACATATCTCATCAATCCGACGTAAATTGATTCTTCTGCTCGGATATCGGCGAACCACGCGTACACGTTGGCCATCCACGATCTACAGTTGCCGATCGCCTGATTCATTCTTGCTTTCTCAACCGGTTTATCTCGCGGACGGCAGATAAAACCGCCGCAGTTAACGATTATCGCGGGCCGTACTTCAAACCGCAGTGTTCATTATTAAGCGGTTTCAAATTTTCTCTCTCTCTCTCTCTCGCAAATGAATCGCGTTTACATCGAAATTTCTTTCCCCGTTGACTATCGAAAATTCCAGCCATCGTCTCGGTGCACAGTTCTACGAATCGCCCCGACAAACACGTTGCTCGATATTGCTGATAATTCTCTTTCGTTTTGTATAAATAGACAGTGTCTGTTAAGCGGTTCCAAGTTTTGCCGATGAATCGAATCCGCGTAAATTCATTTAATCGTTGAAGACTACAGTGCGAACTTGATCGGAATTGCCGCCGCGGTTTGTTTCGTTCCGAGCGGGCAGCGGAGGAGGAGCTTCGGTTGCAAAAGTGTAAATCTATAAATAATAGAATAAAATAAGTATAAATAATTAAGTGTTCGGTTGTATCGTTATGTCGATGCTAACTGTTATGCTGGTGATCGCGCTGGTTCCCGGCAGCTACGCCGAAGAGGAGGACCCTCGAGGTGGCACTCATGCTCCGCGTTATTTCGGCTCGCAGAACGAATCCCAAGGAGATCAAGGATACGCGGAACAATGCCGCGTCACGCATCTGTGGAAAGGACAATTGGGCTACGTGAATGTCCTCGCGTTCTTGGACCCTTCCTGGCATTACAGCTATAGGCAAATGGTCATGTGAGTCTCCGACATAGCCGCTAACTCCTTTTCCCATTCATACTGAACCAGTGATGAGCAATCCGCGGACGGCACTGGCCAAAAGTGCTAATCAAATAATTTTTATTCGCATTTGTTGTTTCTTACATAAATTTGCAACAAAACCTTTTTTTTTTATTTGATCTGTTATTTTTTTACAGTATATCGTAAAAATATTTCCAACAAAAATTGTGTCAATAAATTATGTCAACCCATTTGCATCGTAAGGAAATATGGAAAGAATGATTATAGTTACATAACGATCTGATGAAAACAAATCTTAATCAGAACTGTTAACTTAATTTACGGAAGTGGGAGAAAACATACGATCGGATGAATCGATTTGGCATTATTCATAATTAATATTACGAATATAATCAATATTCATTATTATAAGGAATCGATTTAGCATTGCAGAAAGCGTTCCTTTACCAAGTTTTCCAAGCCCTAAGCAATGTTCATTCAATTAGTCGTCTCGCTCAAATAAAAATTCGTATTTTTCAAGTTTTTTTTTGCAAGAATATACATTTGCAATACCGAAGTCCTTCGAAATGAAATGTTTTAAAGTCATTCTATGAAAGGTTGGAGTTACTGAAGAAACGATTAGATCGATCCGGCTTTTCGAACATTCTGTTCTTCGTCGTGACGCCGTCGTCGAGCTTACCGGAAAACAGCGTGGAGAACAATATAGAGATAAGAACGTGGAAAGAGATATCGAAGAACACGGTCGGTCAAAAATATATTTGGGGTGTCGAGGAAACGCAGCTCAACAATCAAACGGAAAACAATGGGAGAAGCATTGTTTTTCTTCGGGATGCGCCCGAGTTGGGAATCTGGGAGCATTTTCGCGCTTCGAGGGACGAGGTGGTCGTTCTCGATCGGTGAGTCGCCGGCAATAATTTTTCAATCATTTTAATGACTCCTGGGATACCCGCAATTCTGCGTAGAAAAGTGTTACACCAATTACGGCTTAAAATTGAATTACATTAAATTAAAATTAAATTACAGACACAATGTATATTCGTTTCTGTTGTTGTAGATGCGGTAAACTAACATACCAAGTAATAATACCATGGAGTATACTATATTTCCCGTATGTTAAAGCAGCTATTCTTTCCACGTACAAAGAACATCCTTGTGGCCCGTGTAACGTAAGCACAACTAAAAATCTAGGACGAATAATTCAATGAAAATTATACAAAATTTATCTATTTGTATAATAAACAGGAACAACCGTCGGCGGTGTATAATACAATGGAATACGAGGAATATCTCTTTGAGAAGGGAAATTCGAACACGAAAGAAGCCGAGAAGAATCTCGACGCTGATACAGAACGAGCTGCTGATAAATTAAAATCAGAAAATGCAACAGTATTTTCTGTAGAAACACAGAAACAGAAGGAAGATAAGAGTACGAATACTCTTCATCCTATCGACACGAATTTAAACGCAAACGAAACTGCTGCTTCTGTTATCGCGGAAACTATATCAGACATTCGGATATCAGATATCCGGAAAATAGATCAGACAGGTACTGCATCCGCGAAGAATGTACAGCAGAATAACAATACGGAAGACAATGGTGCTTTCGTCGGTGATCAAATAGAGCCAACCACAGAGATTTTGTTGGAACAGGGGCAAACCGACATTTCGTCTACAGTCTCAGACTTCAAGACAACCGAAAATTACGAGGGGACGCAAGACTTTTCGAAAGAGGAAACAGGCACGAGCAGCGACAACTTATTATTTACCGTTATCAGTGCACCGACCGATGCAAGAAAAAATCTCGAAGAACTTAAAGATGCGAAAGAAGGCCACGCGGTACAAACTGCAGATACAGAAACCACGAAATCGCAAGTCAAAAAAGACGAAGGTTTACCTTTGCGCATCGTACTGTACGCGCCGCATACGCATCAGGAAAATCAAATGTCGAAAGAGTACACGCATTTAGTTTTAAAATCGGGAAGTCCCGAGTACCATGATCATTTTCACAGCATGAATGGAATTTACAACAAAGAGGTAAAACATATCTTTGAACAGTAAAATACTTTTCCAACGACAGATTTAACTGTTTCATTTTGTTTTTGTATACATTGAACATTTGAAGCCAGTGGAGAAAACAAATCCAACGTCGATAGGCAACAAAAACGTAGAGAAATTCGCGAAAAGTACAAATGAGAGTCCAGGAGTGTACGGGGAAATAGCGTATTACTGGAGAACAACAGAAGACGAGGAGTTGAATAATCAAGATGAAAATGTAGATCTCTTAGAGCTTGACGATGATACGGTAATCGTTTTTAAAACGTTAACTTCCAATGATAACTTTGTGTCTCTACGGGTATCTTTTTAGATGGAAGGCGCCGAGACTAAGATTGATGATGCTATCGATAATGATAGCGACACGCTTGTCCAATCCAGTGACGACGAAGCAACAGACGCGGACACGAAAATGAAAATTGACGAGGATTCGGAAGAATTAGTGCAGCGTAGATTAATTGAACATTATAATAAATTGATACCATGGATTCATTACATTCTGTAACGAATAAATCGTATTTATTTAGTAAATGTATATTACAGAGAAATTAGTGTATACACTGTACATGTTTACATGGATAACTATACCATTGTAAAATAGTCATGAGAATCTGGTACAGACATTCTTGTAAACGTGGTCATTATTAAGACAACACTTGGTAAGTTTATAGAAAGTTAATTGTAAACATGAAACCGTGCGGTGGCTCTTATAAATATCATAGATCGTGTATGTACATTGTCAGTATGAATTTCTGAACACATAAGGTACAATCATTATTTCATACTTATACATTTAAGTAAATTGAAAGTATTTCAAAAATAGTAAGATCGCAAAAGTTTGCTGGTACTGCAAGTTTATCTAGATAGGGACCCTAAAGATACATTTATCTTTATCCAGATAACAATAAAAGTTTAATACGTGACATACAAACATTATATACGTGGTTCGCAAATTCATTCGGGCTCGCTTGCATCGTCAGAATCTAAACTACTACTATTGCTTGTAGTAGATGTACTCGAACTACTACTGTCCGAATCGCTCTCTGAATCTGTATCGCTGCTATCGCTTGAACTGGAGCTGCTCGATAATCTGCATAAAACATAAGGATCGCGTTAATGAATGCTAGTAAATTGTATCTGAAAACATTCTTCGTTGTGCGTTTGTGGCCATGCGTAGTGTGCAAACATATGGCAGATTGTTATTGTTGTGTACCATTGGTAATAAATGTATATTCTAGTTGATATTTACACAATTCATCAAGGGGTAGTGCGATTCAGTTAGTACATTATGTCAGCACATTTTAGGAAGAGTTTACAACGCATGTGAATTGTTTTATTTATCTAGTAAGGTGTGAACAATTAAGCCATGTTAGATAAGAGTTATCGATATTCTAAACAATTCCATTGAAATACTTACAAATACTTTAAAGAATGTTTGTCTTTAATGTAGTATATAGTCTTTGGCCTTTAAAATAAAATCACACACAAAATAAAGACATAATAACACCTTTCAATGAAACCTTAAATTTGAGAAGATTGTGGAAACCATTTTATTTGTTCTACTTACTTATCCTGTTCGTTGTCATTAATTATTAAGTCATCCACTTGGTCCACCATCTCATGAACAGAATTTTCTATGATCAGATCTTCTTCTTGAACCGAATAAGCTGCTTGCTCTAGTTCTACTAAGTCAAATCCCATATCATCTTTGCTTGGTTTAATCTTGAAGCGAATATACAGTTAACATTTTATTAAATACGAGTTATACTGTGCAGGTGCATACTTACATCGGCTATTAACGTATCCAGAGACTCTATTGAAGACTCATTGATTTGTTGCAACCACACTAAATAATCCTTTATGTACAATTGATTCAATATATATCGTGGCTCACATGAATTGTTAAACAGATCATGTATTTCACAGAAGCGTTTTATAATATATTTTTTACCTGATAAGAAGATACATTAAAAATTAAATAACAGGCACAATTTTACGAGCTAATGTTAATTATTACTTGCTTACCCAACTTAACAACCTTCTTAACGTCTTCCAGTACTTTCAAAGAAAGATTCCAATTCCTAAAGAGTGGGTAGCATACTGATCTTCTGAAACATGCTCTTATAACTTCATCTGCATTGGAAAAGTCCTAAAAATGTACCAGATGTATAAAATTTTGTAATTAAAAACGACAACAATATTCACAGTGGAATATTACATACGTCAAACCAAGATAAAGTAGAACTCAATTTATTAATGGTCCAACTGCTTTCAACCGTATTATCTCCCAAAGTTGTTCTGTGATTATAACAACTACCGAATAAAATATCAACTAAACTTAGAAGCAACTTATATGTTTCTTCGTTGCTTAACAAATATTCTTTGTTTGGAAGTTCCTTTAGTAGGTCCACTTCTGTTTCATTTAACGAAATATCTTCTTTATTAAGGATATCCCACTCAGCTGTGTACTTTATGTATGGTTCTATACATTCTGGTTGCATTAAATCTGCTAAATAATGTTCTTCGTTAAAATCTGAAAGTTCGTGCTTCTCTCGTATACTTTTCCTTTCAGATTGTGGTACTGTATCCGGCGATGGAAGATCTATTATTTCCTTGATCCATGCTGACTGTAATTAAAAGATATAATGAAAATGTATACATAAATTATAATCAATTTCCATGCAAGTTAAATTTTCAAATATATACCTCAAAAGCTACCAATGCTACAGAAACTTTATTTGCAAAACCGTATTTTGGAGAACTAGCCAAAAGAGGCATAGTGTTTGTGGGATTATTTTGATGTATATACCACTCATCTCCATTTGTATTTTCGTCATTAACTATGGAATCATTTTCATTAGATGATTCATTAATATCTTCTGAATTCGCTGATGGATTTCCTATGATAAAAAGCATAAAATGATCGCTTAAAGAATTCTAAATAAAATACATCTATGTATTTATATTTACCAATTACTTCAATGTTGGGAATAATATTGGTCTTTTTTTTTGGAGGTGCTAGTAATGTAGTTATCATATCCAAGTTTTCAAAATGTTCTCCTTTATTTACTTTTGAAAATTTTAAAGAGAAGTCCCCTTTCTCACAATCATAAGATCCGTAGGAAGAATCATTCTCTTCTATTTCACCTGGAAGCTTTAACCTGAAATAAAGTACGTGGTTAGAATGAAAAAATATATCTATTTCTCATGAATAGTTTACCTCAAATAATACGGTGTAGAATAAAATCTGAAGTCTGTTCCATCAACATAAACTTCCGTATCTTTAATATTAGCATATGGTGCGTAAATAACTATTGCAACTTCCGTGTCAGTTTGAGTTATTTCGAACCGTGGAGTCAACATTTTGATGTCTTGGTTTTTATTTCTTCGGAAATTAGTTTTATGTCACGCACAATAACTTATACCTTCACAAAGCACTTTGCTCGATGAACATTAAATAAGATACCGATGTAGACATCAGAATCTACGTATATATTATTAAATGTTCGTTGATTATTTATGTATCACAAGTACACTAACGACGGATGACTTCCAAATGTATATTTATAACTGCATTCTAATAATAGTATCAAAAGTATAGATTTTGCATTCGCAAAACTACATTTCAAACTTACAACAAACATAACACACACTTACTTAACATTTTTTTTAATACATCTATTTGTTTCTATGACATTCCAGGTGAATACATACCACAGACGAGATATAGACATAGAGTATATCTCTGGTATAGGAGTAGACCAATCACCAAATGTATTTTTTTGTCTCACCACAGACGAGGTATAGGAGTAGACCAATCACCCAACGTATTTTTTTGTCTCACGTCCGCGGGGCTCTAGAGCCATCTACAGGTATAGAACCTGCATAATTTTTAGCATGGAACAGAACCTACATAATTTTCTAGCTAATTTCCTCTCTGTGTAAATGTGTATTTGCCAATGAATACCATGATCTAAGAGGGAACACTCATCTCAGTCGGTGTTTGTCATTTGAAATTAATCATAGATTTCTTAATTCCTTCGATCACGTATCAGATGTTTGATAACTTGGTACGACTTTAGTAAATCAATATTCTGTCAATATTACAAAATAAAACTAGCAAGTGACTCGAATTTCCGGTGAAGTTGGCACGTTCCTGAACAGTTTGCGAGCGGAAGGATGTTAATCGGAATGAAAACCACTGGGCCACAGTAATTTTTCTTATCCGCACCGAGAATATCCGTAATTGTCGCGTTATTGTGCGAATGTGTTCTCTCTTAAGAAACTAAGAGAAGTGTTCGACAGTGACATATGTGGCTGATCGTTCAGTGAAAAACAGCATAATACAATCGTCCGTGATGTTTTAATATTTCTCACCTCAGAGCGTCCGCTATCTACTTGCAATCGTACGTTCCTGTTCCTGCACGTTAATATTGTTATGCATAAAAATAATTGGACTTTCAACGTCGATAACAAAATTCCCCGAATTAAGAAGAAAATTGCTATGTGACATATATTCTTAATGACTTTAATCTCATACGGTGTCGAACTAGATTGTTCGGGATCGAACTTTTGCCATTAAATATTTTCATTTACATAAACCGACACGAATGTATATATATTTTCACATCTCCTATACGTATATGTATAGGAGTGCGTTTTTATTAAAAAAATCATTTCCGTTCGAGAACGGGTAATTCGAAATTACATTCGACTGCATCGTTGTCGATGCAAATATTTAGCCTACTGCGACAGGTTAATTTTTCTCCGCTATCTGTGCCGAATTGTTTTTTGGTTTTGTAGAAAGGCACGATTTTCTTCCCGCAGCATTATGAGCAAAATGCACCACATCGTTTATCGGGACCGTTCGGAATTCGAACGTGGAAACGTTATAAAATGAAGTGTCGAAACGTGACACGAATAAGTCTACCTACTTATACACTTCGTATATAGATATACTGTGTCTCAATATTTAAAAAAGTTCGGCTTACCGAGATTAATTTACTGTATTCAAAATTGTTTTATCATGATCTATTCATTTCTCAAGGCGGTTGTAAGATAATACTTTTTATGCAAATGGAATAAACTGATCTGTTGATTTAATAAAATTTTGAATCTATGAACTTTTAACAGCTAAAAATGCCTTTATAACATTCGACTTTAATTCTGGATTTATTTTTCAGATGACATCTAACGCACTCGAAGCAAAAATTAATAAAATTAGGCAACAAAATGAAGAAATTAGAAGAAGACATCAGGTGTGTATCATAATGCGAGTGAATAAAGAAAATATAACTTACTTGAACTCTCTTTTATTGTTAGGAGGTGGAAGAGGATAAAAAGAATGCAGCTAAACTCAATGCCTTAGTTCAAATGGTACCGTCGTCCGATTGGCCGGAAAGGAAGGAGCCACCAGAATTTTTGAATCCACCGAAGACTAAACCAAAACTAGCTAAAGAAAAGCATGAGTACATGATGCAAGCTCATCCTTCTGAAGGAAAAAAAACACATTCATTTGCTCATGTAGGCTATGTGATCTTATGTCAATTGTGTACTTGTATAATTGATTTTATATTTTCAACACATTTTATTATCCTGCAAATGTTCTACTTTAAGTACCTACTTCAATATTTACTCAATTCTTTAGGTCTGTTGAATAGTGTTACATTTAATTTTTAATTCGGAAGGTGCGAGTACACTAGCAAGTAATTAATGACAGTGTCTGAGAGAACTACTCTCGGGACATTTACTCTCAAAAAGTGAAACAATATATTTATAGTATTTGCAAATAAGTGTACATGCTTCTGCAAGTTGCTCCTACTAAAAATGTTGCTAGTTACTTCAACAAATTAGTGTATTCACACGTTAAGATAGCAATCTTTTGCAGGGAGAAGGCCCGCCACCTGACCCCAAGTACAATTTCCTGGCAGATTCTGAACGAGAAGAGCCTGGTACAGAATATGTAAAGGAATCCTCTGGAAATAAGTCCCATAACAAAGTAATGCGGGGAAACTTTAAAGCGAAAAGGGGAGGCAGAGAAAATCATATGCAAAAGGTATATGACAACATTAAACTTTAGTATCCTCTCTTGTTCTGAATAATTAACAGCGTTATTTTGGAACAGGATAACAAAGTGTACAAAGGAAATTATAGAGACGAATCTCAGCCAGGATACGATGCTTGGAGAGCAGAGAGGAACCGCATCGATGAAGATCGCATCAGCAGGCAGAGAACTGCTGAAGGAAATTGGCGGCGAGAGTGGGATAACGATAAAGTATGATTATTACTTGACTACGGATCTTTATGCATTTATAGTATGTACACATTTTTAAAATACAAGAAAATATGTATGGTAATAAACATTAATGACACCTCTACTCTATGCTTACCATAAGGAATTGCCTGAGCAGAAAATTGAACTTATTCCTCATCCTGGTTTTTACGAAATAAAGATATAATGCATAAAGATCCGCAGTTTAATTATCAGCGACACTGGCATTATATATCTGCTTTGTGTTTATTATTTATGCACTGTAAAAATAGTTATTGTGCTATCAACCGAAAGAATGTTAGATTAAATGAATTTTTACCATTGGATAACCGGGTTCTTTAAATTGCAGATGCATATTATAGACGATGTAGCAAAGAAAGCAACCAGATCTACGTTAGGCGACTTTGCGAAGAAAGATCATAAAGACTCTGACAGGAGATATCATTCAAATAGTATGTTATAATGCTGTTGAATGCATTAGATCAGCGCAAAAGTTCGTGATCGAATCCTTGTGTTTTAATACGAAATCGGGCACGAACTTTTGCACTAACCAAATATTTGATATAATTTATAGTTTATGGTATTACACTGCATTCTTTTCAGATAACGAGTATATCTCTCACAGTAGAGGTGGAAGCCGTCCTCACCGTGGCACTTCAAAGAATTTCTACGGTAATTACGACAATCGGTCTCACAATATGTACGATCAGCATAGAAACAATGCGACAATGCCGGTGAAGCCGCCTTTGTCTCCAACTTCCGAAGAGAGGACTGTAATTGCTACTGATACCAGTATCAAAGTTACAGTGAACCAGGGTAACACACCTAAGGGCCCTGTAATGAGTGTTAAAGGTACTTTGCAATGCTTATATTCATAACACTGTCTAATACCTGTTTCACTAGTCGATGATCAATAGTTGCTTTCCTTTCTTCTTCATAAATTTTCTTGCAATTTATTTCGAAAGAGTCTTGAATTAATGGTCATCATTAGACTGCGGATCTCTATGCAAAATAAAAATTGTCCGTATCTCTAACATTGAACAGAAGCCTATCAACTATGATAACAATATAAACGTGCTCATTTGATAACTTCAATGTGAAATCAACAATTGTAACTTTGTAAAATTTTTTAAAAATCGATTTTGCAGTAAAAAATTTGGAAAAAATTCACAGTCGTATGTTCTATTGGGTAAAATGTTCAGGAATTTTTTCGTAATTTTTTGTTAAGCAGAACAGAAAAATAGAGCATGATTGATTAAAACTATGTTCAGCCTACAACTACCCTCGAGGTAGAGGTACGGATTTGAAACTTGTCACACACGGGTTTTTTTGGGAGCTCTATCGAGTGGTATGATGAAAGATCAATTTAGCTTGGGGGCACATTGACAATCTTATCCGACTATACCCATTCTTTCTTTCTTTAATAATTTCGATAAGGTAGGCTAAAATATTGAAGCTCCTAAATTCTTTTAATCCATGTCCTGCATTAAATTGTGCCTACTCATTTGAACTATAAATGCATAAAATCCGCAGTCTAGTCATCACGAACAGCGATCAATATTGCGATTAACATATTTCAGTGAACTCTCCAAGCATAGCCGGAACAGGAAGAGTAGGTCCACGACAAAGAACTCGAATGACCTATAGTCATTCCGATGCGGAAGCATCTGTTCCCGAAAGCGAGCCTTTCAATCGTCAAAAATCGTTTGAGGATAAGTCGAAAGGAACTTACTTTAACAACCCGAAATCGCCCAATGTAAAAAGATCGCACTCCCAAAAGAAGAAAGAGGGTGAAGCGAAGTATCCATATCAGAGAAAAGAGATTTGGAGGGAAGAGGGCGACGGAAACTCCCCAAGGTATCACGAAAACGAGTTCAGAACTTACACACCAAGAAACATACAAAAATCTCAACCCATCAAGTCCCCGAAGGCTATTAGAAGAGACATAAAACTAGTGGAAGAAAACCTAAACACAGACTCTCCTTCTAAAAATCACATCCAATGTTCGAGTATTGATTCAGTGAAACTCGAACGGGAGGCTGTAACAGAGAAGAACGAGACGTTAGAAATATCTGATTTATCCGTTCAAATAGAACCATCTAAAGGCGAGTCGGATATTAAAAATGAGGATAGCAATAACATGTTTGGAATGGAAGTGGAGCAAGTCTCGGCTTCCTTACCAGAAAGTTCTCAGACGGGTGCTGAGAATCCTCAACAAGTTACCAAAGATGACAAGATTGTGATTTATCCTGATGAAAACGAGTGTCTTGAAACTGTGGGTCAGGAAGGAGCAATTGCAAGGAGCATTGCAAGAGATGCGGGAGAGAAGTTGCAAGAAAATAGTATGTCTTCCGAAGGACTGGTTTTTAGTACTATGAAACCAGTTGCAAATAAGCCAGAAGTTAATGCGGAACCAGTGACAAATGAATCAGCAATTAACTTGGAACCAGTGACAAATGAATCAGCAATTAACTTGGAACCAGTGACAAACGAATCAGCAATTAACTTGGAATCAGTGACAAGTGAGTCAGAAACTAGCGCGAAACCATTGGCTGAATCTATACTTAAAATGGAAGCAGTATCAGCTGAGTCGATAGTGAAATCATCATCAATTGAGTTAGCACTAGATGAATCAGCATCAATTGAATTGGCATCAATTGAATTAATATCAAGTGAATCAGTACCTAAAGTAGAATTAGTTTCTGCTCAATCAGTACCTAAGCTAGAATCAGTTTCAACTGAATCCAATGAAGAAGCAGTTTCAGCTGAATCAGTACTTACAATGGAACCAGTTTCTGCTGAATTGATATCTAAAATAGAACCAGTTCCAACTGAATCAGTAGCTAAAATGGAATTGGTTTCTGTCGAATCGGCTCCTAAAGTGGAACCAGTTTCTGCTGAATTAGTACCTCAAGTGGAACCAATTCCTGCTGAATTAGTACCTGAAGCGGAACCAGTTCCTACTGAATCGATACCTAAAGTAGAACCAGTTCGAACTGAATCAGTTCTTGAAGCGGAACCAATTCCAACTGAATCAGTATCTAAAGTGGAACCGGTTTCAGCAGAATTGGTACCTAAAGTGGAACAAGTTCTAGCTGAATCAGTACAAACAAAAGCGGAAACAACACCAGATGAACCTATACTCAAAGTAGAACCAGCTCCAATTGAATCAGTACCTAAAGTGAAACCAGATTTTGTTGAACCGGTACCTAAAGAGGAACCAGTTCCAATTGAATCTACACCTCAAGCAGATCCAGCTCCAATTGAATCAGCACCAGAGGAACTACTACCTAAAGTAGAACCAGCTCCAATTGAATCAGTACCTAAAGTGAAACCAGATTTTGTTGAACCGGTACCTAAAGAGGAACCAGTTCCAGTTGAATCTACACCTCAAGCAGATCCAGCTCCAATTGAATCAGCACCAGAGGAACTACTACCTAAAGTAGAACCAGTTCCAGCTGAATTAGTACCACAAGTGGAACCAGCTCCAGCAGAATCAGTACCAAACGAAAGCAATAATGCGTCCAAAGCTTCCGCCACGGTAGCAGCTTCAAGCAAAGAGGATCATCAGCTACAAATCAGTGAACAGGTTGTAAAGGAGGACTGTGATACCGTCAAAGAAGAAATTCCCGAACAGCGAAGGACATCGCCGACGAAGAACGAACCCACGTCTTCGTTGGAGGCTGAAGCGAATTCTGTGATAAATATCGAGAATCAATTAGTCTGCGGCGACGAGTCGCCTGATAAACAAACATTGCTCGCAAGCGTTCAAGTAGTTAACAAAATAAACGAAAATAATGAGCACTCCGATAAGAAATCGCAGGATACGACTCCAGAAAATACTCACTCGATGGTTGAAAATAAGGAGAAGATTGAGGCGACAGAGGATGATGCTAGGGTAGAGCTGTAACATTTTGCAATAAGAACTGTATCAATTAGCCGTAACACAATCGAACGGATACTACATCGATTTTTGATATTAGAAACATTTTCAATGCTCGCTTCTATTATAAATGGTCCTTGAACGTAGAATCAGAGAAACAGTTTTTATAGCAACGAAAAATAAGCGTCCTCACGCGAATTTCTAACTAGTAGAGATTAGACTATTATTATTTTTCAGTTACCGTCGTTCGAGTATTATTTTCAATTCACGGATCTGGGCTGCGAAATTTTATACATGGTGAAAATAGAAAAAAAGATTATGGAACTCTAGCTTCGATAACATTTAACACAGGTTTAATTTATTTTAAGGTAATTTTAGTTGCTTCACATTAACATGAAGTTTCGCAGTCTGGATGCTCATTTATCTTATCAATTCGCGAGACTTTATGGCAGCATGAAATATACAGGGTGCCCCGCGAGAAGCACATTTCTAAAACAAAAGTTCGAAGAGACGCTTTCGGGATTACTATCAATCACTGTTGACCGAGTGATGCTGACTGCGCACAATCACATTGGTGTTTTAATCGATCCTTTGCAGTTTCAATTTTGTTTGTTTTCGACTTTAATACCGGAGACATTTTTTGATTTTGTTCGGGTACATACGGACTTATGTACACCGTGTAATTAACGAATAATACTGTTTTCGTTGTGAAGAATTGACTTTTTGTTTTTGTTGCTAACAATAACGAAAAACTGCGAAGGATTAGCGCACCGAGAAAAAAAGAGTTGATTATTATAGTGCTTTTACATACCGTAACTAGAGAACAGCGTATGCTGTGACTCTTATTTCTGATATTTTATATGAAATTCTGCGACATCTGTTCAAGTCGCACTCGAATGATATTTTTATAATTGGCAATAGCTATTAGCTATATATGTATATTAGAGATTGAGATATATGTATATCCTTTGAATACCTTGGAGAACGGGAACCAAATACCTTGGTTTCCGCGAACAATGGTATTAACATTTTAAATATTATCAGGTTCAAGGTGTATGCTATATTTATTTTGATGTTACAATTAGATGAAAAGCAATGTTATGTTACTTTATAGTTTATATATATATATATATATTATATATATATATATTTATTTATATCTTTTTACTAAAAGATTATTTATTGTTCGTTTCTTTTTTTAATTGTATAATGTTCTTGTTAATTTCTTTCTTTATGTTTTATTTTGTATTTATCGCGCAAGGTAACAATTGGCTGATGCGTACGAAAACTGCACCGCTACTAAATCATTTATTTAATGAATGATAGATCTGCTTTTTTACTTAATCGAACACGGAAATATGTGACTATGAGTGCATGCGATCAACTATTACGCATGCGTAATTGCAGTTAATATGTAAATCCAGTGAAAATGTCGGCGAACGTTTTAATTTTCAAGTTTTCTTAAAGAAATGAAATTGCAGAGTATCTGTACGTATAATTGTTATTTTCTGAGAATTACCGGTGTCAGAACAATGTTGAGTTTTTCGTAGACAAAAGCTCCTTGATCGAGTGCCATCAAGGTGTTACAAATTATGACTGGCAGTGCACATTTCTTCCTTTTTTCTGTTCTGTCGTATTCAGTGCCATTGTTTAAAAGTAATCCTCGAACTCTTCTTCGCCGGAGTCCTCGACAAGATCATCATGTTCTGTTACCAAAATTGGTGGTGCGTAATCCAAAGCCTCCATCGCGTTCGTTATTCTCAGCCACAGTTTTCTATTTTTAAGATTATTCTGATATATGCAGAAAATAAACAATAAAAGTTGTTAATAAACGCACGCTGTCTATTCTTTTACTATGCTACCGGACGTTTTAACATGTTGACTTATGATTAAACTGCGGACTTTATGCGTTTGTGATGAAAATGTTTAGCTGTAATTTAAAACAGGAGATAGATTAAAATTATTTAAGCGCTCCAACGTATAAGTTCCAGCTTACTAAAATTATCGAAGGAGCAATGAAATTTCTACATGACAGCTGTTCATTTCAATCGATGCAAACAATTTTTACTTTGCATAAAAATCAGCAGTTTCCTTATGTTAAACTTTGACTCGCATTTAGACGCATTAACACTAGGTTTACCGAGTATTTAGATTTTAAAGATGCATCCATGAGGAATTGTTCTATAAAAATGTTTAAAAATTTCGTTAGACACATTCTCGTTATCTTTATAAAGTAATGTAAAATAGTCACTTGTAATGCTCCGTAAACTTAGTGTTAATTATGTTACTTCGTCCAGCAGTCAATATGATAATGATTTAGAATGCACTACAACGTGTTACTTACTTTTATCATTTCTCTGTAGCACTGGCAAAACTCGTCATACCTTCTCAGAGTTAGGTTCAACAGACACAAATTGCCCCAGATCTCTGGATTCAAATTGTCGAGTCTGTTTGCCTCAGATAGGGTTGCTTCTGCTTCTGTAAACTCCCCAAGCTGAAATAAAATGAACTTCCAATACAATGTCTCTCTATTAAATCAATCTAATTTATTAACCCTAGAATAACTAAGGCGTAGGCCCTCGACAACTCGTGCAGTCAGACACTGTTCTCCATTTGAATAAAAATATTTAAGCCGTATATTTTAACAATTTTAGCCTAAACTAGGATGACTAAGAATACCTAAAACGCTCTTAAAAATTTTTTGTCAGCAATGTTCATTGTTAGCCAATCTCACATATTGGTTGAAGAAAGATACTATTAGAAATATGTATAGATAGAGTGGTTCTTTAGTTTTCCTAAGGTTAAAATATTTTTCTGACCTCATAGCAGCTCATGCCAGCACCCAGCCAAGTCTGAGAAGTAGGCGAGGACTTGCAAGCACTTAAAAATACATTTTTAGCTCGTTCATAATCCTTAGTATTATAATAATGATATCCTAATCTGACTTCCACCAAATGCAATGTCTTAGGCCTATCAAACAACATACGTGCAAACTTATAGCACTCTATAGCCTTCTCGTTGTCACCTATTCTCAAGTAGCAATGCCCCATTAAACTGCTGATGGCATAATCCTGCAAAAAACAGGTTTTACATCAATAAACTTGCCTCATATAATTATTGTAAATTTCAGGGAGGAAATATTAATGTGGCACACCATTCCATATTCGCATTTGACTTCTTCTAAATGAGAAAGTGCATCTTCGTATCGATTCGACAAGTAGTGCTCCACTGCCATGTAATATAGAAAGTGTGTTGACCGATTAGACTGGGACATTTCTTGTGCTAGAGCAATTCCTGCAAGCTAACGATGCGCATGTTATTTATTGTAATTCTATTAATTATTCTTGGAGTGCTTAATACTTAAATGGACTTGGTAAGACACCTTGAAAGTGTGTTTACACAATTTATTTATTTAATATTGCGTGCAACGAGGCAATGCAAAATTACCGAAGTCTTTAAATAGCTGTATTAACACACACTGAATAAATATAAATTGAAGTTGAATAGGTCTTGCAGCCCTACTAGTACATTTAAGGGTGAATTCATTTTACCTCACAGAGATGCAGTTTCAGTAAAAATATTGCAGTGTTCATGTACAAGTTACCCTCAGGACAATGAGTTGTTGACCAAGCTAATGGTTCATCAGGGAGCTTTATTGGTTGAATCTTGTCCTTCATACACTTTTCTGCAATTCGTAGTGTGAGATCTATTCCTACATAAAATACATCGGATCAGTTTGTTTTATCACTGGAACATTTTCTATTCTCGATAGTGTTGATTTAACATTAATTGTTGATTTACCTGGATAATATTCGGTTCGTATATAGCACAAATGTAAAATGGCCCAGCCCTCGTAGAATCGTGGATAAAAGTCAGTAACGGCTCTCAAAAAGGTCTCTGCTTCCCTATAGTTACCATTTTCGAACAATATTGCCCCGTACACTAATAATCTGAGGGCATTCATTCAAATGCTGATTATTTATCGATTAATGATTAACTTACAAAATACTCACGCGAACACATATCGTGTGTCTAACGAAATAGCTTCTAGACAACAATGTCTCGCACGCTCTATGTCGCCAATCTTTTTAAGATAAATTGCATATTTTGTCCATGGCACTGGGCTGTGTTTAGACAGCGATATTTCCTGAAAATGTAGAATCGTTAATAATTGTTCTCTCGTATTAAAACAATCATTTTCTTTGAATAAATTCAATTCTATGAAATATTAAATAGTGCGATTTACGGTTTTGTAATATTGTCTTGCTCTATCAAAGTCCTCAAACTCGTAAGCTTCTTCAGCATATAAGTCCAATGCTTCTGCATTTTGGCTTTCGGGCATGTTATCTGTGAATCTGCCCTCGACAACTGTATTTATTGCGACATGCATTTGTTCTACGAGGTAAGTGTACACTGATACAATAAAATTCTGGAAATTTTAACAATTCTCGATTACCACATTATTCTGTGCTATATATTTTTCTTCTTTCTAATTTGTTCAGCACCTGAATTTTATGGTCATCGATCATGTTCGGTGGCATCTTGAATTTCTGATCAAGCAGCATGGTCACTTTTGATCTAAGTGTGTTACGCAATGACAAATACAGACCAGTTTTATACAGGTACTGAGTGAAACATGATAATTCATCCTGCAATAATTACTTGCAATCAATGAATCGATTTAATTTTGACATGCATAGTGCAGTATGGTTTAAGAATCACCCTATAAAATTGATTGAATTTATATTTACTGATTGAGGATCGTAGCAATATTTTATTCTCTGTTTCTCTTCCCTGACTGATTCAATTGTTGTGAAGGGCTCGCCACTATTCTTATTTTCTTCACAGAAATCCTAGCTTGATCACGTCCGAATTTGCATACTTTAATAGTTAAACTGCGGCCGTAATGCAACAGAGTCCCCAATTTGAATTAATCCACGCAATTATGTTCTATTCGACATTTCAAGTGGAATGACTAGACAAGTGGAATAGGAATCTACCTGTGACCAGACAAGTAGCACAGGGTAGTGCCTATGACCAAACAAGAAGAATAGGACATTCTATGTAACATTAATTAAATCATCTATCTAATAGGTCAATCTACGGTCGCACCAATAGAGAAGAGAACCAAGTACAACAAATACTTCAGAAGACAAATGCATGGATTAATTAAAAGGAGGTGCCTCATATGATTTTTCAATATTTAAAAAGACCAATATCAAACCCGTGAAGGGAAAAATGATATTGATTCGATTAGTATCATACTTGATAACTTTCCGTAATATCTTCGACCAACTTCTGGATGCAATTTATGTACTGTTTCTCCGCTACATCGCCAGAATAAACGTATGGCTTCTTCTTTATCTCTTTGGGAATCATCTCGTTGATTCTATAAGCAGACACTTTGTTTTACGTTTAAGAAAAAATTAACTTTCCTTACTTATGATACAAATTCTATTTAAATTACAAATTTGAATAATCTGCTAAGAGGCTGCACGCGATTAGCGGCTGGAAAAGCTCCACTTCGATCACGATGATAGTAGGTTGATTATTTGGTGACGTCAATGCTGTTGTTGAAGCTACTTCGGCCTCGGAATTCGCAGATTCTGAATGCTAAAACCAAAATACCCCATCTAAATTCTAGCTCTTAAGAACAAAAATTATTAGCTATTTATACTAAATTTATTAAATGGATCAACGTTGATCTTGAAGTTGCCAGAAAATTGTTAAAGCAAATAAAATCTGCTTTCTGTTGCTAAACAATTGTCACTGGTGTACCTTCGAAGTTTTCTGTTTCTTTTCCCTTTCTTTTGAATCTTTGCTTGTCGTCTCCAGAATAAAAATATTATTCTCGATACCAATTTTTTCTGTTATGTCAGCTGCATTGTACGTGTACAACTGTCCAACGACTCGACAGCTTTTCTCTGCGAAATAAAATAATTATTTCTGTAATAAGCATGGAATTTTTTACGTGCTCTTATATATACATAGCTAGGTAAGTGTGAACTTACTTCCAGGGAAAAGAAGTTCTGAGAGATCAACGTAGCATTGATAGAGTATGGTTGTTCTTGTAGTGCTACCTTTAGTCTTCCCTGGAGTGTCTCCTCCTGCTACCAGGAATTGGAAGGGCCAATATTTGTACCTTTGAAGAAATAATTAAGGATTTCAGTTGTGCGATAGACCCGCAGAATTGTTTACAATAGCGTAATAAATCATTAATGTTAAATATCTCATTTTGTTCTAAACGTTTCAAGAATTAAGAATTTTTTGATTTTGTATCCTCAACCAATCATTAACGTGAAATAGCTCACTCTTCCACTTGAAATAAAAAAACAGTACTCTTCAAACTGTTCCAAGAAATGACCCGTATGAATAAATATACTATTCTGTTAAAATTTATTGATATGTACCTTCTAATATGATTCTCCATCGCGTCAATCCCAGTTTTCCATAACGCACATCTGTGAACAGAATTCCACTCAATCCTCGGCATGTCTTCGCACACCATTTTCTGAAATATTAAATCAACGAATCATAAAATAAATCCTATCAAACTCAGTATCATACTAATTTCTATTAACAATTATACCGCAAAGTCTATATGCTTCCAAAACTCATTCCTCAGTCCTATAAAATCACATTCTAATTTGTACTTCGACAATCGAGCACGGTTCTCCAAATTTTCCAAAGTGTTCCAACGTTTCGTTCTTTCAACGTCTCTGTACTTTGTCCAAGTTCCGTTTTCGAAGATTATATTCTCTGGGACCTGAAAAATTCTCAAAATTATGTTACCTCTAAAATCACTATATATCGTTATTGTTTTTAAATTAAATGATTACAGAGAAAAGTACTGAAGGACACTGGGAAGAGAAGAATATATTGAGATGAGAGACGAACAATGAGAAACAAATATTTGTGAAGACTAGAAGTAATTTCCAAAATACTGGACCAATTTCAACAGTTTATATACATCATTCTTTGCAATAGTGTAATCACAGGATTCTGATTACTTCTGAATCAATGTAGGCTATGGTTCCAGCTTTATATTCCAAATTTCCAACAAAAGATTCTGGAAGATTGTATATACTTTCGACAGTGATGCTTAGAAAATTTACTGTTTCGTCTGATTGAAAGAATGATTCGTGATTTAGGGATATCATTGCAGTTAAAAGTGGAAGATTCTGCCAAGGTACTAATGATCCATCGTAGAAGAATGTGGGTGTTTCTAGAACGAGCTTTTCAGCATAACATTTTTCTCCTGGAAGTAATAAACTAAATAAACTAAATAAATAAATTCGCATAAAAATATTATTGAATCAAAGATTTAAGATACCTGATACCAGAGGCATTAGATCAAGATTACAGATTCCCAGCATGTTTAACGTCGGGGAAGGTGTGGCTCTTGCTGTGAATATTGTTCTTTCCTTCTTTTCACTGCCTGAAATAGGCGGGTGATCTTCTTTGGCTTCTTGATCGTGTTCTGCTATGTAAAAAGCCTTTACTGCAACAAAGATCATTTATTATAAATAAAATTTTCAAACTATGAGAGAAAATTCCATTGAAGAATTAAAGAATACATGTTAGACGATGAACTTTTGAGCATGCAGTCTAAAATAATATTTTGTCTTGATTTCTTTCCTTTAAAGGGTCAAGAACAGTTGTCTATTAAGAAAATACATGCAATAAATAATGAAAAGAAAATTTTAGAAAAATGTTTAACAATATGTTGAAACGTTGAAAGAGGATACTAATTATTATACTTAATAAGGGCGTTGAAACGATAGCGTCGATGGTCATCCTATCGTTTCCAGGAATTGGCAAATAGGTTTCGAAATCGATATTGCAAATTGATAATTCTTCCTCACAAGTTGATTTTACGATTACTGGTGAGCTTTCTCCTAGAACGATTCCACAGTGTTCCACCACGAATGATACATGTATGTCTTCTTTCCTAATCTAAATGTTACCTATTATTAGTTCTTTCATTGAAAAATAATAATCATAATAACATCGTATTAAACATTGTAAATCCTTATGTCTTCATAGATTAATGAAGGAAATGAAATTTTATTTAATTTGAATGCCCAAAAATCTGTGTAAAACATGTAAATTTGCATTAACACACACACAAACTGTGAACGTTTGTGAAAAGAAAATTTAACAAAATAAATATCTCACTGATCAAGACATTTTGAACATGCTGAATAAGTTTAAAAATTAATCATTAAACTGCGAGTGTCTGTATTAATTAGAATACTTACAATATTCTCGATAGTATTTAGAATAATCACAATCCTCCTGTCTTCCAACGAGTTCATCCTCTGTAACTCCATTTTACCACAATAATAACGAAAAATAGGTTACTTTAAATAAAATTGAAGTCACCCAATCTATTGTTTAAAACAAAATTAAATATGTAGTTGTATTCACAGGTTTTCCATTTCGTTACTTAATAGTATTATATTTCTTTTCAATAAATTAGTGTACACGTATGTATCGCGCATTTATAATTAATCTCATAATGTATATAAATACAAACATTGTAAATAATTCATTGCACCGCAGGATGTTGGATCGAATTGCACCCATTCTGAGCAAGTTGTACGTTGCCGTCTCTCTCGTTTTGTACATACACAGTTTCTCACGTATTTACATTGGAATCTACAATCAATTTTACTAAATTTCAGTATGACGTGTTACCAATTATATCAGATTAGATTGGCAAAAACCAGGAGAGTATTACAGAAACATATATGCAATTACTAAACTGCAGATTTTTGTGCATTTATATTAAATACAAAAAAACACACCAAATTTTAAAACGAAATATCTTCTATTCTATAATTATTTGCCGGAATGTGAATTTAACTGAAGTAGTCTCCGGAAATGAACATTTTTTTAATAGAATTTTTGCACAAAGATCCGCAGTCTACCAATTAGTAGACTGTAGTCTACTCGCGTTGAAAAGTCACATAAAACTCGAAATACGTAATGCTCAAAATATCCTGATCTCTGGAAACAACATTATGTCACCCCGAATTGTGAACGTAAAATTTTCTATTTTCACACATCATGCGACAACTTGTTACCTTGGCGAAACGGAATCATTACCATCAGCAATGTGTTCCTTTCTTTAAGGAAACTTAATTACAATTTTCTTCCTGCGACTCCTTGAAGATGAGTCGGTGAAGAAAACTCACTGTTCATTCGTGAACTGAGAATCGAAGGATCAATCTCGACAATTTACCGAGTCGATCTCGTGTAACCGATTAATTAATAGAAGAGAATGTGATTTTTCACTATTTGAGCACTGTATAAACAATTCGCGGGCCTCAGAGCTAAATTGCGACAATGGTCTGTAGAAAGTCATTTATGTAATAGTTTGAGCACCATAATGTCTTCCTAAATCAAATCGGCACCACGCTAACACGAACGCAAACTTTCGTAAAACAATTCTGTACAAATTTTCAACGGTAATAAAATCTTTCATGGTTAAGGCACTAATGTATTCAGCTGCCAGTGGATGGCGATATCAATCGATTTAACACTTTAGCTACCGAAGGCCTATCAATCAACTTTCTAATGACTATACTGCATCTAAAAGAAGACTGAAAATTTTCTATTACAGTAATAATTTCAGATGATGTTAATACGTTGTCCCATGCAATTGCTGTAGGTATATTGAATAATCTATTAAATTCTCAATTGTTAACGTTTGATTTACTATAAGGCAACAGCTGGTAGGTAAAGTGTTAAAATTAAAAAATGGAGTGACAAATGATAGACGACACAAGCGAAAGACAATATTAAATTTCTCGTTTCGCTGTACTCAATAAAACTGTCTTTTCTAATTCGATTAATTGCACTACAATGTTTATGCAAAGATTCTGTACATAATGAATTTCGCAGTACCGATCTTTCCCGCTAAGATTAACACTAAACCTGCCGAGCATTAAAACTGGCTGGTATAATCTACTTTACAAAAATGACAAGGTTGAATTTATTTATTCTTGTCATAGACTGCGGATCTTTGTGCAAAATAAGAATGTTCCTCATCGATTGTAAGAAGCAGAAGCTATAGCGATAATGTATTTTCTCGATCAATAATTTTAATGAATAAAAGATAATACAATAATATCCTTGAGTTGTTTTAGTATCTTTATAATTTTGTACTTCACCTTTTTTTTTTATTGTGAATGTATAACATCTTCGCAGTCTAATTACAATATATCTTTTTATAAGAAGAAGACTTTAGAAATGTTTAGAAGAGTTCAAAATTATATTAAATTATTTGCGCACGAATTAAGAAATTTATTCGATTGTTCTCAATGATGGAGCCTCTATAATTTCAACAATTTTAAAATAAATAATCTGAAACCGGTCAGTGGATGCTGGTAGGTTTACTGTCAAGTAACAAAAAGATCGTGTTGCTGTTACGAGAAAGTAACTCGTCGAAATCTATGTGAAGATGCGTCACTCGTTTCGGTATAAAAAGGAAATGTACGACGGTACATCGGAGTATCAAAACGTTACTGAAAGAAATCAGTCAACTAGGGGTGGAATCGTATTCTCTCATCTCTTCCACGCGAAGAAAATCTGTTCCATTGCGGAACCAACGTTCGTTTGGTATCACTGTCCGCCAGACGCTGTATTTTAATAGGGTCCAGGTGGGTGTGATGAAAATCTGAACCAGCGATTGTTAACATTGATCTACAGCGCAAACGTTCACTTCATTAAAGGGTCTTCAGGGTCTTGTCAATGTGCCTTAACGTCGTATCTGGTACTGCTTCTGTTAGAGTTTTGTGGAATCCTTCGCAGCGAATTAGACGTTTGAACATTCTCTTCGCGTGGTTCCTGAAAAATGATGGTTGAAGAGATAATTTTTAGTTCAAACATTATATGTTAAAATTTAAAATTAATGTCTACGACATTTAAAATTAAATTGCAACATTCAAAGTTGAATTTAAAAATTGAATTGTAAGATTTAAAATTTTTATTTAGAGTTAGATACAGGAGTCCAAAATAAGAAAGACCGAGGGAGTCCTTAAGGGGACCAGGGGGACATAAGTCCAATATTAAATTATAGAATATTTGAAATTGAATCTTCGAATGAAATACTATGTTTCGAAGCTTAAAATTAACCATGTATTATCCTACCTAGCATCCAAGTTGCCGTCCATCAACAATTTAGCGCCAGTGCTTAATAGTTTGTCTCTGACGTCTTTTGGCAATATCATAATATGTTCTGGACCTATCCGCTCGACTATAGAGGTCAATAATCGCGCTGTTGCTGCTCTCACGATAGCGTTTTGATGACTGAAAGGAAAAATGAAGGTGTGATCAACTGAATAGTTTAGTTAGAGCTATCTAGTTGAATATAACAAATTTAAACTACTTACCCAGCACCACGCTGGACAATTACTCCAATGGTTTTATGCGGAGGCAGGTGCTCGATCATGCGATCCAGAGCAGCGTTGCTATCCGCTCGCAAAAACCGATTGGTGTCTGCTGTTCTGTGAAGCAACGGTGCTGCTATGTCCTCAAAGTCCTGTAAAAAATAAAATATGTAAGATACAAAATATAAACTTAATGAATGGACGAAGTTAATCCTTATCGGACATTATTATTGGCTTTTTATACGTGACATTCACTGCCACTATCACTATCAAAATTTATAAAATTTTCTTTATTCATTTCTGGGCTCAATATATTAAAAATTGAGTACAAAAGGCAGTGATATATCACTGGAGATGGCAATTGCTACGTTTCAGATGCTTAACTGACAAGGCAACAATGCCCACATTTCACAGGAGTTTCGACAGGTTCCGTCTTGTCACCGCAGCGACAATGTACTGTTGTCACGGTGACTTACGACCGATAAGGGTTAATAGTGTTTCCAATTAATTACTTGATCTATGCCGCGGATCCGCGAGCTGAAAATATCGCCAGCAGCCATGCAAGCTGTCCGAGCGACTTGAGACCGAAGGCTTTTTATTTGTTGACCCAGAAGTCGATTTATCGTCGGTGTGGCGTTGACGTCTAAGAACTCTGGTTGGTTCTTTGTCAAGTGGGACAGAGTCTTCAATCCTTTCATGACGATCTCCCTAAAACAACCGGTTTTCAAATAAACTTCTACTTGTGCTTTCTCAATTTGATGGTCTGTTTATCCAAAAGAAGAAACATCTTGCGTCTACGTACAAATTCCCATTTTTATAAATGATACTGACCGATAAAATGAAATTGTTATCTTTATTTTGATTATTTCTTTTGGAGAACAGACCATAATAATTTCGACTGCATCTTTACCATTCTTTGCTCTCAAGATTGGCAAAGCAGATTTGCACTACAGGCTTCAGCTTCTCCGTGCTTCCTCTTCCATTGCTTCTGTACCTTTTCGTAGGTCGAGGAACTTTCGACGCTGCTGGTCTTCTAGGTCGAAGCACCGTTTCCAAAGGTTCAGTCTGCGAATTATCAAAAATCTACAGATTCTAGAAGTCTACCAATTCTATATTATACTCTAGAGACCCATTGTTACCTCGATTTTCAAGATCCCAGGCTCGGTGTTCGTTTCACTGGAGCTGTCTTTGCTCTGACCTTCCTCCACAGTGTTGCTCTCGTTGCTTTCATTGCTTCCATTAGAGTCGTTGATAAACTGTAATAAAATAGTGTAATGAATAAACTGTGGATTTTATGCAGTTATAATAAAAGTGAATAGGTCAAACACAATAAGACATTAAAAATGTTGAAGGATATCATTATATTCTTCCCGAGTTATCAAAATGATTAAACCACGAAGTATATTAGGTCGCTTCAAAAATTCGTTTCAAAAAACAAAGAATCTTTTGCACTATGTAATATTTTCATTCAGTTTCGGTTTCTTACAATTACGTTAGACAATTTTTATTTTGCACAGAGATCCATAGTCTAGTAATGAATTTCAAGTTTCTGTATATTATTTCTAATTACTTTGATTTCTTTTTAGCAACCTACCCTGTGAGGATTTTCGTCTTCGTGATTCTCGTTTAAGGGAACATCAGCTTCAACGGAATTCTCTACGAAGGTGGAGGCTTCTGTTGAATAAGGCCTAGACGCGATGATGATTGCTGGCGATTCTGCAACTTTAGACCCTCTACGAGACTGACTCTGTTCTGCTAATAACGGCGACTCGTCCTCGCACTGTGCTGCCGAGGAAACTGCTCTTTGTTCTTCGAAACCCTCGATTTCCTTTTTCTCGGAGTCGAAGCTCTGTGCAAAGTGGATTGACAGTTACAATTGACGGTGAAGTCATCGAAAAATAACAAAGGTAATTCTACTTGAAAATAGACCACTTTTTCAATAGAAACTTTTTCGATTGAAAGCTTAGTTATTAATTATATATATTAATAAAATCACTATGATTTTGTTGGATTTTCTAGGGGTTGCAATTTGCCAATCAATTTGTTGACAATTCTTTTTGTATTTGTTAAACGTCTAATTGTCTTTATGAACATCAAAAGATACTTACCAATTTAGTGGAGCTGCTTCTTGAGGTTCGTCCAGGAGATTTCAACGTTTCGATATCAATGGAATTTCGACTAGGCGACCGACTGATCTTCTTGGGACTACCAGATGATCTTGTCGATGGAGAAGCTTGCGTTTCCTGGAGCTGCGAATGTAGAATATCGCTAGATTGTTGCAAACTTTCGCTGGTCAACAATCGTTCTCCGGACAAAACAGAAATGGCTGAGTGTCGTCCAGTGTTCATTCTTTCCTGGATCCTCGCCTCCGCTTCGTCGGAAACGCTGCACTCGCTCTCCATACGATTCCCATTTTCGAACTCGAAGTGTCCCGAGATTCTTGAACAGGAACGACTCTCTCGCTTCAATTCCGTTTCTTCTTCGCTGCTCCAGCTTTTTGGCGCGTCTTCGTCCACGGAGGGGACCGTTGTATCCATTGCTAGTTCTGTTCTTTTGTCCAATGCAATCTAAAATGGGACTCGAGATGAAATTCAGATTGAACGTAAAATTACACTAGAAAGTTGTTAATCAACAGGGACTGAAAAAATTGTACTGTGGATTCGGGTAAATCTTTTGGAACTTTAGACTTACTTATAAGTCATAAGAGCAGACTGCGGATGTTTATGCAATTTGCAATTTTTGCAAGCAAATTTTAGGAAAGTGGAAACAAATAAAATCAAATTTTTAGTGGCGGTAACCTTTGTAGATCTGGAATAAATAAAAATTGTACTAAATTCTGTGGAATTTTATGTTATAGCATTTTTTGAACATTTTCAGAAGCCATAAACGCACAAAGATCCGCAGTCTAGTCATAAGTTTAGTTACACTTTTTTTGTAAGAGAGAGTGTCTATAGGTTCAATTGTCTTACGGAGTTTTCTTAGAAGTTAATATTGTTTTCATAAGTCAATCTTTTCTAGCAGGCTCTACAATTCGGAATGTTTTAAAGTTTGTTCTAGTTATGATTGTAATTTTTTTGTTGTTGTTGTTCGGTTTAAAAATTATATAGTCATCTACATCCTCTCCTTGTAAAACCTGCCACTTTTTTTTTACAGATCCTACGATTTTGATGACCTACAATGAAGTCCACGGTGTCCCGATTGTTCGGAATAATCGATGGTGCATCGATAACGTCGAACGCTGCATCCACATCATGCCTCTCGGGACTGGATGATCTACTTTCGCTATCTTCTCTATTATCAGGAGCATCTTGACCACTGTCCTGTTCGTTATTTTCTAACGCGTCCGACGACGAAAGATCTTGTTCATCTGCTGCAACAGAGGTCAAACATTTTAGTTCAATTACCCTATTATTATTGGTTTTATTCGTTAGGTGACCTCACTCTGTATGTACAATCTTCTTAAACAATTTTTTACATCCAAGTCAATAGCGAAGCGTTTGTTCGAGACAATGCAAAGATTAAGTGCTGTTTATTCGTTATACAGACAAGTTTTTTTTTATGCCATATGCTATCATTTAGTCTCGCGCTGTAGGCAAGACAGTAAGAAAGAACGGAGCAGCAGAAATCACGATCGAATCCCCTTGAAATAAAGGCTCAAGCTAGACTCGAGCATATCCCGTGCAAAATATTGATTGCAACCCCGTGTTGAGTCTAGGCTTCGTTGGCAATCCACGAGGTTAAGAACCTCGCGCTCTAGTTCGTGTACTTTCGATCGCTTCAGCCACAGTCCCGCAGAACAGTTTTCCGCCATTGTTCCACGATCAACAGTTCGATTCACCAAATGATCCCATCCGAAAATCTCCTATAGTCTAGGTCTATAAGTTAGAACGGGTGACAAGCACCATCGGTTGACACTGACGGAAAACAATAGTTCGCCCTTCAACAAATCATTGTCGAGGTTGTACCGAGCCCGAGTCGATTTTAAATAGTGCAAACGCCTTGTTCGAAACGACAAATACTATTTTCGCGTAGTTTTCCGTTTTATAGTCCGGTCGCGAATCAATTTTCTGCGTTCTAACATTAACCTACCGTTACCCGTTAAATCACCGTTTTTTCAAATTTTGTATTTGATAATTATTCGATTTCTATAGATCCCTCGCATTAGAAATGACGAACGAAAATGTAAATTTCCATGACAGAAAGGCAACAATATCGATTAATAAACATACCTTCAAACTGTCTTTCGATCGTCTTCACCCTATACCTTTCCTCCGGCAGAAAATGCTTGTTCTTCTCATTGTATTCTTCCTCGTTCACGGCTTTGTCTCTGAAACACGCAGAAAACCCGGAGCAATTAAAAATTAATTTATTAAAAATAGAAATATTGCGTGAAAATGTCTCTACTTATTTTCGCAAGCAATTTGCACTGTACTGTACACCCCCGGGTAGTGATTATCGGGTTACGGTTTATACATAAAATATGCTACTGACAAATGTCGAGGCCGCCAAGCTAAACTTCGCTCTAAACGCTTTGCGAATATTTCGTCGATCATGTGTAAACTTGTCAACTATGCGTGAAAACTGAAATCCTTAATTATTCAGCGAAACGGTGGGAGCCACGTCGAACGCTTTAAAAGAAACCTTCACCGGAAATATTTCAATCAATTTTACGAAATTTTATTTTCCCGAAAATTATTTAGCAAAATTAAGGTAAAGGCACCAGTAGTTGACCACCATATACCAATAGTTGACCATTTTATAGAAAAACAGAAAATAAGGTTTGAAATGTTCTTATTGTTTTGAAATTTAAACAACAGACGGCATGGCATCCGAGGTTCACTTTCATCAAAAGTGCACTTATAAGTGCGCTTATAAAAGCCTTATTTTTTATGTTTTCCTATAAAATGGTCAACTACTGGTGCCTTTACCTTAATGTAATGAGAAAATTTAATTACAGAAAATAATCAAGCGGACGTTTAATTTGTTTTATATAGAAGTTGGAAATTATGTTATATTTTCTTATATTATCGTAAGAAACAGGTAAACAATTTCAAGAAAAAGGGGAAAGAGAATTTGGCTCCAAGTCAGCGAACATACATAGTGTCGTTGCTAGTGTTCAGCGTCAAAGGGATCACAGGCGTGGTGTTGGCAGTGGTAACTACAGTCGAGATCGAATCCTCGTCATCTTTCGTAGCAACGTCTACGGACTGTCTGCATCGAAATGCGCAAGGACAATAGCGAAGGACAGTGTCAGCGATTTTGCACTCCTTTCGCCAGGAGCTTGCTGACTTCCGGTCGAAATTCTGACGCTGCCGATCCCCGTCCTTCAATCCGTTCACTGGCTCCTTGGCTTCTTCTGCCCAGGAGCAGTATTTGAAAATCATCCTGATTCATTGATCACGCAACTTTTTATTATGACGATCTTTAGTACTCGGAACTGGAACTGGATCGATCATAGATGATCCACGGCTTCGCTGTGCCGAGTTGAAATCTCAGATGTAGTTTCGGTTGATAGAATAATTCATTTGTTGGCGAAGATAACGGAAGAAGCACAACACTTGAAGATCATTCTGATTTATTGTGATCAGATTGTTATTACGATTAGAGATTTCTAGAGTCCCAGCATTCCTGGGACAGAAATACAGTCTCGGTAGAGCAGCACTGGCCCAAACAGGGTTCATAGTTTGGAGAACAATGGCTGTCTCATCGATCACGATCGAAGGTCCTCGGTTTCCGACGGGTGGCACCATTTGCACTATTTGAAAAGTTCATTTTCGACCTGTCGAGCTTCCTCATTCTTCGTGGTTCACTTTTCACACGTCGAGGTTGATCGAACGATCCTTTGTCGTCGAATGATCTATGACGAAGATCTTTGACGTAATTTCGTAATTAATCGACGGGCGGGCATTGTGCTGGTCTTTTGCCGAGGTTTTAGCTTGTCGCGTGTTTAGAGATCATTTTGTCATTAGACTGCGGATGTTTATTAAAAATGTCTTACAGCGTAGAATTTTATTTACTGAATGTTCTAATTTCGAATTATTGATTTTTCTTTCAAAATTGAAAAAAAAAATCAACAGAATTCCACAGAAAATTTTAACATCGCAGAAAACACTATCGAGCAGAGCATGATTTACGAATTATTACTGTTGTTCGAGTTGTGTTATGCGAATAGTGTTCCTCGTGAATAATGTAACCTCCACCGCAACGTAAATAGAATAGGATAATCAAGGGGAAAAATCGAAAAGAATATTATTCGTACGGCAAACGCGTTCGAACTCGCGATTCAAATCATTTTGATGTCTGATTCGAATCGAACTCCGATAAAACGACGCAACGAAAAATTCAAGTGTATCTCACGCTCGGATCTTAATGTGCTTTGATAATCTTTATGACGAACAGCCGAGACCCCCACACGGGTCAATAAATTGTTACGTGTCTAGACACATGCAAATGAAACTTCCAGCCAGAACATTTAGGGGTTGTTGTGCGTTTAGCGTTCATCTTGCTAAGGTTAACGAATGATCGATTAACAACCTGTTATGAGGCTGACTATATCTGAGAGAGGACTGTAATTTCGACGGTCTTTATTTGCGATCTTACCGAACTATTTTTGCCTTATTATACCATATTATACCATAAACGGGTAGGTACAATTTAAAATATTAAACGAATTAGGGGGATTTAGAATAATGGTTGTATTATTTACAAATTACTACGGTTATTGAAAAAAAGAACTCTTATTTGCATAAAGCATTATCTTATTGTGCACAAAGATCCACAGTCTAATAATAAATTTTTTAAATGCTATCATATTTTTATGCAGAGGAAATCCATAGCACGGTTGGTGCAATAAATAACAATAATAAACGTGAATAAATTGATAACGTGAAAGATGTAAATAAAATACAAGCCCAGTTATTTAACTGTTTTACTTAGAAGTTGTATGCTATTTATTCTATCAAAATATGTTTCAAACGAAAATTGTTTGATGTAATTGTTTAGGAGTATATTTAGGTGGCACAATTAAAAAATTAAGAATTTTCTCAAGCATCCACAGTCTAATGATTCATGTTCGTTGGAAGTTCTAAATAGTAATGATTTTTTCCCGACTGTACGTTTGCTACATCTTCAATAATAGAAAGCTCTGCAGATAGACAAAGAAGACAAGGAAGTGCATAAAGTCTAAAGTTCACGACAAGGTAGACGTTTCGGTTTATATTACCGTGAGCTGCTACCGTTTGGCACAATCAAACTCAATCTATAGAAAATCTACATGCTCACATACTATTTTTGCCAATGTGAAAAGATTTACTAAAAGTTTACTGTACTGAATCTTCCATTCGATTATTCTATAGTAAAAATTGTATTGTCTATATATTCATGGACGATAGAAAAAAACATCTAAAAAAATCTAATTCACAAATCAAAAACATCTAATTCCTACTTTATTTTCAGAAACACTAGGCACTCTCAAAATAATTCAGAAAACGTTGTCTCGATCGTCGATCCAAATCCTCTGGTTCACAGTGTACCAAATTGAACTCGCGAACTTCCAGTGAACATGCTATTGTAATTGAACGAAATTACGCTCGAGCCGGACAATTAACACTGCACGAGAGGGTAATTAAAATCTTCGTTCAGACAGCTCTGTGTAGAAAGGAGAAGAAAATAGTAACTGTAGTGATCACACGAACCACGCTATTGTCAAAACGAGTCACTTGAGAATCTTTCGGAAACTTTTCAAGCTTTCCAAAAACACTTTCAAAAATTTTCCGAGCACAAGTCTGACAACAAAGGGTGGAAAATCGAAGGGGTTACCAAAGGGGTTGCTCTAGCGAACAGAAACAGAAACAGAAACAGAACCAGAAATTGTATTAAATGTCACTAAAAATTTTTACGTGCACAGGGGTGGCGATGGGTGGTTGGAAATCGAAGGGGGTACCAAAGGGGGCCACAGAGTAGTTGTCACGACGCGACAAATGACGACGCACGCACGACTGTGCCCTACGTAGAGACGTCAGACGTCCCGACGCTGACCGCTGCCCCTTCCTACAGGTAATTCAACCCCCTTTCTCCCCCTACCCCCCACGTGCCGCTACCTTTTCTCTTTGTCGGTCTCGTGCCGTGTCTTTTCCCCCCACATCCCCCCTTTCACCTGTAACCACGCGATACCACATCGAATGGCTATACACTGACCATACGGTAGCACCAACCCCCTCGGACAACACAGAGGGTGGAAACACTGGAGACGCGTGTGTACTACGCGTTCCAGGTGAAAATTACCAGGTGATATCGACTGCATTCACCTGTGTATCGCGACCATTTTTTTCCACCGACTATGGAGAAATCCTAATCTGATTTGGAAGTTGGTGGGGGGTTCTTTTTTCTATTTGTAGAGCAATTTTTCAGATTTCTATGCGAATTTTTAAACATTAATTACAATCTGTAGAACCTAAGTAAAAATTAATTTTTCTCATTAACAATTTTTATATGTTTAGAATAGTATGTCGACATTGTTAAACGCTTTTAATCTTTTTACCGTTTTGAATTCGTTACATTTATTTCTTTTGAATGTATAATATTATAGGAATCATAATGCAAATTAAAAATGTTCTACCTAAATTGCGACAAACTGGAGTGAAATAGTTTGGTAATTATTTAGAAGGAGTACCACTCATCTCCAATATTTTAAGCAGTTACACATTTTGAACAACTTTTTCCTTTTCCAATACATATATAGAGGGGTCGCGTTTAGTTTTCGAAATATTCGCAAAAAACTATTGTCAATACTGTATTGAATTTGAGAACTGTACTGAAAAGCAAAAAGTTGTATTTATTTTGTTTCTTAATATTATAATGTTGTGATTTTGTAGTCGTTTCTGGAGTCGACATTCCTCACGTAACGTGTTAATTAAGCCCCCTTAATTGACCCAGTCAAGACCTATCGTAGCAATTACCCCGAGTGTTACGAGACCAAATTGTGAACGCTAAATCAACAATATCGCGACTAGTATAAGGCAATTCGCAACGCGTATGAAATATTTATAAAGTCCCCTTCTTCCTGCCAACAATCGAAGTAACGAGTTTAAATTGTTGTGTGGTTAATATTCGTCGGCTTTATTTAAAGCTACGTGAAACGTAATTAGCGTCGCGTTCTCGTGTGCCGCTACGCACGCGACGTTCGTAAATCAACGAAAGAGAAACGAGACCAAGAATGTTCTCGGCGTATCGTTGCTCGTTAATACGTCCACTAAGATTGCTTTTTAAACGGATCCTCGTAAATAATCATGACTATGAAAATCAATTTGCCAACCTCGTTGAATATAATCAACCTGCTTTCTTTGAGAAAAAAAGAAAGATTGAGAAAGAGAACATTCAGATAAGAAAAATCGTGTCAAGGTTGAGGCTGCTGCAATTTCAACCCTTGCGGTCCAAACAGATCTGAATCATTCCGTATTTTGCGTGATTTTCAATATTGTGCAAAATTTTGTTCAATTTATTTATGATATGAAAGAAAAAAGAAATTAGAATTGATTTTACATACAGTGCTAGTTTTCATTAAGATGGTCAAAACTGCCCTTAGAGGTTTTTATATGACTATTGAACCATTCGAAAGCTGACCAAGAAAAACCCCTCTGAGGATAGTTACAGGGTAAATTGGATTTCGTACTTTAATGCTTCCTAAAATTCTGAAAAAACTATGGCATATTTTGTATCCTAAGGCGCAGTTTTGAGAATTTTTTCAGGATTTGTTGTTGCAAACCGTGGTCGTAAAAAATGAAAAAACCCTAAAAAATCGGAAAAATGCAGATTTATCGAAAATATGAAAACATGCTATTCTACTGTTTAGTCCCTGATAAAGTACTATAACAGGAAGTGTCGTCAATTTTTTTCAAATTTTTTTTTTGAGACATCGTCAAAAACAATAAAAACTGAATTTTTTCGACGTTTCTGCCGTGAGGAGGAAAGTTAGACTTGTTCGTTTTACCGCGGGTATATATTAGGCAATTTTTAACGTTATTACATTGAAACAAGTAATTGTTTGACTGTAGCTATGCCTTTATTCCGAGCATCTAGAACCCACTCAGTGGCTTTCCCGGACCCCAAAATACGTATAAACGGGGAAAATCCGCGCGCCACGTTTGCCGGCCTGTGAGATCTGCATCGAGGCTAACGAGTCACGTCGGAATTCTCCCTGACAAGGAAATCGATCGCATAAGTGCACCCTAATTGTTTTGATAAGGTGCAACAATCGTCGGCCGAGTCCGCTTCTCAGAACCGTGAGAAAATAATTTCGCTCGGACAACAAAATTGTCGAAGGTACTGGCACTTGTCACTTTCTCGGAGTTGTGCTCATTTTGTTCGTTGTAAAAAGCTTATTGCTAGTAAATGGCACGTTACAGCTCGCATGTAAACGCACCTAGTCGGCAAGCTGCAATTGCCAGTGACGATAATGCCCCCATGAAGAAAAGTGAACATATCGCAACACCTGGAACTCCGTTATTTGTTATATACGCTGGTGTCACCTCGGCTGATATTTATGCAAATCTAGTATTGTTTGTTTATCGTTGAGCTGACCAGTTCGTGATTATAAGGAATTACGGACGTGTTAAATTTTTATTAGCTTGTCGATTGTCATTCGAGTTTCGCGTTGTTAACGACAATAATTATTGTTTCTTATTTATTCGCATATTTTCATAATCATGAATTAGACAGCGGATCTTTATGCATTTATGAGAAAAATGAGTAGGTGTAATTTGAAACAGCGAAACTATTAGAAGAATTTAAAAATACCGTTATATATTATTTTCAACTTACTAAACATATTGAGAAGGTAAATGAATTTTTATCTCACTCCAATTTGTTGGAATCCAGGTAGAAAATTTTTATTTTACATAAAGATGCGCTCTGTCTGATCATGATAAATGGAGAACGCGTTAAAAATCATAATCTAATTTATCTATAAACAGGGTAAGGGACCCAATTACTGTCAGGGTACCAATTACTGTGCCCAAATTAATGCTACTTACTTTTCAAGCATAAGGAATATTAAAAAAGAGATATCAAATTTTTTTCATTAAAGTCAGTTAAGATATATATGTTATACGCCCGTCCCTCGATTTAAGCAACACTTTTTTACGCGAGTATTTGTTTTACGCGGTAAATTTATCTCAATTTACGCGGAATAGATTTATGTTATCTTATTTTGTATACATACTTTGCGCGCCTTACGCTGCGTGCCTTAAGAGGTCCTCTGACAGGAATTCGGCGGGAATGCGGCTGTAAGCCATCCGATTGGGTCATTCCACAGGAACTTTTGGTTCTAGCTGAATTCCGAGTATCCCGAATTCGTCTGAATGGATGGACCCTGCAAGGTCTACTTCTGTTCCTTGCTTCGCAGCCCTTAAATACACAATCTGCAACCTCTCCCGCACGAGGACATAGGTGGGGGTAGAATTTCCTGGGCCAGACAAGTTGCTAGCAAAGGATATATTTTGAAGTTTGTACGGAGCCCTTTTTAACTGACTGTTGATTGCTGGCGGCGTGCGGGCAGCAATAAAACATTTGGCCACCAGATTTGCCGTTTTGCCTGCGAAAGGCGCTATATAATTTGCAGCGAAACCATCGGTTAGTTTTTCACCGTCCCAGGGAGAGTTTTATGGTAGGATGTTAAATTATTTTATTAAACTGATTTCCAGTGAAAGCTGCAGCACCAACGCGGTATACAAATCCACGTGGAACGGATATTCGCGTAAATTGAGGAACGGACGTATATATACATATATATCTTTTTTAATATTTATTATGTTTTAAAAATAAGTATAATTAATATAGGCACAGTAATTGGTGTCCCCAAAGTAATTGGCTCCCTTATCTTAGTACATATTTAATTTTTTAGAATTGATAGTTTTCTGGATAGATAACTGAATGTTCTTTTAACTAAAATGCAGAAGTGAATATTTTACTTACATGTCGTACATAGATGCTGCATGTGCTTCACCGGAAGCCATTCTGGGGAATTGTTGTCTGCGGTACAGCTGTGACGGTGACAACGAGCGTAATCGTCTTCGGTAAGACGTGTTCGCTCGTATCGCTGGAAAATGATCGCTCGTCTGGACGTCCGACGAAATCAGCTCGACGTCGTTGACCTTTTGCGAGGTCGCGTCCTTTGTCCTACGGTAGAGCCTTGCCTGTAACACGATACAGATTTCCGTCAGGGTCACGCGAGACTTTGATAACGCGGCAATCGCTTCATCTACTTGGAACTCGGTGAATGATCGACGAATATAATTAACTCATTAGATATGAAAAACGATTGGTATCTCGACGTACGGGGTGGAGCATTTCAAATAGGTCACCTGAATATCATCATTAATTTTGTAGCATTACCATAACTTAATACCACGAATTTATAGTATCGCTATAATCTATGTTTATAATCTGGGACAGACTGAAAGTAATTTTACTCTATTCAAATATTTATTTTACTAGACTGTAGAGCTTTATGCAAAATAAAAATTTTGTGCATTAATTGCAAAATATAGGAGCTCGATAGACATTTATTTCTCTTCTAAATATTCTAATTTGTTGGAAATAATAGAACAGCGTTTTTTCTGTGAATGCTTCTACTGTTTTACATTCGGTCGATTAATTTTTATAACAAATGTAAAATTAGTAGTCTACAGTTATTGCATGGAGCAAGACCTACTTGAGGGTACAAGCTCCTCTCGTTGATCTCTTCACCGCTATAATTAAAATCTGGATTATCGTAAGAGTGGGTTAATGGCGTGGGAGCTGTCTGAAGAGGTCTAAACGAATTTTCATCCTGGAATCTTCCCTGTCTTCTGTTGACCGAATTGTACCTGGAAATATAAAGCCAATTTAAAATAACTATTGCACTATAAAAATTACGTCATTACACTTTTTTTTAAAGTAACAAACAGTGAACACATCCTGCTGACTAGAAACGATTGGAACTATTTTTTAAAAACCAGTACACACATGTCGTGCATGATGAACGTTTGTTGCTGAACGTTCCTGGGTACCGAGGACTGTTGACTATCGCTGGAATTCGATTGTGAGAATCTGGAGCTGCTGTCAGACCTCCTCAAGGTCCTATCTTTGTCCATGTACTTGTGATATACTCTCCTGGTGACATCCATGTACTCCTGGCTGGAATTGTCCGAAAGATTCTGCAATGTTTGTTCCAATAATTAGCCATTTTCGATCTAGAGACTACTAGGCTACTACTTGACACTTACATTGTTGTCAGTATTCGAGTTATTCAGGTTCTTTATGGAGCAGAATGTCTCGTAACTGGTACTGGTACTACTCTCCCGTTGACTCTTTTTTCTTCTGAACATTGTTCCGCAAGATCTAGGCCCATAAGATTAGCAACTATATTATTAAAGAACTATCTATACTGTAGATATGTAATTTTATAGATCTATTGATAATATATTAATTCCAGAGTTCAATCCAGAGTTTATTCAATTCCAGAGTTTTGTCGATAACAAAATTAAAAATTTAAAAATTAGTAGTTCTATCAATGCCACAGAATTGCTATAGAATTCCTAAGTGTCATTACCTAACATTTCCATCTTGGGAGTCAACGCTGCTAGTGCTCTCAGCAGCATCTTTCAATCTCTTTCTCAACTGATTCGACTCCATATTGGTTGTTTTCGATCCTCTATCTCGTGCGAACAATACTGGGATTCTAGAGTCCGCTTTGGTAGCAATTTCCTAAAATACAAGCTACATTAAAGCGAATTATTATACCCTACAAAAGGTTCGTTAAAGAGGCACGATCGCGAGATGATTTACCCGTTGATCGAGAGTGTCGTCGGCGATGTTACGGTAATTATTGGAGTCTCTTCTTGTAGCTGCAAGTCTTGTCCTCGAGGTTAACGTGTAGCTGGTGCCTTCACCTAAAATTCAACCAAAATATAAAACGGTCAATTTGCTTCTTACTACAATTTTTACATCTTTGGTTTGGTCTCATAAATTTTTTAATTTAATTGTGTTACAATCTTTACACTTCTTTGGCAAAATTGGTCTCTAAAATTGTGAATGACATTGTACTCCAATTTTCGCATTGCTTTAAATTGGTCTCTAACGTGTATAAAAGTAAAATAAAACGTTAAAAAAGTGAGATTACCATTCCTGAAGTCAGCATTAACGCCTTGATTCAATTGCAGATTCACTTCATTCTCAGACTGAAGGTTCTGAAAGAAAAAAATATTTTTGTTAGGTCCATTTCAGTACTCTGGAAAATAATACAATAAAACATAAATTGATGTCGATATAATTTCTTAAAAAATAAAAATTATAATGTCTACATATATAAAGGGCTACACATAGAATATTCTATCTCTCAATAAATTAATTCACTATTAAGTTAACAAGTCCTATAATTACAGGCTAGTTGTGTCAATACTTCTGTGCCTAACTAACTGAAGCTTTAATATTAATTCCACTATTTAAACAGTAAACGAGGAATAGAATTACCAACACAAGACTTATTAATTTTAAATTAATTTTAGCCGATACTGTTCGTCACAGCAGTAGCATCGATTAATTAATTTCTCACGCTTTTATGGATTGTTACTAACCTTAAGCAAATTCAATAAGCGTTGTAAATTTAGATGAGACATTATCTCAGCTGGACGTTAGCGGAAACGATGACTGCCATTGGCACGAGAACGGTTTTCCTCCGCGGAAGATGCAAAAATAGTGCAACAATTCGACAGAATTTTCACGCAACATTTATATGGTAAAGCAATTCTATAAAAAAACTCCGAAAAAAACAAAACTGTCTCCGACGCAGCGTCTTGAAATCATCGTCGAATGTTTATCGAGACGATACATCATACGAAAATTCTGCATTTTTAATTTCTTATTGAAAATATAACGTCCATTATATGTACAGGGTGGTTCAAAAATTAGTTTACAACATTAGTTTACCCTCAATCATTTAAAAGTCACGTGCCATTTGTAACATTGTTTTATCGACTTGAAACGAATAAAAGATCTTTCTGCAAAATAAAAAGTCTCTGCATCACTTGAAAATATTTTTATAATAAATAATTTCTTAAAGTGACTATTTACATTACTTTATAGAAATAACGAGAATGTGCCTCTCCAAATTTTTGGCCATTTTTTTACAATGTATACCCAACGAAATGTTGAATACTTCCTCATGGTGAATAAAAATATTAAAATGCGCGTCAGTTGGACGTTAAATAATGTTACTGCTTCGCATTTGATCTACTTATTTCTGGCATAAATGCATAAAATCTGCAGTCCATTTACAATTAATTGCTTGTAAACGTTTTAGTACCATACAAAGATCTGCAGTTTAAGATCTAGACTCTAGATCATCGACTCTAGATCATCTATTCGATGAAATAGGGTACATGTTCGCTTTGAGATCCGGAACAATTCGCTTTTATTGTTCGTAGGTCGTACGGTTCGCGAACTGATTAGCTTAAGGGTATCGCTGTTTATTCAACATGCAATTTCTTATTTAAATCGTGTGAGGAACAGGCTGAAGAGAGTAAATACAATCGTGATTTGCAGCTGAGAACCGTTCTCGTGTAACATGTTTCGCGAGCAACGCTGACCTCGAGACACGCGAGGAAAACGTCCAGCCAAACGGCAAGCCTATTCGGCTCATTAAGCTTGTATTTCGATGCCGGCCTCATCAAAATTGTTAATTGATATTTGCATTCCACAATGTGTACTAATGCTATCGATTACGGGCGCGCGCCAAATCCCGTTCATTGACATCGAACTATACTAACAAGGGTCGTTGCCACCCCCACCACCATTCACACCAATTTTTACGACATTTTTGAAAATACAATTTTGTTTTCCTATCGTCCGTCGCATTCCATAAATCCTTCATAAATTTTGCTTCATCTTCGATGTACCTGATTATGTGTTGGTACTATCTGCCAAACCACAGGATGATCATTTTTAGGTCTCATCCCCACTCCAAGGGCTACCAAATTTGGTCTGTCGATCCACGGATTTTCGGATCCTTTTGCATTCCCGTTTCTGAAAAGATTTAATGAAAATCTTTATTCTCTTCATTGGTAATATGTGCTGTCATTGAACTGTGAATTTTTGTGCATTCGTGGTGTGTGTTAATTGTTTAAACATAGAGAAACTCTGATATATTTAAATTTCACAAAAATCGGGGATGAGTGGTACCTTCTAAATAATTACCCAATTTCGTTATAAAACGAAATAAAAATTATGTTTTTATGAACAGGGGCAAATAAAAATGCGTGTTATCCGTTAATACCCAGAAGGATACCTCATAGATAATTAAATTTGCCACGCAAAACACACGAAATTCTGTTCAACGATGATTGACAGTGAGCGACTAATTTTCAGGACATTACCTAGCAAGTTTCTCCTGTTCCGACCTGGTTGCTATAACTTGACCCTTTGAGCGACCGATGCCGGCTGATACCGAACCACTTCCGGCGACGATCCAATCAACGTCGGGACCTGTGAAAAGCGTAATCAAATATTGAACGAGGTCCCCGTAACGCCAAACGGAAATTAAATACACAGGCTGTCGAATAACGGGATCGGTGATCAACTATGCATAATGATCGAATAGAGGATTTACCGGTGGCTATCTGGACGGTGGGCGAAATTTGCAAACCGTACATAACGAGGCCATCGGCGGAGACCAAAGGTAACGACTTCCGGGCGAGACGCGCCCGAATAGCAGACATCATCGCCTCTCCATCGTGGTGTGCTTCCGATGCCCGTTTTCCAGCTGCTAATACTTCCTGTAACCGTTCAACAATAATCCTAGCAAATCCTCCTCGCCTATGCATTTTAACACCCTTTCCGGCTGCCATTCGTAATCTCCCCTTCCTTTCTGAATTCTGTCGAGCTACCTTCATCCTCAACAATTAGGGCGAGCTCGAGGCTCATGAGATTTTTCCTTTGCATGACAATGCAAGTCTACGTTCAAGGCATCATTCTACGTGCGAGTGTAAACGTGAAATTTTAAGGAATGATTCCACATGACAATGTAAAAGTGCAATTTTAAGGGATGATTCTACATGACAATGTAAAAGTGCAATTTTAAGGGATGATTCTACATGAGAATTTGAAAGTGGAAATATAGGGGACGATTCCACAAATTCAAGGAATTATTCTACACGGTAACGTGATCAACATGTTGAGGGATATAATTACGCATCTAGGGGATGATTCTTTGCGAGAATATAAATAAAACGGACGATTCTTCGTAGCAATACGAAGTTGCGTTTAAACTAATTATGTAGCCATTTTTGTAGGCTTGTCGCGCTTTCTCCAAATATATTGCCATTTGTTAGACTTGAAAATTGAGTACCTCTGGCTCATAGATCTGCGCAAGAACAGCCAAAGTATCGAGCGCAGCCTGTCGTACTCTACGTCTTCGATCTCTGACCATCTTGGCAACCTTGTTGGCCACCGTGTCCACTTTGAATTCGGTGCTGGGGAAGGTGACCAGCGAAAATATTAACAATTGCAACGTGTTCTCTCTGATCTGTAAAGAAAACAAAGAACATTACCTATAACCAAGAGAAGAATAAAATAATGGGAATAATTTTGATGTTAACGATAATAGACGTTAATTTGCTTAAATCCGTAGAAATTCCTACGAGACTTGCAAATGAAGTAGGCTGGCAGACGGCACGCGTTTAAGTCCGTGTGTAAATTACTCCGAAACTTGCAAATGAGTGCAGAGTTAATGATCGTGAAACGTCACCTTAGCGTTCCTAGCGTTCAAACACCTCGGCTGCAGCAGTTCCTCCAATAGAAGAGCAGGCCTCAATCTCAGCATCGCTGATCTGGCCAATTGAGCAGCGCATGGTCCACCATGTCTTGCCAAACCCCATGCTAACTGTGGCAATCGTTTCTTCAGAGCCTCTTCGCTCACACCAGCAACGACCACCTAATGGGACCAGACATGATTTACGTTTCATCCGCTGGAGTAATAACATTTCTCAGGATTCTTATTTCTTCGTGTAATAACATGACCGTCATAAACCTCGATTTCAAATATTCGCGTGTAATGCATTCACGAGGGTCGTTTATTGCTATTTCACAGGAAGCTTGGCTTAGAATATCCGCTCCCTTCTTCAGGAAAGCTTGGGAATTGGTTCAGTTAGTTAGCTGTGATTGTACAAAATCTATTGGATTTAGGGATCTGAGACTTTTGGAATAGGTATACTTACACCCCTCTAAACAAAAGAAGCCAAGGTAACAAGAGAACAATTACTCTTTGCACCCTTCAAAGCTATGTGACATTGTTTTCCACGGTGAATAACTTCCGTTGCGAGAATCGGTCTGCATATTCAAAGAAACCATTACCAGTATCAATGACAGACTTTATGTCAACAATTACTATACTTTAGTGGGTGGTAGCGCAATCGGAGAGAACAAAGAAACACCAATAGAGAGATCGTATCTCGGTTGATCAGCTGTTAAACGCGAAGAAGAAAATAATATATACTTAAAGGGAATAACGCGTGCTAAGAACTTAGCATTTAGATTGATCTAGCAGGCGCGAACGTACGAGTTCACAGACTTACCTTTGCCACTGCCAAGCCAGCAGCAGCTACTCGACAGCTCCTTTCACAGCCTAGCACAGTATGCAAAAGAGATCCTAATCGCGGCTCTATCGCGATCAGCGCAGAAGACGTTCGTAAAGCCGATGCCACTCGTTCCAGGCCTCTGACACGAGCTCGCCAATCATCCTGAAACCAAATCGTACCACGACAAATCAGCAAAAAAAAAAATAATTACCAATTAGAAAAACTGAAATGATTGGTAATTATTTAGAAAGTACCACTCATCTCCGGTTTTTGGTGAAATTTAAATATGTTGTGCAGCTACACATTTTGAATAATTTCTTTCTTTTCCAATATAAGGGGGTCGCTTTTAGTTTTCGAGATATTCGCAAAAAACTATTGCTAATGCTATATTGAACTTAAGAACTGTATTGAAAAAGAAAAAGGTAATTATTTACATTAGGGGCTTCCTCACCGATTTTGATGTCCTTGAAATATGTTGTCAAGGTCATCATTCTGAACAACTTTTTCCTATACATGTTACCGCCGCTCAACTTTAGTTTCCGAGATATTCGCAAAAAAGATTTAACGTCACAAAAAGTGATCGGAGTAGGTATGGGTTAGATTTGAAGGTAAATATTTACATTAGAAGTTTTTACATTAGAGAAGACGTATCCATGGGGAATTATTCAACAAAATTATTTTTTTTGGGTATATATTATTTAAAAAATTGATACAAATGTGAATAGACACGTTCTTGTTATTTTTGTAAAATAATGTTAAGTAGTCTGTTTTAGTGCTTTGTAAATCTAGTGTTAAAGGGACATTGAAGTTGCAAAATATGAAAGAAAACCTTGCATCCAATATTCTACATACGAATAATAAAATATAATACTAATGTACTACAAACTACATTATAAAATACTAATGTAAAGTGTACTTACTTCTGAATCTTCTGTACCTCCGTCGGATCCACAGCACACAATTATTGACTCACGAGAATAGGTCCGAATAATTGAACAACAATCACTAAACAACAACACATTTTATAAAATCGTGACAACGAACGAGAAGATGTTACTCCGACCACGAATAAAATAATACTGCGATTTTAACCGCCCCCCTCCCACGGATGTGTGATACGAAAACAGGGAATTCCGGGAAAAAGGGTCGGCGCCCCGCCATAATTTGTTTACCTTGGTTTTGTATCTAGTGTTTATAGACCCTCAGCGTCTAACCTGCCTAGGATAACCTGACCGTACCACCTCCGTGGAAGAGATCATTGTTAAAATCGCAGTATTATTTTGTTCGTGGTCGGAGTGACATCTTCTCGTTCGTTGTCACGATTTTATAAAATGTGTTGTGTGTGTGTGTGTGTGTGTGTGTGTGTGTTGCATGTGTTGTTTAGTGATTGTTGTTCAATTATTCGGATCTATTCTCGTGAGTCAATAATTGTGTGCTGTGGATTCGACGGAGGTACAGAAGATTCAGAAGTAAGTACACTTTACATTAGTATTTTATAATGTAAGATTAGTATTCGTATGTGGAACATTGGATACAAGGTTTTCTATCATATTTTGCAACGTATATTAACGATCATTAATGATTTGGTCTATAGTATAATTTAATGTGGTTCAAATAAGATACTACTTTAAATCAAATATTTTTATTTTGTATTTCAAATATTTCCTTACAATGAAAATAAGTTGAGCAAGTAGTTAATATTATAAATTATAATTTTTAACATGAGAAGCTATAATAGTTAGCAAAGTATTATTTGTAGTTTAATTACGAATATGTAACATGTTGATAAACAGACTACAATATCGTAATAACATTACAAGCAACAAAATATCATAAAAATATAAGTTACTGTCAACTATTTGAAATACTATTTTACACAGTCCTACACACACCTACTCCGATCACTTTTTGAGATGTTGAAACTTTTTTGCGAATATCTCGGAAACTAAAGCTGAGCGGCGGTAACATGAATAGGAAAAAGTTGTTCAGAATGATGAGCTTGATAACATATTTCATGGTCATCAAAATCGGTGAGGAAGCCCCTAATGTAAATAATTACCAAGAAAGAGTCGTTCAAAATGTCGAAATCTATAACATGTTTAAATTTCATCAAAATCGGAGATGAGTGGTACAAATTTTTAAAAATTTGGAAAAATCAACCAGATGATCGTTCGAGTATTTGAACTCGTTTTCGACTTTGTGCCTTCTCTATCGATCGTCTTAAAAAGTTAAAAATAGTATAGTAATGTCCATTTTTTTCTCTTTTTTTTTGTAAATTGTCACAAATGCATCCGCAGCGTAATCAAGAATAATCAAGCAATTGTCGAGATTGGAATGTGCATCACGTGAGAGATTGCTTTAATGAAAAAATAAAGAAAAACTACGGTGGCCTGGCTGGAATTTTCGAGTTTATTCGAGGAAAGAGTGTTATCTTTAATCGCGCAATAACGAATGATAAAATTGAATTGTAATTGAATGATGCATCTCGGGTTGCAGAAAATTGGCGAAGCATCGCACGCGATGCGTCCGCGGCCTCCCTCGAGTTTAATGAAATAATGAAAAGTCGATAATATTGACCACATCCGTGTAGATGGTGCTGAATCGAAAAGCGAATGCAGATGTTAGCAGTGCATCGCGTTTCGGCTCGCTGCTGCTACGATCGATAATGTTCGCTCGACGACTCCGTGATTCTTGACCAACGACACATCACGTAGAAAATGATACTTCCTATAGCAAACTTTCAGATACATTCATAACACGAACGATCGTGTCACCGATAATGCTTATCTCTAGTAGACGAACCTCGGGCATTCATCTTCTCGCTCCGAACTCGCGCGTGTCGAAGCCTAACTTAACCCTTTGAGGACAAATGTTGTCATACTGGCGACGTACATGTATTTAATTGGCTCATTTATCTTTTCACAGAAACATACATATATACAAAAATGTAAATAAAATTACACGCGTCAACACTTGTGTATCTTTACAGAAAAGGCTACCACGCGCGTGCCCATAGTTTCAAATATTTAACTCAAATTTTCAGCGAATACTGTTCAAATAGACATATTTTTGTAAATTAAAGAAATTATTGAATTTCCCTTGTTTTCCATCGTTGAACTTCGTGACAATACTAATAATAAAATGGCTGTCGGGTGTTTCTAATTTAAGATGTTTCACTAAATTTTTCAGAAAATACTATTCAAACGTCACACAATAAAATGTATATATTGATTTTTTAAAGAAACACAGTTTTCAAGTATGCAACTCCTGAATCGGTTCTCGATGACAATTACCTAAATGGTGTGATAGATCAAAGCGATTAAAATCAAGGGAGCAAAACCTCGAGAAAGAGAGAGCTGCATAACGCATAAATTCGCGGTGAATAATGGTAATAATCGTAATAGTCAACAATTCCATGTCATTCATAATTCAAGAGCGTGTGTCGAGACGAACGAGCACGAATGCGAAACCGTGGAATTCACGAATTTGAAGACGTCTCTCGACGGTGTTTAAGAGTAGGTGGAGGAGGCTCGTCGGAACAACGGTGAATTGCGAAAGAGATATTTGCATAAAACAGGGAAAGGACGTTTTACTGGACCGACTTTGCACACGCAACACATTCGCGTAATTATTTTCTTGTTAGCGGGTGGCGGTTGGACACCTGCGTTTTCATGCATACATGCGAAGAAATATCTCTTTCTCCTTCTTTCTTCTTCTCTTCGTCGTGTTGTTCCGCCTTGGTCAATCATTCTTCTCACTTTCTCAATCTCACTTTCATATATGCTTGTCATCTTTCCTCTATGCTTCTTCTTCAATGTCCGTCCACTGTTCTCTCTTTCATTTCCTGTTTTCATTTTTCTTTCCGCTACTTCTTCTTTCTTTCCCTCAATTGGTTTTTTCTTCTCAAATTTTGTATTTTATAATTATTGAGATTATACAGCATCCACGAGCGAGGATCGATAAATTTCAATACTCGAGTATACATTATAATAAAAACCGTACAAAATTTAAAGAAGTTTTTTGGGTTAATAAAGATTTCAGACATCAGTTTGTGTTAAACAGTTTAGTGTTAAAAATGTATAACACTTTCACACCTACAATATTCTATCAAATAATCTCCGAATCTCATGCTAAGCGTTAGAATTACAAACAATGACGAGCAGAAAATTATTTCAATTTTTTTTTTTTTCGTGCGATATACGAAATCATGAACGTTAATTAGAAAAAGGAATACAAGAAACGATCCAGAGAGTGTTCTATCTTTTTTCCAGTCGGTCCCTAGCATTCTTTCTCCCTGTATCGTTTTTCATCCGCGGAATATTCATAGTGATTGCAGTCCGTTGCACGCGGGGGTGCACCAAGATGGCGCCGCCACGTGGAAAACGCAACAGCATGCATTATTCAAAGCGAAGATACGCGATGGAAATATATCCTGGAAGTGTGATCAATCTGTTTAATCGAACGACGCGTGTCGCGCCCCACTCGAGGGAAAAACCCCGTCGGACGTTGAAAAAAAAAGAAAAAAAAACACCATGAACCGTGATTAACACGTTGGATTGATGCGTGTTCCGCTTCTATGGGGAATGTTGCTATCGAGGTATCCGACCTGGGGCCGTTCCTCCAACCGATGGCAATTATTTTAGCGCTTTATATTGCTAACCGTTCCATTACTGCATCGCAACCCCCTAACACGATTTTATCATTTACTAATTCAATTTATGAATCGTTAATATTTGTAGGTGGATTTATTCGTACAAATATAAATTGTCAGAATAAAAAAATTTTAACAAGAAAATCAATAAAAATGACAGTAGGATGTGTAGGATCTATTTATCTATACAAACACAAATTGTCAAGACAAACAAATTTTGAAAGAAAATCGAAATGGCAACACAGGGTGGTCTAATAACTTTGACCACCTCGAATATCTCAGTTATTAGTAAAAATATTTAAAAAATGATATATACAAAACTGGCATGGCAGGAAAGGGGAAATATTGTGACGCAAACGTGTTTTGCACAGCTGAACACGTTTCGGAGATTTCAAGATCACTGTATCGCGAATCGATGGTGTACCAAATTTTGCGTAAAAATGTATTGACCTTCAAATGTTGCGAACCTAATAGTTCACCTGACCTAGCAAGTAAACGTTGCAAAATCGGAAACACAATATCTGAGCATATTTTTGCGATCATTGACGACCAGATAACTCTGTATCATTGGTCGGGGAGCTTATCATTTTTAGTTACTATCATCGAGTATAGTGGTCACACCGACGATTACCGAGTGATATCGGTGCACATCGATCGTCTATTTACCAGGAGACAAATTCAAAGCCGACGCAAGGCTCGAGGCTTGTTGAATCATTTATGCTCGTGCGAAACGGTGTGATCTGTGCTATTAAAAAATTAAAAAAAAAGGCATGGTTTACATTACGTCGGAGGATCGATAGTATCCAGTGATGCTATTCAGTTTTATAGTTCTTATGGCACCTGTATATCGCGACATTCATACGGAGGCATAGACTGGCCTTGAACTTCTGCTGAATGAAAGGAAGACGATTTTCACGGCCACCGGGCGTGTTCGAGGTGTCTCCGCGATATAAATAGTTCTTCTTTTACCACTTTCGTTCGTGAACAACACTTTCTCAACCGTACAATACAATATTCTTTATTATTATTAGGTTGTAACGTACATGTGCTCGGTTGCGAGCTCTAATTGCAACGAGTTTGTTGCGACTCGTTGCACATGCAGTGGCGAACAAAAATATTCTCTAATTTTTTAAAATTGGGCCAAAAGACCTGTATTATTAACAAACATTAGTGACTAGACTGTGGGTTCAAAGACAGTCGAGGGCGAAATTAAGTGGATGCCCTTCGAAAAGTAATAACTTTTTACAAATTGGCTCCAACAACTTGAGATATTTTGAGATGTTAGAACAATTAGTTTATCAGGTAATGTGGTAAAGGTCACGATTTTTAACTTTCTAATCTGTGTCTATGATGAAAATTAAAAAATATTTCTTTTCAAGATCCAAGCAAGTTGTAACAAAGTTGTTAATGTTTTATTACAATTTCCAACTTTGGGAATGGAATAAATATTCTGGATTTAAAATGTTAGTTCGATTCAACTTTACTTTAAATTCAATTTTAGGCTTAAAAATATACTATTGAGTACTATTGTCCCTCAGCTTTCACTGTGACTGACATGGCTAAGCGAATTAGTATGCCTTGAAGTCTCTTTTTCGTTTCACGACTGCTTTCGGACCGATGACAGGAGCGGACGTACTCTTCTCAATTTATAATCGAGATCTAATGTTGGTTTAACATCGTTTACTCGCTCCCAAATGAGATTGACATTGCGCATCGGCAAAAGTTAACGACCAACATAAATATTCTTATGTCAACCTGTAATCGATCTCTCTGTTAACTCTGCAATATTATCATAAACAATTAGACAGTGAGACATTGTCCACTTTTAGCGTGCAAACATTTCGAAAAATATTTAATCCCTTAATTTAGTGTATTAAGACAAAGAAATATTTTTGAAAAATAGAATACAATTCGTTTGGTCCAATTTGAAAAAAAGTACCCTTCTCAATAAAAAGAAAGTTGTTCAGTTTTTAAAAACATAAGGAAATAATTTTTTAACCCACTCTACCTTACAATAAACATTATAATAGACACTTCAGCCATTTTTCTAAGCCAAAACCAGTGACGTGCACAGTAGTCGATGTTTCTAGTGACCAGAATTTAGTTCGAAGACAGTTGACCCGTTAAAGGACGCAGTACATCAAAATCACTCACTGCAAGGTATTTATGGGCAGGGAGAAGTTAATTGAATATCAAAGGTCGACCGTAGAATATAAATTCAATTATAGTTTGAGGGGCCCTTGCCACAGGATTCGTGCACGCTAGATCCATCACTGTGTCCACTGAAGAGGAAACTGGTCAGTCAGTGACTCGCCAGAAGGAAGAACGAATATTTACCCGGTTCCACCAGCCAGACATATTCTTTTTCCACGAACGGTAGCAATTTCAATTTACAGAATCTTCGCCGAGTGAAAAGCAGTGGCATTTTATTCAAAATTTTTCAATCGCCTCTTCATTCGCTATTTTCGAAGTTATCGCGCTTGGATTAAACGAACTCAATATGCTTGGAAGCCAGAGAAATATCCAGCGAATTTTGAAGTATGCTCTCGGCTGTGGACTGTTTATAGTGATCATGAAATTGACTGTCCTTCGGGTAGGAGAAGAGGACCGGCTTGTGCCTAAACTCGAAGATCTTGGCAAATTAATGGTGCGTGATTTAATAGTGGATTAAAGGTTTTTTTACCCTTTTCGTTTCAACAAAGTTTTTAAAGGAAAAGGTATCTTTGCTTTTCCACTATTACATATGTATGATGCAGATACATCTTTCTAAAAAATAGTTGAAGAATCGGAGGTTCGGTTGAAAAATGAAGATAAACAATTCCGATAATAATATAATATAAGAATAATTTTTATTCTTAACAGTTTGCGATATTTCGTGGTGCGTGACGAAAATCAATTATTTTATTCAGGCGGAGGCTGAGACAGACAATTTTAAGCGGCAGATGAGAGTCATAAACACCTGTCGAGACTATAATCTAGGGCTGTACCGAGATTCTGATGAACCTACGATCATCAAACATCCACCTGCGCCACAATACGCCGTATTTTACATAGCTAGGTTCGTATATCTAGTAATTAATACCGCTAATTATACTATGAGAATAATTTCTGCGTATTCTTTCTGATAACATTGTTTAATACATAGCGCCACGAACAAAAATATTGGCATACCTAGCTTCTAATTATACGGGACTGTTTCAAAATTAATCTCCACGATTTTTCGAGGGCTCCTAGTAAAATTTTTTTGAAATTCTTAATATTGCAATTTCTAGTCGATTGCAAGCTAATAGATTTTTGTTCGAAACATTTGCTTGTGCTACTACCGGGAGTGATTTAAGTAATTTTTCCTATCACTTTAAAAAATTCGTCATCCCCAAACTGTATAATTAAAAGTAAGTTTAGTGGTTCTGCCAATACTATTGTTCACGACTGTAATTGAATTTGTAACTTCAAGCAGGCGTTTTTCAAACTTTTTAACGTAAACTTAAACTTTTTTCATTTTCATCTATAGCTCTCTAAAATACCAATTGTGAACAGAGTGCGAATTTTTGAAAGGACTCTATTTTGAAAGTTTCACCTGAATTGGAGCGAACAGCTGAAAAGCTCTACCCTAATTAAATAGATTAAATAAATTGAGAACTGTGAGCGGTTTAATGGCCTGTCTGTTTGCAACATTATTTGTCGAATAGATCGCATAATCTATCATACTGTCCGATTTACAAAGCCGGCAGCACGACGTGGATCTACAACTTGTGTCTTCTGATGAACGTACCAGAAGACGAGCTACACAGTGGAAGAGAACAGTTATCGTCGATTGCGAGAAGAGTGATACCGGAACTTGAGTATCCAGAAGCTGAAGAGGTAAGGACTCGTCGTATGATTCTTCATCGTTATGTTAATTTGACGTCATGGGATAAATTAATGAATGAGCCTTTTCTCAGCGAAAAATAGTCTCATATAAGGACAAAAAGTTGAGGCAGGTAAAACCATTTTTCGCCTATTTTTGTCGGTAATGTGGTCACTCTACCTTATCCCGAATTTACGAAGACCGGGCCCCTCCCCTCCCAAGACCCCCCCTCCCCTTGCTTCGAACCGGATGAAGGGGTGGCACGGGCCTCGTGGGGCCCGTGGGTGGCTAGTTACGCTAGTTACCTCTGGTGCAGAGTTGTCGCTAGTGTCGCTAGAGGCGAATCGAGCCTAGTAGAAGGGAAAGCATTTTGAGGGGAGTAAAAAGCCCGCAGCTGGAAGCGGCAACTCTGTTCGACAGGATCGGAAAAGCGTACAACGTAACAAGATCTAACACGAGTAACACGAAATACAGGCCCTGAGGAGAACGAAGAAACTACTGGTGGTAAGGCACCCATTTGAGAGATTGCTGAGCGCGTATCGCGATAAGCTGGAGAACTCCGTGGCTGGAAGGGAGCACGGGACACTTCACTTTTATCGGAAATACGGCAGCAAGATTGTTCAAAAGTATCGCGGTGAGTCACGACAAAATATCGACCGCGATATTCCTTAAGTCGCGTTCCCATGGTGTAGACCGGTCGCGATAGTAATACACGTGAGATTTTCTGCGGGGAGAGCCTCCCCCCTGATGAATCTGGCGCGATATCTTTTATAACAAACAATTTTAGACAGATTGTGAACTCCTAAAGATTACAACTTCTTAACCCAGTTTTCTCAGGTTGTAAAAGAAAAGTATGAGAACGTAAGCAAAATCTTTGTACGTTCGCTTATATTAAATGTCACACATGTTAATGAGTGGTTTTAATTGCATGAATGTGGTAGCAAGAAATGGAACGATTTGTTTTTTTTTTGTATAATAACGAATAAGTATAGCTTTTTATTAATTTTATTTATTTTTTTTAAATGATGATATACATTGAGTTCTCGTTACGGGTCAGTGCCAACCTTACAATTTGGAGTCGGTGGAAGTACCCACTTGCAAAGTAGGAAATCATTGAATGTGCTATCTGTGAAAATAATCATTTTTGATTGACGTGTTTCCATTCCAGAGACTAATTTCACGGGACCGCGTAACGATCAAGTGATCCGACAAGACGGCGTCCCACCACCAGCTGGGATCGAGCCTACATTTCGAGAATTCGTGCAATATTTGATCCATACTGATCTAGCAAGCTACGGAGACGATCATTGGATGCCCTATTACCTCTTTTGCACTCCTTGTCTCGTCGGTTACGACATTATTGCCAAAGTATGTTAAACAAAAGAATGATCTATAAACTTGTTTCTAATGTTACACGACGATATCTGCGTGTTAAATCGAGCTAACTCGATTCGAGGCAACTCAATCATCAACGTCTTCAATCAATCTAGATAACTGCAAATTTGCATAAAAATCTGCAGTTTGCTAATGACACGTTCCACCATCAAGAAATTAAGGACTAACGACACGAAACAAGAATTCCTTACTGGCAACTTACTTCTTTTGAAATTCAAATCGCGACAAAAATATTACAATTGCACACCGGTTGGATCTCTCTCTCTGTTTTTTCACACTTTTCATGCAGCTCGGATTGTTTTTCCTAAGTCGATTTGTATTTTTTACGGTTCGCAGGTGGAAACGCTGTGGCGAGACCAGATTTACGCGATTCATAAATTAGGCTTGCAGCAGCTAATTAAGCCAAGATGGCGACACAGCGGGGGTCAATCGAATCCTTCGAAAATATACTTCAAGCAGCTCAGCAAAGAAATGGTGGAGAAACTTTATGAAAAATTCAAGTTGGACTTCGATCTGTTCGACTACTCGCCGGATGTTTATTATCGATACTCGACTGCCTATAGTTCTTCAATAAATTCTAATTGATAACGCATTTTTATCGTTCACAAATGTTCATTCTCTCCCGGGACCATTTGTTGTGAATTTGGTGTTATACTGAAATGAAGCTCTGTCATTCGATAACTCGTTAAACGATACAGTAGAACCTTAATGCATATAACAATTATTAGACTGCGAATTTTTATGTAAAATAAAAATTTAGATTTATACAATAAATCGCAATGTATATAGATCAGTATGTATAGATCGAGCTCAGGAGAATTCGGGAACCCAGAAAAATCAGCATCTTAGAGATAATCAAGATAATCGAGGTTCTACTGTATCTTGAATTTTAAACAACTAAATACGATCCGAACTGTGTCATGTTTGGATTCATTTGAATCAGAACAATGTGACGAGCATGTCGATAAAGGTTACATAAAAGAAAACCGTGTAAACCCTGATCGACGTGTTGCTACCAGCGAGAGGACACTGACCACCAATCGTCAGAGCACTTTTCTACCTTTCCTTGTTCACGACCAGTCATTATCACGGGTTGAAGGGGAAGGACTTCGGGACAGATCGTTCTGATACATGACAGGGGAACTAGGTCAATCGATTTCGTTGGCAAAAGTTCGTCGCGTGGCGTAACGTGATTTAAACCCCATCAATTAAGGCTACGTGTGCTTATCGGGCTTTAACACGTTCCCCTCGCCTTTTTGCTCTCTTTGTTTTTCGGGGCCGGCTCGTACCCGTGTACGTCGTCCAGCGAGTTCCGTGTCTCGGACAGTGTCCGCAACAGTCTCAAACGGTCCTGATTCAACGGAGCAACGTTAGCTTGATTTTTAAATATTCCATGAGCAAGTCGATTAACGTCCGATGCGCGCCGCTCGCGAGAGAGTCGGTCGATACTCGTTTAAATTCAATCAGAGATGATAGAGCAATCTTCCGGACGATTTAACGATGTCAGGATTGATTAGCATGTATAAACAATGATCATGGAACTCTGCGATTCCACTGCGGACTTTCTGAACACTAGGAAGTACTAGCTGTGTACAAATTAATTCGTAACTTCTCTATGAATTTGTCGATCGTTTATAAACGGTACTATGTACACTGGCGTGCAAAATTAAAGTATCGTCAAAAATGCCGATATATTATTTTCAACATGTTAAATTTTTTAATGAGGAAAGTAAATTAACTCTGTAGCCTGCAATACATGCTTGGAAATATTAACTTAGAATGATTACAACGTTATATGATATAAAATTAAACAACCAATCTCTGACCTTGTTATGCAAATCTTCAAGCACCTCCTGGTCCACCAATCCCAGCTCCTCCCAGTTAGGCTCCTCAGGCTCTCTCTCCATCTCATCAAGCCCGCGCACATGTCCACTTTTCTCACTAGCTTTATCACCTTTCATCCGTTCACCTTCAACATTCCCCTCCTTTGTCGAACTGCTCTTCAACTTCACATCATCCCTCGGCGAAGCTCCATCCTCACCTATCATCGAGTCTCTAGGTAGATCATCGTCATCATCATCATCTCTGTGATTATACCTCTCTTCACGATCCTCCACCGGTGATCCAAAAAAGAGATCCATCTTAGGATCGGAAAGCTTTTCCTCCAACATCCTCTGATCGCTATCGTCCACCTTATGCTTCAAATCCTGTTTCTTCTCCCACAAATTTTTCTCCTCCTTCGCCTCCTTCGTATCCTTCTTACTCTTAGCAGCATCCTCTAATTCTTGAGAACTCTTTGGTACATTCTTCAAGGTCTCCGAGCCTGAAACTTCGTTCTGTTTCTCGTCCGAACTCATCCATTTGTTGACAACCAAGTTATGGTTAATTCCTATATTTGGACTGCTTTGGACCAATCTTCCAGGATCTTCTGACTTCGTTCCTTTCAAAGGACCCTCTTCAGGCTCGTTTAATTCGGTGTTAGCTAGGTCCTTCTTCTTCTTTTCAGTTGATTTGACCACAGGGCTGCTAGTCCTAGTTAGGATACTCTTTTTAGGGCTCAGCTGCGCGTTGTGTGTGTAGACCTCCCTCTTAGGACTGCTGGACATCGACCTAACAGCCCTCCTTGGTTTCTCAGCTTGCCTCTGAGGACTGCAAGGCTGAGATGAAGGTCTCTTTCGGGTCTTAGGCATCTTCGTCGCAGGGGAAACAGGAACTGGGATCCTGGTCTTAGGTGTTGGGTCGACGGACTCTGTTTCGTCGCTGTCTGGGGTCCTCAGTTTCACTATTTCACCCCCGAAGTGCACTCTTCTTGGCGTCTTCTTGCGATCCGGGGAGGAGTCCTTGTTCTCAGCGTCGTTCCGAACATCTGTGCCACTTTCTTCGTCTTGATCTTTCTCGCTGTCGTTCTCTTTCTCTTCTAAAATTGTCATAGTGATTGCAGTTTCCTCGTTGAATTTGATCTCCGTTTCTAGGACCACTCTGGCTGCTGGCATCGTTCCGTTGTTCACCTCGTCTTCCTCTTCGACGATACCAGAAGTGTCGCTGTCAGACTCCTCCCACTTCCGGTCCAGATTCTTGTCCGACTTTTCGACACCTTGAAGAGGTAGACAGTGGTTAGAAAACATACTAAAAGATTTTCAATACCGTAATGTCTCGATTCACGTGGAAGAAATGCGTACGATAATTATGACAAAAATTATCAAATCAAAAACTCGTTAGTGTCTCTTTATTTTTTTTTTTTTTTTTAACTTTTACCAACTTATTCCCATCATTTTTCTGGTTAAAATGATCCTGGAATTCAGTATCGACGAGTTCCACAACTGCTAGACATATTTCCAAAAACAAATTCATCATTTTTACCATCGGTGTTCTTCCTTTGCGGCTTCCTGCTCGATCGGACGTTATAGATCTTCGACAAGATCTCGATGTTCCTTTTCAGCTTGTTGTCATAGTCCTCCAGGTAGTTCTCGAATTGATCAACGCCGACCGCGTCCCTGATCTTCATCAACGACTTCAGCACAGCCTCCTGATGAGGAACCTGTGCGAGTCTCGAGGCCAAGGCTATCGTCGCGTCCTTGACGAGCTGATTGCTAGCGGAAGGTCCACTGGATGATGGAAACAAGAGCGACGGAACGCTTAGGATCACTCCTGTGGTGACATTCGTCTGGAAGGAGTCCCGCACCTCCGACCGGTTCAGCCCATCCTGAAGAATCTGCGGAAGAAGCCGAGCGTGCACACCCTCGAAAGCAATTGCGTTTATGCGATCGATGGATCGGATAGTGGGGAGCGAAGTGCAAGGTCGTCGCATGTTCGCGCATCAACGGATCATAGTATTAATTCATGAAATTTGATGTGGTCTTCACTCTACACGAGACCCTGAGGTGCGAACAACACCTCTACGCGCCGTTGGTCGGGCCACGGTTGGCCCTGACCAAAGAAAACTGGATGAGGTTTCAAAATTTTTCATTGCTAGCTTCGGGATACTCTACTCGCGATTAAACTTTTCTAGCATCAGTTGCGAGGAACAGGAGGCATTTTGAAATTTTGTTCTCACTCTAATTGTTTCAGAAAATTGAAGACAATATATTGATATTTTCAAATTGTTTAGGAGACTGTTTGGAAGACTCTTCTATGAACTTTTGTAATGCGAGTGCGCGAGTGAAGTTGAAAAGTAAACGACGCTGACCCTTTTGATGGTGTTCTCTCTGTCGCGACTGTGAACGAGAAAAACCCGAAGTGCGTCCAGGGCGCCTTTGCGAACCGCGGGCGCCGGGTGTCCCAAATTATTGACCAGTTCCGGTACCACTGGTTGCATGACCTTGTCGACAGTGTCAGCGTTCAAAGTCGGCAGCACATCTATAAGCACGCGAACAGCGTGCTGACGCACCTCCCATTCTGGATCGCGCAGTCTCTCCGAGATCTCCAGGAACGTGAGACGCGTGTCGACCTCGACCGGGAACTTCCGAGTTCGCACCTGGGAACAACGTTCATAGAAAACGAAAAATGCTAAATGATCTTGTTCAACGACCAGACTGCAAAATGGCATTTATCACCATAACTATTTAACTACTTAATCGGCTGATTGCAACATTTTTTTATTGTAATAAAGGACAAATTAAAAATAAACCAAAAATCGCATCAACGCTTTTGCAATGACCCGATACTAACCACGTGTTCCCAGAGAGGCGTGAGCTGTATGGGCTGCCCGTTCGGTGAGGTCAATGTCATCTTTCGCGGGTGTCGGTGACGATGACCTCGTCGCGTCGGTGTCTCAGGAGTCGAGCAGAAATCGAAGGGCTGGGCCAGCTGGGCAGGAAGGGCCGGTGAATCCTTCGGGGGCTGCAAAGGCCCCTGGTCCGTCGATCCTGTCATAGATGACGAGAACTCGAAGCACTCGGACATACCACCCCTCTCTACGTCTCGTCCCGTGGGCACCGCGGGTCCTTCATCATCTTCTTCTTCGGAAACGTCTGCTTTCTTGATTCCGGATCGTTCATCGAGTCACGACCGAGGACAGACCTGATCGACAGATTCGTTAGGGTAAACGTAGGAGAGACGCCACATTCGTTGTATCCGTCGACGCGGTCACAAGAAAATAGTAGCCCTGCACGATCTATGTCACAGCACGGACCCGTGGATTCGGCTTAGATCGAGTCTTTATTGTACGTGGAAATTAGTTTGGAAACAAAAATGTGAACGGCAGTGAGAATGTTAGAGAATAAATGGTGAAAATTGACTCTTTACCCCGTGCGAACAGGACAAGTAGCCTAGATATGTTAGGTCAATTGTTTCCCCGCGACCCTAGAGCGCCGTGATATCGCATCTGATTAAAATTGAATGATCCTACTAGCTTCGATGCGCAGACAACTAAGGTTCCTATACTCCCCAGTAACTTCCGCAGTAATCGATCAGCGATATTTCCTCTGCTTCCGGCACAAGCTGGCTTACGAATGTACGAAATGATTGACATTAGTGAGACTCTATCCAGTTAGCGAATGACGCACACACGGCTTCCGGTTCTTGCTTGCAGAATCAATCACAGTAGTCACGGAACACGCTTCAATATTAAGGGAGATACGCGTCTCTTCATATAAATTCCAACATCTGACAATCCTCGTATGTACGCGCAATCCATATTTTATTGCAGAAGGTCGTCTACCTCGTTTGATACTAAACCTACCAAATGACCGATTTTATATTCGAAAATTGTTGAAATTATAAAAATGCATTAATGAAAAATAATGGAATACATTTCCATGTTAAAGCATCTATTGTAATTAGCAGACAGCGGATCTTTATGCATAATAAAAATTTTCTACCTGAATTGCAACAAACTGGAATGAAATAGAAAATTCTCTTTCAGAGAGAATTGGAAAAGAATGTTGAAAAGAAAAGGAAAACAGAAACCGTAAAAGTGTAGTGTGAATATAAACTGTAATGTGTTATTCGCCTAAATCCGTAGTCTAGTCATAAGAAATATCGACAGCATAGATTAAGAACGCCCTATTCAATGTACACGACAATTTAAAAACTAAATGTCAAGCCGCGTGGCCACTGCTGTGCAAAATTCGAGGAAAATCGGGAGCTGTTGACATCATACATAGGTATTTTCGCTTATGGTCCCTTCACATGACTGTACACGGGTTTCGTGAATCATGCGAGCCTATCGTTTTCGATCGCTGCTCGGTTCAATTAATTATACAAGGAACGAGCTCGCTGATCGCTGATTACCCGAAAATAGCGTCTCGATCTACCATGCATGTTTACACCTGCCTCGAGTGACACTTCTGGATCACGTTTGATCGTTTCCAATCTGTGAAACTCGGACGTGTAATTTTTATATTCGAATGTACGTTAGTGCTGACGTAAATTTGCTAAATCTGTAAATAAAATAACCGTGCGAAAAGAGAAAGGGAAACGACGGTGTCTCTCGATACTCGCTCACCGCTGCTCCCAACCAACGAGCAAGTAGAGATGTACACAGTAACGTTCACTTGAAGTCGTTCTTCCCCCACGACTCAGTGTCTCGAGCTCAGCGAAGCCTAATCACATAATCAGTAGACAAGGAAAGAGAATAAAACTACCAAAAGAACAGACATACTTCAAAAAGGTGTCGTTAAAAGATAATAAAAAATAAAATCTCAGTCGTTTGTATCTTACCTTTTCAAACATAGTACCGGTGAATTGTTCAGATTTTTCTGATTAGAACGAGTCCAAACACGACCTGAATCGTACTAGTTTTATAGACAATGTAAATGACATAATTGAAGACATACGCGTGATTGCTATATACGATGTCTACAAAAGTAGACCGATTTACGTCGTGTTCGGACTCATTTTAATCGGAAGAGTCTGAACAATTTATTGGTGCCACTTTTGAAAATGTAAGACAAGAATTATTGAATTTGGACATTTTTTTATTACAAGTTTTTAGACGGACTGCATTCATTTCGGTTTCACTCACTTTATCTATTCTCTTACTTCGTTTAGATGTGTTCGGGTTAATTTCTGGAAGAAAAACGCTGTCTTGTAACGGGAGAATTTGGTTCTGAATCCGAAATTTTGAAAATTTGAGTAAGCACTACTGTGTATCGGTATAGTGGTCGCCTATCTGACTCCGGTATTAAGAAAGGAAAAAGGAAACGGGTGAAAAAAGGCGACAGGGAAAGAATCGAGGCGAAGTCGTGGAGTTTATCATCGGATCTCGCGACACGAACCCCACATAAAAGTAGTACACACGAAAGGCGATTGCATAATCCAAAGAAAACTGTGCGTGCGTCTGGAAACACGGCGGAGAAAGGGTTTGTCCTCCTACGAGGCCACGCGGGGTGAATACATCCCCCCCCCCTCGCGTATGGCGTCAACTTTTTCCCTTACCATTCTCTGCTTTTCTCGGAAGAGCCCTTAACTACCCCTTGTCAACAATTATTCTACAACAATTTAAAAGTAATTTAGGTAATTACTTAGAAAGTACTACTCATCTCCGATTTTGATAACCCTTTGCACTCGAAGCTATTTTAACTCTAAAACGAAACATTTCTTCCGACCTAAAATATTTCCCTTCTATATATTTTTTTCATGTTATACATACGAAAATGGTGACATTTACATTTACATTTTACATTTACTCGTACAAGACTGAAATGTTTAGTAATTTATTAAATGCAAACGAATTTAATAATGTGAAAAATATCTTGAATAATGATACCAGAGTGAGATCCTGTTTTCTCTCTCATCTCTAAAACTTTTTTTACAAAAAAAAGAGTAAACAGACGCCGCACCGGAATGGAAAATTCAATAGAGTATTAGTAATAGTTTTCTGCGAATATCTCGGAAAATAAAAGCGACCACCCTATGTTGGAAAAGAAAAAAGTTGTTCAAAATGTGTAGCTGCATAACATATTTAAGTTTCATCAAAATCTGGATTTGATTCGGGGATCGATTTCCCAATTATTATTCGAATCGATTCTGGAATTAAATTCCGAGTTGGGTATCGATTTGAGTATCGAATGGAGTATCGAGTTGAGTATCGAATTACATGTCGAATTAAGTCTCGAATTGATTCTCGATTAAAGTTGCGAATTGAATTGCGAATTCAGTCTCAAATTGAATCTTGAATTGTATCTCGAATTGAGTCGAAAATTGAGCCGCAACTTGAATCCCGAATCAATTCTCGAATTGAGTCGCTAATTGAATCATACGAGGAGAGTTGTGAATTGAACTACAAATTAAATCCCGAATTGAATTAAGCATTAAATATCGAATTAAATCTCTAATCGATTCTTATATTGAGTCGCAAGCACGTCAAAATAATTCCTCAAATCGAGTCGCGTATTAATAGCACTCAATTTTTTCGATCCTGATAACTATTCGCGCTCTTTCATTTATATCGCTGATCACGTGTCCATAAAACCAATAGACACGTCAACATCGACAGCTCAAATCGACTCAAAACATCGAAAACGTAAACACCCTACATAATTCTACAATCTAGCACTTTATATCATATATGTCACCTTCTACTTACAGAATATCTACTAGCATTAACAATTTCCTTTAGGTTAATGACTTAACAATCCTTCGTAAATCAACAATAAACAATATACAAGTGTTTAATGAATTGTTCATTATCGATTTCACTTACAACTTAAGCAAACTTACCTTGAATAATAATCTTTCCTAAGATTATTACTTTAAAAAAAAGCGATCAAACTTCTCTCAGATATATCAATTATTAACAATCTTAATAATAGGCTTCGACTAATTAAACTATTTACATTATTTACATATAAAACGTCACATAGTTATGTACGTCTAATAGCAATCAATCTACTCCGAACGCAACAAAGGTACCAATAAATCGGTAGAATTCATATTTAACCGGCAACAGTATTTCTTATCGTGATACCAAACACTTCTATTTGCGTAAAATGATACAGTTTTTGTAAAAATAGCAACTGACTTACTTGATCGTCCTACACAGGAGAGAGAATGAAAGAACTTGCTCGACGTACAAACGCACGTGTCACACTTGTTACACCTGTCGCACTTATGAGTCGAATGACTTGATCACAAACATCTCCGGACGCGTTTGTCACACGTTCGATGACAAGCGGCACAACGATGACAACGACAGAGGACAATGATCCCAAAGCGAAATTCACGCGACGACTGCCGACATGTGACTGCCCACAGTCGACTCTACTAGCAAGGTGGTTTTGCAGGTAATATCGACCACCCTCTCCCCACTTCTCGAAGAACGGTTTCACATCAGTCCGCGGTAAGACAATAGGACATCACCCGGATCTTTTGTGTCTTCTAAATTTAAAAATCCTCTAGTTTAAAACTTAAAAAAAAACTCGATTTTTTCGCATTTTCTTAACGTCTTTAAAAATATGTCTGCAAAAGGATTCGTTTAAATTCGTAAGAATAACGAAGTTATGGACGTTTGAATACCGCAGCTCTCTCTGTATACTGTATACAACTGATAATCAAGATATGAAACACATTTTACTCGCATTTTCTGACACGAATGACAGCCGTTGTATTGCTCGAGCAATCCTTATTTCGATTTATGACGCTATTGATCCGAAATCCACTATTTACACAAGAGTTCTTTAATAGTATGATGTTATTGTTAAAAGAGATGCTCAAACAATGACTTTTATCAATATAAAGCTATAGCTCGAATAGTATATGATCAACGATAAAAGAAAACGTACAATTACGTTTACTTATCTTGATATTTTAATACAAATTATACTTCAAATTCGAATACGCGACCACAATATGTCAGTGTGAAGTTATCCAATTGAATCAAACGCGATGATGCGATAGTGACAGAAGTGCTCTCACGTGGTGAATTTTGGAAACACTTGCAGAAGTCAAACCATGGAGTATTTTATAATCAATTACTTTTTTGTATCAATAATTCAAAAACTGTAAATTCTTATCAACGATACGTCACCGACAAAGATATGCGATCGATCATCTGTCATAACGACAAATAAAATAAAAAATAGTTTCTTTGTCCCACGTGATAACAGAATGGAGTCAATGGAGATTCAAATTTTTCCCGCCAATTGAAATTTTAACGCGGGATATTTTATTCAAATTTTGTTATAAATAAACAAGTGCGATATTTGACTACTGTAGATAAAGTTTAATAAATAAAATTGTCTTTAATATTCACGGGGTGAAGGAGAGCTAAGAATATATTATTTTTCAGTATAATTATTCTAACGGTCCACCCGTATATATCGATGTTCTTTCTATTCTGACAACAATATACCGTTTTCACAGTATGGAAAGAGGGAAGATAGTAATTTCATAAAACTACAATATTTTTCCACTATCGACGAATTATTACAACCGTGAATTTTTAGAAAAAAGTAACAGAATTTAATTTCCATTTGCTAAAACTTATTACAGTTATTAGTATATAAATTTATACTATCGATCTTTGACTATCACTATTCAGGAGAGTATAATCTTTGGCCCTAACATTCCCCACTGGATTTTGCGAGTACAGTATGACCGCGCAACTTACCATAACAATAGATATCACTGTGTTCAGGTGAATAGGAATACTAAATATTAACCAACATAAAACTGCGGTAAACACCAGCTCAAGCGCACTAGCGAAAGTTTTTAATACAGAATTCAAGTTTTTCAGGAAAAAACTAGTGATTATTCCGACTGCTGTATTATTCAGCATGATTAACATAATTTTTGGTTGCAGTAGTACACTTGGATGAATATCACTAAACATATCCGACGAACTACTCTGCGTGACGTATAGTACCGTAATTACTAAGAAATTACAAAAAATACTGTCGATGTACATAAATGCATTTTGTACAAAAATATTGATATTCGCTCCTGGTTCCTTCAACAGGTATTCGTTGCATACTCCGGCCAAACAGGAACAAATCGTCTGAAAATGTTTAAACGATAACTTGAGTGCTGAATACAATACGGTGCTATTAGAAGTGTGCGAGAACTAAAAATTTCGGAATTTCCGAGAATTTTCAAGATTCCCGCGTATCTCTAATTGCTATACAAGTGACCGGAGATTGTACGCACCTGTACAAGTATGAGGATTACATTACTACTTAAGCTAATTTTGTAATTAAAAATACTGGCATCATAATCTAGATCTATATGTTTCACCATACATCCGATGGTTAATATTATAAGCGAAACCCATTGTTTCGTGGACAATTTTGTATTGAAAATTATCTAAAAGAAACAACGTTTTAAGAAAGATTTTAGCTTCGTTGTATGTTACGTGAACCATGTTTAGTACCTGGAAAATAATTCCAGTTACGACAACGCGAAATTGCAGTAACACATAGTAAGTTGTCGGATCAAATGCAGCCAAGTTAATAAATGCCAGATTATTGTACAGACAGTACAGAGCTGAAGGTATCATATACAATACCAGCACTAAAATAGAAAATGAAAATATTAGTTTTAATTGTTAGTGACAAGTATTGAAATAAGTATTGAGTTCTTTGTAATTAGCACATCAGTTTTGAAAGACCAGACAATTATTCAAATCAAAATTTTGAACTGTTCATTTATCTTATCTTTTCCTTTGTTTGTTCACTTGTGTAGACAGAAATGTTATGATTTTTAAATCTTGTGTGAACAGCTGAGCCTTCATATATACAGGCGACATATTGAGACGTTCTCTTTAACATAATTTACTATGTTAGGATTCAGTCAAATATAAACCTAGTACAATCAAATCACCTACTTCATAAGTTTTACATCCTGCAGAAATGTTCATTTACCTCGTTTATTTTTTGTGATTTCTTGGCAAAAGCTCCTAATACTATTGCTAAAAATAAAACGATGATCAAGTAACATGGAACCGAATCGAATCACAGAATTCAATTGCTCGACTTACTCCTTGCAGTACAACGTTGCCGTAGCAAAAAATTTCAACACTTCTGTCATTAATACTACCATAACAATATTATATTCGTAGTGCCCATTTCTTTGTGACCAAGTTACAATGATACCTGGAATGGAAATAATAGTTTAGTAAATAAACAATGCTGATTAAAAAATCATGATCAGTTATCATGATCATGATCAGCTATTGCTAGCCAGCATTTTTCTTGTAAATAGTAAATATTAGAAAAAAATGAAAGAGTAAAATGTAGTACTGTTTTTTATACGCAACACAATGGAGTATGTAATTTTTTTGTGTTTATACTATTTTGTTAGATATGAAGATGTCCTTCAATTTTTTTAATGGAATGCTGTATATTTTTTTATATCACATGAAACTATTTTTAGATACCAAACTATTCGTTAGATACCATGTAACAAAAAAATGACATACGCCATTGTATTGCGTATAAAAAACAGTATTACTTTTTCCTCTTTCATTTTTTTCCAATATTTACTATTTACAAGAAAGCTATGTAGTAATAGTGGGAACACCCTGTATATGTGTGTTCTATTAAACAAACACGACACCGGTAAAAGTACATATCGCGCCGATAACGTCGTTGAAATTAATTTTTGAATTTGGTCTCTCTTTCCCTCATCACCTTCTCCGCTTTCTATTTATTATTACTTACGAACGACTGTTACTTACCGCTGTATTGTCAATAAGAAAAATGAAACGAACTACTTAACCACACAAACATTACCTTGGTTCACGAAAAGGGCCATATAGGAAACAAAAATGACAAGGCTCCATCTTCCCGGAAATAATTCCCCCCAATTTATAGATCCCATTGCGAGCTCTTTTAATCAATGTTGCGATGTTAAAAGCGTATTCATTCGTGAAACGTATATTATGACTTTTATGACATGTCTTCCCTCGCAGGATGACAGGATGACTGCTGCCTGCTGCTGCCTGCTCAGTGTCGTCGCCCGATATGAACCAATATGAACTGATATCACAAAGCAGATAACAGAGATATATGTATGCTTATGCTTACAGTGTGCTGTATTATGTCGTCTTTTACACTGCTCAAAAAATCGTGTAAACTAAACCGTGCAAGAAAGATACGTTTCCTCTAGTAAAATGGTAAATCTATGTTCGAAGTTATTAAACAACTGTGTAAGATTAGATAAAGAACTATATTTCTATAACTATATATTTGTATGACTTTACTGTATATAGATATTGCACAGTATAAACGAAGCAATTAAAATATTACAAGAACTAGAAGAATAAAATGTTGCAATTTATAATATAAATATAGATGATCTCCTTTATAATGTCTATATATAGTTATATGTATTTTATTTTTACAATTTCTTAAAAATACATATCATTTAAACGCATTCAGAATGAATTACATAAAATTTATTTACATGTACAACTGAAAACTTGTATTTAAGTGCTTTACAATACTCTACAATGTATTTTTAGAATCCTATTAAGTTCCTTTAGTCAACTATTCACGGTCGTCGATCATTGTGGAAGCACATAAATAGAAAATTTCCTATTTTTACATCGAATTCGTAAATATATATTATTAAATATAGTACAGATTGCTATTATTACAAGTATTAACAATGTTGGTAGTATCTACAAGATTTAAGGTTTTGATAAGTCACTAAATATAGATCGAACTAATTGTTAAATAATCTGAAACATAGGATCACTGTAAGTGCGTCTAACAAACAATTCGATTCGTAATACAGTAACGACGTTTCAATTAAGTAGAAAGTTGTATCGTTAGTTTATACAGAAATGAACAGTTATTGCGAAAGGTATTGTCCCAAATTACAAGAAGGCAGCGCAATCTACATATGTGCACCATAAAATTCACTGAGGCTCAAAAATTTAGTTTGATACGCAGTGTACTATACTTCTATAAATTAATTCAATGAGAATCATACCCCATAACTTTCCGAACATATATTTCGGTAAAAGAGAATTATTTTTTTACGAATTGTACAGATATTTTGAAAAGTGGTAAATGGTAAACTTTAAAAATCCTTCGAAATATAATTCAGGCAGTGTAATAGGTATGCCTGCAAAGTGTGATATCGTTATCCTCCCCGTGTATTTTGTACCGTTTGTAAATATTGTATAAAGACAAGTATTGCATGACTAGGTTCTATAAAATGCAATTATAACCACTTATACGTAAATATTCGTCGAATTATATTAGATTAGGACCAATCATCAGTTCATCATAACGTATAGAGAATATACATCAATGTATGTGAAAAAATGCCGTACCAGCGCCAAAATTCAAAATTTTATGCTTTCAAAGAATGAATAAATTATTAATTTAATATTATACATATATATATGTATATAGATTCTGCGTTACAAATCGTATTTGTACAAGCTGAATCGCGGGAAGATGATCGCAAATGTCTCTGATGAATTAATCGATAAAATTTCTTTAAAAAATTTACGTCGACGCTAAGAAAGCCTATTCTATCCAAAAATACTTTCCATCCCAGTAAAAACATTACCAAGATTTCATATTCTTGCTTTTTTATCTCTATAAATTAATACCGAAAGTTTGGCAACCCTAACCGCGGTACATCGCTGAACTTATCCTAATGTTACCTGTAAAATATTTATCTGCGCTTTTTAACATTTTCAAATCCACTAGAGACAAACGGTTCACTTCTCACGAGTCACTCTGCACAGAGGAATCAACAATATCCTTATTCATGGCACATTACATTCATTCCTACATATTCGTGTCTATGCATTAATTTGCAGAGTCCATTGCCTCCCCATTTCTTTTTCTGATAGTAAGGCCACCGTTTAGCCAGTTGCGAAGTAACAACGAAATTCCGAGAATTATCCGACGTTCGCTGGAGACGTTGTTACAATAAAAAATGCAAAAAATGCTTCCCTATGGAAATCATATATTTTTTCGGAGATTCAAAAAAGTGCGCGAGAAACAGTATGTATGTGTGTATGTGTAAATTCGTGAAAACAATGACTTAGTACAATCACCAAAACCTTACAATCCAGTTGTAAATCATGTTTGGCCGCGTATTATTATTGATGACACCATCTGTGTTAATCAGTTCTATAATATGACACACGCTCGAGTTAAAATCCTCATCTACAAATACAGACTTTCATTATTAAATACACTATTAATGTGACACGTTGTACAGGTAGTACCATTCAAGTAAGAACATCGTGATCGGTTGAACGAATAAAAAAAAAATAAAAAAGAAAAGAAAAAGCATTCGTCGATTCTCACATGTAAATATTATCCATGAAAACTCCTCTAATGTAAAACGAATCTTAACATCTGTACATATCTGTGTGTTGGATCAGCGTGCACGGTCATTCGTAAAACTCTTTTAAAACATTAATTGGGTGTTTCCAATTGTTCCAGGATTCGCTGTGTGATCAATTTTGTGGCCTCGGTCGCGTTAGGAATTAGAAATTTGTCCATGTCCGAGATGACCGTGTCATTGTACTGCGTTGTACCGTATTTGAACGTGATCAAATCCGGATTTCGTTTTCTAGAGGTAATCTTAACAATACTCGTCAACGGACGCTTGACAATTACGTGCGCCGCACCTTTTCGTTCTGGTATTTCCCGGAGTACAATAAGGTGAGTGTCAGTAACCAAAAGTATACTGAAAAGAAAACACATGCGTAAAACGTTAAACAGAAAAAATAGTGTTGTACGATTACAGCTAGCCGCGGTTCAAAAAACGGTTTCTTAAGTTTGTTAAAACTATTCACCTATCACAGAGATCTCTATTCACTTTCACTTCTTGGCATTTAAAGGAATGTAGTAATTTCGGATCCTTCATCCATTGTTGGATGGAGACTACTTCGACCGGTTCTTCGCTCTCGTGATTCGTCATAACCATATCTGCAATACCATTCATTTTATTAATTGTACAAGCGAAGACATTCGATAAGAAAAAAAGCGACCACTCACCCGATTCCTGATCGTCATCTATGCTAAACACAGGGGCGGTTTTCTTTTGCCGTTTAGTATACTCTGGATCTTTACCATTCCTATTCTCCACGTTGTTATGAACACTTGCTGATGGATTGACAATATAATCGAACAATTTTCCTTTTACTTTCTTTATCTTCCCGAGGAAGTCGGAATTGTTATTCTTGACCTTGACTGGACTCGTTTCATTAGAATTCGTTTCGGACATGTTAGCGTTGCATACTAAACAATGTTGCGAATTGTGATCGACGAGACTAGAAACGACTTCGTCACCAAAGTACTCGTGTATGGCTGAAACGAGGTAACAGAACGTTCACCTTGACTGCGAGTCCGAAGGTCATTGAACCGATGAGGCGCGTCTACAAATAAGACTGTTCAACAAAGGGTATAACCGGATAATATGGTCAAATGTGTTTCCGAATTTTTTCTGAATTTTCGACTGCAAAATCGATTTTTAAAAAATTGCAAAATATATATTGAAGTTAAATGACCACGTTTATATTATTATGGTAATTGCATCTAATTATGATTATTAATTATGATTATGAATTGAACGGCAAATACGTTGTTGAACAGTGTGATTGCCCTTCTGTTACCTTGATATCCGGACGTGACCATGCTGACGTACTGCGTGTGCCTCTGCAAGAAGAACGAGACTACCATGTGTGTATAGCGATCCTCTTCTTGCCTACCACTTCCCAAAAAGCAAAGATGTTCGCCGCCGGCTTGCGACCCAACAGCCAGCGCTTGTCGTTGTGCCTGCAATAATCCTTGCACCGCTGTGGAGAACGCAGCCGGTTCTTGTAGCATCTAAAACATAATTCTTAGATTCGAATCAAATTTTCGTGCGCAGAGTAGTGCAAAAGGGTAGCGTACCAAATTACAATCTAAATGAAACGCTGTTGGCAGATGTCCAGCATTGTATTGCTCGGCCGGTCTACAGTCCACCAGGAAAAATCTGACTGATTCAACGGATGTGTTTGGTACGGACGGACTTTCAATAGAGTTCTCGACTAATTCTTGAGCCGACACAGGCAAGCATAACGCGTGCGATATATATTTCCCGTCGAAACCTTCGCCGAACATCACAGGGTACAAATCCTGTTTAAAAGAGGCTGGCGTCTTCATCGCGTAATATTGCGCCAGAGAGCAAAAGTCTGTCACATCCTCCGCTTCTAAAGCACAAGGCAGAGCAGCTATCGCATCTATTATACTCTGTTTATCGTTGCTCATCATACTTAAAATTTGCTCCCTGTGTAGAACAGTAAACTAAATGTTATAACAGTATTCGATAGAGGTCTGCGAGAGCCCGAAAATATCGGGTCGGGATGTGACTCGAGAATTTTATTCGGGATCGGGACTGGTTTCTCGAAAATTTCGGGATTCTCGAATATATTGGATTTCCCGAGAATTTTTGGGATTCTGGACCCGATGACTCTCCGACCCGTCCCGATCGAATGCTTGACATTTTCGGGTTCTTGCACACATCTAGTATTCAAATCTGAACGATAGTAAAGTGCACAAGTTCTATACACCTTACCTAGCGTTAATCACCATAATAAGCGAAAGAAATAACATGAAGAACGGATCGGCTTGCATAAAATACAAATCCCACATTGTACATACAGCTGGTAGTGAACACACACCAGCGAACAAAGTGGTTACCCATCCTTTTGTGTATTGATCTGGCGACACTCTTTTCGTGTCCAAGAAACAGCATAATTCTGGTTCGTGGTAAAGCAATAATAATCTTAATACAGAACTGTAGGTTTCGTCTCTGAAAGTGCATACATAGAGATAGAAATTGCATTTGTTGTTATTTCATGGATAATAATCTGATTCAATACTGTACCTAGGAATATAAATATCTATTATTGTCTCGAATAAATTATATGTAGCGCTACGAGGAAGTTTTAAAGCTATTAAAGGACCCAATAACTCCAGCCATCCGTTCCCTCTCTTATATTCTTTCCCTTTGCTCTTGCAATAAAATGTTAAAATAGACTCTAAATCGGAAACGACAGATACTTTATCCTCATCGTCGTTTCCTAACTTTGCTGTAACAAAAACATTACAATTATGACAAAATAGATTTCTATCGTCTTTACGTATGTGTAATATTTCACAGTGATTTAAGACCTATGATTGTAAAAGAACTCTGTGTGAATAAGATAAGATTGATCCAATTCCACATAAGATAAGAATCATATCTATATAAGTTCCATTTGGTTGAATCATAAAATTTCAGCTTACCAACCAATTGTTGACAATCTTCACGAACAACATTTTGTTCGGGTAAATCGAAAACTTCGTTAAAATGACTTAACTGATTGCCTCGATCAGTAACATCTAAACAAGCTTGCCATACGTCTGGCCTTAGATTTGTCGGAACTGCTTGTCCCTTGCAAATTGCATATATATCAGATGCTGATGGAGACACAGTATCCAGCAAAGCTGCTTCCAGCTCCAGAACCCTGAATTATTATAAATTAATATACATGACAAATTTATCGAATCTAAATTATAGTTCCAGTAACTAATGCACGACTTCTGTATAAAATGTATGTAGGAGTATTAAGTAAGTACTTGCGCATATAAAATGTAAACCGAATAAAATGTTAAAAAATTTTTCTATCGATCCCGTTATTTTCAATTGACAAGGAAAATATTTAGAATGAATACAACATAGAATTTACGCATGACAATATGTAGATTCGCTTATTTTTAGTACTTATGTTTTTCTATTATTCAAGGAAAATTGACAGTAAAACTGTACTTTATAAAATTGAATCTGTGTACTTGAAGAACTTTGTCGATTTATTCGAGCAATGTAGTACATATTTCAGTTACAGATAAAATGGGAAAACCGAGTACCAGAATTGAAAAAATACAACGAAACTTTTCGAATCAGCTCACCAGGTGTTTTCGTCCTCTTGTAGTGCCATTTTGGTAAACGTCACACTCTTATCGAGATGTGTATCAAATAACGAATGTTACATGTAAGTTAAAATTTCCTGCGGCGAGACGACTTTTCCAAATTACTTAGCATTCTTCGTGGAATATTGTCGTTCTCATGACATTTCTCGTAGTGCGCGTAGACTTCGAAGTTCGTTGATCTATAGAGATAGCCCGAGACAAAACTCTGTTCCTGTTGACAGACCGTTGCCATCTTTTCAGAGAAAGTTTCGTGCATGCGCGAAGAAGAACGCGCGAATATCAGACGGCCAGGCTGCATGTTTCATTAACGCTTCCGTGTCAATGAAAGCAATAAACGCGTCCGTATTAAACGTATAACATTAAATGAAATTACTTAACGCTAATCGATTGAGCAATATCGAAATCCTCATGGTTAAAGAAACCCTGTGTCTAAATCAAAAATATCGTAGGCAAAATTAATTACTTGAAAAATAAAGATATTTATTAGTAGTGTTATATGTAAGGAAAAAAAGAAGTTTCATTAGACAGTATTCGACAAACGATTTAATTTAATCATCATCTATTAAAATGATAAAGGAAAAAAGAAATTATTTCATTTGATAGAAATAGTGAAACAATCGGGGGAAAAATTATCATCGTCATTATCGTGTATAAATAAACACATCTAGCCAAACAAGATAATACATTATATGAATTTTTCTTTTTCAAATATACGTCTACATTGTATATGTATTATATTATTTGAATAATATCCAAACGCGATTTACAATGCAGTTGCAAACAATCTCCAGTGCGCATGTGTACGCAAGTACATATGCCGTGAACATAGCTTTACAACTTTATATTTGACTTAATAATTATAATATATATAACTCGTAACATCGAGTCCAAAACATCGCGTGTATTTATTAAATACTATTTCATACAGGATACTGGTACTAGATTTACGAGGCTAAGGCCACACTTTCCAACGTTTCTAATTTCTTGTTTGAAATTACTTCGTCCTCGTTCATCCAGCATGTCAGTGTAAAGGATAGAAATATTGAGACTTACAGAAATGACAACACTGTCCGCATGTAGATTCAATACATTGGGATTATGAAAACCCAAGGTTTCAACAGGAGTTTTAGATCTGGTATACTGTGTGCTCAACGTTGCGGAACTCGTGACAACCAATAGACGTGGTAGGCACTAGTTCACGCGACGGTGGAAACTCGTACTAAACTTGTTCACTTGATCGGAGACTGTCAGAGACAGTCATCTGCGAGTGTGGCTGTGGTGTGGCTTTTCTTCTCCCTGCATGGTTGTTCGACCTCATGTTAATTTCCGCTGGTGGTTTTAATATCTGTTCGATTCCGGAGAAAAACTGGAGAGAAAGATAACTCGTGACACCGACAGACATTGAAGAATTCATAGAGAAATGACACCCAGTGCGGTCAGCATGACCGGTTCTGTACTACCAAAATGGCAACTTGCCCTGGCCGTTGGTGCGCCGGTTGCTCTAGGTCTCGGTTACATGTATTACAAGAACAGCAACAAGCCGAAATCGCCAAAATCGATTCAAGGTAAATCGAGGGGCAGTTCGAAGGAGACTGGCGCACCGGCCGCTGACAAACAAATTTCGATTGACGTTGACTATCCACCGAACACTACCCCCGACACTGAGGTTAGAGATACACACTTTTATCGCACAAATAAATATAAACTCGAAGCGCACCTAAATCTGATTACTTCGATAATTTATTGTTTTATCATTGCTGTTGTTACGTGATTAGATTAGTGTCATTTCTAAAATGCGATTATTATCTTGTTAGATTGTATGTTCTACACACTGTTTAACTAAATCGATATATTATAATGCAGACACTATTGGAAAAAGCTCGGAGGTTTAAGAATGAAGGGAACCGTTACTTTAGAATAGGAACATACGATGAGGCGATCGCCCAATATAATAACGCGATCGAAACATGCCCGAAAGAACATACTGAAGACCTTGCTACATTTTACCAAAACAGAGCAGCAGCCTATGAGCAACTGGTAACGATTTTCTTTGTATCCAAGTACCATGTTATGAGACAGCAACAGTATATTATTTGAATAATGTTAAAGCCTGTTATTGATGAACATATATTATAGAAAAAATACAATGCTGTAAAAGAAGATTGTACAAAAGCCTTAGAATTGAAGCGAAGATATCCAAAAGCCTTATTACGAAGAGCAAGGGTGATGGAGCGTTGCAATGATTTGGAATCTGCATTAGAAGATGTTACGGCTACTTGTATTCTAGAAAATTTTTGCAATCAAACAACATTGGAAATGGCAGACAGGGTTTTAAAGCAATTAGGTATATTTCATTGACTGCAAAACTAGACACAAATGTACTGCTTTGAGCATTAATCGTAAGCACTTCTTGTGTAGGTAAGCAGCATGCTGTGGAATATCTGAAAAACAAAAAAGATTATGTTATGCCTAGCAAACAGGTAATACAAAATTATATGAACTATTTTCATACTGATCCTGTTTTTACACTACTCCGAAATAGCGACAACAGTAATCTATCTCCGTACGTATTTCAGTTATTGAAGAATTATTGTAAACGTTTGTTATGTATAATATATTTTATAATGTTTAGGGATTTCGTCAACATTTTGGATCATTTAAGAAAAGAGAAATACGACGATATAGTACCACTTTGTACCAAAGGACTAGAAAATCCCGAATCTGAAACATTGCCACACAAAATGGAACTGTTACTTTTACGGGCCTCGTTTTCTCTGTTATTAGGAAAATACGATAATGCCATAAACGACTTTATTACTATTATAGATAGTGAGAACGTTTCAAAAGATATAAAAGTGAATGCCTTAGTAAAACGAGCCAATGTGTATATGTACTTAGAAAATCTAGAAAAATGTTTCAATGATTTTGAATCGGCTATAAAACTTGATGCCAACAATGGTGACATTTATATGCACAGAGGACTGGTAACGATGATGCTTGATGAATTTATTACACACCTATTTCCTGAATATAAATAAATACTAATCATTGCATGATCGCAGGTCAATTTACTTGTGGAGAAACCAGGAGAGGCTAAAGAAGACTTCACGAAAGCTGTGGAGCTCAGTCCAGATTTTGCGAATGCATATGTGCAAAAATGCTATACAGATTTTCATTATGGTGCGATCACCAGGGATACAGAATTATCGGGAGACGCCATGCAAGCTTTCGACAAGGCTTTCGAGAAATTTCCGAACTTCATTGACTGTTACTTCTTATATGCTCAGGTATACATACATCTTGTATTACTATACGGTAATAAATAGGCTGGGGAACTTCACACAAAATAAAAATTGTTTTCCTCGATTGCTAGGCACAGAAGTTCTTTTAATAATTTTAGTAGGTTTAAAATAATGCATTGGTAAAATCCGCAGTCTAGTAATAAATATTATAAACACTGTAAATGTAACTTATTATTTATCCACGAATACAGATATTGTCAGATATGCAGAAATATGAGGAAGCAGATTCTTACTTATCTAAAGCACTCGAGAAAGATCCAAACAACACTGCAGCCCATGTACATAAAGGGTTGTTACAATTGAAATGGCATGGAGATGTTGATAAAGCTATTGAATATATCAATCAAGCATTGGAATTAGATAACAAATGTGAATTTGCGTACGAGACTCTAGCAACAATTGAAGTCCAAAGGTACAGTGTCTAAAATAGAGCGTTAATCATGAAATAAGGGGATATTCTAATTTTCGAGGCCGTTTTTACGCGAATTTTTAGAAATTTTTTCGAAAAAACGTCGGTATTCTTTCAAGTAAAAATAATCAAAATTACACGTGTTATATATTTTTTTATAGAGACGTTATTCAAATAATTCATGAATTATCATTTGTTCAACAGGGGAAATCTGGAGAAAGCACTTAAATTGTTCGACGAAGTCTTGGTGCTGAGTCGTACACTTACGGAGCTTACACACATTTTTGGTCTAAGAGACTCTGTGAAAACTCAGCTGAGGCTACAAGATAAATTAGGCCCGGACATAATGTTGCGCAGTGTTTCATAAGGTTTTACGATGTCCTCGTATGGGCGACACTGAAAGATTCAAATGTCCGAAAATACACATGGTTACCAGAACTAAAGAATAAAGTTTTCATCGTGTATGATACGACTCGCAAATGTAATTCTACGAAAACGGCATTTTATTCAAAAGACATGTCCCTAATGCCATAGAAATTGTTCTCACAGTTACAGACACACGTGTACGTATCTATTGCTTAATTGATCTATATAAGAGCACCTTGTCCGGAGGAGAAAATTGTGGCACGTATTGATGATTAATTGAAACTGCCGCTCATCAAGCGTGTTTCAATAATTTCCTTAGGTAAATTCATTCGAATTCAATTTCCGAAATGTTCCGTTTGTGAAGGCTTCTCTCGTCCGGTCACGTTAGACATAAGGTGGAAAGGTACTATACCAGTTTGATTGTTAACTATTGAAATCTCTTTATTGTCCGCAAAGGATTCACAATTGTAAAATTCCTATGTACACCATACATGATTTATTCTGTGTTATGAATTTGTCGTGTTAAATATATTTAAATAACAAGGACGCTCACCATTATTTGCAATATTAAGGAACGTATGCATATAATATATATATATATTTATATATATAAATATATTTTTTGTTGGCGTACACAGTCGTTGATGGCGCGAGAACAAAACTTTTCAAAACAGCTTTAGCAGTATACTCATAATTTATAGTAGTTTATTGACAATTGTAACTGTGAGTCTGACATTGTATTTTATATTACTTTGTATATAATGCATATAAAACACTTTTTATAGAACTATGTAACGCTCATACATATACATACATACATACACGTATATACATATATGTCAATGTTATTATTGTATTATTTTTAAAATGGTATAAATTTTATTTTGTTAATATTACAACTTGATTCCCACTACCTATATTACGGCATTTTCACTATTGACCAAGACTATTTAAAAACAAACGAAACATTTATATCTCCTGAGAAAGAGTACAGTAATATTTACATCGTTTACAATGATTCGTGAAATGTACAATTATATAAACAATAACTACGAAGTCTTGAAAGTACATGTACATTGAAAAATTCTTGTACAAAAGTAAGTCGGTAAATAATATATTATTTCATCACGAAATAACAATGTAATTATACAAAACGCTGTATATACCTTAATTTTTCATGTGCGCCCTTTCAAACGTCATAAAAGATTGAAGCGAGAGGATATCTTATAATAAACGCTAATAAACTGCAAAATACCTGAAACATCAACGGTCTTTTAGTAACACAAAATACAATTGATAAATTGATCGAATTATTATTGAATATTACCTGAATCAACAATAGAATTATTGTAAGCATAGACTCCTTAAGCGGGCCAGTTTTGATTAATACAAAGTTGATTAAAGTAAAGTTGTTACAAGTGACATAGTTCGATTTATCTTCTTGCCACTTCACTAAATGGAGTTTCGTAAATATCCACATTACGAGTTTACCTAGAGATTAAAAATTAATTTCCAATCAAAGTAATATAAAATTATGTAACAAATCGACTGAAATAATTGCGTTTTCGTACCGATAAAACCGATGTCATTTTTGTTAAATACAGTATTGCTAGGCTCCAATTTGTCTATCTCTTTATTGTATCTGTAAATAAATGTCAAAATAACTATCTTTTATGTCAGTTGAAAAGTTAATTAATTGGAAAACGTACTTTGGTAATCTATGTCTTGGACATGGTATAAAATGGAACAATTGTGGTACGCTGTACAGGAAATTAATAATTTGTGGAATGAAAAACAACAATGTGGTTTTGCTAAAATGGCCAATGATGCCGACAACGGCGAATGTCATTCCTGACAAATAACAAAATGTATCCCCTACGAATGCTTGTGCTGGGTACCTTGAACAAAACAAAACGTGATTCAGATTATTAAATCAATTTTCGTTATTAAGAAACGATTGCAAATGTGAATATGGCATACTTAGAAAACTAAGAAAAATTAATTTTTTCATCTTCGACATTTTCAACTTCCTTTTTTTTACATATTTACAAATATGTAACATTCTGGAGAAAGCCTAAATTCTACATATAACCGCTCATTTATTAATGAAAATTAACCGCAACGATTTAGAACTATCAAAATCTGGGAGAAAGTATTGAGTATTCAATTTAATAGTTGAAGGTAGTTTCCAGGTAGTGCGAAAAGTAATCGAACCACTGTGCGACGCCCTAACACTGTAAAAGAACGATAGAATATTTCCATTTGAATAGCTGTATTGATTGTGCAAAGCTATATGTACATATAGAAAGAACTTGTTTCTACACCTAATAGATATGAAGAAGATCAAAGTGCAAGGAGTTAAAGAATAACAAATTGAAAAAATGTGCCGGAGTTTGTCATGTGACTCTCTCGACACCACCCTGTAAACAATTCATATGTATATACATAGTAGATTGGCGACACCTGCTAACATAACCTAATTATTTTAAGAAATCATTTAAATGTACGCATTCTCCATTGGACGATCATGAAAATTTAAAAGAAAGTTGCAGTGTTGCCAATCTGCTGTTTAATTCTGTCAACAGAATCTACTACATTTCTGCCACCAATCTACTGCCATAACCGAGAATATAACGGATCCTGTTTTAAATTTGTCGCCCTTCTGATTAGAAATGCTTGCAGTAGGCCAAAATTGTAGATTTGGTTGACAGGGCTCTTGACAGAACGTAACTTTGAAACGTTTTCTCGTGAAATAATAACGAGTGATTCGAGGTGGTCACATGAAGTGACTCACCCCGTATGTAGATGCTCATAATGAATGAGTTAGCGAGGTTACGAGACGCGTGCGCCTTGGGAGATGTCCCGATCGCGCTTGTCGACGGGATTCGACGAACGACGTTGCGTGGGAGAGCATTCGGGCGTGGTTTTTCTACCGTTGGGAGGAGGAGGCTCGACGAGGTAGATTTCGGTAGAACGGCGGGACCTCTTCAAACGAAAGACTCGTCGCTCCAACTCAGAAAATATGTGGCGCAACGATAAAACCGTTTCACCGAACGGAGGAACGTCGCGGACAGGCTAGAAGACGCCGTTCTATCCACCAAGCGAGTTGTTCACGTGCAATCGGGGCCATTTCAGAATTAAATGGCACGTCGGGGAGCGGTGACGTCACGGTTTAAACGTCACGAACCAAAGGTATTCACCTCGCCTATACACCGTGAGTCTGTACACTGTTCAACACACTGAGACAATATGATTTGAAATTTTTCACTGCACACACGTGAATTCGTGTAACTTTCACATTTCAAATATGGTCTTGACAAAGTAAAGATTTCTAATTTCATCTAAGTTCCTGTAAAGGCATAATAGAGTAATTGGAAGTATTTCGTTACTTTTTCAGACTTGTACATCGACTATACACATGCTTTCGGCTAGATCTCTCTGGTAACAGAGACTTTTGGTTCGACATTAAAAATTTCATGGTACAGAAAATGCGCAACTGACAAATTTAAGCAAGGAAGGTAGTGAGATGCAGTCCCGCCTAGATGGGAAACTGGCCTTGCTGTATACATTGTTAGTCTTGCAAGTTCTTATTGTTATGATTTATGTTGCTACTACTCCACCTTCTGAATTAACTGTGCCGACAACGCATACCTCTGTTACATTCGTGAAATTCGAAGAGGTACAGGTAAGAGTATCACAAATTCTATATTCCACTATTAAGTATAAGAAAAAGTTCTTTTGTTTTTCTTCTACAGAATTTTCTAAAGACTCTGTGTAACTTATTTATTACAATATAATTTTATAATCCAGGTCATTCGAAGACTGCTGAATTTTGGAAGAACTTTCTCTTAAATGTAGTAGACATTAAATGCTAAAATGTTCTAACCGTTGTTCTGTGTCGAAACGGAAATTCTAACAGGAGCCTCAAGTGCAACCGACCAATCGCAAAAGGTTTCCTATCTACCAGACAATCAATGGGGAGATAGTGCTGCAAGATGTCAAGACTTACACTTTGTTCGATGTGTACAATCATACCGTTTGTTGGAAGCACGGAGTGGATAATCAGAAGATGAGAAGCAGCGAAAACTTTCAAAAATGTATTTGCACTCAAGGATGGCATGGTTCGGATTGTGGCCAACCAGAGGTCGTTTGGAGAGCGATCATGGCATCGAAACAGAACGTCAAGCTGAAGCATCGTAAAACCGCTAGGCGTATCATTCACACGTTTTTTCTGAACGAATACAATTCGGCGATCGCGGAGGTGATAGTAGAAGAGTTATACAACGTAGTCGATCTTTTTGTAATCTGTGATTTCAGTAACGCCGAGGATAATTTTCATCATAAGCTACTCAAAGGTTTATTGCAGCAGGAACAGAAAAAAATTTTATATATGAATATAGCAGCAAAAGTGCACAAACCGCTGAGGGTAGTATCCAAATACATTTGGGAGAAGATTAAGACTGTAGTACGAAATTTAAGAGACGACGATATTTATGTAACGACTGAATCCGAACAAGTACTGAACTCTAGGGCATTAATGTTCCTCAAGGTATACAACGGTTGGCCGCAACCGATCGGCTTTAGATTAAGATGGTCAGTTTACGGATTTTTCTGGCAACACCCACTTAAAACAACGATAGCGGTTGGCGCCTGCACGATCGGATTGATGCGTGAAGCTTATCAATCGAATCCCATCATGCTGCAACAACTGGAAGAAGACTTGAGCGAGAGGGATAGTCTAGGCCTAGTGATAGGAGACTTGAATCATTACGGCGGATGGTATTGTTATCTTTGCCAGGCGCCGGCGAACATTATAACCAGCCTGCACAATAAAGTGAAATCGAACGAGATTCAATTAGAGAAAACTATCGATGTACCGTTCATCGAGGACCTAATAGGAAGCGGGCTATGGTTAGACGGGAGAACTAATCTCCTAAGAGTCTCGAAATCTCGGGACCTCTATTTTGCGCCTGAAACAATACTTAACAATACATGGAAATATGACTGGCTAGTAGAGAATTTTTATGCTAAATTAGACTATTACTGACATACTGGTCGCACCCGACTGTGATATTAACTCATACTCAATACTCAGTGTAAACTATATGATACTCTACTGAATTTATATATTAAAGTAATATGTTGATTATGAATTATAAATATTAAATGATTTATACATATAAGTTATACAGAAATAAAAAGTCTGGGGTTGTCCTTATTTAATCTGATCCTCCACATTTAAGATTTTATACTACTACTGCAGATTTTTAGATAAAAAAAACTCGCCTGCGTTAATTGCAAGTTACAGGAGCTACATAGACATTTATTTCCTTTCCTAATAACTTTATACAGGGTGTCCCAGAAAAAATGTAACTATACTGCTGTTTCGTCAATAACTCGGAAAACAGCGTTTCGGCACGAATTGGTAAAGGAAAAAGGTGCTTGGAATCACTTCAGGATTCGTACTTTTTTTCTGGGACACTCTGTAGAATTGAAAACAATACGACAGTATTTTTAAATTCTTTAAATGTTGTTACTGTTTTATATTCGATCTACTCATTTTTATTATAAATGTATAAAATCCGCAGTCTAATTGTTACGAAAAAATATAGTATTGTATTTAAGAAAGTCTGCAGAGTCGTTTCGTGCAAGAAGTTGAAAATTAGGGTGATTAAATGAAAAACTATATTCTAATATTTTTAACTTCAGTGATGATGATATCTAAATGCTTTCGAATGAGACTAACATCGATGCATTAATTTATCAATGTTACACGCAACTTACCAATTAAATTTTAGTAAGCCCAATGATGTAGCTGTATATGGAAGCATGAAATACAATGAGAACTGGTGTGCTTTCCAAAGGTCTCCCGACAACTCGATGACATTAAAAGTGAGTATGCTTATCGAGATCACCAAGCTCTGTCCAACTTCTAAACCGTTTATGCCAGCTAATATATTTATAGCATTGGTACAGAAAACTGCTAGCATTCCCATGTACAAATAGTAGAGTATCCATAAATCCACAGAGAAACCAAACCAGGGTCTTAAGGGTTTTGGTACTATGATTAATGTAGAATTGAAATTAATGTAATAGACCATTAAAAGTGGCAATGAAGCGATCGTTGGCAGTAATAGTTTATGACGCCAACGAAGGTCCAGAACATCGTCGGCAAAACCCAAAAGTAGCATACAACAAATTGAAAGTAGAGCAGCCAAAAATTCCATAAACTGTAATCGAAATTTTTCCAAGAGAATGTTTGTCGGCTATTTAGTAAATGCAATTGTCTCCAAAGTCTTAGAAATTTTATTTTTCTATTTAACCGATGTGCGCATTTAGAAGAAATTTGAATAAACATAAGGGTGTAAAAAAATTGTTAGGACTTTAGAGACGTCGCTAGTATTAACACATTCGTAACTGCTAGCGAGACACATGATTTAATGTTGTATACAATTTTCAAACCATAGTTTGAACGTGCTAATACCATTCTGTGTAGTATAAATGATTTATTCCATACCTCATTATAGGGGAAGTTGATGTCACTGAATATATAATCTGTAAACGGTATGGGAATAAACAGAAACAGCGTTATAAGAAAGACGCACCCGCTAACAACACCTAACGCCTCCGGCCTATAAAAGAACGTTTAATGTACAAATTACCTGTGTCCATAGACGAAAAGAGTATCACACGTGAACGTCATGTGTTATCAAAGTCTAACTTACACTTTTTCACCGGTACTTTTGTTCATGTCAATCCCGTGTAGGTTAGCTTTAATAAACATATTTTTTATCCGCGGTATTAGGCGTACAGTCAAAAGATACGCGACACAGGACATCCCGAAATTAATTAATAAAGGGAAGAAAAATTCCCAAGCGTCGTCACTGTGCTTCATGTCAGAGGATTTTGAAAAAAACTGCCCGGATAACATAACAGAACATATGTACAAAACAGCCGATCAACGTGGTTGTCAACAGTATGCAGATTTCTCTCCGTAAAGTCGCGTTTCCGAGGTCACCTTTGCGTCACGTTTCTATCCCCAATATTTTTTGAATTCTAGCTAAACTTACGTGGTTTGTAAACTTATAATCAATTGATTGACGATTAAGAATAAATTACTCTGAATATCTTTGACGGAAAAATAATCGTGATTGCGAAAATGAATATTTTTTCATTTTTGCTAAGCTAAAACCGTCTTTTAAATCAATACGTCTTTGCTGCTCTCTAATGTCTTGCTCAGCTGTCCTAATTACGCGATATTATGAGGAGTAGGCTGCCTTGCCATTTATATGTCACTTTTTGAATCAAATGGCACGACTGTAGCGACACGCATCCAATTTGACGTGAGAAAAAATCATCCCCTGGCAAATTCACATTTTTTGGAAATCAAAACACATTAGACGCGCTAATAAGTAGTTGCGGTCACGATGCAGAAGCTCGAGAACGAATCAGCTCTAAAATTATTCGGTTACTAAACCTGTGAAATTTTAATAGAAAATCACAGAATCTTAATCGGAACATATTTTGATGTGTACATATTATATTCTTTTGTACGTTGAATTCTCTCAAGTATTTCACATTCGAAAGAATTAGTTCAATTACACCCATCGTGCGCGAAAGTTCCTCAAATTGCAGAGTCACTAATACGGTGAAAAGCTTTAACAATTTTACCTTCATTCTGTCGTTCGTTTCCAATGAACGTCTGAAACAATCCACACGCATATACATATGTATATATATACATATTTGTTGGTGAAGTGAATGGGGATTATTCTTAAAACATGAATAAGGTAATATCACGTTGTTATTACGAAACAACTACTCTTTATTGTAATAACTTTGTATTTTCTCATTTCGATAACCGTATTCGAAAATTCATGTTAGCTTTAATTGTATGTTTACATTTTCATAATTGTAGCCGATACGTCAAATTTATTATTCATGTTGTGTAACCTATAACTTGTAAATAAAACTTCTTCTTTTGATTGTAATTAAACATAATTCGATGTATTGATTGTAAAAAATGCACAGGATATCACAGATTATAACAGCCAAATTTGATTTGCATATTCCGTAGATTTAAGCAAGAACAGAATTTAATATAAACATAAGTCTTTCAGAGCTTTGCTGAAAGGTTGTGCCAAAAATGTAGTTGTAAGAATGGATGAGTACGATTTACATTTAATCCATCTGTTCGTTCCTTTATATTTTCTATTTTCGGTAAAGTTTGGTTGTTAAAATCTGGAAGAATGATATATATTACTAATTAACTTATAATTGTTTTCTACTTTTCAGTGTTAGCAGACTATAGCCAACTTTGGTATTTTTCTGCTGTCGATTAATTAAATAGAATTAATGGATAGTGAAAAGCAGAAAGATGAGATTATCGCATTGGAAAGTATCTACAATGCAGAAGAGTTTTCTCATCATGAGGAGAACAGTCGTCACCAATGCAGTTTCAAGATATTTATAAATCTCCCGGTAGACTACTATGTTACGTACAAAGATAACAGACTTACGGAGGAATCTCTGCAGAAGATCAATATATCTCATTTACCACCTTTGACGTTGCACGTTACTTTACCAGAAGATTATCCTTCAATGTCGCCACCGATAGTCACTTTACATTCGTCTTGGTTGGGTCCCCAATCGTTAGCTGAATTATGTAAAAGATTAGATCAGTTATGGGAGGAGAACAAGGGACAAGAAATTTTGTTTACATGGGTAGGCTTTTTACATGACGAAACTTTAGAATTTTTAAATATGCAGGAGCATATCGATATGAGCAACTCTTATACGTGTTACCAAGAGACTCTGGAGAAAGCGCAGAACGTTCAAAAGAATAAAGTCATAGACAGCATAGAAAATGAACACACTGTGGACAGTGCAAAGAGCAAACCGAAAACAGAAGTTCCCGCTCAATATTTGAGCAAAAAGAATTTTATACACAAGGGCAACGACAAGAGGGCTAGTTTAAACGGCCCAATCGGGAAAAACCCTATTCAAGCATTAATCGATTATAACGACAAGCGCAATCAAATTGAGTTCGAGAGGAATTTCTATGCTTGTAAGATATGTTTTCTGGACAAGATGGGAAAACACTGTACACAATTTATGCCGTGCGCTCACGTATTTTGTAAAGATTGTATAACTGGTTACTTAGAAGCGAGAATCAAAGACGGAAACGTGCAAAATATTTGTTGTCCCGAAGAGAAGTGCACTTCCGAAGCATCTCCTGCTCAGGTAATCTATTCTCTTCATTATCCATGAATAAAATTTGTATTATTATTATATAAAATTTATACTGTTTCTTATTTTATTTGGAACGTTTAGATTAAAGATATGTTAAGTTCAGAGTTGTTCACGAAGTATGATTCTCTGCTGTTAAATAGTACTTTGGATACTATGATGGACATAATATACTGCCCACGACGCAATTGTCAATATCCAGTCAGTTGCGAACCGAACGAACAAATGGCGAACTGTCCAGTATGTCGATACGCGTTTTGTATTTTCTGTAAAATGGTGTATCATGGCATAGAACCATGCAAAATATATTCAGGTATGTTTCTACAAATTATGTAATGATTGAGGAGCCATTTCGATTATTAATTATATTTTATATTTGCGTTATCGTTATCAAGGTCACGTGAAAGTCATAGAATCATCTATTTTTGATACCATCATATAGATCATTATAGATCATTGTGCATGTATAAGTATCTTAGTTATACAAAAGACATATTTTAAATTTTCATTATAGGTACCGATAAAAAAGTTAAGAATCATGACTCACTTTTTTCTTCGAAATTCCGAGCAATAGTAATGTCAAAAAAATGTTTAGACGTTAGCTTCCAAAGGGTGTCCACTTAATTTTGAACAACCTGTATATATTATTGTAGCTCAAATGCATCAGTTAGTAACCGAGTATCAAGAAGCCTCTAACGATCGTAAACTTCAATTGGAGCAACGTTATGGTAAAAAGCAACTGCAAGTGTTGGTTGAAAACACGATGTCGGAGAACTGGATCAAGAGCAACAGTCAAAGATGTCCAAAATGCCATGTTCACATCGAGGTACAGCAACTTATTTATGCCTGTGTAGTTAATGCAGAGTTGGGCATTATTTAAATTTATTCATATTAGTATAATTCATATTATAGTATTCTCTCTGTATATATCTGTGAAATAGATCTCTAGTGTAACTGTTAAAATTTTAAAACAGTTCAATCACGCCATTTGTGATACATTTAACTTATTTGTAGAAATCAACTGGGTGCAATAAGATGACATGCTGGCGATGCAACACATACTTCTGCTGGTTGTGCAGCACCATACTCGACCACTCGGCTCCGTACGAGCACTTTCGAAACGTGGATTCCAAGTGCTACAACTTGCTATACCAAGGAATAATAGACGATGAGGACGAGGATGACGACGTAGTTGAAGAGTTCATTCGTTTCCATCACGATATAGACATAGACGAAGACGAGTACGAAATAATTATATAATAACAAAAACCGCCTTCAAACGATACATGTATATTTATCAAATTCATTGTATAAAATATAAAATTGAACTATATAAAATATTATATTTTATAAACCGCTTTCTCATACTGTGATATCTGTTACAAAAAATCTTCCTGTAACATACTAATATATTTGCGACAGACGAATTATAGGGACAATAACGAAGATTTCGAATAAAGGATTGGTACTGTTTATATTAAAGGACACATACACAAAGTGTTGCTGATAGAAATCAGATTCTTTATTGCAAAAAAAAAATTCTTGGTATCAAAATGCCATTTTAGTATTCCTCGGCACCTTCTCCTTCACCTTCCGCGGAGTCCATACCGACCTCCTCGTAGTCTTTCTCGAGGGCCGCGAGATCCTCACGAGCCTCGGAGAACTCTCCTTCTTCCATACCTTCTCCAACGTACCAATGGACGAAGGCTCGCTTGGCGTACATCAAGTCGAACTTATGGTCAAGACGGGCCCAGGCTTCAGCGATGGCAGTGGTGTTCGACAACATGCAGACGGCACGTTGCACCTTGGCGAGGTCACCGCCTGGTACCACAGTCGGGGGCTGGTAGTTGATACCAACCTTGAAACCAGTGGGGCACCAATCAACAAATTGAATGGTACGCTTGGTTTTGATGGTGGCGATCGCAGCGTTCACGTCCTTCGGCACGACATCGCCTCTGTAGAGCATGCAGCAGGCCATGTATTTGCCGTGTCGCGGATCGCACTTGACCATCTGGTTCGCTGGCTCGAAACAGGCGTTCGTAATCTCTGATACAGAGAGCTGCTCGTGATACGCCTTCTCCGCGGAGATGACCGGCGCGTAAGTTACCAATGGGAAATGAATCCTCGGGTAGGGTACCAAGTTCGTTTGGAACTCCGTCAAGTCCACGTTCAGGGCGCCGTCAAATCGTAGAGAAGCGGTGATAGAGGATACAATTTGGCCAATCAGTCTATTCAAGTTCGTGTAGGTGGGTCTCTCGATGTCCAAGTTACGACGGCAAATGTCGTAGATGGCCTCGTTGTCGACCATAAACGCGCAATCGGAATGTTCAAGGGTGGTGTGCGTCGTGAGAATCGAATTGTATGGCTCGACGACTGCTGTGGAGACTTGGGGTGCAGGGTAGATAGCGAATTCCAATTTGGATTTCTTGCCGTAGTCGACGGAAAGACGCTCCATCAACAGGGAAGTGAATCCAGAACCGGTACCTCCGCCGAACGAGTGGAAAATCAGGAAACCTTGCAGACCGGTACATTGGTCGGACAATTTACGGATTCGGTCCAACACGAGATCGACGATCTCCTTTCCGATTGTGTAGTGACCACGAGCGTAATTGTTCGCTGCGTCCTCCTTGCCGGTGATCAACTGTTCCGGGTGGAAGAGCTGACGATACGTACCAGTACGTACTTCGTCTGAAAATTATAAGATTTTTATTATAGTTTGAACATTTTATTACTAGTTCTAAAAGTCAAAACTTTTACTTTATATGAAAACGTATTTATTAAAAAATTAATACAATTTGTAACAAAAGAAATACTTTGATATTGGAACAATGGTATTCAAAGAATTAGTTTCAATGGTTTTCAGAAATATTTACCGACTACTGTAGGTTCCAAGTCAATGAACACTGCCCTGGGCACATGTTTTCCTGCACCAGTCTCACTGAAGAAGGTGTTGAAACTGTCGTCACCCCCTCCAATAGTTTTGTCAGATGGCATCTGGCCATCAGGTTGGATGCCATGCTCCAGACAATACAATTCCCAGCAGGCATTACCAATCTGGACTCCAGCTTGTCCAACATGAACCGAGATACACTCACGCTGAAAATGATAAAATATATTTTAATATTACGAAAATTAATATGAATATATCATTGTATATAGGTTGCAGATTTTTATACAAAATAGAAAATTTGCAGCAATTACAATTTCGATTTATGTAACAACCGATACTTTAGTCAATGAATTAATTCGGGAAAGCACGTTCAAAAAATTTTAACAAAAAATACCTAGCGCCGGTATAAGCGAAAAATTTTTAAACGGTATATTACAGACTTTAATATTATACGAAATTGTGATATTAAGAAGCGAGAAAGGAAAGTAATGAAGGACCCGTTATTGTGAAACTGGAAGCCGAAAGCCGGCCGGTATTTGACCGTTACAAGATGGCTGCCCATGCCCTGGCAACAAGACAACGCCTTTTTCAAGATTACTGGAAATATCGGTAAATAGACGAAAACTCACCATTTTGTGATGGGTAAAGATTCAAAATTCAGCAAAAACGAAGTAGAAACGGTCGTGAGACGTCGATAATTGGCTAAAGCAAGTAATGGAGCTTTCGCTAACACCTCCGTCCAAGAACCAGAATCGAATGTAACTCCGGCCGCTGGAACAGCTATTTATACCCTCGGTGAGCGGCTTCGTCAGCGCGCTTCGATTGGTCACCGATGGCCTCATTCTCTCTCGCGATTGGTGTTCCCTCGACCGCAGTACCCACGGACGCCAGAACACACCGACCTTTTACGGAAAATATAGTCCCAGCAATGACGATATAATCAATTGTTTCATTAACTTTAACGGCAACATATTCATTCATCGACCTACGGGAAGTCAATGGGTAAACTTAATAAACGTTTAATTAGAGCAGCTCGTCGCGGACCGAGAGAAATCTGCAGGGCTTTATGGATGGGTATGCAACAGTATGGGCGATGGTTTCTTCCATATTTGGATCGTGCATTTTGATTGGTGACTCATGTAATTCGTGTCTCCGTTCCATAACGGTTGATACGTTACAACAACGTTTTAGTTGTAACGATCTTTTAAGTCTTGTTGTGTCGAAGAAATCGTGGTATTGAAGGATGCATCTTTTCGTTTCTTAGGTCGTTTATCCTTGCTAATGACTTTCTATTCGGTTCTTATGCTATATATATATTTTATGCAGCTGTCTGTTATGGCTATATATAGACTTCATAGGCATTTGGATATTCCGTTAAAATAGCAGTGCACATGCAGCTGAAATGGTAACGGCCGAGAGGATTTGCTGTTTCAAAATGTATCCATGCATTTTTTGATTAACGTTCTATTATTATTATTATAATTTTTATGAACATGTGTACACTAGTTTATAAATGTAGACGGTTATATTTCCAGTTCCAGAGATTACAAAAAGAATTCGTTGAAACTAAAATTGTGCTATAATTAGAATTGAGCACTAATCGATTATTTTGTTATTACTCTTGTAATTGATTACGAAAAGTAATTATAGTAATAATTAATCGTTACTAGAACAATTTAGTAATCATGATTACTGGATTATTTAGCAATTGTAATCATTAATCAGATTAATTTTTGCTCAAATCTGGGCTATAATATACTATTAAATTTTTCCGTTTATTTTTCATTTTATTTATTATATATAATTATTTAATATTATTGTTTAATTAATAATGATGTACATAGAATTTAAGGACTGCCAGTTCAACGCACCCATGGGGTTTGCAATATTAAGTTTACATAGACCCATCTTAGGTATTGATTTTGTCGCTATATACCGAGTGTTCTATAAGTTTGTCGCCGTAATAAAAGCGAGACTGGAATGTTCCTGTCACAGAGAAGTTACATATCAGTTTCGCTGTGACTCAATTCTTATCGAATACAAGATATAGTAATTAGATTGTCAGTGATGACTGTTTGGATAAGCTGTGGAGAGTAAAGGAGAGAAATGATATTTAGACGAGGAATATATTTTCAAGAGCAACGCACGATCTTTTTACTGCATTCATTATACAATGAATTGAAGTTGATCTACTTCCTGCCCACGAGCACAAACCGTATCCGCTCTCTACTCTTGATTCTGCGATCTCACCTTACCACGGTTTCTGACCTCTTTACAGTATTTCATCTCCTGCAGTCTCGCACAGATTTCCAAATATAACCCGACGTGGTCAACGCAATACTACTTTAACGAGACAAGTCCGAGAATTTCGTAAACTGAAAGTATAAACGTTAATTCACGAGAGATTTTATAAACAGAAATATGTATGTTAATTCGAATACGTTCCAAATAAGAAGATCAATTTTATCTGCTATTAATGATATTAATCGTGCATTTTAGCAAGGTCAATTCTTCTCGCATTTTATGAAAAAATAAAGGAAAGAGCATCTTGTCATTGTTGACGACGACAGATGGTCAACCGACAGCGCCATTCTGTACACACCCATCTCGTCAGGGATACGCATTTCACACATTACCGGCCAACCGAAGAAGGTTCTTTCTTGTATTACCAGTACATTGCATAACTGTATTAAGACATGAATTCAGGATAAAATATGATTGTCTACCATAATTATACAAACTAAAAAATTAACCCTTCAAGGACGACACACGATAGTTTGATTTAGTATAACTTGTTGATAATTTAGAAACAACGATGCATGAAAGTGTATTGCTCCTCAGGATCTGACCTTGGGTAATACATTTTGAAATATTCGTCAGAGTCAATACTGTTCACAGACGTCGTCTCTGAAGGGTTAATGTACTGTAACGTAGCAAGATTTTGCACAAAGGATCGGGCCCTCTAGTCCAATCTGATTCGGGAATTAATTACTTTCGTGCGTGACCTTCTGGTGTCTGGTGAATTATTGATCTACCTGATCTACCTATTGTGCGATCTAGAAATTTAGTATTTTTGCGTTGCCGGATCCTTTCCAAGCGCCGTTTTATCTGGGATGGACAATACGTGAGCGTTAGGTACTCTTCCGCCCCTCCTTCAAAGGCTCAGAAAAATACGTGATGTGATTAAACGAGACCTCTCGACGAAAAAGAGAGCTGTTCAAAGGCTTTTCCTTAAAAGAGATGCGTAGGACGTGCGGGACTCCCACATATTTCTCTCTGTAGCTGCACAGACGCAAAAAGCAAAATACCCTCTTATGTCGCCGGGACAGTGCATCTACACTGTAAACCGAAACGTTTAGCATTTCGCTGGGGTGAGCCATTCGATCGTTGCATATGTTTTATCGTATCTTTGAATTTGCAACAATATTTGTCTAAGCTTTCCCGTTTTTAATACTGGAGAATTGGCTTACGTAGTGCTATTCGTAGGTGTCGAAATTTTACAAACCGCGTATCCTTTGTTCGAAAAATATTTATACCGCTAATTAATTGAGTCTTATTAATCTGTACATGAAAAGTAAAGTGTATTATGCGGAATGAAGTTCCTACGTACTTCGTTCAGGGGACATAAATTTCAATTTATAGTTATGGCGGTTTGAAATGATAAATTTTTTTATATTTAATGCTGCACGAACTAAAACGAAGATGTGCACGCCACCATATTTTTCTACATTGTGGCGCCATCTACAATGGTATTTTAAAGATACAATCATAGACAATGCATGAGAGTAGATCAAAGTTTTATATATATTATATTTCGTGTCACAAAATGTTTGTATACCGACGTCTGGAAAAATTGTAGCGATCTCTATAAGATGACAAATTGAAATAAATAAATAATAGGATAGGCGAAGTATAGGAGTAGACCAATCATCATATGGGCAGAGAGGAAATATATGGGCACTGACGAGATATATTTAAAGACTGCCAGCCTTACGGGAGAACGAGTATCTCGAAAAATACGGTGTTTTCTACCGCCCTCTAGAATAGATTTTGGCTGGAGTAAGAAACAGAAAGCCAACTACGGTATTTCGTCGGTGCAGAAGACCACTAAGGAAATTCTCGTCGGCGAGAAGATGAATCATCACTGAACCATATCGATTATTTATTACATTCTCCGACGAACGTATTCGAATTAAACAGATATTTTTTTTAGTGTTGCTTTTTAAGACGTAAAATATTGAAAGTAAAACTAATATCAAGGACAAAAAATTCCTAGAAATATTGTACGTAAGAAAGTATTAAAGCATAATTTAACGATAGCACAATTTGTAATTTTAAAATATTTCATAAACAAGCATTATTTCCTTACACTTTTTTTTATAGTTAATTGTTCCAAGAATCGATCTGTGGGAACAGAAATATGTTGAAAACCAGGATAACGTTCATTTGACATACTATTTCGAATAATAAAGAGTTTGAGAGAGAATTACGTGGATGAATTAATATAACTTTGAATTTAAAAACCTTTTTTGCACGTCATTCGGTAAACCAATTCTTCGAATTGCTCGAGAAAGGTCTGGTCGTTTTGACCAATTTAAAAAAAGTTATACAGCTTTGAAAGGTGTTCGAATAGCTTTGTGAGCCTGTGTATATGGGTTTTTTCTATGTGCGTATGGTTACAGAGTCGGCAAGACGGCAAGGCGGCTATAAGAGAGAGAGAGAGTATAGGCCGGAAATTATTGCGAATAAGTTAATTATAAATTAGTGTATACCTGCGAACAATTTGCAGAAAAACAGTCAATATGGGCGACAAGTGAGAACCTTGGTTTAAATATAAGGGAAATAGCATCTAAAATAAAAAAGAGGCGGCACAGCGACCCTCGTAAACAGGTAAGAACCTGCCTTTGTCACGTAACAATCGACGCGCCAACCCTTTGCGCCGATCCCACTTTTGACGCGTCGCCGATTACCGGGAAGCCCCCAATATTCGGGCCTTCGGTCCCCCACCGCCACTCTTACCCTCGCGGCCGCGAGTTCAGTTTGATAACGAAAGTGAAAGTGAGTGGTTGTGTGTGACGTGTATCACCGAACTACCCTCGTCCTTGTCGACCGTGTCGGTTATCAGTGACACATATAAAGGATATATTACGACGCAAGACAAGGACCTTTACATGGTACGTACCGTTTCTATACTTTATCATTCGCTAGAAGTCAAGATTATTTATCGTAATTTTTATTAAAATTAATACCGTGCTCAAGTGAATTATTTATTTTTAATTTTTAATTTATTTAATTCTAATTTATTCTCGAATCGTGTTGCCTTCTCGCGATAATTTACTGTTGCGTCCTGACGATAAATCAAGTTTGTTTAATTTTGACTTTGTATTCAACTTGGATTATTTATTTTCTATTAATTCGGATATATTCTTTGACGGCTGGTCGATTGAAATTAATCGAATTTGTTCTTTATGTTACAGAACCTGAGGGGAAAAAGAGGCTTCGACACCAATAGGATATATCGATAGCCAGGTTCGAGATACGATTTCTTCGAGCAGGAGAGGATATGTGAGTACCATTAGTATATGTTACTAATTAAACTTAGTTATTGAACATTTTATATTATATTTCAATTGTGTTATTTTTCAAATATATTATTTTCCAAACGTGGTATTTCTGAAATATGCTATTTTTCAAGTATGGTATCTTTCAAATGTGCTTTTTTTTAATATGGTATTTTTCAATTGTGCTATTTCCAAATGTGCTTTTTTTTAAAATTCGCTATTTTTAAAATATTTTTAAAAGAGTTACGAAAAAATCACAACGGGTTGAATTTGCGTTGCGAAAAAATAAAACAGAATTTTTTTAGTCACCGCTTTTGTTAATGACAAAGTAAAATGGTGTATGTGCCGGGTCTCTTCACCAATAGACTGTCACTCTTCCTGCATGCCTCGCGAATCAATTGATAAAAACATTTCTGTTTGAGAAATTAGCGTTGCGAATGTGATATGGCGATTGTCTTAGTGTTGCGAAAAGTACCAACGCGTTGTATTAAGGCGGGATTAACTTTCATATTGGAAAACGTAAAACCTGTGATTTAATGGTTATACTCGCGACCGCGTATATAAAAGTAAATGTTTAACATTGCAGAATTAGTTGCGCAATAATGCATACGAACATTGAATTCTAAAGATTTTTTTGTTTAGATTTTCGAGTTATATTGCTCGAGTTCTGTTTAAAGTTTTTGCAATGTGGAGCATGTGTCCACCGGACCGCTACACGTCGAGAAAAGAAACGTATTGGTACGTTCTCAGGTCGCAGTTAGCGCAAAATCACGGTTCACGTTGCTACGTTCGATTACGCGCGGTGTGCCCTGTCACACAATTCGTTTGTCGTTCCAGCAATGGAACAAGTGTATCCGTTTTCGTATGACAGTACCATACACAAAAAGAAGACGTATTAAGTTACGTCACCTGTGGTGGTACGCACGACAATGCCATGGTGACCATTGTATTAGCATCTAATGCGGTGCAAGCCATGGTGTTGACGTGCCTTACGATGGCGGAAATCACTGTAGGTTCACCTGAACGTAGCGACGTGTACCTTGGCCATTTGATGGTGTGTGAGCGCTAAATGCAAGGAACTTACCACTGCGTTTCACAAAGCATGTATTTTTTAACGTAGTGGTCCGATCGGGTTAGAAGACATACACTTCGTGTATGTATAGCGTATCGAACGCCTCGTCGGCCCGCAAGGTAAAAGACGGGGTATCTTTACGTAGGGACCGCGCAGTAATTTTTTCGATAGAACTTAGTGTTCGTTGCACCATGCAAAACTGATTTTGCAATGTTCGAATTTGTAATTACAGTAGGGACCGCGAAGTATATTTCCCTACTCGCGTGATATAGTATGAATTAGAGATTCGAATCGATTTAATACGAATGTTTTCCGATATGCAAACGGTAGAAAATCCCGCCTTTTAGAGTTGCGATGATTGAAATGCCGCACTGCACCGAATCACTGTCCCTGACCACCTGCAGCCAGTGTGGCTGCCCCTGAAAAAACCCTCCGCAGCCAATTGTTCCCCATTAGAGTTGCGCATAAAGAAATTAAAGTGCACGGGATTTTTTGTATCGAATCCAATTAATTAGTGTCGCGATAAATAATGCACTGCTCGCGTTGTTTAGAGATGTTCAATGTACATTTTTGTAGAGTAGTGTTGCGCAAAACCACATCCACTCGCGCGTTTGTTTGAAATTTATTGAGTGGACAACCATACTCAATATGTATTTTTTTTGTATTTAAAAAATTTTTTTCTTGTGTTAATCCAAGATTTAGTCTGTTTCAGATATTTCATCCCATGACGAGGAAGAGACTGATTGTATGTTCTGATGTTTGTCATATGTGTTGCGTGTTGTGTAGGTTTTCGTATTTGTTGTACGTTGTGCTGTCTATTGTATTTGTTGCTAGTGGTGTAGTCTGATATATTTTTATTTCAGCAAATCTGTGCTAGCCCTCCCCCCCCCCCCCGCCCCACAAAAGTAAATGGCCAAAATACATAAAATACAAAAAGAAACAAAAATAAAATACAAAATACAAAATACAAAAAATACAAAAAAACAAAAACAAAATACATGTTAGGTAGGAAATAAAAAAAAATAAAAAATTAGATTTTATACTAGGCAGGTAGTAATTCGGCGGGCGGGTAGGCTTTGCAATGAGCTCTTCTTGGTATTCGTTTGCACAGTGATCAAAACTAGAGCACTGTCAAATGTGTATTAGGAAGAGTGTCTACAAAATTACGGCTTTTTTTATTATTTTGTAATTTTGTTAACTTTCCGTCGGGTGGGACGTTGGGGACGTTGGCCTTGTTGAAACACGGCGGAAATTGCTCGATTTTCGCCATGTCTGAACGACGTCAAACACTATGTGGGTGGGGCGGGTCTCCCTCACAGCAACCTCCACGTGGTGAGACCCGGACAATCGGTGTGATTCTCGATTTAGAATATTTTGTTGAGCAATGATTATACCAATTGCTTTATAAAATATTAAAAATCGACCATTACATCGAGCCAATGGCTGTGATAGTAAAATGATTCTTTGACATGATTTCTTCTCGACGTTAGTTTTCAACGAATATTCTTTGTTGGATGATAATTATTTTATATCGGAATAATTTCCAAATTAAATATAAATTCTGATATTTCTTTCTAATGTTACTTTCATATTGCCTACATTTATAAACTATCGATTATAAAACAATGATTACAATGGTCAACAATAAGGAAAATAAAATGGCAATAACAGTATAATGAAATTACACAATAAAAAATAATTATTTTGCAAGCCATTACAGAATGCGTTTATTTACAACCGATGTCACTGACATTTCTTCCGTAGTTCACGAGCAAACGTTCTATGTATGTAGGTAGCGAGCGCGACACGTTTAGCGATGTTGGTATTTGGGATCAGTGATAGTTCCACGTTCTTTTAGTTCCACAACCGATGGGAGTATCTCGGCATTGGGGCCGTTACCGACCGCTCCCAGCACCCACTCAGCACCCACTTTAGGCCCGCAGTTTAACACGGGGGCTGGCAGTCTTTAAATATATCTCGTCGGTGACCAGGCCTCATCAAGATAGGCACGTTGAGTCAAAGTTCTAATTGTGAGACTGACGTAATTAGTATGCTCACTGCATAAAATAGGTGAAGAATCTGTGGGAGAATGACAGCAGACTGTATGCACTCAACCAACGTGTTTTATTGTTTAGAGAGCCACTTATTTTCGTGTCATGACCGACTATACATATAACTACTATTCTCCTCCGACAAGGTCGGAGGTTAGAGTATTCGTATCTCTTGACAATAGGGGGAGGTGAGTGAATACGCAATTTACATAAAACGTACAGATATTACTTGTAACAGGATAGGGATCTTTACTTTCGAACCAAGTGTAATATAGTCTTTAAAAACAAATAAAGGGGTAGGTATTGTGAGGTCGTTGGGCTCATGCGGATTCATCGGTTGCTAGAAGGCTTGAGGATTAATCCTTCGCACCCAAAGCTACCTTATCATATTTTATATGATATTGTATGCATACATATTTTATGCACATACAATTTGTAATGGTGCGTCAGACTTGCGATTCGAGTGCAGAGACTGTAGAGGCTTGAGACGATTCAAATCGCGGTGGAAGCGCGCGCCTCTTTTGTATCAGTAAGGTAGCAGCGCGCGCCTTCGTTATATCGATAAAGTAACTGCGCGGGCTTGGACTCGATCGGTAATGTAGATGCGCGCGCACGGTGGTAGGTACTACCCTCTTTCGTCAGGTAGGCAAACGGGGGGGTTGCGCGATCTGGATTCGCGTGAGGTCGGACGATCAGCTGTGCGCGCTCGTTGCCGTGTGGCATTCCCCTTGTGCGCAGTGTCGGCCGTTCAGTGGAAGTTTCTCTCGTCGATCGACCGTGAAAGAGGCACACGGCAGAGTTATCCGCGGCATAGCCGAGGAACGGAAACGGGATCGGTGGTACCGCGCGCGAAAGTACGCGGTGGCGGTAATAAATCGGCAGTATTTTCGGGTGAGAGAGGGGGGGGAGGGCACAAGTGAGGCATGACGGGAACAGGTGACAATAGAGCTTCGCCATGTTAGATTTCACGAGATCGCGAAACGTGCGCCGCCGCTGCTGCTGCTGGTGCTAGTGTGAGGAGAGAGAGAAAATTTTATTTTGTTTTCTCGACTCTCGTGCTACTTTCCTCGGCGGTGATCCAACTGAAAATCATCCAAGCTGGATAGGTTACCCGAGTATCTCCGCGATACCGTGGACTGGTTTATGGGGTAAGTTTTTTTTTTCTTTTCGTTCGTAGCTCGCGAACACTGATCTCGTACACGCGCGAATTTTCCACGGAACCGAAATCCGCGGACACAGTGTGTATGTGCATTCGTGCGTGAGTGTATGTGTGCACGAGTGTGTGCAAACGTGTGCGCAGGGGTGGGGAGGGAAATAAAGGAGGAAAAAGATTAACCTCTTCATCGTTTCTCGAACAGAGGCCTAACCTCCCCGTGTAGGTTGACGCTCTTTCGAGTCGTGACTCGTACTAGCTCTTAACGGTCTTGCCTCGTCTTTCTCCCGTTTTCTGAAAGAAACCAATCGCCGGTGGTTATCCCGTGCACTATCGAAATCAAACTGTCGTCCGTCGCGCGGTTGTCATCCCGAATTCTCGTACGCTACTGTCACGAAATAACGCGTCTATAGAACATCGTCGGCCCGACCGAGCCTGCTTGTTTTCGACAGAAACAATGACAGCGTCGCACAATGCGTTGACAATGGACAAAAATCGAAAAATCAACTTTCACGGTCACATTTAAAATATTCATAGACGGGTTCCTAGATATTTACTACATAGGTGATAATGATATCAAAACCAGTAAACAAGTATCAACTATGCCCCGGTACTAGTGAAAGTTCCGATTAAAATTCATTCACCACTAGTGTGTGCGTTTTGTAAAAATGAACACTTTTCCACATAGAGTGTGTTACTGGAGGTGTGTACCTGTCATTTTGAAGTTTGTTTTTTTCTCTTGAGATCAAATTAATAATGTCAATTTAAACGCTACTGATACTTTGATGAAGGATTAAAAAAAAAAATACTCCTCAAAACTCCTTTGCGATTTTTGGCGGTAATTATATGTAGATATGAATCTTGATAATAGTTTATGCAAAAGTAAAAGTATTCCAGTGTTTTGAAATCGTCTTGGTGTCGCGTTCAAGAATATGTAATTCAAAATATAGGTTTCCACTGAAAATTTCAATTGCAATCTCCGCAGAGCTTTCAAGGTTATTGCAATGTCAAACAAACACAATCGTCACGTACTTCCTTCTATATCTTACAATTTTGATCTGAAACAGTTTTTCCTATCACCTATTATTCTCAAGTAATGGAATTTTGTCCCGAAAACGTGCTTTTTCAACGCACTGTGCGTCGCGTCGACGATAAGGTTAAATGGGCTCGAGTGAGTCAGTCAAGGATGTCCATATTTTCCAACGAAAACATCGTTATTTTTTTCCCCCCGTTTTTTCGTTCGAATCGAATATCGTTTACCTCGGAGCACTTACGTAAACGAGCAACGCGTTGTGTCCATCAATAAAACCGATACGGTGAAATGAATTGTGATTTCCGTTCTATTTTTTTCTTTTTCTTTCTTATGTGCTCGTAATGGAGTGTCCTGTTATTGGTGGTAGAACTCGGAACGGGGTAGTCTCATTTGGGCAAGCAAATTGAAATTGTGGAACGAAGTATTGATAAATAATGAAAAAGATAAAGTCGTGGACAGACAGTGATAGGTTTCGAAGGATACGAAGCTGCATATGCGAAAACACTATGGCGTGTTCTCGAGTTAGCTTCTCGCGTCGTGTCAACCCCTTTCCGGTTGCACCACCGGTTAGGGGAAGGGGTCCAATTACTGTATCTATAGTAGTCATACTTACTTTTAAAGCATAATTAATATTAATATAACATATATATTAACCGATTTTAATGATCAAATTTAATATCACCTTTTAAATATCTATTATGCTTTAAAAATAATTATAATTAATATAGGCATAGTAATTGGGTCCCTTATCCCAAAAATATCCTTAAAAAAATAAAACATGCCCATTCCCTACTCATATTGTCTACGGAAACGTTTCAACCGTTCGATAATCTGTTTTTTACAACACAGAGTAGTTAGACCGATGTAGTGTATTGACCATTGTGTGATTTTAGGTTATTGTTGATAGTTACTAGAATTTGGTAGAAATACGTAGAAACACGTATGTGTCTGACTGTTTTTTCCCTCGTATATTTTTAATTGTACCAGCGATACGATTATCTATTTAGGACACGCCTATCAGGTGTACGGAAACCGTACGGTTTCCGGTACACGTTGATCCCTGAAATAAAGTACCTACCGCGCGGTAAAACGTAGCGCGCTTATGGTATTCGAGTGACCACGTGACACTTACAACCTTTGCACCAACTACATACTGTGCGTCGTTCGAAACTATTTACTAGATTGATTAAAACGGCCGATTGTCACGTTTTTTAATCGTCGGAATTGTCTCGATTGTAAAATGAATTTATTCGTTGTATTTTTGTTTTAAGCGAATACTTGTTGATTGACTAGGGTACTTGGCAGAATTACCGCGACGTTAACGTAACTTGTTAATTCATGAATTAATTAACGAATTATTTGACGTTAATTTGATCTGTTCAAAGTTTATATTGGTTCTCAAACTCTTCCCTAAATCTGTTATTTTAATAATAACTAATAAAAATTACTAATTTTTATGACTCTTGGGTAAGGGATCCAATTACTGTGGGGATAACAATTAAAGCGCAATGAATATGAAAAAAAGAGATATATAACATATATAATATATATGATTGTAATGAAAAAATTTTTTTATTCTCTCTTTTAATATTCATTACGCTTTAAAAATAAGTGTAATTAATATAGGCACAGTAATTGGGTCTTGGTACTTCTAGTGATAATCGAGGGATCGAACGGTATAGAGACTCGAGCACCTAATTGGAATACGCTTTACCGAAAGGAACCAGCGCATTGATCAGTGTACATTGCCAACTTGAAAGATATTTCCACTCGCGTCTTTATACTTTTCGTTTCGTCGTTCAGCGAGTGCGTCGTTTGAAGGTAATATTGTATAAGCGCGGTGAAACCAGGGGAAAAATGGTAAACTCGTAGATTAAAATGGTTGCGCATGAATTTTTCGCGATATCTATCGGACGGTGATAAAATTATCGCGTTTCACCTCGCTTATTGCGTTCCCGGCGCAATACGGGTGGCCCTTGAAGCGAGTACCGATAAATTGTAAGTTATTTCGTTATTTTGCGAGCGGAGGGAAATTTCCAGTACCAATTGATCGGGTGAACGATCACCGTTCGCGTTTATCGGTCGCGGAGATACGAAAGCTCGGTATTTGAATAGATTTTTACATCGACGGATGTCTGAATAAAGATTTATTCAAATCTTGTTTATGCTTGTCCTCCTACAGCGCTCCGTCGAGTCAAATGTTTTTCACAATGGCAACATCATTTGTCTACGTCCAAATAGTAATGCAGACGACACGTTCTTCCAATTGGTAACTCTTTCCTATGGAGACTTTAGTTTCTGAATAAAATTTTAGCTTATTTTTTGTTTTATTCTTAGCCTGTTGGACCACCGAAAAAATTTTACTTTGTCTCGTATATTATCTTTGATCCATCGCGGTTACCAATGAAATTTTACGGCAAATAGGATTCTAATTTATTTTGGCTCCGCCTCGTGCGATTATAAAAATGGAAATGTGGCAGAATATCTTTAGTATAGTAATTGCACGCGTTCTCGAAACTTTTGAGGGACGATGCAAGGCGGAAGAAACGATTTCAGCGACGAGGTCGCTTTAACTCGTTAATGCTTTGCGGTCTAATATACATGTATATTTTTTTAACCACGTCCTGCGATTAAAAATGTGCTTTATCGTGGTGCGACGATGTAACGGGTGTGTATGAAGGAACGAGTATCCCCGATTTTCATTTGTTAGGGTCGTGTTGCCATCCCCACCACACCGCGACGCGTCCAATAGCGTACCTTTTCGGCTCCGCCCACGAAACGTCATCTAGTCATTGGCCAATGAGGAACAGGCTCAATTGCTTCATTTGTAATTACAATATAGACATTATAGATTACGCTTAGCCCCATAAATACTAATCGAGCGAGTCTAGACAGATTTAAATTTCAAAATTGTTTACACTTCTGTTAAACAGTTTGACTATTTCGTCAAAATTGTTAACAGAGTTTGTTGATTTCTGTTCATGTTGTAAGAAAACCAGCGTCGAATCACAAGTGTATTTCTATAATGTTTAACTTATTTTTGTAATATTATATACTGAATATCGAATGCTCGAATACATTTTCCTAAGCTTTACAATTTTTTAGAATGGCTTTAAGAGCTTTCCGTAGATCCTGACATTTTATATACCTTCTATTAATTTTCATGTTGACCATCCAATCTTTTATAGACTAAAATCTTTTACGAATCCTGAAATTTGTTCTAGGTCGTAAAAGTCTTTTCTAGAGTCCACAATTTTTAAATTCACTTTATCATTTTTCAATGAATTCGAAGATTCGCTCCAATGTCCCATTATTGGCTTTAACTGCGTAAAAATTCGACTACGTTATCTTAAAATACAAACATGTATGACAAATTTTAGACTACTTGACCAATAATAACCTAGCTCTATTTTCGTTTATATAAGTTGTTTAAAATTGACAGTTCTGAATTTTCTCCCACGGTCAAAATTACAAAAATTCATTTCTGGAAAATAGTACAATAAATTTCCTTGTCCAAGCATTTATTATATTGAAAATTACGAAGAATCTCGATAAATTTACGGTTGCTAATTTTATAAGGCAATATTTACCAGATACTGTTAACGCTTGGTAGGCTTAGTGTCAAGTACCGAATTTTCATTTTGAAATTTTTGCACTAAATATTTATGTGTTCAATCACTTGACCAATAAGAGCGCGGTAAGATTTCGGCTTGCTCAAAACCTGCTACGAATGCCGGTCTCGGGCTCGGAAATGTGTCGCGGGAGGAGTCGGGAAGCTCTTCTCTTTCGAAAGAGATCTCTCGGGGGGAGGGGGGGGGGGTAAATGAGAAGAAAACAATGGCTCGGTGACTGGCCGGCTGGTCTCGTCTCTCTTCGCGTTGCCTCGGCTCGGCTCATGTCCCGTGCACTTTAGAGACGGGTTGCGCTCCGGTGTTTTGCGCGTCGAGCAACGCGGAAAGCTAGCAGCTAGGTTAGCCTCGACTCGCGAGCAACGCAAAGCGTGGTCGCTGGCTCGAAACCGAGCTCTCGAACTCTCGAGGCTCGCGATGACTCACACGTGGACGCGAAAGACCGCCGCGGATCCGCTTCCTCGGTGAATCACGAGCAAAAGCGATTCCGCCGCTGGCCAATAGGCCACGAACTATGAGACACCGTGTCGATTCCGCGTAACTCCCCACCCGTCGAACTTTGACCCGTTTTCGCAGCGGTTCTCAATTCGCAATGTCCCCGGACAAGGGGCAGTAACCGACAAATATACTATAACCGGGTTTCTTTAAAAATAGTCCAAATATGTTTCTAAAATAATCTAATAAAAAAGTTTTCATTCAAAAGAAAATTTTTTAATTCATGAAAAAAATCTGTCCCCGCGCATGGTCCCGAACCACGTCAAAAAAGTCTTTGTAGGTCCTCAAAATGTGTTCTTCCAATGTTGAAATATTTGCTGAAGAATTTAAGTGTTGTCATTTTTACGAGGCAACGTTTACCAGATACTTTTAATGTTCGATAGATCAGTATCCTATGAAAATTCAAGTGTTGTATGAGAGAGCAGGTTTAATTTTTGCCGCGTAATGTGAAAAAGATAGCATGAGAACGTTTTAGGTGGAGAGAAATGGAATTAAAATGGAGCAAACCCGTCTGAAACTAGGAATTTTGAATTTTTGCGTTCTGGTTTCGCGTTGTCCCACAGAAACACCCGCGTGAAACGCGTTCTCCCACCTGTTGCCGGACACCCTGTATACCTGTAGGTAGGATAAACAGTCAGGGCGAATTGTGTTCTCCAAATAATACCCCACCGACAAAGTATATATTGGTCGCCGGCGATAAAGGCAGTGTTATCAACGGTTTTCGCGATAACAGCTCTCGGGCGTCGATATACGTGTCGTCGCGAGAGGGGTGGGGGGAGGAGGAGAGCCCGCGCTGGCCACCAGGTCTCTGCGACATAGTCGTTGTTTATCCGCAAACATACTTATCGCGTAAATATCGTCTTATGCGTCGTGCTTCCAACGATCAAGCATTTTCTAACCTCGTATTAAAAAATAGAAAAGAAACGAGATTGCAGGGTGTTGTGCACGCGCGACACCGGTCTGCTACACAGCTGTCGCAAATCATGATCTAGCTGTTCCAAGTCACTGTAAGAAAATTTTTTAGTTGTCGAACGATTTGAACGCCGGGGACAGTCATATATAATTACCGACACGATTTTCCCGACGAGTTCTAAAACGAATTTTTATTACTACACTGCAGATTTGATGCATTCAAAATGTGCGAAGCAGTAAAATTGTTAGGAAAAATTGAAACGGACAATATTTATTTTGCTTGAAGATTCGCGCACTCTCGTTATTTTTTTTTCTTTTTTTTTTTAAAGTAACGTTTAGTGCTCCGTAAACCTCGTGTCAAATAAATCTGATTTAGTGCGATTTTTATGAATACTAGCGTGGCATTCGACGTGTTAATAGATGTGGACATAAGTAGACTCTGGATTTTATGCACGTGTAATAAAAATGACTGCGATTTGAAACGGTAGAAAAATTAAAAGGTTTGATAGTCGGTTGTTTTTGACTTACTAAAACATTTACTTCGTATAAAGAACTATGATCGAACGGATGGCAAAACGCGGGATTCCTTTTCGAAAAAGGAATATCCTGGTTATCCTTGTGAAGGGAGAGCTGCGGGAATAAATGGCACGCTCACGTCCCCTCGTAAACTTTACTGCGACTGATCTCGTTCGGCTGTTTACAAACACTATCCGGTATGATTTACGCGCGGCGCGATAAACGATAGCGATGGTGCTCATGATAAATGGCAACGTGTTCATGAACCGGCGTGCGCGTGTTAGTGATAGGACCAAACAAGTTGGAGCACCTTTCGGGGTGCTCCGGAGAATTCTTGGATTACTTTCTGCTCGTTTATAGCCGTAGCAATCCTCTGGAGATCACGAGGTCGGTTAGGAAGTCGCAGAACGCTTGTGAGGATCTTGAGGTTGTCCAGGAAGCCATAAGATTTTTATAGAATCTTTGAAATCGCTTGGAGGATGTTTAATTAATTTCCTAGTTGCCTGAAAAGTCGGTAGGAGTAGTGAGCCCTGGGATTTTTATTGAGATTTTCATATAAAATCCTTGAAATGATGATAAAACTTTTCCATAGTCTTTCTAGTTGCCTGGAAAGTCAATGGGATCCTATAGGAGAGTCTCGAGATTAGTTTAGAAGTCGTATAGGATCCTGTTGAAGGCTTTGCTCGTCGAAACTCTAGGATTTTTGTTAGGATCCTCAAGAAACTTAGTACAACCGAATTTTGTCCACTTTCACATTGGAAAGTTATAGAAATCCTTTAGCATGTTTCAGGCCACTTGGAGAGTATTTTGGATTTCTTTAGGCACGTCGAGATCTCTTGTAACCTTATGATCACATCAAACGGCCACAGAAGCCCTTTAAAAACCTTCAGGTTGCTTGAAGAGTCCTTGGAATCTTCCTGAAAAGAGTCTAACACTCTTAGGCTGGTAATTCCACCAACCGATTTCCCTCCCTCATCATTTCACCCAGAACTCTTCCTCGTTATCAGAAATTCACGTCGTTAACGCAACGATAGAATCCAGAAACGAAAAAACTTCATCTCTGCTGACTCTTTTTTGTTCATAGATTACGTTCTCGTTGCGCAACGAGAGAACCAAGGAGACAACTTGATTACGTCAGCGGCCACCTACTCGACCGTTCTCTTGACTAATCAACGTTTATCTTGCTTTATACGTTTAAAAACAAAGGGGAACTAATTACACTCTCCTCCCAGTAAAAACCTTCTTTTTCCGGCCCAGGTACGGCATCATCCTCTCTTTTTTGCTCCTCCGCGGCAGAGCCACAGTTTATATTCCGGTTTACGAAGACAGAGAGAGAGAGAGAGAGAGAGAGAGAGAGAGAGAGAGAGAGAGAAGAGACTGTAAAACATCTTGAACGGAGCATTTACCATAGCACTAAGTGGGTACAGTTTAACGTCGGACGCTCTTCGCGCCAGCGAACTTTAAGAGAAATCCTGCGAAATTGCGAGACCAATGTGAATTCGATGTGCAAAAGGACGAGTTTGGCCCGTGAAAGGGCAAATTTAATTCGCAAAAAGGTGAATTCGGTCTGTGTGATTTTCTTGCCCTGAACATACATATACAGAACGGCATACACGTTGTGCTCTACCCCCACTCCGCTAATTCGCTTGCCCGTAGCTGTGCTGTGACCACGGGCATCGGCGGGCGCCCTTGCCCGCTAACAGGCATGTTGAGCAGCTCCGAGTGTAAGGGTTCATTCGAAGGAGCCTGTCTAACGTCTTCGCGCAAACAATTAAACGTTGAACGTCGTCGTCTCTATTCGCGCCACGTCCGCTATCAATTTCAGTTATACCGAGCCGGTCTTCTCCAAGGAAAGCTGAGAGAAAAATCGCGGCCTGAGATGTTCAGACGGGTCTAGCCGAGTCGGTGAAAAGTTAATGCGAGCCATTTTTGCTCCGCGAAAGACGGTGTCGCTCCTCGTAGGTCGTCGCTTCTGTTTTCCACTAAAAAGAAAGAACGAGCGTGAGGGGGAGGAGGGGAGATCCGTGGTCCATCTTAATCCTGGAACAGACAGCGCTCCCGCGGGACGTGTTGGAGCACGTAAACGGGCCCGGGCCGGTGTCGCATTTACTTGACATTCATCGGGTCTCTCGTTATCCTCCTCATCCTCTCCCTACTCTCTCTCTCTCTCTCCCTCTCTCTCCCTCTCCCTCCCTCCCTCTACTCTCCCCTTGCCACCGTGCTCATTTTTCACGGTAACGTCGGCCGACGTTTGTTGGCAGAGGTACTCGTGAATGGTTAAATGTCGCGTGATTCACGGGCAGAGACGGGCTAAAATAATTGACAACCGGGGCCGCTGACGACGATCGGCCGTGTGCTTCGTGCCGTTCCTATTTTCACCTAAGCGACGCACAGAGTGGCTGGTTCCGAAATCCTGGCCAAAAGTGAAAAAAATCTCTTCTTCGTGTTAAAGATGTATGTATCGCATTTTATCTAGGAATGATTGTATCACGATTTTTTCACCAACACCAGTTTTATCGCACGATTCTTTACGAGTCCTTTTCTTCCTTTTACGGATTTATTATTGCATTTCATTTAGGAACGAATTTTCGAAATTTCATTTTTGTCGTAACATATTAGGTCGTCCCATAAGTTCGTTCCGTGGATATGTTTATATGATTCACCATTGAAAAGTATCTTAACCCTCTATGAGCCGAATTTTGTTCCGTTGGTTTCTATTTGCAGACAACTTGCAAGACATTTACTTTGATATTTCATTTTGATGGTGCTGCCAACCGTCATCAATATTGTTATTGGTTATCTCAGAGACATTATATAAGTAAGACGTATACGTCATCTTGTGAAAAAAACTGAAATTATTTGATAAAATGTCGATAAATTAGCTTGTGACCTGAGAGTTACACGGGCCCGTAGAGTCTTAATGAAAAGCCGCAGAAATTTTATAGTGACGGTACGATGTCTTTGTCAACAAGGTCGGAAGAGGTTGTGGAATGAAAGGGTGATTACATATTTTCTTTTTAGAATTTAAATGGTACAAGAGTAAACGGCACGAACTCATGGGACGACCTGATATGTATTCGCATGAACTTGGTTAGGATTCGTAAGCAGGGTCGGGAGGCCGTTCGAGGTCGAACAGCAGCGTTGCTGAAGTCGACGAAATTTCGTTCGGGGGTGAATCTACGCTCGAGGAAGAAACAGAGCCATTAGCAAGGTAAACGAAAGCGTCTGAGGTTTCGGTGAACCCGCCCGTAAGAATTCGATATCCGTGCAAACATCCGCGGTTCGGTTGCACGATCGGTCACTGTGCGCCGGTGTGCTCCAAATTCCTTGTCGAACGTTCCAAATAATGCGGTACAACGTGACAATAAAGCCGTACACGCCCCCCACCCCCACCCCCCACGGCGTGTCAACTTTAGTCCCGCAGTCGCGGAACTGATATCGATCCCGATGGATTACATAATCCCGTGGCCCAATGGGGGGCTTAAAACGAGACTCTTCCCTTCTCGCCTCGATTCCCTAGAAGAGCGAGAATTTAATCGAATTTGCGGCGAAAACATTGCGCAACAACCGGACAGTACCCACGCTTATTGCGGAAACCACGAGCACGCGGAAAAGTCTAAGACAGGACTCGAGAAATTCTGATTATAACAGCTTCATGTTATCATTTATATTGAAAAGCATTGCGCGCGAGGGCCGTTTCGACAGGAGCGTAATAATTAAATGATAAACCTGTGTTGTTTTTAATGACATTTTGGGTGGCCGAGTTCCACGCAAATTTCGTCATAATTTTCTGTCGAATTTTTATTTTTTATTGCAAAAAGGTTAAACATTTCGCTGAGATATCATTTATGCATTCACAAGTAGAGACCACAACAATTACTGTAAAATTTTTTCAGATTTTTCTAACAACAACAAGAGAACAACGGACCCACTACGCAGAGTTAATAAAAAACTTTGTTTTCAGAGCAGAGTTAATTATTTTTCTGTGTACTTTTCACCAACATATTCGCGATACTTTGCTGGTTGAAATGAGACCAAACACGACACGATTAGTATCCTATTTACTCGTTTAATCCACGATATAGTAGAGCCTCGATTATCCGAACCGATTTCTCCATTAATCCAGGTTGCACTATGTGTGTGAGTAAATAAGATCCGAAAAGGCGTGAAATTAAATATACATTTCCGGTAAAAAAATCGTTAAAAATCGGCAGAGTTCGCAGATCGGTCCGTTCGAGCATGTCATACTCGTATTTTCCTTGAGACCGTGGCAGAGGGCGACGAAACTGGTTCGCAAGTTTCGCGCGTAAAATACGAAAGGTTAAGGCCAGTCTTATAACGTTTCGTAACACCTGACACAACTATAAAACCGAACTATATATACGTCCCATCGAGCAGCAAGCCGGCCAGCAATAACGTTGAAGAGCACGGGAGGGCTAAGCCGACTGGAAACGACCGATTTGTTTTCTTTCTTAAAACGGTCAATTAAACTCATCGATTGTGCCTCGACCGTGGGCGGGGCGAAGGAATCGTAGGCGTGGCCGGGCGAGAGGGGGAGGGGCAGAGGAACGAAAGTGGGGGACGCGCGTTCCGTGACCTTGAACCGTCAACGCTCTCCTCGACGACTAATGTAATTATCGGATGGAGAATTCGTGACCGAATTTCGAAGCGCAGAAAAGTGCAACGCTACGATGCATCGCCGATCGTTAATAATTCAGTGGATCCTGCGCTTCCTGACCGAGAGTTTTGCTGGAATTTCACGTGCTAAAACATCGCCAATTTACCCGCCGCTTTACTAATTTATTTTCGACGAACCTACTGTACACACAAAGTGCATATACACCTGGCCCTGTACTTTTGACCGGCAGTCGACTGCAGATTTTATGCATCCGCAGTGTGCACTGTCTAAAACTCGGTGCGGTAAATTTTTTAGAACGACGGAGAGTTGCCTTGGCACCTTTGTTTGTCATAACTGCAGTGTGAATATTTGTGCAGCATTCAAATTGTCTGTCCTTCCTCCCTTTAAACATTGGACATTCTCAAATTCTTTCGATCTTTATATCGTTGAATTCCTCCTAAAGAAACATTGTGTTTTTAATTATTGTTTCTGGAACATAGACCAACATATTCGTCACAGTTTGCTGGTTAAAACTGGGTAAATATGATTCAAATGGTATCGTGTTTGGGTCCATTTGAATCAGAAAAGTGCCACGAATGTGACGGTGAAAGGTGTACAAAAATAAATTAACCATGCACCGACAATATTGTTTTTGATTAGAGTAGTTTCGTTCTCGGGACTGATCTCTTCTTGGGGCTTCTTAGTGTTTTAGAAAAATCTGAACAAATTCTGAAGTATTTGTTGTAGTCTCTACCTTCATGTGAAAGTTATGTTTTTGCCAAATGTTTAAACCTTTTGTACAGTAAACATAAAAATTCGATGAAAAATTGTTAAGAAACCCTACCGTTACCCCGTTTTATCGATCTAATATTTTTGCAAGAGCCGAGTCCTTCCAAAGTTTCACTAATATCCATTTTTGCCAAAGAAACGCAACTCGACATGCATAAAGGTAATTTTTTAAATTTTCCAACCAAAGGTACGTAACCGGTGAACAGGTCCCGCCCGGTAAACAAGCAGGAATCGGGCCGGTTGTTATTCGATCAATGCGCGCTCCTGCTCTCCAAATATTTGCCCATCAATATACGTTTGCAAATTCGGCGTGTGTTTCGCGGAACCAGTGACAAGAGAACGAAAGAGAAAATGCCCGATATTTTTTTCCACCCCACGATTCGATCGAGTTAACGATTTTCGTTTGCCGCTCAATTAACTCTCGTCAAGGGAACGAGAGAAGGGGGCGCAAAGTGGAAACAGAGGGGTTGAAACCGAGTTAACCGGTAATTCGAAAACACCGGCGTAATGGCCGCGAGGTTAATGTCATTTGCGAAACTTGGCCGATTATTGCGAACGGTCGGTCCGCGGAACAGGTTTTTCTCCTCTCCGCTTCCGTTACAATATTGTGGCCCCGTGCTTTTAGCCTTTTTTATCGACTCGCGAAACACGGCGAAACATTTGCATATTCGCAACACGTTATCAGCGGCCGAGGATCCGATGGAACTGTTCGACGCGAACTACCGCGACTCACGGAATCGCTCAAACATCCTTCAAATCGGAATAACTAGCACGGCTAAAAGAATTAATTCAACGCAGGACATGCAACGAAAATTCTTTAAAAAATCGCATTTCGCCAAAATGTGCTCTCAAGTCCTGCTTATTGCAATGTTTATAAATTCTGTTCACTTAGGAGTAATCGTTTTCTTAACTGTCTTATAGATTCTTACAAATATTTCAGCTAATTTATTTATTGACTTGGCAATAGTTTTCATTTCGTATGTCCACCCTGTGCAGAGGTGACTGTTGAAAATTCAGTAGAACATCCAAACAAAAAATCGTATGGCGATTTTCGAGGTGTCATTTCAACGATGACACTCCAACCTTCAAATCTATAGTGGATTCAGTCATGGTAAAAATTTTTCCACTCTCGTAGAGGCAATTGAATTCGCAAAATTTTCCTATGCTTCCAACCACAAACTTGTGCACCTTCTTCCCCCTGCTACAAGACGCACAAACATCGTAGAATAAAACTCAATGTAGCAGTCTGTAAGTAGAAGCTCTCCGCTTTAAAATGAGCCTAAGTACGTTGTTGTACGATTATTTTACACGAAGTTATGTATTTTTAGCAACGATCAATTGTTCAAATGCTTTTCGACGACAGTCGGATAGTTCTGGTCTAGCCATTATCCTGGTGGTTCTTGGGTAGCCGAACATCGTCGAGTGGAATAGAATAAAAGGTATCCAACATGCAGGTTCCGGCTTGACCGTCCGCGACCCTGAAGAGAGCAGGTACAGGCTGGTCTCGTCGTGCGCGGATCTCCGAAGAGTAAGAACTTGTTCGGATTCGCTGAACGCCCGGCCTCTCTCCGTAATTACATTACCCCGACAGAGACGGAACGCATTGAAAGCAACAAAAAGATAGACAGAACGTAAGCCTACCACCAGTCCGTGGGACAAGGACAGATTGAAACTTGCGCTGTCCAAAGGGATAGGCGAGAGGGAAGCCCCATTGTGGAACTGGTCTTGTCTCTCTTCGAACAACTCGATTTCCCTTCGTTCTCTCTCTCTCTCTCTCTCTCTCTCTTACCCCCACCCCATTCTATTTCTTCCACTGAGCACAGAATCCTTGGATCCTGCGACCTGAGCGATTCAGGTTCGCAACTCTGTATTTCTATTTCCTTTCATTGTCTCTCTTTTCCACTATTTTCTTTTCTTTCACTGTTCAATATTCAACTTAGATTTCTCCTATAGCGTTAAACCGAGCAATTTCGGTGTTTAAAATTCTATTTTCATTTCTCCTCGTTCCTTTCTCTCTGCCTCTATTTCTTTACACTGTTAAATACTGAGCTCAGATTTCTTCTATCGTGTACACCGAGTAATTCGGGTATATTATTTTCTTTACTAGTGATTTATTTTAGTTCAATATTTTATCATTATTTCCCCTAATTTTCTCTGTCTTTGTCTGCATTTCTTTCGCTGATCAATATTAAACACAGATTAGAGAATGCCGCATTCCTTCTATCCTCTTTGTCTGTTTAATATTCAGCACAGAATCCTTGCAATCCGCAACATGAGTAATTCAGCTGTGCAGCACTCTATTTTTATTTCCTTGCACTTTTCTCCCGATTGATTTCACTGTTCAGTAGGATAGAATATCTCTTCGAACTCTGCAACCTGGGCGATTCAGGTGCACAATACTGTACGTCTATTTCACTTTGTTTCGTCTCTTTCTTCTTCTACTTCTTTCACTGTGCACTATTGATCACGGATTTGATCCTTGTAACCTATACCCTGACTAATTCAGGTGTGCAACAGTGTACTTTCATTTTCCTTTATTTCCTCTCTCTTTCTCTTCTACCTCTTTCACAGTTCAATATCGAGCACAGATTTGACCCTTGCAACCTACACCCTGAGCTATTTAGGTGTGCAACAGTGTACTTTCATTTTCCTTTATTTTCTCTTTCTTTCTCTTCTAGTTCTTTCACAGTTCAATATTGAGCAAATAATCCTTTCATTCTGCCACGTGAACGATACAGGTTGGCAACATTTTGTTACCAACGATTGAACGCCTTGTGAAACTTTTTAATGGGTTCTGTTTAAAACAGACATTTCGTAGAGGATTTACAAATTTCTTTAATATTCAGCAGAAAACTAACCTCAAGGTAAAGGCACCAGACCATTGACCATTGACCGTTGACCATTTTATAGAAAAACATAAAAAATAAGGTTTTTATAAGCGCACTTATAAGTGCACTTTCGATGAAAGTGAACCTAGGATGCCATGCCGCCTGTTGTTTAAACTTCAAAACAATAAGAACATTTCAAACCTTACTTTTTGTTTTTATATCAAATGGTCAACTATACTGGTACATGGTGGTCAACTACTGGTGCCTTTACCTTAATTCAATAATGCCAACCTGCATCGTATACGATGTTATCACATTAATATGGCGACCAATGTCTTTCATTCGATAATTATCACATTAATTAGCACACTAAGATGGCCGACTACCAAACCAATTACCCTATTTACATTGCCAACCGAACGAATTTCTGTTGCAACCCAACATATCTTTGAAACTATCAAGAAACTAACAGTCCATAAACATGATTAATCTTAGGAAATCGTACACAGATACCATCAGCATATACGTAGATGCAATCAGCGTGTACAAAAGCTGACTAAAATCAGAGCCGTATAATCTGGGTCCTTTCCCGACTGTTAGTGACTCAGGTGCGCACACATCATTTCGGTCCTCCATGTTCCTCCACATCTCCAAGGTCTTTTGTCTCCGGTGCCTGCCCCCTCTCACAGTCACCTGTATCCCCCTCCCCCTGCTTCCCCCACCGTCGTCGCTCGAATCGCTTTCTCCGTTTATCGTTGGTAGCAGGCCGATAGCCGATAGCGGTCGCGACAGTTGGTACCTGGCGAACGGCTGGAGAACGCCGACGTTGGTTTCGTGCTCGGTTCTCAGTTGGCAGCGTGCTTCCTTCATCGAGTGTGTCTCCTCGTGCAAATCTACCCTTTTTCCTTCCTCTTACCTCTCTTCTTCCACCGTAGGTCCCCTTCACCAGGTGTCCTTCTTCAGCGTAGTTCCATATCCACAACTATCCTCCCTTTTAGCTTCCTTTGCTGTTCACGCGAGAGACAAGTTTGTCCTCTTGGCATTGCTCCCCTACTCCTTGGCTCCGAGTCGTTGACTGCCTTCAGGTACCTTGATCTCCAAACGTTTTCAACTCTTTACCTCAACCCAACCTCTGCGTTTGCTGTGCTTATCGAGGCTCGTAGAGTCTCGCTCTTCTGGGTCCTGGAATATTGGACCCGAGGCGGATAGATTGTTTGCTACCTGCAGGTATATCTTTTCATTTGTATTATTCAATTGATCTGTGTGGTTCGAGTCACTTCCAAAATTGCTTGAAGATTCGTTAAAGGTTCTTTATTTTGATTGGGGGTTTCTAATTGGATCGGTTCAAAGTTTCATGTACTCGATATTTGGAAAGGTGAAATGTTATTTGGAAGAAGTGTTACCGTGTTCGCTTCTGCCGAGACACTGCGACGAAATTGCGCGGCATTACCTTTAGCTGACTTTCTTTGCCATTCAGGATCACGGAAGCTCATCGATTTTCTTGCCTCGACCTTTTCCGCTTCGTCGTGCTCGTTCTACATTGATTCCCTTCGTGTACACGGTAGAACCTCGGTTATGTACCTAAAATAATCTGGAAGACACAGATAATCGGATAATAAAAGTCGGTCGCTTTATTACAGTGTTCGACGAATTATCTCTTTTTCGAAAGGAGATTGTTGAAGCCGTAATACCTCTCTACCCCACTCCTATTACTTTGCACTTGCAACGTAGGAGATGCAACGTGGACAGCCGTTATGACTTCAGCTATCTTCTTTCGACAAAACATGGCTCCTTGCCGATGCGGAATCCCAGCTTCTTCAGATTCGTCACATTCTTCATGGTCTTCATCACTTTTTTCACCTTTCTCTCATCAAATCACTTTTTCATTTATTAATACATTACATCATAATTTTTGAAAGTATGTCTTCTTTGCTGTTTATGTTTCAAATCTTTTTCTTTCTTTCTAACGTCCTTTTCCTTTCGAAATTGGCGGCGTTCAAATCTTATCCGATTCTCTAAAGCTTCTTCATCATCTTCTTCATTTTCTTCATCGTCTTCTTCATTTTCTTCATCATCATCTTGTTTGCCCACATAATCTTTTTCATCTTCTCGATCGACATCATCGTCTACATCATCTTCAACATCTACTTCATCATCTTCATCATCAACTTCCTCGTCGTCATCGCCGTCTTCTTCATCATTCTCTTCATTGTCCCCACTGTCCTAATCTTTTTCGTCGTTGTCTTCATTTTTTTTTCATCGCCTTCATCATCGCCTTCATCATCTATCGTTGTTCCTCTCAACTCTCTCGAAGTTCTCCATTCCCAACTCTATCTCTCGTTTCCACCGCAGTCGCTGACAGACATCTTTGACACTTCTCGATCTTCATCGTCGAGCTCTGTTCAGCCCGTTGACAGTGAACCCGCGCGAGTGTGTGTCTACCTTGGTGGTGGCTAGTCAGTGTCGGTTCGATGTTCGGCTTGGGAAGCAGGAAGGTGCTCAAATACTCGGCCATCGACACGTCCCTCTCCATCGACGTCGAGGACACCGTCACGTGCTTCTGCAGGTCAGTCTTCGACTAGTTGCTCGTATCTTCTACCAATCTACAAATCAGTTTCAAACTGTTAACAAGAGACTGTCTAACATAGTCTGGATAGACTCCTCTTCCCCCATGAAGAAGAGGAGAGAGAGAGTCTATACAGAAGAGAACGAGATAGAACGCAACATGTTTTCCCCCCCATAGAAAAGAGGATAGAGTGTATACAGGAGATAACGAGATAGAACACAACACGTTTTCCCTCCCATAGAGAAGAGGATAATCATGTTGTGTTCTATGGAACGATGAGCGCACCGCGACTTTCTCCGTGAGAAAGGCGAAGTCTGATCCGCGCGGAGAGATTTCAACGCGTGTCAGCGTTTCGTGGAAACGGGATTTTAAATTTTTATTATGCATAAAAATCCGCGGTCTGCTCATTAATAATTCCGTCTAATTTTATCCGTGTAGAAATACATACGACGAACAATTTGTAAAGTCTTCAAGGTTTGTATTTTACGCGTTAAAGTTTTCGTCGTGACTTCTGTTCAACAGGGAAGCAACAAAATAATACATTAAATCCTGAACGTTGTATTTGTCGCGCTCGTACATTCGTTACTTGCATCGCGAATGTTATCTGATAAGAAACAAGATGATCAATTTGTTAAGTCTTGGAACTGCATAGCTGTTTCACTTGACACACTCGTGCACGCCATAAATGCACGAAATCCGCAGTCTAATGATTACAGCCTGCTAGACTGCAGATATCTCTGCATATTTCCATAATTTTCCATTAACAAAATTACCTCAAATTACTGAAAACGATAAAGCCTCCGTACAATTAAATGTTCTATCACAAAAGGTATTTCCATCTTATCGAACTCGAACCTTTTTTGAACATTTTTCTCCACTAACCGCAATTTAAATTGCATTAATTTCATTACCTGTTTCTCCTTCCACTCGTCGATCGGGACAATTACGGTTATTAATACACTGCGGATTTTTATGCAAAATAAAAATTGCCAATAGCTGTTTGAAATAATTTTAATTTTCAATTCAGAAATACACTGAATTCTCGATATATGTCAACAACACGGGTCTTATCAGTGTCGTGTATCATCCAGGAGACATACCCGAGGCGTGTTATATTTACACTCCTCGGCGTGTTATATTTACACTCCTCGGCGTCCAAGGCCTCTCGAGCTTCGTGGTCCCTCACGGGGTATACCCCTCGGTAGCGGGGACAATTCCACGACGTTTATCATGTAGGCCTTGGCGACATATAGAGAGAAATCACTGTAGTTACAAATTAAATAGTCATTAGCATAAAGAGTCGGGCTGCAACGACCTCGACAGTATTATGTACTAATTACTATTAGGATAGTAATATTTATATTTTCACTGTTTTGCACTTTTATGATAAGTGCGTGAGGTCCAGTAATTTGCGAGGTATGATCAATCGATCGATCAGCTGTGTTCTTATCGGCTGGATCGACGTGCAAATCGGATCGCATTTTCGTCCGACCTTGTTTCGCGTTTAATAAACATAATTTGCACACAATCCGGCACAATTTTCCCCGGCGAGCAATTTCGTTATCCCAGATTTCTAATAATTAGAGAAGCTCCCCGAGATTGTTAGCCGCGAGCGACGCTTTCGCAGCTCCTACGATTCGATTAATTGGATTTGGACTCGCGTCAGGTTAATCAACAGGTGATTTAGTTGTTCCGTGCGACTAGGAATAGGTGGTGCGCGACGCCACGTTAATTAATCGGCAAACAATGTCCCAGGGATTATCATATAGATTGTTTTCACAGATGACAACATTCCTTCTTGGCTTTTTCGATTAGGCCGATAACGATAACGGAAGATAACTCCGTCGACATCGTATTTCATTTCTGTCCATCACGAAAGCTGTTTTCGATGAACACGTTCGTTCACCGTGCGGTTTTCGTTCGGTGGATTAATGAGTCCTAATTAAGAACACACGGCTAATAGAAATATTCTAATGAGGATACTCTGTTGATCTTTTATGGGCTTGAAGTATTACAATAATGAGGCTCATTAATAACTTTTGGATAACAATCAAATTTTCCTTAGTGAAAGAAGAGATCGTCTCGAGTATCATATTGATAATTAACTAGACATTGTATGGAAATTGTGAACCATTTTTATTGAATATTTAAATCCAAGGAGAACTAAGGAGAAAACAGAAATATTAAAAATTGCAAATGAACAGTTAGAACTTTGGATGCGATCTTTTTTCCTCCGAATAAAAATTGTTTTTACGTTCTCTAAACATTGAGAAATGCAATTGCAAAATTTGAAATTGATATTTCTACTGGTTTTGTTTAAAAAAATTCTCGAGAATGTTATTCGTCAACCACCAAGAGGAGTCTGTTTAATGTAACATTCACAGTCACAGCTTCGGACAAAATCGTAATTTCTTGAAACAGAAAATATTGTTACATTCTCCAAACATTGACAGACCTAACCATAAAACTTAAAATTGATCGGCCTGTTAGTTTCTTGTATTAAAATTCCTAAAGATCAATTTCAGCAGTCGAAGCTGCTTCTTGCAACATTTTGGAGGCATTCGCGAGCTCGGTAAGACTTCAATTCCAGCGTCGGTCGATTGTTTGCATATTGTCTCAGCTCTCGCGTCGAAAATGGTGGCCGTCTGTTATCAGTTTGCGCAAACAATGCTCGATGAAACGAGCGCGTAGCATCGCGCCGAACACAATCGAATGCTGCCACGTTTAACACCGTCTTCAGCTTAAGTAGACCTTCGCCAACAGCGAACCATTATTTAGCGAGATAATTGCCGACCGGAATCATTGTTTCGCGTTTTCTTATTCATTAGGAACGGGGCATAAGTGGAATCGACTCGAGAACCCTATTGTCTGTTTTAGTGGACACTTGAACAGTCTGCTCTGGCTAGATTAATTGGCTGCCGGTGTCCTCGAGTGAAGCAATTCTGGCTTCCCAGTGTTCCTACAGCTTCTTTTTCCCCTTCCTTATCGTGCTAGAATTTTCCGCGACTCAAACAATCGAAGAGTCCTGCCAAAAAGCATTTAACGCGTTGACTGCCATGTCACCCATATATTGCAGACCGAATTATTTGTTCAGACTTTAAAGTGAATTTTTACGTTAATATATTCATTGTACCAAATTTGATTAGGATCTGTAAAATGCAAGAAAGTTGGAGAACCACACAATATCATACATTTAATTTTTTCAATTTCTATTTTATCAAATAACTTACTTTTTGATTTCGTGGAATTTTTTAGCTTTCTTGTTTGGCGTTCAAAGTGTTAAAGTGGTCTTCCCGATCGATTCAAACTGATTTTTCCCGGTTTACGCGGTCAAAGTTGGCAGGTTATTGTCAGAGCACAGGTACCTAATAATTTTCGATGACGTCCTTTCAGTTTTTATATTTTCAAAAATCGTCCAATCCGTCCATCTTCCGAACAGTTCGCTTTTGTGTCATTTTCATTTTTTACTATAGATTCATTTTTCTCTCTTCCATGTGCAATTGATAGTTGGTGAACATCATGTTTTCAATCTCTATGTTCGTGAAATTTCGTTTTCCGTAATAATTTCCATTGCTACAATGAAAGCAGTCCAACGTTCATAAACATGCACAGAATTTTCACACTTTTCGTTATTTATTATTGCAACGTTCTCATTGCAGAGTCAACGGAAAGTGAATATCGAACAAAACTCCATTGTAAACGGAGCAACTCGTCGATTAGGAAAATCTAAAATGGCATTGAATGCAGCCTGCGTTCTCTGGTTCGCTACTTTCACAACGCGGTATATATTTCGCTGAACGCGGCTAAAAATGTTTGTCGATTCATGAACAACTATACCTACCTACTGCCGCTTGAAGGTCCGGAATCGCTTGTTTTATCAGATTCGTTTATTATCGATCTAAACTTGACGGGATCTTTGCGCGTTTGCTAAACGAAACTGAAAATGTGGACCAAAAAAACATCGTTTTGTATACATAAAATAATTATTCAATTTTTCTTATTTTGCAATCGTTCGACAGTACCATCCACGACAGCCTATAGCAACATGGCCGCCACGTCCTTCTAGTTCAACGTATTTAGCCCAATTTTTTAGGAAATACTACTTACACGTCACACGATAAGATGTGCATGTTGATATTTTAAGGAAATATAGTTATCTACACGAAAAAAATTTTTTTCCAACCATCGCGTATCTCATTGTACAACGAAGGAACTTTGCGTTCGATTTTCGTTTCGGGCAACCGACGGGGAAAATATTTTTGTTTCGCACAGTCGAGCGAATAAATCCGCGCAAAATGGAGTCGGTGCTTATGTTTTGAGCGACGTAGCACCGCTTTCAATTGCTCGGGAGCCGAACAGTTACGATGCGGTTCCACCGTTCCACTGTCCAGGCGAAAGCCTCGTAGTAGAAACTCGGTAATTGCGTGCTCGTGGCAATCCCAAGGAAAATGGACGCTCGCATAATCAGCGGAACAAGGTGAATCTGCGTGTCTGAAATTGCTTGCGGAGACCCAGGGCTTGAATCGGAACCAAAGCCAGTCTCTCGGTCCACGTTCCTTGAGTTTCCAAACTGCCCGTTTAAACGGATATCTATCACCGGTTAGAGAATTCGAAATAGAACGGAAATTATAGATTTTAGTTTGCTTCCGATCGGTGGCCAAAGTGGAGCCAAAAATCTATTTAGCGGGCAACGTTTGCTATTCGCGTTTTAGCAGAGATTTTATATTTTTAGATTCGCCTCGCTGGACGTTCGATGAATATTTTTACGAGTGACCGAGGAATTTGCGAGGTGACAAATTTATGATCGTAGGGGAGAGAAGAGCGTTTAGTATGCTGCTCTGGAGCCTCTTGTTGACAGTCTGTTGTCTTCTGAGAGAATATCTGGCCGGGATCTAGTGAATTATTGTCTGCGAGAAGATTGAATACTGTTTAACTTTTTGCACTGTTCTTTACTCTTTTCCTTTGTATTTTTAACCGAAATACAAAGGAAGTTCGGAAGCAAGAAGAGTCTATTGTTCTTATTGTTACCGAGGCGACGGATGTTTATGCAAATTTGCATTTTTACACACTTTTCTGTGTATTTTTAACTAGTGAGTTGAAAGCTAGGAAAATCGATTCTTTACAAAATCGAACACCTTCTCTTTACCGAGACGATGGTTGTTTATGCAAATTCTCATATTTATGCAGAATCTGTAGGAGAATAATATATTGTATTTTTAAGAAGTGTGTTTTGCACATCTTTTGCACTGGAGTGAAATAGAAATTTATTTCCATTATTAGTACGTTCAGTAGATTGAAAATAATACTTTTTAAATTCTTCTGTTTTTACCGTTTTAAATGACACCCACTCAATTTTCTCGTAAACGCCTAAAATCCGCCGTCTAATTATTATGTTTCTCACTGGCTGAACGACGAATTATTCGAATGACAGCAATGTTTTTTCACTTCATTCGAAGCCACTGGAAGCTGAAAAACATGCAGTAAGTATGTAAGCTCGAGCTTTACAGTGACTATGAATCACGCTCCCGAAATCAGTATGCGCATAAACGTCAACGACAGTCTAATAATGCGAGCGTTCGGGGACGTGAGATATAGTTTAATTTGCATTTAAATAAATTCTAGCCTGAACGGCTAGAGCCTTCTGTCATTTATCGGCACGCGATTTACATTGCAAAGCGTATGCGGTCGAACGTGTCCGCGGAACCATCGTAAGAATTCGAAGACTGCGACGAGCACGGTTGTCCGATTGAGTGCATCGAACGTTGCAGTTCAATAGACCGATGATTATTCGTTATTCATCGTGCGCGTAATGTTTCACATTCGACACTCCGTAACTATCGCTTCATTTGACTGTACCGCACCTCTTGCACGCGTTAAGTGTCCCTCTTCGATTTTTCGCTGCACTGCACGGATCATACAATTGTTTAGAAACGTTGTTTTTTCGGCTTTTTCATTGCCACTCATTTTTGTGAATATTTTACCGTATTTTCAATTTTAACTCTTAGGTGGACCTTCAAAATGTACTTTAAAAATGCAATTATTCAATTAAATTATACCCCGAATATTATAGTGTAATTGCATGAAAGTAAAGAAAAATTGTTTTATTAACCAGCACTTTATAAATAATATGCATTTCTTCCGAGTTTTGGATTCTTTTGAACACGTTTGCCTAATCCGGAAGATCTGACAAAAATACACATCAATAATCCAAATAAGATGCAACTATCATAATAATATAAATATAATAATAATAAAACCGGCAATTTTAAGTTTCTGGAGTTGGTTAAAAGTCAATTTTGCAGTGAAAAGTTTGGACAAAAATTCACCGCCGTGTGTACTATTCGGTAGAACGTTCATGAATTCTTTTGTAATTTCTCGTTGAGCAGAACAGAAGAAATAGAGCATAATTGATTAAAACGACAGAGCCACGCAGTGTCACCAGATGAAGGGAGGGAGCACGAATCGAGGGGAGAAAGTTACCCCCTCTCTAGCGGTACCGGATTTGTCACGTGACATTGTGGCACACGCACGACAGAGACGAAACGCGTCACGTGACTGGCCCGAGGCGGAAGCGTGGGGGAATAGCGTCGTAGAAGGGGAAGGCAGAGTGGGGGGGCAAGTCTTAATCTGGCGATTCTAAACTAAATTGTTTACGAAAAATATCGAGGCAAATTTGATCTGCGAGGTGATCAAACTGTTGCAATTTAATATGATTTTTTAAATATTTATTGATAGATCATTGTGATATGAACACTTTTATAAGATCATGCAAACAGTACGATTTAGGCAACCGGTATCCTAAATGGTATCAGCCGGTTTCCAAAATTGTACCTCATGTGTTGGATTAAAAAGATACAAAAAAATCATAAGAGAAACTGTATTTTGCGTTTAATTTCAGTTTAATATACAATACAACATAAAAATAAAATGAAATATTACATTACTTAACTTAAATACAACTAGGACAATAATAAATATTGTCTTATTGGATCATGTCTTCTAAATAAGAATTATTGCAAAGAAAACAGAACCAATCGTTTTCATTCTCCACTTCTACGAGAACTGAAGCAGCGGTGCTGGTTGAAGGCGTGAAATCAATTTTTCTTTGTTTCATTTGTTTTGTTTTCATTGCAACTAATTCCTTTTTTTAGGGGCTACTGTAAGCTACCTTCCCATGCTAAAAAAATTTGAAATATTGTAAATCGTTTATTTTCGCGGTAAAATTTGAATAACAGTATCTTAAATCGTACTGGTACGATTTAGGAAACCACAGTGTGGTACGATTTAGGAAAAAGACGTCCCGCCAAATAATTGAAGCTAACCTTCAAAACATTATCAGCATGTTTTATAAACTAAATAGAAATAAATAATATAACATAGCTAGTTTTCAAAAATATATAAGACTACCTCAGAAACTGTAGATTTATATTTAATTCAGCCGATTAAAATCGTTTAAAATTGACATCAGACTTGCCTGATTTCTTTGTGCTTCTGTCATTCACAAAACAACACTTCATGCGAATGACTTTTTGGTCCTACTTTATCGACATAAATAAAAGTTCATATCTTTACCACCAAGAGGCATCAAAATGCATTAATTTTTAAATAAAAGAGGTGGTACGATTTAGGTGACCCCAGTACGCATTTTGCAATTCTCCCCTATCTGGTACCTTCGCAAGGCAACTGACTCGGTTTCTTTTTGATCGCGCCCTGTATACGAATCCGCTCGCTCAGCTTGCTATTCTCCTTTGATGATTTCAGCACGCGGATTCAAGGCCGATGCCGAGAATCGTTTGCTCGCAGAAATCCCGGAAAACGCTTTGTGTACCCGGCGCAACGATACTCTTTTTATTCCTCGCACGTCCTGTGATTTACGAAACACGCTCGTACGAATTACGCAACACAATTCTCTCTCTCTCTCTCTCTCTCTCTCTCTCTCTGTTTCTATGTTTTTTTTATAATTCTGACGCGATGTGTTTAGTTCGAGCACGAGATAGTGCTGTGTGACGGCACACGCGCAACAATAATATTTTCCGCCGCGGATTTCACTTTTCCACTGCGACCTATTATCGCGGTTTTTGTCGAGAATCGTCACTTGTAAACACAGAAAATAAAATGAGATGGCAGTGTGACTCGTTTCATAAATAATGCGATTTCTTTTTTTTTGCATTTTTTAAAAGGCCGGATTAGCGGAAACACAGAAAACAATCGCAATTGTTAGTCTTCTGTGCTTCGGTATTTCACGAATTTGAAGCAGCAGAAAAATTAGAGGAATAAGAGGACGATAATTTTTGACAATTGTCATAATTTTTTCATTTGTTGCGTTTAAGAAAATGATTGAAGATACTTGTACTTGGATAGCGCAATGCTATGAATTGTACAGTTAAATTCGGAAATTATTTGGCTACGCAGTTTCTGTAGATTTTATGCATTTATGAGAAAAATGAGTGGGATCAAATTGAATCGGTAGAAAAATTGGAAGAATCAGAGAATATCGACATGTCATTTTTTACTTCTTCAAATCATTAAAGAAAGCCGGTTATTCCGTCATGTTTCGAAGTTGATGGAGACAATTTTTACTTTGCATAGAAATTCGCGGTCAACAGTTATTTTTCTTCGTTTAATGCGAATTGGGTTCATTCATTGGACAGGTCAGCCTGTAAATGAGGAATTTTCGCGTCGATTTTGCTGTATCTAAATTGGATCTCTTTGTTCGGTCTCGTTTAATCTGCTCCGTGAAAGGGTCGAAGGCGACTAGTCTCCGGCGAGGATGAGCTATTAAGGAGTTTATGTTCGTCTTAGCTGCGTGGTGTGACGGGTTCGCGGGAACTATACCTTCGCGAGCATAAACGAGCACGAGAGCGAATGCTCGTTTTTGGAGTGGCGCCATAAGCGGCCTGAAACGTCGGACAATAACCGGTCTGCGTTCCGAAAAAAAAAACGACTAGCGATCATGCACCGAACTAACGGGTGACTTTTAGACAGCTTTTCCCTCGCTATTACTTCATTATTCGTTTTCTTCCTGCCTTGGGAAAGGGTTAGGCACGTACCATGCCTGGAAAATAGCCAATAACTCGTTAACACTTGCTTTGTAATCTGAAAAATATTTTAATACATTTGAGATCTATTAATTTCACAGTTAATGATGTTTTTTTAAAAAGCTTGAATGTTTGTAGGTATACAAAAAATGTGTGTCTTCATTAATATAGGTTTAGAATTGTTAAACGACGTTGCTCGTTTATGACGTCAAATATTTACGCACACACAAGTCGCGTATTTGAGGCTTCTACTCTACAAAATGCAAACTAGAGAGTGCTGATATAAAAAGAATTTCTTGTGTGTTGTTTGCTAAAGTCGTAACTGGTCTGCGAAGTTGGCATTTGCATGTAGAAACACTTGCGTCTTGAAGAACCCGTGGAATTAATGAGTTTTTTTTCAGTGCTCGGAATAATTAACAATAACTTCACTTAGTACCATGCTTTTCGTAATATCGTTTTTATTTGGAGAATTAGATCTTCTAAAGTGCTACAAGAAGATTAACAGAGTTCAAGAATATCAATATTTTATGCTCAACTTATTAAAAACATTAACGAAAGAAAGAAATTTTTATTTGGCTCGTGTCTCTTGCAACTCGTGTGGAAAATTATTATTTTGCATGAAAACAAAGGTCGTGTTACAAATTCTGTGAAAAATAAAAGTCGAGGTATATGAAAGAAATTTTATTCTCAGAAGCGATGTAAAAGAAGACGCAGAATTGCGATCAAAAAATTTTCGCTAAAAAATTGTCGAATATAAACGAAAGGGGAAGTAATACCACGGAACAATCAGTCGTTGGAAGAGGATGCTGATTTCTCGGCTGATCTTGTGCGGCTCGTAAACCTAAAACGAAGTTTCCTTGTTTTCCATTTCGTCGCGGAGCAATTAACGCGTCGCGTCGTCGGCCGTCCAATAATAACCGCGGGATCGACGCAAGAGACACACCGTCGCGAAATGTTTGCCACGTTTCCTTCTCTTCCGGGACGCTGAAAATGCTGCGGGCATTAAGGTTAAGTCAATGTTTGAGTTTCAAGGAGTCGCGTCCCGTTCGTTGGAACGTCACGCCCCCGTAATAAGAATTCCTGTCAAATACCGTGTAAGTCGTCCCTCGAGATTCGGGAATCACGGGTTTCTGACGCGTAGCGCTACAAAAGCCTTCCATCGCGAGACGCACATTCGAAAACCGTCTTTTTATCCAACGCAATTCACCATTTTTATTACCCGCTCATTTCAAATCGATTTTTAGGAATTTTCTCTGGAAAAATTAGTGGAGTTTGATTTTAAACGACTACGTCATTGAAAAGTGTATATATTGTGCTATTTGTAGTCATTTTTTCGTAGCAAAATTCTGAAGAATATTATTTTCTTATTCACGATTCACACTTTTCTTACTTGTTCGTTCCAAATCGAATTTTGGGAATTTTTTTTTTAAAAATTGGTGGGCTTCGATTTAATACCACTACGTTATTGAAAAGTGTATAGATTGTGCAACTTGTGGTAATTTTTTCATAGCAATGCTTTTGAAAATGCCTAACTAAAAGCATTTTTTGAGTACGAACCTAATATCTAGTATGTATACATTTTGTCAAACTCTTTTTAACAATTTTTTAAATTAGATAATAAATGCTTCATTGTTCGTAGTTGGAGCAACAAAAGCTGAAACTATCAACGAGTACATTAGCTATTGGAACAGAGTTGAACTAAAATGATTGAGCAGCGAGGATTAATTGGGAATTAAGTCAATTAAGCCAACATTTGAGATGGGTCTTGATATCTTGGATATTACATTTCCTAATGAGAGTATTGTCCAATCTTTAATTGTGACGTCTTCCCTCTCCTAATTCAACGATCTTAACCGCTATAGAGCTGAAAGCGTTGCGACCTTCGTGTTGCCCTTAACACAGAAAAAGACCCGGAGATGATATCCGGTGTTTGCGTGGCCCAGTTTACTGTACCCGGGTCTACGGTGGCTCTTCCAGTGGCTAGGATCGTTTTCATACGGAATATCCTGCCACCGATTGCGAGGAAATCGATCATGATCTATAGAAAACATATCCGAGTTTATTTCTGATTGAAGCGTCGTATTCTACTTTGGAATTTCTTTTACTGGCAAACCGAAAAATCTTTTGATATTAGACTTTGGTGGGCACTTTTGATTATGTTTGGGGAAAGTACAGACACTTTTTGAGCAATGAGAAACAAAAATTGAGGTTTCTACAAACAATTCGATACATTGATGCTGTATGCATGAAAGCTGTATAATCTTGATAGACAGCATATTTAAAATAAAGCAAACTAATATTAAATTCAATTACAGAATTTGTCCTGCACTAACTTCAGAACAATGTTATGAATATAAATTCTTGAGACATTTAACGCTATACAAGTGTCGGTATGTTCGGTGTTAATCAACATATTTCTATGAGAAAACTTGTAATCAAAAGCAAAGATTTCCTTTCGTGCTTGAATATAAAACATAATTCTACTTCCTGCAGCCAAATACAATCTTGACACACAGTAATTATCCAAATCAATGTTAATCAACATATTTCTATGAGAAAACTTGTAATCAAAAGCAAAGATTTCCTTTCGTGCTTGAATATAAAACATAATTCTACTTCCTGCAGCCAAATACGATCTTGACACACAGTAATTACCCGAATCAATATTAAATCCCATTACAGGAATTTGCGCCACGCTATAACGGCAGAAAATGTGTACCAACCATAAACGCGAGGGGACGCCGCACAGTGGGACGACTTATGTAAAATCTCCGACATGGACGAAAAATTCAAACTTCTTTTTCCCAGTAAGAGAGCTCATAGGATCGTTTCTTAGGCTTTTGGAATAAGTAAAATGTGGTGACATTCCAGGACATGCCAGTGATAACGTTATATTTCCGGCATATGTATCTAAAATCGACAGCTCAAGACTTGAATTTTCATGAAACCGTATCTTTCTAATGAATTGTTCCTAATAGTTTCCATCTTTTGGTAATGTTGTTGTATAATTTTTTCCTACTTATGAGGTGTATTTGAGCTGAGAAAAATATGAATGAAATAAAAAAATGGCTGTATTACTGTTTAACACTTGACGTTTAGTAACGTTGTGGGCATTTTGCGTACATTTTGTTGTGTTACAAAAAAGTTCCGATTTGTTCCGAAAAATAGACTTTACAAGTGTTTACAGTTGGTATTCAGTGAGAGAAATACGCAAAAATCATACCCGACTTCGTCCGATTCTTCCCGGAGATCATGTTTGAACAAGTGGTTTCTAGAGTCAAAGTCCAGCAAAACGCAGTATTTGTTGACTATGTATGCATTTCTTAATTCTGCTCTTATCGATCAGTATGAGTTCTCAGCTTTCCGTATCCGTGTGCAGCGAATAATTTTTGAAACTGTTGGAATTGTGGATTTTCATTGCATGCATATGAACGAATAAAGATTGTAAATTATGAAAGGAGGGTATTTATTCCATATTTCTATGACTTGTTACAAGTTTTACATATAATTGTAGTGTTCTTTGTAGAATACTTAACAACAAAGATAACGAAATAATATAAATAAGGAAGTCAACGAAACAATATACAGGGTGGGACACTACAAACAGGTCACCTGAATAACTCGCTTACTTTTGAAGATAGAAGAAAATTCTTTAGACCAAACTTAATTGATATCATTTCTGAAGTTTTTCAGTTGCTAAGTAGAGATTTTATTTTACTTTTCTTTTATATGTTCCTATTTGCGCTTTTGTTTTGTATTTTTTAATTGTTTATAAAATTAAACAAATCACACCTACAAAACATTAAACAGAATTAAAAAATCAAACAAAAACTAAATTCTATTCATTCTTCAGTACATATTTAAGTAACCATTAAATGTTTTATGTGAAAATAAAAAATCTAAGATTATTGTTCTATGAATGCGCTGTAGCTTCTTTCGCATCATTCCTATCACCTAACGGACTTCACCATTCGATTCAGCAGGAAAAAATACATAGAGTATGACCCACATTTAAATTTTTATTAAGGAATAACTGGATGAAAAAGCCATGTCGAGGGAATTGCCTGTTTCGTCCCACTGTGCGCCGGCAGTCTGACCTATATTATACTACGCAATAATTGGCGTAAAGCATCGCGAGTAGGTACATGGTTCCAGAAAACGTCGGAAAATCGTGGCGAATTCAGGCGGAGTCGCCGGAGGCTGTTTAAAAACCCGACCCGAATCTTTTATGATCGCATTACCGTTAATAGTCCACGATTTCCATCAGGTTCGTTGAAATATCGTCTCACGCGACAGAAAGAGCAAATTTTTTCCCGGGGTTAATTCCTCGGCCTTGAAGTTTTTCAAGAAAATTTCGCCGGCCAGGTATCTTTCTGGGCGAGCCTTACGAGAGAGAATTCGAGTGAAATGGAGGAGGGTCTTGGTTCTTGGTCGCCGCAGCCGACGAAAAGGGTGCTCGGCTTAATTAACCGCTTCGTCTGCATTTCGAAATTAATTTTAGCCAGAAGCGGTCAACTTGTACGTCTCGCAATTGTCTCTCAGACGTGAACATTCTTCGCCTTCTCTCTCTCTCTTTCTCTCTCTCTCTCTCTCTCTCTCTCTCTCTCTCTCTCTATGTGTCTCTCTGATTTTATTTCCCTACCTTTCTTTTTCTTTTTCTTTTCCTCTCTCTTTCTCTCTCGCTTTCCGGTTTGTGCGATGCAAATGAGCCACCGGAAGTGGACACCTTTTTTTCGGGGTCTTTTGTTCAAGGGAAACCGAGGACGGAGCGTCTTGAGGGTTTTCGACGTCCCCTGAAAATCTCCTCTTGGCTGTCCCGCGGCGATTAAGAACGTTTTTCGTGTGCGCCCTTAAGGGGAAATTCAGTACTGAGTATTAGTTCAATATTTAATAAATAAGAAAATTGTGAGGTCTGAAGCGAGCCACTTCAAATACGAAAACATTTTTGTATTTTCAAACAAGTGTTCCAATCTTTAAAAAAAATTCCCAAGAATTAAGAACGTTTTTCGTGTGCGCCCTTGAGGGGAAATTCAGTACCGAGTATTAGTTCAATATTTAATAAATAAGAAAATTGTGAGGTCTGAAGCGAGCCACTTTAAATACGAAAACATTTTAGTATTTTCAAACAAGTGTTCCAATCTTAAAAAAAAATCCCAAAAGTCACTGTTATCGACCTCCTGACAAACTGCTAAAAATCAACAAGTTTTTGTGAATTTACTTTCCGCGATCTATCGAACCAACCTTTTTGAAATTTTAGGGACACTTCGCTACACTATCGAATTACCTAAACAATTATTTTAGTTGAATTATACTGTCAACTTACACTAGAAAAAAAAAGATAAATTCCATCTTGCTACACATCAGTCTCTTAATTCACGTTGGAGCGTTTCGCCACCTTTTCAACCCTTCCGTCCATTCCGCCTCCGTCAGACGAAAACTATGGCGGAAGTAAAGGGTGTAAGAGGGTGCCGGGATGTCCGACGGTGCGTCAACTTCGCGGAACGGGGTCGAAAATGGCGTAGGGAGCAGCTAATGGTCGCGTAGGACGCTCGAGTAAACAAACCTGGGAAAAGTTGGTCGCTCGGAGAAAGCTTGCGTAAGAGAGCCGAAGAAGTTCGAGAGATAGAACGAGAAGATGCGATGGTGCTCGGCGCCTCTCGGGCGGCGTTTCCCGGCATCATCGATCGTATCCTTGGTGTAATCCTGCCTGAGAGGAGGAGAAGGACGACTGTCGGGAGGCTGGCGCCAATCTTCGCAGCGTTGGCTCCAGCTTGCCTCGACTCCTCGCGCCGGGAAATGCTCGATTGTCTGGATAATTATATAGTTAAAAGCCCCGGGTCTCTCGCCTGGTCATCGTCCTCTGCAACGGCTGATCCTTCTTCCAGCGGAACATGATTTATACGCGCGGTTAGGCTCTCTCGCGTCCGCGGACCATCGCCAAATTTATCGCTGACTCTCCCGGTCCCGGCGGGATCCTGATTGCCAGGAATGATCACGACCATGCTAAATATTGGGATCAACGTTATCGCTGCGAACGTTTAGTCGCGTTCCTCCGGAGTTTTTCTGCGAACGCTTCTGATGATGCATGGGCATTTAGGAAATAGATGCCAAGTTTCGTGGCGGCTTGATCGGAGCAAAATATAATATTACTCCGTCTGCATCCGATTCTGTGCCATTTTTATCGAAGTATAATTCAGCAAAGGAATCTCTTCAACAATTTCCTACGACGATATCTCCACAATTTCAGTAATTGTAAAATAATAAGAATTTTTTTAGGTTTTTTTGAAACCTTTTTATTTAGGGAAAATGCGTTAGACAGGCCCTTGTAGAGTGGAACTCTAAATTTTTTATCTATCCACTAAAAGCCCTTTCTCCTACCACCATTTGAATTCAATTGAACGCAATTGCACAGGTGGATTTCGAAGATTTTTGGAAAACGAATAACTTACGCCCTTGAAAAGATTGAAATCATTGACTTGTATTTTTCTTTTCTAAGTTCGTCCTCGATTTGTACTATTTTTTCTATATTTTTAATGTCATTTTTGTGATGTATTATTTACTCATATATAATGTTATATTTCCTCGGTATTTTGATGAATTAATTTTGTTTCATCCCGAAGGGTCACCGTTAAACGAATGAATATAGTTGGTACGCAAAACGTGTGATAGGGGTCTGATCAAGTTTGAAGAGTTTGGTCGCTAATTGCGGCATTTAATCAGGTTTCCCGAAAATTTCCTTATCGGCGTGTTACTTATCGTCATTAAGGCGACCTCCTCTTCAGCGTGTACAACCTCGGCTGAGTAATTACCTGTAAACGAAGCGGTTCGCCGAGGTAATTGAAGCGGCTCGTAAAGCTCCGAAAATTGGAAAACGATGCCACAGTCGTGTGGTCCCTCTGCGGAAGTGACGTTTATTTAATGCGATAAATTAGCGATACGATTACGTTGGAGCGTAACCATAACCGTGGAAAACAGAAAAGGTCGAGCACCTGTCCGGAGATTGTATTTCATTAAAATTTCAGAGGCAAAATGGCAAGCATTTTCAACCTTCGACCTTCTCCGGAATGAATTTTTTAAAACCAAAAATTATCGGTGCTTCCGCACAATGAAAAATTATTAATCTGAAACGTAAGACACGATTGACCGAATTAAAATATTCAGCACGAGAAAAAAATGAGGCTGCAGATAAATATGAAACGTCTTTTCTACAAAAATCAATTTCCAAGATAAAATCGTGTTTAAAACACAAGCTATTCTATATAATTCCTTGCTACCCGATTGAATTGAGGATCCAAAGGAGGTGCATATAATTGTAACAATTTCCACGACTCCATTGTGGGCGCCTCGTGGGATCAGTGTTGCCAGATGAGGGGAGGGAGCACGAATCGAGGGGAAAAAGTTACCCTCTCTCTGCCAGTGCCGGAGTATGCACGACAGAGACGGAACGTAGAAAGGGAAATGAGAGTGGAGGAACAAGTCTTGATCCGACAACACTACGTGGAACATCGTACGCATTCGCAAAGCTGCGAAACAGCCGGCGACGATGGGCTCCAGTAAAACGCTTTGTCCTCTAGCGACTGTTATCGAGTCTCATCTCTCTCTCTCTCTCTCTCTCTCTCTCTCTTCCAATTTCCCTCCTCCTAACTCGTTTCGCTTAAGCGGACTTTAGTTTCGCGAAGTTCTGGGCGAAAATGCGGTCGTGTATTATGTAAATAAAAGCGACGTGGCTCGAGTTGCAACGAGACTCGCCTCGCCCGCCATCTTTATGGAGAAACGCGGACGGAAATAAATCTTCAGAGGATTCCGGCAAAGTAATTGACTAGTTGCGTGATGCGATGATACAAGCGAGACTCGAGCTTTATTTGGAACTTTTTGGCGTTGGCGAAACCTCTTTCGACTTTGATACGATGTACGTTGAAAGACCTTTATTTTTTCGGAGACTTTTCCAGTCATTTGTAGGACTTGAGTTGAGACCTTTTCGAGGTTGTTTGGAAGACTGTTTTTCAGAGGATCTATTTTTTAAACTCTGTAGATGATCATTTTTAAACAATTTTTTCGCTTGAGAGTCTCTATGGTCGTTTGGAGGCCTTGAGCAAGGACCTCCAGGGTTCTTTGGACGATCTTTTTGAGACATTTTTGGATCGTTTGGAGAGTTAGATCAAGGACTTGCAGAATTTTCTTTTGTCCTGGAAACTTTTTTAGATAATTTAGAAACCTCTATTTTTGAAGATATTTTGCATTTTTTGGAATCTGTTTCCTCCCGAAGACTCCTTACCGTCAGTTGAAGAACTATAGCAGCAAGGACTTTCAGAGTTCTTTTCTCTTGGAGACTTTCTTAGGCTTCATTTGGAGGACGTTCTGATCACCCTTCAAACATTAAAACTGACAAATAGGAATACAAGATCCTTCAGAGTATCTGTGTCTGTTGTGTCTCTCTAGGGTCTTCCACAGAAACAAGAGGCTTTAATGTATCTTTGAAAATCTTTAAGGATTTGTAGGGCCCTTTAGGGAGCTTCATCCAGAAGTGCTTTTATTTATAGTCTTCTGCAGGAGTTCTTTTTAAAGTAGGGTCTTCTCAATAGCTTTCAACGTCGTCAAGGGACATTCAATTCTCCTGAAAGAACATTTTTCTTTGAAGTTCTGTTGAATTTTTCGGAGAACATACGCTTTTAGCGTCCTTGCGGAGAAGATTCCTTTTGAAAGACTTGTGAGGTGCAATCTGGGAAAACAACTCTGGGAGTTCTCTGTATTTATCGTTTGCGAGGTGGTCGTTTGATTGGAATCGATTCGTGGGACATTCGATGTCTCTTGGGAGGGCTCTCGTAGGAAGATGCGAGAATCCTTCACTGGAGGACCTAGGTAACTCAAGAAAACCTTTTTTAATTCCCCTGAAAGACTTCTACTGATTCTAGAAGATCTAGTGACTCTAGTGATCTTTCCAACAGCCTTGGAAATTTTCTCGTTCATCATTAGAAGGCATTTTCCTGAAGTTCTTCATGGTTCATAAATGGGAAATCCATCTGAAATTCAATTGCTAGAATTTTTTAAAAGGTAGACTCTCTTCTTTGCAATTTCTAAGTAGGGTTTGGATTAGGTAGAGGCTGAATTAGCTAGAATTTTTTTGAAAGTTAAAATCTCTAGTTAGAGTCCTTTTGTTTAACTCCATTAGAGAATTCTGAAAAGATAGGTTCTTTAAAAGTAGTCTAAAAATTTTGCAAGAAATTTTCTAGACATCTAGAATCTCCAAAGATATTATTCTTATTATACAACGATTTTCAAAATATCTTCGGAACCTTATATGTAGACGATGCTCGGAGATCTCTTCAAGGTCCTGCATCCACGAAATTCCCTTCAGATTACATTAATTGCTGTGGCTACCATGATCATCTGAATACTCAGAACGAACCTCTCAATCCTCGGAAAGATCTTGAAGAAGATCGATCGAATGCTCCTCCAAGCTTCTCGATTCCTATTTAGTTAACGAGCTCCGCGTACCACGGACGCTGAACAGCCATGAAAAGCGTTTTCCGTACACAGGTCAGGTTTAAGCGAGTTGCGTTTCCCCGGTTTCCAGAAAATGCATCATTACCGTGTTCCTCCTCGTGCTTCTGGCTCTGTGCTAAGCTCGCCGGAGGCTTTCGAGAGAGAGAGAGAGAGAGAGAGGGGCTTCCGTAGAACCTCGTGTCAAGGTCACGGTCTACTTTACGCCCTTCTTCGCGGTTAAGGGTCGCCCGCGGACTACCGACGAAGTCGATCCTCTTTACGTAACTGTCCCGCGAATCGATCATCACTGTATCCTCTGTATTCCCGTGTCCCGCGTTGCTGTCAGGTTTATTGTCTTTCAGGGTGATTGTCTTCATCGTTGAATCCACGTAGACAATTGAAGATAATAAGATGAGCAGCATGAACATTAATCAAGCTCTGGCTAAATCCGTTCGAATTGGAAAATTGGACGCGTGTGCTTTCACAGGGATGATATTCAGTGAGTCGAATTTGAACTTTAAGATTTTTGTCCACTTCAAAAATAGTTCTATAGACTCTCCCCGATAGAATGGTGTATTTTTCAAAATGACATATTAAAATATTTCAGCATATTTAAAGAATGTTTATTTCGATAATGCCCAAGTCTGATTTTCGCTAGTGTGGCAATCGAGCGCCCTGTCCGTGTACGTGGCTCGGAGCAGGACCCGAGAAAGGGGGTAGACGCAGGGGCGGAATCGCGCGGGGGATATTGATTGTCGCAGAGTTGGAGTGGCAGCAGAGGGGCCGGCCAGTCAGCTGACTCGAGTTGCCAGCTCACAGCTGATCCCGACACACGGCACACAGCGTACGGCGTCGCTGGCGCAACTACCGTCGCATTGCTGCCCTCTCTGCTCCCCACCCTTCCTCCCTTTAGGGGGCGAGCCCTTCGCGGGACGGTGCGGGTACGGGAGACGGGTATAGCCGGTGTAGGTCTGGGTATGAGACGGGTATAGCTGCGGGTGCGTCCGCCGTTTCACCGTTTCGCACTCTCTCTCTCTCTCTCTCTCTCTCTCTCTCTCTCTCTCTCTCTCTCTCTCTCTCTGTCTACTCCGTCCTAGCCTCTGTGCCCGCGTTTCCCAATTTTCTCTCTCCGCTCCCTGCGGACCCGCCGCCCGAATACGCGACCTTACGAATCTTGCGGAGATCCCTTCGCTTACTGGGTATATAGGCCGCTCAATAAAATATGGGTCGTTCATGGTGGTCCGAACCGATGTTCCAAATTTTATCGATTTTTCTTCCCTTTGCTTCTTCAGGCCCCGTTTTGATGCTCGTGTCTCCGACATATAGGCTATTCCATAATAAATGCAGCGATAAATGCATTTTTAGTCGATAAAATCACATGGTTTAAAATTGCTCTCTCTGGATTCGGTATAAAATCTCATCTTGACATTGATTTGCTTCTATAGGCTGTTCAATAATACGTGGTTTGTTTATGTCGTGAACGTATGCCTAAATTTAATAATAAATTACTGAATTATACAATTCGTAAGTTTTATAACCACAGTGGTGCACTTCATGTCTTCGTTCATTGTTCCTAAGTGTTACAAGCTGTTTCATAAAACAGAAGGCCCATTTCTATGTTACACGTGTAATGAAAACTTTTTAATTTTCTCGAAGCTCTTGGTGGATCCGTGGCAGCACCGTGTCTAGCATCGTTGTTATTGACCTTAGCAATTATTTGAGGTTCACGTTAGTCTCGTATATTTCCAGACGTACAGTCTGTTTTATAGTAGGAGGCTTGTTTCTCTTGATCAACTTTATATCATAGACTTTATCACTCAATTTTCTCCGCTGTTTGTAGACTCGTAAAATTCATGGCTTCGTAACCATGTGGATTTTTATTGTCTCCTGTCTCCTCCGGTTATGAAGCTTTACAGGCAGTTCCATACGATGTGACACATTGACGGTCGATTAAATTCCTTCTTATCTATTTTCCTTTCCTTTTTGTATTCTATTCGGTTGTCTATTTTGTTCAACATTTCAAATTCTCTAGACTCTTTCTTTCAATTGTACAGGCTGTTTCGTAACACATGAAACATTTATTAACGTTTCAAACGTTTTTTATATAAACATTGTCATGCCAAACATTAAGGCATGCAACTACAATGTTCTTTTGTGTAGCTAGCTAAACCTGTGAATGTTTACATTGCTAATGACAAACAAGTTGTCTAGGACATTGACGCACTCTTATGAATTAAAGGCGACCACGATCGATAAGCATATTTTCTCGCATGTTTCGTCGTCGGTTATCTACGCTCCGCTAATATGCACGCGCGGTTGCTATAATAAATTACTTTTAATTCGAGCCATCTGCCGCATCCCATCACGGCACGTCGAGCTTCACGCATACTTATCTCGGCGTCGGGATACCTGTCCGCCCATTTTCTCCTCCGGTTTAATTAAAGCTCCGTGGGAATATTTTTAATCGTCCCCCCGTATATTAAATGCGCGCACATATACGCGAATAGAATTTTATCTATTTATGCCTCAGTTTTCGACTTTTCAACCCGACACCTCTGCCGAGACTTTATTCATCGCTAACGATTCGCTATACCGGGTGACTCTGCAATTTTACTGCTACAGAAAAAAATAGTTCATCCTGAACAGTTCGTTCAGAAATTTCTTCTCCACGTGAACAGTGGAACGAAAAGAAATCATTTCTAACAGTTGTTCTACTATGGAAAAAGTTAGTTTAAACATTTTTCTGCTTTCTGAAAAATGAATTTCGAAACTTTTATTCCCTAACTTTTGAACTGTCAATTATAAAATTTCGATTCTTTGTAGTGCCTATGAGCAGTCAATTAGAAAAACTTCAATACCTTGTCAGCAGTTAATTTAAAAATTAGAATCCCTTGTCAGCAGTTAATTTAAAAATTAGAATCCCTTATAAAAAGACTAATTAGAAAAACGCTGTTGCTTGTGAAAAATTAATTTAAAAATTTTTATTCAAAGAAACGAGAAACAAAGAAGAGTCAGAATTCGCAAATTTTCTTCTGCGTTTCAAGTGTATTTTTTCTGAAGAATATTTTTTCCGAAGGGGTTCTTTTTGCGTGAGGATTGCGGATGCTCCGTGTTTCTGATAACGGTTCTTAATTTGCCTGAGTTAAGAGAAATATGCTGGCCACATTCGTCCCAGCTCGCATTATTTTCTTGGTGCGAGTCGCACAATGCCGAAGATAGAACAACCGGGCGGGCGTAAATCGTAGCAGGAAAATCCGCTCGGCCGCGCGCTGATTACTATGTTCAGCGTCGAAGGGTCGCCATTATTTAGTCGTTTCCATGTCGGCCCTCGTTATATCCAGCACGCGTTTCATTTTCGCAGTGATTTTCGCGAGATCCTTGCCAGCAGACCGGCGAAAACGAAGAGAGATTCGAGCCTCGTTTCACGGATCAATCGATTGCAATCTTTGATCGTTATCTTCAATCATTCATTCTTTATTATCGCCGCGTTACAATCTGGCTCTTTATTTTATACAGAAACGACTCGTCAGTTGATATCAGCAATTATTTATTCCCTGTTATTACTGAATTGTAATCTAAAATAATTGCTTCATTTTCAAGAACATACTCACAGACATCAGCTGTGTATCAATAATATATAGCAGAAACAAAATTAAAACACAGAAACAGTTAACACTGTTATAATAATATGTATATGGTGATAGAAATGACAATAATGGTAATAACAAAGGAAACATCGTCCATGCGAAAGGGAAAAGGGAAAAACATGATCGTAGAAAGGGAAAAATTGATTACCGCGTCGCAGGACAACGGTCCAGAGGACATAGTGATGAAGAAGATCAGAGGGATGATTAAAAGTGAGCCGAAAACCCGCGGGAGTTCGCAATCTGTGGCGTTTTTTCGCCATTTTTTCTGACGCCTTCGTGATCTTTTGTACGCCGAGAAAATCACGCTCGCACAATTTTTCGCATCGAGAAACTCGCCGACGTACAGCCAAAAATTAAACGTTCAAATTTATATTTCCTTCTAAGAATTTGCGCGTCTCAAAAATGAAGAGATTAATGAGACTAACTCCTTTAAAAAATTAATTTCCTTCAAGTATTTTAATTCAATTTTCATGAAATTATTTCTACTGTGAAGGGCGCTGGAATATTAATGCGAATAACATTCCAACTAGAATTTATGCTGAAGCGTCACTAAATTCTTCGACCCGGACCGCAACGCTTTGTTCACCGTCTTCGCATTTGTCGATCGCACTCCGTTTGCTCCAGAGAGCAGCTCTGCATCATTCTGTTTGTCTTCGCAGCGTGTCACGCGTTTTCCTTCTTGCTTGTCCTCGCGTGCTTCCGGGGTTGTTTGCTCGTTGTTCCGAACCCGTTTTCCACCCCCGGGTGTTCCATCTTCCGACGATGCAAAGGGAGGAACGAGCCGCGAGGGGTGGAAACGATAATTCATTGTTGGGCGAAAGTTATCGTCGAATGCAGAGATGTAAAATCGATTTTATTCGTACCTCGTGTAATTCAACGCTAAGTTTACAGTGCACTAAAGACGACTATTTCATTTATAAAAATAACAAGAACATATCTACCCAAATGTTTCGACACTTTTTTTAAGCTTAAAAAATTTGTTGAATAATTTCTCATGGACGTGTCTTTAAATCCTAGATAATCGTGAATTAAAAAGATTAGAATTTTGACGGGTCCTGTACTATACTGAGTGTCCGAAAAATTACTTTCTTGAATGGGGCGATTTCTGAGGTCATTTGAAGTAACTTTTTCCTTTGCGAGAATGTTCCCCGAGGTTCAGGAGTTATTAACGAAAACCACGGACCAACCAGAGCACGGCTTCTGTGGACCGAGTCCGGCTCGGCCAATGCCAACGCCACGCTCAGCTGTAGCCGTGCTCTGATTGGTCCGTGCTTTTCGTTAATAGCTCCTTAACAAAGTCTCGAAGAACATTTTCGCAAAGGAAAAAGTTAATTAAACTGATCTCAGGAATCCCCCCCTCCCCTTCAAGGAAATAGAATATTTTTATATAACAATATTGCAAACATAGTGTACTGTGTAATTTAATATTCTAGCATTCAGTAACTATACATGAAGGGATTCGAGAAGGTAGAACTTCCCTTAATTCCAGTTCCTTCCTCTGTCTGCTCACTGGGGTATTTAAAACTTTAATTCTTGACAGTCCGAAGGAATCTCTATGCGGACATTTCCTGTGGGAATGCTATAGAAAAGTAGTATAAAACAATTGTCAATCGTTGGAATTTTATGTAAATGTTTTATTTCACTGTAATGGAGATAATGTGCTGGAAAAAATGCAGAACAAACGACTATAATGTCAATAATGTTAATGAGTTGACATTATTATGTTACAGTAGTGTGGGACTGTAATCCATCTTGAAGAGGCGACTATAATAGCTAAAACTAGCTGAGACTATGATGATTAGACGACTGCGGATTTCATGCATTTATAGAAAAAATGAGTAGGTATAATTTAAAATAGTAGAAAGATTAAAACAATTTAACAGCTGCGGTGCACTATTTGCAACTTGTCATAACTTGAAAAATAAAACGTGACAGACAAGTATCAGACAAGTTCATTTTACGGTCTAACGATGATAGTGGAGGGAAATTAATTTATATATTTTCCAATATTTAATTCACCGCGTTAATTTTTGTTTCCACGTGCAGATTTTTCACTGCAGCCTTTTTGGAGCAGTCTGTACAGATTCCGCGATGCATTCCGCCTCGAATTTACGGTGCATCGTTTTGTCACCTTTTCCGTGGGAAGCCTAACAGTGATTAATCCTGAATAACCGAGGCTGCGCGACGGTTAAGCCCTTATCTTGGAGCTCGCACTCGCTGCCAACCCAGATACCTAACCCAGACCTGGTTTCGCGGCTTCGATACAAACGTGACCCAGATTTTGTTTAGATTCAATCCTGACCTAATCCATCGGTTTTATCTTATCATTCAAGTTCACGCCCACCTACACTTAGGTCTGCGCCTTAACCCTACCACCACACACGCAACGCGAAAACACCAACTGAAAGGTGCGAGCCTTTTCTCTTTGACCCGGTCTCTGAGGGGCCACGAGAAATTATAATATTTTAATTTGTCCCTTCAACTAAAAATTTTCTAAAAATAAAACAAAAATATCTGTCAGCGTTTATTAACGTGCACGTTTTTGTGCGTTCGTCGAATTTGCACATACGAATATATAAAAAATCCTCGATCACGTGCACATATTGTACGTTCATCGAATTTGCAAATACGAATCTCTAAAAACATCTTCGATCAGGATGTACAAACAGCAACAGTGAATACATTTTGCTCGCTCGTCCGAAAAAAATTCATTTTACGAGAACTTCGAATTTTATGAGAAATTCGTATCTGCGAGAAATGTAAACACGAGCAAATATAAATTGGAACGGATTTTCTGTTTCGACTGTAACGGATGTCGAAGTGAAAGCTGTTTGGTGTAGCACGATTATCGAGTATCCTGGCCAGCGCGACAGCGCATTGTTAAAAACCAATATCACGCGTTAAAAATTGTCTTCGAGGGACGCCAAGGGAATCCTCGCCCTCGGGATAATAATAACCACCTTCGCCGTTACTTCGAAACCCTTTTATTCGCTGCTTGTTATCCGACGAATCACGAGAGTTTGCTTTTAATTATAATACACACCGGAGTTCTAGAGAAATTTTTATTCATTTTTCTATGTCATGATTCTTTGAAATTTCGCAATGAGAAAAAATAAGAGAACATTTGTATTAATAAGGAAACATATCGAGAATTTGCACTTGATGCAATCGAAATGTGTAGCATTTGATAATTGCAATTTTAAATAGATTAGACTGATTTTTACAAATTCTTGTTAGAACCATTTTCTTGGATCACCTTTGGCATTTTTATAATGACAACATGATAGGAAAAGCAAACATAAAAATGTATAATTTAATACTCACCTCGGAAAGTAAATTTTTATTTACTGCATGTCTTAATTTATTCTAGTAAATTAAATTATCTAATGATTGTTTATATGTAAACTGATTTTGCTACACTATTAGATAAAAATAGTGGAATTGTGTACATTATAGTACATTGGTATTTTTAATGGCAAAGCACTAACATTTTTAAACCGACATCGGACTTCAAGGTGTAGCAAAGTACTAAATAAACTAAGTCGTATCAATTTGTTAGCTTTGCAACTCACGTTATAGCAAAAGGAACTGTACCAACAGTCTATTGATCCACTGTATTTATGGACGTCGATGTAAGTAGGCACTAGTCACAAGAAAAACAGTTAAACTAACGAACGAAATCGGATCTGTCCATTATCCCTATGCAAAATATATTGTACAAATAATATCACAACATGGCGTATAATATTAAAAAACAAAAAATGCAATAATCCAACATTGAAAGTTCCAGCAGACGTTACCTCCAGATGTTCACGTTTGTAACTCGTGTTACATATTGCAAAAGAAATTCAGTGTACCAATACCCATCGATCCACTGTATTTATGGATGTTACTATGGGTGTAATGGGTGATCAAATTGTTAGTCACTTGCATAAACTAACAAATCAATGATACATTAAAATCATCAATTTTTACAGCTAGACGGAGTTTTTAGACTTTTTGTAAAGCATTTATAACAGATCACTGCGATTATACGAGAACTACTTACAGTAATCAATTCAATAATTGGCTATAATTCTCTATTTTCTTAATAAATGGAAATAAAATACCGAGAACAACCGAACGAATTTATGTTACGACCGAATACAACGTATCACGGAGATGCAACATCAAAGAGAAAAAAGAAAAAGACAACGATCCAGAATTGAAAGCTCAAATAAACGTAACTCGAAATGTTCAATCATCATTACACAAACCATCTGCCCGTGCAGACGTCTTGGCAGCGGTACGCAACGAGCAAATAACAGTTTTACGGTTGCACAATAATTATTGAAACAAGACGGTACGGGAGTTAGAGTCAGAGAGAAAGCTTGAGAGCGAGAGAGAGAGGGAGAGAGAGAGAGAGAGAGAGAGGCATCCCTTTCGTTGCGGTACCATTCCCTCGGCTTCCTCCTCGCTTCCTTGCTCGTCATTTCCGGGTGACGGTAGCGGGCTTCGTTGCTTTTCTTCCTCCCACTCCGATCTTCCTCCCCTCCACACCGCTTTTCTTCCTCCCACTCTATTTTTGCTTCCTCCTGCTACGCGCTTTTCTTCCCCCCACTCCGCGCCGTTGCCCTCACTCCGACCCGCTTCCCCCACTTCGCGGACGCGGTAGGGGTCGGGGCGCGCGAGGCGTACGGCGTCAGTCACGTTCGAGCTGCCGACGGAGGCGCGTTGGCTCGAGTGTCGTCCCTCGATGGAGAACGGGTGAACGGACACGGTACGGAAATCCGACAATAACATCTATGTATACTTCGTCGAGCTGTGATCATTGTGGTTCCCGTTTCTCGTTCGCGAACACCCCCCTCCCCTCGTGCAAAAGGATCATCTCTCTAGTATTATAGTACATAGATACTAGAAGCTGCCCTCGCAACCCCACCCCCGCGGAAACTCCCTCTCTGCGAATCCACCCTCTCATTCACTCGTCCTCGCCGAACCGTCTCGACTTTCATTCAATCTGTCCACCCTGCTGACTCCTGTTCGGTTTCATTGGGATGAAATTGACCCGATCGTAGGGTGACACAGTGACGGGCTGAAGGGTTCATTTCTGTGACAGTATTGTGAATCATAGTGCTCGGTTGCCGGTGGTCGGTGCTGTTGTCACTGTATTGCGGATCTTTGCGCAAATTGCTGTTTCCGTGTTTGGTTTTAGATTTTTCTTTTATTGCAACTGAAAGGTTCATTCTGGTAAAAATACAATAGAACTTCGTTTACATAAACTTGGCGGGAGACAAGTTGGTTCGCATAATCAGGTAGTTCTTTTAATTGGGGTCTGTCTGTTTCCCGCCACTGACTAAGATTTTTTACGTTCATAGAAGAGGATTTCGCTCAGCTAGAGTTTAGCTAACCAGGCACTGCGAATATTTAGCAATGGTGTCATTAAATGGAGATTCTAGGAAATATAGAAAATTGTTGCTAACCTCCATCAGTAGAAATTAGAAATGCATCATTTACACTACCACAAAAAAGCTTTCAGACAAAGTCTCATTATCACCGTTAAAAACAAATTTAAAACCCGCGTAAAGCCAACAGGAAAAATCCAATAGACTAAAAAGTTCCTGGGAATGTTTACCAGACAATGGCGCGTGCAACGCGAGCTCGTAAAATTCTCGAGTCTGCCCGAAAAGATTTGCATAACGTCGGTGCTTTTGCAAACGGGCTTTGCTAAAGTAGCGATAAAAAGCCAGGGGGGAAAAAGGGAGAAACAAACCCGATTTGAAAGACCGTTCGAGGAGTGATCGAGTTGAGGGTGAAAAGCAATTTTCTCTTCTGTAATTTCAAGGTGAGAGGGGGTGCAAGGGAAAACCTTCCTGCCCTGTCCAAGATTGTGTATTCTTAACTGGGAATCGAATTTCTTCAGGACTTAATCCTGCTGGCTGACAGATGAACATTGTTGAAAATTAAATCCCCACTGAGGTACTTACCCGGACTCTTCGGGATTAATCTTCTTTGCTGGAACTATCCTTTGCTTGCTATCAAAGCTGTTACTTACATCGACAATACTAAGTCGCAAAGCTTTTCTCGAATGTTTCTCCAATCTTTTTATCGTTCGTTTTCTGTTCCCTACCAGTAGAGTTTGTTCTCTTGTGAATGTTTTTCTACTTCTTTTTCTGTTTATTTTCTAGAAATCATTTTCCTTAGAATGGCTCGAAAATTTCACTGTAAGTCTCTGAGAAAGTTCAATACTTTTAAAAATATTTTTCTACTTCTTTTCTTCTTCGCTTTTTAATTATCACTGTGCTAAAACAATGTTAAATATTCTATCAAAAAATATTGTTGGAGTTTCAATTTCTGCTGTTTCTTCCAAGTTTAATTTTTTTTAAACTGTCTTAAATGTTCGAAGACAGGACAAGTTACATTGATATTTGCATTGTACATTGGAAGATGTGAATTATGGTTCGAAACCAGAAAAACGTTATGTACGACACACACACAATTGTGATAAATTCTTTCTCTTGTTGCTCCAAGCGTAAAGTTGTTCTCTAATGTAACAGATTTCGCAAATTCAAGCGAACACTACCGTATCTCGTCAGATCGAGCATGAACGTCCTGTCTCGAGGGGGTTCCCTATAGTTCCCGTTAGCATGATCGTTCGGCATTCGAGGCAGAACGATCGAGTTCCTGCCGGACCAAGAAACTGCCCCCGGCGAGACAGGAAAAAAAAGCGAGCATCAGGAGCGTAGCTAGTCTTTTTCGGTGGTCGGGCCGATTTATCGCGACCGCAACCGTCCGTCCTGAAAATAAATGGCCAGATTTTGAGAGGCCGTACGGTTATGTTCCTTCTTCCTTGAGATTAATCGCACGCTGCTAGCGGTAGTTCCAATGATAGACAGCTCCAGCCGAACCTTCGGCCTCCTGATTACTTATCCTTCGACTGGCAAAATGGCCGCTGACAGGCCGAGCGGTTCCAGCTAAAATATTTGGACACGGCTCTTGGAGCGTCGGCTGAGAATACTTGATCGAATTCCTCGGAGACTCTTAGGGACTAGGAAAATATCTCCCAACGAGAAAGCTGTACAGTTTTCCGCGAGAGGAATCCATGAAACGTGTACACGGATCTCGGAAAAGTTTGTTTTCTTCTCGTATTAAGAAACGTTCGTTTTCAGACGGTCAAAAAAGTAGTTGTACTTTGATCATTTCTTGCGAGGAACTTACTAGAGCTATTGAAACGAAACTTTCAGCGATTATTGTCCATATCTTGCGCCGTATGTTTCATTTCTTTGATGATCGTATTAAATATAGTTTTTGGGAAAACGTGAAATTGTCGCATACGTGTTATTACTTTTTGCGTTTCAGTGGCAATTTTGGAAATTTTTTGCAAAGAAACGACCAGGACTGAGGTAGTGAAACTTTCAGCGATTACTGTCCACATGTTGCAGTGTACGTTGAATTTTTCTGTTGATCCTATTCGATAGAACTTTTGAGAAAAACACATTTTCCCGTACCGATCGTGTCACAAAGTTCCGAACGAGCAGCCTGCATTTGGATGAAAAAATTTGGCAACGTGTCGCGAGAGAAAACTTACAGCATCTAAATTATTCTTTTGGTGGAGGGACACGATGTAGCTGCTGCGCATCGGGTACCGGAAGCGATCCTCGAACAAAAACCGGGAATCCAGAGCGCAGAAAGAAATTCCTATTTAATCCGGAGTTTCGCGTCGCCTGGAAGTGCTCTCGTATATTCGCAAAGGAAGCGTTCCGGAGCGTCCGATCTTTTTCATCCTCGTCGCGAGCGGAACGGGTTGTCAGAGTTCGAACAGTCGTATCGCCGCGCAGAGCCTGTATAGTTCGGAGAAAGTTCGCCTTTCCACGGTCACGTCTACGCGGATACAGATTATCGTCGCTTTTACCTGAAAACTCGAGCGGGAAGGTAAAACTAGCTTCGCCGGGCGTCGAAAAAAATAAAGAAAAACAGCGAAAAGCCTCTCCATTGCTAGCCGCTGGTCCGAACGAATTTTCCGACGATTTTCAATGGTAGGCTGTTCCCGCTTCAATGACGGAAACGTTCTCCACACAAAAAAAATAATTACTTGCGCTTGAAGCGACGAGAGAAAAGATTTATCACGATTGTGTGTGTCGCTAAAGAGTAAATAACGTTTTTCTGGTGTTACACCTGCAAATTCAATTCAAGTTCTTTGTCTCTTTATTCTTCAAACAAAAGAAACAATTGCTTGTGCTCGGAGCTGTAGGAAAAAAGATCACTATGGACCACCTTAGATTATTTAATATTGATGGAATTATTTGTTCAGGTTTTAAAATGAATTTTTACATTAATATATTCATTGTACCAGATTTGATTAGGATCTGTAAAATGCAAGAAAGTTGGAGAACCACACAATATCGTACATTTAATTTTTTCAATTTCTATTTTATCAAATAACTTACTTTGATTTCGTGGAATTTTTGAGCTTTCTCGTTTGGCGTTCAAAGTGTTAATGGAGAATGCAGAAACGTTGATTCGGATAATGGGGGTTCCATTAAATCGTGGATTAAACAAGCAAATATGCTCGGAACTAGGTCACGTTTGCACTCGTTTTAATCAGAAAAATGTGGCGAATAACCCGGTAGAAGATTCATGAAAAAACAATGAAGAACGGAAAGGTTTTCGGTGATCAAGCTTGTAGACATCTTAGGAGGTGCGTCCCTAGTGGGGATAAATTTCTCACAGATATCGCGCGGATCTGTTGCGCATATACAGAGGCGTTACTGTAATTGTCGCGAGGGGCCCCAACAGGGAGCAATTAGAGAGAGGTGGCCTGGTTGTCTGTCGTTCGACGGACAGTAATTCCGAGACAATGCTTGCCAGCCTCGCAGACTGTGCAGAGTGACTGTGTCGCTTCAGGTCTTGAGTGACCTAAGGCAAACGCCAGATCAATTGGCCACTCAAGGCCACTTCCCTGACTGCCAGTGACGTCACCGGCCTCCTCTCCTCTCTCTCTCTCTCTCTCTCTCTCTCTCTCTCTCTCTCTCTCTCTGTCCTCCCTCTGTCCCTCTCTTTCTCGAATTACGTGTCTCTTTCCGCGAAACTGAAGCTTCGTAGGGGTTTCTGCAGTGCTTCCGCAGCACCCATAGTGATCTCGCATAGTCCACCCACCAGGGAGAACACCTCGGAAACCTAGAAGATTATAATCAATAGCGGCTCAGACGCGTTTCCCACGTGTTAATCAAACGTCGCGCAACCTGTCGTCGAACAATGTTTCCCGAGTGAAATTGTTTGGCTGGTTTTTCTTTGGCATCGAAGCTCCGCCAGTTTATTTATCACCGATTCCCAATGACAATTAAAATGGTAATGGTTGACGCGACGGCGAACTGCTTTCCGTAACCGTTGATTGATACTCGCCTGCAATCGCGATTGTGGTAACAGTGCCGTGCTGCAATTAGCAATTGTAGGTTGTAATGAGCTGGTAACTGAATTCCCTGTCGCGTTTCTCTTGCTGTTGTCAATTGTAACGAGTAGTCTCCGGTGCACCTCTGTAGCCGACATTGTTTAAACAATATAGGAAGTAAACCGGCAAGCTATTTCCTTTTGTTACTGATTTATTATACGCTTCAACACTTGACTCTCAGAGCTGTCATTTTTCTTAATCGACCATACGAGTGCAAATTTTTGGAGTAATGTACAAAGAACCGAGCTGGTTGAAGTCTGAATTTTATCTCTTATATTATGTACGTGTGATATTAATTTATTAGGACCTTCCAATGGACCTTCGAATTTTTAAATCGATAACCATTGACTGAGGGGCGTATAGCTTAGTTGCTTTTTACTCGTTGAAAGCATTAAAAAAAAAAAGAAATAAATGTGTGTGCAGCTGCTGCATACTGCAATCAATGCAATTTTTATTTTTGCGTGAAAATCTATTCATACTGTTGAATATTACTATCGAATTGATCGTTTAACACCTGGAAGGGGTTCATTCACAAAGACAGATCACGCTATCAATCAATCATGTACCAAAGGCGTTGCGTTTGCTATTTATTCATCGGGTCCAGGAATAATCGGGGAAAAATCAACATCGATCGGCGCGAAAATCGCCGGCCGGAAAAGATGACTCGCTTTCAACCCGGTGCTTTCAACTTGTGGACGCGTGCCAGTCACGCACACACTCGTCTCCTCCGTCTCCCTCTAATGACGTCACGTTAATGAGACGCTCGGTCGAGCATAAATTTCGATCGGCGCGCGATTGATCGGTACGAAGGCCGGGTACGGAAATTTTGCAGCGCCCGACGCTGATACACGAGGCCGACTAGTGACGTAAGCCCTCCTCGCCTCGCTTTGCCTCGCCTTGCCTTGCCTCGCCTCGCCTCGCAGCGAGGAGGATCATTTAACACGTTCACTGCCGTGGGGGTCACCGATGACCGGCGCACCGTTCCTCAATGGCGCCACCGCCAACCGCTACATCCGATCGATTCGATTAAAGCGAGAAACTTTGTATAACTTTCAGTATAGACAGAACGCGGACGGGGTGCACAGTTGGCTGAAAACGGGAAAAAACTGCTCGGATTTCAATATTTCAGCGGATCTTGCTGAAAGTTTTTCCGTTTCAATATTGAGCTTCTATACGCGCTGACAAGATGACTCGTCCTTCTCTGCTCCGATGGTTAGTTATACAGGCTGACGCAAAATCTACTTCCTTGAAAGGGCTGATTCCTGAGGTCATCCGAAGGAACTTTTTCCTTTGCGAAAATCTTATCCGAGGCTTTGCTCGAGAGTTATTAACGAAAAACACGGACCAATCAGAGCGCGGCTATAGCGAACAGATTTCCGCTCGGCCAATGCCAACGCCACGCACAGCGGGACCTGTCACCTGTAGTCGCGCTCCGATTGGTCCGTGTTTTTCGTTCATAAGTCCTGAACAAAGGCTACGAAGAACATTTTCGCAAAGGAAAAAGTTACTTCGAATCACACCAGGAATCGCCCCATTCAAGAAAGTAATTTTTCGGACACCCAGTATAGTACAGGACCCGTCAAAATTCTAATGTTTTTAATTCACGATTATCTAGAATTTAAAGACACGTCCATGAGAAATTATTCAACAATTTTTTTCAGCTTAAAAAAAGTGTCGAAACATTTGGGTAGATATGTTCTTGTTATTTTTATAAATGAAATAGTCGCCTTTAGTGAACTGTAAACTTAGCGTTGAATTACACGAGGTACGAATAAAATCGATTTAGAAAGAACATACTTAATAAATAAAAGAGAAAGTACATTTTTGGGACAGACTAAATTGTGGAAAAGATTTCTTTGTCGAAGTACACGCTTCCGTAAAAATAGCGCAGAATAAATTCAGTCTTGACATTTTTAGAAAGATATATGCACCATTCACTTGCAATACTTGGTAGATGTAAAGTTGCCGGTACCTAAATTGTTAATTTTTAAGTCTGAACGTCCCGTCTCCCATCTCCGACGTACAGGATAAAAAATAGTTTGCCAACGCCATAGCTCCGACAAAACGTCACGTCCTGGTCACTTTCATCCAATTACCGCATCGCGACCCGGCTTATCGCTTTCTTCGTCAACCGTTCGTTACGTAAAATCGTTGATGGCTACGAAGAGCTGACCTTCGTCTCGACCGCCAGAAATCGAGTCAGAGTGGCAAACATAGTACACTGTGTGACAGTCGACCGCAAAAGTTTGCATACGCCGCTCGAACTTGTAAAATTCTGCCCGGGGAAACGGACGATCCTTGCACATTTTATCATAATCGATCGCGAACGTCGGTTAACAATTAAATAGATTCACGACGCGACTTGCCAAACTATTTTGTCTACATTTCGTAAACAAAACTTGATTCGCGTCTACCACCGCTGCCACACTTTCGTCCAAGATTTGCACTGTCGCTTGGTGTAATTAAATTATGCCCCTACATTGTCAGTTTGTACAACTAAAGTGAAAAATATTTTCCAGCATTTCCACATTACAGATGTTTAAGAATAGCTTAGAATTTTAACCCTTAGCACTCGAATGGCGACTATAAGGCGCCATTAAAAATTGCTACATCATTATTCAAAATATCTTTTACATTGTTAAATTTGTTTGGATTTCATAAGTTACCAAAAATATCAGTATTGTACGAGTAAATTCCACCATTTTCGTAGGTACAACATGAACAAAAATATATAGAAGGAAAATATTCTAGGTCGGAAGAAATTTTTCGTTTCGGAGTTAAAATAACTTCGAGTGCAAAGGGTTAAGTTTATGGTGTCAATTGTTTTGTTTAGTCTTCTTACATCTGACAGGCCATAAACACAAATTGAACACACTCCGTCTATTAACAATCATTTCGGAGAAACAATTTCGTCATTCAAATATGAGTCCAAAGCGTTAATAATTGTTCACGCGTGATTCTCTCTCTTGTTCGGGAGAATCCAGGGAACATTTCTAGCAAAGTTAGAACCCCGTCGCTACCACTGTCAAAGTATAAATCACTTTCAAAGTTGAAAATTTGCGTTTCACCTGAAAACGCTAAACGAATAAAACGAAAACACATGGGAATGAAGCAGAAACCCCCGTAAACATTTACGATCTCCATGCAGGGCAGAGGGCAGGGGACATGTTCCCATTAAGAATTTCCCAGGCAAGGAGAATGGTCTCGAGACGCTAAGGGAGGTTTTGCGCGAGGAGCGAGCGGATTTTCCGCATTCCAGTGGATTATTTCGAAATATTTTATCCACCGGCCCTGGCTGAGAGATGGATAAGTGGATCGTTCTCGTAAAAATCAGTGGGGGGACGCGGAGTGCAGGTCGCATGCACGCCGCATGAAATAGTAAAGGAATGGACTGGTTTTCTGAGGAGAAGGCAAGGCGTCTCGTATGGAAAGGGTGCGGACCGCGCGCGCTATTGCCTCATGACTAATTCAATCGGGTCACCGGTTGTTTATTGGACTGCGAGTACCCAGGCCGTCTTATTGATTGAAATTCATCCAAACAAGGCGACTAAAAATAAACGATTGTCCGGCCAGGTACCGGCGGATCGGTGCCGTCGACTATCGCGAAACTGCGAGTCGCGTTGACACTGCAATTTCTTCTGAGGAGAAATTATCTTGCTCAGTCTTGTAGTCCGACTCATTGCACGTGTCTCTGTAAAATGTCAAGTTAAAATTGGCAAAAGTTTCGAAGTTGTTAATTATCGAAGTCGAGTTGACACTTCGAACCTCGAATGCATTTTTTAAATAAATTAAGAACAACTGGACCGATCAACTTCAAATTTTAACTGTACCATAAGTAAGCTTACAATCAAAACAATATGTTCTATAGAATAAGTTCTATTGAATTATTTGTTCAGGCTATAAAATGAATTTTTACGTTAATATATTCATTGTACCAAATTAGGATCTGTAAAATGCAAGAAAGTTGGAAAACTACACAATATCATACATTTAAATTTTTTCAATTTCTATTTTATTAAATAACTTACTTTGATTTCATGGAATTTTTTAGCTTTCTTGTTTGGTGATCAAAGTGTTAATAGTGCTGGCAATCCTTCTAACAAAATTGAACTTTAAAATCGTTACCATTTCTCGTGAAATATTTTTTTCCGCCGAATGCAGGTGAAACAAAACATTGATATATAACGTAACAAAAGGTATCCTGAAAACCTGTGCAGAGTTTCAAATCATTTGCACCGTACCGTTTAAAAAGAATGCAAAAGTCGATATTTCCAGTGGCAAATGAAGTCGATATTTCTCACCAATAAAACAAGTTTTCGTATCGGAAGCTGTGCTAGGCAATCCCATAAAATCTGCATTGACCATAAGCGTTTCAATAAATTGCGGCCTGTTTCTATTGATTTTTCCTATCTCTGTTGTCCAGGTTGGGCTAACGCAGTAGGCACATTTTATTTCAACGCGCGAAGCGGAACAAGTTTACGTTCGGATTTGCTTAATATGATCGTTTGATCGAGGATTTTGTGAATCTGAGACTTCAGGAACTAATTGACGAGAATAGCATCATTGTAAGGTGTGTAAGAAGCTATTTTGCTGACTATAGAGAACGAATGTTCTTCATTGCCAAGAAATGCGAAAGTCACGTGTAATAAGGGGGACTGGGGATGTTTGCGCAAATATAGGCTTTCGTAGATTGGTTTACAAAACTCGCAATCAAGCAGACACGTGTATGCTCTAGTACGGGTTCTGTTCGGTTTTTAATCAAATAAAAGACCGATTAAACCTTAGTAGATTTTGTAATACTCTCTATTCAATAATAGATGTTCTGGGGAATCGGACGTACTAATGTGTCTACGCTGAGGAAATCATCAAAATAAATTTATTATTTTCTTTTGGAATATCATACGTTTTTCTTAATTTAAAAATGGGTGTTGTTAAAGGCAATTAAACACGGTAATACTCCTCTTCGTTAATTCGTATCGTAAAATCGGTATTTCAGCGTTCTCTCAATTTTAAAACATTCTACAATGTTCCTCACAATTTGAAATTATTTTGAAAATTTACTTCTCATCGAAAATTTAGCACATTATTTGCATTCCGAAATCGGACATTTTGCATGCAGGAGCCTAATAAGATCGATAGTTCAGTGTGCTCTGACAAAACTCGCGAGCTTCGATAGGAAATTCGAAAAATTCGAACGATTAAAAATTGTTGCGTGTCGAAGCCCTCGCATTTTTCCCTTGGAATCGCTATAGCTCGGTATAGCTCGCATGGTATTTTTCCAGGCATTTAGAAGCCCTGTGAACGAATGCATACCGCGCTCGGTTCTGCAAAAGAAACATAAGCGATCTGCGACAAAGTTACGTGCCGTTGGCTGCGGTCCAGCGGCGCAATATTCGAAAAATTCGCGAACGTGGAAACCAGTGATCGTGATCGCGATCGTGATCGTCCCCGTGGCACATTTCCGTTTCGAGGCTTCTGCGGGTTGACGAGAAACACGCCTCCGCAAAAACCACCCCCTTCGCCGCCCCTTTTCTCATTTCGATACGTTCCTGCGCTCGCGACAAGCTGTCTTCGTTAACATTGTTATCGCCGTGGCTCGTGCGGATTCCCCGTGAATAGGAAATGCAACGGCAAACACTAAGCTCGGCACAGTTTCGGGAAATAATGGAAAGCTATTCTTGCACAGGGAAACGAGAAATTGCTAAACTAACTGATTATTGCAGAAGGGTGATATTGTCTTCGGTGCTTTTCTGCAGTTTGAGGTTTTTTTTTTTAGATTTTCTTGGAGGAGGGTGTTCGTTCTTTCACTCTCAAATGGACCTCGGAAATGCACTTTGAATATTCAATGATTCGATCGAACTGTATTTAACCTTTTGGCACTCGAATGGCGACTCCAACTTAATTTTAACTATTTTCACAAACGTTCTAATTCGATTCCAACTTCCTTATTTAATTCATTCCACGATATCAAAATTCAAATGATTTAGTCAGCACGATCGAAAACCTTGTAAAAGCAAAGTGATTTATTGAACGAGACGTACATTCCTTGCAACAATTTTTTGATCACGTTATACGAGTGCTTATCTTAACAAACACAGTATTTGTGACTAGACTGAGGATTTTTAAAATAAAAATTTCCTGCATTAATCGCAAGCTATATGAGAGCTACACAGACATTTATTTCTTTTCTCAAAAATTCTAATGAAAGTGGTGCAACAGCATTGTGAAAAATTCTGTAAATATTTTTTTCTTGATGACCCATTTCCGTCATAAACGCATAAAATCCACAGTCTATTTATGATCTAACAAAGTGACTCGCTACGAAACCGAATCTCTAAGAGAAACCACCAACAACCCGGATACGTCTGAACAGTGGTCATCCACTGAAACACAAAATCTTTCAAACAGATGACCGAGCCCGGCCAAGACTCGCCCCTCGCAAGAATCATTCAATCTCCCCCGTCATTCCCCGATCGTGTCGCACCCCGAATCATCGTCATTCGTCCAAACCGTCCCCATTAAAACGATCCTCCATAACTCGCTCGAACCCGCACGGTAAGTACCCAGTCCCAAAAAAGAGAGGACGCAGCGTCACGAGTCCTTGCGTCCTCGTCCTCGAGGAATCATGTGTATAGACGTGTCGGTGCACGATTGCTCCCCAGAATTCTCGAAGACCTCATCTCTCTGGAACCCTGCGCCCTCTTGCACCGATCCGTTGCTTGGACATCGTCCTAACGAGGAGAGCTGGACTAGAAAAAAAAAAAAACAGATCCTCTGATTCTCGAAAGAAAAGGAAGTTCCTGTGTAGAGAGAAACGGCAGAAGATGGCGAAGGATCGCGAGACTGAAGAAACGGTGCCTTCTGTATCAAGGTTCGAGGAGCAATCGGGCGAGCCAGACGCCGGAAGAATGGTCTGAGAGAGTGGAGTTGAAGAGAGTCTCTAGCGGACACTCGGATCCTGTATAGACAGAGAGGATTTCGATCGTTGTCGATCGATATTCGGTGAAGGTGAAAATAGCGAACACCAGGCGACAGACTCGGTGTCTCCCGGCCCGGTGTTCAATGAGAACCGAACAAGATTTGGTGCATACCCAGCGTACGTGAAAAGGTCCTCGGGCAGGAGGACGGGGCCCCGAAGAGATCGTCCTCGACCACGACGATCACCACGACGACGATGCTCCGGTCGCCGGCCCGCGTCGTTCTCCAGGACTCCTCTTCCGCCTCGACGTCCTCGACCCTGTCGGCGCCACCGACGCCGGTCCACCACGGCGCCTCCTCTTCTTCTGCCGCCTCCTCGCGTCTTTCCCTCCTCGACACCTGCCACAGGAAGATCAGGTTCTTCGGCGAGCTTGTCGCGTGAGTCCCACACACACCGTCTCTATCTTCTCTCTCTCTCTCTCTCTCTCTCTCTCTTTCTCTTTTCTCTTCTCTCTTCTGTCTCTCTAACTTCCTAGCGTCTCTAGATCGCCGATACAGTCTTGTTCCGATATAAGGCTGCTTCTTTCGAAACAAGGAAATCGCTGTGTCCCCTATTCTACCTTCGAAGTTGTCGACCAGTGTCGCCAGAACGGGGAAATTGAGGGGAATACAGTTATCCCCTCTCTCCGTTCCGTGGGCGGAAACGTGGGGATGCGCCCGCCACCGGAAAACAAGGTTATCGATCAAACTCAGACATTTACACATTTGCGACAGTTACGGAGAGAATGGCGAAAGTCGGTCTCGAACCTTCTCCTTGTATCAGAACAAGACTGTTGACAATATCTTCCGAGCGAAGTACTCTGACTGTCCGATTGCTACCGACTTCTTCAGCAGATTCTGTTTAACCTGGTACAAAACTTGCAGACAGTCTGCAGGCCCTTCAACGAGCCGATAGTTTTCTTACCTCGAAGGTGAAGAGTCTGAGGGAAAATTGACGATTAAGATTTCACACGTAGCATCGTGCACGTTGGCAGTTTACAGGAGCTGATTGAAATTGAAACTGACTCAGTTAGGGTACTTCCCTTGTGAACTGGATGTGATATGCGATGTGTTGCGTGCATGCAGGGTGTCCTCCGGCGGAATACCTGCACCAGGGACGTCCGAAATGGCGGAACGGTGACGTTATAGCTCGATCGGTTATAGATTTATACTTGGCTCGTCGTTATACGTCTTCGTTCATTCTCTCTCTCTCTCTCTCTCTCTCTCTGTCTCTAACTCTTTGGCAAAGCTTGGTGAATGGTTTTTGGGAGAAGGGTAGGGAGAGTATAATGGAGGAGGATGATAGATACGAGTGGATGGAAGATTGCGGTTGATGTATGGTTAGAGGAATGTGGAGAGAAAGGGATGATTGAATGGAGGAGGAAGAATACGTGTGAGCACAAAAGAAAAGAAAGCGTGGAAAGAAGAAGGATGCGGAGCGATGTATAAAATATCAAGGAGCGGAGTCCTAGTCCTTAAGTGATACAATCAATTGTATTGTAAAATATTGAACGCACAAGACGCACTCTCAAATGATGTCTTGAATTAATAATGCTGAAGAGAAGAGTTTCAATAAATTGTAATATTCAGCAAAACCTCTTGTACTGTTTAATTTCTGTTTAAACAATAATTTTTTTGTCTCTTCAATACTTTATGGGACAATTGAGTACGTCACTTGAGCACAAACTTACTGGTAAAGTGTTGCTTACTTTTTACCATTGGTATCGATAGAAAGGAAAAAGTGTGTAAGTAAAGGGTAAGTGAGAGGTGAACGCACAAGGAAAGTTGATCCTGCGATCAGTCAGGTTAAGAAACGTTCTCGCGGTTCCACGGAAAGATGGGTGACCGCTCGATAAAATGTAGAGTGTGCTTTTATACGAGTAAATACAAAAGAGAAATAATAGTATGTATCGGTAAAAAAAGAGGAGTTTTCTTGAGCAGAAAGAAATAATTACGTATGAAGAAGGAGAGAGAATATTACGCGAGTGGAAGAGAAAAAGAGAGAGAATGAAATATGAGCAAAAAGACAAAAACAGGTGCTAGAGTAGACGAAGATTTGATATGAGTAAAAAGAGAGTATGAGACCATGTGAGGAGAGAGAGAGAAACTTGGTATGGTGAATAAAAGAAGAGATCAATGTGAATAAAGAGAGAAAGACTGGTGAGAATGTTACAAAATAAAAAGAGAGGGGAGAATCAATGCAAGTAGCAGGAATACTGTGTTTTGAGTAAAAAGAGGAAACGGCGGTCACCCGAATGAAGGAAAGAGAATATATGATTATGAGAGTGTGACGAATATGAGAATAAATCCATACGAGTGAAAATAAATAATTTTCCCAAAAATCATCTGCTCTGCTTTGCCAAACAATGTTCCACTAGATTCAAGAACTTCTTCATGAAACAGTTCGTATCTCGATCTCCACCTTCGGTCACGAAACCCAAAAATCGTTCTTGCTGACGAAAGCCCTGATTGGACATCCCTGGAGCAATCGAATCTCAGATGAAACGTGTCTATTCTGTCGTATCCGATCGTCTTTCGTAGATCAAGAGATCAAACTACTATGCTGCATCGATTGCAACTCTGTGAACAAACTGGAATCCTTTCCTATGGAGACACCTTGTATACGTTGATATTATGTACCGTGCAAAGTGCCGAGTATTAGCTGAAAATTGTAACGCAGCAAACGAACAAATGGTTTAAATTTTAAGGGTAATTTAATTTACGCTTATTTAATTTACGTGAGCCTAATTCCAGCTACATTACAATTTTCAGCTGGCTCTGCAACATCAATGTATTGCGGCTGACAGTCATCGGTTATGTTTTTGCATGGCATCTCTCGCTGATCACGCATAAAGGACCCCGAGGGTTTATGGTTGTTTTCCGCTTTCCCTATCGAATATATGTTCTTCCTTGGCAAGGAACACTTTTCGCTCCTCTGTCAACGAGAATCAGGAAACCGAATTTTACTATGTAAACTAGCGAACGACGCCGAAGCAATCGATTTTGGAATATTGGGTAACGATAAATGTGAGCTTATGTTTATCGGGGAACTGCGATCTCGAAATCGAACAATTTGTATATCCTGTTCGATGTTGAGTGACGTACGCTTATCGATTACGTATTGTATCTGAACAAATACGAATGCACAGAATCTCGTGGAGAAAAAATCAATTTTGATACAAAATCAGTTTCGATCACAGTGATCACGTGCCGCAACAATCTGAAAAATGTTTTTTTTTTCAATGTTAAATCATTTGCAAACTGTGAAGCGTTAATGCTGTGTAAATATATTCCGAATTGAAAACATTAATAATCGCGGATTTTATGCATTCACGACAAAAATGTATAATCGAAACGCGAAACAGCAAAACATTCGGAGAATTTCAAAATACCTGTGCTATTTTCGACTTACTGAAATTATTAAAGAAAGAAATACATTTCAATTTCTATGTTTGAAAATTTTAATACAATTGAATATGATTGTAAGCCTGGTTCTAAAAATATTGCAAAAGGCTAGAAAGCACAGTCTGCTTTAATAAACTGTATTATTTAATGAAACATAGCGAGGATGGATAAATTAATGACTATAAGCAAGAAAGTTGAATAAAATAAAAAATACTGAATCTGTGTTGATAGTAACGAGATTACGGTATTTTCAGCGAAATCGCGAATAAAACCGAATATAGGCGAATAAAACCGAAATTGGATCGAATGAATAAAATTTGATTTTGCTCCCCGAGCGGTTCGGCAAATCGAAAATATGACGAGCTTTCTAAAATACTATATTTACTCTACTAAACGTGTGATAATATTAAGGAGATGTCTAGAAATAGCGCCGTATAAAGTTGCATAGGTTAAGAGTCGTCTCACGTACGGTTAATTGAATCGAACATGACTGTGTCGAGCATGATGTAATTCATATCATCCTAGATAATTATAGTACAGTCAGGTGCAAGAAACCTTTAGGTGCATACAGAAGAAATGCACAGGAGGACGGCGGACGCGGACGTAGCCGACGAATTAACTCGTCCTAACCGAGGTCAACAGGTTATACATAGAACAGTGTAGATTAGCGATTAGGGGGAGAGTATAGTGTCCTAGCGGCGAATGAATGTGGTTTGCTGTTTAGATGGCGATCCGTGGCCGAAACTGGCAAAATGGTCGATTGAAACAACAATTATGCCTCATTAATTGCAAATTAACCCTCGCGAAAGAGAGGTAGAGACCAGGGGGAATAAAAAATATAAAATGTTTACCCACAAAATGGTCTTCCAATATAATAATTTTATAACTAATTCTATACAAGAACAATGTCCTGCATTTTCGTTTCATATATCGAAAAAGAATATTGCGCATCAAAATAATTTTGTTACGCAAGTCAAAATTAGTGGATAAAATCAGAAAAAATTACGGGAGATAGAAGGAGCGCACAACCATAAAGAATCGACCGATCAGGCCAGTTTTCGCCACAGGGTTGCTTCTTTCCCGTGGCATGAGCTTATCTAGGGTCTCGACGGTGCATTCAGTTCAAACGTAGACGTGGCTGAACGTTTGTGGCTCTCGTTTCTATTTTATATTGCATGCGATAGACTGCGTTCTCTGACTGGCAGAAAGCTGATTAGGCAGCTCGGTGTTTTAGCACGAACGGAAAATACGACGAATTGCGTTCGCGAAAACCGGCCCAGAAACAAACGCGACAATGTTTACCCTTCGCTTAACCTTTGTTCCATTTTTTAAACTTATTTTCGCTCGTCGGTGCTTTTGTTTTCCGTCGGACGCGCTGGGGAACACTGTTTAGAAAACAATAGGTGCTCCATTGTTTTCGAATTAAACACATTGTCTGTGGCCATGACAGAAAAATAATAATCGATAAGAAGAAGACATTCGGAAATTTTTTTGGAAGGATTTGTGTATTTAAGCACTGTTGATAAAGAAAAGAAATTTTGTTTTGAGTGCTCGAGGAAAGTTTGATTTGTCTTTATATTAAAATTAGTGAAGGAAATTTTGTTCTGGCTTCTCATTTTGAAAACGTAAGAAAATAGAGACATTTGGAAATTTCTAGATCGATTTGGTTTCAACTTTTGAAGATGAAAGAGTAAGAGAAACAATCTGAAAATAATGAAAGAAAATATCCATCCCACGGAAAAAAAGATGGCTTGATTTGCGTTAAAACTACAGTTAATTTACGATTTTTGCTGAATCGCGTGACGCATTTCCGAGAGAGAATCGTCACGAACAAAACATTTTCGATTGTCACTTTATGCAATTTATACCATGAAATATTTATGGACGCACAAATTCGCGAAACGGTAAAAATATATCGCAGTGCCATCCGCAATACATCAGGCGAGATTAATTAACGGATTCATTATTTCGCCTACGCGGAAATTGTCTCAAAAACCAAACCTTTGCACCATGTTTCTTGTTTTGAATACATACAAATGAATTTACTACCACATCTACACTACAATCGATTCACAGATCAATTGTTTCTCTTAATTGAAAGATCACGTTGATCGAGTTTAATTTGTAGAATATTAATATCGTACGGTACACATTATGAATTGTTTGAACGGTGCACTGGGGTTAAATAATGACTCAATTAAAGTTTTCTTGCCTCGGATATCTTCCAATAGAGATATTTACCAGCATGAATGATGTCCAAGATAAAGTCTCCGAGACTTCGACGGTATTAATTAATTATCGGAGAAATTCTTCGAACAAACATTTTCTTCTTCATCGAAGACGTTGTGCTCCTGAACTGTTCTATTTCTTTTCTGTATGTCTGTGTAAACATTTTACAAGTTGGAGCCCACTGTTTACAACTTTTTCTATTACAAAATTAAAACGACTTCCTTTCAATGTCAGAGGTTTTTAATTATAAATTTATCAACATTCTGACAAGATAAGATCGTACAACTACGAAGAATCAGAAAATGAAGTTCATGTGCTGTTTATGTTTGCTGTGATAAAATCGAAGGACCAAGAAATGCTATTTGATGAAAATTTAAAGCGTAGTTTCACGATAAAAATGCAGATTTTGTGCAAAATAAAACGTTTTTGTATCGATTCACAGGAAACAGAAATTTCTTTGTTTTTTTTTTTTTTAATGATTCTTTAATAAATATTCTTAAATTCTTTTAATGTTTCCTCGATTTTAAATTTTGTCTACTCATTTTTGCTGTAAATGCATAAAATCAGCAGTAGATTGATGACTTTTTGCAATGATTATACTTCAAATATTTAAACTGAAACGTGGGTACAGTATATTTCTCTTACGCATGTCTTCCTAACAAAAGTTCATTCGTTTAAGACTCTTTCACTAGCATTAAAAGTTAAACACTTTTAGTCAATCGTGTATAAACATTCCCACGCCTAACAACAAATATGAAAGAACCACAAATTTGACAAATCAGAAGACGATAAGTGGTCGACGAGTGGTCGAACACGTTTCGACGAGTAAACTCGTCCTGGGAACGGTTCAACGGGGTAACTCGGTTCTGGTACCGTCAGGTGGCCCGATCGAGTTATGGTTGGATAAAGGAACTTTAATCAATGAACTTTCGACGGGGTGAGACGTGGTAGAACGCGGAAGACAGGGAACGGAAACAGAGGAACGAGACTCGGTGATAGATTAAAAGCGAATCGAATAGAGCCGGGGCCGATATTCGTTCGATCACGCGAATCCGATAATTCGTTAATCTGATTAGCAAACCGGCGTGCCACTCGATTAAAGGCGAAACGTTCTGTACACGACGCGATTAGGCGAGGAGAACGGGCTTGCTTGCGGACCGCGATTACTATGCGGGACACGCGGAACAGTCTTCCGACGCTGACTGATTCTGAAACTAGCGGCTTTTGTCTTCGCGTTTTTTTCAAACGGTACCTACACTGTACTTCGTGCAGCTCGCGATACAGAATGGTTTTCGTGACATTTTCAAATTTTGTAAATAATACTCTTTTTTAACCACCTCTGTTTTCCGTAGAGCCATTTGTTGTACCATTTTTTAAGTCGTTGATATCGTTTTACAACAAAATTTGTGTTAGATGTTTATCGAAACTTAACTAGGTATCGTTTCAATGTTTTTGTTAGACGAAAAATAATTTTCACGTTGTTTACAGAAGAATATCTTATTTTTACGGTTTTTTAAACCAACTTTGAGTCGATTGAAATTGATCGAATCAATCATTTAACACCAAACAATACGAAACATATACCTGAATGTTGTAAAAAAAAAAAATAAAACAGCAATTTACTAAAAATGTAAAAAAGAACAGAAAATGGAACAGCAGTTTACAAGATGAGCCCAATGTCAAAAACATGAAGAAATTCGCAAGATAAAGAGGTCTCGTAAAATCGTCCATACGTCGATGAACGTGAAACCAACCGTACGCCATAATCACAGGCGAATGGCGTCGCGACGCGAGGAACCGCGAATTTTAATTAAATCATATCCGTTTCCTGTGGCGGTTTTTCTTTTTCCGTTGCCCGTTGCCAAAGTGAGAGAAATCGCGTGGCCGCGACGCGACGACGCGACGTTAATAAATAGAAATCGTACACAGTGATTAAAAACCTTGAGAGAGAGAGAGAGAGAGAGAGAGAGAGAGAGAGAGAGCACACTCGTGTCGCATTTTTCGCCGTCAATTTATTCCGGTCTTCCGGCCCGAGATCAGAATTTCCCCGTGTCCCGTTATCAGCGTACGTCGTTATCCTAATTTACCGGTCTCTCCACTGCAAGAAGTCCCGGCTTCGAACTATCCACCATCGTCGTCGTTATGCAAAACCGTCGTCCCGGTGAACCTTGTGCTTGATTCTAGGCTGCAACTTTATCAGACTGTGAATCTTCATGCTGAAGAACATTTTTCTTTCTGCAATCTTTCACTTTTCGCGCCTACAGCAAATTGTTCGATGGAAGTCGGTGAAGCAATTATTCTATTAGTCAATCTTTCGTGAATTCGTTGCAGAAAATATTTTCCAAGACACTCGGAAAATAGGTGATTCTAAATCTAGAATTATTATCAACACGTTGACTGCCATAATATCTAGGCAATTGTATAACTTTGTTCGGGTACGATCAATTTTACTTAATTTTTCTTCTGGTATTTCATTTCTTTCGTATTTCTTTCTTTTTTTCTTTCATTTCAATTTTTAGCTTGTAAAAAAAGTGTTCTTAACTATTTCTTTAGAAAACTGTTACCGATACATTCGTCACATTTTTCTGATTAAAATGATACCAAACACGACAAAGTTAGGATCACATTTACTCGTTTAATCCACAATATAGTAGAATCTCTGTTATCCGAACCAGCGAGTCTCGAGTTCTTAAAACACCTGTAACTAAATCGATTTAACGAATTCGAACGAATCCTTGCGCACACGTATTCCGCATCGGTAGTAGTTAAAGAAGATCCTGCAAAAAAATTGATTTTTCGAATATCCAAAATCAGAGTACCCCCTTAATCGAAACGGACGAGACGGTGAACAGTCGATTCGAGGGATCGTCACCGACGAATACCGAACGCGACCACTTCTGAGAGGTGTGGAAGGGTTAACGAACTTCCATTCGCGCAGTCAGACCGGAAACAGACGGACGAACAAACGAGCGGAGACGTTTTCCGATAGCTTGTGGTCGCGAACCGTTGCGAAGCGTTTGCAAAGCGTTTTGCAAAGCGTTGCAAAGCGTTGGAAAGCGAAACGGCTCGCTCGCTCGTCGATGAGAAACAAATTACTGCTCGCGCTCGGCTCGGGGAAAAAGTAATCTCGTTCCGGGACGAAGGACAGCATTACGACCCGGCCTAAATGCAGTTTACTTTGCTCGGCCTCGACGAGATTTTCCCCTGACCCCTCTGCTGCAACATTTTGGAACACGTTCAAGCTCATTAGCCTGGTATCGCTAATACCTACCGCGCCGCCGCGATATGTTCCTGTGCGACGTTACCGCATTTTGCGTCCGTTCTCTTCTTCATCTGTCTCCGCACTGCAATCAGCCGACCGCATTCTGCAAAATTTATCGTCCATTCTTCGACCAAATATTAGAGGTCATCTCACCTGTACACATTTATATTTCATTTACACGTGCACGCCAATAAATATCGTTTTAACCTTTCAACACTTTGATCGCCAAACAAGAAAGCTAAAAAATTCCATGAAATCAAAGTAAGTTATTTAATAAAATAGAAATTGAACAAAATTAAATGTATGATATTGTGTAGTTCTCCAACTTTCTTGCATTTTACAGATCCTAATCAAATTTGGTACAATGAATATATTAACGTAAAAACTCATTTTAAAGCCTGAACAAATAATTCCGTCACCCATATACAGGGTGACCCGACTTTTGTGCCAGAAAATTTGGGAGGTGGTAGAAAAAGTCATTTTAAACATGGTTTACTTTTTTGTGTTTTTCCAATTTCGGCCCCATTTTCGAGTTACAACGAAAAAACCGAGTTTTTTTAGTGCAATATTTTTTTAAACATCTCAGCAATGTATTAACATCTGTCGATGATTCTTTTTTTGATTTATTTGTTTCAATGTGGACTACAAACCAATATGCGTTTGAAGCTTTCCTCATACTTTTTTACTGTTTATCCAAGCGTAGGATAGTGTGCCAAGATTCAAAACACCTTTTAATTTAAAAGTTTTAAATGAATTTAATTTTATTATTTTTTAAAAACTATTTCACAAATATTGCTCGAAATGGCCTCCTTCTTTTTCTATGCACTTTTCGCATCTTTTTCTTGCGTGCTTCACAGCCCTTTGACGGATTAAATAAAAACTCGGGTTTTTCGTTGTAACTCTAAAATGGGGCCGAAATTGGAAAAACACAAAAAAGTAAACGATGTTTAGAATGACTTTTTCTACCACCTCCCAAATTTTCTGGCACAAAAGTGGGGTCACCCTGTATGGGTGACATGACAGTCAACGTGTTACAGTAAAGACCTTTGCGACAGTTACGGAGATAAATACACGTGAAATGGGGATCCCGACTAAATGTCTGCCTAAACGGCCCGTTGTCCGCGCTTATGGCACTCCGCGCGGTTTCGAATTAGGCTGTTTCCTCGGCTCTCTGTTTTCCACTTGGAGACAGAAATAATTTAGTCGTTTTGCACTTGGTCGCCAAGGTTATGTAGTAACTTATGAACGACGACGTAGACTGCGGACTTTATTCATTCGTAGCATACTTGATTTTTTGAAACTGGTCGTCGCGCGTAGAAATTGTGCGAGTTGTAAAATTTTATCGGGCTCGACTGAAATATGTGTGTTGCATTCGAAGCAACAGCGCAGCGTGTCCCTTGCGTTCCATCGATTAGAGTGACGCTACAATGGCGTCAGCGGTTATAAAAGCGTTGAAAACAAGGACATTGTTCCCGGAAGATCACAGAGCGCGTGGAAAACGTGAAAGCCAGAGATAAGGAACAAGCAGAATTTTATATCTTGAGAATTTGAAACTTACTGCGAAGTTCTTTCGCAAGATTGCGAGACTGGAACAAGAACGGTCTCGTAAAGAAAAAATATTGAAAAATTGGAGCGCAGTTTCCTAGTGGAAAAAAAATTTGAAAAATTGGAGCGCAGTTTCCCCGGTAAAAGATTGAGAACAAAAGAAGCAGAGATATTTGCTAGTAATTTCGAACTGGACGAGAAGTGCGGTGTCGCAAAATAGTTGAGGCTGAAAGCAAAAGCTCCGTGAACATTCTAAATTGCGAACAAAAATTGAAAACGGGACGTGTACTCTTGATACGAAAATTTGAAACTGAAATGAAAGTACTTTCACAAAATATTTCTGATCGGGAGCAGTTTTCTTTTTTAGAAACATACCCACCGTGTGAAAAAAGGAGTTGGGTCTAGTTCGATTGCTCTTAGGTTATTTGTGCAATTTTGATAAAATTGAATATCTTCGAAGGACCTGAAAATTATCATCTTTCGGAAAGAGCTTCGAAAGTTGCCGACACATCGAAATCAAAGAATTTCGAAGACGCCCAGAAAGAAATTTCGAGATGCTTGGTAAGTGGACCAAGCTCGGGTTCAAGGAGAGGAGATCACAGGGTTCCGTGATCGCGGGGGCCCTGTGCAAACTTGTGCGAAAATGTTTCGGCGCACTCGAGACAAGTGCATCGTCTCTTCGCCTGTCCGCTCGGGTGTCTCGTAATTAGCAAGTTTCCAGCGAGCGGAGCTTGCGAGAGATTGCGGCGTGGCATAGCGTTTCGCGAACTGTATCACGTCCTCGGAAAAACGGCGCCCCGCCACGCGAACAGACCTAATTTACCGCCCCGGGGGGAAAATTCAGGTCGGACCTAAAACGTTCGCAAACATGTGCAAATGTTCCACTGGCCCTGGAACTCTCGCAAAACTTCAACGTGGAAGTTGGCTGATTTTGATGCAATTCGTACACAAATTTTCAAGGTGTCACACCCCTGTGAACGTTTGGAAAACAATAGGAGTTCGACAATTTTTCTTATACATAAATTTATGTTCTTTTAAAAAAGCAATAAATAATATACATCCCGTTGAAGAGATTCCTGAGGTCATTCGAAGTAACCTTTTCCTTTGCGAGAATGTTCTCCGTGGCTTCGTTCAGGAGTTATTAACGAAAAACACGGACCAATCAGAGCGCGGCTACGGTTGAGTGCAGCGTTGGCATTGGCCGAGCTGAAATCCGCCCGCGGTAGCCGCGCTCTGATTGGTCCGTGTTTTTCGTTAATAACTCCTGAAAGAAGCCACGGGGGAGGATTTTGTTCAAAGGAAAAACTTACTTCGAATGACCTCGGAAATCACTTGTTTCAAGGAGGGGTGTAATAAATATATGCGTTGAAACTATGGACTGCAATAATGATTGAATATCGTATACAATTTTGGTTACTGACCTAAGGGTTCATTTGAATAGCAAACTCACGCGTACGTGACTGCGGCAGTCGGTGTCGGGGCGACGGTTTTATCCGTTCCCGGAGCCGTTTTCCGCGAATAGAATCGATCGATTCACCGCGGACGAATCACAACCGGGAGTCTCTGCTCGATAATTAGACGCCAGTTTACGCCGAAATCAATGGGATGTAATTTCAGGCAGGAGTCACGTGTTACGCGAGCCTGTAATCAAAGATAGAGAATCGGCGAGCGATACGTTTGCTAACTGTTTGCATCGTGAATTATGTGTCGCGAAGCTCGACGGTGTGCAATCGATGCGCCCTGTCTCGGCTTCCGTCGATTCGATTGGCTCCTGAACTCCATTTTCCCGAAAGGAATTCGCAATCTAACGCTAAAAGCTATTCCGACATATTTACAACACGTAGAACCATCGTCAAAAATTATTATTTACCATTGGGCTGTGGATTTCTATAGGAAATAAAAATTGTCAGCATCGATAGCAAGATACGGGAGCTGCATGGTCATTTACTTCCTTCCATTTCGATGAGTTCAAAATAATACGACAGTATTTTCAGGTTAAATGTTCCCGCTGTTTTGCATGTAGTTTACTCTCATTTTTAATACATAAAATCCGAAGTCTATTGATCACAGTATATCTTTGCAAACCAAATTCTGTGATCAATTTTAACTCTGCAGTTTGGGTCTCGGTTCGGATAATAGAAGTTCTACTAAATCGTGAATTCAACCAACAAATAGACTCCAAAATTGTATCGTGTGTTGGACTCATTTTCATCACCGGAACATCGCGAATGTATTTTGTCCAGAGGTTCATAAAGAATTGATTAAAATATAGAGACTTCATTGCGCTTCTTTATAAACAAATACCGAACCGTTCCTTGTGAAGACTGAGGTTCTTTTTTAATTGAATAGCAGGTATTATTTATTTTCCATTTACTGAGATATAAATCTCAACTACACCATTAAGCGAGGAAGATGCAATTTTCGATGGAATCGTTGCTATACTGATTCGATGCTATATGATCCCTGAAGTTTGTTTTTCCCATTGATTTAGGAGGGACAACGCGCTCGAACTTTCTGAGGTTTGTACGCCACGGGCCCGGTAATTAGCCGGATACGTGATTGCTCGGTCCAATCAAGAAGTTTCGCGCTACGTGCCCGCGCCATTACAAACATAAACGAGATGCGATGAGTCCCCCGGTCGAACGGCAATCCCAGAAGGCCGTGGCCGAGCCCTGGAGCATGGGATGTCCGCTAACAAGATGTTTATGCGTTTTCTGATTGCGGTTGACTTTCGCGCAATTCGTATTTTACGACGATTGAGAAAAAAAAATGTTTACAGCCTCCAATTATTGTCTGAAAAAACACGTGATTTTCTTCTGCGCCCTTGAGCAATTAATTACTGTACACCGTGTATTAAAATCGTGAAAAATTATAGTTAATAAGTCACTGTACGCTATATACTACATTCAAATATAATTCTTCGTACGCTATAGTTAAACATAATTGTCTATACACTGTATACTAAAATTAGAAAAGATATTTCATCTTGGCAAATGGACGAACAATCAATGACAATATCGTTCACAGAAATTCATTGTAATTCTCCAGTGTAAAGAGCAAACTCAGGTGCCAGAGGGTATAGCAAAGAGCCAATTGGCGTGGCGCTGGTTCGTAGTGGGGAGACCAGTCGTTCGATCTTGAAAAACTATTAAATTACCTAACCTAAGTCTCTGTACAATATATTTAAACGTAAATGTCCAGATCATTGTACACCATATTTTAAAAGCATGTCTATACACAATTCTGCAATGTAAAGAGCAAACTCAGGTGCCAGTGGGCGGGGCAAAGATCCAGTAGGCGTGGCTCTGGCTGACAATGGGGGAATCAGTGCCTGGGCCTTGAATTATTTCGTTCTTTTTCGAATCCTTCGTTCCACCAGACGTTGGAAAGTTTACAGATATGTTGTCGAATCTCTTCGAACGATCTTCACGCCTGTTCTTCACGGTTCGAGAAGTTCCCGCGGTCTAGATGCGCTAAATCTCTCGATCCCGACGCGCTCGAAACACAGATTAAAAGCCCCGTTTGTAACGAGACGTCGAATTCGCAGCCCCATCCTCCGCGCAAAAGTCTTTTATTTCTCCATTTGGTGGGGAGCCTCGGGAAATGCGTTTCCCGCTCTCCTTTGCCAGTTGCGAAATTTTTATCGCCCCCACTTCGCTCCGCCGCAAATGGAAGTCGTCGTGCCGGTGAACTTTTGCGAGCTTCGCGTGCGTAAACCTTTCGATCATCATTCTTTGAATCCCGGTAGAAATTGCAGGAAATACTCATTTTTCTGTTGAATGGGGTTAAACAATTGGGGAAACGTCTCGCCATTCTTCGTATCCCTTCAAATTCGTATGCTAACAAACGGCTACACATTTATACTATAAAAATCGAAACGTCTTGGTTCAATCGTGCCTTAGAATGTGAGTAGTAGCGGCCATTTTTATGAAACGATGGGGGCAACTGTTTAGGGAAGCATCGCCATTTTTCTTTCCTATATTTCGAACGCCAATAAATAGCTAAAAATTCGTGCAAAAAAACTCTCGGAAATACACTATATCTAGTTTTTATATTTGATATTTCGAACATACAGTGACTCCCACTGACGCTCTTAAAAATCGCATAACTTTGTCAATGTTGGACTATACTAATTGAATTTTTTCCTTTTTTTTTGAGAAGTTAGAACAATTGGTTCGCTACATAACATGAAAAAAATGTTTGATTAAAATTACAATTGGTCGAAATTGCAGAGAAAGTACTGTACATCTGTATCAATTATACATATTCTGAGTATTTCATCTAAATCGGTCAACGTTGAAATGAGCTACAAACGTTTAACGATGACAGCTTAAGGGTGAAAGTCGCAGAATTTTGGCCTTGTCAGGGAATTTCATCTGGAACATCTGTAGCTCGTTGCAACGTTACCGGATTTTGACGAAATTCTCAGAATATGTATAATTCATACAGATCTATACAAATCGTACTTTCTAAATTTTCTATGTAAGTCCACATAAAACAGTTGCGAAATACAACTTTCAGTACTTTCTCTGCAATGTTTGTAAAAACATTTGTTCAAGAACTACACAATATCATACATTTAATTTTTTTCAATTTCTATGTTGTTAAATAACTAACTTTGATTTCATGGAATTTTTGAGCTATCTTGTTTGGCGATCAAAGTGCTAAAATAAAAAAAATCCAAGTGGTATGGTCTAATATTAACAAAGTTATACGATTTTCAAAAGCGTCCGAATTATAGTGGGAGAGTCACTGTATATCGAGTGAAGACTGTGATTAGCCAAAAATGCGCAACGGTGCTACGATGATTATTTTTTATTATTGCTGCGAACGAAAGGGTTGGGGATCAGGGTTAAACGCATCGTGTATCGTATCGTATATCGCGGCCCCGTTATCGCGTTGATAAGAAAGACACGGTCGCGCTGGTCGAATGATTCGCTTTGTCGCTTGAGAGCAGCAGCGTTTCTAGAGCAGAGCACGGCGCGGCCGAGGGAAGAGAGAAAGAAAGAAAAGGTAGGAGTTGGTCTCGGGCTGTGCGAGGTTACTAAACGAGCGATTTTACCGCTGTTCGTAGAAAAGCCCGACGAAAGGAGAAGGATGCGGGAACTACAGAGGATCCGAAATTGTACCTCGAGGAGGCGGCCCTCGAAAGGCAGCTGCCCGAGCTGGACCTGAGGATGCTGGTCGATCTGCCGCCCGGTCTCGACTACAACGAGTGGCTGGCCTCACACACCCTCGCACTGTTCGATCACATCAACCTCGTTTACGGAACGATATCCGAGTTCTGCACCATGACGGGCTGTCCCGACATGACCGGTCCCGGTTTAAGGTACGTCGCAACGCGAACCAATTTGTTTTTCCCCCTCCTCGGAAACCCAGTCTTCGAGAAATAGAGTCCCCTGGTCGGGGTGTATGAAGGGGCGGTACCGATCAAGAGACGAAACTTTTTTATTTATAATGACTTTTTTTTGCGAGAACCAGAAATGAACCCAAACGTGATTTAAAAAATCATTGAAACGATTGTAAGAAATATTTTTGTGTTATTTTTTAACATAACAACACCATAAAAGGTCCGGTAAATGTTTGCAAAACGGGAGCCAGCTCCGATGACCTCGCCCTTGAAATATGCTGTCAAGGTCAACATTCTGCGCAACTTTTCCCTACTCTCTAATAATTCCTTCTGGACTAATACATAAGAGAACATCTCTCAGCTGCTTTTAGTGCATTAGAATCGTAAAAAATCCTGATAATAAAATTCTCCTGACATATAAGGCGTTAATGTGCCTCGGACAAACGAAATTGGAGAGGTCCGGAGATTCAGTTCTCGGAGCGGCGTGGATTCTTTGACGTTTCTAAAAGTTTTTTCGTCTAAGAACACAGTGCTCGAACAACGAAAAGAACGACGCAGAGGAAGGCTTTTAAGGAGCATTCTCCGAACGACTCTCTCTCTCTCTCTCTCTCTCTCTCTCTCTCTCTGTCTCTCTTTCTCTCTTATCCTCTCGCAACTTTTTTATCCGGCCATTTCTTCCTTTGTTGCTCCGTTCGACCGACATTACGCGGTCGAGCAATTTCGCTTATCGTTTCGGAACGTCAGTAGGTAGAAATAGGCAATAGGTGAGCTGGAATAACAAATGTGCGAGTGACATTTTTCCGATTTTTTTTTTTTTTGGTTTTTGAGTTTTTACAACCAAGATGTCCCACCTAGAAGTCTGAATTAATTATAGTATACGGATCTGGGTATTTGACATCTGGTAGATTTTTTCCCAGAATTTTCGCGTATGACTAAATTGATTAAAGAATAGAAGATTAAAAGAACTTAATGCCAATTATATTATTTCGAACTTGCGAAGATCATTGAAGGAAGAAAGAAACTTTAATATGGCTACCGTTCGTTCGAATTGTTGTAGACAACTTTCATTTGACATGAAGATCTGCAGTTCACTAATTATTATTGTTATTATTATCATTTCAGAACGTATCTGTGGTTCGACGAGAAGGGGAAGAAAACAAGAGTGGCAGCGCCACAGTATATAGATTATGTTATGACTTTTACACAACGCACCGTTAGTGACGAGACTATATTTCCTACGAAGTATGGTGAGTAGTACAGATAGCGAATGAGATAAACGCACGAAAATAGTTCCGTGTATGCGAACGCTGAAAAATATTCGATCATTTGTCCGACGAGCAATTTTGCATTTTATGGCAGCACCTAACCCAGATCTGACGAGATCCCAAATCGAGATCTCTAAAACTTTTATGAATCTAACGGGGAAAAGAAAAGTTTATTTTATGACCGGCCTGCTCTCGCAGCGACGGTTTTATGGATTTGCCACTTTTGTTTATTATATGCGCTCTCGTCAGATCGCGAGACTGTGTTTCTATCCGTGGGTGGTTATTGTTAGACGAATTTTTATGGTTTTGTGTAATTTGAGTATACTTGGAATAGGGTAAGGGACCCAATTACTGTGGGGCTACCAATTTAACGAATTTTTCATGCTTCTGCGTCATTAATTCATTCTCAAAGTACTGGAACATGTTTATACTAATAAATATTGACAGTATTTCCGCTTCTCTTTTCATAAACAATGTTTCAATTCGCTCTGAACCACAATTTTCCTGAAGTAATCAATAAACATCAAAATCCCTACTTAATGTGATTTTAAAAGAGATAAAACTCTTCGTTTCAGTAAACGATTGCAGTGAATTTACATTTTTATGAACAGTTTTAAAGAAAATTTTAATCTAACGAAGTTCCTAAAACGAACTATACCTACTAAACGAACGCGTTAGCTACTGGAATTGTTCATGGTTTTAATTACTTTTTCAGACTTGAAAATGAATTTTCACGTTGATATATTGAGTACACCAACTTCAGTGACTATGTATCTGAAAACTGCGGAAGAATTTAAAACGTAATTAAAATCATGAATGCTAATTTCACCATTTTTGTTCCATGAAATAATTTGTTTCAATTTATTGCTCCGATCTTGTTCCTTTCTTTAAACCTTCCTGGTTTTCTTTCAACTCTGATTTTAGTGATCCATCAAATATTTTTGGGCAAAGATACATATGTACAATAAGATTTTTGGATTTTTCAAGACTTGGTTTAAAAACTGGTTTGTGTGGATAAATTCGTAAAACTCGAAAAGAGTTTCTTACATTTTAAAAACTAGAAAATACAATGAATCTGTCAAAATTTACTAGTAAATTATCGTGTAAAAATTGACTATTGAATTAACGTGTAAAAATTGCCAATTTAATTGGAATACATTTTATTTTGTCGCGTTATTCTAGTTCCAAAATTTTTAAATAATTATTCTGCCTCTTTCTGTTTTCTAAAAATTCAAAAACCAGTTTCTGCCTAAGTTCTGTCGTATACAACGTTGCAGAAACTCGAGGGCAGCGCAATGAATGATGCGCTGCCTAAGGGGAGAAAGCAATAACGGTATTAATCGCTCGTTTTCGTTGATGTTCCAGCAAATGAATTTCCTAGCTCGTTCGAATCGATAGTGCGTAAGATCCTGCGGCTACTGTACCACGTGGTGGCACACATTTACCACTGCCACTTCAGAGAGGTAGCACTATTGGGGTTGCACGCTCACCTCAATTGTGTGTTCGCCCACCTCACGCTCCTTAATCAACGCTTCAACCTGATCGATCCCAAGGAAACGGAGATCTTGGGGGACTTAGAGGCTGCCCTCTTGGGTAAGGCTCGACCAACCACGATCGATATTATTATGCAACCGCCGCCGAGACCTTGTGTCTAAATCTGAAAGAATGACTCTCCTTCTTCTTTCACTTTTTCAACCCTCGACACATTGACTGCCACGTGAAGAGCTCAGAGGCCAATGAGTCCCTGAGATAATTTAGTGATATGAAAACTAAGATAATCCTGTCTTTTAAACCTTGAGAAGATGCCTGTGCGTATCGAGGTTCAGAAGAATTTATTTATTAAAAGATAACATTCAAAAGATCATAAAACTAAACTGCTTTGAATTCGAAGAAATTGATATGAGATCAGTGGGCACTGTACTCCATCAAGTGTACAATATTTTCTAGTATTCTAATTTATTGTTACACATATAGATATTATAATACGATATAGATATAGATATATAAACGCTATGGAGAATTACAGAAATGATGCGCACGTAAAATGCACCAAAATTAAAGTGGCACTCAATGTGTTAGCCAGTGACGTCCCACGTAGGAGTGCAGATAGGAAATAGGAGGACAAAATTATTTTATCGTCCAACCCCTTCCTATTTGCACCATCAATTACGGTACACCCTGTATATGTATAACGATACCAGCGATACCGACCCACTAAAATCGTGCGGTTATATAAATGGACGTGGTGACGCACACGGGGATAATGGTCGTCGAATACCTACATATATGCATGTTCATGTTTTTGTTTAATGTCTTCAGCCTCAAGGAAAACACCTTTGCATTTTCCTTTACTATTGCGTTGTATATCTACCTACATTTCTTTAAAGTCTTCAAACGTTTTTATTCCACTATTTTCATGTTTTTTTTTGTTGAGTTAATTAAAGCTGTTCATTTTTTGGTATTTTTAAATGATCATTATCCACAGGCAGTCTTCAAAATGGCGGCCACAGTCAAAAGAAAAGAAAAATGAACTTCATTGCTAAGATATTCTAATCACTGTAACCGTAAAACGAATCGTAGTGCAAGGGGTTAATGGTACATTTTTATTGTATACGACGAGCGTAAATGAAATCACAATTATTGACAGCGGTCTTCTGGTTCCAGGTGACTCGACATCATCATCTGCGCCTTCACAAACCTTAGCCATCCAGGAGACTCCGACCACAGCCACCTAGATCGCAATGCACAGCAAGCCAGAGGTTGCAGTTCCTGAGACTAGGTGACGATAGGCGTTTGTTTTCCACCGTTTTAATTTTTCTGTCTCTCTCTTTCTCTCCCTTTTCCCCTTCCCCCCTCTCTTTCTCTTTTTTTTTAAACATAGAATATGCGAGCAACAGAGTTAAAAAAGGATAAACGACCACACGCAGGTGGAGCGAAAGCGCAGTTCTGTAAAAACCAGTAGTACCTGTACATAGCGAAGTGTGAACAACAACTACATGATGTAATTAGGTTCCTCCGTTTGTTGTTTGTGAGATTGTACATAATTTATTAAACAGTAAGATATACGGAAGATACGAAGGATGATTATTGATTATTATTGACAAAGTTAGTTGCTATAAGAGATAATTTGTTCTGTAAAAAAAAAAAATACAAATAACGATATGAGACAAAGCGAATGAAACGATAATAATATTGTAAAGTTAAAGTAATACCAAATATATACCTGGTGTTAAGGCACGTGTTATTTTCGTTCCAACTCTTTTTATTTCCAATTCTGGAATCGGCATTGTTCGAATAATGTCCGTCGTTGTAAACAAAACCTTTTGTCCCACTCTGCGATGAAAATACTATCAGGTACAGCTAATTAACAAATGCCTGGATAAATGCCTGGAAGAAAGGCGTATGTTACACATTTTTTGAAGATGAGTATCCCATGCAGTGAGTACCAATGTGATGTGAAAATTACTTTGGCAAAGCTTTCGGCACTCAACAATGAATGTTACATTGATAGATAGAATGTTACGCTAGTGTTGCTTTCATAGAGCAACAAATTATTTTTATGTCTTTCTGTTTTATGTAATGTAACATACGCCCTTTTACTAGACACACATTCAATTATTGACTTGAATATACAGTATACATTTATATAGATTATATCTTTTGCTAACCTGTGTTTTGATCCTGCAAGTGTTTTCAGCGTGAGAGTTCCAGGTCCTGAAAATTCTGCCTCAAGTTTCTCCAAAACCAAGTCATAGCTACCAACCTTCTTCCTTGTCGCAGGATATTATTGTAATGATCATCATTAAAATATAGTTTTGTTTCGCAAGTAAAGGTAACATTTCTATAAAGCTCGTACTTATAACAGAAAAATTTTCTCCCATCAAGTGCAAGTGACAGAAGAAGGGACACCCTGTTTCACTTCCACTATCCTAATCGCTGCAAACAAGTGAGCAATCTCCCTCAAGAATAGACCAATTGCCTCTGCGATGGGTTCACAGAGGTCCTTCAAAGATGTGGCGATGTTGTAGAGCAGAATCAACACAGGCTGAATAATAGCGTTGAACAGAATAGACAGGCATGGTTTTATGAAATAATCCGCAAACATTTGTAGGATGCCCACAGTGAGCGGTCTGATTATGCTGTAGAGCACAAAGCGAATTAATTGCAGGATAAACGCAGTGACAAACGCGGTGCCAATGTGAACTGTCCCGAATATTTCAGCCCAAAATCGAGTTGCTGCTTGGTCCGTTTTCTCTGCACATTTTTCTGTCGCTAAAATCGGCGGAGAGTCCGTTGTTCTGAAATATCTGTGCGGAAGAAGCATAAATCCCTTTACAAAAACTCCTTCGTTTGGATCATTTTTGTTTCTTTATCTGCGAGTCCTTTTTCATCGCGGAGACATTAAATTGTGTTTATATATCTTCAAGTTTATTCTATTAATATTTAAAAATGTGTGTTGTAAAAGTGTGATTGCACCTACGCGGAGTTCCCATGATCGAAGTAATAAATCTCAATCTTCTCCATTGGACTCAGATCTTCAGTTTTTGGATTTTCTTCAGTTTTTGGTGCTGCGATTGTTTTCGGTGTTTTGATGTTTCTGTTGTTTGGTATACCTTCGGATATTTCGCAACACATGAAAGGCTAGATTGGAAGAGAATATTATTATTAATTATTATGGTTGAGTATTTTACATGTCTCTCAATGCCTATGGGTTTTATTATTCAACCTTGTTATCAGAACATTTTTGTTTAAATGTATTGTAATTTTAGGAAAAATAGATTGTTTTAATATCGACAGTTTCATGAGGTATCTTAGCTTAACCCCTGGAACATGGCAACTCTACTGCCTCGAACGTATAAAGGTAATCCCAAATTGATGTCAGTAATTCATGTGTTTAAAAGAAACAGAGGAATTAACCCTTTGAAATTTACAAATCCTCGTATTATTTAGTATAATTTTGGAACCAAGTAACGTATTATAATGATATTGGACTTATATGAATTGGTTGACATCGAGGAATATATATTTGCAAAAAAATCAATATTTTATTTAAAGTTGCGCTGGAATAAATTAATTCCCCGTAATCGCTAATAAACTTTAATGTCCCCTGAGAGGGGACAGCGGAGTGCAAAGGGTTAATTATCCTCTTCGTAGTACCTCGGGATAATGAGGACACTTCTGTTGTCTTAATCTAACTTTATATGTTTTATCTTTCCTGTTAGTATGGTCTTTTTTAAGCCATTTCCATTTAAAGGGACATAAAATGGGCGAACGACTCGATGCACCTAAAAAATAAACCGAGAGAATGTAATTAAAATTCAACAATGAACATGCACAGCAGTATTATAATTTTAACAGAGTTGGGCAATATTTAATGTCAGTTACCGATTGATAATTGCAGTTGAAATATTCGATTATCTATTACAATTTGCTACTACTTACGATTATAGTTAAAATATTCAATCACGATTATTTTTAATCAAGATCATTAATTAAAAACGTTAAACGATTAACGGTATTGTTAATGTCCAACTCTGACTAAAAAATCTCGAACGATTACCATTCTTGTATTTCAACGGCAAAGTGTAGGCCCTGTAATTGTAATGTACATTAGTAAATAATTATGCCACGTCGCGCGAAATTGATCGTGTTACATTTTATGAGCGTGACATAAGCATGGCGCTGTTGATTTTATTTGCATAGGCTGCTTGTTAGTCAACGGCTCTTTCTTAGGGGATAGCTCCGCTGCGTCTGTTCTGCCATAGTGATCTGCCGGAACTCCCCGGTTTATAGTTCCATGCAGCATGTGACATGAGCACTCTTTAACTTAACAAGCGTATCGCTTAATTTACATTTCTCCTGGTTTATACACAATTATATTCCTGGAGAACGTTACCCTCTCTGCCTATAGGTTCTGCATGCGACTCTTTGAGACTAGTGTCGATCCCACAGCTATCCGACTGCAAGGAAGATATATTTGAAGCTTCTGTTTCATCTATGCAAGGATACTCGTCTGCGGAAACCATAATGAACGCATATCTTGAAAACGAACTGAATTAAACGAAAATTAAAATTAAATTAACATCGAACTACAATTGAACTGAACTGTCAAACGACAGTGAACATGGTTAACTGCATTCAAATGTTCACAAAAATTAGTAGAAAATATACATGGTCCGTTTTTCGAAAGACACCTGAACTGCGGTGATGGTCATAATAGCTGTCCAGTTGCCGAATGGATGGACAGCTATTGAAAAACATGCATAAAACAATGCTGCCCCCTACTCTGATTTTTAGCATGGAACAGAATCTGGGCAAATAGAGATAACCCGACGGGGATATCTCGTCGGTACCTCGTCTGTGCTTTTAACAATTTCCGATCCATGGTAATGTCGGACGGTGCATTGGCTAAAAGCACAGACGAGTTATCGGCTAAAATTGCATCTTGAGGCAGCACTATACCGGAGGCACAAGAACCCCGGGCGTCAGCACTCTCGTATCCATTCTGGTACTATGGACAAAAGAATACTACAAAACAACATTAATAATTGCCGTTGCATTGGAGCGATGTAGCAGCTATCATTTCCCAGTCCGCTAAAAATATAAACAAAGGTTGAGAAACGCTGCTCTGCATCCTCGCGGCCACACGAAAGAAAACTGCATTGAGCGATTGGGTCTATCACAGTGCCTCGTCCGTGGCATGATTCCGCTCGTTAGCCCTCGGTGGGCAGTTTCGAAAATGTGTCGCTCCAATCGCCGTATCACGTTCGTTTGACGAGATTGACGACGAGTATATCGGCTACTGATCGGGCGGCTTGCAAAGCCGTTTGGTCAATAAGAAACACGGCTCGCGAAAACTCGGGCAATAATGTATGTCGACGCGAACGGCGACGTATCGTTTGTCAGTGCGTAACGCGACGCGTGTGTAACAAAACAAACAGTTCCCTGTTTTCGCGCAACATCGAAGAAAATCGGCATCGATTAGCGATGATAATTACCGTGCCACAAACGAGGAAAGAGCTACGTTATCCTGGATCGACGAGAAGGGAATAATCAAGCAGGAGTGTGTTATATTTCTATCGTGGCCGAGGGAGAAGGTCAAACTTTGTCCGGATTCTATGCGATGTACCGGCGCCCCACCCCCGCAAACTATTTGTCCTTTAAATCTAACCCCCTAAGACGCATTCGAGGGTAGCACGCCGCTGTCGTACTATGCGAGAACGTTATCAGTACTGTCATTGCTTGCAGGTAAGATACGAGCGCGTTGTCAACACGTTTTCGCGAGCTGAAGATAATTTTACTTCGCTCGTAAACCATTATCGACTTCTATCGCGCGGTTTAATGGTATCCTTAGGAGCCATGTCGTTTTTTAATAGAACGTTGTATATGATCGTGCAAGCTAGAGAATTATTACTGAAGTATGAATTTCGTGGAATAAGGCAAGAAATTTTATCGTTCGTATCTGTTTCGAGCTAGAAAACAATTGTCAATACACTCGGTGTGTTCTACAGTGGTTGTACACGTCGTATTTACAATGGTGGTGTGTCTTATGAATACAAACGGCCGATTGATTGTTGCCGGTTAAATCGAACGATATTAATCACCGGATGGGATACGCTCGTGCAGAGTAATATCAATCACTCCGCAAAACGTTCCTAGCACTATTCAAAAGTCTAGAATAGTGATCGATGTTGTTCCAAATACCGATGTTCGAAAGAATTATTTTCGGCGGTGAACAAATATTTTACGTCTTCTTCACAACACTCAAATAATTGTTACGGAATGAAATTTCCAAAATCTAATATTAAAGTTTCGAAACACAAAAAAAAACCATTTCAACTTTCGTATAATTCTCATTTCTATCAAATTACTTCGAATCGTTTATATTTGTATAAAGAATATATTTGTATGTTAGTATATTAGTCATTAATACATTTTTGTAGTATTTATTATAGTTGAATAATATATAGATTTTCTTTATTATTTTCTATTTTAACTTCAATTATTTGTCACACATTCAACACATTACTTCACCTTTGTAACACCAATTAATAGTTACGCAGGCCCCATTACATATGTACTCATGATTCATTCTACAGAACTTGTTATTCTTTTGCAGTAATACCTCACCAATACTAAGCAGTTCCAAAGTATCTATTCCTACATACACTTCTTCCCTGGATCTATGACTTGATTCTGAAGCTGCTATCAACAAATCACCATGTACGCGTTAAAGATGCAAGTCGCCTGCCAGGGCGAAGGCACTGGGGAGCCTGAAGATCCCAGTAGCCATCATCAAGAACCTGTTAGACCCCCGGCCCAAGATTGTAGCTCGTTTGACATTGTTAGAGCTACCCAGGTAAAAAAGAGCCCATAAAATACCTAGTACACATTGTACACATTTGTCATCCATGTTTTTATCATTGAATCTGTTTCTTTTTTTCTAGTATGGAGCCTTGGATCGTGTAACAGAGTTGGTAGAATTTGGCGCAGATGTGAACCAACCAGATTCAGAGACCGTAACACTATTACACTGGGCTGCTATAAACAATCGAAAAGATATTGTAAAGTACCTTATTGCGAAGGGAGCTGTTGTCGATGCGATCGGTGGTGAGCTTGACTCTACACCTCTGCACTGGGCCACTAGGTAAATATTAAATCATTACACCTTGCGTCTTACAAATCTGGATACATTAACAAATATATTCCAGGCAAGGTCACCTGCCGACAGTTGTGATATTAATGAGAGCAGGCGCGGACCCCACTCTCAGAGACTCGGAAGGGTTCTCTTGTATTCATTTAGCAGCGCAATTTGGTCACACGTCGATTGTCGCTTATCTAGTCGCAAAAGGAGTGAATCCTAACATGCCTGATAGAAGCGCGATGACACCCCTCATGTGGAGTGCCTACAAAGTAAATAGGTAATGCGATGAAGCGATAAAATTGCGCACACCTAAACTCCTTCCCCTGGAATCAAGTTGTATCTATGACTCTGAAGTCTTTCCTTTTACAGTCTAGACCCGACAAGGTTGTTGTTAACTTTAGGAGCGTCTCACTCGCTCGCAGATAATTTCCATGGCAATACAGCCCTACACTGGGCGATCATAGCCGAAAACAGTACAGCAATCTCGACGTTGGTACATCATGGCGCGTCCTTGGATGTGCCGAATATCCGCGACGAGACGCCGATGACGTTATTAGGACGTCATATTGGTGCCGCTTGGCTTGGACATAAGATCAGCCAAGAGATTCGCGAGAAACAAGGCAGGACAAGGACATGGTGTAGAGATAAGGTACGAGTCTTCATTTGTCGATAAGATTTTTCGGTTCTATATATTCTGAATATTTTACTTCTTTCAGAGAATGCGCTGGTACTGTATGGTCAGTACACCGTTTATAGTTTTTTATCTAATCGGAATGATTCTTCAGAGTGGACTGGATTATCTAGTAAAATTAGGTGCCTTTGTCACTCTTTACATAGCATTATATTTAGCAAATCATTTTATCTTTGACGAACGATTGTTTCATATTGTACCGATGTCAATTTACTTGGCTACCAAGGTGAGTTAACGAATCCTCTTAAAAAGGAAAAAACACTCTTCGAACTGGTTCACACATTAGCTTCCGTATCTCTTGGACAGATAGTAAAAAGCGTCTTATCGCGAAAGACGTGTCCCCGATAACGCATACACTAAGCAATGAGCGAGATTTCACACAATTGATATTACCGAATAAAGTCAGTTCTGTACGGTGCACAGGTATTTGATCCGAAGAAGCGGAAGAAAGTCCATTTTCAGAAATATCTCAAAATGAAAAAAATTAAATATACAGTTTCTTACCGAATTTAATTACTAGATTGCGGATTTTTATGCAAAATCAAAATTGTTTGTATTAATTGCAAGACACAGGAGCTACATAGACACTCGCTTCTGTTTTTAATCATTTTAATCAGTTAACAATTAGTTTGATCGAACACCCAATCTTTGCTACGATTTTTAACCCACCATTTTTTATCTCAGGATGTAGCTGACGTTAAGACAAATCCAACGACCTACCATGTTATGGCCTTGAAGCTATAAATGACGCTAGAATAGTTTTTTCCGGTTTTTCGGGCCAAGTGGTTTATCTTTTCAACGTTCACGTAAATTCAGCATCATTCGCGATCCTGATCGTTTGTTACAGATGTGGATATACGTTACATGGGTGTTCTGGCTGGGCATACACGCTACTTGGTACTTGTGGTTATTGTTGGTAGGCGGTTCAGTACCCTTGTGGATATGTTTTTTACAGTCCTGGAGGGGCGATCCTGGTGTAATCGTAGCGACGCACGAAGACAAGCTGAATGTAAGCATTTCAAGCGGGTACAGCACTATTGGAGCTTCAGAAAATCGATCCTTTACTGTTCATCTTAAAAGTCTCGTTTCCAGCGAACATTTTTTTTTTAATTTCACAACAATAATTAATTTTTCAAATTTAATTTAAGTGTCTTCTCAGCATACAAAAAGAATTATTTCTGGCAACGAACGCTACATTTTTATAATTCGATTATTCGCAGACAATTATAGAGTTAGCTGAGTCAGGCGGCTTCGAGCCGCAATCATTTTGCAGCAGTTGTTTAGTCAGAAGGCCCATGAGATCCAAGCATTGTTCCACGTGCGATCGATGCGTGGCACGTTTCGATCATCATTGCCCGTGGGTGAATAACTGCATTGGTAAGCCAATAAAAATAATACGGCCAGAGATGCGTTCTGTAACCTAATCGCTTAGTATTACAGCTTGGATAACGACCGCTCAGTCTAGACAATCTAATCTCATTGTATCGAAATTCAAACAGTTTAATCGTATTGCACAACATTTTCAACTGTCTCTTCTTCTCTGATTTCTAGGTGCGCACAACCACAAATATTTCCTGGGGTTTTTGGCGTCACTGTTAGGCCTCTGCATCGTTGTTTTATCCGCTAGTGTACAGTATTGGAAGTTCGAATGCTGGACAAACTTAACGAATGGCCATACTGCCGATAACTATCTTGTCGCAGCGGCTACATGTGATGCGTGGGTCATGTGGATCACTGCTAACACGTCCTTACACTTTTTCTGGGTTGGCACGTTGCTGGCGTGTCAGTGTTATCAGGTATAACTTCCACGAGTACACGGTTACTTAAAAAATATTATTATACCACGTCTATACCCTTTATTAATCTATAATTGCATTTTAACTTATGGAAAAGAGTTGTATTATAACATTTCCTTGAAAGCTAATATTGTACAAGGAATGATTGGAACGTAGTGTGAGGTGTAACAAAAGTATGAAGGGTAGTATTTGACTAGGAGATGCAACGTTAAGCTAGCTTATATTGCGATATTAACATTGTGTCACGCTTGGTAAGATGCATATCTAACTACACCCCGTTTGCAGATAATGGTTCTCGGGATGACAACAAACGAGCGCATGAACGCCGGGCGGTACACTCACTTCAAGCAAGGAAATCCCTTTCATCGCGGTGCCCTTCAGAACGCAGCGGATTTCTGCAACATTAGCTTCTGCGGGCTAAAAGCAAAGCCCAGCTCGGACTGGTTGCACAGCTTCGATCACAAACAGAGCATCGAGAAGTTGCCGTTGCTCGCTACCAAGGACAACTTCCAATACATATAGATGATTCTCCCCGATCGAGGAAAAAGAACTGTCTTACGAGTGACGCGTTCATCCCAGCCGTCAGAAGCTAAACAAAAAAAAAGTGTGTCATATCATTTCTGCCTGAGGCACTTCTCTGGGCCACTAAACGGAGTTCGCTCCCGCAAACTATGTATGTTTTTGCGAACGAGTCCGTCGTTCCAGGACCTCCAAGCGGTTTTTGCGTATAACAGGATTGAATTGCGTGTCTCAAAAAGTAATTTTTTCGTACACAACCGACAAACCCACCGAACTTTGAAAACGCGCGTCTACATGTAAAAAGACTGTTCTAAGAGCCGTAAGTATGCGAGTCCTCCCATTCGCCATAATTTTTCCGTATATTTTCTATTCTACGAGCATCGAACAACATGCACAAGTACTTTGAACAACCTTCTCCAAAGGATCGCCTCGGCGAGCTCTCTTTTCGACCACCTGTATTTATTGCTACCTACTCCCAAAGGGATTTATTTACATTACGACGCATTGTAAATATCCGTGTTTCATGTGTGAGCGTGAAATAGTCGTTAACCCTTCCGCGGAGGCAAATTTGGATACATATTCAGCTACAGGATTTTCCAAAGGGTACATTGAAATGGTTGTAACTGTATTGAATCGTTAGTACGTATACTAGATTAACAGTAAACTTAACCCTTTGCACTCGCAGCTATTTTAATTCTGAAACCAATTTTTTCTTCGGACCTAGAATATTTCCATTTTATACGATTTTAAACAATTTTTTTTTCATTCAGGACTCATCAAATTTATACGTACAATACTTCCATGTTTCTTAATTTATTAAATACAAATTTATTCATGTAAAAAATATTTTCAATAGCAGTATAACAGTGGCGCTTCAGAGTTGCCACTTCAATACGACGGGTTAAGCTTCGTTTACAGTTCGTTGCAATCACGGTAAAATTTGCCAGTAGCGGAAGGGTTAAACATGAATACGTTCATATTCGTTTCCGAGAATTGTCTTTTAGTTATTCAAAACTCCGTGGAAGGAATATCAATCCGGCTCGATTTATAAATAACACTCTCCAACGAATTTTAACTTCTTTTTTGCTCGGCTTAACATAGAAAGGAAAGACAAATGTTCATTTTTGAGAATTATTTCTACTGTAATTGTAAAAGTTATCTTAATTTGAAGCAGGAAAAATTCTCAAAAACCGAGTATGGCGAAGACAAATACAAAATATTGGACAGTGTAATTTCTACGCGAGGATTCAAATTTCAAATCATATCGAAGAACAATACCTATGTAAGAAAGAACCATGACAGTCAGTTCTACGAGATCATTGTATGACGTACTTTTTAATGATATTATTTATTATAATTGTTTTTACTTTGTAGCTTGTAAGCCGTAGGGAATATACATCCACGGAAAAGAGACAAACAGCAATATCGTCGCAACTATTTGCTAAACGCCTTTCAAACTACAAAGATTCTGTGTTAAACAATGCGAACAGCTCGAAACAACTTCGTCAAGAGACAAACCAATGACAAAAAAAAAGTTGCTGATCATGCATTACGGCATACATATACACGTGTAAGAAGACTACGTTTAAGGACTTGAATTAAGAAGCAAAAACCGAACACGCTGCTGTAACCGAGATAGATGAAATTTGAATTGCATATTACTACCGTTGGCCGTGTAAAATCTGTTCTTTCATACTTACGAGTAAGTTTCACCTGTCTTCTTTAAGTGCCACGCTTGTATTCTTCGAAGGACATCCATCTCTACAGAGTGTCCCGAAAATGTCGTACTTCCTCGAAAGGTGTGATGCCCGAAGTCATTCGAAGTAATTTTTTCCTTTGTAAAAATATTCTCCGCGGTTTTGTTTACGAATTATTAACGAAAAACACGGTCCAATCGGAGCACGGCGAAAACAAAGCATTTTGACGTGAATTGGCATAGGAAAAACATGCTCGGAATCACCTTAGAAATCACCCTTTTCTGCTTCTTACACTTTTTCTGGGACACCCTGTATATTTATGTAAAACTCTTTACACTTCTTAATCTCTCGCAAGGTTTGATTAACGTTGATCTATCTAATTCGTTCTTAATTACATTGCGTAAACAAGACAAAACGGCGAGCGTCTTAACGATAGCAATATAAAACTATTTACAAAATAGAGCGTATGCATAACAATTGTTTACCAATGTCTGTTCCAATGGGTGTCGCACGTGAATAATATCGTGAAACATTTTCGAGAATCTGTCTTGTTGTAGGTAGTGATTGAAGAAAACAGAAAACGACGAAAAAGAATAGAACGGTCTGAAACAGACACACACAGGAGAAGGGAAATTTTATACGACAATTAACGGGAGGCGACGATAAGTGTACGATATAAGGATTAAATTGGTCAAGTTCAATGTTCTTTCACATTCCAAACCATGTACTCGCGCCTGTAATTATTAGACTGCCGATTTTATGCGTTTATGACAAAAAGGAGATAGACGAAACATGAAACAGTTCGAATAACGCGAGGTGGCACGAACCGAAAGTAATCGAAAATTGGCCCGGTACGGAAAGTGTTATAAAGTTGCATACAAATTTCTACTTGGTTTTCTGTGCGTTGCAATCAATACAAAAAATATAGCGCAAAGATCCGCAGTCTAGTAATTATCAATTTCTTCTTTTACCTGAATGTTAGTACACCCGTCTATGTATACTTCCGGTTTGAATTATTGTCAGCCACTGAAACGTATTCGAGCGAAACACGCTGTCACCGACAGTGTCACTGTTAAGGTTGCTAGATACCCACGTCAATTCCAGTTTTTATCATTATTAGAAACGACAGAAAGTTGCGTTGTGCGCACAAATTATTGCGAGGAAAAACACAAAAAAAAATTGTACGATCGATCGCAACCTTAGCAGGAGCTAGACTCAATTGGCAGGGAACGGTTCCATATTGTCGTTCAGTAGGCGATTTTCTGTCAATGATTAATAATCTCCGTCGACGGAGTGTGCGTACATTTGACATCGCATTTCGAATAGGTGCCTAAACGTTTCATCGTGAACTAGCACGAAATGTGTGTTACGGGATGAAACGTGTCAGCTGTATGTTAAGTTTTAACGTAACACTAACTCTCGGTAGTGTCTAGAAGACGAACACACGACTTGAAAACTTGGTTGTTTAGTCTGGGTTGAAAGTGTTTCGGTGATAAACAAAACAGGCATGGAATGGCGAACTGTATCGTTTATTTTTTATCAATTTATATTATAGAACTTTCACTGGTCTCAGGCTAATTTTAATTGTGTGCGACTGATTATATTCTATGTACGAATCTGTTCGGTTTCATTATACGAAAGTGTAAATAGTCAGCTCTTTTGGCGAACCCGCAGAACAGCTTTTCATTTCGATTATTTTTGGATACTTTATAAATGTCAACATTTTGAACAACTTTTGCATGATAGATATTGTCAGCGAATATATCGGATATCGAGCGTGACCACCATTAACGTTCAAGGGTAGAAGTTCGAAATATCGATTTCTATAACGTATCCAAAAAATCATCCAAATCGGATGGTAGGTAGCTGTTCTGTAAGTTCACCGATCTTCTATTCCGATTGTACTTTTCTTTAACGCACCTGTGTACAGAACAGAGTTAACATTCGGTACATCCAGTCTTCTATAGCATTGTCAATCGAGAGATCTATTTCTCAAGTGTGGACCTTATGTACAGAATGTTAAACAATCGACGTTTATACGAAAACGTTGAGAAGCGTTAGGGCTTAACGAGACGATGATATTCAGAATCGAATACTCGATTGTCGGAATTTAATTGATGAAACATGTGTATACATATTTTAAATACAAGCGTAAGTTAAGCGAGAATTGATTTATATCAGACTGCTTGATTGATCGTCGGAATGAATGCGTTTGTTAGGTGTAACCTTTTTTTTTTAATATATATATTTATGCGTATTTCCGTTCTAGTCTGACCGATATTAGGGGTAACTCGACGTTTATGTTTCGTTTAATGAACAATTAACCCTCGGGAGGCCGGAAGCCAATTGTTTCATAAACAATTATACCTTCGATCCATTCAGATCCCAATTTGTCAACTTTTCTTTTAAACACTATATTCTCAGTTTTGGGGAAATTTAATTTTCATGAAAGAGTTAAATTTTCAACTTGAGGCATTTTTATTGTGGGTAAAAGATGTAGAAATGTTTCTTGTAGCTGAGACTATAAACTTTTTCGATTGCAATAATACAGCGAGACATAGTAAAAATTGTGCATTAACATTCTAATCAATTCACTCTACTAATTTTCTAAAAATCTTTATTTCAATGTCCACGTATTGTATATTTTATATGCTTATATGTGGTGTACAATTTCGACTGTGTTTAACTGTATACATTTTTGATGTATTGGAAACATCGACACGTATGTAGTTAGCAATCTAAGTTAGCCAACGGAAATGAAGAAAGTGCATGAAGCCTTCGGGTCCCAGGAGAGCTGGGCACCGACGCCCGAGGGTTGACAGTCACAATACTCATCTATAAGTGAGCGCGAACACTTATCTGGTCTCCGTTTACGAACTAAAATCGAGGGAGCCGGTAACCAAGAATGCATTTGAACATTTTGAAGAAACATACACACAATAAACGAACAAATATACAATACAACACGGGACAAACTTTTATAATTGATGTTTTGACATATTTTACTTGTGCGTTGCGAACGTCTACTTTGGCGGGTATATTGCTACTTTGTGCAAAGGGAAGCGGGCTGTTTGACAGCACAATTAAAAGATGACAGACGCGCGAGCACTTGAATAGCTTGAGAGTAGTTGATAAACAACAAAAAAAAAAAAACAGAAAATACATGTTTCCGATGGAAGGACAGTAAATGTAATCTTGTAAAACGTTTTTTGCGACTTGTTACACATTTGGAATATATATATATAAAAATATATATAATGCCTCCTTGCGAACGATACACGTCGCGTAGACCAGCTTACAGCTGCTGTATCGAATCTTGCTAGACTAAACTAAAAACCGTTCTACAAATACTTCCAACTGAATCGATGTAAATATTCGTTTTTTCCGTTCATCTTCGAGCTGCGTTTCAAACGATTCAGAAAATTTAGCGAGACGTTGGAAGTCTAAGAAATTTTGGTAAATAATTGCGGATTTAAATCAAAATAACTATGTGTCATAAAACGAATAAAAAGGAAAATGATCAATTACTTGTTTTTCATTGAACTATGGTGTGAGGTATCTGAAGGCTTTGTGTTTGCAATATTTTTTTAGAAACAGTGTAAGTATCATAGATTGCGGATTTTTATGCAAAATCATCGTATTACCGATAATTCGAAATGAGCGCGTCTAATACCGAAAGTGTTTGTGACGCCATCTACGAGCAAATCGTTCAAGTTTGTTGTCAATTAATTTCGAATTATGGTTCATAGATGGCACTGTCAGATATTTCCGTTTCACTCTAAATATCAAATTCCGTTTCGCGCCTTTATTATGCGATCCGCTTGTATTGCTTTTAGTCGTAATATTATTTTTTAAAGTGCGTGACACCGAAAATTTAATAAACCAAAATGAGCAAGAAACCATTCTCCGCACCTTCTGCTGCAAAAAAGGCAAAATACCGGTAAGTTTCTGATTTATTTATCGGAAATTGGTTTTTAACCTAACTCCATACCCGGTTAAATTTAGGTTTGCAATTCTTACATTAATTCTGTAGAATATGTATGCTTTAGTAGATATACATTAATATTTTATACTTTATTTTTAATGTATCTATATTTTATACTTCCACCCTGTATAATGAAAAACGAGGTTTAGTATTATTTGAATCTTTTTAACGAATATTTTGGTCCACTTAAAATTTGTATTCGTCGTTAAATTGCAAATATTTATACATAATAAAAATTTCGTAATTATCTTCTAATTGTTGGACTTTGGTCTAAAGTCAATTAATTTTAAAGGCATAATTCTTATTAGCAGGAATGATGATGATGATGAGGAAAATTATCCTGGATCATTTGAAGCTGAATTGGCTACTATGGATGAGATCGATGAGGAATTTGGAAATGTATCGCATATTGCTGAAGAGGTATATAATAATTTGAAAATTCATTTGAATACAATTAGGCTATAGCTATTAATACAAAGAAATATTTTGAATGAGACCATACTCGAACTAGTGAACAAATCTGATACATTACTATTTTTAATAATTTTAAAGATTAATTTTATTCTAGCCAGTGGAAGAACCAATAGATATCAAACTAAAAGCAGTGAGTCAATATCTGTGAAAAAGTCATATTCAGCTAATGTATGTTTAAACAGCATCTTACATTTAATGACCATCTGCTTCATTCATTTATTTTTGTACTAATTTATGGCAATGTGCACCCATCATTTATACTGTTGTAGCTTGCTATATTTATATTTATTTTAATTAATAAAAAATTATTTTTTAATTAATAAAAAATTATTTTTAAATTAATAAAAAATGGAAATTTGTATAAAAATCTGCAGTTTATTCATTACATTAATTTATAACATAATGCATTACGTTCACATTAAAGTTATCTAAATATCATTATTAGAAACCATATTTACGCTTACTGCTTTTTTATATCATATATTTTGTTTAAGGGCTTCTTTTGTGTCGTAAAGTACGTTGTCCAATGGAGTGTTTAATTGTAAACTATGTTCATTAATTAAGTTACTTTCAACAGGGTCCTGAACAAGAAAATACGTCGTTGAAATGGAGTAGACCGCCTCCACCCGAGTTAAATCCACAAAAAGATTCATTAATTTTTCAACAAATAGAAATTGATCATTACACAGGTACAAAATTCTTACTCAATAAATACTTCTTATAATCGGTGTGTACTAAAATTTTGATACTAATACAAAATTTTTGTTTCAGGTTCCCCGTTACCTGGCATGCCAGGCAGCAGAATAGGTCCTGTACCAATAATGAGAATGTACGGCGTCACAGAACAAGGAAACTCTGTTTGTTGCCATGTCCATGGGTTCAGCCCATATTTTTATGTTTCTGCGCCAGCTAAATTTACAGATCATCATTGCAAACCTTTTAAGGTATCTCTTAAGCTGAGTTTATTATTAATGCAATTTACTGTAACTCGATAAAATTCTAAATTCGTGTATTCCGCAGGATGCACTCGACAAAGCAGTACTCAAAGACATGAGATCAAATCCAGAAAATATTCAAAGTGCCGTCTTAGCTGTTGAACGAGTGTATAAGCAAAATTTGTATGGCTATACAGGAACCGAGAAATCGTTATTTTTAAAAATTACGGTACCGTTGCCAAAATTAATAGCACCCTGTAAAAGACTGCTTGAGAAGGAGATCATCTTCCCTGATTTTAATCACCAATACAGTGCCTTTGAAAGCAACATTGATTTTGATATTAGGTGTGTAACATACATCGGGAAAGTAATTTCGTGCTAATTTAAAAATTCAAATTCACTTTATTAAGGCAGTGAAAAAGTTCGTGCCCGATTCCTTGTTGCATTTTAATACGAAATCGGGCACGAACTCTTGCAGTGACCTAATATATTATCGAGATTAAAAGACGATTAAATAAGTGGAAACTGAATCTTTTGGTTCGACCCGATAATTTCATTTAATTTTGTGGTTCGTAGATTTATGGTAGATACGTCAGTAGTAGGATGTTCGTGGATAGAATTGCCCCCTAAAAACTGGAAATTACGTGGTCATCATGGTCATCATCTGCAACTGACTACAAGATGCCAGTTGGAAGTGGATATTGCATGGGACACTTTCATTTCTCATGAACCAGAAGGCGAATGGTCCAAAGTTGCTCCATTTAGGATACTCAGTTTTGATATTGAATGCGCTGGACGTAAAGGTAATATAACTAGATTGCATACCTTTATGAAAAATAAAAATTTTCTGCGCCCACCCTTTTAAGACGTTATAGATAACATACAGTCTTCTTACAGCTTTCTGATGTTTCTTAATTATTTAATTTTAAATTCTATCTTCAGGTATTTTTCCCGAACCGAATCACGATCCTGTTATACAGATCGCCAACATGGTAATAAGGCAAGGAAACCCAGAACCTTTTCTGCGAAACATTTTCACACTCGATACATGTGCACCCATTGTTGGTTGCCAAGTTTTAAGCTTCGAAAAAGAAAGCACAATGTTAGAGGTTTGTAAGCGTCTTAACCCTTTGCGGTCCAAACGCTTTCCTTTCTTTTATTGTAGAACTTTCTTCTACATCATATAATTATTTGCTGTCTTACATAGAATAGCTGTGAAACACTGCAATTGTCGTTGCACATCCTGAAATTGTGGCACTATTAATGAACTCACTGTAAACCAGTAAAATAAGTAATTATTTGTGTAAGAGTTAATACCGACTCTGGCTCGACATAGGACCGGGAAGGGTTTTTTTGGCTGCAGATTCATCTCGATATCATTTTACATTATTTTATCTCTTCAGAAATGGGCAGACTTTGTGAGACAATTGGATCCAGATATTTTCACAGGCTATAACATAAACAACTTCGATTTCCCGTACCTCATTAGTCGAGCTCAACACCTGAACGTAAGGGAGTTCAGCTTCCTTGGTCGAATAAAGAACGTCAAATCAGTAGTCAAAACTCAGGTGCTCCAAAGCAAGCAAATGGGTAAACGTGAAAATAAGTCTATCAATTTCGACGGTAGGGTTCTCTTCGATTTAATATTGGTAAGGACGATTATAATAGTAATTAATAGACTATGGATTTTATGCACAAAAATGAGTGATTGAAATTTAAAACAGTAAAAAGATCAACACTAAAACTACAAACGCCGTTCAAATGACCAGTCTGAAATTTTTTATTTTGCAATTCTCGATTCTTCATTTCATTTTTATAAGACAACACAGACCAGCTACTTTCAGTGCTCGGTAGGTTCAGTGTTAATGAATTTAAGATTGTCGATGTATTATTTTCATCTTGTTACAATTATTAAAGAAAGAATGGCAATTTCATTTAGCTCTGTGTCTTACAATTGATTCAGTCAACTTTAATATATAATTCATATACGTTCATATACAGGTGCTGATCAGAGATTACAAGCTGAGATCGTACACATTGAATGCAGTTTCTTACCATTTTCTACAAGAGCAGAAGGAGGACGTGCATCATAGTATCATCTCAGATTTACAAAATGGAAATGCCCAAACGCGACGCAGGCTCGCTGTTTATTGTCTGAAAGACGCATACTTGCCCCTGAGATTGTTAGACAAGCTAATGTGCATTATTATCTACATGGAGATGGCAAGAGTCACTGGAGTCTCAATTCACAGCTTGCTAACCAGAGGGCAACAAATCAAAGTAGTCTCTCAACTACTGAGAAAGGTTTGCAATAATAAGAAATTTTATTTACACTTGACTCTTTTCTCACCTATTCATTTTCGTCAGAAATGCACAGAATCCTGCTAATTATTCATTTACGGTTTTAGGCGAAAGAAAAAGATTACCTGATACCCGTTCGCCATGGTCAGCCAGGTGAAGAACAGTTCGAAGGTGCTACGGTCATAGAGCCAAAGCGCGGATACTATAACGACCCCATAGCCACTCTAGATTTCAGTTCCCTGTATCCTAGTATCATCATGGCGCACAACTTATGCTACACAACATTGTTAAATAACGAGAGACAAGTTAAATATAAAGTCAACGCCGACGACATTACTAAAACGCCAAACAACTCCACGTTCATCAAAGCCAACATAAGAAAAGGACTGCTTCCAGAAATTCTGGAGAGTCTTCTGGCAGCCAGAAAGAAAGCGAAGGCCGATTTAAAACTCGAGACTGATCCTTTGAAGCAGAAAGTGTTAGATGGTAGGCAATACGCTCTGAAAGTCTCAGCGAATTCTGTTTATGGTTTCACCGGTGCGCAAATGGGAAAGCTACCATGTTTGGATATATCTGCTGTAAGTTTTAATAATGTATAATTGCTTTAAATCTTGTAACATGATGACATCAAATAACTCGTAAGTTATTTGTTGTACAAAAAGATTTACATTGTTATAAAAAAGTATTATACCAAATCGAGCTTAAAATTAATAATTACTGAGTGAAATATTCTCAAATTAATAATCTTCTATTAGGAAATATTTCATATGCTCAGTCAACGTGATTATTATCACTTCGTTAAACAAAGTTGTTCTATATGACGAAAGAGTAGATAATTAATCACAAAAGAAATTATAACATAAGAGGTACCATCATTTTGAAAAGAATTCATGAAAATTGACCAATTTTTTAGCGTTTACATGAGATAGCCCCCTTACCGCGGTTCAACATTGTTGAAACTTTATATTTTATAAAAATGTTACAGAGCGTCACTGCTTACGGACGTACAATGATAGAAAAAACGAAACACGAGGTAGAAGAAAAATACTGTGTTTCAAATGGATACAAAAATGATGCTATAGTCATCTACGGAGACACGGATTCTGTGATGGTTAAATTCGGCGTCAATACAATCGAAGAGGCCATGGAACTCGGGAGGGAAGCTGCAGAATATGTTACATCCAAGTTTCAGAAGCCTATCAAACTGGAGTTCGAGAAAGTCTATTTCCCCTATTTATTAATTAACAAAAAACGATACGCTGGTCTGTACTTCACAAAGCCTGATAAGTACGACAAGATGGACTGCAAGGGTCTTGAGACTGTACGTAGAGACAACTGCCCTATGGTTGCGAACATGATGAACACCTGCTTGCAAAAATTACTCATCGATAGGTAATTAAATATTGTAGACTTTCCAGATGGATTTCTATAGACATAATTAATAATTGAATGGCAGTCTTCATAACTGACAATCTAATAAAAAGACGTATGCTATACGCTCTGAAAGAATCTACTAGTGTAATGTACGTCCTTCTTCCACCTTAAGAAGTGAACATTTTATTTACTACACTAGCCGATTCATTGCTACATTGAATAACGAGTTATTTTTACGTCTTCCTGTAAATTTCATAAATTGCAACATAGGCCCCTCTTCTAGACACCCATTTAATTAGTCTTTTAATAGGAACCCCACCGACGCGTTGAACTATGCAAAGCAAATGATCAGCGATCTATTGAGAAATCGCATAGATATATCCCAACTGGTGGTCACAAAAGAATTAACTAAGACTGACTACGCAGTCAAACAAGCTCATGTAGAATTGGCAGCGAAAATGAAGAAAAGGGACGCAGGAACAGCACCAAAACTTGGCGACAGAGTCCCTTATGTCTTCATAAGAGGAGCCAAGGGGGTCCCAGCTTATCAGAAAGCGGAGGATCCAATCTACGTGTTGGAGAACAACATTCCCATAGACACGAACCATTATTTGGAGAATCAACTGTCCAAACCATTGGTACGAATTTTCGAACCGATCCTAGGTGACAAAGCAGAGTCCCTTCTTTTAAAAGGAGACCACACGCGTACAATATCGGTAGGAACGTCGAGAGTCGGTGCTCTATCCGCTTTTACGCGCAAGAAAGAAGTATGCTTAGGTTGCAAAGCTGTTCTGAAACCGGAGAGAGAGAAAATGGCTGTGTGCGAGTACTGCGAACCTAAAGAAGCAACGTTCTATCAGGCTGAATTGTACCAAGGTAGAGAATTGGAGGAAAAATTCTGTAGACTGTGGACCGAGTGCCAGAGGTGTCAGGGGAGTCTTCACCAGGAAGTATTGTGCACGAAGTTTGTATCGTTGCGTGGAGGAAATATGATTTTGATGAACCTGCAGAATATCGAACTTATTACTACGTGCAAACGAAAAAATTGTTCGAATTATTGAGATTTGTAACATATCCAAAAATAATTGAAATCGGAGTGTGTTCTGCAGGCTCACCCCAAACGCTATTCGGGTTAATGATTAATTAATTATTTTGTTTTAGTCGTGATTGTCCAATATTCTACATGAGGAAAAAAGTGCAAATGGAATTGGATACTCAAATGAAACGAATTGAGAGATTTGGGATACCTGAGTGGTAACGTTATGATTATTTGAAGACGTGCCGGACAGGTATAATTATCGTTATTGTTGCATTGTAGATTTGTATGCAAAATTCTATTTTCATAAGCTCAGATCAATTATACTCAAAAGTCGAAAATGTCGAAAGACCACTATGGTCGAGTTTGAGGACGTAAATGTTATGGTGAACAAAAATTTTTTCATGGTCACCTTTCAAGGCCGACTTTATACTCTTACACAAGACAAATTATCATTTTCTTTTTAAATCAATGACAAGTGAAATGTTTGAGATGTTCAAATATCATTCTTATTCGTCATACTATCATCATGCTCTCTGCGTTAATTATTCACCTTCTTACAGTCTAATACGAAGTAAGAATAAATGTTAGGCATATCAAAGTTTCCATAAAATATTTACTTCGTTCGTCAGATTTTGTACAAATCATTGGTAGAAAGTTAAGCTAAGTATAATTGATCTCGAAATAATTGAAATGACTGGTCGAATACAATTTATGCTTGGAGCATTGATTATGAAACAGTATCTATATTTACTTTAAATACATAAATTATCAAATCTCCGATACACTATTCAGTAATTGCATGTGATACTTAAATATATTATCCGTTATTATTTGGTATGTAAACTGAAGTAATTAAGATTACACATAGTTTCCGCTCTGAACAAAAAAATTGACAACGTACACTTTTCTTAGCTTTGCAGGATATTGTTATTTGCGAAACGAGTACGACGTGAAATGCAAATCTCGTTTCTATGGGTGGGGGCAGCATCGGTTTCTTTTCGCGAAAACAAATGCAAATAATTCGTAAATACGTTATTCACGTAAACGTCTGCTGGATGATACAGATCATGTTTTCTGTTTTGCGTGTGGCATTGCTTTTTTTTTACATAAAAGAATTTTTTTACATTTCAAGGGCTTATATTATATAAATGAAATTAAACCAGTTACATATATGTACACAATTATTCACACACTATGTCAACGATCTTGACACGTTAAACGATTTCCAATTTCACTGAAACATCTATGAACGATAGCCTTGATTACTGGTAATAGTAAAAGTGATATATTTATATACCAATATACACACTATGTTTCCCATTGGCTAATTACGGATAGCACACTTGATTTATAGACTTTTGTTTTCATATGAAAAAAATTTGTTGAAATTGTTGTGTTGTATTGCTTCGTGTTGTAACGAAAATTCCCTCATTGACTTTATATAAAAATAAGAAAAGACGAACTGCAGTGGCGATAAAATTTTAAACATGCTGATGACTGAAAAGAACGAACGTTTTTCCAAATATGAAAGATTTTTTAGTTTGTTTCTTGTTTCTTCTTTTTTTTATTACACTCCGAATCCACGTAAGAAAGATAAAACTTTTTGATTCAGTTTTATTCTCTGTTTCACAATATGAAAAAGGTGTATAGTAAATCTTAGAATAGATCTTCAATGGAAATTGTAAGGCTATTTAAAATATAATAAATAAACGTAATGAGGCGCTCAGCATCGCACAGGTCATTCGAAACGACAGTCGTGGACTAGTCTTCTCAGTAAGGCTTGGGTAAAAAAAATTCGTTAATAATCTTGATCATTTTTTACTTTGCAGCGCGTTCGACAACCAGTCCATCGCTTGGTCGAGGCCCTCGCCTTTCGTCGCGGATGTTTTGAAGATTTGGAACGTTCTGTTTTTGAGAGCGTCTAATCCGAGCGCCTGATGCACCTCTGCGACACTTAAACAGCCCGCCATGTCTTGTTTATTCGCTAACACCACCAAAATAGCGCCTTGCAATTCTTCCTCCTGAGAAGATCAGTTATATATGTTTTTGTATAAAATACAACATCAATCATTTTATCACTAGATTTACAGAGCACTAACAGCGACTATTTTACATTACTTTATAAAAATAACGAGAATATGTCTATCTAAACCCAAAGAAATACATTTGTTGAATAATCCCTCGGGCACATATCTCTACAATCTAAATAATCGTAAATTAAAAATATTAAAACGCGTCCCGTAAATTTATTGTTAAAGTAAACGTTTCTACAATACGACTTGTGTATTTTAAACATTGAATGTTCCATATTTAAAACTGTGATGATTATTGTTATTTATTGTATTAAAATGTACTTACTCGCAGCATATAAATTAATTCATCTTTTGATATGCCTATTCTATCCTTGTCTGCTGAGTCGACAACGTAGATTATTGCATCCGTGTTCGAATAATAACACCTCCAGTATGGTCTACAAATTTAAAAATCGCTAGAACGTGTTGTATATATTTTGAAAGAAGAAACCTGAGAATCATGGTTGAATGTAGCAGCTATTTAGTATATTATTGATATATCTCAAGCTTCTTCTTTTGAAATATATATTCCATGATTATTTTATCATGTGATACTTTTTTTCTATATGTACTAAGGGAAGCCTTTGGGCAAAAAATTAATTTTTTGAAGTTTTAAAATTGACGAAGTTATTGTAAGTTATTGTTATTGACGATTCAATGTCTTCCGAAATTCCGAGATTCCGAAAAATCAATATTTCAAAAAACGGAACTTTCAGATAGAAGCTATAAAATCATTTCTTGAGCTTTTTAACTAGAGGATTCTCTTAATGATTCTAATATACTCTCTATACTGTATTCTTTTCAAGAGAAACATCCAATCTTTTACAGCCAACATACCGTATACTAGTTTGTCCTCCAAGATCCCACACTTGAAACTTTATATTTTTATACGTGACTTGTTCTACATTAAACCCTATAGTAGGAATTGTTGTAACCACCTCTCCCACCTGCAATCTAATAAATGAGGGATTACAGAAACTTTGTAGTCAAGCATGACCAAATAAAATATGACTTTTGAAAGTTCTTTTAATTAGTGTTTAAAAATTAATTCTTAAATAAATTTCTTTCATCTTCTGCTTACTAAAAATATGAATATAAAATCAACAAATCTTATTGCAGACTAAAGTACATTTCAATAATTAACGGGCATAAGAGAATACATTAATATGTAATATAGAAGTTATGTAAAGGTTGTCAAGAAAGTAATAATCATCCATTTTAAGGATGATTATCCAGTGTTAGATGAACTAGATGAATTCCTGTTAATTTAACAGTTCAAGTTTTATAGCACTTTCTCAGGTAGCTTCTTTTAGATTTGCAATGCTAACTGCCATAAAGAACACTGATAAGAAAACTAGTTGTTTCCCTTTATCAACATGTTCTTTTACCTCTCGACATTGTAACCTAGTTTCACCAATGTTCACACGCTATTCTAATGAGCTTATTGACTACAATGTATCTTATCATTGAAGCTTCCTTATCACCAAGTTCAACATTGCAGATCTAAAATCTTTCACAACTAAGAACCTATAAAATGTTCACCGCTTATTCCAAGAAAACAATGTATTCGGATACAAACTTGATAAAAATATGTAAACATTGCAAACGATAACGTTTACAACTTCGTAATCACAATTAATATTAGAATAGTGCTTTAAAATGATAAGTTATTTGCATTCGTAGTACTATAAATTCAAATATACATACATTTATACGATGTGAGTTTAAAATTAAGAAAACAGTCAATCTGTCAATAGGTTTTCTGTAGGTAAAATGTTAAGAATGACTTTCACTGTTATAAACGATTTTGAAGACTGGTTTTTTCGCAATGAATATGTTGAGGGGAATCAACCCTAGGATCATTACTTTCGTGTCACCCTGTAGACGCGTTTAAACTGTCACGCGAAACGCAGGCTAGCTTGTCAATGTGGACCAAACCTGTATAAGATCGTAGTTTTTCCAGCACCGTCCAGACCCAGGATTAAAATTCTCATTTCCCGGCTGCCGAGCAGATTACGAAAATAACTGAGTAGTCCTCCTGGAAAAAATGTAGAACCGTCGGTATCACGTAAAATTGTCGAGAAACGAGAACTGTCGGCCAAGATCAACCTAGCATTTGTATTCGGTACGGGGATTCGGTGATTTCGAGAATGGAAACTCGGCGGAAAGGTATCGCGTGACTTACCCATATTGATAACGTGTTATTTCCGATTCATATAGTACAAATTAACGTTTATTGTCAAATATAACAATCGGAGTTCTGTCCAAGTAACCGGGGCTGCACACCCCCTTTAACTCTTCACAGATACAGTCCTCTTTGGATCACTTGCTGACTTGTATCGTTCCAACATACGTGAAGTTTGTCGCTGTTCCCTCTGCCTTCGATAAAGGCTATACTAGATGCGAAGCTCTTGTTAGAATATTCAATCTTAGTCTTTAGAAGGTTTCGAAATTTTACGCAGACCCCGGTTTGTTGACTTTATATGCAAACAAACACCTGGATTGACAAAATGATAAGCAAACTGAACGTCGTGTGTATTTGTGATATGAAAAATTGTTCGAAAAGCGAGTCAAAATCTTATTTAAATTCGAACAAAATTTCGGTTTTATTTGAAACTTAAGGAGGTTACTCCTTAATTCAATGATTTCATTGATTTGTGCAATAAGTAGTGTTGCTTATGGATCGTCATAGATAGAACCAGAGAGGAAATGAGAGTGCTCATGCTCGGGGTTTTAGCACAGACGAGGAATACGAGTAGACCAATCACCATATGGGATTTTCTGTCTCACACTGTTGCTGACAAACAATAAATGTTGAAACTAGATCCACAAGAAGCTTAAACCATATCACCGACGAGATATCGTCGGTGTTAATAGGCTACCGGTCGGTAAGCGTCAGGGACAAAAAGTCGATTAATAGGCTACCGGTCGGTAAAGTGTTACGATGTATTCAGAAAGATGGCGCTTGGCAATAGAACAAAGGAATGACGTCATTTTTCCAGATTGATGTGTTCAAATGACATTTAACTGTCAAAGTTATAAAAAGTACGTACTGATTGTTATTATGTTTTTTTTATATATGTTTCAGAAAATTTTTGAATGACAGAGGATGTCGGCGAAAGTCGCAAAACCTGCACCACCTCCTGTCGCTAAAGATGTTACCAGTCTGCAGGTTTCATTGCCTCAAATGCTGGATCTCGCGTTGGGAACGCCCGAAGTAAGAAAAGAACTTGTCCAAACCTCCTTGATTTCGCAATATTTTAATGAAGCGAATGGATGTGAAATACTTTAAAGTAGGTACGTCGTTTCCCGTTTTCGTGTAGGTCGGAGCGGTAAATTTCAACATCCTCCATAACTTCCTTCACGTATTGTTACACCAGATAGATCTCAAATCGACGAAGGTTGAATACCGTGGCGATGAGGCGGGTCGAATTAAGGTAGATTTAATCCTGGAATTAAGTTCTTCAAAGTTATTAGAAACTCGGCGAATTAATAATCTTACGTTGTTTGTCGCGCCAATTTTTACAAATTCTTACGAAGTCTTTTTATCAATACGGTTCGTTAAGAATTCCGTCTGTTTTATGTTCATGATAATTGTTCACTCTTCTTTCATTCTCGTATTTCTTTCTCATTTTCAATACGTGAACATAAAATACTAATTAAAGTATATTGGAAATGTGTCTGAAGAAATCATGTTATCCACCTGTTTAACGCTGAGTTAATGATCAGGATTAATGTTAAGAATTGGATTTATGTCCGCCAATATCTTTAGACGATGGTGAGCTCTTTGAAAGCTGGCCCATCCTTATATTTCCAAGAGTACGGCATTATCGACAGTTCGAAGAATGTAACGCAACGCTCACGCGGCCCCGACGATGTGGAAGTAATCAACGTGGTAGCAGATGGTAAAGCATTTGCTCAGTCGATTATTCGTTTCTATAATAATTCGATCATTGTAACAATTTTTCGTAGAGACAGAAAAGAAAGAATCTGCGAAGAAATCAGCGAGCGCTCCAGCAACCGAACAAGCAAAAGGTTCTCTTTTCATTGAAGTGAATTTATTCTTATTATCGTTGTTTCATTGTGCACCATTTGATTATTCTCGGATAATGTTGAATAAATATGTGTGAAACCAGAGGATCAGACCGATGTAAGGACGACGAAAGGATCGAGGCAGAAAATAGGATCCGAAAAGGATATGGAAACCGTGATATACGTAGAACCGATTGTCAACGATGTTATACCCTCGGCACTGGCATTCAAGCAACTCGAACTAACTGTGAGCAATTTTTAATTCGATCCAATACTACAAGATGTTTAAAACTGACATTGCTTTTTTTTGTTTTCACAATTACGTGCAGGTGTACGAGCTTCAACGAAAGTTTCAAGCACTCGATGAATTGTCCACGAACGCGGAGCTCGTTGAGCGTCTGAAGGGCAAACTGACAGATCCCTTGACCGATCTCTGGAATGTCATTAATATTTCGAAAAGATTGGACGCTACTGAGGAAGGTATTGATAAGGTATAGCTACCCATCATTGTGTGCGTACGTTTCAATCGTGTCTAAGGTGAACTTTACTGTCACTCCTAAACACCTCGATCGAAAGAAGGGCTTTCTGGTCCATGAAATTTTTTCAATGAGGAGAGCAATGTAAAATTTCATGAACAAGTTATAATCGTGAATTATTTTCGTGATTCAACGTTAACACCTGGTGACGTGTCGCTTCCAGTTGACTACAATGGTGCAGGATGCCTTGAAAGGTGATCAAATCGTCCAGGGGACATCGGAAGTTCCGTCGCAACTCGAGGAAAGGTTAACAAACTTGGAGAGTGTCCTTAATAACTTGGAGAGCACTGTTCAGAACTTGGAAATAATCGCTAATGCGACTACCGAGGACGGAGAGGCGCCGGTTACCGGGACGCATCCGACGAAACCGGAAAAGGAGGCCGGCCTACAGCCGCGGGTATCTTTGAGCCAGATTCTAGGTGGTGTAGACGTCAAAGAGATGAACGAACAAGTGACCACGTTGCAAAAGGACGTTTCGAAGATGCGGGACGACTTGAAACATCTGAGCGAACAGGTTGCTGAAGCGCAAACTGGTAACTCGACCGAAACGTTATTTTTTCTCCGTGCTTGAACACGAAAGTCAAACAGTCTCAATGATTTCTGAAACATTCCTTGAACAGAATACGGGGTATCTTGAAAGATTGGTTTCGATTTTCCATAATGATGAAACTTGGACAGCATGTGTAAAATATTGTCCTTTGCATTTTTAATTATGAAAATCGAATGCTCAATAGCTTTAGGTGTCTCGGGAAGATATTTGAAACAATAATACGGAGTGTCTTAACTTTTAAAGAACTAAATTTCAGCTTTTCATAATTCGGCGAAAATTTCTAGAATTATAAAGCACGAAATAAATCGAAAAATTATTAACAACAGAAGGAGGAAAAGGAAGACGCGAGGAAGAAGTACGATCGCAGACGGAAGTACAGAGACCGAGCGCAGATATCGCGCGAGCTGAGGAAACGACAGAGACAACTTCGCCGAAGAGTCCAGGAAGCCCTGAAAAGAAGCAGCAAGGTGTCGAAACGGACCAAGAAGACTCCGTAGACCAGACGGAAATAACAGCCATGAACGAACGCATGTCAAGGCTGGAGAAAGACGTGATCTGTTTGCAAGAGATAGTAAATAGTGGGCCCATGGCTGGAGTCACAGGGAACGCTGAGCTTGATGAATTAGTCTCGAAGATCACGAGTGTCCAAACTGACATGGAAAAATTGAACCAGACCGCGGACCGTCTGATCGACGACAAAGAAAATCGCGAAGTGCACCTTAACGTTAGTGCCATATTCGCTTATTTTCCTTCTGTTAATTATTTCTTTGATTGTACAATTTTCAATTCGGATGAATTGGCAATAAAGGACTTTCCACTCTTGTTTCAGGCTTTGCTGGAGCAAATAGAGCTTCTGAAGACGATCAAAGCAGACAGGGAAGATCTCGAGGACGCTCTGGCTGACAAGGCTGATGCTCAGGCAGTGCACAGGAAGGTTCGAAAATATGCAATCTTTATAATTTTTGGTTTCACGGAATTACAGCGGACGAGATTGTTTTCGGAATATTCATAAATTCACGGTAGGTTTCGTACGATCAATTCGACGCGGCTTGCGACGATCTCGCTCAAGGCCTCGAAGACGCCATCAACAAACTAGGGAACCAGGAGTCGATTTGGCAGCAGGCCCTGGACGAAGTGCAGAGGGAGATCGAGGGGAAGGTTGACAAGATAGAGATGACACCGTTGAAGGATTTCATGAGCACGAAACTGAAGGCTGTTCAAGACAAGCTGAGAGCCATTGCTCAGGTGAAAGGGGACACCGAAGCTGCTGGGACGAAGAAGCTGCTCAGGTAAATGAATATTTACTAATTTTTGAAAATAATTCAATCGATGAATTAAGATATTCTTTGAACTGTGTAATTACAATTGCACCGTGTCACTTATCCGATGCGTTCCTAGAGACGTCCAGTGCATATCCTGCGACAAGAACGTTGTTATGAGGACGGAGGACACATCGAAATTGAAATTGGAACCATTCCCGTGCGGTATAAGCATGAAGCCGTATCTCACCTACGAGCTGGATCAAGTTCGGAAGCAGAATAGGCGACTGCCTCACAGCAGGAACATGATTCAATATGAAGCAGCCCTGCAGGAAGAGGCGAAGAAGCAGAAGTCTGCTCGGTCGGACAAGCTCGTGAAATCTCCCAGGTAGAATAGCGACAGTACACACTCTTTCTCTTTCCTTAGAATATTCATTTAATCCCCTATTGTATTTAGTGTATACTTCATTACAATTAATCATGTGGTATCGAGCAATGAAGCTTAGACATTTTCATTCCGCTTTTCTGATACAAACTGAACTTATTTCCGTATTTGAAATTTATTGAGTTTATGGGACAAGTTAGTAAAAATTTAATCAATTAGAAAAATAATTTCCAAAAAAAAGAGAAAGGTACGGTTTTAGTTTCTGAGAAAAATTACGAATTCGAGAGGCACCTCTATGTGACGAGAAATGCGATACACGTAGAACACGAGGATATTTTATTTTTGATTCGTACGCGTTTATGGTTATTTTCTGTGTTCTAAGAAGCAACGAATTTGCAGAGATCATCTGTGCAACCGGTACTGTGGAGGAAGTCATACGGTGACGACGCCTCAGCAAAGGGTGATGCGAATGGGACACTTTATCAGTCAATGGGGACCGGAAGTGGTGCAATTGACGGAGGGATTGGTGAAAGGGACGGATGGAAAAATGTATAGAGGTCGACCACCACCGGCCAAAATCGACGTTTGCGGACCTGGATATTGTGACGACTACAGGAGCGAGGCTAAGCCTTCGGTAATCATACTGAGTTTGTCTATGAGCATAAAAAGTATTTTAAAAAAGAGCACTGCAACTTAATTAAGTGTCGCTTGATAGAATTATATTTAACGATTAATTTACAGGGTGTTCGACTACAGGTGGGAGAAAATTTAGGAGGTGGTTCTTCAGGACAATATAAGACGAAAATGAAGAGTAAAAAAATTACAATTTCGGCTTTATTTTCTAGTTAATATCAATAAAAAATCCTCCTAAAATGCGGCAAATCTTTCGCCCGCCTCTATGAGGTGTAAGCAACGCACACCTCTGTTGGCAGGGTTGCCGCATTTTAGGCGGATTTTCAATTGTTCAATTGTTGTTGTTGTTGTACTCTTCATTTTCGTCTTATATTGTCGTGGAGAACCACCCCTTAAATTTTCTCCCACCTGTAGTCGTATACGCTGTATAATAAATACCTTGGAAATAAGGGTATAATCTCCGTCGCGATTTCCTCGGTTCAGATAATTTCTTAAATATTCTATGTTAAATACTTTGACATTTCTCTAGGTTACAGTGTTCACTATGGTTAAGGTAAAACTAGTATTTTTGTCGCAGTAATTATTTACCATTCGTTATTATACAGGAACGACAACCATCTGCGAGTTCACAAACTAGAAAAACTCCGGAGAAACAACCCTCGGCTATTTCAAGTAAATTACACTATTGCTGTTGTCATCCATTAATTATCTTTATCAATGATCTACCTCGTAATTAATTTCCCCTGACACTACAGTTTTATTATCTTGGCTATCTATCACGTCTGCTGTTAATAAAACAGCGATCATTTAATATCTTCTAGCATCAATTTTGCACTAATCCGTTAATATTTCATATAGAAAAAAGAAGCTCAAAATCGGTGTCCAGTAATATGACCAAGGAAGCGACGCATCCGGAACAGGTAAAATTTGAAAACGGTTAGATATGCAAAAAAAAAAAACATTAATAATATTTCCACATATTTATCAGCATGCGGTAGAATCGCATCATAAAGCCGAGCCAGCGGGACGTGATTCGGAAGAAGCGCGTCGTGGACGACTCTATTCAGATCAAATTATTCATTACGAAGCCGACGAGGAAGAGGCTGAAGATTACGAATAATGAAAATTGTATCAAATCTGAAAAATCTATATATTCCGCTAAACTACTGCCTTTGAAGTAGGATCGACAGACGTGTGAAATGTATTTTATAACTATAGTTAAGCAGTCGCGGGAGAAAGTGTTTGTTTTATACGTACCTGGAAAATTTGTGTACGGCTATTTATTTACTGGAACTGTCTCACATTTGATAATACAACTCCTTGAAATGAACGCAAGACTTTTTTTACAGGTGAACCTGAAAGACGGAAAAATGTTACCTATAATGTAACGAAATTCCGTGAAAGAAATGCGGGACCACAAATCTTCTCATTTCACCGCTGTGCAATACAGTCTTTTCTCGATAAATGTCGCAAATACCTGGATGATAAAAGTCGTAGAACTATCCGCACTACCGCGGGGTACTGGGGACCAAAGAATCTAAGGATCAAAGAATGCAGGGAATCCAATATCTCCTGGACGATAATTGTCACTGACAAGACCCGTGTTTTGGACATATATCGAGAAAACACTGTACACATTGCTTCCAAGTTTCTAGGAAACAATGTTACGGAATACACGAACCGAGATAAAGCAGAGATGATAAGCGCGCAATCATCCGACGAGACTCGTTCTTTTATTAAATGTTTTATTATTAAGAGGGAATTTCGGAGTACACAAGACTATCTAGTGAAGTCGATTTGGAACATCGGTGGTCTGTCATGCTAAAACAAAAATACTGGATCGCACCACGCATTGCGACCACACTAGATCGCTCTTCGTTATTGCACATCACACCGTTCGAGATCCGTTCACATAAAGAAGTGTACACAGCGCTCTCGAATGTATAATTATACGTATGTATATCGGACTTATTCGTATATCGCGATCACTCCCGCACACACGGTAGCTATTCTCCTATATAAAGGACTATACGGTAATATTCGGTAATATTACTGCATATACTTTTTTTTTTGTATGTATGTTCATGTATACGTATATCGTGTGTTTCCGTCGGAACTAAACGCTACGTCATATAAATTTCAAGGTACAGGAAGTATCTACAAGTTTTAGGTATCTACCACATAATTTTACGGCTGTCACGTTTTTCGTTTTCTCTGGTTTTCTTTCCCCATTTTACTGGTAATTGCCGTTAATCTACATACGTTCGCTAATATCTAGGAGATTACCATGAATTTACCATACTAGAATCCTACGGGGCGAAATCAACGGTGTACATTGGGAACCATCACGTAAGATCATTGGCTTAACGACAAAATGCAATAAATATAATGTCAAATAAATATATTCATATATTTATATATATAGATTATACTTTTTTTTTCTTCCTTAGGAGGGGGACAATATAATGTCTTAAACATTAACATGGATATGCATTATTGATTACAGTTAATAATACTGGCAGCTTAAAGTACAACGTGTATGTTCCTATAAGTATGGCTGTATGCGTGTGTGTGTGTGTGTATGTGTGGGTATGTGTGAATGTAGGTGTATCCTGTGAAATAAGGAGGAAAGTAATGGTAGTGAGTGCCAAATAGAATAAAAATGATTGGCAATTGGTGTAACAGAATAAATGTTATGCAGAATTCAGGAGTGCAACAAGGCTAGAATTAGAGCAACGTTTTACCACGGGTTGGTGTTAATGGAATCGTTTAACATCTTAGTTTATAAATTGTGATTGGTGTTTCATTCTATCCGGATTCTAATATGAGCCAACTGATGTCTAGACAAAATTGTTTGCTGTTTATAGTGAAGTAATCTTCTCCTCGGATTAGTGTTCCTTGTCTCGTTACGCTAATTCGGATTTCGTTGCGGTACGTACGAAATAACAAAAGTACTGAGCAAAAGCAAATGAAATTCGGAAATACAAATTCAGCCTCCGGAAAATTAGTATTAATATGATTTCTTCGAGTCAAGTAAAGTCGAGGCTTGTCAACTTCTGTCGAGCAATGAATTTATCATGTCACGGTGGTGTAGAATATAAAAATGTTAGTCCTCGTATATGTATTCACTCTTGCCTACCGCCAAAAAGTTTTACGAGTACGTTTTTCGCGAGGAACATTTGTAAACAGATTCTCACAAAACGTATGCAATGGTTGAATACAGTAGAGTCTTGATCTAAGCTCAATCCTCGGGTCCGTGCTGTGACATAGATCGTGTAGGGCTATAGAAACACAGACCGACGGTGCACTATATACCGTCAATTAAACTGCTAAGTTCAGTTCAAATTAAATCGTGTTCAGTATCACTTTAATCAGAAAAATGCTACGAGTAAGTTGGCGAAAGTCTCATACAAAGATAATGAAAAATAAAGAAGTTTTACGATTGAATTAACGGATTACGTTTACACATTACACTGCTCAGTGGAGAGGATAGGCGAACTGACTAAGATCGTGTAGCTCCGCTTAGATCAAGACTTTGCTGTACAAAGTAAGAAATATCTGTTGAATAAAACATTTGTATACTTTCATTTCACGCTTACAACATACGAGTTGCATTGAAAACAGTAAGAAATGGGTAAACAATTGTAACAAATATCTTAGTTAACCGATATAAACGTGTCCTTTCTCCGGGAACAATCGCATCATATTTTCTGTCCAAAAGAGTTTCGTTAGTTTTCACGAACGGGGGAAGAAATGAAATGAGAACGTTCGATCTCTTTGGCTACAATCAAAACTACAAAGATTTGCTTTTCCTCAGTAGATCTTCGCTGATTGTTGAAAACAGTCCGAGGTTCTACATCGATCAACGCGGCACTCGCTACTCGTCTGTCTAACGTGTTCTACTATGGAAAGAGTCATTAAGTAAAATGTTTACGCGTCGGCAGCGTGATCACCGAACAGAAGTTCGGCCACGACCGGCCTGCGAATCGAAATCCTTACCGCGAAAATTAATTATTGTAACACCACGGACGTCTCTCGTGTCGCGGATGACCGCACCTCGTTGCTGGGCTACCGAAACTCTATCTCGTTACAGCGACTTAACCGTTTACGTTGGTACTATTACTATTATCGATAATTATATCATATTTATTATTAATGTTATTACTACCGCTATTAATATTATTATTCGGTATCGTTAGCGTTATTATCGTTACCATAATCGTACGAGAATATTGCACACAGCGACCAACAGACACGGATAAAGGGAACTAAGTAACAGATCACAGGTAAAACTAGGCTATCTCTGTAACAAATTGATATCACATGAAAAAATATGTATCGGTTGCCTCTTCTCACACGAAAAATCTCCCCAAAAATAAGAGACTGTCGGACGGATGACTCGGTTGGCGAGCCATCGATGATTCGGAACGGCTGACACCCACGATCTCGCTTGCTCGCATTTACGCTCTTTTTCCGACGCTTTGTCCCTCTCATCTCTCGCTTCCGGTCAGCCCGGACGAATAAATAATTCATTTCCGCGTCCACAAACCGTTTCCCCCCCTTTTTTTCTCTCTTTGTCTTTCGCGCGATGTCCAACTGAATTGCAAAACACGTCGATCGACCCGCTCTGGTCCTGTGCCCTAACCGCCTACCAACGACGACGAACAACTAAAACCCTGACTAAATGATTACGATTAGCAGTAATGTGTTTTGGCATTGTAACCGCGGCCAACCCGTCGCGGCCGCGTTCATCGTTCGATCCATACAAATTCATTCAAATATATTCGATTCGTTCGATCGATCCAGCGCTCGGGTCGTTTTCTTTTCTCGCTCGAACGCGAAACACGACCGAGCTTAAACACTCTCTTCTTTGGCTTCCAGCTCCGTCGTAGAGGCCGCACGTGCGCGCGCGCGCGCGCGCGCAGCCCACCTACGTGTGTATTTATATCTAAGTACGCATTATCTCGCATCCCGTTTAGATTATCCGCTTGTAAGACAATGACTCTGATCCCTTCGATAGTTTCTTACGTGAAACCCGTGGCCGTCCAGTCCACGGGCACAAGGAACAACCGTTTTGTAAAGCTCTTGCGACAACCCCGTTATCCATCCTGCTCCGAACAGGACGTTCAAGAAGCTCCTAAGCGCCTCGACGTTCCAACGAAACGGAATCACGAGGAAGCCGACTCGTTCATAAATAACCTGTTCTCTTTCAAGTTGGCGGACGTCGTTTCACTGGCTATTCTTTGTTTTGGATGTGTATCGATTCAAAATATGGATGTTGTTAGAGGACACTGTGCTCGAGACATTTCATTTTTAACCCTTTGACTACGGCAGACTTTGAGACCGATCGTACCATACGGCAGGAATTAAGTTACGATGTGCGCCGAGAACGGCGAACTCTTGGGTAGGGTTTTCACAAAAATGCAAAAAACAAAAAAAAAAATAATCAAAAAACTGAACTTCACCACGTTAAAACAATATTATTTATTTTTCTGAACCGAATTATTGGGTTGGCAACTAAGTAATTGCCGATTTCAGTTAAAGATGAAACTATAACTTGACTCAGTTTTTGGCCGAAAAGGATCAGACTTTCTACGAACGTGGAATTTTCAAGTTGTCAGAAAGATGGCAAAAGGTCATCGAACAAAATGGAAAATACATCATAGATTAAAGTTCATTCCAAGTAAAAAAAAAACTCTTTTATTTCATTGAACAAATCGGCAATTACTTAGTTGCCAACCCAATAGTATAAGTATCTAATAATCAGTATCTAAATAACAAACAAACGCAAAATTTCTGAACGCCTATAGGCGCCCATAGTAGTCAAAGGGTTAATTTAATTCTCAAATACAGATTATTAAATTTGCCACTTTTACCCATTTTTGGCACAGCGCAACTGCTGATTTCGGTAGGTAAACTGCTAATTAGTAACAGCTACGATAGAATATTTCTCACACCCCAATGTAAATACTTACTCGCCAATTTAAAAAGAGATCTGGGTTTCCGAATCGAGACAGCTCCCTCGTCAGCGTTTCCTTGCTTTCGTTTCTTTTTTTATTCCTTCAGATTCCTCGATTTATATTTTGCCTCGATTTATCGCAATTCTTCGTCAAAGCCACCCCCCATCTAAATCAAGTGCAAAAACGGAAACTCTGGATCCGCTAAATAATGTCGTGGAAACTAATTCTTTTCATTTTCTGAGGAAGACGAGATTCAAATCCAACCTTGAAACGTTTCTCATCCTCGTCGACTCTCCTCGTTCTGTAGAACTCGTGATCTCGACTGTTTCCGATAAAATCGATCGTTCTCCATCCCCGGGTTATAAAGCACTGTTCGGTGAACGAACACCGATGTAATCATAAATGATTCAAGTGAACCGAATTACGAATCTCGAGGTCGCTCGTTCTAAACCTACAGAAACTTCTCTCTGATTTGTACTGTATTTATTCCCGTGAAGGCAGGATGGCCTAACCATGGAACCTAAAATATCTCAGGTTTTAATAACGTTCGTGGAAAAAAGATTATTTGTTTGCAAGTTGCTGATACTGTAGTAAAAGGAATTTAATGTCCTTCAAGATTCTTTGAAGAATTATTATCCTATTCTGTAAACTGTACTGTACAATTTTTAGTGTATTAATTATTGCACCTTTTTTAAGATTTGTTTGTGGGTATAAAAACGGATGAAGCTTGTTTTAAAAAAGCGGTTCCCTTTAGCACAAATCGTAGAAGACTCATAAAATTTAAGGGACAATCGCTAAAAAATTAAGTTTTGTTGTAGTAGTATCTAGACAGTGAGCATTTATGGATTTATGAGCAAGATTTTAAAATACACGAGTCAATGGTATTTTTACCTTTTAATACTCATTAAAATATTCTGGTTGGTAGAATTTTTCCCTTACTCTGATTTTGAAATACTCGGTCTAGATACATCCACTAGTTCCTTCCGGTTGGTGTGCGCTCTGCTATGCCACAAAGATTCTGCACAGATTTTTAAATCTAGCAAAATAATTGTACCATTTGTTGTGGACACTTTCTCGTATTATTACAAAACAATGGAGATATTTCAAGTTCCGATGTTAGGTGGTCCCATCCTGCGCAGTTCCAATCGCCGACTTCGTTCCTCCGCGTTTCGTCGCTTATCTCGGAAGCTCTGACTGTTTGTGGTAGCGGTCTCGTAAAACGCGAGACGGGAACAAAAAGAATGGAGATTCCATGGAAGTACGATGTGTGTTAATTGCTCGGTACCCTATGCTCTCTGCGCGGCGTTACACATATCTGTTCTGTACATATAGACGAGTTTCGCGATTCGCGAACACGCCGCGACCACGCCTCCGAACCGCGAATTCTTCCGGAGACACCGTTCCGGCATCACTTTCGTTCTTGGATAAACATGAGATATCAAAAGTTTAGGAGCGCCTTAAACGGCGCTACGATAGATGCGCTACAAAAGCTGTGCTATGACCGGATGCAGAAGACACATGTGCTCGGCGCCGCGTATCGGAAGACGGTTCACGCTGAAATGCCGGACCATTTCCGGTATACTCTCGAACGGCTTGCTGAACTGGCCTAAAATGTACGCGTTCAGCTCGTCGTTCTTCTGGATTCGCATGTGCATGAAACCGCGCGCGCTCCTGCAACACAGACGGACACGTTTTAGTCGTAAATTCGAATTTGAGCGAAGTTCACACTGCCAACTTTAGAAGAACTTTAACACTTTGAACGCCAAACAAGAAAGCTAAAAAATTCCACGAAATCAAAGTAAGTTATTTGATAAAATAGAAATTGAAAATAATTATATGCATGGTATTGCGTGGTTCTTCAACTTTCTTGCATTTTACAGATCTATCAAAGTAAGATAAATCAAAGTAAGTTATTTGATAAAATAGAAATTGAAAATAATTATATGCATGGTATTGTGTGGTTCTTCAACTTTCTTGCATCTTACAGATCCTAATCAAATTTCGTACAATGAATATATCAACGTAAAAATTTATTTTAGAGCCTGAACAAATAATTCCGTCACCCATATATGGGTGACATGGCAGTCAACGTGTTAACACTTTGGGTGCCCAACCAGAACCCTTAAAAATTCCATGAAACCAAAGTAAGTTATTTAATGAAATAAAAATTGAAAATAATTATATGTGTGATATTGAGTAGTCTTCTAACTTTCTTGCATTTTACAGATCCCAATCAGATTTGGTACAATGAATAAATTAACGTAAAATTCATTTTAGAACCTGGACAAATAATTCCGTCACCCACATATGGGTGACATGGCAGTCAACGTGTTAAAAGAATGGTAGTATCACAACTTACTTCAGGGACAAAGAGTAATCCTGTTTGGTTGATTCGCTGTTCCTCACCAAATAACTTCCTTCCCTCAGAAGTCGTAGGACAGCTTCCGCCTCGATTCTCGTGATGGATCCGTGGTACCATCTGCAAGGAAACGGACAAACTTTTATTTGCTCGGAACGATAGCGGACGCTTGGAAAGTGTCGCTGTATACATTAGCCACGCTCTCCCGGGGTTTAAAGGCCAGTATATGAAAGAGCAATATAAGAACATAAAGCAGAGAATATGTGAATGCGTATTACCATGTTACCATTACTTTTCGAAAATATTCTACAGAGAGAGAGAGAGAGATAGAGGGAGAGAGAATCAAGAGAACTAAACTCGCAAAACAGTTCAATACAATATGAGCTATTCTACCGAGATGAAAGCATGGTATATCGATTTCTGGTAGCAAAGTGTACAACTATCGAAGAAACGAAGCATTGGCATTACGACGATGATTTTGTGTTAATTGATAGTCGAGACACCGCGAGATCGATGGTAGACAGTTAATTTTGTACTGTGATCAATATATACTGCAAACAGAGACGGTGAGTCACAGTTTGTGCCTGTAGCTGTATTTAAAAGGTCGCGCCCTTTATGAATTATCGGGGTCAATTTAACGTTCAATCTCGAATTTCTCCTGTTATAAATCGGACCGACGGGAAACTAGGAGTATAAAAGAGATATTAAAAATTAGATAAATTCTCATAGACAGGCAAATCTCTAGGCGACTTTATTACTAGCACTGTGAAAACGTTGAAGAATAAAAGACGCATAGAATCGAAGTGAAAAAGATTTCTGACAAGCAGCAGGTTACTTGTAAGGAAGCAGCCAAGTTGCGGAGATAATCCGGGAAAGTGCAGAAACGGTGTTCGGGTGTGGGGTAATAAATTCGAAGGACGTACCCTTGTCTCTCGAGAGGGAGGTCGACGTCGACGAGGTCGGCGGATCCACGGGCGGCGCTAATCTCCAATGGCAATCCGAGGCTGAGGGCTCCAGGTTTTTTCGGCGCGATCTGGCCCGCGCCGACGGCGCTGCTCGTCCCGTTCCCGGCGTCCAGATTCAGTGTCATCTTCGGACGCGCCAGCCCGCCGCCTGAAATGAGTCATGCGACAGTTAGACGCCGCGAAATTCCCAAAGGGGCCAGGCAGGCAGGCAACCATCGATTATACGTATACACGTAACAGACGCGTAGCAACCGAGAAACGGCTCTCGTGTCCCGTCTCGGTTCGGAATTTTATGGGCCACCCTCGTAATTGGAACAAATCGGGACCCGGTTCTCGCTAAGATTCACGGCGACAGGGACCAAACTCCCGTCAATACGTAATGACAGATTTTTAGAGGGGGAACCACGGGAGGGGAGCCATCGCGATGACAGCCAGGAAGTTTAATGGACGGTTGCCGAGGGCCGTTCTGTGTTCTCTCCTTCTCCTCCTTGGCTCCACGTAAAATAGAATTCGGACTCGCGAATGGATCTTCGCGCGTTTACGGATCATAAAAGTTTCCGGAAATTGTAAGACGTTCGATGCCAACGGTTCTAGATCACCGTTTGCCCCGCTGATTTATTACTCCGTGGATTCTATTTGATTTCTGGTTCGCGATGCTCGCCCGCGGTCACGACGCATAAATTTCCGTAGTGTACATATTGAGGAAGTATTAATGATAAAGAATACTGTGTGTTGCTTCAATGTTGGAGGACAGGAACAGTATTAACACGTTGATTGCCCAACTAGAAACCTCAAAAATTCCATAAAATCAAAGTAAGTTTTACAATGAAATGAAAATTGAAAAATATTAAATGTGTGATATTAAATGGTCCTCCAACTTTCCTTCATTTTACAGATCCTAATCAAGTTTGGTACGGTGAATATATTGACGTAAAAGTTTATTTTAAAACCTGGAAAAATAATTCCGTCACCCACATATATATATATAACTGTTACATCCTTTTATAAATTTCAGATAAAACAGTACTATAGAATGTAAATACCATTTTCTCGGGGAAACTGTGTCGAAAGGTCACAAAGGTCGGGGATTAAATAAACCGGTTCGTTTTCGTCGAATTCTTATGGTTGTCGAGTCAGCAATCGGCACGTTCAAGTCGCTTGAATTCATGCGCTAAACCGATTAAGCCATTAAACTGATAAAGCGGTCGATAGAGTCGAATCCGAGAGGAGATGTTTTCCGTACAACAGCCCTCAATCGGAAGACGATTGACTTTGCGACGTGGGGGTAATTGTGTCAGCGATAATCGAGCTCTCGAGGCAAGAACTCGATAAATACCTGTCTAGAGGAATATTTCCCTTCGGAGCGAAACAATCGGCCGTGACTTTGGCCGCGACTTTGTCGAGATATGATAATGGGGAACGTCTCGTGCACAACAATGGACAAGCCTGAGTGCTTTCACTTAGCAAAAGCAATACAATCGACATTCCTCCCTTGAATTTTTTTCCCTTCGGAAGCCCTCCCTCCCACCCCCTCTCCTTGAAGTCAGGAAGAAACGTTTCGAGCGAGGATTCTTGAAAGTTTTCGGGTTGCGCTATTTAAGATTTCCGCGGAAATTGCGGGTATTGTTTTGCCGTAAACAATATGGCTCTTAGAAAACGAGGGACGACAGGCGAATCTCGCTTTTCGCGGACGCAGGAGCAGCCTCGACTTAATCCGAAACTCGCGGGATTAAATTCCACGTTCAAACGCAATTATCCTTCGTAAATTCGATATCCCGGGACCTCGTTTGTTCAAATTAAAGTTCGAATCGGGGCGATGCGGAAGAACGACCGATGAACCTTTATTTCCACTTCAACTATATTTTCTGTTCACTCGTGTCAAACTATGGAAAATAATCGAAGAAAACATAGATTAACAGAAAACTCTAGACGTTAGAGAAAACAATCGTTTTTGAGTTCATTAAACAAATTAAATCATGAGTCCTATGAAAATTTTGAACGTCGAAGGTGACTGTACATGTTCAGAGAGCAACGATTCCAAGAACCGCTTCGCTTTGGAAATAATTTTCAAAGTGTGCTCAACCTTAACGAAAGAATGACGGAAACCTGTTTTCACAGTATTTTGAGCCGCGAAGCGGTATTTCAAAGTGCACGTATAATGCACAGTGACCCTAATGTGCCGAGTAAAACGCTGCAGAATTTAACGGAGCAAATTATTGGAGTCATTAACAACGCTTCGACGAAGGTCCTCCGCGAATTAACAGAGTCGTATACTTTTTTTTATTCAACACATCGAGTTACCGGTTCATCCGGGCAGGGGGTAATGCTACGTAAAATCATTTATTAAAATTCGGTTTCGAAGCTAAAAATTCTGAAAAAATTCATAGATGTGTAGTCTAATAGCTAAAATATGCCTGATTTTTTCATAATTTTTCTTTGAAGAGGATGAGAGAAATTACGGAAAAACTTGATTTTCTTTTTTACCTCATTACTACCCCCAACGTCGACATATTCGGTTGAAAATTGGCACAAAGTATTTTCTTTGGATAGGCTATCGAATGGCCTATTGCAAATTCAATTTGGTTTGGGGGTACTTTTAACTTCCTTATCCACTCTTTGATTTATTTTCACACGTAGAATCATATCCCCTGCCCGGCTGTACATGTCACGAAAAATTAGCAAAGATTCCTGTTAAGGAACTAGTTGAGCAACGAAGATAATAATCGCGTAAAATTGTTTTTTCGGAGGGTCGAGTTTATTTTCACAGCAGAAGAGGGGTCTGGCTCGGTTCGACCGCTCATCAAGTATTTAGAAATTCCGGTAACTACATTTTTCGAGGCCTCCGTGAAGCGTGAGCGTCAATATTATTACGTACCCCGACCAACCCCCCTACTCCCTAAAAGTTCAGGGGATGATAATCGACGGTAGGGTCCGACGCTTGGAAGAAAGTGCCTCTGCGGCCGCGAGGGTAATTTCATTTGTTGGGCGCAATCTCTTAGCGGCCGACTTTTGGAAGGTCGCATGATCCAGGTAGCACGGAATTGCCCTGACAGGTGTAACACCGCGTTACCTTTTCTTCGGGGCTAACGCGTCCCGAGCGTTTCTCTTCTGGCCGCTTCGAGAGGATCCCGCTCGATGCATTATGTATGAGCGTGCACTTTGGGAGTTCAAGTCATCGAGTTTCTTCAGAGCATGATGCAATAAACGTTTCGGCCGGCATAGCTCGGTTTTAATACCGCACCTTCGCGCCTTCTTTGGCAGCGCTTCGACACTTCGTATCGAGACTCTTACACCTCTGCCAGAAGCTTTCATGCGAATCGACACAATTTCATTTCTCGGACAATGTTCCCTTACATAGGTTCATAAATCATCAGCTTTTTCCTAACCACATGCGTGAAATGTGTACGCTACCGCTCAAAAGTATCCGGACAATTGCAAAATATCGTTATTAGCATTGCATCAAAGTTATTTCAGTGCCTCAAATAATGACTAAAATCGATTTTTATTAGTCTCTTGTGAAATATCTGACGTTCTAAATTAAAAATTACGTATATAGGGTGCGGCCGAATAACATGTACAAGCGGATACGAGGTGGTTCCTTATGGAAAAATAAGAACAAAATATGGAATAAAATTTTTCATTTAAGGCTTAGTTTTCGAGAAAATCGAGTTTGAAGATCTGTCAGGTTTGTGTGCTTTAGTATATGCAGGAAGTAGATTTGGTTGGTCATGATCAGGCGCGTCAGACAATTCCTATTGAATAGCATGCGTATTCGCTGCATTTCAAACTCGATTTTCTCGAAAGCTAAGCCTTGAATGAAAAAATTTTATTCCATATTTTGTTCGTATTTTTTCATAAGGAACCACCTCGTGTCCGCTTGTACATATTATTCGGCCGTACCCTGTATACAGGATGAGTCATCTAAAGTTTGCACTTCAAATATCTTTGTTGTTTCTAAAGATACGTCAAGTATGGTAAGGACAAAGTTGAATGGTACAACTGGTTTACACGATGCAATAAAAAATTTTGTTTTTATGTGATTTTTTTTAGAGATATCAAGGTCACCTTGACTTTTTTAAAAATGGAACCACCATTTTTTAAACACCTACAATGATAGTCCTTTTCATTAGGAATTCAGTGACAACAATTATTCCAAGATCATTCAAAATTTTTTATAGCATCGTGTCAGGCCCATTGTACCATTCAACTTTGTTCTTACCATATTTTTGGAAATAACAAATATATTTGAGTTTATAAGTGTCCGATTACTTTTGAGCGGTAGTGTACTTCTTGTATCGGTTTCTCGATTGTTCCTTCACCGACTAGTTCTTGTATTATACGAAGGATTTACACGGGACGCCATAAAACAATAAAAATTACGAAAAGGATATTTTACGTTGAAACGCTTTCGAAAAGGTTGCGGAAAAGGTTGCGCTGGTTTCGAAGCGAAGATTAACGAGACTCGAAGCTCGTTCGATCCGCGTGATTCCGCAGGTTTTTCGCTCGAAACGCAGTAAATTGGTAGCAACGTGCGTTCAAGAACAACAGACTCCGGTCTCGCCTGAATTATTCATCCGACTGTTTGCTCGCAAACGATCGCCAGCCGGTTGTTCTCCGGCCGCGAAGGTCGGCGATATAAATCGGCCGCGTGCACGCAGCCGCGCGAGAAAGTCCGAGAACGCTCTTTTCCGGTTGATCCGACGCGGCGTGCGTTTCCGAGCATGGTTAAACATTGATGACGAGAAGGCAGCCGGGCCCGCTACTCTCCGAGATTGGCCGCGTCTGTATTATTAAATTTAATCCGATGGGCTCGATTTATCCGCACGAATTTCTTTTCCCGTGCGTATCCGTACGCCATGCCGCGCGTATGTACCTGTGGCTGGCTTTGATGGACCGCGTCCCGCCGATATAAATTCGTCTAAAATCTTTCCCCCCCTTTCGATGCTACGAAAGTGATCAAGCGCTTCGACTGTAAAATACAAATTTCCGAAGAGAAACTTTTCTTAGAAGAGACTACTATTTCTGAAAAGTGTACTCAATATACAGAGAATTCTCGATATCAACAACACTGTATGGATGTAAAACTAGCACACGTTTTATTGTAAAATTAGCAAAGTGGGTTTACACTCTTGCTCGCCACTGTATAGAGAAATCACTGTACATGTTTTCTGTGTGTTGCAAATTCGTAGACGCTATAAGGTAAAGGCACTAGTAGTTGACCACCATGTACCAGTAGTTGACCATTTGATAGAAAAACGATAAATAAGGTTTGAAATGTTCTTATTGTTTTAAATTTAAACAACAGACGGCATGGCATCCGAGGTTCACTTTCATCAAAAGTGCACTTACACGTGCGCTTATAAAAACCTTATTTTTTATGTTTTTCTATAAAATGGTCAACTACTGGTGCCTGTACCTTACCCCTTGCACTACTATTTATTTTGTAATTATAATGATTAGAAATTCTTCATCGTTCAGAATTTCGTAGAAAAAGAAAGATAGTTTATATTTATTGTATGCCTATCTTTTCTCTAAAGGATATATATCAACTGCAACAAAGTAGATTTTTATTTCGGTTTAAAGCAAATTAATAACATACATGTTTATTAGACTCCGTTCAGAATGTTCATCACGAGTCTGACTCGATATTGTAGGGCAATGGGGTAAATTGCCTCGAGATTCATACCACAGTCAAAAGTTATTTTATAACACACGGGTTTTCATGTATTTCGTAGCTACACGCACGAAGGCAGTTTGACAAACATAGTGGGAGTGTATCCAGTGCCCTCTCGAATTGTAATGGAATGACAACTTTGGGTCGAATTGCACCAAGGTATACTATTACGGTAGATGCTGTTATAACGCTGTTCGCTCGATTTGTACATTTCGCGAGCGTGTTCCGGTGGCGCGGCATACCGATGGAAATTCTCCCGACGCTCGTACACTTATTTTCTCCTTTCCTACGGCAGACTGTTTTAATATCCGTCCGAGACGGAGATACGTCTCAATCAATTTCTTCGCGGGTCCTCTCCATATCCATCCCAGCCGTTCTCCCTCGGGAAATGCCGGGGAAATGCGGAGAAAGTCGAGCGTTCCGGGAAACGCGTTAAGACGCCTCCAGTATGCGAATAAGTGTCTGCATTGCCGCGTTATTTGTACACGGGGTGTGTCGCGGACTTCCGATGCCGTGCACCTTTCGAAACTTGTTATCGCCCGCGGGGGGAAACTTCGCGAATTTTCATGCGAGAACAATGCCGAGAACCGGGAGTTTTCTCGCACGATCCGCGGCAGCAAGTTGTCGTGCGAGAGGAAACGATCGTAAATTTCCTTGAATTTGTTACGGCCCTTTGTGCAGTTATAGCAAATGTTGCGGGGATTTTTATCAAACAAGATGTTACTTTTATTAATCACAGACGTGAATTTATATTTTGTATGGAATTGAAAGGTTATTTATCTGATTGCGCAGGTTTGTATGGGAATTCAAGATTTATTTCATTGATGGCGTTTACGTAAAAATGCAGGATTTATTGTTCGATTCTGGACGTTTTTATGAAAGTGCAGAATTTATCTGCCCGATTGGATGATTGCATAGAATTCAAGTGATTTATTTATTTAGTTGTAGTTTTATATAAACGCACGTGTTTTACGAAAGATTGTGGTCCCTTTAAATTTATAATTGAATATTTATATGTTAAAGAACATTCTCTTGTGGGGTTCCAAAAATTATTACTGCAGAAGAAATTACTTAATTGACCCCCTGCCTACTTTGCTCTTCTGTCGAGAAGCGCAAACCTTAAAAATTCATTAAATATGACACTGGATGTAGCAACCGAGCAGTAATAATTAACACGTTGACCGCCATGTCACCCAGATGTGGGTGACGGACTTATTTGTCCAGGTTTTAAATTAATTTTTACGTTAATATATTTATTGTACCAAATTTGATTGGGATCTGTAAAATGCAAGAAAGTTGGAAGACTGCTCAATATCAAACATATAATTATTTTCAATTTTTATTTCATTAACCGTTTGAGTCCCATGGGGTATTGAAAAAACACTGTCGAAAAATCCCAAACAGCGCGACCGCGCTTTCTCTAAATGAGAATTTTTATTTTGTAATGTTTTATTGCATTATTGTAGTATTGTTCTAGCTATTGTAAAATGTACTATTTACATTAAAAGGGGCTGTGTGACGTACTTGCGTCAGTAAATCTGAGCGACGACAATCAACAACTTCGACAATCGGTAACGCACCGTCAGTTGTCCACAATGCTCGAAATGTGCTGGGTTTTCTCGACATAAAATCTGAACAGCGCGATCGCGCCGCTTGGGACTCAAACGGTTAAATACCTTACTTTGGTTTCATGGAATTTTTCAGGGTTCTGGTTGTGGCACTCAAAGTGTTAAATGTAATTTCCCTCTTCCTAGAAATCAAGAAAATTAAGTGACGAACATAGTGTCCAAGGGCGTGAAAAATCACGAATTAAAAACAGTCGTGTCACTAAATCCTGCACGAGAATGGTCTAGAAAAATATGTAAACGGTAAAGAAGAAAGAACAGCGGGACGTAGACGAGCTTCAATCTGAAAGACCGCAGTGGGACCAAACTTGAAAAGTAGTTTCCCGCTATATCTGCTGCCCACATTGTTCTCCGGTTCTCTTGCCGGAAAACGATGTCCAGCCTCGTCGTAGCAATCATTACTCTTGCCATCCGAGCGCGAAACAATCGGGACAAAGGAGTCGGGGACATTTTCATCCGTCTCGAGGAACATTCGCGCGGAGATACGTTCTGGTCGGGCACGAAAAACCGTCCGGCACGTCGGAGGAGAGTCCTGAAAGTTGGAAGTATCCTGCCGCAGGAGTCTCGGGGGAAATTCTTCGTCGCGGAGGAGCCACCGGAAATCTCTCCGGCCCTCGAGTAGCGCGTGTATATATATCCTGCGGAGGCGGAGGGAACTTTTAATTCCCCGTGAAAATCAGGACGTACGGCCCCGCGACGCGACGCGACGCAAAGGGAAAAACCGAAGCCTCGGAAACGTTCTCCTCGTGGTGGTGGTGGTGGGCGCGAAGTCAAACAGCCCGCGTCGACGATTCGTATTTATTGCAGCGAAGAGGAACCGAGGGTGGAGCCCGTGGAGATTTACGAGGACGAGCTGGAGCTCGCCAGGAGACGAGGACGTGTCACACTCGCCTGGAAAGGACGACGAGAGGCGTCGTGACGCGCCGCGTCGCGCCGATTCCATCGAGTTGCACCGAGCGCCGTTAAAGCTCCGGTTCGAGAACATACTCTAGAAATCGTCAAATTTTTATCGCCTATCCGGGCCTCGTTGATCACGGGGCACTGTCCTAATCCTAATTCGAGCATTAGAAACGTGATCTGTTAGGAATTTTTTCTGGAAAAAGTAATGGACATCCTATGAAACGAATAATCTACTTAACCCCTTGCACTACTATTTATTTTGTGATTATAATGATTAGAAAATCCTTCATCGTTCAGAATTTCATAGAAAAAAAAGATAATTAATATTTATTGTATGCCTATGTATTCTTCAAAGGACATACAGGGTCATCCGTTTTTAAACGACCAAACGTCAACCAGCTATAGAGGGCTCCAAATGGAACAACTTTCACCCCTAACACTTTTCTTGATTCGGCCTTGATTTCTTGAAAATATTTTAAACAATACGTACCCAAAAGATGTATTTAAAACCAAGATCCGAAGGTCATACAAAAAAGTTGACTTAATAAAAAAGATGCCCCTATTTATTTTAAACCAAATAAAGGAAAAATCATCAAGATACATAATTGCAGTCCTAATATATTTAATCTTAAGTGAACGCAAAAATGACGGGTTTTTGCAATTATCTAAAAATCAAGACCGAATAAAAAAAAGTGTTAGGGGTAAAAGTTGTTCCATTTGGGGCCCTCTATAGCTGGTTGACGTTTGGCCGTTTAAAAACGGATGACCCTGTATATCAGGAATTTTATTTCAGTTTAAAGGAAATTAATAACGTTCGCATTTATTGGAGTCTATTCAGAATCTTCATCACGAGTCTGGCTCGTTATTGTAGCGCAAGGGGTTAAAAGTATATTAGACTTGTAATTATTTTTGTGCAGCACAATTTTAGAAATTGCCACAGTAACAGCCCCTTTCTCACAGTTTTATGTAATAAATTGCGGAAATATTGATATTCTGAATCTTCAAACGTGGTGTCTGATTCTAAGACAATTGACTAGAAATTGTCTTAGACTTACCGATTAGATTAGAACTTGGATTATTACTGATCAAACACGATTCTTATAGAATACGCGGGCCTTGTTTCTTTTCTGTGCAATGTCGAGAGAACTTCGCGTTGTAAAGTGTCCGACAAAGTTCTCTACAGAACTTTGGAATGCATAACTTGTTCCAATTCTAACAATGCGGAACCTGGTTTTTTTAAACCGTTCGTCGAAGTTCTCTAAAGAATAAACGTTTCATGGATATTAAAAAGCTGAAGTAACATCTTCACCCATCGATAGCTGTCGGGGAAGAAGCATTCGCTCTTCAAGGGAAGGGAAAGAATAAGAAGTTTCACGGGGAGAGAAGTGCTTCCCGTGAAAATATTTCATGAGTCGTTCGCGCTCTCGACGGAACTCTCCCCCAATGTAAGAAATCGGAGTTTCAAGCAGATGTCGGAGAGATTCACGCAAGACTTGTGATCGAAAATTGCACTCCATGGCATACTGAAAACGTTCACCCCGCGAACACGGACACGAGAAAGTTCTTATAGTTCCAGGGAAGGTCTCCTCTCCTTCGCTAGTGAACGCTTATGCTCGCGACGTCTAAATAGCTACTTCAAACTACAGTTTTCTTCGTGATAATCTTTGATAGACTTCTTCATTGCAATTTTTTGGTCCATAAAGAACAGCAATTCTGTGCGAGTAAAATTCGGTAATAATTTGAGTAAAAATCTTTAAGCAATCTACTTTTTACCTGAGACACAAATAAGACTTGAAATTAAATTTAAATTCTTTATAGTTATTTCATTCGTTCTTATTAACACGTTGACTGCCATGTCACCCATATACTTATTTGTTTAGGTTTTAAAATGAATTTTTACGTTAATATATTCATTGTACCAGATTTGATTAGAATCTGTAAAATGCAAGAACGTTGGAGAACTACACAATATCGTACATTTAATTTTTTTCAATGTCCATTTTCAGCTTTCTTGTTTGGCGATCAAAGTGTTAACACATTCGCGACCGACAAATTTTTTCCGTTTCTAATACCGAGTACCGGCGAAAATAATGAAATTCTGAATCTGTTTGCCGCAAACTTGTATCGCTAAAGCAAGGATAAAACTGATAAGTTTTGAAATATCAATGTTGCAGTTATGCGTTGTTTAAAATAAAACGTCAGATTCGCGTCAGCGGCAATCAGGAATAGAATTTAAAATGACGTGAACTCGCGTCAGCGGTCGCGAATGTGTTAACGAATAGGGGACTCAATTCAATGTAATAAGTTTACAGATATACAAGCGTCGGCTCTGTTTCCTGCAAATATCGTTAATTTCAAGCGCTTCGCACAAAACCGTGTACCGTTTTCTCATCAATCTCAGCGTCGAACGACGAAACGAGAATTGATAGGGGAAGTTTCTCCGGCATTCATCGTCTCGCACGATGCCCATAAATTCTTAAAAATAAAAAAGTACTTCTATTTGTCTGTCGATCGAGGCGAGCGGCCCTGTCGAGAACCGATAAATAACGCGGAGAATCTGGATTCTGCTGGTCACGGTGAGCTCGCGAGTTCGCGCCATCGTCTTTACAATTCGAAAGGTGGTTTTCAGCGTGCATCGCACAGCCGTGGATGTCGCTCCCCTGAACCCGGCGATGTGTCGAAACGGCCGAACAACAGATGCTGGGGTAACATCGTCCGGGGGATAGACGTTAAGATCTTCGAAAACAGACATTGCAGTCGGCAAAGCCTCCCACGCGTTTCGCGATCCCTTCAGCCAGCCGTTGACCCTTATCGCCGGGGCAACAAACACTTCGAACCTGCTTGGAATGCTCGATACCCCCTTCGATCCTCATGAAATATGAACTGCGGTATAGGGCACATACGACGTTCTCTCATCGACGGACCAGTCGTGCAATTTGCTCGAGGATCACCGGGCTCCTTCGACGAGAGAATGCGTATCGATGATAGCCACGGTCAACACTCTTCTTATTTATCGACTCGTTCTCGCTTGTACCGTGTGTACATACTTCAGAATGCTCGGTGATCGATTTGTTAATTCTATTCCTGCTTTAGCTTATTTAATCCTTCGGAAATATGTTAACCAAGTTATTTAAGAATTTTTGCTTGCAAAGTTTCGATGTAACATCGGCAATCATTATGCTTCCGGATTTTCTAAACGATCGAGTTCGCAACCAAAAATTCTGAAATAATTCGCTGTCACTCGTGCTGTTAGATAGAATGTCCATGAATTTTTTCGTAATTTTTTGTTCAGCCGAACGGAAGAAATAGAAAGTATTATTCATCGAACCGTTGCAAACTCGAGTTTCGATGTAACATCGGCAATCATTATGCTTCCGGATTTTCTAAACGATCGAGTTCGCAACCAAAAATTCTGAAATAATTCGCGGTCACGCGTGCTATTAGGTAGAATGTCCGTGATTTTTTTCGTAATTTTTTGTTCAGCCGAACGGAAGAAATAGAAAGTATAATTCATTGAACCGTGCTCACCCTGTAACTACCCTTGCGGTAGGGGTACCGGCTTGAAACTTGTGGGGTTTCTTCGGGAGCCCTATCGAACGGTGTGATCGAAGATCAATTTAGTTTGGGGGCACTTTTGTGACTATTTTATCCGGCTATCCGCTCTCTCGGAAGGAATGCGTCGGAAGCATCGATGGTGTTGCGAAGTTCGACAACCAGCCGTGCAACATTCTAGGTCAGAAGTTCAGCGCGAGCAACGGGTCTTTTAATAGTCCATCCTACCGCGAAAATACCAACTTATTTTTCCCAGAGTCGGTTAACAGGAGCTCCGGTGGAAAAACATTTCGCGATCGTCGTTTGATTCCCGGCGGGTTCGGAGCGTCGAGAGGCGTCTAACGAACCTCTGGCGCGATTCGTCGAGGTTGTAAAAAAAATCGCGCGGTAACTTCGAGACACCGCTCGAAATTAATGGGGGAGGAGGGTGACGCGACGCGCGTATGGAAAACGCGTTCCCCGGTATTCGAATACCGTCACCGGATTAATTGGACGGGCAACGGAACGTTGAACGGATCACGATAGGATATAGACCGGGGGCAAAAAGTTGAAAAATAAAGAGAAACATCTGCCGGAACATATCCGGGTCCGCCGCGACGTTATGGAGGAAAACTGGGTTACGCCGCGGGGAGCGAGCGTCAGACGCGACAGCGGCGGTGGTTTAACGTAAGGATCCGGTGGCACTTAGGCGTTCCGTGGACCGTGACAATTAGTGAGGAACGTTGCCATTCGTTAAAATCCGTCACCGTGAATTAGAACTCTGCTGGACCTCTCCTGCCGTCGTCTCTTTGGATCGTTACCAAACGGTTTAACGACAGCCAGGCAAAATACACGGAACATGTCGCAATCGGCGACACACCGGGTGAAAACCGTACGTGACTCGGTTTTCCCACGGCCAGACGGCCGGACAGACGACAAATTCTATTTTTCTGCAGGAAATATGTCAACCAACCTTGCAATCCAGTTAGAGGCACCGAACCTCGGTTCGTTACGTTTAACACGTTGACCGCCATGTCACCCAGATGTGGGTGACGGAATTATTTGTCCAGGTTTTAAAATGAATTTTTACGTTAATATATTCATTGTACCAAATTTCATTGGGATCTGTAAAATGCAAGAAAGTTGGAAGACTACTCAATATCACACATATGATTATTTTCAATCTTTATTTCATTAAATAACTTACTTTGGTTTCATGGAATTTTTTAGGGTTCTGGCTTGGCACTCGAAGTGTTAATTCGCTCCGCTGTTTCTCACATGTTTAAAGTTTACACCCCTGCGCGACCAGGCTTGCGGCGGTTTCCTGTTCTCGCGTTTTTCGTAATACGTTATCCTTCGGGTTTACCATATAAAACGTTTACGATTTGCGGGAAAGATGAGAATATTCTAAAGATAAAAGTGTTGCGTGCTCTGCATTAAAAAAATATGTTTACATACGTGGCTATTTAAAAAACTCTTTCATTGAGAATTAAATGTACAAGTGTAATATGTGCCCGAGGATGATGAAATAATTCTGTAGATGTGATTTTGAAGAATCTCGAATGTTCTCAAACAATAGGGCAACCGTAGAAGCTAAATTAATGGCATCTAAAATGTCAAAAAGTACAACTTTTCAGCCTTTTAAAATTGTTCGTATGTCCACCTTGCTTTTTCCAAAGAGATTTGGTTAAAAATCCAGAATTCGCTGGAAAATAAATAATAATACTGGCGAAACTCGAAAATGTAAAATTCGACTGTTACGTAGACACTCGAACCAGGGCGATCATATTGCACGGTCACAGTTTGTAAAATTCTACGAGCCACTTTGGACACATACCAAAACGTTATCGTCCGATAAGGGAATTGCCAGAATGGCGAAGCGACGGATACGAACGTCGTCCGATCAGAGGTAAATTGCATTTCTTCGACATTACCGTGCAGCACAAATAGATATTGGAACACAATCAAATTATTATCCGGAGGAGGGGAGCCGTCTTAAACCGTACGTTAAATTTGCATTTAAGAATGGCGAAAGGACCGTATCGGTTTCTGTCTCGTCCGTTCGCTGCCAACTCTTTAATCAATTCCGGTCTATAAATGAGGAAATCTCCAATACGGTTCTGGTTAACGAGAAAACAAATGAATTCGGCGCAGCATCGACACGGCCAGCCAAAAAATAAACGGAAACGAACGGAAACGGTGTATCTACGATTTATTTCCTGTAATAATTCAGATTTTTACCGTTTTTTTTTTTTTTTGTAATCGAAGCTTAGAGAAACAAAATGTTTGTTTCGCGACGAACGGTGTTCTAATTTTTTTTTTTCCCTCCCGAGTGAATATCAGAGCTGTAGCATGACCGCTCGAAACGAGAGAGAAACGAGTCGGACAACAAGTTTCGTAATTACGATCGACTGTCGCGGTAATGGCGCTTTGGACGTGTACCAAACGATTAACCATCCCGCATGGAAAACGTTCGACGAAATAAAAACGGAAGGTAAACCGAACGTGCTCTGTGTTCGCAACGGCTGTCGGCGAAGCTGTATCCGCTGTTACGTCGACTCCGAGATAAATAAAATGTCACAGTTCTCGGTTGGAAAATACCGAAAAAAGTTGCTCTCGGCTCCAGTTTCCACCAACTCGAACTCCGACTTCCACCAAAGTCCGTGAAATTAGATCGACGACCGTCAGAGAAACAGTGTCGCGATGGAAATAAAAGCTGAGCAAATATCGCTTCGCTAACAGAGGAATACAGGGTCACCGGACTGACATTTCTGCAGCAAAATGGTTTTCTATCGTTCAGACGCGATAGCTGTTCTATACAGGGTGGGGCACCACATTTTGCCATCTAGATTTACGTCATTATTATTACGCATAGCAAACAATTTTTTAGGTGAAGTTGAATGGTTTTGAGAGGGGCACATTCTGATGGTACATTTTTTTTTGTAGCTGGACGTGTAAAGGACATATGAAGGTCATTCATGTTTTTTTAAATGGAATCATATATTTTTTATTGCATCAGCTGATGCTCCTTCATATTCTTTACAAAAAAGTATTAATCTATTTGTGTAAAAAAATCATTAAAAAATTGTTTGCTATGCGTAATAATAATGACGTAAATCTAGATGGCAAAATGTGGTGCCCCACCCTGTAGAATGAGAATCCTTTCGTTCGATACTTCAAGCAGCTGAGACCGTAGCAAAAATGCTGCTGAAACTTCATTGAGTTGGTTTTGGAGAAATGGTAAAATGTTTCCTCCCTCGGTTCCACAATTAAAATGGAGACAGTAAAATGTGATCGCAATTTTGATTGTGTAATTAATGGCGACTCGTGTGTGATGTTTCATACTGCCTGGAAACTAAGCTACTTTTTTGGACTTTTTTCGGGAACTGTATGTCATTTTAAAATTTTTGCATAGGTGTCTATGCAAGAAGGGCGAATCAGAAATTTTAACTTCGTTGTTTCGTTCAATAGATTGCTTCGATTTTTTTTGTTAACGCTGCCTGAAAAATATAAAATCTGAAAATATGAAAAAGGAAGTTGAGGAATATACAGGGTGTTTGGTAATTTGTGCGAAAACGGGGTGATTCTACATGAAAGAATAAGTCGAAAATATAGAATAAACATTTGTTCATCCGAAGTTTCGTTATCGAGAAAATCGAGTTTGAAATGCAGCATGCTATTCGATAGGAATTGTCTGACGCAACTGTCTGATCATGACCAACCAAATCTACTTGCTGCATATACTAAAGCACGCAAACCTAACAGATATTCAAAGTCGATTTTCTCGAAAACAAAGCCTCGAACGTAAAATGTTTATTCTATATTTTCGACTTATTCTTTCATGTATTATAGAATCACCCGCTTTTCGCTTGTACCACCAGTTACCAAACACCCTGTATAATATTAATAGTTTGTCCAGGTTCTTCGGCTCCCAAGAGAATCGGTAATATCTCCGATGGGATCCGAGAAGGTCAACGTCACGAGGCACAAAAGCAGAGGAAGCGCAGATAATTCGAATGCGAATATAAAAAAGAAAAGGGTCCCGGCCGTCTTTTCACCGGCCGCGAAATTTCGTTCCCGTGCAGCAAGCGAACCGAAAGAAGGAAAGATACGGGGACACCGTGTGTGGGCTTTTTTCTCTCGTTCGTACCGTCTGTTAACGACCGGGACCGGACGCGCCGGTGTACGTTAAATGGCCCAGACACAGGATAGATCGGCCCCGCGGAGATTGCGAATATCAATTTCCCGGGCATCGATGCTAAAATCACAGATTACACCCGTTCCCTCGGCGAGATTTACAGTGTCGTAACGGTTATGGACGACTGCAATAGTCGGCGAGCGCGATACCATAACGCGAATACCTTCGGAGATGTACACCACCCTATTCGCGGAGACGTATTTATTGGTTCGATTAACGGTTTCCCAGAGAGAAAACGGTGTCTTGCCGCGGAAGACGAAAAACGAGCAACATTTTTCGCCGAGGAAACGCTTAATACTTCCGAGAGAAAATCAATGGGACTCTGAACAGACAGACTTAAATGGCCACCTTGTCGCATATTAATTACTGAAATTTGTTTCAGAAGATTCGTACATTTCACAAGTAGTATATTCATTCATTTTTACGTTACGTATACAAGTATATATCTGTACGTTTATTTTTAAAAATGGTTTCACCAGGACGCAAGCAACGAGCATTATTTTAGAAAAAAGTGCGTTGATATACACAATAAAGTAACTCTTATCATTGTCATTAAAAAAATGTAGTCTTTGGTACAATTTTTATGTAACTCCCTGACTTACTTTCTTAAATTTTTGGTTCATTCATTTCATTTGAAAGCAGGAGAAGATCTATGTAAACCGACGTTTTGTTTCTTCAGCCAGAATCTAGTAAAAACACGTTGACTCGAAGAAACATAATTGACTTGCAGAAATAAAACAATGATGCGGGTACATGTCTCATGCCGAAGCTTGTAACTTGGATGAATGGAAATTGGATTGTCGGAAATTTGTTTGTCACCAAACGTCGTTGATCATCGTCGAGCCGAAGTAATTCTCCAATGCTCCGTCTAATTACAACGGCACGAGCGCGTTTCATTAATAACTCTTCGAAAATGGAGGAACCTCGAGTACCCTGGTTTGGCGTTCAATAACGCCGGAAATCTTAACAAAGACGCACCTAATGGGCGGATAATGAAAAGCATTGTCTTTCGCGGGGACTGTAGTCGTGATATTGCGCGCGCATGTGTAGCAAAAGCGAGCCGAGTTACATCGAAGAAAACACGCCCTTAGACAACTCGGTATTCTAATTATTTCGCCGTCCGCATAATTCGGATACTCCATCTATTCAGCTATGCGAAACGCCGGATTCATGAAGCCGTAAGACCAGATTCCAGATACGGAGGTGGATATTAAGTTACGCGGCCTCCGGAGTTTTGGCTTTAATGCAGACCTCGTTTCGACGTTGAAGAGGTTGGACTTGACCTTTCGTTTCTTCCGCATAACGAGATGGAACCAGATAAATGAGAGATGTGAGAGATACCTCGCGATCACGTCTACGCGATTTGATAAATGACGGATCTGCCGCTTTTAGTTATCATCATAGAGTTCATCAAATTTACCGCTGTTTCGTTTTAACTGGACACGGAGTAAAAAACGTTCCAGACTCAATGTTTTTACGAAGCAGATTCCTACATTACCTCTTGTATACGAGATACAAAGATAAAATTTGATTTTTAACAACGTTGACTGAAGTTTCCACTCGTTACTCTGGGTCCTTATTTTCCTAGGTTTTAATATGCGTTAACAAAAAATATTGATAAAGACCTAGCATTTTGTGGACTATGTAGAATATAACCCAATAGTTGTAATCTATCTAGATTTTATTATAAATTTATTTTAAAGTATAAATCAATAAAAGCATCAGAATATTCTGAAGATCCTCTTACTTTTAAGAGATCCTCTTACTTTTTATTTAACTCCCAGTTCTTGTAATTAGAACATTTTTAATTTCCACAAAAATCCGCAGTCTAACGATCACGTTGCCAGTTCCAAAACAAAATACTAGCTTGTCCCGAAAATTCGTTTCGTTCACGAACAATGCCTTCCACGTAAATTCAGGTCAGTTTTTGGAAAAAGCAAATGGCACGTTTGGGAAAAAATGACACAGATATTACATATTAAATGTGCACATTGCGGAAGAAACTCTGTTGGTACAACCTAACGTGTAAGTTGAAATATCGAAATAATATTGAGCTATAAAAATCTTTTGATCCGAGAAACTGGAATTGCAAAGATGAGACACGATCATCAGAAATGCACGATTACGGTAGACAAAGGTACCAAGGGTAGCAAGCGTCAGACATTCGGGTTCAGCTTTGTCACAAATGGGACGCTCGCGACGTCAAAGCGAGAGAATGCAACGTTTGCCGTCCTCCAAACAGCGTTAAAATGCAAACGAACCTGTCGTGTAATTATCACACCATCTTATACACCCGGCTGTACAAACAACATGTGGACACATACAAACTCACACCATCCATGGAATTCGCGAGATAGCAGAACATCGAAGGCGTCGTTAATTAAAATTAGCCCGCCAGCGTTATCGATGTATCGAGACGCGGTGGTCCCTCCCGCACGGATCTTTAATTAAACCGACCACATTAATGAGGAGACGATGAAATCTTTTTAAGACCGCAATCGATTGAAATCGTGGATGAAATAGGTGGGTATTTCGTTCCCGACTTACGGAATCGGGGCGAATCATTGTTTCGTTTCAACAATGTAGAACACGGTGAATCGATATTCGTGAAATATTTTTATTGTGTAATACCGCGCGGGGATGTGTATTCGATTCGTTTTGCTATTGTAAGCATGAAGCGGAGACGATTACGATCAAACGAGAAATATAGATGCAAATGTAAATAGGTTAAACTTTACCTCAGGAAACCTCGAAAAATCAAGTTTCAAGCCTAGGAGATCACCAGTTCCAAGGTTTTGCCTGTGCAAAGACAATTTATACGGTTTTCAGCGTTTTTTGACAGGTAAATGCCATAATTAACGAGCGGAGCCGCTAGATACCGTACACGAGTTGATGAATTTTATAGTTATCGCGGCATGGTTCCACTATAGCCGTGAAATGATTGTCGACTTTTTCACCAAGATCCAATTGGATGAGCCGAAATTAGGGGGGATTTCGGCATCTGAAAATCCGATTATAGTTCACCTCCTCTGGGGTAAAGTTAACCCTTAGCACTCGAATGGCGACTGTAAGGCGCCATTAAAATTTCCTGTATCATTATTAGAAATATTTTTTACATTATTAAATTTGTTTGTATTTAATAAATTACTAAACATTTCAGTACTGTACGATCAAATTGTAACATTTTCGTATGTATAGCATGAAAAATTATATATAGAAGGGTAATATTCTAGGTCCCCGGTAAAAATGTTTCGTTTTAGAGTGAAAATGGCTTCGAGTGCAAAGGGTTAAGCCTGTAAGTATATCACATACCTCGCTCACGATCCTAGTAATGTGACTTAAAACTCCTGCAGAAAATATGTTGCTGTTCGAAGGTCATTCGAAGCGCATTGAATTCCCATACTCGCGACAACCATCCGAGCAGCCCGGCAGTCGCAGACGAGTTTCACGGCCGCGACGCGAGCGCGTCGTCGTCGCCCTGACGCCGGTCTGGCACCGATTACGTCACCGGGCGTCGCCGGTGGTGGGTTATTCAACAAGCACTCGGTCTAGGTACACAGGGGTGCTAGGGGGTTGCGGTGGGGCCGATCGTTCATTGATTCAGAACCCGGGGCTATTTTTATCCCGGGGCGCAAAAAGTGCATCTTTGACAGGAGCCGCTGAACGAAAGGGTCGCCATTGACGTTTAGAAGATCCGGGGGCGAAGGACGGGTCGCCACGTCGCAAGTAGGGCGTAATATTTCCGATATTTCCAATACGTTCGGCCGGTATCTTCCTGGTGACAGTCCGGCTCGGCTCGGCTCGGCTCCGTGTACCAGCCGCCCCGGAATACGAAACGCGTATTCGCTGTCCGCGGACACACGGCCGCTCCGCGTTTCCGCGTGCATACGAACACACAACTGGCACACGAACAAGATCGGCTACAAACACGAGGCACAACGACGCGAAGCTCTCGCACACCGACGAAATATATATTGCGGTTCCTGCTTCGAAGCCGACGCGACGCCACGTTCTACATTCGCTAGCCGGCCAACAATTGTGAACACGCGCAAGCTCGGACGTTTTGTTCGACGGCACAATGCGGAACCGTGCCTTTTCCGGGTTAGTCGTCTGTCGCCACGGATCACAGTGAAGGCGAAAACGACGATAAACAGTGTCACGAGTCGAGAGTCGCCCTTTCGGAACATCTCCGAATCCAGAAAGTTTTTTTTTGTTTCAGAAGTAGATCGGCGAAGCCTTGCGCAAAATACAGGGTGTTTGGTAACTGGTGGTACAAGCGAAAAGGGGGTGATTCTACACGAAAGAACAAGTCGAAAATATAGAATAAACATTTTACGTTCGAGGCTTTGTTTTCGAGAAAATCGACTTTGAAGATCTGTCAGGTTTGTGTGCTTTAGTATATGCAGCAAGTAGATTTGGTTGGTCATGATCAGACAGTTGCGTCAGACAATTCCTATCGAATAGCATGCTGCATTTCAAACTCGATTTTCTCGATAACGAAACTTCGGATGAACAAATTTTATTCTATATTTTCGACTTATTCTTTCATGTAGAATCACCCCCTTTTCGCTTGTACCACCAGTTACCAAACACCCTGTATAAAGCAGGCAGTAATACTACCTCTTATAGAAATTGTTTGATCATAATCATGAATATTCTACGTCGTTTCCTCGTGTAGTTACAACGCTTCAAACACGGTGAATAATTGAACGAAAATTTTCCTTCAACATTGCACACCAGAGAGCAGATCACACCACAAAACAAATTGATTCCGCGTTTCTGACGGACTGCATTTCAAGCTCGATTTTCTTGATAACGAAACTTCGGATGAAAAAATTTTATTCTATATTTTCGACTTATTCTTTCATGTAGAATCACCCCCTTTTCGCTTGTACCACCAGTTACCAAACACCCTGTATATTAGGGGGATCCATAAGTAATCAATTATTTTGACATCTAAAACAAACTTTGTAATAAATTCAAGTTTTTATTTCTTAAATTTCCACGACGCATCCCCAATCTTCCCCTAAGCATTCGTAAAAATGGCGAATTGAATTCGTTTTATTCAACAAGAATAGAATTTTACTTGAATGTGCCAGTACACTAGCCAGTAACTTGTGTAAGTAATAACCTGTCAAGTAACTCGCGACACGTGTACGTGTAAACATCTCTGAGATAGCGAAGTTGAACTCGCTTGCAACAGTTTCTCTCAGAGAGCAATATAACGTGTAAATAATATTTGCATGCGAGTGTACACGATTCTACAAATTGCTCAGGGACTGTGAAAGTATATATAAGTTCGAATTTTTCTGCATTTGTCGTAGAGAATCTAGCGAAAAGTATTCAGGGCTGTTGCTCCACGTAGATTATGAGAAAAATGAGCTTTTAAATTTCGGTAATTACGATCCCGAAAGTATCCAATTAGGATAAGAAACTGATACACCGTTATCGATTTCTAGGGCCAATTGTCGGGCAGTTTCTCCCTCGAAAACGCCTGTTTTTGCCTAATCGGTGATCCATCAGCAAACTCATCAAACCCTCCCGTTGAAGAAACAAATATACCCGATCGATCATTCGCGTTCAGACTTCTCCTGCTCGCAATAAGTAATTGTCGGCACCTCGGCTTGGGAAAAAAAGCACGGAGATTTTCGGGAATCTGTTTCCGATCACGTGCTAACGCCCCCGGCTCTCCCTCTCTCGGCCACGCTCCCTCCGTTCAAAATGTAATTTACGGGTCCGAATCGGCCCGCATCTATCAACCGGGAAAAACTGACGGCTCCTAGATTTCCTCGCAGCTGACTGCGATCATAAAGATCGAGGAATCGCCCGGCGATCCGTGTAGCTTCGGACGCAGGTGGAATGATCCAACGAGAGATCACGTGTACAGCTGAGCGGGGAGAAAATTGGAGATGTTTCAAAGTTACCGGCAACGTGTGATCTCGAATTTTATTATTACCGTCTTCATTGAATTGGAAAGTTTCCTCCATGAAATGTGTTCAATTCTTTGTTCGTGATGTGGATTCAATGGGAAATGTACTCTGTACTACTGAAATTATTTTTCTTGACTTTAGTTTAACCAGTTAACTGTGATTGACGAGTATACTCGTCATGGAGAAGTGGGACGATTTTGTGTATTGACGAGTATACTCGTCATGCGTAAAATTTTAATTCTGGTGAAAACTAAATTATATTCGTAGAATTTTAATATGTTTAAAATGTTTAGAGGTCAAGACGAAATGAAACAAACAAATGAAAATTATAAATAATTTGAGTTGGATTTATAACTATAAATATGACGACTATACCCGTCATCGCTTGATTATCGTGATATACACTGGTGGGCGCTTTGCAAAGAGATCGCCACAGTTAACTGGTTAATTTATATTATTATTATATTAAATGCGACATTATTAGATCTTGTAAAAAAAGTAGCCCATTTGCCATGGTTCAATAATACAGCATCAATCGGTCGCCGCAATCCGGGAAGCTCTCCATTATCTATACATTCCAGAGAATGAAATCTCTATTGTGGAATATGACAAGCGGGTTATGAAACGCGATACGGGCAATGCAGGTCGGTATAATCTATACACGAGCATCAATCAGCCTTAGTTATCTCGGAACCGGAAATGCTACTGCACGGCGCACAACTGTCTCGTCATTTACACGTTTACGACCGCGTGCAGTTCAGAACGTCCGGTATAAATTCGATTCCTTCCCAGCCTATCTATCGTCGAAGCAATTTTAACCGGACAGCGCGCGATTCAGCGTCAAGTTCAAAGTTCGAATCTATATTTTCAACATCCACAGAATCGACAATTCAAACCGACCGTGTTTCACGATTTCACATTAACCTCTTGCCCTACAATAACGAGCCAGACTCGTCATGAAGATTCTGAATAGAGTTTAATAAATGTGAACGTTATTAATCTCCTTTAAATCGAAATAAAAATCTATTTTTTTGTAGTTGATATATATCCTTTGAGGAAAACGTAGGCATACAATAAATATAAACTATCTTTCTTTTTCTATGAAATTCTGAACGATGAAGAATTTCTAATCATTATAATCACAAAATAAATAGTAGTGCAAGGGGTTAACCACGCAAATACGAACCTCGCATAATCTAAATAAATTCAATCTCGTCACTTTTATAAGACAAGATGTATCGGTCGCTTTAAAGATTCGGTAGACAGGGGTGGGGGTGAGAGGCTCTATTATATGAACCACTCGATTATAAACTGTCGTGTCTCCCGATCCGTTGATACAGAGCTCCTGCAGCATCGAAAGGGTTAAAAACGATCCCGGTAACTCTCGGACAATTCGATCGGGACCATCGAACCCTGACCCTAACTCGCTCGTCCCGCAGATCGACGGATCAGCATGCTCGTGTTACCCGAACTCTGTACCGGTATTTACCGTCCCCTTGATCGACGCCCACGCGTACCGGATTCTGCCCGTAGGCGGCTCGGTTCGAACGCGCTGCACTCCAGAAGCTTTCGCATTAGAGCTTTCGCAATTTCGGGCCCCGTAGGGTAGTGTCGGCTCGCGGGGTAGCACCGAACACCCCGGGTGCTCATGGGTACGGCGTTGCTTAATGGGGGCGGCGGTGGTGGAAACTTAATCGGCCGACTAATTCCGAACGCCTCGTGATGCGGTCCGTAAATCGCGGCTAGAGTCGAGTATTAGGGGCAATCGGTGATCGATGACGCATAAATCTCTCGGCACGCCTTGCTAATCCCTGCCCCTGGATCCCTTTCCATGGATAAAGTCGTCCTGACGACGTCGACGATTTCCTCGACGATTCTTTCCTCGCGTTCTGTCCCTCGAGGGTGGGATCCAGGACTTTGCTGCTTCCTGGTTCTTGTTTTACAGATTTCTGAACGAATTTAATAAAGATTTTTATAAATTAAGTGGAAATATTACTCTGAGATTTTAAGCGACTCCTTTTTCCAGTGAAGAGCTTTTAACATTGAAATCTTGAATGAATCTCTGACCTTTCCGATCGATGGAAGTCGGGTGTGAAATTATTGAGAGAAAAGTCTTGAACGAACCTTTCACCTTTATGATTAATGGATATTGAAAATGATTGCATTTTCTGATGGGAAATGCTGGGAAACGAAGCTGAATCCCTTGCTGAAGCTTTTAATTCTTTGAAGTATTTGTTAGCGACAGTGCATAGAAACTGAAAACTAGGCAACTTGAAGATGTTTTATACTTCAGAAGAATGGCGAATTGTATGTTCAATTTAAATGGAAATTTATCTTCACACTTTGACAGAATGTGTTCCGCGTACTACGAGGGGCTAACAAATTGTTGAAGATAAACATCGACTGCAATTCGAAGACATTTAGGGGAGTCTAATTTATCAGAAGTCAGGTCCAACAGAGTCAGGTGAAACGTGATAACAGATTTCGATCGTGTTATACACGCAGCCGTAGCGTTACGAAACTTGTTACCCTAATCTCTGTGTACACAGCGCCCTGCTGCTTGAATAGTTCGTTATACCCATGCGGATAGAGTCGATTCGAACTTTTCGATTGAACGAGCAGTCGATAGAGCTTCAACCGTCTTCCATTTCGCAGTATGAATTTAGCAAGTTTTGGGACAAAATAAATTTCGGAAACAGCACCAATTAATTCCGAAAATTGGAAGACCTGTCACGTTGACGGCAGTATCAGCAATCGGAAATCGAAATTCAAACGAGTTATAAAACGATAAGGAAGAGAAAAAGTTTTCCGATGTAATATTTCAATTCGAGAAAACGGAATATAGTAGAAATCTGGAGAAAATTTAATGGCACTTCGAAGCGACGAGTTCCTGTAGAATTCCGAAGGGAAGTGGAAGACAGCGGTCTCCGTAACGGAGACGGAAACATGTGTTGGTAACGTTAAATATTTAGCCGTCGAGAGGGATGCAGGCGCTAAGTGAACCTTAACGATATTAGCCGCTGTCTGGAAGGTTCATAACGATCAGCGTCAAATTACGGTGTCCCCTAGCCTTGATGAGTACTCAGTTTACCTCGAGATGTTGAAAGTGTGCTTTTTAACGTTTAATGGGTAGACGGTCGATTAACGCGGGGCGATTTTAGACACACATCGGTCAATACACTTTCACTCTCGATTTTCTCATCGTTTCGATTCGACACACATATCTGGATTAATTAAAGATGAGCTCCGTATTCATATAAGAGATTGTTTACCTAATTACATTAATTAGTTTTATGCTGGTTTCGTTGTTACATCCGTATCGAAATTCAAAGTAAATTAACGGAACGTGTTGAGTTTGCAATTACGTTAAAGTACGATGCAATTAAATTGATTTGTAAATACATTCAATATGTAATAATTAAATGCATTTGTATACTCGCACGCGGTATATTTCAATACTGAGGCACGCGGTATATTTCAATACTGAGGCACGCGGAGTTTCTGTCACTTGATAAGTGATCGTCGTGCACCTTTACGAGGTGTACGCAATGTACACCAGTGTTGGCCGGGTTGTCGCATTTTAGGCGCATTTTTAATTGTTAATAACTAAGAAATGAAGCTGAAATCACAATTTTTCTACTCTTCACTTTCGTCTTATATTGTCATGGAGAATCACCAATTAAATTTTCTCCTACTTGATGCCAATCATAAATGTGATTCTACCGAATTAAAATTTATTCAGGAAATGATTGCTGAATGGAGCTCTGAAAACAATCTTAAGTAATATATATATATATATATATGGTAAAAATCCGCAAAAAAGGATAAAGTATAACTGATACTTTCACGATATGAAGGTGACCTTGACTTTCCATCTAACTAAGACTTTTTTTGGGAAATTTTTAAAACTGCTATCCGAAGTCGAACTTAAGCTGATCGATGTCCAACATATACTTTGGTCCAACTGTTCGAAATGCTTAAGAATCATGGGGGACTTAAGCCACCCGGTATAGTTCCCTGAAAACACGATACTACCAATGATAAAAAGTGGACGTGTAGACTTACCAAACAGGGGAGGCGGCTCGACGTCTCTGACAGACAAGCTCGAGGATGCCTGGGACCCGCTGGATTCCGTGCTCTGCATGCACCTGAGTCTCCTCCGGAGTTTCGGCATGTCAAAGGGCAGGTCCCTCAGATCAACGCTGGTCGCGCTGCCCGAAGTGGTGGCGTCCTGTTGCATGAGCAGTCGCCTCCTCCGCAGCTTGGGCATGTCGAAGGGCAGGTCGGAAAGCTCTGGCTCGTTGTCGACGAGATTGATATTGTCCAGCTGCGGCTTCAGCAAGTGGAACCCGAAGGGCTTGCACTTGATCCCGGCTCGCGACTCGATGGAGATCCCGCTGTCCGATCCCTGGATCTCGGCATCTCCGGACGAGGAAGATTGCAACGCCAGGTTGATGAGATTCTTGTTCTGCGGTGCGCGTCTCTTCTTGAAGGAGGTGTCCAACGGCGAACCGACGGAGTTTGTGTTTGTGTTCGTGTTCGCGGTGTTGGTGTTGTTCGGCGCGGTCACGTTGTTCTCGGTGGTGACGTTCTCCTCCGGCGAGGCTTTCTGCGAGTTGTTGTTCCGGTTGTTGTCCGAGGTCTCGGAGGCTGGCTCCTGGGACGACTTGTCGGAGATCGGGGACAGTATGTGCAGTTTGTTCGCGTGGTTTGTCAGGAAGCCGGTCATCGACGGCTGAGGATGATGATGATAGTAGTTGGTGCTGCCGCTGTCGGAGCTGTGGGAACTCAGGCTGGTGCTGTGCCGGCTCTCGGAGCTGCTGGTGGACCTGTTGCCCTCGCTGGTGCTGCTTCGGAGCGACTCCATGCTGCCGCCGCTGCTGCTCGTCGCCATGCTCTCCGTGCTCGAGTAGCCCGGTCTGCGTCTGCTGGTTCGTAGCTTGAACTCGAGGAGGCCGACGTCTCGACGGGGTGGTCTCAACAGATCGCTCTCGGCCTCGTGGGGCCTGCCTTTGAACTCCATGATGGGCTTGCTCTCGCGGATCAGGCTGCGCGGTCGCTGACGGTCCTCCCTCGGCCTGCCCTTGAACTCCAGGATCAGTTCTTTGTCGAACCGTCGGCTCTGCGAGGACTCCACGGTGTCTTGAGCAAAATTCTTTGGTCTGCTTTTGATCTCCAGTATGCTGCCTTCGCTGCTCTGCGGCGAGTCCTTGGCCCTCAGCGAAGACTTAACCGGGAGTCGCAAGTCTTTCAGACGCGGATGGTCCGGCTGGGAGGGTAGGTTCGGCGTGCTGCGAATGTTCAGCAGTAAGTGGTCTCGGTTACCATGGAACTTCGCCGGCAACGGCGCCGTGGATGGAGGCGACGGAGTGTAACCTCGGGCCGGTAGCCTCGGCGAACCGGTCTTCTCGTCGCTTGAATTGATCTGGAGGGATTCGATATCTTGGGACAGAGTAGAAATATTGTCTGATTGTTGTTGTTGTTGTTGTTGCTGCTGCTGCTGCTGTTGCTGAAGACGGCTCGGAATCGGTTTTGGGCGGAGAAGTACGACCTTGCGTCGGTCTTTGCTGCTGTGGGACTGTCCTGCGTAAGAGACCTGCTGCGGCTGTGACGGCTTCGACGTGTCTGTGGACGAGCTCGTTCTGCTTACTGGTATCGCGCTGTTGCTCCTCATCTGAATCATGAATCAAGATTAATATAAACAAAAAAAAAAAAAATGAAAAGATTGTTAATCGATTTGACCTGTGAACGGCTCGTATATGAATTTGAAGATCGATCGAAGATTACCTGGGAGTGCAGCACGGGATGATTGGTGACCCGATCGAGGTCATCGAGGTCGTCGTCGGAACGGTTGACCTTGCAGTCGAAGGCCGTCTCGTAGAGGTGACGTTGCCTAGCCATCTCTTCCTCGTCTTCCTCCAGGTCCGCGTCCTCCTCCTCCTCTTCGTCCCCTTCGTCCTCTCCCTCCACGTCGTCCTCGTCCTCGACGAGTATCGGCTGCGGATCTATCCTTCGTGTACGTCGTAGCTTGCGCACTTGGTGCCGCGTTAGTTGCGGCTGCCGTTGATCTAGCTCATCCTCCTCCTCCTCTGCCGATGCGACGCAGGTACAAACGGTGGTTGGCAGGTCATGGCTCAACAGTCTATGTGGAGGCATGAGGGTGTGATCCCACTCGGTGATGATGCACGACGAGAGGATCTCGTTCCTGGCTGGGACAGCATGCTCGCTCCCCGACGTGGGGCTCACTAGATCTTGACTCTGATATTGTTGCAGCTGCTGCGCCGGCTGCTGCGATTCTTGTTGCTGAGATTGTTGTTGTTGCGGCGGGTGTAGCTGCTGCGACGAGTAAGAACCCCCATCACCTGCCACCGAATTCCTCTTCGGTATACCGGGTGTCCTCGACCGTTCGCCCGGTACGTCGAGACTGACGCTCTTCCGGTACTTGTTCGGTTGCGATTTGCTGATCTGCTCCGGTACTTTGAATAGATCGCCGTAGTAGTAGGGCGAGGGATGACGCGTCGGTTGATTAGACTCGGTCGGCGATTGATCGGTCACGTGCACCACGGCTAGGCAGTCCACCACCACGCCGTCGGTCGATCCTAGCTCTTTGTATCTGTCTACTGAGGCGGCACGAATCGAGGAAGACGCGTACAAGCTGTTCTTCCGCTGCCTGATGTTCCTCTTCCTAGCCTCCTCGTCATCCTCGCAGGATGATCCCGAAGCTGATGGGTCTGTAACAAACACAGAGACAATTTAGCATGTTTGACTATACAGGGTGTTTGGTAACTGGTGGTACAAGCGAATAGGGGGTGATTCTACATGAAAGAATAAGTCGAAAATATAGAATAAACTGTTTCATCCGAAGTTTCGTTATCGAGAAAATCGAGTTTGGAATGCAGCATGCTATTCGATAGGAATTGTCTGACGCGTCTGATCATGACCAACCAAATCTACTGCCTGCATATACTAAAGCAAGCGAACTCAACAGATCTTTATACTCGATTTTCTCAAGAACAAAATCCCAAATTAGCAAAATTTGATTTGTTTTTTCATGTAAAATGATCCTCTTCTCGGTTGTACCACCGATGCTGGGACACCCTGTATATTAACACATAATCAGATATCTAACTGCAGGTTGACTCATTCCACCGTTTCTGACTATAAAATTTCTCATTCCATTTGTCTAACTACATAGCCACGCCCATTACATTTGCCTGGCCATACGTTCCTATTCTCCTTGTCTGACTGTACACCGATCCATTTCACTTAACTGACAATACGTCATCCTGTTTTATTACCGATCTGATACATCAGATGAGATTTGAATTGATTTAACTGCCGTGAAATAACTCGGGCGTATCGTCAAATTTATTATTCAATATTATTATTATATTATGAGACAATAAATAAGTCTTAGCGATAGATATATGCCATTAAGAGAGACAAAGGTTACTTCGATTATTCCTCGTTCGCCTAGATAACATTCGTGTCCATTGTAAAACAACGTTTTCGCGACAAGGGCAAGCGTTAAGATACCCGGTGTACGCAGCGTTCTTTATTTAACATTGAACGCTTCATAAACGCGACAACCATCATGCGAACCACATTATCTCGGAACACCTGTCTCCTGCAGGGAACCACCATGTAGATCAGTATGGACGTTAATCTTGCGTAACGACGACTTTGCTAATAGTAATCTACTAATAATGACAACATTACCTAACGTCCGGCGTTAGTAACAAGCCTCGTATCCCTCGGTCGCGTGCATATCGAAACGGGATAGCTCGGGGCAGCCGATAAGAATGTACAGAGCAAAAAGCGGGACCCTTCCCAGGATACCGGGGGGTTCCACAGAAAATGAAAACGCCGGGAAATTTTCATAATCGTTCCGTTATAACAGCGCCTGGATATCGGCTACTCAGGCGTCGAAGAGGTGGAGAGCAAAAATGCTTATGGGGAGAACGAAATTGCCACGAAATGGCAGCCGCCTCTCCTTAAAAATCACTTCCTCGGTCTGCGCGATATTACGGTAATGGTCCCTGGCTTGCCTTGCTCGACGGATACGCCCCCACCTCCCGTCCTGGTCCCCTTGTCTTTTTTTTTTCATCCGTTGCGCACACTTTGACTCGTTTTAGCGTCGTCCGTCGTTCCCGGACCCGGCCTCGAGTTTACCGCCCTGTCACGAGCGTTCAAGGTAACGCGGGTTTTGCGCCGTCCGGGGAAACGGGAGCCGCGAAATTACGCGGACACCCGGTACATTAGCCGGCGAACGGTACGCACGCGGCACGGTCGAACGGACTGGAGATAATGGGAGCATTATGCTCGGCCGGAGGGCTCCGCCGAAATCCTTCCTCGCTCCTCCTTTGCAGGGGCGGTAAGTGCAAGAGGCACACCATAAACCACACCAGAAGCTGCTTCTGACAGGGACCGCCTTCGCGGATATACCGAAAAACTTTTCGAACCCGGGCAAAAAAATTATTATCGGAATCCTGTCTGATCTCTTCTTCCGGCGAGTCTGAGGAGGAGCCAGCTACTCCCGGATCGCAGGAGCTCGAATTAACTGAGAAATTGAAAGCCGAGGATAAAGCTAGTCTTTAACACGGCATTTAGTCCAGCAGTGACCATTATTGTTGCAATATTTGGTTCCGTGGAAAAAGATATTGTCGCAGAGAAATTACGAGTTCTCCGAATTACACGCTGTGCGTATGAATAACGAGAAGAACGAGATTCAGCGAACGCGTCAAACTTTTAGTTGGAAACATGTTCGTAATTTTTTCAGACGTTTTCGAATATTTTCTGAAACGAAGAAGACAAACAAACAAATCGGGGTGTGCTCAGCGCGAGCAATAAAATTTAAAACATTTTCCGAATTACGTGAAATATCAAGCTGCAACACAGTTGTGCTAGTTCTTTCCAGTTTTGATAATGTAAAATATAGTTTTAGGCTAATGCAGAGGCTTCGATGGACTGTAGTGGCTGTCAAGGATATTCGTACGACAAAACCATTTTTTCCTATGGTTTCTCAAGGTCATCAGTATGTCCTTGAATTCAACGGGAGAGATACCTGCATGAAATTGACGAGAAATCAATAACGCGTGTACTTCAATGCTATTCCATGAAAATAATTGGTAGAGGATAAAACATTCCATTTAATTTGCAATATCTGCGAATTTCAGAAAATTTTATTTAAAGCAAAACTCGACGCACGGACAATTATGAATCGTAACAGGAACGTAGGTGTGATTTTAGTTTGAAAAACGCAATTGGTTTGATTCAATAAAATGTCGAATTTCTATTGAGACGCGATTTAATATTTGATGATTCAAATAATTCATTGAATTTGTGCGAAACGATACCGACGCAGCTGTTGTTCTTAGTTGGAAATAGTTGTTTCAAGTGCGAAATTTATTATCCGTTTCGGAGCAATTTTAAGGGTCGCTGGAAGTTTAAAATTACTACGGGGCTGCGCGAACTTTGAATATAAAAGGCAGCGCGCGAACCGTGAATCACGAAATGAGAAATTAATTCCTGAACAATGAATCCCGGAAATTATAACACGTGCCGTCCTTTTCACGGGATTGCGAGCTCATACCCCACGCAATTCCTTTTCATCCTTTCTGTCTGGTGCGGTGATGAATTCTGACTTGATAGCGAGCGTGTAATGCACAATGAAATTATAATGCAAAATAAAATATGCATAATGAATCGCGCGCGCGGCCACGATTATGTTAACGGCGCGGTGCGTTTAATGAATAAAATAACAACGGAATTTTAACTCTGTAATAAATTAACGTTATATACCGAATTACATTTTGCTACACTGAGTTTTATTTTACCGATAATTATGCTTGACCCTCCGTTGCATAACAACGACCCGACTGGCAAACGGATGAGAAATTTAAAACGAAAAAAATGTTTATTTTCTAATTATTATACCTATATGTTGATTAATCAATTATAGGGTGAAACGTGAACGGCGATTTATACATTTAAAATCGAGTTTATTAGAGACACGAGAATACTTGCTCGAAACTGGTGGGCGGTCGTCAAAGTTTGAATCCCCGAGCGGATTCTGACCGTTCGATATGCATGGCGAATTGATGCATTGTTGAAATGGCGCACGCCCAAAACATCCATCATATTTCCGTGTCAACGGTCGTCTCGCATGCAGCGCACAAAAAGCGCGATACCGCTCTGGGGATTTTTCGTTATATCGGTGGAAACACTCGGAGAAGCAGCGATCAAGCTGCGATAGCCGATGTTGCGTCCTTTTGTATTTGCAAAATGTTCCGTTCCAGTGATCACCTCTTTAGAACAAGAAAAAGAACGATATATGTATCGAGTATTCCCGAAAATACGGTTCATCGATGCCGACATTAAGTCCGATAGACGACAGAAGAGTAGTAACAATATTAATTTTTAAAATTGCCTCATATGCACTAAAACAGAACTTCGATTATCCACCTCAAATATTTGAATACAATTTTCGTGTAAATAGTTTAAACCGAAACGGTCTATGTTCACCACGATTTATTGTAAAACACAAAGAGAACTTACAATTCGGATAATCGAGGTTCTGGTGTAGTTGAAGCATCCTTAAATTGTTTCTTTTATTACAACTTTAAAAACCAACTGTTAAAGAAATGATCCAAAACGACTTTCGTTTCTGTTCAATCGTGTTTGTTGCGATTTGTGGCTATGTAAAATATGTTTACCTACGTAGACATTTCATTGAATTTTTATACAGTGTCTACGTTTTTATAGAATTTTTATTACAGTTTTATAAAGATAGTGTAGAACGGCTGAGAAATACCGTAATTGTGGTGTTGCAACTGTTGGCACAAAAGTGAATGTCGAGCCCTGACTCGTCGCTAAGGAAATAAAAAATGACGAAACTAATTCCGAGCACGTTGGCAAAAAAAAAAAAAAAACAAAATTGCGTCGACGAAAGCGGCAATTGAGCTGCAAGATTAAATTAAAGTCGAACGTGCAGGTACGCGCCAGGAAAGGTTAGACGTTCGGGAAAGATTAAATCGATGTTACTCGGCCGATTATATCGGAAACGAGTTGTTTCACGAGGCGGTAACCCTCCGACCCCGTGGCAATATTAATAAAAATCGCAATATCGGACGGCGGAGGGCGCAGTTAGCGAGGTACGCTTCAAAAATTATATTCAAGCGATATGAGAGCGCCCGGCCAACGGGTTAGACGGCGAAACGTACCCGGAACAAAAATGAAAGCCGAGTAAATGTACGTCGCAGTCGGGCATGAATATGCATCCCCAGCTGGCTCCTCCGTTCCGCCGTTTCGCCAAAGATACCGACTGAAATTTCGAGAGAAGCAAATACATTAAGGGGACCGTCCCACCGTGAAAAACAACTGCGTTCCCAAACGAGGAACCGATATTTAACCGCGCGGCGAAGGAACTTCGTCGTACCTCGAAAGATATTCCAGCCATTGCCTCCAATAACATCGTGACGTGGATTTTAAAGATAAAACGCTGCGGATTCTACGATTCACTTTAACACGTTGACTGACATGTCACCCATATGTGGGTGACGGAATTATTTGTCCAGGTTTTAAAATAAACTTTTACGTTAATATATTCACTGTACCAAACTTGATTAGGATCTGTAAAATGAAGGAAAGTTGGAGGACTATTTAATATCATACATATAATATTTTTCAATTTTCATTTCGTTGTAAAACTTACTTTGATTTTATGGAATTTTTGAGGTTTCTAGTTGGGCAATCAAAGTGTTAAATGATAGATGAGAAAACATTTTTTCGTTTCTTGACTACAGACGATATGCATTGTTTTACCGGGTGAAGTTCTGAAATAAGAATTCATTTCGTGCGTTTTAAACCTTGCTACTGGACTAAGAATATTTGTAACATCGTGTAATATTCCATTTGACATCGCTGTAACAAATTTCTCTGATTTTATAATCTGAAAATATTTTCCATTCTATCCATTTCAATCTGTAAGGTAAAGGCACCAGTAGTTGACCATTTTATAGAAAAACATAAAAAATAAGGTTTGAAATGTTCTTATTGTTTTGACATTTAAACAACAGACGGCATGGCATCCGAGGTCACTTTAATCAAAAGTGCACTTACAAGTGCGTTTATAAAAACCTTATTTTTTATGTTTTTCTATAAAATGGTCAACCACTGGTACATGGTACTGGTGCCTTTACCTTATGTGGTGTCTTTACCTTATTATAACAATCATCAATATCAAAAAACAGCGTAAACAATTTCATAAGAAAGAAGGGTTGCTTTTAGCCTAAATTGCCTCGCGCGAACAACAACAAATATTTACAGTTCGCAACACCGGTAAAGCCCCAAAGAATACATAGTACACTAAAAGTTTGCTGCACTACCGAACTCTCTTTAATCCAGCAGAGATTAAAATTTCGCCGGTTCAGAAATGAAAATTCGAGTAAACATCGTGCACCCCAGTTTCGTCGCGGCCGGTGCAATGACAGATTATACAGCGCGGAAGTGGAACGATATTCGTAGAGTCTTTCAAAGTAATCGTGCGCCGCGCTAATTTTAATCTGATTCGATCGGCGTACGTGTCGACCGTGTATATATTCGGCCGGACTGTCGTCGTCCCGCGGGAAAATTGTACAAAGAAAGGAAATTAAATTCTGCAAATATTTATTGGGAAGCCACGAGCGGCAGCCGGCGGTTCGTTTGAAGTCGCTCGCCGCCCGATTAGCAGCGTCGCACGTGCACCATTTCCAATCATCCCCCGCCTCGATTCGGATCCGTGGCACCCGTTCGATCGTCGAAGGACGAACACGGGAAACACGGTTCGCACACATTCGCGATCCTTCGCGTACACTCCTGTACAAAACGATGATGTGCTCGATTTAATTTTCTCCAAGACCGTATGGAATTCTAAACGAAACGTACGCTTACGTAATTAATTACAACATAGAGAAATTGGGCCTGCCAGGACAGAAATTTCACCTCACAGTGGAAAAAATGACCGATATAAAAATTCTGTTGGATGACCAATCCATGATATATCTGCCAAAACCGCGTTGTCCTAGTGAATCGTATGTTTTCGAGCATTTTCACAGCTGAATCACCTGCGAACCCTGAATCACGACGATCAGGGTTCAGCTCTAAGGCTTGGTCATCCTTGCCCTTTCCCTTCCGCTTTTCTAGGTATACAGTGGCGTGCAAAAATTCCCGGCCACATCTACGGTCCATGCCTTGTCGCTGTGCTGCTGTTATTGCTGCAAAAGGCATGGCTACGAAATATTAATTATAATATGTTAAATAATGTACTGCAAAATTGCTACACAATGAAAAACAAGCATAATTGTTTCGTTAAACACGCTGCCCGGAAATTTTTGAACATGTTAATTTACTTATTCTGCGAATAAACAAGTAAGAAAAATAATTGGCGTTGATTATTTTTTGTAATATCCTTTCATGTAATACGCCCTTATATATGATTCTAATAACAATTTCTTAACGCTTTTTTTTTTGGAAGAAAAATAGCAAAAACCATCTGGCCGGGAACTTTTGCACGCGATACTGTAAGTACGCGAATTCCTAGAACTAGCTAGCATTATTTTTACGATCCTTCTGCGCAACAGTCGACTATTTTGTTTCCGCGAAGTATTCGTTGTTGTATGCAGATCTGTATATCCTGAAACGTCCGAAATATATTTGCAAGTGTACAAATCGGTCTCTACGTTTCTCACCTGAATCCCAACAATTATATGAACTTCTCGAGGAGTTAGGGACAGCCTACACGTGTGCTGTCATTTTGTCCGGGAGTGTACGTACTCGCGGACACACGGACAACTGGCTCTGGCATAACGCCAAATTGCGCTGATATTGATTACCGATCGATAATCAGATTTTCTAGGTATCCGCAAACCAGCGAGCGGGACGCAACGGGGGCGACTCGTCGAATGATCGAATGAGTTATGAAGTAAACGAGCAGCTGGTCGCCAGGGGCGGCTAGCCGAGTTGATGTATCGCGCGAAAAACCTGTGCACGCGGCCGAAAACCTGTAGATAACGGTACACACCGGTCAGGCTGCTCGCCGAGTGATATATTGCGCCCGCGAGCTTGCCCCTGTAAACACGTGGCCAAAGTACGCCGTTGCGAGTAGATTATTGTGTGTCTGAGCGGAGAGCTTCAGCGTTGCCGGATACCTGTGCGAACAATGTCGTACCCGTGTATCCCAAGGATCCGCAGCAACCGCGTGCGCTTTACAGTCCCGACTGCAAATTGACGAAAGTAGCTCTACGAGATCTTCGTCGCGGTTATGAGCTTGTCAGTGTACAGCTACGGTCGGGCCAGGTACGATTGCGTGCGTTAACACTTTGACTTTGACTAAACGCTCCACACATGGAGCACACAAGTTTTCTCGCCAAACTTGAAAATGAATTTTTATTTCAATCCGTTACGTGCCTGCAGCAGTCTCCTACATGATAAACAAAAGTTGCTTAAGAAGACTGTGTATTTACTACCGTAGGAGTGTCATATACACGGTCTCTTTAAACAACTTTTCTATCCTGTTAAAAAGGAGTCTACTGCAAACGAAACAATAATTCGAAAAAATTCTGCGAGACTCGAGGAGGAACGAAATTATATGTCATGCTGTAGCGTGACTATAAACTATTGGATCAGTGAAGATCTGTTGAAAGATGCTAGTAAAGTCCTTGAATTTCACGGCCTAAATTCGTGTATTAACACTTTGACTGCCAAACTAGAAACCTCAAAAATTCCATGAAATCAAAGTGTTATTTAATGAAATAAAAATTGAAAATAATTATATGTGTGATATTGAGTAGTCTTCCAACTTTCTTGCATCTTACAGATCCCAATCAAATTTGGTACAATGAATATATTAACGAAAAATTCATTTTAAACCTGTACAAATAATTCCGTCATCCACATATGTGTGACATGGCGGTCAACGTGTTAATTATATTGTGTCTTCCTCGCCATGGGGATCTTTTGAATTGAATTGAAATACTTTTGACCTTGTATGACCGGACAAGAGCATTAATTTTGTATCTATTTTTAAGGGAAGTCCGAACAATTCCCTCGACAGCCACGTTCACGATCCCGAATATTTCCGGCCGTGGGGTAGGAAGCAATAAAGATTTAGGATATAGACTCGGGCATTATCCGTGTACACGCCTAATTTACGTGCACCGTCGGCGTTCGACGCCGTGCGAACGTCAAACTGCTGATAACAGCCCGGAGCCGGTGAATGAACCGACGAACAGGATCCATCCGCAACTATGAGCCGAATATGAATACACGGGGCCGAGTGATTGAAGGGACATGTACCGTAGAAATAGAGTGTACACGCGTGTGCAGTTAGGGGGGTGTCCGTGATGCACCCTGGGAAGGGTGCGCCGACTACCCCTAATGAATCTATTAGGGCCGGCAGGGTTCCTCTCCCCCCCCCCCTCCTCCGACCCCGGACTCTAGCAATCACTACCGGCGAACGCAGTTGCGTGCACACACGCTCATCCACCAATATCCCCGAGAGTTATTTATGAAAGTCGATGTTTAAACAGATAACATCGCGGAACACGGAGCCGGGTCTGCGCCGCGTAGAAGTGGCTCGACCAATCGATTAAACTACGGAGGGATAATGACGTTAGAGATTGCAATCTCTGACGAGCGCCGGCCGAGAGTCAAGGTCGACGATGATTAATACTTAGCACGTACCGTAATGGCGTATTGGAATTCGTTTAGCCGATCTCCGAGAGGGATCCTCGATGTTTACAGTCGCGCAACAGACCAGTCGGCTAATCGAGGAAACGATTGCTATGCGAGCGAGAGCTCGAGGACTAGTAAAACACCGCCGGAGTCCTTTGTTATGATCGTTTGTGTTGTGGCTCTGAGCTGTTCCGAGGAATTTACTTTTACGACCACATTTTATTGCAGCTTTGCTTTGCGAACCTCGCGCGACGAAATATAAACTCATGATATACGACGTACACAGGCTCACGAAAGTATTCGAACGCCCTTTCACACTTTGACTGCCAAACTAGAAACCTCAAAAATTCCATAAAATCAAAGTAAGTTTTACAATGAAATGAAAATTGAAAAATATTATATGTATGATATTAAATAGTCCTCCAACTTTCCTTCATTTTACAGATCCTAATCAAGTTTGGTACAGTGAATATATTAACGTAAAAGTTTATTTTAAAACCTGGACAAATATTTCCGTCACCCACATATGGGTGACATGGCACTCAACGTGTTAAATCAGTATAACTTTTTTTTAAATTGGATCAAACGATCTGATTTTTTGTAGAAGTTAGAAGAATTGGTTTTCCAAATGATGTGCAAAAAAAAATTTTTGAAAAAATTGCAATTGGTAAGAATTACATAAGAAAATAAAAATGGCACTTTTCACAACTTTTTTATTTGAACCTGTAGTGAAAATTTAAAATATGCGTTTTGTAGATATATGTCAGTTATATATATGCTGGAAATTTCATTGAATTAATATACACACGAGCTACAAATAGTTAAAAGTGGTGAAAAACGTAGATTTTCACGACCTTTCGTCAGTTTCTGCTGAAAATTCTCAGATTCTAACATATTTCGATGCGTGCCATTTCTATCTGCGTCAGCCGATTTCGATGAAATTTTCAGTACGTGTATAACCAACACAGATCTACGAAACGCATATTTTAAATGTCCATTACAGGCTCAAATAAAAATGTTTTGGAAAATGCCTTTTTTATTTGCTCTTATAATTCCGAGCTTGAATTGAAATTTTTTTAAATCATTTTTGCACATCATTTGGTAAGCCAATTTTTCTAATTGCTCAAAGAAGTCAGGTTTTAAAGGGCGTTCGAACACTTTCGTGAGCCAGTGTAGGTCGGATTTAATATTCTGACACTATTTAGAATATAATTTTTTTTTAAATCAAACCGGACAACTTGAATTATTTGAACATTGCATTATTCTTCTGCTTCTTCGCGAGAAGTTGTGCAAATACTTTCTTTGCCCACTGTGCACTGGGCGTCCAATTTCTTCGGGTCAACGATAGAGCAATTCTTGGAGGCCTAGTCACGGGATGAATCACAAAGCTGGGGGGTTAAAGAGGAGAAAACGCAGTCGAGTCCTCCGGCACGCAGGATCAGCAGGAGCAGGAGCATCGCGGAGGCGTTGAATACGAGGCGATAATCCGAGAATAAAACGTCCGGGATTTCATCAGACCCGTAAAAACCTCCGAACTGTCACTTATACAATTCGCCCCCTTTGCCCAGTTATTCGGCAGGGGGACGAACGCAATGACAGGAAAAATTCCGGCGGAGGCTTTATAAAGGAGCAGACCTCTGTGTCCTCGGAGCCACTTCACTCTGCTTTTTATTAGATATTGTCCTCGTAACATAACCGAGAGGTGGGCTCTCGGTTTCTATGGAATATGTGGGTCGTGGGATTGTATCGTCTGTAAAAGAAAAGCGTGGGATGGAGAGAGAGAGAGATAGAGAGATAGAAAGGGAGAAGGTACTATAAGGAGGGCCTTAAACGAAATCACCAGCCACCTTGCTGGCCGTGAAGGGATCGTTGGTGGCCCTCTTAGGAGCCACGGCTAAAGATTACACGGGTTCGTGCGGCGATGAAACGAAAGCCAATCTCGGTTATTGGTTCCGGTGTAGCAGAATTCATGGCTACCGTCTCGAGATTGGACGAATCTCGCGGGCTGAAATGTGTCAGCCGTGCCAAGGGTCAGCGAACGATGGGGTTAACTTATCCGGCCCGGTGTAATAGGTCTGGCCAGCTAAGGCTTCGCCGATACAGTACCCGCGCGCTCGTTCTTCTAATTATTTGCTTCGCCCCTTTTCGCGTCGAGCGATCTCAGCTTCGTCCGATGCACCGCTGATCGATAGAAATGGCAAGCACGTTGCAACCTGCTTCGAAACGACTCGGATTGTTTCGAACCATCCTCCGCACTTTCGAGAAGAAGCAATGCTCTCTCTCTTTTGAAGCAGACCTGAATCCAGATCAGTTTCAGGGCTTCGCGAGAGGTTCGTGCCTTTCGTAGAGCACGCTTCGATCGTCTACGAAATTATTATTTTCTGTGTACACCGATGTTCATTCGAGTTAACAACACTCGAGAAGATTCGTTAACGAAACGCCGGACGTTTCAAATGGAATTCATATGTTTCGTATAATCAGAATTTTTTCCCAGCAGATTCGATCATTTTACGAGTACTTTCACTGGGAAATTTGCAATTTCCTCGAAGCCTTGATTTAGTTACATTATTTTGAACAGTTGCTTTTCCTTCTATTGACGCTAGGTTTCCGGGACACGTCAAAAGAGATTTAAAGATTCAAAGAATTTAAGAGTACCAAGAGGTTATTCAAGAATTTTTATTTTAAAAACAATTCTTTTTTATTTCTTTTTTTCAATTTTTATTTCGCATAAAGATCGGCAGTCTAGTCACGAATTTGCAACATTTTTGATCGGCTAGAATTCGGCGGAGGAAAGCGTTCGTAATTTTGCATTCAGCGAAGTATGATGAAGTCCTTAATAGGGTGAAGAAAAATCCTTTCGATGCCAATTTCTAAGGATCAGCCCATAAAAGCGAGTATCTGCTTAAAGATCGCCGGTCGAATAATAAGAGGAGCGTCTTATAAGCGAAAGCTCGTCGGCTGGGAAATATAGAATGCTCAGAATTATGGAAGTCCTATTGAAGCCTACTTCGCCTAATATCAGGGGCATCGATCCCATCAAAGCTTCTTTGAAGACTGCCCCTGCTTCGGGGCACGTTCTACTCGAGCAAAAAGCAGCTCCTAACGAGTCAAGGTTACGACGAAAAAATACAAGACTTGCTACAAAGAAAGAATAAATTAAGGGAGAGGGCGAGAGGTTTACATTGAAAGCGAGTCATCCTCTCATTACGCTAGCGGAATGTCCTGCACGAATGCTAGATGATTGGAAACATTCTAATTAAGGAAACAAATAAATCTGTCTATCCAACTCGATCACCTTCAGAATTCCGCATGGTATTGACGATTTAACCGTATGAATAGTAATAATTATGGCAATTAACACTAGGTTTACGGAGCACTAAAAGTGCTACTTTATAAAAATTACAAGAACGTGCGCTACCCACACTTTTAGCAATATTTTTAAAATATACCCAAAGAAATAAATTTGCTAAATATTTTCTCATGCATGCATCCTTAGAATCTTAATAATTTCAGATTAAAAATACTAGAACCCGTCATTTTTACGAGTTCCGTTAAACCTAGTGTTAAAAGTCTTCGCACGGTTACCGAAACAAAAATTTCAATTATACTTCGTAGAGCTGCACTCTACACTTGATTTATCGAAACCATTCGCGAAGAAAATTACATTCCGGTTAATGATAATGCTACCACGTCTCTCCATGTTGAGTTACAAAACCGTCTACGGTATTTCATTTGCGAGGAAGCCAGATGCAAAGAATTCAGCCATTCTTAATTGTTTCTCGATACAATTTCAACGTGTCGAAAGAGCAACTAAAATAACACTCTGTTCGAAAAGAATACGAGACAGAGGTTTTGTATTCAGACTGTAAGAGCGAACGTTCTCGGCAGAAGAAGATTGCGCGTCCGCACTTACGATTTCTACGAAGAATCAACCCTTTGCGCGACCGCTTCGGCCGCTTTGTGCAGCATCCGAGGAAGCCGGCGCCGGAAAGATGCGATTACGGAGACAGTTCTTTTCATCGAAATTTTCCTCGGGCGGGGGCTGTCTCTCGAAGGGGAAAACATGTGCGCGACGGGACCAGACGAACGATAAATTTAAAAGGCGCGGAAAAGAAGCGTCGCGTCCTTTGAACGTTTTGAGTGGCAATTATTCGGCCGGTCCTCAAATTACTTACTCTAGTAATTTTATTCTGTCCCCGGGCTTTCTTCCAGCCTACGCCCCTGGCCCTTCTCCCTACGCGGGGCTTATCCTTCAGAGGCTCACGCCACCGGAAATTATCTTAAAACGGCAGGCGACCTTCAAAAGAGTAACATCTTACGCAGTTTTTTTTCACTCGAGGACACATCAATGCCAGGCGAAAGGTATCGCGCCGAAAGTTCGCGCCGGAGACAGGTCCTTCTGCAAGGAGAGACTCACGTTTTTTGTGCTCTGTTTTTTTCCGTTCTTTGTGCCCGCTGCTCCTTTGCCGAGCGGAATCAACGGTGTCGCTGGAATACCCGGAAAAAAATGAGCAAATGTCACTGTGTGCATGTCTCGAAGAAACTGTTGTGAAGAACGCCGCCATTTTATTACAGGGTTGTAAAAAAATGATATTTTTTAGAATATTTTGAACACAAGCTGCTTTACCGAAAGCGTGTTTCCTCCTCAGCGACCGGTACAGAACTAACGGCAAAACAAATTCTTTGCAAATAATTGATTAATTATGGGCACCCCTAATATTTGAAAATATTCGACGTACTCGTCTTATATTGATATTTTGTTTTGTATTCAATTTTTAAAGGACGGAAGTGTTGACCATTTAATAAGAAAACATAAAAAAATAAGGTTTTTATAAGCGCACTTATAAGTGCACTTTTGATGAAAGTGAACCTCGGATGCCATGCCGTCTGTTGATTAACACTAGAACTACCGGATGGGTCAAAATGACTTCCACCTAATTTTTTCTTTTAGAGATATTGAAATTATCAATATGTTTCCATGAGAAAATTTTGTAATAAACTTCTCTATCGAAGTAGATATTTAAACAAAACTAATACGAAATCTAAAAAAATCTTATTTTGTTGTTATTATAAGGCAATGTATGCCAGTTGCATTTAGTGGTTGGTCGTTCTAGTGTTAAATTTCAAAACAATAAGAACATTTCAAACCTTATTTTTTGTTTTTCTATAAAATGGTCAACTACTGGTACATGGTGGTCAACTACTGGTGCCTTTACCTTACTTGTGTTTGGCTCCTATTTCTTGCAGTCGGCGAAGAAAATTTTTGATCCACAGTCTAGTAATGTCACATAACGATCGGCACAAGTTCGAGCGCACGGCCGAGCAGCTAAATGGCCCGACACGTGACCGACATTGCTGTTGCTGGTGGCACGCGCCATAAAATGCCGTTAAATGAAAGTTCCGCCTATTTGATCGAGTTACGATCGAACTGCACCGACATACACGCAGCGCTGGTCTAACCCGTGGATTTCTATTCGACAGACTGTCTCTCCTCGCGGAAAGCAGCACGGCGGCGTTTCGAGAGTCGAAAAACTTTCGGGGAACGTTCCCAAATGTCCAAATCCAATATCGCGACTGTGCGCAACGGCTAAATTGAACGGCCGATCTAATTTAAGTCAGCCGAAACAGATTTCCGTGTCCCTGCACCGACACCTGAGGATTCTCTATGGGGAAGAAATAAAAGGAACGATAGGCACGGCGAACTCGATTACAGATCGTTTTAAAAATTACTTTGCGGAGGGGTAACCCTACTCGATCGGGACTGTGATTTCGGGAACTGTCTGCAGGGCAATTGCAGTATTCTGGACGACGATTAAAAAACTTCATTACAATTCTAACGATATTTCTTTTATATTCTCGCATGATTCATTATTATGTTGGAAAGTTCGAGCCGTTGAAATCGGCCATTAACCACTTGCACTACTATTTATCTTGCGATTATAACGATTAGAAATTCTTCATCGTTCAGGATTTCATAGAAAAGAAAAAGGTAGTTTATATTTATTGTATGCCTATGTTTTCTCCAAAGGATATATATCGACTACAACGAAATAGAATTTTATTTCGCTTTAAAGGGAATTAATAACATATATATTTATTAGACTCTGTTCAAAATCTTCATCACGAGTCTGACTCGATATTGTAGGGCAAGGGGTTAAGGTAAAGGCACCAGTAGTTGACCATGTACCAGTAGTTGACCATCGTATAGAAAAACATAAAAAATAAGGTTTTTATAAGCGCACTTGTAAATGCACTTTTGATGAAAGTGAACCTCGGATGTTATGCTGTCTATTGTTTAAATTTCAAAACAATAAGAACATTTCATACCTTATTTTCTATGTTTTTCTATAAAATGGTCAACTACTGGTACCTACTACCTTTACCTTACTGAAAATAGATTGGACAGTACTGTATTAGAAGATCCAGGAAAGAATTTTCGGAAAATAGATCACTTTTCGAATATACTAACATTTTAATAAAATATCTGTTTCCGTCTACTAGAATGCATTTTATCTTAAACACATTTCCGAAATTAAATCTACAAACAATAAAATACTGTTTCATATAAGGGTAGTCCTCTGCATATAGAATAAAATGGGGGAAACAGCTATTTACACATGTCACGGACCCAAACAAAGCCCTCGTCATCACCTTTCACACATGTTCGTGAACCCAGCCTTGACATTCCGAACACCTAATCCATCCTTCTGTGGACGCAGAGAATAAATGGGTAGATGAAGCATATAAACTAGCAAATTTGTATCACGCTGTTATATCTTGCAGGCTACAGCTTTCATGCCGAACTTTAACCTTCCAACACCTGTTTATTATGAACTTGCGCGTAGGTCATAAGATGGTATATACTCTTCGATTGCTTCGATTAGTGTATTGACTCGATTGTGATTGTGTTTCGACCGCTATGATGTTTACGTTTACGGTTGTCCATTATGTCAAAAATAAGGAAATTGTAAATATATCGCGGAGAAATGTTTGGCGACCTTAACCCCTTGCTCTACAATAACGAGCCAGAACTCGTCATGAAGACTCTGAATAGAGTCTAACAAATGTGAACGTTATTAATTTCCTTTAAATCGAAATAAAAACCTATTTTTTTTTGTAGTTGATATATATCCTTTGAGGAAAACATAGACATACAATAAATATAAACTATCTTTTTTTTTCTGTGAAATTTTGAACGATGAAGAATTTCTCATCGTTACAATCACAAAATAAATAGTAGTGCAAAGGGTTAAAGTAAAAATATGAACGACTGTTCTATCTTAATAAAAATAATAATCTAAACCAGAAAAGCAAGTCACCTTGTATATTTTACGGGTCAAAGGTGATCGGCTACAGTCAGAAGCTGAAAGACACCTCGCAAAACGACTGACTGAGTCCGTTGCAGCATTCTTTCATATTTTAAGGTTCGCTCAGACGTGGAAATATTTCTGTAAGAAATACTGTGAGCAAATGTTAGCCAGCCGGACGAGCACGGTATCGTTCGAGTACCATTCGACTTCGGCGTATTCAAAGTTGCCGAATGCCACACGCGCGAGTCACATGCCAGCATTCGGGCTGAGCGCGTTTAGGCGAGCGCACCGTGTCAGTCAGCATACCTTCGGTTCGATTGATCCCGCCGGGAATAAAATCAATGTTTGGCCCGTTGCGAGAGGGTTTCCGCGGCAGCCGAGAGGCAGACCAGGCAGACGAGGGAGGTGTCCGAGCAGGGTGTCGGATCTGTCGCCCGCAGTGATAGCGACGCACGCGGATTATCCGGTTTCCCTACCGGTAGACATTGCTCAATTGAAATCTACATCGGTGGTCACACGTGAGCACGGTCGTTTGCGGCCGTGGGGCTAGCCTCATCAAGGGCGCGCGGGCTCTGATCAATCCCGGTCCAGAGGCTCGCGGGCAATCCCAAGCAACTGTCCTGTTCGTCGCCTCTAACACGTTCTCCCTCTCTCTCTCTCTCTCTCTCTCTCGCTCCTCTCTTTCACGATTAATCAATCGTTCGGTTTACTTTCGTTTTGATATTTAATCTTATGCCGGCCCTGTGTACTCAACACGGACTTCCGAACCGGGCTAGCGTGCACGATTTCCACCAGCTTCTCTTATTCGACCCGAATACGATTGGTGTTGACAGAAACGACACCGTCCACCCTTGGATAAAATCGATTTGATAACAAGGTTATTTATTTTCCGGATCTATCTACGACCAAACAGACTCTCGACAATTTTTTGGGCCGGGCAACTCTGGGAGATTGTTGGTGCTTTCGATGGGTCAACTAAAGAAAACAGCCTTCGTGGCAAACCACTGTGAAAAAATTGAAATTTTTTATCTCTCTTTGTGTCACACGACTTTCCACTTCAAAGATTGCGTTGGAGAAATTGAAACGTGGAGACCGTTCAACTGTGACCACAACGATTAATATTTTCCTACCCAATTTTTATAGAAAACAATTCACGAAATGTACTTTAGGAAAACGTTCAAATAACAAATTATTTTCATCCACATAAAATCTATAATAAAACTCATATATGAGATGCTTTTACTCTGAAAAAGATAATCAAACCGCGTAGGCATAATTTCCGACGGTATGTGTAGTTGTGAACAAAGTGTGACGAAACTTTAGTCTATTCTATATATCTAAAAATTTAGTCTATTTTCAATCGCGAAAAGCCACAGACACAGATCAAGTCCATTATTTTTACAGAATTTCCAACTCGTCGAGCACCTCGAAGAGTCGAGAGCACGGTGCCAGTCGAGCGACGTAAAATGGGAGTTTAATTACATTACAGTCGCGCTGCATCTCATCAGCATCTTTTGTCCGGGAACGGACCAGACAATGACCTTTTGATGGACACAATAATGAATTTTTTTTTTCTTCCCCGGTCGGTTCGCATTAACTTTCCCCTGCGCGGCCAGGCCAACGTTTTGAACGCGCCGATGCGGATTCTTGGTCGGGGCAATACTTTTGTTAATCGCTGGCAAAGCTTTGTCCCCGTTTTATCGCGCGGCGAAACGACGTTTTCCCTTTGTAGGGCTCCCAAACGAGGTGGAAAGAAAATTTTCAAACAGACCACCGCGCCATTTTGTGCTTGCCCTCCCTCTCCCCCTGCTAAACGAGGAGGCACAGAGCCTTTTGGCTCCGGTGCAAGGACGTCGCCGCCTCCCTACGCAACCGTCGAAAAGGGTCCCCGAATTCATTTCATGGCCAATTACAATTAGCATTTATGCCGCCGCGTTTGCATATCGTTGCGAGATAATTTCGCGAACGCTTAAGCCTAATCTCCGTGTCAGATGTTCCGCAAGCACCCGCGGCAAGAAATAGTCCTCGTTCCCGGCGATCGGCTATCTCGCAGTGCAAACTTTTCCTGACTCGAGTGAAAGTCGAGATCGGTGTCTCGAGACGTTATATCGTTTGTTCTACGTGATTCCCCTCCTCCCGATGGTTCCTTCGTTAAAGGCAGTGTTTTCTCTGTTTAATAGCACAAAATAATTCCCGAAGTTGTCGCTGAACGCTCGAAGGACGTGACCGCAATCTGATTACGTGTAAACTTTTCTCTCGGTTACCATTAGAAAGCGACTTTTATGAATTTATGACGAAAATCAGTACGAGTAATTTCAAATAGGAAGAAGAATTTAACACTTTAACTGCCAAACTAGAACCTCAAAAATTCTATAAAATCAAAGTATGTTATTTAACGAAATAAAAATTGAAAAATATTATATGTATGATATTGAGTGGTCCTACAACTTTCTTGCATTTTACAGATCCTAATTAAATTTGGTACAATGAATATATTAACGTAAAAATTCATTTTTAAAAGCCTGAGCAAATATTTCCGTCACCCACATATGGGTGACATGGCAGTCAACGTGTTAAATAGAAGATCGTTTTTAAAAAACGATGAAAGTGTACCGGTACGATGTATTGTTCGCATCTCCGAGTGGAACTAGAGCACCTATAAAATTGCAAACTTGCTGATTTCACGGCACAATCGAGTAAAATAGTAGCGCGGACAGACAGCCATAGACTATATGAACCATTGATTGCTACGGAGAGCTCGATTTCATGGTACGCGAAACGAAATGATAGGGTTACGACGGTGATTCGTTTGCCAGTAGCCATCGTGATTGCCAACAGTAACTACAGAGTGACGGTCCTGTAATATATTAGAATGGGATTCGATAATGGAACTCCTTTCATGCTAAATTGCAATCTTTTATTTTATTCTGTGACTGCAGCCTGGAACTAATCAAGGGCTGAAATTTCAGGGGAAACGCGGAACACACAACGAGCATCGAAATGAAGTTTCGTTCTTCGTCATATTCAATGGTACCCTTTCCCACAGTTCCTATTATCCTGACATTTGTTAAGAACCGTTCAAATGGAATCTGTTCAAAGCGAGGCAATGCTAGCACGATAAACCGATCATGTTTATGAATACAAATTACAATGTTGACATGTATATTCACTAGTGATATATTTATATAATAATTACTAAATATTATTCGTAACAGCAGAAACTGGACACTTTTAGAATTCTAGATACTTTTACGAATCTGTTTTATGAACACTAGGTTTACAGGGCCCGTTAGAATTACCGGTTCTAATATTTTTAATTTACAATTATTAAGATTTTATCTCTTTGGGTATATATTATTTAAAAAAAATGGCTGAAAATTTGTGCAGCAAATTCTTGTTATTTTTCTAAAGTAACTTAAAATAGCCACTTTTAGTGCTCTGTAAATCTAGTGTTAACACTTTGATTGCCAAACAAGAAACCGGACAAATTCCATGAAATCAAAGTAAGTTATTTAATGAAATAGAAATTGAAAAAAATTAAATGTATGATATTGTGCAGTTATCCAACTTTCCTGCATTTTACAGATCCTAATCAAATTTGGTACAATGAATATATTAACGTAAAAATTCATTTTAAAACATGAACAAATAATTCCCACATATGGGTGACATGGCAGTCAACGTGTTAAGCTAGAGATAGTGTTCTACGTATATGTTCCGGAGCAATAATTTCTATAAAAATCTTCGATTGACAATAGCTGCCAGAGACCCGACCGTTTCGAGACGAAATGACCTGAATTAAATATCACTTACCACAATCCAACAAATATTCCCACCGCAAGCGCGCAGTCTCCGCAAGCTCCCGTCGGTTTAAAAAGCACAAGCACAGATCCAACCACAAACATCCGCGATCTTCCAGCGACTGAGGATCACGATTCACCGGAAGCCACTCGACGTCAGGCTCCGCCGCGCGAAATTATCCGCGACGGAAGATCGCGAAATTCGCGAGAGAACACTTCGGGGGCCGCGAGAGATTCGCGAGATTCTCCGAAATTGCGGCCGGATTGAGATCTCGCCGTGAGATCCGACACGGACTCGTAGAACGACGAACAGAGGCGCGGAGCCATGCCGTTGACAGTTTGTAAATGATCTAGTTTACCACGCGAGAAAGTGAAGAACGTCGGGGTGGGGGGTGGGGGGTGGGCAGGCGTTAGGGGCTCGGTCCGTGCTCGGATATGGAGCAGAAAGGGAAATGAGGAAAGAGGGGATGCTCTGCTAGGAAAGACGGAAATTCGAGACGTCCTGGTGGGGTTGAGAAAGCTTAACTATTCATCTTCACGGCAATCCAACAAACTTTCGCTGTCCCCGCCCTCTTCTGCCCAAGGTGGAATACTAAAACTGTCGCGCGGATCGCGATGTCGTAAACATAACTTGCGTACGAGCCCTTAATGTCTCCCGGAGAGGGCGTCTTGCCTCGGAGACAACGGTTCATTCTCTATCGGGCTTAATGCTCGGATGAAATATAGTAGTCTCCGAAATCATTGACAACAACGGGGAAAACGGGACGCGAGGTACGTGACTAAAAAAAAAAAAAAAAAAAAAAAAAAAAAAATAATAGACATCCGTTCTAGGAATGAATCTACACCTGTAAGTCGGTGGGCACTTGTAACAAAAACTTGCGAAATTGTTTCACACTGTCCAGGTAAAGCGATTATCCATTGGATTGTATGACGTTCGTTACAATAGTCGTAATTTATGTTATTTCTATCAATAGCAGCCAAGGAGGAAAAATAATATTTCGTCACTTCGTTCGGGACCCACTTCGAAATCGGTAAGAGTTGCTATTATGACTTAGTTTGAACAGTTTTAATCTTTCAAGAGTTGAAACAATATACACAGGCTCACGAAAATATTCGAACACCCTTTAAACTAGTATAACTTTTTTTTTAAATTGGATCAAACAACCTGATATTTTTTAGCAATTAGAAGAATTGGTTTTCTAAATTATGTGCGGTAATTAATTACATTAGGGGCTTCCTCACCGATTTTGATGACCTCGAAATATGTTGTCAAGGTCATCATTCTGAACAACTTTTTCCTATACACGTTACCGCCGCTCAGCTTTAGTTTCCGAGATATTCGCCAAAAAGTTTCAACATCTCAAAAAGTGATCGGAGTAGGTGTGGGTTAGATTTGAAGGTAAATATTTACATCAAAAAATCTACATTACAAAATACTAATGTAAAGTGTACAGTGTGTGAGATGAAACATAATCGTTTGCGTGCCTCGAGACAAACGAAATTTGACACTAGGATCACGGGGCCTGTCAAAATGACTGGAATGGGGAATTATTCAACAAAATTATTTTTTTGGGTAAATATTATTTAAAAAAATGATACAAATGTGGATAGACACGTTCTTGTTATTTTTGTAAAATAATGTTAAGTACTCAGTTTTAGTGCTTTGTAAGTCTAGTGTTAAAGGGACATTGAAGTTGCAAAATATGAAAGAAAACCTTGCATCCAATATTCTACATACGAATAATAAAATATAATACTAATGTACTATAAACTACATAATAAAATACTAATGTAAAGTGTACTTACTTCTGAATCTTCTGTACCTCCGGCGGATCTACAGCACACAATTGTTGACTCACGAGGATAGGTCCGAACAACAATTGAACAACAATCACTGAACAACACACACAACACACTTAACGAAATCGTGACAGCAGACGAGAAGATGTTACTCCGACCACGAATAAAATAATACTGCGATTTTAATCGTCCCTCTCCCACAGACGTGTGATACGAAAACAAGGAATTCCGGGAAATAGGGTCGGCGCCCCGACATCATTTTTTTTTGTTGGTTTTGTATGTAGTGTTTATAGACCCTCAGCGTCTAACCTGCCTAGGATAACCTGACCGTACCACCTCCGTGGAAGGGATCATTGTTCAAATCGCAGTATTATTTTGTTCGTGGTCGGAGTGATATCTTCTCGTTCGTTTTCGCGATTTTATAAAATGTGTTGTGTAGAGTTTAGTGAATGTGTTGTGATATTATTCGGACCTATTCTCGTGAGTCAATAATTGTGTGCTGTGGATCCGACGGAGGTACAGAAGATTCAGAAGTAAGTACACTTTACATTAGTATTTTATAATGTAGTTTGTAGTACATTAGTATTATATTTTATTATTCGTATGTAGAATATTGGATGCAAGGTTTTCTTTCTTATTTTGCAACTTCAATTCTAACCCACACCTTGTAGATCTATGTTAATTATACACATGCTGAAAATTTCATCGAAATCGATTAATGTACACACGAGCTCCAAATAGTTAAAAGTGGTGAAAATCGTAGTTTTTCACGACTTTCGGTCAGTTTCTGCTTAAAATCCACAAATTCTAACATCTTTCGATGCGTGTCGTTCTTATCTGCATCAACCGATTTCGATGAAATTTTCAGTACGTGTATAACCAACACAGAAAGATCCACAAAACGCACAGATCCACAGATCTACAAAACGCATATTTTAAATTTTCGTTACAGGCTCAAATAAAAAAGTTTTGCAAAGTGCCTTTTTTATTTACTCTTCTAATTCCCAGCAATTGCAATTTTTTCAAATTCTTTTTTGTACGTCATTCGGTAAACCAATTCTACTAATTGCTAAAAAAATGTCAGGTCGTTTGGTGCAATTTAAAAAAAGTTATACTGTTTTGACGGACGTTCGAATACTTTCGTAAATCGATGTCTTCGAGGTTGTTAGACAACGAGCCGTGTTTGTTGAGAAAGGTGTGGCCAATAGGAAAAAGTTTCGAATAGATTCGTTGCGGAGACCGCAGGAGTAATTGTAGAAAAGGAGTAACCGAAAATTCGTAGCGTCGTTAATCAACACGTTTCCTCCCTCTCGGTTGAAAATACCGGCTACGTCATTACTCGAACGATGAAAGAACTTTTCTCCTATACTGATTGTCTCCTGGACCGACCCTCGGTGGAAGCTACCCTCGTTTCAATTACCGGTACCAGGTGACTTGTAGCTCGTTCCGCGTCCCCGAGCAGTTAACGCCGCTTCGGGTTCATCGTATGCAAATGACAAGCCGTCCGTCCGTTTGTCCGTTCCGTCCAACGGCTCCGCGACAGGGGACTGCTTGATTCACATCAAACGCTGGCTAAACGCTGTTTATTGTCTCCGCTCTCCCGCGTTCATGCATATGAAATAATTGTGGAAATAATTGCCGTCAAAAGTAACACCGCCGACATCACTCACGGCTAAGGATCTAAATTGAGGTCTCTCGAGCCAAGAAGCGAATCTTCGCGGCTCAACGAGTTGCAAGTTTAGGCAATGATCGGCTATTAACGTTGACAATCTTTCGAACACGCCAAAATCGTATTTATTTTAACCATAAACGCTTGCTGAAAATATATAGATATTTTAACTAGAGGAAAATATTTTCCTCTCACTTCTGATACTCTTCTAACAATATTATCTTGAACCAAGGTATTTAACGCTTTACACAGTCTATTGTGATAATAGTCGGTTAGCCTGCACAATATTTCAACGTGAATTTCGGGCCACGGCGGGCCGAGTGAGGATCCCACAGTCGTCTGAAGTGAACAGGGTTGGCCAGCCGGAGTATCATTTAACATAGATATTGTCTCGTGTGTTGACTATGCATATCACATTTTTACGAACATGTGAACATGTGTAGCACAGACGCGCGCGAATTTCAGAGGGTGAAATTAATAAACCTTTGTGTCCGATAAGAAACCACCGCAACAGCAGCCAAACAAAAAGTTCTCCGGAAGCTTTTTTTCTTTTTTTATTCAATTCTCCGGAAGCTGCACCTACTGCACGAAGCATCCTGAAAGCTCCATTAACTGGAAAAAACCAGACTCGTAAAGTGCGAGCAGCAGTTTGGTAGGCAGGGAGGCGACCGAAAACACTATTAAAATGGTGGTAACGTTGGCAGGTTGCCTTAACGAGAATCCGCGGGGATTGGAGCTGCGCTCCGTTCCATTCCACTTCATTAGATTTAACCGGCCGATTTTTAATTACTTCGGACCGTGGATCCACTCGAAAGAGAGGGGCAAGAAAAATCGCGGCGCGAGAAGGGGCCTTGTTGAAACGGTTAATAAGTCCTGGGTCGGTGCGTGGGTGGAAGGCACGAGCTGCCGAAGAACCCCTTGAAACTTCACAGACTGTGGGAGCGGAACGCTGCGGGAGTGGATGAGCAAGGGGGGGGAGAGACTGGGGGAGGCTCGCAGGGGGAGTTTAATTAAATATCACACGACACATTATGGGGACGAGGTCGCCGCCGCGGTGTCACTGGCAAGTAACGTCAGCCGCACACCATGGGACCGAAAAGTTTCGGTTGAAACGTTGATACCGGACCACCGGGCCACGTGTTCCGACTGACCGGAAGTAGGCGGCGGAGAATCCAGACGTTCCACCGGCACCCTTTTATGAATCGACCGGGCCTAGACACGCTGTTCCGACCTCCCCATCTCGCCGATACCGTCCCTCTATCATCCCTTATTTTCTCCCTAACGACGGCGTAACTCGAGATTCAATTCACGTGAACGAGAGGACGCGCCATTGCCACCGGTACCCATGGAAATCTGCTCCTAATTCCGCAATATTTCTACCGAACGACCAATAGCACACAAGATAAACGCGATCATTCTGTCCTCCGGGCGACCTTTCATGCGCAAAAATTTTACACAGCCTCTAATTGGGCAAGATGTTTCTTCTTATGACGGGTAATCGGGGGCCCGCGTTTATGGCACCCAGGCCTTTTTCAGCTACTTCCGGGTCTCGGATTTTATGCCTGCCTTTTTTTGCCCCGGAATTTGTGCGGTGCTCGTTTTAGATTCTGCTTAAGATTCGGGGAACTTGGAACCGCTTTCTGCTTCTGCGATTAAAGTATCGTAAAGCCACGGAAATGCCGGGGATTCTTTCGCGGATTGCAGCCGGATTTCAGGGGTTCGCCGGAGGGAAGTAGTCGAGGGAAACCGGTGGAAAATGAGAAAATAAATGTCTCTGCTTGCTGTGTTGTAATTAAGACACGAATTTTGATTGCTATTCCTCGAATGAAGTTGTGACCTGCGTTTTGCTGCGAAAAGTCCCTCCGAGAAAATACGTGACGTCACGTTCCGAGAATTCTCCCACTAGCGTATCAATAGTGGGGATGCCTAGCATGAAATTTCCTCGACCTGGGATAAAATTTCCCCCACCATTTTTCCTCAATTTTAGTAACGCTGGTCGCGAACGATACGTTAGGTCGAATCCGAATATCTGAAATGAGATATTCGGCTAACGAGAGTCCTACCTAGTCGCGTCACATTCGATCCCGGATTTCGAGTTATAATGAGTAATCCGAGTATCGGAATATCCGGATACCGAGAGAGCCCTAATCAAAAGCAATATCGAAACGTGGTGGTTGGAGTGCTCGCGAAACGGTTATGGACTTTGTCGAAGGGAAGTATAGTTTGTCGTTGCCCTAGGATCGGCTAACCGATTACTTTCCACTGATCATGCATTATTTATGCGGCCGCAAACGGAAGCCACCTCGGCCAGAATAAACATCGTTCGGCCCGATTAGAATGCTCGCCGGATCGCGGCAAGAAGTCGCATCAAAGAGCGCGTGGGCAACAACGTCCTAGGGCGTCCTCTATCAGGGTGGCAAACCTTCGGGACCCGGGATAAGTTTGCACAGCCGCGTCCTCTCGCCCGGCTGATCCCCGACCGCCATTCACGACGCCCGGCGAATTAAAAGCCCATGAATACGGTAAGGATGCAAATTACACCGGGTGTGCTGTTTGTCCGGGATCGGTGTTACTCGGCAATCTGCATACGCTCGCCCGTTAAAATACGCGACGCAACGGGAAACGGATTTTCAAACGATACGCCTGGCACGCTCGTCCATCTCGGATCCGGTTCGGACACGTCCCGCCGCGCGATAACTACCTACAGGGGTTAATTACAAACCGGAACTCCGGGCATTCCAACGCGACGATGCTTCAACCGGGACCCTTGTTCCCGTGAAACGGGTTAACGAGTGGCCAAAGTTTACGAGGCGGTGCTGCCACGAAATGATTGCGAATCGGGCACCTGCGAATACCAGAGCGTGGATCCCGCAACCAACTAGTTATTCTCGAATACGTTCGGGACCGGTCCGACAGCTCGAACCCGGACTCGAGGCAAGGAGAGTCAATAAAACTCGAAGGATCGGTGACAATTATATTAGGAGCTCGGCGATTGGCTGTGATTTGGACGAAAGAGCATCCTGCAACGGACATATAGAGAGAACCCCGAGTTTTCAGGGGTAAGTAATTTTTTTATTCGACTCAAATTGTTCCAAGTCCGAAAACTTTTGACCGGGCCTTAGAGCAGGTGATGACAAATTTTACACGCAAGAAATATAATTGTGCCCATAATTATGAAAGTGGTCTGTCATAAAAAAAAAAAATTACATTGAATAAATTTAGTTTAAAATCATGTCGTGTGAAATAAGTGATAAATTCATTTTTTTTTTAATTTTGGCTTAGACCACTTTCATAATTATGGGCACAATTATTTACCTTGTTTCGGATGTGTAATGTGAGATAAGAGATTACTATTTAATATTTAACCCTTAGCACTCGAATGACGACTGCAAGGCGCCACTAAAGATTGCTGTATCATTATTCAAAATATTTTTTACATTATTAAATTTGTTTGTATTTAACAAGTCACTAAACGCTTCAGTATTTTACCATTAAATTGCACAATTTTTGTATGTGTAACATGAAAAATGTATACATAGAAGAGAAATATTCTAGGTCGAAAGAAATGTTTCGTTTTGGAGTTAAAAGAGCTTCGAGTGCAAAGGGTTAAAAATCCTAATTCTACAATCCAAATAGTAAACAGTCATTTTTAACACTAGACCTGCCGAGCCTTAAAAGTGATTAATACATATTGTCTTATAAAAATGACGAGATTGAATTTATTTGTATTTTGTGTCGTTTGTATTATAGTACATGCTCTCCTAAATATATTTATTTAATTATTTCCCACGAAAGCACCTTTACCATTTCGGTGATTGTAAAATCAAAAATCTGGAACGGTCATTTTGTCCGGCGGTGGTAGGTTTAGTGTTAAAGACATCACGTTGACGGACATTTGGATTTGAAAATGGTTGGGTTAGCGGTATCGAAATATTTTTTAAAAGCGCGGTGCGTGTTTTTGGAATTTGGTGCTCGACAAAAGGCAAATACCAGGTTTCGAAAACGTTCGATCAATTCGTGACTATGGCCTGCTAGCATGTGTGCGCCGTTCAATTATCGAGGGTCTCTTCCGCCTCTCTTGCTCTGCGTTAACTGAGTTGTTGCCTCAATAATTCGTACATTGGAGTATCGGCTGTATCGTCGGGGGCTCGCCGCATTAATTTGCGGTTTGGCGCGGGAATTTCTGTTAACTCTATAATCCAGAACTTATGGTCTCCCGGACATATACTTAAGCAACAGATCAATTCCGTACTGATCGGTACACGTCCCCAACGGTGGACTGCATCCCTCGTGTTCACACCCACAAACGGTTCGGATATCACGTACGCATCGATTTGTTGCTCTAATCGAAGCGGACCAACAAGTTTAATCCAATCTCATCCTTGAAAATTTCGATCAAATTTAAATTCGCGTACAATTATATCTTAAATTTCAATTCACGCGCGATTATATTCCAAATTTAAATTCGCGTACAATTACATTCCAAATTTAAATTTACAATTATGTCCCACATTTAAATTTACGTACACCACCCTCGGATTTGAATCTACGTGAAATTACAACGTCGCAACAATTACAGTCCGCAAATGTAACAGAAATAGAATTGGAATTCATTTCATTCCGGACTCGATTTTTTGTCGTTTATTCGTTGTTTGTTCGTTAGTTATTTGATTGCACGTTAAATTCAATTTCTCTTTGAAATAAATGATTCGAATCGCGTTGTTCGTTCTTTGTTTCCACGCAGACTAGTAAAAAGTTGTGAGGCAAAAATGGCGATTTGCTGGGAGAAGTAGATACAGGCAATATCATCGGTCCACGAGACTAGAAATGGATCGGGCTAGGTAATTTATATGGCTGCGTCCCGCTGGATATCAGAAATAGATTTCTCCGCGGTAAAGGTCCAAATCCGGATCCCGTTCTGAATCCCGATTGACGTTCGAATTATTACATTGCCGTGGGCTTCTGGAATATTTCCGTTCGTATCGATATATTGAAATGAATAAATCCAACTAATATATCTTGCATATCTTTTATACTTCATCCGCATCGATTTCTAAGCAAGCTCAGCGTGACTAATTCTAGACATTAACGCTGAGACGACCGTCTATCATTTTGGGAAGTTTCAGCCCGTGATTTTCCCATGAAGATATAAAAATCACGCGATTCAAAATTTTCATTTTTCTCTCGAAAATAGGGAAGAAAAATCTCTTTCCGCTTTTAAATGAGTGGTTTCTAAAGTGTTAAGTTGAGGGATGCTCGTGAATGCATATCGAACTAGTCCTCTCCTCCAGGGATCAATACTTTGAGAAGGATCCTTGGCTCCGATAACAGCATCCGCACCATGATATTTACTCAGCTCTGCATTATGTCCGATCAACCACTTGGTGAGAAAGGATTTCGAATGAAAATGAAAAAAAAAAAAAGAGAACGGGGGAGCATGATAGCTGGTTGGCTGAAAGTTGGACACACAGTTAGCGGGCCAATCGATAAGCAGAGTCAGAAAAGCGCGGTGGTGGCTATCATCCAGACGCCAGGATAAGTCGACGATTTACGAGCGCTGGTTTTCGTTTATTTATTATAATGCCGAAACTGTCCGTTCGAACGATGTATATAAATATATAATCCGAACGGTTCATTAGATCCGTACTGTCTGTAATAGAAATTTACGAGCACGAGTCGTTATCTTTGTCTGCACTTGAGGATTTGCACGGATTTACGAGGATCGGTCGCGTGCATATCGCATTCGACTGCATCTGTTGGCATAAACAGCGCATTAATAATTCCCTATATTTATTTCTGTGCTGCCGGTACATCTGCAGAGGTCCTCATGCATGCACAGAGTATCTTGTCTCGTAAATTTGTATTTTAATCCCAGTTATTAAAGTATACCGTCCCTGACATTCAAGGAACATTTTATATCGAGTGTATCGGTTAAAATATTTTCATAAAAATAGTTATTAAAATCTTTTATTAGTACAGTGTATTGTAATGCTTTCATCGCTTAATACTGTACTTATAATCGATGTTTTTAATCGTACATTACGTGAAATTATTGTCCTACTTTACTTGATTATAGTTCCAAAAAATTCGTCCGTGTAAATTGTACAAAATCAAACTCTGCGACATTAATTAAAATAGACCTTCACGGATGAAAGATCAACAATTGAAGGTTCCTTAATTGATCTTTGAATAACGATAGGAACTTAATTCATAGTCGAAAAAATTGTCTTAAATAACGTAGTCTAATAATTCCCCCTCAGGTTGTCGTTTAAAGAAAAATTGTTGCGCTTCTTTCCGATATAGCACAGCGATGATGGAACTTATTGTTTCGATAGATAAATCAACCTCAACTTCGAAAGCTGTATTTTCGTCTATCACAACGTACCTACTTCGAGTAATTCTTCCCTTTCGAAAATTCTATCGGTTTCCGTGAATGGAATCGTTTCTTCGAGCAATTTCCGCCGGCCATTGAAAGTTTCTTTCCGCGGAGCGTTTAAGGATCTTCGCGAATAAACAGTCGGGATAAGAAGACCGTAATCTCGGCGATAAGACAGGGTTCTTTTGAGTGACGCGCACGCAAGTAGACGGCACTTACCCGTATACGGCCGGCAATAGTTGCGATTTACTTTGCTGTAAATCGTCGGCAGCGAGGATTCCGCTCCGGGCTCGACGTACGCCTTGGACTTGCTGTCCCTGGGGTCGCTATATTGTTCCACAACTTCGACTTCCGCCTGAAAACAGAGCAGAAATTGTTTCCTTCCGTTACCATCTCGAGCCCGAGCCCGAGCCCGAGGTAAAAGCTCGGCCGGAACGCCGAGGTATTGTTTACACTGACTCCCGGCAAACATTCTAACGGTCGTCGACGAACGAAAACGGCGAAAGGAAAAGTGTGAAACTGAAATATCCACCCAGATACCCGACTGCGCCCGGAAAGTCACTCTCAAACGCAATTAAACGCGGTCGGCGAGGCGCATGCAGAAAACACTTTCCTGTGTTTTCTATTTTGTTTTTTTTTTTCCGTTTCCTTTTTACCGCTTTTGCCACCGGGAATTTGTATTTCAAAGACCAATGGAAAGCAATTTGAATGCCGCGGCACTCGAGATTTTTTAGTTAGAATTATTCGAGGCACACCATGGTGGTGTTACCATACACTATAAAACAAGTGCTTAAAAGCATATAATTTTTTTTTATACCGGGTATAAAAATACATTCATTGAAACGCAGATCGATTTACTCGTTAATGAACGAACGTGCCCGAGTAACTGCCCACGAAAGCAATTTACGGTGACATTTTAATCGAAAAATGTCACGGACAAGAAAATTACCATACAGACTCGAGCAAGTGAATTAATAAACCTTCTGAGGATGAGGATGAGATTTACTCCAACGTATAAATATTGTGAAGCGTGTAATTTTGAAAGAAAAGAAACTTGAAGGACGAATACAACGCTGTCGCGGTAGAGGTCACCTCAGACGATGCGGCAAAGTATGTTTATCCGCGCGGCAGCGTGTTTTCGTAAACAATCGGAAGGTTCCGGGGGGCGAGACCTTGAGCCCGCGGAATGAGAATTCGTGCGAGTGGAAAACAAACAACGGCCACTTGGACGGGAGAAATTATCGACTCGGTAACAATACTAATTTGGCAGCGAGCTGGCCGCTTGGCTCTCGTGCGCGTCTAACAACGTCCAGGTTCGTCCCTTCGGGGAGGGCGGCCATCAGCAAGGGTTATTGCCGGAGTTCCTTCGAATAAGCACGCGACACGTTAGTCCGACGCAATTCCCAGCCCTGAGCGCAGCCAATTGCGGTAATGCCTTGGCCACGGCTGGAGGATAAACATTTTTAGTTCTGCCTCCCTAAATGATCGTTATTTCCACAGAAAACAACCCGGTACACGTCGTTTCCTTTTTGCTGCTGCTTTATTCCCTGACTCGAGCGATTAGGACCCTTGTTTCCTAGCTTTTCTCCGAGATAAGTCATCGGATAGTGCCCGTGCTTAGTAATGATACTTAACATGCTGGTAATTTAACGGAATACCCCCGAATCCGGGTGGAGCACCGAAAGGATTCATGGAGATTGCGTTCTCCTCTCGGTTGCTCCAATGGGGGGTAATAGTCTGCGGTAATTACACCCGGGCACTCTTATGACCCAGACAATTTTCTTGAATTACTGTGCTCAATATGCACCGGTGCATCGTGAACTCTTCCGGCCACGGGACCGTGCCGACGACAAACTATTGGGGCAGGGGAACTAGCTCTGGAAATTAAATATTTGCTTGATCGCCTGTGCACGCGTTTCTGTTTGAATTTATTGTTAATGAATGGGTGGCTCGAAACAGGAATCGATGTAAAATTAAAAACCTGTAATTTTTGTCCAGTTCAGAGGAAGTTTCGTTCAATTGTATTTGTATTAACGGGAAGGGTTTCAGTTTGAATTTGTTGTTAATGAGTGGGTGGCTCGGAACAGGAATCGATGTAAAATTGAAAACCTGTAATTTATATCCAGTTCAGAGAAAGTTTTCGTGCAATTGTACTTGTATTAACGGGAAATTAGAACTACTTAATTCGCAAAAGTATCAGCTATACAGGGTGTTTGGTAACTGGTGGTACAAGCGAAAAGGGGGTGATTCTACATGAAAGAATAAGTCGAAAATATAGAATAAACATTTTTCGTTTGAGGCTTTGTTTTCGAGAAAATCGACTTTGAAGATCTGTCAGGTTTCTGTGCTTTAGTATATACAGCAAGTAGATTTGGTTGGTCATGATCAGACAGTTGCGTCAGACAATTCCTATCGAATAGCATGCGTATTCGCTGCATTTCAAACTCGATTTTCTCGATAACGAAACTTCGGATAAAAAAATGTTTATTCTATATTTTCGACTTATTCTTTCATGCATAATCAGCCCTTTTCGCTTGTACCACCAGTTACCAAACACCCTGTATAAAGCAGGCCGTAATACTACCTCTTATAGAAATTGTTTGATCATAATCATGAATATTCTACGTCGTTTCCTCGTGTAGTTACAACGCTTCAAACACGGTGAATAATTGAACGAAAATTTTCCTTCAACATTGCACACCAGAGGGTAGATCACACCACAAAACAAATTGATTCCGCGTTTCTGACGGATGCCCGTGAAACTGTCGAAAATATTCCAATCAAAATCTTCCCCCATTGAGGGAATCGGGTGCGTACACAACAATCCAGCCCCGAATCGGTGCGCCATCATCGAGGCATCCCCGCGTTCAGGTCCAGGGGCCGGTGTGGTCCCCGATATTAACGATAACAACGATAATAAAAGTAATAACGATGGCCTGCGGGTCTGAAGGAGGACGGGAAACGCGGAACGAGGAGAGATCGACGAGGAGAAACGCTCGATTTCTCGTCGTAGGCGTCTGATCAATGGCGGCGGAACCTCTTCCTGTGGAAGGGGTGGTTGAGAAGGAGGTTGTATCACGAATCGGGGAGTCGTAGTCGGCTGGAAGCCGAAGAAAAGGAATGGTGGATTGAAATGACGGCAGCGAGAGAGGGGTGGAAGTGGGGCCCCCCTCCCCTTCCTCCCCTCCCCCGGAGTCTGCCTGTGCTCTCTGGTACAAGACGGACGAGAAGACGGCGAGGAAGACAAGTAGCCTTAAATTGAAAGAGGCCAAAATTGGAATTCTCCTGCCAAAGTTGAGCGTCGTGCCCCCGGGGGCTGTTTCGAACACGCAGCCGATTGCCTTCTGCCTCACGCCCCCGTCTAACCTTCCCCCCCACCCCAATTCTTGAAGCGTCTCCTTCTTTCGGTTCTCGTCCCGGTCGGAACAGATAAATTCGTGGATGTTTATACGGAAATTACAGGGTGGTGGTGGGGGGGCGCGTTGTCCGGGCAGGAAGAAGCATCGACGTCGTCGTTAACACGGGTCGATCGACTGTCGCAAATCCGATGACGGTGCGCGACAGGTTCGACTTCGATGAGCGCAAACATGCCCGTATTCCTCTCTCTCCCGTATTCCGATGAACGTCGGAGACGATGTTGACTGATGCACGAAAAGGGGGCGGTTTCGCGGAGGAGATATGTACGAACGTTTTAGCGGGCAGACCGTGTTTGGACTGCGCGCGATCGATGGAAACGATATTAGCGACAGTTTGGTTCGTTTGAGAATCGAGCACGGTGCCGGATATCGGGCGAATTTGGGGAGCTGATGGTGGGGGGTTTTTTTTTTGTTTGTTGCGCCGTGTTGCGAGTTTCTTGAATTGTTCCGCGAATGGCAGTCTGTAGTGTTTCGGTGTTCGGGGACGTTCGAAACCTAGACCGTGACAGCTAGATTTTTAATTTTATCTGGAAACGTGTGAATATCTCGAGAAGTATACGGAAAAGATTTCCAGAAGAATGTTGTTAGTTTTTTAGGGGCAATGATGCTAATACCCATTTGACTTTGCCACTTTGATCGCCAAACAAGAAAGCTAAAAAATTCGATGAAATCAGTGTTATTTAATAAAATAGAAATTTAACAAAATTAAATGTACTATATTGTGTAGTTCTCCAACTTTCTTGCATTTTACAGATTCTAATCAAATTTGGTAGAATGATTATGTTAACGTAAAAATTCATTTTAAAGCCTGAACAAATAATTCCGTCACCCATATACGGGTGACATGGCAATCAACGTGTTAAAAGAAGGACTTATAACGAATTGAAATTTTTGTATAGAAAGATTTCTTATTGCAATGTGTATCGGGTATTTCGAAGTTTGTGCATGTTGCGCCGATCGAAGCCAAGGAATAAAATTTGAAGAGGAGTATTATAAAAAATTGGTCGGCCACCGCGGTTTTCATGAATATCGATATTCTCCTCGAAGTAGTACGAAGCGGATTTGAACCGACGGGGTATTGAATTATCATTTTTCACGTTTCCCACTGAAATATTCATAGAAGAAATATTCTCCCCTCGTTCGTCGCCGTCATAACTATAAAATGAACAATTCCACTTTACGTGTGCTAACTAGACGCAAAAAGATTCGATTATTCCCAGTAACTTGTATGTTGTAACAAAATAGTGGATTCGAGTTTCGTATAATTTCGTTGGGCGAGGTGTAAAGAGAATTATGCTTGTCGGTGCGCGTTTACGCATGCACGGAAGACAGAACCGGATACGGTAATCAACTTCCCCCGGGGTATTTTAAACAGCTTTGTCTCGATACACATTACTCGGCAAGAACAACTATATTAACGGTCCTCCAATAATCCCGTCGTTATGTTGGACTTTAATCCGATTATTCGACCGGCGTGTTATAATTAACCGCGTTTATTAGCTGCCGCGTAATCTCGCTGCCTGGTATCGTGCGCATCACATTCACAGCGTTCCCGGTTTTCCAACTCGTTACTAAAATACACGTGACCGACAACGGCGAGCCGTTGTTCTCAAAATATTAGTTCAGCATAGTACCCGCATTTTCGCTTTCCTCTTTTTTTTTCCTTCTTTTTCTCGTATATCCGTAATAAGTGCAATCGATAAATCAATAACAATTTTCGACCACCTTTGTAATACATTCCCCGAGCTGAGTCAGAAATAATCGCTCGCAGCCTTCAGAAATTTCGTGGTCTCGCATAATGTCACTCTTTTGGTAAGTACAGGCGAATTTCACCGCCCGGAGAGCTTAGATTGCAAAGTTCGAAGGGCCGGGGACCTGGAATCGTCGAATTTGAATATGATACACAGACGAATACATTAAAACGACTCGGGGACGAAAGCCGCTTTCATCCTACCATTATTTTACACGTACTTTTCCACTGCCTTGAGCACAAAGTCTCAAATAATACAGAGCGAAACAGTTTCTACTGTGAAACAAAAAATATATTATTATTCCTCGGATTGGACTCTTTGCGATTTGATTCAGAACTGAAAATTTGTATGCTTCCAAGAAATTATTCCGTTAGAACTTGTACTGTGCGATGACTTTTGAAAAATGTGGTTCATGTTTCAAGTAGAACCTATCGAGAAGTTCGGCGGTTGCTGGGTTGACAATGGAAGTGTTCAATAAATACCGGTAGACGAAGCGTGAAGCATACTGCGCGGAGAGCGGTTCAACTTCTACAAAAGAAGTTAGCGGTTCCTCGCGCTAGATCAAAGATTCCCGGTGTGGCCACGTAGGCTCCCCTTCCCGTTTAGGAAACTATAAATCCCCGTGTTTCACTTTCAGGAGCCAAGACCGCGGTCTTGGTCGTTGCGCGCGCCTCGCGTCTGAACTTTCACGCGACGCGACGCGACACGACGCGGCCGGGGCTCTTTGTTACAGTGATAAATGCGACCTACAGCCGCGCCCGACCTCACGCATAAAATAAAGCGCTAAAGTATTAAGTAGGGCTTACGGGGCGAGAGTCATAACGATTCACCCTCTTGAATCAAGTGGTGCCCGTCAGCTTTCTTCGTCGCTCCCGCACGTGCGCGCACCCCCCGTCGTTGTTTGCGAGGAGCACTTTCGTCAGGGGCTGCCTCGGTGACAACGAGGCGACGGAAACTTTTGTCCGACGCTCCCAGGTGTCCCACCCCCGTCGATGTTTCTTTCTTTTGGTTTCCTTCGGTTTTTACGAGCTTCCAACCTCCTCTGTTTCTTTTCTTTTTTGTTTCGTTTATTTATACACGGCAAAACGACCGCGGCTATTTGCTGTCAGGACGAATCGGGTTGCTACCGGATTGCCGGACTTCCCGAGGTTTTTGCATAATTAAAAAGTACTAGTTTGTTAGTGTTATTTTTCGTTTGCTGAGAACTGGACGCAAGTATTCTTTTATATTAGCTGTGCCGTACGCTTCTGTGATACTCTGCAGTTTAACACGTTCACCGCCATGTCACCCAGATGTGGGCGACGGAATTATTTGTCAAGGTTTTAAAATGAATTTTTACGTTAATATATTCATTGTACCAAATTTGATTGGGATCTGTAAAATTCAAGAAAGTTGGAAGACTACTCGATATCACACATATAATTATTTTCAATTTTTATTTCATTAAATAACTTACTTTGGTTTCATGAAATTTTTTAGGGTTCTGGTTTGGCACTCAAGGTGTTAATTATTATGAGTGTTATTCTAGAACTCGTCTAGGGCGAGAAAGTTTGTATTATCACCACACGCTCATACGCTTTAACTTTCATACGCTTCTCAGAAATTGTTGCATAAAGTATTCCATTATTTTCGTTCGCACTTCGAATAAGTGTGTATGTACTTTATTCGTAAACTTCTTTTAGTACTTTAATTCATTTTTCATGATTTCTTACGATTACAAATGTTGAATTCCAGTTTTCTAGTGGTCAGATTAAATTGGGAGTTACAGTGCTTACTCGATACATGTCCAAAACACGGGTCTAGTCACAGACATATATCGGCCAGGGGGTAGACAAAGCTCTAGAGTATACCCCGTGGCAGTGGGGATAGTTCTGGGACTTTTATGAGCTGGGAATTTCGGACATATATGTATATAGTAAACACTGTATTTGTACTAGGATCTATAAGAGAGGCAACGTTGAATTCGAAGAAGTAGATTCAAAAATATTTAGCAGGAATTTATAACCGCCATAAAATCGTCAAAAGCATCCAACTTGCAAGGGTTAAATAAATACGTGGAATTATAACATACGTATAAAGGAATAGCAGATTTAAAAAAATAGAAAATAGATGAACAAAATGGTAAGAAAGTGTCGATGCCGTCCTAATTTTCAGACTTGTTGAAATCGTGAAAAGTGTAGCTAAAATAATATGTCTGCTCATTAGAACGTTGCACCCTCGGTTCAGACTCGTATTTCTTCAGCTAGTTCTTGTGCTCAAAAATGAAAAACACATTTAAAATTCTGGAAAAAAGGCGGACGGAACGGTATGCCGTCCCCATCTCCGATGTCCGCTAACGAGACCTACTTCGAAAAATCGGTTCTCGGGGCCGAATGAACCCAGATTCCGGACACGGCGGAGCTGCCTAAGAGACTAAGCCTGGAGTGTGACATTTCGACCGCACTTTCGAGGACAGGCGAAAACACAGCGAACGCGAGCTGTATTTCAACTGCAGAAGCATTTAGGCGTCGCGCTCGGGGCGATCCCGAGCACCAGCAACCGAGTGCTGGAACAATTATAAGTACCGCCGGAAGTCACCTCCACCCTCGTCCTCCCGTTCGCCCTCTCTGCGCCCTGTTCTCACCCCCGTGCGACACCCAACGCCCCGTTCCGCCTGCTCGCACGCTTCCCTTCGTCCTTCCGTTCGCGTACATCCGTCGCTGTCTCTTTCTGCCGAACAGTCTTTTACCCGTTCCCCGACCCCTCTACGCCCATCATGCCCAGGGGGTATTTTGTCACCACCGTAATTATATTTCCCCCTTCAACCGATTCTTCGGGCGCCAGCCAGGAGAAAATATCAATACTGCCGTTAAACCGGCGCGTCGGCCAGGACGAGCCCTGACTCGGCGCCTGCAACCAACGACGCTGACGATAGGGGTTCTCTGCTGATGATAGCCCGATTAAGATTAGAGGATGTTACCAGAATTAAAGAGGTCTCCCGCTGTCGCTGAAATTTTATGCTAACCGCGCACGCCAAACCACGAGTTCTCTCAAAGTGTTTACGACACGGCTGGCTGGAACGTTTGGTCTTCTTTATTGACCCTTGGATCACGGTGCTCGAATTTGTTTCGATCCAACGTTGTTGATAAACGTTATCTGGTCCGAGATAGACGTCGTCTAGATTCTAGAGCAAGCTGTTTAGTTGAGGATCGAGAGGATATCCGAGATAAAGTACCTTTAAAAATATGTTCAACACTAAACCTACCGACAGTTCTTGTACACCTGTTCCTAACGTGAGTGATCAAAATGACCGGTCCTTAACACTAGAACTACCGGATGGGTCAAAATGACTTGCTCCTAATTTTTTCTTTTAGAAATAAGGAAATTGTAAATGTTTTTATGAGAAAATTTGTTTATGAACTTCTCTATCGAAGTAGATATCTAAACATAACTGGTACGAAATCTAAACAACTGCAATTTTGTCGTTGTTATAAGACAATGTATGCCAGTTGCATTTACTGCTTGGTAGTTCTAGTGTTAAAGAAAGCTATTGTCAATACATTAAACGTAGATAATACAGCAATTTGTTGCTGAATGAATTGTCAGATGAACAACTTCCGTAAAATGATGATACAAATTTATTTTCATATAATTGCAATTGTATAAAAAATACTGTGATGCTCCCTCCTTTATTTATAAAATTGTACTGTGTCGTTCACCTTTGCGGTTTGGATGCATTTGCCATGAAACAGTATTATCGACCAGGCACGTGCGTAACTTGAAAAAATAAAACGAGAGATAAATACTGTAAAATACATTGTACACATACTTCAAGAAATGTCGTAAAGATAAACAGCGATGTGATAATGTTGTATGTACGAAATTGTACGCAGAAGTTTGGAAAGGTCAATTTGACCGGCCGTGGTAGGTTTAGTGTTAACGAACTATTTCAGTGCACGTACGTGTACACAGTATAATTTCCATATTTCCCATTACCAAAGATTTTTTAGAATATAAAGAGTTTGCTATCTTCGGTTTTTATCGATCCAGTCCTCACGAACCTTTGCACTTTATCTCTCTATTGCATTACCACGTTCTCGGAGATTTTCCGTTATTGCTTTCGTTATTATCGCGAACCATTTCGTTCCGTTGTAATGAACAGTATTTCTGTTACATTTTTTGCGCATTTATGCGTACATTTATCTCCTGTAATATTGCGGGAATAAATTCACGCGTTAAAATAACTCAAATGACACGTGAGATGCGGTAACATAATATATGATAGATACCTGATACTCGAAATTTGATTTTCACTCAACCAGATCGATGGCTTGTATCGTTGTATACCACAGCGGGAACTCGCGAGATAATGCTCGACTATAAATAAACAATTCTGTCGCGGCTATAAAATATGAAAACTAGGTCTCCCGAGGATGTATCGCACGGCAATTTGTTCTCTCGAGGACAACGAATACCATAGCTGGGTCCCCGGAGAGCCTGGAATGCAATAACAGGTCCTATGAAGTCATGGTACGTGGTAACCAGGACCCATTCAGTTGAGGAATGTGGTAACTAGGTCCTCGGAGACCGTGCAACGTAATAACTGCACTTGTTTAAACCGTGGGACACTAAACCTTTTCGAAAACCGTGAATCATGCTAGCGAGCATATTAAAACGAACTCGAGAGATCTGAACGGGTGCAGTAACCGAGTTCTAGGAACTCCAGAATCCTGCGATCGTTTAGGAATCTTCTGAAACAGAGACATAGTTCCCAATATATGCATTCACAGGTGCATCTTCAATTTTCAAAATTTCAAACTGTAGTTACCTGTGCGAATTTTTAATATTAAAAAGTTGGGTTGTAAGTAAAGAAAATAATACCTGCAAACTGAAACTTTAAGGCCCCGGGTTTTCTCAGCGCTAGCGTTGGAACGAATGATTATACAATCCGTCCCAAAAATGTTGTACTTCCTTGAAAGGATTCCTGAGTTCATTCGAAGTAACCGAGCTGAGAAAACTCGGGGGCCTTAGAATTTGGGACACCCTGTATATAGACACCATTGAGATGTAAAAAACTGTTGTAATTCTGATAATTCAGTGGAATTAAAAAAAATTCACTGAACGCTCCAAGGTCCTAAGCTCCAGATTACATTTCCGAAGGTTTCACCGTGACCCCGACTTGTCACGAGCCCGAAGGCTAGAATTTCAATTCGCGAGCACCCTGGTCCAGAAGTACGTTGAACAAACTGCGCCTCTGAATTCTAGAACGTGACGCGATCTACCGAAACTTCAAGCGTATCTACCTCTTTCATAAAGCAATACCTGGGGCCCCCGGAAGTTAGGCTAAAACTTTGAATGGCTATTGGACAGCTTGAAAGTTCGCAGCGCCCCGCCAAACCCCGTAGTTCACGCTTCATCGAGCGACAACCCAAGCATTTTGGTACTCACGTTCTCGACGGTAGGACTCGGCAGCGCCCACTGCACTGTGGAACTTGCGGCCGCTGCGCTCACAGGACGTCTTTTGTTTACGAAGTCGACTGGCAGACTGTAATCGTCGCACAAGGAGACCTGTAAACACAATAGATGCCATGTAGACTCGCGGAACCTAACCGGAACTGCTGACGACGCGATCAACGTGCCAACGTACAACCATACTAAACTGGAAGTAAGGTTAATAATTCTTTGTGATTCGCGAGATTTTCGCAATTTTTTTTTTTTCACTTGACGTGATCAAACTGTTACACGTATAATTGTCGGATCGTCAAATGTTTAAAGCATTAACTCTACCTTGACCTACAATATCGATTCATTCATATAATGGACCCTTAGCACAAAATTGCTGTATCATTAATCAAAATATTTTTTACATTATTAAATTCGTTTGCATTTAATAAGTCATTTTCGTATGTATAACATAGAAATAAATATATAGAAGGGAAATATTCTAGGTCGGAAGAAATGTTTCGTTTTTGAGTTAAAGTAGCTTCGAGTGCAAAGGGTTAATTTCCCTTAAACTGAAATAAAATTATATTTTGCTGTAGTTGATATACAGGGTGTTTGGTAACTGGTGGTACAAGCGAAAAGGGGGTGATTCCACATGAAGGAATAAGTCGAAAATATAGAATAAAATTTGTTCATCCGAAGTTTCGTTATCGAGAAAATCGAGTTTGAAATGCAGCGAATACGCATGCTATTCGATAGGAATTGTCTGACGCAACTGTCTGATCATGACCAACCAAATCTACTTGCTGCATACACTAAAGCACACAAACCTGACAGATCTTCAAAGTCGATTTTCTCGAAAACAAAGCCTCAAACGAAAAATGTTTATTCTATATTTTCGACTTATTCTTTCATGTAGAATCACCCCCTTTTCGCTTGTACCACCAGTTACCAAACACCCTGCATATCCTTCGTAGAAACCATAGGCATACAATAAATATTTTTTTTCCATGAAATTCTGTGTCTTCATCATTATGAAGAACTTCTAATCAATATAATCACAAAATAAAGGTTCGAAGAAGGAAATTTGAGTAAAATTTCGCTCCGAATATAAACGACCCTGCCCACGGAGGGTCAAGTTTAATATCATATATCTGTCTTGATTCGTCTCTCTCTCTCTCTCTCTCCGTCGCTTTTTCAAGCAGCGATTTTTCATGTAAATCTTGCTGGCCAGCTTTCGACGACTCTCGACAAAGTATTCCTCACTCTCGCAGATTTATGTAACGGACATTGGCCCGGGTACCCTTAAAAACGTAGAAACTCCCGAAATGCCCGCTTAAAATTCATTACCGGAACACGTATGTACGTTTCAACCCGTCGGTCGGCAATTACCTCGAGCGGAAACGAAAACACGGTCGGGTCGTTAAAAAGGCATCTCGGAATTAAATCGGATAATCGTAGCCGGCTTGTATCCGCGAGCCTCGGTCCCTCGTTCGCAACAATATCCCGCACGCGTCTCGGAAAAAGGGAAAAATCGGCGGCCGGGCCATAGTCCGTTAATCCCGGGACAACGGGGGGTTGGGCCTAGGCTCTCCCAAGGCACCGGATGCCTCGGCCGGGGCAAAAATCTCCGATGGCGAGCCCGTGAAAACAAAAATCGCGGGAATAAAGAATGGCCGAACGCCGAGGCGGATAAAGGACCGGCGGCACAGCCAGCCGGGGGTTTGGTACCACACCCCCAACCCCTCCCAACCCCTCTCTTGCATGGTGGCATCGTGAGAGTAGCGCCGCGGATTTCTGCCACTCGACAAATCGCAGGGTAAGCACCCGTAGCCCCTCAACCCCCCCGGCCCTAAGTCCCAATCGTCGACGACTGGACCAGCTCATCAGCGATATTTACTGTCTGTCGGTGAATCGATCTATCGACGGTCGCATCTGCTCTATCCACCTTCCCGCGGCCTCTATCCTCCCCTACGCCACCCTGTGGACGTCCCCCTTGTCTTCCCACCCCCTGTACGACAGCCTGGCTCTGCCTGCCCGATCGCGCAGTCAGCGAGCAGCCCACGGACCACCACCTACGTCTGTGCATGCATATAAATCGAGACAATCGCGGATCCCCGGGGGCGGCTTATCACGGTGGAGTTGAGTCCGGGGGTTGGGGGTAGTCCGGGTAGACCGGCCCGAGAGAGAGAGAGAGGGAGAGAGAGAAGGGGGTAAGGGTGGGGAGCTGCGAGAGGGTTGGAAAATGAGAGTTCAAAAGTGGGAGAGTCGGAGAATTAGAGTTTCAGAGTGAGAATCAAAATTTGATAGAGAGTCAGAGATTTATTTGATCGACAGAGTCAGATAATGAAAGTGTCAGGGAACGAGTGTGTTACTGAGCAAAGTGTGAAGGACAATTAGAGAATAGTCAAAAAAGCGAGAGAGTCAGCAAATGAGAGGATATGATAGTCAACGAGTGACAGAGTGAGAAAGAGAATAGTCAAAAAGTGAGAGGTTTAGAGAGAGAGTCGAAAAGTGAACGAAGCTGCAAGGGAACGTGACTGTGGGAAAGTGGAAGGGCGAGAGAGTAAAGCACAGAAAGGGTGAGGGAGTAAAACAGCGAGAACACGAGAGAGAGAGAGAGAGAGAGAGAAAGAGATTGAGAACGAGAGTGACGGTATGGAGAGCTTGGGGTACGTAGGACGATATGGAGGGAAGGGGTTTGTTCCCGAGCGGAGGCCCTACATGCAAATGGTCTGCATTTATTGTAAGCAAAGAGTGCCGTATGAATATGTGAAGTGGGAAATGAAACAAAAAGGGGGTTCGAGGGGAAGGGGAAAAAAGACCAACGTTAGCTGGGGTGGGGTCTAGCGAAGCCGTAAGAACTGACGGATCGAACGAAAACGGAAATGCTCGGGACCAGCCGATGTCCACGCGTTTTTCAAGCGACTTCAGGATAATAATGGGGACGAAGGGAGCAACGCTTGGAGAACGGAGAAAACTGGACGGGCTTAACGACGAATGCTGTTAGCGTTGCGAACAATGCACGGTCCGCTGCGAGATTATTAGCAACCGCAGCGTTGTTGTCCCTTTTTTTTGTATTGTATGCGTCTTGTATGGAATGTATTGTGTTCGAAATAATCATGGAGGTTTCTTCCTCGGATCTGTGATATTATTTTTAATTCAATGGACTTGATTTCGCTTTAGCGGCGTCGCGAACTGCGAATGCGTTTGTTGTCGTGGGACTAGGAGCGTAACAATGGAGGTCTAGATGCGCGGGTAAATGTAACGATAATTACATTAATTACTGGAACATGAGGATTAATTATATCCGGCGACCATTTACACGGTGGAAGCTTCGGTAGCAGCTGGGATGTTACCGCGAGTTCATATAGTAATGAACGCGTCGCGCTTTCTGGGTTGTTTTTACCGTCCTATAGCCGGAATTGCGTCATTGTTAATTCTACTGTTATGATTATTTTAGGTAGTCCACTTCGTTTAACGGCACGCGTAGAAAAGGAGAAATGTGGAGGTACGAAAGTATAGAAGTCTAGAGATATTGAAGTATGGAAGTGCAGAATCGTTGAAATATAGAAATATAGAAATATAGAAATATAGAAATATAGAAATATAGAAATATAGAAATATAGAAATATAGAAATATAGAAATATAGAAATATAGAAATATAGAAATATAGAAATATAGAAATATAGAAATATAGAAATATAGAAATATAGAAATATAGAAATATAGAAATATAGAAATATAGAAATATAGAAATATAGAAATATAGAAATATAGAAATATAGAAATATAGAAATATAGAAATATAGAAATATAGAAATATAGAAATATAGAAATATAGAAGTAATATACAAATAATAATATAAATATAGAAACATAGAAATGTAGAAACATAGAAATATAGAAGTAATATACAAATAATAATATAAATATAGAAATATATAAATATAGAAGTATAGAAGTGCAGAAGTGCAGAAGCACAGCAATATTGTAGATATATAGATATAAAAAATAATTAAAGGGAAAGAACAAATACAAAGATTCAAACGTCTGTGTGAAGTGCAAAATTGTCTCGTTAGAAAACGCGAGTTTGATGCTAAGTGGTATAGTGTTTCGTGAAGTTGGTCGGCTTCAGAGTAACCACCGCCGCAGTCAACAGTAATACTTCTCGTTCTGCTAGAGGAAGCCAAATGCGAACTAGGCCGGCTGGCCATCGTCAATGGAATCTCGAGAAACCGCCAAATACCCGGCAGCTAAAGCGTAACGTTTCATTGTCCCGAATTATAGCCATTTGAGAGAGACAACAGCATTCGTGGATATATCTCGCCATCTTCCCCCGCAATATTCACGATGAAATTGGTTCTACCTATATCAGTGCTCTGTCGAATTGTGCCGAAAGAATTTTCAGCACAGTTTGCACAGTTATTGCGTAGATTTTGTTACCTACAATTAATGCATTTTTAATTCCGTCACTCCCCCAATTTTTCATATTAATTTCACATTATTAGACGAGTAGTCGATACAATTTTTAACACTACACTTTTAAGGGAAAACATTTTCATAAACATATTTATGAAAAACATTTTCATTTTGAAAACGGTAGGAACAGGTGTACAAGAAGTGTCGGTAGGTTTAGTGTTAACGATGGGAAGAGAAGATGGTTTTAACAGTCCGTCGAGTAGGGTGAGCACATTATGCCTGACTATAACAGGCTTTCTCTACTTGCAGCGAACATAGTAAGTCATGAACAGTATTACTGGACTCGATCTCTTTTGAATGAAATATAGTTCAACAAGGTAAACATAAACAACTATGAAACGACTTAATACACACTTCTAAATATCATACGATCAAGAATAAAATAAATTTTCGTTGCAAAGCTGAAACCGATAAAACACGTCTTCAGAATTTTGTTGAAGCAAATTCTATTGATTGATCGGACCTTTATATTGATTCCCGCGCAACCTTGTCCCTAATAACGCGATATTCTTCATTAAATTGAACCTTTTCTATTTATTATTCAAGCAAACCTGAATTTTATCGTGAATAATAAAACCGCAGCAGATTGGACCGGGCTTAATAGATTCCATTCACGCCTCTGACGTCTTTCAAAGTGATTTGTTTTCTCATAAATCTTCGGGGAGCGTATAAATTTTCCGTGGCAGCTCGGAAGAGTCGGGCGAGTGCCCGACATTTATGAAGTGGCCACGTTGCCCGCCGGTTTTTCGCCTCGTGCCGAAACAATGGCGGTTCCTTCATTAGAAATTGTTAAAAAGCAACCGGGAGCGGCGACGGTGGAAAAAAAAAGAAAAAGGAATCGGGGTCGACGACGTTTCCGGCGGCACGAGAATTATCTTCTCGGCACACCTCGGCGGCGAACACTCGAAAGCCAGTTTCGCGCTTGAAATATTTACTTTCGGCAGCCTTCTTGTTTACGCGAGCTTTTTCCTCCTTTAAGATTTAATTGTTGCTGTTAAAACTCGAATGCTGAGTCACAATGACGAGTTTACAGTATTCCTGAGCAAAATTCTGAACAATTTGAACATTTTTCGCCCAAAGAACGATCTTAAAAAGTGAACTTGTAAGAGCAAAAGGCTTCAGAGCGATCCTTCAATTTCGCAGAGCGGTGCGTTTAAAACGTGCTCTAATCCGCGAAACGTTACAGCCGAACGTAGTCGAGGGTTCCGCGGGAAAAGGATACAAGTAAAATAACGGGGCGAATGTTGCGAACCGATACTCTTCCGGGAGTATCGGGGCAATATACGAGCGTTAATTCCGTTCATCGGCGGCCGGCAGAGAGAAGAAAAAAAAAAGGGCGCAAGGGTCGAATGATCCCCCTCGATCCTACGGGGAGGACCCTACCCCGGTTTCGTCGAAGGAGACGCAACGACGGGTTCTCGTTACAGAAAGGCATTCCGCGCGGCCGAGATTAAGCGGGAATATTTAGCAAATGTTTCACATAAATCAAAGCGGCGCAATATGTTCCGAGTTCGGAGCGAGGCTATGTAAATTCATGGTAATATCGCTTCGGCCGCCCCGCGGAGAGGAGAGCCTCGATACGTGGGCGGAGGGGAACAAAGTCGAGGGGGAGACCAGCCAGGGACAATCGGATAAAGGGGCACGCCGTTTATGATCGAAACGCTCCGAGTATTATTCAAGAATTAGGCCAGTGGTATTCACGAGCTGCATAAAATTCTCCAAGTCTTGCAGTGTACAATTTTTAAGGTACACGATGAATACGAAGTGCAATTACCATATTTAACCTTTTAGGAACGACGCGCCACTATAGTGGCTTTCCGTGGAAAGCATCAGTTCGAACAGCACGAACCACTATAGTGGCTTTTTTGCCTTCCGCGGCTAGGCACGCCGCACAGTGGGCAAAAACGGCCTTTTTCGATTCAAAATCAAAGAACTTTCGATAGGAATGAGGCAGAGCGATGAAATTTTTTTAAAATGAAAGCTGAAACTTTGTAGAATATGGGAAAAATAGGGAGATTACGGTACGAACGTTTTTTAACCTTGAGAAAATTCGTTAAAGTTGCACAATTTCAAGAAAGTGCCAGTAGTAATGACAGCGATACGTCAAGTGATGACGAGATGTGAAGTGCTTCATGTTTCGTAAGTAACTAAAAACGTTAAAATACTTCATTATTATTATTTTTATTGTGTTTTATATATGAGAATACGATATACTTTCAAACTAGTGTGTTATCAAGTCATTTTAACGACAAAATTTCATTAATTTTTGTCACAAAAATCTATTTTTTGCAAAAACCAGAGGTCATAGACAAATTTTGAAAACAGATTTGAAATCAGCGTGAAAAAATCTATGGGAAACGATATATAGCATGTTAAAAAAAAATTTTCCGCGCGTATTAGCCATAAAAACAAAATTTTCTTGAAATTGTGCAACTTTAACGAATTTTCTCAAGGTTAAAAAACGGTCGTACCGTAATCTCCCTATTTTTCTCATATTCTACAAAGTTTCAGCTTTCATTTTAAAAAAATTTCATCGCTCTACCTCATTCTTATCGAAAGTTCTTTGATTTTGAATCGAGAAAGGCCGTTTTTGCCCACTGTGCGTCGTCCCTGGGAGGCAGAGTTGCGGACAAACGCGCCGTACTTAACTCCTTGCATTACGATTTATTTTACGGTTTCAGTGATTAGAACTTTTTTCGTAATTTATAATTTCCTAAAAAAAGGAGAAAATTTATATCTATTGTATGCCTATATGTTCTCCGATAGCTGTACATTAATGACGCCAAAATAGAATTTTATTTCGGTTCGAGGGAAATTGATAAGAAACATATTTATTAGACCCTGTTCAGAATCTTCGTCACGAGTCTGACTCGGTATTGTAGGGCAAGGGGTTAAGAGGTTAATCTTCGAAGGAACGTGTACTTAACGAATTTTTACGAAGTTCACGTTAGTATAAGGTTATTATTGTAATATTATGTATGTAATATAGACTGCAAAGTAACCTCTTATCGGAGGTTACAACTGTACAATAAAAAAATAATCGTACGAAGGATAGCGAATGTTGAAAAAATGTAAAGTTGACGCAATTATTAACGAAAAGGGATGGCGGTGACGGGAAAACGAAGTAATAGAAACGGGATAGCGTTAGAAGGAGCCGGGAATAGAGCAAGGGGCAAGGGAAAGAGAGAGAGAGAGAGGAGAGTGGAGAGCAAAGCCCGAAAGAGGGTAGCGGCCGCGTATTTCATGAACCCCTAAAGCAGCCCTAAGCATTGCTGCAACCGCCACAATCCCATTCATTCTCTTTATGGGCTCCCAAGTATTCGGGAGCGGGCTTGAATAAATCGGAAATTTGCCCCGGGGAAACGGGCTGGCCCCCTTCTCGCGATTTACCTACGACTTTCGAACTGGTCATTCGCGTTTACAACCCCTGCTCCTGTGACTTATCATCTTGTATCGGACCCTGCATGCTACCTACGCTGTTAATATCGATACGATTCGAAATATGCAATAACACACGGAAGATATTACTAATCCTCGAACCGCGAATCTTTTTTTACAACCGTACCATCGACGAGTCTCGGGATCATGCGCAGATTTATTTATCAATGTTATTGAACACGCTTTTGAAGGTCTCTATGTTCTTTTTAATGAAACAGCTACTTGTTTAAAAATAATTAAAAATATTTGCTCCTTTATACCGAACCTAGCAAGACCTTAAATTATTATTTTTGTACCTCTTCTAAAAATTAGGTCTGTTTCGTGTAAATTCATATAGCAAACTACAATCTGACAGAACTGAATTTAACTGTTCGTTCAACTAGCACTTAATATTATCAGATTAAAGGTTTCAGCTTTTAAGAATTATTTTACGAAAAGCTAACGGGTCAAAGTGAAATCTGAAATCGCCTGAAATCGAATAGATTAAACCGAAGCTCTAAATAGTCCGCCTATTAAATCCCGGAAGCTCACGGTAGTTAACAATACCGATTGCAAATTGCTTGCGGAAATTATTGCCGCATGGAGCACACGGTTTAATTGATATTCGGGTATAAATTTGGGGGGAAACGATCTGACGGCTGGCAGCGAGAGTTTCATAAAACTATGATAGAGCGAGGTGAATGGATCATTGCGTTCCTGCGTCTAACTATGCGGAGAACGTGTTCCGTGGGACCGTGAAATGCTCAGAGCTATTTACCCAGCAGAATATCACGCGAGACAGAAGCCATAAAACATGGTGCTAAGCGTTCCATAATTCTCGAGCGCGGTATAATTCCGTTGTACTTTAGAATGTATTTCGTTTAAGTCGAGCCTGAAAACGTGAGAAACATTTTCGCAAGCGTACTTTCCTTTAAGTCGGTGTGCATGATTTCGGTCGCATATTTTCAAACCGAAGGATAGCCGAATCACGCGCAAACAGATCGATCACGATGACACAATTAACCCCTAACTTGGAAGGGTTGCAACTTGAATAGCTAAGGGTCCTGACGCTGATGCCTGTACGGAATCCCTAAACGCTCGTTAGTAAACTGTAAATCTAGCATCTCAACTGGCAATTTGCATCTGAATCCAGATACGCAAATTACGGTACACAAAAGAGTCTGACCGGAATCGGAAATTCCTGCGCGTGCGGGTTTGTCTCTGCAATCAACTCTGACAATCCAAACGGTTCTGCGAAAGAAATTTCATTAAAGTGTATTGTTATCGACCCCCAACTTAGCTGTATAATAATTAACCTAGAATCTACTTTAAACGTTTTAATGGTTTTAATCTGTATAATTATTGTGTCATAAATGCATAGAGTGTACCATTTAAGATAGAATTACAGTGTCAGGAAAATACTTTGAAGACATAAAATCGTGTAAATATTCATTGAGGCGTTTCTGTCAGCGTGTTCTACACGTCCAAAGATGGCATAAATCCGTAAAATCCAAGGACTAATATTCACGAGTTTATACAGTCTTAATTTTGTCTACGAAGAAGTGTAACGAAGGCGTGAAATTCAAAGATAACAGGTTTCACCAAATTTCCCGGGGTATTAGCTCCCGACGCCGCAGAATAAACACCAATGGATTCCCAACAATATTTACACGACTTGCCTCCTGAGAAGATTTCGCGGATAATCCCGAAAGAAAACTCGAATTGACGAACGATCGTACCTAACGGTTATCCTCTTAACGAGTTTCGACAAATATAACAAGAACTGTACACCGAGCTTCTCAAAACAACGGCTCTGAAATTTTTTCTTTTACAATTCCTCAAATTATACAAATTTTATTTGGTATACTTTTCTATTCATGAAAATCCTATGAAGTCTGAATATATTCTGTTATTATTACAGAGAAATATATATCAGTCTTGTTTAGGGCTCGGTAGATCTAGGCTCCGCAAAGCCGGCAAATCAAAATGATCGAATTTTGCACTTATCTACCCCCGAAAAAATTTGTTCTTTTACAATTCCTGAAATTATACAAATTTTGTTTAGTACACTTTTCTCTTCATGTTACCATAAAAATCCTATAAAATCTGAGTAAATTCGATCCTGTTATTATTATAGAGACATCAGTTTCGTTTAGGGTAGATGTAGTGTTGACGCAACAGTGCTGACCACCAGTGACTATCAACGTCACCGCAAAGCCGGCAAATCAAAATGATCAAATTTTGCACTTATCTCCCCGCCGAAGGTTCCCCAACGCACTCTGTCGCGCGAGAATCAAGAAATAGTGAGTCAGCGGGACGGGCCCATTACAACGACTAATCATGATCGATGACAAGTGAAGGTCTCCGACACGAAATCCTTCGAGGAGAAGGATCTTCATCTTCCGCGCGCAGATATATATCGTCCCCGGTCGACTAACAGGGTAAACGCGTTAAAGTTTCACGAGGTCCAGTCTGCACACGAGACCGAACTTACTCGGAGCTATTCAACATCGTTTTCCGGAGGTAGGTACGCGACGGACCCTTGGATTGGTTCTACAAAGAGCTCCTCAAGCTTCTCCGTTTTTTTCTCTCGGCTCGTTTTTCTTCGTTCGCTGTATTATACTAGTCGGTCCCGTGGGTAACGTTCGCGCGACGTTCGATGGCCTGAAAAATCAGGTCGTTCCAGACATAATGAAGACTGCACGTGTTGTTGTTCGCAGTACGGTTAGTTCTGCGTTCAGAATTCATTGAAAAATAACAAATAGTACACATAAATGTGCAAGTTGATTTCAAGAGTTTTCGACAGGTTAGAACGCGGCCATGTTGCTCCGTACTTACGCGTTATCCAATGACCAGAGCACCGCAAACACACACTTTTTTTATGTACAATTATGAGAGATAAAGATTATGTGTAAAAAAGGTTGATAATTTTTGGTCCCCCAAAAGTAAAGTTCAGCCTCTATGGCTGTGTTTTCATTCAATTGCACATTAATGAGTTCTAGCGTTGTTTTATTGAGCGCAGCGAATTTGTCTAGGACCTGCAAACTGCAAAAAGATGAGCGTGTACTTCCAGTTTCTTTTTATTTTATTCCGTTAAATAAATTACCTTGATTTCATGGAAGCTTCGAAGCAGCTAAGCCGGCACTCAGTTAAGGATGAATCGAAACAAGTGCACGAAACATTGCTTAATGATCATTGGATTAAAGCCAAACAAGCAGAATTGCTAGAATAGCGAGGGTCCCTTGGATTTAAAGATATCCGAACTCCGGGACGTAAAAAATTGCAGGGTCACCGAGAACACCGCCCGAGGGAATCTTTTTTTCCCGACGGTTCTTGAACTCCGACATTCCGTGAAGGCACCGAAGAAGTTACAATCAAACACACGATCAAAGTCCGAACTTAATCGAGATGGAACGAGTCAATACAGAATCCAGCGGAACAAATACTGCGGGACGTCAATAGACGGTGGAAGAAGCGGGAGCAAAGAAATCCGTGATTCCCCGATTAGAGGACACCGTCTGGAAAGGTCCCTTCGTCTTCATTTAAACGAATACGCGTGTCCCTCGGCCCTTTGGTCCTTCCAATAGGACAGAAATGTGCCGCGGAAGGACCACAGGCCTTTTTGTCGCATCCTTCGTCCCCCTGGTTGTTGGGTCACGAAGGGTCGCGCGGGCCGAGGTCTCTTCAAAGACGGGACGAAACTCGGCTCAAAGTCAGAGAGAAGAGCAGTTCGTCCTCGACGAGTGGAAACAGGTCTATGCAATAAGATGGCGGACAGGGGAACGGTCTCTAATCGGCCGGTATCTTCAGACTTAGCCGTCTTTCTCGTCGTTCCGCCGATCTCCTGCCACCGATCCCGGCAGCCACCTGACAAAGGTTCTTTAACGAGACCCTCCACCCTACGCCAAGATGAAAGACCGGCCCTTGAATATTACGTTCCTATTTAATCACCCGCAATTTCACCCATTGTCACCTGGCAAACAGCTTCTCAGGTGAAATATCGCCATACTTCGCGCTGCTTTTTAATTGCCTTAATCAATCGTCACGCAAACCCTCGCGACGGCAGCCTCTCAATCAAAGGATTTTTGTTCTCAAGTGTCCTTCAATCAGACCGCACACTGTAGCTTAATAATCAATATTTATCAAACTAAATTGTAATAAAAAATAGAAAGTCATTTTGGTCTGTACGTAAGTTGATGCGTATCAAGCAGAATGCGTATTAAGCAGAATTTACGAATTTTAAAAAAGCACTGCAACTTAATGAAGTGTCACTTGATAGAATTATTGAAAGAATATAGAAAGGTGAATGAAATGGGTGTTCGACTACAGATGGGAGAAAATTTAGGGGGTGGTTCTCCAGGACAATATAAGACGAAAATCATGAATAAAAAAATTGCGATTTCGGCTTCATTTTTTATTTATTATCGATTAAAAATCCGCCTAAAGTGCGGCAACCCGGCCAACAAAGGTATACGTTGCCTCTGACGTCATAGTCAGAGTATGTTTACGCAACGTACACCTGTATTGGCCGCATTTTAGGCGGATTTTTAATTATTCAATTATTGTTGTTGTACTCTCCATTTTCCTCTTATATTGTCTTGGAGAACGACCCCTTAAATTTTCTCCCACCTGTAGTCGAACACCCCGTGTAAAAGATTGACAAATTCTGTGACACATTAAATTTTTATCTAATCATTTCCACGCGTATCCAGCATAAATATTCGCCCAACAAATTATGAAACAGTATTTTCTCTACTTTCTCAGGTAGTCTCCCCTCTCCGTGCGATTGTCCTCGAAGACGGAAACTTTGGACAAAGCGTAGCTTGGACAACCATCATCAGCTCCTTCCGAAGGGTTGAAGGGTCACCCCCAAAGGGATCTTCACCGCGATGCTCAATTATACGGCGCATAAGGACACAAGGAGAGCATCCCCAAGATCTCGAAACTTCGTCTACGTGGTCTTACGCATCGCGTAAGTCGACTTCATCGGTCAGACCAACTCCAGGTGGACGAATTACTGCTGGTCGTTAGAGTTCCTGGTGGGTCGTGATAGACGCTCGAAAACCGGGTCCACCCTCGTCCTCCGCATCCCTCCAGGTAAAAGTTTAAACGCCCCTTCAGAACTGCTCGAATTCACCGCGATGAATGCGTGCGCGGGGGATTGCACTCGACGCCCCCCGCCAAGGCGAAATAATTAACTTTTTTCAACAACGAGACGGCCCAGGCAAATAGGAATTTCTCATCGTGAAATGTATGAAAATTTCAACGATCGATTGCGGAGTTATTATTTTTTTCTCCCCCCATTCATCGCGAAAACAAGTCGAAGCGGATATACAATCAAAGGCAATCAAATCTACATGTAGAAATGGATCATTTTCACCTGCCCCTATCATTTCCGAAAGATCCGGAGGTTAAAGTAGTAACGATCAATTTATAAAAATATGAATGTTTCTCGGCGTTCGTCGGGGGTTGCTCCTTTGAAAGGGAATAAAAGGTGACGCGAGGGTGTCGAAATCGCGTGGAAAAGGTTCCATTAGCATCGACGAGCGAGTCGTCTGAGGATAATCTCAGCAGCCCGCAGCTACGGGACTAGTTGCTCGTCGGAAGGGTTGAATCGCGCTGCAACCCCTGCAGGTGGCACACACACACACACACACACACACACACACAGAGTCTTCCGCGTCGCCCTCTGGCCCCCTCCCGTGTACGTGTAGATACTCGTAGAAACGTCGTGATTGTTCCGCCGGTTTCTCTATTGGGATAAACGTCGACCCCTCCTTATCACCCCTTATCCTATGATGGAGAGGGTCCTCCCGCAGTCGCGGGAACGGAACCCCATCGCCTAAGGGGCTGCTAATTGATTTTAGAAGTTCCTCCGCCGGGCCATCTCCGCCAGCATCCTCGCGATACATACACCTACGGACGGGGCCGAGTTTCTTGTGAAAGACACCGACATGCTTCCTACCGTCACGGCTATAAGAGTGCTGTTCGCCTAAGTCGTCTTACTGGATTCCCTGAGAAACACCAGCATCCTCGGCCACCCTTGTTTCTCGTTAAACGCAGCTCAACCCCGGGAGGACCCTCTCTTTATCCCGGAGAGAAATCGAACTTCTCCCATCGCCATAACAGAAACACGCTAGACGCTATCCGCTTTGCGCTCTCTTTGTACGCTCCGCGACTTGTTCTTGCTGATCGATCGACTATTAACAACAGAGGCGCGCCGGGAACGTTTCAAACTAAAAGGGTGCAAGTGGGAAGATCAGACGTCTATCTGCAACGACTTCCTCCTCTGGTTCTTTGGTTTCTCTCGGGATAGTGATTTGCAATAACGATGCCACTGTGAGCAGACAGTTTTCTGTTAGTTTAGATGTTTACCTTTGTTTTAATCCGTGTAGGGAATTGTTCTCAAGTCAGTAGAGTATAAATAGTTCTCTGAAGTTCAAAACAGGGGCAAAAACTAATTTATTTTTTATTCTGGATGGTCTGTGTTCTAACTATTCTAAACAATTTTCAATACATTAACACGTTGACTGCCACGTTACCCACATATGAGTGACGGAATTATTTTTTCTGGTTTTAGAATGAATTTTTACGTTAATATATTCATTGTACAAAATTTTTAATTGGGATCTGTAAAATGCAAGAATGTTGGAGGACTACAAAATATCGTATATTTAAATTTTTTCAATTTTTATTTCATTAAATGACACTTCGATTTTGTGGAATTTTTGAGGTTTCTAGTTTGGCAGTGAAGGTGTTAATGTTTTACTCTTGCGTCTCACAATTTCTCACGGAATTGGAAGTTTAATAACGTTCGTAGATAATCGCTCGTAAACTCGCTCATTTTGCTAAATATGGTCTCGCGCGGAGGTCTTCGATTTAAGTTGCTGTACAGACCCGTTGCTGGTCAATCAGACTGCATTCAGACGCGCGAAGAAGGGTTAGGTGAATCCAACAGAGCCGAACAGGTCGTAACGACGACCTCTTTTTTCTGTATCTTTCTTTAGAAAGTAAGAGGGCGTAGATCGGGCGATGGCTACTGCGGGGTCTCGGGGTTTAACGACGCAATCAAGCAGATCGTAGGAAAGGCAGGATACTTAAAGAGCAGACACGGTCTCGGGGTGATAACAAGACACGGGACCTTGAGGGCATCTCGACCGGGCGGGGAACCACTCGCAGTGAACTTGCAGCAAAAAGTGGGAAGGAGTTCGCTTGCCGGTCGTAATCACCGGCACTGCAACAATGCAACCCCCGAGGCAACCAGCTCTCTCTTTCCACCTCTCTCTTTCTCTCTCTCTCTCCCCCTTCCCCCAACGTACTTTTCTCCAACCACCGTACACCGACTGTCAACGACGACACGTCGACATCGTGCTGCTGTCGCTTCGCTGTCTTCTTCGCTGTCGCGGCGAACGCGGAGCATTCATTCTCTTCCTTTCTGATAACGCCAGCCTGTACGCTATCCAAACGGACCGCACAATAAGCTTCCGGTTTATTAAAATCCACCCCTCCCCGTCCAACCACCGCACGTTTCTCCGCTCGCTCCGCGTCACTGTCAATTGTCAACCGCTCGAGGTTCCGAGGTTTGACAACGCGTTCCGCCGATGTTGTTCACCGCAACGGAAAACGAACCAGACGGTCCGCGATGAACTCGGAACGCTCGATATTACATGTTTTGCAGATTTTAGCAACAACACTGGTTTTAGTGTTGCGCGGTCGGTGCAACGGTCCTGCAGGCATTTATTTTCTTCTCTCGAAAGTTTCAAGGTCTATGACGTCAAGGTCACTTAGCTATACGCAGTTTCCTACATTGCATCGTTAGGTCGTAATAGATTCAGATATGTACTACAGGGTGTTTGGTAACTGGTGGTACAAGCGAAAAGGGGGTGATTCTACATGAAAGAATCAGTCGAAAATATAGAATAAAATTTTGTTCATCCGAAGTTTCGTTATCGAGAAAATCGGGTTTGAAATGCAGCATGCTATTCGATAGGAATTGTCTGACGCAACTGTCTGGTCATGGCCAACCAAATCTACTTCCTGCATATACGAAAGCACACAAACCTGACAGATCTTCAAAGTCGATTTTCTCGAAAACAAAGCCTCAAACGAAAAATGTTTATTATATATTTTCGACTTATTCTTTCATGTAGAATCACCCCCTTTTCGCTCGTACCACCAGTTACCAAACACCCTGTATAATACGAACTCTCCATAAAAGTCTCTGTGAATCTATAGAAATGTAAGCTCGCATAAACGTCGCTATTATAGAAGGAAATGAATATATAGAAAAAATGATGGGGACGTGGATTAAAGGGTATGCAAGAAATACTACAATTATAGTACACAATAACGTCGCTGTACGGTATACGAAGAAGTGCATTCTCCGATAAGCGTATTGCGTATACCGTGCCTAACAATATCTCGGCAAGCAGCTCCTCGTTCCGCGCAGGACTTCGGTTCAAATCTCGCGGGAATAAATTCTATCGAACATTATATCGAGGCAGACAATGGCTCGGTTCCTCCAATTAACCGGCACAATGGAACCTCCGGCACGCAATAATCCCCGAAATTCCGGAATTAACATCGCTCGACGCACTCGCGTAAAATGGCCGCGTCAACCTTGGCACAGTTATCAAGAATCCTGCCCGGCGCGGCGCGGGAAAACGGATTCTCTTATCTTCGCACTCGTCGGTTGAGCAACCTCGCGACGGCTAAATCGTCCATTAACGCGCACTGAACCCTTCAAAATATCCTTCGACGGGGAAACAAAGAGGGAGGAAAAAAAAGGGAGAGAAAAAATCGGGGGGTGAGATAGAGAAAAAGAGGAGGGTGGCCCGCGATCCGACTACTGCCAAGATATTACGTAAGGGCGAATCCACGAGGGTCGGAACAGCGTACTACCTTTGTCGCCACTTAAAAGGGTCGTCCCACCCTCTCACCCCCTGTCCCTCGATTGCCACCCTGAGAACGGCGACTTTCTGCGAAGTCGTGCGAGACGCAGGTGGCCCACTCGCGTTATCGTTCGTTCGCAGTTCGTCGAACACGGGGTTCGTCCAACCCTTCTCTCGCATCGCCGTGGAATCCGCTTTAGCCGGAAACACGAAATCGCGCCCCGAGGAAGCCAAACGTCGTTAATAACTCGCGGTACATTTAATGCCTCTCCGCTTTGAGTGACGTCGCGCGATCCCCGGACCGAGAGGGTGCCTTCTGATTGCTAATTACCGCTCGGCTCAGACCGGGATCTGGACCAGGATACGCAGCGTTTCGACCAATGGTTTCGGGTAATGCCTCGGTCCGTCGCGTTGGTTCAACGCGTTTTTCCGTCAAGGTGCCATTTTCCTGGGCCATTTTCCCACGGTGCCAATCAGACGATTTTGAAGCCTTGTGCGCAGGGCCGGCAATTCTTTACGTTTGCGTATATCGTAGGTTGCTGTTTTTTGTAAATAGACCGATGATTTGGATTTCTGAGAGAACCAAGACGCAGTCGAATTTTAACCGGAGCATGAGAAGAAGTTGAGCGAACGAATGAGGAACGTAGCAAAGTCGCGAGGATTCGTGAAAAATCCAATATGGAGTCGCTCGCAGGAAACCAAGCAATTCGAGGTTAAGTTTTCCCGCGGCTTTTAATCAAAAGGTGGCGGGGAAATGAAAAGGAGGCGTGGAGAGCGGGCAGGAAAGTCGAAAAGAGGGATATCGACCCCTCGCTGCCGGAAACGTCGTAAATCCTGTCGTTACATCATTAATGCGGCGAGGTTCGTTAATTAATTCGCCAGTGTTGTGGCGTGGCTCGTGTAGCGGAACGGGGAAGCGGCCGGTTAAAGAGGTCGAACGATTTGCTTTGCGCGGCGGCACGGTGTATATTTACACCGATACGATCTAATTACTCGAGTGACATGTCCAGAATCCCGTGGCGGGTTCACCAAAAATCAGTCGACATGGCCTGCCACCTGCAACGCACGCTGCTGTAACGGTTTTGAGTTAGGGGAAATCGTGTGCAACCGGCACGATTCAATTTTCAATACGCCCCGCCCGATTAATTTTCTAGTATACAATTACACGCCGCTGAGATGCAAATCTGCGAAGACGTAAAAATTGGACCACCGATGAAATCGACATAATTTATATCGATCGCGTGGATGCCTGTGGAACGGTAAAAGTGATTCATATAAAAATTACAATTTGGAAAAAGCAGAAGGAGATTAAGCTAACAATCTAATAATATAATCAGAATTAATTTACACAACCTGGTTAATGAATACTTTACTAAAACCTCTCGGTACTTTCTAACTAAACCGCCGGTTTAAAATTATTTACGCTAATAACGGAGCGAAGAGCAATTTTATTACACTGTAATACCTGTCCAAAGTTGGTGTGATAAGCAATTACGGTCGAGCTTGCTGTAGCACCATAAAACCATAAAATTATCGCAATATAAATCTCTCGGCGCATTACGTTGCGATTATGTAAGAGTAAACGAATAAATAACTGAAGAAAAAAAAAATGGACAGATTATTCGCAAAGCCCGCAATAGGTCTGGAAATGTTTACGAATCCGCGGGATTAGAGCGATATATTTTATCTCGACTGTTGTACACGGCCAATTTGGGATCGGTAAGTATGACGAATGATCACGCGCAGCGAGGTGCTCGAGGCTACGAAATTACTGGGCTTTCATAAGGATCGTGTGCGAGCCAGTGATATTTTTAAAGCCAGGCCAGGGAAAAGAGCCTGCAGCAGCTGCGAGTGACGTATTACCGTTCCCTTCAACACAGAGCTTCGCGTTCTTGTCTTGGGAACTATAAAAGTTGTACACAGCAGTAAACATCGCAATTCCTTCGTTCGCAATTATAAAAAATATGTATCACTTATTTTTTAATTTAATTTCCGACTTTAACCCCCTGAAGCGACTAACCCGTGACATTTTTAATACCAGAAAATGTTACAAACGACATTCATATATTTCATACAGAATTTTTTACTTTTCTCTAGGTTATTTACCAATGATATCGATTTTTTTAAGCGGTTAATAAACCGTGGAAAAAAAGGAAAAACGCTGGTCCGCAGATTTCGAGCCGCGCGTCCCCATGAGCGCGTGTTCCAAAATTAATCAGCGACTTTACGTCGATACTAATGGAACCATCAAGCTCCGGCTCTTTTGACTCATTAACTTTCATGCACGCTCGCGGGATACAAATCGTCGGGGACCAGAAGGAGAGGGAGCAAGAGAGAAAGAGACCGAGACGACTGGGGATAGAGAGGGGAGGATAGACAACTCGACTCGTCGAGTCTCCCTGATGAAACAGAATCTCATCAAAATGGACGTGAATGCGTCGGGCATTGATTTCCACCGTCCCCAGACGTCCTCCGACTACCGACATTGAGCTTGTTACCAGGCTTTTCCAGGATCGACGCGTATCACGCGCGCATACGTGCATAATTAACGAGACGTGCCGCGCGGCTCGAACGATAAATTTTGACGTACGAATCCGCAGCGACACGGATCATGCTAACGACGCATCAGCTCCCCGGCATGGGAACTTTTCGGAACGCGGCCGCAACACGGACTGCCTAACACCGGGAATGCGGTGAACCACAACGCCATAGGCTTCGACGTTTCCCTCTTCGTGCATGGGGAACCATGGTCACCGAACACCGTCCTTCCTGTATACGTCACACGACTCAATTGTAAACCTTCGTCTTCGTACGCACATACGATGTCGGTGGTTTGCAGAAAAAGATAATACGTTGAAGCAACAGCTACGAGGTTTCTGTTGCCTCTTCTTGTTGTGCGTGACTAAAAACAGTGATAAAATATTTTGGTCCCACCGAAGCAACATGGTGCGTTTGGAAACTAACACATTATTAAATTGTCCAAGTGCTTTCACTGTTTCATATTCTACTCGCTTTGGTCATAGATGCATAAAATCTATCGACAACAACCCTTTAAATTTAAACAGAATATTTACCAAGCTTCATTCCACTGAAAACTGTGAGACATTTCAGAAACATTAACGAGCACGTAATTTTCCTATGCAACGACGCATTCTTCCAGCGCGGTTGGGATTCTATTATGTACGATATAGTAGATTTAAACTCGAACATGTAGGTTGAGCCTCGGCTGTAATATTCGAGTTATCCTAGAAGGCAACGGAGGCTCTCTCGCACAGATTAAACCGTGCAAAGCCGATTCCGATGAGAGGCAACTTCCTGCCGGCGAGTCGACAGCCTGTTTTCGCAAGGGGTGGCTGGCGCGTGTGACGCAGGGATGCTCGATCCTGCGAGTTTTATGGCTGGGGATGGATGATGGTTCGGATAAAAGGGTACTAACGTTTACGGGATAATAATTGGAGTGCGTAAATTACGGCCGAACGACGGATTGATGGAGATGGCAACGATAAGATGGTGGCCTAATGAATTCACTGGATGAAGGTATAATTGTGTGTCACGGGGATGATACCGTCGCTTAGGGTTGGCAAGCGTTGTCCTCGGCTGTTGCACAGAATATATCCGACAAGGTCTTACACTATTATTAACACGTTGACTGCCATGTCATCCATTTATGGGTGACGGAATTATTTGTCCAGGTTTTAAAATGAATTTTTACGCTAATATATTCATTGTACCAAATTTGATTAGGATCTGTAAAATGCGAGAAAGTTGAAGGGCTACTCAATATCGTACATTTAATTTTTTTCAATTTTTATTTCATTCAGTAACTTTCTTTGATTTTATGGAATTTTTCAGGTTTTTAGTTGGACAGTCAACGTGTCAACGTTGAAAGATGAAACTGTGTTCTGCGTCAGTTTTGTGGTACACCTAACCAGAATTGTTAGCACGAACGGAGCTTCTTTCTATAGTTTAATAAAAATAAAGATTACATGTAAATCATGCGATGTTCGGTAACTACACCAAAGAATTAACAGGAAAAACATAGCGAGCGCTTGATAAATTACGGTACAGAGCAGCACAAAACGATAGCTGCGGACATTAACTAAGCAAGTTGGCCGAGTTCCAAGGTGCAGCGTAGGAAATTTATTTAAAAAAGCCACGTCGTCTGAAGTGATTAACCTTCCCTCGGATATAATGTATCAAAATGACGTCGGCACGGAAATCGAGTACAATGATAATAAAATTGATTATTTTATTGCATACTTTTGCACAAAAAGATATTAATAACTTTTTCAGTTATAAATATCGGACCTCCAAGGTTTACAGTTATTAGTCATTTCGTTTAACGCGACGCTAAGGTGGGCAGAGTCGCGTTTCGAGGAATTTCCGTTGGAGCTTTCAATTGTCGATTCTTAAAGGGATTGAAGGCATTGTTAAACGAGGCGAGGTATTCATTTCCCCGGACTAATTTGCCGGCGCGAATGTCCCAGATCGCTGGGCCATTCTTCTTCCGTAAGCGTAACAAAGCCACTGGAAGACACTGACACGAGGATTCAGAGACCGATTGGTCCCGATCTCCTCAGCCCCGTGTCCCTGCGGGCATGTTCTGCGGATTCGTGAGACCGTGCCAAGGATAAACGCGTCCTCGACGATAACGTCGTTATCGGCGACGCAATTTGAGCCCGCGGTAACGATTAAGCGGCACAATCAACCGAGCATCGTCGACGGTCGCTGTTGGTCAGGGGTCCCGTCCCTAAAACGCCCTATCCCTATACATTGACAACTACAGCGCCTTCCAAAAGCATCCTAAACTCCCTATTATCGAAGAATCATCGATACTCCAACTGTTATCATTTCCCAAAATAAAATCGTACAATAAAAAACCTACTTAATTTCTAGATTGCAGATTTTATGACAAAAACGATTAAAAGAAATGCCAAAAATAACAGTAAAAGAATTTGAGACTACAGTATCTACTCGATAATTGTCCAAAGCATGGGTCTGGTCGGGAACAATTATCGTCTAGGAGATACTACTCTTTGATCCACTGCTTTGGTGTACCCCGTGATAGTGGGGATAGTTCTGGGACAATTATAGGCTAAATATTTCGGGACACTTGAGACAGTATTTTGGTATTAGTTTAGCATTAACACTAGAACTACCAAGCACTAAATTCAACTGGAATACATTGCCTTATAATAACAAGAAAATAAGATTCGTTTAGATTTCGTATCAGTTTTGTTTAAATATCTACTTTCATAGAGAAGTTTATTAAAAAATTTTCTCATGGAAACATATTTATAATTTCAATATCTCTAAAAGAAAAAATTAGGAGGAAGTCATTTTGACCCATCCGGTAGTTCTACTGTTAATATCAATAATGTCCCACGAATTCATTAAGAGACCACCAACGTATTCTATCTCTTCCGTACACTGAATCATACATTCCAGAAGGAAGATGACAAATATATTTAATTTGTGTAATAAGTTACGAAGGGGTCTAGGACATGTTTGATCGCGTCCAATTAATTAAAAGGGCATTCAAAGGGATTTTCACGCGATGTTCGTTCGAACGGAGAAATGCTAGGAAGTTTGACGTTGATAGCGCTCGATCGAGAGAATATTCCTGTCCAAGACTGCATGAACCGAGCGCCGGGCCATCGGTCGTACCTACGGACACTTAATTAATTCACTTTACGCCGGACTCCCCGTTTGTAATGCGGGATAGGGGCGCCTAAGAACCCCGAGGCAGTAATTGATTCAAATGCTTCAAGGGTATTACTGGCCGCCGAAGACGGTGTGCGTGTGCCCAATATCGTTTGGGTTTCTGCTCGGGCGGACCAGACCGAGGGTATGAAATACTAGTCAAATGTTCCGGCAAATTTTAACGTCTGCTGGCACCGCTTATGTTAGTACGAAGATGGTTCTCCTCTATCAAAACCGAATTAACAACGTACAAAGAATGCCTACAACATTTTTCTTACTGTGCTCTATTTTCAAGACAGCTTCAAACATTGTATACCATCTACTAAAATTATCCTTGTATACTGCATTGCAATCTCTCGACTTGCAAAACCATTCTTGAAGTGTCCTGTACACGGGGAAATTAATTGTCGAAAATAATCCAGGAATTTTTTTTGTACTGCGAGTCTAATAGATTGTCCAGAGCAATGTTTGAAGTAAGTTATATTGAAGAAATATTTTTCTTGTTGTTAGTAACTGCACCTTAGGTAGTTGTATTAACTCCTTGCCCTACAATATCGAGTCATACTCGTAAAATGTAATTGAGATTATTGCCAAATCACAGCCATCCACTGGTTCACAGATCGACTCGAAATGTGCAAAAATCAATTTCCCCAATGAATGAGAAAATGGTAGGAACTATGCCCACTGTTCATTTATGGCATCGTTATGCAATCATGTCCCATTTACTCGGGAACCACAATGGCCGATGCCACGCTCCAGATCGTTACCGGAGGCGTTCGCATCGCGAGATGAAAAAGATTCGGTAACTGGACGCGTCCGTCATTAACACCCTCGAGTAATTCGGGCGTATCGTTCGGTGTAATTGCATACGTCCCTGGGCCACGGGTATCAGTTATCGATACGATCGTCTATTAGAAACTTGGTCCAATATCAATGAGTCAGATGTGAGACCCGTAGGTAGTAACCGTTCCGAAGGGGACGCTATCGAGATAGGGACCTTCGCATCAAAAGGGTCGTTACAAAGGGTCCGGATCGCTACGCGCCACGCATAATACCGCGTGATGTATGAATTTAATTAAGTAATTATACAGAACCGCATTTTACATTAATCACGGTGTCCGCCTTCTCTCTCTCTCTCTCTCTCTCTCTCTCTCTCTCTTCCTCTCTTTTCTTCTCTTTGCTTGTCCCCTATTCCGGCGACTTTCCTCGATTTCATTGTACTACAACATTTCCAGAGAAAAAGAGAGAGAGAGAGAGGAGAGAAGAAGAGAGCGAAACCGTTCGCAAAAGTTCCGTGCTTCAGACAACCCAACCCCTCAGAGACGATCGTTTTAACAACGACTCTTTTCATCCCGGAATCCCTTTGTACGGTAGCTCTGGGCGAAACTGGTTTCGCAGTTTCTCTACTGCCCAGCTACACGCTGGACTCTTGAATTTGTTAATTATCTAGCTAGATATTAAACCATTTTCTTTTTACTCTTTCACCAACCTCTTTGCTTCCTGCGATAATTCTTGAAGTCACAGACACTCTAAACTCTTCAAGAAGTTGTATACAGGGAGTTTGGTAACTGGTAGTACAAGCGAAAAGGGGGTGATTCTGCATGAAAGAATAAGTCGAAAATATAGAATAAAATTTTGTTCATCCGAAGTTTCGTTATCGAGAAAATCGAGTTTGAAATGCAGCATGCTATTCGATAGGAATTGTCTGACGCAACTGTCTGATCACGACCAACCAAATCTACTTTCTGCATATACTACAGCACACAAACCTGACAGATCTTCAAAGTCGATTTTCTCGAAAACAAAGCCTCAAACGAAAAGTGTTTATTCTATATTTTCGACTTATTCTTTCATGTAGCTTGTACCATCAGTAACCAAACACCCTGTATATCGCTTATTCAACGAGGCAACAAATGGGAAAAAATGGATGTAGCTCCTTCTCGTAGATCTCTCTGTAGATCCCCGGTCTTTAACAATTTAGAGACTCCTTGGATATTCAGAGACGCTTATTTTATTCAGTATAAGAGCCAACAAGGTTCCAGAAAAACCCAAGGTAAAGATGATAAAATGTTAATGCACGTCCCGAATTGTTCTGCCGGTAGTCTCATGGATTTTGCAATGGAAGATTTCGATTTCGTCAGGTTACGTAAGTTTCACCTGTCGGAGCTGCGCAGATTGCTTGGTGACAGAACAAGTTGCTGCAGCGTCTCCAGGATATCTTTGTTTGTAGTTCGGCGACGCGACGGTACCGGGGGAAAACAGAGAAAAGGGTGATTCGAAGGGAAAGACCGTCCTCCGGCCGGGAGAACTAATTTCATAGTTTTAAGGGCCACTGGAATTGAGCCGGTTCGGGTCATCGCTAATTGGGTGCTGTACTGGCTAGATTGCGGTCACCTTGTTAGAGAGCTCGTCGACTTCACGGTGAAAATGTATCTTCCCGACTGGAGAATGAACCTTTCTCTTACACACACACGCGTATCGTTACCGGCTAACCCATTATCAGACTAAACACTAATTTGCCGACACGAATTTCTGAATTTCCCGCGAGGCCCGCGGAATAATCGTAATTAGATATCCGCGTGCGAACCCCCGCCTCTGCTGATCATATGATATTTGCTCATATGATCTTTATTTAATAATCTGCCCTTTAACACTTTGACTCTGTAGACTTTAGTGTCGAATTTAAAATTCTGTTCTTTAACGAGGAAACTTCATTGAAATTCAAATATGTCATTTTAAGTACTTCATAATTTCTAAGAAACTTTCATTTAAATATTATTTACAAATCTCGTCAAGGTATTGAATTCCAATCGGTGTAGTCAATATTTGAGTTAATAGTTGTTCGAAAAATCTTCATTTCATGAGAGGTTTCCGGTTACCAGGCGTATCGAGCTGGTTACGAGATATCTCAGGACTTTAGTTTCAAATTTATTTGAAGTCGAACGTTCCTTTAAACTCCGGCCACCGTTCGATTGGCGTTCTCATTTCCGGTACGTGTTCACGCGTTCCACGGACATTTCTCTTCCCCCGTAATTTAAGAACCGTTCGACGGCCGATAGCAAATTGGCGCGAATAGAAAAACATTTCGAGTTGATTGCTGAAAATATCCGGAGACCGCGTGAAAGGCTCGATTAAAGACAGAGAGAGCGAGAGAGAAAGAGAGGGAGAGAGAGAGAGAGAGTAAACGAGAAAGGGGATATAACCGAGGGACTTCTGAAAACGGTGATCACGTTTTTTTAATTAAACCGAAAGTCAGACATCCCCGTGGAGCAGAGTCGCTCGCCGACAATCGAGACCGCCGGTTTAATCACGACGTAATAATGACGGCAGATAAATTAAACTGGACCGTAATGCTGTCCGTTCGAACCGCCCCTCGAAGAAAGATCACGTGCCGGAAACAAAAGGCCGACAAAACGATTCAGTAAACTTCGGGAACAACGGTGTTCCACGGCCGACGAGATTAGGTTCGGCAAAACCTCGATATCAGCTCCCGTGATTCCATTAATTATTCCCGCACTTTGCCCTTTGAAACTCTGCGTTCTGATAAAATGCAATTTCTCCCATATTTTAGTTGCACGGTCTAGCGAATGATATTTTTCACAGAATCATATTCGTGGGAAGGTGCAGTGTAAATTATTCAAAAATAAATTGATATGGTATTTTTAAAATATTATTTTAGCAGCGAAACGTCGATTCATTTTTAAAGACACTGAGATATATTTTTATTCAACCATTTCATACATGTATACCAATGTGATCAAGAAACTTGTTCTTTGAGAGAATATGTTGATTACAAAGATGCTCTGGTGAACAACTAGGTTTGTTTAATGTTACTGTCAAAAACTTGACATCTCATATGCAGCAACCTAATACATACGTTTCCTCGGATTTCAAAAACTTGCAACATCTATGTAAACGTATACAAATTCAAAATCTATCAGTCTAGATTTTCGTGAATAAAATTTTTCTCTTTCGTGGCTCTAAGAACGCGTTACCGGTTGTGAATGATAGTATTCGCGAAGAAAATCGAAAATCCGACTTGCGAATCGCCTCGCGACTGCGGCGTATTTCACGCCGCGCCGATAAGATCGAACGGGGAAGAAAATAGGCGCGCTCGGAGAGTAATGGCTAATGCAGTCAAAACTATCAACGTAAATATCGACAGGGGAGAGGAGGAGGCTATTATTCTTAGCCGAGTTTCACGCGATAGTTTCACCATGGAGACCCGCGACTGTCGGGCTAGATAAACACTTATCGGGTCTGAATTGACGATGAATCCCGATCGCAGGGGCGCGCCTCGTAAATCCGTATTATCGGCTCCGTAACCCGGCGCAGTTGCCGTTATAATTTTCACCCGGGATGTAAACAGTTATCCCGGCCGAAGGTAAACGCGGTTTATGCATTCCTCGGCAAACATCCAGGAACGATGGGGCGCCGTCGATCTTGCGAAATCATTCCGCGATGGAGATCACGGTATTACTTTCGCGAAGTAGCCTGCTCTGGAACTGTAAACATTGTCGTTTTCAAATTGTGTTTTCTTAATTGTGTTTGACTACAGGTGAAAGAAAATTTAAAGGGTGATTCTCCAGGGCAATATAAGACGAAAATGAAGAATAAAAGTATTTTGATTTCGGCTCCATTTTGTAGTTATTGAGGATTAAAAATCCGCCTGAAATGCGGCAACCCGGCCCACGGAGGTGTATGTTGCCTACATCTTGTCAGGTAACTTCTTGCACCCTAACGTACACCTCTGTCGGCCAGGTTGCCGCATGTTAGGCGAATTTTCAATTGCTAATAACTCAAAAATGAAGCCGAAATCACAATTTTTTTACTCTTCACTTTCATTTTATATTGTCATGGACCCCTTAAATTTTCACCCACCGATATTTAAACACCCTGTATAGCGAATAGGAAGGATTAGGAACGGTAAAAAGTTTTCTATATGGCTCCTATGTCTTGCAATTTGTGGAGACAATTTTTATTTTGCTTTTATCTTATTTATTTTTGTTTGAATTCTTATTTTTAATATGCTTTCATGACGCGTAGAGGTTTCAAACTGGTATTAAAACAGCACGAGGAAATACAATTTCTGCACGTTCATATCCTGTAACTGACCTATAAAAGCGTTCGTTTACGATTCCCGCCGTAAAAACAAACTATCGCGTTTATACGAGCAAACATCGCCGGAAGCAACAATTAAAGTCCCGAGTCAATAAAATCGAAGGGAAATATCGATAAAACAAATATTGGCCGATGCGATGAATTTCTAGACGCTTACGAGTAAAACCGGAAACGAGTAAGCAAACGAAAGCCAATTAATTGTTAGATACTATCAGATATCGATTTCGAATTTCTGTAGGATCGTTTGTATCGAGCGCGGGAATTATATTCGTCCGATGTTGTCTGCGATCTCCCATTATTCCTCGGGTATCATTCAACTCTCGCCCGTTCGCGATTCCCAGGGTAAATTACATCAATAACAAACAGCTCGGTATCATGTCGTAATTCTCAAGAACCCGGGAGCGGATGGAAGAGACAAATGTGGCTCATAGACCGATTCTCGTGCACACGGACACACACACTGACAACTGTAAATAGGTGGGAGTCAAACAAGAGGAACGCGGGTATTTAGGCACGACTATAGCGTTTACACACTGTCGCCGTCGATGTACAGGGTGGTGTCCTCGAACGAAATCATCCAAATAGTCATTCACCCTCGTACGAACAAGCAATTTTACATACAGTTATTCCACTTTCATGAATTCACGGAAAATCTTTGTTTCTAAGCAAATAAAATCTTATCAATGGAACTGTGCCATTTTTGATGGGATGAGTGATATAATTTGTCACAGTTTATCAGAATATTGACTTTCAAACAAAATTTAGGAGATCGTGTAGCTCCGTTCGCCTTACATCAAGAGTTTACTGTATTTGTCAATTCTTCTACTGTTTTCGTTCCATTAAATTGCTTTCTTTTGTCATAAATGCGCCGGCGAGTGGTGGCTCGACCGGTGGTGTTGTGGGAATGGTGATCGTTGAGGTTAAGCGATGTTGGTTGGGGCTCATCGAAAGATGGGTGACCGCATAGGTGTGAATCGAATTGTCATAAATGCATCAAATCTGCTGTTTTGTAATAAAGTTTCTGAGTAAAACAATTATGAAGAACCGTTGTCCTGAAAATAATTGTTCTGAAGAATCTTGTACTATTAACTGTTGTGGTTGCGGTATCCGTTTCAATTTCCACGATTCAGATTAAAATGTCACAGTCGTGCAAATATCTGTTTTAGAAGAACTGAAAATTGGTATGAACCAAAACCGTGTTAGCGAAAACGGAATTGACGAGCCTAGAATCCCATAAAAGCTGACCCTGGCGGAAAACTTCTCTATAAAATTGCGTCGGTTCGTGCGGAAGAGATATTTCGCGCGACCATAAATATCTGAGAGATTCGGATGTTTCGGTTTAGGTACTCCACCCTGTACATGGTTCCATCCACCGGCACTGACTCGGCAAACCCCCGTGAGTAATGCGTCGTAGATAACGAACTGGAATCCCGTCAGAATCCGCGTTTACGGTTTCAATATACCGAACAGTCCGCGGCCGTTGATCGTCGAGCGCACGACGTGACGCACGCTCCGAGCCAGCCAGAAAATGTTGCGTTTCTGCACAGTACTTCCGGCGCTGATTTGCACGGTGTGTTTGATACGCGATTGCACCGCGTGCACGCCGGATATTGGACAGCCACTGGACTTGAATCAGGTAATCCGTTATTGTTAATGCGGCACTCGTACGAGCTGAACTGGCTGGGGACCGGATCGAATTCAATTTACACCGCCATTTGCAAGCATTAGGTCACTCGTGGGGCATCAAGCACATATTTAACTCTTTCCAAGTACACGTATACAACAAACAATTCTCAACGTAACAATTTTTAGGAAGTTTCTGGACCCCCAAAAATGTTTGTTTCATCCTTAAAAACTGCACGATTTTCACGATTTGCTTGATTATTTTTTAGGTATAGTTTTCGAGGTGCTCCATCTAGGCGTTTAGTTGAAGGTCATTTGAAATGAAAAGTGTATAGCCAAGCGTGTAACCTTCGATCGATTCAAGGACTGAAGACTGAAAAGTGATTTTTAAGAATTTTCTCTCAAAAACTGTGAGAGTTTATTTAAAAAATGCTTCTGTTCTCAAAAATGTATATTTTAGGCCATTACTCGTACGTTTTTTCTACAGGATAAAATCCTGTCTAAAAACAATCTCTCGTGAGGAATTACTATGTCGGTACCACTTTGGATCAAGGTCTAGAAATAGACGAAATTTCCATTCAGCATCAAGTCCTTCAATTACGCGCACGCGAGAATTATGTTTGCGTGATCATGTGGAAGACTCATTCATTCGGATCACGATAACCCGAAACGTATAATGCTGTCGGTTACACAATATCAATGAGCCTGACGCAGCTACACAGACACGCGTAAATTCGGTGAAGTGTCGGTTAAACGGGTCGCGGGTTTGCACGCCTGCACCGAAACCTGTCAATATTGGATCGCTACAGTTGTACACATTAATTTTCAAACTTGCGTGCACACGCATGATCCTCATTCGAATTTATGTGCGCCAATTGTAAGGGGAGGACGTCCTTGCTCGTCGCTCGACGATCTTCATTTATGGCATTTGCAATGGGAAATTCCGGGAAACGCGCCATAATTTCATACAAATTAAATATGTAACGACAAAGACTCGATAAGAAGAATTTGGCCTCGATGCTACATATGAAACGTTAATTAGTTAAATTGATAACACGTTAATCTAGAATTATGCTCTCATGTTTGTCATTTGACAGTCATTTTTGACCTTCACAAAAGTCTTTTGCGTTATGTTTTGCGTGACTCACCCCGCATTTGGTATATTAGATTATTTTAATAATGTTGCCTTCGTTCGACCGTTTCAGTTCTCAGGGAAATGGTACTTCGTGGCTGGTACACCGATAAACGAAAGTTTGAGCAGATGCGGACAGTTTTTAGTGAGAAGCAAGTCTATCAACACGTTCAATATAAAATTCACGGCGCTTAGTCATCGAAACAGTGTTCCTGTCACTTTCAACGTGGAAGGAACCGTCAGGGGGAACAAAATCATCGGCATTTGGCAGCTACAAGGGTCGAGGAAGAAGTTGGGTAAGCAAAATATTTAGGCAAATCTTACCCGAAAAAACACATAAACATATATTCTACAGTCTTAAAACATAAGCCTGAAAATTACATATATTCTACAGACTCTTCTTCAGTCTTAAAATTACTAAAAAATAACGCTCGCGAATTTGACCTTTGGCAAATCGAGTCTTTGATTAGCTGCGTCCCGGCTGCGAAGGTACTTTGCACCCGAGCAAACGGGATTCTAAATAAAGCGCGTTACATAAAGCCGAGACCTTCGAGAACCTCGGCACGGGAATCAATAAAACTAATATTTTCACTGTCACGTTATCGCCGCCGTTCGGTGTAGTAGTAGGTGAAAAGTGTTTGCGCCGGTGAAAGTTCGGCCACAGAATCTACAACGGTGATCAATGGCCTCTCTTCCTCGGGAAGGGACAGTTTCCGGACCCGGTGCCGGGTCAACAATCGAGAGTGTTCCCCGTTAACTTTCGAATTTTATTATATTCCCAGGACCTTTCAGGCACGTCATAGTGCAGGGGAACTACGGTGCCTTCGTCGCCATGGTTGTTTGCACAGAGAGCACCACGCCTCACCACCAGGGATACAAGTTCGCCATGATTTGGTCCCGGGAGAGGAGCCTGTCCCCCTCGATCCTCAAGGAGCTTAAGTCCAAACTGGGAGCGTACATTAATCAAGGGGAAATTCGCATGGTAGATCATGGAAACTGCTAAACAAACCATAACTTCCATGCTCGACCGAGTCTTCCGAGGGCCTATCGTTTCCTTGCGAAGAGCTCGCGCACCAGACCGTATTACATCGACAGACATCGCGCTTGTATGCAAAATGAAAATTCTTTGAAAATTCTCAAGGTCACCTTGACGTGTCAACAAGAAAGGGATGTAACAGATCAAATTGTCCTCGTGCAATGCGCCCCACAAAATAGAAAGGTGTTTCAAAACGTTAAAAGGTGTTTTGATGCACAACCATAGATACCGAGTTACTTCATGTAATAGTTCTTAGCGACTCACCCTGTACATTTTGGCTGAACAGGTGTCGTGCGATGAATATAAACAGTGTAGCGTAACGAATACACGAGAACTGAGAGGAAATAGCAAAGCCCTTGTAATCATTACAAAAAAAAAAAGAAGTAACCGCAATTGTGCAGAGCATCTATGAGAACCACCCTCGCGGAATGAATCATTCAAGGAGGGTGACGCAGAACTTACTCGTTGAGCTCATGAAATATTCGAGCAACAACCAACTGAGCCAAAAGCATCAACACCTGCGGTCGGAGTGGAATCTTGGAGCGGTTGCTGCTGTATTGTTAAGCATGGAATTTCTTATGCAGGCTGGATCGTTAGTAAAACACGTTACAGCGAACTATTCACCGGTTACGGTTAATCTATGAATTTTGTTAAGCTTCAATACATTTAACACGTTGACTGTCATGTCACCCATATGTGGGTGACGGAATTATTTGTCCAGGTTTTAAAATGAATTTTTACATTAATATATTCATTGTACCAAATTCGATTAGAATCCGTAAAATTCAAGAAAGTTGGAGGACTACTCAGTATCGTAAATTTAATTTTTTCTAATTTTTATTTCATTAAATAACTTACTTTGATTTCATGGAATTTTTGAGGTTTCTGGTTTGGCAGTCAGTGTTAAATCGTGTGTAGTAAATGATAAAGCAACTTGCAGAACCCACGGTTATCACGAAAGCAAGAGGAATCGCAACAAATTACCACCGTGGGGCGTAAGGATTAAGTCGCCCATTAAATAAACTTTCCCGCGAACCATGCGAAAAAGGCTAACGCAACAGTGCGTAAACAGTGTAAACGACGGTTTCAGGCGTTTTCCCGCGGCAACTTTGAAATATATCCGGCTATTACGCGCACTCTGCTCGGCCCGTTAATTGAAGGTGATTACAACTATCGCAGCGAAACTACGAGCATCGACGCGTTAACTCGACGTGAAATATCGGCTGCAGAATCGCCGGAATTTTCGTGCGATCGCCGGGAGTTCGAAAATGTTCGCAACGGAACGGTCCACCAAACTTGTCGGCGTTATTCAACTATTTTCAAACACTGTCACCCCTCACCCCCTTCAACCCCTTTTTCCTCTTCACACTTCTATCCGCTCGTCCCTCCCTTCCTCCCGTCGATGCGGAGAGGGAGAGAGAGAGTGCTGCAGATTTTCGGCCGACAAACCCCCATAAATCTCGCGTATCACAATGACCGTGTCCGTAATAAATATTGCACGCAAACACCTAATGGGGAATGCCATTTCGCCGCGCGGAGTTCGATGATATTGTTTATGGAGACTCTGCCTACGGGAACGCGATATAATGGAAATTCCGGCGTCCGGCCGACTATTTATGGGACACCGTCATGTGGTACCCATTGCCGTTGCGCTTGGCCCCTACAGTTTCTCCTGGTATATAGGCCACGTGACCGTCCCATGGGGACAACTACCACCCTACCTCACTTTCTCATCCCACAGCCTCTTTTCCCGACGTTTTCTAACGTTTACCCTCCACCCACTCGTTGACTTCATAAAGCACGCACACGCACACACACACACACATACACACATTGGCGAACCTTCACGAAAACCAAAACTATTTTCCATGAATATTCCGGTTAGCATACTTTACATATTTTTTGCGAAAGAATTCGAAGGAATGAAAATTAGATGAAATCTCGATATTGGCTCCTGGAAAAATGTTCATGAATATTCATACCGAGAATCTTTACGCTTTATTGTAACAGAAATTGAACAACATTGAAGAAGGAAAAATGTTGTTATTGATATTGGATTCAACAACGAAGGGTATGACGTGTTTTATTAAAACTTGCTTTGTACGTGCTGAGTTTGACTATATCAGATTACCGCACGAGCAATGCGAAATTCCTTTTGTATTTTTCAAAGAGAAAATTTAATCAGTACTTCATATGGTTTCCTTCAATGTCTGCTGTTGTTTTCTGTTCCATAAAAACCCTTGTGTAGCTCTTGCATGTTGCAATCAATGTTTGATTTTGCATAAAAATCCTCCGGGACTACAATAGGTTCATAGAACTCTCACGCTAGGTCCAATAAATTGTAATTCGGTGTACAGAAATTGGTATCGAAGATTAGTTTCCCGGAGAAATTGCATAATCATCGTCACTTCAGCAATCGCTATCGATCCCTACAATAAATTCACCCAGCCCCAGCGTCATTGTTAGTTGCATTATCCCGACAAACAAACGACGTCCTTCCGCGGATAAAACGGGCTTCTTGTCCCATTGTTTGAAGAATATTTTTTCCCGCGGCAAGACAGCGTTTTATAATTAATCCGAGACTGAGGCTTTACTATGGAACATTCGATGCGACGTCATTCGACCATTCACTATGCTATTAATGGCGTTGTCAGCCCGTACGGTATAGGCAGCCGACTTGCTTATGTACGCTCGAAAGATATATGTGTATACACAGTACACGTGACCGCTCCGCGGGGACAACCATTAAACCGACCCCACGGATCATGATGTCCCATGAACATCACTTGAGGGTCTCCGGATTGTCACGTTCACAAAGGAGGCACAGGTGCCGCGGCGACCGGTGATTTTAACAGACGCCTAGACCGCTTAACGTTGTCGAATTTTCAATCAGCCTAATTAATTCGAGACGCTCCGTTTCTTTTCCAAGTAAAATTTTTCACCTAAAATTACCGTACAGTTTTCGGTTTTATAAATTATAGGGGCCATAATCCGTATTAATACAGAGAGTGGTCCGTCTCACGGTAAAGTCTCGATCCAAGTCCAATCCTCGGGTCCGTGCTGTGACGTAGATCGTGTAGCTCCGTTAGATCGAGACTTTGCTGAACTTGAAGTTTGGTTTGCTGTTTAATACCTATTCAAGTGGGTTTAGTAGGCATGGTTTTGTGAGGATCACTGAAATTAGTGTGTCTAAAGAGTAATGCAATAAGCAGGATGATTACCAAAGCGTGAGACGCATTTCGTAGATGCAAAGTACCTCCTGAGAGTAACAAATTAAGTTAATGGACGTCACAGTTAGACGCTCCGACAACGTGCATCCAGTTACTACATGTGTTCCTGAGGGGTGTGTAAAACGAGCACATTATTCTCTCCATCGAGTCTCGGGAGACATGACAAACGTGAACGTATTATAGCAATCATTAGAACGTTGCGCTCTGGTAATTTTATGCATTAGTAATATTAGGTCGCATACTGGATTCTCGCAAACTAAGAGTGCAAATATTCGCAACAACGTTCGACCGTAATAAAAAAAGATCGAGAAGGATATTCGACAATCACAAGGTGTTAATTAAAGCAGCGAGCATGCAGAAAACGAGGATCTAACTGGAAAGTGAAAATAAAAACGAGAGATAAAACAGGCAAGCATGGCTCGCGATAAAGTCTCTATGGAATTCGCCAAGGGATGACGACATTGCACACGTCGCGTCGGTTCATCGCGATTCGCGCGGCAAGAAAGCACACAGGATGACGAAACGTGTCGAGGTCAGGTCGTGACGCGCCAAAAACATTTTCCACTCCAGCACACTGCTACACAAACAATTGAAACAATTTCCACCGTCCTCGGAAGATCGGACAGTTCCGCCGGTCTCACAAAGAATAAACTTACAATAATAATACACGTGTTCGGCTCGGCCGTTGAAAACATTTCTATAAAGACAATATTATCCATTTTCACGATACGATAAAGTTGAAACCCTTCCGAGCTACGACAACAGACCCTTGTTATTACAGTGTTACAGGAACATCGATGTACCTTCGAAATTCTCCGAACAAGAAAATGGCTCGCCATGTTACACGAATCAAAATAGTGAAAATAGTACGTAACTATGAATAATTCGTTAAATAATTGATTTTCCAGATCTTATGCAAACTAAATGTTGTCTACATTAATTGCAGGATACAGGGGGTACATTTATTTCGTTTTTAAATCAATTTAATTAGTTCGAAATAATATAACAATATTTGAAATTTTTTTTTATGTTTTTGGTGTTTTAAATTCCATCTACTCTTTTTGTCATAAATGTATTTTTATGATAATAAAAATTTCTCGGACAGAAACGGAGGACATGAATTTCCTTGGAGAGATAAACAACTAAAAATCTGTAGAGAATGCGAAGGATGGCGGTAAAAGCTTGCACGGTTAAATGTCAAAGGTATTCTCATAAATATAGTCGAAGACGTACGATCACAAATAAAAATCTAAAAATACAAAATCTTAAATCTGAAAGTTACAAGAGAATTAGAATTTTCTGTAAACTGCAACGTTATCTGGCAGCTGGATAATAAATGTTACACTTGCCCGAGACAATTAATAATTTACCGGGACAAGTAAAATGTCAGAGCGACGTGTGTTCCTTTTGCCGTGTTAACCTATTGATATAGCTACCCGTAAAATTCGATAACCCGAATCACCAGGGAATTTATGTGATACGATCAAAGTGGGGAAAATAGTCATGGCCAAACGGATGGAAGCCAAATTAATTTGCAAGAGAGCCTCGAATGTTCTCGAGTATCGGTGCCAGGCCACGTGAACTCTTTTCTGTCAATGGCGGCCCTTCTTTCGCGTGCGCCAATAATCCCGTCAAAGAAAGAAGGTCCTCCAGTATAACGGACTTATATCGCGGGGTACATGGCTCTATGTGGTACATACTGGCCCTTCCAAGGGCTCGGTGAATCACCGAGGTTCGAATCTTGGAAGGCTTTCTCGGATTAGCTCCGGATCGACGGGCTTTTTCTTTTTTCGCGAGAAAGTGCCGTCTCGAATCTCAGAAGTCGGCGCTAAACGTGCATCGACTAAATACATCAAACGCCAGAGCACAGTATTTATTTGTTAAACTCGTCCAATTCGATCGCGACAAGTGTATTAAGCTTTTAAAATTTATGAAAAAGTCACCGAAAAAGGGGAAACCCTTTGCCATATCGTCTGCATTAAATTGTATTAAATTTTGTACCGATTTTGGTGAAACGTTTTTAAAGGATTTTTTACATTTGTAATTTTGTTAAATTTCCGGGTACTTGGACGAGTATTGAATTTTTGAAAATTTATAAACTCCAAGTCCCAGAACACGATTTAACATTGAAAATACACTACTGCATTCTAAGATATTAAAAAAAATAATAATATACAGCATCTGGCGCCGTAAAGATTGCTACCAAATAATCGTTTGCAAAGAATCCACTCAGCTAAAATTAACAGCAATCAAAGTTGAACCGACTTGTTGCTCGAGCGATATTCAGAGGCTGCGGGATATAACGATGTCAATTGATCAGGATTTTTCCGATAAGTCCTCGAAGCAGGGATAAACTGGCATCATTAATTTCATGATTCTAGGATTCTATTTTTCCGATCGAAGGGTGATATAGGGGCGTGTACAGAGGAGATAAGGGTGCGCCCACCAATGACGGAATATCGCTTGCTGCAGTTCGCTTCCCTTGCTCGTCTTCCCATGGGATTACGTCCCCTAAGCTACATTTACATATACAGCCGGAGCGCCGCTCGAGCAACTGGCTGGTAAAAGGAAAGAATTCAATAAAAGGCGAGCACCCGTCCATTGTCTCAAGGTCCTAAGCCTGATAGTCTGAGATCATGGACTTTAGGTGGCGCGGTAGGGCGGGAACTCGAACGTATACATCTTGCAAGAACCTTCCTCGGGATTGTATCGCTGATGATGAGTCACGAGTTGATTAACTATGCAGGTAGTAGGACCTGTCGTAAAAATTCCATGTTGTCGTAAAACGAAAGGATATTGCCACGTAAAATTGTTCTCCAAGCATAAGAAGAAAGAAAAAAATTCAATTCACGAATATTGAACGCAATTTCCAACATGGAACGTTACGCGTTTCATTTCATGTTTCTCTTTCTACGTTACTCTCCCGTGTATATTTTACAAGTGTTTTATAACTATGATTCTATCGTAAATTGTTTCTGTGTGGTGTTTAGAATTAAATTGTACGGTATTAAAATCTCGGCTTAATCAGCATTCTTTAACCTTCATTAATTTTGCCCTGTAATTTCTAAGAGAATTAAATTACAAATTTTCATGTCAAAACCTGATTTCACAATTCAGCTAGAAACACAAATTGACGATACATGACTTCAGAAAGTCTCGTTTTATATTAACAGATGTGCACTATTTGAAAAAATTGAAGCAGTTTGAAACGTCGAAAAAGTTCGCGCTATTTCTGGAATCTATTTCGCCTTTCCTTTCTATAGTTGATCGAAACTAGTCTTTCATTTCGGGCGAACAATACACGGATATCGACCGGCCGGACGACGACAGAACGAATCCACGCGAAGAAGAAACAATAAAATTTCATCGGCTGCCAGGCGGGAATGGTGCGCCGATACCCCGAAACCGTATTAGGTGCTGTCATGAGCCAATTTTAGTTCGTCAGGGGGGCTGGTTGATTTTAATTTGACTGTCATAGCTTTGATACTCGTATCTGAACGTCTTTCTTTTTATTCGACAGACGGAACGAAAGGGAAACTGTAAGGAGGATTTTCTTGCTCCTCGACTGAATTAAAACTTTCGAATTTCCATCTCGGTGGTAAACCAATTGTCATTTGAAAATTGAATGCTATCGATTGCTCTAACTGCGGACTTTTAAGTGAAATACAAATTTTTGGTTGAATTTTTAAATTTAAATTTCTCCGGCGATAGATCATCTCCAGAGTTTTCATATTTTCATATTTTGCTTCACGAACCCTGGATTTCTATAAGAGGGATTCAAGAGGGATCAACGAAGGATCATCATTGATAATGATGGAGATTATGTAATAAAAGTTTGTTTTAGATTTCAAAATAATTGATTACTTATGGGACCCCCTAATATACCGTGTAAAACGAGTTTTAAATTGATATAAGAGAATACTAATAAGCCCGGGCGCTTTGCGTGAATAATAAATCGCGCAATCATTGTTGTGCGCGCGAGCTTGAGAGGGACGAGTCCTCCTCCACGTTAAAAGCCATCGGAGGAATAATTTAGGTGAGTGAGGTTTTTCCTCCGGTTAGGTACGGCTCCTCTCCCGAAACTGCAGGATCATAACAAATGGCTCGAGACCACCCTAATGGAAATAAAGAACGCTCGAGGTGTTGTTGCCTGTTGTTGGAGTAACAGATCGTCCCGGCAGGAGCGCGAACGATCGATGAACTTCAGACGAGGTTGAAAGAGGAATAGGTGATCGGGATAAAGGAAAACGAGAAGGAAAGCCGCCGGAGAAAGGAACGAAAAACGATACGAGATCAAGGAGAACAAGCGAGAGAAAAGCGGAGGCGAAATCGCGAGTAAGACGATGGGAAATGTAAGGAGCAAAGTGGAATCACCGGATACGAGCGGAGAGCCAGCCGAATGAAAAATAGCTATAGGGGATGTTAAAAGTGCGTGAACCGAGGCACCGTTACCTCTGAGAACTTGCCCTAAATAAATATCCTGCGATATTTCTGCCGCGAGTTTTATCGCTGGCAAATGGCGCTGCGAAGTAAGTGTCAAAACGTACGCGCGTACTATGACGTCAATAATAAAACAGTAGTATCTCAGACTTGAGAAATTCGAAGGGAATAGCGACTTTAATAGCTTCCGTGAAGATTTTTGCTTTTATTAGGCCCCTGGTGGGGGCTACAGTTAGAAAGATTATATCGTCAAGAAGTCGTAAAATTTTATAGAAGTCTTCAAAACCGGAGCACTAAATTCTCAAGACTTCTTTACTCATAAGGTCCTGCAATTCCTTCGGATATCCAAGATTTTTAGGACTCATTGGACTTACGAGTGTCGTGGAGTAGTCTCTCTTGGGTTCTTATTCTTGGATCGTAGAGTAGGTTCGAGTTTCTTGAACCCAGGCTAGTCTTGATTGAATTCCTAAATTGTTCCTAATTGGTTTCTACGAGCTTCTTGGATCCAGAATAGTTTCTTGTGCATTATCAAATTACAGCTTCTATTAAGTTTCCTCAACCCAATCATAGAACTACAATAATATTAGTCTTTATTGGGTTTCTAGTCTAAAGAACAGCTTATATTGAACTTTTGGACTTACTTGTGTATACTGCAATCACAACTTTCATTACAATTCGAGATTACAGAATGATTTATTCCGAATTTCTGCAAATCAGAATAGTCTCCGCTATACGTCTAAGCTGCAAAACAGTTTCACCACATTTTCTACAGATCCAAAATTTTTCACATGTCCTGAACACAGAATTTGACCAAACTTCACCTAAGGGACCTAAAAATTTTTAACCTTTTTAAAGGTACTCCTGTAGATTTTGGAAAGAAAATGCCGTAAATCCAAGTTTCGATCCTAGGAAATCACTAGTTGGAAAATTATTCGCGATGGAGGGCGGAGCATATGTCAATTTAAAACTTTGGAATTAAATGATAAGAAAGGGGCCCGAAGCACCTACGCCTAAGACGGCCCTGCGACTATATTTTGAGTATCACCGTACTTCGACGACCGTTCGTCGCACTTGTAAGTAGAAGAAAAAAAAAGAAAAAGGAACCCGCCCCGAGTAAAGCGTTCGCTTAATCCGGACTTATCAGTCGCGTCACGCAAGCATTCGTGACCGCGCGAGCAGCCTAATGCAAATTTGCCCGCGTGCTGACGCCCATCGCGGTGAAAAGGAAAAGAACAAAAAAGAAAGAAAAAAGAAGAAAAAAAACAGTGAAACGTCGTATCGTTCGGATAAAGCCACCCTCGGATCGAAACCGTCTCTTTCGGCCACGCTAAGCCGCGAAATAAAACCTATCTCACGAGCTCGCTTGTTCTTCGTTCGTCGTGACACAGGGGGTGAGGGGAGGGAGGGGTGGACTCCTCCAGTCCTTGAAGACGTAAGAAGCCCGCTCCGACGAGCGTCTCGAGATCTCGTAGCGAGAGACCTAACGAACTGGACAAAAGTACATTGATTTCGCAGCCGAGACTGAAACGGAAAACCGTGGAGTGTGCGGAGGTTTGCGGAGTTTCCAGCACCTGGCACCGAACTGACGATGTACATAGTCTTCTACCTGATTGCTCTTGGCTCTTGTTGCATGCGCCGAATCGTTCGCCCCGGAGAATGCTCACCTCGAAGAATTTCATCCTCAGAACTTGGTGAACAATTTTTAACCGGTACGAGTGCTAAGGATTCCAGTGCAAAGGATTAACTCGGAAGAAGAAAAAAATGTTCAAAAGCTTCCCAAAGTTGATTACAGGAAATAACGCACTATCTTCGATAACATTGCCAAGTGTTATTCGTATGATGAAAATATTTAATGGCCAGCGCGTGTTGTTCCTATTCAAACGGTTGTTGTTTTAGGAGGAGAAATGTTGCGACGCAAAGTCGAGTATAAAAACGGGTACGATGTCGTGAGATCCCGGCTAAATCTAGAGGACGCCGGGGATACAAATTGAAAGCTATTTGTGCCTTCTGTTGAGTGACTGTAACTGATGCCACGTTCTTTCGTACATTCTCTCCCAGGCAAACTGGACAGGTTGAATTGCTCGATTTTTCAGGAAGTCTATTTACCTTCTATTCGCAACTTCGGCCGACCGTACTCAACCCTCGGTGACCTCGTCGTGACTGTTCGAAGGGAGGAATTTAATAAAAACGTCAATAAAAGCACAATACTCAATCCCCCCCCACTCAACGAAAAAGAAACTGTGTCGTTACCTTCCTAAAAAAAAAAAAAATAAAACTAAAAACTATTCGAGACGACCCACATTCGAGGAATTCTACTAAATCAGTTAGTATTAACTGAGCGAGTGCCGATTCGGAAACTTTAAAAATAAAAGTTCTTCATTTGATGAAATAAATATTGGAAAGTTAAGATGTATAATACTGTCTTTCAATCTCCTTGCAGATTCTGAGCTAAAAATGCATTTTCAGACCTGAATAAATAATTCCGTTCTCTACTCTTGGGATACACGCGTGACAAAAAGTTTGGTTATCCAAATATATTTATAATTTATCGAGAAAGTTTATGAATCGGTGTAGGTATCATTTTCGACTAGTTCCACCATTGGAGTATTTAAAAACGACACTTTTCCGCACGAATGTCGCATAAACGTCACTTGCAAGCTACGAACGCAACTGTCGATAAAGAATTCATGCTAGAATTAACCAGAACAATCCGTTTTCTTTTACGATTAATTTATCTTTCCTCGACATTTACGACTTCCTACCACACCATAAAAATCTGATGGGAATCCAGCTACCCTAAAAAACCGCCGTACGATAACAATGAAACTAGCCTATAGCCCGAAATAACGAAAATTCTCGACGTTCGGCATTCCAGAATTATTTGTGGACTTATTAATTTGATTTCGTAAGCCGTAAAGTCAACCTTTAAGAATATTTCATGCGAGCGCCCTGCGTTTTAACCGCCCAGGAAAAACAGGGCTGCGTGTGTAGACCCGTATAAAGTCACCCCCCGCCATCTTCTTTTTCTCTTTCTGTACTTCGGGACACGTAAAGAGGAATGTAGACCGTGAAATGTAATGAAATTTCTCGTTCCCGGTCGTCGGTCGTTTAAACGGTTCCCGCGACGGGATAAAATAATCGATGAGGAAACAGGAATCCGCCGTCGCCAGACAAGCAAAAAGCTAAAAATCGGAAAACTCTATCTGCACGACGTGAAACTTAATTTAAACATGCCTGAGATAATAAAACAATTTCAGGAACGAAGGTATTTTATACAATCATCTTTTTACCGAAGAATGGATCCTGCACTGGTCCAAACTTCGTTTAAGCATTTCTGAGATAATAAAACAATTTTAGGAACGAAGGTATTTTGTACAATCATCTTTTTACTGAACAATGGATTCTGTACTGGTCCAAACTTCGTTTAAGCATTTCTGAGATAGTAAAACAATTTTAGGGACCAAGTTATTTGATAGAATCATCTTTCTCTGAAATAGTGGTTCCTCTACAAAATTTAATTCTTATTTCTATGCATAACATTTATTTCAAACAGAAACAAAAGTATTGTTTTGAAGTTGATGCGTCGAGACCGTCAAATTTTGCGCGGCGACCGAATATTTTAGGGGTTTCAGAGTTTTTCGCTTAAGAAGAAAATCGTCGTGTTCTTTTTGGTTGGTTTTCGAAAAATGTTGGAAACTGTAGGAAATAGTCATGGCGGACTTTCGATTCGGATTCATCCGAGGCTATAATTCAGAATGCCAGCGGGCACACCATCACCCGAAGACATTTTTAATTCGCGCAGCCGCTGGCGCGGCTTTTGTTCTAGCATTTAGTTCCGGCCAGTTTGTGAGCATCCGTGGAACAGCGAACCCCTCGTGCATTCAACCCCTAAACCACCCTCGAACCGCCCACCAGCCAGACGTCGTCTGTGTGGATGCACACTTCTGTACAGGGTGTATAAAAAATCAGTCAGCAGGGATTGTATTGTTCCTAACATCTTTCAAAACCGCCTCTCCTCTTTTTTTATATTATCCACCACCGTGTAAATTCCCGAACCATTTTTATACAAATAACAACATAGAACTTTCCACTAGTAAATTCTCAATTAATCTCGATCTTTTAACGTCATCGAGCAGTTTCAAAAAGAAATTTCAAAATTTTCCGTCAATTCTACAATCCCTTACTCGAATTTTAATTTCAAATTAGGTTCGAAATAAACGACAGATCTTCGATAAATATTATGAAAACACGTTGCTCGCTATCGGTCGCATGTGCCGGACTCGTTAGGTCGAACACGGAGGAATGGTTGACGTCGTTATTCACGAAGGTAGAAAAACAGAAGCGGCTTATCGATACCGCGAAATCGAATTTCTAATTTTAGAAGTTCCCCGTGTCCAGAATGCTGCGTATTATCGGGCCGTAAAGCGGCACCTATCAAATTCGAGGAACCGTTTTTGTCGCGTGACGGGCCAGGGTTCGGGCACACCCTCTATACGCTCCTGCGGTTGGCAGATGGAAAATGAAATCAGAGAAGCACGTACGCAGGACGGTCGGATTAAAGATTAAAGGATTTAAGGGAAACGAAAAAACGCTCGAGCTAGGCGGCCGCTAATGATACTAAAGAGAATTCCCATGAACGTTCATTGTCGCTGGATTCCGTTTAACTTCGTGACACACTCGGTTTGCCTCTGATCTTAATCGGTAGCTTCCAAGATGGCCACTTAAACAGAATTAAGGAGTTTACGCGTCCGGCAAGGAAATCTAATTTCTCGTTCTGGCCGAGACACCGTCTCCATTCTTTTAATCCTGAGATGCAATCTACAAACTTCGTTCGATGCTTTCGGTCGCTTTAATCGAGAGTCCGTGAAGTGACCATCCTAGTTTAATTGCACAATTTATGTGTCGAACAAAAAATTTTGTTTTGGTCTGGTCTGTTTTAAATCTAGCCAGATTAAACTTCGCCTCGGGAAACCAACAATTTTTAACTTTCTTTCGTGTTACTTTGTAGATTTTGGCGAGAGAATGCCGCAAATCCAAGTTTCGATCCTAGGAGATCACTAGTTTAAAAGTTATGCGCAAAAATGTGCGATTTTCTTTTCCTTGTGTTTTAAGTAGATGTTAAAAACTTAAGACGCGTCATTTTGTGACAATAATATTGAGCATCGTTGCTGGCTAACCCCGATTACCGTATTCTCCCCTACATCTAAAATCGGGAAGCATTTTTCAGTGGCGATTATTTCCGCCTGGAAACAGCAAAAACCACGACCTACGACGCGCGCGGAGGACAGGCAGCCAGGCCAGCCTGGCCATTGAGTCGACGTTGAAAAAGGTTGAAACGCGAAGGAGGCTGGCTCGCCGAGAGAACAATTCGAACGACGCGGCGCGACGTCTCCGTCGCAACCCTAAAGGGGTGAGACGAAATCCCCGAGAGCATATCCCGGCGGGTAGTAAAGCCACGCGACGTTGGGACATAATTGGCCGTAGAATTAGCAAAGGGGTTTCGTTGTTCCCAGTCTTGCGTGCGGTGGACCACCGAAAGGACTGACTTTCCACCCCTTCGCGACCCCGTGTCCTCACCCCCCCGGTCCTCCACGTCCGTCTCACCCCCGTCTCCGCCGATCCAGGGAATCACGGAAATTTCGAAAACGAGGAGAATGGAAATGGACACGCAGACGCCGACGTCCTCGTCTAAATGGTTTAGCGAATTACGCCGAGCCCGAGATTGGATTTGACTTTCGTGGCTTTGCAGACGGCCAAGGGACGTTCCACCGACAGAAAAGAGTTTTCGACTTTCCTGCTTAGCCAATTTGCCAAAATGTCCCCCCTCCCCTCCCTCTTCGCGGAGATTGTGCGGTCGAAACGTGACCGGACCGTCGGAAAGTAAAAGTTTGCACGGTACCCACAGTTCCCGATTATACTGCTTCTCAAAATTAGACGAAATCTTTTCTGCCCTTGTTTCACCCTTATGACTGTGATTTTTTTTGCAAAATAAAAATGGTCTGTCAGATGACCTTCAACACTAGAAGATGAAACTGGAGAACCTTATGAAAATATATTTATGTTATCAAATGTTGGAAATGATGTCTAACTATTAAAAATTAATTTTTTTTTTGCTAATATTAACTGGACCAAAAGTTGTAAAGACTCGTGAAACGCTAGAATCGTGAAAGTACAATTGTTGGGATAAATCTGAGCTTCTCAGATTTTGTTTCATGAAACACTTGAATTCCGGGGGATATTGTGGTCACCATGATAGGCAAGAAATAAACGATCGGGCATAATGGAAACATGTTTTCGGTAACTCCTGAGATTCGAGACGTATCGCCCCCTGTCATCCGCAAGATGTGATCCCGGGGAGAATGGTTCTCGCGGCAAATATCCTCAAATTGCGTGCAAATATCTCCTGTATCGGATCTTCAGGTGGATTTTCGTGCAAGGGTGGTTATCCGCAGGGGGTTGAGCGAAATAGAAACGGCGAAAATATCGGAGGGTCTCTCGACTACTGTAATGCCTTTCGATTTCTCGCGTGTAAACATTATTCCCCGCTGAGCTTCGTGTTACCGGGCATAAAAACTCTATCCTCCGTTCCCGTTAATAATCGAAACACGTTCCCGAACAGCAATAAATACTCGAGTAGATACGATCTGATCAAGGTAATTGCGATATAACATCTTCGAGTAACTTTATCTCTCGATTCACCGATCTCCAACAGTCTGACACGAAATAAGAGAATGAATTACAATATTTTCTTCTGCTAAATTTGAAACTGAACCACAATATTTATATCTTATTGTCACTTTAACCTTTCCTAATCATGCAAAACTTGCTCAGTACATTTTCATTTTTTACTTAATTCAACCAAGAATGCTTGTACTTGCTTTCCACAATACTATGATTCCGCACTTTTAATTAAAAAGTCGGTAATTATTTACATTAGGGGCTTCCTCACCGATTTTGATGACCTTGAAATATGTTGTCAAGGTTATCATTCTGAACAACTTTTTCCTATACATGTTACTGCTTCTCAGCTATAGTTTCCGAGATATTCGCAAAAGAGTTTGAACATCTCAAAAAGTGATCGCAGTAGGTGTGGGTTAGATTTGAAACAATCAGTTGAGACACACTGTCTTGTCTGTTTATGTTGACAGGTCATATACGGACATATTTCGGGTCATATTTCAAGGTCATCAAAATCGGTGAGGAAGCCCCTAATGTAAATAATTTCCAAAAAGTCAATCAGTTATAAGTAGACAGCGGACCTTCATGCAAAATAAAAATTTTCTACCTGAATTGCAACATACTGGAGAGAGATAGTATGTATTTTAAAATTATTCTAATGTTTTTACTGTTTTAAATCAGAGTTATTGTGCAACATATCCTAGACATTTAAAGATTTTTAATATAATGCAAATTCGATGCACTTATCAGACAACCAAAGATAAATTGAATTTTTAATATACGTTCCCAATCGAATCTTCAACAAAGACACATTCACAGTCTATTTGTAAGTAATTTATACGTAAAATCACTCAACAAAATGTAAGTGATTGTATTTCGGAAACAACTACGTTCAGAACACCTTTCACAGCATTCCTCCTCATCTTCGAACCACACCTATAAATTTTGCTGATATCCCCTCGCATCCGCCCACTCTATTTCCCTATAAAAATAAATGTCATACTTCACGAAACTGTAGTATCGTCTTTCAATACGAGCATCAGTATCGAACACTGGATACAGGCCCGATAAATCGTCTTCCAAATACAAGGATTAACCGTATGAAACCTATAAATTCGACATCGAGGATTCACCGTCGAATATCGCAAATCCAGCAAGAAGAAGTGTATCCCTTCAGAAAAAAAGTATCGCAACCAGTGGATCAACTGAACCGTATGTAAATTCGCGCGTTCCTTGTTTTCCACGTTCATTGAAACGCGCCCTCCCACTGATTTTCTTATCATTCGCAAAGAAATATTGCTAAATGCGAATCAACTAGACTCTATGCAAATTCGCTCGTTTCATTTCCACGTTCATTGAACCCGTCCTTCCTCTCTTTTCTGATCACTCGCAAAGAAATATTACAACGTGTAAATCAATGAAACTGTATGCAAATTCGTTCCTAGTTTCCTACGTTCATTGAAAGGAACCCTTTTCCTGTTTTCCGATCATTCGCAATAAAACATTGTAAATCCGCACGTTCATCAAACAGATCCCTTCTTTTATCTTCTTATCGTTCACAAAAAAAAAAATGTTACAACGGGTTAAACTTTAGGAAACCAAAAATTTTTAACTTTTCTTTATGTAATCCTGTAGATTTTGGCGAAATAATGCCGAAAATCCAAGTTTCAATCCTAGGAAATCAGTAAGAACGCCGCCATGTTGGTATATACAGAAACACTTAGAATCGCTCAACTTTAAACACGCATAACTTTTGAACTACCGATCTTCTAAGACTGAAACTTAGAATTTCACAATTTTCTCGCCAAAATCTACAGGATTAAACAAAAGAAAATTAAAAATTTCTGGTTTCCCGAACTAAGGTTTAGCCATTACAATGTGAAAATATTCACATCTCTCGTTCTTCGCGTTTATTGAAGCGTTTTCTTTTTGCCAGTGAGAGAGGAATATTTCGCTGACAAAAGGGAACCGCAGCAACCAGCACAATAATTATTAGCGACTTACAGGAAGCCTAATGAAACAACTTGGTAACCCCGTTGTGTGTCGAGCCGGGGCTGTCATTGCTGTCTGTTTGACCAAACACAGGAATCAGCCCGGTCTGCTAAACCGCGTTCCGCGATACGCTGTAACGAGAGGGTTCCGTGCGGAGAACAGGAGGACCGCTAATGAATCCACCCCCGTTGACGAACAAGCTCTGCCGTTCGAGCTTCCGCCGACGCAAAATAAATTCCGAATATAAGCATGATAAAAATGGAAGAACATCGGCCGGGTGTCGGGCTGTGCTTCGGATTCACCCGGATGAGATTATGAATGGAAATTGGAACTGTTTGTTTTACCGGGACACCGATAGGGAACGGGATACTCGAAATGTGCTAATGCCTTTGTCAACGGACTCGGATTTCTTGCTGTTATTCCACATTCTTCCGATTATTCCATAGTCGTCTGAATGTGTATCTCACTGTTCCTCAAATCTATAATAATAATAATAGGATGTCCCAATGAAATTTTTATTTGAAAGAACTTCCTTGTTCTTAACCTTCCGTATTCTATGCCGGAATCATTCGTGACCCGTAGCGTTCGGGATAAGCTCGAGTATGTGAAATTTTATTCTGATATAAGAGGACGCTTTTGTCATCCGAAATACGACGGAAGTCGGTCCCTAACCATCGTCTTATATCGAAAGAAAATTGTAGTGAAATATCGGCGCGGGTCAGAAATGACTCCAGCATAGTCGTGCAATCGAGGCTGTCGAGAAATTAATGCCGCTGAATTATTAATGCTAAAGGTAGCTAGATTATAGTATAAGGTGAACATTTGATGATCAAATAGTTAGCAATGAGGATTTTGAAATTGTGAAGAATATAATACGTCAAAGTCTTAAATAACAGGGAAAGTGAGCAATGTGTGGCGGTCTTTTGTTTGTGCATAAATTTTGATAAGATGTGTATACCGGAGAGAGGAAGAACCACCAGAATCGCCGTATCGCATGCGATCCACGTCTTCGATACGACGTTCTCATCATTCCGTCGTTCCATCAATATTCACGCCTCGATAGAAGACAGTTCTGGCCGGAGAACGTTTCGGAACCCTAAACGGCGCGACCGGCCATAAACGCCACCCCTTTCCCGGCGTTTCCTTATTTTTTACCGATTGGTCCGATCGGCCCCTGTCCAGTTCACATACCATAGTTCGATAATAGAATTTGGCCGCCCTTTGCGGAACGCGCGCGCACAGGCTCGACCGGCAGATATGCAAATGATTACCCTTCGAGGGGTGCGCAGAGAGGGATGCCACCGGGAGGGTGACGACCGTCGGGAATCCATGGTCGTGTCCAAAGGCTCCGTTCGAGAGGGACGGGTGAACGATGGAGGGCGGTCGTGGTCCTCCGCAGACACCTGAGAACACCGACGACGCGTCGCATCGGCAACGAGGATGTTTGCATCCATGCTTTCCTTTGCTCGGCGATGTTTGCTCTCGTCGCGTCAGTCGAGAAAAAAAAATGAGAGAGAGAGAGAGAGAGAGAATAGGAAATCGCTGAAAAAGCAACGCGCGAGACTCGCTCGTTCGTTCGATCGAGACTTATGCACGGGAACACGTGTTGTGGGCGTTTCCATGAATACCAAAAAGAAGATCCTCCGTAAAGACCGGCCGGATGGAAAGAGTTTAGGGGAAAGTTATGGCCCCTGCGTGCCGACCCGTGCTACCTCTACGCTGGTTTTAACTGGCTCTTCCTGCGAACCGGCGATTAGGTCTAGACAAACACTCTGCTCATCTTGCTCCTGACCGAATCGAGGGATTTTGCAAATGATAACGAGAACTACAATTGGCTGTTCCGCCACGCTGGTTATGGTTGAAATTCGCAGCTTTTAGACGCGTCGTCGCGTTGCAATTCAACGTTCAGCGCTCGATCGATCATATAGCACTTGCGACCAAATATTTGAGTAGTTATTAGTTTTCTTACACAAGTAGACAGTTGTTGCGTGTGAAATGTTTTTAGAATGCAAAAGCTACGAAGCGTTTCGATCAAGAAGTACTGTTATAATCTACAAGTTTAGTCTACATCATTTTAAGGTACAAAGAAAAAGAACTACCAAACTCAAATGTGACTGGCATACATTGCCTTGTAATAACAACAAACGCTAGATTGCTAGATTGAACCTTCCTCTTTCGAACGAGCCCTTTCCGAGCGAAAAATATTCTCATATAAGGACGAAAAGTTGAGACACGCGTAAAACCATTTTTCGCCTATTTTTGTCGGTAACGTGGTCACTCTACCTTATCGTCGATCTGCGGAGTCTGCAATTTTTATTTAGATATCCAAATTTTCTTTCAAATCAAGTTTACTTCGATATCAATCGATGCGAGTATTCTTTTCACATCAGTGGAAAAATAACATGTTGATAACAGCATCACGTTCGGCCAAAACGTATCGATTGATTAACGTTAATCAACAGTTAAAAGCTTACCATAAGGATTACTTTTTGAATTCTTTTGGAACGAACTGTATTATGAAAATTTATATTCAAAGATCGACAAAAAGTAATATATTTGTTGAAAAAGATACAATCTTCCGGGAGCTGTCTTATTAAAAACAATTTTAAAGCGCGTTACATCCGCCGAACGGAATATACGATGCGACTCGAAGTTTTGCTGTTAACGGGGAAAGTTTTCCGGCGACGAATAACGCGTTGAATGAGATTGACTTTCCACACGGTCCCTCGAGGAACAATAAAAATGTATATCACCGGCCCGCCAAGAAGTCTAACGTCCCGGCGATGATGAATCTCGGATTCGCCTTGAATATCTGATGTCGGAGCGCGGACCGTTTCAAAGGGCCCGTAATTGCATTCAAGTATTACTTCTCGGCTTCTAAGTAACAAGTTACCCGCTGTCTAACGCAATTAAAACTTTCCTCGCGCGAACATCTCCACCGTTTCAATTTCTCCGGCCGTCATTCACAGGCTGCGACCCATCGCGACGCGTAATCGACTACGCCGCATCATTAAAAACGAATTATTCAATTCGTTATTGCGCGCGCTGTGTCCGGTAACAGGTGGCGCGGCCCGGGAAAAAGATTTACGAGATTTACTTGTATTTAGAGAAACGGCGATCGCGGGGAACGGTAATTTATTGAAAAAAACTGCTTCGCGATATGGTCGCATAATTGATGACGCGCACCTTAATCCTCTGTACGCTTTGCTGGAGTCATTGGTGACAGATCGCGGGGAGAAGGGGGGATAATCGAAATTTTATTCCGACATAAGGCGACGCCTTTGGTTTGAAATAAGAATCTTCGAATGAAAAACTTTCTCTTAGCTCGGCGCGACTTTAAAAATGCCATTTTTCTTTCGTCCTCGAAATATTTGACGGAAAACTGCCCGTCGAAAACCCTGGGCGAACATGAAAGCGGTGCACGTTCGCATCCTACGATTGTAAAACGAGGTTACGGGTAAAAAACTGTAGCAGAAACGCAGATGGAATTGCCGAGAAGGCTAGTCGGTCTTATATATTCTCCGTAAAACACAGAGGAACAGTCGGGACCAGTTTTATGCGACATTGAGCACGAATACGTCGACGAAGAAAGAAAAGAATAGGATGTCGATGGAATAATGTTTCTTGGCTTCGGTTCTTGCCTTCGAGATCGATTAGGACAAGCAAGAGTTAACGTTCTACCTGCACTCGTCGGTTCATGATCCAAGAGCGCACTTCAGTCTTTAAAAAGAGTCTCTTCCTGAGAATATTTATGACACGATTAAGTTAAGCATCTGAAGGGTTTTCTTTTGTTCAAAGAACAAAAGGTGCTCGATACCTTTAAGCATCGGTGCATTACCTCCTGCGATATCAACTCAACGAAACACCGAAGGGGAAAACGTGATTAGGTGTTGACCATGGAACAGCGTTCTAACGTGATCGTTATCGGCGTTATGCATGTGTAACGTAATTTTATATTTTACTTTTGGCACTGTAAGAATCTCAATTTTACTTTTTTTTCGTCTACAAGGTAAGGTATAATCGAGCAGGGTATGATTCTACAGGCAAAGATAAGTCTAAAAGAAGGAATAACATTTTTTCGTTTAACGCCTCGAAAATCGAGTTTGACAATGCAGCGAATACGCGTGCCATTAGATAGGAATCGTCTGTCGCGTCTGACCATGACCAACCAAGTCTACTTCCAGCATATACGGCACGAAAAATACGTGTGGCGGATAATGTCATTTACGCTGTTACCGACAGGCGTGCGTTCTTGCAATGTGCGAACGTCAATACTTTGAAAAAAGAAATCGGTGCATATAAGCCACGGTTTCAACGTCGATAGAGAGTAAAGTCGCCAACTTGTGGCTGGAAACAATTTGATCGCTGTAGCGAACTTTGCGACTTTCGCCCACCATATATTCGACTGTCCGGAACACGTGACTCCGCAGCGGAATAGGGTGTCGCAGAGCACGCGGGTTCGAAAAAGAAACGAAATCGATATCTTCTGTGGTTTCAGAGGAAAGAACTCGGAACGGTGTCGAGCCACCCCGAGCATTCTATGGAGTAAAAATTTGACAGTGTCTGCTAGGCGACTCGCAAGCGGCTTGCTTGTTTCCGAGGGGTGGTCTAAACGAATTCTCGATCCCGCTATCGGCGTCGCGTGGGGCTGAAGGTTCCCTTTTCACGTGTGCGTGCTCGAACCGAGGTCTTTTCGCGAGTGCGGCTTGGACTGGGGGAGAACGACACATCCAGAGAAAGAGAGAGAGAGAGAGAGAGAAAGATAGAGAATTCTCATTTGAGGAATGAACCTGACTCGCTGCTGACGTTGCTGACACTATGCGTGCCGCCCGGCCCTTTTGTCACGTCGTCGTGGCGAAAGTGTATTTCCTCATTAGGCCCGGCCTGCAATCCTAGAGCGAAAGTAAACACTCGTCTCGTCGAGGAGACCGGCTCCTCCGCAGCTTCGGCTCTTCGGAATCCTCATCTCATCCCACTCGATCCTTTTTCCGCCGACAGACAAAGGACGACCAAGACTTTCCCAGGATTGGATGAATGCTGGGCCGCATTCCCGGGATGCATTTAATTCCGTGCCATCTGCAGGGGACCCCCGCTCTCGATGGTTACGCTTATAAGCCAACCCCGCTCGCTGCTTCGCGCTGATAACGCGGCCATCGGCGGACACTTCTTTTGATTAACTGGAAACTCGCCGCGGTCGATCGACGCCCGACGTGCATTGCGCCTCCTGGTAGACACGCGCCAACACTTTATCTACCGGAGCCCGGTTAATAGGATTTTCGATCAATCCTATTAGCTTTCCTGTCCTATTTAACTTCGGCATCCTAAATATTTCGCTCACTTTTTATGGGGGCAGTAACGCCGGTGAAAATATTTGATGCAACTATATTTAAAGCTAACTACAGGCGGGAGAAAATTTTAGAGTTGGTTCTCCCAGACAATATAAAACGAAAATGAAGAATAAAAAAATTGCGATTTCGGCTTCATTTTTTATTTATTATCGATTAAAAATCCGCCTAAAGTGCGGCAACCCGGCCAACAGAGGTATACGTTGCCGAGGTCTGACGTCATAGTCAGAGTATGTTTACGCAACGTACACCTGTATTTAGGCGGATTTTTAATTGTTCAATTGTTGTTGTTGTACTCTCCATTTTCCTTTTATATAGTCTTGGAGAACCACCCCTTAAATTTTCTCCCACCTGTAGTCGAACACTCCGTGTAAAAGATTGACAAATTCGGTGACACATTAAATTTTTATGTAATCATTTTCACGCGTATCCAGCATAAATATTCGTCCAACAAATTATGAAACAGTATTTTTTCTAGTTTCTCAGGTAGTCTCTCGAAAATGAAGAATAAAAAAATTGCGATTTCGGTTGCATTTTGTAGTTATTAAATCTTGTTCTTCTAACGAAGTGTCAGTCTCCGAGAACGAAAAAGCGCGACCTGTCTCGGGCCTGAATCTCGGGGACGGAAACGTTTGTCATAATCGCCTAGGAATTGGACCGTTTCCTGCCGCGAGATTGTCTTTTTGTTGGCCGCGGAATAAAAAGCAGCCGGAACGCGGTGGAAGTTTAATAAATAAGCGGATACATCTGTCACGCGGACAATAATGGTCGAGGCTGTCTGGTCAGACGGACTACAATGCCGGTCGAGGACGAGGTCTCAAGAAAAAAAGAGAGAAAGAGAGAATTGCGAGGAATCCTGAAGAAAGGACATTCGCGGAGGATTCATTTCGGGCTGGGACTTTCATTCACGCAGAAAGCAACGGGGCCTAGGATCGCGAAAGATGAGAGCCGGTTGCCGGCTTGCGGAACGGAAAGAAAGAAGGCGGAAAGCCTGTCTTACGAGACCCCAGCGCACGTCACCCTACCATTTACATTATATCTTCCCCCGCGCCCTCCCCTTTTTCTTTATTTCGTAATGCCTATCCACGGTTCCCGCGTGATGTCTGCCTTTATGCGGCCGGCATTAAGCAAGAAACTGTGCGGGTTCCCTTCGTTAGATTTTCCCCATGGCCCTGTCGAATTGCAAAAATCCCGGGGACTCCGACGCCGCGAGTTTTCTCTCGCAGAGAACCGATGATCAACCCCTTATCGCTATGCAAATGTACCATAGACTTTGCGCAAGATTAACCTACGAGTCTCTGCACACGGCTCCGAACCCATTTATATTATAAATATAATATTCTAAATAATTAGCTGGATACAGGCTTCGGTTTCGACTACAGGTGGGAGAAAATTTAAGGGGTGGTTCTTCGTGACAAAATAAGATGAAAATGAAGAGTAAAAAAATTATGATTGCAGCTTCATTTTTTAGTTATTAAGAATTAAAAATCCGCCTAAGATGCGGCAACCCGGCCGACAGAGGTGTACGTTGGGCTACGTCACAGCGGCGTGACCGTGATAATTATGATTTTCAAAGAATTTAACCGAATATCAACGTATTCCTTTTACATCTATATACCAACCGCAATTCGAAACTCGCAAATAGCCAAAACAGGTCTGGAAAACGATTAGATCCGCCAACCAGAGAATCGATAATGCGCCGAGCCACTTTTGAGACCGAAAAGTCCACACGGAGGACAGAACTGGAAGCTTCGCAGTGATTTCGAGCAGGAACAGAGCCGGGTTCCATTGTCGTTCGTGTCCCAGGACAATACGTCCGCTTATTTACGGAATCCCATCAGCCCTCGGGGTTCTAGTTCTTTGAAAATAACTTTCCCGAAGTGGTGGAACATCGGCGATCGTTAGGCAACAAGTTCGAGGCAGTCCCGTCGTCATCTCGCTTCAAGGACTCGCGAAGATTTTCCCGAGGAGCCGCGAAGTGGACGTCGGACACGCCACACGGCCGTATAAAGAATCTTTGTCGACGAAACTCTTTTCTTTCCCTTCTTTCTTTCTTTCTTTCTTTCTCCTCGGTTGCCGCCGTTTCGTTCCGTACGCGAGCAATTTCCTTGCTCCTTTTATGCGCGCGAGAATTGAATTACGCCCGGCGAAGATAAGTTGCCGGTACAACAAACGAGAGTGCCGGAACGTAAGGGTACGTGGGCGGGAACGTTGGCAAAAAAAAAAAAAGAAGAAGTTTCGACGCTTTGAGAAACTTCCTACGGCTCGTCCCACATTTACTGTTGCGCGTAATGAAACTTCAGATTACATTTTCCACCGATCCCATTCCGCTGATAGCCTGCTCTCGCCTAATGATAAAAAGCCACGCGGCACTCTCCGCCGCAAATGGACGATCGCATTTCTGTTCCACATCACCGCCATGCCAGTGGTTTGTTCTTAACTTTCTATTCTGAGACTCGCTAGGAAATAATGGACCGTGTTTCGGTTGTCTTGACCTTTTAGACAACGAAGTCGATTAGAGAACAGTCGATCGCTAAGTTTAAGTTTTGAGTTACGGGTGCCTATAGTTCTTCTAATCCTCTAGGATTTCGAAATACTGTTACAAATTAATAGCCCTGTGTTGGAATGGATTTTATAGAGATAATTATTACATAGGAATTTGATGCGCTCTTGTATAAGCTGCAGTTTGGATGTGGATAGGAGAATGTTGGTGGGAGTACTACATCTGAGTCCCAAAGTACTTTTTCTTCTGTGTTGGAAAATAAATGAAACTACCATAGTCTGCTATAGACTGAATAAAACTCTTATTATTAACGTTTCAGGCTGTGCTCCCCGCCAAGTACCTCTGAGAAATATAATTAAGAGCGCAGCGAGTGAACGAAGTGAACGAGCGAAGCTCTTCTTTACGCTACTCTTACATTTCGTGGAGATTCTTCTCCTCCTAAACCGCTCGACCGATTTCAATGAAATTTTGCACACATATGCATGTGTCCTCCGAGAAGGTTTTAAAAAAATAAAATCGAAAATCGGACAAGTCATTATGTAAATAAAGAAGAAAAACGATAAATAGAACATAAAATGTTAATGTTCTCTCTCTCTCTCTCTCTCTCTCTCTCTCTCTCTCTCTCGAACGAGGAGTCCCTTCTCGAAAGATTTTTCTACTTTTTGCCCGTCCGTTTACCTTTACCTTTATGTTCACCTTTTTTTTTCTCTACTCGCTTTATGACTCTGTCGATCATCAGTACCAGGTAACGGATTACTAGGGTTAGGGAATTTGACCTGGGACGATTATCGTCGCGTGACGCATTTCCGTCCCGTATTTCCGTTCCATATTTGGTGTTAGAACACCAATCGGATTTTTCATTGCGGAAGGCATATCACGCTGCGCTCTTAAGTCTACATAACCACCCGGGCAAGTACACCTAGTATTGATGCTTTTAACACTGCACTGAAGACAACTATTTCACATTACTTTGTGAAAATAATATGAATGTATCGATCAAAATTTGTAGCCATTTTCTCCTGAGAAAGGATGTATTGTTTTTCGATAAACAAGATATCGGTCCCTCCGTTTTAAAAACAATGGTCTCGAATCTCAAAACGGATCTTGAGACAAATTTTAGAATCGATCCAAATACAGCAGAACCAGCGTATCCCAGGAAGGGAAGTATTATTTTTCAACGAAGAAAAATACGATCGGCTTGAACCGGCTGATTCTGGGTATCGCGGTCTCACGTTGGATCCCTTCGAGAGGATTCGTGCCGACGACGGCGCTTTTACTTGGCTGTTTCGCCTCGTCACCCTTCGATAAAGCGGAGCTGACATCGTCGGGACGTATGAAAAATTATGTTCGGGCCGTGGGCCGCGAGACAACCGAGACAACGGCGAGCGAAACTGATCCGTGGCAACGACGCGATAGGCACACCGGTTACCGGGATACCGATCAGCCTCTCCGTAAATTAGCGGAGCAGCTCGGCACAGCGTATAATTAAAAGATTAAAAGGATAAGTGCTTTCGTATGCTCCTGCGGACCCTCTTGGACCGCCTGGCAGCGCGATTACGAGCGAGACAGAAGAGGAGAGGAGGAGAAGAGGAGAACTGACCCTTCTCCGTGGCACAGCTCGCAAAATTACGAGATTATCGATCATCCGGAAAGTTTTCGCGGCAGCTTCTTTTGTCGACGGAATAATTAACCGCGCGGTGTATTAGGTAAGAGAGCTCGAACGAGATTGATGCGTTGAAAGGCTTCGCCCGGCAATCGTTTCCATGGGAATAATTGAGGGCTCGAAGGGAGGGTGGAGAGAGAGAGAGAGACCTACCGGAACAGGGCGACGCTGCTAGGGAGATTTAAAACACTTTCTTAGGGGCTGAGGAGCCGGCCTCCTGTCCTGTAGTACTACCGGCCCGATTCCCAAAAGGCTTTACCAGATTGGATCACCACGGTGTCACATATTCAACGACCGATATCGGGAATCTATCGATCTTTCATGAACCGGGGGGCACGCTTACACGTCACCGACGACGGCTTACAAAACGCCACGGCCCACAGTGGTTCAGATTGGAAAATCCTGTGACATTTCCTTAAAAAATCGACTATCACATTTCAATATGTAATAATTATATACTATTTCTTAAATGTCCGACAGTCTCGTAATCACATATCAATATTTAACATTAAACGTACCACCACCGGTCAAATGACCGATTTCTAGATTTTTTATTTGACAATTTTTGAAATTATAAAGATGCTTTTATGAGCAATGTTGTACACGGTATTATGCATCAATTGATGAAACTCTGCAAGGAGACGAGTTTTTTTTTGTTTGTTATATACGGTTTAAAAGTTACACAAAAATGTCACACGATTTTCCAATCTGAACCACTGTGCGGCCCTACGTACTTACGAATCCGGAAGTGAATTTGAGCTGCTTAGTTCCATCGCTTACCTGAAACAGACAAGTAATTGTTCGTTAGTTCCTTCAGTCTGGATATATTTATTGAATTTCTATAATTTTATCCAGCTGTGCTCTTTAGGACTTTTTTAACATTTTTATATTTTTAGTGCCGTTATGATTGTGCGATATTTTTTGAGCTGTCCACATTTTGTTGGACCTTCATATTTTCCTCGAAAATACTACAAACGTCTCTATATAGTCGTTAGATCATTTTTTCCTAAGAAGATTGAAACTTTTCCTTTACAACAACACCTTTAAACTTGATGTCAGATTTTTTCATTCCAGTTAGCTTAGAATAGAATCTGTACTGCCAATTTTACAATAACAAGGTACACTCCGTGAATTTTATATAACCAAAGATTCTCTTTTCTGTTGCATAAAAGAACCAACAAAAACACGAAGATACTTGGAGAAGCATCTTCAGGATGCTATAAAGCATATGGGAATAATACCATAGTAACTAAATGTGGACACTCTCTCTCTAAACTAAACGTGTTATTGCGGTGACGAAAGTTGAGAATTCATCGTTGAAAATATGTGAACGTTGAAAGCATGATGTTCAACAGTGATTATGAGAAATTATCCTGACCTAATTTTCCCCCATAAATTGACTGAGAGCACGGCGAAGATTATCCCAGGTATTAACTATCTAAATGTTATAGCTTTCTCACGGCGGAGCGAATTACGTAAGAAAGTGGAAAATAAAGGAGAGCTTTCCCTCTGGAACGAAATTAAAATTCTTCGGCGCTTATAAATGATCCGGAAGCTTACTTCGTGCGGGATGCTCCAGATAGAAGACAATGAGAAAATGTAATGCAGTCCGTTCAACAAAGTAATTAATAAACGCGGTGGATGAAAAGAATGTGTCAAGAGAGAAAAATTTTAATTATCTCGAACCTCGATTGAAACGGCGAAGAGAAGAGGAGAAGTCAATAGGTGTTATTTAAACATTCTTTGATCTTTAATTACAAATATTTCTTGTTCTCGATAACTTTGATAAATTTGAAATTAAAATAACGAATATACGTTGGAACCTTTGCGTTGACTATAAATGCATAAAAATCGATAAATTGATTTATCCGTGAAGTGCTTCGTGTGATGGGTCGTTTTTCTCGTTCGGATCCACGGTGTGACGCATAATACATCTAGCCACGTAGGTTGTAAACGCGGCAAGATGTCGGTGCGGCATAAAAATTTTACGACGCCAGGAATCGATGGACCAATGGCAAGAAACTGGACGGGAATTTCGAAACGGGAACGCCGCGGTGAAACTAGTCCGGCCGAAACCCTTTAGTGCCCTCTTGTAATAATAGATACGTGCAGTCTACTTCATGGGCGGAATGTCGAGAACAGCTTGAGGAATAAATCGACCCCTGCGGACTCACTTGTTTAGGACCCCTTTAGCATTCGACACGGACGCCCCTTTGTCCACGGGTACGCAAAATTTGTCAGTGACTCTGTCGCCGAACGTTAGCAACCGCGCTGACCGGTCGCGAGATCCGAGCAAGCGATTCACAACAATTTACAGAGTCCAAGGTCATTCGGTGGCCATAGTAATACCACATCCTTCTACTCGCCTTGAAATCGGCTACTGTGCCACGAACTTAAAAATGTGTACTGACGTTTAAAAAAACTTATCGATGACCTCCAAAAGACCTTGACGACAGCAACGATCAGTTTACATCTTCATGTTGGCCACCCTGAGTACAATTTTTCTCTTTAACATCTTCTTCTATCTTCAATCTCAATTGGTACATCTTAGTTTAAATAATTCAAACGCTTCAGGACAACTGACGAAAACAAAATAATTAAAAGATATATTATTAAAAATAATATAAGGGGTGATGTATCGAGAATATAATGCGCGATTTCTGCAGGAGATACAAATTTTCTTCTTCCTCTAGGAAATCATGAACGACAAAGGAGTTCTAATTGCTGTGACCATAGAGTAAATCATACTGGAAATAGTTGGTAATGGACAATTGATGAAGCTCGAAAAGAGTGATCGGAGTCGAGACGATCTCGCGAAGAAGGGACAAAGAGACACCGTCGGCCTGTCAGTCAAGATCGCCCTCCGAAATCCCACACACGGTTTTGTTTGTTCTCACGAGGGATTCGAGTCCTCGCTCGGGGATGACTCATGCTCTTCCTGTCTGTTTTTAACCCGTCGCGGCGTCGGAGGCATCCGGGGCGTCGCGAGGGGCTGGAGTTTAATCTAACAACCCCTGGTTCACTTTGCATGGCCAGGGACGGGCCCGGCCTCCCGTAGCGAGCTGCCCGCAAGGGCTGCGTTAGCTCTCCAACCCACCCCCTAGCCACCCCCGAAAGTCGAACCGACGCGATAACCTCGGACGAACTTCTGGTATGAATAACGTTTGTCATGAATTATCATTACACGACGCGAGCCGGCCTTAACGGCAACTTACCACCGCCTTACCTAACGCCCCTGTCGCGCGAGGGATGAACATCCAGCAGATTACGAATCCACGATAAGAGGGCGGCAAGACGCAAAGCGATGCGGAGATGGTGCAGGGGTGCCGATTCTGGACCCCGTATCAAATCTAGAGGTTATTGAAACGTGTTCCGTGTTAACGCGATCTTTGATTCACGGGGTGAACGACACGGGGCCGAGTATTAGGGGAACCCATAAGTAATCAATTATTTTGAAATCTAAAACAAACTTTGTAGTAAATTCAGGTTTTTATTTCTTAATAAAGCCATTTTATTACAGTAAAAACTGTAAAAGAATACGTGTTTGCACTTCAACGATCGGTACAGAACTAAAGGCAAAACAAATTCTTTGCAAATAATTCATTATTTATGGAAAGGATCGTACAATAAACCTGGATTTATTCCGAAGCATGAGTATCTGTTTTCGCAACCTTTCGTTGATTTTCTCCTAAAATGTCCTTGCACAATATAACGGGTAGGAAATTAAAGACAGCAGTTCGTTTAGAACTCTCAAGTTGTCTTGAAGACGAGTCCACAGAATTTGTATTGAAATTAGCCTTTATTCAAACAACTTGATTTCATTCCCCGTCTACAATGACAATTGGCGAAACAGGATTACTCGTTTCGCTTCGATTCGAAAGGGGTTAAAATTAAGAAGCTGACTCGCGATAATGAAAGAAACAAAAGGGGTGAGAGAAGACGAGAGGTAGGGTTGATTTAATTTTTAGGGATCCGTTTTTGGGGGGGGGGGGGGTAAACAAGCGGGCTAAAGTAGAGTTTAGCGTTGATTCTGTACTGTAACGATTCGTTTGGGATTCCAACGTCGAATTTGACATGTCGATCGATACCGACGAATTATAGAATTGTATATTGACGCTACTAATTTGGAGGGTACGGCGGAATTAGATTGATCCACACTCCTGTCACGTAAAGGTTTGAATTTTGATTGCGTGTGTCACACCTACCGAATCTTGCATTAAGTATACCGAGTTCGATTTATGTCGAGTACAGCTAAGAAAATTCTAAATCGAAATTTACACGAACATACATGACAGACACACTTTCGTTCAATTCATAATCAATAATTAAACTTCTCCTAAGACAAGTAATTACAACAAGTGTAATAATCCATTAATTTTTATTCGAATTTCAGTAGTATACTGAACCATATCGCGGGTACTTTGTAATAATCCATTCATTTTTATTCGAATTCCAGTAGTATACTCAACCATATCGCGGGTACTTCTCCTAAGACAAGTAATTACAACAAGTGTAATAATCCATTCATTTTTATTCGAATTTCAGTAGTATACTCAACCATATCGCGGGTACTTTGTAATAATCCATTCATATTTATTCGAATTTCAGTAGTATACTCAACCATATCGCGGGTACTTTCAGTATGTAAAAAGTACAAATTCTTCGTTGCTGTCAAGTAAGAACGATGATGAGGTTGCAGCAGTATTCGATAAGGATAACTTCTGGAATAATGCAAATATATTTGCACAAAACAATTTTCAAAATGCTAACACGGATCAAGGCTTTCCAAGTGAACCATAAATATCGATTTCAATAGCAGTCTTACTACTCGAAGGTTTCTTTAACATTAGAGTTACGAAGCATTAAAAGTGATTATTTCTGGTAAGACTGGATGGCAAGACCCGTGTTTTCGACATGTATCGAGAATTCACTGTAATCGTAAATTAAATTAATTTTCGTCTGTAGCATCAGGTACAAGATAAGCTCCATGTATTATAGCTGAAATAAAATTGAGGTTTCCAAAGCTTGATGAAACACAAATTAATTAAATGAAGAGCGTCAGTTTTTCGGAAAATTTGAAACGTGTCAGTAGCACTTTCCCTAACACTAGTCTCGGCCGGAAAAACAAGGAATCGTATCACTAGCATTTGTCGCGGTGGATTCCGTCTACGGCGCTCGGTCGTCTGATCTCATTCCGATTTCAGTCACGCGGCCACCAAGATTCGGAGCTCGGCGAGCGTGACGTCATATCCGAACTGCGACGTATAGGGGTGGCTGGCGGTTGGCGGGGTGGGGGTGAGGGGCTCCGTGTTTGCCTGTGTTCTCACGTGTACGCCACCGGCTACGGAGGTTAGAGGTTCTGGCTGGAAGGTATTCGACAGGCCGCATTGATTTCGTATCGCGTTCAACTGCGGAATTTTAAAACTTGAAGGGCCTCCGGTGAACGTATTCACGGAAGAATCGAAAGTATCGCGTGTCAGGGGAACGGGAGAGATCGGCGAAACGAGCTTCGAACGTCTCACTCCGAAAAACCACCCTTCGTATCATGTGTCGATCCGACAGACGTCCCCGCCTCTGCGACGGAAAAATAACCCGCCCCAAGACAACAAAAAAAAAAAAAATGCTGATTCTAACGAAGGCATTTATTAATTCGCTCGGTGTCGGATTCGTTGGCTGCAGGGTCATTCGAGCACACAAGTTCTATTCGCTGTTTCGATTGAGGGGTTAGACCACCCTCACAAACCACCGTGCAAAAATCATTTGCTTCGTTATTCTTACTTGGTAGTTGATGAGTTTTGTTCTCCAAAGCGAGGAATTAAAATAAAAATTTATAAAATCACTGCCGATGTTTTTAGATATTCTATGTTCACCGACACAGAAGCTATTGTGGTTTGAACATTGCGAATAAACGCACCACCCACTGTATAATGTAATAAAAAAGGAATTAGTGTACCCTCATCGAGACTAAATCGATATTAATTGCTACCGGTATGGGCCACAATTTCTGAAAATAAAAAGTTCTACACCCCTCGCCTTCGATCCAACAGATTCGGCAGCGAAACTGCGGACCCCTCGCCGCCATAATTTCCGCACGCCATCGCGCACATATTGTTCCGCCTTAATTACGAGGCAACTAATTATTCCCCCTCTTAGGAGCACACCGGAGTCCAGAGGCGGAAGGAAACCCCGTCAGCCAATCCGAGATAGCGATCGCCTGCGTACACCTTGGGATTCCTCGTGCACGCGTCGGCCGTGCGCCGATTGCATAGGAATGCTCGCATCGGTTTCTCGCCCGGGGTAAGCTGCAGGCTCTCTCTGTTTCAATTATGAACTAATTACTGCGTGCACGGGTTCGGGAGCGCGCATGCGAACGCATTTACCGCAAACGTGGCAACATCTGCTATCCCCGTTGCGTCGTATACCGATCACCGTTCCTGCCGGTGCATCGTTAACGGGGAACGTGCCATGTGGCGATACACATGTCCGCTCGTTTCCAGAAGAGGGCGACGGTGGGGGTGGGTGGGCCAAGAGAGAAACACCCTCTGGTTGCACCCTCTTTCGGCTATACGTTGTCTCGAGGACGACTCTTGGCTGTCGGACACGCGACGCGCAGCTCGCGTCTAAACCGTGTAAACCGTCTCGTCGCTCATGCTTCGATAATTTCCACCCCCGCGTTTTGCGGCCGAGGCGTCTGGAAAATGAAATTCTCACGAGTCAACCGACCGCCATGATGCCCCTGGATCGCGGGGGCCACGTGCCCCCTTCCCTGTCCCACACCGTACATCCTCTGGCTGTTTTAATTAGTCCCGAGCCGAGAGGGGCAACGAGACATCAAGAACGACGTCGTAAAACGGTCTGAAAACTTCCTTCCCCCGGAACTGGATCCAGGGATGAAATTATTTTCGGACTCGTGAATGCCAAATGGATGATGAGAACCGACGCCCCCCTCCCCCACTCGAGTCACGTTCTTCTTACAAGCTTGCATGGAGGAACTGGTTCTGCGAGTGCTTAACCCTTTGCGGATAACCGGGTAACCGCTTACTGTAATTCCCTTAACAATTTTTTGGTTTGTTATCGTCGTGGTCGACGAGTTCTAGCATCAGAATGCAAATTTATCTAATTGAGAAATCATTTTTAAAGAAAATTTAAAAGTTTTTTGTATTGCACAGTTGTGAGCTCCGATAAGAGGTCATTCTGCAGTCTGTACTACATACATAATATTACAATAATAACTTTACACTAATGTGAAGGTAACGTAACAGGTACATATCAGTTGGAGAAGCTTAATTGGTAATGAACGTGATAGTGACATTACATACACAACCTAGAATCTTTCAGGAAGGAACATAAGATCTTGAATAGTGTTTGTAGGCCTGTGGAGTAGTACATTACACGACATGTGAAGAAAAAAACCCGTAATTTCAGGTTATATATTCTATCATCGATTACGCCATAAGACGTGATCAAATGATATTAAAGTATGAGAAATGTTCCCATTTTGAAAGAGCATTTTTGCGAACAGTACAACTTTATAGAGAAAATACGGCGAGGACGTAAACTTCGCCATCGGGTGATATAAAAAATTTAAGCACTTCTCCGGTGTTCGTTACGAAAGTACCGATAAAAAGTGAGAAGAAGCGTCGCTAAAATTTTCTAGTCGAACGATTCCTATACGCCATCGCTCGAGCGACAGGCGTCCCTGAAGATTCTATCCCGGTTACGTCAGATCGTTGAGAACAAGATACATCATGCTTCGGTCTTGCCCTTGATCCACGGACATACTCGATTTCCATATAAAAATTGAGGATAGAAGGTTGGACGACGTCGCTCCCCACGTATAACCTTTCGACACATTTGTAATAAGTTTCTCCCTGCCGTGCCTCTATCGGAACTTTTCGCTCAAAGGCGAGAAAGTATTCCACTACTTTCTCGCCCCCTCGTGTCTGCGATGCTAAACGAACTCTTGGTGAAAAAGCGCTATTGGGCTGCGGCATATGCTGCCATTTTGTCCGAGTAGCAAACCCCTAACATTTTGAGCCAACGATAAGTTTAAATCCGCGTAATTTCCCGTTTATACAGGCTGTTTATAATATACAATAATATAGAAAATATAGAATAAACATTTTTCGTTTGAGGCTTTGTTTTCGAGAAAATCGACTTTGAAGATCCGTCAGGTTTGTGTGCTTTAGTATATGCAGGAAGTAGATTTGGTTGGTCATGATCAGACAGTTGCGTCAGACAATTCCTATCGAATAGCATGCGTATTCCCTGCATTTCAAACTCGATTTTCTCTATAACGAAACTTCGGATAAACAAGTTTTATTCTATTTTTCCGACTTATTCTTTCATGTAGAATCATCCCCTTTTCGCTTGTACCATCAGTTACCAAACACCCTGTATACAAATTCGCTGAACCTCAAATTGAATAATTAACAGAGTAATTGTTTCCATAACGTAAAGCTTGTGCATCTTGCATCTTCTAGACCAAATCACATTTTAGTCAATATTATCCCCACCGAATTGACAATTCTGAATTTGACAAAAAACAATGATCGTTAGAAAAAAAGATTTGAACCGTTCACCGTCCCATTTGGTACAACTGTACAGGCTGTGAAAGCGCAATAACGTGGCAGGCTTAGGGTGCTCTTGGCTCGGCGTTTCCGGAAGGGAAATATTTGTCGAAATCGGTGGAATAATAATTTCGCAGGGAACTTAATGAGATTTAATCGGGCGAGCACTCGCGGCAGGGCAGGACAAGCGCGTCGTTGGTTTTTACAAATGCGAAGTTCTCTCGGCTTCGCAACGAGTTTCAGCTTCCGACGATTAATGCACGCACCGGTTCATCCGAGCGTTTATCAGCGTTCCATCTGTGTATCGATCGAGAGAGAGAGAAAGAGAGAGAGAGAGAGAGGCTGCGTAGAGACGGGAAACTTTTTCCATCAAGCAGAGAATAATGAAATTTTCCATGAAGATACCCCATCCTGTCGCCGCATCCGCAGGTTTCCGCGAAACTGCCGCTTGATTTTCATGCGACAGTTTATTGCGACGTTTGCGTAACATTTCGAGATCCTCAGCCACCGATATCCTCTTGTCCTTGCTCGCAAGAAGAAAACGCGGGAACAATCAATGCTCATCTAATTTTAGTGTGAACAGTCAACAAAACCTTAATTTTTGACAATTTTTGTAAAAAACGTATGTCCTCTATAGGGACACAAAGAAATATAAGTTTATAATTTGGCCCATTTGCATCAGAAGGAAATATGAAAAGAAGGCCTTTATCACCAAACAGGATTTTTACAATATGTCACAATAAAAATAAATGTCTAAACCTATTAAAAAATCACTAGTCATAAGTCAACCTTATAAAAATGGCAATCCTAGATTTATTCAGATTGTAATTTTCAATATTATAATATAATAATATAATTCCTGTATAATTGTAAAATATAAAACCGGTCATTTTGACCGTGGTAGGTTCAGTGTTAAAAAAGGTGTAGCAATTAATAGTGACTCGATCGATAAGGCTAAATGGAAAAAGGTGTCGGAAAATAATTCGCCGGCCGATATAAGTGAACAACGAAACAATTAGAACGCGGAAACGAAAGCGACACGTGGCACCCGTCCGTTTCTTTGCGTAACGCGACGCTAAACCGGTGGAGCGATTCGGGAGACAATCAAGCAGCGAGGCAATTAACACTAACGTAAACAGCGAGGTAACCAGAAATTACGATCCCGAGGACCCCCTTCCTTCTCTTAACCTCCAATTTATATGCATCGTGCTTTACCTCAAGCTTTTTCACGACCTCCCCTCGAACGGATAATCAGAGAGCTCGCCCGAGCAAATTTGCTCACCGAGGCTCAACGCAAGTAAACACTTCGAGAAGCTCCGTTAAATCCTCGGAATACACTTGCGAAGGGTGAAGGAGACAGACGATTTCCGTCTCGGAACGACCAAGTCGGGCTCCTCGGTGTTATTGACCACTGTCGGCCGCGAGGTGTCACGCGAACGAAGATTCATACGATTATCCCGACGACCCTCTCAAGTTCACTTGACTTCCGTCCACCACCCCCGCTCATAAGTCACCCAATATTCCGAACGAATGGCCCGAACCGGCCCGGAACTTCATAAATTCTAACATTCGAAAATAATTGAGCTCTCCGCGAACTTCACTTTGTGATCCGAACAATCTTACACAATTCACAAGATCGAATACAGTCAAGTTAAGTGTTTGAACAATTTTCTGTAATTATTTCAAGATTTAAAAAAATTAAGGGCTAATTTCAGCACCTTGCAATCATTAAATGAAGAAAGAAATCTAAACAATAAAGATCATAACTATTCATAACTTGTGTCTAAAGAAACTAATATATTATTCAATATATTGAATAATTTCCCTTGAAGGCATGCTTACAATCTCAACAATAAAAAATTTAAAAAAGTACCCTCCATTTTTACCAGTTTGATGCAATCCTAGTGTTGAACTTTGCTGCAATAATAATAAGAGTACATACGTAGATCATATGCAAAATTTTGTCTCCAATACTGTGTTCTCAAGAAAAAAACATTTTTGTAAGAAAATTCAAGTTCGTAAGAATCCAATAAAATAATCGAACGAGAAGAACGCCACTTCGCATAAAGATTCGCAGCTTGATTATTAATCTCTCCCTCCACCGTAATTGGAACATTAACTGTCAACCTACAAACGTTCCCTCGGCATGCATAACAAAATCGTTGAAGGGCCCAACGAAAATAAACCAGGCCAGTGGAATGCAAGTTTCCGCGCGAACATTCGCAACCCAATGATCTCCTCCCATCGAGATCAGAATATTACCGTCTAGCGCGCTACTCCACGCCGGAATGCAAATGAAAATGGCGTAAGGGTTGAATAGAAATCGACGTGCGCCGTGCAACTGGGTCCCCACCCTAATTAAGTAGCATCATAAACACGGGGGCTCCTCCGTCATTCCAACGGGGGAACCCTCCTTTCGTTATTCCTCAATGAGCTAGGCGGGGTATGAGAGGGGAAGGTGAGGGGAGGGGGTTAGGTTGGTCATGCATACGCGAAGTGACTGGCATATCCCAGGAGCTATTTTCCAATTGGCCAGTGTTCATAATTGAAGCCGGGGGTCCGTGGACTCGAGGAGAAGCGTAAACGATCGTCGGGCCAGGGATAATGGACTAACCAGATCGAGCAGATATATCCCACTCGCTGGCCTTCGAGCACAATCGATTTAAGATGTCTTCGGTTACCATGAATCTTGCGCGCGTGACCGCAGCTCCTCAATTGTTCTAAAACTACGTTAAAAGCTCCCAGCTTTTTACTTCCCTATTGTCGGTTGGACACCTCTTGCATTTCGATTGGTCCCTGAGCACCGTAATATTTATTTCTATTCCGGTTTCCTTGGCCGTTGAAAGCATTTGATTACAAAGCATCTGTGATTTCTATTGTGTACCAACGTTTGTCTACACTCAGTCTTGAAAGCAGAACATTAACGTGCCCTTCCATGTTAAGAAAATACATAGTAGAATGTGGGTCTTTATGCATATGGACCTTCTCAATATGGCGACGCCCTTACTTGTCAAAAACGCTGAAAGTGTGCATAACTTTTCAACTACTGATTGTCTAACATTAAACTGGGATTTTCAGCATTTTTCCGTCAAAATCTGTTGGATTACATTTAAAAAAGTTATAAATTTCCGGTTTCCTAAAGTAAAGTTTAGCCTCCTTTTATGTCTGCAACGAGGAATTATAAAGTAACCTAAAGATTTTCCGCTACATAAACCTCCAACACCAAGAAAAGAAGATTATTGCATTTTTCAAAGACACGGAGGCAGAGGAAATGGCGTGAACGGGCTTGTGCATTGCGCAAAACGAATTCGATAACCTAAAACGTTCGTCGAATCGATCGTCGGCTACAATGGTGGTCGGCCACAAAGAAACGCGTTGAACGAGGCGCGTGAATTGTTGCGAGAGGCGAAAAAACCGTGCGTTTTTCTTCATCGACGGAGAAACAAATGCCGGAGCGTTGTTCAAGGTTCCCGATTCATTGTGAGGCGTCGAGGAGGCCCGGCGTTATGATAATAAGGGGCTGAAACGGTACGACATTAGCAAGATTGATAACGGATTGTTACGGAAAGTGCTCGCGGCCGTCGTGATGGATGTTCCGACTTGGAAAAACTCGGGATTCCTCCCAGAACCGCGGCGATTTCCGTTTCGAATGGGCTTCCCTTCCATTTGCGACGGAAATAGAACTCGAGAGTTCCGCTCCGCCCGTTTACAAATTTCAATTACTGCTGCGTTCCCCGAGGAAAACGGATTGCCAGGCGAAGGATTATGCTCGGCGCTTAGGAACACTGTGTGCTCGGCAATTAACGTTGCATCCAGCAAGTCAACGTAAACAACATTTTTAGAGTAGTCTGAATTCAGCCAAATTGTCCTTTTTTTTTTTTTGGTTAATATCGAACCATCTTTGATTCGACAACAGGAAGAAATATTTTTAGAAATTAAATAGACGATACCGATTCCTCTGTAGATTACGGATTTTATGCGTTTCAGACAGGATAGAGAATAATTGAAGAAAAAGAAATATTTGATTCCTGTTTCTTGCACTTGTCGCGGAAATTTTTTTTACAGAAATTCGCGGTCTAATAATTAATTGTACCTTATGGAATTTAATACTTTTTATTAATAACAGGTGTTGTTCGCGTACAAGACTCGAACTTGAGAAAGGACCTGTGATTTTATGAAATTTCCAAGAATGGTATTTTCATATCTTTAACAGGTAGGTGAATTTCGGTTTGATTGAAACGAGACACCCAGTACGTGATCGTGGGGAGGGAACAATCTCTCGAAGTCGATTAACTATGCAAATGAGGCAAATATTGCAACGGGCTCGTCGTGTCGGCGATTAAACGGTCGAATAAACGGGGAGGCATTATTTACAAGGTGTTTTACAAGAACAAATCGTATCTTGAATTGGTTGGCCTCGCTCTCGACCGGATAATGGGCGAATTATTTAGATGTGCATGCGGACGACAGCCAAGCACAATACATCCGCGCGGAACAAGCATACTAAACGATAAAAAGGGCCAACGTGCGTGTCCGCGCGTCAATTACTACGCTGAGCAATCAAGGGTCATTAAATTAATGTCACCCCAGTGTAACCCGTGTGAATGCGCCTTAATTACGGAAACAGGAGCAACGGCTCGCCGGCGTTCGGGTGCGTTCCGTCTACAATTTCTACAATGAAAGGTTAATTCGTTGTGAAATCATTCGCACCGGCTCGGCGCGACCAAGGTGACGTCTTATCAACGACCTCCGTGTAATTGCGTTTTTGTAATTTGTCCGAGTGCCGAGGGGAGCGAGATCGACTTTTCAATTGTATCTTCGTTCCGACATTTCATGTTTTCTGCCAGACAGAATGATTATTTAAATGTTACTTTGAAATCAATATTTGGCTTTACCTCACAGTATAATACGCAACAAACTTAACAAGTAACAGGTTTAAACATTCCAGCTAGACCTCTTAGATTATTAAATTTTGCTATACTATTTGGAATTGCTAATATTTCAAATGAATCGTAACCTTCGACCATCGAAACAGGGATGCAGGTTGACAACGAGATCGTATTCGCAAAATTGCACCGGACCAGCAGGTTGCAACAGGGAAAAATCACTATGATATATACCAAAACGTGCCGGCCCGGTGCAACAGTTTGTGATTGACGGTCGGACAGTGAACACTGACGATCGCGAATCACGAAGACTGCCGTGCTAATGCAAATGCAGCGTGTAATTAAAAACCGTGCCCGTCTGTGCGCACCAACGCCTACAAATGGCGTTCTGACAGACAGCGATCGGATCGCTATTGTCCCGCGGGTATAGACAGAGGACCGAGTAGAAACGGCCTACACGGATAATCGAAGTTGATATCGACATCTGTTGGTTTGTTTTAATCCCCCTTTGTCGCCGCGGTCTCTCGTCACCGGTGCACGCGAACGTCAAAACTTTCCAGGATAGGATGTCGCTGATTAGTTGACGAACAACGTCGACGCAGACCGGCGAGCGATACGAATCATTCTTGTCGCTGATTACTCGCTGACTCGCAATATCCTGCAGGAATCAGTTGAGCCGCGCATAAGATGATACGAAAGTAAGACTTGGAAAATATTTGCAGGGTCAAGAATTGTATTTAAAATTTAGCGAATGCTCTTTAATTTAGTGCTCGCGCAATTCAGTCAAATTAGATATGAAATGTATTTAAAATTTGGTGAAATTGTACCCCTAAGGAATTTGTTTGCTCATGCAATTCAGTCAAATTAAATATGAAATATATTTAAAATTTGGTGAAATTGTGTCCCTAAGGAATCTGTTCGCTTCTCCTTTATATTACATCTAGTGCTCATGCAATTCAGTCAAATTAAATATCAAATATGAATATTAATCTTAGTAAATTCTCTGAAGACTCGTTGCGTCTTCTAAATTCATTTTGAGGGACCTCCTAAGGTATAAAAGTTCAAAAATTTGAAAATTAAGTGATCCGGTCGAATTGAACATCGAATTGATATTCGAGCTTTTATTCGTAAGAGTCGTTCTGAAAATAAATAGAATTTTAACTGGTCTCGCGTCCGGAGGATTCTTTTTTGAAGCAAACTTTGCCAAAGTTATGAACCGTGATCACAAATTCGCCGCGACATGCTTAACGCACAAACGACGCCGGTTCTGCGAACGACATGTGTTTCGCATACAGCCGCAAACTTGTTCAACGATTCGGCGAAAATGTCCCTGGAAAGTTTAGAGCAGAAAAACGTGCTAGCCACGGCGCGGCCGGGTGGCGAGAGCCGCCATTCAGCGTGAACTAGGAAAGTGGGTCAATTAAAGCTAAAGACTGGAACTTTCACTGGGAATTTTTTTCCGCCTTAGTTTTCGTATGACGTCACAAAGAGAAAAACCACACAACCGGATTTCGAGCGAGGCGTTGCATGCATACACGCGAGGTGGAAGTGTATTTTCTTTTTTTTCCCCTCGCGGGTAGAACGACGTTCTTCGTTTGAACATGCTGTGCCCCGGCAGCGTAATCAAACAGAGAGAGAGAGCGAGCGAGAAGCAGGGATACGAACGTCAGATGGCGCGAGGTAACATATTGACAGCCGTCATCGCGCGATCATTACTCTCGGCGTAACCAAAGGGCCATCCAGCCAGCCGGCAGCGTCATCCGACGTGAAACGCGAGGAACGCTGCGGCGGCCGTTCCTGAAACCGTACGGAATCGATGGAAATCTCGAGGATTCCAGAGGCTCCCGTCGCTCCGGGCGATTCCACCGGGCCAGACGCGGCATGGTTCCCGCGATTACTTTCATCCGCGATACCTACCGCTGACTTTCCACGCTTTTTAAACTTTGATGCTTCCCCGGCCCTCGATACTCGAAACAGACGCGGGGGAGCCGCGTGGTTGGCGCTCGATCACCCATTAAATTGTGTTCCCGACGGTCTTCGGAAAATAATTTTCATGCTCCAGCGGCAGAGCAACTGATAGCTTCTTCCTTCGAGCCGGTTTTTCATAACTCCGCCTCTCTCGTGGATTTTTAGCCCGAGTACGAAAGACCAGCAAGAATACACGCGTTCCCTAACGCGTCGAATTTTCCGCGATTCATTGCAACTTTCATTTGTTTCGCTCGAGCTTATCACGGATTTCCCCAACTTGATATTACGCGAAGAAAATTTTCAAGAAATAAAGTGAAATTACTCTATTTTAAGGCTAACGAAGAAAATACGTGTGCCCTTCGCGCATTCTTTCAAAGCGACTTCTTTCCCCAAGAAGGTAAAGGCACCAGTAGTTGACCATTTTATGGAAAAACATAAAAAATAAGGTTTGAAATGTTCTTATTGTTTTGAAATTTAAACAACAGACGGCATGGCATCCGAGGTTCACTTTCATCAAAAGTGCACTTATAAGTGCGCTTATAAAAACCTTATTTTTTATGTTTTTCTATAAAATGGTCAACTACTGGTACTTGGTCAACTACTGGTGCCTTTACCTTAATACTTCCAGTCCGTTTCTAGGTAAGCCGGTTCCCCGGTTTTGCACGGTTCTCGTTGGGCACCGACAAGATTAAATGTGTCACGGTTTCGCGAGCTTGAAGAGAAGGCAAGGTCTCGGGGATCGGCAGGAAACGGCACCGAAAACGTAGATCGCTTTTCGCCCGCATCAAGCATTCTCGACGCGACCTCTGCCAAGTGGCCTCCGGAAAGCGAGACGGAGGAACGTAACCGGGACAGGGAATGAAGGCGAAGTTTTTCTAAAGTTCTTGATCCGTGAAAAACAGCGATTAAGCGATTTATAAGTGCAGGCAGCTGCGTGCCGCTCGGCTCACCTTCCAACGGCGTTCTTTTTGCTATACCTTCTCCGCGGAGGTGCCCTTTCACCCTTGCAACCCTTGCGCCGCGCCACGGGCTGCCCTCTACACGTTTATTCCCTTGACGAGGCCTTCGCGTTACCTCTGACGATACTTCGAGGACGTTTCGTGAAATCGGCGACGTGAAGAACGGTCGGATCTCGCGTCTTTTCACTCTGACGTCGCCGGTCTAGAAATTCCTTAGACGAAATTAACCGCTTGCGGAAATTCAAACGGCTTTTTTGGTAAATACTGTTGCCCCGGCAAAAATTTATTAATTCAACTGCGGAATTTTCTATATTACACGAGAAATGCCGCGTTAATTCTAATCATAGACGTGCAATCGCGAAGTGCAAACTTTTCTGAACTGCATACGTTACTCACAAGGGAACGTATTCAGATGCGAATTTCCGATTTTGATGAAACTTATGTGACATATAGTTCTTTGAAAAATATTTGACACGTATTTTCTTTTATCGGCAACCATCTATTTTGAAGGGGTGAAAACAGCCCTCAAAGTTTCCGAGATATCTCAAAAAATATGGTTTTGACCCCCAACTTTGAGGGCTGTTTTCACCCCTTCAAAATGGATGGTTGCCGATAAAAAAAAAATACGTGTCAAATATTTTTCAAAGAACTATACGTCACATAAGTTTTATCAAAATCGGAAATTCGCATCTGAATATGTTCCCTTGTCAGCTCCTTTATATCGAAATTTATTTTTCTGTTGTGAATATTTTGCTATTAGATTAAATAAATAATATTTCGTCTTTCGATAAAATAGACACTTGACCGAAGTTTGCGATAATACAAAATATCCTCTAACTCTATAGAATCTTGGAAACTCTATTTAAACTTGAGCTCTTTATTAGATTAGCTTGCTACGTAGATCAATATTCAAGTGCAAACTAAAAGCCCCGCAGCCCGCATGCTGGCAGCGTGACAGTCGGAATAGATATTAATGGCATCGCTTCCATTGTGCTGCATTTAGTCGTTAGCCAATGTGTTTCGATTGTTGAATATCTTCTGAGATTTCAGACTTTAATTTAGTATTTCAGTAGTATTTTTAGTATTTATTTATTTTTTTTTTAGTTACTTCAGGGTTAAGTTTAATTTAGTAGGCCATTAATCTTCGCACTGTTTGTATTTCTGCTAGAATCTGGCCAGTCAGATAATTTCTACATATTTGCCATTTTTCTACAAAAAACAATCCGCACCTTCAAAATCGATATACAATCAATACCATATAGTATTATTCAACTATGCTCGATTAAATTATATTGACATTGGGGGAGGGTGGCGAGGAATTAATGACGGAGAGGAGAGATTCGTGCAAGGCGATTTCTGCAGCGAAGTGCATCGGAGAACGGGGTGCTTGATTCTGCGATGATTGCCTGAAAAAGTTCCATCAACAGACAATTACCGGGGCTGGATAATTAGCCGAGCAAGTAACACTTTCCGCGCTTTCCTGCGTTCGAGTTTACAAGCAAACTGGAAAGGTGCTACATGGCCGCACACGCGGAGCTGAAGGTATAATATTACTTTAATTAAAACTTCTCGCGAATCTTGATAAAAATTCGCGGGCAACATTGCGCGCCTCGGAACTTTTCAGAACCGTAGGAGATAAAATCCGACGAAGCCATCAATTCTACGGGCAATCCGATGTGTTCGCGATGATAATGTTTAACACCGGAGTTTCCCGTTTCTCGGCGAGCATGCTCGTTGCGTGCGCACGCTTGTAACGCGAGTAGCGTCGGGAAACGATATTAATGGAACAAACTGGTACGAAAGCAAGAAAGAAAATTAAATTCGCTGATGGAGAATTATTGGAAGAAACGAATGGGCAATTCGAAAGTTCTGATTTCTGGATAAACTAACAAGATTTCATTGCTGACAGATGGAAACGAGACAACAATTGTCTAAAAGAATTTGTAAATATTTCATATTATTGTCTCTTGATCTCTCCGCATTTTCTAAAGAATTTTTTTTGGATCTACACTTTAAACAATTAAATAAACGTTAACAGAAATATCGAGCACTTCTATTCGCTGAAGAGTCCCGACACGATTTCAAGATCGATTTGCATCGATAAGTTCCCCGAACGCACGATGTATTCGGCCTGGAAGGAATCGTCTGTTCTGGCAACAATGCCTCGAAAACACTCGCCTAATCTTTCTCGAGCGACATCCTCGCGTCTCCAAACCCAAGGAGTACCGGTGTTCCTGATAAGCGGGGCGGGTTATGCGAGATAATGCTACGAGCGGGTGCCAGCGAGAGCCTCTTAGTGAAGGTAGAACAGTAAAGAGCACGGCAAAAAAAAAATGTAATTATTATGGAACCAAACAAAACGAGAAGGAAGAAGACAAAACCCCGCGGAGAATGGGAGAAAGTAATTGTGAGAACGTTGCCGTCCTGGTTGCTGAAGAAAGGACGAAAGATGACGAGAGGGGAGGTTAAAATTACAATTTCACGGAGAAAATAGAGTCCGCCGGTTGCACGGTGTTCCAAGAGGATAGGAGATGCATGGGCTGAAATATATTTTCACTGTTATGCCAGCAAGTTGAAATTACAAACCATATATACCATTGTGTCCAACGTAGTCGACTTTTCCTCGAACGAAATACAAAACTGTTGCCAATGAGATTTTTAAAATATAATTTCATGCTATTCTACCAAAAATCAGAGTATACCATGAAATTGCCTATGATTTTTACTTGAAAAACAAACTACTAAAAATCGTGCATTAAAAAATTGGTTGCTATTAACCGTAGTTGTTCGAGCGTCTAATTGCTGTTAGAAATTGCTATAGAAAAATAATTAGAAAACCCCTGGAGATTTATTAAGTGAAGAAAACCGAGGTCAATATTTCTTCTTCTGATCAAGCTGACTGTTTTAAAATATTGTGCCACGCGATGACGTCACGGGTCGCGTTCATTGCTAATTACGAAGGAAAGAAACGGCCGAAAACTTGATTACGACGAGGGAGAAGAAGACCAGGCCCTTCAGCTGTGAATATTCATACTCCCGCGACGCTGTCGTTAATATTAACCGGTCGACGATGAATGAAGACGAGATTAAGAAAATTCGTAGCAACATTATTACCGCGATTTGCATGGAAAAATACGGGGAGCGAGAAACGCTTAAACTTTTATTTAGTTTCTTTTCTTACGATGGCGGAGATACTCGGAGAAATTCGATCTCCCTCGTGGCGTTTACGCGAGATGACAAATTACGTTTCGATTAAACCGTTTTATGCTTTATTCATGGAAATAATCTTGTTCCCGATAACAATTTTGTAAGCCATAAATGCATAAAAATGCGGAACCGACAGCGACTGGTGTATTTATATCCTGTTATGCGGCAGAATACCTAAAACAGTTGTATAACCATTATTATATAAGATATTGCATATGAGACGATATAATTGGATGAAATATTGATTTACTGTCCACTTTCATAAGTTAATATTTGTAAATAGAAGAGTATCATAACGCGAGTAAGCACAAAAATTGATGACATTTATTTGTCCAAAAAATTTGTGTAGGTATTTTGCTTCTGGTTCAGAAAATGAAATGAATTAGTGCATTTTTTTTAATACGATTGCATTATATACCTTTTGTCACACGATACCTTTCGTACAGAGCAGAACGGATCGTGGTCAAGCGTTATAGGCGCGTGAAAGATGAATGGAAATCAGAATGGAAAATAAATGGCCGACGCCGAACAGATGCAGGATCGTTGAACGATCGATTCCAGAGCCGTTTCGAAATGAAAAAGGACCAAATTACATGGTACGTTGAGGACGTCCTAGCGGGACATCAATCTGGCTCAGGAACAACCCCTGTAAGAGTTCGATCTAACACCCCCGTATATATTTTATGCAACTGCATTCCGGAGACTCGAGACTCGGAGCTGTGACTCATTCTCGCCCTTGTGGAAATCAATATTCTTATCTGCAACACCGAAATCGAATGAATTTACAAACCACCTTCCTATCAAATTTACCTACTGGCAATTGCTTAATAATCCTTTCAAAATCAAAAATTAACAATTGCGAACTTGTGAATCAATTTGTCAATTGTGGTAACAATTTCATTCGAAATCTGATAATTGATGACTATTGATGAATATTGCCGAAAAGAAAATTATTGTGTCCTTTAGATGCAGTAGAGTCACTAAAAAGTTTATTAATGGTGTTTCTATATTCCAAAGCAGTGAAAACGTTGAGTCTTTTTCACAGAGAAAATATAGTGAGAAACGCAGAAACTATCGTGGTTTCCCTGTCCTTTCTTACTTCGTTAGGTGAGTCGGCAAATAAGTTTCATTAATCGAGAGCAATTAACGAAGGGAAACGAGTGTAAAGTTACTGCTTATTCTACTCCATGCATACCAAATGTGTCCCATTAAAGGAAGAAGTTAATAGCGCAGAAGGGAATCTGCAAAGTTGAGACGTCCGACTATACCCGGGCCATGACTACTGTAGAAACTTCCACGAGCTCGGTCGATTACCGAATCGAGCAATTTTTCACTGATTTGCATGCGAATGTTCGCCCACACGAAATACGTAATCAATTCCCCTTATGAATCTTTAATTCCAATTTGAATATAAATCATTGCATCAGCATTTGCTCGATAATACATTAAATCCGTCGGACACGGCCTCGTGTACAACAGGTGCAACACCATGACAAATTACTTACTCTGATCGCGTCAAATTTTTCGACGCTTTCGTTATCGATTGCTCATCATAACTGTTGCTTCCCGCGCCAATTGAAATGACTATAGGCCATACGGTTTATTAATACAGACTGCAATTTAATGGAATAATCGTACAATTAAGGAACGCAATGTCTAAGAAACTGTTGCCTTATTATATTTATTTTATGAAGTTCCAATGGCGTTTGAATTGAACATTTTAAACGCTAGAACTAACAATTAAAAGCGATTTAGTTCACGAATAGGCTGTTTAACCCTCGGACTCCTGCGAGTTGTACGCCGCACAGTGGGCAAAGACAGCCTTTTTCGATTAAAAATCAAAGAACTTTCGATAGGAATGAGGTAGAGCAATGAAATTTTTTTTAAATGAAAGCTGAAACTTTGTAGAATATGGGAAAAATAGGGAGATTACGGTACGAACGTTTTTTAACCTTGAGAAAATTCGTTAAAGTTGCACAATTTCAAAAAAGTGCCAGTAGTAATGATAGCGATACGTCAAGTGATGACGAGATGTGAAATGCTTCATGTTTCGTAAGTAACTCAAAACGTTAAAATACTTCATTATCATTATTTTTATTGTGTTTTATATATGAGAATACGATATACTTTCAAACTAGTGTGTTATCAAGTCATTGTAACGAAAAAATTTCATTAATTTGTGTCACAAAAATCTATTTTTTTCAAAAACCAGAGGTCGTAGACAAATTTTGAAAACAGATTTGAAATCAGCGTGAAAAAATCTATGGGAAACGATATACAGCATGTTAAAAAAAAATTTTCCGCGCGTATTAGCGGCAAAAACAAAATTTTCTTGAAATTGTGCAACTTTAACGAATTTTCTCAAGGTTAAAAAACGTTCGTACCGTAATCTCCCTATTTTTCCCATATTCTACAAAGTTTCAGCTTTCATTTAAAAAAAATTTCATTGCTCTACCTCATTCCTATCGAAAGTTCTTTGATTTTTAATCGAAAAAGGCCGTTTTTGCCCACTGTGCGCCGTAGTCGTTTCTCACCCGCATTCACATTTCCCTACAGTTTTCTTACGATATAAGCCGATGGCTCGGGTCCGGCTTCCGCCGTATTTCGAAGGAAGTCTTATATCGGAATAAAATTGTACATATTGACGGTCGTTCAAGCTTATCCGTTACGGGTCACAAATAACTCCGAAACTCCTGTCCCGGAAGAAACTAAATTTCGTTATTGATTGTTCAGGAAGATTTAAAAATGTCATTGGAAACATGTGTACCACCAACGTGGAAAAATATATTAAAATCGAAGAAGGCCCCCTCCTCCTTTCCTTATCAATTCGTAACATTCAGTGAACTACCGCAAAATTTCGAAATTGTGCCACTTGTTAGCGATTTCATTGTGCGAGTCTCCGGGTTGAGTCTCTCGGCTCGGGTTTTTTTAGAGCAATACCATCGGGAGTATCGTTACCGAGGGCGGACGCGATCTCGATCGTTCATCCGGCCAATTAGTTGATCAGATCCGCGTCGGAATCCGGTGAAGTTTCCGCTCCCGAGCGTCCATATCCGGCGGGATCGCGGGAACGACGATGCAACCCGTCGTCGGGGCTGAATCTTATCAAAACGCGGGTCTCAGCAGCTCATCGATCACATTTCTATCGGTTCGAGGGAAATGGTGCTCCTTCCGGACTGGTTCTGTGTATCGAGAGAAAGAGAGAGAGATAGAGAAAGAGAGAAGGAGAGAGAGAGAGAGAGGCCAGGGCAAAGCAACGGGATCCAGCGGGAAGCTGGAACATTTCCAACTCGAACTTCTTCCGTGGCGTTTCTCTGTCCGTAGCGGCGAGGTTTGACGAATCTTCGAAGTTTCCGCGGAGCAATCCGCAGTGCGGGCCAGGGGGTGACAGGGGGATGAAAGGGGGTGAAACTCCGCGGGTAGCCGAGAGAGACGATCACGCTGATAACCGATCGACGAAGAGAAACGTACTCGCGGCGCCTCGTTGTTTGCGTTGCTGATTGTTCGACGCGTCCCGATTTCTTCTCGCGCTTTTTTCCCCCAACAACCACCCTCCTTCCCTTCCACCGGCCAACCCCACATTTCCGCCCTTCGAGTCCACGATCGACGAATAAAGCTTAATACGCAACTCGCTCCCGCCCCCTACACGGAACAGCCGGTGTTTCTTCCTCCTACGCGTTCACCCGTCCCCTAATGGCGTAATTATTTCCCTCGGTCCTCGCAGATAGCCACGACGACCGATAAATTACGCGAGCGACGAGTCTGCCGGTTTTGCCAACCCGTTTGATTTTTTTTTTTTTTTTTTTACGATCTCCAACCCCTCGACAGCCGAATCAAACTTGGGTTTCCAATCAACATTTTATAAAACTCTACACTTGACCATTCGTGGGCGACCAGGATCGTTTATGTCACGAGCAAAATTTCACCCTTGAATATTTATTCTTTCGTACTAATGCTTGAAACATTTGACGCTCCAACAATAAAGAATAGGGACTATATAAAAAAGTAGGAACATGTCCTGTGTATTAAAATAGGGATATCGATACGTATCTCAGAGTTTTTAAAAATTTTTTGGAGCCTACAGCAGTAAAAAAAGCTATGGCTGAACTTCGCCTCGGGAAACCAAAAATTTTTAACTTGTTTTTGTGTAGTCTTGTAGATTTTGGCGAGGAAATGCCGAAAATCCATGTTTCGATCCTAGGAGATCACTAGTTCAGGAGTTATATGTGTACATATGTTTGGCAGTAGCGACTCTTGCCCGATACACGGATGAGCCGGGAGCGCAGTTAAAACAAGCCAGTAATCTTTTAATTCGCCGCGGCTGGCGCGCCGCGAACAACCACAGTCTTTGAACAATGTATTTACGTTCTCCTATCGGGAAGTTTCAAAAGCTCGCCCCCGCTCAAAAGTTTGACGGCAAACGAAATTAAAGAGAAAAAGGCCGAGACGTCGGTGAGGGGAGGGGATAGGGGAGTGGAGGGGATGTGAAGAGTGGATACGACGCAAAGGGAAACCGCGCAAAGGTTCGAGGGAGAGACCGAGGTAGAATACCGAAACTGGTATTCTTGAAATGCAAAGGGCCCACTACACTTGAGGGCGAGCCTCTCTCGTCGAAAATATTCTTCTGATATTTTGTACATAACTTTTTTTTCATATAGCCACTGCCGCCGACGCCGCCGTGCATTCTAATACTTCAACCTCGCTACCCAAGGAATTTCCTGTTTGCGAAACATAATAACCGGTCAGAAAATTGCTCTTGTACCAGCCACGTTGAACACGAGTACCGTACCGTGACCGTTTGTGTAAACACGATCGCAGACCATTGGTTATTTGCATGCTACGGAACAATCTTCAGGAAAAAGATTAGTAACCCTTGGCACTCGAATGGCGACTGTAAGGAGTCGCTAAAAATTGCTGTATCATTATTCAAAATATTTCTTACATTATAGTCTCAATCAACTTAAATCATCGTGACGGAATAAATAACTTTTCCAGCAGTGCTGTAAGTAGAATCAACCTTTTTTAGCCAGACTCCTCAGTCGTCATCTTTGTCGTGAAACCAGATTCACAGTACACAGTACGATACTTTTTCAGCGACTACAATGATTATTGAATTTCTTTATAACTGTAAGACAAACCTTATTTTTTATATGCTTGCTTTCCTCCTGCAGTTGTTTAAATAAATTGAAGATGGTACATCGGTACTATTGGATCCGTTTCGAATTCTATTTAATAATTTTCCCCGCAGTTCGACTTCCGCCGGCAAGAGGCCGGTATGAAAAATAGTATTCCATATTTTCCGGGTGTCTTTCGATATCAGGCTTGCGGGGCGCCTTGTATACAGCGTTTCCTGCGTCGTAAGTTGCCGGTGGCAAAAGCGGTTCGAACCGGTGCTTCCGAAACACAGGGGAGCCATTCTGACCGGACTTGATCCTCTCAGCGGGTATATTCTTGCGACGCCCTCTTTCTCTCTCTCTCTCTCTCTCTCTCTCTCTCTCTCTCTCTCTCTCTGTGGGTGTGTGTATATATTTTTCCCTGCGTTTTTCTTCCAACACTTTCCACCCCAAAGCCACGCGCAATGACATAAACATGTCCCAGGTCTAAGCGACCGGCCGGTGAACCTATGTATTCCCACGACGAGTTCCGCTGTCCGACCGCCAAAACACAACGTTCACGAGCCCTGCATACATTATTCACGGGTATACCGAATGCAACCTCCGTGTTTGGCTATTCATTTTAGGTCGGTTAACCCGCGCCGATCGACATTGTTTACGCGGAACGGTGGAACATTTAAATTCTCCCACCTTCGAAACCAAATTAAAGCCTCTTCAAACAGATCCTCGACTTGGAACTTTTTTGTTCGCACTTGTTGCTGCTACTCGAGTGTGTAATAAATTTCTGCGTCCGTTCGAACCACGATTGTTCCACTGACGTGCGAAATTAAAGGATCGCCCCACCACGGTTTTACTTAAAATTATGTCCGGCTATTATCTAATTGACAAATTGACTGGCTCGCTCGCGAACTTCCTTTTGATTGATACGGGATAATTGAGGCAACTTTCATTCCGCGTCCCGACGGACCGAAGAGCTTTCATTCGCGTTCATTTTGGCAGCGTTCCGCGCCAGCGGTTTCAACGTCGGGACGAAAAGTGTCCATTATTCGCGACGACCGTTCCCATGCCATTTGTTAATTATTGGAAATCTAAAGATTAAAGGGCACCGATGTTTTATGAGAGCGAGACACGGTTCTTTGATGACGAAGTCCGTTTCCAGCGGGACGTACCGAAGTTCTCTTCACAGTTAATTTCGCGTCAATGTTATTCTGGGACACCGAGTATACGTTCAATAGCTTTCAGAGTGAAATGTAGTTACAAAATAACACTGAAATGCTTAATTACCAGAGAGTTTGATTTTAAGCTTTTTCTCGAAACAGAAGTACGAATGGTGTATGAAAATAATTGATTTGCTGAAACTGAAATATTCTAGGTTTCCAGTATTTTATAAAATATAAGTTCAGCAGCGTTTGAACATTAATAGATTTTAAGATCAGCGCTGGTATACGATTCGCGTTCGCAATTTATAGATTCGGTTTTATCGAGAGCTCAATTTTTCGTAGACGCCATCTGCAGCCGCAGTAAAATAACTATTGCACCCCGGCAAACCCCCATCAAACGTAATAAACAAACCGTAAAGAAAAAACAACCGTAAACGCGCAGTCGCGCTCGGAGACGCTATTACGCGAAATGACGTAAACGCTTTGATATAAACCTCTACGAATTTCCAGCGTAACGATACTTTGTCGGAGAATTGCCTTGAAGCTTGGACGTTTAAGGTGTCGAGAACGGTCTGTCAACAACGGTGAATAATTTCGCGGACCGTTGCCGCGCACGCGCCGCTCGATCGCGAATTATTTATGCCGGGCCGGCGTTTTTATTCGGCGACTCGTTTCGTTTCTCTCGGATACGCAATCGGCGGAAGCAACGCGCCCCGTTAGAAGCATCGGTGATCTCGTAAAAAGGAATGGCACGCAATCCAATTTGCGTGCAGGCTCCTTAATCCTCCGAAGAAACGAAACGGCAAGAATGGTCATTCCGCGTTCGCGACTCGAGACAACGTTCAGAAAAACGAAGCCATATTCCCCGATTTATCAAGATCGTTCGCGGTGACCGTGAACATTCCAGATATTAAAAAATGCAAAGCAACGCGAGGAATGTGACGCACAAACTACTGGAGCCACAGTACGGAAAACATACTCCTCAACCGTGCGGTGAACAATATTGTCCACAGTGCTCATAAATGCGAAATTTATAATTTAAAAGAAATTAAATTAAGAGACGTCAGTGTAACTAGATTTACATTCCAAAATTGATCGTTTCATGTGAAATCACTGACCCACAGTGACCCACTGTATTTGCAAATGACAATTTGTTAATCGGCTCTAAACCACTGATAAAGCTCCATAAAGATAGAAATCATAGCAATAATTCCTTTTTTAAATCTGTTACCACCTACAGATCTCAACGAAACCCGATTTTTACAACCAATTACGGTATTAAAAGAATTTTCCTAAATACCGCAAGAATTCGTTTCAATTGCCATAACATGCACCCTCTCTGACCCCTAATTGCATTCGTGTACGTCATTCCAGTGCGGGAATAATTACTCTACGAATTCCGTTTTAGGAAGCTTGCATTTTTACGTTTTTCGAAATCAAGAGGAATTGTAATGCTATGATGCGTCAGTTACGAGAGAATAAACAATTTCAATAAACACCGCTATCAATCCTCAGGGGCCAAACTTCGCCTACACACCGAGTTCATCCTGAATACAGATAGTTATGCGACGTACAATCGTCCCGCTCGTGCGATTCGAAACACATATGTATGCGGCATCGAGCGGAGTACATGGAAACAAGCATGAGCGCCTCGGCTATACCGCTATCGAGACACAGTGCGTAATGCAGTTGAAAATACCGCCTTAAGGGAGAACGTCCCTTTCACGGTTTTCAAAAATCGACAATTTTCTCGTTTCTGCGGATGCCGGTTTTCCATTGGAATTTTGATCCTCAATTTTCGCAAGAATATTATTGATAAAAGGTACAACGTTCAATTTAAACGGTAATTTAACCATCTAGTGTTTCACAAAATTCTCGTTTCAATTATGGCTCGAAAAATGACTCCGTGAATTCCCCTCCGATTCCAATTGGTTTAATCTCGTTATCAATAGATAAGCGTTTATGTAGACATACAATAATATTGCATTTTCTTTTCCTTTTACGAAATGATTAGAAACGAAGTTGTATGGATGTGAAAAAATGCGTATAAAATATGAGAAAATTTGTCCAACGAGACTAATTCGCGTTTGGAGAATGAAGAGACATAAAATTGTCTCTTGGGTCCTCACGAGACGATTTATTAGGACGTTATCAGCAGAATTTCGGAAGTTTCAACAGACCGTTCTCGAAGTTTGCCGGAAAGGCAATATTGACTCGGTGTCCAGCAGCGGTTGTCGATACAGACAAGACTAGTCGGTCCCGTGGCCCGATCGTTGTCCCACATACTTTACAAGCTGTTTTCGAGTTTTCGCGACGATTGTTGCGTCGCTCGCAAACGACGAATCCGCGGCACTCGACGGTCTCGGCCTGTCACGGGTTCACGCACGTTTCGATTTTTAACAGGCGATAAGGGAGCCGAGGGGGGAGAGCAGGAGGACCCGGTGCGTCGTTAACGAGAGACAGGAGTGTCCTCGTGAGATTTTAGGCCGCGTTAATGAGAGGAAATTGTGGTAAATAGAAACGACGACTCTCCAAACCCGTGCGAACCGGATTTCTCCGTCGAAAATTCGAATCCTCCGCAATTTAAACACGCTCACGTGACAAACACTTCTGTCGCAAGCTTTACAAACGTACAAAGCGTGAAACGTATCGAGTTGCACGCAATCTGGGAAGATACGAAAATATTGGAAATTCTCCAGTTTGAAGAAATAAATGTATTTAACACTGAACCTACCACAGCCGGTTAAATGACCGGCTTCAGATTTTTTTAGAAATTTTAAAGATGCCTTCGAAGGAATTGATTCAACAAATTTCTTTATTCAATCGTAAACTGTAATAAAAATCTCACGAGATCTAAATAAATTAAATCTTATTAATTTTATAAGCCGATACATGCTAGCCAATTTTAATGCTCGGTAGCTTTAGTGTTAAAAGAAAATTGGACTGGAAATAGGTTTTGTTTGGCGTGATTTTTTTTTTAAATGAGATAGTGGAAAAGGAAAAATAAATTTGTACAATGATATATAAAAACATAGTCTGAAAAATATATGTTCTGTAAAACAAATGAACAAAAAGTTACAAGTAAATTCAATAACCTATAAAAACATAGTTTGCAAAGTACAATATACAAATAATAATTTGGGAGGGTAGGTACATAGGTAGGTAATATAGGAGATATTGATGATTGTACAGATTGTGTCAGTAAATGATCCTATAAGAACAATTTATGACTGAAAATCATTGGCAGTGAACAGTCTTATACTTGTTTAAAAACTGTATTATAGATTTGTTAAACCTTAAAATAAGCGGAAAAGACGTTAAAAAATATGGAATGTTATTCTTATAATATTGTAGAATTATAGTTGCACTGTATGCAGCTTTGTCCATGGTTTCCCTAATTAATTAAACATGATTTCTGCACCTTTCTAGAACCCGTGCAACTTGAGAAGTGAATCACTCGATGAAATCGAAAGTTGAATCATTCGATCGATTCGAGCGAAGACCACGTGCTCGCAATGGAAATCAGGTCTCGTCGACGTCGCCGATAAAACAGCCTACAGTAAACCTCTCAAATAATCCTCAATGGAACGATTTTCAGAACAAATACGAAGGTAAATAAATTCCATAGAATTCTCCAAGGTCCACTTCGTGACGTTACGACATCAAACACCCTGTCAAACTTTCGACAAGAAATTCCAGAGATTGTTTACATAGGAAGCAGACGAATGACAATTTTTCAGCACAGAAACTATCAAAATTAACCTAGACTGATCTAAGAAGTCTCGACCACAAGACAAAAGTCTGACCACACGAAAACTTCATGTTTGTATCACCACTGAAATAAATTCACGACCCAACTACAATTCCAAGCATAGAAAACGGTCTACGAATCACCAGAAAAATAATATCTCCCGGTTCCTGCAAGCCGGTCCAATCATTCACATCAATCAAGAACCCGGAAACTCCAACTAGTGCCGGCAAACCACAGAAACTCCGGCAATACCATCGAAACCAGTGAAATCGCATCATCCCCTATCAGTCTGGAAGGTACCGGGGGAGTCACGAATCGACACGAACAAACAGACACACGGCAAGCATGGCCACGTGGTGTTCTTGAAGACCTCGTTGCTACGTCAACGCGAGACTTCCGCGTATCCTCCTGTATCCTTCCAGAATCTCTTCTGGAGCCTTGAAATCCCTGTTGGGACACTTGACAACCAAAACATGTCACACAAACGCGATTACTCTTGCCGGAGTGGTCACTGACAGCCTGAGGAGTTCCGAATCGTTTCAAAATTCTGACACGAAGAAATTTACCTTTCAAAAAAAAAAAAAAAAATTGGCGATTTCGAGGTCGATGGACGGTGACAGTTGGTCAGGAAGAGACGGACGCGTAACGTATGTTTACACTCGCAGACTGACGCAGCAGGACGCGTGTGTACGTGGGGTGGTGAAACGTCGCGGGGTCGTTAGGCTCTCACTCTCGCTCGCTCGCTCTCTCACTCTCGCTCTCTCGCTTTCTCCCTGTCGCACTCTCTCTGTCTCTGTCTCCGTCTGCCTCCGGTGCAGGAACACAGCGGTTGATCTTCAGCAATGGACTCACCTTTCCGCGGGGGAGGACGGGACCGGAAGACGGAGGCTGTCTTCTGCTAGGACGAAGGCTGGCTGGCGCCGGCCAACACGAGCCCACGCAGTCTGGACGAGTCTCGGATGGGCACAGGTGTAAAATCTCCGAAGACGCGGCTACGCCGCTCGAGTGATCGGTGTGGACTGCAGAAAAGCCCGCAGATGATATCAGAGACTTAGGGGTGACTGCATGACATCATCGCCGGCCAATCGCCGCGCGGCCGGCCAGGCGCATGCGCGCAACTCCTAGCCGCCAGGGCTGTTGCGATATATCGCAATCGATTGCTCAACTTCGCGCCCCCCGGAACGACACGCGACCCCCGACGGACGCCACGACAACCTACGTTTGAATTCGCGCGGGAGAATCGCGACGGGGGTGGCTTTTATCCCTTGGAAGACGCTTGCTGCTCGAGTCTTTCGAACGGTGAGAAATTACGAACGAACAGTGTTACAGGATATCTTGGAGCTGTACAATTTTTTTCGTCGATAAACAAGATCTCTGCAGAGAATCAAAATTAACTTTTTTACCGGATTACTTAGTGGCAAATATTTTATAATTTTTAAAGGTCTATGGTCTGTGAAGACTTTTCTAATTAATCAACAGCAACAATTCACATTGTGAACTAACAAATAAACCCCGGTAACCACTTAGATTTTTACAGAAGTTGGAAGAATTAGTTTGGTACATGCCGTGAAAAAAATTTTTCAAAAATTTTAATTGGTCGACAGATGCTAAAAATTGCTTTTTATCACATCTTTGTGAACTGTCTTCGTGAACCGATGTCAATAGAATTCATCATCGGAGTCACTATGCGAACAAAAAATGTCGCGAACAGCGACCTTTACTAATTCATGTAATAATATACACTATCGCTCAAAAGTATCCGGACAATTGCGAAATATCGTTATTAGCATTGCATCAAAGTTATTTCAGTGCCTAAAAAACAGTGACTAAAATCGATTTTTATTAGTTTCTTGTGAAATATCTGACGTTCTAAATTAAAAATTACGTGTATACAGGGTGAGTCACCTAAAGTTTGCACCTCAAAGTATGGTAAGGACAAAGTTGAATGGTACAATGGGGCTGACACGATGCTATAAAAAATTTTGTTTTTATGTCATTTCTTTTAGAGATATCAAGATCACCTTGACTTTTTTTTTAAATGGAACCACCCTTTTTTAAACACCTACAATGATAGTCCTTTTCATTAGGAATTCAGTGACAATAATTATTCCAAGGTCATTCAAAATTTTTTATAGCATCGTGTCAGACCCATTGTACCATTCAACTTTGTCCTTACCATATTTTACGTATCTTTAGAAACAACAAAGATATTTGAGTCTATAAGTGTCCGGATACTTTTGAGCGGTAGTGTACACATTTAGCGACACGCAAATGAACTTGGTACGAAACGATATTGCAATTAAATGCATTATTAATGAGTCTCGCAATGAGTCGGATTTGATAACGGTCGATGATACAGTGGGCTACAGTTACAGGGCAGGAGGATGCGCCATGTAAACGAAGCCCATAGGGCAATTGCTTCGGAGCGCAAAGATATTTCCATTGAGTCGGGAATGCAGTTGTTCCACCACGGCATCTCGTTACACGGGAAACGCCGAACCTCGATTCAGAAAATGTCACCGCGCGCGAGATTGGATAGGTTGTCGTTCCACTAGGTGGACGAAGTTAATTGCCGCGAATTGCAATTTCTCGTGCGATGCGCGTTTGACGTGTATCTGCCTTTTGCGTTGCGTTGCTCGTCGGCCCCGCAGAGACCCCGTTGCCCGAGTGTTCCTCGCGGCGCGGCATACGCGACACGACCACGAAGAAACCTAAAAAGGAAACGCGGACTTTCGGCTGTGATTAATTGCTTCGGAAGCTTTCGGAGCAAGCGACGCTTACCCCCTTAAACGCGGAAGCTTCTCGGCTGACGGGAAATTAAATGAAAAATCGCGACGTATCGGACACCTCGACACCTGTGTGTAAATTAATTCTTTGCCCTTGGTGACTTCTCTCGGGAATACTGGTAACTCGACTGCGCGGATCTTTATACAAAATTCTCGGTATTTCACCGAGTCGTTTTTTCTCATAAACGCATGGAACCAGCAGTGTAATTTAACGCTAAACGAACGGAGCTATAAATGTAACAGATACAGTCGAGTCGGAAAGTAAGTTAACGACTGGTATATGCAGGCAAATGAATATGACATGTCTTTAATCTTTAATAATGATAATATATGTTTTACTAACATATTTGTTTATTTCCTTGCACCTCCTAAATAAAAACAATACAATAACTTGATTTTATTCATCATATTCATTGCCTACATATCACTAAATGTTAACTTACTTTCCGACTCGACTGTATATATGTTGCCTTATGAAAATGATAAGATTTAATTTATGTAGCGCGGTTCTTATTGCAATGTGTGTTCTACTAAAGATATTTATCGAATCATAGCTGCATCTTTATAATTTCAAAAATTGTCAGATAGAACGAGAAATAAATACTGAAAAATACATTCCATACATACTGTAAGAAAAGACTGTGATCATGTTGTATGTACGAAATTGTACGCAGAAGTTTGAAAAGGTCAATTTGACCGTGGTAGGTTTAGTCTTAATAATTGTCATCGAAGTCAGCAAATATTTCCACGTCCTTCGAAAAGGAACATCCTTGCTGACTGGATTTTTCGAAGCGCAAATAATTAAGGAATGTACGAGTAGCATAAAATACGGCAGCGCGGGAAGAACAAAGTGATACTTCTCGGCTGACAAGATTAAAATACCATTTCTCCGGTAGACAAGATTAAAATTCCGTGGTGTTCTCGGCAGCTCGAGGAAACGCGACGTTCGAATACTTTTCCGGGACCGGCGTACATTGTCGAAAAGTTTGATGCACGCGGAGGAAAATCCGCTTATCGCACGCACGTCGCCGATGTATGGAAAATTATTCGCGCGCAAGCGCATAAACGCGGCGTCTTCCGGCACCGTCAAGCATTCCTGACGTTTCACCGTCGAACACTTGTTTCGGACATGTACGGGTCTCCGGGTGGACGCTCCCGCGCGGCAGACAACATTATCATGCACCCGACACACAAAAGCCTTCTTTCTGAAGGCAAGGTGAAATTGCCGTTGAAAAAGCGTGTCGAGTGGTTCTGAACTACGGGCATAGAAAGCGGAGAAAGGAACCGTGGAAAGGCAGTAATTCTCCAGGAAAGTTTCCGTCTTTCCAGGTCGAGCCGCGGTAATTTGGACGGGACGAAAACTGTTGACCCCGTGTATCGCCGCGAAGATGAACACCGGCCTCTTGTCATTCGCGACATTCTTCACGAGGAAACATTGTTCGCACTTGCCGCGCTACAGAACCTCTGGATTTCTGTCTTGGCATACTCAAATGCTTCGCCATATTGTCAACAAACACCTCTTCTGATTGCACAAATTTATTACCCCTCCTTATACTTCGCCGATGTCATTCGCGATAACGGTGGGGATAATATCGAGCAACATAAAAGCCGCACAGGTACCCTCATCCGAAATACGGCGAAGGCCGGTCCCGAGCCATCGTCTTATATCGGAATAAAACTGAAATATCGGTGAAGGTCAGAAATGACTCCGGCATAGAGTCCAATAGTTGAGCTTGTCTAGGTAGAGTGAATTCACTGTAGTGGGGATAATTTCGCGACGTTTGTCGTCCAGGTCTTGGCGACATACATAGAGAAATCCATGTATTTTGTTTATTAAGCAGAAGCTCCGTTGGTACGCGTCCGATTTTGTTCGAATTTGGAGACAATATTCCGCGCAATGTATTCTATGACACAGGCGCAGGATCATTTTCATAGCCCACGGGATTGATTCACTTTCTGCCAGACTGGCAGTCTGCTTGTGGTCTTTGAGGTCGCGGGGCAGAGAGGACGTTGATAACTTGCTTTCAAGAGAGAGACTCCGAGTCTCACAAGTTCGATCGCCTCGAAGTGTTCGAACTTTACCACGCGCTCGCAAGGCATCTTCGTGTTCTAACGGAGCAATGACCCATAACTATTAACAGGTTAAAGACAGCACCGATAATTCTATTATCAAAGTTAAAGCATACCCTGTGCAGCGCCGAACCTTCGAATCGCTCTGTGTACCAGAACGGAGTATGAAAAATGTTATTACTTGTTGGACAGGTTTCTATAATCTAATAATTCCTACAATTTAATATTCCTTAACCATTAAAACCTGTTACAATTTCTTACTTGACGTGATTTCAACTGACTCTGAACATTTTTCTCGTGTATATTTTCAAGACAGTGAAAAATAAAAGTAAAAGCGGTGTTTTAAACAACGTTCCACGAGCGTTCCCATCGCGAGTGAAACGTTATGCTTTTGTTTGTTGAGCAATAAATGGAAGTGTGTGAACGACAGTACGATTTTAAACTGTCGCTAACAACCTTGCAGTTGGTACTTTGCAGAAAAAAACGCTTTCTCGCTTGGAAAATTTAATTCTCACAATATTATGCATTTTGAAAACAGATAATTCGCATAAGAATATGCAGGGGGAAGCTAATCGGTGTAAATTCAATTTTGTCATATCAATTTGTTAAAACTGTAGCAGTTCTTTTTTGCCGTAGTTTTATTGTTTTGATAGTTAAATTTACTATTGGTTTTTACAACAGGTTTTAAAAGACTCGATTATCTCAATTTTCATGTTCAAGGACTTACCCTCTATACAGAGTTAACCAGAAGATGTACAGCAGTAAAGAAGTAGTGGAAGGAATTCGATAGGTGAATGAATGATTACCGACACGAGAACGCAAAAATTGTTTAAAAACAGAAATAAGATGATATCGTAAGCTGCAGTTCGGACTGCAGAATAATTGCGACTCAACATTTTCAGCTGAACAATATCAGAAATGTTTCACGTCGCGTCCGATGCGTCGAGAAGGTTTAAAGAAAATCCGTTGGAAAACTTTCCGGCAAACGACCGAACGTAGAACGGAGCCGAGGTAAATGACTACCTCGTCGAACAAATCCGGACTTACGAAACATTAAAATTTCTGCTCGATGCGAAAACATCGACGGATAGGGGAAGGCCGGGGCTCCACGGATATTTCTCCCGATAAGTCACAAAGAGGGACACACGCACGCCTCCTGTGTTCCTTTCGCTCCCGACAATCCCCACGGCCGTGGAATAAAATCCTATACAATCCCGATATTTCCTGGATCGGTTTGCGCTCCGCGACTTTGTCTTTGAAAGCAAACGACGACTACGACGAGGACTTTCGAAGGCGAAAGCGAGGCGGGGGCCTCCTGCCTCCGCGTATGTATTTATGAAACGGCAAAGCGCGCATGCATGCGTACACATGTTTCGAAGTTTGTTCCTTTCCGAAGCGTTCGCCGGCGACGAGCTATGGTATGAGGAATGGTCGAATTATGCGACATATTGCGGGACCCGAGCACCCTCCAGCGCCCACGTGCTCGCACACCGGAAAACCTTTTCCATCGACGGGGGAATTGTTTCGGCTATGAACAACCGGGCTTCCACGTCCGACAAAGATCACGGCGAAATTCTCGCCATTGTTGGTATTACCGTGATTATGCGTCCCGAAGCGAGCTCGACGCAGACCCTGCTCCGTTAGCCATTCACTGTGGATCTATATGCAAAATAATATTTTCCTCTCAATCGTCATCGCAAAAGACTGTTCTTCTCAAATAATTTGTCATTTTTGTACGCGAATGTCATTTCTTAGTGCAAAAATATTATTAATCATATTATGGCAAGTTAACAAACTACGAGATAACTCGTAGTCGGCGTCTTAGGCAATAACACAAACTACGAGTTTCCTCGTAGTTGGCAGTCAACGTGTTAAGTGTATAGCATATTAAGATAATATTTATTTTATTTTTAATATTTTGAAATAATATTTTTCAGGGACAAACACGCGATAAGCGGGTCTCGGATCGACGAACGTCGCGAACGTGTAAATTCTTTGATCGAAATCTCGATTTCCTTTGGTCGGCGATCGAGCGACGGAGGAACTATTCAGCAGAATCGCAACGCGATAACTGATTACTTCTTTGCAATAAAACTCGGCGGGGGGCGAGTAGAGAGATCGATTACGCTCGAGTAAGGAGAACCCGAGAATACGTACGAATCAATCACGAAGCTAGTTGGCGGATTAAGCTCCACAATGCCCCTCTATCACCTGTATCGATCACAGGAGGAGCGACGGCAAAACGGAACCCCCGCACGATTGATTCGAACACACGATTCCGAACGACCGAGATTGCGTGTCAACGAATGACACTTGTTTCTCTCTCTCTCTCTCTCTCTCTCTCTCTCTCTCTCTCTCTTGGTATCAGTGTCACCGCGATCATAATGCAATCTCCCGCATGACCGAGCTCTCGAACCAAAAAAAAAAAAAAAGAAAATAGGGAACGCAAGGGAATCTGGTTCACGGGAAATTGCATTATTTCAGTGGCGATTTATCTAATGTGCTTACCAGGCAGAGCCGAGCTTAATCTCGCATCCGCGTTCTACTGAGACGGTCACGTTCGATGTTATCTCCTGTGCACTGAACACTGACGCTGTACTTGCAGGTAGAGCGGAGACGAACTTACTCGCTGTTGCCAAACACATTGATTTTTCGCGGAAATTCGTGAACTAGAACATCGAAGTACATTGCAAAACATTGATTTTGAAGAATTGACGCGACTGAATTTTATTTACAGTGACTCCCACTGATATTCAGACGCTATTGAAAATCGTATATCTTTGTTAATATTGGACCATACGACTTGGATTTTTTTTTTAAATAAGTTAGCACAATTGGTTGCTACATAAAGTGAAAACAAATTTTCACAAAAATTGCGGTTGATCGAAATTGCAGAGAAAACAATAGAAGTTGTATTTTGGAACTTTTTTAGGTGGACTTGCATTGATAATTTAGAAAGTACGATTACATATTCTGAGAATTTCATCAAAATTCAAATCAACAGGCACGCCTGCCTGGACACGTAGCCGTTAATTATTGCAATGCTGTGTGCGGGAAAATGTTGAGGGTCGACGTCAGACGTTTCGATGAAATGAAAGAAAGCGACCGACGTCTATAAATTGCCGTCCTTCCGTATATTTTCTTCTCGGCGGCGCCAGCGTTTCGTGCCGAATTCAATGGCGAAAAAAGGGGAGAAGCATCTCATTAAGGTGTTTTGTGAGCAATCCCCTTCTCGATACTCGGCTCGCGTTCCATTCATTGACCCATTAAAACGCGCGACAATGACTCGGAAAAAAATAAGACGCGGCGAATTATCGCGGGATGGCGTGTCCACGGTTCGAACAAGGCGCCTCGGACTCCCCTAAGCGATTCAGATAACGCCGCTGAAATATCGGGAACGTAATAAATGTGCCCGTTTCTCACTGTCCGTGGACCGATGATATATCACGATGATTCTGTGTGTATCGGGAGATGACACGTGACACGGTCAAACAAGGGAGAGCGGAGCATTGTTTATCGACGCGTTTTACAGATTTTGATAGGTGGTGTTCGGTGCAGAATCGCCAGTTCAGGGGAACAGACTCGAATCGAGGGGAAAAGGTGTTACCCCCTCTCTCTGCGAGTAGAGTCACGTGAGACGCGTCACGTGACCGGGCCATAGCGGAAGCGTGGGGGAACAGCGTCGGAGAGGGAAAAGGTAGAGTGGGGAGAGAAGTCTTAATATAGCGACTCTACTTTGGTGTTCCTGGTCTCGATAACCCCGTCATTTTTATTTTGCATAAAGATCCGCTGTCTACTTATTAGTTTCCCCACATTTTCAGCAACAATTCTTTTTTAGGAAAAACTATTCGCCAGCCCTTCCCCCGCTATTTTCGACGCACACGCGTCGCCTAATCGTGGAAGGCGAAAGCTAGAGTGCTGCGGACAATGTTTTTTCAAATAATGCGGTAATTTCCATGCTCTCCTGAACTTTCGCCGTTAATTCGCGGCCGTAATGAAAGCACGCTCCTTTTGCGACCCTGCAAGCGTCGCACGAAACCAAACACCCGCGTATGATATTCTACACCCTGCCTCATAACGACCATCCCTCATTTGAATCCCTACGCGAACGTCACATCAAAGATATCCGAGCGGGCCACCTCCCTCCCCACCCGCAAAGGGGGTAATACCCACTGACCATAAGTCACTTATGCAAATCCGCGAGATGGAAACACGCGTCGCTTCGCCGCATTGCTCGTCGTCTACGACCAAACAAATTCAATTTAATATTCAACGTCTCCTCGATCATGGTCTCCCGGTGACCGTCGTCATGGACGTTCACGGCCAAAATTTCTCAACACCGTCGGGACCGCTACGTGTAACATCAAAACGACGCTCGTAATGATCGTTCCGAATTAGCGGAACACGTGCACGGCCAAGGTCGTTTCAAAGACGAACTTATTTTATTCTATACTTTCACAATATCGAAACAAAGATATACCATTCCGTTTAAAAAATACGAGGCGACCTTCAAATAACCTTGACAAAAATAAAGATACAAATTTGTTTTCGTCACAGTGACCTTGGCGCTTAGCGTGGAACACCCTATAGAAGGATCGAGACAAACCAAGGAGGATAGAGTGGAACGATTAAATTGTGTTCCTTGTGAGCGAGCACCTTCCTTTCCGCTGACGGCAGAAATCGATAATATCGACAGCCGTGCTAATAATCGAATATATTTCACGGTCCGGTACAATTAAAGTTGAAACTGCAATAACAGGCCCAGCTACGTAATCAATACTGGAGCTCCGTGTGCAAATGGAGAACGATAGGATTAATGAGCTCAAAGCGGAATTAAAGAGAGAGAACCGCCGCGCGATGCGATACTAAACGAGCGTACCATCGTGTACATTTTACGAAGGCGGAATAAATATGTTCCGAGTCGTTCAGATCATTTTAAATTGACACTTTACGCTGGTAAGCTGCGTGCTCGGTCACGGGGCTGAGAATTAAACAGTTATACCTTTGCGGATCTGTTTCAACAAGGTCGCCCGACTTTCTGACGAACCTCTCCTGTTTCTGAATATGGAGAACTTCTTTGAGGCTCGCCTGGATCTCAAAAAGAATTAATGAGTTGATCCATGGACTGAATAATTCTTGCTTTTTCAATGCAAAAATATATTCGGAGGTATTAACACAGTTAAGGGTAATGTGATATAATGTAATGTAATATAATTTCCACGAGCCACCAGGTATTTCTTTGATTTGTTTTATTTAAAAAACGAAAGATACTCATCCTAAAAATAATTATTTCCCATTTTTACAATTTTCTTACAATATTGTAAATATCGGCAGAGATGAGATGCAGAGATGGTTATAATTATTTCCGCATCTTGTAGAAGCGATTAAACGAAAACGAATACACGAGCAGATTCGAGCAATACTGATTTTAAAGCAACATCGGACGCTTTAGTGCGGTCGGTGAAATATTCGAAGCAACGGGGGACCAAGGAGCACAGCCATGAAACGTAATCCCAGATCTCACGCGGAGATTATCAATGGTGACCATATCAAGGGGACCAAAATGGAAGCTGAGTAACAAGCCCACGAAGGGTCGCGTTCCAGCCGGCAACAATTTTTCATCTGTAATTAACTGTCAGTAGCGGACAGTCAGGTAATCAAAGTGGAAACAGGAATCCGTCACACGTTACAACCTTCGACGTTACATCGTTCGCTATCGTTTCACGTGAACTCGAAACTGAGGGCTTTTCTGGTGATAATGTTATCCGTAAATACCGTATAATACAGAGATTATAATGTCTATCGATATCTCGGCGTGAGACAACTATGTAATAATCGCCGAAAGTTGAAACGACGGTTTTTGACATTACGTGTTACAAGATATAAGAAAAATTAGATGGAAAATCATGGGAAAAACACCAAAATCGTATCAGCCTTGACAAAAGGAAAATTATGATCGATCCACTGATCAATAAAATAATCCAGATGATCGAGTAACAAATGGAATGAATATTGTGCTGATACCTCTTTTATTACAGTACATATTGTTTTGTTTTTAACACTACGTGCCGATGATTTTGTATCGTTTGCGAGCGACAAAACTGCTGCGATAAAGAGGCAATTAAAAATAAATTACTATTTCAAAACCTGGTCAATTAACTGCGAATTTTATACATTTGAGATAAAACAGAATATGTCAAAAAGAAAACTGAAAAAATATTGGAAGAATTTAAGGATATTGTTGGATTTCTTAATTAAAAGATATTAATTTCCTTTAAACCGATATAAAATTTTATTTTGGCGTTGTTAATGTACAGCCATTGAAGAACATATAGCCATACAATAGATATGAATTTTCTCCTTTCTTTTTTAAGAAATTATGAATTACAAAAAAGCTCTAGACGGTGAAACCGTAAAATAAATCGTAGTGCAAGGGGTTAAATATTTTTTCTCGAAATTTTGCCCAGGTCTGGTACACGTTTTGGACATCAAGGTTAATTCCTGTGCGGAAAAGCGAGGGTCCCGTGCGGATCGGTGGGGGAAGGTGAATTTTTTCGTTCGCTGGGGACACGACATTGTAATAAATGCGTCGGTTAGTATCCGCCGTCGCGGTATGCATAGTAACGAGACCGGCACGATGATCCTGCTCCGTCGACGTCGGGCTCCGTCGCGGCTCGCGTCTCGTCGCGAAAACCGTTCTCTATCGGGACAATGGGGCCGGCTTTATCAGATAAAGTCGCGCTTGCTATCGGTCTTGGCAAATAAGGGAACGCTGACAGTTCGACGATGACACACGGCTCCCGTAGTTACGGAGGCGTACGTGCCGCGACGGCTATTTTTTTCCCGTTCCTCTGCTTCGCGCGTCCGTAATTTCAGTTGCGCCCCGACGCCGCTGCAAGGACGAGAACCAACCACCGAGTCGAGTGAGTAAATTCAGCACGATCGATTCTAATCTGTTTCGAACCGCGTGTGTCGCAAGCACATGTGTGCGCGCAGGTATTTATGTGTGTCCGGCGAACGACTGCTCCGCACCCCGGAACATCATCGACTCCGGAAACGACTGACACATTCACTGACCTTCACTGATCATCTAAGAGGAGAGTCCGTCATTTCACTACTGTGTCCTTTAGAAATCTCTCTGTTTTAAAATGGCCATTTTGTTCTTCATTTTGTACATTTTGTACATTTATTTGTAACAAATGCAACTTCGACATGAATTGAATTTTTAAAACGCAAACTTGGTTTATCAAACGGAGTCGTTTCTGTACCGAAATTAAATTTTCTTTAAAAATTAAACCATTCCTGATTTGTCCTTTATTTTTTTAGACTTCGTAGTGCTAGATATTTCTATGCCTTAACACGGTGACCAGTATAGAATAATTAATTTATTAAATTACGGACGAAAGAAATGTGGAAAACATTGTAGTTTCATGTTGGAATGTTCGTCGAAATTGAGTGACGATACGAATACGTAAAATAAAGGACGGAACATATTACATAAACTCATACACTCATTTCAAAGAAATGTCACATGAGCTCTGAAAGTGAAGTGAGCTGTTACGGTTATCTATGGATTTGAGTATTTATTATTTACTTTGGAAACCACGACGATAAACACGCTTTGTGACGGCTTTCCTAATTCCCCCTAAGTGTCCGGATATTTACATGTTTTATAACATTACTGAAATATGTTACAAATACAGTTTTGTCTATGAATTATTATCAGGCTGCGGTTCTAAATTTAATATGAGCATACTTAAGCAAGTATTACTTCAATTAGATGAAAACTTTATGAGCGTGCAAAAATTTTATTAATGAAAAATTGCATGAACAATTTTTATCCCGTGGTCTAATTATTATATTATAAAAGTTTCCATTTCAGTGCTATAAAAAACTCCGGTATCTAATTATTTTATTTTCTCGTCGACTTGCTTCTAAAAGACAGTTAAAAAAAAAAATGAAGAAAATCGGTTAACTGATCATAAAAACAAAGCTGTAATAATACCAGGAAATCTATGTCATCGACGGATGACTAAAGTCCGTCGCGATTGTTTAAGCCATCCGGTTTGATAACCAGCCAACTGACTAAACATTATTCTTATCTGACTTAACTGGAACGTGTATGTACTCTGTATGTATTGTTCTTTTAGTACCTTCGAGACCGGCCTTGACGAAGACCGCTTCGATGATTTTCGTCTTCTGAAAGTCGACGTGTGATTTCTAATTGCGCTGCTCAACGATCCATCTTCCGAAGGCATATTAAATCTTTGAGTGAGTATAGTTATCTTTCGCAGACGTTTATATCTCGCGGAGATACCGAGGCTTTTACGAGAGCGGTCGCTTATCTCGTTTCTATCGTTTTGACACCGCGAAACGTTAAACAATTGATGACCCATGTCTTAAGAATCTGAGCTGCGCAAGGACGACAGATCACTTTTTTCCAAGTGCCAAACATGTTTCAATTAATTGCCTGCAAACGTTAAATATCGTATAAGTACGTTCTAATTTTATAAAATTGATAGTAACTCGTTGCAGATAGATATAATTGTGATTAACTAAAACTCGTGGCCAACGATTGTATAGTTGATTGAACACGATCCAATACATAAATTTCGGAATTCGATAAATCTATGTATATATCTATGTATATATCTATGTATTCTTAAAAAAAAATGACCATTTTTACATTACCTTATAAAAATAACAAGAATGTATCCATCAAAATTTTCAGCCGTTTCTTTAATAATATTTTTCCAATGTAAAGTGGTAATTTTTAGTGCTCCGTAAACCTAATGTTAAAAATAATTCAGTGCACTTTTACCTTAATACGTAGTCACTCTATAAAGCGATTGCACTGCGATTTATTTCACAGTTACAGTGATGGAAAATTCTTTGCAATTCATAGTGTCTTAAAAGAAGCAGTACAAAATATGAATTTTCTTGAAAGTAAAATAAAATTCCAAAATAATTTATATTAAAAATCTTCACTGCGAGTCTGTCTCGATATTACAGCGCGAGGGGTTAATGACGACATCACTGAGAGTGATAAATTGTTTCCAGGCCATGGACAGCCTATACCCGAACCTAAACGAGCGCTTTAAAAGCGAGGGCGTCTGCCCGATCTGCCTGATGGAAATGGAACTGGCGGCCAGGTACACTTGCAGCAATGGTCACACGATTTGTTACCGTTGCAAACCATACTATTACGCCTGTCCCAGCTGTCAGTCGCCGTTAGAAATGGAGCTGCCTTCCCAACGCGCCGTTCCATCTTACCCGATGCCCATGCCGTCTCATTTCATGCCCCATCCGCTTCCACCAAAATTCCATGAACACCATCCGAGCGCACCTGACATGGATTTTCTTGATCACGAGAGGAACCTGTACCCGCCGCCGCCGTCCGCGAATCAGGAGCTCGTTGCCTGCTCTTATGTTAATCTCGGCTGCTGGGTCAAGATACCGATTTACCTGATAGACCTCCACGAATCTCGGTTAGTACAACACAGTCCCCTTCTTGCGAAATTATTCGGGACATTTTTATCCCGACAGATAACCGCTCAACCCATGGCTGATATAGCATGGCGATATAAGACGAAAATGAGGAGCACAAAAATTGTGATTCCCGGTTTATTTTTCAGTTATTAACCCTTAAAGTGACGACAGTACTTCGTTTGTACTGTGGTCGTAGCGTCCGATAAGGGTTAACAATTAAAATTCGCCTAAAATGCGGCAACCCGGCCAACAGAGGTGCACGCAACTTATGGCGTTAGCAACGTAAACCTCTGCTGGTTGGGTTGCCGCATTTCAGGCGGATTTTTAATTGACGATAACTACAAAATGAAGCCGAAATCGCAAATTTGTTATTCTTCATTTTCGTCTTATATTGTCTTGCAGAACCACCTCATAAATTTTCTCCCACCTGTAGTCAAACACCCTGTATTTCAAACGTCGTTGAACAGGATTTACTGCTATAAGGCAAAAGTTATTTTTTCAATCTTTCTAAATTGAACTAAACCCAATTAAATTGAACTGATAAATCAAAACTTTCCTAAATGTAACGAAATTCTGCAATAAATCGATTAATTCGTGGCAACGAAAGCGTTTGAGCTTAAAATGTTAATTAACGTTCCAGATGTCAATTTCGTCCGCACCTGGAGGAGGAGAGCGTTCCGACGGACGTGGCGCACAAGCACGAGGACATGGTCCAGTGCAGGTATCACGTGGCAGGGTGCAAGGTGAGCACGTCACCCTGGAGGATTTCGATCCACGAGGCTCACTGCGCGTATAAAGATCGTTTCGAGGCTATGGAAAATCTGAGCGAGTCTCTGGGCGAGATAACGATCATGAGCGACGAGTACGGCGACCCCGAAGAGTTGCTGGAATGCAAGTTCAGGCGGTACGGTTGCATGGTGAGCATGCCGAGACGACGGAAGCGGATACACCAGGAGAAGTGCAACTACCGGAAGTATCACGAGACGGACTCTTCGGACGACGAGGGCGACCCGGAGGAGCTGGTTGTGTGTAAATGGGCGAAGTATGGTTGCATGGTGAACATGCCCAGGCGACGGAGGCGAACGCACATGGAAAAGTGCAACTACAGGAGCCACGAAGACGAAGAGGACGGCTATCAATCGGAGGACGAGTGCGATCCGGAAGAGCTGGTCCCCTGCAAATGGGCCGAGTATGGTTGCATGGTGAACATGCCCAGGCGACGGCAGTTGACGCACCAAGAGAAATGCAACCACCGGAGAGACGATGAGGAGGAGTACGATCCGAACGAGCTGGTCCCTTGCAAATGGGCCGAGCACGGGTGCATGGTCAGACCGAAGCGTATCCGCGTGGAAAGCCACGAGGAAAAATGCAATTACAGGATGGAGGAATGCGCGTTCAAAGATAACGGGTGCAGCGAACTGGTCCATTCTTCCCGGAAATACGCGCACGAGAGACATTGCCAGTTCGCTAATTAAATCCTCGATCGGGCTCGCATACTTTAACCAGAAATGAATTTGTATGCGAACTGTTATAACATTTAATTTCACGTTTATTCTATCTGGAACTTTATACGAAAATTGTGGTACTATTTGGTCACCGAGTTGGTCTTGATTTTAGATATTAAGCAAACACGCACTCCAATTCGTTTGGTATTGAAAATCATATAAAGAATTAACAATTAAACGTAATGGTATTGTAGGTTGCATTAAAATCAATGTTATTACAGGTCGCCTAATTGGTCTAGCATTTACAGATTACAAAAATATGCACTCCCGTTTGTTTGTTACTAATAAACATATCGAGAATCGAATGTATGAAATATGAGATAAATAGAGCATTCTGATATCGTCCATAAGAGATTGTAAGAAAATATATTTTGATATTTAATAAAAAATATAACAGAAAAAAGAAACGTTGTCCAAACAAAGGGAAACCATTCCACCGACCGGCGAGACTTGCCGATATTCTTATGGTTCAAACACGAAGCTTTATTTATGCGAAGCGTTTCGTAATACGCGGCGTTCTTAATCTTACCGGCGCATAACGAGAAGACGTACAAGCTGCCTTGGCTCTTCGAAATATCGATTCCCATCCAGACACACATTGTTCCAGAAGACAGTCCGAGCCCGTCGAATACCGCGCTATTAATTAAATTATCATTGATTAGGTTACCATGGGGGCGGCTCACTCGATAGGCTCCGACGCCGATGTCAAGGAACCGCTGAAGATGGCTGCGTTTGATGATAGCACACCGGACATGCATTCCTTGATGCTGGCTAAAACTGTATACCCTGATCTATAAATATTAAAACATTTATTACACTGGACGGTGAAAATATTAGACACGCTTGTAGAGTTTCCACATTAAAATCAATCAATTTTGAAATGAAAGCCTAGATGAAATATCGATATTCGAAGATAACAGATGTACATATAATCAAAAAATGAACACAGGTTCACCCGCTAAGTACCAAATTTCTGTTTTTAAATTTTTACTCTAGATGGTTAGTATTTATATATTTAGTATTATATATCAATTGAAAGAACGTCCCCATTTGGGAATAGCAATGTTTAAATGCATTTAGTTCTATTGTCAACCCAACTCCGCTTCCTAGCCGCGAGGCAGAATAAATAAAGATTATAAATTAAGAATTTAATTTTTGCATGTTCTACGACTCGGATAATTTAGTCGTCTCGTTAGTACAACTACTAGTCAATAATAATTAGAAATAATTGTAACATCGTACAGCGTCGACCAAAAGCAAACTGACGATCCGTCGTCGTCACCCGAAGGGTTAAACGACGTCAGGTGTCCCACCAGCCGCAGAATACAATAGTGGCCACAATCCGGCGGATCCCCAAACAGGTGTTGCACTTTTGAGCAGCGAATCAGCGGTGACGATGATCGAGCGATCAGGCGAACGGAGCTCATTAATTCGCAGCAGCCTAGTGTCTGAAATCCGAGGGCCGTCTCCTCCGAGTGGGAATAAAGCGTGTTTCGATCGCTGTGCCGCAGTGCATCAGCGAAGAAACTTTCGAAACCCCATTAACCGCGATTTCCAAGAACTCCGGGGATTATACGAGGCGAGGATTACTGCGGCGCACAGCTCTCCCTTTCCGGTTTTCGTCGTTCGCGCCGCCGCCGCCGTTGTATATCGTGTCCCAGGGATAGTGAAACTTACACTGGCATTCTGGGCACCGGGGGATGATCTGGAGCATGATCGCCCCGAAACAGGGGGAACGAAGCAACGGCTGGGATATCGAACACCTGGAAGCTAATGGTGCAGCCACCCCCGACGAGCAACGCGGCGCCTGTCGCTTCGTGGCGTTCGTAACGCCACCGGGACGTTTATGGCGGCCATTTGTAAGCCCGCCGAAAAAGCTTGGCAAGTGAACCTGTCTTCAGCGTGATTACGTTCGCTGTCCTCGCAAAATACTCGGACTCCAAGCGACACCGAGCCATAAATCCTCCCCCGGACGTGTTTACGTCCGCAACCTTTTCTTCCGCGGAACAGGTTGCCCATGAGCATGCCAACCTGCAATTCACCCAGCATCCACCGCGCTCGAAACTGTCTTTTCAAAAGCGCATCAGCCATATCGATCCGTTTTACCCACATTCCTTCCGCGAAAGTAGCTGCGTATTACTTTCCAGCGGCTTTTTCACAACTCTTAACACTGAACCTACCACGGTCAAATGACCGGTTTTATGTTTTGCAATTATTGAAATTATAAAAATTCATTTATGGAAAATAGTGGAATAAATTTCCTTGCCATTTTCATAAGGCAATATTTACCAGGTTCTTCTTGACCCCTCGCGGGGTATGCCCCCCAGTGGAGGGGATAGGCGAACTAAAATCGTGTAGCTCCGTTCGGCTTAGATCAAGACTTTACTGTAATTATTTTCTAGTAACTTATTTCACATATTTTTGAATCTTCTTCTCCGAGATCAACGTTGATCTTCCCGTTGGACCTAATCATCTGTATCGGTTAATATAAAATTGGTAATTAGATGAAACTGATTTGTAATTGTACTCCCAAAGGTTTAAGTATGCGAAATCGCATGGAGCTCTCGCGGAGTCGAAATCCGCGCTTCACAAAATATTTGCTGCACAGACAAATCTCGGTAGCGAATCTCGCCAGACAGAAAAGGAGTCTGCAATCCTCAGGATATCGCGAATGAAGCGAAAAGTGCGACTTCAAGGGGGGAAAACTCCGAAGGTCCGGAGCATGAAAATCTCAAAAGATTCCGTGGATCCTGGCGTACGTCTTTTTTTTTAGGTACTACATAAATATCGAACCGGCCGGAAAAACGATAAACTGTTGACCGATTGCGATTCGCGCGAGCCGTCTTGGTGTCGGTCAGAACTTTAACGTCGGAAGGTGACCCGACCGATGGACAAAAGGGAATAGAGGCTGTTTTGCATAGTAAAGACCGAGGAGGACTACCCCGTCGCTAGCCAACTGGATTCTTAAAGAGGATATTCGCTTCCGAGCCATGACGAAACTACTGCCAGCTAGGACACGAAACGGACCGAATGTTCCAGTTTCGTTTCAGTCTGCATAATTCACGGTTCACTATTAGCACTTCGAGCTCCGTGCGCCGAAAGTTACTGGTTTACGATTAAACTGTATGCATTTATGGCGAGAGAGAAATTCGAAACGGCAGGAAAGATCGTGGCACAATTTTAAAACGTCGACGGAATAATTCATAACTTGTTAAGATGTCCAAAAACAGAAAAAAATGTCTATTTGGCTCCTATCTCTATTGGTTGATGCAGACAATTCTTATTTGACGCACAGGTCCGTAAAATAATGTTCTATAAAAATAGTAACCGTTTTATTCGGTTTGCGTAAATTAAAGATAGAACGTAAAATGTAAGGTAATTAGCAGAGCGCGGATCTTTATGCAAAATATAATCAAAACACAAGACAAAGGAAATTGTAATTCTTTCTAATAACAAATTCAACAAAATTTAATTATCACGCCGATGTTCTTAAACTTCTTTAATCGTTTTACTATTTTAAATTTCATCTGCATACGTGTTTCATGAGTACATAAAATCTGCAGTCGCCATATTAGCATTCATGAGGCATCATTCCAACCAGAATAATTCGTCAGATATTTACACCGATTTTAAACAAGCCAATCTAAAAGAAAAGAACAGATAAATAAATTCTGATAAACGAACGATTACCAAATGAACAGATTTAAAAGAAGTTTTAATTTTCAACAGAAAATCTTCGCTCAACGACTAATTTCATACCTAATTTCCCTCTCGCTGCCTAAAGATCAACCGCTGAGACTTTTGGATCTCGCAAAAGTGTCAGATTTTCGAAGTCCATCCGGCGGACATTAATAAAAGGCGCGAGGTCTGCGAGTAATTAAAAGTCGCCCCCCCCCTGTCGAATTTCCTCGGGGTCTGTGCCCGAAGTGACGTTACGTCGCAGGTAGAAATAAATCAAAGTTGGACGATGAAAGGCGTGGAAATCAGTAGGCGTATTCAAGAACCTAAACCAAGGTAGACGCGTAAGTTAGTCGCGCGCTGGTGTGAGGGGGGGGGGGGGGTAGGGGGGGTTAGGGTGGGATGGAGAAGGGTGGCGAGGGGTACGAGTAAATTGCACCCTTGGGGAACAGATCCGACGAGTGGCATGAAGGGCCACGGAAAGCCAGAAGTCAGCCAACTTTAATTAAGACACAGGTGTCTTCCGCCTGTAGATTGCAGCCCGCTAAACAAACGATACGAAAATTCGCTTTTCCACCCGCGAAAGAAACGTTGCTTGATTCACCGAGGAAAATAATATTTAATATCGATGCATTTTTAACGTGAAGACACCATCTCGACCTTGAAAAACTACTGAAACAACAAAATTAATTTAGTTACGATGTTACATCACGATATGCAAAAGATAGAGCGAGCAAAAATTTTGTTTCTTCGCTGCTTTGTTGTATAGTAGCAAATATCAGTGAACAAGATACACTTATATTTATTTGAACCCTTAGCACTCGAACGGTGACTGTAAGGCACCACTAAAAATTGCTGTATCATTATTCAAAATATTTTTTAGGTCGGAAGAAATGTTTCGTTTTGGAGCTAAAATAGCTTCGAGTGCAAAGGGTTAACTTAAAAATTCAGACAAATTTAAATTAGGTACTTGATCAATGTGAAACCAACATAACCGATATGGAAAGGACTAGAGTGACTGACAGACTCATTCTAAGCAGTACATTAATATTAAAAACAGTATGAATCGGGTTGCCGATGACTTCTAGCAGAGTCCTTTTCCCGAAATCGATCTCGATGTCCGACACCGTGGCAGAATAAAGGGCGCCACCCCAAAAAATGCAAAGGACATCACGTCTGGATTGAATTTAATGGCGGACAGGATTTTCCTGCAGGAAATCCAGATACGGTCTCTCGGCGACAATGTCGACCGGCAGTGTCTAACCCAGGAATCACCTTAATGCATGTATTCATACGGTAAGCTCAGGTTTTGAATCGGAAGCATCGGTGGGAATAGGTGTTGCTGAGATCCCAGAGTAGGACGCGCAAGCCTTCTTCAACAAAGCGGCTGCTACTCGTCAGATATCTTAAGTTGTTTCATTTAAACCCTGTCCAAATAACTGAGCCCTTCTGCGAAACCATGATCTCCAACCGCGGCATTGTTCGGATCCTTATGGAAGCTGTTCGAAGACGTTGAATACCTCTTTGTTAACTTGTCAAAGAGTATTTTGGCAATATGCTGAACCCCCTGGCCCAACATTTCTTTTGCAACTGACTTCTTCGCAGCTTCTGCATTCATTATTCAATAAGAAAAGAAAATTCGTTGTTTTTCAAGGTCATCGATGTTTCTTTCTGAAATAACTACTTATTCTTTCGTGTTGCATCGTGTAGCTCATAAAAAAAGCATTCAAATATGGACTGTGATGTGATCTTCAAATGACCTTGGGCTTAAAAACTTAAGATACTCAAACAACTTAAAAAGGACTTTAAGAAAACAACCTCTGCGGAATATTAATCACTTGATACCATTCAAATTACACAATAAAAACTGTTTGTTTAGTCAAAATTAAAGAAGCCATTCTGGAGGTCGAACTTACGTGAGGGTAAGTCTCTTTATATATATACAGGGTGTATACTATATTTTATGAAAAATAGCGGATACATTTTCTCCCAGCGAAGAGAAAGAACAAAGTAAAAATTCTTTTCAATTTTGCTAAAGTAATCTGCTGCTTGTAATTGAAAATATTATCCACGTGAATGCACGAAGATCCGCAGTCCACGTGACTCGTTCTTTCAGAACTGATCAACACTTCATGCTCGAGTACTCCAGTTGACTTGAGACCTCCAGTAGTTCAAGTGATTCCTCGATTCGAATACTTCCGTAGGTTCCGGATTTCGTTTAATAAGGATTCCAGGCGTGCGCCCGGTTTGACGATCGGCTCGGTCCCCGAGGTAATTAACAGAAAGGAATTAGGATTTTTTTTCTTCTCAAGCAAGATCGCGGGAGGCGGAGGCGGGACGGACTCGATCCGGAGACGTCGAAGAATTTGAAATCGGATTAAGCGAGAGTGATGGAACGGTCGATTTCGTTACCGGCGCTGTTTCGGGGCTTTTCATTTTTCGACAACCCCCCGGGACCGGTCCGAGACGTATTTGCATTACAAATACACGTTTTACTCGGGTTCCTTGTGTTTCATTAAATTCGTTTCTTCCTCCTTTTTCCATCTCCTCGGCCCCGTTCCGCGAGAGGCGTTCGCTATCGGCGCCGGTGACGCGCTTCGCCTCCTCTCAAAGGGTTATATTAAAAATTTTAATCCCGTGCCGAGGGACTTTCCCTCTTTAGAAACTTCGAACGCAGAAGTCGTTTATCAGGGACGTGCGCGGAAACAAGTATCGCCGTTGTTAATGCGGTGCTCGCCGGCGAAATCGGTTGAAACACCCAAGTTTTTCTTCTTTCGCGCGACCTTGAATCCCAATGCTGCCTCCGGGAGGATCAAACCGATGAGAAAAATCATTCTAAGTGGCCAAATTACCGTTCGCAATTTTCGACGTTTCAGTGAACAACCGCATACCGCGATCGGAAAACTATTGTAGCTTAAACTTCGCTGTGGGGGACCAAAAATTTTCAGCTGTTTTCATATAATCCTGCATATTTTGACGATAAAATACCAGAAATGTGAGTTTCAATGGCCGGAGTTCCCTGGTTCAAAAGTTACAAGCGTTGGCCGATTTTAAATGTCAAAATAATAATTCTCGACTTATTACAATAACTAAAAGAGGAAAACATGTTTATATAACACATTGTCTACCATGTCACTCACGGAATTATCCGTCAAAATTTTAAAATGATTTTTTACACTAATATCTACACTGTGTCAAATTTGATTGGCATCTGCAAAATACAAGGAGATTGAATCAGTATTATACATATTAACTTTTCTATTTTCATTTCATTAAACGAATTATTTCGATTATTATTAACTCCTGTTTCTTATCATAGTCTTGGAAAATTTTTATTTAGCCTAAAACTCCGTCTACTCGTCACGCCGGGTCAACAATTGACTTCTTCCCGAGATTGTCATAAGAGGCGTCTCCCCCTAAACCAATGATGACCGAGGTGATCGCAAAAGTGTTTGCCGCAGCCAAATTCGTTTGCCATAAATCTGTATCCCGGGCGTGGTTACGATCCACGATCTAGACGATATAATCGGGCACGTGCTGCGGAATCAGACGTTCCGAGCATCGTGCAATCATCGGCGCTCCCCGTCGACGGGATCAGCGAGCATTGTGGATTTTCTCGTTACCGTAGCGTTGATAGTTATGTCCTGACAAAATTGAGATACTGCGGCTCTTCCCAGCGTTCACCGTCGCCCGGTAACACCGTGGTGAATTATGGGGCTCGCGTGCGTCGCGGCCCGGGTCTCCGACTGACCCGAACGGTTTCGCCTAACCGGCAGACGTATTTATGTGAGAAAATTATGGTCCCGGACCCGTGGCCACCGCATGAGCCTGGCTCCGGGTGGTTTATAGAAGGGACTCCCCCGTGATCACCGGTCGATGATCAACGGTTAGGCACGGAGGTATTGTTTACGTTCGCCCCAGAAGCTCGCGAGACGATGCACGGGTTTGTAAGTAGCTGGTATTACGCAACAGGCAGTCGGTTCACGCGTGGAATTGAGTTATTAACATTGAATGCTGGGCTCGGGATTAGTCAAACGATGCCAATGACCGTCTACTTGCCGGAGGACAATGATCTAAGCGATTTTGGAACTCTGAAAGAGGATCGACATTTTTCTTTACCCGATACTTGTCCAAAACACGGATTTAGCCAGGGACATATATCGTCCAGGAGATACTATTTCTTGAATCTAAGTCTTTTGAGCTTCTTGACTCCTCATAGGGTACACCCCGCAGCAGTGGGGATAGTTCTGGGACTTTTATCGGTTAGGCATTTCGGACATACCCTCTGATCAAAAAATACCCGGAATTTGTCATTTAAACGAAGCGCGCTGAAGATATTGTCGAAATCATTTGTTTTCTAGGCTGGTACATCTTTCATTTGTTTACACATCAATTTTTAGCGCAATCTGTCGGATAGTTTGTGCGTAATAGCCTTGTAAACAAGTCATAGTTTGGTGTACTCTGCGAATTTCGATATGTCTCATTTAGTGGAGCAGAGAGCCTGCCTGAAGTTTTGTTTTTCGAACAAAACGCGACTATTTAACTAATAACAACATCAATACCGTCCCACAAGCTCTATATTCATCTGATATGGCCCCGTGTGACTTGTTTCTGTTTCCACGTCTCAAATTACCACTTCGGGGAAAGCATTTTGAGACCATTGAGGCGATAAAGGAAAATTCGCAGAAGGAGCTGAAGGCGATCCCAAAATCGGCCTATAAAAAATGTTTTGAAGATTGGAAAACGCGTTGGCATATGTGTATTGCTTGCGATGGAGATTACTTTGAAGGGAATAAAATAAATATCGATGAATAATTGAACCGTTTTCGTTTTATTGACAAATTCCGGGTACTTTTTGATCATAGGGTATATAGATTAAACACTGTATCCGGTTGTCGTGTAAATTGACGTACGTTGCGGAAATTGATAGTCTTTAATAGACTGCAAAGCTGGAAGCATAAATATTGACAAATCTTACTAGTGTGTTTATTTTACGTTCAGTGCAATTAATCTTCCGAAGTCCCAAAAAGGAAAGCAAATATAAGAAAGATCATCACGCGATACGAATCCACTAGTGGATAAACAGCTTTAGTCGACAGAATGACGACCCCTAGCCTTGCTATCCCAACATTTTCGCCACCCCGCAGGCAAATATTATTGAAACTTCTGGTACGAAGATGTTAACGCGGGGAAAGGATCGAAAGAGTATATACTAGGTAGGAGGAGTGTCGAGAATCGAAGAAATCATTATTTACCGAGAGAGAGCTCGGCTATTGTCCTCTTCGACGGATGCATTGTCGAATTAAGGGCTTTTGTGAGATCGAATGGCGCGCACAATACGCTCGTCTCTCTCTCTTTCTCTCTCTCTCTGTTACACCTTCTATCCTATCTCCCTCCCCTCTCGTTTCTCTGTTCGCCGACCGTGGATCCCGGGCGGCTCTTTCACTCTCGTTCACTTTCTCTACACTTGGCTCGGCCCTCCGCGCGAGTCGCTTTGACAGTTGCCTCGCAAATGAAAGCACTTTTCCGCCGAATAGACAAAATAAATCGAGTCCCCTGTACAATGTCGATGATTCTCTGTAACAATGCGCGTCTGCCCGACGTCGGCCCACGCACGAATAAATACGCGAGCTCGTCCGCGAAAAATCCCTACTGCCGAACGATAAAACCGATCCCTCCACCACCACCACCTCCCCTCACTCTCCGCAAACCGTTACTCTTTTATTGGCTATCGTAAGACCCGAATAATCTCGATCCTCTCCCGGATCGTCGATCGGTGACACGGTTTAATTACGATCTCCTCATCGACCCTTATACCCCCGGCGCGCGTTTATTAAATTCCGTGGACAGCTCCTCGCCCTCTGTATTTCTTGTTTATTCAATGTGATCCGGCGCGCCGCGAGAAAAGAGCCAGATTACTCAGGCATACACGGAGATTGCTTTCGAAATATGGACCAGAGTGGGTGAAAGTGTCCCTGGAAAACCATCTCCCGCTGTTCAACGAATTTTACCAACACGTTGGAAGTTTGTTTATTGTCAATGCGGCGAACGTTCTTACTTCCTCTCGAGCCCCAGCGAAATTTACTGTAAACAATTTCAGGCATGGAGTTTGTTTAACTCGTTTTCGTCCACCTTACAGCATTGATTTGTTCATCCTTCAGTATTTCAGGAAATTTTTACAAACTTGGGAATTTTGCTATTCCCAATAATAAATAAAATGTAATATCAATTAGATTATTAAATCAAGAATCATTTACAACAAGAATTGGTAACGATTTAATTATTTCCAATCCGTTTTCTAATCAAGATTTTCTCGTGGAAATATACGCTAATGATTTCTACGCACGCTTAACAGTTAGAAGGGACCGTTCAAATTGTTGAACAAGCAAGAATTTCAAGGGCACTTGTCAAAAGCCCGGCAGGAAAATAGCGCTAACAAAAGGCTAGGGGTGTACGTTCTTCCGGTGATTTATCGATGATAATTAAAGAGCCGGACGTCACCACCGGCTGCGTGTCGATGACCAATGGCCGCTGCGTGAGGCTCGTATTAATAGTACCTTTTAATACCCAACCGAGGGATTGGCTCAACGGCCATTTCCACCGCTAAATAAATACACCGTTCAACGTGTACACGCGTAATTTCGCCGGTGACTTTATGCAAATCATTCGATGCGGCCAATATGCGCAACGATTTACCCCGGCCACTGAGAAAAAAAAAATTCGAATTACTCCCCAAGTATCCTCTTTGTTCTGCCCTCTCCGAGTTCAGCATCAAATAAAAAAGTAATCAATCGATTCGAGAACCACGTTTTTCATAAGCGCTTCTAATGTATCGACAACGGAGGTAATTCATCGAATTTCTTTTTAATAAATTCCGTTCGATAACGTTCCGTTTGATAATTATACAGGTAGTCTCGACTAAGAAAAGACGAACTAGAGTCCCACTACTTCAGAGTCATAGTACTAGATCATACTACTAGATCGTAGAGTCATACTACTTTAAAAAAAAAAAACTGTGTTAGTGCAACCAAAACTTTTTGTAGACGGTATCAAAGGACAAGGCAAGGTTATCTTTTTCCGGAGTTTTCGAAGCCGTCAATGTCTTTTTACATACTCGTATTTTTAATGCATCGCGTATCTGTTTAAAAAATAGCACATGAAAATATTTACACAGTAATATGACCTTGAAATGATCTTGACTTTAACCAGCGTGAATTCCCACTTCACTTATGATATCAGATTTCACTAATCATGCCTTGTTAAAGGTGCTCCATGCAAATAATATTTGTTTTTTAATAATTCGCTGAGACAGTCAACAAATGTACACAGAATTATTTGCATCGCCATAATTAGAAGAGTTATTTAGGAGGCCTCCTATACCTAAGATGCCTTGTTTAACAATTTCGTCGGAATTGAATGACGAGCAAAAAGCTCACCAAAAAACATCATTTACTCCAGCGCGAAACGCAAATAAAATTACAACGCTTCAGAACCGATAATAACGGAAGCAAAGTGTGCTATCTCCCGCGAAACGGTGCAATAAAATATTGATAAATAAAAGGACCTGTAGAACCGAATGGTTTACGAACAACGAAAACTGTTTCTCACGCCTGTGGATGGAGGGAGGGGTTGCTCGATGTAATAAAAACCGTTGCCTATTATCGTTTTTACGCACTCGTGGCGCACTTCTCGCGGAATGACTCTCAGAACGCTCACGGAATGCACTCTTACAGTAAAACGCACGAGTACCTGGCAGCCGTTCTGGGGTTCTCGGGGGTGGGGGTTGGGGGTTGGGGGTGAGTATCGAGAGACGTTGCGCCCGGAATACGAGAACGAGGCGACGACGACGCGGTTGCAAAAGAAAAAGAAAGGGTAGGGGCGGTCGCCTTTTAATGGCGCACACAGGTGTCGGAATCCCTGTGGAAAATGAGCTATCCATAATGCTTCGTCTTTCGACGTTATACACGTACTTCCAAAGTATCCCGTACTCCACTTTCGCGATAAGAGCCCGGCCCTTCGCGCCACCGCGTTCCCTTTCGTCGTAACCGTGCGAAAAGCGTAATTATCGGCCTGTCGGTAGTATCGTTAATAATAGAGCCCAGGGAATATGCCTGCGAAATTTTTGACATGGATCCATGGATCACCACTCGTTAACTAATGACGTTAATTAATAAAACCGAAAGTAGAAATTTAAAATGTATTATAGGTGTCTTAAAGCTTTTGAATTCTAAAGATCCTAATAAAATTCGGTTTATCTGGATATATCACAATAAAAATGAACGGTAATTATTTACATTAAGGACTTCCTCAGCGATTTTGATGACCTTAAAATGTGTTGTCAAGGTCATCATTCTGAACAACTTTTTCCTATACATGTTACCGCTGCTCAGCTTTAGTTTCCGAGATATTCGCAAAAAAGTTTGAACATCTCAAAAAGTGATCGGAGTGTAGGACTGTGTAAAATAATATTTCAAATAGTCGACATAGTGGAATGGCGTCGATGGAAACATTGCCGAGGAAGACTGTGTGTCGGTTACGTCATACGGACCCAACACGGCGCGGTCTAAACATCCGTGACGATAGACGACGTCTTTTCGTCGCGACGCATTAGAGACGCAGAGGCTCGACGAACCAATTAAATAAATGGTCGCAAATTGTAGAGCCGATGGTAGAGGGCGGCTGCGAGGCGCCTTCATCCGCGACGCCTCGGCGTTTCTTCCATTAAGGAAGAACCGTGGCCCCTTCCATTTTGTAGAGCAGCAACGGGGCCACTCTCAGCCCTTTGCGCGTCCTCTTTCGACGCTTCGTCGTTGTCCTTGTCATCGGTGACGTTACTGGAATTACATTGAATCCACAAAGGGTTCAGGGAGGAGACTTTCATCAATGCATAGGACGCCACCATTGTTCTTCCCATAAGATTGATCCTCTCCCGTCTTCCTTAGAATCACGGGGCGAAAACACGCTTTACGAATCCCTCGTCGCTCCGAGGGCGTACAAGTAACTGAGTCCACACTGTGTATCCCGTGCAATATTAATTGAAAGACCTCCACATACGCATTCCGGAAAACTTGAAAATCTTGTTTTACAAAATAATCTGGAGAGAAACGGTTCCATTACATTCCATTACGTTAAATAATTCTTGAAGAAATCCTCCGCTGTGGATTATTAGGGGGGCCCATAAGTAATCAATTATTTTGGAATCTAAAACAAATTTTGAAGTAAATTCAAGTTTTTATTTCTTAATTTATTATACAGGGTGTTTGGTAACTGGTACAAGCGAAAAGGGGGTGATTCTACATGAAAGAATAAGTCGAAAATATAGAATAAACATTTTTCTTTTGAGGCTTTGTTTTCGAGAAAATCGACTTTGAAGATCTGTCAGGTTTGTGTGCTTTAGTTAGTATATGCAGCAAGTAGATTTGGTTGGTCATGATCAGACAGTTGCGTCAGACAATTCCTATCGAATAGCATGCGTATTCGCTGCATTTCAAACTCGATTTTCTCGATAACGAAACTTCGGATGAAAACAATTTTATTCTGTATTTTCGACTTATTCTTTCATGTAGAACACCCCCTTTTCGCATGTACCACCATTATCAAGGACAGTTTGCTGCTGAGGTTGCAAGAATTTGATTATTCTCGAATAACGTTCTAAAATTGTTAATAACAGCTCATACTCCTGTTTTACATGGAAAATGTGTATACTCGAGACATCGAACGATAAACTAGAAAAGGTTCTCGTTTGCAAACGGTTAAATAGCCACAGGCAAAGTAATATGGTTGTACCTGTATTTCGGTGTAATTGTCACGACGGTTTACAATTTCGTCCACTATGGGAAGACCGTAGTGAACGTTGACTTTTCTCTCTCTCTCGAGAGAGAGAGAGAGAGAGAGAGAAAGAGAGAGAACGAGCACCGTGGAAGAAGAGAGACATTCTGCTCGCGCAGAAAATACGCTCGGCGTCGATCCGTTCCTCTTTTTGATCGAGTGGCCTCGGCCAGTGTGCCGCGTGTACGAGCCGAGAGGGATGCCTGCGCTGAATTGTAATAATGCACCTGCACTGGCAGCGGCCACACTATACACGGCCCCCCTCTTCCATAGCGGATGGGATTTAGGTGCGCTATCTCGAGGAGGCCACCGAGAGACGTATGAAAGCTTGGATACGAAATACGAAGCGAAAGTACAGGGACGAGGGGGCCGAGGAGCAAAGGAAACAGCCGGTTCCTATTTAGTGCTTCCACGCCGGCTATGTCAACGTTATTATACCGCAGATTCCCAGGGGAGTGCTGGTGTGCTCACGGGACCGGAGCAAGGGGGTGTCACCGCGACGAATACGTCGCAAAAGTGGTTTTTTAAAATATGAATCGAGTGTAACGTTTACGGAACCGGGCTCGGTAAGGGTTGGGGGAGGGCGGGGGCAGCACATAGGCGTGTTCTCAAACCGCTTGTAAATTATAGCGGCCGCCCGACAGGCCACAAGGACGCTCCACATTCCCGCTTAGAACATTCTCTCCGTTAGACGTTGTATACTCAACGCGTTGTATTCTTAACGCGTTGTCTGCTGAGCAAAGGATTTCACAAATTGCAGGTGATTCGGCTAATGATACCCGAAACCAGGAAGATCTTTATCATGGTGTACCTCCTTGACCCATTTGCAGGATCCTCGAGCAACATCGAAATGTTCTGAAGCAGTTGCACGATACAGGAATCGACTAGAAACTCGCTTATTTTTAAGACAACCCTCTTCTTCTTCCTCATCCGAAATACGACGAAAGCAGGTCCTGAACCATCGCCTTGTATCGAAAGAGAACTGTAGGCGAATATCGGCGTGGGTCAGAAATGACTCCGGCATAGACCTAGAACGTGATCAATTGTCACAATGTAATATTAAAAAGTAATATTAAAAACACAACCGAGGGATATAAAATATTGTTTATGTTGGATGGTCTTGATACAGTGACAAGAGGCAGTACGTTTTCCTAATTAATTACATGCGGTGTGTTGAAAGGTCAAACGCGTAATGTGAGAAGAGGTTTCTCTATGAAAAAGGGAGTCGTAAACGAGGGGCGAAATTTTATTCATAGAAAATCTCATTTCCGAGAAAAGTGATGTAGAAGATTGCCTCGTGGGTTCTCGAACTCCGTAGTTATTTCATGCAAATTGTTAGGATAATCATCAACTGTTCCGGGAACGTGTAATATTGTACGATCTCGTATACGTCTAAATGGCTCGAACATGGACATACAATACGAAGGAAGTGATACTAGGGGTTGCATACACGTAGTAATTTGAAAATTTCGAAGAAATTGAAACAATGCGCGAATGTCCTCGGGACAAATACGTTCTAGACTTTCATTTTTCCTGCTCGAAACGCCGTGCTTCTCTCTCCGTGCGTGCGATGAATTTACCATAACTATCATAGCTTCTAACTAATGTTCGCATCGTCTTCTGTCTGAGCACTCTTCAATAATGCAGAACGGGGTTTCGCGTAGGCGAGTAGAAACATGCACGGGCTTCCTTAATAAGTGATGAGACGTAACGATATCAAAACAGAGAGACACGGAAACTTCCGCCTCCAGAGACTCATTCTTCTTGCCCTTGCAATCCTGAATGAAAGAGGAGCTCTTCCAGGTGGAATATTCGGGATAACCATAGCAATAACCGTTTCGACCCTCGACACGGAGTGAGATTCAAGCTTCTTTTATTCTGGGACTATGGACTCCTAGCGTACTCGCTCGGCAAGACTGTTTCGATGAAAATTTTGCTAATATATGTACAACGTAGAGCCACATATTAAAAACAAAAAAGAAAGAAAATTTTATACCAGGCAACAAGTATTTTATTTTATTTTATTTTATTTTTTTTTTTTTTGCGTTGCAGGCATATTTCACGTTCTATTGATTCGTTACGATTATTACGAGCCACTATCGGCATTAAACGGTCCAGAACCGTTCGGCTCGTCCATTAGGCAACACCATTAGTCATAAAGAGACCGGCATAAAACTACCCTAAATACATAAGCTCCCGATCCGTTGTCCGCAGCCGAGCCGCGCTTAAATCACTTAGAGACACGAACAACTCGCACTCTCCGGTTTAATAAGCCACGCAGCCGTAAGAGCGTATTATCGTAAATTCGGGCTGAACGATCACCATAAAGAGGTGCCTACATTATCGGAAACCAAATACACTGCTTTATATCTGCCACCCTGCGGCTCGTAGACCCGCACAAAAGCTCCCCGCTTGTTAAAAATCACTACTGACTTCGAAAGGGGCCGCGCGGCATCGCGGCAGAAACTCGTAAAAATACGTTTAACGATTTTAAAGAATTAACAACGTTTATTGAAGCGGCCCCCGCGAGGGCAATCCCCTTCCGTAATGGAACATCGGGCATTAGCCCGATACTCGGCGTCTTTAAACCGTAATACGCACTTGAAAATACAATGGTTCCCCAGATAAAGTTTTGAATTGATGGCCCTCTGCGCTGGCGAGCCCATGTGGATCGTAACAACAAGATTCGCGTTTGATAGCGAACATGATATTTCGATGTAACTGAATGGTTCGTTGGATTAATAAAATTTTTTAGGAATTGATGCCTGCAATACTAATGTGTTCCGAGTGTTAAAGCAGCTCTTAAATTACAGTGAGACGATTCGTGCAATAAAAGTAAGAATAAAATCTCCCCTTGTTGAAAAGAGTCGACTGTATAGTCGATAGCATAAATTTTGTGTAAATCATACGTTGAACATACCTAAGACCGTGTGAAATATGCTCCGACATATTGATCAGGTGCATCGGAGACGATACTGGAATTCAAAGCGAACGATAACGTATTTGGAAAGTATCGCCGACGCCGTCGAAGCTCTACAGCCTTCGCCATTTACTCGCGTAAGAACTCGGAATCGCGCGAGAGAGGCAACAAAAAGCGATGGAAGTTTCCTTTCGAGATAGAAGAAATAAATAACATCCCTAAGAACGGGGGTGGAGTGGTAAGAACAAACTGTTAGCTGGAAATATATCAAACCGTTCCTTCGGCTGTTCGTCTCGACGTGTCAGAGTGTGTTTTATGTTGGTCCGCAGGATCACTGAAACAATAATTCTTCGTGATTCTGCGTCCGGCTCTATTTCGCTTCCTCTCCCCGTTTCCGCTGAATAACATACTTCGGTTTATTCAACATATGCGACGTGTGGTATTACTGAAAAAGTTCCAATATTAAACATACCTACCAGGTTACAACTTTCAACGTAACTAATTTTACAGTTATACAGGGTGTTTCTACATGAAAAAATAAGTCGAAAATATAGAATAAACACTTTTCGTTTGAGGCTTTGTTTTCGAGAAAATCGATTTTGAAGATCTGTCAGGTTTGCGTGCTTTAGTATATGCAGGAAGTAGATTTGGTTGTTCATGATCAGACGCGTCAGACAATTCCTATCGAATAGCATGCTGCATTTCAAACTCGATTTTCTCGATAACGAAACTTCTGATGAACAAATTTTATTCTATATTTTCGACTTATTCTTTCATGTAGAATCACCCCCTTTTCGCTTGTACCACCAGTTACCAAACACCCTGTATATCTCTTAAATTGCTTTCATCTTGCTACTGTTTCCGTTCCACCTACTCATTTCTGTCATAAATGCACGAAGTCGAGTATATCAGAGAACGTAAAAAATGGATGAAGATTAATGATCCTTTAGGTCTCTAAAATATCGTCCTCCAGTGAACCTATCACGAAAATCTGTGGCCTCCGTATGTAAACCTCATTAACAAAGGCACATATATAATTTAATAAAACGATCCTCCTACGAATGTACATTCGCCCTCGTCCTATTCCTCAAAAGAGCAGTATCACGGGGCTTCTAACGCCCAACTTCCGCAGACTTTCAACCCCATTGTTCCCCTACGATCATCCTCAGTCTGCCCGCGGTTCAATCGATGCTGAATTTTTACGGAATCTTCGTGCCAACCCTCTGTGAATGTCTGATTCTCACGATGGGCCGAGTCAATGGGATTCGAGGACAGAGATCGTATCTGTGGTTGCTATGATTTACTCGAAAACGTGTCAGTGATTCGGTATATCCGAATTACACGACGTTGCAGCAAGTTCCGTAATAAAATAGTGGGCCGCAAAGGATTCACGTGTGTCTCGATTATGCCGAGTGTCTCCGAACAAGGGTAGCAAAGTTTAGTACCGGACAAGAAAGTTTGTTTTTGTTCTCGAGACAACTGTGGGACGCGATTATGGCGCTGGGCAGTCGGTAATCGTTCGATCCGCAGGGAGGGCACGGGCATCCCCCTTGAAAGGGATCCTTCTTCGTTTCCTGAACGGAATTGAGGTTTCGCCGGTGAATGGACCGCAGCGTGTACGTAAATTGCATTGTCGCAATGCCCGGGACCTAACTCGGAGGCAGCCCCGGCGAAGGGCTGACCGGCCAATTAGCTTCTGTAGGCCCCTTGATAGAATTGCACAGCAACTTGACTCGGCGATACGCGCACAGTTAGGGGTGGTACCCCGGCAAGTACCACTCCAAGTCCAGAACCGGCTAGACTCAATTTAACCGTTCTCGCTCGAATATCGAATCGTTCTACCGGCCGAGTTGCGAGCAACGCGGACGCACCGAGGAAACAGGCCCGTCCCTTTTGCGGCCGATGCGAATCTAATTTCCTGCGCTACCAACTTCCCCGCTTTATCTTCTCGCTGGACGCGCATTCTTTCCGACTAGTGCTAGCGCCAATTTTCAATTAAGATCAGTCATAAACAATTCTTTGCCAGTTAACTTCTTCCCTTCGCGCTCCGTCGTCATCGTCATCGTCATCTTTCAAAGATCGAATCGTCCAGATTTTGAAAGAGACTCTCGTATCAACTTTAACTGCATCTCCGTCATCCAAAAATTTAAGATCAGATTTATCCAGTGTTTTATCCAATAAGGATCAAAGAATACTCTCTCATCGAGATTTTACTGTAAAAATGATATTAATTCATTCGAAATGTTAACGATTTCAAATAGTATACTATTTCGATGTTCATTTATTACAGGTTTACCTTAACACATTACCCACTGGCAATTATTTAATGCTCGCCAGAAATCTATGATACACAGCGGACGACCGGTGACAAAAGGAGAAATTGTTCATGCTTGTCTAACAATATATATAGTATTCGTATCGGGCGATTATCCCGCGCGTTCGTATTTCCCCCACTCACCCTTATCAGTGGACACTCTGTACCAGCGTACGGCGTCCTCTCTAGGAAAGACTTAGAATTAGTTTTACACCCCACGATAAGAAAACCGTGGAATATTTGCAACTAAATGAAATACAATTGTGTGCGTTCACAGCATCCTCTGACATTGAGTGTGTTGTAATATATGGGATGATCTATTGTAAAAGTTTAAACAGTGCTTTATCGAGCAAAGTCGTTCACTTTCAGTCGATAAAGTCGACTGAAAGCGCTTTGGTTGTGCGGGTAGGGTAAAGAAGAGCATCGGTCGATAAAACAGTGAAATGCCTCGAGTGCCTCCGCAAGCTCAATAGAATTATCAACAGTAGAACTAGCACAGACCACATTCCTTCGAACTTACCAGACTCGAGAGCAATTTCGAGTGTCTGGCGAAGAATATCGACTATTCTGCGACGGGGAGGGCGAGAAAGTATCGAATTCAGCGTAGGCCAGGTGAAAATACACAGATAGTTGCTACAGGAGCGTAGGCAATCAGCTCAAGAATACATGCATTTGCATAATTTTGATCGTGCAAAATACTTTAAACAGAGACCAATAAAATAATATCTGTTCCTCTTCCAGCATACAAAATAATTTTTCTAGAGAATGGAAAAACGTTGAGAAGGTTATTTACTACTCACTCTACTTCACGAAGCGATAGTTTTATTGATCCACAGAAAATGTTAATGTCCAAGTTAAGTGTACCTCCATTAACAAAAGCTTTAACAAACATACCGAGCGAAAAGTACAAACGTATCAAATTAATCACAAAAGACTGAACACTTTCTTTTTGCGACTGAGCTTTTTAGCAGACGTATTGTGCAAAAGAATACAGCCTAATTACCGAACATCATGTCCCAATGGATAAATATATTGGAAATTTACAGTTGCCCGATATCAAAGTAATGGATTTTAATTCGTTTAATGGATTAATTGTTTCAGAGGATAATATCTGCTCGTAATTACTTGAAATGGGACTACTGATAAAAAATAGCTGTTAATTAATCGATATCGAATGATCAGGTCGATTTATTTAATTCCCATTTCCTCTATTTCTCATCTATGAAACATTAAATAATTTCAGTCTCGTATGAATCGGCTAATGCGTTCCCGATAAAACGCTAATTTAAATAAAAATCTTCTATTTCGCCGTTAACGATTATTCTGTGAAACAGGCACGCCAGCATTTCTCTCGCTTGCCAGCTAACACTCGACTATTTCGTTAATTATGCAATGTAACACGTGCAAAAGTATGGAAAAAGGAACGAAAATCTTTGAACAGCGTCGTTGAGCCGGGCGTGTTCCGCATCGGTAATTACGAAAAGCCTGATATACACTAACTACTAGAGAAATTCCACGATTCCCGAGTATTTGCATTTATCTCTTTGAACGGTGCCGCTCTGAAAATATTCGAGTCCCTGTTATGCTTCGAATTCTGAAAAATAATATTACGTGTACATTGAGAAACTCGGCCGAAGAGGTAAATTACTATGTTCAAACAAATATTAATATAACGACGAATTTTCTCGGTTTTCTACGACAAAGAAAACGGTGCATTATCTCTCCTTGTGTGGAAATTATTACCACCTTGAATGACATAGACGACGTTAGAGACTCTATCTCAAGATCAGTGACACATTTTTCAGATCTTGACGCATTGAAAGATTCTTCTCGAGCAACAGATGCCTTTATAAACATTAATGATATATTTTTCTTCTAGTTTACCATGAGAAATTTTCAAGTCAGTGAGAACAATTTTTCTGTTACCCTGGTTTTTGCGAAGGAATTTATCGGGATTTAATATTTAAAAACATATGGATAATGAAAACCTATTGTTTGTACCGTCGAGTACTTTTCACCAGCAGTGTATTTTCCCTGTATTTATAATTTTGTGTTCCAGCTATTCGCCTTCCCCACGAATGCATAAAACCTAGGCCAGTAATAATAGCCGACAGGCAAGAATGATATCACGATATTAAAGAAACTGTCGGCGTGGAAGTCGATCGCCACGGTAAAAGTGAATTGCTTTAACGATTCCCAATCTTCGGATTGGATCGTGTTGCCTCTTGGAGCCGCAGGGAAACAATCCTATAGTGATTCTCCGGAGGTCCGTTTCCAACTTCTCTGCTGTTCAGTCATAGAATACGCTACCAATTGCGTAGCGCAAATTGCGCTCCATTTACTATTCCGTGATATTGGATTTCTCGAGACGTCATTGTGGACACGTCGGAATGTTATTATAACACCCCATCGATCACGTTGCCAATTAGCATCACAGAACGTCATTAGTCTAAACATAGATGCAATTAACACGTCGCCGCCGCCGCCTGCGGTTAATAAACAGTTTTCAAAGCTCCATGATTGACAGCCGAAGGTCTTTTAAAAAGTTGTTCGACAGCAATATCAGTTTCAATTGTAAACCCATCCTCAAGAACGTAACCATAATTTGTTCTTGATTTATTACTTGAAAGAAGGTTTTTAAGTTTCTCTCTGATACAGCATTGAAAATGATTGAAAGCCTCCCGGTAGATAAAATGTTAGAAAAGAAGGAAATTAATTTGATAAGATTGAGGAACGTTGATTGGATTCCAATATACAAGGTGTCTCCGAAATGGTATACGATTTGAAAATGGACACAAGCGTACGAAGAGGTAACCAGAAAAAATTTTGATGAAGATTTTTCCTCTAGGCATTTCGACTTTGAATTCAGGTCAGATACGTGCGTCATACAGGACTGAGCCAAAGAGCCTGTTCATCATTTAGCGTTTCTACACATTGTAAGCGCACGTCTATATGCGACGACCAGGTTCCCTGAATCGATTTATTTGGATATGAAGTTTCTATGAACTTCGTGCCAGAAAATGTCACCTTACATCAGAGCTGTTCTGCGTCTGCCTGCACGGGCAGCGATTTTCTTGCCCTAGGCATACACATACAAAGTTACCCTGTCTCTCCGCCAGTGCGTAGTGTGGTAGAAGGGGAAATTAGAGTGGGGGAACAAGTCTTGATCTGGCGACACTGGAACGACGGGCACGAAGCCACGCCCCTACGGGCAAAGCATTGTCAAAGCTAGGTGGCCAGCTACGACCTACCCCCACTCCGCTAAGCCGTGCCCTCGGGCAACGGAAGACGACCTTGACCGCAAATAGGCATGTTGAACAACTCTACCTTACATCTTCCATTTATTTTCGAATGAATCAATTTCACCTCGACTCATTTGGTTTCACTTCTCTCCAGATTGTACCACTTCGTGAACACCGTATATAAAACTTGAAGCTCCCGTTCGCGTCTCTTCGATAAGAAAACTGCAACATCGGCTAAGGAAAAGAATTTTTCCATCTCGAGATCAGACTGCAGTGAAATGTGATTAGCAATGGTAAATAAGTTCCAGTAATATTTACGTATATTAAAATATTATTTGTTACCCTCGGCACTGGTGACCCTCGTTCACCGTGTCACGCACACCGAACGCGAAAACAGCGGAGAAATGGGAAACCGTGTCAAGAGGTATCGGTTAACGGCGATTTTACAATGAAATGAGTGATACAATGGCTGACAAAGGAAAACGGAACGCGAATTCAAGGGACGTCGATTAAAGGAAATTCGAGCTCTCGAGCGCCATACACCCTTCATAATTGAGAACGTCAAAAGAACAGTGCACTTCCGAACGGCTCCGTCGACCGGAACATCCCTATTGACTGCAGAAAGTCATTTGTCGATGATCCACTTTAATTGTCGACTACACCGACAGCGAACACAAAGAACTACAAACACCGTCTTCGAATGATATCGATGGTGTTTTGCAATTCTCAATTATTCTCTGAATTTTCAGAGGTGCTCAACTTTTCATTTAATTCTTTCTACTCGTTTCGTGCTGAATTATTAATTTACAATTCCAGGCATGGTTGGGACTATGAAGTGGAACATCGTCGAATATCACACAGGAAATTATGGTTATACAGGGTGTTTGGTAACTGATGGTACAAGCGAAAAGGGGGTGATTCTACATGAAAGAATAAGTCGAAAATATAGAATAACATTTTTTCATCCGAAGTTTCGTTATCGAGAAAATCGAGTTTGAAATGCAGCGAATACGCATGCTATTCGATAGGAATTGTCTGACGCGTCTGATCATGACCAACCAAATCTACTTTCTGCATATACTAAAGCATGCGAATCTGACAGATCTTCACAGTCGATTTTCTCGAAAACAAAGCATCAAACGAAAAATGTTTATTCTATATTTTCGACTTATTAACTAATGTTTAAAGTGTAAAGCGAAAGTGGAATTATCCTGGGCCCTTCTATGCGACTATTTATGGGAATCGTAGGTGGGTCGAAGGTGACCAATTATTTTCAAAGCAACCGAATGTTTACCGGTTCTGCTCAAGTTACAGGTAGATCTACCTGTCAAAGTTCATGCTCGCGAAGAGCGCTGAAGAGCAACGAGCGCAGCAGCGAATGAAAATCGTATTTCCGACGCAATTAGTTCCGTATTGTATTACATTCCAGTCCGGCAGAACTATGAAAGGCCGAGTAATTTAAACAGGATTCGTGCGACCGTAGCGGCCGGTCAAAGCTTTGAGCACAGTCGACGTGTATCTCCGCTCGTTTTTCATCTTCGAGCATAGTTGGCCATATATGTATATCACGAGGCGCGGCGAGAGGAACGAGGAAAAAATCGTTCGAGTATTAAAGAGTGCGCAACCCTTAAACATCATCTCCTCCTCCGGGGGGATCGTCTTCGTAGCACGGCGTTCGTGAAAATTCAATCATGCGAAACGCGCCCGTCAAGACCTCGTTACTTCTTTCACCGTTCAAACGAGCTGCCTCGATTTTTACTTTTTTCTTTTTTTTTTTCTTCTTCTTCTTTCGTCGACGAAGAAACGAGAAACGCCAATCCATAGACGCGATTTCATTGATTCGCAAACCGCTAAACCAACGAAAATGAAACTACCGCCCGTGGAATACTGATCGGACCCCGACTCTCATCGAGCCGGAAGTAGCGAATTACTTTTTCTTATTTACTCGCGGAGGGTCGTGGGAACTCGTTCGCTAATAGGGATTGATTTCTCCGGTCGTTTTGTTCTTTTTATTAGGCGGGCGGTGGATCGAGTGAATGAAAGATCTATCTATGTAGCAATACCGCTATATCTACCGGAAACCTAACAATGCGATTTTCAATAATTGTGCTGAGTCAAAAGGAAGCTTAAAAATCATATTTTATATAATAGTTAGACATCGGATGTTTATGCAATTTCCAATTTTTATAGAAACATTTTAAGAAAGTGGAATGAAATAAAATTTTATTTTTAATGGGGACAGCCTTTGTAGATCCAAAGCAAATAAAAATCGTGTTAAATTCTCTCGAATTTTATATTATAGCATTTTTTTAACATTTCCATAAGCCATAAATGCATAAAGATCCGATGTCTAATAATAGTCCTAAGCGAAAACATTAGATAAATGAAAAAAACGTGGGAATACCCTGCAATGGTATCCTAGGGTCTCTCATGACCCCAGAAAAATTGGCTGCATTGCGAGACCATCGAAGTGAAATTTCTTTAACTCTTCTTCAACTTTTTGACTTTTGTAATCTTAGACTGTACACCTAGAAATATTTTAGTAAATTTTAACTGAATTTTTAGGAAGACCTTAGTGTAGTACTTCTTGGTCGGAGGATACCACTTCATGGTTAAAATAGCCGAGAATATTCAAAGCCAATATTTGAAGGAAGCGTTAGCAGGTAAGTAATTTTTCATGAAACGGAATGCTCTTCAAGTAAGATTGATTAATTGCCACGCTCGAGCGAACTGCACGGTTTGCCCAGAAAAATCCTGGTCGCCCCGAGGACCGTAAACAAAATCTCGTCGCTCGAAGAACGTACTTCTGGGACGTGGTAGTCTTCGCTGCCGGCCACATCGTCATCGGGGCCTGTGTTTTCAGTAAACCGTTCAGCAAGATTGCTCACCGACACAGTTGTGCCACTTCGTATCGGAACCGCCGTGTGTCCCGAATGGCGGGCTTGATACTACGGTTGCCACTTCAAGGGAGCAATCCAATATGGACACGCAAAAACACGAATTTATTTCGCGGCGAAACAGTCGTACGAGAGTATAGAGACACGCAGAAAATTTTATCAGAGCCAATGAGAAATGTTTCGAATTAACACAATTTGTGCCGCGCATCTTTTAGCCACCCTGTAGACTTGGAAATGAATTTGTGCGCCGGTGGATCGAAAAGGTATGAAGTTTACTTATGCTCTACGAAATACGAGACCATTTATGCTTCTCACTTCTTTTTGTATTAAATAAATTGCTTCGTGGTCTAACAATGGAAACGTTTAACTTTCACCGGTAAAGTAATGTTATTTTTCTAGATGACCAAGCTTAACTTCGATGAGTTCCATTCAACGCTGCTCCAGTTCTTCGGAAAGCTTGGAGTTCTTCAAAGTAACTTTTTATCTATAGGGTGGCCCAGAAATGTTGTACTGCCTTGAAAAGTACGATTCCTAAGATCATTTGGAGTAACTTTTTCCTTTGCGAAAATGTTCTCCGTAGTTTCGTTAAGAAGTTATTAACGAAAAACGCAGACCAATCATAGGGCGGCGTGAGGGGACTCATTCCGGCTCGGCCAATGTCAACACCACGCTCAGCGGGGCCTGTCGCCGAGTCACGAACGCCAATATAATTCAACTGCAGCCCATTTTAAGAAGAACCTTGGAGGTCATCTATAATTGAAATCAACGATGCAAGCATTAAATTCGCAATTATCGAAATAATTATTGTAATAGTCACAAAGGGTCGCGATAATGTTGTGTTTATACGACAAAGGCCAATTATATGCATTTTATAACAAAAGCGCGTTCTCCGCTGCCGCATAATATGGCAAATGAAACAGCAAAAGTGGAGCACAAAAGGAATCCAAACGAACAGAAAATATTTCAAAATAATGAACCGCCATGAGTCGTTGGAAACAAATGGTCTTTCAAGAACAATTCTAATTAATATTTTCTCCCTGCCGAGGAATAAAAACGCGTCGACTTTTTTGCGTCAACTCGCCCATCCATCACGATGAAAGACCCGCGCACGTCGTTAAATTGAATTCAGTTTTTGCGGATACCACTTTCGTCGGACAACGTGTGTACAAAACATTATTCCAATTTCGTTCGGAGACCGTCGATTCCGATGGGAAGTGAGAAATCGTGTCCGTTTCGACGTGACGCGCCGGGATTCGATGATTTTCAACTCGAACGAGATTATCGATCGGCACGAAGCATCGCACAGTGGACGCAAAAGTTGTCGTTGTTGTTGTTGATGAACACAAAAATTACCGTAGATCACGCGGGTAATTAACTGCTTTACAATTATTCGCAAAATTAAAATGCAAACACGAGATTATTCGGTGAATTTACTGAACGTCCGATAATTCAGTGTGCCATATCCTAGAACGCCAATTGAGAACGCCCGCTGGGCAACCGCAGAGCATTGATCAATAAATAATTCAAAATGTTACCGGGACCGATTAACAAAAATCCCTCTCCGTTGATAATGCGAAGGTTAACGGACGATTTTGGATGGAGTACTTGGACGGAACGTGCACCGTGCAAATGCAAATGCACCACTACATATATAGGTGGTGTTGGCAAATGTTGCAAGCAAGTTTGCGATTCGCGCGAAATCTCGGCTCGCGCGGCGCTCTAAGCGGCTGCCGCTTATTATTACGTTTGAAAAGCGCTGCTGCTTTCTCGGACTGTGCAACGACACCGTTAATATTCCGGTTGCAGAATAAAGCCAGACAGAGTTAACTCTCGACGGTCGCCCGAGAAGAATGAGCGCTCTTGGCGAGAGGTGTGCGCAAGCGAATTATGCGAGAGACACTACTTCTTCTTGTTCGCCGTATCAAGACTGTTCACGGATGCTTCCCGGTGCACGTGTACTCCTTCCCGAATGCGGCGACACACTATCACGAATAATTAAACGCCGACGATAATCGGCTTCCATGCCCATTCGAAATTGCATTGCGTCCGATGTCGTCTCGACGTTGCTTTGAAATAATATAGAGGGTGTTTGGTAACTGGTGGTACACCAGTACCACCCTATCTACCTATTCTATCTACCCTAGCTACCCTACATGGAAGAATAAGTCGAAAATATAGAATAAACATTTTTCGTTTGAGGCTTTGTTTTCGAGAAAATCGAGTTTGAAGATCTGTCAGGTTTGCGTGCTTTAGTATATGCAGGAAGTAGATTTGGTTGGTCATGATCAGACGCGTCAGACAATTCCTATCGAATAGCATGCGTATTTGCTGCATTTCAAACTCGATTTTCTCGATAACGAAACTTCGGATGAAAACAATTTTATTCTATATTTTCGATTTATTCTTTCATGTAGAATCACCCCCTTTTCGCTTGTACCACCAGTTACCAAACACCCTGTATAATGTTTAACGCCTTCACCGGCCGCTCGGCAATCCGACAAATTCCAGAAAATCGAGATAACATATTCGGTGAAATAAAAATCCAAAGGTCCCAACAGTTGATTTCGCTCCCGGCCTCTGAATCTGAAATAGTTTTTTAGCAAGTTGAGTGAGAGAAAGCGTGCACGTTACGAAAGGTGGGACAAGCTATAATGCGATGCCGAATACTCTTTCAATCTGCTTGAATTTTGCAAATACCAACCAGATATAGCACGCTGAAAATATCAGCGCAGAGATGCACTTGTTACTCCGGATAAATAAATATACCTTTTATTTCTCGGACACGCGACGCTCGATCTGTCAAGTGGAAGGATTCGTGGCGTTTCGTTCAAGCACTCTTAAAAATCTTCGTTTAACACTTTGCTTTCGTATTTGCACGTTCTAATTCAGACATTTCGTCGAATTCAGAGAAGCGAAGTTGATAAAAAACAGCATCAACTTCGTTTCAATTAGTCGCGATCATTTTCTCCTTTCAAAGCTGAAAATTGGCATTTTTAACGCTAAATTAAATTCCCTGCGAAAGCGCTTTTACAATTCCAGTAATTGTGAAATAGAAAACCGGTCGTTTGACCGTGGTGGTTGTTTTGCGTTAAATATTCATTGCCGTTTAGACAGATATTGATCTCGATCGAATGCCTAGCCGTGAAAACGGCTTTATTACACAGTTCCTGTGAAAGTTCAAACTTCGGGAACACGACCATAAATTTTCCCAAGGGCTGTAGCTCACCGCTCGGCGTTGGATACGACCTCCACCAAAATTTCTGGACCGATAGAAACGATGTAGAAGTGAAACCCAAGACGAAAAGTCAAGGCAGCTTTCAGCAGAAACAATTTGTCACTGACGCAGCCCGGTCTTTTGTAACGGTTGCTATAAATCCGACGTTCGAATATTAATCGCGCTATTATCACCATTATGGAACCAAACGCGGATTAGGTCATCCAAAGTTACCAGATCATCCTACCAGAAAAGGATCTCTAAATTCTTACCAAAAGTGCATTGATCTTTGTTTGTCGTAAATAGTAATTAAAAATACGCCTTGTTGGTTCAGCAAACTCTGTCAAATAAGCTTACGTCTCTGGAACGTCGGCTGGTAATGAATCTCCGGCTTAATGTTGCTGGAAACGGTTTTAATCCTGCGAAAGTCGCGATATATTGCATGGAATATATTGCAGAGATCATTTCATTCATTTTTATATACAGAAATGACAGTACAAATACGTACGTTAAGCATTATATGATTACTTTAATCAAGTATTTTAATTTATGTTGCTTTATTTTCTTCGGTTGATCTACTAAATTATAATTGGTTTTATTTGAAAATAGGAGGAAACTGTAGTTCCTGTTAACAATGTGAAAATACTACCTGTCAATGGTATTATACACAGATTTAACTCTTTCCGTCCTCGCAAGATATTTCTTCATCCCTCTCGCGTAAATGATAAGACGACTAATTGAGTTGAAAACGAGAGCAAGTTAAGCGCGTTCTCGAATGAAGCTCTTGCTGGGAACGCGAAAACACCACTTGTCAAAGGGTTCCCGTGCGGAATCTCAAAATTCGAAATAATGTCCCGCGATAATTATCCCCCCCCCCCCCCCCGCCTGGCTTTCCAATTTCGAAACTGGGGAGACTCGTCGAGCGTGACGGTTCCTGGCAAAGGTGCGATTTCGTGGTGATATTCAAGCTTGTGGTGGGATCACTGATAGGGTCAGGACACGGGGTCGTCGATCGCAGGTGAATCCTGAGCCAGTGGTTCTCAAACCGGGTCCTTGCCGCGCTAGAATCGATCGGTCTTCCACTAACACGGATAAACAGCTCTCCCACACGGCTGTCCGTCAGAAATTCACGATAATGGGAGAAACATTCTCTGGAACTATCCGTCGTGATCACGTTTGGCGAGCTGAGATGATTTCTTGACGATGATTGATTCTCATACACTCTAAATGCGTTTTATTAAGACCACACTCTGACATACTCTGCCATTTTATAAGACTTGTCAGAAGACTGTTTCGTTGTGGGCTTTCGCACACACATTTACCACTATTTTAAGCAAACAACACAAACAACAAACTGATTACTTTAATGTGTCCAAAATAGTGTAATGATAGTCTCGAGTACTTTTGACGCGTTAAATACACTCTTTTGTATTTATCTGCTCATTTTGGCCATAAATTCTGCAGCATAGCGATGATGTTCTGTGTATGACTGAAACTGTGCAGCTTTACGCTTCCACAATTTGCACGTGTCACGGTAAATGTATTTACATATTAGTCGGCGTATACACATAGTTCGATAAGTAAATATGTTCGCAAGCAATGAGCATTATACCGTGTATCCGAGCAGCATCTGAACAGCATCTCGTTGCAAATGGTATTATCTATTTTCGTGAAAGCCATTACCATATTTTTTTTAGAAGATTGAAGCATTTTAAAATTAACAAAACTGGATGGTTCAAGGCAAAAGGGTATTCCAGGAGAGTTGAGATTTTTGAGAATTTCCGGGCAAACTGTCAAGAAGAAAACATTGTTCAGAAAACAAGACATACAGGAAAATTTGTAACTGCATGTTCGTGGAATACAGACACCGCTGAGAACACCGGTTGTCTCCCGACCAAACGTGAAAAGGCTGAGAATTAAGAGCTGAGAACGGTGATCACGTTGACCGATTCAATTTTTCAATCGACGTTGCCAAAAAAAAAAAAAAGAAACGTGACATGAAAGGAAGGTATAGTGGAAGGACTTGAACAGTGGTTCGCCTAGAATCGGGCTCAGAAAGATAAACATTGAATCGATTGCGAAGTTTTCCGTGCACGAGGTGCAGTGATTTTTTAATTTGAGTGATTTAATTTTTCATGTAGACGAAGGAATCCGGTTTTCGAATCGACAGACGCGATATGTACAGCTTCTATCAATTTCTACGTGAACCAATCGAAAGTTTGAATGTTCCAGAAATCGGAAACAGCGGAGTTCAATTTAATTAATTACTGCAGACCTTTCTATTCAACGAGGAGCGCTTTGGTCGACAAGTTTTAGCGATCGCTGAGAATGAATCAGCACCAAGAAGCAATTTATTTTCCTACATAGTCCCATCTCAGACTTTTTACTCGCATCGTTGGCTTGTTATCATCGAGACTGGTTAGTAGATTTTGTAATGTTATACAATTTTTAAATACAAGGTGAAGAGAATTCAGTATAACTTTCTTTTAACTTTTGTTTATTCAAAATACTAGCCAGGAAAAATTAATTTCAGTTAAATTAATTGCATTTTCCGTTTTCAACACCAAGAATTCATAGGATTGATTCAGCAGATTCAGACTTCATAGGATTTTGATGGTAACGTGTACTCGAGGACGGAAGAAAACTAAAAAATTTCTGTAACATCATAAATTGTAAAAGAAAATCTGAAATTCGTTGTTTTGACGGTTCCGGTAGTTCTAGTGTTTCTCAAAGTTAACACAATTTTAATTTTTCAGGAAGACGCGCAATCTGACGACGATAACGGCGAAGATGGAAGGCAGTGAACCTATTTGGCAGAGGATAAGCGTTCCCTTATGCCTGGCACGATGCTGAGAATGATTTAAAAAAGAAAAAAAAATACAAGCCTGTTTCACGTCGATCTAGGGAACACCTATCATGCTGCAATTTCGCGCCCAACTTGTTCCTTAATACACCCGCGTTACTCATATCCGGAGTGCAGAAAAACTGCGTGGCGCACCTGTGGCGCATTTTATCTATCAATCCTTCGAAAGCGAAGCGGCAAACGCCGAGAAAAATGAGAAATCGATAACCCCACTCCACTGTATATCTAAACATTCAGCCCGGGCGCGGGAGACATTAACCTGTCACTGCCGTCTGATGAAGAAATGTATCGGGTTTGTACCCGGTGTTTCTGGAAAAAACTAGTATACATTATCGGAGAATCGATTTTATTTAAACGCCTCAAAGAATTACGAGGCTCGAGCTGAACGAAAGTATAGGAACCGAGTGTTCGCGAGACGTTTAAAATATTTTATAGAAAGTATTCCAATCGAGAAGGTTCAACGCAACAATTTTCATTATAATATCCGCAATGGAAGTTTCCTGCGACATTTTATAATTTTATGCAAAGTGTCTGACTACAAATGATTCTTCAAGACGATATAAGACGGAAATGAAGAATAAAAAAATTGCGATTTCGGCTTCGTTTCTTAGTTATTGTAAATGAAAAATTCGTTTAAAATTCGCCTAAAATGCGGCAACCCGCCCGACAGAGGTGCACGTTGCTACGTCATAAAGGCGCGCGAAGGTCACGTATCAAAGGGGGTCCTCGCTCGCGCCCAATGGTTAGGCTTTGACGTCACACACTTTAGCCAATAATTCACCTAGAAAATAGAACCGAAAATGAATGATCCAATCGGACGGTTTACACGTCGAATTCTCGCCAGGTAATTTTTTGCGAGGCAAGCGGAATACCTGTCATTTGATACGTGACTGTCGCGCGCCTTTATGACGTCTAAGCAACGTACACCACTGTTGGTCGGGTTGCCGCATTTTAGGCGGATTTTTAATTGCTATTAACTAAACAATGAAGCCGAAATCGCAATTATTTTACTCTTCATTTTAGTCTTGGATTATCATGGAGAACCACCCCTTAAATTTTCTCCCTCCTGTAGTCGAACCGATAAGAGAACTGATAAGAAAAACTGAGTGAGAGAACTGATCGTGGTAGGTTCAGTGTTAACATTGTTTAATAAAAATCTGTGCGAGTGCTCGAATCGAAGACGAACTTTTGCACCACCACCGTCGTGGCCACCAGAATCCGATTCCGAAGGGGATGTTCCGCGTCCAAAGACGCGTCCCGTACGTTTCTATTTCATTTACAGGCGCATGGAATGGTTCTGTTGCCAATACTGTCTTCAATCTTCCTCCCTCGCGCGCTTCGGGCTGTTCCGTGCTCGCCGGTAAAACGTTCTGCTTTAAAGCCGAAGCGTTTTTTGCACTCGGGAAATCCGGAATGTCCGTGCCACCCTTGAATTTACCATTTCTCGCGCTTCGACTAAACACACTAGTGAATAAAGACCCTGTGTTCGTGAAACAGTTCTCATTTGATAGCACTTAACATCGTTCTGAATGCGCAGAAAATTCCCTGTCGTCGAAAAATCTGGTTGAAAATCATTCTGAATCGTTCCACAGTGTGTTACCGTACAACTAGTGGTAAAAGCCGAAAGTAGCTGGAACTATTTGAAGAATCGTACACTTTCGTTGAAGCTGTTCCTAAGTAGAGTAAAGTAGCCTAATGTGAGATCCATTTGTTTTTTAAATCATAACCCTCGATTAAGAACACTTTCTGTAAAAATGGCTCAACTTCGCCTTGGAAACCCAGACATTTTTTACTTTTGTTATATAATCCTGTACATCTTGACGAGAAGATGCCGCCAATCAAAGTTTCAAGGCGAGGAATTCACTGGTTCAAAAGATATTCGTGTTGAAAGCTGACCAATTTTAACACGTCAAGCGCGGAAATTGCATTTATGGACTTTCGATAAATATACGTGCCATTTTCGGAGGAACAATATAGTAAGTAATATAATTCGCAGCCATAGTTGTTGCCGCCTCTTCGCGTTACCGTGCCGACAGAACAACAAAAAGGTTCGGAGCAACAACAAGCCATGACCTTGACGAAGTTTCTGTATGCAGACACAACAAAAACTAGCGTGCCGTGTAGCCAAGTGTGCACGAACTCGATGAATCTTCAACATCGATTTACTCGAGAACGGAGCCTTGAACGAGGTAACATTATTCTTTTCTCTCGAGTGACATTTTCATGTAGATTCTTCTGCTCGCAGCTAGTGCCACCGGATCGGTAACAGCCTGTATTTCGTCATTTTCAGATAAACAAGAACAGCCTTTCCAGGGAGGACCAATTTCGATCGTATTTTGCCGGTTGGACGCGCAGCCCCGGGCCACCTTACACGCCGCAAATCGTTCAATCGTTATCGAACTTCGCAGTCCTCGGCAACACAGCAGAATTTCGATCCGCCGAGTTTCCCCCGCAATTCTACTTTCTCCCGTGATTCCATTCGACTGCTTTGTGTTCATCCTATCGCCGCAGTTTCGCCGGAGAACTTTGACATTTACGACCAACTGACCCCCTTATATCATACAACCACGACAGCCAAGCAAGAACGGACACGCGAATTACATTTCCGAGAAATACCAGTCTCAGAGCCGTGACAAATGTCCGCGATATGAATATTGTCCTTTAAACAGGCACAAATAAAGCGATTTAATATGACGAGAAAACGCTTTGAAGACTCGTTTTATTCTTCGCGTAATGAGACCGAAGGGAACTGGGATAAGAGCAATCAGAGGTAACGTAATTACGAATCGGAACGTCTTTCTCACTTATTCCAGGAGAAACGTCGATTTTCTCGATTCCTTTTTACTCTGGCTCGGTCTCTGATTAAAACGATCGAAGTAACGTTAAACAACGAGACACCCAAGACATTTTTATACTCATTTTTATACATCTTTATACTCTGTTCAAATGTAGGACAATCTTTAACAAACGAGGACACGATTAACTCTCGGACTCCTGCGAGTTCTAGCCTGGGTCATTTCCGACCCACGCCACGTCTGGCGACACTGGGTCAATTAATTAGTTGAGTGCATATTTATCTTTTAACCTATACAATTTTTTTCCCGCGACAAGCTCACAGAAATGTTGAAAAAAAATCTGACTTTTGTCAGCCAATTGTGCCTAGAGTCAAATTTTATTAAAATATCCTGCTGCGTCTTCCAGTTTAATGAAACGAAGCCTTTCCAAAAAAAAAACTGCAACCATGTATTTTTTCCGTATTCTGTGGGGGAAAACGTAACGGGAAACCGACAGGCCCCGAGCGGATAGGTACACGAATGATCAGTGATAATAAAGTTTTCGTTATAATTAGCTCGTTAGCGACGCGTCAGCCGGTTTTTCCATCGGCGGCAAACGACGTAATCGGTGATATATAATAATTTTCCATCGGAGCACGTAATCGATTAGACCTAGTCTACCCGGCGTGGCAGCGGCGTGCACGCGCAAGTAATTCATTTTTGTCGTGTACTTTCATCTCTCTCTTTTTTTCCCTAACGACTCGCGCGCCGCTAGTAAAAATCGAGAAAGGAGAAAGACGAAGGAACGTGCCCCGGCGCAAAAACGCTGAACTCGTAAAGAACACGTAAAGCCGCCGACTGTATAGCCGGTGCCATGATATCCCCTCCCCCTCTCCCTCCCCCTCCCCCAGTCGATTGCGCTAATAACACCACTAAAGCATTTAACGGAGAGAAAGACTGCGCGACTCCATTGATCGCGGGAAAAATTTCACTAACGAGCGACGCTCGCCAACGTCTTTACCAAGAAGTCCCGTAATTTAACAGATGCAGAGACAATCTTCGTGTTTCGGAACGCGAAAACCCGTTATCTGGACAAAATTAGAAATTACATACAAATATATTAGTTATGTAAAAATAACAATAAGTCACGTCGCTGGATTGATATTATCTGTTCCAATATGCTGATGTGGACTGTTTGATAATCGCGAGCGTGTTCTTGATCTTGATCTTGATCTCGATACCTGTATCTTACTACAATTGTGACATTACCTTGAAGTGTCAAGTGTATCTCACAGATTTTCGACTTTTAACGTTTCAGTAGCGAATATTCAAGCAAACAAAATTATTGACCGTAGAAATTAATGAAAAATTTCTGGAACATCGGGAGCTGAATTTTGATGTTTCCATATTTCATGAAAAAAATGTTTCTTTCCTATAAAAACGACTTTTGCGAAAAATTTCATTCGTCTAATTAAATATTTCGTACACAATGCTTTCCACGATGTGCAACGTTCTCCCACAGGTTTATCAAAGTCCTCGGGTACAGCAATTTCCATTTTATTATTAAAACGTTAATAACGAAAAATAGCGGACACAAAAAACAACATTTTCATCATAAAAATCCCGGGAGTTGTTAAAAGCATTTGCCATGACATTTTGCGACGAAAGAGTTCGCGGGAAAAAATATCCCGGCGAAAAATTATTTAAAACGCAGCCCCGCGGAACGCAACCTAGAATTTGTTGTAATGATAAACGCGAAACTCGTAAACCGAATGTTTTGGTTTTATTATCTTCGCGTCCGTTTTCTGGCGCGAGCACACAATTTCGCGTGTCTCTCAAAGATAAAGTGGCAAATATATGTTGTCCACCAGATACCGCCATATTTGCGCACTGGGATTGTCCTCGTGCTGCATCTGCCTGCCTCTGGATTTGACGTTGCGTCCACTGACAACGCTTTCGCAATTCCGTGTTTCAGAAAGAAATGTGAAAGATTTACTGCAGGTATCTTTTCACGCAGGGACAATCTAATCTTCTTTCGCTTGTTCCTTCGAGTTCGAAGTAAAGTAGTGCACACCTATTCGAAGGAATAATCGTTTTAATTAAAAGTTCACTTGAATTTCATACGTCCACGTTTTAATAATCGCGAAAGATTCGAGAACATTTTAATTTAAAAATCAAGAAACACTGTAGGGCAGTGATGGGCACGGTAGGGGCCCCTCAAACGCCTGCTTCCCCCACTATCCTCTCTTTCGCACGTTCCACCGTACCAATACGCGTCAGGAAAAGCGCATTCTGTTTGTTAATCTGTTTTCAATAAAGAGAATTAATGACATCTATTCAAGCGAAATTAGAGTTCCCCCAAAAAATTGTATTTTTTTTTAATATTGTGACATATCTTATCTTAATGAAATCCAGACACGAGCACAATGTCTATTAACTTATCTAATCTGAAAAAATTCCAATCGGGCTAAGTATATAAATGCGCCGATTTAATCTGACCAGTAATACCGTGAAGCATTTGCACAGACAAGATGATGCTGCTTATTTTCATCCTACCGCTAATTTTCGCCGTGGCTAATTGTAAGTGTTGCAATCGTGTTTACCTGTAATCATTCAATTCGACAGTCTTTGGGAGCCTGTTTTCAACTATCGCTATTCTCGAAAAAATGGTCCAGAAACTATTGTTTATCTGTGTTATGACATTATTAAAAAATTGGTAGTCCCCGGTGTAGCCCGAAATGTTGACTATCTGTCGGTTGATTAACGAGACAGCGATTTAAAATTATGATAACTGTTACAGGTGAGCTTGAGCCACGGATCATAAATGGAACAGTGGCGAAACCGGGACAAATTCCTTATCAAGTGAGTCCGATAGAAAAAGTGGTCACGATAAGAACTTCTATTTGCTAATCGACAAGATGTTGCTATGATATCGCCGTAGCTTCTGAAATTAATAGTCAAGTTTTTCTCAGGTTTCCCTTCAAGTCTCGTCGAGACATTTTTGCGGTGGATCGATTTTGAACGCGGACTACGTTATTACAGCCGCTCACTGTGTAGTCGGGCAAGTGGAACGAACAAAATTAACATGTTTTAAGCTCGAAATAACTTTCACAGAAATTCCACTAATTTTAACAGGTCTCTGAATAATGGTTAATATCGTTTACAGTAAATCGCCCGCGAACATACAAATTGTTGCTGGCACAGTCGATCTGACGCGGCCATATTCGACACATTCTGCCGAGAACATCTATTATCATGACAAGTACAACGCCTCGGATTCGTGGGTGAACGACATCGCTTTGATCAAGGTAAAATCAGGTTGCAAAATGAAAATTGTCCTACTTCGGTCCGAGAAATAATTTCAAGATAATATCGATTCCGGCTTTAGTAATTAGGTGTTACGCAATATTACCAAATTATACGAAATTACTAATCTAGAAGTACACCGTCCGTCAGTTACCGTGATTAACGAACTGAATTTGTTATAAAGGTGGAACCACGTTTCGTGAAATCCGCTCTAATATCTTTCGTTCCCCTGCCGACCCCCTCAGAAGTCATTAAAGCTAATGACGAAGGCATAGTCTCTGGATTCGGCAGACTCGCGGTAAGTATTCCAATGAAATTCGGTCCGGATTAAAGAACAGCCATTGGTAATTGGCTTGCGTCATAATCATCCGAATTTTAACATGGCAAAATCGATGATACCACAGTACGACGGTGACAGGACGAACCTTCTTCACTGGGTCAACATCACAGTCGCCAGCTACGAGTACTGCAGAGACATTTACAAACAATCCCAGAATATTTACACCACGCATCTGTGTGCATACGATCCAACAGCTGTTAGGGGACATTGCAAGGTCAGTTTTAATGTTTATAGTCTTAAAATACTTCAGTGAAAGTGTTAATGAAAGATTGTCAACTTGTCCAAGAATTTTTAATAATTCGGCCATGCATATGGTACAACTGAATTTAAAGGTCATTATCTAATGATCTCAAACGTAAAATAAACGCGTGCATTGTTTCCAAAACATTAAACAGTATTTTGATCAACACATGTTTTCGTCTCATATTGGATATTTTTGAATTTCACAATTTGCAATTGTGGCTGTTAATTATTTTAAATTATCAATATATAAATTCTTCTATAGGAAATATTCTATTTATTGATCCACTTTCTCGTATGCATGTCTAGGGAGACTCTGGTGGTCCTCTGATGGTACACGGAAAACTTGCCGGACTTGTATCCTGGTCGTACCACTGTGCCGACACAGTGTATCCATCAGTATACACGCGCGTCGCATCGTACATCGATTGGATTAAAAAATATGCGGTCTGACATCCGTAAATCTCAATCAAAATAATGATCCTGATATGACAAATTAATCTCAAATTTATTTCCACCTTCCTCCCAGTTTTTTCGATTTTTTTTTTTTTTTCAAGTACACGATGCTTTAAACAAAATTGTGAGACTGGTCGTAAAATGCGAAACGGTTGGCCCGGAACGATGAACAACTTTATTTTCCGTTTGCTTCTATTTCTGCCACAAATAAAAAGATACACCGTGCGGTCGAAAATGTCGGCCAATTAAACTATGCGGTTGGATATCAAACACTAGCTCGTACAAAGCTTCGGAACGATTCGATGGAGCTGCTCATCCGAATACTTCCGCGCGAATAGTTTCTGGTAGCAGCGCCGCATGCTCGTTCGGTCGAAGGATTAATAAAAATTTGGAAACGCGTCCTGCAATCTAATAAAACTTAGTTCTGGTAGGAATTGTCTTAAAATATTCGTAGTTGAAGGGTCGGTGAAGGGAAACCTCCTTTAATAGAAGAAACCTCCATGACCTTGAAAACTTGAAAAAATGACCTTAAACAAAATATTTTTATGTTTCAAAATTCAACACTGAAATTTTATGTACTTCTTTTTTCCCAATTTTTTTCTCGATCATTTTCCCAACAAGTGTTACAATTCTGGGGATGAGACTAAACAAATATTGCAAAATAATTTTCGCCAAGTATAACTAAGGTCCACCCTAGTGAAAATTCAAATCACAATTGAACCAGAATGTCCACGAAACAGGCTGCTAAGTGAAATGTACGAAAAAATGGGAAATTATTAGATTTTATTAGAAATTATTAGATTATGTATGGGAAATTGTATGTAATGTATGGAAGATTCAAAGAACCGAGGAAAAAATCTTTATTTTGCTTAACTTGTTTCAAGGAATCAACGGACGTTGCACCGCATTTGGCACGCTGCTTTTTCATAAGAGGTCGTCCGTTTAAATAAATTTATGTTTATTCACTTTGCCGTTCACAAAGAAATGTGAATATAATGCGAATGAAAATTTGCTTGGAAATGCTCTCCCGGATTCTGCTGAAATATGAAATTCCACAGGAATTACAGGAGTTACTGTTATTGCAGGCTTGATTAAGTAGTACTACAAATATGGTATAGAACGAACATAATTCTCGGAACGTCCGCAATCCGCTAGCATTTCGACTCGAATTTCGCACACCTTCGGGCGAAGATTTCGATTCATTGCAGCAGAAGAAAGTAAGATTTCTGAATCCTCCCTGCATAATACGAACATGTCGGAGGATATGGCGGCACGAGGAGCGTATTCCTCTTCTTTACGGCAGTTCAAAGACTATAATAAAATCGCAGACCATCCCCGCTTCTATTTTCCGAACTCTTGCTCCTGCAGGGAGCTTAAATCGAACGCCGACACTGGCTATTCGAATTTCAGATTACGAAACCATAAAATTACGTTGCGAACACGTCAGCCTGACAAGCGAACAAGAGAGTTCATAAATTGTGTCTATAAAATCGGATAATGGTCGATACACAAGGCTAGTCAAAATTCCCGAGGAAGGAATTTCTTTAAATTTATATTTGCATTAAAAAGTACATTTCCATTGCCTTTAAAACATGTGTGTAACCTTATAAAGAGTAAACGGAGTATGTTCATGAAAAATAAAAATACTCTGTATCATTTGGAACAAGCAGGCATTTAGTACAGATTTATTTCATCTCCTAAACAATGTTCTGACAATCTTCTGTTTCATATTAACGATCACAGTAATCGTAAAATAAACACTTGGCTGCACTCGAAAGTCCCCATTATGTATACAGGCCGGCCTAAACTTCAAACATTCTTTCCCTTCTGATCTCTCGTTCCTTATTCAACGAGTATAATTCGGTTTCGCAGTCGAGAATCCATTTAATTTGCTTAGTTATAAATGAGTTTCCCAGAGACGTTCCAGTAATTTTCCCTTCCCCGTAGAGTGTTTTAATGACATCGTAAAATGAGAATACCCGGTTCCTCCATCTTCACGTTGCCATAAAACTCCTTCGGGCTTGGTCCTGCTAACTTTTTGAGTCTACTACGTAAAGAGACTGCCAATTGAGAGGTTCGTGACACAGATAAACCATTTCGCAAGGCTATTTAAGTATCAAGTGAGCATCAGGCCGTACTAACTTCGCTGGACATCCAATTACTATTGCGAAAAGAGTTTCAAATTACTTTGTGCATATCCAAGGAGCTGCACAATCGGTGCAAGCGACCAGCAATTATGCGACTTTTCCATTTTTATTTTCCCGTAGTCTGTCGTACGAAAATCACGAGAATTAAAAGGAATTCATTTCGCGTGTAAGTAAAATGTCAAATAACAACTGTATCAACTCTAATGATAATTACGTCGTGTTGATTATCGATAGATTTTATGAAAAAAATAAGAAAATCTTCGTCCGAAATACGACGAAAGCCGGTCCCGAGCCATCGCCTTATATCGAAAGAAAATGGGTCAGAAATGACTGTGGCATAGGCTTGGAACTCGCAGAAGCCCGAGGATTAATGTAAAACGTCCATAGAAGGAAATCTGGCGGAGTTTACTTGTATAGGTATTTATGTAATTAATAAAGTTTGAACACTGTAACTTGCAATTTAACTGAATTGTAATATTTTCATTTCAGTGTAAGAAGAAACGAGGAAATTTTCAATTCCTGCCTCATATTTTGCGGAATATTTCCTCGCCAGCGAACGACGAGTTAGCGAAACAAACTTCCTCGACATAGTAATTAAGAAAGTTTCGCAACACAGTAATTCAAAATACGAAGCACGCGATACCATTCATAACAATTCGACCGACAGAGATTTCGCACTTTATCTTGGCTTTGGAAGTTACACACAAATGTCCCACGCTATTTTTAACTTGAATAACATTTAATCTATATACTTAACGCTGTTTTAATCTTCATCTCACACGGTATTGTAGGCGAAAGCGTTAATGTTCTATAAAAATTATTTACACAGAAGAGCATATAAAAATGCACGGGAAAAAAAATGTTGAAGAAACGTTTAGTGAAAGCGTGAGACAGCATTGCAGTTGCAAGTGCAGCGGCGCGCGTCCATTGACCGTTCGAGGTCGTTCGAATAATTATGCGCGTTTATTTACGAAGAGCAGACGGGAATGAAGGGGAAGGAAAAGCGGAAGAACGGCGGCACGCAACAGGCAACCGTCTGCGGTGAGATCCACTGTTTTTCTCGGGCAAATTCGAGGCAATTTGGTCTTAACGCAACCCGATGTTAATCCTAAGATAAGCAATCTCGCGATTTCTCCCGGTTAGCCGTGTTCCGGGCTGCGGTTGCCGCGGGAGAATACTCTCCAGAGTACCATGCGTAATTGTTAACTCATAGCACGCAGAAGAGACTCGCTTCTCCTCGTATTTATAAACTCCGTTTAACTGTGCTTTCCCCTCCCCACCCCTCCGAGAAACTCCGTGCGGACGCGGGCCATTCAGTTTTTCAAACAGAAACTTCAGCGACACGCGGAAAAGTAGGCGAAATGGGAGAAAAGTTGGTGCAACGCCGTTGGCGAAACCTTTTTAATAGGGCAGCATCTGTTTCGAGAATTACACTCCTGGACAAAAAGATAACACAAGTGTGCTGTCATTTAGTTTTCAAGGATAAATCAAGAATTCTCTAAATTTTATAATTGGTACGTAAATATCATCTTACGGTAATATATTAAATAGCGACAAATTGAAACTACGCTGTCCGTACTTGTATTTATTAACAACAATCTCGTAGCGGAGGTCGGCGAAGTGATAGCACATGTTAATAAATGAAGCATTAACTTAGGTCATCAAAATCGGTGAGGAAGCCCCTAATGTAAATACTTACCAAATAATGTTATTAAGTAGTCAGTTTTAGTGCTCTGTGAATCTAGTGTTAAAGGGACATTGAAGTTGCAAAATATGAAAGAAAACCTCGCATCCAATATTCTACATACAAATAATAATCCTACATTACAAAATACTAATGTAAAGTGTACAGTGTGCGAGATGGAACATAATCGTGTGCGTGCCTCGAGACAAACGAAAGACACTAGGTTCACGGGGCCTGTCAAAATGACGGGATCTAATATTTATAATTTACAATTATTGACATTGTGAAGACGTATCCATGGGGAATTATTCAACAAAATTATTTTTTTGGGTATATATTATTTAAAAAATTGATACAAATGTGGATAGACACGGTCTTGTTATTTTTGTAAAATAATGTTAAGTAGTCAGTAGAAATTGACAACATATTTCAAGGTCATCAAAATCGGTGAGGAAGCTTCTAATGTAAATAATTACCCTTAATTTCTTGCCGCGTCCCATTTTGTTCAATGATGATTGGAAATTCTACCAAGACAGAGTGCCTACACAACGCTATGTTTATATGACTCGAAACGTAAAACAGTGAGAAATCCGAATAGAAAGTATTAGAAAGTCAAGTGTGCTATCATTTCGCCGACCTCTGCTACACGACTTTTGTTGATAAATACAAGTACGGACAGAGTAGTTCCAGTTTGTCGCTATATAATATACTACCGTAAGACGATGTTTATGTACCATTTGTAGAATTCAGAGAATTCTTGATTTATCCTTGAGAACTGAATGATAGCACACTTGTGCTATCTTTTTGTCCAGGAGTGTATTCACACGCCATTCTGGAAAAATCACACAGTAGTTGCCACAACGTTATAAAAGAAAATATTAACCCTTAAACTTTAGGAAAAAACCGGCATGTTTCCATTAGAAGCTTGAATTTTCTTTGCGAACAATATATATTCTGAGATTTCAAGGTGACCTCTGTTTCATTTATTTATTATTGCTTTAAACCAAGCGGTTTCTCTGTTTTTATGTGGAACTGTGTGTTTTTGTTTAGGTAAGCCTGTAGCTTATAGACGAACTCACTCGTTTGAGAGTTTACTCATTTTTGTCACGAATACATAATATTATTAGTATTAGTGATACATACACGGTCTTTTGATGTAGGAGAGATTTACCAGTACAAGGAAGAGCAGCTTGTTCAAAAAATCCTTTAATTAGCAATCAATCCGAACCCTTTCATTGCGGCTCGAATCGCTGAACATTTGGAATGCAAAAGTACGCACACACATACACGCATACACATGTCCTCCTGCAGCGAGTTTCCCAAAGCTTCGAAAGTCTTCGAAAGTATATGAAGTTCCGAAGGGGTTCGAACTCAATACCTTCACGGTTTTCTGTCGATTTATGAGCGACCTTTCGTGCGCACACTCGTACACACGTTCGGACTCACACATCAAAGCATTTTTCATATATCGTCGCAATAAGGAAAACTGTCCCTTTCGCTAAACTCCTGTCAAAAGCGTGTTTTCCTTTATCGTGACGGATAGCGGTACACTAGGCGTTCGAAACAATCGCATGAGCACGCAAACTGCGTGTTTGACAAATGGGACTGTACGAACGAATTTTATTCGATTAGGGTGGGGAGAAAGTGCGGGAACAATGGAGTCAGTGGAAAATGCAGTCAGTAAAGTGGTGTTCGAGTCAGTGGAGGGCGAGTGGATTCGGTAGAAGAATAGATTTCCGGGAGAGGGGAGATGCAATTTAAATGCAGAAACATTATTTACATCGAGACCAAAAATACAATAAAATAACCGCAGCGGTGGTGTAATGTGAACACATTTCGAAACATAATACACCTTTCACGGGAACGCAATTAAAAATCAGAATTTTCCGTATTTATTTGACTACACATACTTCTACAATATCAGATAAGAAAATTTCAATATTTTACAGCAATTTGTCAATAATGTGTTCACGCAGAAAAATTCCTTATAAAAATATATGTAATAGTTCCTAAGGTATTCCGTATATTTTAACACCAACTTCAAGAGTCTCACCAGATCTATATAAACAATCCCAAAATTGTTGTCAGTGTCACTCTAAAATCATAACAAATTTTCGCGTCAATTGAGTAATGCGTCCAATCAGAGTACACATATCAAGTAATAATAGAAGGTACACGATTATTTCCCAGCCATTCGATCGTTGACATAACGTCGCAACGGCCAAGTGAAAGTTGGACAAAGTGTTGGCAAGCAATTGACCATTAGCATTACCTTGGAGGGTTCACTGATGGGATGACCAACCGATCGATACGCTGGGACAGATGCGGAAGTGCATCGGCCCTGATGTTGGCGTAGGTCCAACCACTTCGGAGCTCTTACAGATACTGACGACGATGCAAAGATTTTTCTGCGAAACAGGTCAATTTTCCACCCGTCGTAAATACCGGAAATCGATTAACGAAAGTTCCGAAGGCCACGTCCTGCCAACATGTTCGATTTAATTCATACAATGAAATATGAAATAAATTGTTCGATTTAATTCATACAATGAAATATGAAATAAATTGTTCGATTTAATGAACAATGAAATTTCGCTCCGGACATAAACTGCCCTTTCATTGGCACATTCAAGTGCTGGAATATATCCGCAATCTAGTTCCACGACGAGCATTATCCATCATTCTCGTAATACGCGCAAGTTCTTCCAACTTTCCTTGTTCGTCCCCCTTTGAAAACCATAATTCCCCGTTGCGCTAACAGCGAGCTCTACAGACTACGAGACGACTCGGTTACTTCTGACTCATTACGACTCAACACATGTAGCAAAACAACGGGGGCTGCACACGCAACAACGGGCGACAACGTAAAGTTCCCGGAGCCCGTACAAATGTTTCCCCGCCTGCTCAAACATTTTTGTCGTGCTTCTTTTTTTGTTGCTCCCCCCGCAAGAGCGTCCTGCACATTCGAGATTTCCATCACGGAAACGGGGCTTGACGTTCCACCGTGTAGTACAAGCTCGCCGTTTCGGATTGTTCACGAGGTCCTGCGGCCCGCGAAACTTTCGAAAGCCCGAAGCTACTTTCCGGACTTAGGGTAGCGACGCGCGCGGCCCGCCCGGAAGTGGCGAAGGATGTTTTGTGTTTTATGCGTCCAGCGCGCGGCTACGACTTTCCCAAGAATTTTATAGCGGCCGAAAGATATTGGAGAAGTTCGCCGGAACGTTTCCGTTCTCTAAATTCGATAATTCGAGGCGAACGAACGGGATACTGTCGGGGAAAAAAAAATCTTCGAAATCAGGTGTTCCATATTGTCGTGGTTTCATGGTCCAAATTTTTTATTTCGATCCCTGGCTTTCGTGTAGTAATGTTTTAGAGTTGGGCTTAGTTTATCGAAATTTCGCCTCGTTCCATGTTACATGAGTTATAAAGAAATCGTGGACCTTATTTATGAAAAATAAAAATTGTCTGTACATTTGCAGGAAACAGGACTAAATAAACATTTGTTTTTTCCATTAAATATTTTAATATCCTTGAATACTTTTAATTGTTTTACTGTTTGAAGTTTCACATTCTCGTTTTTGTCATAAATGCATCAAATTCGCAGTTATAAGTAAATTTCTCTAAACTTGAACAATCGAACTTATTTATTTTATAGTTTAATAAATTTCAATTGAAGTTCGTCGAGCCACTTCTGTTCCGTAAATTCTTTAAAGTTCGCGCCGATGGGCCACCGCGAGGTTTTCCTTGCCCGGAAACGAAATATGCGCGCGAAAACGCCGGAGAAAGGATGGTTGCGTTCAAGGACGATTCATTGGTTGGCTTGCGCCATAAGAGAACCGTTGGCCACGCCATTATCGACACGTATGAGGGTTTCGAAGTACCTGGATCACCGCCAATTCCGGCGGAAACGCGGCGAGCGTATTGTCCTCCGCGATTTCTCATTCTATCGCGCGGATTCAATCCGATCCATTACACACGGCCATCACGGAAATTGTCCTGCACGTACTGTGTCCAGCTTAATTCGTCATGTTCCAATTAACCCGGGATTTTCTATTAGACGTAGAAATTAAGCGCTTAACTCTCTGTACATCCCGAGCGAAACTCGGCCAAAGCGTCGGGCGTCGAACAATTTTGTCACGCATTATTTAACACTTTAACGTCCTTTGCGTTGATGTGTTTTAACTCTGCTGACCAGAAGAAATAACTTGCACGTTTACGCTTTTATTTAAATTGTAAATACAGGGATTACTTTATAACATTTGATTCAACGGATTCGAGTAAACGGAAATAAACGACTATTTTTGTTGTACAATTTATTAAAAAATTCATAATACATATTAGAAATAGTTACGCAAGAGATCTTCCGACATTTCATCCATTTTTGCGACATTTCGATTCGCAAGCAGGTCGACCGGCAAGAAAATCAGACAGAAATTATTTTACTATTAATTACTCTCTCTCTCTCTAATTGTCGTTTACGCATCGCTCATACTGTTCGCACACGCATTCTTATCGAATTTAATTATCACTTACGCGTCACGCGTTACGTCGGTCCCTACCTTATCGACCTGTCGCCGCTAAAGTTTGAATTGGCAATCATTCTTACGGCGATCAACATAGGAAAATATTGGATAGCGTACAGTTGAAATGGAATAATATTTTTCGCGGAGATGAAATATTCTCGTTTAAACTCCGGCTTAATAGATGTCGGATCATTCCGATTTTCCAGCAGCAGCTGCAAGTTTTGAAGAAGTAAGACGAAGTCGTATCTTTGTTCGACCTCCGTAAAGGAAGCCTGTAACTCAACAATGGAAAGTTCTGAATTTAAGAAAGTTATTGGAAACATTCAATAACAGCGAAGTTGCTCCGAACGGAGGGTCTAACAATTCCTGAAGCCACGTAGACCAGGATTTATAAGATTCGGAGAGATGAGAACGCTTAAAACGTTTCTTAGCAGCAGAAATAATTTTGGCGGAGCAAATCTATTTGTTGTTACTTCAAGCACCATAGAAATCGCTTATGGTTAGACGCTAGAAATAATATATTTCTTTTTCAAAGTTCTCCGATAGATCTACCAAAGATTTACGACTTATTATTCATTTTAACTTTCGTTTTTAGAAACAAAAGAGTGTAAACAAGTATAAAGAGTGCTCCAAACGCGTTAGATTTAAAACGAAAAGATTGATCTGCAACGGCTGCTATTAAACCGATACTCGCCAAAAATGTGAACAAAAAAATCTGAAAACGGTAAATTGAGAAAAAATGTATCAACCAGATTGTGTTACGAGAAAATGTCATATAATTAAGCTATCGAAATCGTTTGGAAATGAAACAATGATACGCATGATATACGAAAAATCACCGTACACAGTTCGGTGCAATAATTATGAAAACCAAATGTTTGAAATAAATCGTCCCGAAGCGCTCCGTATTTTTCATTTCAGCAGAACAAACGCGTCGTTGTCATGCGTCCCCGAGTCAATAAATAATTCCACGGGAACTGCAACGGCAACGCGGCCGGGGGAAAAAAAAGCCGTCGATGTGTTTCAGTTTGAACTGGCAGTCGAAAGTGTCGTCGCGTTTCCCATGAAATTTTTACACACTGCGTTTAATACAAATGTCTCATATTGCGTCGAGCCGCGTTTAATGGACTCCGTGCTTCTACGCGTTTCCGACCGACGGCGACGACGACTGCGAAACAAAAACCAGCGTCCCGCGGTTTTCGAAACCGGCGAAACTTTCGCCGACACGTGTCCCCGATCCGTCGGCAAATGCCGGGCAAAAATCGTTCGCGTTCATTTACCCGAAAGTTTGCAAATGCGCGTTAATTGTTTCCAATTTTCGCGGGTTCGGGGTAAACGGAGCATCTGATTTCGAAGACCTCACCATTGCACAGGGTGTTCAGAAAAGACCATTCAATATTTAAATTTAATGTAACGTGTAACAAATGTAGAATGTATAAATTGTAATGAGGGTTCGTTAACCTCTTAATTATTTTGTACAAATGTGTATTATATTATAATACCCGAGTATTCTCGGGCTTTTAAGTTAAGAGGTTGAAAAGCTCGGTATTTTATTAGGAGGTTGCATTGAAAGCCGCTTTGATGGTCGTTTTTGTATCAAATTCTCACGTAAACGCTTCAATTGTTGGAGATGAAATATAAAAAATAGAAAGAAAAAAAATAGTGTAGAAGGACACATCGAAAAAATAACTTGTCGCGTTCCATTTTAACTCCGCTGTAGAAAAGAACTGGCGTAGTCAACGAAAGGCGTCTGATGACTGAAACTTAGAGGGAACTGTTTATACTTCAAAGTGAGATAAGAATCGGCTCTCGCTGTCTACAATATACGCAGTTAGATCCACGTATACGTAAACAGCGGCTTTCAATGCAACCTCCTAATATAAATGTTTTTGATGTACACTTTGTACAAATAGTATACTCTGGTATATATTAAAAAATAAAACTCAATGACCATTTTTGCGTAAATCTTGGTAGAGAAATAGTTGGATCGAGGAAGACCCACCGATGGCTAATCGCTTTAACATTTTTCTCGATATCCGTGCACGTCCGTACAAGAATAAATATATTTGCAATTTGTTAGCGATGTCAATCGACTGCAAGTCGGGTCTAAACGAGACACAGCAGCGCACCGGTTCAAATTCGATAGCTATCCTGATACATTTATGGGATTCAGCGTGGCGCGGCAACGAATCGAACGCGATTCGTCCTTTTGATTCGGCTCTTGTGTTTGGCCGAGCATGGTCGAAATCCATCGTCGGACAGGCGTCCAGAACGATTTGCACAATCGGTTAACCACTTCCGAATATACATTCGTGACAGCTCTTTGGACAAAACCCAGATACTGGCCGTCCGCGTATTTATCATGCTATGTGCCTGGAGATTGAATCCGTAATGGCGTCGCGAATTCGGCCGTGCCTCGTCGGTTTGCAGATCCCGGTGGCATCAAGCGGAAAATAGAAGTCGCTGTCATGTCGCCGGGAACAGGCCGGAGATCGGAGAGATGGACAGTTTCATCGCGCCGGCAAAGAGTTTCGAACGACAGAGGCCATAAGCCCGAGTATGCGCGAGTCTTTGCGCGTTTCTGTTCAACCTGTTACGTACGACACGTCCGATTTTTAACGGGCACTTTAAACCACGGCCCTTTTTCATTCGCGGCTCGCTTTTAGAAAGATATTTTCGTTCGGTGTGCCGTTCAGATGGAAAGTGTAATTTTTCGATCTTGCAAAGTTACGCTGACAATTCAGCGCACTTATAAGTGCACTTTTGATGAAAGTGAACCTCGGATGCCATGCCGTCTTTTGTTTAAATTTCAAAACAATAAGAATATTTCAAACCTTATTTTTTGTTTTTCTATAAAATGGTCAACTACTGGTGCTTTTACCTTACGGGGTTGACAACGCTAAAAATTGAAATTTCCCCGAACACGTTGAGACATTGCGTTTTAAATAGAAATTTTCTGCGAATAAATTACGCTAACGCGTTCTCCGCTAAGCTGTTCGCGAGGAGCTGTCATTTCCAGGCGACCTGGACCGGAAACGATGCACGAGTTTGATGTATATAACAAAAAACTAAATATCTGCTCGCTGGCAACGGCGACACGAACGATAATTGTTTTCCTGCAATTCATCGTGAATCAATCTTGTTAGCAAAGAGATGTCTATCTGTGCAACACGCTTATCTCGCGTTTCACTCCAGACGTTCAGATTGGGAAAACCTCAATCCGAGGATTAAATTTGAAATGAGAAAGTTAATATCTCTTGGTGTTATCTGATTTTGAAAAATTAATATTGTAACAGCTGCACAGATCGTACTGACGTTTTGCTCGTATCAAATTTTATGATCAAGTTTCGAGAATTTTAATTTACTTACAATTCTGCAAATCCACGAAGAGCACACACGTTGAAAATTCTACTGAACACTCGGCGAACGCGAAACGAGCTTTTCAAAGTTTTACAGTTCCACGGCAAAGGTGTAAAAATCTGAAGATCGTACTGCAAATCAGTTAGTTAATTGCAAACGTAAACCCCTTGACAAGGGAAAGAGGTTGGGAAGGAAAGCAACTTTTTTGGTGCTTGTAAAACGAATAATTGGATTACGAGTTCGGCGGGGGGTAAATATCATTTAGAGAAGTTGCATCAAAGAGCCGAGGCGGAACGATATTTACGCCGGTTAAACTTTGCTAACGAGACGCGGGTGTAATGAAAAAAAGACGCGGCCTTTGTTGCATGCAACCGGGCTTGTATTATCTACCGCGAACGGCCGTGCACGATTGCGTACTACTGCATGCCAAGCAATAACGGTTTCACTGTAGAAATCTCTATGTCGTTTAGGATCCTGACAAACGACCGACTTTGCGTTGCCTCAGCCCGTTTCCTTCGAATAAGCAACGAACCAGTGAAATACGCAACAGGCGTTTTTCGCGAATAATGACGAGGGATTTCGCAGCGGTGAAATCAGTTCATAATGAAGCTTTATATCGGCTGTTCCGTCGTATTTAATACATCGGGTGTCTCGGTTAAAACAGACCACCCAACTATCTTCTGTGCATCTCCGATAAATATTCTTACATATAAGATTGTGTTTCTTTAAAGAAATGCACATTTTATCACGTTTAATCTCCGTGGTATTTTATTTACGCTCTTCTTAATTCTACAATGAAATAAATAAAAACAGCTTGTACTCGTCGAAATCGACTACGAAAAAATAAATTTTTGAAAAAGTTACTCGAACATTATTTCTAATCTATCCGTTTGTTCGTAAAAGAGAAACAATGTACGAATTTTTCCGAAATTTTTATTACAAGTCTATTAAAATAATCCTTCTAGGATCGCTGAAAAACTGAAATTAGCCCACGTCTGAAACAACACGTTCGAACAATTACGCCAGTCGTTGTGCTCGAGCATTGAACGCGCGTTGACAGAAGGAAAGCGTTGGGCAAAATAGATTTGTCCGGAAACGACAAAGCTTCTTTCGATATGAAATAAAGTGTAGTCGGTCCTGTGCAATCCCGTTTCGTCGTATTACAACGTCCGGCGATCGTGACAATCAAATCGAAAGAACATAGAATATCCTGTGTCCGATACGAGCTATCGATCCGTAAATACCCACGTCAAACGCTCGTAAATCGCGGTCTCGACCTTAATAACGCAAGAAGATTACTTTCGATATGTCCGTCATGTATACATATACGCGTATCGTATATGTGTAACTATACATCCCGCTGAACTCCCGATAAAAGAGTTTCAGTAAATTTTCGGTGTTACACGCGTCGTGTCACTGAATTTTTTCCCGAGCGTTATTTCGTCACCCGTGGAGTCCACCTAATGATACAACATTAGAGTTTAATCAACTCGAGCTGGGTTAACCTCGTGAAATATGATCGCTAATTTTTTATCTCGAAATAAGAAAAGAGCCATCGCCTTCTATCGAGAGAAAACGAAATATGGGTCAGAAATGACTCAGGTATTGTTCGCGTGACTCTCCTGTTTTGCATTCGATCTATTACAAGATTTGATCGATTATGGATCTTCAATTTTTATTTCATTTTGATTATTTTAACTTTACGGAATTGTCGAGGTTGTTGACAGCGAAGGTGTTAATTTTTATATTTTCGTTCAGTATTTACGACATTGATGTACGATCTGGTTCTGTAAAGAACATATTTTCAATGTTGAAATTGTTTTGACAAATCCGCGACGGGAAAGGTTTCACAGCGAATGCAGAGTTGTATTGACTCAACGGTGACTGTTCAACGTGTACGTTTATTTATGTAATGTCAACAAACAAATCGAGTTTTATGCGCTTTTCCCGCTGAAAAATGCCAGTGCAAGCGTTAATCGAAGCGTGGAAGATGGAGAACGTACTATGGAGTTCAGCTAAATAGAGGGCCGAGGCATAATTGACCTAACCTCGTGGGGCCTCACTAATTTACGGTCTTCTATTAAGGGGAAATACCTCACATTGCACCCCAATTAACTCGTTACACAAAACGCTATCATATACGCTTTAAAAAGTTCTTCATCTTAGAGTTTTTCCGAAACGGACTATTAATCTTGGTAGGTATACAAATCCGCTATAATTATGAATAATGCAGTTTTCTAACGTAAAAAGCAAGCGTGGTATTTCAGATGTTCGAGTTAGGTGAAACACCCTGTATACGACGAGTTGCGCGAACCTCGGATTTACAAAATGGAGGAAAATTGAAGTGATTAACCTTTACAACGAGATGATAAGCTGCAATGCAAACCTTTATTAATTAATACCCCGAAATGCAAGTTCGAAACCGTGAAAAAATAATTTTTAATCGACGCATTGCGCGTTGCTGCGAAAACCGGATAAGTGTAGATTTTGAAGATTATGTAATTCTTGCAATCGGTAATGCACGTGCAATATGAGAGCATTGTGAAATTGCAACAAGCAGGATTCTCCTGGAAAATGGACTTGCCCGGCCCCTGCCGCCGAGGTCTTCGATTGGAACCATTTCCAGCCCGCCGGTTGAACCATTCACGTCGCAGACATTTTTATAGTTTTACCGGGCCGCTGCCGCCGCCGCGTTAAACCCGAATGTAAACGGACAGTTCACGCGATCAATCCAAATGCAATTATAAGGCCACCGACGCCAGATTTAGGAAGGATAATGCAGCCGGTTGAAAAAGGATAGGAGGTCAGGTGGTGCTGTAAGGATCAATACGCCATCCTCTCTCGAGAGAGAGGCTCACGTGTTGCTCCCGTTTCCGGTGGCACCCGGCGAACCGAGAAGGATCAATGTGCCCCTTTCTGCGATCGTTTCGCGATCACCACGCTGCGGCCGTTTATGCAAATTACACTGTCCCCTCCAACATACCCGATGCTCAACGAATTATCACGCGAATTCGAGGCTTTGCTCAACCATGTTGCGTTATCGCAACGATTAGTTCCATATCTTTTTTTATCGTTAGCTCTTTTTCTATCTTGATTCTAGGATATGCGAAAAACCAACTTTGTTTTAAAGGGTTATGTAGCTTTGACGGTTGATAAATAGAAAACAATTTCTTCTGTATACTAAATTATGCTCCTTTAAAAGAATCGAAATGTACATCTTGTTGCATGATAATTATGTAGTACTTGCTGGAAAATTGAGCTAAATATCTCGAACTGGAAGGACGCGGCAGCCATTTTCCCAAAGTCGTTAGTGCGAAATATTGTTTGCGGAACTACATACATCTCTGTTGGCAAAACAGTGACGGATATGTATGTAATTCATTAAATAAATCATCGGTAAAGAATGCAATATGTATACTGAGTCAAAAAAAAAAAATGTATAAAGGTAAGGTATTTGGCAATTTCACGATGCACCTAAATTTGCAACCCTCCCCTGATATTGTATGATCTTTCGTTCATATAAGGCTCAGATATAAAACTGCCGTTAAAATAGCTTCAAGAATATATTAAATTCTCTTGCCTCTTCAGGTTGAGTTATTCTAGTTCTAGTTTGAGGTTAAAACCCGACGACCGAGTACACTACCGGCCAAAAGTTTCGAATCGCTTGAAAATCTTCAAAAGAGGGAAATTTTGCGAGCTGAAGCGTTCAGTGCAATCTTTTCTTGCTCTTTTGACTAATGTCACTGAATTTAAATATGACTTCTATTGAGACGATATATCAACAAAAATTGTCAATTCTATGTAAAATTTCCATTCCATCAAACTGTTATCTCGTTTTTCAAAGTGGGTGTTTTCCTGAATCTTTATGAAACAAAATAATGTAGCGTTTTTTCAAAATTACCCCTGCCACCTACAATTTTTTAAAATTACAAAAAGCACTGCAACTTTTGATTTGAATTTCTGTGTGCATTCTATACTGTGTCCTAAATATTCACGATAACCGGATAAGCTATTAACGATAAACGTGGACCAATCGGATCGCGGATTCCGGCTCAGCGACAGGTCCCGCTGAGCGTGGCGTTGGGATTGGCCGAGCCAGAATCCGTCCACTGTAGCCGCGCCCTGATTGGTCCACGTTTTTCGTTGATAACTCGTGAACGAAGCCGCGGAGAACATTTTTGCAAAGGAAAAAGTTGCTTCAAATGATCTCGTGCATCATTCCTGTTAAGGAAATACAACGATTCGGGCGACGCTTATGCTTCGAACATTCAATTTTTACCAGCTTTTTGAGAAATTGGCCGACTACGCGACGGCACTTGCGCGATCGCTACTTCTCGTTGACCCGTTTGCAACGTGGATGACGGCTGTCGGGTTCGCAGGTATGTAATCAGAGCAGTCTCTGTTTAACGTGAAGCGCATTACGCCATATTCCGTCGAGTGTATCGCGTTAGAGGAGAACCGACGAATTTCTTGAGCACTCTTTAAGGAACCGTGTCCCAGCGGAATGACATTTCTCGTTCCAGTTTTCCGTGAGAATCCAGCCTCCCTCTCTCTCTCTCTCTCTCCCTCTCCCTCCCCCCCCCTCTCTCTCTCTCTCCCTGCCTCCGCGAAAAGGGAAGAAAACTGCGCACTCGAATAATTCACACGGCCACTCCACTCGAAAGTCCTCGTTTTCCGCGGACAACCTTTGAATCGTTCGTTCCGCCTGCGCTTTTGTAGAAGTCGATACTTTAAGAGCCACGATACCACGGATAATTCAAAGGTCAAAAGGAGCAAAGGGCGGGGGCCGGGGCGAATGGAGAAAAAAAAAAAAAGAAGTGGAAGACCCCGCCAGATCCGAAAAAGGATTAATCCGGTGAAGTGCAATTATACGTTTAACGAAGCATCGGCAATTGGTCGAAAAAGACGAGCCCGAATCCGGACTTGGCAACTCCATTTCATTATTTTCCGCGCGATCTCGGATCGAGCAGATTCGTGAAATCTCCGACTGGTTCCGAAATCGTTTCTTAATTACTGCCGCGAATCTCATTGTGATCAAACGGATCGGAGACCGACGGCCTCCTTTGTTCTATTCAGCGGAAATGCAATTATTAGGTGTACGCGAACCTTTCGTTCTTCTTCGATCGTTCACGCAGAATTACTTGTAATCACAATGGTTACGATTTGCATACACCTAATTGAAGAACTTGAAGCTAATGAACCGACAATGTGAGCCGGTTTGTCTTTCTTCATATTTTATCAAATTTTTCTGATCCGAGAGCTAAATCCTAAAGCTGATTGTTTTAGATAAGATAATAAAAATGCAACGAGATTGGCCCATTTAACCAATTTTTCTAAATAAAATTAGGTGCGCTAATGATCGAGACATAAGCTTGTCGTCTATAAAACACGAAACAAACACGATCAGTCTCGAGCTGTATTTGTTTTACGAATACATACCGACGTGTCACAATGACTTGCTATGAATAAGCGTTGTCGAAACTTATCGATACGGCAGTGTTATCAGTGTTCTAGATTATCGGTAATACATTGTATTCATCTAGACTACTGAATTGCGCAGCGAGGAACACTCGAAATATTATATCGCCGCACGTCGTGCATCAGAATTTAATTATAACATTTCAAGCATTTCTCGTTTAAAACCTGTACTACCTGAAAGATATTAAAAAGAAAAGAACAAAAGTTCAAGTACCTCGCAAATCTCGTGATACCGAAATCATGATCTTGTGTAGTCGAGCACGTTTCAGAGAATTGTTTCTCTTGTTTCGGGTGAAAATGTAAATTCATTGACGTCACGCAGTTTAATTAAAATTCTATGACCGTAACGTTTGATTCGTATGAGACCGTAGAAAGTAGTGTTAATGAAATAAAATTAACTTGTGAAAGACTTGATACAGTAATTACATTTATTCTTCTTATTTAAATGACTGAAGTAGTAGTCATTTTTCGTCGAGGAATAATATTTTCTATTTGAACTGTATGAACGAGATATTCGACAAGTATTTCTTCATTTTGGGAACTATTTAATCTACAACCACGATTCTGGTTAGAAATAAGGTTGTTAAGAACGATATCGATTGTTGAACTTCGACGGTAAAAATCAGTAAAGACCTAAGTTAGCACGATAAATGATTCTTTTGATGCAATCACGATCATTATTTGAAGCGGTCTTATCAGGCTAGCATTTATTTATCGAGTGTCTGTGAAATGCGATTAGGATCTTGTGAAATCCCAGCGGTCTCACCTCAAAATCAGTGATCACTGGAAAGACGTAAATGTTTTCAAAACATGCTTCGACGGCTACCGAGAAGAGGACCAATTAGAATTTAATTTCACTTTCATTAAAGTTTTCTGTCTTGAGCAATCATTACTGCACTCACTCACTCACTCACTTACTCTCCACTCACTGGCAATTTCCAATAGGTGTATCAATCACTATGCAGAATCAGAAGACATCTTTAGGACGCCATGTATATTTGAAACATTGTTGAGAGAAGGTGAGAAGCAACAATTGTCTTACATTATTTCACAATACAAAGCAATCTTTAACAAATTGAGAATATGTCAGAAAATGTTGTCGTGACAGTATGAAAAAAATCGAAATGTGAATGAGTAATATAATCTCGAGGAACGCAGCAGGGTTAAATTAATTTTTCAAGTATAGTATACACTACCGGCCATAAGTGTTTACCCACCCTCAACATTGTAGTCCACGGTTCTACGGTTCAGCTTCAATAACTTTGCTATTTCTCTGTTACTTTTTCCGATGCTATGATGGGACACTATTAGAGCGCGCGTTTCAATCGATAATTCTTTTCTCCCTGACATTATTTGAAATTTTCGCAAAATTCCTTAGGCACGTGAAAATCAACTGTTTACTGTATGCAAGCTTAATGCAGTATGAAATTTGAGAAGACTAATACCTGTATTAGCTGCGTTCATATTCCCTACTGACCGTTATAAAAATTTCAGAAAAATGGGTTTCTTTACCCGAACTCCAAAATTGTCGTTTTTCATAAAAAGCTGTAAACTCATTTACAGTACCTGATTGTGTATGTACAGAATATTTTGGATGTTTTTTATTAGCCTTATAATTAGGATTTAATGCTACGGACATTTTCATAACAATAAAATACCTATTATTTGAATAGTAACGAAATTTGAAGGTGGGTAAACACTTATGGCCGGTAGTGTATATACTGTTAATATTTTTGGGTCAGCCTGTGTATCTGTGAAGTATCATTAGATAAAACATCGATATTCGGTATAAAAATGTTTATGGCATCTGTTAAAAACTATTCTGAAGAATCGCCCCGCGTTTCGATGATCGATCAAGGAAACAATGTTAACGAGAAGTGCTGATATTGAAATCTAAAAAAGCACGTTGTCTGTATACAAATATGTGTAAACATTGTCGAACGGAAACGGGGTGCCGGGTTGCGTTGATTCGAGGCGTCGGGTCACTCGGAAATGTTATCAGAAACAAATTAATCACGCTAATCTATATCATCGTATTGATTCAACAGATCTATCTAATCTCGGATTGCAGATCTATCTAATCTGAATCGATGGAGCTCAGACACCATTTAAAATTTTGAAACACCGAACTACAGTATATAAAATAACAGCGAGCCAGGCGGATCCAGTGCAGTCGGTGGAAACGATACGGCCGGAAACATGATTCTGTCAACTTTGTCAATATTCACTCTGTTGGCGGTGTCCAACGGTAAGTAAATTCGATCGTCTATACTCTACGAATCTGATCGTCGCTTCCATCCGCGCAATCTAATATTAGCTTACAATAATTTCATCCAAGACATTTCCGTCAGATTTAACACTAGAACTACCGGATGATGACTTTAGATACCTTTAGATATATTGAAATTATAAATATGATTCCACGAGAAAATTTTTTAACAAACTTCTCTATCGACGTAGACATTCAAGCAAAACTGGTACGCGAATCCAGACAAATGCAATTTTGTTGTTGTTATTATCGCGCAATGTATGCCAGTTGCATTTAGTGCTAGCTTAGTAAATACATAAAATGAGTAAAAGGAATAAGATTCTCAATTGTCTTGCATATTGGTTTAAAGTTAATTTCACTTGCAAAGTATGATGTAATTGGTGGAAGAAGAGTGACGAAAGCGAAACAAATAGAATAAATTACAGTTAAAATGAAGAATATCAAACCTTGTATGGCTGAAAGCGATAAACAATATTTAAGTAATAAGATAAAGGATAGTGACAAAGAGACTCCGCCCGTGTCGAGGTAGAATCGCGTTCTTCCGGTAGGCGGGAAACACGATTCGTGCCGAATCGAATTCGACGTTGTTAAACAAGTATAATCTGATCAAATCTTCGGTCGACGTGTGCGTTTCCTGTTATGCCCGGCGTACAAGCAATCTGCCTGTATGTTGATTCGATGAGCGCGTTAAACGGCATTAATAAATAGAGTAATCAGCGCTAGCTACTTAACGAGCGGTGGTTCGTTCACAATCGGTACGTACTAATTTGGTATTGTGCGCCTTACTATTTGCACAGCCGCGATGCTGCCCTGGTTCGATCCAAGGATCGTGAACGGGGAGGACGCGAAGGAAGGCGAAATTCCGTATCAGGTGAGCACCAGTATTTCCCTGTTATAATCTACGGTTATTTGATGAGGGAGAAACTCGTAAATGAGGATACCGGAATGCAACGTGTAATGGAGGCTCGAGAGCGTAATGTATATGCAAGTAGAATCGGCTGCTTCTGCAATTCTACCCCGTAGAATCTTCGATTTATCTCGCAACACACTTGCAAAATCTAGGGCAGAAAACTGGCCTCGTAAACTAGTACTTGTACCAACAACCTAAATTTTCTACGGTACTCAACGACGTCGCACTTTGTGGTTTCAACGAATATTTTTTTCATTAATCTGTGAACGTCTGGGACAACGAAAATCTAAAATAGTTCTGCTGTTTCTCAATTTTATTCGGTAATAAGACGACGATTTTTATTTCGAAATCAGATTATTTCGAAATATTGCTAAACAAATAACAACAAGTTTCTAATGAGTTTGTACTCAACGACGTCGCACTTTGTGGTTTCAACGAATATTTTTTTCATTAATCCGTGAACGTCTGGGGCAACGAAAATCTAAAATAATTCTGCTGTTTCTCAATTTTATTCCGTAATAAGACAACGATTTTTAATTCGAAATAAGATTATTTCGAAATATTGCTAAACAAGTGACAACAAGTTTGTAATGAGTGGTCCTGCTTCGTGCCGTTTTTAATAACAAAAGAATTCCGCCACGGAGGAACGAACCAAAATCCAATATCACCTTTCCCGTCGCACCGAATTCCTGTCTCCTCAGATTTAATTAAATTATTCGAAACTATGCGATAAAAGGGTCTCCGCTTGTTTTCAGGTGTCCCTCCAAAACATAGGTACTTCGTTCCACTTCTGCGGCGGATCGATCCTGAACGAAAATTATGTCATCTCCGCGGCTCACTGCGTCGACGGGTGAGTACGTCGCCGACGATGATCTCTTCGGAAAATGAAGCGGGCTTAACGGTTTTTCTCGTGATTATTTTCTCGCAGCCGGAATCCGTCCGAGATCAAGGTTGTCGCCGGAATGATCGATCTGTCGAAGCCGAACGTCGAGCGCAACGTCGTCAAGATCATCGTGCACGAGAAGTACAACTCCCGCGACTCTTGGAAAAATGACATCGCTTTGCTCAAGGTGATATATTTGTGCTTTCGAGTAGTCCGCCCGAGAGGCGCTTGCGCCTAATTATTTCTACGATCATTTTTATTCCCGCAGGTCGAGAAACCATTCTCGAAGTCGAAAGTGATCTCTTTCGTGCCGCTTCCGTCCGCTAATGACGTCGTTGCACCTAATTCGATGGCCACGGTTTCCGGATGGGGCAGACTTAGGGTAAATAATCTTCGATGTTGCTAATAGTTTTCAGAAAATAACCACTGGATTTATTATTAGAACTTGTTATTAGAGTTCCAACAGTGTTTAACATTGGAAACGTTTCGTCTAATTGCAGCAAGGCGGACCCACGACCATTCATCTGCAACGTGTCAACATTCAGATCGCCAACCAGGATTATTGCAAACTCATCTACAACAAGGTTGGCTACAACGTCTACGAGTCGCAGATTTGCGCATACGATCCGAAAGTCCAGAAAGGATCGTGCAACGTAAGTTTCGTTCGGATAACGTTCAATCGATCGCGACAGTAACGTTCTAGAAGATGAAAGAGAGGAACGTATTTTTCCAAATGATTTTCCGCTGTTCTTTAAAATTGACTAAAACTCGTGGTACTGTCGCAGTGTCAACACGCTGGCCGATTGAATTCTATCGATTTAACCCCAATTTGTTGCGCTATTCGGGAAATTGGGACAATTATATTTTGAAAATTGAATTCAATCACAGTCGATATAATGGTAGATTAATTCTGAAAAATTGTTAATATTGAATCAATTCGTTGCCGCAGGAAATATCGCAATTAAAGTTGTAGGTCTGCAAATTGACATTGCTTCTCGGTTGAATTGCTCCGAGTGTTCGGGATACATTTAATCATTAATTTCTAATGTTTCATCGAATAGTTTCACATGGAAATTCTTTGTTGTTGCAGGGTGACTCTGGCGGCCCACTGACTGTCAATGGAAAGATCGTGGGTCTGGTTTCATGGGCTATGGGATGCGCTCAGACCGACTACCCCACTGTCTACACGCGTGTAACGTCCCACCTTGATTGGATCAAAGCAAACGCCGTATAGAGCGAGCAAACGGGACGCGAACCGAAAATGAAGCGTCTAGGCGAAGTAGATCGATAAGACTTGACGAAATCCATACCATGCGGAACATACTAGGCGACGTTTTTCTTTTTTATATCAATTTCAATACACGTATCGTTAACTCAAATGTAAATATTTATCGTATACATTAATAAACCGTTTCTCACTATCAACTGTTTTTCTCTCGGAATCCCTACGTAAAGTTATACCATAGCAACAATTGATTTATTTATCTGAAATTTTCCCACTTAATAAAAGAGAAGATTCCGGAAGAATCATTAACTTTTATTTCAATTTTCGGATTATTCCGTCTATGTTATTGTTTGGACAATTTTTGTTGCATTTCTTATTTATTTAAAACTGATTACAATCTGATAAGTGACTAATATATCGATATTCCTAAATTCTTTCAATCTTGATACCATTTTATGTCTCTTCTCCTGATTTATCTTATAAACCAAGCAACTGGTAACTGGTGGCTCCATAGTGTCGCCAGATGAGGAGAGGGAGCACGAATCGAGGGGAAAAAGTTACCCTCTCTCCGCCAGTACCGGAGTATGCGCGATAGAGACGGAACGCGCCACGTGACCGGCGACGGAGGAAATGTGGGGGAATAGAGCGGTAGTAGGGGAAGGTTAGAGTGGGGGAACAAGTCTCGATCTGGCAACACTGAGTGGCTCGCGAGCCACGTGCGAGTTCTCTTCCCACTCCTGAGACCCCCCACCATGCTCATATGGACGAAAGGGTGGGGGGTTTGGAACCTATTGTATAGGAGGTTATCTCCAGAAGAAATAAATCCCTATAATATGAACTGGCCAGTTAATTACTCTCTCAGAGAAAGAAATAATAAAAGGAAATTGGTAAACAAAATTTTCTTTAGATCAAAAATTCATGTTACGAACAACACCCTCGTCAAATTTTCTGTTTAGTTACATGCATTCCGCGTATTTACGCAATGTTTAAAGTATTTATGACGATGCATTAAACAAGCTTTTTACATGAATCAGTTACGATAATTTTACAATGGTATTAAACGGTACGAGAGAGATGAGGCACAATTAAATTAGCAAGTTACATTTCTTTAATGAAATAAATTTTAATGTTTGGTTCATTAGAATAAAAATTTCGTTTCTGCTTTGCATATTTTCATATTTGTTATTAAAGTGATTCCTGCAATACTGAATAACGAGCTTTACGATTTTACATTCTTTGTAACACCGGAATTGGCGAATCAGTAAAAATGCTTGGTTTCAAATTCTGTATTTTACGGGTATTGGGATTAAACGATGGATTTGCTGAAAATTGCTGAATAAATACATTATTCCAGCGTACACCGTAATAAAATTGTACAAAATCGGAGAAAATGTGGTTCTGTTGTTTTGAAGGCGTTATCAACAATCGTTTTTAACGCTCAGTAGCTGTTGTATTAAATGCATCAGATTATTAACAAATCCAATTAATCCGAACGATAAACGAATCCGTTTCTTTCATGATTTATTGAACGTTGCGTGTCCTATCTCCGCATATCTCTTGTCGTATTGTATAAATTACTAAATCCTAGTTGTTTTATCTCCGTGTACAAAGTACGTTAAAGCGTCTGCAAAAAGAAGATGAACAACAAGAGATAATAGAGCTCAATTTTCAATTAAGAGTGAATATCTACCGTTCAGTCACGCGTTGTAGCGAGGAATACTTCACTGCAATGTATGTCTGATGCACTTGCTCTAATTTATCTTAAGTGGTGTAACGGAATTCTATAAAATTTAATATACCGCTTTATCTGTAGCACCAACAAATAATTGCAATGAAGTAACTCGTGAATATGTAATGTAATGTGTGAATATGTAATGTAAAATGTAAGAGACAGCAGCTAAATAAAAAATTTTTCTTTTAATTATCTTAATTAGCTGAAACTAATTGGTCGATATGCTCTAAAGTTTTTTAATATGTCCACTGGTTTAAACTGCACCAATTTTTCTTATAAACGTGTAAAATCCGCAGTCTACGCGTGACTAAGCAAACATTTCAGCACATTGATTAAGAATTTCTTTTAATAATAACACGGTGAAAAGTAGAACGTCGTTATTGGTTAATTAAGATCCAAGAGATGTTAAGGCTTTGTGTATATTTTTAAAGACTAAAGTGCCAATGCTACTGTACTTATCGCATTGATCTGATCTGCAAGATAAAGCTTTCGAAACGAGAATATACGTATTAAAAAGGCGGCTAATCTGTCTCGTAGGCGAGATAACGATCTTTTAAAACGTACGATAGATTTTAATCGATGGCTATATAAAGGCGGCATTCGATTCGCATCATTACCAGTCTGAGTTTACCTAATTTCTGTCATCGGCACAGGAAACATGGCTCTAGCTTTGCTCTCCCTCTTCGCGGTGTTGGCTGCGGCCAATGGTAAGTCCTTAACATCATTCATTCGAATTTCGATGATTTTATAAAACCACAAGCGAACGAAAAAGGATTACCGACCTCATTTTTTCAAATTGAGACGAAATACTTAATTATTAACATTCTAATTGCAGCCGGAGTGTTGCCCGACCTCGACCCCCGAATCGTAAATGGCGAGGCCGCAAAAATCGGCGAAATCCCATTCCAGGTAAATCAAAACGACTCTATGGGAAAATGAAACACAATTCAATTCAATTATTTTGCTGAAATTGAAAATAATAATAATTATTAATATTATAGTTGAGCGATCATTAGACGGTCATTAAACTCTTCAGCCGTTTTAATAAGTTCAAATTATTGTATTCATACTTTTTAATTCCATTGATCTTATTACTGTTTGAAATTTCATTTTTGTCATAAACGTACTTTGCTTCTTTTAAAAACGACTAATATTGTAAATCATATAGTATAACATCAATGATCTGTTACTTGCAATAACTTTGAAGAAATTCTCATTAAAGATGAAAATATTTGTACTCAACTATAGTGACTGCAGATTTTTATGAAAAGTAAAAATCGTCTGTGTTCATTGTAAAACACTGGAGCTACATTTATTTCTTTTCTTAGTCATTTTTACAAGTCGAAAATAATAGAACACTAAATTCCTAGAGTATTGCCACTGTTGTGAATTGGATCTGTTCATTTTTGTTACGAACGCATAATATCCACGGTCTGGCGATCACTCACCGAGAAATATTGTTTGTTGCGGATTAGGTGTCTCTTCAAACTACTTCGCGTAAGAATCATTTCTGCGGCGGATCAGTGATCGGTGCAAACTATGTTCTCACAGCAGCCCACTGCGTCGTGAAGTAAGTTCAGTGGTTTCCTATCCAGCGGAATCCCTGATAATTACAGTAATTCGAGACAGTGTTACAAAGCCAAATAATATTGTTAACAGCCGAGCGCCGAGCGAGCTACAAGTTGTTGTTGGCACAGTCCGCTGGGCAGATCAGACAAATGTGCACCAAGTTGAGAAAGTCATTACTCACGAAAGCTACCATGCTTGGGACTCCTACGTGAACGACATCGCGTTGCTCAAGGTAACTTAACGTTCTATTGTTTAAAGAACCTGTAATCCGAATAATTGCTACGAAAACTCAAATTGTTTAATCTCGATGTCTTTCTTGACGTCAAGATTCGTGAGGTCATTTCAAGTAACTTTTTCCTTTGCGAAAATATTCTCCGACGTTTTGTTAACGAGTTATTAGCGAAAAACACAGACCAATCAGAGCGAGGATAGAGCGGGCAGATTCCGGTTCAGCCAATGACAACGCCACGCTCGGCTGTAGTCGCGCTCTGATTGGTCCGCGTTTTTCGTCAATAACTCCTTAACAAAGCCCCGGAGAACAATTCTGCAAAGGAAAAAGTTACTTCAAATCGCCTCAGCAATCACCTTTTTCAAGGAAATACATTTTCGGGACATCCTCCATCCATCCAATAATTTCTTTCTCGTTGATATTTGCGATAAAATACAGTAAAAAGGATAAGGAGTTAATGTACAGGTTTCTATAAAAAAGATGATGATTTCCACAGATAAAGACGCCATTCAAGATGGGCAAATACATAAACACCGTTCCCCTGCCGAATGCAAACGAACCAGTTCCTGCTAACTCGCCAGCCGTAGTGTCAGGATGGGGTACTCTCAAAGTAAGTGTCACCTTAGACAATGAAAGAAATATTTTTAGTGATATAATTAATATCTTCCGAGGAACCAATAAAAACCCCGAATACTAAGATCAATGCTGAGTGCAATATTCGAATATTATCTCTGCTGTGGTTCTCATCTGTGGATCGTTAACAATTGAGTAGGTCACAAAATAGCATCCTACGGTAATCAAAACTTGAAATGTGAATAATTTCGAGGCACGCAGCAGTCGTCTTATATCGGAATAAAATTGTGCACAATGATGTACCGTTGACATTTTTATAGAAAATTGTGTTTCGACCAATTGCAACTTCGATATCACATGCACCAAAATTGTCTTTGCGTGGTACTCTTCTCGGTGACGTAATTTTTCTTCTGGCAGATTTGAGACAAGTCACTTGACCTCTACCCTTAGTCTTTTTGACCTAAAAGCGTTTTCATTTGTTCGACCCGACTACGGTCATTGAGTACGTCCTGACCTAATTGTTCCTCGCCTCTTCGCCGTTCTGATACATTGTACTTTTAAACAATAACTCCTTTATGAGCAGGATTAATAATAGAGAGATGCATACTATATCAAGATTAATATAAAAAATATACGGACGTTGAAATGGCGATTTCGAAAGCGTATATCCCACGATAATGGAGAAACGTTGTACATTTAATTCGATTTTCGATAAGTAATCGCATTATCGGGGCTGTACGATATTAACAGTGAAATTAAAGTCTAGTTGGCTTATATGCACACCGAATTGCAACGTTAATGTGATTTTTGCGTTCCAAAGGTCAACGGACAGGTGCCGGACACTCTCCAGAAGGCAAAACTCCAGATAACCGACCAGAACGTCTGCAAGAACGCGTACAAATCTATGAGAATGAACATTTACGACTCACACATCTGTGCTAGCGACCCTAAAGCAACCAGAGGAGCATGCAACGTGAGTAACCAATATTTACAATCGATACACCTTGTTTCGTTACTTTGATAACTACAGTAATGTCTCGATATATATGAAATAGACTTGGAAAATTTTTAGCTATTTTTTTATGAAACTTTGACCAACATATTTGGCACGTTTTTTCTAATTAAAATGAGCCCAAACACGATACAATTCTGATCACATTTACTTGTGTAATTCACGATTCGGTAGAACCTCGATTATCCGAACGGATGACCTCTGAATTACGTTTCCATATACTATCCACTTTACAAATCGGTAAAAATTTAAGCCAACACTATAGGTAACTGTTCTATTATTCGAGCACTTATGTTCCATCGATTGGTTTCCGGGTAATCGATTAGATAACTATAATCGAAACCCTGTCATGTTTGGTGTCACTTTAATCAGAAAGGTGTTCCGAATGTATTGATAGAAATTTCATAGAATAAATGAAAACGATAAAAGTTTTGTAATTGGATTAGTATCGTATCACCGATATTGTCGACGTTTTGTTGGCTCGCTACCTGTTTATTTATTTATTAGTCGCTACCATTTCTCTACATTCAACACTAGCAGAATTCGGAGAGGTAGTGTTTGTATACGATCTAAGCACATTTCTAAAGCACAAATGAAAATAAATAAGAGGCATTTCCGTGCCCTTCGGACTCGATTGACTATTTACGTTTTCTCTTAGGGTGACTCTGGCGGCCCACTCGTGGTCAACGGCAAGGTCGTTGGTGTCGTGTCCTGGTCGTACTCATGCGCTCTCGCCAGTCATCCAACAGTTTACACGCGCGTCGCGTCTCACATTGATTGGATCAAGAAGAACGCCGTGTAAATCGAAATTGATTAGATCCTTCCTCCCAACAAAATTCTTGCCAACTGAAATCTGCATACATTAGCAACTGAAAGTGTCGAGTCGGAAATGAAAGTTGACGAAGAAGCACATCATTAGTCATTAGTAGAACATCTTCTCTCTTAGTGTAGACCAATCCGACACTTTTAGCTGGTAGTGTGCATTCAGATAGTATTAATAGTGAATGAAGATGTATTGTTGAATACATAAATAATGCATAAAGAAAAATGTTTCTGAATCATACCTTTCCTAACAAAACATAACGGAGAAATAATGTCGTGTAGATTGGTAACTAAAACATTGCTATAAAATAAAATTGGTATAAAATTGCTTACATATCATGTCGGTTTAAAGGGACCGAATAACATTCGCGTTCAGTAAATACTGTTTGAAATCATCAAACCAGAGTTCAGCTCATTATTATATGGGGATGGATTAATTGCTTCGGGGTTGAGTCGTGTTTGAATAATTATAACAGACCAGTCATTCGTTTGGTGGAATGCTTTCGTCAGACGGAGAACGGTAAACGGATTACGATTAAACAAAAAGCGTTCCGAGCGGCAATCTCTATTCGATTATTATTTTCGGCGAGGGTTCTGCTCGGAATCGGCCGCGCCGATCGATCAACTGTAGTTAATAGCTCGATGTAGGTACATACACTCTTCTTTTCCGGGTGTCCGCGTTTCCTGTAGTCGCGTGCGAACATTTTTTCGCGGAAGCGGCAGCTGCGCCAACATCGATTGCATTTTGATTCCGCTTTTGTGTTTGCACGACAACACCGAAGCCCAACACCGCCATAATTCACGTGGCCGCGATGCATCCCGATTATTCACGTGAATGCGCCCCGTCACGCGAAACCTTCCCCGGTCCCCCTCCACCCTTCACCCCGCATGTATCTCTCTATCACCGCTGTCGCAAAACTCGATATAATTGCACGGCCGACGTGGATCAAAGCAAATTATCGGCGGGGACGTTGTAATCGTCGAACGTTTGGCCCGCGGCGCACAGGTCCGATCGAACTAAGAATTGATTCTGGTGTAACAGGTTTAAAAAATTGATTCTGGTGTAACAGGTTCAACCCTTTGCACTCGAAGCTATTTTAACTCCGAAACATTTCTTCCGACCTAGAATATTGCCCTTCTATATATATATATATATTTTTTTTTTCATGTTGTACATACGAAAATGGTGAAACTTACTCGCACAATACCGAAATGTTTAGTAATTTATTAAATAGAAACAAATTTAATAATGTAAAAAATATTCTGAGTAATGATACAGCAATTTTTAGTGGTGCCTTACAGTCACCATTCGAGTGCTAAGGGTTAAAAGAATTCATTCAGGCTGGCAGAGCTGTAATAGTTTATAATCTACGGTTTAAATGACATTTTGCCAAAAAATCAACTGTCTCGTATTGACTTATGTTGAATGCTTATTGCTTTCTAAATATCCACCAACCTTGAAGATGAAAAAATTAATAAAATTTAATAAATGCTATTATCGTAATAAACGGTTAAAGTTGGAAGTTGTAAAGACTGCTTTTCACATGGAAAAAATTGTTCTTTAAAAATTTATCTTCAAGCTGTAAATTACTATAGAAATTGAAAAGTACTTTTCTACTGCAGGATAAAAGCTCAAAGCTTTGTAACACGGCTAATTGTAAGTAGAACAAGATATAAAAAAGAATCGTAAAAATTTTATGTATACCATTCGTGCATTAAGGTGTTGTAAATTGAATTTTACACTGTGCGATCGAAATTGAATTGAACTTGTTACACAGAAATTTTACCGAACTCTTTTACGTCACTCAGAATTTAATACAATTGTCCTGAGGTGCAATGTCCGCAATTGTACTAACACTCGGATGACCCTCTATATAATTAGAGCTGAAAGGCACGTTCCCGATTATCTATTAAAACTGACAGATATCTTGAGACCTTTAATCAGACTTCAAAATCTCATTAGCAGATATCGATACTACAAAAAGACCCTCTCAACAAGTTTCGCAATTTGTCTCAGCAGCGATTCTCCATTTAACGAGATTAGATTACAGGGTCGCCATCTTATGATATCCAAGACACCGTCTACTCAGACATACTGCAATTATTCGCAATTCTCTCTTCCGGTTCTCTATGAAATATAAAACACGAACAATATTTGCGGTTCGTACTACAATGTCCATTATCTGAATGATGAGTAACTACGAGTTGTTGGTAATTAAGTGATAAACACCGAATGCTCGATTATAGAAGTTCATTATTTTGTAAATAATTGTCACAGTTGTAGCTAATTTGAATGCGCGAGCAAACTTGTAGTAGAGATTAAAGTACTAAGGGAAAGTTTTCCTTCGCTTCAAGGCCAAAATCGTCGAAAGTGACAATTTGCAGCGTTTATTAATAAATAATGTTACGAGGCTCGTAGCTATCCTACCAGCGACGTATAAACGCGGAACTGCTTGAGGCCACTTCGAGTAATGACCTCTTCAGAAAAGGTAAAAGCTATCCGGGAAGTGAATTCGTCGTCTTCTCCTTTTTGGTTTGTCCAAACTTCCATTTTAGTGCTTACTGTAAACACTGGTTCCAACGGAACAGCATTTTCGCTTCGCCGAAGCCAACGCCAATTTCCAAAATTATTATTAGCACTCCAAAAATATTTTCGATGCGACGACACACACAGTTGTCGTATTAAGAAATGTCAATGTACGCTAAACAAACAATGCGGAGTTGTAGAAAATATGAAAGCGGAGGATTCGTTTCGGAGGAATGTTAACAAGCAAGAATAAAATCCGATTTAGGTCATACACGTGAAAAATTACGGTCGAGAATTAAACGCTGATTTTCCGTTGAATTTCATAAGATAAGAGGCAAAAAGAACGAAACAACGTGCCAGTTGGGGCAAAATCAATAACACCATGGCGTTCACGTGTTGCTCTCATTTCCGGTTGCGCTTCGCAGCACCTAATGGACACGTTTCGTCCGCATTGTAAGCAGCACAGAACATCCCTGCATCGAGAACATTAATTTCACGTGACACACAAGATAACATGGCTCCCCTGGAAAAACGGAGCCAGAAAGCTGCAGTGAAGTCGGAATAAAAATGTTGTTTGGGTCGTACATATCTACTCGATTTAATTGCACATTGGAAAACAGAGAAAATACAAAAATTAAAAAGAGATCCGTGAATCAGTATTTACATAGAAAAAAGAGCCTACGAAAGGTAGCGAATATTTGACCAGAAAAATCATAAAATCCCTAACAAATATATAACCTATATAAATATAATTTTTACCCTTAGCACTCGAGTGGTGACCACCACTAGAAATTGTTATGGCATTATTTCAAAGAGAAAATATTGGTTACATTGCAAAACTTGTATTTAATAAATCACTAAACATTCAAATATTATATGCGGAAATCGGATCAGCTTCGTATGAATAAAATGAAAATATTCTAAGACGGAAGAAAAATTTCGTTTCAGAATGAAAATAGCGCCGAGCGCAAAGGGTTAGTAGTTGAATAAAAGCATTTTGCAGCCTGCAAGAACAATTTCGCGACGCTCTAAAGCGCTCTAATGATGCTCGAAAAGCGAAACGTACAAACGAGAATTTTTTGCAATGGATTCTATCGAGAATAACGCCGGTTCCGCGATAAATATTGCAGTATTACATGCATTCGCACGCGTCACGTTACAAGGAAACAATAGGAATTAGGGAACAATGGGGGAAGGGATGCGAGCGAGCTCGAGCCTCTCCGTTGCCATTTCGAGGAAAAGAGCTTTTTCATAAACGAGAAAGTGTTGCACGCACAGTACCCGTCGGAAAGTAATACGCGGGGTAATTAAACTTTTTCAGCCGTCGCAACAGCACGGCCACGGCTCTGCGAGTCGAATAATATTTGATTTCAATTAGTATCGGGACTGTCGGGGAACGAAGGGACATCGTGAAATATTTTTCATCACATTACCGGGTACGTGGGAGAAGTTTTCCGACTGTGAAAAAGACGGAACGCGCGTGGGCCGTCATGAAATGAAATTGAAAATGGAATTTACGATGGGGCCGGTCTTTTGAAAAATGACCGTTTTTGAAAGATTGAACGCGGGGCTCGGGATTGACGTGGCGGGCGAAACTTAAAAAATAACGTTTTCGCTTTACAGGCGAGGAGAAACTCGCTCGAAAAATCAAAAGTAATTTTATGTCGAACGGAGAAACCGCCCGCACGCTCGCGCAAAAAAAAAGGGGGGGAGGGGGAAGTAAGTATGCAAATTGGCAGAGTTTGCCTGTTCCGGCGACGAGTTAAATTAGTTTTTCCTCGAAAAGAACGTATTGCGCCGCTGATGCGTTCGTGAACGTTCAACCGGCTGCAAGACAGAACGATAATGGCGTCAGGGAAAGCCCATCGGGATGAAGCGCAGCAACGGCTGTAGTTCCTTGAAAATTCCGCCGTACACTATGCAACTGCCCGTATTTACATTGCTAATGAAATTTCATTTCCGCCTTCTATTCCTCGAAGTGGCAATGCGGAGGACTGCTCCGCTGCCGGGCCCCCGTGTTTCCTTTCGTTCTTCCGCTCGCCGGCCACTTATTTGACGCGTAAAAAGTTGCTTGCCACCGGAGGAAAGAAAGGAGCGCGACGATAATTGCCTGAAACTGGGCCAGCCTCTATGAGATCAATTCCCTTGCGAAAAATGACGAACCATTCCCGTCGGTTTTTCTCCTCCTTTCTGCTGCACCGGCAGCCATGTTACAACGACGCTTCATCTTAATATTAGCTTATTAATATTAGGTTTGTGCTTGTTTATTGATTACAGAGTACAGAGGATGAATGGCAGCGTGGTCCCCCAATTTTACAATTTGACAATTCGTAAAATGTACGTAATCATAGGAGTTTGAAGAATGCAACTTCTTGCAACTACTTTTTTTTTTGTATAGCCGGACGAGATTGTCAAGAGTACCACCAAAGCAAATTGATTTTTGGTCACGCCAATCGATAGGGCTGCCAAAGAAACCTCTCTGTGACAAGTTTCAAGTCGCTACCCCTACCGCAAGGGTAGGTATAGGGTGAGAACCGTTTAACGAATTATGCTCTATTTCTTCCGTTCGGTGCAACAAAAAATTACGAAAAAATTCATGAACATTCTACCTAATAGCACACACGACAGTGAATTATTTCAGAATTTTTGGTTGCAAAATCGATTTTTTTTTAAATCCGGATACATAAAATTGCAGATTTTATATTGTACTACGTTTATATTATTATTTTTTTTTTGTGAACATGTTTTCCGTAGTTCGATAATACCAAATGTCACAGAAGCGTTACGCGAAAAGTCCGTTTAATCGCCGTTAATGCCGCAGCCTGCAGTAAAGCAATTATTTTGCTTGCAATATCATCGAAGCCGTTTCGAACGTACCCGGCGAAGGATGAACGCGCGTACAGCGTGTATGTATGCACGTATATCGGAGACGACAAATGACGCCGGATTAATTTATTTACCAAGCAGGCACGGTAATTTCGTTGCAACGTTGTAACTAGATTACTTTCACGCCGTGGCACGGCTGGATGCTTTCTGTCAGTTCACCCGGCAACCCGGGATGCACTATCTTAATTAATTACTGCGTGCACGGAAGAACTTTAATGAATTTCGTACAATGCTATGTCACGCTAACGAAGCGCACACGTGGATTCCGTTCGGCCGTTTGAAAAATGAAGTTTAATGAGGCGAGCAATTAACTTCGCCGGAATATGACACGGTCAATTAGTTCACTTCCGCCCGGTATTTGCGGAATCAGTGATTTAAATTGTTCGTTACTGTATTGTACACGCGCGTGTAATTTCGCCCAAAGAGATTCCGCTGCTCGTATAACGCGTGCCGGCTTGTTCTCGGAAACGTTTGATTCAGAACTGTAAAGTCGTGGAAACTGTGATGTGGTGAACACAGTGTCGCCAGATGAGGGGAAGGTGCACGAACTGAGGGGAAAAAGTTACCTTCGGTAGAAGGGGAAATTAGAGTAGGGGAACAAGTCTCGATCTGGCGACCATGGGTCAACCACTTACGTCGTTCGATAAAAATTCTTGTTTCTCGTTCGTAATTTCACAGAGACATGAAAATCTATAATTCTCGGTGAAACTATGTGGACAAACTGTTGCACAAAGATCAAACGAAGATTTTTCGGACAAATTTTCACTTTGTTGAAGAGTATCTGTCCCGCTTTTGTATTTTGATATAATTTTATGATTTCCCGTTGACGCGAACGGTGTAAATTATAGTAGAATTTATGAATGAAGTGGAATACGGTGCAGCGATGTATTTTAAACATCCCGATCCATCCAACAAGTTAAATTCGTCCTATCCGTTACGTGTACTCTCATAATTCAGAATTCATGGTAATTATATAAACCCAGGATTCATTTCAATCTCTATGCCGCGACTTTATGGCCCCGAACAATGTTGCCGTATTAAACTAGGATAAGGCAGACAATATCTTCACATCCACGCCACTGTACCAAGAATAATTAAGTTTCTGAAACGGGAAACACGGCGGACCGCAGAGCGGTATGGCCGATTCCTATGGTTTCGCTCGTTTCGCGACCAAGCACTCCTGCATTAGGTCACTTTTCGAACAAACCGCCGACGATTTAGCTACCGCTCGAAAATTTAGGCACATTTCTAGATTCTTGTACCACGACAAATTTACAATTCAATGTTTAATGATGTGCGTGTTTTTGACAGTATTAGTGCAGAAATGAGTAGATAAAACATGAGACGCTTAAATTAAAAGATACTAAATGTCTAGTAAATATTAAACTGGAAAACTGTAATATACAGGATGTTTGGTAACTGGTGGTACAAGCGAAAAGGGGGTGATTCTACATGAAAGAATAAGGGTCTATTCATATTTACCGGACGCCGGATGGTTTTACATCCGGCCTCTAGGCCAAATCCTTTGTTACCGACGATCTGGCGAAAATCGGACGCTTTCGCTTCGTTTTGGACTTTACCCATCCGGCGCCGGAAGGGTCGACTTCGATGAGCTTCCCTGCTGTGCGGGGCACAAAAAAAAAAGGTTTACGAGCTCTACAGCTCTCCTTAGGTAAACTATCGGTATCTCTCTTTTACAACGGCATGGGGATAGGAGTTTTTTTTTGTTTGGTTATTGTTGCGTCTTGAGATCTTACGAACGAAATGACAAGCGCGCGACGAAGGCCAGGTATAAGAATCCCTATCGACAACGCGCGCGCGCGCGTACCGACCATGGGCGTCGTAAATCAAAAATCCTTCCGAATGTACCAGCCAATTTCGTCATTTTTAAGCCAACCAAGACCAGCACATGTTGAGCCCTGTACACCGTTAGCGCAACAAGATTTATAAGCGTAGATGCCTCCAAACCAAATGTTGCACCTAAACTCTCGCTTTTCCAAATTTCCACTATTCCCACCACCTTTCGACACCCACCTTGCAACCGATTTCTTCCGCTTTCGCTCGGACCACAATATATTTCAATGTCGTTAAAATTCGAGACGTAGACCCCAACAAATGATCGAATACACATTGAATGATTCTCTTCGTAACAAATGTGGACAATTTCTTAAAAAAAAACCTTCATCATAAACAATTCTGGGCTTTGCTAGAATGGAAGACGCAATGCGAACTCTGTGGAGAGCGTCCGGTGCGGATTCCACGACAGCATCCGAACAGAAATCGGATGCCCATCGGCTGTCCGAATGGCCTACTGCGGATGGCCCAGCTCATTGGCATCCCCGGGGTGTAGTAGGGAGTAAACTGTTCGGGTGTTAGGTAGAAAAACCCCGCTGTGTGCGGGTCTTAGCTTTTGTTGCGAGCATCTCGTGCGCCTCTCAAGAGACCTTTTTATGGTTCCGGCAAGTATGAAGTAGAAAATGTAGAGTCTCCGTCCGAAAACGGATGATCCGGCAAATATGAATAGACCCTAAAGTGGTTAAAGATCGCACCGCCCACGCCGTTGTCGCTCCTTCAACGCGCCCAAAATCCTCCAGAACAATTCCCAGACCGTTCTTCTTCTCCGGTACGCCAGCCGACCGATAACACTGTCCAACACCAAAAAGTTTTTGCAATGCCTGTTGTCGACCAAGTCGACCAAGTTGACCAAGTCGACCAAGTCGACCAAGTCGACCAAGTCGACCAAGTCGACCAAGTCGACCAAGTCGACCAAGTTGACCAAGTCGACCAAGTCGACCAAGTTCACCAAGTCGACCAAGTCGACCAAGTCGACCAAGTCGACCAAGTTGACCAAGTCGACCAAGTCGACCAAGTTGACCAAGTTGACCAAGTCGACCAAGTCGACCAAGTTGACCAAGTCGACCAAGTCGACCAAGTTGACCAATGTCGTTAAAATTCGAGATGTAGACCCCAACAAATGATCGAATACACATTGAATGATTCTCTTCGTAACAAATGTGGATAATTTCTTAAAAAAAAAACCTTCATCATAAACAATTCTTTTGTTGCGAGCATCTCGTGCGCCTCTCAAGTGACCTTTTTATGGTTCCGGCAAGTATGAAGTAGAAAATGTGGAGTCTCCGTCCGAAAACGGATGATCCGGCAAATATGAATAGACCCTAAAGTGGTTAAAGATCGCACCGCCCACGCCGTTGTCGCTCCTTCAACGCGCCAAAAACCTCCAGAACAATTCCCAGACCGTTCTTCTTCTCCGGTACGCCAGCCGACCGATAACACTGTCCAACACCAAAAAGTTTTTGCAATGCCTGTTGTCGACCAAGTCTCGACCAAGTCTCGACCAAGTCGATCAAGTTGACCAAGTCGACCAAGTCGACCAAGTTGACCAAGTCGACCAAGTCGACCAAGTTGACCAAGTCGACCCAGTCTCGACCAAGTTGACCAAGTCGACCAAGTTGACCAAGTCGACCAAGTCGACCAAGTTGACCAAGTCGACCCAGTCTCGACCAAGTTGACCAAGTCGACCAAGTCGACCAAGTTGACCAAGTCGACCCAGTCTCGACCAAGTTGACCAAGTCGACCAAGTCGACCAAGTCGACCAAGTCTCGACCAAATCTCGACCAAATCTCGACCAAATCTCGACCAAGTCGACCAAGTCGACCCAGTCTCGACCAAGTTGACCAAGTCGACCAAGTCTCGACCAAGTTGACCAAGTCGACCAAGTCGACCAAGTTGACCAAGTCTCGACCAAGTCTCGACCAAGTCGACCAAGTCGACCAAGTCTCGACCAAATCTCGACCAAGTCGACCAAGTCTCGACCAAGTCTCGACCAAGTCGACCAAGTCGACCAAGTCTCGACCAAATCTCGACCAAGTCGACCAAGTCTCGACCAAGACGACCAAGTCGACCAAGTTGACCAAGTCGACCCAGTCTCGACCAAATCTCGACCAAATCTCGACCAAATCTCGACCAAGTCGACCAAGTCTCGACCAAGTCTCGACCAAGTTGACCAAGTCGACCAAGTCGACCAAGTTGACCAAGTCGACCCAGTCTCGACCAAGTTGACCAAGTCGACCAAGTCTCGACCAAGTTGACCAAGTCGACCAAGTCGACCAAGTTGACCAAGTCGACCCAGTCTCGACCAAGTTGACCAAGTCGACCAAGTCGACCAAGTCGACCAAGTCTCGACCAAATCTCGACCAAATCTCGACCAAATCTCGACCAAGTCGACCAAGTCTCGACCAAGTCTCGACCAAATCTCGACCAAATCTCGACCAAGTCGACCAAGTCTCGACCAAGTCTCGACCAAGTCGACCAAGTCGACCAAATCTCGACCAAATCTCGACCAAGTCGACCAAGTCTCGACCAAGTCTCGACCAAGTCGACCAAGTCGACCAAATCTCGACCAAATCTCGACCAAGTCGACCAAGTCTCGACCAAGTCTCGACCAAGTCGACCAAGTCGACCAAGTCTCGACCAAATCTCGACCAAGTCGACCAAGTCTCGACCAAGTCGACCAAGTCGACCAAGTTGACCAAGTCGACCCAGTCTCGACCAAGTTGACCAAGTCGACCAAGTCGACCAAGTCTCGACCAAATCTCGACCAAGTCGACCAAGTCTCGACCAAATCTCGACCAAATCTCGACCAAATCTCGACCAAGTCGACCAAGTCTCGACCAAGTCTCGACCAAGTCGACCAAGTCGACCAAGTCTCGACCAAATCTCGACCAAGTCGACCAAGTCTCGACCAAGTCTCGACCAAGTCGACCAAGTCGACCAAGTCTCGACCAAATCTCGACCAAGTCGACCAAGTCTCGACCAAGACGACCAAGTCGACCAAGTTGACCAAGTCGACCCAGTCTCGACCAAGTTGACCAAGTCGACCAAGTCGACCAAGTCTCGACCAAATCTCGACCAAATCTCGACCAAATCTCGACCAAGTCTCGACCAAATCTCGACCAAATCTCGACCAAATCTCGACCAAGTCGACCAAGTCTCGACCAAGTCTCGACCAAGTCGACCAAGTCGACCAAGTCTCGACCAAATCTCGACCAAGTCGACCAAGTCTCGACCAAGTCTCGACCAAGTCGACCAAGTCGACCAAGTCTCGACCAAGTCGACCAAGTCTCGACCAAATCTCGACCAAATCTCGACCAAATCTCGACCAAGTCGACCAAGTCGACCAAGTCGACCAAGTTGACCAAGTCGACCAAGTCGACCAAGTTGACCAAGTTGACCAAGTCGACCAAGTCGACCCAGTGTCGACCAAATCTCGACCAAGTCGACCAAGTCTCGACCAAGTCGACCAAGTCGACCAAGTTGACCAATGTCGTTAAAATTCGAGACGTAGACCCCAACAAATGATCGAATACACATTGAATGATTCTCTTCGTAACAAATGTGGATAATTTCTTAAAAAAAAAAAACCTTCATCATAAACAATTCTGGTGCTTTGCTAGAATGGAAGACGCAATGCGAACTCTGTGGAGAGCGTCCGGTGCGGATGCCACGACAGCATCCGAACAGAATCTCCGTTTTCGGAGTGTAGACAAGATGATTGTTCATCCGAGTTGCAATGTTACGAAATGACGGTTCACACGAGACGGAACAAACAAAAAAAAATAAAAAAATACTCAGCTGCACAAATTAATTTTAGCACTGTTAAATAATGTAAGGATATGCCGAAATGAACTTAACAAGGTTTTGCGTAAAGTATGTTTATTTCGTAAGTATCTTAAACCGTTCGCGCTATTCGTACAACAACCTCTAACCTTCTTACTTCTGCTCGTTATATCTATTTTCCCGATGTGGGCGGTCGCTTTTAGTGACCAATCACACTTTTGCTTTGGGCCTCATGCACGCCCTCGAAGAGGCGGCGAGGTAAGGGTAGCTCGCAACTTTTATTGCACCCTCTTCGTCGCCTACGTAGGACCCTTAACGGTCCGCGTTTGGTTTGCAGATGTCTTACGGTACGTCACGGCTATTGAGACCTTTAGCTAAAATACGACATCTCTAATAAATTATCACAAAACGGAAAGTTCCGCTAAATCTCAAAAATAGCCTAAAGTCACGTCCGCACCGTAATCATAAATTGCGCCCGTGGCTGGTCCGCGATACTCAGCTGCGGGCCTCATGGGCCGCAATCCCTCGAATCCCTTACAATAATATCTGTGCTTCTGTCTTTCTTCATGCAAATTCTGTGATTTGTTGTGCGTATCTCCTCGCATTGTGTTAAAATCTCTACGCTTTGGTATATAATATTTTTTGTTACCGTACATTATTGTTTAGGATTTCTTCCGCTTTCGCTCAGACCACAATATATTTCAATGTCGTTAAAATTCGAGACGTAGACCCCAACAAATGATCGAATACACATTGAATGATTCTCTTCGTAACAAATGTGGATAATTTCTTAAAAAAAAAACCTTCATCATAAACAATTCTTTTGTTGCGAGCATCTCGTGCGCCTCTCAAGTGACCTTTTTATGGTTCCGGCAAGTATGAAGTAGAAAATGTGGAGTCTCCGTCCGAAAACGGATGATCCGGCAAATATGAATAGACCCTAAGTCGAAAAAATAAATAGAATAAACATTTTTTCATCCGAAGTTTCGTTATCGAGAGAATCGAGTTTGAAATGCAGCATGCTATTCGATAGGAATTGTCTGACGCAACTGTCTGATCATGACCAACCAAATCTACTTGCTGCATATACTAAAGCACACAAACCTGACAGATCTTCAAAGTCGATTTTCTCGAAAACAAAGCCTCAAACGAAAAATGTTTATTTTATATTTTCGACTTATTCTTTCATGTAGAATCACCCCCTTTTCGCTTGTACCACCAGTTACCAAACACCCTGTATAAACTAACTAGCTAACTAACTAACTATCCCTGGCAGCAAATGGCCGAAAAATAGTGAGCCACTGTCCGTGGGACACCCTGTAGATTCTCGGCGAGGGTTCGCGGTTCACGCAGAACAACACGTCCAGGGCTTACGGTTAATTAGCACCGTGAATTAGCACCGCGTCCTCTCGTTAAACGTTCTTCATACTTGAGCGACCAGCCGGAAGGAGTAAAAAATTCTATCCTATGTGTGCATTAACGGCCGCGGGGAGGATCGTGTACGCCTACGCATGAAATTGGTTGAAAAGCTTCCGCGTGATACATAGAGGTTGTCATCCTCACAGAGTCCGAGCCGAATGCAAATGCCCGCTGGATAAAGAAGTTGCCCTGCGTGTGTGTGTATGTGTGTGTGTGCGTCGCGAGGTGACTACTCAATGGCTTCAAACGACCCTCCCCTCCGAAAAAAAGGATAACAGCGAGGCACCCGACACAATGTCCCGTATAATCTTTTTTTCGTGCTCCTCTTTCGCCCATGCTTCAAAGGTAACCTTAGGAGCCGCTCCGTTCCAAATAAACACCGACGTTCCGTCCGATTAAAGGGACAGCTCAGTTTAGGATACTAAAAACAACGAAGCTTTTGTGATTTTATTTTTTCAAGGAACCCCAAAAGCGGTTCCTTTCCAAGCTTTTAGGACAATTTGTCTCGTATTCGAGAAACGTGTACTAATTTTTTCGTTGGAAAACGTGTGGCATACAGGGTGATTCATCTTCGTAGATCTTCAAAGGCTTTGAAGGTCATCGATGGTTTTTTGAATGGCACAATAATCTTTCGCTTTATAGTGCAGTAGCTGGTTTCAAGGCGAGTTTAAAGGTAGCTATTACCTTCAGATGACCTTGAACAACAACAACAACAATCAGAACAATTCTTGTATCATCGTGTAAAACGTTTTTCCATGTGAAAATAGGTCGCATAAAGCCACCATAGCGTATTTTCAGAAAAAATATAGTCTTAAGAGGATTATTTGCAACAGAAGAGAAAGTTACACTAGAAAAATGAATGGCCCTAAATTATTCTAATGCATTTCTCAAATTTTACATATTTTTGGTACAAAAGCCGAGCAACTGTTTTTTGGAGGGGCAGATTTGTAAATGGCAATATTTTCTCGAAGTAATATCCCGGCTGCAATATTATTTATAACGCCGAATATCCTATGTAAACATCGATAGCTAAACCCTTGAATGCATCAGTAACTCAATATCAGCTTTTCAGATAGCCGTGACAAAGCCAGCGGCGAGATCGAAAGATGCACCGGTGCAATCGAAAACATTGCAGAAGGGGCTCGTATGAAGCACGGAAAAAGCGAAGCTCTCTCGGATAATCGTTCAACCTGTCTGTCACCTTTCGTCCCATTCGCTGCTATCGCAAACGCCAATCGCATTACAGTGCACGCTACGTTCCGCACGGTTGTTGAGCAATTTTTCAAACATCGATACCTTCGGAAAAACTATTTGATTTTACTCGCGTGCACCTGCTGTCCGTAATTACACAAAAAAGTCGCACCATTAGAGGCTCCTAACGGCACGCTGATGTCACTGGTACAAAGATAAAATAACGTCACCGCCATCAGCACGTTCCAGCAAATGACTGTACCAGTGAAATACGACGTGAAGACAAATGTCGACAATCGCTCTTAATTCCGATAAACAAATGGCGCCCATAACCGCCACAAATTGATTTAGAAACACTAACAGAAGTAGTATTAGCTGATTGTTATTTAGAAACGTTCGAGAACAATTGTATTAAATAGCGGTGTATGGTTTCAGGGAAATAAAAATATCTGCAGTTGCAAATGTCAAAACGTGTATGCACGACGTGTGATTATTCCGAGGATGAAATAGGATTACGGACAATTTGAAATAATGAAAAATGTTTTACGGTTGTTTGACGGCTGTCCGATTAATTTAGCGACCAAGCTACTGTCAGTGTCTGACCAAAGTCGCTTGTACTACTGGAACACGTACAGCGTGCAAGTATACCGCGCGCGGAGGTACAATGAATTATTCATACAATAGTTTCCAATAGTGGCTTCACGCTTACTAGAAAATATGCACATTTATTTATTATCTTCTGTATTATTATACCATCTATTAAATACAGTAAGTTAAATATAAATCGCGAGAATGGAAGTAAATGTTTGATGCTGAATACCATTTTCCAATAAGTGATTACTGGACTGCTGACCTTCATGGAAAATAAAAAATGTTTTCATCGATTGCAAGATGCAGTAGCGAAATGAAATTATTTTATTAAGTTGGAACCAATACGCTGATATCCTTGAATCTTTTTAGTACACTACTTTAAATTGTGGTTACACATTTTTCTCGTGAATGCATAAAATCCGCAGTCTAGTGATTATTTTCTTGTAATATTCGAACAAGATCTGGCGTATATATTTTTAAACAAACATACAAATTTTTGACTAGGTTTAGACATTCATTTTTATTGCGACGTATCCAGATAAAATTTCTAGTTTCGCTTTCATTAATTAAATTACTCTGATTTTGTAAGAATCTCTGGGAATGATATTTGGTATTTAACTTATTGGAAATCGTCATTTTAACCAGAGTAACTGCTTCGCGTCGACTGTATAATGATTTTCAGCGGCGCCGAGCCGCATTTCGGAATTCATGAACCGAAACGCGAATTCTCTCGAAAGCGAAGTATTGCGAGGGTGGTGCGGGCGCTCGCGTTATTATTCAACAAGAGAAAAGGTAATATAAAAAATATTTTCCGGCGTCGCGTCGGCGCTCGGTAACCTAGATCCCGCGGCCCGCCGGAAATTTCAGCCCCGGCGTAACGTCATACCGTGAAATTCATTTAAGAAAGTTCGTCGGTGGGCGAATATCACAAAAGCGACATGCTTCGACTGTTTCGTATTCAAGAACTTGCTGTAACTCCATCTTGCCTCGATTTAAATTCCCTCTTCCCGGGGATGAATCCCTGGGACCGTCTTATCTCGGGCAGCATCGCAGGTGCAATCTTCGTCAGCGGACGCCCGGCGACATGTTTCCGCCACAATAAGGCCAAGAAATCCCTCCCCTAATACACGATTCTCTCGTCCGGTGACCATGAGGGCTGCTACGCAACCCTCGAGGGAGTACACCGCCATGAAAGTTTCAAATGATTGGTAAAATTAAACATTTTTTCGCAGTAACTGTGAAATAAAATATCTTTTCCGGGATCAAAATTGTTACGGGTATTGATACGGGTATATGGGTATTATGATAAGGGTTCAAATTCGTCCTGTCACTTAGACGAAATTTTATATTTACTTCGAGCGTTCACAACTTTTACGACTTAAAACGAATCCTTTCGCAGCCATGTTTCCGAAGACGTGTACTTCAAGGAGATCGGTTGAATTCGGTTTTCTCAAAATTCCTGATCGGAATAGCCCCTGAAGGGACATCGGTCGAACGAATCCGGGCTGCGAGGACCGAGAACGAAATTCGTATGCGATATCGATTCCGTGGAACGACGAACGTGCGACGCGAAAATGGAAAAAAATTTTTTACAACCGTGCCGTTCGGCGAAAATCATTTTTGAACGGACTTTTTTCGAGCCACGTACTAGTCCTGTGAATTTCCCCGGAACGATACACAGTTACCGTGGTCTGCGTTTATTTCGACGTTAATTGGTAATATGTTCGCTGGCCCGCGGATATTTATGCGGCAAAAACTGCTCCTCGAACTGGGCAACAAGAATGCAGATTGCACGGTGAAATTATGCAGGGTATGGTGTTCGCATTACATCATTATCTCCGGAATTTATTTAAAACCTTCGAGCTTGAGCAACCTTTGTACCGTGTTAGCGAACTGTGAAATATTAAACGCGAAGTTGCGGAGGATGTTGCTTTAAATAATTTTCAATAGAATATGAAATGTAATAAGGAGAACGAGGGAGGGGCTAAGGAGATTCGAATTTAAGCTTTTGAGACTTATTAAAACGGGATTGCTTCCATTTACTAATAGCATCTACATAATTAGGCACAGCATTATTGCGTCTTTTATTCTCCAATTGTTATTGATGACCTGATTCCCAGGCGTATCGTACGGATCGATGCAGCGCAAAATAATCGAACACTCTCTGGCAAATTGCGTTAAAAATGTTGAAAAAATCCCAGCTTCTGGGAAATTTTATGTTTCACGTAAAGAACCTCGAAAATGTTAGAAAATATTTCTGTTCTATTTTGACTACGAAAAAACCTTCTCTCGAATGAAAGAAATTTGTAACTCGTTCCGCTTTTCTGTAAAATAACCTACGAAAACAAAAGTTTTCAAGCAGACCTGCAATCTAGTTTCGAGCACGAGTTGGTTGTACCGAAAAACTTCATCTCACCATATGTACAGGTGCGTTTACCTGGTAATGTTAATTAAGCACGATTTTCCTTCGTTCGTTCCTTGTTTCCGTGATACGCTACGGATGAAGCACAACGGTGCACGAGCAGGAAAAAAAAAAGAAAAAGCATGCACGCCATTGGCAGCGAAGCGATCAACGCGAGGACTCGTCTACATGCTAAGTGGAACACCATGCTCAGCCCCGCTTCTCTCAAAGGGTTCAAACTTAAAGCTGTTCCCGAAGTAGAACTCGTTGTCGCTCTACTGCCTCCTGCAGAGCCCTCGCGCGAGCGAGCGGGCTGGCCCGGGCCTTCATTTATTACAGCCACTTTAATCAACAAAGACTCGCGTCGTCTGGCCGATAGCGGCAATAATGGAGTCGAAATGTCGGATCGGTCAATGTTACCGACGCGAACCCCGTAACTCGTACCAAATTACCTTGAGGGCCCCGCGGTGACGGGTGTAAAAGCATCGATACATTAAACAATTGTTTGCAGTACAATGAGAGTAATGTAATATGCAATCGAACGGACGCACCGTTTACAAGCTTTACAAATTGATGTTCAACGATGGTGAGCGGAACAAATTTCATCTTTTCAGATTCGAATTCATCGATTCGATTGTTCCGTTTCTTTGTGTTTGGCGATTCTCGGCAGTGTTAAAAATGCAATCCGAGAAATCGGGAGAATGCGTGAAGTGCCGCTCGGAAATTTAAAAACCAACCTTCCCCGTGCGAACACTTGACCCAGTTTTTCGCACTATTCAGTCCCACCGCGTTGGAAATGACGTTTTATGAAAATCCTGCACGGTGAGATGCAGTATTCGAGAAATAAGAACATTTTATTCCAGCCGGGATCGTTTTTCAGGCTGAATCTAAAGACCACGATGTGTGGAGGAGAGCACGTGTCGGAGAAGCACGTGCGTGCATTAAGGCCGCTACGTGGCCGCTATAGTCGCCGGCGCATTGACGTCCGAGAGTCCTGAAGTGCTGGCAAAGTGCAGCGAGAATCAGTTTTCGAGAGTCAGCGAATTGAGAGTTCTGGGGAGGGCTGGAGGGGAGAGAGTCTAAAGCGTTTAAGGCCGGGGTTGAGAGCAAACATGCTGTTGAAGTAGACTTTTAATGAAACACTGTGAGAAGCGCACCCTTACTATACAAAATACTCCGTATGCTGCACAGAGTATTTCTCAAACCTGTCAAACACCTGTGTGCGGATGAAGGTAGTCAAATTTGGAATACCATTTTATGTCAAATTAAAACAGTTTATTTCGATTTTGTTCGTTCTTTTGTGGTTCTCTGTTACTGGGTATACAGGGTGTTCGACTACAGGTGGAAGAAAATTTAAGGGGTGGTTCTCCGAGACTGATTGTTGCCAATTAAAAATTCGCCTAAAATGCGGCAACCCGGCCAACAGAGGTGTACGTGGCTCGCGTCATAAAGGCGCGCGACGTACCCCAACGTACACTTCTGTCGGCCGGGTTGCCGCATTTTAGGCGAATTTTTAACTATCAACCCATTTATAAATATGACATGGCCACTCGTGCTGGCACTAAGCGGTGGCGAGCGAACAACTTCAAAGAAGAGGGGATAGCGATTTCCCTATTACGGAACAAACACCGTCGCCCTATATCGGAACAAAACTGTACAAATTGTACGCTACACCTTTAACACCTGGAAGAGAGAGAGAGAGAGAGAGAGAGAGAAAGAGAATGCGTCCACTTACCTGTTTCCGCAGCGGAGTGGCGCACTCGTCCTTGGTCCTCTCGAATCGTTCGAACTTGAAGCTGTTGCTCCTGTACAGTTCGTTGTCGCTCTGCTGCCTCCTGCACAGCCTGCGCGTGAACGCACGGGGCCTGCAGGGCGCGCACTCGGTTGCCAGGCCCCAGTGCAGGTGCAGCATCGCGAGTTCCGCGGTGCACCTGGCCATGGCGCAACCGGCGCGTCTGACGCGGCACTTGACGCGCTTTATCCGACCCTCGTGCTGCGGCTTATGGCTGCACGGCTGCGAGCCGCTGCCGCTGCAGTCGCACGTGCGACGCGACCGACGCTGCTTCACCGTGTGCGAACACGGTTTCACTTCCTCCTCGCACTCGCACTCGATCGCCGCCCCTTCGACCACGGCCGCGCCCGCGTGAGTGCAATTTATTCGCTCGATGCACTCGCATGGCTGTTGTTGTTGCTGTTGCTGCTGGCTCGACTGGCCCGCCGCAGAGAAACTCGGTGAAGAGGGTTGCACGGACACTCGACGACGGGTACCGCTGTAGGCCGCGTGACGGCAAGGTCGTTCCGGACACTCGCATCTGCGAACACGCAACAAACAGCTTTGTTAACATCCGGAAGCTGCTTTCCCAAAATCAGCCAATAGTTTTGCTTTTCCAATGGTTTTCCAAAACCAACCAGGTACTTAGTACCAGAAATATACCAGAATATACCACAATACACCAGAATATACCAGAATATATCAGAATATACCACAATACACCAGAATATACCAAAATATACCAGATTATACCAGAATATACCAGAATATATCGGAATATGTCAGAATATCCCGGAATATAATAGAATACGCGTTGTGCGACATGTATAATTAGCTTTTGATGAAGGTGATTCAAGGTCACTGAAAGCCAACTGCATGTACGAGTACACGTCGGAGTTTTATGGGAATGATGTAGTCTGACGAGTTTCTGTAGTGGGCTGTGATTAGCAACAAGGACCAATTCGGTGATGTGTTCATTGATAGCGATGGCTCTTCGTGCGTTTCCGACTCGAGCCGAGCGAAAAGCCCGAGCCGCTTGGCGCGCAAGGACTGCGACGAGTGCTTGAGCTTCTCGAGCATTTCGAGCCGACTTCGAACCGCTTTGAAGCTCGAGAGGAATCGGTTCGGAAAAAGCCGCGTGCGCGCAGTGACAATGCAAGCAATAGGTCGTAGATGAAAATTTATGCGAGGGTGTGGCCTTTGTATTTTGTTATGGAAGTGTCTACTGGTATCAATCTTTCTTTTACTTAACCTGTTGCGACCTAAATTAACGTTTCAAAGTGGGCAGAAAATAGTATTATCCACGAATTACCTCGCAATCAACGTGATAAATTATAGTTGCGTCCAGCACCTGGAAAACTACTTTCCGGAAATCAGTGGAGGAGTATGAACGAGGATCTGAATAACCGACTTGTTAGAATTAAAGGCGAAATTAACGCAGATCTGTATGCGAAATAAAAATTTTCTGTATTATTCGCAACAAAGTGGAAAGTTACTGTCTTTTCTAAATAGGCTGAAAATAATTGCCACAGCATTTTAAAATTCAGCCAATATCTTTGAACAAAGCAACCGCAACAAAGTGGAGCAGAAAAGAAAGTTACTTTCTTTTCTAAATAGGTTGAAAACAATTGCGACAGCATTTTAAAATTCATATCGTTGCTGTTTTAACTTACGCCTGTTCCTTTGTTTCATAAACGCATAAAATCCGCAATCTGCTCAACACGAGCCAAATCACAATAACTCGATTACGAGGCAACAAGGGGTGTTTGAAACTAGTCAAACTGAGACCCAGTCCGCTGCTCGGTCGAATAAGCCTGACTGAACACTGACGCAGAAACGTAATCCTAATTGAGACCCAACTATCCGTTCCCAGGATAGTTTCCATTATGCGTGGGCGATCGACGCCGGGGCCCAAGCGCGGAATTGACGAGGTTCATTCACGTGTCCAGAGCGGCGGTTTGTTCGTCAGATCGGAACCACGCGAACCGAAAACGATCGGTAACCGAACCGGTCCCATCGAGCACGATGAGCACTAATTTGCCTTATCCGACTTCGGTTAAACCCTGCCGCGCTCTGATCGGTTCGGTAACGTGCCCGGACGTGTCCCGACGAACCACGTCGGACCCCGAAGCTTCCTGTCGCTGACAGCAACCCCCAAGTTTCCCCACCTTGTGCCGGATAACTTCCGGCGAGTACTATCGGTGTCCTGCTTTAATCAGGAACATCTTGTACCCGCCAGATATCCCGTTCGCGTGTATCGTGGCCCACCTGTATCTGACTCGTTTGACTTCGCCCGGACCGGACGTGACCTCTGCTCCTGTTGTCTGCTCTTTTGTGTTCTGATTCAAGCGTCGTAGAAACGTGACGGGCTTCGAAATTCGAACCCCCGCGAGGATAGGGCCGGGACTAAACAGTGCTTTGCCGCAGCCTAGCTGCTCCCGCGGCTGTTTGCTTCATCTACCTCTTCGCTTTTGTTGCTTTAGCCACTTACAACGGTCGATTCGGAAGTGACATCGTAATGAAACTTTCGGAGAATGCAGTTCTTGCAAAAATATTGCGCAAATATTTCTCTTGGCGGTCATCGTTCCTACTCAAGGGGTGAAAACAGCCCTCGAATGTCCGGGGCTGGAACCATACTTGGTCGGATATCTCGGGAACCGTTAGAGCTAGTCCAAGCCAATAATTTAACACTAAACGTACCGAGCTACAAATGTCACGGGTAACATGTTGCCTTATAAAAATTACAAGATTTAATTTATTTTAGTGCTCTACTAAAGATACTTATTGAAAGAATCTCTATAATTTCAAAAATTGTCAAATAAAATATCTAAAACCGGTCATTTGACCGATGCTGGTACGTTTAGCGTTAAAGACAGCCGACAAGCTGAAGAGCCACCATTAATGAAATTAAACCCTAATTATGTAGAGGTGTGACGAACGCTTGAATTAGACAAGAAATAAAATCAAGAAACCAGATAATAATTTGTGTTTCATTACCGTCTGAAGACTTTCGACACTCGGTCCGGATAACTTTGTAATACGGCCGAACGCAGAACAATAGTCGAGCTCTCGTTTCCGTGTTGTACATTAAATCGGCCGGAACGTTTAAAAGTTGTGCAACAAAGTGGGTCGTAAAACGGGGGAAAAATGGAGTACTGTAATCGCCGGAAGTTTCTCGTTGAAACTGGGCGACGACATAATGAAATATTGAAACACATAATACCTTTTATCGTTCCGTCAAACGACGACGCCCGGAATCGCCGGAATATTACAAAGGGTCCGGTTGAAAATGTGAGAACGAAAATTGGATTCTCGGGTTCCTTTCACGGTGTAGAATTTTTCGATGATGCGCTGGAGATCGGTGTCAAGTGCCGAGATTAAATATGTCCCTTTTCGCAGGAGCTGTTTTACGAGAGGTTGGATTTAACGGGAATTTTCGCAAAATTGTGCCAAAACGTTTACGATGCCGGCGCGAACTGATCGCGTTACACGCGTTCAAAAATGATGCCGGACATCGAATTGCACGCGTGCCGGCGCATTCACAAAGGCGAACGCGGTATAAACACGTAATGCGCTTTCCGTATTACGCGAAAAATACCCTATTGTCGGTGAATCTTTTGGCCCCGCGAGCTCGAACATGCAATGATTGCAATTAATCGTTAATACTATATATGTATATATCCCCGGCGCCGTTCGGGTTGACTTAAACCGAATAAACAATTTTAGTTCGCGTTTTATGGAGCTCCGAACGAGATACATTGATTCGGTAATTTATAGCAAAACGAAGTTAATGGGAATTTAAATTCGCACCGGTGAAATTGAAATCAATATCAAAAACGAAATGTACTTTATTTACTGATATTTGCCGTTGGTGTTGCAAATATTAATTGTACGCTTCAGAAATATGCATTTCGCTTATTCGCAACCACGCGAAACTCGAGTACCGTGTAACTCGTAATTCTCGTCTCGTGTAAAATACAATTTTTTAAATATTTTCCAATAACACGTCCAGTGCGCACTTTTCTTAACTCGACTAACTTTCTGATCATAGCACCGGAGGTTTTATAGATGTTTTAATGTTTAATTTTAACACAACGACATAACTGGACGATCACATCGCGCCGACCCGAGGATAAACTGCGTATTAATGGCTATAATACTGATACCATTAAATCTCATTAAAAGTAATTACGCGACGCATTCCCCCTTGCACTCGTAGATTAAGATCTTATCGGCGGGCTCGTCTGTTATTATTACACCGCGGTAAAAGTGTCATTAACCCTTAACTATAGAGCACGTCTCAAGAAAAATCGCGAAACGTAGCCGCACGATCACACGTAAACTGCTCGTTAATGGTTGAAAACCATTACCCGAATTGCGAGAATTTATTGTTGGCGTGGAAACAAGTTTATCCAATCGTCGACCACATTGTTAACACGTCGAACGCGTTAAGAATTCATTTTTATCAAAACGCGTTCGCATAAATCGAATTTCATTGGGTATCGCGGACACTACGATGAACTTTCACACAGCAGTTGTGGCCTCGTTAATTATATTTGTTTTGTGGTGTTTCTTGGGATGGGGATTCGGCAGTGGACGCGTTAATTGAAAATGTCAGTGATTCCAGATTTCAGTATTGATTAAATTCAACAGCGATATAAACACTGAATAGCGAATCGGTCGTGCGATACGATTTTAATACCGTGCGACCGATATTTCGAAAAAAAAACACACTCCGTCGCCGGAATGCCAGTGGATTTCCAAACGGAAGGACAATTCTACACGAATGAATAACTTAAAAAAAAAATGGAATGCGTGTTCCTCGCACGAAACTCCGCATCGGAATAAATGGAACCTGAAAATTGTGGTCAGGGACGCGTGCATTTGAGCACCGCTTAGTTTATGTGTCTGATCATCTCCACGGTTATTCCACTGATGTTAACATGCTCAACAATGCCAGTGGCAATGACAACAACGCCATTGTTTAAACTAATTTGATAAATATAGTGACGGCTGAAACACAAACACCAAAAATGTCGATAACAGAATGATGAATATCCGATTCCAGTAGAAATGTCCGACAATAGTCAGACACGCCGGAGAAGTGCATGTTTGGTCTACTAAATCTGAGAATCGATCCACAATTTTGACTTGTTTTCGGTACAAATCAGCCCTGAGCAAATTTCCACCTCAGGTTAGTAATTAATAGATTGGATGTTATGCTTCTATGATAAAAATGAGTAGATCAAATGCAAAATAATATAGATATTTATGAAATAAAAAAAAAATTATTTTCAGATCTCTAAAATGATTAAAATAAAGTAGAAATGTTTATTTAACTCTAACTTGGAATCGATACAATTTTTATTCAGCATAAAAATCCGCCGATTAGTTTACAAAAATTCAAGACAATCGAAGTGCGAACCCAGCAAGACAGCACAGCCTAATTTTCACAACAGTCCTCCATAAACACTATAAAAAGAGTATTCGTATACAACTTTGCCCTACTTCCAGCACAAAATCATCCGTAGCTCGCCAATAAGTTTTGTATACTCGAGATGCGTTCGCTCGAAGATTTTACAACGACTCGAGACAACTGAATATTATCCACGAACAGAGGGGACAGTAAGAAAGTACATGTCTTATCGAATTTTCAAAATAATTTCATAAATCCGGAAACTGAGAACACCCCTACAATTCCGACTTTCTTTCCGCACAAAATCATCCCAGCGGTAATTTCACCGTCGTCAGCTCGAACCATAGTCAAGATTCGCTTGAAAGTATCTTCTCAAAAAGACTCGGGAGAATAGAACTATCGACGAACAGAGGAGACACGGTGATAACGTGGAATCCACACAGTATTTCCAAAGTATCGATTCCTTCGTAAACTCTGTAGATCACCTAAGGACCACGACTTCGACTTGTTCCTCCTCCTTTCGAGAATGCTACCTTCGAATTGGCCAAGAAGGCATTTAACAAAATCTCCCTACAACGTCGACTAATTTTCCTTAGAAAGACAATTCCACTCTCGACGGACAACAAACTGTACATCGAAACCGTGTGCATCGTAGCGATGACCGAAGAAAGTTGAACACTCTCCGAGCACAGGTTCGCGCAGCGAGCTACCTGTAGAACTCGCTCGTAAGAAAGCAATCTATGCTGTTCGGGTCGGGTCGGGTCGTCAGTCAATAAACCCTGTTAATCCGGCATAATAGAATCACGCGAGTGTTTCGAGCCGCCCAGCACACACGCAACACGCATCGGTTAGCCCGTGCACCGGTGCTAGACGACAACGAGGTGAATCAACGACGAAGAGGTGAATCGTTCGAAGGGGTTAAGAGTCGCGTTGGCCCCGGTGTCCGGGTCCCGTAAATACGATCAACACGTCGTTAGTGTGACCTTCGTGCCTTCCACCCCTTTGTCGCGGAATGGTTCGGGACGCGTGGGTGCCCCGGGGGTGGGCCAACAGCTGTAGAGAGAGAGAGAGAGAGAAGAGATCGGAGGAGAGATCGCGCGGTTTGCCGAGGAGGATCGCGGGCCGACGACGGGTTTATTTACCTGCGGACTCGACGCAGGGCCGAGGTACGCGGCGGTGCGTGCGGACAGGGCTGCGAGTCGGGTGGACAGTCGCAGTTGGTAACCGCGGGTCGGGTACGACGAACCCTGATCAGAACCGGGTGAACCGGGCACGGCTGCACCTGGCAACCGCACACGATTGTCTGCGGTCCGCCGCGGGATTTCCGGCCGCCGCCGCCGCGTTTCGCGCGTTGGTCCACGTGCAGCTGACACGGCTGCACAGGGCAGCCACACCGGGCTGCTGCACCGCGACGCCCGGCGCCTTGTACGCGTCTCCACACCCGCTCCATTCAACGACCGGCGTGCGACTAACAAATGCGCACCCCACACCACCGCCGGGACCCGACAACGTCACCGACGCGCCGCGACCCGACCCGAGGCCGGCTCGATCGGAGTCGGCGAACCTCGGCTACCGACGCCACCCCCCTGTCAGCAGGGGCGCACCGACCCCCGAATACGACCACCCACCCCGCCAGACGACGGGTCCTCGAGATACGCGACCCTCTTCCCGCACACAGTAGGCCAGATTCGCGGAAACCTCAACGAAATTCATGTCTGTTAATTGCATGTTATCGGTTGCAAACGGAACGGTTTTAAGGGTTCTTTGGGCTCGTAGAATTTCATTCTGATGCTAGGTATTACTTGTTTGTTAGGACGTGAAACTGTTTTTATAAAACTACCCTTATAGGAGGTGTAGTTCAATCTAAGAAATTCGTACTTCGGTAATTAATTTCGAATGGATTTTAAGCAACTAATGTCTTGTGGACGTATCCCCCGAAATTAATAGTTGAGGAGATAACGGTAACGAAAATTACCAACTAAAGAGTTACAACATTCCTGTCCTAGACCAATATGAAGAATATCAAAAATTATACTGTGCTATAAAAATCCATTCTTAATTGCCAAGAAAATATTCGCTCAGAAACTGGTACAAGAATGGTACATTGATCCAAAAAACTTGAACTTTACTATTATTTATTTAAGATCAAATATAAGTCTGCGCCCTTTTTAGTCTATGTCAATCAGGTATTACGGATAAACATAATTTTAACTTATTTAATTCTGCCTATTTTATTGAAATGGCCCACGACCCGCTCTTGCTCTGCCCTAATTTCGCATGGAGACACGTGCGCCGCGTCGCCGCCGCCGCCGCCTCGTTCATCTCGTACCTTGTGAGTATTTGTTTTTCGAGTTTTTGTTTTGTCTTCTTTTGCAGCGGGCTCTTTGTTTCAGTATAATTGTTCCGAGTTGTTCTTTGCGCGTTGCTTCGGCTGTAACGACGAAGTCGACACGGTATCTTCGTGGCGCACGCTGCTGATGGAACGAAGGCGGCGAGAGGTCGGACGAGGTGCGCGATGGAGATTAATGCGTGAAATGGGGTGCGAAAGTTGTCGCGACTGCTCCGAATGGCCTTGCGGCTGCTCGAGTGGGTGGTTAGCGGAGTAATGAGCAGTTTCGGTCTCGTTGCAAATTTTCAACGTAATCGCAGCGATTTACGTTTCATCTTGCTATGGAAATTCGGAAATAAAATGATTTGATGTAATTATTAGATATTTGAAATGATATTTAAAGACTGGCATGGAGCCTTATTCATTTTTCAAAGGGCTCTGCCTTTAATTCTGAAACGGTTAAGTTATTGGGATAGGAATAAAGTTTAGATAAAAAAGCTCCAAGAATTTTATTATAGATTTTACTTTATTCTGGTTTGTACATTATGGAATCAAAATCGTTGATTCTGCTATAGATCTATGTACTTGCTTTCTTACTTGTTTATTATTAACTAGTTAAAAGCATTTAAACATAGTTTGATATGCTTGTGTTCATAATAAAAATGTAATTTCTTTTTGTGGTAAGAAACGGTATCTTTTTATCATATATTAAATAAATATCCAATATCTAGAAGTTTAATATTAATACCTTATTATACATTTGGAAGTTCAAGTATTACCAATGATTAGAAACAGGTACTAAAAATTTTTTGTTGTAATGTCGATCAATAGAGTTGAAGATTTATACTTACACTATCTTAATTACATGTTCTCTTACATTTTAAATGTACACTATAATACACGGCTTACTTCGACACTGTTACTAATATTCACAGAAACTTCCATTATCAGAGAGATGCTTTTAATTGGGGCGCGTGGTACTCAGCAAAGAAACTGCGAATATTTGCTGTAAAATTCGTGGTATATCCCTAAGGTCCATACAGATGGAAGCTCGGCTTGACGGCATCTTCTGCATCAGTCTTAAAACCAAACATATTTTTACCTTTCTACTCCAAAATTGTTCCTCTTTAATTCATCTTAATCGAATTGCTACTAACTAGAATGCGGTCTTTATATACAAAGTATATACAAAAAATATACAAAGTAACCAATATAAAATCTAACTTTGTAAAAATATCCTGCTCTGTTCCTGTTTCTTGCAATTGATGTAGAAAATGGTTATTTTGCGTAAAGATCCGCAATCTAATTATTGTATTTTCAAGATTTATAAGTTATTTCTACCGCACTTACCTTTCAGCTTGATCTCCCAAGGATCCAATAAATATGGCGAAAGCGTTGACATCTGGATTCGACATAAGAACTTTAGCAAATTGTTCCGGGCGTATGCCATAACGCTCCAAATTGGCATCAGACAGAACGACAACGATAGACTCGTCGGAATCCTCTTTGGCTAGGCTAGCGATTGCATGCTGGGTCGCTTCCAGAGTATGATCACCAGACATACAAAACTGCGAATGCGCGTGCATCATCTGGAACATATTACTTTCTTCAGTATGCGTGAGTTCTATTCTTCCAGATAATATATCTCCTTCTTCGAACATTCCAATTTTAATAAATCCACCAAAACAAAAAATTAGAAACCAAAAACTACCACTATATAAAACGCAGAAAATTGACGAAATGTTAATTTTTTAATCACCTGTATCACTTCCAATCGCCGTCTATTATCTGTAGGTGGTTGAGTGTGCTTCACAAAAACGATATCATGTTGTTCTCCAGAATGACCAACGACATCGTATTGAAACTTTCCTTCGTACCCACTGAACGCTTCCATTACCATTACGCAGGCCTCCATCTCTCGATCGAGTCGTCCATCGTACCCGTTAAACCTGTACATACTACCCGATACGTCAACCACCAATTTTAGACGTTTCGGTTTCGAAAGTGGTGTACCAGGTTCTGGTTCCTTCTCCGCCCTTCTCCTATAAATCGTTCTTTCCCCCGTCAAACCTTCTATCAACTTCGTGTCGTCCAGTTCGCCGGAAGTTTGATGCCTGCACCATTCTCGCTCTTTGCTTTTAGCTTGTAGACTTCCTGCAACAAAGATTCTTATTTTTAGAAATTATTTTGATTATCATCAAAATTTGCTTAATTTGCAAAATATCTTTACTGAACAAAAATAATTCATGGATAAAAATCTTGATTACAAAGACTGTTGTCAACAGGTTCTCTTTTTCGAAAATTAGGCCACACACATATTAGCTTCTATATTTTTCCAAGTATAAAATGTCAATTAGCGTTTCTTATTAGAGATGCACTCTAGACTACCGTTTCAATTAATATTACTATCAGATATTGTGCAAAGTATTACAGGTAGTTCAAGAGTCATTAACCCAGTTCTAGCCTAGCCTGCATTCACTAAGTCGCGGGGATAATACTGAAAATTTTCGAAAAAATTCTAAACCCGTCCCAACCTGAGATTTTTGGGTTCTCTAATATTTACCTATTATATTTCTCAAAGCCTGAACCTGTTTTTGAACAGGACTACTGAACCGCGAGTACAACTCATGGTCGTACTCCCTCATTCTAATGTCTTTCAAGCGTTGTTTAAACGCTTTTAGTCCCATTTCCCTCGCTGCCTTTTTTATGTGTTCGGGCACGTCGTTCTTTTCCTGGTCGCTAAGCTGGTGAACTGTATGGCCGGCGTCCAACCGATAAGGTCCTCCTTTCCCGCCAAGACCAGCTGTATCTCTGCCTGAAAATTTCATTGAACACTCAACCCGTGGCTTTAATATTCAAACGTTGTATATTGTACCTCCGGTTCCGCCGGCCCATGTATTCCCTCCAACATGTGGTTCGTTTTTCTCGTCAACTTTACCAAACTTTGGACCGCTAACATCCAACCCAGAATACCGCTCCTTGGTAATTTGCAATCGCTCATTGTCGCTGCCAACCATCTTCCTCCACTCGTCCAACGATTTCACGATGCTCGCTATCGACGTTTCCCAAAGACGCAGGCAACCACCTGCGTCAATTGTTACCAAATCATGATTCGACTTTGTCGCAGCGTAGAGAGGATGATAGTAAGCGTACAACACTTGAGCTATGTGCGATAACCGGCCTGGTCTAAAAATTTCCCAAAAAAATGTACAAATAAGTCAATTGAAGATAGAGGTTTGCAAGAACCGGGTCAAGAATTTTATTCCGGATCAGAACAGAAAATTTCAGAATTCTCGAATATATTGGGATTTCCCGACAACTTTTTCTCGAGCATACCGATATATTCAGGAATTCCCAAATTTTTGGGAATGCCGATATATTCCAGAAAATTACCACTTACTCTGGTACAGGGATATAACGTAGTTTATGACCCACAGTATCAACTACTTCTAAATAGCAGAAGACTTCAACGTTCTTGCCATCCTGTGGAAGAACTTCGTTAGGCACGTCTCTGGGTTGAACAATTCGAACAACTTGTCCATTTTCCGTAGCAAAGGGAGGCATAGGATTTCTGATCCGCTGTTTTCTTGGCCAGAAATGTAGTTCCGTAAAGCTATCCAAATCAGGAAATCCGACTGCGATTCCGGCGTACATGTTGTCGGACGCTAATAGTCTGTTCGGAGCATCAATCTTCTGTTGTAGAGCTGCGGTGACGACGCTAATAGGCAAGTTACTTTTACCACAACTTTGTAACGAACCAACATCTCCTCGAGTCTTGCTAGTCTCCTTTAATTCTTGCAGAACGTTGGGGCAGGGAGACGAGTCGATAGATTTTTTAAGTATGTATTTGCTTCCAGGCATGTCTTGAATCAGCCATTTCTTGTTGGAGGCAACCAAAACCGATGTTAAATCGAATGGCAAATTGATCGTATAAGCGTTCGACGAATGTAAATTGATCACGTCTATCTTGTTTGAATGATGAGTGAAGAAAACGATTTGGTTGTGAGACAGCAACAAATCAGTCTTCATCTTCCACAAAATTTTCTTTCTCGTTCCAAAGCTCTGCGATATTCTGTCTGATGCCATGTCAAAGAAGGATGCCAACTGCAACTGCTGTGCAGATTGGTTGTTTATATTAACCATTAACAAACCATTACTCTGAAAAGAAATATTTCTATTAGTCCAATAAAATCAAATTGAAAATCAAAAAGTTAATGGTTTTACGAAGTTACTTACATGTTCCTCGTGTACTAAAACATTTTGTTCATTATCAGCTGTTATATTATATACAGGCTGGTGACTATCTACATTCATTAGACCATGTATCACAGTTTCCTGAATCTTATCCGATTCTTGGTGCATGCTGAAGATTCTCAAAGGATTTAATGCTAGGATATGAATCTTATCATCTGTACCATCGCCTTTGGAGCCTTTAGCCACTGCCAAACCTGCAATCCTACTAGCCTCACCAATTGGTATAGTCCAATACCTTTGTAACTCACTGAACAAACTTGATCTGGCTTCAACGCAGTCTAATGGCAAATCGTTTTGATTCAAGCGTATGGGTGATTTGAACTTGATGTATCTTTCTTGAACTGACAACGTTTCTTGTGTTTTCAATGTGTCCCAAATAATGCAAGTCTTGTTTTCCGGAAACGAAATTCTGAAATAACAAGAGAGAACAAAATATTAACTCTCAATGAACGAACACTCTTTTCGTACTGGCGTATATTACTATCAACTTATCATGCAGAAATAAAAACGCACGTTTGAATTAAACATACTTTTTATTCATACCAAATGAAAATTGTTTAAACAACGTTTATCTACATTTAATATCTTACTCGTTCGCTAACGCAATATTAGTGGGACTAGTTCCTATCGCGATCCCGTATTTGTGCAGAACGGAGATTAGAGAATCGAAAACCTCTTTGCTATATCGGTCGAAATCGAATACATTCCGCACCACGTTAGCCAAAGGTTCTTGAGGAAATTTCTGAAAGTATAAAAAACGTGAAAACCTCCTTACGAACTACGGGACATTAATTTGAGCAATATTAATACATATAAATAAAGATAGATATGTAAGTAGCATAGGGGTAGGAAATAGCAAGCAGTGTGAAAGTTGGTATAATGGAAAAAGTGAGAGAAAAACAAGAACTAAATACAAATAAATAATAAATAATACAAGAAATTTCTTGAATATCTCACCTCTAAATGCTTTACAATATTAACAACTTCTCGGGTGGAGTACGGATACGAAACCAGACCTTGGTCGGCCATGTTCCTCAGCTCCCCGAAGGCTTTCACTAATTTTAATATTATCTTCTCATCCACGTGTGGACCATATTGTTTTAAAAGCTGGATCTCGCTCTCGACACTTGGATTATCGACTGCATGCGTACTGAACAAATCTCCCATAGCTCCGAAAAAGTCGTTACCCAGAAATGGGAAACCAGGCCTGTTCGCTAGCACGATCATCCTGAAGTCTGGATGGAGCGCTATTGCATTCGAATTTTGCGCAGCGGCGCTCGTCGAGGGAACGATACGTCTACCATCGGACAATATCATTTCTCCAGATTCGACTAATGTCTGGGAACGACAAATTACTTTTATTTATCCATAGTAAAACATTTTAACTTGAAACGGTTTGAATTATACAAGAAATATTTATCGTACTACACAGACGAATTACATGGACATGATTAGGTTTAAAGAGACAAACATTGAGGTGCTCGAGCAATGTAGAGCACCCTCTATGACATACAAGTTAGACATCACAGGTACCTTCAAGATGCAGGTGACATTGGTGGGAGCTTTGTCCGCCTCGTCAACGACAAGCACATGGCCAAGTTTAACAGCTTGCACAAGCGGCGAGTCCTCGTACACAACTTTCCCATCCCGGACCATCGGCTGCAGGGTCAAAGTTTGAACAGTCGTGTCTCTGTGCAGCTGTATGTATTCCCTCGGCCTGTTCAAAAGTTGTAGCAGTCGATCAACGATTTTGTTTTTGCCGACACCCTGGTTTCCGACCAACAGGAGATGCTGTCCCAAACTGAAGTCCTGCAACAGCCTCTCCAGCAAAGAAATGTGCTGCGGCACGTCGTAGAACAAGATATCGGGCACTTTCGTTAGAGCGTTCGTTTTGTATCGATCGACAATGGTATTTCCAATTTGCAACGTACTCTCTGTGACCTCGCACTTCATCTCCGTGTTCGGCGAACTTGTTGTTCGGACAATACCGATCCGTTTACAACAGTCTTCGAGGGTGTTCTTCGCCACTGCCGGCAAGAAGCGAGCCAGACAAGCGCGTTGCACCGCGTCATAGGAATCGTCGCTGCAAAACTTTAGCATCCTCTCCGCGATCCTCAAAAGTTGTCTGGTGCTTAATGACGCCGCCAAAGATTGCAGAATCGGATCGCTGGAGGATCGCAGCACGTGTGCCAGTTCTAAAATGCTCAATAACGCTTCTGACGGCTCCCCGAACTGAAACAAAGAAACAACGCAGACTATTGAAACGTACGATACTTCCTGTGAGCAGAGATTGAAAACAATTACAGAACCGAGGATTCTAAAAACCGTGTCAAAGGCTTCTTCAATGGTTTTTAGGTCAAATGCACAGTCATTTAAGTGTTAAAAAAATGTTTGAACACAAAGACAAACACCTTCGATCGAATGATATGCAACTCCTCCGATTTAGCAAGCGGTCGCATCTCGTGGAAAAGGAACAGACTGAGCAGCTCCGAATTCAACCATTGTCCCGAAGGGTTGTTGATCAATGGCGACTCCGCCAACGCTACGATCCTGAATGACGGATCGATGCGTAGCACTCCCGAATTCCGCATATCCTCGTCCGACTTGTTGTACTCCTTTTTTATCTCATCGTAACGGTCTGCCCTGATCAATCTCTTGCCATCGTGTAGCTGCAGCTCTCGATCATGAACTAGCCTAAAAAAAAACGATATTTTGTCCAACTGCCGTGACGAAATTGTCAAGTTAATTCAGGATTACCTGTGTAATATTGCTAAAGTACTAGGATGGATTCTGTTGAGTCCGTCCAGTACAGCCAATTTTCCGTGCAAGGCAGCCTCGACCAATGGCGAGTCTTTCCAAACCGTGTCACCGTTGGACAATGTTGTTCGTTGTTGTATCAGATCCCTCGAAGTCATATCCTGAGATTGAAAAAGAAAATTCTGAAATTCTATAAGGACAGGTTTCAAACTATATCTCTTCAAGCGAGGGTTGACCTTGCTAAATTTTCAGAATCCAAGTTGCTCTTCAACGAAAATTTCTCTTTAAATCATTAAGAAAAATGTGCAACACTTGCCTGAAAAAGTACCACCGGTTCTATCTGGTACCCCATCAAGTCGGCTAAAGTCTGCACGGTCGTGGACTTTCCACAACCCTTCGGGCCGATTAGGCACAAGTCCGAAACCAAGTGCGTCTCTACCAAGCCGGCCAACAGATCGTTCTGATAATTCGTTTCTATGTATCCGCTTTGTTTCACGTCAGGATTTGACCCGCAAGGCACCTGTTGGCAAAATTATTTAAATGGAAAGTTGAAAAGTGTGATTTTCTCCGTCGACCGGGGCACTTACGTTCAACGTTGTTTCAATGTTACCATACTGTACGGTAACGCGCGAGGAATTATTCATCTTCTCATTGACATGCACGCGCCTCGTCGGTTTAGCGTTCTTCGTCGCCGAGCCCAGAATATCGAATGTTTGCAGTATATCCTCCACGGCTGTCTGACCCTCTTTACCCAGAAACAACTTGTACGGATAGAACCTGTAAAATATGTCGAATACCGGCAGGTGTGGACACTTGTCCTGCGATAACGTCCAAATTAACTGAAGGCTTAAAACAAACAGCTTTCGCAACTTAAGGGTGTTTACCATTATCACAGCGGCGGACGTTAAGTTGTCCAGAGGGAAATCTGGGAGACCTAAGGCTGCAGCCTCTTCCGTGACCAAAGCGTGCGCGCACGATAGCAACTGCGACAATTTCCCGGGGTCGATGTTCGGGCCGAAACTTTTTAATGTTTCCAGCTGATCCTAGAATCCAAACGATTACCCAGATAATCACACCAATAAATGGAACCGTGCGCTGTTAACTTCTTTTTGTCCGTGAAAACGACAAATCGCACACATTCCGTAAGCTGTTTGGGAAAACAACTTTTAGAAGAGGGGCTGTTACTCGGGGATTTTTTAGAATTTTGCAACAAAAAAATTACTACAAGTCGTACAATATATGCACTTTTAAATAGGATACTCGTCGAACAAAAAAATCCGTTCATTTTTTCAGACAAATTTCCTAAAGATCGCGTTTTCCAGGTAGTTAGCTATCATTTGCGATGTTGCATTTTTAGGATCCTGCAGTAAAAAAATTCTTACAAGTTGTACAATGTATGTACTTTTAAATATAGTACACGTTTTAAAAAAAAAGAGTCCATTAAGGCGTTTCGAAAAAATTCCTAAAGATCACGTTTCTCGAGACAGTTAACTAGGCATGACCTCAACGAACTCCATTATTTGCGTCGTCGTTCTTCGAGCTAAACTGGCATCTGTTTCGAAAATGTTCGCGTATACCGAATATGTGAATGGTTCTAACATTCGAACGGAACCTAATGGTTCGCGACGTCGTGTCTCTCCGACTCGAGTTCGGTTATGGTTGCGTTACTTCCGTGACGTATCCACATTGTTTCCGTTTGCCCGAAAACCGCATAGCCGACGTAATCGCGAGCAACCGCCGCCGTACGGAATGTTACACCCACGGTTTGCTTCAAACAGTCCACCCGAGTGATTAGCGCTGAGAGAGGGCTTTCCATCGTACGCCAAGCACGGCAATAACTACCACTCGGCACGGAATCCTCGAGATAGCTCGCAGATTCCCATCGAAAAGTTTCAATTGAGCTACATTCTCGAGCCTATCGACGCGATAACCACGGCCACGGCGAAAACGCGGCTCTCTGGAACGGCTCGAGTAAAACACTTTCTAAAAGTCGAGAACACTAGGCGAAATCAATTCGACTTGGATCAATTCCCTTTCTCGCTTATCGCCCTCCTATCGATCCCTCGTAAAGGGAATTATTTTTGCTCGACGAGTTCGTCGAATGAACTTTTATCAATACAAAGACCTTTTTACATATTATGTCATTTTGTAAGAGTTGCAAATTCATTTATTCTTTATTTTTTATTTTTTTCGGTATTTGTCTTATCGTAAGGATCATAATTTTTAGTTTTACCGATTAGGAACCAAACATCTGTATTCGGTCAAATTAATAGGATTTCTCAGTGGGATTAAATATGCATTTCGACATTGCGTTCAGTGGCACCCTTAATCATTTCTGCTGGCAGAGAAGGCTTTACAGCGACCACTGCAATGTTGATTACCTTCAAACTTTTCGGTAGAAATTGTCGTTGGAGATAAGATCAACACTATATTCCTCGGACGTCGCGATAAATATACCCGCCAGACAAGGTTTTACGAACTTCTTGAAATATGTCGCCGAGCAATTATGGTATTAATGTTCTTTGTTCGGAGACGCTATCACGCGATCCGGAAATTCTAATAAATTACTGTAGTTCAATGTACCGCAGGCGAGTTAATCGGGAAAAAAAGAAAGAGTGTTAAAATTTCAATTCCTCTTCCCTTTTTTAGATCCGGAATATTATTTCCATTGAAAATCGTTACCGCGAGCAGAAGTACTAAATGAGTAAGTAAACAAATCAATTTTAATACAAATATTAAAATTGATCCGTAAGTTACATTTTCACTGCGTATAACGATTTCCTTCGTTCCGTTGACTGCAGCAAATTTCAATAACGATACAAACGGAACCGGAAAAGTAAAACCAGAGAAAATTAAGGAATGGTTCGTTTTTACGGTGGGCACGAGATTTATAGGTGTAAAACTATTTCCTCTGCAAATTGCGATGCGTGACAAAGAATTCTACAAAATAACGTTGCTTTCGTTCCGTCACGGAACAGTGTCCCAAAGCCCGGTTTAAATGCCACGTGCGCCCTAATCACTTTCGACTTTTTAAGTGACCCTCGTTAGGACTTTTACTTACTGTTTCGGGTCTACGGGCTTTTACACTCGGAAAATACATGTAAATCGCTGTACATCGCGACGTCTCGCCCCGGCACCATTCCCTTGTTAGTTCTTCACGCGCGGAGCATAATGGATGTCGAATTGACTTCCGATAAAATTGGATTCATCGAGGTGTGCCAAAGTGTGACGTGACGGACTCGATCGCCTACGAGACTTCTAATCGCCACGATTGCGGCACTATTTTGCTGCAGACTATTACATTGCCGCTATTGTTATTTTAACACACTAATATTCTATTCTTTGCAATACAATAATAACGAGAAATATATTCCAATGAATTGGTCCACTTTGTGCAGAGTTTTATACAAGAATTCATGTCTACGTATTTTATGTTCACATAAATTATTAAACTTGTCTCATTAGAGTAAAAAGTACTCGATCAATTGAATCAAACCATCTATCATTAGAATCATTCGTCGAGGAAAATATTTTCATTAAAAATAAAACTAAATGTGTTGAGGAAATTTTTTCAACCATTCTCTGTCGTCATCTTCATCGTTCAAACTATTAAAAAATGTTCTAAAGGCTGACACACTTTTCAAATTTGTTTATAATCTTCATCAAAAATGTGTTTGATGAGAGGACAATCGGGCCGACGGTTTTGATAAAATATTTTCTGCAAGGGGTGGTATAATTACCTTCTGACGTAATTTCAGCAGTAGACCGTGCAAGGATCGTCTACTTCTACGAACTTGTTCATTAGAAAATCTTGACAAACTGTTCGACTACTCTACGTCGACTTCTAAAATCGATTTCAAAGGCCAAATACAGAAGTTGAAGAAGATACATGAAGACAGAAAGCAAATCTCCTGGTAGAATACTCGTGGAAAAATTCATACAATTTATATAGCGACTACACAACGTTTATAAAAATACTATCCTCGCCTAATCGTTGATCAACGATTCTTGCGAAGACGTGTTCTCCTTGGAAGCAAGATTAGGCATCACCACGTGCAGCTGAAGACGTCTCGGAGGAGACCACGCCGCTGACACCCTTTCTCGAGTTCGAACTTCGTCCTTCGACTCGTCCTCCTCGATCTTCAAACTCGCCTTCGCAGAGGACAGGCAAAACAAGAGATCCGACGTTTCGTCGACATCTTGATCCTCCTTCGCGCTCCTTATCTTCGGCAGCCTCCTACGCAGCATCGCGTTATCTCTCCTACCGCACTCGGGATTCTGATCCTTCTGCAGTTTGTAATTCTGTATCACAACCCTCTCCTTCCCGGCGAACGACTCTCGCTTGAACCGCGGTATCTTCCTCTTCATGAGCCTCCACTTCCGGTCCTCATCCCGCGGCGAACTTTCCGCAAAGTCCTCCTCGAACTCGTAATTGTGCGCCCGCCCCGACAAATCCAGCCATTGGAGGACCCTCTCGAACAACGGATTCCAGAAAGTATCGAACGTCCTCTCCGGCTGTCTTCGTTCGATCCTGCTTGAGCTCGGATCCGGCTCCGGCGTTCTCCGCCTTCCAATCTCGTCCTTGAAGATCGCTCTTGTCGCCAAAACGTCGATACTCCGTTTCGCTGCTTCATCTCGCCGGTCTTCGACGAGTCTCTTACGGTCCTCCAGAGGTTCCGTGTTAGTAGACGAAGCGGTCGTCGATAGCCTCGGGCAGGGAGGCGCGGATGATTTCCGGTAGACCCTCGAAGACTTGTTCTCCGATGGGTTGCTGCCGACGACCACGTGCAGGTTGCTGAAACAGCTGTTCAGACGATCCAGCCTCGACTCCGAGCCGCTCCGTCGATACTCCGGCGAGCAGCTCTTGATCCTGATCTCGCGGGAACGACGATGCAGTTTAGGATCGATGAGAGGATCGTTGGGCGACAGGATCGCGTGTCGTATGCCGTCCACCCAGACGGTGCGAACAGACAATGGCCTCTCCGAGGACGACCATATAGCCGGCATAGTCAACGAAAAATATCGCCGTGTGACATCAGGAACTGAAAACTCTGACCCGAACAAACCGATCCTCTCATAGAAGATTAACCGGGAAAACGATTTTTTCAGGAATATGCTCACTACTGCCTGCGATTTTTAGCATCGTTCTACTTTTTTGCTAAGGTCGGAAAAATGTGAAAATATTGTTTGCAGTTTTCCTGTAAATTCTGTGACGATTCGACGTCGATGTATCGACTCTCAACTGAACACAGGGGACAAACAGTGCTCCCGTGTGCGGGACACGCGATCCAAACCGCGATGACTGTGACCATAGCGCTGCGACGAACTGTTTATATAGGAAGGGAATAGGCACCGGAAGGGATGGCTGACTGGAGGGGTGGGTGCGACCTCCGCACCCCATGCCCGATAGTACGCTGTTACGTATCCATAAATCAGGGTAAAAACTCGAGCAAATTGCACGTGCCGCTGCCTCCTCTGAGCTGCGACAGTAATTACAGAGCGTTGCCACATGAGACTTATGCAGTTTCGAATTGCTAATAAGAGAGAAGCACGAGTTGCTTTGTGCACGTGTGTGAGCGTCCTTACTCATGTTACCTAATTTTTGTTGATCTAATTTTTCTATGTCCATTTTTCACTTTATACTGCTAGTTTTTTTTTTATTTTTCATGTGCATCGTTGAAAAGTGCACTAAGAATTCATAAGAATTATCTTATGAAAAATAATTTAAACGTTTTCAATTCGATTCATATTCCAATGATTATTTACTATGTCAATAGTCTTCTAGCTTAATTTTTGCATTTTTTCAATCATTTCATTGTTGATTTTGTCACCCGACAATGGTCACTTGATGCTACAGTGTACTTCTATATCGATATATCACTGATGTACGCGTAATACTCAAACTTTTAAATATACTTACTTTGTAGCTTAAGGGCGGTATGTGTCTTCCTTGAAACCTAGATCTGAGAGGGGGATCCAATGGATTTCCAGGATATTGTGGCGATGGCAAACCCAATGCAATAACTCTGAAATCTTCGCTAACTCTGACCAGATTCCAAGCATCCAGTTCTTCCTGGCTATGCATCTGATAAGAATATTCAATCGCTCATATTAATTCCCATAACAGTTATTGATTCACAATAATTAGACTACTAATATTTATGCAAATTCCCATTTTTATAGTTTTTATCAAATATACACGTTTTCTCATATTTTAAAAGTTCATATGTGCTACAAATGCATATATATCTTTAGTCAATATATACAATTCAATATAATATAATACCTGAAGTAATTTGTCATAACGAGACGCTGGTATAAGGAATCTGCCATCTTCTAAATGCATCTCACGATTTTCTAGTAAATTATTCAGAACAGGAAGTACATTTCTTTCAGCTTTTTCAACACCTTCAATAATAAGAACTCTTCCGTTTGTCGCAGCCCTCACTGCACTCTGATCGTGGTAATAAGCAGTACCAGATTTTATTTCTCTTCGTTGCTTTAAATCTGCCTCAGTCGTATCTCTTGAGAGTGCAATAAACTCTAATTCATGGCCAGTGAGTTCAAGAAATGCTAGGGCTAATTCTCTTCGCCTGTTTCCTGGCCCACCCATTAGAAAAATATCTTGTGATAAAATATCTTTCTGGAGCATCCATTTTAAATGCTTTAATGCTTCTTGAGTAGTTGTTTTTAATACTGTTAAAATGATAATTCATTGTTACTTTATATTCAAACAAACAGAAGAAACAAAATTATACAAAACTTGAGTAACTTACAATACTTCCTCGGTACGTATTCAGGATTTTGTGCTGATTTCACTTGTTTTGAAATGTCACCAATAGCCACGACTGTATCATCTGTAATCATAATATTATTATGTCAGAAATCATCTCCATTCCGGTAAATTTTGATTAGATGTTGAATTAGCTCACCTGATTTGCAACGCATAAATAGTGTTAGGTTAGGGTAAAACACTTTTGACTTTTCTAAGATTCTAGATACAGTTGACATACGATGAAGATTGCAAATAACGAGGGACATTATTTAACTTAATGTATTTTACAAAACTAAACGCTCAAAATTGTTTTTAATAATCTACAAAAATTGAATTTTATTACCTAAATACATATACACAATACAGTCTACATACATATGTATGATACAATACATTATACGGCGTGCTAACGTTCAAATACACATTTTGATTCGCATTTTACACTATCATTAAAAGCTTTCCAATTGATTAATATGTTTATAAAAAATTCGGAATAACTTTATATAGAATAGTATATCTTGTCTTCAATGAGTACGCTAAAAAAATAAATAATAGTAAATAATAATATAATTTTAAGAATACTCAAAATATTTTAGTATGTGTCATCATTATTGACGCAGATACTATTTCAAGTAGTCCAAAGGTTACTTAAAGATAATAATCATATGCATATTAACAAATGATCAATATCTGAGAATTGAATACACATTTGTACGTGATATAGCTCTTTTATTATCACACGGAAAATTATTACAATAATTCTAAAAACTACAATGCATACCTGTTGCCTAAACATTTTATTGATAATTAAGAAATTAGATTTACAATGTAGAAAATAAACAGTCTTTTTTTGTTAATTTCATCCAAAACATTTAAAATACAATATACATAAACTTTGTACACGGAGGCATTCAAATTCAAATAAAAACGCGACTTATATAAAGTTCATATATGTTATATAAAATAGTCCAATACAATTTAGATTTTTTAAAATAGTTTTGAACTATTAATTTATTTGCAAATAAGTAGATCTTTTTAATGTGACTAATCTATATAGTAAATTATAGTTTAAGTACTTTATGCTCAGTACAAAATATAAATACGTTACTTAAAATTAACATCTATACAGTAATATCATAGTTTTTTAATAGGTACAAAGATCTACTTTGATTCCTACATGTTGTTCATGTTGTACTGTTTAGGTAGTAAATTGGAAATACGAAGCAATCTCGTAAAACCACCATTATAATAAAGTAGATGTTATGATAAGACATCAAATTATACTTATATTTGTTTACATTAGGTGTTGTTAATCCTCAATACTGTATAACATATTTAAGTCATGTATGTAAACATTCCCAGACAATTTTATAAAGAAAAATGATACAAACTTGATGTTAGTTTTAATTAACCAGTAAGAGATATGTATAAGATGTACAAAGCACGCTATTAAATATAATTTTCTTAATGTCAAATAAATATTTGTATTTATACCGAATAATACATATTTTGGCAATTCAGAATAAATATTTGACTAAGAAAACGAATATATTACAGTAACTCGTTTATTTTACGCTGCCTATGTTAAAAGTAATGCGTCCATCTGTAGAGTTTTTGTAAATGAAAGGATAGCATTACAATTTTGCAATGAATTTTATATATAGGAACTAAAAAAATTAAATATTTCTTATGGATTACAAATAATAAAATGTTCTTCTTCTATCCAAATTTAAAAATTTCTCTAGAAAATAAAAAAATTTATATTAATGTACAGATGATTAAGAAATAATGCGAAAATTTCTATATACATTATAAATGACTAAGAAAATTAAAAATTTACCTCTACAAAATCATCCGTTCGTCTAGGATTGGCAGGATAGTAGTCAACAATTGATGGACGCGGTCTTTGTCCAATACCAGACGGTTGTTGCAGCCCGCACGCTTGTTCTTCATTTGTAATTACACTTACTAACGTACTCACTACCTTTTCATCTAACTGTGACATAGCTTTGTTTGGCGTTTTCATACGCCTCAAAAATAAAGCGTTCCATTTTTGTCTTAAATGTAAGAAAAATCTTGCGGTCTCCGGATCAAGTTTGAATACTACCCAATCATCAAGCTTAAAAATTGTACCCTCATTACTATCGTCAACTTCTGAATCGGACTCGCTTTCTGGTGCAGCTGTGAATCAAGGACACAGACGTTGAAATGTACAAAGATTTGGTTTTTTTAGGTAGTGCAACAAACTTACATTCTGCTTCATAAATTACATCCACTGACAACCGTGCTGGTCCACAAAACAATGCTACTGTCAATGGATTAACCAACGTAACCATTTTCACGTGACAAAAACGACCTGTGCGACTCATTTCTTCATAGAGCAACCATTCGCAAGGTAATGACTCAACATAAGGTGAGTGTGTCCGTGAAGATACCATCTTCGACTTTGAACAGTCCCTCAGGGTCGATGATGGATGTAAGAATACCTTCACTTCTTTCCTACAATAACAGTTTTGATTGATGATATTCAATAAAAACGTTGATGAAGTCTTGTTATTACACATAAAGTGTACAACGTACTGTGTTCTTAGCTGCATGTGTTCTCTATCCACTCGTATTAAATTCGGATATAGGCCAGCAGTTAAGGCAGCTTTCACTACTGCCCAATTCTCTGAATTCGAATTTAAATCTCTGATATCACCTGGACCTCTTGCCCTAACAAATCCAGATGCACGAAGCTGACCAAGAAGTTGTGAACGCATTCCAAACACCATTTCCATCACCGCGGCAGAAATAAAATTTTGTTCGCAAAACGAACGCTCCTTACCACTTGCACGCGCGTTTTGCCAACCTTGAAAAGCGCGTAGCATAACCATATGATCAGAATACGTGTTTGTGGCAAACCTTTTGCGAGCTGCAGTCGCAGCTCTTTTCTGTGATGGCTGCGAAGGTAAAACAAAGGGATCCCTGTAATTAATTGTTTCACATATCATTACCTCTATTTACTTGAACAATATCATTTTAACGTGGATCAATTTACATACTTGTAAGATAAACTGCATACGATGGTTAAGACTGGATCCAAACATTTCAAGACTACAGAGTACAATAACATTTTACCAAGTCGTGGCTCTACGGGTAAATCAAGCAAATGGCTTCCCAATTCGGTCAGATCTTCCCATGGGTCTAAAGCGTCGATAGTTTTTAGTAATTGTACCGCATTTCTTGTTACTATGCTTGTGGGTGGTTCTATAGCTCGATCCAAAAATTCAGCAATCGGTGTGTTTCCTGGTGCCAAGTGCTTTGTAAATAAACATAATTCTTGTAAAGGTAGTCTTAAAATTTCTGGAGTTTGATAAGGCTGCATACTGTTGTATCGAATCGACGAGAATAAACGATAACAAATGCCTTCTCTACATCTTCCTGCTCGACCCTTACGTTGCTTAGCACAAGCTTGAGAGATCCAATTCGATTTAAGCATACACACTCCTGACAGGGCATCGAACGACTTTTCTTTGACTTTTCCCGAGTCGATTACATAAACTACATCATCAATTGTAATACTTGTTTCGGCTATGTTCGTTGAAAGAATAATTTTTCGAGTTCCCTGGGGACTTGGTTTGAACACTTTCTTTTGATCGCACGTTTGCATATTCGAATGAAGCACATATAAAACATATCGTAAATTTTGAGTCATTTTTTTTTCTTCGTTATTTATTTTTTCTCTCATAGTGACAATATCGTCATATCCTGGCAAGAATATCAAAAGAGAACCAGGAGGCATTTTCAAATGAACGTGCAGAATTAATTGTAACACAAGATCGTAATTAATATTATCGTCATCAAATGTGTGATGGTAAGCAGCTAACAAAAGTTTATCTTCTTCTGAGAGTGAGGCATCTTTTGTCTGTGCTATTGCATCGTCTTGCACTGAATAATCATAAGTTTTCATATAGGCTTCTATCAACTCTGCACATTCTGTTTGATTCATATTTTTCGCCCAGTCTAACGCAGTCCATTCATTGGCAGCTCGTAAATTTAAATTTGCACCTAAATTTAAAAGCTGTTCTGTGGTGTTTATGCATCCCCTACCCGCTGCGACCATAAGTGGAGTTAGAGATGTTATGGAATGTTGATAGTCCACAGAAACATTTTCAGAAAGTATGAAGTATAAAAGCTGTGCGAAATTGTCTTCACCACCGCATAACCATGCATCGCAAATACTTTTATCCATTTCTTCTATTAACCGAGGTTCTAGTTTCACTTTCTCCGGAAGAGGTTCGCATTGTTGCTCTAAAATTGGAGCAGGCAAGAAAGACCTTTCGCTCATTGTACTTGAACTTGGTTGCTGAGGCTTATATTGAATCCAGGACTCTAAAACTTTACGCTCATCTTTTTTGTTCATGAGTTTCTTCTTCGCAGTAATCATCTCTTTTGTCATGTATCCAGTTATTTTTAAAACATCTTCAAGGAAGTATGTGTCTACATCAAACGTTCTACCCATTACACTAATGACTGCACACTTACTAAAATATTTCACAAAAATGTTAACGTCCATCGTAGCACTCATAAGAATAAGCTTTAAAGAGCTATGCTTCATCTGCGCGTCTTTAAGTGCAATCAGAAGTAAATCACAAAATCTATCGCGTTCGTGTATTTCGTCTACAATAATATGTGTCACTGTACTTAAAGCAGAATCACCTGCCATGAGAGTTCTGAGTAATACACCATTCGTGCAATATGTTAAAAGAGTTTTTGGAGCAACTCTACTCTCAAGTCTTATTTGATAGCCAAATGTTTGGCCAATCTTTTCATCCCTTTCAAACGCCACTCTTTCAGCCACAGAAACAGCTGATAGTCTTCTTGGTTGAGTGCAAATAATTCTACAAGGTTGATGCATCTGTTGGCAATGTTCGAGTATGAATTGAGGAACTTGAGTAGTTTTACCACTACCAGTTTCACCTCCAATGATCACCACATCATTGCTGCTCAACGCATTAATAATATCGTCTCTAACACTAAAAACTGGAAGAGACTTACGAAAGTTCAACACATCAAGATTAGTTTTTAGTTGTGGTACTTGCGACACACTGTTGTTTAACCTGCCCATAGCTTTAGTGTTTGTATTCACAGAAACTGAAAATGAAAAACTTTGTAATTACTGAAAATTTGATATAAAAACAAAAGCTAAGGATAATATTGATACCATCTGTATTAAGAGGTCGTTCACGCTCAACAGGTGGTAGTAAATCTTGACATTCTTTATGGTTTAGAGGAAAGCTTTGCAGCAAATTATAAATACTTTGCCTCGATGGCTTTTGCAACTTTATTACAGCATCAGCTTGTACTATAGTCGAACCCTCTCTCTTATAAACCGTCAAAAAACGATTTGGACCTTTACTGTTGAGAAAAACAAAATTAAAAATTTCATCAGAATCTAATTCAAGCATATTCTATGTTTTACTTACCCTCTACTTTTAGATTTTAATCCAAGATCCAAAACGAGTCTATGAATATAGGCTCTTTCTTCTGCTGTATATGACGATGGAAAACCCAATTCTTTCTGCTCCGGTGTTTCCAATAATTTTTTCAAAGTTAAGTTCACAGCAATTCTTGTGTCCTCCCCAATAGTAACAGCTTTTTTATGAAATTTCTGGCGTGACATTGCGAATTTTTCTAGAATCCAGAAAAACTATAATGCAATTATATTCTAATTATACTCTGACAAGTAAATAGCTTTACGAGCCCAGCTCAGTATTAACAAAACAAACGTTTACACGAAATCAACAATAACAAAATTTTACAATTAAAATACTCCATACAATTTTTTGAACATTTTAATGAGTCAAATGCTGTCATTGAATAATGCATTTAAGGTGAGGTGACGTTGCAAAATATCAAGGCAAATACGTTAAAAATTCAAAGAAGTCGTAATTTAATTTAACGTGAAGGTGCCAAAACAGAGTGGGGGAGTCGAATCTGTAGGAACAAGACTATCGAAAAAATGTTCAAGCATTTGTCAAAGTTTCTCTCGTCGTATTAAAAATCTGTATGTAACAAATAATAAATTGATTTACGATCTCGATTATCCCGTGGCCAAGATTCAACACGTTAAACGTTTAAGTCCCAGAGAGTATTGAAAAAACACGGTCGAAGAATCCCAAACAGCGCGACCGCGCTTTCTATAAATGAGTATGAAAAGACCCAAGCAGCGTGATAGTGCTTGTTTTATTAATGGTTACGCTCCGTCAGTTGTCCACAATGCTCGAAATGTCATGGGTTTTGGGTGCTGGGATCGCGCCGCTTGGGACTCAAACGGTTAATAAAAACGCACCTCCACAGATTTTTACCTCCAAAAAGATGTTGTTTACTCACAGAAATTACACAACCTTGTTGAAGGACATTAGGATCTTGTTTAAAGCGTTCTACAACCTGTGACGAGTATTAAATGATGGTGTGTGAGATTTTCATAAAATTATTCTTCGTAAAACGCACTAACTTCAAACAATTATCACTGATAAACACAGATAAATATTCAATATACCCTTTACATGGTCGCGTTACGGCGACTCCTCTAATGTCGATTTCTATCCCCACCATCGCATCGCATAGTCTGCTGTGCGCAAGGCGCAAGTTTGGAGAATGAGAAAAAGCAAGGAATGAAGGTGAAACAAAAGCAAACAAACACTGTGTGAAGTGTACCCTGGTGAAAGGAGAAGAAGAGCTGCGGGATGATAGTTACAGAGAGAAAGTGAGAGTGCTCACACTTGGGATTTTGGTGTCCCCCTTGCTGCATCATCTTTTATCCTTGATCAGAACCTTCATCATTTTTTACATTTGTAAATCAATAAACTACTTTCAATAAATTGTGAATTAAAAAGAAAATGATTAGACTTCTTTTACAGATAGCTATAAACAGACTTCAAGATATAAATAAAAATCCTTATATATTTTATTTAAAATATTCACTTTATTACATCAGAGAAAAACTACCGTACATTGTTTTTATCTTCGGCAAAGTAAGATTCTCTTAAAAAAAAAGAGCTGATAATTCGATGGCGAAATTGCGGGAATGGGAGGAATGAGTTAGAAATTTTCATCAGATTTCGTTCGAATCGTAAGTTTCGTGTTTGAATTCGTAAATTTCGGAAAAATTCTGTTTAATACAATTTTTAATCGTTTATAACCTACAAATCAATTTCAAAAATTTATTCTGATTTAAAGTGTGTATCATCAATTATGAGACTATCTATTCTCTCACTTGCTCATCCCTTTCTCTACAGACGCGACGTTAGAGAGAATTTGGTCTACTCCTACACCTCGTCCGTACTCTCTATACTTCCTTCGTCTGTGTCTCTATATCCTCTTTGCTGTGAGCGAATACCAGCACAGACGAGGAATAGGAATAGACCAATCACCATATGGGATTTTCTGTCTCATACAAAAACAACTCGTTTACTTGCGCCCTCTACGCTGACAAACAATAAATGTTGGAACTAGATCCACAAGAAGCTTAAACCATATAAATACCTATCATCACAGACGGGATAGGATAGACCTAATTTCGAGGCCAACTTTTGTGGGGTCACGTAACCCCATTACCATTTTCGTATCACATCCTCAAATTAGTAGATATTTGAAATTTGACCACCAACTATTACTATATTTGTTAACACTAAATAAAAGATTCGTCTTAACATCCGCTACAACAATATGTAATAAAAAATACTTAGTTATATATTTACTTAAAAAATTGGAAATTGCTTGTTATAATGCATGATTTGAAATTATTCTATTTGTAATAAATAAAGTAAGACAAGACAAGTAGATCAAGAATATAAACTATCTGCAGGGGAAAACTTAAACTGCTTCGAAATTCTTGTAAAAAACAATTAGTTAAGCAATTATCTTAATACTTTGTTATGTCGGAGAAGCATTCTAATTTGTCTTGATTTTAAAATTTCTTGCGAATCGTTCCTCGTGTTGCCTCAGGCAAAAGTGCCTCGCGAGGCAAGGAGACAGAGACTCGTAGAAGTAGAAAGAAGAAGAAGAAGAAGAAGAAGAGGATGAGGATGAGGATGAGGACGAAGAAGAAGAGGATGAGGATGAGGATGAGGATGAGGATGAGGATGAGGATGAGGATGAGGATGAGGATGAGGATTTTTACGTTAATATATTAATTGTATCACTACTCAATATCATACCACCGACGAGGTATAGGATAGACCTATCATCTTATGGGACTTCGTGTCTCACGTTCTGAAATACCGACTCTTCAAAAAATCAGAGGTTTTGGTATGCCCTCTACGATTTAGAGTGGTGAGTTTAGGAATTATATTGAATTACAGACATCGAAGGCGTAGTTGCCAAATCACATCGGAGAATATTCGTCGCATAGTTGCCAATTTACTGTTACTGACGTGTAATGCACAGCGCGTATTTCAGCTACTTTCCAAGTTACAGTCGCATTCTGGAAAACTAAACCAAACGAGCCATTACATGATTAATTCAACCTGAATATTTCATCTCTGTTTAAATACAATGCTTTTTGTTTCTATACTCATTTTAAAGCTGAATAAGTGCTTTTTCAATTTACATAAATAAATTTTTATTTATCGATAGTAAACATAATAATAATTGTTGTTGAAAATTGAAATACTTGAAATAAATAAATTGAAATAAATAAGAAGATGATGATGATGATGATGAGGATGATGATGATGATGATGATGATGATGATGATGATGATGATGATGATGAGGATGAGGATGATGATGATGATGATGATGATGATGATGATGATGATGATGATGATGATGATGATGATGAGGATGAGGATGATGATGATGATGAGGATGATGAGGATGATGATGATGATGATGATGATGATGATGATGATGATGATGATGATATATAATAATAGACACGTCGCATCAACATCATCATCATCCTCATCATCATCATCATCATCATCATCATCATCATCATCTTCTTATTTATTTCAATTTATTTATTTCAAGTATTTCAATTTTCAACAACAATTATTATTATGTTTACTATCAATAAATAAAAGCTTATTTATATAAATTGAAAAAGCATTTATTCAAATTTAAATGAGTATAGAAACAGAAAGCATTGTATTTAAACGGAGGAATTTTAATACATTGTATTTAATTCCACAAAATAATACAGTGATTATTAATAATCACATTTTTATTAATTGTCTGCAATTAGAATATCAGTACCTAATATGAAACACAGGATGTAATAAATAGTACCATTTTATGTATTTAATAAATTAATTAAAAAGTCATACGTAATACATGTAGGATTCAGAATGTAGACAGTCTCAAGGAAAGAAATGATATATTGATACACATTATATGTGTACATCGGTCTGTTCGTTCTCACTTGTTCCTCGCAATTATACTTTTCTGATAGGGACTGAAAATGTTCTGCAAATAGCTGTTTCAAACTGTTACATATATAACAGTTCGGACTGAAACAGTTATCGGGGATCTCATTTACATATTTTACCTAAACTGTTGTTAGGGTGTTGTGCACTCCGAGTGTACAGTAAAGGTAATGCAATCCATAGTACAAAGGACATTGGTTCTTCCAAGCCTGCCGGTGAATAGGGGTCGATCAGTCGGTGCACTTGCAATTAGCTACCTGAATCGCCGAACGCCGCATCCTTCGCCGGTCTTACCTGACCGCAATTTTTTAGGCTCCGCAAAATTAAAAAACGAAATTTCGAAGGGGAAGTATCGAAGTAACACTTTTTAACAATTATTGAAAAAACTATTATATATAACTATAACATTCAGAACGAATAACATTCAGTTATTATTCGCTATCCGACTCATTCTCAGTGTTTTCAATGTGATCCCCATTCACGTTCTTGGAAGAACAATCTCGATCTATCTTTACATTCATATTACTTTTCGAATAGGTATAAAACATATAGTAAAAGCAAATTGGGAATAAATAAAAATGATTGACATATAATTATTGCAAAATTGTATTATGCATGGAAATGATTATTATATAATTATTAATAACAATTTCCATCCTCATACGCATTCTATGGAAAAGGAATGTATTTCATATCGTGATATACACGAATATTGAATATTTTCATTAAATTCTGCACCGTGACTGCGTCCGTGTTGGCAGAGATTTCTAACTTTTGTCTGTGGCCTGTTACCTGCCCGTGGCCGACACGCTCCAGCATTGGCATCTTAGGGGTGTAGAGGGGAGTGGACGGTACTGGGGTTCTGTTAGCAAATGAGACGATTTTCGGCACTTGGCCTTTGTTGCGAGCACATCGAGTACCTCTCAAGCGACCAACGGATACGCTCAGCCCTTATGGGTGACGATTTTGGGCACCCAAACAACTTCGGCATCTTGCCTGTCTTGTCTGGGGCGACCCTAAATCTTCGGATAACTTTTGTCAGCTCGACGACACGGCCGACAACACCCGTTGGGTGCCGAACGTCGGAGACACAGAGACTGACAAACAGCCTACAATGTAAACAGATGGAGAATCGAGCATTATTGGCAATTTGAACTTTTATATTTTTAATCAAAATAATATTGTTAATACGAATAAGTTGTAGAACTTATCCGGATGAAAATGAGTCCAAACACGACATCGTTTGGACCGTCTTCAATAAGATAGTAATTTTTATCGTAACATTACGTATCAATGCAAATAATTTTTTATCTAAATAATGCACAGCTCTGTTGGGCCTATCATCAGCGACCCAAAAGAAGGCATCTACGGATGTTTTAAAAATTTCGGATAATCTGGTGGGAAAATGTTTTTAACAACAGTTAATCGATACTCAGTCATCTATAAATTCCAATAGAAAAAAATTACAAAATATTTTGTTTTAATAAAAAATTATGGTCATCTTAATTTTTTAAGTAAATATAGAACTAAGTATTTTTTATTACATATTGTTGTAGTTGATGTTAAGACGAATCTTTTATTTATTGTTAACATATATAGTAATAATTGGTGTTCAAATTTCAAATATAAATATAAAGCTTGGCTTACTTAGTAGTTTTTAGTAAGTTATTAAAACATTCGTTTTCTAATGTTCATGAAAATTTTCATAATAACCACATGCTATATAATGCACATATGATTTATATAACAACACTCTTATTTATTTCTTTTCTTATTGTTCAAAGCAATGAAGATAATTAATAATAGGAACAAAATTATGTCACCCTATAACATGAAATTTATAAAGTACATATTAATATTTGGCTGTTTACAACATTTCGAATTTTGCAGTTAAACATATTCTTTATTGTACGTACAGCTTCATTCATTTGTTATTTATACCCAACATAAAGTTTAGCTAATCATAATCGAAATTAGTATTTGAAATCGTTGAAGCGTTTTAGAAAACAATATTCTATTGTATTCGCGAGACTGTAGTGACTATATATATAGCTATATATATAGCTATTTTTAATTTCAATTTCTACCACTAAGGACGCTGTCAGCAAATTTTAGTTCCAGTTGGTAATACAGGATGTGACACGGAAATGGTAAGGGGGTTACGTGACCCCCGAAAACGTGGCCACGAAAATGCATTGGGTGATAGGTCTATCCTATACCTCGTCGGTGATCATACATATAATTTTTTTCAATTTTTATTTCATTAAATAACTTACATTAATTTGATGGAATTATTGGGGTCTCTAGCTTGGCAGTCAAAGTGTTAATTGTAAAAAGCATGTTCTGGAATATACAAGAAAACCACGCGCTTCAAGCTCGACGTCTTTGGAAAAGTATTCAAACTACGTCCACAAAGTAGGATTTATGTTTTACAGGACTCTATAAAATATTCTCGAAAAGTGAAAGCTTAAACCTCCTGCACCTTATAGATCATTTTTGACCCAGGCTTTGATTTCCGTAAATTTATTACGCTATTGCGCAATATTTTCTAACCGATCCTGTGCTTACTTTTTCAAAATGGTTTTATGTTTGTGAAAAGAATCGAAAAGTATTCTCAACCCTTAACTTTTCAAATGTACTTTCAACAAAAAATTGGTTGAAACTAAACCAACCATCCGGATTATATTCAAGAGCTTATGGTTGATTTAATCCTCTTCTTTTCAACGCTCAGCTTTGTTTGCTTACCACCGGAGTTTACACATACTCTGTTTTCAATATTAATTTATTCTTCGTTATTCTCCGATTTATAGCGAATTTAGATTCGTTTTTATCAGAAAAACATCTCCAATCGGCTGATAAGATTTTCATTACGATATTTTTTATAATAACACAGTTGGGTTCTGGTTGTTCATTATTAATAGGCAATGCGTTACAATGTTGCCTTTCGTACTCTCTTTCGATCGAGGTCTTGGGAATTTCAATGGCTTTTTGTGAGCCAGGCAAACAGCTACCGGACACAACAATGTAAGCTCATAAGCATTGCTTACTAATGAAAATCTAATTTTTGCAATAATTTATTGTTATGGTATGAAAATACGAACAATAAATTGTAAATATTTTTCTGGTAAAAATGAGTCCAAACACGCCATAAATAGAATGAAAAGGAAGTTAAGGAAGTGTGTAGGAATAAAGTGTAAATAAATACACATAATTAGGCTAATTATTTACCAAAAAAGTAACATTAATGATGATATATTTAAATATTAGCAAAAATTCATAATAATGTTTTTAATATGAATTCCTCCGAATGAGTGTGAATTTATGCTTCTTGATGCTCGCTATACATACATGTACATTATACAAGTATATGTATGCACATGATTTACTTGAATATAACCTTTCTCACGTAGAAATGTTTCCTTCGATGCAGTCGCGTTACAGGCATAACGAAATTAAAAGAACACAACATTCCTTTGTTTCATTCATCATTTATAGAATCTCCGACATGAGATTTAAATTTCTATCAGCAACAGCGCCGTTCTAGAATATTGGTTCCACAATACTGCTTCTGGCCGATACGGTAGGATGTGACACGGAATGGTAAGGGGGCTCTAGAGCCCCCCGAGCGTGAGACAGAAAAATACATTGGGTGATTGGTCTATCCTATACCTGCCTATACCTCGTCGGTGATACCAGCGAATACAATTTACGTTGTTTCCGAGCATTAGCTCCCTCTGCAAATTCAAGCAGACGTCAGAATTCCCGGGCAGGTTCTGTTGATAAAAGCGGTCTCAACATCAGCAATCGAGCAACGTCGTTTCAGTTATCGATACGTAGGAGTCGCACGGTTAGGTCCGTCAGACAACAGATAGTGTGCCCATCGTTTTCACGGGAGATTCGCAAAACAGTGAAAGCGGGCACACGGCCAAATACTGTTCCAGTAAACAATATGGCCGGTTTAGTTCGGTGCGCGGGTTATGTCGTCCTTATTGTGTTTGCAAAGTGTTTATCGTGCTACAGCCAAGATTAGTTGCCCCCGGTAAGTTTATATTATACAAACACCGTGAAACCTTCGACGGGGAAGTTGAGTGAACGGGTGTTCGTGATAAAGAACTTTGTACACGGTGATTGACGGTTACGAGTGTGCCTTTCCGTCAATTACCGTCCGACCGTGTTCAAAGTTATCGGTGAAATCTTAATAATGATTTTGGACTCGGTCGTTATACCCCTCCGTGACTTGTCGACGCGTCGAAAATATGTTTATTGTTTACGGGAAAGTGTCACGCGTCGTGGGGCACGTAGCTTTTCGAAATTTCGCCGAGCAGTTCGGGATCGCCGAAGTATCCAGTGTTGACGGTATCAGATTTTCTTTTATCATTCTAGCTATATGCGAATGGTGCTTAACCGACCGATCTATTGCCGGTCTCGCGTCATTTGCTGACTTGGCCGAGGCTCCAGGTTTTTCGATTGGCACTCTTCCTGGATGGCCACAATAAAGATTAAACTTCGAGACAACGTAACGCGAAGCAACAGGTTTTTTGCTGAGAAACTGCCGATGACCTCGCGTTTTAGCAGCGAACTCGTTGCACTCGCGACTCTCTCGGACGTAATTGTCGTGTGTACGCTTCTCGTTCGCCTGTTTACGCGAAATAGGAAAAGTGGCCTAACAAACAGGTCCAACGGAAAACGTAATTACATTCTTAACGTCCATCCGCGACCGTGATACAGTGTTCAATCTTGACCGCACAATTATCCAAAGTGCATTGCAGCTTCTACGGAACTGGTATGCGGCAGTTACAGCAACTTTATTGTCGTACTTAAATATTTAAAGTTTATTAACGCCTTCCTTTTGCGAATTGCTCCGGAGATCTATGCCTGGCAATAGAATAAAAAGGGGACCATTCGAGTTCGACAAAATCGGTTCGAACTGTGCGGCGCCGTTTTTCGTTTTAGAGATAATAGAACCGGCGGTGAATTGATACCGTTTTCAGTTGAAAATTCTCCTCGCGTGCGTTTACACGGTCAACGGTTGGGAAAACAATTCCGCCAATAAACAAAATCTTCGAATAAATTTAGGCAACTAAATATTACGCTACCTTTCACTCGACACCGTTAGCACGAAAGCGTGCAGAAGAGTTTGTCGTTCAAATATCCCGCGTGTTCTCGCGGGAAGATGAAAAATGTTTCGGTTCGTTTCAGTGATAGATTGTTTTTTCTTTTTCTCCCGAGTCATACGATCGTTCATTAATTCCTTCAGCTTTAACTAATATTAATTTTCGGACAATAGCGATTTATTGCGAGAACAACGAGCGACCGGATGTTTATGTTTACTATGTACAAAGTACAGACGTTGCTCGCATGCTATTGATTACAAAGGGGGAACGTACGAATATCTTTTGATAAATGCCGGGACAAAAGACTGACTAGATCAGAGAACAATGTTTAAGATGAAACAAAAAAATTATGAACAATTCTGAAAATATTTTTTCTTTTATGATTTTATGTTGCATCAACTGCTGGGTTATTAGCTACAAATTAACCGTAAAGCGCTATTCCGGTCACGAAATAAATCGTAAGGCGAGGGGTTAATATTTCTGTTTCGATGGTGAAATCGTTGAGAAAATCGTTAGAACCGATTCGCCGTACGTGCGACCTACAATACAACAGATTTTACGACCGAGCTGTACTGCGGCCAAACATGATCGTGTACGACAGTCCGGCACAGGTTACGACTACCGCTCCGACGGTCGTAGCGAAGAAAATTGTATAACTCGCACGATAATTGATAACGTGCACGGGGACCACTTTACGCGGAATTGCGTATTCGATCGACTGGCCAGCTGGTGTCCTTATTTTTCTGGCACCCTGTATTAGGATAAATTGTTCGCCTAAAGTAGAACCATTCAACGTCTGCCCGTACGGGCAGCGATTCTCTTGCCCTAGGAATACAGAGAACGGCTGGAACGAAGCCACGCCCCCTCCGGACAAGTATTTTTCACACGCATTGTTACGGCCTACCCCCACTCCGCTAAGTCTTCTAGTTTTGCCCGTATCTGTGTCCGCGGGCATCAGCGGGCGCCCTTGCCCGCTAACAAGCATGTTGAGCAGCTCTGGCCTAAAGATTGCTTTCCGGCCGTTCATATAGTATGCCGCACACTACAATTGTACGCTCATTTCAAAACGGGGATAAGGAAACTTATTTAGAAGTACCGTAAACACAATGATCACAATGACCCTGTGATGTCAACTGGGAAGAATGTAAACCGAGTACAATACCTTCTTGCACGTGTTTATCGGTCACTCGCTGCTAATTCATGCGTAGGCACAATAAATAAAAAAATTAATATAAAGAAATACTTATTTCTATACTTCTATACTTATTTATCTTATAAAAAAACCAGTTAGTTTCGTTCACGATTGTATACGCACATTGTTTGCCAAGTTGAAAATATTTTCGATCTTTTTTCGGAATTGAACCCGTCCAAGGTGATCCCTTCCACAAAACAAGCCGATGTTGTGAAATACAGTTTTTTCGTACGGAGGCTCGGTTACCGAGAAAATCGATTCGAAAAATTCGCCGAGTACACGTGCACTCGCCAGGCAAGGTGAATGCTCACCGCTGAAATGCGGTCACGTGATAGTGATGGTGTAGCTCCGAGACATCGAAAATATTGATCGAACGGAACAGCTGATCATTCGGCTCTGCTGAGATTGAAGTACTTTCAGAGAATTCTCGATTTTCAGTGCACGATGAAACATTATCACAGTAAACTGTCTGAAAAAGCCACAGGTATTCAAACTCTGTAATTCTTTGTATATCAAAGTTTTCATTTGCGCAAGTTGTCCTTCAGTTAAATAATATTCAATACTTCTTATCGCTATGAATTGTAAAATAGTTATGCAAAAAAAAAACAAAGAGCAAATGGCTTAATTGCGTGTTATACGTTTTCAGCAAGGTGCAGTAAACTGATAATTTTACTCAATTTTAACGGTGGTATTATACTTGAATATATTCTACGCGGTTTTATTAGCTGCAACCAACCGAAGCACAATAAAATAATAATTTTAATCGACCTTCCTTCGTAAAATGGTATTACAGAAACGGCAAAGTGATTAGTTAAAAACATTTTATGTAGTTCCAGTGAACGTAATCAAGCGAAGTACTATAAAATAGTAACTTCGATAAATTTCGAACACAATATTATTTTCCTCGCGTGTTAAAGCCATAAGTCGTCGAAGCAATAAGTTTCTATTCCCGTTTTTATAATTTAATCTATGCACATTCGAAGTTGCATAAACATCCGCGAGCTGGTGATCATAAATACGGCTCGTGAGAAATATCGACTCTTGCATATGCAATGAAAATAAAACACAGAAATATTATCACGGATTTGAACGTTTTAGCTGCTGGGAGCCTATTATTGAATTTTTTTAATCGGAAGGGAAGTGTAACACTTTCCTTTCAACTCGGAGAAGAGTAAACAGACAATATTGCACAAGATAACCCGTTAGAAGTGTCATCGTTATAAATTATTTATATTTGATTTCGAAGAACTGTTATATTCCCTTTCCGTGTGTAGTTGTTGTAAAACCCAACAAATACGGTGGATGCAAATAGAAAATAGTTAATTGAGGTGTAGCTATGTAACACGCAATACACGTAATGCACGAATCGTGTTCATGCATTCGCCACGTACCCGGTATTTTGCGTGCACAGAATAAAACGCTTCGACGTTATTGCTTTACCTGACCGCCGATTTTGCCTAGAAGCGGTCTACTTTCGTTTTCTTTTTTCCCCCTTTTTTTTTTGTTAATTTGGTAAGCCCGGCGTTGCGTCACTGTTGCCTTTAAATGCCGCTAAAATTACGACCACGATCACAAACTTTTTCCTACTTTTATTATGTTACGCCATGCTCAACATGTTTATTGTCGGACAAGGGCGCCCGCCGATGCCCCCGTGGACACTGCTACGGGCAAGTGGCTTAGGGGAGTAGGAGTAGGCCGTAACACAGCCATAGCTGGCCACGTAGCTGTGACAATGCATGTGACCAATACATGCAGTTTTGTCCACAGGGAGCGTGGCTTCCTGTATGTCCAGGGCAAATCACTGCCCGTGCGGGCAAACGTTGAACAGCTCTATGGCTACGCGGCGTATGTGTGCACGCGGTGGTCGTGTTGTTGTTAGCTGGCTGGTTTTTCCTCGTAAGCGTCGAACGTCGAATGTTTTCGCTGCACTTTTACAAGTTATAAATAGAATATCTCTCAGTTCGGATTCAATAATAATTTTCGAACAACATCGGCCATCGCATCGTCTGCACTTTCCTTCGTGCTGCAATGCTAAAAACTCGAATAAATTCGAGTCAAAATTTTAAACTCTGTTGATTTAAAAAATTCATGATTTCTAACCACAGATTTTTAAATATTAATCGAGAAGGAGCAGATCTTTTAGCAGCTGTTTTAAATGATTAATAGACTGCCGATTTTATACAGTCATGATAAAAATAGGTAGTTGAAATTTGGCACGATGTAAAAATTGAAAAAATTAATGGCATCATTACCTTCGACCTAGTCAAATTATTAAAGAAAGGAAAATGTTCTTAAATGGCTTCTACATCTTGTAACAAACGCGAAAAAATTTTCATTTTATTTTGCATAAAGATCGGCAGTCTAGTGACTAGCTATTTATATTGGGTCGAAGAAGAGGATCAGCGTTGACTTCAAGAAAATCAGTTGAAAAGTACGCGAAGGAAAATTAATACACCCGAATGGACCCAGCTGTGGCTTAAACCGGAGAAATTTACAAGAGCCAGTGTGAAGCAATCCGAACGCGTTTCGTTGGCTCGAACGAAGTCTGAAGTTTGTTTGGGGGGGAAAGTAAGGTTGTTGTTATTTTATTTTTTTTTTCGGTGGGTTGGCGCACGATAGTCGGGCAGCGTCGGTTGCTGTTCATTCGGGAATTACGTAAGCGAGCATCGCATCTGCTCGTTGCGCTTGTCCGGCAGTTAATGCTCGGGCAAACAGTAAAGATTCCAATTGATCGGGGCCTCAGAAGGTGGCGCGGCAAGTGCTCGCGATCCAAGCACAACGGTCGCCAGGCGAAATAAATGTTAGATCAAACGTGCCGATAAATTGGCTCACCGATCTAATTCGGTTGCACGTCCTCTTAATTGGCCACCTATGTCGTAATTCGCGGCGCCTGCATAAGTATGACCGCCGCGTCACATCCGCAACTCAATTGCCTATTGTCGATCGGCAAACAAAAGAACGGAATCTGTATATTCATCCCGATAACTGATCGATGCGTCGTCAAAACGTGCCTGTCTATCTATAGCTCCCCAGTTGAATTCGCTTAACGGTAGAGCTACCGAGTGATAAATTATGTTATAGTCCCTCCTATAGCTAAAAAATTATGGCCGCTTATAAATTTCCAAATTTTCTAATTAGTAATAAGAATTCTGATTAACTACTAAAGTACCAGAGAAGACCAGTGAAGTACAATCTCCCTCCAGCTCTTCAGCGTCTATAAAATCTCTTCAGTTATCTATTCCATTTTTTCGACACACGACAATACACTCTGTACGATTTATAAAGTCAGGAATCATTTTTATCGATCGTATCCTCTTCGATTTAAAATAGCGTTATCGAATCTCTTATCTATGTCTCCTCCACGAAGCATCTGAAGTACTAAATGATTTTTACAAAGATTTCAGGCGACGGATCGTTGCAAACACCTCTTTTTTTCACCGATTTCGTACGTAAAAACAACGAGAGCAATTTAAAGATTGCGCAAGTCGGTTATGCAAGGAAACGGCGAAAATTCTCCACAATCTCCGGGTAACAGCTCGGTCTAGCCATCGTTGCACACAGATCACGTACACATGTACTCCTTTCATCGAATGCATTTAATTGTGCTTAACATTCTTGCAGCGTCGCGTATGCAAATGCGTGGCTGGACAGCAGCGACCGGGCATCTTTATCCGCAGAGATTCGAATCCGACGCTGTATCACCAATCTCTCTTAATTCGCCAATCACTATGAAACATCTCACAGCAGGGCCTCGATTATCCGAACCTTCGATATCCGAACCTTCGATATCCGAAGTCTCTATGTTCTCGACACGCTTCGTGAAAAACAACTTTTAACTCTTAGGACTCGAATGGTGACTGTAAAGCACCACTAAAAATTGCTTTATTATTATTTAAAATATTGTTTGCATTATTAAATTTGTTTGTATTTACATGTCAGTATTGTATGAGTAAATTGCACATGAAAAGAAATATTCCAAGAGGAAATGTTTCCTCTTGGAGTTAAAATAGCTTCGAGTGCAAAGGGTTAATATTTTCCCTGCAATACTTTCAAAATTTCCTTTTCACTAATTGTTCCAACTTCTCAAAAAAAGAAAAAAAATCCAAGTCGTATGGTCAGGTAATAAAAAAGTTCTCGTCTTTTTAGAATTGTCTGAATATTATTCCCGCAGAGTATACTTGTAGATGGAGAATGATCGGGATTAAATTAATCCCGCGCGGTTCTTTTATTCACCCGGTTCGCGGAGGGTTAAACAGTCTGGTGTGCTCGAAAATTCGTGCGTATTCATTGGAGTGTTGCGGAGTCGATCCTTTCTCCGACGAAGTCCGCGTCGATCGACCTTGGACTCGTAAGCGGCCCGTGCGTTTTCACTCGTTCGACTGTGTGTTCGAGTTATGTAAATCTCGTCATACTTCCCCGGTGCTTCGGAATGTTTACAATCAGTTTGTGACTTTGGCGACCGTTTTTTGCTCTTCCACCCTTCGGAATCGTGACGTTATCAGCGAAACCGGCAACGGCACCTTTCCATACCGTTTATCGTAGCCGATAAACCGACCCTCGGATCCACGGGATTCGTCGCCTGCCATCGGATCGGCCGCATAGATCCGTCTTTGATTGCCTCAATAAAAATCCAAGGACTGATCCCGACGCTTCTTTATTGAAGTACTTTTCCACTGACGTCTCCTCAAAATTATATAAACTGGACAATGGCGGCACAGTCACGAACCAGACGAGGAAAGGCAAATATTAGCTACCGGAAAAAGTTCCTGCTGTTTTTTCTCGTCCGTGTGGCAGATGACGATGCCGATTGCTACACCTGCATTTGCAATTCGTAGGGAATCAATCGAATCAATAATTCAGCATAACCGGGTTTCGATTTGAAAATAGAGTGTTGTCAACCAATTTTTACACCGCACTTGGGAACGTGCACTTCGTTAAACGACTACGAACGTATTTTGCTGTCCGCATTCTTGCACATAGTTAGTTAAAAGATCAAACTTGTTTCTAATAAAAGCTGCACGACGAGAGTCACTCTCATAAAGCTTATTTATCGAGAAGATCGTATGGTTCGTCACCGCACGTGAACACTTGAGACCGGAGTGACTCGTGTTATCGATCATTTCCACTGTCGTTAATGACTGTAAACACACGCTGGTATGATATTACTTTCCACAGTCATTTAGTACACTCTGGCGGTTAGGTTATTGCGAGATCGATAGAAAACCAGCAACCCCGAGCTGCTAATAACGTTCGTCCGAATTGAACACGGCGACTAATGATCAGAAACTACGTTTATTCCAAAGCATCGCGCTCGGCCATTGTTCGAATTCAATTTTCCCCAATAACAATGCGTGCTGTCGAATAGCTTGGTCCCCCGCATTCTTGATTCATTTTTTTCGTGAACGTTTGCCAATGCTTTTCCAATTTTACGGAAAATAATTGAAAATCACGGCTCGACAATTTCAATCGAGTCAATGAGACCGACAACGTATTGTTTCAACTTATTAAGACGATTAAAGAAAGATAGAAATTCATATTTCACAAAAATCCACAGTCTACTGTGCGAGAGCCAGAAAATATCGGGAACCCCATGGTCGGGAGGAGTCGGGTCGGGTCGGGAATCCCGAAAATTCTGAGAACCCGGCTACCGTTTCTCGAACTGCTCTGCAGTACTGTATGTAGCGTACAAAATGTATATGAATACACAGTCACACACGTGTTTATATGACACTCCGAACCCATGAATGTATTCATGAAAACAAATATATCCCGATACTTTTGTGAATACAAATCCTTCAAGAATGTTGACTTTTGAGGGAATCCCGACTGTTTTCTCGAATCTCGAAATTTTCAGGTACTCGTCCCGATCCCAAAAAAATTTCGTCTACCCGACCCGACATTTAGGGTTCTCACATACCCCTAATATTGACGATCGCTCGAGCTTATCTCCAACCACGACGGGTCACCAATGACTCCGGCATAGTATACGGAGGGTTAAGTCTGTTGTGCAGGAAAATAGTGCACGTTCACTGAATTCCATGCAGTGAAAGCTTCCTGTTTACAATTTCGTCGATGTTTTCGGTCAAATCGGCGGCTGCGGGTTGTCGAGATCGACGGCGATCTACAGCACGGTGAATTAATTGTTCGTGAAAGGTTATCACTGTTGTTGATCCGGGGACAATGTCGCGGTAATCTTGTACGGGCGGTCGATTGTTATTAGCGTGTCTTTTCATCTATCGTGTGCGGAAATGATGGAACGTTGCGTTAACGATCGTATGGTAACCTCGGGTCATACACATCGATCCTCCTACACGGTGCCGGTAAATAATGAATACAGTCACGTGACTTATTCACCGTACCGACCGGTCAAGTTCCCGTATTCGATTTGCACGGTCTGTCAGCGATTTCCGCGGGGACCGAGACCGGCTGAACTTACGATTTTCAATTTTCAATTTACAATTTGCGATTTTCAATTACGCTCGGCTGGCCCCGATTCTCCCTACACTGTGCGCTCGGTCAATTACCAGAATTTTGTATCAAGTGTACCCTTGGATCACGCCAGTCCGCCTGCATGTGTTTGGAAACGGTTCTGCACGTGAACGATGACTGTCCGAAAGAACAAAGGTTAAACAAACATGTGAACAACGGCGGTAGTTGTGCGACAACATTGATTACTATTTCCTGAGAACAGAAATTTTGAACGTACTTTCTCGAAATTAAAGGTTCATCGGTGCGTTATACAGTATTTAGAACATTAACATTTCGCGTGTGACATTTCCGGTGACAAAACATTATGGTCCCAAGGCACGAGACCGTCGTAAGTAATTAGGCCGACAATCGTAGCGACGAATCGAAAGAGAGAACCGATTACCCTGACCCCACGTAACGAAACCAAAACTGTGTACCATATTTTCCTGGTGGCTTATCAAAATGCCAGATTACATGGTCGAACGTAACGAACTTGAAACGCGAAATCATTGGCAACTGGAACGCAGATAAGCCTGCCGCTTATCCGCGTGTTTGTATAATCGGGCCGATTACGCGTGATTTACCAGTATCGCTTACTAAGTGATTTTATTTTTATCACTGATTTACGCCGCAGAGCTTCAAAATTGATGGTCCAGACCATGCACATTCCCATATGTACACGGTGTCGGAATTTTAGTCGTCCATTTTAGGCAAACCGGAGCAAAAGAAAATTTTATTTTACGCGTCAGAGAAATTTTACACAACGTGAAAATTCCAAGATTGTAAAATATGATCTTCTTTGGCGCTGGTTTTCACGTAATAATTTATGAAAGGCAGGATGATTTTTGTACACGGTTTCGATTATACGCTGATTTCTTTGACATTCATTTCTAATCAATTGAGCACACCTTTAGAATTGTTGTTTTTCATGGCCAGAGGCGAGGAAGAACATATATGAATTCGTTCGCGTGAACTAATCTCTAAAATAACTTCAGAACCAGCAACCAGCTGCTAACAAACAACTGTGACAATGCATATTCGTAAAATTTGATTTACAAGTGCATAGTCATGAACAGTTTTAATGCACTGCACAAGCTCGCCTCTGATCTTGTTGTGTGTTCAATTGAAAATGAAAAATTGCTAGAACACGTCGCACATTTCAGCCGTCTTCTCGAAATCCATTTGACACTGCTTTAACCCGTATTCTGTGCCGGAGTCATTCGTGACCCACAGTGGTGGGGATAAACTACGTCAATATGTACAATTTTATTCCGACATAAGACGACGCTATTTATTTCGAAATAAGAAAATAGCTATCGAAGAAAGCCGGTCCCGAGCAGTCGCCTTATATAAAAAGAAAAACTGTAGTAGTCGGCGTGGGTCAGAAATGACTCCGGCATAGGCCTAGAGCTCGCAGGAGTCCCAGGGTTAATCTTTGGACACATATTGCACGACTCGCAGATGTCAATAAAATGACTATATTTGCATTTCCTCGATTCATTTTATTCTCTTTCAGGATATACGGTTAGGTAATCACTTTCGACAACTTCTGACAACGAATTGATTCGAGGACCGTTTCGAATCGTGCAAAATTGAAAAGTTCCCCTCCGCGACATTTACGGAACGGTTCGGGAAAGGCAGTTGTTCGTTTGTTTTTTTTTCTCCCTCTCGATCCGATGGTTGTATGGCAGCGCGGATCCAGCGTTGTCGGGCTGGTGATGTCCGTTGATGCATGACGTGGGTTTATTCAGTTTTCTTATGATTAGCCGGCTGGTGACCTTGACCATCGTCAAAAGGCCAAGCCCGAAGAAGAAACGTTATATCCCCACCGTAGCGGACACGTTACATTTTTTATACCAGGCCTACCGGTTCCTAATGGCATGGAATATTAGCTTATATTTTCACCTTGAGATCCATAATGCAATAATAGCGTTGTCGTTACCGGCGCGTTCACTGGGAACCGCCGAACTATTGTCTTCGCCGTTTTCCGAACACGGAGAGATACACGTAACCGGGCAATTACACCCCATCACCCTCTCCCCCCTACCCGTACCCAGGAAAATCCTTTCGGTTTCCCAACGCTTCCGCGTTTTGCGAAACCGATTGTCACCGCACCACCGAGGAAAACAATAACACGTGTTCGAGTTTTACGTGGCTCTAAGTGGCCCTCTTGTACCACACAATTACCCAGGTATGCAATGCTTCGCACGTTAAACGCCACGTGGCCGACAGTCGGCCGACGCTATGCAATTATCGAAAACGAGTTCGTTCCCCTCGCTGTCAAGTATTGTAATTACAGGAGTGACGCGAGGACGACGTTAACCGTCGCACTTGCGATCCTGGAATCACCGAAATTTCGTCGGACGCTTCGGGAAATTCATGTTTTCGAGTTTTAGATAAACGGAGACATTTTCGCTCTCCAGCTTGAAACCATATGCGTTTTGCTTAGGTCAGTGATGGGCGCGGTAGGCGCCCCTCAACCGCCTACTTCTCCCACCAACCTCTCTTTCATGCAGCGGTCACCTGTCCTCTTTCATGCTTCGTCGCGTCTTTGTTTTCCTATAGTAACGGTGCTTACTGGAAGGGGATTTTGGACGCTATGGTGGGGAACGACCTTGTCTGAATTAAAACAAAAATGCCCATCCCCGGCTTTAGGACACATAATTTTGTACGAGTTTTGTAGCCTACTTTTTCCAAAAACAAAAGAAACAGATCTGGGTTACAAAAACGGTCACGATTAGACTGCGAATTTTTCTGCGGAATAAAAATTGTTTTCATCAACCGCGAGGTACAGGAACCAAATGAAAATTTGTTTCTGCCTTGAATAATTTCAATAACTTGATAATGATTCATCAATTTTCTAAAATTCTTTCAATCTTTGTACAATTTTTACCTACTGATTTTTGTCAGAAATGCGGAAACTCCACGAAAAACTCGTTTGCCGAGTAATGTGGAACGATTATAAAGTGAGCTGACATTTTCGACGGTGTGATATAATGGACACTTACGTAACGGTATGTCTAATACTGTAGGTGATAAATAGCCCCGATGGGATTTCTATCAAATATCAATAAATATCCTTTTAAGTCTAATTCAGCTTGTTGAAAAGTTTGATAAAAAGAGTCGGGGTCACTTGGCACTTAGATTATAGACTATGTTACCGGGTAGTCTACTATTAGTTTGACTTGCAACTTGAGTGGCTGCACGTGTGTTGAAAAATGCTCGCATCGATATATGTAACTATATACATGCACGTAGATTTGTGCGAACTCGTCGGGCGACATATGGTCAGGATTATCGAACGAGCATGTTTGATGTAACAATAGTACTATCACTTTTTGCTGCGCGCGAATAAAGCGCGAGCATCGAGAGCGAAATAAAAATAAAGAACGGCATAGCTGGAGTGAAATAGAAACTACATGAATTTTATTGGAAATCCTGGTTGCTTAACGAAAATTAAAACCGATCGTAAAGGTGTAATTTTTATTATTTCATGAAATTGTTTATGCAAATTCGTCTTTTCAGTTATTTAGAAACCAGGATGAAATAGAATTTTATATTTTACAAATAACAATTCTAATGTTTGTAGAATAATTAAAAAATTGTTTGGATTTTATGAAGCTTCCATTCTATCCTTTTTTATGATTTGTTGTAAACTATAAGCGCGAATCCGTACTCTATTGATAAGGTCAAGACAAAGGTCGAGACAACGGTCAAACAGCAGAGGACAAATTCCGCAAACGTGCAATCACATATTGATCAGCACTAAAAATTTGATTGCCAATTAAATAGAGAAAATAGCTGACTGCAGAGAACATTATACCAAACGTAACTTTTACTACAAATTCGTCATAAAATATCTCTTTGAAGTCGCTGCAAAAAGATTGTTATCACATTTGCATCATTAGCGTATATATACTCTCAACTTTGTTGGTCACTGTCATTATTCGTTAGCTAAAAAATAGAAGTGGAGGGTGTTGTTGGAGATGAAATTCTGAAATATGAAATTCTTTTACTTGTAGTCATTTTTGTACTTAAATAAAATTAAAAAAGAAAGTTTGATGATAAAGTCCTTCTATATTCACATTTCTGATGCAAATGGGTTAATCTGTGGCGTTTACTTTACACCAGATTGTTGTTCGAAGTACGAAGAATCATATCCATCTCCGAAATTTGAAATTTCTTAGAAATCTATTTATTTAGAAACCGCGATTACTTTTGCACTATAAAACGGTAACGTTCCGATAGGGTCCATAAGGGGTCAATCACCTTGGCGAAATCCGGATCGAAGCATCCGATAAAATCAGCGAGCGAGATAATGTGCAGAACGGGCGACTGGTCGGCGCGGTGCTTCAAGAACGATCGAGAAATCACAGAAACAAAGCGTAATTGAGCGGATCATGTTTGCCAGCGTTGCCCGATTGGACTGTCGACGGCGCGGAGTCGCCTTGACCGTGAGAATCAAAGGATAGAAACAGGAAGGAACGTTTCGCGATTCGAAAAGGATGACCAACGATCCCTCTAAAATATTCACGCTCCTCGCGTGTTGGATTCGAAACTTTACAGGTGCGACAATCGCGGAGCGAGGCAAGGTTGAATAGAGACCGGGACTTACTGACTTACTGACGTACGCCGACCACGATGTATAGAACGAAAGAAACATCTGGAAGGACGCGCTCAGCTTCGCAGAAACAGAGATAAGGAATCCATTGTTCGTAGCGACGACGTTCTCCCCGTTTGACCGGTGCGTGACAATTCACTATTTCATTGAACGGCTTCTTTGACCGCGCGGCACGTGCGAGGGAATTCGGGACAGAAACCAAAAATTACTTACGGGCTACTTAAACCTCAACCGTACCCCCTGTGCCGAATAAACACAAAGCATCGACTGAATTGGAACGATTGGATGGTCAAAGCGATAAATATTTACACGATATGTTGCCCGCACATTCGCATTTCTCGATTTCATTCTAGCACGTGTTCGCTCTGTTTCGTCGTTCTTAGCTTTGTCTCGCGACGAAAAGAAGAACGACGAGATTACGTAACGCCTTTTCTTCTTTTTTTTAAATTCGCGGCAACAATGAACTATGTATTTGAACCAGTGAATTCCCGTCTTGAAACTTCAATTTTTGGAATTTTCTTGCCAAGGTGTATTATACAGTAAAAAAATTAAAAATTTCTGGGTTGTCAAGGTAAAGTTTGACCCTAATTTTAGTGCATCTTTGCGTACCTCGCTGTTATCCTTGCAGCGGACCGCAAGGCCAGGAAAAAGTTGAGAATTCGACACAAAGGGCGCGTTTTTGTTAACTTCGAAAAGCGCCCAGAAATTTCGGTGAAAACAGTTCAAGGTGAGGCGTTATCGGTCAGATTTTCTCTCAAAGTCGAGTGTCCTTGGAAGTTAGAAACGCACACACGAACCCGATTTAATACGATTGTTTGTTCTATCATACGATGTTGCTTGGCCTGCGTATTTTTGATACACATGTACATACAATACGTGTGTGCGGCTGCTAAGTAAATGAAATGTTACAGTTATCGCCGCATAAATCTTCGAGACAGGGGGCGAGAATTGATTCGAAGGAATGAGTTGACACGGTTAATTCTCGCTTCTCCGTCAGCTGTGCGTCGTGAAATCGGTTGGACGTCCGACCTTCTCGTTACCCTCTCAAATGTAGCGACTATTATCTCCACATCTTTTATCTACCATTCTGAATTTTTTTTATGCTAGACGGTAAGCGGAATAATTTGAAGGACAACGTACCGGCTAGTACATGGATCGAACGATAAAACTAAACTGGATCATTCTGCTTTCTATCGTGCACTAAAAATCGATTTTTCCTTTTTCAAATCAAAAGCTCGTTTCCAAACTGTACTCCCAAAATGTTGCAGTCGAAAAAATAAGAAGATGGTGAAAGCGACGGTGAAGAAGGTTTGAAAATTTTAAACCTACGATTACCAAAAACTGTTTTTTTTTTACTGAAAAACATTTTCTATTCTCAATCGGAACTCGATACAAAATTTAATCACCCAAAAACTTTCAATCTTAGAGAGTGACCCCTTCTTTATACTACTGCAAATTTGTTCTGTACCATACTGGTTCATAAAGAAGAAGATTGATCAGTTCATTATTGAGATAATATCGTGGCAGCCATGAAAAATGCATCTGGAATCATGAAATAATTCAAATGATAATGAAGATAATTACATGGAAATTACAGTGTGTCATTCTGAAACACAACGAAACAAATTTTGAGACACTTGAGTTAGGTATAAGAACCCAACCAGTTTTGATCTGATAAATTGTCTAAAACCGCCGCCTTCGATTGTCCAACGGTGCTAAAGCTAAGGGGGGAAAAAAATAAAAACAACAATGAAACAAGGGAAACGCGGTGTAGGCGAAGCAGGGCTTGACGCAAACGTCGCGCCGGATCCGCGTCATCGTGGGACGCTCGGAGGCAGCTCGGGGCACCGTTATTTGTCAGGATATTTTTACGCTTTCGCGTCCAGGAAAATTGTATACTTATCGGAGGATCGATCAGGCTCGCTTCCTTCTTCGCCATTAACCGACCTCCGTTCCGCGGAAAATCGCGGAAAAACACCGCGTTAAGCGGTTCCGCTCGACGGTACGGCCCGATACGTTGCGTTGCACAACGGCCGGCCTATCGATGCAACCGTTCTCTCGTTTATGATAATCAGCATCGGCGCCAGAACCCGATCCGATTTCGAGCTGCTCTTACGCCCGACTTATCGTGTGGGACGCCGCGTCGCATAGTAATCGACCGCGACGTTCTACCACTGCCGAGACTTCAACGAGATTTTTAACGCGTTCGCTGCTACCTTGCACGGTGGTCGAGACAATAGTCCAATTTTCAAAGTATGTAAACAAATAATTGTCCTAAAATATCGGTACTGTTGTGTAGTTATATATTACCCACGATTTTTACCAGACATATGAATTTTCACTGACAACGTTGGTAAAATAAGCTGTAACAAAAACTTTAGCAAAAGGCTTTTTACTTAACGAAAAGATAAAGACTGCTTTAAATAAAAATTAGCTTACATTGTACCATGACTGCCGACAATATTCACTGCATGACCGGCGATTATTTCATAATTTTCGAAAGTCTACTTAATGGCTAGGGATTTTTTAACCCCTTGCAGTACGATTTATTGTATGGTTTCAGTGATTAAAATATTTTCAAAATTTCCTTAAAAAAAGGAGAAAATTTATGTCTACTGTATGCCTATATGTTCTTGGATAGCTGTACATCAGCAACGCCAAAATGGAATTTTATTTCGGTTTAATGGAAATTAATAACATACATATTTATTAGACTCTGTTCAGAATCTTCATCACGAGTATGAATCGATATTGTAGGGCAAGGGGTTAATAGATTTTCCAACAGCAATAGCAATTTCAATCATGAAATCGTAACCAGTAAGGTGATCTAATAATTTAGGACTGTTATGTAAAAGATAATTTTTAAGCTTCCATCTGTAGGATTATTAAAAATTCTGTTATACCTTCTTTAAACATTCTGATTTGGGCGGCGTTGCGTCCAAGCCCATATGATTTGTTTGCAGAAGTCCGGCTGACATCATCAGTCCGGAGAAATTAATTAATCAGTCGGCCGCGGACACACGATATACGCTCAGGAATACAGATAGCTGTGGGATTACACAATCGCGTGGTTAACCGTTTCCCTAACGCCGTATCGTCAACTTGTTCCGTTATTTTCGCAGTGCACGTGTACTAATGTCCGTTTATCGTTTGATCGTGCTCGTGGATGGTCGTGTGCGCTGTGGCCATGACAGCACTTGAACGCCCGATGAGCTGTTGACAATTAACACGTCAGCGTAACACGCCGCTTCGGTGGCTGATTTTCGTGCACTACGTAGAAAAATAGTACATATGTATATCGGGTTGCCCGGAAAGTCTATAGCGGCTCTCTCAATGAATGAATAACGCACGCTCTTCAACCTGTAAATAATCCATGGATCACATACCGAGACCGAATGAATAGGTGAAACGCAAAACAACGAAAGCGTCGGGCGATTTTAACGCGAAAACTATCAAGCATTAGCAGTATCTGGTAAATATTGCCTTATAAAAATGGAAACCCTAAATTTATTGAGATTGTCCGTAATTTTCAATACAATGAATGCTTGGACAAGGAAATTTATTCCACTATTTTCCATATGTGAATTTCTATAGTTTCAGTAATTGTAAAATATAAAACCGGCGATTTTGACCGTGGTTGGTTTACAATTAGTGTTAAAAATATGATATCATGTTCGGTGCCTGATAACGAAGTGCTTAACAATAGACGTATTTAGAAACGAAGGTGTGCTTCGAGGTCGAGTTGGCTTCGAACAATGCACGAGAATTAAAATGGCCAGGGAGGTGTTAATTTTGTGCGGGACATTTACACTAGAGAACGGTTGATTCACGAGATAGGTAGACGGAAATTATCCGGGTCAGGTTAGAGGGTAATTATCGGCTAGTTCGGCCGTGTTCGACTAATTGGAAACGACACTTGACTGTTTCTTTCGGAGCTCTTAGCGTGAGATATCGGATTCTTATCGAGAAGATAACGCATTCTAGTTTTTCGAAGTTTATTTCGGCCGCCAACGATGGCAATCGGAAATTCCCGAGGACTATCGACTACCGAATCTAGACTGACAACTACCATCTTTATCAGGGTTATCTCCCGGCTGGAATCCGGGCTCCCAGTGGCGTATACTGTCGTTCAGGCGGTTTCTTTGTCAAATTTATCGATCGAGGCTATCGTAAAGGCTGGGAATTTTATGTAGCAGCAGGAAAATTCATACGGTACTGCTACAAAGCAGTATCGCCGGATGAGGGGAGGGGACACGAATCGAGGGGAAAAAATTACCCTCTCTCGAACACGTCACGTGGCCGGGGGAATAGCGCGATGGAAGAGGGAATTAGAGTGGGGGAACAAGTCTTGATCTGGCGACTGCGAGCAGAGGTCCCGATTTTGCATATATTTGCGTACACGTGTTCAGGAAATTAAATTTGACTAGAACTTGAAGAAATAACCTTGAAATCTCATGCTTCCAGTCTCGGTTTTGTTTGTAACATTATTTTAATCGTATGACAGATTTTTGTGGCTGTGATTTGGCAGTCATCGTATGAAAGAACTTTAACAAAGTATTGTTTCGCGATAGGAGACGTATGCACAATCGAATGTCTATTTTTAAGAATATTCCATTCTTGATTTTCGATTAATCGCTGTTTGGCTCACCGCGCGGTTGTGTTGCTTATTAACATGTTCGGGACGACACTGGCAGCTCGAACCGACAATGAGCCCCGAGATAAGGAAAGTCGTAAATAAAGTTTTAAGAATAGACACCAATTGATGCTTCCGAGCTCGGTTCCAACGTTGTAGCATTTTTAATGGAGACTCCGGAAGAAGTCGTACACCGTCCCAGAGGTGTTAACATGGTTTCATTAACGCGTTCGTCCTCAGCGTCACGCATCTGCGACCAGCACCGATTCTGCATTTCGCGTAAAGAAAATCAGCTTAACCTTCTGGCGGCCATAACTGACGCGTAGATTCCGGATATTTATGTAAAGCAAGAGTTTTTTACCTGAACTCCGACAAACTGGGGTGAAATAGGGTAAGCACCTAGGGTAAGGGACTCAATTACTGTAGGGATACCAATTACAGTGCCTATATTAATTATACATATTTTAATACTCATCCCTTTTAATATTATACTCTTTTAACATTCTTTATTATTATCTATCTCTCTTTTAATATTCATTCTGCTTTAGGAATAAGTATAATTAATATAGGCACAGTATTTGAGTCCCGTGCCCAACCGCTTCGGGTTACGAAATTGAATTACGAAATGCCCGTTATTCCAAGCAATTTACCGAGGTTGATTTTGCGCTCGATGAGTAACAACATTTGCTTTAATGTTTTACAAGAGGCCACGCTGCAGTTGATAGAACGTTATGGCTATGAGGACTGTTGTTGAAACAAACGCAGGCAGCAAACGTGTTAATATCGGTTGAAGCGGGCTCGCTTCGCAGAAGTGAAACTCGATAAGTTAAGACGACTGCCTCGTTCGCAGGTTTCGTTTGTAGTAAACCAAGTCGCGTTACGTTTTTCGGGCCCCGGCTAATGCGATTATCGAAACATCCGTGCGACGCCGTTTACACTCGAGCGCTCAAATTCCTCGACTGCTTCGATTGCAAGCTTCTACCAAATAAAAATTTCTTTCTTTCCTTAATAATCGTACCGAGTTGATGGCAATTGACGCTATAAAATTCTTTTCATTTTGCATTTTATCCATTTTTACCATAAAATCCGCGGTCTAGTGATAATTTGTAAACCTGTTGCTTTGCTATACGATTTCCGAAAGCGATTTCAAATGCGACGGAAACGTCGACATATGGTTTTAGACACGCCCACTGCGTGAAATGGGAGGAGTTAGTGTCCTGTAGTTCAAATATTCCTCAGAAATTCCGTGATCCAAACAGAATTGACACGATTGTGCAATCTCTACTGTAGGGGACATTTGCTCGAAGGGCGGGGCTTCAGGTTTTAGATAGCAACTAATTTTTTCAGTTTGTTGCGCTAACCATCGTGACCAGAACAAGGTAATACTTTGATTCATTTTTAATACATGTATACATCATGTAAATGTTTCCTTCCATAAAAAGGACGTGGCATAATTTTCTAGCGAAGGAAAGGGGCGTGGCATCGTGTTGCATAATAAACGAACGCATTACTTTTTTCTATCTATTATTAAATTCGAAACCCTAGTCAGACAACTGTGTCATTCCACCCACACAGTAATGTTTCCCAACTTTTCAAAACGTTCGACTCTTTAGCGAGCCTTACAAACTGGAAAAAATACTGACTGCTATGAGAACGCCTACTAGCAAAAGGAGCGCGATTACGCTCCTCCCACTATGAAATCTGTATAGGTTGAACGTAGTTTTAAGCGAACGTCGATAAACGTTTTAATACTTGAGCAAGTTTTTTCACAGTCTATTTAAAATAATCTTCTTAAAAAATTTGACAGTTCGATCTAACATAAATAATTAATGATAGGAGGCTTCTTTATACATTTTTAGATGACGTTGGTATTTGAATTTTTATGTAAAAAATCCTCCCAAATAACGGTCTGATAATTTTTTGCGGGGGTATTTGAATATTATCTATTAAGATTCTTGCAAACTGAATGCTATGATTGAACAAAGATAATTGTCCACCGACAACGACTTCATTCAACGTGCAACAGTCACGGATTCAGCCATTATTATGATACCTATAAAATCGGTTGCGTGTTACAGTGCCACCGCCGCGAAAAACCTTATCATTCTATTCTCCTTTCAGAACTTATCTTATCGGTAGACGTAGCGCTTTCAATGATTCTTCGTAAATATCGCATTGAGTTACCCGGCGGAACAAAAATCTGCTCCATCATTTTCGTACGAAAATAGATTAGCCTAGGTGGCTGAATTTGTCGGACAGTCGTGTGAAACCGTTGCGCAACGAAATTCGCGAATACTCGTTGCAGCCTGCCATTTTCTATGACTGTTCTCGACGTAAACAGTAATCAACCTCTTTCTCATTACGGTGTCGATTTCGACAACCTGCCATGATGTTACGCCTGCCTGTTATCAAAAGATTTTCAAATTAATATTACTTAAGTTCCACACCGTTCTGGAAAATTCCGTTCACTGGTGAAATTGTATCGACGACTATCTTTTCTACAAGGTTAATGACATTCCACTTTGTGGTTTCGCATCTTTATCTCTCGGGTGTGAATAAATTGGTAATTACTCTAGAAATATAGAATGCTATTTGTCGATGAGAATATTAGGATAATTTTAATGCGTGGAAAGCGGGCACCTGGGCACCTGGATATCAGAGCTTGTCTATTAGTTGACAAGGACGTCCTCCGATGCCCTTGGGTGACTTAGCGGAGTGGGGGTAGGCTGCAACACAGCTAGCCCAGAGATGCCACATCAAGACTTGTTTTCCTACCCTAATTTCCCCTTCCTCCGCGGTCCGGTCACGTGACGTGTTTCGTCTCTGTCGTGCATGCTCCGGTACTGGCAGAGAGGGGGTAACTTTTCCCCCTCACCTGGCGACACTGAGCTGGCCACGTAGGTGTGACAATGCGTGTGACAAATACACGCAGCTTTGCCCAGGGCAAGAAAATCGCTAGAACAGCTCTGACGTAGTGGTTAAATTAAACGATTAAAATGGTGATGCGCGACTCTGCCATGCAACAATCGTCGTGTGCACAGATTAGCTCTTATCGGAAATTAAATGAGACCCAAAAAAAGAAATGACAAAACAGTTTGATAAACTATTTATGGCACGACGATTCCATGATCTCATTGCGACGAATCTGGCGAAATGTTTCCGGCTGGTGTATCGCGTCACCGTTGGTCTCTTTAGCAATGTTCCGCGGTGTCCTGTGTTTCGATGTTCGATTCGTACGATCGAACGCGGAGCACCGAGGATCGTTCGGTCAAGATATTTCGATAATCTCTCGATCCGATAGAGAATATTGTTATCGTAGAAATGTGTGTCACGATTGCGCTCGGTTACGCAAAATTCCCGTCGGCATCAGATTCTTTGCATCCACGTTGATCGGATCGAAATGCGTCTAAGATGCTCGGATAAATCTTACAAACATCTGTATCTACTTATGCGACTGTTTCCGAGAAGTGTATGGGGGGTTAAGACGCTGATGGAAGTAGAATGACCTTGAATTTGTTGCATAAAACGGTAACAGTAAGCAGAGTAAACGAAGAAAGTAAGAGTTTGGTCGACACTGCACGACTCTCCCGTAATCGTCTGCGCCATAATTGTCGAGAAAAATCCGTCGCTAATAAATCAATTTTGCGGCAAAAAGATTTTGTGTTTCTCTGTTGGTTACGCAAAAGACCGTACCCCGGTGCTGGTTTCTTTTTATTTACGTGCCACGCTCGTCGGTGATATCGTGATTGATTGCGTTCCTGGGTAACGGTGGCAGCGTGATAGGCAACCGATTAACCAAAAGCAAGGAAGTGAACGGCGCGAGGTCGCAGAGCTTTATCGGAAACACAGTCAAAGTCAAAGGTACCTAAAATATTCTTTGTTTTCACGCGACAACCGACATCGATTCAAATCGAACTTGTGCGCGGCTTCTACGAGCTCTGTGCGGGTTCCATTAATCTTTTATATCTCGCTCTGATAGAATTCTGACGGCTGTTCCCAACGTTTGAAATTAACCAGAAATTGATTCTATTTATCAAGCGTCGGTCTCCGGAAACCCGAGGCCATTTCGCGGAAAAACAATTTTGCGAAACTTCGTACACAGACCTCGTCTAAAATCTCTGCTTAAAAAAAAAAAAAACTAAACACATGTCAGAGTTTCAACATATTCTGTCAACGAATTATGGATCTTTATTCTTTACTAGCATCGACGGCTAAACTTTGCTTTAGGAAACCAGAAAATTTTAAGTTTTTTTATGTAAACCTGTAGATTCTGGCGCGTAAATTCCGTAAATCCAAGTTTTAATACTAGGAGATCTTGTAGTCCAAAAGTTATGCGTACTTAAGGACGCGCGATTTTCGAAATTAGCTCGAAGTAGCTCGAAATTAATGCAGACAATTTTCATGTTACATAAAAATCCGCAATCCATTGATGGAAATATTTATAAAAATATATTTCGCGTGTATCCGCGAGATTAGCAATGACCTCCGGCGGGTCGCATAGGAATATCACGGATGATAAGCTTAGGTGACACGTTCACTGTGCGCACTCCCGGCGGAGTAGATTCTGTCGAAAACAGAGCAGTGCATTTTTCTGATTTTTCTTATCGGGCCGCTGATAATCTTTTACGACCACGGATGTAATAGAGGACGTCAGGATTAGGTCACGCTTAGATCGAATAAACACAGGAGGCTAAGCTAAATGGAACAGTATCTATGATTGCCTGCCGCGCCCATTTCTATCTCCGGCCCTACCCTTTTGGTCACCATAGGGGGTTGCCCCGGTTACAACCGGCAACCCGGTCGTCTTCAACATTGTCGCTCGCAATCCTTTTGCAATCTTATATCGCGTCGGGCTCGTCCGCGCGCGCCAGTTCATATATTATTTACTTATTTCACTGTACCTCGCCAGTCCGCACTATCCGCACCACGCGTATACTAATCTAATGTTTCATTACCGATTCAAACTCCCATAAACAACGCCAATGAAGCCCGACTGACGAGAAACGACGCAATTCATTATTAATTAGCCCCACTTTAATGTAAACGATTCCTCCTGTTAATTTGCCTCGCGCGTTGATAGTCGACAACTGTTTAAGATTGTACTGGTCCGGAGACTTCCGCGCATTCTTCGAGTTGCCAACCGAATTCTGTTACGTTGGTTAATTTGATATAATTATTTACCGTCGTATCGCTGGAAATACTCTTCGAAATATTTATTCGATCTTTTAGAATAAACTTGAAGTAGCTGTAGCTGTGAACATGTCTCGGACGAGTAGAATGAGCTAATTAAAAACAGAATATTATTACAAATTGAATATGTACCCCCTAGTTCGATAAGAAATATCTTCGAGTGTGCATTGTGCTTTCGCGTTAACAAATGAAACGCAGAATCCACGCAAACTTAATTTGTTATATTTAGAAAGCACAAAAACTTCTCGCTAACGTTTTGTAATATCTAGTACGTGTGTGTCTCAAATTTGAGTTTTGACGGATCGAGAACTCCTGCGATCCCAGAGCGTCGAACGCCCTTGACACGTTTTACGACTAAAAGCCTAACGATATTAGCGGAAAACAGTAAGCTCGTATTCCAGTTTCTCGCATCCACCGAACAATGGCCGTCTGAATAAGGCGGCCATGTTGCCCGATACCGTGTATCGATACACATAGACTTCCATTATTCGATCCCAATTTCCAATCGAAAGCGTTCGACCGTACCGACGAAAGTAATCGGTGTTCCCAAGCGAACCACCGTGAACGCGTCCGAGATTCGCGAGCCTGCAGTGTCCATTTCTCGGCCAGCGGCCTTCAAACGCGGCCATTTTGTAATTGCGGAGGAACCTAGCCTTCCTCCTCAAAATTCACAACATCCTCTTCAAGACCATGATCTTTACAGAAAGCTAGCAAAACCAATTAACAAACAATTGACTATTGTCGTTAGAGCCCAAGCTGTGCTTGATTCTCGAAAAGAATTTATTTCATCGGCCATTTTGAGAGAATCTCTCAATTAAATCTGAGGACTAGATAAATGGTATCAAGAATACTTACTAGTCTACTAAATTTTAACTTATTCATTCCTAAAAATAATTGTTAAAGAAACAATGTAGACGCGTGATTTTGTATAAACAGTGGATTAGCATTCAGAGAAAGTTACGAGAAGTTTTCGAACGTGATTCCGCGTAAAAATCCACAATCACGGGATCCGTAATCGGCGGGCTTGCGAATATGTTTATGGAAATTCGGATTTGGTAGAGCACTTTATCAGCACGGGATTTAAGTAGAAACTTGTTACTCGAACGAGCAGTTTCGCCACGTAAAACGGAGAATGAAGTCTGCGTTAAACTGTATTAAAGTTAACGCTGAGCTATACTTTACTCGCAGCCTAGTCATTAGTGATGTTACGCATGCTACCGGAGAAGTTTTATACTCGCCCACGCGTTCCGAGAATAAAAACTTATGGGAGAAATACTGGAATAGGAGCGACTTGCTGCGTCATGTGTTACGGTGTTACTTCGATCCTTCGTTTTACAAAATTGATCATCATTAACGCCCGGGGTGGATGGACTCAGTTCTATGTATAGTTGGTGAGGTATACTCACACGGATCGTTTCTAGACTGCTGATTAGTCTAGATCAGTGATGAGCCCGCACTTGGCCCGGTAGCATACTGCTCGCGGACAAAAATCATAGCATCTAAACTAATCAATCTTCGACATAAGTGCCTTAATACTTTTTTTAAAAGGAACACAAAGATTCATTGATTTGCGTGAAAGAAATTATATGATTTCATAATAAAAATTCCGAATGCTCAGTTACTTTGATTGGAAATATTTGTACACCATATTATCGGTAATTATTTACATTAGGGGCTTCCTCACCGATTTTGATGACCTTGAAATATGTTGTCAAGGTCATCATTCTGAACAACTTTTTCCTATACATGTTACCACCGCTCAGCTTTAGTTTCCGAGATATTCGCAAAAAAGTTTCAACATCTCAAAAAGTGATCGGAGTAGGTGTGTGTAGGACTGTGTAAAATAGTATTTCAAATAGTTGACAGTAACTTATATTTTTATGATATTTTGTTGCCTGTAATGTTATTACGATATTGTAGTCTGTTTATCAACATGTTACATATTCGTAATTAAACTACAAATAATACTTTGCTAACTATTATAGCTTCTCATGTTAAAAATTATAATTTATAATATTAACTACTTGCTCAACTTATTTTCATTGTAAGGAAATATTTGAAATACAAAATAAAAATATTTAATTTTATCTATCTGGTTATCAAAATAAAAATATTTGATTTAAAGTAGCATCTTATTTGAACCACATTAAATTATACTATATACTAAATCATTAATGATCGTTAATATACGTTGCAAAATATGATAGAAAACCTTGTATCCAATGTTCCACATACGAATACTAATCCTACATTATAAAATACTAATGTAAAGTGTACTTACTTCCGAATCTTCTGTACCTCCGTCGGATCCACAGCACACAATTATTAACTCACGAGAATAGGTCCGAATAATATTGACCAACAATCACTAAACAACACACACAACACACACACAACACATTTTATAAAATCATGACAACGAACGAGAAGATGTCACTCCGACCACGGAGAAAATAATACTGCGATTTTAACAATGATCCCTTCCACGGAGGTGGTACGGTCAGGTTATCCTAGGCAGGTTAGACGCTGAGGGTCTATAAACACTAGATACAAAACCAAGGTAAAAAAATTATGGCGGGGCGCCGATCCTATTTCCCGGAATTCCCTGTTTTCGTATCACACGTCCGTGGTGGGGGGGGGGGGAACGGTTAAAATCGCAGTATTATTTTATTCGTGGTCGGAGTAACATCTTCTCGTCTGCTGTCACGATTTCGTTAAGTGTGTTGTGTGTGTTGTTTAGTGATTGTTGTTCAATTGTTGTTCGGACCTATCCTCGTGAGTCAACAATTGTGTGCTGTGGATCCGCCGGAGGTACAGAAGATTCAGAAGTAAGTACACTTTACATTAGTATTTTATAATGTAGTTTGTAGTACATTAGTATTATATTTTATTATTCGTATGTAGAATATTGGATGCAAGGTTTTCTTTCTTATTTTGCAACTTCAATTCTAATCCACACCTACCCCGATCACTTTTTGAGATGTTAAAACTTTTTTGCGAATATCTCGGAAACTAAAGTTGAGCGGCGGTAACATGTATAGGAAAAAGTTGTTCAGAATGATGACCTGGACAACATATTTCGAGGTCATCAAAATCGGTGAGGAAGCCCCTAATGTAAATAATTACCATATTATCTAATAAAAAATAATAGATGAAATAAAAAAAAAGTTTTATTCTAAATCTAGGTAAGAAATACATCAAACTGAAATTATTTGATACTGCTGCATCACTGTGCACAGTGGTTCTGTAAAGTAGAAAATAAAAAATGTTAAGTCCAGGATTTTCGACTAGGTTTTTTTTTGGAAATCGGAGGAGTTTCGCGAGGCGTCGCGCGTCGATTACGCTAACGTTGCCAACGCCGAGAGACCGTGCCGTTTCGCAAGGCCGCGTTGTATTATGAATGTCTAAAGGGGTAGAGACAGGCCTCCATTATGCTCTCGCACAATGGATACATATCTAGGCCTGCACCAGGTTTTATTAACCGTTTGACAGCCTGGTGCTTGCACTACCGTGTAAAAGTGACGTAAACACAAACCCGAGCGCGACCCGTCAGCTGACGACCACTCGTCAAAATATTCTCCCGTCGCGCGTTTGCCTTTTCTATTTCGCTCGTATTCACTCTGCCGCGTTTTTCCCCCCTTCTTTCTTATCGAGAAGAATCTGCTTGAAAAAACCGCGTCGTTATCGCCAGAGGCTGGTTCTTCTCGACGTCTACGTGCGTCAGAGGTTACTCGAGATTTCATGTAATTTCGTCCGTGTCTTTTTTCCATCGTCGAAGACAAGGTCGCCTAAATTAGGCGTATCGGTGTCATGGAAGCGGGGATATTTCCCAAGAATGTTTGGCTCCGTGTGAAAAATGGGTTGCAGCATTTCGTCTATCGCTGGAACTGTCCAGCCCATATTTACAACAGATTTCAGATTTTCTATTTAACAAACCGCCAAGTTTCGCAAAGGAAATAGCTTTTTCTCGATTATCCAAACTGATCGAGTGGAAACAAATGTTTAACCGTTTGAGTCCCAGGGGGTATTGAAAAAACACTGTCGAAGAATCTCAAACAGCGCAACCGCGCTTTCTCTAAATGAGAATTTTTATTTTGTAATGTATTATTGCATTATTATAGTATTGTTCTCCCTATTGTAATATATACTATTTACATTAAAAGGAGCTGTGTGATGTACTTGCGTCAGTAAACCTGAGCGCGCGACTTCGACAATCGGTAACGCACCGTCAGTTGTCTACAATGCTTGAAATGTGCTGGGTTTTCTCGACATAAAATCTCAACAGCGCGATCACGCTGCTTGGGACTCAAACGGTTAAGAAGGTACAATCGAATCAATAAAAAAGGTTCTGCTCATGAAGTATGCACGAATTTGTCCCACGCGACACAAGCAATGTCGCGGAAGCGGAAAGAAAGAGATTAGTGGAAGATAACGATTACGTCTGAACTGACAAATGATCTAAAGACGTGCGAGAGTGATATATTAGATTGACGTAACAATTGGTAATCTCTGACTACACCAATATGTCCATACATGACAGCTCAGTTCCATGTCGATAAATCATCGTTGGTGACAAGTGACTGTATCATTCGACAACAAAAAAAATCTGGAAAAACATCTATTTTAAGATGCCTCGTAATAACTGCCATTAGACGCGACGTAAACGTAAACACTTCTTTAAAAATGTATCTCACTTTTATTCAACTCCGTTATTCATTCATTTTCGAATATTTATATCAGTCAACATTTTTAGCAAGTAAATCCAAAAGTATATAACACAAAAGTCGGATCATGCGGTGTACGCTCATGACTTGTGAAATACTAAACACACGACACGTGTGCTTGGTTGGTTCGTATCACGGTGGGACATTAGCCTAATAAATTCCCTCGTGAGTAATTACACTGAGAGCAGAAGAACGCGTACGCACTAGCTTTCGCCTCGATCGGATATTATTCACGGAAGGGGAAGGGGAAATTAGAGTGAGGGAAACAAGTCTTGATCTGGCAATACTGCCCACCCCCTTCACCACTGTCTGCCCCCACTCCGCTAAGTCCGTAGCTGTGACCAGTTCTGGTCCTAGGATACGGCAAACTCGCGAACATCCGATATACATATTTTCGATTGCATGAAATAATGTTACGCCGTCGCAGGGAGAGGGGGAAACGGAATCATGTGTCGTCTTGCGATGATGTATTATTGGGTTTGGCGTGTCCACGCCTGACGTAACCACGAGCGTACAGTCAGAGAAGCGAGGGCCACGTCAACGATAGCACGTTTCGTTGAAGTTTTCATCAGTCTGTTCGTCACGCGATCCACGCGGGCTCGTCGCAGCCGACGCTTCCTATTATTCATAAATATTGTTTAATATATCGGCCGGACTGCGAGCACGGCTCTGGATCTCTTCCGAGATCCGCGCAGCTGATAACCGTGCAGCTGAATCGTGCCAAGGAGAAGCGTCCGCGTTGTCATTGTTCGTTGATTCGTCGAGCATCGTCCAATCGTACACCTTTATTTGTTTATGTATCTTAAAGCGTTTGCTGCCACACGTTTTTACATCAGTGTTGTTAACGATTTGATTTAGATCTTTATTATACGCCTGTATATTCTCCAAAGGCGTCTATGCCAATATCGAATTTTTAGTTCCAATTTAATGGAAATTAATAACGCACAATAGGACCGCGCGCATGGTAGAAATCGAACAGCAGGCACAATGGTAACCTGTATTCCATACTTCCCTTTCTCATCGGCTCTGTTGCTCTTCCGTGTTCATTTGCACGAAGAAACCCTTTTTTTTTTGTCCGCTCACACGCAGAGCGGACAACCATCGACATTCTCGGCGATTAAGTGTGCGTACAATTGTGGTTCGGTTACTAACGATATTGGCGCGTACGTATTTCCTGAGCAAACTGGAATGTTGTGCAACGATTCTTGCATGGTTGACACATTTTTACAGCTACCCGGCCGAAGGGTGATCGTACGCGTACGAAAGGAAAAATTACCGTCGGCCATTACCCGAAGTAATTAATCCTCGAACGGCGAGTCATCTGGCGCGGCAATATGGCGGCAGCTGTAGAGTTCGTTCGAGCCTATAACGCTAATTTCATAATTTATTAATGAAAGTCCGATGTTTCATTACGTTTTTATCTTAATTCATCCGGTACACCTATTTCTCAATAATGCCGCTTTACCGTGGCTGGAGATAAACACGGTATGATCGTTTGAACAGAATAATTGCAGTGTATGAAATTATTATAAGTGTCACCGTAGTAAATAAAGCTTATCTATTTCAATTGTTAAATTCCATTCATTCGTGAATGTAGTATGCAGAAAGAGACAAATTGCAATTTTCATTTATAACATAAACCTTTATTCACTCTGTTACCATGCGTTGCTAATGACACTAGGAATTTACATAAATATGTACAGTTATTGTAGTCATGTTTTTTTTTCAGGTAGTTCTTTCAGAAACTGAATTTACTTTTTTGGATATCGAGGTGAACTGTTTGTCCCTCTCATTTTTTGGAATTGATCCGATTAATTGATAACTTCAGCATTTACGAGGACAGTAATAACAATAAAAGATCGCTTAGGCAAGTCGTTCTAGCGATAATACCTGCTGTGTTTCCTGGTATTACTATTCGCATATTCAGCGAAAACGGTCGTCGTAATACTGACGCTTGACATTTACTGCTATTTTTTATTGCTCGTTCTACCATTTCGTTCGACTAATAAGAAATTACAAGCGGCCAATAGTTATCGGATGTAACATTGACATATCCCAACAATTTAGGACAAAAGACGTTGAAAATGTCGCAGACTGACATTTGTCAAATGTCAGTGGCGCCGTTACCATCCATGTTTCGGAATGGTCTCATGAGTATTTCGAAGCCTTGTTCCCTGAAAACGACACCGCTCGAAATTATGCGCGGTCTAATTTTTCCCGTTTACGGTGTCGCTTTGTTCGGAACGACTAAGCAAAGAAACATCTACATTCGTCACTGTAATTCTAGGTAACAATTGGGAAGACAGTTGAAACTTTTCGCAATTCAATGAAACTGCATTTGCGAATTAGTACTTTCAAACAATCGAAATCTGACTTCGATAAACTTAGTAATATTAACTTAGTAAGTTCGTATAGAACAATCTGGAAACGTTCCACCTGTGATCATTTTCAAGGTCGAGAACTCTATTTTCTCGTCCTTAAACCACGACAAATAGGAATAAGGCTTCCAGGCTTAGGCTTCCTTATTTCATTGAGGAAGTAAGAGATCGAAGTCTATTTTTTCTTTTGAGATTTTAAAATGTTTTTAAATTGTGCGAATCAACATTTAACCCTCGCACTCCTGCCGAGTTCTAGGCCTATGCCGGAGTCATTTATGACCCACGCTAGTATTTCACTACAATTTTTTTTTTATTAGATAAAGCGGTGGCTCGGGACCGGCTTTCGTCGGATTTCCTTATTTTGAAATAAAAAGCATCATCGTCTGATATCGGAATAAAATTGTACATATTGACGGTCGCTCTTACCCCCACCATTACGACTCAAGAATGCCTCCGGCATAGCATGCGGAGGGTCAAGAGGTCGTTACAAAGAGCAAACTTTTCTTCGCAAGGTCACGTTGTAATGAACGAGAATAATAAATTTCTTAAACTTCGTAGAGTCGTTTGAATGTGTACAGTTTCAAGGACCAATAAAAACAGCTTCGGTTTATCATTCCGTTTTGTAACAATAATGGGTTTTTTTCTTTCTTCCTGAAGCAGAATTGCAATTGCCGTTAGACTAGCTGAACCTAATATTTTCGCGATTTCTTTTTGCTTGCGTATTACACTTTTTTTTGTGTATAATAATTGATATTTGTAGGGGAAAGATCGTGTCGAAACGAGTCTGCCGAGCGCAATGTGCGTTATGTACACGAATAATACGACATCTTTGCGGAAGCACATCCTCATTAGATCGCTCGCTGGGTTGGACCGAAAGTAGCCGCGATTACGCTTTTGAAGTCCCACGGAGAACTTAATCGAAATACGTTTCTGCCGCGGGCATTAGGGTCACATTCGACGTTTATCCGTTCTTTCATTTTCGTTCCCTCGCTCATGAATTATTTACGTTCAATTAGAATAAATCGATTCGAATTAGTCCCCTTATCAACGGCGGTATTGTTTCGTCGTTTCAATTAGAAAAGTTATCGGTACGACGAAAGGAGAATTGTTAAACGGAATATAATATGAATAATTTGAATACGAAAAAAGTTATAGATAGTACTAAACAGACACCTTGAGAATAATAAGAGGTTGCATTAAATTATAACGACGAAACGAAATCATGCTAAAGCGCGCTAATAATGAATGTGTGACAGGTAAGATGTGAGGCATTATAGAAGGCTAAAATGTAGTAGTACTAGGAAGTATCAGACTTGAACAATCTATATTGTGTATCCTTGTACAGCTATTCATTTGTACATAAGTTAACAATTTCAACAGAATAAACCAGGAAACGCTATGCGACATGGAAGTTTAAAGAGGAAACAACTAAAATCGGGTTGAACTTTCTGTCACACATTAAGAGGAATAGAAATCAAAATGAAAAAAAAAGAAGACAAAAATTATCAGAGATGGAAATCGAAAAATTGTTCTTCCACCATACTCTATAAACATCATCCCGCGACTCCTTACTCGTAGATAAAAAAAACTATGAAAAGTAGTAATATTCCAGCAGCCCTTTTTTCGATACTGCTGCGGCGTGAAAAAAATCTTGCTGGAAAAGAATCAAAGTTACTCTTTTAAACAAAAAATTGGTTTTCCATCATATGCTACTAACATCATCTCTCAACCCCTACTACTCCGCAAAAAATCTATAACTAAAATAGTTTCTATTCCTCATTTTTCTACTAAATTGTCAAGCGATGCAGTTTTTGTATTTGACCTTCCAAAAATATGAAAACAACCTTCACAATCCCCTGCGTTGTCCATCCCGCGACGAACCCTTACACCTAATTAAAAAATCTAGTTACAGAGAGAGGTCGTAAAAAACCAGGTCGTAACCAGAGGTCGTAATGTGCCAGTAACCGGTGATGTCCAACCGTGGTTCACGTTGCGTAAATTAAAAACAATGCGTTTCGGGTGCTGGCGGTTTTCTGTCTGATAAACGAGGCACATATAACATTCACCCCATCAGGACGACACATTCTCATTTTTTACAACATCAAAGTAAAACATACTGAGCCAACAATTGTGACTAACTTTTCATAGACCTTCGAAAAACTGAAAAGAACCTCTGCCACGCGAGGTCCGCCAAAACCAAAAAAGTCCACTCGATAAAGGATCGGTGAAAAAATTAATTTCCCGTTGACCAGTGATGGGCAACTATAGTGCTCCAATTAACACGTCGACTGCCATGTCACCCATATGTAGGTGACTTTTACGTTAATATATTCACTGTATCAAACTTGATTAGGATCTGTAAAATGAAAGAAAGTTGGAGGACTATTCAGTATCATACATATAATATTTTTCAATTTTTATTTCATTATAAAACCTACTTTGATTTTATAGAATTTTTGAGGTTTCTAGTTGGGCAATCAAAGTGTTAAAAACGATTCGAAAGATTCGAATGTACGCCATTTCCCCCCTCGCCTTCTACAACCTGTGGAGCAATAACCAAAACTGAGTGTTGCGATTACCTTCTTGACCTTGAAAAAGTACGACCTGGTACAACACGTAACGATTCCCCCACCACCTCCTACGAAGTCCATGAAAATAAACCCTTACTCCGGATAAAAAAAAGTCTATTTTATTAAATGATCGCAAGAAATCCAATTTGCGGGTGCCAACGACAACAAAGTGTAGTCCACGCGTTGCTCTAATTAAAAACGTTGCGTGCGGTTCGGGGGTACGCGGTTTTCTGTCAGGTGAACTAGGCGCGAACGATTCCCACCCCAGCACAGGTGTACGCGGGTGCCGGTGCGGCGCGGGCTAGGGCTGGCTCTCTCCGACTCGTGGAGGGCGCGCACGAGACGTCGCGACGCGATTCGACGCGCGACTCAACGGGGAAATGCCAACTTGCGGTTTTACCCGGCAGTCGAGAATGGCGTAAGCTTCCGACCGGACGGCCTTTCCGATCGGTGCCCGCTGCCTGTAACGCTCCATTCCATTCGTGGTGCAGAAGGATCGCACCCGGCGACGCGACTTAACACGCGCTCACGCAATCCGGTTCCATTCCCGCTCGGTTCGCGAGACGCCGGGAAAAACCGGAGAGAGACGAGACGATACGAGACGAGACGAACCGGCCAGCGCGACGTGCCAAGTGAATCTTCCTTCGTTGAACGCGACAGAACCAAGGAAAATAGTTCACCGCGGAGTGTCTGTGATAAAAAGTAATCCGAATTTCTATGTAGGCCGGAAACGTGCGTGCCCGCAGACGCGACCCCCCTCTCGTCCGTGTTTCCAGTGAAAGTTCAAGACAAAGTTGATTTCGATCGAATTCTTTCGTATTTCCCGCGACGTTGAGCGTCGTTGACGGTCGTTGAACCTCTTCGGGTCGCGAGTTTTCTCGGGCTGTCCGGAGACCTATCGTGCTTTCCACGGGCGATAAGGATCGAGGTGGATCAACGAGTGCTCGAGGAGGATCCGTTTCGTAAACCGTGATTTCGCGCGCGCTCGCGGTCTTCTCTCTTGCTCCCGTCGACACCTTGATATTTCCTGAGCGAAGGTGGTCGATCGCAGCGAAGGATTTCTCGTAGCCTTGACCCACTGGGACCAATTCGCTGTTACGATCGCGGGCCTGGGCCGAACCAGAACACAATGCCTCGAACCGGAGCCTCGTAGGCTGATCCGACGTTCGAAAACCGATTCCCTCGTCCGATTAGTACAACGATATACAGCAAGCAGACACCGAGACTGAGGGGACGTGTCCGGTTTTATCAGTGGTTTCAGGGAACCATGGGACGCCGATCGGGGATCCCACGGCTGCGGACACGGTAAACAAGCCGCGAAGTTTCCGGTTGCACGCAAGCCAGCGTCGGATGAATCTTCTAATATGCGAAAAGATGACTCCTGGTGGCTCTCAAGGTACTTGCCCGCTTCTTAACAATAGATCGCGCGGCGGTAGTGTTTATGTTTGTGGTCGTTGTCGCGAAGCCGGTATTTCGGGGTAGGGTGAGATTGTTTTTATTGGAAATCGCGCGCGGGCGAGAGGTGATTGTCGAGGATTCGTTTAGAAAGGTGTTTGACGTTACTCGGAAAGGTCAGAAGACCTATTTCGACGGTGTTTAAATCTACTCGGGGGAGTTTCGATCCTCCGGAGAAGAAACGATTTACCGGAATGCTACGCGGGCGAAAGGTTCCACGGGAAATGGAATTAGTTCCGAAATTAATTGCTCGGCGCAAGATTAACGAAGTTTGAGAGACGCGGAACGGAATCTGCGTACGTTCGAACAATCGGAGTTTCGTTATCGAGCGCTCTGAATCCTTTCGTACCGTTACAAGGGATGACCCCATTTGCACGATACAATGGTTACAAGTCGTAAGTGAAATAAGGCAATCGACGGAAAATTTTTCTTATTGACGGAATTGTTCAGCTATTTTTCATCGTTTTCCTTTTTTATTTTGTTATTCTAGCGGGGGAAGCTTGACAAATTGAAAATTAAGAAACTCGTGTTCACACTCGTCCCGTTAATTCGGATGGTGAATAAAGAAATAGGGTAGAGGACTTTATTACTGTGCCTATATTAATTATTTTCAAAGTATAATGAATAATCGACTGATTTTAACTCATTTTTCACTATCACCGGAGTGTATATATACGCTAAATTTTTTTTCTTATAGTGCTGAAATATGAAGTTCTTTTACTTGTAGTCATTTCCCAGATAGCACAGAGACGTCTTAAAGACGTCTTTAAGACGTCTGTCGAAGACGTTCAGACGTCTATTAGACGTCTGAATGTCCTACGAACGTCTTCCGAACGGCTTCTGAACGTCTCTGGAACGTCTTTGGGAAAAAACTGTACGTCTTAAAGACGTTTCGAAACAGACGTATTCAAGACGTCCCGAAACAGACCCCTAGTAGCACAAAAATATTAGATAGATATGTTTGTCAAATATTGGAGAAATAATTTTTAAGCCACATTTTTTCTTATGAGAAAAATATTGAATTTGAATATTGTATACATGTACAAGAAATATAAATTGAATGTTTGTTATAACAAAAAAACTAAATAAATTAAAAGAATGTTTTTCACCATATCCGCGAACATTAACATTTTATGCTTTATTTATTTATTTAATTTATTTATTTATTTATTTATAAATAAAAAAAATTAATTAAAGAATGTTTTCAGCATATCCGCGAACATTAACATTTTATGCTTTATTTATTTATTTATTTATCTATTTATTTTGATGTATTACTTTTCTGTGCACTTCTTTGTTGATGGAATATTCCACTTTCCCTTCGAAAGGACCTTAAAAAATCACATTTAGAAATTTTTATGCAGTTGGTGGGATTCGAACTCGGGACTTGCCGTTTACTAGATGATGTGTTTCTGCGATTCTATTGCGAATATATATGTAATATATTCTAATAGTACTAAATTAACAATTTAGTTATTTAACTTTCCTAAATAAATAAACGTCTATTCGAAGGATGGAAAACTGCGTTATGTTGTGTTGCGTGTGTACAGTTTGTAAAGCTTTTCTCTAGCAGTTTAGAATGACTGAAACGTCAAGAAATGAAACGTCTTAAAGACGACTCGTAAAAGACGTCTTAAAGACGTCTTTTCAGGACGTAAGACGTTCAGACCAAAAATGGACGTAAAACAGACGTCTTTAAGACGTCGAGTGCTATCTAGATTTTGTACTTAGATATAATAAAAAAAAGTTTGGTAATAGGAGCCCTCTTTTCATGTCGCAAATGGGTCAATGAAATAAATTTAATATATCTTTTTTAATATTCGTTAAGGTAAAGGCACCAGTAGTTGACCACCATGTACCAGTAGTTTATAAGTGCACTTATAAGTGCGCTTATAAAAACCTTATTTTTTATGTTTTTTTTTTATAAAATGGTCAATTACTGGTCAACTACTGGTGCCTTTACCTTATGCTTTAAAAATAAGTAGAATTAATATAGGCACGGTAACTGGTACCCCCACAGTAATTGGATTCCTTAGATTAACTGGAGCGAGTATCGTGCACAGTTTTTTTCAGTTTGCACGTTCGGCTCGATTGAATCACAGCCTCTTTTACGACTTATCGGTTCTTCCTTGACTCACGTTTCTATTATACGGACATGTACTGTTACATCGTGACTCACTGCACACAATCCTCTTCGCGGTTCGGTAGGATGTTGCCGTAGCCTCGAGGCACGACTTGGGCGATTTTATTGATGAATAGGGCTCGGTGTCGGTGAACGCATAAATTTCAGGTGACGAAACACGCGATCCTCGCCTCGGAGGTTTTACCGTGCCAAGGGAGACACGAATAAGGATGGTCTCTTCATGGTGTGCTATGTACATAGTCGGTGGCAATACCTCCTTGCCCTGTATTCCAGTGACGTAGACGTAGCCGCTCTTGTTTCGGATGCCGGAGACGGTGACGGATACCGATTGACGCGAGAAAAAAAAAAATAAAATCTTCCTCGCTCCGACCGTGAATTGCACGTTCAATTGATAATGAACGAATGTGCGTGACTCGGTTCAATAACGGTTCACAAACACACCAACGTGTCCTCACTTCGTCCTTTCGACGACGAAATCCCCTTAGCACAATTACTTCCAATTTGTACTAATTATTTATAACTCGGTCGTTATCGAAGGAAGATTTATTTCACAGACTTGTTTCAGCAAAATAGTGTTCCTTATATTCTAAACATTCGTAAGTGGTATGAATTCATAAATTATGTCAGTGGCGTTAATTTGTTTCGTTGTTAATTTAATTTTAATACTTGTTCAAACAGTGGGACACCAAATTCCAAATTCTCTATGGCCACTTCTGATTTCGCCTTTCTCAGAGTATATGTTAATGCTATTTTTATTTTACTTTCGCGAGATAATAATGCCAAACGTCTCCGTGCGCGCATTGCATGCACTTGACCTGCTCTTTGCGTTCTCTGTCGCACAAACGATGTTGACTACATGTTTCTTGATTGGATGTTGACTACATGTTTTATGATTGGAAGAGTTTGCAAATAATTTCTCGTCTAATTAGAGAGCGGTGCCAGCGAGACGTTTCGCCGTCTGCGTATCAGATGTTGCTTATCGTTTGCTCATTGCATACGATCATCTCAACGATTTGTTGGGATCAATATACGAGACCCGGGAGCACTGAAAAGAGTTCATTGTATCGGCACGATCGATCAGGGTAACGTTAACATTCTCCATGCTTCGTTGTCATACGATATCAACGCGATTAAATACACGTCATTTATTTTCATTCTCTGCTCGTAATGCTATTGAAACTCATTGCTAGGCGCTAGTAACAATTCGACGTTTCATAATTTCCGAATTTGGAATACGATTACCGGGATTGACTTCGCTGATACTGAATCTGACGTAACGACTATGCTTATTGTTAGGTTTTCACTTGTTAAATTATATCACTCAATTTTACACTAGTTTATTCACAAATTCTGAACATTAATGTGCTTGTATATTAATTTCATTGTTGTGCTTATTTCTATCAATCTCTATCTCTATTTCTTTTTCTTTTTTTTTTATTAGATGTAGAGTTTTCTGTTATTTGACTATGTGATGATCATTCGACTTGTCCCTTGTAGCGTAGAAATGTGAAGGAGAAGGGGACGACGAAGCTACGAACATGCTAGAAAAGAACGCATAATCTCCTATTTGTCTTTCTTTATCTTTAATCAAGACATAATAAGAACAAACAGTCTCTTGTCGATAAGAAATTTCATTGTGTCAAAAAGATAAGGTACTGCGAATTTCTTATAAATATTCATACCTCTTTGTATTTTACAAATTAGAATACGCCATGAATACGTGGATATTCACAGACGAGTAATTACAATCACTATCTTGAATCAACGTATTTCGAGTAAACACAATGTAGTAATTGCTTTCAAGATTCTAACTGAAAATAAAATGATGAAACTCCTCTTGTATGTAATACTATAGAAGCATCGAGACGCACATTCATCAAATTTTTCTGTCAGGGACGTACCCTACGTTCGTGTACCCTAAACCAGTGTTTTCGAACGTGGGGCAACGTGAAAATTTTAAGGGGCCTACTTTCTTTGTAGTACACGTTTACGTCCTAAGTGTTATGTCCTTACGACAAAAGAGCTTACTACTCAAGCTCAATGAAGGTTAGCAACGCTCAATTAAAAATAAAAAAGGTCGCTAAAATCGGCGAGGTCGCCCCTACTTCAAACAATTACCAGACACTTCTAAATGGTTCCAACTTCTTGCAATTGACGTACGCCATTTTGATTTTGTATAAAGACACGTTGAACGAATTAGATCTGCCCAATCAAGCCCACGTTTGACAGAGGCGATCGGTTAGAGTCTATTGACCTTCGAGACGGCGACGTATTTGCTCCCCGGTCGAAGGTTAACTCGAGGGATCCGTATGAAAATGATCGAGCTGTTTCGGAGCTCCGATCGCGTAGAGGTTAAAGTTAAAAACGATCGGGACGGAATTATCGTGCGGAATGTTCGCGGAAGATACGGCGGGCCCGCGTTAAAAGCGGTCGGGGTGCACGGATACAGCTGGCAGCCGGCCAATCGTGATATCATGAATGTATGCATCATGCGTGCCGTCTGTTTTCTAAGTCGGGCTTCCGTCATTGATGGCGGGCACCGGCAGCGCGGCGGGTAACTTTCGTTACACGGCGAAACCGACGAAACCCGCGTTACGCGCGGACGCGAAACAGGTTGCACTCTCATCTATCACCTGTCCAACGACCTGTCCCCGGAAAGCTCCTTATCCGATCCGCTGATACCATCGAACACTATACAATTCTATCACGCCGCCGCGACGAATCGATTGTCCTCCTATTCAGGTCCTCAAATACGGCGACCGTACGTCCTTTATGTGAGAGAACGCGCGGCGCGACATTTAACTGGAGATTGGGAAGAAAAATCAAAAAATGTATGTAGGGTTACGTGAAATATCTTCAATATTAATCTTCATCGAACAAAAGTGCAGGATATTTTAAACCATATTTCGTTTCCACAAGAAAATATGGGCCACCGTGAAACCATATCGTTTTTCTCTCAAAATTGGGGCATTGCAACTTTTACTTTCAGCATCGTGTTCGGATCGATAAGACCAGATATGGCATCGAGTTCGACGTGTATTTACGTGAATCCGAGTCAGCTTCGATATCCAGGTTTTATTACATGGGTTTTGGATTACTGCCCAAGGTTTATAAGATTTCAATAAGTGTGCTTGCAATGTAACAAAATTAGATAGGAACAAAAGAATTTTGAGAATGTCTGTACTTTCAATCTGTTAGCACTTGAGTGGCGGCTCTGGGACGTCACTGACAATTAAAATAATGTTACCACAATTGAGGATAACGTGTGCCTCAAGACGCTTGAATTTTTTGAACAGACAGGTTCTGCCGGAGGTTTCTCAGATTTTCTACTCATGCGGACGACCAAGCAGCTATAATACTTAGAGTCGGCCCGTCTACACCTAGTGGCCTAATTATTTCAGGCAGGCTGTCACGCACGCTAGATCGGGAAACGGTCCCGTAAAGCCGACTTTTATTAGTCGATAATTTTAGATCGGTTATTCGTATGTCAGAGGGAAGTGAGTCATCGGGCTTAATGCGCGCAATCGAGACGTCTACCAAAACTCCTATCTCTCCGTTGACTATACCTCGGCTGCCACAACGACGACGGTTCCGCCATTAGCCGCGGGTTCGTTTTTCTTGGGAGTTTTCCCTCCGATCCTCCATAGGATAGCCGGAACACCGGCTACGAAAATACCTACCCCCGAAGATACTTGTTCTTTACTGTCTTCTTTACTTTCCTCGGGCGACTATTGCGCGCTCCTCGAACCACGAAAGCCAGAAAGCCAGGCGAAACCGTCAGGCGAGAGATTGGTCCGAGGCCTATTCCAGCTACGAATTACCTCTGGGTCAATAGTTGCACAATCGAGCAATACTAACTCGGGATCATGGTCGTTGAAGACTTATTAGTCGTTCATGCGACTGGTGCCAGTCCATGGAGGAGCTGGGACCGGCACAATTTTATTTGAAGAACTCTCGGCCGAGTGACAATCACAATGTTCCCTGCAAGAACTTGATTGAAAAACGTGAATACGTTAAGTAAAAATAGCTTCAATCTTGTTGAAACTTTTCTTTCACAATTTTAACACTGAACCTACCGAGCCTTGGAAAAATTACAAGACTGAATTTATTTGGACGCTGTACGGTTCTCATAATCTGTGCTCTCTACTAAAGATACTTATTCGATCATTTCCTATGAAAGTATCCGTGTAACTTTAACACTTTGACTGCCAAACTGGAAACCTGAAAAATTCCATAAAATCGAAGTGTTATTTAATGAAATAAAAATTGAAAAAAATTAAATGTACGATGTTGAGTAGTCCTCCGACTTTCTTGCATTTTACGGACCCTAATAAAATTTGGTACAATGAGTATATTAACACAAAAATTCCTTTTAAAACCTCGACAAATAATTCCGTCACCCAAGTACATATGGGTGACATGGCAATCAACGTGTTAATAATTGTAGAATAAAAAATTTGGGACCGGTAGTGTTCAGTGTGAAATTCTTTTAGAGGGTTGATCTCACCCTCTAAAACAGCGTTGTGGAGCAAACAAAAAAAAAAACAGGGTCGTGTCACGAGTGACTTCCTCTAGTTACACAGAACGTATGTACACGAAGTTTCGTAATCTTCCGAACTTCCGGGTTCCCTAACCTTCCTTGTAAGATGCTATGAAACGATGCCAACTCTGAGACATACTATATTTAGTTGCGAAAAGAGGAAGTTTCATCATACGCACGCGGCCTGTGTTCTTTTTCCTGTTGGCTAATGCATATTGCCGTGTTTTTTTTTCCTGAAATTTTTCGTTTTCTCAGAATCTGAGTTTTTTTGCACGCCCTAGGGAAGCGAAAGTGAAAAAATCTCTACTTTCATACTGTTATCGACAAAAGTAAGAATTTTAAGATTAAACTCGGAAAATCGAAAAGGGTCATGCCTTCTGTCCCTTTGAAAGGATTCGAAAGTGAAATTTTCACCTGGACAAAAACGACCGCGTGGTGTGTATAGGGGGGGGGGGGGGTAGGAGCGGATCACGATCTTACGAAAAATAGTTGTGCATCGAGGCGACAAAACGTTGCAACACGTACGTTATTCCAACAGAAACATTGGTGGCCCTACCGTGGTAAGAGCTCGAAGCGGAGCTGTCCGGTGGACGTGAAAGAGAAACTGAAAAGGGTGCGAGCCCGTCGCGAATGAAGTCGCTTGTGTAACGCGCAGCCGTTTGTAAGCACACACGATCGTTCGAGAGGAGGTGGGAAATCGTTACGGTGTGGAAAACGTGCTGGCCGACACGAGGCGGATGGGAATTATATTGGTCAGCTTTCAGACGACAAACGGTGACATGGCGCTTGCCGGGTAATACACCGCGTGAATTTCGTTATCTCGACTGCTTTACGACGCGGGATGTTTGGCGTTGATATATGCACCGGCTCGAACTGCGTTTGCTCCTTATCGTTGTCAAACATTTGCCACGATGATGCGGTGCAGAAATACGCTTTCTTTCGAACGGGTAGGCCGGGCCGGACCTTTAGCGACCCCGCAACCCTGCGTAACATGTAACGAGATTGAAAAAACAATAGGAGCCCCAAAGCTGCGTGCGAATTTATATCTTCTCGATAACAATTCGAAACAGTCGCGATAAATCAAGTTTTTCCATAGCTCTCCTGTGGATTGCGAAATATATATATAATGCAAATTTTCTATTTCTCTTCAAAAGCTTTTCCTGGTCCTCTATTGACAAATACAATACTCTTTAAATCGTTCGGGGGAAATGAAGTATTCTCACCAATAGCTCTCGAATTTATTGTTAACGCTAAACCTACCACGACCGGTCAAATCGACCTTTTCAACTTCTGCAATTTCGTACATACAACACGATCATATTGCTATTTACCTTTACAACTTTTCGACGAGGAAGTGTCGGTAGAGTGTTAAAATTTGTCTCATTCAAAAAGAATATTTCATTCGCGTGACACTTCTTAAGAGAAATACAACCAGTTATAAACTGAACCCCATACTAGCTGACTTTCAATAACTTAATATTTGTACCAGACATTGTTGAACAATGATAGGCGAAAATTGCGTCGAATGGTAGCTCGCATAATGGCTAATATATTTTGCTCGAAGCAATTTTATCTGTTGTTTGCTACGGCAATTTGTACAGGGTTGGGCCTATCAACGATTACGCCAATGATTTCTCAAATATTGATACTAGGAACGTGTTTATCCGGATAAGTGTTATATACACGGTGTTCACAATGGTGTTATTCAGCAATTTTCCCTCGTAGAGCAGACCGTGTAGAAATCAAATAGAAGAAGCGCTACGGTTTTTCTGTCTTTTTTTTTTTATTGGCGGTGACGCATTCAAGATGTTGTAATACTGATGGGTTTCGTAATGGAAAGGTACTACACGTGAGAAGGGCTACGAAGATGGACTTGGCGATGCAGCAATGATATTGCACTGATAAACCCAAGTTTCAAGGTTGCCAGTCGCGGGTATATGTAGAAGAAGTTCGTTCGGGATTTTGCAACGCTGAATTACTTACCGGGCGTATGGTTGCATGACGTTCTTCATTATTCCAAGTTAGTGGTACGTATACTTACAAGCAAACGGAAAAACTTGGGCGAAACAAAGCAGATAAAGGACTCCAAAGAGTTAACGGAACTTTCAAGTCCAAAGCATAATTTGTTTAAACCGCTCACATTGGAAATAAATAAACGGCTACTCCTTTGCCTTTTTTTGTCTCAATCGAGACAAGACCGCCCAATGCCCCCTTCCAGTAAAGCCGTTACCATGGAGGAAGGACGCGTATCGCCTGTCACGTGTTGTTACGAAAGTACGCACGGTGGGGCAACGAAGACCCGGAGACACCAGCGAACGCGACAAAGGTGTGCGCAGCATGAAAAAGACATTGGTGGGAGAAGCAAGCGCGTGAGGGGCCCCTACCGCAACGCCAACGAACGCGTCTCCGCCATTCGGACGAAACAATTCCTCGTTGTAACTGTTTCTATTGCTCATTAGAAGCGAAAAAATTGGGACACTTGAATAGTTGGGACAGTTGAATCGCTTGAATAGTTCGCGCAGGGCGACCGTGTTCTGTTCGGCTGGCAACATCAATAAATCTCGACTATTTAAATCGGGCTTCACAAACGATGCAGAGAGAAGAAAAAAAAAAGGCGTCGACTCACTTTTTCCTCGTCCGCGCCGAGCCCACGTCTCCCGGCTCGTTTTCAAACGAACCGGATCACCTTGAGCGGCCGTTTGCCGCGTATCAGAAATTAACTCGCTCGGTCTCAATCTCCCCGAGGATTCCTGCCATTGGAACAATTAATATTTCCCTCAATTGCTCGAATCTACCGATGTTTGCTCTTCTTTTATCGTCGGCCTCGTGGCAACGTGCGAGACCGAGAGCGGCGAACGTTTCCTAGAATCTTCGCCTCGTCGCCATCGTGAATCGCAGTCGTTGTTGAAGCGCGATCGACACATGTTTTCTTCTCGCAGTTTTAGTTTACGAGACGCGGTGTGTGTAATATTTACATAATCGTTCGCCTCTTATCGGGAACAAACGCTTAATAAAACGAGCCGAGACGCGATTCGAGATACGGTCAGAATGGAATGCCACAAATCTGCAGTGTCATAACACCGCGGAGGATCGTGAAATCTTCGAACGGCTCTGCCTCCCGATTCCTCTATCATTCTATTACGCAACACCGAGCAAAATTGCTTCTCGGTAAAACTGTAAATTATTATTGTGCCCGACCGTACGCGTCTTTCAATTTAATAGCGTCGACAGACGCGACATAGTCGTACAATGTACAGAATACACGTTCACTTAATTACACTTGTAAATGTGTACTATTCCAAGTTACTCTATTATTTCTTATTATAGGGAAAACATTTTCTCGCGTCCCGGGTTCCGGGAAAATTGAGTTTGAAGTTTGACCGCACGTGTTATTAGAGAATCTATGTATAGACCAAGCTTCGAAATTATCGAAATAAATTATTTGGAAGATAATCGTTAAGATAACATCTTATTTGGCTACGTGCCATTTGAAATAAGCATAGTTTATTTGTACAGCCAAATAGTTTTTTAGAAATTATTTCATCATCTGAAATTCAAATAATTTATCGTTTGATCAACTGATTAGTACTCTCAAAAATTCTATTTATTTCGTCTACTAAAAACTACAGAAATCAGCATATCTCTAGATTTAATAATTAATTTAGTTACTTCAATGACCCCTTCTTAAGGTGAAAGTATTTCCTGTTTTATTTGAATAATGTAATTGAAATAAAAAATTATTCGAATAAAATATTGTGAAATGAAAATTAATATTTTACGCTATTTGTGAAATATATAAAAGAGTTCGTGTCTCCGATGCGCGACGTTTTTCAGCTAAAATATTGATCAGTATTGCGCAATCTTTTTTACACGTTGTACGTAATACGATTGAATTACACCTACCTGTACTCTTTTATTTGGTTTTGTTTGTCTCTACGCGAAATAAAACGCAGTAGCATTTCATTGACATTTGTTCCTCGTGCTCACTTTTTTTTTGTCACGCTCAGTAATCACAATTTTAAACGGAGTTGATGCATGTTTTTCACTGCGTTTCCCAGCATAGTTGTCAACGAACAGCCGAAGTCGTACGCCGAATTTGAACCGATGGCGAACCCGATAATGTTAGACCCCTTATGAATCAATGAATTCTCAATATCCGGAATATCTTATCAGAGCCGTCTTGTACAATCGGATAATCGGGAAGCCGAGTCGTACATCATGTCCGCCGACATGTCAAAACTCGATCGATTTATCGTTAACCCGTAAACCGCGTCGTTTCGCGCGTAATTCCCTGTAATTCGGAATAATTGATCAGCCGAAGGAAGAAACATTTGTTATCGATCACCCTTCCCTTGCGTGCGATACTAATAACACATGTGTAACATATTTTCCCTGGTTTTCCTAACTTTCCAGCAGGCAGGAAATATCAGTTTCCATATGTTATGTACAGAATCTCTTTATTTTCCGCGTACAGGTCACGAAAAAGTCAAACTTGAAGAGAACACTAATTTTCTATCAAACCTCTCTATGGACTCTCCGAGCATGAACCCACCACCACTGAATAAATAACAGAGGTCATTTAATTTCAATAATTGCAAAATAAAATATATAAAATCGACTTTATTTTGACAAATATTGGAATTAAAAAGATCTCATGGGAAATGATTTTTATTTGAGCACACAGTGTGATAGAAATAGCGCAGAATCTGAATAAATTCGATCTTGCCACTTTCACGACTCAATGGATTTAGTATCAAAATTATTTGAGAATAATTACACATCAGAGATAATTGCGGATTTTGAAGTCTCAAGCCCTGGGAATTGATTTTTCATATTTTTGATTCAGATTTGTGTTCTGCGTACAAACATTTAGGAGAATAATGTGCTACGTGGTTGTCATAAAGGTTAGAGCTTGCTGTTATTCGTTGTAAAAGCTCACGACTTTTAATACGGTATCGCGTTCCCTTCGTTGCGCACGGTGGCTGGGAGGCGGTCAAACTTCCAAGACACATAATTTCTTGAAAAACTTGCTGTATTCGATCGATATAATTTCCGGCCGATTACATACACTTTCCGCACACGTTCCGTTGCCCCTGTTACTCCACTTCGATGGAAATCGCAAGTTCCGAGAGTTCAAGAGTCTTTCACCACCACCAATCCATTACGGAGATACATATATACTATATAATACTGTAGCGGTGTTCGCGTGTCGAGATTTTTCCGACTGGAATGAAACCGGATACGATTTTCCTCCGGTTGCTTTTGTTCGTGTATTTTTTACTTCATGTTTAGCCTTGAAATCCGTCTGCGGTTCTGTTTAATTCTCGTCGTTTCGTTCGTTCAATTTCAACAAACGATAAAAACCTATAAAAAGAGACTAGTAAAAGCGGTGTTGGAAAAAAATTAAAAAACTGGTTTCACCTCTTTTTTTTTTATTGTACACTTGTAATGAATGACGGGTGCGTTGAACGCGAGGGACTTCCGTGGATCAGTGGCCGTTGAAGTATCAATCCGGAAAAATAATATTTCATACGACCACAGCTGCTTCATGCCACGCGGATTAAGGAAGCGTACGTGTAATAACGGCAGGAAAGCGGTCACCTACACGTGAAACGTTACTTGATCACGCTGAAATCTGTTGCAACGTTCGCAAAGCCTCAAGTTGCAGATTCCATTCCGCACACGGCGTTCACGGCGTTAACTCAATTAGCATCGCGGGCCGGATAAAGCATGCGTTAAACTCTCATTCATGCCGATCGCTCAAAACCTTCGAACGTCATCGCGAGAGCACCCTGATCAAGCGCGAATCATGCAAATTCCCGAAATACTTGCGCACGCGTGGATGCGTGACTTTCCTCGCATTCGTCGCGTCTGGCATAATGAACACGTTGACTGCCATGTCACCCATATGTGGGTGACGGAATTATTTGCCAAGGTTTTAAAATGAATTTTTACGTTAATATTTCCATTGTACCAAATTGGAATAGGATGTGTAAAACGCAAGGAAGTTGGAGGACTACTCGCTTTCATACATTTAATTTTTTCAATTTTTATTTCATTAAATAACTTACTTTGATTTTATATAATTTTCGAGGTTTTTAGTTTGGCAGTCAAAGTGTTAACTAGCTGACATATATGGATGAAATAAAATTCTCCAAAAATACCATTTATTACTTGGCTTATCATAAATAAGATCGAGATATCGAAATAATTTCTCACCGATCTATAAATTCTAAACACTAGAAATGCAGTGTACAGAGAGGATTCGTAGCAGGCGAGAACATTCACAGAAAGCAAGCTGTCGCTAAGGAATCCGGCGCGGCGGTTTCTCCGCGGCATTCGAGGGCGCGGGCCGCAGCAATAAATTGTTGCCAGGGTTCGCGCCACACGGGCCGTGGCGAGCGGCAAGAATCATTCCGGCTGGTGCAGCAGGTAGCGATACCGCTCGCATGAAAAACTGTTCGATATTTCGCTCGTCGATGCGATTACAGGTGTATTTCTGTCCTCTGAATCACCGTGCTAAAAATACCTAGAATGCATTTATCCCTTCATAATTTCGTGCAAATATTCGCCGGCGCGGCGTGGCGGCCGACAAAAGGCACAGTTAAAGATCGATTAGGCGTTGCTCGCGGGGTGTTGATAGGGCTTTGCTGCCTGTAGGGCTTGCGGCCTGTTCCTGCCGTTTCCATCGTTTTATCGAGGTCACGAATATACAGAGGGGGATGAAAAATGCCCGTCAATGGCGGGGGCCGCTCCTCCATGTAGGTCGCCGGTGGTCAGCGTCGTTAGCGGCACGATTCCGCTTTTGTTAATCGCGACAGGTGTGATCTCGCTCCATCCCTTTTCGCCCTGACAATAGGAAGCCCGAACGGAGGAGTTACGTAAACCGGTATCCAAACTGTCCGACGCTTCCTCCGTAACCCTAATTTCTGAAACATTGTCCCGTGCCGCGCTTATCGAACCCGTTACGATAGTGCTCACTCGAGTACACGAAGTTTCGGATCCGGAAGTGAAATTCTTGCGTTACCAGGTACCGTGTGCCTTCGAGGAATCGATTCGACAAAGTAAGGGGAATAGATATGACAGTGATACGAGCGTAAAAAAAAATAATTTTTGTCTTACCTAGTCGAATGTGGTACCAATAGATTGTTCGGATTCTTCCGATTAAAATGAGCCCAAACACGACGTGATTCGGACTAGTTTTATAAACTTCGTATATAGCAATCATGAGCGTGTCCTTAATTATGTCATTTACATCGGGTCTGTAAAACTTGTCCAATTCGCGTCGTGCTTGGACTCATTTTAATCAGAAAAATCTCAGGAATTCAGTGGTACCGTGTTTGAAAAGGTAAGACGAAAATTACTGAATTTGAAATTTTCTTTATCACATGATTACCTTTTACGTTCGTGCCACCTCTTTGTACGTATGTCGCCTTTCCTTTAGTAGTTTTATTCTATTTCCTTGTGGTGGGGAAAGAGTGAACATGGGTCGTGCAAATTTGAGCGTAACAGATTTAGCAAAGTTCAGCGAACACACTACTTTATACCGTGCCGCGCTCGTTTGAAAGCTGCGCGCGGCGGGGTTGGCGCCATTCAACGGTCATACTGATTCAAGGCTGCACTTTACAATCCATTGTTGTTCTCGTATCGCTCATTCATGGCGAGTTTCAATGTTCCGAATTGTTATACTTCGCAACTACGTCACAGTGACCCTTGGTGCACCAAGGTGAAACGGAACTTTTCACATTTTCACCGAGATCTTTCATTTTTCTTGCTAGAAGTCGCTTTAGCACTTAATTAGCAAGTCATTTTTGCGCTAATACATCAAATTTGATTAGGATCTGAAAGCTGCAAGGATGTTGTAACAGTACTCGCTATCAAACGTGTTGGGATCTCCGAGTAACCCCAGTTTGAATGCTAAGGGTTAAGGTACATTGATCTGATAAGATATCACATTTATCTAGAAATATCTAGAACAACCCCTTTCCTGATCGACGATACGACTACCTCGAAATTTGCTATTCAATCAAGTCCGGTAACACATTATTAATAATATACTGCGGATTTCTAAACAAAATCCGAACTCGACCGTCAGGAGATTCAACATTCAAGATCAACAAGGTTAACAACATTCTGAAATTCTTGTCTCAAAACACTTAAACTACTCAAGTAATCAAAATACAAATAATTATCCCAGAATTCTTTCCGCTGAAATAATTGAACACAAGTCCAAAGCGGTCGAAGCTAATTCTTGTGTGCACATAGTCAGCAGAAGTTACTGCACGCGGAACAGAATTCATATTTACATATTAAATCGTAATCGAGCGAGGTAAAAAAAAAGTTTCCTGTGAAACAGCACTCGACCTGTTTTAGCCTCTCTTCCTTGTTCGTGAACGTGTCACAAAGTTTCGAAAAGTTTTCAGTTCAAGCGGGGGATAGCTGAATAGGAAATCAGATCGGGAATAGTATGCGTCTTTGGTTCGATTGACCGGCTTGTTCGCACGACTGAAAGTCGATTCATACTGACCGCCCAGAGACACGGGATGGTTCCGTTTCAGTATAATAACACTTTGTTTGTTCAGTTTCCGATACGCGTCTATGACGATACGATACGATACGCTGCGTATAAACACTTATATCTAAACGCATTAAAGAATGTTTGGTCGTTGCTGAACGAATAACGTTCCTTGCGGATAGTATCAATTAACCTTCAACCGACTGTATACAAACTTATACGCCGGTGTGTCGTACGTGTTTTCTCTGCCCTTTGAATGTTTTGGTTCGCGTATGTCATTCCGATTTCACGCGGAGACAGGCGTTGAAAATGTAATTGGGGTTTGTCATTCTGTAAAAGACCGTAGATTTTCTCCGCTGTACCGTTAGCTTATCAATTTAGCCTTCATCGAATAAATTATATACAAGTATCCATGTTGACCTGTAGTTTCAATAGCGCTTGCACGATCCAACAAAAAAAAAATAGTCTACCGCATGTGTACGCGTGCGACAGATGGCAAGGGGACATCGTTTTCGAATCGATTCGTTCAACACTCTCAATGTCACATTTAATAACCCGAATGCCCGACAATCACTGCGCAGTTTTCACGGGGAACGGTTCAGTTTTGAAGTATCGGCACCTATTAGCTGATTGGACGCTCCTTTCGCTGTTTGTATAGGGCAATTTATTGGCCCTTTTTCCTGCACCGGTGCGAATCAATTCGTTATACAGCCTATCCGGCACAGTTGCGTGTCGCAACGTAAAAAACAAATCGGAACTCTGCAAATAAACTATTTCTATTAGTTGCTACCGGCGTAGCTATTGCCCACGTAAGCGAATTTTTGTTGCCGGTTTGACCGCATCTTTTATTCATAATAATTGACAAAATAAAATACATGATGTTCTATAGGTGTACTTACACTACCACTCAAAAGTGTCCGGACACTCCCCGGTAGATAAGTCGATGAAACTCGTATTTAATTTTAGTGAAGTATTGGTAAGTTCCACATACGTAATTTTTAAATTAAAACTAAAAGTTAGGCACTGAAATAACTTTTATACAATGCTAATACTTATTTCGCCAGTGTCCGGATACTTTTAAGCGGTAGTGTATACTAAACCCCTCGCACAACAGAACTTCTTTGACGTTCGCAATTTCTCTGAACATATCGACAACAACGAAATAGAATTTTATTTGCGTCTCTGGGGAATTAATAACTTCCATATTTAGCATAAGTAACAAGTGTATTTCAGCTACACGATTCTCTCATTTATATTTATCGTATTACCGCACAGTGTGATATTTCAGCAATCTAGGCATTCAACAAATATAGAATATCCATTTCAACGGAAATTCAAGTATCATTCTAGAAAACAGTCTGCTACAATCTACTAATTGAATTGATAATGTACTTTATAGCGTACAGTATATTATTACATTTCAGCGCTTCATGCAGCGTTAATAACGTTAGTAACAAATTTGTGTTCAAAGCTATGATCGTAGACAACGCAATACGTGAAAAATTATTTCCGATAAATTACGATGCCTAAAGGAAATTAATAATAAACATGTTTAGTAAATCGTGTTCGGAATCTTCACCCCTTGACTGCTCGTGCCACAATAAACGTGAAGGTCGGTCGCGCGTCGAGCCGGTCCGTGCAGTACAAGTGTTAACCGTGCAGGTCAGTACCGGTCCGTGCGTGTCCGTGCGGTACATACAAGCGTGAACGGTTCCATTTGAAACGCATGTTTCAATATTTTGTTGTGCCGGTCCGTGGCGTATAGTGTAAATTGACCTTATTGTACCACCTGGATTCCGCTTAGATCGCTAGAATACCACGCTGTGCAGGAACATGAAAAGTCGCGTTCCCGGTCTCCGCGGAAATTGGTCTTGTAACATTAAACGACCGAAAAACATTAACGGGGAGCCGTGTATTAATCACCGGTGTGTCCGGTGTGTTTTCTTTTGCAGCGTGTGCCCGCAACGTTCAGCGTGGGAGGAGGGGGTAGTTGAGGGTTGGCTGCAGACAGGGGAGGTGTTCCCGGACACCGAAAGCTGGGGCACCCTGACGAGGAGGTCCTGGAGGAGGAGGTGGGTCGCAGGAGAGAGGAAAGAAAGGAGGTGACCATCCACCCCACATGGACGCCACCCCCAAAGGACCCCCCGTACCCCCCACACCGGACATCCTGTCACCATTATTTAGCCGCAGAATATCCGACCTGAAGTTGACGCGCCGTGGTCAACGTTACCGTCGACTATCGAGGCATCCGACGCTTGATGCTGCTCGTACGACGGAAACGACCGCCTACGCGTCACTGTCATCCTGCACGTGCCTCTATCGTCTTTCTCGCCGAAAATTGAAGCCATCTCCGAGCCCGTATCGTCCTCTGTCGCGGATCCGACCGGCCCGAGGACGAAACTTGTCGATTATCGCGTACGAAAACGGATCATCCAGCCGCGATACCACCGAAAACCGTCATTACCGGTGTTCGTCATTGGCCAACAGCAACGTCCAATCGAGACCGCCGACGAACACGGGCACACCGACCATCCTCACGATATTATACCTCCCGTCGTCGGCCGGAGGCAGGAGAACGTTTTTTACCCCCGTTTTTACACCACGGCCAACGTGCCACGCGATTGATGCATTTTCTACGAGGACGCAAGCCGACGACCAACCCCATCGCGCCAGGAAGCTGCGTCTGAGAGGCGTCGACTTTCCCGTGAAACATATCTACAGACTCCGTCCAGATACGCCTAACTACGTGCCGCCGCAGCCTAATAGACCACGCGAACAATGTCGCGCAGCGCTGCCACGCGTCCTATGGAAGGTGAGTCTGATACCATTCGATTAATTCCCATGCACCACGGCGACGGAGATCGTCGCTAATCTCTACGGCACCTGCCGATCCCGACGAATTACGATAATCCGTTACGATCAATGATTCTCATTCCCGGCGACGCGACGCGATCGGCTCGCTAGGAATTGTCAGTACGGTAGCTCTGCGTGGGAGGTCTTCCATAAAAATTGCTACATATAGAGAAAAGAGATTGTGGAACTGAATTTAATAGTGATCACGACTTATCTAATGACTTCTGATTTTTATAAGATCGATTATTTCAGCTATGCAGAGAGAGAGGTCAGAAATGTTAACCGATGAGTTAAGTTATGCTTGTCTGGCATTTGTTATTCTTGCCAACAGTTAATTCTTCGTTTATTGACCTTTCTCCGCTGAATGTCGTCATGCGAAGACCACGTGTATATTATCGATGCTATGTTGTAAGAAGTCGTTTATTTGTGTTGAGAAGACTAATTTCAACGCTGTTGCCTTAATGGTTGGTAGCAAGGAACATTTCATCGCGTGAAAATCATCTATACGTTCTCACATCCTGTGTATGGATATTTTCGTAACGGCGGTACTGCCATTGTCGCCAGAGGAGAGGAGAGAGCACGAATTGAGGGAAAAAAGTTTCCCTCTCTTTACCAGTACCACATTAGTCACGTGACCAGGTTGCGGTGGAAGTGGAAGGTAGAGTAGGGATACAAGTCTTGATCTGGCGACACTAGGTACTGGGACAGGGTAGGTACTAGGTGAGGGAAGAAGATTGTTTCATTTTGTTTACATTTTCAATTTTTATTGAAAAATTTATTCGGTGGATTGCTCTGTCATAAAATCAAGGGTGGCTCCGTATTTATAAATACTTTCTATTTAAGGTACCTTCTAATATAATTTTCCTAAAACGCTACAATATATACATTAATAGAATACTATGCAGTACTGAAGGGAGAGATTATAATGTACAAAAATATAATCACTTTTATTGAACTGACTTTTAATAACCCTACTATGGTTTCCCAAAGGGATTTTCAACACTTTACTTTCTAATTGTTTTATTTCTTTATTCGATCTAACTTTCTTAAACTGAAAATGTAAACGCACAAAGTGCAGATCAGCTAGGTGTTATATTCTGTAAGTTAAATATTGAATTTTCAAAATTAAATTATGGGCTGCTACATGGAGCTCACAAATATGCGTACAGTGATTGAAAACAGTTTAACAATGTATACGAAGCCGGCAAATAACTTGCCGCCTGGCAGCCCTCGACGAAAATAATAAATCGATATAAGTATTAAAATTTCAATTCTGAACTCTCATGTTCTACCTCTAATTTCGATAAATTGAAAATACAACAAAGAGACAAGGATCCAATAAAATTTCTCTCCGCGTAAATACACGAATATTTGTGAAATTAAAATATTTAATAACTGATTAAGATCCGGCTTCATTCATTACACGTGCGCACACGTGTGTTCGAACAAACGTGAAATAGGGACCTCTAGCAAAAGCCCGAATAAAGTACCGTAGATAACCGTTCCGAACCGGTATTTCCCCGGTCGCGACCTCACCGACGGGACAACAACGTGCCAGGAGAGCGGAAAACAATGCGAGTTCCTGACGATCGCAAACGTAGCAACCCTCTTTACCCCCGAATGGTGGGAGTTCCGCCGGTGGTTGGTTGGTTAGTTGTGAAGTTCACGGCACCACCGGTGCGGCGACTCGTGGCGCCGTCAAGGGACGACGCCTCGAAGTCTCTCGACGTCGTTCGGGCAGTAGCACGTACGACGACTCGAGTCTTCACCGTGCTGTTCGAAGCGTGAAGCACGCCGTCGTGCGCGAGAGACGTGCACCCCTCGTGCAGTTGCGTGCGAACGTGATATACAACTAGAGAAAACGCGAAAGAGAGAGAGAGATATATCTAAAGTGCGTGTGCGTTTGCGTGTCGGGTAAACGTGAATATCTCCGGGTTCGTCCGGGGATTCCCGTGTGGTAGTCGGTTGATCGGGTTGCACGGGATCCAACGACGGTCCCCGTGCTTTCCGGGGCCGTGTGTGCGTGCGTGTGTCGCGCGCGATGAATCTAGTGACAGTGGTGCTGACAGTGGCGATGGAAAACGTGGAACGCCGGTGCCGATGGTCCGCGAGATCGGAGACGAGGAACGGTAGACGCCCAGCGCGCACCGGCTGATCATTTTCACCCCGGAGGGCCGTCAAAGGGACCGAAAAGTGGCCAGTGTGTCGCGATAGAACAGCCTTGTATCACCGTGTGCACGCATACCCCACCGTTCCTGTCATCGACGACCACGACGACCCAGACGAAGACAACGACGACGACGACATTGTCCACGGGACACGTTTCCCGTTCGGGGTTCCCTTCGTTCTCCCGTATCCCACACGTTCTACGTGTCTCTAGAAGGAAGCAGCATCCCTCGTCAAACGATCGATCGCACCCGTTTCGAACGTTTTTACGTGCGTCGACCGAGCGTGCAGTGGCTCGTCGTAAAATCCGCGTGAAACGGCCTCGATATGCTCTCCCGTCAACGACGACGATCGTTATAACGACGTCGCCCTCGTCGACGACGCCGCCGTCGCTTCGACCGCCCGTGTATACCCTTGCACCCACTGCGAAAACACAACCAGGTAATCCGATTCATTTTCGAAGGGAAACGAAGGTCGTCCCGTTGTGTACATTGTGTCTGAGTATGCGTGCAAGAGAGAGCAAGAGAGTGTATGCGTGTGTGTGTGTGTGTGTATCTCTGTGACCCCCGTACGTGCGCGTTAACCGTCGATGGGACAAAAAATTAGGAAACGATTTCGGATCGGCCGCCGAGGACCGTGAAATCAACGAAACGAGTCGATACTATCATACGTTATACGTCGATGACACCCAGTTATTATCGGCCACCCGATGCCGGTAATCGATTCGACCGATAAACCTAGAAGTTTCATAAATAATAGGGATCTTCGGATCGACGCGTTGCGTACTCGCTCGCGACTTATGTGTATGTACCTCTCGAAAAGGGAAAGCGAGAGAGACGAGCGTCGCAATGTATCGCCTCCCAAGGCCTACTTGTTATGATCGTAAGCACATTGACGCGGTGTGTGGACGGTTCTTTTCAGTGCGTCTTCCTTTTGTCCGCGCGTCAATAGGGTGAGACATCTCTCGTAAATAACGTCCGGTGCGGTCGTGCCTTTGCGCGTTCCGTTGTGTATAGTCGCGCATTTAGAACGCGGTCAGTCCCGCGTTATTAAATTCTCCGCGAACGAGGTTAGTTTTCCATCTATATTAGCATTTTATCGATGCTGTAATGGCAGAGAGAGAAAGAGGGAGAGAGAGGAAAGAGGAACGGGTGGAACGAACGTTCAGAATTGCCTCGGAGCACCTCTCCGACGCCGGGGACACGACGTCGCCCATTCAGTAATTTTCTAAGCGAATGTAAACCCAGACGTAAATTACCTGCTCGGGGCAGGGCGTCGTAAACGAATGAAGCTGGGTGTATCGTTAATTCTGCCGGGCCGTTCGAAGGCATAATAGAGCGACGCTCGGACGAAGCTGACCGGTACGAAAATATCATTCGGGTTCGAGGTTAAAAAAATATTTCAAAATGATTAGATTCCATTGCCGCGCGTTCGATTCAGGTCAATTGAAATGTTTTCGAGGACGTCGACAATGGATCGGTAAACATTTGATCAACTAGCTGCGCAGTGTTGTGTCGAGGAACCGTTAATTGTTTCTCCCATGCGGATTTTAAGAAATCGAGCCGCTATCAGCCATTCAGCCCTCAGAGACCCTTATCGCTCTGGCGATATCGAAGTGGAACGCCGTGAGCGTTGGAGACGTCACGCAAAATAAATACATTTTGCTGCGCCGTTAACTCGTCTTGCGATAATAGATTACTAACGTTATAAGCAGATTAACAAACGCTATTGCTAGGCTGCGGATCTTCCTGTAAACTTTCTCGCTTTAGGGTAACGGTCCCAATTACCGTGGGGGTAGTACATAATGAATATTTAAAAATAGATATATAGCAATATATATTAACTCATTTTTATGAAAAATTCAGTATCTCTTATTTACTGTTCATTACAAATAATTGGCCCCACAGTAATTGACCCCCTTACCCTATTTTATAATAACAAATTAGAAAATTCCTTATGGCAAGCATAGAGTAATGATGTCATCAATATTTGATACTATACATGTTTTCTTGGATTGTAAACATGCGTACATACTTTGTAAACGCATAAAATCCGCAGTCCAGCCGTTACGTTTGTGTAGAAAAAAATTCTTTTTTCACGCCGACTGGGTGAGGCCACACGAACGGGGACATCGGGTTTTTTCCATGAATTCGAGAAAGGCAATTATTTTCATCGAAGATTTAATGAACGCGTACGCATTTAATTCGGGCAGATAGGCGGGCGAGATTATCTTTGTAATTTTGCAAGATGATCGCGCTTCATGAAGCTCTTCGAATCGAATATGTCACCGTTGACAAACACTCGTTTGTTGATCTTCCCGTAAACTTTCACGCAGACGTTGCAGTCCCGGACATGCGTCGGTGACCGACATGTAACACGCAATTACATGCTCTCGCTTAATTGCAGGTATTTTTAATAATGTCAAACAACGAGCAAAGTGCACTGGTAGCGACGTTTTGAAAATTGAACCGACAAGCATGAAACAATTTCCAACAATTGACAACGAAATTGAAGAACAATCGGGCCAAATGGTAAAGAGGAAATAACGACAACGACACCGTAGAAACAAATCAATTGAAAGTACAGTATAGATATTTTTCCATAAAATGCTCCGTTTTCGAGATAATTGAGTTTGAATATTGGCCGGGTGCACGTGTACTCGAGTGCATTACTATCAGCAGCGTCAAGAAGCGCCCTCCCATCCATGGTACTCTTTGAGCGTTGAAAACGACGCTTGAGTGCATGTGCACTTGACCAATATTTAAATTTAATTGTCTCGTGATCGAAGCTTCTTCCGAACATATTTTATTACGGACAATTTTCCCCATTTCTCTTCGTGGAATGATCACTCTTCAATTCGCGTCGATTGCTCCCAGAATTTTATTAAATAAATCAATCAACCCCCGCATATGCAACCAAAATACACAATCCATTGTAAAGTTTCAACATTGGAGATTTTTTGCCCAATACTTCAGTGTCGAAACAATATTTTTAGGGGAACGTAAAAAATAGACTCACAGAAGGGTTGACATCAATTTAATTTAAAAAATCTATTCGCAAATAAAAACGATAAATAATCTCTGTCATTCGATAATTCTATAAATTAAAATTTTAAAAGAGATGTCGTTTTCTTGGACATATATTTAAAAGAAATTTCAAAATTTGAAAATCACTAAAATGAAAAATCACAAAAAATACATGAAATCACTAAAATCACTCATTTCACTAAAATGTACAATATTTGTTTATACGGGTTGAGCAAGCGATTTGTTTTGTGTGTACGTGTACTGTAAATGTAGAACGACCGTCGCCAATTGCAAACGATATTGAAGGAAAGTGAACTTCTAATTGAGAATGCAATTACCGGCGGATCGCAATGCACAAGTTGTTCCGCAATCGTGTCAGGGTGCACGGTTTCGATTTATCAAATTCAACACGGTCGACGATTGCGTAAATAATGCGTATTGACACAAACAGTGGGTCATGTGACCCTTATTTTAGCTCTAGAATCATAAAAAATTCAGTGACTTCCGACTGCAGTGGCATAGTCGCATGATACACCTATATCGGTGGCATGCGCTACGAGACATGTTTCGAAGGATTTTTACCGGGAGGACCTGTTCGCGTTTGTACGTCTTCGACTCGTTTCCGGTTTCAAGACTCACTAAACTCGTAACACGATACCTATACCCAACGTTTCTCGTGCGTATTAAATTCCATTGGGAACGTTCGATGTTGATCGGATCAATTTTTTGGCGCAATGTTTACCACGATTTCGATAATAATCAAACGATTCCTGTCGAGCTTGTGGAATTTGAGACATTATTTGACACATATTTACAAAAACGGACCTGCCACCGATGTTGATAATTTATAGTTTCAGCTTTAGTTATTTCAATTATTTAAACGTGTTGCTTGTCTACACAAGAGTCAATAAAAAATAATCTTGCTCTAGGGAGAACTTTTGGGAGGATCAGAATTGATATAAGATATTTAAAAAATTATTGAAATCGGGGGTAACTGTGTTCTTGTAAATATTAGACCCATTATTTTGATCATGTTACGTTTAAGAAAAAGAATAATCTCGTGATCCTTAAAGAATCTTGGTGGAGGCTTTATTAAAATTGCGTTTCGCACAAAAACGCTGTCCATAGTGCAGAGATAGATAAATGTTAATTTCGTAATTTCCGTGTCGAAAAAATAGGTTAACATAATCTGGAAAAGTGTGGCCAGATTTCACCAAGTTTCCTTTATGATACACTCGACTATAAATGTCCATCGGCAATTAATAGCACGGTACTGAATTGTTAATCACTGCCACGTGACCTGGCTCAGGTATCGTTTGACAGACCATGTCGCATGAAAGTGGTATCGAATGAAGTCTATAAACGAAAATCGCGGTTCTTAAAGTTGTTTCACTTTCGCCACGTTTCAACGCTCTGGCACAGTACCGCATATTTATTTAACGTTTACGATCAAAATTCCGCTTAACTCGACAACGGTTAGGTGAAAGCGCCTTGTGGATTTTTCTAAAGAAATGTCTTTACCTGTATGCAATCACGCGAAATTGCATTTTCTAAAATTAGGAACCCCGGCGGGGATTAAATTCGCAGATTAAGCAACTTATCTGCATACGTAATCAATCAACTCTAAAACGTTAGGCAAACTAGGGTAAGGGACCCAATTACTATGCCTATATGAGTTACACATATTTTTAAAGCATAATGAATATTAAAAAATGATATTAAATGCTTTTCATTAATATTCATTATGCTATAAGAATAGGTATAATTAATACAGGCACAGTAATTGGTTACCCCATAGAAGCAGCATAATTTTAATATTGTGTAGTTCTTGGGCTCGTCGAATATCAGGTTTCCAGAAACTCGCTTTCAGCCGGCGATGAAAAAATTCTGTTCATTTGCGGATTAAAAAATCGCAAAGCTGCCCGGAATCCTCGTTATTCGAATAACTTCGACAGAAGTCTATTCCGCAAAATTTTCCGGGAACCGGAGACGCATCGGGGCTCGCGGAGAGCTGCAAATATTGGCACGAAGGTTAACGGGAAAGCAATTTGTGACGAATATTTTAACGAGCCCACATAAACGTCCGCAGTCTAGCGCACATTAACAAAGGGAACAGCGATTCGAACCAGTCGGATAACCAGAGCGATGCAATTAAGAGAACATTTCTCGTTTGTATTGATAACCGAAATGACTGGATTAGTGCCAAGCATCGGGATTTAAGGCCAGCGTCGTCAGGGTAAACGTAAAAAGTTTCGCGGGCCAGGGTTTTGCCGTATCCGAGAGATGGATCTTTAACGCGGTTGTACCTCCGTAAAGACTGAAACATGATTTATACATGGTGTCTCAAAAATGTTCTATGTACTTCCTTGAAACGGGTGTTTCCCAAGATCATTTGAAGTAACTTTATCCTATGAGAAAATGTTCTCTAGCTTTCTTATTGGTTCCTCTTTTTCGTTAATAATTATTTAGCAATGCCACGGAGAACATTTCTAAAAAATTACTTCAAATCACCTCGGGAAGCACTCGTTTCAAGGAAGAACAACGTTTTTGGGACACCCTGTATAACGATCGCACGTTTTAGTGAGGTCCCCGACGATCGAACCAGCGGATAAGACGCGTTATCGATTCTTTTTGATACGAGCGCACCGCAACGATAAATTCAATATTTTTTTTGTTCCTCGTCTTTTCTCTCTCGATCGCTCGCGCACGACCGAGATATATCGCGCGGAGAAGGAATTGGATCGGTTTCGCGCGACCGTTTTGTTTTTCCTGTAATAGATTTACGCGTGCCGACCTGCGGACGCGATTTCGCATTTTTCATCGGAAAAACGAACGTCGGCCACTTGGGAGCACACCCCACTTCTCGACCATAAAATTTTTTGTTTTGCAACGCTCTCTGGGATTGAACCCATCGAATTCGGGAATTTTATATTTTTTTGTCCCGATTGTTATTATACATTCTATGTATCCTTAAACTGTTCTGGTGACGTGTAGAAACAAAATATAAGATCTTTTCGATAAAAACCATGACCTTGAAAAATTGACTTGGAATATATTCTTCCTTGGAATTGTTCTTCGTTGAATTGAACAACTTTTGTCAGAGAAATTTTGTTCATTTGCTCGGCGGTATTGGTATCCGTTCTGACGGTATTTCTTTGTCCTATTTATCAAATACAATAATACACATCTCCATTACAGTGTACAATGTACGTACAGTACAATAGACAGTGAACAGTAGAGGAGCAAAAAGTGTAAACAGTATAAAAACTGGGGAAGTAACAATGGAAATGTCCCCATTGTCTTGAAATATACTTTCCATAAATTCAGTTCTAATATTCCATATATCTTTTAACGCAGTTAGTTTCGTTGCGTCTAAGAACAGCATTCCGTTTTTTAGAATAATTTATGTATATATCTATCGTTTTTCTTTGTTTTTTTTTTTTAAATGTTAACAGTTAACTCGCTTGTTAACACGCTTGACTAACTTTAATATCTCGGCGACGTCGTTAACATCTATTTATTGAACAACCCTTAAGCCGTATTTAAAGTCATAATTTTTACAATTATTACAATCGAAAAAGCTCTCATGTTTTGCACAGATTATTTTTTCGTCAAAAGGTACGATCCCAGATGACCCCAAAAGTCTCGAGATTAATTTTCGCCAAGTACAATGTTCCCACGAACAACGCGGAGGGACATCGATTATTCGTGTAGATGAAAATTCGTGTGGTTTGAAACCACTGCTCATCTTCACAAAAATCTGACGTACGTTTGTATTCTCGCATTGAAATTTTTATGTAATTTCGCCTATTTTATGCAAACGGGCCACCGTGCGTCGGTCCCCAGGGACAGCGTTTAACGTGTTAATCGAAGGAGGTTTGCGCGTTGCTGTATAGTCAGCCGAGGTTCACCCTATCCGGCACAAGTATCCTCGAGCAGCCAGGTTTGTTTCGTAATGGAGGAAAGGAAGGGCGTGGAAAGGACAGAGCCGCCACGCCGGGTATTCCCCATTATCATCGAGACGACCGGCCGCATTTCCGAGGAAATTACAAGCGGCGCGCGGGCCCAGCGAACGAGCGAGAAAATAAATCGCAAAACGGTCTTATTTTAAACGCGTGCTCGCGTCAGAACACTTAACAGACCCTTGGTTGTTCGAACGTTGTTGTTGACTCGGACTCGAATGTTATCCCCGTGCACATCGGCGCACGCTGCGGCACGCTGTGGCGCGTTGTTCTCGACATTACAGCCGGAACTTCTCAAATATTTAATGAAACGTAGAAGCTACGACGCGCGTAACAAGCGTATCTCGCCTCCCTTCTACGTACGTGCTCGTCTTCTAGTTTTTTTCTTTTTCCTCTTTACAAATACACCCTGCCGTTTCACTCGGTGTTAATAATAGACCAGCCTTTCATCTACGGCTGAAAATAAAGTTCGAACGGACACTTTTTACTCGAACCGTGTTAACCCCGTAAATATTAGGCTGCCCGATCAACAAATGTTGAGCCTTTCCGTGAAAGATCATTTCCGCTGTTTTTATACGCGAAACAGTACTTTGTAACTTATACAACCCGCTTATGGTTTAAAAGCCGAGCCCTGTTCTTTGCGTCGAAGTAATCTCAGTTAACGAGGTGCAGAGTTTCTCACAGTGATCGCTGGACTGCGGATTTTTATGGAAAATAAAAAATTTCCATCTGAATTGCAACCGACTAGGCTGAACTAAAAATTTTTATTTCTTTCGTAATATATTTGATAGATTGAATATAATATAACAGTAGCTGTACTCATTTTTGTCATAAATGTCTAGTGATCACCCTTCGATTCTATTAGCTCAGATGTATCTCATGCAACTCTGTTAGGATGAAAGTTAATTTCCTAAGATACGCAGAGAATCGTCGTCACTTAAATGTGACTAGTGCGGTAGTCCGCGTATTAATCTTTTACGAGCGAGAATTTAATTTATAAAACGTATTTGCAATTCAAAAGCTGAGGCTGTCCGCGTAATTGGAAATACAAGTTCATCGTTTGCTTAATTAAATTTCTTTTGTGCTCACTGTGACGTAAAAATGAACAACGAGAAGCTGTATTCTCATGCAACCATGCCTTTTCATTTCTGCAAAGTTGAAAAGCCGGTACGAGTAGCATAATAGACTCGTGGTGCGTATGTTGATGGTGCTGTGAATGGGATAATGATGCAAAGATGGCTTCGAGACACTGATAAAAGATCTAATCTTCGAAAGAAGATCTGTAATTAAAAATGATGAAGTCCGTTAAATATTGACAAAAAACCCAGCACCTTTTTTTTACCAATATTTTCTATTAAAATATTATTTTACCGGACACCGTTGGTTCACCGAGTTATCGTTGCCCTGCTTTGTTTTTAAAAAATTTCTTCCTCACCTCCAGGGTATATTGTGCTTTCATAAATTCTTATCACGGTAATCTCCTATCTGCCTTCAACGTTAAAGAACTTTCGAAACTTTGATTTTTGGTAACTAAGTAGATCGACAAGTTTGATAGGAATTCGCAACAACTTAACACGCCAGCGAGTTAGCGAGAGAAAGTTTGAAAATGTCCTAGCCTAGTACCTCAAAACCGATAACACGAGACTGCTCGATTAGCATTGTAATCCTCGAATAGTTAGAAATATATGGTAGTAGACGTACTTTAAACAATTCGAGCGTTTAAGTCTTCACAGCATTAGATTAGACAACCGAATTTTAATTTTTCTCTTTTTATTTCGAAACAAGAAAATCCCCTCTTTCTTCTACCAAAAGTATCGAAAGAAAACTGTACTAAAACGTGGATCAGACATGACTCACGCCGATACTTTTAGATAATTGAAATTATTAAGGGTTCAAGGGTTCAATTATTATTTATTAATCATTAGTTTCCATGTAACTTCCATATATTGCAGTCGACGAAGAAAATTCTTCTTTCGCAGTTCTCGCCATGTTTCCTGTCTGATATTTTACAAATTGTCGATCGCGAGAAAAGTGCAAAGAATCTCAAACCGTGGATTGAAAAGGTTCGTCAAAGGTTGCATCGGTAAAAGGAAGAATTTAGAGATAATACACTTGTCCTGGTGCGGTGAATAGGATAGAAGACAATGGAAGTTCCTGAACCGATCAGTTCGCTTCGATGAAAAACCTGTCCGGGACTCGTGTGTCGCCCGTTTCGCGACAGATTCGTGCTGGTTCGCCCCCCGTAAGCCACCGGGTGGGTCTCAAAGGGCAAGAATCGTTCAGAGCACTTTCTCTCGCATCGGTAAATAAAATTTTTCCCGGAACTGGTTTTTTTTCATAGGGCGACAGATTCCACGTGGATATACAAGTTGGGAATAGTATTTTCCTCTTCTTTTTTTTTCATAGGAGCTTTACGGGAAATCGAGGTTCAATATTGGCTGAGTGCGCGTGCACTCAGGACACAGTGGAACGCTCTTCGATTCAGCAGCCGCGCCGCGCCGTTGGTGGTGGTGGTAGTGGTGGTGGGATTCCTTTCAACCTATGGGATCCCTGGAGTGACCCGACCGGGTTCCAAGTGCACGTGCACTCGCTCGATATTTAAACTCGATTCTCTCGAAACCGAACTCCCTATGCGGGGGGAAAAATGCCATTTCCTAAAATCGATATAGCTTTTTGCACGGTAAATTAATGCGCTGCGTGAAGTCTCTGAACCCTTTGAGGCCGAATGCTGACATAATGATGTCGTTAGGACTGTGCGCTCGATTCCTAAAATTGCGAACAATTAATTCAATCCTCGTTCGTGCCAATTCGGCGCATTTTTTCTACTGACGATTAAATAAATCGTTCTGCACCTTGTTTTATTAGTCGCGAACGACGCGTGCGATCCTACTTTAAACTTATCTCATTTTACTCTCCGGTTTCACGGGACAAATGAAGTTGAGATAATGAGGGACAGGCGAGATCTAATTATTGGGTTGGCCACAGGTAATCCAGGATTTGTGAGCCATATTTTATTGTGTCATTGACTAGGTTACTTTGATTATGTGAAGCTTTTTGTCAGTGGATGTGCTAAGGGTGGCGAAAACTGAAACCCCTGTATTTCCTTGAATTTTAAAGATAACAGGAAGAAAGTTCCAGGCGATATGCCTCTCCGAATGTTAGAATGCGTGGCGGCCTTGCTTCCTGATTATTGCATCTCTGACCTCGATGCTGCATTCGCTGCTTCTTTCCCGGGAAATGTCATTTCAGGGATGCAATTTTGCAACATGTAAATTCGATTATGATTTCTTAGAAATATCATTGTAAAAGTTGCGACGGTGAGTTGGTGTAACTTGAATTATATTTAAGATACCCGGGGCGAGAGAAAAGAATAGCAATGCAGCGATAAAGAGTAAGTCATGCTTCAAAGAAGTACGCGTAAGAGTAATTAATTTTTACATCGCTTTTTTGCGAACGCTGCTCCGCATGGAGGGATTAGTTCTATGAATTCTACCTTAAAGCGTCGAATCATCTCTCCGCTCGTTACGCCAGTAACTCTGCACCGTCTTTGACAAGAATTAACACTCCGATGTCGTTACCGAATCCTTTTTTCAGCGAGTCATAGTCTTAATAAATACAAGTGTAATTCGACAACCGACTGCAGTCAGACCCGTTTCACACGGCACACGATCTTGTAATTTACAAATATTATATTTTACGGATCTCGCGCAGCGTCGAGCAGTAAAACAAAAATACCGAACGACTCTTTGGAACAGCCATTGCGACATAAAACTGCACGAAGAATGCGAATATCCAAATTTATCCGAGCCATGTTTGCCTCATTAATCATCGAAACTCTTCTACATTCTATTTTTTCCGACATGTTGTTAATATTCTTTCAATCGAGTGTTCTTGCTTATCGAGTTGAGGGAAATCGATTTTCTTGAATTTTTTAATGGTTTTAAGAATACATTTCTCAGAGAAGATTTCAAAACTTAATGAATTGCTCAAGTTACTACTGCTTCTAACTTCGTACACGTCCCCCTGAAAGCTGTTCATGTTGGTAGAAGCCGTAACTCAGAAACTTAAGCAAAACATTTTGCACACCCAACAACAAAAGACTGTTTTAATCGAACTTGCACCATTCCAGTAAAAGTTTTTCTGAACCAGTCACGCGCCATCTGTAAGTCAAGATTTTCTAATAATGTTGACAACTGTGACAAAGATTAACACGTTGTCACCGGTGACCCTACGGAATTACATGAAAACGATTGGCATAAAATTAATGCCACTAAATATTAATTTATTAACGGGGAAATCAACTCAATTGAAGCATAAATTGAGAACTTCATTATCGAGTAACAATTGTTATTAATAATGCTGATCCTTTCAAGTTCAAATTTATCATAGTGCGAGCTAATTAGTCCATCTGCAGTCCAGAGAAATCTAATAAAATTTGGTGTATATCAATAAATCATAAAAATGAATTTCTGAACCTGATCAGAAATTAGTATCGCCCTTATGCGACCGACGAGGCGTTTAACGTGTTGATGGCAAGGAGACCAAGTCTCGGAAAGCCAGGTTACAAACAAATCCCTCCAAAAACTAGGACAAATTCCGTGGAAATCCGAGCAGATGGCAGCGCCAAGTATAACCACGTATGATAGAGATATGAGTTTTGTCCACGTTTTCGCACAAATCGAACACTATGCGTCCTCGAGATCGCGCGCTCGCGTTCGCGCTCCGATAACCTGTTCGGTGTGTTCCGTGGCACTAAAATAGTTTCGGTGCATAGAGAGTACGGTTTTCGCAAGCTCCTCGCGATCCGAGTGTTTCTGATCGTTATAGTAGTAGCTCTGCCTAAATCTGCAATATGCCTAAATCTGTTTAGGTAATTACACTTCAATTTTCACGATTCGTCCCCACTCTTGAAAGCCACAATCATGCCATAAAGAGAACTTCAGAACTTCAATTTTTGTCCTACCTTTTTGAACGTAACACCAGTGGATTGTCGAGATTTTTCCGATTAAAATGAGTCCAAACACAACGTAAATCGGACTAGATTCACGAATAACATGATTAATAACGCACCTGAGATTGCTATGTTCGAAGTCTATAAAACTAGTCCGATTTACGTCGTGTTTGGACTCGTTTTAATCGGAAGAAGCTCAACAATCTATTGGTACCACATTTGATTAGGAAAGACAAAAATTATTGACCTCGGAATTTTCTTAATTTTTCATTTTCGATAGCAATGTTCGCTGTTTGGTTGTACTTTTTTCCACGATAACTCGCCAAGAGTTTCTTCATAATATCTAATAAAAAAATACATATATAAATGAAAAGTAATTAAATGATGAGACACCTACGACATTTTTGACTCACCCTGTATTTGCTCTCTTTTCTTATCTACCGAGATAGGGCTCCGCCGAGCTCGAGGCGTTAAGTGATAGGGGGAGAGGGGGTGGTGGAAATTTAACCGTGTGAATTTCGGAGACGTTTAACCGTGGATCACCGTATTTTCCGCGAAAAGCATTTCCCTTGAAGAACATTGCTCATCGGTTGAGAGCCGCTGACTTACGTAAGAGCCATTATCGCGGACCGCGTCTTAGAAGATCGGCTGGCTAGCGCCGTCGGAGACGGTGTCTGTCTTGATCTTCGCCGGGCGTGGATTCCCTGGAAATCTCGGGTCGGGTCGGAGGAGCTTGTAGATCGACGTCGAGGCCCGTTAATATTTCGAGGAAGTGCACACCGACGGGGTATTTTCGTTCGTAGACGCCCAAAGCGGCTTGCTCGAACGCTGACATCATTCGTGCATGCGGAATCAAGGACGTCGAAGAAAACACCGCGCTCGAAGGATGCTGCCACGAATCGATGCCGCCTCGGTACCACCATCGATCCTCCTACCATGTTGACAGTACCACCGTGTGCGCATTGCCAGTCTCTTTTCGCTCCCGTGGAAAATCCCTATATTGTTCTAATTCTTGCCCCTGTCTAATAATTTCCGAGATATTCTATAAAATAAATTTTTCTAAATTAGTTTTCAAGGAATATGCTACTCCAACGTGTAGTATAAGCTTTTAATTGCTTAGTCAATTGTCAGCTCCATTCACAGCTCATCAACTTTTTGAACGCATTTTCAACGGTGCTTTATCTGGATCCATTTATCTTCTTATTGCGCCCAATTGAGCAACTGTCGAGTGAAATTAATTACCAAGTGCCGAGCAGCTGGATGACATTTTGAATTGCCGGGTCAAAACGAACCCGAACCACTCCGTCGAAGTGTTAATTTCCTGTAAACTGTATCTCGAAGAACAGTTAAAGGTTGCGAGGCCCATGCGACTCGAGTCCTCGTTTTCCAAAAACGGGTTACGGTGAACTATGCCTGAAAGTATGAACTATATACTAGGAACGTGCCCGCATGGTGTTTTATCTCGACACGCTACAGTAATTCGCCGAATGTTTTGGTATGCTAAGGGTAATCATCGGATTGCGGATCTTTGTGCAAAATAAAAAATATTTGCTTTGATTGCAAGACACAGGAGCAAAATACAAAATTTCTTTCTTCGTTTAATTATTTTATTTAGCTAAAACCACTGCTTTAAATTGTGCTTACCTATTTTTGTCATAAACGCATAAAATCCGCAGTCTAGTAACCATACTTCATCTTATCACTACGTTCACGCACCGTTGGTGCACGTGTTACTCGAGTACTCTTCTGGGTTGGAGGAGGGGGGTTTGTGCAATAAATGGCGAAATCTAGGAACGACATAATTCAGGGCACAAAGGGGTCAAACCCTGAAGTCATATTGGGGAGGAACATTTAGTTTAGCTCGAGGCTCCGAAGCAAACACTTCATCTCGGCGAGTAAGCGTCTTCATTGGGTCAACAAAGTTGTTGATTTTCTAGCGCGTAGGGAACGAGCTCTGAGACTTACAGCAGTTACCAAGCAACAGCAGCTGTTTCTATAAGTTCTTTTGATCTCACGGCTCCGCGCTAGGACGTGACCTTTATTAAGATTTTCTGTCTCGAAGAAGTCGCGAAGAATTTTCATTTCTTATTGGAAAATTTCTTCAATCCTTGCGCCAGGATACAAATGTCTCGTGCAGGAAAGCTTTAACCCTGCGATATAATAGTACACACACACATACGTACACACACAATCCCATTAACACTGTTCCGGGGTATGCGGTGCTCTAGCACTACCGCTAATGAATAACACAACCACTTCGAACAACTTTACACCTGCTACTGGATAGACCTTCGCTCTTAGTGGATAAGGAAGTACAACTAATAAGACGTTGTCAGTAACATTGCTGAGCTATGCACGGAATTGCGGTAACTCGGTACGATATGTGGTTCATCAGAAAAAAGACCAAACTATCTGTTATCATAATTAATTTTCATCTTGTAAGACAGGATCTTTAGTAACACTGAATCCGAGAAATTAATTCCAAGAATTCCGAGATTCCTGGAATCTCTGAGACACTTCCTAAGCCAATGACTGAACTGTGGACCTTTATGCAAAGTGAACATTTTGTGCAAAACAGGAGCCGAGGAAAAAGTTTTCTCTTTCTTTAATAATTTCAGTGGGTTGAAAATAATACATTCATGTTTCTAGCTTCTCTTAGCCTTCATGCTATTTTAAATCGAGCTACCCATTTTTGTCGTAAAAGTTTACCAGAATTCTCTCTGCGTACAATGTACGCTCGAGTCTCTCTTTCCACGGTGAGTTTTAAATTAGTGTAAATTCTACGAAAGCTAATTTAAAATATAGAAATGCGTACACTGAAAACATTTTATTTAATGCACACACAAAAAGAGGAGTTACCGTGTAAAAGATAATGGAAAATTATCGACATTTTACTCGTAGTCGTTTTTCATTAGAGCACAACGTTTTTTACTATCGGGATAAAATCTCGTGACAACAGAAAACTGCATCAATGTGGACAAAGCGTGTTAGGAAAATCGTGCAACTGCGAGTAAAACGTATTTAAAAAATATGTATTAGGTTATGAGGCAAACGCGGCTGAACATATAATATGAACATGTTGTAATCTTTAAAAATTTACTTACTACTCGTTGTAAGTGCGCTTAACTGTGATTAATAAAATTAAGAGCCACTTGCAGCAGCCTTTTTAGCGAAAAAAAGTCGCTTTTAATGAATGGGGTAGCTTATTTACGTTACAATAACTCTGAATCGTGTGAAGAGAGACGCAGATGTGCAAACCAAAGTGTTTTGAGTGTTTGGTTTACACCAGTGATGGGCACGGTAGGGGCCCCTCAAACGCCTGCTTCCCCCACCAAGTGGGCGCTATAGTGGGGACGGTCTTGCCTAATTACGACAAAAATGCCCATCCCTGGTTTACACCAATAATTGAGGATTCAGTGTAATTAAATTGCCAGACATCACTACTTTCTTCTCAACCACTCTAAAGCAACATATTTTAACCATTTTATGACAAATAGAGTCCGTGAAGCTGTTGCTCTGTTTTCGTAGAAATCGGCGAGTAAAAGCGACGACCGTAAAGGTGTCACTATAATTAATGACGCTGTCGTAGCGTAAAAATATTAGCAGCGAGCTCGCGGATGGACGACACCGTCTCGACGGTCTCGAACGAATTAAATGTATCGATCGATAGTAATTGACCGATTTTCCCGCAAGTCATGCAACAAGTACAAAATTAATACGCAGTCGTGCACAAGCTCGCGTTCGAATTTAACGACCGGCGTACGTAAACCGTGAAATTTCCGGGCAACTTTAGAAATTGGATAATTCACCGGCACGCTTCAGGGGCGAAACGAGATAAGTGAAGTTTCCGAATTTTATTCAGGGATTTATACCGAATGAAAAATTCTGATTTTTTGGGGGACATAGAAATGTAACTTTCAGCTTCAAATCTCAATTTATTAGGCGAAGTTATTCATTTGTTCCGATACCTTACTTCTCCCACTTATGCGTTTAGGGCAATAGTTGTACGTGATGCATAAAATTGCAGGAAAATGTGAGAAAACAGTAACAATCGAAAATGTTGATATCGCCTAAAGATCCACAGGCCGATGACAATATTTACAGAAATAATATTTATGGAACACTTGCTTGCAGATTGAAATCAGAATAATTTCGCTTGCCTCATTTACTTCGACGGTTGCCGAAGCAATACCGCGCCATTTTTTAATAAATAATGCACCAATGGCAGATGAATTGCCGTTCGATATGTCTCATTGCAATTTCAAATGCGTCCTTCCATTCCGAATGACCTACTTTATCATTTCTACCTTCATCCGATATTACGATCTGTTTCTACGACAACTATTGGCTGTATAAATCGAACTGTCGGATAAGACGGTGTCTTGAAACTTGGAGAAAATTCGAACAAAATTAAATGTTACATTATCTTTTAGTATATTATGTTTTCTCTAAAGCATGAAAGAGGTACTGTAAAACAAAAACAATTTTCTTCTTGACAGCGAATATACATTAATATACAAAAAAAATCAAGTTTTCTCCATGTTCCATAAAAGCAAATTTTTTAAAAATCATTTGTATTGAAGTTGAGAATGGCTGATATCTTGCTCATATTTTTAAAATTAGTTTCCAATAATACGAAGCTTCGAAACTACAATTTCGGCCACGAAAACCGGGAAGATCGCGGGCGATCCGCTAGAATTTACATGTTTCTGGTGCGTGACGCAAAACACGCGTCCCGCGGTTCTTATTTTTAACCGTTCGGTGGTGAAAACGACCGCCTATAAACAGACGTGTCAACAATGCAGGCGTGTTTCTTTCAAAACGAAAATAACACGGTTCTCTCGGCGCTGGTGTTTTCGAAGTCCCATCGACGGTCGCGCGAGCGTGGCGCATAATCGGCGCGGCGAACGCGCGTGAACTCGCGCGCGTGCAAAGTGTCGTTCGTTTCCCCCGGTTTGCGTTGCGGGCAGGTCGCACGCGACGACACCGAATGCTCGCAGATCGCGTGACCGGGCCCGATTTCTTTTCAGAAACCGCCCTGCACCTCGCGAGATCTGAAATGCTGCAAAGTTTCGTCCAGATATCGCCTCGGTATCGTCTCGTGACAGGATCGCGCCGCTCGAAGCGCGTTGCCGAAGAGGGTGGCCGCGAGTCGTCGCACGGTCTCTTCGGATCGACGACCTTGAACCAGTTGCACAGACGAGGAACGAGTCGTGTACGGCGACCTTGGACGAAGCTGCTGCCGGTAGGTGTCGAGGATCGACGAGAACAACGACGGGACACGCGAAAAGGATACATGGTGTCGCCGGAAGGAGTATTCCCGTCTAAGGACGCCGCCTATCGTGGATAAGCGGACTCGAAGTGGTGTAGATCGGTCGTCTAACGAAGGTACAGAGTCACGGGCTAATGCCGTCCTGCACCTGCGATGATTCGCGAGGACGAAGAAGGGGAGAGATCCAGGTGGAAATATGTAAGAGGCGAGGCGGACATTGTCTCGTCGGCACGGCTCAGGTGCCACGAGGAAGAAGAGGTTGGCCTTATAGAGGGTTTATAGTTTGCGTAGGATAGACGATGAGCGTCGAGGTTGACACGCTGGAACTCGAGGTCTTCGAGGTGAGTCCTCCAATCCTCTCGAGGACGAGACGAACGGAAGTCGGGATTTTCTGTCCGGATGCCTCGGATTCTCTTAGCACTCGGTTCATTTTCTTGTGCTGCCGTCGAATCGCTAAACTCTCGTTAACTCGCGGACTCGTACACGATCTGTTTGCTCCGCTTGTTCGCGAATCTGATCGCGTGACTTTTCCTTTAGCAGTGGCTATGATCTTCATATTTTCAATCGTATTTCCTGAATATTTTATACGAACAATTTTAATTGTACACCAAAATCATTTTCACTTTTCGATATACAGTAGAATCCTGTTAACAGGCTTTTGTCTCCTCCGCGAGTTAACGAGGCAGCTTCAATTAATAGGTTCGCTATCGTGTGTCACATGTGTATCTTATAGCAAAAGCACGAAGAAATCGCGTTGCGTTTTCCCAGTAGTCGAGAACAATGTATCGAACAAGCCATTCGGAATAGAAAATGCGAGGACGGATTTCACAGTAAATAGCGAACCTATTAACAACTTCTGCACAGCGTGTACACGATTTTAGTTCTGCTGAATGCAATAGGTGTTTGATTTGTATAAACATTCGAATCGTTTGTGATTGGCCCGCAAGTTTTACATAAATACAAAACCACTTGAACGTCGTAAGCACGTTTCTGTCGTTCGTGAAACGGGTTTAACGTAAAACGGCGGGCGAATCGCGATCTCTCGAAAAGTTTACATCGTGTAATACCTTCATTGGATTTCCGTTCGCTAGCTCTCGTGTGCCGTTTGGCGATTAACGCGGTTTTTACGTGGCCCTCTGTGTGCGTGAAACTTCGAAATTGAACGAGAAATTTGAAACACGATATTTGCCATACCTTCGACGGCCATCGAAGTCAACAGAATCGTTAAGGATATTCGGGAAAATGAATCTCAATGTTGTAATGAACATGTCGATCTAAACAGCGAATAGATTTTTTGGTTGTTATTCTTTGTGTAAGAATTTGGTTCCATGTACCCCGGTATTACAATTAAACTTAAATTTAGAAAAGAGTATCAGAGTTGGTAAAAGGGTAATAAAGACTATTCTGGGTAGTAAAGAGATCCGAGGACTATTCTAGACAAAAGAGTCGCTATACAAGTCAACGAAGCCATTTTGGAAAGTAAGTATTCGGATTAGAGAGACCCAAGAAGACCATCGAAGGCTCAGAGGACCATGAAGGTTCTAATCCTATATACAGATTGTAGACTCCTCGTCTCGTAGGACCCTGCAAGGACCATTCCAAATTGAAGAAACTTAATAGAAGTACATAGGACATTGGGGACCCTTGCGCTTCGAAAGCGTCAGCTTATGGTTCCTTTGGATTAGATCCGCGCTAGGATAACCTTCCTCGAGAAATCGGTGCAACGATTAGGCTCGCTGGTACGAGGTCTCTTGGACCAATCTCAGCCGAGTGTCCCGAAGGATCTAGCCAACTGTGGAAGTCAAAAAACGTACTTCTTTGAAGCGTCGATATGAAATTCTCATTTCTCGTACTTTTACATGCTTCACATATTTCACAGTCAGAATTCCGAACTGAAAAATCGGAAAAAATTCCTCTGTATGCAATTCGATGCCTGAAATGTGTCAGATTTTTTTCAGAATTTTTCAATACGATCAACTGCTCTGTCAGCATTAAAAGCTCTCCACAACGTTTATTATCGTTGTACTTCATAGTTTTGTATTTTTATGTCTCGGATGTAACTTATAACTATCGAAAAAAAAAAAATAGACAAGGTTCAGGGGATGATTTTTGGTAAGATATCGGACGATTTTGTCCCTCACATTTGGCTGGACCCTTCATTCTGATCTGAATCCGAACGGAATGCCTAGCGATTACCGAAGATAACAACATCTGCTGTATCTAACGCAGCAATAAATACTATCAGGTGTTTTGAGCCTTGAATAACTAACAGGGATTGAAAGTTTACAGTTCCGTAGTGCCGTTGTATACTCCTAAGCCGTGACATTAAATATTTTAGTGCTCAAGACGGTGGAGATGACCTCGGCTGACTAGCAGCCAGATGAGACCATGAATTTAGACATTCGAATCGTAACAGATAAAAGAAATCTCGTTAGGGGAATTCTACGTTGACTAGGTAACAGCAGAAGGACGTTCCCGAGCAGCGTGTGTGCTCGCGAATTGTCTCCACGTGTCGTAGAACGTTTGTATTGAGCCGGATATATTGACTAGCTGGCCGGCGGCGTGTGCATACGAACTGTGTACAATGTACTTCGCAATTGCGCCGTCCTATAGTGGCACTGAATCACCAAAACGTGACCAAATAGGCAAAAATGAATTTTCCGTTGGAGGAATGTCTCTTGCCTTATTGGGTGCTCAGATAATGACTATGGAAAAATCGAGGGAAATGAAATTTTTTGAGTTTCACATCCGCCATATCTACCATTTTAGTTTCTGTAATTTTTGCATCAGATTCGTGATCAACGACCCGAAAAACATGGGGATACTAATTTTCAAGGAAATCCAACAATTTTTGAGTTACACGCCTACCACTTTGCTTTCTTTTTTAATTTCAACATCAGATTCGTAATCAATGATCCGAAAAACTCCGGAGAGTATCAATTTTCAATTAAATTTGAGTACTTGTTGGGTACTCCGAGTATGGTATTTTGGCCATGTTTTGGCGTTTTGGTCCCACTGTGCGTTTCCGGGAAATTGATGATACACAAAGCCCCGTAATTCCTTTTCTTATTACGCTGTCCTATTGAAATATTGCTGGCCGTTTTTTTTGTCAGTGGTATTTATCGCCACTGACGCAGAGTTGACCGAGTGAGAGCAATCGGACGAATTCTACCATTCCATTGCAGTTCTAAAGCCATTAGCCGATGGTCCAATTGGTGGTACTTGAAAAAGTAGGTGCAGCAGTGTCTCGATATATGTGCCGGAGGTGTGCACGATGTTTGTGAGAAATTTATCCCCGCTACCGCGAGCTGCACCCCTTCAGGTTCCAAGAAGCTTCAGAGAGGTCAGACAATACTTTTCCAATGTCAATCCTTTTATTTGTAATTATTTCTTTGTAAAACTTTTATGGAGAAGCTAATTAGGTAGCCTGTTTTAAATGAAACACCCCGAATAATCTATATCAACTGATTGCTCGCAATTTCATTACTAGGCTGTGAATCTTTATAAGCATTGCATTTCAACGGTTAATAACACAGTGACTTTGTTTCGGATAATTGATCATCACCACTTGTTGGCCCGCTATTGGTGCTAAAGGATCGTAAGGCTTTTTCGACAATCCAATACTCCCCGAGGCAGTTGTGCCCGTGTCCAAACATGGCAGATCCATTTCGCTCTCGAAATCTTTTTTCCACAATGCTAGTATATCCTTTTGGTTCTTCCGGCTCGAGGGGAGTGTAAACAAATAGCTGACGTGATTATAGAAACAACGATAAAGTTCGTTCGAAATGGTTTTAGCATACAGGGTAGCGAACGCGAAGTATCGCGCGACCATGCGTGCGTGGCATATACAGGGCAACGTTCAAGGTAATCGTTGGAATCCGATTAATCGTACAAATTGCTGTGCTAGTTGAATCCTTACGGTGTGCCGACTCACTTTTGAAGTTCAAGTCAAAGTCTGCCCCTACTGGCAGCGATTTTCTTGCCCGGGCCAAATGAGGGGAGGGAGCAGGAATTGAGGGGAAAAAGTTAGTCGGAAACTTGGGGAATAGCGTGGTAGAGGGGGAAGTTAGAATGGGGAGAACAAGTCTTGATCTGGCGACACTGCCCTGGGGATACGGAGGGCACGAGGTCACGCCCCTGCGGGCAAGACTGCATGTATATGTCACACGCATTGTCACAGCTACGTGACACGGCCCACCCCCCACTCCGCTAAATGACTTGCCCGTAACTGTGCCCACAGGCATCGGCGGGCGCCCTTGCCCGCTAATAGGCATGTTGAGCAGCGAAAGAGAGAAAGAGACTAAACTAATTGCAGAATCGAGCTTGAAATTCTCACTGGGAGGAAAATATTAATGAACCGCCGAGGGGGTCTCTTTGAATATTAGAATCGTGGATTTTACGTCTTTATAGCACTTTTGAGCTCTCGAGACTCGGCATAAAAAAATGTGTCGAGAAATCTAATCGAACTTGAGTACGTAACTTATAAAGTACATGTAATTCAAATAATTATCATCAAAAGTACGACAATTTCAATTGTTCCTTCATATAATCACACTATTATAGAACTGATTATTTTTCTCAAAAAGAAAAAAAAAAGACGGAAGCTATTCTCAATTTGAAAGTTAGATTGTTATCATGTTTGTAAAAGCAGCATGTTTGTTTTGATGCAGGATTGATATATTTTCTGTGAATAGGGAATCTCTTCCTTGACTCTTGTTTTTACTCCTATAATGTATCCGATGATCAATAAACACTAGTAACCGTACGTCGCGATTCTCTTACTCGTGAATTATTCCTCTAATTTTAATTCACGTGCTGGAGGTTTCCAATGGCCGCTTTATGACCGGAACAACAACAATCTCTGGCAAAGTGTATATCAATAGGATTCGCAATATGTAAGCTAGAGGTCTGTAACGGCTCGGCTGTTGAGGCGATGGTTTCGTAATCCGTAGGACCCGGGTTCGAGACCCTGTAGCAAGTTCCTTCTAGTTTCACGATTTTCCTAAAGCATGTAGCTTTTCCCGACGATTTTTCATGCAAGTTCGATCATGTTACACGTACGTTATTACGTGTGACATGAACAAAAAATAAACTTGCTAGAGTAAACAAAACAGGGGTCATTGAGCCGATCTTTACAAACAGTTTTCAGATAGGTCAAGCTGACCCCGAACAATTTTTTAACCGTCATTCGAATCAGTTAATAATTTCCTAATGAGTAAATATTGGCAACAAAATGATGAAAAGAATTTTAGTAGATTCTGTTTGAAATCTTCAATACACACCTGGTTCGATAAATAAGGCAAGGGGTTGAAAGCTTCAATTTTCTTTTTAATATATTTTTAGCTAGTAACGAGGTCTCGTTATTTCGATAAACGAAGCGATAGTTTTCAGGTTTTAAATTTCATATTCTGTTACAATTAGACTGCAGATCTCCAGACACATTCTTATTTTTGTGCACGGGTTTATGAAAACCGAAATGACGGAAAGGTTTCATTCCTAGTAGAACTGGAATAAAAGTGTGCCATACATGCATACAGATCCGCAGCCTAGTAATCAACCGGGAGCAATCAGTTGATATAAATTATTCAAGGTGTTCCGCCTAAAACAAGCCGCCTGATTGCCTTCTCTAATTTCTTGAGTAATTTAAGTGATTTCAAAGGGCGGGTCAAATGCAGCAAAATCTTTTCCAAGAATCTTAATTTTTAATGTTTTATCAACGTCGTCCACGACGACGTTAAAACTACCGAGCACTAAGAGCCCCAGGTTCATGTTGCATTGTAAAAATTCCAAGACTGCATTTCTTGACACTTGGCGCGACTTTGATTACAATACACAACCGTGGGAACACAAGCTTATTCACCGATTTCCAAAAATGAAGCACGAGTATTTCAATGATTCTAAATTGAAAGCATCCAAAACAAGTAAAACTGATTATGTACCACCTGTAAGTCGATGAGACATCAAGTGAGTGCTAATTTCGAAATTTCCCTAACAATCCGGCATAATTAGATGGCCCGTTTCAGGCGAAATTATGTATAAATCCATTACTTCTCGTCATCGGGATCAGTCCTCGCGCTATAAACAAATATTCGGTATCCTAGAAACCTGATTTCCCGATTGTGTTGCGCGGCGAGCAGCACGAATGCCGCTGCGCCGCGCCGTCGGTGATGCAGCGAATGCATAAGTAATGGCATATACGATACCGGGTAAATGGCATTATAGGCGGGCGGCTCTAAGGTGATTCGCGAATCGCAGCTTTATTGCAGACGCCGGAAAAGTCTGTCGAATCGCACTCGCCGCGTGTCCGTGACACATTTGCGAGCGAGTAACGCCGGTCGCGTACCATCTCTCTCTTTCTTTCGCCTCGTCCCTACATTTGCACCAGTTTTCCAAATGCGCTTTCTGGAGCGTGGATGCCGCTTAATCATTTTTCTATACCCATTACGCGAGGTGACATCATTGCAGAAAGTAGACGGCAATCGATAACCCCTTGCACGTACAAACGACGCACAGCGGTGCGATTAGGGTGCTGCTTGTCCCTATTAGTGAGCCCTTCCGTATTAAATGTGCTTTCGTATTAAGCAACTCTGCAGTAGAAATTAACTTCAAGCAATAGATAGAGAAACTATATTGTTTGAAAATATTGCATTTTTCAACTCTCCAAATATATTAAACAATTTTCCAGAGATTGATCTAGACCATAGTCGCCAGATGAGGGGAGGGAGCACGAACCGAGGGGAAAAAGCAGAAACGCGTCACGTGACCGAGCCGTGGCGGTAAAAGGGGAAATTATAGTGGGGGAACAAGTCTTGATCTATGCCCGTGGGCACAGCTACGGGCAAGTGACTTTGCGGAGTGGGGGTAGACCGTAGCCCAGTCGTAGCTGTGACAATACGTGTGACAAATTCATGCAGCGTTGTCCGCAGGGGCGTGGCCACGTGCCCACCGTTCTGTGTACGCCCAGGGCAAGATGATTGCTGCCCCTACGGGCAGACGCTGAACAGATCTAGCGTATCTAGACCAGTGGGCGTCGTTGTAACAGAGAACCTTCGATTGTTTTCGTCCGAAGACGAATCGATCCATTTCTTCCCCTACTCGTCTTCATTCCGATTTCTTCGAATCAGCCTGAAGTGACTTCGCGACGCTCGGAGTCCCCGAAGTTCTTACTTCGAGTCCTCGTGTCGGTGGTACATCAAAACGAAATTTAAAGGAAATTGTGTTCCCGAACGTTGAACTACGTTTGTAATCTCCGTTCCACGTCAAATCTCTATTCGATGACGCCCCGGCAGCTTATGTTTCTTCCCGAGAAGATTGGAGCAGAGAGAAGAGAGAGAGAGAGAGAGACTCGCGACCAGTTTTGAATATCAATCCCGGACTTCTGCGAACGCCGAAAGTTTCGTCGAGATTGCATTAGCGTTAGAGAGACGGGCCTCTACGGGTTGCTTTATGAAAATGATAATTTTGCTCTTTTCGCGTTAAACCTTGTCTTACACTTTGCTCTTTCGAGTTACGGTGACTTGACGCACGAAAATGTTCGAACAGCCTTTTCTATCGGGTATTATATACATGAATGGGATTTTTTAAAATGTTTTTCAAAGAGTAATGCAACAGTGATCTGATTTGTAAAATATCTGTGTATATCTTATACAGTGCTTTTAGTCTTCCTTTCTCGTACCGTTAATGAACAGCGGCGTAAAAGGGCAGAGACCAATTAGAACGGCTACAAATCGCTGGAAAGCAGGTCATTTTACTATATCCATCAGCAATCGAAGATGAGAAATTTTCTGAATGTATAGATCCAAACCCACGCACAAAATGTGCTGACGGGGCTGTCTTATTTCAGTCTGGCGTAAGAAAATAATGTTGTTCATTCAAAATGAAAAAAAAAATGACGTTCGTGAAAGAATCTTTCTTTCGTTTCATTCTCGGCTTACACCATTTATACACAAGGAACATAAAGTCATAGTTGGATAAAATAATTCAGTGACGCTGTTCTACGTAAAACACCTTCTCTTGTAATCAATTATAAGCACGGAAAACAGTAACCACCAAGGACTATCCCCAAACGTTAAAAAAATTATGTTGTCCGTCGTTCTCTTCAGGATTCAAGACATTAGAAAATATTCTGATGTTCGGCTGTGCTATTTAAACCTTCTCTTGTAATCAATTATAAACAGGTAAAACAATAACCACCAATGACCATCCCTAAACGTTAAAAAAATTATGTTGTCCGTCGTTCTCTTCAGTATTGAAGACATTAAAAATATTCTAATGTTCGTTTGTACTACTTGAATTTTGTATAATTTTCGCACAAATGTGGAACTGTTCCGTTTCTGCATAATAATATCTTAGTGATACGTTTTTTGTTTAGTTTTCCGCGCTGATACGACACGGTGCGTATAAACACTTGCATCCAAATGCATTAAAGAGTGTTTCTCTGATCGGTGGTGAACGAATACAATCCGTGTCTGTGAGGACGACATAAATCGATCTATATGGTAGAGACATACATTTCCCCAATACGTTTCTCATCGTTAATCCATCCGTCGAGCCTGTTCAACATATACGGGGTGGAGCAACAATTTTGCCCATATTTCCTTGAACATTTCGTAATAATACGACAAAATTATATATACGAAAGTTGCATCACATCAAGGTGACCCTCTGAAATCTCCGAAACTTGGATACAACTTTCGTATAAATCATTTTTCCATATTATCACAACTAACGGAGACGTTGAAGGGTGGACAAAGTTATAGCTCCACCCTGTATACAACGCCGGCGCATTAATTTTTAATATACCGCCGAATAGATTATTCAGCAATGCTATTTATGATTTAATCGAACACGTTCGACCGGTGGCGCGCACGCTATTTCGCATTTCGAGAACGCGTGACACCGATTGAAACGATTCGCAGCCAGCCAGGGGGTGGCACAACATTGCGTTTCTCGGGCGACCATTTTAGGGCTTCCCGGTGCGAGTTGCGTTTCACGAGGTCAGATGATGCACCATTGCATCAGAACCGGGACGAAACGTGAGCTGGGGTCAAACACGGCGAAGTAGGTCTGCGAAACGATCGCAATTTAGCGAAGCGGGAAGGTAAACGATCGCGCGGAGAAGCACACAGAGAGGAAAACCGAGCGAGAAAGAGAGAGAGAGAGAGAGAGAGAGAGAGAGAGAGAGAGAGAACTAGGTAGATAGAAATTATGCTGGCCACGTAAAAAGCGCATTCGTCGTGCCAAACGGCGTGTCCTCGACCAATCGTTAACGCGTTTCACCGCGCGAAACCTGTAACGCAATGCCGTTGTGTGACGGTCGAAGGTGAAGGACTGCGACGAGGCGGACAGGGTCTCGGCAGCGTGCACGACCACGAAATCGGACGCCGAAGATAGCCGGAAGGGATCGACGGCCGCGGGCTCGGTGTACAACGACGAGGAGGGCGCCGGCACCAGGAAGAAGAAGAAGAAACGTCGGAAAACGAGGAACAAACAGCATTTGCAGCTGCATCATCTGCCGCAGGAACCGTCCGCCGACAATCCGCAGACGGTGGTGAACCTGGCATCGACCTCGGACGAAGTCGAGGCGGTTGGCGAATGCTCGAAACGGGACTCCTCCAGCAGCCTGGGCGGCCCCAGCCGTCACACCTTCCGGGAGTCTTTGCTCACCGTCCTCGGCAAGCTGGTGATTTGGAAGGGCACCAGGTACCGGTCGGCCACAGCCGCGTCCTCTTCGTCCTCGGCGCCACAGAATTCACCGCCCCCGACCGAGTGCATGGGCCGCAGCACTTCCTTCTTTTCCAGCGGTGAGTCTCCTCGCGTTAGCTACCCTTCGTCCCCGTAGAACCCAGGAGCCTAGGAACCTAGGTACATCTCTAGAACCAGTGGTAGGCCAGCTTGTTGCTAAAACCAGTGAAAGTCTCAGATCGATAAAGCAAGGTAGCAATAGTTTTTAAGCAAAAGGAATTGGGGGATCGGTTGAACTGTAGAAATAAAAAATTTCTAAAGTCCGTAATTCCAGTCACAGAGAGTTTTAAATTGGTACCAATCGAACAAGAGCCTGTATGCATGCAGGACTAGCGAGAGGTCTGCTCGATCCCAAGACCAATGATCTCAAATTGATAGCAAGCTCGAGTCGCGAACGCGTGGAACCAATCGGAAACGGTGGGAAGAAGTCGGGAGTAATGTAGGAGCGCTAGAACCATGTGAGTCTAACCGTCCGTAGGCTCGGTGAGAAATGAAAGTTTCGAGTTGGTACCGACGCGACGGTAGCGGTCTGTAACCAAGAGGAAATTAAGGGTTGTAAGAATTTGAGGCTAACAGAAGTATAAGAGCGAGACGGGAATGCCAAGACCGTGGTATCGCGACGTCTGTAGGCCTAATGAAAGACGTCTGCTTGGCTCTGAGATATCAATGGTCGTCTCAAATTGATACCGAGGTTAAACGGTGGCTACCTGAAGCTAATAGGAAGCTGGAAGAAGTTGAGGGTAACAGGAGTTTGAGGCCAGGACGAATGTAGGAGCAGCGGAATTGCAACATCCGCAAGCCCCGGAGAAGCTAAGATCGGTTTAATCCTGGGATAAATTGAAGTCTCAAATTGCTAGGCAAGCTAGGACAGCAGCAATTTGACTCGAATAGGAAGTTAGGGCCTGTAACGGATTTAGGCCGACATTGGTTTGAAGTTAGGACGATTGTATGGGCGCTAAAACAGCACGGTGTTCGAACTTGTCTGGAACCGTGGGATGGTCAGTTGAAATCAGAGATTAATGGAGGTCTGAGATTGGTACCAGGCTCGAATGGTAACGGATCCCAGCCAAAAGAAAGTTGAAGAAGTTGTGTACGAATCCGGGGTCAAGTGCGCTAGGACACAAAAGTCACGCATTGTACAAAACGAGGGGACGCGAATAAAGATATTGTAGAACCAGCGGAACTGGGTTAGTCGAGTGGATTCTAATTGCCACGGCCAATGATATAGTACAAAAGTCATGCGACTTCTTGTCTCCCTGCGGGTTGTCGTTTCCATCTGACCAAACTATACATGCTGGATTCAGTATAGTAAGATACATACGGGAAAAAAGTCTAAAGTCTGCCTGTTAATTTTCCATTGAAGAGTACATTATTGCCCTTTAAACTCTTGTCGTACAAATTAAATGTTTAAATAAATATCGAAGGATATAGCCGGATAATCAGATAAAAGATGCGTTATTGTCTTTGCGAATTGACAATCTGGGTATTTTTGGCATCTGTTGCATTTTTCCAGAATTTAAAAATAGGACAAAAGCCAATTTTTCTCATTTTACCCCATGACTACCCTCTTCCGGTCGAGATACAGGGTTAACATTTTTCGAATGGTTCATACGCCGTTTGATTCGATACGAAGGCATTTTCCACCATCTTATCCGACCATTCTCTTTTGATTTCATAGCTATCGGCGAGCAGTCTTCCGACTTTCGTAGGTTTGTCTGCAAATTCGGCATAAAGTCGGACGCACTTGACCCCGTTCCCGTAACGGCCGAACTCCATGAAAAGGCGGTTGTTCGCGTAAAAGGAACAGTCGATTGCGTCGGAAGTACTCGTCCGTGTTGTAATCAGATAGCGGCGGCGTGGCGCGATGTTGTAACGTTTGCAAATTTCAGTGTCCATTTAGATGAAGCGGTTACGATAATGCGCTCGCGTCGTGGCGGCGGGAGGGGAGGGAAAAAAAAAGAAATGCGGCACGTTAGTCAACCCGGTTTGTCGCCGCCTAATCCCGTAATCCGTTTTATTCGTAAAATGCCCTCTGCCCCCACCCCCCTCCTCCTCTTCTCGTTACGCAACGCCGCCGTTGACCACATCCGCGCAAATGAGCCCGCGTCCGCCGTTACGGCTTAACGCTTTTGCTCACCCGATTTTAATTGCAGTCCCGCACGCGATCCGGGACTATCTCGTTTTGCAATTACGATAAATTATTACTTCGCGCCGCCGTTTACACGGGGTGGCTTGTTGCGTCTCTCGCAAGTTCCCGCGGCGGTTCGCGCCTTTCGCAAGCCTCCCCACGATACGCAATCGTGACTCCCGACTACGTTACATCTTTCGGAAGCGGGACCGAATTTCTGCGATCGAGCCAAGAACCAAAAACATTTCTAGGATTTTTCGGAACGGAAAAACTCCCCAGTTCGGGACGGAGTAACAGTTTCACTTTGGGATCTGTGTTTGAAGGGCTCGGAAGCCGAGCAGTGGAAGTCCGATTTTATCATATCAATTTATTGGAAACAAAGCGGCTTAGCTTTTATCTCTTGTGCTCAAGTTTTTAGTTGTGCCGAGGAAGTCGATTATCGTCAATGTACAGTGGAACGAGCCTTCCACAGATTTTTCGATAAAATTTCGGACTGTCATCTCGGAACTGTTTCATTTCTCATAAATTCCGGTCGCGAGTGTCTGTTTCATGCGACACGGAATTCGGATCTCGCGAAGGAAGACACGAAGCGTGGCACGATTTTGAAAATTCCGCCCACGCCTGTATAAATAGAAGAGACCGTTATATTTTTATTCCGCGTATAACAGCGGCGACGAAACATTGCGCGACCGTAACCGTCGAAACCCGAGAAATAAAAGACTCGAATCGTTGCCAGTTTTCCAATTGTTACCGTGTCGCAACAATGGGCTCGCGTTGTCATTTGGTTTCGTCGTTATTTCATTTGCGGAGACAGCGTTCAGCTGTTTCATTCATACGTAATACTTAATTGATACTTTCACTGGCTTTTGTGATTCCCGTCCCAGTCGACCGCTAATAACGAACCGCGAAAATTATAACCGCGGCGCGCGCGTTGCGTTACGCGCGCGAGCGAGCGCCCGTACGAAAACCGTAGAGAAAAAAGAATGAGCGCGATCAGTTGCCTGCATCGAGCTGGAAACAACACCCGTGAAATGAGAATCATCGATCGACGTTTAGACGAGCAGATAACCGTTTTGTACATGCCAGAGTTCCGCCAACGGTCGAATCGCAGGGATCGATAATAAAATTGTGCTATTCTGTTTTCTTTTTTCAGAAACGGAGAGGAGAATTCGCGCCAATAATCGCGAGTTCAACTCACAGTTTAATTATGCGGTAAGATTTACACTCCCGTAAATGTTCTGTTCGCCGCGTTAATTAAGACCAGGCGGTGGATGGGGCGTGCCCTTTGAGAACGACAAACGGATTTCCGCCATTGTACTTTTCTTTTTTAGAACAACTACATCAAGACGTCCAAGTATTCGGTTCTGTCGTTCCTACCATTAAATTTATTCGAGCAATTTCAACGGCTCGCCAACTTTTACTTCCTATGCCTGCTGGTGCTTCAGATAATCCCCGCTATCTCCTCTTTGACCCCCATCACTACAGCCATACCCCTTATAGGGGTGCTCATGCTCACTGCCATCAAAGATGCTTACGACGATTTTGTGAGTATGAAAGACTATGCGTTTCCGTCCTAGCCGAAGGGGTGATTTCTTAATGATCTTCGCCGCCGACAATGTTTGTCACGAATTTTCTTTTTCAACCCTTATGCCGATGCCCAAAGTTCTCGTTCGGTAACGTTGTGCTCGTTAGGCTTGATATTATTTTTTACTATTAGATAATACATTGTAAAAATATTTCCAAGAAAAGCTACTCGGTATGCAGCTAACAATAAATTATGTTGATGCAAATTTACGTAAAAGCTTTTGTTCGATAAAAAAGAAGGTGACTACAATTTTTGTTATGAAATCATACAATTTTTTCATGCAAATCAATGCATCTTTGTATTCTCTTTAAACGAGTATTAAGATACTCATCACTGGTTTAGGGGATATGCTCAGTCTAGTGGCTGAACAAAATGATTTTTGGCAACTCTTTTCTTAAAAATCGCAAGACCTTGTTCACATAATAATTTCAAACGGTTCATTTTAAAGAGTATCCAACAATTTTCCGGAGAAAAGAGTCCCAAAAATCGATTCTTCTAACCACTTTTCGTAAAACATAACTTCGTCTCGTACAAACGGAAATAACTTTTGGCAAAGAAAGAACTTTCCAGAACGAACCTAAATGAATCCAGAATCTCGTTGCGACTTTCGTTTGTCCCAGTATGCATTGAAGATGAAGTCTGGAGTAAAATTCTGAATCGAGCGAAAAGAGTTTAACGCAAAGGCAAGAACGCGAAGATAAAAGAAAATAATGCAAAATGAATTTATTGTTTGTGCACAATCTTGCAAAGCGGTCTTAAAACTTTAGGCAGCGAAAGTCGATCGAAAGCCTTTCTATGGCTATGCTGTGTCTGAAAGAAGCTTGGTAATTTTCTTTTCAACGGTAATACCTCAAAGGGCGTTGTAATTCAAAACAATTTGTTGTCTTACGAACGAAAAGGACATTCACAGTTACAGTTATTTATTGTACGCCTATATTTTCTCCAGTTGTTAAGTATCGGAAATTTAGAAGTGAAACAAAATTTTATTACATTATTACATTCTCTTTGAAAGCCTAGTCACTAATAAAGAGAGCCCTCACTAGCAAGGAGAGCCAATAATTATTATTAATTATTATTTTTTTATGTCTTTCATTTTGAGGAATTGTTCAGATAGGTGTTACACCGTATAATGCTACTTAGATTATCATCTTAGCGGAAAAGGTTGCAAGTAGCTAACCGCTATTGTGCGAGAGTGTGCGAACATTTTTTGAAAAATAAATGAAGTTAAAAGGCTCAGCTGGTCGTAGTCAGGTTCGACCGTGTGCATAATGCGTCCGGTGCATTCCTCGTGTCGACCAGCTGAAAAATGCTCTCTTAACTTTCTTAAGTGGAAAAGCGTTGCTACTGTTTACGCTACGCGAGAATGTCTGCGATAATGAATTCATTGATACTCGTCGTCTAACGTTAAATTGCTTACACGAGATCTGTCGTGGTTTCACACAACACGAGACGACTCGTGTCCAGTTATTTTTAAGCACACGTGCAAACGATATCCATATCTCCTCAAACGTTCTTCGATCAGATACCTTTGATTCAATTATAGTACGGTAATTAAGAATTAATTCCTCGAGGAGACCTGTCGATCTTGATCGTAACGCGATCCTGCTTCCAATACGAGCTGCACTCTCGACGCATAATTCATGTGTAACCTTGAACTTAAAACCGTTACGTTAAAATTATATTACGGTTTTTGTAAAGAAATTACAGCTTCGGTAGATGATCGGCGAAGAACATGCACATTTGAAGTAATTTTTTCCTTTGCGAAGATATTCTCCGTAAAAACGCAGACTTTGTTCATAAACTAACGATTATTGGAAAGTAAGCAAACTGCAACGAGAAGATCAAATATAAACAGAAGAAACAAGATATTTGCGAGAAATCACCCCTTTTTATAATTGAATTTTATTGAGAAATACGTATCAAGCGAACATTAACACTTTATCTACCTGAAGCCTTATCAATGAATAGGCTTTTCAGTAATTGTTCCATTCAAAAAGGGAAGCTTAACACGTTCGCTTTTATTGTCACGTGACATTTCCAACCCCGTAGTTTAAATAAAACTAATATTCGTCGAATTCACGAGTGTTCTTTGCTAAATTGTTTTAACATTTCATAAAGAAGTCACGTTGCAATTGATGAAACATTTTAATGATGACGATATGCACGATGGTAGCGATCGCGTTAAAACTTAGAAATTATTAGATTACGTTATCGAGTTTCCGTTAAAAAGGCCTCAGCCATGGGCCATAGACTTCCAAAAATGATGGAATAGTCGTAGATAATGTGTTAATAGTGTCCTCGATAATGCTTGTTAATATACAAAATGAATTCTAGCAACGGCATAGCAGCGACTCGCAAGTGAACAATCGAAAATCCCAGACCCTCCGAGGTACTAGTCTGAGAGAAGAGAAGTGGTCGCAAGTCCAAGTAGGCGATGTAATTAGAATGGAGAACGATCAGTTCGTTGCTGCCGACGTCCTTCTTTTATCTACTAGTGAGCCGAACGGTCTTTGTTACATTGAAACTGCGGAATTAGATGGGTACGTATTAACATTGGGAACTCGTTATAAATCGTTACCAACATCGAACCACAGCAACAGTGGCGGATTTAGGGGGAAGTTATCGAGGCTACAGCCCAGAAAATTTTTGGAAATGTATCAGTCACAATATTCAAATAACGTAGAAAATTACAATAAATCATTTAAAGCCTACGGCAGGGGAGCGCAGAATGCGAGTACATAACTCCCATCATGTTTGAAAAATAGTTTGAACAAAATTAGGGTAGTAAACTTAGAGCTGAGATGTAGATGTAGCCCCTAGGAGGCTCAAGTATAAATCCGCCACTGAACAGCAATGGAATAATAATAATAATAATAACAATAACAACAGCTACAACAACAATACTACTATTTCAGGGAAACGAATTTGAAGTGTCGGCAGTGTTTACCCGAAACTGCCGAGATGATGGACAACCATGAATTGATTGGTCAATTTGATGGAGAGATTGTTTGCGAGACACCTAACAACTCGCTAAATAAATTTGATGGTACACTCACGTGGAGGACACGAAAGTAAGTAGCCTCTTCAAACTTGGGAACCACCGGTTCATCCCCAACTCCAAGTGACACTTAAGTTTGCCATTTAAACCCTTGAGTTCCATTCAAACTTTTTTCAAAATATTAATTAGTGTTCAAAATTGTTCGAGAGATACAAGACTAGAAAACTTAATTGGTAACTCAAATACACAAGCCTGTGAACTCTCACTTCTTAAACAATCTAATAAAACTGCATAGAGTCACGTATGGCGGGTGATCAAATTGTTAGAGCCACGATACAAAAGATATATTTATTGTGCATGCGGTGGAGATTGCAATTCTTTTATTAATATTTGATGACCTCGTTAAAGAACTGGTCCCCTTGGACAGTAAAAGAAAGGAATGAAAGCGATGGAACTTATTAACTAAAAAAACGTATATTAAGACAAGACAAAATTTGTGATAGTAACTGTAAGAGATTTGGAATTATTTACAATAGTATTTTCGCCTCTTGTTACTTTTTCTCCCCTACTAATACGAATTTGCGTTTGTTGCAGATATGCATTGGACAACGATAAAATAATATTACGGGGTTGCGTGCTTAGGAATACGCAATGGTGCTATGGGGTGGTCATCTTTGCAGGCAAGGATACCAAATTGATGCAAAACTCAGGGAAGACCAAATTTAAGAGGACCTCTATAGATAGGCTGCTGAATCTTCTGATCATCGGGATAGTGTTCTTTTTACTTTCGATGTGTTTGTTCTGTATGATCGGCTGTGGCATTTGGGAGAGCCTGGTCGGCCGTTATTTCCAAGTGTATCTGCCGTGGGACTCGCTGGTGCCTACCGAGCCCATGGGCGGTGCCACAGTGATCGCTCTGCTTGTGTTCTTTTCTTACGCTATTGTATTGAACACGGTGGTGCCAATCAGTTTGTACGTGAGTGTCGAAGTTATCCGATTCGTTCAGTCGTTTTTGATTAACTGGGACGAGGAGATGTACTACGCGCCCACGAACACGCACGCTAAGGCAAGGACTACCACGTTAAACGAGGAGTTGGGACAAATAGAATATATATTTTCCGATAAGACCGGAACACTCACGCAGAATATTATGACTTTTAACAAGTGTTCCGTGGCGGGGAAATGTTACGGGGACGTTATCGACGAAGTTACCGGTGAAGTCGTCGATCTCAACGAGGTGAGTCTGTTCGTCTCTCTATCTGTAGCCAGACTCGATGCTGATCATGGGGTACGTGTCTCACTAAATCGTTCGTTGTAACGTCGCCGTCGAATATAATCCATTTTATCTTCTCTATGTGGCTTTTAATGTGTTGCGTAATTGTACCAATAGAATGTTCAAGTGATACACTGGTTTATTATTACAACTGAATTTACTGTCACTCGCGACGTTCACTGCACCAACGATATTTGAATTTTCTCGTTGTCGTGTAGACGCTTTGCATCAGAAAATACACATAATTGAGCAATCTCACGAACGAGTATGAAACAAGTTTATTTTCAATGATATGTTCACTTAAATACACATGTCTCGTTGTATTTTTAACTTACCGGTTATCTCACCTGATGTTAATATCCCAATTTCATTATTGTTATTCTTAGCGACAATGTATTCTTCATATTTGTATATAGAATATCTTCTAGTAATTTCTTGGCTTACACAGGATAAATACATTTCTTCAGGTCCTTCGCGCAGCCTGCCACAAAATGTAATAATATCACAGTTTTTATTTCAATATTTCTCGCTATGATTAATAATAACGTTATAAATTAGAATAGTAATATCAGATGAGACACACTATATGCATGCTTCTACATAATACAATTAAGTCGTCAAGAAGCATCGGTACTCGACAACATTTCATTCATTCCATATTTGTTATCAAGAAAGAATATACAGTCTCTACTCGATAAATGTACAAAATATTTAGCCTATAATTGTCCCAGAACTATCCCCACTACGGCGGGGTATACCCCGTGAGGGGTCAAGAAGCTCGGAATAGAATCAGAGAATAATATCTTCTAGCCGATAATTGTCCTTGGCCAGACCCATCTTTTGGACAATTATCAAGTAGACACTATATCGCGTTCGTTTCCATTTAATGAAAGTTTGAAATATTCCTAGGGTCCAAGGAATGTTTATTGTTCAGTATTCTGTTTCTTGATAACAAAATCGAATCATCTCACAGTTTGGCCATATTTTGCATAAGTTTTCATGTACATCACTTAGCATGTGTGTGCTGCATGTAGACGGACAAAGCTGCTCAAACACCAACGATGAGATGGAAAAACGGCCAAGAATTTGTTCAAGTTTATACCCCGATAACTGGCCCGAGTGTGCGTCTGCTGGAACACGTGGACAGGATATCCAATATGATTCCAGAACGAGGCATCTATGGCAGTCCGATGATTCCACATAAACTTTCAGTACGCATGTTAATAATTAATGCACATCTTCCGCCAAGCGAGGAGTGTTTCGTTCAATGTACTGTTCTCATCTATTGTTCCGTTCCTATGCTTTCTGTTGCAAGTAGAGTTCAAGTATAGTACTTACACTATTATTTGCACTAAACGTAATGATTATTCTCACTAAATTACTCGCTTTAATACTCATTAGCGTTAGAGATGGGATGAAGTTCTCAATGCAGTTAAACAGAGCCAAACCTATTTCTCAACATTTTGTTAGTCTGTTAATTATTTGTATACTCCTTTGTTCAAATATACAGGGTGTCCTACAAATTTTGTAATTCCTTAAAGAGGGTGACACCCTGTATGCATGAAGTGATCACAGGGACATACAAAAATTTATGGAAAATTATCACGAATAGGTTGACTGTTTCAACAAAGATAATAATTGTAATCTGTAAACTTGTATACCAACAAGCTTGTAAAGTTTTCAAAACCGTGTACTTCGAGTCCGAACCTCTTGTAATGTACTTTATCCCATCTGAAATTAGCATATTAGTTTGCATGCGTAGAATGCCACCATGGTCCGCTTAGATAGAACAAATTAATGTTGACGATGCTTTAAGGAATTATAAAATTCTAACATCTTATGTGCCCGCTGACTTACACCAAATCTATTTATCTGGAGGCAAGGTATTTAACTTCGAGTTCTAGTACTTCCATTTCCACATACTGTCTTTTGTGTGTCGTAATTAACATTATATCGACCGCGAAAAACCGTGAACAACGGGATCACTTATAGTAAAGTTCGACTATGCTTTTACAGACATTACCGCCGTTAGATTTCTCGTTCAACAAAGACTACGAGCCGGAGTTCAAGTTCTACGACACCGCGCTGCTCGAGGCTGTGAAAAGGAACAACGAGGACGTTCACAGTTTCTTTCGGCTGCTGGCGCTCTGTCACACCGTCATGCCCGAGGAGAAAAACGGCAAGCTAGAATATCAAGCGCAGTCGCCAGACGAGGCAGCCCTTGTGTCCTCCGCGAGGAACTTCGGTTTCGTGTTCAAAGAAAGATCTCCAAACAGCATAACGATCGAGGTGATGGGCAACCGGGAAGTCTACGAGCTGCTCTGCATCCTCGACTTCAACAACGTTAGGAAAAGAATGTCGGTGATCCTGAGGAGGGACGGACATCTTAGACTGTACTGCAAGGGGGCGGACAATGTTATCTACGAACGGTTGAAAAAAGGCAGCGAGGACATCATGGCGAAAACATTAGATCATCTTAATAAATTCGCGGGCGAGGGCCTGAGAACATTGTGCCTTTCGGTCCGAGACCTGGATGAACAGTTCTTCAATGATTGGAAACAACGTCATCAAGAAGCTGCCCTCAGCCAAGAGAACAGGGACGACAAGTTGGATGCGATATACGAGGAGATTGAGAAAGACATGACGTTGTTGGGTGCGACTGCCATTGAAGATAAGTTGCAGGACGGTGTACCTCAAACTATTGCTAATTTAGGTCTTGCTGGTATCAAGATCTGGGTGTTAACTGGGGACAAGCAAGGTGAAAATATATCTATATATATATGACCAATTGCGTCTACATACAGTAGGGGACAAAATTAAATGGACACCATTTTAGAACTTTTTTATTTAGATATTTTTTTTGAGATGTTAGAATGATTAGTTTACTTAGTTTTTAAAGGGTGTCCAATTAATCTTGTCCCCGACTGTCTGTTGTTATACAGTTTGTCCCACCTGAGACTGAAGAACTATGTACTACTTCGGATAAAAAGTATTTAATCAAATAAATCGAATATGTTCATGATAAAACTTATTATATGTAAAGAAAATATTAATGTAAAGATTCGCGTGTCTTTTATAATCATTTTTAAGGTGATTTAACATGGTGGGACACTGTATAAGTGTATGAATATACATATACAATATATAGTGATTTCATTGTGAAACAATACTTATATGATTTTGTCTGTGTACAGAAACCGCTATCAACATTGGCTATTCCTGCCAGTTGTTGACTGACGACCTTACAGATGTCTTTATAGTGGATGCTACTACTTACGACGGTGTTGAAAATCAATTGTCACGATACTTGGAAACAATCAAAACAACTTCCAGCCATCAAAATCGGCCGACACTCTCCGTTGTCACATTCAGGTGGGACAAGGAAAGGTCAGGCACATGAAAGAGACGGAGTACAACCATTAACCTTCTCCATACCTATTTCTGACTAATTAACGCATTTATTTTTCAAAGTTTCTCTCTCGTATTGAATGTGGCATCATGTTCTGTGTAACGCTTTCTTTGTTCTGGTTATGCCTACGAATCAAATTGTTCAGACTTAGTTCTCTATCTCTTTGACATCATGATGTACTGAGAAGCCAGAATTTCGGATGATATGACACTCCTCTCTCGTTAGTCATGAACTTTTCTAATTACGTTTCCGCTATGAAATGTCGAGCGGTTACAATATTATTTGGCATGCATTTCACGAAACTGTGTAATGATGTCGATAAGTTCTATCGACCCTTGTTTTAATTTCATTCGATTTGCTATGCATATAATAACGATACCAATATTCTCAGATTTTAATTCCGTTCCTTTTCTCCAAATCTACCGAGACACGAAGAAGCATATAACTTGCATGCAAAATTCAGGATACGTTTATTTATACATATGGAAACGTTGAAGTTTCACCAAATATTCTCCATTCTTTGACAACTGAAAGATATTCGAACCATTTACCACATGCTTGTCGATTATTCTCTTTATAATGTAGACACTTCAGTATTAGTAGATTAGGTAACTAGTCCTTTTTCTTCTTAAATACTACAATCTTTCGTTTTGTACATTCTCAACGCCCCATGATTTTGTTTTTAACATTTATAGCCCAAACGAATAATGACAATTACCATGTGCTTGATACTCACTCCTTCTCTTTCTGTATGCTTAAAATTAATCTTAGTAATAATGATAATAACACGAAGAGTATGGTGCTTATGTCACATTATTATATACATATATACATACATATATATATATAGTAGTCCATGATACAGTGCACTGTGTGTATTGTTTATAATTAATGCGCATCGTTTTTTACATCCAAGGCAGCAGTTCAAGTTCCCCTTTTTCTTATGCAAGTAAAACTTATATATTTTACCACATATTGTACTTGACAGCAGCTATTGCATATTCAATTCACTTTTGTAATAAAAGAAACCAAGATTCAACTTTGTCAAATTGAAGTCTTACGTATGTATAGAACAGTTGTCATTTAATATTTTTTTTTTTTATATTTTCTATATACAGCAGTGACACCGAATACAATCCTAGCAGAGACGAGCAAGATGAACACGAAATGGAACAGGCCACAGGATTCGCTGTAGTTATCAACGGGCATTCGTTAGTTCATGCGTTGCATCCACAACTGGAACAACTTTTTCTTGATGTATCAAGCCAATGTAAGCTAATCAAAAATATTTGTACGTACAGGGTGTTCAGGCTATTGCAAGCAAGCGTTTTTCTTGGAAATAATAATTAGAAAAATATGATAGAGGAAAAATAATATTGTTTTTTGCAAGCATCGTAGTAGCGTGTGTAATTAATTCGACAATTTACTTATCGCAAAATTTCAGGCAAAGCTGTGATATGTTGTCGCGTGACACCCTTACAAAAAGCAATGGTCGTCGAGTTAATCAAGAAAAATAAAAATGCTGTGACTTTGGCGATTGGGGACGGTGCTAATGACGTCTCAATGATCAAGACAGCTCACATTGGCGTTGGCATCAGTGGTCAAGAAGGACTGCAAGCTGTGTTGGCATCCGACTATTCGATAGGACAATTTAGATTTCTGGAAAGACTGCTCCTCGTTCATGGTAGATGGTCGTACTATAGAATGAGCAAATTTCTTAGGTATTTTTTTTACAAGAACTTCGCGTTTACGCTATGCCACATCTGGTTTGCCTTTTTCTGCGGATTCAGCGCACAGGTATAGCTATCTTTTTATTCACTACTCGTTTTGTCAATACAGTGTATTGACACTAAACCTACCAAGCATTAAGAGTGACTGACATATGTTGCTGTCTTATAAAAATGACAAGATTCAATTTATTCAATTTCAATCAGTATCAATCACTTCAAATGGAGTGATCTTTATTATAACTGTAAAATAAAATATATAACCGATCGTTTGCTTGGTAATAGTAGGTTTAGCGTTGGTGTAACAAAATGATGAATGTAAGGCGAATGTGACTTACAAAATTCCTTTGTTGAACGAACAGTTCCAAAGTCGAGTGTTGTGACATGGATTCTCTTTTTATTCTGATTTGTCCTACATTCCATTTAAATTTCATTTGCAGATAATATTATGTCATATTCTCATACACGCTTTTCTCTTTGCAGACTGTATTCGATCCTATGTACATTTCTGTGTATAATCTCTTTTATACATCATTACCCGTAATGGCAGTTGGTATATTCGATCAAGATGTCAACGATAAAAACAGTTTGTTATATCCGAAACTCTACGCACCTGGATTACAAAATTTGCTTTTCAATAAGAAGGAATTTTGCTGGAGTGCCATACATGGTTTTTTTGCTAGTTGCGTGTTATTTTTGGTTCCATACGGTAGGTGCCAATAATTTATTTAATTGATCTTTCATTCAGCCTCAGAGCCAATCAGTTAAAGTAATGAAATATTATAATGTTTAGGGACATACAAGGATGGAGTATCACCAAAGGGCTATGTACTTTCTGATCATATGCTGCTAGGAAGTGTCGTAGCCACCATATTAGTCATAGTTGTGACTGTTCAAATAGCCCTTGATACATCATACTGGACGATCGTTAATCATATTATGGTTTGGGGCTCGCTCGTTTGGTATTTTATTTTAGACTATTTCTATAACTTCGTCATTGGCGGTAGTTACGTTGGAAGTCTTACTATGGTACGTAAACGTGTTTATTATCTATTATGGAAACCTTTAACACGTTGAATGCAGTGCAAAAATTCTACGTAACGCCTCTCTCTTTATTCAGCAATGTTTACATTATTTTGAGTTGGCTACTCTGTATTGTAAATATTATATTAACGTTCGTATGTGTGCTTTCAGGCGATGTCCGAGCCAACGTTTTGGTTCACTGCGGTCATTTCGTGTATCATACTGGTAATACCTGTGCTGTCGTGGAGATTCTTCTTCATAGATGTTAGGCCAAGTTTGTCCGATAGGGTTAGACTTAAGCAAAGGCTGGCACAACTACGTTCTCGTCAGAGTCAGGACATACTTCGTACACCATCGACGAGGCGAACAAGGCGGTCTCTTCGTTCAGGATACGCGTTCGCGCATCAAGAAGGTTTCGGTAGACTCATCACGTCTGGAAAGATCATGCGGAAATTACCGAACGGTTCGGACTTTAAGTTCGCCATGCCGTTCACGAACAATACCAGCAAACAAGTTAGTGTTGCCACCACGTCACCAAAGGACAATGCATCCAAAAATTCGCACTCACTGGATACTATTAATCTATAATCTGGGCATTAAGTTTTAAGTCTTTCCACGATCCGTTGAGCTCCGGACGAATGGTTCGGCGAGCCACGTAGCAATTATGCAACAGAATTTATCGAATCTTTTGCAAACGAATTTTTCCGTTCCAAACGAAACGGTTATTTTTGTCCAATTAGGTAATTAATTTAATTTTATGTGCAATCCGTTCTCACGTTATACACATGATACGTAAACTCTGTGTACTTGTGTCGCAATAAGTGGAAAACTATTCGCTGGCTTAATTAGGCTCGGTCGTTTTCATGTTGATGCTTACAAAAACTTCAGTAATCGAATTTTATAAGACAATAAAGTATTAATGGTTTGCGTAAGAAATTCTACACATCTAGTAGCTACTTAAAAGTACTATGTATTTCTTTTTTCTTACCGAAAATTGCTGTTGTTTGGAGGTCATTTGAGTAAAATGCATTTCTATGGAATCTGTTAATATTTTAGACTGCGAAGTTTTGTGTTCTATGCGCTGGAGATTCCATAAATTTATGTTGCCAATTTATTTTTAAATGTACACGGAACTTACCATATTACCAGACAGCACAAGGACCGGTTCCTTTCTTTTTTTTTTTTTTTGTTTTTGAAGATGGTAGTACACCGGTTAAGATACTTTCAGTTTCATTTGTAACGTAATATTTACGTCACTCAAATAGAGTCTAGAATGAAAACGATCTCGGATTTGAAGACACTTTGAATTGTTAATAGTGACCTCTGACAGACTATCAAGTAGAGCTTACGAAGAAAAATGCATAGGTTGATTTATGATTATACATTTTTACTTCGGACATAAAATAGAAAAAAGATGATGCGACATCATTGCAAGCTACCCAAATAAATTAATTTTATCAAACAGTTTTCTTCGTCGGAGATGTCTATTTCAAAATTTACCAAAATAGATGCAACAGACAAAACTGATTGAGTATACAATAATTAAGAATACTTTTGAATACTACTTATTTGAATACTTTTTTCAACACTCTATTCTTCTCTCCCATCTCTGGAACTTTTTGAACGAAGCGTCCTTCCAAGATGGCGACCTTCCAGTATATCAACGAGATGAAATTAAACACATATATGATTACTAGGCTGCGGATTTGATGCATTTCTGAGAGAAATGAGTAGATGATATACAAATGAGTGAAAACTGATGATCATTACACTATTTTGGACACTTTTTATTTTGCATAAAGATCTGCAGTCTAATAATTACATTCCTGAAAGAGAAGATTTTTTTATGAGCTAATAGAGAATTCTAGTTGATCAAAGGTGAAGTTAACTTGCGAAATCTATTTCTGTAGGATTCCATTTGTTTTGCAATTAGCAAAACAAATCCAAAAACAAAACAAATCCAAAACAAATCCTCCTTTATTTACAATCATATGCTTCAATTTATTTACCATTCAAGCCGAAATAGGAATTGCATCATGAATTGTTTGCTTGTACAAGACAGCCAACGATGTCATCAAACTACACGCCATTCCTACAAAATTATTTCGTCTTCTCCTCCATTAAAAGATACAAGAGCTATTATTTCAGCCATTAATTTTAGTCAATTGATTGCTACTATGTTAAAGAAGTGACACCTACAGCGACAGCAAATCGACGTCGTATATTGTAACGTATATCTGTGTGTACACACTTATCAGAAAATCAAAAAGACGTAGATTTCAATGTTTTTTCTGTTCTTTAATATTTGTACAGCCATGAAATCTCGTTTCATTTATGAGTCAGTTTCCTGTTTATGCGAATAGATGACTACAATTTAAAAGAAGTGGCATCAAAATATAACGCAATAATAAGACAAAACATAATTTGTATGATCATGACACTCCCTGTGTACATATGTGTAGAGGTGTCAAAAAAATTAAGTAATATTCCTACATGTATTATAAACTGTCCTACTATCAATATGATTACTGTAAAAAATGAACATGTTTACATAATATACTATATATATAAGTATATATATGCATCTGTATACATATGTATATGTATACGTATATACATCCATATGTGTGTACTATACGTATATACATCTACATATATGTATATATATATACATACATGTACATATATGTAATACATATATATACACATATAAAGAAAAAACATAGTTATGATGATAATTGCCTTTATAAAGTATAAATACAAGAAACAATTAAAATTACTGTATCATAGTATTGACTGTAAATATTTTAAAGAGATATATATATATATATGTATACATATATATATATTATATTAAATGTTAAGTATACATTTTTTAAAAGAAAGTAATATATAGGTAGATCGATTTAAAAAAAATGATACGAAAATAGTAGCTATATTATATTATACTACTGCGGATAATGTTTGCCTTGGACTGACTATTGAATATATATATATAATATAATAAACTAAAAAAAAACAGTAGTAAACAATGAAATATGTATTTCTACTTTTAATATTACAATGAATTGTAGGGAGATATAGTCTGTATTGGGAAAGTGTGTTCCACAAAGAACTTTTTTATTTAAACAGAGACATAGGGATTTATTGCTTTCAAACATTGTGCCTAATCGAGAAGCTACACAGAGTGTTTCACGTTGCAATGTTACATCTCGTTCTGTTTCTATCATTACTCTGAACTGCGTTTCTCTTACTAATTGATTAATATTGGTATGTTATTGTCTCGAATTCTTTAATTATTATTGTTAATATTGTGTACTCGTTTTCTCGATTCCCTGAGAAAGAAACACGAAAATATCTCTATGTAAACTCTATTTACTTCATAACGCAGCGATTGCAGGGCTATTCACACAGAGAAAATATTCAGCCGACAAAGACTGCTGCATTTTTATCTTCTCCACTTCGAAATGTATACCGCAGAAGCAATGAGAAAAGAAACGAAACGGTAGTAGCTTTCTTTACGTTTTTCGGTGAATTAGTATACTTCTTTGTTATAAATTCGAATAGTTTTTACGTACAATAAACATACGATGTTATTTCTGTTTGTTTCTTTTTTTTTTTTCGTTGAATAGAATAAAATATGTTCTTAAAGTGAAACTTTATCAATCAAGAATCGAGATATTCAAACTGAATTTTGTATAATAACAAAAAGTTAAACTTTCAATAATGATATGAATGGACTGAAGAATAATTTTACAAAGTATTTATAAAACGAGGGAAGAGTTGTGGAATCATCTTCAACATTGGAAAACCAAAATATACTGTGCTAAAGCTGTTCGTGTTCGCGAAACTTGTGAGCATATTCTTCTTTATAGTCAGAGACAGATAATAGTCGTCTAGAAAACAAGCAAATGCACCGCCTATATTTTTCATCTAAACTGATTTATATATATACATTTATTTTATAACACTTCTTGCTAAGTAGTATTCGGAGATGTGATATTATTATTACGGTCAGCTATATCATAACGTATGTATTACTTATTTTAAATCCGTAAATGGACATAGTTTCATTTTAATTTGCGATTAAACATTCTTGTCGTAGAATCGAGCTACCATGATTTTTAAATAATATAAAGTGACATTAACCATGATATTACATTTTCATTAAACCAAGTTTATGCCATTTCTAGAAGATACCCGTGCTGGTGCAAATTATTCACGATTCATCCGTTATGAAGTACATTTGATGGATCTACGTTGATCTCCCAAACGATTGAAATGTACTAATATTGTTTAAAGATCTTGGTAAATATTGACTTAATGTAAAAAGAAACTAAGAAATTAAGGAAGATAAGCATTATAAGGTAGTCATAACATGTTGTTGGTTGCATAAGTTGTTACATGTTACTTTAAATACTGAATCAAATGTCTAGAAAACAAAATGCGAAGAGCAAATTGTCTGCTGCATGTGCTCTATAGACTGCGCATCAATTAATGCTTCAAAATATTTGCTTAGGACATAGTATATGATTTAATAAACCAAAAAAAAAAAAAACGAAATGACAATTGTAACTTCCGTAAACATATACGATTGCGGAATATTCATTGCATTTCATGTCCAGGGAATGATCCTTTGAAAACTGCTTTTCAAGTACGTGTTCTCTATGGGATGCTAACATAAGACAATAATATCAACAATTAAAGAGTTATAAAAAGTAAAATCATAACTCATAGTATCTTTGTCCCGGTGAAGAATTTTGAAGAATTTTTTTTGTTCCACATTCATACGTATATATTTGGAGAAGATGTATGTTTCCGTTTCTTCTTTTATGATACTATGTCCTATGTACTGTTTGCAATGTATCCTATTTTATGTACTGAATAATGCATCCTATTTAAAACTACGAGCCCTACTGGATTAAAGGATGTTTTACAAGCATGTTACACGTCTAGGGCGATGCTGAAGGGCATAATAAAACAATGCTAATGTTATCGAATACAATGTTCCTTGCAAAGTGCACGCAGGATAGGGAGATAGTGTATACAAACACGAGAAACATTAAATCTATTAATAGTTATGTTACAATTTCAAGCGGTGGTGACTTTAATGGATTACGTATTAATCGAACGATTAAAATTTATTTTTTCTGTTTACAATTATTCTGCAGTTGTCACGCTCAAATATATGTTCAGTTGACGTATAACACTTACATGCAAACATGCGCGCGCACGCACACACACACACACACACACACACTTTCACATACACATACATATGGTCACAAACAATAAACAAAGCGGTAATTTTTCATTTTTACGTTCGACGAACACGCCGATACGAGAAAGAGGAAGGAACGGTTTACTTTCTTGTAAATCGCACTAGATAATGTTTTCTGGTTTTATACTACACTCTGTGTAATATCGATTTTGTAAATCTAACTATATTGCTTTAAGTATATATCGTGTACAGTAAAAATCTACATCTTAAGTGTATTATTTTTTATGTGTAAATAACTGGCACGAGAGGACAGATTTATGTTGTAAAAAGAAACATAGTAAAGTATTAGTACATTGTACACCATTCAAAAAAAAAAAAAACATTCTGTAAACTGCTTTTTTTCTGTAGATTTTCCTTGTTGGTAGTATTACAATGGTACTACACTTTTTCTCCACTTCGTTCCCAACAAAAGATCTGTTCATATCTTTGCGTTCTCGTTTATACCGGAAATTGCGGTAATTGTTATGCTGTTTCGCTTCCTTGAGTCCGACGAACATTGACACAGGGTTCTTTAGAAGAAAAAAAGAACACCGTTGATCACTGATTAAAAAAGAGAATTGTTACGTAGTCGTTATACTTATAGTTCGATCTGAATAAGAAGAAGGGACCACAGTACAATATGTTAAAACGAATTTATCATTTGCAGAGTCTAACGTGTTTTAGGAGATTACTTGCCTTTGAATCGGTATTATTCTGAAGCATTTAAACATGGAAATAGAAAAAATGAACACGGCAACATATATTCTAGAGATTTCGTAATACTAGAATTTAATTTCATAGATTCCAGTCGTACATTCAATGTGGTAATCTTCTAACGCATATCTTTAAATTGCCATGGTTTATCTAGATAAAGCCTCCAGCATAGCACTTATGTCAGAATCCAATAAAATATATGGAAGTACGATTAAATGTTGCTTCAGTATTTAAATATGCACATGTTGTCTTAAGTTATGCTTTTAATGTAACTACGTACACGGATCTGAAACGGATTTTGTTACTGCATTCTGTAATACATCAGAATATAAGATCGTATTCCATTATCATACATAATTCCATAGCGAACGTATCATTTTCTCAAATCAAGATTCGGAAGTACCAGTTCGCGTTGAGATGTGCATTGTTGTAAAGAAAAATTGATAGATTTTGTACTTTCGATTCAATTGTATTTACGTTCTTTGTTGCCCATCAGTATTGATTAGGTTTATGTAAATGTGTAATAATTAAATATATATATATATATATTTCAAGTCGTGCACGGATGTTAGATAGAAACTGGTTGAAAAGATATACAGTTGCTGGTGAACAGTAAAAAAAAAAGACTATTTACAGAATCATTGTCACGATAGAGGAAACGCACGAGAGGAATACAAGCTCTTTCTTTCTGAAAAGGGAATATATTTGTAAGGGGAAAAGAACACGTTACCGTTTATAATAGCCAACAGTTGTTCCCACAAGTAAAAGAAATGTCGAAAGAGCATCGCGGATAGAAGTGAGAAAAATTTGGTAATATTTGTACTTATGGAAATGGAATGATTACTCTTGCTGCAAACAAAAATACGCTGCGAAATGTTATTACAGTTTTAATAATTTTGTTATCCGGCGAGCAAGCTTTTTCTAAGCTACCGAGATTCAACTATTTCCACCGGTTACGAAATTGTTCACGTATTAAACATTTCTTACTAGTGTTTAAGTTAATAAAATTAATGCAGCATAATGTTGTATTTTTCAAAGACGTATTATTATTTCAACCCTTGGTTTTCCTTATCCTCGCTCTCTGAATTTTTATATGTTGTCGATTAAGGGATATAAATACAATATTCAAGACGAGTATGTATCATATTTTAATGCTTAACATTTTACAATTCCTTTAATTATTTAGTAATCGTGTAACAAAAATACATTAATTCACTATTTTTATCGCGCTGTAAATATTTTTTCTAACGTACGATTTCCGACCATTTGCACGTGATTAGTTCATAGTAAAAAACACACCACTCTTTCATTTTGTCTTTTTTCAATTGTATATTACACTTATAATTCGTTGCTAAATAATAACAAAAACAATGTTAATGAATTGCTGGTCGCAACAATTCACAATTACTTCTAGCTCAAAGTTTTAGTTAAAACTGTAATCGTTTCGCAAGCGATGCACCATCCATTGATTCGAGTAATTTCCTTTTTAGATTAGGCTTTTCCTCTGGTTGCCGTTTCACGGATGTAGGGAGAGGCAGTCTAGGTCCAGGTGTTGGTGCTGGTTTGTTGCTGAAGTATGGCATTTGGAGTGCCTGGTCGCATGTACATCTTTCCAGAGGATTTACATTCAGAAAGCTAGCAATTAAATCCAAGAGGTCATCACCAGCTGCAGTAAATATGTGTTTCAATGGCGTTCCAGGAAATGGTTTAAATTGAATGAAATCTGGTAATTCAGTCATTCCTGGCCATGTTTCTTCGGTGGGCGTGCCTAATGTCTAAAAATAACATCAAAATAAATTCAAACAAACTTAGAATAACATTATCGCTGTCGTTAGCAGGTGTATAAACACAGTACCTGAAATATCCTAGTGAGCTGATCTAAATCAGACTCTCCGGGTAAAAACGGTACTCTTAGTAAAAGTTCTGCTAATATACATCCAACAGCCCACATGTCTATCCCAGCTCCATAGAGTCTTGCTCCATACAATAATTCTGGTGATCTATACCATCTAGTCACCACTTGATGAGTGTTTATCCTATTTGGTGAACCAAAAAATTTAGCAAGACCAAAGTCGCCGATCTTTAATACACCTTCTCCATTGACAAGTAAATTGTTTGGCTTTAGATCTCTGTGGAGTATCCAGTTATAATGCAGGTAATCTAGACCTTGCAGAGTTTGAATCATATATGCTTTAATATTCGCAGAAGTCAACACAATGTTGTTGTCCTTAATTATTATTTCCAAATCTGTATCCATAAAATCAAATACCAAGGACACGTTTGACTTGTGGCCAAAAACATCTGAAATAAAAGTATATTTTTATAGTAATTATGTAGAACATTATCTAGTAACATTTCATATATATCACGAAAGTGAAGAACACTTGTTTATAAAAATTCTTCTAGAAGGTGGTCCATCTAAAGGTATCCACCTGAATATCTTCTCCAGTTGCAATATAACAAGAATATTTTTTATATTTTTTGAGAGTATTTAAAGATGGCTATTGGCTAAAAAACTTCATAGTGCTTAGTGCATTTAATCTCGGATTCTACAACACATCAAATTTTGTCATATTTTCCCTAGATATTCTACATTATTAATTACTAATAGGAAACTGTGATATTGATCAAATAAAGGAATAGAATCTAATTTATATAGCCTTATATAGTTAACAATGGTACACTCAAAGTATACCTAGCAATCCAATCACATTATCGTGCTTCAGTTCTTGCAATAATTTAATTTCTCTCAGAGCTGTTCTGTTTATTCCATCTCTAGCTTCTGCACGGCTTCCAACTTTAATCTACAATCACATCAACCAATTAATACATTGTCCAATATTACAAATTGATGTAAAGTATCTATGCAAACCTTTTTAACAGCAACAATTCTTGACGTTTCGATATCTTTGGCTTTGTAAACTGTGGCGAACTGAAATAATAACAAACATTAATATGCATTCATAACATCAAGAGAACAATATCAAACCACTACTAACCTGTCCTTCTCCTAAAAAATCAATTTTCTCGTATCTTCGTAACTTTTCCGTCATATTGTGCGTTTATCTAATTTGCCTACCTTCAACTAAGTATAAATTACTTACTTCAGACAATTTTTTGCCGAAATACGCGTTGCTGTATGTAGACGTAAACTGTTAAAGCTTGTAATGCGTCACCGTATTCGACAGTTTACATACACGTGTGCCAGCACGTGTTTCCTAAATACATACAAACTCGATGTTAGAAGGACAATTAATTACAATAACTGTACACCTCACTTGGACAATCTCAAAACAATCATTTGAGATGATTCTTTCTTATATCGTGCCATTCATTGATAAATTGTGTTTTTAAAATTAATGAATGCATAACGGAAAACACAAAAAATTTGCGCACGTTAGAATTAAATAATTTCCATAATGATATCACATTGATTAATGAGTGTTGCGTAATAGATAATGTGTGATAACACGTACTGACTACAGTCCTTTCAATTGATATTTACTTTTATAAAAAAATACGTCAAAAACAATCATCTGCTTTACGAAACGTGCAAGCGGCGCCACCCTACGGTAAAACGCCGAAGTTCGGCCCCGCCGATTGCAGCGCGACGGTGGCGCCATCTATGGTGGCGGATTTTGGAACTAATTTCCCTATCCGTGTAATGAGTAAGACAAGGACAGCAGATGTCTCGCTCGTGCCACCTCTGCTGCCCCGCTGCGAATCCCCTGATATGTATCAGGTGTTCACAACAAAAATCGTTAATAACAAGTTAATCAGGAATAATTTGTCAATATTTACATTCGAAGATCATAGACTAGACCTTTAGCAACTTTCACGATTAGTTTTTTAGCGGAATTTATTTCGGAATAAATAGTTATTAACGATTATTCAAAACCTTGTTCTAATATAACCTCTAATAGTTTGACAGGTCTCCCGTAAATAATTAATTTTCATACATTAGAGACGCAGTTAGTACTCTTTTATGATTAAAGAAACAAGAGTGGACCTCTAGCAACATTCCTATAACAATTGTTTACCGGTTTAAATTGTCGTGAACAAGTTATTAACAATTTTTCGGTGGCTTGTTTCTTTAGCCAATGCCTGCAATGTGTAAGACAAAAGAAGAGACAGAGTGTGCGTCAAGGACAGAGACAGACGAGATACCTCCTCTCCAGAAATTGTTAATAACTTATTAATTAAGCATTACAGTGACACAAAACCTCAAGAGGAATGTAGCCAAGACTTCGTTCTAGATTCTTTAATCACTAAAGTGTACAAAATATGTCTGGAAAGTTATATAAATAATTATATACGGGGGACCTGACAAATGAACTGAATTTATTTTTGGACAAGTGTTTGAAGAATTGTTAATAATTATTCAATTCGGGACAAAATCTTATGAAAAATTGTATGTGAAAGTAGCGGAAGGTGTATTCTATATTTTCCAATTGTAAATATTTATGATTCTTCAATAATAAAGAAGATATTAGTTAATTTTCCCTCAAGTTGGCAGGATATGCCGAAACTCTATGTCTGTCCTTCTGTCTGTCCGTAAACTGCATAAGTCTGTCCTTGTGGGATACCTCCTTGCTCGGCGTGTTAGCCTGGTACACACCAGGGGATTAGCAGTGGGACAAAAAAGGAGGTGGCACGAGCGAGACATCTGTTGTCCTTGTTGCACACTATCTCTGTCCTTGTCTTACTCATTACAGGGATATGGAAATTAGTTCCAAAATCCGCCACCATAGATGGCGCCACCGTCGCGCTGCAATCGCCAGGCCGGCCTTGTAATAAATAATTTTTTTTAAATATCCTGCATTTGATAGGCGCGCTTGTATAATTTAGAGATACACTCTGAACCCTTACACACACCCACATAATATTTTCGAACGGAATTTGTGGCAAATTAATTAATTATTAATTATTTTCGGAAGACTTGTCCAGTTGACGCGTGTCTGTAATGCGCTTTTAGTTCGGGCGTTCTCCGCTAGATGTCTATAGCGTTTCAGTGCCCGTGGACGGGCTATTTTTCAAAAAACCATAATTAGCCAAATTTATGGAATTCTGAGATATAGATTCGGTACGCACAATTATTAGGAATGTTTGGATACCAAATACATAAATTTTGGGTCTCTACTTTCGAGATATATTTAATTTTTTCGAAAGTACATCTTCTAACAAAGATGTTGACTCAATCTTATGTACTAGTCAAAAGTATAGAAACGATAGGGCGTTGTGAACATTAAGACGAATATATGCAAATCGATCGGAGGTCCCTCCGTTTATGATAGGTATATGGTTTAAGCTTCGCGTGGATCTAGTTCTAACATTTATTGTTTGTCAGCGTAGATGGCGCAAGTAAACGAGTTGTTTTTGTGTGAGACAGAAAATCTCATATGGTGATTGGTCTATTCCTCGTCTCTGCTGCTACGGCAATCGAAACAGAGTCGGTGTTATGGAAATATTTGAACAAGGATAATATTATGATTTGGAACCATATCCAAATAGCACAACAGCTTATAAATATAGAGAAAGGGTCTTCGATGAGCAAATCAGTGAATAGAAGTGTGAAGTTACATGAAGTATAAGCAAGTATTTTTCTCTCTGTAGTTTTCTCATTTTTCTATAATATGTGTAGCACAAATAATATGCACAGATATTGAGAGTACTTGTCTGTCGAAACTGTTAATTACTTCTGATTTTACCTTTGAATTGACTCATTTTGTTATTTCTTTTTGTGAGTAACTTGTATTTGGGATCGAGATGTCTCATTTACACAAATGAAAATCACAACACACATTCCTATTCGAAAAGTACATAAATTAAGTCTACTTAACTTATAGATACATAAAGTAACATTTACATAAAACAACAACTTATATTATCTAGTAAAGTAAATATTTCAATGTATTAAACGTACTTAATATATTTCTGCATCGAATGACAATAACAATGACAATGGTAATAATAGTATCAACAATTCGCGTAGTTGCAAAAAGCCAATCACACGCGTGAGCATCAACAACACAACGCAAAATTTATAAGTATTTTTTTCTCGAGAGAGAGAGATGTTCAATTTGAACAAGGTACATCAAAAGTCAAACGATTTTACTAAATCAAAACAAGTATATTCATTTACATTGAAAATATAGTTTGTGTGTATCAACGTGGGAACATATGTTATATCAAGTAACTAAGTAGTACCGCTTCTTTCTTTTTTTTTGTTGTAAATAAATATTTTATAACTTTTAATAAGAACACAATTCGTTTATACAAGGTATTTTCACAAAAGCCTCAAAAAGAGATCATTCTTATCTCTTTCGCAATGGAAATATTTTATGTATATATATGTATATATATATAATATCTTTACATATCGATAATATGTAAATTCTCGTTACCGTCTGACGATTTTCTGACGGTCGTAGTGTCACAGTGCTGCATAATAATCGGCGCAACTATTACACTAGTTTCAAAGAAGTCTATAGCGCGAGTTCATTTTATGATCATCTTTTCGTAAACATTAGTAGGACCCACTATTGCTGTGATATGTTTCCTTTAAAACCGCATGATCGAAGCTGTGTGTTTGAACACGATCAAGGGGAACTCACTGTCCATTTTAGATCGGAATGGTAGCACTCTTATCATCTTCCGAACACAAGTACTTAGCATCTTGAAATCATCTCGCCTTCCAATCCAGAGCAGTGCACTCAGAGGTTATGTTCTGGTATACTGTGGTATATGCGATAGATATACTCTTCATACCCAAAAAATACTGCATCTCTTCTCATCCTCGAAGTGAATTATCTAGTAAACCACGCAAGGATGTGTTCCAGGAGTTCTATTTGTTTCTTTCTAGGACTCAGGTGGATTTTCTCTCTAAGGGCGATCCAACCCTATAGCTTGTTGTCCCACAGGTAGACAGTTCTTTGCAACGTCTCGAATACGGAACTTACACTAATGTTCGTCGCCTTCCACTCGTACGCTTGATTAGTTTTTTTGTACAATCTGCTCTCACGCCATAGATTCTATAGCATCGAGAGCTCTGCTTCAGGACATTCAACTACACTCAACTGGGAGGGCTGGTCTCGTACTCGTGTATGACTTGCTCTACTGACTTTTTGTATTTGCCTACCAGTTCGGGCAGGTCGTAGGCGATGGCTACATCTAGTCTATTGATCGGGCATCCACGGAAGTAGGTGCACGTGGAGCTCAACAACGGGAAATCGTACAGAGGATTCAACCGGAAGAAGTCTCGGTAAACGTCCGGATCTGGCAAGTCATAGCGTGAGATGTTCTTCAGAGTACTGAGCCCTTCGTAAATGTGATAGTCCTGAGGATTCTCGACGATTCGGTCACTGATCTCCTTCTTGTTTCCGAAGAACGTCTTGTGGTTGTAGTAGGTGGTCAGATAGCAGTCTACCATTTTAGCATGATTGCGCACTCGCACCTGCAATGGCAACAAATTCAGTACAATTTCAGAACTTGACGCCTTGCAAACGTGACTCTAAGTTTTCATGAATATGGAGTGAGCAGTCCCAATATGAAGTACATATTCATTTTTATGTGTATGGTTTACTTGTTTGTGACATTATTGTAGAAACATTACAGTCTGGTGGGAAAAATGGAATAACTGGGGTAACTGTTTTCGTAACAAAACGGTTCTCCTAGAAACAGAGTATATATTTTTTTACTTTAACAATTAATTCATTGATTTTTTTCAGAATGAGATGTTTCGAATTTAAATTTTGTACTCAGAAATTCAGGTAGACATGTCGATGTGGAAGGCTGCTATAGGAAAAGATACAATCAAAAAGTTTTTAAGAGGAGAGAACAAGAATAGAGTAGGAATGAGCAAATCGAAATAAGTGAGGTGAGGAGAAAGGAACTATTACAAGGTAAAAACATTATGGCGCAAAATATTATGAGGAAATGGAAGATGACACAACCAGGAAAGTGAGGGTAGGAGACGACATAGTCGGGACGCCGTAAACAGCGAAAAGAAAATGGAGTAGGTCACAAAAAAGACCACAGAAGGAAGGAGAAAAAGTTGAGGGGAAACAAACACAAGGAATGGTGAATATAATGGTGATAAAAATGGAGAGCCTCTAGAATGAAACAATACAAGGAAGAGATAAAGAATTAGTAATTCAGGTACACAAGACATATACTACACTAGCTTCTTTGCAACCTCTGCGTATTCTGATTAATCAAAAAGGATAATAAATTGCATTCGTGGTCAACAGACAATGCCACTGTCTCTAGAACAGCTCACTCTACCGTAAAGTTTGAAACAGTTTGAAGTATCTGTAACTCATCCGACAAAGAACGTGTCTGATAGTTTGTACTCTCAGTGGCAACTCACAGCGAATCTTCTGGCGCTCGCAATCTTGTGCTCGACTTGTTTGTCAATGGCAGTACGCAGATCACGTAGGAATGCACGCTCCTGAGCGTATAGCAATCTGGTCGGTGCTCCAGCCTCGTACGGTAATGACCATAACGACGTGGAGTACATGACCGGCGGCTCGGCGCTGGACATCAGCGGCGATATGTTCCAGATCAGTGCTCCTTGCACTCTCATCAGTTCCTCTGGTTTCACTTGATCAGCTTTGTTTAGAATGATGCGCGTCTGTAGTCGGAAGTACCGTGTTACTGCCTGTGACATGTTTAAGGATCGGTTATGTACTCTTACCTGGTACTCCCTCCCCTTCAGCTGATCGAGGATCGCTTCTGTTTCCGGTCCAACATCCAGTTTCGATGGATCATAGACTAGGAATATTATGTCCGCCCGATCGATGAACCATTGACACGCGTCGTTGAACGGGAACAGACGTTGTACTTGCTTTCGAATTTCTAGGATCCCTGGTATCTCAACTATATTCACCTGGTACAAGGATTACATAAGCGTGGGTTTGGCTCTGGATCCGCAAGGTGATGACCTAGACTACCGCTTTTTCCGTCGAATCAAACTCAAAATGGTCTTTGGGTTTTGATTCTTCTACTGTGATGCGCGTTTTTAGGTCAGGTTCAAGGTCATCTCAAGGTCATTACGTGTATCAAGTAGCTGGAGAGCTTCTTGATGAACGGATAATGTATCAGCAATCACGAGGACCTGATAATAAGCTTTTCTGATGTTTGTACATCCTCTAGTTTCTCAGATGTATCCCTGTTTGACCGCCAACTTTGAGAACGGCAGTTGAAGGTTGTGAACTACTTTTCTAGGAATGTGTGTGATTTGTATGCTTGTTTGTTTCGACTAGTTCCATCTAAGAAGCGGTTGTCCAGGTCGTGATCTATTATGTCAGAGGACAACAACATCCACTTACCTTCTCTAGCAGCTTGTTGTTGAGTCGCAAACCCTTGAGACGGTCGAGCAACCCCTGCCCGAACTTCTGCAGCCCGGAGAAGGTCCAATCAGCGGCTAGCTGGGTGCCATCGAGGACCTGCTCCTCCTCGCCGTGCATTAGAATGTTGAAGTAAGCTGGCGACGGCTCGGCTCCTGTGTCATTTCCATTTCCCGTTTTGCATTGCTCCTCTAAGCACTCTCTCAAATCACCTAAACACTATCTATATATTCATGCTTCTCTAGCATGCTTAAGTCTACCGCTAAGGGATACCTAGTACATACCCTGACATGGTCGGGTCAAGCGTCAAACAAAGTCAAACGAGAAAAGTCTTCACAAAACAATGTGCCATGTGGCTACTTACGCACCTGTCCGTAGCGATGTTTGCTTGTACTCGATATCGAGCAAGTAGTTTATGATGGAGGATTTCCCACCGCTCCATGGACCCATGAAGAGAACCAGTGGCTTGGAGAATATCTCTGGATCTACAGACGCAACGAACAGTGTATTAAATTCAAAGTGTTCTGAAATTTTTATTTTGCGTAAGAACCCGCAGTCTAGTTATTACCATTTTCAAAATATATGAAATGGTGGTAACATCTATGCGGTACTCACCACCGAAGTGCCTGTTGCTGAGGTCCCTATATTTGTAGAGAGACTCCAAAGGTTGTATAGCATTGTCATACACCCTCTTCAACTCCTTCAGTACATCATACCCAATCTTCGAAATAGCTCGTTCATTCTCCTCGTTCTCCTCGTCCAGCTTTAGCAGTTGGTTGAGGTGATCTCGAGGTCTCAAGTTCTCCGGTATCACGATCTCCCTAATCAAGTCTTCCTCAGGGGTGGGTTCCTCCTCGGTCTGTTCCGCGTCTTCAGAGGCTTCGGCTGATTCCTCAGCCGTGCCCTCCTCGCCAACCTCTCGCCTAGCTCGAGATTTCGTTTTCTCAGCTCCTTCTTCGGATGCCTCTTCAGCACCTTCTTCCGCCGACTTAGCTTCCTCTACGGATTCTTTTTCCTCACCTTCGTCAGCGGATTTGTCTTCTTCGGCGGACTTAGCTTCCTCTTCAGATTTAGTTTCCTCAGCAGATTTCGCTTCCTCAGTCGTCGCCTCCTCCGCCGATTTTTCTTCATCTTCCGCAGACTTTCCTTCCTCCTCTTTACCTTCTTCGCTTTCCTGTGCTTCTTCTGCTTGACCCTCGGCACTCTCAGCTTCACCTTCGCCCTCCTTGTTTTCTTCCTGTCCCTCTTCCGCACTCGCCTGCTGTTCCTGCGATTGTTCTTCTTCTGCTTTGCTCTCGTCCTTCTCTTCAGTTTCTTCCTTAGAAGCCTCCCCAGCTTCACCCTCTTCTGCAGAAGCTCCTTCCGCCTTCGAATCCTCTTCCTCAGGTTGCTCTTCTTCTTCGGACTTCATCTCCTCGGTTTTAGCTTCGTCGGATTTCTCTTCGTCGAGTTTCGCTTCCTCAGCCGATTCGCCCGCGGCTTGGACTTCTTCGTCGGATTTTCCATCGTCGGCTTTAGCTTCTTCGTCGGATTGCCCTTCGTCGGCTTGAGCTTCTTCGTCGGACTTGCCCTCGTCGGCTTCTTGGGCTGCTTCGTCGGATTTCTCCTCGTCCGCCTGCGATTCCTCTTCACCGGACTTGCCTTCGTCTACCTCTGCCTCCTTGGATCTTTGCTCCTCCGCTTCCTCCGCTTCCTCGTCGGATTTACCTTGGTCCTCTTCTTCCGTTTGATCCTGGCCGGAGTCCGCGGCATCACCTACCTTCTCGGAGGACTGATCTTTGTCCTCCTCTGTTCCCGCGTCTTCTTCGCCGGATTTCTCCCCTTCAGTCTCACCTGGAACAACAGCCTTGCTTTCAAAAAATCTAAAAAAATTCTGGTATACGTATTCAAGTCCCTATTTTAATACATAATCGTTCGAACATCAAACGTTTAGAGCATTAATGAGAAAAAATATATGTTTCAGAGAAATTTCGCTCCGGACATAAACGTTCCTGCCATTTCGGCAAGAGGCTGAATTTCAAAAAAGTCTCTAGGTAAAATACGTGTCCTCCTTTCTAGGAAAAGCACACAAAATTTCAGCTCGATCGGTCGAATGGTTATCGTGTTTGGTATCATTCGAATGTACCTCCTTCGGCTTCGACGCTCTGCTCTCCAGCGTCTTCAGCGCTCTGTTCACCCTCCGCGGACTTTTCAGCCTCATCTTCGGTTTGTTCAGCGCTCGTTGCAGCCTCAGTATCTTCTACCGAATCTTGCTTCTCGTCCTCGGTCGTCTCATCTTCTTTCGAAACGTCGCCCGTTGGTTCGCCCTCCTAGAACCCGGTGGTTCGATAGTAACTGATCCAGGGAATACATAGTACCGAATATTCTATGACACCATAACTAGACTGCGGATTTTTTTGCAAAATAAATATTGACTGCATTCATTACAAGATTCGGAAGCTACATATTATATACGCGTTTCTTTCCTTGACCGTTTTTACAAGTCAGAAGTAATACAACAAGATTTCAAATTTCTTGAAATCTGTTTTGATTTTGATCCAGACAGTTTTCTCCTAAACGCATAAAATCCGCAGTCTAACCTTAACAAATTGATCCAGGGGGATGTGTGGTCTCTACTTGGATCAATTTGTGATTAACCTTAGAAGAGTTTACCTCTTCGCTCGCAGGTTTCCCATCGTCTTCATGGCTGTCTTTGTCCTCGTCCGTCCCAGCCTCGGCACTGGTCTGCTCCAAAGATCCTTCAAACGAAACATTCTAGAAATTGCTGTGCTCCAGTCGCGCGCTCCCCAACATTTGAACATTACCTGTACCGAGGTCCTTCAGTGCTTTCTCAATGTACGGTCGACACAGCTCCTCTGGCACCTCTAGCTCCTCTTCGCTTTGCACTCCTGAAATAAAGCGAATTTCAAATGAGAAAAAATTGTTCACTGAAAATAAAATACTTAATCACCTATTCGAAGGTTTAACTTTTGGGAACACTAATATGGTGGTCAACGTTTAATGCTACACATGATAGGCTCCACTGTTGCAAATTTCGGTTATTTATTGCAATGATTCGGAGTAAGGGAAATTTGGGACCGTTTCAGGAACGGGAATCGCTATTGTAACATAGTTTTAAAGCCTGAAACGATTCTGCAATGGCGGCAGACCTCCAACGTCGATTCAGGGACCTAAGGACGCGCTAATAATACCAGTCCTCCCGATCGGGAGGAACGTTTCTAAACAAACAGAGGAGGCGTGACGACGGGCCTCGGTTGACGCAGAAATATGCGAAACACACGATCGCCGTCGGACATTAATAAAAGATATTTGTGTTGCGCGGGAGTTCGCTCGATTCTCAGCCGATTCCTCGGCTGCCAGGAATGTTCATCAGGAGTTTTCACTATGCGACTGTGGCCCCACGGTGCCAAAAGAACAGGCGCGGGGGTATTAGATAACTCCCCGAGGGTTTAACGCCACGCGACCACCGAAAATATCTGACCCAGGTGACGCAAGAATCTTGTCAAAGTCGTTACACACCGTTCGGATGAGCGCGTGCTCGGACAATGACAGGTGTTCGGGGAAACAACAAGAGCATCATCTTATGGTACAGTAGCGTTCACTTAAAGTTAACCGGAGCTGCGATTTTCTGAAGAAATAATACCGACACCAAATAAATATTTGTTTTCCACTTTTAGAATTTTTGTTGCTGATAATATAATATACAATATAAATTTCTACTACTTCCTGTTTCACCTACTCATTTTTGTCATAATTTAGCGTCAAAATTTGTCGAATTTAGCGCTCGAAGAATTGACTCTAACACAGCTTGACAAAGTAAGAGAGCAGATATAGTGTATAAAAGCGAGATAGACGCAGGCCGTCGATGTTCGACATTTCAAAAAGATGCGGCGAAAAATAAACGTGCGAGAAAATTTCAAATTCGATCATTTTCCTCTTACCTTCTCAAACGTACCAATGAATGGATTGTTGAGATCCTTCCGATTAAAACGAGTCCAAACACGACGTAAATCGGTCTGCTTTTATAAACTTTGTACATAGCAATCATACTTATGTCTTTGATTTTGTTACCTCCATTGAATCTGTAAAACTAGTCCGATGTATGTCGTGTTTGTACTCGTTTTAATCAGGAAAATCTCGACGATCCACTGGCACTACTTTTGAAGAGGTAAAAGAAAAATGGCCGAATTCGCAATTTTCTTTTTGCGGTACCTCTTTGAAGGACGTTTCATTCTGTTTCTCTGTTTCTTTATCTTTATTGGAAGTCGGTCATTTGACCAGTAGTCTCAAGAAGAATGTTAGAAGCGAGTTTTTGGCAGGTTCCTGCTAATGGACCAGATTCGTCGAGAAGTTTCGTTTGCGGGTTTGTTGTTGCTATGGGACTTGATTTGTTCTAAATTTTGTGTCCTGGTGTCATAATACGTGGCGCGGAACGTAAAATCTCGGTCGATGAAAATGTCGATATCATCTTTCTAGGCAGTACCTGGGACCAGGAGGCCGGTTTCTAAGTTTAGCGGCGAGTAGGCGGCTTTGAGCCGAGCAGCACTTGAAAATATTTATATATTCGATGAGCGAAACGTATTTTTATCGGTTATTCGCCGCAGAAAAGTGTGAACGACTCGGCGGGGTCGCTTGCAAAAGTCAGATTATTCGCGAGTCGTTCGCAACTAATAAAACAGTGCACGGAACATACGGTTCCTATGAAATTTTCAGAATGTACAAACGTATTGATTACAATAACAGCTGTATTACAATACAGCGTATTGATTAATATTAAATTTTCAAAACAGGTTCGCATAAAAATATTGTAAAATCTTTAGTATTGTTATACTCAATTTAATATATTGTATATTACGAGAACCTTATACCTCGTACGTATTACATACGAGGTGTATTACATGTCATACTGTATGTTGTGGAAAAATAAGAATGACGTCATTCAGAATACAGGATGGAGGGTGAACATCCTCTGTAAACTTCTCAAACTAGGATTGCTGTATCAACAATTTTTTCAATGTTGATGATTCCCTCGAAGCAAAGCCACGCGAGCCAATCCAACAATTTTCTATACACATTTTCAAAGTGAAATTTAATTGGTCGTTGTGCGAGACGAACAAATGAGAAAATACTACGCGGGCTTACGTTTGCGCCCAGCCCGTAAATTTTCAACATTACATCACACGCGTTGCTACTTTTGGCACGGCAGCTCGGTTTTATCATTTTATGTGCCTTTTGTTGTTCAACGCTAAACTGCATCGCAGATAAAAGGACTTTTCAGGTCGAAGGGATCAGTTGCACTAGTTCTAGATCTGTGAACCTTTTTGATTCTACTGCTTTAAATTTTCTAGTTCGAACAAAAATAATATTTCAATCTGTTAATAATAGCGATTTCTATGTTCGAAAGAATATTGCGGAAAATTAAATACAATCATTAGACTGCGCATCTTTATGCTAAATAAAAATTGTTAAGGAACAGAAGCCAAATAGAACTTGTATTTCTTTTTTTATAATTCTGTTAAGTTGGACCCAGTACGTTGATATTTTTGAATTTTTTTTATTTGTCTACTGCATCAAATTGCATCTACTCATTTTCGTCATAAGTACATGAAATCCGCAAATAATCATAATTAATTTGTAGTATGTACAAATTTGTAAAATCCCAGAATACAGTTACCTTGAGAAAGGTGAATTCTTAGTTGGATTTTGTAATAGTTTTTGTGCAAACTGATATTCGATCGTGGCGAATGTATTAATTTTGGTCTCGAATGATCTGTAAGACAACATGTTGAAATTGTGTGGTCGGAAAATAATCCGCGAAAATGTCAAGATACAGGTAATGGAAGCAGAGGTAAGCAGCTGTCGTTTGGCAAGCATAGTGAGGATAAAGATAGAATCCGAAGTCTTGTCCGCGGTACGCGGACTCGCATAGTCTTTAATCCATTCGTTAGAAAAATCGAATTGGATACAAAATATTGATATTCGTTCCGTACAATCCATTTTTCTGAACCACACGATTATCGTGAAAAGATCAGCAAGCTACGTTGGACACAATGTGAAAAATATTTCATTAATACCTTCACGAAAAAATTAAGAAGAAAGTTCAAATAATTGTAATTACTAGACGCTGAAATTTAAAACAGTAAAAACATTAAACGAATTTAAGAATATACTGCTTTCATACCACAATTATTAAAGAAGGAAAAAATTGTCTAGTTCCTGTTTCTTGCAAATGATGCAGAAAATATTTATGTTGCATAAAAGTGGTGGTAGTTCCTATAATAAAATTTCCTATTTCTGCTACAATATTATCCCCAATGAATAATGTTGATCTAACGTGTAAAAATATCTTTGATTCGTGGTAAAATTTTTTTAAATAATTTGAAGTTGTTAAGTATATTCCGGTCATATCGTGCTAATGAAGTTTTAAATATTTTTTAAATATAATTTGGTACGATTCAATTTTTATTTTCACAAAATCAGTGGTTACAGCGGGTCGAAAAATATTGATAGATTTGCAAAGACCGGCCGTGAATTTCGCGCAGGTACCTTTAAACGGAATACACGACAAGATTCGCGAAATTTAGAGCGAATCTGGCACGGGTTTACGCCCGTCCTTATGTAATTATTTGGGAGTTGTTGACAGTCGGTTTCCATCGATTCCCAAAATAACGGATCCTTGAATCCACAATCGGAAACTTTTTCCTCGATCGCCGGTCCGATTAAAGCATTCGCAATTATGTGCCACTGTAACGTGTCCCATTTGCAGAATACCTGATTGACTGTTCTAGGCCAACGTCTGCATATACTTCTACCCGTGTCACAAATTGCAACAATCCAAATTTAATCATTTGAGAAATAAAATCTAGACGAGGAACATATTCTCCTGAATATAACAATTAAAACTTGTTTCGATAAACGAGATATCCAGAAACATTAATACGTCTCCCATGAACCGTCACATGTGTCTGACACGACCATGATTTTATACTTACGCAAAAACAAAATCATTAATTTCACATCTGTGATTATTTCAAATTATGACTAGAGTGTAAATGTTATGCATTCGAAACAAAAATGAGAAGATCAAAACGAGAAAAAACATTTACAGAATTTCAAAAAGGTACTATTGAATATCCAACTTGTTATTTGTGTAAGCTTAAAAAAATGAGTAGCTGCAATTTAGAACAGGAAAGACATCAAACAATTTAAAAATGCAGTTATATTGGTTTGGAGCGATAGTTCGTAGCGTTGTAAAATAAAAATTCAAAGATAAAATTATGATATTTGTTCATAGATTTATTTAATATCATATTTTCCATCCCGTTCTATTACTTTTTGCCACTTCTGAGGTAACTCATGATGTTATTGAACAAACCTGTGAATTTTACCTTTGAATTATTTAAAAATGTTTTTCTTGGAATATTATTTTCAGCCTGTTAAACATATTAAAAAAGAAAATAACTTTCTGCTTCAGGCCAGTTCGTTGCAATTCAGGTGAAGAATTCGCAGTCTACGAGTCGCAATCCCTGAAGGGTTAAACGAAGAAGTTGACGAGTGTTGTTCAACAAGTGTCACGTGCGTCGAACAGACAAGCCGCGGTATTTAATGATGTATCGCGGCGATAATGACGCAACAAATCGCGCAGGTTCATCGGTTCGATGCCGAACGAGCCGAACGAGCCAGGAACCGATGACGCAGATGTTGCTTTACGTAACATTGACCTTCGTCAGTCGTCACTGGTTCGTCAGCACGTCGGCTACATCATCGACCACTAAAGCCCCGAAAAAGCTGCCCTGTCCAAATACACGGTAGACCCTCGACGAAATTTATAAACGTGCTCTTCCGAGGCGGAAAAGACTTTCGAAAGACCCAGCAACGATCAACAAGATCCACGGCGTCTAAAATGATCGATGATCTATCTTTATCTCAGACGATGATCAAAAGCTCACTCACCAATCTTATTCGAATATTGCACACTGATGAGAGATTTTTGATGCACTGATAGAGGATTAATATTTAGCTCAAATGATGATCATCGAAGCACATATAAATGGCGCTGAAAGAGGATCAAGAATTTTCCAAACAACAAAAAGTGAAAATGAGTAGATGCAGTTTAAAACAGTAGAAAGATTAAAATGATTCAAGAATTTATTATTTTCAGCTTGCTAAAGTTATTAAACTAAGAATGCAATTTGGTTCCAATCTGTTGCAATTGACAGATAATTATTGCCAATCTTGAATACTTTTGTAGAAGAGGTAACTCTGAATCGATTGGAGCTTTCGATGACGAGCGATCGAGCTGCAGCGAATTCGAAGCATTTTCGAAGGAAATCCTAAGCTCGTGATCACTTCGATCATTATATTTAGCAACGTAGAGTCCGTAACTTATCGAATTTGTTTGAAGAGCCGGGAAAACGGGGAGGAAATTCTGAGCTTGCAGGCACTCGTGAGGTTTTAGTCATCGGCACTCGTCACGAGTCGCGGCACGTTGATCTTTATTTATACCATAATTAACGCAAATAAACGATGCCGAACTCGGGGACCAGGTGCATCTTAAAAAAAGCAGACGCGTGACAGTTAAAATTAACGCGACAACAAATCACCCGTATTATCGTAGCCCGAATTTATTTTCGGTTCGATGAAAATAAACAATTCAAAGAATTTGCGAAATTTATGACCGAGCTGTTTATTTACATTCAACCACCATAAACTAAATTCCAGACTCGCTTTAATGGGAGGCCGAAGCGAACAATGCTATTTTCTGTCACTATATTTATATACTAGGTCTTTATGCAAAATAATAATTGTTTGCATTAATCACAAGACACATCATTTACAAATACATGCAAATCTTTTTTCAAAAATTGCGATCAATTGAAAAGAATACAACAGCAGTTTTAAATTCTTTAAATGTTGTTTCTACTTTGAATTTGATCTGCTAATTTTTATCTTAAATGCATAAAATGTTTGTTTGGATCGATTGCAAGAAGCAGAAGACATGAAAATGTATTTTTTAATTTAATAATCTTAATTTATTCATTGTTTTAAATTGCAACTCGTTTTTGTTATAGATGTAGGAAATTGGCGGTCTATCAATCACTATACTCGACCGAGATAAAATACAATGGACTGTGAACGTCATAGAAACCACTGACACGTGATACTATGTTGACTACAGAGCCGTCAAAAATAGCGCAAAGTTGAAGCAATTTATTTAACCAAACAGATACTAAATCGTCAAGATTTATCATAGTCATTACTATTTTTATCTTCCCGCATCTCACAGTGTTCGAGTGTATTTGGCACAGTTGATGCATATTAGCACAAAAATGAATTTTTAGATTTAATCGCGCGTGTCAACGTGCTAATTGTGGTTCGTTGGAAGGGGGAGCAGGTTTCTTCGAATTTACCTCGAGGAGGAATCATGTAACACTATCAAGTGTCTATCAACGCTCGCATGATTCTGAACGCCGAGTGTCGGAAAGAATGCAAGGTCAAAACAGCAGGGTAGCCTGCAACTGGACGGATCACTTCCGGCAAATTTGTTCAATATGCATTATTATTAAATTGTTGCAAAGTAATAGAAACCTTACTTCAAGATACAATAAAATTTGCAAGACAAGACTGATCGAGACACAAAAGATTACCACAAGATTATACACAAAATTATCAAAAGTTATTGACTTTCAGCCTTCTCGAAATTCTCCATTATAAATGACACCAAGGGAAGGTCCAGATGACGAAGATCATTGTTGGAGCCCAGCCATGCTACTGGGTAGCTAGAAATTGGAGTCCAAGGGAGCTAACTGGTTCAAACCGGCGAGGCAAGGACACTATCAAAAGTTGTGTTCACTGACCATTGCTTCCTAGACTTTTTTTCTTGTAAATCATATTAAGATAGGGTTCAGGTTGTGAAGATCGCCGTCAGAGTTTTGGCTACCCATTGGGCAACTATGAGAGCAAAAAAGTTGGGTCCCAAGAGTTCTAACTAGTTCAAACCGGCCTGCAAGTGTGATCAAGGATATTATCAAAATCACAAAAAGGCTGCCAATCTTAGAGACCATCGCTGAAAACCAACTATGTACATAAGAGCTAACTGGTTCATACCGGAAGCATCAAAAGGATCAGAGTGGAAGGATTCCCACTGAATTTTAAAAATGTCACGAAGGATATGAACATTGAAGATCATCGTTGTGGATCAGCTATTCTTGTCTACGAAAAGCTAACTAGCTCAGACTGGTAGTACAGGAAGGATCAAAGCACAAGGACATTACAAAATGTTATTACCACTGACTTCCAACCCCCGTTGCTCAATCCTCTTTAAAAATGCCACAAAGGATACGAACCTTGAAGATCATCGTTGAGGCTCAGCTACACTTATGCTACATAAACCTAACTAGCTCAGACTGGTAGCACAGAAACGATCAAAGCACAAGGACATTACAAAATGCTATTACCACTGACTTCGAACCCCTGCTTCTCAAACGTTCTCATTACAAATCGCACGAAGCGATCGTCCATGAAAGATTATCATCGGAGGTCAACAATACCTAACTAGACCTAGCTAGATGCTCAAGAACGTCGAACGAACTCTTCAGGTCTGGAGCAGTTCCAGGCAGCCCGGTTCAGCTCGGTATTACGTCACCCCAGGTTCCTCTTACGAAGAATGTTAGAAGCCAAGGTGGTCCGGGGACCTTCCACTCACCCTGTAAGGCTAGAAGGGCCACGAAGAGGCCCACGAAGAACGCGGGTCTCAGCCGCGAGCCCGTCATCTCGTTTCACTAGGCACTACACGATGAGCCAGGGCTGGCAGCTCGTCTCACTCGATAGTCGCCTTCGACTCCAACTCGCCCGCGAGGAACTGGCATTGTCACTACCGCCAAACCCCGACAGACGCCCCTCTACTTCTTCATCCCAGTAGACGACGACGACGACGACGACGACGACGACGAAGACGAAGACGACGACGACGGTTGCACCGCGCCGACTATGCTCGCTATACAAGCAAGCTGCTGCGATTATAAGCGTTTCTCTGTCTGAGCGACGACAACGGTTTTTCCGTTCGGGGTCGGTGTCTTTAGAGTCTAGCTGACCGGTCCATCCTTTTTTAATTTGGTTCGGGGCCAGAGATGGCCTCGTTTCTTTCGATTTTCTGCCCGGTTCCCGTCGTCGGCGATTCCTCGATATTCTCGATCTGTCGACGCCGCGGTACACTCCCAGCTAATGGCTGGTAAAATTAAACCGAGGAGCCTCTCCCCGATACACGCGGGATCTGACCAAGTGACTTTCAGAAGGTCGGAGACAGGGGACCGTTCTTCGCTGATCGCTCCGGGTTTGCATTGTCACGGTGATAGAGCGAATCGGGCACCCTTGTTCGGATCGTTTGGTTATTTGCGAACCGTTCGTATCTTTCGATCGAGCTGTTTTGAAGAGGGCGCAGACGCGAATAGGAAGATTGAGCCAACGAGACCATTTCTGACAAACAATTATTTCGATTTTGATCCTTTTTGGGAGACCGGATATTCTACTTCAACTCCTATCTCTTACAATGAGCGCAGACAATAGGGGATCATTTTACAGAGGTTCGGCCTCGAGCAATGAAGGATTCTCGTTGGGATGTTTTGATTTCTGTTCCTTGCAGGAGGTTTTTCAAATTAAGCCAATGGGACGATTTTTCCAAGGAATCATTATTTAACCTTACAACTGGGGATGTCGACTCAAGGTTAAGGACACTGTTGAGAGGCAGAGGACAATTGTGTTACCCTGCTGTGACAATAAAGTCTCGCCAGTGATGTGCGAACGGAGGAGGATCGAGAACCGGTAATCCAATCTCAGGAATCCCGACTTGTCAGCTTTTATTTTCCGAAACAAATTGCATTTTGTTTTCACCGACGTTTCGCGACTGCCAAGACGGAGGTCAACGTGTTAATAGTAAAAACACGGCGCGCACACCTCGCGACACAGTTCGTTGCATAAAACTGGCGACCTTGAGGCACGCTAATGCTGCTCCTCTGTTCAAGGTTCTATTTAATTAAGGTACACAACGCGCGCGTATATTTCGAGCGGATCTAATTCGCAGCGAGGCACGGAGACAGTGAGAATTTTCGAAATCGCTCGGGGCCGCGTGAAATGTGAATTCCTTCCGATTCCCAAGACGCTCCTATTAACACTTTGATCGCCAAACAAGAAAGCTCAAAAATTCCATGAAATCAATGTAAGTTATTTAATGAAATAGAAATTGAAAAAAATTAAATGTATGATATTGTGTAGTTCTCCAACTTTTTTGCATTTTACAGATCCTAATCAAATTTGGTACAATGAATATGTTAACGTAAAAATTCATTTTAAACAAATAATGAACAAATAATTCCGTCACCCATATATGAGTGACATGGCAGTCAACGTGTTAAAATCGGTAGCACCGCGGAATCGTCGAGCTCGATCGAACGCGTCAATTATCGTTACATTCCCGTGGTAGCGTCTAATTTTAAAATTGCTTCTCGGTTTCCGGCTTCGAGACGCGGGGCTCGCGTAGCGCGGGAGAAAAATAGCCGGCGACTTTCGTCATAAGTGAAAAATAAAAGAGAAAAGAGCGAAGAGAGGAAACGAGGTTGACGATGACGCGGTGGCTAGGTCGAAACGCGTGTAGGATCTTTGTACGAGATCACTAGTCAATGTCTCTGCGGTCTGTCGGCCAGGTAGACCCTGCAAACCCGAGAAAACTGGGCTGCCAAGAGGTATTTTTAAAACTGCGACTCTTAGACCAGTATCTTCGGGTCGTAGGCGATAAAGATTCGGTGATTCAGTGGCGGCCGCGTAAACCTCTCAGGCCCCGAATAAACGAGTGCCTGTCGCTTCCAATAGGCGAGAACGTGCAATTACAAATCGTTCCAACAAGAATTCAACCTCACGCTCGAACACAATGTAGACGACCACACGTTCCCCGTCTTCCTCGCTTCAGAACCGGAACATTTCCCTCGGCTCAGATTCTCCGAACACGTTTGCAGACACAATTTTTAACACTTTGACTGCCAAACTAGAAGCCTCAAAAATTCCATAAAATCAAAGTAAGTTATTTAACGAAATAAAAATTGAAGAAAATGAAATATAGGATATTAAGCAGTCCTCCAACTGTCTTGCATTTTACAGTTCCTAATCAAATTTGGTGCAATGAATATATTAACGTAAAAATTCATTTTAAACAAATAATGAACAAATAATTCCGTCATCCATATATGAGTGACATGGCAGTCAACGTGTTAAAAGAGCACATTGTCTTGATCTTTCCCGAAGTTAGAACAGTTCAAATTTTTAACGCAATCAGTCGTCTAAATTTTTCTCGAATTCGCGTGTAAATTAAAGCTCAGAAACTTTAAGACAGTGAAGGGTATCGAATAAAATCTTCAAGCAGGTTTTGCAGATATGAAATCAATAAAAATCGTACTCGATTCTATCGGATTTTGTGTTCCAGTATCTTTTAAAAATTTTTAGAACCCATAACGATTCGCAGTCTATCGATCACTAGACGAAGGAGACCCCCAACTCTTTCAAAGCAAACAGTCTGTACCCTCCATTAGCAATCGTACAATAAACCAACGAGAATGAACTTGAACCTGTCCAAACCCCCTAAAGCGAGCTAGAAGAGAAGTATCGTTTCAAGTGCTGCAGAATCTCCGCGCAAGGAACACGACCTTCGCCTCTGCTCCATAAAAATAATTGAACTATTTCATACAAAATTAATTGATCCTTCGCTTTCGTAGAAAACGGAACGATGGCAATATTCTGAATTGATTCAGATTTATCTATGGATCCATCTTTTCCAGAGGATCGAGTACAAGGATCCCAGGATGATTATTTTACGATTCACTGAGCGAGATTCGATATTTGTTTTTTTCATTTTTGGCAGACAAGATTTCTTTTTCTTGTTCCAAAGTTCGAGGTTGCGGAAATTGGGATGGCCGTTAGGTGTTTCTCGCGTTGTTGCCCGCGACGTAACGTAATATCCGCGAGATTCCAGCGGCCTCTTATTGCAGGCGAACGGGGCTGAGAATCGCGAACGAGCAAAGAGAAGAGATTCGCACGCGAAATGCGTGAGCTCCGACAGAGAGGAGCGTCGGGACGACGGGCGCCTTTATATTTAGAAGCCCGGGTCGCCGCCGTATAAGGTGGTGCTCCCTCGTGCAAAAGTTCTCGCGAATGCTTGCTCTCTCCCCTTCGTTCTTGCACTTTCTTCTTATCTATGCGTCCTCTTATCCTATCCCCTCTTGTATCGATCGCATTCCGACGTTGCATCGATTTTCACAGGACTGGGTATACAAAACTGTGTTCAACACATTTTATACTATTTAACGCTGGATCCATGAAGAGAGCTTCACAGTATTTTGGGGAAGCGCTAATTTATTTATTTCGATCTTTCGCGATCTTTTATATAGGAATAGATGATCCGTGGAAGTTCTTAAAATATTACCATTTTCTGGAATTATTTTCCGAAGTTTCACACGTTGGTGGATTCTTCTTTCGGAAACTATTTTTGCTATAGTGTAAGGAATACATGATCAGAGAAATGAATTTGTTTAATAGGTAGTCTACCACTTCTGAACATTAGATTGTTTTATATTACACTGGGAAAATACCAAAGATGCGTTTAATCAAATTTTTAACAATTTTCGTTATAGTTAAATTACGACTCTTCATGCAAAATACTGTTGTGTATCGATTGTGAATTAAAAATGTATTTCTTTTTCCAATAAAATGAACATAACAATATTCTGAAATTCTTTCGATATCTTCGCTGTTCTTTATTCCACGTTATTTTTGCCATAAATCCATCAAATCCGAAGTCTAGTTACAGTGCACGGTCAAAGAAATGAATCTAGCAAATAATCTCTTGTGAACGCATCTTTGCAATCTCAATGGCCGCGTAAATTGAAAAATTTGGAACCTGCCAGTGTGCTAACAGCTATTATGTAAATGTTGGAATGCATCCATTTTCACTTTTCACTCGCATTTTTTTATTGGCAGGGAGAAGGTTAATCGAAGCCATTAATTGAACCATTCATCGAACATTCTCGAGTCGGCAACGAAAGCGGGAAAAGTGTACGGGTGAAGTTTACTGGCCAAATTGGCTGCTTCTCGATCTATAATAAGCCTCTAATCGTATGAGGTCACAATGTGACTTGGGCAGACCTGTTTCTTGTCATTATGATTTAGAATTTGGATAGGTTCCTCGGCCGATGCAGACACCTGCTCCTTTTATGGGATTCAGAGGATGATAATCTATACTAGGATAAGGGACCCAATTACTGTGGGGTACCAATTACTGTGCCTATATTAACTATATTTATCTTTAAAGCAGAATGAGTATTAAAAAAGATATGTTAAAATTTTTCCGTTCAAAACTCTCTTTTCTTTTTTAATCATTTATTACTTAACATTACATTTTCGACACGCTGTGTAATCTACGTTAAGCGTTTTACGGAGTTATCTTGTCCACGTTGTTCAACTCGAAGAAGAATAAATGAAACGAGCATTATCAACTTTGTTAACTTTTAATAAAGTTCCGTGGGAATGGACGAATGTTCAGCGAATACTATAGCGTCTCGAGAATACGTCTGATAAAACTTAACCAACATAAGTTTAACAAATACAGTTCTGTGTTGACTCTCTGAGTCCTTACCAGTCAGAGGAGTCGTAAGAAATATATACAACGCGATAATCACTATAAGACTTCGGCCATTTACACGGATACAGGAATCATCTATTCAGATAAACATATTTTCTAAGATAGCTTCGATGTTCTCAGTATTGTAGAACAACTATCGAGTTAACAACCAGAAGCTGAGCAAGAAATTTTTTAACCTTTGGTCCATTGACCTACCCATCAGCTTTCAATTGTTGATCTCTTTTGCATCACGAGAAGGAATAGCTTTTTTAGCATTGTCTGATGTTTTTCTAGCAAAATATAATTCAAACTTTTCTCGGTATCAGTAAATTTTATGTAATTTTAAATCTTATCAATTCATATTTTTTAGTTTCTTTGCAGTTGAATTGCAGATTTAATGCATTCGCGACAAAATTAGACTGTCAAGACGGTTGCAATTCATTGAAAACATTAAATGTACATTTTCAATTCATTTCTGTTTCTCGCAGTTGACTTGGACAATGTTTATCCTGCAAAAACAAATCACAGGTCCCGCGATTCAACTCGTGATGCAAAATAGGTACCGAAGCAATTTACAGAAACTAAAATGTGGTACAGGCTATGGAGGAATTTATGGAGTTACTATATACTAAATTCCGGACAATCCTGTACGCGTAATACCCTTGATCCATCGATCACAGGCACACGAACTCCACAAAACGATCAAGAGAATTCCACGATCGTGAAAGGTAACGAGACCTCGATGGCTAGCAGCGACGTACAATCCGCGCGAATAAATAAATTCCTACCCGCGTAGGTCCTTACATACGATAATATTGCACGTGAAAAAAAAACCATAAGGTATTGCACTCTCCGAGATAATTGTCACCCACTTTGATACGCAGTACAAAAAGAATGTTGGATAAATAACACGTTGAAAACCGTTGCTCGCTTTGATATGATATATAAAGTAGATAAACGACGCGTGAAAAACTTCTTTCGTGGTCTGTTTTTCGAAAAAACACTAACTAAAATACGTCTCTATTTTTTTGTAATTATTACTAAGATATTCGGAGCATATTTGTTTGTTTAATTCACGATTGAAGAGAACCTCGACTATCCGAATTATTCTTCTCAAATAGTTGTAGTTATTTGCGACTGTAAAAATTAATTTTTCTAACACTCGATTTTTTAACGATTCAGAACAGAAGGGAGACGACTTCCGGACAACTATCCGAGCTCTACCGTGCTCCAGCGCAATTGACAGTCCACGTCGAATTTTCTCAGCGACCCAGGTGCGTGTTTCCTATCGCTACGTTCTCCTTAACTTGAGCATGTGCAAGTTCGGATGCCATGGCACTTTCCTAAAGGTCGACGTGTTCGTCTCATCAGGAGATAGGGCGTCCTGGTTGCAGTTGTCCTCGGTGGGGGACACCTCAATCAACGCGGTGTCCCGCCAAGGTCCGCTGATGCCCGTGTCGAAGCTGAACAGTCTGCGATGTCGTTTCGCGTTTTCACTCACTGAGCTCCAGTTTCGCATGCCCGGGTCGCTGACGACGCGACGGTGCTTCCTATGACGATGCCGACGATGATGGTGATGATGATGATGGTGGTGATGATGATGACGCAGCTTCCTCCTGTCGTGGTCCAAGCTCGTCACGCGGATCAACGGGATCGGGTCGAAGTAGAGCCGATTGTCCACGACCGGAACGAAATGCACTGTGTCCATTGTCAACGAGCTTGGGCAGAATGTCTTTGGGGTCTGACGCGTGGTCGGGGACCATTCGGTGTCCGGACGCAGGTTGATCGTCACCTTTCTGCGATGGTAGGAGCGATGCGACCTCGACTGCAGCCTGGAAGGTCGTTGAAATGTTTTATTCGAATTCGTAGCCCTGGTTGCATGAATTTATTCATTATTGACAAACAAGATACACATTCTACCTAGAACAAAGAAAAAAGGACATCGAAACGAAGAGTCTACGAACCTAGAGGAACAAGAGTGCGACCTTCTGTGTCGTCAGTTGAGTGGATGCTCTCCCCTAGGCATCCTATAACACTTGTTCCACGCTTCCAGTAGCAACACGCAACTATGAAACCGGTAGAAGATCAGCAGCGGAAGACCAATCCTCGAAAGAATCCCCCAAGCTAGGACGCCGAAGAATCTCAATTGCAGTTCCTGCGAGATCCAGGTCTGCGTGATGACGGTATCGAAGGCCCACAAAACGGAGTTGCTGAAGAGCAGGAACGTGATCACTTGTCGAGCCGGTTTCCCGATGATCTGGAAACGCGTGATGCAGGATCTCTTGGACGCTTCGGCGATCAAAGTGCTCTGAGCGAAGCACTGAACCAGTTGCAAAACGGAAGCGGTTAGCAACATGATGTGTCTCCTTTTAGTTTCGTCGGTCTCGTCGTCCAGAATGGCCAAGGAGCAAGCAGTGACCACAATGGTGAACACCGAGTACAGTTGAACACCGAACAACGCCACGTTCGATAGCAAACTGTCCAAGGCAGCCGGTGCTCTCGTCACAACGGACATCTGCCTGACCTGGATCAGGCCGCTGGCAGTCATCAAGGTGCTCAGGGTTAGGATGCTGATCAGAGTGCCGCAGGTTAGCCAGGACAGAATGTTCAACGGGAAGTTCTTGTCCTCTCTGACCACCAGGAAGATCAGGATCACCACGATGCCGGCTACCATGCACAGGATGCCGAGGAACAAGCCTTTGCTGGACCCGTCGCAGCCCACTTTCGTGTGGCTTGTTAGGTCCTTGCTGCTGTGGAACTTCTGCTTGTGCGGCAGAAGGTTGCGACCCACGTTCTGACCCATCACGAACGTGACTGCTGCGGCGATTAGGCTGGAACACGACGGAGTTGTCGATCGAATCTTGTTCTATATAGCTAGTTGGTGGCGTTTCAGTATGCTGTTGGATGGAGTCATAAGCAGACTGTGGATCTTGTTTGAGGATGTTACTACATTGTTTCCAATTTACCGAAGTTGTTCGATAGAAGAATCACTGTTTTGTAGAATCGAGGTGGAATAGTTTTGTTTTGTGTAGGGATTCACAGTCCACTTATGCGACACCAAGCTACAAGTTCTTTGTTCTATGCTTTGATCCTGAAGATTGTAGCTGATTGCAAATGGAAGCATAGTTGGAAGCAGTGCTTAATATTTTAAGTACTTTCTTCAATCAAATGATTTAAAAGCGAAGCTGCCTCCTCGTTGTATCAGCCCGTTCAATTTGGGGAGCGTATAACAGTTGTCTCAAAAAATGTGAGTATACCTAAATTGTACGATGAACGGATAGAAGAACGGCATGCTCGATGTCCACAGTTGGCCCAATGCATTCGTGTTCAGGCACTCTTGCAGAGCTATCACCTGGGAGATTTGCTCGTTCGAGATCGGCTGGTAGGGATGAAAGGTCTCTTTCTCTGGCGAGGTGTAATCTAGAAGAAGACGAGCCTTTGGAATTCTCCTGGAGAACAGAGACAGCAGAGCTAAACTCAATCGACTGCTCAAGACCACTTTCACGAGGAAGGAGTCTGGGTGAACGACCTCGAAGCAGAAAATTATATCTTCGAGATCGCAGCAACCGCTATTGCTATCTGTTCGGTGGACTTGAGACGTTTAACAGTTACTGTGGGAATCCATTTATGGGAATATATTATCAATGGGGACTTTGGATTTTATGCATTTATAACAGAAATGGATGAATGGAAAACAAAACTGTAAAGACATTTGAAGAATGTCAGAGTAAGGTAAAGGCACCAGTAGTTGACCATGTACCAGTAATTGACCATTTTATAGAAAAACATAAAAAATAAGGTTTTTATAAGCTGTGCACTTTTGATGAAAGTGAACCTCGGATGTCATGTCGTCTGTTGTTTAAATTTCAAAACAATAAGAACATTTCAAACCTTATTTTTTATGTTTTTCTATAAAATGGTCAACTACTGGTACCTTTACCTTACTGTTACATTATTTGCGACTTACTACAATTATTGAAAAAAATACATTTTCTATTTTTCTCATGATCGACTTGAGAAGTTTTTATTCAGATAAAACATCTAAACATCAACTTTTGCTATTATTTTCGCGATTCCGATGAATGGAAATTTTTCAAAAATTTGTTTACACCTCCTCCAATAAACACTTAAGTCAATTGATCTAATTTTTGAAAAGTTAGGCTCTTTCGAATGGTGTTGATACACTGTTGCTCTTCCACTGTATATGGAAAATAGTTAGATAAATGGAGTCCCACTGCACAAATCTTTTAAAGTAATTGATAGCAGACCTATCAGGTCTCTGGGATGTCTGATCAGAGACTCCGGGAAACCACGAAGGTTCAACGGGGACGCAGAATTCGGCAATCCTCTTTGCGCCAGGTGAACAGAGTATGTCCATTCTTGTGCCGAATCCCAAATGACCAATCGTATCCACACGGCGATGTTCGTTGCCGCTAGATGAATGAAACCGAACCTCGCTGCTAGACCGAACCTTTCCACCAAAACCTGCAAAGAAACATATTTTTCGAATTACGTTCAAAAGTCTTCAATCGACATTTACCGCGGCGCGTGCATAAGTGAATCGATGCACTAAACAAATTTCCACAGAAGGACTTGTACTTCATAAATGTAAAACTGGAAATTCCCTCGGCATTCCTAGATCAGATTTAGAACAGTTTTCGATTTTACAGTTTCCTTCATCTAGAATTTATCTTAACCCTCCGGAGTATCAAAACAGTCATACATATGCACTCGTCATCATGTATATGCACTCAATTGACAATTAAACTAAATGAATAACTGCTACATTAACACGTTGATTGTCATGTCACCCATATGTGGGTGACGGAATTATTTGTCCAAATTTAAAAATGGATTTTTACGTTAATATATTCGTTGTACCAAATTTGATTGGGATCTGTAAAATGCCAGAAAGTTGGAGGACTACTCAATATCATACATATAATTTTTCTCAATTTTTATTTCATTAAATAACTTACATTCATTTCATGGAATTTTTTAGGTTTCTAGCTTGGCGGTCAAAGTGTTAACAGGAATAAAGACTAATTGTGTAAAAGAAATATTCTTAGGACTATATTTTGAACAATATTTAACTAAACGGTTTCATACATGTTGAACAGTGTCACTGACCTGGGAGTTGACAAAGAGGAAGTGCATCTGCAGAAAGGTGAACAGTCCATGTAGAACCGGATGCACGAAGACAACATCGCTGAGACATTCCACACCCTGCATCATCGAGTGCATCGCCATCTCGAGTCCATTGAATACGAGGGTCGCCAGGCCGAAGACTATCCGGAACACGGTTGTTTTTCAGTTAGTTATTCGCCGCTCTTCTAGATCGGTGGATCTGGATTGAATCGAACTTAAACTCACGCAATGCCCCGACCCTAATGTAGAAGCTTGTCGGCGCCGTTCTGGATCGTGAGATATGCGCTCGTTTCAGGGAGCCAAACCTGGTCATAGACGTGCCACCGAGTTCCGCGTCGTCGATGCCTCCGGCACCGCTACCGAGGCTGCCACAACTGTCCACCAACACCCATATATAGATGCTGATGATCACTGCTATACTCCCCACGTACAGATACATCATGAACACGCCCTGCAACATGGGACACCGTGGAGAACCGATGGAGGATACACCGTGACGGTGCACCGATCTTTGTCGTTCCAGTCGCTTGACGCAATAAGATATCGATCTAGCAAATTATGGGATGACCGACCACTTTGCAGTATTGTGCGGTTGCGTCGACGGGAAATTTTTGTGCCCCATTTTCTACCGAACTAATGGGATCGCAGGGTGTATTACGAACACGGTGAGCCGATCTTTATAGTTCCAGTTGCTTAACACAATAAGAAATCGATCTAGTAAATTATAGAATGACTTGTCCATGTTGTATTTTGCAGTACTGTGCGGTTGCATTGGCGGAAAATTTTTGTGCCCCATTTTGTACCGAACTAATGGGATCGCAGGGTGTATTACGAAAACGGTGAGCCGATCTTTATAGTTCCAGTCGCTTGACGCAATAAGAAATCGATCTAGTAAATTATAGAATGACTGTCCATGTTGTATTTTGCAGTACTGTGCGGTTGCATTGGCGGAAAATTTTTGTGCTCCGTTGTGTACTGAATTAAGGTAAAGGCACCAGTAGTTGACCATGTACCAGTAGTTGACTATTTTATAGAAAAACATAAAAAATAAGGTTTGAAATGTTCTTATTGTTTTGAAATTTAAACAACAGACGGCATGGCATCCGAGGTTCACTTTCATCAAAAGTGCACTTATAAGTGCGCTTATAAAAACCTTATTTTTTATGTTTTTCTATAAAATGGTCAACTACTGGTTCATGCATTTTCTTGTATCGTACAACTGTACTGCTAGAAATACTATGTCGCAAAATTTGTATAAACCTATCTTGTACCGAATAATTGATAGGTTCACAGAGTGCACCGCGACAATAGTAAAAATTTTAAGAGTTTGTCGAACAGAAGAGTCTTCGATAATGAAACCCACGGGAAAAATTGTCGAATCCGAAGAGAGTTCATTACAGTGTCTGGTGACTTCGTACAGTCTGGAACAGGTTCACTGAAGTCTGCCATATGGTCGTCGCAGCGCATGAGCGCCGTTACACCTCGAAGTACAGCCAGTGCTATTAGAACCGCGGCGATCTGCGGAAGCGAGTATGCGAGCTCGCTGTTGATGATCACCGGTCATTTCGGATCGGTCTGAATCGCTATGCGGACTGGTTTACGGTAACAGTAACAGTCCCGCGAATCGAATTCGCGATTCCTTGCACCGTCTAGGATCATCAAGTATACCTTTCGCCCAGGGGCCGAGCTCGAGAGCTGATCTCGGGCCAGCATTTCTTTGACGGTCCGACTGCCGGAGAATTATGGAGCGTCTAATCCGTACATTATCCGCTAATAGAGTCGTCTATCCCGGATCCGACCCAGACCTACCTCGGATCTGCTGCCGTACCGTGACCCACCGCGATAATTTCGCCTCGAGTCATTGAAAAAACGACTTCGCACGTTTTCTGTCCAAGATATGCTGTAGCGATCTTCTTCTTGGGGATTCTCGATCTCGCGTGTTAATTTTTAGACAACAGAATGGTAGAAATAATTGTACAGAGCCGCGAAATTAATTTCAAGGTCAAAAGGTCAACAATCTTTCTTTCACCGCGTCTTATTCTGTTCGTCGCAAGAATAAAGAAGAAACCATGGGTCGAGACACAACCGTTCTCCTAACACGTTAAGTGCCAAATTCTTACAAAGAAGAAATTCTTACAAAATCGGAGTAATTTAACACGTTGACCATGTGACGGAATTATTTGTCCAGGTTTTAAAATGAATTTTCACGTTAATATATTCATTGTACCAAATTCGATTGTAATCCGTAAAATTCAAGAAAGTTGGAGGACTACTCAGTATCATTAAATAACTTACTTTGATTTCATGGAATTTTTTAGGTTTCTAGTTTGGCAGTCAAAGTGTTAATGAATGAAACCACAACTAGAAATTTAAAATGTCTTATAGGGGATGCTGTCTTAACCCTTTTGAATTCGAAAGACCAATAAAATTCGGTTTATCTGTATATCTCACAATAAAAATGAATTTCTAAACGCAGTCAAAAATCACTGTCGGTCATGCGAGACTGACGTGGCAGTCAACGTGTGAAAACATTACGATGAAGTTTAAACCGTAATTCCTTCGATCCGAAGGAAACATCGCCAAATTTTTGCGTCCGAAACGAGCGTACGAGAAACAGGAAGAACATCGGCTGCAATATGGCCGGGCATTAAACACCGCGTTGCACGCTAAATTCGAATCGCGCATTAAATGCACTAGCAGTGAGATGATTAAAGGAACAAGTTCCTTGATTACCGAATGAAATATCGTCGAACGTGCGTTGTGATTTTACGGCGGGTCTTCGTCCGCTATAATATTCTACGTTTTATGGCTCTTCTAACGCGCTTCCATGCTATCCGACGATTCTCACGATTAGATTTTTAGTGTGTTCGGTTTATACAACTTTGCAGGGGACGCCGGCTTTTAGCACGTTTTCGAAAAAATTTCGAAAACGTTACCGGGTTCGAGGCAACCGACTGTAAACTGCGAGAGGAAAAATTTGCGATGCCGGAGCTGGCCAGTTTCCGCGTAATAAAATTCGGAATGTTACATCGGCTGGGACAGCGGGGATTTCGATGTGTGGCATAATGTGCGCTGCCATGAGCGCTGCCATTAAGCGACGGATATCGATTTTATTTTTGCTCTTCTTGTTTTCAACGTTCAGGAGTTTATGTGAGGCTTATTTCAGCTGTACGTATATTAGAATTATTATTAGACTGTGGATTTTATGCGTTTATGACAAAAATGGGGCACTAAAACAATGGAGAGAATGAAAGAATTTAGAATACTTAGGAATGAAACGAAAGTTCTATAAAACACAATAATGTCAAAGAATGTTACGTTGGTCTTGTTCGGGGCATGCTAATATTATATTGAAATTATTTTATTTAATTATGATTAAACCCTTAAGATGTGGTGTTGAACCTAAGAAAAATATTGAACTTACACCATTTTTGCATTACATAGATCGTATCATTTGTAGCTTATTAAGATTAAAAAAAGGTGAGGGGTGGTCCTATTAACGTGAAATGTGGATTTATTAAAATTTAATAAAATGTAAATTGACTTACTTGCAAGCTGAGGAGAGGCACAGGCGTGTCCATGACCTCTGCCAAGCAAAGAGCAACCATCAGCACCACGACCAGCTGGCCGTAGACGTTCGACAAGACGACCCATAATTGGGAACTGTAACAGTCATTAAAAAATCATGTCTTTAATCAAACATTCTTTTACGGATATGTCAAGAAATACCACTTCATTTTAAAACACTTAGAGTACCGAGAAAAGTTATTATTTTTCGATGCATTAGATTGACAAGAACAATATAAGAGAGACAACCGTTACTGCGAATTTTTATATAAAATAAAACTTGTTTGCATTCACTGCATGATACAGTAGCTACACAAACATTAATTTCTTTCCTTAATCGTTTTAACAAGTTGGAAAAAATACAGTGTTATCAAATTCTTTAAATGTTTTTACTGGTTTGCATTCTGTCATAAATGCATAAAATCTGTTGTTTAACCATTACTATTGTTCAAGGAGAGATTTCTCGTCACACTCGTATTTCGACGAATATTGCACTGAGCCATAAATTACTTTCGACATAGCATATGCAGCATTCCTAATGGAACATTTCCATTGAATGAAAATTATCATATGTACATTAGATGAAGGAAACAATAATCCTCGAGACCACAGGCATTTATGTGTGCATAACCATATTTATTCCAAACGCTTTTTTTCTAGAGTAATATCGTTATTAAACTAAATACCGTTTTGGGGTCACTGTACAGTTAATATGCTCACTGCTATAATGTTTTATCAAATGCAATGCATCTCCTTCATGAAATATCAAAGTCACGAAGTCTCTGAATATTATGCTGTGTACTACAACTTTAACACTTTGACTGCCAAGCTAGAAACCTAAAAAATTCCATCAAATTAATGTGTTATTCAATGAAATAAAAATTGAAAAAATTATCTGTATGATATTGAGTAGTCCTCCAACTTTCTGGCATTTTACAGATTCTTAAAAAATTCATTTTAAAATTTGGACAAATAATTCCGTCACCCAGATATGGGTGACATGGCAGTCAACGTGTTAAATAGCAAAGTGTATTAAATCAATTTGACTATCTTTTTGCTCGGTGAAATTTACACGAGTCTCCACTTTTCTTCCACGATTCACTTGTCGGTGCCTCGAAGCATACAGAATGAACGCAGTGGTGCTCGCTTTTAAGCAGGATAGTTTACAGGTTTTGCAAATTTAAGAAAAAATTGTCCTTCGCAAAAGATTCGAGGATAATATAATTGAAAGATAGAGGGCTTACAATGGCTCCGAGTGGTCCAACAAATCGCTCTGCGACCGACCCTTGGAGAGGAGCCTGGTGACGAATGACCTTGATGGCTCCGAGGACCTGGTGGTCTCAGCAGCCGCAGTTTCGGACTCCGTGTTCCTCTCAGCCCGGCTAGGGGCTCCGCCAGGTGCACCCTCCACGGTGCCACCTGTCGTGCTTCCAGTCTCGTTCAGGCTGTCCTTGTCGTGTTGCTCATTGCTGGCTGTAACATAATTTTTGGTGGGTCAGCCACAGCTCGAACTGGTTTGCTCGAATAATTCATTCCCGTTCTTCGAGCAAGTTCTGGGTCACTGGGGACAGGGACACCGAGAGGTACTTTCGCTTCGAAGAATCCACCTTCGTGCGGGACACGTTCGGGTTTCGAATAGTTACGGTACACACAGGCGGATCTGATCTGTGAACTGTTTGAAAGTTGCAAGATTTTGCCGCGAATTTTTCAACCACCCACACTGCACTCGTGCACTCCAATCGAGTGAAAGTTGTAACAACCATGAAGAATGGATGTTGTTAAATGGTATAAATTACAGAGGAATTCCTTGCCGATGAACCTGGGTAGTTACTAAGTTAAAATCGAGCGACCTCAACAATTGTGCATTACAAAATTTGGAACCCATTACTTTAAAAATAATATTAATAGCACGCATTCTCGTAGAACTTTAGCGAGTAGAACTAATTTCTATTTTTGAAACTCCTCGAACACGCTAACAACAACAACAATGCTAAATGAATCACCTCCTTAATCATAGTGATCCACGAACATTGGAAAAGTGGTAATTACCGGTGACGCCAAGCATGAAAGCATAGTGTACGAGCACACAAGCGAATAAGATAAGAAGAACCATTAGCAGAATTTATTTTAATAAAATGCTACCAGTACTCTCGATTACAATATATTACTACAAAGTATAATTCTCCACATAATCCTAAGAAAATGTAAAAGTCGTCTACCGTGTGATCGTATCGCGCCGAATGCTTTCGAATAACAATGTGCTGAAAAAATCTTGTGCTTTTCTTTACAACAAAACGTGAGATTGTAATCGTTCGTCGGCCATGAGCGTATTAAAGAAAATTTCGAAATATCATTAAAGATAGTGGAAACGTGCGACTTGAATTTAAACATGAAACGTAGCCGCTGATTAAGAGGATCACAGGACTATGAAATGTCAGTGGAGAGGTATAATTTTTTCGAAAGTCCTCTCCATCAGTTTGATAATTAATCGTGTTCAATGCCGAGGATTACACGGGTTCTGCCATTTTTCTTCCCATAGAGAGAGATATGGGTTCAGGAACAGAGAATCCTCAGGTGCGTTAAATCGACGGTAATTAGTGGTATGCGCAACGCGCCGTGTAATTTATGCCAGTGAAAATCCCTCGATAAAGTTGCACACGACAGGCGAAGCGGATACGTGCCGAACAATTAGCAGGATCGATCAATTAAATCCGCCGCGATACGAAACCGCCTGAAAAATTTAGTAAAAGTTCGCGAGAGACATCTGGGAAAGGTGATTTCATCGATTCTCAAATGATCCTGATCGATTCCTCCTTCATCGATTCTGATGATGATTTTTGTGCGTTCGTGACGTTTGCAACTTTGCAAAGTGCAAGAGATTCTCTTCTATTTCTGCCATGAGAAACTCCCTAGTTATCAGAACAAAATTTTCTCCTATTTTTGTATCTATAGAATCGCATATAAAATGGGAATTTTAATTAGGGAAAAATTAATCGCTGCTGCAGAAGAATTGTAACTCTAGAAAAATTCACGTTACACTAAACAATAAATTGTGGAATTCCATTATTTCGCCCAAGATCTGCAAATTTTTTGTTTTTTTATGTTCACGTAAAAATCCGCTGTCTAACGAACAAAGTTCCACAATTGTGAATTATAGTCCAGCTCCACGATGTTCCGTTACATCGCGATACGATCTCTTTGTGCCAGACGGGAAGTCTCTCTATCGCCCTCAGCAAAATCAATAGATCTATCGGTAGCTTTTGACGAGGATCGTATATATTCGCGAGCATGCGACGGGCTTGCATGATCGGTAGGGTCAAAGGTGAGAGGTGATTCGCTTGATTATTATACCACGATTGGGGTTGAAGAGCATAGCATGTGTTTGATCGACGTGACGCGACGATCAAGGGCCAAGAAATCATCGAAGACGCCGCACTGTATTCTGAAATGGCAAAGTGATGGATGTCGCAATATTTTAACTTCGAATACCTGAAAAGTGGTAGCAGTGTGCATTATTCATCGTATGGTTTTAATCGATTTCAATGTATCTTTGATATATAGACTTACTAAAGTAGAAGGATTAACCCTTATCGGTCATGTATTTCAATACAATGGCAATGTCGATCTTCAAAAAAATGTTCATTGCTACGAAATTATTAAAAGAATCGTCAAATAAAAATGATTGCATAGAAGAGTGAAACGAGTGAACACGTATTGTTTCAATAACTTATTGTTATCCTCATAAGAATAAGTCGCGTTGTATGCAAGCAATATTCTTTCGATAAAGCCGTTATACAGAGCACATGATGTATTTATTTAACACTTTGACTGCCAAGCTAGAAACCTCAAAAATTCCATCAAATTAATGTGTTATTTAATGAAATGAAAATTGAGAAAAAGTTATATGTATGATATTGAGTAGTCTTTCTGGCATTTTACAGATCCTTAACAAATTTGATACAATTAATATAATAACGTAAAAATTCATTTTAAAATTTGGACAAATAATTCCGTCACCCACACACGGGTGACGTGGCTAAATCAGGTCTGAGCAGTTCTGTTGGAATAAACGTCGATAAAACCACCGAATATTATAATGTTGCTCCAGGGCAACAATTACGTCCCGTTACACAGCTAGAAAATGAACCGTCCGGACACACTATGCGTGCCGTTAAAGATGGCGTCCAGGGGGTCAAAGACGGCGATGACTGTTCAATGTGCAGAGGCGGGTCATCGAAACGAAAAGAATCATGCTCGCACGACTCTGGACAGCTGACGGGTGTTGAGTTACGGGAAAACGATACACTCGGTGGGCTCTGAGTTACGGGGAAACGATACAGTCCGCGAAGCTTCTAATCAGCTGTCGAGAAATACGGCGAGAAGCTCGGATCTCTCGATCGAAACGCGTGGTACCGTGAAAATTAATGCGCGTGAACACGTCTCCGGTTGCTTTACAACCGACATCGCTAAACCATTGTATCCATGCGCCCGCTGGATGTTCAGTGTCGTATTGTTAATGAGCGCTAAGAAAGTTGTCGCTCTCTCTCTCTCTCTCTCTCTCTCTCTCTCTCTCTGTCTGTTTCTCTTAACAGTCAAGCGCCGTTCTTCGCAGCCGTAATCTAATTTGGAAGCATAATTAATTGGTGAAATTCCGTTGTCCTCGTAAATCATGTCGTTTGATTTATGGACGAGAAAGTCGATTTTGTTTTCATCTCTTTTTTTTTTGTCGGGATCTTTTACCGAAGATAAGTTAAGGATCAAAATCTAGTCGAAATGATCAATGCGGAGCGCAAGTCGCATGAATCGTAACTGCGGGAAATCATTTCTTACGTTGTTTCTTGATTTAATGCTACGGAGCGGTTCTGTGTTTGAACGTGAAACAGAAAGCACAGCATAATCTTTTCGTACAGTGTTGCAGGGTTTTAGGTAATCGAACTTTCTTCGTTACGAAAGTGATAAATAGACTGCGAATTTGAGAGCAACACAAAATTTTGGATACAATACAAAAATTTAAGAACGTTATCACGTTACGAGAATCTCTTGGGGGTTGCTCAGAAAGGTGACCTTGACGCATTGTGACAAAAATTGTGCAAAATCTGAAGAAATGGTGTCGTCATTTTTACACGGCTCTAACATATAATAATTACTTTCAGCTCTGGTATTGATTTAAAAAATTATGTGGAACACGAATGTAGGTTACAGACCAAATTCTGAGATTCATTATAAAGAAGACTATACGATGAATTCTCATTGATGCCAATACTATTGCTCAGAAAGGTATTAGACCATGAATTTTACGGATACAAAAATAAATCTAAAACAAGAGATTAAAAGAATTTATGATTACCGATATTTCCGGCATACTGAAACGAATGAAAGGAGACGAATGTAGGCCACATACCATATTCAGAGCTATAATGAAGGCAATATCGAGTCCAAATTCACAGCAATAATCGTGCATAGATCTCGAACGATCGTTGATGATCTTCGACTGGTGAAATTTCAGATCCGGTCGAGAAATTAGGTCGGGGCACCATGAATTCGAAGACGTGCGATTCGCTGCTAAAAACGGCCCTCATTACCGTTTATATAGTATGTCACAAAAAAGGCAGAAACTTTTTTGTCGTAAAAGGAACATGGTGACGTTTTTTTTTTCAATCGACCATAAGAATGGTTAAAGACAAAATAGTTAGTTGTCAAATAAAAAATCTAGAACCGGTCGTTTGACCGGTGGTAGTACGTGTAGAGTTAAATTGGAGGTTAATAGGGATTCCTGCAGGTCAAGGGTTAACAAGTTAAAAATCTTCGGTATGAGAGAATATGTGATTGATACAGTGACGTGTATCGTTGATGAGCACGATGATGGAGACAGAGGTTCGATCCGGGACAGCAAAGGTGGCGAATGATTTCCACGATGATTTCTGGCATCGTCGAGACCGAAGACACGGTGGGAAGATTCCTAACGATGAAGATAAACGACGCAACAACCGCTCGAGGGTTTTATCGTGCGACGTGTTGACGACATTAGATCCCTACGGTGAGTGATTGAAGAAAGCGTAACCGTGATTGAAGCCTGTTTTCGGACGTCATTGCGCGGTTTCAATGTTTACAAGGTTTCACTTTTTTAGTCCTCGGAACGAGTGCCATGCTTTTTGTACCGAAGATTTTTTCTATGCCACGAAGTTGCTGATTTATGGGATGGATTTTAATTGCGATTTTATAGTTGGCGAATAGTTGGTAATAGTATGCTATTCGAACATTAAGTGGTTTAAAAGAAAGGTGGAATAGCAAATAAAATGAAACTGAGAAATGCAATATTAATGGCTGGTTATCGTGGAAACAAATATGTACGTATGATTTGCAATAGGTTTGATTTCACGAGCACCTTCACTGCCACTCTAAACGGTCGTAAAAACCCCTCTAAAACTTTTCTAACAAACGAAGTGTTGTTAAATCCACCGCGCTTTCTTAAATCTTCTTGACTTTCATGAGCCCTAACTTGATTTTCTTTTAACCATAAGACACGCCGGTGATCTCGAAAACAATATTACAGTTCGGTGTTTTATGTGTATTAAAACAACAATTTCGAGGTAAAAGCGATCGATGTACCTGTTCCTTCTATGTACCAGTCACGTCTTCTCACCATTACGTAGTAATTCTCGATCGTTGGTAGTTTTCAATCGATGTGATTCAGTCAACAATTATTTACACACGACGACGAAACGAAATATCATTCGTGGAACAGTCTGCGAGCGTGTTTGGTTATGTCTTGTTTGTTACACGAGTCGATTGAGGAAACAAAATTCAAGATTAGTTGACAGTCGATCGTGCAAACAAATTTCGATATATAAATATTTAAAACACTACAGAAAATTAATAATCAAGCAGAGTAATCAAAATTTATACAAATATCTACGATCTATATGTTTAAAGAATAAAGAAGTTCTCATTTTGGAAAACTTGTCATCAATTCGGAAGACTGCAGTATATATCAGAAAGTCCGTTACCACTGAACAATTCTTCAGGACAAAAGCAGATCGAAAACACGGCCAATGTTCGTTAGCTCAAAGGATAGCACACATTTCCCGCTGAAATCGCAACAGCCCTAAACGCAGAATACGTAAAATTGTAGAAACCTTGTCTAAGGCACGGGGGCAAAACTAAGTATAATTAACACGTTGACTGCCATGTCACCCATATGTGGGTGACGGAATTATTTGTCCAGTTTTAAAATGAATTTTTACGTTAATATATTCATTGTACCAAATTTGATTGTGATCTGTACAATGCAAGAAATTTGGAAGACTACTCAACATCACACATATAATTATTTTCAATTTTTATTTCATTAAATAACACTTTGATTTCATGGAATTTTTTAGAGTTCTGGTTTGGCACTCAAAGTGTTAATGAGAATGTGTTAAATGCATATCAGAAAGTCCGGAAGTGACCTCTGAATAATTCTTCAGGACAAAAGCAGATCGAAAACACCGTGAATGTTCGTCGGCTCAAAGTATCGCGCGCATGAAATCGCAACAGCCCTGAAGACGCAAGCCTGCAATAGAAGCGACAAAGTCACAGAAGGTTACCTCGACCCTTTTGTCAAAGGAAGACGATGGTGTTGACCGGCACACTCGAGTCACCGTGCATGGCGAACGAACTCGGACTCTCTTCGGGTGAAGGACAAGGCGACCGGTGTCTGCCACGGTTTCGCGGACTCGGAGATCGGGCAAAGAGAGAGCAAAAGAGCAAGCAACTGCTCCACGCACTATCGCGGAACGGAATGGCAAGGTAACCCAGAAGTGTGCGGCAAGGTAACGTCGAACAAGATCGACTGGTCCTTCACCAGAAACGGTGGTGGTAGTCGTCGCTTCTAGCCGATCATCTGGTCTATAGACCAGCGACGACAACTACGTCAACGATGATGATGATGATGATGGCGATGGCGAGGATGATGATGATGATGATGATGATGATGATGATGATCGTGTCGTTTCTCGTAGCCTCGTTTTTTTTTTCTTTCTTTCTTTCTCTCTATCGCCGCAACATTGCTCGCGATGATAGAAACCGCACGAGGGATACCGACAATCTTCCGCAGAATTGGAAAACGACCTAAATGGCCCTGAAAAACGGCCCCGGTGAAATTTCTGATCGACTGGCGCCGATGAAAGCTTCCATCATCCTCCTCGATCAGTGAACAGACAGTTTTCTCTGATTTATGTTTGATGGCCGTGCCTTTTTCTTTCTTTTTTATCGACGATGATAAAGTGGCGTTGTGGATTAATGTAAGTGGCGTTGTAGATTAATGTAAATTGTAAAAGGAACGTTCTTGAATCTTGTATTAATTGCAATCGACAGCGGATTGTATGCATTTATGACGATTTAAAACTGTGGAGATATTAAATGAATTTACGAATGTCGAAAAGAAAGATGTAAGGTAAAGGCACCAGTAGTTGACCACTATGTACCAGTAGTTTACCATTTTTTAGAAAAACAAAAAATAAGGTTTGAAATGTTCTTATTATTTTGAAATTTAAACAACAGACGGCATGGCATCCGAGGTTCACTTTCATCAAGAGTGCACTTATAAGTGCGATTATAAAAACCTTACTTTTTTATGTTTTTCTATAAAATGGTCAACTACTGGTACATGGTCAACTACTGGTGCCTTTATCTTATATGACTGATGAAAGAAAAAATTCTTTGCTAATTATGTTTTTCATAAAACGATTACGTACGAGTAATAAATTTTATCGGTACAAAACAGCGTGGTAAAACAAACTCTCTTGCTTCACGACACAACCAATATGATTCTTCTCTTTCCCCGTCTCCATCTTGAACACACTGATTTATGGCTGCACCTAATAGATAACTCGAAAGGATACATTTTTTTGCCGCGAAATGGTACCCGCAACTGACGGGACTAGAATTAGAAGGAACGATGGCGGCCAGAAACGCTATTTGTTATATAGTCACGATCGGCGAAGGATTTCGCGATCGCAAGTGCCTAATCGAATTTCGCTCCATCAATTTCCGAAGCTGAAAGGAGCGAAGCCACGGTCTTTGAAAAATCAGTATAGAAAGATATTGCTCGGAGCCCCGTACTGCGGCGATAACTCATCTGACAGGTGGTTGCCGTGGATTTTTTTCCTCGGCAGTTAGTGCACAGGCATAGGCACCGTGGCATAGCAAGTTAATGTGATTACGCTTGCCTCGCTGTAGGAGGCGAACGATTAATCGCATTATCACAGTTGCGCGCACGTGGCCGAATTAATCTGCGCCGGTGGGCAAACATGTAAGACACCGTGGAAATTACTGTCATAAGCATTGTACTTTAATCAGTTACTTTTTCACGATTTTGCAAACATTTTCTCGAACAAAAAAATAATTAAATAATAGCTGCAACTCATATTTTCGTTGTATCGATATTTATATATTTCTCAACTCAAGTTCATTTTTATGTCATCCGCTAAGAATATATTCTTCTACGTTCGTATGCTCTAATTGTATGTTAATATTTTATGAAAAATTGTCTAGCATATGTGTGCAGCTTCTACGGCAGTGAATGTACAGTCTTTTTATACAATGACCCACCGATGAACTATGCAGATTCAAAATTTCCTGTAAGATTGTACATTAAGTCAACAACTATTAAACGAAACTTTAAACTCGCACGTCAGACTTGCCTAGTAGGTATATCAAGGAATCCTCGGCTATAAGACATTGATTTTTTAAAGAGGCTCGCAATCTTCGTGTCAGACACTAGACAGAGCGTTAAATTTCCGACGACGTGTTCGAACAAATAACGTGATATTTATTGATACATCATTTGTCCTTTCGCGCCTCGTGGGGAATAAATAGTATAAACAACGTGATCGCGTAGAGCCTTCGAATTAAGATAGCAACATCACCGACCACCATAAAACGCCCACGACAATTCGCCAGCTGCTAAGATATACTACCCAGCCATAGAAGTCCGTGAGTCATCGAGCATAGCCATCCCTCATCGATCAACGATAAAACCAACAGATCCCGTAAGATTGGCAATCGTCGGCACGGCAACGGTTTAACAAAACGTTTTTCGCTTCTTCGGCCGATACGATCGGCGGATTACGCGTGTTTCCCCGTAGTATGGCTCTGTGATAAGCATAATACCGCGAACGCCGCGTACGTTAACTTTTTTTTATTTCCCTTTCGAGGATCAACCATGCGAGACTAATCGGCTCGTTTTACGGCGCATAAAATTGAACGGCTTCGTTACCGATCGCGAAAGAACGATGAACGCCTGTCTAATTTCATAACTCCTTCGATTAAGATATCTACCACCTGCAGCAGATACTGAAGTCAATTATAAACGACTCCCCACCCCGCCCCCAAATCATGGCGTTTCAACACGCGGAGAATTTAGGAAAAAACCTTATAGGGTGAGGAAACTAAATTACTGTGGGAGTACCAATTACTGTACCTATATTAATTATACTTAGTTTTAAAGTAAATGATTATTACGTTTAGGCTCAGTAATTGATACCCCCACAGTAATTGAGACCCTTACCCTAATCTGATACAGCAGACCCATAGTCGCCAGATCAAGACTTGTTCCCCCACTTTAATTTCCCCTTCCACCGCGCTATTCCCCCCACTCTTCCGTCACGGCCCGGTCACGTGACGCGTTTCGTCTCTGTTGTGTCTGAGTCACCATGTCACGTGACTAACCCGATACTGGCAGAGAAGGGGTAACTTTTTCCCCTCGATTCGTGCTCCCTCTCCTCATCCGGCGACTATGAGCAGACCCAACGTATTGCTATATATTATTATTTTATGGTTACAGCAACTATATCTGTGTCGTTTGAAACCTTTCAGATCGAATTTATATTTATCGTGCGCCTGTTGTATTCTCTAATAGGGACTGTAAGTCACGCGTAACAAAGATAAATACTATTTAAATCAAGTAGACGTTACAGAGCAGTGACCAATGGCTCCATCTTCGTGTTTATGGCGATAATAATGGAAAGACGAACGAATCACGTGTGAAATCGTGCCCGAAATTCGATTTCGACGGCCAACCGGTTTTCTCGGAATGCGAAAGTCGTCGACCGCCTTCTACACAGTGATCGAAAGGAACAAATCCTTCTTCGCTGTTGACCAGTGGTCATCAATTTTAAAAGCGAATGCGGCTAAATTTTAATCATTGAACTAGACAAATTAGCATATCTAAATAGAATAATTAACTTGGCTACTTCGATCACCTTTTCTCGAGGCGAAATTATTTATTTTATTTGAACAACGTAATGGAAATTGAAAATTACATGAGAACAATTGATTCGATAATAGTAAAGAATTAAAAATAATTGATTGTTTCAAATGATTGTTATCTTATTTCAAATTAAATGTGCCCAACTCTGTGGTACTGAACGTGTTACGAGAGCAACAGAATATAAGATATACAGGGTGTTTGGTAACTGGTGGTACAAGCGAAAAGGGGGTGATTCTACATGAAAGAATAAGTCGAAAATATAGAATAAACATTTTTTGTTTGAGGCTTCGTTTTCGAGAAAATCGACTTTGAAGATCTGTCAGGTTTGCGTGGTTTAGTATATGCAGGAAGTAGATTTGGTTGGTCATGATCAGACGCGTCAGACAATTCCTATCGAATAGCATGCGTATTCGCTGCATTTCAAACTCGATTTTCTCGATAACGAAACTTCGGATGAACAAATGTTTGTTCTATATTTTCGACTTATTCTTTCATGTAGAATCACCCCCTTTTCCCTTGTACCACCAGTTACCAAACACCCTGTATTTCGTACACCACAATCAAAAATGTATAATTCGCAGGGTGAGCGGACGATGCTTGAAAACCAATGCTTTCGACAATGACGAGGATCTGCTTTCACACAATCCATGTACACAACTCGGCACACGTGGCCGGATCGCGATTTATCGTGTCGCATCGTGTTCCAGCGCGACGTCCAAGCGAAAAATTACCCTTTTCCATGAGAAGAAGGAGCAGTTTTCCGCGGGCTACCTTTCACCTGGTTTGCTCGCTGCTTTCACCCTCGCGCGTTTTTCCAGCGAGTCGCGTTATTTTGTTTGTTATAACGTTTAAATTCCTTGGCAACGTACACCCCATCTATTACCACGACGAACTCTGGAAAGTTCTAGTTAATAGCTTTTTAACACGTTGACTGCCATGTCACCCACATGTGGGTGACGGAATTATTTTTCCAGATTTTAGAATGAATTTTCACGTTAATATATTCATTGTACAAAATTTGATTAGGATCTGTAAAATGCAAGAAAGTTGGAGGACTACGCAATACCATATATTTAATTTTTTTCAATTTTTGTTTCATTGAATAACACTTTGATTTTATGGAATTTTTGAGGTTTCTAGTTTGGCAGTCAAAGTGTTAAATAAACACAGCATGGTTCATTCTGCCTTCGTGCCGGCAGGCCAGTAGCCTAACAGGCTCTAGCATTGGCCTGGGAACCCCTGGGGTTCTGGTAGCAGAGGACACGCTGTGCTTTTGTGAACCCTCTCAAGTGACTTTCCCGGACCGCAAAATACGTATATAAACGGGGAAAACCGCCAGGCTTGCCGGCCTGTGAAGTATGCGTTGACCTTAATGCTCCCTGGTTTCAGAATTGTATTATCCGTTTGCCTGCAGTTATGTATTTAATATATACTCGCTTAATAACTCTTTCGCGAGATCGCTGGGCTCGTCTAAAAGCGTAACATACACAATCTGTTAGGCGAGCTCCCTTTTTTCACCGCTGAAAGACGATTACCCGCGAGCCACTGTTAGACACGCGTACCAATTAAAGTCCCATTTACGCGGTAAATGATATATTAATCATAGTGTAAATTGTAACAGTTTAAATGAATACTTTGACAGCTGGACTAGATTTAGTATATATTATTAAAAAAAGGCTAAAAATTTGTATACACATTCTTGTAATGTACAGTAGTAATTTTTAGTGCTCCGTAAACTTATAGTATTAAAAAGCAAACTAGGAAATTTTACTGCTCGGTAGTTCTAGTGTAAATTCTAATCAGATTTAATTCATAAGCGAATACGTCGCAATAAAAATTAATTTATAACATCTGGTCAAAGAATACTGTTAACTGTTTTAATTGTTAATGATCTAACTACCACTACACTGTGGATTTTTGCATTAACCCAACAATGCTTCTGCTACCAATAATTTAAATATATTAATATTGAAATAAAAATAGTATTATACCTAATTATACGTTATGTTTTCAGATGTTTCGTATATTCGTATTTTATACGTATAAATGCATCAGTATCTGATTATCAGTACATATTTCATTAAATTGTGTGTGTGTTCTGCATTCATTAATAGTTCATCAAAACGGAAATAAATTATGTGACCTACAACCCATAACGAAATTATTCATCAAAGTACTTCCACTCGTGAGTGTTATCGAATCACATCTATGTTAACACTCTGCCTCTACCGGAAGTTAGTTGGCTCCGCGATGATTCTCTTATATCCAACAGAAGCTTAATGATCTGCAATTAAATGATACACTCGTAACAGATATAATTCAAATAAATACTGACTCTCGAGCTTAATTACTGATCTAATTCTGACAAAAACTGTAGATTTTTATTTAATTCCATCAATGTTTATTGAAATAATCGCTAGTGGGAAAAATTACTTAGATACTTATAAAGTAACATATTTAAACTAAAAATAACTACAGATCTTTTATCGAATAACCAGTAAGCTGGTTCACTATACAGTATTAGCAATAATTTTTTGCGAACATCCCGAAAACTGAAAGCGACTCCCCTATATCGGAACAGGAAAAAGTTGTTGCAAAATACGTAGCTGCATAACATATTTAAATTTCATCAAAATCAGAGATGAGTGGTGCTCTCTAAATAATTACCAAAAAGGGTTCCAAACCAAAGTTGCACGATAACAAATTGTAATAAAAAGAACATTAGCAAAACTGCTTTCGTGTAATTAAAAACTAAAGACCACCTCAATTTCTTTTTAGCAACGTTTACCTCCGTGTCCGCTTCAAAAAAAGTATCAGGGTCGAAAATGGATTAGTTCAAAAGTTATTCATTGTCTGCCGACTCCCGCGAAAGATTAACCAGTTAAGCGTGTTTGATTTGTATACACGTCAATCCAAAAGTCTATTACGGTGCCGTTAACGTTAATGAATTGTTAATTTCTTATCGAATAAAAATGTAATTTTTGAACCCTTGCCCTACCACCCCTTTGAACCTTTTTTTTTTATTTTTTTTCGTGTATATTCCGCGTTGCATGATTTTCATTCCGCGCTGTGGGAGATTTCTGAAATTGAGCTCCACAGTTAACTGGTTAAACGTTAAGCGACCGGTTCCAAAATTGAAAATCGAGTCCCAGCAGAGATTCGGGTCACCGGCAGCGATGACCGTGCGTGACAGACAGGAATGTCCTTTTCCGCGGAACGACATTGTTGACGGCCGAAACCCGAGATCGTCCCGCGTTCCGTTTCGCGGAAAAGAAAGTGGAGAAAAAGTCCTTCGAAGCGCCGTTTAACGATATATAATCGCGGTTTGTTCGCTGCGTGCCGGTGTGTCCCTTTACTTTCACGTTCCACTTCGGTCCCCACGGGTATTATTGCCGCGATCGTTTAATCGTCGTCGGTGTATCGATCCATCCAGCACACGGCGATCGTGGCATTAGAACCGGCTGACAGGTCGGTCGTTGATACAGATTGCTCATTTCTCAGCGATGCTCGCCGGCATCTGCGACTAATCCGCGGTTGTACTACACTCAACCACCTTTCCTGGCACGCGCTACCTGTCCGCCGGCCTCTCGAGCACCTATCCTCATAATTACAAACCAACATGAGAAGATCTCAACGCGTGGAACGCGATCTAACGCGCAGAAAATCGCCGCGATCACGAGATCTATCGCGCTCTTGCGTTTCGAGTTCGAAACTTGCAACTAGCACAGTCCGGGGCAAAATTCAGTCACACGCTTTTTCAAAATTGCATCGAACCAGTCTAGTTTTTTTTTTTTTTAGACCCTAGAAGGATTAGTCTTAGCGTGCAAACAAAATCGAAATTCCTATTATTTAACACTAGAACTACCGGACGGGTCAAAATTACTTCCTCCTAATTTTTTCTTTTAGAGATATTGAAATTATAAATATGTTTCCATGAGAACATTTTTTAATAAACTTCTCTATCGAAGTAGATATTTAAACGAAACTGTGATACGAAATCTAAAATCTAATTATTTTGTTGTTATTACAAGGCAATGTATGCCAGTTGCATTTTGGTATTATTACTTAGGTAATTATTTAAAAAATACCGCTTATCTCCGATTTTGATGAAATTTAAATATGTTATAGATTTCATTATTTAAAGAATTATCATTATTAACATCGATGATTGTTTTAACCAGTTAACTGTGGAATTTAATTTTAACAATCCCTCGCGGCACGAAATCAAAATCAAACAATGACGGATATACACGTCGAACGCAGGCCAAATGCCGCTATTAAAAATTTGGTAATTATTTACATTAGGGGTTTCCTCACCGATTTTGGCGACCTTGAAATATGTTGTCAAGGTGATCATTCTGAACAACTTTTTCCTATACATGTTACCGCCGCTCAACTTTAGTTTCCGAGATATTCGCAAAAAAGTTTCAACATCTCAAAAAGTGATGGGAGTAGGTGTGGGTTAGATTTGAAGGTAAATATTTACATCAAAAAATCTACATTACAAAATACTAATGTAAAGTGTACAGTGTGCGAGATGAAACATAATCATGTGCGTGCCTCGAGACAAACGAAATTTGTGACACTAGGTTCACGGGGCCTGTCAAAATGACGGGAATAGGGAATTATTCAACAAAATTATTTTTTTGGGTAAATATTATTTTAAAAAATGTTACAAATGTGGATAGACACGTTCTTGTTATTTTTGTAAAATAATGTTAAGTAGTCAGTTTTAGTGCTTTGTAAATCTAGTGTTAAAGGAACATTGAAGTTGCAAAATATGAAAGAAAACCTTGCATCCAATATTCTACATACGAATAATGAAATATAATACTAATGTACTACAAACTACATTATAAAATACTAATGTAAAGTGTACTTACTTCTGAATCTTCTGTACCTCCGTCGGATCCACAGCACACAATTATTCACTCACGAGAATAGGTCCGAATAATTGAACAACAATCACTAAACAACACACACAGCACACACACACACACAACACACTTAACGAAATCGTGACAGCAGACGGGAAGATGTTACTCCGACCACGAATAAAATAATACTGCGATTTTAACTCTCCCCTCCCACGGACGAGTGATACGAAAACAGGGAATTCCGGGAAATAGGGTCGGCGCCCGCCATAATTTTTTTTTGTTGGTTTTGTATCTAGTGTTTATAGACCCTCAGCGTCTAACCTGCCTAGGATAACCTGACCGTACCACCTCCGTGGAAGGGATCATTGTTAAAATCGCAGTATTATTTTGTTCGTGGTCGGAGTGACATCTTCTCGTTCGTTGTCATGATTTTATAAAATGTGTTGTGTGTGTGTTGTGTGTGTTGTGTGTGTTGTTTAGTGATTGTTGGTCAATTATTCGGACCTATTCTCGTGAGTTAATAATTGTGTGCTGTGGATCCGACGGAGGTACAGAAGATTCGGAAGTATAAGTACACTTTACATTAGTATTTTATAATGTAGGATTAGTATTCGTATGTGGAACATTGGATACAAGGTTTTCTATCATATTTTGCAACGTATATTAACGATCATTAATGATTTGGTATATAGTATAATTTAATGTGGTTCAAATAAGATACTACTTTAAATCAAATATTTTTATTTTGATAACCAGATAGATAAAATTAAATATTTTTATTTTGTATTTCAAATGTTTCCTTACAATGAAAATAAGTTGAGCAAGTAGTTAATATTATAAATTATAATTTTTAACATGAGAAGCTACAATAGTTAGCAAAGTATTATTTGTAGTTTAATTACGAATATGTAACATGTTGATAAACAGACTACAATATCGTAATAGCATTACAGACAACAGAATATCAGTTAAAAATATAAGTTACTGTCAACTATTTGAAATACTATTTTACACAGTCCTACACACACCTACTCCGATCACTTTTTGAGATGTTGAAACTTTTTTGCGAATATCTCGGAAACTAAAGCTGAGCGGCGGTAACGTGTATAGGAAAAAGTTGTTCAGAATGATGACCTTGACAACATATTTCAAGGTCATAGAAATCGGTGAGGAAGCCCCTAATGTAAATAATTACCAAAAATTTTACGAAAAAAGTAAAGCAAAGTGAGAAAGAATTACAATTTTTATTCGATAAGAAATCAACAATTCGTTTAACGTTAATCGCACCGCAATAGAGATTTGGTCCGACGTGTTTACACGTCAAACGCGCTTAACTGGTTAAACAACATGTAACAAACTAATATAGTAACTATTATTTTTCGAACAGTGTACGTGGATAATGCCCAAGTCCGGTACCTAATTACCTGTACACGTTAGTAAGCTAAGAACGTACATCCTTGGACTATCTTCCATCACCGACAGAAAACAACTGCCCTAACAAAGAAAGTTGTAAGCGGGAATAAAGATCTGTGAGAAAGAAAGGTAAGAACTCTATTTCAGTTTTACGTCCCGACAATGAGACGAGAAAAAGCTTTTACTGCCTCGTTTGTCGAAACGTTTCATTTAATTTGACGGTTCGAGGGTGAACCGGAAGTCGGGCGGATCGCGCGGGATAATTTGATCGCACGGGAAGTCGTCGATGAGGTTTTTGCCCGTGGAAATTTACCGGCGTTTCCTCGGCGGCTGCTAGCAAGGATTTACCACGATGATCGTGTACGTTTAGAGTCCGCATAGAAGGGGCAACAACAGGCAACAAAAACAGCGAAAGTCGAGGCAGCTGACTATTCATTACCGCGCGGGCTGCGGTGTAAAAAGTAATAGAATTGTGAGATCCATGAGAAGCCGTTCGACGTACGCTCTCGGGGAACAGCCGTTTCACGATGAGAACTGAAACGTTAAATTGCCACCGAGATTGCTGAAATTCTACGGGATACCGCATTTCGAATTCTACTGGTGCTGCATCATCTAGGTGTACCAATACTTTGTATTTTTACTCATGATTTTTATTAGAATAACGTCTCTCTCGTGTGTGAAAACAAACCCTCGAACGAAAACATTTTATTCTTTATTTTCGATTTGTTTTTTCTAGGGACACTGTGTAAGTGCACAGGCTCACGAAAGTATTCGAACGGCCTTTAAATCGGTATAACTTCTTTTTACATTGGATCAAACGACCTGACTTTTTTGAGGAGTTAGAAGAATTGGTTTTCCAAATAATGTGCAAAAAAGATTTTGAAAAAATTGCAATTGGTAAGAATTACATGAGAAAATAAAAATGGCACTTTTCACAACTTTTTTATTTGAACCTGTAGTGAAAATTTAAAATATGCGTTTTGTAGATATACAGGGTGAGTCACCAAACGTTACCACCTCAAATATCTTTGTTGTTTCTAAAGATACGTAAAATATGGTAAGGACAAAGTTGAATGGTACAATGGGGCTGACACGATGCAAAAAAAAAATTTTGTTTTTATCTCATTTTTTTGGAGATATCAAGGTCACCTTGACTTTTTTAAATGGAACCACCCTTTTTTAAACACCTACAATGATAGTCCCTTTCATTAGGAATTCAGTGACTATAATTAGTCCAAGGTCATTCAAGGTCAAGGACAGAAAAAACGTATAAAACTAAAATATGGAAGCAGAATACCTGTATTTTATAAATGTTCGAAATGATGGCCGTCTGCGTCGATACATTGTTATAAACGAGCTCTGAAGGAATGTTGAACTCTGATAAGTGTATCCGACGTGATATTCGTACATGCTGTGATGATACGCTGACGCATATCTTCAACTTTTGTTGGAGCATCCGTGTACACGGTCTCTTTTAGCAGACCCCATAAAAAGAAATCCAGTGGATTTAAATCAGGCGAACGTGCTGGCCATGAAACTGTTCCGCCTCGTCCAATCCATCGGTTTGGATATCGAGAATCCAACGTTTCTTTTGCTACTCGTGCATAATGAGCAGGACAACCGTCATGTTGGTACCACATATCGTAGCGATTTTGTAAAGGGACATCTTCTAACAAAATTGGCAGATCTTCTTGCAAAAATTGAGCGTATTTCTGTCCCGTCATCATTCCGTTAACGAAATATGGTCCAATTACTTTGTCGTTCAAAATACCACACCACACGTTTACGCTCCATTGTCTTTGATGATCAATTTCTCGCAGCCAGTGCGGATTATCCACAGACCAATAATGGGCGTTCCGTAGATTAATTGAGCCATGATTAGTAAATGTTGCTTCGTCCGTAAACAACACATTAGAAAAAAATGAATGATTTTGAAGCAATCCCTATTGACAAAAATTAATTCTATTTTGAAAATCATTTCCGTGCAATTCTTGATGGAGCGATATGTGGAACGGATGAAATTTATGTCGGGCCAGAATTCGTATTACGCTACTTTGACTTATGCCTGCTTCCCGGGCAATTTTTCTCGTACTCACGTGAGGATTGACAGCTATAGCTGCTAAAATATTAATTTCATTGTCTTCATTAGTCGTGGGATTCTTCCGTTTGTACTGTCTTGCATGTACACTTCCAGTACTTCGAAACAACCTGTACGTATTAGTGAAAGTACGTCTAGAAGGAGTGTTTCGCTCGGGGTACCTTTCTTCATAAAGTAGTCGGGCCTGCACTGCATTTTTTCTACATTCACAGAAAATCGTGATCATATCACACTTTTCAGTCATCGAATATAACATAGCGGAATCGCGTTTGGAAACATACTGATAGTAAATAAGAATGCTGAATAACATTGAAGGACCTTAGTATGTTTACTTCAACTACGATAAACGTCTCAACCGTGATAAACGTATTTTGCTTCCATATTTTAGTTTTATACGTTTTTTCTGTCCTGGACCTTGAATGACCTTGGACTAATAATAGTCACTGAATTCCTAATGAAAGGGACTATCATTGTAGGTGTTTAAAAAAGGGTGGTTCCATTTAAAAAAGTCAAGGTGACCTTGATATCTCCAAAAAAATGACATAAAAACAAAATCTTTTTTTTGCATCGTGTCAGCCCCATTGTACCATTCAACTTTGTCCTTACCATATTTTACGTATCTTTAGAAACAACAAAGATATTTGAGGTGGTAACGTTTGGTGACTCACCCTGTATGTTAGTTATATACAGGCTGAAAATTTCATTGAAATCGATTAATATACACACGAGCTACAAATAGTTAAAAATGGAGAAAAGCGTAGATTTTCACGGCTTTTGGTCAGTTTCTGCTTAAAATCCTCAGATTCTAACATATTTCGATGCGTGCCATTTTTATCTGCGTCAGCCGATTTCGATGAAATTTTCAGTATGTGTATAACTAACACAGATCTACAAAACGCATATTTAAATTTTCATTACAGGCTCAAATAAAAAAGTTTTGGAAAATGCCTTTTTTATTTGCTCTTATAATTCCGAGCTTGAATTGAAACTTTCTTAAAATCAGTTTTCCACGTCATTTGGTAAACCAATTCTTCTAAATGCTCAAAGAAGTCAGGTCGTCTGGTCCAGTTTAAAAAAGTGATACTGTTTTAAAGGGCGTTCGAACACTTTTGTGAGCCAGTGTATATTCTGTTAGGATTTTTAGAATGCGAAAGGGTTAAAGTAGTATCCATCGTGATAGACTGCTTCGTGCATCGATTGCAAGTATTGGGGAACCAAGTAAAAAATTCCCCGTTTCTCTAATAATTTCGGTAAGCTGAAAATAACGTTTCCAAATTTCTTTTTAACACTTTGACTGCCAAACTAGAAGCCTAAAAAATTCCATAAAATCAAAGTAAGTTATTTAATGAAATAAAAATTGAAAAAAAATTAAATATATGATATGAGCAGTCCTCCAACTTTCTTGCATTTTACAGTTCCTAATTTTTGGTGCAATGAATATATTAACGTAAAAATTCATTTTAAAACCTGGACAAATAATTCCGTCACCTACATATGGGTGACGTGTTAAACCTCTGATTATTTCATATCGTAATCATCGATGTTAGAAATCCGTGGTCCATTAGAATGTAACTCTAGTTGTTTTCTGCAACGAAATAGAAGATTATTGGCAGGGAGTATGCGGATCCGAGGCGATCATGGTTAGAATAGGTGTCGGACATCTGGTACACCGTTACTCCTAATGAATCGAATCAGACATCGGTACACTTCGGAGCAGACAATGCTGAATATTGGTCACTCGACTAATAAAGACACCTCGCACGTACAGTGACTTGAACGAGCGCACATGAGCCACGTCCTATCTACCGCTAGCTGATCCTTTTCGTCCGACGATACCGTACGTCGAGCAACGTACCATCGTGCATACAAATACCCCCGCGGATCGTTAATACATGAAACCGTGTCGTTCGCGTGTTGTACCCAGACTGCAGATCTCTGCATTCATGGGTACGTAAATCTTATGTCAACCGTAAGAAATAGATGTCGAGGACGAATATGTTCCTTTGATATTTTAGTACGTCGGAGACCAGTGTTCTTCGACTCTCCTTAATGTCTTTGCAGATTACTCTCTTCAACTCTCCAACCTCTACAAATTACATTACAGACACTTCGCTGAAAACATTGCAATAACATGGATTGTTAACTAACGTAAGCTGTGAAGTTATCTCTTCAACAGGTAGAGACAAGTAGAGACTTCGATACAAACAAATGTAAATAAAGTCGATTCTCGTCCCGACCTAATAATAATTACCATTTTAGGAAAAGCTGGAAAAACTAGAGAAAGAAGTGCCCGGCAAATGAAAAACAATATCTCCCACACCGAATCTCTTCAACAAGAACAATCCAACGAATCTCTTCAAGAACAACAATCCCGAAAAACTCTAAATAAGCCTCACCCTTCTCCTTCATCGACTTCGTGGACACAGTGGACACCTCATCGGGAACATCCACAGCCCTCTCCTCCTTCCCCTGTAAGATCCCATCCACAGCACTCCTAAGTTCCTGCTCGATCTTCCTGGATTCCTCATTCTGGTTGTATTCAACAGTGGTCTGATCATCGATCTTCTTCCACTCGGTGGTCTCCTTGTTCTCCACGGTAAACTCTTCTAGCCCCGGAATCTGCCTAATGTCGGGCACCAGAGTATCCTCATCGTCATCCCTGATCCTCCACTTTGCTCTCTGATGAGGTTCCCCAAGATGATTCTCCCGGGCAGCGATTTCACTGACCGAGTCAACCACTTCTTCGACAAGCTCTTCCTCTTGCAGCATATACTCTCTTCTTTCGTTCGGGTTTTGGTAGACTCGGTACGGGCCTACAAGACCGACGACCCCTCGGGGGATGGAGACATTCCTCTTCCAATCAGCTTGCAGCTGATCAAACTCGCCTAAGTGGTTCGAGTACATCTTGCCGAGGTCGAACAACCTGCGGGGTTCGGGTAGCTGGTTCGAAGCCACTTGCAGCCACCTCTTCAGCTCCTCTTGACGGGACTTGACCTCCTGGGTACTCTGCGGGGTCTGTTCCTCGATTTTCTTGAGTTTGCTCTTCTCGGTGCCAGGTTCCGGCAACTGGACCCTCTTCGGCTTCTTCACCACGCTGTACAGGGGGTCGTCATCTTCCAAAGATTCCCTCTCCGTCGCGGTAACTTGATCAGCTCCTTTATTGCTCTCGATCGACTTCCTAGGATCTTCCAGTTGCTTCTCGCTCTTCACAGCGCTGATCACCACTATGTTCCGTTTGCTACCCGATGCTACGTCAGCGAACGTCTCGTTATCGTCCAAAACGCTGTAGATCGGTTCTCGCGTCGCAGCCTCGATCCACCTAGGCCTGCTCTTCGGCTTCGCTGAGGATCTAAGCCTCTCGGGACCGACCGTAGCTGTCTTTCGTTGCGCGTTGCCAAACGGAATGCTCGACAGTTCGGCCACCATCGTGTTTCAGCCACCGCCGGATGTCACGATCAGAGCGTGACCAACATGTTAGAGGATCACTGACCCACCCACCTGATCTCGGGAGCAAGAACACCTTCGGCCGTGACCTGGACGTGGTCAGGTTTTTCGAACGCACGGAATTATTAACGATCTCGTTGGGGTTTCGGATCTTCTGAGACCCGTTAGCCTGCACCTGGTGAAAATGGAACTTGGAGGCTGAGTTTCGCTGGCTGACAACACCTGACAGACCATGCTTGATTTGTGGCGAATTAGGAGAGTGTTCGGTGAGAATAATTCCCTTATTTTCATCACCATCAAATTAAGCGTAAAAATGGTAATTAGTGGGCTGCGGATTTTATACATTCATGGCAAGAATGGATGGAGTGTATCCAAGAATATCGTTACCTTCTTTTAGACTCGCTAAGATTGCTGGAAAAAGAAACACAACATTTTTGACTATAACTTGGAGAATTTCTATTTTGCATGAAGATCCACAGCCCAGTAATTAGCATAAAGATCCAGAGTCTATTAATGGGATAGTAAAAGCTTAGGTAAATCTAATCGAACCTCTGAAACTCTTCCGCCGTAGAGAAATTTCGATCTTTCAACTAGACTATAAAACGGATTATCAAATGCTAATGCACGTTCTCAAGTTCTCCCAATAAAGTCGAGTAGCTTTTACTGAAAACGTTCAGCGATGTGTTGTACGTATCAAAAGCCATAACGGTCCAATCGATTTGCCCGTAACTTGCAACGCACGTGCGACGGTAGCAAGTATGCGTAAGCATGTAGACGTACAGATATACCGTTAAGCGTTATCATGTCGATATCGTTAATGCGTTCGTAAACACCGGCATGTAACATATACGGTGAAACACTGCGCATGAAATAGAAGAGCCATGCTGTAGGCCAGCGGAAAGTGCTCATCCAAGAAACAAGAGCCAAGAAAGAAAAAGAAACGAGTCCGACTTTGATAACAAGAACAAGGCGCAAGCACGCGGAAAGATGGCGGCGATGTTAACAGGGGGATGAACGAGGAAGCACTGAATTATGTAAGCTAGAATAGCGAACATCATGTTTCTCTGCTTCCTTTAGCCATTTAATACTTCCGCGATTTTCTTTCCACTCGCTATATTCTTGATCTCTATACCACCTCGTCCAAAAGGAATTATAAAAACTTAGTGTTCGTGATAATTAGACTGCAGATTTTATGCATTTATGACGAAAATGAATAGGAAAATGAAACAGTGGAAGAATTAAAATAATCGATATACATTCGAATTGTTAAAATTATCCACAGTCTAATTATAACTAGACTGCGAGATTTAATGCGAAGTAAAAATGATCTGCATTCGTTGTAACATCTAGGAACTACATAGAAATTCATTTCATTTCCTGGTCATTTTAATTGACTGAAAATAAACTCTTGTATAACGTAATTGAAAAACCCGTCTAAAAATACTGTGTAGACGTATCTTGTGTGGCAGTAAATGTACAGTATATGTATAAAGAATTGATTAAGAAGACTGCGCGATATTGCCGTAAAAGATACATATGTTCAGTCTTTTCTAAACAATTTTTTATCGTGTTATATGGGAGCCTAATGTAATAGTATTGTTCAGTTCTTTAAATGCTTTCCCATAAATACATAAATTCCACAATCCGTTTATAATAATACGATCGATACACTGTTTCTTGTTCAATGTTTGTGATAAATAGTTACTTTCGAAAGAAACGGTCAGTTTTAATATTTAATAACAAATAGACTGTTGATATTTCGACTTGGACTATTTTGTAAAGACAATCATCTTGAAGTTTTCTTGCTATTATCATAAACGATGATTACTGAAACCAATATTATATCTACAGCTGATGAAATTCTAAAAGCCTTTCTGTTCAGAATTAGTTTATTCTTGCGAGTCGTGAAAATGAATGTTAACGTATCGAACAACAGTAAGTCGATGAGTGTCCTTAAAAATCAGTAAAAATTATATTGAAAACAAAATTCCTTTGGGAAAGTGGTTTCATCCCCGAAAACGTTTCTCAAAAAATGATTTGATCATTCTATTTGTTGTTAATCGAAACAATCGAGTATGCGAATAAAGCATGCAAAGAGCAAGCAAATGAGAGTCAATAATGGGGTGTGCGAGAGAGGCCGGAAAGAGGATGAGTAAGCGAGAGAGAGAGAGAGAAACTGTGTGAACCGAGTCGATTTCCACGGTTGGCGAGACCGAGAAATAATCAAAATTCTTTTCTTCGTCCATGCGGTAGTCACTGACACACTAAATTAACGACGAATATATACGTATGATGCGACTACGAACGTGTATGGTTCCTTGAAGAACGAGCTACGAGCACAGGTTAACCGAGTCGAATTCGCGCGTGCACATTAGGGAGAGAGAATGACGACACGGGAGCACACGGCTCTCGACGACGACGGAACCTCGCGAAAAATTGCAAGTCAATACTTTTTGATTTCTGCACAACGACTCGAATGATCGGGCACTTCCGACGAGCGCACCCGATCGACCACAAAAGGTAAATGTCGTTTCTTGGCTTTGGTTTTACGAGAAACAATTCACCGGCGGGCTGGTGGAGGTGGCTGGAGGTCGATCGTATGGATCTAGCTCTCGTTCGTGACCAGGATGACGAAAAAAGATTTCACATCGTCCACGGTTCTTCATTCGCACGGATCGTCAAGATCTCCCAGAAAAATTCCCCTCTGACGCAATCGACCACTTTTCGTGAGATTCATCGCAATTACGCTCGCGGTTGCACTGTTCCGCGCATATTTCGCATTTGCAACGTTGAGAACAACAGAGATCTTCAGTTGTAATAAACCTTCACGGGCTAGATAAGAATCGGCAATTTCTCTTAATTCTCGTGTAAGCTTGCAAACAAATTGATTTGATAAGGAAACGCGGTTTCAACTTTGAAGACATCCTCTGCTTCAATAGCAATTCAGTTATTAACTTGCATGGTAGCGTTTTGTGGACTCACCTGAAAAACAAGCCTAATATTGAGAGTTTTTTTCGAGAATGTAACGAGAGTAATGAAAAATCTATTTACAGGTCTTTATTATACAAACTTTGAAGAGTGGAGAAAATTGTTTCACAATAATTTTGTTATACAATAACGGCGCAACGGCTCTGCTAATTTAAGAACGATTGTATTTTGGTTGTTTGTAAAGGAACAAGCAAACGAAGAAGGAGCTATCAATTCATTTATACACTTGGTAATTTGATAATTAATATGTAACGATTCTTTGCAATGTAATCTTGAAAAGTCAGTCGAATTTCCAAGTTTCCTCAAAGCTACAAATCCGAAAAAAAAATAAATTTTAGCGTCAGACGCGTCGGCTCATTATTTCATTTATTTGACTCATCTACCGAGATAATCTACGGCAGATGACAACAGAGAGGATATTCTGCCTTTTCCTTTGAATATTATTCCTGGCTGCATCTATTGTTCTGTTTAACGCTTCGGATGCGTTGCTCGCACGACAGTGCATCGCAATCGCTGCAGCGTCTGCTACGTTGTTCATTTCGAAAAGCCAAACGGGATGTTCGTCTTTATCCTCTCCCTAAATTTTTCATGGTACTGTAGATGCTTCTTTATTCGGCAGAATCGTGCTTTTGATAAATTAATTTTTGGTTGTAGACAGAGAGATTCTAATAACGTAGTGTATTTTATTGCAAATGATAGTGAACGTATAATTGACGCAGATACGATTGCTGTTTATTGTAATGATAAAGGAAAAATTCTTTATGGCTTGTCCTGATAAATAGGAGCTTCATTTACTCGGTTCCATTTTAAGCCAGAATTGAGATTAAATTGACTTACTCATTACCGATGACTCACATTACTCATTAGACTGGAAAATAATTTTAATTGATTTAAATTAAACTAATTACGAGACTAGTTAACAGTTGAAATTAGCTTATATTTGGTTGTTTAATTAAATACAATAAGAAGATGATTCGATCTAGATCGAATGACTCCCAAAAATCGATAAACTTTGTACGGTAGAAATTGATAAAAAAATTTGATAATCAACTATTTAAATGGAGCTAAGCACTGTTATCTGTAAATACCACCGTGTATAATCGTCAAAAACGTCCTCTTTCCGAGAGATAATTTATGTCCAGTGAAATGGTATCCTTACTGCTGCTGTAACTAGGCCTACCTACTGTAACTATACCAGTCCTAGCACCATAATTAAGCAGAGTCTGTATCCTCGTTGTTTAAAATATTCCGTGTAATTTTCGTTGAGGAAAGTAACGCGTTTCAAAGTGTTCCAGTTACGTCCCATGCAACTATGTTTCACGCAACTATTGTACGTAAATATGACTTGGCACAACTTTCACGTGACTTGATTACGATTAGCCTCGCTGACGGGCGCAACCGTGGCGGATGTTTGCGCAAACATAAATTCATACGGACTAGCTTGCAGACGATTCGAATTCAACAAATTCCCCTGCGCTTAATAAAACTTTATGAAATTCATTAACCCCCGGACTCCTGCCATTTTCTTTCGATACAAGGCCACGGCTAGGAACCGAATTTCGTCGTATTTCGGATGAAAAAGAAGAAGAAGAGGGGATAGCAATTTTCTTGATTTCGAAATAAAAATGTCTTATATCGGAATGAAATTGTACATATATCGACGGTCGCTCGATCATATCCCCATCGCGACGGGTCACGAATGACTGCATATGCACGTATGGCATACCATACGGAGGATTAATGTATATTCGTATATCATACTGTCCTTATAGAAATATCGTCCGCAACAGCGGTATCGAGCGTTTCCCGTAGAGTTTCGAAAAGAGCACCGACCATCGCGATCGCGCGAAATCAGCAATTACAATTAGTCAACCGGTGAAGTACGACTTCCAGTAGCACGGAAACGTCTTTGAGTTGCGGTAATAGCCGCAACGCGATGGAAGGTGACCGGAGGAGGAAGCGTCGCGACCGTTGTCATCGGTTGTTGCAAAAGACAAACCCGTTAACTCTCTCGCAATGGCGGTTCGTCGTAAAATAGAAACGCGGGTCTTTTCACGCGAGCTCAAGCTCTCTCGCAGTTTCGAAGCCCTTTATTCTCTCCGTTTGGCAAAGAGAGTAGAGAGCCGCCGCTCCGAGGCAGAAACGTGACTTTAGAACAGGTGTTAGAGGTCGAAGTATTCTGCTCGATAATCGCCGACAACGAGACGAGACGAGACGAGACGAGACGGGACGAGACGAGGCGTTTCAAACGAAAAGATTCCTCCGTGTGTGCTAGCTTTCGCGAACGCTTAGTATTATAAGCATGTGCGCTATGCTCGCGGGTAAATGGCCGCGGTGTATACCGCTACGAAAAATTGTTAAACGTCGTCGAAACTGGCGTATCATCACGACAGCAGAGGTGTCCAGTAAATCGTGTCAGGGTGTCTAGTAAATCATCGTGTAGCGGTCCCGCTGCCATGCTGTGATGATGCCTCGCGAAACGAGCGAAAAATAACGCGTTACGCCGTGACAGTGACCAACGGTTGTTCTTTCCCTGCTCTTTGTCTTCCGCCCCCTCCCACTCTCCCAGAATCTGAAAAATTATAGCTCATACTGTACGGCACTGATGAGCACCAGGCGGCCCGCGGGCCTTACTTGACCGTGTAGCAGATCCGGCGGCCCGAGGGCATTCGGGACAAAGATCATAACTTCTACGCTAATCAATTTTCGACATAAGTACATGAATTCTTTTGCAACAAGAATACAAAGTTGCGTTGATTTGCATTTAAAAGAAAATGATATGGTTTCATAACAAAAATTGTAGTCGCCTTTATTTTTTATCGAATACAAGCTTTTATCTTTAGTAACATAATTTATTGCTAGCTCAATACTGAGTAAAGTTGTAGGAAATATTTTTACGATATATTACCTAATAATACAAAATAATAGATCAAATAAAAGAGAACATTTTATTGTAAGTCTATGTAAGAAATAACAAGTACAATTCACAAACTAAAATTATTTGATTAGTATGTTTAAGTATTTAATAGTGGGTTGCTTATCATTGCTGTACAGAGATCATAAATTGCCGAGGATCTACAAACTGAACAGCATGAGAGGACCCGGCTGCTAGCTCTACCTAATATCCTCTATCATCCACTAGATTATTTATAATTACATTAACATCCCTTTCCTACGGGTCAACATAAAATCCTATTCTTTTGCAATCATTGTCGAAGCATCGAAGTAAATGTGGATATAGAATAAATGTAAATTTTCCTTTTCTTCTAGGAAACGATCCAAGACGAAAACGTTTTTAATTAATTGTGCGAAGACAATTGTGCGGCAGGAGGTTGACAGAAGTCTGAAGAGTACAAGGAAATTAGAAACTAATAGAATAATGTTCTACGAAGCCATTAAGAAGTTTCTAATGAACGTAGTATTTGCTACATCATGCCGATCAAGAACTTCTCTCTGACAATGAGAATTACTTAGTTTGAGAACCCGGGAAAGGATCTTCTTCAACTTTTGAATCGCCGTGTGTACATTGCTCGGTACGTTCCGTGATTTCTCTTCTGGTCGAACTGCGAGTACACAATCTAGACAGGTTATTAATACTAAACCTACCGACACTTCTTGTATACCTATTCCTACCGTGCGTGGTCAAAATGACCGGTGCTTAAAAAAAGTTCATTGTTAATATAAGTAAACGTGGATGTTGCTGAACGAATTAGTAGATGCACAACAACCATAAAATGATGACACAAATTTATTTTTATATAATTGTAATTATATAAAAAATACTGCGATGCTCTCTCCTCGATTTATAAAATTGGCCTGTGTCGTTCACCTTTGCGGTTTGAATGCATTTTCCGTGAAACAGCATTATCAACCAGACACGTGCATAATTTGATAGCGTCTCATTTATTTAGAGTTGGTCATGCCACATTGAGAACAGCCTTTCCTTTATACTTATTGTTTATTATACAGGGTGTTTGGTAACTGGTGGTACAAGTGAAAAGGGGGTGATTCTATATGAAAAAATAAGTCGAAAATATAGAATAAACATTTTTCGTTTGAGGCTTTGTTTTCGAGAAAATCGACTTTGAAGATCTGTCAGGTTTGCGTGCTTTAGTATATGCAGGAAGTAGATTTGGTTGGTCATGATCAGACGCGTCAGACAATTCCTATCGAATAGCATGCGTATTCGCTGCATTTCAAACTCGATTTTCTCGATAACGAAACTTCGGATGAAAAAATGTTTATTCTATATTTTTGACTTATTCTTTCATGTAGAATCACCCCCTTTTCGCTTGTACCACCAGTTACCAAACACCCTGTATATTGCCTCGTGCAGTCAAATTGGCCGGCTGCGGTAGATAGGACAGGCTACGTATATTTCTTGGAAAAAAGAAAAATAAAACGAAAAATAAATACTGAAAAATACAGTGTATACATACTTTAAGAAAAGTCGTAAAGATAAATACGATGTATTAATGGTGTATGTACGAAATTGTACGCATAAGTTTGAAAGGTCAATTTGACCGACCGTGGTAGGAATAGTGTTTAATATAGTAATCCGGGCCCGTGTAATTCAATTAAAACTGTGATTTAATCGCGTCCCCTTGTGTCCGTTGAGACCGCGGCGTGACGGTTGAGTCGAGGGATCTGCTCTGTTAAAGCAGGTAATTGTTATTCTCGTTTTCTATTTGATAACAAAGATTTTTTCAGACCCGATACGCGAGGTCTCCATCCCACTTTTGTTATCGAATCGACGCGACATCTGCTCGCGTACGCATTTGTGCTTCAATCAATGGTAACGAGCCAATTATCTAATTGCGGCAGCGGTTGACAACATAAGCATTCGTTAATAAATTCTTCATTTCATTTTCGATCGTGCCTATTTTAACGTATTGTATATTTTAATTTAAATCGTGCTTTTTTGAAACCGTACTTATTTCAACAAACTCTTTCTTCCAACAAGTGTTTTAACAAGTTCTTTCGTTTCTCCGAAACCGTGGTCCCGTTTCAACAAATTATTTATCAACTAAATCGAAAAGAAATGAAACTTTAAAACGATACAAAACGGACACGCAATAGACGTAATAAATAATATAGCAAGACAAGACCTATGCTGCAACAAATAAATATCGGAACGAATAAACAAGAAATGACTCTGCATTCGAGGGTTAATCTGATTTTCATGCAGCACAGTCATCGAAAAGTTTTAAGAGGCGTTAGCGATAGTAGGTGAACCATAACGCGGTCGACCATGTCGCTGGATGAGAAACTGTACAACATAGCTGATCCAACATAACATGCCTCCTCTTTTAAATCCGACCGTGAAAGATAAGCCTGCTACGACGCGGAACACTGATGCAAAATTAAAGATGAGTCGTCCACCGCTTGGGAAGCGAACATCGAAAGACTTTCAGAAAAGAAAATCTTGTTAATCTCCTCGGTACACGGCTTGTTTTAATTTCCAGCTAGTGTCGCTCATTTAAAGAAGTCACTTTCTTAATTTGAAGTGCCAAAAATTACTTGGCACGTCGAGCGACGACAACGATCATCTTTCATAAGCGACTTTCGACGTTTTCTGGGTCTGAAGAAGAAAGCAACGAAACATTCATGACATTAATAACGACGATGATTAGAGACTGGCGCCCGGGGATGCTCCTGATGGATGCTCGCTTTATTAATCAAAACCGTTCGACGGTTAAACGGGCAGAAAAAATCGAACGCAGGTGAAAAGAAAAATTTCACCTGACCTTGAACATCGAGGACAAGCTTGTTTGGATAGACGAAAATTTTAGCTAACACTTTTTTACAATCGTGAATATTAGTCGAATATTTATTGTGGTTTGATGAACGAGACATTTATGGAAAGCTAAACTCAGTCTCCCGATGCTACGTTTCCAAACAAAAAATGAATGGCAAATATATTGACCGTAGCAGCACAAACATTTTTGCGAAACTACCGGAGTGTCGTCTCATTAAATCGCTAAAAAAATAAGTCAGTTTTAAGAATTTATGGCGGGGAAATTAGATGATGTATAGCTAAAATACTTGTTACGGTTGATTCGGTTGTGATTCGATGTCGTAGACAAATTTTTTTTTAATGGAAAGATGCGAATCAATGCACAGATGAATTCCTAAAAGTAAACTACAGTCCCATGAATTAATGGAGAAATTAATTCCGTTACTTGAAGAAATTTTTATACGGTTTTTTCAGCGAGTAAATATTGACGAAGGAGGTCGATCTCTATTTAGTTTCTGTTTATGTATGTGTTTGTCAGTAAATATCCGGACGTGTGCTGAATTCTTGAAATATGATTTCTGCGGCTAGTGTGTCTGAATAGATTCTCCATGGTACAGAAATGTTTCCTTTGGGATTAAGGATTTGATTGAGTGAACGATCATAATTTATACTATTATAATGATTAGCAGCCGCCGGCGACACTGTCGCCCAAACGTTAAAATCACCGCCTTAATATCCAGGCGTTGAAATCTCTGTGCTATACTACTGTATTAGACACTACCGCAGTAAAACTGTAATTCAACGATTTTGCATTAGCCTTATATTATTTTACTAACAAATAAACATAATTCACTTTTTCGAACGTGATCGAAAACCCATCACAAAATCTGAAGCTCGGGTTGAAAAATATTCACAGCGGATGATCAAGCTACTAGAACCGCGTTACGAGAAATTCTTTCGAAAAAATTCTTCAAAAATAGAATTAAGATTAGAGTGCTGTTAGAGCCATTATAAACCAATTGCTTATGCAAATATCAATCCGTGCGAATACTTCCGCTCTCGTCGAGCATCTATAAACTACGGTCGTAAATCTGTTATGGTACCCCATTACATATTTTCGCGAAATCTCTTTCTTCCTCTATCCTGAATCCGAATTCATAGTGCCGAATAATTTAACGGAGTACTCTGGTCTAGAACTCTGAATAAAAATCGATTTCTCCTTATCGTACCGTTTTAATTTCCTGTAACATCAACTGTACCGAGCACAAAATGCGACCAGTATACATCGCTTTATAAACATTAGAAGACTGCATTAATTTAGATTTCTCGCAATTTACGTAACAGTGCTTGAACGAAAAAATTTTAAATTTTACTGGAAGCGTAATTCCAATAATTATAAAATAAAAAATCAGCCGGTCAAATTATCTGGAAATTCTTCAACTAGGTAATTTTTGCTATACTCGCAGGAATTTATTTAGATTTCTCGCAAATTTTCTAATAGCATGTGCTCGAACTGAGTTGTTGGTTTATGGTTGAGGTTTCTGACGCTGTCGAAGGATCTATTAAAAAAATCCTCAACCACGGGCCATAGACTTTGAAAAATTGTGGAATAATCGCCAGTAGTTAATGTGTTAATCGAGACGTTTAATTACCTCGCGCCAAGCCCATAATGCGCTTCACCGGCACGTTTCGTCGTTCGCGCACTCAACTAATCGTCCCTCACGGTACACAGAAGCATAAAGCAACGAACGAGACGTGTTTCACGAGAAATTCAGTTCCATGTATCGTACGGCGAGCGATTTGAATCCAGCGTTCCGGGACATTGGTCCGACACGGACGTCCGATCGCGCACGAGTGAGCAGAAATTCTGAAAACAAGAGTCCGAGCAAGGAACGGTGAGCAGACGCCGTCTAATGAAACAGAATTCACTCTAGCCCGATCATTTTCACTTCCGTGGAAAAGAAAAGGGAAAGTGCGCGAGTCGTTTCAGACCAAGAAACCGTGCGCGCGTTGCCGAACGCGCTTGTTGCGCTCGCTGAAGCTCGCAACGATTATCTGTGAACGAAGACAAGCCTCGCATTGCGCACACGTTCAAATCGGAGGAATTAAAGCCGAGGAATTTTTATCGACTGGTCCGAGAGAGCAGCCTCGTTCGATAATTCCGCTGACGACACTTATTAAAAACGGTACCCGGCAATTTTTACATCTGTTTGCCATGTTTCTCTCGGCGCATCTCTTCGCCGCCTCTTTAGAAAATTTATGACGTGGAGGAAATTTTGTACGAGAACGCTGCTTCCCGATTTTATGGATTCTCGATCTAATTCCCCACAGGCTTTCCGTTGAATTTAATGGGGTATTCGGATTTTCGAGGTCATTTTTACACGAATTTTTAGGAATTTTTTCGGGAGAATTATTGAACCCTTTGAATTGAGATTTTGCACACATATTCGTTGGTATTTGAAGTATGCATGTGATATTTTTCAAGTAAAAATAACCAAAATTACATGAGTTACATATTTTTTTGAAGAGCATGTTTTGAAAAGTATGGGTCGACAGTTGACTGATCAGTGTCTACTGATCGGAAACAGAAAAATTAAGTTGTTTATTAATCAGTGTGAATGCAGTTATGGTCCGAACGAAAAGAAATTTAAAATCTTTTATCATTTACTTTTTGTTAGACTTTATTATATTTCTCGTGTGACCTTCAGCACCAAAGTAAAATTGAAAATTGTTCAATTCTTATTTCAAACAATCAGTAATATTGTATATATGAAGCTTCGTAAATACAATTTTACTAAAACTAAATGTACTTGCTCATTAATTTAAGACAACTTTGATTCGCAAACTTACTTGACTTTCCCGAGTTGCATTCCTGGATAGGTTGAAGGGTTCGTGGCATCGTTAGATGATGAATAACGTCGATCTTCTAGGCAGTTGAATAACAGTCCGGCAGAACCGGCACTCGCAAATAGTCTCATAAAACAACTCAACTCTGCAAAAGTCCATCGAGCATCAAGTCCCGAATCACTATATTCTCAACCAGCAAACCCTCACAAACGCTCAACATCTTCGTCTACATCAAAAGCCCTAGCAATCTACCTGAACGTCTACAACTAACAATAAGATCTCTGCTACAAAATCTTCAGTTACGCATTGAATTCCGCCATTTGGCTTGGAAACGAAATTTTCAAAAATCGAAAATACAGTCACCCCGACGCGGGACAAAAATTTAAATAGTCACTGAAGCGAGGCGAAAATTAAAATAGTCACAGAAGCTAGACAAAAATGAAATTACAGTCACCGTGTGATGGGGCCGTCAGAAAAAAACGCACACCGTCGACGCACGTACACTATCAGATCACCTGTGAACTGGAGGAACGTTCTCCAAGATCACGGCTTCCAATTCCTGGATCACGGACGGCTGACCTTCGGGACCATGACCGCACTCGTGGACGCTCCGTGGCCACGAGTGACGACTACACTGAACTACGATGCTAAGATGAACCTGGTAAACGGCCCCAGAGCTAAGTCTCAGGTAGGAGGAGCGTACGGACTTGGTTTCAATCTCCGCGGTTACACCAGGATGAAAAGAGACTGCACACCTGTGTACTTAGCCCTATCTTTCTCCCTCCTATTAGACGCAAATCCCCATAGAACTCTCCACAGAATCTCTATCCCCCTCTTTCCAGCGAGAAAGAACGAGCACGGCAGTGGACGCGCAAGAGAGAAAGTTGTAGAAACGATTACAATACAGCTACATTTCAGACGTCAACACCACTTTCGTTTCGACCGAAGGACCATTTTAACTTTTACCGGGCACGCAAACGATTCCCCGGATCTGTACACGCGCTAACAAACATTTCTGACCTGATTGAACATTCATGAAATGAATACTGGTTCTACAAAACCAGATTGTTGGCTCTACAAAATTTTCTATTCAAATTGCAACATACAGTAGTCAACACCTCGCTCTGTAATCTTTTTTTTTTTTGCAAGAACCAATCATTTATTTTTGTATCGGAGAAAAATCTCTGTTACAGAACAATTAGGTTCTCTGCTGAAGTTGGCGTACTTTGATTAACTATTTCCTCAGTGACATGAATTAGTTTAAATCTAGTTATGCACTGTTAAAGAATTAATCTATTCTTTGTATATCTTCTTGAACACCTATTATATTTGTCCCGTTTTTCTGGCATTTCGCCCTTAATCAATTAACGAAGTCTTTCTAGTAAAAATATAATACCAGAACTATTTTTTTGCGAGTCAAAAACCTCCTACAAACGTTTTACTTATAAAAAGAAGCGTATTAATAGTAGACGTGTGCAAGAACACGTAAATACCGAGAATATTGGAGAATCCCGAAATTTTCGGGAACCGGTCCCGATCCCGAATAAAATTCTCGACCCATCCCGACCCGACATTGTAAAGTTCTCGCACACCTCAAATAAACAACTCGTTGGAACAAGCTTGCAATTATAATATAGAGTGGTTTTAAAACTCGAAAACAAGACAACAATTATTTATAAAATCTTATACCTTTATTGAGTCATTAAACACGTTGAAATCATTATCTCACATACATTACTGGTCCAGAAGAAATGAAAACACACATTTTTATACAGCTTTACAAAGACGACAAGTATTTCTTAAGGCCAGAACTATTTTATGCGATCCTTTGCAGTGCTTTCTCTATCTTTACCCACTAAATTAACATACTTTCGTTATGTTCAATACATTTATTGCTATACCATGTACGGAAACATTGAATCACACAAGACAAGAATAAGTTATACAGTTGGAATTTACTGGAAACTTAAATATCGATATCAAGGATAAGCTTTTGTAATCTACGATCAGTCTTGTGCATCCCTGACCCTTGTACTGTTCAATGTTAATTTACAAACTCAACGTTTTGTGAGAAACGAAGGAGTGGTACCACTGTCTTCACTAAAGATACATCTTCAGAAGGCATTTCATCATAATCAATCCAGTAGTTCTTCTTTATCCTTCATTGTCACTTTTTCTTTGATCCAAAGCCCGAGAAGCCCATTATCGCCGCCATTTCGTCCGAAGGTCCACCATTATCGTCGTTAACTTCTTCGATTTTTCTCTTCTTGTCTTTCCTCTTTTCCTTTCTGTACTCCTTGATCTTCTCTTCCTGTGAACAATGAAAACAAGAATGTTAACAAACGAATTCTTAACCCTTTGAGTGCCTAATATTCGGGGCCTATGTGATCCGTACGGACGGCGCGCGGCTGGCGCTGGCGATCGCCGGGGACTGAATACTTTTTCGTCCAGTATGGATCTCGTTGACGGTGTATGAAACATTATAATATAGTATACAATGGAAAGGCTTCAAATATATATATATTTTAAAATAACATATACGTATCGGCACCGCGCCGAAAATTTGCGTCCATAGTCCATATCGATAGCTTTCGCTGGACGCATATATGCGTCCATAGTCCATATCGATAGCTTTCGCTGGACGCATATATGCGTCCATAGCACTCAAAGGGTTAACAATATATTCATAACACTATAATCGGAAAGAAACAGACCTCTTCCTTCAACTCTTTCACTCTCTGTTCTAAATCATAGTCTTTCTTCTTTTCTTCCAACTTCTTTTTATTCATTGCGAAGCGGGCTTTAACTTGTTCTAATGTGGAACGTTCTATCTTCATTGACATGCCCAGATTACGTTGATCTAAAGGAATATCAAAATATTAGTGTGTAAGGTAACATTGTAATATTATATTACAACTATTAGTTAATGAAATGCGTATTACGTTTTGTTCCATTGATGTGGTCCAAGAAATTAATTGAATCCTTGACAACACAATCGCAGACATTGCAGTAGTACCTGCAAATGCAATATCTCTGTGTTACAATTACTTAAAGATTGTTATTGATTTATTAAATAATTATAGAATTTCTTGTTGTTACCCTCCAGTTTGGGAAGATGGTGTATTTTTATTAATAACAACACTTTTTCCTAATTTGGACTCAAGGTCTACTTTGTAATCTCTCTGTTTCAACAACTCCCTTTTCACAGCTGGTTGTTTTGGAATTCCCAGCTCCTCTTCAGCAATCTCATCCTGAAGACGTTGAAGCGCTATCCTTTCGTACTCTTCCCTGTTCCATTTTCGCCTGTGATCGTCTGGACGCTAAACAATTAATACATTTTAATGCATACAACATGTTCGCAGATGCTTTATATGGAGTGATACACAAATTGATTACAACATTTAAATATAATTAACACTAAGTTTATAGAGCCCTAAAAGTGACTATTTTACATTACTTTATAAAAATAACGAGAACGTGTCCATCGAAATTTTCTATTTATGACATTACAATATATTTTTTGATTATTATTGTTTACTGTTGATTACTTTTTGGAAGTTCCATCGCAAAACAAATCTATATTTCTCTTATTTTGCTACAACAATTAGGTTAGAATACATGTCAATTGATATTTTTAACAAGAACATAGTATATACTTTAACAATAGATATAATATACATGCTTTAATATAAACAATTGCACAAACGTAAATTATTGATCACTTACCATAGACATTGTTCCAAATTGTTAAAGCTTCAATCAAGCCTGTTACCCATAAAAAAATAAACTATTTTCCCCCTCCTCTTTACTACATACGTCATATAGCATGCTCGAGAGACGCTTCAGTTATTTAGAAACTTAAAGATTATTTTTCTGAAAAAAGAATATTTTTTTTAATAAATAGACATAGTTATATGTTAATAATTTTCTAAAATTTATTTACTTGCAGGTAGCTTTTAATGAACTGTAGTCACGTTTACAGCTATACTTGTAAGTCATTTTTATTCAGTAACGAAACAAAAACGCAATCTTTTCTAAAATAAGTTTATTCGCAAAATATTTATATTTGTTCAATAAAGTTGATTTGTACATAGACTTGGTATTTTTCCGTTCATTCGAAATTGGTATTCAACAACTTAACATATAGAATATTTTCAAAAAAGAGAGAAACAAAAACATTTTGATTAACATATTTAGAAGATCTGAAATTCTCAGAAAATACTTATCTCGATTATTCTTGATTATTTGTACTAAACAGAGTCGTGTCGAACAAGATTAATAAATATTATGAGGTAGATCTACCACTAACAAGATCTTTAAACAGTGCAATCTTAAAAGGATCCTATCAACTAAAAGAAAAATCCTTTTCTTTGTTTCTTTGTCTTTAGCTTCAGCAAGTGCCTCTTCAATGGCTATCGATGCGACCCTGGTGCCAAATAATGATCATAAATATACATATATTATTACTTTCTTCACAAAAATACAATAACTATTATTCACAAATATCAGATCTAACATTTATATAACGCATAAATTAAAAATCTGTCTCTGCAACAATCACATAATTGAGCTTACAGGTCCACGATACAGACACATATAAACAGACAAGATATTCTATACATCTCTTTATCACAATGATTCCGCCTCTAAGACTCGCAACAAAAATTAGTCTTAAAAGTTTCGCATCACGTGTTTCCATTATAGAGTAATAAATCTGTTGGCACTGAAGGCGGTAATGTTACTCCATGCCTCGTTATCATAAAAGAGGCTACTTTACAACCATATTCTAGACACTGTTCTGGTTTCCATTGTGCTAAAATACCTGCCAAAAATCCGGTTACCAAAGAGTCTCCCGCACCTATTGTATCTATTATAGGAGCTTTGGGTTTAATAGGGTGCACCTGAAAAATATATGATACAATTTTTATGCGATTGTAGAACATTCCCCATACTCTCCCAAAATTTTGTTTTCCAATGTTATTTTCGTGTTACCTGAGCAGACTCCCCTTTTCCCCAGACTGTAATTGCAGGAGCAGAACCACCTTGAGTCATAACAAATATTCTAGCTTGATGCAACCAATCGTCGTTAGTTATACTGGATGCATTAACTGTAATCCTTTTCATACTGTTCAATAAAAATGGGATATCTGTCACATTGTCATAAGTAATGTTCAGTGAGTCAGCCAAAGCCTCCATTTCTCTTGCATTGCCGAATACAATGTTAGCATGCCCAATTATCTGACAAATTGCTGCTTGGTGCTCCTATATTAAATTACAATGTCGTTATTATTTCCATCATATTAATTAATTAAAAATTGTCGATTTCCATTGTACCTTAAATATATATAGCCCACTAAGATTGAAAGCTAGAATTATGTTCTGCTCTTCTGCTATTTTGATGAGTTCCTTCACAACGGGAAAACTATGTGTTACAAAAAATCCTTCAATATAAATTATCTTTATTGTATCAAACTGCAAATTGCTTTTTTTAAAATCATCTAATGTGTAAACTCCAGCAGCACCTATGTTCGCAACTAGACTTCGAGATGATTCGTGTATCAATGCTATACAGTGTCCAGTGGGTAGATATGAATGGAATGCGTATCTAAATATATGAAATAAGAAGATAAAGATCAACATGAAGATAAAGAATGTCGCCTACTTAACAGCACTGCACATGAAGCACACCAGACCAATGTCAACGAGTTTACATTATTATATATAATTCAAATGTGGATGCGTAACAGCACCTATCCGTTACACCACAGCAGTGATACTCCTCTTTTTTCCTTTTTCTTCTATTATACATTGACATTGATCTGGTGTCATTCGTGTGCAGCATAGTTAAGTGCATTACAGCCTCAAATGTGAAGTATGTAAACCATCTGCGAACCTGGCATCCACACCTGCCAAAGTTACAGAGTTATATATTGTTGTCCCTCTAATATCTTTCCCAAGACCTCCACAATATATACTACAGGATTTCTTTAAGGTATTGTTGAAAAGCCACTGCAAAATCCGCATTGAATTTTGTGCTGATCCTCCAGCACTGATCCTTTGTTCTGAACTATGTAAAATATACATTTTTCTTGTAGTTTTCTTGTATAAAACACCATTTTCTTATTCATAAATAAATGTATCTACTAACTCTGGTGGTAAGTATGCCAATATTTCTTGCATTTTTTTGTAAGGTAGTTCAACTTCCCCATCCTCCTCGAGTCCATGCTTATCCAGAAACTCCTTGTCTTTCAAATGTACACAGATGTCTAACAAGGGATTGCCAAAAGCTAGAACTACGGGCATGGTCGGATTCAAGGAAGTAAGTCTCGATGGAACTTCTTCGACCATTTTTGTTCTTGTTACTTAGTCTATGTTCATGAGAGAAAAAAAGATCAATTATTTTCTTAATCTTTAATTATAAATAGTATAAACAGTACAGAACAGTATAGCAACAGTAACAATATAAAAGATTCAATGTGCAAAGTACTATACCTTTACAAGATCAAGAAATAGTTGAGTTGGGATGAGAGTAGAAAATATATTAAGTAAAAAACGTGTTAAGTAACAATTAAATTATCTCTCAAAGAGTCTTGAGATTTATGTAACTACGGTTTCTGAGTAATCGCATCGTAATACGTGCAATTACGTTTATAATTTTCTTACAAAACTTATTTTCGCAAAAAGGTGTGTTTATGGAAGAAATCAATAGGTGTACGTCACATATTTTTTATAATACCATTCGAAACTGGTGCTAATGTTGTGCCTTGAAATCGCTTCGCAAAGCTACAATCGTTCTCTCGATCGTTATTGCTAAAATTAAACAAAGGGGTATTATCTGCATGATATGAGCAAAGTGAGTAGTTTCATAACTGCTCTACCATTGTATGTTTCGAGTTGCAAGTTGCAATAACGAAGGAAATCATATCATACCAGAGAGGAAATGATACGCATATGTTCTACAACATTTCCTTCATAGCATCGCGAAATTTAGATGATATAGCGCGATGTTAGAGAGAAGTAGAAAACGTTTCTCTTCGCCGTAATTGGCTAATAACTCGTTAAAGCACATTCAATTTAAAAGTGTAATATCTTGTCACCAGTGGTGCTGCTATCGCCATATAGCTCATAACCTTAAATTTCACTGTATTCTTCTGACGGTTGATTGTAGGTTATAATCTTGTTTATATGTTGTTTTGACGTAATATTTTATGTGTTACTACGAAAAAGTGTGTTATTTAATTTAACTAATATATACCACGGTTTCATTAAATTTTAAGATTGTTTATTACGTTTGTAAGAACTTATTATAATAAATATGTCCACAATCAAAGACGAAAAGCAGTAAGTTATATAAAAGTATCTATAATTAATACTTAGTTATTAAGTAGATAGTTTAATGCTCGGAGAAAATTAACGATTATTACGAATAATTTTAGGTACGGTTTAATTTTGCCGAAAAGACAACAACCCGTAGCACCAAAGCCTAGCAATATTTTCGGAGATGACAATGATTCTGCTGAAGAAGATGGTACTGATTGGGTTAAAAAAGCACTCAAGGCAGAAGAAGAGAAAAATAAAATGAAAAAGCAAACCAGGTTGAATATGCAAAAGGCGTTAAAAGAAGATCCAACTATATACCAGTATGATGAAGTGTATGATGATATGGAACGCACAAAGACCCAATTGAAAGAAGCAAAGGTAGAAATCAAGAAACCAAAATATATTCAGAATCTATTGAAAGCTGCTGAACGAAGAAAAAGAGAGCAGGAACACAGGATAGAAAGGATGGTGCAGAAGGAACGAGAAGCGGAAGGAGAAATGTATGCGGACAAAGAAAGTTTTGTTACTTCAGCTTACAGAGCAAAGTTGGAAGAATTTAAGAAACTAGAAGAAGAAGAATCTAGGATGGATAGGTTAGAAGCAATTGGGGATGTTAGAAAGCAGCAAGATATGTCTGGATTCTATAGACATTTATACGAACAAACGGTCAAAGGAACAGAAGAGAGTGAAACTAAAAACAGTACAAATGAAAATACAACCAGCTCGCCCAAAAATGCAGAAAGTATATGCGAAGATAATGATACAGTTGTAGCAAGTACAGAACAGACAACAAATAAGAAGACCAAAAAGATTAGGCAGTATAGACAAAGAATACTGGAAGAAGAAAGCGATACAGATGTAGAAGCTCCACAAATAGTAGAAGAGAAAACAAATGTCTCTTCACTTGAAAAACATAAAAGCATAGAAACAGAAGATGTAGAAGAACCTGAGTGTAAGAAATTGAAGGAACAAACTGAAAGTTTAGAACAAAATGTAAGAAATGATAAAGTCTCAACAGAGAATACTTCAGATACTAAAAGTAAAGAAGAGGAATCAGAAGATGATGAAAATGATGGAAACGAAGAAGCAACCAAATCTAGTATTAGTGCAAAAGCAAAAATAGAAGCAGAAAAGAAAGAAAGATCTAAAATTTGGGAGAAGAGGACTGTTGGGCCTGTGTTCGAAGCCGCATTACAAAGATATTATGCAAGGAAATCTATGAGAATTGCTGCTGTGTAGTTAATTAAAATTCCACAAAGGTGTCTGTAAGATAAAACAAGTTTTTTTATTACTTTATACTTTAGAAAATAGTATTTAAACTGTAGGATATAAATTACTTTTATTGTGCACTCATAATATACAAATTAAAAAATATGTAGGATATTTAGTACGCAATGCACTTTGTACAAATGTGGATAACTTGTAAAATAAATTTGTAAACGAAAAAATTGAATAAGTCCAGTGTGAGTGTTACTATAATACATGTATGATTGCATTCTTGAATATTAATACCTATTGATAGAATCTTGTATGTGTATATATAAATATTTTTCATCAGTCTTTGAAATACTTTAGATATATAGGTAAATTTCGATGAATTAAAAAAAAACGACAAAAAGGGCCGAAATTTTTTCAATCTGAATATAACTTTCGGCCAGGTGATTTCCATTCAAGTTTTGCAATAATGATAACTGTGAATAAAAGAACTTAAAAAAATATATATAGTACATGAAAATATACCGTTTATCTGATTACCTCAAAATAATATTCAGTGTAAAAGATTATATAAGTGTTTATAGTACAAAATGATAAGCGATATTAATTTTAACTAGACGTGATTAAATTTGGCTTCATGTGTCCAGTATCACCATAGCACCAAAGTGTTACTCTACCACTTGGCAGAATGGAGATCCATGTAATACTTGCATGACTTAAATTTAGACGTAACCAACCCTCAGGTGGAAACTGTAGTGCCCTGCAATATATAATAATTTTAATATCATATTTATGTGTCAATAACAAAATAGAATACTAGAATGTTAATTTACCGGCACACAAAATATCTGATAACATTTGCATGGCAAACAATAACTGTATACGAATCTTTCTCCTGAGTTGGCTCAGCACGATGAAAATATTTTCTAAATGCTGCCTCTATTCTAGGTCCATCTTCGTGGAACTGAAATACATTAATTAAAGATTTATTTATTTATATTGAAACAAAATATTCTTCAGACAATTTAAAAAGGTACAAGCTTCTACATCCTTGGTTTGATGGGAATTAATAGAGGTGTTTGAAAACCCGAAGGTCAGGATTTGTTTGAACTCGAAAATTTAGGGATTCCAAAGTATCCGAAAAATCGGATATTCTTGAAAAACCCAAATATTTATGAGAACCTGTCCCGTATAAAATATTTAAGTTAAGATCCCAAATGAAATTTTTAGGTTCTCGCACACCTCTAGAATTAATATAAGAAAGCTAACACAGAATTATGGCATTATCCACCAAACCCAGGGTGCAAAGTCATTATAATTTGCTCACATTTTATACATAATATACCCACCCGTATCTCAGACTTCCAATGACCAATTGGTGGTTCAGGTGGTATAGGCGCACCTTCAGTAAGGAATGGATCATCTTCCACAGCTATGTTGCAAAGACTTCCTTCAATAATTTTGGAAGTTTCTTGAGCTCTGGTCATTGTTGATCGTACAATCAAACTATATGGGAAGCCCAATTCTTGCAATCTTTTCCCCGTTATTTCAGCTTGTTTCCTACCTTCATGTTTTATAATTTGTTATAATTGTCGAAGTTTTTACTTGAAACAATCAAATAGTAACATTTAGTTTTTACGAAATAATGCATGTAAAATACTAACCAAGCTCTGTAAGCTTTCGTTCCAGATCTGTCTTGCCTGAAAGATTATATTGTCCATGACGTATCAAAATTATGTGACGATTGGCTTTCGCTTTCTTTAACGATAACTCCTTATTATAGGTATTTTCATCACTCTCGCTGTTTATTTTTATTGGCTTCACTAAGCTCTTTGGATCCCGTCTATAATTACAATTACAAACAATAGATTACAAGTTAACATTGAAATAGAGTACATCTATCTTGTGAATTGTTAACAACTTGTTTTCATCGAAAACTGAAAGAAAATGTAATTACACATGCGAATAGGGGAATGAAAAATACGTAGTACATACATATATATTCATATACGTAAATGTATTTTCAATATCGAAGGGAAAAGTGTATATTGCACAAAATCTTTGCTCGAAAGTGGACAGATAAGGCGATAATCACATATTAAGTAGTCTCACGGATAATTATAAAAAGAGAAAGAAAAACGAATCTTAATTATATATCTGTGTTACACTACAAAGTTGCCAACGTCATTTTATTAATAATAATCATAAAGTGTATAACCTATCCCAGTTGTGGTTCCATTTTACCGACGGGTTTGAGTTCGTTGTCCACGAATTTTGCACCTGCGGAAATTCTTTGTTACCACAAAAGTTCCAATAAAGTAATGTTGCGCCGCTTAAAGCAGTAAGTCGCGTTGCCCATTTCTTAAAACTTGATCTCATAGGCATCATTACAGTGCGTAAGTTACCTCAGCTAAGCTACAGTTACATTTCAAATTCCACGATCTTTTATATGCCAGTGCATTTGGTACGAATTCGTTGGTGTTTCAAATTTTTTTACTCCATACAATCGCTATCACCTCGAAGCTACTTGATTCAACCGTATTTTTAATTAATTCATCTCGATGTTTCAATATTTATTTAATTATACAAAGAACATTAACATTATATTTTTTAGCTTATAAGTTCCACTTTTATTAATATAACTATACTATCATAACAAAATAAAAAAAGAATATAGAAGACAAGGAAGGAAAAAATAGGAAACAAGAAAACAGAAATTCAGTGTTATTAAAAAATATTATCTTTATTTCTTAACATTGCAAGATTATAAAATATAGTTTTTATTTATTTCTCACTCAATGTAATTCTAATACTACTTATACTTAAACTATATTTTGAATTACATGTGAATAGGAAGTACTTAAAATGTGTTTATATATTTTAACTGAATTACATAGCAAATATTACTTCTAATCACAAATTTTGAATACTTTTTATAGAGCTTATTGATATGAATCCATTAAAAGATTGCCATCTTTATCTTTAAGACGTATTCTACCATTCGAATATCGCGTTTCCTGAGTACCGTCAGCATATATAAGTTTAACTGTACCATCTGGATATTCTCGCCTCTAAAACATATAAGATATATTAAGCAAGACATATCAATTTGTAATTTTAAATAAAATCATATTAAATTATTAATACCTTATGCGTTTTAGTATGTATTTCTCGTTGTCCATTCGGTAAAATAAAAATCTTTTCTCCATCATTAAAAGTTTGAATTATAGTACCATCTAATAAAGTCGACTTTTCAGAACCATCTGGTTCCGAAACTCGTACAGAGCCATCCGGAAACGACACTTCTGTAGTACCGTCGTGCAGTCTTTTTTCTACTTGACCACTGTACATGAAATAAATGTAATTTCATTAATTTTCGAAGATCATAGCATATTAGATCATTACAAGAGGTTCGTACCCAATTTCGTATTGAAACACTACAAGAAATCGGGCACAAACATTTACACTAACTTAATACATAAATACAATAACTTACTTAGCAAATTCTAAAATCTCAATTCCATCTGGCATCGTTGTATGCCATGTTCGAGTCGACGCATAGAAATATTTCACTTTTCCATCTTCACTGGTCTCTCGAACGTCTCCGTTATAGTATATCAATTTAGTTAAGCCTTGATTTGGAAAAATCTTTTTAACATTTCCATTCGGATACCAATATTCGATACGCCCATCGGGATGTTGAATTTGCTTAATGCCTTGTTTGTCAGTGTTAGAACTGCTTTGGCAAGGGGATGGCATTTTCTTTAAGCAAGTATTGAATAATATCTCATTTGGTGATATCGACGCAGCGTTCTGGTTATGATGTCTATGAAACATTTTGGGAGGAGATGTAAACTGCTCGCTCTCATTTTGTTTGTGTGACTGAAAATTGCTATTTGAGTTGGTATAATTGAAAAGTACAGCATCTGAATCTTTCATTAACTCTTCAGAATCGGTTTTCATGGCATCAATCGATCCATTTAACTTTCTAGACTTATCATCTAAATCAGATTTAGGTATACTTAAATTTCTTGTGGTGTTATATTGTTCTTGACCATCTGTTAAATCAAATGCTGCTTCTTTGATCAAATTTTCGTATAAAGTGCGCTTTTTGGCAACATCTATTGCACTTACTTGGCACTTCTGTAATTTTTCATTCATAATACTATTATTTTTGCGACCTTCTATATCCTGAGCTTCAACTGTGCCAGTTATTCTCGTTATCGGTTCCATTGACTTTAGTTCTTTTTCATCCGATGATGAAATATCATTGATTTTCCTAGACTCTTTGTTCTGTATATCAATTTGCTTATTAATTTGATGAATGGCTTTTGTATTTGAATAGGTTCCCAGTTTTCCTCTACTTCTAGCATTGTTATTCTTCAAACTCTGTAATCTTTCAATTTCCTGCTTTAGTTTAGTGTTCTCCATTTTTAATATCCTCGTTTGGCACTTGTGTCTGGATTGTGCAGCATTCCATCTACTTTCTTTCACGTGCAATTCTTCTCTTAATGTCTCCATTTCTTGTCTTAAATTTTGCATTTCCAGCCTTTCTAGTTTACTCTGTTGAGCTTTCTCTTGCGAATCCCGCATCCGATTTTCTAATGCAGCTTTTTCACGGACCAGCTTTTTTCTTTCCTCTTGCAAACGATCTTCCATTTGTTTTCTGGTTTCTTCTAACTTTTTCTCTTTTTCTGTATATTCTTTACGTAAATTTCTATGATCGTCTTGCAACTTTTTACGTTGTACTGATAAAGCTGCGTTTTCTTTACGAAATATAGTAATTTCTTGTTCAAGTTCCAGTAGACGGGTTTTTAAAAGTTCCGATCTGTAGATGGTTTCATTTGATTCCTGCAGATTTTCTTTATTTTTTTTATCTTCAATCACAGCCACATTGTCATAGCCATTTACCAGTTGAATCCTTTCTCTATTATTATATTGTTTTGCGTTTTGAGTGTTACAAAAGTTATTGATATCTTGTAATATCGAATTGTCTTTACATTCTTCTAAAATACTCTGCTCATTCTCAAAAGTTTGTATAGTAGTGTCAAACAATTCTGATTCATCGCTATGATATTTATGTTGATCTGCATCCTCATTATAATTAAAGCCATTCTTTTGTCTTGCACTTTCATGGATTTGTGTGTCATAACTTAATTCTCGTTGTACATTACATTGTTCATATTTTAATTGATAATTATCAGTTTGAATCATCGAAGACTGCGATGATATTTCTGTATCAGATGTTTCCAAAGTTACAGAGTCGTTCCAAATTTTTTCATCACGAAAATTTTGTATCGTTAACGATTCAGTCGATGTACTCGATGTGTCCGTCAATCCAATAGTTTTGTATTCATTGTATTCCGAGAATCTGACATGAAGACTAACATCTACATCGCTTTCCTCAACATGGGAGGTATCATGAGAATTTGCTTGATCGCACATAGATTGACTTAAATATTTTGATGCCGCACATTTGTTTACATTCATATTTGTTTTAATGCTCTCCTTAAACTCTTCAGAGGATTTTCTACCACATGGAATGTTATTATTTTCTACTGAAAGTGACTCTTTCTTACTTGGACTAGGCTTATAATTACAAGAAGCTTTTAAAACAGATTGACTCTTGGAATTTTGAATTGGATGTTTCTTGAGTTTAAACGGTGTTGATTGTTGCAAAAACGCAACAACAGTACTAGATGTGGAACAGAAGCTGGAATTTTCTGCTTTTTCTTCTAGTAACTCAAATATTCTTACTTCTTCAATCTCTTTTTGTGTTTTCGATTTAAAATCGGGAGTACTTAATTCAGCCGTATTTTTAATATCGTTAATATAATCCTCCAGTTGAGAAGCTAAAGTAGTAGATTCTGATTTACTGCGAACTTTTTTTTTCGGCAGTGGTACATTTTTTAAGCATAACTGTTTTTGCGGATGGCTCGTTATTTTTGTAGATTTATTAACATTATTGTTTTTGAGTTCATTTTTAGAATTCCTAGAGTACTGTGTGCACGTAGAGAAGGATGCACTGCGTGAACGTGCCTTTGTTGAAGAACATTGCGACTCTTTATTTAATTTAAACCTGGACAAGCCTTGTCCTTTTTTTAAAAATGGTTTCTTTATCTTGATTGCTGAATTGCTATTAGATTTTTCTCCAGACACATTTTCAGAGTTTCTCAATTTTTCTTCAAGCAACGTGTGAAAATCTTTCCTTGGAGAAGGGATGGGTACATCGTCTATGCAGATACAATTTTTATTGGACGACAATGGCGCTACTCCATCTATAATAAATTGATTTATATCTTTTCCTTGCTGTGGCGAAAGTAGCATCGAACCCATGTCGTTGTTGCCCTTGAATCGTTGCTTTTTCTGATCATTGCTAAAACCATTTATATTTTTACTATCCATTTCCATAGAGTTATCTATTTTTTCAATACGGTCCCTCAAATCATCGTTATCAGCCTCAGATTTTAGTTCGCTTTCATTAAAATCGTTCATATGCAAATTGTCTCCGCTAAGATCAAGTTCTTGCAATGATAATTCAAGCGCTTTGTACATACAATCTTGTTTCTGTGTTAACATCTCCCTTTGCATCTGCTGTTGTTTTAATAATCGTTCATGTTGTTCCAATTGCCATTCTCTTAATTTTTGTAACCGTTCGACTATGGTTGCTTCTAAATCCATTTTGAATGATATGTAATAACAGTAAATGTAATTCGAGATTATTTATATTTTATAAAATAATTGATACATATACAAGTGCATGTAAACATAAAAACGAACATAAATTATTACGTGGCATTATAAAAATAATTTTATAAATACCTTTCCTAAGTATCTTTCTGATCTTTCTCAACTCGTATTTGAATACAATAAAACTTGGAAAATGTCACTCATCAAAAAATGTTTATACATGAACAAACAACATTTCAATGTTTGTATATTTTTCATGAGTACTTAATTGCGTATACTAATAAACTTAGCTTGTGCAGACGGGGATAAAAGTAGCGAAAAACAAACTTATTTTTATTATATCTCACATCTTTACAAAAATCCATGAGACTTTTGTTTTCGTTTCAAACCGTTTGACAGTTCAAAAGTAGAGTGGAGATATTGGGCGGGTTTTTTCGTGCATGCGCAACGATTGTGGCATCAGTAATGTAAAAGTTTAGTTTAAATGGGGTACCTCGGTCACCCCGCATTATTTCGTAAAATTTGTTATGATTTGATTTTGAAAAATGAATGTATAACGTATGCCACGTATGTATAATGTATGTCAATAAAATATTAATAGTAACGTACAAAAAATTCGTAGCACGCTTGTCTTGTCGTCTCGTCTTAGACTCTTTCGGCTCTTTCCCGCCAATAATCGTACCCTACTACATATTTTTGCCTTTAGCCACAGTATAAATACGTTACTGCGTTAGACGCGCATGCGCGAAAAAATCCACACAATATCTCCATTCTGTTCAAAAGTGGTAAATATCTTAGTCTTAGACCATATATACTTATAATCCTTCAGATAGTAAGCCCTGTTATAAGATTATATCATCTACCAGATGACGGTTGCGGGCAAACTGCTATAGTCTGTAGAGAAATCGCAGCAGAACCATGAAGCTAAAGGGAATTAGCTAACAATAAGAATATCTAAAATGGTACTAACAATAAGAATTATCTAAAATGGTAGTTCACGGTTTCGCCACAGCAAAGACGCCAAATATGTAACAACTGGTAACAACAGAGAGAATATCCTCTCTGGTACCGCGCAAATAATACGGAACAGTTACCTAACTGCTTAAAATGATTACAATGATTGGTTACTCCTGAGATTATCAACCAATGACGGCATTTCATTCAAATACGAATAGAAATTTCCCTTTTCCTCCGTACTAAAAAATTTTTCAAATAAGAAAGATTGTTAAATGCTCCGAATACACATTTCAGATAGATAAGAGTATTTTTAAAGGCATAGGGTGGAGTCTATAAAAAAATTAAGTCTAAACAAAATATTAACATTCATTTGTAAATACAACATATGAAATGACCTACATTAAAAATTTTGAAACCTGATTTTTAAATCTTCTAAAACTTTTTGTTTGTTAAATTGAGTAAAACAAACTGATTCAAGTTGAGAAAAAATAGAAAATGAACGTTCAGTAACAAAATATACTCAAGTTAAAGTTAATTACTAGAGTGAGTTCTAAGAAGTAATTCATTTTATTAAAACATTTAAAAGTATAATGTAATATATCTTAAATGTTACATAAATTCATCAACTTTACAAAACCGTTGTAAATTAAACTCTTATTACAAGATTATTTAATTGATATGTAATGTTTTCTTCATTCGTGACAGCGTACGATTTTAAAACATCAATTCTGTTTTACAAAAAGCGACGCAACTAACGTATTTTATGCCATTTTTACTAAAAATTACAACAGCGTAGAAAGCAAGAACATTTCAAGGATTCTAATCATACAATGTGCATATTCAATTGAATGCAACAGACAAGGAATTCTCTATAGTTTTACACTATCAAGTAAATGCGATCAAAGAGATAGTTTAATTTAAATTAAGGTGTTAATGTTAATTATAAAAAGATAATAAAACTAGGAAATCTGAAGACTAATATTATTCGTTTTAATATACATTGTCTCACAACAAATTAAACGTGGAATTGATTATTGAATATCATGCATATTTTGGAGTATTGTTAAAGAACGGTTTTTTCAATGAAATTTATAAATATCGTATCAATCTATAAAATCTATGATCAATCTGTTTTCTACAGCATAGTCAACTATAATTTGTCTATCAACAAGTAATACAATGTTCCGTCATACAGTTTAATTTTATTAGAGTGATAATATGTATATAAAGTCCTAATACTTTATAAAAAATATACTTATGAATTTACTGAAATACTTCGTCGTAAAACTAATATAATTAAACATTTGCTGAGTTATATAACTGAATGATACATATATCAGAAATTTATTTCATGATATCACTCGTGAATTATAAGAAGCATTTATGCAATTTTATGAACAGAAGTTTTTTCAGTAAAATTACAATTCACCATCAATTTATAAATTCATGCAATAGACAATGATATTGTCCTGAATTAAAAAAGGTAAATAAATTCGATCGATTCTATGCTACAATTCAAATAACTGTTCAATTACTTTGTTAGTATTCCTTGACGATATATAACGCACTATATCAATTTAATAAACACGAAACGTAACGTTTAATGTTACGAAGAAATATTCGTAAATTGCTTCGTAAATAGAATTCTGCTACGTTTTGAAAAATATCATACTTTTTCAAGTGCACAGTCGTAACGAATGGAAATTAGTCGGTAACTATCCGTCGGTATTTTCTATTGGGAGGGAACACCTCCTCATCCTCGTCTCTGTCAGCCGATAGGAAAGGGTCGTCGTAAGCATAATTTGGCGCCCACTTTAGTAACAATTTTTCAAAAAATTCTTCTAAATTTCGAGCTTCCTGATACACCTGCGATTCCACCTGAACATAAAGAAATAACGAATAACTTCACGACTACAGAACTATGAATAATAAATTTAGCAGTTACTTACAGGATTGTATGTAAAAGCATTTTTAAACATCAATCTGATGTCTGCCATTACTTGTCTTAGATCTGAATAATGATCTGGGTGATCAGGTTTTAATTTATCTCTAATTATATCTAACGCAATCGGTTTCTTTATGATACGATGATAATCAATTATCTGTACAGGAAAATAGCACATATTAATCATGTTGCTACTTATTAAATTATTAATATACATAAATTTCAAAGTAATATATTTGCCTCGCTAGAAACAACTTCACGAAAGGGTAAACTTTGCTCATACTGGCAGTAAAGCTCCAGTACAATTCTTTGGGCAATTCTCAATTCTTTTGCACTCATTGTGTTGGGCCTTTTTTCTCCTGATGGATCATCTGAACAATCGAGCACATTTGTACACAACATACACTGCCAAGTTTCACTTTCGCTGAAACATATACATCGATTTTGAATACAAGTCAGACAATTCATTTGAAATTAATTGTACTGTCTACGATATACATACTCGGGAAACGATTTTAAGCTAGGAATATGACAATACAAGTGGAAGACTTTTGGACATTTATCACAACATAGCACAGCATCTCCTCCATCCATACATACTGCACACCAGTCTTCGTTAGGATCATCCTTTGTCATGGATGCTGCAGCATTTTTTGAATTATCTATTGAACATATAATTATGTGCTTGCATAACTATCGCTTTAATATTATGTGCGTTATGTTTCTAAAAATGTTTACATATTTATTACATATTTTCGTCACGTTATTTCGATTCAAATATTTAGCATGGAATATACAGGGTGTCCCACTAACTCGTATAAAAGATAGCAAAGACGTCGCGTTACAACAGAGTTAGCGGGACACCCTGTACGAACAATTGATTTAAGACATTCAAATACCTGCTGAATTTTCAGCCATAGGATTCATTCCCTCGTCGGTCGAACTATCTACTTGAGCCGAATCCAATTGATTTCGTTGGGCCTCCGGTATCACCACGATTCCGTTACTATCTAATTTCGCGATGGTCAGCATCAGATCGTTCAGAGACTTTTGGCAGAATTTGTCCAAACTTTTCTCAGTTTCATCCGATTTCCCAGGAGGCACAGGACTAGGCGTTTTAGGCACCGAAGAGCTGACCGTGTGGCCAACAGACGCTGAATTTTGTACTTGGGGCGTATTATCAGAGGCAGCGATCGTTTGCGTATTGTATTTTTGATTGACGTTTGATTGTTGATTCTTTAACGTTATTTTATAAGTATCGTTGATAGGAACTGGCATCGGGGGCGTGGCTTGATGACGCGAAGGATTATAGGGAAGCCAAGGATTAACATTTTGGGGGATGTGCCAACGAGCTGCGGCGGGTTGTTGCATAGGATAGTTCAGATGCTGTGCGGATGGAGAGGTCGCGTTGCATTGCTGAAGCCTTATACCGGTCACCATGGATGTGTTCGTTGGTTGATACGTGTGCGGTGGTACTGGTCGTTGAGAATTATTTGTAGGGTACCTGTAAGGTGGCAATCGATATGGTACATGGTTCGTTGAAGGCCTATAAGGAGGAGGATTGTGTGCAAGGAGACCGCGTAGACTCGTGTTCTGTCCAAGTTGATCCATGTGAACTTGTTGATGAGGATGCGTGGACGATGTTACTTGCTGATGGCAACTACCCAATGGTCGTTGTTGCATCATCAACGGTTGCTGCAGCCTATTGTTGTAGTTAACCGGATATGGTACACGTGGCTGATGTGCTTGAGGTGATGATCGCGGTGGCATGTTGTTCATAGGATAATGTTGCATATAATTTTGTGATTGTGCTTGCTGCTGCATTTGTTGTTGTTGTTGTTGTGGTGGTGGTGGTGGTGGTGGTTGCTGCTGCTGCTGTTGCGGCGGTTGTTGTTGTTGTTGTTGATGTTGCGTTAAAGGTAACGATGGAGGCACTTGCTGATAGGAATTTTGTTGAACATTATTTGATTGCTGCGTAACAGGAGGTAACTGTACAGCCATAGGGGAACCGTCCATAGGTGCATTTGGAAGATTAGCTGGTTGCTTTTGCTCCGGCTGAGAGTCTGTGTACGCCAGGGATGGTGTAGTACTTGTACCACCCAATGGGGATATTGAAGGATACACGCGACCATCGACTACTATTGCTCCGATTGATGAGACCACTGAAATGTAAAAACATTTGTTTCGGTCTTGCCCTGTTGCCAACGTTAAGAGAACATTGTAATTTATGATCGTAGCAATATTACAAAGTATGCTTATATTTAATAACATAATTAAGCACCTATTTATACTATTTAACCTTTTATCAAATCTGGTACTTTTTCCAATGATAAATGTATTCTAACAGGTATTTCTGGATTTGGAATGTCAGCTCGTCTGCTTTTTATTCTTTGTAAGTGGCTTGTAACTGATCTGCAATAACAGTTTCAGATAATGCGTATGACAACATTAATTAAACGTAGTGTGTATGTAATAATTGAACACATACTTCTTGCTATATAACAATTCCAGATCTGAACCCTTTTTTAAGGCATGCGCCACGAATTGAATACAGTGATCTGTAAGCTTTGATAATTGATCTAAAGCAACTTTCTTTTCGTTCAATGTGTTCTGCTTTTGATCGCAAACTTCGTTTAATCGCATAATTAATTGTTTCCCTCTTGTATTAATCGCATTTGTTAACCTTTAGAGAAACAAATTATACAATCTCAGGAACCTTACATTATCCAGATCCATTTTAAAATTAACAATATTTAGACTTACTGAAACACCATTTGCGTTATATCTTGTACTAAATTTTTCTTCTTTTCTAAAATAAGGACCTGTCTATCCTCTATAACTTTCATTGCACTTTTCAATAAAACACGTTTATAACTGAAAACATTTTATAACAATGATTAACGAAAATAAATGATCAAATTAACGGTGCTAACAACAAATATGAAAGCAAGAATTACCTGACTTCTTTGAGTAAAGTCGATACAGAAGTACGTGTCTCGGCAGCAATTTCGTGAATAAATTTGTATTTGTGATCTCTGTGTTCGCTTAGCTGACAATCTCTACAAGTAAGTTTATCACATGTTTGACAAAATAATGACAATTGTTCGTGTGAGTGAATTGTACAAAATAAATAGCCAGGTATCTTTTTGTTGCTCTTTTTAACATTATCTCTATCATTGGCAACTTCGTCCTTTGGTTTAATTGTATGATCCTTGGTGATTTTTAATCTTTGATGTGCCTTAAACAGTTGAAAAACAGTATTACTTTTTCAATTACTTTTGAAGTCATGTGCACAATGTATGTGTATGAGTACAGTTGTGCTAATTGAATTATACTATAATCTATTTTCATTGTACTTCAATTATGTACTTCGCTAAATGTACTTCAATGTATGAACAATACTGTGTTCATTGCTGATAGTAATTTATTTCAGTTTAGAATTTGGTTCTCTGATTCGATTATTTGTACGTTGTAATTATACTTCAACTGTAATTACAAATTGCACTGTAGTTTAATTAAACAAGACATCCAAATTATGAATCACAATGTGATTGAATATAATACGATTGAATTACTTTGCAATTATAATTTATCCAATAATTAAATTGTAATTCTGCACAACTGTATATGTAGGACATATATAATCACAGCGACAATATAATTACCATAACACAATTCTGACAGATAAATTCTTCGCATTCTACACACCAGCTTGTGGCGTTAGCGTTGTCATGACAGCTGGTGCATTTCTTTTCTTCTTCTGTTTCCTTTGATTCATCGTCGGTACCTGGACTACTATCTTCCTCTATAAATTTTGATAAAAATCGATTCTCGATCAAGTTGTCCGCTTGGGTAGTAACATTACAAATTTGACAAGCAATGACATTGCTCTCCACTGCAACATTATACGCATAGTTTAATCAGCTAAATCACATAACAAAAAATAATTATTGTTATTAATAAATCTTTGAACAGTCATAGTCATGATCTTGATCAAATACTTTCTACCAGGGATGGTACAATGTTTTGAAATGTCGCTTGAACAAAATAATGTAAAAAAACATAGAAAACCAAGGAGAATGTAATGAAAGATCGACGGAGTGAAAAATCGCGAGAGTATACTGTGATCTTACACAAAACATCCACGTCAACCGATGTATTGTGGTCGCTCAGTTTACTGTTGACACATGCTGTGCACGCTGCGTGTAAACACTCCAAAAGTTTGGGGTCGTCACCGGAGACGAACGCTTTTTCACAGAACACACATTTCGATAAAAATGCACGGGTTTCGTTCTCCTGGCTCTCGGTGGTGCACTCGATACGCTGCTCGCACTCTTCCTCAATGCAAACGCCCTGCACTTGAGACTGTTGCATATCTTGTTTCGTACTAGGTTGGTCAACCGGTTCTTCTTTTATCGTTGCCGCCGGGCTCGTCGTTAGCAACTCATTCACTCGGGGTTCCATGTTAAAACCATTCAAGCATAAATAGGCACACACGAGAATCGTTTTTACAATTTATGAAAATATATGTTTCTTGAACCGTGGAGCGCCATGGTCCACCATGCTACATACTCAATTCATTCTAATCAAAACGATACAGTTAAGAATCTTCCTAATGAATTAGACATCGCAAACGGTGGCGACCTCTGTAATTGAAGCTCGAATGATTCTAGAAGTTTCAGAACAAAACTTTCTCGGTTCAATTAAATAAAATGTTTTTTATTGGTGGATTAATATTACAACAAGTTGCGATTTAAAAAACAATTATAGTACAGCAGCACTGGCGAATTAGAACTGTAGCAAACTCGCAAATATCGAGGATCAGTTTCATATGAACTAGCTTTAATGTTTAGTATGCCGTGTTACATATAGGTGGCTTACGTGGTACGATTTCAACCTATTTTAACACTGGTCTATATAAGTTATATCAGAGAGGATATGAGAGTGCTCACGCCCGGGGTTTCGGCGTTCCCATTTTTTGGACCTCGCCGTTTTTAGCATGGCACAGAACCTGGGCCGTCTTTTCTGGATCAGAACCCCGGCCGTCTTTTAGCATGACACAGAACCTGGGCCGTCTTTTCTGGATCAGAACCCCGGCCGTCTTTTAGCAAAAACCAGGGCCGTCTCTTGACGGTCTTGAAACCGAACGCTCATTATTTTTTTAACCAGGATTAGAACGTACAGCTTAATTGTTTTATATGAAATATGTAACTGACATGTAAATCGTGTGTACAAAATCTATAATTAATATAAATTAAGTATAATATTAATTGTAATGATACGTATTTCATTTTTTCCAATTTTATAGTTGCAAACTCTAGTTGTAAAAAATGATAAACCCGGAAAAATTCGAACAAATACAAATTTCATGTCGACGTTTTAAAAAGCGACCATACTGAATATTAATTTAATAATGAGCTATTGTCATCAGCACTATCTTAAATTTTTTCATATATTTAGCTACTGTTATTATTAATTTAAAAAATTTTTTCCACCTCAGCACCATAGGATTTTTACTAGATGAATTTAAAAACATATTAGAACTATTTTTAAATAATTTTACTCGAAAACATTCTAGTTTACTCTTTATTTCACTGTTCTACTAATTTTTTATGCGCTGCATTGCAGCTCTGTTTAACTCTCTTTTACAACTCAATACTATAATATCATCCATATTTAAAGAAGAACAATTTTTTGCGACGATCATTGAGAAAACGACATAGTTTCCACATTTCAGTCTTTTACCTGTGTTCTGTGTCACATCTAGAGTTTTATGGTATGCTAACAATTGCTATTGAGTCGCAAGCCAATCCGTACAAGCGAATACATTCACAACTTCCAGAGGCCTGCCTTCAAACTAATTAAAGGAAGGGTAGAAATACCGTGTGCACTAAACTCTTCAAAAGAAGCGGATTCTAGTCGCTCGTGTTATAAACCTTATTCGATAATTCATCAACAGAGTGATCTTACATATTTCTGTAACAGTTCCAAGTGCATAGTCTTTGTTCGTGATACACTCTTTGAATAAAATATTAAGTATATTTTTCACACTACTAGTGACCCTCGCAGAGTTGGGCATTATTTGGGATAAAAAATTATTTAAATAAAAATTCGAATAAAAAATACTTTATCTTTATTTTTGTTATTTGAAGGTTCGAAAAAACCCTCTTTATTGAACGAGTGTCAAATAAATAATTTTATTAGGTAAGAATTTATCCGACGAATAAAAATACTTTTTTATATTTGCTTCAAATTAAATTTTCATTTTTTATCTGTACTGTTATTCGAAGGCTACGACTAATTCTTTCGAATAAATTTAGAATATTTTTCGTTAGCTCGAATAAGCGGCTTCGAGCCCCGTCGACCCAGGCCCAGAATCTCGTGCCACCTCGGTCGCCCAGCGATGCAATAAACGGCAGCCGGGCGATCCGAGGCGAGAACAGGTATATCGGTGTGAAACTACTACCAATCAAATTACAAAACTTCTTTATTTTTCATTATTTTTTTATAGGACTTCCACCAACCTATTTGTGGAGTTTTTCTGATTAAAATGACACTAAACACGATATAATTTGATCTGTATTTACTGGTTTTATCAGTATTGCTATTCAAACGCTTCGAATAATTTTTTTCCAGCTGTAAGCTGTGTTAAAATTTTTGTACACTTTGATTGTGTAGAGTTATACGTGTAGATAAAAGTATTTACTTTGATTGTAATTTAACTTACTTTAAAAATTAACTTATCTTATTTAAATTGAAATGTAGGGAACTTAATATTATATTTTTTTAGAATTGTCTAGTCATCATGTCTGGGTCTGCGTTACGATCGAGTGGAACACTGTAATTTTTTAGTTATTTAGCCCTAAGAGTTCGTTACGGGCTTGGAGACGGGTCTAGAAACGGGAAAATAGACCAGCCGTACTCCACTCAATAACAATTGACACGTCGCAGGCAGACACTTAGGAGAAAGGCGATACAACATTGTCGGCTATATACATAGGTGTGAGACTAGAAGACCACTACTAATCCAATTACAAAACTTCTTTATTTTTCATTATTTTTTATAAAACTTTTACCAACATATTCCTGGAATTTTTCTGATTAAAACGATACCAAATATGATATAATTCCGATAATATTTACCTGTGTAATGATCGATGAAAGTTGCTTCCCATAACAATTACATTAACGGAAAATTAGTGTAAATGTGATCCGAATTATATCGCGTTTGAGTTTCATTTTAATCAGAATAATGCCACAAATATATTGGTGAAAGTATCATAAAATAATAATTAATAATAAAGAAGTTAAATTTTTCATTTAAAGGCCTGCGCTCACGCGAACTTTGATCTCTGCCGGCGGCCGCGACTCTCTGCGGCTCTTTCTTTCCCATACGCTTCTTCTCTGCGTTCAAAACTTTTATCGCTCGTTACACAAGTAAATATCATCGGAATTATATCATATTTGGTATCATTTTAATCAGAAAAATGCCACGAATATATTGGTAAAAGTCCCATAAAAAAATAATGAAAAATAAAGAAGTTTTGTAATTGGATTAGTAGTGGTCTTCTGGTCTCACACCGATATACCCGATACTTAGTGTCATGTTACACTCTTCGGCTGCGATGGCTCTCAAGATTCTTTTCCGAATCGTGTCGTGCCGAAAATCGTGTCCTCTGCGACCAGAACCCCAGAACCGTTTACTCCCCCCTACACCCCCGAGATGTCAATGCTGGAGCGTGTCGGCCAGAGGCAGCCCCAAAGACGTTGGAAAAGATTTCTGGCACGAAGACCATTCTTCGGCCGGCAAATTTCTAACCCCTATTCTTGAATCTAGGCGCCCATACAGAAAAGATCGCACTTGTTCAAGTAAAGGTAGATGAACTTATGTCACATCACACAAACCTAACAGTAACTTATTTGAAATCCGGAAAATTAACACAGGACATTTATGAACATTTATTAAAATTTAGTATCTATATTTAATATATAATAATATTAAATAATCCTGTTAGTAAATAAATACATGTTATTTATAATTCAAAATGCCATTTTATGAGTGAAATTTGATCTACTGAATTTAATCATATAAATAGACGATGATAAAACATAATAAAATTATTTAAAAAATGCATTATACTCGGCAGGATTTGAACCCTGATCGTTCGGCTGAAAAGTTGCCATGCTACCGTCGCGCCACTCCGATTCTTGTAACCTGTAGAAAATGTGGCATTATATAGGGAATAATGAAACTTTAATTGTCAATATCTCGAAAACTATTGAGTATCTGCCCCTATAATGATATATATTCGTGAACAGGAGAACGAGATCTATAAGTGTGCAAAGTTTCAACAGAATCGGTGACCCGAAGGTCGTGGCCTCTCCTTTTAGCCTTAGAGTCAGGCCTCTGGAAGTTGAGAATTCGTTTGCTTGTACGGGCTGGCTTGCGATTCAATAGCGATTGTTAGCGTACCATAAAGCTCCAGATGTGGCATAGACCACAGGTAGGTGTGCTGGGCGCTACGTCACCAACGCACTAAAGACCTGAAATGTGGAAAGACTTTTGTTTTTTCAATGATAGTTGCAAAAAATTGTTCTTCTTCAAATATGGATGGTACTATGGTATTGAGTTGTAAAAGGGAGTTAAACAGAGCTGCAATACAGTTCATAAAAAAATAGTAGAATGGTGAAATAAAGAGTAAACTAGAATGTTTTCGAGTAAAATTATTTAAAAATAGTTCTGATATGTTTTAAAGTCATCTAGTAAAAATCCTATAGTGCCGAGGTGGAAAAAAATAATTAATAAATAATAAAAAATTAAAAAATTCATGAAAGAAAAATTTTTTAAATTAATAATAACAGTAGCTAAATATATGAAAAAATTTAAGATAGTGCTGATGACAATAGCTCATTATTAAATTAATATTCAGTATGGTCGCTTTTTAAAACGTCGACATGAAATTTGTATTTGTTCGAATTTTTCCGGGTTTACCATTTTTTACAACTAGAGTTTGCAACTATAAAATTGGAAAAAATGAAATACGTATCATTACAATTAATATTATACTTAATTTATATTAATTAGAGATTTTGTACACACGATTTACACGTTAGTTACATATTTCATATAAAACAATTAAGCTGTACGTTCTAATCCTGGTAAAAAAAATATTGAGCGTTCGGTTTCAAGACCGTCAAGAGACGGCCCTGGTTTCAAAAGACGGCCGGGGTTCTGATCCAGAAAAAGACGGCCCAGGTTCTTTTCCTTGCTAAAAGACGGCCGGGGTTCTGATCCGAAAAAGACGGCCCAGGTTCTGTGCCATGCTAAGGCTGAGCAGATGTCACTACTATAACGGGAACGCCGAAACCCCGGGCGTGAGCACTCTCATATCCTCTCTGGTTATATAGATCAAAACATCGTCAGCTAGACTTCTGCTTTTCTCGTGAATTCTTTGTTAAACAAATAAAAATGATGATCTTTTTTATTAAGCAGCTTTAGCAACATTTCTCAAGTAAAAAAATTAGAATTGCACGGAGATCAACAAACAATTTTAAATAACTGTCGATAACTATTGATAGTACCATCGATAGTTCTTCATTGCTACCTTCACTTCTTTCACATGTACAAAAGAAGTTTGTGGAAGTTTGTAAATAGTAATGCGTGGTAAAGGAGGTTCGAAAGTGTAACGCGTACTATATCTCAATCATGCATTTAGACAAAGGGAAGTTAATAGGTATGTTACATCAATTAGAATACCTTTGCAATATTATATTAACAGAAAATCAAACTGTCAAAACACGTTGGTATTTTTATTTGTACAATTTTGTATTGGTTAGTCGTTAACCTGTTCGTACGTTATAATAACAATTAAATTAATTTTGTTAATTGAATACCTTTCCTTCACTGTCGCGTTAAAGTAAATCAAAATAATCAAAGATGGATAATTTACAGAAGATTTAGCTGATGTCTGTCATGATAGCGATAATGGTCATGACAGCGATGACAGTATACAAGGATCTACCGACAGCGATAACACTGTCAGTAGTAGTGACGAATCCGAATCGGAAGGCGAAGATGATGTAAAAGGAAGTTCCAATAACAATGAGATTTATGCCCACACAAGTATGTATTAACATGATATCATTGTTTATTGATCCTAAAATGAACTGTTTTAGTGACAAGGGTCATTTAAACAGCCATGTCGAATACTGTCAAGCAGAGTGGTTACACTGTCTTGTTATTAGATGTTGATAAATGCAAGCATTTTTGCCAAGTATGATCACTCTGTCTACTAAACTGTTTTTGCAGTTTTCGCTTTACTATTTGAGCATTACAACCAAACACCTTGGTGTTTGCACACTTGGCATTATTAGACATGAAATCTGAACAGCATGGTCACGCTGTGCAGCATTAAAACGGTTAATGAAAATTTTATTGTGATTACAAGGTGAAGCCATGGAACCTGTATCATTAAATGAAGATGAGGAAGACGATGAAGTTGTGAAAGCCATAATCAAATCAAAAGATACACAGACAAATCATCCTCCTTCTATTGAAATGGAGGATCATGTAGTAGACATATGCTTCCATCCAAATACAAATATGATTGCTGTGGCTAATATAGTAGGCGACGTTTACCTGTAAATTTTATATTAATTTGACATTCATTCTACTATAAAACAATGTTCTCTACAGTCAAATCTTTTCCTTGCTAGGTATAAGTACACCAACACAGAAACAGAACTTGTTTCAACGTTAGAGATGCATTTGAAGGCATGTCGTGATATAGAATTTAACGAAGATGGAACAACATTGTTTTCAACTGCCAAGGATCTATCCATAATGCTTACTGATGTAGAAACTGAAAAACTGAAAAGATTGTATGAGAATGCACATGAGTAGGTATAAAACTGTTCGCTTCAACTTCTGAAAATTAATCTTGCGTTAACAATTGATTTATATTCTTAGAGAACCTGTGAATACTATGACTGTAATTGGAGAACATATATTTGCAACTGGCGATGATGATGGAGTAGTAAAATGTAAATATTAATAATCGTACATTATCTGCTTTCATTTCTAATCTTGGATTATAATTCTGTACACATATTTTCAGTGTGGGATCTTAGACAAAAAGGAAGTGAACCTGTATTTTCAATAAAAAAGATGGAAGACTATGTAAGTTCGATTATAACAAACAGAGATGGCAAGTACTTAGTGTGCGGAAGTGGTGATGGTTCTCTCACTACATTTAATATACCAGGAAAGAAATTGCATGTTCAGGTACATATTTATGAATATTAGTGTACCATAATTCGTTGATCTATTTCTAATAATAAACATTTTAACAGTCAGAGGAATATGACGAAGAGTTGACGTGTCTCGGTTTGTTTAAAAATGAAACAAAAATTTTGGTGGGGTCTAGTAAAGGAAAAATGTACATATATAATTGGGGAGAGTTTGGGCTCCATTCGGACGAGTTTCCCAGTGTAACGAAGAGGGCTATAAATTGTATGATTCCAATTACTGAAAATGTAGTAATTACGGGAGGAGAAGATGGTGCGCTCAGGTAATGAACAACTTTGAATTACAATAATTTATTCATTGAATAAAGTAATGATCTAATTAATATGTCAATGTGTAGAGCAACCAGCTTGTTTCCGCGTAACAATCTCGGAATTGTAGGACAACATAATTTCTCCATCGAAGCCATAGATATAAACAATGATGGTACTTTAATTGCGTCTTCCTCGCATGATAATGATATCAAATTTTGGAATGTACAGTACTTCGAAACATTAGATGTTGCTAACCGTGTGAAAGGCGGCAAGCAAAAACAATTGAAACATAATCTTCCAAGTAGTAAAGTCGATAACGCGGCAAGTTTCTTCGCAGATCTTTAGAATAGAAACACAAATAATAATTGTATGTAAAATATTATATATTTATTATTAAAATTATAATTTTGAATATGATCATACATAGGAGGAGTTAAACGTACTGCAAGTTACTGAATACCCTTTTCACAAAAAATATTGCAAACATATTTTGATATACAATTTTATTCCTATGATAGCTTAATTGTCATACACTTACACTGAAAGTTGAACACTGTATTATCCGTGTTTAAAGATGACAATAAAATTACGTATAAATATAAATATTCTAAAAAAGTACATATGAAAATTGTACAAGATCCTTTCACCACACTTTCGTTATTATGACTTTATAATACAATTGTAGGTATAGTAATATGTCTTGACAGTCGTCAGTAGTGGTAGTATACAGTAGTAAGATACACATTTGGGCTTGCAATATTAGCTTGCAATCTATGAAAACAATAACTTGATTTTCTTTAACTTAGCATAGATTAGTAGATTTAATATACATTTTTGGAATATAATAGATTAAATAAAGAGAAAGATACGGAGGAAAGGAGTACAAAACTCAAAGTTGTATAAAAAAAAAATTCTGTGTATCTTTCTAAAAATATTATAAAGTACACGCTTTGGAACGTTCACTTGTAACCATTGCATTGTACAATTCTTAATTTACAAGTTACTTATTATACAATTTTCTTTACTTCTTAAGCAGTGATCAAAGTTTACTCGGTATTGACTAAAGAATATTATAAAAAAAGATTCTCTAAATAGTGACGAAAATTCACTTCGTATTTGCTACTGTGATTACAAGCATTTCATACACTTTGTAATTTATACTTAAAATGAACTCATAAAAATTTGAATACAGTACGATATATAAACAAAATATAAGAATTTATGATATATTATGAAATTTAAATTATTTTTGCTAATATAAATTAGAATAAATAATACTGATAATGTACAACACTTAATAAAAGTTTATAATTTAGTACAAAACTGGATAATGCTAATGCTGAAGGCTTTCCGAAGTCTTCGAATAAATTTTCATATTCCTACACAAACAAATAATTAATAATGAAAGTACTATCGTACATTAATTGGATATATGAATGTTCTTATCGATTAATTACTAATATGTTAAATATTACTAGTATTTTATGTAATAATACACCATACACAAACAAGCAGAATATTCAACGTCTTAAAAAAAAATGCATCTTGTATTGAAGCAAAACAGGTCTGAGTTGTTTCAATAAAATAATTTGGTTTGACAAATACAACTGCATCGATATTATTTAATATCGTATATTTATACTAACGAGAGGATAGAATGCAATATATTAAATGCTCAATATTTATTCTTAAAAAATCTTAAATAAATATTTTAAATTGTTATTACAGTACGTTATTGCTCGTGAAGACGAGCTGCATAAAAAGTTGGACTCAGCCTTAATTATATTGTATTACAAATATGCTTGTCTGTAAAGTTGCTTTACTGATGGTTCATTTGACGTAAATATTCTGGCGTATGATAGTGTTGCTGCTGCGCATGAGCAAGCGAGGGATGAATGGGCGATGGAAAGCATCGAACATGTTCGACGCTTGTTGCATCACTATCTCCGCTCTTCAAATACTTATTTAGTACGGCGAAGATTTGCGAATTTAATACTTGAAATCTTCGGATTCTGTCCACCATTCTTTTCAGGTGCTGTACGACACAATGAAACACAATTTTGTTATAGTATTTTACAAAGCGTTACAGGATCAATTAAATACTAATGAATAGACTGCGAATCTTTATGCAAAAAATTTAAATTGTCTTCATCAACTGTAAGATACAGGAACCATCTACAAGATTCTTTTTGTCTTGAATCATCTTAATAAGTTGAAAATAATACAGGGTGTGAGTTTTGTAACATGACGATTTAAAATAACTCTATAACTATAACTACATGGTATAATACTTTTTCACACAGAATTTTGTGCTTCACCCGAATTCAGGAAAATATATTGGGCATTCCGTTTAAAAAAACTGAAGGTGACCTTCACATCTCGATAAAAAAATCAAACTAACAAAAAACAGGTTACAACACTGTATGTCCCCCTAGAAATCATGCAACATTTGTTTGCAAATTTTTTTCTTACAAACAAATAATTCACGAGTTATTTTAAGTCGGTATGTTATGAGGCTTACTCTGTATATTATGATTCTTAAATTCTTTTAATCTTTGTACTATTTAAAACTGCGCCAGCTGGTTTTTGTTATAAACGCATCAAATCCGCAGTCTACCTACGAACGAGAACACTTACGATTCCTTTAACATTTTCGTCTTTTCCGTCTACTCGTTGCACTCTTAAGATATGGTAACAGAAATCAAGAGCTTCGAAGCGTCTTTGTTGGCCAAGTAATACTATCATAGCACATCCAGCCCAATGTAAACCTTCCCCGAATAATTCTCTGCAATGGTAGATAACATTGTATGTTTGCTTCCATTGTTACGGTAATCAATTCTATTGTAATGGTACACATGCGTTACTAACTCAACGGTAAACTCTGTTTCTCCGACGGGAATGCAATAAACAAATTGTAACGCGCTCCATAGTCTATGGAATTCTGTGCATTCGTCAACATTCATCACTCCGTTCGCCGGCGGAGGACCAACCCATATGGGATCGTCCAAGAAACTACGCAATCTGCTAAGTACTACTTCGAATATTGACAGACCACAGCAAAGTCGTTCTCGAGTCAGCAAATCTCCCTCTCTGGCAATCATTGCTTGCTACAAAAATAACAATTTCTCAAATAGTGTATAATATACAAGATGAGTATTTTACATATTGTTGCATGTAAATTTTTGATCACTTACCTTAGCTGTACCTAGTTTATCTACGTTCGGGACAATCTGTAAGGCTGCATACTTGGCTTCAAGTCGTTTCTGTTTAGTTTCCGGTTTTTCGCCCTCTGAAAATACAATTCTTAGAATAATTGTCAGGTGAGCCTACAGAATAGTTACCTAACATCCGATCTTCATGATTTTCGTATATATAGAAATCGATATTTTAAACAACTTTTCCCATTATACATTAGCATTCATACAAAGGAAAAAATGAGTAGGTAACTGTTCTGCAGGTTCACCAGTTACTAAATGCAAGAGAGCTGTTCTTCAATTTGAAATTGTACCTTTGCAGTAAGGCCTAGGCAATATATTTTGAAACGGAGCCGCATGCAACAAATCACAAACTTCTTCTTGCGACAAGGCTTGTTCCATTAAGAGGCAAAACAGAATCGTGTTACCGAACTCTCGGAAATTATGGAAGAGCTCGGTCTTTGCATCAGGATATTGCACGATGTCGTTCAATTGAGCATGATAATATCCCAGGACACCTGGAGATCCATAATCGTATCTAGGAAGCTTGCAAACTTTTGGCATAGCTTCCATTAGGGTCTTAGTGAATTGGTGTAAGCTCCCTTGAATCAAAGATTTTACTATCTTTAGAAGCTCTTCCATTACTACTGCTATTCCTTGGTAACCGAGGAGCTTGCACATTGTTCGAAAGTGTTGCGGACCAACGAACCCGCAATACTGTCCATACTGTGTGCTATACGCTAAATTCAACTGTTTACTGCCCCAAAGATAATGATGCGACATTTGTGGTGGCTTATCTCGATGGACTGGCTGTACAAATTGAAGTCCTCGACATTTTACGAACCTGTTAAATATATTTCAAGTATGAGATGTACACTACAATATTTAACTGTGGATCTAATCACTAAAAATTGCCGTACTATTATTTACAAAAATTTTTACGTTACTGTATTTATCTACGAAATTAATAAAAATTTAAGTGCTGTAAGTACGAGAAATAGTAATGAAGTTCAGATGTTCTGATTCTAGGTCGGAAGAAATATCTGTTTTAAAATTAAGACAGCTTCGAGTACGAAAGGTTGATCGTAGTGATATACCTGTTTGTTGCTGCATTGTAACAATAATTTGGCAAGAAGTCATAATTCAGTTCCCAAAACACGTGAAGTGTGATTCGCCCGTAAGGGGCTAAAACATTATGATTAGCTTCTCTGAACATTGCATCGTACTCGTCCAGCGCAAGCCATTTACTTAAAAGTTTATGCGTAAGACGGTTTACTTGTAGAAGTCCTTCTAATTCCTGAAGCACGCGACACAAATCAGTTGTACATTCGTTTCAAATTACACTTAAGATTGAATCCGAAATGTTAAATCATTGAACTTACTACAACTCCTGTAATATCGCCAGACTCAAATTTACTAATTGCTAAATCCAACGATTTCTGCATGTCCGCGTTAATACGTTGGGTAATCAACTTATTCAAGTCGATGCTCCTTCCCAACAATTGAACATGTCTTTGTTTCAATAATGTTTCGTATCTGTTGGCACGAGGATATGGAAGTAAATATGCTCCGAGAGCGACACACTCTACACGGAACCTTTTGTCTAACAATATACTCGAGGCTAATTGCTTGTAGTGAGCGAAAACTTGTTCGCTAAGCTTGTAAACAAATTGATCGAAACATAGATTCACTTCAGCTTCCACTTCGTCGTAAAGAAATTGTTTACGGAATATTGTCAATGCATATAATGCACTATCATTGTACAAATCCAGTGGATACAGAACATATCTGAAAGTACAATGATATATTTATAAACATACATAGGTATTGTATGTGCTGGCAATTACAAAAGTGGCGCAAGTCAGAAAACAAAAACAATTTCGATTTTCATGTTTTTCACGTCGTAATCACCGGCACATATTAAGTAAACTTACTCCATCATCGATGGTTCTTTGCTTCGCAGTATATGATCAGTCAATATCCATGGCATAGACATCTCGATGGGAAACTGAAACATGCGTCAATAAACTATGAAGCTGTTGAGAATTCACTTTGGCATTAGTGCAGAATAGTATGAGATTCTACTAATTACAAACCCCAAGTGTTAATAAAATAATTAGAGGAACCAGTTGTACGTTCGTAAAAGTACAACGTTAGAAATATTATGTGCTTCTAGAATGCTACCATCACATGAATATACATTGATTTCATCACTTAATGCATGCTACATAGAAAATAATGAGCTGAAATCAAATAAACGATTGCTTGTGCTTGTGTTATAAACGTGCAACTATTTCATAAGATACTCTTCGATATTTTTCTTGAAGCTGATGCAAAGGACGAACACAAATATTTACATAAACTATCGACAAAATAAACTTCAAACACGACTAATACCACACTTCGAAATTATCATTCTATCTATAATAGAATAGAATAGATTCTATCTATACAAAAATGCAATTTGCGACATGGATAAATGCAGTGGTAATGAAACCAGTAAACCATATCAATGGTTGTATACTGCAGTAAGTTATAAGCGTAAGCAACGTTGCTACAATCACTCGTGTCTAACAGAGTACCTGGATACGTTTCTCCATGGTGATCAAGTCGCTGCACTCTTCATTATGCTGGTGACGTACTTGGCATTTCTAGTCATGAAATCAAGCACACAAAACGCTATTTTCGATAGTATTTTTCATGTAGTATTACAAGGCGTAAATTACTTCTATGTTTATCAGAGATAAATCAAGGTAAACGAAGTAAAAACACCGATTTACATTTTCCATTTAAAAATATCTTTGCATGTCTTTGAGCATAGAGTAAAAAAAAATAATACCAAAGGAGTTTTCAATTACCTGTATCTTTCGTCCCATGGTCATCTCTAGATAAAACTCTCTGTACCATAATTGGGACAAATCGCAACAGTCTTGCAATGATTCTACAAAAAAAAAGAACGTAGTAGAAGTATATTTAATTAAAATTTATAATTATATAGCGAATGTTTGTGTCTATCTAGTACTTTCCCCTTTAATTGTAACTTCTGATCTATAACAAATTGTAATTAATTCTATTTACCGCCAAAATTTAAGAGGTAACTCCAATAAAAACTAGTTTTATGAAACTGATCGATCTGCACAAGATACTGGCCATCAATGTCTTTCCTCAGAGTACGTTTCCCACCGCTCTTATCAGCTATTAATGATTCTAGCATAGTACGAACCATGTAAAGCTGAGTCGAAGAAGGCCCTGAAAAAAAATTCTTTTAAAAAATATTGAGACTTCGCGATGTTATAAAAGTAAATTGTCTTTGAATAATTGTCTTACCAACATTCCTTCGTGGTACCTTAATACCAAATCCATTGTCAGGATCTTTCTTTCCCTTTAATGCAGGATCTCCTAATGGCTCTACTCCAAAATGCCAATCTGCGCAAGTTTCTCTCACAGACACGATTATACTGAAAGAGAGCAAAGAACAACTTAATTCATGGATCAGCTATATACATAAAGTTATTAAAAGTATGTAAGCAATATTATACAAACCTTCGGATGAGATCCTTTTTATTTTTAATCGCTTTGCGCAGTGGTTCTCGCAAAATAAGTTGCACGAAATCTTGCAGCTCTGCATATATGTTTCTACGTATTGCATCAATGAAAACCGTTTCTATGCGCGCCATTAATACTTGCAGCCCCTTGATCATTGCGATCACTTCTATTAGAGCAAACTTTTCTTCGTCCGTGTAGTTGTAACGTGTAGCCTACCAAAACGAAATAGATCAATATACACGATGTTATCAGAATTTATAATTAATGTAAATTTTATTTTACTCTTTCGTATTCTTCGGCTTCCTGTGGACATTCCTTGTTCATGTGGTGATCAGTAGGATGAAGAAGCTTCCAACTATAAAGTTCTGTTACTACACTTGTCCATTGTGACAGTAACTGCAATCCACGTAAAGCTAATTCAGCAGTTTCTCTATTTTCTACATCACTGCCACATTCTTTGTACGTGGTACTCACTTCGTTACTGTACCTGTATCGAGACTTGTAAATGAATATCGTTTCTTGCAAGTTTTTAAACAAAACCATCAGTATACATATATCGTTACCTTGCTAATTCGCTAATGTATTTCACATGATCTTCTCGGATCTGTGGCAAATGTACCATAAGATCTGCTTGCGGGCTTATACTGTTCGATGAAGAAGACAGCGGCCACCTTGATGCATCAAAGTGTTTCGAACGTTTGATGTAATTGAAAGGTGCAATTTGCATGTCACCAAACAGCGGTACCACTTCCAAATTTTTAAAAATTCTATCAATCCGATCCAATTTTAATTTCTTCTTCTGATCCAATTTATTGATATTGCACAATTCACTATCCATCAAAAATAGCCCAAATCCCATGACCTTTACCAACATGTGTTTCTCATTTGGAGTCAAGTACATCTTAGTTTCAAACATATGGACGCATATGTTGACCACATCTGCAAGTAACTCTTCGTATCCTGTAATTTTCTCCAGATTTTCTTTTACAGTATCGCGAATTTTATTTTGGGTGGCTAAAAACATTGATAAGTTTTGCGACTCCTGTAATGTTTGGGAATCGGACATCACTTTAAGAAATTGAGCAGCTCTGGAATCAAAGAACATAATCAAACAGTAGACTCTCTAACATGGTAACATAGAGAGATAACAATTACCTTCTATAAGTGGAATAGTCATTTTTCACACTAGATTTCATGTTCTTCAATTCATCCAAAACTGCAAACATATTGATGAACTTTCCCAATGTAAGCAAATACGCTTCGGAAACAAAGTCTTTCCTTTTTTCATGATGACACAAACGTTTCACTTCCCCAGAGAACCTTTCGATTGCTTTTCTCTACAAAATGTTAAGATATTGAGATTATACCTATGTAAAGATACTCATAAAATAAGGAGAAGATTGAATACTCACTTGAAAATACATAAAATTAAGTAACTTATTTACTTCCGGTGCTAGTACCTCTACAGTCTTTTCATAAATTTCTACTCTGTTTGGTTGTTCATTTGATTTCGGTTGTGGAATTGCACGCGAGCAGCATCTCCATGTATACAACATAACAGCATGTTTCAATCCTTCTTCCAATAATTCGTTCTTTAAAGTAAATATATTTATCAACATATTAGAATCTATTACTCATCATTCATCATGTATGTACTTGTAGTGTGAAATAATTTGTTATTTTTACCAAGCTCGCGTGAACTGTAGCTTCTTCAATGTATTTAGCTATCCCCGTAACAAAACCATTTCTATCTTCAAAATTAGTATCAAAATTGGCTTGGTATACTACAGAACACGGTTGTGCTTCGATGCACGGCTGTTCGTCCGGTAATGTAAATTCATCGAGCACATCGACATTGGACAAAGCATCGCCCAATGTTACTTTATCGGTAGTCATTTCAGTCTAAAAGTAAACCTGCATAAGTACTATTATTATTTCTACGTTTATATATCAATTGAAATATATAGTTAGACGTTATATTGACTTTTTTAAATTACCTACATACATTTACGAACGTGAAATTTTTATAGAAATATGAGTAATTATAGACCCTCGGTGATTGAGTATAAAAAACGGTATAAACCAGACAACGGTATAAACGGTAAAATAATCATCATTCGTAACTTACCTCTAAAGAGGTTACAGTGTCTAGTAACTTAAGTATACTAGAAACTTATACTGCTCTACAGGAAAACGAAATAATTTATAATAAATGCACAATATAATTAACACATTTTGACACAATGTCGAACTGTGTTACGAATCTATAGAATTGAAAATCTAATACTCCACCCTCCCACTAGAAAACATAGGATGATTATCCTATCAACAATACTCAAGCCCTGCATACAACAGTTTCATATACTACTGTAATGTGTCCTTGTTTGAATGTATATGTACATATGTGATACATATCAGTAAATACATATTCCGCATTCTGCTTAGTTCCCACGTCCTTCGTTAAACAATTTCCATTTAAAATGACTTATGTTACCTCCCAATGACTAATTTAGTTAACACTTGGAAACTATATCTGTACTTGTCAGTAGTATACATTGCACACGACAATTAACTAAATTTACTGCGATAACTAAAAACTTTTCGAATTTTTTAGGAAATAGAATATTATGTCAGTGGAATATTATTCTAATCTAATAATTTGTATTACAAAACTATGACTTCTATAATGCACCTATCGACTTTTAAGTAGGACACATTTTGATTATCAATGCGTACTTAAACATTCTATTCGACGTCAGAAGTCGATAAATGTAATCGAAATGTTTATTTTTTAAACATCTAATGTGGCAAACATGACATGACTTGAATAATTCTTTTTTCATATTTTTATCGAAAAATATGATAAAAATATTTTTGCTATACAGAAATTGTAATCATAACTAAGTATTTTTGATATTCTAATTTATACATTTAAGTGTTTTAAATTCCGTGTAAAATGCAATGCATAACTCGCAGTATGTTGTTGTATTATGCTAAAATAATGTCTCTGTTGCGAATGATTAATTGATAATTGATATGCGATAGACAATGTTCACAGTGCACTTGTGTCATTATTTGTGATATGTACAAAAGAACAAAATGTGTGGCCGTGAACAATATTTAAACTCTGCCACAGAGAAAATTATTGAACGAAAGCGAAACTCCAGTATTTTTCTGTAACCAAACTCCGCATTCAAGTGTGTATGCAGAGAAGAAATAATACCCTTTATCTACAGATACTAAACGCTTTCCGTAAATTACATTGATTAATTATTGATTTTATGATTTGTTTCTAAAGTCTTCCCAATTTATATGAAATAGATAAAGGATGATCTATATGATATTATATTCTAATGGTTTTTACAGGTTTTTAATCTTTAAGTAGTGCTTGAAGGTCATCAAAGTCGGAGAGGCACGATTATAAAATATTTTAATGAAAGTTTCCTCTCTGGTTTAGAATTCCGCATACTAGTCCACGTCTGACACTCGGTATCACTCACACTCTATCACTCAGTATGTCACAATTCGTCAACAATTGAACTATTCAAAAACTTTTCATGTCGAATTCGTAGCAGAACAAATTGAATTTCAACAATACCGTTGAGAAGTTTAGATGAAAAATTTATAGTGAACCTCGAAAAAAAATATAAAATAATTTGTATTAACAAATACGAATACATATCAGAGCTATACAAAATAGTACGTGTTAAATGCATATACCTGGCTAAAATACATATGAAAAATGTCGGACAAAATAATTATAAACATTTTAACTTTGAATTGTTGGTAAGTAATTTGTAATAATTTGTATTCAGAGTTTATTGATGTACATGTATTTTTGTACTCTCTCATCATTTGATACATGATATCTATTATAGGGGTATACCATATGTTTCGAAGGACAGGGCAGGCCGTATACAAGCAATTGCTGAGAAATTTTCCACCGAGAACTATGACATTATTTGTCTACAAGAAGTATGGTCTGTTAATGATTTTAAGATGATTAAAGCCAAGACAGAAGAACAACTGCCTTATTCCCATTATTTTTATAGGTATTTATGTCATTAGTATGCTGAAAATATCATTTTTAAATAATACGACACTAAAGTAATTTAAACAGTTTATTTACATTAAGTTGTAACATTAATTATGTTCACATTAAAATTGTTTTAATTGTACATCTAGTGGCGTGCTTGGATCAGGGATTTGTGTCTTATCAAAGTATCCTATTGAAGACGTAATGTTTCATAAGTGGCCTTTAAATGGGTATGTGCATAAAATACATCATGGAGATTGGTTTGGTGGAAAAGGTGTCGGACTTTGCAGGCTTAAAATTCATGATATGAATGTTAATCTTTATACTACACATGTAAGAGCAACTACTCAAATTTTTCTGGTTTTTGTGTGTTCTTTAAAAATATATTTGATGTATTGGATGTTTTAGTTGCATGCAGAGTATAGTAGTAACGACGAATATCTTGCACACAGAGTTTTACAAGCATTCGATACTGCCCAGTTTGTTAGAATGACTTGCGGTGGGGCTGATTCTGTGATATTGGCAGGTGATCTCAATACAGAGCCACAAGATTTAGCTTATAAAATCATTTGTGGTGTTGCCGGTTTAACTGATGCTTGCTCAAGTGTTTCAAATAATTTAGGGACGAATATGTGTGCCAATAACAGTTATACTAGTTCTAAAATTGCTAGGACATTCCCAGATGGAAAGCGTATAGATCATATTTTATATTTGGGCTCAAAATTTTATAAAGTATGTTAAGTCATTTTTACAGTTATATTCGAATTATTAAGTACCGTTTAATATTACCAACAATGTATTACTTATAGGTAGAAGTAAAAGACTTTCATCATCCTTTCCCAATACGAGTACCTCACAAAGACTTCAGTTACTCCGATCATGAGGCTATTATGGCTACTCTAAGTATTACCCCTGGTAAGATAATAAGTGATGTAATGCATTAAACCATTGTTTTAATATCCAAAAATCATCAAAATCGAGTAGTAGGTAGCTGTTCTGCAGGTTCGGCGAAATATTTGATGCTTATTAATATTACTTTTTCAGGTCAGTCTGAGCCAACGAATGTAGACGTTAAAGATTTATTGAAAGGAGCTATAAGTATATGTGAATCGTCATTAAAGAGTGTTCGCCGACAACGCATTTGGTATTTAGTATTTGCTGGTATATTAATAGTTCCAGTAGTCTGGTCTATGGGACTTGATTGTACTATTGAGTCTGTATCTGTCAGCATTGGGCTCAATGTCATTCGTGCTTTTCTGACTGCGATACTATGCTATTCTTTGTTCATGGGTACTATATGGAATAGTGCAGAAACGAACGCATTAAGAGCAGGATGTTTAGGGATGGAAATTTATTTGACAAATTTCTATAAAACATAAAAGTATGTACATAAAATGTACAAGTACATAGTTGACTAAAAATTTTGACTTCCCTTTTAAACTATTCTTCGAATACACGTTTGATAAAAAATATTCAATGATATTCTTATTGATAACAGAAGTATATTTCTTTATACAATGAATCTTAGCATTTTTATTCATTAAGATCTTCATATCATATCACTATAGGACAATAATCAAGCTGCATTGTTTAAAAAAATTATTTAGAGCGTTCACTTCTTACAAATGTGTTATGTCTACTATATTAGCAATATGTAGGCTGCGAATTTTTATGCATTTATCACAAAATTGGTAGGTGACATACACTATAGTAAAATGAATTTAAAAATGTAGTAAAATTAATCGCAATCTACTAAAATGATAAAAAGATAAAATTAGTTTGTATTAAACATCTGTCTTTTTAATAATTAACGCAGAACATTTGCAATCTGCATAAAGATTCGCAGTTTTGTAATATGTATGTATATTTTTCTTCAATACTCTTCTTTAATACAGCAGAAGTAGATAATATATTGCGCTATTAATCATTACACTAATTAGTATTGCATTTATTTCCTATTAATATTATCTAGTAACATTAATATAAATTATCACAAATAATAAAAAAATACTTTCCAAACTAATTTTTTCAATTACTATTGTTATATGAAATTTGTATATTGTTAAGTTCATTATTAAAAATTCTGATTATATTTGGTATTTATTTATTTCATATCACATTCTTATAATATATATATATATACATACACATATACATATATAGTATATATTATATATATATACGCATACATATATAGTATGTAATATATGTATATATACGTATATAATATATATACATATATATAATATATATATATATGAAATATACATATATATTATTGCAATATAAACAAATGATTATTGCCTATGAGATCTCCTAATAACTACATACTGGAGCAATATCTTTCAGTACAAATATATTTAAATATTGTGTAATATATTAACGTTATATGTTTTTATATATGTATATATGTGTATATATATATATATCATATATAATATCATATATATAATATACATGTATATATATATAACATATATATTATATAATATATATATGTATAAATTTTTCTACAATTGATTATATACAATATAGACCATCTTGAGCAAAGAGGCTCCTAATAAATAAAGAGTGTATATACGAATGTATATGTAATTGACTATGTAAATTGTACCCAAAGGAATATAAATAGAAAAACATTGCGTTTCAGGTATGTCACCATATAGCATTCATGAATACATGCTTCAGTAGGCAATAGTACTAAAAAAAAATTACAATACGGAATGTAAAAACAATGTAGGCACTCTTTGGTTTTCCAAATTCACGGTAATTGTTCAACATAATTCTTTGGGACCAATCCTGTCTTGCCATTTAATGTGCCTTCTAACCATCCTGGTTCCAAAGAGGCCTTTACTGTAATGGAAAATTAAATTCAGCAAATTAATCGACGTATCTTAGAGCAAAAACTAGGAAGAGAAACAAAATTTCACTTGAATCGATATAATCGCAAATTAATCTATCATACCATTTGTAATAATTTGATTTGGTTCAAATGATAGCTCGCCATCGTTTTCTGCCAGACAGGCATATAAGGTACGAACTCTCCTAAAATAGTTAAATTCCTGATATTAGAAAGCTGTATTATAGAAATATATATTGCTCAACCTGAAATACAAACTTACCAAATACCAGGTACTTGTCCGGGGCTTGAACGTCCACTACTGGGCGATGTATTAGCTCTATGGAAAATTGCAAATATTAAAATATTATTGGCAGAGACGCGCCATGTTGATCACCGGTTCGCATGGCAAATTCTAAAACAACAGTGAAAAGAAATAATAAATAATAAACTTACACAGATATTGATGGATTATTCCGTTGAGCATAACTCGATGCATAATGTACAGACATCATGGAACCACGCTTTTGTTTCACCGGTAAATCGGATGAAAAGGAATGAGGATCAGAAGCAATCGACTCGCTTGAACTACTTGTGTTGCCACTCGTTAATACTGCATATACAAGGGCAGATGTAAGTATAGAAAGAGTATGGTAGGGTAGATGAGAGAAAGATAAGGTAATATTAGAGTAGTCGATTAACTTTTACGAGGGATAATTCCGAAGTGACATCTCCAAGTCTTAATGAAACTTAGGGAGGACGTAGTTCTTGCAAAAATATTGCACACATTTTTTTTAGCAGCCATCGTTTATATATTTTTGGAAGTACTATGTCCTCCCAGAGTTTCATGAAGATTTGAAGATGTCATTTCGGGATCGTTCCTTGTTAGTAGATTAAGAAATAGAAATGTAACATTTTTAAATATGACTTCAAATAACATTTTTTCTTATTTCTACTTGTAGAATATGTTCCCGTAGTTTTGCCGGAAAAACATGGGACACCCTGTATATGTTATATGTCCCAAAAATATGATCTGTCTTTAAGATATAAAACTTTGATAGAAAAGAAGAAAATGTTTTTAAGGGGGGACAACCTTTATCTGCGGAATGGTACATAACGTTCGCGTTAGTTAATTTGACGCGTCCACTTCGACTGTCTAAATATGTTGGCAATCTGTGACTTGTGTGTTCTATCTCCTCATAATCGCCGTTTTCCCGATCATCGACTGAGGATGATTTAGTAACAACCGTTAAAGGCCCATCATAATATGATCTTGCAACAAGCTGTGAAAATCAAGTTTCGTTATTGCAGTAACATTCCAATTTCGAACATGTAGCATGTCTCAAGATAAGTATCATTTGCTTATATTCGTATAATCTACATATATTCGTATCAATTTCGCGAGTACTTAACACTAGGTTTACAGGACACGTTAAAATAACGCGTTCTAATATTTTATTTTAAGATTATTGAGATTGCGGTCAATGCTACGCTACGCTCAGCGGAACTTGTCGCCGAGCTAGAATTTGTCCGCTGTAGCCATGCTCTGATTGGTTCGCGTTTTTCGTTAATAACTTCTCAACACCATGACTTCGGGAATCACCCATTTCCAGAGCCCTTTTAGGATACCCCCTTTAGGTATCCCCTCCTTTTTAGGATGCTCTAATTATCTAAAAAAAATGGCTAAAAATTTTGATGGACACATTCTTGTTATTATAGCGTAATGTGAAATAGTCACTTTTAGTGCTCCGAACTGCTCTATAAGCCTAATGTTAAAATGGAAAAATCATCCGGCTATCATATTAATATTTGGAAAATTTCTAAAGCGCAAAAAGTGTAACACCCCACTCATCTTGAAACACTGTATGAAATAAATTGATGTACTATGTATTACTTGTGAATGCGGCGAAGGTATGGTAGCGTGCATTGGGTGTCTTAAAAAAGGAGTGCCATTCCCAGAAGACGTTGATCCATCCTCGACGTTAACACGTTGCGACTTACAGGGAACGGTACTTTGAGTGACCGGTGTTGAGCGTATTGTATCTGGTGGTGGACTAAAACCACCATCTGGTGGTGCAATTATTCTCTCATAATTTTCAATTAAAATTTCAACTACAATATTATAAAATTTGATATCCATAATAGAAGCCACAGTTTCTTCTTCTGGTCTCAATAAAGACGGACCAAAGCACACGGCCAAATTGCCAATAGTCATTAAGTTTTTATCACTTTTCTTTGCCACACTAAAAACAAGAACGTAATTATTCAAAGCAGTAGTTGTTCAAAATATCGATTTCCAGAACATATCCAAATATCATCGAAATCACAAGGTGTTCTGCAGGTTCACCCAGATTTAATCGGTAGGGACTTTCAAAGCCTAACTAATATAAATGTATTGTATACAATGTTTACCTGCATAGATGTCTAATAAGAAGGATCAACATTTTGAAACTCGCAATCGGCAGTCGGTAAACAAGATTGTGTATATCATTTATACGTGCTTCTTTCATTTCTTGTTCTGTCGAATGCAATTAGATGGATAATTACATTATATTAATACGATTTACGTGTACGTAAATAAAATTTTAATCAAAAAATAAAAAAAAAACTTTACAAACAATATTTACTCACTATGGTGAAAGTAACTGTTTAATTTGAGGATTTTAAATAAAACAATATTGTAGAGAATACCTATACGCACTCGCAGCTGAAATGAAACTGTTATAGTATCGGAAGGTCATTAATGGTTCAGATAATGTCCTCAGATAAGTTTTGAGTGCACTGGTAATGGTTTTACTTTCCCACTCGAAACGATCGTCCATATTTAGTTTTTCTAATTTCCTTCTATCTAATCCCATCGCTAGAAGCTTATTTACTTTTGATGCGACACCGACTACCCGGTATAAGCCTTGTTCTTCAAGGCCTAAAAGAAGAAGGAAATAGACAGTACTTTATTTAAACAAATTTTTTGAATAACGAACATAGCTCGAAAGACAGTCGCGTGAAAAGTTATAAAATACTTGCGAACATTACCTCTTTCTTCAAGTGCAGCGATGCATTTTGACACAAACATAAAGCCCACTTCATCTAAGACGGTTTCTTCAGATTTTGTCGCTACACCTACTACTGGATAATTCTAAAAATTAAAAATAGTGACTATTTGTTTGGTTGTAACAAAATTTAGAATAAGCTAAACAAAATTAAATACGTACCGGTTCTTTACCATCCATGGCATCTAACCATAATTTCCTGTCTTCCTCAGAAAGTGCTTGGAATGTATATACAACATTTGGCCTGAAAAAATGAAGACATCGTAAGATATTACTAATAAATGTATGCAGATACATATATATAACGTAAAATACTTCTCGCAAATCGCTAATGTGTATGACACGACGTTTTCTTTGAAGCATCACATTTCTGATACTATATTCTTCTAATACAAATGATGTATTAATATTGGAAAGAAAAAATATTTTTAATGAAATTCGATAATAGGTACATTTGAAGACTTAAAGGTACAAACTCTCTAAATAAGAAAACAGGGGGAAGTATAGTTTCATTTTATTCGTGAGTTCGAATCTCTAAAATTATGAAAATATGGCTAAAAGTAGGTCATCTCTATCACCTACCTTATATTTCCAAGAATGTAAAACGTATCAAACTTTGAAGAATAGACATTTAAACATAAAACATAGTATCCGGTTAGGTAAGTTGTTTGAACTGCCGTATTCCAGATTTTACTATTAAAAAATTTACGAAATATTTGTTAGATAACATAACTGAATGGTACTTACTTCTCGACAGTAGTGATGTCGAAGCAGAATCGTTTTTCAATTGTATCCGACGTACGACGTACACAAGATGCCAATGTAAAAATTTCTTTACTACTCTATTAACACGCAATCGACATAAATGATTAAACAAACGAAATCACAGAAAGTTCCGCGTACTGTTGGGTTTCACTTACAAACTTTCCTGTCAGCTGGTTGTAAGGTATCATTGTGAACTCCTTTTTGTCTTTCTGATATGTACAATACTGTTTTGTCCATGTTGTACCGAACGCTTCTGTTAAATTAAACAGCGTTTATATTGTAAAACACATGGCGAATGTTCAAAATTAAATTTCAATGAAAGATATACTTGCTTTTTTCCATTAAAAATAAGTATCCTTCTCGTGTGTAAAGCTTGTTGACACCAGTTTCCACAGCAGACTACAAAAACGTTACCAATATTAATATATCTACTATTAACATTGTATTAGGTACTTTTTTTTAAATAGTTATATCTTCATGGTAAAACGATTGAACTTTGAAAGAACGTGTTACATACCTTTTTCATATCCTTCATTTTATTCATAAGCGATTCTGTTTTATCCCGGGTAGCAAGGAAATTTTCTCTAGTCTTGTAAAACACACACACACACATAAAATTCAGAATTAGTAAGCTATTTATCATGCTGTTACCCTAATCGTATTTGCACCACACAATACTTTAGTAAAAAGTTATGGCTAAGTACTTCTACAAGTAGTTGAACATTAACAATCAATTCGATTATGATGATTATCAAATTATTAACATAAACTAAACTGTCAAATGCCACACAAAACTTCATAAACGCCCAAAATTACAATATTTCCCAAATTATTCTTTTCAAATATTTAGGATATGCTGAATCACATTCTTACAATGTAAATTATAATTACTTTTTTCCTTCTTAGTTACAGTATAAAAAAAACACTATAAATTGTTTGTGGAAGAAAGTCTATAGAAATTAGAATGTGAAACAACAATATATTTAATATATTTTGGTAAATCAATGTTACAATGCATAAAGCAATTTCATTGCCATTTAAATAGTGCTAATGTAAGTAATAAGTTTTAGGTTCGTGCCTTTGTAATACTAATGCTCCTTTCATGAATTTTTAAGCAAATGGTTATCAAATTTAAGAAAATACTAACCTTCTGTATTTTTAGTTGCAGTTCAGTCATATAAGGCTTAAAATCCTTTGCGACTTCATGGCCTTGATGATAAAATGTCAACCAACCAAACATGAAACTCAACAGCTGAAAAGAAGTTCATGCTTTCTGTAAACAAATTTGTTCTAACACGAAATACATAGTAGTCTTAACAACAACTTACAGTTTCAACAAATTCAAACTTCTTCCGTTCTTGTACTTCTTGAAGCAAGAATACATATTCTAAACTAGCTTGACAAAAATGTCTTTCGGCCATTTCCAATGTCGCATCAGCCTGGATATAATAAATTTTTTATTGGATTAATTTGAATAATGTAATTATTTATAGCTTTAACTTAGTATAAGAAATAGTTGTACCTCTTGAAGTACATTGTCTTGTTTTTTAGTGGACAGATTTAGGTAGCGTTCTTGACTTTGACAAAATTTAATGGTTTGTTTCTCAAACTTCTTTTTACCATCCTGTAGACAAATGAGTAAAATAAAAGAGGTCTTGCAAATTATTTTTCCTGAAATGTATTAACAAATTACCTTGACTCCTCCAATATGTTCTTTCCTAAAATTCTCCAGGGGCAGTATAATTTGTTCATAAGCACGTTCAAGCTGCAAATGAATTTTGTCAAAATTAAAAGACTTGGATATTAAAATCATACGATTACTTCTAAATCTATAAAATCGATAACAGTGATTCTTCCTCAAATGTTATAGTGTACACAGATAAAAATTATGTGTATGTGCCACACGTATCACGCAACAAATAAAAATTATTATAAGAAATTTCAATCATTAAATAAATATATACAAGAAATTTTGAACTTCTACTAATCTAACCTACAAGACTAAAATTCTTTTAACGTAACAATGTCAATGTTTTAATAATTAGTCTATTCTAATTTCTATTGATCTTCATTCGTATAAAAAAGTAATCCAAAAATATATAAAATATCACACTTTCGAATTAATTCTTATTTGAACTTTTCCTTAAAAACAAGTGTAGCTCTTTCTTTATGTGGAATGAGAATAAAGAAGATGACTAGAAAATTGTTAAACAACATTGTGTACGAGTCATTAAATGTAATACGATTAATATTCCTTAGTAAACATTTTCCAACTGCAGTGGAACCCAGTTTATCTGGCTTAAACAGGACCAGGCCTGATCCGGATGACCGGAAATTTGGATTAACGGCATCCAGATAAACAGAGTTCTACTGCGCCTAAATACTAAACACTAAAGTAGAGTTCGTTTTGTCGTTAATATAAAACAAAAAGTTAGAAGATTATTCGCATTACTAAAATACATTCCTCGTTTATAAATGAAGATAATCGTATGTATGTGATCTATGTTCACACACATGCATCAATATGTTATAATAAATCAAGCAGAAAAAGAGAAAGGTCTTAAAACGTGTAGCTTACCCATAATATCATAGATAAGTACATAATTGATTATAAAAAATATGCTATTGTTGTGAATGTGGTACTAATCAAATGCTAACCAGGTTTCAGTTTCTTATAATTGAATCAAAAGTTTTAATATATTATGAAAGTTCACTCTAATGTGTAACAATTACATGCAATGGTTTAATATCGTAAATCTGGCTCTATTATTCAAAGAGGGAGTATTAAAGAAAACTTTGAAAGATAAATCAGAAGCATTTGTCGTGTGCATTCAGAAAACACGAGAGGATATGTATATCATGAAATTCTAAATCATTTTCTATGTATATTCGATTCAAAACATATGCAACATAGTCGAAATCCATAAGCAAAATAGTGCAAAGAAAACATGACTTTGTTTGAAAATATGACTAAGAAGTATACCATTAAATAACCAGGTAGAGCTCCTTCTATAAAAACAGAGTTTTTATAATCACATTTTTATACTGACAAAAAGAAATCATTGTAGTGATACGATAAAAAAAAATTGTAATAATTTCTGATTTGAGACATAATTAATATCAATCTCATATATATTTATAATATATCACATATGCCTGACAATTGATCATCCAAAACATATCCTTTGTTTCTAATGATAGAGGGCACTGTCTTAGAAAATATAAGTTTTGCAAGTAACATACAGTCAGGCACAAAAATAAGTGGATGTCCTTAGAAAATTAATAACCTTCTGAAAATTGAACCAAACAATTTGAGCTTTTTTGAGATATTAAAAAGATTAGTTTACTAGGTAATGTATAAAAAAAAAATTAATTACAAATTACCATTGGTCGAAATTGCAAAGAAAAACGTGAAGGTAATGATTTTTAACTTTTTTATCTGTGTCGATAATGAAAATTTAAAATATGCCGTTTGTAGATCTAAATAAAGTTATATACGTGCACGATGATTCATAAAAATCGATTGGCTTTTTTATGTGTCAACTGATTTCGATGAAACTTTGTGCATGTATATAACTTATTCACAAATAAAAAAGTTAAAAATTGTGACCTTTGCTTTTTTTTGAAATTCCGAGCAATAGCAATACCAAAAAATTTTTTTACACCTTACCTAGTAAGCAAATACTTCTAACGTGTCAAAAAAACTCGCCCAATTTTTAAAAAATCATTAATTTTTAAAGGATATTTAATTTTGTTCCCAACTGTATATTATGGTTAATAAAATTTAGAAACAAAAACAATGTATTCTTATATGGAAAGACAATTTTTTAATTTAGTAAACCACACCTTATTTCCATTTTTTTAATATCTAACATGAAGATTTTAAGTCTTCTAGTAGTCATACTGATAATACAGGTGGTACTGATAATACGGCAGATAAATGGCAGACTATAAAAGCTCAATAACTTATTGGAGTGTAAATATTAATTCCGAGAGAAATTCTCTGATTATACTGCTGTACATAACTTGCTGGTATAGGAATACAACTATACACAGAATCCCAGTGCAAATATCGTAATGTGTAATGAGTAATATGTGCTCAAGACAGAAGGGAGTGTCTGCCCAAACTCGAAGGTCACCTTTAAGATATGAGCTTAAAAAAATAAAGTGCTTTTTCTATACTTCGAAGTGATGTATTTACAGTGTCCTAAATAAATTTAATTTCAATGAATCGTTGAGTTTTCATGTTGATTCAAATGACTTTAAATCAAGTATTTTTCAACTATACAATTTTATCCTAAGATGTTTTGCTTTATCATTAAAAACAATAAATACATTTTGATTGATCATATTAACAAATTGAGGAATTCTCAGATATTCTAAAATAGAACTATACACTATTCACATTTATGTACTAAAAACATTGCATACCATGCAATCCCTTTCATCCTCTATTGATGCAATAAGTTTACCAAATTCCTTTAGGCTTTGAGATATGTGAGTTTCATCTTCAGTTTGTGTTTCCCCGATGCATTCAAAACTAAAGTTCTGCAATGTTTTGGAAAATGCTCTCTGGGCTCTGGACAAATCTAAAAATAATCATTCGTTCTGTGATTACAAGTAAAATCTTCAAATGAGCTTCTTTCTGTTCACGATATTATTTTACGAATCGGATAAAATGTCCGTGAAGAGACTCCAAGAGAAACAAAAAAGTCCTTGTTTCTATATTACAAAAAGAAATTTTTCTTCTCGTACGAAGATTTACTTATAACGTTGTTCACAAAATAAAATCTTGAGTAAATAAATTATATGTACATATTCGTACGGTGGTAAAACATAACGATAAAACACAAGAAATTTGCAAGTGCAAGAAAGAAATTCTAATAACAAGACAAAAATTAACAACCCATGGATAGACACACTTGTCATGGATTAATGGTAGAAATAAACACGTAAAACGCCTCGAGTTCTTAATTAAAGGAAGGCGGTTAGTCACACAGAGTAACACGGTTAATTGTTGAAAAAGATTGTTAAATATTCAAATGTTGCGAGTGAAATGTGAAATATTGCTTATTGTGGGGAAAAAAAATCTCGTGATAAAAGAGAACACGGTGACAGCAGCTGTTAAACAGACACGCACCTTCTTATATAGGATACAGAGGATAATAAACTTACTTTTGGCAGCTAGCAAAAGATCTTTGACCTCTTTGATGAGCCGTTTAATCTGTTGGCTGGTCTTCTCCAATTCACGTTCATGATAATGAAGGTTTTCTCGAAAATAGGGACTATCGGTTAAGCAATCCGTAAACTCTAATGGTTTGAGGCCAATACCCATTATTCTTGATTGTGTGTTAAAGTTCGAAAGTCATTAAATAAGTTGGAGCAACCGCACGAACGAGTCAACACTTAATAACAAGTATTAGATAGTACGATTGTTTAACGGAGACAGAAGAATTTTCTATTACGGTGCACGCATCGAGTCACTTCGTGGCGGGAATGTTCTTAACGAAAAAACACAAGATCGGTCCGCAATAATTCTCCTGTTTATTGCTAGTCATGAACAAAGATACATTTTCCGAATCTCCGTTAAGGCTAATACAAATCACCAGCAAGATTATATAGCAGGCATGGGATTTAACTGGCTCGATCCGAGGCTTTTTCGAAGGCTACGCCCCCTTGACCCGGCCGCACGTCTCGTTCCCCGTGACTGTCCAAGTTCTCGAGCCACCTCAGGCCCGTACCATATGAACTGTGCGTGGCGCATTAGGGCGACTCTCGTATCAATAGATTTCTACATCATTCATGAGGTAAATACTATTGTCAATGCGTCTTTTTTTTGTCAGTGGTATCCCCTGTAGGTCTATTCCACTGTGTCGCATAATAATCTCGAAAAAATTAAAAATTTGGAAAATACTTTTTAATTATGTTGTCAAAACTTTACTGACGTTTAAGAAAACTAGATTTTCGCACACGTTTATACCTACTTGGCGAGAAAAAAAACTTGAAATTATGAATACTGAAAATTATAGGCCTACAGGAAATACCACTGACAAAAAAAACACATTGATAATAGTATTTACCTCATTAGTGATGTAGAAATCTATTGCGCCACGCACAGTTCATATGGTACGGGCTTGAGGTGGCTCGAGCACTAGGACCGTCACGGGGAGTGAGACGTATGGTCGGGTCAAGGGGGCGTAGCCTTCGAAAAAGCCTCGGATCGAGCCAGTTAAATCCCATGCCTGTTATATAGACTGGAATTTTGCAATGTCGATTAAAGATCATGTACCCTCTTTAGTCGTACGTGCGAACTACATTTTAAATGGCGGAACATTCGAATAACTTTAAAATAACGCTAACGACACTGTTAATAGCGAATTTTAATTCACAATATCCATCGAGCGCCCGTCATAGTACTCGTTTTATCAAAAATGTTTCTCTAAAAACGGTCTGTTTTTCTCAAAACGATTAGTTGCGTTGAAAATGCACACTTCCGGCTCTTTTTTTAAACATTCACAGTCAATTGCAATTATTCAGAACCACGCAATTTAAAAAGTACGTACTTTTATGTTTTAAATTTCCGTGCTATTTTCCAAAAAAACGTCGGTAAAAATCACCCACTGGATATTGCAAATTTTTAAACAATAGTTTGAAGTTGTTTGGCAATGCAAATTAGATTGTGAACATTTATATAGATTTATGTACAGTTTTCACTAAACAGAACATCATTTCGTTTAGTATGGGTTTTATTAGGTAAAAAAAGTCAAATAAAAATGTTATAAACGTTTATGAATATTTTTATTTTCTTATAAGAAGTATATATACTTGTGTCAATTTATTCTTAACAATGTTATTACTGATACAATGTATCATACTAACAATGTTATTGTTTAGATGAACTATGATCATACAAATTCCACAGTACAATCAGGTTCAACTATTATTGGAAAAATTTTTTTTTAATGAATAACTAAGCAAAGATTTATTGAATGAAATACTTGATCATAGCAAGTTAAAATTATGTGATTAATAAAATTCCAAATTAAACAATTAAGTCAGTGCTTTTCAATAGTACCTATTGTAATAGTGAAAGTTTAATCAATTCAATTGCGAGCAATCAATTTCTGAATTAATTGCCCTGGAAACAATGGGATTACTTGATTGAAATTATATTTTCATTGCTCTAAAATGTATGCGTACAAATGTACGCACACATGCACCAATACATGCATCTATGTATTTGTGTATTTACACGCTTTCAATCAGCTCATGTTGCAATTTATTCTTTTTGAATAATTAGTGTAAAACTATGCGAATAGCGGCAAGATAATTTGACAAAACCTTCGTGAATTTGCAAATATTTTACAAAAAAACTTGATAGCTATATTCATGCAGTTCTACATTTAAACAAAAGTAGTAGTTTCTATTTTCTTTCGAAACGCAAGAACTGACGTGTAATTTACAATACTCATTTTAGAAATTGTTGTAAAGTACAGCGTCATAGAGACAACTAATTTTTTCGGTGTATTTTCTCTGCGTGATAGAAAGCGTTCATCAAAATAGATACTTACTTAACAGTAGACAGATTCGAGGACAATTAGAAGCAAAATTTGCTTTCTTGAATCAACTTTAACCTTGTACATTTCTCAAGCGACTCCAAAGTGTATTACGAATTGGTATATATTTGTATTACCAAAGCTACATTGTGTTCCATCTGTCATGAATCGATCTTCGATACAAAATGTCTAGGTATGTCTTGTTGAACGAAGTCTTCTCAATTACAATTATAATTTTGAACATGAACAATGTAACTGAAGAAACGTATCTTGTCGCCCACGACGGGCATCATTGTCAATTGCATTATGCTATGTATACAGGGTGTTCAAAAAATGTTGTATTTCCTCGTAAGGGGTAAGCACTTTCCGAGATTATTTGAAATAACTTTTTCCTTTACGAATATGTTCTCCGCAGCATTGTTAAAGAGTTATTAACGAAAAACGCGGTCCAATCAGAGCGCGGCTGGATCCGACGGATCCAGCTCGGCCAATGCCAACGGTGCGCTCAGCGAGAGCCGCTGTAGCCGTGCTCTGATAGGTCCGTGTTTTTCTTGTATATGTATACACTCTGTATATGATTAAATAAACATACAATTCATGCGTATTTAAATACTTTCCATCATTATATTAATATTATTTTTACACTAAAATAAATATACTATAGAAAAATACAAATTTTAATAATAGAAATTAGTCTTCACGACAAATTAATTCAAATAAATTGAGTCACGTGAAATTAATTTTTTCCAGGAACTTTTTGCAAAATTATTCAAATCTTGCAATATTATTAACTTTTTTTTATCAATTATCTTTTATGCGAATGTATTTTTTGAAGAGGTCAGCATTCCACGCGAAATAACAAATTCACCTTTATGATAGTCCAATGTTGGCCGAGTTCGCGAAATGTGAATTGAATATCTGGCCAGAGAGAAATGTGATCAGTTTTCCAGTCTATGCTTGTGTGTGGTGTTTGTATAATAGGTTACATTGTGTCTTAAAATGACGTTTCCGACTTGTAAATATTATTTATTTGACGCCAAATAATTTTCGCTGAATATCAGGACTTGTTGACAAGTATTCTCACTGTCTGTAAATTTGTGTATTATTTATCAATCGGTGTGAGGTTATGACAAGGAAATTGACTTGAGTCACATCCTGTACCCAATGTTTACCATTAGATCACTTTTTGGATCCTTTGAAGGTAAATAATACAACGTGTACATTTCGGTGAAAGCATTTCTATGTGCGTAACATTAATATATGAACATTTACATAACCTCTCACATAGCGTGCTTGTTTTGACATTCGGTAGACTCACGCTGTGGTTAAAGCATATTCCCGTACGCTCGGTCTCCCGTTGTAAATAACTTTTTCTTTTCGTATATTTCGCTCGTTTGATATTAGTTTCCGATTGTTCATACTCTTTTACTAGAACTATTAGTCACAGTTATTGCAATTACTCTATTTGAAGTAGTTATTATAATATTTCATAGATGAGATAAGAAACATACTAGACTCATCAACAAATAATACACAAATCTATTTCTTATCCGGAGAATTTAACGTCGTTTCTATGTCAGAATGAATCAAATTCTAAGCTTTTATGTTTGTACGTAAAAAAGTATGTTTTGCAAAGGTTTACCCCAATTGCTTTTCCTTGTTTATTTGTACTTTCAATACAAATTTCTATGATACAATGTTTCTATATGTTATATCAAAGCGTTTTTAATAAATTATTAAAATACATATATTTTATTTAGCGTAATAATAATAATAATTTCACTTATTAGTAAGTTATATTGCTTGATGATAAAACTGTTACTCCAAAAGTTACAATTCAGCAATGCTGCTATAGAATGAAACAAAAATATTTCGAATGCATGTAGTACCTATCACCTTGTATAATTTAAAATATATTATTAATACAAGAAATCATTTTTATTTTAATAACGGAAGGTCTATTATTCTTTGCACAACAAAAAGGAATTCATATTTTATTTAATTTTATTTATTTCATTTTATACTGTAAAAATGAGCGATTATATGAACCTAATTAAAAAGTATAACTGCTTCCTAAAAAAATAGCTCTTCCTAACATTCTCTTTAAACTATGTTGCAATTTCTTTTGGTTTTGTATTAAAACTTAATAATACTATTTCAGATCTTGAAGATTTATTATTGTATCAGATATGACATTAAATGGTATTAGTAATCAGAAATTAAAATGATTGGTACAGCCTGTAGTTTAGAAGATGCGTGTCGGCAGGCTCAGGTATTGTAACGATCATAATTTTGGTGATCACCAAAGTTCATTACAGGAATTGCATGTATTTATATTTGCGTTTGAATTCCTCACACAGGATATGATTAATCAAGTGTCTAAATGTTGGAAAAGTGTTCAAGGACAAAATTCTTTGAACTTAACATGTGACAAGTCATCCACTCAGAAAAAGGAACAGAGTCATTCTAAACATAGCATACAGTCTAAACTAACTAGATTATATTTTGAAGAACTTACCAAAGTTCCTCATGCCACTCCTGATTCAGTCCTGGTACGTGTAATTTGTGTACATATTATATGTATATCCACGAGAATAATCAAATTGATTCTAAGATATTGATTCTATTTTTTTAATCGTACAGAACAACCTTGAAAATGAATGTGATCTTTTGGGGAGACTGGTGCAAAGAGAGGGTTTGCATACATTAATTGTTAATCTCTATGCTGGTAATAAAGGATACTCATTAGCTGTAAGAAATAGGTGAGCAATTTTTATCGATGAATCGATAATTTTTTTTTTACACCCAGAGAAATTTAATTGCACGATTTGAATTCAACAGTGATAAGGGAAATCAATATGATAAAAATACAATATTAGCTGAAACACAACTGATGGGTTATGAACAGGGTGAATTGCTGTCGTGTATAGATAATGGTCAGTTGCCTGCGATGTTAGCAGAGCAATTGGAATCCAGTCATTCTCATTTATTTTATGATGGCTGTATCATAGCTGAAGTTCGAGATTACAGAAAAGCATTTCCTCATACTAAAGCAGAAGTTCATCATGTGCTTCTTAAGCCTACAACACAGGTAATGAATACGTTGCTATCTTGAGGGAATACCATTCTATGTATGAAAAACACAAGAAATTAATATACCTTTTCTAACATTTCAGAGTGTTCTCTCTGACGTATCAACTTTAACTAACGATGGAGACTGGAGTCATGAAGAACGGTTAATGTTAGAATCACATTTAGTTGCAGCTACCCAGGGACCTCTATGCTTGGATCCAAATCCTATACCTAGTTTAGCTACAACAAGACTACGGCAGTCTAAATCCCTTCTTACAGATCACCAACTTATGCGACAAGCCAAAAAGTTTTCTCAGGTAGTTCGATTTATTTTCCGAAATTCTCGTACATTCTGTACTCGTATTTTTGACATTAACTACATTAAGGTGTAATATTGTTCGTTGCAGGTCACAGTAAATCGCAAAAGAAAATTGGAGCAATTAGCACAACCAGAAGGATTAACAATACAAGACTTAATGCAAAAATTGAGAGCAAAGAGAGGAGTAGTTACAACCACTGCCTGTCCACCGCCTTCTCTTACAAACCCACCTTTACTTCCTCCAAATTCACCCATCGATGTTCTAAGGTTTGTTACTTTCTCACAGAAATTTTTTTCTTCATACAACACGTTATATTAATCTCACGATATTCAATGGGTAGATTTGCTAAAGCATACGAGCGCCCTCGAGAAACAAAAGACTGTTTGCCACAAGTTATAGAGGAGTATATATTAGAAACTGGAGGAAGTCAAGGTGAGATAGATCACATAAAGCTCTCAATTCTGCAAAGACCTTCTAACTCCGAGTACCTGGGAGAGCTTTATATGGACAAGAACCACCGTGAAGGAGAGAAAAACGGATCTGCGTGTCGGTCAGTATATTTTTTCGACAAGAAACATCACCCAAACATTAGTCATCGCTTTTGATAAAATTTTACATATTCTCAGTCTGTGATTATTACTCAATGATTAACGTTTGAGCGATGTTCCTTGTAAGGCTAGATGTGCATATTCTTCTCATTAAATCAGGAAATTTTGGCAAAAAAATAATTTATGTTTAACGTTTGTACAGGTTTACGTTAGGTACAAGAGTTCTTGCAAATCACTATATCCAGCAGTTCACAGAAATTTTCACGGAAGAGGGTAGGAAAAATGTTCGGATAAAACATGTTGTACCAGGGCAGGTCCCTCGTGTAACATGTACCCCTGGAATGCAACGAGCACATCAACAGGTACGAATTTTCTCTAATTAGCTAAGACAAATTAATTTGTAATTCACGCATCATGTTGATACGAATATGCGATTTCAGGCGCAACAAGCAAAAGCAGCGCAATTAGTGGCTCAGCAGTTGCAGCAAGCTCAATCGCAACACGTAGCGCAGCAGGTAGACAAGTTATTCCGTTTTATGTAAAGCGATATATAATTCTGTTACAAGACGATATTTCCGTTATTTTTTGTGCTACGCGAAATGTCAAAAGGACAAATTATGTGGCTCGAGGAGACACATATTATGATTGGAATAATGTTTTTTTCGAGATTCGAGGTCATCGATGTTTTTTTGTACGTAACTATATATTTTTATCACTATGGCGTGATAGCTGATGTCAAGACAAAATCAATGATTTACCAATGTCATGACCTTCGCAAAACATCAATTGCCTTGAGGCAAAAATTATTCGCACCAGAATATATGTCCTTTTGAACCAAATAATTTGTCCTTTCGACATTTGGTCACTGGGACACCCCGCACAACAATAATTGTTTCAGATTTTATCTCGAGCTCAGGGCCAGTTGAACACTTTAGCTGGCCAAGTAGCATCGATGAAAGCTATGTCAGAAGCTACCACGTCTGCACAAAATAATCTGGCATGCGTAGATGCAACAAATATACCGCAAGTTATTGCCCAGAACGAGACTACATCGATGAGTCCTGGACAATCTTTGACCAACGGTGGATCGAATGCTTCCACCTCCGTACAAATTGACAATTCTACAATGTCAGTAACTGATGGTAGCTCCTGCAATGGATCTGGAATATTAGTTTTCCAACAGAAGTCAACCAATAGTATTAACAATGCCACCTCCACAAACGTTCCAGTCTTGGTAAGATACATGCGCTATAAATAATATTTTGTCTGGTGAACCTGCAGATCAGCTACCTACCCTCCGATTTCGATGATTTTTGTATATGTTGTAGCGATCGATATTTTTAAAAATTGTATAACATATATAAAAATTATCAAAATCGGTGGGTAGGTAGCCGTGCTGCAGGTTCACTCTTTTTTTTTCTTGTGTTAGAGTGTAACTTTACACTAAAGTTTCCATACAATCCTCTTGTGTAGCAAGCTCAGTTGCAAGCTGGCACTCAAAATTGTGTCGCGGAAACAGTTAGTCAGAGTCAAAATGAAGTACCATTTAAGAAACACTCCACTAATCCAGCTATAACTGCACTTGTAACATCACTCATGAATTCTGCTCAACAATTTCAACAACAGGCTGCAGGTTCGTCATGGTGTTTACCTGACGCGTTTGCTGTCACCGTTTTTTTTTTTATCAACGTTTCATGAACGGGTGATAGCAAACCGATTAAAACAAGAAGCAAACATAAAGAACGTGTTAACATTTTCCAGCTAATGCGGCAGCTGCTGCCATGAACAATAGTGCACAGACTACAAATAAGTCAAACAACGCTGCAATCCTTAGTTTATTAAATAGTAGTCCTGCCAATTTAACGCAGCAGAAAGTTCAACCGCGAAGGATCTCTTTGAATGCTTCCATCCCGTCTAGAGTTCTTAGTCATGGAAATGTTATTAATGTTCCAAATACTACCGGCCAGGTAAGTAAATTAAATTCAATGACACTCGAACGTAAAATCGCCACGTGAATGAAACGAATGTGTGTTTCCACAGGTAAGGGTGAGTTTAAGTTCAGCTTTAACAGGACAGCTGGGTTGTAAACAGCAACCGGTGAAAGCAACTGCTGTAAGATTAGCTCGGGTACAGGATCCTACTTCAACCCTAGGGTTATCCATGCCAGGACTTTCAGCTTTATTAGCAGGTATGATGCATTGATGATTGAGACGTGAAATTGCTGTTGGACAATCAATGTACTATTATTTGAAAGCTAACGTGTTATATTCGATACCAACAGGGACGCCGTCTGCGGATAATCCAATACCAGGAATTAATTCCGGTTCTTCTTTGCTCGAACGATTAACTGCTTCTTCCAGTCAGAATAATCAGTCTGCGAACCCAATGAGCACACCGCAATCGACTAACGTAAACTTGCAGGGCGTAAATCTTACTAGTCTGCCAAACTCGATCAACGGTCTTCAAAATGTTCAGGTTGTGGAGAGCTGCTTATTTCTACGTATGGCCTAGAAGATGAAATACTACTGTACTATTCGTTGTACGACAGGTATCATTTCCCGGATTATCACAGCCTATTACGATGTCGCTAAACGTGTCAGCGACGACGGGTTCTGTTACACCTACAGGAGTCATTGTTTCCCTGCCTATATCGTCCGCAACCAATACTTGCACCACGGTTTCTAGTGTCAGTTTCTTTAAATTTCACGCGTTTGCACGTTTCCGATCACTAAGTTGTAGAATACAAAATATGATTAACAAAATATTGCCGTCTTTTTAGATGGTAGCTACTACAGTTGTTACCACGGCCATTGCTGGAAGTACACCAACGGTAGTAATAGCTAATCCTGCCAATACTCATTTATCATTACCAATTGGTAAGAATCATTTTTGATTGTACATTATTGTCATTGACGTTCTCATACGTGAAGTGCGATCGAAAAATAACACGACTTTATGGGACGACTTGATGAATAATTATTGTGAAAGTCAGTGTATTTTAACATGTTTGTTTCAGCCCAGATAATACCTTCTGGAGTTAAAGGATTGTCACAACAAAACATACGTAGCAGTAATTCCGTCACCCTGTCACAGGTAACCTACTCGGAAGCATTGCTGTTGCAATTTCATGATTGTAATGAGAGAAATAAATATCTTTCAGGGTGGACAAGCTATTCAACTTGTTGGATCTCAAAGGCCAAGACTTAATCATATGACCCGTCAAGTGCAACCGAATCAAGTTAAGTCTACCGTTTTGCCAAATCAGCTAGTAACTGTGGCTAAGACAGTGACAGCGAGTCAGTTGATATTATCTGGTAACAAACAGGTGTTAACTCCTATAATGGGTAAGTTCATTGAGAGAGCTATACATCGGTGTAAAGCGTGTCCCCTTAACACAGGGGAAATTAGTTACAAGAAATATTTTTATTCAGGGTGTTTAATAACAGATAGAAGGAAACTTTAAACATGAAAAATAATGGCTTAAACGATTCTTCCATCTTTTACGCCCTGTATATCGATTTCATTACTGTACAACATTCTGTATATTCGAATATTATTTTCGTTACAATTCCTAGACTGCGGATTTTATGCATTTATAGTAAAGATGAGTAATATATATAAGAGCTCCAATGTATTAGTTTCAGCGTATTGACACCTTTAAAGTAAGAAAGAAATTTCTGTTTGGCTTTCGTTCACCATAAACAATACAAACAAATTTTTATTTTTTTTTTATCATAAAGATCCGCAGTCTAATAATTTCTGTAAATACACCTATTTCCCGATTTACATGGATGATTGATTTCTCAGAATACCGTATAATAAAATCATGGTTTTCGACATGAAAAATCGTGTAAATCAAAAGTTTAGTCATAAAAGTTTAATACCAGTACAAATACGTGCCCATCAACAATTTTTATTTTCAAAAACCGTGTAAATCGGGGGATAGATATATTTTTTTCTGAATACCTCCTTGCACCGAAGGAATTATAAAATATGTTTCTTATGAAATGCAATATGTCAAAAATAATATATTTTATAGCAGCAACGAAACCAGTGCTTATGGCGTCTCAGACAACACCTTCTTCCCAAGTAGTACCTGCAAATAAACAAACTTTATTGACAAAATCCTTGCATGCTAGAGCTTCTACAGGGCAATGCAGTCAACAAACCCAGAGTCTTGGTGTGGCGACACTAACACAACAACAAGTACGTCAGAATATATATTCCTCACAATTGGTTTTATTATAAATCAATACATCTGTGCGAATCGAATTTTATATTCGTTCATTTTACAGTTACAGAGAACTCTAATTAAACCTGTACAGCTCCAGCAAGTACACTGTTTAGCTGCGCAACACAAAGTAGCTGTTGCAACAGGGACTGCGCAAAACAGAACTCAAATCGAGCCTCAAAGAAATTCTACATCTGCCCCAGGGGATGACTCAGCCTGAACATGTTCAAATAATTAATAATGTCTCACATTACATTGAAATAATTGGAGCCTGCCAAGAAGGAATGTAATGAGGTGTCTTTTTGTATATTACGTTTCACGTGGAGATTTGAAGTTTTAATTATGCATGCAATTTGTAATTGTAAATTATGAATTTTTATTCATTCATGATCAATGTTTATCGGTGACGACATATTTTATAAAAATCAAGCGTAGGTACATACTTTGTACGCACGTGCAATAAATTATTTCCACGGAAGGGGATAAATGAAACAAAGAACATTTTACCTCGAAATATTGCTTTGAGGACGGTTTCAATTATTGTATATATAACTTATACATACGATTTGTTTTATATTAAAAAATGTAATAAATATTCCATTTTTTATTCGTCTTTACCCTTTTCCTATAGTTACTGGATTTGATCGTTAAATGCAGTAGTTACATCAGTTTGATATATAAACGTTTCCGATTCTTTTATTAATTTCAAATATTTCAGGTTTCAATCGATCGATTATTTATATAGGTACTTTATTAAACAATGTCATTCATAGGTTTGAGAGATATAATAAAATTTAATTTATGACCAAATACCATCTTACGATATTGAGAATAGATAATATTTTTAAAAAATGTGAAGTAAAAATCAATCTGCAGTAAAATTTGTACGTTCTATGCTTCTATAAAATATTGTTTAGGTATATAAACAAGTTGTGGAAAGTAGTTTCACTTAAATTTAATATAGAAAAGTGATAAAGTGACATGCATAGTTTCGTTTGTAAAATTATAATATGCGAAATAATTTCTTTAAATTTGTTCTCAATTGATAAATCGATCCTACAATGTGTACGTAAATGTAGACTTACAACAATATTTGTAGTATGCTATTTTGTTTAACCGTATTGCTTACAAAAATAATTTACTAAAAAATTATATACATAAATTGTGCTACACAGTAATAATTGCTAGAAGCCTTTTATCATACAACAGTATTTAATATTCTATATTTTTGACTCGTAAAAGATGACTCACCCTTTAACAAACATAATTAATTATCACTAGAAAATAAGCAAGTCATCCTTAACGACGATCGTATCAATAATAAAAGATATATGTAAAAACTTTGTATGTTAATTGGCATTCAGTTCCAGCTGTATGCGATCACAAATTTTCTTTCTCTTAGTCTAATTTAAATAACTAATTTTATCATTTCCTTGAGTATCTATCACAACGTGTTAATTGTACAAATGGTTTCACAACGATTTGTTTGTGTACAGAAGTACTTATAGAACATAGTTAATCCCTGTCCAGTGCATAAAATTCTAATAACATAACGGCAATAACTTGATCAATAACGGATATTTTATCCTGTTCATTTCTCTCTCTCTCTCTCTCTCTCTACGTATTAATCATTAACTAATCATTCAACGTGAAATTAGACCAGAAACAAATTTTCATTTGACAATATTTACAATGCTTTTTTACAATCAGTCTATTTTTTTGGGAGATCTATCACTTGGCATCCAAGTATTCAATAACGTTGATAAACTTTCTCTAACGGAATTCATTAATAGTAAAAAATACTGTGCATGATCCACTAAAGATACTCTTACGTCACATGAACGTACGTGGCTCGTATCTTCTATTTATGAGAGTAGAAAACACAGATCATAAACTATTTTGTCGTATAAAATTGTGCACGTGTGTACCCTTTGATCTTTTCTAGTACCTTGATTCATGGAAGTTTATAAAACAAACGATGTCAACATTGAACTGCAGAGATAAATCGTGCTACAATGTGATATCGTTTGGTTGTGAAAGTATATAAATATACTTGGTAGCGTTAGAAAAGATAGATCTACACAGTATAAACACACATCTTTCATCTGCATAATCATAGAAAGAATTATTTATCGTATACACTCAACGATGGTTGATCCACTTCTGGCCTGCTATCAGGAGGATTGGAAACTTGCATTACTTGCGGATCTTTCGACGCTGCCCATTCGCTCTCTGGGTCGGAAGAAATATTTGACCCTTCTAGAATATCGTCTAAAGATATATCTGACAAATTCTCCATACTTTGCTGATTTCCATCAGTGTATAAAGACTCGGTCGTGAAAACTGAAACAACATTTTCAATGTTATTTCTACCACTTACAATAATACTAGCAAAATTCAAATAAATCAAGCGTCTATCATTATAACTAACATTTATTTATCTTTGTAAAATACAAAATGAGGACATTGCTAAATGTATACTCGCAATTCGCAAACATCAGCACAGTGAATCTGCGGAATAGTTTAACAGCTTACCTTCCTATTTCGATGATTTTTTGGATATGCTATAAATTTCAACATTTTGTACAACTTTGACACCACTACAGTGAATTTTCTTTATACTTGTGCGACTGTGGCACCGCACGTGTTAGTATCGGTGGCCACTGTTCTTCCGTTTAGACACGGCAATCAAACGAGCTTAAAGGTCCCGTGCACAACTAGCAGCTAATAACCGCCACTAATGTGCAAAGAAAAAAGTTGTTCGCAATTTCGACAACATATCCAAAATCATCTAAATCAGAGGATACATAACTGTTCTGCAGGTTCATCATCGGTACTAGTACCATTTAAAAATATGAAAAATTCAGCGTCACTAAACTTTTACGTAAAAATTAATAGTCTTAATGTGAAGTTATCAATTAATTGCAAGTAGCTCTAACGATTTGATCGCTGTTCATTAATTGTATTTGATTAGTATGTTACCGTCGTTAAGCGTATGCTGCGAATACCACGTGGGATCATCCCATTCGTCGAATTGCAACTTCTTATTTGTCTCAACTTCATCTATAGACAACATTGCATGCGACTCCGAATCCGTGACATCGTATATCTCTGTTACTTGTACTTTATTATTATCGTCCATGTAATAATATGCCATAACAGCCTCTTGTTCCGTAGTTACCTAACAATTGTAATAACAATTATTAGAGACGACTAATAATTACAGATGACTTCTGCATCAGTGAATAGCTCCCTTTGCACTCTGAGCTATTTTAACCGAACAACGAAACATTTTTTACGACCTAGAATATTTCCTCTCTATCGAGATTTTTGTAATATCATATAATACTTAAATGTTCAGTAATTTATTAGATACGAACAAATTTAATAATGCAAACAATATTTTGAATAGTGGCATAGCAAATTTTTAGAGACGACTCAGGGTCGCCATTCGAGTCTAAGAGTTGAAGGACCGTTTTTATTATATACCTGCAGAATATCTTCTAAGGTATCATCAACCGGTGTAAGATCAGACATATTTATAACACATTTTGACTTATTAGCATGGTGATTGTTCCATGGTTGTCTAGAAAATACGAGCAATATATAATATTTGGAAATTTAAACCATATCAGTTATTAAAATAGCTGAACTTACATTTCGTTGTACTGTAAGGTTAAATTCAGATTCTTTTGATTTTTGTACATACTTTCAGCCTCATCTATGGTTTCCTTACTATACATATCTGAAACATTTCAAATAATCTTTTACTGTAAATTGTTACTATTAATGCATATTATGTAAATAATTGCACTTACTTGATCCATACTCTGTGAAAGCCAAACGACACTTAATAGTTTGTGGTACTCGTTCGTAATATATGTTAATTTTCGGAAACAGTACGGTCAACTGTTCCAAGAAGAATGTTCTCAATTCTAACAAATTTCTTCGCAATTTCGGAACACTTAAAATGAATCTGAAAATGATCTATGATCGTCTTAAAAAATTTTTTAATAAATAAATTCATAAAAAGACAATGCATGCAAAAGACTGTAGAAGCGGACAAACATGCACACGATTATGTTTTAAAATTATAAAAACGTAAATGAACGTAGAAATATAAATAATACAGAAGTGTTAGTAAGATGTGAAATCGTTGTACACTAGGTTTCGAAACGCGTTCCAATATTTTTAATTTACGGTTATTGAGATTGTAAAGATGCATTCATAAGAAATTATTAAACAAATTTATTTCTTTGGGTACATATTATTTTAAAAAATGGCCAAAAATTTTGATAGACACATTCTCGTTATTTTTATAAAATAATGTAGAGACAGTCACTTTCAGTGCTCTGTAACATTCGTGTCAACGAGGCGTGACAAGCTTCGTCTCTATTGATTCGAACTGAACGATTTTATACAATGGAATATCTATATTTATTATATTCAAGCTATAAACACAAAGCAAAATCACTTGCACAAGGCAAGCAAGTACAAAGCATCTGCTTACCCAGGAGACATATTATGGATTGTACAAGAAATCATCGGCGGAGGTCTAAGAAGAACATTTCCAACTACTTTGTATTCCAAGGTGCGAGTATCTATCTTGTTACCAATCATACTATGACCACATGCATAATGTTAACCACAACGTGTTGAAAAAAAATAAATTATAATTAAAATATATATGTTATCACAGCTTTATACCCAGGTGAAAACATGCTGATTCGTTTAGAAATAACAAACATGCTGTTAGTTTTCAATTGGGGCATCCAAGCGAAATATTGTAATTATACTCAATTAATCAAACTGTATGCAACTTTAAGTAAATAATGTCACATGCTTGTTAGTTTGTTATCTATGTAAAAAATATCATTAAAGAAATCGCGGTAGACACTTCTAACTACTAATAAACAAATTCAGAAAATGCTTACTTTGTAAAAGTTGCATATACTACATCCGCAGGCAAAGTGTATGGTAGACTAAGTAACGATAGGAGTTTTACACTTCGATGTTTGAACAACCAGTTAATTAGACCTTTATTAGCAGAATCAACTGCATCTTGCAATATGGTCATAACTGTTTCAGGTAACTTCGATACTAACGCTTCCTGCAATGCGCGTACGTGTAATTAGTTAATATGCTTAAACCATAATCATTAGAAGTGTGCGAGAATTCGAAAATTTCAGGATTCGAGGACCCTAATATTTTCAGGATTTCCTAATATACTCGGGAATCCCTAATATTCTAGGGAATCCCGATATATTTGAGAACCCGCTCCGATCCCGAATAAAATTCTTGACTCGTCTCGACTGAAGATGTTCGGGTTCTTGCACGCCTCTAGTAATCATGTATATCTCCAAATGTTTACCTGTCTGTGCATTTTACATTCTACACACTCGGGGTCATATTCCATGTTATCATTAAGAGTCTCGGAGACAACATACGTGGACTGCACAGCCAAACATCGAGTACAATTAAGTAAATTATTACGATGTAAAAATCTTAACGCATCGTCGAATCCTTGCTTGCACATGTTCGAAAGCATCTGCAAAACAAATTTGTAATTTACAATAATGTAAAAACTAGAGCTTGTTTAACAAACAAGAGAAGAATAATTACCTCCGGATTCGGTGGAAAAAGTATTCTCATAAACCTGTATATGTTTTGTTTAGAAAGTTCTATACTAGTGTTTGACAAGTTGACCTAGAAATTACAAATATTCGTTAGTTTAGGACATTTGATTTTGTTCGAATAAATCGGCCACTTACGTGGAATAGTTGAGAAGACACGTCCCTAGGACAGATATCGCTTTCGCCGCAGAAAGGACTAACAGTAATTGTGTTTTCATCAAGTGTAGGAAGATTGTCGCTGAAACCACCATCCATGTATCTGACGCCATGAAACCGTGGTGGAAAGAGGCCAGAGAATAATGGAATAAATGTACTTGCCAGTAACGCCTGTAAAAAAAAGTCAACGTGATGTTATAAATCCCTAATTTAATTAATAAACATGCATTCCAATTTCAATCTCTATTATATTCATATTCTCTAATACGCGCATATTCACATGTTCTACCATAATCTCCAATATGTTTCTATCTCTAATGGCTTCTCATTTGCAAACAATTTTTAATAAAATATTGAAGGCAGTCTCTCGCAAATATGGTTAGTCTTTCAAAATAAAGTTCAAGTAAATATTTAATTTAAAGAAGCAGAAAGGAAAGGGAGGGGAAACTCGAGGAGCAATGACGATAAAAATATACATGAATCTAGGTCATTTACTTGCCTGCATTAAATCTTCCTTAGAAGAGAATTGTGACACGATTACATTTCTCCCATCGTAAACTCTCGTCAAGGAGACGTGAAGCTTGCCGCTCACTCGGATATGAGCGTCGTCGGGGAGGAACTGCAACACAGATGAAAAATAATCGTAAACAAAATACCATTCACTGTACCTAATAATATTTCATTATTTGTACACATTTATCATTCATATAATTCAATTATATGAATAAGTACTATTATTCTTATATTTTTCCCAGAGTATGACGCCAAATAATTGAATAGAATTCTGGTTACTTAATAAATGAATAGACTTCTAACTTACAAATAGATTTTTTGTTGCTCTTTTTACAACGTGCCGCTTCTAAATGTATAATTATTATGCAAATAAGGTGGCACTTTTTTTTTCGTCATAGGATCTTCCTTCTTTTTTACAATGCTTTGAATGGTATTAACGTGTCTAGACTGGTAATTATTTTCGTGTATAATAGAAAACTACAAGATTCAGATTGCAATATCATGTTACCTTTTTAAACGTGTACTATCACAAAAAAACTTTAAGCATGCAAATAACAAGGAAAAATTTCACTGAAAAATAATTGCCCGATATTTAAGGCCTTAATATACAATTCAGTTTCCCGAGGTAACCTTTTCTTAGTATTTCAGAAAAGTCATTGTCTGTAAACGATACATACCTTCTGAAAACTTTCTAACAATATGTCTTGCACATTAAAGGACGGACTGAACGGGCCAAGAGTTCGTTGTCGTGCTTCTCGAGCTACTCTCAATACGTTACTCGTAATCTCCCCTGAAAAAAAATAAACGTTCATGCAACTACTATCGTGCAAGGAAACGAATCGGACGTAATTAAAAATTATCATGTGAAAATGATTTATTTAGACGACGGGAACACGTTTCTATCTTAATTCGTAAAAAAACGAACTTTAGTTAAATAACCGTTTATCGTTTCGTTCCAGACACGATAATTCCAAAAGCAAAAAGCGGCACAATTATCTTATCGTACGGATTCGACGTTTAATCGTAATACCTAACCGTATTTCTATCTCAATCAAATTGTCGATTAATTCCGAAAAATATGTTTGTTTGAACGAAAAACAGTGATACGGATCTTGCAGTGAACGTCATTGGGTGGCCAGCTGGGGTTCCGCAAAGATAAACTATCCCGGTGGGAAGAGTCATGGACTCCGCAAGGTCATTTTATCTATTTAAGCAAATCTCGTTGTACTGCATTTGACAATAGAAAACGTACAACAAGAAGACATGGACACAGTATCGTCCGTGATTTCGAAACGAAGCATGTTTACATTTTATGCTGTGCTTCCGTGTGACCTGCCTCCGCGTTTGAAAGAGAGAGAAAGAGGGAGATAGTAAATTCAACGCACTTGCTTCCTCTCTATCTCTTACAGCTGTAAACACGTTTGTTTATTTTACGTTTTTCCTGGCTAATTGCCGTTCAATGCGGCGAAGGCCAAATGTTATCCACGCGTAATGTTACCCTTAGCTGGGCATGCTAATGCACATTAAAATTGTAACAACGATTTATAACATTAACAGAAAAGCATTAGAACAATTTTTAGTACCTTCGAACGATATGACGTTAAATCAACGAAAATAATTTTATTCTCCACCTTTTTCGAACTGAGGTCAACACATTTTCTCATTCTGTACCATTTAATAAAAAACATTTATTTTTATATACATTCTTACTCTTACTGTTAATAAAAATATTTTCTTTATTAATAGTTGGTTGGTTTAGTTTGATCGAATATTTATATGTATAAATAATAATGAAATTAGTAACATTTAACATCTGTTGCAAACAGAATTTTCAAGATCAGATTTATTGAGTTTAACTAACAAAAATTTTAAATAGCAAAGATTATAGCAGGAAATATTCTGATTCGAAATAGCTCTATTATTGTTAGTATTGACAGCATTATAATTAGTAATTCAAAACATGATTCGATAATGTATGTATGATTTTCATCTTGTGTGTGCCAATTATTAGTCACTGACTTCGTCAATCTGACGCGAATTATGTCTTGTAAAAACAGTTGGATAATATTTATATGCACGTCGCATACATATGCATACACAGGCTCTTATCTTTTATCGCACGAGTTAGCATTGCCTTCCGACAAAGGCAAACATTCCTTTGTGTTATTTAGATTTAGAACGGAATTGTTTGCATAATGTCTGTTTGTTTTGCGATTAGGATTCCCAAATTGTTGACTCCGAAACAGATTTCGTTTTAAACTACAATTTACTCGTGTCCGGAAAATTTGGTAAAATTAAAATTATTCATCAAAATAATTACCGTGTACATTATACAAATTTAAATGTTTAATATAACATACAATAAAAAGATATCCTTCGAAATTTTGTAATTTTTGAAGGAGGGAAACGATATGTATAAAAATAATTTTTCTAGAAAAATTCAGAAATAATGTACTTCTATCTCTGTCTTTGCTCACCACCCATCTACATTTAATCAACATATCACGTTTCAAATTATTGTCTAGACTTTAACCATAACTTCGATAAATGGTATCAGATAATATGACAATCGGATAAGAGAAATTAATTTGCTACTGCACAAACACTTCTATATGCAATACTAGTAATTCTACTATATATTAAATTCATAGAAAATGCTATTGCATCTCCATAGATGGAATGTAATGGACACGTGTTTCTGGAAAACAAAAGGGGACCGGAAAGAAAATACTTCAAGCTAGAATATCAAGAATAGTCTAAGCCTTATCTGTTTCAAGAGGATATAATCTCGCAACAATGTGCTCTTAAACTATGTTACTGATACTATATCGTATGACACACATTATACCGTGTCCAAACGAGTACACAGATAGAATGTACTCGAAACTCTCAAAAAGGGCTGGTCTCGACGATATGTACAGAACTTATCTCGAAAGCGAACCTTCTAAACGTCCATAATAGCTGTCGTCTGAACAGAAATAGAAATACTACCTGCTTTGTGGTCCTTTCCCTACTTTACTGTGCTATTTATAAAATGGCTACCCTCCTACTCGGTAGGAGGTCAAAGATGATATTTCGTAGAAAATCCCCAAGCTTTCCTCATTTTCGACAACAATGCACACGTCATAAATCCGGAAAGACTTAGCTAGAATTTTCGTGGCCATTCATCTGGAAGACCCGACGCTCCATTGTTATCGTGCACAGCCTCAACGCGTTTTCAAGTTACAAAGCGAAGGCCAACGCGTTTCGAAGTAAATATAACCGTGCTTGTCTACATCTAGTCTAGACTACTGTACAAATTAGCTCGTTATATGTATGTATATAACTGTAAAATTCGAAAACGGCCATAATATAAATTATGAAGGGCCTAAGCAGTGATGGTAAAAACGATGGCAATCGCTTCTTACTGCATACTCTGCCTAAAGACTTCCAAATATTATACAGGGTGTCCCAAAAATGATACTAAATTTCATATAATTCCAATGATATTGACTTGTGTAATGAACGATGGAAATTACTTCCCATTACAATTACATTAACAAAAAATGAGTGTAAATATGATCCGATATGATATGATATGATGATAAGGGTAAATATGAATATGTTGGTTAAAGTCGAATATTGAATTATCATAATAAATTGTATGTTTACTTCGAGTATCAAAAGCAGATAAAAAACGTCCTTTACAGTGTATGAATTGCATCTATGTTTTGATATCCAATGTTTATTTTGAAACACGCGCGCTTTTTGTCCGGAACAAACTTTCCAATCGAGGTACAGGATGATTATCTTCATAAAGAATAGAAAGGTTGACAAAGAACAAAAATGTCATACCAAGTGATACAGTTTCCTGCTCTGCCAGATGGTTCAGCTAACTGGCTATTGCAATAAATTTTCTTTTTTGATTACCATTTGAAATTAACGGGCATAGAATTGATAGCGATAGGAAGTGATACGCGTATTATAGAATATGTAGGTCAAATGTAAATTGGACTATGTTTAAATATATTTCCAACGTGTTTTCCGGTTTGACTCGGGAAAACATCCGTTGGGGAAGTCGACGATGGCATACTTATTGTAGGCAGCTCTTTGTCAGGAAACTTACGTTGCAGATGACTATAGCTAGAATGTTTTTCCTGCGAACGAACGATCTGCGTGTGCGCGCCGCTTCTTGAAACACGAGTATGACCTGTTTTCAAATGCGTGTCTCCGAACAAATATGGGGCAATTACGAAAACGTTTGCGTCATAGATTATGCAAGTGATTGTGAGCTGCAGTTGGGCACCGATCTCTACAAATATTATTTTCGCCGCAACCTATTGTTTTTTTTTTTAAATAAAGATGATCGCAGGTTATACGGCAAAACGTTTTCCGCGTAATAAAATGCGACCAGTAGGTCGGATCTAGAATCGTATGGCATCCGCTCGACATTTAACATTTAATTACTATTTATCTAGAGAGTCGAGCATTGCGAGATTCGTACGCAGCTGTCCAGTTAAGAAAGAGTGATTGACTTTTCTAAAGATATTAAGCTCGTTCCCCGGAAATATGGCGAAACGTTTTAAGCCTATCGAAACAAAGGCGTTGATAAGATCGATATCGATTGATTCATACTTGGTATTCGGATTAGTGATCAAAGTTTAATGTAAAAGTAGTAAATACAATTTCTCTGTGATCCTGTATAAAAACGGAGATCGAAAAGAAATCTGCTTGCACAATTTTGGCCTTGACAAGATCAAAGCAAGTCGACTGTTTACATTTTCTGCCAAACATGTTCGTATGTTTTCAGGATTGAAAAATTATTATAAAACAATATAAATTAAATTATAACTACAAATTGTTTTGTATAGAAAAATATATACAAAACTGTCCAGAGATTTATAGTACATAGAATTTATATTTTCAAATTTAACGACACACTTACTCAAGAAATTAGTCGATGAAAAGTAAATAATTTTCAGGTTTGAAAAATTATTCTTGTGTATCGCTTTCTAAAGCAATGTAAATAAAATTATAACAATGAATCGTATTGTATAAAAAAAATTATACAAAACTGCCTAGAAATTTATATTGGACACGATTTATTGTATTTTAAAATGTAATGAAATAGTAAAGAAGTTAGTCAATGAAAAGTAAATAGTTTATGTATAGAAAAACCTATTTTATAAATAGGATTGGATAGCTAATTTTGAGAATTAAGGAGGATAAAAAAATGTAGACAATGGTTCTGATAATGCGTTGTTATAACGATGGGCATGTCTCGTTTGCTCAAACCGATTAACTGCTTATCAGTATAAAAATGTTGTATATAATGCGTAGTTGCTTGTGCCCATACGACTATTATAATTGTTTGTAGTGTTAAACGTTTGTTACCAATTCTACACACAAAGAAAAACATTTGATAACTGTTCTTGCTACTACTTCCAATTTGCTGATTCTAAGCTTGACCTACTTATAAGATTTATCCAATGGATGACCAACTTTACTACAAGTCTATGAATAATTTTGCAGCTTTCAGGAATATTGGTTGCATTACACAATTATGGCAATGAACTGCGCTATGATAAACCTAATTCTTCTGAATATAATGTGATCTTTTACAAGCAATTACATAAATAAGAGTGACACTTCTGAAAACCTGTCTGTTCCGATTTAGTTGGAATTTCCATGATTTTGTATAAAAACGATGTTTACGAGAAGGATTTTTGGCGACTCGAAAGTTATGTCTTGAAATTTTGAAAAACTTTTTTGAAATTTTCAGCGCAATCGAAGCATAGATTTTTTCAAAATTACAATGAGCGACACTAAAATGGTAAAAACATTCTTCGGAAAATGTTGGGCCGTAAATTTCAAGTTGCTAAAAATCCTTCTCGCAGACATTGTTTTTGTGTATAATGAAGCTATTTACAAAATTTTCACCAAATCGGACATGACCGATTTTCGGAAATATAGCCTTAATAAATGATAGTTGTTATTTATATTACTTTCAATTTGACTATAATAAGTGATCTGAATATAATGCTAGTAATAATGTTTGAATAATTCTGAAAAAAGAGCCAAAGGTATTTAAGGTCAGAATACAGTAAAATTTAAAAAAATTAAATGTTGGAGCATCATTCTATCTGTTAAAAAAAAATCAGGAAGCGGCAACATCAATGTTTAGGGAATATGACAGAATTTATAATATATTTCAGAATTTCAGAAATGACATGCCTTTTTAAATATACCAAGCATTTTTATAGTCCACATGGCAGTTAAGCAAGTGTTCTCACGTCAATTGCGTATTTACGTTTCATAGAAAAACAGCCTAATTTTTCAGCTGTAGCCTAACCTCTTAATAGCAACAGCGTGATCAAATGTACTACAATCTGTTGAGCACGTATGGAATAGACACATAGAAGGCGAGATTAAACAAACTAATTACTTAAGATGCTATGTATATCGGTGAGATTGTATAAACAAAGGAGTTCACTCACCGAGGGGTAAATCACAAAGAAGGCAACAAGCAGCGATAGCACCAACCGATGCACCACTAATCTTATCCAAGAGCAAGTGTGGAGCATATTTCTTAAAGCACACCGCCACACCAACGTGGTAAATACCGAGGAAGCCGCATCCAGCGAACGATAAATTCATTTCGAAATTCTCCTGTACCCACAGTCTGTGTGCAGTTTGCCCGTTCTCCTTTTGTTTATAATAGATCGTGGGAAGGATAATCGTTGCAACAAATTCACGTGGAAAAAGGAAAGAAATACTGATCCCTTTTCTACGGCACTATGAACACATTACTCGGTGAGGAAAGCGCTCGCGACGATGTATATGCCGCAACGTCCGAGGTCGAACTATCGGTAGTCCTTCGCGGACAACAACAGTCTTCCCAAACTCTCAAGACTAATCTCAAGTTCGATTGAAAAAAATACATGTTACAAACAGCTAGCGAGATAATACACGTTTGATGACGCGTGCGGTTTGTAAATAGTACTCACTGAAACGTCGATTGGCTAGCGGTGATGGTGTGGTGATCGCTCCGCCCACTCTAGTAGCTTGCCGGGTGAATTCCCTGTTTGATTTTCCTTTCCCCTAGCACTTATGTGTAGTGATAGGATATTGTGCGGGTTTTTTGCGCATGCGCGACGATTTTAGCGTCAGTACAGTGGGGTATCTTGGTCACCCCGCATAATTTTACAAAATCTGTTATGATCTGATTTTGAAAAATTACTGTATAACATGTGTATGTCAATCAAATATTAATAGTAACTTACGAAAAATTCGTAGCATGCTTATCTCGTCGTCTCGTCCTGAACTCTTCCGCTACTTTCCCGCCAATAATAGTACCCCACTAAGTGCTCCACAAAATAGATACGTTACTGCTTTTGGACGCGCATGCGCGAAAAACGCGCATAATGTTTCATCACTACTTATGTGACCCCACCATTAGCACCATTACCTCGATTGTGCCCCTGCCACTAATGCACTAATACTACCAACTTAGTTGGTAGTATGTGTCTTAAAAATATTATACTTCCTTGATTAACTAAAAACGCTTGAATTAAGCGTGATCAGTCCATCATATTCAACCTTATTCCAACACATCAACTAAAATTTTCAATACAATTCAAGCTAAATACAATATATCCAGTATAATCTTCTCAAACAATTTTAAAGTGACGCTCAATTTCGAGGGTTGTTTTCGCTAATTGTAAATAATATCCCGTATAAATATTATTTGAATATTTAAATCAATTTTAACTTTATTCGTATGATTTTCACAATCTTAGTAAAATGACACGATTATAAATGACAGACAGGAAACATTTCAGTTAGAGTTATATTCGCGCTCATTTATTCTATGCAATGTTAGATAGCCAATAAGAAGCCAGATTTTAACCAAATGGCTATATTTATAATAAACAGCATTATTTAGCAAGTTAGTATGTTTTAAACTAAAATCAATGTAGCGACTGATAACTTTATGTTTAATAATATTCTAGTGCCAGTAAAAAATTTTATTTTACACAATTTTTTGGTTTAGTATGTATTCTACGCGTAGGAATCCGTATGAACGTTTTTGAAACTTCAAAGAGCAAGACACGTCACACATTGAGGAAACAGTTGAAATTATTGGTTGATGGCCTGAAATCCGTTTAGGATTGGTTGCTTTTATAAATGACAGTTACAGTGCAGTAGTCTGTTTTTAGTAATTCGTATAAAATACAACAAAGTTGTTTACATTAACAATTATTATTCGGCAAGCATAGTCTTTGCGGGGTGCATATTTATGAATTTTTTATTGTAAGCATTAAGCCTAACCTTAAATAGATTTTGTATTTCATATTTTTTTTCATTCTTTCGAAGACATATTTTATGAAACATTGAAGGATTATTGTTGTATTCAATTTTATAGACGACAGTTTATGAAATTGTTCGGAAGTTAACGATGTTAGATACACCGTGAACTAAATACCTTGCGACACATATTTGGATAAACTTATATTATTCATTAAATATTCCTAATGTAAAAAAAGTACGTTTTAAACATTAGGATGAATGCGCGCAGTTTTGCGATACATTGTAATCCGATACATAACCAATAAATGTCTTGACGAGGTAACTATAATTTTAAGTAGGAGCAAGTTACGATGAATGAAAACGATCAAATGTTGATACAAACAGTGAATATGACTTGTGGCAATTCTAAAGTGTCAAACGAAATAATTTTTCACGCTGTTTATATACCCGAAGAAAATATAACCACAGAAAATAATGTGAAAGGTAAACATTCAGTGCACTCGAATCTTGTTTGTGTTTTTTATCATTTTCTCTCTTATTTTTCCATGTTTTCGTTTCTGTGTTGTAGAAAATGTTCGGATTTATATGGACAAAGCAGAAGCATTGAAAATAATTAAAGAATTCAAAACTGGACGTCTGAAATCGTTTAAAATACGTTCAGAAGCTGAAGAATATGCCAAGACAGGTTTCGAGAAAACTTTGTGTAATAACAATGGTAGTACAGTACCTGTAGCAGTACCTGTGGTAGAAGAGAAGTCGAGTAACTTTAAAGCACCACGAACGCAAGAGTTGGTGGGCTTTAGAAAATTAATTAAAGATGGGGATTTGTATGCTGTAAAGACTACTTCATGGGGAAATCCACGGTATTTAATTGGTAGCGGTGACACACCTGCAATTTTACAAGTAATACATCACATTTATTATTATTTCCGAATGTTTTACATTTCTGAACGTACTATAAAATATATTCTTTAACATTCTATAGGAAGGGTGTCGTTACAATGCATTGCATATTGCAGTCAGAGCAGACAAACCAGATATGTGTGAGTTAATATTAAACACTGTTGGAAATGCAGAATTTATAAAGTTACTTTATGGCGATGAATGCAAGAGTTATGTGGACCGAGCACAGATTATGTTAGATTTGTATTTAAATACACCAGATAAAGGACTGAATGAAACACCATTACACTTCGCAGTTAAATTTGGTTTGAAAAATGTAGTCAAAGTTCTTGTTTCGTATCCATGTTGTATAAAAACATTACCAAACAAGTATAAACAACTACCAATAGATGTACGTGATAAAATATTTAAAAACTTGAATCAGAGAATACATGTAATAAGAATTCAGTATCTTTTGATTACAATGTTTTCAGTATTCTCTTTATGTTTTTTTAGTAGTGTTTAGTAGCTCTCTACAAAAGTATTTTTTAACTCGCATATTATTTGTGAACATTACAGATAATATGTAGCAGAACGTGTCAAGAAGATGAAGAATTGAAGAAAGAAATACGCTTATTACTGGAAGATCAGTATTATGTACCTGTATTAAGATCAGATGATAACACGTTTCAACCTGTTATAGGAGAACCTTTTTCTCCGACTAGTCCAATGGTATGCAGACACACTGAATTCGTACTTTCGAAAATTTTTTAAACAATCAGTTTTTTATAGAGTATACAGTCGGATCCATTAAGTCCTCGTTTAGAAGTACGTGCATTTGCTGGACCAATGACCAAATCTCGTGCATTGGAATTCAGGAAGGAATGGAAAACACCTCCACGTAGTATTCGTTTGATGACTCCAGTTAAAAGAGTTTGTGAGCTTGAACCTGGTAGCCCCATTAATAGCTTAGCTTTGAGATTGCAAGACACAGAGAAAGGACTTGAACGAATTGGAAGGTACATTACAATTGTAGGTGTACAGGAACTCGACAATGTCAGGTACCCGATGGTCGAGACGCGTCAGGTTCTTGAAAATTTCGAGATTCTTGAATATATAGGAATTCTCGAAAATATTCAAGAATTTTCGGGGATCTCAGATATATCGGGATTGCCGAGAATATTCAAGAACCTGTCTCGTCCCGACATTTTCGATTTCTCGCACACCTCTGATTGCAATCGTTAATTTTGTACTCCTGTCAGTGCTGCTTTTAAATGAAACAAATATTGAAATGAAGTATATTATTTTCAGAGATTTAGCAGAAGAATATCACGTGCCATGGAAGGAGTTTTGGCGATTCTTGAATGACTTCGCCGATTTTCGTACCTCGGAAGGTTTAGCGAAACTTGAGAAATATTTAGAACACAAATTTTACGATCAGTTACTTCAGTACAGTCAGGTATTAACAATAGGATGATTTAGTTTTGAACATTTGTCTTCATATCTTTTTACTTCTTCCCAGAGCTTGCATTGCAGTCGAAAGAATTCAAACGTAGGAAAGGAAGCGGAACAAGTTGATGAAATAGATTATATATGTAATAAGTTACAATCATGCTCGTTGTTCAATGTAGAGAATCAAGATAGTTTAGGTAGATATTACAAATATGATTCGAAAATATTCTGCTGTATTAAACAGAATTAATTAATATTAATATTATTTGCTCAATCTCTTTTTTTTTTTAGATGAATCAGAGTTTTATACGCCACCATCATCACCGAAATTAGTAGTTGATAGTTCTGACGATGAAATGCATATTGCGGAGGAAGGTCCTGCAACTTTTCTAGAAGGGTAAGGCTTACCGAAGGACATTGTACCTGCCGTATATACAGTCAGTCTCATAATTGATGGCTCACACTTTAAATCAGAATAACTTTTTTGTAATTAAACAAACACAACTTTTCCAAACTTTTCATTACATAGCAAACTAATCTATGACCATTTATAAAAAAGTTATTCTGATTTGATGTATGTGCCATCAATTATAAGACTGACTGTATGTATATTTTAATTAATACATTATAGATCTACACCATCAAAATTGGATTATGCTGTTTATTATGCAGTACCATCATCGATTAAACCTACTACATATCCTAATATTTATCGTTGGCAACAAGACATGCAGCTTGCTATGAAACGTGATTCACACAGGTAACCACTTGTAACACATTATCAATATTTTTATCTCTCTTATAATAATATAATAAATACAACATCATGGTATGGTGTAATATACATGGTAACAATGTAATGCATTATCTGTTTCAGAACTAACAATGCAAGGCTATCCAGAAGAAAATTGCTTATGACACCCTAGATGTTAAATATCCAGGCGTTGAACAGTGTAAAAAAATAAAACTGTATAAACTTTTTTATATTACGCACAATGATTCCTATAAGTAACATTAGTGTATTTGAAAGAACATGTTTAAGCATACTAAAAATGAGATATATTTTCAACAAATTTTATATGTGATTAAAATAATCTATAAGAACGTCATACATTGGTTTTATGTGTTGTGTACCACTTACATCGGAACGCATATGCGTGTAACGTGGCTGAAACTATTACATTTAATTTTTTTCGTTTTATTTTCAACACACTGATAATTATAATACATATTTTTTAAATTTAATATTTATTTCAATACTTGCTAATTAATAATCTTTATTCACAGTAATATTACATTTTTTGCATGACACGATCGGATACGATCTTTGTTTTCCAATGATATTGTAACCTGCGTACACTGTTCTTTTTTTCGTTTAATACGTTTGATATTCTGTATATCTATGCTTTAATCCGGCTTTTAATTCGATCAAAGAGTAACCGGGGAAGGTGGAGTTTGTTTCAATTGTAAAATGATCGAACGCATCCGTGACACATCTTTAGAGGTTCGTGATGATTTTGGATTGAAATCGCAAAGTTTTGCGATGCGTTCCCATTCTGTTCCTGGCTCCACTTCGTCGGCTTCTGCAACGAATTGTTTCTCGGCGTTCCTATTAATAAAAGTAGCATATTAAATATGACGCGGAGGCATACAAAAATTGAAACTATGCGGTGATTGTAAGTTTTTTATGTATTAATGTAATTGCAGTGTATGCAGTTAACATTTCTATTATTTGTTTTCTTTACGTGTAGTGTATGTAACAATACGGTCTAAGTATTTTTAAAATTCTAACTTCTATTGTAACAAAATCTACGGAAACGTTTCTTTTATATTACAAACCCACGTATATGGCTTTACTACAAAAAAAAAATAAATTTATGACACTGAACAACAGTTAACGATAACGAAGTACTCATTAATTCGTATAAAAAACATATAATGTCAATGATAAAACATTTCTTTCTATACATAGAGTACCTATACCTCTTGAATAATTTGATACATAGCAGACGTATAATTGCATCAAGCGTAAAATATCTCTAAGTCAAGACTATAAAGCAGCTAGCTGATCACATATGAAAATGTCAAATGTTTCTGATAATCAATAGCATTTGGCGTTGTGAATTGTATAAGCAAAGCTATACAGTACACAGCATTGCAATGCAATTATACATGCAAAAAAAATATAGTATAACTTACTTGGCTGATTCCCTAAGAAGCAGAATGAAAATAATATAATTGCATGTAGTAGATTTCTTAAAATAATTCAATAAAGTATTTATAATCTTAGACGGAATAAAAACACTTTTAATTGCGTCTACAAATGCGCGATTAAAAGTTATATCTATATTAGTAAAAAATATGACGCGTTGATTGCAGAAAACAAAATTAAATTAAACAGCAACAGTAAATATTACCTGTTTGTGGTTTTTGTTTTACTAATAGCTTCTGCGTGATGCTTATACCATTCTTCTAACTCTTTCCTTGCAGCCTCTCTCCATTCTTCTTTCTTTTTTTCTTCTTCCGCATCTAATTTCGGAAAAATATAATTAAGTATAGGCGATTTTTATAAAGTTTGACGACCACGAATTCGAAAGTACCTTCTTTTCACCACCTTCAGTTTTTGAACAATTTAATTTTTCACTTTAAGAATCTTTTCTGTTTTGGGGGTATTCTGATTTTTTATCTCCGAAAAATCGATTATTCTTTATTTTGCATTTTCTTTAAGAATACGTATTCCAAAATACGTGTGCAAAAGGATTTGCTTGAATTCGTAAAATTAAAGTAGTTATACGCGTTTGAAGAATGCAATTCGCGTTGCGAGATATGTACTGATAGTTGATAGCTGAACCTTTAAACATGTTTTTCTCCAGACCACTTTTTGAGAAACGGTTGCCACGATATCTCAAGTTCTAGTTGACTGATTGGCTTGAAATTTTGAGAGAATCGTCAGCCTTATCCGGTTATCGCATAGACGGCCTCAAAAATAAGAATACCCTCTTAACTATAAAAGCTACATGGATGTTTCTTATGTAGAACAATATCCGTAGGCTCTCTTAAATACAACAGTATACATTTTTATAACATTATAAACATTTAGATATGTTTAAACAATATTCAATGACAGTGAGACGTCTTTGCAGTATTACCTTATTCAGACATTTTTTAATATATTTTTAAAATTAAGTTGGGTGAGAAGTAATTAATACCTTTTTCCTCTAATCTAGTTTTTTGTTCTTCTCTCCATTTCCGTATTTTCTCAGGTTCCTCTTTTACAGGTGGTGGTTTGGATACAGTTTCTAAATAAATACTGTGGTTTAATTTATGTTCGTTGCTTCCTAATTGTATTCGTTGAAAGTATAATGTGACAGAGTTTACCTGTAGCTGGTGGAGGTTGCGTTTCATTTGGTTGCCCAACTGCATCTATTATTTCAAAGCTACCCTCAGCATCCCCACCTGGGCCAACTTTTAAATTGCCAAAACTTTCAGGTAAATTATCTATTAGAGATTTAGTAATTCATTATTCCATTCCACTATATAAGACTGCGATTAATTATATAGAATATGCATAGAAAACAGAATGGAAGATATTTGGACTTCAGAATCATAATATATTGATTAAAACTATTCAAACTTTAACCATTTGTAGTCTGTGCCAATCATATAGTTTCGTTTCAGCTAGTCTGTGCTATGCTTACTATTTCTTATCAGCAGGTCTGTGCATTCTGTCAAAAATATTGTGATGTCGAGTCACAATCAACATAGGACCACAAAGGGTTAAAACAACACTAACAAAGCAAACTTTAGAAATATACATGTTAAATATAACTTTCTAAGAAAGGTTGACCTATATACACTGGCTTGGATGTGTAAACATAAAAGTTTCAACGTAAACTATAATAATTCAAATGAAATATATTGTTTACCATTTGCATTTGATCCTGCTGAAGAAGTAGACATAGAAACCGGTGGGATTTCATCTTCTAGCCCTGCTAATTGATCCTGTTCTCTCGCTACAAATTCTGCGACAGGATCCACTTCTCCTTCAATGACAAAGTTGTCACCGAACGCATCCATATCGACTAATAAGAATGTCAAACAAACTTAGTGAAGATAAATTAATGCATTATACATGAAAAAAAATACAAATATTATATTTTTGTAAAAAAAAATTATATATTCTTTGACATTTCGAAATTTCTGAAATAATTGTACCTACACACAATATTATAAATCAAAATATTGAAGTGGCGTGACGTATGTATGTATAAATGAATTATGACATTACAACTTTTGGTACTGACATCGTCATTTTACACTAATATAGTACTAATTTCTTAATTGATGAAACTGAAAATGTCTTAGAGGTTAAATTATAGTTAAATAAATATCTCTAACGCAACAGTTAAATAGTTATATTGAAGGTAACCTAGAACCATGCATTTATTTGAAAATGTATTTTCCATGTAGAATACCGAAGAAATTTTGAAAATAAAGTGGCCAAAGAAAAGACTTTATTTAATCGAAATGGATTTTTTACAATGTCGATTCGAACATGTTGTACCTTTCTAATATTGTGGAATGTGTGATTAATATTTTGGGAAACACCCCCAACAGTCGTTTCCTTCAATTCCTACCAAATATCAACTGCAAATTGTCAACGTCAATACTAGTTTGATCTTACAACGCACACATGCGCACAATTGAATGTGGTGGTTAAAGGATAGAAGCCAGTACTGCCAACTCTCTGAGATTATCATACAAAGCTGTATTCATGCATTTTTCCGTTTTGAGTATTTTTTTATACATATAATAGCGAATTAGGTCGTAACATATGCGAATACGTATCACATACTGTATAATACGCATTATATAATACTCACGTACAACAATAACGAATACGCCAACACCACAAACATATTTGCGAAAATTAAAGTGAAAGAAATCATTTTCTCAGATTACATTATAAAAAAATATAATACTACTGAAATTGTTAATCTGAAAGCTTATTTCTAAAAATATTTCAATTTTAACAAAGTAAAATTATAACACTTTTTTGAAATGTACTCATTTAAATAAATTTAATTTTTTTCTAATTATTGACAGAATTCGTCTAATTTTATTGGTATTTTAGTTTAGAGTTTTTCATAATGTATTTATCAAACGTATTATACAATCCATCATATATTTTGTATATCTTATATATTAATTATTCTCAGCAGAGTCTTTATGTAAAATTTTTTTTATAACAGAACATTACATTATATAGACCTGTCTATATTATCAAGTACCAAGTACCTCTGTTTATGTTAAAATTTGTCTCTAAAGATCGAAAGAGATAAAACATAGTTTGAGACAACAAATTTGGATAAAAAATATTTGTACAAGTCTGGTATGATCTACGAAATATTTATAGAATATGTTGTATTCGAACAGGACACGACCATTATGATAGTTTCGAGTACCGTAAATAAATAACTGTACGAGAGTCGTACACGCAGACAAACCTTGCAATCGTTATCATGCATAGAAGTGTCTCCATCATAATAAGTAGTATTTCCAGTACAATATCAAAAATAAATACAGTTATTATTCATTTCCTATTACTATGATAGATCATCGGCAACGAAATTTAGTCATCATGTAAAGCAAATGTTCTGTTTAACAATCGTTTAAAAAATACTTATAAAAATACAATTCCTAAATAACATAATTTACAGCTTCTTTCGTTAATATAATGACGGAGCTCTAAAAACTGCTATTAAAATTTTTACCTACAACCTACGAGTATAGGTGGTAGCGAAATGTGTGGAGTAAAGCCAGTATGACCGGCAATGCATAGTGACTCAACATGCTAATAGATTAATAAATTCATACATTTCATTTGTGAAACAATAGGTCAGTCTTGCCCCTAATCCCCTCCTAGTCTATTCAAACGGGATTTGTTGTGGGAGGTTCGTTATCCCCAAATATGTATAAATTTAATGATTCTTCTATGTTTTCTTTTCTCTCTCAATGTCTGATAAGTATTAAGCATTATCTTCTTCGTCTTCGGAAGTCAATGTCACGTAATCAATACGTCGTGGTAATAGCAAGCCTACATGTCCATATCTAGATAAAAATATACAATTGACTCTTAGTTGAAAAATATCATGAAATAAATCAATATTCAATTTTTAAACTCACTTGCTGCTTTTATATTTGTCCTGAATTGCTTGCTGTTGAATATTCAATGCATTGCAGAATGTTTTGTTCAAGTACATAATGCATTCTTTAAGATCTTTCAAACAGTATCCCGTTGCTAGCTCCAATTCGTGCGGCCACAACTCCTCCAGCAGTGTGTGTCGTGCAAGTGCTAATGCGGCAGCAGCTAAGTGACTAGGCAAGTACTGCAGATACGGATCACCTTCCAGCATCGATAATTCGCATAAGTACTGAAAAATTGTACAAAAAAAAAAGAAAGTAAAACATTGTAACACCACGACAATCGATTGATAATGAAAATTCGCTCACTCACCATTGCTAAAAATTTAATTTTTTCAGAAAGATTATTGCTAATACAATATTCCATAAGGAATGTAAGGGGTGTTTGAACAGTTAGATCAAAAGACAAAACCCTCAGGATTAAATGCTCCATTCGTAGTACCTGTTTCTTCGAATAGGTGTCGTCTGTGATATATACAAATTCTCCAACGTCTGGTGGATAAATTTCCTCATATTTTCTGTAATTAATAAGGCCAATGTAGTGTACTGTTTCTCACAACAGAACATGTTCAAGTTACACAAGCCAGTTTTGGTCGAACTTTTATGAAAGATAGTTCTTAGAAAAATGTTGTTTTTTTTATTGGCCATCGTCCACATCGAAAGGGTAGAAAATATTTCGTTTATTTGTACGTAGGGCACATCCCTTTTGCAAAAACAATTAACAACATCTAACGTATAGTTTAAAATATTGTGAAAGATTATGTTTTCATCAACGAAACAAGCTCGAAAATTCTTTTCACACGATATGGGAAAATATTATGAATTTAGGAATTATTGTTAAATGAAAAAAATCCAGAGACACGTATCCCCTATATTTCCTACGTATCCGAATTTTCAAGATATTTCTTAAACAAATAATGATATTTGAAATCTGTTTTCGCAAATCTAGTCCTTCTAAAAAAAATACACAACTTTGCCATTTAAACTATTGCTCTAGCTCTAATAGTTCCTAAGATATTCAATAAAATGTTTTTTCTGAGAATTTTCTGAGAACTCCTCTCACGAAATTTCATTCAACTCGACTTGTGTAGCTTAAATATGTTCTCTTGTTAAATTAGAAAAATATGTTAAGGCAAACACGTGTCTTACGCGGCGATAAACATAGCAGCTGTGCCAACAAGTTGTAATTTTGCTCTTACAACACTCATGTACGATAGGAAGCGATCTATGTAGGAAACAGCTAAGTAGAGCGTTTCGGTTTGTAGTTGATATTCCTCGGCTACCTCGACAAGCCAATCAACAAGTATAGACCTCATGGAGTATGTTATGTCCGGTTGCTTCTTCATGTAACCTGGTTTTGGTCTATGTTGTGTCTAAAACAAGTATTGCAAATTGTAAACGATTATTTTTATTTCAAAAAATCGAATAACCATGTCAATGAACTTTATTATTGACTGCCATACCTCTGCAATACGTAAATATTGAAATATATCAGCCCTATATTCGTCCACATCGAAAAAGCTCTCTAAGTTTTCCTTCATTGAACACCTTCTTCTTTGTAGTTCCTTCTCCAAGGAAGACGAGTAAGGAACAGATTTTTCCAAAGACATTGGACTATCATGGTGAAACATCTCTTCATCTTGTTTCTTCTGATGAATGTCTTGAATATTAGCATTGCAAAATGCTTGCAAATTCGAAACAATCATAGGATTCACTTCCAATCTTGGCTTTTCTTTCTCAGACATAAGATCTTGTTTATTTTTTAGCTCTTTCTTATCCCTCGTGTCTCTTAGTACGACAGAAGTTTCTTCTTCTAGTTTATCCTCGTATACCTTGAACATAACTTCCTCTTTCTTCTCTTCATAGATTTTAAACGGTTCAAATTGCGTAGGAATAACTGCTTTTGTCTTGACATGTTTCTCATCTTTGTAAATTTCCTGCTAAAAAAGAAAGCAAAATGAGCGAGAGATTCTGATGAATGTAACATGGAACGATTGTACTTCTTGCCCCCTCGTAAATAAGGGGAGCAACAAATAATTTCCGAGAATGTTTATTCTACGTTTTCTATGAGAATTCATGATATTTAATCCAGAATGAAGCAGAGAAACGACGATTGTCCCAGTAGAAAAAACGCGGGAGGGAAGGCGAAAAAAATGGTGTACGTACCACTTTCGAATTGCGATTGCAGTTATTGTGAATAACACCGAGGACTGCACGTTTCGATTGATGCAGTGTTTGAGCTTGAAGAGGCACATGGATATTCTCTTTCCCACGGCGAATATCGACAATACGGTTTTCTTGGTCCTCGTGTACCCGAATCGTGGCCATTATTTGGATTTGAATTTTCTGCCAATGTTACACGTATATATATGTATATATATGTTAACAAGGCTTTTCTTCTTCCCAAGTTATTATTCCTCTTGTTTCAGACAATTAACATGCCCTTTCCTTGTTACAGCCAAGTCTAGTGTCCATACATGGCAAATCTAATTTCGGAGCTCCAAGCAACCGAACAAACTTCAGTTGCCGTTTGATTTCAAACAAACGTAACTTCAACAGCTGGCGATACGTTAGAAGCGTTGCTCGAATAGGCCAATGAAATGAGCACGTCTTTCGTAAACCGTGAGAACACCAATCAGATGCGCAACGTAACGATTCGTGTTCTTAAACTTTAAACGCATTCCCGGATATAGGCGGGTTCGCATGAAAGACGATTTTTCCTATCACTTTAAAATTAAAAAATTTTAATACTTACGGGGATGAAATTTATTTTCGAGATTCAAAAACATAATATTATGAAATAAAAGAATATTTTTTATACATTAGAAAATCTTTATTATGGAAAATCGAAATAATTATTTATTCGGTTATTTCGACTACAAAAATGCAAACTGATAAAGGAGCTATCTTTCATAACATACTGTATGGGGTAAGATAATTTAAAATTTTAAAAATACTATTGAATTCGCATTGTACATTAACCATTTTTATTACGGCATTTCATAGTAATACCAGGGTAACACTTAATATAACTGTTCATTAAATCGGCCTGATAAGTACAAAAGCTTGCCAAAGCGTTTTGGAACGCCTCCTGCAACAAAATACTTAATTTGCTAGTTAATTACGTAATACCAGGTCCCTTCATTTATTATAGGTATATGCACAGACGAGGTATAGGAGTAGACCAATCACCCAATGTATTTTTTGTTTTACGTCCGCGGGGCTCTAGAGCTGTTTATACAGGAATTATTCACAAAAAACACGGACCAATTAGGGCGCGGCTACAGCGGACGAATTATGGTTCACTCAACGGCAAAGGCACGCTCAGCGGACCTATTGCCGAGTCGGAATCCATTCGCAATAGCCGCGCTCTGATTAATCCGTGTTTTTTGTTAATAACTTGAAAAGAAAGCGTTCCGGCGCGAATTGACACAGGAAAAAGGTGCTTAGAATTACCTCAAGGATTACTCCTTTCTTTTCCCTACACTCTTCTTGGGACACGAAACGAACTCTTTTAGAGTTTGTTTTAGTAATTCGTATTCTTGAAAACCCACCTTGAGGTCTTAAATTACAATCATTATGACCATAGAGTATGTCTGGTAACTCGTACAAGTAGCAAGTTTGGCCGTCTTGAAACGCATTAGACCGTGACTGTAGCTCAAGCTCTGTGATCTGTGCTGTTTGCGGTGTCGTACGCTTACATTTACAGATATCCGTAATGTTTTCACGATATCTACATCAACAATCGACGCCGCGATTCGTTTTCCACTGAGATCCGGTGAAGATCAAACTGATAAACCTGAAACTTTAGTTCCGGAAGAGGTATTTCGCGTCTAAACAGTGCGTGAAGTTTTGCATTTATTAACCTTGTGACGGAAGTTTCGGACTTGGCGGTACATTGAGCGTGGTCGTCCAGAGATACGAAAGCGGTTTGCTAGGGTCAGTCTCAGAGATAATCATGAGTCCATTAAATCGGGGACCTCTGCTAGGGCCGAGAGTGCCTCCAGCTGGCATACGACCTCCTCCACCTCCAAGATTCGGCGGCAGGCTTCCGCCTCCCGGTTTACCTCCAAGGATGCCACCACCCCCCATGAGTCCTGTGTTCGGCCCCATGAGACAAAGACTGCCACCACCACCGAGACCAGGTGGTGTGAATCGACCCAGTGGGCCCATGCCGTTGTTCGGTCCAAGAGTCAGAGGTATGGCTCCGATGGTTCCACCAATGGGTCTCCGGGCTGCTGGACCCAGAGGCCCACCTATGCGTCCCTGGTCCAGAAGAGGATTGCCACCTCAAATTTTACCACATATGAGACCACGCTTCTCTATAGGAAATGGCAATGCTAAAGGCAAGGCGCTAAATAATGTGAAGAAAGTAAACAAGCTAGAAGTAAGTATGAGTTTTTAATGTTTTATAATGTGTAGTCTGTGCCTTGCAAGAAGTCGTTGTGGTGGCAAAGAAGCTCCTTGCTCACTCCGCTTGTCCCCATTGCTGAAGCTCCAGTAGTCCCAATGTTTAGGGTTTGATCTCACATGCTACATATATAGTATATGCCACTGCTTTAGCTAATATTTTGGCTAGAGCTGAAAATCTGTATGAAACGAGATGTCTCTTTCTAATCTGGTCCAATCGGCTGACCACAGCGCTGTATTCCTTGCAAGGGACTTCTTGTGAGGCACGGAGAGTACTTGTAGTATGTAAGTCATAGTTTAAGTGTATTTATCTTAGCGAATGGAATTTTAAATATGAGCAAATTTTATGTTGATATGTAAAATATAATTTAGCGGATTAGTGATGCCATAAGAATTATAAAGAAGTAGCTCTTTCAGATTGATATTTAATAAAAGGTACTTGAGAATTTCATTTATATTTTAAAGTTTGTAAATATAAGTTCTGACGAGACGATATTATTATTTAGGAATTAGAGCTAAAGAAGCCATGGATGACCGACGAAATTCGTAGCGAAATACAAAAGAAAAATAAGCTTTATGCGAAGGCGAAAAAGAACAAAGATGCAAAAGAATGGGAAGAGTTCAAGGATTTAAGGAACAAAGTCACCAGGATGATCAGAGAAGCTAAAAATGATTATCTTGCGAAACATCCAGAACAGGTACATTTTTTCTTTTAATTTTTATAGACAGAGCATAAGTTAATGCTTTCTTTTTCTTGAACTAACAGTTCCACGAATAAACTGAATTCTTTTTTCACACTAATAATCGAAAATATGATTTCTGGTATACTTTGGAAAAGATATTAATTGAAAAGTATGTCTTATGAAAAGTAATGAATGATCATAAAATTCATTTATATGATCATAATTTGACATACTGCAATTAAAAGAGTAATACATCTACAATCTTCTATTTGCAAAAAGCATTGTTAATGTATGTAACAAGGAGCAAAAGTGTTTATACACGGAATATGTAAATAAATAATTTATATTTTTTGTGCCAATTGCTAGATATCTAGTTTTACAACAGTTATAGAAGTTTTAGTTGCCATTCCAGAGTTTTTTATACCACAATTGGTGAATTATAGAGATTTTTGAGTTGTTCATAGTTTAAAAACAAAGCCTCTCAATTTGTTGTATTTGCCTGTGTAAAAATATTTCTTACAATATTTACCACATATGGTTAAACTCCTTGTATATTAATGTAAATTTAGAAAACATAATTTTTCTTACCTTCAGATTCTAACGGTATAGATACTTTTGTTCCTAATAGTATTACAATTCCTTATTGTATACCTTGGAATTTATATTAAATGCCAATTGTAGGTTCATTGAATCGGTAATTTCAATATAAAGTTATAATATTGTATTCTTTTGCTCTTAATTAATATTTGTTTACGTTGCACAACCATTGTTACTAATATAGACAAATATATACATATAAATAAAGTAGACCACCCTGTACAATCAAATAAAATATAATATTGTACGAATTTTTTATATAATTAATATCTTCTCCTTAAATTTCTCTATTGCTTGTTTATATTAACATATCGATTAAGGACTGTAATTGGTGTATCATAGGCACAGTAATACACCCTCTCTATTTCTTTTAGCTATTTGCAGTAAGTATTCAAGAAGATTTTCTAAAGTTTAAGAATATTCTCAATAGTAATTTCTTGTATAAGATTTTTATTTAGAAATTCGTTGTGTTCGTTTTCATAAAATGATTGATACAAAGCTAGGAATTATGTTATACTTAATTAAGTAAGTAAAACATACAAATAATTAAGTAAGTTGTCAATAATCTATTTTTTTAATTTACCACCATATTCGATCGTATTGTAAAACTTGGTATATCTTTTCATTTTAATTGTTATTATTTTGAGTTAAATATTTTTAGTGAAATCACATTGTTATCATTATCGATGTTGTATCTTCTGTAATTTATATAATTCATACTTATAATAAGTATTCCTTGCACCGGTATATTTAATTGGCATTATGTACTTAATCTGACACTATTCCAGTTGACAAATTGCTTTGATTACAGGGTGGTCAAAAAACTGATGATAAGAATACGATTGAATCCGAGGGTGTTCAGAAAACTGAGAATGCGACTGAGCAATCAGAGCAAACGGAGCTAACGGAGGAGAACCAGCCTTCCAGCGAACAGGCACAGTCTTAAGCTTCAGGCTACTCCTCCTATAAAGAATTGAACATTTGAAATTACATACACAAGTATTCTGTTTTCAAACTTCAGAACGATTTGATTATTTCTTACGTTTGTGCAGTATGTTGATAGTACTGCCCATTGAAGACATTTGTATCATTTCTTTCAATTATCGAGAAACGAAATTGTATTATCCGCTTTCTGTCATTTGTAAAATATCATTACGTTGCAATATAAGTTCTTTTTATCTTTTTCTCTCTCTCTTCTCGACTCTTCTCTTAGCATTTATAATATAAGTGCATGCCAATTAAACTGTCGTAATGAATTAGTTTTGAAAGAATAGAATTTAATTAATCTTTGAATAACCGATAATTCTATCGTTTCTTTGTTCACACTATATAACGAAGGAAAACTAAAACTGTTTTGTGTCCTTTTAACTCATTGGTACACGCTTACGAATGTAAAATTTTGTATATTTCTTATTTTACATAGTTTCACGAATAGTAGTATTAGACGTTTATCATTTGTTCTTCATCATATACTTTAGGAACTGGCCTCTAGCAGCTCTTTCTTGTGAAGCTCTTAAATTGTTCTTTGGCCAGTATACAGTGCTGCGAGCTATAACACTCCTTATTGTAAATTTTTGTCTAAAAATCAATTTTCAAAATTATTGGTTGATACATTTTTCAGAATACATACATTGTGTGGCAATGTAAAATCAAGATTCGTCCGGTAGACTAAAAATTAAATGTCTTTTTCAGACATAGCTTGTGGCTCTGTATTCGAATATTATAATTTTTGTAATTGTTTGTTAGTATGTGTCGTAGTATCGAGTACAGTTTATTAATTTCAATAATATATGACTTCCATAAAAGAAATCCAGGATAACAAGAATAAATTTGTATTTAAGATATGCGTATTGTAAGAATAAATCGTATTTCTATAAGTTCTAAATCTGGTGTCCCCGATTACTCTGTGATCCATTTAAGTAACAGCAATTAAGCACATGGCGTCGAATAATCGTTCTGAAATATGAAAATGATCTCTTTGGATTTGACCTATAAAAGAACCGTTCATGCAAGATGTACATACATACTGTCTTCCTAAAATTTTGTATCGATCAGATACATCCTGTGGCACACAGTGCAAAATTAACACGTGCTAGATTTAATCAATACTACATATGCAATAAGTCAATTCTACTGAATGTGCATTATTAGTTGTATTAGTTTCTTTCAAAATAATTTACAGCTAGAATTCAATATGTACTTTAAGGTCTTCTATATTTTCAATTATATCTTTTCTTTTATAATTCACATTTGTATTTTTTAAATTGTAATACGCACTATACGCTGTACGTTGTGTTCGAAAAAGAAAATTTTCATCAACGATAGACAAATTGAGCATCGGTGTTCAAGAAAATAGACGAAAAAATCTGCGTTTGTATCAGTTCTCTCAACGTGAAGACTGAATTTCTGAATACCCTGGAAAAACATTTAAATATGTAACATATTATGAAGTATATAAGTACTCAAGTAATCATCATTTCATGTATATACACATGTTACATATATATATGTTCTATTTTGTATTACAAATGTTATTTATATTTATGCAACTCTGAAAAAATACTTCTACAACTCCACGAACAAGGAAACATATTTTGATTTTGGGAAGAAGGTAATCTTTGTTAAAAAAATTATACTATTTCCTCTCGTAAAGAAGTTCTCTGTGCATTAGTTTTACATTAACGCACCCGAGAGAAAACATTTTAAAAGTGTATTGTTCCTTAATAGTAGTAAATAATAAGTTCTGCAACGTCGATAGATATTACAAAACTTTAAAGGATAAAGGTATGATATAGAAATTGTTAAAAATTAATGGAATATTCAGTGTTAATGGTCACGTAATAAGAAGTATTTTTGCATTGAAACACAGTGTGCATAATGTACAAGAATATTCGAAGTTACCGTTTTTAGGCTCATCTTTATCCAAGCGATGAAGAGCCGTACGATCAGAGAGACGAACATTATACGAGTTCAGAGGAGTATGAATCATATTATTGCGAATTGTGTGACAGAGATTTTCCATCGGAGGATGGTCTTTTGGAACATAAAAAAGAACATAGAGTTTGTGGTATCGATGGGTGTACCTTTTCTGCTCACCCATTGCTTGTTGAGAAACACATCACCATGCAGCATAATAGTGGTTTATATCATAGGATAAAAAATGTGTCGAGTCCTGATGACATTGAAAAATGGATAACCGAAAGGAAAAAGTAAGTTGTATTATTAAAATAGAAATCTTTGTAGATGTAACTATTAATTAGTATTACAGGAGGTATCCTACAAAAGCCAATGTAGAATTACGAAAAGCAGAAGAAATTGAGAAATCGCAAAGAGGAGAGATAATTAAGCAAAAAGTAGATGTTACAAAACGAAAGAAACAGAAATCATCTCGGTTTCAAAATAGGAAACGAACAATGCCGAAACCATCCACACAAATACATTGTGATATTGTGCAAGAACAGAAATTGTATAGAGGTTTAAAAGAATTTCCTGGAACATGTAAATATTTAATCATTAAATTTATTTTTTTTTTCTCTTTCAATTGTAATTTTACGTAATTGAACATTTCAGTAACTTTACGAAATACAGAGTTGAAAGAGGAGAATGAATCTGATTACAAAATTGTGGATGACGAGTGTGAGGAAAGTGTTAATTTTATTTCTGACGAAGAAGAAGCATCAGTTCCTTTGATCAAACCGGTTATCAATACTTCTAGTTTGCCTACTTTGGTAGCAGATTATGGGAGTGCATCCGACGAAAGTGAGTATAAATATTAATTTTTGATAGATTAGTGGTGTTTGACACTATGCATTGCAAATAATATTTTTAGGTGATTCACCTGAAGAAGTACCAATTAAAAGAGTAAGAATCGAGGATGGTATTGTAGAAGAAAGTAGTATTAAAAAGGACGAAGCACAAAATAATAGCGAAGTTGTTAATAATGTGAAAGCAATCACAGATATACAGCAATGTCTAAACGCAGCGTCCCAAGAAAATTCAAATACTAAGAACGCAACAATTTCGAAACACAAACATAAAGAAAATAAAAAGTCAAATCAGCATTCAAAAGTTACAGACCAGAGAACAATTGTAAAAAAAAAGCAACCGTATACCTCGCAATTATTAGAAAGATTGCTTTCGCGGTCTATCCAACATGAAAGAAATTTAATTTGCCAATGTGTAAAATATATAGTGGATAATAACTTTTTTGAGTAACATTAAATTAATATGTGACAAACACTGAACTAGATACCTCGATTTTGTATTGTTTCTTAATTAAAAGGTGAATAAACAGTTCAAGGCGTAATAATCGATTTATTATTTATTTGTTTGGTTATACTTAAAATACTTTACACTTGTCAAGTCTTAAAAGAATGTCTTTTTCTCTTTTTAGACGGCATCTTTTGAATTTCTAAGGCACTGTCATCTTCTGATATTTTTTTCTCGCTGCTTTTTATTGATATGAGATTTTTACTCTTCGTTCCGGAAAGAGCGTCCTTCCACTCAACTTCCGAGCCTTTAATGGCGTATTGATCTAAATTTTCCTTTTTCAATTTTTCCAGTTCAGCTTTCTGCTTTGTTTTTAATTCCTGGAGGAAATAATCGAAAATGTTAGGTAAGAAATAATTTTACAAATGCAATAGTCGCTCAATAAGCGAGCTCTTTAGGATCACGGTCTAATATTTTTAATTTACGATTATTAAAATTGTGTAGATGCATCCATAAGGAACTATTCAACAAATTTATTTCTTTGGTTATGTATTATTAAAAAATAAAAAAATTGGATAGACGTTCTCATTATTTTTATAAGGTAATGTAAAATAGTCACTTTTAGTGCTTTGTAAAGTTGATATTAAGAAAACAAGAAGAAAAGATTACTGAACCTTAGCTGCAGTTTCTAATTCATCGTGTAAGCTCTTTCCATTAACAGGATTAAGTTGCACACTCTCAGTGTTGAGTTCCTTCCTCATCATAGTATTTTCAATAAAGTTCTCGGCAATCCCGTTTAGGTACTGTACACATTTGCGTATAATTCGATTAAACAGACCAAGCAGTTGCGAAGACGGTAAATCCAGTTCTTCTGCCAATTTGTCAACAGTTTTATGTTGCAAACCTAGTCCCAGTAGTATAGCCTGAAAGTAAGGACATTATTTTACACTGGAAACAACGTGAGATTTAAATTGATATCGATTTATTAGAAAAATAATATTACCGATTGTACTGCCGATAGATGAGTATCGCCCATCATGTTCAAAAAGTATAATCGAGCTAGCGGTGGCAATAGATCCATTATCAAATGATAGTCTGCCATGTTGTTACTATACATGGCTAAACGTTTTAAATCGTACGATGTAAAGTATACATCCAGAGTTTCTTTGTTTAAGGCTATAAAAATAGAAATTAATTATATTTAAAAATAATCTGATGCACTCGAAAGAAATGAAGATATACTGACTAGTGACTCCTAGAGTAATTGTTTTGTTCATTAGTATGCTCAATGCCAATGAAGATTGGTATTCATTGAACGAGAAAGATAGTAGTGTAATAAATCGTCGTCGAAAATCTTTCCAATAATCTTGCAACCACCTAACGTCGTCTTGTTGTTCAGAACTGAGTTTGTACAACATTATGCAAGAATGTTCACCCGTTATATCGTTCGCAGTTTGTCTGCAAAGAAGCGAAAACACAATTATCTATTCCTGCTGCACATAAGAGTCTATCAGGTCTTTAACGCGTCCCGTAAACTTTGTGTTAATAAAAGGAACGTTATAAGCACCAATACGAACCTCAAATAAACAGGCATAAAACTAGCCCGTTTCCAAAATTTCAATAATGGTTCAGTAACACCGAAAGACACACCTAAGTAATCCAAACTTTCTGGACGTCTTTCACTCAGCTTCAGAAGGAGCGGCGGTAAAGAGGCTCGAGGTTCTGAAAGATACAACTATATTAATGATACGATACATAAACAAATTTTACTTTAAAATTTTATTTTAAGCACAATGAACGTATTTACCAATCCTCTCGTCAAGTAAACTAACTTCTTCATCCTGCACTTTAGAGATTTCTGTAGCGGGCGTTTCAGAAATCGTTTCGTTGATATTAAGTATCTTAATTTCATAGTACTGTTTTAATAATTCCAATGCACGACTGCCATATCCCATCTGCAGCAATTATTGATTATAAATATTGTCACTTTAAATATTTTATACAATTAAATTGCGAAAATGATTGATTAATTTACCCCGTGGTAATCGGGATGCGTAGCAATGCGAACGATACGTGCACCCGCTAACGATGGAAAATCCTGATCTTGATATTGTTGCGCTACAGTCCACGGTATAAGATCACCGGCTGCCCTCCGTCCACGCACGAGCCCATCGTTTATGGTGTTCTTACTCACTTCACCTTCTAAGCAAATCTATGTATTACAGAAATATTAGAACTACAACAAGTAGTCAAGTTACTTAAATTTATGCAAACTAATTATAACTTGCAACATCTTCTATGCTTACTTGAATTACTACTAATATTTCTGGCAACGTTTTCTTATTCGAGTCCACTGGACCCAAAAGACAGAACAGATGATGCGCTGGAGCATCGGACATCATTTGCAAGTCATTCGGACTGTTCTAAAAAAATTTTCCATATTCAATACTTATAATCTACTTATTACTAGACTGCAGGTTTTATGCATTTATGACAAAAACTAGTAGGTATAATTTAGAATTGAACTTTTTATTTAGCTCCTATTATTCAAAATTGATGGAGACAATTTTTATTTTACATTGATTGCAAGACACAGAAGCCAAAGAAAAATTTCTCTCTTCTTTCAATTATCTTATTAAGCTGAAATCAATATATCGATGTCCTGAAATCTTTTTAATATGTCCACTGCTTTAAACTTTAAGTGCCCATTTTTGTCATAAACGCATACAATCCACAGTCTACTTACTACTACCATATAATAATAATATTTACTTTGTAATGAGAAGCAACGTAGAGAGCCACTAGTCTCTGTAAAAATAATTCGGACGCTTTGTGGTACGAAAATAGTGTGTCTCTAGAAAAAGAATCCAATGTATTAAAACATTTTGGAAATATTTACTTGCAATTAGTGTCAGTGAAGTACCTATTTATATAATACAACTGACATAAGTCAGGAGGTGGGCATCCAGACAATATGGACGTATTTGTAGTAGCATTTAAGCACAATAAATCGCATAGCCATTGCTCAACAGAATCTCCTGGTTTGTAACGAATAGACTCTTCAAGAGTAAGTTCGTGTAGCTGTCTTCCGATAATGGTCTTTTCATTCTGCTGCTTATCAAGTTTTTCATGCTTATTAGAACCAACCGTTTGACTACGTAATTGTTGCAATAATTTCAGTGACAACGATCTACCAGTACCCTCGTATCTGTTCAAAGGGAATCGTGTACATAAGAACAATAGTATATTCTATGATAAAAGTATAGGAATTAATTGATGTAGGAAACATCGTGTTTACCCATTGATAGTCGATGCAAGAAATACTAAATATGGACCGAGCATAGCTTTTACATAGGGGAGAGGTATTGCAGCAGCCTCGTCAATTACAAGTAGTTCAGCTTGAGTTAATTTATGTGCATCAGTTGGATGAATGTACTGAAAAAAAGATTACTGTAATATACATTGTAAAATTAATGTTCCAGTTAATTTCAGTATATGTAGATAAAGAACATACTTGAACCGTTTGTCTGTGATCCCGAAAGACATTTACACGTACAGTCGCTTTATTGAATTCAGGATTTGTTGATTGTACTAGTCCATAATCAAGGTGTTCCTGATATCCAAGTGCATCAAAGCCTAAAGACGATAAAAAACTTTACTACACGGCCAAACATTATGCATTATTCTGTTTATATAATAATTTACCTTTAAAAACGAACTCAAATAGGGTATTTAAATTCTCTGGACTTGGACTAGAAATATAAATGTTCGAGTAACCAAAAGTTATTGCACCAGCAATAGCTAATCCCAGTGCTGCAGATTTTCCACGTCCTCTAGCAGCAGTCAGAGAAACGGTGGATCTTAATGTTTTCTCTGATATACATTCAATAAATTTAAGAAGTGCTTTTGCCTGAAAGGTTCATTTCAATTATACTTGTTATTAAATACTAATACTTACTAGCTACTTTTAATGTATTTCAACCAACCTGATCAAGTGTCTTGCAACAATTAACAAGGGAAGAAATAGGTTGTGTGTCTTTCAAGCTTTCTTTCAAAGCATCCAATTCTGCATACTCTTCAGAATTAGGTAATTTTTGGGCAGGTTCAATTTTCAAATTATGAGATGATAGAGGTAGTACATTTAACTGATCATCAACAACTAGACACCTTTTACACGATGCTAGTGACAGTAGAAATCTTTCATTGAAGCGACCCACAACGTTCTGTAATAGATTGAAATAATGAAGTCACTATAGAAAGTAACTATTCGATTAACCCTTTGACTGCTATGGACGTATATGTGCATCCAGTGAAGGCTATTGGTGCAGACTATGGACGTATGTGTATGTTTGGTGAGTTTTTCTATCTTATACATCTCATATACACAAAAGCCTTCAATCTTTAAGATGGGTACAGTACTTTGTTGTTTAGCAATGAGAAAAATTCTGTTTATATAGGTTGTGTCGAAATAATCCACACTATGCGGATAAGAGTTCTATTCTCAGTAATCACAAATGCTTAGAGTATTCCGCAGTCAAAGGGTTAATGAAACAAATATAAATGATATACTTGGTGTGCTTCTGTGCGGAATCTTTGATGAACATCCATATTCATCGTATATAGTTGCTTCAGTGAATTCACAGATTGTAAAAGGAATATGATGATTCCTCCTCCCTCTATGGTTTCAATAGTGCGTGCTAGTAAATTTGGAGTAATTGCTTCAAAGTCCTAAACAATACCAACCAGATAATGAGTAATTAAACAGATATAAAATGCAGTAGAATTCCAAACTTAAAGTCTCACTTGTAAAACACACATGCCATAGGTGTTTCCTAATATTTTGTGCGTTTCGTGATAATAACAATAACGTATGTTAGTAGACACAACAAACAACTCAAATGGATCATCTTCATTGACATCCAGCTTTCCAGATTTAACTTTCCTCTGCAGGGACTTCATTTTCTTCTTTCTGTGACTGCTGAACCCCAATTCCTTTTTGTAACACCAAAGCAGGGACGGTCTAGCTTTGATGACAGTCTTCGATAACATGTGATGCAGTAAAACAACCTGTAGAGAATACAATTTTTGAATTCTGTTTATAGTAAGTGAGCAAAGCAAATAATTCCATGGTTGCCCATTGTTTTCACATTGTTTTCATTGTACTCACTTGGTCCCTTGCTTTTTCACCGATAACGATAAACATTGTTCTGTGTCCAGTGGCAACACCATTTTCGATTAAAACGCGAATGCGATTATCTATCTTTTTGCGTACCATGTTTAAAACAAATCGTTCTGTTTAACCTCAAAAACGTGCACGCTGCATGTAGGCTGATGTAGGCACTGTGTATCAAACACTATCAAAGTGCGTGCGTGTGTACTGTGTATGAAAGTTATATAGGTGCATTTCGTTCAACGTGTATACAATTCACATTGCACACAAAGCTCACAGCGATATTTCAAGAGTAGTCAAACAAAAATGGCGCCAATTTTAAACTCATTTAAACTTTAATTCTCGTTTATCATCAAGTCACAGATACTTTATAATATGAATAATAGATATAAGAACTATGAAATAATTCTTCACAATTGTACAATAATAAATACTTCTTTTCCATATTCTTTTATTTAAAATGTCAGATATGTTGTCCCAACGAAATTATAAATTTGTTATTATACATACAACATACATATATCTAATTAATGTCAACCACGGAATATACATTCTTTCATGAAAAACGAATATGTCTTAAAACTAAACTACCATTTCTTTGTGTGTGTAATTTTTCAATCTTAGTTGTAGCTTGTCTTATGGAAACACCTAGATCTAGAATAAAATTTATTAATCGTTTAAGTACTCATGGTGAATGAGTTTCGCTTGATTCACATCATATGTTATAATAATATATTTTATTGATACAGAGAATAGTATTAAGTAGAAATTAGTAAAAGTATCTACAAATATATTAAAAGATTTTAATAATACTCATCAAAATATCATATGATTTACAGGAAGATACATATATATTCACTATTATGATCATTTTAAAGATAACAGTATTAATAAAAGATATGTTTTACAAATTGAAAGTTTACAGTAAGTTATTATACTAAATGCATTTAGACTGTATGTAAATAACATATAAAACATTCTAGAATGTATATTGCATTATTGCATAGGAAATATTAATTCTGCCTCACATATAAAAATATTAATTACATTTTTAAAACATAGTTATCTTTCTTTATTGTGTAATAAAATTCTTTTCAACTTTCACAACACTTTAAGTACATTTCATGTACGTAAAAAGAATATTTTCTTCTGTTATTTACTTTACATTTTATATTTCAATATAAGTCTAGATTTTTGATAAATAATTTTTGTTTAAAAGCTGTTTATCACTGGGTAGATACAGTTAATTCCCGTTTAATAGCTGTTATCACTGGGTAGATATAGTATCGTAGATCTACCTTTTAAAAGGAAAGCTTCACTATAATTTGCATCACTACAAGTATTATCACGCCAACTTGGTATTATTGACACTTTGTCACATACATATATATCTCAAACAAGTCAATAAAACTAGTAAATGTGATAACGGAAGGCAATCGATTTCTTTCTTTTAAATGCTATTTCTTTTGTTTGGCGGAGATTTAAAATCTCTCCATTCGCAGAAAACACTATCTATTTACTATTGGCGTTTTGTCATCCCATTGAACTTGAATTGGTGCAATAAATTCTAAATCGTTGGCATCCTCAGAACTAGACATATTGTCGTCATCAAAATACGGTTTTGTCACTTCATTAATTTGCACAGGTCCTATACGAATAGAATACAAAGAATGATTAATATATTCAACATTTTTAAAAGACAACTCTGTATGATGGTACAGACATAATTTTTCAGAAGAAATAGTACTTACCATTTTTTACTGGTCTCCTAAATATTTCAACTTCTTTCTCGTCATCATCAAAAAAGCTCGTACCGTCTTTAAGTAAACTGAACGCGTATCCACTTCGATTATTTTTAGGTGATTGCTCGGAAGACGTACAGTTTGCATACATGAACACAGCGCAAGTAATAATTCCAAAGCATATAGTACCTAAGAATATATAATGTTGAATGTGTGTGTGGATTATATCTCAAGAAAATATAATCTACTTCACATATATATATACACTGACGTGCTTAGTAACTCAGTAAAAAAAAATCGAGAAACGACCACCGAGGGATCATTTCAGAGATGATACTTTAATCTTCAAATCTATATTGATTCCATTTACTAAAAAATTTTTTTAACGTCTGTACAAACATTTGAATTTGCAAAATTTTCAAGACAAAAAAACGTATTCAGTTTCTTACCCGTTAGATAACGTAAAAAATTTTGTTGAGAAAAACAAACAACAGATTTCGAAAGTAGAAGGTTCAAGCTTTAAATTTAGTGATCTTTTAATTTTGCACATCAGTGTGTATTAATATTCGATATCTTACTTATGAGTATAATGAAGACAATTCTGGGCATCCCTAGGAACTTGTCATTATATCTTAATTTAAATATTAGGTTTGAAATATCATGTACATCTGTTGTAACAAAGATTTTAGTCTGCTCAATGTATCCAGCTGCTTTGGCACTAATAGCATGAGTGCCGGGTTGGAGTAGAAGCCAGTAGGCTCCGTTTACTCCACTTTTAACATGGTGTATTGAATTGTTGCATGATAAAACAGCATTCTCTATCGGCTCGTTATTCCTTGTAAGAACGAATCCTTTCACTCCATTGTGAAGCTTATCTATCATAGCTATGAAACTATTTTTATTATCTTCCCACACGTTACTCGAGTCGTCCGTAGCACAACATGTAATGTATGCGTCCATCATCAACGTGCTTGTATTTAAGTAAAGATAATCTATTAAGGAATGTTCTCTCTTCCCACCAATTCCTTTTCCAGCATGAATATCACCGTCAATGTTTGCGTTTAAATCACGATCACAAAACACATCCTTCGAATTCAGATGAACATTGTGTTTCGCGTATGTAGTCGCTAGATCTTGTAATACAACATCGTCGTCAGTTTCATACACGTGTTCTGGTGTCTTACCATATTTTCCCGCGAAGGGAATTTCAATATGTTGGCCACCAATATTTAAATTGATTGCTAGCATCGGATTAACTTTTTTGAACCAATTAGTTATTATACTTGCTTCGCTGGACAGCGCGTCATTAATAGGGAATTGTAGATTATCAACAACAAGGGAAGAACACGATAGATTACTATTAGGACTATGAGTTAAATCTGGAACGATATATACTGTGTGCTTATCTAAGTAATTTGTAATCGTAGTATTCTTTCTATAATGGTCCAAGAGATATGTAGCAAAATGTAACAAGACTTTGGACGTCACGTGTACACCATTAGTAACCCCGGCTACAAATGCAATCGACGGACGGCCTATTCGTTTGTAATTATTCTCAGCTCCAATTTCTAAATACATTATTCGAATACCCTTTTCCGATCTTCCCATGGTGTGCAGAATAGACAACTGAGAATACTTGTCGTTTAGATCGGTTAAAGCTTGGTTTAGAGCACTCGGCTCCGAATCTTTGTTATCTTCTTGATGTTTCTCCTCGTCTGTGTCACGCTTCGTTAGCTTAACGTTAAGGTCAATTATATTCTCGTCTTCCACGTGGATGTTTACAGATTGATCCATGTAGCCTTTGCAAGTGAACACCAATGTATGCTCGCCGGGAAGAAGAATAATCTTGAAGTAAGCCATGTTCTTCGAAACCTCGTAGCTCTTCGTTCCGATTTTAATTACAGCTTCTCTCAAAGGAACATTATTAACGTCCGTTACAACAGCTCGGACACCGGTTGTTAAACTACGAATAAGTTGCATCAGAAGCAGTAGATTTTCGCGCCAAATAATTGGAATAGATTCGGCCAATGGATACTTGCAACAATCCAAGTTGATGCTCATCTGAAAATGTTTTACATCACAGTAAATACGCACAATATACAAATTATGATTAAAAAGTTATGTGAGCATTCACATCTATTACTTACTACAGGGATATTATATTCACTCTGAATATAATCTTGCACATCTTTAACTTCACTATTAAGATTATTACACGTCCCTTTGTGCATTGAGCGTTCATAATTTTCGGCGAGCGTTTTATACACATGCAAATTATTGTCCGTATAACTACAATAAGGGTACGAAATGTGTATTTTGTTCATTTACCTATAAAACGAGGGACTTCAATGTTTTCTTACCTAACTTTACGTGCCCCACTTCCTAATATAATGATCACGTCGTATTTTTCATTGGTCAACATTTTCTTAAACGCGCTGGTAATAGAATTGGCTGGCTCGGAATTTGCATTGCTCTTGTGCAACATTTTCTCACCAATTTCGCCTTTCACTATGGGATTGCAATCGTGGTTTTCAGGTATATTATCAAAACCTGGATCTACGGCAGGAATAATATGCAGAACAGAATTAATCAATATCCTCTGTATGGGAGGATCTCCGATTTGGTTTCCCATAAGAATATGAGTAGCTAAACGCAACAGCATTTCTCTACCCACTGGTTGAGAAGCGAACAGTCCTCCAATTAAACCAATATGAAATTTGTTTTCTTCAGGCGCTCCCATCTACGACCATATTAAAAATTAAATATTCTATGTAATCTTAATACGTCTCATTTTCGTAAAAAAATACTTACATCGTGTGTAATCTTTAACGAATGAATAGACATGCTAATTAAAGAGTCTCCAGCTTGAAATTCGGCAGTGTTTGGTTGATGACTTTCTAACTCGCTAAATCTGGCACTCAATTCAGCATTTTTTAAGTAAACATTCTGTAAATTTGCTATTAATCGAAAATCATATGCAGACGACCTGAAACAGGAATTCATATTTTCTTATATTATATATATATTATATATTAGTGTCGAAACGTGAGTTTCCAATACGATAATTTCGCTCAAAAGTTCGTGTCCGATTCCGTTGTATTTTAATACGAAATCGGGTACGAATTTTTACACTGATCTAATACTCGAAAATCTGTGATAACTTAATGCTCCTATGTAGTATGTTAACTTCAGCATGTTTTATGAGATATTGAAGTATTTACTTAATATTTCTTGAAGCTGAAATTTCTTCATAAAACGAAATTCTTACTATTCCTTACGAAACATGATCCTTTACAATATTTAATGACACACAAATGATATTATTCTGCAAATTTCAATGTTCATGAATGTTAAGATATCCTCTGTCATGAATACGAAAAGGTTGCATATGATTATACCAGTGCTGAGGATCATCTCGCATTAATGAGAAATCCAGCGTTATCTCTCCTTCTCCCAGATTATTTCCGACAGGTACAATTATGCTCTGTGTTTGAGGTTCGTATCCTACTGCACTGGCTGTAACATTGTATTTTCCTGGGACCAAAAGCCGCCAATAATCGCCACCTTCGGCTGTGTGGATGTCATGTTTAATTCCGTCCACAGTTATTTTCGCAAGAGGTATGGGGGTGCCGATTGAAGAGCGTACTATACCATGTACACCTTTGCGAGACTAAAAACATATCAATCATAGTTATTCTAATATACCTACCCTGTACAAACTCGTCCTACGTAAAATGTTACAACCTATTTACTCTGATACCATTTCCGGTATCTACTCGAAATTTTATGAGCTACATACCATTTCTATAAGACGTAACATAGGTTCCCTATTTTGCAACCAAAACTTTGGTAATTCAGTTCTATTTGGGAACTTGGTGCACCCGACTTCTAACGTAATCTCGAAATCATTGCTATGGAGGTAATTGTAATCTTGCATCCCTCCGCTCACCGAGTACCAGGCAGCTCCATTAGTTATTCCGTTTGGGAATCGTTCCTCGAGTACATTTTGCATATTTAGTCGTTCGTTGGGAAGTGGTGGACAAGGTTCACCAAGGTGCATGCGAGGATGAGCGTTTGAGTACGCTAGTGCCAGAGCTTTGAAGACAGCATCGTCTGGGCTCACATTTGGACTATTGGGTGCATACTGTGGCACATTATCGTATGGATAATTTGCTACCAGAGTCCCCCCATGAAAATTAGCAGAAAGAACAAATGGGATTTGTGCGATCCAATTCATGACTGCTTTCGTTTCAGGCTCTTGTTCTCTGTTTAACTGTAACATAAATCGTACAAAAATTAAGACTCTGATAAATGACGGCAATACAAAATTTTTAACACTAGGTTCACAAAGCACTAAAAGTGACTATTTTACGTTACTTTATAAATAACCAGAATGTGTCTATCCAAATTTTTAGCCATTTTTTTTTTTTATAATACGTTTCCAAAGAAATAAATTTGTTAAATAAGAGCCATACTTGATTTATTTCATACTGATCAGGAAAGTTTCTGTTAAGATCAACGCCCTTAGCATTTGATCTTCCATGTCCTCCGTACACGTCTCCTTCTTTAGAAATTTCATATCCATCTGGATTCATACTTGGCATAACATGCAATCTGACATTTTTTAGTATTTTTGTAACTGCTTCGTTAGTTTCATAATTTTCGCAGAGGTATCTCAATAACAATAATAAAATTTCTCGGCCGACCACTTCGTTACCATGCATATTCCCTACGTATTTCACTTCTGGTTTGTCTGCACTATGTTTCCCAGGATTTTCTGTTATTTCCATCACATATAATTGACGCCCTTTGACAGATTTTCCTATGCTATAGAGTCTTGTAATGTTGGGATAATTTCCGTTTAGCTCCTTCAAATATTTTTCCATTTCTACATAATTATGATGCTTGAATTTAGTATTGTGAAAGAACCCATACTCGTCTATGGGTCTTACTATTTCCTCGACTTTTGTTGAACTTAATTTTCCTATTTAAAAATAAACACAATATTATAAAGAAAGGAAGTTGTAAATATTAAAACTAAGACTAACATGCTTCACAAAAAATGATATATATCAAAACAAAATTATTTAATAATTGTTTCATGTAACAGAAAGGGGAAGTTAAGATAAATAGTTAGGAAATAAACAAATTAATCACATAGGCATTTCAACACAAGGCACAGAGAAAAATAAAAGCTTAACAAAGGTGAAAGCAATAAAATGAATAATGAATTGTGTCACGCGATAGATAAAACTTATAGGACAAGGTTGGAAAATATTTAAAAGAATCTAACTCATTTCCTGAGGCAAATATAATATTTTATTTTTAATTTCAGATATACATTTAGTTCAAACGTAGTATACTATACATCTAATTACAAATACAATCTTCGCTCACTGTTTTACATTCTTCTAACACTGTTATTGAAATTCCATAATAAATGTTCCTATAACGAGTTGTGCACTAAAAACGTTTAGAAATTGTATACATATCACCATTGCATTGAAATTACTTTGTAAATAAAAAAAAAAATAATATAAATATAAAAGTAAGTAACATGTCTTTTGATTAACGTTGTAGAGTATGTTTAAAATCTTAATGTCATAGAGATTCATTTACTTGACTGTGTAAAAACATATTTATAAAAAAATATACATATACGAATCATAGTATTTCTTTACTATTCTCTCAGATAATTATTTACTATATTATTTGTATTTTTTAATTGTTCATTGATGTAAAAATGATACAAGAGAGCATTGAACATAAATCACAGTTCGCAATATGTTTACAATGCGAATATATCATAAGTAATCTATGGTTTAAGAATTGATAGCTAGTATTAGAAAAAGATATGTTCAGTTTTCTAGCAATGTAATAGCTTTTTATGAAGTTTACACTCCTGTATCGAACAAGTTTCGTTTCCACCTTTTAGTTTGAAACAAAAAGTGCAACAAATGTGAATGCTAAGAAAAGAAACTTGTGTGTTTCTTTTCAATCAGATCCAATACTTTATAATTAATTCTTTTTGTACACATTATTTCTCCATACCTTGTGTGTTTGTCTATGCTTGTAAAATATAAACTACATAATAAAAAGTACGGGTATATCAGAAGGTATCAAATGACGTTGAGTGGCTAATTTATCGTATTGGTGCTGTAAAACAAAGAAATAAAAACACATAATAGAACAAAAGATAATGAATCAAGAAAAATAATGATAAGTGGAAAATGAATGGTGAGAAAATAAAAAAATTTGAAACCATCCCTATTTTCAAGAAATGAATAAAAAAAAGCAAATTGCATGAAAGAATAATGAAAAAAAGATTATGTAACACAAAAGATTTATATTGTAAGCTGTATGAATGTTGATTAGTAGTCCATATCTTCATAAGAGCGAATCAGTTTGTACAATGGAGAATATTGATTTAAAAGTGGTAGCATACGAGGATAATCTATGTCTTGATTACCTTGGTCATCAAAGGAATCCTGTTTTAAGGTGAAATTGACGATAGCTGGTGCATCTGAGTTCACAGTAACTTTTACTGTTTCGCTTGGTTGATATCTACAATAGAGAAAACGAGAATGTAATACAGTAAAATATTTTGTTGTGTTAGAGGTATGTGAGAACCCAAAAATGTCGAGTTGGGGCAGGTCAAGAATTTTATTCAGGATCGGAACAAATTCGAAAATTCCGGGATTCTAGGGAGTCGTGAAAATTTTGAAATTCTCGAGAGCCCGACTCATCCTGACCCGATGCCTTTCCGTCCCGTTCCAACCATCGGATACTCCACATTTTAAGATTCTCGCACACCTCTAATAGTAATAAATTAATTTGACGTTTGCTATTCAAAGTTACTTACCCCCATGCCTCTGCATGAATTGAGTAAGTACCGGGCAGTAATAAACGCCAGTATTCTCCACGATTTGTTGTTGAAATATTATGATCTATTCCATCTACAATGATATTAGCTGCTTCTATTGGTTGACCATTGATGTCTCGTACAAGACCTGAAATCAACATCAAAGTTAGTATGTCTCCCAATCAATTGCATTTTATCAATATCTAAGAACCTTTTACTCCAAGATGTGCTTGCTCGAAGTACTTTATAAGAGACTCCTTGTTTAACATCCAATATTCTGGCATCGACGAAGCATATGGATATTTACAACAACTCAGTTCAAATGTTATTTCAAATGCGTTAGAACTAACATAATTGAAATCTTGCATGCCACCAACAACTTCGTACCTAAAGCATGTCAATTTCAACAGAGTTCTTTTGTAAATAATAGTTCTCTTATAAATAATAATTAGTCGTATTTACCAATAGGCTCCATTTGTTACACCACCTGGGAAAATGTCTGGAGGACAAGCATTACCTGCACGCATTTGTGGATGATTATCTGCGTATACATGGGCTAAATATTTGAACACTTCGTCATCTGGACTTTTACTTTCAAGACAGCAGACTCGTGAAATTCTGAGAAGAAATGTTTGTGTTAAATTAAATTTTTTGTGTTAGTTAAAATAAAACTAAGTATAATTTAAATATATTGTTACCCAGAATCGTATGGATAACTGACTACAACAGCACCTCCATGAAGATTTCCAGACAATACAAATGGTTCCTTGGCAATCCATGTCATCACAGCTATTGTTTCATTCTGGCGTCCATCTAATATGCTACTACCCTTCTGCAGTTGACTATTTCTCCTATCGAATTGATCCGGAAAGTCTCGATTTAAATCAATATGGTTTGCGTTCTCACGCCCTGACAAATCTTTCTTCGAGTCGCAATTCCCTTCCTAGTGCAAGACAAAAGTTGAATTGACAGCTGTTCCCAAGTACAAATGATAGATACAAACTGTAATGAAATATGAACATTACTGTAGACTTCTCGAAGCCATCAGGATTCATGGATGGCATAAGGAAGATATCGGTGTTGTTCACCAACTTGGTAACTCTGTCATCCTTTCCATAATTGTGTAGAAGATATTGACCAAGATAAACTAATAACTCTCGGCCGACAGCTTCATCGCCGTGCATATTGGCAACATATTTCACCATCGGCTCACCCAGTCTTCGTTCTTTGACATTTTCCGAGATCTCAAGGACCAAAAGATCCCTGCCTTCTACGGACTTTCCTACGGAGAATACTCTCGCCAAATTGGGATACTTTTCGGTCAAGGAACTCAACAATTTTTTGAGATCTTCATAATGCGTGTACTGTGGAGTGATGAAATCTTCGTCCAACTTCTGTTCGGAATTTATCGCGTAACCGTGTATAATTCCAATGAACAAGCAAATAAATAGCATAACACAATACATAGCACCTGTCCGTAACATATTGGAATAAATGTTGGAGGAACAATGGAATAAAACTGTTCAAATCTCAACAAGACATCCTACGCGACGAATTATATACATACAACATACAACGTCGATATAGCATACTGATGACGTCCGCAAGTATGAGCGTGGGTAGCGGGTAGAGTAGGGTAGGAGATTACAGTAAACCATGTATACACAGATGCGTGTTTCTGTGTGAGTTATCTTTCGCACTCAGTTCAGAGAAAATGTTTTTAAATGACTCATAATACGCGTTATGGATACTTTAAGGGCCAGGTATAGTCACGTGACTTTTCAAGATTCGGAGGTCGGTATCTGCCGTACAGTTTTCTTTACAGAAATGGTATTACCTACAAACGTGTAGCTGATTGATGAACACGAGATGGAGCTACCGTCGCATTCTATTTCGAATCAGAAAAGGAACTCGAGTGACGTTGCAACACAAGAAGTGTGTGACGAGGAAGCTAGATTTTACTGCGTTGTCAGCTTTCAAAAGGGCAATGTTGCCGCATCGTATTCATACAAACACCGTCGATGCTTGCATCGAAAGCGTTCGAACTTGTTCAAGCGGTTTCTTCTCTTCCTTACGGATCTGTCGAAATTAGGAGGCTTATTCTTTCATAATTTAAAATATGGAATTTTCAATTGTAAATAATTGTATTAAACGATCATTTGAATATTCGTTGACTTGTTCAAAAATCTTCTTAATTTTTTAAACTTTCTATACGAATATAACATTTTTAAATATTTCTAAATTTTTAATTCGTGGATTTTTAATACATCACGCGAACCTGATTATATGTGTACATCCTATGTAAATGTACAAAAGAAAAGTATAGGTTTACAAATTATGTTTTGTATATATTGTTAACAAATGTTAACATATCAATATAATTGATTTGAATTTTAATACGAAGAGTATTATTTTCCGACGTGGAAATGAAAGTTATAAACAATCACGGCATGATAATTGTTTCAATGTAGACAGCAAACATAAAAAAACCTGACCACAAAGATTTAAAAAATAAGAATTATTATAACAAAAACTAAAAACCCGACGGCGAAAAGAACTAAAAAGATAAGAAACAAAAAACTAATTTATTGAATAAAAGATTGGTAATAAATAAAATAAAAAATAAAATATAAATATAGAGTATAAATTATTAATAATTCTTTTCGCAGTCAGATTTTATGTTTTATTAATAATATTTTTTATTTTTGTCTTTAGCATATGTCGCGGTCATTATTAAAATTATTAACTATTATTTTATTTAGATAAAAAATTATTTAAATAACGATTCGAATAAAAGATACTTTATCAATATTCGTTATTGTTAGGTTCGAATAAAGAAAAATATCTTTATTCGACGACCATCGAATAAATAATTTTATTTGACGAGAATTTATCCAACGAATAAAGATAATTTTTTATTCGAAGCCGATTGATTCGAAACTCGAGAGCCATCGCGGCCACAACATTGTCGGCTACATCGGTGTGAGACTAGAAGACCACACTAATCCAATTACAAAACTTCTTTATTTCTCATTATTTTTTTAAGAAACTTTTACCAACATATTCGTGGCATTGTTCTGATTAAAATGATACCAAATATGATACAATTCCGATGATATTTAATTGTGTAACAAGCGATAAAAGTTACGAACACAGAGAAGGACAGCGTATATGAAAGAAAGAGTCGCAGAGAGTCGCGGCCGCCGGCAAAGATCAAAGCTCGCGTGATCGCAGGCCTGAAAAATTTAACTTCTTTAATATTAATTATTTTCTTATTAGACTTTCACCAATATATTTGTGGCATTATTTTGATTAAAATGATACCAAATGCGATATAATTCGGATGACATTTACACTAATTTTCTGTTAATGTAATTGTTATGGGGAGCAACGTTCATCGTTCATTACAGAAGTAAATATCATCGGAATTGTATCATATTTGATATCATTTTAATCAGAACAATGCCACGAATATGTTGGTAAAAGTTTCATAAAAAAAATAATGAGAAATAAAGAAGTATTGTAATTGGATTAGTAGTGGTCTTCTAGTCTTACACCGATATAGCCGACAATGTTGTGGCCGCGATGGCTCTCGAGTTTCGGCTACTCACAGCGGTGGTGTGAGATTTTCCACTGCCATCAGCATGGGCATCCGAAACGTGCGCAAATTGCCTCATCTGGACAAGCTCTGAAGGTTCGACAAGGAAAGCGAAGAGGAATAGCGAAAGTGAACAAGACATACTACGACGACGAGCGACCGCGATCGAGCTCCAACACTTGGAAAAGATGCCGCGCGTATTACAATGCAGACGTGCAAAGTTAGATATTGATAATAATATAATTCTGATATGTCTCATATTTTTTACTATTTCTATACTTACTATACTATATATAAATTACAATAAAAAATTGAGTTCTAAGTTATAATGTAGTATATGTATATTTTATTTGTTCCCTTACTGTTTTCTTTTTAAATTAATCTTTCACCTATACAAAATCTATAATATCTTTAATATCTTATAAATATTATATCTTATATTCCTATACTATCTTTTCATTCTTTCTCTTTCACTCTCTCTCACTCATTCTTCCATTCACGCCTGTCTTCTCATCTCTCATCCTCTCCTTCATATTTTCCGTCCTCTATTTCTTTTCTCTCCCAGTCTATTTTTTCATCCACTCTTCCCCCCTCCCGTCCTCAGCCGCTATTTCTTTCACCTTCTCGTGTATTCCTACTTTCATTCCTTGTTCTCTTGCACACCTTTCCAGCAAATATGAAATGTTACTATATAATAATATAAGAATATAAGATATTGTATTTATAAGATATTATAGATTTTGTATAGGTGAAAGATTAATGTAAAAAAAACAAAACAGCACAGTGTAAAGGGAACGGGATCTCTTTGTAATCCGTAAGGGAACAAATAAAAGATACACATATTACATTATAACTTAGAACTAATTTAAATAATTAACTAATATAATAATTTAATATATTAAATATTTAATTAATTGATTAATTTCATACTTTAACTAATTTAACGTATGAAATCAGTATACAAATTTGAACGCAATTTCATATGATACACATTGCTTACATGAGTCCAAAACATCAAACTAGCGGAGTATTTGCATGTATAGGAAAATTATATTCATACACAGCCATACCCAGCCACACGCTGCTGATGAGCGAATAGGCGTCGTACATAATCACAATCTACGCTTGCCGTTTCTTTCAATACCACGTCGACAGTATTTCGACTTAGACGCCACCTGATGAAATTCAGCTCAACTAAATTTTTGCTCTATGTTATCGGTATTCTCAGATATCATGAATTCTGACGCTAGAAAGCCACGTCCAAATCGCTCCCAAACTTTTCTCCTTTATTTCGCAGAGAATCAAGACAAAATATAGCTCAATTTGTAGCTGGAGATCTCCTCGAGTGCGCGTAACTCTCGATTTTGTCCAGAAAACACATCCAATGGCATAAAAATGCTTGGATTCAACCGCATGCACATCGTCAATTTTTGGCCTAACTTCTAACGCTTATATCACGAAATATCTGCATAATTTCGGCATCTCCTGACCAGCCCGCACTTGATTGAACCTTCCTCTTTCCAATAAGCCCTTAACAAGCGACAAAATATTCTTATTTAAGGACGAAAACTTTGGGAGCGTAAACCCATGTTTTGACGGTAATGTAGGCACTCTACCTTATCGCAAATCATCCGCAGACCTGGCCCTTAAGGGCCAGGGTGATGGCAGATTTGCGATAAGGTAGAGTGCCTACATTACCGTCAAAACATGGGTTTACGCCCATAAAGTTTTCGTCCTCTTATAAGAATATTTTGTCGCTGGTAAAGGGCTTATTCGAAAGAGGAAGGTTCAATCTAGCGCGCTCTGGTCATGAGGTGCCGAGAATATGCAGATATTTGGTAATATAAGCGTTAGAAGTTAGGCCAAAAATTTACGATGTGCATGCCGTTGAATCCAAGCATTTTTATGCCATTGAATGAGTTTTCTGGATGCTGTAATGACCAGAGCGCGCTAGAGGAGATCTCCAGCTACAAATTGAGCTATATTTTGTCTTGATTCTCTTGCGAAATAAAGGAGAAAAGTTTATGGGCGTTTTGGACATGGCTTTCTGGCGTCAGAATTCATGATATCTGAGAATATCGATAACATAGAGCAAAAATTTAGTTGAGCTGGATTTCATCAGGTGGCGTCTAAGTCGAAAGACTGTCGCCGTGGGGGGGTGTCCCACTTGGACGCTGTTCGTTTGGACGCGTCCCGATTGGACGGTCCCGATTGGACGCGTTCCTTTTGGACGCCAAGCCGATTGGACGCGTTCCTTTTGGACGCCGTGAATTGGACACATTTACAGAATTTAAAAATCGCCGTATCTCCTAAACCGTGCGCCCTAGACAAAAAATAACGAAATTTTTGAAAGACTTTACAGAAAGCATATCACCCCAGCACTACCCCTTAGGCCTATTCAAAAGTCGATTCGCCACCCCTTTGCCCTCCCCAAATTCATTTTCGCCTCGCCAAGTCGTGATTAATTTCGGGTTATGTGCGTTATAAAACATTTCCTCACGAAAAAAAGGGTTAGGGTTAGGGTTAGGGAAACACTTGGTAAGGGTGGTATGCCCCCGGTAAAGCCTCCCAAAATTTTGTTATTTTCTTCCTACGACACACGGTTTAGGAGATACAGCGATTTTAAAATTCTGTAAATGTGTCCAATCGGCCCGGCGTCCAATCGGGACGCGTTCAAACGAACGGCGTCCAAGTGGGCATCACCCTCGACGTGGTATTGAAAGAAACTGCAAGCGTAGATTGTGGTTATGTACGACGCCTATTCGCTCATCAGCAGCGTGCGTCTGTGTATGTATATAATTTTCCTATACATACAAATACTTCGCTAGTTTGATGTTTCGGACTCATGCAAGCAATGTGTATCATATGAAATTGCGTTCAAATTTGTATACTGATTTCATACGTTAAATTAGAGTATGAAATTAATCAATTAATTAAATTAGTTAATTATTTTAATTAGTTCTAAGTTATAATGTAATATGTGTATCTTTTATTTGTTCCCTTACGGGTTACAAAGAGATCCCGTTCCCTTTACACTGTGCTGTTTTCTCTTCTTTTTTTTACATTAATCTTTCACCTATACAAAATCTATAATATCTTATAAATACAATATGTTATATTTTTATATTATCACATAATTACATTTCATATGTGCTGGAAAGGTGCGCAAGAGAACAAGGAATGAAAGCAGGAATACACGAGAAGGTGAAAGAAATACTGGCTGAGGACGGGTGGGGGGGAAGAGTGGATGAAAAAATTAGACTGAGAGAAAAGATATACAGGATGGAAAGTATGAAGGAGAGGAAGAGAGATGAGAATACAGGCATGAATGGAAGAATGAGTGAGAGAGAGTGAAAGAGAAAGAAAGAAAAGATGTAGTATAGGAATATAAGAAATATAATATAAGTAATACAATGGTAATATAATATAAGAAATATAATACAAGTAATATAATAGTAATATAATAATAATAATAATATAATAGTAAATAATATAAAAGGAAAAAAAAATTAATATAAAATAAGTAATACAATGGTAATATAATATAAGAAATATAATACAAGTAAAATAATAGTAATATAATAATAATAATATAATAGTAAATAATATAAAAGGAAAAAAAAATTAATATAAAATAAGTAATATAATGGTAATTAATATAAGAAAAAAAATTAATATAAAATAAGTAATATAATGGTAATTAAAAGAAAAAAAAATTAATATAAAATAAGTAATATAATGGTATAAGAAATCACTTATTTTTATATATATTTATACAATAATTGTCAGGGTTTTGCGTTCCTCCTCGTCCTCCTCGCCCTCCCCTTCCTCCTCTTCCTCTTCTTCCTCCTCTTCCTCGTGACGTTTGCATCCTTTTTATTTTTTCTTGTAATTTTTTCAGCTGTAACATGAAAAACAAACATTATGAAACAGATAATTTTTGTTCTCATTCAATACAGTAAGGAGCAAAACTGAGTCCACACTATTTGAAGAAACATACCTCTTTTACAATTGGATCAAATGACTTGAATGTTATTGAGAAGTTAGAAGGATTAGTTTATTAGACAAGGTTCAAAAAATTTGAATTGGATTAGTGTGGTCTTCTAGTCTCACACCGATGTAGCCGACAATGTTGTAGCCGACAATGTTGTGGCCGCGACAGCTCTCGAGTTTCGAATCAATCGGCTTCAAATAAAAAATCATCTTTATTCGTCGGATAAATTCTCGTCGAAAAAAATTATTTATTCGATGGTCGTCGAATAAAGATACTTTTCTTCATTGGAACCTAACAATAACGAATAAAGATAAAGTATCTTTTATTCTAATCGTTATTTAAATAATTTTTTATCTAAATAAAATAATAATTAATAATTTTAATAATGACCGCGACATATGCTAAAGACAAAAATAAAAAATATTATTAATAAAACATAAAATCTGACTGCGAAAAGAATTATTAATAATTTATACTCTATATTTATATTTTATTTTTTATTTTATTTATTACCAATCTTTTATTCAATAAATTAGTTTATTCAATTAGTTTATTCATATATTCAATAAATTAATTACATTTTTTATGTTTGCTATCTACATTGAAACAATTATCATGCCGTGATTGTTTATAACTTTCATTTCCACGTCGGAAAATAATACTCTTCGTATTAAAATTCAAATCAATTATATTGATATGTTAACATTTGTTAAAAATATATACAAAACATAATTTGTAAACTTATACTTTTCTTTTGTACATTTACATAGGATGTACACATATAATTAGGTTCGCGTGATGTATTAAAAATCCACGAATTAAAAATTTAAAAATATTTAACAATGTTATATTCGTATAGAAAGTTTAAAAAATTAAGAAGATTTTTAAACAAGTTAACGAATATTCAAATGATCGTTTAATACAATTATTTACAATTGAAAATTCCATATTTTAAATTAAGAAAGGATAAGCCTCCTAATTTCGACAGATCCGAAAGGAAGAGAAGAAACCGCTCGAACCAGCTCGAACGCTTTCGATGCAAGCATGGACGGTGTTTGTATGAATACGATGCGGCAACATTGCCCTTTTGAAAGCTGACGACGCAGTAAAATCTAGCTTCCTCGTCACACACTTCTTGTGTTGCAACGTCAATCGAGTTCTCTTTCTGATTCGAAATAGAATGCGACGGTAGCTCCATCTCGTGTTCATCAATCAGCTACACGTTTGTAGGTAATACCATTTTTGTAAAGAAAACTGTACGGCAGATACCGACCTCCGAATCTTGAAAAGTCACGTGACTCACCCTGGCCCTTAACAACGAATAAGGAAGTTTGTTGAAAACGACGAAAATTATGGCCGCATTAATAGACTATATAAGATGTTAATAGTTTATACATGTATGCATTTATATATATACATGTAATTTTATCATCCCATACTAGTTTAAATATTGATAACTTCCCATACTTTTTAGTGCGTACATAAGTTTGTATACTGTGACTAGCTTTAAATTATGGGCGGGAATCATGCAGGAATATTTATTTGTTACTCTTTAAACTTCTTAATAAAATAGATATGAAATTTAAATGCGTAAAAATATTAGATTGTACATGTGACATGATGACAATAATTTTTTAAATATTTACTCCGCGAAATCGCGTGTAGTCTATGGTCGAAGCCGAGGTATCGCCAGTGTCTCTTGGTGCAGTGATTTTTTCTGTATCGAAGTGGGTTTTACCAACTTAAATATTGATACAGTTACTATATACATACAGGTTAGATCCAGCGATGATGAAAATTACAAACCAATTTTATGCTAGAGATAACAGTGCATCGATGTAAGCTATTGAAAAAGTACAGTGAACAAAACGTATTAATGTTGTTTCAAAGTGTTCGGTTTTGGTCAACTTTAAATTTACTTTTACGGAAATAAATAGAACCTCGAAATAGTCAGCATTCCGGCCACGCGACCTTTTCATTTGACAATCTGTTCCATTTCTTTTATGTATTCGTTTTGGAATTTTGTTTATCGGAGTGTAGTATTTTTCGAAGATTATTTAGGTAACGTATTCTCGATTCAAGCGTTCGAAGAGGTCAGTATTCTTCTGTAATATTTAATTTCAGAGACAGTACTTTGTATGAAAAGATTTGTCACGTTATTGTTTATTTTATTTATCGTATATTTTAGGTTTAAAAGACAGAGAATGGCGAAGAGAGCGCAGCCGGCTTGGGTACCACCGCAAAGTAAGAATCCTTCAGTTCTTAAATTATACAACAGTTTTACCAGGGAGAAAGAAGTATTTGTTCCTCAGTATGGGAATCGTGTACTGTGGTATAGTTGTGGGCCAACAGTATATGATGCCTCACATATGGGACATGCTAGGTAATTGTAATCATACTCGTATAATCATTAAAATCAGTTCTCCTTCTTGAGAACATTAATTTCAATAATATATTGTAATCTAATATTTTTATTATAGGTCTTACATATCTTTTGATATATTAAGACGTATCCTGTCTGATTATTTTGGATACGATGTTCTATATGTAATGAACATCACGGATATAGATGACAAAATTATAAAAAGAGCTAGGCAAAATTACTTATACGAACAATATTTAAAAGAGAGTCATACTCTTGATGAAATCCTAGACAATGCAAAAAGTGTGATGCATATGTTCGAAGATACAGTGAAGGCCACTTCCGACCCTGATAAAAAATTTATGCAACAGAAAATGTTATGCAACGTTGTGCAAGCCATAGAAAATCTTGAAAATGCTGTGAAAATTAAGGATGAGGACAAAATTAAGGAATTTCAGGAGGTAATTGTCTTCAATTGCAATATTAACACTAGGTTTACAGAGCACTAAAAATTTTGACACGTTCCGTAAACCTTGTGTAAGTAATAATCCATGTAGAAATTTCACTTAATCGGTCTTTAATCGAATACTATTCTTTAATAAACATTGTGTCTTTTCTGGATATAGTCACTCTTGAAAGAAGCGAGAGACCCTTTGGCAGATTGGTTGGATAAAAAGAAGGGGGCTACAATAACAGAACATTCGATATTCATAAAACTTTCCCAACTCTGGGAGTCAGAGTTCCATAAAGACATGGATGCCTTGAATGTAAGACAGAATGCAATAGTGAATGTAATTGTGGATTCATAAGAATTATCCTTAGGTATTAAAGCCAAGTGTTTTGACAAGGGTCAGTGAATATGTTCCTGAGATTGTAGCATTTATTGAAAAGATCATAGAAAATGGACTTGCTTACGAGAGCAACGGCTCTGTGTATTTTGATGTTGCTACTTTCGATAAGCAAGAGAAGCATTACTATGCCAAACTTGTTCCTGAGGCTTATGGCGACACCTCGAGCTTGCAAGAAGGAGAAGGTAATACTAAATTGCAATGATTGACACTAGGTTTACAGAACGCGTCCTAATGTTTTTAATTTACGATTAATCAAATGGTAAAAATGCACCCATGAGTAATTATTCAACAAATTTATTTCTTTCGGAATATATTATAGAAAAAAAAAGATTAAAAATTTGGATAGACAGTCTCGTTATTTTTACAAAGTAGTGTAAAATAACCACTTTTAGTGCTCTGTAAGTTTAGTGTTAAGCATTAGGAATTTACTTACTTCAGAACGAATTGTTTTTAATTGAGAATTTTGCAAACAGGAGACTTAACTACTTCCGAGCCATCTGAGAAAAGATCACCGATAGACTTTGCCCTTTGGAAACGTTCCAAAGGAGGAGAACCATGGTGGGATAGTCCATGGGGCAAAGGACGACCAGGCTGGCACATAGAGTGTTCGGTGATGGCATCCATAATTTGCGGGAAACATTTAGACATCCACACTGGAGGAGTAGATTTAAAATTCCCGCATCACGATAACGAAATAGCTCAATCGGAAGCGTATTTCAATCATTCCAGTTGGGTTACATACTTTTTGCATTCCGGCCATTTGACCATAGCTGGTTGCAAAATGTCGAAATCTTTAAAAAATTTCATTACCATACAAGAAGCGTTGAAAAAACATACAGCGAGACAATTGAGACTCGCGTTCCTGTTGCACGCGTGGAAAGACACGTTAGATTATAGCGACAATACAATGAACATGGCGTTACAGTATGAGAAATTTTTAAATGTGGGTCCACCTATGGATAAACATACTTTTTATTGTCACATCGTGTTCGATAAATTTCTAACGTTCCTTGTTATTACAGGAGTTCTTTTTCAATGTAAAGTGTAAAATTAGGTCCTTGGGGTTAGAAACAAATATCAACACGTTTAACAAATGGACGAGTTCGGAAATGGAATTAAATACAAAGTTCAGCAATGCTAAAGATTCTGTGCATAATGCGCTATGTGGTAGGTTTACAAATATGTTTATATGGTTGCAGATATGAATATTTATCAAATTAATGTTTGCATTTATCGAGTTAAGTGTATTTAGGATAACACATGTATCAGAGATGATAAAAATTAATCTTCAACAGATAATATTGACACAAGAAGCGCACTGGACGCGATTAGAGACATTGTAACACATTGCAACATTTACATGAATCAAGTCAAGCAACCGAACACGCTGTTGCTCCGAGACGTTGCTGTTTATATAACAAAAATGTTTACTATTTTTGGCGCAATATCAACGTCGCACGATACCATTGGCTTCCCAGTAGAAGATAAAACTACGAATGTGAATGTACGCTTCGCATCGCTTTCTCTTGATCAGTAATGTTCATGATTTATTTATACATTTCATTAATTGCAGGTTGAAAACGTCGTGATGCCGTATCTCGAGGTCCTGGCGAACTTCCGGGAGAAAGTCCGGAACGAAGCGAAGACGCTTCAGGCTAATAGTATTCTTGAGGAGTGTGATAAGCTGCGTGACGACATTCTACCAAACATCGGGGTGCGTTTGGAGGACAGCAACGACGAGTCCTGTCGCGTTAAGTTAGTGAACAGAGAAGAGCTTTTGAGGGAAAAGGAGTGTAAAAAGAAGATTGAGCTTGAGAAAGCACTGGAGAAAGAGTCACGGAAAGCGCTAGCCGCTGCGGCAGCTGCAGCAAAGGATGCGCAAAGAAAAATCCTGCCTTCTGAGATGTTCAAGCTTGAGAAAGACAAATATTCTCAATTCGACGACAATGTAAGTTTTAATTCTATTATTTGCTAATAAAGAAACATAGTTACACAAGTTGAGTTTGATGAAGCTTATGTGAGAGATCTTAGAAAAATATTCAAAACGCATATTTTGCAATGTCTCTTTGCATGAAATGGAGAAGTTTCTTGACCTTCAGATGTGTTGTCAAGGTCCTGAATAACTTTGCTTATATATGTACATAATTGTTGTTCGGCTTTAGTTTAAAAGATAATTATTTGCTGAAGCAGATTCATTGTTTCTCTTCAGGGTTTACCAACCCACGATGTCGATGGTAAAGAGATCAGCAAGGGGCAATTAAAAAAGCTACAGAAACTGCAACAGGCACAAGAGAAGCGATATAATGAATATCTTTCTTCCATTCAAAATGGTATATAACGCTCTCTTGTATATAGTATTAACGCGACAAATATTATTCTCCGACGAGAAACATATTCATTCTTCATTTTGCTTTTGCATCATTGCATCACTTAACTAATTTATTACAGCTAGAACTGTATAATTTATTACCATCAATGAGCTAATGATGTTTATAATATGTTTGTGCCTCCATTTGTATGGTACTTAATAAAAACGAGTCAATAATGTTACTTTATACTTTTCTTAACTCGCGCGAGTAACGAACACAGCTGCCGCACCAGTAATATCTATAATGGTTATTGGTGCTATTGTATCTGTACGAATGAGAAAAGAGCAATAAATTTTTGATGTATTACTGAGTATTCATTTTATTAATTAATTCTATCATACTCGTGTCGCGATGATAAATCGTAAACATATAAATAAGGCGTCCATAAAGATGAGTATCTTATTAGTTTAATAAGGTATTGTATTTATTTTTGTTTTCATATAGTATATAAATATATATATATACGTACAAGGTGATCTGAAAATTCGTCACCACGATTTTTTCATGAACATGAACAAGGAAATATTTCAAACAGATTTGTATCAGCTTGCGATTGACTACAAATTGCAATATAAAATATTTCAAAACAAAATTGATTTTGTCGAAAATTCAAGGTCAGCTTTAACTTTTTAAATTGCACTATGTATTTTTTACTACACAGTGTTGTAGGTAATGGATTTAATGCCCTACTGTACTGTGTCTTTGATGCGACCTTGAACTGTGAAATCATCACGAATATGTCGTCATAATGTTTTATTTGGTATTTAATAATTATTTCATGCAAAAAAAGGTTGCAAGAAGTTCTTGAAAGCAATAAAATACAAAACTTTTATTTCGAATTATTTATAAATGAAGAAAGATACAAAAGTGTACAACGTATTTTACATCAGGTGAGGGAAAATGTACACTAACAATATAACACGATAAAAGACATGAAAAATTACCGTATAAGACGATACAAGACATTAGAAATAATAATGACAGACATTAAGAATCAAGGCTAAAAAAATTACAATTCAGATTTCATTTTGAAGTAATTAACGATGAAAGTGGTGCGCTTAAATCGAGTTAGCGCTACGGAATAGTTAGAAATTATATTTCGAGACCCGCAGCGAGTTTTTAAACATCGAGTCGCGCATTTGCATCGCGAGTTCTCGAAACGAAGGCAAGTTCGGTTCTGTATTAAAATTACGATTTTCAATCGCGACGTCGCGCGTCGTTCCGAGACCGGCGGCGGTGAAAACAAAATGAACTTGCCGCGTTTCCATGCTCGCCGGATGAGTCTGACGCGCGGTGCTGTCCATTATTAAAGCATAATACCCCTTTCACAATGACGCGCGAGCCGACAGCGACAGCTTTATAAATGTAAAAGCGATATAATGCCCGACTTGTTGCGAGGCGGGCCGATATTCATCCCGCATTCAGGGAACTGTGAAAACTCGAGCCGTGTGCGAAAGCACACTAGGGTCCGTATATCGCGCCACCGCTTTTCCAACTGCGGAAAATACACGACGATAACGTCTCTCGCTCTCTCTCTCTCTCCCTCCCCTCTCCTAAAAACCGTGACGAAATATTTAGAAAACACCCCCCTACTTCCGGTCCCTTGTTTCCGGCCTGGAACGTAACCAGAGAGACGCTTTTACCACCCCACTTTCGCTATTTCGAAACTCGTGTCAACCCTTCTTACTATTCGAAATGACATGGTTCATTAACGCTATACCTTTCATTGGTTCATTTCTGAAACACTAAACAACTTCTCTGCGCACGTTTCTAATTATACTGCACTGTTAACATATTTCGTTGATTAACACTAAACTTATCACTAGTCGGCGGATTTTATGCATTTACAGGAAACGTGAGTACGTGCATTTTAAAACAGTAGATTGAAATGATTTAAGGATAATTTTTTTTTCTGCTTGTTCCTCAAAGATCCCCCGTCAGGTCAAGCAGACCCAGGCAGTACGCCACGCTTAAAAATATCCTCTCTAAACTACGAACAAATTTTGAATGCCGATCTCGAAGACATTGTCTCACAGACACATTGTCTCTAAACCGCGTTGCCAACAGAATAAATAGACTCGTTCCCTCTTGGCAATATCATCGAAACGCAAGTGGTTCATATATCTATGCGGAAAAACATATTTCAAGCCGAAACTAAATACTCTCGGCGAGAACGTTCAAAATGGTATCACCTGGTGCCAAGGTACATTAACCTTGCCCAAAAAAAAAATTATTTAAACATATCGACGGGCCGGGCTTCTCGCGGTGAATTAACACTAAACCTACGACACGACCGGTCAAATTGACCTTTTCAAACTTCGTACATACAACATGGTCACACCGCTATTTATCTTTACGGACTTTTCTGAAAGTATGTGTTTTTCAGTATTTATTTCTCGTCTTACTTTTTTTCCAAGAAATATTTGTAGCCTGTCCTGCCTACCGCGGCCAATTTGACCGCACGAGATAATATATGGTATTTTAATAGCTCTTCTAGACCTAAACAATCGGTATAATAAAAAAGGCTATTCTCAATGTGGCATGGCCAACTCAAAATAAACGAGCCGGCTTATTGAATGAGACGCTATCAAGTTACGCACGTGCCAAAATATTTTTTACATTATTAAATTTGTATTTAATGAATCACTAAATGTTTCTGTACTGTACGAGTAAATTGCATCATTTTCGTATGTATAGCATGAAAAAATATGAAAGGACATACTCTGGATCGAAAGAAACGTTGCGTTTTGGAGTTAAAATGGTTTCGAGTGCAAAGGGTTAACAACTTGTTTCAAGGTCCGGTCGTTTAGGAATAGGTATGCAAGCAGTGTCGGTAGGTTCAATGTTAATAATCATCGCATGATGTCGTTACGATCACTCGATATTTGTCCATTGATCGAACATAGGCTTTCACGGTTCTCCTTTCACGGGCGTTAACGACACACGCACTCGGGTTGGAAAAAAGCTCGTAAGTTGACGTTAACAATGCGTGACGGTTGGCGCAAAAAATATGCTCTCAAATATGAAGTCAAGAGAGGTGAAAAAGCAAACAGACTTTTCGCTCGAGTTCTCTCCTTCTCTCTCTCTCTCTCTCTCTCTCTCTCTCTATCTCTCTTTCTTTCCTTTCTTTCTTTTTTTAACGCTGTGCCACCCCGTGTTTCTGCACTCGTGGCCTCGCGTGAATGAATACGTAAATTTTTTCGGAAAAACTCCGATTTCCGCACCCCGTAGTCTCGACTCTTGATTGACAACTGAATGTTCTCGTATGCATATAAAGCCACCCTCTGTCTCTCCCTCTCTTCTCCCTCTTTCTCTCTCTCTCTCTCCCTCTCTCTGTCTCTTTATCTCTGTCTCTCTGCTTCGTTTCGCCGATTTCCCTTTATCCCGGAGTCCTGTAACTGTAGTAATTTAACGAGCGCCGTTTTTTTTTTTTCACTCGTGTTACCGTTGCATATAAGAGTATATCGTCGGCTTTTCTTCGTCTCAACTTCACTTTCACGGTTTTTTCCTCGTTCTCTCTCCCTCTCTCTTTCTTCTATATTTTTCCGACGACGTTGATCGGTTTTTTTCCTCTCCTCTCTCGATAAAGAGAACGATGGAGAGAGAAAAAAAAATAAAAGGAACAGTTTGAAACGATGGAAAGGCGACACGACGCAACCGTGTGCTCGAAGGAAACGAGGCGTATTCGTTGACTGTCAATTAGAGCCACCCCGGATCCGAATGAGCACGTTGACGATGGTACCAACGGATTTTTCCCGGCTCGTTGACAGTGCAGTTTGTTCACGAGTCTCTTCGTGGTAACGGTTCGATCACCGGAGAGAACAGGGAGCCGCACGGTGGTCCGAATCCGTGAAAACCACGGAGCAAAATCGAATTTTCGCGTCGCGATAAGTTATGGTCGTAGATTCTTATACAGTAGGCCCTCGACTTTCGCACATAATTGGTTCCTGAAAGTGTGTGCGAATGTTGAATGTTCGAAAGTAGAGGGATGTAAAAAAATATGCACCAAAGACTGTGTTTTAAAGTATTGATCATCAATCCATGATGACAAAGATCTTTCCATTCCATCCATCACTATGCTGTGTCTTTTGGAAACAATCTTTGAAGATATATTTCCACAATTTTGAACGTATTCCTTAATTTTACTCTTGTTTTTCAAAATTGAACATATCGTAGATCTGTTTACACCGTACAAACGTCCGATCGAAGCAAAAGATTCATCGTTTTCAGAACGTTTAATTATTTCCATCTTTGTATCAATCGTATGAAGTTTATGAGTCTTTAATTTCTTTTTCTTCGTATCAACACTGCAGTTTCTCCGTTTCTGACTCACGTTTATTAATTTATAAGGGCGAAATATTTAAACTTAAACAAATAAATCAGCAAAACACGCAACACGTTGACGCACGCCCTAATGCAAGACTGAAACTGTTTTGTTCTCTTGATCCGAACAACATTGTAATCCGATGGCTAGTTTGATGTCCCCTGAGAGGGGGATTAAACAGTTGAATCTTTAAAAATGTGCGAAATAGCGAATTGTGCGAAAGTTGAGGGCCGCCTGTGCATTCACTGAAACTGACGATGACATTTTACAAAAGGCTCCTTCTAAATTTTCATCCTACAGACACAGATAAAGAGAGCTAGAGAATCGTGACTTTCACATTTCTTTTTTTTTCGTTTCAATTGCGACCAATAGCAATTTAAAATAAAGAATTATTTTATGCGTTACCTAGAAAATTAATCCTCCCAACATCTGAAAAAAGCTGAAGCCGTTTGGTCCAATTTGAAAAAGAGGTATTCGTTTTTAAATAGGGAGTACGAATACTTTTTACACTATATATGTATTACATATTATCATTAAAGTTTACTTTTTTAATATTCATTATGCTTTAACTCTTTGCACTCGAAGCCATTTTAACTCCAAAACGAAACATTTGAGCACCGTGACGTACACGGGGGCGTTGTAACAGAAATTCAAAGGAGTTCGGAAGTTTCATTAAGAGTGGTTTCTTGTACTCGCTAAGTTGCCGCTCGGGCTTATTTCTTCCCTTCGGCGCTCGCGCGGATTTTGTTTCCTTCCTTCCGGCCCCGGGACCCGGGATTCTATTGCATAATTCAATTAGGGTTGAAAGGAAAGCAAACATTCGACGAGGTGCTCGCCGGTCTTGCCGCGGCTAAGGGGATTCTAAACTGGATCTAATGGAGAGGACAGACCTCGACGAACGGAGGCTCACACTTTTCGATCGAAGATGCGCGACTCGAACTTCATTATCAGCAGGATCTTTGTGCAAAAGAAAATTTCTCTGTTGCGACAAACCTGAGCAAAAGAAAAATTTCCTTTCTCAACATTGTCGAACACAATCACCCCGAAAAATTCCACGAAATCAAAGTAAATTAATCATTCTAATAAAAATGGAAAAAATTAATAATTATCGTAAGGATTAGAGAACTCTTGAACTCGTCTGGATCATCCTACCGATGTTTGGTTAAAAAATAATTAAAATCAACAAAGTTACATCACCTTTCCTACGTTCCTTCGTCCAAGCAATCAAAAAATCTGTAAATCTGTACACGGTATAAATGGCTATATATACAGTCGGGAACAAAAATAAGTAATAATACTAATAAAATAAAAGTAAGTAATAATACAAGCAAAAGGAGGCAATACCAAGTACTAATTTTGTTATGTGTTCTATTTATTACGCATTTCATTGTCCATTTATTTTTGTCTCCTGATAAATAGCTGTCATTTTCGTTATAGTACAGCGTGTTTACACAAAGATGTAAATACAAACTTTAATTATTGACAAAAAATAATCTACACGCTATAAGAATATATAATAAATAAAACTTAAGTTTACAACAGTCGTATTAATTCGACTGAACTTTATTTTTACCTGTTTCCTCTAACTGTCCACTTATTTTCGTCCCCGACTGTATATTTGTAGCGAGTCCATTTTCTGTATGCAAACGAAATCGATTTTTGGACCTGTTACACCAGAATATTCTCTAAATTCGCAGCGCCGTAATCTGTTTCCGGGAAGTCATCGAGCTTCGAAAGAACGCGCAGCTAAAAAAAACTGTGGAATATCGTTATTTACAAGCGAGCCGATGACTCGTATCACAAAAGGGATCGGGAGCCAGACATAAATAATGTATTGTTCGGCATTCGAGGACAGCCATCCCGTTGTGTCTGCTCGTGCGGTCGAAGGGGTGTTGCCACTTTTATAACTCCATCGACAATTTTTCGGCTACCCTCTCATGTCGGTTTTCGATTTACACCGCAGACATCTCTCTCTCTCGTCTCCTTTTGTTTGATTTATCCTCTCCCACTTTGCTCGCGGAGGAGTGATTTTTCGAAAGTTCCCCGACCGGCGGCCGATTATTGCTATTGTTGCGCCCTTTCGGTTCGTCGGCTGTGATGAAAACGCTCGGGAAACTCGATGACAAATCGCCGAAACCCATCGGACGACGCTCGGTGTCTGTCTTTATCAAGCTTTTCCCCTGTCTCTTACCAACGGAGACCAATTAAACGGAAGTGAGCCGTGTCTTTGCCGTATTCAGCCGTAGCTGTCGCAAATCTTCGTTAGCACGTCTTCATCGATTCCAGGTGGATCGATCAAGACTCTGCATTTTGATTCTGCTTGAAACGAGCTGTAAATTTATCGTAAGTCAATCTTCGTGCCCTTCAATTTCCGTGATTTCTTTAACACTAGTACCACCGGATAAATCAAAATGATTTGCTGTAAATTTTTTCTTGTAGAAATATTGAAATTATAAATATGTTTGAACTTCTCTATTCAAGTAGATATTTAAACAAACCCAAAATGCAATTTCGTTGTTATTATAAGGCAATGTATGCCAGTTGCATTTAGTGCTCGGTAGTTCTAGTGTTAAAGTTGCATCAATCTCACAAGGGTCATCAGCAACTACGAGTTCATACACGAGTGGTCGTTTCGTGATCTTTGTTGCCACCCTGGTCCGAGAAAAGTGACCAGTCTCCAGCGAATGAACATAATTCGTATTAAACGAAAAAATAACATTCACGATGACCTTTTCGTGTTGAAATTATGTGCAGCAATCGTATTGTAAATTCTGATGTTTCTAGTTTTTTGTTTATAACCTATTCGCCGCTACATTAGCTTATTCAGCAGTTGTTCGAACGAATATGGCGGAGATTTGATTCTTTGTACAGAAAGAGCTACGAATTAATTTTTCCACCTAATAATAAGTAAGAGTTAAGGGTTGCAATTTTTCCATGATTGCACAGACTCGTCATCCTCGAGCTCCCATCGCGCGCAAGTTAGGCGACTCGTGGGCCCCCGGGTTTAGGGTTGCTGGGCCCACCCATGTATGTTTTTCTATGGCAAAAACACCGTATAAATACGGCTTGTTAGGCCGCGGTCCTGAATCCGATCGCGTCTCGCGCGGCGTGTAATGGCACCCTTTTATGTTAATCGGTGTAACCCTTCCGCGTTTAACCAGCTGCGTTTCGTTCATTGTCTAACGCCGGTTTTTTTTTCTCTTTCTTTCTCCGGCGAGTAGTTTTTCGTCTCGTCGGCCCACAAGTTCGCGTTTTGTTAGTCCCCGGAACAAAACAAAAACGCACGCGCCTAAAATCGGCCCACGTGTCTGCTGGGGTCACTTTTTTCCACCCCTTAGATTTAAAGGAACGAGAGCGAGAGAGAAAGAGAGAGAGAATCGCGGTTGCCACGGGTTGGAAAAACGACCGAGGGTGAACGATCGTCTTGAAAAAAAATCATGGCATTTGCGGATCGCATGAAGGGTGAGCTTCCTCGCAACCCTTTCGATCGATCGAAGTACGTTTATGTTGGAGCTGTGATAAAAAGACTGCGAATTTTACGGATTTGTGACGAGCAGTGAACCTTTATGCATTTATCCAGAAATTGGCAGGCTGAAATATAGAACAGTAAAAGATTTAAAAAATTTAAGAGTCTTGGTTATGTTGTTCTCAGTCTATTAAAATGATTAAGGGATGACATAAATCTTATCAGTCTAGCGATAAAAGATACAGTGGAGAGTAAAATTGAACCAGAGAGCTAATAATAACAAAGTCATTTGACAAATGAACTGACTGCAATTATATTTATCGCATCAGCAAAAATGTACCTACCCTTACCTCCTTACCTAGGGCGCAAACGTGTTCCTCCAAATCCGATTAATGTACGAATTAAGTTACGGGGTCATGCGAGCGAGTTATAATTTTTTTCTGACGGCTTGTTTGATGACTGCTCGACGAGGTTGGGTCTGGAACGCTTTGCGGCTTGTTGGATTAAGAGACGGCTGAGTGGAACGCTTATGCTTACCGGGGGATAGAGTTAGTGTCGAACGTGGATCGTCCGGATTGGATTAAGGTTTAAACGATCCCTGCTAATGGTTATTTAATTTGATAACCCAGGAAATTTTCGATTCTAAAAATGCCCGATAACGAGTGAAAGATTACTCGGTGTCTTTCGAAAATAAACGAGGAAGCTAAAAAACAATTGACTGCGGATCTCCATGTAAAATAAATACGTTCCGAGTCGCTTGAAGGGAACGGTAATGAAATAAAAATGTATTTCTTCTATCGATCATTACCATAAGTCAAAACTAATGCAATCACATTCTTCAATTCGTTTAGTATCTTCACACTTTTGTATTTCATAAATGTATAAAATCCACAGTGTAATTATTACTATCTTATTCAGTTAGAGCGTGTTGTTTAAAAGAAAGAAGTACGCAAGCTTTACAATTCATTAAGTTCTCACGATGAAATACTTTCCACCGGATCAAGCAATCGCCTTGCATTTTTGTACTCGTTATTTGCATGTAAAAATGGTTTTATTAAATTTTCATAATTCTGAGAATCAGCTGTGATTAGAGATAGTAAAAGAAGTCAGGTCGATATAATATCACTGCCAATCTCTGGAAATAGTTAAAGAAAGGAGGAAAATGATTAAAGACAAAGCAGAGAATTTTTAATAAAAATCCGCTGTCCAGCTGTTCACGAACGGCGAATCAAGAAAAATCACCGGTTCATAGAGATGATGCAACAAGAATGAGCGAGAAGTGTTCGCACCATATTAAACGGACAGTATTCGCGAGCCAACGGGAAAGTAAGGAAGAGACTGCAGGTCTCGAGGACCTGCCCTCCACTTCAAGGGTGGGCAGCTTTAACCCTTTCACCCTCGAGGGCATGCGCACAGTATAGTCTGCAATGCAATCGCGGTAATTGCTGCACCGGAGACAAAATGGTAGAACGTTCGTAGCGATGGCGGTTATTGCTCTACATTACGAAACCGACTGAAGAACACTTCCGCGTCGAATCGACCTTGCTTCATCGATCTATCAACTTGTACACAACGCGTTCGGTTCTTTTGTACCTCTACAAGAATCATCATCTCGTGCTTCTGTTGGATCTTCAGTGGCGATTTCAATTTTCTATTAGTATTCGATATCAGTTCTCTAGGGTTCCGGGATCGGTTGACAATCTTACAATTAACTAGGCTTTTTAATTCTTGAGTTACAAGACGGATTACTCTCGGTCAAACTTTCTGCCCGGACCCTAATTTTTAAATCGCTCAATTGTATTTTTTATTTAACTTTTAACAGTTGTTAACGCTCGGATTGCCAGTCTAGCAGCCTAAAAAATTCCACGAAATCAATGTGACGGTGTAGTGCATAGAATAGTAAAATAAATTAATAAAAGTAAAGTAAAATAGTAAAATAAATTCGTAAAATCAAGTAAAATAATGAAATGAATTACTGTTTTATATGTTCCCTATTCACTTTTGTCGTGCATGCATAACCTGTTAAAAATGAGCACTCGGTAGCTGGCATCACCTGGTGTACGGCTTAAGTGTCCATTCACTGGACAGTTCAGCCTATATCCGGCCCGATACCTTGATGTTTTTGATAAAACCGGTGATCGTCATTCGATTTCGGAAAAGCCTCGGTGTGTACAGGTTTCGCGGAGTCATGCACCGTTGAAAGGAAGCAATTACTAGGGAGATTTGAGGAGGGCAAAGAGGATCACGGCATCTTTCTTCCGCGTTTATTCTTTTTCTTTTTTTTCTCTTTCTCCCCGGCCTCCCCGTTCTTCCCTCTGCTGGTCCAGTCTTCTTCGGGGTTGATAGCGCGGCTTGCTCCGTAGTTAGCGGGGCGTGTCTTCAGTTTCTTTGAATTAAACATCATGCCCGCTTCAATCAGCCCATCCCTTCGCCCGCTTTCGGTCTTTTCCATTCCTTCCTCGTCGGGTCCGGGGGCAAGCCTCGCCTCCTTCTTCATTCCCTCTTCTTCCTTCGTCCTTCATCTTCTCCTTTCTTCTTGTTCGTCCTCGTCCTCGGTTCTTCGCGCTTTTTCCGATGCAAGGCCGTTCAACGATGTTTCGAGGGACAGGGTGAGGTCGAAGGTGAAGCGAAAGGGCAGATGCAACCCTCCCTCTTCCGTAGGCACGCGTCGCGAGATATATTTCTTTATAAATTTGTAATCAGTTCTTCCGTCGTCGATCCTCCACTCTTCTCCCACTCTATCTCTCTTTCTCTCTCTCTCTCTCTCTCTCGCGCCCCGGGCGTGCTCGCTTCTCTCAATTTTCTCTTCAATCGGCCTCCCTATTACTTTCTTCTTTGCCTCCAATTTTCCTCCTCTCCTTAACGTCTTCCGAGGGGAAATGCATCAACGTCGCCGTCCTGCAGATATCGAGATGAAAGTATGTTCGGCTATGTTTTCTTCCTCGGCTTTAAAGCATGAAAGATGGATCTATTACGGCCCCAGAGCGTTCGGGCCGCAGCAAGCTCTTCGGGGCTCGCCGAGCGGCCGGCCTGTCGATTGTTCTCGTTGCTTCGTTTCAGGAAAATTTCAAATTCACTGTGACAATCTGATCTTGCATTAGCCCGTTCCGAAAGTTCGTTTGGTTCTCGATTGCACGATACGAATTCGAAACAGTATTCTAACAGACTTTGCACAACGAGTGAGACTCGCGGTAAGAAATTTCTGCCAAGAACAATAAGCTACAGCCTGACCCGTGGTACCTGGTTCGGACCAAACGTAAACAATACGAGTCAGGCTCGTGGCTCGCGATATAAATACATACAAGGCGTATACGATTTACACAAGTTTTTGCAAGACCTTTTTGTTTATTGACAAGGGGTTAAATGATAATTTCCGAGGAAGTTGTTACACCATATCGATTCTCAACCGCAGGTCTTCGGCTTTGCCGCGTCTCCCAAAAATGGGAGACAGAATTATTTGCCTAGATTGGCACGAAGGTTGGTAAAGTACATAGTATAATGGAACCAGATCAGTGAAATTGAAAAGTTCCATTCGGTTTTGAATTTATTTGTCGGCGCGCTTGAAGCGAACGCGAGACTGAAATATCCCTATTGTCATAGTTTCGAAAGTTTAGTTATCCGGGGGGGGGGAGGGGAGAGGGGTTAAATTGTTGCGTAAAATTTTTGCGGGGGCAACACGCTGTCGTAAAAGGGAACATCGAAATTGGTGTATAGAGCGAAGCACACATGAGCGCGATACTAACAGAATCCGCACGCAATGGAACGGACACCCTTTAACAACGTTTCTGGAACGCCCCAAGTGTTATGTATCCGTATAGCGGCGCGACACCCTCGCTCGATCGAGTGCGGATCGATTTGACACAAAAAGCCTGATATCCCCGTGGCAGCGTGCACCTCTCGCCTGAGAATCATTTGCGTGACAGTTCATCTCCATGAACACGTGTCCACGCCGGCTAATCATTCGCCGAGTCCTCGGGATGACCCGTCCCGGGAATGGGATTCGAAATAGAAACCGGGGACTCTGTTCCCTTGCGACGGAACCAGATAAACACACGGCTTTGGCTATGGTCGCTTATCCCTTTCCTATCGGTCAAAGCGTCGCCCTTTGACCTCCGATTTCCCTTTCGGAGACAAGAAGAAGTCACGAGAGCCAGATCTCTGGAGTTCGACAAAAAATTTCATGCCCGCCCTTTGCTTTTTTCAAGCCGACCGACGAATCGCCGAGCCACGCGATCACACGCTCTACTAAATTGTTTATGAAACATATTTGTAGGGTCGACGAAATTTAACAAATTGGCGCAGAGCAGCGATCGACAGAGCCGTCGAATTTTTCTACCCTCCCGAGGACACTGACAGAGTCCGGTTTCTCTTTGACATCGTACTTTATACTTTTCACAGTCCTTTCCCCCCTCCCTTCGTTCAGCAGACCCGTAAAACGCACGGCGAAATAAATTTGGGTAAAAGCAAAGTGCCACCGGCTCCCGGTATGAGCATACCGTCGAGTACGGAGCACCTGAGTCCAAGACTTATGGCGACCCTCGTACAGAGACGTTCCGAGACTGGATTACGCGGTACGTGCTCTGCTATCCGGCTCGAAAGCCGACTGATAAATTATTGAATTAATTATTAATGTTGCTGATTCGACGCTTTTAGCGCGCTCTGACCTACATCTACGAGAGCTTGTACCGGCCCCGTATGATCCTACGAATGCGATTCTATACCAAAGCCTGGAGTTTAAACAATTTTGTTGGTCTTTTAACCCTTCCACGAACTTGATTTATTCAAGTTTCACTCCACGAATTGTAAAAAAATTCTGAAATCGGTAGTTCCGGGGTGTTTACATTATCGAAGAAAGAAGGAAGAAGTGATTCGACTCCTATGTCTTGCAACTAACCGTGACGATTCTCATTTTGCATGTAAATGAAGCGTAAGTGATCGAAAACGGTAAGAGCCGTGACGGAGTGCCCGATCATCGAGATCCCTGTATCCGACAATCAAAAATCCGGAAAAGTTTATTTTCGACGCAGGCTTGTTTAGGCGTCCAAGAGTCGACACGAGCATCATTGCAACGCGTCGTTCGGGGGAATCGGGATTCAAAGACCCAGAAAGAGAGGACTCCGATTACCATATAGATGGAAGACTCTAGTTACCAGAACTCGAGGAAGGAGCGAGGGACCAGCATGGTCGCGGTGCGAGAGCGAGAAAGAAATTAAAATCTCGCGGAGGATGTCCTGTCGGAGAGCTGTTGGGAGGTTTCCGCGGGCCAAACGAAGCCAATCAAATTAACAAAATAGAGGAGGAGCGTCTACCGAGAGGGAGAGAGAAGAAAGGGCGAAAGAAAGAAAGAAACGAAAATCCGGGGCAATGATCACGCTACGACGGAATAAAGAGGATCAGAGAGGGTGGATCCCGGTCGTGATTGCCACTTTCCGCTGACCCAGCCGATTCTTCTACGATCTTCGCCGGGCCAATTGCTGGAACGAATAAAATTTAGATGAGTAACGAGGTCGACGACGCCATTTAACATTTTATAATCAGAAATATCTCTCTCCTGGCGAACGAAGGAGGACGGGCTTCGCAACCCTGTGCGTTCTCTTCTATTCTCCGAGTCGGGAGGTGGAGGAAGAGAGGAAGAAGGAAGAACAATAAAAAAGAAAAAAGAAAAAGAAAACGTTGCACCCCGACGACGGTATTTCATCCGCCACCCCCCCTTCCACGGCTCTGACAGGTCTGAGCCAGTCAGGACCGTTAGCATCGGCGGCGCGAGAGCTCGACACTGGCTGGCTCGCAAGTAATTTCGCTTAAAAACGTAATTAGTGTGCGTCGAGATGGGGTTGAGGAGAGGGGCAGTGAAAAAAAATCGTTAGGGGTAGCGAAGTTTTTTTCATAGCGTGGGGTGCGGGCCAGCCGCTCTCCGCGAGGGTGCCCTTCCGCACCGTGGAGCTAGGGTCCCACCCTTGGCCCCTCTCTTCACCTTGCCGTATCTCCTTTTTTTCTATATCTCTCTTTCTAACTCTCGCTTCCTCTCTCTCTCTCTCTCTTTCTGTCTCTTTGGAGCTTTCTTTCTTTCTCCTCTGATCAAATCTTTGGGGTGGACTTCTCTCGAGTGCTCCGCAGCAACTCGGCCGTGGGGTATCGAGCCGTACATCTTCGCTGCTCCGAAGAAGTTGAAAGGATAAGGAAGAGGAAGGGTGAAGGCGAGATGGCCCGGCAGGATTGATAGGCGCAGGAGGAACGACCTGGTCAAGGGATCTTGCCCTCGGCAGACTCTCCCATTATTTATTATGTGTTGTTGGATTACATTCTGGATTTGCAGACGGGTTTTCATAGATTGCTCCTGGTAACCGTTCGCGGTTCTCTATGCCCAGCTAGAACTCGACATCGTCCAAATGTCTGTTACAGCCTTGTAACAGTGTCGGCCGAAATTCGGAAGGCCGAGTTTGTTGACGGACAAGCTGCCGAGGCATCACTGTGCGGGGCAACAATGTTGGGCAAAAAATTCGGAAGATCGAGCTTGTTGACAGACAAGGTGCGAATATGACCGTGTGAACGACAGCGATGGATGCGTAAGACAAAGAGTGTGTGCGCACGCAAGAGTGAGAGGAGAGAGAGAGAGAGCAAATGTGAGCGAATGTATGTACAGGGTGAAATATTAATCAGAATGGATCGGTTCCTTGGCTTAGAAGAAGAAATAGAAGATGAAAATCTTTCAAGACTTATAAGGTAATATCGATTATGATCGATTACGTTAGATTTCCGATAAACAGCAGATAAACAACAATAGTAACTGCTTGCTTTATTAGTAATAACTGTAATATTATTTTTTATAAGAACGGTCGAGCTTTGACCCGTGGTTCTTTCGACACTTTTTATCCTCATGATGAGTAGAATACAATGCAATAAAAAAAAATTCGACCTTGAATTTCAAAGTCAAGGACAATTTTGCGGCAACTTTTTTTAACAGATCTTCATCGATCCGAAGATGTAGAATACGCCTTCGCTTGCCAAGACCAAACATTTCTTTACACCCTGTACATAATGCGCGAGAACGAATGCGGAAGGACCTCCTGTGAACTGCGAGAGGAAAGTATGTATACAGCGATTTTAAATTTTCATTCGAATTTGCGTCCTTCTTGTGCATCAGCGTGAATATACAGGCTGTTCGTTTGAAAACTTCACAGCCGAACATCTCGAAAAGTATGAAAGATATTAAAAATGATTCACGCTTGACTAAATAGTACAATCTTATATGGAAAGACACAGGCAACATAAACGAGAGATCAATAGAAGGACAATTTTGTTTTCAAACGGTACGTGTGCTAGTACGACTGGAAAACATCAACGATTTGCGTCAAAGAATTTTACACGATAATATGCCTCGCTCTACTTCTCTTTAAATATCTCCGAAACTAGTAAAACATTAGTATCCTAAAATTACGACAATAACTTCGAAAGGACGAATCTTGCGATCCGATCGCGTCAGCAGGTTCCACAGCAGGAGCTAGTCAAAGCGCAAGGATCAATGCTAATTTATTCGGACGTGGCGAGAGAGAGAGCGATCCCGGATGGAATCGAGCAGATTTTCGATCGCAGCCCACGGGGCCACGGTTCAATGAATGGCCAAGGCAGGAAGAGAATTTTCTATCGGGGTCGACGAACCCTTTTTTTTCGACGAAGGTACAAGGAACAGCCACGAGGCGAAAGGATTCACGTCCCCCTCCCCCCTCCACCCCCTCCCCTTCTCCTCCCGCGGACCCACGGATCCGTGGCAATGAGGGGTTGGAAAAAAAAATGGGTTGGGTGATCGTGGGTGAGTCACTGCCACTATCGGGGCTGTGTGGGGTGATAGCGGCCAGGGTGGTGGATGGGTGCGCAGACTTTTTTTTTTATCTGAAGGGATTTGCAGCGGGTCTGGGTCCGGTTGCACCCTTCCGCCCGAGCCCGATCGACCCGCTTCCAACTGCCAAAAATTATTCATGAGATGCGCGTAACTGCGCCCACCGCCAAGATCGTCCATCGAAGTTGGCAAGGGTTGAGAAGAATTCGCCTCTCTCGAGGGGGTGTGGACAAAATGACGCAGTGCGGTCCCAAGTCATCATAACACCGGTCCCCAATCAGGATTTGGTGGTTCAACGTTCATTGCTTCGACTACACTGCGGATTTTCAGGTCTCGAAAACAATGCCCACCATTTTCTACGCGCTTACTGCACCTTTCAGGTAGGTCCAGCGACAAATTTGGATTTAAATGAAAGTTGAAAAATTGCTCTGTCATTATTCAAAATATTTTTTACACGCACTACGCATTACGTATATTAGATTTATACAAGGGAAATATTCTAGGTCGGAAGAAATGTTTCGTTTTGGATGAAACAGCAATATTGAACACGCTGAAATTGTTAATAGAAGGATTCAATTTTGCAGCTCCTGTATGCAGCAATATTGAACGTGCTAAGCTGTGAACGAAGCTTTCGGAACGATCTAATAAAATGTTAGCTTATTTTCGCAAAGATTCTGAGTTAACGAGCAATTATTTGGTAATTATTGGCGCAGCCCAGGGGCGTACCCGTGTAGAACCGACACCCGAGAAAGTTGTCCTTCAACAGCGGGTCGAAGGGTGCTCCGGCGATCTTCTGTGAAATCTGTTAATGGAGTCCCATCTGACTTCTCTCGCCACGCGTTACCACTCGGCTTTATTATTCATGCCCCCGTTACTAAACCGTGAATATTTTCATGCTCTCCCGTAGTATCCTCTTCTCTCTTCTTCTTCGTTCGTTTTTATCTTTTTTTTTTTTTTGGCCGAAAGCGGGCGTCGCCTTTTTACGCGAGCATTATTTTTTATGCCTCTCGCCGAGCACTCTCCTTGCCCTGTACCGTCACCATCAACCCCCTCTTCGTCACCGTGTCTCTCACCCTCTCCTCTCTCGTTTGTCTCTCCCGAGCTCTCTTTCTCCTTTTTCTCCCGCGGGAAGACATCGTCGAAGGGAGATTGTAATTTTAATTTTTAATTTTTTTTCACCGAGCAAGCGGCGAAAGAAAGGGCGGGGACCACCGCGGAGACTTCGGGAAGAGACGAAGTTTAAACAGCTGATCGGTTATAAATTTTCCTCGCCGGGTTAATTAACAAAACGTGGGCGAGGACGTTCTCCGAGGGACAAGCAGAAGATAATATAAAATCTTCAGGAGAAAAATTGTAAATCCAGGATTTAGTTGGCATTCACCCTGCACACGCCGAGAGATATTTATGATAATTTATAATAATGTAGAGATTAGCGGTACGAGTAATCAGAGGATCAGATACCCCGTGTGGGTAATGCAGAGAGTGTTGTTTAAATGTTTAATATGGAGAGCGAGCAGTTGGAGAAATTTCTGATCTTGAACAATTTCCTGATAGAATTTTCTTCGATAAAATAACATAAAATGAGACAGAATGTAGTAGCTCTCGATGGAAGCTTCCCGAATAAAATGTAGGAAAAATATGGAATTTTTCTTGGCCAACATTTCCGGTAAATAAAAATATGATATTCGAGAAACCTAGTTAACATACGAGAACAAATTGTTGTTTTTAAAGAATAAATTAGAAAAGGGAGCGCTCCCTGGATATTTAATGAGAAAACTTAAATGTTTGCGCACTGAAAACTGCATACTTTTATGAAGAATGTTAAAGAGATTGAAGTGAAATGCAATTTTCTTGATGGAACTTTCAGTGAATAAAAAATACGATGCAATTTTCTTAACCAAAGATTGCAGTCGGTATAAAATAAGATGAAACTCCAGTGAATTCGTATTCACTTCATAGTATCTTCTTTTTTATGATTATGTTGTAGATTCTATGCTTTCTTAGCATCTTTGATCTAAAAATGTACAAACATTTCATCCTGCAATAGTCGTGCGTCTAAAAAAGTTAAATAACTTTTTTATCGTCTTTTAAATATGACACAACTCCTCGAAAAATTAAGGCATACTTCAATGATTCCAATTCCTATGAGTCAGTCTATTAAAATGTGTGTTGTATGAAATTTTCGTGAAATTTATATTTAATGATTCTCTTCACATCTTTGCACTCTCTAAAAACATCCTGAAAGACATGATTTTTAATTTTTTCGTAAAGTAATAATGCCCTTATGATAATGAGTACAGAAAAATAGGAATATGCATGCTTACGATCTAGATGCAACAAAAAGCTAAAAGTTTGATTAAAAATTTGTCTGAAAACGAGGTTAAACGTCCTTTTCTAATCCTGAAAATTCCACGAATAAGCAGCTTCTTGAGCTTCGTCTCAGGATATCTAATAAATAATTAAATTCTAGATCTAATCAAGTAGAATCCCCTAATACATTAACCTTTAAACAGCTGTACCCAGATCTATTTCAACCCAGACTACGAAAATGTATTACCAAAATCAGGGCTAATTATACAGCGATCAATATTAATTGCTAGCTGTTCCAGTTTCAAATAATGAAAATGCTAACGTATCTTTGCCACGTTCAGAAATACGTTTCATAATAATCGCCAAATCAGCAAACGATCTCAAGCGTCAAATGTAAAATTCTCGAGAAGGTTTGCTATCCAAGATTTAATTAACACAATATCACTGGGAGCACTTCCGGCCACCTCTTCCCACAGAACAGTCTTCCTTCGCCGGTAGCAGCATCGCGTCTCAAGATAAGAAAATCCCTTGAAGAAAGCCGCTCTAGGCTAATTGGCAGAATAAATCCGTGATTTTTAGTCCGAGACGAGACCGGCCGTGTTTCTCCAACATTAACGAACCGATTTCATTTCTCGGTAGCCTCGAGTCTTTCCGTGTTCCCAGCCAGAGGACTACGAACCCACCCCTGGAAAACAGAACGAAATAAGAAGGAGATACGTTGACCCCTGCGTTCCGTGGAAAGACCCTTGTTTCCCTTCCTATGGGCGGGAGTGGATATTTTCACGTTCTCCGAAGAATGTGTAAATGTTAAGTAGAATTTTCTATTTAGACAGACATAGGCTGCGGATCGAAATAAACAATTGTCTGCAGTAACTGCTAGGCAGGAAAATTGCGTTCGAGGAGGCAAATACAGTGACTCCCATTAATATTCAGACACTTCTAAAAATCGTATAACTTTGTTAACATTGAACCATACGACTTGGATTTTCTTAACAAATTAGCACAATTGGTTTGCTTCATCAAGTGAAGAATATTTTTTACAAATTACAATTGGTCGAAATTGCAGAGAAAATACAAAAAGTTATATCTTGCAACTTTCTTACGTGAAATTGCATTGAAAATTTAGAAAGTACGATTTGTAGATCTGTATGAACTATACCTATTCGGAGAATTTCATCAAAATCGGTCAACGTTGCAATGATGTTCCAAAATGATAACATAAGGGCGAAATTCCCTTAGAAGGCCAAAATTCTGCGACTTTCGCCCTTAAGTTGTAATCGTTAAAGGTTTGTAGCTGATTGCAACGTTGATCGATTTAGATGAAATATTCAGGGTATGTATAATTGATACAGATGAACAAAACGTACTTTTTAAATTTTTAATATTCAAAATTCAACTGTTAGTACTTTCTCTGCAATTTCGACCAATTGTAATTTTAATCACACATTATGTAGAGAACCAATTGTTCTAACTTCTCAAAAAAAAATTCAAGTAGTATACTCCAATATTGACAGAGTTATGCGATTTTTAAGACCGTCCGAATATTAGTTGGAGTCACTGTATATGAAACATTTTCCCATTGTTATCTTCCAGGTCTTCGGAAGATCATCGATGGTTTTTTAAACGGAGTCTTATATTTCTAATTTTATAGTGTAATTGACGAAAGCGACGCGAGTTCGGAAGCATTATTATTTTGTCCAGTCCTCGCAGAAGAACATTCCAGAATCCTTTATTTTTCAATACAGCGTACGAACACTCTACAAAAGGTCCCACAAGGCTAAAATTCCGGCGGGGGGTGAAAACTACGGCAACCCTCGAGATCATCGGAACAACTCCGCTAACAACCGCGACCTACATACACGCGACATCAGGAACCCCTCAGCTATCTCAAAAATACAGAAAACCATCCATCTTTGCACCCGTTACAACAAAAGTCTTGCTCAACATTTGCATAGGGGGCGATAGGGTAATCTAGTTCGATGCGTCAGTATTATTATTACAAAATGACCGGCTTAAATGTTACACGATTCATTAACCCCTTGCACTATCATTTATTTTGTGATTATAATCATTACGAATGAGAAACCATTCATCCTGTATATCACAAAGCAGAATACTATTTCGGTAGAAAGAAAATTATACTTTTTCGAATATTTTGATCGCAGGCTGCTTTACCGAAAACTGTAAAAGAACACGTGTTTCCTGTGTTCAACGTACAGAACTAAATTCTTTGCAAATAATTGATTACGCATGGCTACCCCTAATAAATATTTTCCATTCCCGGACAAGTCAAAAGTTTTCGTTAAAAAATTTCTCGGAGATCCTCGTGACCCGCGCGAACACAGCATCAATCGCGAGGAGAACCGGGTCCGGTCGGGAACCCAATTTCCCCGAGAGTTTCAGAGGAATATTATCTCTTTGGTATCCGGGCGTCCAGGGTTTCCCGGGCGATGGCGGTTCTCTCAAAAGAAAGCGAAGAAAAGGGGCTCGCGCGTCGGGTAAGGGGGTAGATCTTGGCGCGGGTGTCTCGTGGCTGTAATTGCTGCCGGTGAATTAAATAAAAAAGAAGAAAGAAGTAAGACGGTGCCGTTGGTAAGACGAAGAGGAGGAGGAGGAAGAAGAAGAAGAAGAAGAAGAAGAAGCCGCTGAAACGAGCCAGAGAGAGCCACCCACCCTTGCGGGCCGATGAAGGGTCGAGACGGTGCTCCGGCATATCATTACCCTCGCTCTGCCCTCCGATCCTCCTCTATCGTCTTCCAGTACCACTCTCCTCTCTCTCTCTCTCTCTCTTCAGCTTGTTCTCAGTCTCGCCTAGTCGTCTTGCTCTCCTTCCTCGTTTTCTTCGGGTCCCTTCACCCTTCCATCTTCGCCGGTAGCAACCCTCCGCTCTGGTACTTCGATACGCGCGGCCTCCACCCTATCTACCCTCCTCCCCTAACCTCTCTGCTACCCTCTGCTACCCTCCCATCGTCACCCCACACCGGGAGCAATATGGCCGCTCTTGCACGCTGGATACATTACGGCTGCGTTGCTTAATTACGCAAGATACTTCTTCTCCGAGGGGGAATATCGCGCGTGCTGTGCTCCCTGTCCCACCCCCATAGACTTTCACCAAGAGGGAGAGGGAGATCTTCCGAGACACGGGTCAACGTGGATCGTCCTCGTTTTTCTTTTGCTCTCGGGTGGCCGGGCTGTCGAAAGGCTACTTGCTCTCGACACGTTGCACGGTCCTCGATTTTTCGAAAATCTGGGACAAAATCGATACGACTTTATTCGCAAACAATAGAACACACCCCTCTGTTAATCTTCGTACGCGTCGGTCCCGCCAACTAGACCGCGGAATTTTATGGAAAAGAAAAATTCTCTGCGTCGATTGCAAGAAACTGAAGACTTAAATTCTTTAACACTTATTAACACGTTGACCGCCATGTCACCCAGATGTGGGTGACGGAATTATTTGTCCAGGTTTTAAAATGAATTTTTACGTTAATATATTCATTGTACTAAATTTGATTGGGATCTGTAAAATGCAAGAAAGCTGGAAGACTACTAAATATCACACATATAATTATTTTCAATTTTCATTTCATTAAATAACTTACTTTGTTTTCATGGAATTTTTTAGGGTTCTGGTTTGGCACTCAAAGTGTTAAGAAAGTACAGAATTATAATCAGTCAATTGCATAATTCCTAACTGCAAGCGGCTTCTTCCCGATCACAACTATTTCCGTTTACAATCAGTCACAAATAGACTGCGGATTTTTCATGGTCCATGAAAATTTGTAAAAAATGCTAGAATATAAAATTTTAAAGACTTTAGATCGTTAACACGTTCTTATTTGTTTCCTAGCTGTTGAAAATTTTTATTTTCCTTGAAGTTCCACGGTGTGTCTAAACGAAGCCCAAGTTACTGTTTGGCATTTTTCAAAATTTTGGATTTGCATTCCGTTGATCGCGGTTCGACAGCGCCCATCTGCGCGGCGGGTTTATTTAATTTATCGCCGCGTTAAGGGAGGACATTTAACCGATAGGTTGCCAGCTAGTTGCTCGTTCATGTTCACTGAATTAATCTCGGAATCACTGGGCGTGAGCGCCGCCGTCAAATCAGGTTACATCTGCTCGTCGTCGTTCGGCGCGCGAATAAATCATGCCCTTGATTCGCTCAAGTCGTTTGCATATCATTAATTATACCGGAATAATGATCGATTTCCTGCGACCCTTGCCGCCTCGATTAACCGCACAGCTTCGGAGAGTTTCTCACAACGGAAGAACCCGAATTGGTGGTCGTCTTCGATTTCAACACGTTGACTTCCGCATACCCCGAAAAATCCCACAAAATCAAGGAGGTAACCTATTAAGGTAAGGTAAGAATCTATTTCTGAGGTAACTCACGGAGTTATTAATTTCATCCTTCAATTGGAATCTAATTTCTGTGACTTTCGAACAATTTTAATCGAACGCCAAAAATAATGATTCTCTTGGTGAATTGGCAACCCTTGAATAGTTACTTCAATAATATTTTAAATATTTCAATCAAATATATAGTATTTTACTTATTTTAATTTAATATTTTTATTTCAGTCTAAAAACGCCACGCACTTTCGTTCCAACCCAATACATTGTAAATAGGACACTGCTATTGCATGCTTCCACAGGATATGGAAGGTACGTCTTTAAGTATTAACACCTAATAGTTTATGCGCATATACAATACAGAAGTGCATTAAAAAATCGAAGTCGACCACCTCGAGTCCTTTCCGCGTTTGTCAGAGTTGGAAAAGTGCGTTTTCCCCTTTCTATCGGGTGCGAAGAGACGACGATAGTGTAAGAAGAAATAAAAATGGATATCCGGATGAAAATTGTAGTATACGTGTGTATGGGTGGACGACATACGCACGACGGCTTTGTCCATACATAAATCATGATGAGTCGCGGTTTTATATAGCCATAGGTGTAAGTCGCATGCTTCGGTACCGGCTACTATTATGTAAATCAGCCGTGGCACACCGTGGTACCCACCCATAAGCGATAAAATATCCGCTATACAAGCCTTCCATTGTGAGGAATTCATAGCCGGGGCCCTTCGAGATAGGTTACACTGCCGCCGAAGACGGGAGGGTGTGTCCGACATCGATGGTCGTTCGCGAATCTTCCGCGAAAATCCTTTACTCCCTCCGCAACAATGTTTACCGACGTTCGATCTTTAAATCGGCGACAGGATTCGATACCGATGATTTTATTACAGCATTTAAACATTCAAATGTAATTTTACTCTCTCCTTCTACGGAATAATCGAAGGCAAAGAAGTTCTAATTTATTGTAGCCTTGAAGAACGGCAAGGGGTTGATCATTCTATGGAATAATAATTTAAACCGGTTGCTAAAAGAATAGAATTTACACAAGTTTCCCTTGTCTATGGAAATCTATAAGATAATCGTGCACGCCTGGGTCCACCTTCACCCAGGAAATAAAAATCGTTATTTCACTTCTGAGTTGTTGGCAAACAATTTGTATTGTTATCTTTTCCACTAGGAGCAACAGGAAGATCGCTAGTACTAAGAAGTACCTTGAAAAATTGGTTTCAAAAAATCAACTAATCGAGAAATTAGTTCCCACGATTTTTCAAACACGATAAGTTGAACAAAAAAATGTTCCCCAGCTTTCTTTACATATTTTCAATATTAAGAACGTTAAAAGAAGTCTTACATTGTTGAAAGGTCAAGTTGAAGGTCAATCACCGAGATGTCACAGACTTCGTTCTTGTAAATATGTAAAAAATTTGGCGCGTAAAAACGTATGAATAAAATAGTAGTAAGTTACGTTGAAATTGTTCTTTTTTTTTTCTTAACAATGCATAGTTAGAGACGCGGAGAAAGAATATATAGGGGGAGATGTGCGTATAGTTGAAAAATTTCCGCAACTAGAGCTGCGGGAAGATTGATTTCAAAAGGACTATTGACCTTGGACTTGAACACATTCGTGCATGTCAATGGAATGGATGCCATTGATTTTTTTCCTGCGGGACTACCACCGCTATGGACCCTCGAACTACAGGAATAGAGTCCGGAAAGATGAAATTGAAAACCGCTTCGTCGAAAATAAATTGTCGGTAGCTCACCCCTCTAGCAATCTCATGAACGTGCCATAATTTATGCCAATTTATATCCACGATTTTATACCACCATTTTCTTACCGATCCTAACAGTCTGTAATAAAGGGGTTGTTTGTTTATATGCCCGTTAAAACAATCGTTACGCAGAACATTGAACAACTCTGTTGGGCCTAAAATCTTAATCTTCTGAAATCCTTTATTCCTTAATTTTCTCTCAACAATTTCATCGACACAGAAGGGCTAATAAATATATAATTTATTAAAATTATTTTGAGAGAGTAAATACGTTTTTGCTCAACCCCTGTTTTCGGTAAGTACGATAACTAAAATAACGATTAAGACAATTATTATATATTGGATAACTCTACAGTGACTAAAATCGAAAATAACGCACATGTACTGTACCTTGCCTCCCTTCTCGAAACTTCAATTTTCACTGCCAAAATTCACAATCGCTTCGCACCATAACCATCCAAAAACCATAAACACCACCTCTCCCTCTTCTCTCATCATTCTTCGGACTCGCCTCGTCCACCTATTCCTGAGGAAACCCAACAAAACGACCACCCCACGCGGAGAATCATTCCCTAGGCCTCGGGTAACAGTTCTACCTTCGACGATAAATTTCGCAGTCCACGAGCAACAGTACTACGAATAGGCGACCGTATCCTCGAAGTAAAATTCATGCTCGATTCCTTATGCCTTATGCGGCTGCCTGGTTATCGATAACACCGGCCGGGCATAAATGTAATCCATAAAAAGAATGCTTGGGGATGAGAGAAAGAGGAGAGCAGAGGGAAGGAGAGGGAGAGAGAGAGAGCGAGAGAGAGAGAGAAAGAGAGAAAGAGAGAAAGAGGGCACACGTTAAAGGGGAAATAGATCAAAACTAGGGCACGCGCGATCGCGCGAATTTACTGCATATTGGCTGGTCTCTCTCTCTCTCTCTCTCTCTCTCTCTTTCTCTTTCTCTCTGTCCCCCGTTCGCTAGAGTTTTCTGCTACGCGTTCGATTTCGAGACCCCTGACCGATTTGCTTACCGGCGGCGTTGCTGCTCGTTCTTCAAGGTGGAAACTCAAAGGCGGGTAGTTAGTCGTTGGTCAACCCCGGTAATTGCGCGTAACCATGGAAATGCCTGTTTGTTTGGGGGCTCTTTTGGTTACGGTGGCGAGGGCAGCGCAGGGTGAAAGGGTACGCTTTCGAGGCCACTGAATGCAAAGAAGGGTTGTAAAGGGTCGGCCGGAAGTCAAGGACGCACTCGCTGACTTCGAGGAACTCGGCCAGCCCTCTCTCTCTTTCTCTCTCTCTCTCTCTCTCTCTCGCTCTCTTTCTCGTTCTCGTTCTCCTGCTCTCCCTGGCCCTTTTTTTTACACCACCATGCTCGAGGATGTTGCGAGAGATTAACCAGCGACGACCTATTTTCGACGATTTTGCTCGGCGATTGTTCCGAGGCTCTGGTATTACTATGGAGGATGATTCGAGCGGAGGATGCTGATTGAAAATTCGTGCCCTGACGGGTGGGGGATGCTGAGGTTATTTTATGATAATTTTTATTGAGGTAAATGTTATAGAAAATTAAAAAATCTGTAATTATCCTTGTTTCACGTATCGATTTTTAATCGTAAACGTATAAAATCCGCAATCTAATGATCACGAATTATTCGTAATGTGATTTGAACATTGGAGACCAACGAATAGAATGCAGGGGAACAAAATTGCAATGCGATCGACAGTAATATTTTATAATACAGTCTACGTTGTTAATCACGGTAGATTCCTATGCGCTGCTCCGCTTCAAACAAATGACACGCTGCGTGTTCCAGAAATAAACTTCCGCTACCTGCTTTGACAACTTTCGTAAACGAAGTTGTACACGACTCGATTTTACATCGTTCTACCGTACAGTCTATAGACTTCAATTATTATTTCGCGGCGTACATTATTATTTTTTTTTTTAAGCCATTTTATTACTGGACTGGTGTCGTCATTAGACTGCGAATTCGACGCCTTCACTTGACGACTGATGATCAGCCAGTAATAAGCTTGGACACAAAATAAAATTATAAATAATTATTTTGAGTGCCACGAGTTCATTCGTGCATACATTGTACATACATGAATTACCTAATTGAATATTCTTAGTGTATCAGCGTGTTTATATAATTGTATTATAATTATCCTCGTAACGTCGACATTACAACCGTTTTTAGAATATGAATGAAACAATAGACAAATATGTCCGTGACGCGTGCCGTAACCGTTTCCGATCGAAAACCGAGGAACAAATCGTGCCTCGCCAGCTTGTGTATTGGTGGGTTCTTTGTGCTCCGATCCCTCGGCCGCGTGGAACATTGGGAAACCGGCAATACATCAATCTTTATCGAGTATTTTGCCCGCGCCACACTATTAAATCGCGATCCTTTACCGCCCAAATACGTGTTACGGATCGCAGGTACACAAACAGGTCGTTTCTCAGCTCGTATTATTATTATTAGATTGCGAATGCCACGCCAAATTCTCTTTCCATTGACTCTTCCACAGTACGTGCAAACGAACACTAAAAAATGTACCGAAAATATCATTAACATCCAAACATTTATTCCAAACATTGTTAACACGTTGACAGCATACAAACATTCATTATAAACGTTAACACCTTGACAGCATCCAGACATTCATTCGAAACATTACTTTGACTCTGAAGCGTCACTAGAAATTGTTGTGGCATTATTCCAAACAAATCACAAAAAATATTACAAAATATTTGTTACAGTACAAAATTTGTCTTTAATAGATTACTAAACGTTCAAATATTACACGTGGAAATCGGATCTGCTTTGTACGAATAAAATGGAAATATTCTAAGACAGAAGAAAAATTTAGTTTTAGAATTGAAATAACGCCACAGCTACACCAATAACGTGATAATACAAAAATGGGGCAAGCAAAGTTTATTACGGCAATTTCCGTAACATTCTCATAGATCGTAGATATGCGAATAAATTTTGTTGGTCACGTACAGGGTGTCCCAAAAATATTGTGTTTCCTGAAAGGGGTGATTCTTGAGGTCATTCGAGGTAACTGTTCCCTTCGCGAAAATGTTCTCCCCGGCTTTGTTCCTACCTAAACACCTTCCCCCTCCAAAAAATCCTGTCAACCCCAAAAACCGCCGAACTCCACAAACCTCCATTTCCACCTACAAATTCGAATCACCAGCAATTCTCATAAAACAACCTCCACCCCCATCGGAACGTCTACTACCCCGCGCGGATAATCCCCGCATCAACGTCCGCGTTCTCGTTTCCGCGTCGGGATTCCGCAATTTCGGCGGCACTTAAACTTTCACGGTGACTATTAATTGGAACCGTGTTCGCAACGGTCCGATCCGGTCCTGCTTTACCTATACGGAACCAAAAATTTTCGAAATAGAACAAGGTAAAAGCCATAAGGACGGAGAAATAAGTGTTCAACCATGGACCGTGGAGTTTGAACCCTTAACACTCGAATGGCGACTGTAAAGCGCCACTATTTAATAAATTACTAAACGCTTCAGTATCGTACGAGTACATTGCACCATTTTCGTATTTATAACATGAGAAAAATGCATAGAATGGAAATGTTCTAGGTCGGAAGGGATGTTTCGTTTTGGAGTTAAAGTAGCTTCGAGTGCAAAGGGTTAAGAATAATAAAGCAGCCGGCTTTTAAACATTTAAGAATTATGAAGTAATCGGTGACGTGTGTCGAGTTGCGGAAATCAGGGACAGATACGCTTCGAGTCGAAATAGTCTCGGGCTCCGCCGCTCGGAAGGTCGAACGTGTTTACACACGCCATGAGACCACTCGCTCACGCAAGAAATGTCGCGAGCTACTTGCTATAGCGTGTCTGCGCCTGCAGGAAGAAAGAACGACGAAAGGACTTTCGCTCGGATCGCGAACGCTAATTTTGTATTCGTCCTGGAGCCTTCGGGATAAGGAAGAGGATCCTGCCTGGGGTCGGGTGGAAGGGAGAAAGGGCCATTGGAAGGGTGAAAAAAAGAGGGTCGCTAAAAAAAAAGTGGCGCGAGAAAGAGAAAGGGAAAGAGAAATGGAAAGAGAAAGAGCAAGGTTGCTGGAAGAGGAGAGAGGGGCACCGCGCCGAGGCATCCCCACCCGGTGGGCCATCCGCCCCTGAAAAAAGAGTTAATATTGATCCGTTTTTTTATTTGAGTCACCCCCAGGTTTTTCACCCTCGCTATTTTTTCTTCCCTCGGCTGCAGGGATCGCCGCGCCGAGCCGCGCCGCTCGCTGGTACGACAGAGACGGAATTAGTGTTTCTATAGCAACTACTCTACCCCGTCCGCTGTTCGTTCGTTTCTACGTTCGTCCGTCAGTCCGACGGGTCCGTTCTCGTCCGTGGAAGTCCGCTATGGTCCGAATTATCCCGACCCCGGGCGAAGAAGATCAACGGGAACCCCTTCGAATAGGTTCCCTCGAGCCTAGAGGAAAATCGCGATCTGGGAGATGTGTTTCGCGAGGTTTGCCCGGGAATAGGTCCTGCAGAAACAGACCACATTTAGCAGCCAGTTATGAGGATTCTTGTAGGATACTGCTGTTGGGAATCGGTAGAACTCGATATGGGAATTTTTCCCGAATTTCTATTCTAATTTGCATCGGTTCAATTACAGCCGAAAGCTTCTTGGAGAAGGTATTCAAGATTATTAAGAATCGATGACTTCAGAAGGACCATGGACCGTTGTTACGACATTGTTAAGGAATGGGTGAAATCTGAATTTTTACGAATTTTCACTTCAATTTTTTTTAAATTCCATTTCCAGTGCAATTCTCAATTCAATTTCTAGTTCAATTTCTAGTGGAGTTATCAATGGAGCTGTCAGTCCAATTTCTGGTTCAATATCTAGTTCGACTTCCAGTTCAATTTCAAGTTCATGTCAAGATCTGTCAGTGCAATTTCTAGTTCGACTTTTAGTTCAATTTCTAGGGGAGTTATCAATCAAACTGTCAGTCCAATTTCTGGATCAATTCCAAGTTCGACTTTTAGTTCAATTTTCAGTGCAATTCTCAATTGAATTTCTAGTTCGATTTCTAGCGGAGTTATCAATGGAGCTGTCAGTCCAATTTCTGGTTCAATATCTAGTTCGACTTGCAGTTCAATTTCAAGTTCAATTTCTAGTGCAACTCTCAATTAAATTTCTAGTTCAATGTCTACTGCAATTTGTACTTGAAGTCTCAGCTGAACTCCGAGTTCAATGTTTGCACGAGTCACGCATTATCGAACTCCTCTCTCAAGAAACAACGAACGGTAAAGAAGTTTTCTGATCACTGCGATCGTACGATAAATCGTAGTGCAAGTGTTTTAAGGGACGGTTTCCGGGTGTGGGAATGATCCGCATTGAGCTTGACGCGTTGCCTGGAAAGGTGTCCTTTATGAAATTAGATTTTGCGGAGTCCGGGGCTCCGTGCTGAAAAACTCCGGGCCCGCTTTCATCAGCAGGAGAGCCGATATCGTGAACATTAAACAGATTCCAGGCTGCCAGAGAGAAAGATACAAGAGAGCAAGAAAGAAAGAAACAGAGAGGGAGAAAGCGAGAGAGAGAGAGAGAGAAAGAGATATCGAGAATGGTAAAAGGGTGTTATTAGGCTGGAGGGAACTGGTCAAAGGGAATGCAAAAGAACGAGATAGGAGAGGAGAGGGTACGGTAGAGGAAGAACGTTCGCCCAGAGCATATTCCGGAACAAAGCGCGGCTGAGTCTCTGAAATATGCATCGACTTACAGTCTGAAGGATATTCCGCGGAACCCTGGAACACACCCTTCTCCTTCGAGGATATACGAAAGCACGATCGGAGCTTCATATTTCCTGATTTGGGGGCGAACTTAACTCTACCGAATATCTGGTGCACTCGACGAGAGGAAGGAAACGGAGCGTATCCACATCCACCAAGATCGGAGAAAGATTTCGCGTGTCTATCAGCCCGTTATAAATGGCCCCCCACATTGTACTCTCCTCCCCCCCCCCCCACCCTCCTCATCGGAATACGAAACTTTGTAATTTATCGTTATTCCCTGCCTCTTTATCGCCTATACCTCCCACTCGTCCTCCTTACCCCCCTGACCCCTTTATGTTTCATTTAAATATCAAACAGACTTACTCTTCCTTCTTCCTCGAGGTCTGCGAGGTGATCTAGCGGAGGTTCCGTGGTTTTGTGTTCGGTACGGCGAGTCAGTTCTTTCTGATCAACCCCTACGATTTATTTTACCTCCCGCAGCGATTAGAACTTCTTTGTAGGTCATCATTTTCTAGAAGGAGAGGAACATTTACGTCTACCGTTTGTAGCAATTCTACCGATTGCAATTACGAATTACATTGTGGTATAATTGAACGAAGACCTGAATTATAAATGACGATACGATTGAATTAGAATGTAATTCTTTGTAATTATAATTTCTGAAACAGTTCAATGGTAATTCTGCGAAACTCTGCTCGTAAAGATGTATATTTTAACACATTGAACGCCAAACAAGAAAGCTACAAAATTCCATGAAATCAAAGTAAGTTATTTAATAAAATAGAAATTGAAAAAATTAGATGCGTGATATTGTGTGGTTCTCCAACTTTCTTGCATTTTACAGATCCTAATCAAATTTGGTACAATGAATATATTAACGTTAACATTCATTTTAAAGCCTAAACAAATAATTCCGTCAGCCATATATGGGTGACATGGCAGTGAACGTGTTAAAGAGAGAGAGAGAGAGAGAGAGAGAGAGAGAGAGAGAGAAAGAAAGAGAAAGAGAATGTTACAGTGGTGTTTCGGTACGCAATCACGTAGCCTAGCGCGAAACGCTAGTGGCGGCCACAAGTTCCACGTAAAAGTAAGCTCGGCCCTCGTAAAAAGGCGGATTCGAACGTGAAACGATCCAAGGCGCGGCGCAGGGAAGGGGCGCCGCTGCTTAGGTGACACCGGCGTAGTAGACCAAGGGGTTGTCAAACCCCTCGAGAACCACCCCCGTGAAAAGCAACCCCTGCAGCCTGCAACGCCGCACGCTTCGCTGTCCCCGAGCTGGATCGTAGGCGCGAGCAAGAAACGGTCCAGGGTCCAGCCCCTCCTCGCCTCGTAAGGATTCGACCGAACGGACCTCCCCGTATTTCTTGATCGTGTTACACTAACCGAATTCGAGGACCGAAGAGACACGCCGACCTTTTCCCACTTTCCTGCGAAATTTCATTTAACGAGCCCGCCATCGATATTTTTTTTTTTTATTCCAACCGGTCCGTCCGCCGGGCAACGCGATTTCGTTTAATCTTCGGCCGGCAGAACATTTTCGCAACCGGACTGCGGATTCTGTGGCGCTTATGGCAAACACGAATAGACGTATAATGAAATAATTAATAGAAAGATGAAAGGAATTTGCACTCGAAGCTATTTTGACTCCAAAACAAAACGTTTCTTCCAACATAGAAAATTACCTTTCTATATATTTTTGTTTCGTGTTATACATACGAAAATTCGAGGGTTAAATATAATATTAATATTTTTTAATTTTTTAATTTTCATCCGCTTATTTTTGTCACAAATTCATCAAATACGCAATCTAATCGTGAGCATGATATGTCGATTCAATATGTTTCAACCGGTTGTTCAAGAAATATATGCATTTTTCGTATAAATTGTTAGTAAACTCGTAATTGTGCATAATTATATAAAAATGTACAGTAATCAAGCATCTTTACCGATATCTCTGTCCGCTAATTATTATTTGGACGGCGAACGCTCAATTAACGCAAATTTTATCGTAAAACTCTGAAATCTTTACATAAAAGTTCCCATTATTTTCTACAATTTCGATTTTGTTTTAGTAAATATCGATGAAATAACTAAAAAAAAAAGTCTACGAATTATCTCCTGCTATCTCACGAAACAGTGTTGGAGGTCAAACACCAATTACAAGAGCGATAGCCTTTCCGAAAATACGATTGTTCGAGCAGATTAAAGGAAGTCAACTTTGAACCTCGATAGCGGCCTGTTCCTTAGCAGTTCTGTAATTAAAATAATGTTTCATTTAATGATATTTAATTCGTTTAATGTTCGACTCAATTAGAATTTCTTTCAGATTTTAATGTACTCCTCCAAGAAATATTAGCTTGAAGAACATTTTCATTGTGGGGTCAGAAATAATACTTTCTTGTATACATGTAAATAATAAAAATAATCCGACTGTTCATAAAAGTTTAGAAGACTGAAATTTTAATCTTCAAATCAAATATCGAAGAAACAAAGAAGGCGTCAATTACGAAAGTGTTATTTTCTTGTCAGCTGTTGAAGCGTCAAAGTGTTATCAACTTGTTAAAATTGTTGAAGTAAATCTGTATCCACACCGAAGCAACATCGAGCCAAGACCAAAACGGATCTTAAGTCTGAATAAGGCTGTGAATGGAAATTATTAATTAAAAAGTCACGTGGCTATTCCGGGCCCTTAAAAACCAAATTTCTGCTGCAATCGTTTCCTTCAGAAACCAAACCATCTCTCGAGCTTCATAAGAGAATTTCAAACGGTTGACTATTTGATGGGTTCGTTCCCCGGGCTCGAAATTAATACACGCCAGTCTAAATGGCCAGAACCGCGGAAGTCTCATCCTTGATTTACCGAGCGTTACGTGTCTCGTTGTCGATATGGGCTCGACTTTTACGATCTTTTCCCTACGGTGTTCGTATTGCGCGAGGGCCGTTTCGTTCTGCCGGAAACCGTACGTGGAACCGAGTTAGTACTCGTTAGCCGCGCTATTTCGGACGAGGCGCCGACACGATTCCGCATAGAACGTGGCACCTGTCACCTGGACTCGTGTGGCAGCGGTGGCCACCAGCCCGGTAAGATGACTGCCGATAAATTCGCGTAAAGATAGGAAAAGCAGGTGAAAATCTCGGCGAGCTCTCGTCGCCGATTCCATCGATCAAAGTTTTTCCGAAGAAAATTTTGAACCGATCCTCTCGCGCGAATATTTAGGAATTTTTTGTCGGAAAAACTGTTGAACATTTCCCATTGAAATTTTGTACACGTGTTTACTGGTGTTTGAGGTACGATTATGATTTTTTTTTTCATGGAAAATAATCGAAATTACGCGAGATATACATATCCGCCTTTAACATTCCTTTACACATTAACTACCGGGCGATTATTTCGTAATTTTTGAAAGTTTATGGTCAATATGTAAGGTTTTTTATTAGATCCATCAGTACCAACAACTAACTCCTAATAATGTAATCCAATAATTTCGTTCGGCGTTGATATGGAAGTGATTTTTTCAGCTTTTTTGACAACACAATCCCATTGAAAATCTCATTAATAGGTTTTCCATGGATAAAGTGTTGAATATTTTCATTACGTGTTAACCCTTCGCAGATAATTGTCCGTGCGCCTGTATAATCTGATGATTCTCGAATAATATTAAACAAGTTTTCTTGGAAAAGAGAATTTCGAAAAATTGTTTAGAAAATGGTATTGAAAATCAGAATACTTCGGAAAGTAACTCGGAAGTTTTCTCGAGGAAACAATCCAACAACGATTCTCTCTGGCCCCGTGTCACTGAACTTGCCTTTAGACGGTGACATTTCCGCATTTGAATCTCCAGACAGACCTCGTTGCCTCCTTGCTCTCCTTCCGGAACAAATTGAACGGTTTTATTAAAAGTTTATTAGCGATCCGCGAGCTGCTTTGTCCTAATCAAATTTTCAACTCCGTTGCCGGCTTCTGCTGGACTGACACCGTTAACGAAGTTAACTTTTCAAAAGACTGGAGGAAATGTCGCTCAATTGCTGCAACAATGACATAACACCGGGTTCTTTAGGTATCGACGCGGAAAAGTCGACGCTTGTTTGTTAGTATTTACTGCTTCGTTATGCCTTATTCCATTGCACAACTTCGGTACTGATATTTTTCATCGGCCTGATTGAATTTCAAGTATTAACTGTGATGAGAATTTCGAGGAAAATTGTTAACAACGTGTTGTTTAACTCTCGGACTCCTGCGAGTTCTAATGCTATGCCGGAGTATCAAACAATCAACGAATAAAGCTTCCCATAAAGTTGTCGACCAAAATTAAAAATCAAAAAGGGTTCTCAAGTGTTTAAGAACAGACATTCGAAATTGTTGTGCCACTAAACGTTTGTAGGTTGATGAAAATAATGAAAATGTAGTCCGCCGTATCCGAGGAATTAATCGAACGTCAAGAACAAAGGGATGATCGTGTAGTTAATGCGAGATTGTTACGCGTATCCGAGGATCGGTGAAATTGGTGGAAGCATAACGAGACTTGCTTCTTGGAGGCTCGTCGAAATGTTTTCTCTCTTGATTTATTATGCGCTCTTCGTAACAAACGTCCGACTTTGTATTCCGAACTGATATAGAAGAGACAGGGCATGGCTTCGAGGAGGACATTACGTCCTCGGCTTCGTTATCAAGATCAATTCTGAATTTAATATCGTATTATTATGTGGATCCCCGTGGAGACTCGAACTTTGTGTAAGAGAGTGCCGTTTAATCTGTGGCTTTTGAAATGTTGCGAGCTTCTCGTTCTTTGAATTATGGAATCTAGTATAAACGGTATTGGGATGAATTCGGAATTCTGCAAGCACTACTCGTTACGCTAATGTCCTTCCAATGTTGTATGTCCGTCCAATTTTATAATTTTATAGGACGCTCGTGATATAATATTTTTCATAGACAGAATTTATTAACTAATTGAACGCCAACACTTTCTATATTTAGAATGAAGATTTTCATGCAGTTTTATCAAATACAGAGATGAAAAACTGAAAACACTATAGAACACAACTGAATTCAATGTTTTCGTTTTTCTACGGATTTTTAAAAAATGGATTGTACGGTTGCTTTTGTTACATATGCATGGGATTTTTCTTGAAAAAACGTGACATTTGCCAGTCGATTTTTATTCGAAATATTTACGACTGCAACAACTGAATATTCACGATATTGTTTACTTTTTCATGAAGTAAAGAGGAAGATACCGTTTATTAAGAACCAATCCAAAAAAATGGACCGGCCAAGTATCTTCTTTAACTGTAATAGAACGAAAAATGTTTAAAAAATGTTGTATTGGACGGTCATGATTAACTCTGGAATTTGATATTAACTAGAGTAATCATTGGAACGCAGATTCTGTGCATTTACGGGAAATGGATAAAACAAAGAACAATAAAAATATCTGAAGGGTTTAAAAATACTAGCATTTGCAATTTTTTACAATTTTTAAAGAAATACTTAAAAAAATTTTGCCGATCAATAAGAAAAATGCTAAGAAAACAATCGATTTCTGCTCACCTCTGTGTTAGGTTAGTTTTCAAGTATATTGGCCACTGTTCCTCAGCTTCTGGCTTCGCGACGAAGTGCACAAGGGCAGAACAATGGATGAACAAGTCATTACGTGTTCATTTCGTGTGGACTCGTCGTTTCGTGCCGAAGGATGGCCGAAGGTTGCGACCGTTCCTTCTGTCTAGCGATTTTGACTCGTGGCAAAAGGATTCGCCATATGGTCGGCTACTTATCGTTAGATGTGCCACGAGAACTGAGCATTCGACTCCCGAGAGCCAACGGTGGTTCGAGGAACGGGGCCCATTTATTTGGCGTGTGCTGTATAATTAGGCCTCGAGAGCGGGCCTCACTCTAAACAGAACGAAAAGAGATAGAGAGAGAGAAAGCTTATTGTCCTTTTTTTCATCCCCTCCTCTTCGTCTCCTAGTACGCTGGAAAACGAGTTTCGAAAATACAGGCTGAGTCATCGAAAATTTTCACCTGAAAAATATCTCCCTTGTTTTCAATCGTGCGACTGAATCTGTAACAGAAAAAAACTGTTTGCTCCAGTGAGGCAATTATTGTGACAGACATGATATTCTTCTCAAGGTCATATCTTTTGATATATCAACCCTTGGTTTCACTCGCGTAATCTTCGAATGACCTCAGAGGAATTGAACAAGAAGCATAATTTAACGTACGAAGATGATGTTCAAGCTCCGTGTACTCTAATAAGGCTCCACTGATTTGAATGCAGAACTTATGAGAACGTAAACGATATTAGAAAGTTAAAATTTATCATAGTGGACGCATAATTCTTTTTCATCCTGAAAGTTTTAATAAAATCCGGATTTTTTGGAATTTCTAGTACCTGGTCAAAATTAGGTATCACTTATAAGCGACAGATGTATCAGGTACTAAATGTCTCCTGAAATATTAATTCTTTTTAACATTAGAGCCTAATACTTTTTTGTTCAAAATGGCATTAAGAATCAAATAATGTACAAACAATTCCAATAAACCCTTTCAGAAACTCGAAAATCAAACTCCTTGACGATACAGGTCGAAACAAAAATGCACGAAAACCACCCCCGCAATTTTTTTTCCCCATTTCCTAAACTCACTCTGTATTCCAATGTCCTCATACTCCACGTCGAACTTCAGAACCACAGTGTGAGCATTCACTTCCGGAAGTACCTGGTCATCTGCGTTAGGGGATGAAAGATGGTAAAGAAAATTACGGTTTTTTTTAATTAGAAGAGGGAAATGACCATCCCGCGATAAACCTCCTAGCTGCACTGGCATCCAGCTAGTAATAGTCCTACAATATAGTCTGTATGGAAAATGGCCCTGAAATGGCCCCGAATAGACGAAGGTTACGCCCGGAGCGAAACACCGTCTCGTGGCCGACGCTGCCCGAAATAGGGCCGTCGATTTTTTTTTTCCTTCATTGTCCCGACATATGGCGGGAGCGAGGCTGACTTCCGTAAAAAGGGAAGTCATTTAAATTTAGGCCGTTTATGGAATCTAAGAGCCGATCCCGAAAAACGTCGGAGAAAAGAGAGGGCGGACTAGCGGGCCCGCACCAATAAATTCGAATTTCACGTCTGTTCCTGGAACATTCGTGACACGGCCCGTTTAAAACGTCCGCGGCTATTTTGGTGAACTAATTAGCATATTAGCACGGTTTTTGGAAAATATTACCGCCGATTTGCTGAACCAATCTTCCGTGTGCTCTAGCGAAACGCTTCGAAACGATCGAATAGCCTGCAATTTCTTGCGATTTTTGTCCACTGCTCGAATTCACTTCACCGGGGGGTGAAATTGACCTCTGAAAGAAGAAGCTGCTCAATTATTTATACAATTTTAAAAACACTGGAAAAATAGCCGAATTTCCAAGAGTCGATTTCACCCCCGTAAAGTGAATTTGGGCAGCAAACAAAAATTGCGTGATACGTACCAACATATGCACTACATATCTCCAGTTTCACAATTTTTTGATCTTCATGCAAAATAAAAGTTCCTCAAACCAATCCTGAGAAACAGAACGTAAACAACAAACTATTCCTTCTTTCAATAATTTTGAACTAGCTCAATAGAGTGCAACAATGCTATCGAATAAAGTGTTCGAGCAACAATATTGTTCCAATGTCTCGACAATTTAGCATTCCAAGATAAGAGCCAGGGACGTATTTTCGGTTATCGCGTGTTAACAGGCCCCCGGCAGCAATTACTATACCAAGTTAGCGGTACTCATTGTACCGGTTTCGGGGGTAGAACGCAGCCTCAGCGGTCATGTTAGCTCCGAATAGGCGAGTATGCTGCTACGCTCGCCTGGATTTCACGTAATTCTGGGTTTCTCCCGGTAAATGGTATCGCGTTTCTTGGGACGCTGCATCGGATTGGTGCATTGTCAACGAAAGGGCCCAAGGGGTGCCAGTCAGGATCCCTTTCATCCCTCTCTCTTTCTTCGTGGCAGCACGCGCGACATAAAGGAGCTTTTTTCCTGGCAGAAAGACAAAAAATAAAAACGTATGTACACACATAAGGAGAGCACACGAGGTGGAAGTGGAAACGGAAGAGGGAGAGGGAGGAGGTTCGGCTCCTTCTGGCTTTCCTGGTTGCTTTTAGGGACGCGTGGCGTGCACACGACGTCATTATTTCACGTCCGAGCGCAGGAGAACAAGATGGAAAATTTATGGCGAACTAGTTGCCTAGGAGTCGAGAAAATTTCGGTCTCCTCTCTGCCCATTAACCTCTACTTAACGATCGTTTTACGTCTTGCCGACGAGCACACACGTCTTCGCTGGGTGGTTAAACAGAAATTCGAAGTCCTCTAACCCATTGTATGATCCTTGTGCTATCTGTTTTTAATTTTTTTTTTTACTATGCAGATGTACATGTTTTCATTCATCGTCTCACAGTATTTTGATATTCTTAATAAAACAACTTACGATACTAGAATTCTATTTATGTATGTTGTGACCCATTTGAAAAAAGTGCCAATATTATACAGAACAGACTCAATATTAAAGTACATTCGATGATTTCAATGTTATGATTTATTTGATCGATTTAATATTAAAATTTCTTTGACAGACTCGACATGAAAATTGATTTGCCAGATTAAATATTAAAGATTGCCCAGGTAAAGACAAAACGGGAGATGAAAGATCCACTGTCTATTTATAATGTTTATCTTCGTGCTTTGACAATGCTTTAAATTGTTATTAGGAATTGCTGGTGGATTTGCATCGATGCAGCAAATGAGGCGAAGGAGGCTCCATGGTAGGTTGGCATGTGTTTACCTATTTTCGCACCGGTACTTCAGGTAGCAACGTAGCGGTCCAGAGACCTTCGAGTTTTTCCGGAGGCTGACCTCGAAAATGGTCCTTATTCTGTCTGCCGCGGAAAGGAATCCTCGATGCGTCGGTGCAGCTTTTGTCGAGATGTCTAAAGTGACACGACCGAGCGCTGTCTGCTAGTCTTTAGTTACAGTAAACAGAAGGTTGTGTCGAACCGACCGGCAAGAACCATTGTACGGCTCTGACTGGTTGATCCTTATTATGTAAAATTGCTTCTCTTGGTTCAGATCGCGATACAATGAGTCTCTAATTTATCTCTTGTTTCGCTTTTTCTGTTGCATCTTTTAGATGCATCCGTGTGTAATAATAACAATAATAAATCCGTATAATTATCAATATAGTACTAGACTGCAAAATTGTCCTCTTCTTCATTTTTCCGACATTTTCAAAAATTGGGAATAACACGTGCACACTTGGTGGCCCCTACAGCTTCTATCGATACCACGTTTTTTTATTAAAAAATGACGTCTTTTCACTATTGTGGCGCCACCTATGATTTCACTCGAATTTCGCTCTCACTTTATTAGTCCTTATGAAAATCGAAATAAATCGGAGCTTCGGCAATTCGGTGGGAGATCCGTGGCAAAATGTTCCGCAATCGGACGACATCAAACGAGTATAGACCAATCCCAGAAGGACAATTGAAAATAGCGTCGTTCTCTGCCAACTCGCAGGAGCTGATGAAGTTATAACATCGGGCCACATCGGCAACATTGTCTATATAATCTATAGCGACAAAATTAAACTGGTAGTTATTCAACTACATGCAATAGAAAAGTCAGTGAATATATGCGGAAGACGCGAAGACAGAATGGATAAATAAAGACTCCAATAGATGGTAAACATTGCCAATTGTGTACGGTAGTCTGCAACTTTCACAAACGAAATTTTCTGACTTCTATGAAATCAAGTAGCTCGCTTATTGTTTTAAATAATTCGACTTTAGTAATATCCGCTTGGTAATTACTGGGCTCTCTAGGAAATTAAATTGGATGCCGTTCGATGGGAACAGACTTAAAAAAAAACAACTGAAAGGGTTGATATATAAACATTTAAATTGATCCAAGCATCTCCAAAGGTACAGTAGACTCAAACTCCTTTTTTGCAAGGGTTGATACAAATCGTTTTTAGCACGGGTAAAATGGTGCCTACGAAGAGTGGCACTTTAAAAATAAAAATTAGAAGCTCCTGGAAGGTCGAGCTTGTGTAAAAGCCGTCTACTGATTATTGGAATTCGAAATCGGTAGCTTTATCGATTCGGTAATTTCCTATGAAAACTTTTTGATCATTTCAATGATTGAGAAATAGAAAACCGGTCATTTCGACCGGTGGTAGGTTTAGTTTTAACGCAACGAGGGATCAGAAGAAAAGTCTGTGACAATCGCACGGCATCAAACGAGTTACAGCCCGATTCGGCGACCGACAATTGGAAATCGCAGGACGCCGACTCACCGGGATCGATGGCAAGGAACGGCAGACAGCGCAGCTCGGCTGACAGACGGAAAAATTGGAAAAAGTTGCCGGATTCCATCGATATATACATCCAACCGGTCGGACTCGATCTGCCGCATCTGCCACGTGCCCCCACATTACGGCATAATGTGTCACTGTGCCACGGGCACAGAGAGCCTGCCCCTCTCTCGAACGATTTAACAGTGCCAGCAGCTTCTCTGGTGCACGTACACGCGTGCACCGGGAACGCACACGTGTGAATCCGGCCGTGTGTGTGGAATCCTAGATTTTGGAAACTCGCCGCGCCGCGGCGGATTGAATGGGCGCAGCTGAATGCAGCTCGTGCACCACGGACAGCAGAAAAAGAGAGAAATAGAAGAGAGAAGAGAGGTCAGGGTGGAAACTGCAGGGGTAGGGGGTGAGTGGAACAGTTTTTCAACCATCCACCCTTTGCCACTCGTGGTCGATGCACTTTCCCTCTTTCTCCATATTTCTCTCTCTTTCTGTGTGTGTGTGTGTGTGTTCTCTCGTTTTTCCGGCAGCGTCGCCGATGCAGCATGCAACGATGAGTTGTGAAAATATTGACGCTTTTGTGGCCGGGGACTGTTTATTCGGAGTTTTTTTGATTTTTCAATAGTCCTTCGAGGAATAATGGATCGTCGGTTTCAACTCCTTACCTCGCGTTTTAGTTCCGATGCGATTTTTAACACTTTGATGGCTGCTGGAGTAGCAATAAGCTGAAATTAGTATTCACAAATCGTTATTTCATTCCCTGAACATTAATCAAACCGAGCACAAAATGTGACTGGTATGTTTTATAAAAATTGCAAGACTGAATTTCGTATAGACTTCTCGCTATTTTTATAGTGTTCTTCAGTGGAGAAATTTATTTCAGAATTTCGTGGTAAGTACGGTTAAATAAGAATCGTGTTGAGAAGAATTATTGCCAAGATCTTACATTTCAGAATACGATTGTAGGGGGAACGAACAGGATAATTTTTTAACCATTCACCCTTTTCCATTTTTCTACCTACTCATGGTCGATGCATTTTCCTTCTCTCTCTCTCTCTCTCTCTCTCGTCTCTCGTTTTTCCAACAACAGCATTGTCCCGTCGACGATGCAGCATGCAACGATGAGTTGTGAAAATATTGACGCTCCGCGGCCCAGCGACAGTTTATTCAGAGTTTTTGGTTTTTCCCGCAGTCCTGCGAAGGATAATGGACCAGCAGTTTCATCGACGATCATGCCCAGGGGATCGTGCCGACAAATCGATTCGTCGGAATCCATTAACGCGATCGACAATCGCGCAACGGGTAATGGTCCAGCGGCACGGGCTTGGAATTCGTCGACTAATTGGCTGTGTGGAAACACGGCTAACCTGTTAATTGGTCGACGCGAGCCGTTCGTTATTGAAAACTAGTAGCGGACGCGAGTTAACTCGTTTTTAATGACAACCACCGGCGATTAGGCACCAGCCGGTATTCAGAATTTTCAGGCCAATGCTGGGAAATACAAACGGGACTCTGGCTTTAATAACTCTGCAGAAAGTAGTATGGTAAAAATCTGAAAACATTATGTGTTAACGACCATAACGACATGCTAAAGTTGTAAAAATATAAACTTAGTATCTCTCATAACTTCTACGAGAAATCGGAATTTCGATAATTTTTTTATTTCTCAACATTCGGTTTCGAAGCTACAAAAACCATAGATGTGCATTCTAATAGCTAAAGTATGTCTGATTTTAAATAGTTTACTATACTTACTGTCAAGTGGTGCCGTCCAAGTCGATTTTGTGATTAAATCGTGGAGTATCAAAAAATATTCCACATTAAAGGGACCGCAAATTCATTTTGTAAAATATCTCGATAATTGTGGAGCCTGAGAAAAATATTAAACACAAAAATTGCTTGTCCTCTTGAACGAAATGAAGTAACATAAACGCAAAATGGATGGCGCCAACATAGTTAATCTCCTTGCTTATTAATCTAATTTCTAAACTATTAAATATTTCTTACTAAAAATTAGTGAATACTACTTGCAATCAACTGCATAAAACACTCGCTTGCTAAAACTGTTATCTAGCAATTTTCCTATGTAAAAGTTTCAATTAAAATTGAAGGGTTCGAAGGATGCTGAATAACAAAGTCAAGGGTGTCAGATTAAAAAAGCACGCAAACGATTAAACAGTGAGTTTTTAATAATAAAAATATTTTGACAGACCAGTCAACTCGATGGAACATTTATTCAAATGAGTCGTGTGTGATTGCGAGAAATGGAAGGTGTGTGGGTGAGGTGACGGTGAATTCGTGTGTGTTCATGTATATGCGTGTGGGGGTGTGGAAAAGGACAAGGGACAGGACAAGGATCGCAAAATTACAATTAAACACCGTATAATACAAAGGATCATTTTCCTTCATCGACTCACTTATCCAAGGTAGGAATTTTCGACATTGGCAGCGACGTAGTTTACGATAATGATAATAATTATATTAACTACAGGTAGAGATACTATTATTAATTAAATTACTTATAAAACTGTCTATACTCGTATTTGTACGCGCAACATCTCGTCATTTAATACCCCGTGTTTTATTCTTTCGTTCGTTCTCTCTGTCTCTCACTCACTCTCTCACACTTTCTTTCATTCATTCTCTTTTCATTACAATTATCCACTTAGTTTTCCTTTTGCTCTTCCCTTAACTATTTAGGAATACTATTTAAAATCAGTCTTGTGGTTGAGATATATTAGGTGTCTGGTGAGGTAGTGTCAGTTTCATAGTATACATCGAGTGCCACTTGATTTTTGCTGTACAATCACAAAACCATCGTCGTGAACTAAATCCTTGGTCAGCCTGTCGATTCGGTCGCATAATCGCCCAACTATCATCATCACATTTTGTACAATTTCCCATAATCTATCAGAAACCACACGCGTTACACGAAACAGAAAATTTTGCAAAGTTATACCTCCTACGGCTAGACCGCAGACCTTTATGCGAAATAAAAATCGTGCACCTAAATAGCAACAAACTGGAGCAAAATAAAAATTCATTCTCTTTTTAACCGCTCCAGCACGTCTAAAAATCCATATTTCATATGAGAATACCCTTCAACCCTTTGCCACATAATTTTCTCTAGCGTCACGTTATAATTAGAACTTTGACAATTTCTCAGAAGAAAAGATCAATTGATATTTATTATGTATTTACAGATACTTCAGCGTAAAAAGAAAAAGTGAAGTATCTGTAAATATCTACAGATACTTCAGCATAAAGTATCCTACTTTGAATTAAAAGATAAGATAATCTTCTTTGATATCTTCAATCGACCGTGGACCTTTATGCAAAATAAAAACCTTTTGTATTAATGGCGAGACACAGATGTTGTCTAAGAATTTCTTCCTTCCTTCACTAACTCGAAGAAATTGAAAATTACGCATCGATAGTCTCCAACTCTTTTAATCACATTCACAAAATCTTCAGTCTATACTCATTAGACTGTGGATATTACGCATTTATTATATAAATGAGTAGATACAATTCCAAACAGTGATTAAAAGAATTTAAAAATGTCTACGTATCATTTTCATCTTGTTGAACTTACTGAAGAAAGAATGGCCATTTTATTTCGCTCGTGTCTCTTACAATTGATGCAAACAATTTTTATTTTTCATAAGAATCCGCGGTTTAACACCCCCTATCGCTGACTCGATATTATACGGCAAGAGGTTAAGAGATTTAATAAATCAAAGGTAATTGTAGTGATACAATAATAATTGAAATTCTGTTGATACATCGTTCTGCGTTTCTTCGAATTTTCGTCAAAAGTTCATCAAATCTGCAGTCTACCGGAGACAAACGAAAAGCCAGAATTCTGCGGCAAAGTCGACGAATCGACGGACGGACCAAGTTGCATCCAAGTTGCAGCCAAGTTGCGTTCAAGTTGCGTTCTGCGCGCCCCGAGGAATGCGTGTCTCAAGTGGCGGTTTTTTTTTTAAATACCTTTTAATTAGCGAGTAGCGAGAATATCGTCGATCATATATCCGCGGAACAGTGTTGATCGTTCGTCTATGTTCTTCTCTTCTTTAGTTAATACAGGCATAAAATTTGAATTTGTACCGTGTGTCGTCGTCATCGTTGTCCGGGCGAGCGGGTCTCGAGCGGATACGTCGGGTACACACACGCATACACACATCCAAACGCGCGCACACACACACACTTTCTCTTCTCTTTCCGTTTTAGTTTATATCTCAAAACGTAAAATAGCACATGTTAGGATCGACGGAACCGCTCGAATCCGCTAGAATCGCTCGGACGATCGACCGTCGCGCAATTGCGATTACCGTTTCACTGTACAAAATTATAACTATACATCGCTTCTAGTTACATAGATACAGAGAGAAAGTATACACCACATGTAGGTACATATGTGATGATGTCGAGGGCATTCGAGGGAGCGGGACCCGTGGATACGGGCTCGAACATCATTTCCAAACATTACGATTATGCTCGACTAATTTTTGCGTCGCTCCTTTTTGCACTGGAAGCGTTTGTGCCATTTTTGAAATCGTTCGTTTCCGAAGGAACTATACAATTCGTTCGCCCGTGGACATATTGTGTTAAAATGGGTCTAATATCTCACATTACTCGACTTCGTCTTGTAGCTTCGTGGAAAGTGCAATTTCTATATTGTTGCTCTACGATCCTCGAAATCTTCGCTTTGGTAAGGAACTATAGAATTTTTACATTCATATACACACATTGTAACAAAAATAGCTCAAGATCTCAAATTTGTTAAATTTCTTCTTGCAGCTTCATGCAAAGCGCCATTTTCAGACGTTGTTCTGTGATCCTTGAAATCATTGCATGTGTAAGGAACTATAGGATTTGTTTATGCATATAAACATTGCAACAAAAATGGATCGAGTTCTCTCAATTCGTTAGACTTCTTCCTGCAGCTTAATGGAAAGTGCCATTTTTATATGTTGGTCTACGATCCTTTAGATCGCTGCTTTCGTAAGGAACTGTAGAATTTATTCGTTTGTGTACACACTGCAACAAAAATGAACAAAAGATATGAATTCGTTAGACTTCTTTCTGCAGCTTCATAAGCAAAGTGCCATTTTTTTATATGTTATATTGTGAAAATTAGGGTGAAATAAACATTTCTTTGTTCCACCTAATAGGAATATCTCGAGATTTCAAATCGCTAGGTTGAATTTTTATGCGAAGTGCCATTTTTATACGTTTTACGATCAAACTAGAATGAAGAAAAAATTTCTTTCCTTACTCTACATTTCTTGAAATTGTTGCTTGCGTAAGAAATGAAAAATTTAAATTTATTTATGTGCACACATCGACGCAAAAATGAAACAATGCACTGCCGATTATTATACAAATTTTTGTAGGTTATTTTATGAAAGTTAGAGTAAAGTAAAAATTAGTTTCTTCGTTTTACAATCCCCGAATCCATTGTTCCCGTAAAATAACATTTAGTCATTGACGTACACATGACAATCAAAATGGTTCAAAACCAAAAATGGCCAGACTGTGGATCTTTACCGAAATTGCCATTATTGTGTGCTACTTTAACATTAAGATAAAGTAATAATTTCTTCCGTTCACTCGAACATTCCTTACGGTTAAAATAAAATAAGTACCTTATTAATGTTAGTTAATATTCACATTTCCTTATAAATATTTTATAAACGTACACACAGTAGGCAACTGCGCGAAAATCCACAGTCTCCAAACAGAAATATTTTCAGTTTGCAATAAACCACTGTTGGTGCTTCCAATGTTAAAATCGCTAACGCCGAGCGTTTACGATCGATTCTCGATCGCTGGAACGCTCGATCCGATTTTTCCCATTCCACAGATCCGTGGTCCCAGCTTCCGGTATACACATCACGCCGACACAACGTTATAATTTGACACAAACGTACAGCTATGTTATTATGTATACATGGTACACTTGTTTCTTGTACATTACGATTAAAAGGACAACAACGACATAATTGATTATTACACGACAGCATGTAGGATCAAGCGACGATTTCTATTCAATTTACAAATAGGTACTCGACACGAAGAAACATCCCGTTTCCGGTTATTTTCTTTCCCCTCTTTTCTCCTCGCTTTTTGGTCTCCCTATCGCGGACCTATTTTATCGGTGATTCTGGTCTGTTTACAAAGAAACGTGGAAAACAATTGGCCCGTATCGCCGATCCGGGCCGACAGGAACGTAATTCACCAGTATCATTCGGAACTAACAACCATTTTTAACTAGGAATCGAACTCTCTTTCTCTCCTTCTTCAAGGTACCGTTTATGCAGGCGTCGTCGAACGAAGTTTCGCTCGGACGACGAGGATTGTGTACAAAACTAGGATAGCATACTTCGCTTTGTCGTCAGGATAATAAACTCTGAGTAAGTCCGTTCAGACAGATCGACGTCGAGCTAAACGCTCCGACGAGCGTACCGTGTTTCCTTCTATTATTAATCAATTATTGGCGTACACAGAACGGTCTAGAGACAAGTTAATTAAGTTAGTTTAACTAAGTTAGTGTCTTCGCGTTACACTTTTCCAAGTGAACGTAATTGAAAACCGCCCAGTTAACAAGTTCAGCATTCTGTGGTCTTCAAGAAACAGTTCAGAAACGTTAAACAATCGACAGGAACATAGTACAGCATTGCGACATCGATAGCAGTTGCGTTTCAACTCCATAGTATCACTGTAGACCGCCATTTTGATTCCTCGAAACCAGTCAAGTTTCATTAAAAATATCAACAAAATCTTCAATCCAACTTCTCCATCTTTCTCTCCGAGTAACAAAAATATATATTCACTGGAACAGTGTGTCTAGGAACCGAAAATTCATTGTAAAAATATTTATATAATTCCATTCGCTGCAACGTCCTCGGCGATCGAACAAAATGGCGGTCATAGCGTGTCGAGCGAACTGTTATTACATTGCCAATATATATGCACCCATTTCGAGCTATGTAATAACTGTTGTCGTGGCAGGCAAGGCAAAAAAGCTCTTCGACAACGAGTCTTGGTCCTTCGTCTTGCACGATAGACTACAGGTAAGATTAAATTCGCGAATTGATGAGAAACGGTACGCTCGTGAGCTTTGAAAAAATGCCGCGCGACACTTCTCTCACCTCTCTCTCTTTCTCTCTCACGATCGCGCTCTCTCTCTCTCTCTCTTCTATATTTTTATATCAAGGGTTGGGTTTTATATACAATATACCTGGGGTTGGTGGTGGGTTTTGCTTTTTGGCCGGGGTACGAGGTCGAGGCCTGCTGACCTCTGTCGCCGTGCTCCGATGTTAATCGATTCGCATAGACGAACGGAAAGAACAAAAGTAAACGTGCACAAAATCGATCCGAAAAACGCATGTTGTCTATTCGAAGCCCGTGGTTCTTTGCGATTAGAAAGTGTTTTTCGTGCACCAAGAGATCTCCCATTAAAAATTTTTTAACGATTCAAGTATCTTTTTTCGAGAGGTATGTGGTGTCTATGATTGAGGATTTTTCTCAACTGATATGTAAAATGTAAGGAGATGCATATGTTTTTTGTACAATGTATGGACGTGCATACATCGAGAAAAATGATTAATAGTATTGTTTTTTTCAGGGGAGAGAGTTTTTCGTGGGAATGTACAGTTTAATCATAAATTAACACTAAACCTACCACGGTCAAATGACCGGTTTTCTGTTTCACAGTTATTGAAATTATAGAAAAGTTTTTTCATGGAAAATTACTGAATTGACTGTTTTATTTAAGCATATATTATAATGAAAATCGTACAAAGTTTAAATAAATTCAGTCTTCTCCCCTCTACAAAACGTTTCAAACTTTTATACGTTTTGTGCTTGGTAGGTTCAGTGTTAATGTGTAAGGGGTTAAAACGGTAGCAGTAGGAAATTCTTCTATTGTTTTAACGCACCAAATTTGCAGTCTAGATTTTTTAGCGTGCGAATGGTTCCGAATCGCTAACGTGTCGAGTCAAACGCCGAGAAAGTAGGGTGCCGAACAGGCGTGACGAAAGATGGCAACGTTCTCGGCGAAACGAGCTTCGAGATCTGTCTTCTAACACGTGTAACGGGGCGAGAGTGTTTGGTTACAGGGAGGAAGGGACAGGGAAGTGGTCTGGAAAATGGCTCCCCGAAAGCTGGAACGTGAATAACGAGTGAAAACTAAGGATGAGCCGGGACCTTCGGCAGGAATGTGGCGAAAGTGTAACAGCGGGGACACGAAAGCTTGGGGGAGGCTCTCCCCCAGACCGAATTTTCACTTTCCGAAAACGAACAATCTGCGTCGAACAATATTTCGAAACGACTAAATTCAAAAATTCAATTCTTGGATTTTTACGGACTTAAACATACGCGAAAACGTTCGCTGCTGTAATATAAAATATTTTAAAACAAAGCAACTGTCGGCTGGAGTAGGTTTAGACGATGCAAAATGCAATTTCTAATCTCAGTAGATTCTGGATTCGATTACCGACACGAAGCTGATAATCTCCGAGTAAAACAACATTTAATAGAAATTAATCCTGTGGAGGTATCTAGGGGTTTCCCGCGACTAAACTGCGGATTTTTACAAAAAATAAATATTGTCCACATTAATTGCAACGTACATGGTAGCTACTAGACATTACTTTCTTTTCTTACTGATTTTAATCTCTGAGTAAAACAACATTTAATAGAAATTAATCCTGTGGAAATATCTAGGGGTTTCCCGCGACTAAACTGCGGATTTTTATGCAAAATAAATTTTATCCACATTAATTGCAACGTACATAGTAGCTACTAGACATTACTTTCTTTTCTTACTGATTTTCATAGATTTTGATCTGCTGCTTTTTCCGCAATTTGTCCACGACACTGTCAAGACCATTTCGAAGATCGACGATGATATAAATTTTCTGTCTCGTTAGAAAAATGAGAAAAGCAGATTCCACAGATTAGGAAAGCCGACAAGTTTGAACGAAAATTTTAATGGATTTTGATCTGCTGCTTTTTCCGCAATTTGTCCACGACTGTCAAGACTCTTTCGAAGCTCGACGATGATATAAATTTTCTGTCTCGTTAGAAAAATGAGAAAAGCAGATTCCACAGATTAGGAAAGCCGACAAGTTTGAACGAAAATTTTAATGGATTTTGATCTGCTCCTTTTTTCCGCAATTTGTTCATGACTGTCAAGACTCTTTCGAAGCTTGACGATGATATAAATTTTCTGTCTCGTTAGAAAAATGAGAAAAGCAGATTCCACTGATTAGGAAAGCCGACAAGTTTGAACGAGAATGTATCCAACAAAGATGCCGACGGATCCAGAGCAAATTGCCCGCTATAACAGCGAGTAGGCGCATCCAGCCGAGTTTCGCTCGTAGAAACGATCCTCGCCGCCGAGGGTTGCGAATGTCGTCAGATATCCGGAAGAGGGTGTCATTGAATGACTCGGGGGGTCGGTTCTCTGGTCCGACGGGCTGACCCCCTCGGTGGAACAATCGGTGGCCTCGAGTTCGCCGATGAAATTTGCATGGCCCCCGGACCAGACATAAATCAGCGCGCCATTGAGAGAGCCGCGCGAGGAAGAGTCGTGTCGAAAAGAGAAAAGAGGACTGACTCTCCGGAGAGGCAAAGGACTGAAGCGAAAGAGAGCGGAGGAGCCGGCGCAAGAAGTGAAAAGAGGAGGGCCCACCGGCTGCGAAATTTTCGGCACGCGGGTATATCATTGCGAAAACTGGTTCGCGCGAAACAGACGCCCGCAAGGGACCCGAGCAGGGCTAGGACAAAAGCGATCCTAGGGATCCTTTGCGCTTCGAAGGAAGCCGGCTGCTGTTCGAGAAAGAGAAAGAGAGAGAGAGAGAGAAAAAAAAAGAAACCGGAGAACCTCGAAGACGATCTGTGGCCGATTTCTGCATGAGAATGAACCTCGAGGATGATGATTCCTCTCTCTCTCTCTCTCGTCGGTGGATACTCCTGAAGGAATCCGCCAGGTTGTTTCGTGCTTATTGTGCGGATTGCCCCCGCGAATCGACGATTTCATATTCACCGGACACACGCGTGAATATATCGTCGCACCGGGCCATGGCACCTTTTTTTTTTGCGAACGGCCGCATGCAAATCAGCTAGCAGGCTCTCTCGCCTCCGAAAGACGAGATACACGATCGCCCGGACAGTCGGAAATTTTTTTCTTTTTTTTCCACTTTGGGCTACTACGAGGGACTACGCGGCTTTGAGATGGTAATTCTCCAGAGGTTGATAAGAACTCGACAGAGAGGAGTTGAAGAAGAGTGAAGTAGGAGATAGAGGAGTTGGAATTTTTGGCACATTTTTAACAGGGTTCTGATCGTCTCGATGATCAAAAATGTTGGATGAAATTAAAGAAATGGGAGCTGAGATTTGTGGTGCTAATCGTGCTTTCGATGCTGTGTAGTGTACAGGTCGCACGAACATTGTCTTTGGCCGATTTAGCAGATATGAATTTTTAGAGAAGCGATTTCATGATTCGAATACAGGTGATATGGCGGTCAGTGTGTGGAACATACTTTTTGAAGGTGTTATAGGCACGCTAATTGTTATCAAACTAATGTTTCAGAGACAACGTCTCGAATAATTCAGACTTGGCGATCCGTTATAGATAGAATAAATCATAGAGACATTCAAAAAGTTCCACAGCTTGTTCTGGGAAAAAAATTCCGATTTGACTTGGAGGGTAGTTTTCACCAGCAGTGAATTGAAATTGATCTCGACCGAGACAGATCATTATTTTTGTATCGAACCGTTCTGCCAACTCGCAAAGTTACACACAAATCAATGAGCAGAAAACACGACTCCTCGGCAAAATCGTTGCACGATGCAAAGTATTGCAAAGGCGTTTTCAAAGGACCACAAGAATCCTAGTACCATAAAGATGACAATAGTACAAGGACAAAAGGACAAAGCAAAGAACACAGGAGAGAACCAGGAAGTACAAATCTCGAGCTCGTTCAGGAATAAATCGGATCCCGAACACCCCCTTCGTACATATAAATATATCCATAAAACTGTGTGCTGTGTTTTTTTTCGAGTAAATCTGTACATGTATTTAACAAAAATCAATGGCTCTTACAATGGGCGCGTGGAATAGACAACAACGCGCGCCACGCAACCGCCCGTTTTTCGGGCGTCATAAAAAATAAATACAAACGAACGAAACGAAACGAAACGAAACTAGACGAAACGAGACGAGACGAAACGACGAAAAATCGATTCGGCACAGCGAAACGAAAACGAAAACAAAAAAAAAAAAAGAAAGAAAACAGAGGAGAGAAGTAATCGAAACGCAGAGAAAATGAAACGAAGAGAACAGACAGAGAATATAAAAAACAAAAGCAAAAATATAGAAATGAAACGAGACAAAAAAAAAGAGAGCTGATAAAGAAACGTATCTATACATATGTCTATATATTATAGTATAATATGGTCGACAGCTCGTAAAGATCGGCAGACAGAGGGCCGACTTCACCGATGTCACTCCCCCCCGCTACTTTTACTGTCAGAGGAACTTGTATACCAGTACATTCATTCCGTAGCTTCTCTTTTTATATTTCGATTCCCGCTCGTCTCATTCACACGCACGCGAGACGCACACGCGAGACGCCTCGGAACCACGCGTACATGTACACGTACACGTAAACATACACTCGGTCGTTCACGTACAGACATACACGTAACGGCAATCATCGTATCTCGCTGTTCGATTTTTCTCTCTCCCGTTACCATATCTAATTAATAACTATCTACCTATACTCGTCAACACGGCTCCCCGAACGAAACACGCGGAAACTACAACGACTAAATACACAGTTGTCTCTTCCTCCTTCGAGTTTATATACAAAAGAGAAACCTGCCCCGGAAAAAGCAGGTTTCCCTTCCTCTTACATATTTCTCTCGGTATATATATATTTCTATATATATATATATTTTTTTTTCTCACGAAAAGGAAAAAAAAATGAAATCGCGTCCCTGAATTGTTTGTTTGTTCTCCGTTTAAATTACACGTTTTACAGGATGCTCAATAGACCCCACTTTCATCGAACCTCCCTCACTTTCCCATAGGTACAATAATAATAATAATCTCTATATATATAATATAATATATATATATATATCTATAAAAAGCTTCTTAACAATAGTGACTGTGAACCGGTGCTCGGAGGATTGTTAGCTAGGTGGGGTGTTGATCTACCGCAAGCAAATCTGCGAACATCTCTATTGTTCCAAAAGCAATGGTGGCAAACTTTGCTTCCGTCGGAACGATGCTGACGAGATTCGTCCTGTCGCAAATTTGTTGTGTAGAACAAGACCGAGTTACAGGGGGTGTATGTGTGTGTGTGTGTGTATGGCATGTGATGGTTCGTGTCTGTGCTATTTGTCTGTTGTCGCTACGTAGCATTGTCTACGTACCCCTAGAGACTCCACTAGGACGCGTGACCAACGTTGGTCGGGTTCCCGAGGGTTGCTAGATGGTGAACGTACTGATTGCGGCTGTGGTTCTGCAGGAAGAGGCTGCTAGGACTAGCCTCGGACACGTCGAGCTCCTCGTCGTCTTCTTCGTGAATGGTGTCGCTGCTGGGGCTATGACTCATCGGCGAATCACCGCTGCTATGCGAAAGGGAGAGCGGCCTGTGCATTCCGGTGGACATCGACAGATCTTCCGGCTCTGTCTGCTCCGGTAGATCGACGGGAATGCCCGACAGGTTCAAGGGCATCGGGATCGACGCGTTCAGGCCCGGGCTGGGCAACTGACGATGAGCTGGTCTGACCGGCGTCATCGGTTTTCTGGACACCAACGAGCCTGTCTCGGTCTCCTCGATCTCCACGTCGATGTCGATGTCTATGTCCTCGTCCAAGTCGTCGCTGGCCAATGACGGCGAGGCGACTTGCGATCTAGGAACTCCGCCGGCGGTGCAGCACTTGTGATGCATCAGGTGGTGCCTCCGCCTGAACCGCATCTGACAGTGCTCGCACTCGAACGGCTTCTCCCCCTTGTGGATCAACAGATGAGCCTTCAGCTGATTCGAGTCGCTGAACTTTGCCGAGCACAGCTCGCACGCGTAAGGACGCTCGCCGGTGTGCACGCGCAAGTGCCGGCGCAGGTTCGCTACCTGGACGAATTGCCGGTCGCAGTGGCTACAATGGTACGGCTTCTCGCCCGTGTGCAGACGCATGTGGGTTTTCAGGTGGTGGTCCCGGGTGAATCTGCAATCAGACAAATTGGTTCCCTTTTTAGTCCAACACTTTTTTCGAGACCAAAACTCTCCCAAGCGGGAGTCGAAGAAACGAGAAGAAAGGAGACGCTAGGCTTTTGACACTAGAACTACGTAGCACTAAATGCAACTGGCATACATTGCCTTATAACAGCAACAAAATAAGATTTCTTTATATCTACTTCGATAGAGAAGTTTAGAAACATATTTCTGATTTCAATATCTCTGAAAGAAAAAGTTAGGAGGAAGTCATTTTGATCCATCTGGTAAGGTAAAGGCACCATTAGTTGACCATTTCATAGAAAAACATAAAAAATAAGGTTTTTATAAGTGCACTTTTGATGAAAGCGAACCTCGGATGCCATGCCGTCTGTTGTTTAAATTTCAAAACAATAACAACATTTCAAACCTTATTTTTTATGTTTTTCTATAAAATGGTCAACTACTGGTACATGGTCAACTACTGGTGCCTTTACCTTAGTTCTAGTGCTAAAAAGAAGGGATGTAGACGTACAAGGACAAAGCAGTGCAACCAATATGTTTAGATTCTGTCGTTAAAACTCGGTAAAGGTCAGTACTCGAACCGGCATCTTCATTCAGAAACAAACTACTAGGAATTTATCCTTATCAAAATACTCCCACCCTTGAAGATCGTATATCGAAAATAAAGAATCAGCATCTTGAAGAACTTACCTCTTGTGGCACTCGGGGCACTCGAAGGGTTTCTCGCCGGTGTGCGTGCGCTCGTGATTCTGCAGCACGTGTTTGTACCCGAACGATCTCGAGCACACTCCACAGGTGAACACCTTGTCCCTTCCGTCCTTGCCGACCTCGGGGCTAACGGACGTAGGTGGACTTAGAGGAGCCAATCCTTCGACGGTCGTCTGGACAACGTCGTTCTTCGACTTTGTTGTTTTCCTCTTGGTGGTTTGACCTTTCTTTGCCGTCTTGTCCCCGTTGCTGCTCACCACGTTGTTGTTATTGTTATTGTTGTTGTTGTTGTTCGATGCGTTGGAGAGTCTCCTTGAGGTGGACTTGGTGCTCAACGCGGGTGACACCGGTCCAGGCGAGTGATGAAGCGGCAACGGGGGCGAGGATGCCGCTGGTGGCACCCAACCCCCGAAAAGCGTTGGATGATGTCTGTAGAGGGAAGGACTTCCGGCTAATGTCGCGTGCAAGGACACTGGGATACCCGCCGCCATCAATGCCGCCGTTCGACTCGCTGCCAAGAGCTGTTGCGGGGTGAGCATTGACAGTCCAGCCGTGGCAGAGCCCATCCCCGGGAACATTTGTTGAGACGTATTATTGTTCAGCGGCGGTGACAACGGTTGCTTCTCGGTTTCTTGTTTCATGTCGAGATGCTGGCCGGTTATGAGTCCTGAATCAGAAAGTTAAACATTTTTCAGTTTAGATGTTTAGTTTCAGTGATGTTTCAGTTTTTTCGGTTTAGATGTTGTGGTTTAGGTGAGTGAATCCTAAATCTAATTTTCGGAATTGATTCAACTGAAGATTGGACTGAATATAATCAAAGTAAGATCTCTCTTTTAGACTTAAATAAAATTTTGGTACCCCGAAGTAGGTTCTTTTAATTAAACACAACCTGTACACGTCCTATGATTCAATTTCCGTATACTGTGAAACAATTACATCGTCGGATTGATGTTTAATAAATTGTATAGCCGAAATACTGTATATTTTTCATGTAGAAAACGCTCGTTTATCATTAATTCAGTCAACACGAATTCGGTAAAAATGTAAATTAACTTTCTATAATCCTCTCTATTTTCAAATTTGACTAAAATATATGCAATCGAAGAATATATAATATACATTTGAAAAAACTTTAATACAACAATTAATACATTCTTCGGTTACAAAGGGGTGGCGGAACAATAAAATGCTGCGCTAAATTCTAGTAACGAAATGAAACAGAATCCGAAAAAAAAACAAATAACAAAAACGCGTGACTTCAAAGTCACGCTGTTATTGCAAAAGATACTTCGACAGTTTAGTTAACAAGCTAATAAACGCGTTCGTTGTACGCGTGAATATGACCCAATTTTTCTCCGAATTTACTGTATAAAGACCGGATATCAACAACAACAAGCATTCTTCAAAGGACTAAATTCCGTAAAACGAAAAATACATTTTCTTTAGCCTCCGGATTGCCTAAAAAAAAAAAATTCGTACATTGCAGAAAGATCCGCAGTCGAGCAGCAACAAGAAACGAACGTCTGTTTCGCAATAAATCGCAGCGAGACCTCGGCCACGCGCGTGCAAAAAGGGCGAGCACGGTGTACGTGTGCGAATTGTAAGCCGTTCCCGGTGCCGGTCCCTCTCTCTCTCTCTCTCTCTCTCTCTCTCGCTTCTCCAGATCGTTCGTGGATACATAGCCTGTTCCCCGTGTCTCGTCCCACCCCGTACGACCTCCCACACGCGGCCGCTCTCACACGTGAGGCTCGCTCGATCCTCCTCCATTCACTCACACCGTCGTACGGCGCCAGTTCATTCATAAGCCTCGACTTCCCACCCACGTCACCGCGACGTACCGCCTCCTCTCTTCGACTTGAGGCCAACGACTCCGCGAAACTGCACTCACGCTGCAACGCGTTGCGACACGCCGCGGCACGTTTGCGGTCGCGGTTTCTCCGACCTCCGGACCGATTTTCCGGGCTCCTAAGACTCCTCGGTCACTTCAAGGCCGTTACGGATGGATCAACCACAATCTCGGAATGTTGCTCCACATTCTCAGAACCTTGGTAGAACCGGTGGACGCTCTCGCTTCGTCTTGCGAATTTTTTGGGGAAATTTGCTACAGAAGAGTTGGTTGAATTTCTTGGTCAAATGACCGGTTCTAGATTTATTTGACAATTTTTGGACATTATAAAGATGCTTTCACGAGCAATGATTCTATAAATATTTTTACGTGGAGCACGTGTTGTTGCAATAAGAACCGGCGCAAAGTCGAAATAAAATAAATCTTGTCATTCTTATAAGGCAACCTGTTACATTTATAGCTCGGTACGTTTAGGATTGAGTCCGTACAACTATGACCGTCTGATATTGAATCTTTCTATATATGTTGTATTATGTTATTTCAGGTATCTTTAGATAGGTGTTATTTCAGGTATCTTTAGATAGGTGTTGTATACAATGTACATATTGCTTTTATATGATGTTGTTTTGAGTTTTTTTTATTTCAGATTATATGTTAGAAAGTAAGGAACCTCTTATAATCCCGAAGGGAAAACAATAAACCGATAGTACTATGCACTACTGGTAGAGTGCCTAACCCTTAACACACTCGCGTGGTGCCACTAAAAATTGTTATACCATTGTTCAAAGTATTATGTACATTACTAAATTTATCTCCCATTTGGTAAACGTATTGTACGAGCTATTACACCAGTTTCGTATAAAATAAATCATATAAAACTGAAACATTGTAGGTTGTAGGAAACATTGTAGGAAGAAATGTTTGGTTTTGGAATTAAAATGGCTGCGAGTGCAAGGGATTGACGATCGAGCTGCAATGTTTTTTTTTTCAGTCAAATTTTGAACTTAAGCTCCCAAACAATTTAATCCTACATCTTCAGAAATCTTTTCCCAAAACAACTGAAGAGTTTCACAAGTTCACAAGAGATTCTAGCCTGTTCTACTTATTTTTTTGCGGCGACCGCCTCAAAGTGTCCTCGCGAGCGAGCGCGCGTGGCTCGCAGAGAATCTTCGGGGTGTGGAGAGAAAAAAAAAATGCGTCGCGAATTAGGGTTGCAGCGTCCGATGATTGCTCACACGCGTGACCGACGTTGCCGGCTGACTACGTAATCTGATTAGCCGTCGGTCCACTTTCGGCGTTCTAAAAACCGCCGGGTTCCCCTCTCGAAGTTCCAAGCTCGAAAAATTTTATTATTTCTTGCGATCGAGTGAACCGAGAGAGCGAGCGAGCACGAGCCGGTGAAAAATCTCTCATCCTGGCCGAAAGAGGGAAGAGGGAGCGCATTTTTTCGGTGAAAAGGAAACACGGTCGAGAGAAGCGAGAGAGAGAGAGAGAGAGAGAGAGAGAGAGAGAGAGAGAGAGAGAGAGAGTAGCCATGTTGCCTGCGCTAATTAATGGACCGTTTAGAAAAGAGGGGGCCACGCGCGCGTAACGAGACCCCGTCGAATCAATAAGGGTGCGTAAGATTCTCTTTTCTCTCTCTCTCTCTCTCTCTCTTCTATTCTCTTTCTTCGGGGCCGACGACGCTGCCCCGTGAAAAACTCCCTCGACGATTCTTACAGCCTACAATCGCCGTTTCCCGGCAACACGACGACGAGCGCGCCGCCCTACCCCGCGAGCCTACCATCCCTTCACCCTAATTGGTCGCCAACCCCGATATTCCCTTTGAGAGAATCCCTTTTTCCCTCCAAGAAAACCGAGAAGAAACTTCTCCTTCTCCCTTTCCTCTCCTCCGGATACCGTTCTCGCTCGCGCATAACCGCGACGCAACGTTTGCACGGAATTTTTCCGCGAGCTATGTTTAATTCCTCGATTCAAACCTTGGGGGGGGGGGGTTTGTTTTCGACCCCTAAGAGTGACAATCCTTAGGACGGCTAATTTGAATGATTTTTGTAAATGTGTGATGGCTTTTGGTGAAGGCGATTTTTTATTGCGGAATATAGCCACAGCTTGAGAGACTAATTTCAATGACTTTTTAAATGTACGATTTTATTAGTTTTTCTAGGATCATATATTTTTAAAATATCATTGTCCTTTAAAAGTTACTTCAAAATTTCAATTCTAGAAACTCCAAGATATTCATTCAACTACATTTATTTCAACATCTATTCCCTCTAATAATAATAACCCCTTCTAAACCAGACCACAATTTTCCAAAATCAACTCGCTCTATTCTCGATAAAATGATTAATTATTATTCCCCCTAAAGGTACGAGTACAACGCAGCTAGTATCGCAACATTTACAGAATTATTATCTCGCGTTCTCTTACAGCCGTTTCTGTCAGCGTCTGTTCGACAAACCATTTCTACGAAAATGAAAGACAACGTGTTCCAACATTCACCGTATCAAAACAAGCCAACCCATTCCAAAAATTCCCAACAACAGAAAAACAGTGTATTCCTCAAGTTAATTACATCAGCCATAATTCCGGGCGTGACCTCCGTGTCACATATTCATCGAAATCCTGGCGGGCCGTTGTCGATCGAAACGAAAATACGGCTCGCGTGAGTCTGTGGCGCGTGGTTCGCCCAAATATCTTCCACCGATCGCGGGGATATAATGCGGTACGACACAAAATTATGAACCGAGATTTTGAGAAGAGGGAAGTGGGGGGAGAGAAAATCGAATATAAAATTTCAGATACCGGTCTTTGTTAGTTTCCGAGATATTAATGAAAATACGCAAATACGTATTGGTCTGATCTGTTTTTCTGGACCGAGCGAATTATCAAACGGGAGAATCATCAGAGTTAATAATATATGTAAAGAAAAATAAAAATATATAGAAAATATATTTATAGATATATAAATTATATATCTCTCTCTTTCTATCTATTTTCTCTTACATATCTTTAATTATATATATTATATATATATAAAGAGAGAAATTGTATGTAATGGGTGAACGCAAAAACATCTTCTGCGAAAGTTTTTCATTAATACCTCGAAAACCGAGACCCGCCTTTGTTATTGTATATTAGGGTTCGCTTTGTGAAATTTGTCTTTGAAATTTGTGTTAAGCCGCGGCACATTCTATTCGGCAACAATGTCGCAATTATCTAGCGCGAAAGAGCAACTGCTTCCTAAATGATCTAAATAGTAGAGCTACCTGTTGGAAATACGATTGGTTTGTAGGACAATTGTGAAGCAAGTTCCGAAGTAAAAGAAAGGAAACACGTTGGACCCGCAAATGGTGAACAGCGTGAGAACAATCCAACGATAGAAAGACAAAGCCGAGACTTCCAACGAGATCTTATTGCTGGCCTATCAGGCTCATCAGTGACTATTGCACCAGTAATTTCATACTTCATTGATTCCCATTATATTCAGCAATAGTGTCATAATTAGATTCCAGAAGTTTATGCATTTAGAAACCGACCGGGTGAAGTATAAAACAATAAACGTTTAAAGAAAATTACCCCGTTCTCAATGAAATAAATTTTTATTTAACTCCTGCTTCCTATAACATTTTTATTTTGCATAAAGATCCGCAGTCTAGTAATAAGCATATAGTACATAACAAAAATTGTGTTTCTTAACGCTAAACCTACCCAAGCACAAAACATATAAAAGTATTATAAATGTGAGACGATTGAATTTACTTAAACTTTGCACGATTTTCATTATAACATGTGCTTGAATAAGGAGTCAATTCAGTAAATTTCCTCTGAGAACGTTTTCATAGTTTCAATAATTGTGACGTGGAAAATCGGTTGCGGTAGGTTTACCGTTAAAGAAACATAATTTCAATAATTTTGAAATGGAACATCTGTCATTTTGATCGCTATAGACTTACTGTTAGAGAAACCTAATTTCAATAATTGTGAAATGGAAAATCGGTCATTTTGACACCGCGGTAGGTTTACTCTTAAAGAAACATAATTTCAATAATTGTGAAATGGAAAATCGGTCATTTTGGCCGCGATAGGTGTACCATTAAATGTTCCAAATAACTATCCGTTAGAAATAGGATTGATTTATAAATCGGGCAGCAAGTTCCGAGACAAACGAAAAGGAAGCTCGTTGGACCGCGAAGGGTGGGCAGCGTGCGAAGCAATCGAACGACGGCGAGACACATCTACAGAGTACGACAAACCTCGGGGTTTTTCGTGGTCGTGTATTTTTAGTTCGGTCGTCGGGAACCGCGAGAGACCGTCCCCGCTCATTTTCCTCTGGGCAGCGATTTCACGTTTTCCTGGCTCATCGATGTTTACAATGTGTCACAACACGGTAGCGTGTCGCCCGCGGGCGCTTTTAGAACCTGGCAATATTCCAACCTGGTTCGCGAACCACGAGCAAGAAGCTCGCCTCGCGAAATCCGGCTCGGAAACAACACGGCTTCGTCTCTCAGCTCGGCTCGGCTCGGCTCGGGTCAGCGAGGATAGACCACGCACGAGGCGTCGAAGAAAAACCCGAAGGCTAACCTTCAAACGCGCGGAAAACAAACGGCGACTTTCGCGTGCGCGCGACTTTTGTTTCCCCTTGGTAAACCCGAATTCCATCGCGTCTCGCGAACAAAGATGGATTTTCCTTTGCACGGACATTTTCTTTAACGCCGTTTCGATACGTTTATCCGATCAGGACAGGTAAATACCGGAGAAATATTAACGCGTGTGATTATACCGAACCGTTTCGTGTTCGAGACGTGGATGTTATCGGGCTTTGGGTCGCGTGAGCAGAGATCGCGAGGGATCGAGGCGGGCGCGAGAGATCGTGAGTCACTTTCGAGAACGAAACCTACCTGCGTTGAGTTGCGCCTCCTGCAGATAAGACAGTGCCATTCTACGATCCGTGCTGTCCGGTTTCACTTTGACACTCCATCCACTTTCCTCTCGTGTGCACAGATTTTCACTTGTTTCTTTTCTTTTTTCCCGGGCGGAACTGGAGAATAAAAACTAGATATCTCGCGTACACTGCACGGAACTGCGAGGACACGGTCGCGGAAACGACCGAGTGTTGTATTTACGCGCGCGCGCGCGTGTCTGTGCGTGTGTATGTGTACGTGTCTCTCCCGTTGGTTCTCTCTGTTCGGGAAAAGAGAAAATCCAATCCTCTCGGCTCGAGCTGGTCCCACGTGCAACCAAGGATGATCGGGAAAAACGCGAGCGTAAACGATGATCGAGGAAATCGGTGGAAACGCAACAAGGCCCCGAAGGTCGTGGCGAAGAACCGAAAGAAACGAAAAAGTAGCGAGGAGAAACCGAAAGGTGACGTAAAACGTGTAACTACTCTACTATAAACAACAAACGCCGCCTTCCGACCACGAGGAACGACGACAATCGACGACGTTGCTCTGGGCTGACCTAACCCAATACTAACTGACAATCGAGTCGCGCTCACTGTAGTCAAACATCCCCCACCATGTCGTCCGAGCTCTCCCCACTCTGCTCCCCAACTGTATCCCCACTTCGACGCCACGGTTAGGGCTCCCTTCTACCCTCTCGAATCGCAACCCCGGATGCGCGAGTCGCAGAAACACGAGGGGTAGGGGGATGAAGCTGGCGCGTGTTTCACGGGGGGATGGTGGGGCGAAGCGGGTTCGGCGAAGACGAACAGAGAGGGATGATGGAGATCGCTGATGGATCTGAGAAGGATGAGCGGTGGCGGGAGGGAGGGGGGGGGGGAGACAGGGTGAACCTGCGACCGTGATCTTTAAGGGTGGAGGGTCTCGAGAGTGTGGCGAAGACTGTGGAAGGGTAGGGGGTGACCGAGGATGGGACGAGGAACGCCGCAGAAGGCGGGTAATCGGTGAAACCTGCGAGAGAAAAGATACCGAGCATGTGGGCTGGATTAGGGGGGTGAGGACAGGGGTGTTTTTTGCGATATTCTGCGATCGTAAACCGAATCGTTGCACATTCGGTCGCGGTCGCGGAAAGATGGACGACATTCGACTCTAGGTTAACATTATTGACACGAGGTTCGCTGGACCCGTTCAAACGACCGGTTCTAATATTTTTAATTTACCAATATTGTTCATTATTCAACGGAAATTTCTTTGGGTATATATTACTGAAAAATGGCTAATTGACTGTTAGTGCTCCGTAAACTCTAGAAGTTTGTGTCGATTCCAGTCTGCCTCGATCAAGTATTAGTTTACGAAAAGACCTAGTTTTGGAAATTTTTCAATTAATTCCACCTATTTTACAAAAACTACGTTGGCAGAATTGGCTCCACCGTGAGTTGCTTGTTCACTCTTTGAGATCGCTGAACTACTAAAGGAAATTAAAATAATTGTAAACCTTTAGGAGCATGTGGAGTATATGTATGAATTCGAGAAAACTCAAGAGTTCCGAATTAAATGATCGAATTCGTAACGAAATTCTAATCTCCGTCATCAGTCTCCACGCAATCAGATTAAACTGCACCCACCTTCGCCGCAAAGATGGCTGACGAGTCCGAAAGTGTTGCAAAGTTTCTGTTTGATCAATGTGTCTTCAGTACAAACAATCTTTAATACTTTCTTCCTTAAAATACCGAATCTTATCAAAATTATCGTTCCTCAACGATGGCTATCTCCGTCACTTAGGTTGAAGTTCAAACGAAATAATTAACGATGTACGCGCCCAGTCATTATGTGTACAATGTATACAGCTCGGCTCTCCTAATCGTAGACTTAAGATTGTATAATATTAAATATTATCGAGACACCTCGTCTGCAACATTCTACCAGGTAGTATCAATTTCCTATCAAACGAATTATCTTATCGTCTACACAGCGATATCTCATTCTTCAAAATTCGTTCGGCGAAGTATTTTCGAGTTTCGGTTCGTTTGAAAATTCGTCGTCTGCCGTATTTTTTTTCTGTTTCATTAAGTAACAATACCGTCGTTTTGTGTCTCCAGTACGATTCCCTTGCACGTGCACGGTTCACGGAACTTCGACATTGTTCTCAATATTTCAAGAACGGTCGATACGGAAAGTTGTATCGTCGACTGCGATGTCCACAAATCGTGCGCCGTCTTCAGTCTCCCTTGCCTATTAGAACCCCGCGTGCATCATAAAACATACAGCAGTCGGTGTATGCATTTCTTACACGTCGTCTCTCTGAAAAAAAAGAAAACATTAAAACGGAACAACGAAGAACGGGGAAAGTATGAAAACGAAAAACGACGAAGAACACACCGCGTTGATCCGAATCGGCTGAAAATTTCCCAACACACGCGAGCCTACAGGTTCCTTTACCGGTGATAAAGTAATAAAAATATTGGCAAATAAAATAACAAAATAAAAATGTTGTACATCGATTGCGAGAAGAAGGGGTTCGATGAAAATTGATTTCGTCCCTTAGTAATTTAACGGAAACAACCAACCAACGTTCATAGATTTTTTAAATCTTTCAATATTTTTTTACCCGGCCAATTTCTTCGTAAATCCATAAAAATCTGTGTTTATCTTTAACATTAACACAGAACAACGAACAGGGAAAAACCGCGTTGAAACGGATCGACGAAGAACACCATTGATCCAAATCGATAAAATTTCCGAGCACACAAACGATCCTCCAGTTTCGAAATTTTTTTCGGGCATATCCGGTATATAAAAAAAAACAACGAAACAAACAAACAGAATTGTCGTGCGTTCGCGTCGATCGTTCTCGATCCATCGAACGATCGGGACGCGCCTCTCTCTCCCTTTCTTTTTTCGGGGAGAATCAAACGAACCCCGAACAATGCAATTTGCGCGGGGGAAGGGGAGAGGGGGTGCAGACTGCACAGTGCAGCGGCCGCGCCGGTTGCATCGACGAGGAATTTTCCGAGTCCGCTCGCGACTTCCGAGCGCGATAACACCCGCCACAATGCCCCGGAAAGCACAGGGAGAGCTTTGTTTTTTTTTTTTTTCGAAAACGAATTCTACATCCCCCTTGCACCCCGTAGCACACCACACTCGGCACCCGTTGACGCTCCATTTCTTTTTTCGGAGGTGAACAGCCCGCGACTTTCACTCTCCGTGCACATCTTTATCTCTTCTACTCTCACTCTTCAATTTCTCTCATCTCCCTTCTCTCTTGCTCTTTGAATATTTCCAACTCTCCCGGTCTCCGTTAATTTTTCTCTTCTTTCGTCTCTATCTTTTTGCAAATTTTCCTCTCTCTCTCTTTCACTCTCTCTCTCTCTCTTGCTCTTTGAATATTTCCAACTCTCCTGATCTCTGTTAACTTTCCTTTCGTCTCTATCTTTTTGCAAATTTTCCTCCCTCTCTCTGTTACTCTCTCTCTCTTGTTCTTTGAATATTTCCAACTCTCCCGGTCTCTGTTAATTTTTCTCTTCTTTCGTCTCTATCTTTCTGCAAATTTTCCTCCCTCTCTCTTTCACTCTCTGTCGCTCCCTTTCTTTCTCCCTCCTTCCTCTCTGTCTCTCACCTGCCGGTGCTCGAACGTGCGCAGCGCGTGCCAGCAGCCAAAAACTTACCGGTGCACGATAAAAAAGTGGAAGAATGCATGGGGCCCGGGGCGCGTGTAACCTTTCACGACGCGCGTGTGCGTTCGCACGCGTCCGTGTGCGTCCGTGTATGTTCACGCGACACGCGTTTCCGCGCACTCCACCCTGTCAGCCGGTTGTCCTCCTCAGGATAGAGACGAAGATCCGGAGATACCGCGGAGAGGGATCACCAGGGGTGAATCTAGGGGATGAAACTGTGCCCCGACGACACAACACAACACGGGATCGAAATCTCGATGCCCGTGGTCCAGCGAATTAGCTCAGACTGTGCGCAGTGTGCGCCACACCAGTTCACCCTCCTCCGTTTCTATTTCTTTTTTTTGTCAGGCTTTTTTTTTTTTTTAATTTGAACTTTGAGAGAGAGATGTACAGGGTCTTTGGGGTGGGCCACGCCAACCGGAGGAATTAGCGAGGATTTTTTTGAAGCGTCTATTGTGATCTATGTGCGTAGCAGTCTATGGAATGTTTATGGAGGAAGTTTATTGATGGGCCAGGTTAATTTACGTTCTTTTGGTCTAATGAGAGAAATATCTAGATGTTGATTTTAGACGTCTTTAGAAAAAGTGAAGTTAAGAACTGGGCTGACGAAGTATTGCTAGATCAATATTATTGTCAAACTGCGGACTTTCGTGCAAAATAAAAATTCTTTGTGTCAGTTGCAGGACGTAGGTACCACGTAGTAGTTTTATTAAGTTGTATGAAATATCTCGAAATTCTTAAATCTTTGGTTTTTGCGTAAAATCTGCAGTATAACTATTATTATTGTTACAGAATACGCTTAAGATGTTTCTATTTTTCTGACAGCATCATATTAAATCGTCTAGGAACACCACAATCTCTTTAACGAATTTCTAATATTGCTTATGAATAAATTTTTCTTGGTACAAAAGTATCCATGCTCGAAACAGTCTTTCTAAAACGGAAACAAATTCTGAGAAATCTCCGAACTCTCGAAACGACAGTTTAACGACACCATTTTCCCCCTTCGCTCCTGCCAAATCCAAAAAACGAAGGGAAACGTGTCCCACCGGATCGGGAGTGCGGGCAGTAAGTACTTCCGTATACAAGCCTGACAAAATATTGTGAAAAACCGTGCAGGTATAGGGGTGTCTTTTATATAAACCGCGATGAAAGTACGGGATCGCTATAAAAGGAGATCCGATCCTCGTTCCAGGTCGGGTCCATGGTCACGGTTGCGCGATGTAAGTGCAAATCGGCTGGAAATTTTCTAAGACGATCCGCAAACATTTAATCCCTTTCGGAAACAATCCGCCAATTACGTAACCACCGTTCAGAAAGGGGCAAAACACTTTGGCCTCTCGGTTCTTTTTCCTTGTGGCTAAGGGTCCGTCTGTGCAGCGGATGCGTCGAAAAACTTCTTACAATGGGCAGATTATTGGCAATTATTACGATACTTAACCCTTGGACGGCCGACCCTCAAAGGGTGGTGCGTCTACCTGCCGTTTGGGACCATTGTTGCCTGCTAGATGAGCCTTGTAACCCTTTCAGGTCAGCCCTTCGGATACCTGCAGCGTCGAACGTACACCGTGGCACGAAGTTAAACGGTTGCCATTTGTCATCCGTGCATCTCATTCACCCGAAACGCGACCACCTATTTCAGCGAATCTAGAAAACCCCCCGGAAATTTCGTTCTCGGGCCTGTTCGGGCACCCGGAAGTTTCCGAGCATCCTCCCACCGTTGGAAAAATTTGTGTTCGAGCATGACCCATTTTTACGATCACCCAAATGCAATTTTAACGTTTTATGTTTCAGCCTCTGAAAGATTCGGGATCCCGGCCCGACCGGACCCGAGATTCGGGTACCCGCGCAGCCCCAGTTTTTCCTGCTCCCAATAAACAGTAAACTCGGACAGAGTTATATTATTTTCCGGCATACTGATCAGCAGAACCAGTCGCAGCCAGCGGCAGATTGTCACCAATAAATCCGAAGGCGTGAGGCACAAAAGTGTTCGAACGTTAGCCAGCGTCGTTAAAAACGTGGAAGATAATGAGATTTCGCTTGCATTACTCGAGGTCAGGCGTTTGTGAACGGTAGTAAAACGGTCTAAGGGTTGTCCATCTCCTGCGTCAGTTTTGAATGTCTCCTCAGGTTTGTTCGCAACTGGCTGGAACGTTTTACTCGGGTATCAGTCCCTACGATGTCTCTATTACGGTCTTATACGACGTTCAGGTTGCTGGAGGACGAAGGGCACTGTGATGTAGGTCTTGCTAAAGGGCGTGAGGATGGTCGGCGCTGGGCAGTTTAAAGTAGAATTGCTCTAGATACTCACAAAAGGAGGCCCTAAAGTTTCCCGAGTTACCTTTTTCACCGCGTGGAGCACTCTGCTCCGCCAACCGAAACACGACTTATTACTATTAGAGCAGGGCTGTTCCCGAACTTTTATAATTTTACAACGCAAATTATCAGGTACGAAAATACTGAGGGTTAGGTCGTTACAGAGGCACTTCGCCCCGCGACTGGAAATCTTAAACGGGGGAACGACATTTTCTAGGCCAGTTCACCGGGCACACGCACACCGAAAATTCCAGTGTAATTTATCGTTTGTTGAGCCCGCGTTACCATTTTAACGGGCCGTTTTACGGTCTTCTCGTAAATGAAGATGTTTGCACGTTTCCTCCATCCGTGACCTTGAATGATCTCCTAATTATTGTGACAGGCCTCCTAATCAGCGGAACTATTGTCGTAATTGTTTAAAAAAGGGTGGTGAAGTTTGACGTTCTGAACGTTCTAATCGCGTTTTCTAAATTGTACACAGGCTCACGAAAGTATTCGAACGCCCTTTAAATCGGTATAACTTTTTTTTTTAAGGTGGATCAAACGACCTGACATTTTTTCAGGAGTCAGAAGAATTGGTTTTCCAAATGATGTGCAAAAAAGATTTTGAAAAAGTTGCAATTGGTAAGCATTACATGAGGAAATAAGAATGGCACTTTTCACAACTTTTTTATTCGAACCTGTAGTGAAAATTTAAAATATGCGTTTCTACAGTAAAAATGATAAAAAATTATCAGAATAATTTTACATGTGCTAAAGTTGTTTCAACAAGTAATTCACGGATGTTAATATTAATTTTTTAGTGAATGGTACGCGGAGCGGCGTTAACGAACAATAGGTTCCTCCGAGCGTGGCGGCTTATCTGTTGAACGCGCGGGAAAATTGGATTTTTCGAAATTTGGTATTGTGCCGCTTTATATTGCACTGTTTTATATTCTTCCCTGAATGAAGATACGAGAATCCAGGAAAAGTGAGAACCTTTGTGTTTTTCCAATTGTGGCCGTTCTGACCTGAAAAATGCTATCCGGGCGCAGACCATTGTGTTCCCCGTTACTTTTAACGTTCTAATTAGATTTGTGAAATTGGAGGCGATCATTGTTCTGGGATTGTTCGTTAAAAATTACGGTGTGCACATTTGCCGTACCCTCCTCGAAAATATTTTTTATGACGCGCGGCTTTCCCCGCGGAATCGATCGAATTTGACGTTTTTACGCATCCGTTGCGTCCGTTTGTAAACTACGGAAAATGTTCTAGAGATGCGCCCCCGCGGTTTTTTTTTTTAAACAAATTTTCCCCCGTGTCACAGGGGTAATTATCAAACGGGAGTTCTCCCTCTCCAGACTCTAATATTACGTGGACAAAGAGGCGCGACTATTTCCAATGTTTTCCAAAAATATCCCGCTCGTTCGTCGTCGAAAGGTGTAAACAAACCGGTCCTCCTTAATCTCGGTAATCCAACACACCGTGAAAAACTGGCGTGCTGCTTCTTTTTCCACACGGTACGGAAATACTTTCTTAATTCTTTCCGTAAAGAAAATGGCGCGCATTTGAGGACCAGTTGGAAGCTTGGTGACAAATATCTTCTAGTGGCTAGAAAAATCCACTTCAAGACAGGTATTTGAAGCACAAACAAACGATGCATAATCTCAGTTTGTTTAATTATCCTAGGTTTCTTACAAATATGTTGAATTGTAATACAGTCATAGAAAAATAAAAGACATATATTTCATTGTCTAGAATATAGCGAATGTTGTCAAGGGTTGAAAATATGTACATTTGAATATCTAGTTCGACCCAGTGTTTTATTCTCGGTTTTATATTTTGGGACAAATGCGTTAAATTATGACACCGGCATTTTTCAAAAAGAAAATCGTCACGTGCTGTTCTAGGGCAGTTAAAAGATGCAATACAAGATGTCGATACAATTGACGCGAGGCAACGTAACAAATACAACGATTACTTGAGGGACGTTAAAACGTCGAACTGAGCTCGGAATCGCCACGGTTAATGGCGCAATAAAATCTCGGCGAATCGACGACGAACTCGAACGAAAGTAGGCGTGTTTCCACAAACGACGAAGTTTTCGTCTCGGGTCGGTATTTTTTTTTTCTGCTGCCGGATCTTTCACAGAAGAATCGGAAGTCCCAACGGAAGCCACGACACTCGAATTTATGCAAACCAATCTAGCTTGAAATCCGTCCATTGTAAACGGTAACCGTTTCGCGTAGTGCCACAGATTAAATCGATATCTTGATCTGCGGTTGACGAGTGCAGTTGGTCACGGGATCCGCCACAAAGCTTAGCCAGAGAACTTTTTGGTCGCATCTCTTTTCCCATTTCTCTTTCTCTTTTTTTTTTCGAGTGGACGCTTCTCTCTCTCTCTCTCTCTCTCTCCTCGATCGGTGACCGTTACCAGCGATAAAAATCACCGAGCGTTTCCACATATTTAAATACGTCTCTTATGGTAATAGAAACTCGACGTCTTGGAGCCCGCGGCCTTGATCCGATCGAGATCTTTTCGGGAATTCCATCTGCCCCGGGAAAAGTTCGTTACCGAAGTTTTTTCCCGTTCTGTACCGGCCATCCTCGTCGATGACGATTATGGTCGCAACGGACGAACGCTTGCACCGTTTTTGCTGCACATTTTGCAGGAACATTTTCGTTAGGGGGGAGATGATGATCTTGATTCAGTATTTTATTGTTGCGTTGGGTCTTAGTGCGTACACATCATTGTTAGACTGTGGATCTTTATATAAAATAAAATGCTTGCGCATCGCCCATAAGGGAAGCAGATTTAAATAAACATTAATCTCTGTGTGACGAATAACTTGTATAATATTGCATTTGATTGCACTCTGGAAGAGAATAAGATTTAATATGATTGCATTCTAATTCTCGACCCATTCGTATTTTTGTTTTCTTTACACCGCTACTGATTGCATAGTTTTTTGACCTATTCAAATTCCGGTCGTTTTAATCGACCGCTTATGTAGGCAACGAAGACCAATGAATAATTTTGAAGCACTGTCTAGGATCTCTCGCATAAAATTTCATTTTGGAGATCTTGCTGATTAGGTGCTTCACCAGCTGTGCCTCAGCGTTGATCTCGATTCTGTTCGCACGCCACATGTTCGCCAGTACACGAGCATGATATTAATACAGTATTATTAGGCGGCATTGGTTAATTAAACGACCCTGTAACGAGCTAGTGTTGAAATTCTTTCGATCGATGACGAAACGTACCCAAACCTAGCGCAAATTCTGTTATCACTCTGAGGTTATCTTCGCAAACACAGTATGGCGTCCTGCAAGAAGAGGAATTGTCTCGTTGCTAGACTGTTATGTATACGTAGCTTCTTATATACCGATGTGTGTACAGTAACTGTCCAGACTCAGCCTAAATAACAGATTGCGGATCTTTGTGCAAAATAAAAATTTTGTGTGGTACAAGAAACAGAAGCCACAATTTTTTCGGCATTTGTCCAGGCTTGCTGTGCCTAATCGCTGGACTTTAAACGTCGCGACTGGTTCTAATCGAGGCTTCGCGTGCACCGCGCGGTTATCGACGGCCTCCCATTAGCGTGCCCGTAAATATTTATTCGAATCAATGACGCGTTTCGAAACTGCGGGAGAAAGTTTGTCCCTTTGTGTCCCGGCTATCCCATAATCCGTGGAGCTTAGTTCGATACACCGTCGATTCGAATCGCTTTGAAACTTTGCGCGCCAACATTTCTATTTCACGTTAGCCGACGCCGAAAACGGTGATGCTTTACAATTTCTTTCTCGAAAACAGTAAGACTCGGACAATTTTGTAGAATTAAGGAAGGCTTGGTTTAGTTAGAAAATGCTTCATGACTTTTTAAATTGAAGCTTCATTTTATTTTGCTTCGTGCAGTGGAGCAAAGGGCATTGTTGCAAAATGATTTATACGATTATTTCTAATCCAAACGGAATGAAAAAGTTTACATAACAGAACAAAAGTACAACAAGGATCTCCACAAAGTTTCAAGCTAGTCAGTTACATCTATCCATTTTTTAAAAAATAGCAAAGGACCTGTATTCCTCGCCGGAGAAACAAAAATTTTCTTCTTAATTCAACGATCTGCGCGATACATATTTTTTTCACCTACATTTATAATACAATGGAACCGAGAAAATTTACACAAGTAAACAAAAGTGCAGGAAAAACCTCCACAAAGTTTCAAATTCGACAGTTACTTCTACCCATTTCTAAAAAAAAAAAATGCAAAAGAGCCGATATTTTCCATCGAAAAACAGAAATTCCCCTAATTCAACGGCCGGCGCGATAACAATCGACAATTACTTTTTTTCCGGCGATCGGCAGTTCCTTTGCTCGTCGGTATAGCCTGAGTAGCACGAGTTGTATCATCGATTCTACCCTCGTTTCGGACCCGTCCACCGAAACGGACTATTTTTCCCCGGAAACGTATGCAAGACGGAAAGAAGCACGATTAGAATCGCGTGCTCTCGCGGGCTCTTTCTATTACTCTGGTTTCTGTCTTCGTCACGGGGTAACGTGCCGCTGCGTAACAAGGGCCTAACAGAGCTGTCAATCCGTCGATAAATTGAATGGAGGACCTAAAACCACCCTACATTTTCTGCCGTCCTTCACCCCCTTTCATCTCGGTGCCCGCGTACTCTTACACCCCAACGGCGGCGGTGGTGGCGACCCGAGGCTCGATATATATATTTTTTTCTCTTCTCTCCTCTCCTCTCTCCTGTCTCTCTGTCCTTTCGCAACAAAAACGTCTGTCTCTGCGTTTGACGTGTGATTCGGCTACCCTCGTGAAGAGATTTAAGGAAGCAGAAAAGTGACCGGACGCGGGACGGCTCTTTCTGGTTCCAGCGACTCGATTATGCTCGGACATTGCTTGTTTTAATAGCTGTTCTCGCGTATTTCTCGCCGACGATCAGGACCATTTATGTCCGCAGCGAGATTTCACTCTTTTCGACGTTCCAACGAGTATAATATATTACAACAGGGACTTCAACACGTGATCCAGAATTCTCTTGGATTTTTTCAAACTCCAAAACAGTCAACAAATTAACGCTCAGGAGAGTTTCCATTTAGACAGCTGTTTATCAATTATTTTTATTTTAATTTTATCTAGATCCATTCGTATTCTTATTGCACCCGTTTGCTCAACTTTCAAGTGAAATTCACCACCACCGAGTTGATTAGCAATGACTTAAAATACTGGTTCAAACTGGACCCGGGGCCCGCCACCCATGTTGCGAATGTTGGACGATTTTCGGCTCGGGCCCTTAACATTTTCGTAGATTTTCATATTCCAGAATCTTCGAAAATTTTTGGAATACGTCTTCGGAGAAATTGCAGAACGACATTGCTCTTCCATTCTCTGTACAATCTTTCATCGGTTGTTGCATTTTTAGTTTCCGGTACAAAGACTTCAAACTTGTTGAAAACTTTGTCTCTTGACATAGGGGTTTAACGCTAATCTTTTTCCAAACAGGGACCGATGCATTTCGAATTCAACTTTCAGAGAGTGTACCGTTGATAACACGGTTGGGTGAACTCCAGCACGATGACAGTGCGAGTGTCTTTAAACGATTAGGACCCAGTTTGATTAGGATCCAGTTTATACAAGACGTTAATCGTTCGATGACGCATCGACCGACAGGCGCCAACTCGAGCAATCAGGAATGTTTACACTTTGACTACCGGAAACGCGCTAATAGGCTGTCGGAACACTATGCTGCATCAGGACCGGAACGCTATGCTGCATCTACACAACAGAAGCTTCGAGATCTTCTTCGACTGCGGACTTTATCACATCTTGTTCAATTTCTGAAAATTGTTGAAGGGAACAAATCTTGCAACTCTTGCAATCGATGAAGACTAGATCTTTATGCCACTGTCTACAGATCTTTATGCAATCTCCTCTTGTTGCCGACTCTTTAATAAACCTTAAAATAAAAGATTCTTTCCTCAAACTGGAAATTTCTTCCAGTAAGAATTATACAAAACTAAAATTAATTTTCTTCGATGCTCACGTCCCTTTGAACTTTAAATACCGAAATGCGTAAAATTAATTTGACTAAACTAGCCTCGGTTCGCAATGATTATCAATTTTAAGTTCAAAGGGACGTGCGCATCAAAGAAAATTAATTTTAGTTTTGTATAATTTTTACTGGAAGAAATTTTGAGGAAAGAGTCTTTTATTTTAACGTTTATTAAAGTCGTAGACGTAGACTATATTTGATCAAATTGATTTAATACGTTGAACAGTTCTGACATCCATTATCGCGAGATCCAACGGTCTTCAAGGCCCGATATCCAGATCGATGGATCAGGATCTGGCCAGGTGTCCCGAGATGGTCAACTGTTGCGAGCCTACCTTTCTCGCGGCACCTTCGCCCTTCTGACCCTCGGGCTTTCATCGCAAAAGGATCTGTCGGTTAATCGGAAGTCGCGGAGTGGACGTCGAGGAAACCATGAAGGCAGGGACGTACAGGGGGGACGAACGAAAAAATTTAGGGGTTGCTTCGATCCGCTTATAGGACGTAACAACGCGGGAACGATTCCTTTGTGCCGTTCTCGAGGCAACGATATGCCGAAGATGCGCGGACGTACGCTTCGATCGGTTAGCTTTTTCCTTTTTATTCTTCTTCTTCTTCTTCTGCATCCCCTCTTGGACAGCCGATGGTCGAAATAAACAAGTCAACGGAGGGTTGCGATGGTACCGTTGGACTCTTTCAGGATGTCCGATGCTGTCAGAATCTGTATCTCCGCGTAGATCCGACTAGCATGTTTAACAGAAAGTGAAACTGAATACAAACGTGTTACAGTTTCGTTCGAATTAAGGTAAAGGCACCATTAGTTGACCATTTCATAGAAAAACATAAAAAATAAGGTTTTTATAAGCGCACTTATAAGTGCACTTTTGATGAAAGTGAATCTCGGATGCCATGCCGTGTGTTGTTTAAATGTCAAAACCATAAGAACATTTCAAACCTTATTTTTTATGTTTTTCTATAAAATGGTACTCACTACTGGTACATGGTCAACTACTGGTGCCTTTACCTTAATTGTCGAATCAGCTTGGCGTGTCTCCGGCAATTGTGTTGTAGATGGATTTATTAGTGAATCTTACTGTTGATGAATTTATTAAGGAATTTGTATGCGAAATAGAAATTTTGTGCATCAATTGTAAGAAACAGGGGCCAAGAAACAAGTGCTTCCTTTCTTTATACTAATCTGAGTAAATTGAAAATAACTAACTGGTGATTTCAAACTCGTTTAATCCCACGGTCTAATAATTCTATATTGATTATAATTAGACTGCGGATGTTTATGTGATTTCCAATTTTTGTAAACGAGTTTTACGCAAATAGAATCCCTGTAGATACAAAACAAATAAAAATCATACTAAATTCTATCGAATTTTATATTAAGGCATTTTTTGAAAATTTTTATAGGGCATAAATGCATAAAGATCAGTCCAATTATAATATATCGGAATGCCCGAGTAATGTTTCAAAAAATTGTATACTATCTCAATTCGTGCCAATAACAAACTTGAATAAAAATAGTAATATTAATATCAATACTAATATCCGTAAAAATCGTCGCTCGCACTTGTCTTTATATTAGTTTATTGTGCAAAGTATACTGTATTTATACTTAAGTTACCGAAAAATATAATCACACGCATTAGTCAACAGCATTCAGCAGATAATTTGACAGATTGGGAAGCACGAACAGAAAGCAGACGACTATGATTGAGCTTGGCCGTCGCATCTTCCAAAAGATATGAAACTAAATACGCGTTACTCACTGAAATGACCTAATAGAAGAGTCCATGCGAGAAGAGGGTGGGGGTGTCTTCATCGACGACCTAGTCCAGGGTCCGCCAATCGAGGATCGTTCGAAAAGACTATGCCCGGTTTGGTGCGAGGGTTAGAACGCGGAGAGAAATTCTCTGCCGTTAGGGGATGCAACGCGAAGGGTGGAGAGAGGTGGCCGACCCCACGCGACGCGAGGTTAGGCTCTCTTTCCGTGGAGAGAGCAAATCCCCCGGTTTTTCGATTTTCGGGTAAAACGGGCCGGTAAAGGGGAGGCGGCTGGGTGAGTAATTCGAGGCGGGGTGCGGGCCCGTGTGCAGGCCTTGCCCCCTTCGTTCGATCTGCACCCCTTAACCAGGCGCAGCCTTAACCACCCCCGTTGCGCGATCACCCTCCCGAACGGGGCAGGTTTGACCAATATTCCTGAAGGGTAAGAGAAAGAGGGAAAGGGGAGAGAAAGGGAATGGAGAACGATCGCATTATTCGTACCACGCGACCGACTAATTCCTAAGAGCCGTGTCATGCAGCTGCGATGGCGCGCCGTTGAACAGTTCAGTGACATTTTCGCCCGAGTTAGGCTGTTGCCTACGAATCTCCGATTTCGAACAGTGCCGATCATAGTAATCATTATTGTAATCACAGTATTCCCTAATTGTCTTCATAATACTCAATCAAGCTCCGATCCCAAACACAAGCAAGCGCGGAAATAGGCCCCGTTCAGTGACTTCAAACTATTTCCTCTGCAATTGTTCCAAAATTTTTTATTCGCGATTATGTCGTTTCAACTTGTGAAAAACAATCCAAGTCGTCCGGTACAATATTAAGAAAGTAATCTTTTTTTTAGAGTCAACACTCCGTGATTCACGATAAGGTAGATTGACTACGTTACCGACAAAGTTAGACGAAAAATGGTTTTACGTGCCTCAACTTTTCGTTCTTATATGAGATCATTTGTCGCTGGGAAAGGGCTCATTCGAAAGAGGAAGGTTCAATCGAAAAAGTGTAGAAAGAAAACATAGTTCGAATCCAGATATTAACCCTTTGTACTTGAAGCTATTTTAACTGCAAAACGAAACATTTCTTCCAACCTAGAATATTTCCCCCTTCTACATATGTTTTTTTTCGTGTTATGCATACGAAAATGGTGCAATTTACTTGTACAATACTGAAACGTTTAGTAATTTCTTAGATACAAACAAATTTAATGATGTAAAACATTTTTAGTGACGCCTTACAGTCGCCATTCGAGTGCTAAGGGCGAATGCCAGAGACTGTATCTCGAATGAGTAGAGTTCGAGCACCGATACATCTAGATTTGTAGTGAAAAAATGTGAAAAGAAAATATAGTTTCCAGATCCCGGATCTCACGCAACAGCTCTGTTAGAGATGCACGTTGACATAACGGCCATCGATACCGTTTCTTCAATAAAAGTCGTTCGAGGGCGAAGAGGTCGCGTCGGATCGAACTCGTTCCGCCAGTTGCGAAAAGATCGGGTCTTGTATTTAAATATGCGTTCCCCCTTCTGGTTAGTAAGATCGGTGAATCGTGGAACGCGTTGACACTGACAACTTGTTGAACCGCGTCGCGTGTACGTATGTATGCACATGCATATACATATTGTCCACCAGAGCGGAGTAGTTAATAATACAGGACTGCAGTCGATTCTCGTTCGTCGTTTTCCTCTATATTGAAAGGCCAGAGTGCTCTATTCATCGGGCGTCGTGTTCCGTCAAAATAAGAAAACAAAAAATTGACGGATATCGGACCTCTTCGACACTTCATTCGACCGGTCCGCTCTTCGCCAACAAAGATGGCACACAGGCCCCTGTAACGGTTCCATATAATGCCGATCGAGAAAATTCCGCGCTCGTTTCCTACCAATTACCAATCACTTTGACGGACGTCGAAGATCCGCGGAGACAGGGTTTATTAAGTTTCATTCAGCACCGGTGATTGCTGCAATGATAATCACGCGAGAACTGCAAAATTGCACGTCGCTCCGGAGGGGGTGCTCCAGCAGCCGTATGCAAATTTGGATTTTTTAGTTGCAAAAGCATTTTCACCTGAGAAGTCAAAGATGCGTGTACTTAATATTTACAGCCCGTCGCGGTAATCTTGAAATGCTTTTTTAAAAGATTCCTCCTAAATAATTATCAGCATAAATCAGACCTCTCAAGGATTCAAGATCAGTTGACAAAAACCGGGGCTGGAGGGATAATTAATTAATATTACTACAGGAAGAAGCAAATTTCCATTTGATTCCACCACTTTGCAATTTTTATTTTCCACAATTGTGTTTTCGTTCGGGAGGAATATATTTCTAAAGAAATTTCCAAAGAACCAGCTTATTTGTCTAGGATTAACAAAATGAAGGAGTTAATTAATTCGAATTACTATACGATCGGACATTTCATTTTGGTAATGGACGTTCCAGAAGTTATGGACACGAGCTGTAATTTATGGCACCGTAGGCGTGCGTCCGTCGGCTGTAATGAAAACAAGTTTGTGGTGTCGGCAATGTCGGCGGTAAATGTATAATATCGTGTGTCTCCCATTCGGAGCGTCGCATGTGTCGAGAAAACAAGGCGACGATGACCAGGTAGGTACAGGCACAGGTGTTGCTTGATAAAACGGCTTTGACATTGGCCTGTACCATCATCGATTGACCACTTATCCCTACGACACCGGTCACGGTGTCGCCGTAGACGTTGCCAGCCTGAACAATAGCCAGCCCGTGGAAGAGTCTTTGAATTTTCTCGGCTTGCTCGTTTCGCGCGAAGGTTGAAGTATAGACTGGTGATAAAATTGATCCAATGATATGCTCGTCAATATTTCAGTGGCCAATTGGCCATCCAAGGGAGAGCCAGCCCGGGTCTACCCGCTGCGTACAACATTTGCCCCGCTATTATGTATAAATATGGAAATCGCTTCCGCTCTGAATTATTTAGGCATAATTAGACGGTAATCGATACTGTTTAAATGCACACTTCGACTCCTCACTGGGAATGCTCTATGCTGCACTTCGTGGCTCTGGGTGGCAATGTTACGCTGCTCGACTGAAAATCGAAAACGTCAGAAATTTTATTTTTTTAATATAAATATATTGATGATGGAAATGTTGAAGCAAAACGTGACTGGGTTCAACGAGGCAGATATCGTGGTAAAATATTTTTCTCGATTTTTATTCGATTCTTCTTTATCCGTTTGAGTGCGGCGAAGCGCTATCGCGCTTCACTTTCTATGTATAAGAAAATTTTCCGCACTCAAACGGTTATATGTCATTTTATAATTGACACGTTCGTCGATAAGGAAAATGAAATCATCTTTTCGTTGTTTTGATTTGTTCCTGATCTATTCAATGTTTAGTATAATTTATGTTTGTTTTTTTTTACTGTAAATTTTATATTGAAACCCGGATTTGAACGGGTTTAAATGAATCTGACAATGGTTCCCAGGAAATAGTCAAGATTTTATCGTCTTTACCCAAACAATTTTTCTAGGAGACCAAAAGCACGGATAGTAGACATAAGTTTATCTGACACAATTTTTTCATCAGACCAAAAGCAAGAATAGTAGACACAAAGTTATTTTAAACAATTTTCGATGAGGTCAAACACAAGGGTAGTAGATATAATTTTATCTGAAACAATTTTTCCACAAGTTTGAAGACAAGTATAGCACGCGTCCGGTTGTTTTCCTCACTCTTGCCACACCGGTATAATTCAAGGGCCATAGTGTGGTCGTCGGTGCGGTTTCGTTGGATTTATGCACCATTACCATAAGACAGGTGTGTCTCTCGTTGCTTGGTGCCTCGTCCCACCTCCGAAGCAGGGCCTGCATCCTCCGGAATTAATAATACGTCTCGAAGGAGGTTCACTCGATTTAGTGCCGACCAGGGTCCACCGACAAGGTGCAATTGTTTCGCCGCGCGTTTCAACAACTTAATCGATGGTAACCGGGCTGCTGGTGATCGATACCCTAACCGGCGGCGGGGATACTTTTTCGCTTGTGTGTGGTCCACCCTTTTTTTCTGCCTGCCTTTTTATCCTCTCTTTCTCTTTCTGCGTTCTCGTCGGCTGCTTTCACGGCAGCTTCGGAAAGAAGAATGCGAACCCGAGCACGGTTGATTTCATTTGGCCTCTCTCCCTCTCTCGAAAGGTAGATCACGAGTTTCGAGATTCCGATTCCAATTTTGTGACGAATTCGCGGGTCCCCGGCGAATTCCTTCCTTCCCTTCGCAATACCAACCAGGTGATTTATTATCTCCGCGAGTTGTCAGAGTATAGTCAGCAAAAGACACGACAATGATTAAAAGATAAAGTCGTTCGACTTTTCCGGCCACTGTATTCCCCTGTCGCCATGTCTTCCGTTTCATTAATCGATAAACAAAAAGTATTTGATAGTTTAAAAAATATACGGAGTGTTACATGTTGCATAGTAATCTGTCTTTGTTAGTTTGCTTTCTCGAGATACATCTTCGGTTTTTCAAATGGTATGGCCAATATTTTTTCAGAAAAAGTATGATACCGAAGAGGGCTTGAAACGAATGATTACCGAGATATTCTCAAATTTATTTCATTTTAGGAATTGTTAATATTTTTCTTCTACCTTCGCAAGGAGATTTATCGCACAAGTGATCACAGAATTAGAAGGTTCAACCGTTTCCAAAAATTGTTCGAAGACCGCAGATTCAGCACGGTTTGTCGCGCAGAGGCAGCGTGGAACGTTTCACGGGAAGCTTATGGATCATGCGAAGGAGCGGCTCGAGGAGACGGGGATCCTTGGGGCACCATTTGTCAGTGTCCATTAGTAGGTTGGCAGGGGGACGTTTAGCTTGACACAATGTTAAAGAGTTGTGTATTTGCGAAGTTAAATGAACCTTGCACCGTGGGCGACGATTGTGCAGCTGCGAGAGTGGCTTCGCCTCCTCTCAACTCTCTCTCTCTCTATCTCTCTCTCTCTCTTTCTTTCTCTCTTTCTGTAGAAGAGCTAAACCTCTTGAGGTGTGTCCATGCGAGAAAACTGTAAGGGCGAAGGTACCAAGTGGAAGGAAAAGATGGGGGCGAGAGTTGACCGGTCATACTTCTTTCGGTGTATAAATAAAAGTAACTTCTGCGTTGTTGTACACAGCGGAGCCTCGACGTCTCTTTCCTCCCTCCTCGCCCCTCCTCCCTTGCCCTTCGGCTTCGATCTACCTTGCGCTTTGTTGTCCACCGAGAAAACGGGCCGGACCTGCTGAAAGAAATTGCTCGAGCACGAGTTTGATAATACTTCGAACTGTTCCCCTTCGCTCGTGGTCTTTGTTCCTCGGGCGACGATTCTTTTTCTTGGTGGGGAAAAAGGAGAGAGAAAAAAAAAGAAATAAATAAAGAGAAGAAATCGGCCAAGCTCGATGGAGCTCTTTGCTGCAACGGTGCCGCGATTTCGACGTTATTGGCGAGCTATTGTATATTCGTGACGTGAAAGATGCTGTATTTATGCGAGGAGATTTCCACTTTGTCGTAAATACGTTCCCCGGGAGAAGTAGATTGCAGATTTCTCTGCGCTCAGTTGCTCCCGGAAATGTGCGAAACACCGGGAAACTTTTCTTTAAGGGAACGAGAGATTGGAATTTGAGGTAAGAAATACTAATTGATTGGATCTTCGTGCAAAATAAAAATTATTTACGTCCATTGCAAGGGGTAGGAACCGCTTGGAATGTTTCCGACCTTGTGAAATTCATTTCTGTAAAAGTAACGCGGATAAACAAAAATCACAAACGCCATTGCGTTGCTTGCAAAAGACAGTACAACTTTCTCCTCTTTCATTTCTTTCCAATGTTCACTATTTGCAAGAGAAACGCTGGCTAGTGTTGACAGGAACACCGTGTAAAAAAAAAAAAAATGAGTATATTGAAAATAACGCGTCTATATTTTAATAATATAGTTTATTTTCCGCTTTACAAAAAAAAGGTGTTAAATATAGTAGCAAAACGAACACGTCGTGTCGGTTGCCTGGTCAGAGTTTAAACTGAACATCGGTGGCACCGCAAACTGAACATCGGTGGCATCGCAAAAACAAAACTGTAACGAAGAGAGCACAGCCGATTAATCAAATCGGTGGGCGCCTTCTCATTGGCTATTGTCATGGCATAGAGTATGAAAAGCTCATATTCCAACAGAGTAGGTGCTTTTTAATACAGTGGAGCGATTAAAATCATTTCGGAACATTGCCTAAGCGGCAGTATAAATCGAGCATTAATGAAAGAATCCTGATTAACACTAGAACTACCGAACCAGTAAAAATGACTGGTTCCTAATGTTTTCTTTCACAATTACTGAAATTATAAAAATGTTTTTCATTGAAGCACATGTTGGAATAAAAATGGTATTAGGTTCGAATAGACGTGGTCTTGTCATCGTTACAAAGCAATATTCATCGGTTGTATTTATTGCTCGGTAGTACTAGTGTTAATTAAAATCCTGAATCAATGAAAAAATCGATGTAGATTTTTGTCAGAAGGACTCGGAAAATTCTGGGATCGAAGGGTTTCCAGCGTCGCGGAGGAAATTCGATTGCAGATAGCAAGAGGAGACGCGTGTCCCTCTCGGTCGGTGGCGAAAGAACAATAGAGAAGAAAGAGGGTGGTCGGGGCGTTCCTGAAACGGAGGATCGCCTAAGCAAGAGTATACTACACGGAGAGAGGCAAGCCCTCCCCTCTGTGTGTCGGTGCTTCGACCGACTCATCCTCTCCGGCTGATGGAAGCACGTTCCGCACGCGTTCCGCGCACATGCGAGGGATATCCACGCGACCGGCAGCAACAGGCTGCCGTATCTGTTCCCTCCTCCTAACCGGGACCTCGTGCCGATGGATCATTTTATTGCGTTCCTGCTCTCGGAGCCAGAAAGCTGTTCCTCTCCGAGAGCCCTCTCGGTTTCTCTTTCGGCGCCGGCGAAACGCGCGAGAACACAAAGAGGACGCGCCACCGGCACATGCTCGGCTGTCGATTAGGCCTGTCGGCTGTAAAATCAGTATTCCCGGACAGGCGGCATTAAAACTGTGGACATCTCTGTCTCGTGCGATCCTCTTCTCGGTCCTCGATCGATCAAAGCGTTTTTCAACACGTCGAACAACTTGTTTAACGCTAAACCTACCACCGCTTTTCTATTTCACAATTATTGAAATTATACAAATGTATTTATACGAAATTACTGAATCGACTTATTTATTCAAGCACATATTATAATGAAAATCGTAGAAAGTTTAAGTCTTCTGCCTTCTACGAGACGTTTCACTTTTATATGTTTTGTGCTTGGTAGGTTTAGCGTTAACGATTAACTGGTTTGCTATATTGTTTTATAACTTCTACAAATGCTGACGGAGTCGCTCCAAATTTTGTTTATACTTATTGCAGTTGTAATATTATTTTCAAGCCCCAGGTATCACATGTGTATTTTATTTGTTATTTTAGCAAGTTCTGTTAATTCTAATACTTATAATTTACGAATATTAAATGGTTACTTTTGATAGATACATTCATGTTATTTTTATAAAGTAATGTAAAACAGTCATTTTTGGTGCTCCGTAAACCTAGTGTTCACCTCCTTATACCTTGTAAAACCTATCAAAGTTTGTTTTATTTAACGTATTGTAATAAAAAGTGATTTTCAATCTTTATGAAAAGAGTCAGACGTATATAACTGACGTGGCAATAAATTATCTAAGAAAGAGAAACAAATACATTAGCAACACTTTCCATGTGTTTAAATAGAATAACAGAGAAGAACTTGGTAAAAAGTACTACTAGAAAAGATCTTCCGACACAAAAGAAATAATAGAAATATTTGTTTCTCTGTTACAACTACGATGGAGAGGAAGGACAAGCATCAGGAGACCCGGAAAATTAGGAATATTTTGGAAAAACCCGAACGGTGACGCCAGTCTGGACGAACGGCGACAGCAACGAGATCAAACGGACCGAGACCACTCGCGGAAACGCGAGTCGAGTGGCCGTATGGATCTCGTCGCCCGAGAACTCGGTTTTTTCGAGGAATAGCCCGGAGAGAACTAACCCTCGCTCTTTCAGCCTTTGAGGACGCCGAGTTCGAGAGGTCCGAGCACTTTTCCTGCTGCTGATTTTTTCGGATCTCTGTTTCCGGCAGGATTCGAGCACCACTTTTGCCCGGGGATCGTGTTCGATGAGTGTAGGGGATGATTCTGGGGTGATAAGAATTGTTTCAACGTTGAAACGGTTGAACCAGATGAGCCAGAACCTAACATCGAATTATTGGAATTTCATTGAACCCAGTGTTCTGCAAATGTGAAATAATTTCTCTGCTGAATAGATCGTCGATCTCTGACTAGAAAAGTGTATGGAAATTCCCGTTTTCATAGACTATTTTAGATTGTAGATTATTGTGTACGTTTCAAATAACATTTCTAACTCAACTAAACATTGTTATACCATTGTTCAAAGTATTTGCGACATGATTAAACTTGTTTCGATTCAGTACATTCCTATACATACGTATAAATGGAAAAAGAAATTATATACGATGCAAATATTCTAGGTCGATAGAAATTTTTGGTTTTCGAGTTGAAATAGTTCCGAGCGCAAAAAAACCATATTAATTTTTGATAGCGGCGAACATAAATATCTAAATTTCAGAAATAAAAAGCTACGAGAAAATAATCTAGAATAAATCTCTGCCTCTCTGCCACCTTGCCTAACGATTTCCTTATTTGCTCAGCTTCTGGAACCGCACATAAATGACGCGCCCCCTTAGTATGATTATCTAGTAATGGCAAATAAACGCGAAAGAAAGGATGTTTTACGAGATTGTAGGAGCGTGCTGCAGCCTCTTGTTATACAATCTGCAGCACACGCGGATACAGAGCCGTTAATATTTGTTTCATGATTCGCACCTAAGCAGGTGTCGCAGCCATTGCACAAGGGCGGCATTGTGCTGGATTTCGAGTCGCCCACGCGCTTCGAATCTACGATCTAAAAACGCTCCGTGCTTCCGCATCCTGCCCACGGCTCGGCATAATTTTGCGTAATACCCGCGCTACCCTACGGCAGGACCTTTTCAAGAATCATAGCATTCCCTTCGTGACGACTGTATCTGCTGAATTGACAGCTGACGTCTTTTCACGTCCGGCGATCGAACGGGTCCGAACAATGCTGCAACAATTTCATTGTGATTTATTGTGGAGCTGCCGCCGCGCCCGTTTTTAAATCAGTGTAGAGGATATAAATTATTATATCCATCCTCGCTTCTCCTTGGATGGAAACAGCTCAAGAAAATGCGTTTTCGAAGGGAATTTCGAATCAACTTTCTTACCGAGTGGCTTTTATCTGCGAAAAATTATTATGCCTAGACTACGGATCAGTGAAGAATACAAATTCTTATATTTCTTCGATTTTCCGGGAAAGAAAATATCCATTTCTGCCTCGGGAAAATGGGTTTTAGGAGAGAATTTGGATTCAACTTTCTCACCGTGTGGTTTTAATCAATATGGGAAAAATTATTATGCCTAGACTACGGATCAGTGAAGAATACAAATTGTTATATTTCTTCGATTTTCCGGGAAAGAAAATATCCATTTCTGCCTCGGGAAAATGCGTTTTAGGAGAGAATTTGGATTCAACTTTCTCACCGAGTGGTTTTAATCGAGTTGCGAAAAATTCTAAAAATTCTTTGTTTCCTGTTCGTCTTCGAATACAATTTTTAAGGAGTAGAAAGACTTTTAAAGAATAATTTTCTTTCGCATAAAGATCCGCGGTTTGATTATAATAAAGACTGACGCAGCTTGCAGCCGTCATCATCGATCGAGTTTCCCGCGAATGCTCAACGTTAATTTCAAAGATGGCCGACTTCTTCAGACTCTTTGGAAGATTTCTCTGAGAGAGAGAGAGAGAGAGAGAAAAAAAAAGGAGCGCTGCTTTCAAGAACCAAGTCAGAGGAATCAAGCGTTCCACTTCCCGAGTCCGAGACTGCGCTCTTCAACAATGCTCTCTGTTTGCGGCACGCGTTCGGACCGTGGCGAGGGTGAAAAAAAACCGCGGTACAAAGGGCCATCATCCCCCGATACTGTCAAATTTCGATCCGACGGTGAAGATTCGAAAAATTGTCGGATCGGCACCAGATGCCGGCACGCTCCGCCGATCAAACTTAATAATATTTATGCAACGCGTGTGCAACGCTCCTTCGTCCTGGATCTTCGAGGGTCCTTTATTATGCTGCGCCTTTTTTTTACACGGGGGTGAGGGTTTCATGGATTAAGACGCGAATAAAATAGGATTTGGAGCAGAAGACGCGAGCCGGCTGTTGAAGTGATTCTATATTTTCGAATTACGAGGATCCAAACCTCCACCAAAAAAAAAAAAGATCAGCTCATCGAACGAAACGTACTTTGTAATGATCAACTTTTGACTGACTACAATGAAACGAGAATGTACTATATTATGTACTATATTATGTAATTTATTAGAATTATTCAGAGAAGAAATAATTTTTTTATCTGATTGATTAAAACAGACAATATCAATATCAAACAAGAGACAATATCATCTCTTGTACATTGTTCAATTTTGACTCGAATTAAAGCAATTCTTTTATCCTTTTTCTCGCCATTCCTTTCGCTAAAAATTAAGTAAAAATTGACAAACGAAGTACAGTATTTTGACTTTCAGAAATACAGAGATATATTTATACACATCGCTAACATGTTAAATTCTAAATTGAAAAATCTTAGATTGAACTCCGCAAGACAGTTCTGCGCAACAAGCAAGCTTATAAAATGAATCTTGAAGACAAAAGGTTAATAGTATTTCATGAAATAAGAGAGAACTTCTACGAGCAATTTGTACGTGTGTACGCGCGCCAATGAATTTCCGCGATTGCATTTTAATTTCGATTTTAATTAGCCGGTCGAGTATCCATGTATTAATTACAAGAGGCTGCGCGCCGGCAGCTAAATAGTTAAACAGTCTCTCTTTCATTTCGTCCGGTTGTATCCCGGCGCTGAAAGTGCATTTAAAGAGTCCAAGGGGTGGGGGGTGGAGGGTGGAGGGTGAGAGAAGTATTGGGTCTTCTTTCTAATTAAAGTGGTAGGATAAAAGGTTAATACCGGCCAAGGGGGAGTCAAATGAAAGGCGCTGCGAAGATAGAAGGGGTGAGTGGTGCACGCCCCTTTCCTTCTTTTCACCAATCCAGCGGCGAAGGCTTGTCTGGCATGCATAATTACACGAACAAAAAAAAAAAAAAAGAAAGGAAAAAGGAAAAAGAAGCGAACACCGCCGTCGTCGACAGATGCTGCAAAGGGTTGGCGAACAACCCCAGCGAACCCTGGGGGTTGCAGAGCCCGTCGCAGAAGGGTTAAATAAATCGCGGCGCTTTGATTGGTCGAGCTAACCAGGGTGGACGTGAAGGGTACGAGGAAAGGGTTGAATCGCTGACGCTTATCGGCCATCTTTAAATCGATCCGACTGCATGGTCGTCGTCGCTGTTCTCGCAGATTTTCTCCCATTAATCTCACTCGATTAATTAATTTATGTAACTACCACCGGAGGCTCTTCTATTTCATACAAATTGAAAGCATTCGATCGTGTTGTTTTATTTCGGTATCATTGGACGCGGATATTGCGGTGGATTTGCGCGATCAAAGAATACTTTCTTGTTAACGGGATACAAGCCGTCGTTTCTCATTAATGGCCGAACGAAAGGGGAGAGCGAGGAACCAAACTCTCGGAGCGATCGGGCAAATGGCTCTTGAAAAAGTTTTCGGTACAGCGGCGCGTTGCGAAGTTTAAACCGGGCCACATGATTAATGATGTCTAGATAATCGCGGCTGAGCCACTGGATCCGAGAAAGCCTTTAAAATAATCCCCGTAAAATTACGCCCTAATACCGCGCCCATTAATCCCGCATCTTATTTTCCAAGGGGTGGACGCGTCTTCTAAAAACTTTTCGCCGCGTTGTTCGGGACGTTGAAAATCTTTACGCAAATTGAATCATTCTACCGACTATTAGTAAGAATTCTTTGACGTCTTTTTATTTTACTCGACATACATTTTTATTAAAATCATCTGTATCAAAGGAGGTCGGCCAGGACTCAAATTAGTATTTTTGTATAAGATGTACTTTTGTATCAATTCAGGTAAAAAATGTTATTTTTCACAAAGATCCGCAATCTAATTGCTGTCCAATGAATAATACTCTTCGGTATTTTGCTACAGTCTAAAGAATCTTCTCTACGGAATACGAAGTGTGCCCACCAAGGAATGAAAACACCAAGCTACCACTAAAGCTTAGGCGAGGACTGTAGTGTCAATTTATTCTACAAAGTCTCAGCCACGTTTCTCCTGTTTTGTCATGTTTTACACAGTCCTGCTTGTCGAAATATTGCCCGATGACGTCCCGGCAGCCATCGATTTCGCTCTCGGGGGTGGCTTCGAGGGTCTGGGTCGGTTTTAGGGGTTGGGGGTGTCGTTGGAGAATCTCTGGACACGTTCCTGGCATCGAAGTTTTCTTCCCCAGCGCGTTTAAGCCGGCGGCGCTGCCGGAATTAATTATTTAGGGGACAGAAATGGCACCCCTGTCCACCCCCTCGATTTTCTTCCTCCCCTACGTCCTGGTTTTACTCTGTTCGAAGCTGGGATCGTGGCTCGAGCCTAACCTGAGGGCGAAGATATAATTATGGGCGGTGGGTGGGCTTCAAGTATTCATGTTTTCATTACGGCATCGGGCTTCTCGCTATCGTCCAAGAAGAATAACGGATTCCAACCGCCCTCTAACACTGCGCCGCTACCGGTCCTCTCTTTTCTTCGCGAAAATGTTCCCGTTCTTCTCGACTCCTCAACTTCCGGCGCCGTTGACACACGTTTAATCCGTCTGGCGCAATTAATTTCTCGAGAAAGACCTGCTCCGCTAAGAAAGACGCGCTCTCGAGGGGAGTCGGCCATGAATTAGTCCGCGGCACGAACGATTGACAAGAAAATAGCTACAAACGTTTCCTTAAACGCTCTGGGGGCCCGTGTCTGCGTTGTTCAGCCCTTCTTATCCAGAACTATTAAGCAGAACCAGGTGTACCTCGCACAATTTGGAAAATCAATCTCTTGCAATTTGTACACGATGATGCGTGAGACAAATATTTTTGCATAAAAAGGAAATATCAATTACATTACGTAATAGATTGAAATCTCTTGCAATTTGTACACGAAGATGCGTGAGACACATATTTCTGCATAAAAAGGAAATATCAATTACAGTACGTAATAAATTGAAATCTCTTGCGATTTGTGTACGAAGATGCGTGAGATACATGAATTTCTGCATGAAAAAATTATTAATTACATTGCTCATCGATATGCATGCTACTGTGAAAATAAATTGAAATCTCTTGCGATTTGTGTACGAAGCTGCATGAGATAGATACATGTTTCTGCATAAAAGACTTATTAATTACATTGCTCATTGATATGCATGTCACTGTGAAAATCAATTGAAATGTCTTGCAATTTTTGTGTAAAAATGCGTGCCAATTAGTTTCACTGTTCAGTTCGCGTAGAGACAAGGCAACGCGAGAATGAAGTGGAAAGCTGCACGAAAATCTTCGCCGAAAAGAATGCAACCGCACGAAATCATGGGAACAGAATTTTGCAGAGAATGGTCGTAACGTGGGTGTATCGGGGTTCGTTCGCTTACATTTCTAACGCGTCGAGAAACGGTGGAAAATGTCGAGCAAGTTGTTGCACGGGTCACGAGGCACTTACATCTCATAAAATATTGTCGGTCGTCGGGCCGGTTTCTTGGCGGGCAATTTTTCTCGCCGGGAGACGAACGCTTTGACCAGAGGGTGATGCTGTGTGAGTCTACGAGAGAAAGAAAGAGAGAGAGAGAGTGAGAGTGAGAGTGTGAGAGAGGGAGAGAGGGAGAGTTAGCGCGAGAGCAAGGGGTCGTGCCCACCCTCGTCGACACCCACTGTTTTTGCCCGGTCCCGTTATCTGCGCTTTGTTCCAGCGTTCTCGCACCCTTTGTCCCGGGGCCGTCCCTTTCGTAACTCTCGAGATCTTTTCGGCATTGTCTTCCCGGGGATGGAACTTTTTTGCGAAACGTCACCGTTGCTAAATTAATCGACGCCGTTCTCCCGGTAAGAAAACCCGTGGAACGTCGTCAGCCGAGAGGCGGCCGGAGGGATCAGCCATTAAAAATTCCTGAATCAGTACCTCCTCGTTCCTGATTAACGGCCTTATCTACCGGCGACGATCCCTACGAACAATTCTTGACAATTTATGGCTGAGCAGCCTGAATCCTCCCGCCGAAAACGTCTTCCATTCTTGCTTCCAAAGAGATTCGCATAATACGTGTCATTCTCTTCTTTCGCCCCTCCTCGCAACCCCCCAAATTTGTCCCTTTCCGCAACTTAAAATAATGATAATGCTGATCGCTCCTCGCGGGTCGATGGAAATTTCCAGACTAAATTTCCAAAGTATATCAAATTTTTTTATCACACCTCGTACATGCGTCTTGCTATTTTCTCTCGATATAATGGTTACCAATTGATATTATTAGCCCGTTTGCATCATAAGGATATATGAAAAGAAGGCCTTTATCAGCAAACTTTTTTTTATTATATTTAAGTGCAAAAATAACTACAAGTAAAAGCATTATAAGAAAAAATGAGAATTACTACTTTCATTTTCATCTTCCATTTATATTTTTTATATAATTTTATATAATTTATATGTATGTATCACAAAGGTCATGAACATGTAAATTGTAAATGCTACCAGAAGCTAGTGGAGGGAATGAAAATAAAAGAAGAAAAGCGAGGGAACGAGAAAATCTCACAAAAATATTAAAATATGCCATGTTGAAATGAGTTATACGGTTGATGAAGTTTTCAGAATTCCTAAAAAAAAAACTATCACAATAAACATAACCTGCTCAACGAACCGATATCACGCATCGTGATATTAAGTACCTGATATTTATTCGGAACAGAAATAATTACGGAACATCTGGATAATTGCGGACACTTCTTCAAAACATACAATTCACGGGGTTCGGTTAAACGCAATGTACCCGATGGAGGTTCTTGCTGTATTATTAATCGAGCAAGGCTGTTTAATGTATTGTGCCTCGATTATGGAGGATCTTGATGCGTAATAATTATACTGACGCTCGAAAGTATGCGTACCATTGCATTTGTTCCTATATACATGTACCATACTTTAAATCTGGATAGTTATCATTATTTATAAGTTTCGTGGTTGTATTACACCCAATAATTTCATTATTTACAGTTGTTTAATTATTCTTAAAATTGTGAAATTTATATCTTCATCTGCAACATTTGCCAGCGTTGTCTATTTCTTATTATTAATTTTTATACTTATTAATATTTATACGGGGGATATTGCATATTGCCAGTTAGAAAAAGTAGAACGAGTAGAAACGTCGTCTGCGAACCGACGAAGTAGGAAATCGCGCGTCAGCCGTGGCCATAATTCCGGAAAATGAAGCGAGCATGTTCAGGGAACATCCCACACACGACCCTGTCATGGGGTTAGACGTCCCCCCAGTAGTTTCCACGATCACCATCGTGGACTCCCTAACCCCCTCGCAAAAGGGGGGCTGGGGAGGAGTGTGCACGATGCAACTGACCAATAAGTTACCCCTCGGTCGTGCCTACGCCGGCCAAAGCCGATCGATAGTTACAGTATCCACCGCCAACCGTCTTCCACCACTTTTCCCATTGTCTCTTTTTCCCCGTTTTCCACCGTTTCAGACGCGGGGACGGTTTTGCACGAAACCCGCCGCAAATAACACGTTTTTTCGAGCGGAGGAGTACTTTCCGCGACCTCGAGGAGTGGGTGGTCATGGCATCGAGATACTTTTCTAATATTAACGCGGTCGCGACCGGCCGCCATTGCTCCCTTTCTTCCGATAAACGGACCTTCATGCTCGCAGATATCCATACTGCACCCTTGTCACAAAAGCGAAACTCGAAAAACGCAATTTTTCAATTGTCACTCGACTGTGAATTCTTTTCGAAATAAAAAGTTTCTGCATCGACTATCGAAACGGGACTCGAGTAAAAATGTATTTCTTCTTTTAATAGTTTTAATAAATTGAAAATCATGATACACATTTTCCTGCTGAATGCATTTTTATAATTATTATTTGTGGATTTTATTGTGTTATACGAAACTATGAAGACATCAGAAGAAATTAAAAGTACTATTAAGCTATCGTTGAATTATTAAGATTATTATAAATAGATCCGTTGTCTAGTTATCAGTGTAAAAATGTTTACAGAAATATTTTACAACAAAAATGAGTAGGTCGAATGCAAAACAGTAAAGGCATTATTTGAAAATACTGTTGTATCGCGTTCAACTTTGTAAACACATTAAAAGAAGAAGTAAATGTCTTCTATGTTGCTCCAATTTTTATTTCGCATAAAAATCCGAAGTTTATAACGCCATTTTAACCTAGAAAGAAGCCAAAGAATGATGCACAATGCAGTACATATGGAAAAAACAAATTGTGAAATTGTGGTGCATTTTGTGTGGCAACTACTCTTCATCGTTTCATCGTCAGACGCATCTCTCTCGTCAGCGATCGATCTTTCTCGGAGGCGCCATTAACATTCTCTTTCAATATTTTTCGAGCAACCGGGGGTTCGGGCAAGTTTTTCAATTAACCAGCCCAGGGGATGATTGAAAGTTAAGGAGCCGGGCGGCGGCGGCCGGTTAAAAAGGATACTCGTTTTGCATCGTTGCACTTTCCGCGGCAAGGCTCTCTCTCTCTCTCTCTCTCTCTCCTCTCGAGGTAACTCGAGGCGAAGTTCCCTATTAAAATTTTCCCGAAGACACTCGCTCTCCGACGCCGAGCATTGCCGGCGAGAGGTCTTGCTGACGATGGCAAATAAGAAATTCAGATGCAATTAATGCCCGGGAACGGCGAAACTGTGTAAAAAACGAGGAGCCGGGGGGATCAACTTGAAGAAATAACGAGACGAGCGAGCAAGTTGTCTTGGAAACTGAACAACAATCGTAATCAATCGTTCAAAATTCGCTTTTCTCGAAAACCGAGCATCGGATGTTTCTTTAAAAATTGCTGATTTTAGTGCCCTGCACACTGAATTTGGTCGACTTTGTTCCCAAAAAGTATCTGGTAACTTCCAATAATTTTCTGGGCTTCTCGTAACTGTGTTCATTATCCCAAGTATATACTACACCAGTTTGTCCACTATCTCAAGTACACTACACATACTGTACCAACTCGTCCACTACCTCAACTATACAATACTGTACCAACTTGTTCACTGTTTCAACTATACTATACGTACTATACTAACTTGTTCACTATTTCAACTATACACAATACTATATAACTATAATTATAATATTAGGTTGTTATTTACTCTTGTACCATTTAAATTCTAAAAATAAAATATGTAATCACTCTTTCATTCCACAACCTCTTCTGACCTTTTTGGCAGACATCATACCGTCACTGTAAAATTTCTGCGGTTTTTCATTAAAATACTTTTCAATGGTGAATAATATAAACATATCCACGGCACGAACTTACGGGACGACCTAATACTATAGAACTGTAATTCCTAAGTATACTTTACCAACTTGTCCTCTATCACAACTATACAATACTGTACCAGCTTGTTCACTATTTCAAATATTGTATATACTATACCAACTTGTTCATTATCTCAAGTATACTATAGATTCTATACCAACTTGTCTACTATCTCAACTATACAATACTATACCAACTTGTTCGCTATCTCATCTATAATTGGTACCAACTTCTCCACTAGCTTAATACTAGAGGGTGCGACACCATCAACCCTATCAATCAGTTCCTCTCGTTCTCGAAAGCAGTCGACAAACTCTAGTCGTTCGCAAGATCATAGCGCGTCGTAGCAACCATTCTCATAGCAAATGTCTCTTCGAACGCGATCCCTCTAGATCGGCACAGCGACAGATCAAAGACGAACGCCCCGTTGTAGGTGGTAGCGAAAACTTTTCGGCTGGTGGTGTCGCAGCGGGGATTAATTCGGGCATCGCAGGGTATCGCGGGGGCGTCTATATGGCGAGTGTTCTTCGGAGCACAGGCCTTCCGAAGTGGGATGCCCGGCTGAAACGCCATTATTCCCCCGGCACTTTATCTGTTCTTCGGAGAAACAAAAGTTCTTACGTGCCGCGCGACGGTACCACCGGCTATCGATCTTTTCGCCCTTTCGCGGCGGTCCCTCGCGGGGAATAATGCGCCGCAGAGATATACCTTGATCCGAAGATATCCACCGGTCACGATCCAGCGAGGAACTTTTATATCAAGGGTCAGGAGAAAGTTCTTCGTTGCCTTTCCCGCTCTTCTTGCTTTTCTTTTTTTCTTCCTCCTCCTCCTCCTTCTACTTCTTCTTCTTCCTCTTTCTCTGCTAGACCTCCTCCCTGGTTCTACTCTTTCACCGTGCCTCGCTTTTTCGGCGGGAAGTTCGAAAAAGTTCCCGACACCGACAAGTCCGTCGTCGGAACCGGGCATCAAATATTCTATGAATTCGGAGTCGGCTTTGTGGCCGCGTTCGCCGGCTCGCAACGGGATGCCGGAGAATTTCGGTATTTTTTTACGAACGCCTTTCGCGACACGTTGTCTCACTTTTCCCACCCTCGCGCTCGTTCGCTGGTTTCGAGCGATTTTCAGTCTCGGGGAACCCAGAATTATAGGGAGGCTGTGTTTGCGGTACGTCGTTCTTAAGCGTCGCAGGAAATGTGGGTTTTAATTTGATGATTTTGCAAAAAGTGCCACGATGGAGGAATATTATTTAACCCGTTTGCATCATAAGGAAATACGAAAGGAAGGCCTTTTTCTTGAAGGACTTCATACTTTAAAACACCCTCCATTTCTATTTTTTTTAGCTAACGAATAATGATAGTGACCAGAAAAATTGAGCGTTCATATAATTCTGGTGAATTTTATCAGAATGTTTGAACAATCGCAAGCACGAGAGGTGATTGCCGAGGTCATTTGCAGTAACCTTTCCCTTTGTGAAAATGTGCTCCGCGGCGGTGTTACGAAGTTATTAATAAAAAACACGAACCATTGAGAGTTAAAGAGAATCAAAAGTTACTTCAAATTACCTGAGAAATCAACCACTTCAAGGAAGTACGAACAAGGAAGTTTTTGGGAGGCCCTGTATAATTATTAGTGAAATCAATCGGCGCTACGCATAACAAGCGAAAAGAGCAATTTTGATTGGAGTTACATCGCTTTTACAATCTTTTCCAATTTCACAATTGTGAAATGGAAAACCCGAATGATGATTCCGACTTGTCTGCCAGCAGTGTAGAAACAGGGAAAGCGGTGTTGCACACCAACGCAGAATTCAATATTCCTGTCGAATATCGGAGGAGGGAACGATGGAAGGAACAATGTTGCACCTCGAAACTAATTAATCTTCGAAGGCGCCGCGCCTCTCCTTGGGGCACGGAACGGTTCGACGGGTTTCTTTTAAGGAACCCGCGGAGCTAATTAATCTTCCGGTGTTCCCGGAATCACGGGTGAAAACACACCGGCGTAAAATTAGCTAACACCATCGGGGCGAGTCCTGCGATCCTTTCGGAACGTGATGCTGCAGAACTGTGATCTGTTCGCGCTCCCAGCGGACTGTTCACGCGCAACGAAACGCCAAGCGGCAAAGCGTTGCGCGCCGAACGAGTACGCGGAGAAACGCATAATCATTTCGCTGCTAGGCTGCCCCGAAGAAACAAATCGGTTTGCTCGCAGGGTGTCCGCCGGACTCTGTCTGATCCCTTCACGGTTGTTCCCGCGAAATGAACATTTTATTTGCACTGCCTTTGTTCCTCCTTCGGTCCTTATTGTTCCATGTTTCTCGTACAAACGTGCGCGGATAGAAACATCCCCTAAATAAGCTTTACACAAACCTCGAGACAATGCCGCAAGACATCGTCCGAATCATTTTTAACACTTTGATTGCCAAACGAGAAACCTAAAAAATTCCATCGAATCAATGTAAGCTATTTAATGAAATAAAAATTGCAAAAAAAATTATGTGTATGATATTGGAGTAGTCCTCCAACTTTTTGGCATTTTACAGATCCTAATAAAGTTTGGTACGATTAATATATTAGCGTAAAGATTTATTTTAGTTCGGTTTTCTTACCCAAAAATTTCTCAAATAAAAGCATTCGTTAGAAAACGCGTTCCGATTTGTTTCTAGCAGCGAAGATATCTATATAGATGTAAGACACACGAAAGGTGACGGATATCACCTGGCCAACTCGAGAATCGCTCGCTAACAGCATAGAAAAACCATTGTGATTCGATTCGATACCGAGATCGAGCTTGAAGACCGGGACTTCTCCGAGGGGGCGGGCCCTCGGGGATAGTTTTATTTGCACGAGGTCGTTTCTGACCAGCCGGGGTGAGGCTTACGTGGAAGACTTTGAAGTTAGAAAGCTTCCCGAACGAGATTACGCGCGGCGGCAAGGAGCTTTTCGACACTTGTGCGGTTTTTTTTCCCCGCTTTTCTCGGGCTCCATCTTCCTGTTCCCGCGCTCCGAGTCCTGGACGCCGGTGTTCCTTAACGATCGGACCTTATCCCTGTATCCTTCCTATTCCTTCGGCCGTATAGTGATTCGAACGCCGGGAAAAGCAATTTTCAGAACACTCCACACATTTTTCCAGCACGATTTCGTACAGGACCAGCCAAATGAAGTGTTAAGTGCCGGGATCGAGAAAGTTAAATTTTTGATAGGTCCTATTTGCTGTACAAATTAATTCGTAGGAATTAATCTATTGCATCGTTGTTTTTGATTCTCTTTTAAATTTAACCCCTTGCACTACTTTGACGAGTCTGACTCGTGATGAAAATTTTGTCCCAAAATTGAATATCACGAGTCTGACTCGTGACTTATTAATTGTCTGCCCATTCCAGCGGACAAGTTTGGCACGGCTTTTTCAGAATTTCGGCGTAGTGCAAGGGGTTAAGAACGACAAGGTGTTAGTTTCAGCTTGGTAAGATAATTGGAAGAAGAAGGAAATTTGTTTCTGGCCCCAGTGTGTGTTGCAATTCGTGTAAACATTATTTATTTATTGCATACAGATCCGCACATCAGTATGTAAGGTGCTGTAAATAGGAAATGGTGGGGGCTATTTTGAAGACTTCAATATGTTTTGTTTGCTGGTAAATGGACCACGAATTTACGAAAACAAGATCATAATTCAAGTACGCTAATCCTGTAGAATTTTTTATTGTAAGTTTACTATAAGTAATTTAGAATTTAAGTTAATTATCTTAACGTTAATTAAGAATATTAATATATTGTCTTCAGCTTATTGTTAATGTTAAAGAAGGAAAGAAATATCTATATCACTATTTCTTGCGATTGATGAAAAATTTTATTTCGCATAAAGATTTGGGGTCTAGTAATATTTTTCCATCGTTCCAAAATTATTAAATATTTATTTTACTTATTAATTTTTGTCCAAAATTTCTTCTCCTCTGATAACCAAATATATTAATCAATCTAACTATCTCTACAATACATTTCTAACAAGAATGTACAAATTACATAAATGTATAACAGACAAACAACTAAATAAAAGGATACGTAAAAATTCTGTTAAAAAACGTTGCTTGGATGGGTTCTGGATTACTGAATCTTCATTCAGGATAACTCCGTGTGTCTACGGGGTGACTCAATGGGGGCAGACGGTGACTGACCTTTTCGCTAATCACGTCAAAATGGCCGTTCAACTGGAATCTATTGACTGTATACCCGTGTCGTCTAAATGTCACCGATCCAGGTCGCTGCACGTGACAAGCCAACGAATATTATTAGTTCGATTCGCATGTAAAGCAACGACTGGACACCGATGCAAACCAACATTCGGTTTACTACGTGGAAACGCGTGCAACATTCATCGTGTCAGTAGACAACATTGCGTTAGAAGTCTGTTGCATAATACAGTACAAAACTCTATACTATACTTCAAAACTTCTACAGATATTCGATCACTTGAATTAGTTGCTTACACTCAGTCTGGAACAGTTTGTCCAATCGAAACTAGTAGACAAAATAAAATAAACTTTCTTTACTTATGTGGGGGGTGACACTTCGCTGGATTCTAGACTGCGGATTCTCATGCGAATATAGTAGGATGTACATTATTAATGTGCATGATTTTGAAATGAGAAACTGTGCATGTTCGCAAGAGTTCATTGCACTTTCATTCGGTTTACTATGAATCTTCTGATTGGTGCAAGGAATTTACCCGTAATTCTGATTTTGATCGAATGAAAATGGAAATGAGAGTTTGCGTGAAGATTCGCAATTTAATTACAACAATCGTAGACCTTCCACCGTGGAATACTATAGTCCCATTAATTAATATGTTGCTCGCAACGTCGGTAATGTATGAGAATAATAGAAATTCACTTTTACCGAATATATTTGACAAAATTAAATTTTATTAGCTGCGAAGGATGCGGAAATTTTATCCTCCCTGCTTCGATTATTTTGATTTTGAAAATTCGATGGAAGCAAAGATTTGCTTGCTCTTAAACAATGAGTTACTAAAATTGAACGATTCGTTACGAAGCAGCCAACCCCTAACTGAAAATCTGTCGGGGTTAGCCTCGCTCGTTTTTTTATTAGACAACAAGTTTCAGACACGCCGAACGTATCAACGAAAAAAAAAAAAAATAGAAAATCTGTTCGCGAGATCCAGGGTTAAGTAAAAGCAGTCACGCGGAATGCCGGATCCAGGACCGATTCTGGACCACCGTGATGTCAGAGGTTTTCAAAGGACGGTTTCTAGGAAGCTCTTTCACTGGAAGCCAGCTTTCCCGATTTCTCCTTCGGGAGGACTTACGGTTTCCTTCATCCTCGTCTCTCTGACTCCCTCGAACTCTCTTTCTCTGCCCCTTTTTTTTCTCACCGCGTTTCTCGATGTCTCCGCCTCCCAAACTCTCTCTCTCTCTCTCTCTTTCTCTCTGGTCGGACAATTTTACCGTAATATCCGTCCCCGACGACAGAGGAGTAACAGAAGAGCGACCTCTCATTATCGTTACCGACTAATTCACGAGTCCACGCGCTCCAGGTCTCTTCGTCGTTGGTCCTCGTCTCCACGAAGGCTTTCTTCATCCCCGTTTTCCTGGTTAAACGCCACCTACTTCCGGTCGGAGCCGGGACGACCACGGTGATCGCGTGCACCGATAATTATTGGCCTCTAGTTTCCTGAAAAGCCACGACCGTCGATTCCTGGCCACTCTTCTGTTTTCCCGCAACGACCGCCCGCGATGCTTCGCGATTCTTCGAAAATAATCCCCGACCTCTCAGGGTTCCGGGGGGTTGCATGATCGACGGAAGTTGAAAAGCGAGTTCGGAATAGTCCACGATATTTTATAAAATTTTTATTGCACGTCTTGTCACAGGTTGCTAAGCATCGTTGCCGAAGACAAGAGTCTGCGATTTGATGGGCATGCTTTCAGTTGTGGTAAAGCGAGCTGGAATAGACTATGGTATTTAATAAAATTTAAGAATGCAAATCCCGTTTATTTAAAATGAGCTGGCAAATGTTTATTCTGCGTAAAGATCTAACAGACTGGAATCGATTTAACAACGTTTGGTTATGTATGCTAGACAGTTTAATTTTCAGATACGAACTTCAAAGAGTTGACACTTAGTTTTGATTCCTCTTTCGTCAGGATTATTTGCATGAATTTTTTAATACGAAAGAGAAAATTAGAAATCGGGGACTATGAAGGCACCGGTATTAATGCGAACGAGAACTGGAAGAGAAGGGCTGCGTTTTCCTCGTGACGGAAAAGTTGTTTCCGCTGGGGCGAAGATAAGGAAAAAAGTTTCTCGAAAGAAGAGGGCCGCGGAATACAGAAGTGGAGGAGATATCTAATGTTAAAAGTTTAAAACATAGAGGAGTGTACAGCTGGCCTGGGTCTGCCACCCCCGTACCTGACTGTCCGCCATTGCGCGGCTGGCCCCTTAATTTATCTGCTACTTTGTCTCTTATTTGAAAATATTAGCTTTGTCGACGCTTATAAAACACCCGTTCTGCATTCAAATTCACTTGTACGCTTTAGATTTCACTTTTATGCTGTGCAGACTTCACTTTTATGTTTTAGATTTCATTCTTATGAAAATCTGACTGAATAAATGAATTCTATTCTATTTCCTATCATACTATATTTATAGAAACAAGGTACCTTTGCAGGAATTCGCTAAATAAATTAATCTATTGGTTGATATGTTTCTATTACATTTAGACATAATAAAAAACATTTCGTTTGTTTCTCAACGAGTGTTGTCACACCAACTCAACCGCACAAAAATAAACCGAACATGCCCCTGAGCATAATCAACCCAATAATCAGAAAATAATGTTCCTCCGTCCCACAAATAAAATTACAAAATTGCATACGTCTCGAACCGTGACAGTGTCCTCCGTAATTACAGCTCTTCTGGAATTATAGTTGGTTGCGCGGGTGGGCCGGCGAAACTCTGACGAGCAGGGTGCTCAGGTTCGCTCCACCTGCGAAAAGGGGTGGCCTAATCCTTCTGTCGCTTCTGCTAACCCTCTCTACCATTACATCCTCGATGTTCCCTAACGCGTGTGCGCAGACCGCGGCACCTGTTACGGGTTACGCGCATTGCCGATCTGGGGGTCAAACGTTCGGTAGAAGGGCTGGGTAAAGGGTGAGGGACCCAAAATTTCCCGGGACCTTGGCGAATGGCAACCCTTCTCTTCTCCGGGTTCTAGCAGGTATACTAGGCTCACTGTGGCACCTTGTGCGCAAAGATCAATGCATCCTCCCAGTGGCAACCCTTTACGGACCAGCATTATGTCACGAAAGGGGAAACGGTGAACAGGTTGGGATCCGCTAACCCCTTTCACAATGTTGCCCGCAGAACGTTTTTCTATTTGTACGAACCCCTTTTTTTTCGTTCCCGTGATCATAGACCTGTTGGTTCGTACACGGTGCATTCCGTGGTATGCCATCCGGAAAAAAGGGTGCGACCTTCGGCGGGATCGAAAATATTTGAAATTACACCAATTGCATCGGTTTGCACCTATTTGCACATGTCGCTGGCGATTGGGACCGTGAAATTCAGGTGGAGCAGAAAAATTCATCGATTCTTGTGCAAAATAAAAATTGTACGAATTGCAAGGACAGGAACTGCATAGTTTGCCTCGATATTTGTTTGTATCGATATCTGAAATTACTAATCATTTCCTCGGTACACAAATCTCACAATTTTTATTTCCCACAAAATTCCACAGCCTGATAATGTGTTATCATTAAAAAAAAACATTGTCTCGTCGCTCGAAATTGAAGTAGCGACGTCTGAGCAGCAGGTATTTTACGACGTACAATTTCGAAGCGTTCCACGATGTTCCACGGTGTTTCATGGCGACTCCTCGATCCTGTCGGCCGACTTTTTTATGGGGGTCTCGTGTCGGACCCCTTTCGTGCTACCTGAACGCGTGCGTGGCGCGTTTCTCTCCTGTTCGTTTTCCTTTTTTTAAGCGAGCGTGCCCGCTACCTGGGAACCACCGACGAATTAATACGTCGTGTAATGGATTAAGGCCCCCGGACCTACCCCACGTGATATCTCCACAACCCTCTCTTCCCGTCGACACCATGGATGCGTTTATACCTGCTCGGCTCGACGGGACGCAGACACTTATGGTCGCCGCACCATATGAGAAGCAGCGAATTTTTCGGGTTCGGCCCCATCGACCGACCATTCTCTCTTTATCGAGCACTATTTTTCACTATGGGGGCAGGCAATCGATAGGGTTGTACCCCATCGACCCTTTCAATCTTGTGGTCTCGTTTTTTTTTTTTACTCTACTTTTCTGGTGCACGCACACGAAACACCATAATCGGAAAGTTATAGACACACTTCATTTTATTGAATTTGTTGGTCATGCGTGGACTGCGGATCTGGAAACCAATTTGTTTTTTTAATAGATTCAAAATAATATATTGGCATTCTTAAGTTTCTTCAATCATTTTGCTATTTTAAATTTGTACCACTCAGTTTTGTCATAAATGTATAAAATCCGTAGTCTAGTTACGAGTTTGATAAACCTTTGCCTGTTTCTTTCATAATGACAGTGGATGATTGTTAACGCTAGACAAAACCACTATCAGTTAAATGACAGGTTTTGGATTTTTTATTTTGTTTGATTGAATAGAGGTATGATTTTTAGTAGAGTACGTGTAACAAGAGCTGCACAGAATCGAAATAAATTCAATTTTATAATTTTCACGAGGCAACGCTTGTATAAATGAACAAGTTCATTGAATTCTTGCTATTTCTATAAAATACTTGGTGAAGAACTTGCATTAGGAATTAGTGAAAAAAAAAATCGTCAGTATGTTTTTAATTTTCAATGTTCTAAGTAGCGAGTTTTTTAGGTGCAGGCCCATCGACGGATTTTTTTCTATGAAGGACCATTTTCCACCAAGGGGGAGGGAATCGATAGGGTTGTACCCCTTCGACCCTTTTACTCTTATATTCTCTCTCTTTTTTTTTCATCCCGTCTTTCATGCTGCGCACACCCCGAGGAGCGTAATTGGAAAGCGATATATCCTTCCACTCGATAAAAACCGATGCTTTATGAAGTGGCTCGAAACGGTGCCATAAAGGTTTGTTGCTTCGAACGAGGCGACAGGTTCGGGGAACCATAAAAAAAAATGCGAAGGTATTTATGAACAGCTACCGCAACGGAGCGTAATGCTGGGACGAAGAAATGGCGCGTCGATGACTTTGATTACTTTAATTGACTATGTTACAACGCCCTCTTGCGATGCTTCGATGTATTTCGAATTAAAAGTGTTGGAACATAATTGGTGGATGACAAACTCGTCGCATTTTCTTCGCTTTAACACTTTGAACGCCAAACAAGAAAGCTAAAAAATTCCACGAAATCAAAGTGTTATTTGATAAAATAGAAATTGAAAAAATTAAATGTATAATATTGTGTGGTTCCCCAACTTTCTTGCATTTTACAGATCCTAATCAAATTTGGTACAATGAATATATTAACGTAAAAATTCATTTTAAAGACTGAACAAATAATTCCGTCATCCATATATGGGTGACATGGCAGTCAACGTGTTAATATACTGTTTGCTCTTTCCATTAATTTATAATATTTTCTTAAACATTGTCTTTCGTAGGATGTATTAGAAATGGTAATTGGAATGGCAACAGACGGTGGTGATTTTTTCGTTTCAGTATACCTTCTGTTTTTTTCTTTAATTTATATATCATGAACTACTGTTTTTTTTTCTCTGTAGGATGAGGCAGAAATACTTATGTTGGACCATTGGCCATCGCTAGGAGAAGATACGAAAAGACTGCAAAATTTACCAGCATACCTTTTCATCATTTATTTTCACTGAATTTCATGCAACAAAATTGAATTCTGTCGTCTCTGCTACGTTTACCCTATCGAAGCCCTGCTGTTTCCTCCCTGAAATCATGATTTTTAATCTGCCTCGACGCCGCAGCAAATGAACAATATAATCACACATCGGACCGCGTGTGTCCAGCGAAATGAGGGCACCGCGGAGGATCTAGATACAGCGTCAACACATAAATCACGATTATCGTCCGCGGTGGTGACTGGACGGTCGGCTGGCTCGGCGGATCCATGGACACGGCCCGATAAGTTTATCTCTCGCTTCTAGGGATGTTAGCTCGTGTAGCTCGCTGTCTCGCAGGCCTCCCCGAAATCAGGATCGACAATGGCGGTGGACAGACGGCCATTGAGCTCGGACAATGAGCAATGTTAGCGGCGACGCCGGCCAACCCCCGATCACACTGGTTGCCATTCTCTCTCTCTCTCTCTCTCTCTCTATTCCCCTTTGCTCTCTCCTTCTTCCTGAAAGTTAGCTCTGTGTGTCTATGTGCGACACGTAGAACGCGAAGGGGTCTCCTCTCTCTGGTCGTGTGCAGATTGCACAACCGTCCAACGACAGCTGGCCAACCCCTTGACCCCGACACAGGGTGAACAGGGTGGACAGAGTGACCGTCGTAACCTGGCTCCTGATCTGACCGAAAGAGGGTTGAACAAGAAAAGGTGTCCAGCCGGCCGTTACTTTCGCTACCGAGCTAGACAGCCACGGCATTAAATCGCGAGCAAACGCTCCGGGTCTCGAGAAGGGTGCAAGGAGAATGGCAGGGTGGACCCAATCGAAGAAGGGGTGGTTTTGCATCTGGACGAAGAAATCCTGCCGTTGAACACGCGCCGTCTCACGGTAACGCCTTTTCCCAAAAACCTGGTCAAAGTTCATTTCTTCAATTTCTGCCAGCATTAACACTAGAACTACCGAGTCATAAATACAATTGATGTAGGTATATTGCTTTGTGATAATAACAAGACTACATCTATTCGACTCTAATATCATTTTTATTCTAACATGTGCTTCAATGAAAAATTTCATTCAAAAATTCTGATGAAAACATCTTTATAATTTCAGTAATTGTGTAATTAGGAACCAGTCGTTTTGACTGGTTCGGTAGTTCTAGTGTTAATAGCTATAGTAGTCCTGCTTCGATAAGATGTAAATAGAAATGCGATTAAGTTGGTAATTATAAATTTCAAATTATGTTCGTTCGAAGAACTCGAATTCGGATTAGTGCAGGCTCTCCGGGAAATTCCGAATGCAACAGAGCAAACGGTTCGAAACCATCCGCAGGTGAATGATGGCTGTGATCAGCGTTATCGTCGGATGCGGCTGATAACTTTCGAACGATCGTTCCGGAAGCACCGTTATAACGGAAGCGGCTTTAAAACGGAATCCGTGGATGTTGCGAATGCATCCGTGCCGCGAAGAGCATGTTAAACAGTCGGGGGTCTCATTAAGCAGCCAGGTTCGCACCTTTCCTGTTCGTAGATGACGTTTCCGGTGAGTTACGAGGTCCGAGAGGGAGAGACACCTCTATCTCTCTCTCTCTCTCTCTCTCTCTCTCTCTCTCTCTCTCTCCCTCTGTCTCTCTGATATTCGAGCGTTTTCACGTAAATTTATGCCACGGGCCACCAACAAGCATCCAACGCCCTCCGCTGACAGGAAACATGTCGCTGTTGCACCTCCAGGAATATTCATGTCGAGAAATAGATTGACTATGGTATATTGTTCGGGATTGTCCGGAGATCAGGGGGGAAACAGGAAGCTCGAAACTGTTGCAGAATATCAACTAGCTTACTAGAAAACATCCCCTAAATTTCTGTATTTTAATAATGGAGGACTGAGGTGTCTTTGGTGGTCCGCTGCGAGACATTTTCATTTGAACGTTACCAGCTTCGGACTTGCTGAGAATTTGCTTTAGAATTTTTGACAGTAATTGAGAACTCCGAACTAACAGGAATTAGAATTGCGGAATGATTGTCTGAACCTCAAAGTGGAATTTGAAAATTCGAATTCAATGTTATAATTATTAATTGGAGTTTAATACGAGTAACAGGAGTTGGATACAAAAGCAATTTCTTCTCTTGAGAATTTTTGTGCAAATCAAAAATAGAGTAACAGCGTCTTAAATTCTTCTGATGACTGTTCTTCACGTCCTCTACCCATTTTTGTCATAAATACACAAAATTCGCAGTTTTATATTTACATTTCACTAATACGCATTAGTTTATATAGTTCAGGTACTTTGTAAGAGTGTACTCTTCAAAGCGGTTTCAGCACTTCAACTTCAGAACATCAAGACGATAAGAATCAATTTACCAGAATTAATCAGATACTTTACTTGTTTAATTTTCTTCGGGAAGAATTTTGTTGACAAATTTTGTTGCACGAGCTGGAGGGCGATATATGAGATTCGGAAGTTTCTGAGTGAACAGATTTGATTACGCCGGCCATTTTGAAAGGCATACCGCCATCGCTGCGATTCAACCCTTGCACAACCCTATCCGTCACCGTTCACCCCTTCTATACGAAGAAAGGGAGTTAATTCGTGTCGCTGTCACAACACTGCCATTCGTGCATCAATCCGCGCGTGGATTGGCTGGAATCAAGGATTCGGTTTCAACGAGGTCTCGTGCCGTACGAACGCTGCTAATTGCAATCAACACAGCTGCTGCTCGATCCTGCACAAACCTAACTATATCGAACCGTTCGAAACCGTGGTCGCTTTCTCACCGTCTTTAATCAAATTTATTTTCATATAATATGTTCTTAGAAACAAATATTTTCTAATGGATGCGGTTCAGTATCATAAAATGGGATCAAAACCATTAATCATGTGTTGCACTAAAAAATTTTGTCGACTCAATTGTACGATTTATAATCGAGAAAAATCCTATGAAAAATTGAAGTAGAAAATCCTTCATTTCATAAACATTTTTGAATGAGATATACATAGACGGCACACGAATATCTCTTATTATAAATTGTATAATTGGTGATGGAATCATACAAAAAAGTTGGAAAGTAAAATTGTTTGTCGATTGCTGTTCCCAGATAGCACGCGACGTCTTAAAGACGTCTGTTTTACGTCCATTTTTGGTCTGAACGTCTTACGTCCTGAAAAGACGTCTTGTAAAAGACGTCGTTTTTACGTCTCGTAAAAGACGTCTTTAAGACGTTTCATTTCCTGACGTTTCAGTCATTCTAAACTGCTAGAGAAAAGGTTTACAAACTGTAATTGATTATCAAACTGAATATTCCATCAACAAAGAAGTGCACAGAAAAGTAATACATCAAAATAAATAGATAAATAAATAAATAAGTTAAATAAATAAATAAAGCATAGAATGTTAATGTTCGCGGATATGCTGAAAAACATTCTTTTAATTTATTTTTTTTAATTTATTTAGTTTTTTTGTTATAACAAACATTCAATTTATATTTCTTGTACATGTAAACAATATTTAAATTCAATATTTTTCTCATAAGAAAAATGTGGCTTAAAAAATATTTTTCCAATATTTGACAAACATATCTATCTAATATTTTTGTGCTACTAGGGGTCTGTTTCGGGACGTCTTGAATACGTCTGTTTCGAGACGTCTTAAAGACGTCTTTAAGACGTCTCTGTGCTATCTGGGTTATTTCAATTTAATTTGAAAAATGAGACGAGTGCAGGATAAACGATTCGTAGAATAAAAATTCGTTAAAAGCAGATTATCGTTAGCGGTGTCACAGCGACCATTTCGAATTCCCAATTCACCGCAAGGTCCGAGCCTAACGGCGTCGTTATGGGAGCGAAATCCGGTTTTCTCGGTTCCTCTATCTCTCGCAGGACACACGGCTCATCCCTCAGTTCCTCACACGTGTCCCCGTGAATTAATTCTTTGTGATCCGATTTCGAAGAGGTTGCACCTGAGGTGCCGTCGCACCTTTCCTACCTGTTCGGCAGCCGCGCGTTCGTATCTCGATATCTAAACAAGTTACGCTAGGCAAGGTGAGAAAAACGTAGTTATATTTTATGGTTTTAGGCGGAAAGGGTCTGCCCGCGCGGCTAATAAGAACCGTCCATGGCTCTAAAACGGTTAAAAAATACGACTCTGTCGATTCTCGCGCGGCTTTCTCAAGTCATTACGGCTGGTTAGGCTACTTAGAGCATGGTAAAACCGGGCACGTGGCTCGAAAAAGAGGATCTCGTGTTCCGGAAATCGTCTGGCGCCAGAAACCATCGACATTTGATTTTATTTCGGTAATGAATGATTTAACAATCGTATGAAGCATCGAAAATTAAAAATAAAGTAGCAATAAACCTGTAGGAAGGTATTTTTTAACCACTCTGTTTTTTAACACACAGTAAAAAAAAAATATTCTAAAGGGGCTGGTGGATTCTGGTAATCTTGAAAAAATGAAATTTCTAGTTATTTAGTAAAAATCTACAGTGTGTTTTCAAGGATTTAAACCGAAAAGTGTATTGTTACTATGACGTACGAATAACAGAGTGAACAATTGTAAAAGTTTGTCAATATTAATACATAGGTGTAACATATGTTACATCTATATATATATAGATCAAAATTAATACATAATATTATACTATTGAGCTACAAACCTATTTTTTATACTTGTGAAAGTTGAAAAGGCTACTTAATGTCCTTGGTACCATTTTTCTTAGGTTCACTATTAGGTGACACGCAAATAAACATTATAATTGTGATCTTAACAAATTGTAACTTTGGACCATTCTATTTTGCACCATTTCCATTTTTGATGTTGCTCGCGACTGTGTTTTAAATCCACATTATCCGAGACCAATATTGATCCTTTTTTTGAATCCAATATAATCCAGCTAACGTTTTAAACTTGCATGTGGTAATTAAAGTGTAAATTGTCGAAAAATCCGTGATTGCAGAGAATGACGTGCCAAACGCAATTTGCATACAGATGCAACGGCAGCGGCGATCAGATGGCAACGGTTCCGCATCCAAGCGTACCATGAAACGCATCGTGACCATCGCACAAGCGTTTCTCGTGTCCATATGGGCATTGTCCCTCGTGCAGTGAGGGCAGTTTCCATTTTATGGCGCATAAAGTCGATCGAGGCTTGCCCACGGATGCTTGATTGGCTTTCCCGAAATAATGTTCAGTCCCTTATGGCAAGGACGCACGGATTAACACCGTTTCGCGTTAACACCACCGACTTTCGCATCGTATGCGTCCTGCGAACGGTTTTATGGGTTTAAACGATCGTAAAAGAGAGCTTTTCTATCGATCATCCGGTCTCTCGCAGTATAACAAACGGTAATCTGTACTTTTAGAGTGTCTTGTCTTGGGAAATACGGGAAAAAGGCTTTTCTCCGATGACAATGGGAGGAAAGCTAATTCTTTTGTCCAAATCATTTATTTCAGTGTGACACCCTTCCTAGTTAGAAACATAATGTATCGAAGGAGACATTGAAGATTTCCTCCTTTCAAAAATTGTATACAGTTAAAAATGATGTATCAGCAAATTTTTGTAATTTCTACGCTGTTTCAAATTGTACCAGCACATTGTTTCCATAAATGCATAAAAACATATCAAGTAATATTAAAAAAGTTTTAGGAAGAAATTGAAAAGGCTAAAGAAATTCCTTTTATCAAAGTTCCTTCCTTCGAAAGTCTCATAATATTATAAGCAACCCTATTAATTTCACTACCCCTTAAATCGAAGCATCACATAATTTTGTGATCTCAATGTCCAGAGGAAAAGGAACTTGTATCTTTTATCGAACTGTCCTATCCCTTAAAAATAATACAACACGTTGAACCTCCCATTAACTTCACGCCATCCACCCCCATCAAAACCAACCCTCGAAAACAAGGTCCGCACCGTCGCACACCCGAAGCGTACAAGACCCAGCATCTCGTTTCCATGTTCAAAAACTAAGTGTCACCTTTGGTTTCCTGTGGAAACATCCCCTCGAGCGTTAGGGGTGTCGAAGAGTCGCGATCGTCGCCCATAAAAAGCATCCTCGATCGCGTGGATCGCCAAGAAGAAGGGAGAAAATCGAAAGAGAAAAAGAAGAAGAGTCGCGCGTGCCGATGACATATTGTCTCCCCGTTTTCCTGTTTCCACGTGCCGCTACCTATTCCGTGGACACGTCTGTTTCCATATTTTTAACCACTTTTTTCGAATCCGGCTCTCGCGCGCTACCCTGCGCACGAAAAAAGGGAATTTTCGTTGCGGTTTCGAGCCCTCTCTCCTCTCCTCTCCATCGCTCTCTCTCTCTCTCTTTTTCTCTGCACCCCAAAAGCTGGATATTTTCGTTCGGAAAAAAGGGCGAAAAAAGCGCGGATTCGTTACACGCGCGAGGGTCGTTTCCACGATGCGTGCAAACGGAACGCACGCGGCTCGGAAAAGAGAGAGCGAGAGAGAGAGAGAGAGGGAGAGAGAGAGAAAAAGGGAAACCACGCATCTGCGTACATACGCGGAGGAAGCTGGGGGAACAGAGACGTTTTCTGAAAAACTGAAAATTTAACGGGAGCAGGAAACTGCCTAGGGAGAGACCGCGCTCCTTTATTTTACGATCGACGCGTGCGGGGACAATGGCCGACCAGACTAGAATCCTTTCATCGGGTTTTGTGTAATGCAGGAGTCGCTCGTGATATATTCTGTCACGGTTGCAGAGCGAATTTACTGGAGTTTGCTGGAATCGTTTGAACACGATCTGGAAAAGACACGCGAGAAACGGCGATTTCATTTTTAAAAATCTGTTCCCGATGCTCGTCCACTGACTTCACTTTCAGCTTCTATTTTTTAGGACAATCGGATTCAGGAAAATACCCAAAAACTATTTCGCTGTGTTCTTTTACACAATCTTCTATGTTGTCCTAACAATATTGGCGATGTAACGTTCTCATCGGTTTGCGAATTTTTATAAAAATTTCAATATTTGAATTCAGTATTTTAACTCCTTGCCCTACTTAGACCAGAGTCTAATAAATGTGTATGTCATTAATTTCCTTTTAACCGAACTAAAATTCTATTTTGTTGTAGTTGATATATATATCCTTTGGAGAAAACATAGGCATACAATAATTATAAACTACCTTTTCCTTCTATGAAATTTTGAACGGTGAAGAATTCCTCATTATTATAATCACAAAATAAATAGTAGTGCAAGGGGTGAATCTAATTTGAGCCATTCGATAGCCTGCCAAAAAAGAGACGTTTCAGCCAAGTTTCAGCCCGATACCTCATCATCGTAAGGGTAGTTACGGAGGAAAAACGGAAATCGTATCAGTCTAACGATCGAAGTCACCTGGAAACAGAAAACGAGTAAATTCTAGTTGAAAGAGAACGCAATAGAAGAAGGGACAAACACGTCTGCGATTCCTGTTGCATCGAGATTTACGGTGAAGTTTTGGACGCAAGCGTCGCGTCGACCGCAGAATATCAAATAAAAAAGAGCCCGAAGCCGTTCCAGAGCGTCGGACAAATTAACAAACAAGGAGAGGGCTCTCTATTTTCTGCCTGGCGTCCCGTCCTCGTGAAAAGCGTCGAGGGGCAACACAGCGTTGTTCTCTCGTTACCGTGTACTGCTTTTCTGAATGAGTAACTTAATCCCGTTTTCCGAGCGGAGACAATAAACCACCACAGCTCGGCTGGCGCGCGCACACACACACAGACATACGTACAACCGAGGTGAGTCTGTTCTGTGTATGTGCAAGCATAAGGGAGACGCACACCGTAAAGGATGCACGTAGAGAACGAGGCAAGGTCTGCGTCGGTGTGTTCGGGAACCCGGGGAGACATTAACTAAGGGCAGATGCTTCCACGGCGTTAAAAAAGCGGCGGGAGCGCGTGCCGGCATCAAACGACTAAAAATACTCGAACGCCCCCGTGAACACCGGCCACGCCCGCTATAAAGTCTCTCTTTCTCTCTCTCTCTCTCTCTCTCTCTCTCTCTCTCTCTCTCTCTCTCTCTACCTCTCTCTCTTGTACACCTTAAAGCCCCGCAAGGAGAGAGCCGCCGAAGAGACCGACCCCTAATCTCTACCCGGCCGTGTTTCTCGCAGCAAATAACAGCCAACTAATTCCAATAATTAGCAGGCCCGTCTGTCCGCGAGAACGCCTAATCGACCGGATGATTCCCGAGCATGCCCGCGCGTCCTCTTGTGCCTGCTAGACAGAGAATGATTCCGCCGGTTTTCGGGTAATTGAATGAAATTGATAGATACACGCCGTGCAACTTTGTTCGATGCTCTGGAATTTTAATCGGCCGACCAAAGTGATCGGGCAACGGCTCGTTCGGCACCTGCGAGTGATCACCCTTTTGTCATCTCTTTTTGGAATTTGCCACATCTTGCACGGCAGACGATGAATATGTTAATGTCGAGAATTTCGTGACGCGACGGATAATGTGGATTCTTGGATTTTTCGGGTGGCGATACCCAGATAGCACAGAGACGTCTTAAAGACGTCTTGAATGTCCTACGAACGTCTTCCGAACGTCTTCTGAAAGTCTCTGGAACGTCTTTGTGAAAAAACTGTACGTCTTAAAGACGTCTTTAAGATCCCTAGTAGCACAAAAATATTAGATAGATACGTTTGTCAAATATACTCACTATAGCGAGCACAGTGTACTTCGCCTGAAGAGTGTTGGAATGCCTGTGGAGTTTTGTGCTTCTCTAGAACTTGGCTAGGAACATTTATCTTGATAATTCGGTTTTTAGAGACTTTTTCTCAAACGACAAGTGAGTTACCTAACTCGATCGCCTCGAATAACGTCTAAATTGTGCGTTGTACAAATTATTTCTACAGATGTTACGTGGGTATCAAAGGGAACATGATACGGCGTGCATGACTTCATAAGTGGAGGCGTTTAGGAGATTTGAAGGTCAACTTTGGTTTTTTAGATGGAACCGTATGTACCAATCGGTGTGCTTTTTTGTTCTCCGTAAATAGATATTAAATTAGTTTAGCAGATATTTTGTATGTTACATTGATTCTGCAAATGGTTAAAAACAATAGGCCAAAGAAGATAATTTGAAAAATAAGCTAAGCAAGATTGCACTAGATAGTGCATATACCGAACTTCTTGGAGGCTGAGCGAATCGATTAGGGCAATGTCGTCCCCGGTACCGTCGAGTGTTCCCCATTAGCCAAATTCGATGTATCATATAATTACGGGGCAGAGGATCCCGGTGAATGGAAATTGTTCGTCTGAAGTTTGCCAATTACCATCGGGGAAGATGTCGGTCGACAGAAGAGATAGAGAGAGAGTGAGAGAGAGATAGAGAACCACTCGAAAGGGCTAGGGTTACCTTAATGGACGATCCTTTAAGGTCTGATCGTTTGCTCCCAGTACCGAGCTCTTATCTTGGCTGGTGAGGCTTAGTCAGGGGCGTAGCTACCTGGTGCACCGGTGCAATAAAAATGCTGCGAGAGGGGGACAGGGTGCGTCTCTGTTCTCGCTTTTTTTCCACCTCATCTCCCTTATCGTTTGTGATCTGTTGCTATCCTCCGAAGGATTAACAAATAAACGGGTGTACGGAGCACTCGGTCCTTTCATATTTTAGCAATGCATTAATAAAACGGACTGCAATCTTTGAGAAAAGAAAAAATATAGAAATTGAAACCACTACTATCAAACATCACAGACAATTTTGTATATGGCCACGAGAGTTAGAATAAACAATTAAACTGAGTCTTGAAATTATTTCACCGAACTGACATTTGTACTTGAAATCGATGATTTGTCACAGGCGTGAGGACTAGGCCAAAAGAATTTCTACAAAACGAGGGGCGTGTTCGTTCACGAAATTCCTCGCCAAAGAAGAATGAAGACACGATCGTCGGTGTAAAAAGAAGGAAACGAAGCTGGTAGCTAGAGTAGCAGCTCGTGCTGAACACGCGCGGATGCTGCAGACAAGATGACGATCATCAGGGTCCTCCATCCCGACGATCGAGGGTGAGCAGTCCGAAAAACATCACGAGCAAAAAAAAAAACGCACCACGGTAATGTATGCCCACCAGTCTCCGTGCTGTTGGGGTTCAAATCTCTGCCGTCTGTTTTTTTCTGCTTTTTTGCCACCGTGATGCTCCCCTTCGCGCGTGCATCGTGTCCGCCGGAGATAAATTTGTGAATGGGGATATGGAGGATGGTGGTGGGACGACGGTGACAATGGTGGCGTTTAAAAAATGGAGACTTTGGTGGGAAAGCGCCATTCTCGAGCCTTTTGTTTCTCCATGATTGGACCAAGTCTGTTTCATCTATCTATTTAATTTTAGGAGGTAAATAGTTTTTCCTTTTAATCCATAGAATACGAAATGTATTCTACCCCTCATAGAAATGGATCCTACATGTTTTGATACAGCCTGTAGTTGGAGCAATAAAAATTCAGGCTCAATAAATTTTGCAACTACCGCAACGTGAGAATATTAATGAAAGGAAGTGCACATCCAATGACTCCGTCATTTCGTCACAGGCCAAGAGGGTGGGAAATAGATGGCCGACCGGGGCACGGTGTTTCGCAGGGGCGATTTCTCGCGGCCATGGCTAGCATTTTTCCCCGATATTTTTATTACCATAGGCAGTATACGATTGGTCTATGTCCCTTTCCCGAAAACCACCCTCGATCGGTTCCACCCTTGCGCGAGAAACGACTAGGAGCTGCGAGAGAAAGAGAGAGAGAGGGAGAGAGAACCGGAATCGCATTCGCGCCAGCCGCGCAATAAATTCCCGAGTAGCTATCATAGATTTATCATAGTCACGCACTCGCGCCCGCACGCCGATAATTGCCGGATTGTGGCGGTTTTCGGGCTGACCGTCGGAATCGGTATAGAAGGGGGATAAAAGTTCGAGGGCGAGACGTCACCACGAGGGCGAGGGAAATAATGATTCCGGGCATTTTTCAATGGATCACGAGGGCGTGAAAATGAGAGGGGACAAGCTCGATTTTTCCTCCAGAAAGGAAAACTCGATTTTTCGAGTCCTTTTTCGAGTCCGATCGAAAGCTTCCCTCTATTGTAGCAGCACGTACGGAACGTACCAACACCTGCCAGGTGGATCACATGCTCGAGAGGGATGCAATCAGGGTGACACGCACACGATCGACCGATCGCTATTATTTCGCCCTTTCGGAGTTCCCTTTTTTTTTTTTTTTTTTAGTGGACACGTTCCGAGGGATAAACGGAATTAATGCGATTTTTCTCGAGACTTAATTACCGTGCGATGATTTGTGGAACTGGAGAGTTGATCTGTAGCTTCGAATAAAAAATTTGTAATATTTTCGAGGGAATACAGAATTTTTTTGCGAATATAGCATTAGGAAGCTGTCTTTTTTTATCTTCTTAAAGTAGCAACACATTTTACTCGAATAAAATGTGCTTAACAAACCGTGCAACAGATAACATGTACATTTTAAACGGAGATAAATTGTACAAGATCAATATGTACCTACGTCATAGGAAAACATTCGCAAACTCTCCAAGAACGTATTGAATAAACGCAAACACGATTCTAATAAAAGAATTAACGAAAATAAAATTTATCTCATCGAAGCAACCCTGCACGAGGGAACAAGACATACAAAGCAAATATTTAGTTAATTCTCGGTACATTTTCTGAAATAAATCGATGACGTACGTACCCTCGCGTTGGTCAGGAAGCGAATTCCAAGATGGCGTCACTCGGCGCAGCAATCTACGAGCCGGGAACGGAGGGAAATAATTTTCTGCGGAAAGTAAATTCCCAAGTATGTTCGTCGGAGGCTACCAGCGTTTAATCTCACGCTTGGTTCCCCGCGATCAGTGTGAATCACGTGGAAATAAAGACGACGTGTCTGCAACCCTCCAGGAAACATCGGCGATTGATTGCACGGGGGTGTAGCCATTACAATTGCAGCATGAACAGGGAGGGGTATAGTACGTACGCCGTAATCATTCGGGAAGATGGACCGACCACGGTCTATTTTTCCGGGGACTATTAGTCTGCCGAGTTAATTCGCCGAGAAGGAGAAGAAGCTATTCGCGGGCAAATAGAACGCGGGGGCTGTTACCGGGCTGCTTGCTCTTAATGAGAATATACTGCTCACGGGGACCTAATTGCAGGACTTGTGTCGCGTCAATGTCTTCTACGACCCAGTTGTTGGATTTCGAATGTTGTTGATCGTTCGTTTCAACGCACCACGCGGGAAACTGCAAATAGAGTATAGTATTAATACAGGGTAAATATATATATTTCTATATATAGAGGGTTAATATATTATAGAGGGTTTAAAGTTTCAATTGATTTAATTACATAAGAATACAATCTTAGAGAATTCAGGATGTAGTATATTCTTGTATATTAGACTATAGATATTCTAGTTTAACAATCTAACAAAACGTTTCTAGTATACTTCCAGTGTTCCAATTCAATGGCAGAGTAGCCGCCATTAGAATGAGACCCTAGCGACAGAAAATCGCCGGGAAAAACAAAAGCAGAGTATCAAAAATGTGTTATGTAATGTTAACGCTGATGCCAGGGGGTTGCTTCGACGCGGCGCGTGCACCCCACATTTTCCACGGGGGAGACGTCGCGGGGTTTATGATCACGCGTCGTCGGGAAAACAGTAGAGCTGGAATATGGGCACCGTGATCCTCGTTACGACCTCGTAAAGAAACCTTTTAACGTGTCCAAGGGCTCCCGTTCGGATTCTGAATTCTTCAGGGTTTCCTCTGGGGCACAACGTGACGCTTAAACGTTGTAGGGCGTCTGGGTTGCGCGGGAAATGCAAATGGTGGATGGAGAAATCGAAACGATTTGTTGAAGTCTTCTAGCATGAGTGGAGAGACCTTTCGAATTGATTTGGTAATTCTTCTTTGTGTGATCAAGATTCGTATCAATGTTCGTTGTACTACATTAATATACAGGGTGTCTGAATATGTATTTCCTTGAAAGGAGTGTTTTCTGTGGTCATTGATTACAATTTTTCCTGCAGATACTAATCGTTACATCTTTGAATAAAAGGGAGAGTAATTCGCTTCTTTTTAATCGAACAATATTATCATCTGGAAATCAGAATAAAAATTGCACGAATTGATACAAAAGCTTCGCTTTCCTCTCGTTTTACCAAAGTTCGAGTGTTTAAAAAGCCCGAAATCCACAATCTGCTGACCCAGTGCGTCGAAACACGTAAAAAAGCGTAGAACATTCGTTCTGAACGGTAGTCTATCGTCGTTTGCAACAACTCCCTCGTTCAGTGTCACAGTGACATAGTAGGTTTCAAGTTACGCGGTCCTCCAGATGACATCGTCGCCTCTGAAAAATCGCTCGCATAAAATAAAAGCGTAGATACGATACGAATCGAACGGGGACGAATTGCGAGCCATCGATTCGCAGCTCTGACGCTATTCGTTTCGCAACTGGATCGTGTACGCACAGAATCCACAAATTTCATTTCCCTCGAAAGAGCTCTGTGATCGTGCGAAAAAGCACACTTCCTCTTCGAGATCATTATCCTGCAAAGAACATAGAATTGATCCTAAATCAACAATGTTCTCTTGTTTTCCCTCTCTGTGATGTAAACAACATTTGCCCGATGTTCTTCGAGATGAAAAATGTGTTTCCTTGAGAGGGGTGATTCCCGAGGTCATTTGAAGTAACTTTCCCCTTTGCGAAAATGTTCTCCGCGGCTCTGTTAACGAGATATTAACGAAAAACGCGGACCAATCAGAGCGCGGCTACTGCTGAGAGCGGCGCTTCGATTGGTCCGTGCTTTTCGTTAATAAGTCCTTAAGCAAGCCGCGGAGAAGATGTTCGCAAAGGAAAAAGTTTCTTGAAATGACCTCGGGGATTACCCCTTTCAAGGAAACACGTTCATAGGACACCTTGCGTATTCGTACAACTAAAATTCATTTCTGTAAAGTTACTGCGCGACCAAGTGTAATTTTTTCAAAATTCGTTCTCACGTCATGTAGTTTAATTCCTAAAAAAAATCCAATATTAACAAAGTTAACTCGAATAGACTTCGCCTTTCCTTCCAAAGCAAAGGTCTCTGCTTTCAGATCAAAACTGTTTGGAACCGTGTCGGCATTTCTCCTCTTATCCATCGAATTTTGGTTTCTGGCCAGGTTGTTTCGCGTGTTGTGAGAATCCGTCGGCACCGAACACCGTATAATTCGTTCGTAATGCCGACGATAAGCCGAGAGGGGTGAGTCTTTCTCTCCCTAGGACTTGTCAAAATAATGTTTGTCTAGCTCGGAGGCTTCTCGAAAACCGAAGAGACGCTTTGTCGCTGTCCCGGCCGGTCCGGCGACGCTCCACCCACGTCAGTCATGAGAGTTATGGCTGTTATGATTGTCATGTTTTGTCAACTCCTTTGTCGCCGACAAAAGGGCTGCCAGTACGAGGATCATGAGCTTTCCTGCCTGTCTCCGAGTCTCCAGGCTCTGGAATACTATCGCGAAAAGACGCAAAAGGTCGAACCATCAAATTGCTCACAAAGGTGCGCAGCCGGATGCTCTGTGGGCAGAAAATTCGATACGTCACTCATCTCAGCGAGCAGTGCCGAACTTTTGATGATTTTGCAATTCGTGCTCTCATTGCAACATCTTTCTACTTCAAACAGTCGTAGCATCGTTAATTTTAGGAATTCAGACGCACGGTTCTGCACATGTATTTTCGCTGCTATACTCATTAAGGGCCAAGTCACGTGACTTTTGCAGAGTCAGTAACTGCTGTATAATTTAAATTCACAGCTTTTTCGCTTTATTTCGCAGAGAATCAAGTCAAAATATAGCTCAATTTGTGGCCGGAGATATTTTTTCTCATCCAATGGCATAAAAATACTTCTAACACTTATATTACAAAACATCTGCTTGATCTCGCCAGAGATGCTTCAAAATATTCTCGTATGTATAAGGACGAAAAGTTGAGGCACGTGAAAATTTTGTCGGTAACATGGTCGCTCTGCCTTATCGCGAATCTACGGAGTCTTAAAAAAATGCAAAAATTCGGTGTTTTCTCTGTAGAAATGATAAATTTATATCTATTATTATGCAATATCGGTATATAAATGAATAACATACGTATTTGTTAGACTGTGCACAGAATCCTGATCACCGACTCGGTGTTAGGGACTGAAGCGAATACAGTCTCTTCCGTTTGAGACTAGTTCGCTATAAAAGTGTCTGTTGGCCTTTATTTCAGAACGATTTGTGATTCTGTACTAGGTGGGCTGCTCACTCTAAATTGACCCTAATTTTTGGAACCGTTCTGCCTGGAGAAAAGTCATCGGAGGCACAGAAGTTTGCAGCCTCGGGTACCGGGGACGGTCGAGAATTTTCACCGTGGGGAAAGTTGTGCCTCTTCCGCAAACGGTGGCGGAGCAAGGTTAAAGAATGCTCGGATATTTTATGCGTGCACGGATATCTGGGGAACCGGTGTCCCCGCGGAAAGGAAAAGGGCATTCACGCCCGGTAAAAGAACGGTTCCCGGAGCACCGGGACAGTTAGGTCGGTCCTGGCCTCATTGTTCCAAATATCGCTAAAATACGGAAAGCTTAAAGTCATAAACCGCATTTTAACGTTTTTGCCAAGTCCTTTGCCGTGCCCGACCCCCAGGAGGAAGCATGCAAATCCAGCGAAGCAAGCGAGCGAGCCAAAGGGACGACGGTGCCATTGGAAAATATATAATTCAGACCGTAAATGGCCCTCTTAGACTGGTAAAACGGTTAACTTTGAACGTCACGGCTTAGGTATGGAACCTTGGAAGAGCGTAGTTCCCGCGCGGAAAAGAAAGAAGCGACGAAAAGCACGACAGATCGCATTAACCTTTGATAACAGCCTCGGTTCCTCGGCAACGACGACGACGACGACGGAAAACGTAGGGAGGGGGTATGGTAGGAAAAAAATGGTAAAACTCGTTATCAGGAGAAAAGTGTCGTAATGGAAGCGCTTTACAGACTGACGGTCAAAGGACTGATTGTGAGGATCCTCTGCCCGGGGGATAATTTTATGGCGAACTGATTATAGGAACGGAACAGCTTGAATATATTAATCGCGGGATGCTGCGACGCTCGCCTTCCTCAAAGCGTTTCGAGAAATTAGCGGGACTGGTTTTCCAACATGCTAACTGTCCCGCGTCGCCTATCCGTCACAGTCATTACACTATTTTGTAGTCAGCTGCGGCAAATAAAACGCGAAGACTGCGTCTGCGAGACTGACACTTAAACGTTCCTACGTGTTTGCTATTGTTTGTGTTTTAGACCAGCTACTGTATTATTTGTAATTGATGCCAGGGTTTACCGGAGGATGCAACATGATTTTCTATTAAACTTTCGAGACTGAAATCGGTAGCGCTGAAAAGAGATTTTTTAGGAAATCGTTGAATATTGTTAGACGTTGAATTAATGCTTGATCTATTTTTATATATTTCACACTTTTAACGAACGTGAAGTGATTATAGTTAATGAATTTCTATGAAAAAGAACTATCATCGTGGGTGTTTAAAAAAGGGTGGTTTAATTTAAAAAAATGGAGGTGACTTTGACGTCTCTAAAAAGAAATGACATAAAAACAAGCAAATTTTTAACCTTCGAAACCAACAAAGACTTTCGCGGAACGAACGTTAGGTGACTCACTCTACTGTTTCACTATACTGTTACTGTATACTGTTACTGTATACTGTTTTTCACAAGGAACGTAATGGCGTACGTAATTTCCTTGTGTTTGAACTATTTTTTTAAATGGAATATTTTTTTTTAAATCATATGAAAGCGTGTGTACAAGACAAGTACTAAGTGTGTATACTTCAGTGAATGACAATGATAGTTTCCAGTCGGGCGTGGTAAACATTTTTGCAACAATACACTATTTTCATTGGCAATAAAGTGCAAGTAGACTCGACGTCGAAGGGCGAGTTTTGCCATAACGTTCGAGTTCTGCCGAATTCCGGGAAGTATCGACGCGTGCTGGTGACCGTGTCAGAGGGAATCCAAGCGACGATGGGGCAAACACGCAAATATTGTGCACCGTTGTCGCAATATTATCGTTTGCAAAGGCGCGAGGAGCGCACCAGTTCGCCGTGGGTTTCGGCTTGCAAACAGATAACGCGCCAGCCGAGTGGTTTACCGGCTAGTCCTGTTTGACTTTCGGCTTACCAAGATATCCTGCACCTTCGGGGACACGCGTTGCTTATATAGGATCGTCCGAGGAACTCGTGAAAAATCTCTGACTAGCTTGGTTCGGTGCGAAATTCCCTTAATTTTAATTCCGAATCTCGCAGCCGAACTATTCAAAAATGAACAACCCAGAAAATGTATACAGCTCGGTAAAAGTATAACAAAACCCTGCGCAGAGGTTCGACTCACCTAGTCTCGCTCTTCCATTTGAAAAAAGACTGCAGAAAACGTTAAGCATCGTTCGACAAAGGAGAGAAATTCTGGTCGGACATTTGCGTCTCGAAACCGCGAAATGTAAAAGCCGGTATCGTTTCATCTTCCAGGAGCGTCGATCCGGTAGACTGTTGTTCGGGACGAAAATCATGCCGAAGGTCGACCCTCTGTTCCAGAAAACGTTAAACCATGCGACAATTTGCCGGACACGTCCTCGTTGTCGATTCATCGAGGACCTTTTCCTGTTTTCCTCTAACAGGCGTGAAAATCTGGAGCAGAACCGTTCCTCTCGCCCTCTGACCGACACCTTTCCCGTGATTTGTGGAGTCTTTGAACACGGAAACCGAAGGGACGCGTGCAAACATGGAGCATGCAGCGTCTGTTTGCATATTTTCGACTAGGAAACACAAGTGGAGCGCTCCAAGGACGAATTCGAGCTCGATCAGTATCGCTGGGACACAGTCTCCATCCAAACTCCCTGCACTATGATGTTCCACGTTGTCCACGGCATCTTGATGTCTCCCAACTTCTGAAAATCAAGCCAAAATTTTGTAACGGTCTTTCCTAGAAATTCACTGGCGAAACTGTCAAGTTCCCTGTTAGGTTCATTGTTTATGCAAGATGGCACGAGAAGAAGACTCGAACAGTTTTTAATTTATTCTCTTAATTTTAGTTCGCCAGGGATGAAGAGAAGATTGTTCGACTTGATAATTGCAAAGAATGCTGGGAGATCGATCCAACGATCTACAACGATGACTCTCGTGTGACATTGACTTCCAGAAATGCAGATTTAATCGATAACGTCGTGATTATTTGTAAACATTGTACATAACATTTTGTAAAATTAAAGCTACGTATCCGGGCGTATAGGGGGTGAAATAATGTTCGCACACACTTCCCCATAAAACAGATATTCTATTACCCTCCAGCAATATGATTTCATACATCAGGATCACCATCGAAATTCAATTTCAGCGAGCAGAAATATCACACAGTGCTTTCAGCTCTAGAAATTCCGTTCGCGAAAGAGAGAGAGAGATAGTCCTGTCCAAGGGGTAGTTCCAGAAGGGTCGGGGGTGTGTAAGCGACGTTTTATGAGGGATGACTTTTACGGACGTCGTCGTTGTCGTGTGTTCGTCGTCGTCGTCGTCGTCCACGTCGTCGTACCTAGACCAATTTCGGTTTTATTCGTTTAGGTGTCTTTTCATTCCCGGAATAACCCTTGCGTTTCCGGGAAGGTGGAGCACATTACCTCGGATAAAGATTCGATCTATTGTGCGGGGGGAACAGCGCTATACTGGCCTCTCAAAATCTACGCGTGTGCTGCGATGCCTTTCTATCCTGCTGGACGCTCCCGATTCCAGTGCTGGATAAAATCATATTTTCAGGGATCGTGTTTTAACGAGGCAGATCACCGAGACGAAAAATGTGCTACGCTTGCGAAAATTTTTTTTTTGGCATTGGAATTGGAAAATCTTGCGAAAAAATTCTAGTTTCTCACAGCAATATTAACGTAACTCTTAAATTTATACTCAATTTTTTTCGGAAGAAAAGGTGAAACAATGGCGGTGATATTCGCTGTTGAAACGGTTTTTCTTTTTTAATTGGTGCATCGAAGGATAGCTGCCGTTATAAAAATTGAAACGTCTGTAATGAAGAATTTTTTCTATTCTCAAACTAGAAGGTACCATCTAAGATATAGTATAGATTTTTTAAATAAATTCAATCGTTTGTAGAAATGGCAGAAATCAATTTTCGCGTTAGCAAATCGACTTTAGCCATTTACAACTCAAGTATATATTTTAGAGTACTGTATGCAGAATATTTGTTTAGAATTTTGTTTAATCCCCAGTAGTATTTTTATTCTGTTGATTAAAACCGTTAAGCAATTTGAATTCGTTAATTTGACACTGTTCTGACACGAGCATCGAAGAGTTAAAAAGAAGCATTTCATTGGGATTTCCAACACCTTTTGTTCGAAATATACCGAGGTTCTGTGACAAAGAAAGACGAAATGGGATTAGAGGTGGAACAGACTGTTCCTGGAATAGGATTTACAAAACCGTTTTACACAGGTTCAATTAGCCAGGCAAAAAGACCGCTGTAAAAATGTGGATCTGACGGTGGAATTGTAACGTGAACGCAAGAGCTTTGAACGGTGTTCAAAAAGTCGTCTTTTTTACACCTTTCCAGGGGGGGGGGGAGGAAGTCAGTAGATGGAACAATTTTTACAGGACCAAATGGCAGTCAATGTAAATGTTTTGCAACCTTTACGATCTGGCTAATAAAAAGTAGTACCTAGCTACGGTCCTTTCAGTCTAATAGCATTAAAGCGGATTGGGGTAAAAACCGCTCCATTTTTAATGTCAAGTTGACTTTACCCGGGTCTCGGAGGACCGCCTCGTAAAAAGCCAGCACGGGATTAAAGTTGTTTTATGATTTCTTTTGTCGTTGGACCCTGAAAACGGCGGGCCCAAAACGATTCTTTGCCATTTTGTAGTGCGAACGGTAACTTAACCTAACTGAAGCTTGGGAGAACGTGGTTTAGTTTGCTTGAAATCTCTTGAAGCTTTGTCCTTGACCTTAATTTTTTCGTTTTCGCAAAAAAGCGCGGAGCACTTTGTTTAACCTAGCTAATGGTGTTTTCGTAAAAATGATGAATATTTAAATCTTCTGACATTAGAGGTCACAAGCAATTTTTGCAATTTTATTTGCTCTCTTTCTTTAGGACCTAAAGCAACTATAATTTTTTAGATATCCAAGATTACTATGGTAACGTCAAAACATTCTACGCAGAATATGTACTTTGAGCTAATGGTTTTGAGTAGTTCAATTCAGCCCTGCAGTCACGTTAAATAATTATATATTTCGAAAAAAATATGTACTTGCATTATTATTTAATTGATATTTTTGACTTCGAAAAATATTGACTGTGTTTGCAGTACCTCCCGAAGTTACAGTAAGAATATTACTGTTACTTCTTCATCAATTAATATACCTAACTTCTGCAGCATCGATTACAAATTATTTGCAGTGTTCTATCTGTTTATTTTATACATAAAAATTATTATGCTTCAACGCAGATCTGAATTGTTAAGACTGAGACCTCTGTAATCTAATAATAGTATGCCATCAAGCCTGCTAAGATCAATCTATTATAGTATTGGTAAAGTGCAAAAATTAATGTTGAAGAGCTGATATTTTTGGACTTACAAGGGATACTTTCAGGGATTCAGGAATGTTTCCCTGGATCCAGCAACTCTTTAAGCCTCTCCCACGGGACCGCGTCAGGTCTCATGGGACATCGAACAAAACCGGAACATGACTCGAGGAACGTGAAAGGATTACTCGGCCGTTTCGGTTCTCTCGTAAAGGGAAATCTGTCGGTCCATCTAACTGAAAGATCGCTAAACGATCGTCGTCGTCATCATCGCAACGGATGGTCGAGAACGGCATTCGGTATTTTGTAACATCGCTGCGGTGTCCAAAATGTTGTGACAGTGACAAGAATGGAGGCGTTTTGCGAATTTCGTTGTGCATCTACCCCCTGCAAGCTCATTTGCATTCAATTCTTCAATATCTAACGCTCTAAATTCTAAATAATTTTAGACCCGAGACAAATTAAGTTTCAATCGCAAAATCATGAAAGCTTTTCAAAGCGTTTCTAAATAAATTTTAGAAAATCACTTGAAATGACCTCAGGAACCACTCCTCTCAAGGTTTCCCGACATTTTCGGGACACCCTGTATAGCTCACTATTCAAATCTTCCGGGTTCAGATTGAAAGCCCAGGTGACCGCGCGTTTTACCGATGATTTACACACGCTCGAGTAAAACGAGAAGCGCGGTTGCTTCAAAACACTTTCTAGAAAATCCAATTTGAGCGTTGCACATGACGAAGATACGATTAGGCTTTTTCGTGGACAGGTAAGGTCGTCGCCTAATTGGCATCAAGCCGATGTTTGTCCGGTCCCCGTTTTCCAAAGAGCCCTAATAAAAAAATAAAATTGAAGCTTGAACTGAACACAGCGCAAATTGGAACACAAGAAAGGCCTTGTGCACCATTTAGGGCCCACCACGTTTTTGTAATTCGAGCTAATAAACCTTTCGAAAAAAGGGTCGCCTAACTGCTGCGAGTTTTTACGGTCAAACGTACGCTGGTACGTCGTGCGTTTTAGGGCAACGGGGTAAAACGGGGCCCCAGCCCACTTAAAACACGGCTTAGCCGCCCTTGTTCGAGGGTCGCGACACTTTGACGCTCATTATATGGCATAATCACTCCACCAAGCCTTTACCTGTAGCCACGCCATGGGACGCCGTGGAACTTTTTACCTGAACAGTTCTATGGTCTTCTTGCTGCAGAAGTTTCTGAGAGAACACTGGAAAATACGAGGTCACTGGATACCATTTATAGTGCTCTGTTCTTGATTTTCTTTGGAATCTCGTAGGAGATTCGTTTAAATTCATTTAAATTCATTTAAAATGTAATTCTTCAATTACACATTGTTTTTCAGTTTAATAACGAGGGAGGTTAGATCAGTTGGAAATTGAACAGACGTAGATGTAGTTCATAAGATTCTTGCAATGGAGCAGTTTTGTTCTAAATAAAAATGGTCCTAGCAGTTATTAGCTTGTTATTACTGTGTGCTGCGTTGAACGAAGAGGAGCCTAACCCTTCCGACTTGGCACAGACTGAGCTTGTCCATAGACAAATTGTGAGATATTTCCCCTAAACCCCAGGATTATGGGAGATGGGTCGGTTCCCAGGATCCAGAAGAGTGTCTCAAAATCTCGTCAAATTGGTCCGGTTTAATGCTCTTACCCTGATCGTACCTCGGTAAACCGGCTTCAAAATGGTCATTAACGTTCATGCTGTCGGTACGAACCAATCGCAGCGTTGCCAGATCGGTAAATTTTTCCAAAATTGAAAATTCATTGAAATCTCATTGAGAAATACTTGGTAAATATTTATTAATACACACTACTCGAAAAGAAGTTCTCCTTCTTCCAAATAATAATAATAAAAATAGTTTTCGAACCAATGTTTCCTCCGCTGCAAAACAGATTTCATTCAGTCCCTGGGCATCTTAGCATCGTCCTCGCAAGCATGAATGGAGAAGAAAAAAAATGGCGTTCCGCTGTCCGGACGCCAGAAACTGGACACCGGGTTGGTTTTTGTAAAACGGCCCGACCAGTTTCCCCGTATTTACGTAATCGATGCCCACCCCTACGGTTACCCCGTCGGAAAAACGAATAGGCCGGAAAAGGGAAAAGCTCTCGCCGGCCGATGTCCAAACGGACGCCCGATTCATTCCGTCATCGGGGAAATGGTCAAGCATGGGTCCCGGGGATTCGACCATGGGTTGAGTAATATTATATTTGTTAATTGTGAAATACAATCCTGCGGTCTGCTCGGGATCTACCTGCGCGGCGTGGGAAGTCGGCTGCGATCTTTCTCAGGGCGAAATCCTCCCTCAGCATCCACCAGATTTCAGATACTGTCGCGTTCGAACGCGGACTAGATCCTTCAGTGCTTCAAATTGCGTCTTTCTCGCACGGAAATCTGTTGTAACCCTTGGAGATCGATCTGGAGTCCTGGAAATTTGACACAGTTATTATTACCGATTATTATTTCTTTTTCTTTTCAGATCTCTGCTCTCTATTCGGACGTGGAACGATCTTTTCCATGAATTTTGTTGCCAATGTGCTGCTAACTCTTTGGACATCTGTATGAAATACCAGAAATTGTATATATTTATGTTATTATTATTTTATATTTTGATATTTCCTAATTTTTTTTCTCGATCTGTTTAGGTACCCGTGTCCTAACCTTTGCAGATCAATCTGAAATCCTGAAGAGTTGTTGCAATTGTCATTAGAGCTATTATTTCACATTTTTATCGAGCTTTCAGTTATACATTTTCATGGTCACCGATTTGCCTGCTCAATTTTTGAAAATTGAACAAAAATTCAAATCGGTTGAACTTGTCCAGCCCGGTTTCCGAGGAATAAGCTCGCTCCGAGATCAGTATCTCGCTACAAAATAGAAAACATTTCCCCGTTTTATATATCAAACGGTCATCCCCAAAAGAGAACTTCCTCGAAGTATCGAAATCGCCATTCATGCGAGTCTCTCGAACGGCTGACTTCACAGATTAATCGCGGATACCCATTGAGACCGTCAGGGTATGTTTCTCGATCGATGAAAATCCTATTAGAGCCTGAAGAGCATAATAACACGGATCCGTCCCGAAAAGCACCCTTTACGGCATACTGTCCGCAAGGAATTACGTTTTGAAAATTATTGGAAACTTCCTGAAAGGGAACCCCGTGTCCATCCTGAATGCTAAGCCGCCTAATTTCATCCCCCTCGGTGTCTAGATAGCATTTCATCTTTCGGCAAATCCCTCGGACAGGTAGGCGAACGGGGGTGAAACGCGATGTTCCCACGCTTCGGCTTGCAAAACACCGATCAGAACCATAAGCGATGCGCGCCCCGAACATGTTATTTTCAAGGGAAAACTGTTGCGTGCCACCGGCCACTCATATCCGGTCGTGGACCAGCACACTGTCCACCGATCCTCCACCGGTGTTCGAAAACCATCGGGAAGCTTCGTTCCCCCCTTTTCTCGAACGGTAATTATGCTTATATTAAGTTACACCTTCTTATTACCAAGCCCGATAATTATCGCGTAAGCAGACGGTATTTTAAAGCCCGCCGATCGATGTAATAACGGTTTAAGTAATCGCTGTTTAATAGGCGCACCGAGGTTCGTTCTAATGAACGAGTTGCGCACGATGGAGAAATTAATTTGTATGGACCAAGGTTAATGCTTGGCATGCGTGTGAGCTAGAGAGTTCAAATAAAATTCAAGACAATTTTGAAATGTGCAATGGACAGTCGAATTAAATTGAATTAAATAATAAGAAAAAATTAGTTGAAATACATGAAGGTGGCTTGGAATGTGTATGATGGGATACAAAGTTTAAATAAAATTCCAGACAATTTTTTGATGCGAATTAAGTTAAATTAAATAATAAGAAAAAATCAGTTGAAATGAATGAAGGTTAATGCTTGAAATGTGTACGATGGGCTAGAAAGTTTAAATAAAATTCGGGACAATTTTTACACACTTGAGGAACATAGAGTATTCTCATTACTTAAACACATGAACTTACTCTGTGTGAGTACATTAAATTTCTTTCCTTGTGGCTTTTATACAATAATATAATGATCTTTCTATTCGATAACATATATTACAATTTTCTGCACCTTTTGTATGGATGTATCACTTACATCAAGTAAGGGAAACGATTAAAAATCTTTTGTCTCAATTTTATTAAAAATCTTAAGGCTTGAAATAAATGTTTACTTCTATCATTTTAGATTGTTTGTCTTCCGCTCGTGTAACGTTACACGTTTAAGAAAACAAGGTTCGAGCAAACGTATCGGTTCAATAGCGGTTATCCGCAATTTTCGTGAAAGAAAGGAGCAGATAGGAAAGCGTGGGCCCACAGAAAAAAAAAATGGTATATTGGTACTCGAGAAGCGGAAGGAAATATCCATAGTCCGGTAACATCAGGTTGCATAATGCGAGCCGGTGGGCCCTGTTGGTGTTTACTTAGGGCGAAAAATGTGGTTTGTTCGTTCCGTGACAGGCTGCCAACGCCTAAGCCGTCTCACGAGGATAGAGCCTCTTCGTAAAATCTTACGATCTTCTCTATCCTGGTTGTAAAAATCCACTGGCGATCATCTCGCGCGAGGGATAACCACGCCGATAATGAGGCAATATAAAGAGAAGACTTAAGGTCGCTCGTTTATTGCCATTCCCCGCTTAAGTGCTACTTAGCCTAGATGCTGGTCCATATTAAAAACTATAAAAACGTTCGACGGCTACCGGCCGTTTCCGTAAAATCGTCATTGATGTATTCAACATGGCGGCCGCCCACGAATTAGAAACAATCCGAATCAAATCAGGTCGTGACTTCGTCAAAATTTGATAAAATTTCGCCTTGGTTGGAGCTAAATATCAATATTATTAGAAATTTATTCTGCACCCTCTTCTTTTCTGGATATCTTAACAAATACATTTTCAACCCCAAGTTCTGAGGGCTCTTACCATCCCCTCAATGAATTAAATTAATATTCCTGTTACACAGAAAAATTGCCATAAGAATTCCAATTCTTAACGTACTCCCTAAACAAAGTTACTTTCTACTAGTTTATAATCTGTACGATTAAATTGCATATAGTAAAACAATCTGAAAACTAATTTTTCCTACGCCCTCCAGTTTCCAAGATATCTTAACAAATTTTCCACCCCCAATTTCAGAACTTTCATGTCTTCAAACAGTATTCAATAGGAAAAAATACTAATACGTTTTTAAACAATCTCTCCATCTAATATCTAGATTTCTAAGTTCATTTTCTTTTCAATCCCAAACGTGCATCTTTATAGTAATAAAAACACATGAACTGACTAAATATGAATCAGTTTTCCTGCTCTCCTCAGATTCCTTGTTCACCATCGTCGATACGAGTTAGTATACTCTCTTTAGTCTCGATCTCGAGGGAATATCAGGCAATGGCATCCCTTTCCTGAGAAAATAAGCAGTCGGGGGTGGAAAGTGACCGGATGGGCTTGAGGAGGGTGGAAAGCAGCAGGTCCAGTGCCACATGACACGCCGTGTGAAACTTGGCAGTGTTTCCGAAGTGGTGGCTTCCCTGGTGTTCTCTATTTTTAAAATCGGAAACACGTTTGCTGCAGCGCCGGCGCACTATGTGCCGGCTTTTAATTCCTGCTTCGAGCTGGCTCGTTTGCCACCTCCTCCCCCTTAAGTGGCCGACATAGTAAACAAGCATCCTGTTCAAGGAAAACGACGCCCACGCAGACGCGGAAGAGGCTGCACGGAAGAAAAATAAACAAGGCCTCGAAATTAGCGCCGCGATCACGCCTTCAGCTATGCGGTGACTGCGATGAGTGGCTAGGTGATCTTTAACCACTTGTGGCTCCTGCTGATTTGTGAAATTCAGAAAAATTTAGGTCGTTAGTTAGTTCGTTTTTATTGCGAGGAATTTAGAAAATTTTTCCCTAGTACTAAATTTCATTAAATTTTTGATATATGTGATATATCAAATTTGATTTATCTAATTTGATTTGATATGTCTTTGATAGAATTATGAAATGCTAGATCAAATCTAGGGATCGTTGCCTATAAATTACTACGTTTTCACTGGTTCTGCTTATGGTCAAAGAGAGCATATGATAAACCGTATCTATTTTACTTTCACAACAGAGGACTTTTAACCCCTTGTACTCTAAAACTAAATTTTTCTTCCGTCTTATCTTTACGAAATAGCTTACGCAAAATTTATATAAAAATCCTACAAAAAGAACCGAGATGTATAACGTCCATGAATGTGTAAGTGACCCCCTGGACTATACAAGGGGAATCAGGGTGCTCGTGATGGCCACCGTTTCCCACACTCGGTCCACCGTGTCATCTTGCAGTTACCTGAACAGCGACGCAGGTGATCGGTTGCGAAAATTCGTCCGGGTTACGAAATTCTCGGACGATGACCCCCGCACGACGACTCCCACGGTTCCCGTGGCTATTCAAACACCGTGCCGATGGTGAAAAGAGAAGAAAATCTGGAAAAACGCGAGATGCCCCGACGCACTAGGGAAAGGAGTGAGGGTGACTCGATCCCACGGTGCAGCAGCATCCTATCCCGAAAAATTGCATTCTACAAAGGACGTTTCACGGTTTCCCAAGCCCGCGCAGGTAACACGATCGGGAACGATATTTGAATAGTCGTTTACATAAGAGGCTGCGTCGTCTCTCCCTTGCGACACAGACCTTTCGATCACTATACCTGGAAAGGGTTACGACTTTCATTGCGTCCGCAGACGAAACGACGGAGGATCGTGATGGATCGATCTGAAATTGCCCGGTCACCGGATATTCCGTTTATTTGAGATTTTGTGGACCCAAATAGCGGCTGAAATGGAAATTGCAGGACACTCCGGGTCAAAATAGACCCCTCATTCCTGTCATCTTGTTATCCAATTATTGTCTCTAATATATCGGATTTTTTAAAGCAAGAATTATAATCGGGGGGACCTTCAGTGGACAAGTACGTTTTTTCAGGACTTTCTGGACCTATTTATATAGTGCACTTATTATTTATTCTTATACAGAGTGTCCCAAAAATTTTGTATTTCCTTGAAAGTAGTGATTCTTGAAGCCATTTGAAGTAACTTTTTCCTTTGCGATAATGTTCTCCGCGGATTCGTTAAGAAGTTATTAAAGAAAAACATAGACCAATCAGAGCGCGGCTAGAATCGCTCGCGCCGAGCCTGGCGTTGGCATTGGTCCAGCCGGAATCCGTCCGCCGTAGCCGCGCTCTGATTGGCCCGTGTTTTCCGTTGATAGCTCCTTAACAGAGCCGCGGAGAATATTTTCGCAAAGGATAAAGCTACTTCAAATGATCTCCGCAATCACCACCTTGAAGGATGTACAACGTTTTTGTACATTGTTAGTCGACAGTGATTTCATATAAGCAGTAAGAAACAGAGTTTACATGAGAATGTATTACTTCTTGCAACAATTTCAGTAATTCAGAAATGATGTAACAATATTTCTACATTCATATAACGTTCATCTATAAATTCGCAAAATCAACAGTCTAATAATTAGTATAAAATATGTAGTCAAAGGTAGCTCGATGACTCATTCTCCACGAGATCTCATTCGACCGCTATCGGTCCACAAACCAGAGGTCAATAATTCATCAGACCGGTACAAATAAAACGGCTAAACAAACATAATAACGCAGCGTGCAATACGAAGAGGAATCGATTATGCTCGGCTAATGACAGAGGCCTAATGTCCGTGTAAGCGTTCGGGTTAACCCGTTTCCAGTCATCCAATATATTACTATGGTAATCGGTACACCCTTCCATTTCGTAGCGGCATACATTTTAATTAAGCGGTCGCTCGCATTAATCGCCGCGAGCCATACCAAGCCGAGCCGAACCGAACCGAACTGAACCGAACCATGCAAGGCGTTCGGATAACAGAGAGAACGAAAGAGAACCGGGGGCCCACGGATCGTGTGCGTGCCAGCAAAGGATTGAATTAATGACGATGCCCCGCCGTGCGTCATCCATCAAAACTACCCTTTCATTCGTTCGTAAATTACATTAATTTCTGCGGTTCCCGAGACCGTGCACCGACAATTTCCATTCCATCTCCCCGGTTCCGTTACGGTCCCTCACCCTTCTGCTGTATTATTTATTTTACACTGAATTTTATCCTGTTCCTCGTGAAATATTAACGGACGATGAGCAACGAGGAATTTCTGGAGCATATGGAGTCCCGTGGATAATGGACACGCCCATCCGTGCTCGCTTATTGCACGCGAATCGCTGCCGAGATATCCGGTCTGTATTATCGAAGCGAAACACCACTGTAAACACCGTTTCTCGAACGCTCCAATCTGACAACAGCACCTCGATCTTCGAAGAAATTCTACCACAAAATTTTGCGGTTCAATGTTCCATTTTTTTTTCTTCTTTTTTACATGCATTCAACACGCTCTTTTTATGCCGAATGAAATTATTTTCAATATTATTCATTTTCTGGAAACGACGAGGTCAATTGAAAACATAGGAGCATTTATGACAGGTCATGACAGGAAGAAGCTTAGATCAAACGTAGGGGAGAGTTGCCGAATGCGTACCATTTAATTTCGAAGGCAGTTTATATATTCTTTAGTAGGAATTTGAGCAAAAATTATGTTTTGTATCTATGTATTAACTATCGAAGTTGCAATTCAATATGATTTTTTAAATATTTATTGATAGATCATTGTGATATGAACACTTTTATAAGATCATGCAAACAGTACGATTTAGGCAACAGGTATCCTAAATGGTACCAGCCGGTTTCCAAAATCGTACCTCATGTGTTGGATTAAAAAGATACAAAAAAATCATAAGAGAAACTGTATTTTGCGTTTAATTTCAGTTTAATATACAATACAACAAAAAAGAATAAAACCACTTTTTGCCAGCAATTTTAGTGTTCTGATTAAATTTGTGTGGAATATTATTTTGCTCTACAATTTGATACGCTAAGCGTCGAACATCTGTTATGTTTAAACCAAAAAATGAAGATTCTAGTTCAATAATGTGGTCAACTAATTCTTTTTCAATACTTGCAGGTATTGTTTGTATGGCTCCAACCTTTTTTAATGCGGAAGTAGGTCTTTTTATCAATCCAAGGAGGTGTCTTCTTAACGTTGGCTTTGGAATTTTATACCGCCGAGAACATTCGTTGAATCCGTATTTTTTATTTCTGTAAGCCTCTATTGCTAATTTCATCTGTTCTTCTGTCCATTCACAATATTTTCGCTTTCCCATGCTAAAAAAATTTGAAATATCGTAAATCGTTTATTTTCGCGGTAAAATTTGAATAACAGTATCTTAAATCGTACTGGTACGATTTAGGAAACCACAGTGTGGTACGATTTAGGAAAAAGACGTCCCGCTAAATAATTGAAGCTCACCTTTAAAACATTATCAGAACGTTTTATAAACTAAATAGAAATAAATAATATAACATAGCTAGTTTTCAAAAATATATAAGACTACCTCAGAAACTGTAGATTTATATTTAATTCAGCCGATTAAAATCGTTTAAAATTAACATCAGACTTGCCTGATTTCTTTGTGCTTCTGTCATTCACAAAACAACACTTCATGCGAATGACTTTTTGGTCCTACTTTATCGACATAAATAAAAGTTCATATCTTTACCACCAGGAGGTATCAAAATGCATTAATTTTTAAAGAAAACAGCTGGTACGATTTAGGTGACCAGTACTCATTTGGCAACTCTCCCCTACTTAGTATCGAGGGGCTCACAATCTACTGTTACTAACTTTTTTATAGGTGGAGGCGTCAAGGAGATACGAAGATCAACTCTGTTTTCTTAAATGGAACAGTTTTCGTTTACATTCTGATAGTGTACTTCGAGGCGAATACAATGGTCACTCAAGGTCAACTGCATCAGAAAATAAATACGAAGTTTGTGTGTCTTTGTTAACGCTTAGCCCTTGGAATGACGTCTCGGTGTAAGAATAATAATATTAGGGGCACCTTTCATTCCAAGAAATAAAAACTTGAATTTACTACAAAGTTTGTTTTAGATTTCAAAATAATCGGTTACTCGCGGGCCCCCCTAATATGTGGCAGCTAGCTAACAATTTTCCATTGACTTTGAAGCAATATAAATCGAGAACGTCGGTCGTTAGACGAAGTCTGAATCTGAAACGTTCGAATGAGATTGTAAGGTACGTTCAACACCGAGGGAACAGAAAAATGAAGAAAATGGGAATGGACAGAACGCGTGTTCCGATATCGAGACCAGGTGAACGTATCGCGTCCGCAGAAGCGCGAAGGGTTGAAACAGAAACCGTCCGGGAGCGTTCTCCCGAAGAATTTTCCCCGGTTTCTTACGATTACCCTTCTAGTTTACGAGCGGCTTAGGAGAGGGACGTTTCTCTTGCTCGTCGAGTGCCACGGGAAAAGTTGGCCGCGATAGCGAGGCGAACGGGGATAAGGTTTATCGAGTGTACACCCGTGCACACGGGGCCGGAAACGGGCGAAAGAGCGGGCAACGCGCGATTACTCACGGCCGCTCGTAAACCAGACAGATAACGGGGTGGCGGGGGAGAGGCTTTGGCCGCGCGGTCGCGGAGGTGATTTAAATGGCCACTTTGCCTAATTGCGTTATGTTTACGAGCAAAGCAGCCCGTGGGCCGCGGCGATAACCGCCCCGCGACGTCCACGGAGACCGGCGAGCTCCATTTTCGGTTACGGTGGCGTTCTGTAACTCACAATCAGCCGCGGATCGCAAATTTTCGAGCCCTCGAACGTCCTCGATCATCTGTGATCCATGCGGTGCTAAATGGACGGATTTTGCAGTCTTCCACCCCTTAACTTTCGAGCCCTCGCGCCATTTTGCTCGCGAAGCTTGAGACCAGCTTGCCCCAGTCTGTAATTTTTATCTTGTGCTGGGAAAAATTGTTTCAGCTTGTAAGATAAACAAGTTCGATATTTTCAGCATCCCCAATATCAATTTCATCATAAGAATTGTCATGATTCCATGTTTCGTAGTCCGGTGTATTTCTCATTCACTTCGACAATATTGATCCTGTGTTTTCTTCTTCTTTTCTTCTACCACAACAAAATCGTCGTAAGTACAACGTACCACGTCATACCAATATGCTACACCTAGTACCGTACGTATTAACGTTGAAATGTAGCCTGGACAATTGTGTTGGTGTGATGGACGTGACAGGCAAAATGTTTCCTATGATTTAGACAAAAATGAACAGGTGCAATTTAAGACATAGGTAGACCAAAGAAATGTAAAAACATCGATTAGATTCAGCTTAGTAAAATAATAAAAGAACGAGGTTTGGCTTCTGCTCGTTGAAATTGATTATTGTAAAGACGTTCTGCAATCTACCTCTTCCAATATGGCCGCCATGTTTCCCGTAGCAAGCCTCGAACGTCCGCAGAGGATAATCTAGTGTATCGTCTTCTAACAGGAAGAAATGAATAGCTAAAATAAAAGGTCTTACGGCAAGATAAATAGTAGCCTCGTTGTTCTCGGATAAAGTGATTTCAGAAGAAGCGATTAATGCTCCGGAAGATAATTACTCTATCAAGGAATCGTTTCGCGAGGCCCGGCCGGTCTGCAGTCCATATTTCACGTGCCCGGCTTCGACGTCATTACGCTTCTCTGATCGGGATATTCGCCGGAGGCCGATTTAAACGAACAATGACGGGCCACGTGGTGCGGGGATACATTTTAATTATCGACTGTATCCAGCCCTCAATCTGGAGGTGTAATGGAACGAGGCGAACGCCGAGGAAAGGAGCAGGTGCTCGAGAAACTCGATGGCCGGGTCGATCGACCCGTTATCCAAGAAAATAACCCGCCACGACCTGTTCCACCGTTCGTGACAATAATACAGAGACTATACGCTGGCTCTGTTTCTTCTGCCCTGCGCTCATTAATATCTGCGTTATTTATGCCGATACGACAAACAGTTCCAGGACAAAAGGACGTCAATATTGTGATAGGCGACGTGCATCGCTCGATATTATTCTTCTCGAGATTTCAAGGTACATCACTGTTGCCGCTTATTGCAGCATTCGCCGAGACGCGTTCAACGATCTACAACACCTTCGAGTGACTTTCAACGAAAATAATCAAACTAAAATGTTGATTGCCGTAGCGATCGCCGGTCACTGGCGCCATTGACTTGCTTAAAAACAATTGTTATTAGTAGACAGCGGATTTAATGCATTTATGACAAAAATGAGTAGCTGTTATATTAATTTCAACCTACTAAACATATTAAGAAAGAAAATAAATTTCTATTTCACTTCAGTTTGTTGGAATTTTGGTAGAAAATGTCTATTTTCTACAAAGATCCGCTGTCTAGTTATCAGTAGCACTGAATACTCGTTCTGAAATTAATTAAATTATAGTGGAACTAAATATCGAATATGGATGTTACTATTTTTGTTCGAATCGAAATGAAATGTTATTATTATCAATACTTCACCATTTGAATAAATCTACTCCTTATAATAAATTATCGATTTGTGATATTATCGTGAAGGGGTTAAAGGAAGTAGGAGAATCATTATTTCTCAATCGGTGCTGTATTGATTTTACAAAAAGAAGAAATTCGTTTTCACAGTCTATTTAAGTACCTGAGTAGGTACCTAGGTATTAATTAATCTAGGTAGATTAGTATGATTTCACGTAATGCCTTGTAATCCAAGCAGTGACTTTCAATGCTGGCCAGAGCGAAACCGTTTCCAAACAAGCTCGGACAGGGGTAAGAAATCGATTGTGCTGATAACTCGAATCGATTAGGATCCGATGGTTCTGTTTACCCGGGGACAAGTGGTTATTATTTAAAGTGGCGCGGGCTCGGTAATCGGTGGACACCGAATGATCGATAAGAGCGCGGGAACTTGAAATTGAAAGATCGCGGCGAAGAAGAGGGAGAAGGAAAGAGGAGAAAACCGCTGAGTAGAAGAGAGAAGGGAGTGGGGAGTGAGAGAGGAGGGAGGGGGTTAGAAGGGAGATAATTACAAAGGTTTTGGAGGGCAGCTGTGCTCACCCTCACCTGCCCCTCCCTGCACCGAAGGCGACATCCACGAGGATATCTTGAGGAACCAATAACTCGAGCCTCGTTCCTGGAAGATACCCCGAAGAAGAACACACAAATACTTAACATACAGATAATTCTCTCAGGTTATTGTTTGTGCTGGTTTATCGGTGACGCCCACCCCTTACCCCCTGCTCTGCACCGTATATACTTTTTTTGATAACGGAACAATTTCGGTACCGTAGGCTCCCCCTTTTGACGCGCTATCTAAGGTGAAAGTAGTAGTAGCCTTTCTCAGCGCAATGTTCCTTCTTCTAGCCTTTACGGCCTACAGAGAAGCCTATTGGTGTTTATACAGGATGCAAGGCGGGTCTTTGGGTGGTCTGGGTAAACTGGGTTACTTCTTGATAAGGATTTCGATGCCCGTAATCGGTAGGTATGGGGATTTTTGGGGTTCGATTGGCTGGAGGATTTTTGCACTTTGGAATTTTCTGTGACGATTTGGAGAAATAATTGAACCACCGAATCCGTAAAAATGACGGATTTCGGATTTTATAATAATGTGTAACGTTGTAAAAGTAATATTAGCTCTCTCTCTCTCTCTTGTAGACATTTTTAAATTAAATTATAAAGGAATTGTGTACAGTCTCGTTTAGAGCTCGGTAGTTTTAGTGTTAATGGCAGTTTTTGACTATCAATAGATTTAATCCCGTATGAGTAAGTAGTTAAATAAAAACATCAATTTAATTGAACTGTTTTCATTTGACATTCAAAAATTATACGATGTTTTAGATCGTAATCTTTACTTGACCTTCAGTATAGAAATGTCGAGTGAACCAGGAAATATTAATGAAATCAAATCTTTAAACTTTCCCAAGGCAATTGTGAAACACAGAAACTAAATAAAGATGAACTTTTTCGTTTAATAATTTTTTACAAGACAAAGAAAATCGTTCGCTATTGCTGAGTGGTTAAAAGAAATATAATCTTTTATCGCGAACAACGCAGTTAAAACAGCTTTTCAAGGTGATAACATTCAACGTTACGAGATCTCCTTTTACGAGCTTTCAAAGTCACCTTCAATTTTTATGGACTCGAGCCCACAGGTTTCTCAGCTTATCGATTACGTGCATCGAGACAAAATCGACGCTTTGAATAATGTGGATACACTTCTTGCGGTGTTATGCTAACAATAAAATCGATAGGGGTGGAAGAACAAGTGAATTCATACCTTTAACCGTCATTCACATTTATACATTTTTATGTTATTCATTTTTTGGACGCAAGCATTGCTTCACCGTCGTCGTGGATCTTTTATAAATATTTCTACACTAACTAAAATTAAATTACATTAGAAATGTTAAGTGGTCCACAACACGTTTCAAACATGGGTTCAGTGGGTAGCAATTAGTTCGATGGCCCGCAGAATAAAGATTTATTTCACCGTAGATTGGTCAAGGGTGCATCACGCGCCGACGGATAATTTGCTTTACATTAATTGGCCTGCAACGAGGGCCGAGAAAAAGACAGAACTAAATGAAATGATTTCATCGTCGCTCTATCCTTCTTTCTCCAGGGACTTTCAACGCGAGCGTCCCTTTTCTCAAACAGCTGCACCGGCCTATCTATTGTTTCAGTTTCGCAGATGTGCAACGGCACTAAAACACCGGCGCGTGTCACTCGGATCACCCGGGCTAATTAGGCAATAGATGTGCATCAGCGCCGTCTGTTGCACCGATAAATTCCGTAAAACCGATCGTCGATTTACGCCACCTCTTCGTTAACACCCTTTGTCCGACTGTCTGCCACGCCGTTCACCGAATGCACTATCTGCAAAGGTATGGCGATTCATCTTGACGAGAACATTAATTGATCCATCATCGCTGCAATCTTGATAATCGTCTGCTAGAATGAGTGCACTGCGTAAGCATCGATGCAACAGAAGGCGCAGTGAGTCATTCACCGTCGACACCTACGATCAACGTTCCTGTATAAATGTTCATGCAAAAGGAGCCATTTTTGTTGTCAAAATTATTGTTCCAATATTTCGAACAGTTTCCCACGAAAAAATTTATAAAATACCGCTCTCCTTTGGTCGACTAGTATGTCCACCGGATGAACCAATCTTGTAATTAAAAAAATTAGAAACTGAACGAACAGTAGTACCTTGCGACTTGAAAAAAATATTTTCCCGTAGTATGAGCATGTATCTGCACATACAAAAAATTCGGTTGCAATATTTCGAAGAGTTCTGCGGGAAAAAATTTCGAAAAATCACGCAGAAGAATCGGCCTTAATCGAAGGAGGCGCGCGGGGCTTCTATCTGTCGGATTACGCGTCTTGTAAGGCCTTGATCGTTATCGCGGCTCCGATACCGCTCCCAATGGCAAATTACACGGTTAAACACGGCCCGAAACGAGGAGGAAGCGATCGGCGCACCTTTAAAGATTCCAATCTCTTTGGCGTAACGAGTTGTGACATGCCCCGTTGCGTCTTCACACTCTCCAGAATTCCGTCGCGTCGACTCGTTGTCGAGGTCGAGCCCGAAGGTTACCGTGTCCCGTTCGTCGTTAACTACGCAAGCGATAGAGCCAGCCTATACATACCCTTTCGAAATCATCGGGTCGTGCGATCGAAACCGCACCGGATAACGTTTCACGCAGCCCGCGTCGCTAAATGCGACCTACGCGACGGATAATTGCACGGTTTCCACCCGCAGCCATTGTACGGGCAGTCCAAGTGGATTATTAACCCCTTGAGCAACAGCTTTCCTCGAGATCTAGCTCGATGGGAAGGATTATCCGGCGGGCCCGACTGATCAAAGGAGACTTTCATTCGGAGGAGCTTTTTGTTCGGTGATCTGATCGAATCTGCACCCCTTTTTTCGATATGTTGTGTCTTGTTTGGATCCTCCGGATGCCTGCCACCAGATGATGGCTCCATTTCTGCGGAGAGATCGATTCAAATGATTGGAAAAATTTTGTTCAGAGATTGTAAATGTTTTGGTTCTTTTCTTCACGCGATTTCTTTACCCCTAATTATTGGGGGGACTCTTAAGTAATCAATTATTTTGAAATCTAAAACGAACTTTCTAGTAAATTCAAGTTTTTATTTCGAAATTTATTATATAATCTCCATCATTATCAAGGACAGTTTGCCAACTTTCCTGCAAATTTTCAATCCCCCTTTTACAGAAATCCAGGGTTTCGATTTATCATCCGAAAAGATGACAGTGAAGTGAACAAATTTATAGAACTAATTGCATTAAAATTCTCATGCTCTCAACAGGGATCAGCCACCAAAGGAAAAGAAGCTAGATACTTCTAGAAAGCCTTACAATATTTCGAACAGTACATCTCAGCAGAGAAATCGGAGGAAATCCAAAATTTCAAGCCGCGTCTCACACGAAACGCAGTTTCCGTTCTGAGCGAAGATGACTTTATTATCCGATCACATTCGATCCGACATGGAAGAAGATGCGAGCGTAGAATCGCCTTTCATTTCCCATAGAGCGAAAAGATCGGTAAAATTCGATCGATAATTCCATATGCACAGAATGGTGCCACAACGAAGAGATAACGTGTCACGCTACGTTCACATCGAAGCAACCAAGAAGAACTTCCTCTTGCCTCTTCTTGCAACGTGTTTCGGTAAATTACTGTTTTTTTTTTTTCAAATCGTTCACTTGCTTTTTTTTACGATCTCGAGTAAATTACAAAAAAAAAGGACATGACTCTTCTCACATGTAAAGAATACATCTATGTAAGGTCTGCGACACCGATTCAGAAGACTATTCTTCAGGTCTGGCCCGAGTTTGTACGGGAAGACCTGAAAGGGTGGCTTTTCCGTAAGTTAGTGAAATTAAAGGGCAAAGGGATCGCGTGCGCTGCATTGTAATGGGAAGACAGCGGTTATGGGAGACTCTGTGGCCAGTCTCGCACCGGGTTCGTCCAGAAAAACCGTGAATGTAGACCGAGATCAGCTGCAACCCATAAATATCTTAGCCCTTTCAGGCTGGTCCACGCTGACCATAGACCGGGCTGAATTATTGCGTCCCACCAGTTAAACTCTTTACAGGCACCGGACCAGACCGTTAGCTCACGGATGCTGTGTGTCGTTACTGCTCTTTAGATTGGCCCGGGAAGTCGAGGCTCCTTGTAAGTTATTGGGGCCCGGTGTCGTCGTTACCGCAGAGTAACGCCCGTGTAAAGAACATTCTTGCGTTTCCAATCGGAAGCGGGACCAATCTTCATCGAAACGACAGCGGAAACTTGCTATATTAAAATCTACGAGTCGATTTTTGGCCAATGTTTATATCTGGCGAGCTAGCGTTCAGTTTGATGACAAATTTTTAAAACTTATTGGATAAAGCGCTGTGGAGATACATCTGGAAGGATGTCTTGTAGACAAGACTTTCGGAAAATAGCTGCCACGTGCTGTTATAGCTCAAGATATTTAATTCCACTTTTCAGAAAATACTACTTAAACATCATACAGCAAGATATACATATCGATTTTTTAAAGAAACCTAATTTTGCATATTAAAAAAATTGCTGAAATCGACTTGAACGATACACTCCGTGACACTGGTATAACAAAGTGGCTTCCACGTCTTTCTAGTTTAAGATACGTAGCTCAGTTTTTCAGTGAATAATGCTTAAACATGACACAGCAAGATGTATATATCGATTTTTGAAAGAAACATAATTTTGCATATTAAAAAAATTGCTGAAATCGACTTGAACGATACAGTCCGTGACACTGGTATAACAAAGTGGCTTCCACGTCTTTCTAGTTTAAGATACGTAGCTCAGTTTTTCAGTAAATAATGCTTAAACATGACACAGCAAGATGTATATATCGATTTTTTAAAGAAACATAATTTTGCATATTAAAAAAATTGCTGAATTCGACGTAGCTAAGCTATGTACATAGCTCAGTTTTTCAGGGAGTACCTAATACTTAAACATTACACGATAAGATGTATATATTGATATTTTAAAGAGCCATGATTTGACGCACAAATAAAATTGACAAACTTCCCTGACCTCTGACCCGTTCAGATAGCAGGAACCCTTTAAGAGATCCGCGAGGATGATCTCGGAATGCGATCTGGCATCAAGTAACGCCACGTGGCGAGACTGCCGAGCATGATGACGGACGCGTTCGAACCGAAGCACACATGACACAAGTAACAAACGAAGAAGAGCCTTCCCCGACATTGTGGCAGTGTCCACTCGGCGTAGGCGGATTACGGGTAGCAAAGCTGGAAGGATCCGCGGAGGAGGCTAGGAATGGTTAAGGTCCTGATCGCGTTTCACGAGCTACCACCTTCGAATGCCACGGCGAGTTCCATTAGCGCTGCCAGCGATATCCTGTCAAAGAAAACATTCTGTGTACCACCTCAGCCCCCCGACATCAGCAAAACACCTAACCCCCTAACGCTTCCAATTCAAAGGGGTTCTCCAGGTCTGTCTTTCGCCCCACGCCGATTGCGTCATAAAGGACCAGTTCGGAGCACACACCTCTGGCCGCGCTCCACCCGAAATGCATCCCGGGGACCTGCGAGAAGAAAGAATTCTTTTCCCCGTGAAAGGGTTCCCATTGGACGCGATCTAGGCAAGGATTAGGGGATGTTTGTGTCCGCAACCCTTCGCGCGTTCGTCGTAGCTTGTGGAAACTTTTTTTCGGGTAAACAAGAAGCTTGCAGGCTGCTAAATACTGCGCGGTGTTTACTCGGATTAGGGGATGTTGGTTCTAATTCGTTTTTTGGGTCGTTGGGGTTGATTCGCAGTAGCTGAGGATGGTGAGAGATGGACTTGGACATTATTCGAATAAATTATTTGAGAGATATTATCTCATTCGTATCTAGTTCAACAGACAAATACTAATCATTATTATTAATTATATTTTACAGTATTAGTTTCTTTCAACGGACAAATAATTTTTCGTTAGTTTGGAATTTATTTGAGATAATTTTTTATCTTATTTCTCATTTGATCTTTTCAAATAAAATTACAGATACTCTGTAATTATGTTACGTCAGCATCCGTCAACTGAGCTATTATTTCAACTCCAAATCTTTACAACCATAGACGATAATAAATAAATATCTGTACAGGCAATACTCAACTCCGATTATGAATCGTTAACATGATAAATAAATTGGAGAGAAAGCTGAGGAAGCGTGCCCGTCAGTTTTTTTCTATCCACAAGGGTGAAACTGTTCAGCCTACTCTCGTGTTTCGTTTGGCGTCGTTAAAAAGGAAACGATGCATCAATATCAGTGAAACACGTTGCAACTGGCCGGAATAAGAGCCAAGAGGATCGGGAACGCCGCGTGCCACGTCCAGAACAGGAAGTTGATCCTCCTCCGGTGGTTGTTCTTCCCCACATGTGATTCGAACGTGTCGAATCCCAAAGGATCTCGTATTGGTAACCGAAATTTCGGGGGTGCCGGACGGATAGACGAGTCCGAATCTACGTAAACTGTGTTCCTACGTTTAGCACGTGTTGGGGAGAAGAAAATCAATAACAAGCCCACGGTGGACAGGGAGCCGCTTCCGCGGATGATACCGAGGGTTCGATGCGTTATCGATATCCCTCCCTCATCTTCGTTTTGATCAGTTTTCTGTGAACGACCACAGCGAACAAGATTTCTACACGCGAACACACATTTTCTAGAAAACTAATTCCGGTACACGGGATGTTCACGTCAACACGCCTTTCTCTTGTAAACATTAGAAAAAAAAAAATGAAGGAGGAAAAAGTTATACTGTTTTTTGCAAGAAATTAGTAATTTTTTGTCTGCATTATTTTTGCTATGTATTCTTTTATGTCATATGTGTGCCGAAAAGAATTGATTCGTATACGATATAACGACTTTTAAGATCACACAAGGTCAAAGATCGTCCTGGTAAAAATGGAGGGCAAAAGGGTTGAAAATATTGTCTAAGATCGCGAGGACTCAGTGTAAATTTATAATTTTGATGAAAAGCGTTCAACACCAAGCAAGCAAAAGGTAGGAACAATGAAATTATGCACACGCGTTTCTCGGGGAGGTGGATGGAATCTTTTCACTCTCGGGTGTCCATAATTATGTGAAGCAACGGTAGGTATGTGAGATCCGTAGATTCTTCGATTCGATTCACCGGGTGACTAGAAAGGAGGTTGCTTTAGAATCTGCTGCCGCTAAGACGATGATATTTCACAGTAGTCGGCATGAATGGGGAGCTCCGGAGACTGCTATCGTAAATGTAAAGATCAAGTGAGCGAGATTGTCCCTTTTTGGCTTCCACCTCGCAAATTCTTGCTCTAATCTGTGAGTAATTGTCCCGGGCACAAAGGCTGGAAAAACCGGGCCGGAGCCTCGGCCCGACCTGACCGACCTGCCAACGTGCCTTTTTTCCTTTCACGGTGCACTCTTTTTTTTTTCTTACTTTTGCCGATCAGCCTTGACACCCACACCCGACGATTAATCTTCAATTATGGCGCCGCTGACAGCCGTACTCGTAACACTTTTATAGCCGGCTCCTTGGAAATTTATCCTCGCCGCCATGACAGGACTCGAACAGCATCTCTCCCGATTCTTCCGGGAAACGATTTCACTTTGATTTGTCGACCGGATTCCGGAGCGTTAACGTTACCGTGCAACGGTCAGTTCAGCCGAATTGTGAATCGTTTTAACGCTAAACCTACAAGCGATATGTATTCCCTTATGAAAATACCAAGGTTGAAATTATATAGATTTTTCTTTTTTTAATGAAAAACAATGCAATCATTTCCTGTGGAGAGAATTTTGATAGTTTCAATGATTGCAAGAAAGAATTGCATAGATGATAGAACCGGAAAAAATATTTTAAACTTAAAATTGTGAAAAAATAGCCAACCCCTAACGGTGGCTGGTATGTACTGCCTTACGAAAATGATGAGACTGAATTTGTATAGATTTTGTGCAATTTTTATTATAATACGAGCTCGAATGAGAATAATTATCCTTTCATTCCACATGGAGAAATTTGTATAGTTTCACTAATTGCAAGAATAGAATTATGTAAATGATAGAAGTTGCATAAAATTAAAAATTGTAGTAAAATTGATAGTCTCGTTCGGAAAGGATACCGTGAACCTGTGATGTCCAGGAACTAGCTACCACAGTAGCTGCCGTTCACGAACCTCGGAGATCACAAGGCCGCCATAGGTCAAGAGGCGTAACAGTTCGTATGGGCCGGATGTTCGCATGGTCGAAACACGAGACAGGTCTAATTTCTTCGACGACAGTCTTCGGGAAAGACAAAAAAATAAAGGGGAAGGAGGAAAAGAACTTGAGAGTCGGACCCTTTGACCGTGTAGGACCAAAAGAAAGGGGGATGCAGGAAATTATAAGTCAAGACGGAGTCTCACGGAGTCGTTTTGCAACAGCGAAGGGACAGAAACAGGAAAACCTGCTGGGATCTTGAAACTGTGAGGAGCACGGTATCCCTCTTTCTCAGTGGGTTCCCCGATTCTAAGAAAATCGAAATCACGCAATTTCTTTACCCTCGCACACCCTCTGTATCAATTTCTTCACATTTTTTACCGTATCAAACAAAGTACAGTACGTTCTAGGTGTCAATTTTTCATTTGTGAACGATGCAAATGATTTTATTTTCATTTCTAATCTGGTTTAGTTTTGCACGTGGCAATTATAAATTCACTAACGGACAGCCAAATTAAATTGTTTTCTAGAAGCGAGGCTCGCGAGCTTTCCCCTTTTATTAGCGACCGTTAATATCGAGGCCGAGCGAAATGCACAGCAGCACGTCCCCAGATGACATAAGTACACTTTATTCTCGCCAACCATCCATTATGATCTCAGGTGACACCATTAGACAGCTTTACGTCTTTCCTCGAGCAGCTCTCGCCCTGAAACTTCCGTCACCGCGCACGACCAACTTTCGTCGAATAAATGTATCTTCAATGATCTCTGTACAGAAAAATCCTCTCGGAAATGTGATCGACCGGTGATTAATAACTTTCTTGTCCATTAATGCGTCGTTATTTATTGTCGCACAAACCTTGCTTCTCGAGACAACTCGTACGTAGCTCTTCCAAAATACTGTAGTAATTTTATGTAATATCTGTATAATATTTAGGGCACTCGTATTTGGTGATATTAATGGAACTGTATTGAAAATACGAGCGTACATTAATTCTTTGTTTAATCCTGTTGGACAATATCAATATCTGCGTAATGAATCTGGATACACAGTATGTATATTATAAGTGAGCTCGCATGTGTGTGTCCAGTTTGAAGGCCTATCAGACAAGAAGATAATAACTCATTACCCAGATAGCACGCGACGTCTTAAAGACGTCTGTTTTACGTCCATTTTTGGTCTGAACGTCTTACGTCCTAAAAAGACGTCTTTAAGACGTCTTAAAGACGTCTCGTAAAAGACGTCGTTTTTACGTCCGAAATAAGACGTCTTTAAGACGTCTCATTTCAGACGTCTTTAAGACGTCTCTGTGCTATCTGGGTAGAGTATAATAACTGCCAATAGAGAGAGAGAGAGAGAGATGAGAGAGATGTCGCGATTACAATCTTACGGAAGATTCCTACGAATTCATATTCACATAAAATTGTATTCGATACCATTCATAGACTTTAATCGGTGCGTTTATAAAATTGTCACTTACTTGTCCCGACAGACTCGTTTGTATAAAACAACAGATAATTCGGAAGAACAACAAATTTTATAAGCGATTATTTTCATTCAATCCCCCTTGTTTGCGAATTATGTTCTTCCAGCGCGAAAGAGCGAAAGCAACGATTTCACCGCGAATCGTCGAATTCGTCGCGACCTCGCGTAATTCATGCTCGTTAGCATCGGTCACGTTCCGATGCCGTCGATCAGGTATTTCGATAGCGGTGACCATCTGTTTGACACCTCTTGAGGAGCTTAAAATTATCATTATCGTCGACATTCGACAGCCAGAGAGGACTAAACGCGACGACGACGCGCGACAGTTGCGTCAGTGGTCGGTCAGTCCGTTAGTGGTCGACGGCCGATGGCAGATGTTGCAACGCTGGTTATATGCACGCTAGACGAGTGCAGCTCGATGCCGGCTTGTGTTTCACGTCCGTGTGACGTCCGTTGGAGAGGTCGCCGTCTCGAGATCATGCGTTTTCTCCAAGTTCGAAAGAACGATTTCACCCTCGCACCCTTAATCCGCTGCATGCGTGCCTTTCTCTGTTATTTCGTCGAAGCTCGCGCTTCCTGCGCCAAGTTTTCCGGTTTTCGGAGGAAACATGGTGAAATCAAGCCTTAAATAAAATTATCATGACAGCAGTACCTGTACGTGGGACATTTTGTACATAATTTGGAGGCGTCTCTAAAAATTGCTGTATCATTACTCAACATATTTTTTGCATTATTAAATGTACTTAATAAATTGTTAAACATTTCAGTATTGTACGAGTAAATTACACCTATATTAGTTTTGGAGTGAAAATAGCTTCGAGTGCAAAGGGTTAACTCACTTCGCACGTAAATCCCTATCAAGTGACCTGTTAATTAACTTCGCCTTTAACACTAGGTTCGCGGAGCATTGAAAATAACTATTTAAGCATTAAAAGTATCTATTAAAATTTGTAGCCATTTTTTAAATAATATATTACTCAAAGAAATCAATTCTTATATTCTCAATCTTAATATTCGCAAATTAAAACGAAAAAAAAAAACAATAAAAGAATTATATAATTTAAAATATTATATTATATATAACTTACAATTAGGTTATAGGTGAGAGGGTGCATGACGAGCAGACAGCAGAATCATGATTTCTCCGGATCCGCAGTTAAAAGCATGTTCGTCCCACTATGCAGTGAGACTTTTCGATCCAGTAGCCGAAGAAGCAGACAACCCGAGCAGCAGAAGACAACGTCCGTTCGACAACTAGCCTAAACAAAAAAAAAAAAAAAAAAAAGGAGCTAGTCCCGATCAGCTGTGAACGCGCCAGGAAGCAAAGGATCTGGTCTCACGGTCGTGTTCCCTGGAACGGGCCCGTGTTCCTTGGAAACGAGAAACAGGAACGTGTTCCGGATCCGTGCGATTCGTCGGCCACATGCGCGGTAGCAACAAAAGGATGGCGACTCTCTCTCTCTCTCGTGCTGGGTTAAAAATGATGCCTTCCTGGATCCTCGATCCGAAAACTGGAGCTGCAAGAGGACTCGTTACGGCACAAACGGCTACTGGCAACAATGGGCCGGCCAAATGGTTCTCGTTATTGGTTGCGGTGGTCCTGGGTCTCTTCGGAATCACCGGACCCGACTTCTACGGGTTAAGTAAGGGTTACGAGGGGGGGGGGGGGGAGAAGGGGGAGGGGCTGCTCCGACTTTTTGCCCCCGCGAGCCAATAAATCAGACTTTAGCCTTGGAATCTTGGAATCTTGCGGCTAACTCTATCCTTGTCGAGCGGGCCTGTCCTTGTGGACGGTTTTCCTATTCAGCGTCGGGCGTCTTCGAGGTATTCTCGAATCTCTCGAAGCAGATCTCTCGGCTTCCCAGGACGTCTCACTTCCACGCGGATCCACTCTGGATTTTTAATTTCCAGCGAAATAAAAACCTGCGTTCCTTTTCTCGCGTCATCGTGGTCTTCGATCATCAGTCGACGCGAAGGAAAATAGTGTCGTGAAGGATATTATTTCGAGCGTGCACGGGGGTGCTGGAGAAGCGTACGGGGTTGTAGGGAAAAGTCCTCGGGGCTTTGGGTACGATCGGGGTCATGGATGATCGGAGGACAGAGAATCGAGGCAGGTATTGGTCCTCGAGGTGGCGTCATTTGTATCGGCAGAAATATGTGGCATCCGACGCGAGGATATTGATGCGCATCAGGAGGGGTTGTGTCATTGTTGTGTCCCGCCACCCCCTCTAGACGATTCTCTCTTTACCCCCGAAAGTCTTCTTCTCCCTCCCGTCCCTCTCCTCGTCCACGCCATACCTACCGGGGAATGAGAAAGAAAACTGCACTTGATGTATTGGAACTTTTGTACCTTCCACCTCTGAGGCCTTGCGCAACACCCGGCAGCATCCTTTTATATCTGGAACCTCGAGGATCCAGGCTCACCGCGATCCACGGATAACTCACCTGCCTGCCAACGTCTCCTACGTGGAAGTTAACGCACCGTAGAACCCCGCAAGTAACTCCATTTTTGTTGCTATTTATTTTTCATCGTTCACCATCCTCCGGCATTTTTATTTCCATGTTTGCAACCCCTTGTCTCGAGATTGTCTTATGATCTTTCAGGATTATCGAAGCTAAAAGATTTATATTTACACTGTTGATTTACGTGCAAAATACCTTGTACTTTCGTTTCTCTTCCGCTCTGGAAACAGATCGTTCCCACGTAATTGGGAAGCCTTTGTCGAATGGGAATTTCACTCTACGCTTCGGCTTTCCAGAGAAATGAGAGAGAAAAAAAAAATCGATTTCTGCACGTTGGAAACCGCACGCGCCATATGCTCGCCGTGAAATCCTGGCTACCGTGAGGCCACGCGAATGACTCCACGGTTTCCTGTGAACTCGCGAAACCGCCTCATAATGACTTCGAGCCTTGACCACCGCGGTGGCATCCATCGTTCACCGCGGATACGTTCGACTGAACGCGATTATGGCGCGTGGGCGAAACGAGGGAGACACAGGGGTCCCTTCGTTTCACGGGGAAAAAGTACGAGGCAATTTTGGGAATTTTTTCGACGCATTGACTGCTGACACACAATCCTCCAAAAAATACCACAAAGGCAACGTACTTCTTGTTAATGAAATCGAGGCGATTTTAACCGTTCTGCATACTTAAAATCTTAACAGACTGCGGATATTTATGCAAAATAACAAATTTCTCAAGACAGAAATCAAATAGGAAGTCATTTTTTAGTAATTTTAATAGATTAAAGATGATACATTGACATTTTTAAATCCTTTTAATATTCCCACTATTTCAAATTTCAATTTTGCCATGAATGCATAAAACCTGCAATTGTTAATACTCGCTTTCCCAAAATAACAATTTCCGCTTGGAATTGTTAACTTTTCTCTTCTCACAGGGACTCGTTCTCGAACTTCCAAGCAAAATTTCGCTCCCAATCATCGTTCTGTCGTAATGACTGCCACCGGTGGCCACACGTTCCCAAAAATCGAATTTCCCGTCCCTCCGAATGAAAGAAACGTTCCGCCGACTAAACTCGAACAGATCGTGGATCGTTACCAGCATTCAATGCGAGTTTCTTTCTTCGGTGGGCGCAGTCCACTAATGGAGGCTATAGACAATAGGCGAAAATGTTACCACGTGACTGGCCGAAGTTTCCGACTGGTGAAAAAAGGGCGGGCCGAGACGGGCTGTAAATCATTTCCGAGATCATTACATTCGCCCTCTCCACCCTCCGTTTCTTACCGTGTCTTCCCTTTTCACGCGGGAACGAAACCGATGCTTCGAATTTTTGCTTTAAGCGTTTTAGCGCCGACGCTAAATGCATCATTAAAGAGAGCCCTTTGCATCGGTTCTTATGTAATCCTGACGGGGGACTGGAAAATGATTTATTATTTTATTGAACAATGTTCCCTAAGTATTTAGAAACTGTGTAATACCTAAGATAATGGAACGATAATGGAATTATATAACAACAAAAAGTATGAAAAAATTGATCACGCGGATGCCAAGGATAGTGGAAGTTACAATAAAGAAACGTGGCGGATTCTTCGATGAAAAGAAAATATATTATTTTACTTCTTGGTAAGATTTTTGGTATAATAAGTGCAGCATACTTTCTTTGACGTGTAAACCTTTAAAAATTTGGAAAAATTTGTTCGCATCACTCAAGGATTATTTCATTTTTAGAGAGTTGAATACAAATATGATCACTGTCCTAAGACTCATGAGCGGGAGTGTAAATGTTTTCTTGTTCTTCTTATTTTCCGTTTCCGTCACCGTGGGCTCACTTTAGTCGCTCATCGGCGTAGCGACTTTTGACAAATATTTTTCCAAAAAACGTCGGTAAAATCTCGATATCCTCCGAAAGGACGTCCGACTCCTCAAAATCGATTAACGGGCGCGTTCCCCAGTGAAGCGAATCGCAAGTCAGCCCTCGACGTCCCCGGAGTATCGTTTGATTCGTCACCGATTCTCATAGATCCGCGTCGATCTGTGTCGAGGATCGAGGAGAGAAGGGATCGAAAGCAAGGATTTCGAGGAGAGATCGAACAATGAGCCACCGCGGCGCGGCAGCTGGCTTCGAGATCCAAGGCGGACGATCGACGGGCATAAATAAAGAGCGCGTGTCTTCGAGATCCTCGATCGCGTGGGAGGGGGGGGGTGAGGCACACATTGTGGCTCGTGGCGAGGTCCTCACATATTCTTCTTGGTCCACTGATTTTCTTTTCTATGGGGCTCCGTGGATGGCTTCTCTTCCGGTTTCTCCGAGAGAAACTGTTTAATGCAACATGCACAGGACCGGGGCTCGCGTTCCGAGAAATCGAGATCGGCTTGGAAAGAGCTGGCTTTGTGGAATTTTGCTGGACACGTGATGCAGAGAATTAGGAGAAGAATTAGCAGAAACGTAGGATACATTTGTGTTGGAGCTTTTGTCAAATTTTTATTAGGTGTTTAACCCCTTGCAGTACTATTTACTTTGTGATTACAATGATTAGAAATTCTTCATCGTTCAGAATTTCATAGAAAGAGAAAGACAGTTTATATTCATTGTATGCCTATCTTTTCTCCAAAAGATATATATCAACTACAACAAAGTAGATTTCTATTCCGGTTTAAAGAGAATTCATAACATAGATATTTATTAGACTCTGTTCGGAATCTCCATCACGAGTCTGACTCGATAGTGTAGGGCAAGGGGTTAAAGACGTCCTTGGGAAAATTACCCAGGAAATTGTTGTTCCCACGTTTTCGAGGTAAATTGTGAATTTATGCACATATCGCTGTACATATCTATTGTAAATTGAATGTTTAGGAAAACTTGTGAACAGAATCTGTTTCACTACAGTAAGACGCAAAAGTGAAGCAAAAAAGGGGGCAGAGAGAGTGGTCTGACGATTAAAACGAAGATGCAAAATTCGCAAAGTTTCGCAAACTACGAACTTCTGGAACGGTCTGGCACCATTTCGACGATCCACGCGAAACGAAACGATTCTTCGCTCGGTCCAGAACGCGGGTCCATTCGCCATTTCCGGGAGTTGTGAAAGAGCGGCGGCACGGCTGGCGAGAGGGCAACCATGACTAATTTTGCGACCGAAACTAGAGCAATGCCGTAAATTTTTCCCAGGGACAGTGATTTACAGGAGCAGTTTTGAATACGGGCCCCGCGGTGCAATTTCGTGCAAGGACCTTTCCTCTCCTCCGGAAACCGAAGTGCACAGCCCCTAACGCCCCCGCCGCCCTCGTAAATCTACAGGTTGTGTAAAACTGGAGCAAGATTCCGAATGGTTTTATGGGATCACGCAACACAGGCCTGCCTTTTGCCCACGGCCCTGAACATTACGAGGCCGCCACTATTTGCAAACTCTATGCTGCAATCCTCGTTGCGCAAAACACATCTGTTTACGAACCCCGTGCTTCCCTCGAAACTGCGCATTTCCGAGAATGCAGATACCATCTTGAATAAGCTGCCTTGCAGATCAGGTAACCGGAAGAATTGTTGTTCGATGACCCGGCTGCGGATATTTAGGCTGATTGGCATTTTTCAGCCTCTCTTTTAACCGTCAAAACGACCACGGTCCATCGCACCCATTTCGGCAATAAACTTACGTAAAAGTGAAATATGGAATCTGATTTTTATTTATGCTCCAGAGCAGTCGAAATAATCAATAGGGTAAGTATTACCGCGGAATTTACTAGAAACAATAACGCCTAAATCTAATTGTACATAATGTGTACCTACTGACTCTGAATAAAAAATTATAAATACGCACCTATCGCATCTTGTGATGCTGAGAGAATATTTTCAGCACATGAGCTAATTTTATCTGATAAAATTAACCACTGCAAACACAGAGAAATTACAAGTACTAATACTATATAACTATTTCATTGTATCGTGGTACATTATTTTCAATCAATTTCGTTTATCTAGACACATGGAATTCGCATAAGAGTCCGCAGTCTGCTAATGATCGAGAGAGTGCACAATCGTGTGCTCGCCCCACAGCGTCTTTAAGAAAACAACCCCGGAGAAAAAGACTGTCGCTCGAGCATCCCTAAAAATTCTGTACCAAAAAGATTGCTATCAGTATAGCAATGATGATGATGTATAGTGATTGCTATCACTAGTATATATACTAGTTTAAAAAAAGGCCCACTAACATTCTCAAAAAAATTCCTAAAGATCACGTTGTTCTTATCATGCCTGGACACAAACCGTAAATTATTGAAATGAGAAAGATGCTTCGATTAGAAATTACTAAATAAAATCTTTGATTTCTTTGATAAAATTCAGCTTTGATTTACGATTTTTATAAAACGTACCAGTCGCATTTTGTGCTCGGTTTCGGCGATAAACAAAGTAGAAAAACTGAATAATCACAGCTGTAATGCACGTGTTCGAAGTTGGCAGCACCCCGCTGCCGCAGAAAATCTTCAGGGTCTCATTCATATTCCCCGGTTGCGTACAACAGTTACGACTCGAGTGGAAACAGGTACGCCGAGATCCGCCAGAAGGACAACACCCCCGTGTTCGGGGGTTGGTATTTGTTGCATTCGTGTGGGCGCGTGTCTGCGTGTATGTACACCTACACACAGAGTTAGATCGTCGAATACCTTCGGAGTTCTGCAATATGTTATTGTTCGGCTTGAGTGAGTATCTTAGAGGCCTCGGCTACCCCTCACCCATTGTCCTGGCCCTTACAGATATTGACAACCCGCAGGAGAAATTGGCGGGATATCTCGAATCTCGAATCTTTCCGGGACACGCATCTGCTCTCGAGACGATCGTACTCCCTCGTTCGAGACGCGGGGATTAAATTCGTTTCTCGTTCGAGGATTCTCGTCCCGAGATTTCATGCACGATCGAGGACCATGACTTTGCCACTTCATCAAAGGGTTCCTCAGCCGGAACTGTTACGCGAGCTCGAAATTCCCTGCGCGAATGAGCGCGAACCATCAAGGGGCAGGGAGAACCTCACTTTTACTCGGACATATCGTACTTCGATTTTTATTTACATTCTTAGATGGTACAAGCTCGAATTTCTGCAGGTTTTGTTCGTGTTGAAACTCTTTTGGGTCTGTCGAATGCTGATATTAACAAGATATTAACAAGAATCGTGGACATTGTAATTATACAAAACCCGATTTATAATGTCTGTTGATGTGTAAAAAACATAAACGTACAATACAAAGGAAGAATAGGACGAATCTTTTTATTTCGAAATAAGAAACTCGTTATTCCCTCTTCTTCGATTCGGAACATTGAAATGAACATAAAATGTCAACCCCTTGCACTACAATTTATTTTCACTCGTCCTTTGTATGACTATTGACATTTATTGTATGCCTATGCATAAAATAAGCAATAAAAGCAAGCAGTTTCGTATTAGCAATGAAATAGAATTTTATTAGAGGAAATAATTGGCGTAGACAATTATTGGACTCTGTTCAAAGTCTTCGTCGCGAGTCTGACTCGACGTTGTAGCGGGTCAATGAAATTTCTTTGGGGAAACCGAATCAAATGAAATGGCCGTAAAAATCTGTAACGAAAAAATCAAGAATACCCTTGTACATGTTTGCGGAAGGAACCATCCTCATTAATATCAGAAGCATCCCCCAACCACGGTAGGGGCAACGCGAGCTTCCTTTCGTGTTTATACGAGTGTCTTCATTTTCCACGGCATTGTGGAACGATAAAAAGGAGAAGTTGAAGTACGAGGAGAGAGGTTGATGTTACCGAAACGATAAAGGCGTGTACGTCTGGATCGGAATTAGTTACGATCGAATGCAAAATACTCGGGGAAGCCGCTATCCGTCGTCGAATAAGAGGAGGAATCGTAAAACGGGGTGGTTTCCGCGAACCGAGCCTGCCAGGTTCTCGCATTATCCTCGCTCGAGTTGGCCTCGGTCCTAAGAAATGCTTTCTGAAAGATGTGGCAGCTTGGAAAGAAAGAACGAAATCGTGAGAGAGAGAGAGAGAGAGAGAGAGAGAGAGAGAGAGAAAGAGAAAGAGAAAGGGAGAGGGAAATTTCAAAGAGGGAAGAAATCGAAAAAAAGCGAGGAACAGGTAGAGTTTGCGTAATAGTTGGAGGGAGGAAACGATAACCGGGACCTTCTTGTTACCATAAAATAAAACGACTGTAACCTGTGCTTGTCCGATGAGCGTAATCACCCCTCAAGAATCAGGGAAAGTTACAATATCATACGCAAGTATTCATTTTTGTTGGACGTTCCTTCTTTCGTTCAATTGAATAAATTAATGAGACACGAGTTCTGCCATTTCCACTCGGTTCAACAGAGTTAAACAAAGAATTAATGCACGGTCCTATTTTCAATACAGTTCCATTGTTATTATCAAATACCAGTGCCCTAAAAATTATACAGATATTACATAAAATTACTACAGTATTTTTGTTACAGCAGAAATATTTTTGACCAAGAGAAAGATAACCATCTCGAACAAAATTGGAAGAACCACGTACGAGTTGTCTCGAGAAACAAGGTTTGTGCGACAATAAATAAAGACGCATTAATGTACGGTCCTATTTTCAATACAGTTCCACTTCAGTGCAGTGATTACTCATGGGTTCTTCTAATAAAAATGACTTTCTGACCAGCCCATGAGAATAGCAACAATCGCAGCTTGGGTGCACGAAGCAAGATGGCGATCCCGATCGCGAACAAAGCGCGCGGCAACGTTCCTCAGAACGGAAAAAATCGTTGGAGTCGAAACGAAGCGGGAAGAAGAAAAGCTTAACGAAAACACATTAATAAAAGGACGCTCCGGGGTTGTGGCTACAGAAGAAAGGAAAGATTACTCGGAGGAAGGAACTCTCCGAGTCAGGAACGGTTCCGAAAGGGCTAGTAACCCGGCAATTATATCATTCGTCCGCATCGTGGAAGTCGGGGGATACACTTGCGGCGGCTTCCACGCCGGATAATCACTGATTTTCTTCCGTTTCTGATGACTCGGGGGGCCCCAGTCACTCGAGTCAGCGAGCCACCGCCGCACCGCGCCGCGCCGCCAGGTAGAAAAATACAGAGAACCAGAAGCCAATCTACGGATTAGTTTGAGTGCTCCGGCGTGTTCCTTCCGTTTTTGCTACCCTGTTTTCGCATGGAAGGAGTTAAAGACAAGACGAGGATATCTCGCTAGGATGCTACGGTTCGACAAAAGGCTAGCGAAATCGCGGGGTTATTCATTTTGCACTAATATCCGTGAAGTGATTTGCCGCACCGGGGTACGCTGGTCTTCGATGCAAACGCTAACTTCGTTTCAGAGGTATACAGGGTGCCACAAAAATTTCGGAAGATCTTTCAACGGGTTCCCGAGGTCGTTCGAAGTAACTTTTTCCTTTGGGAAATTGTTGTCGGGACCGGCAAATCTAGTGAAAGCAATTCCACTAAGATATTAAAACCGTCTACTCTGAAACCTTCAGCACCGAAGGGGCTAATGCAACGATCCCTTAGACCACATCGTGCTAAAGTCTACGCAAAATCGTCGCTATTCCAGCAGCAGCGATTACAAAATTAATTCTAACAAGGTCTTACAAACTCCCGCAGCTGCCCTCTACCGGATCTTGCGTCTTCAGGAACACCATGAATAAGCCGAAACACAAAAAGCCGAGCCGTATAGCAAGACCTCGGAACACCAGCGGTCAGATCTTGAAAAATCCTCGTAGCGGTCGTTGTTCTAAGGAAAATCGAGAGGCCGGCAGGTTATTGGAGAGTCAGAGACTCGGCGGGGCCAGTCCTCTTCAGCGTTCTCCTCGGCGGAGCATCCTCCTTTTCAGCAAACTTGTCGGCAACAGACATCTTCGGAGGGCAACGGGCGCGCGTACCAAGAAGCCTCCGACGGAATCGTTAAGATTGCGTTCTCGACTTTTTCCTCGGCCTTTTATTTTTATGCACGCGGCGCGGAGTAACGAGGGGGATGCGCGTCCCGTGGCTCTGTCGAAGGGGTGAAGGGCAAGCAGGGCAACCAGGGGGCGAGAAAGAGGGCAGAAGAAGGGTGAGAAGGAGGGCCGGCAACCGTGGGGGTGGTGGTGGCAGGGGGAGGTTGGAAGCCCGAGGAGAAGACTCTTGCGAAGGAAGAAGCCGAGAGTTTAATGATATTCCTGATTACGCCGGCACGTGGAGAGAGAAAAGAAGGGCCGCGAAGATGGGGGCGCGAGCGGAAAGAGAGAATTTCCCAGAGAGAAGGGAGAGCGAGAGGGTGCAACGAGGGGGTGGGTCGGAGAGATCGAGACTGCTCCGCGGTGCCTACCCCGCGTGCTCATCTGAGCCGACCACCCTCCCGGGCCGCCGTGGTTCTCGCATAAAAAGTATTGATCTGAGCTCCTTCTTGGCCCGTGAGCCCCACGAGCCGAGAGGGTTGAATCCACCCTAACTGCTTGCCCTGCCTTTATATTCATCATCCCTCTAGCGCCCCGAGAACGACGGCCCTGTCTTCCGAGGGTGGTCGGACCTCTCTCACCCCCTTCGAACAGCCTCCTTCTCTCTTTATCTCTCGGAAGACGTCTTCAACCCTCTCTCTTCTCTTCCGTTTCGTTCTTTATCTATCTAGAGGATTCTTCATCCCCTCCTCCTCTCTCTCTCTCTTCTCTTCTGTTTCGTTCTTTATCTAGAGAGTTCTTCATCTCTCTCTCTCTCTCTCTCTCTCTCTTCTCTTTTGTTTCCCTCTCTATTTATCTAGAGAACTCTTCACCCCTCTTGTGTTTCTTTCTCTCTTTATCCACCTAAAGGGTTCCTCAACCTACTCGTTCGCTTTCCCAGCCCCCCGCCCTCCACCCTCTCTGCGGCTTCCTTCTTCTTCTCCTTCTTATTCTTCAGTCGTCACCCCTTCGTCCATCGCGGGAAATCCAACTTGCGCAACGGGAGTACAGGCTATTTTTTATACCGTCTACCGGCGAATGCCAATGAGCTTCCCTCTTCCATTATTTCTCAGCCGCGACGGGATGTCACTTTTCCGAACCCCCTTTTCCACCCCCTCTCGCGAGGGGTGGACGCAAGACCAACCTAATCGCCGACACGAGCACGCGACTACTCGCGAACCGTCAGCATTGTGGAGGATGAATCGATGGATATGGTTGATTGTGGATTTTATGTATTTATAACAAAACTGAGTAGATCGAATTGAAGATAGTGAAAATATTTCGAGGATTTAGAAATATTGTTATACGATTAAAACTTATTATCAAAAGAAGAAATAATTGTACATGTAGCTTTTCAGCATTTCGCGATACGGAGAATTTTTATTTCGCATAGAAATTGAGTGTGTTAATTGCCTTTGAAAGAGTTATGAAAATTAAAGATTCGGATTTTGTGAATTGGGATTGACGGGTGTACGGTGTTTCGGGAACCGGGAGGAGAAATTCGATGACAAATTAGCAGAACGAAGACAATTAAGAATGCAAATATTATGGGACACCCGGAGCATAAACACGATTCGTTAAAGGAAGGAAGGGTCGACGGGGGTAGTGGAAACAAGTGAATGGGAACGGAATTCAATTTTCGCCGCGGAATTTCGCCCCGCCCACCGAATTCCGACCGTGTTGCCGGAGCAAACAGTCATTAGCATCCGCAAAGAGCGCATTTGCGTAATTTTTCTTCGGGTGCTCGTTAACTTATCGCCAGGGAAATTCGATTAGAATGCATGGGAAACGGCGAGCCAACCCCCTCCCAATAATTCTTCCCTCGGCGAAAATTCCATCTGAGACGATCAATGATCTACAATGCCGTCCCTTAAACGCAACCCTCTCGCTCACAACCATCGTCCACTGTTCCCTTACCCTTACAGACATCTATGAAATCCAAACAATATTTCCATTGGTCGACGAAAAAATTTCGACGATGTTAGCAAATTAAAGAAAAAAAAAAAGAAAAATAGCTTCTCCGTTCGAGAATAATTAACTCTTCAGTCAACTATTGAAGCCGACGGAAGGATGGAAGTTTAATATGTAACTATTACTAACATTTCAGATGAAATTTTACCATTTCGATATAGATGAAAATTAAATATGAATATGATATTTTTTAAGTATATTTTCAAGGTCTGTCGCAAGAATTATTCGCCGTCACAGAAAATAAAAAATAAAATTGTTTAGGCAACTGACGATAGATCTTTCGATTGCATTTCAATCATTCGATAAAACACTGGTGTCCATCATAAGCTGTGCTGTTCTTTAGGTGACTTAGCAGAATGTTTCCACGCCGCGTTTCCCATCGACGTTCGTCCGGCTTACGGTGTTCCTTTTTTTTAATTCACGGACCCGTTGGCGGGTTTAATTTGTTCACCTCCGACCGCCTTGGGGGATTCCGCATAAATTCCTCGAATCGATTAGCTCGATTAAGCTTGGTTCTCTCGCGTTTGCCGGAAACGAGATTAAATTTCTGCGGCATCGCGGTTAGAATGACTCGGCTTATGGCTTCCGGGGAGGGGGTGACGCGGATTTGCGTGAGCGATCAGCCTGGCGCCAGAAAGTTTCTTTCTGTCTCTCTCTTTTTCTCTATCTTTTTCTCTCGACATGGCCGGTAACTCGATACTCGAACTGCTCTAACGATCTCGCACCGGGAACGATTTAAATGGCCGAGCTCGACGGTATCAAGTGTAGCAGGTGAGCCTGTTGCCATTGGACACTGCCGGCGCAACGATGAAGGAAGGGCTCGTTGCCATGGCGACAGGGAAGGGTTAGAATTCCGACCCCTTTCTAAATTCCGAGCGGTGAAGGGTTAATGAGATTGGGCGAACGCCGCGGGGTTTGCCTCCCCCCTCTCGCTCTTCAGCCTTTCTTCCCTTTTTCTCGTTTTTTTTTTTTTTTATTGCGATCCAACATGGCCGACGACGAGAAAGGCCTCTGTCTATCGTCGAAAGGGTTGGCTTGTCTCTTGATGGTTTTTTCTTGGGGGGAAATTTGTTAGATGTGAAAGGAGTGGCTCTTTCGAAACGTTCTGCTTGGTTCGTTTTTGTATTTTTTTAATTCTCCAATTAAATCGGAATTATCGAAAGGGTTCACTTGCGTCTGATGGTCAACGTTTTCTTTTTTAGAAAATTTGAAAATTTTTATTGAGCTCGAGGCTCAACTGTGCCAGCAACAAATTCTGGTGACAAACGTATACATATTTACCGTTCAGAAAAATGACTTCGGTCTTAAAACACTATGCGCCAACGAAACCCATTTCCCACCCCCTTCGAAGCCTTTCTCTCTCGTTCTTCCCCCTTTCTCGGACCCACAACGACAACCCTAAGGCGATAAAACACCAGGACTCGTTTATGTATCTCGTGGTTCCTTTTACTACCGAGGATCTTGGCTTCGTTGCTTCTGGAACGGTGTCCGGAGCTCGCGAACCGTTTTTCTGAGGTATTTTACTGTTTTAGGTGGAACAATCGAGCGATAATCGAGAGAAATTGATTATTAATTAACGCCAATTACTTGCAAGTAGGGGAGAGTTGCCGAATGCGTACCACTTAATTTCGAAGGCAGTTTATATATTCTTTAGTAGATATTTGAGCAAAAATTATGTTTTGCATCTATGTATTAACTATCGAAGTTGCAATTTAATATGATTTTTTAAATATTTATTGATAGATCATTGTGATATGAACACTTTTATAAGATCATGCAAACAGTACGATTTAGGCAACCGGTATCCTAAATGGTACCAGCCTGTTTCCAAAATTGTACCTCATGTGTTGGATTAAAAAGATACAAAAAAATCATAAGAGAAACTGTATTTTGCGTTTAATTTCAGTTTAATATACAATACAACATAAAAATAAAATGGAATATTACATTACTTAACTTAAATACAACTAGGACAATAATAAATATTGTCTTTTTTCAAAACTCCTCCATAAGCTTCATGTACCCACTTTTGGCACTTTAAGCATTGGATCATGTCTTCTAAATAAGAATTATTGCAAAGAAAACAGAACCAATCGTTTTCATTCTCCACTTCTACGAGAACTGGAGCTGCGGTGCTGGTTGAAGGCGTGAAATCAATTTTTCTTTGTTTCATTTGTTTTGTTTTCATTGCAACTAATTTCTTTTTTATAGGGGCTACTGTATGTTACTTTCACATGCTAAAAAAATTTGAAATATTGTAAATCGTTTATTTTTGCGGTAAAATTTGAATAACCGTATCTTAAATCGTACTGGTACGATTTAGGAAACCACAGTGTGGTACGATTTAGGAAAAAGACGTCCCGCTAAATAATTGAAGCTAACCTTTAAAACATTATCAGCATGTTTTATAAACTAAATAGAAATAAATAATATAACATAGCTAGTTTTCAAAAATATATAAGACTACCTCAGAAACTGTAGATTTATATTTAATTCAGCCGATTAAAATCGTTTAAAATTGAGATCAGACTTGCCTGATTTCTTTGTGCTTCTGTCATTCGCAAAACAACACTTCATGCGAATGACTTTTTGGTCCTACTTTATCGACATAAATAAAAGTTCATATCTTTACCACCAAGAGGCATTAAAATGCATTAATTTTTAAATAAAAGAGGTGGTACGATTTAGGTGACCAGTACGCATTTGGCAACTCTCCCCTAAATCACAGTCAAGCGTTGCATTCCTATGTGTATAACACCAAACAGCCGATGCACAGTGCTACCAATTCCGTATTTCCAACAGAATTTATTCAAACATTTTTCCCCTCGGAATTTCCTTCACGAAAATTTCCATTCAATCTCGAGCAAGATCTCGAAAAATCGCCTTCATTGTGGCCCCAACAGAGGACGCATTAAACGCACAATAGTCTCGATTCGATCGCGAGCACGATTTAAATAAATAATCACGATCTGATAGAGAGCCGACGACAAAGATGACCTGTCACAACACGAGTCCTTCCAGCGACGCGACGAGTCCGTCGAAAGGATTCGGAATCACCAGACGATTCACGTTTTCGAAATATTTAAGTGGATCTCCGATGTTTGGAGAGATAGCCGGGCCTGGTTCGAGGATGTTCGACAGATCCCGTTGGCGATGCGCGTTCTCAGGTGAAAAAGGGTTCCCGGGTTAATCTGCGTCGAAAAGGGTACGGGGATCGAATACCACTTATGGGGGGCCATGGTGGTTAGAAAGGAAAAAGTGTACGACGGTAATTGTTGCTACCCAGGGAGGCTGTTTTCTAACTGGAAACGACATCTGAAAGTCTGTCCTTCGAACAAGGATCGGTCAAAACAGTCCTCTAATTTTCTATTTCAATGATTTTTCAAAATACCAACGAGTTATTTTTATGAACGTTCTAACATCGTATCCGTGACATTTTTCTAATTAAAATGACACCAAACACGGTGCACTTTGGATAATATGTGCTTGTTTAATCCACGGAAAAAGTGGAACCTCTATTATCCGAACCGACGATACAAGTTCCTTTTCCTCGGTAACTATTTGACCGATTGAGTTGAAATTTGGTGTGCTTTTACTGCTAAGGGTAACGGTATATTTTAACCGAAGAATTTTTCGAAATTCGGCCTACAGTTGTGCAACAGAAAATCCGGTTGATATTTGACCGAAGTCGTTTTCCGTGGCGACACTTAGGTTTCCGAGCAAAACACGTGGTCCTGGAGGGTCGGATCCTCCCTTGGCCCTTCTGAACCTTCTCCACGGAGTTCCTTCCGGCCGAGAAAATATTTTCGTAGCACTCGATTCGTGTCCTACCCCACTCTCACCCTCTCTTTTCGTTTTAAGATAGAAAAAGCCAGTAACGCGTCTCCCGTTCTCGCCCCCCTCCCCCTTTCTCTTTTGAAGTTCACGTACACACACGCGAATTCATAGAGAGGGTGACGGACACACGCAAGCAGGTATGCGCGCTAAGGGTGTGGGTGCTCCGGCATTCTTATTTCCATACAAAGCCGTACGATTTCACGAGGTTCGAGGCTCGATGGGCCGATCGGGATGAAGGGGGCGAGAGTCTCTGTGTCCCTGGACCCCTCGAGGCCCGCAGGTTGCGATTTTTGAATATTCCTGCGCTTGGGAAAAATTATGTAAACCGTGTCGACTCCCACAATGTGTCAGAAAGGGGTGCGAACGCTGTCTGATGTGGATCGCCCGTTTAAATCGACTCTTTAAAGTCTTCCTGCGAGGCGGAGGCGTTTCGCCCCTTATGCAAAGCGTGGGAAACAGGTATTTCCCGTAGATGATTTCCGCGATTGGGCAACCATGAATGCGACCTGTGATCTTTCTCGGGGTATGGTCGAGTAACCGGGGAAATCGGGACATCTGGCTCATGTGCGAAAAAAATTCACAAACATTTTTCCAAGAAAAATTATAGGGGAGAGTTGCCAAATGCGTACTGGTCACCTAAATCGTACCAGCTCTTTTCTTTAAAAATTAATGCATTTTGATGCCTCTTGGTGGTAAAGATATGAACTTTTATTTATGTCGATAAAGTAGGACCAAAAATTCATTCGCATGAAGTGTTGTTTTGCGAATGACAGAAGCACAAAGAAATCAGGCAAGTCTAATGTCAATTTTAAACGATTTTAATCGCCTGAATTAAATATAAATCTACAGTTTCTGAGGTAGTCTTATATATTTTTGAAAACTAGCTATGTTATATTATTTATTTCTATTTAGTTTATAAAACATGCTGATAATGTTTTAATGGTTAGCTTCAATTATTTAGCGGGACGTCTTTTTCCTAAATCGTACCACACTGTGGTTTCCTAAATCGTACCAGTACGATTTAAGATACTGTTATTCAAATTTTACCGCGAAAATAAACGATTTACAATGTTTCAAATTTTTTTAGCATGGGAAAGCGAAAATATTGTGAATGGACAGAGAGAAGAACAGATGAAATTAGCAATAGAGGCTTACAGAAATAAAAAATACGGATTCAACGAATGTTCTCGGCGGTATAAAATTCCAAAGCCAACGTTAAGAAGACACCTCCTTGGATTGATAAAAAGACCTACTTCTGTATTAAAAAAGGTTGGAGCCATACAAACAATACCTGCAGGTATTGGAAAAGAATTAGTTGACCACATTATTGAACTAGAATCTTCATTTTTTGATTTAAACACAACAGATGTTCGACGCTTAGCGTATCAAATTGTGGAGCAAAATAATATTCCACACTTTAATCAGAACACTAAAATGGCTGGCAAAAAGTGGTTTTATTCTTTTTTAAAAAGAAATCCGACGCTTTCGGTCCGACAACCGGACCATTTTATTTTTATGTTGTATTTTATATTAAATTGAAATTAAACGTAAAATACAGTTTCTCTTATGATTTTTTTGTATCTTTTCAATTCAACACATGAGGTACGATTTTGGAAACCGGCTGGTACCATTTAGGATACCGGCTGCCTAAATCGTACTGTTTGCATGACCTTATAAAAGTGTTCGTATCACAATGATCTATCAATAAATATGTTAAAAAATCATATTAAATTGCTACTTCGATAGTTAATACATAGATACAAAACATAATTTTTGCTCAAATTCCTACTAAAGAATATATAAACTGCCTTCGAAATTAAGTGGTACGCATTCGGCAACTCTCCCCTACATCTCAATTCTCCCGGAGAAATCACGAACCTTAAAATTGTTATAGAATATCAGAGCCATACATTAAAAATGTACAGATTTATGTTACTCCATAAAAATCGTTGGATTTTCCTGAACAAGTTTAATAAATTCCTCGACAAAGCAGAAGTCTCTAATAAGATTACAATCGCGATCAGTATTGTATACCAGGTTCGTCACAATTTGTCGTCTCCTTTCTTCGATTTTTACAAGGTTCTCCATACCCTCATTTTTAACCCCCGTATACACGGAATATAAACGTTCTTTGTGTACACCACGAATGAGGAATAAAAGCAAAATGTAGGAATGCGGGTATCCACGTAAAAGAATTCACCAACGATCACACGAGGATTAACACTATGATTTAATCACCGAACGCGGTGTCTTTGTTCGAACTCTCGTAATCCACTTGACGATTTTCACGTTCGATGCTATGCTGGCCAGGCATTCAAGTCTCCATTCGTGATCGTGATTAACTAGCTCGCTGCCTATAGTAATCTGTTTGGGAAGGTTCTACAAGAAAGTGCGAGGTATTTTCAAATTTGGAGAACTCTGTTGCGTTGTCTTCAATGTGTTAAAACAATTACAAATGGAGACATGTTCAGTTAAAATGCCCATTTAAACTGTCTCTGTGATTTTAAAATGTCCATGTGATATTAAAATGTCCATGTAAAATGTCTATGTGATTTTAACTGCCCATTTAAAATGTCAATTTAATTAAAAAATGTCCATTTAAGGTGTCTATTTAATTTGGAAATGTGTATTTAAAATGTCTATCTGATTTAAAAATGTGCATTCAGATGTATATTTAATTAAAAAATGTCCAGTTAAGTTGTCTATTTAATTTAAAAATGTATATCCGCGCTATTTATTTCGTACAAAGCTCGTTGGTTTATTTCTGATGATGTTCGCGAAAATTTACAGAAAAATCCAGAGTTCATTTTCTCGAGCGCGAACAACCTTTACCCACGTTTTTCTGGGTGCCCAAAATTGTCCAAAAAGAGTTTCCTTGGCCGGTAGCAGGATCCACGTAGGGGCATCCTAAAAAAAAAAAAGAAAAATTGTCGTCTTCAAGGGCGTGGCGGAGTATTTAGCGAAAAGGGCCCGGCGATGTCCTTCCTGGCCGAATAACGTTAACGCCTCCGAGCCCCGTTTTCTTGCAACAAAGACCGACTATTGTTCCACTCTTCCGGTCGGACGTGGACACGTCCTTTTTCCCCGAGATCTGGTTTTCCTGCGTTTTCGGTTTCTCCTGGCCACGAGACGCTGTCCCACCGATCAATCTGGACAATTGTGCGGCCTCGAGGAAAGAGTAGAAGAGTCAGCTACGCCCTTCAAGGTCCGCCACACCGGTAGCGAACGCTGCGAGGCTCGTATCGAGAAATAAACGTTGTTGAAAGCCGTTCGAGTCTTGCAACGTCCGATTCCCGAGCCAGCTCCATTATTACCGAGCACTGTAACAACCTCGGCGAAGCTGAGATCGATAGGAATTCGTGAAAAGGATTGTTAGACGGTGAAAAGATCGATTATGCTAATAGGCGGAGCGGAGTTGCATATAATAGAGTCATAAAGACCTCGTTTGTTGGCGATGACGGCTGACGAATCATTTCGGCCGCGGGAAAGGAGAACATTAAATGGTCTTTTAATTTGTTTAGGGAGTCATGTGCTCGTGTAGACCTGAAATTGTTTATGATTTTCGCGGAATTCTTTGGAATTTTGTCGCTCGATATACAGTGTCAACTTCCGATTGAATAATGTTTTTCCTCCGCGAGGATTTATTACTTGTCAAAACGATTTGGAGTGTCGCAGTGCTCATAATACAGCGCAATAAGACAGATAATATCCACCCTCGAAATGATCTGTCATACACGGGAGAAAAAACACGGTTAGGAGCGAGAGCATGAGAGGAGAGCAAACATGAGAGCGCGGTGTATTATTGGAAGACAATCGCCAGAAGCGGGGACACGTGGACCTCCATTGACATAATGTCACTTCTTCTCACATACTTTTCGTCAGTGCATCGAATTCTCTGTCTGAGAAGAAGTTGATCGAAAGAAGGGGATGAAGGGGTGGGAAGAGTCTTCGAGCATGCTACACTCGCAAACAAAATTATGGAACCCCGAAAATTTTCGCTCACAGCAACAAAAATTCTCATTTAATATTTATCCATTTTCATACGGCACTGCAGTTCGACCAGTCATGTTGTATCCCATAAGCCAAAGCACCGAAGTAATTATTTTAAAATATACAAAATTTAACATCGTCTGAAATAGAGTAGAACCGAATTTTCATTTATTATTAAAGTGTGAAAGGGGTTATGTTCAGTCAGGAGGTCGAAAGAAAGTGGATCTCAGGAATTTCTTTTCTAAAAGATCGCAAGACTTCATTTTAAAAAATGCTTTCTCACATAAGCAAGTTCACTTTAAGGGATACCTTACAGATTTTCAGAAACATCGATCAACTGCAAAGTTATTTAGATATTTATAGGATTCTCAAAATGGCAAGAATCGCATCGGAATTTCAAAGTTTTTGCAAATTATAGGACAGATAACGAATTAGTTTAGATGCTAGTTCTTTGTCATTGACTCGGCCAGTATTTAAGTAATTTTTCGGGTGTCTTACAATTTTTTCTAGCACGATTTTCCCGCAGGAATGATCGAGAGGTTCGACTTTCTCAAGGAAGACAGATGCGACTCGACTTGTTTGAGTTTCCTCAGCCCGGATCTGTTGTTCTTCCGTTTCCACGGTTTTCCTTCTCCCCCTCTCCCTGCTGGCTAATGTGAGAATCCTGTAATGTGTTTGCGAACCCCGACGATAATGAGAATATGACGCTCATCCTGTGATGGACTGTAATCGCGATTAGCTCGGACGTGCCAGGGAATAATTGATTCCCGAGGAAAATGCCGGAACTCTCGAGAAGAACTCCTTCATTCATCTCGGAGCACCTGCCACGGTCACATCGGTTTTAATCCTTGCGTCGATGAGCTAATTGCCCCCGACTTCCATGGGAATACGATATGGACGATGGCTGCTCCGTCTGAAATGGAGGAGCTATCTCCTTGCAATAATTCAAAGTAAATTTCAGCATTAGCGTGACTCATCTCACAGCCCCCATTTTGTCTGAAGAGCTTCGATAGAGAACTCTTGCTTCACTCAGAACCGAGTTGTTTTTAGATTGATTTTCAATTAGATTTGACGTCATTTTAATCTCGAAGGAAATGGCGCTGCCAAAAGACATTTATTATTTACATGATTTGTGCCAGCGTGCATAGATGCCGTAGAACGTCCTAATAATATTATTTCATTATTTTACTACATCCGAAAGAAGCTTGATATTGTTTTAACGCTAAAAGTAACCGTCACCGGTCAAGCGACCGGTTCTAGATTTTTTATTTGACAATTTTTGAAATTATAAAGATGCTTTCATGAGCAACGATTCGATAAATATCTTTGGCAGAGCACGCATTGCAATAAGAATCGCGCGAAGTCTAAATAAATTAAATCTTGTCATTTTTATAACGTACATTTAGGCGTTAATAGCATTCTCAATGGAAAAGGCGCTGCCAAAAGACATTTGTCATACAGGAAGCATAACACTTGGCCCGGAACTCGGTTAAAAGGATGCCCGATCACAGCAATCAGCGAACACATGAGAAACAGCCACTCATTCGCGATAAACTGCCGGCCTTGGAGCAGAAACGCGTTCTCGTAAACATCTTCTCACCCCCGCAGCATCATCGACACACTTCTCCCGTTTTTATCGCAGCACGAGCGCCACCGCGCCAGTAGCAACAGGCAGCAGATACGTGTCTCCGTTGTTTTCCTTTTTTCTCTGTCTTTCTTTTTTCGCCGTTTGCTCTTCCACCTCCTGATCGCGATCATCGCATCGACACTTTCTGGCCCAATGGCGCGGGAAAAATGCCAGGATCTCGCGCAATTCATCGACACGTACAAATAAATGAGCAGATTCAACTAAATTTACACTCCTGGACAAAAAGATAGCACAAGTGTGCTATCATTTAGTTCTCAATGAAAAATCAAGAATTCTCTGAATTCTACAAATGGTACATAAACATCGTCTCACGGTAGTATATTATATAGCGACAAACTGGAACTACTCTGTCCGTACTTGTATTTATCGACAAAAGTCGTGTAACAGAGGTCGGCGAAATGATAGCACACTTGACTTTCTATTCGGATTTCTCCGAAAATATTTGATTTAAAGTAGTATCTTCTTTGAACCACATGAAATTATACTATATACCAAATCATTAATGATCGTTAATATACGTTGCAAAATATGATAGAAAACCTTGTATCCAATGTTCAACATACGAATACTAATCCTACATTATAAAATACTAATGTAAAGTGTACTTACTTCTGAATCTTCTGTACCTCCGTCGGATCCACAGCACACAATTATTCAATCACGAGAATAGGTCCGAATAATTGAACAACAATCACTACACAACACACACACACAACACATTTTATAAAATCGTGACAACGAACGAGAAGATGTCACTCCGACCACGAACAAAATAATACTGCGATTTTAACAATGATCCCCTCCACGGAGGTGGTACGGTCGGGTTATCCTAGGCAGGTTATAGACGCTGAGGGTCTATAAAAACTAGATACAAAACCAAGATAAACAAATTATGGCGGGGCGCTGACCCTATTTCCCGGAATTCCGTGTTTTCGTATCACGCGTCCTTGGGTCCGAAGCGGTTAAAATCGCAGTATTATTTTATTCGTGGTCGGAGTAACAACTTCTCGTCTGCTGTCACGATTTCGTTAAGTGTGTTGTGTAGAATTTAGTGATTGTTGTTCAATTATTCGGACCTATTCTTGTGAGTCAATAATTGTATGCTGTGGATCCGATGGAGGTACAGAAGATTCAGAAGTAAGTTCACTTTACACTAGTATTTTATAATGTAGTTTATAGTACATTAGTATTATATTTTATTATTCGTGTGTAGAATATTGGATGCAAGGTTTTCTTTCATATTTTGCAACTTCAATGTCCCTTTAACACTAGATTTACAAAGCACTAAAACTGACTACTTAACATTATTTTACAAAAATAACAAGAACGTGTCTATCCACATTTGTATCAATTTTTTAAATAATATATACCCAAAAAAATAATTTTGTTGAATAATTCCCCATGGATACGTCTTCACAATGTCAATAATTGTAAATTATAAATATTAGATCCCGTCATTTTGACAGGCCCCGTGAACCTAGTGTCAAATTTCGTTTGTCTCGAGGCACGCACACGATTATGTTCCATCTCACACACTGTACACTTTACATTAGTATTTTGTAATGCAAGGTTTTGTGTACAAGGAAAACAGACAATTTCAAAATATGAATGAGCTAAAACAGTGTCTTAAGGATGAATGGAGTAAATTATCACAAAATTATATTCGTAAGTTGTTTAATTCTTTGCCAAAAAGAATCATCGAAGTCATTGAAAATAAGGGAGGTCCTACACACTACTGAGAAATAAAGTACTTGTTTCAACTTATGTCATTTTTGTTACATAAATGTTTAATTTTTGTTAAATAAATGCTTCATTTATTAACATGTGCTATCATTTCGCCGACCACCGCTACGAGATTGTTGTTAATAAATACAAGTACGGACAGCGTAGTTCCAGTTCATCGCTATTTAATTTATTACCGTAAGATGATATTTACGTACCATTTGTAAAATTTAGAGAATTCTTGATTTATCCTTGAAAACTAAATGATAGCACACTTGTGCTATCTTTTTGTCCAGGAGTATAGAAGCCTGGGTGCACTATGTTCAACGTTTTAACATCATTCGGGAAAGAAAGAACTTTTTATGTGGCTGCCATTTTTGATAGTTGACGGGGACCATTTTTATTTTGCTCAAAGATCCACAGTCTATTAAAAATACATAAATAATTTTTGTAACGCGTTGCGTTGACACGTAGAAGTAAATGAGGAGATTGAACTAAAAGGTGAGTAGTTCCTCAGGTCATTTGAAGCAACTTTTTTCTTAACAAAAATTTCCGCATCGGCTGCGTTAAGGAATTATTAAGCAAAAAACACGGACCAATCACAGCGCGGGCACAGTTACCGAGGCGGAGTCTTTTCGCTATAGCCGGGCTCCGATTGGTCCGTGTTGTGTTTTTCATTAATAACTCCTCGAGGAAGCCGAAGTGAAAATTTTCGCCAAGGAAAAGGTTACTTCAAATGACCTTAGGAATCAGCCGTTTCAAGGTTTTCATTTTTGGGACGCCCTGTACGTGGCACACAAAGTGTTAAATAATAATTGATGGCTGTGCCTGTGGACGGAAAGTTCATTAACGTGCCGCGCCGGGAAAGCTGATGAGAATCATCGGAGGGTGAGAGGGATCGAACACATCGATGATTCGACTGCCCCAAAGCCATTCAAAGTTTCGGGGTGTATTGAGTAAACGGGTATTGAGCCCGCGGCATATGTGCGATCCCCTTTTTCCATCCGTGCTCGTCAAATCTTGGTCCTCTCGCCGTTCGCTCCACCACCGTATTATGCAGAAAACTTCATTGTTGGACCTCAATGGTGCGGAGAAGGTGGGGTCGCTCTCTCTCTCTCTCTCTCCGATCCCCGGACACATTTTCGTTTTACATAACTCCGACAGAATTGCCGCCGGTGGGACGGGATATACGGTCCCACGAAATTTCGCACCCGATTCAAACGAATGTCCATCTCACGAAAATAGAATATCCGCTAAGTACGGCGTCGATATTACCGCGCCACGACGCCATTCAACGGCGAAATTGGAACTCGCTGCGATTTACCACGAAATCTCGCCCTCAAAATTGACTTTTTGATTTTATTAACCGGTTCTTCCAATATTTTATACTGATTTTCATCTATTAATTGAGCGGTTTGTTTTGAAAGTGGCTCGAGAGTCCACTTATACTTAAATTGAGATATTTAAGGGTTTGTGTTTCAATGAAATTGAAAATATACGTATAGGATAGCAATGTGTTATACTGCTTAAGCGTATCTAAAAGAGTCGATACGCTGTTTTATGCACAAAATCCGCAGTCTAACAACGTTTCAACATGTTCAAAGTACCGACTGGTTATTTATTTTTAGATTTGCAAATCAGTGATCTCGAAGATGGTCTGTAGAACGTGGTCCACGCTCCGTGAAAAGAAAAAAAAAAATTAATCCAAAACAGCACGCGTCCGCCATGAAAGCCGGCGAGATATGTTCACCGGAGCGTGCTCAAAATCACATCTGTTGGCCCTCCGGCAAAAAATCGAAAATCTCGGCCTAAGTCGATTGAAATTATTCGGACTTTTCGGCCGACGACGCCTTTTCGCGGCACGCTTTTAAACGCGTGCTAGACGGATATCGTGGCTACCATCGGGGGCATCTGCGCAACCCCCATAATCTCCTTCCTACCCTGAAGAAAACCTCTTATAAAAGATGGATTCAAGAACGAGTCTTCTATATGCTCATAATTGCTGGGATATCTGTTTGGATAACTTCTGATCTTGGAAATAAATTTTCCGGAGATCAAGACCGAATAGAAAATCATTAGATTGTGGATTTTCATGGCGGCGGAGATCTTAAAAATAAGGAACAGTAATTGCACGACGCGAGAACCAAGTGAGAGTTAATTTCTCTTTTCCGTAGTTTTGTTAACACTAGAATTCTTTCCTTTAGAAATATTCAAATCATAAATATGTTTCCGTGAGAAAATTTTTTAACAAACTTCACTATTCAAGTAGATATTTAAACAAAACCGACACGAAGTCTAAAGAAATGCAATTTTGTTGTCATTATATGGCAATGTATGCCAGTTACATTTAGTGCTCGGTAGTTCTAGCGTTAAGTTGTAAGAAAGGTGTTGATATTTTTAACTTATTTTAATCTCTTTACTGTCCGAAATTGCGCTCACTAATTTTTAAAAATAAATTTATCAAATCTACGGTCTACTTATCCCTGCTAACAATTAATTTCTGTATGCCGAAAGTAACGTAAAAATTGTAAGAGAATGTTCATCGGAGTTGTTGTTGCGTCAAATAAACATGGTTACGCGTTGATTCTTCGTCGGTCGCAACCGCGCAGCATAAATCAAATTAATTATGTAAAGGAGTCGTAACAACGTTTCGCCGGCGACAGTTATGAAAAGGAATGAAGTTCTCGAGCAGATGGGTCCTACAAGTCCGTGGAGAATCGTTCGCGTTCAACTGATTTATATATTTCGTGCGCGTGGGTGGGCCCTCTGCGTTTTCGGTAGCAGACGGAAAAACTCTTTAATAGTTCCACGCGCTATCGGCGTCCGGTAGAACTGAAAGCGCCGACCTGTCAGAAAAAAAAGTAAATGGTTCCCGAAATCATTAATCCCTCGGAACGGTCCTCCTGCAACAGTAAATTCCACAAATGCGAACTACTCGGCCTAACGATTCATTACATGCTCCGCTGGTACCACGTTCATTGCTTCTCGTTCTCTAAGCAAATTACTTTCTTGTTCATTGTCAGTCCAAGTAACCTTTAAACGTACCGCGCTATAAGTGTAACAGATACATGTTGACTTATAAAAATGACAAAATTTAATTTATTTAGACTTTGCGCGGTTCTTGTTGCAATGCGTGCTCTACTAAAGATATAATTTCAAAAATTGTAAAAGTTGTTAACGAAGAAAAATTGGTTAAATCGTACAATATAATAAATATTCCTTTGATAATAATTTATTTGTTGTCAGGAAGGCCACAGAAATTCATTCAGCGCTGCCTGAGCGTATAGCTTAAAATGGAATATTTTTATTATGTTGCGATCAATAATTCTCCAACACGTTCAAAGCTCCAAACAAATACGCCTAACAAAGGATTGTACATGAAATAAGATGGCCCCTGGAAGAGCACTATGGAACCAAAGCGTCCTCAATGGCCATTTTCGCACTCGGCACCTCCGATACCACGAATAAAAATTTAAGGCTCGCTTGTAACAAGCTATTAAACCACCCCCGAAGTCGTTGAGCAGCTGGGTTTAATTGAAAAACGGAGGAAAAAAAGGCGTAGCCGCAACGATCGCGGAAATATATCAAACTGGGACGGAAAGGGGACGGTTCCGCATTAATTGGTGCTTCGCCCGGTAAACGAGCGAAGTTTCGAGCTGATCAAGTTTCCTCCTGGATGACGTCGCCTCCTCTCCTCGTCGACGACCCTTACGCTCCGCTGTTTCTAACACGGGCAGTCTAATGAAAGAATAAATACTTGATGCGCCGCGGACCTAATTACGTCGTTCAGCAAGAAGAACCACGCCGGATGAATCCGTAAGTGCACCTCCGCAGAGAGAATGCTTTCGAAGAAGAAAGAACGAAGGGGACACGAGAGCGAGGAGGTGGTTGATTCTCACACTCGAAGGAGGGAGGGATCTGAAAAGGTTCGATCCTTGAATAATTGATCCTCGCTTGGCTTTACTTTTAAGAGCGTCTCTTTGATTCCTCGCGTGAAAACCGCCCGTTTCGCGCGGAAATTAACGGCTCCCTCAATGATTTCACCGTCAACCCTCTTACCGATCTTACGGGTTCATGGTGTTTGCAATTTCTGTGGTTGTACCGTTTCTACACTCATTTTGACGATTTTTTTGTAGGTATACAGGCTCGATTCTGAGATAATTTTGATTTTATGTATGCGACGCAGTTTTTTTTTTTTCTCTATAGAAAAGTATTAACCCATGCATGACGAGAAATTATTATTTCGGCTGATAGAAACGTTTTTGTTGCGGACGTATTGGTACGTAGAGTTATCGTTGGTAAGAGAGTGAGGTTTTTCTAGGTTAAGTTGTTGCGCGACACTCGATACTTTCGCTGTCAAAAAATAATTCAAAATTGAGGATCTACAAGAATGAACAAAAATTCCTACAGCGTGACAACTTTCCGAATACTACCACAATATCATTCTTCGCAGATTCTAATGTCAGCTTTGATCCACACGCTCGATCCAGACGATTTCTAGAAAAATTGGGATCGAGCAGGAACCGTCTTGCTCGCAGAGAAACTTTTCTTTACCGCGTGAGAACTAATTTCCAGGCTCTCTCATTCTCTCTTTCTCTCTATCTCTCCCGTTCCCGGTTAATACGGTATGATCAAAAGGAATATTAGATTTTCGTCGAGGCTCAAAGGCCAGGAGCAATGGCCGCCGGGAGGCCTTATACACACAGAAAACCAAGAGAACCCCGGTGGTGGCACCCTTCATCGTTCCACCATAATTTCCGAGAATGAGATAAGCTACGTCACGCTGGACCCTCTCTCGGACCGAGAGATGCTATGGGGGTTGCAACCCTCTCCCTGACGCGCGCAACAACCCCCTCGGTTCTTTGCTGCTGGGGTTGTATCCGGGAAGCTTTCGTGCAACTGACCAATGCGCCATTGGCTGGCCGTACTAATCAATAAATCGTTCTTTGCTGCGACCAAGCCGACGACCAAGCCAACCAAGCGCTTAGGCACCCCGAGAGCTCTAAGAGCGTCTTTCCGGTTCACCATTATCGTGGACTCCGGAATGGAACCCGACCACCATAGTACACCGGACGAAATTTCTATAAAAATCGCGAATAAACTTTGTTGCTTTCAATTTTCCTATTTTTCTGATTAACATGATACCGAGCGTGACACAGTGTCAGTCGTGTCAACCCCTTGCACTATGATTTATTTCACGATGATCGGATATTCTTTGTCGTATGGTTAAAAATGTGTTTAAAAATGAATAAATAAAGCTGCGAACCGCCTCGAGCAACATTAATTTTGTAGAAGAGTATCAAATATAAAATTCTTAATTCACATTCTTAATTCCACCCTTTTGGAGTTCTACTAGACTCGACTGAAGGCGACAAAATAAAACAAAGTGTTCCAAATGAAATTCTCAATTCAGAAAATCCCCCCTAATAAAATTAAATTAAGCATATAGTTCCTCGTAAAATAATTATTTCTGCCAAGTGTTCCAAATGAAATTCTTAATTCAGAAAACCAGCCCTTGGAATGTTTATTAGATTCGACTGAAGACGATAAAATAAAATTAAGCATAGGGTTCCTCATGAAATAATTACGTCTACCAAAGCGTTCGAAATAAAATTCTCGATTCGCAAAAGGATGAATTATGAAACAACACAATGTCCCCGATAATTACTTCTGTCAAACGTTTTCGATCGAAGTGCCAGGCGAAGAAGAGCCGGGAACACACGAGGAGATAAAAGGGGAATAAGCATTCGATTTTTGGGAACGGAGGCGGAATTAATGTGTCGTTCACACGAACGCCTCGCTCGTCCGGTATAAGATCTTTCGCGTCACGTGGTGGCCACGATACCAAGGAGAATATACCTACGCTACCACACAACCGGCATCGGGAACACACATGACAAAACCGGATGACTGATGATGCCCGGCCACCCTCTTGCCGCCCCGCGAAACTTTTGTTTATTCGCATCTCCATCACCATCGATCAATGGCTCCGGGGGTTTCCGTGAAGACGGAAGGAACGATAGGGCAAGGGAAGATGTTTTCACGGAGTCGAATTCTGGTTCCTTATCCTTCTACCTTCTACCTTCTACCTTTTCCTCGACGTCTTCAAAGACTATCGTCAACGGTCGCTGAAGGGGACCCGGAAGGTTACCTTATTCTTCCCGAATCAAGAAATTCACCGTCTATAAACATTCTTCTTATATCCGAAACATGCTGTTCTTATCGAAATTGTATGGCACTGATAACAGGAAAAAATATAGATCTTTGAGAGTGAAGTGGAATTCAAACGAAGAGGAGAGAACATTGTTAATATCAGATTAGTAGAAACGGTTGGCTCGTCGATCGTTTACGAACATTAGAATATTTCCTGAAGCTTGATGGAATCTTTAGTGTAGCTTTTAAGTTAATGTATTATGTGAATTTAATTAGTTAATTTTCACAAATGAATCGGTATAATTCTTGCAATTTGGATGGATACATTATTGAAATTTATCAGGTACATTTTTACAAAAACATTTGTGTTGTTGTAATAATTGTGAGAAAGAAAATAACAGATAGATTATTTTGGGACACTTCATACTTTTAGAGTTGCTACGTTTTTCCTATTTAACCATTATTAACCCCCATTGACATTATTTTGCATAGAGTTGCTACGTGTTTGATAGACAGGGGTGTCAACGTGATCGATTGAATAATTTTTAGTGAAATTTAATTGAAATCTAAACTAACAATGTTGCAAATGAAATGTAATTTCGAAAGGAACTATAGACATTTGAATCCATCATTTTTGGTAGAACATAATAAAAGTGCAACAGGGTGAGTTTTCAAGTTTATGAAAGACTTTTGTGTGTAGTATCACTGTAGGGGATGCTACGACTAACAGATGCTACACGAACGAGGTTGTAGAACCAATTAGTCCGTTCTAGCATACTTTGCTGCACAGGGTAATTAATTTTCTAAAGTAATTTATAAATAGATCGAGTATTTTTGTTCTTCTAGCTTTATGGATTATTTTATGAAAGTCAGGATGAAGAAAGACTTTCTTTTGATGCTTAAAATACTCGTTGTGATCAAAGTCAATAACAATGTGTAACAATGTGTATAAAAATCTACAGCCTGTTCAATATATTCAATTTTGACACTAGCGGGTACGAAACTAATTAATTTTTGATTTCTCGTAAGAATTACAACAGTGTATTTGTAGAGATTTGACACTATCTTTATTGCACTGTACGAATAAGTAAATGAATTTATTCAATAAACCAAGGTGCTTTAAATAAAGGTACGCGTTTCGTAGATCTAAATTAAGAAATGCAAGATGGGACAATTTCATGCGTTTGGTAACTCTAGTGTTAATAAACGCATAAAGAATCACTGTTTGAGGATCGCGTTACAAAGGCGCGTAGCATTTTTTATTAAAAATAAGTCAGTCTAGTGAGCTAAAGATAAATTAAGAAATCCAAGATGGGTCATTTTGATTCATTTAACAATTCTAGTGTTAATAAACGCATACGATATATTTAGATTGTTGAACCAACATTTTTCTTCATTTTCATTAAAAATACATCAGTCTGCCGAGTGAACTACAAATTAAAAAGTCTGAGATAGGTCATTCCAGTGTCGATAAAGGCATAAAATATATTTAGAAAGTTGAAAAAAAGTATTATTTGTTATTAATGATGTATAAAGAACGCCAAGTTAATGAAGGTCCAATCAATTTAGTGTGTAAATTGTAAATTAAGAAATCGGAGACGAGTCAGTCCGACTCATTCGGTAATTTCAGAGTTAACAAATGTATAAGGTGCATTTGTAGCGTGAAAAACGTATCATTTATTATTAAAAATGTAACGGAACAGAGGGTTAACGAAGAGCGCACCTTGGATAGATGGTTTCTGTAAAATTCTTCAGAGGTTTAACCTTTTTTTCTTTCCGGAAGCCGAAAGAAGCATAAGGGGTGGTTCCACCGTATCGGCTCGCAGTTGCACGTGAGCTCGGTTTGCACAATCGGCTGCGTTTTCCGGGAAAGTGGAGGGTCAACAATAGACGCTGGCTACACCCTGCCAGGTAAGGCCATTTTGAATACGCATAACGATCACTCATTGTGATCCCTGGTACGGTCCTACGGCGTTCCTTTCTGAGGATTCTGGAAAATTGCGGGAACATTACGCGATTCGGTTTCCGCGATCAGCCCTGGGAAGAAAAAACTGAACGGAATCCTAACCAAATCCGACGAAACACTCTCCGAACCTCCTACATTCGTGTGGGCGTCCTGGAAAAATAAAAGAAACAATAACTGAAATCCATTGCTTTTAACGATACAAGGAAAAACAATCAAGCGTTCATAATTATATAAAAAAAATATTACCGTTGTATTTTGTTTAAGTATTTCAGTGGTGCAATTATCGTAAACGAACCCGCCCTCAGTAAAAATTGTTCAAACATGTTTCAATGTTCATAATATACCAAAAAAAAAAAAAATACTGTTACGTTCAGAAGAATCTTTCTAGGTAAAAATCGTTTGCCTAACTATTACGGTTAACGCGTAAATAATGATTGAAGTTGCTCTATTCAAGAAATATCTCTGAAAATAGTTCGCTCAGAATTAAATTCCTAAGAAACTGAGAATGATAAATAGTAAAACGACTTTCGAGTTTATGTTCCGTGCATCAAAATTTATCAAAATCTCTGACCTATCGATTATCGATTGGGCCTCGAGGAATCGAATAGCCCCCATAGGCTGCAGGCGACTGAATCGCGTTATTTATTGGTCGCAGCACTAATTGGTCCTCTCAGAACGGTATTGGCCAAGTGTCGGGGCTCGCCCCGGGAAACGGTAATCCATTCTTGTAAGTAAATTCCTCTCGCAGTTCCTGTTTTATTTTCTTTCGGGGCCGTGGCATCGCCTCCCCCTGGGCACTACACGTTGTTCCGCCGGCTCGAAGTTTGTTCCGGCAACTTAAGAAGACATCTAGAAACGCTCTTAGAACTTCGGTAGGACGAGATAGGGTCCGGTTGCCCTGGATACCAAGTCGAATCCTCTTCCGACGTTTACTTACCCGTTTACTTCTTGCCGAATATGAAAACTTACCGTGTTATTGGTATATAACCAGCCGTTCTCGCCGTGCCAATGTATTCCGGGTTTCCGTCAACCGCCGCCATCTTGATTTCAGCGTTCCCTTTCCGCGACTCTCGCCGTTTCATCGTTTAACTATAGTCTCTGTAAAATACTAGATGGATGTAGGTACTTTTCTCTTTCTCTTTATAAAAATTATAACGATAACAAAAATATTAGGGGTATCCATAAGTAATCGATTATTTGCAAAGAATTTGTTTTGCCTTTAGTTCTGTACCGATCGTTCAACGCGTATTCTTTTCCGCTGAAGAGGAAACCTGAGTTCACCGCAAAGTTTGTTTTAGATTTCAAAATAATTGATTACTTATGGGCCCCCCTAATACCATCCGAAAGAAAGACACGAGCAAGCGAAACACCATCAAAATGGAAGCCATGGTCACAGAAGGCAAAGTTGTCCAGGATCTTGCTGTGATAATGACGGTTGAAACGAATTGATTCGAATTGCATGTTTTCCTGGTGTATAAATCAGAAGATTGCAGTTTGTCACGTATAAGAGAGACGTCTGCGCTGCAGGCGGTCCTACCAGGAATTACTATATACCTATGTATGTTCTTTACGCGTTTTCACTGGCACAAGAGTACGCTAAGTCCTCCAGGACGATGTTCAAAGGCGAACTTCCGAGTTTTCCACCCTATCTCCGACGAACTTTACGGCGAAGGCAACTACTCGTATATATCAGGAGTGCATTAGTACTTTAAAATCGGACGAACCGGTCGCTTCCACGTGAGACGAATACGATCTGCTTGATATATTGTAAATCTTTGCGCGATTTACGCAAGGAAACTTGGAATCGATATGTAATACTAATCAATAGACTGCGAACTTCGTGTGTTTCTAATCAAAATAACGATCTGAAATACCGAACCATGGAAACGTTAGAAATAATTAACATTCTGGCATACTTTGCAGTTTATTGAAACGATTAATAGCATTATATATAGCGTAGCATTATACATAGCATAGCACTATTATTTGCACCTATTTTATATTTTCTTTTGGATGCAGCAGAGTAAAGTAAGTTGATTAGTAACACGAGGGAATTGCACTAAATATAAAATGTCCCGTTTAATTCCGTTGTTTTCGTGAAATGTTTAATCCATTTCTTGGCACTCGAAAATCTGTTTCTGTGCACACGAAAAAACAGCGTAACAGTGTAACGGTATTTCTGTCATAAACGAATAAAATCCGCAGTCTAACAATAAAATAAAGTAACTTCTCTTCGCACTGGAAACTAAAAAACACGCTTTAATCTCTAAATTAAGTAAGTAAAAGCCGGAAGCCCGTGCCCCACATAGACACATGTCACCGACTATCTTCGACGGCGATAACCATCGAAATAACTAATTTAACGAACACTTTTAAGGATTACATAGATTGTCTTACCTCGCCGAGACTTCGAAACATTAGAAAAGACCTACAACGTCCAAAATCCTCCACCATCTTGCCGTTCTAATTTCGAAACTATGACTCACGTGGTAACCTTATAAACGTGTAATACAATTTTCGATATCCTGACAGGGCAAGCCTTGATTAATACTCCTTTAACAATTCATACCGCGAAAACGTAAAGTTTCATAAACATCCGGGAAATATAATATGATCAACGTGAAAGTTTAATGGGGTCCCGAGAAGACAATTTTCATTCATTATTCCTTGTAACCCGATCGAAGCTGGGATGTCCCCAAAATATTCACTGATGAATTCCTCGCACGGTTTCCTGATCAACCTTTTGCTATTGTGATTGTATTTTTTAAATCCAGAAAATTCCAAAAGCAAACACTACTTTCCTCTTTGCATTAATTCTTTCTTAACTCCCGAGGACTGGAAATAATTGATAATTATCTGAAAAATCTTCCATAAGAATTGAGAAACCTAGTAATACCTATATACTAGTATAGTTAATTATAAAAAAATTTTTAGCCATTTTTAAAAGACGAATACTCAAAGAAATAAATTCGTAAACATTCTTCAATGATCGTAAATTAAAGATACTAGTGTTAATAAATAAAATGCAGTACATTTGCTTGTATAACATAGATGAAACGAATGTTGTGAAAATTATTTCGAATTACAGTAGAATTTTCACAGTGGCCGTTCGAGTCGCAAAGTGTTAAAATCGAGGGTCGCTTTTCATCGGGGACAATTAAACTGCACGGGGCGGGTATAAATTAAAAATAAATTAAAGTCTCCGCTTTCGGAAAACAGGGGCGCGGCTAACAGCCATTCGTTTCCTCTGACGAATATAATTATATCGCCGTGACGAGGAACGGCAAGCGCTTTTTTCTCTTAAGAGGGAAGACGGGACTTGATAGAACTTTGATGAAAAAATAACAAAGATAATTACACCGGGTGCAACTGCTGAGGTAAACAGTCGCAGGCCCCCTTCTTCCTCCTCTTCTGCTTCTTCTTCGCCCCCCGCAGCTAACGATCCACGAGCGCTTGGTTACCCATTTTTATTTTTTCCAAACGATTCCGCTTTATTAAACATACACCGGCATTACCGTATTTTAATGTCGTTCAGTTTTCAGTATCGTCGGACAATTGCGGTTACACGCAGCTGTAATGGTTTCCCAACGATGCTAGAAAAATCGCAATATTTCTATTTTGTGGGAATTTGCAGATGAGCCCTCGCCCCGTTGTATTATGCACGCTTGTTGATATCGATTCTCTGTCTCATGATTTATTTCGTGATCGTACACGCACCTGCTACATTGTTGCTGTTGTGTAAAAAATTGCAGGGTCTGCTCGACGCACACGGAGTTTCTCGCACTTTCGTAATAGCATCGTTGATTTTCTTCATAAACTGTTCCAGGGAAAAGTTGTGCGAGGACATTTCTTCCAATTTTTAATTCAATCACACATGTTTCCGCGTATTAACATTGGCTTTTTATCGTGTGATATTGCGATGAGTTCAACGACTTAATATTATGACCTTCGGATGACTGAACGGAAAAGTCACATTATTTTAGAGAGAATAGACACTACTTCGTTGTTTAAATGTTGCTTAACAAACCAAAATAAAATTCTATTTTCTTGTGGATACACATACACGGAGGCATTCGATAAATATAAACATCCTCCTTCTACTTTGAAATTATGACCGTAAAAAAACAAGTTCTAATCACTGGAACGATAACAAATCGTAAGGGGTTAACGATGAAATGCTAATACACGTATGACGTGGTAATAATATTTAGTTATCATTTATAAAATTTCGATAATTTCAATCCTGCCTCAAATAACTGAACGACAGTTCATATAATGCTACCATTTTATCTGCAATCGTTGCGCTAACGGTAAACGCGATCGCATGTCAGCCGCGAATTACACCCAGCGAGAAATAAACAATCGCGCGGTTGTCGCGGCTGTTTTGAATCATTTAGACGGGCAAATGAAGATGGCGGCTGGTCGCCATTGCTGTCATAATAACCCTCGCATGTTGCCCTACTACGCGAGGGGGTTGCAAGATCCTCCTCGTCGTCCCCCCACGGTGAAAACGGTCAGCTTTTACGTAAAAGGTTTCTCTCTCCTATGCGTTGCAGCTGTGAAACCCCTTGACCTCTGCAGTTGCATTTCGCCGACGAAGGGTGGCGGGTCCAATGGAAAATTCGGATGGTGACCAACGTAAAAGGGGAACAGAGGGAAAAAGCCCGCACGTTGCACACTGACCGACAGAACCTCCTGGGGATGACCGATCGCGTGTTGCCTCGGGGGTGAATTCACGGCAGATGCTGCACTTTCGTAGAACTGCATACAAGATTGAATCAGGTACAATATTTTTTCCCTATGAAGCACATAAATTAACCCCCTGCCGTTTCTTCAACGAATTTTTATCCAGTCTTCTTTTTTATTTCAACCAGTCGATGTTTAATTTTATGTTTCAATAGATTCTATGCATTCAACCCTTAACACTGTTTACATTGTCATTGTTAATGAACGCAATTTAATTAACCCCTTGTGCTACGATCTATGTTCTGGTTGCAACGATTCGAATTCGTCATTCGTTGTTTCCCAGACGAAAAAGAACAATAGCTAACAGAATATCATTTTATTCCGGTTTAAAAAGAATTAGTTATAGATTTACGACTTTAACAGGATGTTAAAGTACTTAAGTGCAATGGAATTGTAATAAATGCATTAACGAGACATTAAATGCGAGCACACGACGCTAGGAAGGATCAAACGAAAACGAGAGCCAACGATACCTCGACCGACAGTCACGCCCCCATTTTTTCCAGCTTGATAAACATTCGAACGTCTTCGAGAGGGAAGCTGTAATTAGTGACGATGATCGCTTTTCCCGACCTCCCGAAATGTTCGCACCCTCGTCCTTATTTTCACTTGGCCCTCGATCTCAGTGGTGAAAAAAACGTTCCCTGCCCCTCGGAAGCAAAACGTGACGACAAGCAGGGGTATCACGATAGAAATACCAGGAACGGCTGTGTAGCAACAACAATTGTTTCCCTCCGGGCTTCCACGTGACATCAATCCGTCGAAAAGGACGCGACACCTTGCCCTGCGCTCTGATTTTCGACCTCGGATCTGCTGTGTATATTTTAAGCCGGGTTTTTTTTTGTTCTTTCCAGTTTTTGCGCCGCTTAGCACGAGCCTGCGATAATACACAGACTAACGTCGACCTCTGACAGTTCTCTCTTTTCACAGTTCTACAACGAAGCGATTTATATACTGCGGATTTTATGGAAAACGCGAGAAAGAACATCAAGTTTTAGAAGGTCGTTGCGAAGGGGAAGCTTCTGTCTTCAAACATATGGTAGATTCGGTCACGAAAAAATTTTCAATCATTTCACAGACTAGTCAACTTCGAAAAACTCTTACGAAAGATCTCTAGAAAAGAAAAAAAAAAAACGAACGCTGGATTGCCGAAAATGGAGGTTTCAAGCTTCAGAACCAGTCCGGATTTGTTGTTGTCTAATTCTTTAACGAAATTGTCACAATTTAAGCTTCAACACTTTGCACTCGAAGCTATTTTCACTCCAAAGTCTATATATTTTTTTCATTTTACAATTTCGAAGCTTCGAGGTTTAAAATGAGTCCAGATAATTTATCGGAAATTTAGTGTACCAACATTTTTCCAGATCCACCGTAAGTGGCATCCATTGTCAACTCATGATGTCTCTATTTTGCTTTAATATTTACGAATAGTACCGTGCCAGTAGGTAAAATGAAAAATGGAAAGATCTTGGGACCAACCAATAATGTTCTTTCTGAACGACGAAGAAAAAGAAAAAGAAAAATTTCGGGACTCGATGTTCAGGAAATTAAGACAATAAGAAAATTTTAATTTACACTTCTCGGAAGCGGGCGCCTCGTTGATCAGCAAACTAGGCTCCTTTCAAATTACAAACTCGGGCCCGGCCGGGCTTAGACAAGAGAACTCGGTCTCGAAAAGTCGTTACCGAGAGTGGTTTCGCAAATTATCGCGTGGCATCGACAGGCATATGGCGCGCGTGCCTCGGAAGCGTGTCGAAGATTGTCGGCGTGTGCCGCTTCTCTCTCTCTCTCTCTCTCTCTCTCTCTCTCTCTCTCACTGCGTAAAACGTGAAACGCCTCGGAATGTTACACGAACCGTGAACGAATAGAAACTGATGGCCCACCGGCCATCATCTTGTCTTCGATCAACGGCCACGTGGATATTACACGATTCCAAGAACTTTGGGATCGATGGATATCGAGCAGGGTGTTGTCCCATGCTGCCACGCTAATTAAGATCCTATCGAATCGCTCAATTTTCATGCTCAACTCTTTCTGGAAGGTTAGGCTCAAGGACTTTGGGACTCAATCTGTTGGCAAGAGGTGCATCTTTGCATTTGTAGAAAGATTGGGAAAAATGTGTGCCGTTGCTGTGTATTTCTATTGAATTTATAGCATTTTTATGTATTCGATGCTTTTCATTAATCGCTTCTTTCTGTGTTATCGGCAATGTTTTTATTACAGTGTTCATTCAATGTACATTTATAGTAATTTATAGCAAGTCGTAAGTAAATTTTTCAAACATGGAACGTGTTTATCAGGCTTTTTTTTCATGTGGTATTTTTAAAACGATTCGTGTTTATGTGGTTTTTCGATACATCTTGTGGACAGATAAAACGTAATTATATTTAATGGAACAATGAAATACGGACATATTTTCTGAAAAGGTAAAACACGAATATGTTCTATATTGTTTTCAGACAAATAGAAGATAATATATAAATATATTTAATGGAAGAATGAAATATGGACATATTTTCTGAAAAGTTAAAACACGAATATGTTCTATATTGTTTTCAGACAAATAGAAAATAATATATAAATACATTTAATGGAAGAATGAAATATGGAGATACAGTTTAACGATCTTGAGTCTATCAAAAACGATTAAAGAAAGAAAGAACTCTCCGTTTGAACTTTCTAATCGTCAAAATTCAATCCTTTCGCCATCCTCCTGAAGTTGAAGCTCGAGGATCGTTTCGAGGGAAGCGTGTTTGCCCGGAGAGGTTTTGTGTATTGGATTAGCGGCGATTTTTCAGGACACAGGCCCCGGCCATGGAAAAACGGTGAAAACGAAGCCGGTCGACCGGTCGCATTCGTCCCCGAACGAGATAAACGACTGTTTACTTGTCCGGGAGGGACATAAGTCCAAGCCTTTATACCCGTGTGTCCAAACATCATCGGCATTATAGACGCAAGGCAAGGACAAGAGTCGCCGAGGCGTGCGATGATTTTTAGTCACTGTGCCGCGCATCTCCGTTTGCCCGGAAAAGACTGCAAATCCCGGGGACGACTCCTCGCGACTATCCTTTTCGTCCTGCGATTCACCAAGGACTCGCGGCGGCTCGAAATCAAATTACCGATACAACGAGCCTAAACTCGCCGGGGCGACGTTCAATGGGACCCTACAGCCGGATATTTGTGGACTCGTCTTATTCCGATTCGATTTGCCGAAGGTTCGCGACGGCCTCGACTTCCAGGACGATCGTTGTCCTTCGTGCACGGTTCAAGGACCGCCCTTTGGAACGGCTAACGGCGTTTTCGTTGCTCGCGCATGATCGGCCGCGGTCACGTCGTTTGACGCTAAACGAACAACCGGTTCCACATTTTCTATTTCACCAATGAGCCGTTCACCGCGAAAGTAGCGTAAATCAATATTTAGAAAATTGTTTTCGTGACCTTGAATCTCATTGTATTCCGAAGTCTCGATTTTCCCGTCGTCGAACTTGAATTTTTTTCAGAGACCCTTCTTACGTTGCTTGAGAAGCAAGCCGAACACGAGCAGCAAATCCTCGGAAAGGAGCCGAAAAATTTCTAAAATTCAGATCGTTCCGCGGCGAACGCGTTTCCACGTAGCCTTCGTAAGGAAAGAGGAGAGCACACAGATACCTAATCGAGATAAGAGGTCCGCGCGTATTGTGGGCGGAAGGAGTTTTGTGCGTTTCGGATTTGGGAAAAGGGAGCAATCGGCATTGTTGCGTCACGGACTCGAGTTTCTGCGAATCCGAGGAATTGGCCGTGGATCGGTGCTCGGTAAGACGAGAAGGGTCCGTCAAGAAATCGTCAGGTACACGAGGCCTCTGTTAAAAATTTCGTAACACCACCTGGACACGGCTACCTTCGCGTTCACGCTGCGGAAGCTCCAAGACCGTCGATGATAAAAGCTGCTCGAAAATATATTTCTTCGAGCAATATCACAGTCTAAATCTCCTGCAAATTCTGGTAAAATTTAGTGTAAGGGCTCCAGTTACCGTGGGGGTACCAATTACTGTGCCTATATCAATTATAGTTATTTTTAAAACAATGGTAACTGGGTCCCTTATCCTATATCTGCGGATTTTATGCATTTCTGACAATTGGAAAACAGTGGAAACGTTTGAAGAGTCTAAAAATATTGTTTCATTATTTTCGATTCGTTAAAACGGTTAAAAATGCAAATAAATGCCTATGCAGTGCCTTGCAATGAGTGCAGACTATTTTTATTTTGCATAAACATTCATATCGAACTATTAAAGAGTTGGTCTCCCAAAAAAGGTGGCAAGTTGTTTCAGAAGGATGAAGGCTTCGCAAAGATGCCTTTATTATCTTTGGTAGGTAAAATAGCAATGGCGGCTTGCGTACAGGCACTGTGGAACTGCAGCACCCTCTATTTCCGCTTGATATTATCGATAACATTTAATATAACAAAAAGACACAAAAATCTTTGCATGGAACTGTGAGCTTCACAGTTTGACTTGAACTAAAATTCTCTGGAGCATCACTCCCGCTAACTTTAGCTAGAAGCTGCCACTGTAAAATAGATGATCTTTATTCAAACCCCAATTCTCAATATTTTATTAGATTCTCCAGAATAGTATTTTATGAATGCAAATGACGTGCTCAAGTAAGAGAAAGCTTAGAATATCGGATTTTAATTTGTTTGTGCAAAATTGTAATTCCCAAAAAAAAAACAAATGAAAATCCATCTCGATATCCTCCGTCCACGTCCATATTTGTCTACTCGACGTTCATGTTGCCAACTAGGATCGCTAGAATATTTACCGCATCATACAGCAATCCCCCCCCCCCCAGCATAAATATCAAATTAACAGCTGTGTCCGTTGCAAAACTAGAACGGACGCCAGTCAGTCTTAATCAATCTGTCCGCCATCTGCATTATACAACCATCGGGACAATCAATATAGCATTATCCTCGCATAATCTCGGCCAACTCTTCTCTCTGTACCGTTGTGACAAAGACTCGTATTTGCCGCGGCACAATGGCCACGATATCCAGAATTTCGAACTAGAAATTCGAAAAAAAAAGTGAAGGAGAGAAAAGGGCCGCGCAAAAACGTTCGAGTGGGTTTGTAACCCTCTGGCCAGAGTCCTTTCGATCGGGGGAAAAAAACTTGGCAGAGAAAAAAATATGTAAAGGAGCGTATGCGGAAGCTGTCAAACGTAATCAGCGTCAAGGGCCAGGCAATGGCGTTTTGTTTTTTTTTTGCCTGCCGGTCCAGGGTAAAAACGCCGAGTTTTCGGGAAAAGCGGAGGACGAAGGGCTCCGGCGATTCAAATTGGTCGCGTTTCTACTTCTCCTTCCTCATTGTGGTTCGCACGCGGTAACGTTACGCGCGGTGTCGTGTTACTTTTTTTTTTTCTCTCGGAGTCTAGGTAGGGTTACACGGGGCTACAAAGTGGATAGTTTCTCGCGCACTGTGGCGCTGTTCTCCTGGTTCGAGATTTTGCAGTCTGGAATCGGTAGCAGTTACTTAACCAATTAACCCCTTGGCCTACAATATCGAGTCAGACTCGTGATGAACATTCTGAACAGAGTCTAATAAGTAGACATCGGATCTTTATGCATTTATGGCTTATGGAAATGTTAAAAAAATGCTATAATATAAAATTCGAGAGAATTTAACACGATTTTTATTTGCTTTGGATCTACAAAGGCTGTCCCCATTAAAAATAGGATTTTATTTCATTCCACTTTCTTAAAATGTTTCTATAAAAATTGGAAATTGCATAAACATCCGATGTCTACTAATAAGTATGTATGTTATTAATTTCTTTTAAGCCGAAATAAAATTCTATTTTGTTGTAGTTGATATATATCCCTTGGAGAAAACATAGACGCACAATAAATATAAACTATCTTTTCTTTCTATGAAATTTTGAACGCTGAAGAATTTCTGTTCCTTATAATCACAAATTAAATAGTAGTGCAAGGGGTTAAGCGTGTTTGACGTGTATACACGTCAATCCAAAACTCTATTGCGGTGCCGTTAACGTTAATGAATTGTTAATTTCTTATCGAATAGAAATGTAATTTTTGAACCCTTGCCCTGTCCCCCTTTGAACCTTCTTTTTGATTTTTTTTTCGTGTATATTCCGCATATTGCACGATTTTAATTCCGCGCCGTGGGGGATTTCTGAAATTGAGCTCCACAGTTAACTGGTTAATATTGTCAGTAGACGTGGAAGTTTTTGGTAGAAGGGGAAGAGATGGTAAACGGTCAATTATTTTCAACATATTTATCGAGCACATCATGGGAGACGTATGTTTGTTATTTTTCTGAAAACATTTTACGTACCTTGTGTAAGATGGTGTTGGTGCCGAGCGCTAAGACCTATCTTCAAAGGAAGGTGCTCTCGGGCCTAACGAAATTCACAGTTCGTTTTAGAGAAACCCAATTCCGATTTCGATCGCATGCCGATTTCCTTCGTTTCCTGACGGAGAGAGCAGGTCCTGCAGGACGAACGGTTGCGAAACCGTTTCTTCTCGGGAAGCAGGTCGGAGGTTTGCATTCGTTGCGAGAAAGTGGACAATGACGGGTTTACGATCTGTTTGCTACAAACAGCTCCATTTCCCGGAGATTAAAGGATTAGGTGTAAGGAGTATACGCCTGGGTAGCTGTCAATAATGGAAGAACAATGAGGGGCGAGCCTCGCTTTCAAGGATCGCCGGTGTATCCTTCGACAAGGACATCGGGTGATGGGACGAGGGAGGAGAAACTCTGTCGCCTTCCGTTTTTCGATCCTTTCGACGGGATTCTGTCGAAACCGGCCACCCCCGTGTCCACGCTCCAGTAGCCAAAGGAGAAGGGATTGTCGCGATCCTTAATGCTTCTTACTGTCAGCGTAATACCCGGCTAATGGCAGAAGCCCACCACCGACAGAAGGTGGCCGGGCATTCTGCGCCGCGTAATTTTGCGGACGACCGCGGACCGAGAAACCACCCCCTTTGTACTAACGATACTGGAGTGTAAAATAGGATTTTCGGCCGAGTACACCGACCCGATCCTTCCCGTTTCCCGCCACGCACTATACCATAGTCCTTTTTGCAGAACGCGATAACTGCCCACGCGAGCCGCGACACGTTCCTTGGCTGACGCAACGGTTACAATGATTTAGACTGCCGATTTTTCTACAGATCGAAAAGCTGTCTCCAGTGATTGCGAGATACTGAGCTACACTGGCTCACGAAAGTGTTAGAACGCCCTTCGAAACGGTATAACTCTTTTAAATTGAACCAAACGACCTGACTTCTTTGAGCAATTAGAAAAATTGGCTTATCAAATGACGTGTAAAAATGATTTTAAAAAAATTTCAATTCGAGCTCGGAATTATAAGAGCATATAAAAAAGGCATGTTTAAAAACTTTTTTATTTGAGCCTGTATTGAAAATTTAAAATATGCGTTTTGTAGATCTGTGTTAGTTATACACGTACTGAAAATTTCATCGAAATCGGCTGACGCAGATAAAAATGGCACGCATCGAAGTATGTTAGAATCTGAGGATTTTAAGCAGAAACTGACCAAAAGCCGTGAAAATCTACGCTTTACACCACTTTTAACAATTTGTAGCTGGTGTGTATATTAATCGATTTCAATGAAATTTTCAGCGTGTATGTAACTAACATATATCTACAAAACGCATGTTTTAAATTTTCACTACAGGTTCAAATAAAAAAGTTGTGAAAAGTGTGCCATTTTTATTTCCTCATGTAATTCTTACCAATTGCATTTTTTAAAAATCTTTTTTGCGCATCATTTGGAAAACCAATTCTTACAACTCCTCAGAAAAGTCAGGTCGTTTGATCCAATTTAAAAAAAAAAGGTATACTGATTTAAAGGGCGTTCGAATACTTTCGTGAGCCTGTGTATTTATTTTGTTTACGATTGTCTTATTTAAATTCTTCAAATGCCTTCACTGTTTAGTGTTTGTCCTACTCACGTCGTATTAGGGGGACCTATATAAGTAATCGATTATGTCGTCGGTGAAGAATCGAATTTCGAGGGTTCGCGATTAGTTTTGAAGACGAGTATCGGGGTGCGGTATCTCGATTTGAACGGTTAGAAAGCTTCCTGTTCGGAGCATGACCGGCGAGAATTAGTGCGAGCAAACCACCACCGTATGTATTCTATTTCGGTGAGGCAGGTGGTTGCGTGGGTGGAGCGGAATCATGTGTTGAGTATGCGTTATGGACCACAAGTGCCGCGGACCAACCTTTTGGACCAACCCTTCGGTCGTCAATCATCCTGCTGAGGCGATAGACTTCCTGGCTGGGATTGAAAGAGGACGTGGCCCGGAAACTGTTCCGTGCAACTAGTGCTCGGGCCAGCTTCGCACATTAGGAGCCCGACAAATTTATCGCGTCCAGAGGGACCGACGTTAAGTAACTATAAATTCGGTCATTAACGATCGGAATTGAAACTGCGATTCTGCGGTGGGCCCTTGCCCAGAAGACTCTCCTGATAATTAGACTCAAGACTGAATGCGTAAAAGACAGAAATGAGCAATCTGAAACAGTAAAAACAAAAATACTATAATATTATAATATTTTTACCATCATATTTTTTAAATAATCGCTTGTTTTCAAGCACCGCTTCTTATTTTTAAGTACCAGTTTTTATATTTAAATGTTTCCTTTTTATTTAATAGAGTTCGGCACATTTTATTCGGAATCAGATAACAAACGATCGTTTGAAATAATGCCTTGTTTTGAATACTGTAGGCTCGTACATTTTATTAGAGTCGTCACGTTGAATATTTGTCAGCATCGATGTTGCGGAATTAAAGTCTCCTTTCGGAAGTTTCTCACGTTACCATGACCACCACGTGTTCCCATAGCAAATTACGAGAGACGGAGGATGCGTTTCGTTCCCAAAGAACAGGACTATCCGAGAAATCTGATTCCAGCTTGTTCGAGGTACATGTGCACCCTCTGAAATTATGGCAACATGACGTAGGCGGACGTCCGGTGGTCGAGGGATCAAGTGGTCAATGTCGTGGAGCTACCCCTGGGCTAAGATCAACATGTTCGAGACACTATTTTCCCACAATCTTGTTTTAAACTATTCTCCGCACCTCGTGCTGCATTTTCTTTTGTTTAAAGAAAAATTAACTTTTGTGAAAATTAACTTTCTCAAGACAATCAACTTTCGAGTTCGCATTCACTAACATGAGAATCTACACAAATCTATACAAGTTTATATCGAACAGTAGGATAACGTAGGTGAACGTTACATTTTTAAAAAATTGTCATAAATAATCCGAGCACAATTCCGTTTGACCTGAAGTCTAGGGTTTTCTGCGGATTCCGTTATTAAACAAATTCTTTATATAAATGAATGGTGGAAAGGACTAAGGGGGAAGTTTCAGTTCGATAGATTAACGAACGTAATTTATTAGCCACGCGACGTGCCATAACCGACGGGGGTTGTTTCTATCGTCGAATATGGCGTCTCTCGATCGCCTGCCCGATAACGATGGGATATTGCGTGAGAATCGGTGCAAGAATCAATTTATGGGTCGCACGTGATCATGTTCGGTTGCATTCGCGTGACAGCTGGCCATTGGCCGTCGACGGTGCAGTTGTCTTTGAGCGACGCGTAGAACAGAACGCGTTTGCATGCACCGAAAAATAAAGGCGAGCTGCTACACTACCGTATAATAACGTGCTAGAGGATTTTTTCTTCTCTGTAATACGAAAATTGCTACTCTGCGCGGGCAATATATGATGGAAATCACTACTCGATGTCACCTCTAGTAGCTCATTTTGTTCTATAATCTAACAAAATCGCGAGGCGTGCGAAATACCATGCATTCTCAGCTGCAAACTTCTGTTATGAAGTTCCGATTTTCTATTTGTGACGTGGGATGCGAATCTGCGTGCAGTCAGGCCTCACGAAAGCTGTAAATTTAAAAAGATTAAATATTATAATCGAATCTTGCGTTGCTTTACTTATATTGTACTCAATTCATTCACCAGAAAATGTTGAACAAAGCGAGCCACAGAAATAATTATACACTGCTTTTACAGATTCTGCATACAGTTTTCACAAGTCAATGTACTTGTAGTAATCCGTGGGAATTATTTTCATCATTTCAATGCGTTTTGACTGTTTGCGAATAATTAACAGACTGAAAAAGTGCCACGAATTTGTTTGTGTGAGCCTCGAATTTATTTGTAAGTGTCACGAGTTAATTTGTAAAAATCATGATATAATTTGTATGAGCCTCGAATTAATTTGTAAGGGCCCGAGTAGCGTTGATTTTATGCAATTTTTGGAGATTGCCGAGTTCCCAGTGAAAGTGTTGGTATGAAAAATTGTAACACTATCAAATCAGAGTTCCAGTCAGATGAGAGGGTTCGCTCGATTTCTCTCAAAGACACAATGCACCCGACCGTCCCCGTCGGTTGTCTGACCCTTCTCTTTTATTGTCGGCGGGCACCCCGTCAAAATATCATAAAGCCCGAGCTTCCAGGTTAAAAAACGGTCCCTCGTAAACTCATCATGGTAAGTGGTTACAGTGGATTGCTGAAGAATTCGTAACCAGCCACCGGAGGTCCTTGAAAGGGTACTGAAACTTTGAAAGTGATATCACCGGCCACCTGAAACGTCCTTGGATATTCCTCGAGGTCGCCATACGCTAACACAGATACACTATTCTACAAAATTCCAGAGGAATCATTAAATTACAACCCTCTCTTTGCAAACGAGAACATTCTTTCTGTTAAAATAAAATAAAATATGAAACTACGTCCACAGTGAAACAACATCCAGCGACTTAAAAAAAAAATATTAGGAATTGACATAAGGATTAGCAGAATCAAGGGATGGTAAAGGGACAAAGGGAATTGGCATTTTACTTTTCCTCTGGTCCAGCTTTTTCCAAATCCATTCTTGAAAAAATCTTTAAAACAAGTTTGTCACTTAACTTTCTTTGGTCCAAGCCAACCAGCAGCTTCATCTACGTACTGAAAACAATCATACAAAATCCATTTTTCTTCTTTCACCAAAGAAGAACCATAAGCAACTGTGCTGTCTGCAGACCTCCGGGGGTGGTTTCGCGTCAGGTAACGGTGCAGATTTAAGCAAGCAGTTAAACATAAACGGACACGACAGCTACCGCGGTTTTATTCTCCTAGGTTCGGGTCCTAGTCCATTTACCGGGGACGAAGCGTTCTTTTTTTTTTTCCTCTGCCCCGTAAAAACGCAGACCGTCCTTTGTCTAAAGCATTCGAGCGTGCCCAGTGGTACAAGGGAGGAGGAGGAGGAGGAGAGCCGAAAAGGAGAAGAGAACCGTCGTCCCCGGGGCAACAAAAGGAGCCAAGGCCAGCCAAAAGGGAAATTTATGTATGTACCGTGGCGCAACGACGCCATCTGCGTGGAATTCCGTCCGGTCCGTCAGTTTTTCGGTTTCCCGAAGATTTGGGTCAACCGGACAGTTGCGAGAAACCGTCGCCCCTTTTCGGGTTGAGCCGACCGTTCACCTAATGATCCCCGATTTCTCGGTGGGTTCAACCCGGGGTCCTTTAAAGCTCGCCGAAAGCCCTCGCTCTCTGCCATGCCGCGAATCTTTCGTTAATGTAATTATACACGTACCGACGACCCTCCGAACCCCTGGACGCGTGTCGCGTTAACACTCGATTTCAGTTAATTGCTCCTTCTAGAGTTTCCTTCGTTCAGGGTTAACGAAGCGTCACCACTCGTTCGGGCACGGTCCTCGAATTTCCTTATCACCTGCTCGAATACTCCATGTCATAATCTGGCAAGAATGACTCTTCGAAGATATACATGAAAGCATGCTTGATGAATTAATCAATGAGTGAACTTTGAAAAAAAAAATTCGATCGTCGCCCCGGGAAGGTAGGTTTCGTACAAAGTTGAATAAAACTATGAACGCATTTGAAGGATTTAAAAATACCGTTGCATTGTTTTCATCTCTATAAAATGAAATATCCATTTGGCTCCTGTATCTTGTACTTAATACAGGAAATTTTTAACGATGAAGAAAATAAATAATTGTCCATTCAGCTCCTGTGTGTATCTTGTACTTAACATGTACAGGCAATTTTTAACGATGAAGAAAAGAAGCAAATGTCCATATATTTAGCTCCTGTATCTTGCACTTAATACAGACAATTTTTATTTTCCATGGAAATCCGCATTGATGAGCTTTCTTGGGAGCTTTTGTTAATGCTGACTGAAGTGTTTATGAAAGTTTGTTTGCTATGCGTGGAAGAGATTTATAAAGTTACTTGTGGCAAATTACTTGTGGAACGCATTCAGACATTAGAGACCAGGATAATCGAGTACTGTGTAACAAACCTGTAGATTATAATAGTATTTTTCGATTGACTACGCATTCTGAAATCGGTCGTTTCCTGTGCCGCGACCTAATAGCAGAGTTCTCGCAGAAAACCCAACGGGTGGTCCACGTGTTAGAGAACGCCTCGGTAATTGTCCTCGTCCGTGACATAGTGCTTTTCTCGCGCAACATGTTCACCAGGTTGGTCGTCGTTTGAACTCGAAGCTGACAATAAAATAGACGTCCTGTCTGGTTCCTTCGACACGTGTAAAATTTGCGTGAAAGCGTATTCAAACGGCAAGGTCGAGCGCAAAAAATTTCCGGTCAGTTCTATCGCGAAAGAGAGACAGTCGAAGAAGAAGGAGAAGGAGAAGCAGAAGAAGAAGAAGAGGGGGAAGACGATTTTCCTGGGCGTCCGACAGGAACATTTATCTCGAGTGTCACTTCACCGAACTTTCACCGGCACAATGTCACTCGGTTCCTTCCTTCCTTCCTTCCACCCTTGCATTCACCCCCGCCGTTTTCGACCGTGGTTCTTGTCCACGTCCTCCAAAATCGTCGTAATGGAGCTTCATTCAACCGGCGGAGTGCGTCATTTGCATTTCTTGCGATTTATCTTCGTCGCCGGGCACTTCTGCTTCTTTGTCATAATAGATATACCGGTAAACGGAGAGCACAGTGATCACGGGGAGCCGAAGTCGTCTGCGAGAGCAGGGCCAACAGGGAGGCGACATTAAGTCGAATTCTTCGGTTGAAGTTGCAATCGAGGCTTTCTTTGGCCCCGGCGTGTCTGCCTCCGTGGCTCAGCTTTTTCTTAAGACGATGAGACTCGCCCTCGAGCTTCCCCTTTGATCGGCCTCTGGCTTTGATAAATAAGATTCTGAAAGGGTAGACGACCACCCGACAACCTTCTATCTGCTACAGAATCTTCTAAATAATATCTTGTTAGCAGAAATAAACAGAGCTGTCTGTCTTTCCTCGGATAGTTAATTTCGACTATGTCCACTCCAAATATATTTCAAATATTTCTCCCAGTCGTAATTTTTAAAGATTTTAAACACACAAAAGTAAATATCGAGCCAACCAAGAGCTTCTTAACTCATCGGTCTCGTAATTTCAATATGGATTTGGGGGATGAATCCGTCACAAGCATCGACCTCCTGGAGCTCAGGTGCGTCCACCTAAACGATTAGGTCTCTCGTGAACATTTCAATTAACCTAGTCACGGTAGAATTACAGGCCTAAAGGAGTTATGTTCGTCCGTAGCGGCGGCGAGCGACAAAAAGGGTTGCGTTTCATGAAAGCGTCGAATTCACGGAACGAATTGTCTAACGCGTGGCTAACACGAAGCTAGCCGGCTCGTGAAGGCAGCGGAGCTGCTTCACAAAGCTCTTGTCCCGATATATCATTGCAAAGCAGCCGGGACTAAACGGAATCGTCGCCTTGGTTTGAAGTAGTCTTACGTCTGCCGTCGGAAATCTCTTTTACGTCCTCGGATTTCACGTCCGACAGAATCCTTTCGTTCGCGATCGTTATCGAGAAGAATGTCCAGCATTCAGTGCCGCGATAATTCATTCACTCCTCGAGGATTGCCTGCGAAGTCATCGATTCCCGCGTTTCGTTCCAGATTCCCTTTTACGTCGACCTTATTGAAGATCATTGTCGCTGAGCGGTGACGCGATGATGGCTTCAGCCGGTTGCTGGAGACTCGCAGGATGAACAATTTTTGGGAACCCTTCTAGTAGAAAAATTTGCACTGATTTCATTGTTCAATAGACAATATTGCGTTTTGATCATTTCTTCTTTGTCGTTTGAATGTTGAAGAAATTTAATTTTAAAAGTATGGTAGAATTACCTTTCAGAATTTTTGACAACCTAACCGTAAAATCTATAATTAATGATTCTTGCCTAGAATTGTTCTTCAAGACCTCCCAAATTTAACAATATATTCTTTTATGTTATTGGAAACACTTAAATACGTTAAAAATTATGTTTGAAGGAAATTAATGGTTAAAGCGTTATTTCTTACATATGAGAAAAGAGAGGTAGAAAAGTCAATGAAAAATTGATTGAAAAATCAGTGAATTGATATGAAAGTTGATATGGAGCTTCAACAATTTTTTTTTCACTTTGAAAAGATCGTCCAGAGAAAAACAGCGCGCATTTTGAATTCTACGGCCTTTGATGAGGCACTCACAGTGGAAACAGTGTTGTTATTTGCTGTGCAAATGATTGTGGAAGCTAATGGGTGAGAGGGAGGTACGATGTGATATTTCGAGGATTTTTGGGAGTCGTCGAATGAGTTGATTTCCATAACTTTCACATAGGAACGGAGAGGAAAAGACGGGATGCGAGGCACGAGCGAAATCGTAGCGAAACGGGAAGCGTGATGGGTAGGGCGGAGGACCCCTGTTCTGCAAAATATCAAAGGCTCAGTAGGGAAATTGAAAGGCTTTGTATAGAAATAAGAATGTATCGAGACTGCCCCCGACAACCACTCAGTCGGGGACAAGATTTTCGAATCTTATACTTGTCGCGGCGAAAGAATGCGCCGGAAATATATATATATATATATATATATTCGGAAATGAAAAGCGTCATTCCACTTGCTCGCATGGGAAATATAATTTTTAATAAATATATTGCATCATTAATAATTACTATATACCTTTCTCTAGATGATTCATTAATTGTAGCAGTGTACAATTTGATAGTATCAGTATTATTCAATTGTAAAGCAATTTATGTATCTATTTGAATGACTGATGTGGATTAAATATTGTTAATTACAATGATTTGAATGAATAGTCTATAGCAGAGATTTCTTCATTGTTAACAAATTTGGGAATATTAATGTGAAATGAGATCTAGAGAGCCATCTACAATCAAGCATCTAAGATACTTATACACCTGCAGATTCTTGTTAGTATCATATGGTGTTAGAAGATTGCACCAACATAGCTTTCTTGAAAGGAATCGTTTCTATTTTATCGATTACCGACATGTATGATACCTACTGTATCGATATACAATACAGACGAGATCATTACAGACATTGCATCACCGACGAGGTCTGTGATTGCATCTTATGGGCTTTGTGTGCTGTGACACCGACGAGGTGGGTCGGTGCTAAAACCTCTGACACAGCAGCACCGACGAGATATACAGATGTACTATGTGGGTGGGCGGGTCTCCCTCACAGCAACCTCCACGTGGTGAGATCCGGACAATCGGTGTGATTCTCGATTTCGAATATTTTGTTTTTCAATTGTTCTATGAAATATTAAAAATCGACAATCACATCGAGCTAATGGCTGTGATAATGAATTGATTCTTTGACATGATTTCTTCTCGACGTTAGTTTCCAACGAATATTTTTTGTTGAATAATAATTATTTTATATCGCAATAATTTCCAAATTAAATTTAAATTCTGATATTTCTTTCTAACGTTACTTTCATATTGCCTACATTTATAAACTATCGATTAGCGATGTTGGTATTTGAGATCAGTGATAGTTCCACGTTCTTAGTTCCACAACCGATGAGAGTATCTCGGCATTGAGGCCGTTACCGTCCGCTCCCAGCACCCACTCAGCACCCACTTTAGGCCCGCAATTTAACACGGGGGCTGGCAGTCTTTAAATATATCTCGTCGGTGCCTCTGATTTTTTGAACAGTCGGTATTTCAAAACGTGAGACACGAATTCCCATAAGATGATAGGTCTATCCTATCCCTCGTCTGTGCTGTGACCAAGAGAAACACAGCTGCTATATGTGTTCAGTGGTTTGCTACTGATGGCGCCACCAATCAAAGTTGTGCAGAGGTTGATTTAAATTCGATTTTATAGTGTCCCTTACAATCGCTCACAAATGTCTAATTACTAATATATTATACAAGGGCAGGGACCGGTACATTTTATTAATATTTTTCTAAAGTTTCATGAAATTTACTATCACATTTATTAAATATATGCAAAATAATATTTCTCATAGATATAAAATAGACCCACACCATTCTTTTAAAATTTATACACTTTATATTATTTTTACATCATATTATATTTATTTATACATTTTATATTACACTCGTCGCGTTAGCTGTTCTCATCCGCAATGAAAATTTCTTACCAACAATTTTCCAATAGTTTAACTCAAATGACTGTGGATTTTCCTGTACAATCAAAATTCTTTGCTTCAATTGCGAAATGTAAGAGCCAAATAAAATGTGTTTCTTTCCTTTAATTATTTTCAAAAGTTCTAAATTTTCATAATGTTTTGTCTGATTCACATTTCACCTACTTACTTTTGCTATAAATATATAAAATCCGTAGCCTAGTGATAATAGTTAAAAAAAATGTTTCCATTACATCCTCAAGCTTGCATACTCAAGCTTCTCCAGTGAAGGATTGGCGATAAAAAGAATACACCGCTTATGGCATATAAATTTGTTTATTATCATTATTTGTATAATATATTTGAAACAATATCATTCTACAACATCGCATAAAAATATACAAAGACATGACAAAATGTCTTGACTCTCGTTTGATAAAACATGTTCATGAATAATTTGACAGCGTTGCACCGCCGTCAGATCTAACGGAATTCAATCAATTGAAATAGGTCACTTTCGAAATTGCATCGTTTTGAAACATCATTTTCTTTTTTCTTTTTACATTTCTCCCTCTCTTGTCCTATCTCTCTATGTCCATAATTTTTCTTTAGTATAGTGTATCCGCAAACGAACGGATCGACGAATACGGGACGAAAATGAAACGAACGCCTCGTTCGCGAGTCCCGTTCGCATAATTACTCGAATTATACGCATCAAAACATAATACAACAATGTTACAATGCTATCTTAACGGTTTCAGCAGGATGTCGAGCTATGGCGATCGTTACAAAATAAATTCGATCCCAATTCTCGTTTCTCTTTTCATAGCGAACGAGGGACTCTCGAACGATGGCTTCCGGTTTCCGTTCAGCTTCTTGCGCAGTGAACAGAATCGGATCGAAAACAGAAGGGAACAGAAAAAAAGGAACGTTCATTGTCTAATAAGGCTGACACTCAACGTTTCTCGAGTCGAAAGTGAGTCCAAGGACGATTCCTCGAAAAGGGAAAACAGGGACGCGTTTGCAATATTTGTTAACGCATTACTTACGATCACGGATTTTTATACAAAATAGAAATTATATTGATTTCAAGATTAGCTATATCCACACATTCCTTTCTTCTCTTAACTGTATTCGATAAACTGCGGATCTTATGCATTTATAACAAAATTGAATACGTACAATTCAAGACTCTGAAAACATTATAAGAATTTGTACCGTAATATTTTCGACCTATTCGAATAATTAAAACAGAGAAATATATTTTCATTCATTTCTTACAGTTTAGTCAGAAAATATTTATTTTACATAAAGATCCGCAGTCTTATAATCATTTGGAAATAGTACAATGCTGCCTTAGAATTCTGCGACAGAACAACTAATTCGGACGAAAACATTTTTACAATTTCGATAATTCTAGAAAAAGAAGGGGGAAAAATTAAAATCAGTCACTTTTACTGGTTCGGTAATTCTAGTATCAAATGAATTTATCGATTCTAGTGTCAAATGCATACAAATGCATTTTCAATATACATTTACTTTATTATTTAGTATCAAATGCATTCGCTTGTTTCGCATTTGATCAGTTTTGTCTCAAACGCGTTTACGATTCAAAATTGCCATTTAGAAATCCCCCAGCTACGAGTTGTAAATTCAAAAAAATGATGAAATAGTGATCGATAAGCAATGCGTTAGCACTTGCGTTATTTTTCATCGCTTTTCGAGCGAGCATGTGGCAGCGTGGTCTCGGGCCTCGCGATTTTTGCGAGAATTCGCGACCCTGGATGAACGGCGTCGCCTCGAAGCGCGTCATAAACATGTTTAGAGAGTACACAGGCCAGAAATAAAGACGAAGGAGAGGGCAAAAGACGTTGTAAAGGACGATGAAGAAGCAGAGTCGACGGAGACGCGTGGAATCGGTTTTTCGGGAACGATGTGGCCTAATAGTCGAAAATCGAAATCGGCTCACGATTCGTCTGGCTTACGCTCTCGTCCGAATTGCTATCTTTCTTTTGAGATCATTGGCCGAAGGATAACCATGATAATAATAATAATGACAATAGTAATAAGTATTCGTAATAATCGTATGACAATAATATAATATAATATAATAATCTAACAGTAATGGTTACTTAACGGTAGACAATGATAGTAATAAAAATAACTAAACTATCCTTTACCAAGGGAGATATTTTACCCATTAGCTTATGTACATAATCTGCGTATGTGTATGTGTCTGTTTATCTCTCTCTTTCTCTCCCTCTGTGCAATATGCTTTCCTTTCTTGCTCTTTCTCTCTACTCGTTTCGTATTTTTTCTTGGTTCCCGTTGAAATTATGTATTGTTATAATTCACTAACGAAACCGCTCTCGTTCAGCAACATAAATAATCGCAACGCAAACATTTCTCGTTTCGTTTATCTCGTTCTTATTTACAGGCAATTCTCGCGTCTCGAATCAGCTATATTTCTCTCTCACTCATTCTCATTTTCATTCTCTCTTTTGCATACGTACATACAATCTTTCGTAATCGCTTTATATTCTTTCACATTCTCGTTCTCCTTCTTTTTTCTTAATACTCTTTATTAATTCGTACGGAATCATTGCTGTCGAGTTTCGTCTCCTGGTGTCTCACGCGTTGGATTCAAAGATGAGGAATTTAGGGTAGGTCGGGAAACGCAATCTCAATTTTTTTAACACTTTAAAAATGGCGCTTCTGCGACGTCGTGTTTAGCACTGCTAAATTTATTTGTGAATCGTTGCGAAAAATTTCAACACCCTTTGCACTCGATTAAAAATTTTGTCACTGGACTACGGATACATTTGTGGGGAAAACGAGTGGGAGCAATTTAATAGGAAAGGATAAAATTATTTAAGAATGCCAACTTGTTATTTCCAGCTTGTTGAAGTTATTAAAGTTTCAGGAGCCAAATAAAAATTTCTTTCTTCGTTCAGATACCTTATTAAGCTGCAATACGCTGAGGTCCGCAAATCTTTTGTGTCAACTGTTTTCAATTTTACCCATTTTTGTCATAAACGCATAAAATTCGCATTCCAACGACTTCAGTTGCACTACTGAATTCATTTGTGACTCATTGCTAAAAATTTGAGCATCCTTCGCGCCCTAGCGTTTCTGAGACCCCATTAAAAATGATACAAGCAATGATTGCAGCTTGTAGTAACGGAAAAATGGATTTGTTTTTTAGCATGTTACGTGAAAATGTTATTGTTCCCGAGATTGTCACCGTGTCCGTCACGGACCGTATCCCATATGACCTGTTCTCGGCGATTTCACGCCGAGAAGGGAGAGAAACGGCTTTCCTTTGCATTCTCGATCCCCTCTCGTGTACCGTCCACGAAGAAAACGCCATAAGATTGCGCTCAGTGTTCGCCGATTCCCCGTGATCCGTAAAAATCGCCGTCACGTGCTTCGCCCGCTTTCTCTTTATCTAACTCCCACCCACCGGTCTCGCGCCGGCAACGCTATTTACAATGATCAACAAGAAAAAAAAAAAACCGAACTGCGACGTACTATGAATCACGTGTCTCGAAAACGGCAAACTCGATCCTTCATGCTTCCCCGAAACGAATAATATCTGTCCCCTGCGTCTCTGATAAATCGCGAGGGTGAAAATCGGTGATACGCGACATCGAAAGCTTGCCAAAAACCAAAACAATTTGATTTCTGTAACTGTCCAACTGCTGGCTTAACACTAAACCTATCACAACCGGTCAAACGACCGGTTTCAGATATTTTATTCCACAATTACTGAAGTTATAAAGATGCCTTCGTAGAATCGATTCAATAAATTTCTTTATTCAATCATATATATTGTGATAACAGTCGTACGAAATCTAAATAAATTATATCTTATTGATTTCATAGGACAATGCATGCTCGGTAGCTTTAGCGTTAAACTGTTAAGTTAAAGTAAGCATTCTGCTACGAAATTAGTATGTTATGACTAGCTGAATTATTGAAAATATACTATTAATTTGCAATTTCGGGAATTAGGTATGCAGTCCGGGTGTCTGCTCTATCTTCGTCCTGAGAGGGTTCAATTATTGCCGCAGTGAAAGTAAAAATCAAATTGTTAACGAAACAAACGTGGCACTGGTTTAATGGCAGAGTTGATGTAGTTACCGATTCAAATTTCTTGAGTGTGTACACCTGTCGCAGTCGGCTGTGACACATAAAAATAGGAATCACTCTAAATTGTTCTTCTCGACAATATTTCCAAAATGTGTCAACCATCGTTCCTCGCAAAGGTCAGCGAGATCCTCACTGTGCACTATGCCCGACAGGAATAAAAACTCGAAACTTTCACGCGAAAGGCGAAAAAGAAACGAAACATTGGACACGATACGATCCCAAGGCTGCGCGTAACCCGTGGTGTTCTTGTGTCCAATTTATTTTGCACTCGCTTGGGTCGCAGACTAGATCATTCTCGAACGCGATCCTCTCCTTACGCGATAACGAGGTCGATCGTCGAATCCGAGTATCCTCCTGAGTCGATTTCTTCGAGCTGCGGCTACGTCATCTTGCACTATTCGTAATAATTAAGGAGAAACTCGAGTAAACCGGCCCTGGAAGGATTTTTTATAGCAGATATCGAAGCTACCGCGAGATTATTCATTTTTGAAATCCAGAAAATTTTCAAACGAAATTCCACTTGCTAAGAGTCCACTATACAATCCTAACAAACAATCGTTAAGATGATATCCTATTTGGCTACCCTCTATTTAACAAAATCATTAGTTTATGTGGACAGACAAATAATTTTTCTAAAATTATTTCGAAATTTGATTCAATCGTTGAATAATTCGTACTCTCAAAAATTCTATTCACTTCGTGTACTAAGAAACAATTTTGAAACACGGCTAAACTTTAATAATAGAAATTTCGTAATTAACCGGTGAAATTATTTCTTTTTTGAGCGATGTAATTGAAATAAATGTTACGTTAGTTAACCGGGAATTCGTTCCCGTGTCTGATGGATTGTTTGAACCTCTCGACTATTATGCGTCCGTTCTACTTTAAATTAAAATTCGCAGTCAGACCAATGGGGGAGGCTCCGAGTGGAAGGTAACCAGCGCAAATACACCGCGAAATTTCTGCAAATCGAATTGCACGTCGAAGACCTCTGACAGTTCATTAATAGTCAGTGCTGGAAATCCGCGAGTTAGACCGACACTGGTCCAAAGAACGCCCGAAAATAGACTCGTTTAAATCCAGGGAATCCTGAACACAGGAGTAGATTCGATTGGGTTCGAAGACCGCAAGTCAAACACCGGGAGCAGATCGAGCACACTGCTCTGGGTTTCAAAGACAACCATAATGCAGAAGTAGAAGGCCCGTGTTCGTCCGCGAGTCTCGAAAACATCCGGATGTTGACCGAATATCATCCCCTATCCGCCGAATCGTCTGCGATCTGCTGGATCAAACAGCATCGAAACTAGAGATATTCCAATAAATTCGAAGTAAGGTAAAGGCACCAGTAGTTGACCATTTTATAGAAAAACATTAAAAAATAAGGTTTTTATAAGCGCACTTATAAGTGTACTTTTGATGAAAGTGAACCTCGCATGCCATGCCGTCTGTTGTTTAAATTTCAAAACAATAAGAACATTTCAAACCTTATTTTTTGTTTTTCTATAAAATGGTCAACTACTGGTTAATGGTGGTCAACTACCGGTGCCTTTACCTTACTATCAGAAATCATTGAAAAATTCGTATCATTTCCAGCGACTCTTTTTCGTCCACTAATAATTTTCTGAGGACCGAGACGTTTTAAAATAAAATAAAGGGATTTAAAAATAAGTTTCCGTATTTTTTACAGAGACGAAGAAAATTTCTTTGAAGTACGTAAACGTGACAGCCTTAAATTTCAATTTTTTTTTTAGTTGAAATGGTCGACGACCCCAGAAATGTGAAAGGAGTATTGTTTTTGAGACGATATTTTTTATTGTCTCTTGTAGAAATTTGCAAACTGGTGTGTTTTCGAGGTGGTGGCGCGAGAATATCGGTGTTTGAAAAGTCGATTTTCGTCGGGAACGTGGCAACACAACTTCGGTACCCGGTAGCGTCGTAACCAGGGGCGTAAAAGTCCAGTCGGTGCCCGCAACCCTCGACAAGATCGTAATTTCACGAGGAGCTGGAACGTCGAATTGACATTTTTGGAGTTTCCATCCGGGTCTCCGGTGTGCCTTCCCTGCAGCCCCGTAATCCTTATCCCTCATCGCTCCTACTCTCGCTCCTATTCTCAGTCCGGTCTCTCCCTAACCGTGATATTGATCCTCCTCCCCTGCTCCCGTCGACTATACGCGTTAGGCAGCCGTTCGACCTAGTGTCGGGTCGTCGCGCACTGCTGCAAAACGCCTATTTTGCAAAAGCAAATTTCCCACTGATAACCTAGTCACTGAATCGTCGAGTGACCATATTATAATGAACCATAATGACCTGATACTGATCTTTCTTCCTTGCCCCTGTTGACTATACACGCCAGGTTGATGGTCGATCTATAGCGGATGATAAAATTATTCGAGCCACTTATAGTGAAACAGTCAACTGTCGAGTAAAAATTTCTTGCTGAATTATTCTCCATGGGAAAATTATTATATTAGGTTGTCCGGAAAGTTCTTTCCGTTTTTTAAACAGGTATTATAAATTGGATCAAACGACCTGACATTTTTTGAGCAATTAGAAGAATTGGTTTTCCAACTAATGTGCAAAAAAGATTTTGAAAAAATTGCAATTGGTAAGAATTACATGAGAAATTAAAAAAGGCACTTTTCATAACTTTTTTATTTGAACCTGTAGTGAAAATTTAAAATATGAGTTTTGTAGATCTATGTTAATTATGCATATGCTGAAAATTTCATCGAAGTCGATTAACATACACATGAGCTACGAGTAGTTAAAAATGGTGAAAATCGTAGTTTTTCACGACCTTTGGTCACTTTTTGCTTAAAATCCACAAATTCTAACATCTTTAGATGCGTGTCGTTTTTATCTGCACCAACTGATTTCGATGAAATTTTCAGTATGTTTATAATTAACATAGATCTACAAAACGCATATTTTAAATTTTCATTACAGGCTCAAATAAAAAAGTTTTGGAAAGTGCCTTTTTTATTTGTTCTTATAATTCCTAGCAATTACAATTTTTTCAAAATCTTTTTTGCACATCATTTGGAAAACCAATTCTTCTAATTGCTCAAAAAATATCAGGTCGTTTGATCCAATTTATAATACCTGTTAAAAAAACGGAAAGAACTTTCCGGACAACCTAATACTTATAAGGATTAACGATTCTATATTGTAACAGTCAATTGTGGAACGAAAATTTTGCTACAGTGATCATTATTCTTGCTGAATTAGCTATCTCGAAATCTAATATCGAATCCGAAAAAGGACAGTGGCATAACTGTTTATAATGTTCCGTTTACCCAGCAAAAGATCCCTTAAACAAATATTTTTTCCTTAAAACTTCAGTAGCCAGGAGCTTTTTCAAATGTGTTTTGTGTTTTGAAAAGTTTGGATGATTTGTATGATAATTATTGGACTGCGGATCCTTGTGTAAATAACTATCGCCAGGCAATGGTTTACAGTAATTGGAGTCGAATGAAAATTAGAAGATTCAATGAGGACTTTGGTTCAGGTTCGAGTGAAATAAAAACATCAATGAAATTTAACAAACGCTCGAGTATATTGTATAATCATTGAAATTTAACACGTTCGCTGCCATCGAGTTCGTTTCGCGCAGGTCGATCTTAAACATTTAAGTAAAGTATGTGTATTTCCAAAGTAACGCTTACACACTCAATGTGTGCGGACACAACTACTTAAACATTTAGATAAAAAGAAAATAATCATAATTTTTGAATGGTCTCTCGAAATTCACTTTCACTTATTAATTCTAATGAAAATGCATATTTCGTATTGAAGTTTTGGAGATAAGAGTTTCATAAAAATTCGGTAACGAGATATTGTTGAAACCGTTGTCCTTAATTTTTCTCGGAATTTTTTACAAATTACATCGTCGTTTAAAAAAATCAAAATTTCTCGATGCCTTATGGGCTTAAGGGCTGCACCCTCTGTTTTGAACATCCACTCGAGTCAATGGAAATAGTTTTGATCGAATAATACAATATTCGAAGAATTAAACGAACAACAACTTTCTGAAGATGAAGATAGTCGTAGAAAAGGAACAGGTTGACAGCGAACGTGTTAAGGATAATAGCATGACTTGGCCGCAGAGTGGATGGTTGTCCGAAGCTATACTGTCGACGGCGTGGGTCTCCAGTGACCCAAGCGCCGCGTGGTCGTGTTAACCTGCTCACGTGAGCAAGCCCCGACGCGTGCAGGTTAATAGAGACTCTCGTAGAGGATTAGTTTCGAGCGCGGAGAATCCGCTTAGCAACAACGGCCTCGAAGGAATCGATAATGACCGGAGTTTCGTTGGGAATCGTACCTACGGACGGGGTTAAGGCTTCCCCGTGGTAAACAAGGTGTTCTGCAATCGGCGGCGCAGCCCCCAAAACAACAACAATATACACCAAAACCAGGAATACTTCAAAACAATCCCGTTGTCAAAACAATACTTCAAGCGGAACGTTGAACCTCGCAAGCTGGATGCTTTTGACGACTTCTTGCCAGCCTAGATCCCCTTAAATTAGTAAATTAGCGATACATGTGAACCCTTAAATTTATTTTTCTAAAATTGTAATAAGTCTCTTATGAGATTTCCTCGATAAAAAAAGAAAAAAGAAATTAGTAAACAGTGATTTTTGTTTACGTGTTTTTGGAGCTACTTATTTGGGATCGATGCTGACCTTATTGGATCTACTTCGACCAGCTGATAATACCAACTGGCTGCCATGGAATTTAGATGCAAAATTTGTCCGGGTCCATTTTGTGCCAAAGTCCTGTCGTCCCGTCGCGTGGGTGTGCAGTTTAGAGTAATAGATAATGTTAAAACTATCATTAAAATCGATAAAAAAATTCCATCAGCCACAGACGTTCGACATGGAGGACAACGTGTGAAAATTTGATTTTCCTGATAACGAAAAAATGTCTGTTGCACTCCGCTCGGATTCCGTTTTGTCGATTTTCGTTCTAAATGTATCAAATCCCGGTCGTGGCTAGTTTTCGAGTTATGACAGGTCCGAGTAGCATCGAGTGTCTGGCTGTGAAACGGGTATTCTACTTTCGATTGTTCTACAGCAATTGGCGGAGGGTTGAATTTTTCATCCAACCGGCCCTCTGTTTGAGAAAACGTATTCGGGGGGGGGTTGGTCGCGCGCAACCCCTGCCGATCGAAGGAATCGAAGCGGCGCGGTGGAAAGTTATTTACATATATATTAGGGGTAGAAAAGATAGAATGAATAAATCAATTTCCACCGGAATATTGCCGTCGTACTAAATACTTTCGTTTATTTAGTGAACGGGGGAGGGGGGTGGTGGTGGTGTAGAGACGATTAAAATGCGAGAACGCGTTGGAAATTGCTGTGAATCACCTGGCGAGCACTTTCTTCGAATACTGATTAACCCCTTGCCTTATATGAGGCAAGTTTCATTCACTTTAATCCTGTGAAAATACCATGGGAACAGATATTTGTTAATACTAATCATACCATGGCCACAGTCAATTGACCGGTTTCACAGTTTTCCTTCCACAGGGTGTCCCATAATTTTTTTGTATTTCCTTGAAAGGGGTGATTCGTGTGGTTCTGATTGGTCCATGTTTTTCGTTAATCAGTTAACTGCGGAATATCAATTTTAAAAATCCCTCATGGAGCGCGGAATTGAAATTAAGCAATGACGAGTATACACGTCGAAATCAGGCAAAATGCTCCTATTATAAATTTTACGAAAAAAAGTAAAACAAAATGGAAAAGGATTACATTTTTATTCGATGAAAAATGAACAATTCATTGTTGAGAAACGTGAAAATTGTCAAAAAATAATAAAATTCAAATGGAAGAAAATCAAACAAAAGAATGATTTTAAGAAATTCTAATTTTAGTAAGCTGAAAATATGATGTCTCTCAGCTCCATTAATCGTATCCCTATTTTAACACTAAACCTACAAAGCATTAACAGTATCTGGTAAATATTGCCTTCTAAGAATGACAACTCTGAATTCATAGAGATTGTCCGTAATTTTCAATATAATAATTCCAGGAATAAATTCTTATAGCTTCGGTAATTGTAAAATACAAAAACCGGTCATTTGACCGTGGTAGGTTTAGTGTTAAACATCACCGTTTTGTCAGAGGTGCATAAAATCCGCAGTCTCGCGATGCGAATCAATAAAATAAGGAATGATTGGACAAAAGCCAATGTCCAGTCTGGCTCGACCCGGGACCGCAAACGGTTAAATAAACAAGAATTTTCGTCAATAAGAATTTTCGTTAATATAGAAAAAGTGTTCCAGGCAAATGCAACTTACTTCTGGTCTCGAAATTCCACGAGACTCGGGGAAACTCCGGATCGATACGATCGGGGTTCGTTGTTTCCGTTAACGTCGCGATTATTTTCGGTCCGCAAATAACCGGGCGTCCGGAATCCATTGAAACGAGCGGTCTGATTTGTTGCGGGTTCGACGCGACCCGACAATTAGCAAAGTTACGGAGCTGGTAAATAGCCGCGGCCAATTCGACGTTTATAGCCGGGCCCCCGTTGAACGCGCGTTGTTTATTATCGAAACGCTGCGCCGGGGCGAGCGCTGCAGGCGACATTTCCACCGATAATATTTTGTTCTCGCGTTCTCCCTTGTCTTTGGCCGCCTTTTAAAATAAACGCGATCGAATCGCAACCGCGCGACGCACGCGGTCAAAGAACACGGACCCGGCCGGAAAAAAACACGCGCAGGTAACCTTCGTGCAAACGCAACGACAGTTCGCAACAGCAATTTTGATAAAACGCGTTTACACGAAACAACGTTCCATTGAAATCGCGGCCTGGTTACTATCGGCCCGATGAATGTCCTTTTCGGTAGCTGCGTGCAATTTGTTGGTCGGGGAAACGCTGCGCGACCGTCGATTTTTCGGAAAAGTGGGACAAAAATCAGTTTGACTCGATCATTTTATTTTGTCGCGAATAATAGAATTGAACACAGTTGACGCTTTGGACGCTAAACTATCGAAAATCAATATTTACGAAAATCCAAATAAAATTCTAATCTTTTCCTTCTAAATAATTTGAGTAATTTCACTACTTGGAATTACAATTACTCTCTCTTTCTCTCTCGTCATAAATACATAAAATCCGCGGTTTAGCATAATAGCAGCACAGCAAAACCGTCACAATTTTTGTCCCACTCAGCCGATTCGCGTGAAACGTTCAGGATGGACGTTTTGAAAGTGGTGTGAGTCGACTGTTCGAAAAAAATTGAAAAAACGAAAGATTTACAATACACTTTAATGTGAACTTTTTATTTATAAACAATGTATAATTTAAATTCTTAAAATATTCGTTTGTTTCAACCAATGGAAATTTCCTTAATAAACGAGACTGTATAATCACTTTATTAATCGGTGTACGTCCGTCTCCTGCAAACTGTAGTCGAGGCATCCATTATAAAAAAAAAAACAAATAATAGATAACGTTTGTCCTAATCGTAGTATGTATCTATGAAACATCGCGGTACTCGGTATAATTAAATTATTAAATTATTATAAATCACACGAAAGCGGAGCTGCTTTCTGGTTTAACATTCTTCCTTTATTTTCAATATAGGGAATCGTATAATTGGCGAAATTAAATTGGCTCTCATCCTGGTATTTATAAAATTTATTTGGCTGGCCACACAGTCTTATCAACTTCCATTTTTTAGTACAATGATGACTGCACTGCGGATTTTTATGCATTTATAATTTGTGTTATTGAATTTGTAAAATATGGTATATTTGTGAACTTCTGTTACACGAATTTAATTTACGTCTCCTAGAATCAGCAAACTAATTCAATTTATAACACTTTATCTACGGGAAACCTATTAATACAATTTTCAATAACTATGCAGTGGAGCATAAAAATCACAAATTTATTTAATGCCGAAATTACTAGATTATGTTATAGGGGTTAGTTATTGCTATTGAATGATTTATTAAAAAATCTTTGTAATCTCGCCGGTTTATAATGTGTTAATAAGTACCCACTAAAAAGAGAGAATTGCATAAAGATCCACAGCCCAGCAACGACACAAAAATAAACGTTACAAATAAACATCATATTATTAACAATATTCTTAAACTATGTTACCGAAGGATACCATCAAATAAAATGATTAATACTTACATTTCACAAAAACCTGCTTCAACGAGGTGAAATTTGTCTGTACACCTTGAAAAAGACGCGATAAGACTCTCCGGCCAGCCCAGTACAAAAAGAAGAATATTTGTAAAAACATCTGCTATAAATTATAACACGTTCAACATCAACGATTTCCACGGAAAAATACGACACTGGTGGCAAACGGATCAACTTTGTTTACCCAGTTGACTCGCTGAACAAAATCTTCCCGAACCGAACGAAACTGCTTCCTCGCACCTTAACGCATAAAAATTCAATTGTATTTCAAAAAGACTCGTTTCACTGCCGAGACGTTCGACGAGGGTTACCTGTACTCCACGACGAGTTTCGAGAGCCTCCAGAGGGAACGGAATGACAGATCAATTCCGACCGACATGTTCGATGATCGAGACACACGAGAGTCTCCGGAATGACGGATTAAAGAAACGAATTGTAGGAACTCAACGCATTTTATTAATAACAGTTCGAGATTCAACATTGAACTTGTTTTTCCTTGCTTCTCTCTCGTTTTAACTCTACGCGAAAATGCCCGTGTATCATATAAAGTTATAAATATTATAAATAATCGAGGTGCGTCCGTTCGGGCCGGAGGCAGCTCGACGAGAGCCGACACACCAGGAGACCATTTTTTCTTTTCTCTCTCAGCCAGCAATCATCATTTCACTGTTTGTTTCTTTTCTTTTTCTTTTTTGTTTCCTGATCATTGTCGTCCGAGACCGACGTTCTTTTCCTATCTAAACCGCGACGGGTTCGCGAGAGAAAACACGTCGGCGTGTCCTTGGCCGCCATTTTGCCTGCACCGGGGCTACTTCCGGTTCCGGAAACCTTTCGTAGTCCCAACAGATGAAAGGTTCATCGTTCTCGACGGTCAAGCGGAAAACGACGTCGGGTCCTCGATGACCCTCGGACGGGATTTCCGCCGATTTTCTTGAAACTTGTCGATCGTTGAAACATCGATCGCTCTAACATTGTTGATCGGCTGAATCAGTGTGATCGGCCACCGATTCGTGAACCCGAGGCACTGCGATTACTTTCTCTCTCTCTCTCTCTCACTCACACACACACACACTATCTCTTTCACTTTCTCTTTCTCTCTCTCTCTCTCCCTCTCTCTATCTTTTTCTCCGTGTTCTCTCTCGCCGTGTAGAAAAGAAAAAAGAAAGAAGAACGATCCATCGTTGACGATCGACACCACCGGCAGCACGCTTGTTGCTCTCTTTTCTCGTGTGTGCACGTGTGTGTGTACGCGGTTTTTCTTTTTGTTCTGTTTGTTTCGTTGGTCCCTAATACTCTCTCTCTCTCTCTTTCTCTCTCTCTTTCACTTTCGCTCTCCGTCTCTTTCTCTCTTTCGTTCTGTAACAATCTTTCCGACTTTCCTCCTGTACATCTTTCGCTCCCACTCTCTCACTCCCTTTCACACTTTCTTCGCCTTTCGTTCACGAAACCGTATGACAAAAACAAGGAACTCGTCAGAAACCAAAGGAAATCGAAAAAGGGGAACGGAACAACGTGCGGCAACTCGTTTCTCCTCTTCGTCCTCGATTATCTCGATCTTGCGTCTCTCTTTACACGGTGTTTCACTCGTTCTAGAACACCTATAATTCTCTCTCTCTCTCTCTCTCTCTCTCTCTCCCTCTCTCTCTCTCTCTCTCTCCCTCTATCTCTTTCTTCTCATTTTCTCACTTATATTTCTTTCTTTTATTTTTTTGGTATTTTTCTTTTATTTCGTTTTTTAGATTATGTTTCGTGGCCCCAATATTTTACAAGACAATAATAACGCTCCGACCGATGAGAATTAAAAAAAAAAACGATTAATTATACTCTTCTAATGTCGCGCGACACACCGCGTAACTCTGTCTCTCCCTCTCTCTCTCTCTCTCTCTCTCTCTCTCTCTCGCTCTCTCTCTTTCACACATTCTCTCTCGCAATTTCTCTCTTTCTCTCTTGTTCGCTTTCTCTCAATGTTTTAACCTCATTCGCTCGAGCGCGAGTATAATTATCAATATACTTATGACAAGCGAAACTCCGAATCGGAATTGTTCGTGCACATTTTCGGCGAACGGTCGAGGATATCTTTTTTTTTCATTAATATTCTTATACTATACTTCTCTCTCTCTCTCTCTCTCTCTCTCTCTCTTTCAACCGCGTGTCACTGTACATACACTCGGTCACGCCTCTGTCAAACGTTCTCGTCCCACCAGCTCCTCCCACTACCTTCTTCCTCCCCCAATCCCTTTTAGAAACAATAGTTTTGATTAGACGAACCGTGGATTCCCGACTCCATTTTTTGCATTCTTTATCTATGGAATGTATCACTATTTGGAAGATTAGTCGCGGCGTCGAACCAGCGCCAACGAACCTCTCTCTGTTCCACCTTGAACCGTTCCTCTAATGCTAAACGCTTCCTGTAGAACGCGCAGAAAAGTCCAATTAAAATTGTCCCCACCGCGTCGCCCGGCCCCGCCCATAGCTCCGCCTCTTTCACCGTGCCGCCAGTGACGCGCGAGCTCCGGCTGCCGCGGGCGGGCGCTTGGTAGGAGTGTCTCGGGAGTGGGAGGCGGCTTTGGGCGGTCCAACGCGTCTGTACCGCCCTCAGAACGCTCTCGGCGCGCTTCTTCAGCTCCGGACACCGGTCCGTATCCTTTCCGAGCCGGTTTTCGCGATCGGAACGATCCCGAAGGAACGGGAGACGATTCGTCGGGCCGTGAACAACATCCGCACCTGACCGTGATTATTTGTGTGCAACTTTCCAGGGCGGCGACACAGCACACTCTCGGAACTAAACTGAATAAATACGCTCGATCGAGCAGCTGTGCTCTGTCGCCGGGCTTCTATCTCACTCGTCCCCACCCGCTGTATCCACTCGCCCCGCCCCTTTCTCTCGCTCTCGGATATAGCATTCGCTCGTTTCGCGGTACCAACCATTATCGTCAATTACTATTATCATTAATAATATTCACCTATACCATAGGGTTCCTTAATTTTAATCGGCTAAACTTTGCGAACTTATCGTCTCGAAATTCCTCTTCTAAACTTGTATACTTATGTACAGTCAAGGTTCTTTTTTTTTCTAACTTATCCCCGGGACAGCAACACTAACACCGCGTCCTTAGGGAGGGTTCTCTTTCATTCTAACTATCTTTCGCTCGTTTTCTCTCTCTCGTTCTTTCTCTCTCTATCTCTCTATCTCTCTCTCTCTCTCTCTCGCGTTCATTCTCGTTCTCTCTCTCCTCCTCTCTTCGCAACCGTCAAACACGAACCCTAAATTCGAGGTGACCGATCGATCGGGCCGAAACCACGGCCCGCCAGGCCACAAAATTCATCGGATCGAATATATATCTCATAATTGACTTTCTGTTTAATTGTAGAATACGCCGTGTCCGCGGCATCGTTAAATACACTACGTTCTAGCCATTATTATAACACTGTTGAATCAAACCTTCCGGCGGAGGCGTGCACACGGTCGAGCACGGTCCGAGCGAACGCAACAGCAAGCTTCTCTCCCGTTGTTGGAATCGTTGAACAACGACGGTGATCGATCCAACAAACTCCGGAGCGGTGCGAACGAAATTGTTCGCGTCGTCTCTTGCCTATGCGTTCGTGTACCAACGCGTGAAAAATCAAGAGCAGAGTTCGTCGTTTCGCGGGGAGTGCCCGTCGAAGTCACCGGCGCCGGTGTCGTCGACGCGTGCACTCGAGAAATCGATCGATCCTCCCCTGGCTGGCCGCGATTCCTCGACGAGGGAGGATTGAATCGTCGCAAAAATGCCCGGGGCTCGAAACGGTTCTCAAAATTTACTGCCCCGATCTGTAAACCTTCCTTTAAAACAGCAACAAAAAGTCTTTTATCCTGTACCGCTGTTACAAAAACTGAGAATTTCCAACAACCGTTTGTTCCTCGCTCGTGGTCTCTATTTCGGTTTTTATGTTGACGCTATAACATTTACGCTTTAGATACTAGTTCCGAAAAGGTTCTAGAATTGATCGTTAACCCACTGTCTTTAATCATTTCTCAAAAGTGGAGGAAAATTTGTTCAGATAAGTGTAGAATTCGATGTCGATGTAACAGAAGGAAGTTTCATATTTGTGTCGGTCAATTATGCAAGTGAAGTCGTGTCTTCGAGATATTTATAGTTTTGCGTCTGATTTGGTATAAAGATATTTCCCTCATCTTAACATATAATACATAACATGAATAATAATAATAATGTATAATTTACACACACACATTTACATTTTTATATAATTTACAATTTTGACTTCATTATATAATTACCAGTGAAATCAATCGACGTAATACATAATAAGCAAAATTGTCAATTTATTTGGAATTTCTGCTTACGCCACATTCATAATTACCGCCATTCTTTAACTAGTATGACAAAGCTGATAAAGATGACGGTGTTGTCCTTTCTTAGATCAGTATTTAATCTGCTCATTCTGTGCATTATAAAACATAGTCATTTTTATATCGATAGTTTCTTTATATATCACGACTTTTATTATTCCGTTTGTCCGAGTTGTTTGATCGAATCATTTTGTGTCAGCAGTAATAGAATGCTACAATGCTTTACTGGAAATGAATAAATATTTCTTTGTCTTTTCCGCAGAAACTGTTTACGAACCAGTCCAAGAACCATTTCAAAACCGATATGGAATTAAATGGATAATCGGTAGCTAAAAATTTCTATTCCGTACAATTATAAGGAACATTTATTTATTTGGAACAAATCTTCAGAACCATGTAGAAAATCGAAAGATTTTAACAGTTTGCCAAGCCCCGGGGAGAGAACACAAGAGCCCAGTTAGTTGGGTGGGGAGGGGGAGGGTGAGAACAAGAACAATCGTCGGCGAAAGAAACGAACTATCGGCGACTATGACAACAGCCGCGACTATAATATGAAAAAGATATCTCTTGATCTCCCACGCTGTCGACCGTGCGCCGTGTCCTCTAATCCTCGCCCCTTCATTCCGCTTACGATCGGTTTACCGTTAAGAAATTCAATTTTACCTAAAAACGTGATTGCCTAGAAAGAAGAGTTCGCCAGCCTGTGAACTAGCTGCCGAAAATGCACTAGGACCGGTCTGATGGACACGCGGACCGGTTAGAACCGGTCGAGAGACCACCCCTTCCGAGGGGTTCCTGGGGGTGGATCGGAACTTTTCGCTATTCGTTACTATATTACACGTTCGATCGCGCCCATTTCGAAAAACGCACCCTCGGCCGAAAAATCGGCCAGCGTCGCATCGGTTTCGGTTCCCGAAAAAACATGTTTTCGATCGTTATTTTTCTCTTCAATTTATCAAAAAATATTCCGTGCGATCTTTGAACGAGAATAATTTCTTGATCCCTGTGGTGGTGCCCTGGGGTCTCTCACGACCTCACTAAAATTATACACTGATCTTCGGTCGTTGCAACATGATTATTTCTATGAAATTTTTTTAACTTCTCAATATTTGGATTTTGCTGTTTAACGCCTGTTAGTATTTTTGTAAATTTTTATGGAATTTCTAAGAAGCTCCCAGTGTAACACTGAAGAAATAGATGTACGAGTGGTTCGGTTCAAATCATAGTTTTTGATACTATCGGTAGACTGCGGACTGAAACTTTTTAAAAATTTTGCCTCAAACGAAAAACTCACTTCGTTCGAGGTGTTCGAAGAACTTAGTAGCCGATACATACTAACAAAAAATTGCAGATGCTCACATTAGTCTACTACGCATGAGCAGCCGAATTTGGATTTAAAATCTTTCTGAGTCCTGGAAGAGACTCACGTCGTTGGATACTCTTTGGAAAAATCTAGCCCGTTTCAAAGACATCACGGAGACTTTTTTGATCTTATGACTATAATTTGTTTCCACTGATTTGTCTCGACTGCCTAGGCTCGCCTCGTTCGCTACGATCGATTTGATCTACGTTATCGATCTCGAAACCGAGTCGACGCGCGATTGGGTGTCCCCCACCGGTGGGGGACGACTCGAAATCGATCTCCCCCGGTCACCGGGTGTGTTTGTACAGCAGTGCCCACTTAAATTTGCAAACTTCAGGATCCGAAAGTCGAATTCTTGCGTCACAACGTGGCGTTTCTCTCCGAGGAATCGACTCGAGTACAGCTCGACAAAGTGAGAGAATCCGCGAGCGTAAAAAATAAACGCGCAACAAAGAAAATTTCAAATTCACAAAATTTTTTCTCTTCAAAAGTGGTACCAGCGGATCATCGAGATTCTTCCGATTAAAACGAGTCCAAACACGACGGAAATCGGTCGAATTTCATAGACTTCGTTCATAGTGATCATACTATGTCCTTAATTTTGTTATTTACATTAAGTCCGCAAAACTGGTCCGATTCGTGTCGCGTTTGGGCTCGTCGTTTTAATCGGAAGAACCCCGACGATCCATCGGCGCTACGTTTGAAAAGGGGTAACACGAAATAGAATGAATTTGTAATTTTCCGTATCGCATGATTACCTTGTAGCGGCACCTCTTTGAAGTCTGTCTCTTCTCCTCTGATAGCTTTACATTCGATTTCCTTGTTTACCGAGACAAGCCCCCGCTGAGCTCGAGGCACTGAGTGGTGGGAGAAGAGTGGGGATGGGCCGTGCAAGTTTAAGTGTAACAGATTCTCGTGAAAAATTTAAGCGAGCACTGATGCGCTCGCGCGTGTCGCCCGGTTCTCGACCGGTTCTCGATCCGAGAACAACAGCCCGGAGGAGTGACTTTAGATCCGATTTCCCGAATGGACCGCCCGCGAGGCGTGGCCTTACAGAATATCGAGGTTGAAGCTCGCCGTCGAGTCGAGCGAGTTCAGCAGCTCCTGGGCGCTGAAGTTCGACGTGTCACCGGTCGGCAGGTTCTCCAGGAATTCGAGGCTGAAGTCCGCCGCGGCGGCCACCGACGGGTCCGTCGTCGTGACCGGCGGTTGGGCATGCTGTTGCTGAGGAAGGCTGCGCACACCAGGGCTGCCCGCTCCGTATTGCTGGTGCGGGTGTAGCGGCGAACCTACAAAACGAATCGGCAAACGTCATTCATTGTTACACATACTTCATTCACTGGTAAACTACACGCACAACTACTGTGCGTTGCTGGAAAGAAGGCTAGTGGGCGGCGCAGGGGCGGTCCCTCGCTCGCTCCGCCCATCCCCACTTTTGACGCTTCCAACCTTTACGCGTCCCCATTAACACATCGATTGCCGACCGAGCGACTACAATAATTATTTAACAGTAAACGTACCACCACCGATCTAATGACCGGTTCTAGATTTTTTTGAAATTATAAAGATGCTTTGCATCGCTTGCTTTGCTCTGCATTGTTTCCATTCTTAATACTGTATAATTCTTTCAATGTTTCCATTTATTTGATTAAGTGATCAATTTACAGACTAGATATCTGTGTTAATTTTGCCACCGAAATGTTTCAATTAAGTTGAACAAAAGACCTGAACTTCGATAGCAATTTTTCACACTTCGCAACTAAATATTCGCAACATAATAATTACTGGTAAATAGTTTGGATGTCCGAAGTATGGAAGGTGATTTAAAATGGCAGATGCAAAATTCGAATAGTTAAAAGTTCGAAGCTACGCATTTCGTAACGGTAATTGATACCGAACGCAGCTCCTTCATCAATTTAAAAAATTTCCCACGCGCATATCGGAGGGGAAAAATTCATGGAAATTCAAGTTATGAAAATGGGATTCGCCGACCGGAATATCTCGCGATTAAACATCGCAGAATACTTTGAATTCGTAATAAAGTATCTGAAATAAATACGATCCGTGAAGCGATTTGGAAATGTTGAATTTATTAATTCGTATCTCGACAGACGATTATTGGCAGGTTTACACGAGTGTCCTCAATTTATCGCGAGAACGTGGTACATGAAATAAATATTCCGAAGATATCGATTTCAAAATAATACACGAAATCGTTTCGTGTTGAGGCGAATTACAAAATTCTGTAACATCTATGTTACAAAGAGGAAGCCAAAAAAAAAAAATGTATGTCAAAATTCATCCTTATAGAGAATGCGTTAATTTTAAAAAGTGGGGTCGATAAACCTTGCTAATTGAATCCGAGTAGAATCGTTTAAAAAGCTCGAATCATTTTCACTGAATCGATAAGACACAGCAGAAGTAACTCATAATAATTCACATAATTTTATCATCGTAAGAATTCGCAAGGAAAAATATAAAATCAGTTTTCATCGTCGAAGATATTATTACGGAAAGTGATGCCAAATGGTAGTAAATAATTGTAAGGCGGATAACGCGTTAATTATCGTGAATCGAAGCGGAGTTAGGCGAATCTGGAGCGAAAAGAATTTTTGGCCAAGACTCACCGGTGCCGGTACTGCTGACAGAGTTGACCGACGAGGACTGCGTCATTTGCATCTGCAGTGACATCTGATTATTACTCTGCTGCATCGCCAGTGTCTGTTGCTGGTGTTGCTGCGACAGTAGCTGCTGCATCTGAGTGGTGTTGCCCATCCCGGAGCCAGCGATGCCTCCGCTCTGAGAGCGAATCAACTGTTGATGCTGCTGCATCTGTGCCGCGTTCATCTGCATTCCGCCCGTGCCGCCCATTCCGAACCCACCTGCAACACCAAACAAAGTAAAACCGTTTAGTTTCAGTCGGTATCGAACCATTAACGTTTAATCTTAATCCCCAGGAAACCTCCAACCTCCTCGATTCGCTCCTCATTTGATTTTCGAAAATGGTGTAAATACCTGTTGTTTACCCAAATTATATTTTCTCAGCTATAGAAATTTCGTTCGAGCTATAAGATTGAATTTTTCTAAAACGATCCGTGAGGAATCGCAAGTATCCGAAAGCAACTTTCAGTATTTTCTACACCATTCGGTAGGATTGTAATTTTTCAACGTTCCCATTTTACATTGGTGACATTTTTCTGATTAAAATGAGTCCAAACACGGTATTCTTCGAAGCACATTTGCTCGTTTAATCCACGATTTAGTGGGGAACCTCGACTATCCGATCTCTTTCTAAAGTTCAACTTTTCTGAGATCATCTATAGCGATCCGTATACAGGGTGGTCAGTAACTGGTGATACAGCCTGAAAGGGGACTCTGTGTAAAACAATAATTTTAAAATAGCTAACATTCCACTAGATTCCTAGATGATGCTGCCAATTGATGACAGTAGGCCGAATTTCAAAAAATCCTTCACCCAAAATATGCATCACCGTCGGTAGTAAAAGCACAAATAAATTTCAACTCGAACCGTCTAACAGTTCCCGAGAAAAAGGAACACGTAGGAGTAGAGTTTCATCCGTTCGGATAACAGAGATTCCACAGAATCGCGAATTAAACGAGCAAATATAATCGGAATCGTGTCGTGTTTGGTATCATTTTACTCGGAAAAATGTCAGGCATATGCTGCTCACTCGTGCAATTGTAAATTCATTGATACAAAGCTGAGATACGTAATTATTGGAACGTATCAAAATCTGAGGATTGCACGTTGTCGGTTTGTGGGACGGTAAATGGAGCGGGTCCGTGGAATTACGCAGACACAATATGGACGGTCGCTCCTAAGAGACAGAGAGACGCTTACCTTGATGACCTTGCTGGTTGAATTGCGATCGCATCTGCGTCTGAAAGCCCTGCTGCTGCATCAGAACGTGTCGCCACTCCTGCTGGGCGCCGCGGCCCGCGATGCTATTCCCAAGGCCGTCGGGCGGGCCGACGCTGACGTTAGGCGGCCGTTGATTGTTAGTCCTAGGATATCCGAGACGCTGGTGCATCTGATGCATTCCGCCGATGGCGGCCATACCGCCGCCACCCATGTACATGTTGCCACCGGCCGCGTGCAACGCCTGCTGTTGCTGCTGCGCCATTTGCGGCCTCATCATCGGACCTGCGGCGAGACAAAAACCGAACGATTACGTTAATACACCTCCCTTTCTTCGCGCGCGCATACCGTGCGAGACTGTGATCAGACACTGTTCGAGATCTTGCTAATTATTTACATCGAATCCACAACGATGAATTCAACTAGCAAATGATTTTTCCAAGAAACGTTTCATTTTTCGATACGGGTCCCGTCTAGCCTAAAATGTCTAATAGCTCTTCCAAAATTAACCCTTCGCACTCGAAGCTATTTTAATTCCAAAACAAAACATTTCTTCCGACCTAGACGATTTCGCTTCTATATACAGGGTCATCCGTTTTTAAACGGCCAAACGTCAACCAGCTATAGAGGACCCCAAATGAAACAACTTTCACCCCTAACACTTTTTTCGATTCGGTTTTGATTTTTAGATAATTGCAAAAACCTGTCATTTTTTGCGTTCACTTAAGATTAAATATATTAGGACCGCAATTATGTATCTTGATGATTTTTCCTTTGTTTGGTTTAAAATAAATAGGGGCATCTTTTTTATTAAGTCAACTTTTTTGTGTGACCTTCGGATCTTGGTTTGGCGCCCTCTATAGCTGGTTGACGTTTGGCCGTTTAAAAACGGATGACCCTGTATATATATATATATTTTTTTTTTCTATCTAGACTGCGGATTTGATGAATTTGTAGCAGAAGTCAGTAGATCGAATGAGGAACACTAAAACCATTTGAAGAATCTAAAAGCGAGATTATTTCCAAGTCGTTACGATCATTAAGAAAATACGTCTATGTGGTTCCAATAGCTTGAAATCAATGCAATTTTTATTTTCCATAGAAATTAGTAGTCCACTTATGAGGTATCGTCACCTGAGCACGAATCTTTTCATTGACAAATCGGAAAATATAGTTGTCTACTTGGATAACTGTGAATTGATTTAATCTTGAAAAATATATGTTCAAACTGTGAATCACAGCGTTAATGAATACTGTAGAATGTTTTGTGACAAAAAAAAAATGAACTGTTTTTCGGGCTTCATAAGCGCGCGAACCAAGTTGCAACTGCAAGACATCTTGAGAACGATGAAATCTCGCGAGGGAAACACGCGGCGCGCGTCTTTTCCTGTTTGTCGAAGAGACCGGAATCCTCGGCGCCCGATTCCGAAGAGGATAGTAATCGATCGCGAGGAGACGTCGTTTCATTTAGACCGGCGAGATACGCGAGCGGATACATACACATGCAGAGAGAGGGAACGCAACGGTTCTCCGGTGTGGATTTTCGTTCGGATAGAATCTTCTGAAAGTGGCTCCGGGCAGATCGATAGAAGTCTCGCTCGCGCGCGGCGTACAAGTGTATAAGGATATTTACGAGCCCCCTTTCCCACCCCCGTGTTCCCCGGTTTTATGTTCTTTCGTTCTGATCTGGAGCGGATCCAACCAGAGGGAAACAGAAAGAGAGAGAGAACACGAGATCGGGTTCATTTCCCCCGGATACTTGTCTAACCGATGATTAAGAAGTGTGTAAACATTGCTCGAATGGACGCCCCCGAGTCGAATGTTTTTACACGATTATTCAACGTTTTCTTCACCCCCAACCCCTCCCCTCTGTCCCTCAATTCACTATCGTGAATCTCTCACAATTCGGTTTGCGGTTGCTCGGATAATCCGATAATCGCGGTTATCCTCGCGAGCAACATCTACATCTACTTCCCTTCAGCCAGGAGTAATTTTTTAATGAAAAATTCTTGTGTATACGTGGAAATTTCGGACCGAAATGTCATTTACATAGTGTACAGATACTACTTCCTTATCTCCTTGCGCGAAATGCAGAAAAGAATTACGAGAAAACCATCATCGACAGCAACGTATCGGTTAATTTAGCGACAAAACTTTTTTGTTCGTGTAATAATTTTTTTGATGAAACTTTTACCAACGTGTTCGTGACAATTTTCTGATTAAAACGGTACCCAACACGAGACAATTTGGATCATATTTGCCCGTATAATACACGGTAAGGTAGAACCTCGCTTATCCGAACCGTCGATATCCCACGCGATTGATGTTCCTTTTTCTCGGAAACTATTCCACCGATCGAGTTGAAATTTTGTGTGTTTTTACTACTGGAGGTGATACATATTTTTGTCAAAGGCTTTTTTCAAATTAGGCCTACAGTCGAATTGGTAACATCATCTAGTGGAACGCGAGTCAGTTGGTCGCTAGCTATAACAGTTATTTAGCAGACTGTAGATATTGATGCAAAATAAAATTTTTGCTTCTTTTAAGTATTTCAATAAACTAATAGATGGATGCATTTAAATTCTTTTAATCTATCGACTGGTCTATACTTTTTGGTCTAATTATCCAGCTACAGTGCTGGGTTAAATCTTTGCTGATTTGTAAAATAAATTGTGTTATATATGAATGGCTACAGCTAATATCGGTTCGGATAATGGAGGTTCTACTAAATCGTGGATTAGACGAGCAAATATGCTCCGATTTGTGTCGTGTTTGGACTCATTTTAATCAGAATGATGCCACTAAGCTCCGCAACGATTGAACTTCTGGGCTCCCCGAGGTACCGGAGATTTCCGCAAACGTCGTGAACATTTTCTTTTCTACGAGATTCGATGGGTTTCGAATTGTCGTTCGGCCGATTGTAAGCTCGTCAGCTGGCTGGAAGAAAAGCGTGGAAAATCGGAGCTCGGTATCGACGAGAGCTCGCTCACCGGAGCCTGGTGCGTTCCGATGGAAGATGAAAGAATCGATAGCAGCGCGTCGGGTTCTCATTAGCCTGAGTGCCTTTAGACTCCGGGCAGCGCATATGAAAGTGACGGACCGTCGGCACTTTTAACGCAAAGGGCGAAACAGTGAGAATCCGGGTCGATTTTCCGCGTATAGAACTGTCTGGTGCCTCGAATTTGTCGAGCATGAATCACGATTACGCACAAAGTTTGTTTAAACTACGTTCTACATCGATTTATCCATTTTCGAAAACACATTTTTTTAACCGTTTAAAATTCTGTCAAGAACTAGGGAAATAATTCTTTGAAATGCTCAAGTGGACACTTTTGTGCTTGGGCACTTGCAATGAAGTCAATTAATACGTAAAATATAAATATGTAAATGTAAAAGGAGTGATCAAAATTCTGTCACGAAAATGATTAACGTAAAGATTCAACTGAACGTTTGCACTCAAGTGCTTAAGTGTATTGAAGTGAACCAATCTACACAATACGAATGCGAAAAGACTGTGCACAATTCATTCAGGATCTCCAGAAAGTCTCGATGTAAAAGCTGGAGTGGGCGCATTTGTATCCAGACTGTTACGTAAGAACTACTAGCATGTAGAAATTGGTACAGTTAGCCAGTTTAGTCATATTATCGTCAACCGAAAAGGGGAGCAGCCGATCATGAAAATTCCATGAGTCCTCCGTATCACAATTTCAACTCTCCCAGGCACGGTTTTGCACATGGAGGAAGAAATTAGGACGAGAGTCTAGCGGATGGAGGAACGAACAGTACGCGTATTGACTAACAGTATATTGTACTCACCTGAAGGTGGCATCGGCTGTTGCGTAACCCTGCGCATAGGCCCGGCATTGGGAAACCTCGCCTGCTGACCCATGCCGATACCGGCGTGCATCATTTGGGCCTGCGCCGCTGCTTTGTATTCCGGTGGCGGCGGTCTCACGCCTCCCATACCGCCAGCCATGTGCTGTTGCTGTTGCATCACCTGCAAAACAAAACAATGGACTTCAATTACTTCGGGTCCACCGGCGCCGGCGTTCCTTAAATGCTAATGCGAAAGCCCGTGGCCGACAGACGAATATAATTGGGTCCGATCGCACGATTTCTGCTCGATTATTAACCGCTTACATGCATTTGCCTGCTCGTTGCCTATGCCAATCAATAGACGACGGATTTTGCGTCAAAATTAGTATAGTTTCGAGACTCGAAACAATAGAGAACATTGAAAGAACGTCCAGAGAGCAAATTGCACGGTTTCAAGAATCATTCTTTCGTAAGAATTATTATTTAACGGTATATTTTTCAACGGTACCTTGCACTTTTTCTACGATACTCTTGTTGAGCTTGAAAAGACGAATCCAACGAGTACCATGACCATACCCTTCCGATCATTCAATCTCGAGATATACGTGTCTGAAAGGTATAACGCAGATACAAATATCTTGAGATTGAATGATCGGAAGGGTATGGTCATGGTACTCGTTGGATTGGTCCTTCCAAGCTTTACGAGAATATCGACGAAAAAATACAAGGTGTCGTTAAAAAAAATTCCCAGCACCTTGGAATCTTAATTAAATTATCTCGAGAAAAGACTGTTCTCATCGTTACGTGTATAACTTTGTCCCGAATCGGTTCTTCGTACAACAGCTAATTGAGAGGCAGATTCTATTACCGTCTTATACAATATAAATAGTTGATCGGATGCTGTGATTTCAAAAGATTTTCCGAAACGTCACGGATGGAAGCTTATCCCCGTGCAAGATTGGAGGCTGGCGACCGGCTCCGGAAGTCGCCGTCATAAATCCTTTCAGAATTCATTAATCCTTCGTCGACCGGATCGTGGATATCCTGCGAGAGGGATTCCCACCGGTCGCCTAATCGGGAGGACCCCTATCCAATCAGCGGCGCGAATGAACACGCTCTTATCGCGCGACGTAACTGGATCAGCCCTCGGGGCCTGGATCCATTCTCGCCGTTAAAGAATCCGGGAATTCGATCACGTCCGCGGGGTACGTGATCAAAGGAGTATAGTGTATATATATATATATATATCCCTTCGCTCTTTCTCTCGTTCACTACGGCCGCGTGGTATCAATGGGAAAAACGTTGGCGCGAAATTGCTACGTGTCGATGCCGAGGATGGTCAGTTTCCTCCGTTCACCGGCGCAAGAGGGCGGCGACACGCTCGCCTAATCGCCGGTTGCATGCTCTCGCCCGATGGAAAAACACCTCCGCGGGCCGCTCTAAGTGGACAAAAATTCTCTGGCATGAAAATAACCCATTAAGATGGGATAATTGTACAGTTAAAGGGACCGTCCGGCGCAACTGAGCCGCGATTATGCCATGTTTCAGTATAGTCTGCGATCTTTTCAAGGGATGCTATTTTAATTCGCTGATGGCTGAACTGGCAGCCGTGGAAGTGATTCATTTGCGTGATTGATTCGAGTAATTTGTGCCAGTAATTTGTTTCAACGATTTTTTGCGAAGACTAGCTTCGTATTCTTGGGTTTCACAGATTTTAATACTGTGTTCTTTAATTCTTTAGCTCTTAGCAATTTCTCCCAAAAAAGTAAGGGGAAACGAATAAGAGAAGAGAAAAGATAAACGTCTCGATGAAACGAATTATGTGAAAGCTCAGCAATGAGAAAGATAAGGCGCGCGTAGTGAAAATGTAAGAATAAAATATAGCAATGGAATAAAATATGTGTGAACGAACGAACAAGTTAGCAAACAGAAATGTCCGTCGAGCCTCATTGTCGCCCGGCGACCACGGAAGTTTTCGACCATCGATGCACGTTGCACAAGCCTTCGCCCTCTCTCCTTTCTCGCTGCAGTTGCACTGCGCTGTCCCCCCTCGCCGCTCGCCGCAGCGGATTGCATATTGCATTTCCACTTCCTGGTGTTACGCGGCCGCAACGAAAGCCCCGCGGAACGCGACGACAATGAAGACAACGGTGACGGAAGGCGAGCGCGCAGACACCGTTTTCCTCGTTACCAACCGATACGTTCACCGTCTCAGCTGCATTTTCACCTGGCCTCTCACTCTCTCCCCTCTCCTCCCTATTCAACACCGCTCTGAAAACCTGCGTCAAAAGACGAACTCCTCGACTTCAATTTCAGATTTCCTAACCTAATCAAAGTTTTCGACGTACATAGGTCAATACTTTTTTTTAAAGAGGACAAAAACAACCATACGATTCCAATTAAAAATTCAGAGTTGGCCTTCATAAGTCCTTGACGCGTCCACCTACGAAAAAATTAATACCAGTAGTTGCAGCTCTTGTAACCATCGACAACAATGCTACGTACAATAATAATCACGTAAATCAACGTGGTAATGTTTGAAGCCCTTTATAACAATCCCAAAGGAAATTATTAGATTATGTGTTTTGCTATGTACACTCTGTAACACTATAGGCATGTGTTATTGGTTCAAGGTTGCAATTGCTATGGTTATTGAAGGATCTATTAACCCTTAGCATTAGACAGAAAAATTGCTGTATCATTGTTCAGAATATTTTTTACATTATTAAATTTGTTTGTATGCAATAAATTACTAAACATTTCGGTATTGAACGAGTAAGTTGCACCATTTTCTTATGTATAACATGAAAAAAAAAATTTATACAAGGGCAATATTCTAGGAAGAAATGTTTCATTTTGGAGTGAAAATAGCTTCGAGTGCAAGGGTTAAAAAATCTTTAGCCACGGACGGTAGTCTTAAAAAAATTAGGCAACAATGTACCTAATAATGTATTGTGCGGCTTCCTTTACATTTCAGCAGCAATGTACAGACGCTACAGTGCAAATTGCACGACTAGTGTTGTTAGGAAAGCGGTGTCCACGCACCGGCGCACTGTGCGCGAGCCGGAATGCATCGTGCACTCGGTGCAGCGAGTCAAATGCAAGGGAGGACGCAGTAAAAAGAGAGAAACGAGGAGTGGAAGGTCGACGGTGACGAGGGATGACTAACCAATTGCTTGGAACCTACAATTAGTAACTGGAGCACGATCGGCAGAGCTCGCTCCGATATACCTTAACGTGGTTAGACCGATGCCTGTATGATAACTGAGTCATTCGTTAATAAATCGTGTGCAACGTGATCGCCGCGACTGCCGTTAATGCCGATGTCGAATCGAACGATATCGATCATACTCGAAGCTACAAAATTGCGCCAGTTCCCCCCCCCCCCTCCTCAGAAAATCATTATTTATTGCCCTTTTTTTCTCCTCCTGTCTGTGCCGCGGATAACGCGTCACGAAAAACCTGAAATTAAATCCTCGAACGGAGCTGCATCGCAGGAAATTTAATTGCGGATCAATTAACCGTGATCCGAAAATTGGCGTGTTCGGTTCAAGCTCCGAAGAGAGTACACATTCGATTTTAATTGTAATTTTTGTCCTGATGATGTGTGCGAAAATAATTTAAGATTGCACGTGTTACTCGTGAGTTTAGAATTGGATTTTTGTACGTGTTTTGTGTTTCGATTTCCTATTTTTCATTCTACAATTTATTTGCAAACAAACAAAAAAAGAGAAAACGGCAACTACCGAAGCAAACAGCGTTCCTTTAAAGGAGACGAACGAAACAACGCGCGCCGGCGCATCATTACATTTATGACAGGGCGAGGTCACAGGAAATTAAACCTATCATTCGTTTCTGTCTTAAATGAAGCAGGAAGTGCGACTCATCTAACTCGAATGATTCACTGCGCGCGCGGCAAGCCGTTTTCTAAATTTCGAACGCATTCCGTTCGAACAATTTTCTAGGAGACTCTCTCAAAACATTTTCTAAACTCGGCTGCGAGTATAGGAGGAAACACTATCGCTACGTCCAACCGATTAATCTTCCTTGATAAAATTGACCTGAAAGTAGCGCGAACTATTGTGGAATTGTCTGACACCGCGCGTCGTCGCTTCCTTATCAACGAAAATGTTAACGAATGTTATTTATTTCGGGCGACGAAGGAATTAACAATAGAAAGAGGCTCGCAAGCTGTCCCTGCCAATTAGTTCACAGATCAATTTGTTTAAATGTTCACCGAGTGTCCCCGGGCTCTTATCGTGTATTTATGGCTAGAGTGCGGCGCTTAATGCATTTACAGCCACGTACGCATTTTTAAAATACAAGGAAACATGCATAGCAACGTACATTAATGGCATCTCTTCTCTGTTGCTTACCTTAAGGAATTTTTTTTATTGGTAAATTGTTCCTCATTTTTAATGAATGTGCGTGGTCAAAATGAACGGTCCTTACAAAAAGTTACACATTAAACCCAGATAATAGTCAATTTGTTACCGAATGAATTAGCAGATGAACAACTTCCATAAAACGACGATACAAATTTATTTTCGTATAATTTATTTTTTTAGTATTCTTTAAGTAAGTTTTTGTTTAGTATCTTTAAAAATACTACGATGCTCTCTACTCGATTTACAAAATTGTGCTGTGTGTCGTCCACCTACCGACACAGTATTATCAACCAGGCACGCGCATAACTTGCAGACGCGTAGTATATTTCATATAATGCAACATCATGCGATCGCATTATTTTCACCCTTTTTCCCTTCGTCGAGTGACACCGTTTAGGGTTTTAGCATCGACGCGTAAACTCGTCGTTGCCCTTCGTCCCTTTGTTCACGCAAGCCGGAAAACAACAATGTTTTCTACCCGGAATTACATACAGCGCGCGTGCGCGTTCCAGGTTGCACTCCGGGTATAATGCGACGCGGACAACTTTGCAATCAGTCAACATTTGCATGCGATCATTTACATCTTGTCCGGCCGGGTATTCTTCATCTTTTATGCATTCCCGATTTACATCCGAAGAAACTGTGTCCGCGAGCCTCAATTACCGACACTCTTCCGGTCCAATATTTTCTTTTCTGCGAATCGTACGCGTTCGCTATCTCCCATTCGCGAAAAAAAAATGCAATCGCACTTTGCGAAGTCGGGAACTGGCGTGGTTCAAGGTCGGCCACATTTTAGTCGAGATAAGATAAACGATCGGTTCCAGTAATTGTTTCTAATCCTTTTTATCTTGTGCTCCGTTCGTTTTGATTAATTTCTTCAAAATTTCATATTCGTTTGTTTTTAAATTATTTTCTATTTCGGTTCGTTTCAACGTTAGAAGGAACGTTGGGCAAAACTAATAGTGAATAGATATCAATTTTCTTCTTTTTTTTTTTTTTTGAATTACAAAAAAGTTCTAGTCACTGAAACCGTAAAATAAGTCGTAGCGCAAGGGGTTAAAAGGAAAGAAACGATGAAATAATTGTATTACATTGTCAAATTTCCGGTAAGCGAAGCGTTGATGCAACACGCCGCGAACGAAAAAATTTCGCGATACCCGAACAATCGATCCGATTAGGTGGCCCGCAAAATGGCGATTGCAACGGGATATGGGGGCTATCGCTCGGAAAGAAAGCGAAGACAGCTGCATGGAAATATTATTCACCGTGGTATCATCCGGCGGAAGTGCACGCGAACGCAGATTTCCCGGTTACAAGAAAAACTTTCCATTCATTGTTCCGCCGGCCGGTTGTAGAAGGAGCTCGTCCTATTTGCGCCGGGGTTCTTTCAGCACGATGGAACAGAAGTTGCAAAGGAGCTGCGCGATACCTGTTGCACACGAGTGCATCGATGCCGTCGCCGCCGCGCCGCAGCGTAGAAAGAAACCAAGAAGAACGAAAGAGAAAAGAAGAGGAAAGAGAACGAGGGAACCGAGCTTAATGTTTCGGATAATGCGTCGGGCGACGATATACCGATCGTTTTCACGATTCGATAATCGGGTCCGATCGCGAGAAGTTTTCCCGGGGAATGCACCGAGAGCGCAGGGTCGTTTGCACCGAATGCACCGAACACGGAGTCGCCGCACGGTGGTCCCAATCGACGAATTAGGAGGAAAAAATACTAAAATCATTTTTTATTTTATTTTTAAATTCATTTTTTCTTTCATTCTAAATTGAATGAGACCACAATGAAGTCGATTCGATTAATAGTTTTCGAGGTACGGCGATGCACTTTATGATTAAAAAATTCATAACTTACTGGGACAGATGATTATTTTTCAATTTAGCTTTCCTCTGATGATAATTCATCGTCTCACTTGAGAAATTTTTACCTCCTGTACTTTCTAGCTCATTCTCTAAATAACTTATGAGTATTCGATTCTTGGTCATAGTCGACTGCATAACACCTAATTCGTTCAGGTGAACAACCATGTCCCGCAGAGCTATAGCACGCACTCTAAGAAAAAAAATTATTTCTCACAAAATGACAACTAAAGGCAACAAGCTATTGAATTTATATCGGGAGTGTTACTCTTGCTTAAAAATAGTTTCATATGCCAGAGGTTACTTTGCGTCTCTGTGGGATGTATAGAAACAAAAAAAAAAAAAAATACAAACATTCAAAAATTCACTGATACGTGTTTTTCGGTACCTTTAATTTCGAACTTTTCTCCTCCTAATTCATCGGTTAGGACCACTGTACGGTCACGACGAACCGGGAACGAATTCCAAACAATTCGCGATCAAACGAATCGTGTAATCGGTGGATTCAGGCCTGCAGAAACACACCGAGAGAATGGCGAAGAGGTAGGGGAGGGGAAGAATTGTTGCGTGATCGCCGCGGACTTGGAAATTGTTAAACCGTGAAACGAGACGTTTGTGCTTGGCGCAATGCTGTCGATCGCTTACCGGGAATCCTTGACAGTCTCGACGTTCCGGAACATTATTGCAGAAATGCCCTCTGCGAGCATGCCCGACATTACGGCCGAACGTGGCTCGGAAAAATTTCTTCGTTGGCGGGAAAGAGAACGACATTCCCCGGCCGAGCGGTACAACCTTCTACATTGTTTCGCTATCGTTCGGATCATGTAGACCTTTTTGCGGATACTCGCTCGATACATCTCTCATTCGGATGTGGTTCGTGGATTCTTGAAATGGGATTTGTGGTTTGAAAAATACAAATTGTTTGCATCGGTTGCGAGGCGAAGCGAATGTAACACGCCTGGTTTCATACTTTTCGAAGGTAAAAGATTCGTGTCCTTGGAGAATAAAAATTGTCTTAAGCTTATTCTACAGAAACGGAAGTTAAAATGTATTTCTTCTATCGATCCGTTTCTTACGGTTTCTTAGAACCAAGAAACGAGGAATTTAACCCTTTCGCTACGGCAGCTCCATCCGCCGAAGTACCGTCACTGAACGGGGACTCGCTCCGGAAATATGCACAGTACGCGTGGTACGATCGTCTTGATGTTTGTTTGTAGTTTATTGCGTAATACGTTTGGATGTGGTTTCAACAAAGAGCACTTTTAAGAAATGATTAATCCAATATGTCAATAAAATCAACAGAAAATGTTCTGCCGGTAACGAAAATTTCGATGCCGCATATATGCGGCGCTCGGTGCGGAAGGGTTAAAACGACATAAAAAATTGTTCCGTACGACCAAAGTGCAGCTAAATTAATTGCAAAGAGAAAAAAAAATGTTAACGTAGGACGTACTTCGTTCAAACTGTCTTCTTCTACTCTGTCCTATTCTGCGTTCGGCGCGGTCCCAAGAAAATAGTAGCCCTACGCGATCTATGTCACAGCACGGACCCGAGGATTTGGCTTGCGATTAAATCAATACTTTACCGTATTTGTACTTGTAGGGATACTAGAGACGATTCGGAAAATCGAGGTGCTGCCGTGTAACGCGAAAATATGAAATGGCATACCGCAAAATCGTATCCCGAGCAGGCCAAGGCTATCGAAAAGGTCGTTGTTGTTCCATCTACGCAGAACGTCGAAACCGCGAACGCGGAAATTGCTTGGATTAAGCGGCCGACTGTTTCCCAGTTCCCAGTTAAATACCGTTTCTATTAGCCGCGGATAACAATCGTTCACCGCTATTAGGTAATTGAACCATAAACCACCGGTATTCACGGGCAAACGCCGAAGCGCGGCGCGGTGCTGCTCTCTGTTATCGATCAGCAACGACAAAAACGTGTGTGTGTGCGTGTGTGTGTGTGTGTGTGTGTGTGCACGCCAGAGTAACATACATACATACATACATATACATATACATATGTATAGAGAAACGTACCTGCTGAGCGCGCATCAGCTGCTGCTGCTGGAGGATCTTCGCGTGCTGATGTTGGTCCACTTGGTTCGGCGGCACTTGCTGAGGATGGCTGCGGGGTCCCGCGGTTCCCGCAGGCTGAGGAACTCCGCCGGCAGCCGCGGCCCTCTGTCTCAGACTCTGTTGCGTAAAGTTGATCGTCTGGGACTGAGAGACCGAACAGTAGGTGTCGTTCTGACCACCCGGACCCGATTGGTTCGGCGTCTGCTGCTGGGTGAAGTACATGCCCTGCTGAGCCGCCACCGAGACCTTCAGGTCACCTGTTAGCTGCATGTGCTGGCCCGCGGACACCTGGAACAAAAAACCACCTGGGTTAGCCATTTCATATAATACTTGTTTTCTTTACAAGTTTCTTTGCTCTTTCTTTTCTGCACCGTGTTTGCAACCAGAGAACACTGGCCCCGCCAGTTGCAGCTAGCACACTCTGGGAGATTTCAATTGGAGGTGGTATTTCAGTTTATTTATATGTAATTTTTTTTTTTTTTTTTTTGAGCCAATGGAACCATTTTTGGTTCATTTCAGCGGTTTTATATCCACAGTAAATCGTATCAGGGCCAATCGTTATAACCTCGCTGCCTCTATGTGTCGAGTAAAAATCGTCGATGATCCTAGTCGTAAGTGTAATTATAGCTCCGAGGATTTAGATCATGTTCCATGACAGTGTCGTCTTTATGACTCCCAAAGAACTAAATTTTTCTACCATTAAAACCGGACATTTTCTTTGCTAAACCTAATGTTAAAGCCTGCGAAAGTATCTTTCAGTTTTTAAACGACTGCAATCTTCATCTCTAGCGATTACGAAGATACCATTGTACGCTAACAGTAAGACCACTGTATTTACGTGTAATTGATTTACCGATAGCTATTCCTCCATTTCTGTATCGTCCTTTGAACCTCGGAAGACTAGAGGCTGAGGTAGGAGACTTTTAGAGGTTATCAGAGCGCAATGGTTTTCAGGTTGTTTATAATTGACCCACCGATTTCTTTATTTCTGTATAGAATTCCTTAGAGAAAAGAAAGATCACTCGAACCACGATAAACGACGTTAAATAAAATAGTTTCGATCGCAGCTATCTGTCATGCGATCGCCCGTGTTTCCCGTGGCGCTAACATCTTTCTACACCCTTTTGCGAGGCGGAGCGTGCTGCACCAATTGTCCGGGTTCCCCTATGGTTGAGGCTCGCGATATGATTTTATACCATGATCCACGGTCGAAGCTAGATCGGATCGAGGGGGCTGTAGCGGCCCGTTTCATCGCGGGAACAACGGGGCTCGCCGCAGGCGGGCTGGAATTTGGTTTCCGCGAAAAAATCGGCGGACAAGTGGCGACTATTGTCCTGTCGTCGCTCCGGTATCGTTGCCTGCTGATACAAAATGGCTACCGTTCTTCAATATCTCATCCGGGCCGTAGGGGACGAAGGGCTGTGAAAGGGGTTGGTTGGAAAACGCCGAGCCACGACCTGGACGAGGACTGTACGGCTTCGATGACTCTTGACCCTGGCAATCGAGAACCGGTAATCCAGTCCGAGCTTCCGCTTACCCTTCGTGCATCAGCACGAACTAGCTACCCCTTCGGACTTGTGCGATTCGGTAAAAAGAATGCGATTTTTCGACATTTTTTTTTTTTTGTTTTTTTAATGCGTTACATTTTTCTCAGCGGTTGAAAATCAAGAGATATTCGACAGTTTCTCTTTCTGTGTACAATTAGGGTTATTTTGAAAGGAATATGTATGTCTTGTTGTGCGACGCTCAACCCCTAGCACTACAATCTATTTTACGATTACGATGATTCAACTTGTTCGCCGACAAGGCGACAGCCTTCAAACTGTTCAAAATCCAGTAATGGCACGCTAATAACCGAGACACGGACGGCCACGCGCGCGTATGCAAACTAGCTTTCCAATTCAAAAACAGTCGGAATGCGGTCCACGGTGTCCATATCGCGCAACTTTCTACCAGTTTATGCATTGCTGCAACGATTCTGGTTGCCCGAAGCCTAGGTAATCTTTGCCGCGTGTGGCAACATTTAGCAAATCAGCATTCGTAACGACGAAAGAAAAAGCTCGAGAACAGGACCGGGAGAAAGTCGACTCCGTCGATGTTTGACTCGCGAGATGCAACTTGTTCAACACTAAACGCAAGATTAGCCCTGTTCGAGATTCAGTTTTCTTTGGAAATTCAATTGAGCATCATACCCTGAGGAAGATGGCTGCAAGGTCCTTCCAGTTCAATCTGTTGAGTTAACATTTTTAATTGACAACCAACCGACGCTTCTTACACACCTGTTCCTACCGTGTGTGGTCAAAATAACCGGTTCTTGAAAAAAATGATTGTTAACGCTAGAACTACCCAACCAGTCGAAACGGTTGGTTCCCAATTTTTTCTTTCGCAATTACTGAAATTGTAAAAATGTTTTCATCAGAATTTTTTGAATGAACTTCTCTATTGAATAGATGTAGTTCTGCGATTATTACAAAGCAATATACATCAGTTGTATGTATTACTCGGTAGTTCTAGTGTTGATACATTGAACGTAGATAGTAGTCGTAATTAGTTGCTGAACGAATTGGTAGATGAACAACTTCCATAAAATTACGATACAGATTTCTCCTAATTGTTAACAAAAAAAGTCAAGTCGTTCGGTCCAACCTTAACCCTTTGCACTCCAGACCATTCTGGATGTTGGCTACCAGCTACTCCGCGCTCCTTCGTGACAGAAACGTGCATTTACAGACCCTCGTATTATTTAGTACAGCTTTGGAACTAAGTAACGGATTCTAATGATATTGGATTTATACTAATTGGTTGACATCGAGAAATATATATTTGCAAAAAAAATCAATATTTTATTTTTTATAATTTCGTACAGTATGATAGAGCTTAAAACACACCCCAATATGGATTGCAGGCTGATTTACGCACGTTTGACAATAATAAGTTGTTTGACGTCTGCCACCAGGTGTTTTCCTGTCAGAACAGACAATGCGATCCCTTTTTTTTTGTCCCACATCGGGAATATGTAGTTTGTTATCTAGTCTATTTTCCACAGAAGATGTGGATGGACGCATTCTCGACTCACGAAAATCATCTCGGAGCTGGTCAATGAGTGTCTTGACGAACTTGTAGTGCGTCATTGGCTTTTGATTATTTGTTTCCTCTGAGATGCGGTACATGAGACTGAGCTCAGCGTTGAAAATCTTTTCTTCCAGTTTTAGACTTGTTTATTTATATTTATAAATTTCACTATACAGTGTGCGAGGTATACTCGCATACCGACCTTTCTTCTACAAACTCTCCTTATCGCTCTTTTCAAGTGGCGCCGAGAAGTGCTCGGACCGCCGTGAGCACGTTTCTCACGTTCTCTCCCAACACAAAACTCGCTGACATTTCTTTTATATATCTTAGTAATTTGACTATATTTTGACTTGATATCTTGTGCCATTTCAAAAGAAAACATCAGGGAAACATGCACGCCTGAAAAAGTTGCGCAGAAATAACTTAATTCCCCGTAATCACTAATAAATTTTAATGTCCCCTCAGAGAGGAGTGATAGGCTAGAATTACGATGTCCCACGAGAGGGGACAACGGAGTGCAAAGGGTTAAAACAGTTATTCTGATTTGAAGTGTGTACGAAACGAATATTTTTTCACGGGCCACTGTAGTTACGAGAATGGTGTATAGGCATCTTTCTCCAAGAACGGACAAATTTAAGATTTGTTTCGCGGTACGTTCAAGGATGCGCCGACGGCATTGTTCCTGTAGCTCGTGGCCGAGGAATCATCGTAGGCGGACCCGATTAGCATCGAGTCGCCGAAAGACAAAAGGCTCTGGTCCCGTTCCCGTCGACAACTGCATTTCTATCGCGAACCGGCGAATAATAACAGCTCTCGCGACGACGACGCGACCGTTCCTCTTTGGCCTCGGACCACTTATTGGTCGTCTCCGACAGTCCTTTGTTTCGTACGCGTCGTATGGAAATCGTCGATCTCTGGTACACCTCGTCAGTGCGCTGTTACACAGCGAACGCGACTTATGACCGGCTCGTCTCGGTGTCCCTAAGTGTCACAAGGTCTTGAAGCGCGCGCATCGACTATGCATAATCGGGCCGAGCCTCGATCGTCTCGCGAAATTCTCTTTCGGCTCGAAATCCTGGATGCCTCGGCTACGCTAACGCTTTGATCGCCAAACAAGAAAGCTCAAAAATTCCATGAAATCAAAGTAAGTTATTTAATAAAATAGAAATTGAAAAAAATTCAATGTATCGTATTGGGTAGTTCTCCAACTTTCGTTGACCCTAATCGAATTTGGTACAATGAATATATAAACGTAAAGATTCATTTTAAAGCCTGAACAAATAATTCCGCCAGCCATATCATAGGTGACATGGCAGTCAACGTGTTAAAACCATTTAGTAAAATATAATAAAAGCTCTACTGCCTTTGTTAAGTACCAAAAACTTCACCAAAGTGATTGGTACAGCATGCGGTCGCTAATGACCTCGATGTTAAATAAACAACATCGTTAAAAAAAATAGTACATTGGCATGGAGAAGATTATTTAGGATTAGGTTAACATGTTAACTGCCACGTCAGTCACTGACAGTGATTTTTTACTGGGTTTACAAATTCATTTTCATTATCTATAAATTTTATCGGAGTCTTTCGAATTCAAAATGGTTAAGACAACATCTCCTAGAATTCATTTTAAATTTCTAGTTGTGGTTTCATTAATTAAATTACTTTAATTTTGTAAGAATCTCTGGGGCTGATATTTGGCTCTTAACGTGTTCAACGTCTGCCTTATTTATTATAGCCGCTGAAGGGGCGAGTTTAAGGACCTTGGTGATGTTCAAGGGGTAGGGTACGTGTGTGTGATAGTGGAAAGAATCGGTCCAAGATGTTCAGCTATGAAGCATTTTGCGAAGCAAATCTACGAATCGGCGTGAGCATTCCATGGGACCCGTGTGTTTAACCCTGTCCACAACAGCAACAACCCCCGGGTCCCATGGCGGGCCGTGTACCTATCCGCGAATAAGTGCATCGAACGCGGCGAATGCATTAACCACCGGGATCTTCCCACGCCAACAATGAGAGGAACAAGACGGGGATAAAGTGAACGTCAGGGAACGGTGTCTCGGGTAGTGTTAAAGTGTCCGTGCGTCCCATAGAAGGCTACCGGTCGACGTTCGTCTCGCCATATTAGTATTCCCGGTCCGAGCGAGCGAGTCCCGGTCCACGGAAGAATCTCTCTCTCTCTCTCTCTCTCTCTCTCTCTCTCTTTCACTCACTCTCTTTGGGTTCGCAAACCTCGCCGAAACTTACGGCAACCCTCTTGAGCGGGAGATAACAAGACACGTGCTATGCAGATGTCGCGGCCCCGTAGCTCCCCGCGAGACCAGCCGCCGTGATTTAGGCTAATTATGCGAGAGAGCCGGTCTCTCCCGAGCTGCTCGCGCCTTTAGGCGTCATAACTAAACGACCCGACCCCGACAAACACGTAACTCGCCTCCGCACGCGGTACACTCTATGCGCGTTACGTGCTACGCTTCCGGTTCACCTGGTCCTGCACACCTTGCGACCGCGTTGCTTCCGGTCGCCCTAACCCATCGAAAACGCAATCGGCCAACTTTGCACGCGCATAGCTTCCGAATCAGCAAACTCCGGCCATTAAAACTTACATGTTCGACATTCTCTCGTCAAAGTCTATAGGATCTTGTGAGAAAAAAGTTGAAAATTTTTGGTCCCCCAAAAGTGAAGTTCAATTTTGTTCTAAATCCATTTGTTGTCGTCGACCCAAAATACCGTCCACGGATCTAGTAGGATGGTCTCGCAGACTGGTAGAATTCCGTGGCGAGGTTTTGTGTTCGCTCGAATCGTTCGGTGATATTCCAGGATCCTGCTCTCGGAGTTCTCGCAATACGGTCAAACATGGTCGTTCTCAGTTTTTCCTGGCGGACGTGTTCGAGGCGGGGGCGGATGTTCACGCGTCGAGGAGCAGAGCGTATCGGGAACAAAAGGCACGATATTCCTCGGGGCAGCCTCGTGGGAGAGAGATTTTCATGAATCGAGTATTCCGAGGGATTTCCAATCACGATACAGCGCAATCAAGCGCCGTTAATGACGCCGCAGCCATTAACGATCAACCGGGTTGCTCCAAACGATTCCGGCGCGCGGCCTCGCCTCTCTGGACAAGCTTATCGATCGACGATGAGAGGGAGGAGGGGGGAGGGGGGGGGTAGACCAAAACTGGCATAAACGGCAGACCCGCGTATATATCGCGTTTCTCTGCTCGCGTTTCGCATAATCGCCGTCTTCCGATGGTACACGGTCTCCGGCGCCGCCGCCTGCGAAACAGGTTACCGAACCTGTTACACGTCGACGCTTGCTGCTCCGGCGGTAGGCGCGCATAGTACGCGAAATTAGAGGTCGTGTGTCAGGTATTAATTATTAATTACACGGGCTGTTAGTGCCGTCTAGCGTAATTAATAATATCCAGTTGAGCCTGTGATTGCGAGTCGCTGCGCCGGACCGCTATCGATCTGGAAAACCTGCTCCTCGGACGAGATGAAAGCTGCGACCATAGCTGCGGACGATGCTGATATGCTGGCTTTCGGACCGAGGAGGGGGAGGGGGGGGGGGGGATGAAATGATCGATCCGCACCGGTTTAATTAGGCGAAGATCCGACAAGTTTGCCGCGACACGGGGGAAATCTGTCCCCGGTGCGTTGTCCGCCGATTTTCTTCGGATTCGCTTCCTGTCCGGATCGTCTTATTAAATATTTCTGTGTCGACGAGATTAACGCTTTATCGACGAGAGGTTAACGGCGTGATTCCTTACCTAGCCGACAATTATTTTACCGATAATGATTAGAATTTTCAGAATATCGTGATACGAGAGGGTTCGCTGATTTTTCTCAGGTGAATTATAGCGCGTCGCAGCAGCGTGCGGCTCTCGCAGTCAGAGTTAATAGTCAGAGGTAACACTGACATCTCCATCGTGCTGATGGCGTGCGGCTCGCGGTCGCCGCAACACGGAACGGATGGTAACGGTGGCCGAGGCAGTATAAATCCATCGTCGTTAGCGTGTTGCACAGGAGCGAGAAGCTGCGGGACACGTAGGCCACACTGCCAGCCCCCGTGACTCACGCGTGTCCGCGAGGAATCGCGCGTCTCTTCTCGTCTCTTCTCGTCTCGTCGCGGCTAATATCGCGGTGCGGTAATCGCTAATCATAGCGCTCGCGGTGCTCCGTGCAAACACCATGCACCGCGAACGCGCTCATCGAAAGATATACTGGGTGCTCGGTGCACGTCTGTCGGATATTCCAAGAGAAATCTCCGACCAAAATCGACCGTGACGATTTTACTACAGCAATCCTGCCTTCAAATTATGTACGCGTAATAACTGTGTGTTTTTTAACCGATACCTTGTATTTTTTCTTTGATATTCTTGTAGAGCATGAAAAGACGAATCCAACGAGTAGCATGACCGTATCATTTCGATAATTCAGTCTCGAGATATTTGTGTCTGAATCCATGAATTGTCTTATCTTTCGGACACAAATATCTCGAGACCGAATGATCGAAATTCTATGGTCATGGTACTCGTTGGATTCGTCTTTTCCTGCTCTGCAAGGATATCGAACAAAATGTATATGGTTCCGTATAAAAAATAATCTTGAGTCTCACTAAAAAGTGGCCTTAAGGAAAAATTTTTCCCACAATTACAAGTATCCCTTAAGACAGTACATTATTAGGCCTTGCTCATACAGCAACTTTCAAATTCTATAAAATAACCAATTACAGATTTAACAGACTGGCTTGGTGTGAGGATTAATAGTAATAGATTTGACAATCTGACTCGATGTCTCTTTTGAAGCATTCATTGTAGTTCTGATTTTGTGAGTGACTTTCTATGAGCGTCCAATGAACGTTCTATGTGGCACTCATCGTGTTAAGATCGACGTGTGATACGTAAACGATGAGCCTCTTTAGATTGGCGTGTGGAATCATCTCTCTAAACGTTTGTCACACCCCGTACACAGGGTGTACAATTTAGAAAGCCCCGTGGCCCAGGTTTCCGGTCCTTGATCGCCTCGGAGAAAAAAAAAAAAAAAAAACGTTGGAACGGGTTTCCAGTGAAACCGCCGGCCTGGAATTGTTGGTTACGAGTTGGGGATCGAGAGCATTGCCAGCTGAACGATGACGGAGGGAAATGTGTAATTGAAGATAACGATACCGGGAGAGATAGCAATCCCGTCCCGGTTATGAAATAGAAGGTACTTTGCGGGTTCATGCTACTTAGGGTCCCCGAGCTCTGGCCCGAGGTACTCGACGCCGAAGAAGGAACGCTGTCACGAGTGTAAATTCAAAACACTGTAAATTTTATACTCCCAGAACAGGCGCGACTATTTTAAGTTTAAGGAAGTGTCAATTTTAACCGACTTAAAGTAAACTTAATCTCTCGAAGTCGATATCAATTTAGTCTAAGGTCACGGGAAACTTCTGAACCCTCACGACGACAACTGGTTCTATTAAAACTTTAATATTTTTATGGGCAAGATGTTGCAGACTTTTGCGTTCTCGGATGGTCACGAAACTTAGGAGATCTTAGCAAAATAAAAATTGTCTTTATCATTGCAAGACACGGAAGCAATTTTATTTCTATTCTTGGTCATTTCGGCGAGTTGGAAATGATACGACAGGGTTTTTAAATATTATAACAGCTTTAAACAGTTTCGGATTACGGTTTCGAGGAACGACCGTGTCCCGAGGTTCACGTTTCTGGTCCGAGCTTTCTCGGATGCACGGAGCATCCGGGGGATTCTCGTTTCTTTCTCCGTAGTCCCTGTGCACACCTCCGCGCCTAGAAAGAGGGAGGCAGGTGGGGGATTACACGGAGCACGCCATTGTTCTACGGTGTTAACTTTTCGACTGGATTATTCCGCAGCGAGAGAGCGCTATGTTCCTAGTTTCCTCTCCGTTAGCTGACGGCCATTTTGGACCTGCTGCCACCCTCCAGGAACGCCGAACCTCTCATCTCCAGATTAACAGCTCTTTCCGGAAATGATGGGGTGTTGGCAGAGAAGTTGAAGAAACAATAATCAGTGTCTTAAAATGTATGGAAAATTTTTAGAATTTTTCGGCAAAGTCTCGGTTAGGTTGCTACGTTATATTAAGCTAAAACCCCGTAGATCCCGTAGTAGCTTCGTTCAGAGCAACGAGGGCTCGCGTTAGGACTGTAGATCGTCGACTTGGATCATCCCCAAAGATCAGACTGTAACGGTCTCGCGAGATCCTCCGTCCCTAATAGGATAGATCCCATCTCTGGCGATTCGTTCGTCATCAGCGACGTTGCTGCCGCCGCTATCGTCGCGTCGACGACCACGATGATGATGACGACGATGACGACGCCGATATGGGCACACTGGAGGCAGGAGGCAGAAGGCGGGGGTGGAGGTCACCGCCCGCGGAGGCTTGCGGAGTCTTCTGCTCGACTGTTACTCCCCTCTCTATCCCTCTCTTTCACTTTCTCTCTCTCTCTTTCTCTCGGATCTTCCAACGCTCTACCTTTCTCTGTTTCCACAAACCCTGTGTAAACCCATAATTTTCAGAACGCGTTCCACAACGAAAAATATACAGGGTGTTTGGTAACTGGTGGTACGAGCGAAAAGAGGGTGATTCTACATGAAAGAATAAATCGAAAATATAGAATAAACATTTTTCGTTCGAGGCTTTGTTTTCGAGAAAATCGACTTTGAAGATCTGTCAGGTTTGTGTGCTTTAGTCTATGCAGCAAGTAGATTTGGTTGGTCATGATCAGACGCGTTAGACAATTCCTATCGAATAGCATGCGTACTCGCTGCATCTCAAACTCGATTTTCTCGATAACGAAACTTCGGATGAAAAAATGTTTATTCTATATTTTCGAATTATTCTTTCATGTAGAATCACAACCCCTTTCCGCTTGTACCACCAGTTACCAAACAACCTGTATAACTCGCGTAACTTTGATTACTTTTACTTGGAAAAAATCACACGTACGTTTCAAATACCGACGAATACGCGTGAAAAATCCCGGGGTTAAAGGTTCGATAGTTTCCCCGAAAAAAATTTCCAAAAATGCAAAAACCAGTCCTTGAGAACCAGAATCCCCCCCTCAAAGCCCTCTTTCCCTCTATTCCCCTCTCCCCTGCCGGTTCTCCTTGGTCTTGGACAGTCCGCGCGCACTCTTCCTGCCACGCAATTGCGCGCACCGTTCTCCCGGACACGAGCAAGGAGGATTACCTGCCGAGCGTACGCGCACGCGATGCCCCCCGGAGCAAAGAGGAGCAAAGAGGAGCAACGAGTATCGGTTAGGACGGAGGAGGAGGAGGAGGAGAAAAGAGAAGGAGGATCCACCGGCGCGAGGTGTCCATCTCAAGGTCGGCCGACGCGCCGCGAGATGCATGGCATTCCTCGCGCGTTCATCCGAGTTATTCGCCAACTTGTATTCCACGGGAGAGCGTTTCAGTGGCTCTTCGGGCTGGCTCCGCGCGCTTGTTGTCTCCTCGCTGATCCTCTTCAACGGGATAATTTACGGGAACCCTCTAGGAACGCGGCGGTGGGCTTCGCTCTCCAGTAATTAGCCTTTCGTATCGCCGTCTAGCTGCGAGAAACAGCCACCGGGTCCTTTATAATGTTTCATTAGACCGTCTTTCTCGAAGCCGTTTTCTTTTTTTTTTTCTTTATTTCGTATTCCTCCCTTCAATTGATTCACGTTATCCTCTCGGCTATAGGATATTCTCTTCTTCTTTTCTCCCCCGTTCACCGTGTCTCTCTTCAGGACTCTTTCTCGTTCCGTGTCTGTTTTCCGTTCTTCCTAATGGGTACTTCGTACATTTTAATAGTAGATTTCTATGCGAAATTAAAAGTTGACTGCGCTCGTTGTAAGATACGGGAGCTAAAATTTATTTCATTTCTAAATCATTGGAATATTTTCACTGTTTCGAATTCGATTTAGTTTTTCAGGCACGGGATTTTTATGCGAAATAAAAATTCTCTATATTAACCCCTTAACGCACAGTTTTCGAAGAAAAACGTGCTACGCGCTCGAATTAACTCGAGCGTACAAGTTAAGGGGTTACGTGCAGAAGACTAAAATTTTTGTAAGGTATGTAGATTGAAAAGAGTCTGGGCTTATTTTAATATCGATCATTTCTCGAGAGTCGGACACACTTTTTGGATCCGCTGTAACGTTCTAATTTTCTGGAATTGCGTGGACAACGGAGGACTTCGTGAATGGCAGGACGAATGGTGGGATCAGGACGAAACGAGCAATGATCCGTCCGTTTCCGTCAACTCCGTGAACAGAGGCGAAAATCTCGTCAGGGTGTTAACGCGGGAACGTGTTCGACCGAGCCGGAGCCAGTAACTAGCAACCATCGCCGGTAAATAATTCAATTTGAAAAGTTAACCAGCTAGGACAACGGCGCAATCCGCGCTACCGGGGATACGTTGTAATCCCCTTTCTCTCTCTCTCTCTCTCTCTCTCTTTCTCTCTCTCTCTCTCTTTCGCTCGCTCGCTCACCTCCGTTCCTCCTTGTTGGAAAACAACCGGAGAGAAAAGGCGTCGCGGGGGCAGCAAGAGAGGCAACGTATATACGTCCTCGGGCAATTTTATTTCCTCAGCTCTCGCATTACGTATTCGCATACCGCCATCGAAGTAAATACGAGTTTCCGCGAGAATTTACGGCCCCTCGCCCACCACGGGAAGATTTGAATTAGGTGCCGTAAGGTTTCCACCCTCGAACCTCAATTCCTCGAACTGTGAACCGAGCTTTACCTCCGCTTTACGATCCGCACTGCGTTCGAAATCCCCTTTTCCCGGACAAAATTCCATTACTGGAAAATTATTAGCGATACGAACAAATGTTTCAAACAAAAGTCATAGGTTATAGAAAAAAGTACATGATGCTCGTATTTTTTTGACATTGCAGTAACCCTGAAAAGCTCTGCAGAATGATTTATACAGGGTGGTCCAAGAGACACTGGACCATCTTAAAATAAAATAATTCTCTTATTCTTATGTTATTATTCATACTACATCATAGTAAATGGTCTAGTGACTTTTGAATCACCTTGTACTGTGACCACTTCCCAACATTCTGATTAAGTATCCCTTTAACTGATGATTTTTCGACGTCGATAGCTTCATAAAATTTTGTTAGATTAGTGCATTAAAAGATTGGACCGTATATTAATTGAGAAACTGATTTCTAACCAAAAAGATCGCTTTTTAGAAGACAGTGGGTATCGTGGGACATTAGGTGAACGTATGTTAGATCGTCTGGAACAGTTGGGGACCAGTTGGAGATCAGCAGCGAGCCGCAGGAATAATGGCAGAAATAAAACGAGAGAAAAAGAAACGGGACGGAAGAGAACGCGAGGAGCTCCTCTGTGAACTGTGGAATCGTTATTTCTCGCACCTAACCGGTCATCCACATTCTGCTCGCAGCACTTACGTACACGTGAATTTCTCTCGACTACTCTCGGCCCCAGTGTAAATGATTTCAACGGAGCAAGCCTCTCTTTCTCCTTAGGCTGCTCAAACGTTGCGACACGCCAGACCGTTCCCTTTGACGAATTTTCCACGCGGCGATATAAATCCTCGTGTAACTGCAACACCGTGCTGTAAATATCTGCCACCAGACGCTACGGGGATTTGCTAAAATAATATCTTAATACGCTTTGCTTTCACGCCGAACAATTAACAGCTTCCGGCCTCGGCGACAGACTCGACTTTGATTTTTGCGTCGATTCTTCTCTCACCGATTTACCGCGACACACGCGATTGTTCTGCAAGAAAAATAGAAAAAGAAACAACATTTCCAAATATATTTTCAACCACTAAGCTTTCAGAACATTTCGGATACTATCACAAGCTTTCAGAATCCTTCAGATACTATCACAAGCTTTGAGAGTATTCCAGATACTATTCTAAGCTTTCAGAATATTTCAAATACAATAAAAAGCTTCAAGATTCTTGCAGATTCTTGCAGATTCTATCAGAAGATTTCAGGTACTATCAGAAATTTTCGGACACTACCAGAAGCTTTTAGAAACCTCCAAGCCAGTGAAAAAATTTGTAACATAGACTGTGCGTAAAATCTCCCAGCACAGTTCCGTACAATGTAGAATCTAGACAAGGTGAAAATAGAAGGAACAAACTAATGAAGAAGGGGATTGCGTAAATAAAGCTTTCTTATTTACGCGACGTGCCCACTCCTCGAATGCAGGTCCGAAAGAAACCGGAGGAGAGAAAACGCGTTTGCATTCTTGTTCCGTATTATGTTCTCTTATATTCCAGCACTCGCTGGAATTCCTGCTCGCTGCTGGATCCACAAGAATTTTTCGTAGACTCTTCCGTCGAGACATCGAGTAGGTTTTTCGTTACTGCAACGAGGACTTCGTATGCGGGGAACGGATTAAAGCGTTAATGAGGGTGGAATGGAACGAGCAGGTTTCTCGGAAAGATTCCAGCGTCTTCTGCCTCTCACGCGTAATATAATCTAATCGGAGCCTCTAGCTTTTGTTGTTTGAACTTTCTAGTACATCTTGAAAGATGATTCCAGCGGCTAATTTTTTTGACAACGTAATTAACGGCGTTTATACGGTACGCTGTTTCCAATTTTTCAATTGGTGTTGTTTTCATTGCTATACGTTCCTATTTTGGTAATTAATGGTCGGAATTTTTGTTCGGGACTGAACTTTTAATTCGTGAATTTTAATTCGCTTAACAAAGTTTGCAAAGCAAGATATTTTCAGTGTTCGGAAAGATTCGATATAATTAAAATTATTTTGCTAGAAACAGCAACTATTCTAATACAATTATTCTCTACTATTGTCATAGTTTGTATTCTTGACAATAACTTGGTTAATATTTCTCAACAGTTCAACTTCCAGATGTATTAAAAAAAGATCGACTTTATTCGCAAGAAAATTCCTCTCTCTTTTAACGTGAAGTTAATTTGTACAGGTTCCAATAACTTGATCACTCCATTAGAATATTTGGTAAAATGGTGAAAATGGCAAAAAAAAAAAATTGTGAAAATATCAGAAGAACTCAAGAAGTTGCATTATTTGCAATTCACTGAAACAATTCAGAAAAAAAACAAACTGCTGTAGAGCTCCTACATCTCGAGGCACGAAACTTTTATTCTACAAAATCCGTAATTTATTCATCGTTCGCTATAACGTAAAAGTGTTCTAGACGAGAGGTTGGTGTTCTAGGATTAAATAAGTTCCGATCGCAAAGAGTTAAATCGTCCCCGAAGAGCAGGGACCACTATACGGCGAAGTATAGTCGGCGCAGCCGGTTCCCAGTAGTATAGCCGCGGCTATTGTCAGACACGATAGCCTTTCTCCTAACGGAGCCACTCGATAAGCCGGATCGGATCTACCGGCTAACTGATCGAATTCACTTTTGAAAGGGTACCACTTTATTCGGGGTTTACAAACGGAAAACGGTATTTAAGGGGCCGGCGATATCCTCTGCTCGGCTACTCTTTCTATTTCGAGGCGAGCCCGGTTACTTCCTCGAATGAATCGCTCGAGGAGAAGATACGGGAAACTTATCGATGTTCGATTGCTTTTGCGTTTCGGGGACACGATGTTTCGTTTAGATGACTCTCTCTCCCCCTCTCTTGCTCTCTATTTCGTTTAGACGGCTATCTGTAACGAGAAAACTTGCGATCGAACGCGTCAGGTATTTATTTCGTGCTATTGACCTCTTAGCTGGTCGATTTTCAAAGTGGGTCGCGATCTATAAACATTTTCTCGATCACTGTGCATCTTTATGCAAAATAGAAATTGTCTGCATTAACTTTAAGGTGTAGGAGCTAAATAGAAAATTTGTTTTTGCTTTAATAATTTCCCTTCTAGACTATTCACGAACCTATAGCACTTTTTTTTCCTTCGTCCCTTCCCCCTGGTTCCACACTATAACCATACTTTTCATCCCTACTCTCTCCGTCTCGTACTATAACCCGTACTCTTCGTCTCTCTGCAGCAACTGTACGTTCCGCGTTTCAGTGGTCAATTCAGAGGTCGAAAACGTGGACAAAATTGAAACAGAAAAGGTTTCCAGCTCGTGGAAACTAATTAACCAATGTCAATACCTGAACTCCTCTATTTTCGACGTTCGATAATGTTGTACCTTGCAGTTTCTACCGGGAATCGAAAGAGTTGAATGGAATCTATTAAAAAGTTCTGTTGGACTGTGAAACGGTTCTCAAAACGCTCTCGCATTATCAATTTAAACGGAGACCAATGAAAAGATTCGCGAGAGAGCGAAGGTTTTGAATTTAATAAATTCCGCGAGGCATAAAAATGAAGAAACTTGCGTAACTTGTGACAAATACTGGACGATATTTAAGGAAGAATGTTACTGCAATGTTAACCCTTCGCTGGGCAGGATGTTTTAAAACGTTGTGAACATTTGTTTGCCATGAAATAATATGAAAATTAGAATCTTCGAAATACTGTGGCGTTAAAGGTGTTTTGCTGTCGTTAAGCATGATTTTTACCAGGTTCCTTAATGTTATAAAAAATGATTGTATTCGGTAGGGTCAACGGAATCGTTCTAAATCAGAATCATATGAATAGCTTCTACCGTTATTGTACAAACAATTCTCAAAATTGAAAATGTCCGGCCACAACGAAGCATTAAAGACGTTTTACACGGTTTTTAATGTTACAAAAAAATATCATTCAACTTGATAGTGTCTATAGAATCGTTCGACACAAAAATCATCCCCATAGATATTAAACGGAAAACGGAAAAATTTCTTCTCACGACAGTCATCCACCAGGCAGAATAAATTCCGAACTCTGAAACGTCTCCACTGTGCAACGTCACACGTATCAATCGACTCGCGGAAGCTTGTTTCCACATTCGAGGAAAAACCTCCCCCAGCAAAACACGAGCCGACCGCGTGCCAATTATTATTCGCAATTTTTCCGAATGTCTCTCGCCGAGTGTCTATTTACATAACAACCTCCCGGCCGCATACATATTTGTCTCGGTTTTTTTTTTCTCCCGCGTTGCACGTCCGCGCGATAATTAGCTACTTAGAGCAGCATCGCTCGTCGACTGCGCATTTCTCGGTGGCGCCTGCGTGCGCTCGATGAATCGCATTCTTGCCGGCGTGTAAATGCATAATGCGTTCCCGTTTCTCTCTCTCTCTCTCTCTCTCTCTATCTATCTCCCTGTTCCATTCCCTCGTCGACGAGGCGCGCAGATGCAGCGAGGAACCGAGCGAAATTAAAATTATCACTCGCCCGACGTCGCGCTGCATTTCGCCGTCTCCCGTGAATGTTTCCGCGACGACGACGCCGTCGACGACAACGTCGAGGAGGACTCTGGATGCACGATAACGACCCACCGTGAAAATTGGGGCGACGGTCAACTCGAAAACCGAGTAAATCTGTCGCGGCGGTATAACGAGACTCGGAAAATGTTTCCGCGCTTTTCCGAGCTCGAAACTCCCTGGGCCGTCCTGTTAACCCTTTGGATACAACCTCGTTCGATTGTTGAGAGCAGCCCCTTAAATTGCAATTTATTTGCCGTCGATAACGCGCAGTCTTGAATTTACTAACGGTAAATTGGCAGTCTCTTGCATGAATCGAACAGTTTACTCGAAAATAGTAGACTTCGAGAATTCATTTTGTTGATACTTTGCATACATATATTCGTCATTTTGGAAAGCTCCTTTTCAGGTCGACTTCGATAAATATTTTGAGGGTCCACAACATACTCGTCAATCAAAAAGTCTCGCTTAAGGAAAGATTTACGGAATAGCGAGAAAGTGCTTTCCAAACAAAATAAATAATTAAACTGCACATGGAAACATTTAAAAAAAAAAATTAATTTCTCATTTTAGACAGAGAAATTTTCAAAATGTTTAGTGTTAAATTTTTCGTTCATTCTACATTATTTCAGCTTCAGGTTGAAAAATTTTGATCTCTCTATCCGGATTCTATGGAGTTCTACGATTATGTGACAAAAACGGGGAACAGCTACCACCGCGTGTGAACCAAACGTGAAAAAAAAACCGTTCAACAACGAACCCCAAAAGTGAGAATTGCTTTTTCAGTGATCACTTTTAACTCGTTTATAATATCGACACTACTAATATTGTTCAATTCCGGTTCCCCTTGCGCGTTTCCCACGGCACGTTGATGCGATTAAACAGATTCGTAAACACGTATTCGACGCAGGATAATTCAAAAGCTGTGTCGCTGTTTTTTACGAGATATCATTTTGTCGAAATTCAAATTTTGTATACAAACACTGTTTGCCTTCTTTACCGATTATACCATGATCGGATCCTGCTATTTGAATTTTTATTGCATGATGCAGAACGATTCGAAAGTTGCTTTGTCACAAAATGTTCAATATTATTTTACTAAATCTTCTATGCAAACACGTCTCTTCTTATTTACCGACTGTACCACGATTAAATACTGTTTGAATTTTAGCTACATGATTCTGCAAAACGATTCAAGAGCTGCCTTTTATTTTATCGCAGCATAAATATTGTGTACAAACAATGCTCTCCGTGTTTATCGATTACAGCGTGTCAAAATACAATTTGAATTTTTTTACGCGTACAATTGTTCAGCATAAACCGTAAAAACAATACCGTAAACATTTATTTACCGATCATACCGTGATAAAATAATATTGAACTTTCATTTTGCCGCAGTTGACTCAGCCTATTCATACTTGTTCAACAGCTGGTTGGAAAGTAGTACAGTACTCTGACAGAAACTAGTTTTAGGTATCGTGCTGTGTCGAGATCATTTTGTTCTTTGCAGTATGATTTTTTTATTAATTTTTACTTTGGACATTGCTGTAGACTGGTAACGTGAATATGTAACCATCAGGTGAACACTTCATTTGAACGTTGTTCAAACCTATTTAAGAGTTTATAATGTTATAACAAAAATAATGTTGCATTCGAAAGAGTGTTCAGAATCGTTCTACGCAAATTCTTAAAGTCAAAGACACTTAACAATATCGAAACGTTAAAGGCATTTTCGTTCTCTTTCAACATGATTCTCAACGCGTTTAAATGTTCCTAATGTAATAAAAAAATATATCGTCGTATTCAGGGAAGTCTACCGAATCACCCTGCACAAAAATCATCCCCACAGCTGCCACCATTAAAACGCAAAAAAATTTCGAAACGCAAAATCGGTGTCGCAGAGTGTTATCGATTTTCGCGACGGCTTTAATGAAGCACGTACGGGTACGTTAAGCGAGCGAATTGCAGCGTAGTTGAATTTTGTATCAGCCTGTACCCGACCGAATATAGAATTTCTAGCTGAGTAATGTTCGAGAGAGGCTCTCCTCGAAGCGTTCGAAAGATTAAACGTCGCGCATAGCCCAACACGTCCAGCACTTGTTCCACTGTTATGATTCACACGACTCACGATCGCCGGTGTTAAATGGCCACACTCGTGAACCCTTACACCGGTCAATTAGTCGTCGTGCATTAGCCGGCTCACGTTGTCCGGGAGTTTCGAGCGGAAGGTAATTAAACTGATTACCGGGAGGAATCTTTCGCGTATATGTGCTGTCGGTCCCGGCGTTCCATCATGCGAGGCTACGCTTCCTGTTCGCGGTCACGAGATGAGCGCAATATTTCTCGGTCCTCGATGATGCCTCTTCACGGTATTAAACAGGGCAAAAATTTCTATCGCCTCCATTTTGCTGGCAAAAACCCATTTATTTACTTCGCGCAATTCCATAGTTAAAATTTTTCGAAATGTCCCCATCAAGTTTTCAGACGGAATTCATAATATTTAGCTAAACAGGGAAATTTCTATTTACCCTCCATCTTGCTAAAAAAAAAATCCATTCACTTCACACAATATCATAGTTAAAATTTTTCGAAATGTCTCCATCAAATCTTAAGAGACGGACTTCATAATATTTAGCTAAACAGTACCCAGCCAATTAATTTACAATTCTAACCGTAATTTAATGAGATTTATTACGATTTGATCGAAGCGAAAAATTTTCGAAACAAATTTTCTATAAGATACGTGAATAATCACATGGAAAATTGCATCGTAGTGTTTCGTTCGTTTCGGTTTCGAGTGCTCTGCAGTTTGAATAATGGAAATTGGCGGGACAGGCCGAAATTCGAATAGATCCGGTACCTGAAATATTGAAATACGTCTGGAACTGTAGACCGATGGCTGATTAACATTTTAAGGAGTGTAGCTACCGAGACTTTGACTATTTTCGGGCACCTAATTTCTGCAGAAACCTAGTTTCTATCGTTCGCGAACGTCTATGTCTGTGCAAATATGACTGTTAATAACCGATTTCTATATTAGTTCTGCATAGATTGATTCTAGAGAAAGCATATTCACTCGTAGTCATACAGGTCACTCAAGAGTTACTCGTGACTAGATTGCCGGATTATTATGCAATGAATATGAGCGAAATATAAATGTCTTTCATTCTCTACTACTTTAACGCTAAACCTATCGAGACTTAAAAGTAACTAATACATGTTGTCTAATAAAAATGACAAAATTGAATTTATTACGCGAAAGCATAATTTCAGTAATTGTAAAATAAAAAATCTAGAACCGGTCGTTTCGACCGGCGGTGGTGGGTTTACCGTTACATCGATACTGCTGACTTTTTCCATAAAATCCGCTGTCCAATAACGATCAAATACTCGAGGAGTCCATCCTCCAGATCTTCGGGCGAAGAAAGAGGCATTCTTCTGGGACGGTGATCGTCGTAGATCATCGTTAACCCGTCGTTACGGCGGTTTCGGAGCAATTTTCGGGTACAGCGTCGAGTGTCCGGTCGAGGGGCGGGTACACCGGGTAGCTTGCAATTGAACGCGTGGCTAATGACTCGTGGAAAGGGTGAGCAAGAATGTAGCGAACCGAAGTGGTTGGGTTACACCGTGAAAGGGAAACGCTTGAATACGGTTCAAGCGGGGAGAGGAGGTGCGTTTCTGTTCCCCTCCGCTCCCCCTCTTTCTCCCTCTAGGTGGAGAGTATAAGGGGGTGATATGGGGGTTGGAAAGAGGAGAGGGGGTTGGTGCGCGCGTACAACTTCGGGCCGAAGAGGGTGACAAGCGTAATATTCTCGGTAAGGGACACTGGGCTGGTGTGCACGGGGCTTCCTGGTCGATACCGGCACGTTATGTGCAGTCGCTTATGTGCGTTCCACGCTTGCCACCGCCGCGGTTCGCCGTGGATATCGCTTAACTCGATGATTAGCAGAGCTCCGGGACAAACCGGTGGCAAACGGCCCATTCACACTGGCGAAACGCACGCACGCGCGAACATCGATCCGATGTGCTCCGACAACCGCCTCGAAATATCGACATTGCAACCTGCCAGTCGAAAAGTTACGAATCCTCCATCGAATCGTCCCCGTCTTATTTTATTAGCGACGTCTTTAACCCTGAGCAAGAGGAACTCCACCACGGGTCGGGTCAGCAGAGGTAAACAAATGCTGCTTTGACCGCGACACAGTCGAAGTTACATTTCTCAGGACAGCAAAGCACGCACGCTCGTGTTTTGTTTGTATACAACTGGCTCGTCTCGTCTCGGGTCGAGCACAAGAACGCACGGTTCGAGAACCTCGTGCAACTCTGTATTGCGAAAACACGGAACGCCTTCCTCTTATTCGCGTTAGCGTTCGTTTAACGTGGCCTTCGATACAGCAAGCTCCATTATATTCAATCGTGCTCGTGGGACACGCCGTAATAACTGTGGTTAATGTTGAATTAAAAGTCGATAAAGTTAATACTTATACAATTTTTGAAAGCCTGTGGATTTTTCAATAGATCCGACAGCAAAAATAGCAATTTTAAGTGTGAGCCGACGACTATGATTGACCAATATTTCGAATAATATTTACAAGCGTGAATTTTCACACCTACGAATTTCCAAATGAAACGTACATCGGTAAAACTAATACAGAATCACATTGCCGACACAAATGCTCAAGATTGATACACCCAACGAAACGATCAATTAAAATGTACAAACAAATGTACGAACAGTTTTCGAATCCATTGTAACGTTCAGTAAAATATTTTCGACCACTCTGTGTACAGGAATCGAACCCGAAACATTTATTGTTACGGCAGTCACGTACCCGATACGATAATCGCGGATAATAGCTCCGAAACGTTCGCATATTCTTTTTACACGAAATCACCACTTGCGTGCTCAACCCCCGATATTGCACACACACACAGGCGCGCGCGCGCGCACGGAAAATATTCCCTTGTATCTATCGCAGTTCGGCGTCACACGTGCGCCAGGTAGATGACATAATTAAATTTAATTAACCCTTCGGTAACAGCGTAAATTGATCCCGAGGTTCCACAGCGATTTAAACGGCGACGCAGGGAAACGCACGGTTCTAATTAAAACGGCGAAACTTTTGCGAATTTCAGCGGGGAAAAATTTGAAAAATTAAATTAGTATCGAGCCGGTGAGTCGACCGAGACAGAGAGAGAGAGGGTATTTGGTTCGGATCACAAAGCCCGCGAAATTTATACGTTCGTTCGCCCTTCATCTGCACCCCCAAAAAGGGGCGGAAAAGGGGAAAATAGAGTTCGTGGATTGAATCACTATGACTGGACTGCGGATTTGTGCGGAAAATAAAAATTGTGCGAATCAATCGGAAGATGCAGGAGCTTTCTAGATATCCTTTTCTCTTAACAATTTTTTGAAAATAATACGACAGGCTCTTTAAACAGTTTTAAATATTTCCCCCGCGTTGCGTTTGTTTTATCATAAACGTATAAAATCCGCAGTCTAATTATGACGAGTTCAATTTTTAATTTTTCACAACTTAAACAATTTTTATTCATTTTGATTGTTTTGGCCGATCTTCTGGATCGAATGCAGACGAAAATTATTTTCACACCTTTCATTCAGAGCGAAGTGTGGTGTAAATTCGCCTTCATCGCGGCACGGACCGGATATGAAACGGTCCTCGAAGGTCGCCTCATCCACCCCCTCTCTCAACCCCAACCCCCTCCCCTGATCTTTCTGTTATCCGTTTGTTCCGTTTCCGGGAGAGGTGTCGATCTCGTTTTCAGGTGGCCATTTCGTTAAGTACACACGGGATTCGATTTGCTCGACTAATGCTGTTTCAAAGCTCACCGATTACCGTCCCTTTGAACACCGTCGACACTCGCACACACACACACACACGCACACACACGCACAGACCGTGTGTCGCCCTCGCGCGAGATACAGGGCGAGAGCCGAGTTTTCACTGGCGCGCCCGTTAACTAATACTATTTATGTCCTCGAGTAAATTCCTACCATTGTTCGCCGCCGCGTGTACGCTCTCGAAACCGTTTTAACATTCCCGTGAAACCGGCGAGATTAATTCGTCTCCACGAGAAGTTGGATTATGTCGGCGACGATCAGGATTTTTCTACGATCCAAGTACGAAATTGACAGCCTTGTCATTGGACAAGTTTCAAAATCCGTTTGTACGTGAGAATGATTTCAGTGTGGCCCTGTTGACACTGTATAGAGGTCGTATGTTAGAGAGGATATACAGGGTGTTTGGTAACTGGTGGTACAAGCGAAAGGGGGGGGGGGGTGATACTACATGAAAGAATACGAGAAATCTGGAACGATGTGTAAATATGTTGTCATAACATTAGCTTCAAAGTCAAAGATCCAGAGCGCCACGTTTCAGGAAACCAATGCAGTCATTTCTCTATATACAGGGTGTTTGGTAACTGGTGGTACAAGCGAAAAGGGGGGGGGGGGTGATACTACATGAAAGAATAAGTCGAAAATATAGAATAAACATTTTTCGTTTGAGGCTTTGTTTTCTAGAAAATCGACTTTGAAGATCTGTCAGGTTTGTGTGCTTTAGTATATGCAGCAAGTAGATTTGGTTGGTCATGATCAGACAGTTGCGTCAGACAATTCCTATCGAATAGCATGCGTATTCGCTGCATTTCAAATTCGATTTTCTCGATAACGAAACTTCGGATGAAAAAATGTTTATTCTATATTTTCGACTTATTCTTTCATGTAGAATCACAACCCCTTTCCGCTTGTACCACCAGTTACCAATACCCTGTATACAAAATATAAACAGTAAAGTTTCCGTTCGATATAGGACGACGATGTTCTCTTCGCAACAAGAAAATCTCTATCCCCTTCTGAACTTGTCCACCGGACAACTATTGTTAGCTTATGGTTAGCGCCAGACCGAGAGGGTACGTCATATTCTATCATTTCCCAACGAAAGATGTCACGGCAGGGCCTTTTGCTGTCTCCAAAGTGTATTTTTGAAATGCTTCTATGCTCATTGATTATCAGGCGCTTTGTTATTTAATCTACAACGATTGACGGATGTAATCGATCCTATTATTCGCGAGTAAATGAAATTCTCGACGGATACCGATTTGCGTCCGACTTTTTTTCGAAAAATCGACCGCCGCGGCGTTCCGCGCAGAAACCGGAAGCGCGCGCGGCGTACGTTCGGCACGTGCGTACGCGCGCGCGGCCGCGCAAAATCACGCGCGCGCATTGTTCGCTAACTGCCTCCGCAAACACTGGCTAGTTAACTGTATCGATCAACGGCGGGTGCAACTACCCGACGAGACCGCCTTCTCTCTCTCTCTCTCTCTCTCTCTCTCTCTCTCCTTCTCCCTCTCTCTCTCACTCTGCGGGTCGTCGGTGTGTTGTCGCGTGCGTGTAGAGGAGAGGGGGGGGGCCACAAAGGGAGCCTCTCTCCGAGGGCTAGGAGGAGAAAAGGAGCGGGTGCAGGCCGGGTAGACTGCACGGAAACGAAAAAATGAGGCAGAGACGGGGGGAGAGAAAGCAGGGGTGGAAGTCGGAGGGGGATGAAGCTCGTTCCGGCGAAGTCGCGACGGGAAAATAGCGAGACGGCAGCCTCGCGTTAAACGGCGCGAACGAGAAGTAATGCAATATGCTTTGAACCCGATGCGACGACGTGCGTTTAAACTGCGTCGACGAACCGCGTTTCCCGCGACAAGTGCCTGGAGATCGTTGGTCGAAGGGGTAAGCCTTTTGTCTTCGACCGGGGGCAATTTTGCTATTGCCTCGCTTAGGTTCGGTGGTGGATATGGATTCGGTGTTCTGCTTCTTTGTTTGGGAGTCATCGATGCAGGGGTTTCCCGGAATTATGAAAATCACATTTTCTTGCACTCCTCATGAAGTTCTCTTCTTATTATCGAAACCAACACAATAGTAATAACAACCAATATATGTAGCCAAGGCCTGGATGATACACATCGCGGAATTATCCTCGCTACAAACATAACACGGCTTGGGTATGTCTCCTGCACGATACACGACGCTGGCAAGATCCGTTTCATTGACATATATCGAGAATTCACTGTATTTTCGCTGTTCCAAATGAACTAGCACGGGTAATCGACCCCAATGTTAATTGTTCTTTTCTTTTTGGCTGTTAAGCAATGTTTTTGCTGGAAACACTATTCTGTAAAATTTCAGATTTCTGCCCCCTCGTTTAAGGGTAATGCGGGGCTGACAAACCCTAAACTTTACCTCTCGTTTTCTCAGTTATTCCTCAAGCTATCTGGATGAAATAAAAGCGGAAACGAAGCTGCAAGCTAGCTACGATCAGGACATTTTTTCCAGAATTTTCAACCGGTTCTTAAGGGTTGGAGTAATTGATTTTTTCGGGGTGGTTTTCGTGACTAGCTTTAAACAGATCAGCGTGTAGAAATTTGTTCACGAAGACGGCTTATGCTTTTCGTTATTTGGGAGGATAAAGTGCATCGTTATCGGAGGAAGGATCGATACTTGCACGGGGTGGAGAAGAATCTCGGCCTCGGTTCGCCTCTCGGTGCAAAATCGTGGGGTTCGCGAGAACAGGCCGAGTACGAAGGAGCCGAACGAGGCGGAAAGAATTCGGGTCGGTGCGGGGGTGGTCGAGTGGGTGGTGAAATGAACGAAGACAGGGTGGGAGTTAGGGGTCGCGCGAAAGAGCTAACCCTTTGAAAAATTCCTCGCGGCGCGACGCGAAAAACGAAACGCGGAACCAGTGGGTGGAACGAGTGGGCGTTCTTGGTTGAAAATTGTATAATACAAACGTAAATACAGCCAGTGCGGAGCAGGTAAATGTTTAGTGAGTTTGTTTGCTATTTCAGTGTGCTGGTAGAACCTCGAACTAATCAAAATGACAAAATGCAGTAAAATTATTTCGTACTTACAATGCTGGACTCAATAATTATTAACTTACATATGGTCATTTTATATCCATTTGTATATGCTTTGTCGTACATGGATAATAGAGGTTCTACTGTATTTACTGTTTCCAGCGCTTCAGTTTGTTACTCAAATAAGGAATCGATCAGACGAGATCGAAAAGGAGAAAATTTTTATCCCATGTTTTTCGAGGACTATTTAAAATAATAATCCCAAGAGAAGTTACTAGGTTATATTATACTACTGTATGAATTCATTAGTTCACTAACACAATTTAAATCGAATCTATTCTTCTAAAGTGTCAGTAAGTAATTCGTAAATTGCGGTGGTTTTAAGGAAAATAAAAATTGTCCGCATTAATCGTAAAACGTAGGAACTAAATAAGAATTTACTTCTCTCTTCAGTGGTTTTATTAAGTCGTGAAAAAATGCGTCGATACTCTTCGATTCTTTTAATTGTTTCCACCGTTTAGAATTGCCACCCATACTCGCTGTAAATGCGTGAAATCCGTAGGTTACAATGTGTTTAACAAACATGAAACGATTTAGGGATCTGCAGCGGGTAAGAACGCCCGTTCCCCATCGCGATGGAGGACCTACTGAGATCGCCGAGACGCGACAGAAGAGGGAGACGAAAACGATAGTGGAAAAGAGGGCCGGTAGGGGAGGGTTGTTAGGGAGGTTTAGGGAGAAGGAAAGTGAAAGAGGGGGGAGGGGGGAGGGTGGCCGAGCTGCTAGGTGGGGCAAAGGGAGGACAGGAAGAGTGGCTTTGCTGGCTGTGGCTCCCCGATATCGATTTCCGATAGCGGCATTTAGTACTCTGTATATTCTGTCTACTCCCATACGTGTCTGATATGGGGACGTATAGGTACAGGTATACGCGATGAGTGTCGCTATGATAGCGACAGAGAGAAGAGAGAGAGAGAGAGAGAGAGAGAGAGAGAGAGAGGAGAGAGGAGTAACCCGGCTTTCAGTCGCTGCAGTCAAACGACGACGCAAGGTGTCGCAAAGGGCAGACCGTTTCACCAGGCCAGTGTCTGACGTTTTCGGTAGTTTGGACTCTCTTTGTGCAAGGACCACACTGAAAGGCAAATGCCGAACAAGGCCGACGACCGCGATCAGAAAACCAACGGTCAAATGTTAGTACACCTGCCAGGAGTGCGTCCTGCAAAACAAAATAAGCAGGAGAAAACTGCTTGAAAGCAGACTCCCTTTGGTTTACTTAGTGGTCTGAAAGTATTTGGGGCCTCTAAAGAACGAAATATCTATTTCTTTGACGAACGAAATGACATTTCATTCAAAAACAATAGATTTCGAGGTCATCGGTATTTTTACAAATGGTACCCTATATTTTCGACTGGATATTCTTGTAGATAATAAAGAGACGAATCCAACGAGTACAATGACTATACCATTACGATCATCTAATCTCAAGATACGTGTGTTTGAAAGGTAGGCACTTGATACTTTCAGACGCAAATATCTCGGGACCGAGTGATCGGAATAGTACGGTCATTGAACTCTTTGGATTCGTCTTTTTATGCTCTATAAGCACATATAAGAGAATAGATTAGATACGACTTCGAAGACCTCGAAATCTCCCAAACAGATTACATCGAGGGAAAATTGACCTCAAACAAGATTGATAGTAAAAACATTAGTGGACGTCTAACCCTTAAAAAAGAACTACAAAGCTGAGGTGTTGAAAGAAGATTCGCGGAGCCTAGAAGCGCTTCAGGATTAAAAAAAGAACAATAAACAGCGATTTCACACGGGAAATTCGGCGCGCGAGTAATCAGGCGCCGACAACCAGATTCTGTGGAGTTCAATTATCCAAGAAACGGTCGCAAAAAGCGACGGTGAATTTGAACCGAGGCGTGGATCGGCGATCCGAGAGCTGCGGAACATTACACGGTCCGAGATCTCACGTCCCGGGTCCATTTGCATCGTTGCAGGCAGCGGCGAGAGCGATGGTCTCGCTTGGCCAGGACATAATTAGTCGGCACAATGGCGAAGAAGCCGGTAAACTCGTCATTAATCAAATCCTCGGTTTCCACAAGAAGCTCCCAGACCCCCTCTATCGTCCCCCGAGGACGCCAGCCGCTCGTATTAATTATCGCCAACCCGTTCCTCCTTTGTTCAACGACCTCCCTCCTTGAAACAGGAAGACATCTCCTTCTCGAACATTTTTTGGCCTCCTGCTCCCAAAAATTCAATCGTCCACACGGTGAAATGTCGCTTTGATGACCGAAAACACCTGAGCTAGACTACAAAAATTGTAATACGGTCGTTTTACAGCGTTTCATAATTTCATATAATTTAAGATAATGTTTGAACCGAACCTAGCACCGTTATCGCATAAAAAATACTCTCCGTTACTTTGAACTTTGAACATTTTTCCTGCTTCAACCATAAAAGCTGCACGAACGAGACTTGCATAGAATGATTCTTTAGATCATTTCAAGTACAATGATATATTTTTTGTGTCGTTAGGGACGATCAAACAAATTTAAATAATAATTAAACCAAAGGAAGTTGTCGCATAAATTTTCTTGGACGCTTGTCAAATTTGAGAATTTTACCTGCTTCGACCATAAGAGTCACACGAACGAGACTTGCATAAAACGATTCTAATCAAAGACAATAATATATTTTTTTTAAACTGCATAAATGTTTCAACATGTCCGTTTGTTCATTAATGGACTACGTGTTATAGAGTAGGGATGGAGGCTAGTCCAAATTCGGTGTCTTCTGTTTAAATTGTTTTAGGGGGTAACTTTTCGGGGGTAAAACGGATCACCGTCCCACAATTTCGAATAATCGAGGACCGTGTTCTTGGTAGGCGGTGCAAAATCCGCCGGATAAAAGGAACCCAAGGACACGATTTACGTAACCGGGCTCCGAGCCCGGAGGTTTCCATTTGCCGGACGGCTGCTCTAACCAATTGACCACCTCCCCCCGGTGGTATTCCACCCCCAATTCGTAATACAGAAACGTCTGTCCATGAGATACATATTACGCAACGACGGGAAATCGATGGAACGAAAATTGTCCTGTGCTCGGCTCGGGAACCACGCTCGATCCTCTGTCGCGCCGACGCGACGCGACGTACGAAACTATATTCGCCAAAATCCGAAAAAAAACTAATTTGAGAGTCGAGAGATTTAGAAGGTTCGAGAAAGTTACCGTAATTTTTTTCCGATTTTTCACGAACAATCCAGGTATACAGAGGAAGGGTTGAAGATGCTGCGACGGACAAAGAAATTTGTAACATCGCTTATAACAAGACTAGACACAAAAATAACATGTATGACGTGTAAATTAAGTAGGAAACGGTGGAAATATTTTAAGAATTAAAAAATACCCTTGTATTCGACTGTTTAAAACCATCGAGCAAAGGAATATATGTCTGTGCAGCTTCAGCATATCGAAACGATTGCAGACGATTTTTATTTCTTAGAAAAATCGGTCTTCTTTCCACAGAGGATCTTCGGTAACGTGAGTAACGTTCCCGATAAGACCGGGAAGGGTTCGAGCGAACATCCAGCACGATTTCCTCTGACGTTTCGAGCGACAGTGCACCGCGGCGCTCGATACGAGCCTTTTAATAACAAGAACAGCACGCGGTAATGGCACGTAGACACGAGGAAGTCGAGGGCCGCATTATAGGCGGACCGAGTCTTCGAATATGCCGGAGAAATTGAAGGGGAAACGCGGTGCATCGAGGCTCGACGGGTATGGGGACTCTGCGAACACAGGGGCTGTGCAAGGGGGCTGGAGGGGTGTAAAGAGGGGGGGGGACGAAACCTGGGGGAGGAACATGCGGGGGTTGGGAGGGGGAGGGGGATGGCGGTCGGTAATCGATGCTCAGCACCAATTAGTAAAACCACCCTGCGTCGAACTGCTTTAAACCGGTTCACGGAGCAACGCACGGCAGAACCGAGCCCCGATCGATTTTCTGAAACTCCTTCGCCGCGAGAGCTGATCCTGCTGCGAGATCTGCGCCGCTCATCTGCAGTCGGGGATTAGGGCCGAGTCTTGCACCGGTGCCTTGTTCTTGCTGCCGATAGTCGGCCGAGATGCACCGGCGATGCACTCGGTCAAGTCGAAAAGGCGATCGAGTCTTCCGGCTGCACCTGGGACCGGAGATCTTCGGAGAGATGGTTTCGGATGAGTTTGCTGAACCTTGTGCTAGCCTTCCATCGATTTTGTTAATCCTAGATCCAACTCCGTTGACCAATCTTCCGGTTTTACACATTAACTTATGTTATACAATATTTTAACAGTTTTATTAATCAATTATATGATCCCTGCTATTTTCTACATCCCTTGACTAAGCCTTATGCGAATAACTGGACACCTCGAATTTCTTTTTGAAACTTCTTTAACCCTTAGCACTCGAATGGCGACTGTAAGGCGCCACTAAAAATTCTTGTATCATTATTCAAAATATTTTGTACATTATTAAATTTCGTTTCGATTTAATGAATGGCTTCGAGTGCGAAGGGTTAATATTTTTCTTGATAAATAGCAGAATTATTGTTGATTTATACGACCCTGAGTACGATCCTTCATTAATTTACATTTGAGTTATAAAATTGTAAAGTGCAACATCATCGAGTACCGTAGAAAATTTCCTATCTAATTCGTAAAATGTAAACTGATAGGCTGTAACAGTTTTGATTACAATAATTAAATTCGATACGGTGGAATGTTTTGTGCCTGTTTAGCGGTGAACGGGCAAAGGGCGTAAAAGTAAGAGAAAAGCTGAAAAACAATTTTTGACTCCCATAACTCCCCAGCCGGGGACACGGCTATTGTTCAGACAGCGTTGTCTCATTGCTACGACCCCCTCCCCCTGGTTTCCTCCGCCCCCAGGTGCCCCTCCCACGGCCACTGGCCGCCCCCGTGCCCCCAGGAGGATTAAATCGCGTCTCATCCACCGGCCCGGTCGATATCCAACTCGGCTACCGATGGAAGAACGTTGACCAGGAGACGAAACTTCCCAAGGATACACTTTCCGCACGTATCCGTCCTGCGCGCGCACCGATATCACCCCCCTTCCCCTCCCCTGATATATATATATGTATATACACGGCACGCTTTAAGTAGGACAGCAGAACGACACTGGCCGCCAACCGATACAGAGAGGATGCTGCGCGATTCCCTTTTGCATCGTGAAACTCGAACTTCGTGACAGAATTCGGTTTCCAAAGGGTCATGACTTGCCTCTGGTTCTGAAACGAACGTGACGTTTGAGAATTTTTTTCTGAAAAAAGATAGTGCGTATTTTGTCCTAACAGCATAATCAAAAGTACATATTATTTTTGTCGTTGCAACGTGTTCGGAGTTGTTTCAGTGACAGCCTCCACTCCTAGAAGTTGACTGTACTGGTATTTAGGAATTTTTTTTTGGGAAAGTTAGTGCACATTCTTCTCAAACAGATAGCCTATTTAAAAGTATGTATATTGTAAAACATGCAGCAATTTTTTGTTTGCAATATTTAAAAAAATGCCCTTAGTATAGACTTAGCGAAACGACGTGCCTACAATTCCGTATAATTGAATAGCAGAGAAACAGGTTTTTCCGATTTCGCGAGTCCTTCGAAATTTCTGAAACACCCTGTGACGAGAATCTGGTTCCGGCTCGCTCGTATCCAACGCACCCTGAAACGCCATTGTTCCTGTGCACACATCACTCGAGTTAGCCCCCCGAACATTGGATCCTACAATCTCATCAGAGCTGACGGATGAAAAACGGTGATGGACTCGATACCCCGGCGAATACAGGGCGACCGTGCACGATACACGAATCGAGAATGCGAGGGGTGAAGGTGATTTCCCTACTTTGCTTTCAAAGTAGATTAAAACGTCATAACTGCATAAAATCTGCAGTTCAAATACGATTAATGCCGTTCGGTTACTTAGCAGTTAAACGATTTAATTGTTCGGCAGTGAAACTCGCGTTAAGAAGTATCGCTCTTTGCAGAAACTTCCGCAGTCCGGTCTAATTTAGCGAAAATCCTTCAGGAATCTCCGACAAATGTCTTTGTTGAGTCTCTGTTGCGTGTCTTAAAATAGATTTAATGAAATATCGCGATCGTGAAGACTGTCAGCGAAACAGACGATTATGGCGAACGTGTTATGCGTTACGTGTTAAGTTTGAAAACTGGTCGAGTGGGTACACGTTCTGTGGAATGAAGTTTGGATAACGCGTCCGTTCATTACCGGCTGTTTCTACTAGTTGCGGCCGGCGCTATCGCTGTACCACGAAACCTTTGCATAATAAACGTTTCCTTCGCTGATCTTAACAAACAGACGCCACGTGGACGAAAACAGTCATATATTCGCTTGAACCTGCTGACACTTTAATTACTATTTTCGAAGACTCGTCCACTAGATACAATCATACTCTTCATAAATACTTCGTTTCTAATGATCCAGCTCTGAAGAATTATGCAACGAGCCTGAACAGATCAATCCTAATTTACAACCATTCCTTAATTGTACATACAGGGTGTCTCAACTAAATGGAATTATCTAAACGTCTGCTCAATTTACTGTCGTACGAGAAAAATTTTTTAAAGGCATTCTCTAACGAGGTGCCAGAGTTATCGCATTTTTTCTTTGATATTCTTGTAGAGTATGAAAAGACGAATCCAACGAGTACCATGACCATAGCATTTCGGTCATTCAGTCTCGAGAGATTTGCGTCTGAAACATAAGACAATAGATGGTTTCAGACACAGATATCTCGAGATTTAGTGACCCGTAGGATATCGTCATGGTACTCGTTGGATTCGTCTTTACATGCTCTGCCAGAATATCGAGGAAAAAATATAAAATTTCGTTTAAAAAATAATTCCTCGTCATATGCGTCCCTAGAAATTGCATTCTGGGCAGGTATTTATGTGCTTCAATTACGTGCCAGTGAATGCACAATTTTTGAGATTGTATACTATATACGATCTTACTCTGTGAGCAATTCTGTAGTGACTAAGTTCTCTAATAGATTTAAATATTTCTCTCTCAGTCGGAACAATTTTAATCGACAAAATACCAACTGTACAGCGTTTCTGAAGATGTTAAACGTTTCGGAAAACGACTGCTATTGATTCAGAGCAGGTAAATCTTGACTCGGGACGATTCAGCGACGAGGGCGACGCAGCCGGCGTCGACGTAGGGCGCACCGGTGCAAAGTAACGGCGTGATCGATGCCGCAACGCTAATTAATTAACATTCCCTCGCGGAAGAGGTCTCTGGTAGACACACCTATACGAGAGAGCGTCCTCTCTCTTTCCCGCCAGGTTTCAGCCCCTCTCTCACAACTCTCTCTCTCTTTCTTCCTCGATCCTTCTGTGTCTCTCGCTCCGCCTCGTTCTCCCTCATCTTTATCCAGCTCGTGCGAGTTTCCCAGCTCTTTCTCCAGCGACCATTCTCCTCTCCGCTCTCTCTCTCTCTCTCACTCTCTCTCTGTCTCTCCTTTTCACTCTAGCGACTTTAACGCCAACGATCGTTACCGTGCCGCGATAACGACGACGCCGGCAACGACCGGCAGCCGATAGGAATATTCCTGAGAGGATTATTCCTGGAGGACCGGCCCGGAAGAAGTTTGAAGGACGATTCCAGGGCGAGGGATTTTAGGCTCGGAAGCAAGGTCTGATTGGGTCCTTGTTTGATCCGAGATGGACGAATCTCTGTGCGTCGCGATTCTAAAAACCACATCTGACTGACGGCAACGCGAGAATTCTTTGTTAGCAGACCGTGGAGTTTACGTGCTCGTTACGTGAACGCGTCGAATGTGTCCAATACCATATTTTCCCATTCTGTTCTATCACTTTTTCCCATTTCTCAGGTGACTTATCGAATAAACCTACGAACAAAGTTTTATCTTTGAATTTTAATTGAAAACCCGTCTCGGCCGAATAGATCGACGAATATTCAGGACAATGCGTGCTCATTAGGCATGTGCGGGCCGCCCGATATTCGGGTTCGGGTCGGGTGGCAGAAAGTCGGGCGGGCTTGATTCGGGCGCCCGATACTTCGTGACGCATCGGGCTACCCGAGAGTTTCGGGCGGCCCGAACGTTTCGGGCTACCCGAGAGTTTCGGGCGGCCCGAGAGTTTCGGGCGGCCCGAACGCTTCGGGCTACCCGAGACTTTCGGGCTTCCTGCTCGACTTCGTCGGGCGGGTTCGGCAAGAATCGGACAAGTTCGAGCGAGCGAGTTATCGCGATACCTGAGATAATCTCAGTGACATTCAACTCTGCGTTCTTATGAAATCCATAATGGTAATAATGATACTTCTTTCATAACTTAATTAATCTTTATTTGCATTAAATTTTGAAATAATTCACGGTACGCGTGAAAAATTTAAAAGACAACATTTCTGGCATTCTGACAAATTTGTTCCTCCGAATAAACTTGTATATGTATCGATAACATCATTAAAATATCCTTACAAAGTTATATACACCTAGAAGGTATGAAAATAAGATAAATTATGACAATTTTTTACATTTTGTGCTGTTTTTATTGACAGTGATATAACTTACTTGTTATAATATACAGAGTGTCCTAGTAGGAACATTTGCGAACAGAAAAAATACTGAAATCAAAGTTTATTTTAATGAAAACGTTGTCTCGAGAGACACCAACATTATAGAGTGGTGGGGCTGTCATCGGAAAAGATTTCCAATTTTATCATTAGCAGCTCAACGCTACCTAGCTGTACCCGCGATACATGTTACGAGTGAGCGCTTATTTTCTGCTTCGGGAAATATAGTTACTCAAACGCGGTCGCGATTAATAACAGAAAATATTGAAAAGTTAAGTTTTCTACATTTTAATTTAAAGAAAATAAGTTAGTTTATAAAGCAAGCTAGATAATAATTAAAGTAACTGTAGTAATATTAAAATTATAATATTTATATTTATATAAATGAATATATTATAGTAAATATATCGCACATTATTTAATATATATTATGTATTTTATACTGTATTTAAAACTGTCATTTTTATCGCATTTGAGTTCAATAATTTCTATTTTGTTATTTTATTATGCATTATTTTTTAAGAATTTCTGTTAGGTTAATGATAGTTAATTAATAAGTTATACTAATAAGTTTATATATTATAACAATTTTTTTGCGTACAATTTGAATATGCAATAAAAAGTACCAGGTTCCATTTAAAGAAAAACGACTTCCGGTTTGAAAATCCGTTAAAATTGCAACTATCACCATTCGATAGAGCGTACTCGAATTAGTTAGAATATTTTTCTAATTTTCAAAAAAATTCACTGTCCACCATTTTAATAGGGGTAGACGGGTGGTCTAGGACACTCTGTATATTATAACAAGTAAGTTATATCACTGTCAATAAAAACAGCACAAAATGTAAAAAATTGTCATAATTTATCTTATTTTCATACCTTCTAGGTGTATATAACTTTGTAAGGATATTTTAATGATGTTATCGATACATATACAAGTTTATTCGGAGGAACAAATTTGTCAGAATGCCAGAAATGTTGTCTTTTAAATTTTTCACGCGTACCGTGAATTATTTCAAAATTTAATGCAAATAAAGATTAATTAAGTTATGAAAGAAGTATCATTATTACCATTATGGATTTCATAAGAACGCAGAGTTGAATGTCACTGAGATTATCTCAGGTATCGCGATAACTCGCTCGCTCGAACTTGTCCGATTCTTGCCGAACCCGCCCGACGAAGTCGAGCAGGAAGCCCGAAAGTCTCGGGTAGCCCGAAGCGTTCGGGCCGCCCGAAACTCTCGGGCCGCCCGAAACTCTCGGGTAGCCCGAAACGTTCGGGCCGCCCGAAACTCTCGGGTAGCCCGATGCGTCACGAAGTATCGGGCGCCCGAATCAAGCCCGCCCGACTGTCTACGGCCCGACCCGACGATTCGGGCGCCCGATATTCGGGCGGCCCGCACATCCCTAGTGCTCATATTTCGTTTAAATAGAGTAATTATTTTTAAAGCTACGCTGATTTTTTTGACGTCCTGTTGCTATCCACACTGCGTTCGAATTACCGGTGTATAATCTGAGAAGGATCTCAGGGTGCAATTAAATAAAAATTGCCTCGATTTTGAGGAACTTTTATGGCCCCTGGTTCGGCAATGAACGCGCTAACGATAATCGATAACGTTATCGCGAGTATGGATCGCGAGCCATGCGTCGAACTCGATCGATCCCCGCGGGCAATGGTACCGATGCACCGTACATATATGCAACACTGCAGGATGCATCGCGGACGCAGGAAGTTGGAGTTTCTGCGTCCGTGGGTAGCTATTGATGGATTCTGGAAGGGGTATCGAAATAGTTCGCATCTCGATGGCTGACAGGACATTTCTATAGCCGCGAATTTTCGGCAACATCTTCGCGAATTAATTAATCTTCGACTGCCGACCTAGATTAGGACGTGTCATCCGATATTTCATCCTTCCGACACCTATATCCACCGCTTGTTTTTTTTTTTCGTTGAAAAATTGATTATTCTCAGAGAATCTCTCGCAAAACGCAACGGGCTTTACGGAATAAATTGTATTAAAATGAGTGAAGTTGATTAAACGAATAAATAATAGTAAAATCTACACCGGTATCTTTCACCGTCCCGCTTTAAAAAGAAATAAAAATGTATATGTGGGAATGGTCGTTGGCGAGGATTTCGAGGCAGAAGGAAGATCATGCAACCAGAAAAAATCGAAGAAAATCGAACCGGATGGTAGCGAGTAATCGCGTTCATTTGCTCGAACATCGGGACACGAGTTCGAGCATCGAGTCTCCGGTTTCGAGCTATCGAGATCAATATTTGAATAGACTCGAAAGCATCCGGTAGCTTGGTAACGACATTACAAACCGACGAGATTACAAATTGGAGCTCGACGATATCGACGCGCTCGATACCGAATAATATGTACTGTGGCCAAACAAACGTGCCGGAGCTCGAACGTCTTTCAACGTCCCTGAATCCTCGGATGAAATACGCTTGTCGTCTTTCAATGGATCATCAACTCCTGATTTCCGATCCCTCGGCTGTAGGCACAATTGAATTATTTCCAATTGTGTCGGAGTGATTAATCGTTGGCGAAGATTCGGAAGATGTATTCCGAATTCGAAGTTGGTCTTCGATGTGTGCACAGTGTGTTGCAAAAATATTAAATCGGTGAAAGCTGTTTTCAATAGTGACCCGGACAACATATTTTAATTTACTACGGATCTTTGTGCGGTATAAAAATTTTTCTTGGATTTTCTTGGCCATGTCATCCATATGTGGGTGACGGAATTATTTGTTCAGGTTTTAAAATGAATTTTTACGTTAATACATTAATTGTATCAAATTCAATTGGGATATGTAAAATGCAAGACAGTTAGAGGACCACTCAATATCATAGGTTTAATTTTTTTCAATCTTTATATCGCTAAATAACTTGCTTTGTCTTTGTGGAATGTTTGAGGTTTCTAGTTTGGCATGTCAAAGTGATCTGATCCAGTGTCCAGTCGGGCTGGATCGAGCAGGCTCTCGTTGACCAAAGCCAATAATAAACGGAACCGAATCGATCGACGGAAACGCGGGACCGTTTTAACGGCGAAAAGGAGGAAGAAGAAGAAAAAGGGGTGGCCAGCGTGGAGGCCATCGAGCGAACCGGGTCGAAACGCGGTTACAGAAGTGGAACGAAGGACATGCATACCGAGTCAGGGACGGATAAGACAGAGAAAGGCGACAATTCGAAAGCTGTCGGTGGCACGACGACCAGGCGAGAGCGGAGAGAAAGAGAGAGAGAAAAAAAGAGAAAGAGAGAGGGGGGAGAGGGTGCGAGGGGGTTGGAAACGGGTCGTCGAGGGATGCCAGGACGTGAAATAGAAGAAGCCCCGAGGACGGCGTGCCACCTCGTCGCCCCGCTAATGCAACATGACGCGATACGAGCGAACTTATGGTTCTGAGCCGCGGGGGGAGGGGGGCTGAAAAAACGAAGAGAAAACGCGCTGTCGGTTCGAGAGAGCAGTCACCACCCGCCCCCGCGGCTGTCTCCGGGAATGTTTCACCAATCAGGAAGCACCGCAAGGCGCCCCGTTAACAAACGAGCCAGCGCCGAGCGAGCATAATTCAGAATATCGTCTCGGTTCAGGCGAACCGTGTCCCTCTAGTATACCAACCCCGAGAAATGAGCCAGATCGATTAACCAGAGTTTTTTTACATTTTGCAGTATCATCGCCGTAACTGTCGCGAAGGTCTCTATCGTAACTGTCCAAATTTTATCCCCACCACTGAGGGGATCCCCCTCGGAACCAGTCAAGCGGTAAACGCGTCGACCGAGCCAGAGAGAGGTTAAGTGTCGGTGAGACTCACGCTAACGCAAGCCAACCAGAAGATTGCAACTTTTCTAATTTTTATTCTTTTTTATGAAACATTTACCATCTCGTTTTTCTAATTGAAATGACACCAAAACACGATATAGTTACCAAAGAACGTAGCACCTCTATTAGGACTGTATTGTTGATACATTTGCTCCATGGTTAATCTGTTCCGTTTAGTATTTGGACGGAGGACTGTGAAGATAATAAATATATGTATCGAAAAGGAGTCGTAAGATCGAAAAGTTGTAGAAGCAATATTGCTTAGGAATATTGCCGGAATAAGAAAAGAAATGGAGGGGGAAGAGGAAAGCAAGAGACCCAAAGAATTAATAATGGGAATTAATAAGGTGGTTATCAAATAAAAAATTCATATCCACTGAGCAGATAATACGAACAAGCAGTGTATCATTTCAAACAGTTTCCGCGATTTCTCTTTTTTACATTAATTCCAAATGAAATTCACCAGCTCCGAAAATAACGATGTGTTTCTACGTTTGTTTACAAGACTACGTAAGTGAACGGAAATCAGGAACGTAATAAAATGAATTTGTTATTCACATTTGATATAATGATAATAACCAACAACGAAATTCGCGAATGTTAATACGCTACCCCGTAAATTTTATAATTCGATGCTCTGTATTTATTTTTGTTTTTTTTTCCTCGGAGAGAGAAAGAGAGAGAGGGGGGGGGGGAATTAAATATAAGGATAAATCACCAGTTTTGCAGAATCTGTTCAATTTAAATGAAAAGATTAAATGAGCTTTACAAAATATACAAAATGTTTATTTTCCTCTTAATAATTCACAATTAAATGCTGCGTTCTCTGAACTCCGCGGGATTTTAATTAATTCTGTCGGGTGTAATGGGCGTATGAGAAACTGGTGCATATTGGCCACACTCTTTTTATCTTCTGCAATTTTCTCTGCCAGTTTATTTCGATGCGACCGATTTTTGGTGCGGCCGTTTTTCATTCGCGTGAGCAACTATCCACGTGTCGAAACGCGATAGAAAATTTATTCATAAATGATACGAATGATGATAAATGAAGAGAAATATTACATCGGTAACGCTATGCCGTGTAACTTGCAGTTACATTTACAAACGGCATTTGAATTTCCATTATAGGCTTAGATAAAGGAGTTAAAAATCATGACCTAAACATTTTTCGTTGCAAACAAATTTTTTAAAATTGTACAAATCGATTCGAAACCTTTTCCCAAACAAGCATACTCATCTCACGTGAAAGAGTCGCGAAACTCGCAACGTTCTATACCGGTCGCATCATTTTTCTATTATCCATCATCGAACGCATCCTAAACCCGGCGTTATCCGAAGATTCAACAGCCCAGGGCATGAATCATTATCTCCGAATCGAGGATAAACAGTAGGCAGTCGACTTATGGCTATACTGCCGCGGAAGACAGGAAGACGGAAGGGAAACGCAAGAGGATAAACCTGGAACCTTGGAGACGGTTAGGGGATGGTGGGGCGGTTAGGGGATGCTGCTGTTGCTGGTTGCGTCGCTGGTTAGATCGGAGACCCGAGAATCGTGCATCCTTCGGCGTAGGGGAAAGGTAAGGTAAAGAATTATACTACGTGCCCCGAGTGTCAAGTCGTGGGGGTGGTTTATGGAACAGAAGCGGGAGGACGTTATGGGGGTGCTCTTTCTAACGTGACGGCGCACGTGCAGGACGCAAAATATTTATCGAGGTTGACCTTTCTCGAAGCAGTTTCTGTTTGTACGTTGCGAAAAGTGGGCGTACTTCTTTGTTGACATTTTGTACACCTTTTCTTACGGCTTTTGGCTACAGAGAATCCGATTTTTTGAGATTTTAGAAAAATTGACTGGGCAGTGTTTAAGATACCACAAAGATGATTTACAGTATTTTGATGACTGACAAATGTTTTCAAGGTCAAGACTTATCTTTCATGCGTTTTTTCTTATTTTTGCCTTATTCTGTGATATTTCAGCTAGAATTTAGCGAAGGTTTCATCGCTCTATTTTAATTCTGTCAAAAGTTATACGATCTTTTAGGAGGTAGTCTTCAGGGAGAGGGACAGCTGGTTTCCTTGATTTTCAGTTTTTGGTAACTTGGATAAATATTTTCGATGTCGAAAAACACTTGTGAATTATTTTTGTTATTTCTGCCTTATTCTATAATGTTTCAAGTATAATTGGGTAAAAGTTTCATCCCTCGATCGCTCGATTGTCAGTGTAACAGCATAATTTCAGTCTCCTCTCTGGAAATTTCGTTTTATCGTATTTTACATTGGAAGATGGGAATTGGACTCGCTAAACGGAATCCGAACGACAAGAAAGGAGGAAAGGAGCAAACTAGAAACGAGATCTATACTCGCACAATTCGTCTTATTCAAAGACTGCCCCAGGTTCGGTGTCAAGTGGCCAGGAAAATGTTTGGAGACTACTCTCGGCCTCACCTTTGAGCTTTTAGATCGGAGAGGAACGTGGCAATTCACCTCGCGAGAAAAAAAAAACTGTTTCATGCCAAACAATGCCAGTTCTGACATCTTTCGACACATTATTAAAACAAGTTTACGCTGCGATACTCGTAAACATCCTCAAAGAAGCCTCACCCTTTACGAACACGCTCGAAACTAATCGTTCTGTCCTCTAGAGATAATTTCGATGAAACGATTAAGAGAATAAATTTTTATTTATGTTGCTTGCGGACGAGTCAGAACATTTTTATTCGAAAGATCAGCAGATAATTGCATTTCGCGAGTATTCGACACAGATGGGCCGACCCGAAAACACCCGCGAATCCAAATTGTTTTTCTCGGCCCGCAAAAATAACCCTCGGGATTGAATCGCATCGCGGCTGAATTCGCGCTTGCGAGAGGAGCGGAGCGGATCGGAGCGGATCGGATCGAAAAGGGAACAACAGGAGAGGACTCATGCCATTCTTAGCATCTGCGAAGCATACTATATTAGCGTATCGCGAGGCCCGCGGCATCCCGCGGTCAGAATAGATTTCTCTGTTCGAGCCAATTCAGCGTGGCGCGTCGCGACGCCTCGCACACACCGATCCACGTCACAGAGTTTAGTCACATTTCTCCCGTACAACTTTTGTTCAAACTCTCCTTTCAAATCCGTCCTAAGGTATTTCACGAAAAAATATATTTCAAGCTTCTGTAAGCTTAAAGCTTATAGAAAGTGAAAAAATTAAAGCTGGTTAAAAAATTTAGAAAACGGCTTTCGAGTAGGCACGGTGTATGTAGTTTTGAAGGAAACTGTTTTCCAGAATTTTTCGTTGCAGATTTAGGTTAGATATTCATCAAAGTTTTATCAAAGCGGCACTAAACTCTTCGATCCAGAGCACGGTCGGCGTCGCGGCGCTACTCTGCCACTCGGAATCCGGCGTCGGCGTCTCGGCCATTCACGTCGACGACGTCCATCCCGAAAATACACGGCCCGGATGGACCCTTCCAGCGGTTCAATTAAGATTTCTTGCGGTCTACTTGCCGCGAAATATTCTATCCGCGAATTCACGCCGCCACGTTTTTGTCGGCCAAGGCGAACGGTACGTCGAAATTGTTGTTGTTGCCCATAGGTGCTCACAGTGAATTCTCCATATATGTCAACAACAAGGGTCCTGCCAGCAACATGTATCCTCCAGGAGACATGCCTCTCATATGCCCCGCGGTAGTGGGGATAATACCGTGACGTTTATCATTCAGCCCTTGACGACATATACAGGGTGTTTGGTAACTGGTGGTACAACCGAGCATGGGGTGATTCTACATGAAAGAATAAGTCGAAAATATAGAATATAAAATTTGTTCATCCGAAGTTTCGTTATCGAGAAAATCGAGTTTGAAATGCAGCATGCTATTCGATAGGAATTGTCTGACGCGTCTGATCACGACAAACCAAATCTACTTGCTGCATATACGAAAGCACACAAACCTGACAGATCTTCAAAGTCGATTTTCTAGAAAACAAAGCCTCAAACGAAAAATGTTTATTCTATATTTTCGACTTATTCTTTCATGTAGAATCAGTCCCTTTTCGCTCCAGACACCCTGTTTATAGAGAAATGACTGCATTGGTTTCCTGAAACGTGGCGCTCTTGATCTTTGGCTTTGAAGACTATGTTATGACAACATATTTACACAGATTACACAGATTTATCGTATACAAATTATTCCACATTTGGCGAAACACATTGTTCCACGTTCACATCTACGATTCTTCTTTTACAATCTAATTACGGCTCTAAACAACCAGAGCATCGCAAATGAAGCCGACGACGCGAAGCTCGGCTGGTTGAAACAAAGGGCAGAGGGAAAAGCAGCAACAGGGAAACACACGTCGGTGTCAAAAAAGAACCGCGGCGAAGGGATGATTTAGATAAAATTGCCGTCAGGTACGCTGAACTCCGTTCCGGGCTCGTGCATTTGCCGAAATTTCAGAGCCGCGACATTTTTCTCTGCATCCTCTTCTTTCTTTCTTTCTTTCTTCTTTTATTTTTTTTCTGTTTTTCGTTCTGTTTCTGTTTCGCACGGTGCGTCGAGCCGCATCCGGCTTTATGGAGCTTTCCATTACTCTCGGCGAGCGCCAAACGCGAATCTCCGCGTCTAATAGGAGCACCCTTTTAAATGTACAGCGGCGTGTTTGTTTCCGCGAGTACTCGCAACAAAAATTCCCCATCCATTCTCATTGTTTCAACGTTCGCCTGCCGCGACGCGGAACAGCCTCTCTGCGCGCCGCGTGTGTCCCCCGAATCACATTCGCGACGCGACATTAACCATACATTATTTCGAATACTATGCCGGATAGTTGCTATTAAGTGCGCGAATTTATTCGGGCCCCTGACAATGGATTTATTTCCCCGAGTGAAAGTAGTCGTCGCTGTTTCTCCACAATATTGTGTAATTAAGGGGATATTCGCGCTTTCCAGGCCGTTCTCGCACGAAATTTTTCCCGGAAAAACTATTGAACCGTTTGCAATGGGATTTTGCATACGTATTTATCGTTAGTTCAAGCATATCTGTGTTTTTCTGTAAGCGAAAATAATCAAAATTGCGTGAGTTATATATTTTTTTGTAGCCCCACCGCAAGTATATTTCTTAAATGTCCATCAGTCTCGAAATAGAAGATATTTATACAATTTGATATAGTCCTTTAACGGCGACTCGAAGTCAGACTTTTGATGGATAGTGTTTTTTATCCAAAAAATTGCATTTTTTCTGAGTTCTGATGTTCGTATTCAATATTTTCGTGTTCTCTTTTCTTTATAGCGAAGAGCGTTCTTTCATGACAGGAAACTTTCATAGTATGAAAAAATATATATGTAGGAGAGATATATTCTAGATCTTTTAGAGTTAAAATGGCTTCGAGTGCAAAGGGTTAATATATCACATAGGGTTTAAAAGTTGTACAAAAATGTCAGACAATTTTCAAATCCGAACCACTGTGCGGAGGTGAACGGTGCGTAGGACTCGCAGATCGATTCGATATGCAAGACCACGGGCCCCGTCCGTAGTCGATTAAACTTTTAGCAACGCGGAAGAATTTCGATCTGCGGCGTAATGCGGTGGCTGCACCGAACTCGACTTGTACTCGCTGCGCCACGGGCGTGTCCTCATTTAGCTAATGCTCCTGAGATCGCGAGAATTACCTTCTGATAGATTCATGATCGTCTCTAGGGAGAGCCCCGGATGACGGTCACGATCCTGGGTCACGTTCGACCGGGGGCCGTTCCTGAATAACCCATATCCCGCCGCGGCGTCCTTCGACCTGTTTCCTTGAATCATTGTGAAAAAGACGAGACGCGAAGTCGGGCCAGGGGCTAGGCCAGCAGCCCTAAAAGCTTTGCCAATCTAGCAGGAATATCGTTAATACGGTTCCATCGATTCTTTTTTCACTCTATATCCTGGGAGTGGGTGATTCGAGCGAGCCAACGGCACTGAAACACAGCGAATCCTCGATACATGTCAGCAACAAGGATCTGGCCAGCGACATATATCGTCCAGAAGCCATACTCGAAATACAGTAAGGAGCAAAACTGAATCCACACTATTTGAAACTACAGAACTTTTTTAACACTGTGAGTGCCAAACCAGAACCCTGAAAAATTCCATGAAACCAAAGTAAGTTATTTAATGAAATAAAAATTGAAAATAATTATGTGTGTGATATTGAGTAGTCTTCCAACTTTCTTGCATTTTACAGATCCTAATCAAATTTGGTACAATGAATATATTAACGTAAAAATTCATTTTAAAGCCTGAACAAATAATTCCGTCACCCATATATGGGTGACATGGCAGTCAACGTGTTAAAACTATATCAAATGACTTGAATGTTATTGAGAAGTCAGAAGGATTAGTTCATTAGGCGAGGTGTCAAGAATTTTTTTAAAACATTTGAATTGGTCGGAATCGCAAAAGAAATAGTAAAAGTTGGGGTTTTCAACTTATTTACATGAGCATGTATTGAAAATTTATTCACTCGAATAAGTTATATCCATGCTGAAAATTTCACAAATTTTTAATAATTCGTATGCGAGTTATGAACGATTAAAAGTGACAAAAAATGCCGTTTTCTACGATTTTCGACTTATAATCGCACTTTTAACCCTTAGCACTCGAATGGTGACTGTAAGGCACCACTAAAAATTGCTCTATTATTACTCGAAATATTTTTTACATTATTAGATTTGTTTGTATTCAATAAATTACTAAAAACTTCAGTATTGTACGAGCAAATTGTACCATTTTCGTATGTACAACAGGAAAAAAAATATATAGAAGTGAAATATTCTAGGTCGAAGGAAATGTTTCGTTTTGGAATTAAAATAGCTTCGAGTGCAAAGGGTTAACTTATGTATATATAGAGAGAGAGAAATCACTGTGTATATTGAAATTGGGACTTCAATAAGTATTCTAGAATTGTTTTAGATTTTTATCACAATCATCCAACATAAATGCCATGTGCAGACTGCGTTGATAAAAATACGGTTGCAGATTGAGGGTTAATTATTTCCAATTATCTGACACATTAGGCAGTCAAGAATCATTTTAAGCAAAAGATCCTTCCGCAGCAAGGTGTTCAGAAGGAGTTGCTCATAGAGCATCGATCACGAGCGTAATCGAGTCTTCCGAAGAAGAAGAAGAAAAAGAAGAAGCAGAAGAAGAAGAATACTCGAAGACGTAGGGCTAACCGGTCCGGCCGGCGCGTTATCAAAGCTAATCCAATTTTCCGTGGACTCGGTTCCCGATATTAAGCCGCGTTCGCAGCGCGCCGCTGGAAAATCAAACGGGTTTATATACGCGTCGCGATCGATCGCGACTTGCAGACGGCTCTCGCGAACGGCTTTCATTCGTCGAGCATGTCGAACCCAGTGTGGCTGCCAGCTTCCGACAAAGTATTTGTTACATTACAAAATTTCTATTTAACAGATTAGTAAACATTCCAATATTATACATGGAAATCGGATCAGTTTCGTATTACGCCGATTGCAAAGGGTTAATAAACACCAAGTAATCTTGCATTTCGACTTCCTCACGATTATAGCGTAAGTGACCGTTATCACCTACTTCTCCGGGCGATATTCGAGTACGGTGATAAGAAGCGGAGAAACACAGGCCGGTGGGGGTTGCGTTGGGCGACAGAGGAGGAGGGGGGTGGGGTGGAGGAGAGGGTGGCAAAGGGTGGTGCCGGACAAAAGGACGCGGCGATGAAGACGGGGAAAGCGGATAAACGTGTGCCGGCCGCCGTTAGGCGAACACGGGCCAGAGGAGAGAGCGTTGTGCACATAACGCGCGACGCCTGACGTCGACGTCGACGCCGACGCCGACGCCGACTGCTGCAATGCGGCGATGTCGGCATTTTAATTGAAAACGCCGGCACTCTCTCTCTCTCTCTCCCTCTCTCTCTCTCTCTTTCGGCCTAGCGATACCGCCTCTTCCGGCGCTAACCACTTCTCGCTTCTTCGCTCATCCATTCGTGGTTTATTAACGAACGTTAATGTCGTAGGAGCGCGCCTCGTTCCTTTTAATTGCGTCCCTGAATTATTCACCGTGTAGCCGCCCTGTAGGCATGGCCGTATCGCGCGCGTCTCCACGCTGCTGCACCCGGCTTCTCGTATCGACACCTCGCGCCGAGATTCCGCGGTGCAACGCGGTGCAACGCGGTGCAACGGACTGGATCCGCCGGTTGAGGCGATCGCGATGGGTCATTTCGCGCCGAATCTGGTGCCAGTACCAGGTGAACGTGGTGGGAAGAATGCAAACGGATATATACGCGTCATACAGCGACACCGAGCCTAGGGGAAAACCTGGAAGACGTATATGTTCATCTGGAACCCAATAAAAAAGCGAGAAGCCGTATATATTCATATCTAGAATCTAGTGGAAAATCTAAATGAGGCATACATGGGCCTAGAGCTTAGGGAAAAATCGCGAAAAGGCATACATTGAACCTAGTGCCTATAGAAAAATCTAGAAAACGCATGTCTTCGTCTTGGACCCAGTGAAAAATCTAGAAGACGCGTATCTTCGTCTGGGAACCAGAGAAAAATCAAGAAGACGCGTACATACGTCTAAAGTCTAGTAAAAAATTTAAGAGACGCATCAGTGCGTCTGGAGCCTAGTGGAAAATTTAGAAGACGATTGTAATCGTGTGCATACCTGTGTTGCATTGAGCCTGCATCTGGAAATCGGTGCATCATCCGATGAATTTTTGGGAAGGGAAAATTGATAGAGACTTACCTGAAACAAAAAGAAAAAATTTTGTTAGTTATCGGCGAGTATATGCGTAATGTGAATTTTTCATGGTATGATAAAAATCTACGTACAATTGTCGTCCGAATGTTTCTGAAATATAAAATCGTTCTGGACGCATATGTGGATTGAACCACGTTGAAAAATAGTACGACACCATGAAGATGATAAATAAACATCGTGAATGGATAAAACAAAAAAGACCCAGACAAAGCAGGGTTGATGAAACCCTCGAGTGGTAAACTTGGGTATACTTTGCGGGATGTTGCAACGATGAGTGGGAGGAATGAAGACGGAGCAAAGAGGAATCTAGGGACATAGCGAGGGACAATGAGGTATTGTGGTGGGGAGGACGCTACTGGATAACCTTGAGCGGTCAATATTCCCTGTCCCGAGAACAGTGTGGACCGGTAGAGCCGAGAAACCTGGCACAAGAATATTCACTAATCATGAGATCTGTCCAAACGTAACGTATGGTCCAATATTAACAAAGATATACGATTTTTAAAAGCGTCTGAATATTAGTGGGAGTCACTGTATATCCGAGCCCAATAAATAATATAATTCATTCAGATAATTATATGTATATTCGCTCTTCAACGAATTATTTATACAACTAAGTCATCAACTCCAGCTACGTAAATTTTGTTTAATAAACTGTCCCGTGCACGGTCCAGTAAGTTTACATGTTATTACACTCCGGATCTCATGCATTTATGACAAGAATGTGTAAATTAAATGCAAAACAGTGAAAACATTTAAAAATGCAGCTGCATTATTTTCAACTCGTTAAGATTATCAGTAGAAGATATAAATGTCTATTTAGCTCCTGTATCGTGCAATTACTGCCGGAACGTTTTATTTTGCATAAAAATCCGCAGTCCAGTTATAATGTGTAAAGATCTTCAGTGGAAAACTAATAGAAGAAATAACCAGAAAACTTAGTGTACCACTTGCTCCATAACAAAGCACAACGTTCCAGATAGACGCACTTACGAACTAGATAATCCACAGTCAGATTAAAAACCAAACGTACACGATTAAAAATTGTTTTTATTTTCCCGGAGCCCACATTTTTATTTTTCTCTCCACCACCGTTCGCGTCGATTCAACAATCGACGCTCGATTTCGTTAATTCCCGGCGCGGTATCGCGGCACGAGGGAGGGAGCAGTAGCAGATTAGGCGAAATTTTAATTATTAATTAACGGGCCCGGGTGTCGATGATCCGCGGAATCGAGCCGTGGGCCGCTTATCGTTGTCATAGCGGGAAGATTATTAAACCGAGAGAGTGAGAGAGAGAGAGAGAGAGAGAGAGAGAGAGAGACAGAAAACAGGCGGGAAAAGACCTGGCCGACGTCTGTGCGCTCTTCGAGGGTGGCTGGTGCGCCGGGGGTAGCTACCCCTTGAAAACAGTGCCGTATCAAACGGAGCCAGGGCCCGGCAGAGATCGATGCGTCGCGAGGCTCATCACTTATTTACGCCTTCATTACTGTAAACAATGCGTCTCCCTTTGCGTCCGGTCTCTCTCTCTCTCTCTCTCTCTCTCTTTCTCTCTCTTGGTTTCGTTTTCCCTGCTTGTCAGTCCGCAGACGCTATTCTATCTCGTCTGGACCCCGGTGGTTATGTTCGCGACTGTGAGCCGTTCATTTCCGAAAGTGACTTCTGCGAACCTCGATTCAAAGCTGAAGGGATTTTTATAAACTTGCAAAGGGATTTTTATAAATTGTTCATCCAGGACACTATTGGCAAGCAATTCAACAAGCATACCCGATTCTTTGCAATCGAAGCAATTTTGAATTTCGGATATTTTAAACCGAATCTTCAATAATCTAAGCGATCTCCAATATCTTTTTTCCATTTATTAATAATGCGTTCCGAATTATATTGAGCAATGATTAGCACATAAGGAAGTACATTGAACAATCATTTATACGCATAGAGTTATGCAAGTGTGAAGTGCAGAATTACAATCAATGAGTTCGTACTTGTTCAACACATGTAAAATTAAAATTAGATATGTAAAATTAGATGAAAAATATATGTCGCATCACGGACGGTGTTTCGCAGAAATGGCTGGCAGGTGCTTCCGGTTTGAGATACTTAACTCAACTTTTTTGCGAACACTATTCGAAGCGTCATACGATAAGATGATACATACTGATCTTTTAAATAAAAATTGTCGAATTTATTTTCCAACTGTTCAAAGGCACTCTACGACAATGCTATGGGAAAATAGTTGTCAGGTCTTTCTAGTGCGAGCCGTTTAGCTGAATTTTTCAGTAAGTGCTACTTAAACATAGCACGATAGGATGTGTATATTAATTTTGCCAAAAAACCTTAGTTCTGAATATTTAAAACAATTGAAACGTACGTAACTCCTTGAACGGTTCCGTTTCATTTATTTAGGCCGAGTTTCGACAGAATTATGGCATTTTCTACGCCTCGGCGATCCTCTCCGAGGCGTTCCCGATTTTCCTGTTGAATGTAGGAATTTCCAATTAATCGTAACCGAATGAAAAACACACGGGGGAGATAAGAAGCGGCGCAAGCACGCGGCCATTATGCAATATCGGCGTCGCACTTCTCGCGATAACGTGTCGGCCGACCTTGTCCGTGTATTTCTGAAACTCGCGACAAACACGGCGTCGGGTTTCGCATTAGCCTGCTGCTCGACGGGTAACCTAATTATTCAAGAAGTGGACCAATTTGGACAATCGTTCGCGAGCGCGCTTACACGGGCACGCGTGCGCACACGCGCACACTGGCCTCTTGCATCGTTCAAAGCATTAATTTTTTACCGGCCGAACGAGGAAGACCGCAATTATGTGTCCCGCTCATCGTTAAGAGGATGTAATTCGTTGGCATAATCGAGTGTTTATCGCGGTTTATCGCGAAACCGTGACCAAACAATCCTGGACACCGTGTTGACGACTTCGAGTGTCGCTTTCGAAATTTCCAAGCATTTCTGCGACTCGGTAACGTCCTCCATTAACGTGCAAACTTGCCATGTTATGCACGTAATTGCACTCTTTTCGTTTGGAATTTGTAAGCGTTACAATAAATTTGGTTGTTTCAAATTCGTAAATTCGACAGTGAAAGATACAATTTTTACTCAACTATATTAACATATTTTGTCGGACTTCGTGCAACACCGTTGACTCTAAACACACAAAGGTTTCATTTCATACTAATTGCTGCATATTGCAATTAATCACCACCTGAAACTTTGGACGCAAGTTTCCCCAGAACGACGTCACTCTTTCGAGTCGTTCGTTTCAAAAAATCAGAAATCATGAAGTGATTGGTTAATGACGTTCCCGGATTCCCCGTAACGTGACTTCAGCTATCCGCTCCATTTGCGAGATATTTTCTAGCGATGACGTTCGCCAGGTAAGTTCACGATCTGCTTCGCGGAAACTAATGTATTCAGATGATAAGAGTATGGTCGCCAGATGTCGAACGCATCGACTCACGTTCGCAACGAGCTGGACCGAATCGCTGTCAATCTAGTGGATTATTCTGCTCGATCTAGATCTCGTGGATCATTCGTCTTCAAACTCTGCTCAACTTTTGAAACGAAGACGCTAAATTCTCAACACTGGGTGAACTCGTAACACTACACGATAACATTATATTAAAAAAGAAATTTAATTAATTAATACGGAATATCCATTATAACTAGACTGTTAATGCAAAATAAAATTATGGTGCATCGATCACTAGATACAGGAGCTAAGTAAACATTAATAATTTTAATCCACGACATAAAATCCTCAGTCTAATTATAATTAAATCACACTTGGACGTGGCATTGTTTATTCGATGTGAAAAAAATTTATATTTCTCACGGCTGGCACTAATAATGTTTTAAAAACTGTTTGAAATACGAGAGGCAGTGTTTTTAAGATATTTTCTATTACTATGCAGTGTAATCCTGATTGGACAAGCACGGTCGACGACAATAAGTTTTTGAAGTGCAGGCAGCCGTATTAACGAAAGCTCGTTGCGTTATTGTTATTTGTTTACCACGAAGAATCTCGTAGCCGTTGGGAAACGGTGTCTCCGCCGTTCGGATGTTTAGTAAATCGTTCACGAACGCGAGAATTTGCATAAAAATCCGAGGTGTAACAATAAGAAACGGGTTTAGCAGGAAAGAGCCCGCGGACGCGAGTGACACTGCGCTAAATTCGTGATTTACAAGTGGAGCGGAAGTGGCTATCGCACAAAGCCGTGCGCGCGAACCTAATGCACTCGTGTACGAATTTTATTGTCGCGTGGTTGCGCAAACAAGTAGCCAGCGGCTGGAAAATAGAACGATGCGTGTAGATTGTAAACTCGGTGCGCGCGCGATATCGCCGATAGCTGGAATAACATTGAACCCAGAGAGAGAGAGAGAGAGAGAGAGAGAGAGAGAGAGAGAGAAAGTGAGAGAGAGAGTGTGATCCATAGTTGTTCACATGTTCGCAGACATCACGTTCAATACCATAATAAAATTGTAGCGCTCGCGAAAATTTGAATTTCCCGTTTGAAATTGAAAATTGCGCGAATTGAAAGTTCTGGTCTGAAACTGAAAACTGAGCAACTCGTAAATAATGAGAAACTAAAAATCGTGAATAATTTCGCGAATCTAGAAGATTAAAATTTTCAAAGGTTCCCACATGGAGTTAAGAACGGCGTGGGTGAAGAATTTTTGCAATACCCCAAAGCGTGGAATAAACACTGTGAAAAATTTGAATTTCCCGTTTGAACTTGAAAGTTTTGGTCTGAAACTGAAAACTGAGCAGCTCGTAAATTATGAGAAACTAAGAATCGTGAATAATTTCGCGAATCTAGAAGATTAAAATTTTCAAAGGTTCCCACATGGAATTAAGAACGGCGTGGGTGAAGAATTTTTGCAATATCCCCAAAGCGTGGAATAAACACTGTCATGTGGGGCCTCTATTTGAACAGCTCAAGATATATGAAGATTTGGCGGGTCGAAATGAAGGTTTCCCATTGAAGAGGATCGAATGGAAGATTTTCGCGGACCAGAGCCGAAGAAGAGCCAGTGAGAGGAGGTTCCCGTTCGAATCGAGAAGCATGTTTACAACTTGGAGCATCCACGTCGGCCAGAAGCCGAGTTATTTGCAGTCGCGCGATTGCACGCGAACCACGGCCTGTTTTTGCGCCGAAGAGGAGAGACCAGAGCCATGGTTAAACGGCGCATCGAGGACAAGATTATCGCACACTACGCGAGCCGCGTTCCGCGATTCATGTTCGACGGCTGGAGCGAGCGATTTTCGCGAGTTGCAATTGAACGCGCGCCTTAAATTTCAACTGCACCGAGGGAAAAATATTTTTTAATCATCTGTGGTTGGAATTGTAAAAATTCTGTTCAATACGGGAATCGTTTTTACCGTTGCGGTGGTCCATAAATGGAAAAATATTTGTTAGTCAACGTGCAATTGTTCCTACAGTTGAAAAATATTTAGTACCCCTGAGGAATAAAAATTGTCTGAAACAAAGTCACTCCGTGAAGCCGAGTTCCCAAAAGTCAGTCAACAGCAAAGTGTCACAATAGCCTATTTTCGCAACAAAGACGATCTCGCCGAAGATTTTCGCATAAAATCGCTACCTACGCATCGCGCGACCGCGTCAAATCATTTCCGCAGTCTATTTCCAGCGTTATCACCGTCCCACGCGAATTTTCGTGTAGAGCAGTGATCGCTCAAATTTGGTAAATCAGTTGCACTTTTTGCACGTGCCATTCCCGCTCTTCCCCCGTCACTTGCTACCACGAGGAGTCCAATTTCAGTAAATAAGAAAAGAGAATAAAACTGCCACATAAATAAAATTTCGAATTCAGTGATTTTTGTCTTACCTCTCCAAACGTAGTACCAGCGGATTGTTCAGATTTTTCCGATTAAAACGAGTCCAAACACGACGTGAATCGGACTAGTTTTACGGACAATGTGAGTAACGTAATTAAGGGCATACGCGCGATCAGTATTATACGAAATTCGTAAAAGTGACCCGATTTACGTCGTGTTTGGACTCATTTTAACCGGAAGAAGCTCAGCAATCCATTGGCACCATGTTCGAAAAGGTAGCACAAACACTACCAAATTTGAGATTCGCGAGATACTTTTGAAGCGTCGACAATTTTCGCTCACCTGTTCTCTTACTTACGATTCCTCGAAGGGAAACGTTTCTAACGCGAGAATTTGACTTCCGGACCCGAAAGTTTGCAAATTTGAGTGAGCACTATCGAATCGGCTGGACGCAACACAGCAGCAGGAGAAGGAGAAGAGGCTTTCAGAGTCCAAAAATATCCAGCCGTCGGTTTATCGATAATGGCGGCATAATACGAAACGCGTGTAGAACAACCGGCCTATCTTTAGAGGCGAGCTATCTCTGGCCGTGGAAAGAAACGCACGCGAGATCGAACGAGCAGATGAGAGATCTCGAGCGCATGAGCGCGCGTCTGCTGCTTCTCGCGAACATCCCATAGCACTCTTCTCTCTTTCTCCCTGTTACTCTCTCTCTCTCTCTCGCTCTCTCTCTCTCTCGCTCTCTTCAACCGATTCGTCCCGTACGTCAGTCAAGGAAAAAAAAGAACACGGGAAAACCGGCGGGAAAAAAGGAAAGACACGACCCGGAGACCTTAGGAAGACGTATCGCGAGGCTTAACGGCGCGAGCACACCATCGCGCGCCGGGTTACTATTTTCGAGAGCAATGTTTATCTGGCCCGGATCAAATATATAGTTATGAGTTCCAGAAGGCGGCCGATAGTTCCTCGAACGAGTCATTATTAGCCGGCGGACCGAAAATACGCGTAGTTGCGCGGGCTACTTGCCGACGAATTTGGAATCCGCGAATTTCGGCCGACTGCCAAATCGAGGGGGTCCTTCTCGGATCGAGGGGCGCTGGATCGCTTCATGGATCGTAGTAATTAACGTAATATGCAATACGGAGCAACGCGAATAACGTAAAAGATATTTTCCAACTGTGCTTTTGGTCATTTCTGCGAACACCGGAACCCCCTATTCACGGGCACCGGAAGTCACCTAAATTGTCGACGATTTCCAGCCGATTTTAGATACCGTGTGCGACCCACGGTGGGAAAAATATAGCGCTCGTGATCATGAATTCGCAAACGTATTAGCGGAATCGACCGTTCGAAAGCGGATTCCACGGTGAATTGCGCGCGCCCGGCTAAAATCGGGAAAGCACGAAATCCTGGATAAGAACGCCGTTTCCCGTGGCTAATAGCAGAAACGCGGATCCCAATCAGCCAAGAGAATTACGAAAAGCAAAATCGACCGATAATTTCCGGGGCGAGTCTCATCGAAAATTCGTGCAGCCGCCATGGAAACGGGGCCCCGGGGAAAAAAAAGTGAACCGGTTAAAGGTCTGTCGGGATCGATGCCGGAAAACAATAATTACGTCGATAACGCCGTTGCTTATACGGGGACGATTAATTACTATTGCTCCGATTACCTTTTACGGCGAAATTCCGAAATTCTCGGACCGAGTCGTCGAACTGTGCTTCGAAAACTCTTGAAAAATATTCCCCTCTATTCTCTATATATTTAGTTTTGTAGACGAGGTCAGTGACAAATTCGAACTTGAAAGAAAGTTCAAACGATCAACCGTGAGGAATTCATTTGTGCACTTAATACCGAGCCAGGAATTAATTTGTGTAATCATTTTTATTTTCTACTGTTCAATTTTAACGCACTGTCGATCAAAAGTAGCGATAAAACGCTGTTCGGTCATCGAGAAGGCTGGCTCGCGTAATTGCAAATAATAACAATTACTTTTCTTTGTGATTTTGCACGAGAAAAACTGTTCTACGGCACTGTAGACCAAAAATAGAAATACAGTGACTCCAACTATTATTCGAACGCTCTTAAAAATCGCATAACCTTGGTCTATATTGGACTATACTACTTCAATTTTTTTGAGGAGTTAGAACGTGAGAAAAATGTTTGATTAAAATTGCAATTCCTCGAAATCACAGAGAAAATAATAAAAGTTGTATTTTGCAACTTTTTTATGCGGGCTTGTATTAAAAATTTAAAAAGTACGGTTTTGTACATCTGTACCAATTATACATATTCTAAATATTTCATCTAAATCGATCAACGTTGCACTGACCTACAAACGTTTAACGATGAAAACTTAAGGGCGAAAGTCGCAGAATTTTGGCCTTGTCATCAACATCTGCAGCTCATTGCAACGTTGACCGATTTTGATGAAATTCTCAGAATATGTATAATTCGTACAGATCTACAAATCGTACTTTCTAAGTTTTCAATGTAAGTACACATTAAAAGGTTGCAAGATACAACTTTTAGTATTTTCGCTGCAATTTCGACCAATTGCAATTTTTGTAAAAAATTCCTTTCATTTTATATGGCAAATCAATTGTGCTAACTTTAAAAAAAAAATTCAAGTCGCATGGTTCAATATTAACAAAGTTATACGATTTTTAAAAGCGTCCGAATATTATTGTGCGTCACTGTAAAACACAGTAATCAAAACTAAAATTTAAGGATTTCGCGATACATTCCAGTGAAGCATTATGTAACGCTGAATCGCGAGCTGTCTCGTAGAGCATTGGTATAGTTTTCGAGTAACTGGGCGCAGGATGAGATCGTCGACAAAAGATTTTCCCGAGCGGATTTTCGCAGCGTTCAAAGTCGCGCAACAACTATGCAGAGTTGGACTTCGATCGGCAACACCTTCGACGATGATAGTTCCTAAGGCGGCGGTAAATTCGCCGGTGAGTCGGCTCGCGTCGCACCGGAGAATCCGGTTGACTTGCTAATTTTAACTCGACCATGACACCGCACAAGTGCACCATACCGTCGCGGTTTCGTACGCGCGATTGTCTCGTGCCGCTCGACCGGCGGGTTCCAGCCTGATAAACAGGAAAGAAACGAACAACACGCGGCAAAAAGAACGGCTCGGGAAAAAGATGAGAGAGCCACCTCCGCCGACGTCGCCGCGTCGAACGGGTTAATTAAACCGTTGGCTAATTATCGGGACGCGTACGATGCCAGACGTTGCGGTGGATGGATCGTTTTGGCCCAGTCGTAAAGTTAACCATCTCCGTATACATGCAGTTTTTCAGGCTGACCGAATGTACGCTCATTCCTCAATTCTGATTGCTGTCCAATTTCTTGTGAATTCGATCTTCAATTCTTGGTAACAGACTATGTATTCCGCATAGTTGATCTTCAATGTTTATTACTGCTCAGTTTCCTGAACATTTGGTCTTCAATTTCTGTTTATTGCGTAGATACTCGAACATTTGACCTTCAATGTTTTCATTGATTAATTTTTTGTACATTTGATCCTCAATTTTTCTTATTGGATAGCTTCTTGAATATCTGATCTTCGATTCTTATGTTACATTTTCTTGAACATTTGATCTCCAATTTCTTTAATTGCACATTTTCTTGAATATTTGATCTTCAATCCTTTTTACTGTACATTTCCTTGAATATTTGACCTTCAATTTCCTCGCTATACGTTTTCTTGAATATTTGATCTGCAGTTTTGTTTATTGTACATTTTCTTGAATACTTGATCTTTCTTATGTTACATCTTCTCGAATACATATATTCAAGATTAAAATCAATTGTTCTTAATTATGTATTTTCTTGAAGATTTCTTGTATATTTGATCTTCAATTTGTTTAGATACTATTTGTTCTTCAATTGTCGCCAATATATAGTTTTCCTAGATTTTATCAACATTTTGTTTTGCGATCCATCCCGAAACCTGAGGAAATGTCTCCCGGAGAGAAGAAAATCAGAAGATCGAAGAAATGTCCACCGTATTTATTTTTTGCTTGCCAATGACCCGGGCTCCTTGAATCGAAAATGGAAGAGTACCTTACGGGTCGATGATCCGGGTAGTTAAATTGGTGGAAATGGTCGTTAAAGAAACTAAAGATTGTTCTTCGAGTTTCTGAGAGACTATCGAGCCGCGCGGGCGATCCTTTTTTTTTTACCTGGCGATGTAATTGGAAACGGAAACTGTAGCAAGTATCCTTGGGAGAGCAAGACAATCGATAGAACCTTCGGATGTTTGGGAAACAAGAGTGCTGCTTGGAAACTATGCAACCAGTGACGGTAAAGAGCGGCAGTAATCACTCTGGAAATCAGTTGCTGTTCGGTATCTTGCAATTTTGTTTTTATAGTGCGAAATTAGCACTTTAAATGCCGGAAGTCTATTAATAGGCTATTTTACATTCAATTGCGCGGGAATGCTAATTTTTCACGGCCGTTTTGAGCCCCAAAATGTAAATGACAACTGTCACGACAAATAATGTTGAAAATTTTTTAGGAATATTTCCCTGGTTCGTAATAATAAAAATATATATACAGGATAATAGATGTAAGTGTTCGATGAGGAAATTTTGAAGACTAAATTATTGTTATTTTCATGCTTCAAGTGTAAATCGATTTATAATTATCCGAGACAGAAGAAGTCCATAACAATTTTGCTGCTTGTAGAGAAGAATAAACAAAAAATTTCAAGATAACTTAAACGGTTAAAAGGTCACTGGAAGTCAAAGGTAGAAGAATGTTTGATTCCCACCTTTGACATCGGACGACCAACAACAACAATAATGTGTTGTGTTTTAACAATAATTTGTTAAAATCACCTCATCATGTTACACCTCGACTGTTACACAAGATACTGTGTTAAATAATGTATTACAAGCTATTTTCTTATCAAGCACATAGATAAATGTGTTTGTAAACAAAGTTGAAGGTCTTTGTATTCATTACTTGTCTGTGAACGCAGCTGAAGAATCAATCTTAACTTTTTAGTGTAACTATAATACGAAAGATGATTCGAAGCGCATTAATGCGATTTAATTTGACAACGGCTGTCGGCCGAGATTATAAAAATCTTTCCTAGAAAGTAGCAGACTTCCTCGTTTAAATGCAAATTGCAACAAAAATTGAAAGGAGCTGTAACTCGACGTTATAAAAATGTTTCCGTAATTAATTTTGTAATAGACTATCTCATTTAAATACAAATTGCAACAAAAATGTAAAAGAGCTGTTACTTGGAATTATAAAAATGTTCTGTAATAGACTTTCTTGTTTAATCACGTACTGCTACAAAAATTGAAATGGAGCTGTCTCATAAAATTAGAAAAAGACTAATTTAATTTATCATAAAATCGGTCGAAATCTCTACAAAATTGGGATCCTCGTTGCCATAAATATACGCGTGACAGTCGTTCACAATAATTATAATATTAACCTATAATTAATTCACACCCATGCTCGATGTTACGTACCTAGTTGGTCAAGCTAAATTGTAAATAAAAAAAGGGAAGGAAATAACCATGAGAAGATGTATCGTAAAATTGTTTCTGGAGCTTGTAATAGACAGCACTTAAAAATTAATCGTCTCACCCCACCGCTGGCAAATTGCGTGAAAATCAAGGGAGCAGTATTCGCAAGTTCCGGGAATTTCGGAAACTTTGTCGGAGCGACGAAACGCGGTTCGATAGCGAACGGCAAGGCTGCACCGAATATTCCTTAATCATTGCGAAAGCGAGAAATTAGCGAGACACAGTTGTCAAAATTTGTCAGGGAAAAAGGCACGCGGGAATGACCGCGTTAGACACGGATACTTTACTCTCGGTTAATATTTATGCGTTGCACACCGCGCGACGACACCGTCGTCGTGTTTTACATGCAAATATTCGGGGGAACCCGAAAAAAACTGCTGTCATTGCGCGGCGCAAAAATTAAACTGGCCCATGCGTGATTTATATCGCGCCGCATAAAACGGGTAATGAATGGGATCGCGTGTGTGCGGGTGTGCCTGTGCGTGCGCGTGTTTACCGTACGCACAGTGTGTACACCGTGTGTACCCCTGTGCGCTCCGTGTTGTACTGCGTGAGAATATTAGGCGCGCACGCGTGCGTTCGGCACGCGCACCGCGACGCGCGAAAACTCGCGTAATCGATACGGGCTTTAAGTTTGCACGGCGTCGACGACCGAACGAACCTGTGCGACCCCAACCAATGGATTTTAACGTTTCACGGCCGCGACACTATCGAAATAATCCATGTCGCCACGCCTTCGTGCGAATTTTATGCATTCCTCAAAATAGAGTATAAAACGGTAATTAAAAGTTCCGTGCGATGAACTAGATTTCTGCACGCATTCAGATAAATACGTTCGCACACACGTATACGTTTTACATTACAAAATTTGTATTCAATAGATTACTAAACATTTAAATATTATATGTGGAAATCGGATCAGTTTCGTACGAATGAAATGAAAATATTCTAAGGCGGAAGAAAAATTTAGTTCTAAAGTTAAAAGAGCACCGTTAATAATACTTTCTTGTATGTAATAAATCTGCAGATGCCATATTTATGGCACAAAGAATAAAGAAGGACCTTCGAGATACGGACTAAAACTGATTTTTAAATGAACTTTATTATAACGCGAATCAACGTGCTCGTCGCCAGTCCGTTAATATGTGTAGCAACCAGCCATATAATTCTGTAAATTCTGAAGGTTTGCATGAAAGAAAAAAAAAAAAAGAAAAATTCGTGACGCGGCAACAAGAAACTGGAACACCGCGCTCGCAATTTTTCAATACACCAGTTATCAAACGTCGGTCCTCGCCAAACATCACGATGTAACACCGCGTTCGCCAATCGAGTACCGGCATCGTAAAAACCGCCCCGTTTCCGCGGCCGTCCTAACGATCAGCAGAACGCAACAAAAATATCGTGTGCGCGGGGCTCTCTCTTCGAAACGGGGGTGGAAGAAAAAAGAGTAAGAGAAAGAAAAAACAATTAAAGAGAGGATAACGACGAGATTCTCAGTCCCGAATGCACAACGGGACGAGCGAACGGTATCCTCGTCGCATCCGAAATGGAAACGGCGGAACTAAAAATCGAATCCGCTCGTTTCGTACGCGCCGCTGACCGCCGATACCATGACTGTTGCGTATATGCATTAACAATCTCTTTTTTTTTATGGGGATTCGTCGACTTTCCTAGAATCTCGGGAAATGCACGAATGCCTCTGGTAAAATCAATCTAAAAATTTTAATTCTTCGACTGCGACGAACACGTAGTTGTACAAAATAGTTGTGTGTTGTGCAAAATAGAAAATTTGTGCATCAATTGCAAGACACAGGAGCTAAAAATATAATTTTATATTTCTTTCTATTTCTATTATATTTCTTATCTGTAGTGAAAATAATATATTTAATTAAACGGCCAAACGTCAACCAGCTATAGAGGACCCCAAATGAAACAACTTTCACCCCTAACACTTTTTTTGATTCGGTCTTGATTTTTAGATAATTGCAAAAACCCGTCATTTTTTGCGTTCACTTAAGATTAAATATATTAGGACTGCAATTATGTATCTTGATGATTTTTCCTTTGTTTGGTTTAAAATAAATAGGGGCATCTTTTTTATTAAGTCAACTTTTTTGTATGACCTTCGGATCTTGGTTTTTTTGACATGGGGCACGCCGTGGAGACTGAATGAAATAACTTCGAAAAATTCGGATTCATGCATAATAAATTGCTTAATTCAAGACAAAAATTAACACAAAATTATTGGAAAAATTTCAAAATTTTTACAGCAATACCTAAATATTCAAGGAATGTAACGGGACTCAAGTTTTAAGAATGATTTTAAATACATCTTTTGGGTACGTATTGTTTAAAATATTTTCAAGAAATCAAGGCCGAATCAAAAAAAGTGTTAGGGGTGAAAGTTGACGTTTGGCCGTTTAAAAACGGATGATCCTGTATAAAAAAAATCACTGTCATTGTATAACGAAGCGAAGAATTATATAGGTAGAGTAAATATTCTGTATTATACATCAAATATTTTTTTATGGCTTACTTTTATAATTACCGTCATATATGTGCATCCTAAAGTTACTGTTGTCGATTATATTCTAGCTATATCGATAACAGTATCGGTATTCTTGTTGAGGGAAAAATTGACAGGTAGCGATTTTTAATTTTGGCCAATAATTCTCTCGCTGCATCGTCAATTTGACACCAAAGAACAAATTAAGTTGAGGGCGACAATGATGCTGCGAATCGATATTTTTCAGCGAAATAGGGAAAGGAATATTCTTCTTTAGGGATGAATGGCCGACAGTGATGGGAGACAAGGAAACAATGGGTTTTGCCGTCGACTGTACAGGCAGAAGCGATGTAGGTTACAAACAGAGGTACATGGATATCGATTTCAGCGCGGTATGCAGCACCGTTGTGGAATGGCGCGTTCTAACGTTCTGACGAGGACCGGATACGCTGTACTATGTGCGTGGCAGGAGCCAGGATAACCAAGGATCATTGTCCGCGAACCGTTCGCGGCCGGAAGTCCCATCTTCCTATCTTACTATCTTCCTGGAGGGTCGCGACGCCCGCTAAGCGAAATTCGAGAGTCCGCTCGAGACACAACGTGCGTCTTTCCTAACTGACTCTCATTTTTTTTTTTTCAGACAAATTGGTCTTCGTTTCAATCGGTATGCAATTGTTTTAACCCTTTGCACTCGAAGCTATTTTAACTCCAAAACAAAACATTTCTTATGACCTACAATATTTCCCTTGTATATATTTTTTTATGGTATACAATTTTATGTAAATGGTGCAATTTACTCGTACAATACTGAAGTGTTTAGAAATTTATTATATACAAATTTTAGTCGTGTAAAAAATATTTTCAATAACGATACAGCAATTTTTAGTGGCGACTTACAGTCGCCATTCGAGTTCTAAGGGTTAAGACAAACGAGTAAGGCTCTTGGCATCCTAATAGCAAGGTTCGTGACGAGCAGACTGTAGATTTTTTCTTTTCTTTTTGTAGTAGATCTGCTCGAGATCTTTCTAGGTGCCGCGATCAAACAGGATTGACAAGGGTTCTCGGACCTCCCTCGTGCCGGAGATAGGTCACCGAGCGTGTGGATTTTCGAGGGTGAAAATCCCTCGCTCCTTCCCGGCCTGCCCCGGGGGAGGGGGGAGGGGGTTCAAGACGACTTTCGAAGATTTCCCGCGCGTGTGGAAAAAAGAGGAAAAACGTGTCACCGCGCCGAGTGTAAGAAATATTCCAGAAACAGAGGAAGCTTTGCGGCGACCGAACGAGAAACCAGTCGCGGACTTCCTCGCTCGGGATAAATCTGGGTTGATTCTTCCTGTCGCGAAACGAGAGAGAGAGGAAACTTTGCGAATTTTATACGGATTCGAAAACCATTGTGAAACGCGTCGGAGCGTGCAAAAGCGTCGAGAGTCTTCCAACGATCCGCGCGCGACTAAGAGTCTCGCTTCAATTTCAAACCTGCTCGATCCGAAATCTAAGAAACATCGCTTGACACGCTGATTTCAATTAATAAACTAGAGACGAATAAAATTAAAAAATTCTGAAGGCATTGGAAGAACATGAGAATATTGCTATTCGTACATTATCGTTATCAACACCTTGCCTTACAATATCGAGTCTTACCGAAGATTCTGAACAGAGTCTAATACATTCGTACGTTATTAATTTCCTGCAAACCGAAATAAAATTCTATTTTGGCGTTGTTAATGTACGGCTATTGAAGAACATATTGGCATACAATAGATACAAATTTCCTCCTTTTTTTTTAGGAACTTCAAAATAAATCGTAGTGCAAGGGATTAACATTTATTTTTTACCACTCATCGGTAGGAAAAATTCGTTTAATTTTTGTCTCTTGCAATTGACCCGACACTTTGGTCGAGAAACTACTTTTGAGGGTTGTTTCCACCCCTTCGGTACAATCGCCGGCCTTGTAACGAAAAATCCGTGTGGAATATTTTTTGAAGAATTATTAGGGGTACCCGTAAGTAATCGCGATTATTTGCAAAGAGTTTGTTTTGCCTTTAGTTCTGTACCGATCGTTGAACAGGAAACACGTATTCTTTTACAGTTTTCGGTAAAGCAGCCTGAAAGATACCAAACTTGATTGAAAGATACTAAATTTGAAAACTTGAATTTACTACAAAGTTCGTTTTAGATTTCAAAATAATTGATTCCTTGTGGAATTCCCTTAATATTTCCCACCCAAGTTTGATTAAGTTCGTATAATACGAGTATGTGTTCCGAATGAAATGTCAACTCGCTCTTCGCTGGCCGTTTCGCGCAGGATGCAGCGTGGAATAGCTGACCGATTTCCAGTCGGTGCGCCGTGTATCTAATTAATAGAAAACAACACGGTTGTCGACGCGCGCGCGTTGCACAAGAGAGGCGGCTCTGTCGCGAACGGTCACGTTAATATCTGGACCACACATTGCGACGTTCGAACAACGCTAGACGGTTCTGTGGTTTCTGCGCGCGAAAGTCGCCTCGGCCGAGTACTGTTTCATTATCGAATCACGTTTCAACCGGCACGCTGCTGGTCCATAGTTCTCTGCAACGTACCGATCCGACTCGGACGCTGTTGTTCACGCCTGTGTTAACATTTCGAGGGCCGGGCTCGGCTCGTTGTCGCCTTCGGCTACCTCTTTTGTACCTGCGCGCGCTATAACGATCATAGAATAGAGCGAATTAACCACTCCTGGCTGAATTTCGCCGCGCATCTATTATTTCGTTAAGGATTTCATCCGAGAATCGTGGGTACATTGTTAAACCGTAAGAGCTAGAATTTATTAATATTTACATTTCTTCAAGTATGTCGGAATAATAGTTGCAAACTTTCTTCATATTTTAATAGAAACCTCGTCCGAAACGAGGAAGGGATGAGAATGTCGATTCCGTAGCGTTTTGAAATTAACATTCAAAGATAAAATTCGGACATTTATTCATAGAATCGAAATTTATGGAACGAAAGTTCGTAGCGTTTTTAAAATTCAAATACACAGATAAAATTAAGATATTTATTCATAGATTCGTTCAATGACGCACTTTCTGTTCTACGACTTTTCGCAATATTTCAGATAACTTTTATCGTGTTATCGAATATCGTTCTAATTTGTATAATATTTCATTCAAAAATGCTACGTACTTTCGCTCCAAAAACCCAGTATGCAAGGAAGTCTGTGATCAATTTGATCGTCGATGTTTCCCGCTATCGTTTAAAACAGCTGTTGGAATTTAACGGTTTCGGATGCCAGAGACGCTCCACCGATTTCGCAGATTTCGCGAGCTGAACTCGGTCGAGCGGTTTCGGGGGGAGCCGAGACTTCGTATTAGACGTCTAATTTCGCCGGGAGTTCGTCGGAGTTACAGGTGGCGCAGGATCTACACCGTCGATCAGCTGCGAGAACCGGTAATACAGAGCCGGCGAGAGAACGGAGCGCGAAGTAGCACGCGGCGCCATGGCGAATCTAAATGCAGAACGCAGCGAACGTTGAACCGTACAAATCCTTGTTTACGCGCCGCCTCCAGAAAAATGAATATTTATGGAATCGATATCGAATTTTCCTGTCCGCGTCCGACCGGAAAAACGAGAATAGACCGCGCGAGGATTATCGCCGGGGACCATTCCGATTCGACTCCTCTGCGAAATATTCGCCGCATCGATCGTTGCCGCGATTCGCAACATTTTCGCGAACCTGCAATTTACAGACAATCGCCTTTCCTTTTACACGTGCTGGTAATCGCATTACCGATTACCATCCCTGAGGGTAGAGACGAGGATGCGTGGAACTCCCCCAAGACAATCGCCTACCGTGTTGTTAACTTTACCAACAAGCTCGTTCAATTTTATTTTCCGTGTACAGTAGGCCCTCGACTTTCGCACATAATTTGTTGCTGAAAGTGTGTGCGAATGTAGAATGTTCGAAAGTAGAAGGATGTAAAGAAATATGCACCAATATACATATTGAAGTTAAAGAGGCGTGTTAAGTGCTTTCGGGTGTTTCCTTTATAAAGTTGTCAAGAGTTAGTTGAATACCACCCTTTTTTTTCTTTTCTTGATAAAGATTTCTATAACATGCTGTGTCTTTCTCAATTGCCCTACGTACTTGAGATATACGTTCTCCATTGGGATCACATTCTTCCATGATAGTCAAAAATTTGTCAAGATGCGTGAAGGCTTCATTCATATGTTTAATTGTCAAAGTCTTGACGATACGATCGTAGAGGATTAAACGGTTGAATCTTTGAAAATGTGCGAACTAGCGAATTGTGCGAAAGTCGAGGGGCGCCTGTAACATCGAAGTGTTGCGTATCAATTTTTGTCAATGCACAGTCAAGGACACAGTTTATGCAGATTGCCTCATTTAACCAGTTAACTGTGGAGCTCAATTTCAGAAATCCCCCACGGCGCGGAATTAAAATCATGCAATGCGGAATATACACGAAAAAAAAAATAAAAAAAAGGTTCAAAGGGGGGGGGGGGGCAAGGGTTCAAAAATTACATTTTTATTCGATAAGAAATTAACAATTCATTAACGTTAACGGCACCGCAATAGAGTTTTGGATTGACGTGTATACACGTGAAACACGCTTAACTGGTTAGCTATTCCGCCCCTAATAACCTTGTTATTTGTACCAGCGACAATAAATTGTTTGGTAAGAAAGTTACTTCCCGAGATCTCACGAACAGAAATGTTTATTTAAAATGGAATGTGACCCGGGTTTTGTATCGTGAATCGATTAGAAATAAATGTAAAAATTTGTCAACAAATCCGGCTTGTTCGAGGAAGCTCTCTGTAATCGCATTTGTCCTGTCGTGTCTCCCGCATAACCCAGGAAGCTACGGATTGTCTGTTGTCCTCTCGCAGCGAGTAAACTCAATTTTCGAGACTGCGAGTTCGTTGATTAATTTGTATAATTTTTGATCTAGGAAACGGCGTTTAGACAGAAATTCGGAGGATCGAGTAAACTTTCGACAAAATTGCGGCGCGTTGCCTCTTGGTTGGTCTCTGGTCTTTCGCTGACATGTAAATCACGAAGGGCCGGGTCGATAACCCTTAAACCCTGGTGGCCGAGGATCAGCCGAAACGAGCACGCGTATCGGATGCGATCTAGCAATGGTGGACGACAACGGGGTTCGTGAAAAGAAAATGGGCTCTGTGGCACACACACACGCGCACACGGACGCACAGAGATATACGGGTGTGTTCGAAGAACCAGAAAGAAGAAGGTGGAGGCAAACTTTCCAAAGGGGCGAAAGAGCGTATAAGCGAGCGACGCGACGCGACGCAGCGTCATTATCATGCGAACGCGCCTCGGAGCGTTCTGAACGATTTGAATATTTCGTCAATTAAGCCGATGCCCGATTTGCATAGGTGAGACAGGGTCGGCAACCGGCGACAATTTATTTCCCTGTGCGTGGCAGGAACGCGCCTTGCTCTGATCGATACCGATTCTCGATTCCAACCGCCTGACAAGATACGATCTGGCCGCGCGCATCCCTTTCTCGCTTCTGCGTTAACCTCGACTTTTTCCACCGCGTAAATTGCTTCGAGGGCCAAGGGAGAAAAAAGAACGGCGGATGCTACCCTCGGGCTGGGATTCTCAAATTTTATCCGTCGCCTGGGGACCAGCATCAAATTTTCGAAATGCTCCCGACGAGAGATTGGCAACACCCATGCAATTCTTGTCAACATCCTGTTGCCACTAATTTGATTAATTTTGAGACAGTCGAATCAGCAGACGATCTACAGTGACTCCAACTAATATTCGTACGCTCTTTTAAAATCGCATAACTTTGTTCTAACTGCTCAAAAAAATTCAAGTAGTATGGTCCAATATTGACAAAGTTACACGATTTTTAAGAGCGTACGAATATTAATTGGAGTCGCTGTAACATTTCATTTTCTACCAAGGGAATGTGAACTTTGGTATGCGATAGAAAAATGTTGCACCTCCTTGAAAGGGGTAATTCCGGGGGTCGTTCGAAGTAATTTTTTCCTTTGCAAAAATGTTCTCCGCGGTTTAGTTATCGAAAATTGCTGAATTCTTCTGAACTCGAAATTCAAGATCAAAATTGATTTCGCGGCACAGTTTTCTTACATCAATTTCCTCGAAACCGAGGATGTAAAACCACGCTATGATAGTCGCGACGTATAATTTCTTCACATCCTTCACATTAAATATAGATTGCCATTAAGATGGAAGTTTCAATGAATGCAGCCGTGGAGAAAATAATATGGCAAGAGATTGGTGATTCGGCAGACATAATTGGCAATAAATGATTGTATAAAATGTCGATCATTGGTCACAGTTCGGGCACATTAAAAACGCACTGGGAGTGGCGAGACGATAGGAAAATGTTCGAGGGGAGGGGAGCACGATGAGAAATCGTTAGACGCTACCGATCGAGAAAACGGTGCCCGAGTTCCTCCGAAGCGTCTTGCCCGATTGTATAAAATCCCTGGGCTATTGTGGTCGTTTTGAGCAGATCTTATCCGGCTGTCCCCCCAGAAGAACGGCTTCGAAACGCCACCGAAACGTTTTCTCTGTCCCAATAGCGTATGGACACGTCCGTTCCTCGTAAATCACGCCAGCGAGCAAAACGTATTTGCATGTGAATGCGTCTTGGCGAGCGACGCGCCTCCTTCCTCGACGTTTCCCGTCTTCGAGCCCCGATTATGCCGTGGCCCGACGATTCTTTTCAGTTCGTGACGCCCGTTGCACTTTCGGCCGGTGCCACGTGCACGAAAACTCGTGTCGCCGAAATGCTGTGCTCGAAAATCCAAGATTCGAAGCCTCCCCATAGCCTTGCATCGCACGATTACCCTTTTCAACTTATTGCGGATAGGTCTTATAAACATGCGAAATTCAACGAACCATGCTACCGAATTTTTAAGCTTGAGACGAAGTTTTAAAGGTCTACCATATATATCCAAGCTAACGAATTCATTCGTCGCTATATTTTGTAAATTGTGTAACCACAAAATTTCCCACCAAAATAAAAATGTGTCAACGGAGGAAGTTGCGCGCGCACGTGTCACTGCCCGTATTCCTCCACTTCCGGTCCCGAGACAGCCGAAAAATTTCAAACGGCGTCGTCCGGTCGAAGAGTGCTATCTCAAAGCGAATTTGCATATCACTTAGCGATGGCAACGAATTAAAAAAACAGTGGTTTTAGTTCCCACGTTCGGTGTTCCTCGCTCCCATTACGTTACGGTGCAGGTACACTGGATGCTACAAATACAGAAATTGATCAAATCGTGGTGCCGATTTTTTAAGCTTGATATTAGACAGAGTTTAAAATGTTCAAAATATATTGCAGATCAATACGTCAATTCTTTGCGTCTCCCATATTTTGCAAATTGTGCTCCCTTGCTAAAATCCAAGAGAGAGCGTCTGTCTATTACAACACTATTTTATTTTAAAAAGTGTTTCTCACGAACCAAATGTCTTATTTCCAGAAATTTGTATGTATAAAATTGAATAGTCAATTTACTATTTAATATTTGAACGAATCGAGAATAATGAAATATTTTATTCCCACAAATTTTGATGTGTGCCTAAAATAAAATAGACAATTTACTACTATTTAGCATTTGAACGAACTGCAAAATAATAAAATATTTAATTTCCAAAAATTTGTATGTCTAAAATAGAATTAGAGTTCTAATCGTGGAGCCCTGTGCTAATTAAATCTTTTGTGAGACGATTAATATATGATCGTAAGGACGATCGAAAAATCAGTGTAACCGCACCTTCAGCCAGCAATCGCGCCGGAAGTCGCGAAGCAGCCGAAACGAGTCTTGCTGCATCGAAGGCGCGTCCGTGTTCCTCGCACGGAAAGCTGCTGGAATTATAACGACCACGCATTGTTATCGGATCGAGACGGTGACGCTTGGAATGCAAACGACTCGGGCATTTAGGTCAGCGACGCCGCCACACACACTGTATTTCGTCCGATGGACAAAGATCAAGAATTCGAAGGTCTGAAGAACGGAGATCCAAAAAATCGTATACCACGATACACGGGATAGGCTGAAAATTCATGATGCGAACGAGGTCGAAAGGACAATGCTCCTCGAAATAACAATCAAATCATGCTGGCTGGATTTTCGAGAAAAACGCTGCTAAAAATCATATATTCGCATTAAAATTTTTGCGAAAACTGAAGATTCAGATATGTAATAATATTTTTCTCGGGAAATGAAGGAAACAAAAACATTGAAAAAGATAAGCGCGATTAATAGAGGATCTTTATGCAAAATCAAAATTGCCGAGGAACAGCAGCGAAATAGAAATTGATTTTGCTATTTCCAGACACGAATTCTAGGATTCCCTTAATTTTTACTGCAGTTTCAAACTGCACTTACTCGTTCTTCCCGTGAATGCATAAAACCCTCAGTCTAATAATGTCAATCTAAAGGAAACCAGATGAAATTCACATTTAACAAATTCGCCGAATCAGCCGCATTATCAAAGAACATTAAAATTCAATCTGAGCTTGAATGAAACAGGTAAAGTTTATATTTAGCATGAAATAAACTGTAATATCGAGGATCTCCGTAGTTGAGAGAATTGCATCATGCCCATCGTACGAGGGAAACGCAGCACTGCACCGCGCAGCGTGCGGGTAGTCGCGAGTGCAACCCCGCGACTACCGTGCGTTGCGTAGCGTATTGACGCGGCGGATTGTAGGCGCAGGTTAAATCGAGCAGACGGTAGCGGCGTCGCGACGCCGGCTGCGCGCGTCCGTGCACCCCTCTAAACCCCTCCGTCGACGGACAAACAGCGTCGCGAGGGGGTGGCAGCGAGAGAGTGGGGGTTGCACCGAGAGGGAAAACTCGAGACAGGGGTGGGGACAGACTACTTGTTGCGCGTCGCGGCGCCCTCGTGACGCCGATACCCTCGGCGTCTCGTTCCCCCCACCCCCGGGGGGAAAGCACCGGCACGCTACGAGCGTCGATAGCGAGCCCCTTCGCTGGCGACGCCACCGGCGACGTCGTTACCACCACCATCCCCAACGAGCCACCAGCAGCGTCGCGACGCCGGCGTCGGCGTCACGAGTCGACGTCGGTGGCGTCGTCGCCACCACCGCCGCGCCGTCCCCGACAAAAATAGACGTGTCGTCGTCGCGACGCAACAGATATCATTCGGCCTCCAACGACACGCGCGCGGAATCCTGACGAGGTCGAACTAGAATGAGGACTCTGAGTCCTTGCGATCCTTTGTCCTTCATCGTTTGCTAGCAAGAATTCACATAGATGCCTGCGGAAAGGGTTGTGCAACATTCTAGTGCGCTCTGCTTCAAATATGGGTCATAGAAACTGCGCTAGAAAATGTTCTCGTAATACACGTCAAAAAGCAATTGGGACATCAAATTTCTGATTCTCGAGATATTGAAATTATCATACTATTCGTTTCAGGGAAAGCGTTTCGAAACATCTCAATTTTTCGAGGTGATACACAAAATATCCCGCTTTCCATATGTAGATATTAACCCTTTGCACTCGGCGCTGTTTTAATTCCAAACTAAATTTTTCTTCTCTCTTAGAAAATTTTATTTATTTTATTCATACGAAACTGATCCGATTTCTACGTACAATATTTAAATGTTTAGTAATTTATTGGATAGAAATTTTCTAATGTAACAAATATTTTGTAATCTTTTTGGAATTTCTTTGAAATCATGCCAGAACAATTTTGTAGTGGTGCTTCAGAATCGCCACTCGAGTGTAAAGGGTTAAAATGGTGGGACATTTTCAATTCTGCAATGCGGAGGCATAAAAATCTTTACTACATTTATATCCGATAGTCTAAGATCTGATATCGGACTTCCCAAGAAAATTGGAGAGTACAATGAATCGTACAGCGAATGATCTTCTGTTTTATGTAGGGAATTGTTACTGTTAGAGGTACTCTAGCCGGAGTGCTCGCAAAAGAAATTATAAGACAAGGTAAGACGAGGTAAGACGTTCGTTGAGTGCCCCGCTAAATTCGCATGACGTTCCATTTACGTGGGCCACAGATGGTCCACGCTCCTACATTTATTATGTACACTCGTAAAATATTGGGAAAACGAAGACATTTTGCCGAGAGAGTTGCTTTTACTCGAGCGAACAGAAATCGATTGTTAAGGGAACGAAGAATGTTAAGGGTGTTTTTAGAAAAATACTTAATCGCATTTTACTGAACAATGTGCATCGCTAACCGTAGTCGTCTAACAGTTTGATCACTGTGTCCTGTTCGAAACCATACCGTAGTAAAACGAGATTTTCACTCGTCTGACTAAAACGATCTCATTCTACTTCGGCGGTCAAAGCTGACTGTGAATCGTTACGCAAAATAAGAATTCAACGAATCTTTGGTAATCGTGTCGCTTATAACTTCTACGTAAAAGTAGGAAAATCGATTTCCAACAAAAACTTCCAACAGACAGCCATAAAATATCATAATATCGGAATGTAAAACGCCGAATACAGTGTTCCCTCTGAGAGTGAACGAATACGAAGAGTGAAGATTACGTTACTTGTATTCTACCAAACATTTTTACAATGAGTGAACAACAAAGAGGTACCGAGAGTCGAGGCAGCCAATGCAATCGCTATGCAAATAGGAAATATGTTTATTTTTAGTTCTCTTTTTAGTGTAACGTGTTGGGTGTTCTTTTAATCGGAAAAGCGTCACAAATATGCCAGTAAAACTTTCAGAAAAAAATCTTTAAAAACAAAAGAATTCGCTGAATTAGTCTTTCGACCAGTCTGATAGGGAATACCGTAACAGCCACAGTTCACACGGACCGATAAAAGAGTGCGAGTCCACTAACCTGAATCTGATGCCCGGGGTTGTTGATGTGTAGCTGCTGCGCCTGGTTAATTTGCAGGGAGGAGGTACCCGATCCCGAGGGAGGTCTCGGCGGCGTGGAGCTGGTGAAGGGCGCTTGGGATCCGGTTTGATTGGGTCCGGCTCCCTGCGAGCCCCTGGGTGGAAGCGGATACCCAGGACTGCCATGATTCGGCATGGATCCCGGGCTGCCACCGTACGGCGAATACTGCTGCTTGTAACCTCCGCTGGGTCCTAGCATGCTAGGTTTACCACCGGTAGCAGGTTGGGGTCTCTTCATGTCCGCGAGGCCCTGAGCAAATTGCGTCTGGGAGCCGACGAACATTTCACTGGGCTGCTGGCTTTGGAATCCGGCAGTGCCATTGTTCTTATGATAGGAGCCGGTCCCGGAGGTAGCCTGGGACTGTCCTCCGGGTGGACCGGTGCTACCGGGACTACCAAGGTAATCCGAGGTGCCACCAAACTGGGGGAACTCGGCGTAAGGTGACCTGGCAGTTGGTCCTCTAGCGGCCGCTGCCGCGGCAGCTCCGGGATTGAAACCTCCTAAGCCAAGCTGCTGACTCTTGTGCTGATGCTGTTCGGCCATCTGCTTCAGGGTCTGTGCGGCCGGACTCATCTCCGACTTGAAGTCCAGGCCGGAATACGGCAACCTCGCGGGAGAGTACTGCGCGGACCCGAGACCTCCAGGACTCGAGTTAGCAGGCAGAGCGTTCCCGTTGTTGGTGGGCGTGCCGTTGTTCACGTTGTTGCTGTTGGTGTTCCCGTGCTGCTGGTGTATCGCGTCCTTGTCGTCCTCTATCTTGATCTGGCCGTTGTTCGTGGCTATGCTGTTGTTGTTATTGTTGTTGTTGTTGGCCGCAGCAGCGGCGGCCGCAGCGACCGCCGCGTTGTTCGCCAACGCCTCCACCGGTATCTTATCTTCGAAGTCGAAGTCCTTCATGAACTCCGGATGGAAGTCCGAGATCTCGGAGATCAGGTCCTTGAACGCGTCGGAGGTGATGATCTCGTCGCCCGTGTCGTCGCCCATGAAGTCCGAGAACCCGGGGAAACCACCGCCGTTCGCAGCAGCGTCCTTCTCCAAAGCAGCCGCGCACTGTTCAAGGTCGACGAACTCGTTGTCAGGCTCCTGTTTGCACTCGACCAGGTTCCCGATGTCCACGCAACCGATCCCACCGCCGGTCGCTGGGCCACCTGTGCCACCTCCACCTCCGCCAGGACCACCGCCGCCATTGTTCCCGGTCTGGGACCTCGAGGTCGCGGAAGCAGGCGTGTCCGGCCCGGATTTCGGCGACGAGGACGCGTTCAGCAGATCGCTCTTCACCGAGGCGTTCGTCAGCGCCTTCACCGTCACGTTCGTCGAGATCTGCTGGGCCTGAGAGTTCGCCGCTGACGTCGTGAACTCCAGCTGCTGCACGATCTCCACCGAGAACTTGGTCAGGCCCTCGTTTCCGCCTCCGCCGCCGGTGTTCCCACCACCGCCGTGCGTCGGGCCCGTCGAGTTCGCGCCGTTTCCGGGCGGGTGCTGACCGTGGCTGTGATGGGGCCCACCCCCACCACCGCCGCCGGGCCCTTGTTGGTGCTGATGCTGCGCCTGCGTACATTGCAGCTTCACCGGCGGCTCGCCGAATCCACCGTCACCGCTGCCGCCGCCGGATGGCTCCAACTCCTCGGCCGTCCTCTTCACGAATTTTTGCTGCTGAAACCAGAAACAACGGGACCAATTAGTTTAACCGTGACCGATTAGACCGCCGACAAATAATCATGGTCGACATTTACCCGTTGCCCTACAATATCGAGTTAGACTCCGTGACGAAGATTCTGAACAGAGTCTAATACAGGTATGTATGTTATTCGTTTCCTTTAAACCGAATTAAAAATCTATTTTGTTGTGGCCGATATACACAGGCTCACGAAAGTATTCGAACGCCCTTTAAATCGGTATAACTTTCTTTTTTTTTTTAATTGGATCAACGACCTGACTTTTTTAAGGAGTTAGATGAATTGATTTTCCAGATGATGTGCAAAAAAGATTTTGAAAAAATTGCAATTAGTAAGAATTACATGAGAAAATGACTCGACTAAAAAAGTTTTAGAAAATGCCTTTTTTATTTGCTCTTATAATTCCGAGCTCGAATTGAATTTCTTTTTTTTTAAATCATTTTTGTACGTCATTTGGTAAGCCAGTTCTTCTAATTTCTCTAAGAAGTCAGGTCGTATGGTCCAATTTAAAAAAGTTATACTGTTTTAAAGGGCGTTCGAACATTTTCGTGAGCCAGTGTATGTATATCCTTTGAGAGAAAACTCGTAAAAAGAAAAAATTCATAAAAATTGGGCAATCGTTACAAAAATTGCTTCGCTGTTTTAATCAAATATTAAATTGATACGTGGCCACAGTGTTGAACAATCGTTGAACTCCTGGATCTAGATCAGGGCGCATAGAGTCACGCGTCGCGAGTCCCATTCGCGGATGGAGATTTATGCGAGCTAAGGGGTGGCCACGAGCCTAAGCGGGTAGGAGTCGTTCGCGGCGACCCGCACAAAGACGGGTCGCAGAAAAACCGTCCGCCGGTATTGACAGGCACGGTGAGAAATCGCTGGGTTAATTGCGAAAGAAACGGGCCGGCTTTGGACCGAGGCATCCCGTTCCCCGAGTTAAATATCCTGCGCTACCGGTTGCTCCCAGAAAAACCGGCCGGGTTTAAAGGACTCGATTCGCGTTTTGCCTTGACCCACGAGCAGAATGCGATCCAGTCGACCGACCGGTCTCTCTCTCTCTCTCTCTCTCTTTTTCTTTCTTTCTTTCTCGGTCGCTTGAAATGGGAAACGCGGCCGACTGCGCGGGATTTAGAAGCCATTACCGCGTTCCTCCCGTTTTTCCTGTGGCACCCGTTCACGCTGCAGCCTTCAGGGGCTGCGATCTCTTCGTGGGTGGCTCAGGAGGAGGACGGAATCCTCCTAGCACCTCACTGAGAAACGTTCCCTTTCGCTAAGCGATATTCCCCCCTCTGTCTGAGAACTTTCCTCGACTGACTCGATGAGCGCCGGGATTAGCCGGGAATCGGCGCTGATTTTTCCTTAGCTGCTCCCGTCGACCAGAATTCGACGACTCCTGCAGACGACTATTTTTCACTGCTTTGCGTATAAACATTGAATTGTTTGCGTTCATTCGGTTGTTCCGAGAAAAAGAATTTAATCGAGAAACACTGGGCCCTAGCAGGCATATAACTTTATTTCAACGCGAATCAATGTGCGATTGACTTGCACTCGTTTTTATATCGGAGTGAAAAAACTTGGTGCGAGAACAGAATGGTATGTGTTAGTTACATTTAATAAAATATATTAACGCCGAAGGCAGGCGACGAAGCGAACGATGGCAAATGTGATAAACTCTTTTAAACATTCTGGAAACATGAACATTATACTGGACGATCAAACTGCGACATATGGTAAGGGGTGCGTTGCGCAGAGTTAATAACATTTAAATCGCTCTGGAATCAAATTCTCCGCATTTTCATCCCCTTGTCGAATTCGCCAACGATCCGCGTTTAAGCAAAAAAAAAAAAAATGGTGCGAATTTTTGCTTTTTTTTTCCTCTTATTTTTCCCGCTCTCGAATATTCTCCGTGAATCGCGCATAGTTTGCTAGTTTTCTCGGTTTCGTTGGAACTGTTCAACGCCCCGCGGTCGCGATAATGAAATGTAATCGCTCCCGAATTTTATTTTGCTCGGTTTTTTCACCGGAATACTATCGTTGCCGGTTTGAATTCCTTTTCAATTTTAGGGGGAGCGTGAATTGCACGCATGCACGATGGAGCACTACGATTTCCGGTTCCATTGTACCGGCTGATTCGCCTAACGAAGCAAGGTGCCACCAAAATTACTTGTTAACTATTTGACGCAGAGAACAATGGTCCAAATAAAAAGATGTGTGACACCGAGGCTCATAGAAATTTAGTATATAGGTGACAGATAGATTTTTGGGTAATCCGATTTAATTTTTAGTCTTAATATTTTTCAACCGGGTAAACAAGTGCTTTTTTTGGTAAATTCTTTAATATTTTTGTCGACAAATAACAAAATTACTTTGATGTTCTTGGCTGATCACAGATCAGCTTATATTTGTATCGAAATATAATTAGTTTATAGTGAAACTAGTGCAATATCATTGAATATTGTAGAAATGTTTGGTTATTGACGTAAAAGACAATTGTAACGACAATCCAATGCAATTGGAACAAGCGTCGAATTATCGGAAATATTCTGGCAACAAATATTCGAGGAATTGCTGTATTTGCAATCTATAGAAAATATCGTAGGAAGAGATACCTACATGTTTATTCAATTTCCATTTCTTAAAACTAATGCAGGACACTTTGCATAAAAGTATGCAGTCTACCAATGACTTATTGGACTAATGCAAGTACGAACGTTCGATTTAAAAAGGTGGCAGTAATTCCAGTGGCACGTTCAGGCGACTCACCTGATATTGGTTCGCCCAGGTTGGACACGACACGCGTTCGCGAAAGTGTTCTCTCGAATTGGAACGGGGAATGGACCTCGAACTTTCAACGATCGCTTGAAACTTCCCGGGAACGCGAGGAGGCGGCCCTCTTTAATCCGTGTATCCAAGAATTCGTAGAATCCGTTCACGCGACCGGTCGATCATCCGGTAGCTCGTCTATTTCCTCGATTTACTTCAACAGCTTTTAATTATCCACGTGAAAAGATCGACCATCGATTCCCACACTTCCACGGAATTCTATCGGCGAAGTGCTTCAAGTCGAGTTCACACTTCCGCGAAACCCTGTAGTCACGATACAACATTATACAGAGTGTCTCGAAACATTCTACATACATAAAGGTGTCTCAAAACATTCTACATACATAAAGGTGTCTCAAAACATATTCTACATACATAGAGCTGTCTCAAAACAATCTATATAAAGTGTTTAAAAACATCATAGATATTTAAAAGTGTCTGAAAATATTCTACATACTTAAAAATGTCTCAAAATATTCTATATAAAAGTGTCTCAAAAGATTCCATATAAAAGTGTTGCAAAATATTCTACATATATAAAAGTGTCTCAAAACATTATACATAAAAATGTCTCGAAACCTTCAACATAAAAGTCTCTCACAACATTCTACAACAACGTGCTTGGATAATGGAAGAACTCAGAAATCAGTTCGGATACCAGAGGTTCCACACTAAATCGTGTTTCGTCCGAGCAAACGTAATCCAAATAGCATCGTGTTTGGACTCATTTTAATCGGAAAAGTGTCGCGAACATGTTGGTGAAATTCTCATCGAGGAATAACTAGAAGTAGAAAAGGTATAGCAGCGAATTAGTATTGTCTCTGTATATACGCCTGGTTTTCTTGCAATGTTCGATATTACCGATAAGAGAGATTAACGAATAGCGTTCGTGCACGCGAGATTTGGCGCATCTAACGAGGCATTTACCATGATCAGATCGAAAAGGAGGGTCAGAGCTAGAGAGGGAGAAAAAGGAAAAATGGGAGAAGGACGCGAAGGGAGCGAAGGGACGAGTTGATGAAACTGAACCGGACGGGAATGAAAGTCGGGAAAGATTTATGTCCGTGTTAATAACTGCGTCGTCGTTCGCGGTATCGGCGTCGACAGTCTCGATTATGGTCCGCGGCGGCGAGGAAAATCGGTGAACCCTTCAACAGGGCACTCTCTGTACCATTTACTCGCGTTTCGCTGCTACTGCGGGATCGGACACCTCCAGCGAAATATGATTCCCTTGACCGAGACAAATTTATCGCGCTTTTTACTTTCGAACGGTTCATCTTCCAGTGTAATGGACCGTTCCTCCTTCGGACTGTTACCGTCTGCGCCTCAGGACTCGTTGGTACTTTCCAGATTCACTTTCTCCGAACTTTTAGAAATTCTGTTGCTGTAGTCGTTTTTCTATAGTTCCAGTTTGTGGTCGGTAGACAATCGCAAGGAACGGTATAGTCACGTTAAAGTCTCTTTCTGAAATTACTTTCATCCTTTTACCGTCTTAACACTAGATTTACGGGGCATTAGAAGTAACTATTTTACATTACTTTATAAAAATAACAAGAACATGTGCTGTCTTTTGTAGTCATTTTTTAAAATAACATATACCCTCCCAAAAAATAAATTTGTTGCATAATTCCTCAAAGATATATCTTTAGAAAACTAATAATTGTAAATTAAAAATATTACAACCCGTCATTCTGATGGGTCCCGTGAACCTAGTGTTAAATTGGGTCAACTGGTCTTGATAAAATCCACAAACTGGTCATCAGAAATATTGGTAAACAACGGGAGACTTCCTGCTTTAGAATCGAGCCAATCTTACTATTGGCAAAATTTCGAAAAAATCGTTTCGAAAAGATCGATCGAGTAGTTACCGAGAAAAAATAGTTGAAACAGGGGAGATATCGGTTCGGATAATAGAGGCGCCACTAAATCGCGAGTTAAACGAGTAAATACGATCCAAATAGTGTCGTGTTACGGCTCGTTTTAATAGGAGAAGTTGCACGAGTATGTTGTATACGTAAAAGTTTTATAAAAGAATAATTAAAAACAACAAAGATCGGTATTGCCAATACATCTGGTATAAATGTTTACTTTCTTTCCTCTTAATCTTTTCAACGACCTCCTGGACGTTTCAAGGGGTACGGCACATTAAAGGGGTCTCATAAATAAATTATTCGGAAACATTGTGCGCGTATCTCACTCGCATAAATCGAGACATTACCGTGCTTTGGCTTCAGGGCGACGTCCAGGCTCTCTTTATCACGGTCGAAGAATTCGCACGATCGATTAATCCCAGCCGCTTAGCGATTGCAAATTAATAGGCGAGCAGCCCGGACCCCTGAGCCCGATTTAACCACCCCCTTCAACCCCGACGCCGAAATCGGTTAACGACTGGCATCCTCGAGTTTGCCGAACTTGGCCCGACATTATGCTAGTTCGGCCGGAAGTAATGCGCCGCCACATCGCGGCCGTGTTTGCAACCGAGTGTGTTTTGAATGCGTGAGAACGAGGTGGTTGCCATGTCCGAAAACGCTATAGCGCGTTGATTCTCTCGAGGACGCAAACATCCAACTTCTCTTCTACACCGTTCTGCCAACGTAAAAGAAGATCGTTGTGTGCTTCCTTTCGGTGCAGCATAATTATTGAAAATCCTATTAATAGACTCCCGGTATATAACCCCTTTCACTACGATTTATTTTACAGTTAATACGTAAATGCCTCAAAAAAAAAAAAGAAAATTTGTATTTATCGTATGCCTATATGTTCTTCGATAGCTGTACGTTAACAACGCCAGAATAGAATTTTATTTCGGTTTAAGGGAAATTAATAACACGCATATTTATTAGACTCTGTTCAGAATCACCATCACGAGTATGACTCGATATTTTAGGGCAACGGGTTAAAGACAGTCGAATTGAAGTATACAACATAGTATTCAGAGATTGCATGACTTTCTTCTTGGAAAGTGTTTCAATATTTTGTGAAGGAGTTGCGTTGCGTTTCATAAGACATTTTCGTGTCAATTGGACACGAAGGATCCGACCAAGGGTGTAGAAGTAAGGTGTAGAAGTAAGTGGCAGATGAGAATGTTTGTTGTATACATACAGTCTATATATTAAGACGAAAATGGGCGCGGAAATCGATTCGCTGATCCGATGCCGCTTTCCTCGCAGCGTCTTTCCTCTCGTTAAATGCTACGCCATGAATGAAGACACCTGTTGGAGCATTTTCTAAAGGTCCCTTCAGCCAGAGATCGGTGCTACTGACATTAACCCTCGAAAGGCGAACGCTTTCGACGAATTCAGACGTTGCGATGCTCAGACACATTCAAATTATTTACCGATCATGTGTATCAAAATTATTCACAATTTCTTTCCTAAATCCCTACGAGCTTATTTCTTCCCTATTAAACGGTTCGACTTGCTATTTAACGCGTTAAGCGCCAAAAACCAATCCCAAAGATTCTCACGAAATCAGTGTAATTTAATTAATCACACCGAAACTATTATATAAGATCAGTTAAAATCTTTTTTAAATATCCATTATGCTTTAAAAATAAGTATAATTAATATAGGCACAGTAATTGGAACTCCCACAGTAATTGGGTCCTTTGCCTTACAAAGGGACGAAGAGTGTTGAAAAGAAGTCGAGCGAACGGAACGCATCAGGGATCAGTCGATTGATTTTTCTCAGGTCCGTCGCTGGCTCAGAAAAATTGAGCTCCGATTCGAAGTGTGCTACAATAAAACGGTAATTGTGGCGGAGCATCGGCCGCGCTGAATTGATATTTATACGTCTGCGGCTAAATTAGAACGGCTTATAAATACCCGAGCCGCAAATAGCGTTCCATCGCGACACGTGCGACCACATGAGATGCGCCTCGTCCGCTGTTTATTATTTACTGTTTACCCCTCGAAACGTCACCCTCTGGTTACATGAACGTCGAGAGTTTCGCGTGTTTCTCTCTGCGAATCCTGCTTCGCCTTTTTCTGTACGCGTCTGTTACACCGTTAAACTACGAGTAATGTCTCGGTACATGGGAACAGTTCATAGTCATTGATCTTTTAACCGCACCAGAAATTTTACCGGATTGTTGTGTTTTGTTTGTGCTATTCGCTTTGTAGTTATCAGTACCTAATCTTTATCATTCGATTGAAAAATAGGTTGTATTATCACTAGGCTGCGGATTTGTAAGCAAAATAAAAAATGTTTGCATCGATTGCAAGACGCAGCAGCGAAATAAAAATATCTCTCTTCTTTTAATTACTTTATTAAGCTGAAGCCGATACGCTGACATCCTTAAATCTTTTTTCGTAGGAGTAATACGAGTAATGTCTCGTTACCCATTTTTGTCATGAATGCATAAAATCTAATTATTACGTTTTATGTAAAACCAGCGAAGCGTGTGTTACACGTTTGCTCTTCACTGTGTCATGCAACATCTGTAGAAGCAATTTCTTTGTACGCCGCATGATTCAGATGTTATTCGAGGTGATCCGAGTTAGGCGCCGCATACGACTCGACGGATTAGTCAAGAATTTTGACCAGGTTCGAGCAGTCGAAACATTGTGTGGCGGTGCGAGAAGATAAGAAGAAGCGTGTCAGTAACCTTGAGGCCTGCTCCCTCCTGCGTGGGAGGATACGCCGCTCTATTGAGCGTTACGTTTCGTTAACGACGCTCTCCGCTAGCGAGGCGACTGTTAACACGACCTAAATATCAGCCGGCGAGCCGACAGTGTCGTGCTTTTAATCCTCGAAACATGTCCGAGCCAAGCGATCATTCGTTGCCGCCCGTTTTATTGATTCCCGGCGAAAACCGGCGGCCCGAAACGAGCCCGCGCGCGAGTCTCGGTGAAACACAAAAAATATCAGGCACCTTGCAATCTATATCTTCCAAAATTATTCATTGAATTATTCAATCCATCGGATCTTAGGCTAGTGGTGTGTTTCATTCTTCGGATGCCGGAGCTGCTTGTCTCGAAGAAGCCCCGACTGCGGATCCGCAGTCTAGTTCGATATCGCTCACGATCAAAAATGACGTGGTCGGCAGGATGCAGGATCGTCTCGGGAGCCACGGAGATAGACGCGACGACCCGTCTGACCTCTCGAAGGACTTTCGTAATGGCGTTGTATCAATAATATAAGGCCGTAATAACTTCGGAACCAGGGGCTGCCACACCCTATTAACCGCATCGCTTCCACCGCAATTACAGTACGCCGTCGTACACTCGTGGCTTGACGCGATATTACTAGGCACTGATAATAAAGTTACACAGAGATAGCCCGGCGATAGTGTACGGGGGGCCACGTCTCCTCCCGCGCCCGCCAACGACGGATAAATTGTTTGTTAATTATCGAACCGGAAACGCCTCGTGACGTAGAACCAGCCTAAAAGGAGAACGATTCTTCGAACACGTTCGTGCCTCGACCTCGTCGCTCGCTGCAGGCTTTTTAACACGCATACTTGACATATTATTTACATTATTCATTATTTACTATCTCGAAATTAGACTGCGGATGTTTATGCAGTTTGACGTATTCAAGAAAGCGGAGTCGAATAAAAATCGTACTGAATTCGAATTTTAATTTTATGCAATTTGCAATTTCTGTAGACGTGTTTTAAGAACGCGGAGTCAAATGAAATTTTATTCTCGGTGTTGGTAGCCTTTCTAAATAGAGAAAAATCATGCTAAATTCGAATGTCTAGAATTTTTCGAAAATTTTGCGGAAGCAATAAAGATCCGCAGTCTACACGTAATCTTTAAAAGCCCACGATTCCATGGCGGGTAATTTTTAGTGGATTCTCCGACAATAATTTTAATTTTAAACCAACGAGTCACCCCCACCCAGCAACGTAATCTAATTATTATCAAATATCTTTAAATTTATGCTCGCGATTGTAAGCCGATTGAGATACGTTGTCGTTAAAGCGATTTTTCTGGTGAAATTGGAGATTCAGGCTATGGGACAGAATCCGTGTCGAGCGGACTCGCATAATCGACAGACGGCGACAGAAACGATCGGCCCAGTGGCACAATAGAGTTTCGCTGGCGGACAAGCGGGATATTCGATGGTTAAACGCGCACGCCCACGCGCTATCCGCTCGGCTAAAAGTAACCGAACCGATATCCAGTCTAAATATGGATTTGCGTGTACGTTGGGCCTTGTGAACTCGTGGCCTGCTCGATCCTCTCCTCGACCATATTCAACCTTATCTCGCAGGAACGATACGTAGACCGGATAAAGGACCGAATAAAATTACCGTAACGCGGTTTAGAGTACCCCGTGTTTCGCCTTCGAATAACAACCATACGCTGTTTAACGCTGAACCGTACCAGCGATGCTCGAACAGCCGGTTCCGAGGTTTTTATTAGACGGTTGCACAACTTCCCGATTTTGTAAATATTAGGGGTACCCATAAGTAATCAAGTATTTGCTAAGAATTTGTTTTGCTTTTAGTTTTGTACCGATCGTTGAAGAGCAAACACGTATTCTTTTACAGTTTTCTGTAAAGCAGCCTGCATTCAAAATATTCTAAAAAGTATAATTTTTTAGTCGGTAACTTCCGAGGATCATAATCGCCGTTGCATACTCGCACAACAAAAACTTGAATTTAGTGCAAAGATTAAAAAATTTAGATTTCATTTAGATTTAGATTTCAAAATAATTGATTACTTATGGGTCCCCCTAATAAAACGACTGATTATCTTTTTAAATAGGTGTACGAACTAATTCGTGGCTATTCTTCAAACTCAGATTAATAATTTAGGTTGAAATATACATTATTTTCTAGCAGTCTAGATTACAGTGTACATTACATAAGTAAACGTGTAAACGGAACGGTCTAGCTACGCTGAGTTCATTTTTCTATAATGAAAATTATGAATGCATAGTTAAGTGGTTCTAGTAACTTGATCACCCGCTATACTTAAGCAGAAATTTGTTTTGCAATTGTGTGTTTCGTTCAGATGTTACGTAGCCAGCTACCATAACAGACAACGCTACATTACGTCATATCAGACATTGCACAGTCAGCTTCCGTAATAGAATGATTGATAATGAAAGACGTTTTCTCGTTAGGATAAGCTAGAAAATTGATACCGAGATATTTGTATAGAATCGATTGTATCAGTTTCGAATATGATATTGAAGCATTGTTTTGGAAGAAAATTTATAGCTATTATAAAAACAACTTTTAGTATTTGTCACTTTGCAGTTCTAATAAGAAAAGTAATAACTTCCCGAAACAATCCAAGTTTTTCGGTCCAGTATTAAAAAAATATGTTTTTTTTTTTTAAACATATGCTGGTTTTTAATAAAATTATGAAGGTGGATACCTTCTTTTTCATCCGGCAATCTAGTGTTAATGTCAGTCAGTGTACATATTTTGCAGTTTCTGTTCGAAACCTTCATCGTGAGCCTGACTCTATATTATAGTACAAGGGGTCAATGCAGCCTGGATAGAAGGTCGTTATTTGAGGGGTTGGAAAAAATTAGGTCAAGAAGTTCGAGGCCCACTTCCGCGACTCCGACCCATCGGAAGATATTCCAGTGTTTCAGAGTCTTGCACCCTTCTTTCTCGCATCATCCCCCCTGGCCTCGTCGAATCCTAAGGGTAGTTCGTTGACCGGAAGAATACTGACCAGATCGTTCCATAATCTTCACGCATCCTTTCTACCCGGGAAACTAACCTTCTTGCGAGTCTCAAACCTTGAACACGTTATTCTACAAACAATTCTACAACAAATATCAACCCTTAAACCGTGGGTGACGAGTTAATTCGTCGTAAGAGTTCACTACCACTACACTTTTCTTCTTTCTGTTTATCTTGACTGGCAGGGTAGTTAAACTTAGCTTCTCGGCTATTTTCCCTATTTGTTCGTGTATAAAAATTCTGGAAAAAATCGAACAGATGTCAAATACCCACGTACAGCAATTAATTCGGATTTTTTACGGTGAAAATTCTGGTTTTAAAAACTCGAAAACTGGAAAAACTGAAAAATTGAAAAAATGGCATCGAAGTTCCAGAGCGCAATGATTTATATTTTTACAGTATCACCGTGCAAGTATAAGTATTGTTCACCAATTTTTTCAGATTTTTTGGTGTGGTACGCCATGGTAAAAAAGAATGAAAACCGCTTTCAAAATTCAAGTTTTCGCTCAGTATATATCGATGCCGTGCGTTCGTCGACGCACAAAAACGCCTAAGCGGTAAAATTATCAACGGAATCTATTTTTGAGCATGTTACATGGCTCTCGGGGCGAGGGTTTGAAGGAACGAGCACCGTTTTCACGAGCGAAACGCGATTTTGCGGAGAGTGTTTCGGAATACGGGACAAGCTTCGCGTTCAGCCGGTAGATGATATCGCGCGTCAACTATTACGGCGCACGATAGATCCGCGTGTCACCATGCAAAGCGGCGAACGGCGACGGCGGCCGCCGCGGCCGTAGACTTTCGTCGCTTGATATGCAGATTCCAGTAATTACAATAACAAATCGCGCAGAGGCAGGCATAATGGGATCACGTGATTGTAACGTGCGTAAACGGCACACACGTACATGCATATATACGAGGCGATACCGGGAGCCCGATCGTCGACGCACGGCGTCGGGCTACGTACGTACGTCAGAAATCCTCGTAAATTCGCGAAACACGGAAGCTCTCGGTGCACTTTGAACGCAGTCTGCGTGCTCCTCGCTCGTCGAGCGTTACACGCATTTCGGGATTGCATTCTATCGAACGTCCAGTGACAAAAATCGCGGTTCCTGCGACGAGACAGCTCCACTTTTTACGGATTTTAGATATTTTAATGAGGAAAAATTGAATTTTCATTTGGTATAGAAAAAAGGTAGCTCCGATTAATAAATATGGCAATTTTTAATTTGAAATCCAAGGAAGCTCGATGCACTTTAGACTCGTTTCGGTCCCGAGGTTGCAATTTGTTAATTGTGGAGTGACAAAAATCGCGGTTCCTGCGACGAGACAGCTCCACTTTTTACGGATTTTAGATATTTTAATGAGGAAAAATTGAATTTTCATTTGGTATAGAAAAAAGGTAGCTCCGATTAATAAATATGGCAATTTTTGAATTTGAAATCCAAGGAAGCTCGATGCACTTTAGACTCGATTTGGTCCCGAGGTTGCAATTTGTTAACTGTAGAGTGACAAAAATTGCGATTGCAACAACGAGACAACTGCACTTTTTACAAATTTCACATATTTCAATGGTTGAATGGAGAAAAATTGAATTTTTATTTGGTCCGGAAAAGAGGTAGCTCCTATTAATAAGTATGGCAATTTTAGAATTTTTAATTCAAGGAAGCCCTGGATTTCAGCTCCATTTTTCACAAATTTCACATATTCTATTTCAATAGAAAGAAGCTCCGAAGGGAGTTATTATAAATTTTCTTTTCTTTCTAGGAAATTTATATAAACGACAGAGAAGATTTCGATCATTGTGGATGCGAGGAGTTAAACTGAGAATTCGATCGTTTCGAAGAAGGTTCGTTTTCCACAAACCATGCAGAACGCGTCATAAAATTCCGAGTAAATAGCTGTTTTGCATACGTTCGTTAATTAATCACGCAACAAAAGAAAGAGAGCCGAGGAGGTGCGCGTGATTGTGTAGCGCGCGTCGTTGGTATCAGTTGCATTGTTGCAATACACGGTGGTAAAGCACGGGAGAGAGCTTTCTTTTACAAATGTTCGCGAACAAGCGTACACGGGATGTGCACGCGATCTGTGCATTGTACACTGCGACTCAAAAGTACGCGAATATTCTCTCCGTTGCAATTGCATAAAACAAATAGTCCAGAAATCTGTAATAAATTCCTTCATTATCCTTAATAATCAATCATTTAATAAATAATATTATTAACCTTGTCGCGTTCACATATTTTGACCCATTTAGAGTTTTCCTCCTTTAAAGATATCGTGATTGTGCAACAGTTTTCAACCTAGTCGAGTGATCGGTATGATACACATGGATGCCAGTTTCAACGAGTGACAAAAGTGAAAGAATAAATAAATTAAAATTGGATTTTTGAAATTTTAAACGTCATGTCATTTAGACCCGTTTTAAATCATACCTACTCATTTCTTTGCAAAATGCATAAAAATCCGCAGTCTACCAATGAGCATTAACGTTGATTTAAATAAGTAGGTTCAAAAATACGTACAAGAAAATCAATATGGACCTGAATGAATCTAGAGTGTCAATCGTCAAAACTGTCCACGTTACAATTAATTCGCCAACAATTAAAATTGCAAGCGTTAAAGCTCTAGCCTAAAAATGTCAAAACACAAGATTACCTAATAGATTTGCAAACACTTACAATAACAACCTCCACATGCTCGTCCATATACTTTTGAGCCGCAGTATATGCAGAATGCGTCCAGTAGAGTGTCGCGTGCATGCACTCGCGTTTTGCAAACTGAATGTCCGGAGCTTTCAACGAACAATTTTACGGGTGTTTCGCGAACGACGTCCGATCGTCAACAACGTCGTCGACGCGCTGATAACGTTGATACTATCCCCGATTGTCCACAGTCAGTGCCTATTTTGTCATTCTTTCTCCGATGGCAGCTCTCTCTTTTTTTTCCCCCACCACCAGGTGACTCCTCTATCAAAGTGACTGTACAATGCGTCGGGTGCGAATTTCGATAAATCTTCGCGGACACGCGAGCAAATGAACGATAAGCCTCGGACAGTTGTAGATGGAGATAGTAAATAGCTTATGGGGTACTTAACGGAACCGTAATATGCTCGATGTGAGCACAGTATCGCCGAGTAGAAACTCGAATGCAGAAGTACTTGTAATTATTAACGTTCCAAGCTTGTTGAAATATTAACGTTAAATGCACCGCTGCTGGTCGAGTCACCGGCTACAGATTTTTTAATAATCACCATTAAATCACACGGATGCTTTATCGAGAAATTTCTTTGTTCGAGCATATACAGGGTGTCTCATTTCATATTCTGTTTCTTAGAATTTACTTATAGAAAAAAGAAATTTTTCTGATACCGAACGATTCTATAGATTCTCCCGACTACGGTAATAACATAACTTCCGTTGAAATATTTAACGTGTTTCCTCGGATAATTTTCAATTCGTTTTACAACCCAAGCATAGAGGGCAAAATTTAACTATGCCACTCGATAGAGCAGATCGTTTTCCAGAGAAAGACGTAAGAAAAAGTTAGAATTCACAACTTATTTTCATTGCAGAAATTGTTGAAGGGGTAACTGGTTAATTCGCTAATTTTCGCATGAACTTATCGCTCGCAAAACGTTAGTGTACTCCTGGTCGGGTGAAAACGAGCTGCAAAACACGGTAGCGGTCATTGCTATCCGGAAGATCGTTCTAATATGTATCAGTGATCGGAATATTGTGATCAATATTGGAACAGAAGCACGATCATGCGCACGAGCTACGTCGGAGCCGCGAAGCAAACGTGCTGGAGCAGAGAATTCTCATTGTCAGTTTCCGGCGAACTCTGAGGCACGCAGGTTCTCCGGATTCTTCAGGATTCTTGGAATCCCCTGAACTCGGGGATTCGGAGTCAGAGCTGCAATGAGCGGACCGACTGATCTACCCGATACTTCGAAAACCGCTTTCCCCTTGGACCCCCTCGAGAGTTGTAGGAAACCCTTGGGTAACGTCAGTCTGTTCTACCACCCCTTGAGCTTCTTCATCCACCGAATACTTTTTTCTCTGAATTTTGAAAAATTGTCAAAAGGCTACCGGAACACTCCACTGCCATTAAAACGCATCTAGGATGGGTGAAATTCTTTACAACCACCTACAAATGATCAAGAACCTACCTTTCAGCTCTTGGACATCTTCAAAGCATTTTTGGAAATATTTTGAGTCTGTCGAACGACTTTTACGAAATTTTCGAAAGGTTACAGGCGCTAAAACTAGTCTAGGATTAGCCCTAGTTAATTTTCTTGGGTATCACAAAAATACTTTGGGATCCTTTGGGGTATTTTGCCATTTGTTGTTTGAGCTTCTTTGGACACCTACTTTGAATACTCAGAAACAACACCGAACAATTCAATCCAGAATAGTCCCACCGGAAGAGAAACGTCGCCGGACGTTCTCGCCACGGTATAGATCGCTTGTGGATCGCTATAGATCGTTGGATAGGAGAAAATTGGAAGCTTACCGACACCGGTGGCAACATTCATTCCCCGCGAGTCTTACGATAAATTCAGCTCGTTCCTATCGGAGCCATCGTCTTCCAAACAGGCGACAGATTACTCACGTCAATAAATCAACCGCCTAACCTCTCTCTTTCTCTCTTTCTCTCTCTCTCTCTCTCTCTCTCTTTCTCTCCTAAGCCGATCGATTTAATGGCAACCAGTCGAACACTATCCAAAAGGATAACATCCTCGACAACGGCGCGGGGGAAAAAGTCGGACCACCGGCGTGATAGGGCAATAAATAAGCAATTACCGACAAGTGTGACGACGAGATTGCATAACTCAGAACCCCCTTCTACCTACAGCTGCTCTATCCGCTAACCAGTGGCTCTCTTCTCTCTCACTCTCTCTCTCTCCTTTTCTCTATTTTACTCGGTCTCTCCCTCTCTTTCTCTCTGCGAACGCGACACGCGAGCATCGACAGCGAACAAGAAGCTAACGCAGTGTTTCCCAACCAGTGCACTGTGACCTGCTCGTGTCTGAGTGCCTCAGCCACCTGAGCAATCGGTTAACATAGCACATCCAATTTTAAATTGCTCTGGGAGAAGATTTTTGATAAAATTGAGAAAGGTTCCCTCGGAGAGCTAGGTCCAAAAAATTAAAATTGATTTAGAAACAGTAAAAACATTGCAATTTGAAAACACTCTTATTTTCGCCCTGTTAATCGTAATGAGGAAAATAAAGTTCTATTTCAGTCCAGTGTGTTGCTATTCCGGCAGAAAATGTATAATAGATAAATTTTTGTTATATTAAGTGTTAAGATAAGTGTTTTGTTATATGCAAAGATGTGGTTATTCGGTGATTTTTCCGAGGAACGTTTTCGCGCGTACCCGCTAAAGCGTTCGAACTTGGTAATGGGCTATTATCGGCGACTGCCTTGACCCCGAACACGCAGAACAGGGAAGGAAAAGGAAAACTGCAACAAGCAATGCGTTCCTGTTGCAATACGCATACAAATTTTTCGCGTTACTCCCGGTTCCGAAGCGAAACGGGAGGACGAACGCGGTACAGGGTGCACGGACATCCAAAAAGCCGCTCTCATTGGCCAAGAATCAAGATTTAAAATTCAATGTATCGAACAAATATCGGTTACCGTCGAATGACAACCCTATTCGAAATCCATGATGGACGAAAAGACGTAAAGACGTAAAGATAACAATTCTAGTAACAACACCGTTGCGACAAAAAATCAGTGTCTACCAACACGTTCGACACGAACCGCTTTCAAAAACGCTATTAGATGCAGCGTCTAACCTACCGGCAGCCTCGATCAGCTATTTTTTTATTAATTGGAAAACACAACGAAAGTGCTCGGTAAAAACGCTCGGCTGACAATCAGCTGCTCGATAAGAAGATTATGCTCAAAAATTCGCCTGTGCCGGGGTTGTCACCCCTTCTACTCGGCACACACTTATCGTTCCATCACCGATCGATCGAATCTCTCTCCTGCTCTCTCTACTCTCTCTCTCTCTCTCTCTCTCTCTCTCTCTCTCTCTCTCTATCATTCTCTGTCTCTCTCTTTCTCTCGGTTACGTTCCCTCGAGTCGAGCGGAGCGGCGCAGAGGAGAGGAGAGGAGAGGAGAGGAGAGGAGAGGAGAGTAATTTTTGGAGGCGGCAAGGAGAGAAGGAGAAGAATGCAGGGTAGAAAACGCAGATCGATCGGGCCGGGCCGAGCCGGGCCGGTGCAACGCCGCTACGGCTGCAGGCTGGGCCGCATTTTCGACGCGACGATAAATTCCGAAGCTTCTGCGAAAGCGGGAGCAAGCGTGTTCGTTTCCCTGCAAAATATTTCAGCGCCTTGGCACCGCTCCCATCGGGGCGTCGAATTGATTATTGAACAAACACCGAGATACCTGACGACTTGGGAGAAAGTTGCCGCTATCCCTCCGTTTAAGCAGCGAACTTCCTTTCCATTTTCATTGTTTTCTCCGTTCGCGCACAAGTTCGATCTTTAAAAGTGTCTCTTTAAAAATTAACGGCCAAGGGTGGTCACGTGACTTTTTCAGAGTCAGCTGGTCGGCAATTGTTATATAATTTCCTTAATAACTGTATAATTTCCTATAATAACCTTCCTCTTTCGGATGCGACAAAATATTCTCATACAAGGACGAAAAGTTGAGGCACGTGAAATCATTTTTGGGCTAATTTTATTATACTATTATAATTATCCTGAATTAGGGAGTCTTGAAGCCAGAGTCGTCAGATCAGGGGGAATTTAGGGTAAAAAATTCCGGCAGTGGGGATAATTCCGCGACGTTTATCATCCAGGCCTTGGCGACGTATATACGGAGAAATCACTGTACTGTCTTTCTTAAAAAATTGTAACCGCGTTTAAAAACAGAAAAGGAAAAATTTTGTCTCAAAGCACTCTTCGGTGCTGTTCAGGTGACCTGTTTCAAATTTCCCACCCTGTATATATATTGCATGCTACGTAAACAGAGGCTTCCACCACATATTCTTAACATTTGCAAACTTTCTAACACATAATAAAGGTCTTTATCACCAACACATAAAGATCCGCAGTCCTTTCGTTGCTACACACATTTCCTCGTATTTAAAAAAAAAAAAGTGTACAGGAATGCATAAAGATCCAGAGAGTAATGATCGATCACTGGAATTTTGACAAGTTTTTAAGAACCCCCGGCTGCAACCGTAAACCAATTCGCGGATCAGTTTCGCAGGCAAAGCGTCGAGAGCACGCAGTGAACGGTTCTTCGACGACTAATTAACCGATGGGCAAATTGACTTGGTCGTAGCGAGAGATAAGACAAGCTCGGCAGAGAGAAGTTGCGATGCTCGTGTTGCTAGAGGGTCCGCGCGCGCGTAGTCTGCGAATTAGCGTAGTTCGGTAGCTCGAATAATAATGTTCCCTCGGAGCGGGCTTATGGTCGAGTTAGGCTGCGCGTGTTGGACGGTTAAATTACACTCGTTTCCGTAGGCGAGCACAGAAATTCGCACCCGCGAGTCCGGCGCGGCGGCTGTACGGTATCTTTTTTAATTAAACGCTCCCTGTCCCCCACCGTCTGATGACATAGATGAATAAATGATAACTAGGAATAATCCTGGGCCAACGCTGCGTGCAAACCCTGATGAATATTTATCCGATCCGGTGGAAACGCGTCACCGACAACCGAAAATTAAATATCGCCGAAAGGCGTACCGTTTTGCGATACTACGATATCCTAAATACTAACCTCGAGATTCGTCGAGATTAAATTTATTTCGATTTTTCGCAATTTTTACAGTAATAATTCCAATATTTTTAACTCTGTGATTCAATAATAATAATAACGCAGTAATAGATCGAAAGACAGCTAAATACTGCAAAGGTTTAAGCGTGGGTGGTTATTTTTATATCAATTTCTTGTTGAATGGAAACAGATTTTATGCGTTTGAGGCAAAAATAATGAAAATACGGGACAGTAAAAATGTTAGGAAAATTTTATCAAGTTCGTTCGGCAACGAAATAAATTCCCCTAGTACATTTCTATTGCTTCTGATTAACGTGGACGATTTTTGTTTCGCAGAAAGACTGGTAGCCTGGCAGCAACACGATAATAAATCGGAAGGGGTTGATCGCGAAATGAATAATACCGCGGGGGGTTGGAAAGTTCCAGCAGAAAAATGATCATCCGCCGTGCTCGAGAGCCGGGTCGGCATCGATTTGCGAAATTTGCCTGCAAAGTTTCCAAGTTATTACCGGAGGAATAGAGACGCGGTCCGCTCAGGTTCTCGGTCAGAGAGTGTTCGGTCTCTCGGGGGTGGGAAACACGGGGGTAAGAGAGTGCAACCTGCGGAGCCAGCAGGCAAGCAATAAGAACAGCTGTAAATTGCATCGTCGTTGGAGCAAGGAGTCTCCAGGCTGGTCAGTTATAAATTTCCGGGGGCTCGTTTGTTCCCCTCCCCCCCCCCCCTACGACCAACCCTGTTTCTTTATTCTCCTCGGAGGAGAGGCTGGCATTTTCACTCTAGCAAGGAAACAGAGTAGCGACTTAGGAGAGTCTAGAAAAGGTCTGATTAAATTTTCAGAAGCTGATACACATTTTTTTTCTGCTTTACTAGCGCGTGTCGAAACTGTTAGCGGAATCGAAATAAAGTGCACGGCTTCGATACTGAATTTAAAGAGCGTTAAAAATGACTGGGGTATGCGTTTTAAAAATGATTAAATTAAATTTGTTCAATCATCTCCCACTGAAGAAGATTGTTAAAATCTTAATAAATACAATAAAAATATCTATACGACCTGTCATTCTGATCATAGGTCCAATAATAGCGCTCTCCTTCAAGATACAATTAAAACTTGATCGTTCCATCACTTTCTTCCCAACCCGTCGACCACCCTCGAAAACATTCTTTCAAACAGAAACGCCTTTAACACTAGGTTCACGGGGCACTAAATGTGCCTACTCTACATTACTTTATAAAAATAACAAAAATGTATGTATCCAAAATAGCCGTTTCTTTTACAATATATACCCAAAGAAACCAATTTGTTGAATAATATCTTCTTCATGCATCCTTACAATTTCGATAATTGTGAATTAAGAGGTACCAGAACTCGTCATTTTGACGGGTCCCGTAAATCTAGTGTTAAAGTCCAAACTCGCAACTCCGAAACACCGAACCGCGCACACCCCATCAACAAACAACTCCAAAAGCATATAATTCTAGCTGAACATTTGCCACACCCATTCCCAGAGAATGAACCTGAAGGGTTCCAGAAAAGGGGATCGGTAGTTTTCTTTCAGCAATAAAAGATAATCCTCCCTTAACTGCCAAGGTTATTCTCGCGTTCCGCAGGTTGTCTTTAAGAGGTAATTGTTTCGCACACGCTGTGCGCGCACGGCTCAACAGCGAGTTCACGAAGAAAGCATGAGACGGCTGTTTGCTCGTGTCTGCCGTCGCTGGGTCTCGTGTCTCGTCTTGACCCCCGTCTCCGGAAGTTTGCTTTCGATGTCCTGTCGATGGCGTCTCGTTCACCCTAACGAGAGAACTCCTCGTTGTATATTGTCGGTAATTATACCGGGGAATATTGTTGGCCGGTTTGTTGGCCAACACCGTCAACCGAGCCTCTGGCAGTTTCAAGGAAGTCCCGGTGAAAGGTGGAAAGATTTAGAGCCCCGAGGATCAGTCCGGAGACCTTCCTTTGTGAATCATTCGCGAGCTAGCCGAGTGTTTTGATAGTGGCACCTCAAACTCCGAGATTAACGCGCGATGAGTGCCGAGGTTATTTTGCCGCGAACGTTGCTGTCGTTGTAGTTATTTATTCGGTTGGCTGTTTATCGGCTTGGGGCACGAGTCGAACGAAACGGTTTTACCGTGGCGTTGCTAGAGCGGAGTGCGTGCTATAGTAGATAGGGTATTCTGTGTTGGGAGTAAACAACTTCGTTCGTTGTTAGACAATTGGAGATGGCAAGGAATATATGTCGGAGAATCCTTTGTTTCTACATGCGCGCGGTAGGAGTTGTTAGGAAATTAAAAGACGTTATATGTGGCAGCCGTTGAGATGTTGGGAGGTATGAAACTTTAATGTGTGACTACAGTCGCGGACACAATGGGGCCGCACAGAGGGTGATTCTTTCGCCATAATCGTCACAGAAATTACGTTTGTCGTTCGATTACGCTATCACTGCGTGTAACGTGATAATTCTGCTGGCCGGAAGAAAGTGAAACAATCTAATAGTCAAGTTTTATTTATCTTTCGTTGCTTTGTGTTAAGTTTAGAAAGCGAACAGAATTTTCTTACAGACTTACGCGAACCGAGTAGATTGTTAACCAACGCTTAATTATGCAAATCTAAGTTTAGATCGCGTTCGTTTCATTACAATTAACATTTCCCAGGATATTCAATAATGCTGCTCTTTATACATAGATATATTCGGTGCGTACTTTGATGCCTCGCGAGTATAAATTAATCCCCGATCAACCGAGAATAATTGTGCTATTTGGAGTTAATTGTGGTAGATAGGGGTTAAAATCGTTGAATTTCTTTCTAAAGAATTAACATCCGAAGAGAATAAAGAAACATTCCGCCCTCGGGTGAAATTGCAAAATTAAAAATTGATTCTCATCGAACCCGACGTTCGATTCTGCGTGGACGATCACTCGATCCGATGCACAGGTGAGCCAGAAACACCGTGTCTTAGTTACTTCGATACTTCTGACACTGTGATATAGTGTCGCGGTGTACAAGAAACTCCGCGAAAGTTCGCGAACGAGGAAGTACCGAGGAGTTCCAGCTGAAACTAAATAAGGAATATAAGGATGTCGAGGTTGGTTCGACGTGGATTCCTTGGGGACCGAAGTCTGCGTGAATATTTATGCGACTGTGCCCTTTCTGTTACGTGTATGTGCAACGGCGCAGGTGAAATACTATCTGCCTTTGCCATAATCGCGTCGGAAAGCCCTACATCACAACGAACCTGATAGAAACATTCATCTTTGACCCCGACCTCTAACACTGCGATCCAGTCAATAAAAACACAGCGATAATTGAAGGAAATTGCATTCTGTATTAATCCTTCTGTTGTTTCTTGTATTTTCTAATCAATTCTGACTTCGTCAACCACTTACATTGCAATCCACTTATCGGTAATAATTGGCTAGGTAAAAAATTGGATTTTTATTAATTTTATAAAGCAATCGTTAACATTTACCTCTCTGACATATTTTTCCTCCATTCATCGTTCCCTTCTTGTTTTGAAAAGCACAAAAGGAAATTCGCATTATTGGTAAAATTACGGAATAATTAGCGAAGGATCGTTGAAACGGAGCACGAATGCGACTGGGTCAATATTTCGCGAGCGAATCGGTGCTAGTGAGGTTCGCGAACTATCCCATGGTGTTCGCAGAGGATCATGGGTTGCGAGGCAATAGGAATATCGTTTAAAATTCGCGTCGCGGCGGCCGCGTTAAGAGAAACCCGGGTTTTTAGCACCTCGTCGACGGGAAGCGGGGTTAAACGACTGGGCCACCGGTCGCGATTTTCGTGCCGACGCCAAATATCGATTCCGTTCGACCTCTTTCACCCCCTGAACGCGTTCGAGCTTGCCGGAGGTTAGCTTCGCACGAAAGTCGTCTCCAAACATATATACAGTGGCTTCGAAAAGCACACTCGAATCACAATACTCCAAAAAATCGTTAGAATATTTAAGCTGCCATAATTTCGTAAAACGTAATCGGATATCGATAAACCTAGTCTGATTTAAAAACATAAAGCCTCCGCTTTCACAATCCATTCACCATTTTCATCTAATTTGTTGCATTCTATAGGGGATGAAACTGAAGACATGTTCTTTCTAAAAAATACTTTCTAAAAAATACTAATTGAAACGTCTGTGAAAACGTTAAAAATTTTTCTCCGTGAACAAATCCACCATAGATTTGAAGAATATAGCTTCCCCTTTGCAACGACCCCTTAAAACTCGATCTACGATTTTTTTCCGCTGTTCTATAAAACAAAAATGTGGATCGAGTTTCGTCATGTAAAGCCCTCTGTAATTACCAACATGACAGTATGTACTCCTCCCATTAAAAGATGAATAGATCAACTAAAAAAAAAATCGTAGATCAACTTTCGAGGTACCGTTGCAAAGAAGAACCTTCAGTCTTCAAATCTATGGTGGATTCAGTCCCGGGAAAAATTGTTCAATATTTCTACAGTCATTTAAAACTGTAGTATCGTCACTAGGAAAATCGTTGCACAGGGAACTAATACATTTGAGTTCAAGCGAAAATAGTCGACTGCCACTTGGACAAAACTATAGGATATCGAGTAATGTGTTTACTGGGACACCCTGTATAATCGAACGATTTTCACAGAACGAGAGAATGAGAAAGAGAGAGAGAGTAAACGAGAGCAGCAGTGAGATAATGGGGCGGGGGTGGAAGGGAAGGGGTGCGAGTGTCGGCACAGTCTCGTGAACTTTATCCACGGGGGGTGGGGAGGCAACTTCCGGTCGGCGACTTGTCTTTAAGTCTTCGGGAAAACTTTCTCGGCGAGCCAGGCCAAACCCGAGACAATGTTTTGACTTCCTCGGCTGTGTACCTGGCGCAGGATATTGAAACGCGGTTGACATTCCTCGCGGATCGATGTCGTATCGATTGTTGTTCGATAGAGCTGCATCTACGACGCGTGGTTTATTTGCGGGAGACTGACCATACTTAATCCCTCGTTTTCTGAACTGTGCGGTTGTCAATTTTCATTATTATATTGTACTAGAACCATTGGTAATACAAGTTGTCCTGTGTTTGAATCAAAATTATCCTGGAATTTCTAATTTATACAATAATATAATTTATACAACGTTTAGTGCATGTTTTTAATCTAGTAGTAGGAAGGAAATAATTTTTTAGAAAATTGAGGAGTTATTTTTAACAATATATTTGACTGTAAATATTATAGACTCTAAAAATTATAGATTGTATCAATGAGTTGAATTCGGTAGATTTATTACGAAAATTAAATTAAAAGATGATCTAATTCTATTTAATTTGAAGCGAATCTAATTGCGTTTGTTTAGTAGAACCAACAAAAGTATTTTTAAGGTAAAATTCCCAAATCAGAAGCTTCCTCTCAATCACCGCAAACACTCCACCTCCGACTCCATTAGCATCCTCACGATGTTTCAATAATCGCGTTCGCACGTGTGAATGGTTTCTATGAACAGCAACACGATGTAGACAAAGGCGCCTCTATCCAGCATCCTAATACAACAGAAGTAACCCTTGCATAATCCCGTAGTTAATAAACCAAAGGTACGCCTAATTGGCCCTTGCCGTCAGCTGTGAGAAACTCGAGTTTTATTCAAATAACAGACGTAATAAATGACAATCTACAGTAATCCGTTTCAATTAAACACACTATGCGCAACTACTTTGTTACACAGGAGTTGCCTCTACGATCCTGACTAATTCGGGTAAATTGAAGATGTACTTGGCTTACTCACGAATACGTTCGCTAAGGTCGCACCTCCGACACTTACCTGTAACAGAAAGAAAACGATTCGGTCAGAGAAACGTGCAACATTATTTAACGAATTATCTTGAATAAATTAAACATAATAGTCGGTACACATTTCCCATCATGATTTAGGGGAGAGTGGCATTTACCACGATTCCACCAGCTACAGTAAATCCCTTTCGATCGGCGTCCCTAGAAAATCGAAAAAATCTCTTTCAGCTTTCGAAAATAGTATAAATCAAGTCCGAGTCAATTAGTCCGAGAAAATCGACGTTTTCCGCAAAAAGAGATGAAAAACTGCCTCCGTAACGATCAGGACGCGCTGGGATCGGTCGTAACGCAGTTCCTGCAATCCTCTCAAATTTCTTAGCTGTCAAGAGCCTCGGCGGACGGAACAAGGACAGAGGGCCCCCCGTGTTACCTGGCCCAACGAGCTTTATTAACCGTTCCGTGATTTACAGCGACCCTCGCGGCTGATATGTTTCCCTTCAAAATGAGCGCTCGCACGCGCGCGCCGATTTAATTGCGAAAGAGTACGCCGGATGATTTACGGCTGTTCCGTTATGGCGTCGTTCCCGATACGGCTCGTTACAAATCTTCCGTTACGCGAAACGTAATGCGACCGACCGACGGAACCGAGAGGAAAAGGATAAATCGCAGAAACCGCCTCTCGATCCTGCACACGATCCTACGCGATTTTAACACGCGGAGGAAACCCTCCGGTCCGATTTTCGAGTTTCTTCGTTCCGCTCCAGATCGCGCCGAGCAGCCCTTACTTCGAATTTAACTTCACCAGGTACGAAGCTACGCAGCCTCTTTGTTTCTTTTTACTCCGTTTTGCACTCTCGTTTCGTTCTCTTAGCACTACTTTCTTACTTTTGTTGGATTTTTTCATCAGTGTGGTTTCTTTTTTTCTTTAATTTTATATTGTACATTTATATGGTTTTAAGCGACTATTTATCAGTGTGTGTTTTATATTATTTGATATGTGTTATTTTTGTCTTTTTTTTTTAATATGATATTTCTGTGTCAAGTGACATTAAGTAAATCTTACATTATGTGATATGATCACTCATACTAATTCGTGCGAGTCGTGTGACATATTTAACAAGTCAATCATTACTCGAACTCATTGACTGCCACAATAGGAAGAAAATAATTCCCAACTTTAAATTTCCAGGTTCAATTTCGTAAACATTCTTGATGATTGACGCTAAAATCTTTTACCAAACTGCGGATTCTTATGCAGATACACGAGCGACATTTACATCTTTCCCCAAAGACATTATATTATTGAAAACAATAATTGAATGCTTTTACTGTTTTGCAGTTTGACCTACTCGATTTTCGTCATAAATGCACAAAATCTGTATCGTGCAGAAACGTCTCGGAAAATGAACATTATTTTTAAAAAGACAGTACGAGCCAGTTACTTTTCTTGTTCGGCTTACTTCCGTGAAGAATAATTTCCAAATAAATCTGTGAACGGTCCCAAGCGTTGTAGCAATTTTGTGAAAAGAAAACGTACAGTTACACCATTTCCTGGTTAACGAACAAAAGCAGAGAAGCAGCGTTGTCTATCGATCCCGGGGAGTTTCGTCGCAATTAATTGTCGCGAGGTCGGCCCGAGCGGAATTCGCAGCGCACAGGTTCATCGATTTCGAAAAATTATTTACGCGGTGGTCTACCCGAAAAACCGGCCCCGTTCCGCCGCTTTGCATACGAATCGCCGGATATACATATTAATTCGCGATGGACCGCGCGATTGCTTCCGGAGAACGGACCCGAGGACTTTGCTGTTCCACGATCGTTACACGCTGTTCCTGTTTGCTGTTCCGCCGTTGAATTATTGGTCGGGCGTTGGTTGTTGTTCCCGTTGCATTAACGCGAATGCTCGTTCGGGTATAATTATATGGGAAATATCGTTGCCCGCGAGCTGATTCATCGCGCAGAATTTTCTTTCGAATATTTCCGAGCACGAAGCGTTTTCCCCGTTTTATTTCGGAACATGCTATCGTATCGTTCAATAGTATTTATAAATAGAGGGTCTTTACGCAAAGTGCGAATGTTTCATCTTGATTGCAACAATCCAGTGGAGTCTCGTCTAGTTGCGAAAATCTCAAGTGAAATGGAAATTGGTTTTCCTTCGTAATATTTTTAATATGTTTGAAATAATTTAACTACACGGTGGATTTTATGCACCTGAAAATGTGTAATTTAAAAATACTCCTAGCTTCGCTCCAGTTTGTTGCAATTCAGGTAGACAATTTCTATTTTGCATAAAGATGTTTCTGTTTTTACTATTTTCATGTACACCTACTCATAAATGCATAAAATTGTCTAACAAGCTAGTTAGAATAGCTGAGAAATATTGCAATTTTCACTGCATACAAAATAAGTTGTACCATGAAATTTAATATTGAGTTTGAAATCAGGAAATGATTTGGTTCTCGCATGTACTACGATTTAAACATTGTAAGGACCGAGTATAATTTTGATTTTTACTTTTTGAAAATTCAAGGAAGAATTCGGCGACTTTTATTTACTCTGCCCCAGCCCTCGGAGTCTTTATGAACACGTTATCGATCGATGACGAATCAACTCGTCATGCTGTCGGACCGTTGTTGACCGACGACGATCTCATTCGTCATTAAACAGATTTACGATTACTGCCTGCATCGATGGCTCCGAAAAATCGAAATTCCTTTGGTACAAAACGAAATTCGTTCGTACTCCTTGAAACGTGACCGAACAGAAACTGCTTTCTCTTTTCAACAACATGAACCATCTAAAAATAATATATATAATATATTTAATATTGATTATAAACTGCGGTGTTTATGCATCTATGACAAAGAAGAGTTGCTCAAACTGAAGACAGTGAAAATATTCCAAGGGATGATTGACACCCATTAAATAAATTAGTTTTAATTAGCATTTTAGGTTGCTATACCGCTTGTGTTTTATCTCCCAATCGAGCGTCAACCTTGAAGCTTCCGTGTCTTACAATGAGCGCAGACAATTTTCATGTTGCATAAAAATCAGCAGTTTAATGACGGCTTTTGCCGAGCTGGACGGCCGATGGAAGGCACGGTCGCTTTATCGCGAACATTTTGCGAGTCGTGCGACGCCAATAATTAAGAATACTGTTCGTGATATGTCCGACAGGTCTGCCCGCGTTCTATGCACCTGTACGGCTTCCGGTAATACTTGATCGATAACGCTGCATTCGCGGCGCGTTGCAGAAAATGTTTCTCGCCACGTGCTCTTTATTTCCCGAGCGGATTTTTCGACGATTCCTTGCCGTATTCCGCTTGCAAATTTCACCTCGTAACCTTATCTCCTATCAGTGCACCGATGTCGTGCGGCTCGACGCGTGAAAAGCATAAAAAAAAATCTGGAATCTCGATTCTAGTCGCTTTTTTTTGACATTTGCATCGTGTTTATGATAAATTCGTTAAATCGGCAGAACTTTCTGTACAGATTTTGTACAGGTGACGTCCACTTAATATTCTCACGAACGCATCAAATCTGCAGGCTAGATTTTTGATCCTGAAGCAGTCATTGTTATCGTAGCAGCAAAGTATAGTTCGGAAGCATTCAGGAAAGCGAAGAAACGAGAAACGACAGAACAATTACCGAGAGACTCGACCTCGACGATTCTTTCGTCATCGATTCTTTCGTCGCGTAGCACGGCTCGGGGAATTAATTAACAGCGACGAATTAACGAAAGCGAGCGTCTCCGGGCGCGTATCTTCCGACAACGGGGATTAAAAATACCCCGGGTGCGTCGCGGCGAGGCGAGATAAATGCGCGGAGATTAATTCGTCGCCAGTGAAAACATTCGAGTCGTCGTCGTCGGCGTCGTCGGCGTCGTCGTCGTCGGCGTCGTCGGCGTCGACGAGGAGGAGGATACCGACGCGGGTGCCGTTCTCGCGAGATATTAAACGGCAGAACTCCTCCGGCACACGTTTTGTCACCGATAAACCGGTTGACTTTCGACGCCTTCGGGACCGAGATAAACTTCTTACCAATAAAATTCACTTTGGACGCCGCGCCGAGCGTCGCGAACCAAACACGACGCCATTCAGAGGCTGTTTGGACAGTTATTTCCCCGTGAACCGTCGCTTCGATGAATATCTCAACTCCCGTTCACTTTCTTCGGTATCCATAATGATTAAAACTTCTCTTTTGTTCGGACTTTTACGCCGGAAAAAGAAAGTTTCCGTTGATTCTGCTCGCGGAGATTCTTTATCGGTGTGCGCAGCACTGATCTACGTACAGGCAGCTATTTTATTGTGTTTTTTTTTTTTTTTATCAAATAGAAACACATACGTACGTATTTGCCAGGTTTTCTAATATCGGGCACGTATGTCTGGCATGTATACAGACATTGCTGTAATTTCTGTGGTAAATCTTCATCGCCGCGGTCGGAATTCGTCGGTTCGAGCGGAATTGGTCAGTAGGATCGTTCCCACGAGCAGGGACACGCTCGGTTTCAATCAGATCGAGCCGCGTAACGGCGCGTAGGTGTCTCGGGATCGTGGAGACGCGTAAGGAAGCGTTATTGGCTTCTTATCCCCTGTTTCTTCGACGTCTAGGGAGCTGGATAAGGACGGTCAACTGCTCCGAACAGAGACAGAAAACGAGAGGGCAAGAGAAAGAGAAAGAGAGCGAGAGAGAGAGAGAGAGAGAGAGAGAGCTTGATAGAGGGGTTGAAGGTGGCCGAGAAACGTTCGCACGAAGGCTCTACCCGGTTGCTTTTCCTCCTCGCGAGGACTTCAACGTAGAGGGAGAGAGCACCAGGAGAGAAACCAAGAGAGAGAGAACGAAAGGGAGAGAGAGAGAGAGAGAGAGAGAGAGAGGAGAGTAAGGGTGGTGAGGGTCGACGAGCTTGCGGAGGGTGGAGGACGCGTAAAACCTCCAGCCGCAGATCGATAGGAAGGTCGGAGGTGTGTCGTGTCTGTTAGACTTTGGCCCGAACTCGCGATTATGTAGCCAGGCCTTTGCAGTTCGGTTCCCCGAGCCGTGTACACCGAGGCGATTTCCTAGCCGGATCGGTTAAAACCTGCTTCCCAACTTACACACCGTATCTGACTTCTTGGACACTGCCCTAATCGATCTGTGCTACTCCTGGAATGCGCTCATGGATCTCTATAGGCAGCTGGCTGAAAAACACACATTTTTGCTGATCGACGCAGTTTTACTAGCTTCACTAGCTCACACCAGCATTACCAGCTTCATCGCTTCATCACTAGTTTTACACTAGCTTCATCGCTAGTGTTATTATTAGATTAGTCACTAGTTTCACACTAGCTTCATCACTAGTTTCATCGCTAGTTTCATCGCCACCATCATTAACTTCATCACTAGTTTCACACTTGCGTTATCACTAGCTTAACTAGTTTCATCGCTAGCTTCACTGGCTTCATCACTAGTTTTACACTAGCTTCATCACTAGTGTTATTATTAGATTCGTCACTAGTTTCACACTAGTTTCATCACTAGCTTCGCTAGTTTCACCGCTAGCTTCTGTAGCTCCTTCGCTAGTTGCACACGAGTTTCATCGCTAGCATCGGTAACTTCATCGCTAGTTTCACACTAGCTTCGCTAACAATCTGTCGTTCGCAGAAGGATGCAAATAAAATTATTCGTGACGTCCACAACTGAAGGACGATAGACTAAATACAGAATTAATGAAAAATGTGGAGCGAACGATGGTTAAATACTATTTGAAAATTAATTGGGATCACCGTAGTTGCGTTTCAAGCTTACTATGCAATCTATTTTTCCATCCAGCGACCAGGAGAAATTCGAGTTCGAAGAAAACGCCGATTTCTCGTCATTTCGCCGCAGATGGACGCGATAATCTCGCATCGCGTTGACGTTGCACGCGTGCCTCTCTCTCTCTCTCTCTCTCCTTTCTCTGGCCCGGTCTCTCCGTCGATGCTGTTACTGTCCGGCCGAGTGTTTCCGCGTTTTACGACGCGATAAACCGTCGTGTTGCTCAGCTAATTTCCAGCGTGACGAAAAGTCGGTTCCGGCCGTGAATCCTCTCGAGCCCGCCGCCAGAAATATCAGCACCGGGAGCATCCATCGACCTGCGAGATTGTTCAACTCGTTCGCCAGACGCTGCCGAAGGAAACTTACCAACTTCCGTTCCTTTCGGAAAGTTTTTATTGCGTAGGAAAAACCGACGTCGTTTTTTTTTCAGAGGAAAGAGAATTTTTAGTCCCGGTGATATTTTCAAAAGTGCAAGAATTTCGTGGTTCAAGCAAACATTAATTTACCGCAGCTGTTTAAATTAAACCTCGTGTGCTCCTAAAAAGTCGAACATCATTTTCACTTCTAAATCTTCTATATTTCGTATTTAATATATTAGCCTTTGTATTCTTTTAATTTATCTTGCTTTATTTTAACAGATTATCTTAACTCATCCAATATTTGTATAAAAACTTAATCCACTGTGGTGTTATCGGTTTAATTGATTCTCGATGTTCTCATCCAGTGAAAATTTAGAAATACTGCAATGTATGCTGTTGTAATTGTACTCTGTTCCGTTTTAGCACGATGTCGCATTCTGTTCTGCATCTTTTTCGAGCATAAATTCCGCGGGATATTGCAATTAAAGGAGAAAAGGCGTCGAAGGCGTTCGAGAATCGAATACGATTGCTCGATACGCGGAGGGGGGGGGGGGGGGGACCCCCGTCGATAAGCGAAACGGTATCGTTCCCCGCGATTTCTAAACTTTCCAGCTCCAGTTATTCAATCGGGAGCGAGCGTGATTCTTCTGCGCTAGCTAACAGTTGGAGAAAGAGAGACTAGTTGGTCAAACTAGTCGCTAATAATAACAACATTATCTATCCGGCCGGCTATCTCTGTCGACTTCGTCGAATCGCGGCTCTGCATCCGCGATATACCCCGCCACGAATTAGCTAAATATATCTCTCGGCAGACACGGGGGCTATCGACAGAGAGAACAGCAAGACGCTGAAAATCTCGTTTAAAGCGTAGCCTAATAACGCCGGCAAGGTCGCCGAGGCGTATTTCGGTGCTTCGAATCGAGAGTTACGGGGACTGCGCGCGTGTGTACCGGGGAATTAATAGTCCTCGAGTGACTGGCTGCTAATTACGTCGGCCCGTAACAAGACGGAGACAACGGGCCGCCGAACGTTCCCTTCAAAATGCAATTCTCTTCACAGTCGCCTCGGGAAAAATAGAAAAGTCAACTATCGATGACGCGACCCGATTGAAAAAAAGTCGCAATTAACGCTGAACATCGCCGAGCGCTAAACTATATCATAATATGTTCTTCGTTAAAACTGCTTGAAAATGCAATTCTATCGAGAAGTAAATAAAAATGAAAAATTTTATTTCTCACCGTGTCCCTATGTTATTAACATTAAACGTAAACCAGCTCGAGTTGTATCGTAAAAATAAGAAAAATGTGTATGTATTATAATGTTTTTTTTTCGATAAAACTGCCGGAGTAACAATTCCATTAGAGAAGCGAACAGAGTAAAAATTAAAAAATGTATTTCTCACCGTGTCCCTATGTTATTAACATTAAACGTTACCGAGCATTAAAAGTAACCAGTTTGCGTTGCATCGTAGAAACATGAAAATTAAGTTTATGCAAATTTTTCGCGATTTGAATTATAACACGTGGTTGAATAAAAGATTTATTCCATTCTTTGGTAAAACAGGGAGACAGGTATTTACGATATTAATATTAAATTAATTTAGTGTACAATTTTTCTCGAGAAACATTTTTGATAACGCTTGCTTAATACTCGCGATAAATATTTCCTGTATGCTCGCTTGTATATCGAATTAATATTCCACATCTCGATCGGAAACTGATTTATCGTGACATTCTCGATCTGCTTCCTCGGGAAGAATAAATTTGTAATATTATACCGTGTTTCCTTTGACAAAGTTGACTTTATGACGGACGAAGAAGATCCACAGAAAGTTTCGAATTCCAGCTTCCGTTCGACTCGTTTGTTCGCCCGGTTGCAAGCGCAAGTTTCGAGTTTACAATAACGCGTTGTAGCGAAAGAGATGACAGAGATCAAGAGACAGAGGATGATGGTTGCCTAATGAGTAAGCAGTCTGTTGATAACAGCGGGAGATTGAGGGAAAAAAAGCGTGCGAACTCTAATGAAATTGAATGATACGATTATCTTGTATTCAAAACGTAATAGCGCTAAACAAACTGCCGAGCTGTTTCGCTTGCAACTGTCTGCTCCGCGAAGCAAATTCAATTATTGTTCTTCGATTATTGCGTGATTGAATTCGATCAAATTTTTACTTACGCATTTCGCAATTGAGATCAACTTCTTGCTGAGTTCATACGAATACGGATTTTGAATGCAGATTTTGTGCAGTTGTGGCAGAAATTAATTGTAATGAATGTTTCTTGACCAATGCACGCTACTTCATAACAGTTCGTATGCAAGAATCTAATGGAATTTCAATTAAAGTGGTACGTAATGAGAAAGTTTAATGCTTCTGTACCGTTTAAAAATATTTTAACAACACTCGATTAACACTCGAATTAGCGAGAATTAAGTATGTGACTGGTCCGTGTTATTATACAAAAATAATGAAGGTGTGGATATGTTTTCAGATTCTGCAAGATTTATATCATGTACACGAATGAACGTAAGCCTATCTTCTTATAATGTATAACCAAGATATTAAAAATATTGATAGTTAGAAATGTCCCAACAATTCCTGATGGACATTTTTATCTAATAAAAACACAAAATCTCCGTAACAAATAGATAAAAATTTAGTCGAAGTTCATATAAATTAATTTACATTTAATACGTAACAGAATTCATTCAGACTACGAAATGCAACGTCGAAAACGAACAATAAAAATGTCTTTGAATTTCATCGACGTTTTCGGTCATTTAAACGTGCGAAATTGAAGTGACCGGTCGAAATCGTAATAAGACAATTAGCTCTGGCTATAACGGTAGTTCGAACCATAGTCGCCGGATTAAGACTTGTATCCCCACTCTAACTTCCCCGTCCACCGCGGCCCGGTCACGTGACGCGTTCCGTCTCTGTCGTGCCTGTGTCACAATGTCACGTGACTAACCCGGTACCGGCAGAGAGAGAGGGTAACTATCTCCCCTCGATTCGTGCTGCCTCCCCTCGTCCGGCGACTAATGGCTCGAGCGAACCTAAACGACACGACGTCACCAGTTTCTTGGTCGATGCTCGGGGCCCGTTCGATATCGCGGAAGCAAAGTATGCCGGATTCCCCGCATCGATGCTCGATAGAACGATGCGTGCGAGATACTCGGGCCGAGCCCGAAGCGTTTCGGCCGTTTCCGGCGCGGCTCGGTTTCTACACCGCGCCGATCCGAAGTGCTCCGTACCGATCCGAACTGCTCCGAGCGACGCGTGTAATCAAGTGGTATAAATAATTCCGACGCTCAGCCATGAGTCGGTTAGCCGAGCGCGGCTCATTCTCCTGTTATGACACGCCGGAATCGGGACGCACAATTGGTCCGGAACTAAGCTGTACCTCGTTTGTGCTGAGATACATATAAAAAATATTAAAAAATGTCGGTCGATCGTAACGATATCGAAGAGATAAAACCGTGAACCAGTTCAACAACAGGACCCTACGAACGTGGTAGAGTTATTACAAATTTTCAAATGACAATTTTATTTTAATAGTACAAAGGTCACGCCAGAGGTCACTAAATTCTTCGATTCGACGCGCGTTGCGCGTCTGACAACAATTTCTTCGTTCGCGAACGATCGCAGCAAACTAGTCGAAACATTGTTGCCGAGGCCATTTTGGCACGCAGCCCCCTTCTCGTAGTTTTTCGCAGTCGCCGACCCCTTCTGGTAAACTATAGTGCGTGATCGAATTGCAGGGTGCGCCAAAATAACCGAGTTACGTAGCTTTAACCCTCGTACTATCCTCAGGGTGGAAATCCGCATTTTTTCTTTCCATTTGAAAAACGTGTTTCTTTAAAAAGCGGAATTATAAACAGAAAATACATTTCCCTCGTGTTTACGTAAAAATACAATTTTTACAAATTAGAAACCTACGCGACACGAGATGACGGGTTTCTTCAGAAAAATGAGCGACGCCTAACGTACAAAAAATACACTCAACTAATTTATTAATTTATTTTCCCATGTTAGGCATTTCTACAGTTTGTTCGTCATGCTTCGTGTAAACAACGCGGTGTGACGATTCCGAAATAATTAATTATTGTTACTAGCGAGCACGAAAAAGCCCAGAACCTAGTTTCCTGTAATTTCTCAGGAAGAAAGAGCCCGCGGGCCCGTTAATCTGTGATTGGATCATTTATCGAACGCGAGGGGATCGATCAGAGAGTTTCCACGGAAGGATAGAGCGCAACGTTAGAGCTGAGACCTGAGCTGCGTCGTCTCTCGGAGGTCTGAGAGCTCTGTGCTCCTCTGCAAGCGAAACGACCACGGCTTGCCGATTCCCGACTAACGCCCCGGTCGTTAGTGCAACGGAACCGGTGCGCCTGGGACAGAGAAACGCGGAATGTCCGCGAGCTCGCGCTGGATGCCCCTATTATCGGTCGTCCCGACCGCCAGAATGCCGTTAGACGACGGCCAATCTATTGTTCTACGTGTGTGCATGCGATCTTGACGCTCCTCGGACGCCGGGAGCGAGCCAGCCAACGGCCTAACCGGCACCGAATCGATAACGTTGCTGCTGCTCCTCCTCGATTCTACCGATCCACGATCCCTCCATTCCCCTAAAAATTTTCCCAGTAACGTACACAGTTTGATTTCGACATAACAGGACGCTATCCCCTTTTCTTCTTCTGAAGTTGTTCAGAAGTGACAGAACGTAACGGTAAGCACCCTTTATCCGAAAACGAAAGCTGGTACCGAATACAATTAACCAAAATAAGATTGACGCTATCGTATCGCTCGAAAAATTTGTTTTCAGTCCAGAATACCGGAAAAATGAAAATATCCGCGAGACTGTAGGTTTTACGTTTAACGGAAACGTGAGATCCATGTTTACCAGTGTTGTTCGCGGTGTTTGTTTCGGAAAAAGAAACATGGCGGCCTGTTCGCTCGATCATGGAGAACGATCGCACCGGTACCCGAAGACCACGGCGTGGCGAACAAGCTCGTGTTATGCTCGGAGGGACACGCATCGCGATTTCAATACAAACAGCATTGCGGCTTGTATGGCGCAATACAGTTACGCCGGTCGGACGTTTCCGGTTTCTTTGAATCTTCGCGAGAGGCCGCGACGCGTGGCCTGGAGACCGGCAGAAATTGATTCTGAACAATGTTGCTACACACCGAGCATTATTTGCGACCTAGCGTACTATATACGGTTCGGTAAAAAGAATTTACTAACAAATTCGATCGAGCTTAGGCTAAACTGCTTCATAAAAAATACATAAAAATTGATTTCCTCCTTAAACAATTCTGCTAGGTTGACGTTAATATACTTAAATCGCTTTCATCCTTCCGCTGTCTCATACTGTTTCAGCGAAATTTAATTTTATAGATCCAATAATAATCTAAATAAATGAAAATTGATTTCCGCCTCAAACGATTCTGCTGTTTCATGCTTCACCTAATGATTGCATAAAATTCGCCCAACATAGTGTATCTCGGCGAAATTTAATTTTATTAATCCGATAGAAATTTGAATAAATAAAAATTGATTTCCTCCTTAAACAATCCTACCAACTTGACGTTAATATACTTAAATCTCTATCATTCTTCTGCTGTTTCATGCTTTACCTAATGATTGCATAAAATCCGCTCGTCATTGTGTATTCCAGTGAAATTTAAATTTATAAAAAGATGATTTCAGAATTGTTTCCTTACAACACACGATGATCCAGATCACCATGGAGCGCGAAGACTACACCGGACACGTTCGAACGTGCGGAAATAAATCGCGCGCGTTTGACCGGTTCCGCAGGCCGGGGATAATTTTTTTATCGGGCCGAGAGTGAGAAAGAGAGAGAGAGAGAGCTCCGTTATCTGGCAGTGTTTCGAGCGCGTGCGAAGTTACCGACAGCACAGATAAAAAACATTCACGAATCGATATCCTTTATCTGTGTTAACGGCGATCGCGGGGGTGGAAGCCTGCTGGCAACGTTCGTCAAAATCAGATAGAAACTGGAAAGTGCACGCTGTTGCTGCGCAGCAACGTTCAAATTTCGGCTGAGAATAGCCGCACAGCTGTTTACGCGAACCGAGTACACCAACTGTATTTTCAATAGTAATAAAACTTTCGACGGGATTAAGAAGCTGCCTTATTCGGAAGACCGAATGCTACGAGTGCATGAAAATGCATTATCGGTTCGGATAATCGAGGTTCTACTAAATCGCGAATCAAACAAGCATGCAAGCTTCAAATAGTGTCGTGTTTGGGCTCATTTTAATCGGGAAAATGCCACAAATCTAGTGACACAAGTTCCACGGAAAAAGGGATGTCGTTAGATTAGTATAGTCTCACCGATACATGTAACGAGGCCCCACAAGAGTCAAACCCCGCGGTACCTAAATTTCTCACAACTATCCTGTAAGCATCTTTTCACACGAATCGTTAGGCGTTACCGTGCTACAACAAAAATAAACAAAGATCATTATGTTTTCGGACATACCATCATTCCAGGCAGTCTAATGGAGCACGAGCGGCCACGCTAGCGCGAGAGAGAGATTTCCTTTTTACAGGGCGGCCACCCGGGCCTGTGGCCCTGGTTGGTGGGGGCCCACCATACCCCTCCTCCGATCACTTGTTCGCGCCACTATAATATCCGCACTGTCACACTGCCGGCGATCTCCTCCTCGGGAGCAAACCCACCAGTCTCCCTAACTACAGAACCATGTTTCCGATTCAATCCGACTGCAGAACCGCTCAAGAAACCTTGCGGATCATTTTCTCTCGCGGCGAAAGAGCACAATATCAACAACGTTAAAAAAAATCAAAACAACGAGGAAACAACACTCTGGTCCTTCCTCACTCGGGATCTGCCACCGGCAGCACCTTCACAAACATCTCACATAACACTGAGAGTGACAATCACAAGACTGAACAGTACACTGTGTCCTGGATCAGCGGCCCGATCGATCAAAAAACTCAACGAAAACTCGAAGGAACACTGTGTGTCCTGGATCAGCAGGCTGATCGAACGAAACCCAACAGAGAAGCACTTAGGTCTTATCCGACCAATCGGCAGCCGATCTCTCGCCGATGAAACTCAAGGAAACACAGTCCTGTCAGACGAATCGCTGATCAATGAAACAGAGAATAGAACCTGGTAGAAACTTGTCAACAGAGTCCACTGTCCGCAAGCTGGCAGCGAGCTTGGAACCTGTCGGTCCCCGCGAGTTCTTCGGGTCCGGAGCCCGCTGTGGAACAGTTTCGATGCCCGTAAAACGTAATGCCCTTCCTTTCGATCACTTGACTAGCTGCGAGCTCGCGGCGAGGCGGGCTCGGACGGTTCCCGCGCGCGTTGACGGCTGCGCGTGCACGCGAGCACGCCGTCGTCGTCGTTAACGTCGACGACGAAGAAGAGGATGACGAAGACTTGGGAAACGAGAAACAAGAATCCGGGAATAGAACCGGAAAGACGACGATGGCCCCTCGCTGCTGCTCGTCCCGCTCGCAGAGCATATCAGCGGCGCGAGCTCCTGTCGCGATCGGTCTGCTGGCGACGATGCAGCGAGCAAGCCCCAAAATCCACGGCTCGAGGCGAGTTTGCGTGCCGCATATCGTTCGACGGGTTCCGTGACCTCCGACCTCTCCGACGTCCCCCACTCTCTTTCTCACACACACAGTCGTTTGCTCTTTCTCTTTTCAGGCCTGTCACTGGCGTTGATGCGCGCACCCGATAAGCCCCGCTAACGGCGTCTCGATAACGAGCGAGAAACGAAAAACAGTCCTCGCCCGGCCGTCCCGCCGCCGAGCATACTTAGCACCCGAAAACACCCCGCGAATTTGCATCTCAATGACCACCACCGAGTCCCGCACACGTCAACCTCTGACCCCCAGTCATCCCGAAGCGATCCCCTCCGACCTTGCTCTTCCCTCCCTTGTTGCCCGATATCACCTTTGCTACCGAATCCTTTTGTAAGATTTCTAGACTCGGGGGTTCGATCACCTTCTGGCTTCTCGAGGTCACCTCTGCTACCGAATCCTTTTGTAGTATTTCAAGATTCGGGGGTTCGAAAACCTTCTGGCTTCTGGAGATCACCTTTGCCACCTCCTAGCGACGTCTTCGAGCTCTAACGCTAGGGTGTCCTGCAGTAATCAGCGTCCGATCGTCCTCTTCCTAGGCCAAATTTCTCTTCAACTTCCTTGCTATCCAAGATCACCTTTGCTATGTCTTCAAACTCTAACGCCAGGGAATCCTTCGATGATCTTCACTCTCTTTGCTACCTTCTCTATGTTCGAATCCTTGAACAAGGGTGTCTTGCAGCGATCAGTAATTACCTCCTTCGCCGATCAATTTTCTATCTCTCCGTATAGATCAGCTCTGCTACCTTCTCCCAGCGTATCCTTGAACTAGTCCTACGGATCAGCTCCTTGCCAGCTCAATTTTTCTTTTCTCTTCGCTTCCTTTGCTACCGTCCGCGTTCCGTACCCTGATGGTAGCGCGAGGCGGACCGGCGTCGATTTTCCCTCGTAAATCGTCAACAGGTGGTTCGCGGAGCGACGACTTGGAACACGCGTGCAAGGACAAGAGTCAATTCGACGAAGCTCCTCCGGGTGCAGGATGATCCGGACCAGTTCGGTGACAGAGTTTATCCAAAGGACTGTCGTCTCTGTGGTAACCACACCGCGCGAACTTCTTTTGTTCCCCGGTGCTCGATGCTCGCGCGACGTCACGCGCGCTTATTTTCGACTGTATTTCGGTCGGTGAGCAATCTCGATCGTGCACACGTTCCCCGATACGTCACTCGAAGACGAGAGGCGGCGAGCTGCTGCACCGACGAGCACACACCGAGTCCTCGCGTTACCCTACACACACACCAACGCGTTTAACCTCGTACACACGATCGTACGTGTACACACTTCTCTGAACACCCTTGCCTCGTCCGACGTGTACTACGTGCACACGGTTGTAACGTGTACTCGCTTGCTCGACCAACGTGGTCGACACACTTGTACACTCCTACACGTGTACCGTTCGCACTCTGACGCGGTACACTCGCGTGTATCGCACACGATAACACGGACTCCTCTTCGTCGGTCTCTCGGAGAGGTTGTCCTCCTCTCTTTCTCTTTCGGTTCTTTCTCCGACGCGTCGCGGAGACTCGACTATTTTCGTTGGCGACGGAAGAAGTAACGGCGGCGTTGGTAGCACGCGTCTCTCCCCCACTACTCCGTGGCGGTCGTTCGTCGCTTTCCTTCCTCCTCGCCGCGCGTGTTCTTCCCTTTCTCCGACGTTCCACCGTTTGTCCCCGTTTCGCGACGACGACGACGGGTACGGGGACGGGGACGGGGACGGCGACGGCGACGGCGACGTCGACGACGCTCCTCTGCGTCTTCGTCTTCGTCTTCTTCCTCTTGGCTGACGCGCACGAGCCGCAGCTTACAGGAGGGTCGTCTGCCGGCAGCGCGTTGCCCCACTGTCAGCGGACGCACGCCGGAAACAAGAGGAGGAAGAGGCGTAGGAGGAGGAGGAGGACGACCGGGCCTTTTCATACGCGAACATCGGCCGGGACGGTGGTCCTCTCTCGTACCACACACACAGGCTACCCTGGCTCTGTTCTCCCTCGAGATCCGCTTCGAGATTGCTCGCGCGGATTGTCACCTTCACTCGCTAACCATTCTTCCACGGTACGGACACCGGTCGTGTTGTTCTCTGCGGTTGTATAATCGTCGGATGAACAGTCGTCGGAAGAAGACCAGGCGAAGAGGACTATCAGAGAGGTGGTGTAGCGTGTGGCCTACTATCGGTTAGGCTATCGAGTGAGTCGGAGGGAGAGCGTAAGACCGCAGAGCGAGGGAAGAAAAGGAAGCTGAAGAGAGCAAGGACCCACAGAGAGAGGTGCTCGTCCTATCGAAGTCCGCGAGCGATTGACTCCCGCGCGTCTCCTGGCCTCGGGACCGTGTGGCACGCGTGAGGGGAGTACCGGGAGGGGAGGGATGTTCTCCCGCGGGAGGAGAGGCACCAGCGCCGGGGAAGGGTTTGGGGGCGAGAGGGGGAAGAATCGGTGGCGGCGGCGGTCGCGGTAGAGCCAGTAGGTAGAAGAGGGACTGAGGGGCAGGGGGTAGGGGAGAGCAACGTCCACGAGAGAGGGGGGAGGGTATGGCGCGTGCCACTACACGCTAGCAGGTGGAGTGCGCGTGCCCAGAAATCTTCTCTCTTCGGCTCTAGTCCCCACTCCCCTCTCGGATCGTTCTCTCCTTTCTTCGACTCTCTTCTCTCCCTTCTACCGTTCCTCCTCCGGCCGTTTCCTCTATCCGCTTATCCGTTCCTCTTTCTTCTCCGTTATCGTCTTTCTCTTTCTGCGCGGTTATATGTATCGCGCGTCCACGCTCTCGGTGTCCCCGCCGCGCAGACGACGACTCGTTCTCACAAATACGAGTGTACGTGTTCCACACTCCCTCCCGCCCCTCGTTTTCTTCCTCGCGCGTGGCCGTTTCCTCGTTCTTCCGGCCAGCGATCGTGATTATTCCGTTTCTTGTCGCAGACGCTACCCGTTCCGCGACTAATTTACCCGCGTTACGTACTCGGCCGTCCGCGGTCCACTTATTACGTCCGACGATCGAGACCAACGTTGCTGGTTTCTCTAGCTTCGCGTTTCTAGCACCGCCGGTTTCGGTGATCAAAGCCAGCAGCCGCTTCTCTAATTGATTCGAACTGAGAAATTCTTTCACGGTCTATTCGTCGAGGATAATTCCTGCTGCGTGTGATCCGGGTTGCGACGTTGCACCAGCCGCGGACCAGGCACGAACATTCTTCCGCTGGTTCGCAGTGTTTACGCTCTCGGCGCGCTGTCAGGTTATTCTCGCGTAGCCCAGATAAGAGTTGCTAACGAAAGTCTCGGCTGCGATAACCGTCGAGGGCACGCAGCCAAGCCATCGTGACGAATTTAATGCGCGACGCCCGACCCGTTGAAACCGAGCGATCCAACAAGTAGAGGCTCTAAAACAATTTCACCGAGGAATCTTGTAGAAATTAGATTGTTATTTCAAACGATCTTTTGTTTACCATTTCGTAGAAACACCACGGCACGCAACACGGATCGCAGCCACACCGGAGGCTGGTGCACTCTCAACTGTCAACGGGACACGAACCCGTGGAACGTGTGAGATCGTTCCATGAACGAAACCGGTGTGCACACGAACGTAGATTCCCCCCGATCGAAAATGACGAACGCGGTTCGAAGAGGAAGGCTGCTCGCGTCGAACGGCAACGCCGCGTTGCCTGTCGGGAGCTGTCACGCTGCGCACGTGGTTAACAGGGAGCGCGAAACGACAACAAGCCCCACACAGAGAACCTGACGGCCCGAGGAGTCGCCAGCCACTGACTCTCCTCCGGTTCGGCTCGTCGATTCGGCTCGGCTCGGCTCGACTGGCCTCGCCTCGCTTCGTCTAGTCTCACCTCGCCTCCTCGCACCGTCCCGCTGCGTCTCGTGTCGTCTCGTATCGTCTCGTGTCGCGTCGCTCGGCGTCGCGCCGTGTCGTGTCGTACCGTACCGCGCCGCTCCGCACCGCACTGTCGACCCGAACTCGACTTCGGCTCTCTCTCTCGCTCTCTCTCGCCTCTCAACCCGACACGACCCGACCCGACCCGCCACCGGAGAGCCACGCCACACGGCGAACACCGTCGCGCACGTAGGACACGCGCTCGGCTACGCTCGTGCACCGAACCCGAACCCGAACCGGCCCGAGCCGACTCGTCACGACTCCGAATCCGAGTCGAAGTCGGATTCGCGTTCCGATCGGAGCTTACCCGCCTGCCTACTCGCTTTAACGCCACCCGTATCGCGCTACCGCATAGCGGTCTGCAAAGCGGCGCACAGCGGTCCCAATCAACGAATTTCGAGGAAAAAGTACTAAAATCATTTTTTCTGCCGAGCACAATACCGTTATTTATATATTTTTCAGCCTAAATTGAATGAGACCATAACGAAGTCGATGCGATTAATTGCTTTCGAGATATGGTGATGCGATTTATGATTGAAAAATTCATAACTTACTAGGACAGATGATTATTTTTCAATTTAGCATTACTCTCGTGATAATTGAATATTCTACTTGCCTTTGCTCTAAATAAGTTATGCGTATATGACGATTCTTTGTCATAGTCGACTGCATAACACCTAATTCGTTCGGGTGAATAACCATGTCCCTCTACAAAACGTGGAATATCGTACAAAAGAAATGGGAACCATTTATATCAAGATGTCCCGAAGTAGAAATAATAACAAGAGTCACTAAATTGAAATAAATTTGTAGTTTTATATTTACCATCAACCGTGGAATTTATATTATTACGAATATAAAAGTATTCGAGTGCAAAGGGTTAATATTACCGACACTTTATTGACGACCTATTGAAGTTATTAAGATAAGAAATTAATGTTCACGCAACATCCCTTTCTTGTAATTTTTATCCTGCATAAATATCCACAGTCTAGTGTCCACACGAAAAAATTCAGTTGAAACGTCCGAATGATATCGATCGCGTTCAAACGATACTAATCGTGTTGATCTCCGAATGATAAAATTGGAGAATCGGATTTAGGCCACGAAAAGCCACTTTCCAGGGCACGATGCGCTAACAGTACAATGAGGCTAGCCTCGATAACTTCTGCTCTGATGGGTGACTGTACCGTAACACGTCTACCATGTATAGTTTCCCGATGGCCCTACGTTGCTTGTATGTCAGTACGGCGTCAGGCGAACGGAGCCGAGTCGATATGATGCACCCGTGAACTGTGAGAACCGAAAGCCAGTTGCACCGATGAGCGACGTGCAGCGATTGTTGCACTTTGAACGCCTGCTGGTGGCCAGGGCTTGAAACTATTCCGTAAATAAACCGTTCAAAACTGTTACATAAAGGTTTTTCATTAAAACGGTTCGCGGGAACCTTGATCCTGAATTGCTGTTACGGAAAACCGTAATTACCAACTGTCAGGCTGACTGTACCGATTACTGTTCGGTATCGTGCTTTATGATCGTGCTTTATTTTAACACGATCGATAGTACGTTGACATTTTTCGGCTGTTTGCAATAGTTAATCGGAATATCGATTCTCCAGAACTGTTTTAAGAATCGATACGACAATTTCAAAGTTGTGTTCGCAATGCCGAAGCCGAAAGAGTTGACGAAAGACGACAAGAGGCCTAGATTGAAATTAACGATCTTCGAGCAGCATGATCGTTTGGTTGGATTTAGACGGGGGACGATAGTGTTCGTCGTCTGGAAAAATATAACCGTTGTTCATTAACGCGAGCTGTGACCTTCAAGTTCTTTGACGCTAAACCTATCAAGCATTAAAAGTGTCTAGTTGCCCTCTAAAAATGGCAACACTAAAATTGAGATTGTCCGTAATTTTCAATATAATAGATGCTCGGACAAGGAAACTTATTCCATTATTTTTATAATGTCCATAATTGTGAATAAAAAACCGGTCATTTAGTCCTCTGACCTATATATGCAGAGCGGAAAGTTCTCTCCGTGTTCGTATACAAATTCTAGACATAAACAATCATAATCTCGCTTGTAGTGATATAACTTCGTCATTGGTCAGATCAATGTAAACAAAATCTTGTGAACGTGTATAACCAGTTTCGTGTAACAATTGAGTAACAAATTTTGTATAATTAGCATGGCATTTTGCAAAGATGGCAAAATCTATGCGGCGATAATACGTAACCTTTAAAACAAGAATATTGTTTATGGTTGCCGTTGAAAACTCATTACCTTCCAGTGAAGTTCAAACTTCTTACGTGTTCGGAGAGTATATTCCCGGATAGAAGTTTACAAACAGCGGCGCGAGTGAATTACGTTAATGAATTTATAGATTTTGCGAACACTATACTGCAAGAGTATGCGCCGGTATTACCTCCGCCAGTTAGAATATCCGCATTCAAACGCTTATTGATCTTACAAAACAGGCTATAAGCAAAAACGACATCGCATTGTGTAACACTGCGATTAGTAGGCTACTAATTACTATGTGCCATTCAACCGTGGACGAGTAAATAGATCAAAGATCGTCCGCGTGCCTGCGGAATCACCGATCGATAATGATCTGGCAAAAATCAGATTCGCATTAATTATTAAAAACTAGATACTGTTTCTTTCCATAAAAAGAAATTGGTCTGCTCAAAATATTATTTTACGGAATGTTAATCCTGCAATTCGACTCTGAGGTGTCCGACTATATAGCAATAAATAAAGCAATTCAATTAAAGCGGTTGATATCTTGCGTTAAAAACTAAGTGCAGTATGCCTTCTCAAAAACCGAAACTAGATTTAGAAGCAAATGTAGGTGATACAGTTAAGTGTCACTAAACGGACCCGCGCTGCACAGGGCGCCCCAAAAATGTTTTCCTTGAAAGGTATGATTCCTGAGTTGATTCGAAGTAACTTTTCCCTTTGCGAAAATGTTCTCCGCGGCTCTGTTAAGGAGTTATTAATGAAAAACACGGACCAATCAGAGCACAGGTCCCGTTGAGCCAGGCGTCGACATTGGCCGACATGGAGTCCGTCCACAGTAGCCGCGCCCTGATTGGCCCACGTTTTTCGTGAATATCTCCTTAACAACACCGAGGAGAAGATTTTCGCAAAGAAAAAAGTTACTTCGAACGATCTCAGTGATCACATATTTCAAGAAAGTATGACATTTTTGGGACACCCTGTGTTCCAGCACTCCGGATCTAGTGTTAACGTTTTCCGTCACGTGGAAAAACATTTTTGGGACGAAGCGAGCGTTCGTACGAGTAAACACGAAGGCGCCGAAACTTTCTCCGAATCCTGAAAACGGTCCTCGGGGTTCGATAAGGTCGCGAGCGCGACTTAACGCAGCCACTGCCGTGCAGCTGGCAGTGCGGAGCTTTTACACAGGCGCATTCGCGACACGTCGCCCGCACTCCCAACATCCACCAACACTTCGCCGTTGCGTCATCATGGTTTCACGGTACGCCGGGATTCGACGCGAGGAGAACGCGAGCGCACAAACGGGACCAGTGCGAGCGACGCATCTGTACCGCTCCGCTTGCACTTATTACAAATCCGACAGTGATTCTCAACCGAGTCGGCCCCGTCAACTTAGTCGCTCGACCAACGACGACGGCTCTCGTTCCCGGAAAATTACTCGCGGAGACCGTAGCTCGGCCGTTCCGTCACGGTTTTGATAAAACTTTGCGAGTTTGCGGGAAATTGGACGGCGACGCGGTTTTTTCATCATTCCCGAAGTCACGAACGAACCCGGAGCCGCGTTCTAATCCAGAGGATCATCAAAAAATCATTTGAGCAGATCAAATGCGAAACAGTAAAACCATTTAAAAATCTTAAAATACTGTTGTGTTGTTTCTAACTCTATAAAGTCGTTGAGAAAAGAAATAAATCAGTAGCTCCTATATCTTGCAATGAATACGAACAAGTTTTATTTTACATAAAAATCTCGATATATGTGTGAACAGGAACTATTGCAATTTTACTGACATAATTTTTATGGTTTTAGTCATATTTTTTATGAAAGTATTGCCATGGTATTTGTGAGCTTCTTCTGATTGCAATGTTTCTATGATTGAGCCAACGAAGGTTTGAGAGCAACGAAGCCACGCCCACGAAAGGTGCTTATATCAGCAGAGCAAGGTATCGAGGTCTCTAACATTATCTGTCCTGAAGCTTCACTCTCGAAGGTAATCCAAGGTCGGACTTGAACAAGTACCATTGCGAGACACTGATTTGGCCCCCATCGCAATGGAGAGCAATGAAACCACGCCCATTCGGGGTACTCTACATCAAGAGGACAAGTTATTTCGTCTTCTGTCTCTTTGGCTAACATCGTTCGCTTTGAAGCATCACTCTCGAAAGAAATCCAAGGCTAGAAATGGTCAAGCGCTCTTGTGAGGTACTGACTTGCCCCTTGTCGGAACCAAGAGCCACGAAGCCACGCCTACTGAGGGTATATCAATGGATGAAGATTCTCATATTTATATATCCTCTACCTATACCCCTACAAAGCCTAAACCGTCGTTTCCAAATCAAACCCACGGCTGAACCATGGGGATCTCAGTGGCCCCCGGTGGCTCCCAGGGGCCACAAGCTCCATAGCACCACATGGACCATCCCCAACACCCATCTTCCACTTCCAATCCCTTTCTTTTCGTACTCTAACAACTGTTAAAAAGCAACCGCTGCAGACGACTCGTTAGTTAAGCGTTAAGCGTCAATTAATTAACGCAGTGGTACCAGAGCACACGATGATCGAGGGTTCGGGAATCGAATCGTTGGTTCCGCGATGGTGGTACAACGCGGGCGATATCTATCGTTCGAAACGAGCAGCAACATTAACAACTAGAATGTCGCGTGCAGATATTGCGGGAAGATCAGTCGGGCCAGAACGGGCCGGGACGGCCGAGGGAGCAGCAACGTTTCTAATTAAATGTCCGGACACGGGGTATCATAAAGGCGATTCGTGTGAGCGACATCACCCGCGCAATTGATGGTCGTCCGGCGGACATTCTTTGCATAGTGGAGGCCGCGTGTCGCGTTTCAATTAATACGGACGCTACACTAGTGGCAATTTTCTGGACAAACGGTCCGGCTGTGCGCGCTGTTTAGCGTCCACTCTCTCACTCTCACTCTCTTCTAATCTCTCTCTCTCTCTCTCTCTCTCTCTCTCTCTCTCTCTCCCTCTCTCTCTCTCGGTTCACGAACCGCGCCCGTGTACACGATGCGCTATGTCGCGCGTCGCGATAATCTCTCCCTACGCAGCCGTGAGGAGTTTTCCCCGTATCCGTTGATAACGCAACACCAAATTTGCGTTTCGATAACCATTCTTATAGATTTTCATGCGCTGAAAGACCGTTTTTCTCTATCATGTTTAGCTCTTGAGGAATTTAATTTTCCATGGAAAGGTGAATTTTAGCTCTTGAGGGACTTAATTTTCCATGGAAAGGTGAATTGGTGTTTTTAGTAATTTTTTATGCTTTATTGGTAGCAGCTGCGGAGATGATTTGTATGTAGAATGATTCTGTAGACTCCTCCGAACACGCCGATATTTTTGTTTTTGTTTTGTTCTTGTTACAGTATAGACATTTAAACATATTTAAATAATGATCAAAGTTGCTTACTCGAAGTTCCAATGTTGTCTGGACATTTTCAACTTTGAGAATTTTTTGTGCTGTAACTGTGCAAGCTGTTTGAATGAATCTTGCGTAGACCGATTCTTTAGACTCTCCCAAACAAAACAATATTTTTCACACCATTTTAAACATCATGTTCAAATCAAAACTTAGGAGAAATTGGGAACACTTGCGTCCTGCTTTGCGTCTAGCGCGCCAGTAGGCGTGGCTTCTCCGCTCCCGCTCTCTCCGGAGCAAGGCCAATGCCACACAGGGCACTCTCGTTCTCTGCCCATAAAAACGAACATTTTTTCAAAATTTCTCAACAGCGCATACATTCGATACCGTGCAGGTATAGTAATGGCGGCGATAAATAGGGCCGCGAGGATCGCAATGGGACAAATAATCAGTCGGTTCTCGGGGCATATCGTGCAGGGACGGTGCACTACGCTCTCCTTTCTCTCTTTCTCTCTGATTCTCTCTTTTCCTGTGTACAGCCGAGGGGGGCAAGAACGCTAGAAGGAGAGAGTGATCTCGCAAATCAGTAGAAGGCGGCATCGACCTCGGCTAACAGCGTCTTCGTCGCTCGGAGACTCCTCTCTCTTTCTCTCGCTCTCCTCTCTCGTTCTCCGCTTGTCCCTCCCGCGGAATCCTTTCTTCTGTGTGTGCATTGTGCGGATATTATCGGTGCTGGCTGCTTTTACCGTGACTGTGGGCGAAAACGAGTCGGGAGATGCCACGGAACGAGGAAAAAAGTAAAGAAACGATCGGTATTCTTCGCCGTTCTCTCTCTCTCTCTCTCTCTCTCTCATTTCGTTCTTTCGAGACTGCAATCCCCGCCTTCTTCAGCGCGCATTTTCGAAAATAGTCTATCCTAAAAATATGCAGGATCGCAGGCGTCACGTTCCTCGCTCGTTCGTTCGTTCCATCGCGACGCGTTCGATACGAGAACTTTTAATAACTCATCGACGACCACTCGCTAATCTCTTGCGCTGGTAATTCGTTCAAACCGTGTGCAGTAAAAAAATTTTCAGGAAAGACGGAATTATTTCGAAAGAGCCGTGTAAAGGAAAATTGAGGTGCAAAAGTTTGAGTCGGTCTATGGCTGGCAAAGTCAAAAATGTCCACCGCGCTGATGGAAAGAAATATCGAATACGGAACTCATTTATCCAACGATCGAATAAATTGGAATTTCTCGCGGTTTTTCTACCAGTCGTTTCGGGCTGACAATCGTCGAACCCGTGGTCAGGTATTCGCGCTAACGAGCAACCTGTGCTATAGAGTCCGCGGCAGTAGACACCTCAAGGATGACAAATTTCAATTACTTCACGCTCGGTATTCCGCGGCAACAGGCTCGCGATTTATCTCGGGGCGTACGCCTAATCGCGCGATTCCAGCGAAACCTGTCGTCAGCGAATTCCATTCGCTCGAGCGAAGAAGTCGCGAGGATAGAACTGGCACTTTCAGCCGCTTCGACCAAGCGACCCCTTAAAAACAGCGACAGTTAAACATTTTCTTAATTCTAATTTTTCATTTAATTCTGTGCAATACTAACGAATGTTAGACAGGATCGGCCGAGAGGAGAGGAGAGGAGAGAAGAGGGGATAGAAGAAGCGTCGCGACATTTATTTCGTAACAGTGTATTGCCGGTTAATAATGCTAGTTCCGCGCGGACCAGCCCCGTCCTTAGCAGCCGACGAGTTTCCCGTTAATTGGCAGGTACCCGCGCGTCGATGGCAATTTAACGACGGATTCGTTCGCCGATTAGGCGTGCCCCGTCCCCGGTTAATTACACGGCTCGCGCGAATATTAATGAGAATCACTGCCGTGGAATGACATCCACTACCTACTTGTTTTCATTAGTGCCTTCCCCGTAGAAGTATGCGGCGCCGCTCGCACGGAGTAAGAGCAAGAGAGCGAGAGAGAGAGAGAGAGAACCTGTGTTTATAGAACCACGGCCCCGTAAGCAGTATCGTGCGCGTCCACGTAACTGAATCACGCCCGTGTCGCCCTCGCTAAACAGATACGTTGTTCCTGGGAAGCCTAGCTTCCATGGAAATGAGCGACGAGGCTTGACCGTGAATGAGAAACACCGGGGATCGATAGGCCCCTTCGAACACGCGACTTTTCTTCAGACGGAACCAGCCCGAGCGCTGGACTCGCTACGCTACTGCCGAGATTTCAACGCCGATTAGTGTAGACGTCGAGTTCTACGTAAATTTAGGAATCGCTGACGACATTCTTTCCACGGATCTCTTGAGTGTCAGCAACTTTCCAAATATCTAATCTGAAACTTAGAGCACTGCTTCCTTCGCTACTGCAAGATTGAAACAAGATGACTATACCCATCTGGGAGCTAGATTTTTGGCTACTGTAGGATTTGGACATGTTCACTACAGCTACGAGGAAGCTAGATTTTCACCGGAAATTAGAATGGCTGTCCCTCTATAGTCATCTTGCATTTCAACAATTTTATTCTCACAGAGTACCTCACCTAATCTGGAAGTTACTGCAGAGAATTCCTTAGCTACTGCAAAATTGACACAAGATGACTATACCCATCTAGGAGCTAGATTTTTGGCTACTGTAGGATTTGGACATGTTCACTACAGCTACGAGGAAGCTAGATTTTCACCGGAAATTAGAATGGCTGTCCCTCTATAGTCATCTTGCATTTCAACAATTTTATTCTCACAGAGTACCTCACCTAATCTGGAAGTTACTGCAGAGAATTCCTTAGCTACTGCAAAATTGACACAAGATGACTATACCCATCTAGGAGCTAGATTTTTGGCTACTGTAGGATTTGGACATGTTCACTACAGCTACGAGGAAGCTAGATTTTCACCGGAATTTAGAATGGCTGTCCCTCTATAGTCATCTTGCATTTCAACAATTTTATTCTCACAGAGTACCTCACCTAATCTGGAAGTTACTGCAGAGAATTCCTTAGCTACTGCAAGATTGACACAAGATGACTATACCCATCTGGGAGCTAGATTTTTGGCTACTGTAGGATTTGGACATGTTCACTACAGCTACGAGGAAGCTAGATTTTCACCGGAAATTAGAATGGCTGTCCCTCTATAGTCATCTTGCATTTCAACAATTTTATTCTCACAGAGTACCTCACCTAATCTGGAAGTTACTGCAGAGAATTCCTTAGCTACTGCAAGATTGACACAAGATGACTATACCCATCTGGGAGCTAGATTTTTGGCTACTGTAGGATTTGGACATGTTCACTACAGCTACGAGGGAGCTAGATTTTCACCGGAATTTAGAATGGCTGTCCCTCTATAGTCATCTTGCATTTCAACAATTTTATTCTCACAGAGTACCTCACCTAATCTGGAAGTTACTACAGAAAATTCCTTAGCTACTGCAAGATTGACACAAGATGACTATACCCATCTGGGAGCTAGATTTTTGGCTAGTGTAGGATTTGGACATGTTCACTACAGCTACGAGGAAGCTAGATTTTCACCGGAAATTAGAATGGCTGTCCCTCTATAGTCATCTTGCATTTCAACAATTTTATTCTCACAGAGTACCTCGCCTAATCTGGAAGTTACCACAGAGAATTCCTTAGCTACTGCAAAATTGACACAAGATGACTATACCCCTTTGAGAGCTGGATTTTTAGCAGAACTTGGGATATTACTCTCGCAGTCCAACCAGTGCAAATGCAGAGCGCAAGCCCGAGTGCATCGTAGAACGTTCATTTTAAGATGAGGCGAAGAGGCGCGGCTCGCGATAACGATAAGCTTCGACGATGAATTACGAATGCTCGTTGTCGATATCTCGAGCCAGGCTCGCGAAGGAAAACGTCGTCGCGGCGACGAAAGGAGAAGAGAGATTCGTGGCCTGGTTTCTCGGGATCAGGGACGGCGTCCTCGAGAGTAAACACTGTTGCTCGCCTCAGCCTTCTTCCTTGTACTCCCCGGAGCGGGAGTTTCCTTTCATCTCGATCCTACTCGTCATAGGTTTCTACTCTTCGTCGCTTTCAAAAAAATCGTCTCTTCGGGTGCCAGAAGCATCGCAGCAATTGTGGCGTTGCTCGCTTAGCTGCTGCGATTTTTCCCTCGTTAGTTGCTCCCGTGTATCCCTACCTCTCCTCGAAACTAGTCTTTTTAGCCTATCTTCTGTCTATCGTTCGTTGATGAATTTCAATCGGTAGATTGCATTATCACAAGAACGATCAGATGGAATAGAAGACTGCTACATTATCTTTCAAGGTATTAACATCTTCGGGGACCTATTTCTTCGGAACAATTTGGACGAATTTAACGTATGTGTAATTACTTAATTAAATGAGCCGTTTGTTTTGAAAGTGACCGAAGTCCATTTGTCAATTATTCTTTGTTGCCCATAATTACGTGATGCAACTTCAAGTTAGCTGTCATAAACAACATTTGAGTTTGAGTATATTTAGAGAGTATACAACGATAATTTTGGACACATAAGTTTTCGCAGTTAGTTCAACGATTAAAACCAACGGTTTGAAAGTGTCCTAAGTACAATCCTTTATTAAATGATAATGTCCGAAGGACGAGCGGGTAGCGGACGAGCGCATATTGCTTAAAAGTTTGAAAAAATTAAAACATAGAAATAAATTTTTATGTAAATCCTGCCACTTGGAATTGGCGAAGAACATTTCTCTCTTGCATAAAAGTCCACAGTATAGTGATCAGATACACACGTCTATCTGAATCAACTGTTTTGCGACCTAGCTGGAATTTATTTCACCATAGGAACCTTCTCCGGACGAATTCAGAGCCTTTTCCCATTGAGAAAACACCGCAAACAACAAACCGGTAGAATTTCAAACCGAGGGACCCCCGAAGAACAATTTCCCTCGCCGTTTTTTCCTTTCCTTTCAGTCGATCGACGTAACGAACGCGAGCTCCGCGACCCGGCAGCCAGCCTTTTAATTATATCGAGCATTGTGTTCGCGAGCGAGTGTTCCTCGCTTCATTGAAAAATTGCCATGTATTATTGCTGTGCCCGATATTGTTGCCGATCGGACGAAAGTCTGCGCTGAACAAACCCCTGCTGCCTGGCCGCCTTTATTATTCCTACATCGATTCGTTTTATTTCTGCAAATGAAAAATCAGGAATCGAGTGGATCTTGTTGCCGCGAATGTCGAGCATAATTCTGCAATTTTTGCGGATTGGTTGTATCGACGTTCGGCGGAATTGCATCCCGACGATGCTAACGTGTTTGCTCGTGCTCGTCGAGAGTTGTTCGCGAGAGACTACTAATGTGATTTTGCGATGCTTGTTCCAATTTTGTTTCAGTCGTAATTGAACCCTTCACCGGCATTATGGGTCCTTTAAGGTACGGCGAAAATTTATTGTCCCGTTAGTATTTCTACTGGATATATTCTTATTTTTAAATTTGATTTCTACTAAATATATTTCTATTTTTAAATTTGATTCCTGCTAAGTACATATTTAACTTTAAATTTGATTTCTACTAAATATATTTTCATTTTTTAATTTAATTTCTGCTAAGTATTGGGTTGGCAACTAAGTAATTGCCGATTTGTTCAATGAAATAAAAGAGTTTTTTGTTTTACTTGGAATGAACTTTAATCTATGATGTATTTTCCATTTTGTTCGATGACATTTGCCATCTTTCTGACAACTTGAAAATTCCACGCTCGTAGAAAGTCTGATCCTTTTCGGCCAAAAACTGAGTCAAGTTATAGTTTCATCTATAACTGAAATCTGCAATTACTTAGTTGCCAACCCAATACATTTATAGTTTGAAATTTAATTCTTCTAGATATCACTTTGTAATAATGAAAAGATTGGATTTGACATTTCATTGAGCCGTTGCGAATTCGCGTTGAAAACGTAACAAGATGCTCTTCTCTCCAGTCTTATCTCTTCATTTTTCGGTTCCGTTTCGCAATTCGTATACATCGACGCGTTTCGCGACAGGCCGAACCTGCTGCGAATATTTTCGCAAGCTTTTCCATCGTCATGCAACTCTCCCTTTCTCTCTCTCTCTCTCTCTCTCTCTTTTCATCCCCGCATCGGGCATTTCCCCGAAACCTATTCGTTTCCTCCGGTCGATCATCAGTTTCCCGATTTACATCTCAATCTGCGATTTCCCTGGTGATCCTTCGCAACGAGCACACCATGGTTCCACAACGTGAAAAATGCGCCGACGAGACGAGGTTTATTCGACGATCGAGAATACTCGAATTAATCCCGATACGACCCTAACCGACCCGCGACACTCTCGAAACGGTCGGTATATGTATGCAAGTAAAAATGCCACGAATATGTTAGCAAAAATTTCATAGCAAAATCATTAGTAAGAAGAAAAGTTTTATTATTACTGTCTCACCGACACGGTGTAAAGTAAATATTTTGTGTTCTTGCTACCTGTAGTATCTGTATTGAATTGTATATTACTATTCCCAAGGTATGCAGACATAACGAGACATTACTGTACTCCGTTAATCAACTCTCCAGGATAAAAGTGAACGGCGCGCAGCGTGTCAAAGGGTCACAGGGACGACTATCGGCACCGTCTCTATTTTTCCTTCGTTTTCATTTATTGGATTCGAATTACGAGAGCCTGTAACAGAATCGCAATCAACGGGATTGATTCGGGGACGCGATGGGGGTGCGTTACCCGGTCCCGGAACACGACTTTAATAGCGAGATCTCGCGGAGTCCCGGTATGAATCAGGCTTAAAGGAGAGAGAGCCCGAGTATCGGACGCGCGATTCTGCGCCACAGTCAATTCGAGAAAACACTAAAAACTCGAATCTTCGGAGTACGAGATAGAAAAACAAATTTTTTCGCAAAACATTAATAATGTAATATAGTTTTTTATACTATCCACAATCTTTAGTAAACACATGAATTTATTGTCAAAACTGAAACGTAGAATCGAATATAAAACTCGGTTCATATCCCGAAACACGTGCTGAATGCTTACTCGATTAATTTAATTTTTACCTGGTACGTATAACGTTACACGACGTTTCAAACCGCACGAAATTTTCTTTTTAATTTTAACAATTTCTCACAATCTTTCATGTTAAACTTTTGACGATTTCGACTCGAATTTTTAAAAACTACCACACCTCTCCGATTGTTTGCATACTTCTGGACACATTCGAATTTAAGTAGCGATCGTTCCTCGTTAGTCCGATCTTACCCGAACTTGCCCGAATCGACCCGATAAAAAAATGTTTCAAACAAAAGTTGGGTAGTAATCAAAAGTAAGGATAGGACGATAAATTGCGATGAAATATTTTAGCATAATTGTATTTGTTTTTCTCATTAATCGACGTACCTTCGAGTCCTCTTTGAAAGGGTATGAGAGATCTTAGGTCGAGAACCGATTAGTTTACAAGTTATTAATTTTCTGCCGACTCCCATAAGAGTCCGATCATTGTGCGGCGCGGTCACGTTCATTCTTCGCTTTGATCGGTCCGCCACGGCGTTATTGCATTCGTAGGCCAGCGGTTTTCGTCGTTTACGGTGAGCCCCGAGCGTGAATCGCTCGTAATTAACCCGTTTCTCGTGGACCAGCGACGATTTCACGATTCGATCCTGATGTCATCCCCCTTTTACAAATACTGCCTCGGAAAAACCGATCGACCAACTCCCCCGTTTTACCGATCCGATCCGACCCGACCAGTTCATTTTGCTTATTGGATTCGCGTAGAAGTCAATGAAGTCCTGCCGATTATGTTTTAAGGTAGGACTCTCTTCTTTTCCAGTGAAAAATACTCCTAATTAAGAAAAGAAAAGAATAAAAGTTTGGAATAATAGTGCTAGCTCCGCCCAATCAAACGCCAACGATTCCATTGATCGCAATTTTCCTCGGTGTTTGTTCCTCGGAAAAAAAACGACGTTGTGTGAATTGGTCTAGCGGAAGTTGAAGTTTGTTTGCAAAAGTGTGAACTATATGGCAGCTAATGAAAGATTCAAGGCAATCGGTAGCGAGAAGTCGAGACACGGCGCGCAGCGACGGGCTTTTACAGCGGCGTAAGTATGTAGAACAAATTTCTAATTTGCCTCTTCCCGTTGCATCGTCCATTCCGCGTATAAACCATGCAGAAAACTGCGTTGCTAACTAGACCGTGCTGCAGCCGAGGCTGGCGCACCGTGCGATTCGCTCGATTTTCGTCTTCCCGCTCCACTAAGTCGCTTCTACTCGCCCGAACTCGCCTGATCATCGGCCAACACGACAATCCGGGATCTTACGAAACCCGGCGCTAAGAAACTGGATAATTTTCACTATAGAAGGTGTCCGAACCGATGGTACAACCGTACAGGTGATTTCTGAGAAAATAAGACAAAAATGCAAAATCAATTTTTCCATTTGGGGCTGTGTTCTCGAGAAAATCGACTTTTAGAACTTGTTCAATTTATTGCAATTATATCCTCTACTTTCGAAAAACAAAAATACGCTACACTTACGTACTAATAGGGATTCGCAATGTTAAAAAATAAATATCTCCCGAAGTAATAGTTTTTCGACATGAACAGGTTCACACATTTTCGTTCAAAATATCGAGCCGCATCGGATGCCGCATAGAAAATTATATGGTACCTTTGAAAAAGTAAAGATGACCTTGACGTAATAGTGGAACTGGGTTACATCGCCGTCGAAACAGGAGAAGTTTCGTATGAAACATTTTTTCAGATGAATATTTTTGGAGATAATCGCATTTATCGATTAAAATGAGACACCCAGATTTCATGCGAACTCTACAATGGATATATTCTGGAATAAACGGATGCATCGAACAATTTTGAACGGAAGCAGCTTTATAATTTCAATAATAATGAAATGTAGAATCGTTCAGTGTTGAGAAGAATACTTGTAGTTGCATCGCTAGGGAGATCGTGAAAAAATCGTCAAAATCGAATTTCGAGGAGACCGGAAGCCCCGAAACGAAGGATCGGGGGAATCGTTCCACCTTGGGTTAATATCCAAGGGTTAATATCCGTGGAATCGCAAAGTTCCTCAGGATAGCTAACCGAGGCATCTCCGCGCGAGTTTTTATTACGCTTGTTCCATATTTTCTGCTCGCCCTCTTTCGAGCCTCTATCCCCCTCGTTCCCTTCTCGTTCCCTGGTCTCCTTCGATTCCACAGTCTCTCTCGCTCTCTGTATAGCCTCTCTTTGTCCGCCTACCGGTCTCTTTGTCCCCTTTCTCTCTCGCACCCCCTTGTATCGCGCCTCGTCTCCGTTCATCCCCCAGTTCGGTCGTTCTCTCTCATCTATCGTCACTCCATCCGTCCCCCTTTATCTTCGTCCTCGTCTCTCCTGCGTCCCACCGGTTGCCTTCACCTTTCCGTCCCCCCCCCCTCTCTCTCTCTCTTTCTCCTCTCTTGCTCCTCTTCCTCGGCCTGGCTCCACACCTCCGCTTAATAATACACACCAGCCAGCCACCCGCTACTACAACAGCACACCACCGGCACCGACAGTGTGGCATACCACTTTATTGATCTTCTTTCCCCGCTTTCACAGGTTTCAACCCGAATTTTCCACCACTTTATGCAAGCGTCGCCCTCCTGCACGTTTACGCGCCAACCACCCCCGCACACGCCGTTCGATCCGACCCTTCGATAAATCGAACACCAGACCCGCCAAGAAACCTACCCGCCGCTCGGCCAGATCCTTGTGGATCGTCGGCGATCGAACCAGGATGTCGATCTGACATGTTGCTCTCAACTGGGAAATTTCTCCTTCTTACTGGACTACGGATTTTATGAATTCATAAGAAAATAAACTAGACGGTGAAATTTAAATCCATGAAGAGATCAGACTAATTTAAGGATACGGATATATACAGGGTCATCCGTTTTTAAACGGTCAAACGTCAACCAGCTAACACTTTTTTTAATTCGGTCTTGATTTTTAGATAATTGCAAAAACCCGTCATTTTTTGCGTTCACTTAAGATTAAATATATTACGACTGCAATTACGTATCTTGATGATTTTTCCTTTGTTTGGTTTAAAATAAATAGGGGCATCTTTTTTATTAAGTCAACTTTTTTGTATGACCTTCGGATCTTGGTTTTAAATACATCTTTTGGGTACGTATTGTTTAAAATATTTTCAAGAAATCAAGGCAGAATCAAAAAAAGTGTTAGGGGTGAAAGTTGTTCCATTTGGGGCCCTCTATAGCTGGTTGACGTTTGGCCGTTTAAAAACGGATGACCCTGTATATACTGCGATTTCTCTGTATATGTCGCCGAGGCCTGGATGATAAATGTCGCGGAATTATCCCCACTACCGCAGGGTATAGGAAACATAATAGGACCCCTGAGTATGTCTCCTGGACGATACATGGCGCTGGCAAGACTAATAAAGTTTTACTTTCATTAATAATTCTTAAAAGAGGGAAGATATTTGTCTTCGGTGTCTTGTAATCGATGAGAATAAATTAAAAAAAAAAAAATTACTTACGGAGTTTCTGCGTTTCTGACAAAACGAATCGAGCACAAAACAGTAAAAATTTCAGGAGCGGTTTAAGAATCAAATAATTCTACATTGAACTCCCGTCGCATGTTACCGACCCGGATAATTTTCATGTTTTTGAAAAAAATGTCCGCGGTATAGTGATTGGACAGCTTGGCTCGCGGAACAGAAAGAGGCGTGTTGGCAGGCGGATGAATACGTCGCGGGAAAATCCGTGCGGCGCAAAGCTGTGCGAGAGAATCGTTCGATGAAAGAAAGGGTCGAGATTCGACGGGGAAAAATAAAATAAAAATAAAACTCTCTCTCGGATAGAGGGCGAAAGGGCGAAGATGCTCGAAGGTGGATGCGAGCCTCCGCGGAGTCAGCTCGAGAATGAGAGTTGCGGAAGAGGAGAGTCAGAGAGAGAGAGAGAGAGAGAGAGAGAGAGAGAGAGAGAAAGTAAGAGAGAGTCGGTGGAAAGGTAAGCCGAGCAGCTCGAACCCTTGAACGTTCAAGAGGGCGTAGGAAAACGCGAAGTCGATTGCGTGCGTCGTCGCAGCTCGTTTTTCTATTGGCGAACACCCGAGGACGATTTTAAGAAGCGGATCCTTCCTCGCCGCAGGATGAACGACCGGGACAGACGGCGGGACAAGATCAGAAACGAATGGGAACAGCCACCAGGGTTCTGCGCGCTGATAAAGGGGAGGAACAACGGGAAAAACGTTGCTCCGAGACCACAATCTTTTGCCTGATAGAACAAATAACCGGCTCGATTCCGAATCACCGATGGTATTCCGTTCAATTAAGGATCGAGACGCGAGCCCCTACGGCGAAATGATTTTAATCGAATTTATGCGCCGACGGGGCTGGCTTTTGACGGCTTTATTCCCAACCGACAGGTGGGAGCAAATTTTTTTCGGGAAACAGATTCATTCGAATCAAGGATTGATTCCTGTCGAATTAATGATGCAAGAGAGGAGCCTTGGATCTGTCACAAAGAAAATTTTTACATCGGGTTTTGTTTTAATTGCGTTCAGTATTTACCGAGGGCTCGAAGAATGAAGCTTGATTTCTAGAGGTGGGAAAACAGAATGTTTCGAATTAACAATAGAGAACAATGGCAGCTCCGATGAACTGGTTTTCACCGAATTTGTGTGGCACATTGTTTCGGGTTTTTTAATTAGTTGGTATTGATTTAAATCTGACAGTGGAGAATGTGTATCTTCTCCTTGGTATTTTCAAAGTTATCACTTTGAAAGAGAAAATTAAAATAAGGATTCGCGCGATTGAATCATTTTCCATTATGGCAACTTGACAATTTCATTAATATCGTATTAGTATAGTATTTCCGTCCCTTCGATGAAATTACTAAGAATGAAAAATTAATTATTTTGTTCTCGGTATTTTGAAAATTCTAAGGAGGGTTAAAATGGGGAACCTCTATCGAATGATTTTCCGTGATGGCAACTTGACAATTTCATCAATTTCGTATTAGCGTAATATTTCCATCTCTTTTACGAAATTACTAGGAACGGAAAATTATTAAGAGAAGAGTATAGGGGGTGAATGGACCCGAGAAACCGAAAGAATTGTGCGGAGAAAATTTCGAATTTTATTCCAGGTTAGAGGGTCAGGTTTTTTGAAGTATCGTGGGGATCGTCGTTCCGATGACTATCAAAGGGGAAAAACCACGGGTGGGAAAAACGGAAGGTTAGACAGGGCTGGAAGGTGGAGGATCTGGGGTGTCTCTTTCTGCCGATCACGTTCTCGCGCGAAGATCAACCAACCCCCGGGCAACCTTTAGCAGTTACCACTCGACGACGAAATCCCCCACCAGCTACCACCAGCTATACAGAGAGCAGAGACAGGCCAGACTCTTTCACAAAGCTCGCCCTCCTCTACTCTTCGTCTACTACGTCACTGATGGCCACGCGACCAATGGTGGGAGAAGAAAGGGAATATATCTCGGTGAGCAGCTTTCCGCTTTTTTCCTTCGACACCGCCGACTCGTTTCCGGGCTCACCTCCAGTTCATCCCCTTCACCCCCCTCTCTCTCTCACACTCTCTCTCTCTTGCTTATTCTCCTTCTTTTTCTTGTTCGAAGGAAATCCATAGAAGGGGCCGCGTATTTCTCGAGGGATGAGTTTTCCCAATTCGGTTAATAGCCGTGTCTGATTTATTGGACCCTGTCGCTCGTAATGCTGTACCGTGGGAGACGGATTCGATACGGTTTCGAAAATAATTGTTTCAAATTGTTATCGGGTAGGAACGAACGTTCGTAGCGTTTTCGAATTAAAATTCACAGACAAGATTAAGATATTTAACCCTCTAGGGCCCGCGTAACTTTCAGCTCACATGCTAATGTATCGACATTTTACAAAATAATTTCAGTTTTTTCACAAGATGTACGTCTTAATTACACAATGTCTCTGAGATAACCAAGAACAATATTGATGACCGTTAGCAGCACCAACAACGTGAAATATCAAAGTATATGCCTAGCAAAGTATTACCTAAAAAAAGTAATGAAACTAATGAAAGAATAATTTCATCTTTAAATTTTAATTTAAAAACGCTGCGAACTTTTCTACCGATATAATGCGACGATTGTAATCAGAGATTACCTTCAATTTCGTTTAGTTTTATGCAACAAATTTGAGAACTGTTTTAAACTATATGTACTATTGTAAGAAGATATGAATTGCTTTAATCGCCACGGGAAGAAATTTGTTATCGACTCCTAACGCTGAGAAGCCTGGCTTCTCTCCCACGTTTACGAAATTTTAAATATGCTTTTTAAATTTGTACAAAAGTAAACTTTAAAAAAAAAAAGTGGTCTTGCTACATAATCTAGATGACTTAAAGAGTGTCTTCAGGCATCGACTCTCGCTGTTCGATGACAGTGGTTTTACTATTGTTCGCGTGGAAGATTTCTCTTGACTGGTCAACAACTGGTACCTTTAGCTTACAATCTTTCCCGCAAAATTGACAATTCGAAAATTTCTATGGGGAAACCGAAATGAGGGTCGCAGGGTGCGTCGACGTTTGCCCGGCCAACATAGCACGGTGGCTCGGGTTAATCCGAAAAGCGTCGCGCCTACTCTCCGCAGAGGGTTAGCGCGCGCCGGTTGTTCCACACTCGCGGCTGGCTCTCTGGCATCGTTCTTTCGTTCGGCGGGTCGCGTCGCGTCGGTGGAGGGTACAGAGAGGCGACGGGTTGGGTAGGTACAGATCTACAGAGAGAGAGAGAGAGAGAGAGAGAGAGAGAGTACAACTCACAGCAAGAGCAAGGAAGAGCGAGAGAACAACCCACAGCATAAGAGAAAGAGAGAGAGAGAGAGAGAGAGAGAGAGAGAGACATAGATAGAGAGTAGGCGGGTGGGAAGGCAGTAGGTGCCTTCCATGTTATGCAGCCCCACCACCGTCACTATCCTGACCAACCGGCTGTTTACTGTTTGGCCTCCCGGGATATCGATCCCAGTGGCGTAGGAACCGGCAACCTAGGGACGCCCGAGAGATCGGCACACACAAATCCCAACACAACAGAGCGAGATAGACGCTGTCGTATACGGAGAAAGAGAGAGAGACAGAGAGAGAGAGAGAGAGAGAGGGAGGGAGGGAGAGGGAGAGAGAGAGAAAGCTAGCAAGGCTTTTGGCCGTGGGCGGTTGGCAACCGAGCTTGTTGATACGGCATGAATCCGACACTACTTCTAACCCCCTTGGACCAACGCCGCGCCACTCAAACAAATTGACTTGAACGGACTGGCAGCCCCGGCTTTAATTGGAGATACAGTTGCCCCTTCCCCCCCCCCCCCATCAGGACCTAGAGTCGCGCGACAGAAAACGAAGACACCCGGGGGCCTAGGGTACTTGACCCGCGAATCGATTCGCTCTCTTCAACGCTGAATTATTTCCTTTTTTTTTACCTTTTCGAGCTCATGCTCCTTCAACAGTCGCCGTCCCTCATCCCCGTCTTGCTACCGCGAAAGAACATCTTGCGTTAACTCTCGGTCCATGCTGATGCCTCGTCGTGTGAACAACATTGCGCGCATGCGTGGGGGCAAGTACACGATTCATTCTTGGGTTCTACGTATAGGGGCACAAAGTTCGAGGGAGTTATCGTAATCAACCCTTTGTACCATTCTAATTCTAAAACGAAATTTTTCTTAAAATCGCACTAAACGATTTAAAAAAAAAATCGCTATCAAGTTTTTTCGCGTTGTTGTAAAGGGGAGACTTCAATCGTCGAATCCACGGAAGATTCGTTCGCGAAAAAAATTGTTCAATTTCTCCGGAGACGCTTCAATTTTGCATTTCTGTAAGTTCTAGATCTCCCTTTTGCGCTTCACCTGTCTTGTCTGTTGTTTTGATCGTTTTTTTTTTTTTAGTTTTGTTGTTTCTTAAGAGACCAGAAGCGCAACGAGAGATGAGTCCGTGCACCAGATGGCCTGCACTGGGCAACCGAGAAATTAGATACGCTGGACGAGGTTCTGAGACCAGCCACGATCGAATCAAGTTTGATGATCGGCTCCGGCTCGATATACCCTGGAGTTATGGTTCCGTGGGAGAGTACCCTCTCTGCGGGTTGATCTTGGCAAAAGTTGGACAGCAAGTTGACCGAGCGATTCGCAAATGCGTTCGAAGGATCTAGAAACCTTTGGTTGTCGTTTTCAAGCATTTTTCATTTTTGCTGTTACGCTTGTACTTCGTAGAAATTGCATAGCGTATACGTGTCGTGATAAGCGAATGTGTGTTGTCGTTCGCAGTCAAGTGATGACAATATCTCATATTCACATAATTGTTATATTAAAACTAAACCTAGCACGGTCAAAATGACCGGTTTTCTCTTCCACAATTATTGAAATTATAAAAACGTGTTCATAGGAAATTAATGAATTAACTTCTTTATACAGGGTGTTTGGTAACTGGTGGTACAAGGGGTGATTCTACATGAAAGAATAAGTCGAAAATATACAATAAACATTTTTCGTTTGGGGCTTTGTTTTCGAGAAAATCGACTTTGAAGATCTGTCAGGTTTGTGTGCTTTAGTACATGCAGGAAGTAGATTTGGTTGGTCATGATCAGACAGTTGCGTCAGACAATTCCTATCGAATAGCATGCTGCATTTCAAACTCGATTTTCTCGATAACGAAACTTCTGATGAACAAATTTTATTCTATATTTTCGACTTATTCTTTCATGTAGAATCACCCCCTTTTCGCTTGTACCACCAGTTACCAAACACCCTGTATATTCTAACAGTCTAACAGTCAAGAATCCGTGAATTGAACCGTGTAATCAGGCTGCGGTAGAAGTAAGATAGCTACCCGAAGAAAGTGAGAGAAAGCGATAGCGAGGCGGCGCATTTATCGAGGTACAGGTTCCCGGCAGTTGATACGTTCGAAAACGGAAGCGGGAGCGGCCATTGTTGCGGGCAAGGGGCTCGAAGAATGAATCTTGCCCGCGAATGGGTTTCGGCGTGCCGAGGGATTAAGAGTCGCTCCACTTTCGATTCCATTCGACTTATTGTGTCGAACGGCCGCTTCGATAACCTTCGCCGTGCGCGCGGAGGCTTCGCAATTTCCGGACCAGCGAATTTTGAAATAGCAACTCTCGTTGTCCGGCGTGCGCGAGAATCCACCACGCGTACATACGTACAGCTACTACACACACCTGCGCGTTTTACCTGCAGGAAAGAGGGACCTACATTCCCGCGAAAGTGAAAAATGCAATCTCCTGTACTGTTTCACCTATTGTCCGGGCGAATTTCTAACCGGCAGCTTTCGTTCACGATGAAGATCGTTCTGCTCGCGCTGTTTGCCATTTGATGGAATCGATAAACATTGAACATCTTCCTCGACAACTCTGGATAAAATTAAAAATATATTTTGAAAAAATCGACGAACAATTGGCTAAGTGAAATCAAATTATACGTCATGACGATCAAAGCGATATTTAATTTTTCAAATAGCCGAGTAATTCGGGGTGAAGTGTTAAGAATCAAATTTTATCTAAGCATACGGGTATGGTTATTATTTGGGCTTCGATATTCCTGACTATCAAAGCGATATTCTATAGCCTCGGTTTGGTGAAAATAGATGCAAAATTAACTTTGCCCTTGAATCAAGGTCAAATAGGTCATCGATTCAAAATTTAAAGTCAATCTCACATCGATTTCCATCAAACCGAGGGGTGTAGAATCATGATACTAATTTCTTGACTCCAATAATTAAAACCGTTCGCTGTTCCGATTGTTGAAACGCGACTTAGGCTAGTCGAAGAAATGGGAAAGTGGTTTCTGTGTGGAAACGGCGCATGCCCGACAGAAGGAGGATCCCTGTGCGGATGTATTGCAACCATTGCATCCATTGCATCCCGGCCTCGCATCGGAACACGTGTCCCGTAGCGTGTCGGACACGCGGTATCGCCGATCCAATCTTTCGACTCGGCAATCCGCGCCCAATCTCTCCCCGATCCCCGTTCAATGGCCCGACAAGCCTCGCGCCGGTATCCCGGACTATGATGCGCGATTATCGTTTCATAGGGACCGAACCGAAGGGTCAAGACACCCTGGCTGTCCACGAATCCTCGTGAAAACGGCCCTATTGTCGGGCTTCGGGATATCGAAGGGGTTCCCCGTTTGCTCCGGATAGCTTTATTCAATTGACTGAACAATTTGTTTGCTTATTCTACACAAAAATTAAGCGGATAAACAGTTCGGCTACTTTTACATTCGGAATCGGAAATTAAGGGGAGCAACTTTGAATTTTTTTCAGGTTAGGTTACAGTTTTGTTAACGTTCTGTCGGGCTTCGGACTTTAGGACATGAAAGGACATCGTGAAAGACATGTTAAAGGACATTCTGAAGGAGAATGTCACTCTTTCACCTCTTTCGCGCGATCCTCGGGTGAATTTCACAGTTAAGTGAGAAGAGAGGTTGGGAACGAGGCGCGGAAAGCGTCTCTGATACAATATTCGATATATTTGTTCCGGCGTTAACAAAAGCCAAGAGAGAGAGAGAGAGAGAGAGAGAGGGGGAGAGAGAGAGAGGGAGGCATGAAAACTGGCGCAGTCGATCCGAAGAAAACCAACATCGATCTGAAGAAAAGTAGAGGTTGTATATAGAGCTCTGCAGGGTTCTTGAAAAACGCTCCTGGCGGAGCCGCGGAAGTGGGTCACTCGACCATCAAACGACATGACTGCTTAACTCGACGCAAACGCTCGCCGAGCATGAAGGCAATTACGGGGACGCGAATTTTTCAAGTGCTCGCCCCGATACAGAGGATCCGCGTCTCGTTCACTGACTCCTTTTGCAAAAAACTACGAAACAAGATTTTGGACTCCCAAAACTCCCCCCACTAGCCCGAGATTCATCAGCCACACACAGTTCTCACAAATCGTGTGCTAACATCCAAAAAGTATTCAGGAAAAATATCTGACGCTCAAGAAAAATTCCTTCTTACAATTTATAACCAGACGGGGGATCTTTATGCACAATACAGATTTACCAGCCGAATTGCACCAAACTGAAATAGCAATTTATTTTCTCTATTAATGTCTCTGGTCAGTGATTCCTTCTGACAAACGGTATTGTACGATAATGATCAGAGACCTATCATCATAGTTCTATTAAAAACCAACATACGTTTTAGAAAATATTATTTAACTTTTCTACATACGAAGCAACAAAATATCTGTATACTTTATTATCCAATAAAAAATCCTCCAAAGTTTCGAAAGTTGCGAAATTCCTAAACTTCGGCTAATGCCACTGACTGCAAACACGTATCTTTCGATTTCGGGAACGGTGTTGCTTCAAGATTAAAATCACAATCAACGCTAAACGTACCACCAACGGTCAAATGACCGGTTCTAGATTTTTTATTTGACAATTTTTGAAATTATAAAGATGCTTTCATGCGAGCAATGATTCGATAAATATCTTTAGTAGAGCACGCATTGCAATAAGATTTTATAAAGCAACATGTATCTGTCACATTTATAGCTCGGTAGGTTCAATGTTAAAGTAGTCGGTAAAAGAAAGAAGAATAGTCAGCAGTATGTGTCTAGTTAGTCGATCAGGATGGAAAGGAAGTTATCAGAATCGAGTCGGTGCATACAGTCGCAGCTGCAGCGCCGCCTATGCGGATGGCATCGCTGCAGGCAACCGCTCCTCGGCGATGACAGTTTCAAAGTGCATTTGACTCGTCCTCTCGCAACCCGTTCCGCCTTTTTCAACGTGCTCTCTTCTTTCCTATCGTTGTCTCTAATTCCACCTCTCTCTCTCTCTCTTTCTCTCTCTCTCTCTCTCTCTCTCTGCCGTCTGCCATACTCTCCCCACCCTCTATATCCCCACAGCTATCTCTATCTCTCTGCAAGCTGCAACGATGCATTATCCTACGAGTGCTCGTGCACGTACGCGCGGTGACCGGCCCCTCGCACACAGGTCTAGGCTTTCTCATTACGAAACGAGACTACGCGACTCTGAAGAAGCGGGGAGGCTCTCTCTCTCTCTCTCAAGTGGCAGCCGCGTCGCTTTAATGCGCACCAGCGTGATATACGCCTGGTGTATATGAATAATAAACGAGGATGAGCACGCGCGCGATCGCGTACTCTCCTCCCCTGCCTCCTGCGCACTGCGCGCACACCTACACACGGACGGCGGACTGCTCAGACGCATGCAGCAGTTGCACACCCGCCGCCGCAGGGGTCACGTGATCGCGTGCAACTGCGCTCACCGGGTTGCCCAACGAGCGCACGCCTCGCGGACTCTAGACGCTTTGCCTCTCTCGTCTCTGTTTGCCACTTTGTCGGTTTTCATTCCGATTGTTCGCGCTAGACGACCTCCGTATCGTCGCAACACCGAGACGTATTGGGTCATCGCGGACATCTTGATACGATTTTTACAGGTTTCTTGCGACATAGGATGCTGATTTTTTCGCAACAACAACTCAAATATCTCTATCCCCTCGTCCTCCTTCGAAGTTGTCTATAAAGTTCCAAGTTGGCTAAAGTCTAAATAAATTTAATTCTTTATTATTGTTCTCCTCAGGGTTACAACAATCCTCTGTCAGCGAGTGGTGACCCTGGATCATGGGTGGCCCCATGATTGTAACCCTGAGGAGAACAATAATAAAGGGTTACAATCCTCTATAGGTTCACACCTATGCGGTGGTCACCCATCTTTCGATGAGTCCCAACCAACATCGCTTAACCTCGACGATCACCATTCCCACAACACCACCGATCGAGCCACCACTCGCCGGCAAGTCTAAATATATTAAATCTTGTCATTTTTATAAGGCAACATGTATCCGTTGCATTTATAGCTCGGTACGTTTAGCGTTAAAATATTTCTTCTCGAAATTTTGCCCAGGTTCGCAATACGTCGAAAATGGCCCCGAACCGTCGTCTTATATCGAAGGAAAACCACTTTCCGGCACGTATTTCGGAAGGCCCGTGTCCCTATGTTGGATTCAGACAATCGAGGGCCTACCGTATTTAATTGGCAACCTCCAGGTAGACCACCCTGTACATTTGCAGGTCTAAAAAGGTCCCTACACACCGGCCGAAGGAATTGTCAGAGATTCGGAAGCACGGGTCGGTGAGTAATGCGCGAAGGAGCGTTCCTCTGGTTGTCCGGCGCATGCGAAGCGTTCAGGAACGCGGGAAAAGGGATTCCTCCGTGCAGGAGAGGGTAAGGATCGAAGGAAGCCGTGTCGGGTTTGGAAAAGAAGCCTCTATTACGCTGTGCGGGGGGAAGAGCAGGCAATCTGTCGGCTAAGCCGCTTCTTATTACTTTGCCACCATCAACGACTACCGCGGCGAGGTTCGCCATTGCGGAATCCGCGTGAAAACGTACATCTTCTTGCATATACATATACATGTACCACCGTGCACAGAGCCCTTCCACGAGAGCTTCCGAAAGACGTAAATAAAACATGTTTAACTTTACAAAATACTATGTAACATATAATCCATATAATATCATAAAATGTGTTCACACTGTCTTAATAGGCCCGATGGGAACTAATTGAATAGGAATAAGGCAAGGTCATTTGTTTATGCACACGCGTATTTTTGTATTTACAAACTTGAAAAGTGAAATGGGAAAGAAGACAAAATGATACATTCTAATATTTACAAATTGCGAATATTAAGATTACGAAGATGCATCCTTGAGGAATTATTTAACAAATCGATTTCATTGGGTATATACTATTTTAAAAACTGGCTACAAATTTTGATAGATGCATTCGTGTTATTTTTACAAAGTGAAATAGTAATTTTAGTGCTCCGTGAACCTAGCGTTAACGTGTCGGGTTGTAAAAGATCGTGCTGTAATTTTCGATAAAAGTTTAGCCGATTCTCTAAAATTTAAACAACTTCCGGAAGCTCTTGTTGAAAGACCCTGTATATTGGACCACGTAGCATCGCAGAGACTTGTAACCTGTTTACCCGGTGTCGCGAGAGCGTAGACGCGCTTCTATGCAGCCTATATCAGAGCCCATGCGAATATGCATTCACAATGCACGCCCGAACGGTCCATGCCACCCACGAACGATGCACGAGCCGCACCGTGACTTTACTCTTTGCAGTCGCGAGCATTATTACGCTCGCTTTGTGCGCAGGTGCACAGGCGAGTCGCGATTTACCGCGTCCCGAATCAAGATCTAGCAGTTTCGAGACGATACTGGTCTATACAAGAACATTTTTAACATTTCTTACTGGCATCTCGGTAACGATGAGGCGATTTGTTTGGGCGAGGAATATTGTTTTACAGTCTTATTTATAAGCATATTAAGCTTCACGAGCCTGTGATAAGCTGTTCAATAATGTGATCATTTTAAAACATCTGCAGTTCATTGCAACGTTCACCGATTTTGATGAAATTTTCAGAGTATATGTATAATTCAATTTAAAAAGTTGCAAAATAAAACTTTTAGTAAGGTAAAGGCACAAGTAGTTGACCATTTCATAGAAAAACATCAAAAATAAGGTTTTTATAAGCGCACTTATAAATGCAGTTTTGATGAAAGTGAACCTCGGATGCCATGCCGTCTGTTGTTTAAATTTCAAAACAATAAGAACATTTCAAACCTTATTTTTTTGTTTTTCTATAAAATATGGTCAACTACTGGTGCCTTTACCTTACTTTCTGTGCAATTTTGGTAAAATTTTTCTTTACTTTATGTAGCGAACCAATGGTGCCAACTTCTTAAGGGGGCCGGCACAAATTTGACCTTGACTGTCACGCCATTCTCGCGATGGTCCTCGAACGGCGAGTAGGGAAAACAAATTGTGAGTCGCGAGTCGTGCAAGGGTCAAAATCTTTTCAAACTGACGCTTCAGTAAAATTAGGTCAAATTTGTGCCGGCCCCCTTAAGAAAATCCAAGCCGTACTGTCCAATGTTAACGAAGTTGTACGATTTTTAAAATCGTCCGAATATTAGTAGGAGTCACTGTACATATTGATCTTTTCAAAGATCGTGTGTATGCGCCTGATTCCTGACGTGGTAAATGTATGATTTACCAACACCAGAAGAAATCGACGAATCACCCACAGAATTTCGTCTAGCGTGCAAACAGGAAAAATCTGAATGGAGAAGCCATGCAGGTCGAGTTCGAGGGAAGCTGTGCGTCGAATGGGAACCCTGTGTTCGATGAGAACGGTGTCTCCGCGATAGGGGGAATCGATTTTCCTCGATACGGCCGCGATCGGCGACGGGAGTCGATCGCAACGCTGCCGCTCCCGATATTATCGAAGGCAGCAGCGAGCAAGGCGGATTAATAGGGGCTGATAGGCCGATCGGTCTAACAAAACGTACGGATTTCCGATCGGTCGTCGTTCCCCCGGTGGAACGCTGGCTCTTGTGCCTGGCGATCGTCATGGTCAGTCGGCTAGCCGGCTGACGTCTGACAAACGAGAATTCCACGGGAAGATCACTGATACCGCCTCTGTTGGGAACTCCGGCGACCGGTTTCCGGGTACAAGGCGAAAGGAATTTCTTCTCGTTCCTCAATGTGTCTTACGCGGATTCCACCGTTGGCCCGTTTCGCAAACCACGGGGAAACGCGCGAAATTCATTTTTTTTTTACACCGAGCTCGATCTTTTCACCGACCCGTTTTTCACTCCCGTCTCTCGATATCTCTGGAAACGGTTCCTGGCAACTTCCGAACCCTGTATCGAATATTTTTTCGACCCGAGGAATCAGAAATTTTGAGTCGAAATCCCTTCAATTTCACATCCCATCAATTTCGAGAGGCGAGGTCCCTTCAATTTCAAGTCCCATCAATTTCAAACTCCACCAATTTCGAGTTCCATCAATTTCAATTTCAAATTCCACGAAATTTCAAGTCCCGTCGATTTCAATTTCGAATTCCACCAATTTTCAAGTCCCATTTCTCCTAGTTGTACACACGTTACATGTTACATATTTTTCATAAATTTCTTCGGGAGTCTCATTTTCCCTCCACCGAAACCCTTTGGAGTTTTGATGTTTGATCACATGCTTCTTTTGTTTCGAGTCAAGATCCTCGTGTCCAATCGAAAAAGCGGGATTAATGTGGCGTGAAATTCGAAAAATGGTCGGAGAAACTGTCATTTTGGCGTACAACACGTGTTTCTGTTTCAATTGGACACAGTTTCTGGCCAGCGACAAAACAATCTTTTGACCAAGTGAAAAATTTTGAACGCGCCTGGTAGAGGAAAAACGCGACCGTAAAATGATACTGAAACTATTTCGGTACGGAACACTTTTCTGTTTGAAACATTCCAGTCATTTAACCGGGGTGTACCGTTCATTCTTGCGCGTGTTGCAAAAAATTTATTTCTAGGACGAAAATCGTGGTTGGCAACACCAGCAGGAATTATGCAGCCGCCCAATAAATCCGGAACGACCATGCCAGCCTCATTTCGGTTCATTAATGTAGATTGTCTTCCGAGTACCTGCAATTAAACCATAATCCACGGTGTTGGACGCGTTACAATCTCGCGAAGGCCGCCAGCCCAAGGAGACAATGTCGGCCACGGAACAATCGGCGACCGCAAATTAACAAGACCCGTAAACTGTACTTAAATGTTCAAGGTACCCATCCAGGATCGCGCGATACCTCGCATCTCTTAGGGATCTCATCAACGCGTTGCGCAATATTTAATTAGAGTGGAGCGTAGTTGCGACACACCTCGATGGCAATGTCAACGAGAACCGGAAGAGAGCGTTGTACTCTGACAGGTCGTCTTTTCGATTTTACATTGCAACTGTTAGCGGCAACGTACCGTGAAAATGTTGTTCGAAAATTTCATGCTTCGATTCGTCGACGCGACGAAACTGTGCGATTCTTGGAAGCAAAGGAACATCGCAAAATATTTACGTGCACGAAGGAATAAGAAAAACCCCGTGTCTTGCAAAATGATCTAACGGATAGGGTTAGGGACCGAATTACTGTGGAGGTACCAATTACTGTGCCTATATTAACACTTTGCGTGCCAAACCAGAACTCTCAGAAATTCCATGAAATCGAAGTAAGTTATTTAATGAAATAAAAATTGAAAATAATTATATGTGTGATATCGAGTAGTCTTCCAACTTTCTTGCATTTTACAGATCCCAATCAAATTTGGTACAATGAATATATTAACGGAAAAATTCATTTTAAACCTGGACAAATAATTCCGTCACCCAAATATGGGTGACATGGCGGTCAACGTGTTAATTATACTTATTTTTTAAACATAATGAATATTGAAGAAAAGATATATAACATATGTATATTGTGCTTTTTTAATATTCAATATGCTTTAAAAATAAGTATAACCTGCCCATATGTAGGCACAGTAACTGATAGCCCCACAGTAATAGGGTCCCCTACCTTCCTTCCAGAAACAGTCGATTTCGAATGTACCGTTCAAAGGGATCTTATCTCGTCTCGGGTACCTCTACCCCTCTTCAGTCCCGCTAATCTCTTTCGCAGACTATTAGGAGAACGGACTCATCAGCCAGTATGTTCATCCAGAGCGTTAATTTGATCGGTTACAGCGGTCGTTAAACGCAAATTCGATGTTCCCTGTGTTCAACTCCGGGCTCAGCCAAGAAGGATAAGGGATGAGGCAGCTGTCGATTGAATTTGAAAAAGCGGAAAGGAACTAATTCGGCCATTCGCAGTTCGCGAATGGGCCGGCTGGAGCTTACCGGATCACGGCTGTCCACGCGAACAAAAAGAATCCGTATTCCCCACTTACCTGTAACAAACAGAACATTTTCATTAGTGGAACGAACGGGATAGAACGTTTGATCGAGATTCGCAGCAGGGAGAAGGAATAACTTCGAGAAATTAGTGGGGACTAATTTCTGCCTCACCCTGTATATTTGCATAATAATTTCAGTAAGCTGAAAATAATATAACAGAGTTGTACATTTAATTAAGTCGTCCCATAAGTTCGTGCCGTTTACTCTTGTACCATTTAAATTCCAAAAATAAAATGTGTAATCACCCTTTTATTCCACAACCTCTTCTGACCTTTTTGGCAAAGACATCGTACCGTTACTATAAAATTTCCGCGGTTTTTCATTAAAATACTTTTCAATGGTGAATAATATAAACATATCCACCAACTTATGGGACGACCTAATATGTATATCGTATACTCCGCGGTGGTGTGCTTAGTTCCAATGGCTTTCAACCGCGAAACTCGCACTGACTTACAACGGGAATTCACTGTATCTCGCGCAAACAATTAAGAGGCATTGCGGGGACTATTAAAACGATATCGATCCACCTAGATCGGCGATCCGTCACCGCGTGCTCCGACCAGAATCGACAGGAGGTCGATGTACTTATACCTGTTCCGAGAGCGTGTCCATCTATCTGCGAATCTGAACCTGCGGCGGACCTCTCTTCAGCCCGTTGTCGATAAATCACCGGTGCCGTTATTAAAGGACCTCGAGGATCAGAGACAAAGAGGTGTACGAGACCGGGAAAGACGTGAAAGACAGACAGACAGAGAGAGAGAGAGAGAGAGAGAGAGAAACAGGGCGAGACAGAAGCTCGATGGCCGAGAGAAACGACGATGAACAACGTCGAAAGTGAACAAGAATCCTAGATTGGACAATGGGAGGTGACCAACACGATTTTCCATTTAATCCCAGTTAGAATATTTATCGTCGTTGCCCGGAGAACGTAATTTTTTAATTTCGGTATCCCGCTGCTGTCGAATTCCCGCGGCGAACGCGGACCGCTTTTGTCTGGAATAATGGGAGTCCGTGCCGCCGGTGAAACGAACGCGACGAGACTTTTCCACGGAATGGAGGACGTTCCCTCGAATTCTGCCGATGGAATACGGCCAGAAACGATTTAACAGTCCTGCCGCATTAACTTCCAGTCTTGATGTAGTGTAAGACTGTCACAGCTTGTTTAGGGAACGCTAATCGATCGGCCGGGGTGCTGGCGAAACCGGCGATGCTCGCCGTCAGGATCAATTTTTTGACATTTTCCAGGGAACGATTAACACTAGGTTCGGTAAAGGTGACTATTTCATAAAAATACAAGTCTATCCAAATTTCTAGGCATTATTTCTTGTAACGTATAGCCAAAGAAATAAATCACGAATGCATCTTTACAATCTCTGTGATATTAAATTTAAACTGTGAGAACCTGCCAACGTGGCGTCAACGTGACGTCAACATGACCTAGGTTCGGTAGCAGTGACTATTTCATAAAAATATCACAAGTCCACCCAAATTTTCAGGCGTTATTTCTTGTAATATATAGTCAAAGAAATAAATCACGAATGCATCTTTACACAATCTCTGTGATATTAAATTTAAACTGTTAGAACCAACGTGGCGTCAACGTGACGTCAACTTTACGCCAACATGACGTCAACATGAGGTAGACCTAGTGTTAAATTGATATTTAAACCTCGGACGTCAGATCATTCTTGTAACTGTATCGATTTATGAGAAAAAAGACTAGGTGCAATTAACGAGAAACAAAATTATTCCGATATCTGCAACTCGGTAGCTTGTGGTATGATTCGTTCATGTTGGATGGGTCATGATTTCGCACTTTTCTCCCCGCTGGATTATTAGCCGGTAGACCGCTGTGCAGTCCACTTTTGATAGAGGATAGGAGCATCTTTTTTTCCCACGACACGATGGTTATCGCGGGTAAGGAAATCGAGCTTTCGCCTTTCACGAGGAGGGTCAGCCGTGCACCGCAACGTCTTTGTGTCCTGGGGCAAAGATGGCTGCGGGGCGAATGTGTCGGAGAAAGACGAACAGAAAGAGACGGACACAGAGAACGACAGAGAAAGAGAGGAAGCGGGAGAGAGTCGCGATAGCTTGCCACGACGATACGATCTCTCATCAGCAACATGAAGCTAACAAAGCTCGACTCTGCCCATGGTAACCGATAACACGAAGCGTCGAGAGCACACCGACCCTTTGCTACTTTCACCGTGCAATTCTACGCCCTTGCTTCCGTCAAAGGGAACGATTCTACACTACTCTCTTTCTCTCTCTCTCTCTCTCTCTCTCTCTCTCTCTCTCTCTCGCTCTCTCACTCTGGCCCGTTCGCATCGGTTTCGGGACTGTATCGGCCGGAGATCGTTTGCTAGTTGCCACTATAAACGTTTTGATTCCATCTGATCCGCGTTAACTCCGACCCTGCCAATTTCTTGCTGAACTCTGGCATTGACTTGCCGCGAAATTGAGGTCCCCGAGAGAACGATTACACAGATTATACCGATTGTCTGAGGGACGTGGGATGGGTCCTTAACGAACCGTTCGATGCTTTCGCTGAATGTTTAGCTGACAAAATTGTTTCGCTATCCTGGTTTGATAGCCTGACAACAAGGGGACTGCGGATTTTGTGCATTTGTCAGGAGTAGGTGGAAACACAAAACAGTGAATAGACGTCAGAGGTATTATCAATTTACTCAATTTGTTTAGAAGAAAACCTCGAACGCTGCTGATACATCTTCATGCAAAATCAATATTTATCAACCCTCCTGGTGGCAACCTGATAAGCATGCAATTTTAACAAGATGGCTATTTTATATTACCAGAAAAAATAAAAATACTAAATAATAATTACTAAAATTTCTATTTCGCATAAATCCGCAGTCTATCGATCAGCGCAGCAATGATTCTGGATCGTAGAACGAGGTCAGTGTTTTCGGCCACCTTGCCGAGGACGATTCGCCGCCTAATCGCGGGCGGCATAGTTCGCAAAAGCGGCTTAATGACGGGAGGTATTTTCGGCATGCCTTCCGGAGAAATCGCGGTTAATTCTGTTACACGGCCGAGTCATTGGGGGCCCAGAAAAGACAAAGAGGTCAGAAAAGAAGTTCGCGCGCGAGATGATGATTCATCGAGAGAGCGAGCAAGCCTTTTCAGCCGTGCGCAATTGTCGTCAATTTCGGGCTCCTCCGTTAGGTGTGGTAACAATAAACGGGGCTCGTGCAACGAATGCATAAAACGCATCCACTCGTCGTTTCTTTCGCTCGTAAACTACTGTGCGACCACGAATAGACGCTTCTACGTATGTGTCTCTCTGTGTGTGTGTGCGTGCGCGTGAGCGTGTGCATTCGGTCGGAGAACGTTGAATAACAAGAATTTTCTTGGAACTACACAATACTTGTTCGCGGGGTTTGACAAAGCAGGTTTTCGGGACAAAAATCAGTTTTCTCTTATTATGCATTCACGACAAGAATAAGTTAACTTATATAAAGTAAAGGCACCGGTAGTGACCATTTTATAGAAAAACATAAAAAATAAGGTTTTTATAAGCGCACTTATAAGTGCACATGCCGTCTGTTGTTTAAATGTCAAAACAATAAGAACATTTCAAACCTTAATTTTATGTTTTTCTATAAAATGGTCAACTACTGGTACATGACGGTCAACTACTGGTGCCTTTACCTTACTATAATAAACTATATGCTGTCCAAGAAATGTGCTTCCTCGAAATGGGTGATTCCCGAGCTCATTCGAAGTAACTTTTTCCTGGTTTTAATTTTAACTGGTTAAAATTATCGAAGGTAGACACCATGGTTCCTGTTTTCTTTTTTTTATACAGAAAATATGTATTACAAGCCGGATCAATGTGCAGTGATCGGGAGTCGTTGAGGGTACGGGAAGGATGGTCCGCGCGTAGCAAATTCGCGCAACAGAGTGTTCTCCGCGAAGGAAGCATAGTAAGAGCGCGTTTACAGGGGGGATATTACAGGAGGCGCGTGCGCGAACACGCGGAAGAGTTGCGAATCCTCGCGAAACCGGTGGCACTTCTGCCGGAAAACGATTATTGGCCGACGACGAGCTACCACCGCCGTCGTTTTGTATGCATAGCCTGTTCCGAGAGGGAAAGTTGCGTTATTTTCGGACGGCCGTCGTAGTCACCTGGCCTCCGTTCGACAAACTTCCGTAACGCGTTTTGATACTTCGATCATTATCAAGAACAGTTTGCCATCTTCCATACTCAAACTTGGAATCCTCACAACTGGACCGCGGATATTTATGCAGAATAAAAATCTGTCACTTCTTTAACGGCTTTCATGAAATTCTTCTCATATTAGGGGGATATAAGTAATCAATTATTTGTTTGTAGTAAGTTCAGGTTTTTATTTCCAAAATTTATTATACAGGGTGGGTCACCACATTTTGCCATCTAGATTTACGTCATTATTATTACGTATAGCAAACAATGTTTTCGACGAAGTTGAATGGTTTTGAGAGGGTCACATTCTGATGGTACATTTTTTTGTAGGTGAACGTGTAAAGGACATATGAAGGTCATTATAGTTTTTTTAAATGGAATCATATATTTTTTATTGCATCAGCTGATGCTCCTTCATGTTCTTTACAAAAAAAGTATTAATCTATTTGTGTAAAAAAATCATTAGTTTAGGAAATATTTTAATTCTAATTTGTTAGGAAATCTCGACTCTTTCTGGTCAATATTATGAATTCAATGTGATAATGTAGTAGGAGAGCAAGAATTATCAATGTAAATATTTACATTTTCTGTGTTGACAATTCTTGCTCTCCTACTTATTGTGAAATTTAGTCTCTTTTACGTCTCTGATATATATGGTGAATTATCACTTCATAATGAAGTATTCTAAAGAAGAAAAGATAGACATGTTATCAATTTATTTTGAAGCTGGGAAAAGTGTTACACATGCAGAATGATTATACGCCAATAGATTTCCTCAACGAAATCATCCATCAGGCTGTACCTTTGATTATGTTTTTAAAAAATTTCACCAGACGGGGCAATTATTACGCAACAAGACAATTCGTAATAAAACAATAACAAATGAAGCAAACGAAATTGTAGTGTTAGCCCCAATTACGTTAAATCCATCCGTTAGCTCTCGCGAAATCGAAAGACAAGCTGGAATTAGCCGCAAAAGCATTTTATCGCATACTCAAAAGGCACAAATATCTCCTATTTTATAGCTAAATATCTCCTAAACTAATGATTTTTTTACACAAATAGATTAATACTTTTTTGTAAAGAATATGAAGGAGCATCAGCTGATGTAATAAAAAATATATGATTCCATTTTAAAAAACTATAAAGACCTTCATATATCCTTTACACGTCCTACTACAAAAAAAAATGTACCATCAGAATGTGCCTCTCTCAAAACCATTCAACTTCGTCGAAAACATTGTTTGCTATACGGAATAATAATGACGTAAATCTAGATGACAAAATGTGGTGACCCACCGTGTATAATCTCCATCATTATCAAGAACAGTTTGCCATCTTTGCTGTAAATTTTCAATCCCCCTCTTATAGAAATCCAGGGTTCAATTTTTGCCTTATAGTTTTACAATTTTGTATTTTATTTTTTAAAGCGTATAAAGTCCGTAGACCACAGTCCGCAGGAATAAAAGAATATGCAAGAGTGACTAGACGGAAAACACGGATTACGTACACTAATTAGCCGGAAGGAGCGTGGCAACTCGTGGGCTGATCAATTATTGTACGCGTTCGCGAATTAATGCGATCCTCTGCCGAACAATGGAAACGATTTCTCGCGTGGGCGGCTAATATGAAGATACGTCTTTCGACTCGATATACATATATCGGAAAGGTTGTCGTCACCTAACCACGCGTGGGCGTCGCATACATGCACGCGAAGCTTTGATGCGCGGCGCGTCCAATAAACCGGCGGACATTACAACCGGGCTGCACTCGTGCTACGTTTTCGAACCCCGTGTTTCGGCTCGACAGCGGTGTTTCCACTTCTGACGTTAATAAAATATTTTATTTATCAACGCCTTCTACGGCGAGCGCCGCATTGACGAGATAGGAGCTTAAACGCTATCCACGAAACAATTGTATGTACGAAATAGAAATAAAAATTGTGAAATAAAAATTGTCTGTATCAATTGCGAGAGGCAGAAGTTAAATATAGGGAGCATTGGTATTCTGAAATTATGTAAATCTTGATTTGAATTGTATCTATCTAATTTTATCATGAATCAATAAAATCCTCGGTCTATTAATAAATCTGTTGACCATAACAATATTTATTATATTTTTAAATCGGAATGCTTCGTTACAAGACTGCGAATTTTTATGCAGAATAAAAATTACCTGTACGATTTACACGATACCGAAGCCATTTTCCGTAGAACATTTTCAAGATTTTTTAGCGTACAGATAGGCAACCTTCGAAAGCAAGTAAGGTGTAGGGATTGATCGAAAGGCAAAATTATTTGGCCACGTCGTGGTGTCGAACGACGATTGGAAAATGTCGAATAAATTATACAAAAGACGGGCTCGTTTTCACCGGATTTTTTCGCGTTACAATTTTCAGGGACTGAATTGAATTCAGCTGAAAAAAAGGGACAGAGACACGTTGAAAGATTCGGTAGAGAGAAACGAGCGCGTCGGAACTGTCATAAAAATTCAGCGTGTCCCCGGCGTATAGCCGGTTGTGTGTGCTCATCGACCGCAAAAACCATGAAACAGGAAACAATTGGAAAATTAACGCGACCGTCCCGGTGAAGAATATGCAGCGAAATAAAACTGGATCTCTGTATCTGAGTCTACCAGCGAATGTTATTTACTGACTATGTAAATTAATTTTTAGTTCGGCCGGCTGCCATTGGATGCATGCAACAGTAAATTATTCTTTCTTGGGCAAACAAACCGGTCAATAGCGGATGTCATGCGATTATGACAGAGCAGAACAGGCGCCATTTAAGGCAGATTGAAAGAATTTAAGATAATTAATTAATAATTAATTTTAATCTGCTGAACTCATTAACTCTAGGACTCTTGCGAGTTCTAGGCAAACATTTCGCGATCAGAGCACAAAAAATTCTAAACGAGAAATTATTCGGGAAAAAAATTTTTCCCCCAAAATTAATTTCCTTAAAATTTCTCGAGAAAAAAATAAACATCGGATGAAACTGTTCTCATGGCGGAGTTTCGGTCACAGTTTTGTGTAGGACGCCGCCAGCCATTAGTCTCGAATAAAACAGGGCCGCGTGTGGGTGGCGATTTAATAATCCGGTAATTATCCGTCCGTCTAAAACCCTAATCACGGGGCCGCGATCAATTCGAGTATTTTTTTTTTCTCGACGGAACGAGCTTCGGTGACCGAGCTCATCGACCAAGGAAGCCGCCAATAATCTTAATAGCGGTTATAACAATGAAGAGAATGACGCGTGCGCCACGATGCACTGCGATGCACCGCGGCTATGCAATACGCGAACGACACGTGTCTTCGTGGAATGCATACACCCGTCACCACTTATGTCAATATCTAGGTACACGGACACCTTTTACCAATCCGCTTTCAAAATTTGTTGAACATTCTTATTGTCGAACGGAGAAATTCCTGTAGACTTATGGCAAAATAAAAATTGTCTGCAACTGCAAGACACAGTAGCATAGTCGCCAGACGAAGAATTGTCTCCCCGCTCTACCTTCCCCTTCCACGACGCTGTTCCCCCACTCTTCCGTCACAGCATGGTCACGTGATTTATCCGGTACTGTTAAAGAGAGAGAGAGGGGGTAACTCTTCCCCTTCGATTCGAATCAGTTCCCCTGATCTGGAAACTCTGCTCAGTAGTAGAAACTTTTTTTAAATAACTCTAGAAACTCGGAAACTCGCTTGGAAAGATTCTCAAAACTAAACCTACCGACAATTAAATGTGTCGCCTCATAAAAATGGCACGGCTGCGATTATTTAGATTTTCTACGATTTTTATTCTAATGTATGCTTGAATAAAGAAGTGTCAGAACACACGGTCAAATGTATATGACAGCGCATGATTTGCATAACGATCGCTCGCGAGACGTATGTATAACTCCGATTGGCGACCGAGCGGATTGACTTCGGCGAACCTGTATCCAGCTTTTCTTGTCCGGTTGACATTGCGCAAGCGTGTCTGAACTCATCGACATCGTTCCAGCGTTATTCTAACACCTCGATCGGCAAGCACAATAGCCGAGAGCGGTTCCCGGCCGCTCGCTGCGTGTTTATTGAACAAACGAGGCCTCCTCGTGTATCGTACGATTCTCTTTGCCCTGCAGACGCGTCGCGATATCCCTCCGCCGTTCAGCGAAAGTCACGAGACGCAAAATGTGTACGTCGCAGAGTTGCACTGGCCACCCTATTCCGCAGAATCTGCAAAATCATTCCGTAGTGGAATTCGTGTAGCTTCTACGGTCAAATCACGAAACGTTTTCTATAATCTATTGTTTTTAATAGTAGAAAAAAATTGCAGAGGAAAACATTAGTTGGTTCAGAGAGGCAAATATTGTGATAGGCAAAAAAATTTGTTCAAGGTTATATTTTATGAGAATTTAAGGCCATCTTCACGACTTTTGCCTTTCTGGACCAACTATGTTTTCCTCTGCAATTCTTTTCTATCAGAAAAAAAAACAAGCGAGATATTTTAGATGCTCGAGTTAGGTGAAACCCCCTTGTATACTATATAGAAAAACTTGAATAATTTTTTTTTTTAAGATATGTTGGTATACCACCAATCTATCAGAGGGAATCGCTAACTGACCAGATACCTTTTTTTTTCATCCGGCAATCTAGTGAAACGTAATATTTTCATTCGTTGTTTTCGATGGAAAAGAATGTCTGCGAGCCACTCGCTCGACGGAGAGATTCATTCATTTATAATGCGAAGACGCGTTAGAAAATGTTAACGTTACTGTTCTACAAAATTTTTAAATCTCATAAGAAAATGATAAAAAACGTATAATTCGAATCAATTTTCAAGTTTCACAGAAAAACCAGGGCCCAACTGTACGATCGACAAGAAGTTACTTGCAATCTCACGATCGATTGAGCATAATTCTACACTTGATTAACAAATAAAATGAGACACCGGACATAGTCGTATTTATGTTTCAGCCGAACAGACTGTAATTCGAATTGGTTTTCAAGTAGGACAAAAAGACCGATGCTAAACGTGCAACTACTAAAAGAGGGTAACCGATGAAAAACGCAACGTCCTCGGGCGTTCATACGTAATTTAATAAACGCTATCGGAGAACTGGTTCGGCAAATGGAGGCGTATTTCTCCAGGCCGGTACATTTCACCTTACGCGTGAGTCTCGGCTATGCCAGCTCCGGCGTGTCCGCGAGAGCGTAACCCTATGATCATTTCAATTTCAGAATCCGAACCGATTATACTAATCAACGAAATCGGTCTCCCAATACGGTGCACAGCCTAATGCGTCGCTGAGGCCGAATTACCGCAGACCACGCATCCTACGTGCATTGATACGAGTGTGAATATTTCAGTTCGCGAAAGGATCGATTCATTCGAGCCTGCTATTACGCGGCGCAGTCATGGTGTACATGAAAATCACCTGTAATCGGAACTTCCGATTTTCCAGGAAAGAGCTGCGCCGACGGAAAGTCATCATTTCCTGGCGGTCGCCTGGCTGCTCGCGAAAGAGAAATTTCATTTGGTACACGGTCGCCTTCAAAATCGCTGGAAGATTTGCTGAATTTTTTGAGGAAGCTTCCAAATTTTTACCACATTTTCAAAATTAACAATCTTATTAGAAACAAAAAGGTTTTGTTGGTATTACAAAATCCGGTAATTATTTACATTAGGGGCTTGAAATATTGACCTTGAAATATGTTGTAAAGGTCATCATTCTGAACAACTTTTTCCTATTCATGTTACCGCCGCTCAGCTTCAGTTTTCGAGATATTTGCAAAAAAGTTTCAACATCTCAAAAAGTGATCGGAGTAGGTGTGTGTAGGACTGTGTAAAATAGTATTTCAAATAGTTGACGGTAACTTATATTTTTATGATATTTTGTTGCCTGTAATGTTATTACGATATTGTAGTCTGTTTATCAACATGTTACATATTCGTAATTAAACTACAAATAATACTTTGCTAACTATTATAGCTTCTCATGTTAAAAATTATAATTTATAATATTAACTACTTGCTCAACTTATTTTCATTGTAAGGAAATATTTGAAATACAAAATAAAAATATTTCATTTTATCTATCTGGTTATCAAAATAAAAATATTTGATTTAAAGTAGTATCTTATTTGAATCACATTAAATTATACTATATACCAAATCATTAATGATCATTAATATACGTTGCAAAATATGATAGAAAACCTTGTATCCAATGTCATACACAGGAATAATAATCCTACATTATAAAATACTAATGTAAAGTGTACTTACAAATTTTTCAGACTCATTTGTTCCTTTGTCGGATCCACAGCACACAATTATTGACTCACAAGAACAGGTCCGAATAATTGAACAACAATCACTAAATAACACACACACACAACACATTTTATAAAATCGTGACGAGAAGATGTCACTCCGACCACGAACAAAATAATACTGCGATTTTAACAATGATCCCCTCCACGGAGGTGATACGGTCAGGTTATCCTAGGCAGGTTAGACGCTGAGGATTTATAAACACTAGATACAAAACCAAGGTAAACAAATTATGGCGGGGCGCCGACCCTATTTCCCGGAATTCCCTGTTTTCGCAGTATTATTTTATTCGTGGTCGGAGTAACATCTTCTCGTCCGCTGTCACGATTTCGCTAAGTGTGTTGTGTAGAGTTTAGTGATTGTTGTTCAATTATTCGGACCTATTCTCGTGAGTGAATAATTGTGTGCTGTGGATCCGACGGAGGTACAGAAGATTCAGAAGTAAGTACACTTTACATTAGTATTTTATAATGTAGTTTGTAGTACATTAGTATTATATTTTATTATTCTTATGTAGAATATTGGATGCAAGGTTTTCTTTCATATTTTGCAACTTCAATGTCCCTTTAACACTAGATGTACAAAGCACTAAAACTGGCTACTTAACATTATTTTACAAAAACAGCAAAAACGTGTCTATCCACATTTGTATCAATTTTTTAAATAATATATACCCAAAAAAATAATTTTGTTGAATCGATATTTATTCGTGGATTTGTTCAATAAGTTATCTGAAAAATGGGAAAAAGTAATGGAACAAAAGTTTCGTTCGAGTATAATAGAAGACCGTGACGTCGCAGGAATATTTTCGGATTGATTCGAGTTATTTTACAGAAAACGGGCGAGAGCGTGCGGCGCAGAAGGTCCTCGGATTGATCAGGATGCGAGCGAGGGATATCGATCCCGGTGGCTCTCGAACGGCAGTCGCTCCGAATATCTCCTCTGTGTTTCCCTAACGAACGCGTGGAAGCGAGCGGAAGGAGAGTTATCGTATCGAAGCCGGCAGAAAACGAAATATAGGCGGTTCCCGGTGCGTGTCGCCGGCTGTTTGATGCACGATCCCCTCTGTGCCGACGCCAATGGTTGACACGTCCGCGCGGAGGATATGAAAATATCGGCAGACACCATCCGCCATTCCTGAAATGGATTTCCCGAATGCCGTAACCCATCGATTGGCGGTCGGCGCAGCAAGCCTCCCGTTAACGCCGGCTCCCGTTCCTCTTCCGTCCGTTCTACCTATGCCTCCGCGTATCACAGGTATAGTCGGCGCATAGTATCGGTATAGCCCGCGAAAATCCCGGTGTGTTCCAGTTAAAAATCTGATCGAGAACGCCGCGATCGATCCCCGCCAACCTGTTCCAAAGCCCGGCGAAAATGAATTCGCTGCGAAATCCGTCGAGCGATTGCATTCTCCGCGCGAAATCCAACGAAAATAATCGTCACTGCCTCCAGAGGAATAGTTGCACTTCTGGATCGGTGGATGTGTGCAATAGAAACTTCCCTCTAGGTTGTTTCTAACAAAGAAACTTGTCGGCAAGTTTTACTTGACCCGGAAAAGGAAAAGATTTTTATATAATGATTTCTTCGAGACAATTTTTCAGACGTTTCTACGAGGACAAGCAAATTTTTTCCATGGCTAAATCGAGATTTTTATATAATGATTTCTTCGAGACAATTTTTCAGACGTTTCTATTTACGAGGACAAGAACATTTTTTCCATGGCTAAATCGAGATTTTTAATAAAATATTTTGCACACTAGGACAAACGAAGAATTTGTATCGGCTGGTAAGATTTCGCGATATCTTCAATGTTTTCGGGGGTCTCGCGGTGAACCGAACCGTGGCCCATTGTCGTTCGTACTTTTTCTTTCGTGTTTCCTCCGCGTCGTCCCGCTTCGCCGTTATTTTGTCTCGTGCCACAAAATGGCATTTCACTTTCTCCGGTGGCAGGAATTCCGTCTGGAATACCAGGGAAAAGGGTGCGGGCCGATCGGCCGTGAACGCCCTGCGATATATACAGTCGAATCTAAGCGCGAGCGAGCGCTCGAACCGGCGATAACTCACCAACGATTCTTAAATCGCCATTGTTTCGCGCTAATTGTTGCGTGGCTTCCTACTACATATCTCAACGCTCTCTCCTTCTGCAAATCTCGCGTGCTATTCTCACATTGGTCTGCGATTTTGCTTGTCACGAAAATGCGTAAATACTAAACTATAAATATCGCACATCGGTAGAATTTAGGAACATTACAATATTTTCAATTTATTAAAGAGACAAAATTAATTTTCTCTGTACTCTTGTTCCTTGAACACTTCTGTTTTGCATAAAGATCCGTATCTCGTAATTAGATTTTATGCATTTAGAAGGCAGCAAAGAGATTTGAGAAATTTAGGTATAACAATGAACCAGTTTCGGCTTATTAAAATGATTAAAGAAAGATGGGAAATTCTGTTCTATAAATTGTTGGCCAAATTTCTGATTGGACAAATTTGAGATTTGAAAAATTTAGTAATACCGATGAACCAGTTTCGGTTTATTAAAATGATTAAAGAAAGATGGGAAATTCTGTTCTATAAATTGTTGAATAAAATCTCGATTCTGGTATCGGTAAGCATCGGAATCCATTGGTGTAATAAATCGAGCATTCCACAAACCACTTTCCCATAATCTCTTCGAGCGGGCAAACTCGAATGATTTAAGGAATGGAAAGTATCCACGGACGCGTGTTCCAGGAATCAGCCGACTTAGAGTTAAGAGACGCGTGTGGTCTAGAAGAAAGAAGATGGCACCTGGTAGCAAGATGGAAGTGGCAAGATGAAAGGCGGTCATCGTTTTACAATCGAAATTTCTTCGTTTCGACCAACAAGCCCGTTTCACTTTCAAAAGCCAAACTTAGGAACTGTTCTAACAACGGTTGGAAATTATTCGTTGACAGGAGAGTAAACGCTTTTCGTAACAATTTCAAGGATCGAAACGACTACGCTTGTTTCCGGACCATTTTGCAATAGCGCTCGACGGTCTCCGTTGTCTCGCTTTCTTTCGCCGCGACCGGAAGTGAAAGATCATCGAGTCATGCTCAAACAGACGTCAACGGAGAGCTGTTCCTTTGCTTTTGCGATAGCCGGCCTCCTCTCTTCTGATAACGAATCGTCGGGGAAAGTGGGACTCGTTTTCTTATTCGAACACTTTGGAACTCGACTCTCGACAATATCGAAATTACGAGGAACTACAGTTACCTTGCTTCATTGTACTCAGAAATCCTCCACATCGTAGAAACTGATTAAATTCATTTTTAAATAAAATTATACTTCCTCGTCGATTTCAACGAATCGAGGATAAAATTTACAAAAATTTCTTCGACACAGTCAGAAATCTCTGTATAATTCACACGATAGAGATCGTTTCATTTAATTTTTAAATATGAAGTTGCATTTACTCCGGCACCAATTCCAAATTAAAAAAAGAAGATGAAGTTGCGATGGATGTAACCAATTTTAACACTAGATTTACGGGACCCGTCAAAATGACGGGTTCTGGTACCTCTTAATTCACAATTATCGAAATTGTAAGGATGCATGAAGAAGATATTATTCAACAAATTGGTTCCTTTGGGTATATATTGTAAAAGAAACGGCTATAAATTTGGATACATACATTTTTGTTATTTTTTATAAAGTAATGTAGAGTAGGCACATTTAGTGCCCCGTAAACCTAGTGTTAACAACTAGATGAAAAATATTAAAAAACCTGATCTGTATATGCACAAGATACGAATTCCCAGTGTCACTACTTTAGTGATCCAGCGTCACTATTGTCGAAATCATCCGGCAAAACAGGGAATGCAGAGATTTCGTTAAACCCAGAGGAACTTCGTGATCGGCGAGTTATCGGAATCAGGAAAATATTTGAGCATCGATAGGTACCGATACACGAAGCGGGACACGTAATCGGATCGGTTTCCCAGATTAGATCTCGCGATCGAAACCAGTTTCCGCGAGTCGCGCGCTACTCGGCCGGTGAATCGGTGTGATTTTATGCAAGGATATACACCTGTCCTGTTGGTTGGCAACGTCTCGTTTCCCTGCCGGTTTTTACCTTACCCTGGAAAGTTTCAGTCGTCCGCGGGGCAAACCGTTACGGACCAAGGCGGAAGAGACTGCGATTGCGATTGCTGTGCCGCGCCGGGAGGGTGAAAGTGTCGTAAACGGACAATGGAGTAGCTAGGAAAGAATGCGCTTTGACTGACAATTACTCGAAACTTTAATTATTTCGCGCGCTGTCATTATTACCGGCACAATGGCGCCGGCTCGATCGACTATGGCCGCCGGCGAGACGAAAATTGGTATTCGTGGTTTCCGATTACCGATTCCTAAACGTTAATGCAATTCGATTTATAGAACGATATTATCTTGTTATCTCATAAATCAGAATTCCTTCGTGCGTGTAAGTGGAAAGAAGATGGTGTACAGGCTGTGTTTCATTTTGCATAGACCACCTAATCGTCTCCTCTGATGGTACAGTTACAAGAAACAGTTCTGCAATTCTTCAAGTTCGAGGTTTAAATTTAGACATCGAATATTGCAATGTTAATTTAGACGTTTTACAGGCAAATCATAATTGCTTCGTATATTTAGAAAAATAGAAGACGATGTACAAGATCTAAAATAAATCATCTAATCGTCTACTCTAGCTGTCCGTGGTACTAGAAATGTGTGTGAAACCTTGAGCCTGATTCAAAGGTTGGGGCTAATGCAAACATTTTTCGAGTATTCGAGTATTCAAGTATTTTTCAAGTATTTATACTTGATATTTAATTTTAAACCTCGGACTCTCTCTCTCTCTCTGTCTCTCTCGAAAATTGTTTAAATTGATGCTGAATTTGAAAATTGAGAATTGCAACGGGACTTCGGAATATTAAGCTTAAACGTACAAACGACAATGAATCATTTCTTGAGAGTTTTTCACCGAAGAAAAATAGTCCTAATTTACAGTTTTCCAACCTGGTAGTGCTAAGGTTAAGGTACGAATAGTATCGTTGATGTTGAATCAATTTTTGGCGAGCAAAGACGATTGGTCCCTACCCAGTACGACGAATCGGTTAGAAAAAAAAAAGAATATGATTGTTTCAACGAGCGGCAAATCATCTGCTTCGACAGAGCGTTTCGTTGGTCGATTGGCCGAGCGCGGCGAGCAACTTTCGCAATAGTGAGAGGCGTGTGCCGTTGCACGCACCTTTTGATCTCGGGTGTAGCGGCAGGTCTTGCGGCTCGTGTCACCGTTGCACCGGCAGCGTTACACTGCGCGCGTTGCGACTACGTTGCATCGCGTTGCGTAGCTGCTCCCCGAGCTTCGTCACGCATTTGCAATGCAATCCGTGGAACGTCCGCGGCTTGACGAGAGAAAGAGAAAGATAGAGAGAGCGAGAGAGAAAAAGCCGCTCGCCGACTGCAGGCAGCAACGGGCTGACACGTAGACTGCGAATTTCTACGTAGACTGCGTTTACGGCGCTCGCGATTCTCGCGTTAAAAAAACGCAATAAAAGGAACGCTCCGGCCGGACTCCGGAGCTGCCTTTACGCTGCCCTCGTAAAAATAGAATTCCCTTCGCAGTAAAAGATAGAAATTCAACATTAGAATTTAACACTAAATCTAAATGCGTACCTTGGCTTTCTTCTAAATAGAATACAGTGACTCCAGCCAATATTCGGACGCTCTTAAAAATCGCATAACTTTGTCAATACTGGACTATACTACTTCAATTTTTTTGAGAAGTTAGAACAACTCGATCACTACATAACGCGAGGAAAATGTTTGATTAAAATTGCAATTGGTCGAAATTACAGAGATAGTAAGGTAAAGGCACCAGTATTTGACCACCATGTACCAGTAGTTGACCATTTTATAGAAAAACAAAAAATAAGGTTTGAAATGTTCTTATTGTTTTGAAATTTAAACAACAGACGGCATGGCATCCGAGGTTCACTTTAATCAAAACTGCACTTACAAGTGCGCTTATAAGAACCTTATTTTTTATGTTTTTCTAAGAAATGGTCAACTATTGGTACATGGTCAACTACTGGTGCCTTTACCTTACTAAAAGTTGTAGTTTGCAACTTCTTTATACGGTTTTATATTAACAATTTAAAAAGTACGTTTGGTGCATCTGTATCAATACATCTGCAGCAAACCAATGTGTTAACTTCTTAAAAAAAAAATTCAAGTAGTATAGTCCAACATTGACAAAGTTACGCGATTTTTAAGAGCGTCCGAATATTAGTTGGGGTCAGGTGCTCAAATTAACCCCTTGAACTACTATTTGTTTTGTGTTTATAATGATTGGAAATTCTTCATCGTTCAGAATTTCATGGAACAGTAAAAGATAGTTTATATTTATTGTATGTCAAAAGTATCCGGACACTTGCGAAGTACGTATTAGTATTGCATGAAAGTTATTTGAGTGCCCAAAATAATGACGAGAATCAATTTTCATTAGTTTCTTATGAAATATATAACGTTTTAAATTAAACATTACGTATATGTGGAACTTACCGATACTACGCTAAAATTAAATACAAGAATCGTCGACGTATCTACCGCGGAGTGTCCGGATACTTTTGAGCGGCAGTGCATATCAGCTACAACAAAATATTATAGAATTTTATTTCGGTTTAATGGAAATTAATAACATACATATTTATTAGCCTGTCTTCAGAATCTTCTCCACGAGTCTGGCTCGATATTGTAGGGCAAGGGGTTAATTCGTGGCTCTCACAATTATCAAATCTGCAGGAGTTCTTTGACTCTCTTTCCAATGGAATACATATATCATTTTGTTAGGTGTACAAATTAATTCGTGGTTCTCACGATTAATCAATTTTAACTTCGTTTAAACTTCAAATGTTTTCACTGCCATGAACAGACTCGCCAGATCAGGGGAATTGATCGGAATTTAGTATTTTCGTTAATAACTTCTTACCAAGGCCGCGGAGAACATTTCCGTAAAGGAAAAAGTTACTTCGAATCACCTCAAGAATCACCCGTTTCAGGGACGTAGAACAATTCTCGGACACCCTGTATCAAACTTGAGGAAAATGCGATCGGGAAAAGCGAATCTTGTTATACAAATCGGTTTCTTTCCCGATACCTGATTTTCGTATGGGACGTCTCGGAACATTTCGATTTGATCAAAGGACAGCTTCGCACCGATCACGAACAAACCGATCCAGGTTAGCTTACAAGGAAAACAGTATAGTTTCTCGTTGGTTGTGTCAACCAACACAGACGCATCCTAAGCGAGAAAATCGTATCTGGTGGATCGATCGAAAGCGTTCCGGAACCAGTGAGGAACCGTTTTCTTCGTGTCGAGGAGGAGGAGTCGTCCATACAAACTGTTTGTCGATCGTTCTTTTCCTGTTGTTCACGGGTGATGTAATCCAGCCGGTATTACTGTTCGAAGTGTGCTCTCTAATCGACTTATCGTCTTAGCGTAATCGATCCACGCGATCCGGATCCTCTGGCGTCCACGTTCCAACGGAGATGGGAGAAGAGGGTGCAGCAGCAGAGGGCCTCGGCCGGGTCGTTTGGTAACGAAGCGAGCGAATCAAAAGGAGCCATTCAGAACCGCCATTCTTGTCGGTGTTTGGTAATGTAATCGTTTAATCGGGCCCGGAGGCAAATCAGCTCGCTGACGAAACTCATGGTAATGCCTACGGTTGCTACCAGATTCTTCTTCCGTTCTACGGGGACTGCTTATACATTTGTACCAAAAACCATGTAAAATATACAAGCTATAGTTACTTCCAGATTTGTAGATCTCCCAGAATCAAATTCTTGTTCATTTGCGCTGTACGTAAGGCCCGCTATTCTAGAATTCTTGCCTAGGTAGTCTATCGGATTTGGGAAATTAAAATTGTTGTTCAAGTCGATTGGACTTGGGACCCACTCGAACAGAATCGTTGTTCGCTCACACTGAACATAAGGCCCACCATTGTACAATAAAATTGTCGTTTAGCTAGTCTATTAGATTTACTAGAACAAAATCGTTGTTCGAGTAGACTGACTTCCGACCAAAATAAAATGACTGCCATGACTGGTATCATGATCATTGGGCCTACCGTAGTGAAATCGTCCACTCGCGATGAACGTTGTCACGATATATAGTGAATTCTCGATATATGTCAACAACACGGGTCTTGCCAGCGTCGTGTATCGTCCTGGAGACGTACCCGAGTTATGTTTACATTCCTCTCGAGCCTCGGGGCCCTTCACGGGCTATACCCCGCGGTAGTGGGGATAATTCCTCGACGTTTATCATCGAGGCCTTGCCGACATATATAGGGAAATCCAACCGCAACCGTCAGAACACCCCCAGAATCAACTCCCCGGATCGCTCACACTTCTAACGTTACCAATTTGATTTTCGCCGCGACCAATAGCATGGAGGAGAGCGGTGTGTCGTGGGGACCCGGGGTCCTAAAGCACGGGACAAGCTCGTTTCCCGTTGAACGACAGGATAAAGCACCGGGTCCGTTCGTTATCGCGGCGGTACGGTCCGAGGAAATCGCTGGCGCAGCCGGGAGGAAAGCTCGGAGCTTCGGATTTTCCACTGGCGCTCTCTCTCTCTCTCTCTCTCTCTCTCTCTCTCTCGGCCTCGGTATTCGAGCGGCTTCTAGAGGCGCACCAAGCCCAGCAGCCGGCTGTTTCCTCGCGCTTGTACGCGCCCGGTATGCATGTGCCCGCCGCTCTGGCACAGAATCGCACCAGCCAGCCAGTTTCCAGGCGACCCGGAGAGAGATGCAGAGGCTGGCTGGCTCTCTGGCTGGCTGCGTTTCTAGCATCTATCGATCCTATCGGCGAAGCTTAGGCGACGTCGACGGCCACGCCGAATACATTTTCACGCTCGCCGCCGACGAAAATGTCTGTACTCGCTGGGAAATTTAAAGGCACGGCTCGAGGACTGCCCCGCGACCATCAGCGCGTCCGGATTCTGTCTTCCGGAGTTGCGATTTTAGCTAAGGGAAATGCCGAACAATCTCTGATTATGTTGGTCATCGGACGGATCGAATGGTTCGCGATGTTCACTGTGAGTAAAATAGAAAATTGTTACCAGCTGAAGGGACAATTTTAGTCCCTAGTTCGTATCTCAATCCTCCCTCTAGTCCCTTTTGTAGTTGCTTTCCTAGTTCCTATTGTGGTTCTCAATCCCCAGACCTTAGGTCCCCAGTTTTTAGTCTGCAGTACCTGGTTCTCAAATTCCCTAGTTTCTAGCCTCTAATACCTAGTCTTTAGTTCCTAGTTCTTAGATCCCCAGTTCCTACTGCTTAGGTCCCTAGTTCCTAGTTCTTAGATTCCCAGGTCCTACTGCTTAGGTCCCTGGTTCCTAGACTGTAAAACCTAGCCTCTAGCTCCTAGTTCTTAGATTTCCAGTTCCTACTCCTTTGTCTCTAGTTCCTAGTTCTTAGATCCCCAGTTCCTACTCCTTAGGTCCCTAGTTTCTAGTCTATTTCATAGTTCCTACCCTCTCATACCGAGACTCTAGTTGATAGTTCTTAATTTCTAAACCTTAAATCCCTTGTTCCTCGTCCCTAATTCCAAATTGTTCGACTCCCGGTTCCTAATTCTTAGTTCTTAGATGCTTGGCACTTAGCCCTCGGTTCCTAACACAGTGTTAATTATTAACTATTTACATTATTCCCAATAAAAGGATTAACTTCGTCCTCCAGTAAGTGGGTCTTTTAGATTGAGATTGTTAGACTCTTCCTTTGACGATTCCTATTAACAAACGATTGTTTTTCACTGTTTAAACCTGTCGACTGTTTCCAGGCGTAGTTGTATTGGTCGTAGAGACTTTTATTCGTCGCAATCGTTCGATAGCAGAGCGGTAAGTCGAGCACTCGGAGGTGCAGGCGTGGATTAGAGCTTCCAGCCGGCATCGATTAAGCGGAGAATTTCGATTGACGTACGTACCCGTTAATTAATTGGTTGCCAGCATGTAATTCACCGCTTCCGCATTCTAGATCACGATTGTATCCCATCGGGTCAGGATTCTTGCCGCATACCGACGGATGCCGCGGATGTTTCTTACACGCGTACCTATCCACGATATCTGATTGCGAATCGGATTACATCTCCGATCGAGCGACAAGCCGCGCAAATCGCTTCCTTTCCGTTTAAATAATGAATTTTTAACTGTACAAACTATCGGATATACATACCGACGCTGTTCGAATCAAATCGGTGATTTAGGTGGTCTTTCCACTGAAAAAATTAGAGATTCGCTAGAAAAATCAGAGATTGTCTCTCCCTAATCCCTTTTTCTTTCCTAGTTCCTAGTCGCTTTCGTAGTCCATAGTCCTGTTCCGCAATTTGGTGATTCGCGGTCCCCGACTGTTGAAGGAAAAATCCTGGTGGCAGTGTTGGTGAGTCAAAAAAAAAAAAAAAAAAATACAAAACCAATGGTCTTTCGTGCTCTGTCGTCACCGGGTCGCGTGGTAGCCCCGCGCCGGAACGGCGTCGTATTATTTCGTGCGAGCGAGAAATTACCATGACAAAGCCGAAATTGGCCGGGCTCGGGCTCGGGCTCGGGCTCGGGCAGAGTCCTAAGCAACGGGTGCTCGGCCGACGAGACACCGGGGCGACGCTCGTGCTCGTGTGTAGTGGCGCGTGTTGCACGGCGACCGTTCGCTTAATTGCAGGTGACGGCCACTGGAAATCCGCCCTTCGGATCGGCCCGTACGCTTCCTCTACCGATCCGACCCGAACAGAACCGCCGAACAGACAGAGGTATATGGTTCGTTATAACACTGATTTCTCTATATATGTCGCCAAGGTCTGGATGCTAAAGGTCGCGGAATTTTCCCCACTACCGGATATGGCGACTTTGGCTTCAAGACTCCATAATTCAGGGTAAGGTAGAGTGGCTACGTTACCGACAAAATTAGCCAATTAGCCAGTAAGGTAAAGACACCAGTAGTTGACCACCATGTACCAGTAGTTGACCATTTTATAGAAAAACATAAAAAAATAAGGTTTGAAATGTTCTTATTGTTTTGAAATTTAAACAACAGACAGAATGGCATATCCGAGGTTCACTTTCATCAAAAGTGCGCTTATAAGTACGCTTATAAAAACCTTATTTTTTATGTTTTTCTATAAAATGGTCAACCACTGGTGCCTTTACCTTATACCCGTGAGGAATATACTCCTATACCCCGGGGGGTGTACTCCTGGACGATATATGACACTGGCAAGACACGTGTTGTTGACGTATATCGAGAACTCACTGTACTGCGAAAGAGAATTTCCTAAAAATTGAGAAATCAACCGTAATAGACTTCCTCGTACGAAATTCTTCTTGTTTCCTATCGGACGAAAGCAGGTGACTAACCATAAATAAGCAGAAGTAGAAGAAAAACGTTACCAGGGTAGAATCGCAAGTTAAAACCACGGCTCGCGTCACTCGGAGCCGAGAATTGCCACGTTGTTGCCGGCAATACGATCCGGCTATTATCCCGGCCGCTACAAACACGGTTCAACGTGCGCGTCGTTACCGCTCAGGAGACCGCACTTTTGCGACGGAGCTGCAATTACAGTCGAAGATTTTCGTGGCGAGAGACCGGAACATGCCCACAATGAAACGTGTAATGAACGACGAGATACGCGCGTTGCGTGCCGATCCCTGATGAACGGTTCGCGGTTACCGCTGGTTTTTAGCCTGACCCCGGAGGTGTTCGGATTTCGCCGCGTTTAAGGGCGACCGGCGGTGTAATGAGTCGGTAAATCCTGTTAGATTTATGAAGCGCGCAGTTGCCGATCTCGTCATCCGCGAAAATTCCTTCTATCGATCGCCACTCCGCCCCTTGCGAAAACATACGTCGGAACTAACTCGAATATGTACATCGGAAGCAAATACTTCGTTGATGCTGCGACGTGGTCGGACCACTGTGCGATGCACGGTTGAATTAAACGAAATTTTCATTGGCAAATGTTCGTTCGATGCAAGCAACATTGATTCTCACATCTTGGGACACCTTGTAATAACACATTTTATTCGACTTCACTTTGCGGGACCAAATATTTACAAGTTCTGTTTATACGATCCTACAGATTTTGACGAGAAAATGCCAAAAACGTAAGTTTTAATGACCGCGGTTCACTGATTCAAAAGTTATAAACGCGTAAAGTCTTTCGGAGAGACTTTTTCCCCTCAATTCGTGCTCCCTCCCCTTATCTGGCGACACTGGTGTGAACACCCTGAAACACTTTGCAATACCTTTGCATCTTATTCGGCTAAACTTCACTTTGGGGGACCAAATATTTTCAACTTTTTTTTATACAGTCCTACAGATTTTGACGAGAAAATGCCAAAAACGTAAGTTTCAATGATCGGGGTTAACTGATTCAAAAATTACACGCGTGTAAAGTCTCTCAGAGAGATTTTTTCCCTACGGAACACCTTGCGCCTTATTCGTATCGCAGATTGGTCTTCGTAAACAAAACAAGGTAACCGTATTAGTTAGCTCGTGTCGCGAATCCGGCGTATCTTCCAGATTCGTGTGTATCAACGATCGAGCGGTTAGGTTTGCCCCGCTTGCAGAATGAGTGTCCCTGTCAGGAAGTAGGTGTATCGTGGATACGCAACGGGGGCCAAGGCGCGTGTGCCTCGCTACTTTCCTCTTTCCTCGTTCTGCGTTCCCGTCGGAGTAATTTCCACTCTGTACCGGCGCGGCCTCGCGAAGGTAGGTTGCTCTGCTCTTGCTCTCGGAAGGTGGGTGTACATCGCGACCCGTACGTATGTAGACGAGTATATAGAATGCGTACGAGCATGTACATATACACATACGGTAGATACATACTCCGAACGAGGGCTGCCACTATTCTCAAGTTGGCGGCACGCCTCGAACCACGATTGGGTACAGCCAGCGACACTGATTCTTGTTCGACGGTTCCTTAGGCTGACTGTCCACTTCGATGTTAGGCTACACTGGACCCTACACTCTTGTTTTCCATGTAAATATGCGGGCAGTTCGGTAATAATTCGATTGCGGATTTTGGGCAGTTCTGGCATCCAAGATTCTGTATCTTTTGGAGTAGAATGGTACGTATTATAATTGATAGCTGCGCCTAGCTTTAAAGCGGGCCTTTATATTTTGGACCCGTGAAAACGACGGGTCTTGTAAGAGTTTACAAATATTGAGACTCTAAAGATGCATCCATGATGAATTATTCCACTAATTTATTTCTTTGGGTATATATTACAAGAATAGCAGTGCGAACCAAAAAATGAAAAATCTGTTTTGCCTACTAAACGGCGGTATTTTGAAATGTCTAAAACTATCATTTTTTCTTTGTATTTCTCAGGCTCAAACTCGATAAAAAATAAGACAAAATTAACAAAATTCTTCGTGGCAAACGTTTTGAGAAAAGTGGTTTTGAACAGCGTTTAAAAATTCAACTAACGATATCTCACAACGCGAGTTGCATTCTTCAAACGCCTATTACGTTAATTTTGCGAATTCGAACAAATCCTTCTGCACGCGTATTCTACAGCAGAAGATCCCTTTTCAGTTTGGTCGCTATCAGAGGGAAAACTTGAGTCTACGAAGACGGTGAAATGAATAGCAATTTTCTGAAAAGTCTATACCGAAGAGTCTACACTATTCAGCTTGAGGAAAATCTTTTCCGGCCAGAGTGCAGTCCAGATACGATCTGAATGCGGTAGACGTGTCCTGGTGCTGTCCACAGAGTTCTCTTGTTGCGGCACATTGAAAATTCGAAATCCTCCGCAGGGGGGAAAAATCGATCGTCCGCTCGTTCCTTGATCGACCCACGCGTTTATGTCCGTCCAGCTCCCGGTTATGTCATAAACGATAAAACGATTACGCGCGAGCCGAGCCGAGCCGAGGAGAGCCGCGAGAGATTTAATCGACCTTCGCGTGGCAACTGTTGCAGCAACTTCTTTGACTCCACGCGCAGTACTATTTCTGCACGGCTGCTGTCGTCGGTTCCGTGGAAATCAGTCGCGAGAAGACGCGCGTTCCACGCAGATCGATCTATCGCTTCGATTCGACGTTGAATAACCAAACGAATCGTAAAACACAAACAACAGACGACGCTCACTACTTTCGCGAAGCATCTCGACTTTAAACCCTCCGACGATTCTTATCTTAAAAATAATTAAAAATATCTCAAATAGGAGTTTGTAAACGGTGCTGGGCAAAACAGTATTTGAAATAGAAAATAGTAAATAGTTAATTTTATTCTTCTTTTATTTATTAGAAAAAGTTTTTGAAATACTATTGAAAAATAGCATTTTATTTGGAAAATATTGGAAATAGTGAGACTTGTTTTTGCAGGACTGTGTAAAATAGTATTTTTATTTATTCTTACAACTAAGGATTTTATGCATTTACGATCAAAATTCCTGGATAAAATACTAAACTGTGTAGACGTTAGACGAAATTAAGAATGTTGTTACAAGTTACTAAAGGAAGAAATATATTTTCATTCAACTCCCGTTTCTTATAATCGATGTGGATCACTTTTATTTCGCACAAAGGTCCGCAGTCTGCTGTATAATTGATCATTTTTCTTTGCACGCGCACAACTTTCGCACCGATGAACGCCGGCCATTAAAAGTTTTCGGCATTTTCTCGTCAAGATCTACACAATTATATAAGAAAACAAGTTGAAAATTTTTAGGCTTCCGGTGGACAAAGCGTTAAGAACAAAGGATCCGAGATTCCAACTAATCGAATCACGCCGCGAGGAACGTGATTCTCGAAGCAGTTTCGACAAACGATTCCGAAGCAAATGATTGCTCGTTCGAGAGCAAACGACTCGTGTTTCGGGGTCGCGGGACAAAAGAAAGGAAAGGTCCGAGAGAAAAAAAAAAAGAATTCCTAGACAGCACCTAATTCGACGCGAACCGTAATTTGCTCTCGACTTTCACGGAGATCAGCGAAGAAAGTGCATCGAAGAAATGGGAGCGCAAAAGGCGTCGCCCGGCAGAGGATCTAAGTGGCAAGTTTCTCGAATAATCGAGAGCTTTGGTTCGAGGTTGCATCGGGATAGTTGATTCGCTTCCTCGACGCCGAAACCGTAGTTAAACGTTAACCGGAAAACACAGGAGCATCTCGACGACGACGCCTTGGAAACGAAAAAAAAAAGAAAAAAAAAGAAACTCGGGAACGATACAAATTAAATATTATCGAGGACGTCGAAGAGACTCGTTAAAGCGTGTCGACAGGCCCTGACTCCGGCGACAAGCTCTCCTGCTCGCCTTTAATTTCCGAGTGTTACCTGTCCAGTAAATTAGGCCCGATTCGTGTAAACGACGCAGGTGTGCCACGAGAAGTCATTAACCCTCATTATCGATCCTTATTTTTTATGATAAATATGTGGAAGATGTTATTTTTTAGAGAGTCAGTTCGACTTAATGTGACACATAACGATGCCGGAGGGATCGTACGTATGTACTTCATTTTATTAGCGAACGACGCGAATGATATCCTTTTAATCGCTTGGGCTGGAATTTAGTCGAAGAATTTGCTAAATGTAAGAACATCTTCCAGGATGGATTTGATCGGGTCAAAAAATGTTACATATGTTGCGAGACTTATTTCGTAGGACTGTGTAAAATAGTATTTCAAATAGTTGATAGTAACTTATTTAAAGTAGTATTTTATCTGAACCACATTCAATTATACTATTTCAAATAGTATTTTTAATAATTTTTCTCGAAATTTTGCCCAAGGTTTGTTTGTAAATTGTAAACAAAGTGCTGACATTCTCAAATGCTTTTAACACTGAACCTACCACGGTCAAACGACCGGTTTTATAGTTCGCAATGATTGAAATTATAAAAATTCATTCATGGAAATTAGTGGAATACATTTTTTTGTCCAAGCATCTCTTTGATAAATCTAGTGTTGCCATTTTTATAAGGTAACGTTTACCACATACTTTTGATGCTTGGTGGGTTTAGTGTTAAGCCATTTCCTGATCCAAATTGCCATTTTTATCGTAAATGCATGGATTCTGCAGTAAGTACAGTCACGAAATCAGTGGTCGCGGAACAGGTGTGGGCCATCTTCCTGTCTGTGGTGGTGTAAGGAACCAGTTGAGGAAATCGCGCTTCGTAACGATCATCGACAGAGGGACGCGTGCAATATTCCGCGGATTAAGGGTCTATTCATATTTGCCGGATCATCCGTTTTCGGACGGAGACTCTACATTTTCTACTTCATACTTGCCGGAACCATAAAAAGGTCACTTGAGAGGCGCACGAGATGCTCGCAACAAAAGCTAAGACCCGCACACAGCGGGGTTTTTCTACCTAACACCCGAACAGTTTACTCCCTACTACACCCCGGGGATGCCAATGAGCTGGGCCATCCGCAGTAGGCCATTCGGACAGCCGATGGGCATCCGATTTCTGTTCGGATGCTGTCGTGGAATCCGCACCGGACGCTCTCCACAGAGTTCGCATTGCGTCTTCCATTCTAGCAAAGCCCAGAATTGTTTATGATGAAGGTTTTTTTTTTAAGAAATTATCCACATTTGTTACGAAGAGAATCATTCAATGTGTATTCGATCATTTGTTGGGGTCTACGTCTCGAATTTTAACGACATTGAAATATATTGTGGTCCGAGCGAAAGCGGAAGAAATCCTAAACAATAATGTACGGTAACAAAAAATATTATATACCAAAGCGTAGAGATTTTAACACAATGCGAGGAGATACGCACAACAAATCACAGAATTTGCATGAAGAAAGACAGAAGCACAGATATTATTTAACAGTGCTAAAATTAATTTGAGCAGCTGAGTATTTTTTTTATTTTTTTTGTTTGTTCCGTCTCGTGTGAACCGTCATTTCGTAACATTGCAACTCGGATGAACAATCATCTTGTCTACACTCCGAAAACGGAGATTCTGTTCGGATGCTGTCGGGGCATCCGCAGCCGGACGCTCTCCACAGAGTTCGCATTGTGTCATCCATTCTAGCAGAGCCCAGAATTGTTTATGATGAAGGTTTTTTTTTTAAGAAATTATCCACATTTGTTACGAAGAGAATCATTCAATGTGTATTCGATCATTTGTTGGGGTCTACATCTCGAATTTTAACGACATTGGTCAACTTGGTCGACTTGGTCGACTTGGTCGACTTGGTCAACTTGGTCGACTTGGTCAACTTGGTCGACTTGGTCGACTTGGTCAACTTGGTCGACTTGGTCGACTTGGTCGACTTGGTCAACTTGGTCGACTTGGTCGACTTGGTCAACTTGGTCAACTTGGTCGACTTGGTCGACTTGGTCGACTTGGTCAACTTGGTCGACTTGGTCGACTTGGTCAACTTGGTCGACTTGGTCGACTTGGTCAACTTGGTCGACTTGGTCAACTTGGTCGACTTGGTCGACTTGGTCAACTTGGTCGACTTGGTCGACTTGGTCGACTTGGTCAACTTGGTCGACTTGGTCGACTTGGTCAACTTGGTCAACTTGGTCGACTTGGTCGACTTGGTCAACTTGGTCGACTTGGTCGACTTGGTCAACTTGGTCGACTTGGTCGACTTGGTCGACTTGGTCAACTTGGTCGACTTGGTCAACTTGGTCGACTTGGTCGACTTGGTCAACTTGGTCAACTTGGTCAACTTGGTCAACTTGGTCGACTTGGTCAACTTGGTCGACTTGGTCAACTTGGTCAACTTGGTCGACTTGGTCGACTTGGTCGACTTGGTCAACTTGGTCGACTTGGTCGACTTGGTCGACTTGGTCAACTTGGTCAACTTGGTCGACTTGGTCGACTTGGTCAACTTGGTCGACTTGGTCGACTTGGTCAACTTGGTCGACTTGGTCGACAACAGGCATTGCAAAAACTTTTTGGTGTTGGACAGTGTTATCGGTCGGCTGGCGTACCGGAGAAGAAGAACGGTCTGGGAATTGTTCTGGAGGATTTTGGGCGCGTTGAAGGAGCGACAACGGCGTGGGCGGTGCGATCTTTAATTATATATACGCATAATTGCGAGACCGTTCGCCGCATCGGGTGAAATCGGAGAGGGGGTGCCGATTCGTAGCTCAAAGCTCACAAATGCCGGGAAAATCGAGGGGCGCAGTCGACGTGGTCCAGAAACAAATCGCGCTAATGAAAATTGAACGGCAGATTACACCGAACCGGCGGGACAAACAGCCGGAGCTTCGTAACAATTCAGCGGTGAAATTGGGCACGGTTCTGTCTTCCCCCCCCCCCCCCACTATCTGCCCTCGCTCGCTATCTTTCTCTCTCTCTCTCTCTCACTCTGTTGTTGTTTTTTCTTTTATTACTTTTCCCTTTTCTTTTTTGCAGACGTGCACCACCTCCATTCTTCCGCACGCTCTGAGCTTCGCAGTCGAAACTGTCCTTTTTTCTTTCCTCTCCACTCTCGTTTCGTTGCGCCCCTACCGTCCCCCCACCCCTTTTCTGGTCGATGCTCTTTTCCCTCGGAACCAACGAGAACACAGAGACCGAGGGAACGAGATATACCTAGAGAGAAAGAGAGAGAGATACACAGAGAGGGGGTGGGAGGGGTGGGGGGAGGAAACGCGCGCAAGCTCTCGGATTTGCGTGCCGCCTCTGCCCACGCTCGAATGATGCTCGTCGCTCAGAAACAGCGACTGGAAATGTTCACGTCAGAAAAAACTGCTTCTTTTCCCCGGGTAAAAGCGGGCAACTCGGCTCTGGCAAAATTCGTGCGGGAACGATGTTACCGGGCCGTGGATCGACCGCCGTGAAAGCATGCCCGACATCAATCTTTCCCCGATTTTTGCGCTTCGCTTTGCATTGTTCCGTCATACCTCCCCTCCCCTCCCCACCCCACCCCACGTCCCTTTTCCCCTGACCCGCCCCTCTGCCATCGTCGGAAGCGCTAAAAGCCCCCGCGAAAATTCGGCGACTCTAATGGCTCCTCGATATACCCGGCCCCCGGGATCCTCCTCGTATCGACCCTTAAAAACTCGATGCGCGCTTAATAATTACCGCTCGTTACCGTCCACACCGTCCTCCGGCCGCCATTTCCACGACCTACATTTTGAACTTCCCGCCACCGGCCTCGTTTAGAGGATTTTCAAGCCGAAAATGAAAAAGAAGAGTCCGATTCATCGGCGGAGATGTAAATTCCTACGGAAAATTCGAGCACGAGTATGGTTTGAACTTTGTGCTACGATTGCTGCGATTGCTTAAGGATCGTTCGAGAAAATCAGTCGAGAAAATTATCGGGGAAAATGATCTCGTTACCCAATTACGGGTAAAAATAGCGGGCCTCGGTGTTTGCAGAAATGTCGCGCTTTTGCATCGGCAATTTTGCATTGGCCAGGCTCGGACGTCCACGATGAAATGGTTAATATTAAGTGTAGGACGTAGATCAATTAAACACCCACCGTCGACGCGCTACCCTTTCGCTGCAAAATGGTATCCAGTCCTGTGGAAAGAGAGACTCGCTGAAATGTCAAGCTATTTTTAATGACCTCGAGTGGAAGGGACCAGCAGAGCCACGTTTCTCGTGGGTAGCATCTTCTTTCAACGTTGCCGGGGTAAAGATCCACGGATCAAAAGAGACTCGATCCAGCTGACCGAGGAACCCGAAGAATAAATTCCATCGCGGCGTTCCCGCTTTAACCGCTCCGATGAAACAATCCCTACCCCTTTCGACGCACGCAGCCCTTCCACCCCACAAAACCCAGCCGCCTCTGAAAGTCCATTCTTGGGATATTTATTACAATATTTCTGCCCGAGGCCGAAATTATAAAAAAATGTTCTAAAACAGGTTACTCGGAAAGAGCCGCCGAGGCTGGTAATTGTTCAAGTCTGTTGCTGAAGGGCCTCGTTGACAATGAGCGAGCTTTAAACCGTGTCTCGTTCTCCCTGTCTGTTCTTGATCTCTGTTCTGTGCATTGCGATTTCCATTTAAGAATTTTTAACTTCTCTTTCTTCCCGGAAAAATTACTTCCTTGTCTTCGATGCGCTCAACCCCTTGCCACTTATTTTACGGTTTCAGTGACTAGTAAAAAAAGAGGAAAATTTATATCTATTGTACGTCTATATGTTCTTCGATAGCTGTACATTAACAACGCCAAAATAGACTCTTCACGATGAGTATGACTCGATATTTTAAGACAAGGGGTTAACCGGAGTCATTAAAGAAACATGAAATAAATCGAAGATCGGTTCGATAGTAAAAGAAACTTTATCCTCGCTTTTCGAGAGAACGGTTAAAAGTTCAGACCCATGGTTCCTTCTGCACTTTTTATCTCCGTGAATAAGACGCAACGAAAGAATCAATTGTGGACCTTCGAAATTAATTTTCCGGCAGCTCTGTTGGACGAATTTCCATCAAACCGAGGGTGTAGAATCACCGATATAGTCGCGACATGTAATTTCTTTGCAGCCTGTACACTGGCGCATTGCGGTGCCTCTCTAGCAGCCTACAAAGGCCCCGAAGAGGGCTGAAATAAAGGAGAAGATTCCGAGGAGCCGGCAGAACGCGATGACGGCTAACGATCGTGATTTACGATCGATTATCACGTGGCCAGCGAAAGAGCAAGCACGAATTAATCGGCGCGGATGCGTGCAACCGGCTCGTTACTAACGTATCCCGGAAATCTAACGCGCGTCTTCTCAGGGGCGTCTTCCACAGAAGGGTTAGAGAAGACACGGGGGTCACAGGGTTCAAGGGAAAGGTTCGCGAAAGGACGATGCTCGTTCCATCGTTGTGTGTCCACCTGCCGGACCGCGTCTTAATTGCGCCGTTGGGAAGTTCTCGTTAGCATCGACACACACCGGTCGCATCGTACGAACGCGAATACCGATTGGCGAACGGCGAGAGTCCGCGTACGAACGAATATTTTAACGAGCAGCGGGGCGCGCGATAACGATTCCCGTAGAAACGGGATTCGACTGACATCGATGACAAGGATTCACGCGGGAACACACTCTCGTTCGTTCGCCTCATAAATTGCCTGTAGGGCCGCCGCCGCCGCCCGTAAACCTCCTGATTGCGATCGATAGCGCGATTTTTTTACCCGCGTCCCTCCGCACCACCAAATATGAATTCGCCGGTTCGGGGTTAAAGTCTTTGCGACGTTTAACACTGGGTTCACTGATAGTGACTATTTAACCCATTCGAGACGACGATTTTTTTCGAACACGGTCCCCAGGAGCGAATTTTTTTTTTCTTTATATTGTTAATTTTTAATAAAAAAAAAACATGTTTACTACGGAAATCACCCAATTCGTAAGTGAATTCACATAAATAAGATCATCGCACACCGGGTGATTGCACACCGGATAATTTTTAGATTTTTTGGTACACAGTAAAACCAATGCCAAATTTTTTTTTCCTGTACTTTACAGATTTCATTAGTTCCAGAAAAATCTTATTTCGACGACTAGTTTACTCAGAATAACTGATAATTGCACATTACTGTTATTGCACACACGGTGTGCAAGCCGTCTTATAGCCTCGGAAATCCATTGCACACACGGTGTGCAATCGGTCTCGAATGGGTTAAACATTACTTTATAAAAATAACAAGAATGAGTTGCCAAAATTTTTAGCCATATGCATTTTAAAACATTGCGTGCGGCGCACAGTGGTGCAAAAACGGCCATTTTCGATTCAAAATCAAAGAACTTTCGATAGGAATGAGGTAGAGCGATGAAATTTTTTTTAAATGAAAGCTGAAACTTTGTAGAATATGGGAAAAATAGGGAGATTACGGTACGAACGTTTTTTAACCTTGAGTAAATTCGTTAAAGTTGCACAATTTCAAGAAAGTGCCAGTAGTAATGACAGCGATACGTCAAGTGATGACGAGATGCGAAGTGCTTCATGTTTCGTAAGTAACTCAAAACGTTAAAATACTTCATTATTATTATTTTTATTGTGTTTTATATATGAGAATACGATATACTTTCAAACTAGTGTGTTATCAAGTCATTTTAACGAAAAAATTTCATTAATTTGTGTCACAAAAATCTATTTTTTTGAAAAACCAGAGGTCGTAGACAAATTTTGAAAACAGATTTGAAATCAGCATGAAAAAATCTATGGGAAACGATATATAGCATGTTAAAAAAAAATTTTCCGCGCGTATTAGCCACAGAAACAAAATTTTCTTGAAATTGTGCAACTTTAACGAATTTTCTCAAGGTTAAAAAACGTTCTAGCTTTCAAAGTTTTAGCTTTCATTAAAAAAAAATTTCATCGCTCTACCTCATTCCTATCGAAAGTTCTTTGATTTTGAATCGAAAAAGGCCGTTTTTGCCCACTGTGCGGCGCTGTGCGCGTTCAACGCGCGCTCAAAGCCCGCACACATTTTCTGTCATTTTGCTGCTTTTATAGAATTAGAGCCTATTTTAAATATAGACGATTCTTAAAAAAAAACTGTTGCCTTACAAATTAAAACACGAAGTTTGAAATTCCAAAATATACAATAAAAGAAAACATTATAAGGTACGGTACGTACGACGATCGGCACAGATATCTACTGATGTACTGGCTGGAGAATGACTGATCATTTCTACATGCTCTGAATGTCAAAATTCAATTATTTCGCTCATCATTTGTCTCAAGAATGGGAGAGGCTTCGTTACCCTGGTAACGTAACAAAAATATTTGCCGCTGGTTGCTTAAGTTGCCGATCGAATCGAGAAAAACATGAAAACGAGATATCTCGTGACCCGTGCGCAATGTGTTAACACGTTGAACCTGGCGTCGGTCCCTGTGGACCGACAGTGGACATTTCGTTTGGACAGCGACGGTCCGCAGGACAGACATTATCAAAGTTAAACGATAAATGTACTAATTTATTTATTTATTCTCAAATATCGCCGTTAAGTGCTCGCTCGATGCCGGCTGAACGGAAAGGACAGCAATATCGGCGCCGGACTCAACGTGTTAACAACGTATACCCCGAAAAAATAAATTTGTTGAATTATTCCTCGGGGATGTATCTTTAGAATCGTAATAATTTAAGAAAATATTAGAAACCGTCATTTTGACGGGACCCGTAAACCTAGTGTTAACAGAATCATTGTATAAAAAAACAACAGAAAAATGTTAATTCACGCGATAAATTGGCAAATTAAAATTACACCTGCTGTCGGTACACCTTCGAGCGACGGGGCGTAGGTCACCGACCGTTCCGTTGACAGAAATCGAAGTTGTCTAAGACGATAATTTAGCGGTAGCGCCACGGTGCGTCGCTTGTAAACTGCTCGTAAAGTGCAGCGCGCGCGCGCGCTCGATCCCGGTGCAGCTGCACGTGTAATCTGATAATGCAGGTGCAACGAGCCGACGACGATGTCGGTGACGATATTAATATACAGGAATGATTACAAGCGGCCGCGCATTAGCGCCGATTCGTAACATACCGGTGCCCGACTTCACGGACTCTACCGGCTGACGACAATTATTTCTCTGAACAACCAGTGTACGCTAATTTACACACGTTTCCAGCCGTTTGTCGGACATATCCACGACACCGATCTTCCTCAAATTGTTTCGCTATCGGCTGGTGCTATCTATCGCACGGTCTCTTACCAAATCTGCCGATCTTCCGAGCGATTTCTGCTTATGCCAAATTTATTTCCACGGAAGGGTATCGTAGGAGCGAGAAACTCTAAACGTATTTGAATATGTTATATTTATTGACTGCGCGTGTTTGACGGCGAGATTTAGACTGCTCTCTCTCTCTCGGACGATCCAGTCCTCTTATACTCCTTCGTTTATACATTGTATGGCGGAGTCGGCAGATCACCAAAGGGCATCTTTGGCGGCCGCCGCGTTCCGCCGAGATCGGCGGTTCTTTTGGCCGGCAACTACAATATCGCACGTTGCCGCCACGCTTTGCCGATCGCACACCTGCGTATCCCTACAGTATAAAAATCGATACTCGATAATCTCGATAATGTGTCCCGTTGGTTGCAAAGGATCTATCGTTCTTCACCTGTTGAACTGGGAACGCTTACTCGTAATTTGTACGTATCTGTGCTACAGTCTCTTTTTTTTTTTACAGTCTCTTTTCTTCTATGTTTTTGAAACAAGAAAATCTCCCCTTTTGAAGTTATTGCTGCTTGAGCACAAAGTCAATCGTCTTATATCGAAAGAAAACTGTATTGCTTCTATTTAAAAGAGACTCTATCTAAGCAAATATTAATCTACCTAACGCATTTATGGTAAAACTAACTGCAATTTAAAACGGTAGAAAAGTTGAAATGATTTATGAATGCTGTTATTCTCAGCTTGTTGAAATCTAAAATGTGAATGAATTGTCTGCTGTGGCCCCAGACCCTCGCAATTGACGCGATCAATTAATTGAAAACCTGGATCGGTACATTCTTGTTATTTTTGCAAAGTAATGTAAAATCAATCACTTTCAACGCTCCGTAAACCTAGCGTTAATATATCGTATACCTGTACAAGTAGAAATAATACCTCCAGCTTTAGAAATGAAAAAAAAAAAGAATTAGCGGAAGGTTGTTATTGGAAGATGAAAATCCCGTGCAAAGATCAGACATGTCAGAACGGTTCCTCTGTTTGGTGATAACCAGAGATGAAGAAGAGTTTCGCGAGAGGCACGCGCAGAGCGAACTCGTCGTTTTCTGGGTCACGGAGGAAACTGCAGCGTGAAATTCGCGGTCGCATAGTGCGCCGACCAACGGGAAACTCGCGTGGGTGACACCATAAAATATCTAACGAATGGTGGATCCGCGTAGCCTCTTCGCGGCGCAGACCGCATTATGAAAATGCATCCGTCAAGCCTGATATTTCATGAATGATACCGCCGCTTCTCCAGCGACGCTCTGGAACTTACGATCTGCCATAAACCGAGCACCTACCGCCCGTACCTGTTCTCTCGAGTGCTATCGCGGGAATGCTCGCCGGGGGCACGGCGAAATATCCCGAAATGGGAATTGCGATTTAAGATCCGCGAAATAAGACTCCGACCTATCCACCGAATCGATCTCGAACCGATTCTCCCATAGGTTACAATTAAACATCGCGTCGAATTACTTGAAAATTCTCTAAGACGAAATTAATATTCGGACACTCTCTCTCTCTTTTCCCTAGAATGCGAATTTTATAATAGAAATAAGTGGATGCAATTTAACGCTAAACCTATTATTTACCGATACCTCCATGAGAAATTCTTTTATTGATACTTCAATAGATATGGCGAATCGGAATAAATACAATCTTGTAATGTTCAGAAAGCAATACGCACCATTTTAACACTAGAACTATCGAACAAGAGTCAAAATGACTGGTTCCTAATTTTTTCTATCACAATTAAGGTAAAGGCACCAGTGGTTGACCATTTCATAGAAAAACATAAAAAATAAGGTTTTTATAAGCGCACTTATAAGTGCACTTTTGATGAAAGTGAACCTCTGATGCCATGCCGTCTATTGTTTAAATTTCAAAACAATAACAACATTTCAAACCTTATTTTTTATGTTTTCCTATAAAATGGTCAACTACTGGTATATGGTGGTCAACTACTGGTGCCTTTACCTTACTGCAATTATAACATGAATGAACTTTTTCACTGAAGCACATGTTAGAATGGTATTAGCTTTGAATAGATGTGGTCTTGTCTTCGTTACAAAGCAATATTCATCAGTTGTGTTTATTATTCGGTAGTTCTAGTGTTAATATTCGATAGGCTAAAGCAGTAAACAGATCAAAAATAAAATTGTTAAAGGAAGAATTTCTGTGCTGGGCTCCTGCTTGACGCCCAATCCGCCATTTCGACCAGCTCGATAGTTCCCAGTGTTAAGATTAGGCGTTTCCCGAATTTTATAGTAAACGTAGCGAATTTCGGTGGACATTTTGGTACGCGATTTTCGAAATCGCTCTAACGCTACCACGAAGGCATCCCCTCGATTTTTGCTTGCAAGCAATCCGGGTCACGAATTTCGTGTTACGTCTGGAGGCAGGTCCTATCATCGGCATCTTGGGCTCCTGTCGATATACTCTCTCAGCGGAGGCGGAGGCGGAGGCGGAGGCGGCGACAAGGGATTCGGAAATACTCTTTCGCACTTTCCTTCGGGAAGAAAGTTATTTCCGTTCTCTTTCCCGACGTTTATCCGCGGGACGTGTCAATAAGGATACTCCTCTATTAAATCTATACACGCGACGATGATTAAGAGCAACTCCGTCGCCTACGTCCTCCGGGTAAATGTCGATTCGCGTTAAGGAGACCCTCCGGCGCGTTAATATCGACAAGGATGATCGAACATTACTCGCTAAAGCGACAAGCAATCTCTATTAAAGCAACGAAGACTTGCCCCGGTGACGAATTTTCAAAGACCATTAAAATCTAGAAAATTCCGAACACGAATTTTCCGATACGATTAAAATTTAGAAAACACAAATTTGCTATGATCTACCTATGCAATTTTCCACTGAATATTTGCGAGCTAAATTGCACCGACTGCAAGAAATGAAAACGAAAAGCTTTATAGATTAGAGAAGCGAAAGCATTCTGAGATAACAGTTTAAGGAAAAATTGTTCGCGAATAGGACGTTCACCTCATTGGTTTTTCCACGGCGCGAGAAGATCGATCCGAAATTATGAAAATATACGCACGGCGGACGGCTACGTAAATTAATTTGCGTTTAACACGACGTTACGGCGCAGTAAAACACGGCTACGGCTGCTCGGGGGAATCGTTAAAACCGTAATGCATAATATCGCCGAAAATTTCGCGTAATCCAGCCGGGTGCCCCGTTAAATCACGAGCACGTCAAAGTGTTCGCCAACAGTATCCGATTCCACTCGAACAGTCGACATGGCAACGTACCTTTTTATACACGATTCTGTTTCATTTTTCGCAAAATTCGAACGTCGCGCGTCCTATCAATCCACCTCCTACGTCTTACGATCACAACAGAATTTAACTTACCGTGCCGCGCATATTTTGTTTCCAGTTTAACAACGAACGTTTAAAATTTGTCTGGTTTGTTGCTCGAATTTTTACCCGTACACGATTTTCGTTGGAAACGAATATTATTTTGGTTCTCGCGACGCTGAAAGGGCAATTTGCCACTCTGTGGGGAGAAGAACGTTTTCGAAACGTTAAGCTCGAAGAATGAACTTTCGGGAAGAAAAAGTCGCTTTCCAGAGCATTGTGAGTGGCCAGGATGTTGCGACAAAATCGCCGGAGCTCGAGGTTTCTTTCTCAAGAGCCTTTCCACCGTGTCGTCAATTGCAAACGGGGTCAATGTTTACAACCAAGACCGCGGAGGCGCGGCTACAACGTTGCACGCTACAACGTTGCACGCGCGAAAAATACACCGCCGAGAATGGAATCGCGAAAGTCGAGATGTCCACACTGTCAGCTTTTCCCGCCGCGGAGAAAAAGATAAAGCAACTCGCGCGAGTGCTGTTACGTTTCCAGCACAGAGAAATTCGAAAATCTCTGCTACTTTCGGGATTTTTCTCGATCCTTGCTATTTCGTTTTACTCAACCTTTCCTTCCTTAAACACTCCAAAGTGTGTCGCTTGCGCTTATCGTGCAAATGAAAAAATTAACGATCATTTAATAAAGAATATCTCAGTAATTATTAGTTCTTCTTAGTTGTTACCTTTCTTATCGGCAATGAAAATTTTCGATACTTTGTTTTGAAGAAGTAGCTTCATTCTAAGAGAAGTGGATCGAAAGAAGCGTGAAGAAAAATTACGATGTAAAAATTTGACCGAGTGTAGCTGCTGTAAAATTGTTAAAATCGTCCACCGGGTCCGGGGGTCAATTTTAATCGATACGACACAGGTACAATGATGGAGAATCCAGTTTCGTGACGGGAGAGAAGATTCAGCGTTGCTCGGGAATAATGGGCGAGATTGAAAATATACAGTTTTATTTATACAGGATTATTTATTTAACGCGCTTAATTATCGGAAATCGGTAATCCGCGAAACGTCTACTCGAATGTTCACGTCGCGTCGGGCGTCCCGTGTCGTTGCCGGAGTTAATTCTCGGCAAAGAATAGAGCTTAATTATAGCCGGCGATATTCGGCTATTGGGAGTGTGCCCAATAACGTTGTTTTACCCCTTCCGCTAGGGGGTGAATGGTGAATATTTATGCTGGTACCTATTTTACAAACTGCCATTTTCATGCTGCGCGCCTAATAGCGTATGCGCCATTCGCCAATTGGCCGCTCGTATTTAAGGATCGATCATTTTGGCGTAATTAACCGGATAGGGATGAACGGACCTCGACTATATATATATATATATACTTATGCACATGCACGCATATACTTCTACACCAGTGATTTTCACGCGCGATATACCACACTATCTCTAATGAATTCCTCGGTAATTTATCCGATTTTCGCGGAAAAACTCATTACAAAATTCCTTCGCGTGCTCTGACCGTTTAACAAACATATCTACCTTTGCGTTCGAACAATCATTTGCATTTCAGGTCTGGGGACAATTAGGTTTTTCAAGTAAATAAATAGAAATGAATTTTTTTATTGTTTCGAGTGATACAAGCATTTGGAAATAAATTGTTTTGAAATAAGAATTAGATAAAGAAATAGTCATTTCTTATTTTAATCTTAATTCGCACAAATACAATTGCGAAATGAGTGTATCATTGAAACATAAGATAGACGTATTTGCAATAATATTTCCAGAAAAATTTCTATTTCAAATAATATTATTAATGCGAACACTTTCTAACTTGTACACGTATAGTAGAGTTTTATCGATAATATAACACATTTATTTAATTTATAAATAACAGAAAATTTTCCATAAAAGTAATTTATTCATGTCACTGATTTACTGTATTTGCTTCAAACAGACCACATTCTCCATTTTCTATATTCGAATGTAAATAGTAAATAGTAATTAGTAATATGTTATAATCCAGTGTAAATAGCAAATAGAATTTACTCAAGATTAAAGCATTCGATTATGTATTTTCAGCTAATATTTGAATATTCAAGCATTAAATCGAATAAATTGAAGAAAAAATTACAATAAAATTACATAATTTCAATTTATTACCAATATCGTAATAATATTGTGAGACAACATCGGTTCGGATAATAGAGGTTCTACTGAATCATGAATTATAAAAATAAACGCAAACTTTACCATATTTGGACTCATTTTAACCAGAAAAACGTCACCGGTACCCAGACAAAACTTTTCCAAAGAAATCTAATTAAAGACAAAAACAGGACATAAGAATGTCAACTATAAAAGACATAATTAAAACATACGCGCCTAATCCTTTTCCCGTTGCTCCCAGCAAACTAACGCCGAGAACACCGTGCTGGAACTTTCGTCGGATGGTGTCCCATGGTCCTACGGTATTTGTCGTGCTTCTCTCCTCTCTTTGACAAGCGGAACGAGACGGAAAAGCGCGGAACCGGGCCGAGAGAGGAAACGTTGGAACCCGCGGTTCCGCAAATTATTTTATTTTCGTCGCGGGCTGTCTCGCCGTGATTCAAAGGCCCGTCGAAACGAAGCGGACAAACGAACGAGAGAACGAAACGGTGGATCCGAGCATCGTCGCGCGTCGGATCCCTCGCAGATTTGTTGCGATCACGATCCACCGCCGATGCCCCTGTCCGTCCGAACATTCGTCGAGCTTTCTACTTGACACGGAAGATAACCCGGATCCTGTCCGGCTTCCGTGACGTCGTGGTTCGAGCACCGATTCTGATCGGTTTCAACCACGTGATGAACGACTATCATCGACCGATTGATCACCCGGCAATTTATACGGCGAGTTTCGGAAAAAATAGAGAATCCTTCTTCCTTTGTTTGGAAATCGTTTGATCGTCGTTGGAAGGGGCTATAGTGATTTTGGGACACCGGCGCTGCGTATTTCTGAATTTTATGCTAGAGAGTAATTTCAATCTAACGGTAATTGTAAGGCACAGCAGGTAGCATAGTTATTTATTACGCAAATAATATTGTTATTATATATATATAATAATATATTATATATTATTTTATATTATTATTATTATTGTTATTTATTTTACGCAAATTACAAAATTGTACGACACAGTAATTGTAATTCTAGTTGTAAAACTGAGGAGCTCTAGCAATATTTATTTCTGAATTTTATGCAAGATTGTCCGAATTTCGGAAAATTCTTTGCTCGAAATACGTGTCAACCATGGTGCTAAAGGCACACAAAATTTCAACTTGGTCGGTAGAACGGTCACTGAGAAAAATAAACATAAAGTGGGTAATATCGTCGGTTCGGATAATCGAGGTTATATCGTGGAATAAATGAGTGATTGCGATCCAAATGGTATCGTGTTGGGTATCATTTTAATCGGAAAGGTGTCACGAACATGTTATTACAAGCTTCATGAAAAAATCATGGAAAGCAAACAAGTTTTTTCACTGAATTAGTATTGTCCTTAAATAGGTAATTCAAAGTTCTGTTATGGAATCTCTTTTAGCAAACATGCTACAACAATTTCCCACAGAATCTTCGTTGAACAGATTCTAAACTTTTTTGAAGCAATATATCTTTCCAGAAAAATGTTGACAGAAACAGATATGCTCCTAAACGAAATACACAAGTTCGAACAAAATTCTTTATGGTGACGAGAGATAACTGATTTCGAACTCGTTTATCTCGATTTCTGCTGCCGTATGATCGTTTCTGGCGTCGTCTAAGGAACGCTATTCGAAAAGGGTTAATCCAAGCATTGAGAATCGTCGCTCGGCAAACCGTGTAGCTTGACGAGCTCAGAAAATTCGCGTTGGCGCGTCTCGGTGGCGATCGTCATCCCGAAAATATCAATATGCACGGAACGGCTCGACCGGTGATACAGGAAGCTGACTCACACCACGTCGCGTGTAGGTACCCGCGTATCCGCGCGATATTGCACAAGCATTTACACGTTCACGGGTTCCCCTCGCGGTTCAAACTTCCCCCGATTCCCCTGCAACCCCTTCGACGCTCCCACCGTCGTCGGTAACCCCCTCTAACGCGTCGCTCTCGCCCGTAACCACCCCTCTCACCACTCTCCCCTCTCCGGCGCCCCACCATAACGATCCTCCCCTCCCCTCCCGCGATTCGACTATCCCACCTGCGGTGAACAACACCGAGTCCTTGTCTATGAACTCGTGAGTTCGTCGACAGGACTGGCGGAATGAGGGGCCGGGAGGAGGGGAGAGGAGAAAGAGAGACGTAGAAGGGGAAGAGAGAGAGATAGATAGAGAGAGAGAGAGAGAGAGAGAGAGAGAGAGAGAGAAAGGAGTATGCAGAGAGCTCCGTGTCGGAGAACCGAACGCTACCTTTCCGCGTATCCTTTCTCCGCGTACAGTCCGCGTCGATTTACCGGGGAGGAAACCTGGTCGACCGACGATCTTGCAGAGCATTTTTTCTCGCTCGTTGCTCGGTGTTCTCCAAGAGATTGCAACTACTCGCATTAATTTTCGGACACGATACCATCAATGTTGGATCATTTCTTCGATTCAGTTGCTTCGTAGATGACGGAACGATTTAACTCCTCGATACACATGACTGTTAGAAAGACACCAATTTATTCGCCTAATTATCTGCCTTATTTACTGTCCCAGCGAAACACTTCTAAGAACGAAGCGAAACAATATCCTTTCAAGGTCATTTTCTAACGAGATTTCAAGGTCGTTAGTATATTTTTAAATGCTCGTGTTTTCTTCTTAGATATTGCTGGAGAGCGTGAAGAGACGAATCCAACGACTACCATGATCGTATCGTTACGATCTCATTCAGTCTCGAGATATTTGTGACTGAAAGCGTTAAAATCTTACTTTTCAGACACGAATGTCTCGAGACTGAATGATCGAAACGGTACGGTCATGGTAGTCGTTGGATTCGTCTCTTCACGATCTACAAGAACGTCTGAAAAAGAAGACACGACCAGATACCAGAATACCAGATAACAAGAAAAACGCACACTAAATCTAATATGACGATTAGCAAAAGAAAATTAACCTGTAAAGATTTGGATCTACAGCTACGAGCCACGAGATCGCGAAAACACGCTAACTGAAGACGCCGATCAGACGTTGATAAACCTCTGGACACAGAACGGCAAACTCCGGTCCACAAGTGGAATGCTCCGACCAAAAGGGATCTCAAAACCGTCGAATCCATCGAAACTCTCCGAGTTTCCTCTCTCCAATTATCGAGATCACGCAGGTGCTTTCGCACGGGGAAAATTCTTACGGCTAAATGTACCGGTTCACGATCTGGTTACAAAGCCGCGGCTCGAACTCGAGCAGCAGCTCTTTCTCTCTCTCTCTCTCTTTCTCTGTCTGTCTCGTGCAATATTTACAAGAAATTACGATCCGCTCTCGCGACACGGCGTAAGAATGTAATATAAGAAAATCGGCGAGAGCCGCACGCCGCCGCCGTGGGAATCCCACAATCAAAATGACCGGCATTCCAGCCTCCGATAACATCTGCATAACGGAGACCTATTTCACGCTAGGCGAAAGGATTATCCCTTCGGTCCTCGGGACACAATCTTCCGCGCTAACGAAACCCCCGGCCAGGCCGGGACGCGTCCAATTAAAACGAAAGGTGGGTGGGAGGGAGGGAGGGAGAGAAAAATCGAATTCTCCGATCCACCGGTGTTCCAATTATCGTTTAATCATAGACCAATCGGAATTACTCGAGCCCCGGCCGGACCGTTCCTCTACAAAGCGGCCAAAAGAAACGACTAGAACGCGACGAAAGAGACACAGTGGCGCTGTTTCTCGAAAAACTGCCCGAAATTTCGCTGCTCGATGCTGGAACAGCGTTCGTAACAATTCCCGGTAGCCCATAGAAACGTCTATAAACGTTTGGAAGTTCGATATTTGTTCATTACAAAAGCATCAAAGTTTTTAATCTTTCGGACTGGCTTCCGGTAACTTCATCGCGTCGACGGTAGTTTCTCGATTTTGTGTGACAACTCCTTGCTTTTTGAGTATTTTTCTACGAAACTTTCAGCAACATATGGAGAACACTTTGCCGGTTAAAATGATACCAAACACGATGCAGGTCGGGTCCTATTTACTCGTATAATCGACGATATACTAGAGCCTCGATTATCCGAACCGACGAACCACACCCGCTTCAGGTTCTTTTTTCTCGGCAACCATCGGACCGATCGAGTTGAAATTTCTTATGTTTTTAGTACTAGGTCTAGCACGTCTTCTAACCAGCGGATTTATTCAAATTCTTCCTACAAACGATTAGTAGCGTTGTCCGAGGCTCTAGAATGCAAAAAGTCGAAACATAGATAAGGTTGTATAATTCTTCCTATTCGGTATTTCAAAATTCCCTTTGACCAAATTGCACTTCCAGTAGTACATTAGATGCTTCAAAAATTTGAAATCGATATTTCGAAGAAATTTCAAAGAGACACGTAACGAATAATTTTATGAAACGTTTCGAACGAAACGAAACAATGCTTTCTCGTCGATTTGCGTAGTTCGAGGCTCTTAGTTGCAGGGTTAACAACGCGGAATGTTGCAGATTTGTAACGATACGCACCGAAGGGTTAAAGCCGAGGTAAATCCGCGAATCCGCGATGCAATTCTCTTTTTTTTTCCCCCGGTTCGAGTCTGTTTTAAAGCTGGCAGTCTGGCGGCAGTGCCTGGCGTTCACCGATCGATCCTCTTTTTTCCAATTAAGAGATTATCGACGGGGAGGCTAAGTTGCGCGCACGGGAGCGGGTTGTTTCAATGGTGTGTACATCGTTCTGCCATGGTTGTGCCTCTGTGGCGTACCCAAGGAGAAACCAAAGCGGAGAGAGAGAGAGAGAGAGAGAGAGAGAGGGAGCGAGGTAAAGGTAATGGTTAGCTACCGCGCGGCATCACCCAGTTTTTCGCCGCGCTCCTTTCTGATTTCTGTAATCCCGGCTAATCACCGCTCTCAACAATTGCACGAACTTTTATGTAAATAGCGTAATGCCGGAGTAGAGAACCGGGCTCCGAGCGGGCCCCGAGCTATAGTAAGCGCAAAAATTCCGCGTGTCCCGCCGTTCGCGATCGCCGCGAGGCCTCTTGTTGCCTGTACCACCAGCGAAAAATACGCCGCGAGAACAGGCCGAACAGAAATGTTGCCAGCCACGCAACGAGATCGTATCTCGTGGCATAATGCAACTTCGATCTCTCGTGGCACAGTGCAACTTCGATCCCGCGATACTCCTGCTTGGCTATGGCTCTTCGACGGATCTCGAGGGTCGATCGAAATTACCACCTTCTGGCGAGGCCGTCTTCGAGAAAACGTGAACCGTCCGCTTCGATTTCAACACTGACCGAGCAGAAAATGCGACTGGTGCACGTTCTGTTGTAAAAATTGCAACACCGGATTTATTTAGATTTCTCACAATTTTTCTAACACAATTTTTCCATTCTATCAAACACGTCATCGGTTCTCATAATTATTGAACTTGCAAAGATGCTGCCTTTAAAAATTATGAAATATATAGAAATATATCATGAAATATATTATTATGAGAACCGATGACGTGTTTGATAGAATGGACACGAAATGTCAAATATCTCGCGAAGTATTCACCTTTCGATGACCTTGGGCTAGTACTTTTACACGCTGGATATTAAACCGGATCGATTGGTTGAACAAAAAAAAAAAAAAAAAAATTGGATTGCACTAGAGAGTAAAGTGTAAAGTATAATTTTAAAGAGAGCGGTAGCCAGTTTCCAGAATCAGCCAGTAGAAAAGATATGAAATTCAGAAAATGTCTACGGTGCCCCCTCTTCTCCGTAGGCACGCGCTTATTCTGCTTATTGATCCAGCACCGATTCTCCACGGCAAAGAAACTCTTCTCATGGAGCAAACAAATTTGGCACGAAGAATTTGGATCGAAGAAGACCTAAACGGGAGCCAACGGTGTCAAAACAAGAATTGGAGCCGAAGCAACCGGAAGAGGACGAACGGCAAGACTAAGAACGACGACGTTACAGTTCTCGAGCGAATCGGAATCGCGAGTATCCTCGGGATTCGGCGGTTCGGTTATCAGGCGTGGCAAATTGGCGAAGAAATCTGTGCTCGCGTCTCGCGGCCCCGAGACGCATTTGTCACGGGCAGATTATCATCTCGCGGCGGCTGCCAGTGTCCTTGATCGATAAAACTCGAATAATTCGCCTCGGAGGACAGAGGATGCAAAGCCGGCTCCGGCTCGGCACTCGAGGACGATACGTATCCGTTCTGTTGGGTGTTCGCTACGCGGGAGAAACGTTTCTTCGGGCTTTCTAGAACGCGGGCTGCTGTAAGGTAAGAGAAGGTGGGCGGCTGCAAGAGAAGGTCGATTCGTTGTTATTACGTGGCACCGTTACGCAATTCCGCCGCCGCCTTCGACGACGACGTTTCTGGAGCTAAGCTAGCCGAGAGCTGACGTCGAAAACGTTCAATTTCGATCGTACACTGCTCGGCCGGTTTAACAACCAATTATTTGCCTAAGTAGCGATAAACGCGAGGAAACCAGGCGAGCGCTCCGTACGCGACTGTTGCAAACAATTTACAGGCATTCTTTCGAACAACTATCCGAAACGTGGTTGGGGCCGTTGACCCTCCGACGGCGAATCTTTTCTGTAACTATTGTATTGGGTTGGCCACACACTAAGTCATTGCGGATTTTGTCAATAGGTGGTGTTATCACATTCTTTTGTTTTGTCAACGTGTTCAAAGCACCTAACCTATATTGTTTTTGTTGTTGTTTGGATTTTCACCTTTAACACTTTGACTGCCAATCTAGAAACCTCAAAAATTCCATCAAATCAAAGTAAGTTACTTGATGAAATAAAAATTGGAAAACATTAAATGTATGATACCGAGAGTCCTCCAACTTTCTTGGATTTTACGGATTCTAATCGGATTTGATACAACGAATATATTAACGTAAAAATTCGTTTTAAAACCTGGACAAATAATTCCGTCACCCGCATATGGGTGACATGGCAGTCAACGTGTTAAGTTAGTAAAACAATTGTATCAATTAGTTATTTAGTTTCGTTTTTTTTTGTTTCGTTCGTTTTAGAACAAACCTCACCAATCTGAACCGCACTAGCCTCTCCATACTCCGACACATCGTACATCGAAGTCGAACAATCCTGAAAGCAGCGTATTCAAACAATTTGCAAATCGTCCATCCAAACCTCTCTAATCTCAATCGGACAAGCCTCCTCGTATACCAACGCCATCACGAGGCCGTAAAAATCCTGTCGGTCTCCCCAAACCGAACAGCAACATCCCCAAACTCCAAAGTGAAACAATTCCAAGGGTATCGAACAATTTCCACCCTGCTCGCGATCGAATCTCGTTTCGATCGTGCTCCCTGGATCGTTCTCCGGGAACGAAGGAGGACAAGCAGGATAGTAAAGTGCATTCACCGGATCCTGTAGAGAGGAAGCAGAAGAAGAAGAAGAAGAAGTAGAAGAGGATAGCGAACGCGTGTAAGTAGATAAGGAGAAGAGGGCGAGACGCGGAGGAAATGTGTCCGGAGGAAGGGGTGTCGTAAAACGGAGGAGCTAGACGTCCGAAGCCAGAACGAGGGGGAGAGAGAGAGAGAGAGAGAGAGAGAGAGAGAGAGAGAAAAGAGGGGAAGAGACTATTGGGAATAGGAGAGCCGAGAGGCAGGGGGCAGGAAATAATAGAAGGAGGGCGCGGCGGTCGGTCACTTGTTGCGATCCTGTTAGTTCACCTCTTCGCGGCCGTCTCGTCGTCTCGTCGTCTTCTTTGCAGCGGGACAAGGATGAAACGAGCCGGCCAGCTGGGAACGACAAGGACGAAGACAACACGGCCGAGAGGGAGCGAGACGGAGGGAACCTATTTCGCAGGGTGCGCCAACACTCCGGAGAACTATAGCTAGCTACCATGAGGGCATCCTCTCGAACGACCACGACCACGACCACGGACAGCGAAGCTTTCCTCTTCCTTCCTTCCTTCCTTCCTTCCAGCTTCTCTCGAACGCCCGACAGATTCAGTGCCGTGCCCGCTATACAGGCTGGCTTGCCACGATAATTCGTATGCATTCGGTGCACGCTGGAACCGCCGGCCGACCAGAGTCTAGACAGTTGTTCGGGACAACTCTATTTTTCCCGGGCTTATGAGCTACGGGTCTACGCGAGCGATCCTCCCGGGACTCGCGAGGTATGCATCGTCCTTGGGATCGCGAGGCTGTTAGGAGAGCGGAAAGATTGTTTGCGGATTGTCTTCGAGGTGTTGCGGAAATTTATGCGCCGGCTGGCAGCGTGGCTGGCGGTCAGGCCTCCGGAAGATGCACTTTCCAGCGACACAAAAATTGAAGCTCCCCGTTTGTTCCGAAGGTACAGACAATCCTAACGCGGAGGAAGACGTTTTCGGAAACTGCGGGTTGCACCGAGGTACGAATTGTATTTATTCGAGCTTCGAGAGAGACACAAACTTTCGACGCGGAGTCCCACAAAACAGATATTCTGATCATTTTAAGCACAAAGAAAATCATAGTGCGAAGGTCAAACATATCCAAAACTGCAGTTTGCAATTCCTGAGAGCTAACCTTCAACAGAAAAACAAATTTTCAATGCATCGTCCCCCAAAAACAGAGATTCAGAAATTTTAAGCACAAGAGACAAGCATATCAAAAACTGAAGAAGAAAACAAATTATGGATGCATCATCTCCCGGAAACAGAAATACCAATCATTTTAAGCACAAAAAAGATCGTGGTGCAAGTGGTAAAGAATACCTAGTACTGCAGGTTTGCAATTCCTGCGATCTGGTATTCGAGAGAAAAGCAAATTGTTGCAAAAACAGAGGTTCCAATCATTCGGGATATAAAGAAAAAATCGTAACGCGGGGAACAAAAATTTTCGAAAGCTACAGCTTGCAATCCCAGCGATCATGGCTGAGAAAAAATTGTCGATGCATCGGCGAGAAGTGATATGGAGGATAACGGAGGTGCGTTTACCCCCGATTGCATGTGCTCGTAGAGCTTTTAAATCATCGTCGCGTTTATTTACATGAGTCTATGGTGCGCCGTGGTTCAGGAAGCTACGGTGTCCCAACACGTATTGTATAACAAGCGTTGCACTGTGTATGAGAGGTCTACACGTATACTGTATATATGTGTGTATATATATTATATATATACACTCACGGTACTCACTATAATCGGTTACAGAGATAGGCGGCAGTGATGGTGTACCGTTATGCTTAGACTTACCTGAAACAAAAAGGAATGCGTGCATTAGAGACGAGAGAGAGCTATATACATTGCGCCTGGCAAACTATACTGAAAAATCTCGTTTCGCTTCGCGGTTGAAGAAAGAGCGTATCGCTTTACGGACGCAAAATAGCATGATGTGACCTGCTTAACGGAACGTTGGGGAATTCGTGACAATCCTGGTCGACTGGTAATCTTTGTCATCTTTTTTTAACCAAACTTTTATTCGTGACAATTTTTTGATAGATTCTTTCGTGATATCGATTACAAAAATTTGCTTTTAATACAACAGCAAGTACAAAAGGCGATCAAACTTTTAGAGCTGCTTGTATAAATTGAATTTATATTAACCCTCCATTTAATTGAATTGTAAAAACCGCTCGAAACTTGGTTTATTTTATATTGTAAATGGTTCTGTTTGCGATGAAGGCATAAAAGAAATTATTTCACCTATGTTACTTCAGTCGAGGATTTAAAAGAATTAATTTGTGTACGAATATCTAGCAACATGAATTTTGTCCGGAATTTATAAAATATTTTATGAAGTATAGGAAGCTTCATTTGCTGGATAGTTTAAAATTGAAATTGCGTATAAACCAGTGAAGACTACTACAAACACTTGTACCGTACATCAAAATGATTCGTTCCAACCATTCCTTATATTCAACACTACATTGATTCTTCTGCGTCATCAAAACAAGATAAATCACAAACGTTGCCGCAATGAACCAAACCACAACAACTCGAGTCGAGCTCGAAAGAGGGAAAGTGAAACAGCAAAATGATGAAAAAAAAAAAAAAAATACAGAAACGATACAAAAGGAAAGGAAATTGTTCCGAGTTAAAATTTCGTTTGAATGAAACATAAGCGGCAGAAATTACGGCATCAACCGCAAAACTGCCGGGGATCGATAAAAACGTAGGTATAGTAGACCAGAAATAATTCGCGCGTCGCTTGATGGATCAAGGGCTGGAAAGTTTGTATTGTTTCACCGAAATGTATTTCGTCCACGTTTCGACCGCGATAACAGCGATTAAACGTCCACGCCTGGAATGCCGTTTTAATTTTCAGGATCGCGCGCAGCGCCGCGGCGAAAAGTTGCCGGCTCGGACATGTAATTAAGTAATCTCATTACGAGCGGCGTATCGCGCGGCAAACGACGCGAAGAGGCTGATACGCGTGACGGGTATTACCGCGTGACGCGGTGACAGTGCTCGACAAAAGTATTGGCAGTGTACAACCATCACAATACGTGCACACATTCGTCACTGTTGCGGATACGATAAGAGTGGAATTCTTATCATAAAAACATAACCTTAGCGAACGAAGAACTTTAATATAAAAACTTGAAACGGTAAACTTGAATGTACAGTGAATTCTCGATATATGTCATTAACACGGGCAGGCATCAAGGAGATTTGAAGGTCAACTCTGTTTTTTTTTTAATAGAACGGTATGATTCCTTATACACTCCTGGACAAAAAGATAGCACAAGCGTGCTATCGCTTATTTAGTTCTCAAGGATAAATCAAGAATTCTCTGAATTCTACAAATGGTACATAAACATCGTCTCACGGTAGTATATTATATAACGACAAACTGGAACTACTCTGTCCGTACTTGTATTTATCAACAAAAGTCGTGTAACAGAGGTCGGCGAAATGATAGCACACTTGACTTTCTATTCGGATTTCTCACTGTTTCTACGTTTCGAGTCATATAAACATAGCGTTGTGTAGGCAGTCAGTCTTGGTAGAATTTCCAATCATCATTGAACAAAATGGGACGCGGCAAGAAATTAAGGGTAATTATTTACATTAGGGGCTTCCTCACCGATTTTGATGACCTTGAAATATGTTGTCAAGGTCATCATTCTGAACAACTTTTTCCTATACATGTTACCGCCGCTCAGCTTTAGTTTCCGAGATATTCGCAAAAAAGTTTCAACATCTCAAAAAGTGATCGGAGTAGATGTGTGTAGGTCTGTGTAAAATAGTATTTCAAATGGTTGACAGTAACTTATATTTTTATGATATTTTGTTGCCTGTAATGTTCTTACGATATTGTAGTCTGTTTATCAACATGTTACATATTCGTAATTAAACTACAAATAATACTTTGCTAACTATTATAGCTTCTCATGTCAAAAATTATAATTTATAATATTAACTACTTGCTCAACTTATTTTCATTGTAAGGAAATATTTGAAATACAAAATAAAAATATTTCATTTTATCTGTCTGGTTATCAAAATAAAAATATTTGATTTAAAGTAGTATCTTATTTGAACCACATTAAATTATACTACATATATACCAAATCATTAATGATCATTAATATACGTTGCAAAATATGATAAAAAACCTTGTATCCAATGTCATACACAGGAATAATAATCCTACATTATAAAATACTAGTGTAAAGTGTACTTACAAATTTTTCAGACTCATTTGTTCCTCTGTCGGATCCACAGCACACAATTATTGACTCACGAGAATAGGTCCGAATAATTGCACAACACATTCACTAAACTCTACACAACACATTTTATAAAATCGCGAAAACGAACGAGAAGATGTCACTCCAACCACGAACAAAATAATACTGCGATTTTAACAATGATCCCCTCCACGGAGGTGGTACGGTCAGGTTATCCTAGGAAGGTTAGACGCTGAGGGTCTATAAACACCAGATACAAAACCAAGGTAAAAAAATTATGGCGGGGCGCCGACCCTATTTCCCGGAATTTCCTGTTTTCGTATCACGCGTCCTTGGGTCCGAAACGGTTAAAATCGCAGTATTATTTTATTCGTGGCCGGAGTAACATCTTCTCGTCCGCTATCACTATTTCGTTAAGTGTGTTGTGTGTGTTGTTTAGTGATTGTTGTTCAATTATTCGGACCTATTCTCGTGAGTGAATAATTGTGTGCTGTGGATCCGACGGAGGTACAGAAGATTCAGAAGTAAGTACACTTTACATTAGTATTTTATAATGTAGTTTGTAGTACATTAGTATTATATTTTATTATTCGTATGTAGAATATTGGATGCAATGTTTTCTTTCATATTTTGCAACTTCAATGTCCCTTTAACACTAGATTTACAAAGCACTAAAGCTGACTACTTAACATTATTTTACAAAAATAACAAGAACGTGTCTATCCACATTTGTATCTTTTTTTAAAATAATATATACCCAAAAAGATAATTTTTTTTAATAATTCCCCATGGATACGTCTTCACAATGTTAATAATTGTAAATTATAAATATTAGATCCCGTCATTTTGACAGGCCCCATGAACCTAGTGTCAAATTTCGTTTGTCTCGAGGCACGCACACGATTATCTGTTCCATCTCACACACTGTACACTTTACATTAGTATTTTGTAATGCAAGGTTTTGTGTACAAGGAAAACAGACAATTTCAAAATATGAATGAGTTAAAACAGTGTCTTAAGGATGAATGGAGTAAACTGTCACAAAATTATATTCGTAAATTGTTTAATTCTTTGCCAAAAAGAATGATCGGTCATTGAAAATAAAGGAGGTCCTACACACTACTGAGAAATAAAGTACTAGTTTCAACTTATGTCATTTTTGTTACATAAATGTTTAATTTTTGTTAAATAAATGCTTCATTTATTAACATGTGCTATCATTTCGCCGACCACCGCTACGAGATTGTTGTTAATAAATACAAGTACGGACAGCGTAGTTCCAGTTTATCGCTATTTGATATGTTACCGTAAGATGATATTTACGTACCATTTGTAAAATTTAGAGAATTCTTGATTTATCCTTGAAAAATAAATGATAGCACACTTGTGCTATGTTTTTGTCCAGGAGTGTATATGTCGTAGATTTAAGCACCTTTTCTTAGGTCAAGCATTTGCCGTTGGAAGTTGCCGAGTGCTCGCGCGTGTATTTACATTGTAGCGCGGCCGAGACGTCTGATCGGCCGCGACAGTTGGGATCGGTTTCCATTACGCACGGCCGAAACGTTTGAGCGGCCGCGACAAACAAAATCGGCTCCTTTGTAATGCGTGCACGTGGACGGAGTGACTCTGCGGAGTGGGGAAAATGGGAGGCAAAGCCCTCGATGGCCCGAGATCGGCCGGCAGATTTTTTTTAGCACTCGAACGATCGAGATCAGTGTCTCCGCAGAGTCAATCAGTCAGGGCAACTCGACAACTCGATAACTCGACAAGATGAAACGCGTGAACTCCGGGACGCGTCAAAATGTTCGCGCTACGACATATACATGCTGATAGTGTGTTCCAAGACGAAAACAACAACCTATTATGAAGGTCATCCAAGGTCACACATAGGAACATAGGAAAAATAAATATAATATTCGAACTTTCCTATAAACAGATGCAACAATTCTGCAAACAGTTTAATTGTGTTTAAAACCAGAATTTTGTGGTAACTTACGTTTCTATCGTAACGATTGTATTCCCTATGTTCGATACTTTTGTTCAGTACTGTATACGCGCAGGCAGCACGCGATAAGAGTCCGCGCGCGATTATGGTCGTTGGCAAATGAAGACGCACACCCGCGGAAAGTCTCGTAACAATATCGTAACTGTATTCAAAGCGAGCGATAAGAGCGCATGCCACCTGCTCAACTCGAGATTACGAACGATCGATACAACGAGGAGATCGTAAAGAAACAGATCCGATCGAGGAACCTGTGTCTCCGCCATTGCTCTTTGGTAACTACCTCCGTATTCCGCGTTTAACGTGCTTAAAAGTTTATTACGGCAAAATTTACCGCTATCGATCCAATTGCTGATTTTAGATTCTCTGTTTCACCGTTGTTCGAATTACTTCGACACTAAAAATCTACTTGGTTGAACGGAGCCATTCCCGAAGCCGTTTCGCTCAAAGTCTCAACAAAACAAAAATGTCCTCCCACAATTTCAACAAGATAACAAGTCGATCGATTTCTTCGCGAAAATGACAAGATATGTAGAGGAAGAGAAAGAGGGCAAGTTTCCCGTAGCATTCGAAAGAAACCTGCGGGCCGCAATTGCGCATTGATCGGATCGATACCAAGCGGACACAATCGGCGAGCGGCGAGGACGGTCGAGGCGAGTCAACGTTATTACAAAGTTATTAACAGCGCGTAAACGGATGCGCGCGGGCTGCGCGTGAAAGGAAGATTCGGTTCGGTGTATAGTCGATCGGCCATCGCTTGGAACGCGCGCGCTTGGCGAACGAGCGTGCGAGCGGAGCAATCGAGCAAACGCGTTTCCCGTTCGCAAAAGCGCGGGATCGGGTTGCGAAACTATAGGCGCGCCGGATGCGTTTGATCGCGGCACAGGTGCCGGTGCTTGTACGGTCAATTGATACGCGGCGCGAGATCACTATGAACTATTGACACGCCGTCACGGGACTGTTATTGCCCCGTCGGGCCCGGTACACGCCCTCGTGGAACAGGGACAATAGATTCGCCGGGCCCTTGCCTCGGTCGCCGCGACGTCGTAGTCTAGGGGATCTAATGCAGGCCGTATAATTATTGCGTAATTAGCAAATTTGAGCACCACGGCTGGATCGATAATCGTAAATTATTGGGATTGGTCAGCCGAAGCTGATGCATTGCTTACGGCGATGCGCGCTCACCGCCGACGCCGCTGCAACGGCTACTACCCGATATGCAACCTACCCGACAAGCACTGCTCTGGAAAACTGGCTTAAAACAGAAAATAATTGTTTAGCACTTTGAGTGCCAAATCAGAACCCTAAAAAATTCCATGAAACCAAAGTAAGTTATTTAATGAAACAAAAATTGAAAATAATTATATGTGTGATATTGAGTAGTCTTCCAACTTTCTAGCATTTTACAGATCCCAATCAAATTTGGTACAATGAATATATTAAATATGTCCCCCACATCTGGGTGACATGGCGGTCAACGTGTTAAAATTGTTTAAAATATTGGTCGTAATGTTGTAGTCGATCTTCGTAGTCGACTTTATTCTCCGACTTCGTAATTCAATGTCTGCGTCTCGAATATGAATTAATTTGCTCAAAAAAGTAGATCGTACGAGATACAACGATTGTTCTGGTTCTCGGTAAGAGCACGAAGAAAATGATAAGGATAAAATGAAAGTACCAGGTGAGTTCGAGGTTAAATAAATTCAGAAAAATTTTCGGATATTCGGTTAACACGAAGCTCTGCGCTTAAAATGCAAGAACCTCCCAAAGATTGCGAATTCAAGGCGGATTTCCATAATTCCAGCACGAACACAGCATGACGGGGGCCAGTTACCCGATCACTATTTAAATCCTTTTATATCTCCGGAGGTTCGTATCGAATATTTCTCTTCTCGGGAACTTATCGACAGCCGTGGCCAGCATCGCCTATGCTACTGTTCGAACCCCATGTTTGCTTATGCTAACGTCCAACAAGCACTGATATTAAGCCGCGAGGTGGATCCCGTGAATCAAACCGTGGTGTATAGCCAGACACACCATCGGTCCGACTCCAATATTGGAAATCCACCATGAGAATGCCGTCCTCTGGACATGGCATCTCAACGCGAGGACTAAATAGACAGGGTCCATCTGCGCCCGCGATATATTTCATTCTTCTCTATCCCTGCCTTTTCCCCATTCTTTTTTTTTTCATTTTTGGTTTACACGTTGACCGTTCAATAACACGTCGAACAGCATCGTCGCAACGAACACACGGGCTTTCTAGCCTCTCGCGAAACCAAAAAGAGGAGCGCCATTGTCGAACGAATCGCACTTACATTTATTTAAATTCTAGAGCGCTTAGTGTTGATTGATTTTGCAATAAAGACAAAAATTCGACGCGCGTTGGTTCAGCGAGATGTAGGGAATTCGAGAAAATTGGATTACCTGATATTTTAATAAACTATGAATACAAACAATATGTTCTTTACTGATTTCGGCAATTTGAAAATAATGGACTGGTGTCTCCAAACTCTCCTGATTTTGTCACTATACTTGACAATTTACCCACCCATTTTTGTCATAAATCCATGAAATCTACAGTCTACCTACAAAGTAAATAAATATCAATTCGAATCCAGTGATTTCTCTACGTATATCGTCAAGGCGTGTAAAAGCAATACGGATCGGAGTATGTCTCCTGGACGATATATGTCGCTGGCAAGACCCGTGTTGTTGGCATATATCGGGAATTCAATGTACAGTATTTACAGATTTATTTTTAAAAATATGAAATTTGTTCAAAAAGAATCAATGGGTTCCCATCGTATTATATACATATACAATATTATATAATGGACCTACAAGGGCTGTCACTGTGGCGTGGTCGTGGTTTGCAACTAATTCGCGAAAAGATCCTACCCTCCGCGTCGGGTCGGTAAACATTAATCGAGCGACCGGCGGATTGCAAACATCGCGGCGATACGGGATTTAAAAATAACTTTGGCTATCTTAATGGTCCTTAGCTCGGTAATTACGTGTCGGGCCGGGTCGCTATCAATCGGCGAGCATTCGCGAGACCGTGGCGAGCAAACACTCGCGCCACTGTGTCCTTAGAAAACGATTGTGTTCCGCGTGTTCAAACACTCCGACGAGAGACGTCCGAGGACCTGAAATATACGTCTTTGACGGGAGATTCGGCTGTCCACTTCGCACTGCTTGCAAACACCGGTTAAATGTTACACGTGCAAACTCGGAGAACTCGCGAACCTGAACAGACGCAAACGGACGGACGCAAAATTCCCGCGACGAGAAGACCTTCGAATTAATTGGCCTCGACCCTTGCTGGAGAACGCTATGGTTCGGACTGTTTTCGCAAAATGGCGCTTAGAGTGTCTGGAATTGAATCTGCGAATTTTTCTTTGGCTCTAGAGAATCTGAGCTTTGGAGGACTTTATTATCTAATTAGAAAGTCGAAACCAATCGAGCCTATTCAATTCTTTTATACTTCTTACTGTTTGAAATTATAGCCATTGATTTTTCCCGTAGTTAAGTAAAATTCGGTAATGACCAAATTATTGGAGCAACCTGTTATATTGGGTTGGCAACTAAGTAATTGCCGATTTGTTCAATGAAATAAAAGAGTTTTTTGTTTTACTTGGAATGAACTTTAATCTATGATGTATTTTCCATTTTGTTCTATGACCTTTTGCCATCTTTCTGACAACTTGAAAATTCCACGCTCGTAGAAAGTCTGATCCTTTTCGGCCAAAAACTGAGTCAAGTTATAGTTTCATCTATAACTGAAATCGGCAATTACTTGGTTGCCAACCCAATAAATTGACATGTTCACGTTGAAATAACAATAACAAATAAAGTTATCGAACAATTCCACAAGCTACGCAAATTTTCGGCTATTTTCCGAGGGTCGAACTGTTCGTTTCGTACACTTTCGCGTCGAAATGGAAGATAGCGGGCAGGAGGGAATTTCGATTCGTCGTAGATAGGGGAGAGGGCGGTTCGGTGGCGAAGTTGCGGGTGTATTGTGTTGGGTGAAATTAAACCGGATTTCACGGGGGATTAAATGGCATTTCACGACCCGCGGGGATACGGACGTCCCCGCTCCGCTTCTGCTCTGCTCTGCTCCGCTCCGCTCTGTTCCTGCTCCTACTCCGCGCCCCCTGTTTTGAATTTGGGCGTGAATGTGACAGTTGGTTTATACGATTTTCGGATTGATGGGCTCGCCGCGCGGAATGCCAGGAAATGACGAAAATAATTATTATCCGCGGAGTACTCGGGGACCACCCAGTTGTTCGCCGAGGGTTTGCGCGCGGTCGCGTTTTACGCGTGTGCGCGAGAACGTTCGAACACGCTCGAAACCCCGGGAAACATCGATACCCCCCTCCCCCTGCCCCACGGTCTTCCGATATATCGTGGATATTAACCGGACGGGGAATCATTGCTCCGTGTGCCACCGCGTGCCCGTTCGTGGTCACCGAATTGGCAAAACGCGAATTCACTTGTTTCCACGATAAAAGTTCGACCGGCCCGCTTGTCCGGCTGGAGAACATCGGCCGATATCGGGCTCCGCACGCGTCTGACAACTCTGTTTTTTGTTTTGTTGGATTTTTGGAATTGTGCGCTTCGTACCCCAGCTGTTGTGGCTTCTTCCGTTTCTTTCATTTCCCGGGGAAGTTAACGTTACTTCGACGATCTGCAGATTTGCCTCGGTTCGTTCGGTTCGGAACAGGTTCGTCCGATTTTTGTATTTCTTTCCGAATATTTTTCATTCCTTCCATTTTTATAGCTATGTTCGACTATTGCCGACGGCATTTGCATCTTCGTTTCTATTTTCTGTTTCTCACAAGAATTTTGAATGTCCGGTGAACTCACAAAAAATATGTACATACTTGACGAAAGAAGTATTCTTGAAAAAATTCTTAATTTTAAAATAACTTTAGTAGTCAATTGCAAACCCGAAGTCCTCCGTTTCATCAGGATCGGTAGTTATGGCATTAATCTTCTCATAGACGAATTGTTATAGATTTCTACTTTTTCTGGCGATTACTGTGTACAGGCATCGAAGGAACGTAATGAAATTCTGAAGTATTATTTAACATCACAGAAAATGTTGAGAGTTGCCATAAGAGTTACTTAAATGTATGAAGGTTATTTTGACGCATGTCGCCCAGAATGAGGGAATTTTAGACAATTCTTCGGATAGAATTTTTGGAAAAGCCGACTGTCCAAAGGGTTAAACGAGTCAAGTCCAAGCAGCATAAAGTATTATCGCACCTGGCGTCGCTGTAACGACTAATATGTACCTGGTTCATTAAGCTCGCCGAGCTTTGTGTACGTTAAAGCGAATTGCTCGGTGGCCATTTACCTGCACATTGCACGCCTCGACACGATGCAACTTGCCGAATTGCCTTCCGTGCATTCCCCGAAAATCGAATGCCTTCCATATGAATTCGGATCGATCCGCATCGAGAGAAGAGTTCCAGAAATTCGCCGAACAAAATCAAATGCCTCGAGCAAAACTCAATTCTTCATCCTCTACATTCGAAGAATATAGGTATTTCTTTGAATGTGCAAGTTTATTAAATATACATATAGACATGCACCAAGATTTTGTAAGATAATATATGTATTTGTTGCGTACAGGCTGTTCATTGTCCTGTTACACCGAGTATGATGCATATTTTGTAAGTTTAATAGAACAAAGCATATGTCGTCGACATACTCTCGATCTTTATGCAAATTAAAAAGTGTTTGCATTGATTGCAAAAAGTAGGAGTTACGTAAAAATGTCCTACTAACTTTAATAAGTCAAATGTAAGAACGTTCTGAAATTCTTCCTAAATTTTTGCTGTTGACGTACACTGCACAATATGGCGATGTCGAGACATCAACTTTGGATATGACGAAAATAGTTTATACAAAGATCATTCCAGCGTTCTGAAAACATCCTGGTAAAAATACGTAATCGAAAGTACAGGTTTTCACTCTAAATCTCAATTGTAATCCCGACATAGAGCTTTTCAAGGTTACTGCAATGTCAAGCATAATCATCATGTACTCTCTTCTGTGTCCTACAACATTAGAAATATTTTCTCGTATAATTGTCGTAGTAATGGAATTTCGTGCAGAAAACGCACCGTGCGCCGTCGACAACGATGCACCGGGATGCACCGCGATGCACCGCGCGTTGCAACGGCGCGACAGTATTGCGCAGAGCGGCGCGACTCGTCTCGTCGCGTCGCCGGCTGGTGCACGTATCGCCTAACGAAGACAGACAGATCAAGTAGGTGAATGAGCGAGAGTAGGAGAAGCGTCAGACTCGGAAGGGAGGGGAGGGCGAACCCCACCCCTCCCGTGCCCCTCCGCCGGCGCCCCACTCAATCGTGGCGGTGGAAGCGTGGGAGGCGTGGTAGGGGAAGCGTGGATTTGCGACGTTGCCGGCATGCGCACGCTGCCGGCGACAGGTCAATCGCGTGTAATCGTAATCGTAATTGCAATTGCATTCGTGGCCGCGCTCCCAGAGCAAACACGAGTGGACCGCGGGATCTACCGGCACCGACTGCCAACCGGATAAAACGTGTTAACGGGAAGAGATACAGAGGAGGATTCGGAGGAGCGACTTTTCGGGGGTTGAAACCGGGGTGGGGTTGGAAACCAGACTGGGAGAAGGCCAATGGAGGGCACACAGGGTGCTATGCTACTTTGCGGCGAGAGAGCTACCCCTACGCTAATGCAGTCGCTCCGCTCTCTTCTCTGTTTATTAACCGGAGATCGTCGACACCTGCGCCAGAATTTCCACTGACGCTCGAGAGCACGCTCTGCGAGTCTCCAGTATGTACCACCATTTCGAGTTCCAGCCATCTGCATCCTTGAAGTTAGATGTTCGTGGACCAGGAGTCTTCATGTTAAATAACAATTTCCGACGTCGGTTGCTGCGAACAGGAACCGGATAAAAATTTCTTTCGTTCACCCTACGGTCGAGCGACCGGTTTTCTATTTTACAATTATTGAAATTGTAAAAACTTTGTTGAGCACATATTAGAATGAAAACCGTACAAAATTTAAGTAAATTCTCTAAATGCAAAAAGAGATTGGCAATAAAGGTGTTGCTTTTGTAGCTGACAATGCAAATGGGTCAGCAAGCTCCGGCAGTAGGCTCGATGCGACTCGTCGCAAAATCGAGCGGTCCCGGCGGACCGTTCAGAGTGGAGGGAAGAAGAAGCGGCAAGAAGACAAGAAGACAGATTTGTAGATTGGTTAAGGATCAAGAGGAGAGAGAGGCTACGGAGGGCCAGATAGTGGGTGGTGACGCTCTCGGGCGCGTTACACCTGCACGAATGCAGTTCGCCTCTTACATCGGATCGTGTGGGCGCGGTGGTGTCATCTCTCGGCGATCTCTCGAGTGACCTGTGTGTGTCCCCTCCCCGCCCCGATTCCGGCGGTTCCGTTCTTCGGAGGCACGTCTAACCTAAGCTAACCTAACCTCTCGCCGCGCGCGCGTCCCGTCGCCCCTCCCTCCCTCCCGCCGTTCTCCCCTCGGGCTTTCTTTTCCCATCGGCGTGCCCCGGTGTGTCTACGATACCACGAACCTCCCCACTCCTCGCGTCACGCTCTCTCGCTCAGCCCCCACTCCTCGGTCTTCACCTAGTGTCCACTCTCGGTGGGAACCGATGGGTGGGGTAGGCGCACCAGAAACTGGAGGGAGGGGGCAGAGGGCGAGGACAGAGATACTGCTCCACAACGCTGTCTTGCTTTCCTGCCTCTTCGTTCACGGTCACACCCGCCGTGGCGCTCAAACGGGGGGCCGAGCGTGCTAGGCTGACGCGACGCTACGGAGACGCACAGTTTACTCAACGCTATTAACCTTTACAGAACTGGCCACAACAGTGGCCGAGGAGAAACTTGCGAATTTCAGTGTATACAAATTTTTTGGAAAAAAACTCGAGTTTTCAAGGGAAAAATACCGCCCCTCGAAAGGTTAACCCTTTGACACTCGAAGCTGTTTAACTACAATTACCTTGCCTTTTATGCACATGAAATTCATTACTATGTATTACTCGCATTTATCTTTAAATTTTCATCAATTTCTTCGATACAAACATGGTGATGTGAGAATTGTTTCAAATAAAAAACAATTTTAAGTCACGCTTTAGTCGCTTAGTCGTCATTTTTGCGCTACATCAGGACCATGTAATCGTTGAAATTGTAAATGAATAATTAATTCATTGCAGTAACAAATATCTATATGTAGTTCCTATATTTTCTAACGAATCCCAAAGGCTTGTTAATTCGAATACTACTGATCTAATTTGTACTAGTTGCACAGAAAAAAGTATAAAATTCCAACACCACGTACACAAATTCCGCTCGAAGGACACTGCTGACAATCCCGACACGAAGACGTAAACTTTCGCTAAGTACCCACATGTGACCGATCGATCACATCGGCAACGTATGCGTTAACAGGTTAAACAGCCCAGTGACTTTTGAACGATTCCGTGCATTACCAAAGAGACGTCAAACAAGACGAATTCCAACCGTCCGCGAAGCATCTGCTCATAGAGAAAGTATTTGCACAACTCGAGGACAATAGTCCTGAACGACGTGCGTGTCTGTGGATAATGGATCCGCGGATTGACAGCCACTGAGGGTACAGTATCAGACCGGCTCCACCTAGCATAGGGTGAGCGGGTCGGAGGCCGCTGGTTCCTCATAGAGTTGCTCTCTTCTTATTATTATTACACGAACGCGAGCGCACACGGGCATGCTCGGCTCGTCGCACCAGCGCACACGATCTGCGCTCGCACGCACGCAACCGTCGGACGCATGCGCGAGCCGATTGGTGGGAGAGACGGTGAATAGTGGGGAGGCAAACGTCGGAGGGAGAGGGGGAAGAGCGTCGCGGGGCACGTGGTGGGGTGGAAAACAGGTTGAATCGCGGGCGAGGCAGCATGCTCTGACCGAAACTGCTCAGGGAAGGGGGAGAGGGGCAGGGGGAGGGGACGTCGCCTCGTGGTAGGGCAAATCACAAACCGGAGAGGGACGGGGGGACGATGGTGGGGAAGAAGAAGAGAGTGGGGGCAGGGAGGAGGTTGCCGCACTTACTCCTCGTCTTACCGCGGATTACCATTATCATTATTCCTGCTTGTCGGGCGCCACTGACAGCTACGTGTCAGAGCGACCGTTATGATCGGGATGTTATGTATATATAAGCGTTATCGTCGTCGTTTTCGATATAGTCGACTTCTCTTCGGTACGTGTCGAACGATGTAAACAAGCTAGTTCGCGGGATCTCTTCTGTGTGGAGGAGGTGTTATAGATTAGGACGATATAGAAGGGGACGGTGCGATTGAATGATCGAATGAAATTTGATTTTATAATGTGTTTGTCCCTATCAAGTGTAAAGTCACGCGTCTGTTATCTGCGGTTTTTACGTCTTGCTTCGTTCTGCCGAGAGAATTTAGCGTAGCGTTTTATCGGATCAGTACCTCTCCGTGACTGACGGATTTCTTTACAGCGATTTCGTAGCTTCGTAGAAATTGGGTGCGATTAAAATCTTTGTTACATAATTCTATTAAAATGTTAAATAGACGGTCACAAGATGCTTTCTCAGCAAAATTACACTATGTACACGAAGAGCCAGCTCGCACTGAAGTTTCATTAAAGTACAATATTTTACGAAACACCTGAAGAAGAAAAAGAAGAAGCCTGAAGAGGCACAATATTGAAAATCTACTTTGTATTAACGGGATAGCTTATGCTCATGTCACCTAACAATTAGCATGGCTCATAATCAGATGACCAATTTACTCATAAATAGATTGCAGATTTTCATGCAAAACAAAAATTATCAGCATCAATTGCGACGAAATGTACCAAAATAAAAATTGATTTCCTCCCTTTATATGTTCAAAATTCAAAGTTCTGAATACTTCTAATATTTTTTTCTAACACTCCCTCCTACTCATTTTTGTCACGAACAAAAGCCGAAAAAAATATCCAAAAGATTAGTTTTTAATTTTTAATCAAAACTAAAATCGTTTCTTTTATAGGTACTTTTGTTTCTAGAACATGGAGGACTCTTTGATCAAAGGTGCTGACCATTTCGTCCAAGAAACGAGAAAGTTGCGCTAATTGTTGCGCAGTATGTGGAAATCTTAGACGCTGGAAGCGCAGTATCGTCGATTAATTAGTATAGTTTGGTGCCTCTCCGTTTTCCCAGTGAAGAAAGCGTCTTTTTTCGACGCGTGCCAGCGCAAAGGTCGCTTTGTCGCGCGAACGATTATGGAAATTTCGCTTCAATCAATTTGCTTATGGTAAACAGCCTGGAAAACTGTAGACGGTCTCCGGGAGCGCTTCCTCTTTCTGGATTACACACTGTAACTTTCCTTTGTCTCTTGTTATTCGTCTTCTGACCATTATCGTGTCATTTTTCTTGCGCTCGGCAGCGCGGCCACGAGCTCATCTCCCTCTCTCGCTCTCTCCTCTCTCTCTCTCTCTTCGTCTCTCTTGGTTTCTCGCAGAGACAAGCTTGAATTATTATTAGACGTAGGTTTGATAACGGGCTTGGTGACGTTTTGACGAATGACAGCGTCTGGAAGACGAGCTCCCGCGTCGGATATAGCCATTCAAGAAGTATGGCGAAATCATAAATAATAACTGCAGAGACCACGCTCCTTTGGTCTTTCAAATCGTCGCCATTGAATTGTGTGTACATCAGGGATTCTTCAAATGACTGTGGCCGGTCTGAAAGCTTTTCCTTACTGTTGGATCATCAGACAATTTGTGCCATTGCAATACTTCATATTCACACTAAACCTACCACCGCCGGTTAAATTATGTATGCTGTTAATGTTACAGGAGCTACAGACATTTATTTCTTTCCTGGTTAATTTTAATGCGTTTAATGAGTTTAAACAAGTGTTCACCGTTTTCCATTTGACCAGTTCATTCTGTTAAAAATGTATAAAATAGACTAGAAATGCATAGACTGCAACATTTATTTTTCCGTTTAATAACCCCGATGAGTTACAAGCAATACGACACTAGAATGAAATTCATATACTTGCTATCTTGCAATCTGTCTATTTCTGTCAAACATGCATGAAATCCAGTGATGACGGTTAATGGCAATCGTCGGTAGCAAACATCAACGCGAACCCAACAGCATCCAGCGCCATAGCAAAGCGGCAAAACAGGGTGGGTAGGCGAGGTAGCAAGAAGAAGAACCAAATTGAAAGGCAGGAGGATCAGAGAAGGTCGCAGATAGTTAGAGAGCAACCGCTGATGAAGCTACAGTTGATTGGATTGCATGTTCAAAGTCGAAGCAGCTATCAATTGGGCTCGTAGTTACATTCAGACGCAACGTTAAGTAAACCGTGATCGGCCCTAATTTAAGGGTTGTTGCCAGGGCTCGCGGCGAACGAATCGGTGTCCTTCGATCGACGACAGCCTTCGGAAACGGAGGCGAATCAAATCACTGCGATCTGCGTCGGGATCCGGGAAAAATATAACCGACGATAATTTAATCGGGACATTACCGGACAGTAATTGTTAGCTGCCTAGAAAATCTGACTTCAAACAGCAGACGTCGACTGAGAACTCGAGTGGCGCTCTTCGATTTTAATCGATCTTGCGCGGTTACAAAATCACAAACTTGACAATTTCTCTTTCGGTGAAATACGCATCAAGCATGGCACTTAGAAAAAGAAAGACAAAGTTAGCGTATCATCGGTTCGGATAATCGAGGTTCCACTAATTCGTGGATTACACGAGCAAATACGATCCAAATTGTATCGTGCTTGGACTCGTTTTAATCGGAAAATCGTCACGGATATGCCAATAAAAGTTTCACAAAAAAATAATGCAAAAGGTTATCGCATAATGTAGTCTTACGCTTTTTAGTCGATGTATCCGTGGTTCAGCCCGTATGCGGGGCAAATTGTCCGCAGATATCGTGCAGATCTCTTTCACGTATGTCCAGGCACCACTGTGATAACCTGAACATTTATTCAATTCGGTTGGTTCGCGGTGCAGCCGCGCCAGATCGGTTTCTGGCCGGTCCCCCTCGTTCTGGCATCGGAACCACGGATTCCCTTCGGGAGTATAATCGACCACCGGGCTAATACTAATGGTACGAGCCGGGCCATTGAGGACCAGTCGATAAATACACCCCAACTGCGTAAATCCACTTTGTTCGGGTTGGCACGCCGAGACGCGCCGCCGCTGACTTACGAGGCGGCCCGGTGACTTACGATCGTTATTTAAAGTCGGCGAGTTTCGCGCGCGCGTAGGCCGGCCCACGGCCGGCAATAAAATCTCTTAGCATGCGGCCACGGTACGCCTAATGGGCACACCGGCTTTTTTTTGTATATATAAACGCGCGCGTATTTCTTAAATTACCCGCGAACGAGTCCTCCCTTGATTCACGAGATTAGTTTCTCCCCCGGCTCGGGCGCGCGCGCGCTCGCTCGAACCTGTACACGAAACCTGTGCGGAACACAACCACACCGTCACCCCGTTTATTTCCAGGGGGTGGCTGATCGCACGGCAGGATCTGTTTGTTATCGCGCCACTGCCGTCGCGTAAATAAGCCTGTTTACGATCTTACGTGTTACGCGGCCGCGCGGATCCCGACGCGGCGCCGAATACGTATTCGTAATATTTCTGCGAAGCCGGTAGCCATTTCCCGCCCGAGAAATAGATTACGATGTCCAACAAATCTCGACTCTTCCCTTTGTACGTACTGATCACCCGGGGACGATTTTTTCGAGCCTTGCGAACGCGAGTCTGAAAGTCGTTTTTCTCACTCTCCCCGTCGTTTCCAATAGAAAATTTCACGTTGCTGTTTCTCGGCAGATAGCGAAGCTATCAACTTCACATTTTCAGAGCATCTGTCACGGTATTAGACGCCAGTTTCTGCCCAAGGGGATCTTCAAGTACCGAATAGAAACGATTATTCAACCCCATCAACGCGTGGCTAGTTTGCACTCTTCGCGATCTAGAATCTAGGTCCTAGATGACGCTGTCGATCCGCCTGCAAGGGGAATTTCAAAAAATCCTTTGGCGAAAATACGTGTCGACTCGAGTACTAAAGGCTCACAAAATTTCGAACTGTTCGGTCCAATGGTTGCTGAGAAAAAGTTAGACGAAGATCGTGGGCATCAGCGGTTCGGTTAATAGAGGTTCCTGTCTACCGTGGATTAAATCGTTGAATACGATTTAAAGTGTACCGTGTTGGGTATCATTTTAATCGGAAAAGCTTGGCGAATATGTTGGTGAAAGTGTCATTACGAAATCATTACAATCAAAAGAGTATCATCAATGAATTAGCGTTGCCTTTGGATACTTTGGTTTCCACGTTATCCGATTCTAAAGAACAGCGTCTGTACACAATATGGAAGCCATTTCGCTGAAAGGATGGCACAGTCATGGTAATTAGAACGATTTAAGCTTTGCCAAACAGTGTTCAGAAATTGAGCCATGAAGAAACTCGGAAAATAGCGTCCGCCGCGTTTGGGTAACAAATACCGTAGCATAACTCTCGCACGGCCAGAAAGAGAGGAGAGAACGGAACCTCTCCTCCGATAGGAATGCCGGATGCCATATTCGTTAAATCATTCGTGGTCGGTCATATAGAACGGACGAATGCAAGCGCGCAATTACCGTCCATTCTGAACCAGAGCCATCTCTGAATCTCTTGGACCTCACCCCCCCTCTCTCTCTCACTCCCCCTTATTCTCTCCTCCCTTTTTCTTTCTCCATCGATGGCCCCTCTTCTCCCAACCTCCCCCGCCATCGAGGTTCCACACCTTCGAGACGCTACTCGACCTTCGAAGAATTCGACCTTGAGCCACCGGACCGCCCGAACCCGAACGCACCTTTAAGTGGCGACCTAGACGATCCTGCCCCCCTCCCCTCCACTCTACCACTCTCCGCTCCTCTTGTCGGGCAGCGACCAATGTAATCCAACTTTCAATTAGGCCGAGTCTAATTGCCAATCGCCACCGACGACGCCTGTGTTCCCTTTCGGTTCCCCGATCGAGCGATCGAGGATAACCGCGCCGCGATTGTTAGCGGACAGTCTCGTAACGGGGATATTCGATACGCTGTTGCGTCACACACACACAGAGAGAGAGAGAGAGAGAGAGAGAGAGAGAACCAGTTGCTGCTTTGCTGCCTTCTTGCCTCGCTGTCTTGTTGCCTTGCTGCTCGGCTGTTTGTCTAGCTGCGAGAGTCTGTTGCTCCTTTCGGAGATGCGGGGGCGTTCGAGACTGCAGTCGTTCGCCGATCGCGTATACACTTTGACATTAATATTCGGATATTCTTAAAACAGTTTCTTACGGGACTTTTTAATTAACACTTTGACTGCCAAACTAGAAACCTCAAAAATTCCATCGAATCAATGTGTTATTTAATGAAATAAAAATTGAAAAAAATTATATGTATGATATTGAGTAGTCCTCCAACTTTCTGGCATTTTACAGATCCCAATCTTTGGTACGATTAATATATCAGCGTAAAAACTCATTTTAAAACTTGGACAAATAATTCCGTCACCCACATATGGGTGACATGGCAGTCAACGTGTTAATAATTTTCATTCACAGCCTTCAGACACAGACTCAAGATTAGGTCTTATTAACTCTGTGTCTAAACTTGTAACATTTATTGCTCTGCATTATCGATATTGTGAATTCTGACGCCAAAAACGTGCTTCAAGTTTTTGGCTTTGCTTCGCAGAGAATCAAGACAAAATATAGGCGCGCTGTTCTCGATTTCGTTCAGAAAACTCATCCAATGGCATAAAAATGCTTGGATTCCACGGCATGCGCATCGTCAATTTGTTGGCCTACTTCTAACGCTTATGTTACCAAATATCTGCATAATCTCGGCAACTTCTGACCAGCGCGCACTAGATTGAACCTTCCTCTTTCCAATGAGCCCTTTACCAGCGATAAAATATTCTTGTATAAAGACGAAAACTTGAGGCACGTAAAACCATTTTTTGACGGTAATGTCGTCGCTCTACCTTATCGCGAATCTACGAAGACCGGGCCCTAAGAAAAAGGACTTTTTTAATATTGGATCGTACGGGATTCTTTTTAAAAGTTAGAAAACTTTACTGCGTGACACGAACAAAATTTTTGAAAAAAGTGCAACTGGTCGGAATTGCTTTATGAAAATATTGGTTTAATACAAACTCGCCAATTTATGTAAGTTGCTCTAACAATATGATCACTGTCGATCTCGATTAGCGCTGGTGATAGTCCCAAGGAATCGATCGCGTTATTCGAATACTTGAATAACAGGATCTGGTTCGGTTGGAATCCAGACGAAACCGCATAAAGTATGCTTATCATTTTTAGATGTAAAGACTCATTTATAATTTCTCGTGAAACTCCGGTCTCAATTTTAACGTTAACTCTGTCATGGTCAAACGACCGGTTTCCTATTTTGCCAATATAGTTGCTCGCAGTTCTACTCCTCTGCTGATTATATCCAATATAATTTGTATTTGCATTCCTCTAATGAGCATCTAATCATAATGTATTTCGATTCCGCTGATCAATGTTAATTCTGAATTAGGCGAGAGTATGCATTCGATAATTGCGTGGATACTTTACTTGTTAGATAGTCAATATACACCTTCGATATAATTAGCGAAGAAAATTGTTTAAAATTGCCTTTTCAGGCACATTCTACGATAAACCACTTGAAACAACAGGAAGTTGTTGGGAAGAAAATTTTTAAAAAATTCAGAACGCGGAGGATTAAAATTCTAAAGAGACTTCCGATGAAACGACCGCGCATAAGTTTCGTTATTAAGGCATACCTTGTGATAAAAACCGTGCAAAATTTGGTCGGTCATGCTCGGGATTCGTTAGGAGTTCTCCGAGGATGGGCGAGCCGCGGATCATCCGAGCAAATGGCCGCGATTAGGGGCGATCACGCGAACGTAGAAGCATAATTCGGCGGCGCGGCGCGGCGCGGCTCCCGAAGGTTTGCGTAACAAACAGCGAACCGGGTAATGAGATTGACGTAAGGCAGGCCGTGCCGCGAAAGCGGAAGGATTAATAAAGTTAATTGGAGCAGATCGGAGAGAGAGAAGAGTCCCGGCGACAAATGGCACGAGTGCTGCCTCTCGTGAACGCTTGGATTATCGCTTGTGTACGAAACTTGTGTCGAAGTGCATCCGGTTGTCGCCTTGAAGCCTCAATGTCCAAAATTGTTTATAATGTCCGGTAACATTGTACTGTGCACTTCGAATGCATATTTTCATGCCTCGAATCCAAGTCAATTTGTAACGTGACAATGCTAACGCGACATAATTTTATTAATCATTTTTTAATGAAACGTTCATCCATCGATGACATCTCATGGTGACATTTTACCGATTAAAATGAGACCAAACACGACGTGGTCCAGAGCGTATTTGCTCGTTTAATCCACGATTTAGTAAAACCTCGATTATCCGAACCAGGATACGCTCTTCTTCAATTTCATCTTTGTTTTCGTCGGAATCTACTCAAGCTACCAACTTCAAACCATCACAGTATCATAGTAGACGTGCATTTTAGTCGAAGAGAATCTTGAAACGCCATGATGCTGCCATACCGGCTGTGGGCTGAATTTGAAAAAAACCTTTGGCTAAAATACGTGTTATGCTCGCCAGTAAAAGCGTACAAAATTTTAACTCGATCAGCCGGATGGTTATTGAATAAAAAGAACATGAAGCGGGTGTGAAACATCGGTTCGGATAGTAGAGGTTCCACTCGAGGAAGATCAAGTTGAACGTTTTCTGCTGTCGCAACAGAATAACAGGCTAATTTCCGGACCTCGTGGCGCGATTACATATTTACACGCGTAACACGCGGTGTAATAATGGCGACGATTTTCCATAGGGAGCGCGAGCTAACCGAGAAAACCGTGCGAATCCGTGCGGGGACGACAACCGGTTATTCGACGGAGCATTTCATCGAGTACTGTCGCTTTTTAATTACGCCCGTATCGCCGCTGACACTGAGCAACTGCGAAGAATGCGTCGGAGTCGTTGGACAGGTTACAACGAGCTTCTAGCTTTCTCCGCGACGGAAAAAACGCGCGTTTCGTCACCGCGGGGAGGAATTCGCGTGCTAGAATCTCTGGCGAATTTATTTGCAACCGTACAAGCAGTGCGAACGAATCCGGTTAATTTAACTGAGCCATTTCAGTGATCATCGTAGAGTCTTGCAATTTTCATTAATATCTGCCGAAGGAGGTCTGCAGTGACTGTGAATTTGCGCAAAGTTGCCCACCAAGGTATACGACCACTTGCACTAAATAATCAATAAATAAAAAACACATGTTAATCTGAAGTTTTCAGGCGAATGTTGTAATTACAGTTAGATGGAAGTATTGGGAATGTATAGACTGCTTTAGATGCAATCCTGACAATTATATATGTAAGCGACATAACAGTTTTAGTACCTATTTGTTTATATACTTGCCACTAATGAGGCTAATGAAGGTATCTGAACGTTTGCATTAATTGGATATCATATCATTTTCATTCCACTTTCCAAAGTGCACCACTTGGGCCACTTTCCTGTATATTAAATTTGCCTGCTCATATTTTTATTTACAACATTTATAGTTTTACTTTAAAAATTCTCTAGTTTCTTATTTTATTTTTTAATGTTTTCTTCGTTGATGTTTCTCGACTTTTTAATATATTCAAGCTCTATGGAAGAATATTCAATAAATAATAAAAGATAAATAAGGAAAGTTTACTGTATTAGAATGTATGTAATGTAATTGAATCGCCCATTTTGAATTTTGTCTAGATTGACAATTCGCCACATCGTGGGTCGTGCGGATTCTCCCGTATTATCAATTTTATATAGAAAAGTGGAACTTACTTTTAAAGTACGTAAAGTTTAATAAGGAGCTCAACTTTCTGAATAATTCATGGCTCGGTATATTTAACGTCCGACTGGTGGGCTTTCACTTGTCGTTTTTCTCCCAATTTGCAACATTTTAGCATTTTCATGAAAACAAACCACCTACTGTAACACAAGCATCCTGATTTTTCTCTATATGTGATCGCTGTATTTTTCTGGTCAACTAGTCAAAGCAAGTTTGTATGTACTGTTAAATAAGAAATCGAAATGCAGATCCAGCATGGTACTAGATGCTCCGAAAATTGGAAGTCGCTATGTACTGCAGTAGATTCGGTAAAAAAGGACCATGAAGACCAATCGAATGATCAACGGTGCGATCTAATATAAATATCCTACAAAAATCTGCAACTTGCTATTGAAACAGCAGCTATGAATCTTCCTGTAGCAGAGGTTGATGAACCAAACTTCAGGCTAGCGCAAACAACCTAAAATAACAACAACAACAGCCTTGCTAAACCGTGTATCACGAGCGTCGCCGCTTACAGGTACTCCACCTAGGTTCTGCAGTTGCTGGAATCCCACTCGGCCGGTACTTTCGGTGCACACGTGAAATTAAGCAGCATTACACGAGTGTCCACCTTCTACGATTACCTAGAAATACGCTCGCTGCGTTACCAACAGGTACGCGCTCGATATTGCCGCGGTTATCCCCCGCCGCTAGGATAATTGCCACTTAACCGTGCGGATTGTATAAAAGACCGGATAAAAAGGACGGTTTAACTATACACCTCCTGCTTGAATCAGTCATTTGCCTCGAATGCTTCCGCAGCATCGCGAAAACCGACTCTTCAAGGTTCATACTGGAACCTTGGACTTTTCGGAAAAAGTGCTCAACGAATACACGGTGCATTTCGTCCATTCGAGCCACCAAAAGTCCAATAACAATTGTTCATAAAATAACAACAATTATTTTATCTTCCGATAAGTAACTGTTTTACAAGCCGATGGGAACGCGTTAAAACTGCTCTCGACTCATCGAAGTGGTTGATAAACAAAATTCACTTATGTCCAACTTCTCGGAACAAGGTTAGAAAATTTTTCAGAGATCCGCAGTCTGTTCATCGATCGCTAACCAACTCGATACAATGTAAAATCGGATTGTAGAAAGTTCATCGACGAAAGAGAGCGGACACTTCGGACCAGAAAGGTTTAATGAGCCCCGCGAAATGAATCGAACTATCACCGTGGCCAGAGTTTGCTTGCGAGAGGTGTATCGTGCACCTTTTACCTGTCATCCGCGAGTAATAATCTTGTAAAGGTACGCTGTGCTTGGGTTATGGGAGCAGGGAGAACTTGAGGAGGATCGAGAAGAAAACGAGGAGAACGAAGATGAGAATTCAGTGGAAGAACGAAGAAGAATATGGCAACGGGAGGAAGAGGAGTAGGATGAACAAGAGGCGGAGGAGGAGGAGGAGGAGGAAGAACAGAAGACGAAGAAAGAGAAGAAAGGATCAACAACCTGCGGGCACTCCTCTGCATCGAAGGTGGAATCCTCCTCCGGCGAAAGCAATGAGCTATCCTGACAACGGCAGATCTATCCGCGCCTCGTCGCCGCCGTTGCTTTCATGCCCCATGCCTTATGGCTTATGCCTATAAAACGCGTTATCCACCCGAGAGCTTCTCCATGGCCAGGCTAACGGTCGCAAGAAACTCGCGAGAGCATTATTGCGCCGATCGGCCGCGCCGGGGTACCTGTTAACGCGTAGCCACGCAGATATTCACCGGGCTTGCCGATCCCCTAGCAAGGTCAATGCCACCGGCTTCGGGATCGAGCGGGCTCGAATCTACTAGTTATCGACCACACCCGATTCCTGCGATCTTCTCTCTAATCTGAACATTTCGTTCAATCAACCCACTGCTATAATACTATGCTTAACGTTTCCATGACACTGGCTCCACTCTTTTGCCGAACGTTCGATACCGATTTTATTCGGCCGATATTCTGATTCACAGCTCTAAAGCTAGAACATCCCGAGCAACGAAACCGAAGTAATCGTTTTTTAGCGGTCCACATACTCATTCTTTCACGGTGTGACTCGCGCGAGCTCCGAAACCGATTATTCACCGACTAATATTAGATTCGTAATGTTCACCGAGAAAGTGCATCTGCAGAGAGCGAGCCTTTACTGGAAGAAATTAGACACACTACTACAATAACTACATTTTTGCAGAACACCTCTTTCCCACCTAGAAGGAAATCCAAGCAAGATCGCAGTTGTAGGTTGAACATAATGGAAAACTGTAATTTTTCATTATTCTAATCGTCCGCAACTCATAGCAACTTTAACCAATTCTGATGAAATTGAATCTAGGAAATCACATTCTCTAAATTTTCATTCCTGGATCAGAGAAGAATTTTTACAAAATTTTCGTTATTGCGGATTTCATGCACTCGCGATAACAATGAGCAGATCAAACACAAAACAGTGAAAAGATTTAAACAATTTAAAAATAATGTTCCATTATTCCCAGAATTGTTGAGAAACGAAATTAATGTCTGCGTAGCTCCTGTATCTTGAAATTAATGAAGAGATTTTTTATTTTACACACAAATCCGCAGTCTAGTCTGATATCGTACATTAATTCTGCCAGCTTCGCAGAAAAATCGACTTATTGGGATCACATTCGGAATTGTTATATCAATTTATGGGTGTTCGAACAATCGAGTCACTACAAATCAGCCCTTGTAATTGGAGTATTTTCTCAGATATTGAAAGGAAGAATATTTCTTCGAATAGTTGAATGTTTGAGCAGGTTTTGAAGTAATCTGAAAAATTGAGAACCCCTGCGGATGGAGGGTGCATAACTTCGGGACCATATTACACGGTAGGTCCGTATGGGTTCCTACACCGAGAGACTTGTCTCCGCGCGGGACCAGCACAGCTGTTTCGAATCTGTCTCTCTCTCTTTCTCTCCCTCCATCCCCCCCTCTCTCTCTTTCTCTCTCTCCCTCTCTCAGCGTTCATCCCTAGCATCAATCTGTCCCCTTCTATTTCATCTTGTGCGCCATCGACCCTTCCTGCGTAAACGCAAATCCTGCGAGCCCTCTCCTCACCCTCCACCCCCCACCTGCGGCCCTACAAGTAGGAAAAGCGTGAACGCAGCCTGTTCAAGGTTACGCGCCCAATTGTAGAAACCGAAATAAACAGCTACATTCTTCAGAAAGAATGCTCGCTTTAATCTTCAAAATTGCTAAGATTACAGTTTTTGTTCAACCTATTTTTCCCCGTTTTATTCTACTATTCGGCGATATTTATTTTAGTAAAAGTGAAATCAATATTTCGTAATCTAATAACGAGCAGGTAATATCGATATTAATTAGCGTCTCAGAGGTTTTGAACAAACAGTACCCAACCAAGAAAGCAATAATTTGATTGATTTCACCATTGATTTACGACGGCTGCCCGTTGATTCACTGTTGACAAACTTCATCGGTAATTAGATAGATGTTAGACGGTCCTGGGAGCGGTCATCAATGTTTCAGGACGCAGCCGATGTACGTATGCCAAGCCTGATCACGCGAACCGTGACTATCGATTCGATTAAACCTACATAAGTAATTTCCTCGCTGTTCTCCGTCGTGCGTCTCGTTATTATACGATCGTTTATTATAGACAACCTTGTCCGATCTATATCGTCGCTTTGTCCATAAGACAATGGCTTCTTTCAGACGATCACACCGTACAAATGTGCCCATAAACTCGCGGTAACAAGGATTATTGCTAAAAATTAGTGTCTACATTACCGATCATTACGGCTCATAATGTTGTGTACTAAGTTCTTCGCATGAAGGTCAACTCTGTTTTTTTATTAAATGGAATGGTATGGTTTTCGATTTACATTCTGATAGTGCGTTTCAAGACGAATACAATAAACTGTTCTGAATGTCGTTCGAGGTCACTCAAGGTGAACCGCAATAGAAAATAAAAGGTCTAGTTAATTGTCGTAACCACATGTTTTTGTTTGAATCTCAATTCACGTAACACTTGGAAAATGTGTTTCCAATCTTGGCAAAAATTTTACAAAAAAAAAATGTATTGCCAAGACGCGTACACTCGACGTAAACATCGGATAACGGAACACTTTTGACCGTGGTACTCGCAACGACAAGAGAGAGGGGGGGATTCGCGAATCGGCGGGACACGCCGCAATTTCCGGCGGGCATGTTCCCGTCGCGTTGTCGAATCACTATGATTCGCAACTTAAACAATTCATCCGAGCGTGGCCGGCTCGCATTTGCAAGTGCGAGTGCGCCGGATACGGTGCCCGTGCATATAATTTCGAAAATCTGCACTCCCGCGCACAGTGCGGTGTTTCGCAGGCTTCACGAAACCCCGGAGAGAAGGAGAGAAGAGGAGAGGGGGAGGAAGAAGGTATGTAATGCCGGTTTTGCGTTATGTGCGCGAGTATGTGCGGCCATCGGTATCCGCAGGTACCGTGTGTACGAACGTGTAATTCACTTAATAGCCTTCTCTCTTTCACTCGCTCGGCTCGGCTCGCATGTTTCCTCCACCTCCTCTTCCTCCGTCTTTTATCGTCTACCTTCTTTCGCCTCTTGCTTCTTCTTAGGCTTCGATTCGTGGTTGCGTTTCTTTTCCCTTCTACGCGAACCTGACGACTAATTACCTGTTACACACTCCGCAGAGTAGAAAATGTCAGTCTCTAATTCCCGCGCGCACGCAGCGCCGGAAGCTCGCGTGAAAACGGCTTCCAAAAGCTGGACGATTCGGGGAACGGTTGTCATGGAGCCGCTTTTACTCGGAAATCGAGCTTGGACAACTTATGTGTGCCGGAAGTACGGTAATGTTTCGATGCGAGAAATTTAAGACTGAAATGTTATTTATAGACTGCTCATCGAATTTTCTATTTTCGTAAGTGAATTTTTACCAGGTAACCGTTTCTCCGAAGAATGAAGAATAATGCTCTTATGATCAATCTTTTAATCATATTTAAACAGAACAATTTCGAACAGTAAAAAGATATTTAATTATATTTGAGTAATGTTTCTATGTTTGTTGTTCCTTTGAATACGATAATGCGTGCATACATATGTGCTCCGACAATAATAACCAGGATAACAGCGCCGGTAATGATGCAAACGGTTTAAGGGAGTTACAGTGACTCCAACTAATATTCGTACACTCTTAAAAATCGCATAACTTTGTCAATATTGGACTATGTTACTTGAATTTTTTTTTGAGAAGTTAGAACAATTGGATCGTTACATAACGTGAAAAAATTTTTTTACGAAAATTGCAATTGGTCGAAATTGCAGAGAAAAAACTAAAAGTTGTATTTTGCAACTTTTTAATGCGGGCTTATACTAAAAATGGAGTCACTGTAGGTTCGCTTAAGTGTCGCAGGGCTCCCCGGGATGAGCGCCGCTGTGCACAGGAAACGTTTGTAGCGTGATTAGTACGGAGAGGCGTGTACTACCTCGATCGCGTACGTTTGCTGTCAGCTGTCGTTGAAGAGGGTCCAGAGCAAGCGAGCATCGTCGCGCGAGCAACCGAGCACTCGAGCAACCGAGCAACCGAGCAACCGAGCAACCGAGCAACCGAGCGAGCTAGCGAGAGCGTACGGCGACCTTGCCAACCAGTTGTCTTCGCCCGAACCGACTAATTAATGCCCCGTAACGTGGCTCTCTCGCGGTGTACGCGTGTGCGTGTGTGTCACGCCACCGACCATTGATAACACACCGCCGAAATACCGAACGCCTTATCAACAAACTCGGTCACACACCGTGATTCGCGGGGTGTGCTCGTCGGTTTTCAAGTTCTCCTTCGACGACCGCCGAGAAGCAGAAGAGACTCGTTGACTCAGCTCGGATACAATTACCAGCCCCAGGATTCCTCTCGATCGAGATTCGCCCCGTAATTTAATCGACGTAATCCAAATTAATTTGGATTAATTGTCCCGGCGTTTAATCGTTCCTGCGATTCGATTGCGGCCAAGACGAAACAACGCGCTGCTCCAGGAGAGGGAGAGGGAAGGAGATCGATCGAGGAGCGATCGGCCACACGGAACCTTTGATCCCTCTCTGCGAGATCTTTATAGGCCGGTTTAAAATCGCTCGAGCTTTTTTCTTTCGGCCGATTTATGGCCCGTTTTTTTCGAACGATATATGCACTCGGTTGTGGACCTTTTTAATTCGAGGCTCGTAATTAAACCGCGGCCGGCCCGGAGATTTTCAATTTAAATGTTTCGGGCGAATGGTACGTCCATTATGAGATCCAGATTATTTATGTAGCTTCTGGAGTTGCAGATAATTAATGCAACTATGTATTTAAAATTGAGACGATGGATGCTTTTGTTGATTTCGTGAGAAGATCGTAAAACGAATGTAACCGGAAGTCATCCGAAGCCGAAAGACCTGATGGTGTCGAACGATTTTTATTAATAGACTGCGGATCTTCGTGTAAAATAAAAGTTGTTCGCACGTATCGCAAAACACAGAAGCCAACAATTTCTTCCTTCGTTTAACAAAAATAAGAAAACTGAAAAGTACGTATCGATATCCTCTCTATAATCTTTTTAATCCTTCCTTTTAAAGTTCTCCAACTAACTTTTCAACGTACAGTGACTCCCATTAATATTCGGATTCTCTTAACACTAGAACTACCGAGCACTAAATGCAACTGGCATACATTGCCTTATAATAACAACAAAATTGCATTTCTTTAGATTTCGTGTCGGTTTTCTTTGAATATCTACTTCGACAGAGAAGTTTATTAGAAACTTTTCCCACGGAAACATATTTATCATTTCAAAATATTTCTAAAAGAAAAAATTAAAAGCAAGTCATTTTGACTCGTCCGGTGGTTCTAGTGTTAAAAATATATTGGGCTACACTACTTGAATTTTTTTGAGAAGTTAGAACAATTAGAACTGTAGGTTGTTCCTGTGAAGCATTGTATGAAAGTCGAATAATTCCAACAAAATTATTTCATATTATTCTGGTTCAGAGGTTGTCGAAAAAATTCCGTGATTTACTATACAGTCTCTTTTGGTTATCTCGAGCATGCACTTAATTTTCTACTGCCTTGAATTACTGATTACGAATCGTCCAGAATACAGGATGAAACGACTGACAGGACCAGAGTTTCAGTGTCACAGAACTTACGTTCGCCGTACAAGAGCGGCTAAGAGCAATCCTTCCGCGTTCGTTGTAGCTATTAGCGGTCTATTTTCACAGTCTACGGTGAAAGTGTCGGTTGTCCACGAGGAGAGGACAGGAAGCGTCAATTTCTCCGCGAGATCGTGCTACGACCCGGGTCACTCGCGCCCAGGTGTTATCACGAAGAGGATCGGCTCGTTCGTCCTGCTTTCCAATGCACCGATATCTCACGTTTGCCACTATGTACCGTCCTCCCTACGAGTCATGCAATAAAATCAAATAAAACTGTTCTGTGTCAATTACTAGAAATAGAAATCACATGAAAATATATTTCCTCTAATAATTTTCATTTGCCCACCGTAACGTATCTTTAATTCTCCCGACGCTTTTATCCTTTCGTATTTCACACATTTTTGTGAGAAATTCAGAAAATCCACAGTCATTACTTTTATTGCAGTTTCAACATAATCGCGCCTTCAATTTTCGAGCATTGCAGTCGGCGGAGAAGAATTCATAGCGATTTCGCCGAACGCGATATGCGGTCGACGATGATGTCCACCGGCCCTGCATATTAATATGAGGAGTCTCGTTACGCAATTCGTAGGTTACTCGGTTACTTTCTACTCGATCGACGAGTCTCTCTCTCTCTCTCTCTCTCTCTCTCTCTCTCGCAGAATCCTCTCGATCTCGAATTCCCTGTCTGCACTCGGTACAGACACACAAGGTTACCGTCTGCTCGTCGTCGTCGTCGACGACCGACGTCGGCAATTACCGCACCTGTGATTCGATAACGAGCAACCGCTGATGAATCCTATCCACCTCCGTGGAGAGGATAAAGGTCTACGCGGACGAGAAAGTGAATCGACGCCTATAAAACTGGTCCCCGATCGATCTCCCGATAAAAACGGCTATTTTCATCGTATTAAACGAAAGAACGTTCCGTTTCGATTGGACCGCTTTCTGCGAGACCACTGCGAGAAAGAAACTACGGTAGATCCATACGAAATTGTTCTCTCGCAATCCTTACAAATTATTAGGGGGACCCATAAGATAATTCTTGTATACTTAATTTTGGATCAGCTTCCACTAGAGATTGTAGGGTGTCATAATCAAATTCAACTGGTCGTCCACTTCGAGGCCTGTGAGAAAGATCATAATCACCGGCAGCAAACCTTCTGAACCAACGTTGACACTTGTTGACCTTCGATACATCTCCATAAACATCTCAAATTTTCTTTCTCGTTACCGTTGCATTAAATCCAGCTCTGCAAAACACATTGCAATGAACGTTCGTGCAGAAAAATGTTGATGAGAATATCATCGTGTTCCTAAAAGGAATCTTATTTGACGAATAGACAAACGAAGGAGTAGATAATAGTAATTGTTTGGTCCGCTGTTTCATGGCTAATTAGCCAATCGCGTCGCGCATCGCAACAACGATCCTTCGATGATGATACCCACGTGCACCGAGGAAAACAAAAGAGAACCGAGTCGACGCCGAAGGTCGTCAATAATATTTCTTCGTCGCTGTTACTATGAATCACTACAGCCATTCTCGAGGCCTAAATTGTGCTCCTACCTGTTCTGACCGCTCAATGAGTCGGGTGAATTACCTTACTACCGTCTGGAAACAATTTTTTCTACTGTCAACACACTCTGTGTCGATTCATAGAATAGGTCGTGATACTGTTTGTTTATGCTACGTTTAGCCAACTCGAATTTTTGTAACCCCGCAGAACTGTTGTAAAGGCATCGCGAGCACTCTTTCCAAAAACTTTCGATTTGACGTTCCCTAAATTGATTTAAATTATTCGTTCCACGGCTGCACACGTGTATAAGCGTTCATGCGATTACTATCGTGTCCATTAATTCCGCGGTTACATTCCGCTGGGACTGTACGCAATTACTGATTATCAGATACAGGATCTTCGTGCGTTTATGCAAGTTATAAATTTGTCAAGAAAAGCAAAAAACACGAAGTTCGTTAACATTTTGATCAATCATCAAGAACGCAATTTTATTTATATTTATTACCATAGTGCAGACGATTCATCATTCTTTAGTATTAAATATACCGTATGTATAAAAACATTGGAGAAACGTTACATTGCTCTCCTGTCTTTCAAAATCGACTCGGAAGATTTTCGTTAAGCATAAACATCCACAATCCAACGATTATGTTTCCCTATTATACCTTATAATAAATTCATAGATCTTTCCAACAAACGGTCACGCACTTTCCCCGAGTCGAAGTATAGCAAACGACCTCTGTACGTTTCCGAAATGCACCTCGACCTCCTCTATCTACCGCCGTTATCTCTCCGCAAGCCTCGACGACCAAAACAAAAAAAAAAAAAGAAAAGAAAAAAGAAAATGATCCAGATCTGTCGATCGAGTAAGTCACGGGAATAAATTAAAAAAGTTTTTAGCCCGCGCCAGGAGACTGAGTTCGCGGAGAGACCGACGCGGCTCGGCGCGCGGACGCGATTGGAAAAAGGTTTCATTGTCGAGTGGCAGGAAGTGTAGGTGCAGGTAGTTCATAGGTTTAGATGCGAGCAGCGCGACGGCGAGAGAATGGGAGACAAAGAGAAATGGAGAAGATGACGGAGAGCATCAGCGACAGAGAAAGAGAATCGAAGTGAGATCGTCTGAGGGAGAAATACTGAAAGAGAGAGAGAGAGAGAGAGAGAGAGAGAGAGAGAGAGAGAGAATGAAGCGCAGAAACGAGAGAGAAACGGAGGAGTTGGAGAGAGCGAAAGAGAACCAGAGGAAGAGAGACCGCGTAGCAGAGAAATAGAGAACGAGAGAGTGTGCAAGAGAGAAATAGAGAATTAGAGGAAAAGGGAGCGAAGGAATGAAGTACAGAAGCGAGACAGAAATGGAGGAGTTGGTGGAAAGAGCGAAAGAGAACCGGAGCAAGAGAGACCGTGCAGAGGAGAAATAGAGAACGAGAGAGTAGGAGTGAGAGTAGGGTGACAGAGAGAGAGAGAGAGAGAGAGAGAGAGAGAGAGAGAAAAGGAGAGAGGGGGCCCACCAGCGTGCCGCTGCTCGAGTCTACACTGTCGTCCTGCAATAACCGTTCGCTCTTTGTCCGCTCAGCTGCCTGCTGCCCGCCAGTGGTTCTCGATCGGATCCATCGATCCCTGCTCCTCCAGCGACCCAGAACCTTTCGAATGCAGCCCACTAGGTTGAGTAATAAGACCGTTCGCATTTCTTTGTATAAGAATGTTGCTATCAACGACAGGAAACCTTCCATATCTGCATCGGTAGCGAGACAAAGGTAACCGTACAAATAAACGTTCGGATAACAGAACAGTCATTTCTTCTACGCTGATTCATCCGAATAGGAATCAGTTGGTGACTATGTACTTCGTTCCAGTGCTTGATGCATCGGATAAGCAACCTAATCGAACTATTGAAATGAAATTTGTTGATCTTATGCGAAATAAAAATGGTCTGCTTCTATTGCAAGAAATAGGAGATAGACATTTCATGCTTACTCTAATTGTTTTAGCAAGTTGAAAATCAGTTTAATCTTTCTTATTGTTTCGAAACGCAGTCTAATCATTACTAGACTGGCGATTTGATGCATTATGACTAGACTGCGGATGTTTATGCAATTTTCAATTTTTGTAGACAAACTTTAAGGAAATAGAATGAAATACAATTCTATTTTGCACGGGAATAGCCTCTGTGGTTCCAAAACAAATGAAAATCGTACTAAATTCTAACATTGAAATTATTATACGGAAAAAGTACATTTTTCTGTAATTTCTGTTCCACAGAATCGGGAGAGTTTATTTCATATAAAAATCTGAAGCGTGATCACTGCTGCCGGGGAAAAAATTTACAAAAATCCTGTACACTTCCGTAACTATTACACGGGTACCTCCGAGTTCGGATTAACGCGGACGATCGATTGATGAACCGAATCGAAGCCGAATCTGAGATAGATCGCGGCTCGTGCCCGTAAGATCGTAGATTACACGCGGGCTCGGCTACAAATTATCGCGAATTGTATCGTGGTAATCACGAGGCCCAGGATTTCTGTCAAGCGCGCGCCCGGCCGCTTCCTGCACGGTTGATTTACGCGTTAATTAGCAACGGCGAGATTATTTATTGGCCGAAGGCGGCGCAATGTCTCCGCTCGCCTTGGCCGGAATAATTATTAACAGTCGGGGATAATTAGCCGGAACGTACACACACACATACCCCGGATTGTTTATGGGACGCCGGGCCAGGACTCGCGACCATAATGTTCCGCCGAATATGCTATTGTCAGGGCCGTCATTCGCGAACAATTAGCAAACGGCGCGATATTTGCCGAAGTAACGCGTCTTCAAGGAGACGAGTCGCGATTTGCACGCAGAACTCTAGTAACGTGATACCTGACCTGCAAATCCTTGTGCGAAAACATTTGTGTGAGTTGCAAGAATTTCATAAAAATTTATTTCTCTTTTTTAAATATTTCGCATGAAATTGCTCACTCTATTAACACTAGAACTACCAAGTACTAAATGCACAACTGGCACACATTGCCTTATAATAACAACAAAATAAGATTTGTTTAGATTTCGTATCAGTTTTGTTTAAACATCCACTTCGATAGAGAAGTTTACTAAAAAATTTTCTCATGGAAACATATTTATAATGTCAATATCTCTAAAAGAAAAAATTAGGAGGAAGTCATTTTAACCCATCCGGTAGTTCTAGTGTTAATTTGTAATTCCTAGAAACAAAATGATTTCATAGCGGTGAAGTCCGCGTGAAAAATGTTCGATTATTTCGAAGCGTTTAAAATAATAACCTGTTCGTAACAAAAGAGTCGGCGCTCCAGGTGGTTGTTTAATTTCCAATCGTACTCTTTCCCGTTCGTTTGCATTCTTCGTTCGACTGTGTGCGCGTATTTTTCCCGGCGTGCAGCCGCTCGGGTCACAATTGCTCACTAATTCCGCCTGCATACAACCACTCGAACTCGTCCGCGGTAATTACTTATTGCCAGTTTACTAATAACGGCCATTGCCGGTGAAGAGTAATTGTATTATAAGGTGCTCGACGGGATTATAACGTTGACAAGGAGGTGGAGAAGGGTTCAGAAGCCAGAAGAGCCAGGGGATGGTGCATCAGAGGCAGGTCGCTCGATACTGACCACCTCACACCTAGTGCACTCTGTTGCACTCTGTTGCATTCTCTCTGTTCTTCCTGCTCCCGTCGCTGTTCGCACCTCCTGCTATTATTTACTTGCAATTTTTCTAATCCGAGGACCAGGATTTATATTTTTAAATTATTTTTCACCGTTTTACACGGTCGATCAACAATTTCTGTGTTATGCTCGAATGTGTCGTGCCAAGGAGGGCAACATGTTTTTCCCTGTCCTTCGACAACGCGATAATCCCGCGAACCTCCAACCCTATCGTCGCTCTCTCCTGTCGGGCCAGCCCTCTGCCCGGTTCTAGAGTTACATCAGAGTGCCTAACTGCGGGCATACAGCTACTGCCATTGAATCAATAAATACCCTACCTGGCCACGTCGAGGACACTTGGCAGCTGTACTCGATCCTTCGGTGCTCAAAGGTGCACCGCACAACGAGATTTTCGAAAGTCCTACCTACAGACACCAGCCACCTGCCTTGCGATCAGCGGTTTTCGAATAGGATTCGCTAAAAAAAGTAGCCCAGCAAAATTTGGTATCTGGAACGCTTCGCAAACGCTTCGACACAATTCCGAAATCCAAGACTCAATTTTTTAAATTCCTTCGATCGCTACTGGCCTGCGGATTTATATGCAAATAATTGTAATATACAGGACATGGATATTTTTCTCTTCATAATTCGAATGAGTTATAACTCCTTTAAATATTTCTTCTTCGTCGTCTAAGCATTACATTGACGTAGTTTTAGTGTTTCATTGGAAGCGTTAGGTCATCTAGTAATTCTTCAAACACGTGGATACTAATTCTCAATTTTTCAATTCTTTATTTTCCGATTTCAGATTGCGTACAAGTGTTAGTCCATCTCGCAAGCCTAGATGCACGTCGACACGATTTCTCAATTCTTTATTTTCTTTTTGATCCTAGATTGTCCCGTTTGTAAAACAGTTGATGTTTAAAACTTGGAGTGGATTAGGAGAAATCTGTTGAGCAATCTCTGGATGTTTTTTTACGCGAGGAATGAAAATTTGAGCGTCGCTGTCTTCTCGACCATCCCCTCGTTCGCTACCTTTGCCATAGACAGGATGCTATGGGGTCGAAGCAGAGCCCGCCACCATGTGGACCATACATCGGCGCGCAACCCTTCCTCGGTACATAAAACATTACCACAGACACCATATGGTTATAAACGTAGCTTTCTACGGTGGCTTAACCTGGTTCTGCAGGCTACGTGTTCTTGGAACCTCGTTTCTGCCCATCGATACACCATCGACTGCTGTCTTCGATTATTAACGCCCAGACATTCTAAACGAAGCCATTTGTTCAAGCATTCTCCTCCTTTATAGACGTTCAAATTATTACAAACAGAAAAATTACACTTCGTTTTGCTCTTTACACATCGATACACAATTTTAACTGAAAATTGACGTTGTACCAAAGCATGTTAGTGTATTACATATAATTCTAATTTGTAGATTGATAGTTTTAAACTCGTCTATTCGTGTGAACGACACGAACAATTTAATCTTTTAAAAAAATAAAAGTCGTCACTATACGTCACTAAAAAAAAACCCAATGAAACGTATCGCAAGAAAACCAGTACCAGCACAACCGCATTTTCAAACAACAATGTCAAAGTTATTCATTCTAATTGGACCGCACATGACAACGAAAGAAACGGCAAGTGGATTCAAACTGACGATGCAAGAGCGGATTCTTTTTCCTCTTTTTTGTTTCGCGAACCCAGTGGGGGGACTTGCTTGGAAGTTCCGCAATCTTTCCGCAATTTTTTTTAACGCGTTTCTCACAAGCACAATGCGAGAGCAACGGGCGAACGTTGCGCAACCGCTAGTCTATGTTACTGGATCATGTAAATCGCGCGCGGACAATAAAGAAACATTGCGAAATCGTTCATTACGCTTCGCCACGGATTCCGGGGACTGTGTCCGAGCGTATTGTCGCAATTCGCAATATAGCAAACGCACACGGCGGCCACTTTTTGCGGCGCAACTCGCCGCCTTGTAAAAGTCTCGGCGACGAGGAAAATCCCCTAATCGCATTACGCGAGATCATACCCGGGATTTTTGCGACCGACGTTCTCCCCCGGGTTCGACACCTTCGAAAACACAAATTGTTCTCGCGAACCTGCGGTCGAGAAAAATGAATTTTTTCCCACGTGTGTGTGTGTGTGTGTGTGTCTTAACCTTTCGATTGGAAATATTAATTAATTGAATGAATTCAATGAATAAATCAATCAATTGTGTTATGTTGTTCGTATGAACTATTGCGTTGTAACAGAAATTCTTTCGTGACCTTTAATCTTACCGTATTATTTGTTAAAATCACAAAATTCTCAACTTCTCTTTCAGAAATGGAAACACGTCGTAAACGAAGATGAGAACCACTGAAATACACTCGACTCGAGCATCGTTAAAACTGTTTAGAAGAGAAGAAGCGGCAACAGCGCAGCGCTCGGAGCACAGGCGACACTGGTCCACGCATAGGCGTAGACGCAGCACGCCTTTCGACTTTAAATTGGAATAACTTCAAACAGCTTGAACTCTTATCGAAGAGCTAGAGAAATTAGTTTCCAATACGACGTGTGCAAGAATTTTTGAGAACATTGTCAATTTTGTTTGTTAGAACTAATTGTTGCAACTTCTCGAAACAGTGCCAGTTTCGAAGTTAAAATAGCTTCGAGTGAAAAGGGTTAATAAGGGTAACTGTATAACGACTATGATTCTCAGCCCGCCAATATAGTACTCTCCGTGGCTCGCAAGAAGTCTCGCGGGACGGTACAGGGGGAAAAGGGGTCCTGGCTCGCACACAGACTTCGACGTCACACGCTTTTCGGCTAGAACCGAAAATGCGCCGCATTCCTGCCATGGGACTTGCTCCAGCAATACCGAATCAGAAGAACGAAATGGGAACCACTGGTGCACGCTCAGCTGGAGCTAAGCAGAAAACGGTGGGCAAGGAGAAGAGAGACGGGAGGAGGTGGCAACAGCGCAGCGCTCGACGGACGGGTGGCACTGGTTCGCGCATAGGCGCAAGCGCGCCCCTTCCGACGGAAAAAGAGAGGAAGAGCAAGACAGACACCGTCGGGTCGAGGGGATACCACGATACAAAGAGAGAGAAAGAGAGAGAGAGAGAGAGAGAGACTGACTGACAACGAGAGACGGAAGAGAAACGCATGGTACGAGCAACTATGCGTGCGTGCGTGCGTGCGCTCGGACCGTGTGCGTCGCGTGAAATGCACCACGGTCGCAGCGAGGCACGCGCTTCTGCACCGAGCACCACTCCCCTCCGCCAATGTTTTTACGTACACGCACCGCGCCGCGACTCTCTGTAGTCTGTACCAATTGGTAAACCATCCGACACGACACCTACGAGTCGCATCTGGCCCCCGAGAGAACGTGCGCGAAGCTAAGGGGGGCTTCTCGTGCAACGACAGCGGAAAGTGATTTTTAACAATTTCTTTTCGGAATAAATACTGGACATACGGCACTGGACCTTTTCGGGATGTAAACAGACAGTCTTGGAGTACAAGAAACTCTTTTTTTCAGTTCAATTCTTCTTATCGTTTATTGTATAGTACGCACGTTTCGAGAAACTGTGTCTTCTAGACTGAGAAACTAGTGAAGCAATCAACATCATTTCTTCACAGATTGGACCTAAAATACATGTTTCATCTCTTGTTTATAAAAAGAAATGTAAACTTCTCGGCGGAACCCTTTTCCAACTTTTCGAATGGCGACTGTGAGGCGCCACTAAAAATTGCTGTACCGTTATTCAAAATATTTTTTATTAAATTTGTTTGCATTTAACAAATTGCTAAACACTTCGGTATTGTACGAGTCAGTTGCACCATCTTCGTATGTATAACATGAAAAAAAAAAATATATAATATATATATATATATATATATATTAGGTCGTCCTATAAGTTCACGCCGTTTACTCTTGTACCATTTAAATTCTAAAAACAAAATATGCAATCACCCTTTCATTCCACAACCTCTTCTGACCTTTTTCATGAAAATACTTTTCAATGGTGAATAACATAAACATATCCACGGCACGAACTTATGGGACGACCTAGTAGGAGGGAAATATTCTAGGTTAAAAGAAATGTTTCGTTTTGGAGTTAAAATAGGTTTGAGTGCAAAGGGTTAACTTTAAGAGAATTTATTTGAAAAAATAACGGATTATTGAACGGTAAAAGCATACTCGTCGGGCTGCGAATGACATTTATGCGAAGGCGTCTCGTTCGCAGCCGAATTGTGTCGAACGGAGAAAGTTTCTCGAGCGTGTCATACCGAGACTAGTGGGAGGCTAAAGACGACAACCGGGTGTCTGTGTGCAAACGGCACGCGTTGGGCAACATCCGTTTCGCCGGGGCCCATTGTGAAGGGAAAGGTAATCGTGACTAACAGATTTTTTAACCAAAGGTATCGCCGTTCTATCTACCGTTAGCCCGAAATTTCCTGCTTGGTAATTCCCTTTTGACTCGCGTCCGACGGGGTGCCTCGAACTGATCAAAACTATTTTAACACTATGTCGAGGCTCGAGGCCGCGGTGTTAGGCTGCGCGTCCATTTCAGAAAAAAAAAAATGTCGCGAGATATTCTCGGAATTTGATTTTTAGCCAGATTTTCGAACCAATTGTAAGAACGAGAAAGCAACGGTAACTGAGAACTCGAGGTTCGTGGAAACGGTTTTGGGCGAAACAGGGATCGAGCAGAGGCAAAGCGGTATTTTTATCGAAAGGGTAGCAAAGCTGACACTCGAACGTAACAGAGACCCGATGACTTCATCGGCTCCCCTCTCGTTTTCATTCCATTAATCATAACACCGCACGAGGTTACCCGTGCATCGGTGCACACCGCGACAGATCGATAATTTATCCGGCGTGCGCCGATTCACCCAGAACGGAAGCAAACACGCGAATCAGTCGATCCACAAATCCTTATCTCGAACAATGTATCGCATTTGAATGCATACAATCAAAAAAAAAGCCAGCAAACTCCAAGAAGAATCGTATTTTTAAAATGTTTTGCGAATGGACTCCGGAGTTTGTGCACTGTATCTTCGATCGTCTAAAAGACTGGAATTGTCGTAAAGCAATTTTTAAAAATCGTTAAAGTTATTATGCGTATATGTTATGGGCCTATGCAGAAAAGATGCCACGGACCGGGCCATGTTTATTATTCAACCGGTCGGTTTGTAGCAGCTAGTATTCGCCTATCCCTCGGCACGCATGCGAAATTATTAACATCGTTGATAAATGTCCGGCGCGGACGTGAGCGGGCCCGGCTCACGTACGAAGCTGAACGGAGCTGAACGGAGCTGAACGGAGCTGAACGGAGCTGAGCGAAGCGTAGAGGCGCGACAATAATTTCCATCTAGCACCGGGACCAACCGATCGCAGCCGAACCACCGTCTAAATAGGAATAAATAGCCCATTGTCGTAATGAACGTATTCTGCGTTACGTCAATACGCCGGAATACATTACGTCCCGAGATACACACGGACAAGATGGCTGACGCGCGCACCGTCAACCGACCACGGTGCATTGTTATTGGTTCCGATCGGTTCGATTAACCTTCAACACCCTGCGGTTTCGTGACCTACCAAAACTGCAAAAACGCAAAATCAATACACACCATTGGCCTACCTAATTCGTTTTTGTCAATTTTTGCCAAATTTTACATTTCTTCTATTTTGTCCACATTTATTGCGATCTTTTTGTACTGATAATTCTTCCTCTTCGTTGCGCGGTAAGCAAAATTTATCATAACTAGACTAGGGACTAATTTCTGCTTCTTCTATTTCGTCTACATTTATTACTCCACTGTGACAGCTGCATAACAGAGATCGAGATCAATTTGATTTCAGTTTAACAGAAACGAATAGGACACATGTTTCGTGCATTTTGTTAAAAATCTTCGTCACGAGTCCGACTTGATATAAGACGTTGGTACATTGCAATAAAAAATGATTTTTTTTTTACAAAAAAACTGTATCGTTCATACTATCGACACGAAAATTGTTTAAATGAGCGGCCAATTAGGCAGAAAAGAGGTTCGAAGGATTATCAGATTTCTGGCCCGGTCAGGGAAAGAATTGATATTTATCAGGATCGTGGGGGCGGGAGGGGGGTGTCGCGATTATATCTATCAGGGGAGCAACCAATCGGAGCAGTTGACCGAGGTTAGGTGTTTCTACTGGTCGATTTCCATTCTGCGGTAGAAAAGCAAGTGTGTTTAACGAATAACGGGCCACCGAGTCCAGAGAGCCGCGCGAGCTCTTTGTTGCGCGTGCCATCGGCGAACCACGCGCCGGAATTGAAGAAAGGAAGGAAGGCTATCGGCCATTGTGGAGATTACCGTCGGGAATAATAATAATGCAATTGTCGGTGGTGGAGAATGCCGACTACGTTCTTCTTCCACCGTTTGGCGTTTATAAACTGCTGTGCTGCGTGTTCCCGTGCTCCGGCAGATACTGATGCGCCACTTTGTAACGCGAAATTCTTAACTCTGTACCCGACTACAGTTAGATCGTACAGATCGGTACTGGATGATTTATTTTATAATCGTTGGAATCGTTGAATCTTCTACCGAGGTACACATTTTAATAAACATCCTGGCTCAAAATGAATTCAGTGGCCAAGTCAGTGCCCTGAGGAGCAATCCGGCTTCTAAACTGTTTCTGAGAAAAATAAGTCTCTACTAGGTCTTACATATTTCACAACGGAAAAAACTATCTTCGTGGATACTCTAGAATGGAGTATCTCGAGTGGGCGTGGCCTAGTTGCTCTCAAGCAACTAAGGTAAAGGCACCAGTAGTTGACCATTTTATAGAAAAACATAAAAAATAAGGTTTGAAATGTTCTTATTGTTTTGAAATTTAAACAACAGACGGCATGGCATCCGAGGTTCACTTTCATCAAAATTGCACTTATAAGTGCGCTTATAAAAACTCTATTTTTTATGTTTTTTCTATAAAATGGTCAACTACTGGTGCCTTTACCTTACAGGACTCTACAGAGCCTAAGCGTTGCTCCAAAGGATCACCCGTGTGACCAGCTCATCCTAGACCAATAAGAATCCTCGCTCCGCTGAAATCCTTGAAAATAGTAACGACCAAAGTTTGAGACGTGCGATCGACGGTCTCTTCGAGCGACGTTCGTTCGCGAAGATCCGTTCAACGGAGCCGAGGATCCAGAACGATACGATCTCGATTACGCCATAGAGCGGAATCCTCCGCGGCATCGTATATTCGAAACAATAAGCAGTCGTGCCGGTAAACCGAGCGAGAAGTAACTTTTCCAGGTACGGACGCGGCGTGCGTGTATTCGTGCGAGCCATCCAACCGAGACGTGACCGGTGACTAAAATGTCGCTCATTACCGGGCCACGAGCTCTCCGAAAGCGAGCGATACGTGTCCATGAGCGAGAGAGCTCTCTCGGCCGCGCGATTGGGATCTGCTCGAGGGAGACGGACGCCGCTCGTTTCCTTCGAGGAAGAAACGCGACGCGACGCAACGCGCGCCGGGAGAAGAAAGGAGCTTCTGATCGTAATCGTCGGAACGGAGAGCACTTTCACGGGCATAATCTTTCCGAGTTACGCTCGCATTAAAACCGACCGGGACTTGTGTGCCCGGGTTCGTGGCACGTCAACGACACCGCTATGGGACCCCCTTAACGCGACAATTTCAACAAACGCCGCGAGACGAGAAAATTTCGCGCGACCAAAGAAAAAAATGCTCCTGTAATTGGAACACGTGTCGCTGGTCGCTTCCTCGAACGCGTTATTAACCGCAAAAATTAATCAGCTGAGACTTTATCGCACCCATTACGTGATGATTTCGAAGTCAACGTCCTGGCGACGTTTCTCAGAGAGATTTATAGTGAAATGGACAAGGTGAAATGCTGCGTTACAGAATGAAAAACAGTAAAAATATCTGAAGATGTTAGAAATACTTATTTTCGACTTATCGAAATAATTAAAACGATGAATAGATGTCTGCTTCTCTGTCTTGCAATGCAGACAATTTTTATTTTACTTACAAATGAAACAGATGGAACGTTATCGTGCGCTACGCAATAACGCTTGATAAAACAAGAACGTGTTATTTCGGGAAACGTTACGAAACACAGTTTACTTCAGAAAGATTGAAGATGAAGGTCCCGATTAGTATTCCAGAAACGTTCCACCCTCGGATGGTGAGATTTTGATCCATTTCGGGCCAGGGAATCTTTCGAATGTTTCCTCTCACGAATCTCCCATCTAAAATCTAACTTTCTAGCGGTGAAATGATAAGATATTTACGTCAGCACCGCTAGGAAGATCAATATTAATCTCGAGAAGAAGTAGGTCGAAAAATTCATAAAAGAAAATCGATAAACAAAGATTGAAACAACTCAATAGCAAGAGAACAGCTACAAGCATCCGAGTCACGAGGTCGAAGCCGATCGACGCGAAGACTTTCACGGGTTTGACGTTTGTTTATTTGTTAACTGACACGAGCAGAAATTTCTACATGCAACATTGTAGACGTTCCTGCTAGTCCAAATATAGTTGCTGTCTTCAGACTTTCTAGACCGCTTCTAAACTGAGTTGCGAGCAACAGCTGTGATCTACGCGGAGATCTTGTTGGAAAATTATTAAACTAAATAAGCTGGAACGACTTGGTAAGAGTTCGAAGCTACTATACCAGGTTAATGTACGAAGAATCGTGTAGTTTCGTTCTGCATACAGTGTGCGGTGGAATAACATTTTAAACGGGAGAGAATATTATTTAATGCCAATCCGGCTGTAGGTCAAATTTCAAAAAAAAATTTGTTGGCTGAAATACGTGCAAGCCTTAGTAGTACAGCTGCAAAAGATTTCAGCTCAATCGGTCGAATGATTCCTGAGAAAAAGGTACCCGAAGTGGATGGGACACTATCGGTTCGGATAATCGAGGTTCCACTTTATCGTGGATTACACGAGTAAATATGAACCTAATTGTATCGTGTTTGGTATCGTTTTAACCAGAAAAGTGTTCCGAATGTGTCACTAAAAGTTTCATGGAAGTATCATCAGAAACAAAAAAGTTATGTCATCTGTGTGCTCGCTATTCTTTGTACGTTTTCAATTGGCTAACGATAAGAGGTCAAAGGATAGTTATTGTATACGACGGATGAGTAACATTTTGCTTCCGAAATGTTCACACATATCGAAGCATTACTGCAATTAATTGCTCAAAAATCGGTACGATGTTAATTATCTGGAAAATTTAAGCGTTAAACTGAAAAACGTTACTCTACGTTTCGTCCTCCATTTTTCCCCAAGGAATCGCCTTCAACCGCTAGTTAGGTTTCCCGGCGGTAGGCTGTGTGGCAAATCGCAATGCTCAGAGGCGTATCTTTTCATCGAAGCGTTTTGCAACTAAGCAGTTGCGCGCGGGGATCGAATATCGACTACCCCGATGGAAGCGTGGGTTTCCGAGGCGGAACGTGTTAATAGAGGCAGCAGGTTTGTCAGAGATTCTTATTGAACTCTGAAGCAGGGCCTCGGAGGAAGGGGGGGAGGGGGACCAGGGAAAAGGAATCGTGGCGAGAGTCCGTGGCGTGCGTCATACGTCCGGAATGTAACACCCTGCGTCTCGTCGGAGTGCAACCGCAAAGGGAACAACGTCTGGAGAGCATTTCGAAGAGAAACTCCGAGCATTCGAGGCCGCGATACAGGCGACAAGCTTCTATCCGCTCGAGAAGCTGCGAGGCTCGAGAGACTTGCGCCTCGAAGATCGTTTGTTCTTCGGAATACTTGCGATTCCATTTATCGGGGCCGTCGTTGCCAAAATGGCCGATCCGCCGAGCTTGCTCCAACCGTTAATTAGGATTTCTCTGCACAATTGTCCGTGTTACAACAAACTGGAGTTACATATCAATTTATTTCTTCTATTAATCATTTTAACCCTTCTATTTTTGTCACAAGTGCACAAAATCCATCGTGTACATACTCTCTCTCTTCATTCGATTACAGCTTTTTGGTACACCGTGTATACGGTAGGTCTCTTCGAATATACTTTCTACGGGTATATCTCAAGCCGTGGCCTATGAAATAATTGATCTTTCGCTTTCACTTCAGGAACACGGTCACAGAAGCTGAAAATTGTTCCCGCGTCGTTCGGTTATCCAATTTGAGAGTCCGACGAGTGTTCCATTGCGGTACACTACCGGCCAAAAGTTTAGGCTCGTTCGCGTGTAATGTGTCCCGTTTACAACGGTAAAATTCTGTTAATAGTATTTTCGATAATACTGCTGTGCCAAAAGGAAGCTTAGAAATCTTCGCATGGTAACGCTAACCGAAGTTATTATTTTATTGAAGGTGACTTGTTGGGTCACTTTACAATCTAAGTTGCTATTACTGTTGAAGGATTCTTTAAGAAGCGGTGGTAGGTGTAGCGTTAAACAATCTCGCATTTCCAGCTCTAAAAAGGCTGTATATGTTAACTTCAGAGTTGCGTTCCGAAACTGGTACACCCGTAATCCTTGCAGCAAGTAAAACTCCATCCTCTCGCAACTAGCAATCAGTATGACTCGTTCTCATGAAAGCTGTCTATTATAGAGACAATATCCGTAATTAATCAGTCGTCGGTTGATAAGCGACCATCCATCAGAGGCACGGGCGTATCGAGATCGCGGAATCTCGTTTACATAATCTAGACGACGGGACTGTCCCTCTAGCTGCATTCCTGATCGTCTTGGGCTTGGAGTTCGAGGTCTTCGATCTGTTTCTAAATTGCCGATTGAGAATCGTTGCTCTGTGTTAGTCGATTCAAAATTTCTGGGCGAACCTGGCTCGAACGATCCAATTTTTTTATTCCTAATTCTGTAAGATAGAAGGACAGACAATTGGAGCTTAGGAGAGGACACTTGTAATCTCTTTTAAAATATTAGTAACAAATTGCTGCTGTATCAATCTGTATTTTTAGAAGATCTAGATAATCTGGAGGAACAGATTCCAGTCATTTTCAGACTAAATCTCTTTGTCCTTGATTATCTAAATCCTAATCCAGAAGGTTCCCCTATCACTGGGAATCTGGGAATTGCAAGATCGAGTGCTTTCAGATGTTGTTAGAATACCAATTACAAATTGTTGCTCTATATGTATTAGCAAACGATCTCATACATGACTCACTACAGACGCTAGGGTTGGGTCATTCTAGAATTAAATTCCTGAACTCTTAATCATCCCTGACCTGGAATCGTAGGTTCCCCATCATTGAGTCTCAGAACCGAACACTTTCGATCGCTTTCAAATCACTATTGCAATAAGAGATCGTTATTGTTTAACTATTTCGTTATCGCAGAGCGCATTTTTAACTCCGTCTACGGTATGAAAAATCACGATTCGATCACCAGTGGTCTGGATTAGTGCATCGACGAAACACCTTGCAAATGATCGGGCGGTTCTAGTCAGGGGTCCCGGGTGATTTTAGTCGGGATTTTAGGCGCTCCCACAATTACTCGTGGATCCGAAAACCGGGCCCAGCCGAGCGATTACTCGTCCTTGGTTCGACCGGCCGATCTTCTTGTCGGAAGATGTACTCTGGTGTTTATTATACACACGCCGCGCCGGGAGACCAGCCTAACCGTTTCAGTGCCAGACGGTGCGATCACACTTCTAATCGTTGCCCAAAAATTGCCAGCGTATACAGTCAATTTTCTCAACGCGTATCATTACTGTTGCTATAATAAAGAATAATTTCTGATGTCATAACCTTTGTAGCTTATTCGGAACATTTATTAATTAACTAACCCTAATCTCTAACTATCTCTCTTAAACCTCTCAAATTTACCGAATTTAATTTATTAAGCTTGTACTTCAAGAACACGATGGCAAGATTAATTCGTATTTTACATTCAACATTACCCATTCCAAAAATCTCGATCGGCCATTTAAAAGATTGAACAACGTGTTGAATATAAACTGAACAACCTACAAAAATGTCTCCTACCGAGAAAACACGAATTTGTTGCATCATATACCGTTGAAATCAATTACTTTTGAGCAATTCTTGAATTCGCTCTGATATCTTTTACGCTTCGGAAGTTTCAATAAAGTGTCATTAAAGTCCTCAAATCGGGCCCAAAGCGTGTCGGGCCGGGTCGGGCCGCGCCACATCCGAGCGAAGGTCGATCTCTCCGAAACCGAACAAACTGGTGCTCGCTCGAGGGGCCCGGTCCCTCACCCACATACGGTGCCCCACGCGCGACGCACGCACAGACGCGGGCCTCGGGCCCCGGAGCGCGCGACCCAGCATTTATTGGGATCTCGAAACGACTCGAGCCACGGCTGCCGAGGGAGACGGACGGTTCCTGGAACCGTGGGTGCATTTCGAGGCTTTTGTTGCCACGGCTCGTCGGCTCGGGGACCGATATGCCCCGAGAACGTGGAGGGCTACGAGGCAGGAGAGAGAAAAAGAGACAAAATAAGAGAGTGAGAGCGAGAGGGGGTAGGGGGGTAGGGGGTCCAGGAGGCGACTTTTCAGGATCATATAAACGACCTTCGATAGGTAACCGCCGGGAACCAGACGCTGGCTGACGCGGATTTATGCCTGTTCGACCTAGACGATCCTGTGCATCCATGGGCCCATTGACTGTTACCTTTAGGTAGCACTTCAGACTATGGACTCGCAGCATTCGCACTCTGCCAAAAATTGCGAAAATTAACAGGCGCGATTAATATTTTCACATTGAACGACGTACGAGGTAGATAAATTACGAATAAAGGTACGACGTTCGAGTAAATGTTCTAATTATCGACGGAGAATTAAATAATTTGCATTATCGAAGACGAGGAAAAGACAAGGAGTTAAATCTCGAAATAATTGTACCAACACATATCAAGCAACTGACTGTCTAAATTTTTAGTTTATATCAACACTCGGCACTATAATATCGAATCAAACTCGTGACGAAGGCTTGGAACACAATCTACTACATGCGAATGTAATTAATTTCCTTTGAATAAAAATAAAATTCGATGTTGTTGTGGTCAATATTTATCCATTGGAGAATACAATAGGCATGGAATACAAAATTTGTTTGTTTTCTGGAAGGTTTCGAACGATAAAGATATTAAAATTGCTGTCACAGAAAATCATCAACGGGTTGATTGGAAATTCGAATTTCGACAGCGAGCTGCAAAAATGCAACACCGTTATAAAAAGAAACTGTATTTAGTCTAACGAATGAATTGAATTTTGTACCAGAATTTCACGAATGTACATATTAATATTCGCTATTATTCCGAATGGGAGTCGGCCAGTTAATTAAAAGCTCGAATCGAATGGCACGAAACGGCTCCAGAAAGAAAAGTAACCGTGAAATCGGACCTCCTCGCGGCCAATGGCGATCCTCTGTCCCATATTGTACCATAATACCGTGTGATGAACGTGTGTGTCAAGATAAGAGGACCGCTAATAGGAAGTGCACGGTTTTATGCGCTCAATTATAGGTGCTCCGCATCGAATCGGGACATTGTATCTTTGATATCATCTTCGCCCGGTGAGTCCCTCTTCTCGTTTATGACGGACACGTCGATAAACTTTATTATAAATGCACTGGCGAGCGGCTCGTAAACATAATCGAGCCGAAGAGAGATGACGAAAGCAGAGAGAAAGAGAGAGAGAGAGAGAGAGAGAGAGAGTGCGAGAGACACGGAACGATTTAAACGCGCAACCCGTTCGAGACGTAGCATACTCGGTGAAGCACCTTGGGTGGCCAGGACATAGCAAATTCCAACCCTTCGGAATTCCGAGAAGGACCGTTACATACAGGGTGTTCTCCTATAGTTGGACGAAAATTTCGGGGCTGATTAATTAGGGCAATCCAATGCGAAAATCGAGAGCCCTTTGCGGTTTAAAGAGGTTCCTTCAGTCCACTGAGTCTCAGGATCCTTGAATCGAATTTGTTTCAATTTTCTCTCAATTATCTTGGAATTGCTCAATAAATTTTTATTTTTACTAACAGCAGTTTTATGCAACAGAGCGACAATTATGTAAGAAAAGCTGTAAGTTTCGAGAACATTCAAGTTTCGAACATTTTTGGTTTCGTCCAATGCTAAGGTTTGTTTGCTGTTTTAACGTGAACGCTTGCATCATAAAGAACAGAATGAATTTCTGTTTTGGAATTGCTGCGTTGTTCTCAGGGATCATCCCATAAATTTCCTTGTTAAATCTTTTGGTGGCCACCCTGTATATGACAGTGTGGCACGTTCTCGCCACTTTGCTGCCGTACACCTCGATACCGTTTACGATCGTCGTCAAAGTCCGAAAAATCAGTCCCATTACCCGTGGAAAATGACAAAAGAGTCTCTCCACGAGCGGACGATTCCCCGCGCGACCATAATTGGACGCGTTATTCTCTCACCTCCGGATCGTAAATACGAGCTTATGGTCCCTCCCGTCGCGATTTACTCCGCTTTTTCGAAACATTATGTGTCCCTCAAAATTACTTCTGCCTGGCCCTTACAACCTTCCATTATTCAACTAACATTTTATTCTTTCGAATTTTATTCAACTTCGATCTTCAATAATCTTGGAAATATCGTACACCACTTTAACACGTTCCGAATGTCGAATATAAATATGATATTAAATAATAATTTCATTGAATCGTAGCATTTTCAAAGTACAGTTCAGCTTAAGGGCTAAATTAACGTAACTTTTTTTGCGTAAGTCTTGAGAATTTGCCCGACTGTCAGAAATGACAAACGAATATAAATTGTTATCCAGAGCACAAAATTCCAGAGCTCCTATTCCGTCGCGAGAGAATAAAATCGTAGAGACTCGAATTTTCGCAGAAATTGCGTAAAACTCGACTGAAAAATCGCCGACGGTTTCGCAAGCGTGTCCCTCTCGATCACGCAGCTGCGATCGTTCGCGAGGCGTGTAATTTCCATGGAAAAATTGCAAAGCAAGGGGTTAATGCGAACGTATCGGCAGAAACAACTCACGGCAGGCATCGGCGTCGCCAGAGCCGATGCCAGCCTTGAGATTCTGCGAATTGAACACAAGGCAATCTGCATTTCACGAAGATAACACCTTCGGCGGCCGCGAATATTGTCGCCGTTTTGCCGGCGTATGATACCCGGGCTCTCTCGATCTCGTCGACATTGTTGCTCATTTCATATTCAGATGAATGACGAACAAGCGAGCTCTCCGAGATCTCCGTGGTCTCGACGATGGAACAGAAGCTTGACGGAACTATCGGAGAAATCGTCTTAGGACGCTATCGAACGATAACGATTAATCGATGAGATTTCTCTTCGACGAGGCTATTTAGCTACTCATTTCCTTATGCACCGTGCCCGTGGACGCGAGCATGCGTATTTACATACAAACGGAAATGCATTTCCGAGTGGGAAATTGGGTCGAACACTGCGAGTTTTGTTGACGATGCTCTTCTTAAACAGAAAATATCGTTCTAAATTCCTCCGATACAGATTGTCGATTGCACAGAGGATTCTGACAGGCTGCAAATTGAACAAAAATTCTCAGAAACACAGGAACACCGCGAAGAGCAATAAGAAACAAACGTAACTCGTGGAACGACCTAACAGATATCTTCCTTGCAGAAATAGTTGATTTTCAATGCACCGTTCAAAGGGTTTATATATCTCGTCTCCGGTATCTCTGTGCTCCTCTTCAGTCCCGCTAATCTCTTTCGCGGTCGATTAAGAGAATGGACTCACCCTCCAGTGTGTTCGTCTAAAGTGTTAATTCGATCGGTTACAGCGGTCGTTTAACAGAAATTTTATGTTCCCTATATTCGGCTCCGGGCTCTGCCAAGAAGGATAAGAGCATGGCGCAGCAGCTGTCGATTGAATTTGAAAAAGTGGATAGGAAACTAATTCGGTCATTCGCGGTTCGCTTACCGGATCATAGCGGTCCAAAAAGAATCCCCACTTACCTGTAACAAACAGAACGTTTTCATTAGTGGAACGAACGGGATTGATCGAGATTAGCAACGGCGCGGAGGATACTGGCTATGCAGCTGACTAACACGGTGTTGCTCATTATACGCAGAATCGAACTCGATGCGACCGGGAAAAGCGAATAGCGAATTATATAGTGAATTCTGGATATACGTATGTCAACAACACGGGTCTTATATAGAGAGAAATCATTATACAATTCGGTTTTTTTCTCGATACCTGATTTCAGTGTGGGGAACGAGGTTGAAACCTTTGGCTATTCTTTTGGTAGAATATGCGTTTCTGGTGCGTCGATCAACTGTTTCGAAAGATCTCCAGCGTTACAATGAATCGAACAGTTTGTAAACGGCAACACAGTAATTTCTCCAAAAGAACTTTCTCCCGGGACAATCGTCACGTTCATCCGACTGTACGGAATCGTTCGACTGTCCATGGTCCATTGGTCCTGGTACCATTTCCACTGTACGCGGCGATGATGCAGTTTTACTCCTCTCGTTTCTGCTTCGAAAATGGCCTACCCTAATTTTTAAGTGCATTTACAGTCCTATAGGAAAGTACGGAACAGTGTGGTATTTGTCAAAATTGTAAATCGGTTCCGAACAGGTACGACTTAGTAACGAATTAGTATCAAATTAATAACAGAGGAAATAAAGTTCAATTCGTGTGGATTTTCAGGAAGTTATTTACTGTCAAGTATAACACTATATTATACATTGAATTTCGAAAATGGTCTCAAAAATCTAGCACCGTTGTACAACGATTATTCAGCACTACCTATTACATAGAAAATTCATTATCATCGAGTATAAAAATGGACTGTACATTAAAGATTGAAAATGGCTCTCAGACATCAAAATTTCTTCTGTATTCTTGTCACTTATAAAAATCAACCACCTACACAATCAAGCTTGAAAATGGCCCAGAAAATAGCAAAAGATGCATTCAATGACCCTAACGCTGTCTCCTAGTATGCTAACACCGTATCTGTCATTTTTCTCAAATATAAAAATTCTTTCTTCGTTCGTATCGACTGGAAAAATCACCTTACCTATACATTCCTAAAGTAGCACCAAAATTCTTTCCTACGAAGTACAATAACGTAACATAGTCTAATTCTCGGTGTCCCCTAGATCTACCAGGCCGGAGCCCGTACCTTACGAGGTAAGATAAGTTCGGAAGAGATGAAAAGAAGAGGACAGGTGCGATGAGAACCGCTGGGTGAATCCGGCCAATCGGTGCGTGACACGCGATGCAAATCATGCACATAGAAAGACGCGTCAGAACCTTTACTCCCTCCCGGGGTCCGGCGTGTGTATCCTTCTACACTACCTTTTCTCTCGGTGTCCTGTCAACTTGTCGTCCAAGGTGAGCAAACCTATTTGGCGGAGGTGCCTCGGTCACGAGCAGACGAGCTCGTAGGTGGAACAGAACCCAGACTGGCCTCTTTCTCCTCTCTTCAACGCCGATCCGCTTCTACTGTTTCTCTTCTTCGTTGTAGCCCCTACCGGAGGGAGAGACCAGTCCCAGACTCGTTCCAAACTGATTCTCAGGGGAAACCGAATCGATGCCGAAGAATTGAAGCCGATCAATGCCGGCGCAGTTTCGCTTTCGATCGACCGGAATCGGTCCTGGACCGTTCAACATCTATTTCTACATCTTTCCAACTTCCACAGCCAAACCGCGTATACACTGTGTGCAGACTATTCCTCTTTAGTCGTTTTTATAGTCTATTAATGATGTCTTGAAGAATCTAGAATCTCCTGAGACTATTAAAGATCGTCAAAAGCGTCCCAATAAAATCAAACGAAATAGTTAACGTCCGTTAACGTTATTTAGTTGAAACGATCGATTCCCATTAGGTGGACAAGAGTTTTATTTACAAGTTCTCGCGTTAATAAGACGTGAACAATTTTTTATTGATTCTCCGAGTCTCAAAAGCAAGGACCTTCGTTGCTCGCATAAACCAACCGATTCCGTTCGATCAGAAGACATAAAACTGTCAACACACGATAGCGTAATAAGGAGCAATTCCTGACAGTGTCCCCTTACCCCATAACCAATCGAGAACTCAACATTCGTTACAGTGTTGTCATTAGAATGGCCCCGACAACTCTTATTACAATCTATTAGTCAAACGCCCACGGACAATTTAGAGCGTCGTATCGGTCGTCTGCGTCGTTTCAGACAATACAGATATTAGTAAATGGTTTACCCACTATAGATCAGTGTATACTTCCTAGATATTTCCACCTTATACGTATATTCCATGTAGAGTAATATTAAAGTTCACGAGGAAAGGACTACGAATTAATTTGTACACCCGATATGTTCGATGTGGAATCATTTATAGATTCATGGAAAAAGGGATACGAATTAATTCGTACACCCAATATATCCGGTGTGTGGTAACTATACTGGGTTTTATGCGTCTATGGAAAATATGGGTAGGTGCAATTTAAGACAGTGGAGAGAATAAAACAATTTAAGTATGTCGTTATATTACATATACTGCTTTATAAAATTTTTAATGAAATTTGTATTTGCTTACTGTGACTTAGAATCGACGAAGAAAAAATTTTTATTTTGCACAAAAGATCCGCGGTCTAATAATTTAGAAGTTCACGAAGAAAAGGCTCGAATTAAATTGGGAAGTTGTAGAGCACGGTGGGCCTAGGAGAAATGAAATCATGGATATCAGGCCCGTTTTCGATCATCTTTTTCAGCGTGTCGTTCCGGTCCCAGGACGAGCAGTAGCCGCAAAGCCCGTCGGGGCCTGACCTTTCGCACTCGAGATAGTTTCAAGGATATCTTGTGCTCGGCTCCTGCTTCGTACACGTCGCTCTCCGTTGCTTCGGAAGGCACCCAACCGATTCTGAATGAACCTTAGCTACCCCCAACAATAACCTCCAAACCAAATGATCTTGACAACAATCCATCGAGTTTTTAACCAGTTGAGCAACGAAACCTATCTGCATATCTGATTGATTATGAAATAATCATTGCAACGAACAAACATTAAACATTGAGGACTGCTTCCACCCTTCGACATGAGGTGTCCACCCTTCAACGATTAAGAACGTAAATGAGTGGTTGCTTGCAATGGGGCTCGCATTTGTTCAATGTGTTAGAAATCGGATATTTCATTATCGAAGAACCTAATAGCAGGATCGCTTGGGATCACCCGGTATAAATCGTGCGTGGATCGAGTACCACTGCGACTGATCCCGTCAGTCTCGGCGTTCAGCATTCAGCAAGTGAGTCACTCCCGAGGTTGCGTCGGATAAGAATGAACGCGAACAAATAACCTCGAATCCTTCTCGCGTTACCGGCTCCGAGGACTTTAGACATCTCTCTTTCTCCTCGTCCTCTTCCCCTAAGCGTTCAAACAACGTTCAACGCTCGAGAACCATTGGCAATGCAGCCAAACTTATTCTTCGAGAGAGAAGATGTGGCTCGCTTATCACGTGTCACCCTCTAGAGACAGGAGCCCGAATAAAAATAAACTGCGGACAAATGGCGACAAACCGGCTCGATAAATAAATATTTATATTTTGCGATCACGCTCGCGCGACATTTTCAAAGTATTTGAATCGGTAGGAAACGAATACGAGTGGCCGGTTTGTCTGCTGATCGAATCGTCGTTGAGTCGTATCGCTTCGATCACCTGCTAATGATTTTGCTAATGACTAATTTTTATATAACTCGCTCCTTGACCCTGATGTAATTTTTATGTTGTATAAAATCCGTAAATTAATAACGAAGCAAATGCGAATTTGCTGCGCCGATTGTACTGGTTAAAAGTTCTATTCGAGCGGTGCATACGGGGTGTCCAAAAAGTCCGCGGTAAAGACGCGCAGAGAAACGCGCGAAGAACGGATATAGATGCACGGAAACGTTTGATCAAACTTTCACACGGAGCCTAATGGTTCCTTGGCGGAATTGTTTCCCCGGAAAGGGATAAGTTGCGTTCGCGTTTAAGCTGATTATGAATTGCTCGAACTTCCTTGATAGAAAGAAAAGAGGGGAACGGGGCGGGAAAACTGCGAAACGCAATTCGCGCACGCACTCACGCGCACGTGTATGCGTGTTGGCCGCAAATAACACGATACATGTACACACAGGCACGACATTCCGTGCGCAGTCGGGCTTGCACACGAGGGACCGGTCGCGTGTACACATCCTCAGATTATGTGTAACGAAGTAGTATTCGTTTCGCTCATTCATAATCATGGCGACGCGGCTGCTCACTACGAACAATGAGCCAGCCCCGTACTCGTAGACCACAACACGGGGAAAGCTGTGGGAATCGCGATTTCCGTTGGGAAGTCGACTACGGTGAACCAGATTCTTCTTCTTGCGCATGCGAGTCCTCTCTGAATTTACCTACCACCGAGCACCTGTTTCTCCATTTTGTTTCACGGTTTTTTTCTTAAGCAGGCCTGCTGACAGATTTTTCCTCCAGATGAGCATAAATCGTTAAGTAACACCAAGGAATCGAGCGAGACGATTTGCATTTTCTTTCTACTCTACCGGCTGTCTCGCTTGCAAAAATGATAAAAATTGTTTGTTCCTAATGATTATTATGTGTAGAAAACTTTTACCAACGTATTGCCGACATTCTTCTGATTAAAACGATACCAAACACGATACAGTTTGGACTGCGTGTGCTTGTTTAATCCACGATATAGTAGGACCTCTATTATCCGAACCGTTGTCATCTGGATTTTCCCGAAGTAACAGGAATACAAAGTTTCTTCGTCTATTAATTCTGACAAGTTGTGGTGAACGAAACAGAACGAAATTCTTCAGAATTTACCACTGTTTTATACTAAATGAATTAATTTTTGTCATGAAATACGATAAACGATGACCCGAGTGTTGTCAAAACTAGCGACAGAGCGACTGGAACAAAGATTGTTCGAAAACATTTCCGTCTCCACGGAAAAGGGGAACGACGGTGTTACGAACTTTATTAATAGATTCAGAGATATTTCGATCGACCGATAATGCGACGAGCGTTCAGTGATAATAGAAGATGGATATTAATGAGACAGAAGTTCGCAGGAATGGGGGACACGGTCTGCGCGACGATAATCCATCGCGATAAAAGGATGATTAATTTCAGGTGAAAATCGCGACCCGATAGGGCTCGAGACACCGTCGTAATCAATGCCAAGGCGAATGATCGACGTGCGACTACAAACATGCACTCCCGATGCGTTTTACACCGCAACGTTTCGAACCAGAAATAATTACTAATAATGCCCATGTTTCTTTATCGCGGCCGGAAGAAGTTTAACTTGTTGCTCCGAGTCGTTCTTCGTGTCTCGACTCGAAATTAAATATTCCATTGCGCTCTCGAATCAAGAAGAAAAGAAGACACGAAGAAGACCTCGAGGAGAAGATGTGAAGATGACCTCGAGAAAAAGAGACGAAGAAGACGTCGCGTGGAAGATAAGGAACAGCTCTTTGTGAAGCGATCAATCCTGAAGTGTAGAAAGTACAGTAATTAGTTCAATAAATTGTGTCGTTTTTTAATAATATAAATAACATTTATATTGAATTAAAATGTATCAATTTATTTCCACTTGAGACATAATAAATAAGTTATCGAACAAAATGCTAGGTATTGACATAAGGGCAAGAGATTAGAAAATAACACCTTACAGGATTTAAGTGTCATTTCAGAATTTTTCACATAATTTGAGACATTGTTATGCTTTGTGCCTGGCATGATGGCGAGCCAAGATTTCTACGGAAAGAGAAGCGCCGACTGAAACACGAGCATCGCAAGGAATTAATTTTCCACGCGGATAAAGAAAGGATAATCGACAGAGTGTGACGTCAGGCTGACGCGTGCACCGCAGATACACTTATCGCTTATCGGCTCTGCAAATAGCGCATCAATGCATTATTTTTGCAGGCACGTTGCTATATCGAGAGGCGAGAAAGCTACGCTAGCACAGTGCATCGCACAAATCCTTGCTACGAGGACTCTGCATTCATTTTACAGGACACAGGTGACTGAAACTGTTTCGGCAAGTTCGGAGGAACGTGCTGAGAATTCGTGTCGATATTTTCTACACTTTGCTTCCAACTTTGCGAATATGATCGACAGCTTTCGATAATAAATGACTTGCAACTGTAGATGCACCTATAATAAATTATCCGAAAATAAAATTGATCTAAAGGATCTTACATATATTAATAGACACGGAAATTTTCAGATTTCTAGCTCGAATCGTTTTCTCGCAATTAATTCCCAGACATCGCACTGCAATTTTGCAATTTCGATTGATTTCAAGTATTTGCAGAGTGCAGAGCTTTATCAAATGCGACAGATGCTTTAAGTAGAGATTGCCCTAAGCGCTTTATCCACCTGAGTAGAAGTGACGCTAAAGTGATACTTGAAGTCAGTCATTTCGAGTGGAAAGAAACCGTCTTTATTTTCCGAGATTTTCGTTAGCGGCCGACATCAAAGGCGTTCAATCTTGCCTGGCGTTGGTACGCGCATGTATGTATTCGTTACCATTGCGAAAAACAGCAGTTGCACTTGACAAATGTGCATCCGTAAATACACAATAGTATGCAACTCGAGAGAGAAACAGAGAGAGAGAGAGAGAGAGAGAGAGAGAGAGAGAAATGCGCGACGTTTGTTGTCACTTCATTCACGTTTCCAATTTCTTTCCTTCTATTTAAAGTATGAACTTCCAGCGAAACGAATGCAAATGCACCCGGTGACTGCACAAACGCACACAGCTTGCATAACGGACGCAAACGTGGCGAGTTTACCGATTCATGGAGACAATACCGCGTTACGGATTATTGTGTACCTTGTAATCGGAATTTAAATCAATCATTTTAACGTTACCGATATTACCGTGCATCGTGAACAATGATATGATACTGATTGTTCTAACAATCTCCCAGTCGTTGTAAAATTGATCTATCGAGCCTTTCGAATATCAATCATAGAAACTAGTATGTGGATTGATTCTGTAACAAATGAGGAATCTACAGTGCAATTGTTTCAACGAGTCTCTAAAATGCGATTCCAAATTCCAATAATAACGCTAACGACAGAATTGTTGAAATACAATAAATCCACAATCTAGTAATTACTGCGTATTTTTATACAAAATAAAAATTTTCTATGGTAATTGCCGCCTAGACATTTACTTATATTCTTACTAATAATACAACAGTATTTTTATATTCTTCAAATACATTTAATTACTTTTTAATTTATTTCAAAATTAAATTGATGCATTTGATCTACTCATTTTCGTAATCAATGCAGTACTATTATCATTAATCCCATTCGACTTTTTAGGACATATTGAGCACAGAAAAAACCGAGCAGAAACAATAATTGATGCTTGTTTGAAAGATTGAGAGGAACCGCTGGCGCACGGAGCGCGCGATCGATGAAATATTTATAAACGTTGGCGACGGAGTGTGGGTGGACGCTTCAAAAATCGGTCTAAGGGAGTGAGAATAATTCGCGATCTAACAACGCAAGTGCAAGAATACATGTACACAGCTACCCCGAAGGTTCTAGCGGAACGGATAAATAATATTCGTGTAGGTGTATCAGGGGACTAAAAATGAAAGGAGGGAGTACACAACCCCCGTTTTGTTGCGGCAAAGGTTGTCAGCGAGCGTTTCACGAAGGTCGGGCATAAACGCATCGCGTAGAAGTTCGTGACAATGACGTTACACGTATACACACCGGCGGTGGCACGCCCCTGCATTGACGTAAATCCAAGGTTAATATGGAACGTCTCGAATCGAACGAACGCCTACAGGTAAGCCCGGCGTAGGCAGAGCCTACGACTCGCTCGGCGATATGCCACCTCCGCCCCGGATCGCTATGCGCATCCACCTGTTTCATCTTCCACCCGAGACGACACTGACGTCCTTATAGAGCGACAACAATGGCGAAAATTCTCGCCATTTTTCCATATAATTCCCCGGAAAGCAACAGTTCCGTTCGAAGCTTTACTTGGATACTTTTGAACGGTTCGAAAATGAAGCAAGTTCGACCATTTCTTTCTATACGTAAAATTATGGTTCTCTGAGAAATCAATACGTACGTCTTATCGTGTGACGTTTGAACAGTCTTTACTGAAAATTTCAGCCACATAAAACGAACCAGAAGAACGTAGCAGCTATTCTGATATAGTAGCAGTCTATCTCTCAACGATTGAAAAATTGTATTCTGTTCATTTTGTCGTATGATGATGTCCTTTCAACTGACTCAGAAAATACCGAATTTGCACAATGATCTGCAGTCTGATTATTGTGACTAATAAATTATACATCAGTTGCACAGACGAGATATACTATTTCCATAATTTTAAATAAAAACGCAACCACAAAGGTTGCAGCCAAAACATCACATTCGGACCCAAATTCCCTAAAAATTAATTGTAATTCGCTCTCGAAAGGGTTAACAAACGAGCTCTCCACCGGGAAGCATTATTTATTCGTGAAAAATGCTAATTGCGCACCGTTTCCATACTCGTATCAAATTTAATATTCACGACGTTCTTTTGTTTGTTATCTTATTTACAAGTCTGAAAACTTGACGAGCATGTTCCTCTCCTCGCAGGTCGATCGAGAGGAACGAAAGATCAGGGGTTAAGAAAGTGTCGCGTGAGTACTAATTATAAATTACAGGAAACGAACGAGGAGAATGATTTGCACGAAACATTTTCCACCTTCGTGGATATCTGATTCGCTCGAGTATAGCTGCTAAATTAGGGCGGATACGTTTGGCGAGGATCTTTCGCTTGTATTACACGAAATAATCTCGCAATTATTTTTCCAGGGTACCATTAATTTAATCTCGTTCTACTTTCCAATTCGGTCTACGAGCTCCAGTTTCTTTTCTCTCTTTTTTTCTTTTATTCGTTCGGGGAGAATAAATCTCAAGTACACCGAGGAAGTTTTAATTCGAATGCAAGCGCAGAACCGCCAGATCAAGACTTGTTCCCCCACTCCAATTTCCCCTTCTACCGGTCACATGACTCGTTCGTCTCTGTCGTGCATACTGTTTACTAAAGGTTCCTTTAGTAAATTACAGATTTGCGAATTGGGAATTCCGATCCATTTTTAAGGAAGAAAATTCGAAAATTTATCGTTTCCACTATAAAAATAAAAAGTATTGCTGCGAAGTAGTACGGGGAATGTGAACGTACTCTACCGGAATGTATTCCCCCGTTTCTCGCGAAAAGTAACTGCGAAATTAAAAATCGTGATAAGATAGCTGGAGAAAATCATTGATACGGCGACAATCTCGGACAGAAATCTCAGGAAAGCTGCTGATACGAAAAATATTTCGGCTTTATCTGTTATACTATTACACGCATGAGATTCCAGCCACTCTTGCAAATACGTTGCTTTCAGCAATAATATTTATACGGGCAACATTCTATTTCTATGCCAAACAGACTTTAAACAAATCTATCTGCAAACACTGCCGAGTCTAGGTATATTCAAAGAAAAATTCTTTGAAGAGAAACAATATTCTCTTCTGTTATGCTTGATATTTAGTGCTTGTTCTATTTCACTTGTTTAAATATTGGCTGAATAATCTCAACGAACGTTTCGTGATTGCGAGTACTCTATTGTAACAGAAATAGATGCTTCCCGTTGTCGCGTATACATAGTTCTTTTCGCTTGAATAGCCTCGAATAAGAATATGGCAGTTCAAGTTAGAGAACAGAAAAATCTATGCTCCCCATTCTTCTATTATAAGCTAGATGTACGTCCGCAAGGCTCGAATGTAGCCTGTTTATACTGTGCCGCGAATATTTATAAAATACACAACGATCTTACACAGAGAAAGCAAAAATATTACATAGACGATTATGTTTATTTATCTCGTCAAGAACCAACAAACTTTCATGCAATTTCCTACGTATTAATTTACAAATGATTGAAATCGAATGAAACTTCAATTCGACGCTATACCACCGTTCACCGTGAATTAAAATACACGAATATTCGTGAAATTATTATACTGGATGATTAAGTAATTATTATCTCTGCTGTTTTTGAAAATATGAAAAAGTTTTCTCAACCAAAGGTTTTCAGTATAAATAGCACTACAATATGGCGATAACAGTTTTTTTGTAGGTAAAAGAGTTTCCGAGATCTCAAGGTCACCTTCATTTTTTTCAATAGAAACATACGTTTTTCTATGCACTATTCGATGCAGCTCGTCATTCCCTGTAAAAAGTATTAACCTATATATGCCGAAAAATTAATAATTTAAGAGATATTTCAACTTTAATTTTGTCGAATCCTAAACGAAACTTTTTTAGAATGTCTTTAAACTTTCTTTAACATGTTAGATGTTGGAAGATGTATAAGAAAAATAGTTTAAACGACTGTTTACAATTTCTGTATCTGTGCATTTGAAATCATTTTAATGATTCGAGTATGCCGAGTAATTAAAATATTGAATCGTTTCGAGCGCGTTCTTAATGAAGATCCCGTGGGTATTCTGAAATACGGTCGATTCGAAGTTTTTCGAAGGTCGACCAGTGAGAACGCGATTCGGAAACAGAAACGAAACGGCCCGGGGATCACGCGATTGAGAACATCTAACGCCGTAGCGTGTACACCGAGTAAGCGGCGCTCGGCAAGTTGCCGGGTCAAGACTCTACTACACACAGGTTTCGAATCGAAGCGCGGGCGTAATGAAATACCACGGCTCTTTAGACCTATCGCAGCTCCATTTGCAAAGCGTCGGAACGCGACATCACGTGCTGATAACGACCACCGAATTTTCCTTCTGACGGTATCTTGCGTACTCGAATAGCCATCGTTTGTTGTTCTCGTGACATTACACGAATCGTGGAATAATGCTTTCACACGAGTAACAGCCACGTTCCATTTACCGCTTCAGATTGTTATATTATAAATTTAACAACTTTTAAAACACATTCAGCTTAGTAAATACATTCCTCTACATTTTTGAAAAATCACTCTTTACATAAAATTTAGCGTCTAAAGTGTTTTTTAGTCGTCAAAGAGTCCTGACGAAGAGCCCGAGAACCTATGCGTATGGCCGCACGGGCGCGGCCGACTTTAAACAATAATAACGCGTGATATTGGACGAGATTGGAAATAATTCTTGCACGATTATATAGAAGAAAGTGTGCTGAACATATTCCATTTTGTAAAATTCCATGATCTCTTCTGACTTAGAAGATATACTGAAATTTTAAATTTCGCGTTTTAGACCACTGTGCGCCGGCGACCTAATAGTACGCAAAGGAAAGTAGAGGGAGAGAGAAAGAGAGAGAGAAGAAGGAAAGTTTACCGAGAAGGTTGACGACCGTCGCGCGGCAGCACCTACGCCAGGAACGGCGCGAACGAACGAACAGCCCGAACAGACCGAGCGAGCGAACAAGCGAACAAACTAAACGAAATCGGACGAAGGAGTCCGACCGAGTCGGAGAGCGCTAGATCGAAATGACTCACCACGTGAATGCTGGATAGCCCGACGGGGTCGTTCTGCTTCTTATCCGTCTTCTTGGCCTGTCGTTTCGCCTTGCTCTCGAGGAATCGTTGTTTCAACACCAGCGTGTCCTGTATGTTCTGCTCGCACAGTCCGTTAAAGCTCTGATCGAATCGCGGTATACAATCGGTCTGTCTTCTACGATAATTCTCGATCCTACGTCGTAGACGATCGACGACCGCCTGTCTCTTGGGGGTGAGCACCTCACCCATGCCAGGTGCTTGACCCATTTGTTGCTGCAGCTGCAGCTGTTGACCGGTTACGTTCAACTGTCCGGTCGCGTTCAGATCATGGATCCCGGCCTGTTGGCCGATCACGTTGCTCACCACCACGTTGTTGGTGTTGTTGGCGTTGTTCGGTGGTGCCTGGCCCACGCAAACCGAGATCGGGCCAGGCGCTGTGCCGGGGGGGCCTTGCGGGGGCTGGCGGGGCAGGAGCCCCCCGGCCTCCATACAGCCCCCTAAATCCACCGCAGGGTAAGCCAGCTCAGTGAGAACCCCTGCTACCGAAGCGCCTGACAAGCGCTGCTGCTGCTACTGCTGCGACCTCGTCTCCCGCCGCTGCCCTCGAGCCGAGCATCCTCTGCCACCCTGCCAATGCGACGATCCTCAACTTCCGGTCAAGACGCATTTGGAATATCCCGCTACTCCTCTCACTCTCTCTCTCTCTTTCTCTCTCGATTCTCTTCACCGTTGCACACGAACCAACGATCCACTCTCTTCGTAACAACCTCTCGGCGTCGTCGATCAGTTCGGGCCGGTCACATACCTATACACAGACACACACGCGCACTTGTTCCCCTGAATCCACGTGAATATCCTGTACGTCCCCAAGTCGAGCTCCTTACCGATTGTAAACACTGTCTGTCGTCACGCTTCCCACCGGGGGGATCAGCAATGTCGCGTTTCGAGAAAGACACGCGGAGCTTTCTCGCTCGCGCATGGACGCGCGGTTGTTGACATCGGGCCCCGGAGTATCGCCGATAGATTACACACGGCTCCTGTCTTCACCGCCGTTTTATTCCCAAACGATGCCACGTGACTGTACGGTATGTACACCGTGAAGTCCGTGTCGCACGGACGCGACCAGTCACCGACCAGTTCTCTCGGCCTCCACGCGAACGCGCCTCGCGCGAGATTGCCGCCGTGTTGTTTCGCGGTCCCGCTATTATACACGAAACACACGCACCATCCAATAAACCGATGCACGCGGCGTGCGTGCGCGCGCGCCACAGCCTCCGTTGACAACCGGAGGATCCGCTGTGATCGCTCGCCGGAGACCCGGTGTCTCCTACTCGTCTTTAGGCGAAAAGGTTTTTCGAACTGTCACTCTCGACGAGACGCGCGCGAAGATTCGACGGTACGACGGAACGTTCACCGCGCGCGACTAAGTTCAGGGCCTGGAAAACTACGCGCACACCGAGGCCGGCCGAGCCGACGCGACCTCTGCCGACGAGCGCCGAGACCGACGAGCAGTGGCGCCATGTTTGAATCGCGAAGGGGGGAGGAAGAGACATTCTTCTCAGAGACCGTGTTTTTTATAAGTTTATCGGTAGTATGGTTTGAATTCTGAGCTTATGTTTGGACGTATTAGACCTTCAACCAATGTGACGGAATATGTTATTGCTATTTTCGGACTGCAAATTTTATGCGTTAGACGTTTCCAAACAACGTTACATAACACGTCATTGTTGATATGACATGTTCGGAAGGAATTTAAAACAGTAAAAAGAAGATAAACACTTGAGATTACCAAAATATTATCTTTAAAATTAGTGAAATAGTTTAAAGCAAGATCTATATTTTCACGTGATTTTTGTTTCTTACAATTAACACAGAAGATTGTAATTTTGCATAATAGCCTACAGTCTAATTATTACTATTAACAAATAGTGTGTAATACCTATTGTGCATTTATAATTGCTCAATGATATTCTATGATCCACATTCTGGTACGTTCTAATCAGTCTATTCCATCTGTTTGTTTCAACGATTATTTGAACAAAGTTCACAGAACAGACATATTGGATGCGTCATTTCGCGTGTAATACCGATTACATCAAACAATCAATTCGTCCAAGATGGTAATTATTAAAACGAACAAGTACAAAACATTTGCTCCCTGCTTACATCAAAATCCTAACAAATCCGTACCTTATACTTCAAACAAACCTTTTCAAAAGGGGCTCGAATAAACAACGGAAGCATAACCGTCGAATTTTCACCTAGACCGCGACACCCTGAATGAAAGAAACAACAAAAACAGGTTTACAAACTGTTTATCTTACGATAAATAATCCGAAGAACAAACCTAGGCCATGATATCCTAAAAATGGCGTTCCGATTTATCAATACCACGGTCGATGCAAAACCACAGTCTCGGACTTCGCAAGAGTCAATATGTATTGCCCTAGCGTAAGACCTGAAATGTGTTTCGAATGCCCTCTTTGGACGCTAAAGCCCAACTAAAACTTCTGGATAAGAGCCCCTCTCTCTTACTCTTCACTTCGCTCTTTCTCTCTCTCTCTCCCTCCCTCTCCCCATAACTCTCTGTCTCGCTCACTGTTTCCTCGCTCTCGGTCGTCAGTGTTGTTGCCAAAGCAAGAGGGGAAACGAGATGGTAGGTAGTGGGAGTGTGCGACAAGCCTTTCGCGGTTTAATATCGGGACTGGCTCATGGATCGGGCACACGCTTCGACAACGGAAGACTTTTTTGCATGGGCCCCTACAAATAACTGGCGGTGAATTATCGATAATTATCGATTATTCTATATCAGTTATTCACACTGTAAATTAGGCACATAAGGGATTGACGCACGAGTTTGCTTTCCAAAGAGAGGCCCTTTGGTATCTATTTCTAAATGTATTTTTCATAACCAAGGATTCATTTTACTAGTCCAATCAGGAATCAAAACCAACCATTAGACTGACCCCCGCGATCATTCAAATGTATAGGAGTCTGTTATTTTTAAGCAATTCACGAAGGAATTAGGAAGGATGAGTGTATACTGGGTAGGTGCCGAAATAATTTTTTTTTACCATTCCGGTAAGCAGAGCGCAAAAATATTCAAATCGGAACAGTCTCCATGGAATTGATCAAATCGACATTAGAAGAATTCAATGATATCGTTACGTTACTCTCGACTAATTAAAATTATTCAAAGAGATGTTTTGCATAAAGATTCGTAGTCTAGTCATATGAAACGAAGATATAGGTGCCAAAAATAGCTGATGTTGTCAATGGGACGTTAAAGAGCAGAAGAGAAAGAAAGAGGAGATATTTCGGCTTCGCCGGTGTAAATAGCGGAACGGCAGCGCACGGATCGCGCGCTGAATCTTTTCGATTGTCCGAGTGCGTCGTCGAGTGCGCGTTGGACGTTACAACAGGTAGTTGTGAGCGAGGGCAGCGTGCTCCCGGTGGAAAGAAAGGAAAAGACCCGTGGGAGGAAGCGAGATGTTCGATAAACGGACGCAAGCGTGCTGAACAGAGAGAGAGAGAGAGAGAGAGAGAGAGGGGAACGTGTCCCGGACGGTGGGGGTAACGATGGGGGGAGAAGCTGCAAGGAAGACGGAGCCATAACAGAAGGGGAGAAAGATGGGATAGTAACAGGGAGGGGTTCTCCACTGTTTCGCCGGATACCTCCGCACTCTGCCTTTGCACAACTGCCCGTGCTACGGAGCTTCGAATCTAACATGCACGAGACGGGTTACTCACGCGGCTACCCTCCCCTCACCCTTCTCCTTCCCTCTTCGCTCCCCTACCTCTCCCCTTTTCTCCCTCGAACTCACGTATTTCATTCTCCTCATCCGCCCCACCCGTGATCTCTAGCAGAAGGACGCGTTTCCGTAGTCTGGCGTCGAGCAGTTTTCGAAATTAATATTTCAAGACTCTCGGAATTAACATATGTACCACAGACGAACGGTGAATTATTTATCCCAGCTTTTTCTAGCGTTACGATGTTTTTATCGACTGCATTTTCCGTTGTGTATTTGCAACAGGACTCGGGAACTGTTATAATGTCGATATCCAAGAATTTTTATTCCAACCAGAAAACCTTCCAAAAAACAAATTACTTGAAAATGAATATGTATCTACTAACTGATTTATTATTTGACTGCGAATCTTTATGCGAAATGGAAATTGTCTGCGTCAATTACAAGAAAGGGGAGCTACATAACGTAGGTCAACTCCGATTTTTTTTTCAATGATATGATATATATATATATATTTTATGTACTATCTAATAGAGCGTTTTAAAACGTATACAGTGACCTACGGGTCAAGGTCATTCAAGATCACTGAAGGTCAATTGCGATGGAAAATAATTAAAAAATATCTTTAAAAACTATTAACACGAGATTATACAATAATAGAAAATCAGCAATGCGAAATACATGATTTCGCTTTTAGCCCTTTGAAGACGAACGAGGCCGCGTTAACGATATCATTCTCGTGTATCCTTATCCTTAAAATTACAAATAATCTGACTATTCAAATAACAAAAGACCAGCACATATTTTTCCTTTGCCTCAGTATTTAATTCTTCAAGAAAAATAGTATTAATATTTTTTATTCTGTGTTTTCTCCGCCAAGCTTAAAAAAGAATCATTTTGAACACTTTGGATTCTGAGGTATAGATGTACACATAGGAAATGTCTATTAGATAACGAGTAAATTGCGACTGCACCCAGCGATCGAGTGCATAGTGCATTCTAGTAGAAGCTTTGTAAACTATAAAAAGCTGCCGATTGCTTTACCATGTCATTACTGCCATCTTTGAGACGCTCACTGCAACTCAAAGTGTAAATACAGTCGACAAATGTCGCGACAATAGCGTCATCTCCCCACAAACAAATATACCAATGTTTCTCCCCTCTACTACTACGTCACGTTGTCCGGATGCGGCCATGTTATCCCTGCATCTGTCATCCCTGATTGTAGGGACACGTGAGAGAAGCTTTAATGTAAATAATGATTTTTTAGTGATTTTTTACGGTAGATTTGTTCGGTGTAGATAATATTGATCCCCTGTCACTGTTTTGTATACACATAACTTTCATACACAAGTAAATCAAATTCTTTCTTTTTTCTTCCAAGTATTTAGCAAATAATGCTCCAAACCAGAATGTTTATATTCGAGTCGACGATTTTGAACGTGTACTGAAAGGACACGTGTACACGGAATCCGTGGGTGGTATATTCGTGAATTAAGTATTGAAGTGTTCTTAACGCATGTGTAATTATGCATTCTATTCTCCGTGTTCATGGATATAGAGATCCGTGTATTTTTCTGCATTGCACGTTCGTTTTCCGATTGGACTCTTTTCGACTGTTGATGTTAGACACGGGTATCATGTATTTAATATTACACGGATTAAAATTCGGATTCGTTTATCACATGTGTACACGTGTATTTACATACACGTGAAGCAAGAACTAGTTTATATCACTGTGTCCTTTGTTTCAGGGTAAATATCTAAGATGGATCTGAGTGCTTCGAAGAATGGTAGGTTTCCTTTCATACAAGGAACAAAGCCTTCGATAAAGAACTCACAGCTACTTATATCAACTGGAATTCCTTCTCTTGATCATCTAATAGGAGGTGGATTGCCTATCGGATCGCTGTTTATTGTTGGTATGCGATAATCATCATAGAGCTATTACAGACACTGTTGTACAATGTGAGCATACTACTATATAGGAAACAAATAATATATAAAACATACTTCCAGAGGAAGATCAATACGGTACTCATGGTAGAATTATATCAATGTACTTAGTGGCCGAAGGAGTGGTCACGGAGCAGCCAGTGTTAATAGCATCTAAAGATTCGGAAACGTTCCCAATGGTGTTAAAGGTCCCAACTGTTATAACCGATACCAAATTGAGCAGTCAAATGCATCACTTAGATGAACAGATGAAAATTGCATGGAGGTATCAGAATATGAAAGTAGTCGACCCGATGCCCAGTGGTGGACAATCCTTTGGTCACTATTACGACCTCGCTAAGAAAGTAGATATAGAGAAAATCGAAAAAGCAGATATAACACAGTGGTACGACGACAGCTGCCCCACGAAAGACAGCACTTTCGAGAACTCTTCCTACTCGAAATTATTGCAGTGCATTCAAGACACGATACAGAAAGGTCAATTCTCGATTTCAGAAACGCCTGCGAAAAGGCAGGTTCTTAGAATTGCGATTAATTCGTTAGGATCAAGATTATGGTCGAGCGACACAGAAGAGAAATCTAATCGGGATTTGTTAAAATTTTTATATCTATTTAGAGTACTTTTAAGGTATTCTTATGCGGTTGGCGTTGTATCAGTGCCTGTAGAGTGCTTAGATAATTCAGTAAGTTTAACATTCGATGTTTGTTCAATAAAAGGTTGAGAAAATGAGGTTGCTCACTGTAAGGATTATTTTAGAGCGGCGTTGTACAGCAAATCGAGCATTTATCGGATATCGCTGTTAGATTCGAATCTTTCGAGGGTACAAAGGCGGAAAGAAATCCTCTGTTTAAGGACTATCATGGTTTATTGCACCTGAGGAAATTACCTGCCTTGAACACAATAGCTAGTCACAATCCGGAAGCGCGAGATTTAGTGTTCAGGATGTGCCGCAAATCATTTGACATTAAGGTAACTAAATTGTTAACAATATTCTCCTACCAACATAGTAAACTGTATTTATTAATTCCATTGTTTAGGTCATGCATTTACCATCGGAAATGGGAGACACCGCACAAAGGGAGCAAGATGATATTGAACCTAACGGAGGGTGCGGTAGTCAGTCCCGTAACAGCTTGTTGGATTTCTAAAAAAATGATGTACATAAACATACTTTTTATGTCTAAAATATTTAATAAATATCTTTATATACATATTACATCTAAAGTGCGTCGACTTCGAATTTTTATTGTTTCACCACTCCCTGTGCCTTCCAGAGTACTGCTAGCACGTTTGCCAGATTATTTTACAAATATTATTTTGTCATTCAATAACGAAATATGTGCAGATAGATTTTTCCTCAAACTCTGAACTTTTTAAATAAATTGGAAAATGTATAGCTAAATTGCAACGTTAGAGGCATCCCGTTCTCTTGAAACATGTTTAAATATTTATTATGTCATTAAAACATTTACCGTTGTATTTAGGAGAGTCTACAGAATAATTCTACATAAGAATTATTCAAATAGCTTATTCAATAGGACGGTTAAATAAGAAAAAATTCTCAAACTTGAAAATTTGACTTTATCTTGAAAATTAGATTTCATAGTCTATAAAAATTGCTTATTGATCATAGAAAAATTGGTTTTTCGTTGCAGATCCATGCGCTGTTCGCGCTATTTTACCCAGAAGTGCATACTGCGGCGCGTGAATTAATGCAGACAGGAGGAGATAGGCTCCGTGAACACTCACAATAATACTCGTAACACATTTACCCGCTCTGCAATTTTTACCGTAGATACGGCTCTGTCGATGTATAGAAACATATTCCGAAGCTCACGGTAGCTTGTAATAAATAGAACTGTACCGATAGTACAAGCGGTACAGTCTAACGAACTCTCCCTGTTATTAATTAGTCACGCCAGTTTCTTCTTTTTTTCACTCAGAAACAACGAACTCGAAACCGTGGTCCATATAACCATCTTCAAGAACTGATCTAAACTGGCGTACGGTGAACTAATACAAACAACACAAAAATAAAAATACTTTTCCAAGACTCTATATTAATGGTAAAAATCATTTTATGTGTTTTTATTTCTAGTTGAACTTGAAAATTGGAAAATTTTAACACGAGTTGAAATCAGAAATTAAACATTTCAGAGGTTTAAAATTCGAATATTTAAAAATTTGAAAATTGGAAAGGTTTAAAATTTGAGAATTTAAATACTTGTAAATGTGAAAAATTCAGTTGAAATTGAAAAGAGTTGTAAGAGGGTTGTAGAAGAGGAAAATTATATCTCTAAATATTCAAAAATGTGTATTTCTAAGCCCATAACGCCTACATTTACAGCAATAAATATAATTCTACTACTTCATCGTTACCATCCACCTGTAAATATGAACATATCTCGTTCCCAGGACCCGACACAGCCGATAAGTATCATTTTATTCGTTGGACTAGAAAAGGGGTTGAACTGTATTGGCCCGTGACGGTCGCCACCAAACACGTCCACAGAGAGCTCCCCCCACGCGAAATTCGACAAACCCGTCACGTATCTGTAACAATCGCGTAAGTATGCGCATATGGACATTTTCAGCCCCTCCATTTTTTTGTTCGGTGCCTTTCTATTTCCTTCCGGTTCCATCCGGTCGGTCGCGCATGAGGGCTCGCAACTCGCAACGCAAGCGCACCTACAGATGCTCGTATTCGTACGAGTACAGGCACCATGTATCACGCGCCAGGTTTTTAGTTCCCCGGTTAACGCGAGCACGTACGCTTCGAAATTGGAGAGACGACAGCCGAAAATTGTTTGCCCGCGATCTATCCCTTCAGACGATTCGAGAATATCGCGCCGAGAATTCGATAAACGGACGTACACGTTCTACGCGACGATTCATGGAGTGTCATCGCGAGGGATTAACGTGACGATTTGTCACCGGTGTTGAGGAAGGATCAAGGAAAAGCTCGATGGACATTTTTTAAGTCGGGCAAAATGGAATCGAAAAGCTTCGCGGTCTCGCGGATCTTCGTTTGCTGCGCCAATGTCCTCTTTTTGGTGAGTTATAGCTGAAATTATTCGGAAACGTTCAGTCGTCGATATGAAATTGTTTCATATGATTTTATTGGAAATGTTGAGATGATTTTAATCCTTCAGTGGACGACCGTTGTTGTAATTAAACTGAGGATTTTATGTTTTTATGACAAAAATGGTTTCAACCCTTAAGTGGAATAATCTTATTTGTGTGCTTTTTTGTGATAAAGATGAGTAAGTGTTACGCAAAACAGTAGAAACCATGCTGGAAAAATACCCCAAAAACGTAGCAGTTTTAAAGAATCGCTAATATCTTTCAAGTTTAGAATACATTGCTTGAGATGACGCGATGCCGGCAGTAATGAAAATGACTTTCTCGACTTGCAGATATCGGGGTTCGCGTTAATGACATTGGGAGCACTGTTATTAGCCGACGACGAGCGAATTCTGCTGTCACGTTTATTGGGACCAGGCGACATCCAACCCGAGCAACCACTTTTCTATTATTTGGCCTTCGCAGTCGTTGGACTGGGATTTTTAATCACGCTCACGGGGCTGCTCGGATGCTGGGCAACTTGTCTCTACAATCGATGCGTTACCATTTCTGTGAGACACCCCGTGATTAAAATATTATGACCTAACAGTCTCATTTAGCTCTCATTGTCTAACGAATTCAGAACTCTCTCCATCATCTTCCACTATTTAACCATCATTATTATTTAATTTACACTGACAATTATTTCTTTATTATTACGTTGATTTCGTATTCGATCTTAATGTTAAGGGTCAAACGTCACTTCAACGTCATCTTATCTCCAATTAAACGCATTTTTTCAAATTTTCTTAGTCCTAGATGCTACGATTTATAATAGTTATCAAGTCCGCGATCTTTAAATTAAAATTGAAAGGTATAACTGAGATATTTATTCATAGATTTGATCAATAAAATATTTGTCTGTCTACTCTATTACTTTCTGTCATTTTTTGTTGAATAGCTTAACTTTAATTTTAATTTAAAGACACTACGATCTTTTGTTCCAGCCTAATACAAGAGGGTTGGCAAAATTTTCGCACCGTGTAACATCGAAACCGCATTTCCAGAGTACCGCGTTCTAAGAGGGTCGAGTGTAATATAAAGACGACATTGCGGAACGTTGTCTGCGAGTTTTAGAAGCTTCTATAGCGAGCCCTTGGTTTTAATCGCCGCGAACCAAGGTCTTCCCGATGCGCTAGGTTCTTCGACGAACCCTGACGATGAGTTTGCTCGGCAGAGCCAAGTAAGACCAGATTTCCCGGTGTAGCATGGTCACGCGTCGCTTGCCCGGAAACGGATCTCCATAAATCCAGGCACGCGTGCCTACGGAAGGAGGGCGAGCCTGTGTATCATTTAAAAACAGTAATTATTCACCGGTCGCTTATTAAAGGAATAAACGCGTGCACCGCTCCTGAACGAGTTTCATCGCGCGCGTACCTGCTCTCCGCGTAGAATCAAATTGTAAATGACCATTTCACCGAGAGACTTCTTTAAAAATATGGGAAAAACGCTAACTGTACACTTCGTCGAACATGCGATCTCTCGCAGCGTATTTCGCTTGCGTGTGCTCTTCTTTAACGAACGTAATGTTTACATTTTTATATCGAGAACCTCGGCTTATATTTTCATCTGGAACTTTGTGGGAAATTTAAGAAATACGTTTTTTAAAATTATTAAACGAAGAAACATATTTTTACGTAACTTCTGTTTCCTAGAATCGATCCGATTTTTATTTTGCATAAAGACACAGTCCAGTAATTACTGATAAGTAGACCGTGGATTTTATACATTTATGGGAAAAATAAATGAAAAATTTAAGAATGTTGTTCCACTATTTTCCATTTATCAAAGTTGTTAAACGAAGAAATACATTTTTACGTAACGTCTGTTTTCTAGTGAATTTTTATTTTACATAAAGACGCAGTCCAGTAATTACTGATAAGTAGACTATGGATTTTATGCATTTATAGGCGGACTATTTTTATTTTGCATAAAAATCCAGTCTGCTGATAAGCGTGCATACAATTTTTCAGTCTTACAACAAGTTTTAACGGAGTCTTGTTTTCCTGTTGGCAGTGTAAAATATAATTTGATGTTTCTGTTTTTGTGTTTCCAGTATCTGATTATAATAGTCCTTTTGGTGATCGGCGAATGCACCGTATGCGTTCTGGTCGTCTTTTGGCCGTACGTTCTGGGCATCGATGTAAGGCCAGCACGATTGATACGAGCCTTGCAGCGCAGCTATGCAGTTCCTGGCCGAGAACAATTCACTGCAGCCCTCGATCTCGCTCAGACTACGGTAGGTTTCAGTTACATTGATGTAACATAGTAAGCAGCATGAAGATCAATGTTTGCGAACAACGTCTAGATTTTTATGTATTCTGCTACCTTCGTGGACCAGTTGTTCGTTAGATTGCACGATAATATGACGAAGACATATTGCATCAATTTTCTATTCATATTCATGTCTCTATAATTAAAAACTGCTTTATCTGGGAAGCATTCGCCTACATTTTTCGCTCTCTTTATCAGATTATTCATTATTTGTTTATTAGACTTAATCCTCGCCTTATGGCTGGGGATGACGTCCGGTTTACATATTACATAATTAGATATTTTGCGATTAAAAGTTCGTAGAAACGATCGAGCTTTGAATTCAGTGCCTTCAAGTCTTTCGAATTGATAGAATAATGTTATGTTAAGTTATGCTATGTTTTTATATCATAGTCATTTTTAGTGGTGTCTCAGAGGAGACCATCGAGCGCGAAGGATTAATAAGTTAGAGATTAAATTCTTTTAATCTTCGTACTCATTTAACGGCCTGCGCTACAATATCGAGTCGGACTCACGATGAAGATTCTGAACATAGTCTAATAAATTTTGATGTAGTTACTGTACACATATACTATATAATTGAAATACAATGTAATTCAATTGTGCAATTGATTTGCAAGGTAACTGAATTAGCACAACTCTGATTTCGCTAGAATTTGAAAATTCTCGATTTGAAATTTCGAATTGACGATGTACAAGTATGAAACAGGAAGTGGACGGTTTGCCGACCAAACGAAAGAGGAATCAACAGGCGATCGAGGGAGTGCCCGCGTTTTCCCGAAACGGTCCTGTTCACGATTTAATGTGTCGTGGAAAGCAATTACATTCCGCACACCCCTCCGACATCGAACGCTATGAATTGCGACGACCTTTTCAGTTCGCTTGCTGCGGCATAAACGGAAGCAGCAATTACGGCACCTCCTGGTGGCGGCTGCAGGAAGTGGGACGAAGAGAATTAGTGGTGCCTCTCAGTTGCTGCACCCTGAACAACGCCAACGAGACGGACTCCTTCCTCAACCCCGAACCTGCCAATCTTACTCTCTGCCAGGCTTTGAACCCCGCCGAACATCAACACGCTCGACACACCGCTGTACGTATTTTAATAAGGAAATGATTAAACTTAAAAAACATCAGACATCCTGGAACAGCTGACCACCAATGTTGCCCATCGGGGATTTTTGTGGGAACACGATTGAGCTTTCTTCGTGAAACTTGTACGGAGTACCATTCAGTACCATCCAGTACGGTTAATTAAAAAAATCTAAAATTCTCGAATTCGTCACAGTTCGGCATTTCGAAGACCAATGCTTGAACAGTATAGTTCGCGCGCCGATTTCGACGAGGCTATAGCGATTTCAGTGGCGGTCGAGTCGACAGGAACGAGGAAACGCGATCGTCGATACACTTTCCGTGGCACGTACTACACGTTCAATAATGACCCGCATGTAAATGTCACCGCCTAAGGGAAACCCAATCGTATGCGGGTTGCGCAAAAGTTTGTCGAGTGTATCGTTTCAATCGGTATCGCATCTGCGAATGAGAACGATTCGCCGACAACAAAAAGAGGGAGGAAAGAGGAAATATATGTAACGAGGGTGGATAAAGTTAGCCCCGCACATTTCTATTGCCAGAGAGGAGAAAGTTTTCTCGTCTTTGTGCTCGACGTGTATGAAATTTCACGCGTCCACGCAGAAATCGAATGTAGATTGAAACGTCATCGCGTGCCGCCGCTTTTGTTCGCGAGCGCGATGACGTTATCACGAAGCGAATTGTCCGCCGTGACGCTTCGCCGCGTTATATGGAACGATCAGTTTTAATCTATAATTGAATACACTTCGACCGGGGAAAATTGAATACGGTGTCGCGCTTGTGTCACCCGATCTCCGAAATTTCTTGATTAACGGAACTAATGTCGCGAAAAGGATCGAGTCTAATTAAATCAACGTAATGTGATTTTTGGGAATTCTTTCTGGAAAGATTCATAAACTTTTATTTTAATTGGAGAATTTAGTCAAAAGTGTATACAGCGTGGAGAGTTGATAAATCTCAAACGTAAGGTGCGAAAATAAAGTTACAATTCATTTCTGCACCTAATATTTATTATCTGAGTCTATGTAAATCTTCTTTAGAATTGAATAATAGATTTTTTTCCAGGGCTGTTTGGAGATGCTCGAAAAATGGACACAGGATCAAGCACTGATACTGCTCACTGTCGGATTGGCAGTGATTTTCGTGGAAGTGGCCGCGCTTTTGAGCACATTTTTCGCATGCTCGCGAGGACATAAGCGAGCCAAGTCCCGAGCATCGACGTTTACGTCCACGCAAACTTTGAGCCCCTTCAGCGAAAGCGATCATGATTTTGGTAAGCGTTCTTCCCTTTCTTAATTGTTATTCTTCTTAACAATGGCAAAAACTCTGTTCAAGTTTAACGGTGTCGAATGATGAACACGAATTTTCTTCAACGTCTACCTTATAATCCTCCCTCAAATCACTGACGATTCTCAAATCATTCGCAGGCATGGGGATCGAGAATCGCATGCACGCAACAAGCACAACGTTCGGCGCCAAGTCTTGAAGGTGGCTAGAGGGCAGTGAGGGTAAATCGCCAATCGAGATCAAGACCGCAGACTCAAAAGCCATCACCAATCTACCCAGACTAAACGACGTCTCTCGCTTCAATCGTAGCGTCATCGAAGACTGGAAGAATCCATCGAAATTCTACGACGACATCTTACGAAGCGACCAACTATACGAAGAACGAGCAATAGACGTCCCCAATCAGCCTTTCCTCCGAAACTGCTCGAAGAACAGTAACGACACCAGCAAACCAATCGACGACAGAAAGACCTTAACTAGAAACAAGCCTTCAAACAACGGAACAGTTAGGAGCATTCCAATTAAACACTATCAAGCTTCGATCGCTCACAACATGGGTACACTAAGAAGATCCACAGCTCCGCAGTCTCAGTTCGAATCCTCAATCTCTGAACCAGAAAAGAACCACTGTATCCCAAAGTATAAAACGGTAAACGATGTGTCTCACGCTAAAAACGAAAGCAACGAGGCTTCTCAAGTTCCTCATCCTGTGCATTTTCTGAAACACTCAGACATAGCTAATGCGACTAGAAGGTCCTGTCATTCCTGTGACTATCAACGCGAGGCTCAAACAGGGGGCAATAAGATCAACTCTAAGTTGAAGACTTTGGATCGTAGGATAGCCAAAAGCGAGTATAATATTTCCAGTAGAGATGACGAAGACGCCAGTGATTTTGAAGAGTACTTCCACAAGTCTTCTAGAGCGATGACTATGGGACGTTTGAGGTCCATTGAAGCTAGACATCATTTCAGAGATGAAACCGAGGGGAATGGAGTAGTTAGGCTTTCGAAGGATGAGGAAAATAGACTTGCTAGAAAATGGGGGACTATTGATCTCCAGCGAGGACACGTTGGTCAAAAGATATCAGCGTACGAGGAGAATGCTAGACGCAGCGGTCGCAATTGGGAGTATAGTGACAGGTATCAGGTGCTTCCAGAGATGAAAAAGCACAGAACCATAGGTGTGCCTCTAGTAGGGATGCATAATGCTTGTGGTTTGCCTGTGGTTGCTTCCTGGCCCGAGCACGAGCTTCTAGAGCCACTAAGAGTCCGTAGCAGAGTTATAGGCACCCTGAGACCCATTTTTAAGACCCCGAGGACTTCTGATGGTCGCCATAGAACTCATCCCAAACGGAAAGCACCTCAACCGGGTCAGATCATGTCCAGGAAGAAGTATGAAGCTGAGAAGATGAAGAGTTTTGATAAGCAAGTTGAGTATCCTTCGATAAAGTCTTTGGTGTCTTTGGATCCTGAGGCTTGTGAAGCTAGGAAGAGAAGAAGGAAGAGACCTTCGTTCAAGGCCAAAAAGATTGGAACGTTTTCATCGAAGAATTCCATGAGACACACTTGTAAATCGCATATCAAGAGGAACAAGGAGAATTCGATGGCTGAGAGTGCGAGGAAAGTGTATCAGGATGAGAATTCCAAGAGGCAGACGCTTTATGCGAGGGATGATGGAGATGATGCTGTACAGGTCTTGAAGAACCTTTGCTTGAATCCTCTGGCACGGACCAAGTCCGAGTCTGATATGATTTGGTGATGAGTGGACTGCGGATTTTATGAATTTCGAGCGAGAGTCGAGTAAAGTTTTCATAAACAAAAATAAAAATAAAATTCCACTTAACATAATTTGCTATTGTAGTTTTAACAAAAATTTGAAATCGATATCTTCATTAAACTTTAAGAAAACTGCTAGTAATTATTTATTTGGCAAACCTGTATGAATTAGGTAGAGTTACATTGTTCATGATATATATGTATGCGCTTTGTAAATAAGCTTAAGTGATATATCGATGCATTGTACTCTTCAGTGTTGAAATAAAAAGAAACCCTTGCTACCCTCGTTGAAAGGATCGACGCACGTCGAGTCGTATGTTTTAACAATGATTAAATTAAGTGTTTCAAATCTGTAATATTAAGTATGTCGTTTTGGTAATTGTATAATAAAATGCCAATTTATTATTCGACTTACGGTGTTATCATTATACAAACGATAGAAAATGATATTAACTAAAGATTGATTAATTGATTTTTGCAGTATAATGATTTGACTGCAGATTTCAAAAAAATTATTAAAAAGAAATTAGAAAGAAATTATTCAAACGAATATTAAAAGAATTATTTGAAAAGAAATTTTTATAATAAATTGAATTTTAATGAATTATTTAGTTAAGAATTATTTAAAAAGAAATTTTTATAGTAAATTAAATTTTTAAATTAATGGAGGTGAATTTAAAAAGAAATTTGTATAATAACCCGAATTTTAGTGAAAAATGAGAAGAATTTTTCATATAAAATTAATATAGATTTGTACATTAAATTAAAAGATCTATAAAAGTAATAATAATAAGTTACATTACGTATTAATTTCAATAATAAGAAAAAAAAGATGGGGAAAAAGCTTTATAGACCCAATTTCAAAAGAGAAAGCAAATTTAGCATAGAACAGAACCTGATGCAGGTTCTGGTCCAGACTAAAAAGATGATGCAGGTTCTGGTCCAGACTAAAAAGATGATGCAGGTTCTAGTCCAGACTAAAAATGAGACTAGGGGACAGCACTATACCGGGAACACTAAAATCCCGAGCGTAAGCACTCTCATTTCTGGTCTCAGTGTGCATGGTCTATGGTTCACGTGCCCTCTGCCGCTAAACATCGAGAGAGTTCAGGGTGTTGTGACACGTGCTCAGTAACGTCACACGTGTCAAGTGTTTCATAACCTACCGTTTAGGGAAAAGTCGTGGTGCCGTCCAGTGCCGTCCGGGAAGAATGTTGCGAAAGTGTCAGAGTTGGATATAGCTGACCTAACTCTCAGTTTCTTACATTTGGTCACGGCGTTCGGCGAAATTCCGATCCTTACCTATGCTGTTTCAGCCAAAAAATGGCGCTAGTAAATAAGTTTCAACGAATGTCGAGAACGTTATTCGGCGTTGCTTCGCGTTATTCCAAGTGTAAAAACAACACACCGTCGTCTTCCTTTCAAACGATTAGACAAACATCGACCACGCAACCGCTTTGCGAAAAGCAGGAGTAAGTTATGTCATTCACTTTCGCTCTCTTTTCTCTAAATTCTTTTTATTTGTCATAATTCTTGTCCAATAATAAGCTTCGTGAATTTGAGGTTATAACTTATTATTGTAATAATAGTTATAAATTATTCTGCGATCAAAAAATACTTTTTTGGGTGACATAAAATTGTCATAATTTGAATTTGGAACAAATGATCGGCTTCGATAAAATTAATCTTAGCAGCGATTGCTTTAAAAATAGACAAGATAGCAACATAAAAACGTCATCATTAGTGAATCACATTACAAAAAATAAGAATTTTAAATTATTTATACACATGTTTTAAATTATTTATACACATGAATAAGGACAACTTTAATTAATGACTGCAAGAGTTACACAGGCATTTATTTCGTTTCTTAATCATTTCAACGAGTCGAGAATAACACAACAGTATTTTTAAATACTTTCAATGTTTTTGCTATTTCGTTTAACAATCTGTGCTTGTATTTTCAGGATAAGCATAACATTTGTCAAAGCAAATGGCGAAAAGATTAATGCAAAAGGAAAAGAAGGTGATACAATTTTAGATATCGTTGTAAACAATGAAATAGATTTGGATGGCTATGGTAAGTTAAAAGACATTTAATCGTTACATCTTGTTTAGAAACATTCTTTTATATTTCTTTATGTTGTAATCTTGCATAGGAGCTTGCGAAGGAACCCTAACTTGCAGCACATGTCATTTAATATTTCCAAAGGAAGTTTACGACACTCTTCCTGATAAACCGACAGACGAAGAACTAGACATGTTGGATTTAGCGTACGAGTTAACTGATACGTAAGTTAAAATAATTTCTAATTCCTTCTTTTATTAATTCCAAGTACTTTTTAATTGAACTACAAGTTTTTTTGCACTCACAATATGTACTAAATTTAAAAATATACGAACAATATCATTTTTACTTCATTTTTATCAAAAAATCTTCCGCTTAGTGAAAAAAATGTTTTCCTGATCTTTGTAAGACAATCTATGTAACTAGATATTCACAGAAAGATCTGCAGTCAATGTCAAAAGAATGTAAAATTCATTGTATATATTGTAGCCTCCTTTTGAATCCTTTCCTGCATTGGATCTCATGAAAGTCGAAAAGTAGAATAAATTTGCAAGCTGAAATTTGCTTAAATGTCTACAATATTAGCCCAGTTGAATTTCAAATTCTGTCTAGTCGATTTTAGAGAAAGTTTCTATACGTTTCTAAAGGTATTATCATTTTAGGTCACGTTTAGGCTGCCAGATAGTTATGACTAAAGAATTAGATGGAATCGAAGTGAGAGTACCGTCAACCCTTAACGATGCGAGGGCGTAACTATAATTTGATCTACCTCATGTAGAATCTATAAATTGATAGTGACACTAGGCATTCGAATTTTCGAATTGAAGATAGAAAATAAGGAGAGCTATTCTTTAGTATAACATATACCCATACTATTTTGTATGTAATTTTAAGAAGCATGCTAAACTTGTTACGATTTTCACACGTGTATATTGCCTACTCAGATAGGTATTATAAAAGAGCAGAGGATTAAAGACTTTGTTTTAGAGCATTGTTAAGAATTGAAATCAAACTATAGGTTGTATGCTTGTTGCAGATGTTATAGTTCACACAAATATGTGATAATTAAATATAAACTTCGTTACATTGAAAGATTTTGTTTATTTTAAATGTTTACATCATTGACATCTTCGTAATCGTGTACTTAATTTTGTGATTTGATTTCCCTCCTAAAAATCTTTTCCAATTCCTTCTCAAAGTCTTCTCCAATTCCTTTTGCAAGTCTTGGAAATTTCACAATATTTATATGATAACTATACTGCGAGTTTTTATGCAAAATAAAAATTGTACAAGTCAATTGTAAGAGACTGAAGTTAAGTGATATTTTCTCTTTTAATGACCTTAAAAAGTCGAAAATAATGTAACAATTTCCTTAAATCCTTCTAGGGTCTTTTCAATATTGTATTTGACGTATTCTTTTTTGTCACAAATGCATAAAATCCGCAGTTTAGTGATAGTCGGTTGAACTTGAATCCCCACCTCGTACATTCAGAATAATTTATTTTTTTCCCTTAAGTAGGTACATACCGAATACATCAGTTAAATTCGTATTTAGTAAGTACCAGTACATAAAGCTAAAACACTTTTGTACTATGCATGTTATACATGGACCCGACAAATAATTTAATTCCTGTATTGTCGCGTGTTTACATATAATATTGTTTGTATTGCTACACTACTTACAAGTCCGGTAGAAAGTACACGTTTATGGTGTTTATGAAATGTACATATTTTCACTCGCTTAGCCTACCCACGTCGAATAGTACTCTCGGAAAGTACATGAGATACAACTGTATAGTCTGCATCCTTTTATATACTATGTACACAAACATTGGCCCAACTTTTATCAACGTCAACTTAACAATGAACTGTAAAACAAGTTGGCAACAATCCTCAAAAATTCTACTCCATCTGTATCATTCTTTCCGCCATGTCTGATGATTTTATGATCGATTGTGTACAGAGTGCCCCAGCAATAATGGTAAAATCAGAATGGTAAATTCACATGAGGTTTTCTATAACACTTGGTTTACGGAGCACTAAAAGTGACTATTTTACGTTACTTTATAAAGATAACGAGAATGTGTCCACTAAAATTTTTTGCTATTTTTTTTTAAATATATACCCAAAGAAATAATTCAGTTACAACTTGTTAAATATTTGTACAATCTCAATAATCGAAAAATAAAAATATTAGAGCGCGCCATTTTGATGAGTCCTGTAAACATAGTGTTAAAAAATTGTATGCTACATTTTTGGATAGTTTTTCGCACAAAATTGTCTACGTTCTGTTTGTACCGTGAATCCTCAGACACCCTGTATAATTAAGTACTTTTGTACTGTTATCTGTTACTGTGTAACTTTAGAATAGCGAACCACATATTTTTGTGACGTGTAATTTCTCGCCGATTTTTTAAAAGTCATTTTACACTTTTATTGTAGTGCACTGAATTATTGTTCCACATTTTCAGTATAATACAGCTAGGGTATGTTATATAAATACAATCGCATAAAAACAATGTTTATTAAGTAAGAAATAAAGATTTTCTACGAATAAAAAATACTATTACTCCCGTTGAACGATTTCATCTTCTATACAACGAATTGGTCGGCTTGCTTAAATAATATTAAGCATTTAAGTCTAAACTTACGTCCGTTTGCAACTTAATAACTGCAGCTAGTGGAAGTGATTAAAGTATAGACTGCGCGGAAAGGAACAAACACGAATTTAAGTATAAATGCTTAAATAATAAAAATCGAGATGATTCATGCTCACTGGAAATTGTGGAGTTCAAATCTGAAAACAGAATTATAATAATATTTGATCCATGGCATCTGTAAACATTTTTAAAAATTTGAGACTGTCATCTACAAATTATAACAACATTTAACACAATTATTATTTTACTTTTATTTCATCAAAACTTCTAATCAAGTGAAACACTATATCACTTAAGTACCTTGAAATTTGCTAGAAGTTGTATATTAAAATTGATTGTACGTTGCCGTCAGAGTGTCCGCTAATTAATTAAATCCACCACGCCTTGAGATTTGAACCCCTAACTTCGAGATACATTAACGAAGAGCTTGTAATCGCTTAGTCGCGCGATAGTCAAAATCCGCAAACCTTAATCTTTCGTGAAAGCGAAAGTAACCTAGGACTAGAGGTTTCGTATGATTAAACATAATAATAATAATAAAGAAATGGCAAGATCCATGCGGGTATAAACTATACCCCAATGAATTAGAGAGGACTTAGGTGGTAAGAGAACTTTGGTCCCACTTTGATTTTCAGAAATTGTATTAAACATTTTAATGCTTTCCACATTTATAAAAAAAAACAGAGCTTGAAAATATGGAATAGGACAATTCTGCAAAATTTCCATCATTTAACAATTAGCAGGACGTCCGAACTACCCACCAAGAGCCTCGTCTAACTTATCGGGCGATTAATAGTTTCGACGTGCAAATATCCTCAACATAATCACTTCGTTTCAACGTTTCAACTGCAATACTTTTGCATATACTCCTTTCACACACTCTTACCAGTAGTTCCAAGCACAGAGCTTGTTAACAATCGATTTTTCACGCACTGTTTAATTTCAAGCTCATAAGAAATCCTTTCGCTTTTGTTTCCTGTTTCAATTGCTGACCAATGGACGATCAATTTGCTTTTAAAAAGGCCACTTGCTGGACAAATCTTAGTACCGAAAGGCCCGATAATTTAGTGATCCTTTTGAAACCGGGCCAGTTAGGATTTTTAATGGAAAAGGCACTTCGAAATGTAATAATTAGACTGCGAATTTTATGCATTTATGACAAAAATGTGACATTTCGAACAGTGGAAAGATTAATATTTTGAATAAATTGTAAGGAATGTGTTGATATTTTTAAGTCCTTTCAATTTTTGAAAACACAGAGAGGAATAAATTTGGTTTCTGTGCGACGTAGTTAATGCGATTTTTATTTTAGACAAAGATCCACAGTCTAATTAAAATGATAGCTACAGAGATGGACAAGTCAATAAACAAAATTGGAATTTTTGAACGAATAGATAACAATAAATATTGTTTTAACATCGAGATCATGAATCGTTTGAATAAGATTGTGTCCATCTCTGACTTCGCGATTCAACGAGCCTAAAGAACGTTAGGCTTTTAGGTTCAGATTGACCCGAAACGAACGAAAGGAAAATTCCATGAAGATTACGCAATGCCTTAGTTGAGGTCTTTCTTAGGTCTAGGCTAGATAGCTTGCAAAAATGATGTCATTGCGACCGCAGGTAAAGAGGCCACGACCATGACTCTTATTGAGATTCTTCCAAATCAGGAGTTGAAAACAGTTCTTTAACAAAAGATAGTGCAATCGAGTGCGATAGTGATCTATCAAATCTATCAAATCTATTTTGGAAATTAATTATTTGAGAAACGACTTTGGAGTCTGTGTGCAGCACATTAGAATCTACAGAAATAGCTTGCTAAACATTAGAATTTGTTGGGCAGTGTAATTTCTTGAGCGGTTTCAACCCCTGCTAAAAAGTCTCTTTTAATCAAGGACATCATTCAACTCGAAGCTGCTGATTTTAATAAAATTTGCTACACATGTAGAGTGTTCGAAATATATTCTACGCGTGTTTTTTTTCTTTTTTTTTAATTGTCTGTTTACTTGTTTAGGGAATGAAAATGTATTCTAGAGAAAGGGGTAGAAGTAGAAGGTATAAGATCTTCGTGAACACTTTGATAAAAAACCAAAGTTATTCATTTAACACGTCGAGTGCCACGCCAATGTCAATAAAAGTCCCAGAAAATCAAAACAATTCATCGAATAATACAAGAACAGAAAAGACAAAGCTTATCGTAACAATAATTTACGCAACCTTCTTATACCTTGCATGTCTTTAAAAAACTCGGTTTACACAATGTATTTGCAAAGTTGGTTCGCGGAGCTGTTTTCATCCCCTAAAAATGTACACAGACCAAGTTGTTGCACCAAGTTGTATTACAAACAAACAACTACGGCTTGCACGATGTCTCTTGCGCGCAAGCTCTCGCAGTCCTCAACGGGACTATGAAGAGACACCAGCCTCTCCAAGGTCCTAGACCAAAGTGGACAGTTCATGGGGACTGTTGGTAGTCGCAGCACTGCTGAGATCCAGCGTGGCGGCTGGTAGTCCAGGACTGACACTGCCACTGGCTTCCCTGGGTAGGTGCTGGGACCTGTTCAGCTTGTTCCCAGGGCTGGGCGGTGACCTATCCCCCGGCGTGTCCGGCGGCGTGACTATGCTCCTGTGGGTGCTGACGTTCAGGTGATTGTGCGTCGCTGCGATCGGCGCCGGCGATGAGAGCAACAATGGTGGCGGCGACATCGACACGTGCCGATGATGATGGTGATGATGATAATGTTGGTAGTGAGAGGCCCGGCCGTGGCTCGGGTGACCGGCAGCGTTCTGTTGACCGGCGAGCGTTCCGACCTTCGCCGCGTAGCCGGCGTGGTGCGACAACGGACCTCCTCGGTGCAGCTGCTGCTGGTGGTGCTGATGATGCGATGCATTCTGGTGCTGCTGCAGCTGCTGTTGCCGTTGCAACTGCACCGCCGCCTCGCATTGCTCGCGCGCTAACGCCTTCACCGCGTTCGTCTTCTCCTGGAAACGGGGACCATAGTTTAGGGGTCACAGTTGTGTACTCTTCAACGTCGTACGATGTGATTTAGAGGCACTAGGATCAGTGTCGCCAGACCGGGGAAATTGAGGGGAATGCGGTTACCCTCTCTCTGCCAGTACGGTAGGGGGTTAATCACGTGACATGCTGAAGCGTGGGGGCAGAGAGGAAACAAGAGTGCTCACGCTCGGGGTTTTAGTGTCCCCACTTTTCTGCATCATCTTTTTAGCCTGGATCAGAACCTGCATCAACTTTTTAGCCTATATTAGAACCTGCATCATCTTTTAGGCTGTTTCAGAGCTCACATTTCCTCTCTGGTGGGGATGCTCGCTGTCGGGGAATAGCGTCGCAGAAGGGGCACGGTAGAGTGGGAGACAAGTCTTGATCTGGCGACACTGACTAGGAGGCGGTATAGAGGTAACAGTATAGGTCAGAATTGTAGGTTTCCGAAAATCGTATTTTATATGGATCAGAATCTGAATGGTATTGAACAGAAAATGGTGGGGAGGAAAACGCGACGCTAAGGGGGGAGAGAACACAATGGTATATAATTGAGAGAAAATCGTACTTTATCAGTAGACCGTAGCGGAGTATCTGTACTGCTGAACGGAACGACGAGGAGGATGACGCGACGCTAAGGGGGGACAGCGCCCAATGAGACGGTATCAAGTCGAAACTGTACTTTTGGCAGTCGGGAACGGTTCGATCGGGCAGGAGAGCCAAGTTGGTCGTGGTACAGCAGGCGTAACGGGTCCCCGTGGACTCGTGATGGGAATTAAAAGGTGCTTACGGTAAACGCGCGAGATATCGATGGGAATAGCGGCGTGCTCGAGACGCGGTTCACGTAAACGACTCAATCGAGAGAACCCTTTCAGGCGAACGTTAGAGCGCGACCCGTTGCGTGTTGCTCGCGAGAGAGCTATTCCGTAATCGAATCCTTGCCTCGACTCGGCTCGACAGCCTCGCCTCGTTCCGACGGTGTCCCGTGATTATGGGAACGACGTCGCTAGTATATGATGATCGGGGAGTAATGATATCCCTAGTTGCTGGTATCAATTAATACGTAACGGGGAACACGGTGGTCTCGGGTTGCGGTAGCGTCGAACGAGAACGACACGGTTTTTGGTTCGAATGATTAAGTTTATTGGAGGATCGAATTCTCCGTCTTCTTGGGAAGGTGAAAGCTGGCTCTCTTACGGGGAACGAAAATCTCTCGTGTTCCTGTTCCTGTTCCTGTTCGAGGAAAATGGTTGCCCTGGACGAGCGAACGAGCTAGGATGGAAAGCGACCTCTTATGATTTTTATGAAAAATCTCATTGCGAGAAGATCAGTTTAGGAAAATTTTGCTTTCTCGTGGAGGAAAATGGTTGCTGTCTCGAGGAGATGGAGAATGGTTTCTTTAGGGAAATGTGTGCTAAAAATCTTGTCGAGGGAAACCCTATCTTTCTTATGTAGGAAGAAGGGTTTATGTAGGTAGGTTTTTCTCGCGGACAAAAACTAGCTTTCTATGAGATCCCGAGGAAAAGAAGAATTTTTACCCTCTGCCACACGAAGACGTTGTGGACCATCGCGCAGCCACAGAAAACAATGCCGAGCCCTATGAAAATCGACGTGACAATGGCCGGCGTCGAATGGAACTGGATGAACGTGTACAGTATCATACCTGAAACAATCGTCGTGAATATTAATAACTGCGCGCGCCCACTCTTAATAAGGAGAATTAAAATAGCAATTCAGAAGCGTGAACTGAGCGAAATGCGGAAAGTATCGAAGAATGCTTACCAGTTAAAAACACGGGAATGCTAATGAAGAAGCCTCCGACAGCGCAGATACGGCTGATGGATGATTTTTGCAGGTACTTGTTACTCCTGAAACAAAAGAGAAATCTCGATAAAGACTCGCGGTTTCGTGATAAATAAACGAGTTGAGGAACGAGTTTCTGTGTGACTCTGTCACCTCGAAAATCTTATCATGCTACAATAACAATAATATGTTTATATTGTATGATCAAATTTTCATCAGTAATGATATGAAGTAATAAATATTATTAGCCAAACAGATGCAGTAAAAGATGACAAAATTCTCGAATAAAATGAACAATACCCAAATTATATTCAATAAATATCGATAAAAAGAATAATAATTTCAATGTTTGATTCGATAAATATTGCCTCCAATTTTAGGTTACCTCTAAACATTAAAATATATATGAAAATACTTTCCGATCAAACGAAAAGCTTCGAGGTATTAAATATTTAGAACTGTTGCGTGTGAACACGATCGAATCTCCACAGGATTTTGTATCACTCTCGCTGAATTCTTCGAAGCGTGCCACGTCTTACTGGTTTCAACCACGTCCAACATGATCCCACATTACCACGAACACCGCGGTTCTCTGCTCAAGCTAATTTGGTCCAATTAAGTCGCGAAACGATTCGTTGGAATCTCGTTTACTTAACTGCATAGCTACGACTTATTGTTATGAGAGTCGAACCCTTTACCCCGATACTTTTTCATTTTGTTCGCTCATCAAAGAAAATCCCATTTACCATTATACATACACTGGAAGCCTGCTAATAGTCTTTTTAGCGATCGTGCTGTACTTCAAAGGAGTTCGATCATTTATTCCTCGGAAGAAATTATTACATCGCAGTAGATGAATTATTACCATTGTTAATTATTGTCCTTATTATTTTTTTTAACCACTCGCACGGCCATTGTTGGGTCGTTTTAGATCCAGACGTTTCTATAATAATATTTAGAAATGGTTGTTCGATTCGTTTATTTTGTCATATATTCTACACTATTTTGAAAAAGTTTATATCGAAGACATTTTTATTAATCCTCGTCGCAACCTTTCCTTTCCCCAGACACCTGTCCTTTCCACACACAGTTTAAAAGAAATAATTGTCCCTTGTACTACCGTGTCGAGTTAGTTTTATTATTCCGTTTGTTAATCATTTCTTTTGGATAGGAATAAAATTGAATTTTATTGTGGTCCATTGGTCAAACATAAGATTTTTTCCCTGGTCAATTACGAGCCGCAAAGAAGTTTGAACGATTGCAATGACGAAATAAATCGTAGTGCAAGGGGCTCGAGAGAACGCTCCAAGTTCTCGATTCTGTCCAAGTTTATGGGAGCATCGGCAGTCGGCTAACGAACGAAGGCGGTCCCATGGGGTCGCGGGGTCGTCCGTCTGAATTTTTCGCGGGGGTTTTCGCATTGCCACGCGAGCGAACGGTTTCTTTGCGAGCGTCGATCGAGCCGAGTCGTTCCCGCGCAAAAACGAACGAATCCTCGGCTACGTGCTGATTTTAAACAAGCCCCCATCCGAACCAGCCACAATGAGAGATTCCCACGAAGCCGTTGCTACCGTCTTTTTCGAGGTCGGCGACCTCCTTGGATACGTTTCAAGTGCACCGGTGTTGTACACACACCACCGGTGAAATCATCCTAGACTAATTCCTGCGGACTCCACGGCCTTCCGAGACTCTCCGCGAGCGTAAATTTAACCTTCCGCGTCCGCCTGGTGTATTCCGGGACATCGGGCCCCGTGTTCTATCCGCTTTCCCAGAATGCCTCGGGATTACCACGACGCTCCGCGAAACTTATGCGACGCGTGCCAAGTTATGGTAACCGACTGCCACGTGCCGGCCGCGGCTGTGCCGCGGTTTCCCTGACATGCGCGATTTCTGCTAACTCGAGACGCTTCGATCGCTTCTTTTATTGTCCGCGGTGCATTCCCTCCGGCTCCGATAACGCTTAACCGATTATTTAGATGATTGACACTTGACGTCATAATCGTTGCATATTGTGCGAAATTTTCTTTTTCACGCGGGTGGTTGTTTTCGTCAATTCTTTAACCCTCGTGAGCCCGACTGTACTCGAGCAACAGTTAGATTCTTCAGACGTGGTGTATATCGAACGCATATTCTGAACTTCCCGAAATTGAAGAGATAATCTCAACCAAAAAATTGTCGATCTTCAAAGTATCACAGCTTTGTGTAAAAGTATCTTGAAAAATTGTAGCAGTGCTCGTTTCAAAGGGTGAAGTCTCTTCGTACCTGAAACTCGCGTTAAAATTGACATTCCCACCTTTTTTCCCATGGACCCTTCAAGTACGTAACAAAGATGTACATTCTCGGAGAAAAACGAAACATTTAGAGAGAGAACAGCGGTAGTATTATGCGTTCAAGATGATTGCCCTCGACTTTGTGAAGCTGATGGGTCTCGTAAGAATCTCTGAAAAAAAAGAAGAACTGGAGAGAGAGAGAGAGAGAGAGAGAGAGAGAGAGAGAGAACCGAAGCCATGGGAATTTGACCACAAGAGGCCCGCCGCGCCGCGGAGCGCCCGGGTAAAAAGTATTCTCCCGTAACAGATGAAAAGGAACATTGAACCAAGAGTGTGCGCAGAGCCGAGTGGGCCCACGAATGGCGTGCCCGTCGGTCATTAAGATCAAGCCTGTGATTTTAACAATAAATATTGGGCGGCACTGTGACCTGTATTTCGCGTGCGCCAAGTGCTCCAGAATTCGCTCGAAAACTACCGCATTCATTATAAACGTTGCCGCGAAAAGCAAGCTTCCATCGCTCGCGAGCCAATTAACTTTATGATAAAACAGCTTTACACGGATTCGGACGCTAACAATCCGCCGCAACACCTGTACCGAACTCCGCAGTTCGTGTCACACGAAGAATCTGATCAAGTAAAAACGATTAGCAAACAAATTCCTTCCGATTTTTTTTAGCTGCCTCGAAGCTTCCATGAGATAAAGGTAATTCGACACTGAAAGTACACTCGACACAGAAACCGCTTTGTCTCGAAAATGCTGTACACATATCAAACATCTGCGGAAACTTTGTTTTAAAATGAGTCCAGATTTACGGTTGTATTATTTTATTTTATTTTTTTTTTACGGAATCAGGAATGTTGAATACTTTTTTGCAACCGCTGTACGCAAGAAAAATATAATTTTTCTATGCCCAATAGCGTGATCACTAAGAGAGAGAATATAAGTACTCATGGGAATATAAGAACAGATAAGTGTCTAGGAATTTGCACAATTTTCAAGCAAGGGGGAAAATTGATTCGACGATTGGCTCTAACGAAGTTCGTTACGGAAAAATAAGAATTCATTTCCACGGATAAAATCATTGTACCGGGGTCGTTTGCAATCACTGTAAGGTCGTTTCGCCGATCGTTATCTCCATTCATCTCGGCGAGGGAAACTATTTGACGGCGAAGGCTGAATAGCTGAAGGCTCAGACGGTTTTGTCGGTTCCCGTGTGTTGTCGTCGCTTCTATACCAGCCTCTCTCGCGATCATGAATGGAGCAGAGGCTCGTACACCGAATCAAAGGGCAAGGGACGAAGGGATTCCCTTCCTGCTCGGCGAGATCAACGAGATCTGCTTGAATGGAACCAGCTCCCTGCTAGTCACACTTTCGGTGGCTGACGAATCGCCTAAGTGTCGCTCTTGTCCCCCAGATTCGTCTAAACTGCCTTCTGTTTGTGATTCAACGGAGACTTTTTCTACGCTGCGTTTTGGGAATGGTAATTAACGTTGCTGGAAGTAATTTCTTTGTTCTCTTCTACATTGGTTAAACTTGTTTTCAATCTAACTTTTTCAGATTGAAAAGTATAAACATTTGAAATCACATTTAGATGATGATGGCGAAAAATGAAGAGCTAGGAATAGATGAATAAGATGAAAATGAATGAAAGAAATTGGTAGGACATTTCAAACTACATTTAGGGGATCTTGTCAAAAAATGAGAGATCAATCAGAGAAACGTTTAAAGACATTTAGAACTCCATGTAGGGGATGTTGGTAAAAAATGAAGAGACGAATAAAAATGTCTAGAATTACATTTAGGAGGTGTTGATAGAAAATGAGGAAATAAATAGAAATGTTTAAGGACGTTTGAAACTAAAGGTAGGCGATGTTGATAAAAAATTAAGGGACCCGTAAGTCAAAAAATTAAATTACATTAATTAAATTGTCAGGTCTTTTTCTATTCGTTTTACTTATTTAATAACTTCGGGAAGGAAAAGGGGGAGGTTTTTTTTAAGGGGTTTGTATTATAGTTCAATTAACATGGAAAGCGGCCGAGAAAGTGTAACGAACCCTAAGAACGCATTAATTCCACGATTCTCCCATCTCCGGAGTAAATTGGTACGTGTTCCCCGGAAATGGCGGCAACTAGAGGCCTCTAGTGATTTTCTGCATATCCGTCCGACGCCGGTCACTGACTTTAAGCACCGTGTATATTCGCTCGGGTCAATTAATAGTACACTCTACCCGCGAACCCGAACCAGAGTTCGTACACCCGACTGTGTCAACAAATCAGTTCCCCAAAAATATTACCGTCCTGCAATGACGAGCATAGATTGTTCCAATAATAAAAATGCTCCAAACTCCAACACATTTTCATCAGGAATTATCAGATAAATTTGTTTATTCGCGAGTACACATTGTTGTAAAAATTTCGAGAGATCTAAATGAATTTAGACTTGTAATTTTCATAAAACAACTATAGCAAGTTCATTCTGTGCTCCGTACGGTTAGTGTTTTTACTTCACAGTTTTGTATTTCACTTATGTCATAAATGTATATCTATGATATCTATAAATGCATATTTAGTTGAAAACAATTTTACACTTGAAAAAATCGTGCGAAAACTGCAGTGAATGTATTAAAGTTTAATTGGTTCTTTGCATCGTCATGATCGTGTAATCTGTTTTGGCCTAGTCAAGTGCATAGATTGTCGAAGATAATTTTACGATTGAGAAAATTTTATGAAAATTGTGGCTAATGCACCAAGTTCGATTAGGCGTATGTTCGTGTCCGCCTCGTTCTCAGACCGACGAGGTAAGATATTCGAATTGACTTCGAATTTTCCGTGCTCGTTCAGTACAATGGCGCTAAGTATCAAGTACAAGATCACGATTCGATATCAGCATGAAACGCGTTTCATTCGTGAGGAAATGCAAGCGATCTCTTGCGAAACTGTTCGCCAAGCGACCGACAAGCCCACGAGCTACGCCCAAACGCCACCCAACGCAGCAATATGCAGGAAACGAGATGCCCACGACCGCGAACAGAGAAAAATTAGATATTCTCTTGTTTACAAGCTATTTTTGCATCGGTACACCTCCGGCGAAAATGATAATTGCGCATTGTTCCCCAGTGAAACATCGCGACAGTGCAAACTGGGATTTCTCAAGTTCCTGCAAAAATAATCAGAAAATGCTCCACCACTTCACCTATAAACGCGGTTTTTTAATTGCAAAACGAAACTTACAGTCATTGTAAGAGTTGAGAACAATAGTATTTTTGAATTCTCCAAATGTTCTTGCTAGACTGCCGATTTGATGCATTTACGACAAAAATTAGTAGGTGTAATTTTAAGTAGCAAAAAGTATTAGAAAAATTATTTTCAATCTGCTAAACACAATAAGAAAGAAAATATTTCACTTCGGTGCGTTACGATTCAGATAAAAAATTTTTATTTTGCATAAATATCCGCAGTCTAGTTCTTACTGTGTGGTTGACGCAGAAAATTTGTATTATGTACGACACCATTCTAATTGCAGCACGTGTAATACGAGATCGGTCATCTATCTCTCACCAATGTCTAATTAGCGGAAACGAATGTGCCTGATGGGTAGCTAAAGGCGAGTCTCTCGAGATCTAGTCGAGCAGAACAGTTCGAAGAAAATTTATGACGATGCTGACGGCAAAAGGTAGTCTCTCAACCGTAATTCGACACGGTGTACGGTTAGGACCACCGAGTTAGGAGGAGTCACTGTGAAAAGGGACTGTCAAGATCAGGGAAACGTCTCATGACTATAAATAACCATATCACGCAGTACTATGACTTCTCATTTACGGAACCTGGAGCTATCGCTCCATCTCCGAAATAGAATTACGGTAAATCCACGAAATTGTAAAACACCAAATAAAATAAACAACTGGCATTTATAGCATTGGGAAATTTTTCAAATACAAGAAACTATTTTAGCTAATAAATGTTACTGTACTTAAAATTTTGCAAGAAGCACTTTCTATTAATAAACTACAAAATGCGTACTACGAAGTACTAAAAAGATTCTAAATCAATTGCGATAGACGAGAGTTTCTTAATAATCTCAGCTCTTTCTCGCCCACTCGCTTTTGTCAAAAATCCATAAAATTGATTGACGACGTTCCCACTGTATTGTCACCATAAAGTATCATTTGCTCGACGAAATAAATTTTCGGAAACGACAGGAAGTGGGACGAAAGGTAGACGATCTCCCATGACATTTTAAGGACCAGTTAATCCCCGATGATTTATCTCGTGAATCCCAAGAACTAAAAAAATTCCTTCGCTTCTTAAATTCAATTTTTCAATCTTCCCAATCTTCCGTTTCGCTCGATATTACAAACAGGAATAACTCAAGAGGATGTAACAAGGGTGGTCTGGGTTAGCTGGACAGCAAACACAGTCCAGGTGCAGTGTCCTTCATCAACGGCGCCGGTATCCGTTCACAGTTCGCAGATGTCGGAGCCGCAAAGAGACACAACAAACACCACTTGGAGAGAGGACACTTTCCCTGGTCGACTTTTCCCAGAAAAGGACAGCGATCCTTGAGGAGTTGGAATCGATCCATGCCAGTAAAAAGGATCCTAAAGTCTTTTTGTTCAAATTTCTACGAAACAATCTTCTCATCGACCGATATCGAATCTCTGGAACCCTATGAAAATTCTACGCTACCTTTTAGACGATAGCTTCTACTTCGAGAATTAAAAAAAATTGTTCATTTCGGACAGTTCAATTTTCGCCAGCAATGGTGACTATCCCTCGATGTACCAATAAAAGGCCGAAAAACCGAATAACCCGGCAATTTGGAACATTTTGATCTGAAAAAAATGGAGGTTAGAGTCAAGAGTCGTGATATGATCATAGTAATATACCAGAATTTTTCACTCATTAATTATCCTACGTGACAATGTGCCAATTAAATGCCGTTTAAAAGAAAACTAATAACCCTCCCATTTTGTAACATTTTGATCTGAAAAAAATGGAGGTTAGAGTCAAGAGTTGCGTTAAGATTATTGGAAAATAGCAGAATTGTTCACTAGTTAATTCTTCTTAAAAAAAATCCCGAAATCATAATTTCAGGGATAGTGAAGGTGGTCTACCCGGTAAATGCAACAATTAGCCAGTGCAGGGGGCAGGTATCAAAGCCTCGCGAAATCTCTGTAGGAATCAAAGGACCGAGGAATGCCAGGCCGGGATTGAGTCATCGTTACAAAGAGGTTACAAAATTAATGCTGCCCGGTGTTATCTGATCGTCGAATTTCGGAGCGATGGCTCGGAGTGATCCGCGGGAGATCTTCGGAGGTAGGGGGTTGGGAGAAAGGGATGGTGAGAGATATCCGAATGATCCGTAACTCGGCGATTTTATCTGTCATTAAAAAGTCCGCGTCGGGATGCTGCTCGGCTCGTTCGTTTTTCATCGACGGGCCTGGGTTTAACGTTACACGCGTGTCTGGTTTCTGTTCTCGGACGGTTTCGTGCGTCAGATCCGCGGCCGACTTCCATCTCCGTTCCTCAAGAGCACACCACTTGGCATTCCACGCCTTCGAATCCGCCGTCTGGAATCCTTTTTTTTTCTCTCTTCTCTCCTCCCTCTTTCTCCGCGTTTTTTCTTTTCCCTGTCTTTCTCATTCTCTTCCGAGCTTCGCCTTTCCTCTCTGTCTTTCCCTTGCCCGGTTCGCGTCGAGTGGCGGGTTAAACGAAATAAATTCGGCGCCTCCAATATCCGGATCTAGAAGGTGAGAGGACACCATCGACATCCCGACGCCTTGTAATTTATTTGTCGGTTAATTTCGAGCAAACGACTCGCTGTGTTCCCGTTGAACTTCATCTGCATAACCTGACGATTTCATTCGCAGCCTGCGCATCCTCGCTGGTCCGCATTGTTTTGCTCGCTGATTAACCCTTCTCTTCGAGAAATGTCTAAAACCTACCAACTGCATTCTACTAGTCTTTTCTATTTCATTCGCGTAAACGATCAGAGTTATTAATAGACTTGTCATCGAAAGAACTTAATTTGTGCCTTGACTTTTCCAATAATTTTAACACACGTCGTTCAACGTCAATTCTTCTAATATCTGTACCGGTTTGTATTCGACCAATTCATTTTTGTAATAAATGCGTAAATTCTATCGATAATCAATATGAACGTGTGGGAAAAGGCGTGTATTACAAATTTTGTAAATTCCAATGCGAAGCTCAAATTACACTGCCTGTCACTGAGTTAGGTATTTAATATACGACTTTCTTCTACCAAATTATTTTCCTATTTCGTGAACGTGACATACAATTAAAGATTTTAACGAACAGGGTAAACGTCGAAACGAATGCTGGTAGCGAACGAGTTAAACGCAATGGGATTTGTTTATAGCTCGCACGGGGGATAAAAATTGAAGGGGTTAACGATGGAGCTGCGAATTAGTTTCAACTACGATCTTTGTAGCGACAGTTCGAGTTTGACTATAGTTCGAGCGAACAGGTCGTCCGGTAAAAGGTAGCAAGTTTACGGGCACAGGCGTGTACACGCGATTAAGGCAGTAAGGAACGGCAAAGTTTACGAGCAGACCGTATTTCGCGTTCAGGAGGTGCGACAAGACAGGGTCCCGTCGAGGTCAAGAATTAGCGATCGACCGTTCGGCGGATGAAAGGCCGAGCAAGTGTCACGACAAGGAGAGAAGAGTAGAAGCGAGTTAGAGAAAGAGAGAGAGAGAGAGAGAGAGAGAAAAATGGTGGTGTCACGGCGGTGTCGAGGCCTCGTAAAACGCACAATGCGTCGGGCCCGCACTTGGCCCGCACCGGCCCGATCCGAGGAACAGGTGCGAGCCGGCCGCCGGTAACGGTCGCGTAGTCCCTTACGAAACGATCCGTGGCCACCCCTCATTTTAGAATCATTAAACCTCCCCTTCTCTCCGTGTTCCTGGTGTCTTCGCGCGCTGTGAGAACTAAGGAAATTTTCGGGGGAACGGCTGCTACGGACACCTCTTTGTCTGTTGGACAATGAGGAATCGATCGAACGGATAAGGACACTAGCGTGGTCAAACTTTGTGTTCGAGCAGCGATAGAAGCTGGTTGGTCCCTTAATGAAATCTTAGAAAACACAACCTTGAACAAATTTTTTTGCCTATCGTAATATTTGCCCCTCTGAACCAACTGATGTTTTCCTCTGGAATTTTCTTCTATCGTAAAAGATAAGCGAGATGAAACACTCTGTATATTTAGAATAGTAGGATAACAAGATGATTTGGACCGTTTATTTTGAAAGTGGTGCAAGTTCTTTTTTAAAAAATATGAGATATGACGTAATTTATGCTCAATTTAGTGTAAACTTTTTGTTTATAACTAGTTAGTATTTAATATCGTAAAAAATACCAATACTTTGTTCAATTTCTTTTTTTGCTTTTTTTTAATTGTCAGATCTGCTAACATTTAATTTTCTCGAAACAAAAGAAAATGGACTTGCACCACTTTCAACATAAACGGTCCATTTAACCGACGGTGCCCCTCTATTTTGATCAAGAACATCAGAATCGTCGTTCAACGACTGACTGACGATATTTTAGCATGGACGAGTTAACTCTTGATTCGTGTTTCTTGTTACCATTCTTCGTTCAAGGAATTGAATCTCTTTCGCAGAATTCTGTCGCAATATATGTTCGAATAAATTATTTATCTTAAAGTATTATCTTAATTAAGCTTGTGTTTTGTTACGTCTTAATAAGTGTTTGCAATTGAAAAATCATTACTTAGAAGGTTAAATTAAATGATCAGGAGAACCGACGTGTTCGTAAGAAATACATGTCGAAACCTATGTTTCGGTACACAATCTCGCATCAATTCCAGCGGATTCACACTAAAGGGAGAAACAATGGCAAAGCGTGTCGTCGCAATGTCCACGGATTCGCGGTTCAGCGCATCCGATAGCGATCAGAATTCCAGCGGCGATTCGTCCCAGAGCGAGATGCAATCTTCATCGACCTCCGGTCGATGGAACGACCGTTTTTCCTCGTTTATGACGAATCTCTTCGAAATCGATGCGACCGCTTCCGGCGAGACGCGGAAATTGAAGCGCGAGCTATCGAATTGATCGAACGAATTGGCTTCTGAACGGAAGCGCAGCAGTGCAAACGGGGCTTCTCTCGTTTCCGTCTTTCGAAACAGCGTCGAGAGCATTGATCAATGCAAAGTTTCACTAATTTACTCGTTGGCGAAATTCAATGAAAATTAGAAAAATATGCACGCTACTCCCGAAAATTAAAATTCTAATTTTATTGACTCCTGAAATATTTTACCGACCTTTTAATTCTATTAAGGATATAATTGTTCTAACTTTATTATCGACTGTTCAAATATTTTAGCAATTTATCCAAACATTTAATTGAGGAAAAGAGCACGCCATTTTTGGGACCATTTTCTTAAATTTTAAATAAGGACAAATATTTTGTATGTTATTTCGCACAAAATAAAACATTATTATCTATCCAACGATGTAATCAAAGAAAGGCAGCTGACCATTTTCTTTGTCACGGATCGATTATGGAATTAAATGATTAAAATCAAGTCAAATATTTAAAAACAAAACGCCACTCTATTTTTCTAACGGCTTAAGAAAAATTGAGGGGATCCTTTTTTTAACTTCGCAAAGATCAACGAATAAATTGGAGAATCCTGTTGTTTAAGGCGTACAGCAGTTTGATTAATGCTTCACTCCGTTTCGAACGAAGTCAAAGCATCAGGAGCGAAGTTTCAAGTGAAAAGCATCAGCCTCGAAGTCAAGAGAAACCATCCAGGTCAAAGGTAACGATCCGTTCCGAGAAGAAAGCGGCCATTGTCGCTTGAGAAGTAACCCTTTCGAAAGCAACGGAGCTTTTAAAGGCGGGTTCTTACTATATTGGGGTCTCTGCAGCGTTCACTTTCGTTGGTTGCTCATTGTCTCTTGTTGTGCTCGTCCTCCGGATCAGGAGAAATGAGAGAGTCATGGGATGAGTTACACAGGGAACGACAGCCGACCGATTACAGAGCGCCAGAGAATGAAAGACAAGCGACACTGCTAAGTGCCAGCTCATTACTTAAATGGCCCGTGATAAGGGACGCAGTCGTCTTTCTTTATCTTTGCCTCTCGCTTCTTCTCCTTCTTCTTCTTCTTCCTGTGATTTCGGCGTGAATTACCTGGCGAGACTTCTCGATTTCGGTCGGCGAACGCTTGGTTCGCGGACTTCTCGATTCCTTGATGTTGCTTTTGTAGGGACGTCATAGTAGGAGTTTGTTGGTAAACTGAATACAGTAAAGTCTTGATCTAAGCCAGTTAGTCGGTTCGCCTATCCCCTTCACTGGGGGTGGGGCATAACTCGCGAGGGTTCAAGAAGGTCGAGCTGCCTCACCGAACAGTGCACAGTGAGATCTCGTTACGAGTCAGTGTCAACCTTGCGAGAAAATAGTAGCCCTACACGATCTACGTCACAGCACGGACCCGAGGGTTGAACTTAGATCAAGACTTTACTGTAATCCTGATTTTAGAGTTGTGTCTGGCAATCTTGACCAATCTTGAACTTCCGACAATCTTGGCCAAGCTTGATATTCGAATAATTTTGACTCATCTTGGTATTCGTACAATCTTGACCACTGTTGCTCGTGCCTATGTTTCCAAACTGTTTAAGCAGAAACAATCGTGATGGTGTAGCAAATGCATAAAATCGATTCTGTATCCTTTAACAGAGGTGATACCTTGGAATGTTGCAAGAGGATACACAGTTTCCGGAATGATGTCTGTTCCTAATAGTACATCAGGCTAAGGCACAGAGTCGACGACAAAAGAGCCTACGAAAACCTCAATGCGACCCTGCTTAGAACCTCCAGATGTTGGGGCTGCGATTTATCGCACCGTCAAGCATGATACTACTGTGAGAGCCATCGTTTCTTCTCGTAAAGTCGGGACTTTAAGGATAAAAGACTCTTCTAGCCGCTGGGAAATGGGCTTTTCGATTTCTTAGCTAAATAAATTGTCCGAATCTATCAGTGGGACTTGCCACTGCTTGCCTTGTCAGCTTGTTGAGCAATGCTCGATGGAGCACCAGGTTGCACGGACATAACCTTCTGACGTTGACTCTGTGATTCACTCGCTGTACCCCCAGACGTCTGATTTTAGAAATTGATTCGAAGATCTTTAGCCTTGACTTCGCGCAAAACAGTGGATTTTTTAAAAATTACATGAACCAATTGCAAGAAACGGGGGTTGAACAAAGATCTGCATTTCACTGCGGATTTTATGCATTCCTCGCAAAAATGAGTAGATCAATTTCATAACAGTGGCCAAAGATTTACACATATTTACGGGACCCGTTAAAACGACGAGTTTTAATATTTTTAATTTACAATTTTTATGATTCTAATGACACGTCCATGAGGAATTATTCAACATATTTATTTCCTTGGGTGTATTTTAATTAAAAAAAAAAAAATAGCTAAAATAGCTCAAATTTGAGCAGCTAATTCTTGTTATATTTGCAAAATAAGGTAAAGGCACCAGTAGTTGACCACTATGTACCAGTAGTTGACCATTTTATATCATAGAAAAACAAAAAATAAGGTTTGAAACGTCCTTATTGTTTTGAAATTTAAACAACAGACGGCATGGCATCCGAGGTTCACTTTCATCAAAAGTGCGCTTATAAAAACCTTATTTTTTATGTTTTTCTATAAAATGGCCAACTACTAGCGCCTTTACCCCAGTGTAAAATAGTCACTTTTAGCGCTCCGTAAACCTAGCGTTAAGACGGTTAAGAAACAAATGGTCAATGTGTAGCCTCTAGCATTTTGCAATAGATGCAACTTTTATTTCTGACTTTTCCAGTGACCCAATTACTATCGTTGCGTATCGTCAGGTGGAAATCGAGTCGCGCGAGCAGCGCAGCCCGTCGAGGAGACCGTTGGCGCAGGATCTCGGGGATTTTTGCGTTCGTTGGAGTACGCGCTGCGTGAGAAGAAACACTAGACAGCGCAGCGCTGATATATCGCGGCGGGATACGAGACACCGTGCGTTTCAGCGGCGCGGATAGGGCACGCATGGATGACTTGGGAACTCTCATTCCGCCGCGGCGGATAATCTTGATTGAGGACGTCGGCAACGATGCGAGATTATAGAAATTAATGGTAATCGTTCCCGAAGGAAACCGCCCCCGCCCTCGCGCACCTCCTCCCTCCTCTCTTTCTTTCTTTCACGGCTACCTGGCGGACGATGCGATTCCGATGCAATGCGATGCAACCCGATGCAACGCTGACCCAGAAACCGGCACGCCAAGACAATTCTCTACTTGCCACTTCGTCCGAGACCTATTGTTTTTTTCTGCACGCGATTCCGTGCGCCGCATTCGAGAAACTTTGAGGACGATGATCAAGCGAGTAATTAAAATGTAATTAGTACGTTAAGAGCTTGAGCGTTGGTTCCTACACGTGATCACCAAACTGCCGATCTCTACGAAAATTTCTAACGGATTTGTAACAAACTGGAGTGAAATAGAAATTGACTTTCTTTCTTAACGCTAGGTTTACGGAGCACTAAGAATGACTATTTTACACGACTTTGTAGCCATTTTTTTTTAAATAATATATACCCAAATAAATCAATTTTCTTAATAATTCCTCATCGATGCATCTTTACAATATCAATATTCATGAATTGAAAATACTAGAATCCGTCATTTTGACGGGTTATGTCATGATGTATTGAAATTCTCCTAATGTTTTTATTGTGTTTTAACCCTTTGCACTCCGATGTCCCGTCTCAGGGGACATTATGAACCTAGAATCGATGGCTCGGAGTGCAAAGGGTTAAATTACACTGATTTTTGTCATAGATGCGTAAAATCAGTAATTATAATAGAAATATGTCTAATTTTTTCTCTCGTAGAAAGCACAGTGGAATTTTTACCCGGCGAGTACATTTTCAAACGCAAGTTTCATCAAATCCAGTTATCGGAGCGTGAACCTCAATTAGCCGGATGAAAAATCACAGATGGTAAAGCGAGTTAGGGGAACTCCCATTGTATGAACGATCCAGTTATGCGAACTGTGAGTTTCTGGGCGGGTACATATAAATGCAGTTCCAGCGTGCTCTTACGTGACGGGCCCACAACGAAAATGAGGCTCGTTACGCGCGCGCGATCCGACGCAACGCGACACGACGCGATGCGATGCGATGGGATCGGGCCGCTTCACGGGCCCGGCCCGTTGCGCTCCCTTATCTCAGGCCCATCGTTTTCGCGGCCCTTCCAGACAAAGTAACCGCCCGGTTGGATAATTATCGCGAATGGAACCGCTCGTCTGCCTCTACGACCAACATTTTGGTGCTTTTGTTACGCGCGAAAACTTCTTGATATCAATTAGCGTCCTGCTTACCGGGGATTTATTAAGCCAACTTTGTTCTACTGGCTCTCTAAAGACGAAAATGGAACAATTGTAATCGTCAATTCTTCGATTCCAGTGGTCAGACTCCATGCGATTTTTGTCGAGTCTAATACCAAAATCGTGGTCAATTGTTTTTTACAATTGTTGAGTTTGTAGCTTCTATAATAATAAAATAACGAGTGTTCTGAATCTGTGTTACTAAACGCATGAGTTAAGAACCTACCATTTACACTTGTTGAGTTTGTAATTTCTGTAGTAATAAAATAATACATTCTAGTATTATATTTAGAAGTTTATTTAATCCAACTAGATCATAGATCTATAAAGCAAATTCTAACTGGATTATCCTCTATTTTAGTAAGCAATGAGGCAAATTACAAACGGACGGGTTCCCCACAGACAGGTTTCTAGTTTCTACCGGTCAACGTGTTCGACAATAAATGGAACCCCGTTACTTCGTTATCAGAACGACAGTAGATAGCCCATCCTTATCTGGTTTTTGCATCGGGGGTTACAGCTTCGATTCGTCTCGACACGATTTTCATTTCGAGGGTTTATCTAAAAAATTCTACGGTGCAAAGAGGAAAACCTTGCGCAGCACGAATTCCTCAAATTTCCTGGCTCTGCTCTCTCGTTTCACCAACGGGAGATACAATTTTCGAGTAACGCTGACTATTCGTCACGGAGAGATAACGTTGGCAGGCATTCTGGAGCCTGGACCGACTCCAGATCTTTTACGGTGTGAAAAATATTCGATGAAAGTAGTGGATGCGATTGTTTAAAGAATCAATGAAAATGAATGAGCGATCTTGCATATGTGTAAAGTAAATGCAATAGAAAAATTCACGACGTTTCAAAATAAATCAAGTACAGTGTAAAACACTGTGTTGTAGTAATGAAATAATGCACTGCGAATATTGTAAAAAATATGTTAAAAAGATTGATCAATGTTTTAGAATGATTGAACCGTTCATCATACTTGTATCAACATTTTTTTATACAAGGTATCCCATTTTTAGCTTGCGAGATATTTTAACTTTCATTGCAAGAAAGTGGTAAATTCCAATGTACATAGCTATTATGGATTCGATTGCAAGGAGACGACGATTGTATTGTTAACAGTATTTCTCAATTTTTTGGGTATTGTCTCGAGGGTTAATTTAATCGTGCGAGAACATATATTTGCATAAATTGCCACAGTATAGTTGTAACAACAGATGAACAGTTCCTCCATCATTTCGCAGTGAAGTAATCGGACGCTCGACAAAAGAATTCTCCGTTCGAAAGATCCAGCTGGATCTGGAATTGTCTGCTGAGCCTGAAGCAAGTCGAGGCAGTGAGTGAAACGTGACAGGGAACGCGAGGCTGAAATTTTAATCGTTCGCTATATTTCTTCTAGCCAAGTATGCTTGCACGAGATCATTTTCTAGAAGGTTCCAAACGGTGGACGTTGACGCCGTTGATAACGCTGCTTAAAAATAGCTGTTCTGTACGATCGATAGTTGCCGTTATCAGTTGCCCTGGGGCCATTGTTCGGCCAGAGAACCTGTGAAAAATTAAATTGTTCCCACAAGTTCACCTTCTCCAAGCTGCACGCTCCCTAATGGATCATGCGAGTGCGAATTCAATCGGGAGACTGCGATGCGTGGTTCGGAAGATAAACAGCCTCCATGGAAGCGTTGGAAAATTTTTCTCGTGGTTGAAACCACAATAGATTCGAAGACTGAAGCTTCCCCTTTATAACGGCGCCTTAAAACTTGATGTCCGTTTTTCAAAAATAATTTTATCGAGATGTGAAGCAAGTAGTACCACTCTAACTTTATAATAGTGCAAGGAACGTCATAGGGATTTTACGTCCCTAAAAACGTTGGAAAATTTTTCTTTCGAATGAAACTACTCCAGGAGATCAGAAGAACGAAACAAAAGAATGTCATACACGTAGCAGTGCTCGCGCCGCAGCAGGTGAACCATAGTGAACCATAGTGAACGATGGTGACTGCCGCGGTCGAAAAGAGTGTATGGCAAACGGGGGAGGACCGGTCGGGTCAGCGACATTGACACGCTGGAATCCAGTTCAATTATTTTTCAGTTCTAATGGGACCGCCGGCAACTAAGACCGGTAATTAATTAACGCAATAAGAAGGGCTGCCGTAGTGTCCCGATAATGCTGGCCGCGACCTCTCGAGCCACCGAGCGTCGTTACAAAATCCTTTAACGGGGCCCGTTAACTTTTTTATCGGGCCCAACTCTACCGGGACGCGGCACGGCTCGCGCGACTCGCAGGTGGATGCACTTTGCTGCAGTTAAACGCGCTGCGAAAGGGGACCCGTGTGCACCGTGCATCCTCTGCGCGTCGTCTGCATCATGCGCGCACTTTCCGTGCCCATGGTTACCCATGGGATTCCCGTGGCCTGTCCTCCGATCTTTCTTTAGCTCCTTCACAGAGATCGTTTCGCGTTTTTTATCGAGCTCCTCGTCGTTTCGATGCACCTGTGTCTCGTTGGGAAACTTCTTAGCTGGAGCGTACCCCAAGTCAACTATAATTATCACTAATTTTCCGGTACCGATGCATGAAAATTTCGAGACTTTTCAGCGGACTTTTGTGCAAAATAAACGTTGTTTCGATTAATTGCACGGTACAGGCTAGTTCTCTTTTTAATCATTTTAAGCAGTCGAAAATAATGCAAAAGTGTTTTTGCATTCCTTAAATGTCTTTACTGTTTTGCAATCGATCTTCTCATAAATGCATAAAATCACTTTTTCAGTGTCGTTTAGCGCTCGATAGTTCTAATATTAACTTGTTAAAATAATTAAAGAAATTGTGTCCGAAACCTGTCTCTTGCTATCGACGCAGAAAATTTCTTTGTTGCACAAAAATCCACATCCTGACAAAAGGTCAATATAAATATAAAAGGTCCAAATGCGAACAGCTCGCATCCCACCTTCAAAAATCCAGCACAGTGACCCTAATAAAAAAAATGAACTCACCAGTGTCCCTGGTACGAAGTCTTGACAAGTTTCACAGTAAAGAGGAACTGAATAGCGCAGACGAGCAGGCAGCACAGGTTCAAGGACAGCGCCAGTGCGCACAGCGCTAGAGTGACTTCGTACACGATAGTATACTCTTCTGGACTGATGAGGCTGCTGGGAGTGACGGTCAACGGGGAGATCTTCAGCAGGAAGATCAACGAGAGCAGTGCCAGCAACAAAGACACTAAACACAGTAGTCCCAGACTGGTGAGAGTCTCTTTAGCTCCGGCCTCTTGATCCTTATGATTCCTGGATAGGGACGAGGACCAGGAAGCGTTTAGGGGATACGCTGTGGACCCAACGCCGGTTAGGGGCGCACCTGCCGTGGGTTGCTGAAGAACAGGTGCAGGGGAAGGTGTGGCTTGACTTGGCAGCCTGGATAGCCTGGAGATGTCGAATCCCCCGTTGGCTTTCGGCCTGTTGTCATGATGCAACGGGACCTGGGTGATCACCGTGTGTCCCAAAGTGGTGGACACGTTGTTGTTATTGTTGCTGTTGATGTTGTTGTTGTTGTTGCCCCCGGCAACGGGGCTGACGCTGTTCACCGAGTGCTTGGACGTCGACAAGGTGGACAGGTTGAGCGCATGACTGTGGTTCAACCGTTGCGATAAATTGTTCACGCTCAATTGGGAGTGGTTCAGAGGATGTCTATGGGTAGACGACGGCGTGGTAGCCGGCTGATGGTGGACGTTGCCTGTCCTCTGCGTCGGATGCACCACCACCGAGTCGTAAACGTCGACACCTCGTCCCCCATTCCCAGGCCTGACCCCTCCACTTTGGTTGTAGTGATGGTGCTGCTGGTCCTGGTGATGACCCGAGTGAACGTGATGATGGTGGCCGCCGTGCAACGTGCCCGAGCCCGCCGGATAATCATTCTGGTGATGCCTGGAGCCCGCTGACGACGGTTGCCCCGTCAGGATGTGCTTCAGCATTACTCGACACGCTGGGTGACCCGGAGGAAGAAGCTTCTTCTTCTTCTCCTTAACCTCCTCCTGGGCCTCTACATGGTCCTCTATCTTCTTGGACTCGACGCTGTAGAATTTCTTCCCTTGATCAGAGGGGGGGGGGGGTGGGTGTTTTTTCTTTTTCTTAGTGGGAGATTGATTTTATTAGGGGACGGAGTGGTTCGGTGGAGTTGGAAATTAGGTTCCTGGGCTCAAGGAGTTGCTGCACACCAGCTCCAACATGGCGACCGGCATCCACCGGCGGCCAGCCTGCAGAGCCAGCTGCGATCACGCCTCTGAGTAACTCGGAGAGTCCCGCTCTAGGCTCGGGAGAGTTGTCAGCCTCGATCTAGAGATCATGGCTGGGGATCCGATTTTGGGGTGGGATATGCTTGCGGGGTCTTTGAGTTTTCGGGCAGTCGAGGTTGGCTTCGTTACCTTCGAGAGGCTAGGAGACACCTCAGTGATTAGCAATTAACGGTGTTTTGGATTTTAGGTAGATCCATGTAAGCCGATTCTTCTTCAACAAACTCTTTCTTGGAGGTTCACGTTGGACCTTGAAGAATCTTGAGAATGAACTCTTTCGAATTTAATAGGTCTTGCTGTCCTTTAGAGGCTGAGGGTCTCCAGGTGTCGTCAAATAATCCTGGTTGAGTTCGAATTAAGTCTTCGCGGCCTACTTATGCTTGAACAAGCTTTGCAGCAATAGTGTATCACCAATCGGTTGGAGACACCTCTTTTCACTGATCCAATAGGTTTCGCTTTCTTGCAGAAGCTACGAGTCCCCAGGTATCAACAATGAATTTCTCATACCCAGCTTATTCTTGAGCAAGCCTTGAAACAGGAGTATCATCAGTCAATTAGGGGCTCTCTCAGCTCTCTGCTTCCTTTCAGAGGTTAATTATGGTTGTCAGTAATTAATTCAGGTTTAGGTATTAAACTTTACCATCAATTAGTCCTTATTCCTTGAAACTTGATATAACAGAGTATGACCGAGGATTCCTCTTTTGATCTAACAATCTTTGTTCCCTTCTAGAGCCCCCTTTTTCTAGTGCTTCCGGTTATCAACCTGATCAGTGCCAATTGAAATCCTAGTTAGGTCTTCATAGTCTTCTCATTCTCAAACAAGTCTTGAGTCAATCAAGTGCCATCACACCATTAAAAATTCCTTTTTTCACTGATCCAGCAGGTTGTTTTTGTCTCTAAAGGTTAAATAATATCAGTTATGAATCTTATATTATAGTCCAAATTTAGTTAACGAAGACTTTGCTCTTTTAATCAACTTGATCAGTTAGGTATCATCGATCGATTGAAGACCACTGACCTGGCCGACTTTGCTTCTCTATAGAGTCTGTGCCCCCAACTGTGGGATACGATGATAACTATCAGCAAAGAATCCTCTATCAGTGTGCAAACTGAGCACTTTAATCCTTGATGCAGAGGAGAACCGAAGAATCCACTTTTCGCTGATCTAGCGGCCTCTGCTCTTTCCTAAATGGCCAACACACCTTCCCTCGACATCAACTCGATAAACTATCATCGGTGGATCGACTACTGCCCGTGTCTTCTCCCCGAAGAAGCATTCCACTGGCGTTATTAACGCTTCCGTCCCCGGACAAACATGGGAAAGGACTCGTGGCAGGTGGAATAATAGAGCCGAGGCGCTTCCTCGATCCTCGGCAAACGGGATCTCAGGCCTCTATCGTCGATTTACTCGCCTCCGGCGTGCCGCCACGGGAAATACCATAGCAAGGTCGATTAAGTCCAGTTTTTCCGTGCGCCCTTCGTCGGTTTCCGGTTGGTGTGCTGCCGCCAGTCCAGTCCAGAGAATGCCGCGGGTGTTTTCGTTCAGGTGAAGATCGGGATCGAGCGATCGCGGAACGGCGAAGGATGATGATGCGTGGCCCAGGTGAACATGATTAGATCCCGTGCGATATCTCGGCGACCTTGTCAATGAGAATAGCGGCTCGTTAAGGCGGCTGCAGCCTCGGTCTGCCTCTGTGTCGAGTTCCAGCGAACTCGTCAGCCGGCATGGCTTCCGAGATGGTCCCTCTGGAAACAGGTATGATGGAATAATTAATGGATTTGGTCGCCTGTGTGTCTGCGTGCACATGCGTGTACGTGTGTGTTTTTGTGTGGGTTTGTGAAATGGGATTGTGAAAAAGAACGATCGATGGGACGGCGTAATTCGATTTGATTTATTCGTAACAGGGAATTGTCGTGGCTTTGTTCAACGGAGAATGGAGCACGATTTGTGGATTAGGTGGATCCAGCAGGTAAGAGAAAGAAGGTGTGGTGGATCGAGAAGGTATTCCGTGTGATTACGAATTTTTATTAACAATTTTGTTTCGAAGATTACGCGTTTGTGTTCGCTGGATTTTAGAATCGTCAATTTTTATAAACATAAAGTTGTGCATTGTAATTTTTTAAGAGGAGCGAAGCATCGTGGGTTCAGCGATTGTTGTTCTGATTTTGTTTTAGAGTAGCTTTTCATCAAGCTGTACAAATTGCAGGTTATTTGTTTTATTTTGGGGAATTCATTGCAAGAAAATTAGATTAGTATAGATAGCCAGTCCACGTTATTTATGATAAATACCATCAACTATAGCATGCTACAATTTTGTGGATTGTAAAATGCACAGTCTAAGTAAATAGATTTTGGATTTTTTAATCAGTATAGATCTATCGGTTCTATTTTATAAAAGAGCAGATTGCCTAGCATTTATTGGCATGCAAAATTGAGACTGTTTGCTCGAACAGCATTCGAATTTGCAGGTCCACATATGGTAATGATATTTAAACGATTGAAAAAACGAAGGTTCCTTAAAGTATAATGTATCCCCCACTCCTTCCCTTGGCATTGCCATGGCTGACCAAGGATTCTCTTCTAAGCCCTTATCTCGTTCGATACGATCGACTACCGGTCGCCGGGACGAGAAGAATAGGTCGTTGCGTCGAATAAAAAGTTCTACGTACCGGGTGGCAAATAAAACCGACCGAGGAACATTCACAAATCTTTACAAAATTGAAAATATATCAACAATCATCAGGTGTCTGGATAATCACTTCAAAATCATCCTTAAAACTTAAGGCAAACAGTTTGTATAAACAGCAAGCCGATAGAAAATATATTTTTTCAACAAACGCATAGAAATAGGGCTCATTTACTGTTGTACGCAAACAAATTTTAGACCAAAATTATACTGTTCCAGAGAATACGTGCAACGACGTCAAAAATTTTCTTCTGCAGATCATCCCTTTTACAAAATTTCAAAGTTACATTTTTTTTTCATGGAACTTTGTATTTTTTCTTCCATATTATTATAGGGCACAAAAAGAAGAGTCCAGCAAGTACAATGATCGTACCATTCTGATCGTTCAATCTCGAGATATTTGTGTCTGAAAGGTAACACATACTCGATGCTTTCAGACACGAATATCTCGAGACTGAATGATCGTAACTGTACGGTCATTGTACTCGTTGAATTCGTCTTTTTATGCTCTACAAGAATATCGAAGGAAAAATATGAGTTTACGTTTTGAAAAATACCTGTGACCCTGAGATTCCATTAAAAAATAACCTTGAAGAAGATTCTTTGTCCTGTCGCACATATCTCTTGAGATAGTGTAACTTTATTCCGAAAAGTTTTGTTATACAACAGTAAATGGAGGAGGTATTTAGGTGATTTTAAGGTTTAGGCGATTAAAGATGATTCTATTTAGTTGAGAGACACCCTGTATGTAGTAGACCGTGCTCAAGCTGAAAATCGCGTTCACATCTGCGAGCCATTCGATCTGAATTGTAACCGGTGCCTTTTATAGTCTACTTATCCGCGTGAGCGACGTCCGCACTATGAATTTCTAATGAATTACGGTACCGCAGATTCTGTGGTCTCTCCTCTTTCTGTGTACAGTGTTACTTCGCTTTTAATGTTTCCACGCGATTACCATCGAGGTACGAGCTAACTGGCGCGTGTACCGCGCTGTGTACCACTATGTAGCACTAATTTGCTGTCTAAACAGGGCTGACCTCTTCTACGAATCCGTACTGTCTTCCTGAAGCCCCTTATCCGACGTGTTACTCGCCGGCAAAACAATAGCATTGCCATAGAAAAAGAAAACAACATAAAGAACATAAAGAACCATTTAATCGACCTATTAAATTTCTCCGTTTCCCCATAAGTATAGAATATTATCATACAATATAACTTGCTAAGATATATCACAACTAGACTGCGGAAAATATTTGCATCGATTGCAAGACACAGGAGCGAAATAAAAATTTATTTCTTCTTCTAATTATTTTATTAAGCTAAAATCAATACGCTGGCGCCCTTAAATCTTTTTAGTATGTTCACTGCTTTAAATTGCGCTTACCCTTTTTCCCCATAAATGAATAAAATCCGCAGTATGATCATAACACACTAGAATATAGTATAATATACCAGAATGTATAGAATGACGTGTAAACATCATATAGTAGTGTACCAGAGTATAAAATAATATATATTATTAAAATAAAATATAAAAATATTAATTAATATTTATCTATATATATATACTAGAAGTGTATAGTATATACTAGAAAGTGTATACTATAAAGTATACTAGAAAACGTAGGATAAATATTCCCTACATAAACATCCTTACAATTTCACTGATCAAAAATTAAAATCTGTAAATCTGATTCTGATGTAGTATTAAAGAATTGTTTATGCTAAATAGTGAATAAGATAATAGACTCCAATTTATTATGTCACCGGAAGTGTCGATACAGAGAGATCGGTTACACCGAGCAAGTCGGTAAAAAGGCAACTGATTACAAGGTGTGTTCTTATAAGGAGGACAAGTACAACAACGAATTAACTGTATCGTGTAAGAATAAGAAATCAGAAGGGAACACGGTGGCAGCGGGTCACTTCCTCCACGGTGGTCGACCGGTGTATTTTCCGGTCGTTAACTCCGCCATGATGCGATATTAAACAGCCGGGACATTTAGATTCGCCGCTTCGAGGACTATGTAATTTTTCAACCTGTTTATTATCGAGTTACCGTGCTGCGTATTATTTTCCACGACGACGAGACCGCGCGCCTCCTCTGTTCCGGCTTCGAACCGTTCCCGAGCTTCCCTTTTCCGCGATTCTAAAGAGGATGCTAACCCTTTGAACAACGGTATTGTAGTACCGGATTGTTCCCATTGACAGGAAACGCGTGCGTAACGCGTTCATTCTGCTGTGTTGCCATACAGTATGAATAATTGTGAGCGACTAATATTTTACACCTTGTTTTCTGACAAGACTACACGTTCCTTGTTTGCAGTATTAATAATCCGAGGTATTGAAAACAATAATATGAAAACTAGCAAAATGTAGACATTTTATGTCTTGTTTTCTGCCAAATGTATTAAGAATAATAATCATATAGACATTTAATAAAGACCTTGCTAAATTGGAAGCATCTTATATTTTGATCCCCAGAAAGTGGATCATAATTTTCTTTTATGCAGCATTAATAAAGTGTGACATTAAAAACAATAATATAGTTTTCAAGATAGAAATTAGATCTTACACAGATTTAGGTTTCGGAGGATGCAGACAGGGTTCCGAGCATCGAGACAGTATCCGAAGGATCCATTTCGCTCCAAGGATCATAACAAGCAGGTCCCATTGTGCGCGCGGAACACAGAAGCGTTTTCCGCCCGATCCGAGGCCGCGTCACGTTACAATCGGGTTCGTCGGTATTTGATGACTATTCGCCAGCGGCTATGACCATAATAACGGAACGGACGATGAAGAATATATCCCCCCATCGATTTAATCGTTCCTCGCAACTATGTTCGCGATCGACTCGATCATTTCCACGCGTCTTTCCTCGCGCGATCGACAGACGAAACGAGCACATTATTCGTCGATGGTAAGTGAAGCGAACGACGAGAAAGTTCAATGGCTAACATGAAACCAAGAAACTTGAGCTCAAGAGAATTTGCAACACAAGAAAACAAATTTGTAACAAAAGCTGGTAATTAAGAACAAAAGGTTTACTATATGAAGAAAAAAAATTTGAAAAAATTGCAATTGGTGAGAGCAGTTGTTAAGCGGGAATGTAATTTCACTTTTTATTAACGAGATCATTTTTAGGATGCGTCCTCGTAATTAGACCTAGACGGATCGTAAAGGAAGTTCTTAACAACCACTATTGCATATCTACATAACGCGTTAATAATGATCGAGTGAAATTAAATCAGCGGGCTGTTTTTCTCTCGGGTCTTCCGGGATGATCTAAGCAAGCAGTTTATGGGACTGTTTCTCGTGTTTTTCTGTGCTTTCGCGTATACCGTGTAATTTCCTCTTTGATGGTGGGAATGCCTCGCGTTAGGCTTGTTGTTAGATCGTCATTTCTGATAATCCGAGTCGCATTTAGAACGGAATTGCTTTTTTTCAGCACTATGAGTTCATGATTTATCTCTCGAATGGTCTAACAAGCGTGGCTCTATTGTCCTTAATTTACGAACAAAGTGAGGAAACCTGTACATTTTATCTGGCTTCTGTCATCATTCATTTTACAAATTTTCGAAGTACGATAGGATTAGTATTAACGATTAGACTGCGGATCTCTACGCAAAAATGTTCTACTTCAATTAGTCTTGACATACATCAGAGTTTGCGAAACATACAAAAGCTGAGAAACAGACTGTAACTCGTTGCCATACGATTTTCTTTGTGATTGCAATAAATAGAACTCGAACGAACTCCTATAAGAAAAAATGGTCACTCGTATTTATTTTATCGCGGAAAAGGCGAAAGATTGCGAGACTATTCTCTCTTCATTCGCATAATATAGGTCAGTCAGGTGGTTCGTATCGACCGAGAGAGAAAAGTAAATGCTCTCTGGTAAGTATTATTGCTCGATCAATATTTGCTAGCCCTTTTTTCAATCCCGCCAGGTAACTTTCGTTTATACTCTGTTATGATCCATTGCTTCCGGTATTTTCGAAAAAATTGCTGATAAGTACGATACATATTATTTAAAATTATTTAAATTTAATTTCGATCCAAATCCTATTTAAATACACCAAAGAAAAATTTCAAACACATTCGACTACAAAGTGACCAAGATCAGCTGCAATATTTGCAATAATTGCCAAGCATACAGTTCCGAGGATGATTTTGAAAACTGGTACTTGACCATTTAAAATCGCAGATTCAGAAAATGTATCGAACTGACAGATGAAGATCGATCGAACGCACACAAAAGTCTACAGCGTGTTACTCGAAATTAACCAGTTAAGTGCGTTTGACGTGTATACCCGTCGGACCAAATCTCTATTGCGGTACGGTTAACGTTAATGAATTGTTAATTTCTTATCGAATAAAAATGTAATTCTTTCTCACTTTGCTTTATTTTTTTCGTAAAATTTATAATAGCTGCATTTGGCCTGCGTTCGACGCGTATATTCGTCATTATGTGATTTTAATTCCGTGCCGCGAGGGATTGTTAAAATTAAATTCCACAGTTAACTGGTTTATTGAAATCATCAGCGGAGAATTAACAGAAAAATCGCAATTGATTAATGGGAATCCCATTGGATCGGAACGATCGTTTCCCCGAGGAGATTTCGCTGATCCGTCGGAGGCAAATGGTGGATCAAAGATCGACCGGGTACTTCAAATACCTTTGAAGGAGGCTCGATCTCCTCGATCCAATACCGTTACCCTGTTCGTTGCGGAGTCGAAGCCTCGTTTCGGTCGTTTCGAGCCGGAAGATCGGCGCTATTTTCTCGTCTGGAACCGATCAATGGGAGAACCGATGCGCGGAAGACACGCGAGTACCGATGAAATATTGACGTTTTCCACGAGCATCGTGACCGAACGAACGACTATTACCTGCTACGCTCTGTCGCGGTGCTCTTATTCCTCGCGGAGCGAAATTACAGACGCTTCTTCTTAGGATCGAGACGGGGAAATCCGATAATTCATACGCGGGTCCGTAATGGTAGGCGGGATTGACATTATCGAATTTGTTAATGTACAGCTTAGGCTTCTACGAGTCTTCCGCAGGGTAAAGTGATTGGCTTCGATGCTAGATCACAGGAGCATTAACCCCTTCCCGTGCCATTTAGCTACACGAAATCCGGGCCCAAGCGGTAGAGGTCAACACGCGGTAGAGTTATGCTCGAAAACAGTTGCAATACTGGCCGAAATGTAAATACCTGTGATATAGCCATTTGTAAATCATTCCGCGAGTCTGACACGTGACGTTTACGTTTGGACCGATTTTCAGTCGACGAGTCCTATTCGTGATGTTTAGGCCAAAATCTTCGGCACGAGTCAGACTCGTTAAAGTACGGTAAGAGGTTAAAAGTGGTTGTTTTGTATCACTTTATGAAAGTAACGGGATCAGCTATTTTGATCATGATATGTGATCAAAGATAGATTAATTTATACTGCGGATTTATGCATTTATGATAAAAATGGGTAGCTGCAATTTGACACAGTGTAGTCAAATTATTAAAGACAGGAAGATGTTCACAAGTGGCTCCCATGTCCTTATAACGAATACAGAAAATTTGTATTTTATACACAATTATGACAATCTTAATAATTTAGTGGTTAGTATCTTTTCTAGAACATACTCTAGAAGACTATGGTAACTTCGAATTTTCGTGTTCATAAGAAGTTAAGGCATTTTTGCGTCACACTTGCGTATTACTCTAGGTTTTAGTGTCGACAGCACACCGTTTCTTCAAAGAGCAATAAAATTCGAACAAAAGATCGTACATCAAATTTTATGAGTTCATTGTAAAGAAGACAGCTTAATCTTCGAATCTATGGTAATGCAAGTCGCGAAAAAAAGTTGTTCGTACTCCGTAGTAATCTTTGCAAGAAGAAAAAATATCAGTGGCACACTTTTCATTCAAACTACAGTGAAATCGCAATAGAAAATTGTACGGGTTATCATAAGAACTCATTGTGAAGGAAAAAGTTTGATCTTTTGAAAAAGGACTATCAGACACTTTTGGGGTATTAAAACACTCAAGGACTACTAAAAGCTCAAGAACTGCTAGAAGCTCAAGGATTACTGAAAAAAGGTTCAGGACTACCAAAAAACTCAAGAAGCAGCAAAGACGCTCGGTGACTGTTACAGAACTCAAGGTTTATCAAAGAACTCAAAAATTATCAAAGCATTCAACAATTATCAAAAGAAAACTTCAGGACTACCAAAGAACCTAAGGACTATCAAAGAACTCGGGGACTATCAAAGAACTCGAGAACTGCCAAGAAAGCTCAAGGACAATCAAAATAAAACACATGATATACCTAAGAACTCAAGGATTATCCAAGAACTTCTTAAATTATTAAATGAGTTGTTTTGATTTGTTGTGGTTTAATGTCTTCACGATTTCTCCAGCAACCTGTACAAGTACCATTTCCAGAGAATACGTAGATGAAGACGTTTCAGAAGGACGAGTATTATTGAATCAATCTTGGTAAAAATTCACTTCGCACCTCGGACATCAACAATCCATCACCAACGACACGGTACGCCTTCAATTCCGCTCATCAGCATATTCGGCCAATCCATCGACCCCCTCCAAGCACTATTACAATTCCCTAAGCCCCGAATGAAGACGTTCCCGAGTCCCGACTATTACTCGGGTCAGAAAATCTCGCTCGCAGCGAGTCGTTAGCGAGTCGTAATATTCTCCCGTTACCGGAGGAGAGAAGAGAAGAGTCGAGTCGCCTGGTCATCAAGGTCTGCTTGCTCACGGTTTTGGATTTTCACGGGGTAACATGACTCGATCCCGCGGATCCCTCTCGCTCTCTCCCTCCTCTTGTTGGCCACGATGTTCCAGATCACGTGGCACGATCCTGAACCGCAGAATCTGCCCGGAGGCGAGGGAGAACGGGAGAGAAGAGAACCAAGAGAGGAGAGAACCAACGGGCTATACAGAGAGCGAGCGAGCGAGCGAGAGAAAGAGATAGCAAGAGAAGGAGAAACAAAGAGAGAGGGATCTACCAGGAGGAGAGGCCGTTGTCAATAGCCAGACTTGACTCATAGAAACGGGTTCCGCTCGCATTCCGGACGTCCAGCCTGCTGTGGTCACGCTGCCTTCGTCCAAGCTCACCGCTCTGTCTATCTATACATATGCGGCACAGGGTATATAGTTAGTCGGTGGTGGTACCCGGCCGTGGTTCCACGCGATTCCTGTGCTTTTATTCGGAACGGTTTAACCCGAACAACACCTGTACTACCACCGGAGAGGACCGCCGCGCCGGGACACCGTGGTCCGAATCACGCGGCGTCGAGGATTTAACGATTAACTCCGGAGAACAGGTGGTTTTCGTCTACGTATACGGGATTTGTCCTACCGGTTTGTGCTCCCGCGGCTGATCGAGATAGAGTTGTAATGTTCCCCGTCCGAGAGTTATGGTAGAGTCAGTGCAAAAAGTTGACCATATCGGGGGAATGATGGTGGGAGGAGCTTGTCGAGAAGTTGGTTAGAGTGGATTAGGAGAGAGAGAGATTGAGGTTTCTTCGGGATTTGTGGTGTGGTTGGTGATGTCGGAGAGCTGGGGTTCAGAGGTTTTCGTGTTGGGAGATGTTGCTGGTGAGAGGTTGTTGCAGCAAGTTTGACTAGGAACTCGAGGACTGCTAAAGAGCTTGTCAAAGAACTATCGAAGTACGGATACTAAAATTCTCATTGGAAAAATTAACCCCGCACTGTAACAACACCCTCTGTTGGAACACTAGGCATATCTTTACTACTCGCGACATCTCTGTTAATTTAGTCATATAATATGTATGTTTGTTTTGGAGCATCTCTATTGGATGGCGCTCGACCGCGAATGTGTATGATGTGCGTATCGCCGTCTCCTGTGGCGATTCTCGCTCTTCTCGTCGTGACCGTCATACCGATAAGACGTATTTGTTAGAGCTTGTTCTCATTATTATAACTGCGCACTATTCTATAAGTATACAATAAACTCTGTTGAACGTAATCACGCTAAACGCCAACACCCTCGATCATGCCTGAAACAACTACCGTGTGACAGAGCACATAATCGATTATCGTTTGTGCACAGCCACCGGACACAGTTTGCGTGTAGTAGCCGGGCCCGACCAATTGTTTCAATAAACATCTGCCCCGTAAATTGTTATAGCAAATGTTCGTCGATAGTGCTGGGGGAGCGTGAGAATGCCAGCGAGAATTCTTTCAGAGGTTCCTGCGATTTTGCATATACTGCTGCACCAGTGAAGGAGAAAGAAAGCAAACGAGAAAGAGAAAGCGAAAGGTAGAGAGAGAGAGAGAGAGAGAGAGAGAGAGAGAGCCTGTTGCATGCGGGTTCGCGGCGCGCAGGATCGTCGCAGCCGTGCTTCGTTTAATTTACGATACGTCAATCGCTATTGGTAGACGGGAAGGTATACGCTAATTAGAATCCGCAATCCTCCCGCCCATAAATCACGAAATTGAAAAGCAAGCGCGGGCTCTGCTCCGAGGGCATTCGGAATCCCGAAAACACCGGACAAGTCACGTCCCTGTCATAAACTCGGTGTCGCAGACCTTTCTTTCTCGCAGTTTATTCGGGCCCCATTCAGCAGCCAAGGCCCTTTTTTGTCAAATTTTCCGAACACGTTCCTATAGACTCGACCTAACGTCCAGAACCAGTGGGATTTAACTCGGACGTGTACCGAATGCGCTGTGTGCAATTGTATTTTTGGGAACGAGGACGAGTTTACCCCCGTCATTCCTCAGATTTTTCTCTGTTCTGTTTTGTTCAGATTTCGCAGTTTTTTCATTTTTTTTTCTTTTTTTTTTTATTCTATTGAACCGATTTCTTTAGTCTTCGAAAAGGAGTTATAGCCTCCTTAAAAATGCCTAAAAAATCCTGGGATATTTCACACATTTCACGCTTTAAACTTTAAATCAACAAATTCGTTTATAACGTCACGTTTTAACCAGTTAAACGTGTTTGACGTGTATACACGTCAATCCAAAACTCTATTACGGTGCCGTTAACGTTAATGAATTGTTAATTTCTTATCGAATAAAAATGTAATTTTTGAACCCTTGCCCTGCTCCCCCCCCCCCCCGTTTGAACCTTTTTTTTCGTGTATATTCCGCATTGCATGATTTTAATTCCGCGCCGTGGGGGATTTCTGAAATTGAGCTCCACAGTTAACTGGTTAAAGAAATACATGTCACCAACACAGAAAGGAAATACAGTAATTTCGTTAATTTGAAGAAAGGTAAACGGGTGAATCTTCACCCCGAGGAGCACACGAGGTTTGATGAAGTTATGCGAATTTCGCGCGGAAAAGTCAATTGCGGTGTTGCACGAGAGTCATCCTGAATAATACATGCGGTATAATACACAGTCCATTATTCCTATTCAAGTCAATGTGCAACACGGTTTCGAGGAACACCCTGTAGAACGTTTGTGCACGTGCATCAGGTACAAACAAGAGCTATACATCATTTTCACGTTAAAATGGCAAACGACGGGAACGGTTACTCTCTTTGCTCGCGGTCGTGTCGTGAAACACGATAATTTTAACGCTACAGGAGCCGCAGCCATTGTGCCGGTTCGCCAAACGATCCCGTTCACCATAGTTTATTTTACCACGGAAATCAATTTCACGCGGGCTTGTTAGAACTCTTATCCCGAGATCTGCATGAATTGTTCCAGAAAAATTTCCATTGGTTCGCGCGTGTAATTCAATTACGGGATCGTTAGGGAACCCCCTTGGGAAACCTCGGATCATCTTGAATTTATATGGGGCTCCTCTGTGCGGTTTCATAGCGAGCGAACTCCGTTCGCATTAGCTACGTCGGACAATTGTTTAATTCGAAGATCTTAGGGGATAGTGAATCTTTTGACTTTTTCGAATTTTGAATACGAAAGTGTTTTAGAGATGGGGGGTGATTTCAGAAAAGATGTAACGAAACATGCAACGGAAATGCGTCACGCAACGATAATCGTCCTTGGTAAAATTCCCTAACCCTAGTAATCCGTTACCTGGTACTGATGATCGACAGAGTCATAAAGCGAGTAGAGAAAAGAAAAGGTGAACATAAAGGTAAAGGTAAACGGACGGGCAAAAAGTACAAAAATCTTTCGAGAAGGGACTCCTCGTTCGAGAGAGAGAGAGAAGTGTTTTACAGAGATGGGGGGTGATTTCATAAAAGATGTAACGAAACATGCAACGCAAATCGTCACGCCTATTACTTAAGTGTATGTACGCATGCGCACACTATTGAACGGGGGGTTTTTAAAACTCTGTTCACTCCAGAATTCATACAATTCATATTTAGAATACTTTGATTACAAATTACCCTTTCTATTTTGTCCATGCAATATATTTACTTATGTCACTGTGTACTTAATTGAGTTAGTAAATTGTTAAGCTGTTAAGTCTGTCTTAATAAATAAGTAGAGCGTCTTGAATACATTTTGTCTAATGTTTCGGATAACGTATGCCCACTTCCGACGTTCACGCAAGGTTTCTCTCGCTGCCAAACCCATCTAATCCCTCCACCATGAACACACGACTTGTGGCTATGGTGCATACGATATACAGTGTGATCGACTAAAAACGGCCCAACAAAAATAAAAACGTAGTCAATCAAATACAACAATGGACAAGTAAACAAAGAGAGCAACATTTTTGCCATATTTTTGTGTTTATCATTCATGGGTTAATACGTGGGCGTACACAGGTTAATACTTTTTCAGAATGGCGAGCTGCATCGAACAGTGCATAAATAAATGAAGGTAAGCTTGAAATCTCGGGAACTGTTTCACCTACAAAAAACTGTTATTGCCATATTGAAGTGCCCTTTATACAGAAAAACTTAGGTTAATAAAATTTTGTTATATTTTCAAAAACAGTCTGTATTAAACCGTCCGGCGTACAACGTTAAATAAATATTTCACATTTGTTCATTAAGCAGAAAACTTCAAAAGGTAATTTGGAAGAGAATGAGTTTGAAAAATGGTGAATTGAGTTTTAAAAACCTGTACTTAATTTGCCTATTTTTGCCTAATTAGCCGATCGACTCATTAAAAACACAAGAGTATTCCGTCGCAGAGCCATCAAAACGTCAGAACCGTTAAATGATCGGATTTCCACACACGTCCGGATCCATGGATCACGATTTCGCGGTGGTACCTGCGAGAGCAGAGCATTGAAATTAATCGATCATTAACGCCGAACTCTCGCTCGGTATCGAGCCGGTAGATTGTCTGGGGCCCTCGCGAAGCCCGCTAAAAAAGTTCGCTCGCGAACAATGCATCCCGCGCGGGGCCACGGATCGCTCGCATACTCTGCTCGCATGATTTATGCTCGGGGATCCACATGCGCGCACAAACCTGCCGCACCGGTTGGAATTAAATTACTTTCACGGGGCATTTGCCTTCGTGAAATCTTTTCGAGAGCCGTAATCTTATTATGAACAATACTCGCGCCCGGACGTCCGTGTTTCATTAAGCCGCGGACAATGGCGGCTCGCTGCTCCCCCACTTGATTTTTTCGCGATCTATCAGTATGGATCGTAATTAGGGTTAATTAATGGCGGGGAGAATCGGCGGACGACGACGCGTCGCGGCTCGCGAGCGTTCCCAAAATCAGGATATATTGTTCTCGGATGTTTGTTGCTTCCTCTTTTGACCACCCTGATTGAAAAATTGCAGGCTTTCGTGGAACGTAAACATTAACTGTGTCTGCTGTAATTACAGCGTGAGTACCCATTGTGTGTTTACAACGTTCTTCGGATCCTTTAGGCTCTTGAGGATCTTTAAATATTGTTAGTGACCTTCCAAACGCCTTCAAAGACCTTTGAGGATCTTCAAGCTCGCAACAATAGAAATCCCATTGATTTGCAAGTTCTTCGAGCACTTAGAATTTTCTTCAAGGACTCGGGAGTTCTCATTAATTTTTTTTTTTTTTTTTTTAAGGAATCCTCTGAACTCTCATGTCTTGAATCTAAGGATGTTCTTAAGAACATCCTTATATAATTATATTATTTTCATCTTTTTAGAAAGACTAAAAGAATGTTTTATTCATCTTTGTCACAATTTTTATTTTGCACTACGTTGCAGCCTAGTTACAAGCAATATGGCTTCGTAATTCTTCGGGCCATTAATTTCAATACGACGCTTAAAAAGTGATAGGACGTAGTACTAAAGCAGAAACAATTCTGGATAACGTGTCTTACAGTATCGAAATATCACTTACGAAACGAAGTCGGCCGAACTCGAGAAATCGCATCGTCCACGAGGTTCCCACGAAGAAAAAGCAAGCAAAAAGAAAAAAAGAATCAAATTTGGTGGGTCAACCCCGCACACATTGACACCACTCTCCTAATTGCGACGAAGGTGTCGGCCGGTGGCGAGAATGTCAACACGCAGCTCTGTTGACACTTTCATTTTCCGGTCCCGCGGGATAATTAATCGCGCACACCGCTCGCGCTGCCTTCGCGGTCAAGAGGAAGCGAGAAGACGCGCAGGAGAAGACGAAGAAAATGACGAAGAAGAAAGTTCGACCGGTGTGGGAATTGTCGACCAAGGGTATCACAGAACACACATTCTATTAAAGTGAACATTAATATAGTAGCCACGAGAGATAACCGCCTGGTAGCCCGCATGGGAACAAATAAAAACACCCAGAGCCATAGACTCCTGTGGAAAGGGGCTGCAGGGTGGTTGCGAGCGGGGGGGAGGGGGGGGGGGAGGTTTGCAAGACAGGACAGAAACCGCAAAGCAAGTCGGCGAATTCGTGAAATTGGATGAAACTCGCTCGGATAGGACTTCACCCCGAGGAAACCTCACGTGGCGAATAAGCTCGTAATAATTCTAGCGCGACGCGAAGCGCTCCCGAGCACAGAAAAGCCGCTGTCGATGCTATCCGTTGTAACTCGAGCCGCTTTTTCTCGATTTCCTGAAGCGCACCCCCTCCGCACACTCGTGCACGCTACATATATACCCGATCGTGGAGAAACGAGTTTCTGCGATGAGCGCTCGGTAGTCGAGCGCGAACGCGCTTCGTTTCGAACTGTGCACCAGAAGAGAGGGTGTCTCTCCGAGAGAAAAAGTCATGAAAGCACGGTAACATTAGGGGGACCCATAAGTAATCAATTATTTTGAAATCTAAAACACAAATTTTCTAGTAAATTCAAGTTTTTATTTCTTAATTTGTTATAGAATCTCCGTCATTATCAAGGACAGTTTGCCATCTTTCGAATCACTTCTGTCGCAATTTAACCCTCTATGAGCCGAATTTTCTTCCGTGAATTTCTATTTGCAGGCAAATTGCAAGGCATTTACTTTTATATTCCAAATTGTTGGTGCAGTTAACCGTCATCAATATTGTTATTGGTTATCTCAGAGACATTATATAATTAAGACGTATACGTCATCTTCTGAAAAAAAACTAAAATTTTTTGGTAAAATGTCGATATATTAGCACGTGACCTGAAAGTTACACGGGCCCATAGAGGGTTAAGTTAATAGAATCTAATTTATGTTACTAGATATAGATTATGGTAGCATTAGATTCAATGAATTCCTTTCACGTGCGCCCCTATAGCAATTCAGATTTAGACCTACGATTCACAAACACATGATCCAATTTATGTTACTTAGCACATTTCAACAGCAATTTAATAGCATCAGATCGCACAATTTCTTAGAAAATAGATCGAAAACAAAATACATTTAAACAATACACAATGTTAATTTTACCGGTCCACTAATAACAGTGTTCTCACATAAAGTATAATTACATGCAATTAAAGTAAAGAGTTCATAACCATGGCAAATATCTCGCTAATTAAAAACTTTACATTAATTATATTTAATCACTTGCAATTAGTCAACTATTCAAGTTACATCCAATTATTGGAGAACTGTGCAACTCTATTTAGACTAATTAGTAGACTGTGATAATTATGCAAAATAAAAATCTTCTGAGTCGGGTGTAAGAAACAAAAGCGGAATGAAAATATATTTAAATTATTCTATCTTTATCGTTTTGTATTTCACCTAGTTTTGTCATAAATGCATAAAATCCGCAGTGTACTATAATTAGGTTTATCTTAATGATTCACTAGTGTGCAGAAACATTCTCGTGCATAATTTTAGATACAAGACGAGTTAAGTCATCTTGCTCGATGACAAGATAAAAATTTACAGACATTTATTCAGTTAAATTTCAACCCGTTATCTAACTCAGTTTTAATAATTTTATTGGATAATTTTATTCAGCCGTCAACATGATGATTATCAACGAAAGCAGTTTTAATTATGTAGAACGTAGTATAAGTTTATTCTAACAATTTCATTCGAACACAATCATCATCTAACTTTATTTTAGCAATTTTTCATTCGAAGCCTCCGTTCCAGCTACATAATTTTCAATTGAAACTTCGGATGAAAGATCTCAGATGGAGGATCGGCCGATCCATTGTTAAAATAAATAAATACACGGAAGTTATCATCGAATTGAGACGTTACGAAACCGCGTCGATACGAAGATTTTTCATCTCGCACGCCTCGGATGCCTGGTACTGTTCGAATCATTCCGCCCGAGGGAAGTACACGTTTCAAACATGGTAATAACACGTTTCGTTTCAAGGTCGTGCGTTTATGGCATCCCGGAGAGCCGAGAAGCTGAAAAATGTTCGCCGCGCGGTCAACTTAGACCTCGAAACTCATGATTCAATTAGAAACTGCGGTCGAGACCGCACGAGAAATCATCTTACCCTTTAAAAAATCATTGTCCGCGCGCTCCACCGTATAATAAATATTAATTCATACCGTTGCACAAGCGTACTAGAAAAATCGATGATGAAAATGCAAAATTAGAACCATATTCGACAATTTTGTGCACTGGTAGACATCAAAAGAATTGTTAAAAGATTATAAAACACAAGACTGAATAAACTTTGATACATTGTCGGTGGTTAAATTATATTATAAATGTACTAAAACACTACTAAAACCCTACAATTAAACATGTACACTGAAATTATTTTTAAAAAGTCCTGTACTTCGCAAATTTTTATTTGAAAAATCCGCAGTCTGCGATATCGCCAAAAATCTGAATGAATACTCTCGTTATTTTTACAAAGTGACGCAATAAAATGGTCGCTTTCAGTGGCCGGTAGGTCCATAATTCAAGGTTTCATAACTGCATATGCTGATACGGTTTCCGGATTGAGGAACCGGGGCGCTGATCGAATGATAAATGATCGTGTCCCGCTAGGATCCAAACAAATACCGCTCGTGAAACGACTCCGGCAAGGAACAAAATGTCTAGCGTCGCCTCTTTCACGTCGTCAACGTCTCTCGATAGAGACGATAACTTCTCCGACGTCCATTCAGATGGAAAACAGCCGACAGATTTGTCTTCCTTTCAGACTGCTCGGACTTTTCACGCCTCGAAATGGAGATTTCTTCTCGCGACGGGAGACCGCGCGAACTCTATTCACTGCGGGATTGCTCGAGATCCATTAACGCAAAACGGTATTAACAGAATTTTTATACTGACGGAGGAAGTGCAGAAAATGGAGAAAAATTGATCGCTAAGAATCGAAATTTTTGATTTTTTGAAGATCGTTAGCATTTTTATTAGACACAAAGAAGAATTATTTTTGATTTTAGGATGAAAGGAAAATTACATAGACATTCTTTTACAGTGGGATCACTGAAGAAACATTTTCTACAAAATGGAAAAGATTCTGATTGGTACGAAACTTCTCCAAATTCAAACGACTCTGACTACATTGACAATATTCTGGAACCTGTTAGCATTTTTATTACACACAGAGAAGAATTCTTTTTGATCTTAGGGTAAAAGAAAAATCACATGGTAAGTTCTTTTTCAAATGGGATCACTGAGAATATAATTTTGACTTAACGGTGCTATGTTAAATTGAATGAGCGAGACCTTGAACCTTGAAATAACTGTTGAAATAGCTCCAGCTATTTTTTCGGACCAGATACTGTGCAACGCTTGGTTACGGGAGCGTTAAAAAATTCTTATGGAAGAATCGAATGAGAAACTGTGCTTCGAGATGATCGTTGAAGGTGTGGAGCGGAAGTCGGGATTATTAGAAACACTGAAAAGTTAGAAAACGCCATGGGTTTTGGGAAAAATTGAATTGCAGAGGCGGCTAACGCGGACTCCGGTCTGATGATTTCAACGCCTGGTGAGAACGCGAGCAGCGCGCGATCTCCACGCATTAAAGTCTCCGAGAGAGCTATCCGCGTATTAATAGCTTGCTGGGAAATAAATAGCCGATTAAAAAGCACACTTAACCCTGGCGTGTTATTATGGCGACCATTATCGTCTTCCTCCAATTGTTTTCGTGTACAAAAACGAGCTCTAACATTTATCCTAAACATAAACAAGCGCGGGTTACGAAATAGGTCGATTCGGTGAAAGCTGAATATACAACGATAATCAAAATGTCAGGTTCTTCTACAGTCAGCGTGCTCTTTCAACTTTTCTCGGATCACGGTATTTTTTGGTGAGATCTTTTAAATATTTGTTTTCTGATTCACGAAAAATTATCTATATTTAAACTGTGACAATTTCGACTCATTTTAAAACTTGAACCCGCTACTTTCGCAAAACAGTGACCATTTTCCAAGAGGGGCCACGAAGCTCGAGAGGCTTCGGTCACCGAGCAATGTAAACGTAACACAGCTCGGGTATGTCTCCTGGACGATATGTGACACTGGCAAGACCCGTGTTGTTGACATATATATGGAGAATTCACTGTATATGAAAATACCTTCCGGACAAGCCACACGTATTATCGAGCGCGTTCATCGTCGAGATTTTCCTGGAAGAAGGGAGATCGCGTTTTCCGCGTAAGACAGCCGTCGACCTCGGTTTCTGCGTAACGGACGACGTAATAGGAGCTGAAGGGATTCGACGACGACGCTAGATCAACCGCAAGGTCAATGATTTTCCGAGCGGACCGATGAACTTGCGCGCTTCGCGCACATGCACCGGAGTGCATCGAGAGATGCCACACGGACGGAGAGGGAATCGCAGAGCTAAAGAGCAAGAGGGGAGAGAGAAGAGAGGGAAAGAGGGAGAGAGAGAGGGAGAGAGAGAGAGAGAGAGAGAGAGAGAAGAAGAAGAAGAAGAGGAGGCAAGGTCGTTGCCTAGATAACAGTTGCAAGGTACAGTTGGCTCGCATGCCTGGAACGATGCAACCAGACGATCATAGCAGAAGGGAAAGGGCTCCAGGGAACGCCGCGAGTTCCCGCGCGATGTATACTGAATCAAAAAACCATCAGCTTGTTGCGCATGAAATGCACGATTTTCAACAGCGACGTTAAACAAACCTGAACCTCTTAGGAGAGGTTCTGGCACTCGGAACTCGACCTTTCACTAATTCAGTTTGTTGGACGGACCTCGAAACTATATTTAACAAAAATAATTCAATAAATTTGTAGAATTAATATAGCGTGACACTACTTCCTCGGAAATGATTGTTTAAAACAACGTCATTGAGCTTCTTTTACGATACAGCTCAGTCATTAAGAAACCTATTAATTGATACTTCACCGACAGAGGAGCAGTATTAATAGACTTTTGAATGGCTTCGAAATCTGTTTTTAAATAATAATTCCAAGCGACAACGGTGTGGGTAGTTTCGAATTTCAATGAAGAAGAAAATACCAGAATTAGATTACGGGGATTCAGAAAAACTCAAACGTCCCGCTTGTGCGAGTAATAACGTTTAAACAACAGAGGCAGGAATTTAGTTGATATTTTTACGGCTTCGCAGCACAAACCCAGGGGGTTTCTTCTCGCACGTGGTGTGGTATCGATGCGCGATTGCGCCGGTGCACCGGCATTGAAAGAAGCATTTTAATGTACGACCGCGCGATTACTCGCCGTTATAACAGTATACCATCATCCTGTCTTAAACGGCCGGCTAATAGGCGAGGAGAGCCGTCGAATATATCATTCAAATCGCCGCGCACGGATTTCTCCTTTCGGAGTAACTTATGGGACGCAGCTTCGATCCCCAGGATCGATTCCAGACCCTCGAGACCTGGTTCGCGGACCAAGGCTTCCGGGTACTAACAGAGTCCTTCGAGATCCTAGCTGAGCAAAGTCCTCAATCCTTTAACACTAGGTTCAGAAAACGCTAAAGTTACTTTACATCGCTTTATCAAAATAATGGAGTGCGAGCTTGGAAACTATATCTATTTATACTACATCTATCGATATCAGACTATATCTATCGATATCGAACTATATATGTCGACTATAACTATCAAAATTTTTAGCCATTTTGTTTCATATACCCAAAGAAATATATTTGTCGAATAATTCTTGGCTGTATCTTCGAAATCTCAAAATTCGATCCTTTCTCGAAACCACATTTTCAAAATTGGTGCCGAGGGTAACACAAACACCGTTTGACCTATCAACTTCGATTTCAAATCTTAACACCACTTTTTTCAATCAAATTAGGCACTTTCTTACGAAAATCGCACTAAATTGTTTAAAGTGCCGCCGTGTCTAAAGTATGCAATTTTTTACATCTTTCATATTCTTACAATAGTCGAATGAATTGAGAAAAAATTTTAGTTGGTTTACCGCCTCACTGTTGTATAATATACATATATATATACGGAAAGTAAAATATATAGAATGGAAATATTCTAGGTCGGAAGAAATGTTTCATTTTGGAGTTAAAATAGCTTCGAGTGCAAAGGGTTAAAATTTATTCACTTTTGCCGTAAAAGCATGAAATCCGCAGCCTAATTACGAAATTCTTATTCTTTTCCCCACGAGCCAGAGAAGTTTGAAATTCAGAAGCGAAGAAAAGCATGGAAATACACAAGTACAGAAATACTTTTTCGACGGATCGTACCAAGGACCGCGTTTTTAAGGGTCAGGGGCACGGCGCGGCATCTTCTGCACGCTACCTGTTGCAGAACCGAGTTGCGCCGGCGTCAAAGCGTTTCCCTCGACGAATTTCGCGCAGTCATTCCAACAATGTACCGGCTCGCATCAATATCCTCCCCCTTCCAGCCCGTCTTCCTGTGTTTTTGCCGGCGTTTACACTCATTACCGCTCGTTCGCGGAGCCACTTATCCCCTCGAATAATAAATGTCTTCGTGGTCTCCCACGAGTGAGAGAGAGAGAGAGAAAGATAGAGAGAGAGAGCCTCCTCTCTTCCACGGAGCCGAACACCCGAGAGAGCCACATGTTCGGCTCGCATTTGATTATGTTTGGAATTTACCGATCTGCCGCTACGTTGATCGCCGCAATCGCGGATGAGTCGAGTATTAGGTGCGCAAATTAGCCGATCGAATTATTGCGAGATGTTCTGTTGCTCGGAGAATTTTAATCTTTTTTTTTTATTATTATGCGGATACACCTCTTTACAATCTTTCCGTATTTGTTGAACTGCGAATTTTACGAATTTAAAATTCAAAATGGATCGGTACGAACAATTGTTATTCACAATTTCTTAGAAGTAGAACCTGCCCGAAATCACGTGTATGGTGCAAGGAGTGAACGGAGACTCTTTTGGCTGAATCGGAATTCGATGTTTCGCAATAATAATTAACAATGTGGGGAGAGCGTAGGTACAACAATTTCCTAGCATTGGTTTCCCCGAACGTGTTCGCGGAAGGAGCGCAACATCAATCACAGCCTCTACCGGAATGACGCTTTAACCCCGTGCCAGAGAAACGTAAACAGTCGTTCCACGGGCTACCATCATCCGAGATCCGCCGTGGATGACGATGACTTCACGGAAAAGAACGTTTTTGCCTGGAACTCCCGTGAATCCACGGTTTAGCTTCCCCCTGTGCGATCCCGAAGGCAGTTGCAATCTGCAATATTGATTCTTCACGGTTTAACGCTAAACCTATCCACGCATCTTGTATACCTATTCCTACCGTGCTCGGTCAAAATGGCCGGACCTTAAAAAATGTTATCGTTAATATAATTAAACGTAGATAATAGTCGATTTGTTGCCGAATGAATTGGTAGATGAACAACCTCCGCAAAATGACGATACAAAAATAATTTCATGTAATTACGATTATAGAAAAAATACGATGCTCTCTCCTAGATATACAAAATTCTACAGTGTCGTTCATCTTTGGATGTTCAACTTGCTAAAATGATTAAACGAGAAAACGCATATTTATTTAACTCCTGTTTCCCGCAATCCACTTGGACTATTTCTATTTTGCATAAACATTCATAACACGAAGAAAAATTATTCTACATGAATCCTGCCCGTACTGTCGAAATCAGAACAAATCCTCGTGAGATCTCGGTCTTAGATCCTCTCGCTGGCATCGTCAGTCGTTCCAGCAGAAACGATGGAGCTATCGGAATTCGAGAGGAGAAGAAGAGGAAGAGAGAAAGAGCAACGTCAACATCTGGAGCGAAGGAAAGAAGAGAGAAGAGTGGAAGGGGTCGAAAATTTCAATCGGGCAACGGGAGACTCGGCCAAAAGAGGATCAGGGAGAAGAGGATGAAAGAAGGTTACATTATCGGCGTGATATCTCTCCTTATTCTCTTTTGGCTCTGCTGGCCCATGCTCGGGAAGGACGACCAGGCCAGGAGTGATGTAAGAGAGATGTACCAACACACACGGGGCGCCTCTTCTTCCTTCTTCTTCCTTCTTCCTCCTCTTTGGACGCTGTCCCTTCGATTCACGGTGATCCGCAACACGTCGGTTTAGTTCGACTCCAAAATTCCAAAGAAATCGACCCTTTGCACTTTCACCTTTCCTCCGATCGTCTACCAGCTATCGAGGACCTTGTGCAACAATCAACTCCATTTTCCAGTAAAATTGTACTCGCTAATGTCTTAAATTTCTTTATACAGGGTGTCTCACCCGATTTTAGCATCTCGATTTTCTCACTATTATTACGCATCGCAAAAATTGTTTCAGAGGAAATTTGCACCGAATGGGGCATATTTTGGTGTTATTAGTTTTTCGTTCGTAAAGGTCAACTTTGTTTATTTTTAAACGGTATGGTGTATTCTTTAATACATCAACGGATGCAGCACTTTTATTTTCCACAGAAATCCGCAGTCTAACCGATGACGCTTCTTCTGGACCTTGAACAAAGTAACTTGTACGGATTTTGAGCAGCTAAACCAGGATTTGGGAGCATAATGCAACATATAGTTGATCCTCCACCGTCTCAGGTCGGGTCTCTCGGTCGCTCCGACGTCCGAATCATGGCATCATGGCATCATCGCATCATCCTCTCTTTCTTTCCGTCTCCGTTGCCGGTCGGTCCGAAGGAAGAAGCGCCCATCCAGCCCTGGCCCGGTTGAATTTAACGTGGCAGGTGCCTGCTGAATGGACATCGGGCTCTCCGGTTCTTCTTGGATCCTTCTCCCTCTCCTGCTCCTGGAAAGGCTCGCCTGGAGAGTCTCTATCTCTTCGCCTCCTCTTCTTCTTCGTCGTACGTTGTGTCCTCTTCCTTCCTCCATGGGGTCCCTCTCTACTTTCTCTATCTGCTCTCCCTCTGTCTATGCCCAGCGTTTCCCAACCGACTGTTGGAAATTGAAATTTCGCGACTGATAGAACACACAAGTTTTTCTTCCAATTTGCTAATTACAACATACAGCGTGTGATCGAATTATTACGAACGGGCGTAAAAATTCCACAAAGATATCTTTATGAATATTATTCTGCTATAACGGTGTAAAATATATTGTATTTCTAAATACTCTTTACAGTAATGATTAAAATAAAGTATACTCTCTTCCAAACATTTTAAACGTGTGTTTACTATTTTTGTTCTACTTTGGTACGAACGTAAGTCCATTCGTAAAGTAATATCGACAACCACTACGCGTAATGCAATGAATGAAAAGCCGCTTCAACTCGGAGCCACGCTCAACGCGTTAGCTACCAAGTGCCTCATTAGAACAGGTGACTTTCCTCCTACAAATTACCGTTGGCTTCCAGCTTCCTAGACCCTAACATCTGTATCGTCTGAAACTGGTTCAGCGATGATCCGATTCGCAGTATAATTTTCCCAGAGAACTGGAACAACTCGATCCGATCCCCCTAAACCTCGACAAGTAATCCCCAATTAATGAACTCCAGCTAACGGATCAAGACGATCTGTATCGTCTGAAACTGATTTTCACTGATAACATTGTCAATTTGTCACATTTCGCTACAATCATCTACAATTTCAATTTATTTAGAGCTTCCACTTAAAACCTCGATAATATAGCAATGCAAGATTTCCGAGAGCGCAAACAACACAGTGCTAAATTGGGCATTTTCTCCGTTTTCGAATGTTTTGTGTGACGAGTGTAAACAAAACACCGTCCGGAGGACAGCGGTGGGGGAGAGAGAGTTTATGTTTTTGCGGAAAACAAAATGCTTAATACGGGTGTGTGTGTGCGGCCGTACGTTGCGGTCAAGGCACCTTAGACGGAGTCAATTGTTGGTCAAACTCAACAAAGGTACGTTCCTTAATAAAGTGTGAATATTTCCTACGCCAACCCAAGGCTTCTCGACAATTCTTGTATACTTAATTTTGGATCAGCTTCCACTAGAGATTTTAGGGTGTCATTATCAAGCATATTAGCATTTTGCAACTGGTCGTCCACTTCGAAGCCTGTCAGAGAGATCGTAATCACCAGCAGCAAACCTTCCGAACCAACGTTGACACTTGTCGACCTTCGATACATCTCCGTAAACATCGCAAATTTTCTTTGTTGTTACCGTTGCATTAAATCCCGCATGAAAATGAAAAAGTATGCAACGACGAATATGATCCTCGGAAGGTACGGACGCCGCCATTTTATTACAGCGTTGTAAAAGAAAATTATACTTTTTAGAATATTTTGAACACAGGCTGCTTTACCGAAAACTGTAACAGAATACGTGTTGCAAATAATTGATTACTTATGGATACTCCTAATATAATCCTGCTCATTTTGGTTCTAATCGAGCAAACAGATTCGCGGAACAACTCGAAGTCGCAAGCACCGAATATCCGCGAAACGGATTCCCAAGAGGATCCATAGGATCTAGACGATCGCGTAGCGTGCAGCTGCATCTCTCGCGAGGCCGCGGTATCTGGGATCGCGGCTTGAAAAGGGCAAGAACTGTCGGCTGGTGATCATTTATAGCGAGAGTCGCTCTCGTTGACGAGTCCTCGCGTTACTTCTTTTGCCTCGTCCGAGTCCGAGTCCGAGTCCGACTCCGAGTGGTCTCCGGTCTCTGCCGGTTCATCGGCGGGTTTCCATCAGAGAGAAAAGACCGTGTCTTCTAGCATTCGCACGCGAGTGGCAAAAGGAAGGAGCTTTTTACATTCGAGAGGCCAACGCATTGGATCGTGCCCGCGATGTGCTTATGCGATTCACGTTTCTGTTTGCAAACCCGCGGAAAGAAGAACAGAACCAATCGTATGTGCGCATCGCATCACGTCTGAAAGGAGACATTTTGTTCTAACCGAGCGAGAAACGAGATAAAAAAGAACTCGATCAAAATTGTTTCAATTTTTTCTTTACACGTATTCTGGTCTCTCTTGTAGTTTCTGATGAATTACGGTTTTATTTTTCGGCGATGTTCACAGATTGAATCTGAGAAGTCCGAGCATTTACTGAAAGACTCGAACAATATGATTTATATTAGCGCGAAATTATTTATCGTATTAATGCAAATCTTTATGCGAAATCAAAATTATTTACCACCGTTGCAAGAAACAGCAGTCACTTAGGAATGTCTAAGTTTTCTTATTGTCAGGATTATTACTGATAGGATAGTTTTACAGAAACCACCCCCCTAGGTAAATTACATTTTTCCTACCCTTAAAATTCGATTTACAATTTGGAAAAAGTATGTAAAGCACAGTTTCGTTTAAATATCTCAAGTAGTGGCCGAGAAGAAGTGAAACCACCCCTATGAAGTAAATTATTTTTTCCTATCCTTAATAAACGATATGCAATCTGATAAAAATACGTAAATTAGAGCCATTGTGTAGCTATTTTTCCCACTTTATTTCATCGAAATATTTTAAATAGCAATCGAGATAAGAAATGATTTAAGGCTCAAGCCTCATACCTTCCTTGCATGAAACTGTTTATCAATCGGTATCGAGAAGAATCAATGTAAGGGTCACCCGTTGATGCTCGCTTAGACTAGCCCATTTCGCTTAGCGCAGCGTTTCGCGTGCTGCTCGTTCTCTAATGCGAATCGCCAGGGTACAGGGCGAAGGCAGACCGGTAAGAAACGACACGGGGCCCGGTGAGCCCTCCGAGCAAAGGTAAAACGACGCCTCGGTCGCCGAGGAATAGCAGGGAAAAAAGGAAAATTACAAAATTGCCGGGAAGGAGGGGACCACGCGGCACAAGCACAGCGCAGCGTTGCGCTGCGCTGCTTGCGCACCGACCGCACAAGTAGACGACACACGACGCGAGTATCGCTTGACTTCTCGTAACCCGACGTTTCCACGACGTTTCGCCGGCGTTCGCGCCTCCTAATGCGATCACTTTTCATCCTACCTTCCGTTTACCTTCCTACCTTTCACCGATCACTATCCTTTTTTCCAGATTCGCCGGCTTTTTGCGCACACGCGCGCACGCGAGGCTGCAATTAGCACAAGCGCGTCTTTAAAACGTTTGTACATGTTCGACTGATTTTAAAATGTAAATGTTTTATAAAGCAGTTTTAAAAATAATTTTAATAATTTTTTCAAATAATACTTCATTTCAAATAATACTTCATTTCAAATAATTTGAAATGATTTTCGACGAGTTTAAACGATTCTCAATTATTTTTTCGGAATTTCAGACGAGATCAAAAGATTTTCAACGATTTTTCTATAGCATTCGAATTTCCCGAAAGAATGACAGTTGATCGTCGAAGAAACAATTCGCCGGAAGCCGCGGGGGCAGTCGACGAGTTGATGAAGAGATCGACCGAGGAATTTTATCGACGCGTGATCGATGGTGGATCGGTCAGTTGGCAAGGATTCAAGGTCGAGTCAGTGTATCGATCCAAGGCCAGATCCCAGTTTCCTCGGTTCTTCACTGTTTTTATTGACTTGAAGAGGATCGCGCGTAACCAACGAACGCGCAACGCATTAATCCAAAACGATTATAAGCCGTAATGATACTATTTCCTTCCACCGGACGCGACCATCATTTCCGAACGTTTTATCCTTCGTGCATTCTTTTGCAGGAAGTGAAACGACGCTAACGATCCCCGTTCGAACCGGAGTCCCTCGGAGTCAAGGAACCTCCTATGGCGTGTAAGCATCTTTCATAACGCGACCGCAATTTTCGTTTTTCACTGCGCGCGAAAAATCCTTATGGCTGAACGTTGTGCAACGGCCGATGTGGACTCTCTTCGTTTGCGCATCACTTAACGCTCGTTCCCGATGCAGAAATAATGCAACGGTTCCCGTCGTGAGATCGTTACCTAACATCCCCCTCGCCCCCCACTTTCGATGAAGCGCGGTGAATTTCGATGAGGCAAAAAACTGGAGAAATGATAGCGAAGTTTGAAGCGGTCGTATAGAAGCGGAAAGAACCTGAGAATGTCAATATACGGGGGGAGGGGGGTTGTTCAGGAATCCGAACGATTAACTACGGGGTTTTTTCACGGTTTACTGGCGATCGTTACTTTGTTCTTTTGATGGCAGGCGGATTTCTGTGAATAAGAAGGAGAATCTAAGAGTACCAATATGGATTTCAAACGATTGTAAGGGATTTAAAAAAATTTCAAACGATGTTCAATGATTTTCAACGATTTGAAACGATTCGGAAGAACTTGGAATCGTTATAAACGATTAACCACGGTCCAGATAAAAAGAATGATTGGTTCTTATCAGGTCACTGTGTACACGTTAAATCATCGTTGGTCACAATGCACCGACGAATTCAAGGAATCCAGAGAAACGAAATGGAGTAGGGGGAAAATGCGGGGAAAACGCGAATTTAACCGGGCAAGAAATTTCGAAAGAGACAAAAGCGGAGTTACGCAATTTAATGAACGTGGAGCCGGAGGAAACAAAAATACGCTGTCAGTGGTAGGTTGAGCCCTGCTGACGAAGGCATACGAAGGTTATGCTGCAGCAAAGGCACTCCTTAGTTCTGGCTCAAGGTCGGACTATTAACTGGCTGAAGAACGCCGACGGGTTTACGTCGTCGTTTACGAAGAACGACTTGTCGCCGACTTTTGCTTAGGAAATAGTGACAACGGCGAAAATCCTCGAACGAAGGGAGAACACTGTCGGCTGAATGTCCTCTACCACTATGTACCAGTGTCGTCAGATCAAAATTTGTGTTCCCTCACTCTAATTTCCCCCTCTACCGCGCTGCTCCCCAAGTTTCCGACGCGTATCGTCTCCGCCGTGCATATTCAGAGGGAGAGGGTAACTTTTTCCCGTTCGTGCCCCACGAACTCTGTCCACTTGAGAATATCTTCATTATTTCACACAATACGAGAAAATGTTACTTACAGAAGTTGTAGGATTTAAGAAACTACATAATATGGTATAAATAATATTCTTGCAAGTAGAGGCGTAGAGAAGATGTAGAGGTCACGTTTGTTTTTTGAAATTGAATATCCAATGTGTAACATTTTCTCGTATTGTTTGAAATAATCAAGATATTCAAGTGGACAGAGTTCGTGGCACACACAAGCTAACAGAAAAGGCGAAGAAAAATTTCTTCGCAATATTAAAGGCTTCCTAAAGTATAAAATAAAATAGAAATACGAGTCGGACTTTTAATAGCGTTCTACTATGAATGCACGTATAGTGTCACTATTCTTGATGCACACCGCCTACACAGAAAAGTTCCTGGAAGTCGAATGGAACACGTGTTCGAATGAACTCTTTCTCATTGTGCGCTCGTGTTCAATTCGCTTTCAATGCTGCATACACGTGCGCCTCGCGGCTCCTCCAGTGTAAATAAACAGACGGAGAATGAAGTTATGCACTATTCACGCAATCGAAAGGATTATCGCGAATCATTGAGAGAGTTCGCATTGTGCGCGAATCATCGGTAATCGATGATCGTCTTTCGTTCGGACATTCCTATGGTTTTTAATTGAATTTTTATTAACGCCACGTCGGTCATATGTGGGCGATACAATTTTTCGTTTGTTAAATATTCATTCTCTTCATTATATCGTTGCTTGAACTTGAATTAAGATTAAGATCAGGATACGCGAAAGAATCAGTTTGGATTGTTCAAATTCACATAATTGATGTTGACACGGGGTGATTGAAAGTTGACCTTTTTTTCAGTGAAAAGTAATTCATTTCTTTAATCCCCACAAAGCCGCGGATCGACGCGTGCACACCGAACACAACAAAGAGTGCGAAGTTATGGCAATGACGTAAGGGAGCTGGCTAATCTTGTACGTGACCCCATTATTTATGCCAACTATGAACCATTTGCCTGGAACCGTGCCTGTTCCGACTCATGGCTGGAATTCTGTGATCCTTTTCGACCGTTCTTCCTCTTATCGCGTTTCCGATGAACTATTTCGCGTGCCTTCAATTTATTGCAGCTACTGATAACGTTTATCTTGTAAGAGTCTGCACGCGCGCGCGCGCGCGCGTGTGTGTGTGTGTGTGGGTATGTGTGTCTGTCTCTTGACCTACTATCTTTACAATCCCATTATAGTGTTGCGATGTGTGCCCGAGTTAACTGCCTCGGCGAGACCAGAAACGGAACGAAGCAATTTTCTTTTCAAGTTATTTTCGGTTTTCCATCATGAAAAAATCGATTTCTCTTTTTGGGCATTTTCTACAAGTATAAGCGTTGTAAAATGTAAAACTAATCGTTTCCAATCCGTCAATTTTTATCTTATTTTTCTTATCGTGCTAAAGGCCGAAAAGTAATTGTATAAAAATAAAGATAAAAGTAATTGTAGTAATTATACATACATATAAATCGCTATTGAACTCGCCCCCTGACATCAAATACGACACTATGAAATAAAAAATATATAGCCGCGTTCAAAAAAGTCAAGGTGATCTTGGTACATTATTAAGAGAACACATTTTCTCAAAAATTTTTTATTGGGCTTTAGAGCCGAATCGAAACCGATTAACTTTTGTACAAAATACTTTCACGTCAGATAAAAAAAAAAACGTGGCGACAGTTATGGGGTACACGCAGTATAGTTGAACTGTAGTTGATAGTTATGTACACCTGCGACCCCGCCGCAACATTTAGAAATGTTTGGACAAGTAGATCGCTGTTTAAACTCGAACGGATGGACAGGAGTATTTCCAGCGCTCAATGTAAACACAATAAAATAGATAATAGCTTGGAACCCTATGACGCCAGGTATCTGGTGTCTACTCATGGTCAATAGTTGTCTAAACAACATTACTCTTTTAGCCGAAGATAGCTCGTGTATAGTCAGTCACGGAAATCTACATACACCAGATAAACCGTATGGAATAACAATTTCTATAAATACTCTAATAAACCAGTTCTGGCAGGCTTATCCATTTTAATTAGTCGTATTTAATAGACCGCGTAATGTTTTCAAAAGATGTTCTCGCATTGTAAATTCTGACGACAATGGAGAAAAGAAAAGATATGAAAATAAATACAATATTAGTAAATATATCGAACCGAGATATGTAAAAATTCGAACAGAATTTATTTTAATGAAAAATAACTGTTCTTTCGACCCCTGGCTTTTCACATCTCATTGAGATCGGAGATGTTGCACCGTGAAAGGTGTTTCGAAAACGGTTGGTGCGTAACGTATTTATCGATTGCATTTCAAAAAGCGAGACCTTTATTTCTCCAGATGTTTCATGATTCGTTTATCAACCTAATACGTTTTCTACTACATTCGGTAACATATCATCAGCTTCGTTACAACAAATAAAAGTTCTGCAAAATAAACACAGACAGAAAATAGGTCAACCGTTTCAACGAACGAACACGTGACCAGTCCAACGAACATCTTTCAACACTGCCACCGAATACGCAGAGAACAGTCGATATTATTCTTCAATTAGTTTTTAAGAATTTTATGCATTTATTTTGGTTTTTTTAATGCATTTTTTTAATGCATTTATTTAAATCGGTTGCATTTAAATTTACGCGACCCATCCTCACTCTTCCCCCACCATTCGGTGCCTCGTAATCGTGCAATAAATAAAATTTCAAATTTCCATATGACATTTTCAAACGTAGCACCAACAGATTGCTGAGATTTTTTCGATTAAAACGAGTCCAAACACGACGTGAATCGGACTAGTTTTACAGACGCGACGCAAGTAACAAAATTAAGGATATACATACATAGTAAAACTTAACTACATACAAAGTTCATAAAAGTAGATCGAATAGCATCGTGTTTGTACTCGTTCTAATCAGGAGAATCTCGGCAATCCACTGGTACCAAGTTTGAGAGTGATTGAATTTCAAATTTTTATTTCACGTTCAACTTTTACGGCTCGCGGCATCCTTTTGAAGTGTCAAACCTCGGTGGTCGATGCACCGCGTCAAACTGTCGGTCACCGTATCTATTCTATAATTAGGTTGTTGCTTATGAAATGTCCAATCTTTAACAATTTAACTAGGAAAAACTTAGAGCAGCACTCTAAGCAACATATTGCGTAAATGAATTTTTTAAATGCTCCATCGCCGCTTGTTTTTCCACTCGTAAATTCGTTAGAAGTAAATGTAAATAGATATGACATTTTTCAAAGAAAGAATCCGCGTAGTTCGAGGTAGCACTGTATCGTATCGTATACTGCATCGAAAGCGCAAGATTGGCATTCGAAAATCGGACATTTCGTTTGTGACAACCTAATGCTACGTCAAGGTGTGCACGGAGGTCAATTTCTGGAGGAGGTACGCAACGAGAATTTGACTTCCAGATGCGTAACTTTGCAAATCGAAGTGAGCATTGGGGCGCATTCGGTACGGATGCCGTGCGATATTCGGCGACAGAAGACAACGGAAGGGTTAGGAGGCTGTGAAACGCGAGGGAAAGGAAAAGGGCCCGCGGAGATCCGTCCCTGGCCTCGGTAAGCGAAACCGGGCGGGCTGCTAACTCACCTCGTGCCACATTCCGCTGGCTCTGCCAACGTTTTCGACGACGGGAATGCACCGCGTGCAGGAGAGGAGAGCACCACCGTTCACACCGAACCGAACCACACACCTGCGGCACACCGGTCCCGCTCTTTTCAAAAATTCAAACCGCGCACACGTGAGGGGTCTCCGCGTTTACCGGGCTGTGACGCGATTCGTCCGCGCTTCTCGTACCAGCGCGAGCGCGCGCACAATTTTTCGTTTTTCCCCCCGTTCGTGATATAAACCGCACAAGAACCGTGTGAAAAACCGTTGCCTCCTCGCGAGAGATCCACCGCGGAGAAAAAGAGAGCCGGCGTCTCAATGAACCACGGGCCGATAGACCGCGCGCGCCGGAGCACCGTACCGTGCGACCGATCAACACACACTGAGCCGCCGCGCCAACCGACTGATCGCAACACCGGCGCGATCATGCGTGGAGGGGATGCGCAGATTGCCGTTTCTGGCTCGCCACTGGAAATTCGAATTGAGTGTCGTTGGCGGTCACAGTGTCAAAGTATTGGCTCATTGCAAAAGTCCGGATACGATTTTCGGTCTATTCCCGTGGCGTTCGTACGACTTTGTTTATAAACACCGGCCGACTGCATTGAAGAAACAACCAAAGTGATTTTTCAAAACTCCTAAAGACGTGAAGCGTTGTTTAAATACGGCTAGCGAAGTGTTTGATCTTCGAGTGTCATCGAGGAGGTCCTTAGTTTGAGTAATGTTCGATCGTGGTAACTGGTGCTGAATTGGCGCTTCATTAGTGTGAGTTATACCGCTTTGTTTAATTTTTCGTATTTTCTCGTGATTTTAGCGTACTTGTCTTCGTAAAACAAAATTATGTGTCGAAGAGTGAAATGTTGGGACATGGAACTTTTAATTATTTGCACGTAGTACTTACTATCTTCAGAGCTTAAATTTATTGTTGAATGTCTCGTGTATTATTAGTGAATATTTATTTTGTATTTAAATGGCTGTTCCGACGAGTAAACATTTATTTATTTTCGAGTCGTATGAAGCTCCATGGAAATAATTGTGTGGGGAAAGATTAAAAATAAGCTTTAAAAAATTTATGATACAAAAATGAGTAGATCATTAAAATGATGAAGAAATTAAATAAATTACTGTACAGCTCCTGTACCTTGCAGTTTATATAAACTGCTTGATACGGGAACTGTATAAGTCTACTTGCGACTATGCAGGGGTAAATAAAAACATCGGCTCAATTCGAAATGTATATTTTACATAGGTTCCAGTCTATGTTGTTTCTAAACATATATTTTATATGCGCATATCGTCCGTTCACAACGTGTATTGCTAAGGTAACTAAATTAATACCTTAGGCGTATATCTGGTAGTTAAAATCCGTAAATATGAATCAACCATAATTTTTATTTTGTAATATAATCGCTTTTACAGAATACCTTGTTTAGTGAGAAGTATACTGAATACACATAAAAGTTTATTAATAATGCGCATGGATATTCATGTAATCGTACATCAATCAAAAAATAGCGAAATTATAACTGTTCCATTTCTTTGCTTTTTTTTGCAGGTTCTTCCATTATCGATAAATATGATTCACAACATTTATCGTTTTCCTCTGTTCTGTTTCTTTCTCTTGCTTCGAGTATGTCCTTAGAAACTAATCGACGATTACAATCTTTTTTTTCTCCAATTTAAACACATTTACGTGTGACATTTTCGTCTTCGTTAAATCGTTCTTTTTTCGCGCGTTTTTTTTTTTCTTCTATATATAAACAACCTACACCATAGAGTTCTCAATCATCACGCTACAAATCTCTAAATTTGTATTCTTTATAAGACATGCAGTGCATAGTTATCGTTCTTATCGTCTCTCTTTTTTTTAATTATTATCATTATTAATATTCTTTCGTTATGCATACAATAAAAACAGAGGGAAACAAAAAAAATAGAAGGGAGAAAACAATGTGCGTCGGCATAAATTGATTTAAACGAAACGAATCATCGTTATTCCTTACGTAGAAAAACTTAAGTATCATGGAAAAAACGCTATCGTCGAATATTTTCCGTCTTTCAATGATGAACAAATAATCGAGCTACCGCGCGATTCCACGTCAACCGGAGAAAATCTTGAATTCTATAGGGGTCTCGACGTGATCGTTTTTATATAAATATACATACACCAAATGTTGCTTAGCGATCGATAATTATACCCCATAACCCCGGTGTCCTCTGTCGCGAACGTATAAACGCCTCAATGCGTACACATTCACTAGTATGATTACAAGTGCATTGAAGCGAACAAATGATATTTTATACCCAACCGTAAATGTTCGTGATTCGACCCGATCGAAGCCAGAAGCGTTTGTATTTTTAATTATTTTTATCCGTAAACGGCCAACTATTTTTCCATGCAGGTTCCATTTGTATCTAAGAAACACCGTAAATGTACAACAACAAAGAAGATGGAGCAACGCGTTTTTTCCTCGTTCCCCCCATACCTCCCCTGTATTTACGATCTAATAATTATAAATTCTCTTGAATGCGTGTTAAGCAAATTTACACCGACGAAATACATTAACAGAGCTATCTAGTACTTAGAGCACATCGAGAAAAACGTACAAGAAAAACGAAGAATTAAACTAGGAAGTATTTTTTTCCGGTAAATCGTGAAGTATACGTGAACAAGTTAAACATTTACGTACCAGTACTTGTTTTTTGCGGTTTTTTTTCGTTTGTTTGTTTTCGTTACCGAGTACACTAGAAGTAGTACCAAGTCCAAAATAAAAATGCATATTTTGTATGAGTCAGTAGCGTGTATTCTGTCAAGAGTTCGGGTAGAAGTTTATAATTTTCTGACAGCCAGTAACCTCATATATCTCTCACCACGCCTGTTGTAAGAGGTAAACAAGAAAAACGAAAAAATTAAAAATAGTAAAGTCACTAAAAATAGTAACAGTAACATAATAACGTAAAATAGAATAACAGTATTACATATTGGTGGTTAGCTCATGGACACTTGTTCAAACAATAGCCGTTCAATAGCAGCGTTTATGTCTCCGAATGTGGCGATTAGTGCTGAAAACAAGGATTTTTTTGTTTAGTATTTCACTGTACTATTGGAATATCGTTAAATTCAATTAAATATATATCATTAGTTAAAACAATGTATTACGGGCATGCCGGTATTAAAAACGTAGCGAACATGGTGCTCCCTTCAACAACGCCTTTACATTTACAGAAACACAAAGTATATTTGTATTCATTAAGCTAAATGTGCCGGTAATTGTAAAAGTGGTGTTCGTTTTTTTTATTTTTTTGGTAAATCGATCTATATTACTATATTATGGAAGTTGTGAGATTTCGGGGAAAAGAAAATGATTAAATACTTTTACATTATCGCGTTAAATAATCGCACAGTTATTTATAAAATTAGTACTACAAAAAATACCCATGAGCAAACAGTCAATTGGTTAAAAATACAACGGATACAATTTAAAAATGATGTCCGTACAAAATGATTTACAAGACTCCAATGCTCCGAAAAGTGGGGAACCAAAATTATTTTGAAAATTAAAATTATCTTCATTATATACAAATGAAGGACCAGTAACAAGGGAAAAATGTGAAGACATAATGGATCTACTACCTTGCATTCCACCGATTCATCATGAACATTTTAAAGCCCTTAAAGCGTCAGAAACAGACAATTTTGTTACTGAAGCAGAGGTAATTAATAGTTCATTATACAAAATTACGATACGTGTAACACAAGTTGTTTTCAACTTGTTTTCTTAATTAAAAGCATTATTTTTGTTCATCGAAAGTCACTAACTAAAAGTTACTATTAATTTTTAAAATGGTGTATGTCATATAAATGTAGAACAGGTACATTTTCGAACAAGTTATTTATAAAATTGTGCTGCAATATATAAATGTCACCGTAGAAAATCACATATTTTACGAAACATTTTGTATCCATAATCGAAAAATATTTTATATTCAAATGCTAAAGTCGAAATATCTTAAAACAAAATATGTATAACTTACACCACTTTCATAATCACCGGCACAAATATGTAATTCGCCATGAATATTGATGTTTTTCAAGAAAAAGGTCCGTGTAATAATGAAAATCGCATTATCAGAGGAAGCACTGTAATCGTAAAAATTATACATCTATTTACCTTGTAAATTAGCGTCTCTATTAATAAATCCCATATCCGCAAGCTGTTCTAATTGTGCTCTATAACGTTCTTCCGGTGGAGGTGCGGGTTGGCCATCCACTTCTACGCCTTGGTTTAATGCCATTGCCGATATCTGAAGTAAACAATATTAAAAACAATTCGTGCATCTCAGGTATCAGAGTTGGACAGTGTTTGATACAATTAATGATGAAACACGATGATCAAATATCCATCCGAGGTTTCAACATTGTTTAAACGCGTCTAGATGTTTATAAATAGTTTTGGAAACGCAAAGGGTTAAAATCTGTCGGACAATGTCGTGGATGATATATTTAAGTATTGGGTGATCGAATGAAAATTTTGAATCGATTAAAGCCCAACTCTGTAGTTCGAATAAAAACTCAAACGAATGGTTTACCATGCCCGCCATGAACTGAGAGAATACATCTTGCTGGTTCGTGTCTGATGCTTGTGTAGCTGGTGTTGTTGGATTTGTTGTGCCAACGGTTGGTGTTGTTGCCGTGGGTGGCACGGTCAGGCCCATACTAAAACTTGGTATGCAAATAAATCGAGAAAAGCAATTTCCATTCTAGATGGAATAACAATACTATGGAAACGAAGGCATTCACGAGGACTTACGTTTCGACGAATTCCGGTGCGACGGTGCGCAACTGTTCCATTCCCTGTTGGATTTGCATAACAGCGGCCAGAGCATCTGGGTTTGTGATAACGTTTTGAATTTGTGGGTTTTGCATTTGCTGGATAAACGCGGGCATCATCGCTCTCATTTGCTCTTGCATCTGCGGACTTCCTCTAAGGAAAGGATTAGCAGAGATCACCCTACTGGCCATGGCAGGGTCCGCAGCCATGGCTTCGAGCATGGATCTTGTATAAGGTGCGTTCAACATGGTTCGCATTAATTGTGGATTCTCGATCATTTGCGTAATAAGACTCTGCATCCCTGGCGAGTCCAGCAAGCCTCTTCCTCCAGTTGGAGGTGGATCAGTAGATGGGGTGGTAGGAGCCTGACCTTGAGCCTGATTCCAAGGGTTCGGTAAGGGATCTCTGTTTTCCTGACCCTGTTGTGGATTAGGCTGATTATCTTGGTTACTGTTATTTTCCACTAACGCTGCAAAAGGATTACGTTCGTTGGCTGCTGCCGCCAACATGGGCTCTTGAATATCGCGGTACATGCGACGAAGCGCACTATAGCCGCCAGGAATGCTTTCTAGATTAGATAGAGCTCTGTCATGAGAACGCATTAATTCTTGTAGCATGGATGGGTTGCGCGCCAATTCCATTGTTTGCCTACAAAAGATTTCGATACAAACGTGTTCACCATATTGTAGAGTATTGCAAAGCGAGTTACATTAATTCTATATCTACCTTAACAGCTCCGGATTATTCAGCATATGACTAATTTCTGGATTGCGTTGCATCAGCTCCTCTATCTGAGGATTAGCTGTGATCAAATTGCGCATATTCTCTGGATCATTCATTAAATTTTGCACGAGCGGGTTATCAAGAATAACACGCATTGTATCTGGATTCGACAGCAGCTCACGTTGCATGCGTTGCTGCAAATCTATGAAATTAGCGGAGCCTAGACCAAGCGACTCCAGGCCTACCAGTCCTCCTAAACTACCTAATCCAAAAGGACTGGCGCTTATGTCGGCTAAAAATAAAATATCAAATCAATAGCAATTCCTTAACTATAAGCATAAAAAATTTAATCTATTCTACAAAAATTGTTGAATAGTGCCAAACTGTTTTTGGCGTTTTCACACTAAGAATTGATCATCAAGACCAAACAGTATAGCATTATTTGACATGAAATCTGAACAGTGTGATCACGTGGCACTAAAACAGTTAACATAAAGAACAGATCTGTCAAAAGTTTGTCTCCGTACCCTGGTTTCTCTGTGACGGAGTTGAGTCTTGACTCTGATTAGAAGGGGTGCGTGCCGCTTTAATAACCAGATGTACCGTCAAGCCATCTTTGACATTATGCGTGTTCAGACTCTCATGGTCTTTCATGATCTTCCCGGCAAAGATCAGGCATAATTGTTCCGTCTGGGCGTTGAACTTCTTCGACACTGCCTCCCTAAACTGGAAACGCCGAGAAAAACGGTTAATGACAAACACGATGATCTCCGACGGCACGTATCGCCGTTCGCGGGATTCGTGAACGTATTAAATGGGAACTCACATCTTTGATGCTAGCATCCTCTTCGATCTCGACGGTCTGTTTTTCTTTTGGCGTTTTGACGTTAACCGTGATTTTCTTTCGAGTGTCCTGGCCTTCTGCCATCTTGGATCGGTAGATGACTCGTTACTTTCGACGCTTTCGATTCTCCCACGTCGAGGGGCCGCTTGCACACCACTTTTTCGCGAATAATACGACCTTTTTTTCCTCGCGCCACGAGAATTTCGTTCACAAGCCCGTTCCCAAAGAAACTACGCTGAATTTTGTTAACAAGTTATTCCAAGGAATCATAAAGATCACATAGAGGGGTCAACTTGAGCGGCTATTCCACGCCGAGCCATAATACACGAGACGAAGAAAGTACACGATATGTCAACGAGCCTTCGTTATAGTTTGTTCTCGCGACGACTTTACAGTCCGTCCCCCGTTTCCGAAAATGATTTCTTCGTTTCGCACAGTAGCAATCAACTAAGCTGAAAGTCACGTTGCGAAAACCACGCACGAAAAATACGCTTGGTCTTATTTACGATAAACTACGTTTCGTTTTGTAATAGGTTATGTCGCGTTGCCACTACCGCAACTTTAAAACACTAACACATTGATGTGTTACAACGTCATAAGCGAAATATGTCGTATCATTAAAGGAATGATGAATTTTCCCGAAAGAATTATGAAATTTTATACCGAAATAACGTACGGTCTGAGTAACGTGTGCATCTTTAAAAAGGAATCGCGTCACGGAAAATACATTTGATTTTACTTTTCCAACGAAGTCTCGAAACTTCTGGAACACAATCTTCAACTTTCGAAAAAACTTGTTACTAAATAGCGCTGAATATTTCTCGTATAGCGACGATAACGTATTATATTTCACGAATCATTGAAAAATCTTCCTCTAGATAAACGATTCTTTTCTCGGTTAATTGCAAGGATCTAATACATTCCATCTTTTGTTGTAATCAATTTATTTTAATAAAAATAATTGTATTTTTGAACTCGTTTCAATGATAAATAAATTCGTTCGAATTATTTTTGCGTTGCAAACATATCGAATGGTGCGTTTAGTTTTATTGAAATATATTTTTTATTAAACAGTAGGCCATGTAATACGAAATGTCGGATTTTTAATCATTCGAAATTTGAACGTTCAAATGAATCGAATTTTGAATTGCATATTTATTCGCACTACCTTAAAGTTTATAATTATTCATCAATTCTCATTATTCTTTCACCCTTATTTCTTTAATCGATACCATGAACAAAATCTTTATACGTTAATTTCCAATTAATCATTTGAGTGATCAAGTTGGGAATAATTAGAAGTCTGAGATTCGATATTACACGACACGATATAAATTGTTAAAACGTAGAAGGCAATGAGTTGTTAAAAGGAAACCAATTTATTATTTAGAATTCTTCCATGGAAAAGATATTAATTCCATTTTGGTTTGTCGCAGGAGAACCGCCGATTTTTCTTTTTGGGTTTCCAGCCCTTTCAGACTCGCCCTTACAGCCGACCGTGTTCACAGCTCCCAAGACGGGCCAAGTCTCTTACTTTCACTTCGGTATGAGGAAGCAGTAGATGATATCATCTTCGTTAGCCCAGCATGCTCAACCATGACTCTTGCTCGATGCCTTCCATTTTGTTTGAAATGTCTCGATATACTCGATATTGACACCTGAAACCGAACGCAATCAATTCAGATAATCCTTATTTGTCATCTCTGATAACATTTTTATTTGCATTACGAAACCTGCAATGGGACTGTAAGGTTTCTCAAGACCCCAGTCAAATTTTCTATATTTTATATTATATCAATATCTGTATTTTTTCAGATTTTTCGGGTTAAGCAACTTCTACGAGAAATATGCATTTTTCAATGTTTTTCATTTTCAATGTTTATAAACATGTTTGCATAATCCGAAAAATGTGATAAAAATACACATTAATAATCACAATAAAACATATCTACCATAATAATATAAATGTGGTCATCTGATAACTTCAATACAAAATTAGAAATTTTAAGACTAGAATTTTAAGAATTTTAAGAATATGGCAACTATACATTTATTCAGTATGAAAATATACCTGCGCTTTTCGCTAAACCTTCGGGACTGAAGGTAAGAGTCCTTTTATCATCTGGGCTGCAGCCGGTTAGTAATGTCACGACTGGCGTTTCCGTGTCATTGGTCATGCCAATTTTCATCTGTTGGGTAAGGTAATGACAGCACTCTATGATTTGGAAAAACAGCCAGGCTTCTTTGTCTTTTGGCCTTGGACCCTTTATGTACGGCAGGGGTAGACGCTCGTGCGGTCTTTGAGCTCTTAGGAATCTTGAACCGCGTTTTAATTGACCTTCCAACCAGCGCGTTGCTTCTCTTGCTCGACCGCAGACGCGTTTCACCTCGTCCAACGCGGATACAACTGAAAGTGAAACGTATATCAACAAACATCTTAACAATAAGAATACATATTTGACTTCAACCTTACTAACCAACGCTAGGAATCACAATGATGAATTTCTTGGTGTACACCAATCGTTTTAGAGCAGGCGTGTGCTTGGATAAAGCTTCGTGGTCGGGAACCAAGTAAGCTGACATCAACTTGGACCTCAAACGACTTTCCAACGCGCAAACCTCTGCTTTCAACCATAACTTCCCCATGTGTCTCATCAACTTTCCCCGCGAGTGATCCATGTCCGTGTCCTTGGTGTCTTTTACTGTATTGGTAGAGTTCAATTCAACAGTTACGAACATCTGCTTTGTCTGTTCGTACTTGACACCTGCATCCTCTACAGAATGAAGGTAGTGTCCGAACTCTACCAACTTCAACGTCCGCAACAACACTTCTTCTCGTTTGCTCATCTTCTTCTTGTACAATATTTTCCAATTGAGCGATCTATGAGCCTCTTCCAGTATATTCAATCCTCTCAAATCTACATCCTCTGGTAATGGAACAACTTTGACATGCTCTTTCAATTTTTCCACACTCGATAATATCGTGCTGTCTTCCTTACACGTTTTCAGTATTTCGTTCGCATCTATGTTGATTAAATTTAATAAAATCGTGACGCGTTTCAGTAAGGTCCGCGAGCTTTTCCCACATATCTTTATAATGTCTGGGTTGCTTCTCAACCAGTCGCAACATATTTTAATGGACGCCAGTATGTCCTTCTTCATTAAAATGTTCAGCACCTGGTCAGGCTTTAAATTCTGTTTCTTTAGTTGAGCAACGTATATTATTCTATCTGACGATCCGTTGCCATCATCTAAGGCATTGTTGGAATTACTCGTTTCTGCAGAATTAATTGTAGAATCTTTGTCGTCAGGTTTTTTGTCCGTTTGATCGTCGGGCGCATGCTCACCGTTATCCGCGCGGTCGTCTGTTACCGTTTTGTCAGGCTTCGTCGCAGATTCCACGTGTCCGTTCATTTTTTTGGCTTTAGGCTTGTCCGAGTTTTCTTGTTTCACTCGTAAACGCGAGCTCTCTTCGTCAGAACCGTCTTCGGACAACGCATCATCCGATAAAGCGTTTCCCTCGCTTAAAACGTCCTCCTCTGTCTCAGAGATATCCGAGTTGACCTCATCGCTCGAGGACTCCATAGTTGCCTGATCGCCATCACTCGCGTCCGAATCGCTGCTGTTCCTCCGTTTTCGACGCCGGAGTTTAGTCAGCAAGCTCTTCGTTTTTTCACGAGTTTTTCGAGGACCATTCTGAATATCCCCATTGTTTTCAGTACGCTTTTGCTTCGACGAAACTTTTTTCTCATTTTCGGCAATTACTTTAGCGTTCTCAGTTAACTGTGACTTTTGTTGTTTTACTGTGTCATTCTTTTTTTCGACAGACATATTGTTACATTCATTTTGCGTTGATAGGTCATTCGATTGTAGAACTTCTTCTATATTGGATAACGGTACGTCTATGAAAGATTCTTGCAATCTTGTTATCGTGAACTGCATCAACTGGGACATTATCGCTAAAGTTATAGCTACGACTCCCTGAACCTCGCTAGATTCTTTGCTTTTTAGTCTCGAAATGGACATCAGGCATATTGCCACTATTTTGAATATCATGTCGTCCGTTAGGTACTTTGTTTGCTCGGTTTTACCACTTTGAAGGTACGACTCGATACTACTTTCATTTTTATTGTAACTTGAGACGTTCAAATCGGGCTGTTCGGTGTTCAAACAAGTTTCGATGCTAGTTAGAAGATCCTATGGCAAAAATGATACATGTAATCGATAATAAAAGGAATTGAGTTATTTATACTAGTTATTACGTACTTGACATTCCTGATTTATTCTCTCCGAATTCGGAATATCATAATCCCATAACTGTAATAAAGAAAACAATCTTGATATACATATGTGCGTTGGGAACTTTTCATCAGTGCAAATAGAGTAAGTAACTATTGCCCGTTTTAAATTTCCCTCTGCTCCTTCAAACGGTTCGGTACATAGAACACTGCAAAGTAATTCTTACAATTAACCTCAAATTAAAAAACATTTATTTATCTAATAAAAAATTTTCTAACCATCTGATGTAGTGGTACACTGCATCAAGGCCATAATTTTGATTGCCTGCTATAGTGCCCAATTGGTTGTGCGGCATCCCAATATTTGGATCGATTGCTATAGCCATTTTGTAATATCTCTTCGCTATCATTGGATTCCAGTATGGATCTAATTCTAATTTGTACCTAGCTAAATCCCCAAGGCATACTAGACTCCTATGGATTAGACGAGTAACACACTGCTTCACTTCTTCGGTGTGAACCTTGTTTTGGGTCGTTTTATTTTTTGTCTTAATATGCAGAAAAATAAATTAAATTAGTTACATAAATCAGTTTATATGTATTAGGTCAGTGCAAAAGTTTGTGCCCGATTATTTTGTTGTATTTTAATACGAAATCAGGCATGAACTTTTGCACTAACCTAACATAAAAGTGTAAAAGTATGCATACAGTAGACGATCCAGTTTCATTTTGCGTAAATGCAAAATCTATAGCACCAACTAGATTCAAACCGTATTCTAACTGCAATTTCAATATCAAATGATGATAAAACCCGACTCCTACCGCCAAGTGAACAGATAACACTGCCTTCTCCGTTTCGTTCCATACATTGCCCTGTAATTATAGCATCAAATTATTATAAATTTTTATGCAAACACACTAATGTTTCTACATAACCTTTCTACCAAAATAATTACCTTGCGTAACTTTTTAGCAGCACATACAATGTCATAGAATGCTTTCCTCCATAACAATTCCTCAGTTTTACGTGCATACCCAACAGGATCTTTAGTTTCTAATCTTATGCAATAATCTTTAAGCTTCACCCGTAGTGTTTCCCCTGAAGGGGTAAATAAATCTGTTATTGTTAGTGCACGGTTCTTTTGTTCATCTAATCTTTTGGCAATATCTGTTATACCCCTATCAATCAAATATTTTCATGTTTTATATTAAGACAATTTTATCACGCACACTTTTAATTCATAATTAATTAATCTCTTAGAAATTATCGCAGATTTTCAAGAATACGCAACCTCGAAAAAGCTAACCTAAGCTTCGAAATATGTTTATAATTATTTATCGATCACGTCGAAGAAAATATACATGTATCCATGTTTGTTGCAAACAAAAGTTAAAAATAGACATTGATTAAGGCAAAAGAGGCATCTAAAAGTGTACTAACAAAATAATCATATCTTTCCGCAATATACGTTCTTATTATCTATATATACGAATTTCCCATGTATCCAGAATGGATTTTCTTAGAAATATTCTCAAGGATGAACCAAAGTGCTGAAAAATTACACGCTGATAACGTGGTTGCTCAATTGGAAAATTTCCTAGACGAAACGAAAGAAGGATTCCGTTACAAAAGCGCGCCAATAATACATCATAGCGCACGAATGATATAGGTTATGTTTGCAGAAGGTGAGAGTCGAATAGGACCTAATAATACCCGAAAAAGGACATTTTTGCGAATAGAACCAGCAGCATGTACACGCGAACAGAAAAGAACTGTTCTTTCCACGCATGTTTTAATATTACTTGTGTAAACGCCTAGTCTGCTCGAGGCAGTCCGTCGATCCGACATCTGCTGCAGTGTTATACGTTCTCCTCATTTTGCTTCGATCATTCTTCACTTCCTCGTTGCTTCGTCATTATTCATTTTCCCGCGGTCTCCTGACACGCGCACCTCCGTCCCACAATAAGAAAATTCGACATTCGCTCTCGCCTGGCTCCAGAAACCTCCCACGGAACTGCGAAACTCACTACAATTACGCGTACTTACACAGATACGCAATTTGCTGGCCGCTCTACAGAGAAATTTTCGCTAACAGTGTTACCAAATAGTGCATTTTCACACCATAAATACAGTCTGCTCAACGTGAGTCAAATCTGTATAGCTGAGAACAGAGAGGATCTCCTCTCTGCTGAGAACTGTAAATAATACTGTCAGTAATGAGCTTGCTCCTCTTGACGAAGAAGATGCCTATTCCTTGCTGATGGCAAAACATATATTTTATACTGTTTTATCACTTTATTGTGTTTCTTTTTTTTCAACTTTACAATCTTGTAAAATTAATCTAAATACTTCGAAAACTAATGTTAATAAATATCGCATAAATTAGCACACATAGATTTTTAATTTTTAGACATTGACACGAATAAGATTTCGATTTAAGGATCCCATTCGCTGATACAACCAATTTAAAGGGACATTCGACCGACTGATATCAAAGGCACCGCCAGGAGTGTCGCCTCTTGTATTCCTACTGCTTGCTGATAGTTGATCCATGTTTTCCCTGCTTCTGGCAAGCCTGGTGACCAATGGCGCAGTGAGCCTTGCGCTGGTATAGTCCTTCGTAGCATAAAAGAATCGGCAGTTGATATTTACCGGTGTGAATATATTATTTTGTCTTAATAATATATTATAATACATAGTAAGTAATATGGGTGACGAAAGTTCGATACAATGGGCGATTGATTTAATGACAGACAAGACCCACGACAAACCGTCGTTTCTTCAAAAATACAGGGGAGACATAGGTTTAGTAGCTGGTATATTCGCTTCACCAATGCTTTACAATGCATGGCGTAATATTCCTTGGTATAGCGGTAAGTTTATCAGCAACATATTCATTTGATACACGTAGTTCTATCCAACAGTGGCTCTGATTATATAATGTGAATGTTTAAGAAAATGAATTGACAGTGGTGTCAGGAACACTATAAATACGTCGTTGTAACATAAATTTGTTAATCCTTCCGTTGTGGAAAAACATTCGTATTTCTTTTATGTTGGAAACGATTCTAAGCAGCACGAAATCTACAGAAAGTTAATTTTGTTGCACATTTTAGAACAGGGAATACCATTCTTCCAAATTCCAAGTCAAGGTAGAACTGACGCCCTCTGTAGTAGGAAGTCCCAGACTTTTGTGCTTCCTTCTTAGAATTAATAACAAAAGCATAAACATTGTTGAAACCTGTGTCTAATGATGCAAATTGATTCTGACAAGCATTCAAACAAGCATTAAGATAAGATATCTCGTGACCCATACATAATGCATTGATACATTACCTGTTTCGTCTTTCAGTGACTACTTGTTATTTTCTTATTCATGTAAGTAATTAGATTCTTTTATTTGATTAGGTTTTCCACAATCGTGTGTTTACTTCTCGTTGCCAGCCTCTTTTTGTGGACTTCTAGCAGCAAATGCGGTACGGAGAAATCGTGCTAAAAGGGATGCGAGAATTGTAGACTATATCAGAACCTACCCAGAAAGATTTCCTGAGCCAGGTATATTGTATCGAATTAAGAAATTATATCTGTTGCCACCTATTTTAATCTAATCAATTCCATTTATTGTTTTAGAAAATAAACAGTATAAAGATATATTTCAACCATGGATACCAGTTCGTTAAACAATTGTAATGCTCTTTTAAAACTGTACAATATTTCCACATAATAGTAAATATGAAATTTAAATATAGAGATGATTGTTATGCCTTACAAGAGTACGTTGTATTCTTATGTTGTATAATCCTATATTAAGAATCCATTGTAACTTTCTAGTTTACACAAAAACGATCTATTACCTGGGAAAAATTGGTAATTTAATCATATTTTTCACCCTTCAGAATCTAATCATATTTAGGTATGTATTGTTTCCTAAACAGCGAGTGATAATTATTTTATGGATGAAAAAAACAGTTATTTTACTGCTAAAAGTTACAAAATCACTATACAAAAAGGGAATAGAAAATTACACATAGCGAAACTAGTAATTACACAAAGGTTCAGAGAAAGGTAACAAAATATTTTTGTATCATTTTTTTATAAGAACTATTTTCATTCATTTAAGTTCTATCGAATTCTATTCGAAAGACTGGTTAAGTTAAAGAGTCCGAATCTATTTTACGTATCATGAACGTATACAAAAATCAATGAAAATTAGTTGAACTCTCTCTAATAATCATTCTATTATACTTATAAAAGTTTCTATTTTTTTTCAGGATTATAATTATCATTGTATAGTCCAGTTCCTTTAGAATCTCCCAACCAGGGATATTTGTTGGGACATTCCCTGCACGTTTCTAAATACCTGTGAACAAATTTGTTATTGTTATTATTATTATTATTACCATTCAAAAGTATTAGATCTTTTGTGCACCAACAGCTACTGACCTAGTCGTAGTAAAATTTGATTCTGTAGGCTTGAAGTCTAAAGCACACTTATTTGCGTTATTACATGGTGGTCCAGGAAGATTTTCTTTCTTTTTACACGACCATCCTTCGAAATTATTAAGAGATTTAATTGGTTTTGGATCGGTAATCCATGTGAGCGCTTGCGTAGCTGTCACAAAGTACACATCAGGTCTGTAAATGTATAGCATAAGCGAGTTTTTTAAATCAAATTTACAAGTCATTCATATTTTGAATGGTGTTGAATATTTACAGCTAAAATAATTTTTAGCTTACAATGTCACTGCCCAGTCGAGAAACTTCGCCAATCCTCGTTCCAATTCCTTTATCTGGAACCAATTTGTGTGGAAAGGCATCATGTACGGTGCTCTGTTTTGCTCGTAGTATCGATTGAAATCTTCTTGCAACCATTCAAAAACCTCTTCGGGATCATGATTATGAAGTACGCACTGATCCAAGTAAGGACAATGTCCTCCTTCGTAGCTTTCAACATAGTGAGCATTTAACGGCAGTTCCCAAACACCTGGGAAAAAGGAAATCACCAAAGATTAGAAGAAACTTGTTCACACTTATATTCGATCTCACGAAAAGAAAAGTGATTAAATACCTGGGAACGATTTAGTGGGACATGTGCCTGCTTTACATTCGTGAGGTATCTTGTAATCGAGAGTGTAAGGCCAAATTGGTACTTTCAATGGAGAAATTCCAATGCTGCTGTCGTATATGTATCCAAAGTCTTCCAGCACCTTGTACTGGGTGTTTCTACCTGGTTTCAAATACGGAGCCCTCATACCTACAACCTCGCTCGTCGAGATGTTGCTAAAGTACTTGAGTATCTCTCGCATTCCTATCATCTCTCCAACCCATTCTTCGTATCCTTTATCTTCCAGTCCTTTTTGCAATCTGGACAATCAATTTTTATGTTATGCTATTTATTAGATAAAGTCCTACTAACTATTAGATATAGTCCTACTAACTCTGTTAGTTTTACTTCGAAGAAAGTAATGTTTCTTCAACATCATGATTGAAAATCGGACATTTCATGTGCAACAACCTAATACATATAACACTTACGATATGGTTTCAGTCGCAATTTCATGTCCATCGTGTGCAAGACTCTGGACCATATTGTAATTACAATACTCATGCGAGATGAAGAAAGTGCCTTTCAATGGGCAATTGTTTGGATTCAGTCGGTCAGTAGCGAATATCTTTTGGTAGTGGTCGAAGTTGTTGTGATTTATTGCTCCGTCGAAAGTCATTATGATTAGTTGAGGAGTCTGGAATGAAAGCCTATGAGAAACGCATCAAATGATAATCTTTCCAAAAGTAGAAAGCACAAGGTACCTCGTCGGGTTGAAGGCCACCAGGAATTATGGTGCCATCTCTTGAACAGTAGCAGTATGGTAACTGACAGTTGGAAGTGTCGCATCTTTCTGCTAAATCAGTTGGTGGTTCAGTCACTGGTGCTGGAGCTGAAATTCGGAGAGTCTATGTTGATTCAAAATTACTAGAAGGAGATAGGATCGATGATTGTTGCTCGAGAAGATAATTACTTGTAGCAATGGGACCGCAGCGAGCTTCGTTTTTAAACGTGCAGAATTTACTGATGTCGTCGAAGTGCAGTCCTGATGGACATCTGTTTAAGTACGGGTATCCGTCGACACACTGTTGCACAAATGATTTTAGTATGTCTTAATGATTTAGGTTTTCGGCTGTATAATCTTCTGATTTGTTACCTGGTAAAATCTTCTACACGTCGCTGGGTCCGCGAAGTTACCATTGCCTTGGCCTTCGGGGCATCTGAACTCTTCATCTTTCTTCTCCTCATCCTTCTTGGTACCTTTTTGGCCAAATACTGCAAACCAAATTGTATTCCTTGAAATTTCAATTCTTATTTATTATACATACATAAACATGAATCATTCTACTGAGCAAAAATCTTTATATCCTTTGATAAAATCAAAATTAGGATTCTCTATTCTTCAACCAGTCTAATGATGATAAATGACATTAAAAATGTGCGATCATAGTCTCGGAAGATTAAGACGATCAAATCCTAGTTAAAGGTCAAGGTTGAGCTTATCTCTCTGCATAGTGAATACTTGATCATTCACGTTCTACTTTTGTTGCATTCTTTCTCTCGACTACTACCACTTCTTCAGCTATGTCCTGTTGAAAGCGAATCTTGAGTGGTCAGAAGAAGAAAGTCATCTTGGAACTTATTGATGAAATTACAAATGAGATTTCACTTCCCTGTAAGATATATTTGAAAGACAGTATTAACGCTAGAGTTACCGAACGGGTAAAAACGATCCATTGTACATTTTTTATTTCACTAGTACTGGAATTGCGAGGATACTTTTGCGGAAAATTATTAAATAATTCATTCGTTTGTGCACACTATGGAATGAAAGTCGAAATTGCATCAACTCCATTTCATCGTTCTAGCTTGGAAACAACATGTTTGGTTTTATTATCAATTCGATTGTTATACTTCGGCAAGTTGTTATGCTTTTAGTATCTAAACGGCAAAATTGATTGAACTATGCGTTTAGTTCGTAATATCAATGGTACCTAGAGATTTTCGTTGTATAATGAAACAATATTACGTATAACGTGGAACCGTACACAGAAAGCTGCTAATGTGTAATGTAGAAAATACCTGTGAGAAATTCCAAGGGTATCAGAGAGGAGAAGACCGTCGAGAAAGCGAGGCAGTCAGAATTCCAACGCGTGGCGACGTATTAGATAGCTATGAAAGATTCAATCGAGATTCAGATGTTTACCATTCATTTTTCTCAAGCTTCATTATCTGATTCTTTATTGCATATAAAAGTCTAAGTGTTTCGAAAAAATACATCTGTTAATAAATCGTTAATAAATCAGCATCCGGCTGCTGTGTCTTATCTATTCTATATTGTACAAGTATTTAATTTAGTTGTACATTATTGTTCATTTAATCTTTGAAAAATATTTTTTCGTGACTAAAAGTATTAAAAATTGAAGTATGCCTTTTGCAACAACCTCATTGATATACAATTTATCGTCGCCGTTTTATTGAACTCTGAGTCGAAATCATGACAGTGATTCGTTTTTCATTAAAAATACAACAAAACGACGACAAAAAAAGTCATACAGATTTTAATAGTCTGTCTTAAAGGGTAAGCATCAGTCTATAAATTCTGATGATTCTAGTCGTGAGAAAAATCTATTCAATATCCGTACAGACAGTTGAATTTTCGAAAAAGAAAGGTATCTTCACTTTCCCACTCGCTACATGACATAAAAATAAAAATGTACTCAGAATCGTGAAAGTTGAGGCTTCGTGTGTTACAACGAGCCACACGATGCTTCTCACAAAATGAACTATGTATCTTCATTTTTTGAAAGTAGATTTGAAAATTTTTGGGAACGTTTGTCGAAATGTTATATTTCCAATTTAGGCGAAAAGTATTCCATTTTTTGAATTTGTTACAAGAGAAGTTTTTAAAAAGTTCCATAACTCTTTCGATTCCTGGTATTATGTATAGGCAGCCCGTTAATTGCAGTAACAATGCTTGGTCCCTTAGTTTTGTACACTATATATTAGTTATGAAGTAAACAGGTGCCTATAAAAATTTTATTGTGGGAAGCAAGGATTGAGGTATTAGAACCAAGCCGTTGGGTATATAGATCGCCCGGTTCAAGATCAAGGATAAACATTGACTCTCTAACGCCTGGAAGATGCAGACGTCTATTTCGTAAATCGTTTAATGGCGAACGCGCGGATAGAAAGTGTCTTTCGATTGCGATTAACGAGCAAACACCGTCGACGGTAACGGCAAGGGTTCGTGAGTCTTTTTGCATTTATTTTAACGCCTTTACCAAATTTGAGAATTGTTCAAAACCCTGCGTTGATCAAGTACTGTTTCAATCTTTTTGAAATTGTAGAGCTTCTTTGAGGTCTACCTGTGGCTAGATTTACCTAGGGCTATTTAGAGGAGCAGAATTTTATCTCGGTTAAACAGAAATGCATAATAAATTTACTAATTTACTGATTGATTTAAAAAATTTTTTTTTAAATTTATTTAACTTTATTTAGTAGATTTTGTGTGTGTCAAAATCGTAACTATTTGAACACCAATATCACAAATGCAACATTCCTCTTCGGCCATTCAAAATCTCAATCGCATTAACAAGCTGCATAAACGGAATTTGCATAAACAGAACGAGCACGAGAATTAGCATAACAAGCTTCCATTTCGTCGGATTATTTTCTTACATTCCAGAAGAAGGGAAGAATTCACTTCGTTAGCCGAGAAATTCCTTAACAACAAAATAGAAACGTCCTTAATCCTTATTAATGCGGACTTGTTTTCTTTCAGTTTGCAAATTTCCACGTAAACGTATAAAGATCTGCGATTCATTTAATGGCCACGGAGATTACACTCGTTTCGGAGAGAAGATTCGCTTAAGTGGACGCTATCAGGAATTTGTTAATTTCATTCTCGAGAAATGGTTGACTTGTTTTCCTATGATGATTGTGGGAATTTAAGGTATGCAAATTACGAAGGGATAGTATTATTCAGTCCTTCGACGGGTTACGCCGTCATTATGGCGACATAACGTTATGAAAACGACTCGGGTTCTGCGATCACGAGGGGAATCCGTAATTGCAAACACACTTTTTATTCCAGACATATACTAAAAGGGCGTAACCGGATGCGATCGGCTCTCTGATGTCTGTAGCTTCTTCGAGAAAAGCATGTTCTGTTCATTATTATCGAAAAAAAACATAAATTATTATCACAAAAAAATTGCTAGGTCCTTTCAGGTCGAAAATGACTAGCTGGAATCATTGTTTTTATTTGTTTCGATAAATTTATACTGTTCGATACTCTGCGGTATTCGAGTATAATTAATTCTTTAGGAAGATCAGACTCGAACGTGTTGAAATGCTGTGTAGATGAGTCGCTAGGAGAAAGTAGTGTCCACGGAAGACGCTCCCAGTGATCTTATAACCGTTCGAGATGAAGTGAACGTTTCACGATCATTTTACAACCTCTAGCACTAATATAATTGCTATTTGTGTAACGCAATAATGCATTTACATAAGATCAATTATATATTTCCTAACAGTAGTCGCGTTTGTCCATTCCTCTGAACGGATTATCGTTGAACAACCTCGAAGGTTGTGGACCCTGGAAAAATGATATTTACAGGGAATTGCAAACCGAAGTCTTTGACTACTCGACAGACCATTTTAGATTATTTAGTTTGCAATTGTTCATATTGCAACGGTACTTTTGTATTGAGAATATTATGCGAAACGAAACGAATCACAACGATCAAAACTTCTCCGTTCATGGTCATTAAAAACATATTAAAAGTATAAGAAAACAAGCAGGAGTTTAAAAGTAGATGGTTTTAAATAAATAATTTAGCGTTCCTTTTAAAAATTCAAGGTGGTTGAGAATTGAACAAACTAAATAAGCAATTTTACAAAAATTCTGAAAATCGTAATTTCAGAAGAAAAGTATATTTCTATTTTCAGAACCGGTGATTGAAAGAAAACAGATTTGTCAAGCCCACGAGCAATTGTAAAAGCAGTGGTTGGTCGATGAACGTTTGCATTAACTTTGTAACGAAAGTTAATGTTTGACTTTGAAAATGTAAGATCGGGAAACCCGTTTGATAGTCTCCCCGTGCATGGATGCCAAAATGATCGGTTTAGCGGCAAAGTGGAAAGTGAAGGTACCGCTCTGGCAATGACGTTGCGGTAAATCGTTCAGGTGCAACGTTTCCATCGGCCGTGTACCATGCTCACGTACACTTGGCGTGCGCGCGTGCACACCACCATACACGTAAACGACGAAAACTTATGTAAACAGCAGTGAAACCGCCGTTCGGGACCTAATTTACCGAGGGCTTCACTGTCGTCCGGCCACGGGCCCCTCGGGTCCCTTCCTCCGGCTGCTTCTCCGTTTTATCTGTGTCAGCTTTATTTACGACGCGTCCATCGTCATCGAATGGCGCTTCCAACGTCTCGAGAAAAGTCACTCGTTTCGTTCCACGAAAACGTTCGCACACGTGTCAATACAACAGAGTCGAAAAGAGAGCCGGGCGAAGAAGAAGCGAAAGTGAACTTGACATTTTCTGCAACCGACCCGCGGCTATCAAATTTGCAGATTTTTTAAGGCTCGAGTGGTTGATGGTCCCTTTATGGCAGCCGTGGCTGGATCCATTTGAATTTTTACTCGTCGTTTTTTTTTTACGTATCTTTAAATTCACTTCCTCGAGATACTTGTTAATCCTCTTACTGAACTAGACAGATGTCTTATTAAATGTTTCCATTTAATATTTTCGTAGAACTCTACGATGCACAACTGAGAACTGCTTAAGGAGATATTATGGTTTTGAAAAAACATAAAACAAAAAAATGTTGAAAATGAAGATTTGAGAATGGAATAACAGAATACCCCCTCAATCGATTTTTTATTAGTCAGAAGAATTTGAATCGTTCATAAAGTCAAGCCCAGTAACATTATCTTGTAATCTCATTCAAAATTATGACACAAAGTATTTATTCCGGTGAATGAAGTGTCAATATAGAACTGGGTGATAGCATAAACGTTTGCTGTCTATTTCTGCTCGTTACTAAGTGCAAAATTGTATAACTCTTGCAAACGGCTCTTTTCCAATCACAGCTATTTCACATGAAGTCTTAGTTTAAACGTTAAACTTAAAATATTTACATTTCTTGTTCTACCAGCAACTTTCTAACGTTGCTAAAATGTAGTTAACTAGCAGAATCAATGCTGTAGATCGTCGCGAATATTTAAAATGCAGATTGGCAGCGGTCCGAAACATTTTTCGCAAACAGAACAGCAAAATTCTGTCCTGCGTAAAAGTTAAGCGAGTAATAAATAACGATTTTCAAGGATGGTTCAGCATTTCTCAGGATCGCAGCTGGATAACGAGCTAAATGAACAATTCGCTGGGGAATTGCTAATCAGTATATAGAGGAGAATGTCTGCAGAAGGCCGTTTCTTTACTCCCACGTTTATAGGCAGTTCTGTCCTCCGATTGGACACTGATTAAATTGATAACTATTTTTCCCGACGTAGACTGAAATTTCGATGGAAGAATCGTTGACAGACTCGAGAAGAAACGGTCGGAAACGTGGATAAATCGAGAAATTGATTTCCTTCGGCTTTTTGCCGGGGTCGTTGAATCAATCAGTCCATTACATCATTGCTCTATAATCTAATTGCAATTTCATAGATCGGTAGCAAATTCACGTAATTTTCACCGGCTTGCGGTATCATTACGATCTATTTAGGGAGGATTAATTCACTACAGTTTTCTTTCTTCTAAAAGTGAAATCAAGCAATTTCATTTGGCCGATCTGAAAGTCCGAATGAACCGATCCAGCTATACCTAAATACTTTATCACTTGGTATCATTACAGGTAGAGCCGGTATACAAATGATACAGACGCCGAACCGGAAGGTCTATAAATATCGACATACCTCGAGCTACAGGAAACTCAAAGGTTAAATTATAATCGCGTCTCTTCCGCGAGTCAAACAAACCGGGATCAATTTCTCCTCTGTCAATCTCTCTTCGATGAAAGATCGCGATCAGGACCGCCATATCTGTCGAAGCGTTCTAAGCACGTTGTCAAGGGCTCGTAAAAATTCCAGCAGGAAGTGTGGTCCACGAAGAATTTCACAAAAATCTTAGTTCCGAAATAAAAATATTCTTCTTCGCACAAAAATACATAGACCCACGAAAAATCACCAACAAAGCAAGGTCGACGGACGATATTACAAAAAAAAAACCCGAAGGAGATCGTGGTTTTAGAACGAAATTATTTTTTTGCGCATAAAAATGAAATTACGAAAATTTCAATAGGAAATATGGCAATTAAGAATTTAAAAAAAATTCTGAAGACAATTCTAGCTTTTTAGAAAGAAAATATTTTTTTACACCCAAAAATTGTATGTACAAAGAAACAGATTTATACTGATCCACGAAAACTCCCTCGAAATGCAGGATTAAGAAACGATGTTAAAATGTTTTTCTAACAATAAAAATTATGAGTACAAAGAAACAAGTATATCAGATTGAATATTTGGAAAACTAGAATTAACGAGTACTAAACTCCTGGAGAAAATGATAATTTAGGAACAATGTAATGGAAAAATGTACTTCTATCCACAGAAATGACGAACGCAATGAACAGGTGTATCAGATTCACAAAAGTTCTCTATGTAAAATAGTATAAACAATTTCACAAAAATCTTAGAGGAAATCGTAATACCAGAACAAAGGTTCACAAAAAAGAAAAATAATTTCACAAAAAATTTGGTGAAGATTGTAAAACAGTATTTCTATCTTGAAAAATAATATGCACAATGAAACAGGTCTCGTAACACCCACGAAAGTTCCTCGAAAAAAACATAGCCAACAAAGAATTTAAAATGAAAAGACCATTTGTTTGTCCTCAAAAATGCTGAACAAAAAAGAAACAGATTTATCCATTGATCGGTCTCCCCAAACCAACAGCAACAGGGCAATTTCGCAAAACTCTGTAAAACCAAAAACTCCTACAAAAATTTTAAAGAATATGTTTGAATCCCGAAAAATTCCAAAAGATGATTGTAACAAAGTTGAAGAACATTCAGGGTGTAGGAAGGGCCTTATGCCGGCCCTGACGGCGACAGGAGCAAAAGGAGAGTGTTACTTTGACGAACGGGTTCGTTCTGTGGGATCCGATCTCTCTTGGATCTCGCGATATTTTGATTCACCAGCTACATCACCGGGAATATCACCAGGTGTGTCTTTTCCTACCTGAGACGATCAGGGCGGCGCAGATCAACAGTTGTCTTCTCCGTATGATCATCGTTCAACCGGGAGCAACGACAACAGGCTATTCTTGATTTCGCAACGGATCCCTGGACGTTGACAAGGTACACTGGCACCCGGATCAATTAGGTTCGTGTTGCGATGCGGTGATTTGCCATCGGCAGTGCACTTGGTGAACCTGGTCTCGCAGCACTGGCAACCGGGGACTATGCCTTCTGCCATGGGGACTCGGAAACCGGATGGTAGTCTACCATTGGTAGAGGAACCGTTCCTTAGCTCATTGGCTGACCACTTTCTACCACCGTCCCGGACCGCCGAGAAATCATGGCTTTTATTTGCGTTAGAGCATTCACGCGGTTCCGTGTGAAACGTCCGCTGAAAGTCCATTTTTTTCGACCTGCTCGATCTATTATTTGCGAATTTTGCAAATGATCTGCTGGGCCTCAAGGTATCCTGGTCCTGAATCTTCGAAAAATCAATTTTCGTCGTGCTTTCTTTAAATACGTGTTCTCGAACACGTGTACGAAAGGATTTGTCTGAATTCGCAAAATTAAATTAGTTACAGGCGTTTAGAGAACACAACTTGCGACTTGCAATCATACTGTAACATATATTCTTCTCCCTCTCCTTGAAATGTTGCAATTTTTTTTATTCTCCACTCTTTTTCAGCACACATAACTAAGCTTGAAGAGTAAAAACATTTCTGTATTTCTGTATCGATTGTTTTATGAAAGATTCGAGAGGGATCGCTATTTAATACTAATTTCTTAGTTCAAGGTCAACTCAAGGTCGTAGTATAGAAGATCCTTGAATTCGTCTTGAAATCGCTTAGAAAACTATGCAGTCAAAAAGTCAAGGTGACCTTGGCTCTCATTAGAAGTTTTTTGTCAAATTCTTAATGGTGCAATTTGTAGATCATTGAAAATTGATCATTAACTTTTGTTCGGAACATTTTGTTGTATATAGTATGTATAAGATATAATAATAATTAGTCTGTCTAATCTAAATTTGTCTGTCTTATAAAAATTAAAAAATAAATTAAAAGAATTTTGTAATGACCTAATAATCTAATATAATCGTTAACGAATGGAGTTATTATACAAATAGGACACAAGCATTAAATTTACAAGACAATTCTCTTAAATGCTTTTAATAACTATAATTATTGTAAATAAATAAGAAATATCAATTTGACGTTCCAAAAACTTTAAAAAAATATATAGGAAGTATTCATAATTCAATGTTGGTCATCTGAGGTCCTCTTTTCCGTTTCTCTTTCTTTGTCTTCGTTGTTCCTTTGTTTTCCATTCGAGATTCGACTGATCGCCGATAAGGATTAAAATATTCCGGTTGGCGTTCCGTTATATTCAGCTCTTGAGTCACTAAATTAATTAAATCGATCGTTTTCTCGTCTACTAAATGACTGCTTCGATTGGTGAATTTTAAAGACCAAGTTAAGATCGTGTTCCATTTTGGTTGAGCTTTCAATATCCGGTGAGTTACTTCCGGAAAATGGAGGATAATATCCCCAAATAAAGCTGTGTTTTCTAACACGGTGGATAACGCTGTAAAAATATTTAAAACGTGTATATTCACATATTTAATCATTAACAATACTAACATAAATTTCAGTATTCTTAGTTTGAATCTGCATTAGAAAAATTTGAATTTACCGCTCTGCACCGTAACATTTCGTGGCAACAATCTATCGTCTGGATTAAAGTCTCCATCTTCTATCAGCGATTTACTTGACTCGATCACGTCGATCATTTTTTCTCCAAGCACCATTATCATTTTGTAAAGAAGCTCATAGCTGTCTATTCTTTCAAGACGCTTTATGGCACCTGCATGCTCTTCTCGTTGTAAACTAAATGTTTTTTTGACTAATAGAAAAGGTTAAGGTACTCGTATAGACATTTATCTATTTATCTGAAAACTGTGAATTGTCTCGTCATTTACATCGTAAAGGGATACATAATTCTTCGTAAACCGTACTTTCGCCGTTTCCCGCCTCGTCGTCGATTGACTGGTCCGTCGCTATCAGATCAGCTTGTTGCGCATGCGCATTGCATATCAACACTGACACGACTGCTATATAAACGAATACGCGTGGCATCTTATCGGCCCGGAAAACACTTAGAATACAAATTAAAATACAAAGGTGAACACCGTTTGATACTAATCGCGTTGCAAGGTAAGAAATAGTACTTGAATTAGAATGATCCTTACATCCCTCCAGGACGATTCGCCGAATTTCGACCGGCATTTAAGCCGCAAGTTTTCCGAATCTATGGTCACGACACACTGTCGCCACCTATTAACTCTGACATCGAATATGTCAACTCGACGACGTATTTTGCGTGGAAATAATTAAAAGATCTCGATAGTTAGTTTATTGTTATGCGATGATCAAGTACGTTCGACACGTAATGCGTGTGTATGCTTCTAGATTTTTTACTGACACTATTCCTGGATAGAAGAAATTGCAACAGTTCGCGCATACACAGTGTCCGTTTTCAAGATGTTGCACGAATGTGTTAATTAAAGGGTTAATTCATGTTCTGTGCACATGGCAGTGATATAATTTGATATGACAATAATATACAATCGCCTAACGTCTAAATAATATAGCTAATTACTTCGTAATCCGAGTCCACTGACGATGACAAACATGGCAGCGACGGCTGACACAAATCTCGATGTGAGTATGTTATTTAAAAATAATGTGTCTAACTCTTCGTCGATCTATTATGTACGTTCGGTATAATAAATTTGGTGTTATATTAAGCTTTGTTTCTTATTATTCTGACGGTAAATATGTTGGTTCTTCGAGGCAATTCGATTCGAAATGTAAAACTTTGTCGAGGTTAGAACAATGATTATAATATGAATCTGTGGTTTCAAGTTCAAAGTTACCATGGAGTATGATGACCCTCAAAATATGGAGGGTGACATGACAGTGGGAACAAAAAATAGTTCAAACCTTGGAGAACCTGAATTTAATACCTTAGACGAACCAATTAAAGACACAATTGTAAGTCAATATTTTATGGTTGATAACGTTAGAGAGAAACGTTGTGAGAATTCACTAGAACGGTAATGTTTTCTGTAGCTCAGAGATGTTCGAGCAGTGGGTAAAAAGTTTTTCCATGTTTTGTATCCTAAAGAGAAGAAAAGTCTACTAAAAGAATGTAAGTATATATAGCTTTAATCATTTTAGTGCTATGCAGGGCGATCGCACTGTTCATATGTTGAATAATGCCACAACATTTGGTTGGGACGTTTAATTAATGGCATTTATTGATGTAAAAACAAAACAGTGCAATTGTACTACTTGGCACTACTCAACATAGCTTTTGAAATGATCCTTGGCACTAAAATGGTTAATAAATAGTTACACTGAAAAGTTATAACAAAGAACTTACCATATTTCAGGGGACCTTTGGGGACCATTAGTATTATGTACGTTCATGGCAATGTAAGTGTTGCATTTCTTGTATTCACTTCTCAGTTCTTACTACTTTAAAGTATTACGAAATCCTTGTTGTTTAGGATACTGCAAGGGTCTTCAGACGCAGCAGATGATTCTAATGATGGAGGACCAGAATTTGCAGAGGTTTTTGTAATTGTATGGATTGGGTCTATGGTTGTTACGTTGAATTCAAAGTTATTAGGTGGCAATATGTAAGTAAATACAAATGTTATAGTTTATTTTAAAGTAATTGTATCGTAGACCAAATTAACTTCAATTTCATGTATTAATGTGCTTCCTGTTTCTTTTGCTTTGATTTCAACCACTTGAATTTTTTCTAATATGTTACAGATCTTTCTTCCAAAGTATTTGCGTCTTAGGATACTGTTTGTTGCCAACTGCTATAGCTCTAATTTTATGTAGAATCATTTTGATGGCAGAGCAAACAACTTTCCTGTTTAGTTTAAGGTTCTTTATTTCCATGACTGGATTTGCATGGGCAACATATGGTTAGTATAGGATTATGTACATTTCTTTTCGATCCTTTTATTCTGTATTCTTTATTACTGGCATTTTTAATATATTTTAGCATCGATGGCATTTCTTGGTGACAGTCAACCGGTAGGAAGGAAAGCTTTAGCCGTTTATCCAATATTTTTATTCTATTTTGTAATTTCGTGGCTGGTAATATCTCACACTACATAAAATAAAATATAAATCATTTATGATAATAAGACTGTACATTGTTCAGTATTTGTGCACAAATTAACGGAGACATAAGTCAACAGAGCATAGCCTACAATATACTTTATAATTCGTAGAATCTAAACGTGCGTCATACTGAGTTTTTTGTAGATAAAATAGTAGGTACATATATATATATATATATATATATATATATATATATACACATACATTTATTACTATGCATTTTAGGGAATCACCAGTTTGTATGTCAATTGCAATTATCTATATATATTCATTAGAGTATGAAACAGTGAATGACAGTCGAGTGAATTAGTAAATTCTTATATATTTATATATAAATCTGATAAAAAGAATTGGCCAATGTGATACCGAATAATTTATCGATTAACATTATAATTATTCTATTTATATAATCTTCCAGGATGATTCCTTATTTAAAAATTGCATTTGTATCAACCGAGTTTTCCGCAAGCCATTCCTATAAAAAAATGCTTAATTTATTAATTGACAGATTTGAACAAGTCGCAATTTCTACTCTTTACATACATATACACATACATACATATATCTATATAAATTGTGTACATAATTTTAGCTGTAAAATTGAAATCAAACATGAAATAAAATATATCATTTTTATAACACGAAAGAATTGCTCTCTATTCATCTTGTAGTTTACACGTGTGAAAAGTATTTCTCCAATCGTTTTAGAAGAATTTTGCTATCGCAGTGCCCGGGATATGCACTCAGAGATTTTTGCACCGCAGTGTAACTTGTCTGTAGGTCTCCAACCTACGGATTTTTATAATATTTATAACACGATAGTTCTTAAATATAAATTTTGATAAGTTAATTTATAGAAAACGAGGTAAATACCTCGTAAGCTAAATAGGCACTATTAAAATGAGGCTCATAAATAAAATTTGCAATATTAGCAGCGGCATGGAAATATGTTCGAGCTGCTGTTAGGTTTCCATTTCGTATTTGTATGACTCCGAGATTATTGTACGCTAAGGCATGTCTGTTGTCGATTACAATAGCAAGCTTCAGACATTCTTCTGCCATTGTTACGTCACCTACTGTCTGAAATTATTTACAAACTTAACTATAAAAAAAATAAGATCGAAATTGTATACACCTATGTCCCCCGATTTACACGGAAAATCCTCAGAATACCATGTAAATCGAAATCATGGCTTTTTGTATAAAAAACTGTAAATCGAACAAAAACCAGATGCGTATCATTTAATCAGTTATTTAATTAAATTCATTTATTTCAACGTAAAATAAAATACAAATGAAAAACAACAAATATCAGTCCATTTATAAAAATACAAAAATTCATAAAAAGTTAGTTCATACGTTTAATTACTATCATCACTATCATAGATTATCAATCTTTTTTCCTGATCGGTGGGATTTCACTTTCATCACTAAAAAAAATGACTGTACAAATATGTGCGCATAAATTTTAATTTTTGAAAATCCGTTATTTCGAAAATCGGGGAAGGAGTGTACTTAGAAATAGTTTGTATACCTACTAGAGCAATGTGAGATATGTTATACCATACATCAGCCGCGTTTTCATCTGTAGAAAGATTAAGTGCCCTTTCGAAGCATGATATAACATGGTCATATTGCTGGGAATAAAAGCAGCATAATCCAAGATTATTAAATAGCTCAACATTGTATACACCCATTTGTAGCAATCGTCTATGTGGAGAATAAGAGTAAATTTAATTACATATCCACCTTATCAGTTACATTTACAGGTTTTCCATTCTAAGTTCACTCTTTTGGAGACTAAATTCACCCCGTTGCAAATCAAATTCATCCGTTTGCAAATCAAATTTTTCTACAAATTCGTTTCCTTAAATTATTGTAATCAAATAAAATTGATTTTTCCTAAATTCAAAATTTTATTGTGTATAACAGTGAATACAAAATATTTATTTAGCATACATATTGATTTATCTATAATGGTTCTCCGACTGCTGTTCGTGGTAATTTCATGTAGGGTGAATTTGATTACAAAAGGATTAATTTGGAGAGCACAACCTGTATATTTAATTTTACCTGTAGAAACGTAAAGCCAGTTCTGGCTGATCATTATAAAAATGATGCATGCCGATACTGGCTATGGCTTCCGTATGTGAAGCATCTTCCTGTACAACCATTTTATAATATTTTAACGACATGCCAGCATTGTTTAAGCCATCAAATATGCGTCCCATCTCAGTAAGAATGTTCACATCATTAGGAAAATACTCGAGACCTTTCTTACAGGTCTCTAAAGCAGTCAATGGTTGATCTAGCCTAATGTACACTCTGACCAGTCTCAGGACAGATTCGATAGTTTTGCAATCCTTTAATGCTGACTTAAACTGTTGCTCAGCATCTCTTACCAATCCTAAACTGTAATAACATTTGCCGAGTTGAACTTTCCACCACCAATCTTTGTATTGACAAACTTGTGTTGCTTGGACTGCCAGGTCTAGTGCCTAAGAATAGTTTTAATTAAAACTTCATCGTTAATTAGATATTTCAAGTGAAGCATACTTACATATCTCACATCGTGTTCGTGGTAATATATATATTCGAACAATGGTTTTGCAATGTTGGGTTGACTAGCATACTTTGCAATGTTCAAGCGAGATAGTTGTATAAATGGTCCTCCGGGCTCTGTTAGCATAGATGCTGTGCCTAATCTACGAAATACAAAGTTATTAACACATTGTTCATAATTTTTTAAGTTTCCTTTTGGTATAGTGCAATCATTGAAAATCCTATTAAGAGCTTCCAGTAGACAATGTGTTAACACAAGGTTTATGGGACGCGTTCCAATATTTTTAATTTAAAATTATTGAGATTGTAATGATTCATCTATGAGGAATTATTCAACAGACTTATTACTTCGGGTACAGATTGTAAAATATGGCTAAAAATTTGGATAGACACGTTCTCGTTATTTTTACAAAGTAATGTAAAATGGTCACTTTTAGAGTTCTGCAAATCTAGTGTTAATGTTACAGTTTCTATTTAACGATTCTGAGAGCAATTTAGAGAGTGTACCTAACACTGCGACTAGAATTTGCTGTGATCGGTCTGGCAGTCATGGCAGTTCTCGGTGTTCTTAATGTCTGCTCAAATGACTGGGACACTGCAGATTGCGTGGCTGGTCGTACAACTCCTGTAAGTGGCCTTCCTACAAAATATATACTAAATTTATACTCGTTGTAATAGAGCAAGCAGTTTATTATGTACAGGTACATTAAAGTTTCTAAATCAAACCTGATTGCGTCTTGGGTCGCAGATGTTGTCCTATATGAGTGGTGCCAGGATTTTTTAAGGATGTTCCAGGTCTAGGCATGGAAGATATAGTATAATTATCCAGTAAGCTTTCAGCAATTCCTTCTTCTTCTCCTTCTATGTCGTCTACGTATACTTGTAATGTTAAGGCACGCATTTTTAACACCCATACAGCCTGTTATAAAATATATTGTATGATAATCAGCATTGTATAAGAAATAATTAATTAAACTTCCCTTATACCTGGTCTAACGGATTTTTTCTCAACAATTCTGAACATATTGCTGCACATTCTTCATACTTTCCTCTGCTAAATAAACTCAGAGCTTTGAATAACTCCATTTAAAAACGTTATGAGAATTACTTAGTTTGTAAAAAAATAACTCAATGTTTTAAAACATCATACTATTGCACTTGTCTGTATCTAACTATGTACATATTGTAGGTAAACGATTTTTCCAGGTGATGTTATTGATTATTTTCCTCATAACCCTGACTATGTATGAAACATGCACAACTGTTGATTAATGTTAATAATACTCATTTCTACTGATGTTTTGCATTTAAAATGCATATGAAAATATCGGCAGATGAAAATCAATGCATTTTTAATGAAGTGTTAACAATATGATATATTTTTATGAAAGCAACTTTTTGATGTTAATATAATAAAGGACTGTCATATTTTTTTGAAACCTTACATCTGTCAAAATGTGAAGATCTTAATACATTATTTATATATTTATATAGTTTCTTTATTTTAACTACTTTTTATATTATTGTTTTAATAATTAAGTAAAACTCAATTCATATTTGACACAATGAAAGACATTCACATAAATGATATTAGGTCAGTATCTTTTTATATCATATTAATAAAATATTTTAGAATAGTGTAATAAATATATATTTATTATTTAGCGTTCAACAAGCTTTCGATGATTTCTTCAAGACTAAAAGTATAGAAGAACAATGCACAGAAGAAACCTTGATGCGTCTACACGAAGCCTTTCTGGTATATTTAAAAAATATTCAAAAAATACAATGAAATAAAAAATAATGAAATAATTTAAATAAAGATGGATAGTGTGACTTATTTCAGAAAATATTATGTTTGCAGATGTCACAAAATGAAGAAATGGACATTTTTCAACTAAATGATGCTTTTAAACATATATTGCATATTGCAATACCTGACGATAAGTTTGAAGTACTATTTAAAAAGGTGAGAATAGAAGAAAAGTATTAATATCTATGTGAATATCATTTTATTAAATATATCAATTACAGATGAACAGAAAGAGAGATGGGAACATAACGTGGGATGAATTTATCTCATATTTATTATTAGAATTCCAGAAAAAGGACACTGTCCTACATAGGCAGATATTGAAGCTTCCGATAACAGATGCTCCTCAACTGATTAAGTCAAACCACCGTACACCTATACACAAAATCGTATTCTGTCCTGAGATTCTCCCTGTACAAACAATAATGCATAAGTAAACTTATATCGTAATTACTAGACTACTGACTTTATGCATTTATAACAACATTGGAGAAATTTCAAACAATAGAAAGATTGAAAGAATTTCAGAACATCTATAGGTTTTGCATTCCAAGTTCACCACATTGCAGATCGCTTATATTTGGAGTGCAAAACCTGTAAAGAAAATTTGTATTTTGCATAAAGATCCGCAGTCTACCAATTACATTTGTATTAATACTATGCTTTCATAATGTTTGTAGGACAGAACTGGAGGGTTTCAAAGAGGATGTTACTTAACAATCACTAAAGAAGGAGTTATTAATTATTGGTCACTGGATCTGAAATATGAACGTACTGTACAGTCGACTAGCGGTTAGTAGTCTTTAACGTTTCATTTATACAGTTTTTATAAATATTTAACATGTGCTTTTTTTACAGCCTTCCTAAAAGTACAACAAACTTTAATAACTGACATGATAGTAATGCCAGATGTGCAAATAGTATGTATAAGTTCTACCGAGTGCGATTTAAGATTCTACGACAGTGTGGCCAAAAAATTTGATCTCCGAGTAGTGGTTCGTTAGATTCTCAGTAGACATTAACTAATTTCATAAATGATACTTCTTTCATGGCAGAAACAATGCATGTAGATATCAAGTCTCGAAACAGCAGTCACCTGTATGAGTTACTACTTCAGTCAAAATATCAAAGACAACTCGTACATTGTGCTTGGAGATATGAGTGGATCCATTAAAGTTATTTCATTCTCACCTGTGGATAGAGGTCCATTTAAACAAGAACCCCAGCGTGATGTATTGTTCGTTCGTTATGAGCCTGTTCTAAAGGCAAGCCGTTTAATTGCATAGTAATTTGAGGGGGTAAAGTCATTCTAGAAAAACAAATTTAATTTTGAGAATTTTGTAACAAAATTATTATCAAAAAATTTTTCTTCATACTTCAATGTAATAAAGACCTGTAAATAGATTTTTCATTTCTTTCATGAAATTCCGGTAAAAAATTGTCAAAATTATTGTTCTTCGTGCTTGAAGAGTAGCTTTACCTCTCTGGAGGTAATGATTTAATTGATAATGATTTCAAATACAGGATGAAGTACCAGGACTGAAAGTCATGGAACTGAAAAAAATGCACACGGATTGGGTAAAACAGGTAGCTTACTATGGGAGCTTGAAAGCTTTCATGTCCAGCAGCAGATGTTCTGTTTGTTCATTGCTGTTCAGTGATATCACAGGAAAAAGAATGCAATACAAATTTAAAGTCAATATGGGAATAACTTGTTTCACTGTTTGCGAAGGTACTTTTTGTAATGCGAGGCTATTAGTTTTAATCATTAGTGTTTCTACAAATATTCATAAAAACTGTAGAAAGCCAAATGCTAGTGACCGGAGGACCTGATTGCATAGTCCGAGTATGGAACCCCTTTGTGACGAAACGAGCAACTTGTGTTTTCCAAGGACACCACGCAGCTATTTGTAGTTTAGTAATTCAGAATAATGGTAAACGTGTATACTCTCTTTCGAATGACAAATGCATCAAAGTATGGGATGTGTCAGCACGATCTTGTATTCAGGTCTTGATAATAATTTCAGTCAATTGTATACGTTACTTATAATTAGACTACGGATTTTATGCATTTATGGTAAAAATGAATAGGTGAAATTTAAAGTAGGAGATAGGTTACAAACATTGAAGAGCTTCATTGTATTAGTCTCGGTTTATCAAAATTATTAAAAAGAAAAATAAATTTCTGTTTGACTCTTGTTTATTGTAATCGATCGATTAAAAACCGCAGTCTACTTATAATCTTAATGTTTTAAGATGTGATCAGAGATTTGCTTTAATGTCTATAGACGTACAATGGTCTTCCAAGCGAATTAGGCGAACATACATTAATGACTATAGTCTACAATTCGTTGAATCATAAAATGATAGTTGCTAGTGTAATGATCGCTGTAATTGTTTGTGATCCTGTCATTAACGAGGAAGTATCAGATGGCTATACTCACACAAAACCAGTTAGCTGTGTCCTATACAATCATCTTTATAAAGTGGTACTGTTTTACTTAGCTTAGAATCTCGTATATTTCATAAAATAATATAAGATCATAATGTGTCATTCTTTATTTATTTAGATCGTTTCCACTGGGTTAGATTCATGTATAATAATTTGGGACCCGTGGCTTGGAATTCGTTTGTACTTGGTAACGCATGCCCACAGTCAATTCTTATATGGTCAGTATCATGATGTTGAGATCACAGCGGCTTGCTTCGATCAAGCTGATCAGTTACTCGTAACCGGTGCTCGTGATGGATCATTGAAAATTTGGAATTTCAATACGGGTACCTGTTTGAGAAACATGGCACTCGACAAGAAAAAGTACAAGTCTATTTTACGATTACAAAAATTTTACACATTTGTGCTAATCGATTTGTTACCTTTTAACTTATAATTCTGATTACATTGAGCTAAAGAGTACCTTGTAAATGTACTTCAATTGCAATTGTGAATTGCACAGAGATCTAAATAACAATGTAATTGAATTATGGTTGTGCAATTGCAAGACTGTCGATTTTTATGCATTTATAATAAAAATGAGTAGACCATATGCACAATAGTGAAAGCATTTAAAGGATTTAAAAATATTGTTTTTAATTGACAAATACAGACAATTTTTATGTTTCATAAAAATCCGCAGTTTAGTAATTGCATAACCGTGAACATCGAATACGTCGTGCTATTATCTTTCTTACTGTCTTAATTTAGAGAAATAACAAGTCTTGCTTGGATAGAAAATCGAATTTTGTCCTGTGGTTGGAATCGTCAAGTTATAGAATTTGCAACTTCCGACACAAATATATTTATAAAAAGCTGGGGAGTGAATCATACCGATGATATTCTTTGCTCGGCTATATGGTACCCTCAAGTGTTAGCAACGGCAACACATAATGGAGAAATAATACTCTGGAGATTGGAGACAGGTCAACCATACAGAAAATACAAAGTACAGAACCCAACAGCCAGGTGCAAAGACATGAACAGTATTTTCTCAACAATATTATCCTACAAATTAATTAAAAATGCACAATATTAAATAGATTCAACGTAAGATACAAAAAAGATGAAGATGGTGGGAAATGGACTTCTCAGGAAATGGGACAAATACAAAATTTAATGGACAGGTAAATGATAGTACTTACATTATAGACACATACTACAAACATAATTATGTATGCAATCTATAGACAATATGATAAAGTTTCTAAGCATCAACAATCAGCGTTGAACATTATACGAACTGTTGCTGTGCGAGCCATGCTATTTCTAAATGCTCGATCATCTAAGCCCAATGTTGGGACATTGTTAGTCTCTCTTGATTCTGGTTTGATACAAGTCTGGAGTCATCATCCGGGCGGTGGATTTTTAGAAGCCTTTTCAGTCATTCATAGGGAGGGTGACTGTGCATTATCATTGGCAACAGACCCGAAGAACGATTTCCTCGTAACAGGTAAAAGAAAGAATGTATGCTAGCTTTCTTTTTACAACAAAATTTATTGATCATAATTTAATTATTGTGTTGAAATACATGCCACACAATTTAAAATAAACATTATGATTTGTATTATTTGCAGAACTATTTTCTTTGTGACAAAGAATACGAAAATACAATACATTTTTCTAATATGCCATCTCGTATAAAAAAACTAGAAAGTAATCTTATCTCTAAATGGTTTAGGTCATAATAGAGGATACATTAAGGTTTGGCATCTCGCAAACTATCTGATGCCAGAAACCTCTGTGATATGCATGCCTCTTTTAAGACTGGAATTTCCATTTTTATGGAAAGACAGAATCGACGGAGGAGCGAAAAGAGCTATCAGGAATCAACCATTGCCGCTTTTGCTCACTTCTTTACGCGGCCACACGAGACCTGTTAAATCTGTGCAGATCATTTCTGACGCACGTATCATCGTTAGGTAATTTTAATTACCCACCACTAATTTCTGGAGGTATGTGAGAACCCGAAAATTTTGGGATTCTCGAGAATGTTCGGGATTTCCGATATATATAATCCCCAATGATGGATTAAGATCTTTAAAGGCCCTAAGTACTTAAAAGACCTTGAGGCGCCCTTATACAGGATTACTTCAACGCAATGTAGGGTGGACCTGTATGATTTAGGCATTTTCGATAATTTGACTAAGTGTTTGTAACACAATTTAGAGTTCCTCCTGCTAAAATAATATTTCATTAGTACATATCCACAATAAAAACTTTCGCTATCATTTTTTTTGTATGTCTCAGAGAATCTCTGTTGTTTTAAGTGGCAGCACAGATTGCACGGTACGCTTATGGACCTTAGGGGGACGTTATATATCAACGTTTGGCACATTCAAAGCATGGTCGCCAATTTTGCCTACGATCCCAGCATACCAATACTTCAACGACTACAGGCTTCCGCCTGACATTGCAAGATCTTCAAGTTTCACTAGCATGAAAGTAATTGAGAATCTTTTACGTTCTTTAATTACACTACTCAACAAAATTTTTATTCCTTTTATGCTTCGATGACCAACAATGTTGGACAATGTTATTGTGTTCCTAACAAACAGTATTCAATCAGATAAGTTAAGGAAGTATCATTATAACTAGACTGAAAATTTTATGCATTTATCATAAAAATGAATTGGTCAGATACGAAAAAGACATTGGAAGGATTAAATGATGTTGGCATTTTATTCTTGATTTATTAATACTAGGTTTACATGTCAAAAGATGTAAAGATGCATCCACAAAGAATTGTTAACTAAATTTATTTCTTTGGGTATATATTAAAAATATAATAGAGTGCTCCCTAAACTTAGCGTTAAAATTATTAAAAGAGGAAATATACTTTTAGTTAACATCTGTTTCGTACAATTGACTTGGACAATTTTTATTTTGCATAAAGATCCGCAGTTTAATTATAATTATTACCTCCACGTTAAATAGCTGTTAAAGGGAGCTAAGAGAGAAACAATAAAAGAATTCAAGGATGATGTCCCCGACTTTGTAAAATCCGCGACTGCTGAACGCAAAGGCCCCGTGATAGATGGAAGAAAACTTACAATATCGACCATAGATAAATCAGCCATGATGATTTTCATGGATTACCCAATTTTGGATACCTCGTTATCACACGTGAGTATGCTTCTATTTTAAAGTACTAAAAGTTTTAATTTTGTAAGATTGTTAACGAGTGTTTCTTATGTTACGATCCTTTGTTTTCTCGCAAAGTATACAATATACATCGAATATACTTTTACGAAAATAATGCTTCCTTTAGATACCTATATACACTCACTTAAGATTAAAATCGTTGGAGAATATCCGAACACCGAGATTACCATCGATTTTACAGAAGCAAAAGGAATTAACGTGAGTGATTTAGGTCAATGGTAAATATCGTTTACAAAATACTTTTGCAAACCACTTATGTAAAATGTCTTTTCTGCAGAAAACGAAGTCGCAATACATAGACAATAGATTGACAACCGAGAGCGTCCAATGAACGCGGCTGGTCGGTAAAATTTGTAAAATTTGAATCAAAGGGATAAAATTTAGATAAAAGTTAAATTGGTACGATTAAAAATAAAAAAAAAAAAACAACCAGCAGTCTTATAATCGTTGATGTCGTGTCAAATAGATTATATCGTTTCGACGATCAGTATGATATAATATCATTTTTATATCACATACATTACAATATGGTATTAGCAGGCGCTTGCGGTTTAAAGCTTAACGCGGTAATTAACAACATTGCATTCGATGAACTGTACCTTCCTTTTATTCGGCATCACCCATCATCATGGAATAACGAGGCGGCGTCTTCCAAATTGCACTGGACGTACGCTTCAATCTACTTCGGTCTATACCTTGGAACAACTCAGTCAAGTCTGGTGTGCACTTCTTCGAGTCGAAAAACCTGATGACTGATTTTGTCGGCACATATCGTTGTATGGAAAGTTGTCCTCTGCGCACTGATGCTGAAATTAATAAATTTCTCTTAATTTTTGTACATTCAATTAAACCATTCAAAATTTTAAGTTCTACGAACACGACTCTGGACTGTAGTCTGTACATTTAATAATGTAACAGTAGACTACAGATCTTTATGTAGAATCAAAATTTTATCCATCTATTGCAAGAACCAGGAGCTACTTAAGGATTTCTTCAATAATCTCTTGAATCGTATATTTAAATATCATACATAATAATAAGAAAAATCTCAAACTCACCTTTATATCTCAATAATGTATCAAGACATGAAAAAGCTAGCGATCAAATTGCACGTCTTATTTGATATAAAGGAACTTTTGTTTGAAAATTTTTGTTATGTACGCCCCGTGTATTATTTGTTATGTAAATACATTATTCGATTAATGCTCATTCATACTGTACCTTTATAATAATATACTAAATAAGATATAAACGTATGAAATGAACTTACGTTGTGCCCAGTGCGGAATTTCGTGTTTTGGTTTGCTCTCGTTGTCTGACTCGTCTTCATCAGGTTCACTGTCCAAAATATAGTTCGTTGGACCCTGATGATGTTTGTTTGCATATTTTGCCTAAACGAATTCATTGATATTAGAACATCGTTTTGGTAAAACGTGTACGCGTATGAAAAGGACGCGAGCTAGTACATAAACTTACTTGTGTCTGAAGCATTTTATTCTTTATTCTCAACGCTTCGGCGTTAGCCTGTTGCTGAGCCCTCGCTTCAAGTTCTTTCCGTTTCTCGGCCTCCTGTTCCCGACGTCTTTGTTCAGCCAATATTCGTTCCGCTTCTTCTTGCTCCTGCAAACGTTGCAAACGTTGCTGTTCCTCTAGTCTTCTTCTCTCTTCTTTCTCCTACGATTTGTAAGAACACTTCGAGTAATATTCAAAGCTCAAAGCCGTTTAAATTTCATGTTTTCAAATTTTAATATAGATCATGGTTTAGAAGTTATTTGAGGTAATTGAGTCAGCTGGAACACTCTGTATAGGGATTACACGTGATACATACATGAGCCCGTTGTAACTGAGCCATGCGTTTCTTCTCCAACTCCTCGCGCTGCTTCTCCTGCATCTGTTGCGCTAAACGCGCTTTCTCTTCTCTCTCTTTCTCAGCTTTCTGACGTTTCTCCACCTCCAATTTCTCTTTCGCCTCTCTCGCCAACTTATTCTTCAATTCCTTCTCTTGTCTTTTCCTTTTTCACAAAACACATACGTTGTAATACTCATTCGTAACTTAGCACTCATCATTAGATGGCGGATCTTCATGCAAAATAAAAATTGCCTCTAGCAATTGCAAGAAGCAAGAGCTAAGTAGAAGGGTTTTTATTTGTTTAATAATATTATTTGCTTCACTTTGATAAGTACAAAATAATGTATTGATATCCTCAAATTCTGTTAATCTTTCATCTACTTTGAATTATGTACACCCATCCAATTCGACCATAAATGCATAAAATACCCAGTCTACTCATCATTGTGTCTTACCTTCTCTTTTCCTCTGTTTGAAGTCTCAGCGTCTCCTCCCGTTTCTTTTTCGCATCCTCTTCGTTCATTTTACGCTTCTTCTCCTCCTGTTTGTCCAACGAGTTGCGTTTATTCGTCGGTTTCGAAGTCTGAATGAATGAATCCACTGACGTAATGATATTTGTACGCGTTGCACTCGATGACTTATATGTGATAGGATAGTTCGATGGAGTTAGTGGAATACGACTAACAGACATCGGAAGCTGAATCTTTGCTTTTCTCAATGGTGTAGTCTTCTGTTGCGAAGGTTGAGTGCCTTTGTTCGCGACGAGTAGTCTTTGCATTTTCTTAACAGACTGAACCTTGTTCTAGAAGAATAACATTAAAAATCCTTCTGTATTAACACACTATCGGCGGGTAACAGTCTGTGGAAAAGGTATTAATATCCTCCCCGCCGAAAGTGTGTTAACATGTTCGCCACCAGCATTTATATCAGCAACAGCCTTCGTAGTTAGAACATTCTATTAACCCTTGGCATTCAAATGGCGACTCTGAAGCGCCATTAAAAATTGCTATACCATTATTCAATTTGTTTGTATTTAGTAAATTACTAAATGTTTACCGAACATGAGTGACACTGATAGCGAACGTGTTAACCCTTCAGGGATGACGATGGATTGTCAATTTACTTCTGTATGATCGACGATACACGATTAAAATTTTTTTATATTTTCCCAATAATCTGACCTTCTATAATCAATTTTGAAATATTCCTCAGGGTCAGTACGAGGTACAGACGTCGTCCCTGACGGGTTAAACATCCAGCATTATTCAACAAGACATCAATTACCTCTTTGTATTCTTCCGTATCCTTAGTTTGCTTCACTAAGGAGATCTTCTTAGCTTTTGCCAGTGACTTGCGCGCCAATTGCTGTGTAACCGATTTCTCTGCGGGCTTCGTGATGTCGGAACCATCTGTCTGAGCAGCAACCAATGCTCGTGTCTTCGTTCTAGTCACCCTGGTCGATGCATTGACGTCTATCCCAGGCTTTGGACTTGGCCCGCCGGCCTGTTCGAACGCTTCGACCCTTTTCTTAACCGATTCTTTGGCGTAAGGACTGAACAAAGCGTTCGACTTGTACGCGTTCCTTATCTCCTGCAAGGTCATGCCCGAGTTCACCTCCTTCAAAGTTGGTTTTGCAGGCGTGCTGAGAATCTCGTCCTCGCTCGACGTCACGGAACTTTTCACGTGCTTCTGTCGTTTCCGGATCTCTCGTTTCTTCAACTGGGGACGGTGTTTCTTGATCTCCGGTGATGATTCGTCCTCCGTTATTAGATCATCGAACTCTTTGTTTACCATGGCTTCTTTCAACTCCTGCATCCTATCTTGCAGGGGTTTCGCAGAAGGCAACCCGATTTTCAGTGTTGTAGACGACCGAGTGTTCGACCTTCTAGGTGATCGAAGCTTCATCGGTTCGGGCGACTTGAATTCAGGCTGCGATCGAATCTTCGACGATCTAGTCGACTTAGACTCGGGATGCGACTCGATTGTCTTCGTCTGGTTGAGTTTCTGTATGTCGCTTATCTTGTAACCGTTCAGCGTCACTGTTTCGTTCATTCTTGCAATTGATAAAGGCTCTAGAACTACTGTTAGATTCATCATCTTGTTTAGAACGTGAGTGGTGTTTAGATTCATCGTGGAATTCATTATGGGCATCGGTTTCTCGCTCGCATCCTCGTACATAGAACGATCGTCGAGTCCACCGAATTTTGGCGCGACAACCGTATCGTCCATTATGTTATTGGTCGATTTCTTGTTGCTTGACGAAAGCGTTCTCGTTCTATTGGAGTTCATTGGTGTTTTATTCTCCTCCTCTTCCACCATCACCTCTTCCGTTAAAGTACGATTATTATTATCTACAGTCTCTTCCGCTACAACTTCTTCTGTTTTAATATGTTTTGTGGGACCTTGAGATTCTTCATCCGAGCTGCTCGTATGTTGCTTCCTCTTAGTTCGACGTGCCCGTTTGGTCTGCAAATTTGTTGTTTTAACTTAAGATAAATATGATGAAGTATATAGTTCAAGCAATTCGAGTACTGTACAAACCTTTACGGGTTCGCTTTCCCTTTCAAAGCTTAAGGGTCTCCTCATCTTTGTTGAAAGCGATAATGATACATGCTTTTTGATATTATCTGCTGCCTTTTCCGAAGCTTTTCTCTTTGCTCGAACACGTGTTACTTCCAATGAACTTTCCTCGGCATTGTTTACACTTTTTTCTCTCACATTAAATGTTTCATCCGATTCATTCTCTGGGATAGTCTCTATACGTTGTACTCCCTTTTTTCTTAATATCTTTGGAGTTTTTGTGATTAAAGGACCAGATGCTGATTGGGGTATTTGAGCTAATAAAGTATTTAAATCTTGTACAGCGCTCTCCATATTATCATTAATAGATTTCTTTACATCCATATAATGATTATGAATATCTAATATTCCTTTGATAACCATTGCCTTGATTTTATCTTTGGACAGCGTAGTCATGTTTAAAATCTGAAAAACATCAAAATATGTAACCTATAGTAATAAATAACAATAAATATTTTTTATTCTAACAATAGGTGTATATGTATATACAATTTTGGTATAGTAAGTACAAATAAAAATAACAAAAAAAAATAACTTGTAATACAACATAAACACCAATAACTTGTTTTCACTTATTTCTTCCATGGGGGACAAAATGACACATCTGGGAATATGTAGATATACTATATACATCAAGTTTTACAACAATTAAAAAAAAAACAAAAAAAAAAGAAAAAAGAAAACTGCTTTACGGAATTAATTATTTACATATTTTAGAAAAAATAATATAAAATTTTAGAAAACAAAATGTACTAAAATGGAGTAAAGATTATAAGAAATGCCAAACACAAGTCATTTTTACCCCCTTGGTTGTTCCAGTGTTAAGTAAACGAACATTTTTAACAGAGATGCGGAAATTAATTGTCAATGCAGTTCGAAAACACAATAAAACGTAAATACAGAAATACGTTAATAAGAAACAGTGTGTAACAGAACACGATGAATTAAATAAAATTAAAGGACTGTCCGCCAAGATACTCGCCTTTTTTATTCCAATTGCAAAGTAAGTAATTAATTGTCACGTTTCGGTTCCACCACAAAATATACAAAGCACAAACTAATAGGCTATACTAACAAGTATTAAATGAAAAACAACTTTAATGACAAACACTATTTCATGCTACTGGCGGGACAATCAGGATCGAGCATGTCTGAACAAGTATCTAACGACTTTTCGGTTTAAGCACCATCTGAACTTTGGATCCCGCCACTTCCTCTAGAGACATTCTCAATGCACTTTCGCCGATTTCTGATTGGTAGAACACCTTCGATTTAATTAAAACCTGTTTAAAAATTTATTACAGACAAATAGTACCTACAAGACAATTTGGTAAATAATAAGCATTTATTATTAATAAGCATCTAAGTATAATTCTTACGGAAATACATTTTAAAATCGATTCCAAGACACCCTAAAAATCGAGTCAATTTTGTCCAAACATTCATGGATTTATCGTCATAATTTCGTATTCATATTTTTAAACCTTAGTGCTTCTATTAAAAAGTTACATCTTCCATCTTTAATTCGAATAGTCAAAAATTTTAAAATATCAACGGGTAAGCAATGAAATATTTTCTATTCGAATCGGTGATTCTTGTTGATTTTTCTATAACAGAGAGGATACGACAGGATACGAGAGTGCTCACGCCCGGGATTTTAGTGTCCCCGGTATAGTGCTACCCCCTAGTCTAATTTTTAGCCTGGACCAGAACCTGCATTATGTTACCTGCATTATTAGCAGCGGATTCAAAATAATGCGAGAGTGGGTGCTACCAACGACAAGGTATAGGAGTAGACCAGTCACCCAATGTATTTTTCTGTCTCACGCTCGGGGGACTCTAGAGCCATCTATATAGAGCCCCCTTACCATTCCGTGTCACATCCTACCGTATCGGCCAGAAGCAGTATTGTGGAACCAATATTCTAGAACGGCGCTGTTGCTGATAGAAATTTAAATCTCATGTCGGAGATTCTATAAATGATGAATGAAATAAAAGAATGTTGTGTCCTTTTAATTTCGTTACGCCTGTTACGCGAGTGCATCGAAGGAGACGTTTCTACGAAGGAAAGCTTATATTCAGGAAAATATACAGGGTGTCCCACATAAATGGGAACACCTAAATATCTTTCGTATTTACAGTCCTATCGGAAAACTTCAGAGGACAAAGTGAAAGTGACACCAGACTTCTATCACCGACGAGGTATAAAAGTCCCCTATACCTCGTCGGTGCTTCTATGTTAAAAGAGGCTCTTCCTCATTTCCTTTCTGATATGGTCTAAAGTCTAAGGAACGAACAGTGGATGAGCACCACTGATGATGATCCGTCTTGCGCAGAGCGCAAATGATTTCGTTCGTAGCGGTCCGCAATGATTAGAGATTTGATGGCGTGTACACACCGACGTATGATTCTCGATCAGTCGAGAATTGTGGTAGAAGTATGAGAGATCGGGATTCCAAATTGTCTTCCAGTTGCGATATAGTTGCTCGTAAGGTGTCACGCTTGTGTCACGGAATGTAACCTACAAACAGCGGGAAATTGGTAAACACCGAAGAACACACAGAGATAGCAGGTGGCCTCGGCAAACTAGGATCGAATGTTTACTAAAAAGCTTTATGGCACTACGATAGTATTACGAAAACCGCTGTGCGAAGCGTTCACCGAACCCGTTTGGAAATGAAAATAACGAAATCCACCGTTGCCCTTCTAGTCTCTGTATTGATGCTGTCGATCCTCGTTGCGAATGTTGCCGATCTGATCAATGTCGACACTCACGTCTTGGACGACACACCATCCAACAAACAGGCGCGAGAAGAATGGTCCCATCCAAAGTTTTACGATATTGGAGTGTCGTTCGACCACCTGATTTGGTTTCTACAGGTGTGTGCTAATTATTTACTGAATCGTTGATCTCTAAAGATTCCTGTATTGCTAATTAACTAATCACTGTTCAGAGTTCCTATACGATGTATTTTATCGCCGTCGTTTCAATTGCAAAAATAAATATTAATTTCTATTGTTTTTAGATTTCAGACATACACATTAGCATATTTCGAGACCCATTTAGGATATCAGAGTTGAGGGATTTTTGTAATGTTACCGTGGATATCATTAAACCTTCCGTTGTGCTGGCTTCGGGTAAGGACAACAGTATTTAAAGCAACGCATTTTGCAATAGTCAAAATTTTAGTGTGGGAGACACAGAGTGAGACAGTCTATTTTTAGAAGACCTATTTACAATACGTGCAGAACACCTGTGTGCATAAAAATAGTCTATTGTTCTCCTTGCATTTTGCTTTGCTTTACGATATACATATTGCGTATGTATTAAATTTATGTTTTGATTTAATAGGTGATCTCACAGATGCAAAGACTAAGGACAAAATGGGATCGAAACAAATATTAGAAGAATGGGAATACTACAAGCAAGTGTTAGATGAGACGGAAGTTAGTAAAAGAACGCTATGGCTAGACGTAAGAGGCAATCATGGTATGAACTACAGTTTTTCTTAATCTTGAATTATAAAAAGGTTAATACACTTTCATATTTTCAGATAATTTCAATGTCGTCAGTACTGAGTCAAGGAACAATTACTATGCCAACTATTCTATCCAAGGCAAAAAGCATCCAAGGTCTTACATGTACACGATAAATATTGGTTCTGAATTGTACACTTTTATCGCGGTTGACGCTTGTCTGAAACCTGGCCCGAGAAGACCGTTTAATTTTGTCGGGGTGTTGGATGACCAAGAAATGAAAACTATAAGTGGATTGGTGAACAAGTCCCAAGAAAATAATGCTGACTTCATAATATGGTTTGGTCACTATCCCACCTCTTGTATACTTTCTCAGAGCTGTACAGGTGTGAGAAATGTCATAGGTAAATGAGCTGCAAGATATACATCATTTTAAGGTTGTTAACAATCTGCTATATGCAACAAACATGTATTTCGGTATGTATCTTTAGGCAGACTCAAGGAAAGTATGGTATACCTTTGTGGGCATTATCATACACTTGGTGGAACAGTACCAAACATGTACACACTGCAACAGGCAGGGTTTCTAGAATTAGAATTAGCCGATTGGAAAGATAATAGAATGTGAAGTATCTACTCACATATTTAAAACTCTAGAAATTCGTTCAATAAGAATCAATGTTACACAATCACTGTTCTGTGTGTTGTTAGGTATCGTGTAGCGGCAATAGATCATGGTCAGTTCTCTTTTATTGATGTCAGATATGGAGAGTGGCCAGTGATATTGATTACCAATCCTAAACATGCTTTATATATGATGCCTAGGAAGGAAAATGTATTGTCCATTGTTAAATCCACACACATCAGGTGAACTTCCACAAATTTAAACGTTTGTCTTTTATTAAAACTTATGGATTTCTGTCGTTTATATACTATTAATAATTTATATCGTTATTACAGAGTGCTGGCATTCTCATTAGCGCCGATAAAGAGCGTCGAAGTTCAACTCGATGATGGTGTTTGGTTCGAGTGCGAACACATTAAGGGACCTCTTTATACTTCTAAATGGAATACAACAATATTCCTGGATGGAATACACACTATTCGAGTTTAGTAGAATAACCTTAACATTTTCTATTCTGCGTCGAAGTCTATAAAAATCGCCTGTTGATTATCGAAACGTAAAAAAAAAATTAAAATTTGTCGCTGCATTAATCAAGAATTTACATAGTTGAGCAATCACGAAAATCAAACTTTTTAAACGTCATGTCTGCTCCATATTTCCGAGGAATACATTTCAATGAATTTGCATAGACACGATAATGTTTTGTATTAATGTATATTGTTTTTCGTTCACATCATTAAGTATTTTCATTTTTTAATCTGGCTTACGTACACGGTTTCTAATGTTGGACATGAATTGTAGGTAAGAGCTGTAGATTCAGATGGTAGAGAGACAATAGTTTTCCAGCCTTTTGCTCTTGACGGATCACGTCTATCATTCCGTATTCTACCTCGACTAATACTTATGTCAAATGTCAGCAACATCGTGAGTGGCATACAGTATAAATGCTATTATTACTGGAGGTGCACGAAAACCGGAAAATGTCGGATCGAGACGGGTTCTCGCACACCTCTAATTATTAGATATAATAATTATTATCATAATGCGATGTACTTTTTTTGTACAGTTTCAGTCCTTGTTTGGAATAATGTTGATCTTATTAGTAACCCCATTATGTTTACTACGCTTCCTTCACATATTGTGTGAAAGTAAGTAGAACACGGAAGAAAAATTTATAAAATAAAAAGATGCGTAGTTCAGATATTTAAAGAATCTGTTTCCTCAATTAGAAAAGCAGATGCACCGGCCCAGGTTGAGAATCAAATTCTTTCACTCATGGCTGCGGAAGTTATGGATATTATCCACTGTTGATCGCTTGTGTTTTCCATTAGTTATATATGCGTTGTATTTAACAGTGGGTGAGTAATCAGAAATGTACTGTCTGATGTATTGTCTTGGAAGGTCTGATTCTCATAAAAATTTATTTTTCACAGGTCCTTGGGCTATTGGCGAAGTAATAGATAATCATACGGGCATAATTTTCGCGTGGGGAACGTTCGTCGGAAATTCTTACCTCCCCGGTGCCTTCACCTATGCTTATGGATTCTTTCAGTTATTTTCTTTCCATCTACCGCTTACCTTAATCTTGGCTCACGGAGTAGACAAACGGTGAGACACGATGTCACTCAGAGTTGGGCATTATTCAAATTATTCTTTGGTGAACTTGCAGAACAGCTACTCACCTTCCAATTTCGATGATTTTTAAATATATTGTAGAAATCGATATTTTGAACAACAAATTATCTTTGATACACAATGTAAATTACAGATTACAGAGTATCAACAAACGTGATTATAAATCCGTGTGGCAACACTTGCCAATAACGTTGTTGGTTCTGATGCAAGCAAGTATGGCTTACTTCTTTTGGTTAGCATATGGGACACTGGCTACCATGTTGTGTCCTTTACGCACCTGGAGCATTTTCCTGGCAATAATGTTATGGTATCAAGTGAATGCGATGCCGCAATCTTGTTTGAGGTATGAAGTCGTAACTAAGAGTTTTGATATATTACGAACAACAAATTTGATATTTTCAAAATTGGGAAACTCGAATATTTTCTTTATTATTTCCAGGTCTGCAATAGCAATATGGTCCTCCCATAGTTAATTTATTCATAGTACAACGATTCTATACCAAAACGTAGCGAATTACTAATATTTGTTTCGTATAACTAAACGACTTCACGCTTTTGCGTAAACACCGGTGACTTAAAGAGAAGTGCATGCATGTTGAGTGGATTTATAGAGGAATTTTCAAAGTCTGTAACAACCGTAAATGTACAGCATTTAATTTAATACGTGTCATAGCTGTGACACATTTTACAAATGTATACGAGTGTATACAATATGTCTGTTTAGAGTATTAGCTTTTTTTTACATGTTATCGAGAAGGTGTAAATCCTAATAATTAATCCTTTCGTCGTTTAAATGTTATGAAAAAACTTTCATCTCTCGGATGTAGCAATTCGAGATTAATTCACATTGTAAAGGAAGGCTCGATTGCTAATGTATATGTAATCTCAAACATGACGGACCAAGCAAAAATAAAATGATTAAACAAAAATTAAAGGAGCTTAGATCACAAAAATGTCGAACATTTTTCGATCTTTTTTCTTTTTGTTAGTTGGAAGCGAAAGGCTTAAGTATTAGGAGACGTTTATTCAATCAGTTCCTTTGGAGAGTGCCACAGACTTTTGCTTATTATCGATATTAAAGTGAAAAACCGTTTACAATTTAACGTATTATTATAAAATCCATTATCTGTATTAGTTTACACATAGTTAAATGTATAGTTATATTATTTTCGAGTTTATTTATTAAGAAGATAACTACTTCTATCAAAAATTTTATTTGCTATCCGTAAAACTATTATCCACAATAATAATTGTAATGCTTCCACGTTATATGTTAATTTTACATAGGCATTATTACGTTAGTTGTGCAAAAGAAAAGTATGGAATTTCAATTAATGAAATTGAGAGAAGAGAGTGCTGCCATGTATTTTTCTTGATATATATTACGCTTGAGAATTATGTTACTAATCAGTCTGTACGATATCAGTAGATAAAAAAGTGCAACAGAAATTGATATTTTAATATGTCTAATATAAATTTATATTTCGTATGAAATTTAAAGTAGAGGAGTGTTTTCTTTCGCCTTTTAAATATAGAATATTTCCGGTGTTATTGTTCCGCCTTGAATCGTTTAAACAACTGTTTTTGGAAGCATCGAATGTAAACATTTTGACTGTGGACTACGGTGTTTCCAATTAATTTGGAATTGTTAGCAATTCCAAATCAGGGGCAGCTTTTTAGTTTTCTTTATTAGAACTTTATTATGAAATGTTTAATTGTAACTTACATCAGACTCACGGGAAATACCAAAGTTTTCAGTCTACGTGTTTATCAACAATTATAATATCGGAAACTGTGTGAGAGGAATACTCAAATGTGTAAATGTGTTATTAAAATTTATATTGGGTTTGGATTTAACATATTGTTAAATGTACTACAATTCTGTTCGATCAAGTTTCAACTCTGTGATAATAAGTAAATATAACAACACATGAAAGTGGCATGTTAAAACGAAGAGATATAAAAATTGATTTTGAAACTATAAATCTAATTTTAAGTCGGATATGTTTCTCGAGTGAAATTGGCAAATGGAGGCGTGAAATTGTAAAGTCAAGTGAACATCTTTCTATAGATGTAAATCAGTATTTCCTTAGACGAATAGGTTTTATTGCTATTCTATATTTTTCTATAGACAATCCGATTGTCACTATTGTTGAAAACGATCTCAAAACGGCAAAATGTGATCTCAACGTATCAATGATTCCCAATTAATATCCTGACATTTTTCTTCTAGATATGCCAAATTCGATCAATCAGTTTAATAATCGCATTAGTTAATTCGTCGTTAATGTAATATTATTGAATTTTTCTCTATTCCATGATACTGGGGAGTGTTTTTTAACAAGCATTGGGAATCATTGCGATAAATTCTTTTGTCACATCCATTGTGTATATTTAATGTACTTTATAAAGCACTAGAAGAAAGAGGCAAGATAATATTATTTTCAGACCTTTCATATATAGCATAGATTATATATGACTTTAACTGCTTATGTGATAAAGATATTCTGTATACGTGTAATATATCTATAGGAAGCAAAAGAATAATGCATATGGGTGTTAATAAATGTTATACACGACTTAAGTAGCTTAGAATACATGTATTCTACATGCATTTATTAGCGCTTTAGAATATTAATTCTCATTCTTTCCATACTTGTTATGTCATGAAACTACATTTTAAATTTCAAAACACTGTCTCTATTTGCATTACAAATACTTTTAATTGTATTATCTTTCTTTAAGTTTATACTACACGTACATAAATTTCATTAACACTCATTCATTGATTCTTTTCAAATAGAAAACGTTGTTTTAAATGTTTGTTTATCACATTTGCTTTTAGCATTTTCTTTTTGTTAATTATAATTATTGGATCTGTTTCTTAATAAATTCAGTTCGATATGTACTAAAATTGGTAGTCAATTGATCTTCGTAATTCGTAAACATAAATAAGTCAGCTTAGTGTGTATAATTGTTGATTTGTATAATTAAATGTAACTACTATTTGAATTGTATAAATCAGAGAGGAAATGAGAGTGCCCACGCCTGAGATCACAGTGTCTCCACCTTTTCGCTCTAGCATGGAACACAACCTATATTACTGCACAGATGAGGTACAGGCACCGACGAGGTATAGGATAGACCAATCACCCAATGTATTTTTCTGTCTCACGCTCGGGGGGCTCTAGAGCCCCCTTACCATTCCGTGTCACATCCTACCGTATCGGCCAGAAGCAGTATTGTGGAACCAATATTCTAGAACGGCGCTGTTGCTGATAGAAATTTAAATCTCATGTCGGAGATTCTATAAATGATGAATGAAACAAAGGAATGTTGTGTTCTTTTAATTTCGTTATGCCTGTAACGCGACTGCATCGAAGGAAACATTTCTACGTGAGAAAGGTTATATTCAAGTAAATCATGTGCATACATATACTTGTATAATGTACATGTATGTATAGCGAGCATCAAGAAGCATAAATTCACACTCATTCGGAGGAATTCATATTAAAAACATTATTATGAATTTTTGCTAATATTTAAATATATCATCATTAATGTTACTTTTTTGGTAAATAATTAGCCTAATTATGTGTATTTATTTACACTTTATTCCTACACACTTCCTTAACTTCCTTTTCATTCTATTTATGGCGTGTTTGGACTCATTTTTACCAGAAAAATATTTACAATTTATTGTTCGTATTTTCATACCATAACAATAAATTATTGCAAAAATTAGATTTTCATTAGTAAGCAATGCTTATGAGCTTACATTGTTGTGTCCGGTAGCTGTTTGCCTGGCTCACAAAAAGCCATTGAAATTCCCAAGACCTCGATCGAAAGAGAGTACGAAAGGCAACATTGTAACGCATTGCCTATTAATAATGAACAACCAGAACCCAACTGTGTTATTATAAAAAATATCGTAATGAAAATCTTATCAGCCGATTGGAGATGTTTTTCTGATAAAAACGAATCTAAATTCGCTATAAATCGGAGAATAACGAAGAATAAATTAATATTGAAAACAGAGTATGTGTAAACTCCGGTGGTAAGCAAACAAAGCTGAGCGTTGAAAAGAAGAGGATTAAATCAACCATAAGCTCTTGAATATAATCCGGATGGTTGGTTTAGTTTCAACCAATTTTTTGTTGAAAGTACATTTGAAAAGTTAAGGGTTGAGAATACTTTTCGATTCTTTTCACAAACATAAAACCATTTTGAAAAAGTAAGCACAGGATCGGTTAGAAAATATTGCGCAATAGCGTAATAAATTTACGGAAATCAAAGCCTGGGTCAAAAATGATCTATAAGGTGCAGGAGGTTTAAGCTTTCACTTTTCGAGAATATTTTATAGAGTCCTGTAAAACATAAATCCTACTTTGTGGACGTAGTTTGAATACTTTTCCAAAGACGTCGAGCTTGAAGCGCGTGGTTTTCTTGTATATTCCAGAACATGCTTTTTACAATTAACACTTTGACTGCCAAGCTAGAGACCCCAATAATTCCATCAAATTAATGTAAGTTATTTAATGAAATAAAAATTGAAAAAAATTATATGTATGATATTGAGTAGTGATACAATTAATATATTAACGTAAAAATTCATTTCAAAATTTGGACAAATAATTCCGTCACCCACATATGGGTGACGTGGCAATCAACGTGTTAATATAAAAATTCTTGCACAGCAATAATAACGTAGAAGGAGGAGAAAGATGATCACTCAGCCATTCGTTTCTAAGAAGACTGAATGTGCTAGAAACTTGAAACTTGTGCTAAGACTTTGTGCTAAAAACTTAAGACTTGTGCTAGGACTTTGTGCTAGAAAATCGAACTTTCTTTTAACGAAGCAAAACGACATAAACGGGGTTAAGAGGAGGAAAATGGCGAGGACACAGAGCAGATTACCAAACAGATCGAAACGTGAAAGATGGAGGAGCGCTCGGTTTCGGTTCACGAAACGAAGAAACGGTCGGGTCTCGGCGCGGCACGGTATCGAGGTTGTTAAAGGTTCTAGGCGAAAAGGTTAATTATCCGGAGTCACCGCGAAGAATTCCGGAAGATGTTTGGCAACTGTGCCTGCAGTGGAAGCGAAAGCCTTACTCCCATTAGCCTGCTCGAATCGGGGTTACTGGTCAGCTCGCAAAACAGCCGTTCGATGCCTCCAGGCGGGCTTTCGGCGTAATATTGAATAATACTCGCGTTAAGCGTATACGAGTTAATTGTCGGTAAGAAGAAGAAGAAGAAGAAGAAGAAGAAGAAGAAGAAGAGGATGAGGATGAGGATGAGGATGAGGATGAGGATTACATAACAATTACATTAACGGAAAATTAGTGTAAATGTGATCCGAATTATATCGCGTTTGGTACCATTTTAATCAGAATAATGCCACAAATATATTGGTGAAAGTCTCATAAAAAAATAATTAATAATAAAGAAGTTAAATTTTTCATTTAAAGGCCTGCGCTCACGCTAGCTTCGATCTCTGCCGGCGGCCACGACTCTCTGCGGTTCTTTCTTCCCCATACGCTGTCCTTCTCTGCGTTCGAAACTTTCATCGCTCGTTACACAAGCAAGTGTCATCGGAATTATATCATATTTGGTATCATTTTAATCAGAAAAATGCCACGAATATGTTGGTAAAAGTTTCATAAAAACATAATGAAAAATAAAGAAGTTTTGTAATTGGATTAGTAGTGGTCTTCTAGTCTCACACCGATATAGCCGACAATGTTGTGGCCGCGACGCGATGGTTCTCGAGTTTCGCTGTCAACACCTCCGTACAACATTGTATTTCAAATGGGACGCGCCGGCGAGAACCTCGGATCTGGTATCGAAGGCGGTGTTAAAGCACCGACGAGGTATAGGATAGACCTATCACCCAATGCATTTTCGTGGCCACGTTTTCGGGGGTCACGTAACCCCCTTACCATTTCCGTGTCACATCCTGTATTACCAACTGGAACTAAAATTTGCTGACAGCGTCCTTAGTGGTAGAAATTGAAATTAAAAATAGCTATATATATAGCTATATATATAGTCACTACAGTCTCGCGAATACAATAGAATATTGTTTTCTAAAACGCTTCAACGATTTCAAATACTAATTTCGATTATGATTAGCTAAACTTTATGTTGGGTATAAATAACAAATGAATGAAGCTGTACGTACAATAAAGAATATGTTTAACTGCAAAATTCGAAATGTTGTAAACAGCCAAATATTAATATGTACTTTATAAATTTCATGTTATAGGGTGACATAATTTTGTTCCTATTATTAATTATCTTCATTGCTTTGAACAATAAGAAAAGAAATAAATAAGAGTGTTGTTATATAAATCATATGTGCATTATATAGCATGTGGTTATTATGAAAATTTTCATGAACATTAGAAAACGAATGTTTTAATAACTTACTAAAAACTACTAAGTAAGCCAAGCTTTATATTTATATTTGAAATTTGAACACCAATTATTACTATATATGTTAACAATAAATAAAAGATTCGTCTTAACATCAACTACAACAATATGTAATAAAAAATACTTAGTTCTATATTTACTTAAAAAATTAAGATGACCATAATTTTTTATTAAAACAAAATATTTTGTAATTTTTTTCTATTGGAATTTATAGATGACTGAGTATCGATTAACTGTTGTTAAAAACATTTTCCCACCAGATTATCCGAAATTTTTAAAACATCCGTAGATGCCTTCTTTTGGGTCGCTGATGATAGGCCCAACAGAGCTGTGCATTATTTAGATAAAAAATTATTTGCATTGATACGTAATGTTACGATAAAAATTACTATCTTATTGAAGACGGTCCAAACGATGTCGTGTTTGGACTCATTTTCATCCGGATAAGTTCTACAACTTATTCGTATTAACAATATTATTTTGATTAAAAATATAAAAGTTCAAATTGCCAATAATGCTCGATTCTCCATCTGTTTACATTGTAGGCTGTTTGTCAGTCTCTGTGTCTCCGACGTTCGGCACCCAACGGGTGTTGTCGGCCGTGTCGTCGAGCTGACAAAAGTTATCCGAAGATTTAGGGTCGCCCCAGACAAGACAGGCAAGATGCCGAAGTTGTTTGGGTGCCCAAAATCGTCACCCATAAGGGCTGAGCGTATCCGTTGGTCGCTTGAGAGGTACTCGATGTGCTCGCAACAAAGGCCAAGTGCCGAAAATCGTCTCATTTGCTAACAGAACCCCAGTACCGTCCACTCCCCTCTACACCCCTAAGATGCCAATGCTGGAGCGTGTCGGCCACGGGCAGGTAACAGGCCACAGACAAAAGTTAGAAATCTCTGCCAACACGGACGCAGTCACGGTGCAGAATTTAATGAAAATATTCAATATTCGTGTATATCACGATATGAAATACATTCCTTTTCCATAGAATGCGTATGAGGATGGAAATTGTTATTAATAATTATATAATAATCATTTCCATGCATAATACAATTTTGCAATAATTATATGTCAATCATTTTTATTTATTCCCAATTTGCTTTTACTATATGTTTTATACCTATTCGAAAAGTAATATGAATGTAAAGATAGATCGAGATTGTTCTTCCAAGAACGTGAATGGGGATCACATTGAAAACACTGAGAATGAGTCGGATAGCGAATAATAACTGAATGTTATTCGTTCTGAATGTTATAGTTATATATAATAGTTTTTTCAATAATTGTTAAAAAGTGTTACTTCGATACTTCCCCTTCGAAATTTCGTTTTTTAATTTTGCGGAGCCTAAAAAATTGCGGTCAGGTAAGACCGGCGAAGGATGCGGCGTTCGGCGATTCAGGTAGCTAATTGCAAGTGCACCGACTGATCGACCCCTATTCACCGGCAGGCTTGGAAGAACCAATGTCCTTTGTACTATGGATTGCATTACCTTTACTGTACACTCGGAGTGCACAACACCCTAACAACAGTTTAGGTAAAATATGTAAATGAGATCCCCGATAACTGTTTCAGTCAGAACTGTTATATATGTAACAGTTTGAAACAGCTATTTGCAGAACATTTTCAGTCCCTATCAGAAAAGTATAATTGCGAGGAACAAGTGAGAACGAACAGACCGATGTACACATATAATGTGTATCAATATATCATTTCTTTCCTTGAGACTGTCTACATTCTGAATCCTACATGTATTACGTATGACTTTTTAATTAATTTATTAAATACATAAAATGGTACTATTTATTACATCCTGTGTTTCATATTAGGTACTGATATTCTAATTGCAGACAATTAATAAAAATGTGATTATTAATAATCACTGTATTATTTTGTGGAATTAAATACAATGTATTAAAATTCCTCCGTTTAAATACAATGCTTTCTGTTTCTATACTCATTTAAATTTGAATAAATGCTTTTTCAATTTATATAAATAAGCTTTTATTTATTGATAGTAAACATAATAATAATTGTTGTTGAAAATTGAAATACTTGAAATAAATAAATTGAAATAAATAAGAAGATGATGATGATGATGATGATGATGATGATGATGATGATGATGATGATGATGATGATGATGATGATGATGATGATGATGATGATGATGATGATGATGATGATGATGATGATGATGATGATGATGATGATGATGATGATGATGATGATGATGATGATGATGATGATGATGATGATGATGATGATGATGATGATGATGATGATGATGATGATGATGATGATGATGATGATGATGATGATGATGATGATGATGATGATGATGATGATGATGATGATGATGATGATGATGATGATGATGATGATGATGATGATGATGATGATGATGATGATGATGATGATGATGATGATGATGATGATGATGATGATGATGATGATGATGATGATGATGATGATGATGATGATGATGATGATGATGATGATGATGATGATGATGATGATGATGATGATGATCATCATCATCATCATCATCATCATCCTCATCATCATCATCATCATCTTCTTATTTATTTCAATTTATTTATTTCAAGTATTTCAATTTTCAACAACAATTATTATTATGTTTACTATCGATAAATAAAAATTTATTTATGTAAATTGAAAAAGCACTTATTCAGCTTTAAAATGAGTATAGAAACAAAAAGCATTGTATTTAAACAGAGATGAAATATTCAGGTTGAATTAATCATGTAATGGCTCGTTTGGTTTAGTTTTCCAGAATGCGACTGTAACTTGGAAAGTAGCTGAAATACGCGCTGTGCATTACACGTCAGTAACAGTAAATTGGCAACTATGCGACGAATATTCTCCGATGTGATTTGGCAACTACGCCTTCGATGTCTGTAATTCAATATAATTCCTAAACTCACCACTCTAAATCGTAGAGGGCATACCAAAACCTCTGATTTTTTGAAGAGTCGGTATTTCAGAACGTGAGACACGAAGTCCCATAAGATGATAGGTCTATCCTATACCTCGTCGGTGGTTAAAGGATGATGCAGGTTCTGTTCCGGGCTAAAAGATGATGCAGGTTCTTTTCCAGGCTAAAAGATGATGCAGAAAAAGTGGGGACACTAAAACCCCGGGCGTGAGCACTCTCATTCCTCTCTGACAAAAGGACACGAACTCACGAACGGGCACACGTACGGCGTTCTCTGCCGTGAGAAGAGACAGCGGAGCGCACGCAAACACGCCGCGGCGACGGCCGAGGCATATCGGAAAATTTAAATCGAGCAGAACCAACCAGCCAACCAGCCAACCAGCCAACCAACCAACCAACCAACCAACCAGCCAACCAGCCAACCAGCCAACCAGCCAACCAACCAACCAACCAGCCAGCCAGCCAACCAACCAAGTAAGCAAGCAACAGACAAGAGAGGAGAGGCACGCACACACCAGGGCGTTTGAGGAACGGAGCGCGCGCGCGGTGTTGGTCGGTCGTCGGTGGTGCACGCTCGGTCCGCGAGCATGGATGCGGGATCGCGCACCCGTAGGCGCGTACAAAAGGACACGAACTCACGAACGGGCACACGTACGGCGTTCTCTGCCGTGAGAAGAGACAGCGGAGCGCACGCAAACACGCCGCGGCGACGGCCGAGGCATATCGGAAAATTTAAATCGAGCCGAACCAGGCGACAAGCGATCAGCCAACCAGGTAAGCCAGCAACAGACAAGAGAGGAGAGACACGCACACACCTGGCCGTTTGAGGAACGGAGCGCGCGCGCGGTGTTGGTCGGCCGTCGGTGGTGCACGCTCGGTCCGCGAGCATGGATGCGGGATCGCGCACCCGTAGGCGCGTACAAAAGGACACGAACTCACGAACGGGCACACGTACGGCGTTCTCTGCCGTGAGAAGAGACAGCGGAGCGCACGCAAACACGCCGCGGCGACGGCCGAGGCATATCGGAAAATTTAAATCGAGCAGAACCAACCAGCCAACCAGCCAACCAGCCAACCAACCAACCAACCAACCAACCAGCCAACCAGCCAACCAGCCAACCAACCAACCAACCAGCCAGCCAGCCAACCAACCAAGTAAGCAAGCAACAGACAAGAGAGGAGAGGCACGCACACACCAGGGCGTTTGAGGAACGGAGCGCGCGCGCGGTGTTGGTCGGGCGTCGATGGTGCACGCTCGGTCCGCGAGCATGGATGCGGGATCGCGCACCCGTAGGCGCGTACAAAAGGACACGAACTCACGAACGGGCACACGTACGGCGTTCTCGGCCGTGAGAAGAGACAGCGGAGCGCACGCAAACACGCCGCGGCGACGGCCGAGGCATATCGGAAAATTTAAATCGAGCAGAACCAGGCGACAAGCGATCAGCCAACCAGGTAAGCCAGCAACAGACAAGAGAGGAGAGGCACGCACACACCTGGCCGTTTGAGGAACGGAGCGCGCGCGCGGTGTTGGTCGGCCGTCGGTGGTGCACGCTCGGTCCGCGAGCATGGATGCGGGATCGCGCACCCGTAGGCGCGTACAAAAGGACACGAACTCACGAACGGGCACACGTACGGCGTTCTCTGCCGTGAGAAGAGACAGCGGAGCGCACGCAAACACGCCGCGGCGACGGCCGAGGCATATCGGAAAATTTAAATCGAGCCGAACCAGGCGACAAGCGATCAGCCAACCAGGTAAGCCAGCAACAGACAAGAGAGGAGAGACACGCACACACCTGGCCGTTTGAGGAACGGAGCGCGCGCGCGGTGTTGGTCGGCCGTCGGTGGTGCACGCTCGGTCCGCGAGCATGGATGCGGGATCGCGCACCCGTAGGCGCGTACAAAAGGACACGAACTCACGAACGGGCACACGTACGGCGTTCTCTGCCGTGAGAAGAGACAGCGGAGCGCACGCAAACACGCCGCGGCGACGGCCGAGGCATATCGGAAAATTTAAATCGAGCAGAACCAACCAGCCAACCAGCCAACCAGCCAACCAACCAACCAACCAACCAACCAGCCAACCAGCCAACCAGCCAACCAACCAACCAACCAGCCAGCCAGCCAACCAACCAAGTAAGCAAGCAACAGACAAGAGAGGAGAGGCACGCACACACCAGGGCGTTTGAGGAACGGAGCGCGCGCGCGGTGTTGGTCGGTCGTCGATGGTGCACGCTCGGTCCGCGAGCATGGATGCGGGATCGCGCACCCGTAGGCGCGTACAAAAGGACACGAACTCACGAACGGGCACACGTACGGCGTTCTCGGCCGTGAGAAGAGACAGCGGAGCGCACGCAAACACGCCGCGGCGACGGCCGAGGCATATCGGAAAATTTAAATCGAGCAGAACCAGGCGACAAGCGATCAGCCAACCAGGTAAGCCAGCAACAGACAAGAGAGGAGAGGCACGCACACACCTGGCCGTTTGAGGAACGGAGCGCGCGCGCGGTGTTGGTCGGCCGTCGGTGGTGCACGCTCGGTCCGCGAGCATGGATGCGGGATCGCGCACCCGTAGGCGCGTACAAAAGGACACGAACTCACGAACGGGCACACGTACGGCGTTCTCTGCCGTGAGAAGAGACAGCGGAGCGCACGCAAACACGCCGCGGCGACGGCCGAGGCATATCGGAAAATTTAAATCGAGCAGAACCAACCAGCCAACCAGCCAACCAGCCAACCAACCAACCAACCAACCAACCAGCCAACCAGCCAACCAGCCAACCAACCAACCAACCAGCCAGCCAGCCAACCAACCAAGTAAGCAAGCAACAGACAAGAGAGGAGAGGCACGCACACACCAGGGCGTTTGAGGAACGGAGCGCGCGCGCGGTGTTGGTCGGTCGTCGGTGGTGCACGCTCGGTCCGCGAGCATGGATGCGGGATCGCGCACCCGTAGGCGCGTACAAAAGGACACGAACTCACGAACGGGCACACGTACGGCGTTCTCTGCCGTGAGAAGAGACAGCGGAGCGCACGCAAACACGCCGCGGCGACGGCCGAGGCATATCGGAAAATTTAAATCGAGCCGAACCAGGCGACAAGCGATCAGCCAACCAGGTAAGCCAGCAACAGACAAGAGAGGAGAGGCACGCACACACCTGGCCGTTTGAGGAACGGAGCGCGCGCGCGGTGTTGGTCGGCCGTCGGTGGTGCACGCTCGGTCCGCGAGCATGGATGCGGGATCGCGCACCCGTAGGCGCGTACAAAAGGACACGAACTCACGAACGGGCACACGTACGGCGTTCTCTGCCGTGAGAAGAGACAGCGGAGCGCACGCAAACACGCCGCGGCGACGGCCGAGGCATATCGGAAAATTTAAATCGAGCAGAACCAACCAGCCAACCAGCCAACCAGCCAACCAACCAACCAACCAACCAACCAGCCAACCAGCCAACCAGCCAACCAGCCAACCAACCAACCAACCAGCCAGCCAGCCAACCAACCAAGTAAGCAAGCAACAGACAAGAGAGGAGAGGCACGCACACACCAGGGCGTTTGAGGAACGGAGCGCGCGCGCGGTGTTGGTCGGTCGTCGATGGTGCACGCTCGGTCCGCGAGCATGGATGCGGGATCGCGCACCCGTAGGCGCGTACAAAAGGACACGAACTCACGAACGGGCACACGTACGGCGTTCTCTGCCGTGAGAAGAGACAGCGGAGCGCACGCAAACACGCCGCGGCGACGGCCGAGGCATATCGGAAAATTTAAATCGAGCCGAACCAGGCGACAAGCGATCAGCCAACCAGGTAAGCCAGCAACAGACAAGAGAGGAGAGGCACGCACACACCTGGCCGTTTGAGGAACGGAGCGCGCGCGCGGTGTTGGTCGGCCGTCGGTGGTGCACGCTCGGTCCGCGAGCATGGATGCGGGATCGCGCACCCGTAGGCGCGTACAAAAGGACACGAACTCACGAACGGGCACACGTACGGCGTTCTCTGCCGTGAGAAGAGACAGCGGAGCGCACGCAAACACGCCGCGGCGACGGCAGAGGCATATCGGAAAATTTAAATCGAGCAGAACCAACCAGCCAACCAGCCAACCAGCCAACCAACCAACCAACCAACCAACCAGCCAACCAGCCAACCAGCCAACCAACCAACCAACCAGCCAGCCAGCCAACCAACCAAGTAAGCAAGCAACAGACAAGAGAGGAGAGGCACGCACACACCTGGCCGTTTGAGGAACGGAGCGCGCGCGCGGTGTTGGTCGGCCGTCGGTGGTGCACGCTCGGTCCGCGAGCATGGATGCGGGATCGCGCACCCGTAGGCGCGTACAAAAGGACACGAACTCACGAACGGGCACACGTACGGCGTTCTCTGCCGTGAGAAGAGACAGCGGAGCGCACGCAAACACGCCGCGGCGACGGCCGAGGCATATCGGAAAATTTAAATCGAGCCGAACCAGGCGACAACCAACCAGCCAACCAACCAACCAGCCAACCAACCAACCAACCAACCAGCCAACCAGCCAACCAGCCAACCAACCAACCAGCCAACCAGCCAACCAGCCAACCAGCCAACCAACCAACCAACCAACCAGCCAACCAGCCAACCAACCAACCAGCCAACCAGCCAACCAGCCAACCAGCCAACCAACCAACTAACCAGCCTGCCAGCCAACCAACCAGGTAAGCAAGCAACAGACAAGAGAGGAGAGGCACGCACACACCAGGCCGTTTGAGGAACGAAGCGCGCGCGCGGTGTTGGTCGGCCGTCGGTGGTGCACGCTCGGTCCGCGAGCATGGATGTGGGATCGCGCACCCGTAGGCGCGTACAAAAGGACACGAATTCACGAACGGGCACACGTACGGCGTTCTCTGCCGTGAGAAGAGACAGCGGAGCGCACGCAAACAACGCACACTGACAATGGTAGTGACCTTTGCGATATAAATCGGTAAATTGAAATAACAAACTATTTTCGAGACTCAATTGAACTACGTGTAATTCTGAATGTTACAAACGTAGTTTTTAGAAAAGCTACTCGCGAACATATTCCATGAAGATCTATGTAGCATGTCACAGATCGACAGGAATATGCATTATTGAATCTAATTGAACGAACCGACGCAATTCCACTGCCTAATCGCACACACACACAAGTGGAAAATACGTCGTGTACGATACACTGGCCATTGTCAGTCGCCACACACACATATATATATATATATATATATATATATATATATATATATTATTAATACAATATTCCATGTGCCCGTTGCTCTCACCCTCCCGAGTAGCACCTGGGCACGCGAGAGGATTTGAGCAACGAACAGGGAACCTCAATATCCTGAAAATCCTAACTAAAAGAATTCATTAGTATACGGGCTAATATTTATACAAACTTGCAAAAAAAAAATTGAATTGAAATTTAAAGGTATTTGAAGATATTTAATCATTCAAAGAATTAATAGAAAACATTAATCGTTAAGCAAAAAGACAAAGATTTTAATTAATTTAATTAATTTATTTGAAATTTTTAATAAAATATTAAAGAGCCCTCGGTCGATCCTTTCAACAAAGCAAAGTTTCGAAACTATTGAAAGAGTACTATACTAAATGTAATGTACTCGAGAAAATAATCCAAGTTAAATTGATATGTGTATATGCTTTGTCTCGAGGATCTATCCGTCGCGAATCGTCTTTTTGTACGCAAGAGAGCCAGTGCTTCTGAGCAATTCGAAATAATATTAGAAAACGATCTGTATTGAATTTTAAATGAATTTAAAAAATCAATAATTATCTTAAAGTTAAAAAGCAACTTTATTTCATTTCAAATATATTTCAAAGATAAATAATTATTTTGATAATAAAAAGTGACTCTAGTTAATAGTATACCAAATTACGGAAGATTTTTATCTTTTCGAAAGTTGGTGATACCATTATCGAAACTGTTTCATTTAAAAAAGAACGCGACGTACAAAAAGACCCTACCTACCTAGGAAACAGATTACTACCCGTGGAAAACGCCAGGCGTTTTCTACGGTCACTACACTCGTCAAAAAATCAACTACTAATCAATTGTAGTAATAAAAAAGGCAGGTGTTTGTGCACTTACTACTTATTGGTGGGGATGCGAAAGCTGCGTTAGAGTCCTGGAATCAAAAAAAGGGACAAGATGTTAAAAAACGATTCGTATAATTCCACCAATAAGATAGTTTAATTCGAAATATATGTCTTTTGATACTTACATTCTCTCTCCCTTGAAGAAAGCACGACACGACAGCTCTCGATCTTAAGTAACCATGTCGTCATTGGTCATCGTGGTAAGAAGCCTCAGGCATTCAAGTAGACAGCCTCGAAGAATTCTGTAGCACAAAGAACAAATTCATTTGATTTGAATCAATTGATAGTCGAAGAATAAATCTAAATTCATAGAAAATAAATCATTCACGTTGAATATAAAATCAAAATTAATTTGAGCCGAAATCAAAATGTCCATTAAAACGAACCAGAAACTAAAATGAATTCAATTCAATACATGACACAATAATGTGGATACTTACAAAAATTATGTTCGGCGTTCGAACTTGTCCCGCGATGCATTCAGTGCGATCATACTCAATATACCTGAATAACTGATAAAACACACAATTAGAATACCGGATTCATTTATCAAAATAATAAGTAAAAGAAACACAAATAATTTATTATTGGCGAAATAAAATGTACACTTACTCAGTTTATGTGGCTAACGCTTGCTGGACGGTTCTCCTTCACGATCTCGAGTCAATCTCGACTCGATCTCGGCTATTGATATTCTTTTCCCTCCGGCTCTGTAACAGAAAGAACAAATTCAATTAATTTGACTGCGCTTGACTTGACTGCGCGATGACTACGCTTACTTCAATTATTTAAACAAACTAAATAATATGCTCTCTTACATACTTCGTCTAATTTCTCCTGAGCGCCAAGGAAGACTAATAGCTGCTTAGGAAGCCTGCGCGCGCATCTCACCATTCGATTATCGCAATTGGTCTGAATCGAACGATTCGATTATTGCAATTGGTCCGAATCGAACGATTCGCAAGAAATTTTAAAATCAAGACAAATTAGAATGCTTCTCCGACATAACAAAGTATTAAGATAATTGCTTAACTAATTGTTTTTTACAAGAATTTCTAAGCAGTTTAAGTTTTCTCCTGCAGATAGTTTATATTCTTGATCTACTTGTCTTGTCTTACTTTATTTATTACAAATAGAATAATTTCAAATCATGCATTATAACAAGCAATTTCCAATTTTTTAAGTAAATATATAACTAAGTATTTTTTATTACATATTGTTGTAGCGGATGTTAAGACGAATCTTTTATTTAGTGTTAACAAATATAGTAATAGTTGGTGGTCAAATTTCAAATATCTACTAATTTGAGGATGTGATACGAAAATGGTAATGGGGTTACGTGACCCCACAAAAGTTGGCCTCGAAATTAGGTCTATCCTATCCCGTCTGTGATGATAGGTATATGGTTTAAGCTTCTTGTGGATCTAGTTCCAACATTTATTGTTTGTCAGCGTAGAGGGCGCAAGTAAACGAGTTGTTTTTGTATGAGACAGAAAATCCCATATGGTGATTGGTCTATTCCTATTCCTCGTCTGTGGTACAGGCACAGACGAGGATGGTCGGTGGTTCCACGTTCTTAGTTCCACGTTCTTAGTTCCACGTTCTTAGTTCCACAACCGATGAGAGTATCTCGGCATTGGGGCCGTTACCGACCGCTCCCAGTACCCACTCAGGACCCACTTTGAGGCTCGCAGTTTAACACGGAGGCTGGTAGTCTTTAAGTATATCTCGTCTGTGCTAAAATACATTGGGTTTTAGATTATTCCCCTATATCTCGTCTGTGACAGAACCTCATCGGTGGCATAGCCTTTAAAAATGTATATTTCCGCATGTTGGTAATGCAGTTTTCATTTTACTAGTAAGTGCAATATTGCTGTTGTAGGTGGCAGCATAGAGTTAAAATTTCATGCATTTATGATATTAGGAAGTAGATGGAATATAAAACTGTGATAATATTTAAAGAATGTGGAAATACTGTATTATTTTGAGCTTTTTAAAATTATCAATAAAAAAAGAAAAGAAATGTCTACATACCTCTTGTATCTGAAAATTACTGCTGACAATTTTTACTTTGCACAGAAATTCACAGACTAATTATGTGTTCAAACTCATCAAAGTATTTGAATACATCATTATTTATTCTGCAAATTATGGCGATGTAAATAATTGCTAATATAGAATTATAAATTTGCTAAGTGAAAATTAAAATAATAAACTTTTACCTTTCGAGTATTTGCCACTAATTAAGATTTCGAGGGGCGTATAGTTAGCTGAGGAATGCTATGTAAATATACATTTTTACGATTTAATTGTTCGATACAGGAACTCAGTAATTTATTCAATAAGTTTCACTTACGAAAGACAGTTGAAGTCTGTGTTACATGTTCATCCTAATCAGTTATTGTTTAAGAATAAATATATTCTCTATTTCTCTATTAATTAACTACTTTTTTTTATTTTCTTTACTCGCGGATTTATGATTAGAGGAACTCGAGGCACATCACCGTGATTGTCTGCAAGTTTTAAAGTCTTAGTGTATTTTTATTCCATTGAACCGTGAAATTGGCTTTTTAGTGTTTGTCCATTTAAATTAGTCCTGATTTAATTAAAAACAATGGACTTTTTATCGATGCATCTAATGTATTCAAATATGTGTATAATAGTAAAAACACTTTGTTTTTAGTCTATTTCTCAATATTAATTGATTTCACGGTAAACGCAATAAAGCATTACTGTAATTTGTCGTGCTGCAATCATCGCTTTTACTTTAGGTAAAATATTTTCGACTTATAATTTTCTAAAAGAGGAAGACCGTGCTTGGCGGATTTGATCAGCACGTAGAGGCGGAACAAGCGAAGACCATAAACCTGTCGCCCGAGAACGAAGGCATGGAGACTTGTTATTATTCGTTTATACTAAAGAATAGATGTCGGCGACTCTGTCCCGTTCCATGATTACTCGATGTTTATGAGCTCATTATCGTCAGACATACAATAGATTTACAAGGAGACTAGAAACCGAATTGTAAGCCAAAGGCTTGTCAAAATATTTCAGATTCACAGAATAGCACTGCACAACATTAGTAATAATTTATAATCATTTTTTAATACGCAATATTTGTATTCTACATTTTTTTTGGTATATTTTTTATTTGTATTTTATCTAACGTCATATATTAGGTGGATGCAAAAATTATTTCGGTTTCTGTTCTTGAATCTTAAAGCTATATATTTTGCTCTATTTGTAATTTTTAGCCAAACGTCGTATATACTGTTTTATATTAAATTCATTTTATATCATGAGAAAGAAACATTATAAATAAGAAATTAAATTGAAATGATGGTACAGTACCTCGGGAAATTTATAATGAATTAAATAAGTTTTTATGTTATTGTGCAAGCCTGTTTTGAAAATGTGATTCCAGGAAAAATGCGTTTAAAATATGTATGTCGCAGATACAGTCAGTCTCATAATTGACGTCAATCATTTTAAGTCACGATAACTTTTTTTATAAATGGGCCAAACAATATCACTTTTCCTGCCAAGCTATCAAAATTTTGGTTAAATTGCGTTTAGTCTGATTTGCGAAAAATAGTGTCTCGAAGTTGCTTTGTCTCAACTTTTTTGTTGTGGCTCGCAGCGAGAATTTAAAAAACATTCTTTGTAGAAATGGGTCAACTTGTTTACGAGTTATGGCCGCATAATACAATCAAACAACAGAAATAGGACGTAAATTGCGAAAAACTGTAATTTCCACCATTTTTAATCGTTCATAACTCGTAAAGGAATTGACCAATTTTCATAGAATTTTTAACATGTATTATTCGATGTGTATAAATTGCGTCACTAGCCCAACAGAAAAGTTGTAAAAATCAACTTTCACTATTTCTTTCGCAGACTTGACGCAATTTTTCTAGAATTTTCATTACGTATCATCTAGTAAAGTAATCCATCTAGTTTGATAGAAAAGCTGAAGTCGTTTGGTCAATTTATAAAAAAATTTATTCTGATTTAAAGAGGTGCGTGATCGATTATGTGACTGGTTGAGCGTTATACTAAGCAACCTGTGTGAAACCTCCATTTTTATAATTAAGCTTTCGGACTTTGGCAACATGTGAACAAAAATTTAGTTACAGGAGAATGCCCCCTTAGTCCTGCATGATACCGATCTCGATCGAATGCTCGGACAACAGTGCAGCGGTCCCGTGAAAGCGTGCATAAAAAGAAACAGGGTATCGCGGAAAGCGCAACTCTTCAGTTACAGAGGACCACCGCACCGATTGATTTACAATGGGACGGAGGTGTGGCAGAATCCGACACCAATATCACGCCGATACTCGGCCGTGTGCGAACAATTATCCTGCCGGACAAAGGCTACGGGGGTGTACGCGGCTAACCCACACGTGTACGCGCAGAGGCTAGCCTAAGGCTCTTTACGCAGCTGACGCAGCACGTATTAAGAATCGCGTGGGCTCGTACGTGCGTGGGCAAACACCCGCACGTTACACCACACGCAACTCCGAAAGAAAACTCGAACGTTCCTCCAACGCGCAACTAGAAGAGGTGCAAGGACCTCCTGATATTTATCTGCCATTGAAACCGACGCGAACCTACTCGAAAGAATGGGACAAAGGAACGCGAACGTTCGTTTCCTTTTTTCCGCTCTCCTATAGATGTATAAAATGATAGTACACATGTGTGCTATCTTTAATTTCTCGAAGACCGCGTAGAATTTCTCAATGAAACAGTGTCATAATTGTTCAAACAAAGAAAGGAGGAACCTGCTGGTAAATAAAATTCGACTCGCTGGCTTTCTAAACAAGTAGAAGAAAAACGGAAATCCTGAAGGCGAGATAATATAATAATGCAATAATTTAGAATATATTTCTTAAAACATCAGTGGGTCATTTATTCCGCGCAACGAGTGTATACAAATATATTTCGTATGTATGGCTAACGTTGCTCTTTGATTAGATTTGCTACTCAATTGTTATGATCAAATGCAATAGCGTGAGAATATTCTAGGAATTTAAAAATACCGTTGTATTATTTTTAAGAAATAAATATCTGTATAGCTCTTACAGCTTGCAACGAATACGGACAATTATTGCTTTTCATAAAAATTCGCAGTCTAGACGAGTACAGAATTATTACCTTGATTTGAATTTTTTAATTTCTGTTTCCCCAACTAAACCGCCTTGAAGTTGTGGGATTATTAGGGAATGTAATAACTTAGCAATCGTGTTACGTGTTAGTTGATCTCGCGGTTAGGAAGATTCTGCGAGATACCACAGCGTATTTCTATTCTTTAAGTTTCTTGAAAACTTGGCGACCAAACGTACAGATTTGACAAACCACACTTTCGTGTCGTCAGCATCGGCGTCTCTCATAACTGGCCTAAATTTCATTTATGATCTACGGGAGCAAGTAAACACCGTCGTGTCGGAAATATTGGTCGAACTCCCATGAAACTTTCTTCAGTCCGCGCATATCGGATTCGAGCAATTTATGAGCGTCGCTGTGCGTGCCCGAAAAGTTTAGCGAGATTTTATCAGAAATTTTTGCCGTGCGTTCATATATTACGGAGAAGTACCATGTTGACTTTTAAGGGGCAAGTTTTGTCCAGGAACATGGAAGAATTTCTGTATATCTATGCAACGTTTTCAATATGACGAATAGAGCGATGCCGGTCTTAATTCACCAATTAAGTGAAGCTGTCTTAAAAAATATATGCATTCCTGATCTGAGTACTCATCGCTAGACAATTGTGGCAAATGTGAGGAGGTGAAATTTAAAACAGTAGGAAGATAAAAAGAATTTAAGGTCATCGAATTGCTATTATCAACTGATTAAAATTATTGAAGGAGGAAAGAAATTTCTATTTGACTCCCTATTTTTACAATCGATGCAGGAAATTTTTAGTTTGCATAAAGATTCGCGACGTGAATTAAAATTCACGACTGGTCAATGGACGTTAATGCGAGTACTCTGTAAATCAGTTTACAGTGTTTAAAATCATGGAAAAACTTGTACTCACGTCGGATAATGGTATTTTATTAAAACTAATTTTAAAATAACTTTATTATGATTTCTAGCGCGCAGAAGGATTAAAGAAGTCACAGTCATGATAAATATTAACTTTATAGTTTTCGTTTTATTCATTAAATTACTTTAATATCTTTGGATTTTTTCGAGCCGTGAAAATGAATTTTATCTGTGTATACAGTGAGGCAAAATGAATAATAGCAAAGGGTAGAATCGAACTAACGGGATTCAGAAAATAAAAAAGAAACAAGATCATTAAAACTAATAATATTTTTCCTTAAGGTATGTGAAGATCCGCAGTGTACTTATTATCGGCCATCTCACTCTGATCCTCGGTCGATCGTTCACCGATCGAAAAATTTGCCAATTTTTCACGCGACAGTGTTCCATAGTCAGAGTCCCCGTTGAAACTTCCGGTTCGTCTTGAAACGTGCATGCCTTAGGACCGTTTTGCAGGGTAATCTGGCTTTGATTAGCGGTTGAAAAAAAAAGAAGATCGTGCCATTCAATTTGCGTTAACGAGAGCCGGGTTTGTAGATACGCAGAAATCGTCCCGGGGCTCTTAGGTTTCGCATGGCCCCTAAGAGCCGGCGTGGTCCTGTTTCCGTGTCCGGTCGTTCCCTGTGTCCAGCTTGTGTAATCCGGGCTTTAATCCGGCCGAAAAACGTTTCCCCTTGAGTGCTCTATGCGGGGCTATAACCCGAAACCGCGACGGGGTGCATATGTAATAAATTTTTCGCGTTAACCGCCGCCACCCCTCCCCGTCCCCGTTCCACCCCCGACGGTGTCCCGACGCTGCTCGCCACCCCGTTTCCGGCATGTGTGCACTCCGGCGAACGCGGAAAAGAGCGGGCACACCGACGTGCGCCGAACACGTTCAAACGGATCTTCGCTCGACGACCATTTCATCGTATCGAGGGCCGGTGTTTCGCGTTCACCGGAGAAACTCGAAATTGGAAAACGGCCGGTCCAGAACCAGCGAAATTAATTGAAGTCTGAGTGGCGAGCGATGAAGGGGCCGAGGCAGCGACCGGACCGTTCGCACAGAAAGAGGTAAACCCGGAAGCACCGTGGAAACAGAGGCCGAGCGAGAGGGCGCGAGAGGCTGCGAGAGGGTGGACGGGGGCCGAAAGAAGAGGGAACGGGCTGGAAAAAGAGCATTCCGCCGAGGAACAGAGCATCTGTGCCGCGAACGAGACGGGAAGAAGGGCACAGACCGATTGCGGAACTTGCCGCAGACAGGCCGGACACGGTCCTTTGCTGGAACCAGGTCGTCTAATAACCTATAGCCCCTTCTAACTGGACGCGGAGCCGTGTCTTCCCTGACGAAAACAGCTGTCCCCGAATGCCCGAGATAAATTAGGTTGGCAAGAAAGTAATTTCGGTTCTCACTGATACCTGGCGTTATGTTTTGTTTGATTGACTTCTGTAAACGTTGCGTTTTCTTTTCTTTCTGACATTTCATAACTGCATCTTTTAGGTTAATTTTTAAGCAAATTACACGTAATTTTGGTTAAAATTGTTAGTTTTGTGTCAATTCGAACATGCAGTGCAAAAACGAACATTATAGGCACACATTGCTTTTTTATTTCCGTAGAGGTAAAAAAGCTGCCGAGGCTCACAAAGATATATGTGAAGTTTATGGTGTGGATTGCTTGACAGAACGCACGTGCCAGAATTGTTTTAAAAAATTCCGTTCTGGAAATTTCTTACTTGAAGACGACCAACGTTCTGGTCGACCATCTGAAAAGTTGATGATGACCAAATGAAAGCCATTATTGAATCGGATCGTCATATAACTGTCCGAGAGATTGCAGACAGGTTAAATGTCTCGCATACAACTATAGAATATCGTTTAAAAAGTCTCGGGATCGTTAAGAAGCTCGATATTTGGGTTTCACATTTTTCGAATATACTGTTTTACATTAAATTCATTTTATATTATGAGAAAGAAACATTATAAATAAGAAATTAAATTGAAATGATGGTACAGTACCTCGGGAAATTTATAATGAATTAAATAAGTTTTTGAGTTATTGTGCAAGCCTGTTTTGAAAATGTGATTCCAGGAAAAATGCGTTTAAAATATGTATGTCGCAGATACAGTCAGTCTCATGATTGACGTCAATCATTTTAAGTCACGATAACTTTTTTTATAAATGGGCCAAACAATATCACTCTTCGTGCCAAGCTATCAAAATTTTAGTTAAATTGCGTTTAGTCTGATTTGCGAAAAATAGTGTCTCGAAGTTGCTTTGTCTCAACTTTTTTGTTGTGGCTCGCAGCGAGAATTTAAAAAACATTCTTTGTAGGAATGGGTCAACTTGTTTACGAGTTATGGCCGCATAATACAATCAAACAACAGAAATAGGACGTGAATTGCGAAAAACTGTAATTTCCACCATTTTTAATCGTTCATAACTCGTAAAGCAATTGACCAATTTTCATAGAATTTTTAGCATGTATTATTCGATGTGTATAAATTGCGTCACAAGCCCAACAGAAAAGTTGTACAAATCAACTTTACCTATTTCTTTCGCAGACTGGAAATTTCTCACGTGAACACGACCGACGTTCTAGTCGACCATCTGAAGTTGATGATGACCAAATGAAAGCCATTATTAAATCGGATCGACATATAACTGTCCGAGAGAAATTACTTTCTTGCCAACCTAATAAATGAGGTTTGCCCGCTTCTTCGTCGCGTACGTTTACTAAATAATTAGAGGCCCCTATTTCACAATTATGATCTTAATCCGTGTAATATTAAATACACGGCCACACGCGTTTAATTTCACGAATATTCGTGAAGGGGAAGGGTCACCGTGTTGGGGAAGCTAAGAAAAGATACAAAAATATTTATTACTATACATTGTTAGTCTTGACTTTTCAACTTAAAAAAAGGAGTGAAAGATCATCTTACCTCAGACACGGGATATGATGAAATACTGAAAACGGGGCAAGATGGTTTGTGTCTAAATACTTCTACAGTGGATGCAATTATGAATTCCTTCTAAATCATTTTCAATAACCCCCGCACAGGAATTGTGGGACTAACGTCCACAAAGTTGGCACGCAACCCAACTCTCTGTCGATTGTAAATACGATTTCATTGCAATATAAACATTTGCAATCTCCGAATTCTGTGGATTTATTCTGCTTTTTATATTGGGAAATTAACTTTAATTGATTACAAATCAAAAAATATTTCACGATTTATTATTTCCACCATTGAAATATATAATTACAATTTTTTTTTGTATGAGCAAGCACGAACTTTTGACATTTCCTAAAAAACACAAGTTTCCATAATTTTCAACACCAAACTTTAAGAAGTTCCCAACTAAACATTGCGATAAGTTAATTAAATTTGTTGTTGTGTTTTTCCAACGTTCCGTTGTTTTTCATTTAATTCTGTATCACTTGGCAGAATAAAAAACTGGACATTCTTCATGAATTTGCAAGAACACTGTTTAGAGATAATCTAAAATTATTCGACTAAATCGAACGCACGAACACAGAAAATCGGTATCGATAAACTGTGAAAAGCAACGGAGTTTTTAAATACTCGCAGATCTAATAGCCTTATTTTGTAATGTTTCACGGATAAAAAGTACCAGCGCTAACTCGTCACAAACATATACAAGCATGATCAAACGTGTACAAACATATACAACCAAGATTGCTTGAAAATATTGAAAAAATAATACAGGAAACGTGCTTGAGTTTATAAATATTCAGTTTACTGTATACATACGTACACGAACACATTTTGTATTCCACAAAATGAAAGACACACGTTTGTTTCTCGAGCCACGATTTTCGATACACCTTGCGCGGCCCGGTTATCTTGGTTCCTGCGAGTTGAATGCCCTCTTCAATTCCGCGTTTCAACAAAATTGATATTTAAAGACCCTGCAAGTTGCAATTTCGGGAGGTCGGTTGACGGACGTCAAACACTGATAGGCAATTCACGAAGGACACGACAGAGGAATCGGGGAATCGTGAAGGTGTGTTGGTAGCGAAGCACACGTGCCAGTGCACACCTCCCATTTGTGGAACTGCATTTCCTATAATCTGCGAGCAATCACTTGATAATTGGCTCGCTCCAGCACACGTATGCACACGTACGCACACGTACCAATCCACGTGTACGTCCTCAGATGGCCATTCGAAGGATGAAAATTACTCAGTCGCCGAAGTTCTCGTTATTTCCGTTCCATTTAATATATGATCGTACGAGCCCCGTCATGGAAAGAAATAGCTCTCTCTCTCTCTCTCTCTCTCTCTCTCTGTAATTGTCACATAATAAGTGAAAACACAGCGTCTCCCATAAATGATCAAACACAGCTTAAATCGGAATAACTTTTTTAGAAATTGACCAGACAACTTCAGTTTTTCTTCAAAGCTAGGAGGATTAGTTTACTTGAAGATGAGTAATGAACATTTTGAAAAACTGAAAGTGAAAGTTAATTTTTACATCTTGTTTATCTGGGCCTGTATCTGAAAATTTAAAATATGTATTTTATAGAATCAAATAAATTATATACTTGCTGAAGATTTCATGGATATTGGTTAATTGATTTGTGAGTTATAAACGATTACGTGTGGGGAAAATTGTCGTTTTTTACGATTTTCGACTTATAACTTCGATAATAATAAAGATAAGCTAGAGGTAGATATATCCGTTTGTTTATATGAATTCGTTTCATGGATGCAAGATGTTTCTACAGTCTTACAATACTTTAACCCTCGGACTTCTACGAGTTCTAGGCCTATGCTGGAGTCATTTCTGACCCACGCCGATATTTCATTAAAGTTTTCTTTCGATATAAGGCGATGGCTTGGGACCGGCTTTCGTCGTATTTAAGACGAAAAAGAAGAAGAGAGGATAGCGATTTTTTTATTTCGAAATAAAAAGCGAATAAGATTGAACATATTGACGATCGCTCGAGCTTATACCCACCGCTACTTAAATAACTTTACACGAACAAGTACTTTACTTTACTAGTGCTTTACTTTTCTCTGAATGAAACTTATTGAATAGACTATGAATTATAGTAATCGTCTATTCTGTAAAAAAATGACGAGTTTTTCGATTATACTACGGTAAAAATTGAATTTTTTGGTCATTCACTTTCCTCATTTATTAGATTGTTGTTTCTAGTTTTGAACACTTTGTATCATTGACTAGCAGTGCGTTCATTTACAACCACATTTGGAATACACATCACGTAATATTGTCGTCAATATGTTCGTTTTCTCACTCGAAAAGAATGCACGTCGATCACCTCGACTGAAATTGAAATAAACTTTATTTAAAAGTAAAGTTGGATATGTAAACAGAAACTGAAGACGGGACTCGAAAGATTAGGATTACATCTTCGAATGATATACACTGGCTCACGAAAGTGTTCGAACGACCTTTAAAACAGTATAACTTTTTTAAATTGGTTAAATTTTAAATTACTTTCTTAAACGACCTGACTTCTTTGAGCAATTAGAAGAATTGGCTTATCAAATGACGTGCAAAAATGACTTTTTTTAAATTACAATTCAAGCTTGGAATTATAAGAGCAAATAAGAAAGGCATTTTCCCACAAACAATAAGGACGAACTAAAAAGACGTCTGCAATAAGAATGGCTACGTATTGGGCAAGATTATTTAAAAAGAATAATTTATAATATGTCAACGCGATTACGGCACGTCATATAAAACATATGGGGTATCCAACAAAATATTAATTTATAGAATCAAGATTTATATACAGTGTTATAAACACTGATAGTGTCCGAGTATTTTCGTGACATGAAAAACTGAGCGTACTTTCCATTTTTCTTTTTTTTTTATCTAATCACTTATCGTAAATAAATATCTCTTATGTTTTTGTTAACTACACACTGCATAGTAACATACGTGAAACCTCTTTTTGTTTTTATTGCATAAATTTCTGAAGTACTGACTATAATAGTCAAGACTATAGTGGTGTCCGAATATTTTCGTGACCGACTGTAGGGGAGAGTTGCCGAATGCGTACCACTTAATTTCGAAGGCAGTTTATATATTCTTTAGTAGGAATTTGAGCAAAAATTATGTTTTGTATCTATGTATTAACTATTGAAGTTGCAATTTAATATGATTTTTTAAATATTTATTGATAGATCATTGTGATATGAACACTTTTATAAGATCATGCAAACAGTACGATTTAGGCAACCGGTATCCTAAATGGTACCAGCCGGTTTCCAAAATCGTACCTCATGTGTTGGATTAAAAAGATACAAAAAAATCATAAGAGAAACTGTATTTTGCGTTTAATTTCAGTTTAATATACAATACAACATAGAAATAAAATGGAATATTACATTACTTAACTTAAATACAACTAGGACAATAATAAATATTGTCTTCTTTCAAAACTCCTCCAACCTTTTTTAATGCAGAAGTAGGTCTTTCTATCAATCCAAGGAGGTGTCTTCTTAACGTTGGCTTTGGAATTTTATACCGCCGAGAACATTCGTTGAATCCGTATTTTTTATTTTTGTAAGCCTCTATTGCTAATTTCATCTGTTCTTCTGTCCATTCACAATATTTTCGCTTTCCCATGCTAAAAAAATTTGAAATATTGTAAATCGCTTATTTTCGCGGTAAAATGTGAATAACAGTATCTTAAATCGTACTGGTAGTTTTTATGAAACCACAGTGTGGTACGATTTAGGAAAAAGACGTCCCGCTAAATAATTGAAGCTCACCTTTAACACATTATCAGCATGTTTTATAAACTAAATAGAAATAAATAATATAACATAGCTAGTTTTCAAAAATATATAAGACTACCTCAGAAACTGTAGATTTATATTTAATTCAGCCGATTAAAATCGTTTAAAATTAACATCAGACTTGTCTGATTTCTTTGTGCTTCTGTCATTCACAAAACAACACTTCATGCGAATGACTTTTTGGTCCTACTTTATCTACATAAATAAAAGTTCATATCTTTACCACCTGGAGGCATCAAAATGTGTTAATTTTTAAAGAAAAGAGCTGGTACGATTTAGGTGACCAGTACGCATTTGGCAACTCTCCTCTATATCTATTTCCTTACATGACTTTTTTCCCGCCTAGATTGCCTATTTGTCCGACTTTCGTGCGCCATCGAAATGGCGAGTATAAAGTTCCACGATTCGTTCGTTGTGTCTGCTCGGTGGCAATGATTTTCGTCGGGATTGAATCGCTGCTTCACGGACACCCTGTACACGGTGAAACACTTAATAATAATTACCCGGCAAACTGCGCGGAGGCTTTTGAGACACGTTGCGCCTAATAATTCGAAGGAAGTGGTCGCAGTTAGTTTGCGCGAGTAATCAGACGTATCTTTACAAGTTTGTTCCCGTCTATTTAGCAAAGTTGAATTACATCTCTCGCCGGGCGGACAATAAAGAGAGGGAACCTTTCAGGAACAATAAAACGGACGCTTGTTGCGCCCGTTCTTGATCCGCGCGCGGGCTGGTGTCTGCCTCTTCTCGTGACCGGCGTTGACTGGTGGTGTGCACCAGGTCATAGTCGTCGGGAAGTTTTAGTCGTCGTATTATAGGCCGAATTTATTGCACTTTCTTCCACTTCTGATGCCAACCGAAAGGGAATTCCCCGGGCCGGCGTTGGTGTTGGCCGGCGTAAATGTGCCGTAACTTGTACATACATTTCCACGTAAATACCTTTACAAATATAGAACTTTCACACGTGTGTGTCCATGCTCGCGCCTACACGAAGCCATCGTGGTCGTCGTCTACATGCGCGAGTGAGCGAATGTTCGCGGGCGTGTTGGTACGGTTCTGCGCGAATATATGTGTGCCGGTAAATTGCTTCTGCGTCGGACTAAGTTTATTCTAGTAACACAGTTTCGGTGGTTCGTGAACGAGTTTGTTTGGGTCCATCTCGCTTAAGAGTAGGCGGTCCTGTGAAGGATGTAGGGGTGGCATTGGTGGAACTGAGGGGTTGGACGTACCATTGACGTAGGATACCCGATGCACCCTTCATATTTTCCGTACATTCGCTGAGACTCCCATGGCGCCGGGAAATATCAAGGAATTCGATCAATTAAAGGGACATCCGGGTGTAAACTACTAAAATTAATGCGAATTTCAAGAACTGTTATTAGCTCATTAAACAGTAAAAAAAATTGTTTTGAAACGATGAACTAAACAGTGTTCTTATTCTTTATGAGCACAGTTTGCCGATGAATCTCGAAAAATGTAAAAAAGTTATAAATTGACGAAATGGCGGCAGTTTGAAAAAAATTAGCCTTCATCTATACGAAAGAAGCTTTTTTGGTAATTAATGTAGCTATTTCGTTGGTGCAATAATTGGAAATTTTTAACTTTACGGATTTCTTATTGTTAGAAAAAGAAAGACTATTTTTGAGACTCTTTTTACACGATTCACTTTCAATTTCAAAATAATTAAAAAAATATCACTTTTTTATAAAAAAAAACAAATTATTTTATATGTTTCAAAGGATACCAACCACACACACTTATTTTGTTTATTATATTGTTGAACCACAAAGAAAGACAAATCCAAACATCGTAGTAAGATGTTTCATTGTGATTAACTGATATTAATGTGATCAGTTTTTAGTTCTTATCTCTGAAAATTTTCCTTTCTGTAAATTCTTCGTTTAATAACAATACTTTAAATCTATTTATTTATGTGACCATGGCAAAATAAACTATAAATAAATAATTTTATTTAAAAAATTTTTATCTTAAATTACAATCTAAATCTAAATCTAAATCTAAATTTAAAATAAAATAAAATCAATAGTAAATTTAAATTTTATAATAAATTAAAATAAAATCTAATTCTTAATACATTTGATATTATTAAAAACGGTTAAAAATCGTGGCAACTGCTCTTTGAACAAAAGACGTTTTTACCCTGTATCATGAAGATTTGTGAAAACATTATTATGATTCGTAGGAAAATCGGTAATTAATATAAGATTAAAATGTAGGAAAATAGATTTCCGTTTGTACAACAATAAACGCAATTAACTCTTGAATGTTTTCCTTTGGTTAGTATTTTTTAATTACAAGCCCTCGTCTCAGTTCGACGATAATTCTTGGCAGTGTTAATTAATTACGTCGGGGAAAGCATGAAAAAGTGAGAACGTCTTTAATAAAGCGTCAGAAAAAACGAAGTCCCAGAAGTATAAATTGTAAAAAGGCCATGTGACAGCAAAGTAGCGTCGTCGCAATTAAATGCATTTATTCGTAGTTGTGCTTGCGGTTTTGTGCTATTGTGCAAACAACAATTATGCTTTGTGCTGTTACGGAGCTGTTACCTCGCAGTCGTGAGGCGTGTTGCAAGACATTATACTATGAACAATGTTATAGTAATTTACGGTGTGAATTCTGCGAACTTCCTAACAACACAGAATATATTTTAAATATAATAGATGTAATATGATTGTGCATATTAACAATACTAATTCTCTCACTACTTATTCTATTATTGATTAAATTCAGGCTATCGGATTTTTGGATTTAACATTAGAAGTATTGTATATGTTATTATAAATGTTATATGTTGTCGTCTTAATTTCATTATCGTTTTATTGTCATAGTTGGGACACATATAAGTGAATAAATTCATTTGTCAACCCTTGTCTGATCCTTACATTTGGGGTAAAACTTGTGGAACGATCATTTTATTAAATCAAACGAAAATACAGAGAGACGTTTATTAATGCATAGTTAATGCATTTCAGTGTAAAAATAGCTAAATGAAAAGTATAGTTCCTCTAGGAAATGTGCAACTATCGGAACGACCAATCACCGCTCATCTGTTTGTCTTCTTGGTATGATCGTATGTAGTGCACGCATACGTCGATTATGTGTGTAACGAGAGGCGTTTCAAGCGGGTAGTTATTTGTTGGGTAATTATCGAGCGGCCACTATACTATGTAAGCTTACTAGTAATTAATTCCATTTATAGGTTAATGAAATATTTCATAGAACCTATATTCTGTTGAACGTGCATATCCACGAGTCGAGCTATAAAAAGAAATTACGGTACACATAAACAGTCCGCTGACAATCTAACTTTGAGGCAATTATAGTCGGACGCTTCCTTAAAATTTTCTCGGAGATCACGTTGTTTTGAAAACATCAGTACAATCTAAGTTTCATCGATATCTACAATGAAAGAATATGTTTGTAATAAGCGTGAAACTGTAATATCAAAGTAAAATGAAAAACAGAGAGAGACGTCTTAAAGACGTCTTATAGGCGTCTTGAATATCCTACGAACGTCTTCCGAACGGCTTCTGAACGTCTCTGGAACGTCTTTGTGAAATAACTGTACGTCTTAAAGATGTCTTTAAGACGTCCCGAAACAGATCCCTAGTAGCACAAAAATATTAGATAGATATGTTTGTTAAATATTGGAAAAATATTTTTTAAGCCACATTTTTTCATATGGACTGTACAGTTCAATTATGTTTTCGTCTGCCCTTTTTAAAACGCCTTGCAGCTTTTGCAGTTTGACATTATTTCAACACGAGGTTTCTTTCTTTAACACTCTTTCCAATGCTCTCAAGGAGGTTAAGTGTAAAAATTGAAATTGCATAAAGATACCCAATTACTACGAATACATCTTTAAAGTAAATTTAAATTCACTTTGTGTCGACAAGTTATTAGATGCGACACACTTTCAAGCATTACCGTTTACTTTAGGTTGTAACATAAATGTGTTCGGTGGCAAGTGTAAACATGTTCTAATTTTAATGATTTACTTTTGACTCATTTCAGATTAACCAACTTATCATTGATCGATTCTAGATCTATATATTATTAACCCTTTGCGGACGAGGGTGTTTTAAAATATCAAGGATATTTTCATTTGAAAATTAGTTCCTGCATCGAAGTCCTGTAGTATTGGTAAAAACCAAAAAAATATCCACTAAGCTTTCGTTATTCAAATAATTCGAAGATTTGCATATAACTTCAGGAATTATATATGCGGACCCGATGTCAGAAATATGACAACATTCGTTCACAAAGGGCTAACAAATGAGAAGGAGATATTGAAGACTCAATAAAATTTGAGAACAGCCATGACAAAGTACACGAAAGAGTCTAAATCTCCAGCAAATTATGGCAACCTTCGCGACGAAGGAGACCAATCCGCGAACCAAGAAACCAATTGGTTGACCTGTATTATGAATTACATATCGACCTGTATTATGAATTACATATCGACCTGTATTATGTATTACATATCGACCTGTATTATGTATTATGAACTATTATTCGAACCGCTTTGTGCACCGACGCGTTCGGATAAACGAGGCTCCGCCGTGGCCCGCCTAAACGATACTTTAGAATTCGGGACGACACACCAGGAATTCCGACGCGACACGCGGCAAATCGAAAGAATTCATCCCGAACAGAAAGAGCCGCGACCGGCTTCCCGGTCGAACTAATTTGCGCGTCTCTCTGGAAGCCATCCCCCGGCAGCCAAAGAAAATTCCGTCCGAGCAAAGTTTCCGGAATGAATGAAATCTCTTATTGCTCAAATTCATCGCAATTCCCTTATCGGCGATTTCGCTCTCGGTGGCCGGAAAGAGAAAATGTCAGGGTTCGAGGGTGGGTAGAGGAAAAGACGAGGAAGAGGAGGAGGCGGAGGTAGCGGATAGAGTACGCCCTCGGAAGAAAACGGCAGGAAAAAAGAGAAAGAGAGAAAGAGAGCAAGAGAGAAGAGGGTTGCGCGGGGGTGGTGTGGAGAGAGAGGGAGAGAGAGAGAGAGAGAGAGACAGAGAGAAAAAAAGGAAAGTCGTCGAAAGACGAATTTACTTCTCGGCGTGAGGTACGTTTTCGTAGCCCGGGCGGCGGTGATCCTACACCGTTGCTCGCCAAGGGGGTTGTTGGTTCGTCGACGGCTAGGTTAAGGGTTGGAAACGGAAGTGCGGCAAGACGGTGCCGACGGTGGAAGGCAACGGACGTTGTAGGGGCGCGGGTGGGCCGAACGGCTACGAAGGAAGGCAGAGGCAGGCTCGTTGAGGGGTTGAAACGTAGAGAGCGGCAGGAGGAGGCCCGGGATGGAAGGGTGAGAGTGGGTGGAGAGGGTTGAAACCGGCGGTTGAGACGCAGGGGGATGAGAAGGCAAGCAAGACCACCACCGCCTCACCTCGCCTCTTTGCTACGCCACGCCTCGCCTCACAATGCACCGGATTAGCGATTGTATTGATCCGCCCTCGCGCTAGTCCCTAGAACCCCCCTCGTCGTCCTCGTCCTCGTCCTCATCCTCGTCCTCGGCCTCGTCCTCGTCCTCGGCGTCCTGCGAGAAGGAGCCACATTTTGGACCGCGCTCCACTCACCCTGTCCACCCACTTCTGCTTTGTCACGCCGACACCGACGTTGGGAGAAGAACGTTACGGGACCGGAGGAAGAAAAGGTATGACGCTGACGGTTACAGCGCACACCAAAAAGTTCGGGACTCGCGGCGAACGAATCTCATCTTCCTCCTTTTTTTCTCTCTTTTTCTCTCTCTCTCTCTCTATCTATCTCTATCTCTCTATCTCTCTTTCTCTCTCCCTTTCTTTCTCTTTCTCTTCCCTTCTCTTCCGTGTTTCTTTTTGCCTCGTCCCTTTCATCGATTCGATCGATTCACCGCTGAAACCCCCAACCCCAACCCCCTTCCCACCCCCCGATACTACCAACGCTCGTCATTATCCTTGCTGTCTTACGTAATTCGATCCTGGATGCGGCATAGGTCTATTGTATTACGTCGCCGGCAATTTAGGACGAAGCTTGTCGATTCTACCTTAGTAGGTATCGCTTAGGTTTATGATTCGCGGTTCCTGAGAATCCTGCTGATACAGACGCAGTCTTGTAATCGAAGACGCTGGCCAAGAGACCGCGTGTTTCCGCGATGAAACCTTTGAATTCGGAACGAGTGATCCACGAAACGAGGGATATTTTTCATCACGTTCGACTCCCTCGAATTTAGTTATAATTTCAGTGCCAAACAATAGTTTATGTCGTTTGTATTATCGAGACACGAGTCGCTGAAAATTTGTAAGATGAGTTAACAATCAGATTTTCAGATGTCACAGATCAAAGTTCATCATATCGAACTTTCGAACGTACGACCTTTTAGACCATTCTGATGACTTCAGAAACTGTTTCCAGGTTTCTCCAATTTTTCATAACGAATTTAAACGAGGATTTTCAAAATTTATACGATTCGATATTTTGTACTTTTGTCTCGGTTCTTGTCAAATAACACAAATAATTTCATATTACACAGAACGCTAAAAAGGGGGAATTTTTTTTATCTACAAGTTTAGACCAAATTTTAACCCCTTGCACTACTATTTATTTTGTGATTATAATGATTAGAAATTCTTCATCGTTCAGAATTTCATAGAAAGAAAAATATAGTTTATATTTATTGTATGTCTACGTTTTCCTCAAAGGATATATATCAACTACAAAAAAAAAAAAAATAGATTTTTATTTTGATTTAAAGAATATTAATAACGTTCACATTTATTAGACTCTATTCAGAATCTTTGTCACGAGTCTAGCTCGTTATTGTAGGGCAAGGGGTTAACCCCTTGCACTACTATATACTTTGTGATTATAATGATTAGAAATTCTTCATCGTTCAGAATTTCATGGAAAGAAACAGATAATTTATATTTATGCCTACGTTTTCTTCAAAGGATACATATCAGCTGTAACAAAATAGAATTTTATTTCGGTTTAAAGTAAATTAATAAGCAATGTAATTATTAGACTCCATTCAGTAGGGCAAGGGGTTAAACACAGAACAGCGCTTCGGAGCACACACGGTGTTGCGATTGAAAGTCCAGTATTGGTGAATGCGTATATGAAGTCTCGACATCGTAGCAGAAAACACCATCATATCTTTATTCTTGATAAACGCAAAATTGGAGAAAAGCAATTATAGAATATTCTTGTACATGTGAAAGCGGTGCTCGAACGGTTGGCTGTTTCAGCCATATTATAACCATTGTGTGGTAAATACCTTGGATATGATGAATATCCGGAGGTACCGAACCCAGATGTATTCAATACATCCATAACAATAGATAAAAACTAAAAAGAAGTTACTAAAACGATTTCAAAGTCCGTACGGTTTAGGTTGAAGTGTTAACGAACTTTAATCTCTGACATCTCAGAAACTAATTATCAATTCAGCTTGAAACTTTGCATTGATTTACGTCATGATATTGACTACCGTTTGACAAACAGAACTATCCAAAAGGGACAAATTTTTGGGTCACTCACTCGAACCGGTACATTCGGCGTTCTTCCCAAATAGCACGGTTTAGGGCGACCTGTCCAGTGAACGAACGCTTAAGCTTCGTGTCTGTGAAAATTATTATTTGGAAATGGTTATTTAATTTCCTCAGTATTGTTTCTATAAAAAAGATTGTGTAAATGTATGTGATTGTGTGATTGTGTTGTGTGATCATATATTCCAGAACATAATTCTAACAACATTTGATAATTATAAATTCTATTAAAAATCAAATGACCAATGAATGAACACCAATTTCTAACAAATGGGCAGAGGTACTCCAGTGAATGATACTTATACAAACAAACGTATCATAGTACTATTAAGCCACCCCAAAATGAAAACGACTGATCTCGCGATAACTGTTAAATACGTAAATGCAGTGGTGAGTAGGTCATACAAAATTTAAATACTATCTGAAAATGAAATTTACACATAAATTTCAACATGTATAGAAAATAAAAAAATGTTTTTGAATTTATTAATTTTGATTTGTATTAGTGGATTGCTGTAATTTAATATAAATAAGAATAGTATTTTTATTACTATCGTTGAGCGTTATTTTGATATAAATATCACCAAGACGACAACGGAGTATAAAGGATTAAATAAGCAATAAAAACAGCCGCTCACTCTTGCGTAGATGCACACGTTACAAGCGCATAAAATATGCAGTTCGTTTATTGTTTTTAGCGTTGGTATTTACGAACGTTGATAATAGCTTTTGTTGCGAAACTTTCACTAAAAAGATCTTTTTAATTTTATTCAGCATTCTTCCACACAAGGCTCACATGTGTCTCATTTTTATGACAATCAAAATGATAAGTGTTCGGTTCGTATGTTATTTTCGCAATTGTAATATAAACGCGAATTAAATTATTCTCGTACAAATACGAACGAATATAATTTCCATGCGTCTTTCGTTACCGGGATTCAGTTGACTGTTTGCTACCTTCACCCAGTTAGCTCAGCTAGCGTAAATTATTTGCATTCACTGGGTGGCAGAGGACAGGAAGAGAGAACGGAACAAAGAGCTTATAACATTAAAACATCGTTGCAGCCAGAGGCGGGATTTGTTCTAAGCTTTAAATCCTCTACAATCTTCTTTCGCTCCTGACTTACTGTTCTCGAATAATTGTAAAACTAGTAAATCAAAGTTTTTGCTTGCATCTGTGTAATGCCAGTTTCGTGGTAATTATCGTTAATTGGTTCGAAAGTGGAAGTACATATGCGTTTATTCTTAAGTGTTGTCAGACATTTTAATTTTCCAATTTCTTTCATATTCGAAATGTGTATCACAAATCATTATTATCTGCTCTCGCTGTTACGATTGCTTTCACTTTCTAACCCCGATCATTATTTTTTATCGTTCGAGATGTTTTACTGTTCAAGTCGTCGAATGATTGTTTATGTCCGCCAGCGATCCAAGAGGATAGAACATGTTACGCTGTGAAAATTCACCCTTCTCGCAGCAATTGTACAAAAAAAAAATATATATATATATATCTTCCACAAACATCCACTTCAATTCACGCTACATTTATGCGTCCCGTTTTCCCAAACCGTAGCAACGCTCCTCTGAAAGAAACAGCGCTACTGCAGAAAAAGACAAGCCTCCCAGTTCTTCGGTCCCAATGCTTCAAAATGTAAAAAATCTATGAGAATCTTTTATTCCACTCATTTCGCTCGGCTCTTGCGTCTTTCCGAAAGGCGACATTCCTGGCTGGCTTCCATTCGTAATTCGAATATACGTGTTACGGTAGATTTGACGCGAAATATATGTTTCTTGGAAAATATAAAGGTCGCCCTTAAAATAAAATATTCCCGCCAAACGGCAAATCAAGAGCCGTCCTACGCTTTACAAGAAGCAAAATACAGTTCCTGAGCGTGAATTATGATAAATAATAAACCATGTTACCAATAACTAGACAGCGGATCTTTATACATTTATGACATAAATGAGTAGGTGTAATTTGAAACATTGAAACTATTAGAAGAATTTAAAAATATTATTATATTATTTTCAACCCATTAAACATATTGAGAAGGAAAATAAATTTTGATTTCACTCCAATTTGTTGGAATTCAGGTAGCAAATTTTTATTTTGTCTAAAGATCAGCTATCTATCAATAACTAATGAATTGAATATACTGAATCACTGGATATGTTTGTAGGCTTGTCTCTGGAAAGGGCATTAAAATTTCCCATTGTACATATCTCGAGTTAAACTAGATCAAAGTCAAATGAAAGTATTAGAGAGACCCATAAGTAATCAATTATTTTGAAATCTAAAACAACCTTTGTAGTAAATTCAAGTTATTATTTTTTTAGGCACCCCCCGAACATTAGGGATCCGCCTCCATGCCTATACTTAAGTTACTTCTAATTATGACAAAAACAATTATAATGTTGATTTTTTGTTATTCTTCTATATTCCTGGCAATAAATAATGATTTATACAAACTTATGGTTATTGGTTCAGTTTTGCTCCTTACTGTACACTCCCGCTCATAAGTCTTAGGACAGTGATTATATTTGTATTCAACTCTGTAGAAGATGAAATAACGGTTGAAGAACAAATGTTTCCTTATTTAACGGTATACGTGTCAAGTAACGGATGCTGCACTCATATATCAAAAATTTTATTAAGAAGTAAAAGAATATTTATATTTTCTTTTCATCGAAGAATCCGCCACGTTTCTTTATTACAGATTTCAATAAATTTTTTCATACTTTCTGTTGTTATATTATTCCATTCTCGTTCCAAAATATTCCATAAATGTGTTTTCGAAGTAGTGCAAAAGTTCCGTACCTGTCTGTCCAGTTCATCCCATAATTTTTCTATGGGGTTCAAATCTGATGATTCAGGTGGCTATTTCATCATTTTTAATGAATCATTACATTGAATTTGTAATTATTCCTGAACATATGAGGATATTTATATTATGTCGTTAATACAGTTAAAGGTTCATAATCTATACGAAATACCAGAGTTTTACTAAAGACCAGAGATGTCCTAAGACTTATGAGCGGGAGTGTACATATCGAAAAAGTACAATAATCAAAATTGATTTTCCTGATCCGTCTACATTAGACCGTCCCGTTAATTGTTTCGTACGCGAAACAATTACACCGGTCGCGACTGCAGTTGCGATTCATTTGCTCGGTTCAGCGGTCTTTTGTGAAGATTGCTGAGACAGGACGGGTGCACGAGTGCTGACATTCGTTCGCCGCGCCAAGAAATCCGAAATTCCCCCCCTGAAATTCGTTTTTCACGGCACGTAACGCTACCGACATCCCCCCACCCCTCATCCACTCTCTAAAGTAGACGACGATGGCGACGATGAGGCGCGTGGAGAATCGAGGTCGCGGGTGAAATCGTCCTCGCACACTTTACAACGCGTTATCCGCGCGGCGAAGGTACCAGCCAAACGGGAAAATCAATTTTTTGGAGAAGGATCGCGCCACACGTAAAATCCTCCCTTCCACACCCCCCCCCCCCGTGCGTACGGATCGCACGGTGCTGCTACGACACACAGAAGTTCAAGGACGTGATCCTATTTAGATTTTACAGACATATACGCCCGCTCGTAAACATATACTAGAGTTATACACTCCATAAACACGCTGCGTTATTGTAAATAGTGTTACATACAGCGTGTTACTAAACTCACGGCGATAAAACCTGGGGAGCAATCTTTTTTCGATAACACTCGATGCTGGAAACGCGGCGCCTGTTTATTGTCGGCTGTGTCCCGCGATCAGAGATATCATCGATACGGTAGTCTTTGTTTTCTCGTAGATACTAGTTTAATATCGTAGAAGGTATTTAAGGTATTATCGTAGAAATAATTAATAATTGTAGAGAGTATTTAATAATCTTTATTTATTCAGCCTCATTGTCGAAAGTATTTAATCTTTGATTTCTTCGAAAACTAATACTTCGGTTTAGCAATCTCGTGGATATAAATATATGTATAGCACAACTAGAATTCCTGTTCGCTGTGATCTTTTTACTTGACTTTTTCTTGACCGCTCGTGAATCGTTTTGTCGATCAGATTTGAACTTTACGAAGATACAATTTATTGATGATCGAAATGAACTAAAAATCTTCCTCTCTGAATAATTTTAACGAGTCAACAACAGCGCAATAGTGCTCCTAAATTCTTTGAATGTCATCACAGTTTTATACATAGTTTAACGATTCAGTTTGGTCATAAGTGCATAAAATCAGCAGTCTGCATGTAATGATTTCTATTTGTATTATAATTTGTATATTTTACAGTTATTTAAAATATCACAAAAAATTACATTAAAGATCAAGCCAGACGAGTTTGGTCACGAGATGCTTTGTTATCTTTCGTTAAGGTATAATGTTCCACAAACTTCCTTGAACAGAAATACGAAGAAGTTCAACACCGGGTAGGAATTAGCTTATATCGAATGACTGGCACACAAAGAATTTCTTCATTAGATCGGTGAAACCATTTTTCCCCGATATGTGAATCATGTGACCTAATAACGGGATGAAAGCCTTCAATTCGAAACCAAAGATAAAATTATTCTTTCTTGTCTATATATTCCTGTCTCTAAAACGCGGGAAAGATTTTCTCGCTAAAATACTGTTTTTTAATAAGCGCTTTTTTAATAAGAAGTTTTTTTAATCAGCACGGTCATCTCACCTTGCTAAAACTTAAATTGAAACTAAAAAATTCTCTGTCCAGCGAAGAGAAAAATCGTTCCCAAAGAAATAAGAAAAACTGAACAGACGTGACACTTTATCTAGCGAAAGCTTATTAACCCTTAGTCGACAGACACTTTTGACGATTTCATGGCAGCCATAACTAGACCCGTTGAAATCTTTATATAGCGATTTTCTTTTACGTATTTTTCAATCGATTTCTTTGAGATCAACGGGAATCTTCTTCTTGGTCTCAATATAAACAATTCATTATTTCAAGTTTTTCAGATTGCCGAGAAACTAGAATTTCGAGTGAACATTTATAACTCTGGCTCAAAATGGACCCAAAAAATAAGAATGCATCATTATAATCTCCATAATCATGACGTCAAAATATTATAACCCGTAATTTTGACGGGTCCCGCAAAAGTTGGTGTTAATTTAAAAAAAAAAATAGGCCTCATACTAGGTTGTTCCACCCTATCGGAGGTTCGCAGATCTCGAATCAGCAGTAACCAATAACGAGAGCAGATCCCGTACTACGGTTCCGCCTCGAGTATCTCAACGTCGGCCTGGACATCGGGCCTTGGCGTATCTGAAAGATTAATTATACAGAGCGCGAGTTTTTCCTGGAAGAATCGGGATAGATGTTATGAGGGCAGAAGGTCAGGTGGCCATTTTGCAGCGAAGATGCCATGGCAGTATGATTGCCAATGGGGTTCGAGAGGGGGACGGCGGAGGCGGTTGAAAGGGTCTAGAAGTAGCACGAGCCCGGAACAGGCTGAATGTGGGTAGGGTTCGAGGGGTGGCATCAGAGGAAGAAGGGCTCCTTTCCAGTGCGAGGCAGTGCCCTTTGAATGTGGGCAGGAGCCTGGAGCAGAGGGTGTTACATGCCTACAGCTCCTGGCGAACCGGTAGGGGAAGTTGAGGGGAAGTTAAAAGGGGGTTGACGTGGGCACACGAAGAGAAGGTAGCTCGACGAGGGTGGTGGAACCGGGCGGGCGGTGGTCGATGTACTTACCATCCTTCCTTCGGACGCCATGTCTCCGTGTCTCGTTTAGTCAATGTCGAAAACCGACTTACCGACCCTTCTCTCCCGTCTCCGTCTTCTCGTTCCCCTTTCGCCTCTTCCTGTGAAGCCAAACCACCCCACGCCCGCCGCTGCAACCCCTTTCTCGCCAGCCTGCGATTCTCTCTTTCCGACTTTCGCGGCGCCACCGCGTTCGGTCCTTGGAACTTTTTGGTCGTGACCGTAGACTTCTGATAAGTTGGCCTCGTTTATCATCTTCCGGGCTCGTATTAACGAGACGCCACTCGACCTACAGAATCCGCCGGATTCACCATCGGCCAGGAGATGCTCCAAATACTTGGGCGAAATTTATGCGACGACGCTACGGCGGCAGAGCGGGACGATGATCACGCATATATACAGGGTGGTCCACGCATTTGTTTCAAGTCATAACTCGGTTATTATTGCATTTACGAAAAAATGCCAAAGGAGAATGAGAAATGGTTCGAAAAGCACTACATCTGTAGGCTTTTACATTTTTTTTTAGATGCAGCAGTGCATGTGCAATTAACAATTGCATCATTTCTTTAAATAGTAATGCATATTTTTGTTTACACAAATCGATTCTTCTGTTCATTCTACGTAAAAAATACCATGGCAAAAGGATTATTAGATCTCGAGATATTTTCAAAAAATGTCTTCATTGAAGAAGATACTCAAACACTTCATGACTATGTTGTAAAGGTAAACACCCTTTCGACATTGTTATCATAACAGAAACTGATTCGCACGAGTAAGCATTTCATCAATCGGTAGCAATTCACGTATCGTAACTCGAGTACGAAAACTAAGAATTTGAAAAAGTGTAACTGTATTTCACTAAATGCAAGGAAATGTATTTTACTAACAGTGAGAAACAAGATATGTACGACACTTTTGTGTTGTGTGACAAAAATACGAATGAATAATAATTTTTTTGCCATGGTACCCTAATCATTTTTTACGTAGAATGAACAGAAGAATCGATCTGTGTAAAGAAAAATATGCATTTCTATTTAAAGAAATGATGCAATTGTTAATTGCACATGCACTGCTGCATCTAAAAAAAATGTAAAGGTCTACAGATGTAGTGCTCTTCGAACCATTTATCTTTCTCCTTTGGCATTTTCTCGTAAATGCAATAATAACGGAGTTATGACTTGAAACAATTGCGTGGACCACCCTGTATATACAGGGTGTCCCGTAACTGGTGGTACAACCGAGCAGAGGGTGATTCTACATGAAAAACTGAGTCGAAAATATAGAATAAAATTTTTTGATACACGGCTTTGTTTTCGAGAAAAATGAGTTTGAAAATTTGTCTAGTGCGCGTGCACTCGGCTTAATAGTGTGGGGTCAGGTGAAATCGATTGTGTATCGTGATAACATAACGAGCATCGAACAATTACAACAAAAAATTGTGATAGCGTTTGAACACTTAAAGCAACATAATAATTGCACATTATAAGAGGTTCGAAGGAATTTAATACGAAGAGCACAATTATGTCTACAACAATGTGGACAGCACTTCCAGCAATTTATGAATTAAACGAATTCCTCAAAGGTAATTTAACATTGTAACCTCGACCTTCGATTTATTCGATGTACACAAACCTTGAAAACCTTTGCGATAAAAGGTTGAGGCAACTCGCACTAGACAAATTTTCAAACTCATTTTTCTCGAAAACAAAGCCTTGTATCAAAGAATTTTATTCCATATTTTCGACTTAGTTTTTCATGTAGAATCACCCCCTGCTCGGTTGTACCACCAGTTACGGGACACCCTGTATATATTTCAGCAAACGGGCGCAGTTTATACATTAAATGAACTTGTTGCCGGGCGAGGCGAGGAGGGACGACTAAAAATTGCTCGCCGAGTAAATCTCCGGGAACGGTAATAATTAAGCGTGACGGGCTGTTCGGTTCATGTTGTAGGTTCATTAATGTCTCCTAGGCGCGCGTTGAATTATTCCGCGTTTTTTAATGGATCGTCGTCCCCATCGAAGCTGCTTCATCGCTGAAGATGGAGAAAAAGGAAGGCGGGCACGGCTTTGATACGGCATTTAGTTTCACTGTTCCCCCGGTAGCCACGCTCTCAGCTTATAATAATCAAAGTGATCACGATAGTGAAGTTGGACGCTGCGAGCTATACGGACCTTTGATGCCTCAACTTTTATCTTAAGCCGGGGTAAACGTTATGCAAGATCGTTAAGATCCTTTCCTTTTCGTCTGTCAGCGAGCGATTTTACAACCGCAATTTTAAATAAGTGCCGAGCGGACGGGAGCAAAAAGAGCCCGGCCGAAAAAAGAAGCGCAAGTTTTTCCGGTGCCTCTAGTCTTAATGGAGCAGGTCAGGTTCTCTTATCAATTTATAGTTAGCCGCGTCTCGTGATCCATTAATGGCCCGCGGCGAGACAGCACTGTCCCCGGCCATTTCGTTCGGCTTTACTGCCGTCTGGATCTGGTTTACGGTCGCAAAACTAAACTCTGTATTAATTCCATGAAAACACCCCTAAAATTCTCTATAAACTTCGTTATGTCGGTGCGAACTGAATTTCACTTGTTGTTGCATTCTCTTGGTGGTGGTTTCTATGCCGCGAACTTCAGAAACGAAGCTCAACCGGGAACAGTTCAAGAACAGTGAAAAATTATGTATTCAGACATTTCAACTACTTCGCGTTACGCATACAAAATGGTGTTGAACTTGGGGAATTCATTAAACCTGTGACAGTTAATCCTAGCACGCTTAACATCCGAACTGCCGGACGAGCCGGCATTACTTGTCCCAGATTTTTTCTTTTATAATTTTGAAACTGTAAATACGTTTCCATGAGAAATTTCTTAATATACTTCTTCGTTCGAGTATATCTTGTCATCAGTTTCATACGAAACATGAATATAGGAGCCTAAGAATTTGGAAAAGGAACAAGAAAAGGCACCTGTCTGTCGCACTCATTTTTGGCACTTATTCTTGCAGTAGATCTAAGGTGACAAGATTCTGATGAAGGATACTCTACTCTACTCTGAAGGATACTCTAAGGATATTCTACTAATATTTCTAGCAAAATATTTAAAGTGTAGTAATCCCTGAGTCAATTTCAATTTCTTTCCGCACAACCAACGTTATATGGTGTTACAAATTTTACCATAATTTGCTGCAAGATATTTGCTGCATTCAATATTTTTCGTATTTTGAGATTCTGGAAAGTACACAGTAATACTTGGCAGAGATCGAAGCAAACAGTTATCTTCTGTTCCTACAAAAATTCTGTTATACATACACTCCCGCTCATAAGTGTTAGGACATCTGTGGTCTTTTTAGTAAAACTCTGGTATTTCGTATAGAATATGAACCTTTTACTGTATTAACTAAATAATATAAATATCCTCGTATGTTCAGCAATAATTACAACTTCAATGCAATAATTCATTAAAAATTTGAACCCCACAGGGAAATTAAGGGATAAACTGGACAGAAGGGTACGGAACTTTTGCCCTGCTTCGAAATCACACTTATGGAATATTTTGGAACGAGAATAGAATAATGTAACAACAGAAAGTATGAAAAAATTAATCACGCGGATGCCAAGAATAGTGGACATTGTAATAAAAAAGAAAAAAACGTGGCGGATTCTTCGATGAGAAGAAAATATATTTTTTTACTTCTTAGTAAGATTTTTTATATATTTTATAGCATCATTTCTTTGACGTGTAAACCTTTAAATGGGAAAAAATTTGTTCGCATCATTCGACGATTATTTCATTTTTACAAAGTTGAATACGAATATGATCACTGTCCTAAGACTTATGAGCCGGGAGTGTATGTTTTGCTCTGGAACGCTCATAGAATTTTTGGGGGAAGAAATGCTACCCTTAGGAATTTCTTGAAACTGTCTTCATGAACTGATATTTTCTATAGAGAGAATTAGAATCTGATTCGTTTTGACATCAATTACGACAATGCGTGGTCAAAAATGCATAACGACATTAGAAAATAAGGTGATCATAATTTTTTGTAATTTTCATATTCAGATTTATGGATGACTGAATACCAGTTAACTTTTGCTCGAAACATTTTTTGTTCAGGTCATCGGAAATGTCCGAACAACCGTATTGGCTATTGGGCATTTTCACCGGGAAGCTGGCAGAAAATATTTTAATTGTTTAATCGATACAGTTTGAAATATTTCAATGTTTTATTGTACAGACGTCATCCCCTAAAATCATTTTCAGCAACGTTGCTGCCTCGTCTATACTATATATGTTTTCTCTACATCCGTGTTTCCAATCTATGCACGATGAAAAAAATGTTAACCATCGGGAGAGAAAGAGAGATAGAGATAGAGAGAGAGAGAGAGAGAGAGAGAGAGAGCCCTTCGTGTCGGCAGGCGTCTGGCGACAACTCAGGAAGGCTATGTACACATCGAGCAATCTACATACTTTGGCCGGGGGCAGGAAACGGGAGGATTGCCGTTTAACTGCTCGAGGCCCGATAATTCAGAACGTGGATTCGAACAATTTCGCCGAAAACGAATTCGTGATCCAGCCGCCGCCGCCGCCGCCGCCGCTCGCGGGTCTGAGAGCGGATGGAAAAGGGAACAGAGGGGTCGTTGGCGCGGTACCACCACCGGTGTCGATGGAATTACGTCCTTCCCCATACCTCCTGCGAAAGATCGTATATACACGCGTCGGGGCCAGGGCCGGGACTGGGACGCGCGCGTTGGATCCTCGCGCGCGAGCGCGTGCGAGCGAGCAAAAGCGAGCAGAATCGAGTACGAGAGCGAGCAGAAGCGAGCAAACGAGCCAGTCGGTGAGGGACCACCACCGTTCGTACACCTGCGTAATACCTGTATGTGTGTGTGTGTATGTGTGTATCCATCGAGAGCGGTAGCGATGGCGTGCGTGCGTGTCAGACAGACGATGAGAAAGAGCTGGTGCATTCGAGGTATCCGCGCGCGAGGTTGAAGGTACGCGGGCGGGTGGTAGGTCGGTGGAAGCAGCAGCAGCAGGCAGGCTGGTCGCTCGGTCGAGAGTGAGGGTGGAACGATGTCGAGGGACAGAGAGCCAAGAGCAAGAGCAAGCGGAAAACCAAGAGTTCGGGAGGGGTGGAGGGTGGATGGGGGGCGGAGGGGGCAAGGAGAGAAGGGGGGTGGGAAGGGTAGAAGCGAACGAGACAAACAGAGAGCCAGGCGGAGAGCAGGGTGCAGGTTTACGACTTCGGTGTGTGCTAGTCTGGCCAAAGGGGATGGAAGGTCGTATAAGCGGGTGGTGGTCCACCCACCCCCCCATGGGAGGAGGACGAAGGGTGGTCGTCGGGTGGATGGTGGGACCTCGCCACTGCCGGAAAGGGAGTGGATAGCCTAGGGGCGGCTAGACTTCCGAAACAGTAAAACCACGCCAGTGTGTGCGTCCCCGTAACTACCATCCTACTCCAACCCCCATCCCACCGGTCCGCTAACCAACCCCATCCCCTTCTTTCTCTTTCTCTGGCCCTCTGTCTTTCTTTCTCGTGCACGGAGGCCGTTCTCTTTCGTCGTCTTCCTCTTGCTACTTGTCCGCCCTTCCCCTCTCGCCACCCCTCATCATGCCTCTGACAACCCTATAAACCCTGGTCGTCTGCTGGCGCTAGCTCGTTCACTCGAGCGATGTATCCAGACGTAAGCGAAGGTCATAATTTCGCGAGTGTCTGCGTGTTGTTTCCCTCTCTCTCTCTTTTTCTCTTCTCCCCGTTGCCCCTGTGTTCTCCGTCACTCTCTCCCCTACGACCCTCTTCGTTCTCTTCCTCCACCGATTTCCCGTTCTTGCAAGGCACCACGCGTGCACGAATGTGTGCGCGGTCGGGTGTAGCCGATGCACAACGTCCACGCGTTCACGTCTGTATGCGTGCGTGTATACGTATGTGGCTGTGTGTATGTGTGTGTGTGTGTGTGTGTGCGAGTGGGAAGGTGCACGTGCATCATTCCGGGCACACGTACCAACGAAAATTCGGTCTGCCGGGATGTTAGGTGGCTACGTGTCCGAAAGATATCCCTCGATGAAAGTACCCCGATCAATCGAAGGCAACGGATACCTTTTGTCCGTGCGCCGCACCGCGCGCCGGTGTGCGTTTGTTTGGATTACCGAGCGAGACGGATCGTGTGAATTTCGCAGGATCCCGTAGGTATTTTCGTTGTTATGTCCGTGAGGCGGAAAGGATCCCACGCGTAGCAAGAAAATTGTCTTCGGGCAACGTTTCTGTTAGCTTACGTCAGGCTTTTCCATCCCCGAAGCCTTCGGAGCGGAGAACGAACGAACGAGATCAGTTTCTTCCATATAATCTTTCCTGTTTTAGATTGAAATCTTACCGGAAAAAACACCGAGCTCGCACAATTAACAACATCCTGTTTTCCGTTGAATAAATCCTCTTCAAGATAGACTTCAAGCAAAACTTCGAAAAATAACAACAACTCCAGTTAACCCTTTGCCGGATTATTTCAGAACATATGTCTTCCGTTAGTTATCATTTTTTTAATAGCTTAACAGGTGACACGTGTTCAATCAATCGATGCCTAGAAAACCGATATGTGTTATTTAACTACGTGGATTAAGTTGTTCCAAAAGCTTCTTTCTTAATACGCGCGCTTACTAATTTGTTAGATAATATTAACATACAGAAAATAGTATTTCAATTCAGATTGTACATATCAGTTGGAAGCAAAATGAATTTTTTATATTTTTAACTTCGACAGTAAAAGGTTAATAAAATGTACTAGATACGTTCGTAATTGCAAAGAATACATTTATGGTATGGACAAACGTTGAAAGAAAAAGGGAAAATTGTGTATGAATAAAATAGCAATAACAAAAGTCATAAGTTGATATAAAGTACCCAATAAATTCGCAACAGCAAAGAATGGAGTTGTAGTATCTACGGACAAACTTTCGAGAGAGAAGTGATAACTTCCGATTTCTTCATCCAACGGGGTGAGTCTCTAAATCTGGACATCAAGCGAAACCTGCCGCACTGTAACATTTTTTCTTCATTAGAACCAATTATAAAATTGTCCTGCTAAGCAATAAATTACAAAGTATTATGAACGCAGAACCCTAAGCAGGGAATTAGTCGCTCGCAATTTCGTAATCGTACGAGTTAGCAAAGATGCTGCCGTTAGTATTGTTAAGATGCGTTTTCACGGAGCACGAATTTTTCTTCTTTTCGCGACAAGCGTATACATTCTTTTGTGATTTTATAGCGCCGTTCATAGGAGACCGGGCGGACCCGGTAGACCCGCGATATTTCGCATATCAATAGCAGATGGCAGGCACCGGGCCGCTTCATTTGAATTTCAAAACCTTAAATACAAGGCTGTAGGTATAAGATAAAACAGCCGATATACCGTTTTAATAAAACCCATAGCTACTGTGTATGCTGGCTCAACGAGGCAGGAACCACGTCCAGGTGGACGTAAGCAGACTATACGCGCGGCATCGATGTTGACAATAAAAAATCACTTTTCCTTCCACGTTCCGTTCTTCTTCATCATTTGCATCCTACCTCGCTCGCAGTTTATCTTCCTTCTTAAACCGGCGTTTATCCATTAAGTGCATTAGGTAGGACCATCTTGGCATAACGTTTTAACGTGTAAACATATCGAGCACCGTGTCCTGTGAAATAGAACAGGCGACGTTGATTATTTTAGGAATATTTAGTTATACCGAACAGCAGGGATATAAATGAATAGTCTTTTGTTACTAATCAAATTCCGTTCGGAATTCTTTTCTGTTCGGAACAAATATTTTAAAATTTGTATAATGAAAGTTTTATGCGAATAATTTATTTTAGAACGCTTGCTAAAAAGGGTTCCTTAACAATTTAATCATATATTTAAAGTATTAATTTAACTGGAATCACTTGTTAACCATTATTCAGTATTAGTTACAACGATCGATGGCTTTTTTATTATCGTTGAATCTGTCCGTGTGATAGAAAAATTAATATTTTTATATTTTGTTCCAGAATTTTTCTTTATCCATTCCCATTGAAATTCATAACACAAGGGCGTTTTTAAAAAAAGTTCTGGAATCCATGTCTCCAATCTACCAAAAAGTTCAGCTTGCTAAAAACCGCATTTTCCGACGATGATAAATTGAAACGTGTATTGTTTAATGCGAAACAACGAATTGGATCCTTTTTTCAAAGAAGGCGAACTAACAAAGTCCTCTTGTATCGAGTCAATACATTTTTAATTATTGCATGATTTACAGTTCCAGTTATTAGTTCCATTTTAATAGAACTATTTTTCCGCTTTTATAAATTTCTTATTTTGTGGAGAACTAAAAAAATGTATTAAGGACCTCATTAAATTAAAAGTAAATAGAAAAACTAACTACATCTTTATGGTAGTTTATCAATTGCAGTTCGTTATATTAAAAGCTGTCACCGATTTATAACAAATGAAAGACTTCTCTCAAGTTCTATTCTCAATGAAATTTTGATTACTCCCACGTTGTCCAGCTATGAATAATAATTTACCATCGTGTGCTTACTTTTATAGGAATATGTCATGGACAATCCCCTATCAGTGGATTTGGACGTCCTGAATCAGCATTCAAGGCCACTGTTGCTGCATCGTTGCGTATTTGGCAAGAATTGCCAAATCTTCCTCCTTGAAATCCAATATGAGTAATTAAGAACGTTTTCACAGTTATAATATTTTTCTATTTATATGCATACAGACTCATAAGTAAAGTGCGGATTTTTATGCACACTAAACATTGTTTGCATCTGTTGCAAGAGACGGTAGCCACTGAAGAATATCTATCTTCCCTTAATAATTTAAGTAGGTGGAAACTAATTTACTACTGTAAGAATACACACGATACTACTGTTTTAAATTACAGCAACCCATTTTTGTCACAAACCCGCAAAATCCGCAGTCTACTTGTACGCCATATTTCTGAGTTTACAAACGCGTCCATAACATATTAATCAATATTATTAATACTCATTATCTTCCTTAATCGCGCAAATCGCGTCGATGAAGACACGTCAACTATAATACATAGACAGGATTTTACGAATTTATAACGAAAAGGGATATAATTTGAAACAGTAAAAACATTAGAAAAATTTAAAAATACTGTTATCATATTAACCAGTTAACTATGGCGATCTCTTTGCAAAGCGCCCACCAGTGTGTGTCGCGATAATCAAGCGAGTGCTTACGAGTTAGCTCTCAGGAAGTTATAAATCCAACTCAAATTATTTATAATTTTCATTTGTTTGTTTCATTTCGTCTTGACCTCTAAACATTTCAAACATATTAAAATTTACGAATATAATTTAGTTTTCGCCAGAATTACAATTTAAATATCAAATTGTAACAAAATTTTACGCATGACGGATATAGTCGTCAAACACACTTAACCGGTTAAACATATTAAGAAAGAAAATAAATTTATATTTCACGTCACTTTGTTGCAATTCAGGAGGGCAATTTTTATTTTGCTGTCTAATAATTAGACTGCGGATCTTTATGCAAAATAAAAAATGTTTATATTGATTGCAAGACTGATTAAATCTTTTTGAACAGATTAAATCTTTTTAATATGTCCAATGTTTGAAATTGTGCTTACCCATTTTTGTGATAAATGCATAAAATCCGCAGTCTACTAGTAATAAATGACAATAAGCGCGGTATTATCATCGGCAACAGATACCGCCAGTGACATAATTCCTCGATGAAATGATTGTCGGTGATTTCGACATGTCGGTGACTAAATATTGTCTCTAAACTTGATGTCGGTGAAATCATGTCGATGAAAGCAATGTCGGTGATTTAAAGGTAAACCGTATCAAGACGAGTGCAACTGTGAGAGGAAAATGAGATAGAGAGAGAGAGAGAGAGAGAGAGAACGCGCGGAAGAGCACGCGCGTAGGTATTTACTGATAGCAGATCATAAACCTGACCTAGCGCAACTCAATAACTCTTGTCGGTATCGCAACGGTTGCGGACGGATGGTAGCGAAAGGGAAGCAGGAGCAGCAGCAGCAGCAGCAGCAGGTACGAAAGCGGACTGGTAGCCCGGGAGCTCTCATCCCCCAATCATCTCGCGTCGTACTTGGCCGTCCCCGACGAAAGTTTTTAATCTGCTTTTCATTATGCTCGTAGACGGTATCCCCGGTGCCGGTCACCGGTGCCGCCGCCGCGCCGCCACCGTGTCGCGTTGGTGTTGGTAATCGTTCTTCCGTATCGGTGTGCGACCGAGCGCGGACGCGTGCCCGCGCGCGCACACACACAGTAAAACGCGCGTCTTCGCGCTTGTTCGGGTTTACGGGCCGTATCTTTATGCGCGTGTACGTGTTCGAGAGTACGTGGCGCGGCATTAACGGCGAAAGAAGGGTAGTCGGAGTCAGGGGTAGCGGGATAGGGCAGTAAATCGTTGCCGGTGTGAGTGAGGCGGAATAACTATGGATGCATGTCGGTGAGCGCGGACTGACAGGGTGCCAGAGCGAGACCGAGAGCAACACAGGGAGAGAGAGAGAGAGAGAGAGAGAGAGAGAGAGAGAGAGAGCGCGAGAAAGAGAGGCAGAGAGAGAGAGAGAGAGCGAGAGTGCGTCTAGACTGGGGAGAGACTGCGTCACAACCCTGGCCCCGTATCGCGGGGGTTCTGTTTAACGACAGACTATCGAGGGATGGGAATTTACCTGGCTGCTCCCGTCAACCCCGCCGTGCCCGGCATCCACCACCCCCTTTACTACGTCTCTTTACCACCCTCTGCTCTTTACGACGAGCCGCCGCAGCGTTAACTGCCTTGTTGCCGCCGATATTTCGCTCCCTTTAAACTTAGGTGTGCGCGCCGCCGCCACCCCCCACCCCAAGCTAGGGAAAACCGAAACTGCCCTCTCCTACGAGACTTGTGTACACCCTTCGAGATTTGACGAGCGTCGTCCACGGGATAACGGGCCGCCGTTTCCACCGTAACGCTTTTATATTACTGTCGGGGTGGTAAATGCTTCCGTTTAGTGGAAATTATTCGAGCGTGTTAACCAGCGCGCTTCCTGTCGCGTCGCCCCAATCGACCTTGCCCTATTTTCTCTCTCGTCTACCCGTGCAAGCGTTCTACTTTTTCTATTCTCCTTTTTCGTAGTTGTTATAGTTGTTGTTGTTGATGTTAACGTCGCGTCGAGTTACTTTGTAACCGGTACTGCGCGGTGAACGCGGGGGCGGACTCGTGGTGGTGGGACGGAGGGCGAGAAACACGTTTGACAACGTGCAATAAGGTTATCGCGATGATGAGGTTCCGTTTGACGTCGCCGAGCTTGAAAAATGAATGTGCACTGTGCAAATTGTTTGCAACACTCTTTACATCCCTTTTGCAGAACGGAGAACTGTACCCCGTGGGCGGCGCGGCGGTTCTATTATCGCGTGCATATTTTATGGCGCTCTCTCACTGTTCTGGAAAGAGAGCCAAAGATTCCTCTCCGGTGGAAACGGGAAACACGGCCTCGTGACGCACCCACCCGTGGTCCGTGTGATTTCTAATTTGCTCGCCGGAGCATGTGATTCGCCGATTACCGATGCTACCGCGAAAACGTGTAGAAAACCAATTAAAATAACAGATCTGCTCAAAATCTTGCTGTCTACATCAAACGGGGTTTTACAGTAAGGAGCAAAACTGTACCAATAACCACAAGTTTTGTATAATTCATTATTTATTACTAGAAATATAGAAGAATAACAAAAAATCAACATTACAATTATTTTTATTATAGTTAGAAGTAACTTAAGAATTTTTTTTTCAATAATTAATGTCTCCTCGTTTAGCAATGGCAACAAAAATATACTGACTCGGTTTTGCACCATGTCCAATACTTGGCAATATTTAATATATCATTCATTTTTAATATTTCGTCCACAACCCTTGTGTTTGTAAAACTGCACTAATTTGCTTTGGCATACTTTCTACTAATTTTTTGCAATAATCCGGAGATATTTGTTCCCACTGTTCTTGAATTCTATCATACAAATCTGTGATTGATGTTGGTTGGGAGTCATATGAATCCCGAAGTCGTCTTTTTAGTAAACACCATAGATTCTCTATGGGGTTGAGGTCGGGGCTCTGTGCAGGCCAATCCAGAACAGAAAATTTGTCAGTACAGAGCCAATTTTTTACACTTTTAGCAGTTTGCTTAGTGTCTCGGTCATGCATGTAAATTACATTCTTTTGTTTAAAAGGCATATTTTCCACAGCATCTATGAGATGATCTTGTAAAATATCCTTGTACATGTACTGATTCATGATGCCATTAATTCGGTGCAGTGATCCAACACCAAATGCTGTTAGGCACCTCCCGAACATTAGGAATCCGCCTCCATGCCTATTCTTAAGTTACTTCTAATTATGACAAAAACAATTATAATGTTGATTTTTTGTTATTCTTCTATATTCCTGGCAATAAATAATGATTTATACAAACTTATGGTTATTGGTTCAGTTTACTGTATATCCACAGTAAATCGTACCGGGGCCAATCATTATAACCTCGCTGCCTCTCTGTATCGAGTAAATATTGTCAGCGATCCTAGTTGCAAATGTAATTATAGCTCCTAGGATTTAGATCATGTTCTATGGCAGTGTCGCCTTTATGATTCCCAAAGAACTAAATTAGTAAATAAGCGTAAGTTTTTTCTACCATTAAAAGCGGACATTTTCTTTGCTAAACCTAATGTTAAAACCTTCGAATATATCTTCCAGTTTTTAAACGACTGCAATCTTCATCTCTAGCGATTATGAAGATATCATTACACACTAACTGTAAGCCTACTGTATAATTGTTAAAGCTGAAATAAACCAAAAATGGATTCAGTGGCTCAATAAAAAAAAAAAGAATTTATAGCAGATCTCCTCGACAAACCTCGAATATTTAAACATTGAAACTACTTCCTCCTGATCATGTTTTTAATCGTTTACGTTGGAATTCATTCGACGAATACGAGAGCATTGCGACGTTGTTTTGAGATGGTCCAGGGACAAAAAGATGCGATATCCTATTCGTTTGTTAATCTTGATCTAGTTGATAATATGAATGAAATTTCTTGCACACACATCGTTTTACGCTGTGTTCGTTTGTTTGGTTCAACTGGTAAAACTAAAATTTTGTTGGTCCGCAAAAATTTAACGCAGGACGACGACCAGAACTCTTCTTGTGCCATAATTACCTGAATGTAAAAAAAAATTAATAATTACGATTCTACTTCGATTTACGACCAGCAATTTTGATGGTGAAACATTTTTCTTGCCTTGTTAAGAGCCAAGACTCCGTAGATTCGCGATAATGTAGAGCGACCACGTTACTGACAAAAATAGACGAAAAATGGTTTTACGTGCTTCAACTTTTTGTCCTTATGTGAGAATATTCTTCGTTGGGAAAGGGCTCATTCGAAAGAGGAAGGTTCAATGTAGCGCGCGCTGGTCATGAGCTGACGAGATTATGCAGATCTTTGGTAATATATGCGTTAGAAGTAGGCCAAAAATTGACGATGTGCATGCCGTGGAATCCAAGCATTTTTATGCCATTAGACGAGTTTTCTGGATGAACTCGAGAGTAGCGCGCGCTAGAAAATATCTCCAGCCACAAATCGAACTATATTTTGTCTTTATTCTCTGCGAAATAAAGCCAAAAACTTGAAACACGTTTCTGGCGTCAGAATTCATAATATCGATAATACACAGCAAAAAATGTGACTAGTTTAATCACAGACTAAGACGGATCTTAAGTCAGTGGCTGAAGGCTGTGAACGGAAATTATAGAGCAGTTACCGACCTGCAAAAGTCACTTTGCAAAAGTCACGTGACTACCCTTTGCTCTTAAGTTGTTACTTTTCGAACGTAGTACAGTAGAACCTCGTTCGTTGCACGAAACGGATGCGGAAATGCGTGCAAAATTTGAAATGGTACAACGAAAGAAGTAACTCTAATTATAGTCATACGTGTCGATCTTCTTTTGTCACTCTAGAATCTTGAACACCTCGTGGTGGGAGTTGCTAGTATGCAACGAACGAGGATTCTGTGCAATAAACGAGATTACAACGACAGAGTTCTACTGTAATTTGTTTTCGAAAATGTAACCTGTTGAATTTCTCTCGAACGAGTTGTTACAAATTAATGAAACGCGGTGGATGCTCTGAAATGGATCAATCTGCAGAAACATGCCCGCGAGAATGGGTTAACGCGTGACTAATTATCTCGCGTAACGCGGCGTGGATTTGGACAAGATCATGCTACGAAGTTGACCCTAACCGATAGAATGGGACGACCCATTTAACCGCGATCTCAAAGGGTGGGATTTATCTACCCCTCGCTCGGTGTTCTCGCTCGACTCAATTGTCCCTGTCTATGCAATAACCGAACTGGATGTCGAGTGTTTTGTCGTCAAAGGCACTTTGTCCCCTTTAAATTTGACCCAAGGGGGAACAGTGAAAGACAGGAGAACGGCGTTTCAATAAAACGGCGACGTTTCGAATTGTCACACTTCAGCGTGTAATGGTTGGCCGGGGTATATTCGACGGGGTGGCGGCGGCCGGGTGTCGTTGCTTCACGAGAATCCGTCCTGCGTCCGTCACGCACCTTGTTATTTACAATAGGCGAAATGTTTAACGGGACCTCATAGACCCACGTTGTTGCTAATGATGTCAATATTTAAATGGAAGTTCACGCGCAACTATTATCTACGGCCGGGGTTTGCCTTTCGGACGTGCATCGCCCTTTGAAACGATCCAAATGGCATCGATATTTAATTGCACGTTGATTTAGTAATTGTCTGGGACAGCATCGCCGTGCTCCACTACTCGCCGGGACAAAGGCCGACAGGCAGTCGGTGACGATAGTGAAATATGTGACGAATGTGGGTGTAATTGCTGATAGAGACATCGGTGACGTCGAATTAACTTATGCGAGCGAGGCGTTTAGGCGAGTATGAGCAAACCATACAAATACTATACTCGAAAACAACGAATTTCGAATGATTTCATTTTGCGTGTATCACGAGGGATTTATTTAAAAATCTGCGGAAGAATCAATTATAGCTGGGATCAAGGGACCATTTTGCTCCGTTTTGTACATTTTTCGTCGTATTTTCCCATTTTGTGAAATACGAAATGTTGAAAGTGCAGAGAATGTTTTGTATGTGTAAGGAATCGGTGATGAAAGACTGTAGTGAGTTACATTAAAACTATGTAAACGATTCGTAAATGTAGATCTTCCATTCATGGTTTAAACAACTGAGAAAATAATAGAGAAAATAATAATCGTATACAGGATATCGTATACATAGAATGAATGTTTTGACGTTTAATTAAATTTTGTAAATGATCGATTGCGAGAAGTGTGTGCTTGATTGTGTACGTTGTAAGCATGTTGTACGTTTTTTATGACAACGTAGGTGAGATAATTCTTTTATAAATAGACCGTTGATATTGACGAACGAATTTTGTTCAAAGAGTTACGTTTACCGCATAATAGTCTGACAATCCTGCATCAGTCAGCATTCAGCGTGTATAATGTACATAACTATATGGGCGAAGACACTCGACACATATGAGGAGAGCCGTAGTTTACGTGCAAATATGGTACGTGTGAGTAACGTAAAAGCACGCACTCGTGTGTGCGTGCTGACGTGTTGCTCGTGGAACTTGCGCTCGTGTAGCAGTTTGTTCATCGCGCGCGTTTGTGTGCTTCACACGTGCTCTCCAAGGATACAGTCACGCGTGCACAGTTTCCACTCAGTCTGAAACAAACATAATCGATCTTAAGTCATACAGATGATAGGAATTTCAGTATTTTGAAATTTCATCTTATTACGAACGAAGAACTTCCAACATTTTTTTAAATGAACGTTTTCTTACGCATCATGGACATTCAACACACAAAAGATAACTGCATTTAGTCAATTCATTTAAGTGAAATTAAATCCTGTACGTTTCACCAGAGCAGCAGCGTTTTTATACCAAAGATCAACACGTAGGCATACTAACAGAACAATTTTAATGTACAAATGAAAGAAGATGTTCAGAAAGTGACAGACTATTAAAAATCGGTTAAGGTAAAGGCACCAGTAGTTGACCATGTACCAGTAGTTGACCATTTTATAGAAAAACATAAAAAATAAGGTTTTTATAAGCGCACTTGTAAGTAAACTTTTGATGAAAGTGAACCTCGGATGCCATGTCGTCTGTTGTTTAAATTTCAAAACAATAAGAACATTTCAAACCTTATTTTTTATGTTTTTCTATGAAATGGTCAACTACTGGTGCCTTTACCTTAATCGTTTGGCTTTCCATCACACTGATTTTTACCGTTGCGTCACTTTGTTTCAAACGGACATAAATTTGGTAAAATTAAGGGTGCTCAAGGGTTGAAAGTGATTAGATCAGTACCAACGATCCGCGCTATTCGTTTCAAGAAGTCTGAGCCTAATTCAAGCATATCCGCTGGGGGAGCTCGATTGGTAGCCCGTGAAATGGTAACATTGACGCGAATTGTTTATCTGAACTACTACCAGCTAGGACTAAACTCTAGCTGCTAATTTATGGGGATAGATGTAGAAATATAGAGAGATAGCCGTAGCAGGAAAACAGTGGGAATATACCCACTTTATGTCGGTGTAAGTCCCCGTTGTTGCCTCTTGTCAGAGGCTTTGTTCTAGAATATAAGTTGGACTCTAATTGTACAAAGAGATCATTCAAATATTAATACGTTTGCCTACAATATCTTTGATCTCCAGAATGTATCTTCCCAAGTCCCATACACGTTTAACCCTCGGACGGTGACAGTTGGGTACATTTAGACCCAATTATAGGGTTACAGACGTGCCATGTAAATATTCATTGTTTAGCTGCCAGTTCAAAAGATGGTGTAAGGATTTGAACAGATCTACCTATATTTGCAACGAAATCGTGAAAAGCTGCTGTTGAAGGGCCGTTCGAGGACCAAGTATTAGGTCGATCAGCTTGGCTTTCGAAGCTACGCGTTCCTTGGCGTTAGGACGCAACGCAATGCGAGACCCACGAAAGTGTCTCTCGAATTACACGGAGTTCTAAACCCTTCGACCCCCAACCAAAGGTAATGAATAAGCCCAAGGGTCGAAGACTCTTGAGTCCCAAGCGACAGGACTCATCCTATTCGTTCCGCATTTCCGGCGCCATAAATATTGTAAGACAGCGTCTGAATAATTTCTTAGCTCTCACCCCCAATTCTCTCCTACGATTGTTTACCAGCTCCACCACAGATTTTACAGCCCTTAAATACCCATCTTTGCGTGCGCGTCCTCAGTGTTCAGTTAACATTCGGTCAGTCTTCAGTATACATTCAATTCATTCGGCCTTCCGTTAGTTTCATTTCGGTAACATATAGTCCTCGTTTCACACATTTTGTACAGTTGTTATTATTATTGATACGCACCGATCGTACCATACGGCAGGAATTAAATTACGATGTGCGCCGAGAACGGCGAACTTTTGAGTAGCGATGCATTTTTGTGAAAACGTATTTCAATAATCGTGTCAGAAAGCCAAACTACGTCGAGCGCCTATAGGCGCCCACAGTAGTCGAAGGGTTAAAGTTATTGTTGTTAACAAGTCTTCAAGTTTCTCTAAGACTCAGAATACCTCATCCTTTATAAAGAATAACCGAGCGCGGTTTTAAGTAATCGAGTCGGAGTGACAGACGTGAGGAAAGCCAAAGTCAACGATCTTTCCCATTTACGCACGAACACGTACACTTGGTGTTCCAAGCGTACTATATAGAGTCCGGAACACCATACGGATGTTGCGTTCGGTTAAGTGTCGTGCGCTGGCCCTGTCCCCAGGACAAGGGTCAGGCGGTGCACGTGGAATGCACAGGTTTTTTGCATTTTATTGAAAATCACGCGTTCGATGCACGGCGGTGGAGGTAGCTGCGTGTGCGTGCACATTGACGGTCGAACGGAAGGCAAGACGGTGCAGTGTGGTAGTGGGGCAGCACGGCGGATGGCGACGGGTGGCGATGTGGCGGCGTTAGAGAGCGGCGTGGGGTAGGTCCGGACCGATCGATACCGCCGTCTGTGCGCGCCTCCTTCCACAGACTTCCACTTCCCTTCCACTTCCCTTCCGTTACGCCACCTAGGTCCGGGTCCGGCTGGCGTCATCAGCCTCTCAGCCTCCGACGGTTTCCGTCTTGAACGCGAGACTCGAGACGCCGCGCCGCGCCGCGGCTGCCGTCTTTTCTCCAGGCTTCAAAGCCTCCGACCATCTTTCCCTTGTTTTCCACCGATTTCTCCAACTGCATACCAACGTCATTTCACCAAACGAGATACAGCTTCCTGTTTTCCAATTCGAACGCCCCAAAGTCTTCCAAAAAATCAATCGTTTCACCCTTGACTCACTCATTCTCAAACTCTGTCTCATCCTTGACCTATGCCCTTGCCGCGCCGCGGCTGCCGTCTTTTCTTCAGGCTTCAAAGCCTCCGACCATCTTTCCCTTGTTTTCCACCGATTTCTCCAGCTGCATACCAACGTCATTTCACCAAACGAGATACAGCTTCCTGTTTTCCAATTCGAACGCCCCAAAGTCTTCCAAAAAATCAACCATTTCACCCTTGACTCACGCATTCTCAAACTCTGTCTCATCCTTGACCTATGACCTTGCCGCGCCGCGGCTGCCGTCTTTTCTTCAGGCTTCAAAGCCTCCGACCATCTTTCCCTTGTTTTCCACCGATTTCTCCAGCTGCATACCAACGTCATCTCACCAAACGAGATACAGCTTCCTGTTTTCCAATTCGAACGCCCCAAAGTCTTCCAAAAAATCAATCGTTTCACCCTTGACTCACACATTCTCAAACTCTGTCTCATCCTTGACCTATGCCCTTGCCGCACCACACTCGAACCTTACCCCAGCTACCAGCTACCAGCGATCATCCTATCTCGTATGCAGAATATCTTAAAACTAATGTTTTTAATGAAAAAGGAACCCTACTAATAGGCTTTTTTGAAAGGTTTACTGTCGCATCAAAGGTTTGTTTGTTTCGTATCAATTATACATATTCACACACACATATACATATTCTTAACACACACACGCGCGCACTAGATTTACCGGCTATTTTTAAGTATACCTGTTTCTACCAAGACCAGTCAGAATGACTGGTCTTTAGAAAAAGTGCTTAGCCGTGTTTCCAGTCTTTATTTACTTTTTAAAAATGACAAAGAAAGTTGAACAATATTAATTGTAATACAAAAATAGATTTATAGACATTAGCACGACCGAGCACGGCCAAGATCAAGTTCGCACTTACAGATAGCCAAGTGTCCGGGATCCAAGGAGAACCTTATGCGCGGCCCAAAACCCTGAGTAAATATACAATTCCAAGGGCCGCTAGCGTACTGCATCAGAATCATGATTTTCCTGGAATCATATATTCTGTCCTGAAAAAATGTTGCAGTACTTATCAATTGTTGTAGCTGCCCCAATGTGATTTCATCACATAGAAACATGCACCAGTCATTTTGACTGGTACTGGTATAAGTATCAATAAAAAAAAATATATTTGTTACGAATACATAATACTGTGATCAAAAAATAAAGCCAATTTTGAATTTTACTTGAGCTCCTTGGACTTAAACAACGACTTCGTGTGTGGCGGAAGACTGGCGAAGAGCTTGAAGATCACCACCTTCAGAAAACAAAACAGGGGCTGTTTTTTGGGGGAGGCGTGGCTCAATTAATAAAAATTTACGGATTCATGACTGCTAACACTTATATCGATATTTTAAGTGAGAATTTGGAAGTTTCGTTGACCCAGTTAGGCTTGGAGAAGAACTTTGTTTTACAACAAGCATACCGCCAAAAAAAAACAGAAGTTTTTCACTTCCCACCGCGTAAAACTACTTGATTGACCGATTTACGTAATCTGGTCGAAAGCATGCCCAGACGATTGGCGGCAGTCATCAAGGCAAAAGGAGGTCATACTAAATAGTAAATTTAATTTATTTTCAAGTACAAATTAAGATCTACAAAGTGGTCACTTTTTTGTCATATATGAAAATTATTGTTTCGTTAAAATAAAGTTATAAGTTCTTGTTATTGCAAATACTCGTTTAATTTTTGTAACAAACCTTTGATATGACAGTAAACCATTAAAAAAAAGCCCAATAGTAGGGATCCTTTCTCATTGAAAACAATAGTTTTAAGATATTCTGCATACGATATAGGATGGTCACTTTATTATGTCGGTCACTGTACGTCGTTTTCAGAACTATGGTTTCACTATCCTTAGCCCTTGCGATTCTTAAACCCGACCGCTCGAGCTTAAAGCCTGTTGTAGAGCCCATTTTCCCTCAACTCCGGAAATAGGTCTTTCCGCTCAACTATCTCAGACCACGAAGGTCAACATTTTTAACAAATACCATAATAACAAAATTTATTGTAGGTTAATACATATTCTATTTTATTGTATATTGAACCGAGAGGTATAGCGATATACAGGGTCATCCGTTTTTAAACGGCCAAACGTCAACCAGCTATAGAGGACCCCAAATGAAACAACTTTCACCCCTAATATTCGAAATAACTTCGAAAAATTCGGATTCATGCATAATAAATTGTTCAAGTTTCTCAAGTTTTAAGAATGATTTTAAATACATCTTTTTTGGGTACGTATTGTTTAAAATTTTTGTCAAGAAATCAAGGCCGAATCAAAAAAAGTGTTAGGGGTGAAAGTTGTTCCATTTGGGGCCCTCTATAGCTGGTTGACGTTTGGCCGTTTAAAAACGGATGACCCTATATGTTAGGCTTAGTCAAGTGCACACGTGTACTTGAAAAAGTCGACTTTCTCGAGAACAAAGCCTCATGACATTTTTTATTCTGTATTTCTTACTTATTTTTGTATGTAGAACCACTCCTTTTCCGGTTATGCTTACCACCAGTTATCGATCACCCTGTATATTGTTGCGCAGTTATTTCAAGTTATTAATAACCACCTTCGCGATTATGCTCGCGTTCTTGTCATTAAATGTCTTTGTCTGTAGTGTCATTCATTCCAGATTTTCACTAACTCTAATATTACTGGAACAGTGACGCATGTTTACTCTTGTGTATCGAACACTTTTAAGATTTTTCGAAAAATACGTCTTCGTTCCAGGTCTTCGTACGGTAGCATGGTCCGATTAATACGAATTTTGTACTATTCAGCAGGAACCAATTTGGTTCATATCTTAGAATGATTCGCGTCTAAAAGCTTTGTCGGTAATACATAGATATATCTGACTGTGGCGAGTTTATGTCTCTGACGCATGAATTCGGGTATCGAAAACAAGTTTCTCAGTCCACGATGACAGAAATTATCCTACTATCAAAACCACTCCCATAGTCTTCTACACAGTATTGCAGTGGCGATGCTATTCATAAACTGATGTGTACAAACAAATATCCACTTAACCGCAAGCAGTGATGCGTTGCACCGTTTCCTCCCTAATACACCGTGTCACTTCCCATTTCGCTATTATGCGCATTATGAAGTATTATACCGAAACGTCGATTGTCTGTTTCGTATTGCATAGACAAATCCTGAAAATATTAGATTCGTATTTCTATACTCGTGTAGTATACTCGTTATATAGAAAAAAATTGCATTTGCTATTAAATAAAATTTAAGAGAGTGTGCGGTATAGTATGAAAAAAACACAAAAATAACGTTAGTGTAAAAATCATCAGCACACAAATGCACGTTCGTAAATCGAAATAAAACAGTTTCAGTATTATCTCTGGAACTGTCGTAAAGGTTTCTACCGTAACTGTCAAAATTTTATCCCCACCACTGGGGGATCGCTCTTGGATCCAGTCAAGCGGTAAACATGCTGGACGACCGAGCCAGCGAGGGGTCGAGTATAGGTGAGACTCTCACTAATGCAAGCGAAGTAAAAGATTGAAATTTTTCTAATTTTCAATTTTTTTTTTTATGAAACGCTTGCCATCGTATTTGTCTCGTTTCTCTAAATGGCATCAAATACGATATAATTACGATTATAATTAACAAGCGATTAACACGTTCGCGACGGGGCCGTATTTTGGCAATTGTATTTGTACCACCGGTGGTACATCCCGTCGTGAATGTGTTAAAGTTTGAGCTGTGAAAGAGGACGGCGGACGGAAAAGAAAACGAAGCAGAGAGTCGAAGTGTCGAATCTCGGTCCCCCTTTCTGTTTCAATCGCTATCCTCCTTTACGTGCGGTACACTACAGTCCGCGACAATACTATAAGACATCATTTAAAACAAAATAATTATGTGTTGTATGAAAGAACTTCATCGTCTTTCGTACAGAGTGTTATTCTAGAGACGTCGTTTAACGCAGTGTTTTCGTCAGTATTTCTAAACATTTCAAGATAACACCAACTTACCTTTTATTAACTGTAATGTTTAACATGTAATGTTTTTGTAAAAAATTAACACGTACAGCTTATTTTTATCGGTTGTTAATATTCTGTCTTGCCACCTTTATTTTTTCTGACATGTAACATTCTTTTTGGAATAGATTTATACAAGTTTTGAATCGTTTTTTGCTTATTTTTCTTCCATATCATTTCAACGCAGTTTTCAATTGTTCTACCGGCCCAATACATCGGATTACAGGAATTATGGACCGTTTTGTATATCTAGACATTGTGAAAAATGTTCTTCTTCCATTTGTTAAAGACAAAATGCCAAATGATTGGATTTATCAGGCAGATAACGATCCGAAATACACGGCACGTGTGGTAAAAGAATTTTTAGGGATAGAAAAATTAAATATCATGAAATGGCCTGCACAGTCTCCAGATCTTAATCCTATAGAGATGCTGTGGATTGATGTCGATCATGAAATAAAACGTCAAACACCAAAAAATATCCAAGGTTTATTTGAGACGATTGAAAAAGCTTGGAAATCCATTCCAGTTGATGGATGTATACGTTTAATTAATTTTATGCCACGACGTTGTGCCGAAGTGATAAAAAACAAGGGATATGCTACGAAATATTAAGTTAATAATGTTTAGTTTTATTTAGATGTTCCAAAATGCAAAAAAGACAAGAAAATATAGTTCGAAAATTATGTTCATAAGTATGTGTCGCACACGAAATGTTGTCATTTTATTTCGTTGTATTTCCTATTAATTTCCAATAAAATATATTGTATGTATCCATAGACAATAAGTTGTATTATTTATAATTTCAGTATAAATATATGATCTATGTCTCTTTGATTTTACAATGTAATAAAAGGTTGAAAATGATTATGTTCGTAAGTATATGTCCGCCACGGTAGGTCAAGCTTGTGTAGCTTTCAAGTTCATAGAAATTCTAACGAAAACAGTGCGTGGAACGACGTCCCCAGAAGTAAATAATAACACTCTGCATGAAAGACGATGAAATTGTTTCATATAATACATAATTATTTCGTCTTAAGTGATGTCTTATAGTATTGTCGCGGACTGTACAAAGAACGTAGCACCTCTAGTAGAACTGTCGGTCGGCAGAGCCGCCGATACGAGAGTTACGGAGATACTACCAGTAACAGGTTAATAAGAGTGACCGTTGGTGTACCGATTTTAGGTGCGAGCGTAACCGTAATAATGGTTTCGTAGGAGCCCGCGAATGGCCGTGAACCCGAGGACCCGTTTCTCATCTCGTGGTACTCAGTAGTGCGCATTATCTCGTTCTACGTAGCTGAATAATAAAAGCATTCATGGCCGGGGTCGTCCATCAAGAAGCAGGGTACCGATACCGGCGCGCCGACACCGGTTTACCGCGTTCCAGTTTCGATCTCTGCGTTTCATCGGATGCTCGAGCGCGATTCCAACCGTGAGCGGACGAACGGGAGGAGGATCGGCGAATGAATGTGCGAGGGACGGTTTATCGGAGCGGCGCGGAGCGGCGGTTCTTCTTCATCTTTTTCAGTTTTTCATGGTTCGACAGGCAGACCGGTGCCGCGAGAAACGCACGAGATACGCGTGTCGAAATACTCGACGCACTTGAACGGCTCGGCCGATCACGAGGAGCGCGGCCAATCGATTTCCTCATACAGTTCTCGCCGCCGCGCCGTGCACCGTGCAGTTCTTTATTCGACGACTTTCAAACCCCCGCTGAATGATCCACGCGGATCGCCCCTTTATGCTGATCTTTAAATTTCCATTAGAAAGTGGTAATCGATTTTCGTTGATCGTTTCGCCGGGGTATATCACGCGTGAATAGCTCGTATCGGGTATCAATGAGGATGGCGCCAACCGTAGAATCGACGATGGTATAATCTAACGATTTTTTTATCCATGTTTGAAGAACACCTTTGTCGAAACTGCTTTCGTGCATATTTCATTGCGATTCTACCTATTTCAAGATAAACGAGGTCGTTTGAAGGTCAAAGTATCGTGCACGGTTCAGTTTGTCTTTTTATCAGCTAGAACGACATACATACTAGTGAATAGACTGCGTATCTTTATGCGAAATAAAAATTATTAGCAAGTAACGGTAACCAAGTAGACCTTTCTTTTCTCCTTTAACAATCTTAACCCTCAGTTGTTGTCGTTGGGTTTCTGACGACCCGTGACAATTTAGATCGTTGATTTCTACATTCAAATATTAATTTTCTTTCAAATCTTGAGCCTTACTTAAATTGCTATTGCCTTTATCTTGATATTATATCGATTATATTTGTTATATTATTTTAATGTTTTCACTAGCACGTCTGTTGAAGTCTAGCACGTCGATTCTTTTCGGATATTAGAGGTTTTTTCGAGCTACTCTCTCCATTAAATTAAACTCGTTCAAGCGACGTTGAACAGTCCTTAGACTTATTGCTTGCTTCAAGTACGGTGATATTTCAGTATGAATGTCTACAGCAATTTTAAAACGATCGACTTTAGAGGTTCGGTGAATCACACGGTCAGTGTGGACATCCATTTAACGAGATTTTTGTTTTCGAGAAACATTATCTACTGTTTTATGCAGTTCTATATGCTTCATAGCTGCATAACAAGCTTCGACAGTTATTCTCAATTCGTTAGAAATGCTTCGATATGTGTTACCTTGCTTTCGAAGCAGCTGTATTTGCAGCCGTTGTTGAGGTGTAATCTTTTTACCTTTACTCATTCTTAAAATAATAATAATTAACTTTAACTTATTCCGTGCACTGCACAGAACATCCACGCTCGTTCACTGTACAACAGAAACTGAATGTCGATTGTTTACATTGTAAGAAAATCCGAGAGTCGGACGTTCATAAGTATGTGTCCGTCGCTGTGGCGTAGGGAAACATTGTAAACCTCTCAACATTTCGAGTTATGTTGACCTGGGCACATCAGAAATATTTAGGAAAGCATTGCATACGTTATACTTTCTAACTACAAAAATAAAATGATTACACCTAATATGGTTTTTACGATATAGTTCTTGAAACTTTAGCTAACGTTGTGTTCATAAGTATGTGTCCGCCACCGTACATGCACAGGCGATGCATATGCAGATAGCGCCCCGGAGAACCGGTAGAGAGGGAAAGCACGGGGAAGAGGCGTCCACGGGGGTTGATTGTGGCGCACGAGTAGATTACACAATTATCTTATGAACGCGGCGCGTACAAGTGCTTACGCTGCTTTACGTAGAAGATGATAGCTGCCGCGCGAGTTGTACGTAGATATGCTTCAGGATATGTATACCCGCCGCGGGTTTCTACCTTCGCGTTCGCAGGGCAAACAAATTTTTTCAAAATTGACGGCATTATGCAATTATCCCCTCTTGAGCCGACCCATGCTCCAACCCCTCGCGACCCCGGTCCCTATAATCGGACACTTTTGATTGCGTATCGTATTCGAAGTTTCTCCTTCGGTTTAATAATTCATTGTTGGCAAGATCCTCTCTTTTTCTTCTACTTTGACCACCTTTTAAGTCGTTCCCCGCGTTCGAGCACGCGCAGAATTACAAACTCGTGCTCGCATCGATGCTTTTCTTGATTGAGAAATGGAATATTCAGATCTGATATTTCATACGTCGTTCCATGCAGACTGTGGATAGCGTTTACCCGATTTAATTACACCGTGAGCTAAGAATATAAATAGGAAATGGTGGACGATGTCCAAATTTCAATCAACCCTTGAACGGCGCACAGTGGGCGAAAATCCCGTTTGGCGCTCTAAAATAATAACTTCTAAACCGTTAGAGGTAATTGAATGAAATCTAATAGGTAAAAAGATAATATTTATAGCTCCAAATTGCAATAAAAGTCAATTTGAATTTTCACGGTGTTTATTAACTACACAGGTTGTAAACAAATCATAGAAAAAGTGGAATTAATATGCCTGTTCCTCTGCATTAATATTCCTGAAGTAAATCGTAAATTGTTGCAAGTTGTCGCAAATGAATTTTTTTGCATTACTTGGTCAACAAAACATAGTTTATCACAGTATAGCCAATGCTCAGTTTTATTAGGTTCCGGCTGAGATGTGCATATTTAAAGTTCAGGCGAAAATCTTGTGCTCACTTAAAAAAAACTATAATTTTCAAAATGTAATAACAATTACTTGTTTTAAAATCGTTTTAAATCCTAGAAGATGTAGACTTTTGTATTGTTTAAACCCAACACAGCTATTCCTAATAGTTTTCTTTTAAATTGCGCTTGAATATTGGAAAAATCATGTGAAAGGAAACAATTTCACGTTCTTAATTTTTTCCTCGAACTTTGCTGACCTCCTGTGGGTCGTGGAGGGGGATAAAAAAATTTGTTCGGATATGTTTCCTCTGGAATGTTGTTAAAACATCCTTATCACCCATTTGTTTAAAAACAAGAAAAATTTGTTCCACTTTCAAGCACCAATTTCGCCCACAGTGCGGCGGACTAATTTTGTAATTTTAGAATTGATTTGAACAATAATGATTCAGTAGTAATTTTGAATTTTTTAAATAGTAATTTGAAGGCATTTCTTGTAATCCCAGTAGCCTGCCTACTGTTTCTAATGTAACAGCTAGTCATTTGATTTATACTATTATTTAGATACTATGGGTCAAAATAGACCCGGGCACTTCTGTTGGAGAGTTAAAAGATTTGGCAAGTCGATCTCTTCTGTTTTCTTATGAAATATCGGATACTATTATTCATGAATCAGAAGGTTGAATTAAATTTTAGTATGACAGACTTTCTAATGTTTTGGAATTAATCAAATTTTTGCCTTTATGAAAATTATATTTAGCCAAATTCATGGAGACTGCACAATAATAAAACGTAATTGAAAATGTCTTGCTTCATCAGTTACTGTAAAAAGATTAAAAAAAAAAATGAATAATCGCCACGAAAAATAATGTTATTTATATAAAATAAAAAATTACGTTCTGCTTGTGTAAACGCAAAACGAAGTTTGACGAATAATTGATCTTTTATTTATTTTTCTCTGTGTACTCTATGTTGTACTATTGCGTAGGAAAAGCCTAACCAGCTTTATACAGATTGTTATTTAAAGTTACAACTTACAGCGTAGTATCCAAGAAATCTTTAATATTTTTTTCCATAATTCTTTTAAATAGTTCACTTACGAAATCCGTTGTGTCTATTGAAACAGTGTACCTACGAAATATTTCATGAATAATTTTGTTACACCTACTTCACAAAAGTGTCAATAAAATAAATAAAATGAAATTTAATATTAAGAACTACGACCTGGTAAGAATTTTTGGAAAAGTTCAGTCGTCTCAATTAATTTTTGCAATTTTTTTTGTTCGTGACATATTATATTACAAGCTGCAATAAATCGTTTGTGATATGACTCAATTGTAAATTTCATACACACGATACAAGATTTTTCTGATTTTGTCACGTTAAAAAGTTATACCTTTTTCAAACGGAATTTCGGTGACGTCAATAAAGTTTTGTATCACCGGTAATGGCAAAAATCGATGAACAATCTTTACGTATGACGGGAAACCGCTCTCGAAACTGACATTTTTTTCAACCATCCTATTTTCCCTTTTGGTCCCCCGTCCGTTTAGAATGCTCGTCTCTGCGATAAAGTGGAACTAGTGGACAGTATTCAACATTGTAGATAACTCGAATTGAATGACGAAGTTTATCAATTCCGTTGGATAAACGGGTACTTTTACATCGTGCTGTATGTGCGAGTTTGTCAATATTCGTCTGTCACGCTGCGTAGACATCAGCACTATGGACACGCAGTTGTGTATCCGCAACGCTGCTAACTTATTCACGCGTGGGAGAGCCACCAGCGATGAAATGGTTAACGGAAGTTTCCTTGTGCTCGAGGAATGGGGTATATTTATGTGCACATATGTGTGTACATGTTCCGTGCGGTTTTCTTTTACGTTCTTCACCGTACGTTTCTCATCTTCTCAGCTAAAAATTGATTTTGCTTCTTTTAAACGAGGAGGATCGATCGTAAAACTGAACGTCCTATTGATGTTGCAAGATAAAATTGCAAAAAGAAAAAACAGTCGTAGAATTGTTACTTTTTCGATCCAGGAGAAGTAATTCGCATATCTAATATTCTTGGTAATAGACTGTAAATCTTTATAATTAACTTATTTTAACCGCGTTAATTATTTGTTAAGACCAAATGCTTTCACTCGTGGTATTTTATTTCACACTGTAGATCTTTCTGTAAATCCACGTTTTTAAATATTAAGTAATCGACAGTACTTTTTGGTCCAAATTTAATATAAATGTGTATGCTGATTGAATGTAATGACCTTTTGTGTTTGCTCCATGAACTACAAGAAAATGGTACCAAATGGATATTTCATTTTATTCTGTAATAGTTTTGATAATGTAAAAATGGTTAAATTCCGTAAGAAAATGGGGGAAAAAAATTCCGATTCCTAATTCGTTTTTTAATCTTTCTAATGTTTCGAATCTCACCTACTCACTTTTGCTATGAATACATCAAATTCAAGGGCTAGCAGTGACGGTTTAGAGCTATAAATACTTCAAAAATGTATTACAAGAAATATGTTGTGGATGTAAATATTTGTCTAAGAATTGTGTAACAATTGTGTAACAATTGTGATGATCGCTATTCCGTAACGTCAAAAGCGTTTTGAAGACATTCACCGAAAATTCGGCTGGCCGTGTACAGCGTGGCTCGGAAATTTTTCAGCATAGAAGCATAGGTCGACTTATAGTCCACTTTAAATTTATAAATACTGAAGGTATGCCGCGGTGTCGTTTCAGTAGACCGTGTCCAGAACGGGCTTCATTTATTCACACGCGGAAGAACTTTCAACCTTGAAGTGGCAGATGGAAACGTTGCGACCTAAACGCGGTTGTACGCGGTCTACGGTCGTGCTATGCATAATTTTGATTCCCGAGCATTTCACTTGGGCCGCAGCATTTTTGGCGAACGCTCGTTATAGTTCACTCTGTAAGAAGAAAATTCAATTATTTAAACTACGATTCGCGGAGGGACAGACGTTTGTATTATGCATGGTTAACCGATGCTGTAGACCATTCTCTAAAATACGTCTGTAGCAACGTTAACGCTTAACGCTGTTCAATATATATTTTTTAAAGCTTTATCTGTATATATACTTTATTGTATTTAACATATTACATATTTTATGTGATTATTAGACAGCGGATCTTTATGCATTTATATCTTATGGAAATGTTCAAAAAATGCTATAATATAACATTCGAGAGAATTTAACACGATTTTTATTTGCTTTGGATCTACAAAGGCTGTTCCCATTAAAAATAGGATTTTATTTCATTCCACTTTCTCAAAATTTTTCTATAAAAATTGGAAATTGCATAAACATCCGCAGTCTAGTGATTATATTTAATATACTTTTCGTATTAAAATTTATTTTATTTTATTTTATGTATATATTTTGTGTTGCATTCACTGAAATCAAATAGTTTCATCGACGAAACCGAGAATCGACGATAAATATTAATATTTTTGATGAATAAAATTTGGATGTAAACTCTAAATTTTACAGTGACCTTTTACAGTTAATACTTTATCGATAATCATATTGATAAAAGAATAATTCATCTTATAATGATGTATTATCACACGAATAGGTGAAATAATGGATACTGTGTGGAAGTTTGTGCAAACTACAATGACTATGGACAAATTTAGAGAAAATGAAGATAAATGGAATCTTACATTTTGCAGCAATAATTTCAATAAAATGGAAATTGATCTATAAGTACTTAAATTATAAAAACTGTATTACTTCGCATTAGTTGTACACAAAAAAAATCCTCTTCAATCGTTCATGCATAAAGACTGATAATTATAATGGGTATAATCTTTCGCCTATTTGTACAATTGCTGGTTTACTGTCGATGTTCATCGACTTCATTATCGATCGATGAGATACCTCCTATGTCATGTAATATAAACGAAAGAAAATTCAGAAAAATACTAAAACTTTTACATACACGTGATATTTTATTTAATTTTGAGAACTTACGAACTTGTTGTCCTCTACGACACAGTATAAAAAATCATACAATGTCATGGAAAAAAGAGAAAATTATCTGAACGTTTTAATGTAAAAAAACAGGCTTCTTGAAATGTTTATTCGTGAAAATTGTTAATGATCGATGAATAATTATCCTTCAAAGCATGAAGTTTCAGTCACTCTTTCTGATACACATTATAAGACATTAAGGGGTTATATACAGTTAGAATTTTCAAAAAATCGATTTTTTTAATTTCATTTTCGTAATGTACATATCTTTAAGTATACGCACAAAAAATTTCAAGTCAATCCAGGTCTTCTCAGGAAAAATTCTTAAAAAATTGCTTTTTTTGGGCCTCCTGACTGTATATAACCCCTTAAGAGAATAGTAAGCAAAGTATCATTGTCGGCTTATTAAAATGATTAAAGAAAGAGATTTCTCTGTTGGGCTCCTGGTTCATCGTGATCGATGCAAACAACTTTTCTGTTGCACAAAGTTCCCATCATCACGAATTTGTGGATAATACAGACATCAAGATACGGGTCTGTATCGACCCATTGTCCGTTGACCGAGGGTTAACTGTAGAGCTTCGGAGTAACCGCGTTTTACAGTCTTGTTGGTTGCAAAAATGGAGTGGAGAGAACGATAAGAACGAAGACGTAGTTTCTCATCGTAGAAACCGTAATTGTCTTTAATATCACGGATTCTCTGTCGGACATAATCAAAGATCGACCGACATACCTCGGCGGCTCCTTTTCCCTTGCGCCCGTTCCTTCGACGCACAGAGACACGGACAAATTCGAGTATGTACACATGGACGCGGCCCTGTGTATACTTTCTTTCCTCTGTTGTAGATCTCGAAGAATCGAAGGGAAGAGGAATAGAGCGTGTACCTGGTTGCACCTGTACTCGTCGAGCCGGAACAATCGAAGCCGAGACGATAATGAGAACGACGGACCGGGTTCGTCGACTTCCTCCTTTACCCTGGTCGTAATTTTTTCTTCCTCTTCCTCCTCCTCCTCCTCCTCCTCCTCCTCTTCCCCCTCCTCCCTGTCGTCGTCGTCGTCGTCGTCATCGTCTTGCTTCTCCTTCTTTTCGTGTTTCTACTCCTCTGCTCGTTCTTCACGGCGGAACAGAGACCCTCGCCCCATCGACGGAGGTAAAGATGTCCTTTTCGTAAGGACACCGGCAAAAGGAACCGGGGCAAAAAGCATTGCCTTCCTTCTGTGTGTAGATTCAGAGGCCCCACACACTCTCGTACAATGGCCATTCGTGTTTCTGTGCGGCAGTGATGTAACCAGACAGAGTTTCGGTTGTTAACCGTGCAGCCGGTGGAAATGATATAGTGTACTCCTCGGGACATACTCGACCGGTATCAAAGTTGATACCCTTGCCGCGACTGTCGAGTGGTAATTAATGCCGAAAGAAAAGAAAAGAACGCTTTCCGCCGTTCTCTGTTCATTTAGATGAAAACTTTTTTCACCGCTTTTAACGTTCCCCCGTATCCTCTAGTTTTGGTAACCAAACGGAAAGAAAAACCGTCCCGTCCCGTTTATGCCCCGTACTATTCACATCGGGATCCGTCGAAAATCACTGGCAATTTCTATTCCCAAGGCCGTTCGGATAACCGACCAGTTCGGATAATAGAGGCTCGCTAAGTACCTGGAGGAACTCGGACAATAGAAGGCTGTTGTTGTAGTATAGAAGGATCGTGAAAAATTCGACCATTTTATGTTCCGGAGAGTAGAAAATTGTTTATTTTTCTAAGGTTGTGTTGCAATTGATACTCGGTTGCAGAGTGAAACGAAAATAGTTGATAAGCGCAAAACAATCTGTTGTTGAATCGTGTCTGCATTCCTGACAAAATAAACTGACAACTTTTGAATGTACAAAGGCTCTCGAAAGTGTTCGAACGCCCTATAAAACAGTATAACTTTTTTAAATTGGACCAAACGACCTGACTTCTTTGAGCAATTCGAAGAATTGGCTTACCAAATGACGTGCAAAAATGATTTTAAAAAAATTTCAATTCAAGCTCGGAATTTTAAGAGCAAATAAAAAGGGCATTTTCCAAAACTTTTTTATTTGAGCCTGTAATGAAAATTTAACATACGCGTTTTGTAGATCTGTGTTAGTTATACGGGTACTGAAAATTTCATCGAAATCGGTTGACGCAGATAAAAACGACACGCATCGAAAGATGTTAGAAAATCTGGGGATTTTAATCAGAAACTGACCAAAAGTCGTAAAAAATCTATGCTTTTCACCAACTTTAACTATGTGTAGCTCGTGTGTATATTAATCTATTTCAATGAAATTTTCAGCATGTATATAACTAACATATATCTACAAAACGCATATTTTAAATTTTCACTTCAGGTTCAAATGAAAAAGTTGTGAAAAGTGCCATTTTTATTTTCTCATGTAATTCTTACCAATTGCAATTGTTTCATAATCATTTTTGCACGTCATTTGGTAAGCCAATTCTTCTAATTGCTCAAAGAAGTCAGGTCGTTTGGTCCAATTTAAAAAAGTTATACTGATTTAAAGGGCGTTCGAATACTTTCGTGAGCCTGTGTAGGTACGACTGGCTGTGACCCGCCATTGCGAAACACACACAACCCAACCAACGTTCCCTCCTCGAATCCCGAAATATTCAACGCACCAGGGTTCCCTCAGGATGGAAATTCTTGACGCAGCGAGGTGTTACGCGAAAGTACCCAAAAATTCGTCGACTTGTTACACCACTGCATACACACGGCCCTGACCCAGTGTATGAGTGCGTACGTGCGTGGTGAGCTGCGAAGTGTGCGGACGCGTGTGTACGTGTGCGAGGAAAGCGGCGCACAAAACCCTCATCCTCCGGTCCCATGAGGTTAGATCCTAGCCACTTCTATGACCCAGCAGTGCCGGCATAGAGGGCAAAGGGAAAGAGGAGGAAACGCAAACGAAGAAAGATAGAACGTCGTCAGGCTTCCTCTTTCCTCCTCTCCTTCGTCTCCACCTCCGGCCTCGGCCCTTCCAAACCTCTCCTCTTCCGTGCCCCGTCCTACTACCATCGTCGGGTGCACCACCGAGCAGCTTTGAGCTTCCAGCTTTTTGCGGGGGTTCAACCACCTCGCGTCGGAGCGACGCACGCAGAGGCCTCGCCGGCACTCACGCAACCCTGCCGAAACGGTACCTAACGTGGCCCGCCGACTCGTTTCAGCCGCCTCGCCCTATCCTAACCATGCCATTTTAGCCCCTTTCTCCACCCTTCGGCCACCGGTACGCCTCCCCCTACACCCCCGGCCGACGCCGTCTGTTTCTCTCCGAGTCGACGATACGACGCGCGGTCGGCACGAAAGACGTTACGAGAGGGTCGCATCGACCACGCGAGAAAATTGCACCGTTGCGTTTTAAACGTTGCGAAAGTAGACGCGAAACGCCGCTAAATCGCCGGATAGTTTTCCACCGGTTCCCCTCCGTCCACCGCCATCGACCGATACGGGGCCGGGGACTATCGAGATTCGAGGGAACCGCGTCGTGCCGGATCTCTCATGTGCCGGGGGACTACAGGGTGTCCCGGGTTTTAACCAGTTAAATAAAAAAAATAAAAAAAAAGATTCAAAGGGGGGGGGGGCAGGGCAAGGGTTCAAAAATTACATTTTTATTCGATATGAAATTAACAATTCATTAACGTTCACGGCACCGCAATAGAGTTTTGGATTGACGTGTATACACGTTAAACACACTTAACTGGTTAATCGACAAACTTGGGGAGCATATCCTACAAGTGGAAATAAGAAAAAAATGTTATTTGGAGTTTGCTCAGAAACGCTTTATTACAAAGTTAGAATCGATGACGGTGGATTTTACTTTACTGAACATTGAAAGGTCGAACGTGTTTATCGTGGATTATTTCAAAATGTCGTCCTTGGGCGCAAATACAAGCTCGACATCGAATTTTATGAAGCTTATTATACAGAATAAATCTCTTCCTTATTTTGTTGCATTTCAGCAACGGAGATATTAATCCGTTGCTTTAATTCTTCACACGATGTAACTTCTGCACTGTAGACTCTATCTTTCAAAGTTCCCCATAAATAAAAATCGAGAGGAGTTAAATCGAGGGATCTTGGAGGCCGTGGAACTGGCCCTCCTCGACCAATCCACCTGTCACCATAATTTTCATTTAACCAATTTCTAACTGGTCTGGCATAATGCGATGGTCAACCGTCTAACTGTATCCAACTGTTTTGTCGAAGCATTAGTGGCACGTCTTCCATCAAAATTGGTAAATCGTTCGATAAGAATCTTTGAAAAAGCAGTCCATTCAATCTCTCAGGCAGAAAGAACGGGCCAATAAGCTGATCATTAATCATACCCATCAAAACATTACACCGAAACTCGTGTTGAAGGTTGATGTTCTTTGTCGCGTGGAATATGGATTATTGTAGGCCCATAGATGATTATTATGAAAATTGAATATGCCCCGTCTTGTAAAAGTTGCTTTGTCTGTCCATAATATCCTCAATGGGAAAAATTCATCCGTGTCTACTGCATTTACATACCAGTCACAAAATTCAACTCGTTTCCGTTAATCAGATGGAAGTAATTCTTGGACAGGTGTACAATGGTATGGGAACCTTTCGCCGGCTCGTAATGTTGAATACTCTGCGTAGGAGTATTATCAAACAAATTTAAGATTCTTTCCGTGCGTCGTCGCTGTCCTAAGGCTGACCAAACATCATGATATTCATCCCTACTTCTAAATGAACCCACATTGCGTAATTGCCGATGAGTATTAATAAATACAGAGGGATGAGGTACTCTTCTTCTAGGAAATCTGCGTTCGTACTCTCGTACAGCAGCTCGGGAATTTCCGTCACAAAATCCGTAGATGAAATGTGAATATCAGAGTATTCTTCATTTGAAAACACTCCAGGCATTTTCACCACGTACTCTTGATCTAACTGATCGTCAACGCTAACAGCAAATCATATAAAAATAGTAAACATGACATGAATAGACAAATAAGATAAACACGTTCGACTTTTCAATGTTGAATAAAGTAAAATCCAACGTCATCGATTCTAACTTTATTTTCTTATAACTTTGTAATAAGGCGTTTCTGAGCAAACTTCAAATAACATTTTTTTCTTATTTCCACTTGTAGGATATGCTCCCCAAGTTTGTCCATTAAAACCCGGGACACCCTGTATATTACTTTTAGCCCTTTCCGATCCAATTTTATGCACACCCGATTTCTCGCCAGACCCAATTTTTTAAGCCTATTTTATTTCTCCCTCATCGCGTTTGAATGCTTACCCCGCTACCGAGCAAGCATGATCGCTTTTATATTTCAAAAGCGACTCCCCTAATGCCGGATCCACACTGACAATGAGTAGGACTGTTCGCGAGCTGCTCGTCAACGGAAACTGCATCGCATCCACGTTGCTATTGCTATCGCTAGCTATTCGCTAGGAGTGCGGGCAGTTCGTTGTAGACTTTGTTCAATGCACACACGAAACTTATAAAATATGTCTGTCGAAGATCTTTTGCTTGTATCAGTAGCATGTTTAGTAACACAGGAAGATAGTGTTGACAATGTTGGCAAAGAGAAAATTTCAAAAATAGACGCATTTCTGGTGGAATATGTTTAGCAAATGATTTATTAAAAAATGAAACAGGATTTAGAAATTTTGCGAGAATGTCATATGACAACTGTGAAAAATTACTCAGAAAAAGACCGAAAATATCAATGGCGGATACGAATTTTCGAATAACGATTTTTGCCAAAGATTAGCAGTAATTTTTTCTTTAGTAAAAAATTGAAATTATTTAATTTTTTAATAAAATTGTATTTTTTCATCAACTGATAAATCCTTATGTGCTCTTTAAAAAAGTATTAAGGTACATTCTTAGCAGCACAAACGTCGAAACTCATTCAAACGGTCGAAGCAACTTATTCTTCACATTGATCTAGTCATTGGATCCAGCGATTTACATTCCGGTGGATTTGATTGGAAATTGGTCTGTGTTTACATACACACCGGCTCACAGTCGGCCAGAATCGAAAGAAACGAGACAAAATTCATGTCTCTGTTAATTACAGATTAGCAATACAAGAGAACGGTTTTAGTATCTAATTTTGGTATTACTTATTTGCTAGAATTAGAAACTGTCTGCTATAACTGCCTCCGTAGGGGGTATTTCAATAAAAAAAATTCACACTTTACTAGTCCATTTCGAATGTGATTTTAAGCAATTAATGTCTCATCTCAATGTAAAGAGGTTATGTTAACGAGGCTTACGATTTTCACTGATTGTGAGTTTGACGCGTCTAAAACGAAAAATTCTTTCGCAGTTATAGTTTGCAAGTAGCTGCAGCTAAATTTTGAACTCATCTCAACAGTAGTTATATGTGTGATTTTCCTAAACGTAAAAATTTTGATATGCTTAACCATTTCAAAAAAAGGTACAACGTTCCTACCTTAGTCCACTATAAAGAATATCGAATATTATTTTATGTGATGCTGTGACAGTGAATTACGACTTTAGTAAGAGGTTTAAATATAAATGTTTTTTTTTTTTTTTGGTAAACAGATAAATGTCCGTGCTATAAAAATCCATTCTCAACTTCAAGATACATTGCTTCAAGAGACTTGTACTTGACTATTATTTATTTAACAAATGAGACCAAATATAAGTTTGTGCCCTTTTCAGTCTATCGCAACTAACTTAAGAAAAGAGCTGATTTTACCTTATCTCGGGACATGAAAATTAGTGAATTAATTCCTATTTTATACAATAGAAACGGCCCACTGTTCAGACGATTCCAGTAACGCTGGAATATTGTTTTCTTCATTGAAAATTAGATTTTTTAATCCAGTCATATGACTGGATTGTTCGCAGGAACGACGTCACTCTACTGGTACGAAAGCACTGTTTACATTATCCCACTTACGAACGAGAGCTAGGCCGGAATGCTACTGGACCAATGTAAACGTCGTACAATTAGTCGTAAGATAAATCGTATCGTCCTACAGGCCATTTGACGTCGGTCACAAGACGAAAACACTCGCGGGAAAATTCCGCAAAAATAAATCGTTCACCTCTGCGAAGTTAAAAGTGTGCATTACGGGACCAGAGAGAGAAAAAGAGAGAGAGAGGGGAGAGAGAGAGAGAGAGAGAGAGAGAGAGAGCTCGTTACAAAAGACGGCCGCTGGCGCATCGAGGAGCGTCACCAGCTTGCTCTGGCGCGGCTCGGGGTGGTGGTGGATCATTAACGAAGGTTCATACAAAGTTAGTTTTGGTAAGGTCGATGGAGTAGACGAAGGTGATGGAATCGACACGAAATGAGGGATAATGTAGATCAACCGCGTGGTTTGGTGGGTAGGGGCGTGTGCCGCGTGTGTTGGTAGGGGGTAGTAGTTGAGAGGATGGTTGGAGGGATGTATGCATGATGCAAACCGGATATGCACACGTGCGTCGCTTCGCTTTCACGGGAGAGGGTGCCGGTGGAACAGAAAGAGGAGGAGGAGGAGACAGACAGGAGGGTGAGGGGGAGGGGGAAGAGAGAGTAAACAGAATTTGCATGGAAACAGTGTGCCAGTGGGTCGCGTCGAGCTGTGGGTATTTAACGCTGTTCCCCCCCGGTGTGCCCCTCTTCCCTTTTCGCTCTTCCCATCCACCTACGTTCTACCCCATCTTCAACGGCTCCCCCTGTAACCTCGCCGGTCTCTCGTTTCTTTTCTTTCCCTCTCCCTCGCTCTCTTTTTCTCCCTTTCTTTTTCTCTCTCTTTCTCACTGTCTCTCCTCCTCCGCCGCCGTGCCGGTTATCTTGCTGGCGCGCGTGTAACCACTGAGAAACTGCTCTTTTTAAACAGTAGCATAATTCTTCCACGGTTGACGTGGTAAACGCATTACGGTCGCGGCATTATGCATGTAAACGTTGCATTCACGTGGATGAATGGACACGTGTCCGACTCCCGCTGGCTCCGAGGATGGTGTGTGCGGGCACACTTGCACCGGCGAGGAACCTTTTTAAAGGTGTTCGTGGACCGGCGCGGTGGCTGCAGCGAGCCGCGCGGGGACTCTGGGCAAAAGTTTGTACAAGGGTGCATGTGTGCGTGTGTGTGTACGTACGTACGTACGTATATATATATATAGTTCTGCGAATACATTCGGCTCGCAGGGAGCGCGGAATTGAGACAAATCGACGGCGTGCGCCTGGGATTCACGAGCGTGGGAATGCTCGAAAATTTGAAACATTAATGCCGCACACTTAAAACGTCGTCTTTGCCAAGCTTCGAGGCACCGTGGTCTGGGCCCACGTCCGAAAAGCCAGCCCTGACGGAACACGGCACAATAGGCGGCGGGTTTGCACAGGGGTCTACTTCTCCGCTGGAATCCGCCACGGTAAAATGTGATATTTAAATGGCTCCCGCCACGGTGTTTTAAAGTTAAACGCCCGAACTTCGACCCGCGGCCCGCTCTCGCCCGTCCGCCCGTGCGCCGCTGTTCCACAAACAGAGGGGCGGCGAAAGAGAGTGATAAATGTATACGGATCCGTGGAGAGGGCCTCGTTACCTTGTTGACATTTCGAAATTGCCGCGAGTTAGACTTGATCGCTAGATTGCGGACGTTTATGCAAACGAGCGCAAGACGTACGACGGACAGTTTGCTCCAGTCAATTAGCGTCGACGTCATAAGTGAGCAGACCGACGGCTTATAGCCGTTAGTGCGACGAGACTTTCAACTATAACCCTGCAGATGTTTCGTCGCGATACTATACACCAACCGTGTTAGAGCTCGCTTCGTAAATGATTTTCGTTTTTCTTCGGCCAGGACCATTTTGAATGCACTACTTTAACACGTTGACTGCCATGCCACCCATATGTGGGTGACGGATTTATTTGTCCGGATTTTGCAATAAATTTTTACGTTAATACATTCGTTGTACCAAGTTTGATTAGGATTTGTAAAATTTAATAATGTTGGAGAACTACTCGATATCGTACATTTAATTTTTTAGTTAATTTTTATTTCATTAAATAACTTACTTTAATTTTAGGGAATTTTTGAGGTTTTCAGTTTAGCGCAGTAAAAAGTGTTAAATTAATTATCGGAGCGCCTTAAAGTGTTTTTGAGCTTATTTGGGGTTTTAATTGTTAGAACACAAGTCAGCTTTATATTACAGTTTATAATATCATTGAACATCTTAATAAGAAATAGTGATGTTTGAAATCTGTTTCCACAGATTTATTAAAAATTACACAACTTTGCCCTGCAAACTATTTTTCTAGCTGTAATAGTTGCCTGGGTATTCAATAAAATATGTCATTTAGGTTTTTTTAAACATTAATTTCGAACCGATTTGCAACGATTTGCTAGGTTCAGACTGCGATTAAACGTGCGCTAAGTTCGTACACATTTACCTATTTAAGTGTTTTTAAATATAATTATTGGTAAATAAAATGGTTGAAAAATCATGAAACCGAAATACACTTAAAATAATCGGGAATCGTTAGGGACAAATTTGAAACCAATTCGGATTGAGAAATGGTCGAAGGACATTTCCTTAGCTAAACAGCACAACAGAGTGCTTACCTGGCACACTACAGAGTGTATACAAAATAGGTGGAATTAATTAAAGAACGTTCATGTCATGGAATATCTTAAAACTAGATCTTTTCGTAAGCTAATACTCGATTGAGATAGACTGGAAAGGACACAGACTTATATCCGATCTTATTTCTTAAATAAGCAATAGTCAAGTTCAAGTCTCTTCGAGTAACTTATTTATGACAGGATTGAGTAGATAAAATTTAAAGCATTATGAGGATTAGAAGAATTTAATTGATTAAAGAAAGAATGACGATTTTATTCGACTTCTGTTTCTTACAATTGATACAGACAATTTTTAATATATTGGATTGTTTGGAAAGTAATTTCGTTTTTTCCCGACAGAGGACGTAATTATATTTTTTCGCAGCCAACTTCGCACTTAAGCCACAAAGCCACATTGTCGTGATATATTTTGACAGCTGATATAGCAAGGCTTGTTTGCCAAAAAGTTTGTTTCATTCTGCGCAATCGTTTTTGTTTGGTGCCCTATCAAATGTGGAAAGTCGAGAGAACCCTTTTCGGCATATTTTACGTTTTCACTATCGAAAAGGTAAAATGCTGTTCAAGCAAGAAAAATATTACTCGATGTGCACGGAAAAGATGTATTGATATAACGCGAGTGCCACAACTGGTTTGCAAAATTTCGTTCCGGCCATTTTGATGTTGAAGATGCACCACGTTCTGGAAGGCCAGTTGAAGCTGATAAAGACAAAATTGGGTAATTGGGTACTTTGATATTCCCCCAAAATGGAGAATATATAATTAAATAAAATGTTTAGACACAATAAGAAAATCGTCCCAGTAAACAATTTTCTTTTAATTTTAATTAAATGGACTATTTATACACTATAGGAAAATCGTCTTTCATTTTCATCACAAAAAAAAGGCAAACGAAATTACTTTCCGAACAATCTAATAGTTAACAGAGTCATGATTTTTGTCCAGGTTTTTGCGATTCTGGCCCACCGGTAGCGCCGATGAACGCGACACGCATGATCGTGACGAATTATCAAAATTTTCGTCGGCGGAATGAATGGGGACGGCGAAGCTTTTACAACGTAACAGCCGATTACAACGCCTAATAACCTTGCTACTTGACTGATATACACTACTTACTGCAGAGTGGAAAGTTGCGAGTTTGAAAGCTACTTTGACTATAGAGCGCGAGGGAAGGAGAGCAAGTGGCGCCATGAGGAAGGGGTGTAACGAAGTTCCTTAACGAGGCTACCCATTTTGTCGACTTAACTTGATCGATAACTACGTGCCTACACCCTGCTTTTCAGGCACGAAGACTGACACGTCATCGCACGGATGCGAAATGCGAATTACTCTCTTGTTCGGTTGCCAAATGATACGGCGATGATTGCCGGGAAACGGCGAGAAGGATTAGGTGTCCGTGCCTTTCCGATCGCGGCTCCGGCTCTTTTTGTTTCAACCGACGCGATTCGATTTCAAACGGAACCTCTTGTTCAACCTCATTGCTATCTTATTAACCGCGAGCATTCGTGTAAACGCTTCAAGCTATGTTCACACTGAAGCAACTTGCAGCAATTCTTTCTTGTCTTCCTTTTTTCTATTTATTCGGTAAAACAAAGAAGAAGGCTGCTTCAAAATCAAATCAAGGTACTGGTTGTGCAGTGTATGCACGCCCGAAAACAAACAGCAATATAAACTTCCATCATCATTCACTATATTCAGTAGTGAAGCGTTCGCTATCTTACTCGCTCTAAAATACATAGAGGAAACGACGTCTAATAAATTTATCATTTTTACTGATTCTAAAAGTGCTGTGATGGCAATACAAAACCAGGATAACACCAACACAATAATCCGAATCATCATCGATCTAAATGAAACACTCGAGCGTCAGGGAAAAGATGTGGTGTACTGTTGGATCCCATCACATGTTGGCATCGAAGGCAACGAACAGGCGGACGAAACAGCAAAATTGGCTACTTCCAGTAAATCCGAACCCATCACAAAACTTACATTCCATCAAGACCTCCAAAAATATTTGAACAAAGCGTCTATGGAAGCATGGGACGAAGAATGGATAAACTCGAAGACCACGAAGTTACATGACGTTCGAAACAGTATTAAGGACACCAACCCTGCCTTACTGCTGAACAGAAGAGACCAAGTTATAGTAACACGAATTAGAATAGGCCACACTAATTGGACTCACTCCCACCTTATCACCAAAACCGAAGCAAACTCTTGTGATAGCTGTGATGTTAAAAACTCCATCGAACACATCTTAGTTACCTGTCCAAAATACAATGCTAAGAGAGTACAACACAACGTGCGAGGATCGTTGAACATTTTACAAGCGGAAGACTCCTGTAAGAGAATACTTAACTACCTAAAGGATATCGGGTTATACCATCTAATTTAAACATATTCCAAACCATCGACATACCCACAGGGGTCACTAATAACCGCAGTTTGGTTCATGTGACATTAAACACGCAAAAAAAAAAGAAGAAGGCAACAGTGGACATAGACTTCAGCGTCACATGTCTCTCGCTTTCATTGAAACTTTGCGAACTATCTTCGAAAGGGTAACGGAGCAACAAAAGTAGAGGTAAATTGTTAACGTGGATTAAAGACGAACCTATCGATCTTATGCGTACACACGGATTTCAATTAGAATTACTTTGCACTCTTTTATGCGGTAAGGTAGTGGAAAAAATGACGATACAGTGATTTCTCTATATATGTCGCCAAGGCCAGGATGATAAACGTCGCGGAATTTTGGACGATACACGACGTTGGCAATATCCGTGTTGTTGACATATATCGAGAATTCACTGTAATTGTTTTAAAGAGATCGGGAACGAAGGTCTCGTGCAAGCACAGCCCCGAAATTGAAAGTTGATAACATGAATTCGAAAGTATGCGACTTCTCAGCCTTTTAACAAAACGAAAAAAGATATCTGTCTTAATGCTTAAAGTTTAGAATAAATATTTGTCAAAATATACATTTTTGTAAAAGATTGAATTAATTGGAGATTATCTGCGAAGAGCAGAGCGGATCATTTAATTTGAAATAGTGTCGGGTTTTACTAATAAATTTGGTAAATATCAAATTTGTCTACGTACATCGTGTTCGAGATAAGAGAATGAGTTGCAAATTTATCTTTGAAGGTGGAATAAAACGTACGTCATCGTTCACGGTGACTGCGTATCATTGCATACACGCACTACAGGTAGTTCTGTATCTAAACTTCTCTTTACACTTTCCTGGCCAACCGTAACGTATTGCTACCAGCCAACGGTAAAAAAAAAACAAACGAGAAAAAGTTACGTGTAACATCAAAGAAGCCATTAATTTACTTTTTTTTTCAAAAAGTAATCCACGCGGATGAACTTGGAAAATGCAGGCGGTTTAAAACTTTGTATACAATAGGTAATTACTGGAATAGTTTGCGCTCGTCCCCTTATGTAATTTCTGCATATACAACGCCATTGTCACTTTTGTTACATAAAATTGCTTCGGTGTCGCGATGAATATTGAAAGATTTCATATACTATAATTGTCATGTGAATATTTGTGATGAAGAAAAAAATTGGTTTCATTGAAATGGAAAACAATATTCGTAACTGCACAATTGAAATTCGTATATTTAGTTTATGGTAACTCTAGTTTCTGGTAACTTTAGTTTATGGAATTATTTCAGTTATCGTATTCTTATAGGTAAACTATTATAGATGTTTAAAACAATTACACATGGTGTAATTATTATACGGTAGATTTTCATGCAGAATGAATATGGTGAGTATCGATTGCAACAAACATGTTTATCATAAATTCATAAAATCCACAGTCTAGTAACGATGCTATTTAAATGAAGCTTCAAAGAAACAATTTTCTGAGCAGACGATAGGTAACAAACATTAAATTATTATTATATTCTTTCTGCTTTACATAATGGTTGCATATATTCATAGACTTAGAGATTCAATATGAAATGCATTTAATATACGAATTGTAAATTTTAGACATTAATTTACAATAGAGAAAAATAGACAGAATACTGTTTATTTTATAAAAGATTTCGTTGTTTCTAAACACGTGCACGATTAAGCTCTGTTAACGTTTTCGTTTCGCAGTGTAGTGATTAGGATTTGAGGAATTCTAGTGTAAGTTACAATTAGACTGATCACCAACTGTCACAATGCGAAATTAATGTGTAAGCTACGTCTCCCAAGATTTGATTAATGCGCACAGAAAGCGATTTACTGTTTGTCTAACAAGTGAAAAATGTTCATTTCACGGAGCTATGCCACGAATGTGTAAAACACAAACCGGAAGAAGCTTGACGGATAATAAATGTAATTTTTATTTAGCATTCTTTATTAATTTTATTAATCGAAGATAAACGATCTTGTACTCACTATTCACTCAATCCCTTATCTTACAATCTAATTCCGATGTTACAAATGAAAACATACTACACATTTCATTTGCAGCGATGGAAAATAAAACGATTTTTACCCCTCAAAGTCAATGTGAAACGGTTAGGTTGCTAATACATATGTTACTTTCAGTAACTGAAACTTCACTATATTCTGAGACTTTATATTTATAGTCTGAGACGTCATTTTCAGTCAATGGCTCAAAATTGAAGGCCTCAAAATCGCTTCTCGCACGATAATCCGAAACAAAATTATTAGATCGCGTCACTTAAAAATCTTTGAACTTGAAAGGTGAACAATGTGGCAAACTTCCTACGTGTCTCGAACAAGCGACAACCACCTTTAAACTTTCTTTCGTGCGCGACAGTACGTACACCGGAGGAGCACGTTCGTACTCGTGCATTTCTCTGTTCCGCGAGGAAAGAGACGCATGGGGTGCAGTTTCGGGTGACCGGTGGTGTGCGTCAGCGTAACCAAAAAGTGGAACACGAAACGTAGCAGCGGGCGACTTTATCTCTATTTCCGAGCAGACGTTTGTCCGACGGGGGGTAGGTAGCAAGCAAGAGGAGGAAATACCTGAACTTGACGTGTCTCGCATGTTCCGCGAGGGTGTTGGCGCGTACACATTCATTCAGGACGGATGCGTACACGCACCCTTTCCTCTGCCTCGCCCTGCGTTTTCCTCCGCCTCCCCCTCACCTCCCCCTCCCTCTCTTCAGGTTCCGCACCATCCCAAAGAGCGCGTAGGCGGCAGCGGTAGCGGCGTCGTCGTCGTCGTCGGCGGCGGCGGCGGCGGCGGCGATGGTGGTGGTAGTGGTAGTGGTAGTGGCAGTGGTAGTGGTGGTAGCGGTGGCGGCGGCAGCGACGGCGGCGGACACATCAATAATTACCCATGGCAGCGAGGGGATGGCAAGACGCGAAGAGGGACGTCAGGGGTGGATGAGGCTGGAGGCAGCGGGACGGGGGAAGAAGGCTAGAGGTAGGATGGTGGGAAGAAGAGGAGGTGGAGGAAGAGGAAAGAGGAGTCTCGGGTCAACCGGGGTCAAGTCGCGCTACCAGACGCAACCCGCTCTCTCACCCGGCATCCCCCGCGCTGCCCCTCTCTTATCCAGACGACCCTGCCAACCCCCTGCCTTCGTCCTACTCTTCCTCCTTCTCCGCGTCCTATCCAAACCTCTGCCCACTTCCACCTTCGCCTCCTTCTGCCCGCAGGGGGTGGCCACCCCACCCCTCTCCTCCCCCCTCCCCACGCTCCCGGTGGTCACCCATCCAGCGAACCTTTCACGCACGCACCGTTAGTGTGCGTCCCAGACCCTCCGTTCCCTTCTGTTTCGCCCTGTCCACGTCCCGAACTCCCCTCCCCCTGGACTTATCGCTAGATTTTCCTTATTACCTCCAGCCCGGTTTCGGCGATCCTCGGACCAACGATTTACAATCAACCCTTCTATACCACGGTTAATTCGTTCCCGTATTCTATCGAGACAAAACCTAGAAATAATGCGAATCGTAAGCAATCGTGTCTTTAGAGAATCGTGTTCTATCGAGAGATCGTGTTAAGCGAAATCTAAAAATACACTCCACCCTCCTACGACACGATACGTATCGTAGCTTTTGTATCGAAACCGTGTTGTATCGAAATCTAAAAGTACATTCCAAAAGCGCATTCGTACTGGTATCAAAACCATGTTAGAATTAATGAGAATCATAGGAACGGTGTCTTTAGAGTGTTGCATCGAAACTGTGTTACGCGGAATATCGTGTTATAAAAGGGTCAACTACATTCCAAATCGATCGCTTATTATTGCTTCGGCATTCGGTCTGATGGTCGAATGATAGCAGCTGATCATATTAAGCGAGCATTCTCGTTCGATCAGCCGCTCTTTCGGAAACCATTTTGAGCTTCGAATTAGAAAACGATGACTGAATTTAATGTGAAAAGAACGGAAAAGAAAGCAATTGTTATCATTTCTAACTGTCGTTCTCGATCGTGTGCGATCGTTTAATTGCCAACTCGTGGCCGCACCGTGCGCCGAGATAAAGGGATAAAGTTTAAGAAAGTAGCTGCCTCGTAAAGAGCAGAGCGCGCATCTCGTAATGACTATTACGAATTTGAGGGGCTGCTAACAGTTGTGTACTTTATGCTGGTGTAAAAATTTTAAGTGGCATGGTTACATCGCTCTCAAAATATCGTAGAGACTGGCGTAAAAGACACGGTTCCGTGGCAAGAGAGTTTAAAGTTTCAATTATCCGCGCGTGTCTCTGTACGGGCGCCGTGTTCCTCAGATTTATGTAACGTCGATGTTCCGTCGCGCGCAATCGACGAAAACGTTTCGCATTGCCGAGCTTTAAGAAAATGTCATTCGTAGAAATCAATTTGCGAAAGACGAGGACATCATTGTAGATCCTAAGATTGACTTTTAACCCCTTGCACTACGATTTATTTCACGGTTTCAGTGATTAGAAGTTTTTTTGTAATTTGTAATTTCCTAAAAAAGGGAGAAAATTTATATCTATTGTATGCCTATATGTTCTCCGACAGCTGCACATTAAATACGCCAAAATAGAATTTTATTTTGGTTTAAGGGAAATTAATAAGAAACATATTTAGTAGACCCTGTTCAGAATCTTCATCACGAGTCTGACTCGATATTGTAGGGCAAGGGGTTAATTGCTGTCGGGTCGTTCGATAATTTCATTCTCCCAAATCGAAATCAATTAATTTTTGTCGATGCAGAATATTGCTGGATTTACTTCTATACGTCTTTTCTGTGTGAAAATGGGAGCGGGAAGTTTATTTCCCAGAGAACGTTTGATGACATTAATTGTTTCCACGACGTTGAGTTACACTTTGCAACGAGTTTCCATGCAACTCGGTTTTATCAAAAATCTTCGTCTCGCCCCTCCTTGGAATTCTTATGTCGTGCTTACCCACTCACGACGACTTCTTACATGCGCAACGAGCATGCATGACGAACGACTCTGTTTCAAGAGCTTTTTGTCCGGCTTTACTTTTGGATCACATTTTCTACGGCAACGTGTTGTAACAGGAATATCGAATGAAACGAAAATTGTTTAACCACTTGGGATTAGATTTTACAATACCGTCGACGATTGGATTCTTACTAACTTGAAGTCAAATATATAAAAACAATAAGAAAATGTTGTGTCCATTTCTTTACTACTATTGCATCGAGTTGCATGCAGTTGTTGTTTTCTTCGGCAGTGCAACCATTATTGGCATGTAGTGTAGCACTTGTATCTGTAATCAGGTTTTCTGATAAAAATTACGAAACTTGAGCTTTCATTGCAAACATTTACTTTTTTCAATGGAACATTTATATGAATTGAAAAAATACCGTACATGAAAAATGACGTAAAAATCTGTAGTATAATCCCTAGAGAAATGGATAAGGAACGAAATAATCGTCGGTTGAACATGATTAGTTATCGAGTTCTCCCACAATCGTCATAACTTTGACATTACAATGAATTTCAGTGTAAAATTTTGGGAAAGCATCTTTAAGGTTCTACACTTTAAAAAAATACTGTAAAAAAATCATGTTCTTGGACGAGTTAGACGAGCATCCCCCCTTAAAGGTATCCGAGAAACTTTGTACAGTAATTTAGAAAGGTTTTCACATGATACTTCGTAATCCGAGTAAGCACCGCTTAAGGGTTAATTTCGATCTTTTCCAGGAAAAAATGCTCGCGCTGAAATGCATGAAAGACTTGAATTTATTTCAGCGATACCGAATTGTTATGCAAGGAACACTCGCTTTCAGAATCCCGGTGTAGGATAGAGCAATACACGGGAGAATCGAATGAATATGCTCGCGCCCCGTTCCGTAGGTTACATTCCAGGTGTTACGAGGAAGTTACTAACTCGTGAAAAGTTTTCAATTTCATGCAGATAGTACATTTGTTTATATTCTTCTTTCGCATCGACTTTTATACTCGGGTTTTATACCGTCTAAATCTCAGTCCATCCCGTGTTCACCGCGTTACGCCCGTTCCTCCGTTCTTTTAAGGGGGTTGTAGGTGGTAGTCCACTCTCGAGGGTTTCGCGCACGCACCACGGATACGCGCCTGCCAAGCAAGCTCTCTCAACTTTGTTCACACAGCACGTTGTCCGTAAACGGAATTTTCTTGGAGCTTTCGTGAAGCTCTGTGAACGGACAACACATACACACACACACACACGCACACGCAAACCTACGCCGTCACACACACACATACGGAGCGTCGGCCGAGGAATAAAACGCCGCCACGTTTTTCGCTTTTTATCGTTCGTCCACTATGGCCGCTCGAGCGTGTCCAGAATTCAGTTCTCGAACATAAGTCCGAGGCGGTGTCAGGAATTGAGGATAGTATAAGTCGGTGTTTTATTTGTGTTATTGCTGCGATACTACTTCCCCTCCTCCCGCCCGTTACCCCGACTCTTCCCTCTCTCCCTTTACTGTAATATAAAACAATGGATGGTTTTACAATAATACGTATCTGCCTCGAACGAAAGTTTGAAACCAAGTCCTGCACGTCATAAGCGGGGAAAATGTTAACCTAAAAGGGGTGATCGAATTATCGGAGCCACGGTACGGAAAACATATTTTTAACCCCTTGTCTTATTAGTTCTAGCTATTGTGATCAGAATTTCTTTGTTCTGCATAGTCTTCTACCGTTCCTGGAAAAAAGTGCTCGATCACACAAATCAAATTTAATATTTATCCTATTTTCAATGTGGAAAATGTTTCCCTGAATGATAAAAGTAAATGCGATGATTAGACAGCGGATTTTATGCATTTATGACAAAAATGAGTAGGCGTAATTTAAAATAGTAAGAACATTAGAAAAATTTGAAAGTACAGTTATATTATTTTCAACCTTTTAAACATATTAGGAAAGAAAGTAAACTTCTATTTCGTTCCAGTTTGTTGCAATTCACATAGAAAATTTTTATTTTCCATAAAGATCCGATGTCTAGTGATGACAAAAAATGTCGTGTGGAAAACCGAAAAAGTATCGGTATCTGTTTCGGTAGTATATCTGTTTTGGTATTTATACATTTCGGTATTGTAACAATTTCGGCATTCGGACGTTTCGGTATTGCAACAATTTCGGTATTCATACGTATCGGTACTGGTATTATATCGGTTTCGGTACAGCCTTATCAGTGTAATACCGGTACAAAAAATCATACCGGTTTCAAGTTCCTGATTTTAAACCACCGATGGCGGTCCGAGAGTTTATGTTGCGTGGAGTATGAAAATCGCCAACTTATTGCTCAATATTGGCTGATTAAATTGAACGAATATTTTTGCTGCATTATGAACAACAGAAAGTGTAACGGGTCGATAAGAAGTACAGTTTCAAAAAATTAATAAATATGCTTGTGAACGGTGTGAAACATCATCAATTGCATAATTGTAAAAATGATCCATCAAATGATCGTAACTAGACCGATTTTATTCCGCGGATTTGTCAATACCGCTTCCCACTGTCCGAGGTATCCGTCTAGTCAATTACTGCTCCGGATAGCCGAAAGCTGTGCATGCCATTCGCAAAAGAGAGATGATATAATTACAATAATTAATCCAGAGTGTCCGGCCTTTGTCGGGGGGAGGGAGTGGGGGGGGGGGGTCGTTGCAGGAGGTCGAATTCTGTTGACAAACGCAAACCCACCCTCCGCGCCGGTCGTTCCACCCCTTCCGGCTGTCGTCCCATCAACCCCTCCTTGGGGACACCGTGCACGCACGTCGCCGAATATCCGTCTGGCTGGCCAACTTTACTACCAGGAGCCGGGGGGATAGCACGACGGTTTGAAGGACTGGGGAACGGGGGTGAAACGGGAAGAGGGGGGGAGGAGGAGGAGGTGAAACGGGGGTTGGGCAGGGGTTGGGCAGGGGTTGGGCAAACCCCGAAGTAGAGTTCGTTCACACCGGCCTCGTCAGACAACGGGCTGGAGGGACGATAATATTCGGGATCGAGCGTAAAACTTTGCCCCGGGAAAAGAGATAATTGGCCCCTCAGAAATTCTCCCGGTCGTCGTCGCCGTCCCCGCCGCCATCGCCGTTGTCTTCCGATGTCATAGACGTCGTCGTTGTCTTCGATGTCAGCGTCGTTCCTCGTCGTCCTGCTCGTTTTTTACGTTTGCCGCGACTGGACGGCTCGGACAACGATTCCCACCCACGGAATCCTCCGCCCTGACGTCCTTGTAGTCGTCGTCGTCGTTGTAGTCGTCGTCGTCGTTGCCGTCCTCGTCGATACAATACTTCGTTTCGTCGGGTCTAAACGGATCGAACAACCGCCGCGCCGTTCTACCCGTTGACGTAATTTCACGTGTCGATTAGCTATGCGGTCATCGAAACGCGCCGCTACGCTGCAACTGGGTCAACGGGTCGTGTGCCATACTCGAATCATTTTGGTACTGTAGGGCGCCGATCGATGGACCTTTAGTGACTTTATCCTTGGCTCGTTAATGCAAACGAAATTCGTGAGCTTTCAGCGCCGTTCCCGGCTGCCAAATTTCTGCTTAGCATGGAATATTCGCCGCGTTCGAATCGTCTTTTTCACGAAACCAAACTTTTGTAGTTAGGGCAGTCGTTGCAACCGTGCTTTTTTAACGAAGCGTTCTAGAAATTGATTTGTCGTTGTTAATTGCCTACTAAAAGTTTATTGGTAATCTGCGGATTGTATGCATTTATGACAAAAATAGGCAAGAGAAATACAGAACAATGAATTAATTATTAAAACTATTAAGCTCATGAAAACTTAATTATTAAAACTATTAACACATTGAATGCCATGTCACCCATATCTGGGTGACGGAATTATTTGTCCAGGTTTAAAAATGAATTTTTATGTTCATATATTCATTGTATCAAATTTGATTAGGATCAGTAAAATGTAAGAAAGTTGAAGAACTACTCGATATCATACATTTAATTTTTTTCAATTTTTATTTCATTAAATAACACTTCGATTATATGGAATTTTTGAGGTTTCTAGTTTGGCAGTCAAAATGTTAAGGGAGGAAATAGATTTTTTATTCAACCCCCGTTTAATACAACTTGACGCAGGATGTTTTTATTTCGCATATAGATCCATACAGTCTACTTATTAGTATGATTCTCAATGATTGCGCTTTGTACGAAAGCAGGAACGTGAGAATCGTTTAAAAAATTAATCGGATTACGTTCCAGAGGGCGATTTGTTTGTTCATGACCAACATTGTCATTCCTACGAAACAATGTTTTGAGAAATTCTCAGCTGTATATTATAAATACTGACTGACGATTTTCATGCAAGATAAAATTGCCCAAGTCAATCTTAAGAAACAGAAGTTTGGCGAAAATACATTTCCTCTTTTCAATAATTTCAATTAAGTTGAGAATAAAATGCCAACATGTTTGCATTTGACCAATCAATTTTTTTTATCGTAAATGCAAAAAATCCGCAGTGTAATCAGATGTTGTTTAAAATTTATGAAATGGTCGCCGATAAAAATGTTACGAAGCGATTTCGTCTTTTCACAATTTTTCCCGAAAAAAGCACGAATGGTTTCTGTATCTATTCCTGAAATCATTAAGGAACGGGTGTGTATATGCTTATTATTTTCGTAATAGTGAACTTTAATTTGCTACTTTCGACCGAGGGTTGTTGGAGAAGGGGAGGGTGGCGATGTTTGAAGTATACGTTTAACATCTGTTACTTGCAACGTTCCTCATCTTTACGACGCTGATATCGTTATCCTTTTTCATCAGTTTTTGTGCTTGCAGGCTCGCAAGGGCATACTTTCCGGAGTGCTTAGACCTTCGTGGAATTCTTTCGCCTGATATCTCCAAATCTTTTATTGACGCGAAGAGAGCGGTATTATCAGATTTTACACGAGGTGCATGCAAATCCTTTTCACACTATATTTTTAAAAGCGGCATGCGCGAAATAATGGTTTCGGCGTTCCTGCTTTGATGTTCATCGGAGGGGGCCGCGCTTTAATAAATCATCGTATGCAACTGACGATTTTCTAGCACTCGCGCATGATTACCGATTCATTTAGCAACACGGAAGTAGTGCGAAAGAACCGAATTAAAAACTTGGAACAATTATGTAGTTACGTTCACGACAGGAAGGCGGCTGTAAAGAAAGATTTAATGGAATTCGTAATTAAAATAATAACAGACTCATTCTCTTAATCTCGAGCCGTTTTAAAGATTTTGAAAAAACATGACTAATTAGAATTAATTGAACTGTGGATGAACAGGCAAAAAGGATTTTTTGAAAATTTATGTAAAATGGAATTTTATCTCGTGTATTATTTTTACCAATAGATTAAAGGTCGCTTGAAAGAAAATAATGTTCACAAGTTTTTGTGTAATATTGTTCTTCGACATTTTAGTAGTTTGCAATATCATAGTGATCCGCAATCTATCCACGATACTTACAAATCTTTTCTTCAATAATTTACTCAAATGACATGATTAAACTATAGAGCTATGGGTAATTTATTGGCTCATGACTGATTTTGTCGTTGCTATTAAAGAATTGATTGAGAAATCTTCATCTGTTTTTTCACATCTATTTGTACTAGAAATACTCATTTTATTTTGTTCCTCTATTTCTTCCTTCACTTAAATTTTAAACATGTTTTCATAATAAGACTCATATCTAATGTATTATATACGACACAATTTTGTGCTCTTCTAAAAAAAATCAAATTTATTGATTTGTCAAATTAATTTTATACTTGTTATTTAAAGTTATAAAGTATATATTTTGCAATGTGTAATTTTTCTGTAACAATATTTCTCTTCATATTTCGTTCGAGAATAAATTGCCTTTAATAAAAAGTTATAACTAGATTGCAGATAATAATTCTTATTATAAACAGTACTAAGAAATGGTAAGGTATATTTATTATGCCGGATGTGAAGAAAATGCCTAAAAATTCAAAATATCGCCACTTTGTTAAATAATGTGGTGGTTCATTTCTTTTGGTTTATGCCACAACTACATGCATACTAATTCAAATACTATTTCATTTTTTTATTATGAGACCAACAGAATAGCAATAAGACACTTTTTACAATTCCAAGTATTTTAATTTTAAAAAGTTATCCACGCAAATATACGAAACAGTTGTCTGATTGCTTTACAAAAACTTACGGTTTCTGTGCTGACGGCGCCTTGATCTGAACTTACTCAAACTATCAAGAAGGGAACCTTGTGTAAATGGCCTGTTTTTCAAGAACTTTTTTGAAAAATGTAACTTTAATTTAGTGCTCAAAAATCTAATTTTACACAAGGTGACCTCCTTAACACGTTAATTGCCACGTCAGTCACGTATGACTGACAGTGATTTTTAACTGGGTTTCGAAATTCATTTTTATCACGTGATATCCAGATAAACCGAATTTTATTGCAATCTTTCGAATTCAAGAAGGTTAAGATCTCCCCTATAATAGATCAATCTCCCCTATAATACATTTGAAATTTCTAGTTTTGGTTTCATTAATTAGACTACTCTGATTTTGTAAGAATCTCTGGGGTTGATGTTTAGCGCTTAACGTGTTAAAGGAAAAGAGACATTCCTAAACGGCTCCTGTTTGTAGCAACAAATGCAGACAATTTTTATTTTGCATAAAGATCCGCAGTCCAACAATGACATAACAATCGAGTACGAAAAGAGAGAGAAAAAGACTAAATCAACCCTTTGCACTCGAAGCTATTTTGACTCCAAAACGAAACATTTCTTGCGACCTAGAATAATTCCCTTCTATATATTTTTTTTCATGTTATACATACGAAAATGGTGGAATTTACTCTTAAAAAATATTTTGACCAATGATATAGTAAATTTTAGTGGTGCCTTACAGTCACCATTCGAGTGCTAAAGGTTAAAAGTTGATAACGTATTTGTCATTCGAATATTTTTTAAAATGCTTTTCGTTCATCATTGTTCGCCAGATAGACAGAGCAGGAGTTCCTGTTCTCGCAGGGTCGGAAAAAATGTGTAAAGTTCGAAGTGTAATAAATAGCCGATCCCATCTGCCGATTCTATCTAGTCCGGCTCCTTTCGTGGCAAGAATTTGTTCGTTTACGTGTGTGTGCGTGTGTGTGTGTGTGTGCGTGTGTGCGCGCGCGCCATGGTCTTCCGGTGAAACGGGCGTAATGCCTCGACAAGTGAAGTGTGAGTAGGAAGAACCGAAGAAGGGAAAGAGATGAAGGAAGGGGCCAAGGGGTGGATTGCCGGTTGGTTTGGAACACGGAATGGGGGGAGGGGGGTGGAGGTTGAAGGGATGGCGACGGGTCGTTGCCCGAAAACGCGGCTCTGTTATTGTCCCCCTACTACCTTTTCCGTTGCCCCTAACTCCGACTTCGATACACGCGTACACGTCCACGTTCAGGTACAGATATATGTACAGAGGCACGCACACCGGCCACGTAAGAATCAGCCACACACGCTGCCCCACGCACACACCCGAACGAATTTATGCACGCACGCGAGACCCGCGTATTCACGCTCACACGCGACACAGACGTATTCTACGTTTTGTCTGATATTGTGACACGCACACGCAATCTGCGCGACGTCGACGACCGTCGGAACGACGTGCCACATTTCGTTGACAACGGACTACGAAATACCTGGTTAAGGCATTCTGCCGCGTTGCCAGACCGGACGAATCTTCGCACCGGATTGATACGTAATTGCGCAAACTGATTTTTATGTGGGCTTTAAACGCCACGTCTACCGAACATTTACACTCTGCGACAAAAAGATAGCACATTATACAAATAAATGGTATTTAGCTTTTCAAGTAGTATATTACATTGTTTGCGACCTGTATACTGCGTAATAAGAATAACCAATTAATTCAACATGTTTTGACGCATTTATTGCGTGAAGAAACAATTTTATTGGAGAATGTGTAACATTAAACGAAAAATCGGTGCGTCAAAATGATAGCACAAATTTCTTAAAATAGTTAAAATATAAGAATATGTATAAAGAAATAGTGTTTTAATATTTCGTAACTCCGCGTTTTGTTTGTATAACTGCCAGTAAACGTTTTGGGATAGATTTATATAGCAATTTCTTGCTTAACACTGCCCAGTTTCGTTCAATGCAGGTTTTTAATTCGTCAAGGGTTCAATATTGTCTTCCACCGGCATATACTGATCTGGCTAAATGGTCCCAGCAATTTTCTATAATATTTAAATCTGGAGACCTGGCTGGCCATTCAAAAATTTTCATATTTCCCCGCGTAACATATTCTTTTACAATCTTGGCTGTATGAACACTTGCATTATCTTGCTCATAAATAAAGTTTGTGCCCGCAATTTTTATAGCATGTCTCTTCAATTGTTAGTCGACTAAATCAATATGTTTTTCACTATTCATTTTACCACTTATAAACTTAATTTCAGTGTGTCCGTACTGTTTATGTTTTCGGCTTAACGTTCAACCCATAAACAGAAAACGAGTGTGTACCCTGAACAGATACAACCTATTGCTAACTGAACAGTGACATATAATACGGGAACTGTTTTTATTCGATTATATTTGCGAGAATTAACAGAATTAGATAATGTGCTATCTTTTTGTCGCGGAGTGTACACTTTAAGTGTCGCATCTCTCCCCAAAAAAGCAGACGGTGTTACAGTCACTCGCAGTGAAAATTTTATAGTGTGTATCGGTGATAATCTAAGTTTGATATCAGGATAATGCTGTTGAAGAATTACCAACTTCTAGTTTAATACAGTTTCATAACTTGGACACAAACTGAACAAATAGAAATTGTTTTTTTAGTAAAAAATGTGAATCCAAGTGTCCTCGCGTTCAAAATCGTACAAGATATACAACAACGCATAATTACATAATAACTAGACTGCTGATTGTATGCATTGACGGTAAAAATGAGTAGGTGTAATTTATAACGGTAATGTCATCAGAAAAATTTTTAAATGTTATTATTTTAAGCCTATTGGACATAATGAAAAAGAAAATAACTTTTATTTCATTCCAGTTTGTTGCAATTTATATAGGATATTTTCATTTTGCATAAAGATCCATAGTTTAATAATAACTCTGTAAAAAACCAATTTTAATATTTGGTAGGATATTCTTTGTCATTTATAGTTTGATTTACCACTTTATGGTAGGATGTTTGTAAATAAATAAATATGAACAAAGACATTTTGTGATTTCACTAATAATACAATCTAGAATAAAATTAATTTAATAGTTACTAAATTGGTCTCTTTTGTTTAAACTATACGTGTCAGCCAATTTTACACAATTTCCCGATACTTTATATAATTTGAAAATGATGTCAATTTACAAATTAGATTGTGTAAGTTTAGATAATATTGATCAACTTTAAGATATCATAATTTGATAACCGTCAGTGCGAGAGAGAGAGTGAGAGAGAGAGAGAGAGAGAGATTTTCCTTCAATTGTACAATTCTTTACAACTGAAAAAGGAACGTTTTATATTTCGATAAACCTGCTGAAAATGCTATCGATTGCTATGTTCATAGTAGCAGTTCAATTTCCGTCATAGTATCGAAGGGTCTAGAAAATGTTACTGGAAATTCTGTGAATTGACGGACGGAAACAAGATTGAATGTACGCGATGGCTCGCATGTTTCACATAGGGATAGAATTCATTCGTTTGAATTGCAATGTGGAATTGTACTATTAATTTGTCTGATGGTCACAGGGCTCACGGTTTATCAATTTACAATGTTCAAACGGTCTTAACCCCTTAGCTTACAATGACGCCTCAGAGGCGTCGCAAGGTTATCGGACCAAACATGAATAAGACGCCTCAGAGTCGTCGTAAGTCTACCGGGTGAAACATAAACAAGACATTATGTCCCTGCGCGCGACCGACCTTGGTGTCGCATTCGGCCCGCACAGTTGGAAATTTGATCGTAAGGGAAGGGGTTAATTAAGGAAATAAGATTGCTTGCAGTCCAACTTTCTTAGACAGATTTCTAATAATATTTTCTTAATAAGAAACATAGTTCTCATGAATGATCTCTGCTTAACTATCATTTTCACTCACTAAGTGATATTCTATTTATGATTTCATGAATTTCTGTTACAAATATAATAGTTTGAAATGTTCATTTCTTAATTGATCTAGAACTATTATATTAGATATACAATTGGCTGTAATTTCTTAATACACTGAGTGTTACATTGTTCTTATACATGTGACATACATTTGCTACAAAAGAATTTTGTCATCATTGCTACAAAAGAAATTATAAACACAATTATTATACAATTCAATCCCAAATATACTATAGCTATTAAAAATCCTAAAAATAATTCATGGAGATTCGCAAAATTAATTACTGTGCCGACATATGTATTGTCACAATGATATAAAAATGATGTAGGACTAAAAAATGGTGTAGAAAAAAATTTTTTAAAAGAATGGCAGCCATACAAAGCCAAAAAAAAAAACTGTCGTCGATATTGACATAATTCTAGTTCATAAGACCAAAGTGATCTCTATTTTATGTATCCGACAATTTGGAGAAGATGAATCAATTCATTATGGAGATTATATCACGTCTGAAAAATTTAAGTAATGATGAATTTGATTGAATAACAATCACACTGTTTGATCTTGGAATGTAGCCACACATGTAACCAAAATTTTACAATATTCGACCTATCGCATCCAAATCATTTTTTATTTCACAAATTGTTTAAAAACAAACGGCTCTGAATGAGAATATCTCCATTAATTCGGATTTTTTGATCTATGAGATTCATATGTACTGCTTCAATTTTCTTGAACTCTTAACTAATATACTTCGGTATCTCATGAGCCCAACATTTTCGTCCATTAACTTCCGCTACTGCATCGTATGATAATTGCAAATATCAAGTTTCTTGAACTGTTTTAGAACATTTGGACCACATATTTCGTCTTAAATTATATGTATATTAAAAAGTATCCAGAATGGTCTTAGTATGATACTTCCCTTGATATAGTATTAACTTTCTAAATGAATTCTTGTTCCACGTAACACTAGTTCTATGCAATATAGCAACAGTAACGTTACGTAAGATAGGATTCCGACTTTTTAGAAAAAGTATTAACGAAACAAAGAATACTTTTGACGGGTCCATTGGAGGTGTTACGAGCCAAGGTTCGGCAGCTTGCGGAACCGAGGGGAGTTTAGGTTTTGGAAAGATTATGGAATAGAGACAGGAAGGTACACGTAGGACTGGCCGTTGCCTCTTTCATCAACGGGTCGCCTCGTGTGGAACACAGGAGTGGACTTGCCGATGTCTCTTTCACCACCGGGTTGCCACGTATAAGGGCACCAAAGGACTTGCCGGCGTCTCTTTCACCACCGGGTCGCCTCGTGTGTGTGGAAGTAGGGTAAAATGGACTCGCCGGTGTCTCTTTCACCACCAGGTTGCCACTTTCGGAGCACGTAGGACTGGCCGGTGTCTCTTTCACCACCAGGTCGCCTCGTGTACGGAAGAAGGAGTGGACTTGCCGATGTCTCTTTCACCACCGGGTCGCCACGTATAAGGGATAGGTTAAGGGTTCCGCAGACTCGTAATCTATGAATTGAAATGATACACCTCGAGCGGTAAAGGTGTACCGTTACGGAAATACTAGTGACTGGGAAATCGAACTAGGTAAAATGAAATTGTAAATAGGATTGACACACAAAGATATCGATATATATATATATATATATATATATATTAACCAAGAAATTGGGTTACAAATGTGGAGTGTAAATTGTCGCGATCTAAACTCTCAGTTTTAACGCACCAAGGTGTGCGGGGGCAGACTAAATCAAGGTCCCTTATTTGGGAACGTACCGTTAATTACTTGATAGGGAACTTAAGCCCTGTCTTGTTCTGATTTAGCGAATGACTCGACGCGTACAGCGTGAACTCTTCTAACTCTCTGCCCACCCCGAAGAGAATTCTATGCCCTTATATATTGCCCAAAATCGGCCCCAGACGAGAGTGGGAGGTTCAGATTAAACCGAGTTCCTGGAAGTTATGCAACTCGTTGCATCGCTTGCAGGAGCCTAGCTTAGATCGATTCAAAAATGAGCCCTTTGTTTCTTGAATAGATCCCCTGTTTCGACTCATATCTCCGGAAGGGTCAAGGGTCGCTAACGGTAGCGCCGCATACGTAACAGAGGGTTAACGACGCCTCGGAGTAGTGGTACGAGTGAAAAGGGTTAAACGCGTGTCTCACGGACGATTAATCAGGGAGCAATTTGTTTCGGCGTAACGAGCGATATAAAATGCAAATTCGTTGCGGGGAAGGAGGAAGAGGAGGAGGAGGAGGAGGAGGAGGAGGGGTGGGGAACGGGGTTGAATCGGGAGGCGGGCAGTGTATTATATGGGATAAAACGGTGAATAAAATGTAGAGGAACGGGGGGAGGCTGTCGTGATAACGTAGACAAGATGCAACGAGCCGCGAAGGAGGACGAAGGGCGAGCTGGGTGTCCGTGTCGTGGAATGGGAAGGACACGTGGATTTGTCGACGAGCGCAAACCACTGACATCGGGGTTACGTCGACGTCGCCGTGCCGTGCCGGGCGATGCAGTCGGTAATGCAGCACTTTGCATTGTTGGCGGGTAGCAAGCGGCAACGTTTACTACCGTCGACGTGTCAATCCGTCCCCGAGTTTTACGAGCACTGCGTAAATTCTACGGCCTTGCTACGGGCGTCGTAGTCGCGGACCAACATTGCCCGAGCCCCCGTGCATCCTCAACGACGACAAATGCATTAGACTTTATGGCGGCTGGCTCGTTAACTCTCCTCATCCCACTCCCTCCCCCACCCCCAGCCCGACTGCACCTATACCAGCCTGGAAATGTCCAGACTTTGGCTAGACGTCCGCACCTGGATCCAATCGTGCACATCCCTCGCCCGGAGAATCCCCCCTTAACTCCGCGGGCTTTTCGGCCTGCCAGAAAACTGAGGTCTGAAGCACAGATCGTATAAATTCACTGCGAAAACCTTCCCCTAACTAGACATGGTCTTGTTCCATTGTACACGTCACGGGAATAATTCTGCTGTTGCTCCGAGGAGTAATCAGTTGCTTTGTCAACAGGAGATAACTATTTTCAGGGAACCAGTGCACGCTGTTGCAGCGTAACCTGCTCGTCGAATTAGAATCGCTTGCAAAAATATTTTACTTTTCTGGTTGTCACGCTACTTGTGGCTGCAAAATGCAGTGACAACGTTTACAAATTTTTGACACCTTCGATGCTCGAAAACAGTTGCAATACTGACCGATACGTAAAGACCTGTGATGTAGTCATTGGTGACTCGTGATGCTTACGTTTGGCCCGATCCTCAGTCCACGAGTCAGACTCGTATACAGTCGGGGACAATATTAAGTGGACACTTAAAAATTGCCTAACTTTTTTAAAATTGATCCAAATGATTTGATTTGATTACGCTGATTAGTTTGCCAGAAAATAAGTAAACGAAAATGTTTTTCGATTGCAATTGGTTGGAATGATAAAAAAATGAAAAATGATGTGTTTTCAACTTTTTTATCTAAGCCTATATCGATAATTTAAAAAATGCGTTTTGTAGATTTCGGTAACTTATATGTATATTGATAATGACATTGAAATATCGGTCAACGTTGTAATGAGCTACAAACGTTTCAAGATGACAGTTTAAGGGTGAAAATCGCAGATTTTCGACCTTGCCAGGGAATTTCGCCCTTATGTAATCATCTTTTAACGTTTGTATCTCATGGCAACGTTAACCGATTTCAATGAAATTTTCAGTATGCATGTAAGTTACCGGAATTTGCAAAACACATTTCATAAAATACTGTTGTAGGCTCAGATAAAAAAGTTGTAGAATCATTATTTTTTCATTCTTTTATCGTTCCAACTAATTGTAATCTAAAGAAACTTTTGTTTACTCTTTGTCTAGCAAACTAGTCCGTCTAACGTCTAAAAAATTTTTAGGAGTGCCCACTCAATATCGTCCCGGACTGTATGTATATGTCGCCAAGGCCTGGATGATAAACGTCACGGAATTATCCCCACTACCGCGGGGTATACTCCGTGAAGGGCCCCGGCATTGGACGCCGAAGATTGTAAACATAACTCGGCTCGGGTATGTCTCTTGTGGACGATACACGACGCTGGCAACACCCGTGGCATTGACGTATATCGAGAATTCACTGTGCTTTGCAAACTCGTTTCATCTTCGATTAACAGAACGTTTGATCAGTGAAGTGGTTGGGCAGGTAACCGAGGTTTGGCTAGCACAGAATCTCTGGTACTTCTAAACAATTTGCCGCAAGAAGGTCCGGCTAACGGTGCCGCGGCGGAGGTCATTTGACGAGCCTGATCATGTTTAAATCGGTGGCTTGTACCCGCCCGACAAAAAGCGTCGCGGCTCCTCGACCGCTGGGTTACGACCAACGAAAAAACTAGTCGAAGGAGGATCCGTCACGTCCGGAAATTGTTCGACTCTTCTCGAAGTAGCGGAAGCTCGGTGAAAAACTCTGCAGAAGGAGGCCAACCAGACATAGTGAACACCCTGTGATTAGGCGGCAAGAAAAATGCAGCCGACATTAATAGACCCTCTTTAAGGAGTCTCCGGGTACCCGTCGCGCCTCTGTTTTTCTCAACTCCTCAGCAACTTCCCCCCTCCCGCCCCTTTCCGTCTAACAAATGGCGGGCTATCCTGTCACGGTTTCCTGTCTGATCGATAGATTATTGTCCCGGCTTTTGTCGACTTTCTAACAGCGCATCGGAAAACATTGTTGTCGTTGACTTATAACCCCTAAATACCTCTCGGGATCGAGACGTGGAAAACGTTGACAAATGATTCGCTCGCGGCTGAATTATTGCGCCGTCCTCAAACTTCTATTCGATGTTTACTTTCGCAAATATACTTCTTTCTCTTTTCGAAAGCAACTACCATTGTGCTCGAGTATTTTATAGTAGGCACTGAATCGTGGGTGGCGGCGAATGGTATTGGTGTTGGTAGTTAACACTTTATCTACCGGAAATCTGTTAACAAACCTTTTAAACGAGTTCTTTTTCGTAGAAATTACGTGTGATTTTTTTCTTTGTAAATGGTTTTGGTAATCATTTACATTAGGGGCTTCCTCACCGATTTTGATAACCTTGAAATATGACGCGAAATATGTCCGCATATGACCTGTCAACATAAACAGACAAGACAGTGTGTCTCAACTGATTGAAGTCGTTTTAAGTTCTGACCGTGGCCGCCTTACCGGCGGCCACAATTTCAAATCTGACCCACACGTACTGCGATCACTTTTTCAGATGTTCAAACTCTTTTGCGAATATCTCGGAAACTATACCTGAGAAGCAATAACATGTATAGGAAAAAGTTGTTCAGAATGATGACCTTGACAACATATTTCAAGGTCATCAAAATCGGTGAGAAAGCCCCTAATGTCAATAATTACCAAATAATGTTAAGTAGTCAGTTTTAGTGCTCTGTAAATCTAGTATTAAAGGGACATTGAAGTTGCGAAATATGAAAGAAAACCTTGCATCCAATAATCCTACATTATAAAATACTAATGTAAAGTGTACTTACAAATTTTTCTGAATCTTCTGTTCCTCCGTTGGATCCACAGCACACAATTATTGACTCAAGCGAATACATCCGAATAATTGGACCACAATCACTAAATTCTACACAACACACTTAACGAAGTCGTGACAGCGGACGAGAAGATGTTACTCCGACCACGAATAAAATAATACTGCAATTTTAATCGCTTCGGACCCAGGGACGTGTGATACGAAAATAGGCAATTCCGGGAAATAGGGTCGGCGCCCCGCCATAATTTGTTTACCTTGGTTTTGTATCTAGTTTTTATAGACCCTCAGCGTCTAACCTGCCTAGGATAACCTGACCGTATCACCTCCGTGGAGGGGATCATTGTTAAAATCGCAGTATTATTTTGTTCGTGGTCGGAGTGACATCTTTTCGTTCGTTTTCGCGATTTTATAAAATGTGTTGTGTAGAGTTTAGTGAATGTGTTGTGCAATTATTCGGACCTATTCCCGTGAGTCAATAATTGTGTGCTGTGGATCCGACAGAGGAACAAATGAGTCTGAAAAATTTGTAAGTACACTTTACATTAGTATTTTATAATGTAGGATTATTATTCCTGTGTATGACATTGGATACAAGGTTTTCTATCATATTTTGCATCGTATATTAATGATCATTAATGATTTGCTATATAGTATAATTTAATGTGGTTCAAATAAGATACTACTTTAAATCAAATATTTTTTATTTTGATAAACAGATAGATAAAATGAAATATTTTTATTTTGTATTTCAAATATTTCCTTACAATGAAAATAAGTTGAGCAAGTAGTTAATATTATAAATTAAAATTTTTAACATGAGAAGCTATAATAGTTAGCAAAGTATTATTTGTAGTTTAATTACGAATATGTAACATGTTGATAAACAGACTAAAATATCGTAAAACATTACAGGCAACGAAATATCATAAAAATATAAGTTACTGTCAACTATTTGAAATACTATTTTACACAGTCCTACACACACCTACTCCGATCACTTTTGATTGTATTATTATATAAAAATAGAATGTCTGTATTTAACCTCACATTTTCAAGCTACAATTAACAATTTATCTTTAACAATTTTTTGTCTTTATAAAAAAGTCTCTCATTTCGAAATTTCCTTTTGACTACATATTCTTCGAATATCGAAAAAGTGTAAAATGCAAATCAAAGTTTGATTTATTCAAAGATCTGGTCCAGAACTTCCCCTTAAGGGGGGAACCTTGTGTAAATGGCCTGTTTTCAAAAACTTTTTTTGAAAAATGTAACGCATAGATGGATTCAAATCTTGAGGTATCATTTATTAACGTTATAATGTAAATAAGAATATTTTTTATAAATTTTAATCGTTAATACCTGGAAATGCGCCGTGCAGCGTACAGTGCACAAGAATGATCTCAAACAAAAAAACCAAAATAGAATCGTTAGTTTATGCAAATACGCACAACGTGACATTCTTCTTTTATTAAAATTTTAAAAATTGCAAAAATGCCGAAGTTTTGAAAAAAAACGGATTTTCTGTTAATAACAATGTTTTAAATAGAAAATTAAGAATCGGAGCTCTTCATGTTGTGGCCAATCATTTATAGAATCTATATTAAGTATCAAGTTTCATAAAGATCGAGTAATCAGCTTTTGAGCTACGCTGCACGGCATTCGAAATTTGCTTTTCGAGAAAAATGCGGTTAAAATTTGCGTAACACGAAAAGCACATTACGTGTTTGTATATCCTGAAAAAATCTTAATTCATTTTATCTTACCGCAGTTTTTCGCTAATCTGCGATTTCAGTGTCATAGAACAGATCTTCCTCTTCCTCAAAAAGTTGTACTTCAGCCATTTTTTCTTCTTTTCTGGAAATGAGCTGCTCCACCCAATACAACCGTTCACTTTATTTTGAAAGTAACGTATAAGAGTATCTCTCCAATCCTTTCCAACCTTTTTTATCGTATTCCTGAGAAAATTTCCTATCGATATAAACGAAAAAAAAGCTAAAAAATTTTATTTTAGACAATTTTCCCCCCTTAAGCAGAAGAAATGGGAGGATATCGTCTAGGTCCGATGTCACTACGTTTTCACAGTGAGGTACTTAACCCTTTAAATTTGACGTTGAAGGTGGTCAATTATACCGTGCATACCGACGGAAGTAAACGCTGGGAGGCGAACGAGCGATATTCAGGGTTAAGGTTATCCTCGTCTGCTGCCAGTTACGATTTCTGAGCGGTACGTGGGGGTTGCCGACCTCAGACTTCCAGTATGCTTTTCTCGAAGTTCACCGAGTTGGGTCGGCTGTTTACAATCTCGGTGCATCTTCTCCGCATGCAGATTATAGTCAATTAAAGACTTACTGCCCACCATAAGCCGTGATATCGGAGCCCCGAAGATTGAGTACCGTACCCTTTTTTACGACGGGTGTACAGATCGTGAATGATTGCTCAGGGCGTGGATCGATATATTGGGCGAGTCATAAATTAAACGATACCGATTACAATATTCCTGTTGCGCGGAGATGTCTCGCTATTTGAAATAAAGGCATTAGAACACTTAACGCTACCGTCAACGCCAAAATCACGGATTTCGGATTCTTTATTTCACAATTCTTCGGATTGTAAAGACGTTTCTGAGGGACACTTGTTACACATTTATCCTGACGGTATTTTGTTATTTTTAAACTGCCGGCAAATCTTTAATATTTGTTGGAACTCACAAGCACACTTTTCGTTCAAACTTGAGTAAAACGACAAGAAAAAATCATATCACAGCTTTTCCGGAATCATTTTCACGGTAAAACTCTAGTCTTTTAATTCGCTGAGAATTCAGTTTTGCAAAAAAGTTTTTGATGTTCATGGAAACATTTGAATTCGTAAAAAATTGGAAACGAAGAAGTGTACTTTTTAACCAGTTAACTCCTGGCGATCTCTTTGCAAAGCGCCCACCAGTGTGTGTCGCGATAATCTTAGATACTGCTTACGAGTTAGCTCTCAGGAAGTTATAAATCCAACTCAAATTATTTATTATATAATTTTCGTTTGTTTGTTTCATTTCGTCTTGACCACTAAACATTTTAAACATATTAAAATTTACGAATATAATTTAGTTTTCGCCAGAATTACATCTTAAATATCAAATTGTAACAAAATTTTACGCATGACGGATATAGTCGTCATGACACAAAATTCTGCCACATCTCCATGATATAGTCGTCAAACACACTTAACTGGTTAAATGACTTTGACACATCGATGAATTCAATATAAAATTTTTGGGAAAGCATTTTTAAGGTTCCATAATTTTGAAAGATACAATAAAACAATCTTTTTTGGACCATGTTGCACAACAAACCCCCTGTTAATGTCTGGCCCCACCGATGAAAGAACTACTTTGCGTGTAACGTGTGGTAGAGACACGAACTCTTGCATCCAAGATATTCGGGGACCGTCTATTGGCCCAGTTCAGGGGCCATTTATAACCAGCGTCGAATTGAATTATGGATTCGTATCGATGGCGAGCTGGCGCGGCGCACAGTGTGACGAATCGCTAATTTAGATGGACAGAATTCGGTATCAAGGATTTTTACACATTTATTAAGTGATATGTTTAGGATCGTATTAAGTATAATCAGTAATAATGTTTTACGTAAAATTTAATCTATTTTTGGTATTTAAACAATGTAGTTTCTGTTATTTATAAGTATACATAATGTGCGTCTCGACACAGTAATGAATTCTCTCTATAAATAAGAAGTAGTAATGCAAAAATATACAGTACATGTAATAACATATAAAAAAAAAATTAACAATTATTAACAAGTGCAGGGGCTATATATATTTGCAAATGTATGTACATGTAAGATTATGTTTCACTATGACCAAGTTCAATATATATTTACATGTATTTTACAATTATATTTACAAAATTAGATTCACAAGTATTTTCAATTATTCACAAGTTGCTATAACTAACTTTCAATTTAGAGAACTATATTTACAATTACTTCTAACTTAGAAAACTGTATTTGTAATTATGTACAATAATTTATAATTTATTCGGAACAACCGGAAGAGTGTACGTATAGTTATGAATACATCATATATGTACATCAGTATATGCCCGAGGCTGCTAGACGCTGCTCCACAAAAAATTAAATATTTTGACCCACAGCACCTCTTGGCACATGAAATTTATCATGTCCTGTAACCAATGAATCACCGAATGCTGTGGGAATTAACATGAACATGCTTCAACAGCAATTTGTAGCTCTACGTTGACATAAACTTCTTCTCTGTTATTCGGAAATTTATTCTTTAATGAAAAGGGACTTACAGTGAGTGTAAAAAGTATTCGTACTTGGATTCATGGACCACAAAATATACCTAAACATATTAAAAACCCATATTGTAACTAGTGCAGAAAAAAATGGGTATAAAAGACAACTTTATCTTCACTCAAGACATTGACCCCAAACATATAGCACGCAACACAAGAGAGTGGTTGCTTTATAACACAAGACAATATTCGAAAACACCTCCGCAATCACCGGTCATTAATTCGATCGAAAATTTATGGGATCTGCCTGATAAAAAAATCCGAACCCGGCATATTTCAAGTAAAGAACAATTAAAACTTGCTCTTCAAGAGGAATGGTGCAATATTACACACGAAATCACATCCAATTTAGTGGATTCAATGCGACGAAGACTGGACGCAATTATGCAGTCGAAAGGCTATCTAACGAAATACTAATTAAATTTATTTTCGCAAATTATAACACGTTTATTGCTAAATTTGTTACGTGTACGAATACTTTTTGCGTGCTAATTTTGAGAGACTTCAGACTGTTTTTAATATACCTCATTAACGTCAAATTTTCGTTAATTTATTTATGTCACATTTTGTAGTTAAAACATATATAAATCGTAATTGTGTTTTTGTTTTATAAAAAAATGTACAATTACATAAAGAAATATATGGTTTTCTAAAACTATAAGAGGTATACGAATGCTTTTTACACTCACTGTATATGTGGTTCGATTCGGTAAATAAATAATCGAAAATGTACCAAACAGTTTTCTTCACGTCCCGAGTGTTAATGCCACGTTCTGCTTTCAAGAGAATATTTTCGTGCCAATTAAGAAAGGATTTTTATAGTTGAAGCATTTATCTGTTTTTACTAAACATTTTTTTATGTTTTTACCTCCTACGAAAGTCATAACTACTACTACACTATCACAGAAAATTATATCCGATATTCTTTATGCTGGACTAGGATCGAAATGTTGTAACATTTTTGTTATGTCGAGGAATAGTAATGTTTCCATTATTACGTTGAAGAAATACAGCTGTTGAGACGAGTTCAAAATTTAGAGCAACTTGCTGCAGCAAAACGATTCTACGGAGCTTCATGAATTATTTCTAACATGCTTTCCAATATGACCTTATAAACGGAAGATTCCCTTCTTATAGCGAAACCCTCTGAAAAATCGATCTGCAATTTCTCTGTTATCATTTTATTGTACGTGGAAGATGTGTCAGAAACATGCTCTCCAATTTTTATTTCTTTCTGATTTAGTCGATTTGAACGAGTATTGAACGGGTATAATGAACGAGACTATGTGCTTCAAGGTCGGAACTTCCGATCGGTACTACTTTAAGAAAAGTCGTAAAAATGAATAGTGATGTGATCATGCTGTATGTAGGAGATTCATACGCAGAAGTATGAATAGGTTTGAAAATTTGACCGGCCGTAGTAAGTTTACTGTTAACATGAATTTATAGATATGTGGTTTCGCTGATGGACACCAAAATGATTTTCGTTCACGTATATTGGCAATCCGTGACACTGCGCGGCGTCGGTGCAGAAACGCGATCGCCGCCACGGCGACGTCGCGATATTACGGATCGGTATCGCGCGCCGGTATATTCGTCTCGATTAAAAGTATCTTCCACGACGGAGCAGAAATTACAGTCAATTAAAGAGCCGCGGTAACTACCACAATGCGATATCGACCTCGTCGGCGGCGGACCGTTCCGTCTCCCTCTATCTCTCCCTTTCTCCTTTCTCTTGATCCTCTCGTCTGCACTCCGACTCTCCACGGATGGACACACGAATACGGACGACTGCGTAGAACGAGCACATATTTGCACGAAGTAACTCACGTCCATGTATTTCTTGCAACCACGTACGTAGCTGTACTTACGTACAGCGTGTGAGATAAGATAGCCTGTGGTACCTACGGCTGGCCGGGGGGTGGCTGAGAGGATGGGGGGTATATAATTGCAGAAGGCAGAAGAGAAGAGAGAGAGAGAGAAAGAGATAGAAAGAGAAGAAGTGCACAGTACGCGTGTACGTAAGAGGCACTGGTCTCTGTGTGCACGTGTGCTTGCGAGGCTGGCGCACGTAGTCGTGTACGTGTGTTTGCGAGGGCGAAAGAAAGATGCGCGGAGATGTTCTCGCCAGGTCAGCACGGGGTCACGCTTGGAATCCAGAGCAAACTATCCCCTCCTTCGTTTTCCCTCCCATCCCACCCGTCTCTCTAAAAGTTCCTCTTGCTTGACCGCTCGCTTGCTTACCTACCTACCCACCTACCTGCTCGTCCTCCGCGTCCTTTCCTTCGTCTTCTTCGTCGTCCTCTTCTTCATCTTCTTCTTCTTCTAGCTCTGCTTCTTTCCCATCCTTTCACTACTACCACCACTGCTAGTACTACTACCACTATTACCGCACTACTCTCTTCCCCGTCTTTGTCGTGATCTTCTTTTTCCCCGATGCCAAGTAAGAAGCCTGTATACCATCGGTTCTTCGTATAACTCTTCACCTTTCCAGCAGCGTTCATCGTTCTCTATCGACGGATCGGAGAAGACAGTGTCCATCTCTTTCTGTCGATACTGTGAAACTGCCACGTGAAATTCGCGCCTTCCGCGTCATTGCGAACCGATCCCGCTGGACGAGGAAGGGATCGCTCGGACGTAAATCGATCCCTCTTTCTTCCTCTTCTTTCTTTTTTTTCTCTCTCTCTCTCTCTCTCTCTGCGCGCGTGTGTGTTTCTCTGTCTGTCTCTCTCTCTCTCTCTTTTTCGAGACGATGGACGAGAGGGAACCGGCGCAAGAGTGAAGTAGCTGACGATGGTTCTACGGTTGTCGCAGGTAAATAGTCGGTATCGATTCCGCGATTACTCGGCCGGATTTGATACGGTCGATTTATTCTCCAAAGTATTCTTTGTTACTTCGAGTTGTCGTGAGAACGTTGCGGAGTGGGCGAATCCGGTGACCATGCTGGCAACAATAGTAATTAACTCGGACGCGATTTGCACTTTTGTGATACGATTTTTACCGTGGCTGTTAACTGCTTCCGCTGTAGCATCGAGTCAGATTTGTGATGAACATCTCCAGCAGGATCGATTAAACACGTATGTTGTTAACTTTCTTTGAACCGAAATAAAATTCGATTTTATTATTGGGAATGTGCAGGGTGTCTCACCCCAGTGAGATATTATCATCTTGATTTACGTGATCATTAAACTGCGAATCCTTATGCAAAATAAAAAATATTTGCATCGATTACAAGACACAGGAGCGAAATAAAAATTTCTTTCTTCTTTTAATTATTTTATTAAACTGAAACCAATACGGTGGTGCACTTAACCGTTTGAGTCCCAAGCGGCGCGATCGCGCTGTTCAGATTTTATGTCGAGAAAACCCAGCACATTTCGAGCATTGTGGACAACTGACGGTGCGTTACCGATTGTCGAAGTCGCTCGCTCAGATTTACTGACGCAAGTACGTCACACAGCTCCTTTTAATGTATAGTACATTTTACAATAGCTAGAACAATACTATAATAATGCAATAAAACATTACAAAATAAAAATTCTCATTTAGAGAAAGCGCGGTCGCGCTGTTTGGGATTCTTCGACAGTGTTTTTTCAATACCCCCTGGGACTCAAACGGTTAAATATTTTTAATATGTCTACTGCTTCAAATTGTGCTTACTCATTTCTGTCATAAATGTATACAATCCGCAGTCTAGTAATTATAGTTAGTCGCGGCGAGACATTCAATGATGGAGATTAGCTGGTTTCAAGAGATATACATACTGATGTTATTACCTTTTTTGTATGCGGACGCGTCAAGGATTATAATATTTTATTGATATGATATAACATAACATTAGTATTTGATCATATAAATGGAGTATAAATAAACAGAGTGCTACAGTACTGTATACATAAGATTTGTGTAGGACATATAAAATTCTCAGTTTTCTTAAATGTTTCCTTTGCATTAAATTGAATTATGAATTGTTATGCATTACAAACTGCTAAAATTTCGGGAAAAGTGAAAGATACGAACTGGTGTACATGTACACAATTACAGTGAATTCTCGATATATGTCGATAATACATATGTTTACACGTTATGTTTACACTCCTCGACCTTCACGGTGTGTACCCCGCGGCAGTGGGGATAATACCGCGACGTTTATCATCCAGGCTTTGGCGACATATATAGAGAAATCGCTGTAATTTGCTCGCAATGATGTCGTAGTGCCGACTTTCGTCCTCGTAGGATTGAAATGAACAGATAAAATAAAAAGTTCATACGGAACGAAAATATTCTATTGGGTTGGCAAGAAAGTAATTTCGGTTTTCACTAATAGATGGCTTTATGTTTTGTTTGATTGACTTCTGTTAACGTTGCGTTTGTTTTCTTTCTGACATTTCATAACTGCATCTTTTAGGTTACTTTTGAAGCAAATTACACGTAATTTTGATTTAAATTGTTGGTTCTGTGTCAATTTGAACATGGAGTGCAAAAACGAACATTATAGGCACATATTGCTTTTTTATTTCCGTAGAGGTAAAAAAGCTGCCGAGGCTCACAAAGATATATGTGAATTTTATGGTGTGGATTGCTTAACAGAAGGCACGTGTCAGAACTGTTTTAAAAAATTCCGTTCTGGAAATTTCTCATTTGAAGACGACCAATGTTCGGGTCGACCATCCGAAGTTGATGATGACAAATCAAAGCCATTCTTGAATCGGATCGTCATATAACTGTCCGAGTGATTGCAGACAGGTTAAATGTCTCGCATACAACTATAGAATATCGTTAAATAAGTCTCGGAATCGTTAAGAAGCTCGATATTTGGGTTCCACACGAATTGAAAGAAATTCACTTAACGCAACGCATCAACGTATGCGATATGCATCTCAAACGAAATGAAATCGACCCTATTCCGAAGCGAATCATCACTGGTGATAAGAAATGGGTTGTTTGCAATAACACAACTCGAAGACGATCATGTTCCAAGCGTGATGAATCAGCCGAAACCACACCGAAAGCTGAATTGCACCAAAAGAAGATCATGTTGTGAATTTGGTGGGATTACAAAGGTATTGTGTATTTTGAGCCGCTCCCAAGGAACCAAACCATCAATTCAAATGTTTATTGTCGACAACTAACAAAACTGGACATAGCAATCAAACAAAAACGGTCAGAATTGGCAAATCGCAAAGGAATCGTGTTCCACCATGATAACGCTAGGCCACACACATCTTTGGTAACACGTGAAAAATAATTGGAGCTTGGTTGGGAAGTGATGTCACATCCACCATATAGCCCTTACATTGCACCATCAGATTATCATTTATTCCGAAGTTTACAAAACTCTTTGAATGGTAAAACATTCACTAATGATGATGATTTGAAATCGCACTTGGATCAGTTTTTCACCGAAAAGGATAAGAAGTTTTATGAGCGCGTAATTATGAAGCTAGCAGAAAGATGGCAAAAGATCATAGAACAAAATGGAAAATATTTTATTGATTAAAATCCATTGCTTTGATAAAAAAATTGGATTTTATTTCACTTAAAAATACCGAAATTACTTTCTTGCCAACCTAATAGATCGAATGAAAGGTCCAAATTCCATTGTCAACACGGTTTCGATTGTGTAAGCGTACGAAAAGAATCACAGCTGTTTGTTTCTTCCGCGCCGAACATTTTTCTTTCCCTGTCAAATTGCGGCGCCATCCGCGTCGAATTATCTGGCTGATTATCGTCGAGCCGGAACGGCTGGAAAGGAATAATTAATTAGTTAGCTGGCGGTCCGAAAGAATCGCGCCGCGCGCCGGTAAAGGTATGTTTCGTGCCGCGACGAAACGATTTGCCTTATAAGTGACAGCACGTGAACGCGCTTCAGCTTGCCACCTTTTAAGTGCGTCCCGTGCAGGACCCCCTTCGAACGGTACGAGACCCGAGATTCTACACGCAAATTCTGATTACGTATGCGCACGAAACTAACTGCAACGCACGTTCCGAGATGGACTTTCGCCTTTTCCCATGGTGCTTGTTAGCTCTTGACTTCACGACATTCTCACGGATACCGGCAAACTGCGAGAACAGTTTTACTTGCCACGAAACTTCGCGAAAATAACCGTGACAGTTAAACCGCCCCGAATGATAGGGAAACACTGTCGTATTTTACACGTCTACCGACGATTTCGCCACCGCGAACATTGGCTAATGCGATTTATTTAAATAAACATCAACCGAGAAGATAAGATTTACAGTGTTAATTCATTTTTTAATCTTCTTACATTTCACAGACCTATCGCGAATCTGTCACCATAGAAATGAATTTTTAACGATTGCTGTCAACGTGTGAATAATATACTTTTTCCAGTTAAGGAAAAACAAGTATAATTTACAATTATTTCTCGTGGAAGAAACGTTGGGAAATCAGTTTTTATATTCCCTAAGCTATGGTACTCTCCACTAAAAAAACCTGATAAACTGCAAGGACGAAAAAATGAAAATATTATCTATGTGCTCTTTCAATTTCTGTGGGAAATCTGTATTTTTTCGTGTTTATGGTAGTTTACTAATTCGATTATCAACCGTAAAATACGAAGAAGTTCTCAAAAATAGAGTTTGATGACTGGAATCATATTTTGCAATTAAATAGGATAAATTATTTATACATCGCTCAACCGAAGTTGTCTTTTCAACATCCTCCTGGTGAATGAGGGAGGGAGTTAAAATTTTACGTATAAAAGTTTTGTTTAATGATTTATCGAATGGGTCATTGATTGATACAATAAATGATGATACAATCTACAAAGATTGTAGAACTAAACATTTCGATAAGAAAGAACAGACTGTATTCTTTAAAAAAAAAAAAAAGAAACCGAAGAGATGCCGAATAAATGACCCATTTTTCGGATAAACTCCTTACACTTTACAGTTCCTTCAATGACACAGCGAAACTGTAGCGTATCATAGGCTTAAACTGTAGGTTCTATAATTATGTTACTTTTGTACGTAAAGTTATGCAAAAACAAACTAAACTCCAAGCATGAATCCGTGTTGCGAGACAAATTTTGCCGTGCACTCACGGTTTCCGTTCGACAGTTTGAATGTAACATTCAACAGGTTACTGAATCATAAATGCAATTTGACGTACAGTTAACACCTGTGCACCGTTCCGGTAATTATTGCATTAATACTTCGTATTAAAGTTGTAATCTAATTGAGGGAAAAGACTTACTTTTAACTCGATTGTAATACGCGCTTATGATCACAGACAGTAATTGCTTGAAATAATGACTGAATGAAAAGTTTACTTGATATAATCACATAATAAATAGCCAAGTCAGCAAACAAAATAAAGCGACCCATAAGTAAATGTTAGGAGTTATTATAAATTAAACTTTAGAAGTTATTAAATGAATTTTTATACTATCTCTAAGAATTCAACTTGAAATGATTTATTTCAAACAAGTGAAGCGTTTTGTAACTATTTTATTTGAGGCTACAATAAAAATGTAGAAAACACGTTCTGTGAATTTATGTCAGTCATGCGCATGCTAAAAATTTCATGGATATCAGTGATGCAGAACCGGGCAACAGTTACAGACCGAAGACATACACAAATTACAATTTTCACCATTTTCAATCATTTATAGTTCATAGCAATGATGCTCGATGCTGAAGCCATTTTCAGCACGTACATACATAACTTATACTTTATACAACGTAATTTTGTGATGGATGAAGGGAAAATCATGGATAAAAAATAATGAATTAATGTGCTAATTTAAGTGGAATTAATAAGTAAGTCAAAATATTAAGTCGCATTTATTCGTTACTTAAAATTTTTAAATGTAAGTATGTTTTGAAGATGATTAGTCATTTCAAAATTTATATTTCCCTTTATTTATTGCAAATGTTAAATGAGGGCCTCATATTAATTTATTCGAACAACAAAGACTTAGTTTTATTTCTTTTGTACTTAACTTTATTTGTTTATTGTCTGTTAATATGTACATTCTTCTAAACCTTTATATGTGCACTGGTATTTTTTCACAAATAAATTTTAAGATAATTATACGAGTGAGAAGAATTGAAATGATGTTCAAAACTGAAGGTATAATTCTCAATAATTAATACAAATACCGAATACCGCTTAACGAATAGTACTCGAACAATATTAAATAATATCATTACAGTTACATTGATATACTCAACACGTCACATTTAATTCAGTTTTTTGCTGGCAGAAATCAGAAGTTTTATGGACATGGAATTTATGACACTGCCTGAAAGATGGCAAAAGGTCATCGACGAAAACGGACAACACCTAATTGATTAAACATATATTTTTAAGCAAAAATTTTGAATTTTCCTCCTTAATTGAAATACGCAATCACTTAGTTGCCGACCCAATAGAACACTTATTGAAATCACAGTCACAATTGCAGCTGAATTTCCCGTGTTTAGCGTCACGTCGCGTCGCGTCGGTGCGAAAAGAAACGCAGAAACCGTCTGTTGCGTAGCGCGCCGCTTCCGGGCGTCGTTTCCGCCGCCGCGGGTTCTCGGTAGTTTCCGCTTTCACCTGAAAGAATCCTCAGAAGTACGGTAAACTCGCGCAGTCAAAAAAGTAATATCTGTCGGCAGCGAGCCGTTAATTATGGCGTCGGCTGTGTCGTCGGTGGCGCGGCGGGGCTGATGCGAGCGTATGAAGTATTTCCATTTCCATGATTGGACCGACTTTGAAATTGGCGGCCGGCGTGTATCCCTACGACAGATGGAGATTCGTGATTCCGCGTGCGCGCCAGCGCCAGAGGAACATTGAAAGAACAAGAAGAGAAAGAGCGAGGGCGAGAGAGGGAGAGAGAGAGAGAATCCGCACAGGGGAACGGGTTCGGAGAGTGAAACAGAGACTGACGGGAGCTCGGGGAACAAGGGGGGCCCCCCAGTGACCGGATGGGGGGTCGCCGCGTGTTAGGGACGCGCCGCGTGTCAATTAAGTGGCTCTGACCGGTGAGATACGGGAACTCCTTTCCATACGGATATGCATACGCTCGCTCCGAATCCGCTTCGGCTATCGTTTACATACACACGAGCATAAACGGATCCGTTCGCAGCCACGCAGACACCAGGGGCCGCCCCGATGATTCTTACCGTTTTGCCCGCGCAACCGCCATGAATACGCGGCACGAACCATTCGAGGCTGTCTACCACGGGATTGATGACTCTCCTGCCCCTGGCCAATGACGTTCTCGCGTGTTCGAACATTCTAACGCGTTGTTTTATTAATACTTTCCTTGGATAACGTTTATCGCCGCATCGAACCAGTCGCATTCGGGTTGTTAGCTGCGCGGTCTTTACTTGTACGCGATTTCCATACTGCAGATTGTAGTACGTCTCGAGCGTTTACTCGTTTGCGCTCATTTTTCATCGGCGCTACACAGCGTGTTCCCACAGCGTTAAACATCTGACGGGTCGGGGGGGGGGGGGACCCATGACAAAAATTTTTGTTTATTTAACTTCTGGAAATTACACGATTAATACTTGCTTGTAATCATTACAACCAGAACGAACAATATTTGTGAACAATATTGTTGAAATAATGTAGTTAGATTGTAAGCAAAACTCGCATCCGGGAATGTCGGGGCGTCGCGCGTCGGCGCGGCGTCGCTTTGGATGTTACAATGCAACAATGTGAAAAAGTCATATGGAGTGTGATCGTCATAAATCGAAATGACGATCGGCATGAGACGAGAGTGGGGCAGACGTTGGTTGCACGTCCGCCCACAGGTCCAGTTCCACAAAAGTGTCGGTTTAGGGAAGTTCGACAAAAGAGTCGGTTTAGGCAAGTTCGACATACGAGTCGGATTAGGCAGGACATACCTGGTACATATTGTGATAAGTCGCCCAGTTAAAAACTTTTGTATTAAAGTTCCTTTTATTCACTAGCACACTGTGCTTTATGATAAGAACAATACCATTCCTATCATATATCCTCAACAAATATTAATTTTTAATATACCTCACACACGTTTTATTGATTTCCCTCGTATAAGGTATCAAGGGAAATTGTTAGTTACTGGATAATGAAATTCCCAACTTACCCTATAATCTAGTTAATTTCGGCAGTAATAAATTAATGGTGAATGCCATTAATTTTATGATTACCGTGGCGTTCAACGTGTTAATGGAGATTCAGGTGAAAGATTTTCTATCTAGACACTGTGGGTTCTATTCACTCGTGTACTGAAGCGTGTACGAAAATGAGTCGCAAATATAACATAAATTTTGTTCATTTGACACCTTGTTCTCGAGACAATCGAGTTCGAATATTCGACGAACACGCGAGCTATTGAGTAGGAATCGTCTGACCCGTCTGTTTATTTACTACCGGTTCCACTTCTTAAGCTATATGTTCACACTGAAGCAACTTTTTCACGCTTCTTGTTGCCTACTCCTTTTATTCAGTAAAATAGGCGACTTCTTCAAGATACATGCAACATCAACCTAGAGTGCTCTTTGTTGCTTCACGATGGACATACAGTCGGGGACAAAAATAAGTGGACAGTTAGTGGAAACAGGTAAAAATGAAGTTTAGTCGAACTTACATGACTGTTATAAATTAAGTTTTATTTATTATATATTCTTATAGCGTGTAGATTATTTAGTCAATAATGAAAATTCATATTTACATCTTTGTGTAAAGATGCTGTACCATTACGAAAATGATAGCTATTTATCAGGAGACAAAAATAAGTGGACACTCAATAAAATGTGTAATAAATGGAGCACATAACAAAATTAGTACTTGGTATTGACGCCGTTTGCTTGTATTACTGCTTCCAGACGTCGAGGATTATTTTGTATCTACTTTTAAATATAATCGTTACTATTTTTTTCATATTCAGACTGTAATCTTTTGAAAAAATCGACCTTATTATTTCGCTGATCCCTTGGAACTTTTGCATCCAGTAAACTATAAGTTCTCGATAGGATTCAAGTCAGGGTTCTGGGTCGGCTATTCAAGCAATTTAATATGGAAATCCTTAAAAGATTTTTTAGTTTTCTTAGTAGTGTGCTTACGGTCATTGTCTTGTTGAAAGACGACTTCGTAGTCGCAACCCAATTTTTACCACTGCTTCTTCTAAATTTTCATTTAGTATATTAATATACTTATCTGCATTCATAATTCCGGCAATTTATACTAACGTACCAATTCCGTTTCACGAGAAGCACCCCCACACCATTAATGGTCCACCGCCGAATTTAACTGTGGGTGTAATAAATGGTATTTTATACGCTTCATGTTTTTTTTTCTCCAGACTTTGTGGTTCTTTTTTAATTGCCGCAACTCAAATTTATTTTCGTCGTGACATATTCACATATTTTTTTTTGCAAATGCTAAACGTTTTCTCATATTTCCTTTATTTAATATGTGGCTTACGTCCAGCCTTGCAGCATCTTAAGCCAGCTTCGTGCAGTCTTCGTTTTATTATTTTGTTGAAACCGTTTGTTTACTTCTACTATTTCTGCAATACTTCTTGCTGCAATCGTTGGATCTTTTCGACTTGTACGAAAGATTCGACGGTCTTCTTGTAGGGTAGTACATACAGTACGTTTGGGTTCACGATCTCTTAAATTTTTCACGGTTTTATGTACTAGACACTTTTTATAAATTTTTGCTAGTTCACCTTTGAATACGTTACACTTGCGAGTTATTATGCGGTAACTTAATTTCTTACAGCAGTCCCATACAATTAAATGGCGAATTTGATATGAAATTTTGTTCGTTTCTGGCATTCTGCAATTATTGTATAAATTTTCTTACTTGTACGAATCTTGAACTAGTACTAATAAGTTTGATGGTGATTATTGCATGTAAGCGTGACCTGTGCCTAATGTTTGTATACATTTATTACCTCACAATAACATTATAACCAAGTGTCCACTTATTTTTGTTCCCTGATAAATAGCTGACATTTTTTCGTTATGGTACAGCGTGTTTACACAAAGATGTAAATATGAACCTCAATTATTTGTTAAATAATCTATACACAATAAGGATATATACTAAATAAAACTTAAGTGTATAACAGTCATGTTAATTCGACTAAACTTCATTTTTACCTATTTCCACTAACTGTCCACTTATTTTTGCCCCCGACTGTAGCTTTACAAATTCCAGGCACGCGAACTTGCTGGATTTTCAAAGTTGATTATCTCGAAAATAAAGCCACACAAATGAAAAAAATGTATTACATATTTTCGTCTTATTTTCTCATGTAGAGTCGCTCCCTCCAGGGTTGTACAATTCTAGGGCAACTTGTATGTGTGGTGCAATATGGGAACGGAGGAATGTCGAAACTAGGCCATGCACATTTTGACAACCTGATGCAGTAATGTCTCGATGGAACTTTAGGACCAAAATGACGCTTCTATTGTGCAGAGATAAACATAGAGTAGGATAGCGAGTGCACAACATCCGGTGACAAAATTTGTTTACTTCGTGACATTTTTCTGATTTAAATGACACCGAGAACGACACAATTTAGATCGTTCTACTACTTCTTTGACTCCTTCTTTATCCGTACTAGTCGGTGGAACATGAATGTTCGGATATTAGAACAGTTACCGAGTTGCAGTGCTGGATTAAAATTTCACTGATTTGGAGAAGAATTTTATAAAATCTGCCGGATCACTTAAACCAGGGCATTAATATTTTACAAAACTCCGTTTCGTAAGACGTGCAAGAAATTCCGCCATTTTTTTAGAAAAAAAAAGAGAGTCAGCAACTCCATAGCAAATTCTGGCTCTTACGCCGTTGCATTACAATGTAATGAATGTAATACGTTGCAATGCTATTAGCCGGGTATATTTATTTAATTAGCAGTTCCTTCTACGAAGGCATGTGGACAGATGCAAAAAGTACAGAAGAAAACTCGATAATTGCAGATAATGGTAGTAATACATAACGGATAATAAGACATTTTCTGTGACGTGTTAACAAATCTGATGGACATTTTCGACAAGTTGAAAGTTCCTTTAATGAAAGGCTCTGTTAACGTTTAATGCAATAAGTGCTACTCTTTCCAATCGCCCGAGGGATATTAGTTTCTCTTTGACTTAGAGGCGCTTGCATACACATGCATAGAGGCTGTGTGTGTGTGTGCAAGGTACAACACCAATCGAAGTTACAAAGTAAGCGAGCGTATCCATACATTTTACGTAAATGACCCCAATCATCCTGTTCTCGCAACATTGTTTCGCAAAGTGCCATTACAGGCACGAGTAACCATAACATGCTCTCTCCGTCCCTTTTGTTCCCGTCATTTTTCAGACTCTTTCGCTGCCTCGATCTTCCTTTTTCTCTTCTTTACCGCAGGCGCGTGACACAAGACCTCGTTATGATGACCCCAGCTGGAAATGTTCACGGTGGTCTTATCCATGGCGATCAAGAACCAATCCCTGTTTACCTTCAGTCTGAACAATCCAGGCATCGCGATACTATTATGTCATCAACCTGTAAATATATGCTTGTAGATTAGCGGCGTCGTCAGTCACCCAATCTAATCAACAGACTTTTTGTTTTTATGCAACCTAAAAATTATTTACCTCGATGACAATGGATAGGAGCCAAACAAACGTTTCATTCCTCTTTTAATAATTTTGATAAGCTGCCACTAATATTAGGTTGTTGCAAATGAAATGGCCGTTTTTGGATCTTTAACATAAACTTTTATTTTACAAACTTTATTCGCATTCCATTAATCGAAATAATTACCATCGACATCAATACGCTTCTTCTTCAAACGCGAGGCAATAAATTCATCAAATGCAGTTTTTACAGCACATTCTTCTTTGAATATTTTTCCATTCAAAAACCCGTCTAGGTGCTTGACAAAATGGCAATCAGTAGGTGACAGGTCAGGCGAATAAGGAGGATGAGGCAGAACTTCATACTTCAACTCAGCTAATTTTTTTTACAGTTTGTTTCGCAATACGTGACCGAGCATTATCGCGAAGCAATAATACATCTCGTCTATTGACTAATGCCGGCTATTGAACACGCAGTTTTTCTTACATTATTCCATGCTGAACAAAAATCGATTTTGAATCACGTACACTGTACAATATCAATAAACTTACACACTAAAATTCATGCACGAGATATGCACTTTTCCTATTGTACAATTTCAACGCTATCTGTCGTGGAAAAATTAAACTACAAAGACGGGAAGTTTCAAATATGAAAAACGGTCACTTCAATTGCAACAACCTAATACAATGAAACTCTTAAATTCATTCCACCTATCTCCTCCTTTAAATTGCAACTACTTATTTTTACCACAAGTGCATAAAATACGCAATCTATTCATGAAAAGAATAGCTATGTGTCATTTTAAAGAGTGGAGAGATTAAAATTAATTAAGTTATCTCGATACATTTCTTACAGCTTGATAAAACTGCTGAAGAAAGAATCAAACTAAAGCAAGCAATTTTTATTTTGTGGCAGAAATGAGCAAATCAAATTCAAAACAGTGAATTTCAAAAATTTTACCATTAACTGATCGAATGGGGTCACTGACATGAATGTCTTTTAATGAATTATGTATACCAGTATTTATTATGAATAAGATTGTAGCATCTTTACTTATTTAACTAATACAGCCGTTTTGGAAAAACATGAAAGTTTTACTATCTAAATAAAAGATATTGAATCTATCGTAAACTATTCGCGCAGTTAAGGGTTAAAAATATTGTTGCATCATTCTCAACTCACTTAGATTATAAAGAAAAGAAATTAATGTCTACGCATCACCTGTACCCAGGAATTTACTTAGAGAAGTTTTATCTTGGATAAAAAAATCAGCAGTCATTAATGAGTTTCGCATTAGAACAAAGCGATCGGATATGGAATAGCAGTGTGATTTTCGGGTGTCACTGTAACAAGAATTTTGATGGTTATTTAACACTTTGATTGCCAAACAAGAAACCTAAAAAATTCCATGAAATCAAAGTAAATTATTTAATGAAATAGAAATTGAAAAAAAAATTAAATTTATGTTGTTGTGTAGTTCTCCAACTTTCTTGCATTTTACAGATACCTAATTAAATTTGGTACAATGAATATATTAACGTAAAAATTCATTTTAAAACCTGAACAAATAATTCCGTCACCCATATATGGGTGACATGGCAGTCAACGTGTTAATCACACATTTACGTTTAATTTACAAGTGATCTTATAATTCCAACGCATGAACAGTTTTCAATATTGAAAAGTAAACAACATAAATAGTGCCAGATTTGGAACACTGATATCAAATACAATACTTTCACAAGAAATAGTTTTGTTCTTCTCATTGACTACGTTTGTAAAGTCGTGTTCGTGAAAGCGTGAATCAAAAAAGTAGTTACTCAGCAGTTTTCAAACTCTGCACCAGCTTTCAGATATTACTGAATAACTCTACCATGTCGAGAGCTCTTAATGGTCGCTTAAGGGATCGATTAATGGTCGATTAAGAACCTCTTGTACTCTATTTTAGTAAAGACACAGACAATGATTTAAAAAACAAGAAATAGTTTGATTAGTTAAATTTTGCTTTTCAGTTTGTATGCCTCGGACGAAACATGATCGAGGAAATCTCAAAGAACAAGCGAGTGAGGGAAATATTAGGTTGGCAAGAAAGTAATTTCGGTATTTTTAGGTGAAATAAAATCTAATTTTTTATCAAAGCAATGGACTTTAATCAATAAAATATTTTCCATCTTGTTCTATGAGCCTCGGCAGCTTTTTTACCTCTACGGAAATAAAAAAGCAATCTGCGCCTATAATGTTGGTTTTTGAACTTCATGTTCAAATTGACACAGAACTAACAATTTTAAACAAAATTACGTGTAATTTGCTTCAAAAGTAACCTAAAGGATGTAGTTATGAAATGTCGGAAAGGAAACAAACGCAACGTTAACAGAAGTCAATCAAACAAAACATAACAACAGGTATTAGTGAAAACCGAAATTACTTTCTTGCCAACCTAATACTTTGAAAGAAGCGATATTTAATTTGCAATAGCTAGAATTGCGGTTAAGGAGCGGGTGCTTGGGCGATACTGGGTCTGTTGTAGGGGCTTGTGGATATGTGTACATCAACATACAGAGTGAGAGAGAGAGAGAGAGAGAGAGAGAGAGAGAGAGAGAGCCGAGACCATCCCCATCGTTCTTGCACACACTGGAGAGCGTGGTATGTGCGCGTTAAACCGCTCTACCGCGGAAACGCGTTAAACCGCTCTTCACCTTTTGGCCTCCCTCTCCTCCCTGGTGCCCCACCTCCTCCGGTTCACGTCTCCACCCCCGTACGCGCATCAACCCTACTCGTGAACTTCCGGTCCTCGACCCTTTCACCCTTTTCATACTCGTGTCCTCTCGCATCCTTCAAATCCGCCCCTCGCCACCTGCCATCCCGCTGTTCCTCTTATCCTTCCATTAACGGTGTAAACCCCACGGCCCGGTAACGCATCCTTAAAAATCGTCCGTGGCATATTTAATGTTTGCACTTCGACGCTTCGTCGTAAAGCTCCTTTCGGGATCCAACGGTGTTCTCCATTAGTGCTTAATTACATGGAAGCTCCTTCGTCGTGGCCCCAGCTTTTACTTTTCTTTTCTCTTCGTTCACGTTTTTCCACCCATCCCTACCCCCTCCCGTTCTTCTTCTTCGTTTTTTTTTTCTTTTTGCCAAGTACGAGAAAACATAATGCCTCGTGAATATTCAAGCTCGGAAGTTTAGTAATAACGCGGCGCGACAGTGACAGCACGGTCCCGCTCCGTTGTATGTATTTGTGTTTATACGTATACCACTACGTTGTAAGTGATACCCGGGGAAGTGGATATCCGGTTTCGAAACGGTCGCTCGACAGGGCGAAGTAGTTGTTACACCGGCAGCCGGGATCGAATTGATTTGACTCCTGATCGGAAAGTAGAATAATACGGTTTATCTGGTTGTCGGGCGGTGACCAATCGCGGGAATTCCATGCTATTTCGATTTGATATTCATCTGTTCGTTTTTCTTGATCCGCTTAGTCGGATGGAAACGTTGCGACCCTGGATTATCAGAATAACAAGTTATCTCGTGGATCGTCTATACTGGCTGGAATTAATATTCGAACAGTTTTTTAACACTAGATCGACGGAACGCTAACAGTGATTCTATATTGTTTTATAAAAATTGCAAGGATATATTCATGCTTTTCTGTGATTTTTATTATAATATACAGCCAGTCGCATAACCGATGGCAAACAATTTAATTCCGTATAACTTTTTTCTGTATGGGACAAAGGACTTCCATTTTTCTGCCATGCTAGAAGTATTAATTTACGATATGACGTGTAATGAAAATTTTGGAAAAATTGTGTCGGAATTACGAAAAAAAAAAAAAAAAAAAATAGTAATAGTTGCTTTTTACAACATTTCTATTTATGCAGGTAACAAAAATTTAAAAAATTGTTTTTGAAGATCTATATAAGTTATACAGGGTATCCCTTTTAAAGTTTTTTTCCTAAACTACAGCTCGTTATAAAAAATAGTTCAAATAAAATTTACTTGATTTCGGGGAGACATCTTATTTGATATTTTTAATAAGAATTAACTTTTTTTATGAGTCAGGTTTGTGTTTTAAAAATTCATAAAACTGTATACAAATCACGTCGAAGCTGAATTTAGTCTAAACGATTTAAATTTTTCGATTTGTAATTGGAATTTTTCGGTGGTCCATATATTGTTCACCAATGAATCACCGTAGCCCACTCAGCGACCACAAAAAACTGGGAAAATTACCGCGGTTTGTTTAATAAAATGAAATCCGAGAAGTTAAGATGTATGTGGTATTAATCGCTTTTTAAACCCTCTTACGATGCTTATACTTGAAGAAAATGTATTAAAAAAAAAAATGAATTTTTTGAAAATCAAAAACCAGAACACCTCTTTAAGCAGGTTCGCGAGTCGCTGTGTTTCGAAATTTGTGATTACGTCCGTGCGTCTACTGTTAAATCGTGAAATTTGACTTACATTAGTTTGGAATCAAGCTGTCCGTATACATCGTACAGCGTAGCAGGGATAAACGCGGCTGAGCAGCTTTCCCGCTCATAATGAAATGCTAAACGCACGATGAGGGTGCTGTTGCAAGGATAAAGAATGGTCGTGTAAAACTTTCGTGACGACCCATGTCGCGATGTATTATCAGTGCCATTTGTAATGCTGATTCGACTACTGGCCCGAGAAATTGTCTGCGCTCCAACAATCCTATGAAATTACGTGGAAATAGTTAAAGTGTACCGTTCTGATAAAAACATTTTCTGCCGGTATCTTTTCCATCGGTTTTCCAAATAATAACAATAAGAAATTATGCACTTACAAACAATTAGTTTTATGCACACGATTCAGTGTCGACTTTACGTATTCGCGATAATGTTATCATCAAGTCGTACGATATTCTGATTTATTTAAATTTGTGTTTCTTACAATTTCAAATTCGCCTGTAATTTCTAATTTTACCAATGCTAAAGTGGGACGCGGTTTCTCTGCATAAGTAAAGGTATGTTACATTGTGGTCACGTAAATGATCCATGTTATCAGAATTTTTTACTTGTAAGATACAAAGTTACTTTGCCATCTGTTCACGGTGTTATTCTGCTAGAATAACAATGAAACACCTGGTGCACGTAGTAATCACGATTCCGTGTTTTGCGTCTACCAACAAAGATCTACCGGATTTCTACAAAATACACATTGCTGTGCAATATAGGAAAAACAAGAGATGTATTCAATTGTCAAGATTAGTCTTGAAAAATCCTAAACTTTAGTAAATCATCTCGTCAGTGAGGGATGTTTATCCTTTTAACTAGGGATGACGAGTTAATTCGTCGTTCCAGTTCGTTAAAGTTTTTTACAAGTTTTTCATCTTCTTCGTAGTTCAACGAATAATAGGGTAATTCCGGGAGAGACGCACCATAGAGTGAGATGCACCAGTTTTTATTGTGGCAATACTGGACGATTCTCACCTGTTTTTCTGTTATCATTTATAACATTTCAACATTTGTAAATATTTTCAAAACGAAGAACACGTGTATTATTTTATTTCGTGACAATGGTCTCTCTGTCATGACATTTCATCGTGTTTTGACAAAATTTTTTGTACTGGTTCTTGTTTTTGTATAGGTGCGTCTCTCCCACATTTTAGAGAGAGACGCACCATTAATGTATATAAGAGTATTAGGTAGTCATTTTTATAAAAATTGAAGTATCCTTTTTTTAAACAATTAAAAAGCGATAAATTAAAACCAAACTTGTTCTTTGCCACGCTATTTTGTAACATCTTACTCTTTAATTAATTGAGATTAATTAATTTATATTTATTGCTCTGTAATTAGGTAATTAAAAAGGTGATGCTTCATTTTTGAATTATTGAACCACACCTAAAGTAGATTAGATTTCTTGTTTATAATGCCTCTAATGGCTCCATGAAACATGTACTACTATGTATTTTCCTTTATATAATATGTGGTAGAGAAAAAAAAGAATAAAAGTAGGGAGAAGAAGAAATAAACAAAAGGAGTGTGTCTATCCCGAATCAGGAGTGCATCTATAGTTATAACCGCAGGTCCAAGGGAGAGATGCACTTTTTAAATAAAAGTTTTACTCTTTTAACGTTATATTTTATTAAGGAGACTTAAATAAATAATTAAACTATGCCTGCCTACACTTTCAATTATTTTCAATACAATTTTTATAAACAGAAAACAAAATGTGGTGCATCCCTCCCGGAATTATCCTAGATATATTAGGGGTACCCATAAGTAATTTGCAAAGAATTTATTTTGCCTTTAGTTCTGTACCGATCGTTGAAGAGGAAACACGTATTCTTTTACAGTTTTCGGTAAAGCAGCCCGTGTTCAAAATATTCTAAAAAGTATAATTTTTTTGTACAACCCTGCAATAAAATGGCGTCGTCCGTACCTTCCGAGGATCATATATTCGTCATTGCATACTTTTTCATTTTCATGCGGGATTTAATGCAACGGTAACAACAAAGAAAATTTGCAATGTTTATGGAGATGTATTGAAGGTCAATAAGTGTCAACGTTGGTTCAGAAGGTTTGCTGCTGGTGATTATGATCTCTCTGACAGGCGTCGAAGTGGACGACCAGTTGAATTTGATAACGACACCTTAAAATCTCTAGTGGACGCTGATCCAAAATTAAGTATACAAGAATTATCGAGAAGCCTTGGGTCCACATGATCAACTATACAAAGGCACCTACACGAAATGGGAAAGGCATATAGGCAAGGAATATGGGTACCGCATCAATTATCTGAGACCAACAAGAATATTCGTCGATCTGTTTGTACTTCATTGCTATTCAGATTTCGTAGAGATACATTTCTTAGCAGAATCGTTACCGGAGATGAAAAATGGATTCTTTATGATAACATAAAGCGTTCCAAGCAATGGCTTTCTGCAAATCAAACCGCAATATCAACCCTTGAACGTAGCTTATCACTTAGAAAGGTGTTACTGTGAGTTGTCGAAACCTGGAGAAACATTTACTGCTGAGTTGTATTGTCAGCAATTAAAACGGCTGTATTCACAATTGAAAAAGAAACTATTGAAAAAGAGGGCACTTTAGTCTACAGAAAAGGTGTGATACTGCAAATTGACAGTGCCCGGCCTCATACTGCAAAACTCACTCAGAAAAAAAAATCAAAGAATTGCAATGGAAAGTTTTACTGACTATCTATCTATTACGAGTATCTATCTAAGATACTCTGACTATCATCTTTTCGTATCTCTGAAGCATTATTTAAGAAATAAAACATTCTCTTCTGTAGAAGTTGTGAGAAGGCACCTCGAGTCGTATATTGCTTCACGAACCCTGGATTTCTATAAGAGGGGGATTGAAAATTTGCAGGAAAGATGGAAAACTGTCCTTGATAATAATGGAGATTATATAATAAATTAAGAAATAAAAACCTGAATTTACTACAAACTTTGTTTTAGATTTCAAAATAATTGATTACTTATGGGTCCCCCTAATACTAAATAAACTATATCAGTATAAACTATATTGTATTTATGATAACATGATAACTACGGTGAAATTATGTTTCTCTCAATTTCATGATTGAAACCAGACCAAATTAAAAAAATGGTTTATTAATCAGCCGACCTACGTACGACTTCCATTTCCTTTGGAGCAGTTCCCTTCTGCGTTAACCCTTTGCATTCGAAGTTATTTTAACTCCAAAATGAAACATTTCTTTCGACCTAGAATATTACCCTTCTATATATATTTTTTCATGTTACACATACGAAAATGGTGCAACTTACTGGTACAATACCGAAATGTTTAGTGATTTATTAAATACAAACAAATTTAATGATGTAAAAAATATTTTTAACAATGAATTTTTAGTGGTGCCTTGCAGGCACCATTCGAGTGCTAAAGGTTAATATAGCGATTCCAGTAGTGCCGCAATCTCTTAACTACTTGGTGGGAATCATTTTCTTCAAATCCTTCGCGACAGTTCGTTCACGGCATGCGTCTGTTGCGATTCGATGCGAATTTCTTGTAGGGTGCCAATGTCTCTGTGGCAGAAAACAATTTCACGTCCATCTTTTGTTATTACTTCAGCCGAACGACCACAAGCTTGATCTGACATGAAACTGATAGAGCCTAATTGTCTTTTTACATGTTGTGCAACGTCTATTTAGCGGGTAGCACGGGGAAGTTTAGGGCGTTCAGGTTGACGAATCAGCCGGGCAATCGGTAGATAAAGAAACCTTCGGGAGATCGTGCAAGAAAGGGCAGCATGAACGGTAATCTACATCCTTGTAGAAAAGGTCGAGAGCGCGGGTAGAGAGTCAGCCATCCGCCCCTGGAGGCGGGTAGGCAAGACGAAGCCCCGGCACACGATCTATCCTCATCCATGCGTGTTCGTGACTTGGGTCGGGCCCGGCCGGGCCCCGACCTGGTTGGGCCCGGGCTGGCTCGTTCTCTGTTCGCTCTCGGCTCCCACCAACCGTCAGGAACGCTAACCGTACACCCGGATCCTTCTGCTCTTTCGTCTTCGATCCTGCGGCCCTAAGGAGCAGTCACGGAGCAACCCTTGCTGCGGCGGGCGTTAGAATGCCCAAGGGGGACGGGTGAGGTTGTAAACGAGGGCGAGGATGGCATCGCAACGGCCGGACGGAGGGCAGAGGGGCAAGGTAAAGGGAGAAGGCAAGTGGCGAAGAGGTGGGCAAGAGGTTTGGAAAGAGGAGGGCCAGGAGGGAGGCAAAGACTCTCCGCAGGTCGATACCATCGCTAAGAGCCACCAGGTTCAGGTCTCCCGCTGCTTCTATGCACTGGCGAGAGGGACAGAGAACGGAGAGGACCAAAAGCAACAGAGAGGAGAGAGAGAGAGAAAGAGAGAGAGAGAGAGGAGGCCGATTGGAAGGGGTGAGAAGGACGCCGGTTGGAGGGACAGAGACGAAAGAGAGACACAGAAAGGTTCGGATAGTTAGGAGGAAGAGGACAGGGATAGGAGGCTTCCCCGTAATTATTCAGCAAGGAGGACCCGCGGGTCAAGTCGGGTTATCTTAGCACTAGGATGCAGGGTTATCTACCCTGCATTACTCTCGTTCCTCCCCGTCGTTGGACCGAGAACCACGCAGCAGGAGGAAGAAAGAGAGAGATAGAGTGAGACTTTCTCTCTTTGCCTCGTAAACATTCCCCGTTTCGCATTTAGTACACTTTCTGTATGGATATACATATGTACATATATATATATATATATACGTATGTACACGTAGACGACGCAGGACCCGATACACCGATAAGATTGACCACCGAAGAGACGCGGTTTTCGAGTTTAACGGGTGTCGAAAGCCTGAATGCCGATCCCGCTGCCACCCAAATAGAGTCGTGTCGTTCACCGGGGTCGTCTCTGTTTCGCGAACTCGAAGCTAATTAATCTGTGCTCCTCCTTGACCACGGGAGAGGCTAAACTTCCGCGACCCTCTACATCAGCAAAAACGTTCGGATCTTTGCGAACAAGGTACATGTACGTCGACTCCACGCGTTGAGTGGCTGCGTGACACGTCTGGCTAATGATTTCATCAAATTAGTCAAATGCGGGCGTAACGAGCTCACAGATTCGATCAGTACTGCCTTTAGCACTCGGCAAACGATCCACTTGCTTATCGATGAAAAGTAAATAAATGAAATTGTAATAGTTGGGACATCTAATATTTTACGTTTTTTAATTATATTTGTAGAGTGGAAGGGTCATCTCAGGAGATTGACTCGTGTATTCTATAAAGTGCTTTATTAACTGCTCTCTGCAAAGTCTAAACGTCAACTGTTCCTTGCCGAACGGATTATTCAAAACGAAGACTAGTGTCTGCGGTTTTTATATCTTTGTCCTTATAGCGCGACTCGTCGTCGATCAGTTATTGTGTGTCGAAATGCAATGACACTTTTTACATGCGTGTATACATGATAGCGCAAGGTGTTTCTTTTACATATTATATGTAAGCATAGGGGAGAGTGGGATATTTACGACCCAGATATTACGAAACAGATATTTCAGTCTATTAGAAAAGGAAAGCAGATCATGCCCAACCGAAAATCGACAGGTTCGAACGCGTTCAGTGTCAGACAATAAATCGTAGAGAGAAGCAGGACCCACGGTTTAAGGTAAATACAATTTGAACGTTTTGTTACTTTTCATCTAATTTTTCGTGACGTTACTTTGTCATATAGCCTCTGTAGTGAGAGCGATACATTTGAGATTTATATAAGTAGTTATAAATACGATTCATATACGAGACTTTGGCAGTAAAGAATTTTTTGTTGCACGTTTTGTTTTTAACCTCTGAAATAAAATATGTTGCTGTGTTCGTGATTACCCCCTCAGTAGTCGGGTAATTACGAACACGAAAGGTTTCGTTCTTTTAATTAAAAGTATATTTTATTTTTAAATTTTATCAATTCTGATTACTGTAGGTTATAAATAAATAGTTTAACTATAATTATAAACAATAAATAAACTTGTTTCATACTCAGCTATCGTTTTATTTGAATTTTTTATTGGGTGTTCGTAATTACCCCACTGTTAGGGCCGAACAATTTTGGAGTAAGAAATAATAGTTATTGTCATTGAACATTGTTGGACAGAAGGAAGATTAAGTGATAACTTTCTCTTTTATAAATCTACCACTGTTGGTCAAGTGACTGGTTTAAAAATTTTTATTTTGTAATATTGATTTTACCAAAATGCAAAAAAATATCAATTTTTTTATTGAAACGCATTCATGCAGACTGATCTTTTCTCGTAAACAAGCTCATATTATGATGAAAATTGTACGACATCTAAATAAATACAATTTTGTCACTTCTACAAGGCAACGTGTACCACTGTTAATGTTCGGTAGGTTTAGCATACTATTCTCATCAGTACTCATTCACGGTGTTGTTTTTGTAATGTTATGCGACGTTGTCGTTATGTCGTCTGCATCAGTGAACAATAACGAGTCACCTCACTAACTAAAACAATTTGGACACGTGTACTCTTCGTTATGATTCTACCTTGAATATTTTTAACGTTAAGATCTAATAAGTAATCATTTATCAACTCGAAAGTAGATCATGGTCTTCTGATCTATACAATTGCATCGATGGACTTCCGTGAAAAGTCGCATTACAGGATAATACAGCTATTACTCCATTAATCCATGCAAAATTTTCCTGTAAAAATTATTTTCATTTTTAATATCAACCGAGTTATCTAAGGGGTCACTTGGTTATCTAACCAAGAGAGTGTTCTGGTTTTCGCCGCTTTTTCGAATTAAAGAAAAAAAACTATTGAACATTCTGCATTGAGAGTTTGCATACGCAGGTATTTGTATTTGAAGTGCACGTATGATTTTTTAAAAGTAAAAATCATCAAAGTTACACAAGGTATATTTTTCGGTCTTTATTACGATAAAAACAAAAGAAGAAATTAACGGAATTAAATATTTTGGTTCATACGATAAGAGAGTATGCGCTAAAGACTTTCTGACAAAAATACAAATCAATTGTTTTACCGTTTTAGGCTAGAAAACCCCTTTAATGGCTATAATTACGTTTTCGTATTTCATTTCACAAAAATCTGTAAGTAATTGCACCGGAATATTTCGTGCGGTTTCCTTCCTAGAAATTAATTAACACTAGAACTACCGAGCCTTACGCGTGACTTAGACTTATCCCTTTATAATAACAGCAAGATTGAATTTTCTCAGGTTTCATACGACTTTTATGGTAACATGTACTCCGAAAAAGAGATATATTAAAAAATTTCTCGTGAGAACGTTTTTATAGTTTCAATAATCGTGATAGAGAAGAAATCATCCACCAATCATTTTGACTGGTTCGGTAGTTCTAGTGTTAAAATCGAATTTAAGTCAATAAAGTTACGTTTATGTCGTTACAAATTGAATTTAAGTCGATAAAGTTACGTTATACATGATGTGTAACTTTCAAGTACTTGAACGTTTAATTATATCAGCTTAAAATGGATAGCCTAAAGTTAAAACCTCGTACTTTTCGGTTTACTCATCTCATCATTCGCTTGATCTCTTCGCAGCCCTGATCCCTGTTCCTTGTGATTACCGCCTAGTTTTATTCGTGTCAAACTTCATTGCAAATAGCAATTTCGATGATTATGAATTACCTCATTTCTTGCGAATACAACTCGAGCTTTTTGCAATAAAGTGTAAGCTGGTAGAACGTTGGAAAAGGGTCGTCAAAGTGAATGGTGACTGGTGGCTATAGTTTGTCCAACGAGACGAGGCAGTAAACGTAAACATAGCGACTCGAGTGCGACAGAGTTGAAGTCACCCTTCTTGTTGCCAAGGACGCACGCTGGTGTTTCAGTGCCTCGTCTCGTTCGACAGACTATACATCGTGAATTGAAAATAAACGTTAAAAAAAAAAAAGAAATGTTGACCGCAACAGGAGCATTGTCCGGTACCGGATAGATTCGCATTTCTAATGGGAGAATGTAACATTTCCGTGTTCGACGTGTTCGAAAAGAAGAGAAACTCCGCGAAAAGGGATTGCCACCGTTAACGGGTTAACCGTCCGCGTTACACGTGTTACATCCAATTGAAGCTCCGCGGGGCCGTTATCATTTATCATACAAGGAACACTTGCACGCTCCGACGCTCAGAATCGAGCACAAAACACGACGTAGGATCGAGAACGGCTCCTTTTGAAAGGGGCATCGATGGAATCCCAATACCCCGGCTCTCAAGGATCCTTCACGTCACGGAACGCGTCTGCCCTCGTAGATACTTCTGCTCTCCGCTCGTGTAACATTGACACGCGCGGCGTACACGCGTCGAATACACCGATACACACACATTATACATATGTACAGTGGTGCGGGAGTGTGCCGGCGCCCCTTGCCTGGCGTGCAAATGCAATTGGATGCCTTGTACAGCCGCGACAATTGCGGGCTACGCGTTCGCGGACGTGTCCCCATTTGCCCGTTCGGCAGTTCCCGAGGATCCGAAGAATATTACGTGGCTTTACGGCGGTGCGGCGCGAGGGACAGAGGGCAAAGGAACTCGAAGGACAGCGGGGAAGAGGGAAACGGACACACCAACAGCGGGACGAGGATACGTACCGGTGAAACGCATATGCCGCGATAGAAGGCACGTAGAGTCTCTATGCAGAGACTCCAGCTGCGCCATGTGCGTCGTTTGCCCCAAACGTGACGCTGCTCGTCATACCCAAGGAGAGATGCGATGCTTTTTTATATATCCTCTGCTTAAAGTGAAACGTCGCAGGGACACCAGCCAACGCCCTTCGCCTGCGATCCGCCAGCTGACCCGCCTCTGGACCTGCACTTGCTTGCAGCCACTCGATCCTCGCGGAATCGGTCGCGGAACATCATCGATCCTTGCCTGCACAGCCGAAAAGATAATACACTCAGGGATGAAAAGATTGGGCACCGTAGGTTTCTTTGCGTTTCTATTCTTTTCTCCGTAATTTTTAGGATTTTTTAATAACTTTATAATTAATTTTCGGCTTCTATTTACAACTATTGATATTTTTGTAACTGAATATTGTTCTTCCTTTAACTTCAATATTGTATGTATTTCACATTCATTTCATCTTTTTCCACGATCTATTTCTAACACTGTACTATGTTCTTTTTATCAAATAAGCACAAATAAACGACGCACACACTTTATCAATCAGGTTGTACAATGCATGTATCCACATCAGGATCTTATGCACAACTGAGAATCGAAAATCTGCAGCTTGTGCTATCATTTTGTCCCGTTTGCGGACCACAATATTTACGTTTTCGTTTCTACAATTCTGTTAACCTAAATGTTGTGGATAATAGTCAGTACATTATATATGTTGACATATTACAATATTAATTTTCACCAGTTTATGGTATTAATCGAGCAAAAATATGTAATGCGCTATCTTTTTGTCCCAAAGTGTATATCTCAACGTCAAGAAATGAAACGTCTTAAAGACGTCTTTTTAGGACGTAAGACGTTCAGACCAAAAATGGACGTAAAACAGACGTCTTTAAGACGTCGCGTGCTATCTGGGTTAACGCCGGATAATGTAAAAGCTACCGCTTTACATTACTTAATAGAAATAACAAATTGTTGAATAATTCCTCGTGGATGCATCTTTGAAATCTTAATAATCGTAAAGGAAAAATTACAATCTGAATACTTGTAAACCTAGTGTTAAATATCTCGCCAAAAATGTGCTGCATATACACAGCATGTTCTGACTTCTTTTTCGAAGCTTTCATTTTCGTGAAACGTCAGTCTGTTAAAGTAACTGTTCGCAGAAAAATTCTAAAGTTGTTCGATTCACTTTGAACAAAGTTATTCCGAGTTTAAGGGTGTTTTGAGCGATCATGGGAGTGGCTGTACGTAAGGCTAAAGCCCGCAACAGAGTAGGAGAAATTTGTCACGGATCTGGGAGCAAAGGAAAGTATTAGATTACATTTCCATAGTAATGAAATTTCGCGAAGGTACCCGGGTGTTCTCGGCAGCTGAAGTTAATACGTTCAAAGTAGAGTCGGTTGTTTATGTACGGGTTTTTGGCGTTTTTCCCGTTGGTTCTATCTCGACCACTTTTTTGAGAAAACTCGCCCCGTATGGAAGGTCACGATCTCGACCGACGAGGGGATTGGTATCCCGCTGTTGCTGCACGCTCAAGAAGGTGTCTCGTATCTACGTCCATCGCTAAACAGCCCGAGCGTGAAATCAGACCAGTGATCTCCGTCTCTCTCGGCCTTTATCCCTTTCTCTATCTTTCCTCGTCCCACGCGTTTTCTTTCTACCCCGGTCTCGATCTCTCTTTAATTTTCACTGGAAACCCAGAACGACGGGAATTATCCGTACGAAGAAGATTCTAAACGTGATCCTGGTCGAGAGTCGTATTTCAGAGGCCAAATCTTCTGGCCATTCTGTACATTCAATGCTCGGGGACCTCAAGAACTGCTGAACGAGTGTTCAGCCAGATAATGTTCCTGGTTCCTGTTCTAGAAAAAGCGAGACGTAATTACAGGTACAGACGATTTTGAGTTTTCTCGTTCGTACGGTCAACCGCATAAATTACGAATGAAACAAATCTGGTCTTAGTTTAACACTAAAGCTCTCGAACATTGAAATTGGCTAGTATGCATGCATTGGTCTTATAAAATTAATAAGATTTTATTTATTTCAATTTTGTGCGATTTTTACTACAATATCTAAATGCTCGAATAAAGAAATCTGCTGAATCCAGGGACCATAACATTTATAACCGAAAGAAACAAGTCATGAAATAACAAGTATTTCATCGAGTAAAATCGTATTGATTACAAATAAGCTTTATAAGTAACCGAAATTTTTTTTCTCTCGTTCTTCCGCGCTCTTTCTTCTTAGCGAGTGTTATCATTGAGAAAAATTCATTTCGGTCACTTAAAGCAGTTATCAACGAGAAAAATTTATTTTGATAGCTAATAACAGTCATCGAAGGGAGAAGTTTATTCCGATCGCTCATAACAGTTATTGATGAAGGAAATTTGTAATAGTTATTATTAAGTAGTACAACTTTCAAATGGCAATCAATTATTTCATACATTTTTTATTCATAAGATTAATTGCTACAATTAAAATTTAATGTCACAAACATGAGTTCTTCAAAATTTTCTCCTGACAAATTACACCGCAAATCATCTAACGTTCATTTTAGAGCAGAAAAAGCTGGTTCAACGCTAACTTGAATTGCAGGCACAACAATTATGCACTCTAGTTTTGCGAAATACAGGTGTTCATATTACTGATTTTCCCAGTTGACAAAATTTGGAAATATTTCTTTTCAGATTTTGTGTTGTTCTTATGGTCTGCTAATTCGTCTTGTTGTACGAATCCTTCTCAATGAATTTCACAGGATTGCTCCATCCTAAGAAGAGTAGACAACTCAATAATTAAATAAGCAAATGAAACGAATTTTCTCATCAATAATTATTATGAAGAAGTGAAACGAAATGAAGTGATAACTGTTATGAGCGATTGAAATGAACTTCTCTAATCGATAACTGCTTTGAGCAATCAAAACAGTTTTTCTTCATCGATAACAGCTATCGAGAAGGATCCAATTTTTTGCACACTAATAACTGTTATTTGTAACCAAAAAGTATAAAAATCGATATTTTTGAATCATTTTGTTCTTCGAATTTTTTTCCTTATATTTTAAAGAAGATTATCTTAAATTTCAATAATAATCAACTTTTTATTCATGCTTTTTAACGTAGAAAATTTTTGGAATAACTGTTATTTTTGATCCCTGGTAGAATCAATTCCTACGAAGGCATCTTTAGAGCTTTAATAATTGTAAAATAAAAAATCTGAAACCGGTCATTTAACCGGCTGTGGTAGGTTCAGTGTTAACTCCTCCTGTTCATAATTTCTTAGAAAAATAAGAAAATTTACATTTATTATGCAGCTGTGTATTCTCCAACGGCTACACGTCGACAACAACCAAAATTAAATTTTATTCCAATTTGAATGTATGTATGTGTTTCCTCTTCAACGATCGGTACAGGAACTAAAGGCAAAACAAATTCTTTGCAAATAATTGATTATACTTATGGATACCTCTAATATATTTTGTTCGAAATTTTAATCACGAGTTCGACTCGATGCTATATTATAAAGAATTGAAACTAATTTTACCCTCGCGTACAATATTTTATTTGGAATTTTTTTGTCGCGAAATTATAAAATGTTTTACTATCTGACTGTGGTTCCATGTATGCTTTAGTATATTCTAAAAATTTTATTAGAAATTAAATTGCGTTGAGTTGTGCGATGAAATGTTTTATTAGTTTAGTTGCGATAAAACAAACATACAGTGGATCGAAACGTTTCAAAGGATATTGAAACAATCGAAGCGTATTGGTGCAATTTAGTTTTTACTGGCACAGTTTCGTGTCATGATTTATCTGAAAAATTCGTGATTTAGTAAAAACCGAAAATTCAAAATCGATATCATCAAACAGAATACATTTTCGTTGAATTTCTGCTCGTTACAATAGTCTCGACTGGACAGCGGATTTTATGCATTTATGACAAAAATGGGCAGATGTATTTGAAAACAGTAAAAACTTTAGAAAAATATGAAGACACTGTCATGTTGCGTTAAACCTATTAAACATATCAAGAGAGAAAATAAATGTCTTTTTCACTCTAGTTTGTTGCAATTCAGGCGGGAAATTTTCGCATAAAGACCCGCGATCTAATGATAACATATCGCGTACGAAATTCATTACTTTCGCACTGAACGAGTAACAAAAGAACAAAAAAAAAAAAATCGCAGACTATTCCCGCCAGCGTATCTAACATTTTCAAAATGGGTCCGGCTCATTTAGAAGCGTAAACACCCGGGAGCAATCTATAACGAATTTATCCTGGAATCGGCGATATTAACGCGGCGCGCATGGAATATTCTCCCGTAATTAATAAATTAGCGAAGTCGAAAATAGTCATTATTCGGGTCACGGAGCATACGAAATTTATAAGCGGGCGTATTCGTTGATTTATATAAATTGTTCGAGCGTGTCGAATAAATTTCCATTCGCGTTACCATGCCACGACCGATTCGGCCGCGGCCTCCGAATCGTAAAGAACAATTTTCGTTAATTGTAAATCAGCACGCGGTGTCGTCATAATCCCGTTATTAGAACCCGGGAGCGGTGTAAGTACGCAGCCACGCCGGCTGACAATAATTCTTTTCGGTTTGTTCAATGTACTCTTTCGAGCAGTCGTCGTACATCGTCGAATCGTGCCCGGCAATCCGTGTTCCGCGTTTTATAATATATCTATACATCTCATGCGCACGTGTATTGTACTTACACGCGCGCGCGAGTGTGTGTGTGCAGTATATTTAGTAGTATATTTCAAAGCTGGATGCTGTAGATAATCCGCGCCGTCGGCAGAATCAGGCCAGAGAAATTACCGGCCTCCGCGATTTCCCACGCAGCTCGCCTTGCCCGACCGCGAGGGAAGTGTTTTTAGAGAACACAGGCTTGTAAGGGTGGGAGAGATTTCTGATCGAGATTAAAGACCAATCGTATCGGACCTCGATACAATGCCGCTAACGTGTAAAGTATTTGTTTGTTTCAGCCCCGATAAGAATTACGTTCGATCTCCTCGCCACTGATGTGTGTGTCACCATGCTCCGACTCGCTAAGGGCTCGCACTGTGCGTTGGAAAATCGGATTCTCTGGTAAAAACTTCGTTTCCCAACTTTCTGTAATCGGACGCTCTACGAGATTTTGAAATCCTAACCTATAAACTGCGGATTTTATGCATTAACCCTCGGACTCCTGCGAGCTCTAGGTATAGACTGGTGGATAAAATGATAAACTTTGTCTTATCTATTCTTGTTGAACAAGTTGTTTTGATTTTGCGCGTCTTTTGTGGGCATTGGCGTGACATGGGCATTTAAGAATCGAACCGCGAACGCAATTACAAATGCGTGGACAGGCAAGTTCAAAGTTATCCGAGATTTGGATATTACGGATTCGCAGCCGTGACGAATGAAATTAATTTCTGCCGGGGCAGGAGATTGTTGGGTAGATAGGTAACGCTGTCACTTGTGAGTTATTATCACGTACGAGGGGGAGGGGGAAGGGGGTAGGTGGTGCGTCTATGCATTCATCGTGAAAGACGTCGCAGCGTAACTGCATCTGTGACTGACGTCGCCCGTGGAAACCGTGGAAATGCTTCGGTGCAGTTACAATGTGGTTGCGCGATGTTATAGTCGCCCGAAAAAAAGTAAGGTTAACTGCAGTCACGGTGACGGTGCGTGCGGTTTCGAAGAGTTGCAATTCGTCACGAACCGTTTTCACGGTGGCCAAAAGATTTTCGCGAACCGTGTAAGATTGAATTCTGTAATTCGCATGTTCGCGCGAAATCATTTCCATTTCGGGCGAAACTCGCCCGGAACGGTTTACTATTTATACTGCTCGCGAGATATTTACATGCAACCAATCCCAGACTTTTCCAGAGCGCTGTAATTAGACGGGGAATTTTCATTCTCGACAACAGACTGCAGTTTCTTATGCAAATTGAAAATTTCATTCGAATTTATTTTGCGGGAGAGAAACCGAAATAAAACGGTGCCTACAGTTACAGCATTTGTGTTTTTTTTTCGTGCCTCATTATTTTACAGTGCTTTAAGAGTATGTCGTTGACGTAAATACAGTGAATTCTCCTCTCAACAAGGGTCCTACCAGCATCGTGTATCGTCCAGGAGACATATCCGAGCCATGTTATGTTTACACGCCTCATATCCACGACGTTTATCTTCCAGGCATTGGCGACATATATAGAGAAATCACTGTACAATAAACTGAAGCTGAGATTGTATTAATAATTAAGAAAATGAAAACGAGAAAATGATTAAGAGATTGTAAATTCGTGTAAGTTAATACAATTATTACATAAAATCATATAATAACCAAATTGTCTGTATCGACTGTATCGACTGTATAAAACAGGCGCTTTCATCTTCAATAAAATGATATCGATACTTTTAAATACTTTCTATTCTTTTATTGTTTTAAATTTCACCTTTGTTATAAGTGCATAAAATTCGCAGTATAATAATAACATTCCTAATAAATATGATCGGCCGTGGTAGAATAATAAATTGTGTGGTCCCAAAAAAGTTTATCGGGTTCAAAGATCAATAAATGAACATTTCATTAACGTTGAAGTTTCTAACAACACAAAGTCCTTAATTTCAAATTAATATGCAGACGTATTGCAGCTGATGTACAGTGATGTTTTTGAAGAACGATTATGAATAACACAATCCACGCGACAACCGAAGCTCAAACTAGACGTTGGTATCTTCAGCTTACGCCGCTTTCTGAGAATTCTAAGATTTCTGTATGAGTTGTCCAGTCGACTATGCTATTCTCCGAGCGAGAACAATGACGTCTTCACAGGCAGGATAATAAAAACGAATGCTTTTGTCACCCCATCGGTTGCCTAAGGAATCTCTCTTGTTTTAATGCATGTTCCATTCTCCGAATCGCCGGCGAATATAAATTCCGTGTACGGCTGGCAGGTGGTTCAAAAGAACTTTTCCTCGGTGTATCGTGGTCGCGTTGAAAGCTTCGAATTTCACAGACACTTCAATTATTAACGCCATGTGTCAACATTGTCGTGCGGCGACGAAACCCCGGAATGCCAGAAATCCCTTTCTTAACACGTGGCACATGCGATGAGTAATTAACGTACAATGCAAAGTCTGTTCCGCGGAACTGCAGGGATTTAATTACGAAAAATGGTGTGCGAAGGAGGAGCGCAAAAGAAAAATGTCTTGCACGCTGTGTAATTTAATTGAAGTGGCGATGGGGAGGAGACGTTCGCACGAAATGAGAGTGTCTGGGCCTGATAAGTCGAGATTTCTCAGCTCTCTCAATGTAGAAAATTATGTTTCGTCGAAGAAGATCGTATGTTTTTTTTTTGTTTTTGTTTTTGAACCGTTCACTGGCGAAATTGATTAACCACCTTTCTAGTTTTTAAACGTTTCACTGGAAATGCGCTCGATTGGTGCTTACCTTTTTACACACGGAATAAATACTGCTTAATAATTATGAATGGAATTCAAAGAACTTTTAGAAATGAATCTGTATTATTTTATCAGTTTTCCTTACTTTTTTAGTTTGTAAAGTTAATCGATTTCGCAAATGAACGGCTCGCATGCTTATCGAACTATGAAACTTGAATTAAGTGAATGATACTGACAATAAGTAGAATATAATATAATATAATATTATATTATTAGAAATTATTATTAGATTAATATTATTATTAGACTAAATAATACTAAATCGTTATTACCGATAGTACTGATTTGAATCGCACTATTTCATCACTTAACATTTCGAATTTCACAATTAGAATGCGGCTTTTGTGCTTTAATGACAAAAATGATTGCTGGCAATATGAAACAGTGGAAACTTCAGAAAACTTTAGGAATATTGTCGTATTCTTTGAAATTTATTAATAATTAATACAGAAATTAATTACCCCTATTCGATCTCAGTTCCTTGTAATCATTTCAAAAAATTTTGATTCTGCATAAAGATTCGCAGTTCGCTTATAACTTTATCTGCACCATTTTTGCACGACACGCGATCTCGATCGCAGACCTAAAGGGTTACAGCGCTTATTTTAATTTTTATTTAGCATTATATATTAAACGTAAGTCGCGATACACATTATGAAAGTAAATTCTAGCGGAAGGGGTCGACCTGTCAGAGATCGCGTGAGCGGTTGTCACGTTGCTGGTGACGTACGTCGGTTTTATTTGGGAATTAATTAAAGAACAAGATAAATATAAAAATACATTTCATTTGCACTGGTATGAACAAACGTATCGCAGTACCGTGTTAATAGGCAATAACGTTTTGTTACTCGGCCCTGGTACTTAATGTTCTATTGTGCGATATTCTTGATTAAAGTCATAAGATTTAGTTCATAAAATGACTTACCTACATTTCTATTATGCAGAGTGGTTCGCCTAACTCGAGCAACGTCGAATATCTCGTCTACTGTTGACAATCGAAACAAATGTCAGAGGAAGAGATGGTTTGGTTTAAGGGGGCAAATATCGCGACAAGCAACACGTTGTTTTCTGGCTACATTTTTCAAAATTTCAAGGTCGTCGACGTTTCTTTCGCTCATTAATGCTTGTTTGCCGCAGCGGGTCAGTTTGATTCACTTAAGATTTTATTGCTACATGCAGTGAATTCTCGATATAGGTCAACAACGCGGGTCTTGCCAGCGTCGTGTGTTGTCCAGGACATACCCGAGCCGTGTTATGTTCGTACGATGTCCTTCAGAGGTATACCTTGTGATAGTGGGGATAATTCCGCGACGTTTATCATCCAGGCCTTGGCGCTATATACAGAGTGAGTCACCTACCGTTTTCACCTTGAAGATGTTTCTTGTTGTCAAAGACAAATGAAATGTTTCGAGGACAAAGTTGAATTGTAAAATGGGGCTCGCGTGATACCAGAAAAAAGATTGTTTTTATGTCATATTTTTAAAGATATCAAGATCTTCTTCATTTTTTTAAGCGGGACCACCTCTTTTTAAACACCTACGATGATAGTCTCTTTCATTAGGAATTCAATGACGTCAATGAAGGTCATTCAATGTCACAGGCAGAGGTAACGTATAAAATTTCCCCCCTAATATATGTGTATATTTAATATATCTCTTTTTTGATATTCATTATGCTTTAACAATAAGTATAATTAATATAGGCATATTAATTGGTACCTCTCACCCCCCAGTAATCGGGTTCCCTGCCTTAGTCTATTTATTCGTTTCTTGATGTCTTATAATTTACAACCCTAAGCGAGCTTGGATCATCCGGCGGGAGATGAACCGCCCTCGGACACGGTCGAACGTGTCCGGGGTTGTTATTAACCGTGTGGCCCGTCCAAGTTATGTAAATAGAGGGAAACAACGTTCGCGCGGTCCGCGGTAAAATGTTTAGCAAACAATAAATGATGAAGGGCACACGGCGCGGGATCGTTAGGGTGTATCGGTCACAGTGGGAACTTTTAGCAAACAATAAATACTACGAATCCTGGTTTGTGCCAGTTCCGTTGGTTCTTCCGTGCGTCCCCGGCGGACACCACAATCGACTATTATTCGCATCAGAGGGAAGGATATCTGCGCGGCTAATCTACGTATAAAACCCAGTGACACCAACGGCGTGGAGCGGCACGGTGCAACGAAAGAGGGGCGGGGGTGGGGGGCGGCTAGGTGTATTTTAATGTGGCAGAAACGGCAGTTTAATCTGTTTACCGCGTAGACCGCATACCAGTGATTCACCGTAAGCACGGCACGCACTTATGGCAAACACGTACCGTATACGGATCGACGATTATCGCGATGCGACTGCGGTTGCGGCGGCAGCGGCAGCGACGGCATCGGCGTCGGCAGCGGACCGTCTGAGTTAAGAAATAAATCAGGCCAACAGTTTGGCATTAATTGAGCTGCATTGTATAACAGCCGCGCCGGTGAAATACGCCGCGGCATCGATTTACGATAGATAAAACGTACTTTATGGGGATGTTTCCGAAGGCAGCCAAGTTGTTTACAGCTCTCGCGGCGCGCTACGATTCACCGAGGATGAAGCGAACGCCGCGGCGCGAAGGAGGAACACGAGCAAAAAGAACACCACCGGGTGCCTCTCGGAGAAAGTGGAGTAGACGTGGAAGAAAAGCACCAGACACGGTTACATCATTTACATTCACGCCGGGATCTCCCCTTTTGATTTTTCACCGTACTCGGTTGGATTTTTCGACCACGCACAAACATTTTTATGTCGTTAACACTAAATCCACCGACATTCCTTGTACACCCATTCCTTCCGTGCGCGGTCAAAATGACCAGTGATTAATAAAAGTTATTGATAATTAGACAGCCGATCTTTATGCAAAATGTGCAAAAATATATGCAAAATAATGAAACCAATTGTACATTGTATACATATTTTCATTTATTGTTTCTTGTAATTTGCATTACAATATGTAACTATGATTTTTTCCATATTGTCAACGGTAAGTTGATGTCTTTTCTCGGTAAAGATTAATTTGTATGCTGAAAATGTCCTTTCAACATCACAGGACGTAATTGGTGCATATTTGTACTTTTTCCAATATCTTGCATCAATTTCGTCTGGTAATTCAATAGTGGATACATATAGAGTATTATTAAGTTTCATTAAAGGATCAAATCCTGGATTATTCTTTTTAAGATCTTCTTCCATTTATTTCGAATTATTTCTCCACAAGCACCGGATACTCGTTCCAGCTCTTCAGTAATATCAGTAATTAATTTTACTGATTCGTGCAATAGGAGTCCTTTTGTTTCTAATTTTGTACATATGTAGCATTAATTGCAAAATATATCAAAAATATGCAATATATGCGAAAAATATGCAATATGTAAAATATATGCTATATGCAGAATGTGCAAAATAAAAACTATATTTTTAAAATCCTCTATAAACAACGTAAATTTTTGTTCGGGTCCAATAAGTTTACTTACTTTCTATCGAAATACGCATTTGCATAAACATCCGCTGTCTATTGATAATGTAATTAAACGTAGATGATAGTCGATTGATGATAGTCGCAAGAAATGCTGTTGAGACGAGTTCAAAATTTAGAACAATTTGCTGCAGCTAAACGATTCTACGGAGCTTCATGAATTATTTCTAACATGCTTTCCAATATGACCTTATAAACGAAAGATTCCCTTCTTATAGTGACCTCTGAAAAATCGATTTGCAATCTCTCTATTATCATTTTATTGTACTTGGAAGATGTGTCAGAAACATGTTTTCCAATTTTAATTTGCTTGTGATTTAGTCGACTTAGTCGTTGTCATATGCTTGTGTTACGTATTAGAGGATGGGGATAGAATATAATGAACGTGAATATGTGCTTCAAGGTCGGAACTTCAGCCTTACTTCGTCCATACATCGAACTCATATATCATATAAGTAATTAACACCACCCATAATTACTGTGCAAGGAATGCGAATAAATCTAAAGGAAAAGATGAGCACATTCTGATAGGTTGTAACCGGTTCCATTTATACCTCCGTTAGATTTATAAAATGATCGTTTGATTATTGTGCGTAGTGATTTGGTGCCAAACGTAGTTTACTGGAATACCAAGTAGATGAGGATAGTCATAGCCAGACACAACTAGTATCGAAATTCCAATTTTACGAATCAATGAAGAAACATTATACAGTATATTATATATATTATACAATAAATTCTCAATTTCGACGGCAATTTTAAATATATATTACCAATTAAAAATAATAATTGTCTTATCCTAGTAATACCGGTAAGAAAGAAGATTTGTGGAAGCTACATCTAACGGAAAAGTTAAGAAATAGTCAGTTTTTTCTACTGAAAAAGTTAAAACTGTCATTGTCGTGAATGTGACATAACTGCGCATCTTTATGCAAAATAAAAATTTTTTAGAGTAGTAGACATTTATTTTCTTTCTTATTATGTTCAGCAGATTGAAAATAATATAGTAGTATGTTCAAATTTTTCTAATTTTTTTGCTACTTAAAATTACACCTACTAATTTTTGTCATAAATGCATAAAATCCGCAGTCTAGTTATAACAAAACAATTGTTTTTTCGTTATATATACGATTTACGTGTGTACAATATTGTACAATAAATACCAGTAAATTAGTGCATTTTTTCGATATATCCATTAGTGACAAAAATCAATAATTTTGCAATTTTTATACTTTATTTTAAAGCATAGTTCTAATTTTCTGTATTATTTGTAAGAAACAGGTACGAAATAGAAATTTCGTTTCGTCTTTAACCTTTTTTTTAGTCATAAATAATACATCAACGTCCGTAAACTGTTTTAAGCATTTTATCTTGTTAAATTTTTCTCATAAATGCATAAAGTCCGCAGAGTCTAGCGTTAATCATTGACAGGTAATGGTACCTATACACATTCTTCGGAAGCTCGTTTAAATGCATTTTGTTTGTCTTTCACGAAATGGTCGTCGAAATTGTACACTTTAGCAACTTTCCGTGGACATTTCACTTTATCGAATTGCACGGAAGACACGGCTTTATCTCATCGCTATTTAAAACTGCTCCTGATAATTTTCAAGTCGTCTCAGTACCTCGTAAAAATGCGACTTACGACGTTAGTCCGCCGTCGTTATGCCACTCTTATCCCTGTTTTATCTTCCTCGCTGCGGGCATCTCCGACAGTAAAGATCCACCCTTATCCCGGTACTTGTCCTAGGACGATCGAGAAATTTTCTTACAAATACCCTGCTATTAAATGAAACCTCCTCATTGGGCATTTCCTCCCTTCGTCACGTCCCATAGATCAAATATAAATTCGATTGGAACAACTCCATTTTTATTCAATTATACTTTGCTCATTCGTTTCTTCTCTTGTTCATTCTTTCTCTTTGTTCATACATTTTTAATTATTTGACTTGTTATTGTTCATTTTAGTTAATATGGAATAATTTTTATACTCACGTTACACATTTCATTTAATATGCAGTCATTAGTTTACTTGCAAATATTTTTTATTTAATATCCAATTATTTCGAACGAAAACTTTTATTTTCAATTTAGATCATTTTGACCTATGTTAATTAGGTTGGAGGATATACACAGCGTGAAACATTTAATTTATTACTACATACGAATGATAATCGACAAAACCAAATTTTCTTAGGCCCTATGAGACAAATGTTTAAATAGTAATAGTTGCAATACAACTTGACTTGAAATCGAAATATGAATGTTGCTAAAGTATTGATTAGAATAAATCAATCGTTATAAAAAGACTCATTATTTATTCCTTGTTTTTATTCAAAGCAAATGTCATTCGAATGAGGCCCAACAATGCTTCGACGTCGATTTTTGTTTTCCGCCCAAAATGATAAAACAAAACGATTTCGAGGAACGATGTTATTAAATTTCGACCGAATAAAAAGGAATAATTATTTATTTGTTATTTTTATTCAAATTTTATTGAAATAATGCCCAACACTGATTCGACGTCGATTTGTTTTCCGTACAAAAAGAAAAAAAAATTCTGTCGGGGGACGATTTTATTCTATTCGGACCCAGTTTTGAATTGACAGGACACGCACGTGCGTCTGGTGCACGTGCACAAATGCAGTTTAATGGTTCGCGGCTAGACTTGTTTACGACGCCGTTGTTCGCTCAGTATTCTGGCGGGTATCAGTTTAAAAGCCGATTCACACTTTACCGCAGCGCAGGGCGGTTTATTGCTTCCATATATCCTTAGGTAACTGTTCATTCATGTAGTGTCGCTCGGTGAAATACAGCGCTCCCTTTCATAACATGTGTTTCAATTGTACACTCGAAACAATTTTTCAGATCTATCGTCATTCACTAAAACCTGACGTAAACAGGCATGAAAGATTGGTGTGTGATTCGAGCCAACGCGTGTCCCGATACAGATATCATGCGACTCTCTTTGAACGGATTGAATTCACCGACAATTTGTACGGGAGCAATTCACGTGGATTTATGTGCTGCTACCATTCTCGCAGTACTAACCTCTTCAGGCACGAATTTTTTTCCCAAGTGAACCGAAAAATAGTTGCTTAAAATTTTCTTAGTGTTTCCATACAAATTTTGATTAACAGCTGTCTCTAACAGCGAACAGTTCTCTAACAAATTTTCATTTTCCTTTCCTGTAGAATAATTTGTATTTGAAAAAATCTCAGCGTATGTTGCGGCTTCATTGTTCCTGAAGAGGATCAGCATTAAAGTGTAGTAGTTTGCTTCGCTCGCTTCGAGGTTTAAAATGAATCGAAATACAAATATTTTTTGTTTTAAATGAAATGATCATAGTTGGAATATAGCGACATAGTTGAAATGTGGTGTTCAAATTCTTTTTGGATTCAGTGTAGGTCTAAAGAATAGAATTAATCGGCAACGTTAATAAAACGCTCGCAGGAAATTCTTTATTGCACGAAAGAGAAATCTTTTCCATTTACTCCGAAGAAAAATATTATCTGGATTACCAAGGTATAAAATTAACGCTTTCCCGAGTCATTACGACACATTTAGATAATATCCGTTGCTCTTTTCTGGAGCTATGATGCCGTTTTCTTTATCTCCCGGCTCACATTCTCCGTCTTCCGTAAGCATTACAGAATCCGTATTAATAAAAATCGCTATCAGAAATGTTCATTTCAGTTCTCGGAGTCAGCACTGTTCAGCTCGAGATAATTCGGCTCTAAATTTAAATACAAGTGTTTATTTGGTTATGTATTAGATGTTGGTTGATATAACCTCCGGGGCCACCGTACCTCTTAATGGATTCTTTAATGCTGTCAAGCTCGAGACGCAAGTACTCCCGTATCACGAAACCGACTAATGTATTTACCTTTGCCACGCGACACGGTTCACAATCAAATTCGTAATTTTGATTTATAACTCTTATCATTTTATGTGCCTTGCATACTGGGCTACCTATTTTCGCTGTTAAAACCGCGATACCCGACAGCGGCTGCACAGCGTGGCTAAGAAAATACGAGCTGCTTAGATATTACCCGATTTTTACTTTCGCCTGTGACTCCGGATTTTCCATGGAAGACCATAACATCGGTACCACGATCGTTGCGAAACACACCGATGCCGATCAGTCTCCGATCGACTCTTATCGGTGGAGGGATTTCCCGATCTGTTCGAGAGACATCTACATGGAACTCGTAATTAATACCGACCATGAGTTGATGCAATTTAACAAAACAGATTAAATGAATTTGAGGATCTGAATATACTATCTAGAGCTTATCAAAGTTACTCAAGAAGGAAAGAAACTTTAATATGGCTACTGTTTCTAGCAATCGGTGATGTAACACGTCACTGTGTCACGAAGTGATTCTCCAGAGGAGAGTGTGAAACATTTGTTAGATCAGCATTCCTGGAAATTGTTTGTGAGACTGTAAACACTTTTTGGTTTTATTATCTCGGAGTTTTTTTCGGCGATCGTTTTGGAAGATACGATTTTTTGAAGATGAAGAACTTTTGAAAGAAATTCTGCTTGAAATTATATGTTGCATTTAAGAAAGTATACACGTGTTCCTGTAAAATTTTTATGGAAAAATGATACATACATATAAAAAAAGTTTTATGGAAACAACTTATCTTAATAATTGATAATAGTTTCTAGTATGATCGAATTACTATATCTAATCAATATAATAGGCTGCTCTATTTGTACTCATCATTTTTCTATATTGGACAACACTACGAAAAGCTTCATAAACAGGCCCGTTGTTTAAATGTACAAAAGAGCACCATACTGTTTTCCCGTCGTGAATTTAATATTTATTCTTGAATAAATATAAACTTACAGCATAAAGTATTCATGGTTGTTTTCAACGGTGTTCTTGCCAGGCGAAATATCGAGAAAATATTTGAAATTCAAATTGTAGTGGCATCCTGATAAAAAGATAGTCAGATTATTCATTGACATATTAAACCTCATTATTTATATACATACATATATATATATAATAAGTTTATCCTTTTATTCTTCAATTTATTTTGCGGAAATAATAACCAAACTGAGTTTCACTGTAAACACAAGATTAAAATTTTATTCGCAATTTGTAAGAATTATTTACATTATTTACATTATTTATGTTCTAACCTGTAAACACAAGAAACGACATTAAAAGCTATTATTCCACAAAGATTTCTGTAAGAGAGTGACGCTTTATTCAGACAATCCTAATCAATTAGGTTTTGTAATATGTCAGTCCGCTGTTTTATTTTACAGGCATGCGCAATGCGTATTCTAATTCAAAATGAGTTTTAAAAGGAATACGATAAATTTATATACCTTCTATCGTATTTCTTTTACATATATATATATGTGCGTGTATTTTTCGGAAATTAATCTTTGGTCACTTCTCATTTGTAAAATTCATACACCGTTGACAAGTCATATACTGCTTCGATCATGAATAAAGCGCTAACAGGCGGCTGTAATAAATTCCCCGGGAACTATTGGAATAGAAGAGTATCGAACACAATGGAGCGCATAAATTTCTTTATCAAATGGCGTTTACGTGTAACTTTTTCGTTCCTCGGGTAATTACTCAAGGTACGAACGGCACGTATCACGCCGTTATCCTTTATCACCTCCGCCGATAAAAGGGAACTTACGATGCGGCTGCCACCTGCTTGTCCCATTCTCCCATACAAAGAAATTATGTATATATACTTAAGTCCCATCGCATGTACATTAGCATTCATAAGTCGACTGCACCAATTTACGCGACGGAAAGTCTCCGACATGTAATTTACAAAGATTTAAGCTAAACCGTTCATACACTCTGTTATAATCTCTGCAACATTTACCTGTGGATTTATAAATAATTTAATTCTGTCTCATGCTCTATTGCATTTCTCACACCTGTATTATTATCTGATATTTGAATTGTGATAATTTCGTAAAAACAAGTAATACAATCACAAGCCTGGACTCAATTTAAAGTTTCCGCGAAGCAGTGGTCCTCTACGATATTTTTAAATGATGTAGCATGGTGGGAAACTGAAGACCCATTTTCAATAAATAAATACTGCAAATTCAAACATCTACCAAAACTTTCTAAAATTTTTTTGAAGCTTCCTCTTTACAACGAATCCTTAAAAATAGGTGTACGATTTTTGTTCACTGTTTTGTGGAACGAAAACAAGGAACAAGCTCAGTCGTGCAGAAGCTCTTATGGTGTAACTTTTACTAGTGTAAAGTTGGCGGCACACCTCTCATTAAAAATTCGATGAAAACACTAAAAAAAAAAAAATCGTACATCAATTGTTAAGGTGTCGTTCTAAAGAGAAAAAGCTTCAATATTTAAGTCTATGAAGATTTCAGTCACGAATAAAATTTTTCAAAGTTTCGACAAACATCTACGTGTAAAAAATTTTCGAGATTAAACGCGTTTTTAGTTTCTCGCCCACAAGATAATAAAAAAAAATAATCAGAATAAAATGAATAATGGATTATGGAACTAAGGGTATCTAGCTTCAAAACGAGTGAAAGTTCATTCTCGTATGATCATTTTTATGAAATTATGGTGTTCATAGTTAGAATGTTCAGTAAAAATACTTCTTGGATCCACTATAGATACAGAAGTATCCACAGATTGGACATAAATGTCCACAATATTATTTTTTTTTTATTCATGTTCATATGCAATTGTATAATTTGACTTATAAATTGTAAATTGAATGGTTTATTATTACATATGCCTTACATATCACTATCTAATATCGATCTAACATCACTATCTAATATGCACATACTAATGTTGTATTTATACTACATCTAACAAATAGATTTAGTTTCTAGTTTAGTAGAAAATACATCATAGATTATTAAAATATCCACTCTTTATTGCCAATGAATTAATCAATAGATAACGTATTAAACGCATGGCAGTAAAAACATTTAAAAAATCTAATATTAATTCTCAATTAAACGTAACATGAATTTACAATTAACTCTTAATTAAAGTTCGGGATTAAACTTTGTACGATGTTCATTATAATATGTACTCAAATAAAGAAATCAATGTAGTCGTTTCCTGTAAAGGGTTTTTATAATTTCAATAATTGTGAAATATGAAACCGGTCATTTCACTAGGTAAGTTTAGCGTTAAGAGTACTGTTGTATTATTTTCAACTGATTAAAATTATTAAGAAAATAAATAATTATATCTATGTAGCTCATGTATCCTCCAATTAACGGAGACAATTATTATTTCGGATGAACATCAGCAGTCTATTGAAAATGATAGATAGCCTGCGAATCTTTATTTAAAATAAAAATGTGCACCATCAATTGTACGAAGCAGAAGCCATATAAACACGTGTTTTTTCTGTTACCAGTTTTAGTAAATTGAAAGTGACATAATAGTACACACATAAATTCTGATACGTTCACAGTATCATATTTCACTTACACAGTTTCGTTCTATATATGCATAAAATCCACACGGTCTAGTGATAAAATCGCGACTGCGACAAGGATAAATGTAAAAATCAGTACGTAACCTTTTATCTGCCGTTTAAGTAACATTCGGTATGAAATGAGGAAGAAACCAGATACTTTTGAGTGGTAGTGTACGCGCGTACACTCGGAACGTGTTATATGCGCGCGAGTGTATGAGAGGTCTGCATATATGCATAAGCGCGGTGCACGTGGTGCGACGGCAAATCGTAATGCTGTAATAATGGATGCACTACCAGCAACAGTTGTCCAGTAGCACGGGGGAACGTAGACGGAGATATGGAGATTGAGAAGAACGGACCAGACGGAGAACAGGGAACGAAATAAGTAGCAAGAGAAGTAGCTGCTCTCGTGCGTGTTTCACACTTTCGAGCGAGAACTTTGCCGTCTAAATGTTTGGGCTTCCTTAAGAAGGGACGCGAGCATTGCTTTATTTTACATCCTCGAGCAGAGTGCCAGAACGGTGTGAAATAAACTAGTTGTCCCCGTCACTGCGTTTATTCATCCAAAATAGAAAATTACGAAGTTTCTTCTTGTCAGGTTTGTTTCATACCGCGTCCACTCGGAACTGTTTCATATTAAATTAACGAATCCTTCATAATTTTATGGAAAACATTACTGAACCATTTTTGCACTCATTCAAATTTATGTGTAAACTAAATTTTTGGAAATCTGGTTTTCGAACTCCAGTATTTGCAAAAAACTGATCAAACCGATTCCCGAATTTTTATACAAAAAAAGCAAGACATAATTAAAATTTTAAGGAAGTGTTTGTATCTACTTATTTAAGAATTTTTCTGGAATTTCTAAAATATAACAAAATAAAATGTACTGTATATGAAATCAAATTGATTTTGAAAATTTTGGGAAAAGAAGTTATTGCACGCCAATATGAGATTTTGTGTTTGCGCTCGTTAGGATTTGTTTTGAAAAAAATCAGTTTTCGAACTCCAGTATTTGCAAGGACTAGGTTAAATCGAAAATATCTTAAAAAAAAAAATAAAAGAAGCTGAAGTAACTAAAATCCGTCCAAAACATGAGTTACCAAATATTCGCACTTTATATTTACTTTTATTTTCATATTGTGCATTAAATATCATAGTAGCAACTAACACACTGCTTTCTTGATAAGACTGCAATAGACATTGAACTAATGATGTTTTTCTGGCATTTGACACGACCCCTGATGATTCTATCAAAAATTGTTGGAAATCACTGTAATCGATGAATAATTAACAAATATTATTGTCAATTGCGTACAAGTTATTTTTCCTGTTGATTTTCATCCCTAGGACATCATTTTAAACAAAATACAAATTATTTTATACTTATAAATATGGATCTTTTATGGTAACCATACGATGATTAACAATAAAGTAATTCTTGCATATATGGTGCCGAAATGCGTTACAAGTAGTATTTCATGACAATAAAAATAAAATTATTACGATCATTTTATAGAATTAAGAATTACCAAAAGTCTTGTCTTCAATAGTAAGAGTTCTGGAAAATTAAAACTATAATAAAAATGTTATTAACTGTTTATTAAATTGTTTATTTTTCTTTATATTTTGCATACTTCTAAACACTATAAATACATAACTTAAACACGAAGCTAAAGATTAAATATGCATAAATTGTTTGGAACAATTGAAACGGAAAATTAAGTCTGAAGTTAAGAACTTGAAATAACTACGCTTTCAATGTTTTGTTACGTGTTACGTAATGTTCTGTTTATGGTTGTCTGTAGTACCTGTACTTAATCCGAGAGTGATATTCAACTCACTGTTAATGAGCTAATTAAGATTTAGGAAGCGTTTGGGGTTAGAGGGTAATTAAGTTTTCATTCCCCTTTAATACTGTCTTCCCCTTAAACGCGTTCGACGTAAAATTTTACGCATCCTGGCACTTGTAATCCTTACACCGTTTAAGGGAACAAAAATTGAATGATATTTCTGTTTTTTTTTTTTTTTTTTTTTTTTAACAAGACTTCACTGCGTTAAAAATAATCTAATAATTTTCTAAAACTTGCATGAATGCATAAAATCCGTAGTCTAATAATAATTCGCATATATTGGATCGTGTCATAAATTTGTTCTGTTTATTTATTAACAAAACAAAGGATTACAAAATCGTTGACTATAAGTCATTATTATTTAATCATAGTTACCTTTTCTTTTTACGTGGTGGTAATCGCATTACGGATTCCCCGCTTTCCCCTTTTCTGTTATCATTTATAACATTTTAACATTTCTAAATAATCTCAAAACAAAGAACACGTGTATTATATTATTTACGTGTAACAGTGATATAAAAACTTCTTAGTGCATTTTTTAGAATGCCTCAAATGGCTCCATGAAACATGTATTGTGTATTTTCCTTTATGCAATATGTGGTAGAGAAAAAAAAAGAATATAAGTTGGGAGAAGAAGGAACAAACGAAAGGAGTGCGTCTATCTGTATGCAGGCCCTAGGGCGATATGCACTTTTACGAAATTTTTTAGACAGCATATTAATCTATTAAAATAAAAGATTTACTCATTTAACATTATATTTTATTAAGGAGATTTAAATGAATAATTAAACTATGCCTGTCTATACTTTCAATTATTTTCAATAAAATTTCTATAAACAGAAAACAAAATGTGGTGCATCTCTTCCGGAATTACCCTATAAGCAGTTTACGTTAAAAAATTGAAGTTTTCTTCAACACGTTCGCTATCAGCATTCGCCTTCATTTGTTAAAATATTTCATTAATAGCAACGTACCATTTTTATAAAATATTGAACTTATTCACAATGAATTCAACTATGTTCAACTCTCATGTCAATAACTAAAATTTTCGACGATGTTCAACGATGTTGCACATTATAGTTTCAACGCATATTTTTATACGTCAAATGTAAATTAATGTCTATATCTCGATAAAAACTGTACTTCATAGATTTTCAAAGTCGATTTTCTCGAGAACAAAGCCTCATATGAAAAAATTTTACTCTATATTATCGACTTATTTATTTTATGTAGAATCACCAGCTTTATTTTAGCTTTCAATTGAAATGCAATTGAAACGATCGAGGTTCGACTATGCTCGTGGTTTTTACGAATGGATACATAGAATCCCTCTTGCTTATCGCGTTTTATTACGCTCATTTCGTTTCTGAATTTCGTGGCCGGGGATTGTCTTTGATCTAGTTCCCGCGGAAGAGAGATTAGCAGGTATTAACACACGGTTAACGCATTTTTACGCCATTTTGGATCGCTTTGCGGGCCCTCTTTATCGCGATGTAAATGCCAGGTACGTCGCGGCTTTATCGTTCGGCCCTGTTATCATCGTATTCCATCGTTTTATAGGAGTACGCAAACACTTTATTCAGCTCGCACGAGAGTGACAAATGTGTCCGCGCCGCTGCACCGTCAGGTGGTTTTATTCGGGTGATTACAGCGCGATCGAAGTAACGCGCTTTATTATTATGTGTCGCACACGGTTTGCCCCGGCGTTTTATGCCTGTAAAACACGTAGCCGTTATCGCGACGAAGCATCATTCGATCTTTGGAAACGCGACGGGCATTCTGGTTTTTCGCGAGCGCGAAATTTCTGCTGGAATCTTCGCTTTTAATCGTTCTCAAATCGTAATAAAATATTAGGGGGACTCATAAGTAATCAATTATTTTGAAGTCTAAAACAAACGGTAGTAAATTCGGGTTTTTATTTCTTAATTTATTATATAATCTCCGTCATTATCGAGGACAGTTTGCCATCTTTCCTGCAAATTTTCAATCCCCCTCTTATAGAAATCCAGGATTCGTGAAGCAAAATATGATTCAAGGTGCCTCCGTACATCTTCTACAGAAGCGAATGTTTTACTTCTTAAATAATTCTCCAGAGATCTGAAAAAATGACAGTCAGAGGGAGCAATATCCGGTGAGTACAGGGGGTGCGGTAAAACTTCCCATTGCAATTCTTTGATTGGTAATTATTTACATTAGGGGCTTCCTCACCGATTTTGATGACCTTGAAATATGTTGTCAAGGTCATCATTCTGAACAACTTTTTCCTATACATGTTACTGCTTGTCAGCTATAGTTTCCGAGATATTCGCAAAAGAGTTTCAACATCTCAAAAAGTGATCGGAGTAGGTGTGGGTTAGATTTGAAGGTAAGTAGATTCTGAACTAAGTCTAATAAATCTGTATGTTATTAATTTCCTTTAAACCGAAATAAAATTCTATTTCGTTGTAGTTGATATATATCCTTTAGAGAAAACATAGGCATACAATAAATATAAACCATCTTTTTTCTATAAAATTCTAATCATTATGATCATAAAATAAATAGTAGTGCAAGAGGTTAATAGCAAGTTTAAAGTCGTGACAGTAGGTAAATAAATTCTGAATGATATATTGAACCGGTTTAGAGTAAGGGACCAATTATTGTGGGGGCACCAATACTGTGCCCATATTAATTATACTTATTTTTAAACCATAATGAAATATTAAGAAAGAGACAAATAACACATACATTAACTGATTTCTTTTTCTGCGAAATTCTGAACGATGAAGATCTTCTAATCATTATAATAAAAAATAAATAGTGGTGCAAGGGATTAAAGAGACCGAAACAGGTAATAATCTAAAGGGTTATCTAGGTGTGACGAATACACGGCACGAAGAAGAATTCTCCAGCTTAACTTTTTAACCGGGGTGACAAGATAAGTCGTCGTTCGGATTCGCTATCATCTTTCAGAAGCTTCCCCTTGCCTTCTTAACTCAACGAATAGTTCTTTTCCATAACCTTACACGAACCAGGCGGATACAATTCACGACCTGAACCATGTGGGGTTGATTTTACCCCGACCGTTATCTATCTACGGATACGTCATTTGAACAAAATAGGACTTTTAAATCATTTTTCAGCGATTTTATAATAATCCTATTTAATATGCCTTCATTATTCTGTCGAAAAAGCAACGAAGAACTGATCTCCAAACGGTACACCTTGTTTCTTTCAGTGAGTTCATGTGGGGCCCATTTATCTAATTTTTTTACTATTCTCAAAGCCTTCAGATTTCGCGAGACGGTTGAATAGTGTATATTGGTTGTTTTCTTCGATTTCCCGAACAGTTAAACGTGAAACGTTCAAACTTGAATCTTTAATAGCTACTGGCTTACGACCACAAGACTCATTTCCGGATTTGTATCATCGGAACGAAATTTTTCCAACCAACGCCTTATGGTCCGATCACTTGCCATACCTTTACCGAAAGCAGCATTTATGTTTTTCGTTGCTTCAGACACAGTATGTCCAAGTTTGAACTCGTACAAGTAAATTATACGAATTTCCTTTCTTTCCATGGTGAACGAAAATCGATTTTGAATCGCGTACACTGTACAATATCAACGAACTTGTACACGCAAATTCATGTACGACATATGTATTTTTCGTATTGTACAGCTTCAATGTCATCTGTCGTGGAAAAACTAAACTACAAAGACGGAAAGTTTCAAATGTGAAAAACGATCATTTCAATTACAACAACCTAATGTATAACTCCTTATTAAATCGTTAATGAGGTCGCCAAGTATGAACGGTCAAACTATCACGCGAGACAAGCGTGACTGACGTTATTACCATAAAATCACTTATAGTCCGGATCGTTTTCATGCGCATACATGGAAATGGAATTGCGATTCTACGGGGTGGGTGACTCCACGCGGCGTCAAATTGCGAGGATCGCGATCAATTTTGCAACGGAACCGGTTCCCGAGTCTACGAGATATTAACACATTGCGTATGGGTCACTGCGCGTTCAAAACAAGCTCAAAGCCCGCACATTTTCGAACGCTCTAGAAGCATGCTCGGCGAGCAAAAGGAAGCGAACACGTACATTTTTAATTTGTATTTGGCAGAAAATTTTCTGTTGAAAATGTAAATATACTTGTTACATTAGAGCAATGATTGTTTTATTCAGCACAGTTATTATTTAAGCCTTAGAACAACATATATCCAGAAACCACGCGTACTGTGCATATTTCCGGAACGAGTCAAAAAATTGTTGCCTCACAAATGAAAACACGAACTTTGAAATTCCAAAATGTACAAAAACAACATTTTATAAGATACGGTACTTACGACGATCGGCACAGATCTACTAATGCAACAATAACTGATCGTTTCTACATGCTCGGAATGTCAAAATTCAGTTATTTCGCTCATCATTTGTCTTAAAGCCTTCGTTACCCTGGTAACGTAACAAAAATATTTGCTTAAGTTGCCGATTGAATCGAAAAAAAAACACGAAAAGGAGATATCTCGTGACCCATACGCAATGTGTTAACATCGGTGACGCGGGTTTTTAACAGGTACGAACCGGGAATCCTAATTATTTAATCAGAGTTGTTCCCGTTCTTGCGATCGGCAGACCAGTCGGAGCGAAAAGTCCGAGAAGTCGCGTGCGCGCTTCCAATAACCGACATTCTCAGAATTGAAGAAGACTTTTCTCAAACGGTATACTGAGACACGTTGACACGTTTCCCATCTTCCCCAACGATAAATCGAAAGCGAGAGATAGGCGCTATGGGACGTAGCAAGTTTACTAGGGCTGTAAAAAATATGTGACTAGATACATTTCTGACGGAAAAGCATGTTACGCTTCATATGGAAATTAATTTCACGAAAACAATCGAACTTTGCCAGTTGAATTTTTACGCGTATATTCGTACACGTTTGGCACACATTTTTCTAAAGCATTCTATTAAAAACTGTTAGGGTTATTCAGCAATTTTATTCGTCCAATTTTTCGGTGAAGTACAGTTAACATTAGTAGCAATTATTGTACTGTATCAAGAGAAGATGATTCTTGTAAAAAATATCTAAAAACTAAACTTGCCATTGCTGTTGAATAATTAAGAAATACTCAACTGTGAATCACGAACGTTTAAAATCTATTAAATAGTCGCTTGTAATTAACGAGTTAACCCCTTGACCTACAATATCGAGTCAGACTCGTGATGAAGATTTCGAACAGAGTCTAATAAATATGTATGCTATTAAGTCCCTTTTAAACAAAATTCTATTTCGTTGCAGTTGATATATATTCTTTGGAGAAAACATGGGCATGCAATAAATATAAACTATCTTTTCTTTTCTATGAAATCCTGAACGAGGAAGAATTCCTAATAGTTATAATCACAAAATAAATAGTAGTGCAATGGGTTAATGTGTCATTTCCCTTTAAGCGCTTATATCCAAAACAATAAACGGGGAAATTCAAACAGGTGACAAGTAATGAAATGAAACCGCGGCAATTGTCAATCTTTTGTCATTCGGCCAGGAAAAAATTTCAAAAGCCTTTGAAAACAGCATTTAGGAACGTTCCTGTTGCAACTGTTTCCGTGCAAAATCAGAGTGTAACGATCTTGAAAGGATTTTCTTCAGGGGCTTCGATCAAACAGAAAATTACCCACCAACAAGTTTCAGGTAAACTTATGTCCAAGGCAAACCAGAGACTGAGCATTCGGCTGTCCGCAGGCAACCGTTTTATTACGCAGAATAGTTGCATTTGGTATGCAACGCGCGATGCGCCAACTGTGTTTTACTGCGTCACAGATCGTATTTTTAAGCGACAGTGTACTTTCCCGGTTTATATTTTCCTGGACGGCGGCCTTGACATTAACATGCTCGCAGCAGTCGGTCCGAATCAGTATAAAAGCGGCGCACCACGGTAGCCAGGCATAGTTACTGTTCGAATTTTCAGCAAGATGAGAGCCCTGCTCGGTTCGACAGTCTTCGCGGCTTTGCTGGTCTCTTGCTTCGCAGCCTGTCTTCCAGGATTAAATGGCCGGGACGATTGGTACCAGTGCGAGGGACTGAACGACTTGGCAAACGTAAGATTCGATGTTGTTCTAATTGCAATGTTCAATACACTGTTACATTTGCGACTTTCGGTATTAAATCTCCGAATCTACGTTGGTTTTGTTCATCAAAATCATTTTTCAACGTCTGCAACGAATGTTGGTGTGCAACGATTGCCACTTTCATAACCGTAGGTTTAAGGGGCGGTTTACAGTTCTTAGGTATAAGCGACCCTTACAGTAAAAGAGAAAGCGAGGACTGTAGTCAGTCTTCAGGAAACCATCGACTCAAGCGCGTCGACACATTATTACTAAAGAGCCATTCCAGTGTATTTTGTCACAGAGTTCCATGTACTAAACTGTTCCATGTACTAAACTGTTCCATGTACTAAACTGTTCCATGTACCCATACCTTAAACACTGTACACGCAATATCGTAGGATTCCACTACGTATTTCAATAAAGTCTAACAACGAACGTCTGAATTTGCCAAGTTCTCGGAACAAAAAAGTGTGCTCACTTTCTCACCCGTTACGTAGTGGAAAACATTTTGCTGAGAAAAACGAACGAATGGGTTTCGATCGTAGAAGGTTCAAGCTTTAAAGTAAGACCGGCGCGAATGTTCGAAAATTTAGTGATGTTTTGTACATTGAAGACATCTTGCGCTTTAGTTATGCATAATGGAATGGTTGTACAATTCTCACATGTATAGTAATATTCTGTGGACCCTCATGAACAGAATGATGTAGTTTACTCTATCGCATTAAGACTACGGAACTGATAGCAAGGTCTAAGTAATAGTTAAAGTGAAAAGGACTAAGGTGCACCAATTTTGGCGTATATTTTGCGATTAATTTCAGAAACTAAACGCGTAGAAGAAAATTTCTCTCACGTAACAGAACGAATCTTTGGTCTGTGAATGGCATTGGTAGAAGTTTGAAATCGCGTGTCGTTTTCGAAATACATACTATGCATCCTATTACAATCTTCTGAAATTTTCTGACCCATCCAGATTTTCTATTCTTTGAAACTCTTATATCATATTTCTTCGAAAGTTTCAACTTAACAAAATCTATAAAAATCTCTTACCGACTACCGAAACTGGGTGTAGCCACGGTGCGATTAAAAACTTCGATAAACAGTTACAGGTACCGCCGACTGCAAAAGGAATAAGTATAATAAATTCGAATATCAGTAGGATAAAAACGGACGCGTTCAAGCAGTACTCGGGATCGTTGTTGGAATTGAACATAACCGGATGCGGAATAGAGGAGATAGAGCCCGACGCGTTCAGAGGTTTGGCGAAGTTGGAAGCGCTCGGTTTGGTGAATAATAAAATCCGGAAGATCGATGCCTCGTGGATCAGGGGATTACCAAATCTGAAGTCGTTGAGCATCTGGCGGAACCGTATCGTCGCCATAGACGACGAGTTTTACGAGCTGTTGCCCGAGCTGAAAGTTTGGGACATAGCTCACAACGAGCTGAACGAGTGTCTGTCGCCGGCGTTGCTGAAGAAACTGACGAAACTGCGAAGAATCTTGATCGCTGGGAATCCGTGGCCTTATCGGTGTCGTTCGTCGATGACTTGGTACTTAGGCAGCAACCATATCCGTTTCACCAGGGACTGGAGCATCAGCGATTTGTTGATCGAGGAATGCATAGCTCACGAACCCGGCGCCGAGGAAAACGACGCCATCTTGAATAAATGCGTAGATCGCAAGGTGGGCTCTTCGGATGGGATGCCGTACGATGTTGCTGGCTTGAACGAACAGGTCCGCGAACTGAGCAAGAGAGTTGCCGTTCTGGAAGCTGACGTTGCGACATTGAAGAAGACGAACGTTTAATTGGGAACATAATTTGCGTAAATCTTTTAACAAATCTTTAACAAAAATCTGTAACAATTTATTACATACAAACTATTGTGTTTACAATAAAAATTTGCATACCAAAATTTTATCTAGTTATCTGACATTATTTAACCACAGTATTTTTTGGAGACAGGAGAAATTGCGGAGAAATAGCATAGGATTGATAGTATAAGAAATTTAAAAATAATAATAGTAAACATGTCCGTTTTCGCCGATGACCTTTTGCCATCTTCCAGACAGTGTCATAATTCCATGTCCATAAAACTTCTGATTTCCGCCAGCAAAAAACTGAATTAAATGTGACGTGTTGAGTATATCAATTTAACTGTAATGATATTATTTAATATTGTTGGAGTACTATTCATTAAGCAGTATTCGGTATTTGTATTAATTATTGAGAATTATACCTTCAGTTTTGAACATCATTTCAATTCTTCTCACTCGTATATAATTAAGTATCTTAAAATTTATTTGTGAAAAAATACCAGTGCACATATAAAGGTTTAGAAGAATGTACATATTAACAGACAATAAACAAATAAAGTTAAGTACAAAAGAAATAAAACTAAGTCCTTCTTGTTCCAATAAATTAATATGAGCCCCCCTCGTTTAACATTTGCAATAAATAAAAGGAAATATAAATTTTGAAATGACTAATCATCTTCAAAGCATACTTACATTTAAAAATTTTAAGTAACGAATAAATGCGACTTATTATTTTGACTTAATTATTAATTCCACTTAAATTAGCACATTAATTCATTATTTTTCCAGTAATTATATTTGTGCTAAGAAATGCCAAAAATATAAGAATTTTTCACAATTGAGCTTAACACAAATAATTGATCATATAATGCACAGAATAGAATTCGTAATACGCGTCCACTTTGTACGAGTACAGGGCTTAAACTGTCGTGAAGTACCGACGCAATGTTAACATTTGTCGTATATATATATATCAACAGTCTTAAGCAGGATTCTATGAAAGGTGTACTGTGACTTGTTTTCCTTTTGTTCTAACATTTGATCAATTGTTTGAGTCACTGTAGGTACCCGAGTGCCCGATTATGAACAGAAGGGTTAGAAATGCTCGAAAAGCGGACCGAGGCCGGTGACCGAGATCCGATCGCCCGATTCAAGAATTCGCGTTGCGGGTCTCGTTAGCGAGTCGAATCCGACAGTGGGGAAGAGAGGGTTCGGACGAGGAAGGGGGAGGGGGCACACTTATCTGTGCACGTCGGCGGTGCCGGGTAAACGGTTTTCAACCGTGCAACAGACAGTTCCACACACATCGTGTCGGAACTGTCTACTCCCGGTTTCGTTGCTGGCCCGATATATATCCTCTTTTCTGCCCCGTCGCTCGTCCCCCAGCGTCCCCTTCCTCCTCTCCCCTCGCCTCCTTTTCTCTCTCGCTCTCCCGCCCCCGAAGGGGCACCGGTATTTTTTCGCGCGGCTCGCCGCCTCGAGCGGCATTATTAATGACCGCGGAAACCGCGTCAAAGATCTCACGAGCGAGCGTGTGCGAGCGAGCGAGCGAGCTAGCAAGCGGAGCGTGATCCGTCCGCGTGTGTACGATACGCATTTTTTTTCCCCGGTCCCGCGTGATGAATGGCGGCTAACCGGAGTCGGAATGTTCTTGTCCCTCCGCGGTGTAGAATCGGCGAGATCCGTGGATGAGCTACTAGACGCATCGTGATTTAACGCGGTCCGGCGCGTATGACGTGCCATTGTGATTTAGGTGCTTAGATATTAACAGCTCCGCCGCGCAGCGCAGCGCAGCGCCGCGCCGGCGTCGCCGATGCCGATACGCGTCGGGATCTCCTAGAACCAGCATTTCGCCGGGAATTTTCACCGGGAATAGCTGATACACCACGGCCGCACCACGGTGCCGCGAAAGACTGCATCGCAAGCACCGTTCGTCACGCGTTCGACTCGCCTCGATGCGATCGACGTTATTAATGGAGAAATGATATCAGACCACGATCTTTAGCTGTAATCGGCCTGTTTGCTAATGTAGAACCGCCGACGGATTCGGTCCCGATCGACGCTGCTCGATCTAACGCTCGATTATCTTGAAGACGTCTCTTCTGCCTTTCGACTGCTAAGGGTGTACTGCTTGGGTGTAGAAAGTATTCGTACAAAAATAAATTTGACACAAAAGTTTGTAAAACTGTTGCTTACTAATTATTTTTTAATTAGTTGCTTACTAATTATATCTGTAGAATAGGTGCAGTGCAGAAAAAATGATTTACTTGTATAACTTTCAAAATTCACAAGAAAAAACACAAAATCGACAGAAATAAACAAGCAATAACTAACTATTCGTACAGTTCTTAATTTGAACTGCTTACAGGAGAATATATAATGTAAACATGTCATATTATTGCTTCGTGGATCGTCAGTATGTTTGTAACCGTTGGTGATGTCAGTAGCATTGAAAATTTCGTAGTACTGTGAATTACATTCTAATACGAACACTTTCTACACCCACTGTATATTGGGTTGTCAAGTGGCCTGCAGGATCTCCAGATCTATCACCTCTGGACTTTTATTTATAGGATACTATTAAAGAACTAGCTTATGAGGCACCACCCAGCGATATAAACGACTTGAAAACCAAAATAACACAAGCATGTGGATTAATAACTCGGACCACATTAGAAGAAGCTACCAAAAATGTAATTAACAGAGCCGAAATGTGTATTCATGCGCAAGGAAGTAATTTTGAACATTTATTATAGCCTCATTAATAAAGAATACTTGTAAACACATTGGCACGCAATATTCAAATTGTTTCTTCCATTTCTGACATTGCCTGACCTTGAAGGTCATTGTGTAGTAGATGGATGAATTCGTCTTGACACACGTTTTCATACGACATAAAAAATGTATAGCATTCCATTTAAAAAATTGAAGGTCACCTTCATTTCTATCAAAATAATGTAAATAAAACAAAAATGCATATGTCATTGTGTTGCGCATAAAAAAACAGTACTACTTTTTCCTCTATCATTTATTTCTAATATTTACTATTTACAAAAAAAAAAAAAATGCTGGCTAGTAATAGCCTGAACACCCTGTAATAGTAGAAACTATAGTGGCGTCCGAATATTCTCGTGACCGACTGTATAAACGATGATCCACCTTCTCCTCGCTAGAACAATATAAACACAACTATCGCCACCGTGAAATACGTTGCGAAACGATGGAGCACTTTTCGGAACGCAGATCGCAGCGTTAATAGCACACGTCCGGACGACTGTATTCATCGATCTGTCGAGGCCCGTCGGATTATCAATTGATATCGAACGGTACAGATAGTCGACGAGCCACCGGTTGTTTCTATTTGTGTTTAATCATACCGTGGTCTGAGCGTCGGGGAGTTGTTTAGGGTACTATCCGTTGGTAGTCGAGATACCGGGCGCGCGAGTACGGTAGGCGCACGGTAGGCAAAGACCTTAGGAAAGGATATTGTTCCACCTCCTGCGCAGAGAGAAACTGCTTGGGCCCGTGATTTATAGAGAGGATCTCTCGTGCCTCGTGCTGCACCGCACCGCGTCGTCGTCCAGATCCTCCTCTTCGTCGTTGTCTTCGTTGTCTTTCGAGGCCGGAATCGTGGCGCAGCGAGCCATTCTCCGTATGCAGAGTGCTCCAGTTCCCACGCACCGGGGCTATGCACTCTCTAAGCGTTCGCCAATGGGGAGTCATGCGGTGTGCAGTCTATCAATGCGCCGCTTATATGTGCACAGCATACCAGCCACGGCACGCACTCGTCCCACTGTGTGCCGCGGTGCAAGCGTGCGGAAGGTAGCTGATGATGCAGTTGCCTCTTCGAATGCCTTTCGCAGACCAGGAAACGGATCGGCCTATCGTTCGCCATTTTTCGGATGGAACTGCCGAACCGAACGCTCCGCGGCGTCGTCCCCGTTCGCTTCCTCTTCAGACCAACTGCCATCAACTGAGGTGCTGGGTCCGTAAAGGTCGTTGCCCGTTTCGCAGCGCGCAGCACCGATCAAGGAACCGCGGAAACGTAGCCAAAAATCAATTTTTTCGAGTTCAATATTTTGAAGAAATTTCTGTTTCTATTCATTGAGGATCCTCTAAAACTGCGAAATCAGGGGGGAAGAATGGATGAAAGAATTAGATTGCAAGAGAAAAGAAATACAGGCCGGAAAGTATAAAGGAGAGGAAGAGAAGACAGGTGTGAATGAGAGAATGTGTGAGAGAGAGTGAAAGGGAAAGAAAGAAAATAGAGTATAAGATTTAAAAGATATAGGATAGTATAGTATAAGATATTAAAGATAGTTAGAGTCGGATAGGTGAAGGATAATTGTAAAGTAAAGAAAAATACAGTACTGTAAAGGGAACGGGATCTCCATGTAACCCGTAAGGGAACAATAAATATACATACAACTGCGAAATCCAAAATATTAGTTATTTTAGGTTAGATCGAAACACGTGTCGTTTGTTGAATCTTTTGATGTTTATAGGTTATCTTCAGCATTATGAGGCCTTCCAAACCCCACAAAAATCTTTCTTGAAATTTTAACAATTCGACCCAATTTCTCATGTTAAACTTTTATCAACTTTGATTCAAATTTTAAAACCAGTATCACAGAGTACCTGTCAGATTGTTTGCATGCTACTTCTGGACACATTAAGCTTTATGTAAGTAACAATCTATCGTATTTAAAATTTCTCTTTTGTTTAAAAAGTTTGTTGGACAAAAGTTGGTCAGTACACGATAATTAGTTACAATGAAAAATAAACTAGCAAAAAGGTTTTTATTCCATGAAAAAATAAAGATTGCTTCCATTTCCTACAGAGAACAGAGAAATTTCACTGTCTATGTATTCGAGAAGATCGGTACGAATTCAGTTAGGCGAACATCATTTACTATTCTAAGAAACGGCATTGAGCACGAGCGTTAGTGGACTTGAATTGTCCGAACGATCCAGTTAGAACAGCTCGTTCGTCAATGTATTCCACTATTATTAATAACTAGACTGCGGATGTTTATGCAATTTTCAATTTTGTAGGCAAATAAGAAAGTGGAATTAAGTCAAATCTAATTTTCGATGGTAGTAGCCTTTGTAAATCTGAAATAAATAAAAATCATACTAAATTCTATCGAATTTTATATTCTAGCATTTTTTCACAATTTTCAGATAAAGATCCGCAGTCTATTAATAACCTTATCAAATCTGGGCGGTTTTGGACAAACAAACTCGTTGCGACAACTTGATGCATGTAAGTTGATCGTGTGTCTCTGACGTTCTAAAAAATGGCAATTAAGTTATGTTAGATGAGTGATCAGTTACAATCCCTTGATTATAGACAGCAAAAGTCATATTTCTGTTTGTTTAACGTTTTGTTTAACTTCTTACGGTGGTTGCATTCCACCGGTTGGTTACAGTTATTTACTTTAGATTGTGCGCATTTTGTGGTAAATCATGTTTAATAAGCCGTAAATTATATCCCGGCTGGCTTATATTTATGATACGTTGATGCCTATCTAAATGGTGTACATTTAACGATCGAACAGAGAAATCTGTGTACAGGCGGGTACCTCGAGCCGGTGTCTGTCTACGGGTACCTACCTGTGAACATGCCGGTAGCCGAGTAATAGCTTATCTGACAGAAATGTATCAAACGATAATATCTCGCGGTTGAATTGCACTTGGCTGGAAAGAATTATCGATCGAGCAATTGTGTACTCGGCGGATCTTCTTCTGTAGTATGTAACGTACAGGCTCATTAAAGTGTAATCTTCACTTTTTGCAGAAAAAGTTGCAAACGATGAAGCTCGAAGATCTTAATCTTTTTACCTTCGTTAAACTGTGAACGTATGTATATGTAAATTTATATTTCTGAAAAATTAAAACTACAGTCAGGTAAAGGCACCAGTAGTTGACTATTTTATAGAAAAACATAAAAAATAAGGTTTGAAATGTTCTTATTGTTTTGAAATATAAACAACAGACGGCATGGCATCCGAGGTTCACTTTCATCAAAAGTGCACTTATAAGTGCGCTTATAACAACCTTATGTTTTATGTTTTGCTATAAAATGGTCAACTACTGGTGCCTTTACCTTAATGTGTACATACATCTTAGGCACGCTCTCGTTCAACTGTACAAAAAAGTAATTGGAAGAAATGTTTACAGTTTACGCAAAAGTACATAAACAAGATGATGCAAATGTGGAGGTTTCAATTTTTGAAAATTTAACGTTTAAACGTATTTCAACATTTAACTTTTATAAATTAGTGTCTATTTCAATGTTGATCGATTGATTAAACCCAATTTCAAAATTGATTAATAAAAGATACGATTTCCGCTGTACTCTCTATTGTTTAATTGTGCTTGGAACAATACAAATAACGGTTCGTTCCTGTTTTCAATTCCAATCATCTTCCAGCAAGTTGAACTCACTTGCGACACTTGTTCTCAGAGAGCGAAACAATGTGTATGCAATATTCGCGAACAAGTGTACACACTTCTGCAACTTGCTCTTGCAAAAAAATGTCGCAAGCTACGTGTCCGGAAAACAAAAAATTGTGAATACAGTGAATTCTCGATTATGTCAACAACGCGGGTCTTCACAGACCTCTCGAGTTTCGCGACCCCTCACGTGGTGTACCCTGCGATAGTGGGGATAATTCCGCGACGTATGTCGTCCGAGCCTTGGCGACATATATAAAGAAATCACTGTACATCAAGCATCGCAGAGAGGGGTAAAACCGTGTCCAGTCACAGGCGAAACATGTGGTTCCATCTCGCGCAAACAATAATCACCTGCAGCGACAACGATCGCGAGCTATTCTAGAGAAGATTCGGTCGTCTTGCGGGTTTAAATTCTAAAGTAAAAAAAGCGTGGAGAGACATGAGGGGAGAGGTGGGGGGAGGAGGTGGAGGAGGAGAAGCACTCGTGATATCAGGGAATCGTGGCACATCCTTTTCCTCGGGCAGCGTTCAGTAAGCCCTTTATTCCCCGGCATTGAGGCTTTTCAGCGGGTCGTCTACAATGCACCGGCTGCGGGAAAAAAATGTCAAATCAACGTACGCGGAAAAAATGTAAAATCAAGAGAACAGAACACGTTGGTAGGAGGAGGAGGAGGAGGAGGAGGAGGAGGTGGAAGAGGAGGACCCGTCATCGATACCCCGACTGCTCACCTGCCTGCCGGAGTGTACGGGCACCCCTTTTGTTCGATGTATAAAAAAAAACTATGCCTAAGATGAAAAGCACGAAGTGAGCCTCGCGGCCGGCTGGAGGCCCGCCAAATAATATACTGGCACCCCTGTCCACCCCCGCTCGTCGCCATCCGGTCTTTTTCTGACAAGGCAACAGTCGTGTTACTATCAGCTATCCGAGCACGGCTACCACCCCCATCCCCCTCCCCGCCCTGCCTCCGCATACTTTTATATTTATTACGGAAGGCACGAGCCGAGATTACCGGCAAAAAGTGCCGGGCAGGGAACGTGCAGAGCCAGCCCCGGAACATTTGGATGATCCAACCCATATTTCGCTCTTTTGTCATCGCCTATAGAACACGTTGTCGCTGGCTCCTCATATGCCGCCACGAATGCTGGAAATAGTTGTACGTTGCCGGCCCTCGCGCGCGTTCACTCTCGTCACCATTCATCGACCACGTCTCACGGTTTTCCTTCGGTGATTTTCTGCTCGACACTCCATCCACTTGACGATCTATTAACTCCTTACCGAGCAATAACGGTGATTGGTACGTGTTACCATATAAAAGTGGCAAGATAGGATTTACAGTGTTTACTCGGTATATGTATGTCGAAAACACGCCTAACGTAGAAAAGGACACCGAAGCTCTAGAGGCCTCGGTTCATGGACCCTCGCGCGGCACATCCCCCGACAGTGAGGATAGATTTGGGACTTTTATCGGCTAGGCATTTGGGACATATGTAAAGTAAACACTGTATATATTAGGGGTATCCATAAGTAATCAATTATTTGCAAAGAATTCGTTTTGCCTTTAGTTCCTGTACCGATCGTTGAAGAGGAAACACGTATTCTTATACAGTTTTCGCTAAAGCAGCCTGTGTTAATAATATTCTAAAAAGGTAACAACGGTAACAACAACAAAAATTTGCGATGTTTATGGGGATGTATTGAAGGTCAACAAGTGTCAACGTTGGTTCAGAAGCTTTGCTCCTGGTGATTATGATCTCTCTGCCAGGCCTCGAAGTGGACGACCAGTTGAATTTGATAACGACACCCTAAAATCTCTAGTGGAAGCTGATCCAAAATTAAGTATACAATAATTATCGAGAAACCTTGGGTCCACATGGTCAACTATACAGAGGCACCTACACGAAATGAGAAAAACATATAGGCAAGGAATACAGTCCGCGACAATACTACAAGACATCACTTAAAACGAAATAATTATGTATTATATGAAACAATTTCATCGTCTTTCATGCAGAGTGTTATTATTTACTTCTGGGGACGTCGTTTCACGCAGTGTTTTCGTTAGAACTTCTATGAACTTGAAAGCTACACAAGCTCTTGTTAGCTGCGACAAATCTATAACAGTGAAAGCGGAAAGATCGTCAATGAAATGTTCTTCTAAAGCGTTAGTAATTGAAGTAAATAATTTAAGTAAAACCTGAAAAATATTAATCAACTTGCAATATTTGTGTTTATACAAAATGCCACTCATTATTATTCCTTGATGAAATGACTCATTATTATTCATATAAATTTTAACAATTTCTTCGCACTCTACGACTCTACATTTTTCCAGGATAAGATGGCAATCAATACTCAACTGACTTGTAAAATCTGGAAAGAAAAAAGTATGGCTGTAACAAGCTGTCAAAGATCTATAGTCTTATTTTGACAGGTCTGTATAAGCCATTTGGTACTCAAAACGACCTGCACATAAGTAAATGATCGTCACTGTATGTAACACGAAATCATACGACCGTGAATAAAACAGTATGAACAGCAGCCTCGTTAACAGTCGGGGTTTACCTTTTATCCGATCGGGGCGCCCAGTTTCAAAAACGCGAACGCTGAAAGTTTTGTACTCCGATGCGTCTGTACCGCGTGTCGATACCTCCTTGCGTCCGAGCACGGCCCGCTATCATTCCTTTTTTCAATTTTGACGTAACCGAGTGTAAAAAAGAAAGTAGATCGCGGCGTGCACGAGCTGGCTCTTTTGCGTGTAGCCGAGTTAAACCGACGCGGTAGTGATTGATGATCTTTCGGCGTAACGATCGCCTCTATATATCCGTGAACGTGACGGCGGAGTTAGGGTCTGAAAGCTAACAAAAGGAGGGAAAGAAATGCGGCAGCCGAGCAAGAGGGAGAGAGAGAGAGAGAGAGACAGAGAGAGAGGCACCGACGACGTGAAAACGAACGCAGCTGCTCGTTATCCCCGATTTTACAGGAATTAAACAGCTGATTACACGCCCCCACCGCAACCGCGAAAAAATGCCCGCGGATTAGAATTCCTCGAGCAGCGCGGTGAATACCACATGGATAAGATTTATTATGCTAAATGTTATTCCGCGGTTCAGTCGTATTATCAGCCATAACGCGCACGCGAACTTCGCTGGAACAATGCTTCGTTTCTCTCGGAATATCTTCATGAAGAAAACACTCGGAAGCCTAAAACTATGTCCATACTGAAGCAACAGCAAGCAACTTTTAGTTGATGTTTCATGTATCTTGAAAAAGTCACCGCCTTTACCCAATAAAAGGAGAAAAAGACAACACGAGGCAACAAAAAGTCGCTCGATGTTGCTTCGGTGTGGGCGTAGCTTAAGAGTTATCTAGGTGCAGCGGACTTGAAAGGTTCTTCAAACTCTTTCTTTGCAAAAACTGGATAATATTGTTGCTACGATAAATGTTCTATTGAGTTTTATGATTAATTTCTGTTGTCTGATCTGGGACAGTATTGATCTTCTTGCTATTTTCTGCTTGCGAATAGAACGGTCGATCTTTTGTTTGTTGTCAGAAGTGAGCTGAAGTTTGCTGCTCTCAGATTTCAACTGCTCTTAAACTGCGTCTGTCTGACACTGTCACGATCTCCTTCATGTCATCGTTTCACTGCCTTCGAAAATAGCATCCGTTTTAAGACTATGGCGTTTCAATTACTTCATTTAATTCGATGCAATGAGAATGCCAATGAGTCTAGATAAATTATCCTTGAAATCACGTTTTAGGGGAAGTAGATAGTAAATAACTACCTAAATGCCAAAGATAATAATTAAGAATATTGTCATTAAACAATAAATATATAATATAATATATTGTACTTTCCATTTTGTTATTGTTTTTGTTATTTGTTTGTTATTTGTCCAAACAAAAGCGTCCGCATTATAAGTTTTAAATACCATTCTCATTAAAATTATACGAGTAAACTTTACATCTGTTTACAAGAAATAAATAAATCGAGATTAGAAACATACAAAATTCTGTAAAAAGAATAGAATATTTTATGAATTTTAATGTGCCCTGTCGTCTGTACATTAAATTTCAGAATTTTATAATTAATAATAATCAATGTTCTAAGTACGTGTACTTAGGCTGTTAAACAAATAATTATCTGATTAACAATGACAATTATATTTCCTGCAGAGTTCGCTTGTGTCAAAGGACGATTGGGTAGAGATAATTGCAACAAGAATTATTCCAGCGAGTAATAAAAATTAAATGAATGGGTTATTTCTTCAAGATATATTATAATTAATGACTGTACCAGTAACGGCTTAACCATACTATTTTTATGCTAAAATAATTAAGACCCCTGTATCTCGTACAAATCCTCTTTCCCACGTGTGCGATCTTAAGAGGTCGGCGTAATTGAGTTCTTAAGGAAAGATCATATCGAACCGCTTGAAATCTTAATCCTGTTTACCAAGTTAACCTAAGTCCATTACGTAGACACGACACTTTAGATAATCATGGATGCACACGAAACATGCTCGAAGCAAACTAATCTTTCCTCACGGCAAAATGTGGTCCCCCTTGAAATCCAAGCAACCGTCTCGTCGGTCAACTCGAACAACCCACAATGCTCGATTACTAGACACCATTATTCCTCTTAACATTGTCTTGCAGTATAAGCGATAAAAATCGTGAGGTAACAAGTATACTTCAAGAAGACTGTACACGTTGCATCCTTAAATTCTCAGATCGATACGTGTAAAACTGTTCAAATTCTATAAATAATATAGAAACATTACCATTTAATACGTTGCGTGTTATGCAATTTCAAAATTTAAATCAGTAAATTTTCTCTTACCTTTCCAAATGCAGTATCAGTGAATTCTTGAAATCCTTCTGATTAAAATGAGTCCAAACACGGCGTAAACGAGATTCTGCCGATTCGTGTCTGCCGAATCGTTTGTGACGTATAATCTCAAAACATTATGAGCTCAGAATATGCGGTTTATTGAAAATAATTAAAAATGTTATAAGGTTTAGTGTGTAACAAAAAAAATTGTTTTATTTTAAGAACAAAATGATAGCACATGTACAATAAGAAAATAATAATGAACATAAATTTTAACTAACAATAATTACTTATCAAGCACACATATATACTTATTTAATAATGGGTACATCCCTCTTTATTTTTTATTACTTCTATTGTACGATTAGGTATCGATTTATATAGTTTTTGGATAAAACTTTTTTGCGTACAACTGCATTTTTTAATTCTTTTACGTGTTGATACTGCTTTCCATTCGCGTATACGCCGCGAACAAGTTCTGCCCAGCAATTGTCAATAATATTAAGGTCCGGGGAGCGTGCAGGCCACGGCAAAACAGATATATTATTTTCATTAAAATATGTGATTGGACTAATCTCGATGTGTATACAGATGCATTATCTTGTTGAAAGATGTAATCAGGTCCAGAAATGCGTTCTGCATGATTATTTATTTGTTCTTTAATTAAATTAATGTATTGGACACTATTCATTCTCCCATCGATGAAACCATTACGCTGCCTCCTCCCATTTGTCGTCGACTTGCCGACATTGTCTCTTTTCTTATGTCATGAAAATAATGTTGGAACTCATCAGGACCATCCAGGTTAAATTTTTTTCCTCCGAAAATAGTACCCTTCCGCATTTCTTTTTCCAATGCACTCTTTCTTTTGCAAAGCGTAAACGTTCTGCTTTGTGTTTCGTTGTTAACGGAGGTTTCTTTTGCAATTTTAGCCTCTTAATATTTTTGCAGGACAGTAGAACTCGACGAACACTTGAAACACTGGCACTGACACTAGATTTTTCCATTATTTGCTTCGTTGTTAACTGCGAATTGGAAGCTGCATGCAAAATTGCTCGCTTATCACGATCGGATAACGACGACGGCCGAACAGTACTTTTCTTTTTGCCATAATCTTCAACATTTTTTAAGAAATTGTGTATTACTTTACGACTTCTTTTGATTACTTGCGATATTTTCGCTACCGATAAGTGTTGCTGTTTTAGTTCAAGAATTTGCCTTTTTTCAGACTCGTTTAATTATTTTCCGCGTGCCATACTTACAAATTTATATAATATTGTACTGTAATCTTTACTCGTTGATAGATCATGAAATACTGAGCAATTTCTAAACATATTAACAGAGTGTGCTATCATTTCGACCTTAGTATGGAACAGTTTTTCTTTGTTGTATACAAACATCTACGACATCGTGACTTATTTCCAGCAAGCCGCATATTCTGAGCTCATAATGTTTTCACATTATACGTCACAGACGAAACATTTTACACGCGTCATTGAGAAATTAAAGATAGCAGACCTGGGCTATCTTTTTGACGAGGAGTGTATGTCGCTATTCTGCCGAATCCCCTCGCTTCTCTTACTATCGCGTGTCACGTGTGTTTCCGTAACTAGGCAACTATCCCCACCGCGTGTTGACGAAATGCAGCTGTCGAGATTCGCATGCAAGCATCGATAGTACAACTGCTGGGGTTCTACTGTACTTCTCGCGAACGGAGAGGCTATCAGCGGGCCGCTAATTTCGGCGCATCAAAGTGTGGCAATAAGTGTCGGGTGGGGGGGGGGGGTTTAAGGTGGATACGTCACAAAAAATCAGCCGACTCACGTCAGAGGGTGAGACTGGGGGGGGTGGAGGAGAAGGAGGAGGAGGATGAGGAAAGGGAATGCCTATATAGATTGCGGGGTCGATAGCCCTCTAGCGAAGAGTAAGTCGCAGGAGGGAGAAAGAGTCTAAATGAAACATGGTACGTGGGAGTAAGAAAGAATGGTTCGAAGGAGGAAATCGGAGGATGGGTGGCGAGGGTGAGATCGCAGAAAACGGGGGAGCGCGCGAACGACGGTCAGACACTGGCCCGGTTATAAATGAGGAAAGCAATTTCCAAGTTGGCGACTTGACGAGCCCGAGGCCCATGGCCGTGCTACTCGATGTGGAAAGAGGAACGTTAAAGAAGGTGGCCCGGGCTAGAAAGCCGGGGGTGGCTCGTCCCTGGCGAGGGTGGTTAGAGGGGGTGTCCCGGCTGCGAACGTAAGGTGCTGAGCCCGGAAGACTCGGGAGGAGGGATGACTAGACGAGGTTGGCAATATGGCGGGCGATTAATGGCTTCAGTTACTGCCGACCTGGCCGTGTCCTTCTGAAGCCGTCATTCTCTTACTTTGCCAGACCGTCTCCAGACGTTTCTCATTACTAACAGGCCAGTTAATGGCGGCAACGGTGATCATCTGTTTGAATAGTTCCTGAAACTGCGACCGAAAATTTACTACCCTCCCACACCCGACTCCCCCAATTCCCCTATCCAATAACGCATCGCACCTCGCGCAATGCGATTTTTACGGTTCATCCGTGTACTTCGCGTCGTCTCCTGACGTTCCATTTTTCGCGCGTACGATTGATCACTCAATGGATTTTTCAGCGGGGAATTGTCAATTCTCGCGGGCAGTACTCTGTCAAAATTTGTTCATCCGATTGTACTATACCGGTCTAGAATCCGGGCGAAACTGGGACATCTTTAAGGGAGTTTTCTAATTTTTTCTTTAAGTGTTATTATTGCAGAATATGTGTGCAAATGGATTTAGTTGAATTCGTAAACTTAACGTAGTCATAGGCGTTTGAACAATGCAACTCGCATCGTGAGATATTCATAGTTGAATATTTAAACGCGTTCTTCTCTAAACCACTTTTCTCGAAACGGTTGCCATGATTTCTCAAGTTTTAGTTGACCAATTGACTTTTTGAGAGAATCTTCAGCACATATCCTGTTATTGTACGAACCAACATTTCTGAAATTAGTCAATTTTTTCTTATTTCTTTATCATGATAAAGCCTGAAAAATATAAAGAAAAATCGGTAATTTATAACAAGATTTCTCATTTCTTTTGATTCGGTGCATAACGAGATTCATACTGGTTAATAAAGAATTTCATTTTCTTGTTTGGTATCCGTAGAAAAGCAGGAATCATGACAACCATCGACCCATGTTTTCCAAAACATACTTTATAAAAACGTATATAACTCATCTAATTTTTATTTTTTTAATTGCACCTGTACTTCAAATACCAATGAACATTTTCTGAAAAAAATTCCTAAAAATTCGTGAAAAAATGGCCCCGAAGACCCAGACCGCCATTAATCCAGTTGGCCCTAACGCGGAGGAGAGTGGTAGGAATTGGAGCAACGCATAGCGATTCAAATACTACAGTTAGCTGGGTAAAATTCATTTTGGAATCAAGAAAAGTTAACTCTGTCAATGTGACCGACGACCTCTGACCGGAGACACACGGCAAATCAAAATTTTATTTTCCTACTAGGAAATTTTTAAAGACGAAGAAGCGAGAAACGGTTAAAAAGAATTTACTGATATACTCATGCTAATTTATGGCCTATTGTATCATATATGGAGTGCGTAGTTCTCAGCAATCCTTACGTAGGTTCATGCTTTTTGTATCTTTTTGGTCACTTCCAAACACTCTTAATTAAGACAGAAATGAAAAAAGACATATGAATGTTTCGAAGACTACTACGTCCGTAGGACCATGCTTTTTAAAGAAATACAGTCGTGCATGTATATTTAACAGTTTCATTATCTCTTGCCATTCTAAAGTATTGGAGTAGAATGGTAAACAAATTATTAGTTATCGAGATATTTTAAGAAAATTTCATTATTGAAAGAGACCAAAACGTCGTCATTCATACATACTTGAAGCTCAACAAAATTGGGACTGGCGCCCCTAATGCGAACATTTACCAAATTGTTGATAAGACCATTCTTCATTCTTCTGTATGATGCGAAAGGATTAATTATACAAAATATTCAAACGTCCCATCGTGCTGTCTCTCATTCATACCCGTACACCAGGAGGGTCAAAAGAGTCTGGAAACCGTTCAACCGAGTGAGAAAGGGAGAAAGAGAGAGAGAGAGAGAGAGAGAGAGAGAGAGAGAGAGAGAAAGAGAGAGGTAAGTACAAAATCGTACTTGAGCCGGCAGCCATTCTATTATAGATCCCGCGCGGCGCGGAAAGGCGTGTAATTAGCGTATTTCCGTATGAAACTGATTCAGTCTTTAATGAAACGTAACGGCAAGAGGGATATACTTTAGCGGGATCCCCGGGTGGCTCGCATTTTCTAAATAGCTTTGAAGCCTACGGTCGAGTGACCTTTCATGTCGCCGATCTCGCAGTGACCCGCTCGCATTCGCTTTCGAGTGTACACGGTCAGATTTTTGATAGTCTCCGTGAATGGGGCAGCCAACTTGTCGCGATTAATGCACTGTCTTCCGAGCCGGGGAATCTCCGAAATGCATGTCGCGTTAATAGGACCGTGGCAGCGGCGTATTAATGCCGGCGGAATTATCATCTCTGTGAAAAACCCGAATACAGCCGAGGCAGACGCGACTGAGGGGGAGGGGGCTCGTCGCGTGCTCCGCGAAAGGAATTTATGGCCGTAAGTCAGAACGAAGGAAGGGTGTTCGGAGAGGGTAGGAGTCAGGGGTGGGCTGCTCGGGTGGGTCAAAAGTCGGAAGTTAATCCATGTAAATCTAAATTAAGTCCCGCGAGTGCGAGCGCTCGTATACCACCGGCCCGGATAATTAGCTTCTCTGTAAATCCAACTAATCTGGCCTGCGATCCGCATAGGAACGACGTCAGAATTTTGACCATGTCGAACCTGTTCCGCCTTCTCTGCTTTATTATACGTAACACGCGGCTCGCGTTCTCTGCGAACTCCTTCGCCTGATTTTTGTCGGTTCGCTCGTCCGGGGAATTGAGTCGTAAACGATCGCCTAGTTTGCCGTAATGGCTGCTCATCTCCCCCGATACTCGTACGTAACCCCCGGCGAATTTTTTACGAGCCTTGTATGTTTTATGCGTGCGGAATATCTTATCAGAAAGATTCTCTAACGAACCGTCGCGTCGCACCGCGATCCCAAACCTAGTTCGGTATCGATGCGGGTAGGGGAAAATGGGGTTACGGCGGTCACTTATGAAATAATTATAATGAAGTGAAAATATGGGGTGAAATATTTATTTAATGACACCTTTAATTTACTTGTATACTAATAAAATTGTTATTTTGCGGGCAATTATCGTCTAAGGACCGTTACAGTTTTCGCCTATACAGGGTGATGCGGGAATTGTATTAGGTTGTCCGGAAAGTTCTTTTCGTTTTTTTAACAGGTATTATAAATTGGATCTAACGACCTGACATTTTTTGAGCAATTAGAAGAATTGGTTTTCCAAATGATGTGTGAAAAAGATTTTGAAAAAATTGCAATTGGTAAGAATTACATGAGAAATTAAAAGTGGCACTTTTCACAACTTTTTTATTTGAACATGTAGTGAAAATTTAAAATATGCGTTTTGTAGATCTATGTTAACTATACACATGCTGAAAATTTCATCGAAAACGATTAAACGATTCTTCTAATTGCTCAAAAAATGTCAGGTCGTTTGATCCAATTTATAATACCTGTTAAAAAAACGGAAAGAACTTTCCGAACAACCTAATAGTACAGCTGTATAGGGGGTGATTTCACACGTGAAAATAAATCGAGAAAAATCGAATAACATTTTTTCGTTTGGCACCTCATTTTCGAGAAAATGGAGGTTACAGATTCCGTCGGATTCGCGTATTTTAGTCACAAGTAGAATTGGTTGGTCATGATCAGACGCGGTATACGATTCCTATATAATTGCACGCACATTCGCTTCATTTTGAAACTCGACTTTCTCGAAAACGAAGCTCCGAATGAAAAATTGGTATACCAAATTTATATATTATTCTTTCACAAAGAATCACCCCTGCTCGGTTAATCCCACCCGGAACATTCCGAGTAGGCTCAAATGCTGCAAGAGGTACACTGGAACAACTTTTCATGGTCATGGCCAAATTAGTACCGAGTATTGCATTTATTTTCCATTAAAACCATTCCATTTAATTTATCATCGTTCTCAGAAAGATTTAGTTACTTAGTTCCTCCCTTCCACCTTAATCTTCTTACAAGTATTTTCTTTATCTTCTTCTGACTTCTTCTCTTTCTTCATCGCACACCATTACCGGCATATAAATTAACTGATAAAACTAGATATTAAACGTGTAAATCAAAAATATTCATACGGCCTACAACATGGGTTGCTATAGGCTGAGTACGGTTTAATGATGCTCTCTTTCTTGTGTTCTGCTTTTCAAAAAATTATTTAAAAATTTTTTTCCGAATTTTTGACTGCAAAAACGATTACAAAATTCAAGAAACTTAAAATTGCACATTTTATATCGAAGTTCTCAGATTCCCAAGTTAATATTAATCTCGTAGTTGTGTTTTATTATGATTGTTAACGTATATGTTTAAATATGTTTAAAACAATTGAAAAACTCCTCAAATCCGAAAGAAATGTATATTTTTTATAAAAGTTTTAGAGACATCAGTTTTATATAAATTCAGTAGCGAGCTATTGTCGAAAACAATGTTCTTAATTTTTTCAGATTTTTTTATAAAGTCTATCGTAAGGAAGTGTTATCGGGAATGTAAAAATAATCCATTTATAGGTCATACTTTATAATATTTGTTTACGTGAATCGATATTGGTCGTATTATTCTTCACCTTTTCTTCGAGCATTTACAATAAATGGTCAAATGTTCTCCCACTGTGGTTATGAAGATTTGTATTTGACAACTGCACCGATGGGCTTCCGGAAGAAGACGCATTACAGGATGATATAGATTGTTGAACCATGCAAAACTTTCCTGTACGATTTCTTTCTACTTTTAATAACAACCGACTTATAAACTAAATGATATTTAATCATAAAATAATTACCTGAATCGAATTATAAGAAGAATAGTCAATATAGTGTGTTGGAAGCTTCCGGACGACAGGAGATCTTCTCCCTGGATTCTCGGCAATTTTTATTTAATTTAACTAGGATGCACCCCAGCAAAAAATATGAAAGGACTGGAGATAGCATTTACTGGAATTTATTTCCAGAGTGATCGCTCTTAAACGTCAATATATCTGTATTTTGTTCGTGTTAGTAATTTTTTACAACCAGTGCTTGCTACTGAAAAATCGGAAAAATTCTCGAAATATGTGGTTCGATATTTTGAATGTGTCCGACCTTTTTTAGAATTTTTAAATGGGGAAAATTGGGCAAAAACTGGTTTTCCGTTTTTTCCCAACTACCCTTACGGACGAGGTACAGGGCGGAAATTTGGCAGAAAGGGTTCCTTCTTGCAAAGCTATTGAACAGTGCATTTCCGGCCAAAATGAGCTAAATGGCGTTTTTTGATGTCCTCAACCGGCTAGGCCGTTTGCACGATTAACGTAGCCACTTCCGGTGACTCTTTCCAGGTCGTGGTGCGATTAAAACGAGACTTTCTCCGTTCGTCTTCCGGTTTTGAATCGCGCGTGCGCTGCTTCACCGTTGCGGCACGCTTAATCGAGCGAGCAAGCTCAAATCACCGATTTCTGCGCGGCGCAACATCCACGTAATTGCGAATACTCGGTGCGCGCATAATTGTCCGCTCCTCGATCTTCCTCCGCCTCTTTGGCTTCTATTCCGAGCCGATCGCTCATCGTCCTCGTCTTTCGCACGCGCGTGCACGTAACACGTGGCGCAATGGAACACTCTCACGCAGGATTGCTTCGGCGCTTCCTTTCTTATTCTGCTTATCGTTCCATCTATTCTCCTGAGACCCCGTGCCCACGATTTCGATCATATCGCCTCTACGAACATTTATTAGGCATACAAATTAATTCGTAGCCCTTTTGATTATTTACAAACAACTAAAATACATTCTACACTCAGGAAAGGTCCCCGTTACGCCTGTGCATTTAGTATACCTTACAAATAATCAATACGGTGGTTAAAACAGTTAATTCAAAAATAATGCTGCAATTGATTAGAAGAGCCATGCGCTAGAGCCTCGAATTAATTTGTACACCTAATAGTTTTTGCTTTCTATCTGAAGCGGTTCTTCTGGTCTAAAGCGCCATTTTGTAGGCCTCGATTACGAATTTTTGTAAGGCAATTAGAAGACTGTATTGTACAAAGGCTTTATGTACATGTTTTATATTATTTTAACTATTTTTGAAGTCAAAATGTTTAAAATTGTAGGAGTTATCGGTTCCTTCAAGAATAAAAGTGGAATAAAAACGTTAATAATTTTAGTGATTAGTGATTGCCGTTGATACAGAAAGATCTGCAGTCTAGTTATTATGGCATAATCGGAGTATCTTTGAACAGTCAATGTTTTTAAAAATATATATAATATAAATAATAATAATATATGTATAATATATGTATTTCATTTTTGGGGAAGTGTTTTCAAAATATATTATATATTTTATCTGGAAGATATTAAATAATACTTACTTTACTTTGTATTTTCTTTATTCAAAGTTGTCAAGTATAATTTGTTAAAATATAAGAATGTCTAAATATCTTACTCTCTTGGCATTTCCTGTTATGATACTGCATAAGGTATCATTCTGTCGCCCATGAATTCGTATCGTTTGAAACATCTTGTTCTAAAAATTCCTAATTCGATTTTTCATATCTCCATGTAGAGATACGCATCGACGTTCACTGAAAAACAATTAAATGTAGTACAGTCTACATTCTGAGCAATTTTTCAAAATAGGTCAAGCGATATCTCTTCGTGGCAAACCAGTTTAGATGTAAATTTTATTTCGTGTCTACTATGTATTGGTTTGTCATTTTTCATTATACAATGAAAAAATGAAATATTGGAATGAAATATTTTATAAAAAGTATCGATATTTAAGAATTTTCTTTGCAGCAAACCTACATCATTTTTTCAAACAGATAGCTACGATCAATTGTTCAATAATAAGTTATTTAATTTCATATCTTGCAGTGTGTGAATTTGGTAACGCAAATTATGAAGTCTGTGAAAGTAATATAATAATAATTATAATTCACAATGATAATGATAATGATAATGATAATGATAATGACAATGACAATGACAGTGATAATAATAATTATTAATTCTTTCGCGTGTAAATGAAAAGCAAATATTAAAAACTGTATTCAGCTAACTTGAATTTGATTCTCTTTCCTTTTATTATTTTCTTTTCAACACTAGAATGATAGGAAAGATCGAAATGTCTTTCCAGTTCTTTTATATTGCAACTAGTTATATTATGAGAACGCTTTCATCAGAAATCCTTGAGTAAATGTCTTCAACAAAACATGTATTATAATCGAAATTGGAAAAAATTTATGTATACGCAATTTTGTCATTTTTATGGGGCAATATTATAGCAGTGATTTTCAACATTTGACCGTACTAGTATTAAAAGGGGTATATTGGTTCCTAGTTTAAAGTTCTCACAATAAATGGAAAATATAGATGAATAAAAAAAGTAAACTATAAATCGAAGAGAAAATCGAGAAAATTAAGAAATTATTTTTGAAGAAATTATGAAGAAATTATTTATTATTACTGTTACTTTGGAAAATCGTGATGACCAATCGAAATGCTCGGTGCAGAGCGAGATAAAATACGGCGAAGCAATGAATTGGCAGCGTATATAATAGTAGCAAACCACGGTTCTTCGTGCATTAATAGAAAATAAAATTTCCGTCAGTTTCATTTTATTTCCGTTTGACTGAAACCAAAGAAAACCTACGTGATATATCCCCCACTAAATTCTCGAGCAAGATGACAAATTTGCTTCGAATTCCATAGTAAAGTTAATTAATACAATTATGCCCAGACGTCACGGTGAGCTGGCGAAAGAGAAGACTATTTCGAAATCAGCGACAGCCCGCTCTCCGTTAATCGAAAGCGACGAAAAAGAGTGTGGAAACGCAGCGCGATAGAAGTTCGTGTCGATTGCGCTTTAGTTAACCGCTCGAATCGAATACGTCAAAGAAACGGAGAAGCAAATTGTACCGGGCGAACTATAGGAATCCATTCCGGTGTAAAACGGTTCAATTACTTTGTCGAAGAATGCGGAGAAGAAGCGTTTGCCGAAAAAGATGAACGGAACCGTAAGCTTTCAAAGACGACCGCAATATCTGGACGGACAAGAAGACCAAGACGAACAGGAGAATCGCGACGCGAAGGAAAAGAAGAACAGCAACAAGAAGCGGAAGAAGAACGACGAAAAATTCGACGAAAATGTACCGAGGAGCTAACCTGCTAAAGCAACGTGCCCTAGCGGTTTATAAACATAGGAAACAATATGAACGCTTTGAAGGTGGAAAAACAGTTCTTGAAAAATGTACAAAAGCTATATTCACTCGTTACTAGACTACCGATTTTATGCATTCATAAAAAAAATGAGTCAGCGTAGTTTGAAATAGCAAAGGGATTAAAAGAAAGTACAAAATATATAAACGTTATTTATTACATGTTTAGGTATTAAAAATTCGCCTACATATTACGCCTAACCCTACGCCTTTACTGTCCGACGTCCGAACTTGCTAAAACACTGTATACCTCAATTATATTCCCGTATGTAGCTTTACCAGTCTACACGCGTAATAAATAAACGATGTCGTTATTAATGAGTGTAATATAAATCAGTAAAATAACCAACCGTTGGCGCAAAAGTTAATGTCGAGCCAGACACGGCACAGGATCGGAAAGGGTTAACACTAAACCTACCAAGCATTAAAAGTATTTGATAAACGTCACCTTTTGTAAAAATGGCAACACTAAATTTATTATGAATATCCATAATTTACAATATAAACAGATGCATGGACAAAAATAATTACTCCATTAATTTCCATATAAATGAATTTTTACAATTTCAATAATTGCAAAATATAAAACCGGTCATTTGACCGTGGTGGGTTTAGTGTTAAGGTTCGATCGGTCGTCTAAGCGTCAGAGGAAAAATTCTCGCGAAATTACGGACGCAACGAGTTTGAAAAAGAAAAGAAAAAAAGAAGAAGATAGTTAGGAAGACGAATCGGCAGGATGCGTGCGCGTAGAGAAGGGCTACGTTGAGGGAGCGGACGAACGTCATGTCACGTCACGTCACGTCACGTCACGGACAGAAGTAGACGCGGAAAAAGCGTAATCGACGGAGAACGAGGAGAGACGTTGGAGATTGTGTTACTCGGTATCCACGGGGATACGTAGATATTGCAGCGGGCGCCTCGAAGGCATAGATTGCTGCTTTACGGTGAAAAAGACCAGGGGGGGGGAAGAGGGTGGGGGAGAAGGGTGGAGAAGGGAGGAGGGCGCGAGGCACGAAAAGGAGACCGGTGGATAGAAAGAGGAAGAAGAAAGAGAAAGAGATTCCAAGCTCGATAGTACATGCCATGCCGAGGAAATCTTCCCCCTCGGTATACGTTCCCCCGGAATGAACCAGATTATTGGCTGAACCCTGACCGTAGAATTACGTATTCGGTAAAAAATTCCCCTCCTGCTCGTGAGGAAGAGAGCCCGGGAAAGGAAGAAAGAAAGAGAGAGAGAGAGAGAGCTTTTTTACGGGCGATGCGTGCGGCGTGCACGCCGCTCTCCTCCGTTCCTTGGGCTCGTTCGCTCGCCTCGTGAATGTATTCAGACGTAGGTGTGCTCCGTGGAAGATCCTGGCAAGGATGTATGCGAACGTCGGTACGTACCGTGGACGCGCGTGGATGTGGGTGAGTGTCCTGAGTTAAGGTGAAACCCGTGGTCGGGGTTGGTAAGGTAGGGAGGATCCGGGTCACAGATCAGCGGTCCCGCGTGAGCCGAAGAACCCGCGGCGAAGAGGACCTGGGTCCCATCGAGAGCGCGTATCGCGAGCAAAACGGGGTACCTGCTTGCTTGCGAGCCTACTTTTGCGAGCCTGCTTGCTCGCCTGACTGCCTGACTGCCTGACTAGCTGTTTGCTCGCCTTGCCTCGCCTTGCTTCGCCTCGCCTCGCCTCGCCTCGCCGCGCCTCGCCTCGCCACGATCAGCTCGACTCTCTGTACTGTCCTCCTTTCCCCGTCTCATCGCGTTGGTCCTCTCTCGTTGTTTCGTTTCGTTCCCTCGCTCGGCCCCACGCTTGCTCTCTTCCCATTTCCTCGTTTCCCTTCTTCCTTCCGTACGTTTTTACCTCGATTTGTTTCTTTATTAAGATTACGGGCCTCCTACTGTCCGAATTCGTACCGTGACGTTGCGGTCTCGATAAGAGGCATCTTAGCTCAGACAGTGTCTGCCCCCTCGTCCGTGCAAAGTGTCAATCTGACACTGGCTTCACTGTATCTGAATGTGCAGAAGAAAATAGCCCTGTGTTATGGGGAGGGTACCCAATATGGAGCCGTCTGAACTCTATCCAAGAAAGGGCTGGCTGCCCTCTGTCCGTCAATACGCCAAAAGAAATTCGTATAACGGTTCCGAGTCGATCTCGTACAATTGTAGGATTGGAAACTTTTGCGTTCTGTGTTTTGTTTCTATAATTTCTTTCGATAAGCAAGTAATTATATTTCTCGAATTATACATATACACCTAAAATCACAATTTCACGAGCTTCTAGATTTCAAATACATTACAGTACCATCTAATACAGAATTTAGGAGCGATATTGCACAAATGCCAAATTTTAATTGGTCCTTCTCCACAGAAAAATACAGGCGTTAATAATTTATTCTGAAACATATTGATGAAGAGAACGGATACATTACGAACCGGATAACAAAATTAAATGCTGGTTGAGATATTGGATTATACCATGAAATTGTCAAGAAATTTAAATAGATACACTCTTGTTACTTTTATGAGTAATATATAGACTGCGGATTTTATGCATTTATAGGAAACCTGAGTGGGCGCAATTTAAAAATGTAGAAAGTTGGAAATAATTTAAGAACATTAATATCATATTTTTGATTTGGTAGAATTATTAAAGAGGGAATGAAATGTGCATCCGGCTCCTGTCTGTTGCAATCGATGCAGAAAATTTTTATCCGGCATAAAAACCCGCAGTAATATAAAATGAGTAACGTAAAATAGTCGCATATAGTGATCCGTGCATCTAGCGTTGGAGCTATTCGAGTAAGTATATCCCTTAGCGGAGCAAATAGACAGCAGATTCATCGCGGTTTCTATAAATCAGTCTAGAAAGAAATCGGTATCATATGCGCGGAGCTATTATACTCTGTCTTTGATAGCTAGTGCGTATTACATGTCTGTTACACGCCTTACTGGCACGCATACATTGACACCGCCACCCTGAGGCCACCGCGTTAGTTCCCCTTCGTTCCTGGCCGTTGATTCCTTCTCTTTTCGTTCTCCTTCATCAGCTAACCGTTCCTTTTTTTCCCATCCTCCACATCTAGAGACGCGCACTGGACCGAGACACGTCGTGTACTCACGCACTCTCCGATTCTTCGTCCCCCTCTTCTCCTTCTTCTTCTTCTTCTTCTTCTTCCTCTGGTTCTTCTTACCACCTCCTTCTTCGACTTCTTCGTCATGTAAGCGCTATCGTAGCCTCGTTACGAGAGAATCCTCCCCTTTGAACTCTTGCACCCGCGGCTCGTTCTTTCAGTTTAGGCCTGAGAACGAGCACGATTCTCCGACTGGATGAGGTGTAATCCCTAGCTTTTCAGTGTCTTCAACATAACACCGGCTTTGTCTGCTCGCTGTTTAGGCTCTCCCATTTTGTTGACAGAAAACGAATCTGGAATTCCTTTCGCGGAAGCATTCTTGCAGCCTGCACTTTCTGCTAATCGTGAATAGACTGCGTACCATTTATGCAAAATGACACTGGGACCAGATAAATATTTGTTTCTTCCTTTAACAATTTTAATTATTCCAATTGACGAACACAGAAGAGAAGAGATATTTCTTCTTTTGATAATTTTAATAAATCAAAGATAATATATAATGAGTAGTCTACGGAGGTTATGCATTTATAATCAAAATTAATAGATCAAATGCACAACAGTGAACATATTCAATCTGTTAAAATTATTAAGAAAAGAAATAAATGTCTATGTAGCTCCTGCATCTTGCAATTAATACAGACAATTATAATTTTGCATTAGAATCCGCAGTCTTTTAAGAGCCACAATAGCACTCTGTAAATTTTTATACCCCCGGTAATAACGGTGACATGAAATTCATAATTATTCGGAGGATGTTAAAGGTTAAAGAAATACAATATTACATTCGGGAGACAAAATCATTTTGTATGGTTTGAAATATTATTTCATAAAATTCATTTTTTAAGCTTTTCAGAGAAATCAAATTCGGAAGAAACTGACTATTCTATTTAGAATAGTTACACACTAAAAAGAAGCTACAATTCAATTCGAACGAAACGAATAGAATAAAAGATCTATAGATTGTTCCGATGAAGTATCTTAACTTTCAGAAAGGCTGTGGGGCCTTATTATTCGAATGATATTTCATTCGAATAATTATGAACAGTAAGGCGCGTAAGTTATGCTCGAATTGCAAAATGTCAAACAGTAAATGTAATGACATGTTTCAGATATTTATTATCTTATTTCTGATCCATGGATTAGCATATTTCAAAGTGGGAATTTTCCTGAGACAACGTATCATATAACTCGCGTGAAAAAAAAAACGAACTCATCATTCTCGATCACGCTACTTTACTTTCAATAGATATTTGAGAATTTCTTTGGCAGGATGTTTCGCGACACGGACGCGCGCGGATTAGAACTTTAGATTATGACTTCGTACGATTCAGATCGAACTAGAACTCAAACAAACCAGATCAAATCAGAATTTCGTACGACTCGCAACAAGCTGGAACTTTGAACAACTTACATCAAATCAGGACTTCGTACTAAAACGAAATAGGATGTTGAACTTTGCGCCATACAACTCTGTGCCATGCTGCCGGACTCCTGCAATACGCTTCTCATTAAAATCATGCTGTCGGTAATTTGCTTGAACGCCCGATCCGTATGAATGCATTGGAAACACTGTCGACTAAACTCCAGCAGAATCAACATTTTAACAGGCGTTGTACTCGAAGTGCAGATTAGAAAAATCATTCTACACAATTACTACTTAATCTACCGAGAACCAAAAATATACTATTGTCTTATAAAGCTAATATTAAAGCTCAAAATACTTAAAAGCTCAAATATACCTCGACATAAAAGCTTATTGAAGCTCAAATATACTTCGATTTCATACCAGTTTTATCATAACAATAATGAAAATTCGTCTGTATAATTTTAATGATTGTGAGATAAGGAACCGGCCATTTGACTGTGGTAAAAAATGATTTTTGAATGAGCAAAGTTTTCCATTGAAAATGTAAAGGTTTCAAATTGGCCAGCAAGGTCTCCTGACCTAAGTATTATCGAGAATTTTTGGGGAAAACTCAGCCGAACATTATATGAAGGTGGAAAGCAGTATAATACAGTGCCCGAATTAAAATCTGCAATTTTAGAAGCTTGGGAAAGCTTGGATCAAAATTCTATAAAGGATCTGTACAGAAGTTTACCAAGGAGGATGATTGAAGTGGTACAAAGTCAAGGGCAGTCGACACATTACTAAAACTTAAAAAAACTATGTAATCTTATTTCATTTTAATACTTTTGTTATTTTATATTCAAAGTGCCTTATCATTTTGTCCACACTCAATTTCATTTTCTTTGTATAAATAATAAATGGATTGAACGATTTATTTAATTTTTTCATATATTATGTCAAAACTAGTACCTTATTTTATTGTGTATTCATTTTCCACGTATATGTACAAATAGATGTTCATTCCCAAAAATTTTGAGGTGCCTTATCATTTTGTTAACCAGTGTATTTCTGAGGAAATTTTCTATCGATTTAATAAAATAAAAAATGCTCAGAATTTCAATTTACACAAGATTCCCCACTTGAGTGAATTGAAGACGACGCGACGGATCCCGTGACGTCAAGTGTTTGATGTAACGCGATGCGTCCGAAGCGCATCGGTGCACGCTGCAGTTCAGAAACCTGAACGGACCCCTGACCTTTCTCGGTGCATACCCGTTATACCGTGGCTCCATTACGCATTGCGCTCGTTTTTATTGCCGATCGGCGAACGGTAGTAACGTAAATTCACTCGACCGGGCCGCTGCTCTCGGTGGAAATAGAGAGTTGCGTACCAAGATCCGCCTAAGAGCTCTCTATCCCGTGAACATCGCGTCTCGGATTCCAACGAGTCCTGTCGTGCACCGATAACGGGAAGCAGCGTACCAACGAACCTAAGCTTCGCTCCGACATTGTTCGATGTTTAAGTAGCCGAGCGATCAAAAAGTTTCGATTAATGACGCGCTTCCTGCTGCTACGGTAACCGTACAACAACGTCGCACAGTGTTACCGATTCGAGGAAACAATACTAGCTGGACAAAATTCTCTTTTTATGTTTATCGTCGTAATTTTAAGAAATTAATGTACAGTAAAACCTGTTTTTGTGCGGTGGATACGGACAGCATAAAAGAAATCGTACAAAAAAATATTCGAAAATTTTATAAATTCTTACATGTAATAAACAACTTTGTACGATATACTACCTAAAATTCTTTTTATGCGGTCTCTATGCACCGCATAAAAAAAGTCGGACTTAGAAAATACACCAATGATTTATGAAATAGAGGAGAGAATGCTTTCAATTAAATTAAATAATTAAATTAGACATAAAGAAATTGTAAAAATATTAAAAAATTAAAAAAAAAAAGAAGAGTAAAAATATTAAGTCCAGATACATCGTTGTCGAGGAGACCACGTAATCAGAGTTCGTCCACAACATGTATATGTACATTGATAGGAAACATTAAACTGGTGCTAACGCCGCTAAGATTCATATACCGCATAAAAATAAATCGCACGAAAAAAATTGCACAAAAATAAAATCGCACAAAACCAATCGCACAAAAACAAAATCGCATAAAAAAGGACCGCACAAAAACAGGTTTTACTGTGCTTATTTTCTCATAAGGTACCAATAATTCGTATCAGTAGTTGACCATTTTTCTTTTTTAAATAATATTTTTAGAAGTAATAATAGGCGCGATGAATAAACGCAGTTTCTCATATTAATGAGCCTACCAGAGCAAGCAAAACTCGAAACATTTTCTATGTTCCTGAATTAAATTTTATGTGGAATTAAATTCTCTTTATTTGTATTTGTCGTTTTACTTGTAATTTATCAAGTACACGATATCAAAGTAACCACCTTGAGTGTTTTTGGCTTTGCTATGAGTAGTCAAGTACTAATTAACGTATGGTCAATTACGAGTTTTCTCGTTTCCAACGATGGTCTGACACAATTATTGAATTTCCAAAAATTTCTATACAATTTGAGTTATATAACTATGTTAAAAAGCTAGCTTTGTTACACAATGTAAGAAATTCAAACAGCATTTTCACGCATAGTTCTCTCTATTCAATAAAGGATAATTTACTATCATTCACGCGGAAAATTTTTCTTACCTGGTCAACTATTGGTGCTTTCACCTTATATTAACTATTCTGTTTTAAATATCTTCTAGTTTTCAGCCACTTCTCGTCCACTATTTATTTATGCGATTGCAAATTTGGTCGCGTTAATCCGTACACATCTCTCCGCTGTAAACACAAAGGGTTTCTATACGTGATTTTTTTTCAAAATATACTTAAATAACGCATTGAGACGATTGTCTTTCTGAAAATTGTTCCGAACGTCGAAAAATTCCGTTTGTGAAACAACGATCACTAAAAATATTGATCTTCTTAATTTCCAAACACTACCGCATATTAAAAGTGACATGAAAAGAAACCTTAAAGTCCGCTGTAATGCTAGCAACAAAATTCCTTTCATTTATTGACGTTTATTGTCTACTTCGAGATTTTTGTATATTGCAAACATAATTCAAACAATAGAAATAATTGACGGAATTAATTAAAGCAATCAAACGTACTTTTGCCGTTAGTTTTCGTCATAAAAATGTATTTTAAGGTATCAAAAAATAAATATAAAAGTCACTTTAACGATATTGGTTTATATTAAATGAAATTGATATAAAATGCCTTATGAAATGTGATAAAATGTTAATTCAACATACGAATAATTACAGTGAAATTAAATTAATTTTGCAATTTTTAAAGAAACAAAAGGGGTAAGTTATTCTATAATAATCGTAGTTTCCCTATATGAGAGCATATTTCAATTGTTTGTGTTTTGAACGTGTACAATAAGTACTGTATACAATAAGAGAAAACGAAATGGTAAATTTGTAAAAATATAAGATGCTTGATTGTTAAAAAATCTGTTTGCCGAATTCCGAAGTAAAATAATAAAACGCGTGACTCTGTTCGTATAATACCGATCTAAAGGTATATTTTAATTTAGCGAGCCTTAAGGGCGCTTCTACATGGTACGGCTACCATGAAATTTCCATCGGTATTGACCAGCGTGTGCACGGCATCGATTTCTTACTCGCTTTTGAGGAAGATTTTGGGATGTAAATGGACCCCGGTTGTAACTATTTAACCGCTGTAAATATTCAAAAGGGTATTGGCTGGTCCTACTCGATTTCCATTTTATTGAATAAAATTGTTTTCGTTGTCGATATTGAAATATTGATAAGCTTCTACTTTCTGTCAATAAAACGCCGAACTATCGATAGAAGCGGCGTCGCGTCGGTCCCCGCCGAAAGCGTATACGATCCAGTATGCGAACGGTATATGGCGCAGTACCGGCCCTACAACATTACTAGAACGATATTTATTTTAACAATTATGCTTTCCACTTGTGGACGTGGCGGAACAAGCGCCGAAGAATGCGGAATACGCGGCGAATACGTTCCGACTCTGTGTTTCCATTTAAATATTTATTTACGCATCTTTGCCTCGGGAACGGGATCCGATATCTTTGTTACCGTCGCGTCGGCATCTCGCGAGTTCTTGCATGCTTTCTACATAATTGGATCGCGAACACTCAGCTTAGATCCTCGGAGTCCCGATCATCGTTCACCTTGTACACGCCGCTCTAATTATTCTTGCCGCGAATACGCCGCCTGTTGTACAGGGTCGTAATAGATGATGATATAAGCCGTATTATTATAAACAATGTAGTAGATGAAGCTCCCTAGAGAAGATTAGGTAGAGCCAGCGCCCTCGTTCCACCTGTACCTATGCTGTTTAGTTTGTGGATGTTCGACAACTTACAATCTATGTGCAATACAGGGCCGTCGAGGAAAAACAATAAAACTGCCAAAAAAAATGCTAGTAGGGTAATTCCGAGAGAGACGCGCCATAGGGTGAGACGCACCAGTTTTTATTATGGCAATACTGGACGATTCTCAACTGTTTTTCTGTTATCATTTATAACATTTTAACATTTGTAAATAACCTCAAAGCATAGAACGCATGTATTATATTATTTACCGGGTAACAGAAGTATAAAAACTTCTTAGTGCTCCAAACTTCTGATGAAATATTTTTGTAAGCGGTCAAATGTTATTACTAGACAGTGGATCTTTATGCATTCATAACAAAATTGAGTAGATAAAATTTGTAATTGTACGAAAATGTAAAAAAATTTAAATGCCAATACACTATTTCTCGTCTATCAAAATTAGCAAGTGAAGAAATAACATTATACTTAGTTTCTATTTCTTGTAATCGATGCAGACAATTTTTATTTTGCATAAAGATCCGCAGTCTTTAACTATCAGTATCGACTTAAATAGTAACAATGGTTTCTCTTTCACGACTTTTCATCGTGTTTTGACAACATTTTTTGTACTTTCCCTCAATTTAGGAAGAGACGCGTCATTAATATGTAGTGAAGTGTACCAGGCAGACGTTTTTATAAAAAATTAAGCACCTTATTTTTAATTAATTGAAAAAAGATAAATTAAACCTGAGATTTGTTCTTTGCCACACTGTTTGCTAACATCTTACACTTTAATTAATTGGAATTGATTAATTTATATTTATTGCTCTACGCTTTGGTAATTAAAAGGGAGATGCTACATTTTTGACAAAAACGACTGCCTAGTAAATTCGAATAATTATTGTATTGAATGTATAGAAGATTATTATTCAAACACATCTAAAGTAGATTGGATTTCTTGTTTTGAATGCCTCAAATGGCTCCATGAAGCATGTACTATATATTCTCCTTTGTGTAATATATGGCAGAGAAAAAAAATACAAGTAGAGAGACTTAGCTGCCAAGACCTTTTTGAACTTGGACCTGAATACACTGCAGGCTTCCTTCACCTCCTTCTTGTCCATTTTCGTCATCATCCCCTGTCGTGGTGGGCTTTGGGATATCCTTAGTGTTGCTGTGCTTTGTATTTACCTTTGCACCAACTACATACGTTGATAACGCATGACGAATTTGTTAGTTATAGGTAAAAATCTAATTTTTTAATCGTTCTTCGTTTATAAGACTGTCGTCTCCATGTCTGAGCTTTTTCTATCATTGACTAACAATGAGTTCATTTACTACCACTACCACCATTTACTACAATATTGTCGTCGATATATTTATTTTCTCACTCATACAAAAAGAATACACGACAATCACATCGACTGAATTGATTTAGATCTTGTGCGATCTTTATTGCAATATGTGATCAAACAAAGAAAATGCCATTATTACCGACAGAAAAATTTATATAATTTGATTAACTATAAAATAAAATTAGAGATTAGAGATTTTTAGATTATAAAATAAAATTAAGATATATTTTAACCGACCTAGCAGAGGCGTTGCGATTATTTTTATAAAATCCGTCTGAATGAATAAGTGTAATGTAAACGTCCCAGTGGCTGAATTAAATTATTATTTTGAAACGTGTGTCCTATCTGTAACAAATCTTGAAGAATTTCTTAAACTTTTACTAGAAATCTCGCTAATTTATTAAGGGAATATTTCACTATATCTGATATTTTATGTTACGAGAATGCATTAATGTAATAATAAACACTTTATTGTGAAAATCAAATATTCGAACGTGCAAGAAAATGAATTTTTTAACAATAAAATTATAAGATTTACATATTGGGACAACAGTTTCCTCAATGTACCAGTAGGGGACCGTTGTGTTATACCAGTAATTGACCAATCAGCACGTAATTCGCGTAGCACAGGTGAGTTTTCCTGTGGAAATATTGAGGATTGAATTATCTTATATAGTAAATTATAATAAATAGTGTCTATTTCTGACATCTGTGTATTCTTGAAGTAAGTATATAAAATTAATTATTAAAATTTTGGGCTCATATAAAATAAAAATTTTATCTTTTTTCTTTTACAAATTAAGCATGACAGAAACGAATAAACAAAGCTATAAACAAGATCAATTAAAACAAGCTTTTGAAGCTGTATCGGAACAGGTAGCAGGTAATGTCGTACATATTATGTGTTCGGTTAATGGGACAATGTAATTCAGTTACTGGGACATGCACACGTAGGTTGTCCGCTAACTGGGACATTGCATCTATTCGTATAATCGTTAAAATAAATAGCCTTAACATGATTTAGAGATTTGACTGTCCTAACTTTCATTAACATTACATTGTATTAGCTTTCAATATTTAAGGGGTTATATACAGTTAGGAGGCCCATAAAAAGCAATTTTTTAAGAATTTTTCCTCAGAAGACCTTTACATCTATTAATGTAAAAATTTGTACACATATTATGGTAACTTTTAACTGCATTTTAACATTTTTTATTTGTAAAAATAATAATTTTGAAACCTGCTACAGCTGATCTCCTGGAGGTCCACTAAAAAAAGGCGCCTTGCGGTGACCACTATATCTCTGGACTGGATCATCAAAAATGAAAAAACCAAACTGATTTCGTTAAAGAAATGTATAATCTAGTGATTAATCGAAGGAATAAGCAAAATAAAATTTTGTGACAAAATGGCGGCTTTTCAAAGAAAAAAATCGATTTTTCACCGAAAAATTTTGGCCTTAAATTGTTTAAAAAAAAAAAAATATTAATCGGAGAGAGAAAAGCTTCGATTAATTACTAAAAAATATACTTAAGAAGCTTGTGTTAAAATTTGAAAGTGATCGGTTCAGCCGTTTCCGAGAAATCTTGGTCGCCGACTTTGAAAACACAGTTTCGAGAAAAGCGCGTCGAAAGATCGCGTTGAAATGCTCTGACGCTCTCAAACGCTCTGACACGTCTTTACAAATATGCGTGTAACTTCGAAAATAATTGCCGGATTGACTTGAAATTTTTTGTGCGTATAGTTAAATATATGTACATTACGAAACTGAAATAAAAAAAAATCGATGTTTTGAAAATTCTAACTGTATATAACCCCTTAAGTTTAAATAAAGAAATACTGTATCGCTATTCCTCAAGCGTCTGGATACTGGGACGTTTATCGTACTCACTAAGTATCCTGAAAAACAGCTGTACAATCTGAACAATTGCGAAACAATGAATCTGGAATCCGTCATTTCGACGGGTTCAGTTGTCCAAGCGTTAAACCCTCGATGCAACATGATTTGACATTTGCCGTTTTGTCATGTGAACGCGAAAGGGTCAAAGCGTTCGCGCGATAACGACTTCCACGAAGACAGAAAGTCTCCAATTACATTCGCCGTGTTAGCGCAGCGCAGAGCGCGTTGCGAGGGAACATCACCGGTAAAATCATTATGTTTCGTTGGGGCGCATTACGCGTCGTTACAAAACAATCTGCGCGGGTTTTCTTACGACGTTTCAGCCGGCGAGACTCGCTCGTGTCTCGGGCCGGTATCAAAAAGTCTCCGCGAATCAATCATCCTCGAATAATTCGCATAATTCACGCGCGCGACCGCTCGCGCGGCCCCGAAGAATCCATTAAACACGACAAGCGGTTCCGTGATGCGGAGCTAGGTTCTTTGTACAACACCTAACACTAGTATATCTAGTTAATCGCTAACGCGAGAGTAGCTTAAAAGCAACGGCGTCCGTATTGTAATTAGAAGCAACGAGAAACGGCCTTTCTGTGGGAGTGGACGACTTTTGCTTTGTCATAGGCTTGGCCGGCGATGACTAACAGGAGGGATGCCGGGACCCGGCCCAAGGTGGAAGCCTTAGCGGAGTATAAGGTACGGTAACTGCAAAGGTACGGGTAGATCATTAGCCATGATTTGTTGTCGAGCAGGCTGCCCAATGACCCCACTGGCCGGAGCGTGAACTCCGGGCGTGTCGAGATCTCCGCACGATGATCTTGTACGCCTATAACCATCGACTTCTCCTTGTCGATGCACATTGCGCAGAATGTGCATTGCGTGTACGAATATTATGTACGCGCATTAACGACCAGTCGCTTCTGGGAACTGTGCGCGCGGCCTTGCCGAACGATCAGCGGCCCGTTCCGCGGTGCTCCCAAATCGCCAAAACCGTGGCCAAAACCTCAAAAATTCATTTCTTGTTGTACCTATGACCGTTGTTTGATTGGCTACTCAGACAATCACTCCATTTATCCTTCCAAATCGCTGGAGTTCGAATATTGCTTTCAATCGTCACGCAGATTTTGTGAACCGCGCTGTCGGAGTGGTCAGTGCAATAATTTTTAAGAGACTATATTAATCTTAATTTTACAAAATAGATGCTGTATGTCGAGACTCGTTACGATACGCTGGTATGTTTTTGTCTAATGACGAGTACACGTAGGAGACGAAAATTGCATTTGTTGGAATTTATTTCATAAATACAACAAAATTAATCTGTTATTGCTTTAAAATGAAAGGATCACATTGTATGTTGTCCCCGGCATCGAACCCTTCATGTTGCACTGTTCATAGTGGACTATTGCTCCTCTGTTTTCAATTTCTTGTGTTTTATTATTGACGTTTCTCTCAATCCGTAAAGACGTGTCTGACAACGGGCTTTTAGAGAATTTATTAAAATAAATACTATTTCGTGAGCTATAAAAGAAGTCTGCTTTTATTATAAATATACCCATATAAGTCTTGATGGTATGTAAGTTTTGTGATGGGTTCGGATTTACTGGAAGTGGCCAATTTTGCTGTTTCGTCCGCCTGTTCGTTGCATGTGATGGGATCCAACAGTACACCACATCTTTTCCCTGGCGCTCGAGTATTTCGTTTAGTTCGATGATGTTTCGGATTATTGTGTTGGTGTTATCCTGGTTTTGTATTGCCATCACAGCACTTTTAGAATCAGTGAAAATGATAAATTTATTAGACGTCGTTTCCTCTATGTATTTTAGAGCGAGTAAGATAGCGAACGCTTCACTATTGAATATAGTGAATCACGATGGAAGTTTATATTGCTGTTTGTTTGTCCCCGCTAAGCTCTGTAAACTTAATGAATGACAGAATCGCTCGAAACGAAACGGGTTGTCCGACGGCCGCAAAACGAAGGCGACGTTATCGGCGTCAAACAAAGGACATTACTTATCCACCAGTCATACATTTCCATCACCCACGCACGGTGCACGCGTACATGCGTGACCAGCCACGAGGGAGCATCTCTCGCGCGCGATTAACGGTGCAAACGCCGATTTTTCGATTCCGTTCGCTCCTCCAGGCTGATGTCGTGGCGCGGTGGACCGGGTCGGGGAAGAGGACTGGCAGAGGGAACAGAGCACAGAGGGAGAAGCTGCGTGGGAGGAAATTGCTCGAACCGTCGCCATGACCTGTCGTAACCTCGCCGGGGCTGCCGATCCAACATCTCAGATCGAACGCGATGCGAAATTCCCGATTAAGTGGTTCCAGCGCCGGCGTGCCCCTAACTTCGGCTCGGCCTTCTCCTCCCTCCGTATCGTCTCGTTCGGCACGTTTTCTTGTCCGGCACAAGGAACTCGAGAAGCTCCTCTCGTTGGCCATCAATCGGGCACCATCGATTCCCCCGTGATCTGTTTTCCTGAGAACATTGGGTCTCTCCCAACGGAGCGGGGGCCGCGCGCCGGACCTTCTTTATACATTGCCGTGCAGTTTCTCTCTTTGACCTCCGTTGACCCCCGAGGACACCCGCGTACCAGTTTGTAGTCGAACGTACGTATTTACACGGCACGATGCTCCTCGTCGTCACCGTCCTCCTTCTTCTCCTTCTTCTTCCTACTCTCCTCCTACTCCTCCTCCACCTCCTCTTCTTCTTCTTCTTCTTCTTCTTCCTGTCGTTCCACAGCCCTAGCCGCCTTCGCGGCGGTGGATGGTAGCTGGCTTGTTTGTTGCCCCCAGGATGGCGGAATACACTTCCGAACGAACTGGACGAGCTTGTCCCACGTTTCATAATTGTTGCGTATTTACAGTGGCCGCGCCATATATGCTCTTCGTCAAAAAGGTAGCCCAGGTGTGCCATCTTTAACCTGTTCACTGTTTTGTTTCATTTTAACCAGTTAACTGGTAACTGGAGTTTAATTTCAAAAATCCCCCACGGCGCGGAATTAAAATCATGCAATGCGGAATATACACGTCGATCGCAGGCCAAATTTCGCTGTTATAAATTTTACGAAAAAAGTAAAGCAAAGTGAGAAAAAATTACATTTTTATTCGATATGAAATTAACAATTCATTAACGTTAACGACACCGCAAGAGAGTTCTGGATTGACGTGTATACACGTCGAACGCGCTTAACTGGTTAAGAATGTATATTCGTGTGCTTAGTTGTGTTTAGGGACCATAACTGTTCTAACCAAAACGAAAAAATATCATGGAATAGCAACTATTTCAACCACCGAAATCGTATTGATTACAAATAAGGATGATAAGTAACCGAAAATTTTTCTTACTAAAGTTTTGAATTAGTCGTTGAATTAGTTATCAACGAGAGATATTTATTTCGATCGCTAATAACAGTTATGGAAGGGAGAAGTTTATTTCGGTCGCTCATAACAGTTGTCGACGACAGCAATTTATTTTGATCGTTCACAACGGTTATCGATAAGATAAATTTATTTCGATCGTTCATAATAATTATCAATGAGAGAAGTTAATTTCGATCGCTTATAACAGTTATCAATGAGATTTTATTTCGATCATAACGGTTATCAATGAGAGAAGTCCATAACAGTTATTGATGAAGGAAATTTGTAATAGTTATTATTCAATACTTAGTGCAACTCTCAAATGGTAGAATGCTACAATCAAAATTTAATGTGACAAACATGAATTTTTTCAAATTTTCTCTTGACAAATTATACCGCAAATCATCTAACGTTAATTTTGAATGGTTCGTTCAACGTTAACCTAAGTTGCGGGCACAGCGTGAATTATGCACGCTAGAAATGAATTTTCTCATCAATAATTATTACGAACAAGTGAAAAGAAACTCGACTATCGGTAACTATTATTAGCGATCGACATGAACTTATCTCGTCGATAACTGCATTGAACAATCAAAACAGTTCTTCTTCATCGATAACATTTATCGAGGAGTATTCAATTTTTTGCACACTAATAACTGTTATTTGTAACCAAAATGTATAAAAATCGATTTTTTTTTAATCATTTCGTTCTTAGAATTTTTTTCTTTATATTTTGTGTAGATTATCTTACATTTCAGTAGATTTTTATCTCAGAAAGTTTTAGAATAAATGTTATTTTTTTGGTCCCTGATTGTGCTTTCTTTCATACTGCACCGCGCACTCTCTTCAGTTTTATTCGATAGCGAATGCTATTGGATACGATAGGTCCTCATAAAAGGTCGTAGTTTGTTTTAACATCAACGAATAATACGTTAACTAATCAACACACTGTAACTAAAAATGTCATTAGCAATATATTGCTTCGCCACACATGTAAATCTGACCAACCGGGGGACAGTTGATTATTAACTATAATTAAGTCGGTCGTAGTCGCTTAGACGACTTTTCCTAACTTTTTAATTTCTTCTTGATTCAATTATAAAAGCTAGTTCAGCCATTTTTTTCTTAATGAAACAAAAACTGAGAAGTTAAGATTTATAATATCTATTCTTTATTCGTAATATCTGTATACAAAATCAAAATGTAGTGCATTGATTGTAGGAAACGGGAGCCAAATTGAAATTTCTTTCTTTAATCATTTTAGTAAGTTAAAAATAATACGTGTTTCTAAGTTCTCTTAATCCCATTTCATGTAAAATGTTCTTTTCATACCCATTTTTTGTCGTAAATGCATAAACTCTGCAGTTTATTAATTGCTTACTCTTTCAATCTTTCTCAAGACTCATTATTAAAGTGATTCTTGTTTTCGTGCTAAATTTTGTATTTATACTGGTGGGAAGTAATGCATGAAAACGATATACAGCGGAAGCAATTTCGAGAAAAGATGACAAATTGCTCGCCATTCCTGCAAGACTTCACGCACGTGCGTACACACGTAACAAGACGAATATTGTAATCTGCGAAGAAAGGAAGCGTGGGACGTACTTTGATCATTTGATGTATGTTTCGTTATCCCATACCCTTCAAATATTGCCAATAGCTTTTTTTTCGAAACATAATTTCCTCGAACGATTTCTCTTAATCACTGTGAACAAACGCAATCATTTCCTTCGAATTCGTTCAACTTGAAGAAATCTCGTTCAGCGCTAACCACTGTATAGAATATTTGAGACATCAGATAAGAAATTAAGTATTATTTACACGTACATGCGTGGAACACCTAATTTCAGAGATTATCTCTTTAATTGCTAAAATAATTATCTAATTATGTCCTCGGTAATCAAGGAACGTAATTTACATACAATGTATCCTTTCTCACGTTTAGCTTGATGAAAGTAATAGGAGTTGTTATATTTAATATTGTCGAGATAATAAAGACTATTTTCTCATAAGCGTACAGAAAGAGTAAATTCTTCAAAACAATAAATTACTCTTATTATTATTGTTAAAAATCTCACTAACCAAGCGCAATTGTAGATTTCAAAAATACTATATTTGCAATTTTTTTTAATTTTCCTGGATTTTCCTCTGATCGGTTTTAATGTTTACCTTGTTTTTTAAATAATACTTTACAAGATTGTACTACCTGTTTTGAGCAGCTAATTCTATCGTTTTAATGCTATGTTAACAACATTTTTTGTATTAAACGGTTATTTCCACAAATAAATAAAATTAAGAGATGTGTGAGGTTACCAACTCAGACCAACACGGACCAACTCGGGTCGACATGGAACAATTCGGGCCTACTATGGTAGTCCTATAGGTTCTGTTCTTACAATAAGAGGAGGATAAATCCACTTATGACGCGTTATTATTTTAGAAATTATATCTAGATAAGTACCCCGCAATTTTACTTCAAATTTAAAAGATATGGTCTGAATGTTTGCCATTATTGGCTAAGGTAAGTATTATTGATAAGTATTGTTCCAAGTTGATAAATCAATCCCCCCTCTCAACTCATTCGCTACCAGTTGTCACACCTGTGAGAGAACCATTTATATTTTATATAAAGAAAATCGCACATACTTTATACATGTGCTTGTTTAAAATTATAACACGTCAGATATTCAGAGTAATATTAAAATAATTTAGTTTCCGACGTTTTTACAAAAGCATTATGTTAAAATCAGGGATCATAACTGTTATAACCAAAAAGGAAAAAAGTCATGGAATAACTACTACTAGTATTAGTTACAAATAAGGATTATAAATAACCGACAATTTTTTTCCCTTGTTGGCAAATCTTGTCGTTCAAAGAAATTCATTTCGATCACTTATAACAGTTATCGATAAGAGAAATTTATTTCGATCATAACAATTATCAATGACAGAAGTTAATCTCACAACAGTTATTCATAAAGTAAATTTGTAATAGTTATTATTAAATAGTATAAATTTCAAATGGTAGAATGTTACAATCAAAATTTAATGTGGCAAACATGAGATTTTCCAAATTTTCTCCAGACAAATTACGTCGCAAATCATCTAATGTTAATTTTGGAGCAGGTAAGGTTTGTTCAACGCTAACCTGAGTTGCGGGCACAGCGTGAATTATGCACACTAGTTTTGATAAATACGGGAGTCTATATTTCTGATTTTTCAAGTTGAAAAAATTTTGGAAAATTTTTTTCAGATTTTGTGTTCTTGTTATAGTCTGTTGACTCGTCTTGCTGTACGAAACCTTCTCAATGAATTTCACAGGCTTGCTCCATCCGAAAAATAGTAGACAACTCAATAATTAAATAAACAACTGAAATGAATTTTCTCAAACAACAATTATTATGAACGAGTGAAAAGAAAATCGCTAACTGATAATCAACTTTATATTTTTTATTTTTATCGTAGAAAATTTTAGAATAACTGTTAGTTTTGTTTCCTGGTTGTAAATATGAAAAATTAGTAGCTCAACTCGCTAAAATGGTATTCGAAACGAAATTGTTTAGTTGTGCCTAAAGAGATCGTTGATCTCTTGTGTTTGCACACCGTCCACCGGCACGGTACGTGTCGGAGAAAGCCTAATCTCGAGAATAGGCTTGAGCAGCTATGCGCGTTACGTAACGAGATTCCAAGTGACGACGCGGGGGTGATAAGCCGACGAAATGATTTTGCTATGCAAGCTCACGCACGTGCGTTCACACTCTCAGGGGCGAGAACAAAGATCGCGGGTGATGGGAACCAGACAAAGAGGAAAAAGGGGCGAGGACGCGGTGGGCGGTTCGGCGTGCGCGCGTGTGATCGTGATCAGGATTGTGAAGCAAGATAGCCTGGTCGCCATCATAAGACTCTCTTGCACTATACTGGCTGATCCAAATCTTGGGTTCCGAATCGTTATCCGAAAACAAGGCAGATACAGTGGGTGCTCAAAATTTTCTTAAACAGTTTTCCAATAAGAGCTACCGAATGTTTTTAGGATGCGTTTGTCATATGGTATATTTCCGATGTTTGCGTTGGCATGTGCCATGTGTAGGTTATTACTAGACTCCGGATCTGTATGCAAAATAAAAGTCGTTTGTGCATAAATTCCAAGACACAGGAGCTAAAAATAAACTTATATTTTCCGTTACTAATTTTAATGTAGTGGAACTAATGTATTAACACTCTTAAAGTCTTCTAATCGTTTCACTGTTTTAAATTACACGTACTCATTTGTGTCATGAATGTATAAAATAAAAAGTATTACGCGATATCAAAGCTATGATACCGAAATTTGAGTAATTATCAGCATGCTTCCGATAATAGACACTAGCTCATGAAAGTGTTCGAACGCTCTTTAAAACAGTCTATTTTTTTTTTTAATTGGACCAAACGACCTGACTTTTTTTTAGCAATTAGAAGAATTGGTTTACCTAATGACGTGCAAAAAAAATTTTGAAAAAATTGCAAATGTTAGGAATTATAAGAGCAAATACAAAAGGCACATCCAAAAATTTGTTTATTTACGCCTGTAATGAAAATTTAAAATACGCGTTTTGTATATCTATGTTAGTTGTACACATATTGAAAATTTCATCGAAATCGGTTGACGCAGATAAAAGCGGCACTCATCGAAAACTGTTAGAATCTGTGGATTTAAAGCAGAAACTGAAAGTAAATTTTTTGAAAATGCCTTTTTTATTTACTCTTATAATTCCTAGCAATTGCAATTTTTTCAAAATCTTTTTTGCGCGTCATTAGGTAAACCAATTCTTCTACAGTCGAGTCGGAAAGTAAGTTAACGACTGGTGTATGCAGGCAAATGAATATGACATGTCTTTAATCTTTAATAATGATAATACATGTTTTACTAACATATTTGTTTATTTCCTTACACTTCCTAAATAAAAACAATACAATAACTTGATTTTATTCATCATATTCATTGCCTACATATCACCAAATGTTAACTTACTTTCCGACTCGACTGTAAATGCTAAAAGATAGTCAGGTCGTTTGGTCCAATTTAAAAAAATAATATACAGTTTTAAAGGGCGTTTGAATACTTTCGTGGGCCTGTGTATGTACTATATTTGTGAGTGGATAAGAATACGACATTACAATCTATCATATAATAGTTGACGTACAATAGCTTATGCACACATGACGATTTGGAGGAAAAAGGAAAACCGAAAAATATCGGCATTTATTTCGGATTCAGTAGTACTACGCTGTTCAAAAAGTTCCAGGACAGCCTCGTTTACAAGAAACAGTAGAATGCTGCGTCACTTGGTTTCGTGTTATGTAGATGCTACACCTGTTCAGAACATACTTGCGTTGTCAACTTCAGATCAGTCGAATAGTTTATAAACAGCAGTTGAGTTTGTCAAATGAGGTTAGAGCAGGCGGCGATTTTCATAATGTTGAAATTTAACGCACCGGCACACACCTCAATGCTTGCTCGCACCTTTTTGGGTAGAAATGCAACAAATCTCATTCCTCGGGCACCGTATTCGCCCCATCAAGCTTTCTGCGATTTTTCTCTTTTTTCGTGATTAAAACAACCACTCCGGGGACGTCGATTTCAATCGATTGAGATAAAAAAAATAAAACATAAAACATTTGCTGAAAGAATTCAATGCCATCAAAGAAACTGAATTTTTGGGATGTTTTGAAGAATGGGAAAAAACGTTGAAAAAAATGTATTGCAAGCAACGCGGATTACTATGGAAGTGACAAAATAGAAATTGACGAATACACGAATAGTACCGTGTTTTATTAGACCTGCCCCGGAATATTTTGAACAGGACAGCACACTGGTTTCGGCATTCATAACGTTTCGGTATTGTGACGATTTCGAAATTCACACAATTCGGTTCTGGTAACGATTTCGGTATTATATCGGTTATACGGTACATCGTGATTACAGTCCGTGACAATACTATAAGATATTACTTAAAACGAAATAATTATGTATTACATGAAAGAATTTCATCGTCTTTCATGCAAAGTGATATCACGTACTTCTGGGGACGTCGTCCCACGCACTGTTTTCGATAGAATTTCTAAGAACTTGAAAGCTACACAAGCTTGACCTCTTGTTAGCTGCGACAAATCTATAAGACAGTTGCTCGCAAACAGTGAAAGCGAAAAGATCGTCAATGAAATATTTTTCTAAAGTGTCAGTAACCGAAGTAAATCATTTAAGTAAAACCTGAAAAATATTAATCAACTTGCAATATTTCTGTTTATACAAAATGCCACGAGGACAAAAATTAAATGAAACAGAGATTAAAATTATCAATAATTTGAGAAATGAAAATCATTCAGTGGCAAAAATTTCTGAAATTCTTGGAAGAAGCTGTTGTGTAGTTTATAATTATTTAAAAAATAGTTAAAAACTATGTTAAAAAGAATCCAGGAGGCCGTACAAAGTTGACAACTGCACAAGACGGACGGAATATTTTACGACATGCATCGAACTCTACATTAACGGCACGACACATTGCGACAGGAACTGGCGTAAAGACTAGTGTCAGGACAATACAACGAATAATAAAGGCTCCAAATAATTTAGAAAAGCGTAAAATTTTTAAAAGACCGCCGCTAACTAACCGTTATAAAGAAGTCAGATCAGAGTTTGCAGAACAACGCATGCATTGGCGTAAGAGATGGAGAAAAGTAATTTTTTCTGACAAGAAACGGTTTACTTTAGGTGGCCCTGATAATCTAAATTATTATTTTCACGTTTTAAGAAAAGAGGAATTGACACTGCAAAGGCGACAAATGGGTGGAGGAGGACTGATTATCTGGGCGGCTGTAGGATATCATGGAAGAACTGAAATTGAATTTATTTCCACAAAAATAAACAGTAGGAAATACATAGATGTTACTGATAAGCAATTGTCAAAACATGCTCAGTTCATAGCCAACCAAAAATACATTTTACAAGACAATGCAGCTGTGCATTCAGCAAAGATAGTACAGGCCTACTTTAAGAATAAGGAAATGGACGTTTTGCCATGGCCAGCGAGATCTCCTGACTTAAATATCATTGAAAACCTTTGGGGAATACTAACCAGGGTGGGTTATTCTAAAAGAAACCACAGTTTAGTACCGTAGAACAATTGAAAAACTACGTTGAAATGGTATGGAAGAAAAATAAGCAAAAAACGATTAAAAACTTGTATAAATCTATTCCAAAAAGAATGTTGGATGTCAGAAAAAATAAAGGTGGCAAGACAGAATATTAATAACCGATAAAAATAAGCTGTACGTGTAAATTTTTTACAAAAACATTACCTGTTTTATAGTTTCGTCGCAGTTAATAAAAGGTAAGTTGGTGTTGCTTTCAAATTCTTAGAAATACTAACGAAAACACTGCGTTTAACGACGTCCCCAGAAGTAACTAATAACGCTCTGTACGAAAGACGATGAAGTTCTTTCATATAACACTTAATTATTTCGTTTTAAGCGATGCCTTATAGTATTGTCGCGGACTGTAGTGCGATACAGGTATCAAAATCGATTTTAACCGTTTGAGTCCCAGGAGGCATTGAAAAAACACTGTCGAAGAATCCCAAACAGAGCAACCGCGCTTTCTCTAAATGAGAATTTTTATTTTGTAATGTATTATTCCGTTATTATAGTATTATTCTACCTATTTTAAAATGTACTATTTACATTAAAAGGAGCTGTGTGATGTACTTGCGACAGCAAATCTGAGCGCGCGACTTCGACAATCGGTGACGCACCGTCAGTTGTCCACAATGCTCGAAATGTGTTGGGTTTTCTCGACATAAAATCTCAACAGCGCGATCGAACTGCTTGGAACTAAAACAGTTAAGCCCGTGCCCTCTCGATCATCGCAGGGAACCCAGTGTAGTATTTTCTTCGTCCACCGTAGATCAGACGGAACGTTTTCGAATTTGAACCCGATCGTACGCCAGGCTGTCGCCCAAAGGAATTTATTATCCGGTGACCTCTCGACAGGTGGCCGAGAGCTGCTTCCGAGGACGCAGAAACCGTCCGCGGGAACGCGTCCCGATCGTTAGAGCCTGAAGAAGAGTGGACAGGACGAAGCAGGTAGGCAAAGGTTCGCGCACGGCGGTGGTCCGTTCCTTTGTTTACGCATATATGAATTACGAGGCGGCGTATAAATCACCGAATAATACCCGACAAATCCAGCGGCGATAAATAACGGGGCAACAACGCTTAGGAAGTATAAGCTACCGCGGCGGCTCACGTGAACTCTGTCAGCGCGTGTCGGTTAATATACCTGACGCGCGTATGTTTACGCGCCATTTGCCGCCAATTTACAACTGGCCGCTACCCCCATACTCTCCCCCTACCCGTCCAACCACCCCCCTGGTAGAAATTGGACGTCGCCGCGTTAACAGATTCCAGTTATCCTTGGTTCCGGCACCGGGGCACGACGGCGGCGTGGCGCAGAAAATACCTTGGCAGAGATCGAGCAACGAGGAGGAAAGGGACCAGGATAGGCAGGCGGAGAAAGAAGAGGCGGCGAAGATGGAGGAGGCGGATGGCTCGAGTCCAGAAGAGAGGAGGAAACGCGGCACGAAACGAGACGGGAGAACGGGTGTACCAGAAGAACCCGAAGAGAGGCCGGAGAGTGAACCGGAGGAAGAAGAAGCAACCGGCCCGAAGACGAGGGTATTGTTAGGAAGGCGGGTGAAGGGCGGCCGGGTTGTGTCACGTTTCGCATTGCACGCACCAGAACTTTCTGCGGAGGTTGCCGGGGGACCCTCTCCTTCGACTCCCTCGCGGACTGATCACAAGCGCGATCTCGCCGTCCCTGGACGCCGCGGAAGATCACGACTTCGACGTGATCCGTCGTGACGACTATATCCCCCCTCTACCTCTGCCGATATTATTATTATATCCTCTCCGAGCCACGTACACGATGAACAGTCCACGAACGTATCTGATGCCGCTCTTCTTTTTTTTTTATTTCTTCTTCTTCTTCTTCTTCTTCTTCTTCTACTACTACTACTTCCCCCTTCTCATTCTTATTCTGTTGCTTCTCTTCTTTTTTTTTTTATTCTTCATTTCACTCGAACATCGCGGCCCTCCGAGGAAAGCCGTTCCTTGTTTCCGAACGAGATCCGATTGCGGATGATTTACACGGTGCGAGCCGAATACCGTGGCTCTGCCGCGGGAATGCAGACTCCGGGAACCACGACGAATGTCTTTGCCAGCAGCAAGTCTTTTTGGCAGTTTGATGGGAAATTTGAGAGCCGGAAAATTTTGCGAACGGTGCATTCTGCTTGGTCGATTTGGAAAACGTTTTGAGCGTGCGTTAACCATGCCCGGTCTTACGTTGAGCCAGACGCGACATTGACTTTTGCGCCAACAGTTACAGGCGGTGTGGATAGTATTCGTACAGTGACAAATTGAAAGTAAAACTGTGTATATTCATGCCAATAATAAATTTTATGAGGGAAAAATGGTTAACACTAGAACTACCGGATGGGTCAAAATGACTTCCTCCTAATTTTTTCTTTTAGAGATATTGAAATTATAAATATTATATATTTCCATGAGAAAATTTTTTAATAAACTTCTCTATCGATGTAGGTATTTAAACAAAACTAATACGAAATCTGAACAAATCTTATTTTATTGTTATTATAAGGCAATGTATGCCAGTTGCATTTAGTGCTTGGTCGTTCTAGTGTTAATAAATTTTTTTTAGATGTTTTTAGAATAAATTTTGCGTAAACAAAATTTGATTTCCCTTCAGCATTACAAAAGAATCAACAAAAAGCAGAAACAGACGCGTAGAAAGTATTCATACAGTCAAATAACAAACGAAAAAACTATAAAACTATGCTAAATATTATGCATAAAATTTATTATTGGCATGAATATACACAGTTTTACTTTCAATTTGTCACTGTACGATTACTTTCCATACCGATTGTACTTGTTTTAACATTCGATAAAGATAATGATCGATAATGATTCGATTTTTGATAATGCCATAGTCATGCAGGGTGTTCACGCTATTATTAGCCAGCGTTTTTCTTGCGAATAATCAATATCAGGAAGAAAATGGGAGAGGAACTAACGTAATAGTGTTTTTTGCAAGCACCGTAATTTTTTGTGTTTACACTATTTTATTAGATATGAAAGTGACCTCCAATTTCTATAAATGGAATGCTATATATACTTTTGTATCATACGAAAGCGCGTGTCAAGACGAATTCATTCGTATACTAAACAATGACCTGCAAGGTCATACCTGGTCAGAAATAAAAGAAACATTTTGAATACTTTTGTTTACAAGCATTCTTTGTTGACGAGGCTAAAATTACAATTTACCAGATTCTCGTATCGACTTTATAACAATTAATATCACAAAATGTTGTAATTGTAGATTGGTATAAGTATATATTACACGTGTCGCATGATAAACGTCATGTTTGCACTCATTTCAATCGGAAGAATCTCAACAACCCACTGATGCCACTCTTGCACAGGTAAGACAAACATTTTTTAATGTTTGAATATAGTAAGCAGAGTATAGCATGAGCATGTGCGCATGGCGTGAGTATAGCGTGTTGAGTATAGTATGTTTATAAAAGTAATGTATTAGTAATGTATAAAATTTCTGTTTTGCGTAGAGATGTGCAATCACGAGTGATAATATCAGAAAAGGGAAACTGAATTTATATTTTTTACTTTTCTAGAAACCAGCGAATTGGTGTAAATTAGCAAATTGAGTAAACTTCGAAAAAAATTACCCTAGAAAAAAAATTTTTTGCAACAGAATGGTTTTTTCAAACCATTCAAATAGCATACAAACTATTTTTTGTAACCCCACAATTAGTGGAGATATTTAGGTGGCCTTACTTAGGTGGACCACCCTGTATTGACATTTTCGTGGAATTCGAGCTGTTTCTTTATGCAATGACTTTTCCAGATTTACCTCGGCGACACTGTATAGTAAGTTTTGGCTCATCATGTATTTGAACTAATATTTGATATTACCAGGACTGCTAGTAATGCGTCGTTGGTTAGACCCATCGCTGGCTCCGCAATCACGGAGCTCCCGAGGACACGCCCTTCGTTTTCGCGGAAATACGTAGGAAGTTGAAGCGACTGACCTACCTGAATCTGTTCAACGAGGACCACTGATAGAAATTGTTTCAAACGGAGCGAAAGTTTGCCGGTGACGCGTCGCGTCGGAGCGAAGTTCTGGCCGCCGCGACGCGTGTTGCCGAGGAGCTTGTGCGCGCGAAAGGGGTGGAGCCCATAACTCAAGCTCCTCTCTGTTATTCAGTCTGGATCGGGTTGTTATTAAGAGGACACACCAATAACGTTACCGATACAGCTTTATTACTACACTCGCTTAATGGGGCCCCCGGTAAGTTGAACTATCGATTTACAGGGCTGATTTATGGGGATTCAGTCATTTACAAGTGTACACCCCGGCAAGTCTTCTTCGCGTTGTCTGTGTGGGTTCGGGGGTATGCGCGAGAATCCTCCACGAATCATTCTCGTTCTTCGGCTCGAGGGTTAATCAAGGCCAGCCACGTTCTACACAAGCTCAAGCTCGGACCCGGCGGATGAAGACGTGACGCGAAACGATCACTCGATCCTCTCCGATAATGTATGCCTTATTTGCCACGTGTTCCGCCATTATACGGGCATAGATCAACAAGCTGTCCGGTTCGGGGTTGTACGCCAGCCGGGTCGTATCCTTTCGTATACCTCTGGACTGTCTCGAGACCCTCCTACGGGTTCAAACGTCGCGCATTTGCAACAAAACCGACGCAACTCGAGAGACATGACCTTCGAATTACAGTGTGTTCCAATTATTGTGCCGTTGAGCTATCTTGTCAATTTATGAACTATTTAACGAGTTGTTTCATTTTAATACCATCTGTTCGAAATTTATATCGATTCTTAAACTCTTTCTTTTTACGAAAATATTTTTTCCAAGTGTGCTAAATGTTGATATTTCACAGTAATGTATTTCAAATAAAAGAAAGAATTTTTTCCCAATTAGTGTGTACAAACTCTTTGAACACATTAGCGTGTCCCCAGTTAATGTGCTCGTCCATATTTATACCTCCAATGAATGTGCCTAAGCACCTTAAACCCTTCAAAATTGTTATTCCTTTAAAATTAGTTAAAAATAAAAATATGCGAGACGTCTGTAAGACGTCTTTCTTGAGACGTCGCTTTTACGTCCAAAATAAGACGTCTTTTACGAAGCGTCTTTAAGACGTTTCATTTCAGACGTCTTATAGACGTCTGAATGTCCATCGACAGACGTCTTTAAGACGTCTCTGTGCTATCTGGGCTGTCTGCAATCACTCGGACAGTTATATGACGATCCGATTCAATAATGGCTTTCATTTGGTCATCATCAACTTCAGATGGTCGACCAGAACGTTGGTCGTCTTCAAGTGAGAAATTTCCAGAACGGAATTTTTTTAAACAATTCTGGCACGTGCGTTCCGTTAATCAATCCACGCCATAAACTTCATATGCATCTTTGTGAGCCTCGGCAGCTTTTTTTACCTCTACGGAAATAAAAAAGCCATATGTGCCCATAATGTTCGTTTTTGCACTCCATGTTCAACTTGACACAAAACTAACAATTTTAATCAAAATTACGTGTAATTTGCTTCAAAAGTAACCTAAAAGATGCAGTTATGAAATGTCAGAAAGAAAACAAACGCAACGTTAACAGAAGTCAATCAAACAAAACATAAAGTCGGCTATTAGTGAAAACCGAAATTACTTTCTTGCCAACCCAATACATTTGTCTGGCCCTGGTCAGTGTATCAAACCATCGAGTGTTCCAGGTTGGCTGGATCGGCTCCTTTTTGCAAAAGACGGCGGAGCGTGCGAAATTTCCATCGATCTGATCTATACATGTTTCACACGGGTTACCGGCGTGCACACGTTCCTTCGAACGGCTTCGAATCGAATCGATCGGCGGCGCGGTGGAAAGTTCGGATTCGTCGAATTCCAGGGAACGGTCTCGCGTCGCAGATAGCTCAGCTCGCTACCCACGCCAATGGGGCCCGAGATCGTGAGTCAGCTAGTTGAGTCCGCACGGTTCCGCGGGCTCGATTGCAGGCCTCGCGCGAGCGCGCGAGAGAGCGCAGATCTTCGCTCGATTTTAAATTAGCCGACTTTTAATACGCGTGCTATTGCATGTTCCGTGGATAAGCTTCGTGCCCGTTTGCCTGCCTTTTCTCCTGCCTCGACGGCAATTCATTTACCCCCTTTTTCGCCGGCGAGCGTACCCGCTCCGCTCGGCTCCGTTCCGTGATCGGTTTTGCTCGCTTGCTCGCTTACCCGCTTACTCGTACATTCGCTCGCTCGCTCGCTCGCTCGCCAGCGGAACTGTGTACGCCGGCCGTGCTCATCTTTACACGACGATATTTAAGCGGATATTTACCGATCGGCAACAGGCGGAGCCGATAATATCGATGGGACGATATTATAAATTCCTTATCGGCCCCGACTACGTTCCACCGCGATGTACGATATCTAATGGCACTTTTTACTACCCGCAAATTAAATTTCGAATCGATCGTCGTGCCAGCGACGTCGAATATATTTCAAGCATTCGCGGCTCGTATAACGATCTCGCGGGCGCGGGCGCGCACGTTTATGTACCTGTGGGATACTATCGATAGAGAAAGTTTCGATCGACGTGCAGCGAATTACTGTAACAGAAACGAACGTCAGACAAAATTTTGACTTTGACGCATTATAATTTCGTTCGGAACGCGAAAAAACAGTACAGGCTTTCCACTCAAAATTAACCATTTTGTAGATCACGTTCACCTTTTTGGAAATTCACCCTTTTGCAGCTCGAATTTTTTGCAGTTTCTTTTCTGCAAATATCCAATGTAAAGTTATTGTTCCGCGAAAGAAAAATTTTATTCATATATGACCAACAAGTGATTACGAATAGAATCAGAAAAAACGATAAAATGACATCGTGTTTCTTTAATTTTGAGTCATGACAAGATGAATTTGATTTTATTTATTTATCAAAAATTAAGACCTACAAAAGGGTTAATTTGGAGTGAAAATAGGTGGATATGATCTACAAAATGGTGAAAAATAACAATTTCCAATTGACACAAAAACGTTTCATTAATCATCTCGTAATACAATTCTTGTGATTCGCTGTACCGTAGGACGTGAATGCTAATTGAAAGTGTACATGTTAATCCGTGTCGATAAACTGCATTAATATAGATGCAATGGGCACGAGTTAATTAGTCTGTAACTAATACTAAAGTAATAGTACAGTGTCTATAGTAGGACAACATATTGTTCGAACTATCTCCAGTGTGTTATCGGAGACTTATAATTACAATAATAAGCGGTGCTATTTTTTTTTGTCCTACATTTAAATGTGGTGTTAATAGACTTGATAGATTAGAGTAGATTATTTATTTTAATAAATTGTATTTATTTATTCTATAATTAGATTCACGTTCTCAATCTCATTGCTCCTTATACTATTAATTTTTAGAAAACATACATCAAACTGTCGTTTTCACAATGGTGGATTATTTATCGTCACTATAAATAAATAATTTGATAGGTTTATTGACTATTGCTTCTTGATAGGTTATGAATATCAAGATGGAATTGATGAAAGGAAGTTTGCTACCATAGTGCATCGAAGTGATTGGCAGATTGAAATAAAACGCGGTTGAAGACGGTGCGCAGTGGTCGAAAATGACAATTTAGACAAAATGATTTCAGCATTATTTTAAGACTCAAGGCCATAGTAAAATAGGTTATTGGATTCGTATTGACGTCGGTTATTACAGTATGCAATCAAAAATACATAGTGGCAATTAAAAAAAGTTAAGGTGGCCATAATTTTTTTATTAAGAAAAAAATGTTTTGTAATTATTTCCTCTGGGGGTTTATAGACGACTGAATGTCAATTAACTTTTGTTCCAAACATTTTTTCGTCAGTGTCATGTCACGTGGCACAGTGGTCTGTTTTAGGATTGTAGGTGGAATTAATTATAAAGATTGAAATTTCGAATATTTCTTAAACCGATGTTAGATGATTATCGCTGCATGATTATCGCTGCAGATAAATTTTCACTTAATCATAACTGTAATGTATACCGAATAGGGTAGTGTAAAAATTTTAATATACCTACTCGTACCAAAAATGTTACAACATTTTTATCATGAGCCTACATAAGAAATAGGATCTAACATATTTACCTAACAGTGTAAATGTCAAATATGAAATTGAACATTCCAAATTTTTGAAAAATAACAGATAAATACTGATCTCATGCGTATTCTTAGTAGACGAGAAACACTTGAAAATTTCAGATGTTTACAAAACAAACAAAACCCAAAACCTTCCGATCCCTTATCAGGAATATATAAGCTTGTCAAGGACATCAATTCGAAGTTATTTCTTGAACCAAAAATTTTCAAATTAATTCCACCTATATTGAGGAAATTAATTCCACCTATATTGACCACTGTGGGTGATTTGGATGTAACCTTCGAAGTTTCGGTTCAGACGGATAATTCGAAGTACGTTATGTTTGCGTTACGGTTTTGGGCCGCAATACTAGATTGATAGAACTATCAATTCGCTACTGGAAAGTGACGGTTGCTAACGATGGCCTCTAGGTAACAATTTCTTCGCGAATGTAGCAAAATTGTATGTTGCTGTCTCGCATATCGGCAGAGCGCACGCATACGCTATAGTTTATCACGTGCTGATACTCAGGGTACTCTTACACGGGCCCTAACTTTTTTATTACTATTTTTTCCCCACCGTTTTATACTATGTTTACCGCACACTTCAGAGTGAATGATTTTCTTGCAGCCGTTATTTCACATTAAATCACACGCTAGAACGGCCGACGTTTTTTCTGGCTTTGCGTTAAATCGAGAACACCGCGATTCAAGTTAATGAATAACTATGATTGCTATTGTAAAGTAGCTTCAGGAAGTATTAGAATCCGAAATTTTTGTTTTTTTTTAGAAGATTGTCGATATGTAATATAGCATTAGTAAAAAGAATTGTATGACAATAAACCTGGACAGATTTTGAGAAGCTAATGTTTAAATACTTTTGGAAACACTGTAGTTTGATAACCATGATGCCTCTTAATGATTTAACAAAGAATGTCATGATAAGATCGACAGGAACAAAAAGATATGTTCACTTTATCTTGATTTACTATTTTCTTAATTATCCCACAGCAGAATGATAATTGGAAATTTTCTAACTCCCAGTTTGGGAACAATGATTCATGGTCTCCTAACAATAAGACAATTTGATATATTATTTCAAGAACCAATGCAAATTATTTCTCATTTCGTAATTTTTTGTATTGAATACAAATCACATCTCACACTCGCTATACAGCTCAATTATGTTATGATATTTAAACTACAAGTGTAATCAGCGAGACTCATTTCAGATTTCTGATTTTATAATTGTTAACGGCACAAAAGAGCTTCTATACTGTTCGGAACATTTATTCATTTGTGCACACGTCACAGTAACAATCAATTGAAATGTTTAAAAATTCATTTTTGCCATTTATACGATAAAGTCAAATCTTGCCACTCGATACTTTTACTGTTACTAATAATTAGATTGCGGATTTAATACGTTAATGACAGAAACGAATAGATCAAATGCAGAAAGTGAAAATATTCAAAGAATCCGAAAGAACTATCCTATCATTGTTAACTCGTTATGGGGATTCAAAAAAGGAAATAAATGTCTATGCAGCTTCAGTATATTGAAATTAATACTGACAATTTTTATTTCGTATAATAATAATTAGACTGGCGATTTTATGCGTTCCTGACAAAGTTGAGCGAAACGAGTGCAAAACTAAGGCACATTTAAAAAATTCAAAAATACTGCTGTACTATTTTTAAATTGTTAAGAAAGGAATTAAATATTTAGATATCGTGTCTTGCAATTTACCTCATTTTAAACTGCGGTAAAAACCACAGTTCAATGATAACGCTTATTATAGTAACACGAAGCAGGGTCAAGTGATAGACATCGTATTAAATACTACTCCGATTTGAGATTAACCTGCTGAAGTGGACCGACGCGATACCGTGTAGACTTTCATTGTACTATAAATTGTAGACTTCGTTCGCTACTTTCTTTTCCGAAAGGAAACTAATCTTTACAGGTCATTGAAATTTATGCTACATTTTCTTATCCGAACCTTTCTCTCACGAACTGTCCTAGATCATAAAACTAACTTTTCACTTCACAAGTATACAAATTCCATAATCAGAATTACCTACTACTTTCTACACTGTGCGTTGCATCCATTGTGATTTCGTTAAATTAATATTCTTGTATTTACAATTACATTTTTCGAATTTTCGAATGCGGTTACGAGATGACATGTGAGTAACTTCTTCACTTTAATCACTGCTTAAACTCGTTTTCATACTAATTATCTAATGCACAACCACATAGTACATTACTCAGAAGAGTTTACTGAATACTATTGTTCGAATCAGAACTGCACAACTATTAAAGCACAATACATTTTCGAAGTTCAAAATTTGCGCGTTCTTTTCAAGAACGACCTTTTCGAAAACCACAGATGCGAATTCAAAGAAATTTTAGCCCATTAATATAATTAAGCTTATCAGTAGACTGCGGATGTTTAGGCATTTCCCAATTTTTGTGGACAAATTTTAAGTAAGTGGAACGAAATAAAATTCTATTTTTAATAGGAACAGCCTTTAAAGATAGAAAACTAATAAAAATCGCAATAAATTTTATCAAGTTCTAATGCACAAAGATTCGCGGTTTACTCTTTAATATTCACCTGATGACGATCTATCAGAAACGTTTACTGGAAGTCAAAAATCCAAATACGTACAAGGAACAATGCAATTTAAGCATTTCATAAATAGAAAATTTTCAAGCGTTGTAGGATGAGATTCAGCAAAAAGTACTAGAACTAGAGTAAAAAATTGAAAAAATTTTCACTGCTCGAAATGGTAGTAATCGTTTCACGTTAATGGAAAAAAATAACGTATTAAGTTTCCTGGGTTTCTCCCCTATTATGGCTGCGATGTTTATTGTGCGAATTCTCCGCATCAATTCGTACAATACGTTGTTCGCCGTTCCATGATCATCAACAGAAGATTTACAAGCCCATGGACAAACGGTTGGAATCGTTTGTACTATAAACGGAACAACGAACATTGAACAATCAATCGGACGAACGATAGCGAATCGAGCGTTAGTCCTCGATAATACATATACGCATTATCTGAATTAATTATCACGCTCGTGCACGCACACAGAGCCGCGAGCGCGCTTCAGCAATTTATATTTATTCCTCGGCCTCGGCCGACGAGCACGCGTATCGATTGCGCATTTTTCACGCACGCAACGAAGAAATCGGACTGATTCCGATATCGCGTTTTTCCTAGGTTAATTAACGCCCACGTCCGATCTCGCGATCGAACCCATAAAGTAAACTGCCGCGAAATCTTAATCGCCTCGCGCTCGCGCGAGACCCTCGTGCATTGGCAAAGAATGATTTCGAATTTCAGAAACTTTTCGGAAATTCGAAGGTACCATTTGGTTCCTGCGCAATCGCGAAAATGTACGTCACGAATAATCGAACGATGTTAATTTTCTCTTAACACGTTGACTGCCATGCGAATTCTATGTACTTCCATAGTACAAATTTAATATTTAATAATACAAATTATTGCTGTGTTATGCAAAGATATAATCTTTGCATCCAATATTAAAACCTTACATGCAATATTCTACATACAAATAATAATCCTACATTACAAAATACTAATGTAAAGTGTACATTGTGTGAGATGGAACATAATCGTGTGCGTGCCTCGAGACAAACGAAATTTGACACTAGGTTCACGGGGCCTGTCAAAATGACGGGATCTAATATTTATAATTTACAATTATTGACATTGTGAAGACGTATCCATGGGGAATTATTCAACAAAATTATTTTTTTGGGTATATATAATTTAAAAAATTGATACAAATGTGGATAGACACGTTCTTGTTATTTTTGTAAAATAATGTTAAGTAGTCAGTTTTAGTGCTTTGTAAATCTAGTGTTAAAGGGACATTGAAGTTGAAAAATATGAAAGAAAACCTTACATCCAATATTCTACATACGAATAATAAAATATAATACTAATGTACTACAAACTACATTATAAAATACTAATGTAAAGTGTACTTACAAATTATTCTGAATCTTCTCTTCCTCCGTTGGATTCACAGCACACAATTATTGACTCAAGCGAATACATCCGAATAATTGGACCACAATCACTAAACTCTACACGACACACTTAACACACACACACACACACTTAACGAAGTCGTGACAGCGGACGAGAAGATGTTACTCCGACCACGAATAAAATAATACTGCGATTTTAACCGCTTCGGACCCAAGGACGTGTGATACGAAAACAGGGAATTCCGGGAAATAGGGTCGGTGCCCCGCCATAATTTGTTTACCTTGGTTTTGTATCAAGTTTTTATAGACCCTCAGCGTCTAACCTGCCTATGATAACCTGACCGTACCACCTGCGTGGAAGGGATCATTGTTCAAATCGCAGTATTATTTTGTTCGTGGTCGGAGTGACATCTTCTCGTTCGTTTCCGCGATTTTATAAAATGTGTTGTGTGTGTGTGTGTGTTGTTTAGTGATTGTTGTTCAATTATTCGGACCTATTCTCGTGAGTGAATAATTGTGTGCTGTGGATCCGACGGAGGTACAGAAGATTCAGAAGTAAGTACACTTTACATTAGTATTTTATAATGTAGGATTAGTATTCGTATGTGAAACATTGGATACAAAGTTTTCTATCATATTTTGCAACGTATATTAACGATCATTAATGATTTGGTATATAGTATAATTTAATGTGGTTCAAATAAGATACTACTTTAAATGAAATATTTTTATTTTGATAACCAGATAGATAAAATGAAATATTTTTATTTTGTATTTCAAATATTTCCTTACAATGAAAATTAGTTGAGCAAGTAGTTAATATTATAAATTATAATTTTTAACATGAGAAGCTATAATAGTTAGCAAAGTATTATTTGTAGTTTAATTACGAATATGTAACATGTTGATAAACAGATTACAATATCGTAATAACATTACAGGCAACAGAATATCATAAAAATATAAGTTACTGTCAACTATTTGAAATACTATTTTACACAGTCCTACACACACCTACTCCGATCACTTTTTGAGATGTTGAAACTTATTTGCGAGTATCTCGGAAACTAAAGCTGGGCGGCGGTAATATGTATAGGAAAAAGTTGTTCAGAATGATGACCTTGACAACATATTTCAAGGTCATCAAAATCGGTGAGGAAGCCCCAAAAGTAAATAATTACCAAAATATCTAACTCATGTAATTTTGGTTACTTTTACTTGAAGAAAATCATATGTTTGCATCAGGTACCAGTAAATATGTGTTCAAAATCAAAATACGGAAGGTTTAATAGTTTTTCGGGAAAAAATTCCCAAAACTTCGTGCAAAAACGACCTCGAAAAGCAGAATACCCCTTTAACCCTTTGAGAACCATATTAACAACATCAAGTCCATACTTTAAAATTCTTAAAGTCGCAAACGAGTAATTTAATTATTGAAGTAACAAAAGATCAGTATACACTTTTGTTGGTTCCTAGAATTGAAAACTTTGATGTAGGACTTATCTTCCCGAAGAAAGTACAGTGATTTGACGCTGGGAAGATCCGTGTTTTTGACATGTATCGAGAATTCAGTGTATATCTTATTTAAAATATCCCCTCGCGAGGATATCTTTTGTGCAACTGTTTTCGAGGAGTGTACGAGGAAGCTTCGTCGCGTGGCGTGGAATAGTGAACGTATCATTTACACGACCCTTTTCGTCGATCTAATGGACGATAAGCAACGTTTTACTGCTTCATTTACGTAGGTAATAAAGCTTCGGGTTTGAATACTTCATGTGAAATCATTTGCAGTGCATGGTGATGGCCTGCCGTTTACACGGATTCTCTAGGCTATAATGCAAACTTTATTGACAATCGACCGAAACGAAGGTGTTCTTGCGCTCCGTACTTTGTTATTTTAGACGTAATTGTACAGGTTGGGCCATTTAAATGAGAACGCCTGAACAACTCTGGGCCGTATGCTAAGAAGCAAGTAAAATTTTTTACTACAGTATAGTATATTTTACTACAGTAAGTATAGTGGATCCAAAAAATATTTCAACACTAAATTTCCCAGAAATTCTCGGCATTTGAACTGTAATAATTTCGTTAAAAAAAAATATAGTCATCAATATACCTACTTCTGCTACACGTCGTTCATTTTTTGTTCTAAGATATTTTTTCATGATTCAGCGACTAGAAAACTGAGGACACTCTTTTGGTCCGAAATGTTACAAATTGAAACTTCTGTAACAATACTGAGAAATTTTTCTCGTCACTGAAACCATCGCAGATTTAAAGTTTCAAGCTTCCCATTTACAACGAATGCTTAAAGCTTGATCTACGATTTTTTGTAATCGATTAATTGAGCTTTGAATGGTAGGTATACTGTCATCGTTACAATAATGTAAGGTACACCGTGTTGATCTCACACGATCAACCTTTTTCCTCATTTCTGTTATATAAATGAGTCAAAACAATCCTAGATTAAATTTTAAGCAGTTGTTGCAAAGAGGAAGATTCAACTTTCAAATCTGTAATATATTTATTCAGAAAAATGTTCTCCCCTTCACAGCTTACACTTAATTTCAGTATTAACAAATTTATATTCGGCGGGGTTCATTTTATGACAATCATTTCTAAGCAATTCGACTGTTCGCCGTTAAAAAAACCGAATCATTTTATTCCAATACATTTAAAAAGAATACATATTGTATCGGTAAAATATGTAGTAGCTTTTAATAAAAGTGTTCTTAACCCCTTGCACTACGGTTTATTCTACGGTTTCTGTTTTACAGTTTCTATTTTATGGTATGCCTATATGTTCTTCAATAGTTGTACGTTACAAACGCTAAAATAGAATTTTATTTCGGTTTAAAGGAAATTAATAAGATACATATTTATTAGGCTCTGTTCAGAACCTTCGTCACGAGTATGACTCGACATTGTATGGCAAGGGGTTAATCGAGAGTTACGATTTTATTAAAAAATGGGTCTCACATTAGGCTACTCTGCCCTAAACCGTATTATTACAAACAATGTAATAGACGGAGCTTGCCAGTGGTGATTAATCACAGTTGGCACCCTGATTCCCTTCTCCCTGTACTGTTTAGTTCGTGTATGACCTGCAACTTACGATCTCTGCATCGACTGCCACGGAGAAATTCAGTGCAACGCGTTCGTCCGAGCGCATCTCAGGAACGATCCTCTTCGTGGTGGGTCAGACTGACCCAGCACCCGTATGCCAGGTCGCCGTACGAGCCTCGGAGGCCGTTGGTTAACGAGCACGTGTCCTCGGAGAACAGTTAAACGCGATCGTTCGGTGCCCGGACAGCGAGGAAGCATAAGGTGCGTCTTTCCCGTCGACGAAATCGGGCTATAAATACGTGTCACGGTTAATTCAGGCGTGATAGAGCCCCGGCAGATATAGATACGGCGACAATTTACGGTTTTGAATTACGTACCGCCGCGGAAGGCATCAGAAGGCGCGAGCTACGAGGACGACACCCACGTATAAATAGTGGTAGGGAGCGTGTGGTCCTTTCAAGCGAGCAGAACCGTTGACCTATGACACGCACGCTATAAACAATTCTCTGAAGCAGTAAATGGATATGTGCTGTTATACAGCATCGAGTTGAAAACTGACCCTGGTTGGCTGGGCTGGCTAGCATGCTGCCTGCCTGCCTGCCTGCTTGCCTGGCTGACTGGCTGACTGCTTGCCTGCCTGCCTGCCTGCCTGCCTGTAACGGCTGCCTACCCGACTCTGCCTGGTCCTTTGCGAAACGGTTATTGGATGCACGCCATGCTCCTGTGCCAACCCCGGGGCTGTTGGTAAATATTTTTTGTCCTGACGAATAGATTTTCTGGGACAGCACGCGGTAGGACGCGCACGGATGAGCTGACCGCGAACGTACATAGAAATTGATTTCGACCCGGACAGTCATCGGACGGTCCTGCGGGACCGTTTGATAAATCTTTCTAGCTGGAATTGTGATCCTACCCCAGGGTTAATTAACTCTGATCGGCGGGTTTCGCCCCTCCTCCCCCCCCTCTCCTCCGCGAATTGCATCGCTCAATATTTCGGCCGATTGGTCGATTTCTTACTCATTGAGGTTTCATTATGCGGTCGACGAGAATTTGTACAGTATATCCGGTCGCAATATACACCGGCGGACCCTCGTCGCGGAAATTGGGAATTATTGATCATCCGGTCGGGATAGACAATTACGGATTAAGTCAATTCATGGTTTTCGGACAAATAGTAATTCCGTTGATTGGCCAAGGCTCTCGCGGGTTTTTATCCATCGATCATGACCCGTACAATTTTGCCTAGCGGGTCGCGACCACTCGAACCGACAGACGCGAGCGAGGGCTCGAGAGGAGTTACTTGGAAATGGACACGTGCCACTCCAGTCGAAGCTTCTCAGACTGTTCCATTCTCAAATATTATTCTCCTACAGATACACGGGGATATTAACCCGAGGTTTGTGTCAACCGTGCAGTTCCGTGCCAGGATCAAACGTTTACTGTGTACTACGTCAAAGCACGCTGTTCGAAATCGCCGGATTCTGGCTTGTACTCGAAAATTCTTTTGGTACGCGACCTTGCATATCGAAGGGAACTGAAAACGTGGCCACGCGTAGAGAAATAATGGCAAAATTGTGATCTAACCATTAAGTGTAAATTGCTGATCCTGGTTATATCAGGTTGTCCGGAATGTTCTTTCCGTTTTTTTAACAGGTATTATAAATTGGATCAAACGACCTGACATTTTTTGAGCAATTAGAAGAATTGGTTTACCGAATGACGTGCAAAAAAAAATTCGACAAAATTGCAATTGCTAGGAATTATAAGAACAATAAAAAAAAGGCACTTTCCAAAACTTTTTTATTTGAGCCTGTAATGAAAATTTAAAATATGCGTTTTGTAGATCTATGTTCATTATAAACATACTGAAAATTTCATCGAAATCGGTTGATGCAGATAAAAACGACACGCATCTAAAGATGTTACAATTTGTCGATTTTAAGCAAAAAGTGGCCAAAAGTCGTGAAAAACCAGGATTTTCACCACTTCGTAGCTCATGTGTATATTAATCAGGACAACCTAATATATATTTAAGTTCTTTATGTACGATCTTTTTCACGGCTACAAAAATTAGTACTGCTTTGTCTTCAACGATTTCCTAAGAGAAAAACAAAATTTATACTTATTCTATGTTTACTGTGATCCTTGAACATTGGTTACAAAAGAATAGAATTTTATTTTGTATGAAGTTATGACATTCATGTTAAGTAGGTTTGCCATAGTTTGGATAAATACTTGATTGGAACAGTTTAAACAGGTGTCAAAAATAACAGTCATTCTAAAATTTTCTACGATAAAAATCATTAATAAAAAGTTGATTATTATTGAAATTTAAGATAATCTACACAAAATATAAAGAAAAAAATTCGAAGGTCAAAATTATTAAAATATATCGATTTTTTGCTTTTTGATTACAAACAACAGTTAGTATTCTGCAAAAAATAGATCCCCCTTGACAACTGTTATCCATGAAGAAAAACTGATTCGATTGCTCAAAACAGTTATCGACGAGAACAGTTCATTTTTATCGTTCATAACAGTCATCAATGAGAGAAGTTCATTTCGATCACTCATAAAAGTTATTGTAACTACTCGTAACAGTTATTAATGAGAGAAATTTATTGCACATAACAGTTATCGATGATCGAATTTCTTTTCATTTGTTCACAATAATTATTGTTTGAGAAAATTCATGTCCGTTGCTTATTTAATTATTGAGTTGTTTTTTTCGGATGGAGCAAGCCTATGAAATTCATTGAGAAGGTTTCGTACAACAAGAGACCATACAAACAACACAAAATCTGAAAAAAAATTTTTTTTAATTTTCTGAACTGAGAAAATCAGAAATATAAACTCCCGTATTTATCAAAACTAGCGTGCATAAATCACGCTGTGCCCACAACTCAGTTTAGCGTTGAACGAACCTTTTCTGCTCTAAAATTAACGTTAGATGATTTGCGGTGTAATTTGTCAGGGGAAAATTTAGAAAAATTCACGTTTGTCACATTAAATTTAATAATATTGTAAAATAATAAAAAATGCATTAAATAATTGATTCTCTACCATTTGAAAGTTGTACTATTTAATAATAGCTATTACAAATTTGCTTCATCAATAACTGTTATGTCAATAACTGTTATGAGCGATCGAAGTGAACTTCTTTCGTCGATAACTGTTATGAGCGATCTATGTGAACTTCTCTCATTGATAACTGTTATGAGCGATCGAAGGGAACTTCTCTCGTCGACAACTGTTATGAACGATCAAAATAAATTTCTCTTATTGATAACTGTTATGAACGATTGTAATAAATTTCTCTCGTCGATAACTGTTATTAGCAATCAAAATAAATTTCTCTTATTGATAACTGTTATGAACGATTGTAATAAATTTCTCTCGTCGATAACTGTTATGAGCGATCAAAATAAATTTCTCTTATTGATAACTGTTATGAGCGATCAAAATAAATGTCTCTTATTGATAACTGTTATGAACGATTGTAATAAATTTCTCTCGTCGACAACTGTTATGAGCGATCAAAATAAATTTCTCTTATTGATAACTGTTATAAGCGATGGATTCGAGTTTCTCTCAACGATAACATTTACCAACAAGAGACAAAATTTTCGGTTACTTATAATCTTTATTTGTAACCAATAGAATTTTAATCGATAAAACACTTGTTATTCAATGACTTTTTTTCTTTTTGGTTAGAACAGTTATGGTCCCTGAATTTAAATGATACCGAACTCTGACGGAGAGTGAATACAGAAAACGTTCGCAGCGAAAGCAGCTTATGCAATTTTGCCTCTCTGTGGTAGTTTCGCGTGAAAGCTTTTCGAAATTTAGGCTTCACGCGACCCTATCAAGGCGCCGGTAGCCTCGATGGTGTTACCAATATCTTTCGGCTTATCAAACGGAAGAATGAGTTACCAAAGCTCGTCGAATGAGAAAGGGGTGTTAGCACGAATGCTGGCGCGGTTTCCTAAAGCGGGAACAATGAAGTCCATTAGGGTGGCAGCGCGATGTGCGTGAGCGCGTGCAAAGATAATCTGCGTGTGTGCAAACGTTTAATATCCGAGGATATCTCACTCGCGAGGGGCCAGCATATTGAACCGAAACCTCGGATATCTTTGCGAACCGCGCGCTGGGCTAATTTAAGCGTGAAAGGAGGAAATTTATCGTGTTCGCGGCCGAAGATACTATTTTACAATTCCGTTTCCTGCGCGGCGGCGGCGGCGGTGGCATCGCACGGTTTGTATTATGCGTGCGTTATCGTTTCACGTTTCTGAAACGCGAACTGCTTAGTTAACTCGGCCCCCGTGTGTTTACGTGTGCATGTGTACGTGTGTGTCTGCGTGTATGCGAACCGCGGATGAGTTACGACGAACCTGGTGGCTTCGTTTCCTAATACACGCGATCGCAGTCGTTTCCTACTATCCGCTGGGATTCACGACACTCTTAATAACAAAAGTTTCGTCGAGCACGCCGCCATCCCGTACGATCTCCGTCCTGGCCTCATCAACGAGAAGTATCATCTTACAGCTTACGAAGATCACGCTTGTATGCCGCTCCTGTAAAGCGACTGCCGCCCCCGCGCAACCCCGCGCAACCCCGCGCCATGTTGCCCCTGGCCGAGATGCGAGCACTCGCGACTTTCTTCTCCATTTCTCAAAGACGGTTATTGCGAGCACGCCGGATAGACAGTTCTGATAGCGATAACGTTATGCCGCCTGCGCCTGCCGGCTTGGCAAACGCTACCGTGCGAACCTCGGCGAATTTTGACCCTACTCTCGATCCAGTTTGTCCGTTTCTTTGTTTCGAGAAAATTTCGGAAATTTTAGAACTGGTTTCAACACTGGAACAACCGTTTTCCGACCAAAATGACGGACTTCGGGTTCTTCATTTTGCAATTGCCAAGATTATTCACGCGTATTTTCTAAAACTGATCGTGCAATGTCTTAATAGATGAGGTCTTATTATTTTGAAAAACTAGTACAAATTAGTCAACGTTAGTGCTCGATTATGCTAGTATTAAATAAGATAGTATTTCGAAGGCGATTTTCTGTTGATTTTTTTTTTTGCGTGTTTAATGTCACATGAACCTAACTGCGGTTATTAGTGACCCCTGTGGGTATGTCGATGGTTTGGGATATGTTTATATTAGATGGTATAACCCGATATCCTTTACGTAGTTAAGGATTCTTTGATTTTGTTTTGTAGGAATTTAAATTATTTCCCGGAATAATATCTTTATAGGTTGCAAAAAGATACAAATAATTATTTGAAAAAATGTTCTCGAGGGAATATAGGGTGAGGGACCCTATTACTGTGGGGGTATCAGTTTCTGTGCCTATATTAATTATACTTATTTTTAAAGCATAATTAATATTAAAAAACAGATATATAACGTATATATTAACTGATTTTAATGAAAAAATGTAATATCTCTTTTTTAATATTCGTGGTAAGAAAAAGTATAATTAATATACACTACCGCTCAAAAGTATCCGGACAATTGCGAAATATCGTTATTAGCATTGCATCAAAGTTATTTCAGTGCCTAAAATAGTGACTAAAAGCCATTCAACTTTGTCCTTACCATATTTTACGTATCTTTAGAAACAACAAAGATATTTGAGGTGCAAACCGACCGCGGAGTGTTCGGATACTTTTGAGCGGTAGTGTAGGAGTGGTTTATACCCCCACAGTAACTGGATCCCTTACCTTAGTAGAAATTAGTAGTTGAATTGCAAAATACAATTTGTGAACTGCGAATATTTTACAATTATAGCAAAAACGAATAGGCGAAGTATAAAATAGTAGGAACATTAGAAGAATTTAAAACTATTATTTTCAACGTATTAATATTATAGAAAAAGGAATGTGCATTTCTACTTAAAACTTGTTTGTGCAATGGAGGTAGAACAATGACATCTTGGATGGAAATCTGCAGTCTAATAAATATTTTAACAATTGAATTTATGGGATAATTGGCAAAATTATTTATTATTGAAAAATAAAATTAAAAATGATGTATGAAAAGTCCCTGGTTGCAAAAGTTACGAGTACACTGCACATTTTATATATTTATGAAAACAGTAGAAAAATTAAAAAGATTTAAGAATATTGCTTTATCATTTTTAGATTACTAGAATTATTGAAGAAAAAAAACCTTTCATTTGAAAGTGCAATATTTCCATTTCAATTACTATATGTGCTGTTTTACAAATATTGTTTCATTGCACATGCTAATTGTTTCACACGACCTCAATAATGATATTACTGCAATAATTAGTAATAATATTTTAAAAACTACAGTTTTATTAGCAACATCTTTTTAAATTAATTATTCTTAATTATTCTCAATTATTCTTAATTATTAATCTTTGTTAATTATTCTTTTTATTAACCGAACGTAATTATTGAGAGCACGAATACTTCCAAAAAACTGCTAATGAGGTGTTCTGTCCGCATTATACGGTATACACTTTTTAACCATGCTTCACCAGTGTACTCTACTAATTGTACTGATGAAAACACGACGTTCAAACTGAATTCTTAAACACCACTTTGATTACCAACACTTACTCCAATCTACAGAGTGTTCCATTTATTACGATCAATTTAAAGAAGCTTGAATAAATGTTATTAATATCTATAAAAAATTTTTTGACAATAATTTTATGTGTCAAAAATTTTGTAACAAGTCAAGTGAAATAAAACATACTCTATAACTTAAAAGAGGAATGTTTAATGGATTAGTGAGTTTCCTCAACCCAATTTTTATGTCCCAAATTATTAATCTTAAGATTGATCTAATTGTAAGACGCAGACATTTTTCACGAAAAAATTTTTGTTAACACTTATGTTGATACCCAGGTACTAGGGTACCTACTTGCAATTTGTTCTTAAAATTTGTTGGTTGTTTATGTTGACCGATGGAAAAATTGAGATGAATTTCTAATTTCTTGGATGATTATTTAAATAATTAAATTAAAGTAACAGTAAACAGATTACAGTACTGTATGTACCCCTAGAAATCATGCAACACTTGTTTGAAAAATTGTTTCATGCAACAAATAACTTCCGAGTTATTTAAAGTCGTCGTGTTACGAGACTTACCCTGTATAATTACAAGAATGGCCCTCTATAATATCGAGTCAGAGTCATGATGAAGATTCTGAACAGAATCTAATAAATATGGATGTTATTAATTTTCTTTAAACCGAATTATAATTCTATTTTGTTGTAGTTGATATTTATCCATTGGAGAGAACATAGGCGTACAATAAATGTAAGCTATCTTTTTTCTATAAGATTCTAATCATGATCACAAAATAAATAGTAGTTCAAGAGGTTAACAGCAACTTTAAAGTCGTGACAGTATAGGTAAATTTATAAATAAATTCTGAATGATATATTGAACCGATGTAGGGTAAGGGACCAATTACTGTGCCTATATTAATTATACTTATTTTTAAAGCATAATGAATATTAAAAAAGAGACAAATAACATATACATTAACTGATTTCTTTTCCTACGAAATTCTGAACGATGAAGAATTTCTAATCATTATAATCACAAAATAAATAGTACTGCAACGGGTTAACCCCTTGCCCTACAATATCGAGTCAGACTCGTGATGAAGATTTTGAACAGAGTCTAATAAATATGTATGTTATTAATTCCCTTTGAAGCGAAATAAAATTCTATTTCGTAGTAGTGGATATATATCCTTTGGAGAAAACATAGGCATACAATAAATATAAACTATTTTTTCTTTTCTATGAAATCCTGAACGATGAAGAATTTCTAATCGTTGTAATCGCAAGATAAATAGTAGGGCAAGGGGTTAATGACGATAAAACTCTTAAGATGTGGTGTTAGATCAAACAGACAAGTTATTGACTTACACCGCTTTTGCATGAAACGGTTGAAGTGATAGTGCCAACGACTGCAATCCCTCGAGCCCGGATCTGTCGCAGAAAGTTACGTAGGGACGCTCAGTCAATGTTCTCGCGACAAGAAGAAAAGATGGTCGCGCGCCAGCGAAGATCACGTTTTTCCAGTTCACCTTTTCGCAAGTGTTTATCACCCAGGTTGGCGCGAAGATAATTCGCGCGGGCGACGCAGTAACAAGAACGTTCGTGCACGAAACAATGCGGTTCTATTCATGCTCGTTATTTCCCCTCGAAACTCATGCAAGAGGCATAGCCTCACGAACTTCTGCGGTCTATTCGTCGTCGTTTCCTCGTCTAATTAGAAAATTGCCCCGAAGACGAAACGCGGTTGGTACACGGGAATCGTTTTGTAACGATTCCGCCGACTCTTCGTGCCCGGCGACGATCCGCGCCGCGTCGTGACAAAACTTGTCATCGTATCCGAGCCCCGCGAGAAGATTAAGCGGCAGGCGGCCGCGGAAATCGGCGAGGCCGAAAGGAAATTAATAGTTCGTCCCGGATGTTGGTCGTTCCTACCGCAGAACGTACCGCAAACGTTAACCTCCAGCCTCGCACCTACCGACCAAGAAAATTCAAACGCACTATGTACGTCCTACGGTCTGCGCAATTACTTTTCAAACATACTGCAGCCAACTCTTTTTGCACGGTAGACATGCTCCTCAAAACACCGTGCAACGACACAGCGAATCCGAAAAGTATTTGAACATGAAATTTCAGATTCTCGAAAAATGTATGACCTGCTGTAATTTCGCGAAAAACAATCGTACAGCAATTAATTGATTTCGAAGATTCTACATTCGCATACCATTATTCATTTTCCTCTAAGATATTTTTCCATAATGCGGCAGATGAGAAACTGAAAGCCCGCTTTTCTAAAAAATGATATCTTAACCCTTTGCACACTCGAAGTTATTTTAACTCCAAAACGAAACATTTCTTCCGACCTAGAATATTCCCCTTCTATATATTCGTTTTCATGTTATACATACTAAAATGGTACAATTTACTCGTACAATACTGAAATGTTTACTAATTTATTAAATACAAAGAAATTTAATAATGCAAAACATATTTTGAATAATGATACAGCAATTTTTAGTGGTGCCTTACGATCGAAGCTATTGCAAAATAAACCCTTAAATATTTAGTATATTTCCATAGTTTTTTCGTTTGTCATTTGACTGTATATTATATAATATTTATCTGTTTTTGTTGATTCTTTTGTAATACTGAAGGGATATTTCCCTTTTGTTTGCACCAAATTTATTCTACAAACATCTAAGAATATTTATTAATCATTTTTTCCGCATAAAATTTATTATTGGCATGGATATACACAGTTTTACTTTCAATTTGTCACTGTACGAATACTTTCCACACCGACTGTAAATAATGGTCATTGGCAGCTGAGTACCCTGGCCATGAAACAGTATGAATTTTTTCGTTAATGAACAAGAGGGTTAAACAAGGACTTTTTCGACTTTCGCCCAGGGCGGCTGTAGCGTGGCGCCGCCGGGAGCATTCTTCGCCACCGCGGCTCCATATGCGTGCGTGCGTGCGTGCGTGCGTGCGAGCGTGCGTGCACGAGTGCGATGGAGGTTTTCAGTCGGGCCGAGTTCTGAGAAATGGCGTGCGGTATCATTCCGTTCCATCCTGCATGCCGTCGGTTGCGTAGGTGATACAGACACGCACGTCTCTCTACGCATCCAGCTCACGCACGTTGACTCGCATGCGTGTTCCCTAGTTCCATCGCGCGGACGGGCCGAGAGTAAGTGTACCATCAAAAAAGAAAAATTAAAGTAACGCGTAGACCGGAAGAAAAAACCAGCTGTAGAGAAGAAGAAGAAGAAGAAGAAGAAGAAGATGATAAAGAAGGCGGAGAAGAGGAGGAAGACTGACAGGGGAAGAAGAAAGAGCAAGATCGACGCCCGGAGTTGGCAACACAAGTAAAAGAGCCCACCAGGTAGGTTCTGGCCGTCAGTGGCGATGCAAGCGACGCGAACGAGAGGAAGGACTATGAGAACGACGTAGCGAAGGTGGATGGCGAGGAGGTCGGAGGAGGCCGAAGGAGAACACTGCCAGAGGAGGCTGGCGGTGCAGGAGGAGGACGAGGACGAGGAGGAAGGCGAGCAGCCTGCCACGGTGGTTGGGCCGGCCGGGGAAGGGAGAGGCGAGTAGAAGGGCAGCAATCTCGCGGTAATCTAATTTCAGCGTGCGGAGGGTTCTAGGAACGCGGCGTGACATTAGCGAACCACCTTCAGCATCGTCCGTTCGTAGCCCAGCGTCCTTCTCTCGCCGCGATCGTCCCCGATCCTCCCGTCTTTCTCCATCCACCTCCGCCAACCTCTGTCCTCTCTTATTCCACCTACCGCGCCGACTCTTCCTCCCCCATCCTACCTCTGTAACTCCGCTGCTCTTACGCCGAAGGAGGCTATCTCCTCGTCTAGTTACCGACGCCGAATAAAGTGGTTCGACGTTTACGTCGACCCGGGCTAACGGGTAATCCCCTACCCGCCTCTGCCGTCACCCTGCACACTCCTCCGCCTGTCCTCCGACGGTCCCCCTTTCGTCCTGCACGATCCTCTCTTACCTACCCGACGCCACACCATCGCCGACGATTTTCCGTTCCGCTCTGCCCGCGTATCCGCGAAAGGAGATCCCAGGATCCACGGTTCCCGCAACAACGTGGTCGCCGCGCCGATATGCCGAGCGATGGAATTCGCTCGTCGAGACGCGCCGCCAGACTCTGAACAGGTGTACGCGTCGACGCACTCTGCACCTTAAGGGTGGACCTTATTTCCCGACTATGACGTTGTTACCACGCCGCACTCAGCGTCGAAACGCTCGTTTTCTGGACAGCATTCTCCGTTGCTCGAAAATTATAGGTGATACGAAAAACTGTTTCAGACAAAACTTGTGGGATAGAGAAAAGGGGATGCATAATCATTAGATTTCTTTGACATTGCAATGTAGAGATTACAATTGAAATTTGTGGATACCTATAATTTTTTATTACGTATTCTTCAATCAGAGCGCGGCCACAGCGGAAGAATAATGGTGAGGCGCACAGTGTGACGAATGGCGTTTTTAGCTGGACAAAATTAACTTTCAAATAAACAAAAACTAACTGTGCTAATATAATCTACAATAACCATGTATTAAAACCCTTGAATATTAAAACTTAAAATTCTTTTGTTGTATGTTTACAGAGCGTGTAAACTTCACCTAAAAGACGAACACCTAACTTATAAATGGATGGGCACATTTCCATACGCGCTAGAAATATGTTAAAATGTACTAAGGAGTGTTTAAATTTTCCTATATATGATGGATATAACATCTCAAAACATGTATTTTCACTTTAATAATTCCAAATTATCGATAACATTTCTCTATTTTTGTAAATTAAGTGTCAAAGACGGTACTTATTTTTCCACAGAAACGCCCATGTTACTACTCTTCGTTAATGAATTAGTATATGCGCCACGTCGCGTCGGTCCACGCGATGATTTTTACATATAATAAAGTAGAGATTCTCTACTTTATTTTAATACTCAAATTGGCTTGCAGAACGTTTGCAGAACTATACTAATTTTTACAATGAAGTTACGTCGTTTCACGAAAATACACGGAAAACGTCAAGAGTGAATACCAATTTCGACTTAATGTCAATGCTATTAATAACTTCCGACCCACTAATAAATAGTTTTCGCGAAATCCCACAAGAAAAAATTAGTTCACTGTTCCCTGAAATTCTTGAATTACTAATAGAAAATGAAGATACAGATATTCAAGAAACAGATTCTTTATCAGAACTTGAATCTTCTGATAGAGATTCGAGTTGTGAAGAAGTTTCTACGCAGTTTCAGGAGGCAATGTCTTGTTATAACAATGAAAAATATTTACTGCCTGTTATGTATATTGTTTTTTATTTTTATTTTTCTGTAAACCCAAATATTTGTCGTAACACAAATACGTTTAGATATATTCTATTTACATTTGTTTATAAGTTATTAGTTTATAACTTATTAGTTTTTAGCAACCGAATGTTCCTATTGAAGACTTTGATTTTGATCTCTGTTATTTCTTTTGTTTTATTTATATTTTCATGTTATTATATTTTTATCAAAATAGTAAACAATAATATAATAAACTCATACGTAGAATACGGATTTTTGTGCAGTATAAAAATTGAATTGAATTGAATAAGTTGAATGTAATGTATCGATGTTACTAGGTCCTTAATAAGCGAATAAAATATCGTCGAAAACGAAAGAGTGATGTCTGTTGTTTACGATTAAACTAGTATAAGTAAGCATCTGATTATGAAATCGAACCTACCGAAGAAATCGACGTTATTACAAAATTACTTATCTGTGCAGTGAGATCAGCATGGTTAAATAACAAAAAAATATTGAGGAGCGTCAATAGCGACTTTTTCATTTGCTTAAATGGATGTCGCGAAATCTTCGGCGCATGAAAATTTCATGCGCACATCTCTGACTTGGTTTCGAGGATATTATTTAACGAGGGAAGAGAAATGAAGGAGTGCGCCCGTAAAAATGGCGCGCGTCATCGTAAATGTCGACGGTGGAATTACATAATTCCCGATGGTCTGGATACACTTACTAGAGATATTTTATGTGCCCCAGATTTGAAGTAGAACGAGAAAGTTTTGTGTTATCCGAATCCTCGGTGCCATAATTTGAAGTTGAATTAATGTAGACATTTTTCTATTCGTTTAATGACGCTGTCATTATACCTATCAGAGCGCAACATAAACGTCGTTGGAAATATTGATCGCATTCGGTCTATTCTGGAACGCGTTATCACTTACAACATTCTAACTATTAATTCCAGAAATATAAATTATATTAAGATGAACATAATCCTAATCTCCGAACATTTTGTTGTACATTTTATAAGCTTTTTGCAAGCTTTTACATTGCAGTATTAATTAAATTTCATTGTTAAGGCTTCCAGGTGTACGCTGTGCTAAAAACGTAATAATTCTTCTTATGGGAAAGTTTAGATAAATTTTAGAAACCACTGAAAAATATGAATCCTATGAATGAATAAGAAAGACTGTATTTACATTGTGTTTTATTCTTCCTTAGTGTGTTTATATTGTCTCGTTCGTAATATGAAACAATCATTGCGAGCAGGGACACTGCCCAGTTTCTCCCTGCTGATTCCTATTGTATCATTTTGTTGCTCTCGATCAAGGTTTCAGTGCCTCTTATCGCCATTTTATCCATTTTATCGGTATGAACTATGAGCATAGTGTGTACTGCGTAAATTTAAGACTGATGCAATCTATATTTCCACTAGTGCACATTTGCATGCACTAATTACTTGTTGTATCTTGCATCAAGAATGACGCGTTTGCAGTGACGGTTGCAGTTGCTGCTGCTGTTCGTTGATGATGTTGTTGATAATCGAGGAACTGGTTACTCATTCACTCGCCGAGAAAAGGGTGCCAGAGGTATGTTTAGGTCTCACAAATCCCACCTTTTTATTTCTCATTAAATTTCTGTCATTGATCATAATGATTAAACTGTAGATCCTTATGCAGAATACAATTTCCTCCAGGCAATCTAAAACTACTGAAGATAAACAGAAATTTTAAATCTTTCACTGGAATGACTCTGAGGCTAGAAATTGCTATAGCATAATATCAAACAATTTTCACATTGGTAGCTTCATTAATTGCACGAAAATAATTTTTTAATATTTTCACACGGGTTCTAATTTATATCATCTTGCAGGAAAAAATAGGTGCTCAGTTTCTTATTGTCTACATCGTGTAAAAATATCTTAGAGGAGAATAAATAATGGTATGCGAGAGTAGAATCTTTAAGCTTCGAAATCAGCCCAAAATCGCTGTACGATTGTTCTTTGCGAAATTATGATAGGTTAAGTAACGTAAATTTCTCAAGAATCAGAAATGATATGTTCAAACAATATTTTTGGTGATTCTGTAAATATTTACAAATCCACCAGGTCACGCCACCAGGTGGTACTAAACGGTCGGTCCAGGATGGGGAGGGGGAGGGGTGAGAATGAGCAAATCGTTTCCCTGGAATCATTAATTCGTCGCAATCGAGCAGAAGAGATTAGTTCTGGGAACACGGTGGACGCAGCGCGAGCTTCCACGGTCTCCTAGCCGGCAGCCACGTTGCGTAACGCGAATAAACGTCGCTTCGAAAAAGAAGCAGTAAAACGGGCAGGATGGGCGGAAGAGGGGAGCGGAGAGAAGATAGATTCTCTAGCCGGAGAAAGAAAAGGAGAAAGAGGGCAGAACAAGCAAAAGAAACCGAAGACTCCTCTCTAAGGACTATTAATGCTGAGTTAAGTGGGCGACGCGATTTGGGTCTTTATGACTTTAAACAACGGCCGTGGAAGAGAACTAGTAGACGAAGATGTCCTCTTGAAAAACTAAAACGAAATTGTACAAATGCTTTTGGAAATTAAGTTCTTCATTTGTTAGTGCATGAAACCTCTGCTGCATACGGCTTAAAAAACAAGTGGCGAGGCAATTACTGTTCTGATACGATCGAACAGATTTTGTACGGAATTTTGTAAACAGAACGAGATGGAGGGGTCTTGGAATCGTAATGTCCGGACTGCATTCATATCAAATTTGCATAAGGCTAATACAAAAGTAAAAAGACGTTACAAGAATTTAAAGGTGTTATATTATTTGCGAGTTTTTAAGATAAAGAAGATGATATATTAATATAAATATGTTGTATTATGCGCGACTTTTGAAGATAAAGAGAAAATAGTTTTTCATTTCACTTCGGTTTCTTAGGATTGACTCAGATCATTTTTATTGTGCATAAAGATCCGCGGTCCAGTGATGATTAATCTGAGTGCAGTCACAGTTTGAGGACGACTTAGCTAGTTCATGTACGATGCAGTAACAATTAATGGTGAAGTAATTAATTAATCATTAAATCATTACATCAAGATTTTGGGGATGTTTAAATCGGGTGGGGAACAAGAAACTCGGTACATTGTGTAGAGATCGTAAGTCGCCGAGTAACTATGTATAAACTAAACACCATAAGGGTACGAGGGTGTTAGCTCTGCCTAATTTCCTTTAGGGAGTTTCATTTACTGGATTGATTGCAGTAATAGTTTACATCATTGTCTACTAGATTGCTAGCAACAATACATTTTGCAGGTGATCGGCACGGTGTTTATGTCTCATTTCGTATACGGAACGACGTTGGTACACCTTTCTAAGATTGTTAACCCATCAGGGATGGCGTCGGTACGCTATTCTGATGCTGAGGGACATTTAAAAATTGATTACACGTGGTCAAACTATTGTATACACTTTTCTACTCTGTCATTTAGTTTCTAGAATATGAACATAGCTATGAGAAGTCGCAAAAGACAAAATCCTAATTATTACGTGTGTGTCTAATATAGATGTACGAGATAGAGCTATTTACTGACGTTGTCATCCAATAAAAATTTCAAAATTCCACGATCATCTCGTTGAAAGGATTGCTCCCTTTTTGGCAAGTTCACTGCGTAAAGAGAGAACGGAAGTGGAGGAACGCGGCCGTAAAAATGGCGGCGATCTCGGTGCGATACGAGGAGCGAAAGAGTCGTCCCTAAGGATTATTAATGCAGAGTAAAGGGCGCTAAGGGGTAGGGAACAGGAGGAGGCGGAGGGGGGAAAAGGACGAAGGAAGGGAGGGAGGAAGGACGAGCAGGAGAGTAGGAGGAGTACGCGACTTATCGTTAAGAGCCGCGTGTCTCTTCGATGCCTCGGCCGTTTCTGCCGTGCCGGAGGTTCACGATTCTCGCGTGACCCGTGAACTCTCGCACGTAACGAGATCTCTCTCTGCCTCCTCCTCCTCCTCCTCCTCCTCCCCCCTCCACCTAACTGCCCCTCAGCCCCCGACGCCGCCGTCCCTTAGACCAACACCAGCGTTCAAAGCAACGGGGCGTTCATACACGCGAGATCGTAGACCGCACCGCCGACAGTGCCGTAGCAAGGCGCCCTCGGTGCCCGGTCGCAGCGCACGGACTCGTTCCGTGGAAGCACGCCTCGCTCGCCTCCGGCCCTAATAAATTACACCTCTTCTATACCTTTCTCTGTTCCACCATCGACCCCGGACCGACCATTTGAACTCCTGCGCCGCCTGTGTACGTGCACCGCGAGAGGCTCCCTCCGCCTCCATCTGCCTACCTAACGTGCACCGGCGTATATGCACCGACGCCGCCGCCGCCGATTGAATTGCTGCGACGATACGTGTGCATCTCGCGCACCACCCTCCGCGGCGCCTACGCCTTTTTGCCGCGGCTACCTTCCACCCTCTACACACGTCTACACGCACCCTTCTACCTACCGGACCTGATCTCACTTCCGGTCCGATCCGTCAAAAATTGTCCCACTACGCAATTGACAGTGGAACCCTGGTTATAGACTCCTCGTCAAAAAGATAACCCAGGTGTGCTATCTTTAATTTCTCAATGAAGCATGTAAAGTTTTACGTTTCGTGACGTATAATTATACGAAAACATTATGAGCTCAGAATATGCGGTCCGTTGAAGGTAATTAATAATATTATAAGGTTTAGTGTGTAATAAAAAAAATTGTCTTATTTTAAGAACGAAACGATAGCACATGTACAATAAGAAAATAATAATGAACATAAATTTTAACCAACAATAATTACTTACGTATTTAATAATGGGTACATCGCCCCTATTGTACGATTTGCTATCGATTTATATAGTTTTTGGATATAACTTTGACTTAACGTATCCCATTTGTACAATTGCATTTTTTAATTCTTGTACGTGTTGATACTGCTTTCCATTCGCCGCGAACAAGTTCTGTCCAGCAATTTTCAATAATATTAAGGTCCGGGGAGCGTGCAGGCCACGGCAAAACAGATATATTATTTTCATTAAAATACGATTGGACCAATCTTGTTGTGTGTACAGATACATTATCTTGTTGAAAGATGTAATCAGGTCCATAAATGCGTTCTGCATGATTATTTATTTGTTCTTTGATTAAATTTATGTATTGGACACTATTCATTCTCCCATTGATGAACTTGATGCTTGTCTTCCCGAAATAACCGATGCCGGCCCAAACCATTATGCTGTCTCCCCCATTCGTCGTCGAATTACTGACATTGTCTCTTTTCTTATGTCATGAAAATAATATTGGAATCCATCAGGATCATCCAGGTTAAATTTTTTTCGTCCGAAAATAGTAGCCTTCTCTATTTCTTCTTCCAATTCACTCTTTCTTCTGCAAAGCGTAAACATTCTTTTTTTTTTTTATTGAGCTTAAATGTAACTCCCCATAGAGGGTTATGAAGCTTTACATTGGGTTTAATATGAATACAGCGTATTTTACATATACATCAGGATTAATAGGAAAACAGCGTATTTGACATATACATAATTTCAAATTTGTACAGTCAGGAACAAATAGATATGACACCTCGCGTACCGATTCATCGAGTACGCGTGCCCCTGAATAGCAATCGACCGATACGTCTGATCATGACTTGCCGATTCTACTTCGCGCAAGTAGTCATTTATTAATGCACGAGGACCTGACTTTTTACAGCCGATTTTCTCAAAAAGGAAGTCTCGTTTGAAAATGTTTTACTCTAGATTTTCAACTTACTCCTTTCTGTAAAACGAAACACCATTTCCGATCGCGTGATAAAAAATGTTTTGTAGCGTACTTTAATGGTATCGATAAATAACGATACAAAAACCCGGAACATACTTTGTTTAGACAGCGAAACCAAGGTTACCTTGGTTAACATAAATGGGACCGGATGTTTTTTCACTAGTCTTTTAGGTGACTGCGAAAGAATTCGCAATCACAAACAACACGACAATGTTTACATTCAGTAACCGAAGCTGTTCAGCCTGCCCTATGTGTGTTTCCAGGTTACACTATTCCAAAATGAAATGTGTCGACGAGTGGAATATTATTATTTCTATTTGTCGCGAAGTCCCCTACATTCTCGTGAAAACACATACGGTCCAATTTATTTGAACCAAGGTGACCTTGATCTCACTATGTAAACAAAACATTTTCGGAATTCTTCGTTATCGTCAAAACATTTTCTATTGTATTGTCTGCTGATTGTTTTCACAAAAATGTTCGGGATAATTGTCATTTTTGGTCTCCGCCTGTATGTACATCCCTGCAATTCAGTTAACCCTTAGCACTCGAGCGGTGACTCTGAAGCACCACTAGAAATTGTTGTGGCATTATTTCAAAGAAGTTACAAAAAGTATTACAAAATATTTGTTCCACTACAAGATTTGTATTAGATTACTAAACATTTAAATATTATATGTGAAAATCAGATCAGCTCCGTACGAATAAAATGAAAATATTCTAAGACGGAAGAAAAATTTAGTTTTAGAATGAAAATGGCGCCGAGCGCAAAGGGTTAATTGTAGGATTCAGATGTTAAATGAATTGCAAAATCAATCTTTCTGAATAACTAGTAGTTGCGTTTTTCAAAAAGCACTCGATCGTGAGTCGACTGCGATTTCAAACAAAAACAAAAGACACACGTATGCGTAGTATCTATTGTTTCAGTCCCCTTGCTATAGCTTCCCTCGTTTTCTGCATGTTAGCCATCTTGGAAGCGGTTTTCCAGCTGTTTATTGCGTTTCTATTCTGGTATATCTAGCTCGCGGTGAGTGCGTTTCCCTTAAGACGTATGCACTCTATGCATTCTCCACCTCCTTGCCCACCCCTTCTCATCCTTGCCCGGAGTTTCGTTTCATAGTTTTTCTATCTCACATATTTCTTCGCCGGTTCCGTTTCATTTTCTCTTCCTCGCAACCGTTTGTTTCTTTTATCTACGCGTCTAGATATCTTGGAGCCAAATGTATTTTCTTCTGGCAAACGCCGCCGATATTTTCGAAAGTAAAGGAGCTTGCCAAAAATCGTCGACTGCGAACGTGAAATCGAATCCAAAAGACGCTTTACACATGATCAAAATTTTATGAAACATTGTTAATATCGTAAGATCGCTAAATATTCAACGATAAAAATTATTGCATTGCTATGCAAAGATATAATCTGGTGAAAAGAAGCACGACTAACTAATAATACTTTTGTGGTAATTACACCATTTTAACGATATTGAACGTTACAAATTACGTTAACACATACCTACAATTGTTAAGATAGTACAACATACAGGGTCATCCGTTTTTAAACGGCCAAACGTCAACCAGCTATAGAGGGCCCCAAATGGAACAACTTTCGCCCCAAAATTGTTTATGTTAATTTTTAATTTCTTGAAAAATCGCAAAATTTTGAAGTTTTTCCAATAATTTTGTGTTAATTTTTGTCTTGAATTAAGCAATTTATTATGCACGAATCCGAATTTTTCGAAGTTATTTCATTCAGTCTCCACGGCGTGCCCCATGTCAAAAAAACCAAGATCCGAAGGTCATACAAAAAAGTTGACTTAATAAAAAAGATGCCCCTATTTATTTTAAACCAAGCAAAGGAAAAATCATCAAGATACATAATTGCAGTCCTAATATATTTAATCTTAAGTGATTGCAAAAAATGACGGGTTTTTGCGATTATCTAAAAATCAAGACCGAATCAAAAAATGTGTTAGGGGTGAAAGTTGTTTCATTTGGGGTCCTCTATAGCTGGTTGACGTTTGGCCGTTTAAAAACGGATGACCCTGTATAGATTCCTACGATTATTGACTAATTAATATTCAACTTGACGTGCATATTGTTATTCAGTTAGTATAATATACATATTCCTATGAAAGTAGCCGAGAATGACATTTAAAGAAATTGGCTGTTGAGGTGTAGTTATTTAGTGGCTTTTCGTTTTTAGGAATTGTGTGTATCACTGTCTTGATAATTTGAGTAGTAAATTACCGTAGGAATCGTAATGGCAGCAGTAAATCAAATTATGCCGATAATTTCGATTGAATAGCGGGGCTGCAGACATTTAAGGACGTTTTCGCTTTGATTGCCATCAAGTTGTTTGATAAAAAAGCAAATCGGTCTTTATTAAATTCAAAACGAGAGAGTCCATCGAGTCGGTCGGTGCTCAGGCTCGTTAACCACCGTTGATAGTAGCCGACAATTCCTCGCCGACTGAGTTTACTCAAGAGTCCCTTGTCCTAGAAACGTTCTTAGCAGGAGATTCAAACTTTTCAGTTCCGGCCTTCCTCGGTTGACTTATAATAAGCTGATCGCACGTTCCAGTTTTCAGAGAGCAACGAAGACTTTTTGCCTCTCATTTTAGAAGCCTCTTGGATGCCGAACGAATCAATACACACTTGTCCAAGTCCGGAGAATTATCCCGTTCAATAACAATTTTTGTATAAACGTGTTTTAAAGCTAAAAAGATACTAAATCCTTATTCTAAGTTCTTAACACTAAACCTACCGACGCTTCTTGTATACCTATTCGTACCGTGCAAAATGGCCGGCCCTTAAAAAAAGTTATTGTCAATATAATTAAACCTAGATAATGTTCAATTTATTCCTGAATGAATTAGTAGATAAACAAGTTCCATAAAATAGCGATTCAAATTTATTTTTATATAATTTCAATTATATAAAAAATACTGCGATGCTCTCTCCCCGATTTATAAAATTGTACTATGTCGTCCAGTCATTTATTTTGAGTTGGCCATGCCACATTGAGAATAACCTTTCCTTTATACTAATTGGCTAGGTTTAGAAGAGCTATTTAAATACCATATTATCTCGTGCGGTCAAATTGACCGGCCGCGGTAGGTAGGATGGGCTAAAAATATTTCTTGGAAAAAAAAATAAAACGATGAATAAATACTGGAAAATTCATTGTATACATACTTGAAGAAAAGTCGTAAAGATAAATAGCGATGTGATCATGTTGTATGTATGTACTTCTTTTAACACTAAACTTTTCACGGCCGGTCAAATTGACCTTTCCAAAATTTTGCGTACAATTTAATAGCGATGTGATCATGTTGTATATATGAAATTGTACGCAAAATTTTGGAAAGGTCAATTTGACCGGCCGTGAAAAGTTTAGTGTGAAAAGAAGTCTTGTGCACACTCCACTGGGCTTTTCCAAATTGTTACATTGTAACAGTCAAAGCTGCCATAACAGACTGCCATAACAGTTCCGTGGCTAATACTTCTCTGAACCGTGTGACAATTGTCAAGTATTAATTGCGGTGACCATCTGCATAAATGAAATAGCCAAGAATTAATTTCCATTTCACACCAGTTTGTTGCAATTCCGGTAGAAAATTGTTACTTTGCATAAAGATTCGCTGGGTCTACTAAGGTGGAGTGGGTTAAGTGCACCCCAGTTTTTAGTAAGTTTGACTTTCAACCCAAATATCTTGAATTTGTTTTATAATAATTTAACATTTATTGATATCAACGAACACTTGAGTTAATACTCTTTAATTAACATTGGCAATAATGCCAATTCCACTTGTATATTTTAATTTCTTAAGAAAATTGTAAAAAATTGAAACAACTGTGCACTTTCCCAGAAAATGGGGAAAGTGCACAATCGACAGTTAAAATCTATTTGATGCCTTATATTGTATGCTACGAGGCAAGAGCATAACTATTGATACACATGTCAGCTACAAAATGCTTTTTACCGCATTCAAATATGTTGTTTCGTTTTGGAGTAAAGCAAATAAATAATATAAATAAATGAATACAAAGGGATTAGTAAAATAAGATCAATATAAAAAGAATAAGAGTCTCTTATATTAACAAGAGTCCGTTTATGCACATACCCCACTCCACCTTAATAACGGCTCGGTCGTGATGCGCATGTTCTGAAAATGTTTGTTTGACAGTCGCCTAAACTTTGCGGAGCAGCGTGTTTTGGAAAGGAATCGCGATAATCCGCGGTAAGTTACCGCGGGCCGGCGACGCGTCGCACCGGCAGGAAAAAAGATGTTCGAAACGAAACAATTCGAACTGTTCGGTATCAGCGGCGCGTTAAATCATGGATGACCCGGCTCTTGCTGAATTGATTTCCATTCTCAGGATTTTATCGGCCGGAGGGTTCGAGGAAGATCCCTGGACCGTGGTGCGCGAACGTTCTCCAGCGCGGTACGCCGCATCGAGGAATACGTGTATATAAATGAGACATGTATATCGACGCCATTGTTCTAAAGTCGTGACAGCGTCGGGTCAGGAACGCGTGTTGGCTCTGGCTCCGAGGGCCCCAGAAGGCTTCTCTTGCATTAGCATACCCCCGTCGGCGTCTTACCGCCATGATTCTCCTTTCTCTCTATCGGCAACTTAATCGGCCGAGATAAGATTTGGATACGCCAGGCACTGCGAATGTTTCTGCCGAGGGAAAATCGAGTTTTCTTCGAATTTTCCCGGCCACCGCCCAGTGGGCTGGAAACCCGTATTTTCTGGCCCAAAATTATTTCAGCGTTACTTCAAGATTTAAGGTTATATCATAGTAGGTCGTTGAATTCATCTCGAAACTAGAATATTATGAAGTCGGAAATATTAACATTTAAAAAATCGAGGCGAGAAGAATATTTTTCTGAAATATTCCCTATCGAATTTGTGGAAAAGTGAATAATTCGTTCCAAACTTTTGTTTGTCGGGAAAATTGGAAGTGTTAATATTCTGAATTTTGAAGCTTCTGAAAATTTCTGTATGTGTGTGTTCCTATTATAAAAATTATTATAGAATATTTAATTACATAATATTAGTTGCATTCGAAAAAAATGGAATCCTCACTAGATGAAGGCGAGTGTAACTGCTGTCAAATTAAATTTAAAATAAAAATTTTTCAAATGAAGGAGAATAAAAAATCATACTCGAGTCTTTATCATTATAAAATATTATCCCAAATTAAAAGCTCTTACCTGCCCATATTAGACTCACTCTGTTTCCAATATGAGGAGATCACAGTGTTTTGGTTATTTAACAATAGGTATACAACTAATCGAGGAGCAATAAATGCAAAATTTCAGAAGTTTCTTCCATTTATCAATTTCACAAAAAGATGATTAGGCAACTTTCCTCTACAGTATGCTGGATAAAATAGTAAGACACTTTACATATTTCTATATTTCATACATTTGTATATTTAAGATATGTTGTGGTTTTTATTTGGACGTATTTTTGTATTTTTTCAACAAAAATCACTTATTTGTTTCACATCTTACGAAGATATGTTGAAGCTTTAGAGTTTATTTTAAATATTGTTTCAACGTTCCAACACGATGAGACGCAACGAACGATGCAACATTTTGTTTCGAAATTGTAGTGCAGCGTAATTGAAGCTGCGAAACAATTTTTCCTCTCGCTGCTTCAATGGATCACTTAGGAGTACTGAAGAACGCGCTTAAAAAAATCGATTTACATACTTAACATAAAACACCGCTGGATTTATAGAGCCAGCGGGTAAATTGGATTATCAGTGGAGCCAGTGTTCAATTTATTTCATCGTCGTTCACTTCGAAAAGTGGAAAAGTGGTTTCGCCGATAGTTGCGAACTTTCTACGTAAAGAAAATTCAGCCACCTAAACTCATGACTTTTCGCAACAGTATTCTCACCGTCAGCTTGTTGCATGTGTAATATACTTTAAATTTCTCTCAACTACTTTGTTTCTATGCGATTTTCGGTCATACTTTGAACTATTAATTTAAATCTGCCTAAACGTGATGAAAATTGAAAATTAAACTTTCCATTTTTCATTAAAAATCTACACATCATAATACGTATGTGGAACGAAGAGTAATTTAAAAAACTGGCAAAAAAATAATATTTACCGATCTGCGATAAAGAAAAGTTTAACTTTTATGGAGAAAAATATTTTGTGGTTAAGAAATTAATGTAAATCTACTTTAATTCATGTTTCTTCCGGAAGATTCAGATTTTTCTGGTGTTTTCTTTTAGAATGATTAGAATTATAAAAATGTTTTCGTAACAAATTCGTTGATAAACTTTTCGCTACAAGCATATATTATCATAAGAATTTATTAAACCTGAGTACATCCAATCTTGGTCTTATTACAAAGCAATCAGTGGCATTTAATGGTCAATAGGCCTGGTGTTAACAGCAAACCGTGTTCCTTGTCTTGAAAAAAAGAAATAAAAAACTTCCACAATGTACGTCTCTAGACTAGTAAGCCCTTTTAAGAGGAACAATTACGCTATCACGAATTTGCATTCCAGATCTTAATAAACCCGTAGTAAAATCTGGTAATTTTTCTGATCACGTGAAATAAGGAAGAGTTGCGTTCGCGAAGAACACGAACACCATTTGCACGTTTCGAGGAACAGACGTGTGACGTGTTACAGCTCAATGTGAAGGAAAGTATTAATTACGTCGCGATGTGTTTCGAATCGTTGCACAGTGGTTCCCAACGTCTTTGTTTTAACTGTTCAACCGTTTCATAAGTATACAAAAACGAATCGCGTATTTGCAATATGAATTTACATCATGTTTATTCATTTGCAGAAGTATAAATTCAGTTTGCCTTATCTGATATCATCACGCGTAACTGTGTATCCCTGTGCGAAATAAAAATTTTATATATCACATATGCGTACACAAAGAAAATTTCAAATTCCTTCATTTTTGTCTTACCTTTTTAAGTGTGGCACCAATGAAACGTTGAGATTCTTCCGATTAAAATAAACCCAAACATGATACTAATCGGTCTACTTTTGTTGTTCATACATAGTAATCGTGCTCATATCCTTCGTTTTGTTATACACATTAAGTCTGTAAAACTACTCCGATTTAAGTCGTGTTTGGACTCATTTTAATCAGAAAAAGCACAAGAATTCACTGGTACTATGTATACAGTTGACCAGAGTCATTGAAGTAAATCCCGAAAAGTCATTGGACAAAGAAAAATATTCAGAAAAATCAATAGAATTCACTGGTATTACGTATAGAGCTGAGCAGAGGCACAATAGGTACGTATATTTCGATCCATCTATCGTTAAACGTATTATGTAAAAAATGGTTTACCGATTTACAATTATAAAGAGGAGCACCGTATTGTTAGAACTACATGTCTCGTACAAGAAACAATGGCAGTGATTACCAGTTATTTTGAAATTAACAATTTAGAAATTGTAAATACTTATTTCCAATTAGAATTCCAGTGTGAAAATATGGATCAAGTGAAATGTTATCGATAAGCTTGTCTTTTCAAAACGCAAACATTCACACAGTCAGCGGAAGTCACATTGACCGCGAGATGTAGTCTTATCACTACAAAATACTAGTGAATACAATATAACAAAATGTTAAATCTATTTCTTTTATTTCTGCCCTGGTATGATCCTGAAGACCATAGTATACAACATGGTTGAACTCGTCTCAGTGTCCGTTTTCATATGACGTAAACGAATATGTAACATTCCAGTTAAAAAAATAATGGTCACCTTTGTTTCTAGATAAATATTAGAAATACAAAAAATTGAGATACGCTATCATATTGTAAGTAAAATGTACCTCCTCTTCGGTTTTTTTCTTCTAATGTTTACCTTCTACGAAAAAAACGCTGGTACAAATTATCGTGAACACTAGAAGATAATCCAGAAAAATATCAATAGATTCTTTCGCCAGTTTGTACAAAAGTAGTGAATGGTAGAAGGAATGGAATTACTCGATGAAGCGTACATTAGCTGCCACGAACTTCTTAACCCATTCGAGACGACGATTTTTTTCGAACACGGTCCCCAGGAGCGAAATTTTTTTTTTCTTTATATTGTTCATTTTTACTAAAAAACATGTTTACTACGGAAACCACCCAATTCGTAAGTGAATTCACATAAGTAAGATCATTGCACACCGGGTGCACCGGCTTCAGATAATTTTTAGATTTTTTGGTACACAGTAAAACCAATGCCAAATTTTGTTTTCCTGTACTTTACAGATTTCATTAGTTCCAGAAAAATCTTATTTCGACGACTAGTTTACTCAGAATAACTGATAATTGCACATTACTGTTATTGCACACACGGTGTGCAGGCCGTCTTATAGTCTCGGAAATCCATTGCACACACGGTGTGCAATCGGTATCGAATGGGTTAAGCTTTAGACCTGAACCCTCTGCAGGGTCGCTGCAGCACCTCCTTGTTCATTTTTGTCATCACCACCGTGATGGTGGCCTTTAGAGTATCTTTGGCGTTGTGATGCTTTGCATTTATTTTTGTCCCGCCTACGCCCCACGAGCAATAGTCAAGGGGATTGCAGTCGGGACTACAGAGAAGCCACAAGTCCGGAGACCAGTGATAACACAGGTTTTCGTAAAGTCTGGTTAATCTTTTCTTTCAATTCGATCGCGAATTCCGCGCTTCTCTCGTGATCAGAACGATTCCTGTGATACAGTTACCACCTGCTGTTTGTCAGAATTTCGGAATTTCTTGGTTAAGTCGTGAACTTGCGTCTTTTGAGAGTATTATTACTCTTCGGTTGTATCCTCGGTTCACTGATTAGTGACTTATACATATAGTGAGTTACCTTATCAACAATTGTTTTGTTTGTATTTTCCTTACCCGCATTTTTTATTTATGGGACTGCACGAAAAAATTCCAGACTCATTTCGACGGCCCTGTATATCGATTCTGTCACTGGTAAATCTTGATTCGGGACCACAGTGCGTCGGGTCGGAGTTATTTCTAAAATGGCGTTTACGGGGAGAGCTCGAGGGGTGGTTTCTGCGTTGCAACATGCCACGCTTGAACTTGGACGGGAGCACAATGAAGATGGAGGGGAAGGCTTGCAACACACTGCATACGGGAGAATGCTATACTCCGCCTTCCCCTATCGATAATGCGCGCAACACATCGCTACGTATCGCATGCAACTTTTACTTTTGCGTGTAGCTCTCTTTCTTTTCTCTCTCTCTCTCTCTCTCTCTCTCTCTCTCTCTCTATCTTTGTGCAGGTGCACCAGTTCGCAACTTTGTTTCTTCGTCTCCCCTTGCAGGACACCGATGCCACTTCGTGAACTTTCTTTTGCATTTTTTACCGACCACCCCGGATTGAATTATTTAAGGCCGCCGCTGACACGTTAAGCAGTCCGTTCTCGTTACAAATAGTCTGACTATTATTCTTCAACATTCTTCGCAACTTTTATCGAGCAACAGGACGCGAAAATATATTGCGTTTAAGATGTTATAACTACCGTCGCGTCGGGAAACTTACACGCGGACGTAACCACTCTTTTTTCAACACTTTCGTTGAGAAATACTTACGATGACCAAAATTAGAAAGTGTGAAAATTAGCAAAAATTATTTCGGAGAAATACCTACTTTTGCAAGTAATTGGTTTTCGAATTCCGGTATTTCCAGAAAATCGGTTTTAACCAACTTTTGAATTTTTTGCGGAAAATGTAATGAAGGCAATAAGAAGATATTTATACTTATTTAAAATTTGTCAGTTTCCTTAGAATATATGGAACTAGAAAAATATAAAAACATTGAATGTACTCCATAGAAAAACAGGATGGTGGAAAAAACTAAAATAACTAAAATTCGTACAATTTTTCAGTTTGTCGTAACATTTATAGAACTAGAAACATTTGATAAAATGAAACAAAGCAAATTAGAAGAACTAATATCAGTAAATTATGTGCAAAACATAGATTATAAATATTTATTTCATTTAGTATTTTTCTTCGGGAAATATGATTTAAAAATATAAAACCACTAAATTGTCATTTGCCTTGACTTTGTGTTACTATTATCTTGAAATGTATATTACTATTACATTTATTTTATTACTAATTTTCATACTGCTATTATATTAATATATTAATATATTGGTATCTATTACCGTTGTATTAAAAAAAACTTTAAATAAAGCCAACAAGAGATTGAAAAATTATGATATAAGAAAAAATTGTTTATAAAAAGTGAAATAAAAGAAAAAAATTATGAAAGGTGCAATAATTCTGACACAGAATGTACGTTAGAGATAAAGTACAATCGTCAAATAATTCTGATAGGATGGTCTGCTGCTTATCTTACTGTGGCAACTAAAAGTGCAATAAAAATTCAAAAAATTGGGTATGTTGTACACAATTCATTGAATTAATTGTTTTATTGAAGCAGAATTGAAAAAAGTGGCAAAATAGAAATATCCACGTTTTGTAAGGGAAACTATTTTATTTATTAAATTTTCTTTAGAAATTCCTTACGCGTCTCGTATTGAATTTTACATTTTCCATAACTTCGCGACATTAAAATGTTTAAACAAACTTTCCCGTATCGAACGTGGCGAAGCTATGTAACCAACAAGTTTCAGTACGAGCACACGCGCAAATCGCTTTCGATTAAACCGAAGTCGCATCAACCCCTTGCTCTACGATTTATTTTACGGTTACAGTGATTCGAAGTTCTTTGACGTTCATAACTTTTCAGAAGAAGGAAGAAGCTTGTACTTATTGTATATCTGTGTTCTCCAATGGACGACAAAACAACATTTTATTTTTATCTGACGGAAATTAACAACATACATATTTAGTAGATTCTGCCCGAAATCTGCTTCACAAGTCTCACTCGATGTTGTAGCACAGAGGGTTAAGTAACGGTTCTTGTTTAATTGCTCGCGCATTGTAGGCAGCGGTTGATGTAAATAAACGTGCAATTTTTCATGTTGCATGTCCAGGTCGCGTATTTCACGTCAAAAGGCAGCGAGAGACAGAGAGAGAGAGAGAGAGAGAGAGAGAGAGAGAGAGAGAGAGAGAGAGAGACAGAGAGAGACAGAGAGAGAGAGAGAGAAAGAGAGAGAGAGAGAGAGAGAGAGAGAGAGAGAGAGAAACAACAATCGAAACAACTGCTCGACCGTTTCCCGCTCGACGTATCGCTAAAGGAAAACCGCTATAACCGAAATCGATAAAATCGCTGTGCTCGGTCGACACCGTTACCAACGGGCGGAATTTCGAAGAATAGAAATACGTGATTTTGAGGGGTGGGGGGTAGGGGATCTTCGCCGAAGTGGCGACACGACATCACGATATTCGTGAAAAAGGCGGGACGAGGGGTTTGCGAAAATTCCTCAGTATTTTTTTTGTTTCCCAAGCGTCTTCCGCGACCTTTTACGGCCAAATTGCCGACGACGACGAGGGATAAAACTTTGGCGCGACGGGCAGAAAACTCTGACTAGTAACGAGACGTGGAACAACGAATTCCGATGCAGAGTGATACACGGTCCTGGCCCTGCGCCAAGGTTTACGCTGCAAAATTGCACTTCCACCTCGGTCCCTCCAACCGACCTTCTTTTTCACCCCTTCGTCCCTCCCACCTCTAGTGATCGCCCCGTTTCGTCTCTGTTTCGCCGCATCGTCTCCTCGATAATACAACCAGCCCAGATTCTGCTTATCTACGACACCGATGCCTCGTAGGCCACTGTTCGGCACAGTTCCGTCCCGGTTATATGAAATTCGGGCATTATCTTGCACCCCTTGTCCTCATCGAGCCACGGGACGATGATGGATCGTAATTTGAATTCATCCGCGCGAGACCCGCCCCGAGGACAATGGCCGCGACACTTCTCGCCAGAGTTCGAAATAAACTGTTTTGTTTCGTTCTTAATTAGGGATCATAACTGTTACAACCAATAAGAAAAAAAGTCATGAAATACCAAGTATTTCCTCGACTACAATCGTATTGGTTACAAATAAGAAAACTTGTTCACATGTTGGTAAATGTTATCGTTGAGAACATTTTATTTCGATCGCTCATAACCCAGATAGCACGCGACGACTTAAAGACGTCTGTTTTACGTCCATTTTTGGTCTGAACATCTTACGTCCTAAAAAGACGTCTTTAAGACATCTTACAGACGTTTAAAAGACGTCTTAAAGGCGTCTTTAAGACGTACAGTTTTTCACAAAGACGTTCCAGAGACGTTCAGAAGCCGTTCGGAAGACGTTCGTCCATCGACAGACGTCTTTAAGACGTCTTTAAGACGTCTCTGTGCTATCTGGGAACAGTTGTCAATAAGAGAAGTTTATTTCGATCGCTCATAACAGTTATTAATGAGGAAACGAAGTTAGTCAGTTATTAATGAAGGAAATTTGTAATAGTTATTATTAAATAGTATGACTTTCAAATGGTAGACAATTTTTTTTAGACAATTTTTAAATTTTTTATTCGTAAAATTAATTGCTACAATCAATGAACGGAGAACTGGTCCATATTACGAGCATGGTCTTGAATGAATGCATATATCTTACAACAGCGAACGTGTTGCAGAAATTTATAAATTTTCGTATCACATATTAAAATCCTTCGCGTTCAATAAATATCTGATTCAGGTATGTCGCGAGCGAGTGCATACTGTTTCACTTTCTATCGTTCACGAAACGTAGTCGTAGAAAATGTCTGTGTTTCCGAGTTGTTGGAACAGCTTCGAGGGGCCGGTGGTTTAATTTCACAATTTCGAATAAAGTATGGAAATAAACAAATAAACGAATGGAAGCGTTTAAGCTCGGTGGAGCGAACCTGTTCCAGAAATTTATGAATCCCGTGGCCATCGACACGGCGCGACACGGTAACCAAAATGGGTGAGAAATCGGCCGATCACCGGCAGCCATGGCCAGCGCCGGAAGTTTCTCGCCTGGGCTCTCCATTCCTCGCGTAATATAATAATGGGGCCAACATGACCTAGCCCAATGGAGCCCGCGTTGACGACTAGGAGGGTAGATACCGGTGGGGTAGAACGTAGACGTCAGAGTGCGAAGGGGGACTGCGATAGACGGGGGGGGGGAGGATAGGGGGAAGGTGGAACCCCATCCCGAGCGGAGCAGTCGAGGGTCGTAAAACCCCCTACACATCGACTGACTCGTCCTACCGCCCTACCGGATAACCCTAACCTGCCTCACGTCTGAATGACGTTGGGCGGGTCGAAAGGGGGGACCACGTGGAGGGCAACCGGGAAGGGGAGCGAAGCGGCACAACAAAACGTCGTCACCCCTCTTGCCACAGAGACACACTTTTAAACCAACCGGCCCAACCCTTATCCCGGTTCCCATAACCCCTCCGCAGACAACGTCTTCGACAACGAGCCAGCCAGTAGGTACCATTCATTGTCGCACGGTGCTTCCAGAGATTAGGAGCCAGCCCGGAAAATACTATCGCGTCGTGCAGAAATGTCTGCGGATTTGTTGTTAAATACAATTTCTGCATCTTGCCGAATTGCTTCGATTGGTTACAACTGGTAACTTTGCCTGTCTCCGATACACAATATTTTCTTTATTCGAACAAATTGATGCCAAACCTCACATGTGCGAACTCCTAACCGAGCATCAATTACAGTGACTCCAAATAATATTCGCACACTCTTAAAAATCGCATAACTTTGTCAATGTTGGACTATACTACTTGAATTTTTTTTTGAAAAATTAGAACAATTGGAGCGTTACATAACGTGAGAAAAATGTTTGATTAAAATTGCAATTGGTCGAAATTACAGAAAAAGTACTGAAAGTTGTATTTTACAACTTTTTAATGTGGGCTTACACTAAAAATTTAAAAAGTACGTTTTGTACGTCTGTATCAATTATACATATTCTGAATATTTCATCTAAATCGGTCAACGTTGCACCGAGCTACAAACGTTTAACGATGAAAACTTAAGGGCGAAAGTCGCACAATTTTGGCCATTTCGCCCTTATGTAATCAATTTCTAACTCAATTCTCAGAATATGTATAATTGATACAGATCTAAAAATCGTTCTTCCGAAATGTTCAATGTAAGTCCACATAAAAAAGTTGCAAAATACAACTTTTGGTTTTTTCTCTGCAATTTCGACCAATCGCAATTTTTGTAAAAAAATGTTTTCACGTTATGTAACGATCCAATTGTTCTAACTTCTCAAAAAAATTCATGTAGTATAGTCCAATATTGACAAAGTTATGCGATTTTTAAGATTGTACGAATATTAGTTGGAGTCACTGTACATGTATGAACCACAATTCAGAGTACTACTAGTTTAATGAACGCGTACTCTGAAATATACGCATGTATGCCTGACCTTTATGCACCGATTCCCACAAATGTGAATACGCGAACTGTTGTGGACAATCGCGCGACCCTTACGTACGAGAACAAGAAACTTCTATTATCCGAAAGTCGACCTCTGTTATCGGAACAAATCAGAGCTGGAAGTGTGAGTGGTTAGCGAACCTCTATTATCCGAACTTGTTGGTTATCCGAACTTAATATGCTTTAAACTACTGGGCACACACACACAATGGTGCAATATGGTGAATGGCGCAATGAGTTTTATTGTTAGACTTACTTCTGATGTTTATAAATTTTCATTAAAATTCATTACAAATAAAGAAGTTCATGTAAGTGAATATTTATAATAGAAATTTTGTTTTTTTGGTTGCAGAAAAAGTTTTTAGAATTATTCAAGTTTAATAGTTCTTGAAAAATATTCCGAAAAACAAAAACTTGACATTCGAAACTGGAATACCTTTATAAATGCCTAAAAAGTGTGGAAAAAGGGTAAAAAAAATTTTATTTCTGTTACAAACCATGAATCAAATAGACGATGCCAATTAACAAATACAACAGAATACAAATTGAAACGGATTGTATTTTTTTTAGTATAATTGAACGAAGCAAATTTCACTAAAACCAATAAGAGCCACAAGAAACGAAATAGTAACGAATTGAAATTCTTACATTTCGACATTATGATCTTTATTACCCGATCAAATTACCACAACCAGACTGCAGATCTTTATGCAAAATAAACATTTTCTGCATAAAAAAAAAACAACAGGAACTAAATAGAAATCTCATTATTCTGTAATAGTTTTTCTAAATTGATATCTACGGTAATACATCGATATTCATAAACTTCCTTTAATCCTTTTGCCATTTTAAATCCGGTCTACTGATTTTTGCCATAAATCCATAAAATCTGCAGTGTAGTTATGGCTTCGGGGCATTTATTCGGAAACGTGGTGGTTCTGCTGCGTACGTGTCGATAGTTACCAATCGATCCGGTCTAATTATTCGACATTTTCTGTTGCATAGCTGTTGGTACACGGTTTTTCGATTGTATGTGCGTGGCTTTTCGTTAAGGTGGCCGCGCGCACGTTCGTCGCCATTAATGGAAACGGCACGAACGCAAACTTCGTTTCACTGACACGCGGTGACCTTTTACCACGAACTCCCGTCGCTGGGATTCGCGGGAATCGCCCGATAGCTTCGTTGCGCCGAAATGGTAATCGCATCGTTACGTCTGCTCCTTCGCGTTCCTGGCCACGAACCGGGCCGCGATCGATCGTTGGCCATTTTCTTGGAACGCCGCCGCCGCCGCCACGCCGATACGATTGACAAGCTTCTTTCTCGGTTCCGAGTGTTTGACAACGATGATTGCACGACGGAGTGATCGGCAGCGCCGATGGATTTTGTAATTGAAACACTTGTAAAATACCGAACACGTTCTATTGGCTTGGCAACTAAGTGATTGCGTATTTCAAATAAGGAGGAAAGTTCAAAATTTTTGCTTAAAAATATATCTTTATTCAATTAGGTATTGTGAAGTGAGCGGTATTGTTAGCGTGTGAAGTTCTGAAAAAAATCTTAGGCATGTGTAGTGTCCAGATATACGTACACTCTGGAATTTGTTTCTAATTTTTAAGTTGAAAATATCCTAGTTGTAAAAATCTAAAAACATCGAAAAAATCGATAAAACAGATTTGATATCGAAGTTCAAGTTCGACGTCATTTATATTTTTACAGCAACAGCATCTTGCTATAAATATTGTTCTTAAATTTTTGAATAAGTTTTCCCATCCTACACTTATATAAACGAGCAACAACGATACCTTCGTTCCTCGAGCCCGTAACAACCGTCGTATAAGTAGAAGTCTCGAGTTTGTTCAATTTTCAGAGCCCCTCTGCAACCGTTACTATTTATCGGCTGTGTAAATTGACCACCTCTGTCGCCGACGATTGTTTTAGTTTTTGCAAGAAGATTTTTATCCCTCACAATGTTTCCTGACACACCACAGGAGCGAGAAACAAGAAGAGAAAAAATGGTTCGCATTTTCTTTAGGTCCTTTCTGCTTCTCTAAGAAATGTCGAATTTGCATAAAGTACAATCGAGAGTAGGACATATAAGAAAGTAGTTGCATTAGGAAATGCTATTGATTAGATCGCGGATTTTATTGGGTTGGCAACTAAGCGATTGCGTATTTTAATGAAGGAGGAAAATATAAAATTTTTGCTTAAAAATATATGTTTAATCAATTAGGTATTGTCCGTTTTCGTCGATGACCTTTTGCCATCTTTCAGGTAGTGTCATAATTCCATGTCCATAAAAATTTCTGATTTTTGCCAGCAAAAAACTGAATTAAATGTGATTTTACATCGTCAGCGTCATTAAAAATTTTACCATTTAAGGAGTTCTACATGGAACGAAATAAATGATAATCTGATGGTGCAATGTAAGGGCTATATGGTGGATGTGATAACACATCCCAACCTAGTTCCAATAATTTTTAACGAGTGACCAAAGATGTGTGGGGCTTTGCATTGTCATGCTGGAAGACAACACCCTTACGATTTGCAAATTCTGGCCGCTTTTCTTGAACTGTGTCGCTCAGTTTGGCGAGTTGTTGAACGTACAGCTAAGAACTGATAGCTAAGCTGTTTTAATTTTTTTTTTTTTTTTAATGCATGTATGCGATAAATTGAGCTTTTCTGCAATCTCACGTGGCGTGCTATGACGATCTGAATCAATAGTGGCCTTGATATGGGTCTCATCAACTTCAACTGGACGGCAAGATCGTTGCGCATCTTTTAGTGAAAAATCACCAGAACGAAATTTGCTAAACCAGTTTTGACACTGCATTTCCTTCAAGGCTTCATTCATTTGCAGTGTGCTTGCGATGCGTTCTTGCTTTTCCGGAAATAATACAATAAAATACGTCTGAAATGCGCGTCTTGTTCGTCCATTTTTAAAGTGGGATAAAACCGAAACTAAGTAACCAATTGATACAATTTTTTTTACTAAATTAAAGGTGGAAGTCCAAACAACAAGAAAGCAATATAGGTTGCCAACCCAATACTTCTATTTAACACAGTCAGGGACAAAAATTTAATTTTTATTCAGTAGATAACACAAATGAAATTTCGTGTACACACAACGTTTACACAGTTTTTGTTCATTTGGTTCAGTTGGTAAAACGAAAATGTCGTTGGTCCGCATGAATTTATCTAGAAAAATGTAAATTTTCGAGACAACTGAATGGATCCAGATGATAGAACATGCGTTTAAACAATGAAATGTACAAAAAGAATTTATCAGTTTTATTTAATATTCAATATTTCGTAGAACCTCTTTTATTTTTTTCCTGGAAATTATTCGTTTGTGAAGAGAGTTGTTTAATTCCTTTTTATCGTTTTCTGCCTTGATGTCATTCATGTTCAACCCATTGTTTTAATTCGTCTACTTGTATACTGTATCGTTAACGCATGAAAGAAAGGTGAGAAATTAATTTGTTCGAAACCGTTTGAAATATATTGTTTGAAAATTCCTGCAAAATTTGTATTAGGAATATTATATTTTTTTATCTTTTTGGGGATTTTTGGGGATAGTTATAATCGTCAAACACAGAATAAGTGGCGCTGTGGAAATATTGGGTCAAAAAGACGATTTTATTTTAGAAAATGAACAATTTTATTAGTAATATTTCTTTTTGTTTTTAGGCTGGCAGCACTGTCATTCATGTATGCGTAGAATTTCACGTCAGTACATATTTTCTTTGGTTAGTTTCGTTGTGTTTTCGGAGCAACTAAAAGTGAATTTATCGATTTTTATAATGTGTGATTTTCCTGAACAAAGAATTTGCATTAAAACCAAATTGGCTTTACTTTTTGATCACAGTAGTACTTTGTTTTTTTGGTTTTGACACATCAAGATGAAAATCGCGATAATCAAAGATCCAGTGTTGCTGCACTGCTTACGAATTAGCTCTCAGGAAGTTATAAATCCAACTCAAATTATTTATAATTTTCATTTGTTTGTTTAATTTCGTCTTGACCTCTAAACATTTGAAACATATTAAAATTTACGAATATAATTTAGTTTTCGCCAGAATTACAATTTAAATATCAAATTGTAACAAAATTTTACGCATGACGGATATAGTCGTCATGATACAAAATTCTGCCACATCTCCATGACGGATATAGTCGTCAAACACACTTAACTGGTTAAAGAATGCTCCATTAGAATTTAGAAACAATGTAAACCTGTTTAATGTAAGCCAAATGTAATAATACTGTACTTGCTATATAAACCACTTGGTTCAAAGCAATAACTAAAAGAATTTCGTGTTTTAGATCAGTGTGCGGCTTCACCCGGCAGCGAGAGACGGAGGATACAACTCTCGGGTCGGCGCCACAGTGTACCGAAATGCCTGTTTTTTGGACAAAATTCAATAACTTTTGTTCCGTTTATGATAGAGATATGAAACAAAGTGGGGTTTTTTATTTATATTGAAAGCAATCTCAATATGATATTATTATAAATATAGTCATTTATTTAAACATTGAAAAACGATATTTATAAACAAAATTTGTTTTTATTGCTGGTTTTCAGTAGATGAATTCTTAGTTCAGTTCTACCGAAACTGAAACTTTGTTTTAAACTATCATAATATTCGTCTCCTCGACACAAATAAGAGTTGTGCTAATTCATTACCAGTGGATACCCACGTACGGTCGCTTGCTAACCGGTTCTTGCTACATATTTTGTTAAATAACTCTGAGCTTTGCAGGTAGTTGCAGCTCAAACTTATACAATTCAAAGTATACTATCTTACCAATACGACGCAATCAAAATCTCAGCGGAACCTTGCGGAACTTTTTAACAAAACGTAAACAAAGTTACACTACGCACGGATGTACTATTTGATCTTCCTGATCGGTTCTTGCTGCATATTTTGTTAAATAACTCTGAGATTTGCGGGTAGTTGCAGCTAAAACTTATACAATTCAAAGTATACTATCTTACCAATACGACGCAATCAAAATCTCAGCGGAACCTTGCGGAACTTTTTTTTTATCCTCTTCCAAAGATTAGGGAAACCAATGAAACTGAATGGTTTCATTTCAGGTTAATTATTATATTGCATATATGTATTACACAATTTTAGACGATAAACTACAATTAGCCAACCCTTAGCCGTCATTTTCTGAAAAGATTATTTCGTATAATCGTCTTTGGATCATAATATAACGTGAACAAGTTACGCTATGAACTGAGGTACTATTTGATCTTCGTAAAATTCGCATACAAATTCGCTTGTAACTAATTTCCTACTAAACTTTTTGCGGTTTTTTTTTCAAAAAATGATTTATTTGGACATTTTGACATAGTATGAACATAGTTTTAAATCGATATGAAGCAGTGACTTTTGCGATTTTTGTCCATGGTTCGGTACACTGTGGCGGCGGCGGCGTCGGCGGCGGTAACTATGTCAGTTCGATTCCTAAAATTCCTATCGGAACCATGGCGGTGCCACGGCACGCTATCATCGTTCCCAAAGCCGTCAGTTGAAACGAAGTCCGCTCCGGTCGGACGCGGGTAAAGTTTCTCTCCCGTGCCTTCCTTGTCGGTAGTAGAAAGCCGCGCGCGCGTAAGTTCGTCGAACGAAGGAACGAACGTTGAAGGAGGTCACGACAGCGCTTTAACCCTTTCGAAGCCATCCTAGGCGATAGGAGCGTCTTGACCCGTCCTATCTCTACTTTGCCGTGCCCTATCCACCGCAGCGCAGCGTGACGTAATTCCAGCACGAACCTAGAGGTTCGACCTGTGAGACCTACCAGACGGATGCACACGTTTGCGTGGCGATGTGTCGCGCCCCGTACGTGCTGCTCCGTGTATAACCGTCTCTCTCTCTCTCTCTCTCTCTCTCTTTCTCTGTTCGTCTGCAACGAAAGCGTCTACGTGTGTCCCTGTGCACCCACGTATCCGGACACAAGCATGGACCACGCACCCAAAGTTCCAAGACGCTCGAGTACACACTCCTGTCCTCTTAGGAGGGAGGGAGACAAGGAGATAGACGGAGAGAGAGAAAGATGACACGGTCGAGAGAACGGAGGAGAGACAGGATAGCCGCTTGGCGTGAGCTGGATCGTCGTTCTAGCCGTCAATACACTTTGCCGATGGCAGAGGAACGTTCCATCGAGTTGGTTCCTGGCTCCTGCTGAGGATCCTGCGGCCAACGGAGTCTCATATCCTACGGGCCTCTGGGCATTCAGCACCCCTACTCTCTCAGTCTTCCCCCCTCTCTCTCTCTCTGCGTCTATCTATCTTCGTCTGCCTATCTTTCTCTCTCCGGCGTTCTCGGTCCGTGCTTACTCATCCAGTAACGTCACTAACGACGACGGACATATTGGTATCGCTTCTAGGTACCCTTAAGGAGAACCGCATTTCACGCTGCCGCACGAATACGAGGGATCTCCCTTTCTGGCATGGAGCTTGCCTCTCTTCGTCCTCGGATTCAAAGGTATGATCATGGGGTCGCGCTGTAATACTGGCCTCGTACGTGTCTCTGAGCATTTTAATGGCTGCTTAGAACCGGCTATATTAAACCGCTTTTCACCGGCTGATGCGGTATATTAGTTTCGAGATTCCGCTTTTTCGGCGACTCGCGCCGTTTGCGTTAGGCAACTTTTCGATCGAGCTCGATCAACGTCGATAACATCGTCGTCCGACATTTTGATATTCGAATGTGGCTGGTGCAGCCCGTAGATAGTTTTTAATTTTAACTTAACCCTTTGCACTCGGCGTTATTTTCATTCTAAAACTAAATTTTTCTTCCGTCTTGGAACAGTTCCGTATTAGAATTTTCATTTTATTCGTACGAAGCTGATCCGATTTCTACATATAACATTTAAATGCTTAGTAATCTATTAAATATAAATTTTGTAATGTAACAAATATTTTGTAATAGTTTTTGTAATTTCTTTGAAATAATGCCACAATAATTTCTAGTAGTGCTTCAGAGTCACCACTCGAGTGCCAAGGGTTAATCTCCGCGATCGTTGTTTATTTTTTCAAATTGAAATTTTCGCATGAACCAAGTCTGCAAACATTTGTTGTTCATAGTTTCTTAGAAATAGAAAAAAGTTTGTATTAGGTTGTCCCAGAAGTTCGTTTCCCTCGGACGGCGGGAGTTGGGTCCATTGTGACCCACAGAGTTGCATACGTTCAATCCAAATACTAATTTTTTAGCTGTAAGCTATTATTATTAGCTATTTGTAATCGTCTATCGACCCCTAGCCTGAACGTGACGTCGCAGAGACGTTGTGACCTTGACAAACTTGAATATTTTTTACTTTCCAATATATTAATTGGAATAGATATGCAATAGCTAATCGTTGCACCTTGATTTTGAAGAAATACAGAATATTTTATTTTCGAATGAATATTAAAAGAAATAAATATTATAAGTATAAAAGAAATAAATTGTACTTATTCGTTAAAATTTGCGAATAGAAGAATGATTTGTATAGCCTAAGTGTATCTATAGAAGTATATTCATACATAAATGAACATATGAAATAAAAATGATTAATCATCTTAAATAGTTTTATTTTTATTTACAACGCGACTTGTCATATCTTATATGACGAATAAAATAAAGGACTAAAATGCGTTATAAGAATTATATAAAACAATTAACTAAGTAAATTTCTTTGAACTTACTTTCTATACTACTGTCTTTTCGATAAAATCATTTAAAATTTAATGGAACTTGAAGTACTCATTATTATGGCATACGAAAAGAGTAGCGTCGTTGTGACGGTATTGATATGTTATACCTAAGAAATATTTTTCTTATGAAGGCACTACCTTATTATACATTTCTGTTAAAAATGAGTAATTAAAATTTAAAAGAGTAGAAAGATTGAAAGAAATCTAGAAATGCTTATCTGTTTTCTTGTTCGTTACAGTTAGTGAAGAAAATTTGACTACTTATTGTAGACTATATTAGCCCATGTGTAACCGCAACTGAAAAAACCATGAACGACAAACATTAAATAAAGGATCTCCGAAATGAATAGCGAATAAATCGAACGATAAATAATCGAGTAACGAATAATTATTTATTCCTTATTCTTGTCCAAATAAGATTTTTATTCGAATAATGCTCATCGCTGATGTCGCGTCTCTTTATATTATAGATGAATTTCTCGCCGGAATTTCAATCGTGAATTATTCACGGCGAATCGATTGTTATAAATAATTGATTTGGTAATACGCGCGGAGAACCTTGAGCTTTAAAAGTGAAGACAGCACCGTCGAAGTTATCCATTTAATATCTCCTCCGCGGATATTCGATTCAAACTTTCCTCCACTATGTATACTCACGACGCGCCCTCGCGCTACTACTTCATCCCCCGCGCGTACTGCATCGGCCGTTGCAGTTACCGGTACACTTGCACCTCAAGAAAGTTTCTTCGGTGTTCTGCATAAACATTACGAGCAAAAGTGAAAGTAGCAGCCTCACTAAAGGAAAGTTTCACGGCGAGGTAGGACAGTAGTACTTGCACCCTCGATACCGTTCCAAATCCTCCGCGCGGTACAGTCATAGTTTCAGAAAGCGAATCCACGATCCTCTCATCTCCTAACCAAATGTTTTCATTCTAGAAAGATTGTCTTTAATCAGTAGACTGCGGATAAAGTATATTTATGTTGAAACGAGTACTGGGTTCAGCTTATTAAAATTATAAAAGGGAGTATGAAAACTTGTATTTGGCTTCTTTTTTTTTGCAATGCAAATAATTTTTATTTTGTATAAAAATCCGCACTCTATTCATCAGAGTTGGCCACATTCTATTTGAAATAAGCATTTGCAACAATCGATTATGTAAAGATTTGATGAACCATTTAAAATTCTTATTTAATAAGTAATATAACGAAAGTACTCTCATTTTGTGTCTAATTTGAATGACATAATGAATAAATAATTTTACACGATATGTTGAATTAAATTAATTGATTAACTGAGTGATTAATAGAGTGGGTTTAATATTTTATTCAAAAAAACTGTTTGACCAAATGAAGAATAAAATGAAAAATTATTTTAAACGAATTCCAAATAATGCGATAATCTAATGAAAAATTATTTGTACAATTGGGACGCAATGCAATTTGAGAACCACGAAAGTGTCTCTCAAATTACACAGACTTCTAAAAACCCTTCGACCCCCATCGAGATGCAATAAATAAGCCCAAGCGTCGAAGACTCTTGAGTCCCAAGCAACGGGACTGATCTTATTCGTTCCACATTTCCGGCGCCATAAATATTGCAAGACAGAGTCTGGATAATTTCCTAGCTCTCACCCCCAATTTTTCTCCTACAATGTTTACCACTTCCACCACAGATTTACAGTCCTTAAATACCCATCTTTGCGTCCTAGTCCTCAGTCTTCAGTCAGTCTTCAATCAGTCTTCAGCCAGTCCTCAACCAGTCGTTAGTTACCGTACACATAGTCGTCATTCATATCATTGTACAGTTGTTATCATCATTAAAAGTTATTGTTGTTAAAAAGTCTTTATTTAATTTAATACTCAAAACACCTCTACTCTTCTAAAAATAACCGAGCGCGACTTTAATTAATCGCGCCGGAGTGATCGATGTGAGGAAAGCCAAAATCACCGGTCTTTCCCGTCCAAGCACGAACACGTACAATTTGTCTTTCGAACGTCAGACATCAAGACGCCATTGTCTTGCTTTTTTCAACAATGCCTACCATCAAAATACGATACCAAATAAATAAACAACCACGTTCTTACGCAATCCTAGCGTTAATTACGTTATTAACGGATTACTATGCATTTGTAGTATATAGAAACTGTAAAACAATAATAGAATGCACAATTTAATAGAAATTAATAAAGCTTCGTCTTACTTTTGATTTGTTAAAAGCTTTTCACTTTGAAATTTATCCGTAAAGATGTAAGTTTGCATAAACTTCCGTAGTCTGCTGATTATGATCCCGCAAAGTTCGAAAATTACAGTGTCCGGTAAGTTACAATAGCGAATGCTCGCAGAGCACGTTTACGTTGGAGTTGCGATGGAAGCTATATTGTACTGACAGCGTCCTAGAAAGTTAATTAGTAAAACTATATTGTAGACCTGACGTTACGCTGACATTTAAACAATTAACAATAGAACTGATTCAACAGTGATAATTAAATCGTAAAAAATTACACACTCCGCTGGCATATTAATACTTAATAGAAAACCTTAAAAACAAAAATACCGAAAAAATATAGATATATACACGGCTTGCGGATTATGCGACACTATTATTATTTTATTCTTGGATGTCAACTCCAAAGCATTTCACACAGCATTAAAGAAATTAAACCTAAACAAGCATTTCATATAAAGCTTTGCAATAAATAGTAATAATTACACAGCGGATGTTGTGCATTTTTAACAAAAATGAAAAAAACAGAAGAATTTTAAAATCCTGTTATATTGTTTTCAACCTTTAACATATTAACACTAAATTTACGGGACCCGTCAAAATGATGGATTCTAGTATTTTTAATTTACGAATAGAGAGATTGTAAAGATCATCTATTAGGAATTATTTAACAAATTGATTTCTTTGGGTATATATTATTTAAAAAATGGCTACAAATTTTGATAGATACATTCAGGCTACTTTTATAAACTAGTGTAAAATAATTATTTTTAGTGCTCCGTATATCTAGTCTTAAGAAAGAAAATCAATTTCTATTTCACTCCAGCTTGTTGCAATTCAGGTAAATCATTTTTATTTTGCACAAAGATCCCCTGTCTAGTGGTAATAGACTCTATTGTAACTAATGTGCCCTAACGAAACCCGTTCTTGGTAATTAAAATTCAGCAATAAAAAGTATCGGGTAATAATATTAATAATAACCATGACTATAATGATAATAATAAGAAGAAGAAGATTAACAGCAACAATATCTATGATAATGTACAGTTAACAGTCATATTGCGAATTTACACTTTGAGAACGAATGTGTCGAACAAAAGATTCGCTTACATGCATATTTTTCTTCTTCTCTAATATTTAATACTTTGACACACGATGTAGATCTTTGAAGAAAACGTAAATAGTTTTACAAAATATCAGTGGAGCAGCGGAGCAGGAGAAATTACAGGGAACTCTCCTATAACACGGTTAATTCGGTTAATTGTATCGAGACCGTGTTAACCAGTTAACTGTGGAATTTAATTTTAAAAATCCTTCGCGGCACGGAATTAAAATCAAACAATGACGAATATACACGTCGAACGCAGGCCAAATGCCGCTATTATAAATTTTACGAAAAAAGTAAAGCAAAGTGAGAAAGAATTACATTTTTATTCGACAAGAAATTAACAATTCATTAACGTTAGCTGTACCGCAATAGAAATTTGGTCCGACGTGTATGCACGTCAAACGCGTTTAACCCCTTAACCTACAACTACGGGCATAGCCCGTAGTACGATGAACGGGCCAAACGTAAATATTACGGGCACAGCCCGTAGTAGATGATCGGGCCAACGTAAATATTACGGTCATAACCCGTAGTACGATGATCGGGCCAAAAGTGAATATTACGGGCGGTGCCCTCTTAAAATTATAAATATTTGTGGAATATTTGATAAGTGATTACAACCTGATGCAATAATTGTGGTAGATGCAAGTACTACAAAAAGTTTATTTATACAAAAATCAGTAATAGAAAATTAATAATCTGAATCTCTAATCTGTGATACAATTCGAAACATTCTGGTAGATGTAAGGGAACTTTGCACTTCTTACACTCCCAAGTTGTTTCTCTGTCACTTTCGTTAGCAAAATTATTAGCACAATTCTCACTGCTCTCATCACGAAATCTTTTTCTTGAAAACATCTTGTGGGGATGCTTCTCCAGAATTTATGAAAATAAATTTCGATGTGCGAATGTGACCAAGAATAACTTGAAACTGATCACGATACGAAGAGATAATAAGAATACATCACGAGCCTTGTCTGTGCTATTTGTAGTGTGGCAAATTACAAACCGCGACCGTGGTACCACGAACGATGCCCATAATATTTACGAGTGGCCCGATCAGCGTATTACACAAGTCGTGCGAATGGCTCGAAGGCTGCGCGAGCTTATTTACGTTTTCGGCCCAAAATTATCGAACGTAAATCGTAGGTTAAGGGGTTAACTGGTTAAGCGAAACTTCAAGCAGAAAATCCAAAAGTACTTGAAATATAAATCAGGGGAATACGGAGGCTCGCACGAGGATTGTCCGTCTGTTAAATCAAGCTGCACGGAGATCGTGTTACACAAGCGTATCGTGGTATGGTATGGTTATCGCAATTTTTGCAGCGTATCGAAACTGTGTTTCCACAGTGGCGTGTTATAAGATGATCGAGAGTGTATTGCTATCTAACAGATCGAGGTATATACCGATCGAACGAATGAGACCAGAATGGCGCGGCGAAATCGCCCGTCGAGATCGGCGTACGATTTCCGGAGGGGTTTTTGGCTGCGCCCTGCCGAAAACTGGTTCTCCACGGTGTGGAGCACTTACCGGGAAACGGGCGGCAACGTTTTTCACCGCGCTCATCTTCCTAATCTTCTTTGAGAGCGTCGGGCCGCTCTTGGGAACCGTCGATACCGTGGCCCGCCGTTGGAATCTGCAATCCGGCATCGGCGATCCTGGGGGCCAGGTCGGCTGGGGTATCGGAGCAAGGGTTGGGGGTGGGATGGGGATAGAAGAGGCTAGGGTACGTTCGCAACGGAGCTGACTGCAGTTTTTCCACGGTGAGAAATAGGGTCTTGGGGTGTGTAAACCCGGTTACTTATGGAGGCCATTCCGGTCTGCGGGCTCGCCGGCCTCCGGCTGAGGGGTTTTAAGGACTTAGCTCGACATTAGCGTCCCTAGAGGGTGAGCTAGGAGGCGGCTAGGAGGTGGACGTGGATGCGAAGGTACCCGGAGAACCAAGGTGAAGTTGGTCTGTGCAGGACGAACGGGGAATAGGGACGGAATGATAGAAAGGAAGGATGAGGAAGATCGGCCCGCAGGAAACGTAGAAAAGAGGAGGACGGCGAAGGGACGTGGCGAGGAAAAGAGAGAGATAGAGAGAGAGAGAGGAGGGTTACGGAATAGGAGAGGAGGTAAAGAGAAAGAGAGAGTTACAGGAAGTAAGCTCTGGATAGGGTTGCGAGGACTGAGAGTAAGGGTGGATAGTCGGTGGCCAGGGAATCCTCGGGGGTAGAAGAGAATCGCCGAGGCAGGGGATGGGTTCGAGGATGGGAAGAGGGGGGTTGGATGTGCGGCGATTTGGTTTCCAATCATGGGACGACGGGACGCGCCTCTATCGAGCGAGCAGAGGCCCGGCCATCCTACCCCATCCTCTCCTTCACTTGGAGCCATGTCGGTGCTGGTGCAAACCAACCCAACCCAACAGACTCTCTCTCCTTCGCCTGCATCTCCGCGTCTCAACCAACCGCCCTCCTCCCTTCTTCCCCCTCCCCCTCCTCCTCCTCCTCCCCCGCCTCTTCCTTCTCCTCCTGCTCCGCTTCCTCCTCCGTCTCTTCCTACTTCTCATCCTCCGGCTCCTTTACCACCCTCGGCTTGCCACCCACTGCTACCTACCGCCGTACTCTTCCTCCACCTACTGCTTCTCGTTCCCTTGCCTCCGTCCTTCGGCCCCCAAACCGCCCCCTGCTACAACCTTCTCAACCAGTGCAGACACACTTACACGCACTCAGAACTTTGTCTGTCGCTCGTCCCGTCCTCCCACACCCCCTTCCCGAAAACCCCCGCAAACCCTCGGTTCCCTTCGCAACCCCCTGCCCACCCACTGTCCGCCGCGATCTCTCGCGGCGTTGCCCAATCTGGGCCAATTCCGAAAAATCTTAATGTTTCCGAGCGGTCGGGTCGGGTCGGGTCGCGTCCCCCGATCCGAATCGCGCTAAATGCGACCGCTGCCCGAGCTGTTTGGGGATTCCGGGCCCGTGGAAGCCCGGGTACCCCCGGCGAGCTGGAATTAGGTTTCAACTGACTGCCTCGGTATTACCGCCACCGGCCGAGTAACTTACCAAATCGTCGGGATTAATCATTCACCCCCCCTCTCCCCTCACCACCCTTGAGACCTCGCTTTTCTGCGTTTCTTACGGTGCGCAGCTAGACATTTTCTAGAATCATTCGCATCAGTTAATGTGCCACTTCTATCTCTCAAGTTCTGTAACTTTTCAATGGGTTTTAACACTTTGATCGCCAAACTAGAAACCTCAAAAATCCCATAAAATCAAAAGTAAGTTATTTAATGAAATAAAAATTGAAATTATTAAAGGTACGATGTTGAGTAGTCCACCAACTTTCTTGCATTTTGTAGATCCTCGTCAAATTTGTTACGATGAATATATTAACGTAAAAATTCATTTTAATTCTGTCAACGTGTTAAAGTAGCAAAAATTTCTGCGTATCAAGAAATTCGCAATATGTAATATCTAGTCTAGCTACGTACTTGATGTATATATGTAAACAATTGTAGGATAAATACAGATATTTAACCCCTTGCCCTACAATATCGAGTCAGACTCGTGATGAAGATTCTGAACAGAGACCAATAAATATGTATGTTATTAATTTCCTTCAAATCGAAATAAAATTCTATTTTGTTCTAGATGATATATATCCTTTGGAGAAAACATAGGCATACAATAAATATAAACTGTCTCATTCTTCTTTGAAATTCTGAACGATGAAGAATTTCTAATCATTATAATCACAAAATAAGTAGTAGTGCAAGGGGTTAAGGTACAATAAAGTCGAATTGAATAATTGTAAGTCACAACGAAATTGTAATTTTAGTAGTAGTAGATTTGATGAATTTATAACAAAAATGAATAGTTACGATTTAATACGTTATTAAAATAATTTAAGAGTATTCGTTATTTACAACTTACTAAAATGATTGAAGGATGAACGAAATCTGGTTAATATCGCTTGCAATTGGACATTTTTATTTTCAATTATGATCGGTCTAATTGTTAGTGTTATTGCACCGACTGTGTATCGTATATTAAGTAGACCAATTTTGAAAATTCCATACACAAAGCTACAGGAAATAGGTGAATGATTAATATCATTACTCTCTTTTCCACTGGGGAAAATTGTCGTTCTGTATCCCGTAATAAACTGATAAATGTAATTTCTGTCAAACGTGCTCCTGAAGCTGGACAGAACATGCCGGCAGACGTAATAAATAGCAACACGGAAAACAGAGTGAAGTGTGTAAACAGCGCAAGGTACAACCTCCAGTCTGTTATTAAACCTAAACCTCCATAAAGGATTAAGCTTATTTTGCATATTTACGGACAACTAATTTAATGATAGTACAAATAAAAAATGTTTTGTGTGTTTGCGTTTACACAACGGTACAGAAAATATTTAAATTACGCCCTACTTCTAAACATTTTTTAAATCATCGGTCATATGCTGACATGGAATCAACATTTAACTTTATTAACTCGTACCGTACGATGTGGGACAACAATACATATCTTTTTTGTGACGTTCAGAAGCTAGTGAAAATGCATTGCTGGTATTCTTGCTTGATATTTGAATATACATTGCTCGACATTTTTTTCAAATATTCGTCTTAATATTAAAATGCAGATTTTATGCATTTGTGATACCAAAGGGTAAAAATATGAGAAAAATAAAGTTAAAAAAACTCAAGATCAGTATTCTATTCGTAACTTAATAATATTATTAAGAAAAGTAATTAATAACGAATTATCTCAATATTGGCGTGTACATCGCCTATTCAAATTTTGTAATTCTCATTTATTTCACTTTATTGTGCCATAATATCCGTATTAGCATAATGTTACGACAATTTTACTCGCGTCTTCCTAAACGTTCACGATTGAAAAGTTGTTCGGTTGAAAGATTAAAATCCTCTGTGAAGGCTTGAAGAAAATACGAATCTCGCTTATTACTCTGCCGTAAATGTAACACTAAATGAAAATCTAGAAACGTAACGAAATTGCGTGGACTTTTGTGCTGGTTTTAAATTAAGAGTTCGAAACCGCTTTGAATCGCGGAGAGCTAATTTTGTATATTCAAGTATGCCTCGGCAAAATTAATTAAAATATGCTTCCAATGCTTGACATAATCTCTTGAGTACGCTCTACACGTGAACATGGGAACGCCCGTACGCGGCAGTGCGCGGCGCGTTTTCTAAAATTATTAACCGCGTTGCCTGAGTCGGCAAACATTTTCCCGTAAACATATCGCTGCTAATACCATAACCTTGTTTGCGCCGGGTGACAATGCGATTAGAACGTGAATGGGAAGGGACTGAAGCGCGATACTGAAACAGAGTAGCCTTAGGCCGTCTAGACGTGTTGCGTGGATGTGACGTATATAATGATGCGCAACAAGATTAGCAACTTCGAAAACGTCGCAAACGTTGTTCACCAAATTCCGTTTACGCGGAACTCTTAAGTTAGCCACATTGAAAACTGTCATACATCGCGACGCTCCGACTCTTAACATTGAACTTACCAGAACACTAACAGTGGCTGACACGTGTTTCCTCGTGAAAATTACAAATTTCAATTTAGCTGAATTTTGCGATTAAAACGATCTAATCATTTCCCATAGAAAGATTTTTGTAATTTCAATAATTGTTAGATAAAATATACAATGGGTGTACTATGGTGTTAATGGGAAGTACTCAGTTCCAGAAATGTTTCACTTTCTCAAGGATTTTTCTGTCTTGAGCACTTAAAAAAAATCAAAAATTTAATAAACATATTCATTTTGGATCATATTCCACTGCATTATTATTAATTTTTATCGAAATATTTTAAAAACCATTACAGTTTTTCGTTTTTATAATCATGCCAATTTTATCCAATACTATTTTTGCGTTCCTTCAGTGTCACAATTATTAAAGGAATAAAGATGGGAAAAAGTAATTCCTAATTTTAATTGAGAAAAATTGATATTCCTAACCCTTTAGACCAGATAGTCGAGGATCATAAGTAAAAAATTGTGTAATAGTGTAGTCTAAAATATGCAACCTATTGCGATTAAACGGAAAACATTCGAGTTTCGACTTCCGTTCTGGCTGGTTAAGTGTGTTTAATTAACGCGCTTCAACCCGGGCTTTCCAGTCCTTCATTACCGACATTTTTCCACCAGGAACACCGCTGCCTTGCTATCAGAGCTTATCCAACTTCCTTAATCGCTTGTTAGGTGATTGGCCCCTTATGTGTAATCAGCATGTACGAAGTACAAAGTTTCGCAGTAAAACTTATACCTCGAAAAAATAAAAACATCTGCATGCACGGTGCACCATAAGCTTCTCAACATATTTTTATTAACTCCTATTAACACTAGAACTACCGAGTAATAAATACAACTGCTGAATATTGTTTTGTAATGATGACAAGACTTCATCTATTCAAACCTAATACCATTTTTACTCTAACATGTGCTTCAATGAAAAAGTTCGATCAAACAATTCTGATGAAAACATTTTTATACTTTAAGTAATTGTGAAAGAAAAAATTAGGAACCAGTCATTTTGACTAGTGTTAATACGATAAAGATAGGAATACATTTCTTTCAGTTTGATGATTTGCAGATGAAGTTAACCTCAAGACACTTAAAATAATGATAACAATGCACTATGTATTTAAGAATTTTCTAAATAAACTTACTATTGTTGACACATAAAAGGGATTTTACGAAGAATTAATCATCTCGAAAAAAGAAATGGTGATGTCAAAATAAAAGTACGTACAAAAATTTCACAAATTCTATATATTATTAATGTTAAACTTCAGGTACTAAATAATGGTTTAAAATTGCATCGAATTTAGAAGCCATTACTTTCTCATTATTCCTTGCAGCAGCAACATAAAAATAAGAGTGATTTGTTATTTTTAATAGTAAGTGGTACCATACAAAATTTTCTATTTATAGTTTGAACATATATAGTAAATCAATTTATAATCATACAAAAAACTAAAAATCTATATCAATTTCAAATAAATACATATTTTAGTAACCAGGTACTATCATGAGGGTTAAATTTATGTATCGTCGTACTTGTTACATGTAAACATTTAATTTACAGAATATGACGTAACGCTTCAAAATCGTAGTAGATTTAGGATAGAGTAACACACTCTTGTTATTGTTATGCTGCAATTGTTTTCTACAGCGCGACGTTTAAAGCTTCGTCAGGCGCCATCGACTTAATATATGCTTGTATGATCGTGAGTACCGATGGCCTAAGGAGAAAGCGACCCCCCACCGTTGCTCCTGGACAAGATGCTCTTAGAGAGCTCTCATCCCCTATTGACGTCGTGGTACAACTACCCTGCATTATCGGCAATTCCACTGACCTAAGGAGGAGTCCTTGGCGAGCAAGATGCTCTGAGAACGCGTAGGGGTTGAGCAGCTGCTCGAACCACCAATATTGATACTGTCGTCACGGTGTCACCGAAGAGGACGGTCCGCGACATTAAATTCTCCGCAAAAGTGCTTTTCCCTTTAATCATATCGAGGCCAGCAATACTTATAAAAGAACGCCGAGAACGGTTATTGACCGAGCAGCCGTTTCCCGATTGTTAACAGTAAATACTGCACAAAATTAACGCGTTGACTGCCACACCAATATTCATCAAAATCACAATAAATCTGAAACAATTATTTAACGCGTTGGTTATCGAGTCACATCTCTAAAACATTCAACGATATCAACGTAATTAATGAAACGGAATTTGGAATTGATCACAGCGATAACTTGTTTAACCCTTCTGCATACTACACATTGTAACAATATGGATCTTACTCGAATAGTTTATGAGCATGATCAAGAAACAGAGTTATCCAGATCGTCTGTGAACGTGTTAATAACACAAGATGGGAGAAGACAAAAATAATATTTACAATGACTTTAGTGATCTCCTTACGATTCGTGGGTTCTAACGCAATTTGGTTTACTTAATAAAATGTAGTACATATTGATTTTCAAATTTGATAAAAAATCTGTCGTACATAACTGACAGTCGAAATGTTAAAAGAGCACTGAATTATACACGTCAAATTGTCCATCTTCGATCATCTGTAACTTCAGGGCAAGAAATCTTAAAGTATTCTGCCTGTGCTCATTTTAAAGAGTGGATTCTCCACCTTCGCGCCCCTGAACTCAGTTCTCCCGAAGTCTAATTTCTGTTATAAACCCGAAAAAACTGAAGTTGTTTTCGATCTCGACGAATCTGAGTTGCAGAGAAATTCGAGCGAAAATTTTGAAAAAATTGGGTTTTAAAGTTACCGATGTTATTTGAGTACAGGATTTTTGGTGAGCGGAAAAATGCGATAAGAAAACATCTCAAATTTTTCTCATGACCATGTTTTTCCGGATTATAAGATTATCAAGTCATTGGATTGGTCTTGACCTTACCAATTACAAAATAGGATAAGAAAAATTAGATTATCTTGAAAAAAGGTTGTTACTAACCACAATATTGACCACTTCGAACGAAATAATTTGTTCCTATAAATTTTTGTCTTAGCGTCCAAAATAGTACAATATTCAAAGCGATCGAGTTACGTTGTTCATAAATTATTAGAAATGATCGTTATAGGCCATCCTGTTGAAATGGTCAGAGCTAAGAATACGGTACGCGCGTCTTACGATTCATCATGGTAAACCTTATTAGAACGAATACGAATCAAGTACGAATCGTGCCGATGAAGCGTCAGTATCCGGTAGGAAAAATATCAGCGCTAAAATTCCTCGAAAAGCGACGAAGAATCGCGTCGCCCCGGTCACCTATTATCCGGGGCGCGTCGATAAACCACTCGGTACGTGTCATTAAACGTGATGACCTCTCGAAGCGAGACCGTATCCGGTTTGAGGTAGTATCGCGAGACGCGACAACGGGGCCAGCAGCAGCAGCGTTGGCGTTAGAAGCGGCGAGAGGGAAGAAAACACGTCGTAGTTGATAGGCAAGACGCCTTTAGAGTGCGTAGGGGTTGAGCACCCGTTTGATGCCCTACATAGCGGAGAGTCTCGGAGACCGGCGAGGGTGGCGGTCGGGATGGTCTGGGCAGGGACGAAAGTGGCGCGAGAGGGTGGGAAGGTATGTTCCGAGGAAGGAGGAAGACGAGGATCGAGGATGGCAGAGAAGGAGGCAGGTAGAAAGAGGGTGGAGGACGGTGGGGCTCTTTGGGTCTCTGAAAATGCAGCGTAATTTGTCTTTGTCTGGCGGGGGCGAGCGCGCAGTAACGGTGAGAAGGGCGGTCTGAGGATGAGGAGGAGGAGGTGGCGGAGAAGGTGGATGAGGGGGGGTGGTGGCGGGGCGTAGGGGAGGGAAGGCAAAGGGTGGCATAGGAAGAGGAGGAGGAGGAGTATGAGGTGGTAGTATAGGGTGGTTGGGCAGGTTGGGTGGTGGAGTTTGGTGGCGAGAAGAGCGGAAAAGGGGTTGAGGTGGAGACTGATGGGGAGGGCTCAGAAGGGGCAAGAGAAAGAGAGAGAGAAAGGAGGAAAGGCATAGAAGTAGCAGGATAGAAAGAGAGAGACGGAGACAGATTCCGTGCTTGACCCGCCTGGGATCGATGCGTTCGTCTGCCAGAACGCCGAGACGCCCGCGTCCTTCCTTCCTTCCTTCCTTCCTTCTCTCTACTCTTCGCTTCGGCTACTCTCTTCCTACCTATCTTACTCATTCTCCGTCTCCCTTTCTGCCCAGTTTCGTCCTCCGTGCTTTCACTCGTGCTGCTGACGCTGATGCTGATGCTTCTGCTAGCTACCGTCGGAGCTGCTAACCCGCCCGCCTCCTACCCTGCCCTCCGCACACCCCTCCGCCTCGTCGCCACCACCTTCTCCACCTCCGCCTCATCCACCTCCTCCTGCTCCTCGTTCGCTCTTCCCTTTTCGAAAAGCAGCGTCGTTGGCCGTCGGCGCAACGCACACGCCGTTAACCGCACTGCACAACGCGTGCAATCCGCCTCACCACCCACCGACCCACCAACCTTACCCACTCTGCGTCCCCTCGTCCTCCGACTCTCTCTCTCACTCTTTCTCTACCCCCCTTTCACCCCTCTTTCAACCTCTCCGTCGTGCCTCGTCGCCTCTTCGACCCTCTTCCACCGGTTACGACACACGTAGCCACATGAACACGCATACACACACACATACACGCACCCACCGAACTCACACCCTCCAACTTCCACCCCCTAAACACGTGCTCGTACGTGCGGAGTTATGCGCGCACACACGTTCGCCAGCACGCACGTAGAGCTTGCAACGTAGTGCACGTTCGTTCGTTCGCTCGCCCGCGCGCGCGCGCGCGCGTAGGGAATCGCACGCACACACGCGTCCCTCTTTCCTCCTTCCATTTTCGACGTCCGTCCCTTTTCCGCCTTGACTCCCGCTCCCTTGCTCCCTCGCTCACGCAAACCCAGGACCTACGGACCTAGGAACCGCACCCCGAATATCGAGCCGCCTCTCTCTCCAACGTCGCCAAATGCTTTTCGGGAATGCGGTGGTCCGTCCGATATCTCTCTCCCTCGTCGCGCGCGCGGCCCGGCCCGGCCCGGCCCGGCCACGCTCGCCCGCTTCCGAGGCCGCATTTTCAGAAGCCAGAGCCCGAACCGAGCGAAGGATTCGTGGCTTTGCTCCGCCGCGAATCACGAATGCCAAATTGACCGAGCTGCAATTAATTTCCTCTCCCTTCAGACGCGCGCGCGCGGCCCTTTTTTTCCACCCTCCTACCCCCCATCCGGGCTCCCATTTTTCCTTTTTTTTTTTCGTAATTTCTAGTTCTTCGGTACGTGTGCGTTTGACCGTGGGTGTGGGTCTCCTCTCTGCGTGCGCGCATCTGGGCGTGGGTGTCCGGCCCCTCCCGCTCGATCTTTTTATTTGGGACACATCGGCCGCCGCGAATGGAAAATTGATAGCTTCATTCTGGAACCACCGTCGAAGGTATTTTTCGTACGGAATTGATGATTGGACGGCGAAGAAGGAACTGCGACCCTGATCCCGGAAAATGGTCAGTGATTTAATAGACCCGATTCGAGCAATTGATTGGAAAGCGCTCCTCTCTGTTCACCGTGCTTCTGGCCGACCACGCCGGAACGTTATTCCCGGCCGACGAATTAAACCGAGGATGAAACTTCCTTATTCCTGGTTCGACTGCTTCGCGACGAGCTCGACCCGGGGCCCGGCAATTTCAGTTTTTATGCTCCCTACGAGCACTGGACACGTACCGGTGGAAGCTCGATTCATACCGAGATTCGAGGAATCACGGATTCTTCGGAGCCGAGAAACCAACGATTTCGTTGCTCGTCTATATTCGAACGCGCGAACGTTTCACACCTTGTACGAGCTCCTTTACGACCGGAGCTACTCCGAACTTCTTTGTTGTTCGTAAATTCTTTGGCGACCGAGGACATTTGTACTCGACTCGCAGAAGAAGGATTTGATTGTTTCATTTAGTCCAGACCGCAAATCTTCGTGCAAATCAAAATTCAGTTTTCTCTTAATACATTTCGCGCCGTGTGTTCGCTATCTGACCGCCACGTTAATCGTATTTGGGAGACACTGCTTCACGACCACGCGTAAACATTAATTTTTACTGTAATATATTGGAAACAATTAAGTTTTTAATTTTAAATTCTTTTTAAATTTAAAATATTTTGATACAATCTTTTTCTTCAAGCGTAAACTTGGAGAATGCAAAAGGCTGAAAGGAGTAATTATTGTGATCAATTTCATTTAGCAGTGATTTAACAGTCAACGTGCAAATAATATATGTGTTTGCTAAATTCGCTCGATATTATAGTACAAATGGTTAATTAGAGCAAAGATGGGGAATAAATGAAAGTATTGCAAATACAAAAAGTCGTGTTTCCCAAATTTTCTGGATTTATATTATTGTACGTGATAGATATGTATTAAATATTGGCTTTGGCACAATTTCAATTACAAAACTTGTTATCCGACAAATGCAGAAATCAATTAGGCAGCTATCGATGTAAGTAACGTATCGCTCTGTAGAGGCAATTCAGCGAACGGTATATTTCGAAATTAAAGGAATGGTAATCGCAACCCTCCGCGTAGCCATTAATTTCCCACCGATCCGACATTTTTAGCCATCTTGAACGAAGGGGGAGTCACGGGTCGGTCGAATTGCGTGATTCACCCCATGCTATCCCTTGCACACGCTGCACTCGCTGCGTCCTTCTTTCATCGTTCGCATCACGGCATATTCTACAACCGACATTTGTGCTTTTTTTTTCGTGCGAACGCGTCCTCACGTGTGCACCAGCGATTCCGCGACGAGCAACGCGCGAACGAGCAGCGAAATCGAGCTAATCGAGGCCAGGTGTCGCGGTCTCAAGATAATGCTTTAATCCCGCCACTGTGAACGCACGGGCAACAATGCCGCGCACGGTTCCCGGGTCATTTTTACCCTCCGTAAAAATCTATTGCGCGTATAAAGTCTGGAACATCTGAAAAGACGGTCCGCAAACGGACATACGATTCTTGGCCTTTCCCTTTAGAAACCTGTGGAAAAATTTACCCTCGCGTGCTCCTTGAAAATGGATGCATTAAAGATCCGGAGATAGTTCGGCTATTTTCGCTTTACAATTTTAGTAATAAAATTCTGTTCTGTTTGTAATGTCACATTTTATAGAACTGTAATGGGCAAGCAAATTATTAGAATTGTTTGCACAAATTGATGTCTTCATAATTAGTCAGCCTTCGTAATTACAATATTCTATAAAATATCATATATACTAATACGATTTATATAATAATTGTCACAGACATCTTACAAGTTCTTTGAACGTCATGCTGTGTGTTATATCACATTAAATGTTGTAGATACATGCGCAAACATAATTTGATCTTCTTTACATGAAATATAACATTGTTATTGCCTCCTATTATCCTATTGTTGTCAACGTGCTAAATAATCGTTGTTATAGGCTGAAATTGTAAAGAATTAAATCACCAACTTCGAGGAAACTTTTAGAATGTATATAATTAATATGAGTCTGCAAAACGTATTTTAACAATTTTAGAAAGTCGCAAAAAGCAACCTTTCAATGCAATTTTTCCAAAATTTTCATTGTCATCTACTAGACCAATTCTTCTAGCTTTACAGAAAAATTTAAATCGTTTGGTCCATTTATGAAAAAGTTATTCTGATTTAAAGTATGTGCGATCAATGTTTTGAGAATATACAGTGGATACAAAAAATATTTGAACAGTAAATTTCCAATTTTGGAAAAATTGCCGATTTTTAAACTGTGATCGTTTGAAAAATAGTATAACAATATGATTGGACTCATTTTAAAGGTTGAAGCTTCTACCTTGGCAATCCCCCGTTCATTTTCATCTAAATGAAAACCCAAGACTTTCAACCCAAATATCTTGAATTTGTTTTATAATAATTTAACATTTATTGATATCAACGAATACTTGAGTTAATACTCTTTAATTAACATTGGCAATAATGCCAATTCCACTTGAATATTTTAATTTTGTAAGAAAATTGTAAAAAATTGCAACAACTGTGCACTTTCCCAGAAAATGGGGCAAGTGCACAATCGACAGTTAAAATTTTAAGTTAAAATTTAGTTTAAAATTGTATGTTACGAGGCAAGAGCATAACTATTGATATGTCTGTTACAAAATGCTTTTTACCGCATTCAAAATATGTTGTTTCGTTTTGGAGTAAAGCAAATAAATAATATAAATAAATGAATACAAAGAGATTAGTGAAATAAGATCAATATAAAAAGAATAAGAGTCCGTATAAGAGTCTCTTATATTAAGAAGAGTCCGTTTATGCATTTACCCCGTTTATGCAGTTACCCCACTCCCCCTTATATTTTTTAACGAAATTGTCATAGTTGAAATATTGAAAATTTCTCGAGATTCACTGCACATTTAACAATCTGCAACCAAAAGTTCGTACATTGTGAAAAAAGTCGAAAGTTTGAATTTAGTCCGGGTTTTTACGATTTCGGGCGACCGGGCGACCGTGCGACGGGATGAATTTTGGAAGTAGCCGTGGCTGAAAGATTCATAGGAACAAACACCGGTCGATGCCGAAGAGTGGCAGCGGATCGAGGGTCGAGCGGGCGAGTACGTCAGCGTCGGCGTTCACGTAACTTCGCGAAATACGTAATTAAATAGCGAGAGACGATCCGTTCCATCGTCGAGTATCCCGCGGGGTACATTCCGATTTCTGCATTCTCCGCGTCCGCGCGCGCCCCCATCCACCGCTTCTTCCATTACCTCGGGCCGCGTTGCATATTTCAGCCATCCGATTTCCAGCCCTGTCACCGTTTCGCCCCGTTTTATCTCGCCGATAATTGTATTTCCGTTCAGCATCGGTGATCAGACCACCGGCGCGCGCGGTCAACGTGTAGACCGATATATTTATAATCGAACGCTCCCGGGGAAACGTAATGTAAAATAATCCGTGACGGTCCAGACGCGGAGCTTCTCTTCTCTTCTCTTCCCCGGCTACGTATCTATCCGTCCGCTATTTTCCGCGCCAGGAAAAATGATTTTTTTTTAACGCCACCGGAAACTCGTTTGCCGAAGAAAACCGTCCAATACGCTCGCTACACAGAAAAAGTCTCCGCGCGCTAGTTTTCACGGAGTAACCTTTTCGAAACTCTCTGCACCGAACTTCAGCTATTTTTGAGAACGTAGAACGCGAATCGTTTACTACATGATAGTTTCAGATAATTGCGATTGCAATTGTGAAGAAAATATACGTAGCTCCTCGCAGATATTATCTGAACCCGTGACGAAAACTGAATATGTTTTTTCAATTTTTTCTTTTAATTATGCAAGGTGTTTTCGGAAATTAAGTGAGCCTAGATGTAAAAACAAATCGAAAAGGTTCAATGAACTTTTGACATGCCGGGCTTCATTTTCGAGAAAATGAAGATTGGTCTGATCGCGACCTGCCTATTCTACTTCTGGTAAACGGCTAATGCATCGGTACCGAAAACCGAATTTCCAAATCCAATGGTGTCGAACGAAAATTTGTTTATTCTATTAGGGGTTATATCATATTGCAACGAACGTAAGAATCTTATTAAATATTTTTCAATATTTTCTGAAGCTGTGTTTTGAAAGAACAAAAATGCTATAATTGTAAAATATATAACTTAAAATATTATTCATCATCTTCTCTCAAATATTGTACTTTGAATTTCTATCTACTGTAGTTTCTACTTTTTCATTTGATTAGTACTACTACTTTGCAACGATACGAATAAAAACCTGAAGATAAACACCACTCCAATTTTTATTATCATACGTTTATTGTACAAATGCGATTATTATAACGTTGTAAATCAATGCTACTATAATTTCGATCATTATACAAATAATTTTAACATTCACGTTCCAAGTGACTGACAGGTTTCTACAGTTTAATACATAGTTTTCTTAAAAACTAAGTACACAATAATGCAGTAAGTAAATGTCCTTCAATCCCAGCAGTTTTTTATCGTTCACTGTGGGTTGCAATTAGCCCGTGAAATCTAATTACATTTTAATTTTGTTTTGATCGAAAATATTGCAAGAGGAAATTGAAAATGGAAGTTTCAAATGGCGGTGCAAAAATATTTATGCTATATATTTTGCTTTATTTGCCACTTTGAGCTGAACGTCGAATGCTGTATGAACAACTTTCAGTTCTTTTCCAACCTCTTGAAATATTTTTCGAACACCTACTTCGATAATAGCCCTTGGTTCATCATTATCAATTGCAGAAGGACGTCCGCGAGCCTCTTCATCTTCGAGACCTTGATCTCTGTCACGGAATTTTTAAACCAGTTGTAGAGTTGTATGCTTATTAACAGTCCCCCGACTAATTGTATTGTTAATAATGCGAGCACTTTCTGCCGCTTTGCGGTAGAATTCCATTTTCACTTTGACAGCAAACACAACCCAAACAGTGACAAACAGTCGCGATAAAAGACATACACAAATCGATAGACGAAGCTCCACACTTTTCATTAATGTACTATACGAATGTAACGAGTAGACCGATCTTTATGCAAAATGAAAATTGTTTCAGTCAGTAGTACGAAACAGAATGAAATTCTTTCAATGTCTTCGCAATTTTTTAATAAAATCCGCAGTCTAGTAATCAGATAAAAATGTCGCTTCAGAAAAGTCGTTGTAGCTTAAACTAACCGAAACGACATCATTTTTGCAGCAACTGAATGTTTCATCTTTTGCATTAGAAACACGACCCGAGATCTGTTTGAAGACACCGCAGTAGATTATTAATAAACGACTGAACATTTAAGAAATTATATCTAAAGAAGCGACCGTTCAATTTTGATCGTTTCATACGTACACAAATAGCACAGACTCAAGTCCCCATCCGGTTGAAATGCTTCATACTAGGAGAAGGTGACTATACTGAATTGTGAACGGTATGCACATATCTCTGCAAGAATGAAAGAGTGAGTGAAATGGGTTGGAGTAAATGCAGCCCGAGTGGCCCGTTCGCTTCATTATGCGGCTGAAATAAAATAAAACGCATAAGTGACGTGTCGCGGGTCAATGGAATTAGATTTCAATATCCGTGCATGTCTAAGCGATTTATTTTTTTATTTCTGAGTTGGGTTAATTGCATGCAGCGAGCAATCATAATCGCAACATTGATTTTTCGACGCGAGTGAGCTCACGAAATTTTCTACTAATAATATTACGTATCCATCCTTGCGTGAATAATTACAATTTTCGACGGGATTTAATAAATTCAACATTGTTGTATCTGAAATTCTCGAGCTATCTCTCGTACCCTGTAAATGTAAATTTATTTAATATCAACAAAATATCGACAAATATGTTAACAGTAGAACTAATGAACAGTGAATAATATAGATATTTAATAATACAATATATTATGTTTTTAATGCAATAAGAATATGTATTATCATATTTTATCGTATAGAAACGTACAAAAGTATGCATTACACAATATGTTATTATAATTGTATTATAACTATATCGTATTGTTATTATAACTATATAATTATATAGTTTCATATTTACATAAAAAGTATTATAATCATTTGAGTGTCGATAAATGTATAAAATAATGTTCGTTAATAAAGACATAAAATAGAATTGAAGATACATAATAAATTACATTGAATGCAATTAATTTTCTCCCTTAACAAGCTTATAAGCATTTTTATTGTATTTCTGCTCTAACTTGGTAACTAAACTTGGCTCTAACTAAATAAAACATTACTTTTTCCTTATTGTTTTAACAAATAAACGCTATTCTTGATACTTAGAAGGCAAGTGGACGTTGTGTCATATTCATTGAACAAATCTTTGTCATTGTCCCAAACAACAGGAGCACTAACTGTGCAGAAGAAGGATTTCATTTGTTTAGTTTGAAACAAATTCATGACTAGACTGATCAATTATTATACAAAATTAATGTTTTTTCAATCCGAAGTTTGCTCAATCCGTGGACATTAATAATTAAGATTTAACATTTTTTTAGCAAAATTTATTTGAAATGAATAATGAATTCTTCTAACACTGGTATTTATCTGCTTTTTTGCTAATTTTTAAGAATTTTTAACTCTTTCTAAGGTAGTAATTTGCTACTACAGTTTCACGTAAAAACATTAGATATCTCTTCAGTGAAGGTTGTTTTAAAAATGCTGTAACGTTTTTTAGTGCAAATACGTACATCAAATTTCTTTCAATATCGACTTATCTAAACACTACTGTCATAATTAAACTATAATTTAGCTGCGTCCGTCTGCGTCTGTAGCGGTGAGACATATTCTAAAAACATGCTTTTTACATATTTAAAGCCCGTAATCAGAAGCTGTTTCGTTCAATAATTAAATAATTGTTAATAAACTAAATAAACGTATGAAAAAACATCTAATTAAACAAAATTTGATGTGATGAATTTTTAGAACTCCATTCTTTATAATTACTTTCAACTAGAATTCTGAAATGTAAACTTTCATTGATTACATTAACATTTCTTTAATTATACAGTGGATATGTTTATATAACATTATTCGTCTAAAATTATGTTTTAAATCAATTAGAGAATTTTCGATTTTATCGGATAAAACAGTCCCGATAAGGGTAGCTTTTTATATTAGCAAAAAGATAATATCAGATTCCAATTTTACGAGTTGAAAATCCTCCAAAACTGCCTTCTCTATAATAAATACTGCACATTTGAACGAGATATGAATTTCGTCCAGCCATTTTGAGATTTTGAACCATAGTGCGTTGTACGTATTAGCCATTAACGAAAAAATTATCACATTTTCATTCGACGTAGACGTCGAAAGGGTTGAACGCAGTAGAAGTTAGCGAGCGTTGTCGCGAGAACGAGCATTTCGCGAAACCCGAATCGTGGATATACGAGATCGATAATTCTTTTTTTACGCCCTCGATCGAAGGCCGCCGCTGGGAAATGCAATCGAACCGGCTTTCGATTCACTTAACCGACGGTATTAACTCACGTAACGTATTATGTCGGGATGTAAATATACAGTAAAGTATCTTTACGAGCATTCTCCGCAAGTTCCCTCTTATCCAGCCGATAAAATTTACAGCGTCTGGCGCGGGGTTCCCCGAGACACACGTATAGTGCGCACGCGCGCACGTGCTTGCGACCACTTGCACCCGCTTGCACTCGCTTGCACTCGCTTGCACTCGCTTGCAGCAGCGTGCTTGCACACGACCGCCTTTGCATCCCCGCGACTTCATCGTCCTGTCTGGTCCGGTGCCGTTGTTGTTTTTACCTTTTCCACGAGTCTATCACACGCGTCAGCCCACGACAGACGTGTAACCACCGCGCCGCGTCTTTTTCCATTTTCAGACGCGTTCTGTCCCGACAAACCTGTCAGAACGTCGTAATAGGTTTTGGCAATTGTTTATGAACGTCACCGATGCACAGAAATATGGAATTTCCTCTACGCCACGAAATACCACTGGCACACCGGGAGCATGCCGGCCGAAATTGGAATTACAATTTTCCTCCAAAAAAAAAAAAAGTAACTTCCTAAACGAATAAACTGATAGATGTACACCACCGCTTTTAGACACTACCGGAGCCTGACAAAAATATAACGTAAGAGAGAATAGGGTAGCCGTGTGGTCAGCTAGCAATGATGGTCAGTATTATTATTACAAAATGACGCGTCTCAAGTTTTGGATTTTTCTTTTTCACGTCTTACTCAACCATTGTCTAACAGCAAAGAGAAATAAGCTTCATTTGGTTTCCAGCGTAACGTATCTTCTGTGCAGAATAGAGGACAAAATTAAATGGACATCTTTCGAGACCTAATAGAATTTTGAAAAGTGGACCTAACGACTTGAACTTCTTGACATGTTAGAAGGATTAATTTACTAGGTAATGTAAAAAATACATTAATTAAAAATTACCATTAGTCGAAAAAAGTAATGGTCACGATTTTTAACTTTCTTATGTGTGAAAATTTAACATATGATTTTTTTAAATATAAATCATATACATAAACGAACGAAGATTCATAAAAATCGATTGAGATTCCTATGAATCATAAATAATTAAAGATGACAAAAATTTGTGTCTTTCAATAAAAATTCTCTTCTGAGATTGTTCGGTTTGCTTACTTAACACGTTAACTGCCATGTCACCCATATGTGGGTGACGGAGTTATGTGTCCAGATTTTAAAATAAGTTTTTACGTTAACATATTCATTGTACCAAATTTGATTAGGATCTATAAAATGCAAGAAAGATGGAGAACTACTCTTCAATTTTTATTTCATTAACTAAGTTTGATTTTATGGAATTTTTGAGGTTTTTAGTTTGGCAGTCAAAGTGTGAATAAACATTGTCTTGTAGCTTTGTCGTGGTTAGTGGGAAACGTTATTAGTGAACTGTAGATTTTATGCATTATAATAAATTGTAGGATTTAAAACAATAAAGCGATTAAAAGAATTTAAGAACTTCAATTTACCATTTTCGATTTTCGAAGATAACTAAAGAAAGAAGCTTCCAAATCGCTGCTATGTCTACCACTTAATGCAGGCAACTTTTATTTTGCATACCGTAGTTATTCTTCCGTAATTCTTAGAAATATTAATTACTAGACTGTGGACTTTATGCAATTGAGAGTAGAATTTAAGAGCTTCAATGTACAAGTTCAAGTTTATTACAATGAAATTTCTATTTGGCTCTTGTTCATCGTAATCGATGCAAACAATTTTGCATAAAAATCCGCAGTCTATTGATTACAATGTGGAGTTGACGAAAGTCTTCCCAAGCAATCTGTATCATACACTACGCGAGAAAAAGAAATTCCTTTTTGCAACATAGATTTGTATAGTTTTATTATAATGTCTTATTAGAATTATCGCGGAGCGTATAAAGATCCTGCAAAGAAGGATCGACGTCATCCACCAAAAGAACAAATAAAACAAGTGAAATTCCCCCGATAATACTGGAAAAGAATCGGAACACCCGCATTACGTACCGAAAGTATCCCCGTCACGATCTGATTCTTCCGCGACATTATTTTCGGGCGGCGCAATACGCAGCGGGGCTACGACGTCGGAGATAATCTCGGTCCCACGGAGCGCGCAGTCACATTTTCGTAAGACCCTCCGACCCTCTCCCGCCCCGCAATCTATCTGTTCCATCTATCCTTCCATCTTCCTTTTTTTTCCTGCTAAGTAAACGGACGCCCTGGAACGGCACGTTCCCAGACTGCCGTCTCGACTACGCAGAGACGCAACGGCGCCACGGAGACGCACTCCTTCGATCGGATTCCTCGTCTCCACTTACGTTGCAGGAATTCCTTCCTTCTCCTCGTCCGGGAGAGCGTCACTAGCGTGGCCCGGTTGCTTTCGGGGAAGGCGCAGTTGAAATTCGCCGGCCGAGCGCTCCAGAAAATGCATGGCTGGCTTAATTGCCGTTTCAGAGGCGAATTCATCCAGCGTTCCACCGGCTACCTAATCGGAGAAAGATTTCTTCCTCTATTCCATTTGTTCTTTCCGACCTCCTTTCGTTCCTTTTTATTCTCTCTCTCTCTCTCTCTCTCTCGCTCTCTCTCTTTCTTTTCGCCCTCCTCTCTTTCTTCTCCATCCTCCTCTCTCTCTCTCTCTCTGTTCGTGTAAACTTAGTAAATCAAGAGGAATTGGCAGATGGGAATTTTCGAGCGAATTTTTCCCTTCTCTCGCGTGGTTACGCTTCGCTAGCTTCACCGCTCCGTTAAGTTTTCAAGAAAGACGTTCAACTGGCCTTTGCGGATTTCCGCGAGTCCTACGGTTTACTTGATCCGTGCAGTTTTTCTTTCGCGTTGGATGGATTAACACGGCCACGTAGGTTCTCGCTTAAATGGAAATCCTACTTTCCAGTCCATTCAATTCGGCGCCGGTTCGTATTAACATTTTTGTACGTGTTCCAGGTCAGTTCGAAGCTCGCGTCCCGAATTACGGCCATCCTTTCCGTTTTCGCGGCGCGAGTTCCGTAAACTTCTTTTCCCCGATCTGCGTACAGGCAACGACACGGAAGATGCATTAAGGGGACCCATAAGTAATCGATTATCATGAAATCTGAAACAAACTTTTTGTACTAAATTCAGGTTTTTATATCTTAATTTATTGTATAATCTCCGTCATTATTAACCCTTTGACTACGGCAGACTTTGATACTCACCGATCGTACCATACGGCGGGAATTAAGTTACGATGTGCGCCGAGAACAGCGAACTCTCGAATAATCGAAAAACTGAACTTTACTACGTTAAAACAATATTATTTATTTTTCTGAACCAAATTAGTATAAGTATCTAAATAAACAAATAAACGCAAAATTTCTGAGCGCCTATAGGTGCCCACAGTAGTCAAAGGGTTAAGAACAGTTTGAAGTCTTTCCTGCAAACTTTCAATCCTCCTCTTATAGAAATCCAGGGTTCGTGAAGCAGAATATGACTCAAGGTGTCTCCTTGCATCTTCTACAGAAGCGAATGTTTTATTCCTTAAACAATGCTCCAGAGATCTGAAAAGATGATAGAGGAAACAATATCCGGTGAGTACCTTCCCACTGCAATTCTTTGATTTTTTTTTCCTGAGTGAATAAAATTCCTCTTCAACGATCGGTACAGAACTGTAGGCAAAAAATTCTCTGCAAAGAATTGATTACTTATGGGTATCTCTAATACACTCCCGGACAAAAAGATAGCACATGGGTAATATTTTCATATTTTGAATGGTATGTTCATAGTTTCCTAAATGTTATAGATTGAATGTAAACAGCACATCTTGGGAGCGTAGTAAACAAGCTCGAACCTGGAAGTATTTGTTTTTATTTCGGTTTCTCGGAGTATGCTATAAAAGAAGGGGGGCGAAAAGATAGCACACCTAGAATTTTCATAACAATTACTAGTGTGTGTCAAACTTTCTCTGAGGCTAGAGGTGTGAGTCAGTTTAATATACTTAAATCCCAAGTAGTTTAAAAGATCGAAGCATTTGGCAGTCATGGGACGAGGAAAGAGATTGAGTAAAGAAGAGATTAACACAATTCTTGTTTTAAAGGACCAAAACTTTTCTATCTCTAAAATTGCTTCAGCTATCGAAAGAAGTCGGAAAGTAATTTACAATTTGATAAAAAATGTGAAAAATTACGTACGGAAAAAAAGTACTGGCCGGCCATCAGCATTAACGAAATGTGAGAAAAGAGGAATTCTTCGTACGGCATCGAATTCTTGCCTAACAGCGAGACAAATTGCTCATGAAACAGATGTCAAAATCAACGTTAGAAATGTACGTCGTGTCATTCAAACCTGTGAACATCTTATACGGAAGAAAATTCAGAGAAAACCGCCGCTAACAGTATGACACAAAATGGATCGTTTAAACTTCGCAAAGGAACACGTTCAATGGATGAAAAGATGGCAATATGTAATTATTTCTGATGAAAAAAGATTTAATTTAGACGGTCCAGCTGGCTTTAATTACTATTTCCATGACATTAGAAAAGAGCAATTATCAAAAGTTCGTCGACAAATATGGTATGTTATGGGCTGGAATTGGGTACAACGAACGAACAGATATACAATTCATTGACTATCGAATGAATGCTGCAATGTATAAAAAACTAATCGAAGAGCAACTTAAGAATCATGCAGTTTGCATCGGAGGACCAAATTATGTGGTCCAACAGGACAACGCGTCCGTTCATAGAGCTGAAGTTGTGAAGGAATTTTTTGCGTCCGAAAATATATCTGTTCTCGCTTGGCCTGCAAGGTCCCCTGACATTAATATTATAGAAAATTGTTGGGGAGAACTCTCACGAGCTGTTTACGCCGGTAATCGACAATTCGATACGATTCAAGATTAAAAGGAGTGCATTAGAAGAGAATGGGACAGACTTCCACAAAAAAAAAATAAAAAATTTATACAAATCTTTACCGAGACGAATGATGGAATTAATACAAAACAAAGGAAGTTCGACACATTATTAAATTGATAAACAATGTCATTTTGTTTGTAAGAATTTCATTTGTTTGAAGAGTTAGTTCAAGTGTGCTATCTTTTCGCCGGCCAGAAATATGATAATTATGTTAAGAAACTGGAAGGACTGTCGTTACTTTCATTTGTCACTTTCGTATCATGCTATTTAAGTGAAATGTATACATATACTATTAAATGTTTATAGAACTTTGAGCTTAAATATGAACATTCATAAAATTTATTGTTGTGCTATCTTTTTGTCCGGGAGTGTATGTCTTCCAGTTTTAACTACAGAAGATGAGACATCTGTTTGTCGCATACACAGTGCATGCAGGTCTGGAGAAATTGAAGATAGCGCGCGTGTGGTATCATTTTGTCCCGGAGTTTAGTAGCGAGTGCAAGTCTTCGAAATGGACGTCGAAGCTGTTACAGGCTGTTCGAGCGTATAAATCCGGCTCCAGGAACGCGCCGGGCCGACATTTGTCGTCAGCGGGCCAACTTGAGACCGTCACCGGGTCAGGTAGTGCACAGCACTCGTGTATCTGTACACGTTCTAGCAAGCTGAACACCGTGCGTAGCCGGAACTCGCGCCGCTTCCCGGAACTTAACCCGCGCCGTTCTGCTGGCGGCGCGTTTTGCTTGGGAGCATGCTCGAACAGAGATCTGGTATCTAATAACGCGATGCCTGCCTTTGCCCTCTCTTCCTTTTCCTCGGCAACGTCCACCCTGTTCCATTATCCGGCGTCTCCTTTCTCACGGCGATGACGCTCGATTTTCGAGCGTTGCTCATTGTGCTGAACATGATCTCGTTAATTCTTTCCCTCACCCTCCACCCTCGTTCGCTGGAACGCAACTTCGCGAGCCGAGGAACGCAATCGTTTCACAGATGGACTGCGATAAGCAGACTGTGGATTTTCATGTGAAACAAAAGTTTGCCAAGTCGATCGGAAGAAATGGAAGTTAGGCGACAATGTACATGGGTGTCCCATAATTGATCACCTGATTTCTCTCTGTTTTATACAGTCGGTCCCATAAGTATTCGTAACCTTATTGCTTGAAAAAAAATTTGTTCAAATCAAATGATGCAGATAAGATTTTGGAATAACTCTTTTGTTACAGTATTATATATAAACTTTATTTGTACAAACTTTTAACAAAATTGGGATTTTTACATGAAACAAAACAAAAAAAAACATTATTTGTATCTAATGCACATCAGGTTAGAACAGTTCAAATGTAAATATTTTTAATTAAGATTAAGAAAGTGGAAGACGAGCTAGTTGAAACCTCAAAAATAATTGGGACAACGGAATCATTTCTTACGAGTTCAAAATTTGTATGTGCGGTGACCTATAGAGCGCGTTAAATTTCTTTACGTGAAATGCAAGAGGATTGAAAAAGTAATTAACATTATACATCTTAACTTTTCACTTTTTATCACAGGAAATATAATGGATTGGTTCGATTTTACCCAATTTTTGTGGTGACCGCATGGGCATTCAACGTATTAATCTTGTACCTTATAGATTTCTAGAATGAAGAAGGATGTAGCACATAACAGCGTCATCCTCTACGACCCAAATATCTTTCAGCATCAAGGTGCATCTGCCACACAGGCCACTATCCCGTCAAATAAAATGCAAACACGTCCAGACGTCGACAAGAACGAACGAGCAAATAGAGTAGACAGCTGTGGGAGCAGAAAGAGAGTCGCTGCAATTTTGCTTTTCGATATGTATTCGTCGAATCGCTGAAATTAATCGACCGCTGATAATTACTTCCTCGTGTCATTCTGGAAGAGTAAGCGTTCTATTTTTCACACGGAGATATTCTTCGTCCAGTAGAAAATGCCACGTGAGAGAGAGAGAGAGAGCCAATGGGGGACCTTAGAGACCCTGTATGAATTTATTAGAAGATTCTAGGCTTGATCCAAGCCCGTTGTTTAGGTACAAAAATACACATAGAGTTTCCTCAGTCATATCCATTTAGTAAAACTATTTTAAACTTATCCTAAATCTAATATTGCACACTGTACAAGTACAAGTAGTCTTATAGGTTACCTAGTACAGATATTAAGGGGGACTTAAATTAATTAATTGCCCTGTTTTAAGATATTTTATGATTCTCTTGTCCTAAGGTCCTAAGACGAAAATTTCATGGTGACCATTTGACAATGGCAATATACAGTGATTCCTCTATACAGTGAGGAGCAAAAGTGTAAACACACTTCGCTAGTTGTACATAAAACGTGATAATACAACCCATTTTTCAATTGAATGATAAAGATTATATACTAATAATTACAAAGTGAATAGAATAAACAAAACACAACAGTCTATTTTCGTTGATATTAACAATACATGGAATATTTATCGAAAATAGGGGTTGAAAACAATTTTTACAGATTTGCACTTTAATTGTGCTCGTCGAAATAAAGCTTTAAATTAATATTTTGTCTATTTTCCTTTACTTTTTTGTGCTGTTTCTAGCCTGCGTGGCATACTATCTATTAAATGTTTAATAATTTCCAGCTCAATGTTGTTCTATTCTTGTTCTGTCCATTTCCACAATTCATGAACACTTGAAGGTGGTTTTGTCATATTTTGCTAGCCTTTTTTTCACAATTGGGTCTATACAATTAATATCTGGAGTTTTGTGCTGGCCACTTAATCACAGAAAACTTTTGATTTCCTGGCCAGGCTTTTACAATATTTGCAGTAGGCTTAGGGTCCTCGTCTTGTTAAAATACTACTTCATCTTCAGCAAATCCAATAGAATTAACAACAGAAGATAAATTATTTTGCAAAATATTTATATAATGCTCTTTGCACATGATACCTTCTTTCCGAACTAAGAGACCAAGGCCCTTAGGATTAAAACAACCCTAACACATAATTGATCCACCCCCGAACTTCATATTTTGTTTTATGCTACTTGCTTGATTACTATTTTCGGATGAAGTCCAGTACCAAGACCTTCCATCAGATTCAAGAATTTTTGTTTCGTCAGACCATATAACTTTTTTCCAATCAATATTCCAATATTCCAATCCAATCAATTAATATTGTTGTCTGAAAGAGCTGGTTTCTGTTTCTTTTCTTTCGCTTTTAACCCGATTCTCTTTAAGGAGCGGCTAATGGTTCACTCACTTGCATTTACTCCAACGTCTTGAGCCGCGATTTTTAGAGTTTTATCACTTTCACACCGAAGACGATGTGTAATTTCACATTCAGCTCTGTCAGAAACAAGTTGCGGTCTACCGTTTCTTGATGAAGTTGACACACTACCATAGGTTTTCTTTATTCTTGCAACCATCGTATGACTTACACCACATTTTACTGCATTTTGCCGTAGTGAGAAATTTTTATCGCACAATGAAATGATACTGTTTCTATTATCTGCGCTAAGTGGTATCATCTTGACTTACGACTGTCAACTAACTTTCAAATAGGAGAAAAACTGTGTAAACACCAGTTCAAACGTGTCTTACTGCAGTTGGCTATCAGTGTTTGTCGACAATTTCATTTCCCTAGCATTTGTGTACTATCTTAACCGTTTCTGATGACACGTGCAAAACTGTGAACATTGCTTCAAATCCTAATTTTTGTACGTTATTATATATATATTGATAATATTATCTAACATAAACAGTTATGTTTTGTTTATCACATTCACGATATAATTATTATTACCTAAGCTTTATCATTCAATTGAAAAACTACTATCACGTTTCATGTAAAACTAGCAAAGTGTGTTTATACTTTTGCTCGTCACTGAATATGTCGCCAACACCTGGATAATAAACGTCGCGGAATGATCCCCACTATGCGAGGTATAACCAGGGAGCGTCTCCTGGACGATACACGACGCTGGTAAGACCCGTGTTGTTGACATATATCGAGAATTCACTGTAATCTCTACTGGTCACGACACGTATTACAGTCAACAAATTAAGATCGTTGAAGAGAGAAAGAATGCTTCGGTATGCTTGCAATGTCGTGCAATCGATCTAATTATAAGAAACAGCGTCCGATCGTTTCTACTGGGAACTGAACGATCCCGAAGGATCCACGCAACTCCGTTCGCCCGACCATAACCGCGAAAACGGAAGAAAAACGGAGGTGACCGCGTACGGGTACACTCTCGTCATCCGGCGCGCGGCCCGTATTTCCAATTAAGAGAAAATTACCCAGGTCCCGCGATGGAACGCTCGGCGGGCTTTCATTAATCGTCTTACTTAGCGGCAATCAATACAACCGTCGACTTCGATCGCTGCGGAAATTCCGTTTCACCCCTTCCCCCCCTCCTCCTCCTTCCCCCCTGTCCGGCCCTCTGTCCCGGTTACGTTCGTTCGAACGGCAGCAATTTCGAAATGAATGCAGTCCGCGCGGACGCCCGTTTCGATTCGGCCCGGTCGTAAATCGTGGGCCGCGTTGCGAGGTCGGCGCGCCGTGGATTTGCCGACGAGAACAAGGAACAGAGTAAGAGAGAAAGAGAGAGAGAGAGAGGGGAGAGACGTAGGAAGAGAGAGAATGGAAGACGCGTCTCGGCAAAGGGACAGGGAAAACCGGGGGAAACTAGGCTCGTCCTTAGAATTCTACGACGGAGATAATATCGGGCATTCGGGGCGCGGATTTCCCGGGAGGAAGGAGCACGTCGAGCGCTAAAAGGTACACGCCAATCGGTCCGTAGATTCGACGTCTCCTCCCTGGAGAATCCGCGAAATCTGGCCGGCTGAACGGAAGTGAAATATACGGGGCCGGTTAGGATCGGCACGGATACGAAAGAAAATAGGGGGACGACGGGACAGGGAGTCCAAGGGAAAGTACACAGTTCGCGGGAACAATGAAACGAACCTGTGGGATGCGCGAGGCAGAGGCGAGCGAGCGAGAACACGCCCGGAGAAAGACACAGGGATTGAGACAGAAAGTTAAGAGAAAAGACGATCAGAGGAACAAAGAACCGACCGGATAGATGCGGAGAAAACGGAAGCGAGAGAATCGCTGGAGAGAAAGAGAGAGAGAGAGAGAGAGAGGGGTGGGGGAGAAAGAGACCCGGTTCGGGAAAACAAAGCGAAAGACCGATGGGAAAGAAAAGAGGCGAGCACGAAGAGGGAGATCGGCACCGAGAGTCCGAAAGGAATTAGATTTGCTCGGTGCTAGCCAAGCGCGACGGACAGAATGCAACGCGATCCGCCGGTAATTCGAAACGCGTTCCTCGGAAACACGGAGAATTATTCCTTTGCCGCTGTTCCTGCTATTGCCACTGATGCTCCCGTCGCTCTTTCTGCTTCTGCTAGTCTCTCAACGTTGCTACGGCGGCGCGTCGTTATGTCGTGAAGATCCTCGACCGGAACGTTCAACCGACTCCTCGCCGATTACTCCCCGGTACCCCCAACTTCCTTACCCAATTCCCAGGCGTTCATACTTATTTCGACGGATCGCGCGATTAAACGCGGCGAGCTGCGTCACAGTCGCCGCGCGCCGCGCCGGACTGTCCGGTTCTTCAGATCGAATCCTTTCGATCACGATGAAAATTCGATCCCGCGATAATCCGAGTCTGCTCCAAGCCGATCAATTCCATGATACACAGTGACTGTAAAAAGTATTCGTACACCTCTCGTAGGCTTAAAAAAACCATGTATACCACTATGTAATTGCACACAGGTTTATAAAACGAAACATAATTGTAATTGTTATATATTTTTTAACTACATACTGTCATATAGATATACTTGAAAAAGTTTAACGTTCACCTTCGCGAAAGCGTTTAGCGTCGACCATACTTCCAAGTTTAACCCCTTGACCTACAATATCGAGTCAGACTCATGGATGAAGATTCTGAACGAAGTCTAATAAATATATATGTTATTTCCTTTAAGCCGAAATAAAATTCTATTTCGTTGTAGTTGATATATATCCTTTGGAGAAAAACATAGGCATACAATAGAATACAAATTCTGAACGATGAAGAATATCTAATCATTATTATCACAAAGTAAATAGTAGTGCAAGGGGTTAATATTCAAGAATCATCTCCAATTCGTCAAAGATGTTGAATAAAATGCCGATTCTTTAGATTTAGTTTTGTGTAATTCACAATGAAAGCAAAATATCTACTTGATAGGAAAACGGAAGTCACTTGCAGTGAGTGTAAAAAGTATTCTTACACCTCTTGTAGGCTTAAGAAAAACCATGTATATCACTATGTAATTGCACACAGGTTTATAAAACGAAACATAATTGTAATTGTTATATATTTTAACTACATACTGTCATATAGATATACTTGAAAAAGTTTGACGTTAACGAGAAAAATTAAAAAGTACGAGAAGTGTCTCTAAATTGGCGCGCAAAAAGTATTCGTACAGGTACTAGAATGTACTTGAAAGGTGTCCGATTGTTTACATTATGGTTCAGCGGGACCCGACAAATAATCAGCAGGGTCTTTGATGCACAGTCTAGTGGCAACCTTCTGCAAAACCAGTCAATTTTGATAACATTCGGTAAAACGGGTCGTAAAGGTAAGGAAACAAGTGAGACTGAAAGAAAAATTATTATACAACTGCATAATCAGTGCAAATCATTGCGAAAAATAGCAAAAACAATTAATAGGCCCCATAGCACTATACAAGGAATTATAGATCGATATGGTGAACGAAAACCAATAAAAATAAAGCGAAATCTGGTCGCCCTCGAAAACTTAGTTCACGCGATGAACGTTTTATAAAACACTATAGTGCGTGAAATAAAAAAAAATACTAAAATTAGTCCCCCAGGATCGCTGCTGAGCTTGCAAATAACGCTGGAGTAAGTGTATGTGCCAGCGCTATCCGTAATCGTTTACGAAATAATGAACACCACGTTGCTCGCAAGATGTATTTCGTAAATGCCACAAATAGAAAGAAGAGACTTGATTTCGCGAAAGATAATATTCTAGAACCATAAGAGAAATTTTCTGATATAAGTATTATCGCCAAAACTATCAGCGCAGCACAGTATGATATTAGGTCACTGAAATGTCCGATTTCAGAATGCAGATGTTACGATGTGTTTTACTAAAAAAATAATCATCTTTTCGTTTGACTTTTTCATATTGGGTGTCGCAACTTCTTCTGTTGTTTTAATTTCAAAATCTTCAAGGTGTATGTTACCAGTAAGCTTCTCGCTGACTGTCTACATTGCAGCTTATGCAAAGTAATTATTACGAGTAATGTTTAAGAAAATAGTTCTAAAAAAATATGACTGATGGAAATATGGACTTTGATCAAATTAATATCAATCAGCATTTTCAAAAAGCAAGGAATCTTTCTACACCGAAGACGATTAAATGGCACCTTAAATATCCTTTTATAATAATTGTGACTTATGCATACTCTGTCACTCGCTCCCCGCAAAACATATGAAAACATCATGGTCTGCGAGCTGGATAAAATTCGAAGGGAAAACATTTGAAATACTGTTCGAAATATAAAATACAGGAAAAATAATGTTTGCACAGGTAATGCAATATTTTAATTACCAAATGAAATTACTAAAAATATCTTTCTTTTATTAATCCGATGCACGGAACAAAATATCCTGACAATAAAAGCGAACGTGGATGTTGCAACGGTATTTTACCGTGGAAAAGCATAATATCTAGTAAAGTGAAATTTTTAGTTGAAGTACGACTATTTGTGTTGGACGCGACAAAGCAAATTGCTCGACATTTTCATCGTTCTGGCTACTCCTTTGTAGACATAAATTCAATTTAGAAAAACTGAACAGTAAAACCTCGAGCTAAAGCCCCATTAACTTGAACGGCTTGAAAACAATATTTTTAAATATTATTCGGGAAAATTGTCTGCAAAGCCGTATTTAAAATAATATTTCACCCAGTGCTCCGACAATTTTACAAAGTCTCTTTCCTCGAGCAGTTCATCCGCGGCGTAATATTACGAAATTCGCATTTCCTCAATGAGGAAACAAGTTTTGAAGTATCACTCGTAAGTTTTCTTCTTCAAGATAATACTAGCGCGCTTATTACTTCATATTTCACGAAGAATTTCGCTCAATAACGTTCAGTTCCTCGGCATCTCAGCAATTGAAAGAAATCGTCCTTTATCTCGTCGGGATCGGCACAGCGAATAAAAAAGAAACCCATTTATTATAATATTCTGGCATCGCACGGCCATTCATCGCGTCGATCGCATTATCTCTCGCGAAACATGCCGCCGCGCCGTCCCTCAAACATCGTAACTCATTTTACGCATCGGTTGTACGCACAACAAATAGTTTTCTTGATAGATGATAATTGCAATATTGATTTGTAATCCCAGCAACACACTGGAGGTCGTTGAATAAATTCCCGCCGAAGAATCGCTGACTAATAACGACGCGCGCGTAATTTATAATCGGCCGCTGTTGAAAGTGTAATGGGAATTATGGTGTTTAGAAGACTCGGCTTACGCCATCGGGTTTACTGTGCCATTCGGCCATGGAATACGTGTCTTACTCGAAATTAAACGTTTTATGGGCCTCAAGTGGATTTACTAGCCGACGAATCGTTACCAATGTAACGGAAAAATTCGCCTCCAAATACTCTGACACCATAAATTAACAAATCTTTGCAAGAATTTGAATTGCTCTTTTTAAAATCGTTTAAAATTTCGAGTAATAGATACAATGAATACATACAATGAATCCAAGAAGTATTTGAACACCAGTGATAGGTAAGTAAGTAATTTGGACTCATTTTAAACCCAGAAGCCTCTAGTTTCATAATCCATCATTAATTTTATTATAAGAATTTTTCATAATGTAGCGGGCGAGAAACTCTGTACGTTTAAACGTCTGCGAAAATTTTGAAAAATTATGTTCGTGACTTAAACCACGATAGATTTAAAGATTCAGGCCTCCTCTTTGCGACACCTTAAAAATTGATGTACGAGTTTTCTTAGTCATTTTATCGAGCTGCGAATGAAATATGTGCCGCCAACTTTGCAGTAATATAAGTTACACCACGAGGACTTTACGTAACCGAATTTATTCCTCATTTTTATTCGATAAAACAGTGAACAAAAACGAAATATTTCGTTACTCCAGACTTCGGACTAAGCAGATGAATATCCGCGTTTACATATCAAACCGCGAGTATACCCTAAATCTCAATAAGCCGTTAAAGAAAGCTTCGGGAACTGCTATTACTGTAATCTTAAGCCACGATCACTGCCTTCGCGTTTAAATGCTTATGCTGTTACAGATCACCCAGAAGACAGGAAATGGACTTTAAACGCGATAAACGTTCTGTGCGCAAACCCTTGATTTACAACCCACTCGACCTACATCGACGCCTTTGTACTGTGGCTCGATGTATACGGCCTCATGCCGAGGATCTACGCACTTAATCAAGTTCGATAATGCCTAATTATTCGACAAAATTATGCTTGTCCCTTTGATCGTAAATAACATCGCTGAAACGTGATACTAACCGCCGGCTTTCATTGTTGGACATGGAATCGTCGGACGTTGAATATGAATGGATCGAACCAATCCTTCAGACTGCTCTAATCGTTCCCATTCTTTCCATTGTGTTGTCTGTATCTTGGTGCGTTTGTGCCTGCGAAGAGAGCTAATTCACTTGTACCTAACATGTGACATGTATTTGTTTAACAGATCGAGTTCCACACCAATGTTCATGAAAGCTACACAAAATCAAAACATCTTGTTTGACGATACAAGGATAGAAGCATAGAAATTCTCGCACTTCGTATTAGGTTGTTGCTAATGAAAAAAATGGCCGTTTTAAAATCTTTAACGTAAATTTTTATTTTACAAACTTTATTCATATTCCATTAATCGAAATAATTTCCATTGACATCAATGCGATTCTTCCTGGTGCCTTTCTGCTGGAAATCTAATAAACGCGGGGCAATAAATTCATCAAATGCAGTTTTCACAGCACATTCTTCTTTGAATATTTTTTCATTCAAAAACTCATCTAGGTGCTTGACGAAATGGTAATCAGTAGGTGACAGGTCACGCGAATAAGGAGAACGAGGGAAAACTTCACGCTTCAACTCTGCTAATTTGTTTACAGTTTGTTTCGCAATATGTGGCCGATCATTACCGTGAAGCAATAATACACTACGTCTACTGACTAATGCCGACTGTTGAACACGCAGTTTTTCGTACATTATATCAATTTCCTGACAGTATTTATCAGCATTTATGGTTTGACCTGCTTTGAAAAATGAGTAATCTACAACACCTTTTGCTGACCACTATACAGACATCAATGTCTTACGCGAATGAAGGTTCGGATTCGGCATACAATGGCTCCAACAAATATTCGTACACTCTTAAAAATCGCATAACTTTGTCGATATTGGACTATACTATTTGAATTTCTTTGAGAAGTTAGAACAATTGGATCGTTACATAACGTGAAAAAAATTTTTTACAAAAATTGCAATTGGTCGAAATTGCAGAGAAAAAACTAAAAGTTGTATTTTGCAACTTTTTTATGGGGACTTACATTGAAAATTTAGGAAGAACGATTTGTAGATCTGTATAAATTGTACATATTCTGAGAATTTCATCAAAATCGGTCAACGTTGCAATGAGCTGCAGATGTTAGAAATTGATTACGTAAGGGCGAAATTCCCTGTCAAGGCCAAAATTGTGCGACTTTCGCCCTTGAATGTTCATAGTTAAACATTTGTAGCTCTCAGTGCAACGTTGACCGATTTAGATGAAATATTCAGAATATGTATAATTGATACAGATGTACAAAACGTACTTTTTAAATTTATAATATAAGCACGCATTAAAAAGTTGTAAAATACAACTTTTAGTACTTTCTCTGTAATTTCGACCAATTGCAATTTTAATCAAACATTTTTCTCACGTTATGTAACGCTCCAATTGTTCTAATTTCTCAAAAAAAAATTCAAATAGTATAGTCCAACATTGACAAAGTTATGCGATTTTTAAGAGTGTACGAATATTAGTTGGAGTCACTGTATGTTTTCGAGTTTCATCTGCGTCTAGCCACTGTGCAGAACGTCGTCGATTGTTGTAGAGAATCCATTTTTCATCACTGGTAATAATCCTGGTTAGTATGCCTTCATTATTCTGTCAAAAAAGTAACGAAGGACTGATCCCCAGACAGCACACCTTGTTTCTTTCAGTGAGTTCATGTGGGACACATTTATCTAACTTTTTTACTTTTCCCAAAGTTAACTTTTCAGATGTCGAGAGACAGTTAAATAGTGTATACTTCCTCTGTGATTTCCCGAACAGTTAGACGTGAATCCCTTTCAACTATCTCTCTTTTAAACCTGAATCTTTGATATCTGCTGGCGTATGACCACGAGGTTCATTTTCCAGATTTGTATCACTGGAACGAAATTTTCCAAACCAATGCCTTATGGTCCGATCACGTGCTATACCTTCACCAAAAGCAGCATTTATGTTTTCCGCTGCTTCAGATACAGTATGTGCAAGTTTGAACTCGTACAAGCAAATTATACGAATTTCCTTTTTTTCCGTGGTGAGCGAAAATCGATTTTGAATCACGTACACTGTACAATATCAATAAACTTATACACGCAAATTCATGCACAAGTATACACTTTTCATATTATACAACTTCTAAAAACGAAACTACAAAGAATACTAGGAAATTTCAAAGGTGAAAAACGGTCATTTCAATTGCAACAACCTAATAGATTCTAATCAAATTTGGTTTATTTAACATAGGTAGAGAACGTAGTTAGAAAAAATAAACGTAGGTAGGAAAAATTAATTTTCAAGTTTGGTAAAAACATGGCGGACAAAGTGTTATTATTGAAGCTATTTGTTAGGTCACTCAGTTTAGATTCTTGTTTTATAATTGCTAAAATTACAAAGACCCATTCGTGCGATATATTATTACAGTAGAAATTGTATTTTTTGGTATGTTTGTGAATTCAGTAACAGCATTCTGTTGTACATGTACAACATATTTTTATATCTATGTGAACAGTTTTTAATAATGTACCAAAAGATATTTCAAAATTGAAGAAAATTGAAGACTAGAACAAAATTTAGGAAAACACCACTATACAATGTCTTTCTCATATTCCTAAGTTATAACGAAAGACGTATTCATTTGACTTATTACGATAAGAATGCATAATGCTGAGTAAGGTAATGAATATATAGTTACTTGAATGTAACGACTGAATTGTGGATTTCGTGTGTTCATGACAAAAATGAACAGGAGCAATTTAAAATAATAGATAAAAAGGGATTTAAAAATATTGATGCATTCTCTTCAATTTTCGAAGACTATTGAAAGGAGAAAAAAATTTCTATATAATTTCTGTTTCTTGCAATCGATGCAGTCAATGTTTATTTTGTATAAAGATCCGTAGTCTGTTCATGACAATAGCGGCGATTTTCTTCGCTTAGGTCTACTTTTTGTGAAAAACCTGCTGGTACAATATCTTGGATCTTTATTATTCGGAAAATATTGTCGCAATCGCTACCGCCATTATATTGATTTCAGGAGGAATGCGAAGGATGCAGGAATTGTTGACGTGCTAGTCGAAGGTTTTCCGCAAAGTAACACGTTACAAGTCACCGTAGCGCAAGAATGCCGCGCTTACGTAATCTCAACGCGACGCCGACGCCGCTAATTGTAAGAATGCGAAGTTAACTAGTTCAGAGAGTAACTTTGCATCGGAGTTTATTGCTGTCGTGAACTTGAGAAACACGTAACGGAACACGATTCGAACGATACCTGCGTCTCGTTCCAAGCGAAACAGGTTTTACTCCTTTGCCCGAACCCGAAGACTGTCGTTCGCGCGTAGCCGGCAACGATTAAGTAATTACCACAAATTGGCCTCGACATTTCACTGGGCCTAATATTAATCGGTAATCATTGCGCGCGCCGTAATTAATATTAATCAGCGATTAATTGATCGAGCCGACATGCGCTCTGTTAATATCTCGCCATTTATCTTAACGATTTCGATCCTTGGCACTGATGGGAACCGTGCGCGTTCGCCTGAGCGCCGATTAAATCTTCACCGGGAATCTTACACCGGATTTCTATGAAGGCTGTTCTACACGCTTGTAGCTGTCACTGGCGAATGGCATCTTGAGCAGTCAATTCGTTCCCCGCGATAAATGCTTTCAACCAACTTCGATCCGTATCCTTTCGTTCTTCTTTCTCAGGATAATACGATTAAAGGATTACTCTCTGCGACGATGAAACTGGAAGTGCGTTTGAGATTTCTTTTCGTGTCTTTCTTTGACTAATTCTTATTATTGCTGTCAGGTGTCGAAAGTTTCGTATAACCAGTTTTATATAGTAATATTTCGATGGTACGTAGCGTGTAGTATATAGTATGTACAGTTTCCTTTCGATATAAGACGATGGCTCGGGACCGCTTTCGACGTAATGCGGATGACGGTACCTATTCGGCTCAATATTGTTCTTGAGTAGACTGAGAGTTTATGGGCCCCATAAAGTTGTCTGGTAGACCATACACACACGAGTAGCGAGATCTTTTGTTGGAAAAGAATAAAATATGACTTCTGAGATCGAAAGAAAACTATAGTATGCAGTATGGATATATAGATAATGAGAACAATTTCACTTTTTGAAGAGATCCAAACTAATACTTATTTTCACAATACATATTAAATTCAGTGAAATTATTTTTCTTTTGCAAAAATGATCTAATTCGATTCTAAGAATTAGAAAGCAGAAAACATTGTATTTCTTCTTTCAATAATTTGAATACGTCAAAACCAATGTAATATCCTTAAATTCTTCCAATGTGGTTACAGTTCTGTTTTTCACTCCATTAAGGTAAACGTTCCAGTGGCTGACCATTTCCCGGTATCCGGACAGTAATACAAATTTCATTTATTTATCACCGTACATGTTAATATAATTAAAAACAAAAATTAGTAGCGTATAGTAGAAACACTCATTAATATAAATTAAAATAATCATTGTATAAAATTAAAACTTATTAGTTAAACATTATTATTTTGAAACATGTGTCATATCTATAATAAATCTTGAAGAATTCCTCATGTTTTTACTCAGAAATCTCGCTAATTTGTTAAGGGAATTCCCCTATGTCTGATATTTTCTGTTCCGAGAATGCATTAATGTAATAATTAGACTGCGGATCTTTACGCATTTATGGCTCATAAAAATGTTTAAAAAATGCTGCAATATAGAATTCGATAAAATTTAGTACGATTTTTATTTGTTTTGGATCTACAGATGTTGTACCCATGAAAAATAGGATTTTATTTTATTCCATTTCCTTAAAATTTGTCTACCAAAATTGGAAATTGCGTAACATCCGCAGTCTAGTAATAATATATACTTTAATATGTAAATCAAATATTCGAATGTGCAAGAAAATTTATTTTTGTACTAAATAATTATAACACTTACATATTGGGACAACAGTTTCCTCAATTCACGTGGCACATGTGAGTTTTCTGGTTGAAATATTGAGGATTCAATCATGTTATAGTAAATTATAATAAATAGTGACTATTTCTGACATCTGTGTATGCTTGAAGTAAGTATATGTAAAGCACTTTGTACATAACCTTACAATTTTAAATTGATATGAAATTAAACTTTATCTTTTTTCTTGTATAAGTGATGCATGGCAGAAACGAGAAAACAAAACTATACACAAGATCAATTAAAACAAGCTTTTGAAGCTATATCGGAAGGGGTAACAGGCAATGTCGTACATATTATGTGTTCGGTTAATGGGACAGTGTAATTTAGGTACTGGGACATGCACTGTTAGGTTGTCCGCTAACTGGAACATTACACCTCTTCGTGTAACCGTTAAAATAAATACGCATACCATGATTTAGAGATTTTGACTGTCCTAACATTCAGTAATTACATTGTATTAGTTTCCAAATTAAACAAAACTTCTGTAATTTTATGGTGGTTTTACACGTTAAATAAAGAAATACCGTACCGCTATTCCTTAAGCGTCCGGATACTGAGACGTTTACCTTACTGTTCATTTTCACCACAAGTACAGAAAATCGGTAAGTATACCTATATTAGTTTACCTACATTTTAAGCAGAAAATCGAATGAAACTAAGTTATGAATCAGACGTTAGCAGGAAATATAAAACGTAGGAGGGGGGTATATTACCTGTCTGCGTCAATTTGTCCAGGAGCGTAGACGACAATCTTTCTTGGACCAGATAAAGCAGTGCGTGGCACCTCGCACGCCAGCCGGTGCCCTCTTATTTTGTGTATTTTTACATCGCGACTGTGTATTGCGCCATCGTCTCTTCGGTCTAGCTAGCCCCCACCCCGTGTCCCCCTCTCTCCATCTCTCTATCTCTCCTGCCCCTCTGCCCAATGTGTGTCAGGTAATTGGGTGTGAAATGAAATCTAACGAAAACCCTTTTAGGCGTGTGCACAGTCGCCCGCTTGTGGACAGAGTAGCCCGGCCCATCCCCCTGCACCTTTTACCATCCCTCGTGCCAGCCTCCCCCCCTCCCCTGGGCCCCCTGACGATCCAACCCCCCCCCCCAGTCGCCCACACCGTTCACAGCGAACGAGTACACCGCTTTTTCGCCTCTGTCCTTCTCATGTGTCACGTGTATAGATGTTCAGGTTTGTGAGTGTGTGTGTGTGTGTGTGTGTGTGTGTGTATATCGGTATCAGAGGCAGGGGAGCGCGCGTATCGTGTGAGAGGTGGTTCACGATCAAATAGTTTCCATTTTTTGTCAGCGCCATCAGCCGTCCTTTCTCGTCTGCATGCCACAGCGACGGGAATATTACGGGACGATGGTTAAACTCCTCGTTCACGCTCTCCACTCTTTTGTTCTTTGTTGCTTCCTTTCGCTGTGCCCCTCCCCTTTACCCTCTCCCTCCCTCCCCCTCAGCATCCACCCTCTTCGCACCACCCCCGAACAGAGTATCTCTCGCCTCTAGCCTGGTCGGCTGCAGCCCAACCCCGGACTTTTCCTATTCGCGTGATAGAAACCATTTTTGCCGGGGCGAATTCGGGGCCCCGGCTCGGAATCGGCGGGCTTGTTTGCTTTATCAACTAGAACCAACAAGTTTCTGTATCTTTCGTCTTCTGTCTACTTCTTCGTTCCGTCGGTTCCTTCTTTATTTCGTTTTTCGCTACCCCACTATCTCTTTTTACGTTTATCTCTCTCTCTCTCTCTCTCTCTCCCTCTATGTTTCTTCTTTCTTCCCTTTGGTTTCTTTTCCCCGCGGAACGAACAATTACGGGGCAAGTTGAAACGTTTCCGGTTTAGAGCGCTCGCGGCTCGCGAAGGCCGCTCTGATTGCCGTCTGATCCGTGTCTGGGATATTCTACTGCGGGTTGATTGCTTGCGAGAGATATCGAACCCTCGCTTCGTAACATCGTGCGGGGACATGCGATTCGGAAATATGACAGCGGCTGGCTGTCTTTAACACGTTTACTGCCGAATAATCACCCTTCAAGAATCCCGCGAGATCATAGTAATATAGTTATTGTAACGAAAAGTGCAAATTTAAAGCTTATTAATTACTTCTTTAAATTAGTTTAGATCTTGCATATCCCTATAAAGTTCGGTTCAAGCTAATGGTAATATAGTTATTGTAACGAAAAGGGCAAATTTAAAGCTTATTAATTACTTCTTTAAATTAGTTTAGATTATGCATATGCCTATAAAGTTCGGTTCAAGTTCACAGTAATATAATTATTGTAACGAAAAGTGCAAATTTAAAGCTTATTAATTACTTCTTTAGATTAGTTTAGATCATGTGTATCCCTATAAAGTTCGGTTCAAGTTCACAGTAATATTGTTATTGTAACGACAAGTGCAAATTTAAAGCTCATTAATTACTTCTTTAAATTAGTTTAGATCATGCGTATCCCTATAGAGTTCGGTTCAAGCTCATAGTAATATAGTTATTGTAACGAAAAGGGCAAATTTAAAGCTTATTAATTACTTCTTTAAATTAGTTTAGATCATGCGTATCCCTATAAAGTTCGGTTCAAGCTCATAGTAATATAGTTATTGTAACGAAAAGTGCAAATTTAAAGCTTATTAATTACTTCTTTAAATTAGTTTAGATCATGTGTATCCCTATAAAGTTCGGTTCAAGCTCATAGTAATATAGTTATTGTAACGACAAGTGCAAATTTAAAGCTCATTAATTACTTCTTCGAATTAGTTTAGATCATGCATATGCCAATAAAGTTCGGCTCAAGCAACTGTGTTATGAAGGAAACTTATTCTTAACACTAGAGCTACCGAGACACCGTTAAAATGACGGATTTCAGATGTTTTTCTTTTACAATTAGTGAAGTTATAGAAATATTTTTTACAGAAATTTATCAGTAAACTTCTTTATTCAAGTACATGTTACAGAGGAATGTACATCAGTACCTGTGTGCACCTCACTGACTCTAATGAGTATTTCAGAGTTTATTGCAGGAGTTCGAACTATTAACGTTGACATACTATCAACATATTTTCTTACAACTTAATTCCAGGGTTTCTGTTTAAAACGTACTATTTGATTTTGTCCGATGCGAAACAAATGTAAAACGGTTAGATTGCTATTACATATAACAGGAAGTTTATAACAGGAAGTTACAAAAAAAAATCAAATTTGGTATATGGAACCCATGACTCTGTTGCCCAGATTTATAGACTTTTCAACTTTTTCTTGTGAAATCTTGTAAAACGAGTTTAACGGGAAGGATCATTCCTGGTAAAATAAAGGCTCAAATTATAGGTTGTATGTGTAATTTTTGTAACAAGGTTTGGCCACCAGTTATGGATTAAATATTGGGATTTAACACTTTTTATTATTCTGGAAATCTGTTAGATCGTACAAATCCTAATTAACTTAAGCGACTATAATATGAGAAAAACTAATTTTCAACCCTCGCGTTCCTACGAATGGGGACTCACTCGGTCAGTATGATAGTTTTTGCCTATTATCGCTTGCTTCCTAGAATTTGAAAATTACGAAAAATATGGGAAATTTTAATTAGTTGATGTGTTACGGTGATATTTGTGACATTACACAACGTCGATCATATAGAAAGAAAGCAAAAATTCTAGACGTCGTTGTGGTATGACGGTATGATGAGATTTTAACACATGTAAACCAAACGCTCGAGCAGTTCAATTGATACTGATGATTTGAAGCAGAGTTGATATTTGAACGTGACATACGAAGTAACATCATATGCTAAAAAGGTACAGAAAATTTTCTCATTGCCTAGCCATCAGAGCATTAACCATCACAATCGTTATGGTAAAATCCAATTTCATTATATTTGTTATATAACTCATGCAATTTTTAGTGTTCTTATTTTTAAAAATGCCTTTCCAGCTACCCGTAATTATGTGCGCAAAATCCTAATTCAAGAAGTTGAATAGTTTCTCCGACAAAAATTGCTAAAAGTTGGTGAAAAGAACGGCCTCGAAAACCAGAATTTCCGGGTGGATATTAAAATTTTTTGATGAAAGTATCATACGGAAGATGCGCCCCCGTAATTTCACCGTACCCGGGTCATTACGTATTTACTATATTCAGCTAGTCACAACGAAACGGTGAATCGTGGAATTTCAGAAGCGATTATCCGGAAAGCTTTTAGTGGTACCGCTCGAAAAGGCACGGGGGCGATGTTTATACGTGTCCTGTTTTACGTGCTCGCGGGCAAAACTCGTAAAAGTTTTCTCGGAGATGCACCGTCAATATGCTTAGCCATTTTTGGCCGAATCTCCACTAAGCGCCTTAGTATACTGCATACACACGGTCCGTGTAAAATGCAAAAAGCCGGGGCTCAGCCATGCCCGGTATTATTATTACGTTAACCGGCCGAGGCTAGATTGCGTTTTACGCTCGTAAATCGTGCCGGTACACACGCGGGGGACCGCGACGATTTTCGGCATCGTACCTTGCGGAATGAGCTCCGAGATGGAAGATTTTTCGGAATTCGAGTTTGCTTGATCCTCCCCCCCCCCCCCTCCCTTCTCGCGAGTGGTTTCCACGAAACAAAATTATTCCGCGTTTGCTCGTTCCCAACGGTTGCCCCCGGTCCCCTTTGCCGGTGCCCGAGCCTTCATTTTTTCAAATTAAGGAACATATTAGGTAGTTTTCGATAACTAAATTGGTACACGCGTGCTAACCTCAATTCCGCGAGGTACTATGGAAACTGTGTAACATGTGAACGTTTTATTACACAGGTATGCACTCCAAATTAATCCTTTCACAGATCATATTCACCTTTTTTGCAAATCAAATTTACTCTTTCACAGGCACACTCAAGGTTTCGTAAATTAATTCGCCGTGCGGGTGAAGTAGTACAGTGACATTTGGTCGTGATTTGGTGACCACAGACCTGGACAAATTTTATTTAAAACGGAAATAAAAATAACTATTTGAAATGATTTATTTTGCATCGTTATTTGATAGTAAAAATAATATTGATACATTTGAAACATTAGCAATTTCAAGTATTATATTATTTCAAATATAATATTATTTTAAAACAATATTATATTAATCATAAAATAAACTAATATGTTGTGTCAAATAATATCTCGAGTAATGTTACTTTGAAGGTGATTTCAGGTATCGAAGTAATTATAAAATAGAATGACGTGATACTTGGAATGATATGTCAGAAGTGACCAGGTCTGGGTGAGAACGGTCCCGTATGTTTGAACAAAAATGCAGGAAGAAAAAGCATAAATTGTAGTACGGTAAGCTAGGACGTATGTAGTATCTTTCTCACAGAAATACCAGAGTTCAAACCGTAAAGCAGGCGTGCGCAGACTTTGCAACAGGATTATCAGAATTTTATTACAATCGTGGTAAACCACTTAAGCAGTGTCGGCGATCTAAGTGCGGATATTCGAGAAAAAGTTTCGATTACGGTCACGGCCGGCGGCGTAGGGGCGCTCGTAAATTCGAGTTAATGATTTCCGATTTTTCCACGTGTACACGTTCACGATCGCATCGTTGCAGGCCTCGAAAAAACCATATCCGTGTTGTTTATCAGGGTTCTAATTACTCGATGCTTCATACAGGCTTCAGTTGTTACTCCATCTCGGGACGATAAGATCGTACTAATTAACACGCATCGCTAGTTAGGGAGCATTCGGATCGCAAAACGCTGCCTCCGTTATATTCCGCTTCTGTTCGGCGGTGACTGTGCTATTTTTTCGGCAGGAATTTTTCTCGGTTTCTGACGAGTGAAAGTATTCCACGCTCTGTTCCATGTGCCTCCATTTCGGCCAATATTGTTCTCCGTTTGCCACGCGGATATCTGTGATTTTATTTATTCCAGAGGATCACTTTCGTAGGAAAACACGCGCGCGAGAAAGGGCAGTCAGCGTGCATTCGATTAATATGATCTCGACCATCTCTTAGCAGAGGAACAATGGGGATCAAAGTATCCTAAAATTCGTGAAAAATTTGTCACATTGACACGAGGGTTGGAGGAGTAAAAATTAATGTATAGATATTTCTAAATTCTGTTAATCGTTCTTCTGTCTCGATTTGCACATACCCAATTTTATCATAAATGCACAAAATCCGTGGACTACAAGGGTAGGAGACTCAATTACTGTGACTGTATTCATTATACTTATTTTGAAAGCACAATGAAGAGTAAAAAAGAGATATTAAATATTTTTCATTAAAATCAGTTAATATATAAATATTGCATATCTCTTTTTTAATACTCATTATGCTTTAGAAATAAATATAATTAACATAGGCACAGTAATTGGGTCCCTCACCCTAGTAACAAATGTTCCAAAACAATTTACATCTGTCAGAGCAGACGGAGGTTCTTGAACGAAATATTGGACGACTACCTAGTAAATTGAACAGAATTCAAATATAAATCGTTCTGTTAGATTGAAATTATTCTAATCATTTCGCACGACGAAATCGAATCCTGCTCGAACATTATCGAATCGTTGTCGCTCGTTTGGGATCTACTTTTATCCTCGTTGTTACAACTCGCGTAATCAGGATCTTCGATAGTATCTCTGTCGGAGCAGGTGCGAGGAAAAGAATATGGCGACCGGGGTTGTTAGCCGGGACGGTCGTCGGCGAAAAAGAAAAATCGGTGGGATGGACGGAGGACACAAAGAGGAAGAAAAGTTTTTCGCCGATCGATCGGAGACAGTCCGGGGAAGGGTTTCGAGTTTATTAGCGGCGTCGTCAATAAGATGACGACGACGCCAGTGATAAAGGACACGGCCTTATTCTTCGAAAACGCGAAATTACTACAGAAGAACCTCTCCCGCTTTCTCTCTTTCTCTCAGTCTCTCTCTCACTCACTCTCTCTTTCTCGCTTCGGGTTTTAAGGTCGCTGCCGTCAGCTCTGTGTCCGTTAAATGAAACGTCCGTCTGCTGCGCTCGCGTAACACGCTGCGACGGGCAGATCGAACGCCGGGATTCTGATAAATCTGAAGAAGCGAACAGGACGATTTATAATTTATGGAACCGAGAAGCTGACACGGTTGTCCGATGGTGGAAAGCCTGCGGGAGGATCGGTTAGCTACATTGACACTGAGGACGTGACAATTTCGTTAGTATCTGCTGACGGTCGGAAAATGTCAACTGTATTTATGTAACTCGACGCAATTGTTTATTCGACCGATCTTCGAATTCTGCTGCTAGTCTCGTACAATGGATCCAAAAAGTATTTGAACACGAAATTTCTCATCCTCGAGAAACTAATAATAGTTTCCAAGTTGTCCACTCTTTTTTCGGACGGAGCAAGCCTGTGAAATTCATTGAGAAGGTTTCGTACAACAAGACAAATCAACAGACCATAAGAACAACGCAAAATCTGAAAAAAATTTTTCAATATTCTTTTTTTTCAACTGAGAAAATCAAAAATATAGACCCCCGTATTTATCAAAACCAGCGTGCATAATTTACGCTATGCCCACAACTCAGGTTAGCGTTGAACGAACCTTTTCTGTTCTAAAATTAACGTTAGATGATTTGTGGTGTAATTTGTCAGGAGAAAATTCGGAAAAACTCATGTTTGTCAAATTAAATTTTGATTTTAGCATTTAATTGTATAATTAAAAAATTTACTAAATAATTTATTGTATACCATTTGAAAGTTGTACTATTTAATAATACCTACTACAAATGTCCTTCATCAATAACTGTTATGAGCGATCGAAATGAATTTCTCTCATTGATAACTGTTATAAGTGATCGAAATGAATATTTAATATCTTTTTTAATATTTCAAATAATAATCCTACATTACAAAATACTAATGTAAAGTGTACAGTGTGTGAGATGGAACATAATCGTGTGCGTGTCTCGAGACAAACGAAAGACACTAGGTTCACGGGCCTGTCAAAATGACGGGATCTAATATTTATAATTTACAACTATTGACATTGTGAAGACGTATCCATGGGGAATTATTCAACAAAATTATTTTTTTGGATATATGTATATTATTTAAAAAATTGATACAAATTTGGATAGACACGTTCTTGTTATTTTTGTAAAATAATGTTAAGTAGTCAGTTTTAGTGCTTTGTAAATCTAGTGTTAAAGGGACATTGAAGTTGCAAAATATGAAAGAAAACCTTGCATCCACTATTCTACATACAAATAATAAAATATACTACTAATGTACGACAAATTACATTATAAAATACTAATGTAAAGTGTACTTACAAATTTTTCTGAATCTTCTCTTCCTCCATTGGATCCACAGCACACAATTATTGACTCAAGCGAATACATCCGAATAATTGGACCACAATCACTAAACTCTACACAACACACTTAACACACACACACACACACACTTAACGAAGTCGTGACAGCGGACGAGAAGATGTTACTCCGACCACGAATAAAATAATACTGCGATTTTAACCGCTTCGGACCCAAGGACGCGTGATACGAAAACAGGGAATTCCGGGAAATAGGGTCGGTGCCCCGCCATAATTTGTTTACCTTGGTTTTGTATCTAGTTTTTATAGACCCTCAGCGTCTAACCTTCCTAGGATAACCTGACCGTACCACCTCCGTGGAAGGGATCATTGTTCAAATCGCAGTATTATTTTGTTCGTGGTCGGAGTGACATCTTCTCGTTCGTTTTCGCGAAGTTATAAAATGTGTTGTGTGTGTGTGTTGTTTAGTGATTGTTGTTAAATTATTCGGACCTATTCTCGTGAGTGAATAATTGTGTGCTGTGGATCCGACAGAGGTACAGAAGATTTAGAAGTAAGTACACTTTACATTAGTATTTTATTAGTTTTTTATTTTTATTAGTTTTCTATCATATTTTGCAACGTATATTAACGATCATTAATGATTTGGTATATAGTATAATTTAATGTGGTTCAAATAAGATACTACTTTAAATCAAATATTTTTATTTTGATAACCAGATAGATAAAATGAGATATTTTTATTTTGTATTTCAAATATTTCCTTAGAATGAAAATAAGTTGAGCAAGTAGTTAATATTATAAATTATAATTTTTAACATGTGAAGCTATAATAGTTAGCAAAGTATTATTTGTAGTTTAATTACGAATATGTAACATGTTGATAAACAGACTACAATATCGTAATAACATTACAGGCAACAAAATATCATAAAAATATAAGTTACTTTCAACTATTTGAAATACTATTTTACACAGTCCTACACATACCTACTCCGATCACTTTTTGAGATGTTGAAACTTTTTTGCGAATATCTCGGAAACTAAAACTGAGCGGCGGTAACATGTATAGGAAAAAGTTGTTCAGAATGATGACCTTGACAGCATATTTCAAGGTCATCAAAATCGGTGAGGTAGCCCCTAGTGTAAATAATTACCAAAAAAAGAGTTGTGTGCATGTTTTTTTCAACAAAAATAAAATGTTACAATGATTGCTTTCGAGTGTTCCAATCGTTGGTTTTCACGCGAGCCCTATCACAGGCTCCACCGAAAAAGGTAGCGTACCTGTGATTCGCGTTTCGAATCGTCAGAAGACGTCTGGTGTTGTTATCGAGCAGCAGCCGAAGAAACGAGGAGACTCGGAATATTTAAAACGCATTAAGTAGAACGAGATTCGTTGATTGCACGACCGTGGAGCGTAAGTACGTGGATCATAAACGACGCCTATGCTCCTCGCCGTCAACGAGGACGATAAGGGTTGAGGCTGAAGGGAACAGCTATGACTGTCAGCTCGTTCTTTCCGCGTCGCATGCATGGCGTTTGACAAAGCTGATACGAACGACCACCCTGGGATCGTGGGTATCAACACGATTTCCAAAACTCTTCCATTCCCCTGCAACCCTCTCCCTTTCTCCCCACACCCCCACCAATCTTTTGCTACCCCCGTTGGTACGTCGTGCGCATTCCGAATATCTGTAATACGAGTTCTATCTTTACGAGCGCGGGCTGCAGGCGTTCTCGCTGTTCTATCGGCCAGCAAAAATTACGAGCGTTGACGTTTAATTTATTAAATTAGACATCGGCGTAATTATTACGCGGGCCGATAACAGTCTAGCTTCCATGGTTTAATTCGAGGGGAACGACGCCACCGTACACGAGTTTCCACAGTAGCCGTCCTTCTGACGTAATAAACGTCCGTCCCCAGCGAGTTATTGGAAAATAAAGAAACACGCGCGGCTTGTAAAGAGACTTTTTGCTGCTACGCGCCGGCCCAAATAGTCCCGTAAAATTTGCTTGGGTTTTACGCGGGTCCAGATCCCATCGCAACAGGGAACTCGCGGATAGTAATAAACATTCCGATACCGACTAATGGGCTAGCGGACGCGATGCACGGATCTATCTCGCGCAGTCTTCCTCGCGGGTTTTCAAACGAGATGAACAATTACAATAGAAACATCTGTAAAAATGATCGAGCGGTTGGCGAGCTTAATCGGATCTCGATACTTGTGCTGGAAGCTTTTTCTCTTGGCGGATAGAAAATTTCTGGACCAATAAAATGATTACGCTTTTCATATTAATATCTACTTTTCTTTTATAATCATAGGATAAACCGACCAGAGAATGATCGGAGTGTACAATTCATTGACGTTTGGGACTAATATTTCAATATGTGTATTTTTTATAAGAACGAAACGCAAAAATAAATTCACATAAAAATAATTGTTTAATCTTACTGTATTTTTTAAGGAATTCATTGCGGCGAACAGAACGTCTCAAAGCACCACACATATTAAAATATTTTTAATAAGAACTGCGCTGTTTAATGTTTGTTTAATACAATTAAAAATATCAAGTGCTAAAAGTTCAGCTGCACGACATTTAGAAAAATTTAATAATTTACAAATTCATAATTTATATTTATTTGTCTACAATAAAGAAAGAAATAAAATCAGTGGGGTGCTATTATTACGTTAATGGCCAAAATCATACGTGAGTGACATAATTATTTGTTTAAATTTTTCATTTAGGTGATAGTGTATTATGCCGATCACGATCTCTAAAATGCGAAAATATTCAAACAGTAATGACTATGATATCGAATCTTGAGTTGTTAAATGTAATGTGTTGATATGATAGTAACTAATAACGGTTGAACTAATATGAGCACTGTCCTTCATAATGATGGAGATTATATACCAAATTAAGAAATAAAAACTTGAATTTACTACATAGTTTGTTTTCGATTTCAGAACAATTTGTTACTTATGGGCCCCCCTAATAGAATAGGTATCGACGTGTGTGTGCATGACTTATCGTTTCTACTTCTCGAATCCCACAGACTTTCTTGAAAATGAGACTTCAAACAAAAAAATTGCATTCGTTTCTTTTTTACTTTTTTTTATGAACAATTACCCATTGTCCGGTTGGACTACGCTGGGTAGTCGCATCCTACAATAAAATAAATGAACGACAGTTTAAATGAACATTTCAAATGTAAAGTAAATTACCGCAACGAATTTCCAATAGAAGTTACATTCAATCCAATGTGTCCCTCTGTCACCTACTTGCACCGACTGCATATTTTTTAATTAAGCGAAAAATACCATCGTTTTTCTATTTAATTCTACATGGAATATGTTTTATTCAGCAACACATGCTCGATGTTTCAGCTGATGGTCACCTAAATATTTCCATTGTTTTTAATCTAAAAATTTTTGTAACACAATTTCAATGGTTTTCAAAGGGGAATAGGGGAGTAAACTGCAGGAAAAATTGCTTGTTTGCTCTTTTCTTAAACTTTTGTTAAGATCATTATCATTTACAAATGCGTGCAAAATCGAGGTTGACCGACCTAATACATATGTAGAGAGTTTCACCAAAAATTACTACCTTGATTTATTGTCAATATTGTTAAACCAATTTGCCAATTAACTGCACAAAATAAAATGTAGAGAACACTGATGAAATAGTATGAGTTTATTTTGAATATATCTTTCAATACTGGGTGATATTAAGCCTAGTTATTAGGATTTATTCTAAACATAAAGTGTTAAGCCTTAATCAAGTGATGAGATAAGTAAATTATTTGGAAAATGTTTGGGTTATTAATTTTTTGTGCGTGGATATGTCAAGGACTTTTCAAGGTCAATTTCGCTTCTTTAAATGACGTGATGTATCTTTGAATGCATCAGTTGATACAACTCGTAATTCCCTACAAAATGTATTGAACCACATACGACGACAAATCATTAGCAGCGAACACATTTTAATTTGTTGCTAAGAAACCATCACTCATGAAGCTATTCTGTAAATAAATCTAGCATTAATAAAACAATTTATACACTCCTTGTCTACTGTAGTTTTCAGGAATCTTTAAAGAACATTATCGTAAAAGATTTACAAATGAATGCGCAGTACGAATTGTAGTATGTAAATACGAATATATACTGGGCTATAGCGTATAAAATAAAATGAACACGTAAAACATTGTATTAACTTTTGAAAATCCTCTGGTTCAACCATCGTCTGTTGTAGGCATACTACAGGTGTACGTCCAAAGAGTATCAGCGTACAATGGCTTATATTGTTGTTGGATAGGACACACACTATCTACTTTCTCAATGACTTTGAAATCGACACCCTTGCAATGTGAGGCTAGCGTCAACAACAAGATAAAGAGGACATGAAACTGCAACACTCCACGCCATAACAAGATTCCTTGCAGTTTCAATAAACTCGTGCAATAATGGAACATCTCAGTTCCTAAAATTTAACTATTACATTTAATGTCAGATTAAATCTCTCGCAATTTTGTAAAATTAATTATTTACTATACATATACTAAGGGATTTCAAAAATTTATTGAATATTTTTATTTTTAAATAATTATTCTTATTATTTATTTATTATTATTCTTATTATTTTTATTATTTCACTTACTAACATCACTATTTTTTGTTGCATCTGAAGTGAGCTATACGACAAACCAATTTCCTGTTAAATCGTGAGAACCCATTTTCATATCTCTTTTCGAGTAATAAATTTTTATATGTATATATATATATATATATATATATATATATATATATATATATGCAATTTGTAATTACCTAGTATGTAAATTACTAATCTATTTTAAACCACAGAAGGGCATGGATACAAACATTCTTTTAGTAGTATTTATATTCTTTCTCTCGTGCACACAACGATTAAACGGCGGTACCCGGGTCTATTTCGACCCAGAGCATAAAGGGTAGACAAATGAGTTTAAAAAATTGCTAAATAAATCTGTGGAGGGGTGTAAGCACTGACAATGTACGATTCCGAAAAGGTCGGCCGTTCGAGGGTCAAAAATAATTAATAACGGTTTACGTAAAGATCGTGTTATTCCATTGCTCGGGACTTAACGACGTGGCCTCCCTTTCCGTGTAACAGAGAGGGTAGGAAAATAATCCGTGAAATCGAAACTGGCCAACGATCCTCGTCCGAGGACACGAGGTCCGGCTAGAAAAACGGCTGCAAAGATTTGCGATACGCGGCAGTTGTCAATTGGTGGTCCGACGAATATTTAAGGGCGATGATAAACGGCTCCCTCGATTAAAGGTAATCGTCGATCGGTGGACTCACACCTGTATTCCCAGTAATAGACGGTTGTTCGTCCCTGCGGACAAGACCGGTAGCCGAGTGTACACGCCCATCGTACGAAGCCCCGTTCCCCACGCGATACAACACGGCATATACACGGCCGCCGTAGCGACAGGGAGGTATGCGAAGAGGCTCACGCTTATGCATGCTCGCAGCATCTGTTGCTACAAGACAGACGTTCCCGGCATTACGTTACGATCCCCGTAGCCTCGAGTGGGCCACATATGCCGCCATCGAGCACGTGTGCCCACCCCACCGCGTCTCCACGTACCGTTCTCTATCGCCCAAAAACTGACCCCGCAGATTTCTTGTCATCACAATAGGCCATTTTCCTCTAAGACCAAAAGTTAACATTTTTGTTTGCTTAACACAGTAACCACCGGCGATTATCTAAAAATTGTTTAATGTCCATGGTCCACGGCTAAATACTTTTTAATGGATTCTTCAGCAGCAACAGTTTTTCGATTGTGAATCAACAAGTATAGTCGGTGTGGAAAGTATTCGTACAGTGACAATTTGAAACTAAAACTGTATATATTCAAGCCAATAATGAATTTTATGAGGAAAAAAGGATTAGTAAATATTCTTAGATATTTGTAGAATAAATTTTGTGTAAACAAAATTTTATTTCCCTTCAGCATTACAATACAATCAACAAAAACGGAAAAATGTGCAGAAACAGACGCGAAGAAAGTATTCATACAGTCAAATAACAAACGAAAAAACTATGAAAATATACTAAATATTTAAGGGTTTAATATTTTGTGGGATTACCTTTTGATTTTGCAATAGCTTCAAACCTTCTTGGCATGGAATGTACTCAGTTGGATGTTGTAGCAGGCTCTATTTTATTAAACTCTTCTAGTAAAGCAGCTTTTAAACTTTCTTTAGATGTAATATTGTAATTACGAATCTTTTTCTCGAAGTAATCCCATAGATGTTCGATGGGATTAATGTCTGGTGATTGTGGTGACGTCTTCAAGTATTTTGGTGTGTTATATAAAATCCGTTGCCTAGTATTATATGCAGAATGCTTTGGATCATTGTCATAGGTGAGTATAAAATCGTTGGTAAGTCCCATTTTATTTGCATTAGAATGGAGTTGATTTTTAAGGATGTCAATGTAGACTCTGTGATCCATGGTACCATCGATGAAATGTAAAGATCCCACTCCAGCTACACTCATGCAACCCCAGACTAATACAAAGCCCCCGCCGTGTTTTATCGTGGGTCGCAAGTTTCTTTTATTGAACTCACTACCTTTTTGTCTCCATACTGTGAAGTGATTTTTGGTCCCAAATATTTCGAATTTGCTTTCGTCTGTGAAAACTACCTTCTTCCAATACTTCATTGGAGCGTTAACATGCTGTTTAGCAAATTCTAGTCGCTTCTTACGATTAACTACATTTACAAAATATACTTCTTCCGTGCAACCCTACCGTGATATTCACTACTTCGTAAGTAATCACGCACGATTTTGTTTAATTTTACGAATAATTAGTCGTCGATCATACTCGTGTATCTTTCGCGGACGTCCAGATCTTGTTTTATTTTGAACTGTTTTTCGTGATCCAAATCTGTCGATAATACTTTGAACAGTAGACCTTGGTCTGCCCACTGTGCTAGCAATTTCGCTAAGCGATTTGCATTGATTGTGCAACCGAACAATAACGTTTCGCACTTCTTCCGTTGTTTCGGAACCTTTACGACCAATGTTGACATCAATTCAAATTTTCGATTTCATTTTTACGAATGCTCTGTGCTAACTGAACAGCTTTGTTATTATTCGTTCTATTCGGAGGTCACGTTGTGTTTATATCTATATTAAGTATACAAAATAAGAGATGTACGAATACTTTCTACGCGTCTGTTTCTGCACATTTTTTCGTTTTTGTTGAATCTTTTTGTAATGCTGACTGGGAAATAAAATTTTGTTTACACAACATTTATTCTACAAACATCTAAGAATATTTATTAATCATTTTTTCCATATAAAATTTAGTATTGGCATGTATATACACAGTTTTACTTTCAACTTATCACTCTACGAATACTTTCCACAACGACTGTATATTACCAGTAACGTAATCTAAAAATTTCGTTTCAAATTTTGTTTGCTTATATTGCTCATGTTGAAAATCTTCGACCCTTGCCTGTCAAAAACGCTGAAACACATCTTTACACACACACATAAGTTTTGAACTAATGATCTCCTATGATTGAAACTTGGATTTTCGGAACTTCCTCGCGAAAATCTGTAGGACTATTAAAAAAAATTATAAATTTCTGGTTTCTTGAAGTAAAGTTTAACCTAAATCTTCATGATTTCACAGAAATCCTTCGATGGGGCAAATGACCCGTTGCGGTAGTTAGGTAAATTATATATATTTCCCGGTAAAAAAATAAACAAGAGTGTAGTAAATATTGAAAAATACATTCGATGTAGGTTTAGTGTTAAAAAGTGCATAAAAGAACACATGTAGGATGCACAAGTAGGTATGTAAAGTGACTCAGCATCTTCATGCTGCGTTCTCTTTATTGCTTTTATTATATAACAAAATTTAGAGAATGAAGTTGTTTCTTTCGAATAACCAAACATTTTACGTTTTTCCGAAACAAACAAGAAGTTCGGTTTTTTGTTAAAGCACTAAAGAGATTTCACTGAAAAGGCTCGGGATCAACGATTCGCTAAACTGTCATTGAAAGATTGCCTGAGAGGCTCGATTGTAATGGCTAACCGCGTAAGAATGGAACACGATACAATTTGCCCTCTTTGGAATTTCATTTCGCGAGCAATAGAAGTTTCCCGGGAAGAGCAACACGGGTACCCCCCCTCTCTCTCTCTCCTTTTTTTTATTATTTGTCACTTGGATATCACGGATATCGATTCCACTATTCATCGTCCCGCTGCTTATATGCATATCAATGACGAAAGTCCCGGTGAAACTGGTCGCGAAGAATAGAATTTCGATCGGGAATTTAACAAGCGCGTGTTGAACTGTTGCACGGTCTTGCAAAATCTCGTAAAATTCAATCGATTTTCTATTACATATGCTATTTCAATTCATCGTATTATTAATCTTTTCACGTGCTATTTTTTTTTTTCAGAAGTACAATCAACTTAGTACACAATGGACTTTCAGAGGTATAAGAATTTCTTTATGTTTCATAATTTCTTAGTACAAAAAGAAAATTTATATTTACGTATGTCTACATTTACATTACTGTTCAAAAGGTTGGAAACAGTTAAACAAAGTTTTAAAAAGATCACTCGTAGATTGTTTATAAATTGTACTTAAGTAATGATCTTATACATTGCAATAACAAATCTATACATACATTATACACAAGACAATCTACTTAAACCGGCGGTTTTGGGGATACGAAGAAGCGTTTTAAGGGGTGCGAGAGAAGGTTTTGAATTTTCCATGGAAAATTTATTTTTCAATAAATAAATAACCTTGTGATAGATGTAAGTTTTTGTAAATAAAGAAATAGAAACATATTTTTCGAGGGGGTACGAGAACTTCTTTTTAGATTCAAGGGGGTGCTGATCACTAAAAAGGTTAACAATTACTGACTTAAACTTTAATAATGTAAACTTTAATAATTAGTCTTTAATAATGTCTAAAGAAATGTTTGTTATTCTATTTCTCAATTTTATAAAACAATATGGTCCTACGCTACTAGGAAACTTGTCTATTTAAAAAAAAAAAATAAAGAACGAAAAATAGCAGAACGCGCACGTACGTAACATTTATGTAAAACAAAGAATTTATAAAATGAGTTTAGATAAACAATAAAAAAAGAAAATCATAAAAAAATTACATGTAAATGTGTTTTCTCTTTTAATAATTTTAATAAGTCGATAAGGATATAACAATACCCTCACATTCTTTTATAGTCTCTATACTTTTGTATTTGGCCCATTCACTTTTGTCATCAAAATGCGTAAAACTAGCAGTCTAATTATCATTATGATATACAAAGTTGTATATCCGTCTATCTTGTGAAATAAGAAACTACTTATAATAGCAAGAAGAGAAATGTGGAGTACATATTAATATTGTACATCATGAAATAAATGAAATATATCAAACACAATCCTTAGTATTTTCAAAAATAAAAATTTTTTTAAATCGCTGCAATTTCCGTTGAAAACTAATCAGAGGTTGGCAATTTTAGGCGAAATAAATATTTCAAATACTATTTAATATTTTAGATTTTATTTATCTGAGAAATAGTATTTTCAAAAGGATATACATATAGTTTCAAAACTGAAATATTTTTGTCGCGACAGTCTAAACCAGAAAACAAAATATTTTTACTTCAAGAATCTGAATCATAAAATAAAATATTTCCATTCTAATAATCTGAAACACAAAATAGATTATTTTATGTTAACAATCTGGCATAAAATAAAATACTTTAACCATACTGAAGCCATTGGATCATCTTATAAGCGATGTGGTTCTTGCATTCTTTGATCTAAAACGTAAGAGGTTCTATCGTTGAATTATTAACAGACATTCAAAATCCAATTTTATATAATGGTCGTAGAAGGTATTTCTGATAAAATTGAACGTGTTTTCTTGCTTCGCTTCAATACTCTGGATACCCGCATTACGCAACCGATTCCGAATGCAGTTGGTTGATTAACAATATAAACACACAACGTATCTTGCCATTAGGAAACATTTTGTAGTCACAAATGTATTGAATACGAACCATTATAAGGATAATGACTTGAAATAAATCAAATATTTTATGAGGAATTCCAAATGTTATCAATATTCTTCAAATGCAACTGAAGAATATTACTATTACCATTAATGTTATATATTACTATGTTCAAATATTATTTTGAGAACTTATTGCATGAAATAAAATATTTAATTTTCAAAGTTGCACGCCGACTTGGGATTGTTTACTATTTCAACTGCTATATTTTACTTAGCTCCGGAACCAACTGATAGTTTTCTGCAGAATGAACTCGCGGCAAGGGACGAATAAAAAGATCAGCTTCACAATTCCCGCGAACCCCATATTTCTGAAATCGTTGTGCCTACGTAATGAGCAGACAGTGGCGAGTAAAACGCATAGAGGCGTGCTGTGAGGTTAATCTAGCAGCTGTCCCGTCTTTCTCGATCCGGCGTGTCCTTCTCTGTTCTTCTCTCATTCTTGCCTGGCTCACAATAAGAAGCAGCGGCGCGGGTCGACCTTCAAAGATTGCCGGCACTGGCCAGCGCATGATAATTATTATCGCGCGCGCGCGCGTGAGCGAGCGCGGGCGCTCATGTTGATCCGCGTGTACACTAGCACACGTAGCTTCGTTTTTAATCCTTTTGATATTCTATCGTCCGTAGGATCGGTAATGAAACTTCCCACGCGATGAAACCGCCGAGATCCGACTGGAATTTTGTGCATTATTCTCAGCTTTGCCTACGTTTTTTCTTGTTTTTTTTTTCTTTTTTGTTTTTCTTCGGCCAGCATTACATTTTGCGAAAATATACATAGGTGCCATCGGAACATCGATAATATACGCAGCAGCTTAGTAGACCGTACGGTGGATGAAATTTTCGTGCACAATCGAAAATCGAAAAATCGTGTGGTATGCTGGCACATGAATAAATATTTGTTGCACGATGTCCACACACCTGTGACGTATTAACAGAAATTTAGTCCCCTTTGTCGATTTAGATATCAGCTGGATTTAGCGATCGATACGATTACAGATAGACGAATTCATTGGCGAGAACGTTCGTGGAATTATTTCGAGTGCAGAGCTTCGAGGCTATGTGCATAAAATGATACATCTTTGCATGGTCACGCAACAGAATTTTGTAAAATAAATAACAGGATCAATATACAAATGTAATGGCTAAAAAATATGGTCGACCGTTTCTGTTGTCGCCTTTTCTTTTGTTTAGAGTGTTCAAAGTATGCAGAGTAGTCTTTTTTTATAAGTGAACGTGAATAGTCATTGTTCGGTAGATATGTTAGATAGACATGTAATTTTAATTATAATTTTTCTACTTTGCTGTATTTATTTTATTTTCTTTATTACTTCCGATCTAATTTTATCGGTTCCATTGAAATAGATTTTTAGAGATATTAAACAACGCTTGATATAACAAATAGAATCTTCGAAAACACTTTCAGATTCTTGAAATCGCCCTTTTAATTTTTTATATCTTTACTGCAATCAGATTAGTTTTCGTTTAAAAATTGAAAATACGGCAACACTGTAGATACATTATCTGTCACGTTCAGAACGAATATATTTTTCGCACTGTCGCTCTAATAATTTGATCGCCCGTATGAGCGAAACATCATCGCTTCTCCCGAGCATTTGGCAAATATCTCTGAGGAAAGTTACACAACGAAATTGGCGAAATATCGAGACACCGGTGTCGAACTTTGACACTTTCGACATCCCTAAGGAACACAATGTGCGAAGCATGCGTGAATTTTTTCGCGTATGAAGGCTCTGTGCATCGAGCCTGGACGAGGAAAGACGGTTACGGTTCGGGACGCATCCGTCCTCGTGTGCAGATGCACGCACGCGTGCATTCGCGGACGAGATCCAACGGTAGACAGTGTTTGCATCATACTTTTATCGCCTAGGTTCCGTCTTCCTCCAATTTAATAAAAATAACCGGAAGTTGTATCACACTGGTGAGCTCGCCGCGAACGTTAATACCAACGTTGCGTCCGCAACTATACCAATACTCCTCTACGCAACGCAACAATAGCATGTCTACAGACCACGTTGGTTACGTTACACGAAGTTTCGAGTAGACCGCGGTAATTTATGGTTTCGAGCAATCTCCAGCTGAACGAGACGCGGAAAAATAACGATTTTAATCAGAGATCGTAACAAACGGTTAACTTCTGTGTTTAGAAAAGTTCTGCTCGAACTTATACAGTGGATCCAGAAACTGTTTAAACATTGCATTTCCGATTCCGGCAAATGACCACTGCAGTCGAGGCCGAGCTCAATTAATTCAATTTCCGATTATCGAAAAATTGTCGATGTTGAAATTCTGGTCATTTGCTAAAAACAAATAGTACAATCGTAAGCTTGGACTCATTTCAAAACGCGAGACCTCTACTTTCGCAAAGCAGTATACCTTTCCGTCCAAGACATTTTTACATGATACATAAACTCGCAACGGGAAGTATGTAGACACCTTTTCAAACGGAATAACTTTTTTAAAATTAGTCTAAATGACTTGATTTATTTTTTTTTTGTTTTCGTTTTTGAGGTGTTACACCAAATAAGTAGTTTGCTAGAGAATGAGTAAACAAAAACTGTTTATATTACAATTTGTTGGAATGATAAAAAAATTAAAAATGATGTGTTTTCAACTTTTTTATCTAAGCCTATATCGATAATTTAAAAAATGCGTTTTGTAGATTTCGGTAACTTATATGTATATTGATAATTATATTTAAAATATATTGAATCAGTATTGATAAGTATATTGAAAATCGCAGATTTTGGTCCTCGTCAGAGAATTTCGTCCATATGTGATCATCTTTAAACGCTTGAAACCAGGCACTATATCTGTTATACCAAAAAGAGAAGAGTCAAGGAACAACAAATATTTCATCGACTAGAATCGTATTGGTTACAAATAAGGATTATAAGTAACCGAAATTTTTTTCTCTTGTTGGCAAAAGTTCTCGTTGAGAGAAATTCATTTCGATCGCTTATAACAGTTATCAACGAGAGAAGTTCATTTGGATCGTTCATAACAGTTATCAACGAGATACATTTATTTCGATCTCTCATAACAGTTATCAATGAGAGAAGATTATTTCGATCGCTGATAACAGTTATTGACGAAGGAAATATGTAATAGTTATTATTAAATAGTACAAGTTTCAAATGGTATGCAATAAATTATTTAGTAACATTTTTAATCATAAAATTAATTGTTAAAAACAAAATTTAATGTGACAAACATGAGTTTTGCCACATTTTCTCCTGACAAATTATACCGCAAATCATCTAACATTAATTTTAGAAGAGAAAAGGTTCGTTCAACGCTAACCTGAGTTGCGGGTACAGCGTGAATTATGCACGCCAGTTTTGATAAATATGGGAGTTGATATTTCTGATTTTCCCAGTTCAACAAATTTTGAAAGATTTTTTTCAGATTTTGTGTTGTTCTTATGGTGTGTTGATCCTCTTGTTGTACGAAACCTTCTAAATGAATTTGACAAAGAGTAGACAACTCAGTAAGTAAATAAGCAACTGAAATGAATTTTCTCATCGACAAGTGAAAAGAAATTCGATTATCGATAATTGTTACGAGTAATCTAATATGATTTCAATTGTTATGAACGATCAAATATGAGAGAAATAAATTTCTCTCGTTAATAACTGCTATGAGTGTTCGAAATCAACTTCTCTCATTGATAACTGTTTTGAGCGATCGAAATGATCTTCTCTGATCGATAACTGCTTCGTTCAATCGAAACTGGTTTTTTTTCAACGATAACAGTTATCGAGGAGGATCCAATTTTTTGAACACTAATAACTGTTATTTGTGACAAAAAAGTATAAAAATTGTTTCTGTACATTTTGTGTAGATTATCTCAAATTTCGATAGCAATCTACTTTTTGTTAATAATTTTTATCGTAGAAAATTTTAGAATAACTTTTCTTTTTTATCCCTGTTTGTAACTGATTGCAACTTTAACCGATTTCAATGGAAGTCTCAGTATTCATATAAATTACCGGAATCTACGGAACGTATTTTTTAAATTATCGTTATTGGCTCAGATAAACAAGTTGAGAACACATCCTTTCTAATATTTTATCATTCCAACCAATTGCAATCGAAAAAAAATTGTTGTTTCCTCGTTGTCTAGCAAGCTGTTTGGTGTAACACCTAAAAGATTTTAGATGAATTTTAAAAAAGTTATTCCGTTTGAAAATGTGTCAACATATTATACTTCCCGCTGCGAGTGTATAGCAGTATGAAATACCTCGAATTTCAAGGTAGAGGTCACTTTAAAAGTTGAACATCTTCGAAATCCGCGCCACCATCACTCGCGAACGGTGATCACTATTTTCCGGTCCTCTCTGTGTACATTAACAAAAATGCTTGCATTTGCAAAGTGACCGGAATACATTCAACAGCTCTGTATCGTGATACACGATCCGAAGATTCCCAGAGATCAGCATACACGTAACCGAAAATTAGTACGCCCGAGCTGTTTCAATGTACACAAACCCTATTCAGATCACCGAAATATCGGGGAGCAGCGATCCACGCGGGCATACACGATCTCTGGATCGTTTGGCAGCGAGGATGTTGAAAGACGAAGCAGTTGACTGGATTTCAAGAAGCCCTGGCGAGTCCAGCATGGCAATTTCGAGGAGGATTTACAGGCGGGACCCCGGAGAGGTATTACTTTTCGCGGAGGAAATTCCAGAGGCTAACGCCGCGCCTAACGCGCATACCATAATGATCGGCCAGCTTTTTGCTTCGAACGCGGCCGAACGATCCGAGTTGTCGATGTTACACGACAACCACTGAGAGACCTGGGACTTCTCTTTCCTCAGCTCTCGCAGCCCTGGCCACGCTCGCGATTCTTTGCCAACCGTTAAATCGTTTACTACCTAGTAGCTTGTAAACGAACGGTGCTGCTGGTCTACAGTGGAACCGTCCAAGAGACTTGTCCCGAGTCCTCCTTTACCGTCCATCTTTGTCCCTTTCTCTCTCTCTCTCTCTCTCTCTCTCTCTCTCTCTCTCTCTCTGTCTCTGTCTCTCTATCCTCCTGACTAATCAGAAGCGTCGATGCACCACCGGTGCGATTTATGGTCCGGAGATCGAAATCCCGACACTCGTGCGAAACGCTGCCTCATTGTTGCTGATAGCCGCCGCGGCACCGGGCAAGAAACTTTCGTCTTGCTTGATCGCGCTCGACTAGGCTTATTCTTTTCTACCTTCTCCCCCGTTCTTATTCTCGGTTTCAGTACTGCTCGCGTCATCCATGATCTAGAATCTGATATTTGGCCTGACGGACGCCGATCGATGGCTCCGCGTGAGTTTCGAATTTCTTCAGACGGAACGGTAGAGCTGCGGAGCTTGTCTTCTGGCTTCCACGTGTGTGGATCAACTTGTCGCGCATAGAACTCGGTTTATTGTGATCGGTGGATCACGCGGATCCTCGGGCGAAATAAAAATGCTGCGCGTCTACGTTCCGACAAATGGCAGCTGGCCAGCAATTTCTTTATGTAACTGATGTTAACTGATTCAAATAGGATTTTATGGAATTTTCGTTATAAATATAAATAAAAACTGTAATTAAAAAACCATAAGGAGACAGATAGAAACTCCTTTCTGTCAATAATTTTAGTATTTTGGAAACAAATCTCTCTTCGAAATGATATTTCTGGACGTAAATAAGCGCACCCTTGACAAGGAACGTGTTCACTACGCATTGTGTTCTTGAAAACGTAACAGCAGCGGATTTCACCACGTTCTTCCGCCCCTTTCTTCTTCCGCGAAACAGAATACGTCCGTGAGTTTTTACTAACGGTCAAGTCATTTACAGGCTCGTATTCTGTAAACGAAGCCTCTGGTGAAGCACGTTTAAAGCCATCAACCATTTTCTCGGCCCCTAATGACAGCGAATGATGCCCCGTGTAATTTGTATCCATTAGGGAAGGGAGGGGTCGGCGCATGAAAATTGTCGTACGTACGATTTAGTTATTTCGCTAATTAGGTAATCAGCTGTGCGTCGAATGATAAATACGAGGATTTCAGCGCAGACGTTTCGTGGAACGAGTTGCAATCTCGAAACGATGCCAAGCTCTCTCTCTCTCCTCTCTCTCTCTCTCTTTCTCTCGCGATCTATTATTTTTTCCATAACAATCGTGGAACGACCGTTGGACAACGAGAGGAATGTACGAATTTTCTTGGCGGTTTATTTTCAAATGCCTCCGTTTTCTCGGTGATGCACAGCTTCGCAGGATCGTTGTGATTGTGAAAATCACAGCACTCTTAATGGGGACTGTAAATTGTATGTATTAGGTTTGTCTCGAGTACAGTCCATTATTAATATACCAATTCCTTTGTCGAGATGTATTCTGTATACCATGTGATATTTATCATCATTACGAATACCACGATATATTAGTCCTTTTCACTCTAAGCTATTTTAACTCGAAAACAAAACATTTCTTCAGACCTAGAATATTTCCCATCCATATATTTTTCTCATGTTATACATACGAAAATGGTGCAATTTACTCGTACAATACTGAAATGTCTAGTAATTTATTAAATAAAAACAAATTTAATAATGTGAAAAATGTTTTGAATCATGACGCAGCAATTTTTAGTGATGTCTTACAGTCGCCATTCGAGTGCTAAGAGTTTAAACTTTTAGATCGAATGTCGTTTTCTGTTTATAATCAAAAAGGCTATGCATTGCGATTTTTTTTACTACTTTATCTGTGTGTTTAATTCACAGAAAGTGAATACAATGACAATTTCTCACCAATGACACCGGGTTTTGGTTGAAAAAGTGGCTTGTAAAAATCGCTAAAAATCTAAATAATTAAATTCCTATTATTTTTACAAAGCAGTGCAAAACAGTAGCTTTTAGTAGGTCAAACGAAACATTCATTATATTTTACAAACAAAAGATGTTTATTTTATTATCAATCATGTTTATTTATTCAGTCTTACGGCTACGTATTGGACTTGATTTTACAAGTCCAACTTAACCAAAGCAGTCTACACATTCTCCTTTCTCCTCATGTCCTCTGTACCTAATTACCCTATCGAAAAGACGTCGAAGCCTACTTTTAATACTATTTCACTATTACCAACCACCACTAATCAAGAATTGAAAGTAGCTGTCAGGGTTTATACATTTCAGCTCGTTCACCAATTAAAAGAGAATAACTATGCTTCCGTCAGACAATGAAATAATAAAATACACGTACTCAGCGGCTGTACGCACTAGCCTCGCCGAAAGAAAATCGTTTCTAGCCCGGTATTTATTCTCGAAGTTCAAGTCACAGTTGGCTACCGTTCTCCGTGGAAGACGATCTTAACTTCCCGGATTACGTAACGCTCGATTTTCGAAAATGTAAGCACACAATGGAAAATCGTCGCGAGCGGTAACGGCGAATAATTCCTCGCGGATATCTATTGTAAAACGTGTACGCAAGAAGCTTTCGGCGTTCTGCGGCGCACGATGTGCAAAGTATCCGTAGGCTTCTGTAGGGGAAAAACGGGGTGTATCGGCGAACGCGCGGCAGCTTAATAGCTTGTTAATAATGAAACGCGGCGTGGAAAATCAACCGTGCGGTTATTGAACGCGCTCGAACATCTGAAACTGCATTTAATGCCGCACGCTCGGGTAATTACTCGGCCGGCTAATAGACGTTCAAATAATCGAGACTCTGTTATAATTATAATATGCGCCGCCATCGCATCGGAAGACGCGTCGCGAACGGTGTCGTGGCTCGGCTGCGTGGCGTTTCTGCAAAGCGGGAAACCGGAGTCTCGTGATAATTAAGAAAGAATACCGTTCGACAGCCACCGCGTGGCTAATTAAACATGTTTTCGATCGGGGACGCGAACGAAAACGTGTAATTTTTTCTTAACGAGAGAACGAAACGCGTGTATATATGTACATATGTTTTTCGTAATTACACGAGGAAGCTCGGGAAACGTTGTCTACAGGCTGTTTCGGTTTACTGGACCGACTCTCCGTTAGTTTCAACACTAGTACAGCCAGGGACAAGACGATAGGACACTCTATGTTTCTTCGTGTTTCCATACGATGTCGGAAGGAAATGTACATTTTCGTAGATCAATTATATTGTACACGTAGCTGTAAATGTTCATACAGTGGGTGTAAAAAGTATTCGTACGCCAATAAATTTGACACAAAAGTTCGTAAAACCGTTGTTTACTAATTATTTTTTTATAAACAATGAGTATTAACATATTCTAGGATATCTATGGAATAGATGCAATGCAGAAAAGAAATGATTTACTTGTATAACTTACAAAATTAACAAGAAAAAAACACAAAATCGACAGAAACACACAAGCAATAACTATTCGTACAGTTCTTAAATTCCCATAAATTGACGAAAAAAACGCAATTAAAATTAATTTAGCATTAGAAAATTAAAGAAAAGAATTAATTAATACTTTGTAGGATATCCTTTTGAGTTTATAATTGCTGCAATGTTTTTAGGCATCGAATTAACTAAATTCGATGTTACGTGTGGCGGGATTTTCTTCCACTCCTCTATGAGAGCATTTTTTAGGTCTTCTTTTGAGGAAATTTCATGTTTTCCGATCTGACGGTCCAAGTAATCCCACAAGCGTTCTATGGGGTTGATGTCGGGAGATTGCGGAGGAGTTTTCAGATACGCCGGGGTATAATGTAGTATCCACATTCTGGTATTGTACGCAGTGTGCTTGGGATCATTATCTTGCATGAAAACGAAATTATCTTTAATGCCCATTTTATCAGCACTGAAAAGAAGATTGCACTTTAAAATATCAATATAAACCCTGTGGTTCATTATTCATTATGCAGCCCACAGTTGCAAAACCTCCACCGTGTTTCACTGTAGGCCGTTAGTTTTCTGGATTCAATTCTGTATTTTTTTTTTCTCCAAACAGTACAGTGTCCATCTGATCCAAAAATGTTGAATTTGCTTTCATCTGTGAAAATCACTCTATTCTAGTACTCCATTGGCGTAATGACATTATTAGTTGCGAATAGTAATCTTTTCTTTCTATTCGTTTCACTTACGAAATATTTTATACGGGCTACCCGACCATGATATCCTCGATTTCGTAAAAAACTACGCACAGTACTAACAGATATATCCGTATTTAAATTATTTTTAAGGTTTTCAACTATTTTTATTGCACTTACTTTTGGATTTTGCTTTACCATCCTAACAATAACTCGGCCAGTATGATCATTAAATTTCCTTGAACGTCCACTTCTTGCGTTATTTTTCAGTGTTTTTCAAAGTCCGTGCCTATCAATTATGCTTTGTATCGTAGTTCGAGGTCTACTTACGATGCGTGAAATCTCTGCCAAACTTTTACGTTGATTATGCAAATTAACAATAATTTTTCTTTCTGCTATTGTAGTTTCCACTCGATTTCGTCCCATTTCTAAACTGTAACTCACAATACTAAAATCAATGCTTTCAATGCTACTGATATTACCAACGTTGAAAAACATACTGACGATCCACGAAGCAATAATATGACATTTTGTCATTATAAATTCTCCTGTAAGCAGTGCAAATTAAGAACTACACGAACAGTTGTGTATTTCTGTCGATTTTGTGTTTTTTCTTGTTAATTTTTTAAGTTATACAAGTAAATCATTTTTTTTCTGCACTGCATCTATTCGATAGATATCCTAGAATATGTTAATACTCATTGTTTATAAAAAAATAATTAGTAAACAACAGTTTTACGAACTTTTGTGTCAAATTTATTGGCGTACGAACACTTTCTACACCCACTCTGTATACAAGAAATTCCATTTATTTTATTTGCTAAATGGAAATTAACGAATTAATAGTTCTATACAGAGTGTCCCAAAAATGTTTTAAATGTTACTCTTGAAAAGGGTGACTCCTAAGGTCATTTGAAATAACTTTCTCCTTTACAAAAATGTTTTCATTCAGCTCTTTGGAGGAATTACAACATTTTTGGGACATCCTGTATAATATTACTGATATCATCTTGATGTACACGGTATCTTAGAAAAGTTGCAGACTTGTGTAATCATAAATGGAATTCCGTTGATTAAGAAATTTTTATTGTTTAGCTTTCTACATATGTACGTCCTCCCTCTAGCTGCGAATTGAACATTCATACAGTGCTTCGAAAGCCTTGGGAAATTCCTCCTTTGTTATCTGTTTGAATTGCTCGATTACCGCCTGCCTTAATCGCACTCACCTCTTCATAATACGTTCCCTTCAATACAATTTTGTTTTTTGCGAACAAGAAGTCAGCAAGCGCAAAGTCTGGCGAATATTATCGGTGTTTAATGACGGTTATGGTAAAGAACAAATGAACATCGTCCAACAAGCAAAATTTAAGGCACTGATAGAGATTAAAATTATATAGTGAAAATTAACTACAATTAATTTCTCTTCCTTGCTACTGAAAATGTTTATTTAACATTAAAATCCACGGTCTATTGATTATATTTTTATGAAACAAACATATTTGTTTTCTTAGCAACATGTTTGTACCATTTTTCTGATTAAAATGAGACCAAACATGGCATTATTCGAAGCATAATTGCTGGTTATGTTCATGATTTAGTAGAACCTCGATTATCCGAACCGATGATATCTGAATTTTTCAAAAGTTTTATCTAGGCATGTTACGAGTTGATAATGAAGTTAGTTCATCATAATTATAAGTCATTATGCATGAATGATTGGGAAAAGACTTTTGCATAACCCAATATATACACAGAATCGTTTGTACTACTTATTCCTTGTGTATTTTCTAAAGAAGGAAAGGAGAAGAAGTTTAAATATTAATGAAACATTACTGAGGATGATTCATAATACTGCTCTATAATTTCAGTAAATACATGCTAATACATGTAAAATGTTTCTTGGTGTAACATACAGTTAGGTTAATGACAGCTTACAGCCATACTTCGCGTCTACCACTTGTTAACTTCTTACCCTTATTACAGTATCTTTGTTCTCTTCTTTTTTCAGTGCATTATCACTGTAGAATCAAGCTGTGTTATTCTCATTGCAGCATATTTACTGTGCTTAAATATAGTTCGACTACATCACTATACCCGCCAGAAATAAGAACTCTTCTTTTGTCATATTCAAATAGTCTTGCAATTATTTCCTGTGTAGCAAAATTACTTCGCTGTGATAAAATAGTCTGTGAAAACATGAGTAAACATCAAGTAAATACCACAAGAATATTATTAAAAACTAATATTAAAAAGTACTGATAAAGTTCTATACTGAATAAGTACTAATATTAAAATGTACACATCTGTATGCACATTATAAAAAGACTAAAAGAATTTACTAAAAGATTCCTTGTTATGTGAAACAAAAGTATTACTAGATTGTATCTGTATACACGGTTCAATTTTTTAAATTTACAATTGTTGAGATCGTAAACATGGACCTATTCAACAATTTTATTTCTTTGGGTACATTTCGCGAATTGAAGATCAAGATTTCTCGAATTTACATTTTAGGTGTCCCCTAAAACATTGCATGTATGAAACATAAATATAAAATATATACTTAAAAGTAAAAAATAGTTTGAACAATTGTACGTGAACAATTTTTCTTTTCATCGAAAATATTAATGAAAATAAATTAAAAATGAGTGTTTAACAAATGCAAAATATATTTTATTATCAACCATTAAAAGATGACTATTTCTTAAATATCTTTAGTGAAGATTTCACTGCAATATCTCTAATAGAGATCATGAGTTATAACAAATTGTCACTAAATTCTTCGATCCGGAACACTGGTACGGCATTAACCTAGAACTCGTAGTAGTCCGAGGGCTAAAAAATGGCTGAACATTTAGATACGTTCATGCTATTTTTATAAAGTCACTGTTAGTGCCCCGTAAACCTAGTTTGAAAAATTCGGATATGCCGTAAACGCATAAAGATCCGCAGTCTAATTATTACTTTAGTACTAAAAAGCGATCTCCAAGAAATTAATAGCGAGCTTCTGAAATATAAAAATTCAACTCTTATTCGCAAGATACTTAAGATAGTTGAAATCGATTCGGTCGAGTAACTCTAAAAAGGACAATCGAGATGTGAATTTTTGATTGTTCAAGTCAATTTCATCCCGCTTGAAGCACAGCAGCATGCTATATAGTTCGCGATGCGTGAGCAGCCAACTTCCCTGGAAACTGCAAGATGAATGAAGAAGATACGCATCGTTCGCGAAGTGCAGGAAGAACATAATTCCTCGGACCTAGCCACCGAGTCCTGCCATCTTCGGCTAATTCCACGCGATAAGCGTAGATCTCGGCTCGACTTCCGCCATTATGATCGGAGATAGACGTTTGACGGGCGTTTCTATCGATCTCTCTTACGGTATAACCGCGGGCTTGCTACGTAATCCGATATTTTCGGAACAGTTCTTTCGCTCGACGCGTAAAACAGAAATTCTTTTATATAACTTCATACAGGGTGTCTCCAGATATCTGTCGGTCTCAACAGAGCGAGTCATTACCAATTTTACATCGCGTTCTCGCAAGTTCATCTTTTCTTAAGTGACGATAACAATTTAGATATATGGAAGATAAGATAATTTCAGTAAACATTTAAAGATGAAATATAGTTTATCGTTCGAATATCGAAAATTCCATGGACACAAAAGGTACCGGATCATACTCCTTCACCTTGAAAAGACCCAATTTAGTAATGAAGTTTATGTAAAAGTGAACTATGGAACATTTTTTAATGCTCAGAGCAATAAGTTAATCGATTAATAACTTGATTGTAATACAACTGTTGTGACAAAAAAAATTGATTACTTCCTTTTAGGTTACACCCTACCGATCTTTTACGTTGCTCCTTTTTGGTGGACGTTCGTGGGTTAAATATAAAGAATACGGCAAGCTGTCTGAAACTGACATGATATTTTATTTGCTCGAACCGTCATTCGATTAACGTGATCGCGTGAAACATTGATTGTTTGCATAGTTGCACAGACGACGCCGAACGAGACATTTCCAAGTTGTCCACCGATCAATTTAGAACACGGGAACCCGCTCTAAATATTTCACGCAGTTTGCGGCGCTGATACGTTGAAAATTTCAAGAACCGATCTGTTCAAAATCCAGCTCTTAATTTCTCTCTTCCTGCGACCGGATTCTCCCCTGTCCCCTCCGCTTAGCCGAACGACTAAATATACACCTAACTCGGTCGTATTCTGATGCAAATCCGCGAATGCAAATTTAATCGAAACGCAGTCAGCCGAAGGAAACACGGAATGTATCGGGCCACCACATGCGCGCATCCTCCAACTAAAAATACTTGAAATTTTCTATATAGCCGCGCGCGCGCGCACGCTCCGTTTCTTTGTTAACGAACGTCAGACGTGACAACCGGAAGTAAGTTCATCGAACCTGCCCTCTTCCCCCCCCCCGTCCACCCGTTAACTAGCCGCAGGAAATCGACGGAAACGGTGCACGTACTATTTAAATCGGCTGGATATCAATAACGTAGTAGTTTTTGGGGGATTTCATTGATTTCCGATGGAGTCGCGTTCACGTGTATGTACAAGGACGGCGGCCAAGGTAGGCTACATGCACAACATTGTAATTGATTGGACCTGTGGCCTGATAACCGCTCGGTGACCTCACCAACCCGCTCGATACGCGTACCCGACCACGGTATAATTATTTCTTCTTTCTGTGCGTTCGGAATCCCGACGGTTCTATCTCGCGAAACGCTCTCGAATCGATCACGCGAATTATGTGCCTTTCAACGCGGAAAACCGAACGTTTTTACGAATCGGAGTCGCCCGGACCCGGCCCGATATCGAAAAACGCGACCTTTTCAGGCGGAAACTACGATTATTTGAAAAGCCAGTCTGTAAACACGCCGATATTCGCCAAGTTCTGCTCGCTAATTACAAGCACACTCCTCGATCAAATGACAGCACATGTGTGCAGTCCTTTAATTTCTCGAGCACTACGTAGCATTGTGAAACGCAGCACGCAGTATCGTAATTGTTAGTAGGGGCTATAGCTGTTATAACCAAAAAGAAAGAATGTCATGGAATAACAAGTATCTCATCGACTAAAATCGTGTTGGTTAAAAATAAGGATTATAAGTAACCGAAAATTTTTCCTCTTGTTGGTAAAAGTTATCGTCAACAGAAATTCATTTCAATCACTTATAACAGTTATCTATGCAAGAAATTTATTTTGATCGCTAATAACAGTTATCGAAGGGAGAAGTTTATTTCGTTCGCTCATAGCAGTTATCGATGAGATAAATTTATTTCGATAGTTCATAACAGTTATCAATGAGAGAAGTTCATTTCAATAGCCCATAACAGTTATTGAAGAAATTTATTTCGATCGCTTATAACAGTTATGGATAAGAGAAGTTCATTTCAATCGCCCATAACCGTTATTGAAGAAATTTATTTCCATCGCTTGTAACAGTTATCAATGAGAAAAAATTATTTCGATCGCTCATACCAGTTATCAAGGAGAGAAGAGAGAAATGAATTTTCTCATCTATAATTATTATGGACAAGTGAAAAGAAGTTCGATCATCTATAACTGTTATGAGCGATTGAAATAAATTTCTCTGATTGATAACTGCTATGAGGGATCGAAATCAATTTATCTTATTGGTAACTGTTATGAGCGATCGAAATGAACTTCTCTCATCGATAACTGCTTTGAGCAAACGAAACATTTTTTCTTCATCTATAACAGTTATCGAGGAGGATCCAAAATTTCGGACACTAATTACTGCTATTTGTAACCAAAAAGTATAAAAATCGATATTTTTTTATCATTTTGCTTCGAATTTGTTTCTGTATATTTTGTTTAGATTATCTTAAATTTGAATAATAATCAATTTTTTATTAATGATTTTTATCGTAGAAAATTTTAGAATAACTAGTATTTTTGGTCCCTGATTGTTAGGATGCTGAGAGAAGGGATCTGATAATAAATAAACTTCATGTGTCGTTTTGAGCAAGCAGAAGAAAAAGGCGAAATCTTGAAGCAGAAATGGTGGTACACTTCGTGGTAATATCATTCACTGTTTGCCATGTAATTAACAGTTAATTTTATTTTAAAAAATGGCTCAAAAACTGAATCCTCGAAATTCATATGATAAACTATTTTATGTTTAAATTGTAACTCCTTGCGTACGAATGCCAACGTTACAGCAGTACATAGAGTTATTCTGAAAACAAATTAAACAATTTTTTATTTAACACAACCTCTTACCCCTACTTTAACTTATGCGATGAGCTCTGCATGATTTTGGTTTGTAGAGAACATGAATTTATTGGATTCACATAGTAATATAACAGAAAAAGTTCTCTTTCCCAAAGAGATAGTAAAATAAATCAATTGAATATTGTTTGAGGTGGCCTTTTTAGTGAAAATTTCACCACATTCTTCTAACATGAGAATTTTTTGGAGCAGCATTTTTCCGACTGGCGGATATAAAATAATAATCTCTTTGCATTGTTTTGCATTGACTCGGTGCACTCGGTGGATGTCCCTTCATCATTTCGAACGAGAATTTTGTCCATATCTGTAAAATTTTATTTCTTCTCTGCTGATAAATCCTTTGTCTGCGTATTACAAACGAAAAAGTTGATTTCATACGTTTGTCATTTTCTTGTATCCCATTAATTTTGAATGGTTCTAGTTTATCGTAACAAGAACTGTCATAAATAAGAGTAATATGATTCACTCGTTTGTGTGAATTGTCACTCAATCAACAATTACTTTCATGCTTCATAATCACAGTTAAGCCTAACCTGCTTAACCCAAATCAACCTAACCAAGCTTACCAAGTGTTTTTCATGCGTCAACCGATTTTGGGTTTGTATATAATTAACTTCGATTTACAAAAGACAGGTTTTAAATTTTCGTTATAGACGGATAAAATAGTTATAAATCGTGATCACCACTTTTTTCACAACTTCGACCATAGCAATTTTAATAAAAGTTCTTTTACACATTATCTAGTAAAAAAATTCTAACATCTCAAAATAACTCGAGAAGCTTGGTCCAATTTTGAAAAGTTATTCTTTCTTAACATGTTCATCACCGCGTGAAGTCTGTACCTATTTTTTAGTACAGAGACAATTTTTTACACTTTTAGCAGTGTGCTTAACAGACTTCATAATTATTCTTACTTCACTTGCGTGCTTTTCAGTTCGACTGATTGCGATGAACTGAATGTTAAGACGTAGACTAATAGTTTGTAAACATACCAAAGTGCTAGATGTAAACATACTACCAGAACATCCCACGTAAACATTTCTTGTAGGGACCGGTGCAAAACCGAGTCAATCTATATTTGTCGTCATTGCCAATCGAGGAGACATTAATTATTGAAAAAAATTTTTTAAGTTACTTCTAACTAGGACAAAAACAATTATAATTTTTTGATTGTTTGTTATTCTTCTATATTCCTAGCAATAAATAATAATTTACACAAAAGTTGTGGTTGTTGGTTCAGTTTTGCTCGTCACTGTATATCGAGAATTCAAACAAGACCATAGCGTTGGTCACCGATGACTACCATGCAGTCAACGTGTTGAAAGGTGCCCGAACAGTTTTGCTCGGTACTGTATGCATAAACTTTGTGGCTACCATTCTGCTTGTTTAGAAAACCAGGCGAGATGAACTTTATTCACTATCAGGCTCCTCCTCTCCTCGTTCGTAACAATTACGAGCAATGCGTGTCACTTCGAGATTCTATGTAGTTCTCGAAAAATTAATACGTTACCATTTTGTCCAGGAGTGAATTTGTCGTTGTACGTGTCTCGTGGAGCGCGTCTTCCGAAAACGGCGAAACGAAACGTACGGTTCCGCGCGTAGCTGGTGGAATTTGTGTCGCGTAATCGTTTCGCCGTTTCACGATCAAAAGCGTGAAACGCCGTTGAAAAGATCGCGGAACCGCCGCCGGGAGGAAAATAGCGTGTTCCATCCCGGCGACAAAAGACACTTGCATCCCCCGTAACGTTTACGCCACCACGCGTTGTTTTAAAGAACGGCCGGGGACAAGGGAGGCGGGCACAGGCGGGGGCCGGGGGGTTGGACGGCGGAACAACGTTACGTCGTTTCATTGGACACCGGTGTCTAATGCCCACAATTTTTGTTCTTCCTCCGTTTTTTTCCACTTTGCTTTTTTCTTTTCTGTTCTTTTTTTTTTCTCTTGATTTTATTTTCCACCGTAATCTAGGAAACGCGCGACGGTCCCGGCCGCCAACGGAACACACAAGTCCCGGCGCCTTTTTTTCCCTCCCGTGTATTCCCGGGATCTCTCTCCCCTCCACCCCCACCATGGCGTCCGAGGCGCAACAAAAATTTCTGGTTACACGCTCTAATACGTTTTTTCGTCGTGCTCATTGGAGAACGGCTGTCGCAGTAAAATTTACCAGAAAGCCATGCACCGGTCCGCGCGAATTCCTATTTTTTTGCAGCTAGAAAAGGTGCGCACACTCTCCGGCCGGTGAAAATAATCCAAAATAAGTCACCGATATCGATCGGGGCCGCGCAAAAAGAAGGAAAACGTTAGTCGGCAGCCACGCGGCTAGCGTGTGCGCTGCAGCCAGCACGCTACCGCCCCAGTACGACCGTCGGATACACACCAATGTTCACCTGGAACACCCCCTACGGCCGACCCCCAAACCTCCGACCTACCCCGTCGGCCTCCTCCGGTGCTTTTATGTTTCGTTTATCAGGCTTAACATGCGACTTTTCCTAGCTATTCGACCGGTATGCAACGCTGCTGTGCCGACGCTCGTTCCGAGGGCCACGATTATCAAGATGCGAACAGACGTCGTAGTGTTCGATCTGGGAAATCGTATTGTGCTTAGGAGCCCGTTGCACGCTGCTCTAAAATCATCATTTACCAGGGTCGCCCAGGTAAATCCGGAGAACTGGTCGTGTGAAGGAAAACGGTTCATAATTCCTGGAAACTGTCAATTATATTCTTTCGTCAGTTGGTGCAAAAGTTCTGAATGGTACAGTTAGGGACAAAACGATAGGACACCCCATGTTTTTTTTTGCGGTTTCATTTCATATCGGTAGAAAATGCACATTTTAGTAAATCAATTATTATATTAGGTTGGGAAAAAGAAATCCATTATTTTTACGTGAAATTCAAGACTTTATTTAACATGTTTCGGATTGTCCGAATTGGGTCAAATATCCACCGTTTTGTTCTACAATTTGTTGCCTTTTTAAAGGTAGCTTCATAATGCCTCACTCATAGAAGGCTTGACCCCTATTGGCGAAAAACTCTGGTAAACGATTTTCACAATCTTCTCTTGATGCCAATTTTTTATCACTAAGGAAGTTTTGCAATGCAAGAAAAACATGGTAATCGCTTGGTGCCAGGTTCGGACTATATGGTGGATGCATCAAAACTTATCAACCAAGCTCCCGGAGTTTCTGGCGAGTCACTATAGACGTGTGTGGCCGGGGGTTGTCCTGATGGAACACAACACCTCTCCTGTTGGCCAATTCTGGCTGTTTCTGGTCAATCGCATTGATTGAAAATTGGAATTGAAAATTGAAAAAAAAAATTTTTTTTTTTAATTCAAAATTGCACGTAATTGGCTGTTACAGTATCGGGACCGTAACACCATTCACCATTCACAATTTCAGCCGCCTGGTTTGCATTTTCGCCTTTATCAAAGAAAAACTGTAAAATGTACTGAATTTTCTCTTTATTGACTTCCATTTTTAGCACCCTGTAATTTTCAACTGAATGGACCAAACAAAAAACAGCAAAAGAATTTTTTTAGTGCGAAATGTCACCTTTCCAATGAGCATAAATCTGAAATTGTTTGATCGATAATTTACGAGATATCGATCACTACAGCCATTCACCGGAAAAATAATGGTTTTCTTTTTTCCCAACCTATTATATTGCACGCATACAGTGCCCCCACGTAAGTATTCGAACGCCCTTTCAATCAGAATAACTTTGTTTGGATTGGCCAAACGATTCGACTTTTCTCGAGTAATTAGAAGCGTTGGTTTACTAAGTGACATGTTAAAATGATTTTGGAAAAATTGTTATTGGTAGGTGTTACATGAAAAGATGAATAAAGGCATTTTTTAAAACTCTTTTATTTCAGCCCGTAATGACAATTTTTAAAAAATTATGTAATTTTGTGAAATATGAAAATTTCATCCTGCTTGAATACGCGTACACATATTACGTTTAATACCATCAAACAACTGGGTTCATCTTAACAATAAAGTATTCTATACCGAGAGTATTCAGTACACAAAATAGCATGTTGCTTACTGTGCAGAAAGATCAGCCCTTTCTTGTTGGTTGAAAATACAGAAACAACTTCTTCCTAACAATAACATTTATTTATAGAATTCAGAATTAGATTACAGTTGTTCACATTAATATTCGGACGATGTATTTGATGTGCCATATAAGGGCATGATATCAGTATCATGCTGCTCATTGTGGTCAAAGACGCGACATTTCTTAATTGAAAATACAAAAACAATGTCTTCTTAACAATAACGTTTAATTATATCAGGATCAGTATTCGCCGGTTACGCGTCGTATCCTATACGGAAGTGTCCACAGGAAGTAGAATTGGTTGGTCATGATCAGACGCGTCAGAAGATTCCGATTCAAGCATTGCACTCACCAAACAACTATTTTAAAACAGAACCGTACTGTTTTGTCTTGCATCTACAAATTTTGAATTAAATAAATTTATCGATTATACTTAATTTCGATTTTACTTCGAATTAATTCAAATTGTAATATCGATTACACCAATTTCTCATTTATACAAGTTTCTATAAAAAAGTTTATATAAAACTTCTTTGATTCATTTTACTGAAAATGAGAAATTTTTCAGTTAATTATAGTTCACATTTAGTTTTCTATTGATCTTTACCAACCCATTTTAACGAAATATTACGAGCTTCGTGCAACATAGAAAATTTCAGAAAATGTTCGATCGTATATTTACTCTTGCAACAAGAGAAATAAATTTTCGCGCGCCGCTATTAGCTCAGGATTATCCTTGATTTATAATACTTTATCGAGGATAATAGCGATTTTCTAGGTCTCGCCACCAGGAGGTCACGAGGAGTAAAGACCCAAGGGAAATAGATGGAACAAAGCCCCATCGACAGAATCAAAGTTCAATCTCCTTCTTCTTTTTACATCGGTTTTACAATAGACTTGAAACTAACTTAAATTCGCGCTATCTGATTCTAAATTCTCTGAACGAACGTCCCTTCCTCTCTAATCTAATCTCCAATTCAAATGAATTAAAATATTTTCGAAAAGAATAAATAATTATTTATGCCTGTCACAGTACTAAATGGGCAATTATAAAAGTGCAAATAAGGAATCTATTGTAACATCTCCGATGCTAATCTGTGTATTCACTTATAATACTCAATGTATATAAAGTGGTCTATAGTTATGTATGTCACGTACAATACAATTTCATTTCAAAGAGAACAATTGTCTTATTCTCTGAAACGTTCAACCATTTGCAGACCAGGATTTTTTAATATACTGAAAATATTTTCCTCAGGAAGCTAAATTCTATATCAAAGTCTTCAGTTCTGAGGAAACTAAAATTACACATGGAACCTCTGTTACAACAACAATTAAATTATTTGTTTGCAGTTCCGAGAATTAAATATATGGACCAGATCTCGCTAATGTACATTCCTTCTGAAAGAGTTAATAACTTAACGTGTACACTTCATAAATCGTTTATAATATAATAAAATAAATTCTGAATAAATGGTATGAATAAAAATTGTCTATGAACCGAAGTTTAAAACTATTTGGTATAGTTGAAAATATAATGTGAAAGAGGTTGTTTCACCTTTTCCCGGCGTTAATTCGACGACGGGGAATGAGTAATGTGCTTTGTCAGCATTCGTACAACTCTTCTTATTTGTCATTATTCTAATTGCAATTATGAAGCGTAACGCAACAGATTTTTACAGGATAGAAGCTTCGGCCAATCAGATTTCTTTTTGTATTCATTAAAGACACGATGATTACGGCGTTCGAGGGCTATGATCAACAGTACGGTTCGAAACGAGAAAATCTCTTGAAATTGTAAAGAATTCTTTACCATTTTTTGCCAGACCGCGCTCTGTTCTCCCGAGTTAACGTAATTAATGACTGGAGTAACACTTGATGATACATCGATTAAAATGTATAAGCCACCGGAGTTACGGAATCCGACGCGTCTGTTGCTTTCGTATTTCCCTCGTTTCGCCATCCTTCTTTTCTCTTTATTTCTTTTTCTTTCTCTCTCATTTTTTTCTTTTTTTTTTTTGTTGCGAGCGAGCGCTTAGTTTTTAATTCTTTGAAGTATTATGGTTTCAAGGTGTAACCGCCGCTTTAGCTCATGATTTCATTCTGCATGCACCGTGGTTTTACGATTCAGCCGCTTACTCGCGATCAGTGGTTAGTGTACTTTTATGAGGGCACCTTTTTACATAGAATTTCACTCCCACATTTCCCGGAAAAAACCGAATACGTTTTCCGTATTCATAAAAATTGCAGTCATAGTACGTATTAAAATGGGAATTTTCGAGCTGAAATTTCGTAACATTCAAAAACAGAATTAATATTAAGCAATCATAACTCGGATTCCGAATCGTTGCCTATTTAAAGAATAATTCTTACTTGAATTATATAAATAGAGCAAGGCTGCCAAATGTAAAATAAATCACAAGGAGTTTCTGGTATAGTAAATAATTTGAATATTTACTCGAAATAATCAAACACAAATGATAAACAGTATTAACACTTTCACTGCCAAACTTGAAACCTCAAAAATTCCATAAAATCAAAGTAGTTATCTAATGAAATAAAATTGTAAAAAATTAAATGTATGATATTGAATATCCAACTTTCTTGCATGTTACAGATCCTAATAAAATTTGGAACAATTAATATATTAACGCAAAAATTCATTCTAAAACCTGGATAAATAATTCCGTCACCCACATATGGGTGACATGGCACTCAACGTGTTAAATAGGAATTTTCGTGGTGGAATTACGTGAAATTCTAAAAGTCGATTAACATTACATAGTCGAAACCCAAATTTCCAGTCATTGCCCATTTGAAGAATAATAAATTCCTAATTAAGTAGTATAGTTAGAGCAAAGCCGTGAACTATGAAATAATTCTACGGTTTGGGCAACACAAGTAAGTAAGTTTTACATGTAAATTTAGTAATTAAATCAACTCTGATGTATATCGGACAATGTGTAAAATCAGTGCTGTCTATTGTTCCAAACTCTCCAATCGTAAAAACGAAGCAACGCGTGGAAAGACTTAAAGTCTTAATTCGTTCCGCGCCGGGAATCAAAACAGATTTTCCGAGGATTGCCGAGAGAAAATCGCGCGGAAAGAAAATAATTATAGAGGGCATTCTATTCATTCGTGTTTGCCAATTTTCAGAATCTTCATTAATTTCGATAGAACGTTTTCCCCGTTCCCGAGGCCTTCGTAATTATTGACGGCGACCGCGCAAAACTCTCTCCCTTCGATGAATAAATACTTAATTAATGTAACGCCGCCGGTAAATTGTTTCTCACAGAATTATAAGCGGTTCCGTGAACAATTATCGTAATGCGTTGCGTTAATGGTTAATTAAGTAAATCGGCAGGGTACACCGTTGATAGTCCCGCCGAATCTACGATGGAAATGCAGACATATTGTTGTGTGCCGACGGGAAACAAAGGATACGATGCAGCCGTGATCTTGTTACTCTTTTCCTTTGGGGATTTCGCAGTGAACACGCTCGTTAGTATTCTTAATAATACGTTCTAAGCATTATCGCGATGTAAAGAGTTGCCGGCTTGGCTTCCAAAGCAAGCGTAAAGGTTTTACAGCTCGTAGATCCGCTTCTCCAGCGAGAGGCATCAGTTATATACTTTGTACCATAAACATCTCGCAACCCGATCTCTTACTATACGCCGTTGTATTCATTGCATTCGCGATTTATGACGGCAAAATTATTTTACACACTTCCACTGTTACCCACTTAACCCGTGAACTGACAGACATTTTCATTCATACGCAATACTATGATTTTGATATTTCTTCAGAGATGACAAATGCGCGAGGTATACCATCCGACAAAATAAAATGTTTCGCAGAGTCAATCGGTTTTAAGTCCGTTGTAAATTGCAATAAAGAAAAATGTGGCTTCAAACATTGATTTATTTAAATGGCATTATATAGGGTGTCTCGGCTAAACGACACCGCATCTGTCTTATTATTGAGTTCCTTCTGAAGGTCGTTCGTTTTAGATTTCAGAATTGTGGATATTTTTTAAAGTGGAACTTTGTATTTTTTCTTAGATGTACTCGTACAACGTAATAAATTTAACGATCTTAACGATCATTTAATCTCGAGTAAACAACGTAACAAGCATTTACGGAAATCAAGGTGACCTGGTTAAACTTTACCTCGGGCAACATGGCGGCGCCCTTACCTGTCAAAAATGCTGAAAATTGCATATCTTTACACACACATAATTCTTGAACTAGTGATCTCCTATGATTGAAACTTGGATTTTCGACATTTTCTTGTAAAAATGTACAGGATTGCATAAAAAAAAAGTTAAAAATTTCTGGTTTCCTCAGGTAAAGTTAAGCCTTTGTGATTTTTTTATAAGTGTTTTTTAGGGTGAATATTTTTCTATTCCAAGCATACTGCGAAACTGCTATTAAGAACACTGCAAGTATGCATTTTTTTCTGAAAATACATGATGGTTAATAACAAAGAACACAATATAACTTTAAAATCGTGATAAACATCGAAATTAAAAAAGAGATAACAATAAATATTCGAGATTACCAAATAGAGACCATGGCAGCTTATGAATCGAACAGATTAAGCAGACACCCTCGAGATATACAATAATGACAAGCGAAAATTTACGTTTGAAATTAATGAGCAAAATTTACCGTCAACAAATAATATATGGCCAAAAATAATTCTACGCGGATTTATCAAACACTTTTTCAGTAATAAACTACGTATCTTTCATGCTATTCTGATAGTACACGCATTGCGTCACATTATGGAATACGAGTAATCAACGTAGAGATTATTTTCTTAAACATAATCCATTTCTGTTATGCGCATAATATCTACATATGCAAGGTATTTAAAAATTCTTCATTCATCATGATTAACTTTCGAACAACGTATAACGTTACAAACTCCCGTGCATATCATAATTAAATGAGAATTCCATCAATTATACTTTCCATGTGACGGCGTAATTAAATGTCCCACTCGCGTTGATATTATACTGTGGATCCAAATAGTATTTGAACGCTAAATTTACGATTTTGCGAAAAATCGTCGATATTTAAACGACGTAACGGGTGGAAAACTGAAGAGATGTTTGCCTTTGAAATGTCGACCAATTGAAACGTCTCTAAAAACATGAAAAAAATTTTTTTGTTAATGAATCAACGATTGGTTTCAACATTGAAGGAGGACGTAAAAAAACTTTATGTACGATTCTTCGGAACCGTTTTACCATGTTTTGAATGAACGGTATACTGCCAAATTTACAGTAATATAAGTAGACTGCTGAACTTTATGCGTTTATGGCTTATAAAAATTTTCAAACAATCCGAGGATATAAAATACGATAGAATTTAGAACAATTTTTATGCGTTTTGGATCTACAAAGTCTATTTCCACTAAAAATAAAATTTCACGAGTTTCCGCTTTCTTAAAACTTGTCTACAAAAATTGAAAATGGCATAAACATTCACAGTCCAAATATAAGATACATCATTACATAAACAAAATTTTTTACGAAATTGTCACAGGACGAATGTCGACAATATTTCCAAAATCCAAAATTTCGTGTCCAAATATTTCTTGTGTCCACTGTAAATATCTAATTGGGTTAGTATCCGACTCTGTATTAGCTTTCTTGTAATTGAAACGAGTCGTTAAATCATCGCGACGCTCGGAAGAAATTTTCATGACTACACAAGGCAGTAATTTCGACGAACCTCGAGAATAACTCCGTTCAAGAAACCTGTACTTCGTTTTTTCTTATCGGAAGTCCTTGCCGCCTAGATTTCCCACGGGAATGGTAAAGTTAACTCAGTTAAGAAAAAACACGCACAAATAGATGTACGCTCTGATACAAATACCCGGAGTATATTTGCGAGCGACTAGTTATTTATAATTCCACGGACAATTCGAAGATTAAGCTGTTCGTTTACGCAATGAAAACGACAAAGCTCCTCCCTCCCCCCCCCCCTCCTCGCAAAGCAATCACGATTCATTTGTAAAAGAAATGCCATTTAATTAATGCTCTTTGTTATCGTAATTGAATTAATTTCCCACCGATAATCTTATCAATTACGCTCGTTATCGATCGTGTTTGACGTTACAATGGCAAGTAGCCCCGCTCCCGTTCGCCACGTTTAATAATACTATTACAATCGCTGTGAAAATTACTGTTATTGTTCCCGCGTAATTCCAAGACTGAAAATTTCATTTCAAAGAGTGATGTTACACATGTTTTCATGAGCATACAAAGGGATAATCTAATACTGGTACACATTTCGTACAAAATGCGATTAAAAAGTGAAGCTCTCGAAATTATCAGCGGAAAATCTATTTTGCGAATTCTCAACATTGCTTACCTTCTGAACTCTAGTTTGTCGCTGATTTTCCCAACTTAATGGTAGGAATAGTAAAAAATGGTAACCAACGCAAAATTGCAGAAAATCTAAATTAACTTAATGTTCTCATTTCTACAAGGCAACGTGTCTTAGAGATAGCCAAAAATCGCGATAAATCAAATTTAGTACCGTTACTTTCATTAGCTTTAAGGGGTTATATACAGTTAGAATTTTCAAAAAATCGATTTTTTTTTATTTCATTTTCGTAATGTACATATATTTAAGTATACGCTTACGCTTAAGACAGCGCTTACCAAGAACTCTGTTCCTTTTATTTATCTGCCAATTGTAAATGTTCTCTTCTTTGGAAGTGCTGGAGGGTGTATTATATGGTCCTGGAATAGACGACTCGATGTAAGTTGAAAAAAATTTGTTTACTCTATCTAAAATGCTTCTGAAACTGACGCGTTTCAACACGTTCTTTCGACGTATTTCAACGCGATCTTTCGACGCGTTTTTCTCGAAACTGTGTTTTCAAAGTCCGTGACCAAGATTTCTCGGAAACGGCTAAACCGATCACTCTAAAATTTTAACACAAGCTTCTTAAGTATATTTTTTAGTAATTAATCGAAGCTTTTTTCTCTCCGATGAATATTTTTTTTTATAAACTATTTAAGGCCAAAATTTTGGTGAAAAATCGATTTTTTTCTTTGAAAAGCCGCCATTTTGTCACAAAATTTTACTTTGCTTATTCCTTCGATTAATTACTAGATTATACATTTCTTTAACGAAATCAGTTTGGTTTTTTCATTTTTGATCATCCAGTCCAGAGATATAGTGGTCACCGCAAGGTGTCTTTTTTTAGAGGAGCTCCAGGAGATCAGCTATAGCAGGTTTCAAAATTATTATTTTTACGAATAAAAAATGTTAAAATACAGTTAAAAGTTACCATAATATGTGTACAAATTTTTACATTAATAGATGTAAAGGTCTTCTCAGGAAAAATTCTTAAAAAATCGTTTTTTTTTTGGGCCTCCTGACTGTATATAACCCCTTAAACTAAGAAACGATGTACGCAGCACGCTGTTTCCTCGGACCGAGCGTATCAAATTGACAGGGGGATTAAAAATCGCCGGAAGTTTTCGGCGAGCTCGGTAGTTTACCGATGACGGTCGATGCGTTAGTCCCTGAGTCCAGCGGCGGCGTCACGTATTGCATTACAGCCGGTGCATTCTTCCACATATTGTTGTGTACACTCGTCTAAACGATGTGTGCACGCCAGCTCGCTGCCAGAACGAAGCGAAGGGTGAAGGGTAGAACGCGGTGGGCGGATCGATATTAAAATAGTGACCGAATTCCAGCGTGCCGCAACCTACCCTAACACCCTTGGCTCACCCTTAAACTTGTCTTCTTTCTCTCGGCGGAACCGCATTCCCGTTTTACGCCCCCGTACGAGATACGCTTCTGCACGGAGGGGTCCGCGCAGAAAACTTTCCTCGTACCGGAGAGGAAGGAAAACAGCTCCATAAAGTGGCAGCCGAAATTCACTGCGCCGGGGGATGAGTCTCTCTCTCTCTCTCTCTCTCTCTCTCTCTCTCCTTCTGTTTCTCCCTCTCTCTTTCTCCCCCTTTATATCTGGAAAGAGACAGAGGAACGAGAGATAGAGGAGGAAAAAGAGAGGGCAGCGTCTCCTTACAGACTCAGCTGAAAAATAACAGCCAGTCTGCCCGAGAAACGTACCACGGGACCTTAAGGCTGCCATTCGGACGGCCCCGCTCTTGCGCCGTATTTACGGACTGCCTTCTGAATGGTGAATCTTAAACGATGCTGCATCCGGAGAAGCTGGCCTTTAGCGTGGCACGTCTTTCGCCGGAGCTGGCGCTGTCGCGTTTCGATCCGACACACGGTGTTTCGAACTGTGCTCGCTCGCCGAACGAAACCCAAAATTTCTCTGGCGAATACCACTTGCTAATGGCCCCCGCTTTCATTTAAACTGCATTATCATCATCGTCATCGTCATCGTCATCGTCATCGTCATCGTCATCGTCATCGTCATCGTCATCGTCATCGTCATCGTCATCGTCATCGTCATCGTCATCGTCATCGTCATCGTCATCGTCATCGTCATCCTCATCGTCATCGTCATCGTCATCGTCATCGTCATCATCATCATCATCATCATCATCATCATCGTCATCCTCATCGTCATCATCGTCATCCTCATCATCATCATCATCATCATCGTCATCCTCATCGTCATCATCATCATCATCATCATCATCATCATCATCATCATCATCATCATCATCATCATCATCATCATCATCATCATCATCATCATCATCATCATCATCATCATCATCATCATCATCATCATCATCATCATCATCATCATCATCATCATCATCATCATCATCATCATCATCATCATCATCATCATCATCATCATCATCATCATCATCATCTATGATTTTTATTTTTTTTTCGCCAACAATTACGCGAAACAGGAATTCGATAAAACAGTACCGGATGAATCAGTAAGAACTGCTATTTAAAATGTATCTATTGATTGTACTAAAAGCTTTTTAACGTGTAGCATTTTAAGGGCCTCGTCATTTTATCTGAGATGTCAAGGTGATTTTGAGTATTTTTTCTTTAAGTCAACACACCTGTCTGGTTTAATATCGCGTTCTTACCGATTGAAGGACCAATTCATCGACCTATAATATAATGACCTTGAGTTGACCTGGAAGAAACCTTTGAAAATTAATGCTAATTACACTGTCCAACATCAATATCGTGTTCCGATAACCAGCAGGCAACTCATATTTTACTTAAATCGTTTTTCATCGTCATCCTCGGTTTTCAGAAAATTTATTTTTCAAGGATAAGCCGAAGTGCCAAATCGAAACATTTTTTTCCCCATACAAATAAAATTCGTATGCAGAATGATTCACATTTTTCGATAACATTATGAACATTTTCAACACCTTAATTTGCAATTTATTTTAGAGATGGAGTTATAGATATACATTATATCAGCAAAGTTGCTGATATAATGTAAAAATTACAATTATTGCTGTACGCTTTGCTCGAACATTTCTAAGTATATTTTGCAGGCATTATTAAAAACACAAATCAATACATGTACCGTGATTTCCACGACTTCCGCGCGCAGTTAAAGAATATTTCTTGAGCCACTTTCCAAGTTACGTTATTGTAGATCTGTCGAAGTATCTTGTGAAAAGCTTTTCTTGACTCGAACCGATGCAAACTGGTAAAATTTGCTTCTGCTACTGTACCTGAGAAAGTTTGCATTTGTATTTCCTTAACTTATTTTCGACTTTTGCCTTTATTAAACGTCCGTCTGACTATTTTAAGACGTTCGCCACTCAATCTTTTCCTTCGCCTAACCCGCAATTTTGGGAATTGCAATCTAATTATTCCAGATGCAATTTATGCATAACGTAGCTTTTAAATATTTATTTACGAAAGAAGAATTAATTAACTGTAGTTTTTCTCCTTTTCTGCACGAGCCTCGTTAAACCGTAAGATTTCATATCAGATATAAGATTTCATTATCAGATTTCATTACGGTTTTTTGCACATTTCTTTGTAGCATAAATGCATACAAACAGTCTACCAGCGTGCATACATTTTGCATATTTAGATCCTGACAGTGTACGATGTTTCTACGTTTTGAATTTTATTTAAACGAATGACCAAAAGTAATAGTTATGTTTAAGAGTTTTATCAAAACAGACGATAGTAATCGAAAAATGTAAGATTTGTCTAAAAACCACATAAGATTATATAATTTTTGATTTTCAAGTGTTATGATTATAAATAACGACTCGAAAGTACTCGAAAAATAGTTTCGATTGTTAATAACTAGACTATATGGTCAAAGTGTTGGTAGAAACAGTGTTTTTGTTGCTTTGGAGGAAAAATTGAACTAAAGGAAAACACAAGAATATAAATTTTAATTGTAAATTAAAAACGTAAACAATTACAATTTTTTCACGAAAAAAAACGTTTGCTAGATAACGTTTCGTGAAATTTAATACCTATTGGCTGTTAGTAATTTGAACCAAAACTTGTACTACATATGCGCAGTGATGAAACAAATTGCAAAGCCAGAGATTTGATTGAATGTAATCAAAACAATATTTTCGCCATCGATAGCTATTACATGCAGTCGAAAAACAATTTCTATCAGCCGAAATAAATTTTCATCACCGATATGATGAAAGACAAAAATAAATTTCACATAAACACATTTTAATCGAAAAAGTAATTGTTTTCTATAACTTTTTTCAATCACGATTGCAGCAGCTGTGGTTTTTATTTAAACAATTGAGTATGCCAGTTATAACCAAAATGTGTTCTATTCGACAGTTTCTTTTGCATGTTTAATGTCACATGAACCAAACTGCGGTTATAGTGACCCCTGTGGGTATGTCGATGATTTAGAATATGTTTATATTAGATGGTATAACCCGATATCCTTTAGGTAGTTAAGGATTCTTTTACAGGAGTCCTCCACTTGTAAAATGTTCAGCGATCCTCGCACGTTGTGTTGTACTCTCTTAGTATTGTATTTTGGACAGGTAACCAAGATGTGTTCGATGGAGTTTTTAACATCACAGGTATCACAAGAGTTTGTTGATGCGGAATAATTGCGGTTTTCGTTCTTCAATTTTACAGCTATAAAATTTTGCATTCCTCGTCAATTTAAAGATAAAACCACAATTACTTTTGCACCAACCTAAAGCTACGTCCACACTGACGCAGCATCTCTTTTCTTCTTTAATTCGGTGAACGACAAGAAATAACTCGATAATTGCCTCAGTATAGACGTAGCTGAATAATTACTGGATAATTCTGTGTAGAAGCATTGCATTGTAACAGTCTACCGTCGCAGCCAAATTTTTAATCAATACGCTCTTAGTTAACAGAGAGCTATAGTTGAAGTTCCGTGGTCGAAGCCGTGCTGAGATCGGGTCGACATGGCGGTGACGGGGTCAACGGGAACTAGCAAAATAGTCAAAACGTGTATTAGACGCAAGTTGCAAATTACATGGCAGTTTCAACGCAGCATTGTTCTAAGGTATGTCGGCGGCTAACGTCCGTTTCAGTTACACCAGGGTTACACCCACGACAGTTAGATATTTCGGTCTTGAGATCGGCGTAACTTCCTGTCAAAGTTTGAGTTAACTTACCCGGGCAGGTGGAAAACGTGAGTCAAATTCATTTCGCGAATTACGATTCTGTTAACGATAGATAAGTTCCGAGCACCACGGTTTGCCGCTGGAGTTTCGATTATTTCGCCAAACGTACAGAGATCATCGACGAAAAAATTCCTCATTGGATCACGGCGAACAAATTATTAGAGCCACTTGCGTAAATTAATATCCACACTGAATTTCTGTTAATTTTTTTTTTATGCGATATCTATATTTTCAAATATAACACAAACAACTCAAAGTAATATTCGTATCTCGATAAAGAAACAAAATCTGAAGAAATCAATTATAGTATATCATCCTACGTTTGAAGAATTTCTTTTTATAAAAAATAGCAATTTTTTATAAAAATTTTTTGTATCTTCTGTTGTGACGGTAACAGAACGCTTGTAAATTGATCCGTGTCATATATTTTATTTGACATAATACGAGTAAAAGATCCTGTGAAATCTTTCTATAATTTAATCTTCTGTGTATACAAAGGGTGATCCCTAAGGTCATTTGAAATAACTTTTTCCTGTATGAAAATGTTCCCCGCGGCTTAGTTCAGGAGTTATTGACGGTCAACACGGACCAATCAGAGTTTACGTAAAGGAAAAAATTATTTCGAATGACCTTGGAAATCTCCCTTTTCGAGGTAATACAACATTTTTGGGATAACCTGCATAGGTGGAATAGTCCTTTCACTTTGAGGAATTACCATTGCAGAGCTATGACGACACCATTTTATAACAAAATTATTATGAAAAAATTTTGTTCGCATTTCAAAATTTGTATAATAAAGATCTGTAAATAGGTTTCGTTACATTTCGGTAGAAAATTCTTAAAATTAGGTTTGTCTTTAAAAAAGTGTCTTTAACCCTTAAGCGTTGTTCACACAGAAGCAACGAGCAACTTTCAGTGGATGTTGCATATACCTTGGAAGAAACGCTGTTTTTACCAAATAGAAGAAGCGGAAGGAAACAAAAAATCGCTCGATGTTGCATCGGTGTGGACATAGCTTTAGAAAGGTGGCCTAACCAGTGCAATTACATTCGCGAAGCATCAGAAGAGCCGATCCACGAAGAAAACAAAGAAATGAATATTTCACAGGCTATTCCAAGTTCGAGGCAATCGGATTCGTTGCTTCGAAACTCGCGACGATGAATTTATTACTTCGAATAAAAACTAATACAGTTGGCGCGTTCGTGACAAGTTGCCAGGCACAAAATAACATTTCGCGCGCGGAGGACAGAATTTTTAGTACCGGGCCCTTTTTCAAAACAAATTACTGCCATCGGTGTCACGGAAGAATGAATGAAATTCGACAGGGAGGTCAGCGAATACGTCAAATTCGCTGCGTCGCGTCGCTTCGATTTCACGTATAAAATGCTTCACGTGAAGCATTCAAAGTCCACACGAATCTCCCGGTGTGTGATCGAATTCTAGAATTCACAAAAAAAAAGGACCGCGTATATATATATATATATATATATATATATATATATATATTTTTTTTTTTCTGACTCCCGAAACAGTTCGGAAAAAAGAGTAGCCTGCGCGGCGCGGCGCCGAGAACACTAGACGCGAAAGCGCTTATCAGATTTTCATTCTTTGATAGTTTTGAGATCAATACCGTTCCAAGTGCTCCGGTGTTTTTGTTAAAAGGGTGACCGGTTTTTTTTCCGTTCCGATTTTCACTTTGGTACGATCTCCGCCCCCCCCCCCTCTATGTAACTTCTATTTTTCTCTGAAAAACTATTTTTTTGTTTGTTTTCGGTGTCATCGATGTCGATATGAAAGTGTTTCGCATGACCGGGGAAAAATCTATTCGTCGCAGCGTTGCGCGGAGGAAAGCTACCGCGAAAACATTTTTCTAGTTTATTATTTTCTTTTCCAGTGTGCCTGTCAAGTTGATGACCATTCGGCGACTACACCGACCGTGTGATTTCATTTAGGAGATAAACAAACATTCCTCCGGTTTGATTTTCCAGAGCACAGCTCGATCTAGCTCGATGGAAGTCATTTTGGTTTAATTTTCTAATTTCCATTGTAAGTTTACTGGAGAAGGTCGGAAACAACAACTGGATAAGCGTGTATAAATCGGAGGTCCAAAATAATAGTTTATTTTCTAATGTCTCATTGAGTGAACATTAATTTAACTTAATGCTGGTTAGCAATAAATCTCAAAGAAATTTTCCAAAAAATATTCAGTTTTAATATTCTGATTAGGAATAACCATCTCACTAGTAATCACTGTAATAAACCGAATTGTTTTCAGTCATCAGTAACCATTATCGATTAGTGGAATTCTGTTTTCATTACCGATATTTATTACACACAAAAACGTCATGAGATGTCAGAGGTTCGGATAATCTCTTGCTACATTGTTTCAAAGTCTTGATGCTCGAAACCCGCAATTATCATAGCACGAAACTAATAAACTAGTGATTGGTAACACAACGGTACGTTGAAAACATATTTTAGATACTTCAGGCACGACTTTCGGGGCAAACAGAACGCGCATCAACGTGTGAAGTTACATGCACGCACTTTATCTGCGGACGGCAACGAATATTGGAGCAATCTATGTAATACTCGTCATTAGGTGTTCGTACTGGTCTAGGTTTGTTGCACGCAAAAACATTGAAATGAAATAGGGAAACATCAGGGTTCGGATAAGTGCTGGGTACTCGCAGCGTATTTCCCACGTCATTAGTATACTGCCAGCATGAACTTTCGAGCAATTCGACAGGCGAGTCTCGTGATTGCCGTCGGTGCATTATGCGCACTACGCGTTGTGCTTGTACTAGGACAATTTAACAAAAAGAAAAAAATGAAAATCGTATAATTTTATACAGGGCCGACAACATAACTGCCACCTTAAAATATCTTACTTTTGATGGTGGAAAAGAACTTAATCCCGAATAACTAATCTTTTGTAAAAGTGATAATTTGATAACAGATAACACATCGAATCTTTCAATTATATTTGTGTTTTTAATTGGCGTTGTCGTCCAGAGATACAGAAAAAATATAATTTTTGTCACTTGAGGAATTAGGTGTCCGCCCTGATGTCGTCAATGCGTCAACATTCGTCGCGAAATGGTTAAACAGCAATAATTAGTAGACATTTCATGGATTTATGAGAAAAATGAGTATGTTACTATTTTCAACTTATTGAACATATTAAAAAGGGAAATAAATTTCTGTTTCGGTCCAAATTTTTATTTCGCATACAGACCCGCTGTCCGGTGATTAGTCACAAATCACAAAATTTCTTATGTATGGGTATTCCGATACTTATTGGAGCCACTGTGTGCCGAGCGAAAAGTTGTTAAGGTCTCGGGAAACTTGCGGACGGTGTAGTAGAGGGTATCGACGAGGAGATCAGCAGAAAATATCCGCAGCTATCGGCGGAATATTCGCGTTGGTCTGTGGAAGCCTTTATATTTCGAGCGCCCTTCGGCCACCGCGCGGTCCTCGCAGCGCAACGGAACATCCGTCGCGTGGGAACTCGGAGTATGCGACCCGCTTATACCATGTAAAAGGTTAAACGGCCTCTTTAACGCACAGTTACGGCAACCGTCGCTGTCGCAGACCTTTCTATAGACGGGAAAGCGCGTCAAGCTCTGTCGTTATCGAAGACTCGAGCCCATTCGCTCGATCGATTCGCGAGCTATCGCGCATTTGAACGCGGCCCGACGGCAGAACCGACGCTGAATTAATTTAAGGGCTTACCTACACCCAGCATCGATCAAACTATACAGTGGCCGAAATAATGATAGGTTCATATCATTTTTATGATATAACAGTGTTTTTCATGCAACATTTCTATCTGTTATTATTGGTATGTGATTCGTTACAGTGCAATTAGTAGAACACATAATGTATTTGAATATTATCATTTTTATTAATGTGTTTATTAATCAATATTACAAAAATTTGGAATTTTTGTACGAAATAAATATAGGTTCACTTAATCATTTTCGAGTTGGACTTAACAAAATGTTACAAATATAAGTACAAATTAATTATTTGACCAGAAAACTTAGTATTTAGTTGATCCTCCGTTGTTTTTTATGACCTCAAATATCCTTTGTGACATTGAATCTATTAATTTCTCTAAAGTCTCTGATCCGATCTGAGACCACGCCTCTTTGATGTCATTTTTTAATTCATTAACCGTTGCGTATTGTTTGCCATTACTGTAAACTTTTCTGGATAAAATGCCCCATAGATTTTCAATGGGGTTAAGGTCTGGACTTGTTGATGGCCAAGGTAAAAACTCAACTTCTGCCATCTGAAAATATGCTTTAATTGCTTTTGCACGATGAATTGGTGCATTATCGTGTTGGAAAATAAAATTTCGACCACCTATTCTGTCACCATATTCGTCTAACGCATATTCTAACAGTTCTTGGTACTTATCCTCATTGGCCTTTGGCGGAAACCACATGATCGGAGTTTTACCTTTGTATCCGAAAGCTGCCTAAATCATCACGCTACCTACTCCATAATTTCTGCTCATTCTAATCTCTCTCTGATCACGCAGATCATGCCAATAATATTGGAAACCGTCCGGACCGTCTAAATTAAATTTCTTTTCATCTGAGAAAATCGCAGTTCTCCATTTTTCCGTCCATGACATACGATCTTGTGCAAATTTCAATCTTTCATGTTTGCGAAGCTTGGTGAGGAGGGGGATTTTTCGCTCTTTTTCGGTATCGGAGCGTCTTACTCGTTTTCAAAACTTGTTGCACACGTCGTACAACAACTGGTAAATTTAATTTTGCCCTGATTTGAGAAGCGTACAATTTATTTTTTCGAGCTTCATAAAAAATTTTTCCTCTATCCCTTTGACTCAATTTCTTTGGACGACCTATAGATTTTTTTGTCCCATATTTATCACAAAATTGCAAAAAATGATTAAGAACATTTAAAGATCTATGAATTCTTTCTGCGAGATGTTCCTATTTGACAGATTCATGTCTTTGAACGCAATGATTAATCCCTTTTCGCGATCTTTTAATGATTTCCCACGACCCATTACGCTTTAAATAATTATAACTTGTTTAGAGCATTAAATACTTAGAATTAATATTAAAACATACAAACATGAAAGTATTTTGTACTTACATACCTTATAAAATTTCTTCTACGTAGTTACAAAAGTATTTCTTAGATGAATTATTGTGAACCTAAGATTTTTTCGCTTTATTACCAGAATAATTTTCAGCAAATTTCACAATCTATTACGTCCAAACACTTACGCTGTCGAAACTAAACTAAATGCATCTCCAGTAGTAAGAACACGACCTTTCAAAATATAAACAAACACCACAGGAGGTGTTCCGCGTACTTTTATGAATTTTTACATTTAATTTTTTACTTTTAATATACGTCCAAACAATTCGTTCAATATTTTCTGTCAGGGGTAGGATTATTAGAATAATGGACAAATTTCGATATTTTCAAATTGTCGAAATAGGATTAAATATATTTTTGTTTCCAGGCTTTCAGGGAATATAGAAGGAAAGTATGGTTGCCAGCCGACTAGTCGAACGAGTTGTAACACCATCCTGTAACTCGTGTGCTCGCATGAAATTAATCAAAGTCGAAGTAGGTGTTCGTCCGGTTTAACGAGAGGCTCGGTAGATCCCTTTTCTTCGAAAATTTCTCGTGGTCCCGGCTGTTTCGTTCCACTTTGCCCTTCGCCTTTTGTAGCTCTATCCGGTTACACGAGCATGTAAATGAAGGCAGAATGAGTCTGCTACCAGCGGATTGATTAAATTTCAAGGTGTGATAACGGGAAGCATGTAATAGCGCGGCGAAGCATGCAACACTGTTATAATGCGGCGTTAGATTTTTAATTACTGCGCTGGATCGATAGAAAACGCGTCGGCCGAATTTCCTCGAGAAATCGGCTCTAGAAAGGAAAAACGAGGATCACGACTGAATGTAATGGGCCGTCGATAGGGTCGTTTTAATTGAATGAGAAATTTTTCAGACGCCTCCGTTTTACAGCTGACACGTAGAAAGCTTCACACGCCGTGCTCTCAATGTTACTGGCCAGCGTTTTTATCTGAAACAACACGCACACAGAACAAACGAAAAGAAGAGAACAGATACTGTTTTCTTTTTTCTTTTTTTTTTTTTGTAAACAATGCTGTATGGAAGTTTCGTTTGTTTGCAGTGTATTTGGGATATGAAACTGATCTCCCATATTTCTAATTGAACTAGATATGTTTTTAGACCATACGGAAGCGTGTGCATCAAGATAAATCCAACCATGTGCGATACAATGACCTGGATACAACGTCAGAAACGAAAACAACACTTTGGATGTATACCACTTTGTTGCTAATAACTAGGTGCACTATATACGGTTCGCACACTTGGGAGATTTATCGATTGACACAATTTATTCGTCAGCTTCTTGAACACGTCATTCTACGAATTATATTTTTCTTTAAATCGATACTTACATCAATTTCTTTTTGAGGTTTCGCAGTTTTGCATTGTCGCCTATTCAATTTTTGCATAAAATCCACAGTTTATTTGTGACGATTAGACTGCGGATCTTTATGGCTTCTAAAAACGTTTAAAAAATGCTATAATATAATATTTCACAGAATTTAGTACGATTTTTATTTATTCCAGATCTACAAAGGTTACTACCACTAAACATTGGATTTTATTTGTTTCCACTTTCCTAAAATTTGCTTACAAAAAGTGAAAATTGCATAAACATCCGCAGACAACTAATGATCGTCACAAGATCAAAACACTTACGTTTCAAACGAAATCATTCACAGCCGCTCGTAGAATTAATTTCATTACGTTCGAGCACTGTGAAACACACGCATAGACGACACCGAGAGCTGTTTCTAATACGAACAACTCTTGAAAGATATCGGTGTAGTTTCACGGTTGCTAAAATCGGCGTTATCAGCGATCATTATTCTGAATGACTCAGTGCTACGGCGAGAGATCGTTTTTCTCTTTTTTCAGCCGCGAAAATAACTACGATAGCCGGATAACAGTAAAATGACTGCAACGAGCGCGCAGAAGGTAGCGAAAACGCGTAATTAAGAATTTTCAGAGCGTGTTAAAATGATGTATCCAGCACAAAATCAAAGTGCCTCCGTCCATCTTTCGGTACGTTCACTTCCGTGCTGTGATTCGTCCGGAGACACCGACTAATCGGCGCGATTCGCTCGGTATATTTTATTTGAAAAACAAACTCGGCTCGTCCGTCCGTATTCATTTTGCTGCGAATCGATGCACAACGCGTCGCGATATACAGGGTGGATCGATAACTGGTGGTACAACTACCGAAAAGGGAGCGATTCTACATGGCAAATTGAGTCGAAAATGCTCAGCAAAATTTATTCATACGAGGCTTTGCTTTCGAGAAAATCGACTTTGTAAATCCGGCGAGTTTGCGAGCTTAGTATTTCCAAGAAGTAGAACCGACATGTCATGAACAGACGCGTCAGACGATTCCTGTTCACTAGCATGCGTGTTCGCTGAATTTTTAACCAAACGAGGAGGATTGTACACATAAAGATACGTCGAAAATGTAGAATAAAATTTTTTCATATGAGACTTTATTTTCGAGAAAATCGACTTTGTAAATCCGGCGAGTTTGCGAGCTTAGTATTTGTAAGAAGTAGAACCGACATGTCATGAACAGACGCGTCAGACGATTCCTGTTCACTAGCACGCGTGTTCGCTGAATTTTTAACTAAACGAGGAGGATTGTACACATAAAGATACGTCGAAAATGTAGAATAAAATTTTTTCATATGAGACTTTGTTTTCGAGAAAATCAGCATTGAAAATCCATCGAGTTCGCGGACTTGGAATTTGTAAGAAGTAGAGACGGTGGATCATGAACAGACGCGTCAGACGATGTCTATTCAGTAGTACTCGTACAAACAAATTTTATTGTACACTTTCGGCGTGCTTTTTTATGTAGAATCGCCACCTTTTCGGTCGTAGCGCCAGTTCCCGTTCACCCTGTATATTCTTATGGAATCTACAAGTTACGACTGACTTCGCCAACTTCCGGCGAACTTGACTCGCAACTCCGTGCTCGAGTTTCCGGGCGCGAGCTCGAAAGAGAGCTGCCGTGTTGTTATCTTAATCGTCGATATTCGAATTGATGTGACTTTGTTTGCGAAATGCATCGTTTGCTGGTGCAGTGCCGTTTCGAATTTGTCAGTGACACGTTCCTAATGAGTAGAACGTGTCAAAGTACACAGGGCGAGCCATGTAACTGTACCGCATTCTACTTGAAAAGTGTTCCTTGTGTTCTGTCTGAATGGTGTGCGTGTGCGCGAATTTCCAACCATACATATTGTATGAGCCTAATTACGTCGAATAAATCACTGCTTCCGTTTCTAAACACCCGTCTTGTAATATCATAATGAAAATAATTCGAAATCATCTTTATCTCTCGACAAAAACAATGAATTATTAAAAGAGGAATTATTACCCCTTCGTTTCAACAACGTTTGCTTGGAACTTTTTTTACACGAGATATACTTATCAAATAAATTTCTGTGGTACAGTTAAATGGTTCACCCTGTATATTTTGTGATATTTATCCGAATGAGAATTTATTTTTTTAGGTGACATGTGATTTGCAAAATGCATTTACTCGTATATTAATGTTTAGAGTTTGTCAATGACATATCGTTGACAAGTATAATGTGCCGGGAGACTTATTTGGCGATACGTACCTTGACAAATAAATAAATTAACCGAAGTAATGCTACTGATGGCCATTTACCCACTATTAGTTGGTTATATTATTAGTAATTGCGTGAACAGGTTTACTTTATCTTTTATACCACCTTTTACTGGCTGATCAATGCATTTCTTTAATTGACATAACGACTAACTATATTGCAATATTTATACATCCACTATACTATTACTACTATAATAACTATACTTTACTGTTGGTATAACTATATTGTATTGGTGGTTACATTTCTGTAATAACGTGTAATGACGTGATATCAGACTTTTTCGGACCAAAGTTTGTGAAACATCTATAAACCGAAAGAAGGTGCATGCCTAATTAAATAAGGAAAGAGAGCGGCATTTGTTAAGTTCAACAATTTCGCACTTGGTACAAATAAGACGTGTTTTGATTGGAACGTCTACATTAACGTCTACGCTTCACAACAATTGTAAGAAACAGAGGTTCAATAAAAATCTATTTCTCCTTCCGATAATCCTAAAAAATTGTAAAGAATCTAACAATATTCTTAATTTCTACTAACGCACTCGCAGCTTGGTGTTTCCACTTGGTTTAAGTATTTCGTCGCAGTCTACTAATAGTAAAACGCAATCGTTTCGATCGGAAAACGTCTACATTGCACTTTCCCGTTGAATAAGTACGCCGCGATTCCCATTTGCATAAATCGCGATTAATTTTAAATCTCGGGTAACGAGGAGGTGGATACCATCAGCCGGCTTATATCAACCTTGGGACTGTTACAACTTTTCCCTGAACACGTTCCGTAAATTCTCGAACGAGCGAGTTACACACCAGCGATCGTCGTAAGTGAGCGTGTAACAGGCCGCGCGTTACATTGACATGACTAACAACAAACCGCAAATAACCGGGAACTCCCATAAAGTTCGCGTTAAGTGTTTCCATTGATGGTGCTCGGTTAATTCGCAGCCGTCCGGCTTGCGAACTTCGCCGAGAGGACAAAGATCGGCGCAAGATCGAGCACGAGATCGGATTATAAAGTCTTTGGAAACGATTTACGAGTAATTACGTTCATTCGGAATCTGTACGATCTCGAAAGCGTTGTTTAGGCGTGCGTTAATATCGATCACGTGTTGCAATTACTCTTTAATTGCTCGCACAGCGGCTGCATTGTTTCTGAAAATCTCGTTTCCATGCAAAATGTAACAATTTAGAAAGTAGTTCGTCTCGGGACTATTGTGTTCCTCGGTTTGGATTTTATCGAGTGGATGTGAAATGATACCGTGGAGATTATTATAGAAAAATGCGCATACCGATGCCGTGTACCGATAGCTTATTCAATTAGCATTTCGTCGGTGTGCTCGCATAATTATACGGGAGAAAGTTAGCGTTGTGCTTAAGGCAGCTGTCATGTACTCGCGCGAGTGCGTGAGGAAACTTTGGATCAAATTAACAGGTTGAAATCGATAAGATTGCTGAAATCTGTCGGTAAATTAATTCAGAAACGGCTATCACTTTGTACGCTTACTTTTCCATTTAAGTTTACACTCTGAAAATAATTATATTTTATTTAAGTCATCTCAACGTAAATATATAATGAATCATAGATAAATATAAGAGATCTAATCAGATTTATATTACGTACAATCTAATACATTATTAGATTGGACGTGAACTGAACAACAGTTTATCAATTATCGCGAAGTTTTGCCGGTTTACTATACTCACCTTTAACTATACGGGTACACCAAGAGTAAAAAGTTGGATGACTGCAGTTATTTTTACTAAGAAAAGAATCAACTTTGCACCGTGGATTATTAAAGTAACTTGAGAAAGTACTGCCATGATACAGAAACGAAAACTTTTGTTTTAAAATATTAATTTGACCTTTAGAATGCGAGGTCTGCTTTCCGTGCAGCACCTTTCTTTACTAAAGAATTACCTTGAAAGATGTTAACTTCACGAAACAACTCTATTCATTACGGAAGAAGACAAACTTTAAATCTGTTTGGAGCAACTAGAATCAGGCAAATCAACGAAGTGAAAACATTACGAGAAAAACGTGCGAAGGTCGCTTATGTATGAATTCGCTTACCTGTCGAAAACGCTGAAAATCGCACATCTTTATACACGCATAACTTTTGAACTAGTGATATCCTAGCATCGAAACTTGGATTTTCGGAACTTTCTCGCCAAAATCTACAGGATTAGATAAAGAGAAGTTAAAAATGTATGGTTTCCTAAGGTAAAGTTTAACCAAATCCGCAGTCCACTTATCAGCTATCATCGGACTACGAGCATTTATGCGAAATAAAAATTTTCTATGTCAATTGTAAGGAAATTAAATAAAAGTGAATTTTTTCTTTTAATAATTTCAATAAGTCGGAAACAGTTGTTGTTGTTGTATTTCATCAGTCACTTAGTTTAACAATATAAATTACTTAATTTTTTTAGGTAGTATGTTTAAATTTTGATTTTTTTTTCATCGCTGAAATATATATTATCATTCTTACGATACGACTGAACTTATGATACATTTAATGATATTTTAATATTCAGAACTTATCAAAATGTTGAGTGAATGTTACCTGAATCTATTGTTATTATTGTGATTTACGTACATGTACATAGTTAATATATATTTTCAATTATACACAAAGAATCGTGTCTTAAGTACCATCATTTCTATAAGAATACCGAAATACTATTTACCTTAATCGGTACCAGTAATAATCCGTTTCGGTATTACATATTGGCTTCGCTATAACTTTGTAGGCGTAACGCTGATGCATAATAAGCAGTGATAAAAAATAGCAGTCATTCTAAAATTTTCTACGATACAAATAATTGATAATAAGTTGATTGTTATTGAAATTTAAGATAATCTACACAAAATATAAAGAAAAAAATTCGAAGAACAAAATGATTAAAAAATATCGAATTTTATACTTTTTGGTTACAAATAACAGTTATTAGTGTCCAAAAATTGGATGTTATCGATTGATCAAAGCAGTTATCTATGGTCGAATTTCTTTTCACTTGTTCATAATAATTATTAATGAGAAAAATCTCATGTTTGTCACATTAAATTTTTATTGTAGCAATTAATTTTATAAATGAAAAAAGGATTAACTAATTGATTGTCTACCATTTGAAAGTTGTGCTATTTTATAATATCTATTACAAATTTCCTTCATCGATGACTGTTACGAGCGATCGAAATAAACTTCTTCCATCGATAACTGTTGTTATCGATCGAAATAAATTTCTCTCATTGATAACTGTCATAAGTAATAGAAATGAATTTCTCTCAACGATAACATTTACCAACAAGAAAACATTTTCGGTTACTTATAATCCTTATTTGTAACCAATACGATTTTAGTCGATGAAATACGTGTTATTCCATGACTTTTTTTCTTTTTAGTTATAACAGTTATGGTCCCTGGTTGCAAGAGCAAGCATTCGGTGTTCGTATGGGATGAACTCTCAAATACAAATTACATAAGTACGTCACATATTATGACATGATTAAATACAAAATGACAAGGTGTTCGTCAAATGATTGATGTATTCGACAGAAGTAAAAGGTGTCCCAAAATTCAAGTAAGAAGTAATTTTGTTTATAATTAAAAATTGTAAATTCTCTATTGATTCATAAAGTATACAGTATAGGGTTACGTATGAATAGCATGTCGGGTAAATGGCCTCCACGGCTTTGCTGGCATATATGCACTCTTTTGTTGAAATTTTCCATGACTGTTTGCATAAATGTTGTTTTAAACGAACTGCTTCGATGTTTTGTGTTGACGACTTGCAGAAGATCAGCCAGAGTGTGTAAGATCACTAATTTTTTAATTAATCTCTTCACAGTTGATGACGATAAAACACTATTCCGACCACACTTTGTACGAAAATTACGAACTGCCAATATTCATTATTTCGAAAATATTGCTCAGCAATGAAGCCACGTTGTTCTTTCGTGTAGCGCTCGATTTTTAATAACCCTGAACTGTCAGCTGTCGCGCTTTCTTCTTTTTCGTTGGCAACACTTTCGTTGACAATCTGCAAAAAATGTTTCAAAATTTTTTCAATTGGGAAAGTCAGAAAAGAAGTTTTCTGCTCTAAAATTAACGTTAGATGATTTGCGGTGTAATTTGTCAGGTAAAAATTTGGAAAAACTCATGTTTGTCACATTGAATTTTCATTGTAGCATTTTACCATTTGAAAGTTGTACCGTTTAGTAATATCTATTACAAATTTCCTTCAGCGATAACTGTTATAAACGATCGAAAGGAACTTTTTTGATTGATAACTTTTATGAGCGATCGAAATAAATTTCTCTCATTGGCAATTGTTTTGAGCAATCCAAATAAATTTATCCCATCGATAACTGTTATTAGCGATCGAAACAAATGTCTCATTAATAACTGTTATAAGCAATCGAAATTAATTTCTCTCAACGATAACACTTATCAACAAGAGAAAACATTTTCGGTTACTCATAATTCTTATTTGTAACCAATACTATTTTAGTCGATGAAGTACTTGTAATTCTATGCCCTTTTTTCTTTTTGTTTATAACATTTATGGTCCCTGATAACAAGTCCATGCATTTGACCGTGTCTTTCACATTCGATGTCCGAAATAACTGTCCAACTGCGGTTTTCAAGCACCGCTGCAGCCTGTTGCGAAATGCTCGATTGATCACAAGCGCGATCGTTGTTTTTTTTTGTCGATACAGCGGTATAAATGAATTAATTACTTTTATGTCTTTCCGTGTCGTTGGCCGCGTTTTATAGACCATTTCATTCGCGTATCCTCTTTACCATACACACAATGAAACCGTTAACACAGTCTCGCATAAGGAAGCCAGCCAGACACCCCATATGCACGATGACCTCGAACAGTCGAACAGTACTTTCTTAAGATCAGTTCACACGACCGATTCCGGTACTTGTGGCCCATTAACGAACTTTTTCTGGCGATCGAAAAACGGACCAATCCTAACGGTGACAAAAAAGTCGGAAAACTTCCTGGACGATTAATAACAAAGTTCAGGAACGACGTCGGGCTCGCCGGCATCGAGCGAGCGAGCAAGCAAGCAAGCAAGCAAGCAAGCGAGCAAGCAAGCGAGGGAGCAAAGCGCGGCTGAAAGGGCGCGCGCGACGTGGCCGATGGAAATTTCATAATTACTCTCGGTCGAGGTAAAACCGACGCAGGATCATCCGCAAAACAAGTAAAGGGTCATCGGTGCAATTTACGATCGGAGCCCCCCGGTGAAATGCATTACCATAAAAACCGCTCTAATCACGGGTACAGGGAAGGAAGGAGAGTGGCAGCCGTACGAGCAACCAGGCCAGGCCAAGCCAGCTCAGCTCAGCCAGCCAGCAAGCCAGCAAACCAGCAAGCCAGCCAGCAAGCCAACCAGCCAACCTCGTGATATTATATTTTAAAGACCACGGGCCGCGTCGGTACGCGTACTCCACTTTATCCGTGCCGTACCGTGTAATAACCTCCGACTTCCTGTTCGTGTAAAGAGCCAGTTATACACACTCTCATTCACTATGGATAAAAGTGAATCGATAATGATACGCACTCGACAAAAATGGCGGCCCGACATCAGACATCGCCGGTTGCACCGACGAGCCTCCACCGCCGCCTCCACCACCCCTCCTCCCCCCTCTCACTCTCTCTCTCTCCCAGTTCGCCAACCCTCCTCCGCCTCCCGTGGGAATAGAAGCGAAGCGCGTCGAAAGTTCCGGCTGATAACCGTATTACAATTTAACGAGAAACCGGTGTCAGTTTTGTCAGTGCATAATGGTCGTGCCGACGATTCGACGCTTACACCGCCACCCACTCCCCCCCTGCCCCTCGGGCCGATGCTCACACCGACGAAACGCCGCCAGGAACGATCGTGTACCGGGCTATAACGGCTGAAACTTGCTGAACGTTTCTCCTACCCCCGCGCGTTTCAACCTCCTCCCTTCCCCACCCCCGAACCAGAAATCTCGCAATTTAATGCCTCGTCCTTTCGGTTTCCCTTTCGACTCCGTGTGTGTTCATGTTCATTCTAGGTTTAAACCGAGGCGCAATCAATCTGACGGGCTCTCATCGTTTACGACTTAACGATACCGTAACCCTTTGCGGACCAGAATTTTTGAAAACACGCAGCAGTGCACGATTAAATTGGCATCGGTTCAGGAGCCAGATGCAAAAATTTCCGTGAGCGGGAAAGCTTCCGTTTTCCAAGAACTGACGGTGTTTACTGGGGGAGGACCCGAAGGTGGTCATTTCCGATTTGAATGTACAGTGAATTCTCGATATATGTCAACAACATGAGTCTCGTCAGCGTCGTGTATCATACAGGAGACGTACCCAAACCGTGTTATGTTTAAACTCCTCGGCGTCCGAGGCCTCTCGAGCTTCGTGCCCCTGACACGGTATACCCCGCGGTATACCCCGCGGTAGTGGGGATACTTTCGCGACATTTATCATCCAGTCCTTGGAGACATATATAGAGAAATCGCTGTACTTTTGAACGGTGGTCAAATTTTTTTTTTCGTTTGAATCTTATCAGAAAAATGTCACAAATACGTTCGCAGAAGTTTCATAAAAAAAAAAATGATTGAAAACAGAAAAAAATGTGTCAATGGATTAGTATTGTCTCATCAATATATCTAATCCTGCATCATGTTAGACTTCTCGGCGATTAATGGACTCCATGTTTGACAGTCGTTTGACACAGAAGAGCTTGAAAGTAACAATGCTACATCAAATATTGCTACTCTTTCATTAATCTTTACATTTAAAAATGAAAGACCTTCGCCAGGATAATGTGTTAGTGTCAAAAAGAATACGGATATTAGTAACTCCATTGCAAAAATGCAGTGGCTAACTGCAGTTGTCCACGCGACCACTACAGGGACAAGATAAGCGTAATTGTTATTTATTTTCTATTCTTTTTATTATGCTTTTTAATATCTTTCGTTTGTGGTTTCCATTCGAGGGGAACAATTTTCATTTCGTAATCTTTTGACTACGTTATTCTCTAGCTTAAGATGAAATGTTAATGGTCTCAGCATTGTTAAGCACAAAAAAATCATCGAAACGTTTCTAGATATTTAAAACCAAATAATTTTCGTTTATTAGAAAAATCAAATACGATATATACGAATACAAATATTTCGCACGAAACGTTTTTTTTTATGAGGAATTTTTTGGTATACTGGTAAATGCGTCGATTTTAAAATACGTGGCTGGATTTATGAAACCCTCGGGAATAGAAGAAAGGTTTCTGTGAAAACACGGATTATGTTTGAAAATATCGTGCTTGAACAGAAATGTTTTACAATAAACATACACGTTCATGATTTAAAACGTTTCATCCACCGACCACAAAGGCTGGGTCTCGCGTGACCCTTTTTTTTTTGTACCGACACGTAAAAATCGCATCACCTATAAAAAGCGACCAATAACAAGATTTTCAAAACTTTTCAACCCTTTGCACTCGAAGCTATTTTAATTCCAGAACGAAACATCTCTTCCGACCTAGAATAATTTTCTTCCATATATTTTTTTTCATGTTATACATACAAAAAAATGGTGCAATTTAATAATACAATACTGAAGTGTTTAGTAATTTATTAAATACAAACAAATTTAATAATGTAAAAAATATTTTCAATAATGATACAGCAATTTTTAGTGACGCCTTACAGTCGCCATTCGAGTGCTAAAGGTTAAAAGTGAAAAAATTTTTAGCGCTTTCCAGGTCAATTTGTTTCTATCGATTAATAGGAGCTTCGATGTGACAAATGTCTCAGTTAATTTTGTAACTACGTAGAGATGTAGTAAAATGTACACATCAACGTTCTGCACTAAATGTTGGGGGTACCCATAAGTAATCAATTATTTGCTAAGAATTTGTTTTGTCTTTAGTGCTGTACCGATCGTTGAAGAGGAACTTATTCTTTTACAGTTTTCGGTAACTATCATTATTTCGGCCACTGTATCTCACAAAGTCGGTCGATTACCGTCGCGTTCTTTCGAGACGGAAATTAACAGAATTGTGCTCTCTATTTCTTGTTATCAATTAGACCAGATACTCTTGCGGTAGAACTTTTCAGATGCAGCACGTGCACTCCAAGATCCGCGGACAATGATCCAGCATCGCCAGCGCGGAATGGCCTTTTTGTTCTCGTTTCTCTAGATGTCCACGCGGATGCTTAAGAATCGCGAGCAACCGAGTTCGCCCGTTGTAAAAAGGTGTGCGCGAGTAGAAGGAATTGTAGTTAACATTTGTGTGGGTGTGTATACACGGTGAACCACGGTAACCGTGCCATCCAAATTTTCTGATGACTGCGGATCTTTATGCAAAATAAAAATTGTCTGCATCAGCTGTGAGACACAGGAGCCAAGCAAAATTGTCATTCTTCCATTGTCTCTTTGAGGACAAATGTCGCCATATTGGCGACATCAGGCTCATTTATCGGCACCGTGAAACAATTGACAGTCTAAATAACAAAAGCATACTATAGCATACTATAGTTTACTGTAGTCTACTATACTTTAGCATACTATTAAGGTGTCCCAAAAATGTACTTCCTTGAAAGGGGTGATTCCTAAGGTCATATCAAGTAAATTTTTTCTTTGCGAAAATGTTCTCCGCGGCTTTGTTAAGGAGTTATTAACAAAAATCGCAGACCAATCGGAGCGGGGATACAGCGGAGGAACTTCGACTCGGCCAATCCCAACGCGACACTCAGCGGAACTTGTCGCCGAGCTGGAATGCACCCGCTGTATCCGCGCTCTGATTGGTCCGTGTTTTTTTGTAAATAACTCCTTAATAAATCCGCTGCAAATATTTTCGCAAAGGAAAAATTTACTTCAAATGACCTCAGGAATCCCCCCTTTCAATTAACTACAATAGTTTTCTTTAGCGGATAATAGTCTAATTGGGTAAAAGTTTTCTCCAAGCATTAATAATATCGGACGACCCGAAATATTTTTGTGTACAATTTAAGGTCCAGGTGATTCAGTTAAGTGTCTCACCCTGTATAGAATACACGTTCGAGAAGATGGTATGTACACGTAAGAAGAGAAATTCACTCGGTTTGTCACACAGGAAAAAAGGTGACGCGCGATCTCGCCGCCACCTTGAGGCCATTTCTTTCGAGTATTTATTGTATTTTATCAGCGCACGTGGCAACCATTTTTTCGCTTTACGCGTCCACCTTCCTTTATTCCCCGCATTTGGGTCGTGCCTTATTGTTTAGACGGTGAAAAGAAAATGGCACCCGAGCCGGAGAGTTCCCCCTTTATTCTGTTTCCTCCTGGCTTGTTAGAGGAACGTAACCGGCGTTATTTTAAATAGGGATCTGTGCCAGCAGTTATCATCGGGGCAGGGGGCTTGCCGGAGAGCAAAAAAGTGGCCACGCGAGCAACCTTCGTCGAAATAATGTTATAATTTGCGGTGTGCCCGGGGAACTGTTAAAAATCTTAATACCACTCCCCGGGCTGGCGCCGGCGCGCCTTACATATGTAATACAACGCTTCGGAACCGGTACCGTAATTTCGTCTCTTGCACGCCTCTTAGACTGACGATGAAAAGCGTGATTAGGAACGCATTTTAGCGAAATGTCACGCAGTTATTGTTGTTTCTGGCACGCGAACCGCGCAGATTGTCGTCCACGTAGAAAGATACCACCCGCAGGTCAGACGGTTTATCAGTAACCCACAAAGTTGCACAGTCTCTCGCTACTATGTGCATCGGGCACTCTTAAATGCACTACGGCAATGCCCCGATATACGCGAAGGAGATTCGTACGATATTTGTGACGAATTTATGCTCACTACCGTGAAGTAAGCGTAGCCTGAGCGGCTCAGAAGCTTGAGCGCCGAGAAGTGTAACGTGATACGGCATTATATGTATCGGTGAGACTATACTGATCCAATGACAAAACTTTGTTTATATTTAATGATATGATGATTTGACTTTTGTCAACGTAATTGTAACATTTTTCCGATTAGAATGAGACCGAACGTGATACAATTCGGAGCATATTTGCTCGTTCAACTGACGATTCGATAGAACCTCCATTATCCGAACCCGAGTTCTCCGTGATTCTAATATGTACCGTTTATTCCAAAGCGATCCAAGCGATCGATTTAATCTAGCACTATAACTCGGTAGATGTTCTATTATCCGAACACTTATGTTTCAGCGAGGTTTTACTTTAAAGCCACCAAGTAATATTAACTTTTTTAAGAATAGATCCATACATAGCCAGCAGAAAGTTAATTTTATACATGTTGGAGTAGTCCGTTGAAAAATAAATTCCAAATATTTGCAGTCAATACTAAATCTGAATTGGTAAAATTTCATTTTAAACTTGATACATAGTTTCTCGACAAAAACATTATTGAAACGTTAGAAACTGCGGCTGTATTGTTAAATTTGTTTAAGCTTCGTTTTGCTGGATACATATTGATTTTTCGATAATAATTTTAACTTTAAAATGGACCAGCCATATTGTTGACGCAGGTACGATGAAGAGAGGAAAAATTCAAGGTAATATTTTTATGTTATAATCTCGATGACAAGTTACGCCGGGGACATCAATCACCTGATAACAGCGTATAATGTGTACGTACACAATAACCACCGTACGAGATATAAGAATAAACGATGTAAAGATTTGTGTCGTATACGTTGAAACACTGAAATTAAAACTCCTTACACCCTTCTTTAGATCTTATTGCTATTATGTACCTTCTAGCTCTAGTCCCTTCTCTAGAACTTCCCTCAGTTCTTTCCCGAAGGATAACAAAATACACACTGGAAAAGATAACAAGAATGGATGTGTTTCTTATGTTTTCTCGTTTCTCATACGTTGTAAAATGTAATCTATTTTATTTATTTTACTCTTAAACTGCTTTGGAACGTCCTGAACTTTTTTAACAACCCCTGGCAAACATGATTTGATCAAACACTGCAAGTGTCTATCATTATAATTATTCATATTTTCAATTTTTCAAAATGTTTCCATTAACGCTAAAGGCAAACACAATGATAAAATTCACCGAATACAGGATGAGTCAATAAGAACTACTATCTTGGATCAAGGTCACCCTGAATTTCTTCAAGGTTAGTGTATATTTGTTTTAAACACTAATTTATATATAGCTGATGAAAAGCTGAATTCAACGACCTACAACATGATGACCTTAAGTTGAACTTGTTTCTATCTAATATCTGGATATTTAATCAAAACAGAGATATAAAAAAATCTTAATATTCTTAAAATGCTGCACAATCCGCTGAACACATTTTTTTGATACAAGCAAGAGGTAAAGAGTTATTTTGGACAGTAGTTCTTATTGACTCACCCTGTATAATAGAAAATAGTAATACAAAAATATACGTTCGTTTTTTCATAATGTACCGAATGAGCAAATTAGATCTTGATTTAAGGAAATACTATATTAGAAATACTAATATTTAGAAATACTATAACATATTCGAAATTGAATAAAGATGGCGGGTAACTAATTGTTTTATCTGTGTTACCTAAATCTAATTAGGTCTAGTTAGGCGACTAAAACGTCAGCGATCGCGTCGATCGTGTGCACACATGGACAAGTCGAACCCAAAGGTAGCACGTTAGATACACAGGCTCACAAAAGTATTCGAACGCCCTTTAAATCAGTATAACTTTTTTTTAAATTGAATCAAACGACCTGACTTTCTTGAGGAGTTAGAAGAATTGATTTTCCAAATGATGTGCAAAAAAGATTTTGAAAAAATTGCAATTGGTAAGAATTACATGAGAAAATAAAAATGGCACTTTTGACAAATTTTTTAATTGAACCTGTAGTGAAAATTTAAAATATGCGTTTTGTAGATATATGTTAGTTATATACATGCTGAAAATTTCATTGAAATCGATTAATATACACATGAGCTACAAATAGTTAAAAGTGGTGAACATCTACGCTTTTCACGACTTTTGGTCAGAGTCTGCTTAACCCTTTGCCCTACAATAACGAGCCAGACTCGTGATGAAGATTATGAATAGAGTCCGATAAATGTGAACGTTATTAATTTCCTTCAAATCGAAATAGAATTCTACTTGGTTGTAGTTGATATATATCATTTGGAGAAAACATAGGCATACAATAAATATAAACTTTTTTTTCTATGAAATTCTGAACGATGAAGAATTTCTAACCATTATAGTCACAAAATAAATAGTAGCGCAAGGGGTTAAAATCCTCAGATTCAAACATATTTCGATGCGTGCGATTTTTATCTGCGTCAGCCGATTTCGATGAAGTTTTCAGTACTTGTGTAACTAACACAGATCTACAAAACGCATATGTTAAATTTTCATTAGAGGCTCAATTAAAAAAGTTTTGGAAAATGCCTTTTTTATTTGCTCTTATAATTCCAAGCTTGAATTGAAATTTTTTAAAAATCATTTTTGCACGTCACTTGGTAAGCCGATTCTCCTAATTGCTCAAAGAAGTCAGGTCGTTTGGTGCAATTTAAAAAAGTTGTACTGTGTTAAAGGGCGTTCGAACACTTTCGCGAGCCAGTGTATATTGCGTGTACGCAAGAACGCAGCGTCGATCTTGCAACAAATCTATTTCCACCGGCGTGTAAAAACAGAAGACACGCCGTGCCAGGTAATGAACTAATCCGGCGAGCAGAGCAACGGCTGCCGGGGAACGAGAGGTGGAAGTAGGAAGACGAGTCGTAGCCAGAAGCGCTGAAGAAAGGACGAGGGACGAAGTGCTCCTGCCGCGGCTTAATAACATGAGTTTTTCCCCAGCTGGCCTTCGATAAACGCTGTGGAAATGAGAGTCGCAGCCGCTGAAAGGACCGGAGCCATCCTGCCGGCGACGCGCCGCGACCCGCGAAAATACCGAAATTTTTACTAATTACATTCATTTAGCCGCCGCCGCTGAGCTGTCTCGTATTCGGCGGACTCTGCGCGCTATTCAAAATATCACTTCGATGAATTATTCTAATGGAACGGAAATCTGTAACTTGTGTGCGAGCTTCGACCCACATCCAAGTAATATCATGTCGCAAAAGCGAGTTCTTGTTCTGCTATAATAAAATTATGATCTACATATGTCAAAATGGAATTAATAGTTCCACGTAATATTAGTTAGAAACGAATTAATCTTCGTGCGTCCAGAAATGGCGCTTTCAATCTTCTCGCAAAGTAACATGAGAATACATAATTCCAAAGTACTTTTATTACTTAAATTATAAACTAATCGCCTGATTTACCTGAAACAGTTTTGTTAGTAGTGGGCCGATCAAAATTCTTTTTGTCACAGATGACAGGAATTCGAAAGGTATTTTCTAACTTTTTCTATATCTTTTCTTTGAATATATTTTTTAACTGTTTTTTTTTATCATCTAGTGAACTTCGAAACAAATTAACGAGCTTAAAACCGAACATTGTTTTAACTAATGGAAGGATACTCCGCCGAAAACGTTCAGGTGGAAAATTTCTCTATGCAAATTGGTTGGCCTAACCTAATCTCTTTACATAACATCGTTTGCGAAGAAAATAGAAAAAATCAAATCTCATTATCTTAAAGTCTAAGGACTAATCGGTTCACTAATGACGAAAATAATTGCGACCTAGGTTTTGCAATGTTAGGTTCCGTGTCACGTTTGAAATCTTCAATTTTTGCGAATTGAAAAGCGGGCTAATTATTTTCGAAAATCGAAATTTAACGTTGTAGAATATTCTTTGTTTTCTCTGTTCGAATATTATTATTTTCTAAATGCAACGCAAGTACAAGTAATAATAAAATTGAGCAAATATTTCATTTTGGTTGAAATAATGAAACGGCATATTCGCTGGTGTTATAATTAAATGCTGTTGTATCGTTACGAGGTCATTAATAATTCTGCTCGAGACAATTTTTGGCTTGATCTATTACGAGTTTGATCTATTGATATTAACAGGGAACCGCTACGATCATATCAATGCCGTATCATTACGCTTAATGACTCTTCCAGGTATAACGAATAATAATATGCAAATAAGCTTGATTCGAATCTTTGTGGATACGATGAAGTTTAATGGCACGGGCGAAACGCAGGTAGTAGAGTGCAAACAATTAATCAATCCGATTATGAAAGATTTCGTCAACATTTTTTACCACGAAAAAATTCAGTATATCTTCGATCTTCGAAATGTAAAAAGTATAGCACCATTGAAATCTAGGAAAAGAAAACAATTAATATCTTGCTAGTTACCAGTTACTATCAACGATAACGATAACGATAATTATCGTTACTAGACTACGTATACAAAATAAAAATTGATTGCATCAATTACAAAGTACTACGACCAAATAAATATTTGTTTCTTCCTGTAATAATGTCAATAGGTTAATGATAATATATATCGACGGTCTTAAATTCTTTTACTCCTTTCAATATCTAATATATTTCATCTACTCATTTTTATTATAAATGCATACAATCCGCAATCTACACACTACATATACGTTCACTTACAAATTATTTTGAACATTACAATGCACAGGGTGTTCATAAATTCATGAATCTACGTTTTTGTCATAAATGGTAAGTATACGAAAAACAAGATAATAAATGCATGTCAATTTTGAATCATTCGTCACTCTTCATTTGACCTCCACCAAATTTTAGTTTTCTCATCCAACCCAAACATATTTTTCTGCTTTCGTCCGTTTAAATATTATTTTCTCTATTTTTCGCATTCATGTACACGTTTGCTAAAATCAACGCCGGGAAATTAAAATGTACGATTATGAAGGTGAGATTCATTCCCGTCGTGTCTTAGTTGTAATTACTTTTTCGTAATAAATAGTAATTCCTATCTTTTTATTTTTTGTACAAATTATGAGAAGTTATTAAACTAGAAGTTGGTAATTCAATTTCTGTCAAAATCCTTATCCTGTTATAAAAGGTTGTTATATAGTATATATATATATATATATATATATATATATATATATATATATATATATATTTACTAACCGCAAAGATATCGGGCGATACATTATGTACGATTTTCTCTCCGAGTGACTGTGGGTGGTCCATCTTGTGTACACGTTTCAGCGTCCATGTAAAATAAAAGAGGCGGCAGGTTCCCTTATATTCTTCGAAATATCTTAAAGAAAATGCGGGCCGGCGTTCAGCGTCGATCTTATTAAATTTCCTCCGCACCGGGTCCGCCGGAATGCAACACCCTAAAGCGTATTAATGAAAAATTCATTAAGCAGCAGGGCAATGGCGCTGCGTCGCGTCACAACACGTTCGTGGAGTGATGCTCTATGTTTCATTCAAATGAGAGCCGGGTAGAACACGCGAATAAGAAAATGATTTGTGCACACTCGGACTCCCCGGCATGACCCCGCTCTCGCCTTGGATAAGTTTAATAACAACATCCTGGCTTTTCAGTCACCAGAGGTGTCCGCAGTCGGACTATCATTACCTCCGGGAGAGAACTCGCCCTTTCATAATGTCTCCCTACCTTTCTCTTCCATCTCTGCTCCTTTTCGTTCCCTCATCCTTCCGTTTTTCTCTCCTTCTCTCTCTCTCTCTCTCTCTCTCTCTCTCGCTCTCTATGTCTCCCTTCTGTTTCGCTCGTCGCTGATCCTTCATTTGCTTTCTACGAATTCATCTTTTTCAACTAGTCAGCAAAAGCATTTCGAAAAATATTCGAATGACAAACACATTATTGACTTGTAATATATTTTCAACGAACGCGAAATGTATTTAGATATTGTATTCGATCGTTACGTCATTACAAAGTAAAGGTTTGTCCCAAAGTTCACGCAACATTTGAATTTTGCGCCACTTGTGCGGTAAAATGTTGCCAACGAAAAAGAAGACAGCGTGACAACTAAGGGTCAGTTCAGGGTTATTAAAAATCGAGAGCTACACGAAAGAACAACGCGTTTTCATTGCTGAGCAATATTTTAGAAATAATGAATGTATGCTAGTTCGCAATTTTCGTACAAAATGTAGTCGGATAGGATTTAACGAATGTTTTTAGCTTACCACTAACCAATAATTGAATCACTTTGACGTATTACGAACAAGGACGAGGAAATTCTTAATTTGAAGAGCTGTATTTTAATTATATTGTAATTCAATTACACATCTTATTAAAATAATTAGTAATTCAATTAATTGAAAGGTTTGAATTATGTAGTTCAGTTACGACGTAGTTGAATTACTATGTAATTGAAATACGATGTAATTCAATTATATTGTATTTCAACTACACATATAATTAAAATAATTAGTAATTGAATTAATTAAAAGGTTTGAATTATGTAATTCAGTAACAACGTAGTAGAATCACTATACATATAATTGAAATACAATGCAATTCAATTGTGCAATTGACAACTCAGTAATTGAATAAGCAACTGGAATGAATTTTCTCATCAATAATTATTATGAGCAAGTGAAAAGAAATTCGATCATCGATAACTGTTATGAGCGATCGAAATAAATTTCCCTCATTGATAACTGTTATGAGTGATCGAAATAAACTTCTCTCATTGATAACTGCTATAAGTGATCGAAATGAACTTCTCTCAACGATAACTGCCTTGAGCAATCGAAACAGTTTTTATTCAACGATAACAGTTATCGAGGGGGATCAAATTTTTTGGACTCAAATAACTGTTATTTATAACCAAAAAGTATAAAAATCGATGTTTTGTAATCATTTTATCTTTATATTTTGTGTAGATTATCTTAAATTTCAATAATAATCAACTTTTTATTCATGATTTTCGAAAAACTCGAAGCTCGATGGTTTACATGTTTATTTATAACGAACTGTGCAGTTCAAGACAAATGCTGAAAATGTCATTGAATTTCGAGTTGACATAGACAAAAAGAAACACGCATTAAACAAAAAGGACACCAACCCTGCCTTACTGCTGAACAGAAGAGACCAAGTTATAGTAACACGAATTAGAATAGGCCACACTAACTGGACCCACTCCCACCTTATCACCAAAACCGAAGCAAGCTCTTGTGATACCTGTGATGTTAAAAACTCCATCGAACACATCTTAGTTACCTGTCCAAAATGCAATGCTAAGAGAGTACAACACAACGTGCGAGGATCGCTGAACATTTTACAAGCGGAGGACTCCTGTAAAAGAATCCTTGACTACCTAAATGATATCGGGTTATATCATCTAATATAAACATATTCCAAACCATCGACATACCCACGTACGACATACCCGTAGACAGCGGATCTTTATGCATTTATGGCTTATGGAAATGTTCAAAAAATGCCATAATATAAAATTCGAGAGAATTTAACACAATTTTTATTTGCTTTGGATCTACAAAGGCTGTTACCATTAAAAATAGGATTTTATTTCATTCCACTTTCTTAAAATTTTTCTATAAAAATTGGAAATTGCATAAACATCCGCAGTCTAGTTATGAGAGAAAAACTGTGATTTTCATTTTAAAACCGGACATTTTATATGCAGCCACCTAATATTCATAGACACGGCCCCGCTGTGCTGTTCGATTCGAACAAGTTGAACAACAACGGCTAAGTTGCTCGGTCACCGGAGGAGTCCGCAATTAGGCTATCATTACCACCGGTAGGGGCTCGGCTCTCCATAAGTTCTCTTTCTCCCGCCTCCTCGGGTCGTGTCCTTCTCTTTCCGCGTTTCTTCCCGTGCCGTTCTCTCTCCTGTTTCGTTCCTCTTGTTTATTTCCCAGTCGCTGTTCCTCTCGGTTCGTGTTACTCGCCGCCTCCGCGGCTCTGTCTTTCTCCGTGGTCGTCGGTCTCCGTCCCCGGGGAATTTCTCTGTTACCATCGAGATAATGACAGTCGCGAGGGTGGTCAGACGCAACGTAAAGCGTGACTTCCTTTGAGATCGCGCCGCGAGAGTTACGCACTGAAAAATCAGTCGGACGTAAACACCGAGTTGAATCCGTCGTTCGCTGCGAGCCGGCGCGCGGCGAGCAGATGGGGCTGATTGGTCGCAATCGGTTTGACGATCGGTTTCGTAACACCTGTTCTAATGATCGCGTCGTTCCCTTGAATGAAGCCAGGGGTCCGCGACTTTCTCGAGCCAGACGACTAACAATGGAGGCGCGGTGTTCGAATGTGTTTTATTTTCTCAAGAAAATATCCTGCGATCAAACCACCGACGACATTGAAAACACGAGGATAAATCCTGTGACGCGCGGTTGCTTTTTGACGCTGCGATTGCTGGAGTACGGTAATGCCTCGGTATACGCGAAAACTTCGGGACTCGCTCCTTTATGCCTTGCCGCGAGCACAGAAAAGGATAGCGAGCACACAACACGTCGACACTAGATTATCGCTGCGACGATACTAATCCGGCAATAAAACTTGCTTGTTTTTCATTATTTTTCTTTTTTCTTTCTTTGAAACTTTTATCAACGCATTTGCAACATTTTTCTGATCGATACGATAACAAACACGACGCGGTTCGTGGTGCGATTCACGCGCAGTAGAACCTCGATTATCCGAACAGGCAAGTACCATTTTTCTCGTTATATGAGGACAAAGATGTTGATTAATTATTAATTCCGTTTTAATTACCGATTTTAACAGTTTGGTAGAAGTAAGGATCAAGGACCATAATTTTACGACTACATTTGATTGTTAGCATGTTTCTTGTAAATAAATATTTGACAAATGTATCTATATCTTATCTTCTGAATATTGAACATATCGTCGGAATGTTTGCGCGCCATATACATATATACTATTATTACAATTCTTATCTCGAACTCTTATACAATAAAAGCTTTACCGGAACAGCAATAAGCTTTGTCCGAACAAAATTAACTGAGAACAATGATAGACCACCTTATAAGTGTAATATATTTGTAGAAAAATATATATTACACTTTCCTTTATTGTTCATAATACATTATTGAAAGTAACACACTGTTTTACACTTTACATTATTGATAAGACAAATAACGGAAACATTAGGGTAACAAAAAATAAATTATCATCATTGTGTATACATTGTTTTCGATAAGTCAGATAAATAAGAGAGTATAGGTTTAGTATAGATTTGATTGTTGCGTTCTAAAATGATAATGTAACACCGAAACGTATTGCAAACTATCAGAACTGACAGATTAAAAAATTTATACTAAAATGAATGACACTACTGAATCTTCCACAGGAAAAATTCACTTCATAAAATCGTCAGCTTTAACTCCAAACCTACCAGCGCCGCGCCGGTCACTATGAAATTTTTTATTTCACAATTCTTTAAATTGAAAAGATGCTTCCATTGGAAATAGTTATATACATTTCTTCATTTGGGTATATATTACCATAAAAATCGCACAAACATCAAATAAATTCAATAATTTAATTTTTATAAGACAGTATAGACCAGTGTACAATTTTCGCCAGTGTACAATCATCAGCTTTAATCTATAGCGTCTTCAAAACAATTGCAGTAGAGACTCCCATACCCATACCACGTAAGAAAATAAGGATTTTGGAGCTAAAGGTTCAACATTTTAACAAGAAGCATATAGTAATAACGTATAGTGATGATTATAAATTTTGCTTTGAGGTTTTTTTAAAAACAATACGATAATGATAATGATAATGATGGAGATTACATAGTAAATTAAGAAATAAAAACTAGAATTTATTAAAAAGTTTGTTTTAGATTTCAAAATAATTGATTATTTATGGGTCCCCCCCTTTGAACTGTCAAACAATGTGAATGCATGTCTCGTAAACAAGCAGCGATAAATCGATCGAAAGAATTCAAGCTTTAGCCAGAACTTCAGCGGCTTTTCGCCAGCGTTCATCGGCAGGTAAACCGTTGATTGTGCAACTGGGCAAATATTGGTACGCACTTCCGTCAGTAATGAGATCACCTGCGCGCGCTACCGTTGGCTCTGACTTATTAGCAGCGCCGTTAGTCATGGCCAAAGTGAACCGTCGTTTCCGACATCCACAATTCTTTCGCCAGTAGCGGATTAAAAGAAAGCTTTCTCTCTCTCTCTCTCGCGCGCGCGCGCAAGTTCGCTGACTCATAAGATTTACAAGAAACATCACGATACTGTAATTAGTCCATTACACGGCACGCAGATGATTTCTTCGCTTATTATGCTCCGCTGCAATACCTCCAAGTAATGCGAACTATTAACATATGTTTGATTGTCTTCCAACCGCGTGGTATAGCGTTTTGATGTTAATTAGCGGCGCACTCGGCGGCAGCTACTTGAATATTACGGATAACATGGCCTATAAATCACTCGTATCTCCCGTGGCTTCTTTCCCCAACGGGCACTCGTCCTTCTACATTCCTGTACCCTACGATCTCTTTTCATCTTTCAAGCATTTTCTCCCGTTGTGTGTGTGTGTTGTTTTTTTTTTGTTTCTTTTCTTTTCTTTTCACCTGACCAGAGGCTGCCTACGTTTGCCGTTTAGTAACAGTTACATGATCATTTAATCGTGCACGAGCCTTTCTTGCCGACGCTTTTTGCGTGCGTAATAATGTGCCTATTTCTGACCAAACAGTGCGCACTTTTATCGTTCTTGCATAAGCCGAGCTTTTTACACCCGTGAAGAACGCATCGCGGTGGCTATTAGCGTTAAGAGTTATCAGCGGTGCAGACAGTTTATATTATTTGATATTTTATGGATACTGATAAGTGCACCGGCTATCAGATTGATAGCAGCAGTATTAAGCCTTTAATTTCGCTCGTTGATAACTGGACCGCGTTATGCATCCAGCACACAAAAATTAATAAAGAATAGATTGAACAGCGTAAACGTCAGAAGTAACGAGTACCGTTATGCTATTCCCGAGTTGTTGTTATTATTGTCGCTAGACAATTTTTACGAAGGCCACCGTTGACCAAGCAGCGTAATCTTCAAAAAACTTTTGGCGCTCTTGGTGAAATTTAGAATATTGCTTGTTTATTCATTTTATGCTGTACAAGTTGAACTAGTAGATAATTTAGCTAATGCAGCCACGGTGTGTCTCTTTATGTCTTTGATCATTTCATTTACCCGCATGAGAATTTCAAAGAAGAATTCACATATCCAAGCAAAAGCGATTATAAAGGTGTTTAATAAAAGGGTTTGACAGTAAGTGAAATCTTTCAGGCATTATTATACCAATAAGCCCAAACCATGGTTCATTTTTTTTTATATTCGACTTTCATTTTTATTTCTATTTTACAGGTTGGTATTTCGTCTACTCATTTTTGTCACAAATGCACAAACCCCGCCGTCTAGTGATGTGTTATTCGACGAATTCCCTAGCTTGGTTTCGGAGCACGAGTGTATAACAGGGTTAGCGTTCTAGCTCGTCGACGTTTTCTTGAGAAATCTGGATGCAATATAAAATATCTCCGGATAGACCAATGTCATAAAATCCTGATCCCTTTGATACGTCGGAAGAGAAGGAAACGCGGCTGATCGAGTGCATGCACACGGAGAAACGTACGTTTACATGCAACCATAGACGCCATATCTATGCAAATACATCAAATTTTCATTTATAGACGTTTTAAGACACTCGCGACGACAAAACGCTCAAAATAAAGCAAATGCCGAGGGAAAATCCTCGCATGTACATTTCTGAGAACTCCGTTTGAGGAGAACATGGAAGTTACTTTTATAAAATGTTTCATATCTTGCGCTGTACATAAAACGTTAAATTAAAATTAAGCACAGCAGAAACTTGAGATGATCACCCTGCGTCTTTGACAGAAATGCGACTATATGTGGAGACCCAATTACTGTGGGGATATCAATTACTGTGTCTGTATTCATTACACTTATTTTTAAAGCACAATAAATACTAAAAAAGAGATATATAACATATACACCCAACTCGAGCATCTAAAATATTTTGCTTGTTTTAAATGATAGAAAAAAATGACAGAGGAAAACATTAATTGATTCAGAGGGGCAAATATTGTGATAGTGACACCCTGTATATTCACTGATTTTAATGAAAAAAAAATTAATATATCGGTTTTAATATTCATTATGCTTTAACATTAAACCTACCATGGTCAAAATGACCGATTTTTTATTTCACAATTATTCAAATTTTTAATGACGTTTTCATAAGAAATTACTGAACTGACTTCTTTATTTAATGCACATATTGTAATGAAAATCGAACAAAGTTTAAGTAAATTCAATGTTCTCGCTTGTATGAGACGTTTCACTTTTGTATGTTTTGTGTTGGTAGGTTTATTGCTAAGAATAAGTTTAATTAGTATAGGCACAGTAATTGATTCCCCCACAGTAGTTGGGTCCATTGCCTTATATTATAACTATTTATTGGAAAAATACTGTCTAGAAAAATATATTACAGAGCCGCACACAGTAATGAACTTATAAATACCATCTTATTAATCAGAGAAAACATTAGTACATTGAAGTAATAATATTATTACCTTGTCCAATGACTAAACAGCGGATTTTAGGCATTAGTGACAACATCGAGTATGTGAAGTTTAAAATAGTGGAAGGATGGAAAAAATTTAAGAATTTCAATAATATTTTCAATCTAGAAAAATGATTAAAGAAAGAACGACTTCTCTATTTGGTTTTTAGTTTTACCAATTGAAGCAGAAAATTTTTATTTTGCATACAATTACATAGTAATTGTACAGCTCTATACTACATTAATAACTTAATATACTTGTGCTTTGTAATATTTCATATTGTGTGCATGTCCATCAATACTTTACATTATAAAATAAAATTCGAAACACAAGCCTCGGTATTTTCAAAACAAAAATATGTTGCCGAGCACTGATCAGAATCATATTTGATCATTTTATTTAATACTTCTGAGCACAACACGCAGAATTAACACGACAGTCAACGTGTTAACATTTTGATCAAAGTAAAAAAGATGTGAACATTCCGTAAATGTTTATATCAATAGTCCACGCGTCAGGTTTCTATAAAACATTTATTCGAGTACATTTGCAAAGCGGTCGAAGTCATCGTTCGGTCGCAAAGTTAATTAATTTTTACCGTTCGTTTTGATAATAAACGTGTTGATATTAATTCCGCAAGCAATACACTTGCGAACGATTCGTCCATTATACAATAAATACGCAAGGAGAAATCAAATAGCAAACAACATTACACAAGCGAGTGTAATCGAAACGCATCGTGTATCGCGTTCGCTTTCCTCGTTTGTATCGGACTCCAATAAATTTCTCGTAATATTTTCATCGACGTATTAATTACGATAGTAGAGTATGGAGTATAGAGTATGTATATATCGTAAAGCGGCGATTGGCTCGGCCACAGTGCTTTTGACCAGCGCACCAATTAATTAGTAAACATCCGTCTTACTCGCCGTGGAAATTACTTTACCCACGCGAAAAGCGATCGGTGTAATTAACGAATCGAGATGGCCGAAATAGTTTTTTTTTTCGGAGACACCGGCTCAATGTGGAAAAGTTTTTCCTCCCGATCGATTCTCGCACTAATGGACCCGCAGATATGATTAGACCCTAATTAAAATGAACACCGCTCGGTCGGCTTCTTTCGAGACATTACCGGATTTATATCAGTCAATCCAATCGACAATTAACGTCGCGTTGAACGATACTAAGGGTTTCGTTATTGGCGGAAGAGATATAGAAAATATATAATACAGAGTGTCCCAAAAATGTACTTCCTTGAAAGAGATAATTCCTGACATAATTTGTAGTAACTTTGTCCTTTGCGAAAATGTTCTCCGCGGCTGTGTTAAGGAATTATTAACGAAAAACACGGACCAATCAGAGCGCGGCTTGCTGGTAGCTCCCGCTGAGCGTGGCGTTGGCATTGGCTGAGCCGAAAGCTGCCCGCTGTATCCTCGCTCTGATTGGTCTGTGTTTTTCGTTAATAACTCGTTAACAAAGCCGCGGAGAACATTTTCGCAAAGGGAAAAGTTACTTCAAATGGTGTCAGGAATCAACCCTTCCAAGGAAATTCAACATTTTTGGGACACCCTGTATTTTAAATCCAGCAATGTCTGTGGTCGATATATGTATATCCCTGTGAAGTGGAAATGCTACGTCTTAAAAGGGACCTATCGAATACATATTGTATGAGTCGGTAACCGAGATGGGCGAAGTTTAGAAAATAAATATTGCGGATGCTATTTAAAACCTTACACGCTGAACGCTATATACTATATACCTAACGAGTTCCCTGCTTTATACGACTGCCATTTTGTGAGAAAATTTTTTTCCGCATCATTCCAGTCCGCAAGATTATACGATATCCAAAAGAGAAAATGCGTCAATTTTTACCTGGGAGCTAATAATTTGAAGTATGAAATAAAATATTTTAATCTCTACTCTCACCTCAACATTTGCCCAAATAAATTTATTTTTCATTAATCCATAATTTTCATTATTGATTCAGAAATCAATTCAGCGAAATCTGTAAAAAGTATCTCAACGTAAGTAACCAAATAATATTATTATAAATGCACGTTGCAACGAGTAAGATATTTTATTTTTACTATGATATGCATGATTTAAAGGGTGAAAGAACGTATACTGTATAATACGACATTTTACGTAATCTTTTTAATAACACTGAAACAGATTAGATAAAAGCTGGAACAATAATTATATCTACCGAAATATTCGTTACGTTCACTCATTTTGAGTACATAATTAGTTGTTAGGCCATTGAGCTTGATGACAATATCGTACACTATTTCAGAAAGGAAAATGTAACTTTAAACTACATTCCACGAACATGTTAAGAAGTATTATATTGATACACAAGCAGGAGCGTTTCGTTTGCAGGGACGAGCTATTAAAACTGCTCGCAGGGTACGAGAACGTGGAAAATGTACTTATTTCGCAAAATAAAGTGACTAGAGTCGGAAATTCATTAATCTTCAAGCGCAAATCCTTCTGCGCTGGGTAGAATATTAAATAAGTAGAAAAACGAAAGTCAAGTAGTAACCGAAACATTGTGAAATTTCTTGCGACGCGTGAAGCGCAGAAACGTCCCTTAAACATCCAAAATGATTTTATTCGCGAAGGTCTAATGGTTCATTGGTCCATAAACGTGATAAGTTGAAACGCTAAACGGAATATGAAAATCGCTAGAAAGTCTGCGAGGGACCTCAGAAACGATTTTCGAAATATATGAAATTTTCGGATGGCAGAGTACCCCAGGTATATTTGTGTCGGACAGCCATATCCCTTCGTTCCCATGGAAATGCGCACACGCAAGTGCACGCTGTGCGCTCGCATACGTGTAGTACGAGCGAATGAACAGTTACGTGCTCCTCGAAGCATTCGGATCTACTTGAGGGAATCAAGATTTTACGACTGCGTGCATCCTGGATAGATCTTTTTGTGCGTGGCTTCCACACGGCAGTTTCACGCAAAAGGCCACGCGGTATCATCTGAAAGATGGTATCACTTGCGCTCGCGAACGCCAGCCGTCCGATGCGACGTCAGAGGAAGGAAAAGGAGAATCCTCTTTTATTACACTAACTGGGGAGAAGAGATGCAGAACCTTGTTGCATAATAAAAATCGAAATTATTTGCCGGAATTTCTATTCATTAACACTGGCACCGCCGACGGTAAAACAATTACGCGGACGGCCATCGGGGTCCTTTCTGACCCAAAAATTTTTACAACACTAAGGAACATTGTTCCGTGCATGATAAAACTGCTTCATTTTTTTTTTTTGCAGAAATTAATTATATGAGGCATGGAAAGGTAAAAAATAGCGATTTTTGATTTTTTTAACTATGTTTCCCCACTTTGAAATATCTGAAACAGTTATATGTCAACAACCATAACGAGGTGCTAAAACTGTCAAAATATAAACTTAGTACCTCATAATCTCTACAATAAATCGGCATTTCAAAAGTTTTTTTATATTTTTTAAATTCGGTGTAGAAGCTAAAGATTCTGAAAAATTTATAGGTGTGCATTCTAATAGCTAAAATATATATAATAAGAGAAACTATGGAAAAACCTGATTCTCTTTGTCACCCCGTTACTACCCCCATGTCGACATGTAGGTTGAAAATTGCCAAAAAGTATTTTCTTTCGGTAAGTTTGATTCGGGGGCACTTTTGAGATGTCCTTATCTGGCTACACCCTTTCAAGTCAATTGGTTAAGCAGAACTTGCGATATGGTGACAACCGTTTCGAAAAAATGATTTTGTGAAAAACGTGTTTAAACGTCCAACTTTCAATGACTCCTGGCAGGAGTTACGTTCTTCAAACGCCTACAACTACGCTAATTTTTCGAATTTAAATAAATCCTTTCACGCGCATATTTTACAATAATTGTACTGAAGGAAAATACAAAAAAAAAAAGAAACATCGATTTTTTGAAAATGAAAAACTAGAATAGCCAGTTAAATGAAGTGTTTCATTCGTAAGCAGGCAAAGAGTGTTTATCTCGACATCGGAAATACAAAATAAACCGAATAACGTAGGTGTTTATTCATATGGCGGCCGGGCAGTCGAGAGAACTCGAAAATTGTGGAGGAGGGGAAATTGAAAACCGGAAAGCCGATTAGAAGATAGAGATCAACGAGTTCTAGGCTGTTGCGTCAAATTTCGTACGACGTTAGAACCGGGCGTAATGATTTGATCAAGCGGAGTAATCGGCCGACAGGAGAAGCCGAAATCGGATCAGACTTAATCGAGCGTGCTGCACCGGCCCCCGGCCCTCTAACAAGTTCCATTGTAAAGTTTAATATTTTCCGCCAATATCCAGGGGAAATATTTTCCCGCGTCCGACCCGGCCATATTTTATTACGGCCGGATCGTCGCGCGCCCGTTATAAACTAGAAACGTAACACCGAATGGACATCGTTTACAACGCGATGACACATCGCGGGATTTCCCATTTGCTTATTTTGATTTATTAGCTCCGAGCCCCGCGTTGCGTTAATTCGTCCGTTCCCGGCGAGAATGCGAACGGAACGCGTGCCCAATGACTCGCTAACGATCGAAGAAATCGGTTGTATCGAGAACCAGAGGGAATATCCCTTTGTTAAAATATACGAAAACATCCTCACAGTTCGAATAAATGGGAACTGTCGTCAGGCTATGTTTTTTTTTGCAGCTTTTACAGTTCGTGTTTTCATGCCAGCGTATGTTTTTCTATACTGGGTGTTCCAAAAATGTTATACTTCCATGAAAGGGTTGTTTTCTGATGTCTTTTGAAGTAACTTTTTCCTTTGTGAAAATATTCTCCGCAGCTTTGATAAGGAATTATTAACGAAAAACACGAACCAATCGAAACGCGCCTTCAGCGGATGAGTTTAGGCTCGACTAATGCCAACGTCACGCTTAGTCAGAGCGCGGTCAGTGTTTTTCATGAATAATTCCCTTAACAAAGCCCTGGGGAACATTTTTGCAAAGGGAAAAGTTACTTCAAATGACACCCTGTATACAGAAATTTCTCAATACACAGTCGGAAATACAATTAAGTGGACACCCCTTAAAAACTTTTTCAAAATAAGACCAAATGACTTGAGCTTCTTCGAGATGTTAGGGGGATTACTTTACTAGGTAATGTATAATGAAATAAATTAAATATTACTAGTATATTTTTATTCCAGTATATTCAATACATTCTACTATATTCTAGTACATTCTGCAATATTCTAGTATATTCTAGTATATTCTCCTATAATCTAGTATATTTTACTACATTCCCATATATTCTGCAATATTCTAGTATATTCTGGTATAATCTCGTTTATTCCAGTATATTGTAACATATCCTGCTATATTCTAATATATTCTTACATATTATAGTATATTCTAATATATTCTAATGTATTCTAGTATATTGTGGTGTATTCTGTAATAGTTTAGTATATTCTGGAATATTCTTGTATATTCAAGTTTATTCTGCTATGTTCCAGTACATTCTAATATGTTCTAGTATATTCTAATACATTCTAATATATTCTAGTATATTTTATTAAAATCTACTATATTCTCGTATATTATAGTGTAATGTAGTATATTCTTCTATATTCTAGTAGATTCTAGTATATTGTAGTATATTCTGCTATAATCTCGTATAGTGTAGTATATTCTGCTGTATATAATAAATTAGATTTTTAATTTTTCTTATATGTGCCTACAATGAAAATTTTAAATTATTTAAATTCATTTACTTTTCTAGGTCTAAGTTATAGTTCCTATTAGCCGTAAATAATTGAAAATGACCAAAATTGTTATAAGCAGCGATTTAAATCAATCGTAATCCCAAAATTCAAAGATTTTTACGTCTTTTATCACCTATGGCTTTTTTTATACGTGAACCGATTTCGATGTAGCTTTGCGCACGTATGTAACTTACTTGGATGTAGAAAAGATATATTTTAAATTTTATTTATAAGCACAGACAGGAAAGTGAAGTATCATGATCTTTGCTTTCTTCTTCGAAATTCCGAGCAATAGCAATTTAAAAAATAATTTTTTTACACTTTACCTAGTAAACAAATCCTTCTATCATCTCAGAAAAAAAACTCAAGTCCGTCCCAATTAAAAAAAAATTATTAGCTAATAATGACTTAGACTATATCAAAAATGTCTAATAATGACTTAGAGTGTATCAAAAAATTTACAGTAACTTTTGTTACTAAGTCAGCCCACTGTTAATGATTCACTACATAAACGACGGAATGCATATTTACCCTGCTGTTCCGTGTAAAGACTAATTGGTGATAAGAGGAAAACATGTTTTGTTTAAATACGATGATGCACTCGTATTTGTAAAGTCAGTTTGGAAGTATCACGTTTCGCAATGTAGGTAATGCAGAGTCCAACGATTCACGAAATTGTTTCTGTCATGCATGAAATGTTTCAAACGATGACCGCAACTCCAACCGTTTAAAATATCCCTCGTGCAAAATGTTTAACGATCCAGAGCGGAAGGATCAAACGATCTTTCATATTACAGGAAAAGGAGTGGAACGCCTAGGTCCGTGGTAACGATTCGTCTGCTGCATTCGTGAGTGCGTGAGTGCGTGAGTCAGTCTGCTGTCACGCAGGTTGCCGAAGAAGCAAGGAAGAGACCCAAAGAAGATCCTATCTCCTCGAACTGGCCTCGCCATTAGTGTCACGAGAATGGGAAGGACTTATGTTCGCGGTAGAACTACAGCGTGCTCCAAAAGTGGTTCCAAGGAGCCTTTTTGCCCCAGCAAATTAATTTCTTTAACGTATTCCCGCTGTTTTATATTTTCGTAATGTAAACCTCTCAGTACTGTAAAAGAGCACCAAAGATTAACAATACTACGCACCTCTAAATAGAGCATATATAAACGTCATAAACGTACCTGTAAGACACGTTCCTCTTCAACATTTCAACTGACTGACAATCGTGACAAATAAAATTAAAATAACAAATATTTGGTCACGATCAACGTAAATAGGATATAATTTATGTGGATTTTACGGCACAATAAACTCAGAAGAATTATGAAGAAAATTACGAATTTTCAACAGGTGATAGCAAACGCAAATGACGAGTTAACTCGTCATTCTCAGATAAAAGATAAAATATAGTAGTCAATATAGTAGTCAAAATCTTTTTTTGAAATGTTTAAACGAGCTTAACTTGCTATTATTATAAGCTAATAGGGACTTTTCAGCAAGATCAAACAATTTTACCAGACATAAATCTTTTATTACTGAATATATTCAGTGAATAACAATCGTAAGACAAATAGTACAGTCATTGGCACATTTTGTACAGTTATTGACACAACATGTATCAGATTTTGGCACTAAAGAACTGAATAGGAATTATTAATTTAAAACAAGGTTTATCGATCACTAAATGTTACTATTTTGCATTACTTTATAAAAAATGAGAAGAACGCGCTACAAAAAGCAAAAAATAAATTCTAGATAATTTCTCATATAGTTATGCATCCTTAGAATCTTAATAATTTTAAATTAAAAATATTACAACCCATCATTTTGAGACGGGCCCCGTGAACCTAATATTAATAAAGAAAAATAATGAAAACTGTTTGTACTGCATAGTATTCATTTTTTATATAATTTACGACTGAACTAATATAATCATCTTAGTATGTAGAAATGACTTAAGAGACGGAGATAATGCTCAAAGAAAGAAAAGAAGATCGTGGGATCATGGTGCATGTTAATAAGAGATCGCCTTCGGTACCGAAGCCTCGAAGAAATTCATCGAAAGGAAAAAGGGATGAATTCGTTCATTCGATTAATTCCGAAAGGTATAAAAATCGGTGCTCCTAATTGCTAAAAATCCAAAATACATTTTCCAATGGAAAAGAAATACGTTTGCAGATTTAGGCGTTCGATCAATTAGCGTTAAAATCTTCGCATAATCAGCGGCTCCCGGTAACAATGCAGCTTATAGAAAGGCATTGTACGATTCAGCTAACGGCGGAAGCACAATAAACGTTATCATTGGTAGGAAGCTAATACGGTATACGGTGGAAATAACGTGGCTTTATGAGCAATCGCAATTAGTTACGGTTAGATTTGGGTAAAATAGAGTAAATGTAATGAAGAGAGTCAGTTCGCAGACAGGAAATCGGACTTCATTCACGTTGCTCATTAGCTCGGGATCGGGGACGCGCACGCTTAAAATTAACCGAGAACAGATCTGCAGTTTTTAGAAGGATCGACAGAACCGAGATTCGGTGTCCTCCGCAATCGACGCTAATTACGCGCTCACTGTCGCCCGGCAAACAAGGACAAGTTTGCAATTTTCATGGGCCAACGTCTGAGGAAGATTCGCTCGTGCGGAGTGCAGCCGCGCCATTACCGTTTTTGAGAAATCTGTCTGTGCGCACATTGATGCCCGGCGCCATTACAAGCCTGCTAATTGAAATTCTAATTAATAACCCACGCGTTCATTGTTGTACACGCTCAATATAAACTCGAAAGATTTCGTTGGAAGACCGGGCTACACGAATCTGGATGGGATGTCCCTTGGACACTCAAACAATGATCGATGTATTGTTTATTAATAATAGTAATCATTAGACTGCGGATGTTTATGCAATTTTCAATTTTTGTAGACAAATTTTAAGACAATGAATTTTATTTTTAGTGGTAACAGTCTATGTAGATCCAAAATACATAAAAATCATATTAAATTCTATCGAATTTAAGTTCTAGTAATCATTATTTGTTCAGCCTCACGGCCTGGAATTGGACTTGGTTAGAATATGTATAAATGTCAACAATATGTGTTGCGATATGTATAAATGTATGTTTGTGGCGGACATACACTTATGAAAATAATCATTTTCAATCTTTTATTACATTTTAAAATCAAAGGGACATAGATCATATATTTATACCGAAAGTATAAATAATACAATTTATTGTCTATGGATACATACAATATATTTTATTGGAAATTAATAGGAAATTCAACAAAATAAATGACATCATTTCTTGTGCTAAATTTCAGCGACACATACTTATGAACATAATTTATAAACATCATTAACTTAATATTTCGTAGCATATCCCTTATTTTTTATCACTTCAGCACAACGTCGTGGCATAGAATTAATTAAACGTATACACCTATCAACTGGAATGGATTTCCACGCTTTTTCAATCGTCTCAAATAAATCTTGGATATTTTTTGGTTTCCGACGTTTTATTTCATGATCGACATCAATCCACAGCATCTCTGTAAGATTAAGATCTGGAAACTCTGAGCAGTAAACGCTGAGTAAATCCAATCATTTGGCATTTTGTCTTTAACAAATGGAAGAAGAACATTTTTCAGAATGTCTAGATATACAAAACGGTCCATAATTCCTGTAATCCGATGTATTGGGCCGGTACACTTCTACTTCCTTCAAGAAGTTTTCATGTTTCTCAACTTTTGTCACATGTATTTATTTTGTTTCCTTGACTCAATATGGATTATAGTGCTTATACAAATATAATCGAAAAAAACTTATTGTATGTTCATGTATGATACGTAATCTCGTCACGTTATTTTTAATTCGGACATATGTATTTCACGAGATTAAAAATATACACTAATTCCCAAACGACTATTTTGTTGCTTAACTTTTGTCAGTAAGTGTATATAGAGTAAACACTGTATTGTGTAAAAGATGTTTAAGGCTTGCATTACAGCGGAATCGATTAAAAAGCCTATTAGGCTTCCGAGTGTTAAGAAAATAATAATTGAGAAATCTATCTCTTCAAAGTGATAGAATATCCTGTTAAAGGGTTGGGGTTGACTGAGATATTATAGTTCCAACCCTCTTCATCGAAAGCTGTACAATGCCGGAACACGGAAGCCTTCGGTATGATAGGAAAGCCTCGGTTATGCGGCCGTTACAATTACAAATATTGTGCATACCGGTGTTGGAATATGTATATTCGTGTACTTGCGCAGGTCCTCCGCGGTTCTCAAAAAGATCGCATTACTCCGAGGATGACCCAACCGTTTCCAATAGTGAACGTAATTAGTATCGTCTACGGCATAGAGGTATAGTCGATGATGCGCACGATAGACGGACGGCCAAGTGAATACCGTCTAGCGAGTTATTCGAAAACTGTCCGATTAACGATCCGAAAGTGCCTCGGGCCAAGATTCAAAATACCTCGACGGACATTGTATTCTCCCATACATTCCTACGGCGTCTCCGTGTCCCGGTCCCGGTCCCGGGCGTTGGAAGCTGCACGAGAGAGCAGCTCCTGCAGCTTCTCACGATACCCACGGAAAACTCCACGGGGCCACGTTCCGGAATTTGCATCTTCTATCGAAAATGGTAATTAGAGGCGAAGCGTAAACTTTAATTAGAATTACAATTGTAAACACGGCGCGTCCGCCAGTCTTCGAATCATTAAACGCGGCTCCGCCGCTCCTACTCGCGCGTTGCTGCACAGTGATTTTGTTTGTACGGAGTTTCGAGTCCCGTATAAAAACACTTCGTTCCCCATCCAACTTTAGCAGTAACCGACGCCCCAACACTTTATCGGCGGAACAGTCCCGACGAAACCCATCATAAGTTTGTTTCTATGAACACGTACGCCGCAAATTCGCCGAGTTACCTCGTCCCGCCGATGCTCGCGGATTCGTTAAAAGTGTGACACCGGTAACTTTCCTCAAGGTAAACATTTCGTGCATTGTTGTTATTAGGAGAGAGTATTCCAGCATTATTTTACTACGCGAGGTTTATTGAACGCCTAAATCGCCACGTGGAGCCTCATGCTTTTACCCGTGTGTTTAAATGTGTAAAGACTAATGCCACGCGAGGAATCACAGCACGAATCTTGGTCCACTCGTTATTTCCAATTAATTACACCTTGAAAAAGAAAGAGAAATCAAACAGTGTATACATTTTTTGGGACCTCCTGTATATATTTCTGCCACGTTTTCATTTCTCACCATTAACACGTTGAGTGCCATGTCATCCATATGTGGCTGACGGAAATATTTGTCCAGGGTTTAAAATGAATTTTTACGTTAATATATTCATTGTACCAAATTTAATTAGGATCTGTAAAATGCAAGAAAGTTGGAGGACTACTCGATATCATACATATAATTATTTTCAATTTTTATTTCGTTGAATAACACTTTGATATTATGGAATTTTTGAGGTTTCTAGTTTGGCAGTCAAAGTGTTAAACAGTTACAGTAGATCAAAAAATTTAGTGTTGAAATACTTTTTGGATTCACTATATTTCGTCAGAATGAAATGTGATCTTGGTGTAGATGAAATTGAAGAATTAGGTAAATGTCCCAGTGTCCAGACGGTTAAGGAATAGCGGTACGGTATTTCTTTATTTAACGTGTAAAACCACCATAAAATTAAACAAGTTCTGGCTCGGGTATGTCTCTTGAACGATACTCGACGCTGACAAGACTCATGTAGTTGACATATATCGAGGATTCACTGTGATATTACCTCTTCCGATACAGCTTCAAACGTTTGTTTTAATTGATCTTGTGTATATTTTCGTTCTTTCGTTTCTGCCTTGCTTAATTTATAAAAGAAAAAAGATAAAGTTTAATTTTATATGAATCTAAAATTATAAAGTTATGTACAAAATGCTATACATATACTTACTTCAAGAACTGTCGTCCCAATATGTAAATCTTATAATTTTATAGTAAAAAAATTAATTTTCTCGCACACACGTTCGAATATTTGATTTACATATTAAAGTATATTTGTTTCATTAATTCATTCTCGTAACATAAAATATCAGATGTAGCGAAATATTGCCTTAGTAAATTAGCGAGATTTCTTGGTAAAAGCTTAAGAAATTCTTCAAGATTTGTTATAGATATGACACATGTTTCAAAATAATAATTTTTAACTAAAAAGTTCTAATTTTATATAATGATTATTTTAATTTATATTAATGTGTGTTTCTACTTTATGGTACTAATTTTTGTTTTCAATCATATTAACAAGTAAAGTAAAAAATAAATGCAATTAGATGCGTTTTTGTATTTAAAATGCTTATGGATGTTTTCTGTAAATAGATATGGTATGTTTTATGATATAACTAGGCTATTATTAGATCTAGATGCATCATAGTATCGATTACAATAAAATATACTTTCTTTTTCAATCTTTTTAATGAATGTTTCCTCGTTTTTTTCTATTTTGGCGCCGGAAGGAATAAGCAATAACCAAATACTTGTATAAAACTTTTTGCAGAAATATCTGTTACAGAAGTTTCGTGAAATTCATCTTGCACAACTTAAGCATGTTCCAATATTAGATCTTTTTCCGTTTTATTTTCGAAAATCGATAAGTTCTATCCTGAGCATGCGAAGGAAAGAAACTCGGTTAAATTACATTGAATGGCGGTGCTTAATGGGTGAAACGATTAATTTCCGCACGCGAAAACGATTCGCTTATTGAATTTACCCGACTGGCTGTGCGTTTAATGGACTCGGATTGAGCGGCGAAGAAACTCCGAGCGCTGGATAATTCCTCAGAAATACTTGGCCGAATCGGCAATTAGCAGCCAATATTTTCACTCTTTTCCTCGTTTATGTTGCTACTCTAGAGTAACTTCCGCTGGAAATTCACGTTCGACACACGAAACCCGCGATGTCATTCGTATTCGATGAAATACTGCATGAGAAAGCTGTCAAAGAAATTTTTATGTTTATTGGCTTTCGATAACCGGTAGGTGATACTTGCGAGTAAATTTTAAGGACTAAACAACAAATTCCAGAGTTATTTTGCTGCATCGCGCACACTTTTCGTCCTCTTCTGTATGCTAATGTTTCTATTGATTTTTGCATTTACTAAAGACCATTACAAAGATGTTCTTAATTATTTTAAACGAGTCCAAATTTATTTCTGAAATATTTCACGAAATCACCGCAGGCTGAACACAGACAATTTCTCCAGAATCGAAGAGAGATTTAGTGTTCAAATATTTGTTGCATTCACTGTAGCTGTTTCCTCATTTCTGTAAATCGTCCACTGGATAAAGATGCAAAAGTGTAACTTAAAATATTTTAAAAATATTTTTCATTGCGATACACTTCGATTCCGTGTAACGTTTCTCTTCTACGAAAAATTATCTGGCTATTGTACAGACGCAACAAGACCAAAAACAGTTTTCGCGAAATCACGCACCGTTAGTGCGCAACCATTTTTTTCGGCCTCGAGTCTCGAACAATCGTATCAGATTGGGATTTCGCGGTGGTTTCGCGTTTCTTGCGGATAAGAAGGCTCCTATTCGCCGGCAACAGAGCCTCGATTACGATGTCTGCAATCAGATTCTGCATTCAAGGCAATCGATGACTGAGAACAACGCGATTCCGTCTTTCCGCGCAAGAATAGAGATGGATACTCTCAAGCGGATAATTAGGAACGATCGATTCGCCGAGCAACGTGTATCGCCGCGCCGTATCGGTCGAGACTATGCAAACTAATAATTTTCGCTCGAGTTGTTTAACGCGTGTCTCGATTCTTTCTCTGGCTGCGAACTCCGGTTTGTACGTAGAAGACATTTCATCATGGATTTTCGAAATTTTAGATTAAAACAAAATATTCATGGTCATCTTAAAATTTTTCACTTTATTTGGTGCATGTAGAACCACAAAAGTATAATAAAATGAAATATACTCAACACAAAAACTACAATAACTAAAATCTGTACAATTTTTCAGTTTATAATAATACTTATAGAACTACAAAGATGTAACAAAATAAGACGTACTCTGTACAAAACAAAATGAAAAGAAGTTAAAATCATTCAATTCTATACAAAATGTAAATTATAAGTTCTATTTCACTTAGTATTTTTCTTCTGAAAATGAGATTTCATAAGACATAAAATGACTACTGGAAATCTGGAGAAATATCAATAACAAAAATACCGGGTGCCCCAAAAATATTGTAATTTCTTGAAATTAGTGATTCCTGAGGTCATTCGAAGTAACTGTTATTAATGAAAAACACGGACTAGTGCGACAAAAGCAGACGGAAGCCAGTGGCGTTGGCATTGGCCGAGCAGGAATTCGTCCACTATAGTCGCGCCCTGATTGGTCCGTGTTTTTCGTTAATATAATAACTTCATAACAAAGCCGTGGAGAACATTTTCTCAAAGGAAAATGTTTCTTCAAATGACAACAGGAATTACCCCTTTCAAAGGAATACAATATTTTTGGCACACCCTGTATACATGTTGACGTATTGTGTACGGAATCTAATTTGATATGAATTGATTTTAATATCCTCTTTTCAATGTGTTATAAGATTCCATTCATGCGTCAATTGAATAAGCAAATTTAACCATTTCAACTCTGTCGAATTAACAGTTTGTAAACGCAATCCCACATGAGCCGTATGCGATAATTCGAAATGATTAATGAATGCTAATTGTACTGCGAACGTTTGTATATATTTACATTCTCAACCAATAGCTTGCAAAACACGTATTGAAGAACCATTAATTGTTAAGCTAAGTGCTGGGTAACTGACACTAAAAATAAATCAAATTTGAACGATTATGTTTTGTAAATTTGAAAATCATCGACTTTAATAAAATCCCTGTACAATTTAAATTGTTACACAGTGTCTATATGAACAGAGCTTCACTTCGTCATTGGTATTCTCTCTAATACATCGAAATTATATTTTCAAGATAGGAAACTGACAAAATACAGAAAAGGAGTTTGATTTTTTTAAATTGTCAAATTCATACCGAGTTAATTTATTATCTGCGAGTCGAATTTCTAGCTTTTACGGTTTTATCAGTCTGCAAACTGTGAATTTTTATGCAACATAAAAATCTACATTAATTAGAAGTTACAGGAATTGCATTAGAATTCGAAATAATACTATAGTATTTTTGAATTCTTAAAGTCTGTTGTTTTACATTTGATTGTACTGATCTTCTATTTTGTTTTTTTTTTCATAAATGCATAAGATTTGCAGTCTACTTGTTAATCGCCATAACGAACCGCTAGTCATTATACTTGTCAGGAGTCATCCCTACCCCCACTCTCTTTTCTGGCACTCTACATATACAGGTTGTCCCAGAAATGTTGTACTTCTCCCGATGACCCGACTTCTTTGAGTAATTAGAAGAATTGACTTACCAAATGACGTGCAAAATTGATTGTAAAAAAATTTCAATTCAAATAAAAAAGGCATTGTCCAAAACTTTCTTATTTGAGCCTGTAATGAAAATTTAAAATACACGTTTTGTACATCTGTGTTAGTTATACACGTACTGAAAATTTCATCGAAATCGAAATATGTTAGAATCTGAGGATTTTAAGCAGAAACTGACCAAAAGTCATAAAAATGTACGCTTTTCACCACTTTTAACTATTTGTAGCTCGTATGTATATTAATCGATTTCAATAAAATTTTCAGCATGTATATAACTAATATATATCTACAAAACGCATATTTTAAATTTTCACTACAGGTTCAAATAAAAAAGCTGTGAAAAGTACCATTTTTATTTTCTCATGTAATTCTTTTCAACTGCAATTTTTTCAAAATCTTTTTTGCACATCATTTGGAAAACCAATTCTTCTAACTCTTTAAAAAAGTCAGGTCGTTTGATCGGTCGATTGAATTTAGACGGTCTGGACGGTTTCCAATATTATTGGCATGATCTGCGTGATCAGAGAGAGATTACAATGAGCAGAAATTATGGAGGAGGTAGCGTGATGATTAAGGCAGCTTTCGGATACAATGGTAAAACTCCGATCATATGGTTTCCGCCACAGGCCAATGCGGATAAATACCAAGAACTGTTAGAATATGCGTTAGACGAATATGGTGACAGAATAGGTGGTCGAAATTTTATTTTCCAACACGATAATGCACCATTCATCGTGCAAAAGCAATTAAAGCATATTTTCAGATGGCAGAAGTTGAGGTTTTACCTTGGCCATCAACAAGTCCAGACCTTAACCCCATTGAAAATCTATGGGGCATTTTATCAAGAAAAGTTTACAGTAATGGCAAACAATACGCAACGGTTAATGAATTAAAAAATAGCATCAAAGAGGCGTGGTCTCAGATCGGATCAGAGACTTTAGAGAAATTAATAGATTCAATGTCACAAAGGATATTTGAGGTCATAAAAAACAACGGAGAACCAACCAAATACCGAGTTTTCTGGTCAAATAATTAATTTGCACTTATATTTGTAACATTTTGTTAAGTCCAACTAGAAAATGATTAAGTGAACCTATATTTATTTCGTACAATAATTCCAAACTTTTGTAATATTGATTAATAAACACATTGATAAAAATGATATTATTCAAATACATTATGTGTTCTATTAATTACATTGTAACGAATCACATACCAATAATAAAAGATAGAAATGTTGCATGAAAAACACTGTTATATTATAAAAATGATATGAACCTATCATTATTTCGGACACTGTACATTGTGGCAGCTGATCGATCTCGGGCGCGGCGTCGATACGATTTCTCGATTCCAGAGATCTTGGGAACGGCAGAGAGAGAGAGCTCTGATGGTTCGACCTAATATTTACCGGATGGGATCGGCGCGGCATCGTCGGTGCGTGTTCTCGATCAATTAACAATTTGTCTGGGAATCGGGCGCGCTTGGATCGCCGTTAATCCAGCGAAAAATCTCGGTTCGGGAACAATGGGTACCCACGAGAGATCAGACTAGAAAAATAACGGATGGCACGACAGCGTATTTCATCGGGCCTTGATTCGCGATATTCCCGGGTGGTGGTTGGACGCATACAGTTGCAAGCGAGTAAAGGCGAGGCCAGGCGTCGCGGCGTGCAACAGTGTGCCGCGACGTGACGCGCGCCGGTCGCGAATTTCGCGAAGCGCGAGCGAGAGACCCGCTTGATATCGCACGCGCCTGTACGCGGAGCCACAACCACGTAAGGCCTTCTTGTTCCGTGACGAACGATGTCGCATTTCCGACAAGCACGAGCAACATGCGTGCCTACGCAAGATTAGCGGAATGAGCCTGGCACACCGCGCCGACTACAATGCGCGCACCTCGCCGCAACGAGCGATCTACGAAGCGAGTAGCAGAAACCTGGACCTTTGCTACAGTGGATCCAAGAAGTATTAGATTATCGTACAAGTCCCGTCATTTTTTAACAACTACTTTCAGTGTAAAATTGCAGGTCTACACACTTGGTTTTGCAAACGTGTTCTTGAAATTTTCAATAGGTATTAGCCCACATAAAATAGTTGTGGGGAACAACGTATAGTATTTTCCCTGTAATTCTGATCAATTGCAATTTTCTCGAAATTTCCTTCTCGCGACAACCAATTGTTTCAGCGTTTCAAAACGTTCAAGTCGAATAGTCCAGTATTTAAAAAGTTGTTATTTTTTTTAAGAGAGACTGTATTTCTGTTTCAAAAATACGCGATCGATGTGCTACGTTTTATCAACCTCCGATTGATCCGATTAGTGTGTACGTGAAATGAAATAAGTTTAGGGCGCACCTCGAAACTTATTAGGTATTAAAGCCTCCGCACGCGCGTGCTAGAAATTTCAAAGCTGAACAATAAGGAAGGCCCACCCTAGAACAGCAAACTGGAGAACGGCTTCACGTGTTACCGGCGACTTCCCGAAGAATCACGAGCCAACCCGCGTTCAAAGTAATTATTATCTGCCGGCACGCAGCGTGGAACAGGAAAAAAATAATTGTAGGTACGATCGAAACGAGCGGACCCGACGCGCTACCCGCTCGTTTATGCTCGCCAAGCCGCGCCGAGGCCTCGATATCGAGGATTAGAAGCGTGCACACGTGGATCGAGCGCCTGTGAACTCTCGTAACCAGTCCCGAGACCATGCACGCCGCGATTATTAAGTTATTTTCGTATAAAATCATTCATCACACTCACTACCAGCCGTCGTCGCACGCGTTACCGATTTTCTGTTTCGCCGAAAGAAAATTAAATTAGGGCTCGCGCTGTAACGCGAGAGGTCCTCGTCCTACGAAGCCGGCAGCGTAGAAAGTTAGAACCGAATAAATTATATTATTAAAATCTAAGATTGAAACTTAAGGGGGGAGCTTTGTGTACAATGAAATTTTTTAGTACTTTTCTCTTGCTTAAATCGATAGGAAATTTCCTCAGAAATACGATTTCAAAAGTTAGAAAGCGATCAGAGGTGATCTTGTACGTTATTTTCAAAATAAAGTGAACGGTTGTATTGGGCGGAACGGATCAGGTAGTCGGTCTCTCGTCGGAAAGGCTCGTACTTCTTGAAAAGAAAAAGAAACGGCTGAAGTACAACATTTTGAGGAAGAGGAAGATCCGTTTTATAAGTCTGAGTTTGTAAGTCAAAATGAATTAAGATTTTTTCACGATTTTTCTGTTACTCAAACTTTAAACGCATTTTTCTCGAAACGCAAAATTTCGCACGCCATGCAACGTAGCTCAAAAATTGATTGATTACTCGATCTTTATGAAACTATACATATATATTCTATAAATAATTGGCCACAAAACGACGAGCTCCGATTTTTTAATTTTTAATTTAAAACATTGGAATCAACAATTTTTCATAACAGGAAATCCGCTTTTTCTTCAAAACTTCGCCATTTTTGCAATTTTGCAAATATTAATAAAAGAAGACTGTCGTGTTTTGCGTTTTTGCATAAACTAACGATCCCATTTTGATTTTTTTGTTTCAGATCATTTTTGTGCATTGTAAGATGCATGGCGTATTTACAGGATGCCATTTTCAAGCCAACATTGCACAATTGATATTAACAATTAAAATTTATAACAATTATTTTTTTTACATTATAACATTAATAAGTGATACCTAAAATTTTTAATCAATCTACGCATTACATTTTTCAAAAGAAATTTTAAAAAAACAGGTCATTTAGACAAGGTTCCCGCCTTAAGATTTTTAATGCAATTTAATGCAAAGAAATAATCTAAATGACACATCGAAATTACCTAAATGAAATAATCTATGAAGTAGTACTCGATTTCATTGATAATTTGAGTCTGAATTTTTACAAATATTCACAAAATAGACATAAAAAGTAGTGTCTGTAATAAGCCCGTCATGAGATTTGTACGTTTCCCTGGTCATTTCAGTGTCCATACTGCAGTTTGTTTCAAATTACGCGTTATCTGGTAACGTTATATTTTAAGTTCTCACAAAAAAAAATCAAGATTCGAACCAATTTTTAAAAATTTATACTTATTTTTAGTTAGACTGCGAATGTATAAACAACCGTGAGCCTTCTCATTAAAGCCAAAGGCAGGGACTTTTCACTATCATTGCGTAATTTTCGCGCGGTTATACAACGATGTTGTTGCGCAATGGTATCGAAGACGCACACTCAATTCCAAAATTCCGTTGTCAGCCGGAGGATTTTATGCCGGTGATCCGGAACTGAGAATTATAAAGTTTGCAGAGATAATCCGTTGGTTAAACGTGGATCTGATCGAACATAAAAATAGTTTACACACGCAAACCCCTATGGTCGTACGTATGTTCGACGAGAACACGATATTATACTGAATAACATTGCTGAATAACGTGAACAAAGAGACATATGCAATTCACAGATTTGAAAATTTATGGAACTGGTTTTCTGTGACAAGTGTGTTAGTAATGCCGTAGTCAACGTGTTAACTTCTTTGGAACATTTGGGACGTGTAATGTTAAACTGTATATCTAAAAGTATTTTAATAAATTTTAAATGTTTGGGAAGATCCCGGTGGGTTACTTCTTATTCTGAGGAAACAGTATATCACTTCCGGGTTAAGAAGAATCGCGCACGAGATAGAAAGCGGGTAAACTGGACTCCAATAACATTTTCCAAAATTGTTTAAATAGAGCTAGAAGAAGCGCAGACACCGGTCGATGGGGAATCCAATTCGTGGCGAAGGCGGCAGTACGAGAGAAGAAACAGGACCGGAACAAAACAATATCAAAAAGCTGCGCGCGCGTTCCAAAACGTTCGCGAGCTGGCGCGTGTTTGCCAAAAATGTCTTGGCAAAAAATGTTCCGGTCGGTTCTGTTTGCAAAAACGTAGTTCAATTTCGCCCGAGCGTGGACTCAATTTGCGCCGGGGGACGGACCGAGGAATCGAAGTTCCCATTACGATGGGAAATAGAAGCAAATCACTTGGGCAAACATTGTTTCCATTCGGCGATTCATCAATTAAATAAATTCGAAAAGAACGAGCCGGAACCGAGTATTAGTCTCGAGTGCCCGATTCAATTTTCCTCTCGACGCGACGCGACGCTTGCCGATAAAACGACGACACCGATCGCGCGGAGGTGGATCCAGGGAAATATAGATCCGAGCCGGGGATCCGTTCGATCTTCCAAGAGATCAGCTCCGTCTGAACGCTATGTAGATACCAGACCGAACAACCGAGCAGCACGATGCTACGCTCGCTTCCGGCGCCGATAAGATCGCGGGTCTGTCCGCATCGAGCCGCAATTAATAATCACGCATACGTTGCGTGACGGTATTGCGTATCGACGTAACCGCGAATCCTGCGTCCGCCTTTTTACACACGAATCGAACACCGTTACACGCTCCCGTACAAAACGACAGCCCACGCGTCCTATCGTTAGCTAGAGACTACGGATTTCATGCGATTACGGCAAAAGTGAGTACATGCAATGAAACGCAGTACAAACCAGGGATCAAAAATAACAGTTATTCTAAAAATTTCTACGGTAAAAGTCATTGATAAAAAGTCGATTATTATTGAAATTTAAAATAATCTACACAAAATATAGAGAAAAAAATTCTGAGGACAAAATGATTGAAATTATACTTTTTGGTTATAAATAACATTTATTAGTGTCCAAAAAATTGGATCCTCCTCGATAACTGTTTCGATTACTCAAAGCAGTTATCGATGAGAGAAGTTCATTTTGATTGCTCATAACTAGACAGCGGATTTTATGCATTTATGGCTAAAATTAGTAAGAATATTAGAAAAATTTGAAGATACTGTTATATTATTTTGCAGCTATTAAACATATTAAAAAAGAAAATATATTCTTTTACAATCTTGCCTGTATGAACACTTGCATTATTTTGCTGATAAATAAAGTTTATGCCCGCAATTGTTACAGCATGTCTCTTCAATTGTTCGCCGACTAAATCAATATACTTTGCACTATTCATTTTACCACTTATAAACTTAATTCCAGTGTGTCCATAGTACCCAATTCCCGCCCACACCATTACTCCACCAGCACCGTACTGTCGACTACATAAAATTTGTTGTTCTTTACACAAATCGTGGAAATAACATCGGTAGCCATCCGGTCCAACTAACGTAAATCTCTTCTCATCGGTAAAGATAACTTTTTGCCATTTTTTCTTCCAATGAATATACTTCTCAGCAAATTGTAAACGTGCTTCTTTATGTTGCTTTGTTAGCGGTGGTTTACGCATTAATTTTTGGCGTTTTATGTATTTACACTCTTGTATAATACGTTGTACATTACGTATTTTAGTAGTTACTCCAGCTTCTGCTGCAATCTCTCTTGCAGTAGCAGCAGAATTTGATGCAGTTCTTAAAATTGCACGCCGCTGACGATCAGTTGTCACTCTTGGACGACCTGTGCTCTTTCTTTTCCCATATTTGTCTACATTTTTTAATAAATTGTAAATAACCTTGCGACTACGATTCAACAGTTTCGCAATTTTACTGATAGAACAATTTTGGTAATTATTTACATTAGGGGCTTCCTCACCGATTTTTATGACCTTGAAATATGTTTTCAAGGTCATCTTTGATGCCTCCGATCACTTTTTGAGATGTTGAAACTCTTTTGCGATTATCTCGGAAACTAAAGCTGAGCGGCGGTAACATGTATAGGAAAAAGTTGTTCAGAATGATGACCTTGACAACATATTTCAAGGTCATCAAAATCGGTGAGGAAGCCCCTAATGTAAATATTTACTAAACTTTTTTGCGAATATCTCGGAAACTAAAACTGAGCGGCGGTAACATGTGTAGGACAAAGTTGTTCAGAATGATGACCTTGGCAACATATTTCAAGGTCATCAAAATCGCTGAGGAAGCTCCTAATGTAAATAATTACCACAAGTTTCTTTCCGTAAATTGTGTATTGTTAATATTTCAGGACCAGTCAATCTTTTACCGGGAGTCATTGTTGAAAATTTGACAATATTTTAACACAGGAACACGAACAATCTTAACTACTTGCCGATTTGAAAGTACACAATTTTGACTTTGTGTTATCATTTTGACGCAGCAGTCGGCACTACTGCTTACGTTTTCGGCTTAACGTTCAACCTATAAACAGAAAATGAGTGTTTGCCCTGAACAGATACAACCTATTGCCAACTGAACAGTGATATATAATACGGGAACCGTTGTTATTCGATTATATTTGCGACAATTAACAAAATTAGATAATGTGCTATCTTTTTGTCGCGGAGTGTAGACTGTATGAACTAATTAGAACTAAGCAAGCAACAATGTGCACACGATTAATTTGTCTCTCCAGTCGCAAATTACCAGATCTCGGTTATCGCGCGTGTGTGACACCGGTAACGGACGCGATAAGAAGCTTGACAGATGATAGTCAAACTTTGTTGATACTTTGCGGTAATAGTATGTGGAAAATTGAACGGCGACAATGTCGGCGACATAACGTTATTATATCTGATTCGAGTTGCCAGTGCACCCTCCCCCCTCTTCTCTAGCCATGCTTTACATCCGTATCACTAGCTATCTATCTTTTCTTTCTTTTTCTCCCTCCCTTTTTTTCCATGATCGCGACGCCACCGGCACCGACGGATCGTCGAATAAATTTTTTATCGTCCCCACCGACGAACCAGCTAGCAACGGCCTTTTTCTCCTTGTTTTTATCGATTCCTCTAGCTTCCTCTTCCGCGGCCTACCTTGCCCCGCGCCGTCCCCTGTTTCTGTTCCAACCCCTTTTCAACGTGGCCCACCGATTCTGTTACACCGGGTCTCCCGGGTCATTTTCGGGCACGTTAAACGCTCCCTCGGGACCCGGCACTTATTACCGATGATATCGTGATTCGACGTGTTTCTATTCGTCCCCCCCCCCCCGCCCCATTACTTCTCCTTTTTCCTTTTCTCTTTCGGCCCTGGTCAGTTTTGTCCGTGGACGTTACGTGGCCGCGATCCGAGAACATGCCGCCGTTTATTGGCGGTAAAGAATAATGTTGCTTCTCCGGACGCGCTGACGTTTCCACGGACGATCGATGGGCCGTGCGTGTCTTCAAGTTGCGTGAAGGATTTTTGTTATTCCCTCAGGCGGTGTTTCTTACTTAATGGACACGCTCGATCCCAATGTCGTGGAAATCCAGCGTAGGGCCCGTGTCTCGAATGATGCGAAGCGAGACAGTTTCGTAAGCGAGCTTCGAGAAACTAAAGGCAGTGCAACAGCAGGGTAAATTATTATTTTAAATAGTTAACAGTCAGTCAGTGGTCTATCCGATTTGAAATCATGCGTGCAACGTTGAAAATAAAATATCTTATTTGTTAGAAACAGTTTTTGAGGTACATGTAGTATATTTAAAGTAGTATTTTATTCGAAGGATTCTCAAAATAGAGGTTGTAACTTCGTTCGAGATATTTTATTTATCTTCTTATTCGTAACAATAATATATTTCTGAAAATGTACACGATGTATAAAAAAAAAGTGTGAAGCCGGTCGTAGCCTGCTTCTACACCTCTGTATCCGTGGAGAATTGTAAAAAAAAGATCGTGAAGAAACGTCCTTGATCTTCATTTTCAAGGTTAACATTCTTTTTTTTTCATCGTATAGTACTCGTACCGAAGAACGACCATGAATCGCAAATGAACCGTTCTCTTGAACAACGATTTTAAAGTTTCCCAAACTATTTGATTCCGTGTGTCTACAGGGTGTCCCGGTATTAAGAATAACATTTTTTGCCGTTTCTTCGGAAGCAAAAGTAAGCGTATGTCCTAAAATTTGAGGTATCAAAAACCTATTATAGCAGGAGAAAAAATTTTAATTGGTCAGAAATGACAGATATCGGCAAACTAAAAGTTTGTAGCATCAATTCGAAGAAACAGGAGATAAATTATTACTATTTTCTTTCTTTAACGATTGGGATAAGTTGAAAGCTATGTTTGCCTTTTTAAATTTTACCGTCTCATACTTTTACAGCCACAAATATATACAATCCGCAGTGTGACGATAACAGTAGCCTTTTTCCAAGCAGTCATGAGGCCTCTAATGAATTCTATATAATTTTTGGATTCCTGCGCATTAAATCCGTGAACAAACTGCAGCGGGTATCGCGACCCTGTAATAAGTAGCGAAAAACATATAGCGGTTCGCGAAGCTTAAGGGTATCGCTTTACACACTACTTGAGTACACCTCGAGTAGTTCATTACTCTCCTTCCAACGAGTATACAAACTCACGAAGGGTGTTATTGAGCAGAATACATGTTACGCGATTTCTGCGTCACTCCCCTAACTTCTTACCGCAGAAAATAATATACGAAACGTTTTTTAGTCAATTGTGTAATTTTCATAGTTCTCAATCGTGTTTTCCCATTCAGGAGCAACTGATCTTAAGAAAATCTTTGTCGAGCATACCTAGTAGCATCTTCTAGAATCTAGACTCCTGAACACGTGATATCACTGCAATATTTTTTAATTTTTGTAACAAATTGTACAGTTTTTTCGTTGTCATATTCAATTTACATGAAATAAGAAGTGTACCTGACTGGTAGGTACACTGGTTGTTTTCTGAAAATTACAAGACCGAACTTATTCAGATGTCTCGAAATTTCTATAATAATAGAGACGAAGAAATTTCTTTAACCCTTTGCACTTGGCACTATTTTAATTCTAAAACTAAATTTTTCTTCCGCCTTAGAGTATTTTCATGTTATTCGTACAAAACTGATCCGATTTCCACGTATAATATTTAAATGTTTAGTAATCTATTAAATACAAAAATTGTAATGTAACAAATATTTTGTAATATTTCTTGTAATTTCGTTGAAATAATGCCACAACAATTTCTAGTGGTGCTTCGGAGTCACCATTCGAGTGCTAAGGGTTAATAATTTCGAATAGAAGTGTCTTTTTAATTTCAACGACTATGAAATACAAAATATGCAACATGTCGTTTGATCGGTCGTGGTACGGGGTTAGTGTTAAAAAAAAAACCTTTATGCATCCAGTACTGGAAGACCTTTAGCGTTTGTTATTTCCCCATCAATATCGTACGACATTCCGCATTACGTGCTATTCCACATTACCCGCATTTACCGCGTACACGAAGAGTTCCCATCCGGTCGTCGATATTTGATCGATGAATCGCGGTGACACACGCTAAATTATCAATAGAATATCGTATCCCGGAAGGACCGTAGCATTCGCGTGCGAGCTCAAGGGGAAAAAACGCGAGTGTGCCGAGCCGTGTGTAGCGGAGGGTACGGAGAACGAACGCATCGCTTTGTGTAGCGTCGTGAGAGTGCCGTCTTGGCGGACGCAAAAGACAGAGTAAAGTCGAGCGCGGACAAAAGAGCCCTAAGAACGAGAAGCGAAACGTAGGACACGGGTAAAAAAGCCGCGGGGGATAGCGTCGAGAAGGAAAGAGAGAAAAGAGAGAGAGAGAGAGAGAAGAGAGTGAAGGAGAGAGGGCGGGCACGGCGTGCATGTCCGCGCGACTCATGCACGCTCGATTAAACGTGCATTCACGATCGATCAAAGGTCGATCGAAGTCGACCACGAACTGAAAACAGTAGTCACGAGAGGAGAAGCGCGGAGGCCCCGGGAACTATTTGCTCGGTTCTGTAAATACCTGACTGGAGAACGACGCCGGCCAGGAGGAGGGCCGGACCAGCCTCGGCCCGACTCGGCCCGGCCCGGCCCGACCCGGCCTGGCAAACCGAACCCCCGTTGCAGCACGCTTAATGCACCGGGGCATGCATCCGTGCATACGTGTACGAAAGGCAGAGGGCGTAATACGCGGGCTCCGGCTCCGATTTTTCTTCGGGAACGGCTTGGAATGCGGCCCGTCGTTCGCAATCGCGCCAATTTTCAGAGATTATCGCGCCAGCGGACCGTGCGAACCTGAGCCGAGCCGAGCCGAGCCGAGAGCCCGGACCGCTTCGTAAGTGGCCTTACGAGCAACCTCTCTAACCGGCCAACCAGGCGATCCCTGCGCCAAGTTCCGGAAATCCTTGATATACACGAAGATGGGCTGTTGGTAGCCGCCATGCGGTACCGATTATGTTTGCCGAACGAACTCGACCGGCGATCAAAACCGGCCGGTGATCGATCCCTGGCGCGGGAGCTATGTCCGCGGTGCGACGGTAGCAGGGACGGTTTCAGGTGGCGAAGCCTGCTGTTTTCGACTTATCGTGTTCAGAAAGGGTCGTAAGCACGATCCGTCCGAACGGTAGCCGATCCAGGAGGAATTAAGAGGGGCCGGGTCACGGTTACTATACGCCGTGCCTCTCTCCTCTTCCTATCGTTACACTCCTGGACAAAAAGATAGCACAAGTGTGCTAACATTTAGTTTTCAAGGATGAATCAAGAATTCTGTAAATTCTACAAATGGTACGTAAATATCATCTTACGGTAATATATTAAATAGCGATAAACTGGAACTACGCTGTCCATGCTTGTATTTATTAACAATAATCTGGTAGCCGAGGTCGGCGAAATGATAGCACACGTTAATAAATGAAGCATTTATTTATCAAAAATTAACCATTTGTGTAACAATAATGACATAAGTTGAAACGAGTACTTTATTTCTCAGTAGCGTGTAGGACCTCCCTTATTTTCAATGACTTCGATCATTCTTTTTGGCAAAGAATTAAACAATTTACGAATATAATTTTTTGACAATTTACTCCATTCATCCTTAAGACACTGTTTTAACTCATTCATATTTTGAAATTGTCTGTTTTCCTTGTACACCATTCGAGCAAGCTGTCCCCAACAGTTCTCGATTGTATTTCAATCAGGGGAACACGCTGGCCAAGGTCAAGAAGCGAAATATTTTCTGGTGAAAAATAATCTTTTACTATTTTAGCTGTATGGACCGCGGCATTATCTTGCTGAAATATAAAGTTGCTACCAGCAATGTGTACCGCACACTTGCTAATTTCTTGTCGTATTAAATTACGATAAGTGGTGGCATTCATTTGGCTGTCAATAAAGACGATTTCGCTTTTTCCATTGTAGCCAATGCCTGCCCAAATCATTACACTCCCTCCACCCATTTGACGTCGCACTTTTGACAATTCTTCTTTTTGTAACATAATGATAATAATAGTCAAAACCGTCTGGACCATCCAGGTTGAATCTCTTTTCATCTGTGAATATAATTCGTCGCCATTTCTTTTTCCAATGTATGTGTCGTTTTGCGAAGCTGACACGAGCCTCCTTATGTCTCGTTGTGAACGCAGGTTTCCGTTTTAATTTTCGTCGTATAATATTGTCACATGTCTGGAGAATGCGACGAACATTTCTCGGATTAGTTTCGACTCCTGCTTTTTGAGCAATTTCACGTGATGCGAGACATGAGTTTGATAAAGCACGCAAAACGGCACGTTTTTCTCCATCAGAAATAGCGGACGGTCGTCCACTGCTCTTCCCTGTACCATATTTATTGCCGTCTTTTAGTAAAGTATAAATAATTTTACGACTCCTCTGCACAGTTTTTGCAATTTTTGATATAGAGAACTTTTCTTTTCTTAATTGCAAGATAACTTGTATTTCTTCTTTGCTTAATTTCATTTTGTTCAATGATGATTGGAAATTCTACCAAGACTGAGTGAACTACACAACGCTATGTTTATATGACTCGAAACGTAGAAACAGTGAGAAATCCGAATAGAAAGTCAAGTGTGCTATCATTTCGCCGACCTCTGCTACACGACTTTTGTTGATAAATACAAGTACGGACAGAGTAGTTCCAGTTTGTCGCTATATAATATACTACCGTGAGACAATGTTTATGTACCATTTGTAGAATTCAGAGAATTCTTGATTTATCCTTGAGAACTAAATGATAACACACTTGTGCTATCTTTTTGTCCAGGAGTGTACATTGATTCGAAGCCCGCGCGTAATTCCCGGCCAATATTCGCTCAGCGCGCCACTAACGGCCCGGGGATTCTGCTTAGGAATTTATTTATTGCTGGACAGGGCCGCCGAGCCGGTGCGTATTCTGGATGATTAAGAGGGGAACGAGAGCCACCCGGTAATAGAGAAACTGAGGAAAGAGGCGCATGCCGGGGCATACATTGTTGCTACCCGGATACGATGCTCATCTTCGCCAGAGAATCGATCTTGATTATGCATGAGCCACGGCAAGACTTTCGGCCCGATGATGGAAAATTCGTTCCGTTCGTCTTTCATTACGAGGGTCAGCCCATGGATCAGTTACACCCTCCTCAGTCTCGAACTTTTGCTTTGGAAGCGAGAGCTGTATCGGTAATCATGTACGTTCCGCGACGATACTGTAGCACATGTAAGGAAACGAATGAACAGTGTATTCTTGTAGCGAGGAATTTCTTCTTCCCGCGTTCCTGATGTTGTTATTTACTTCTGTTCTATTTTACATCTGCCGAGAAGTGAAAACAACGCGTAATATTAGGGGTACCCATTAGTAATCAATTGTTTGAAAAGAATTTGTTTTTCATTTAGTTCTGTACCGATCGTTGAAGAGGAAACATGCATTCTTTTACAGTTTTCGTAAAACGCTGGACGATACACGACGCTGGCAAAACCCGCGTTGTTGACATATATCGAGAATTCACTGTGGTATGTTGTAGCCTTGGAATCCAATTGTAAAGGACTGGGTTAATAATGTGTAGTATACATTTTCTATTGCTTTCTACTCCTCTTTGCTGCAGAATTCTGAATTATGAATTATACTTCATAATAAGAATAAATATATATGAATATAAAAATATATTGTAATAAGAATTCCCTTTTTCGAATATACTTCTCTAACTTAGATCCACTAACGATTTTCAGGGATATTTAAATCTGGTTACTTGCTCGTTTGTGACGTTCATGTACGTTTTGATACTGAGTTGGGATGAAATAAACTGCAGAGTGATTAATTCCAATCGCAAATCGGGACAGTATCAGGTTGTTGCGTGTGAAATGTCTGATTTTAGAATGCAGATGTTGTGAAGCATTTTGATCAAGGAACACTTTGACAGCATAAAGGTTTGTTGTATACCATTTTGTGGTTTTTCATAAACACAAGAAAAGTTTTGCACACTAATGTTCGCTACATTGCTAATGCTCGCTAATGTTTGCTACGTTTATCGTGCTTTCCATTTCACTTTTGATTTAAGCAGCTGTTACTTATCATCTAAATCCTAGTCTATCCATCCGCGACCACGCAATAAAATAATAAATGCGCGCAACGAATAGCTCGAAACGATACGTTAATCACGGGGGTGATCATTGCATTTAAATATTTGCCAATAACTCGGCTGTCCGTTTCATTTCCTCCATTCCACGGTTCTAACGTTTAAATGTTCGTTGGGGAACCGTAACTGCGCGTATATTTCACCGGCTACGGACAACTTAATTATTTCCACAAAAGCTCGTGCTCACTATTCAATTAAACCTATTATCGCGATCCATTCGATTATTTGTTTTATACACTATTCTAATTGTATAACGCGTAATAATATTTCCATGCCCTTCCACCACCCCACCCATCAACGGTCTCGGTTCTCGAGCCTTTCGTTTCCTCCGACCGACCGCCGCGGCATCGCATACGCGCAGACCGCGTTAATTATCGTTAATGCTATAATGTGATTTAGCGTGCCGGTATACCCCGGGCGCATTGTTGTAACACCTTTCGGTTCGTTTCGCGTAACACTGTCGCCGGCAATAATACACACGTTCTACGCGGCGGCGGCGGCGGTGCTCCTCCTCGCGATCTATTCTTTTGTCCCGCCGCGCCGCGCCGCGCCGGGGGAGTTTATGTAATACGTGACCGTGTTCCGTGATAAAGAAATTCGCGAACACACGACACATGGCATTTCCAACTGAAATTAAGGCAACCTTGAATTAAAACGTGAAATTAAATTTAAGCCCATCTGCGTGGGCTTTTCCGTGCTGGGCCTCTGACTTTGTTGGAATTAACGTTATCCTGCGCGCGGATCTGTTTACCCTCGGACCTAGAAGTATTTACTATTAATACTGTTATATCGATATCTTACCAACGCTTTTATATGTCGATAATATCGTTAATGTATCGTTAACCAGTTAAGCGCGTTCGACGTGTATACACGTCAATCCAAAACTCTATCGCGGTGCCGTCAACGTTAATGAATTGTTAATTTCTTATCGAATAAAAATGTAATTTTTTCTCACTTTGCTTCACTTTTTTCGTAAAATTTATAACAGCAGAATTTGGCCTGCGTTCGACGTGTATATTCCGCATTGCATGATTTTAATTCCGCGCCGTGGGGGATTTCTGAAATTAAACTCCGCAGTTAACTGGTTAAGGCAGATAGGAACAGGAGCCGTCTAAGTAAAGTACAGTATAGTCTTGATCTAAGCCGAACGGAGCTACACGATCTTAGTCAGTTGACCTATCCCCTCCACAGGGGGCATATCCCGCAAGGTGTCAAGAAGCTCGAGCTGTCTCGGTCGCCGAACAGTGTAAAATGTAAACATACCGCGTAATCCGATACTAAATACTAATCCAATTACAAAGCTTCGTAGTTTTTCATTATTTTTTTTTTTATGGGACTTTCGCCAACTTATTTGTGGCATTTTTCTGATTAAAATGACACTAAACACGACATAGAGTAAACTGTACAATGATTAGCACCCCAAGCCGAAATCGTAGTAAAAGTATTTGTATCCTTTTATGAAAGATTTAAACGAGCTTAACTTCCTATTATTGTAAGCTAATAGAGATTTTTCAGCAAAATCAATCAGTTTTACGAGTCATAAATCTTTTATTAAACCATATATTTGGTGCATAACGATCGTAAGACAAATTGTACAGTCATTGGCACATTTGGTACAGTTATTTACACAATATGTATCAATATGTATTGGCATTGGGGGGCTGAATAGGACTGATTAACTTAAATCTATGTTTACGGTGTACTAAAAGCGACTATTTTACATTACTTTATAAAAATAACAAGAACGCGCTACCCACATTTTTAACAATATTTTAAAAATAATATACACCCAAAAAAAATAAATAAGCTGAATAATTTCTCATGTACTTATGCATCCTTAAAATCTTAATAATTTTAAATAAAAAAATATTAAAACCCGTCATTTGGATGGGTCCCGTAAACCTAGTGTTAACAAAGAAAAATAATGAAAATAGTTTGTACTGCATGTAGAGGTAAATTTTGCATAGTGTATAATTTACGACTGAACTAATATCATCAGCTTAATATGTAGAAATAACTTACGAGGCGAAGATAATGCTCAAAGAAAATATAGTGAATATTCTGTAATATACTAATATATTGATTATTATACTACATTTTATATACCCCTATATACTTTGCATATTTTGCATATTTTTCGTGCATAAATGTCATATGCATGTTACACATTTATCGTGCATAAACTTCCGCAGTCTACCCATAAGATTCCGAACACTATTGTGGCAATGGCTCGGCAGGTCCCACAGTGTGCCGAATGACCTTTTTAGCTGGACAAAATTAACTTTCAAATAAACAAAAACTAACTGTGTTAATATAATCTAAAATAACCATGTATTAAAACCCTTGAATATTAAAACTTGAAATTCTTTTGTTGTATGTTTACAGAGCGTGTAAACTTCACCTAAAAGACGAACCATTCCTTATAAAAATGATGTAGTGAACAATAATATGAAACAGAGTTGTAATTTATAAAGTGAAACCTTAAACTAAACCAAAGAATAATTCTTTCCCGTTAGAATATATCTGAATCTCCAAAAAGTAACATTTACTATAATTTTTCCAAAATTACATTCTTTTTCTCCCTAATTAAAAATGACGTCTTCTTCCATAATATCTACTACTTCTTAAATCATTCTGTGTTACATAGATCCGTTACTAACTTTGTTGTATTTTATATTTAAATATAAACACTTAAAATATATTGTTTAATTAACAAACACCAACTAAATGTTGTAAGAAATTAATAATTAATAATTATTCATATTTTATACAACTGTAAACATATTAATCGATAAATATAGAAAAATAGGCGATTTAGAATTTTGTCCAGCTAAAAAGACCATTCGGCACACTGTGGGCCCGGCCAAATCTTGTGCGTCCGTCTCGTTTAAAAAGAGCTGTACACGCATTGGCGATCTGGCGAAACGCATTCACGCATACCGTTTTCTGCGGGAGCAGCCAAGGGGAGATAGAGATACGAGGGACAGAGAGGCACCGAACCGCGCCAAACCGCGGTTGCGTCGAGCACGCAACATTAGCTATTCAAACGCCGCCCCGGAGAGAGTTTCAACCGGAGCCAGATGGATTTTTCGTTTTTAAAGATACGCTCCTATACCTGTGGCCCCGAGCGATCGCCCTAAACGCTCAGACTGTCTCAAAATCGCGCACGATCATCACTTTCATATTCACCGGCCATTCGCCAATTTCAGCCCCGAAATCGACCACTTTTTGCGATCCCCAAATCGTCGATCGTTTGCAGCAAATAAGGAAACCATCATTTACTTATGGTTAGCGTTTTCTGGTGTACGTAATAACACGATCAAACCTGATCGAACCAGTATCAGCTCGAACAATTAACAGTTTGACGTTGGGACACTTAAAGATGCAGCGAATTCTCGATATATGTCGACAACGCGGGTCTTGCCAGCGTCATGTATCCACAGGCTATACACCGCGGTAGAGGGGACAATTCCGCGACGCTTATCGTCCAGACCTTGGCGACATATATAGGGAAATCACTGTACGTTTTTTATGAATTGTTGGTTGTATACAAGACACGTCAAAATTCATTTTCGCTTACTCGTCTACTTAAATATCATCTTACTTAATTTCTCACTCAGCCAGCCAATAGAAATGTACGACGCCAAAGTGTTAGTAACTCATTTACCGGTATGTACTCTTTACCAACGTTTGTTTCGGCTACAGGCCTCATAGTAAAATGATACAGTTAAAGGATAAATCAATACATCCTCTACAGTAATGTCTTGATCTATGCTCAATAGTCCTAGAGTCCGGTGCTTTAGTATCGTCAGATCAAGACTTGTTCCCCCACTCTCAATTTTCGATTTTAAAGTTTAAAAGAGGCAGTAAAAATATAAAGAGGATAGATGCCAACAATAGTACTGAAAATGTTGTTGTTAATTTCAAGACGAAGAAGAAAGTAGAAAATTCAGAAAAGACTGCAGCAGAACAAAAGTTTCATCATGTACATTATATAAAGATCTTCTCTTAAATAAATAAAAAAAGAATTATTCGAAATTTACACAAGAGGAACATTCACCAAAAAGTAAAAATTGAATCGAATGACCCATGTAAACCATAAAATATTCTCCTTTTTTTTCTTTGAGCATTATCTCCGTCTCTTAAGTTATTTCTACGTGTTAAGATGATTATATTAGTTCAGTCGTAAATGATACATTATGCAGAATTTACATCTATATGCAGTACAAACTGTTTTCATTATTTTTCTTTATTAATACTAGGTTTACGGGACCCGTCAAAATGATGAGTTTTAATATTTTTTATTTAAAATTATTAAGATTAAAAATGTGGGTAGCGCGTTCTTGTTATTTTTACAAATTAATGGAAAATAGTCACTTTTAGTACTCCGTAAACCTAGTGTTAAGTTAATCGTTCCTATTCAGTTCTGCAGTGCCAATAACTGATACATGTTGTGTCAATAACTGTACCAAATGTGCCAATGACCGTACTATTTGTCTTACGATTGTTATTCATTGAATATATTTTGTAATAAAAGATTTATAACTCGTAAAACCTTTTGATTTTGCTGATTAATCTCTATTAGCTTATAATAATAGCAAGTTAAGCTCGTTTAAACATTTCAAAAAAAGATTTTTACTACGATTTTAACATAGGGTGCCAATCATTGTACAGTTTACGCTGATTGCATAGTAGAAATGTCTGGCATTGAATATATTTTCTAATACAAGATTTATAACTCGTAAATCCTTTTGATTTTGCTGAAAAATCTCTATTAGCTTATAATAATAGCAAGTTAAGCTCGTTTAAACCTTTCCTAAAAGGATAAAAATATTTTTACTACGATTTTGGCTTAGGGTGCCAATCATTGTACAGTTTCCCGTAAAAGATGTAATGATAAACGTAGCACAAAGGGGTCACTCGAAGATTTAAGATATGTAGTGACGTTGCGACTATTATTCTGAAGAGTCTGACAGGATCTTCTTTAACAATTGTAATACACATTGAATATATTAAGCTTAATCGTCTACTTTGTACAGTTCAATCAATTCAATTTTTTCCATAAACACATAAAATCCGCAGTCTATGGAGCCATGGAAATGATCGGAAATGAATATTCGACCGGACTTGTGAGACTTGCGAATACGAGACGAACTGGTTGAGTAAACGGAAAAAACAAACGTGCAATGACAAACCGACGTCAAATTTCTAAAGGATCACGTCCTCGCGTGGCCTGGCCGCCACGAAAGAACCACTTGGCTCGTTTTAGCCTATCTGCACCGGGTAATACCCAACCTAACGGTCGTGTCCTTCGACCACGCAGGAGCCAGACCGCCCGGTTCGCCCTCGCAGGATCTTCTGTTCGGGCAAACACGCGATCCAATGCAGTCTGCGCCACGCCGATACCCCTTCGAGACCCTCAAATGGGATCTATTCATTTACAGTATTTCGCTGGTTCTCTACTATCTCTTAGCGGCGATCGATTCTAGAGGCAAAACTAAGAGAAAGACAGACAGCGAGAGAGAGAGAGAGAGAGAGAGAGAGAGAGAGAGCAATGTGTTTGCTCCAGTTACGAAATGTTCCGAGGAAACAGGCAAGCGTTACGCGTCGCGCGTATATGCGTTTATTGTAATGTTTCAGCGCGTTAGGTGTGTTAAGGCTGCCGTTAATATTATCCTTATTACCAGTGAACCGTGAGCTACACGGCATAACTATCGGCTGCGATCAGTCGCCGTTCTTCTTGGTACGCTGTTTTATTCACGGTATTGAGGAGCACCGAACATCGAGAGAAGATATTCGATTACTAACCCACGGACAGCGGTCTATTCTCAGTCTCATAATTTATGGCACACACTAATCAGAATAACTTTTATCTTATTATAATTTTTTTCCTTTCATTTATATGAACCAAACGATTTCGGTTTTTCTGCCAAGCCAGGTGTATTAGTTTACTAGATGATATGTAATGAAGATTTTGAAAAAATTGCGTTCAGTTTGAATTAGGAAGAATATAGTCAAAAATTGTGCCTTTTACAATCTATTTATTTTGACTTGTAATGAAAATTTAAAAAATATGTTTTGCGGATTCGTAGGAGTCACATGCTGCGTACATGCTGAAAATCGCATCGAAATTGTTTGATTTGTTTCTGATAACGATTTGTGAAAATTACATTTTTCCACGTTTTTTAACCAATTTTTGCCGTTTTATTCTATTGTTCGGTGATTTTCACGGTTTTTAATCGCTTGTAACTCATGTGCCCATTAACCAATTTCGATGAAGTTTTCAGCATGTACCTGGGAAGTCGTGTAAAAATTAGATATATTTATAGGAGTTTGTATATGTACATGTAAAAGTATTCTCAGATATGTGAGCATAGATAATTGATAGGGAAAGAGGCATGTATTAACGTATATTATGTAATATATAGGCAGAAACAATATAATTATTGTAAAATGCATGATAGAAACATTATGTAGTAAATGTGTTCAACTCTTCCTTTAATCAGCGTCAAGTTTGATTTTTCTATACGTTATGAAAAACAAACATTTTTATATAAAATAGTTTTAGAAGTAAGTAAAATAGTTTCACTCTTTTCGAAATTAGATTTTCTCTCCTACTAGTCCTGGCGCGTTACATGAAACGTGTATCATAATGAATCATCAGTATTGAAATATGTTGCATTATTTATCACGTAAAAATGTAAAACCATACAGTTACGTTCTTTTGATTTATTGTGTGTAATTAATTATCCCTACCGTTCGTGGCATCAAATTATAATTAAAATGCACCGTGGTGTGTCAGTTTCATCCAGATACCAGATAAAAGCCTCGCCGGCACCGATGAATTAATTAAGTAATCACTTTGACTGAATTGAGATTTAACTGTACGCCACATGTTGTAACACATCTTACGTTAGCGGCAGACAGGTGAAAAGTTGTACCTGCTGTTCCATTAACCTACAAGTAGGTGTTATTAACGCGTGTCAGGCGTTACCATAATAAATTTAATCGCGTTATCTTGCTTAAGTCCGAGGCGATGACAAATTTATCTTGACCAAAAATCTAATGATAAATTCGCTACATTCGTGATTGTTCCTCCAATCGAAATTGGAATATACTTTTACTCGCTGAATTTTGTGAATCCACGAATGCTTTTGTTCATACAATGTCTAGACACTCTAAAATTATAATAAAAATATTTTGTATAGTGAAAATAAAATTGTAGATTGGATTTAAATCAATGTTTACTAAATTAACATGCTACCAACTAGAAGCCTGCTAATGGTATTTTCAATAATTGTGATTTTATTCGTCAAAAAATAATTATTGGAAGACGTTGCTGGTGAATTTATTATGAAATCTTTAGCTACGAATAGATTGCAGATTTTTTGTATTTATGAGTAGAACGAGTCGGTGCAATTTAAAACAATAAAAGGATTAAAAGAATTTAAGAATATTGATCGACTACTTTTAACTTGTTCGCTGCAATTTTTATTTTGGCGAGTTTTGGAGATTTTTTATTTTGCACGAAGATCCACAGTCTATCTAATGTGTTAAGTTATTTGAAAATCTTGATACAATTGTCAAAAATATATTTCCATCACGTTCGGACAATGAAAAAGCGCGGATCGTCCGAGAGTGGAAATAACCTTCTAAATAATATCATGAACGTTTCGAGTTGTCAGCAGCGTTTTCTCAAATTTCCACGATTCGAATGAATCTTTTACCGCATTGTTCCCCGCCGCATATAGTTTCAGCATGCCAGGTCGAACTTCGTGATTGATACCCCGCTGAAAACAGTTGCCAAACTTGTCGGGAATGTAACGCCAGATAGGTTTAATACTCGACGAATGGTTCTATTTAGCGAGCAGACAAGATACCACTATAAGCACGTACATATATTCATCCGGTATACAAAGCTGTCCATTCGAAATCTATTTACCTTTAATTCGTCGATTCTACTAATTGTAAGCATCGAAAAAGTCATGGATTAATAGGTTCTATTTAAGACACGAATTGTGGAACTTTTTTCTAAAATCATCCGATGAAAATAAATCCAGAGAAAATTCTGGAAAGTAGTAATTTCAATATGAATATGAAACTTATGAAATATAAACACTTTGTTATATTACAGAGTAGGGCTTTTCAATCACTGTAACAAATATTGAACGATATTCAATGGATTGTGCTATATTAAATAATTACTGCAACTAAATCAATCACAGAATACACATCTACCTTTCACATATTCGAAACGAGGAAATACAAATTTAAAATAAATTTGAAATTTCTAGGAACCCCACGATATTTTATAATAAAAGATTAAGGAATCATAAATTCACGGATTGATCAACAGGAAAGGTTCAAGTACTGAGAGAACAATTTATTTAAGTGTAAACTTTAACAAGTAGGTAAAGAACGGGACGCTCTGATTTCTATTTATTGCTGTATATTATAGAAATTTAAACAAGTACCAGCAAAATGTAAATAAGTGTTTCAGAGCCTGTTACATACATCATTGCACATACAGAATTCATTACAACCCAACTTCACCAACATCCTTTTAATTAAAAAGGACTTTTAATTAGAAACAATGATCAGTCTTCCACCTTCTCGCATTTCCTATGCCGTTAATATTGTAAATTATGAAGTATCATCAAAGACAAACGTAAATTCTAATTTCACAGTGTTATAAATTATGAAATATTATGTAAAACAAACGTGATTATAATTTTACATTTTCAAAAGCATCATTATACCTTCAATAGAATGTGAAACATAAAAGGGATGATTGGCAAAGAAATAGCGATGCCAGTACAAAACTTTGACTGCGTTTTTCTCGAAATGTACTTCTTTCATCTGTCGTGGTAAATAAATAAAAGCTTAAACACTATATGACCACATACTATTTGCTACAACCGCCGGTACCAAAATTATATTTTTACGTTGAACCTATCACACCTTTTTTAATTAAAATATTACCGAGAAAAAACTGTGAAATTCATATTTACAAAATAGTCATTTTTTAATAGTTGATAGATAAATATGTTTTGCATTTGTTATACAATAATTTATAATTTATTCTCATTAATGTTTTTGATGAAAACAAAAATTATTTAAATATAATTTTTCAAACTATTTTTTACTTTCAAGTATTTATTTTATATTTGTGTTTCATACATGTAATGTTTTATGGGACACGTAAACTGTAAATTCGAGAATCTTTTTCTATCTATCGCGTACAAATATGAAATATTTTAATTAAAGTAATCAGACATCAAAAATAATATTGCAATAATAATGCAAAGAATACTTTTAATGAAACTTACCTTTATTATTACGTTATTAAATTGGTAATAGGTAAATGATAGACTTTTAGACTGTGTGTACAATACTCACTAAATATATATCACACACAAAAACATAAATGCAACAAAACGAAAAAAATAGAATATATGATTTAAGTAATAGGAAAAATGTCTTGTATCTTTCAGAACGAGCCTCTGTCAATGATACTCTCTCAAGTGAATGCCAATAGCAACTGCCTGCCTCCTACGAAATATAAACTTTTTCTGAATGTCGTGACAAACAATGTTATACAATGTGTACTCTATAATTTAAACTCTAAACAGTTCGTTAGGAGCGTTTAGAATCAGTTTCACGTTTCACAAGCCTTCGACGATAGATATCTATAAATGTAGCGATAGTATTAAAAAACTTTTATTGTTCATTATCATTCTTAAATAAAATAGTAAAAAAAAAGAATCATTTCCTAAAATGGCTATATAAGTTACTTCAGGTATAAACGTAAAATTATTGTAAAAATGTACATGATTACATGTAAGACGCGTCACGAAGTGGGATTCGTGAGGCATTTGAACAATAATAATTTGCAAAGTGGTTTGAAGTGGGAAATGATATAAAATGGTATAAAAATATACTGAAAATGTTCCGATTTGTCCAGATGTGGAACTGTTTGGAACTTAGAAAATATGTCTTTTTGAATAGATTATTTACAGTACTCATTATTAAATGATATCATTTTCATCGCAAATGTCTGTTCTTCAATTAAAAAAAAAAAAGCGAGAGAAAATATTAAATAGGATCGTCAGGACATCGCAATAAAAAGAAGCAATTTTTGTGGTGAAAAATACTGTTCTTAAAACGTCCCAGTTTCAATGTTTATTACAACTATAATATTTATTAAATTGTACTAATTTCTCCGTTTCCGAAGTCCATGGACAGTTAAGAAATAATATTGATTGATTAGATATCGATATTAGAAAATTCGATTTGGACTAAATGTCACTTAATTTTCCGATCCGGACCACTGTGATTTTGGATCGGAAAAATACAAAAAATTTTGTTGAGTACTTTAAGATATGTTGTGAACAATGCTTCAATTCGATTTCATATTTTTTTCTGTTTGTACTGAAAAAAAATTGTTGAATTTATTGATGTTTTTAGGCCCGTTTCAAAAAAAAAAAAAAGAAGTGTACGAAGGCATTTCGGAGAGAACGTAGATTTTTGGCCGCTGGAGCTCCGATGTTTCCCACTGTGTAGCCTAACCCGATGATTTGTCGTCCACCGGCAGCTCGTGAATCGTACGAAAGTGGTTTCACGCAGGTTGGCATTTCCTCGTGCGGTTCTCTGTCGAAGGACTTTCGTTTCTCAGACTTAGAAAAATGAAAGGTCGTGCGTGCATGAAGCCCCGGCCGTTGCAAGAAAAAGGGAAGCAAGACGAAGGATAGGCGGAATGGATGAAAGCTTACCTCGTACCATCACTGTCCAGTTTTTGCGGCTTTTAGAACGAAAGCAGTAATACCATTACGCTGTTCTGCACGCAGAATGCTTGGCAGGTCCATCCCGCTCAATCTTCTTGTTCATGTAATAATTACAATCATTTAACGAGTGCTTTGGACCGCCAAACCGACCAGAATCCTTTCACAACTTAAACGTGCAGCGCTGTTAATAACCATCGGCGCACATACTTTCTTGCACGCTTCGAAAAACTGCTACTGTTATTTCGAATAACATTTGTTCGAATTTAGAAACTTCTGTTATAATAAATCTAAGCATTCATTTCGTAAACTTACATACGTGCACACGTATGGATAAATCGAGATAAAAATCAAATAAAAAGAATAGTTTATGAACGTCATTCGAAGACTAAAGAAGAAACAAAATCAGATTTACATAACAGCATGCTGTATCTTCAATGTAAAAACAGTAAACGATACTATATGTATATATTATTACAATTATTAGGTATGCATGGAGTACAGCATGAACGGATGTGTGACTTAAGATATGACTTGTAAACCAAATCCATTTCTTAACAATTGAAATTAAATAAATATATATATACATATATAGTAAAAGATATTACAAAACAATCCAACCATCTCATAAACAAAAATTATCGCATGTTAAGAACAAATGTTCGAATATAAATATACTAGATATCCTAAATCCAAGAATTTTGAAAAAGCAAAATTATTGTATCATATACATAACAATTTATATAGTAGTAGATGTATAATGTAGTATACATAATATATGCTGTAATTGATTGTTAATACTTAAAAGTACTTTAAGTGCTTTAATAATGTTGTACTTGTGCAGCAATGTTCAACGGAACGTTAAAAACATTTCAAAGGAAAATTTTACTGGTAGTCCACGTAGCTATGTATATACAAATCTCGCGCAATCCAAAATTCTTTCATTTGAAATCCACTAATCGGATCAGTCGATTCAAGCAAGCTGAATAGAAGCCCACGATACATTTTACTTTTAGTCGAACAATAGCAGTTTTATCTCAAGATGAATTAAAAACTTTACAATGAGAATGTTCCAGCGGATTTTTATTACAATTACTCTCTTTCTTCCTTTTCCTTTTCTTTTTGCCAGCGTAATATTCGCGTTTCCTCTTTCAAACGCAATATCCGTTTTCGTTCGGAGTATTACTTTTGAAAAGAATTTGAAAGACTATTAAAGTTTTTTTCCGGCGGAGAGGCGCTCCTTTGTAGTAATATCCTTCATCTAACAAGTGAAGTCAGAAGAACAATCGAATTGGAAAACCGGAGTTTTATTGACAGTGAATTATGGAGTATGAACGAAATTACATTATCGATTACTAATTCTCCTGTGTAATTCTGCCTCCCGCAAAGAGTATTATTACAGCATACACTGCCTGCACGCTGCATTTGTCTGGGTTATAGTTGCTCCATTACTGTTCGAAAGTTATTACCATTGTACTTCAAGAAGTTCGGACGATGTATCAATTACATCGCGCGCGCTTAGGGGAGTTCTCGAGGTATAGAGGATATTCGATGGTTTCTTTTTTTAATTTACACACAATGATTCACTTACTTGTTCACACATCTTTTATATTAGAGTATCTTATTTAAAAATCGACCAAACCACTTCAGTTTTTCTGTGGAACCAGAACTATTAGTTTAGTAGATGACGTACAATGAAAATTTTGGAAACATTGCGTTCTGTCAGGATTACGAAGAAGATAGTAAAATTTGCTTTTTAGAACATTTTTTATCTGAGCCTGTGATGAAAATGTCAAAAATAGTCTTTGGTGATCATTAGACAGCGGATCTTTATGCAAAATAAAAGCTGTCTACTGAATGACAACAAGTTGGAGTGAAATAGAAATTTCTTTTCTCCTTTAATAATAAAATTTGAAAAGAATATAACAGTATTCTTAAATTCTTCTATTATTTCAACTGTTTTAAATTACATCTACCCATGTTTGTCATAAACATAAATAAAACATAAATAATTTCTAGGAATCTACGAGTCATAGTTAAGGATTTCTTAATAAATCTTTTAATAGAAGTGATAATTTCTATCGTATACGAAATCATCGCTTGTTAGTAAAATAATCTAATAATTTTAGAGTTAATATACAGAAACAGATTTCTGTCTACAATCATTGAAAATCGTTGGTAGCTAAAGAGTTAAGTCCTTTATATGATTTATTATTATTTATTGTATTTATTAACAAGTTCTTTGTCGATGTTCTTTGTTCTTTGTAGTTCTTCGTTAGTTTTATTTAGTTTTCCTGATTAAATCTCTTTGTTTATGTTTCAGTTATTTAATAAAATGCTGATGTCCGACATTAAGTGCAGTGTAGCGTTAAGTGACATTTCCAGAGGCAATAAATAATCGTATCAACAATTGAGTATCAGTCGATCATTGGTTACTAAAAAAAGAAGTGTTTCTAGTTATTTAGGTCTTCATAGTCAAATGTGATACCGAATGTGAGCGTAGAAAATATTTAATATAGGGTAAGGAGCTAAATTACCGTAGGGGTACCAATTGCTGTACCTATATTAATTATACTTATTTTTAAAGCATAATGAATCTTGACAAAGAGATATTGAATTTTTTCAGTAAAATAAATTAATATAGATGTTATATATCTCTGTTTTATATTCATTATTATTTATTACATTTATGGCTTATGGACATTTTCAAAAAATAGTATAATATAAAATTCGAGAGAGTTCAATACGATTTTTATTTGTTTCGGATCCACAAAGGCTATTCCCATTAATAATAGGATTTTATTTAATTCCACTTTCTTAAAATTTGTCTATAAATTTGGAAATTGCATAAACATCCGCAGTCTACTCACTATGCTTTAAAATAAGTGTAATCAATATAGGCACAGTAATTGGTACCCGCGCAGTAATTTGGTCCCTTACCCTACCTTAAAATATTTTTATTAATTTCATAATCATTTTCATCTAGATGAATCTTCCGACATCGTAGCAACAGTTGGAAATACCAAAAATTTGTTGAAAGACGTTGACGCACTTTCAGATAATTACACGAATTACATTCAAGGCTGCCAGGCAACCTTGAACCGTGGCCCCCTTCGTCCGCGAAGATACTGTTTGTCGACAGCCATGTAACTTTAATAGTCCTTTGCGCCGAGTACTCGTTGGCTAGCCTACGTAATAATTATCCTCTTACTGGATCTTCAAGAGTATGGAAATTCAGTTCATTCTTCCTTTTATTTCACAGTTTTTAATCACTTTTTATTTGGAGAAAAAATAGGAAGCAATGATCGCCAACAAAAATTATATCATTGAGGTAACACAACAAATTTGGCACAATGTATCATTAAAACTTGTAGAACACAGCATGAGAATAAATAATATTATTTTATGTTTCACATTCTTTTATTCCAAATTGAACAAGTAAGTAAATTTAATCCAAATTGTGTCGCGTTTGGTGTCAATTTAATTGGGAGAATGTCACAAACACGTTGATAAATGTTTCATAAAAGAATAATTAAAAACAAAACAGTTTTGTCACTGAATCAGTCGATATATATCCTAATCCTGAATTATGTCATACTCCTCGGTGATCGAGTAGAGGGGATCAATTTTTGCAAATATCATGCACATCTTTTTCGCATGTATCGAGGCATTACTGTATACTTCCTGTAATTATCTTTAAACACAGTTTATACAGGGCCCGTCAAAATGCCTGGTTCTGAAGTGACTATATCAATGAAGTCATATAAAATAGTCATCTTTAGTGATCCGTAAACTAGTGTTAACCCTTAAGAAAATAAAATATAGATATTTTCCTTTCTATACTTGATATAAAAATGTTGAGTCCACAGTTTCTCTTCGAACGAAAAATAGATTGGACCTGGTGGGAAGTAAACTTGAAATACTTCCGGACCGTTAAGGATTAATATAGTTTTCATCGAAAAAATCGTATTTTCTTGGAAATTATCAAGCTTTCCGACTGGACACCTGCAAGAGAGAGAGCATCGCGGGAAATCTGGCGAATCGACGTGTCTCCCGGTAAACAGTGACACCTATCGTTCGTTAAATTCCTCAAGGTTCTCGTGGCAAAACGCGGAAGCACGGTGAAATCGTTTGCTCACCTTAATCGTTGCATAATTTAATTCGTTCGCGGAATACGGCTCGGTGTCTCGCTCGCACGAGAATGTTGCAACGCTCGAGCAGAAATCTTTACGGCCCTATTATTTATCTTCGTTTTATTGCAAGTAAAACGGTCTCCACCGATGTGTAAACGTGTCCTGGCATGTGTGTGTGTGTTTGCGCGTGTGGGTGTGGGTGTGTGTGTGAGTGTGCGTAAGTGTGTATGTATGCGTCGAGTTCCTTTCTTTTTTATTCAGGGGATCGGTTGATTCGAAAATGTTTTCTTGCACGTTCGCGTACCTTTAAATACAGCGTATCCATTTTTTCGCTGGACGTTCGAATAGAAAAATTCGATCACGCCCGAGAACGCGATCGTATCGCTTTTGTGCGGAATAACGGAATTGCGGAGAGAGGGGGGGGGGACGAACACGCCGAAAGGGAAAGAGATAAAATTGCAACTATGAATAAGCGGGAAGATCAACGAGCGAAAGATCGATTGTAATCCAAGAAAACGGGATTACCATTGAGTGTCTGTCATCGAACGATATACCGATCTAGCTGGTAAAAAAGAGGTGTATTATAAATCAGCCCTTTGTGCTCGATATCTGCAGCGATGTGTTAAATAAAAAAAAAAAGAAAAAAGTTGAAAAACTAAGTTGAAAACCCGAATTCAATAACTCACGTCCGCGGCTCGCGATGTAATATTTAACCGCGACTTGTATGAATTTCGCACTGACAAGTAAATCGGTCTACTCCTTCCATATTTTTAACACGCTTTGAGACTACGGAGTGTCGATGGAATTTATGGTCTACCCATGGCTTTGTCTATTAACCCTGGCTACGACGCGAATATATTACCCTTCGCATAAGCATTGTTCGAAACAGAGGTGACCAAATTTTGACGAACGGCTGCGATTTACAGTAACTTCTCGCCTCCCCCCGCACTCCCACCGATTTTTTGTTATTGTTGCGAAGAGAAAGGGCGACAACAATGTGGGTATTCGCGGTTTCGCGGTGTATCCACGGGGATATACATTTTTCACCGGTTGAATCATGCATTGATGTCCCCTCGCGTAGATTTTTATTCATCTCCGAAGGGCTTACACGTTTGATTGGAATTTTCAACGCGAAGTCGCGTGAACGATGCGAGGACTACATCGGACCGATATAACGCTACCTATAAATGTCTTCTTCGAAATCTATGCGTCTATCGTTTTTCAATCGTAACAGTAATACTTTTCAGAAATTTATATTTTCATATACACTGAATTCTCGATATACGTCATCAACACGGGTCTTGCCAACGTCGTGTATCGTCCAGGAGCAGAGTTGTGCTAATTCAGTTATGTTGTAATTCAATTACATATTTGAATTACATTGTATTTCAATTATATTGTAATTCAACTACGTCATTAATTGAATTAAATAATTCAAACCTTTCGGTTAATTCAATTAATAATTATTTTAATCGGATGTGTAATTGAAATACAATATGATTGAATTACAATATAATTGAAATATTTTAATCGGATGTGTAATTGAAATACAATATAATTGGAATACAGTTCTGCACTAAGTGGTCCTGTTATTGGTTAGTGGTAAACTAAAAGCGATCCTTTTTTCAGCTGTTTGTTATTAGATAATGTATTTCATTTTACTTACATATAATATTAATGTTTGTTTAATGGTTCTTATTAGATGATTGTCGTTATTTTTTCCTTTAATATATATCGTAACCTAGCTAAAGTAGAAACATGTTTCCTTTTTCTCCTTCTCATATTCATGTTTGAAATTTAAAAAATTTGTAATTAAATAAATAAATAATTAAATAAATAAAGTAAATTTAAATAATGTGTAAATTTTTTACCTCATAATATTATACAGGGTGTCTCACCTAACTCGACCATATAAGGTCATAATATTAGAGGTCGTTAAAAAATATATCATTCATTTAAAAAAAAATTCGATGATCTTGAAATCTCAAAAAATATAACCTTGAACAAATTTTTCAGCCTATCAGAATATTTGCCCTTCTGAACCAACTGATGTTTTCCTCTGAAATTTTTTTTGTATAAAAAACAAGAGAGATATTTTAGATGGTCGAGTTAGGTGAGACCCTGCGTTCATATATTTTTTAAGCAAAGTGTCTTATTATTTTATCGGACACTGTACGGCCGATTACCAGGAACGAGAAGTACAGAATATTCTGCGTACCGCGAGTAAAATGAGAATATTGGCAAAAGCCATGCGAACCGCAATGACAGCCAAACTATTCAAGCGAAAGACAGTCGACTCGTACGCATGGTCGATCTGTTCCACAATTTCCTTAACTTTGCGGAACCGCGGAACCGGTCCGAACAGGTTTTTCGCAATCGATTCGCTTCGGGCTAGAGGATTCAGTAACCTTCGAAAGGATCGGCCTCCATTTTCTAGACTTGCCGGTGGAGTACGAGCCGATACCAATTCGAATCGGTTCTTCCTGGCGTCATAGATGCCTCTTTGTGTCGGCCAGGTGAAAAATCGTTGGCCGTGTAAAAAGTGTTGCACCCTCTCGCGGTCCCTGTCGCTTCTCCGACTTCGTTTGTCTGCGGTTGCTCGGTTCTCGATTCGTTAAATGATCTTTGATCTCTCGATAATTGAATTATTTCACCATCGAGAAGTAAATTAAGCGAAAATAATCCGGTCTGCCAGAAAAAAAACTATGTACAGAGCGGATCGAATGAAGTGTTATTGTTATATACCGCTCGAAACCGCGGTAAAGTCGAGTGAATTCTTTTTCATTAAGTGGGACAGAGGGGTGGGGTGGGGAGTGCTGAACATTTGGTGTGCAACGAATTTTTCTGGGTCGATTGTTGCAAGAACAGAGAACGAACCCTCATGTATTAAAATAGAATAGCTTGTTCGTTTTCTGTTATTTGAATAACTCTTGTCGAACTGATGGCTCTTACCAGAACCTATTTAGTTCATTCACAACCTACTTAACCCTTAACTGGTACGGTGTTCGCTCTGATCACGAAGTATCATAATAGGAAATTTCTAAAATTCTGTACAAATTGTCTCGTATACCTTTAACACGATCGTCACTCAGCCGGAGTGTAAAAGTGCTACACGACACGGCAGTTTATAAACAAGAGATGTCTTTCGACAATTTTTCAATGTATATATCAATGGGACCCCAGTAGAGTATCGTAGCATGAAGATGGTCTTTGTACGTTAAATTATGCTTTTTGAAGAATAACTCCTTCAGAGGTCAATTGAAGGTCAACATATTATACATGGTTGAGTTTGTCTTTTCATTGTCTCTAATGTTACGCCAATCAAAATATGCCGTTCTACTAAAAAAAAAAACGACAATGACCTTGAAATATCATATCATGTCACAATAATTTCCCCACTAAACTGAACAATTTCTTCCTGAAACATTTTTTCGTATTACTAAAAACAACGGAGATATTTTTGGTGAAAGTCTTAGGTGCCCCACCCTGTATACATAGTAAATTAAAATTTTTTTAATTTTTTGTATATTTTGTATATTCCAAATTTGTATGTGCTAATTCTATTAAATACTTGTGTTAAGCATACCAGTCGCTCAGATGTGGATGACGTGGCAACGAACGTGTTAAGTGTACAGTTTAAGACTAACGAACAATTTACATTTTGCAGTTTAGTCATAATTATCTGTTTCGTGTGAACAAGATGAGGTCTATCATGTTGTCGAAGAAAATAGTTCGCAACGTTTCGTTAGGTTCACCGATACCTTGGCTTTATCACTTAAAATGTCTCCAATGTTACTAGAATTTTATAAAAATGTTTCCCTTGATAGCTATTGTATACTTTCACAGTGTGATTGGCGTATAGTAAAAATAGTTTGGTCCGTTCGGTAGGACTAATGAGATATGAAGGTCAACTTTGTTTTTGTAAATAGGGTGCTTCATTATTTTTAACCGTGCACGATATCCACTTTAATCGACAACCTGCAACATTAATATGAATAATTCAAGGTCATTGAATGTTCTGTAAACGTATATTTTGTTTAATCTTCGCTGCTGAATTACAAAACAACGTTTCCTTCAATTTTCGACTTGTAGACAACTGATTCGAACACCTGATCGAATTTTCACACCTGTTGCAGCAGGTATTTCCAATTAAGTGTCTGAAATAATTTTTGGAACTTGCCTACACGGATTTTTTTAACATATTTGGTAGTGTTCTATTGTCTGCCTTGTAAGACAGATTTGCTGGTCCTTTATTGCATCCTCTTTCCTTATTATCTAACTCGTTCTATAACAGTTTAATGTACACACAATCCTGTAATGAATATTTAGATTGCATCCAGTTAATATCAATGTGTCATAAAGAGGAATGTTTATCGTTGTATAAATCCAAACTGTACATTCAAGCCGGTGAAAGCGAGTGATTTTCTCATATTAAATATTCATTTTAAAGTACTTTCAGTTTGATAGTATTCTAACGATCATTTCACTCACTTCGTTTCAATTCTCATGCGCGCCTGATTATTACAATAAAACGAACGGGCATAGAGAAGTGAAATGAGATTAGAGGAATGTTAAATGTTGAAAATTTAGATGAATAATTACACATTTGAGTTGAAGTAACTGTATCATTTGGAAAACAAAGTGGTTTCGACCAGCTATTCTTGTCTGGTTTGTAAAATTTAGAAAATGTCTGTTAGATAAAATCCCACGTAAAATCGAAAAAATGTGTATTCGATAAAACCCCACGGATGTTTTTGCAGAGGCGGCTTTGGAAAAGTGGCTGCCACATATTTTTAGTTTAAGACATTCAGCTGAATTTTTGCAGCAAATACTACTGAAATATCGTGTAATAAGATGTACACACTGATTTTTTAAAAATCTAATTTTACATATTAAAAAATTTTCTCTAAACATCAGATTTTAAATGGAAATTTCTCCAAACACTTAAAACACGCGTATTCGATAAAACCCCACGGGTGTTTTTGCAGCGATGGCTTTGGAGAAACGGCTGCCACGTGCTTCTATTTTAAGACATTTATTTCTCTATATTTCGTCAACCGTTGAAACGCGTGTGGCCCCTTGATTACCATATATAGTGATCACAACAAAAGGTTCCGACAGCTTTTATCGACGGGTCCCGTGTTTTACCTTTTATCACTGCTTAAAAGTGATTCGGCGCGATTGTGAAAGGGTCAACATAAATGGCTCGCCGTCGAAAAGTGGTGGCGCGTAATTAGAAAATTATTTAATTTAATTAACGAGCCCTACGTACGTACATTACCGAAATGAACGGTGAACATATATCAGAAATCGATACAGCTGCAAACCCGCGGTTACCTTCCAGAACTTCGCCAATCAGATAATTGACAGGAGATTATTGTTATCGTGCGTCGCGGCATAACGCGGAGCCGGGGCCCCGGGTGTTTCTGTGTAATCAGAGGTGACGGTTCACTGGTGCGGATCGGGATTTTTACCCGTAACGTCGTTTCCCTTCGGTTTTTCAAGGACCCGTAATCTCCGCGACAGCGACGCGACTGTCTGCCTGCCGCTGCTCGCAATTAAACAAGTATTTATTAACACAGCTTTATATTACTCGCGGCCCTGCCGTAATTGTTCTTTAATTTGGCCCGCGATACGCTAAACCGAGTCCGTCGAGCTCGGAAAGTCAATTAAATAAAAAGCCTGGGATGCATGGCATTCCTACCAGAATTACTATAAAACCAATCCGACGCCTTTTATCGACGCTTCGGACTGGTGATTGAACGATCAACTGCGTCGTGTTACTCCAAGAATTTCCTATTTCGACATGTAACCGATCGTTGCCGATCATGCGCAATTTTACTGCAATAATACCCTGCTATTAGGATCAGTGTGTAACACTATCGAGTACCAAATGCGATTGATGTATTAGGCTGGTGTATATGAAATGTCCGATTTTAGAACGCAAATGTAATGAAGCCTTTTGATCTAGAAACACTATTATACTCTACAGGTTTATTATGCACATACAGTGGCTCTTATTAACCCTAAGCGCCCGGGATAGTCACGTGACTTTTTAATTAATAATTTTCATTCACAGCCTTCAGACACAGACTCGAGATCCGTCTTGGTCTTGATCCGACGGGTCTTAAGTCTGTGACTAAACTTGTCACATTTTTTGCTCTGCATTATCGATATTATGAATTCTGAAACGTGCTTCAAGTTTTTGGCTTTATTTCGCAGAGAATCAAGACAAGATATAGCTCAATTTATAGCTGGAGATATTTTTTAGTGCGCGCTGCTCTCGATTTCATCCAGAAAACTCATCCAATGGCATAAAAATGCTTGCATTCCACGGCATGCACATCGTCAATTTTTGGCCTACTTCTAACGCTTATATTACCCAATATCTGCATAATCTAGATTGAACCTTCCTCTTTCGAATGAGCCCTCTCCCAGCGAAAAATATTCTCATATAAGGACGAAAAGTTGAGGCACGTAAAACCATATTTCGCCTATTTTTGTCGGTAATGTAGTCACTCTACCTTATCGCAAATGTACCAAGATCGGGCCCTTAGCACTCGAATGGTGACACCACTTTAAAAAAGGTACCACTAAAAATTACTGTACCTTTATTAAAAATATTTTTTACATTACCAAATTTGTTTGTATTTAATAAATTATTAAACACTTCGGTATTGTACGAGTAAGTTGCACCATTTTCGTATATATGACATGAAAAAGAAATATATAGAAGGGCAATATTCTAAGTCAGAAAAAATGTTTCGTTTTGGAGTTAAAATAGCTTCGAGTGCAGAGGGTTAATATTCAGACGCTGTCTTCAAAGACGCTCTTTAATAACTTTTTAAATATTGGAATTGGATTCTTTTTTTTTTTTGAGAAGTTAGAACAATTAAGTTGAGGTAAAAAATTTATTAATATACCACGTTTTTAAGACGGACTAAAAAGCGTAATATAATTTTTCCTAGCCCCATACAGATAGTTCTGAAAATTTGTGATTGTGAATTTTTATATATATACCCCGCGGTAGTGGGAATAATTCTGCGACGTTTATCGTCGAGGCCTTGGCGACATGTATAGAGAAATCACTGTACTTGTAAGATTTAAATTGAAAAACGTGGGGCTCAAGATAATAAGTAAGGAGTGTAGAGATTAACTGCTGTTGAGAAAACCCACACAACAGTTCATAACATTTGTAGTGCAATAAAATTTTTAGTGACTTAGGTGAACTATTCATGCATCAATTATCTATTGCATGCGCCCGATGTTTTTCGTTTTAAATCTTACAAGTATTTTCATAGATATTAAAACTTCACAGTCACAAATTTTCAGGACTATCTGTATGGGGCTAGGAAAAATTGCTTTATACTTTTTAGTCTGTCTAAAAAACGTGGTATATCAAAAAAAAATGTTTCATTCAAATAATTATTTCCTGCTTTTTAGTCTCGTGTGTGTTGTAATCCAATTCTGAGCTATGATTAAAGTTTCAAGTCTCTAACTCATCGGGAAGTCAGTTTAAAATCAATTGCAAAATTTGTACCGAACAGACAAACAGACGAGACAAGAAAGCGAGTTAAATACATTTTATAGGTCTGTATCAAAGTATCAAATATACATATATTAGAAAACAGTCATGTTTGTTTAACGTTACTGTGAATAATTGGACATGTCGTAGGTAACAGCTTTATATATTGCTTTATAATTATAATTAGGAGGAGATCGCATGTATTGAAATCATATACAACTTTTGTTACAGTATGTGCTCCAATGAAGAAGTTCACTTCAGAAATTTTTCATGAAAGCATTTCTGTAATTTTAATCATTGTGAAAAATTAGAAATAAATCATTTACACCTGCCCGGTATGTACTACCTATCGGTAGTGTTAATAAGAGAATAGATTTGCCGAATAAGTTGACAAAATTCTATGATTGTCATTCGCTGGGTTACTTTTCTTCATTCGTTAAAAATTGATGTACATTCATTTGGTCCATTTTTCGTGTATTCCTATGACAGATTCTTAATAAATATTGTTAGAATTGTGTTCTGAAATGTAACAATGATACACGGTCTTCTTATAGAATTAGGACGCAGGCAATTAATACATTCACACGGTAGATATGTTCCTCGAAAAACCGTGCAAAAAAAGTAATGAAAACTTAACTGTATAAGTACTAAGATGCAGGAGATACAAGACTGTATATGCATGTTCTTGGTTATTTAAAATCGTATACAAAAAGTGCTGGATGTACTTCTAAAGACATGTGCTTGAAGAAAATTGGAAAAAGGAAAAACCGATTTTTTCTAGACGAGAAGACCCCCTAAGGGCCCGGTCTTCGTAGATTCGCGATAATTTAACTTATATGAGAATATTTTTCGCTGGGAAAGGGCTCATTCGAAAGAGGAAGGTTCAATCTAGATTATGCAGATATTGGGTAATATAAGCGTTAGAAGTAGGCTAAAAATTGACGATGTGCATGACGTAGAATGCAAGATGAGTTTTCTGGATGAAATCGAGAGTAGTGCGCGATAGAAAATATTCTCAGCCACAAATTGAGGTATATCTTGTCTTGATTCTCTGCGAAATAAAGCCAAAAGCTTGAAGCACGTTTCAGAATTGATAATATCGGCAATACAGAGCAAAAAATGTGACAAGTTTAGTCACAGACTTAAGACCCGTCGGATCAAGACCAAGACGGATCTCTGTGCAAGTCTGTGTCTGAAGGCTATGAATGGAAATTATACAGCAGTTATCGACCTGCTGACACTGAAAAAATCACGTGACTATCCCGGGCCCTTAACGAAAATTAGTCGAAGTCCGTAGTCGATGTACGCAAGCAACGCCGGCGATTGTTACGTGCCTCGAGAAATTTCTTTTTCATTTCTCCTCTCCGACTATCTCACGATCTTCCAGGCGATGTTGCGCCTACCCCCGTAACAGAAACGCTGTGGATCGGTCATTTGCAGAGGCAGTAGCACGCAGATGGCAGCCAGCGTGACGATGAGCTACTTCTTTGCCCTACGTCAACGAATCGCCACGAAGACCGCCCTGTTCCATCTCTCTCTCTCTCCTTGTCCCGTCGCCATGTCCGGGCGTTCTCTTCGTCGTTCTAGCCAACTTCTCCAATCTTTCCTTTCACTGTCCCGGCTTCCATGGAACTCCGCGAATCGCGTTGTCAGCAGCCGCTTTCGTGATTCCCGCGAGAAATCCGGGAAGACAGTGCCTGCCTCGCGCGATTCCGCTAAAGAAAAAATATTTGAACGCGGCACCGAACGCTTGAAATTGATTCGACGGGACACGTCAAACGTCCTTCCTCGCCGGAGAATTTAATTGATTCGACACGGGAAGAGTACCAGGCAGCACCTAATTTTGTCGACAGAAGCGGGAGCTGCGTTTACAAACGTCAATATGTGCTTTGCCTACTATCTCCGATAATCACGAAATCTGATGGCTTGCGTGAATTTTTTGGAATTATTTTATTTTCATTATTGCTCACGGTTTAGCGAATAACACACCAGGATCGGGAATGCCAATTCCAACATTTTTCTAGAGCCATGAGACTTTTGATTTGATCAATTTTGACAATTAAACACTCTCTTCGGGAATATATTAAAATTATTAGTTTAAAGTGTAAAATTGAATTTGGTTTATCGTTTTGCCTGCCGATTCAAATTTTGCTATGATATTATCTGTATTGTTTGATTGACCGTTTATGGTTCAACGTGCCAATATTTGCAAAGTATTTTTGGAAATACTTTTACAGAACTACAAGGCTTTCTTCCTTGTATTCGAAGTATTTGAATTTTTCTCTGCAGCTATCGATTTATTATTATTCAATCAATTTTAAAAATCAATTCCTGTGGAAATGTATTAAGATTGGTCGTGTAAGGTCACCTGTGAAGTCGAATTTAATATCATATTTTTATTATTCGAATTATTTTTTGCTCTTCCGCGATACTTTCACCTTCTCAGTTTCTAAAATTTTGAATTTCGTGACGTAGGCTGTTTCTGCATTTAACGATTTATATGAATCACGCAATTGTTTATTTTTAAATATGAATTTTAAACGTGTTTTATAATTGATTACTGTGGATTTACTCTTACAATTTGATCAAGATTTGTGCAAACCAAAATGATTGAAAACCATTTAACTTCTGACATGTTAAAATTGATTCAGTAATGAGATTTGCATTAAAAACGATTGATAACGTTTATGGTTCACTTTTACCATTAGGAATCTTCCAGATGCTTAAATGGACGTTTTCTTTAATCCGGTTTTCAAAAACATGCTCCATACACAAATATGCATGAAGCATAGTATAGAAATATGACGACACTATGATGAGTCTTATGAAATTTTTACTAAAAACTATTTTGAGTCAATATCCCTTCATTCGTAATTAACCAATGTAAAATTTGTTGTAATATTCTAACATTGTAGATCCAGGAGCGATAATTCATGAAAATAATTAACCTAATATTATGCTTTTCTTTTCGTTTACACGCGTTTGTATAATTAAAAGCCAGATGTATGAATACCTTTGTACCTCAACTGTATACAGGGGATCTCAGCTAAAGGAGACCACTCAGTGGCACAAAAAATATTTGTGTGTCATAATTTAAATGGCATCGAAGGAGAAATACCACAGAAGAAAAATTTCTTTTACTTATTTTTTCATAGATTTTCGAGATTATCGTCATTGTATCAGGAAAACTTTTTTTTGTTCCATCTTGTAGCGACTGAAAAAATACATTCGCATATGTTTAAGTCGTGACCTTCAGGTTACCATGAGTACCAAAAATGTGATAACATTGTAGGATGAATTAAATGAGATATTTAGGTGGCTTCCGTTAGCTGAGACACCCTGTATATTGTATATCCGGAAATAACTTTTGCAGCGTCGAATCCCAGTAACATTTTTATTGGGTGGAGGAAACGCAGGAAAAGGTGGTTCATAACTCAAGCACCGCTTTAACTTGCCAAAGGAATTCCTTTGATCGACTAGGGAAATTGGACAACAACGCCGGGTTTAGAAGAATTATGTTTTGCGCGGACCTATAAAGCGAAAAAACCTTGTTGCTCGGGTAAAAAGGCATTCAATTTAAAAAAAAGAGGGTAGGCGTACACAAAAGATACGCGCTATATTGATTTCATGTTTGTAAAGGGCCACCTGCGACAGTCTTGGTAAACGATTATCGGCGCGCTCGCGCAATCCCTTTCGCGTTCGTTTTTTTTTTCTTTTTTACGAGTCGCATGCGTTTACCTTGGCTGTTACGTAGAATCGACTGCAGATACCAGGTCTCTTTTATATCTTAGCGAGACATTATTCCGCGAACAATTGCCGTTTCCAGTTGAAAATGTATGCATTATCGAGTCTTTTCTGCTCACTGTTCCTTGCGCGAGCTGTGGGTTCGTTAATTCCTGAAGGTGTTGGGAGAACAATTACCGAATCTGCGCATACGACTGTGCACCATGAAATTAACAAAAATTTTGATAATAACATTTGGTGGAAAAATAATTTCGGTTTACATCAGTTTAAACTTAAGCGATTTTTCTGAAGCGACGTTTTACCTCATCACATTCATATACCTAGTACATCGATGAAAAGTGAGAAGCTTCATCTATCGATTTGTGTTCTGCATTTTGTGGTAACTGTTTATTATCAGATTACGATTGCTGTCAAAGTGACAATGGAGAAAAAGCAAATTCGCGGTTCTACTTTATGTTACTAATTTTTATTTTTAATTATATTAACAAGTAAGGGAAAACATATATTAAATTTGGGTACTAATAGTCAATTGTTAAAAACCAAAGTTAAATGAAAATGTATTTTCTTCTCTAATCATCTAAAAATGTCGAAAAAGAATATAATATCCTTAAGTTCTTCTAATGTCGTTTCACATTTGTATTTGACCTATTAATATTTTTAATAAATCCAAAAAATCGGCAGTCCATTTATTATTTTATGAAGTATTACATGGCAAACGTAAGTTTCATAATATTATAGGCAAATATTTTATTATTACGACGACTATGTGTAGCCATGACTATTGTGTTAGAACATTTCTTTAATATCAATATATTTGCGGTAATTGTTCGTACAACTCTGCATAATAGTGTATCCACTTGACGCACATTTTTGTGTGAACAAACATAAACATTATCGTTAGTTTTTCAGAGTCATAAGTATGAAAATTGGCTTACGCGTGTGAACTTTTGAATGACTGACTGTATTCGTATTTGACTCATTGTTCGTTGTTTTCCCACTTTTTTATACGTCTTAACCAGTTACCTAATGTAAAATTAACCAGCATAACGTTCTCACGAATTTCAATACCGATACCATAAATAGTTCACAAACCTCTGTTCTCGTCTATACGAACGGGAATTCCTCGCCAAGTAGCATAAACATTATAACTGAATGTTTTTGCTTATGAAATTAACAACTTCGCTCATTATTCAGTCATCGAATAATAAATTCCAACGATCTAGTGATAACTCAACATTTTTTGCTATCTGTGTGACACCAAGTGATTGAATAACAATATTTTACGATCGTTTTTTTTTATCTTTGGTATATCCTGCCAATTTTCTTTTTTTTCTTTTGCATCGATCTTGTTTAAGACAGAGACTTATTTTCAGATTCATTCTTTCCGAGCCAATTGAATTGTCATCACTAGACCGCGAATGTTTATGCAAGTTTCAATTTTTCCAGGCAAATTTAGAGAAAGTGGAATTAAATGGAATCTTATTTTCAGTGGTAGTAGCCTTTGTAACCCTGAAATAAATAAAAACCTTACCAAATTCTGTCGAATTTTATATTCTAGCATTTTTTGACAATTTTCAGATGCCATAAATGCATAAAGTTCGGCACTCTGATCATCACTGTGTTCACATGTCATTTCATAGTGACACGAGCAAAAATATTGGAAGAATTTGAGAATACCGACGATATTATCAACCAGAGTTGTACAGAATTACAATTGAATTACTCCAGGAATTACATTGTAATTTAATCATATTGTAATTTATAATTCAGATCTTCATTCAATTAAATTACAATGTAATTCGTAATTGCAATGGAGTACAATTACAAAATATCTTGTAATTAAATTACATTGTAATTCAATCATATTGTAATTTATAATTCAGATCTTTTCATTCAATTAAATTACAATGTAATTCGTAATTGCAATGGAGTACAATTACAAAATATTTTGTAATTACATTGTAATTCAATCATATTGTAATTTATAAATCAAATCTTCATTAAATTAAATTACAATGTGTAATTCTTAATTGCAATCTGCATTATAAATTTCAGATCTTCATTCAATTAAATTACAATGTAATTCGTAATTGCAATGGAGTACAATTACAAATAGTTTGTAATTAAATTACATTAATTGCGAATCACGATGTAATTAAATTAAAATTGAAAATTAAAGAATAATAAAGTAGTAGGTAATGAGAGGTAATAAGAGCTGTATTTCAATTATATTGTACTTCAACTATATTGTATTTCAATTATATTGTATTTCAATGATATCGTATTTTAATAATATTGTATTTCAATTACACATCCGATTAAAATAATTATTAATTAGATTAGAATAATTATTAATTGCTTTATTTAATTTAATTTGATTTTATTTAATTCAATTATGACATAGTTGAATTACAATACAACTGAAATACAATGTAATTCAAATATGCAATTGAATTACAACGTAACTGAATTAGCACCACTCTGTTATCAACGTATCGAAATTATTGATGGAAAAAAGAATTCCCGTTTCTGTTCCTGTTTCCTGCAACTGACGCAGAAAATGTTTATTTTGCACCAAGATCCGCAGTCTAATTATGCCCTTAATCTCATCGATTCCGCAAGTATGCTCAACAAGGAAGTAACATGTTTCCGAAAACAGTGTGTACACCGGATCATCCGCCAAGCAGTCGTCGATAGATAAGGAATTCCTACGGTTCGCGAGTTGCATTGTTCCTTAACAATTAGTGAAACGTAATTGATCTGACGATGAGCTAGTTCGGTGACCGTGCGAATACACGCAAAAAGTTGCGCCTTGAAATTGTAAATAACAACTGACAAATCGACACGAGGGGAGGGGGTACGGCGGTGGGGCGAAAGAAAAAGAAGAAGCGTCGGCTATTCAATCGCCCCCCCCCCCCCGTAATGTTGTACATAAATCAGCCGTGCTCCGACCTCCAGAAACGTCCACTTAAAACGCACTTCGTCGTCTCGATTAAATAGAATACACATATAACAGGTAGCAGCGGCGAGCACGCGCGTGCATGTATGCACCGTGTACATTAGGTAGGTGTGCATGCATGTAGGGTACGCTCGGCGCGTGCACGCACGGCTACATTTTCACCTCTTTCTCGTTCGCTCTGTTTTGCTTCCCCCCTCCCCCTAACCCTTCCTTTTTCCGTTCTTCCGTTTCACCCCTTCCCGTAACCCTCACCTGTTCCTTCCTCCTTTTTTTTCCCCCGTTTTGTTTTCCAACGAATAAAATTGCGCGTGACTCGCGGCGCTTACTATTTAACGGGAGCATTTAAAAAAGTAATGTGGAAATATAATGGGAAACAATGGGAAGAAAGTTTCCGCGCGCTCGCTGGCCTCCCCGACGGCTGCAGTTGTACTCCCCCGCTATTTGGTTTGGACGAAACAGAAGACCCCTGTTTGTTTACGTTTCGCTTTCAGCCATTTGTACTCTTCCCTCTTCCTCTCTCTCTCTCTCTCTTTCTCGCTCTCTCTCTCTCTCTCTCTCTCTCTCTCTCTCTCTCTCTCTCTCTCTCTGTTCCTCGTCGGCGGAGCACGCTGCTGCACCGCGTACCTGTTTGCATCCGTATACCCTCCGCGTGTGCATGTATGTCTGCGCGTATGTGTGTACATATCGTTCTTCTCCGTCGTACCAGTGTGCCTGCACCGCAAACGATAAGCAGCCACATGTGCATACGACCGCCGAAAGCGAATCCGATTCGCAGACTTGCCACGCGGTCTCCGCTCAATCCTTCGCGGTGCACTTTGATCGCGTTCAACACCTGCCGTAAGCGTGGAACAATTTCCTTGTTTGTTCGCGAGCCTCTTTCTCTTTTTTCTCGCTTTTTTAAAAAACCCCTTCTTCTCGAACACACCGTGCAACTCGGCCCGCGCGGGATTTTTCCACCCCTCCGCGTCGTTTCCCCGTTTCCTCGCGAACGATTCCGACTTTTGGAAAAGTTACGATGTTGCGCGCGGAACCGAGTTCTTTCGCTGTGTGTACACACCCCGCCGGATGCGAAACGGTGTTTGCACAGTTCCAACGCAAATGTCAATTACCGTTTTCGGGGCATGTTCACCGCCGACCGTTCCTCGTTTTTACTACTTAATTTATCCGTTGTCAAATCGACGTGATGGGAACAAATCAATGTGGTGGAGATTCTACGGTAGATGCTTGAATTATTAGGGCAGTTGAAGTATTCATGTGTTCGTTCAAACGGAGTTACAAAGAGGGCACGTGATTTTGTAGAGATTTTAACCCTTAGCAATCGAATGGTGCATGTAAGGCCCCACTAAAAATTGCTGTATCAATATTAAAAATATTTTCACATCGTTAAATTTGTTTGTATTTAGTAAATTACTAAACATTTCGGTATTGTGCGAGTAAGTTGCACCATTTTCGTATGTATAACATGAAAAAATATATATATTTAGAAGGGCAATATTCGAGGTCGGAATAAATGTTTCATTTTGTAGTTAAAATAGCTTCGAGTGCAAAGAGTTAACATAAGAAACGATTAATATTTTCACTCCGTTACATTCAATTTATTAGTAGATTTTTATGCAAAATAGAAATCGTTTGTATTAAGTGCCAGACACAGAAGCTACGGAAACACTCGTTTCTTTTCTTAAGCATTCTAATCGGTTGAAAATAGAGCAATAACATTTTTAAATTGCTCGAATGTTTTTACTGTTCTACATTTGATCTACACTTTCTTGTCCTAAATGCATCGACTCCGCAGTCTGTTAGTTACAGCATTTTATTTCTGACTCAATTTTGCACAAGCCCAAAATACTTCCCAAGAAATATTAGAAATATATTTTATTGAAGACCCTTTGACCGCTCTCTCTCTCTCTCTGACAAATGCAAATCGTTTTGACATTATTGCTAGATCTTTGCAATGTTCTCAAAATTTTGATCCACATGGTTCCTTCTACTCGGACTCATAATTTTTCCAATGAAAATGATGGGGAGCGATATTTTTTAATTAATTGTCTCTACAAGAAAGCTTACGGGCAAGCTAGAATTTTAAATTGCAGAAAATTTAGCTATACTTTTACTATTTTTTTATGTGTTTCTGACCGAAAAAAGTGATCTTTTCTTCCGAACCCTAGAATTTGTCCAACATTTCATATTCTTCTTTGAAAATAATTTCAACCCTAGCACGAAGTATCAAGCTTTAAGAAAATTTCTCATTTTTTATGTTTTCATCACTGTGACAGACGCTACATTGTACGCCAACAATGCTTGCACGACAACAATACTTGGTCCTTTCGTGCAAAAATATTATACTTATACTAAATTTAACTACAGATTGCAAAAGATTTTAAGAACAGACTTAATTTTTAAAAACTTCTGCATTTCAAATTTATCTTAATTCAACATCGAGGTAACAAACATCTTTATAAATATGATCTTTCTAAAGATATAATGCTGTTATCCTTAAGATACTTTTTCTAATAATTTCTAATATGCCTGCATCTTCCATTACATTAATTTACGATTACAAAATTTAAAGTTTATTGTATCATTATTAAATTTGTTTGTATTTAATAAATTACTAAACACTTCAGTATTGTACAAGTAAATTGCACCACTCTCTCTCGCATGTATAACATGAAAAAAAAATATATATAGAAGGGAAATATTCTAGGTCGGAAGAAATGTTTTGTTTTGGAATTAAAATAGCATCGAGTGCAAAGGGTTAAAATTACATATCACCCGAACAAAATAAATTCAATTAAATTAAATACAAATAAATTTAAGTAATAAATTTAATTAATTTATAAAATTCTATAGGGTCTTATCGTCTTTCAAATGAATTTAAGCATTTTTACTTAAAATTTAATTTAATTTTTCAATATTGAAACAGTTTATATTTCATTACCCCTTTCATTCCAGCCCTTACTTAAAAGACAAATCATTATGATACCTTTCTACAGTCAATATACTGCAGCTATTTAAACGTTTCATGGAGCAGGGAAGACTTTAAATAAAATTTCAAAAAGACATGTTTTTGTTAAACAACGTTGCTTGCTGTTAAGAAGTCTTGTATATTATACAATAAATAATAATAAGAATTTAAACAAAAAAAAAAGAAGACTAGAAGACCCAGTTCCATATATCCAATAGTTTTAAAAAAATTCTTAACAATCACTTGTCCTCGCTGTCGTTACACGAGAATCCCTCGTTAAATATTTACAAAGCAGCAAATTTCTATCCGTGGGGCAGACCAGGGCTTCCGGCTTGAAAGTTTAGAGCAAATCGTGTCGTATTCAAGTCGCTCCGGAAACGAGAGACAGGCGGGGTTACGGAAGTGTGAAACGTTAGCGGCGGGAAAGAAAGAGATATTCAAGCGGAGGATGAAAAGTGGGGAATCCACTGGAGGTTAGAAGGGTTAGGGAAGCCGAAGATCGTGCGGCAGGGGTGGATGGGTTGACTCCGTTTATCACCAGGAGGCATACATTTTCCAGCATCGTGATATACAACCCCCTAGTCTTGAGACCGCACCGTGGAGCGTCGTTAAGGGACGCGGGTCTATCGACGACGACGACGACGACGACGACGAAGACGACGAAGACGACGAAGACGACAAGACGACGCTGGAACATCGGCGTCGGCGTCCTCGACGTCTAACCGCTACTTGAGCAGATGCTGCTTGCGTTGTCTCGAAATATCGGGACCATCTTTATCGAAACTAATCGAGCGGTATCTGCGGCTAGGTTGGAACGTAAGAAGATACGGTGCAAGCTCGCGCTTCAGATTGAAGTAGGGCTTCTCACATTCGAAAAGAGGTTGCCGGTGTAATTGCTTCTTGTAATTGATACGCCCCACTATCCCCGTGCTTTACAATAATTTAACACACAAGTTTTATCGTCAGCCCTTCGAGCATGTCACGTATTGTGCTGTTACTAGATGATTGCAAAGGTTCGTGCCCGATTTGAAAAGCAAACACAAGCAGTTTAAAGCAGATTTTATTAACCCTCTGGTGCTTGGGCCTACTACGACCCATAGTATCAAAATGTATGCACTCAATTTTTGATATTTAAACTGTATGAATAAAAATTTCTATTTAAATAATTTTTTAACTAAATAATTCAATAAAATTAAATTTTTTTCTCCAAAATTCTGTTGCTTGAGCCTACTACGATCCATAGTATCAAAATGTATGCACTTAATTTTTGACATTTAAACTTTATGAACAGCTGTTGCTTGAGCCTACTACGACCCAGAGATTAAAATGTATGCATTCTCAATTTTTGACATTTAACACTTTGATCGCCAAATAAGAAAGCTCAAAAATTCCATGAAATCAAAGTAAGTTATTGTGTAGTTCTCCAAGTTTCTTGCATTTTACAGATCACAATCAAATTTGGTACAATGAATATATTAACGTAAAAATTCATTTTAAAGCCTGAACAAATAATTCCGTCACCCATGTATGGGTGACATGGCAGTCAACGTGTTAAACTGTATGAATAGATGTTGCTTGGGCCTACTACGACCCACAGTATCAAAATGTATGCACTCAATTTTTGACAATTAAACTGTATGAATAGCTGTTGCAGGAGAAGTAACATAAAGAATATCATCAAAAAGTACCCTTAAAAATATATTTTAAAAAATCGATAATTAAAGCTGTGAACGGCCCTAAACATCGTTAATTAAAATAAAACAGATCCGCCGTCCGAGAGTTAATAAATTTTATGTACAATTATCACCGTTTTCTGCAATTGTGTCTAAAAAATTTACAAGTTGGCGGATTCCATCTTCCACGTAAAAATTGCGTGGTTTTTCTGCAAAGATCTTGACGTCTTTGAACATCGGGCACGGATTTTCGTGCATTGGACATTCTATTTTCGTGAATCATGTAAGTAAACTACAGATCGTTATACAAAATAAAATTTGTCTCCAACTATTGCACGAAACAGGATTTACATAGAAATTTCTTTCTTCGATCAACGATTTTAATACGCTAAAACTAATACATTGATACTATTAGATTCGTTCCTACTCGATTTTGTCATAAATGCATAAAATCCACAGTGTAGGTAGAGAGCGAATCCTTCTGCAAAATAAAAATTTTCCACTCGAATTGCAACAAACTGGAGTGAAATAGAAATTCATTTTCTTTCTTACTATGTTTAGAGAAAAATAATATAACAGTATTTTTAATTTCTTCTAATGCTTTTACTGTGTTAAATTACACGTACTTATTTTTGTCGTAAATGCATAAAATTCGCTGTCTACTTTTAAGTTGTTAAATTTGAAAAGACAAAACGCTACTTATTCCCATTTTTCTCTAAAAATCTCGGAATCGTCATTTCGATAAAAATCTTATTGAGCTATAAAATGCTGAAAACAGTACATAAACGCGCACAAAAGTCTCGTTCGTCGAATCCAGCGACGACGAAAAATGGTGACACGCATCGAACAGATCATTCGGCGAGAATTCTCGAATGATTTCGTCCAGCGGGGTTTCTTTTAGTGGAAGCATTCGAGCAGGTGACTTTCATAAATTTTTTCCCAGCCGCGTCTTGGAAAAATGGTTTTGAAGATGGGCCTGAATCGCCGACCCTGTGAGAGACTGACAAGAATTATTAGTGGGTGAAGGTAGCCAGTAGCTGAGCCGAGGATCAATACTAGGCAGACGTCCGTGCAGTGTGGTGGAGTGCACTTCTCCTACACAGCTCTAGGCTAGGCTAGAGCTAGGAAAGGCTGGGATGGAGGTTGGGTAAGGTTAGATCGTGAGATGTCTACGTAGACCCGGTCCCCATAAACTAACTCGGCTCGACGATGCAGCCACCATGAAGATTCTGACTAGAAAAAATATATCGCTCCTAGTCCGGTCGTCGTAAAAATTATTATCCTATAGTTTCTTAATGTTCTATCTTTAATCACGACTTGGTCTACTTTTCCGGAAACGTGTTCTTAAAAACTGTGTCGTAAAACAGAGCACGAATTTTTTGCTTGTACACAACGCACCATCGATTCTACGACAGATTAATTGCTGTGTAACTTCGTTCTACGGCTTCGCATTTTTTTATTCGTAATTGACAGAGTAACAAAAAATAAGCAAAGAGAAATCCGAGGACGAAAATGTTTTTTGGACACGATTCGTGCACTGTTACACGACAGAATAAATGATAGTGATTCTAGTTGAGCATTTCGCCGTCATCCCAGAACTTTTGTCGATATTCGGACGCCGAGCGTTCTTAACACATCGATTGCGAAGAAGCGTTCGACGGTATCAAGTTGTTGCATATTTGCCCGGATCGAAGCGGGCTGGAGCACATTGGACGCGAGTTGAAGCGGACTGGAGCAAATTGAGGGTGAGTTGAAATGGACTGCGACGAGTTGGGTCGAATTGGTCGAAGATAGAAGAGAATAAAGGAGTCGCGGCGCGGCACGGCCATTAGAAGTGGGCTGGAACGGGCTGGAGCGGATTGAAGCGGGCGTGCAATTTGGGAACGCAAATCCATAAAATAATAAAGAACAACAGAATAATTCCCGGTAAGAGAACCTTCCGTTTCCCGGGTCCGCTTTTGTCCTTTGTCCAATTAACGACGTTCGATCTTTTCATCGTGCGGATCAGCCCGGCACCGGAGATTAACAAACGCGCGTGCAGCTCCTAAGTCCGTTTTAGTAGCATAAGTAAATTGGCCTTTGAACGCTTAACAATAGCTCGCAGCGGGGCTCGTTCAAATGTTACAATGTAACTGGCCGCGTTACATCGCCGATTACGCCGGAGAAATTGTACCCTTTTGCCGTCCCAGCGAAATGTCAGTCGGTTGCTACTAAATCGAAGTCAAAAGTATCCTGGATCCCGGGGAACGAAATGTATTCGCCGCGGAGCGGCCCGGCCCGGCCCGGCCAGGCTCGGAGAAAAAAGGTAGAAAGAGAATATTAAAAGGAAGTTGCGCGTTCACGGTCGGACACGTATACACGTGCACGCGCGTGTATGCATGCACGTGCATACTTAACCAGGAAGTAAAAACAATCTCGCGAAACGTAGCGCAAGAAGTTGTGAAAACTAGTTAAACAGCCCCAAGGTCGGGGCCGTGAAACTAGTCCAATTCACGGTGCAATTCCGCGCGCACATATTCCTCCGCGCTGCCATGACAGCCAGTAAGATGGAGTTTGGATTGCGCGATCAACACCGGTTCAGAATTCTATCGTTTCGTTCGTGTCACGCTCCGCGATCGTTTGTGCCCTTTGGGACGCGCGAAAAAAAAAAGAACAGGCGGGTTTTATTCGTTTGAAAACGCGCTACGGAAGAAAACAAATGATCGCGTCGAATGTTTATTCTCGAATTAACGTGTTGTTCGAATCATTCGATGGTATGCTTTCATTCGCGATGGGAGTACACAGCAGATTTTTAAGATTAATTTCATATAACGGTCACACGAAATCAATGCACAAAACGACAGACACGTCTTTGCATTGCGAAATCATGACAGCAACTACAATTATTAAGACTAGTTTTTCAGTAAGTCGGGAAAGTTGTGTTGCTGCAATTTAAAATAGTAGGAAGATTAAAAAATATTCTGTAATGCCAATGTACCATTCTTAATTGATTAAAATCGACAATCTTTCTGTTCGGTTCCTACTTCTCGTAATTGATGTGCAACACTTTTAGATGCGCACTTTAGTTATCTAGTTTATTATGATAAATTCTTGTTCGCAAACCTCTCTGTTGTAGCTATTTCATTGTTCACATAAAAAAAAAAATTGTTTAATTGTAAATTGTTTCTCTTAGACTTCCGCTATCATGTGACAATAACAATAAAAGAATGTAGTTACACACAGAAAAAGATTGATGACCTAAAAATCTCGAGAAAATACGTGTCCCCTTTAACCAAATAATTTGCCCTTTTGTCATTTCGCGCGCGTATAAAAAATACCGGACATATCGCTTTGTTAGAGAGTCAGCGGGATATATGTATATCGCGATATATAGGAGAATTGTCGAAATTTTTGCACTGCGTTCTCTCGATACCGTGTTATCGAGCATAGATGATTTACGAGTTGGACAAACATTAATTGATTCGAATCAATCTAATACTAATCTCAAAACGGCCCGGTGCGAACGTGTTAGCAAAAGTGCCCGCACTCAGCCTGTTGCGAGCAATTTGACTAATCTCGCAGCATTCAGCGCGCTAATCGTGTTCGCCATTAATCCGCGGATTCCGCCCTAAACATCGCGGAACAGTCGCAATCGATACCGGCAGTCGAGGTGCCGAGAATCGACGGAGGCACCAAACGAGACGAGCACGGATCGAACGCAAAACAAGAAAAAAAAAAAACAAACATAAAAATGTTTAGGACAATCAGAAGTCGCGGGGGCAGACTCGTCGGGTGTTTCGCGAACACGCGAGGGTGCGTGTGAAATGGTTGGAGGGTGGAAACGGCTGCGTAGTCGGACGCACCCACACACGGGCAAATACTGATGATCATTCACGCCACTGACCTACTCTGTGCTTGGCTCTTGGACGTGGGTGGGAAGAAAGAGGCGCGGCAGTGAGAGAGAGAGAGAGAGAGAGAGAGAGAGAGAGAGAAAGAGAGTCGGCGAGGGAATGACAAAGGAAGAAACAAGAGGGATGGTAACGGAGACACAAGGGTCGGGCGAGTCGGGGGACGAAGAAAATCGCGTGGATAAACGTGGGAAGAGGAAGAGACGTCGAGGAAGAAGGAAGGGAGGTCTGAAGGGTGGAATAGAGAGACAGGTCGAGGAAGAGAAAGAAAGACGGTGGGGAAAAAGCGGGGCGAGAGCGAGAGGAGACGAGAGTCTATGTCTGGTCGACGGGTTTGGGCCTGCGTAACGACGCGTGCATGTCGGTGCAAGCACGGCGATAGAGGGTTGAGAGTTGCACCGAGTAGAAGGGTATGGCGTCAGGGTGAGAGGGGGAGGGACGATAGAGAGTGGGGTTGGGTGGAGGAAAGTTTCAGGGGTGCAAGTCGACTGGTAGGTGAAGGGGCAAACGAAGGGGGAGGACCAGTAACCGGAGGCGCGGGGAGGAAAGCGACCGAGGGGGGCAGGGAACACGGAAGGCTACGATTGATCCGTGGTCGCCCTCCGTCCTCCCTAACCTCTTTCTCCCTTCCACCCTTTCGTCCTTCTCTGGTTTTCTTTGTCCCGCTACGCTGGCCGGTCTGACTCCCTCTCTCCCTCCCTCCCTCCCTCTCTCTCTCTCTCCCTCTGCCTCTGTCTCGCTCTCTTTCTCCCTTGCGTCACGACCTCACGAATTCATTGTGCACTTTTGCTCGTCCTTTTTCTCTCCGGCAGCCATTAGCTGTCCGTTCGGCTCGCTTCTTATTAGCATAGTTGCAAATTCTACGCCACGACGCCCGGTGGTCTCCCCTTAACGCTTGATTGGAACCCAGACGCTTTGTGACGTGACAGGTACACGCGTCCCTTCGAAACTACCCCCGAACCCGTCCGGCCGGCAACCTAAGCCTTTGCTTTCCCGCCATGCCCGAGGAAAACCGAGAGAGGGTGACGATCGCTGCTCGCCGCGCCCGGGCCGAATGTCGATATTTCAGATTTACTGGGCCTCGAGCCCGCCGCCGGATAGGTGCCGGCCGGGATTTCTTTTTAGTTATTTTAAGCAATAAGAAAGATTGCCTCCTCCTGGCCCCGCCTGCCTGCACGCCTATCGTTTATCGGGAGAATGGCCAGACCCAATTAGGGCGGCCGGGTTCAACTTGACTCGAATACGAATACGATCCGTTCGGGCCCACGGAATACCATTGTGCGTTTGTCGTTCTACGTTGTTAATTTTAATAGGACACCGGTGATAGCCGAATATCGGCACTTTGTTACGTTTAATGGCTGAACTTCAACCACCCCCTCGTCTCGCCGAGTTTTGTATGAAACAGTGGACAATTGATTCTTCTGTGGATCGGAGTCGATCTACCAATCTTTTACCAAGGATTAGATATCAACGCTTTGTTACGTTTAATGGTTGAGCTTCAACCGTCCTCTGGTTCACCCGAGCTCATCCTGCGAACCCGTTTCATGAGAAATGTATGAAACAGTAGACAATTTAAAAAATGATTGTAATTAACACGTTTCGAGTGCCATGTCACCAATATGTGGGTGACGGAATTATTTGTCCAAGTTTTAAAATGAATCTTTGCGTTAATATATTAATTGTTCCAAATTTTATTAGGATCTGTAACATGCAAGAAAGTTGGAGGACTATTCAATATCATACATTTAATTTTTTACAATTTTATTTCATTAGACAACTTACTTTGATTTTATGGAATTTTTGAGGTTTCAAGTTTGGCAGTGAAAGTGTTAAATTAATGCTACTGACTGTCAATTTATTAGTGCTGAAGTTAAGTACACTTACCGAGTAACTGGTTGTTATTAGTAACTGTGATCTCTTCTATCAATGAAATAGATGAATCAGTCACAACCGTTATAATTATGTCATTAACAGACTGCGAATTTTATGCATTTATGGCAAAAAATGAGATCAAATGCAAAATAGTCAACACATTTGAAGGATCTAAGAATACTGTTGCATTGTTCTCAACTGTATAAAATTGTTCAAAAAAAAAGATGAATGTCTATGTTGCACCTGTATAGTGCAATTGATACTAAACCTACCAAGCATTAACAGTATCTGGTTAATATTGCCTCATAAAAATGGCAAGCCTAAATTTATTAAGATTGTCTGTAATTTTCAATACAATAAATGCTTGGGCAAGGAAATTTATTTCACTATTTTCCACAAATGAATTTTTATAGTCTCAATAATTGCAAAATATAAAACCGGTCATTTTGATCGTGATATGTTTAGTGTTAATACAGACAATTTTGCATAAAAATCCGCAGTATGTACGAACGATGGAAAAAGACTTGCACACGTCTGATATTTAGCCAGATAACTTCGAAGCGAACCGAGTAAACTAAAGTAGAAGAACAGTAGCAAGACAGAAATTTGAAATCGTCACACAATATCCCGGTTTAACTAGATAATCACTAAACGAACCGTCCCCATTACGCAGAGCGCAAGCTAACATATTCAGGTCACAGGCAACAGCGTGTATCATGATTTCCCGCAGATCGACCATCCGATAGAAAAATACGTTCGGATTAATTTTCTCCGGTAGCCACGACGCGGCGCGGCGTCGGAATCATCTGGGAAATTAATATTACGCACCGTATATCTCTGATTGATGACGTTGCGTTTATGGAGCGTCGCGCGACAATTCGCGCAGATTATTCATCGTATTAAAAAGCGTTTTCACCTGACGCATTCACTCGAGTGTTACATTCCAATAAATGGAACTTAACAATCGGCCGGTAGGAATTGGTGCGCGCGGGGGCCGAATGATGCATGCGCGAGCCCACCGCCGTAAACAGAATTATACAATGCCGAACGTGCTGCCATTAATTAGAGTAACTTTGTTGGCACGTGAGCGTGTGCGGGCGCTCGCGAGCGGCCGGCTGCCATGCTTTTATATTAATGGCGTGCAAAATGTTTTGACACCCCGGCACACAGACCGTGGATTTTTAATTAATACGTATCGCGGCACCCGCCGACGGACACGCTATAAACAATTTGCTCGATGATAGGTTAAATCAACCCAGATGTCTTTCCGCCGATGGTGGTTTTACGTGGACAATGTCGTTTATCGTTAAGAGGCCGCTCTGATTTTAAACTTGCAAAAATCAATCGTTTTTTCTCATATTTTTTTTTTTTTGAATCCTTAACTGGTGTACTAGGGTCGCTCATGACCCCAACAAAAATACTGTACACCAACTATATGATACAATAATTAGAAGCATCAAGTGTCTTTCACTTTTTTAGGGCATTTGGATTACAGTGATTTCTCTATATATGTCGCCAAAGCCTGGATGATAAATGTAACAGAAGTATTCCCACTCGGACGTATGTCTCCTGTACGATACACGACGCTGGAAAGACCCGTGTTGTTGACATATATTGAGAATTCACTATATTCGGTCTTAAATTATATACTTTAAGTGCCTAAGAAAATTTATACAGAATTTTAGAAACGGCTTTTGGAAGAATGCAACTCGCAGCTGTGACGAGACTGTGGTTTTTTATGCGAAATAAATATTGTACAATTGCAAGATACAAGAGCTACAGACACTCATTTATTTTCTTAATAATAGAGTTGAAAGCAGCACAAACAAAACTAACTCGAGAAATTTTGGTTCTTTCCCCTAAAAAAAAGTATGTATTAACTTCAAATCATGTATACGCAAAATCCTAATGCAAAAAGTGTACGAGTTCTTCTGAATATAATTCTTAAAAATTGGTAAAAAATAGCATTCAAAACCAGAATATTTCGTTAAACCCCGTTCCCTTGTGGAGAATTTTGTCTTTTGGAAAATCAGAGAAATGTTTCTGTATTCAGCTGTAAATTGCATTCACTACGTAACGACGGAAGTGAATCGTTAATTTCAATAGTTCTTTTTTTGTCGTGAGAGAAATTTGCGACTGAAAGCAGCTACACACCGTTGATGCTAGACATAGATCACGCGGTATTGAAGGAAGCTGGTTCTTGCGGCGGAATATTAATTGAATGGACCAGAGCAAATGGGTTCAGATGAAAAATGAGTTATCGATACGTAGGCAGCTAGTGGACGCCCACAACACAAACAAAATGCAGTTCAATGAATTAGTAATCCAGTAATTACATACAGTACGTACATCGCGTGTTAGCGTGCACATCTAAGAAGATCGTCTAAGCTATCACCGAATTTTGCCGATCGTTTTTATTTGCGTCCACTTTTTACCGAATTGAATGTGTACTTATCAACGGTAGACGCGTCTCGGTGTCAACAAGCACAATAAGAATCACTTATTGACCGCTGGAAATATCGCGAGGTGTTTATTACACAATCTTGAAATAAGCGTTTTGAACAGGTCATCGGAGGTCTCAGATTAATCGCCGTCCCCGCTCTTTATCCACGTAGCAACAAAACATTTTTGGCTGCCGTGTTGGAATGTTGTTTATTTAATTTCTCGAAAAAATCCAAGACATATAGATAGATATACGAACGGATCTCTACGTATGTATACGTTCAGTAGAAATAAGTATATGGACTTTGGCTCAAGCGTGCATTTCGGTTTACGAACAGTTAATGTTTATTTTTGCTGTTTCGAAATTGAACGAATAAAGTCATATTTCCTTGATCGATGATCTTTCAAGGTTCCCCCACAGATAACTTTTTATTGGCTAATGGGCACGTGGAAGTTTTGTTACTAAAATATAATATATCAGTTCAGAATGTTGCAGATAAAAAGTGACACATTCTTAAGATTAGTGTGTGTCGATAAAATGCATATTTTGAGTATGTCTGTCTGCCACATTTCATAGATATGTACACAACGTTGTTATAATTGAACAATATAAGTAGTCATTTACCGCAAAATGTGTATACATACTCGTGTCTGTCAATATAGTAAAATCAGTGGTCACAGACTGTCGATGTCAGACACAGCCTGACAAGGATCCGGCTAACGGTAAAATATACGTGATTGTAGGAAAATAGAAATAGCAAAAATCATTTAGTTTGTTGTTTATTTAAAAGAAAACGTGTAAATAATCTAGTTATTGTACAGTATTACAGAATAAGCTATATTGAGAGATTATTAAGATAAGTATCGATTGATATGAGTTCATGTGAAATAAAACGTGTAAATAATCTAGTTCCCATTTAATTTGTTTATATGAAACGGTTAATAGTACCCTGCGAAAAGGTGTAAATGTAAAAAACTTCTGATATCAACGTTAATAAAAAAAAAAAATAAAATAAAAATAAAAATAAAAATTACGTAATGTTTGGAAATTGTATATATAAAAATGAAACGTGTTCTAGCATCCGATTTTCCTGTTCTATTTTTTCGAGGAATATTATCTACAGCTCCACGACGCTTAATACGCTGCTCTGCTTGACAGCAAGCCATTACAGATATCCGTAGCTCTTTAGCTACCTCCCGGAATGTTTTTCCAGTTTTACACTGCATTTCTACTTGACGTTGTTGATCTGGTTGTCACCTTCGTTCCATTTGTCTCAAATGTTCAACAGATACCGAAAAAAGTTATTTACAACGCTGACATTGAAGCAAACAGAGCTGCTACCACACGCAAGTATTTATCCGCCTCGAAAGAATTAGTTGAAAACAAGATGAACATAAATGTTCTCGAGTTGTCCTATCATGATGAGTTACACATTAAATAATTATTAGTATAAATTTGAGCGGGGCCGCATCGGCTCCTAGTTTGGAAAATTCGCATATTTTGTTTCGTACTATTTGCAATATAAAATATTTCAACAAATCATTTGTCAAAATCATCGTAAAAATTCCAATTCAATTCCCAATTTTGTAGGTACTGTATGAATTTTTTCAGATTTTTCTGAGAACTGTTACTCACTAAAAACTGCATTAGTCATGGAAAACCCATTCTCGAAGTTTGGGGGTACCGTAAAAACGTTTACAGTCTAAAGGGTTATAATTATATTAGCGATAATGTTTATGACTGCTTCATTTATCAATTTTTTTTTAACATTTTGAAAGTATGTACTTCTTGTAGATTTTGATACTCTAGGTCAAAATAGATGGGTTAAATTCCCAAGGAGGTGTCTTGAAGCATAGGCCTATTTTTACATATTCGTGCTGAAAAAAATTGTTTTCTAACGAAAGATTTGTAACATTCGAGTATATTGTCCGTCGCAAACAAAACACTATTGTTTTGAAATTATTTTTGATCCTATGTATTTGTTAGTATAACCATAAAAAGTATAGCTAGGAAAAACCAGTTTGAATTCAATTCCACTGATTCCTCCGATGATAAACAAGATTGGCAAATTACAATACTCGTTGAGTGCTACTAGCATGTACGAAATTTGCATTTAAAACAACTTTGTTCAGGTTCAGTCTCAATATTTTATATTTTTTTGCGTCGACACCGCAACGATATCATGACCCATAGTAGGTTTTATATTTTATTATGCCCGGAGTTTCTTGCACAGAGTACAAAGAACTTTTACATGTGAAAATTCAACGGATGTAAACGACAATAAATAAAATAATTTCACGAAGAGTGGAAATCGGTCTGATTTATCGATATGTTAGAGCTAAATCGATATATTAAGGGCCGGATTTTATTGATTTTGAACGTAGTTGACTGTTCGCCACTTTTTCCGGGTTTTGGCGATTTCGGAGCATCGTGGGCGACGTGCCTAAAAAACCCGTGCAAAAACCTGACGGAGTTCCGCAGCCGGGTACGAAGATTGAGCCGGTGAAAACGTCCTCCCGGAAGCGCGAAGCGTTTTTCCATGGACGTTACAAGCAGCGAGGCGTGTGTGAAAACCGACTTTTGTGCAGCGTCGCGGACAGGCAACACGGACAATGAAGCGTACCGTAGGCGGGCGAGCGTTACGACGGCAAATCCGATTCACGCACTATCGACGCGTTACCTAATAGCGTACTACGTGGATGCAGATACATAGGCGACGTCACGTGCCCGACGGAGGCACCTGCGCCTCACGCAAAGCAAAAATAAAGGTGCGCGAAACGAACTGTAGCAATTGCCGCAAGCCGGCCGACAACGCACACACGGGCTTCTTCTCTCTCTCTCTCTCTCTCTTGCTCTATCTCTCTCTCTCTCTCTCTCTGTCTCTGTCCCTCTCACTCTCTATCTCTATCTTGCTCGCTCTCTGTCTCTATCTCTCTATCTTTCGTCGATGTCCGCGCGCGTACACGAGCCGGCGAGCACACGCACACAAAGACGCGAATACCAAGCCGAGTTCCGTTCACGCAACGCGCAATGCGTTACCTAAGAACGCGTAGACGCGCAATTTCAGCTGACCGCTTCGCCCCGCGCCGACCCGCTCCGACCCGCTCCGACCCGCTCCGCCCCGCGCTCCACCATTGCGGACGATCTATGAAAAACAACGTGCACGTGGACGCGCATGCAACCACGGATCGATCTGGAAACAACGACAGAACGTGCCAGACAATAATCGAGTTTATCACGCGGGAAATACCCGGTGAGTACCCACCGGCAAGGGTCACCCTGCGAAAACCCTAGACATAATAAGGTATCAAGCCAGCCAACCGGACCTTTTTTACTGGAATTTCTCTAGCTACTCTAGACGGCTGCGACATACACACTCACATACACGTACACGCTTCGCTAGAGACAACGCTTCATTTTCTTCGTTTCATCGCTGGAATCGTTTGACTGTAATGAGCGGATACCTCGGGAGGATTCATCACAGGCGAAACTGCACCAGACTTGGGTTAATTATATTTGAAACAAGAATAAATAAATCACTCTTTTCCCACCGTTAGTTTCAATACTGTTATTTGAATATAAAAACAATTTCACTTCAAATATCCTCAAAATAATGTGCTACACGATCAGGTCTCCCGATGTAATTTCGAAGAACAATTTCATAATCATCTCAAATCGTTAATATTTTTAATTATAACATTACTTATTTAAAATAACGCCATTTTAAAAGTTTCCTACTGTTACTAGACTTGGGAATTATTGAAATCAATAATTTGACAAATAATCGTTAAGATAATGTATTACCATATCTGGCTACATGTCATTCGAAATCGTCATGCGTTAGTTTACTTGAGCAGGAAAATAATTTTTTCAAATTATTTCATTATTTGAACCAAGTAAAACTCAAATAATTTTTCGTTTAATTTTTTATTTAATCGAACAGGTTTTACTGTCGCAAGTTCTACTTATTTTGTGTCAACGTTGCCAACTGTGCTAGAAATGTGTATGCTTCTCTAAATTGCCATCATCACCTTCTGGGAGAGGATGTCTTCTTTATCAAGAATGCTAGCTTTACCACAATATGGATGTCTTTCTAAATCAAATGCAATTAAACTTTAATCATTCGACTACAAAGATAGTCATATCTTAGCCTTTTTTCCAATAAACTCTTTCAATTTTGTGAAATTTTTAAGGTTTCTGGCTCAGACTTTAAGAGCTTGAAATAACTATCTTTAAAATATTTATTTGAATTCTATATAAGAGTTTAATGCCAATTTACAATCGGAACTTTACCGTAAACCTTTCACTGAGCAACACAACTTTTTCACCTGAACGAAGAAGCATGAATAACACGGTGACGGTGGATTGTTCGGCGTGGGATTTAATTGCAGTTTAAGAGAGCCTAATGGGGGAAAAAGGACACGATAGTTGCATTCTGCCGCGAGCAACCATCGCGGTGTCCCGACTACACGCAGGCTCTAAGATAATAACTGTTACGTTCGTCTTTTAATATAAATGGCAGAGAATCTATCACTGGGGAGGCCCAATATATACCGTACATGGTCCGCAGGTGTCTCGGACAGTATGCATGATTATTCATCGACGATAGAGGGTCGATAAAGGAAAATCCGCGCGCGATAGAAATCTCAGCAAAACAATTTTAATGTCTAGAATTTCCCAGATCCGATCGTCGAAAGTAATTAGAACGTAACCGCGGCGCGCACACTTTGTACATACGAGACTCGCTCGGACAGTGTGGCATGGATGCGAATGAAGAAGAAAAAAAAACAATAAAAAACCACGCATCGTAAGTACATTCCGCGGAGGAACGATGTATAATTTATTAGAGGCTATACATCACCGAGCAATTCTTGCCGGTGTTCGAGCGGAATTCAACATCTACGGTGCACCGCGAGTTCGCGCGCGCGCGGACAGTTGCTTGACATTGCCTCCGGGCAACGCTGGCTGCGGCCACGCAACAATGCAGCGATACTGAACAGAAAAAAAGAAATATTTTCGTCGAGATCGATGAAGAAACAGGATCGGGGCAGCAGCGTCGCGACGACGGATTACGTGCGTTAGCCGTGCGGCCTTCTTTCGACGGTTATAAGAAACTATTGACATTGAGGCAATTCAATTTGCACGATGGACTCGCGCGCTCGAACGAACCGACCGAGCGGACACGCCGAGCAGACTCGCAGAGCCGAGCCGCGCGGCTCGCCCGTAAACTCCGGTTCTTACGGTGGCGATCGCGAGTTATCGAGCTTAGAATAATTTATCGCCGGCGATCGCATTAAAGTAGCTAGAATGAAATTATTCCCAGCGGCGATACGTCTGCGAGCTCGACATCTATCCACGTGTGCACCTCACACGGACAACCGACCGCGCTCGGATGCACTTGGCAGTCGGCCGCAATTAGTATTACCTAAGAATCTATATAGCCAGCTGCATCGTAATGACTATATTGTACGAAAAGTACGTACCTGCCGCGCAAACGGAAACAACGCCGACGCGACGGTGCGCCCAACGGCATTTCACGCCACCTGGACGCACGCGTGTTTACCTCGCCTAATCCAAAGCCGCACGTGTCGCGATACTCCGAGAATTTCGATACGTTTCTGCCGTGATGCGGCCGCCGCTTCTTTTTTGCATTATTTATACGGAAATTATTTAAATTTAGCATCGGCGAGGAGCACCGTTGCCCGCCCGAAAAACCGCTCCACGCGCGCGACTAGGTCACGTGGAAAATCGACATTTTTTTTAGCACAATTGTGAAATAGAAAGTTCTCGGACACATTAAGCTGAACGCGGGCTCTCGGTTTTCTTCGTTTTGGCCTGCTAATGGCATTGTTTGGGAGAATAAATGCTAAAATGAAATAGACGCACTGCAAGACGGCAGTAGGCAACACTTGTCTTTTGTCAATTTATAGTTAACGAAACAGAAGTTGCCTGTAGACATTAAAACATGCGGAGTGACTTTCTAGACTGCCCAATAATTAACACAGTCGTGAAAGTCAAAGTCGTGAATTTTGGATTGTTTATGCCCAGTATATCCAATTGTTATATATAAATAAAGCATTAGCATGGATGAACAGTAAGCACGAATAACGAGAGTAAGTGTAACAACCAATTTTTAGATAACGACCTCTCTTACGTTAAGAAACATAAGAAATATTATTGTGTTTTGGAGTACCACGGAGTAAGTCATAATGTTTGCGAAATCTTTATTCTATTTAAATATTCGGAATTTATGAACTGCGCGTAGACTTTCGTGACTGATTGTACCCAGGTTATTTAATAGTTTTAAATTGCCAATGATTCTCAGCTATTAACTTTTTCATAAATTATTATGACAGCAACAGCAATTATACAGCATTTGGAACTGACCTGTCATGTTCCAAATAATTTGTTAATAGAAATACGAATTTTTCAAAGAGTAAACAGTTTTTTTACATTTCAATTGTTCCTACTTCCTACTCTATTTTAATGAAACTTACAATTTGTATACTTTGAAGTCATATTTACAGTTTCTCGAACAATTTGGAACACATTCGATTCGGCAGAAGAGAAATATGACTATTAAAATTGAAATAATCTGAAATCATTTGTATTTTCTTAGTTACAATCGGATGGATAGAACGGAGATAGAATCAAATTGTACAACAATTTTCAATTTCTAAAATAAAGGTTCCACAGGACCGCGGTCTCGAGGGTTCTAAAACGGTCTTTATCCAGTTCCAAGATGGGGAACTGACAAGTGGTTTTAAGGGAGGAAAGAACCTTTCGCTCGGAGTCTTTGAAACCCCGCGAAACAATCGTCCTTAACGCGAAAAGAAAAATCTCCATATAAATTTCCGGGAAGCGTTCTCGAGAGGACGTCGCGGAGACTATATAACAAAAGGAGTCAGTCTTGACGGCCGCGACGTCGGGGAAGGGGAGGGGAGGGGAAGAGCAGCGGAGGAGAAAATACTTGTGACAGATCGGGACGGGAATCGCACGCGAATATCTGTTCCGTTAACGCGGCCGTCTCTTTCTTTCTCTCTATCCGCTTGTTCCTAAGCGTGTTTCAGTCTCGCGCCGCGAATTCGAGTTGCGCCAGTCGGCACCGTGCGAAATTTCTAATTTCGAGGTCAGCTGCGCGGCGAACTACGTCCGAAATAATTACCCTCCGTGCTGCGTAAGACGTCAATGCGTTTGATATTCTTGCACGCGCGCTCTGTCTCTGTCTCCCTCTCTCTTCTACTCCCTTCGTCTCGCTCACTCTCCCACTCTCTCTCTCTCTCTCTCTCTCTCTCTCTCTCTCTCTCTCTCTCTCTCTCTCTCTTTCTCTCCCTCCCACTCCGTCCCTCCTCCCACTCTTACACGCGGCGAACATAAGTTTTTTTGGTCCAACGACGCCTATGGCTCTACGAATCGCGAGATCTGCGAGGGAAACGTGCGCCGTTTCTGTGTGTGCGGCTGTGCGCGTGAGCGTTTCACACCTGACTACTACGGTAGTCAAGCGAGCGACCGAAGCGACATCGGGTTCGGGAAAAATGATCGCCGAGCGACAAAATCTTCACGAAAAATAGTTAAACAACCGAACTCGATTTATCGTGACGGAACCGGCCGCGTAGGCGGCGTCGAATCGATTTATTTGGTCGGTAAAGTCTGCGCGGCGAACACGGTAGGTTAGTTGACCGCGGGGCCGAGCGAGCGCTGAGCTGACAGTAGGCCGGCGACGTCACAGTGGGCCGGTTGAGCCTTCCTTCGTTCGATTCAGGCAGGCTCTCTATTCATTTTACATGTAGCAAGGTAAATATTTCAATGCGAGTGTCCATTCGAATCCGTGGCTCGAAGTGCGTGATACCATCGTCAGGAACGTTTCTGTGATAAACCAGTCGTCATTTTTCGAGAACGAGAGCCGAAACACTCTTCTCGTTCGAAATGGGGGTTGTGAAGAAGTTTTTTCTGTTTTCTTATTACACGTATCGCACAAATGTCGAATAGAATCTCCTTTTCTTTTTTTTTTTCATTTCGTCGAGCACACCGTGTACGTTTCTCTTCGCGAAAAGAGAAAACAAACCGACACCGAGAGCTGCCGCTGCTACTGTTGTTATTGTTGTTGTTGTTGTTGTTATTGTCGTGGTCGTCGTCGTCGTCGTCGCCGTCGCTGATGCTGCTCGCTGTCACGAACGATTCCTGCGGAAGAAAAGAGAGACGGAAAGCGATTTTTCGCACGGTTGCAATACCGATCGAAAATCGCGGAAAACACAGCAACGACCATGGCCAGGACACGGAACACGCACCCTCCATCCGCGAGCCGATCCTAACCACGATCGACAGGACTCGACATCGAGCACAGCGCGCCCAAAGAGACACGTGAAATCGCACGGTTGACAGTTACCCGTGCGCGCGGCCAGTCAGTGGATCCTGAATCGTTTCCGACAACGCATCGTGGCTCGCGTTCGACGTTGCTCGACCTTGTGGCAGTTTCACTTTTGGCAAACGTATAATCGTAGCACTCGTCACCGCGACCAGAGAGTGTCACGCTGCTTCACCACCGATTCGTCTTGTTTTTACTCCGTAAAGTCTGTGTGCTCGTCCGTTGCGCTGCGCGACGCGAACCCGTCGAATGCACGTATCACGGATCGATCCACTCGATCGCCGAAATCTCGAAAGCTTCTTTTCCGTATCGTCAACTTTCTTTTCCCGAGAGTTCTAGGCGTGATACCGCGCGACAGATCGGCCATATACACCGCGCAACGGTACAGACACGTGACAAGTGTACAGTGCGAAGAAACTTCTCCGAATATCGTTACCGTGGCTGTGCGCGTTACACCGCCGATAATATCGTTGCCGATCAATCGATCACCGGGAAAATCGTCCAGTGTGTAGTAGTGATGAGGAAGAAGTAACTAACCAGCTATTCTTAGAAAAAAAAGCAACTAACTAGTTACTCGAAAAATTAACTATAGTTATTCGACAACTATGTAGTCAAAAAATTAACAATAGTTACTCGAAAACTATCAACATCCAGATAAATTCTTAGTCGGAAGAATCTCAGTTTCCTGTAAAATACATGGCAATGTAGTTTATTCGTGTGATAAGTGTTTTATTTATCGAGCCAAAGTTTGAGTTACAAATAATACAATTATTACATAAATCGTTGCATAATGTAGTCACATCAATTTTCTATTTTGCATTTGACAACAATTCTAAAGACATCTGTTCCAATTGTTTTCAAATAACTAAAGGAAGTTAGTTCCTTCAGTTACGTCCGAGCAATTCAAGTAACTAAGTAGTAACCAGAGTTGGGCAACTAGTAATTAATGATTAACAATTACAACTAACGTGAAATCTTATTCACGATGGACGATCACTGTTTTTAAGTAATCACGATTAACTGGAGTAATCAAAGTAAATACAATTATCGGTCACGATTAATTCCGTAATCTTGAAATGATTACTCGATTATGAATAACCGAAAATTTACGGTTTTGATAATAGTTCCAGTTCAATATTGCACATGTAACGTTAATTTTAGTAGAAGATAAATTAATCATTCGCGATTACCGATTACAAATTACCAAATGTAATCATTAGACTGTGGATCTTTATGCATTTATGGTTTCTGAAAATGTTCAAAAAATGCTATAACATAAAATTCCACAGAATTTAGTACGATTTCTATTTATTACAGATCTACAAAGGTGAAAATCTACCACTGAAAATTAGATTTTGTTTGTTTCCGCTTTCCTAAAATTTGCCTACAAAAATTGAAAATTGCATAAACATTCGCAGTCTGGTAATCACGATTACCGATTTACTCTACTAACGATTAATCGATTAACGATTAACCGTGATTACTGTCCCAGTCTGGTAGTTACTACGTTAATGACCTAAGGCAATAAATGAATTCCTCATCACTGGTGCGTAGCTTCGATACGAATCGTCGGTGAAGAGTCTGGTATCGCGGATCGGTCCCGGAGAAAAGTAAACAAAAGTGAAACGCACTCGTGAAAGCAACGTCGCAACGATTAAAGAACGCCGCGCCGTTGACGTAAAGGAAGATTCCCGTCGAACGTCGCGGCTCGTGGCTCTGGTGCACAAGGATCGGAGGATCGTTGGATGGACAGAAATGTGTCGGGAACAGACGAACCTGGACCGTCAACGAGGACGGATGTGCCGAGAGAGAACGACAATGTCAGGAGTGAGACAGTTCGCCCGAAAGAGAACCGTCCGATCCGCCACGGTCAGCGCTTAGATGGATCACCGTCTAAGAACTGTCGTCTGCCGTTGGCAACGGTGTCGAAAACCATCAGATGCCCCCAGATAACTGTCATTAAAGACCGGAGCCGGTTTGATGGAAACAAGTACGTTAATCTACGCACACCTAACCTATACTCGGCGACACGCTGTCAAGCACGCGACAAGTGAGCCGATCCGTTACGGACGGGACGTCGGTGTCGCCGGATCGAGAAAGAAAAACGGGTGCGACTTACACAATTGGATCGAAGGAGGAAAATGTAGAATGAGGATGGTTCCGTGGTTTATACGAAACGCATCTCTCTTCACCCCCTCCCGCCCTTCCTCCCTCCCTCCATCCCACCTCTATCTCTTCCTCTTTCTATTTCGATTGGTGTTGAAGCGAAACGTGAGGCGAAGAGTGCGTGTTCCGTGAGCCGCCACGGTGGGACGAAAATATCACACGTGCGTCGGGAGTAAGCCGAGATTTTTGGAGGACGACGGGAGTCAAGTGGGCGATCGGTGAGCAGAACGCTTTTTCGGTGAGCGACCAAATAACAAAAAAAAAAAAAGAACAGAAAAAGAAACCAACGAACCAGAGATACAAGTTAAATACCAGGGTAGAAGAAACGTGTTCAAGGGTTTTTAGAGCGGGGGCGGGGAAACTACCGGACACGTTCGTATTCCGCGCGTAACCGCGGAAATCGAACGGTTGGTTCGCGAGGGGAGACACGCTGTCACGGCCGTTTCCACTCTTCGCCGGCAACCTCTTCGCGGAAATTTCTGATCGTATTGACAGCTCGAGATTCGTCCGCGTTCCTCGACGCGAACGATCGTTCGATTTTCACCAGTCGCGTGACGTCCAGTTGTCCGTTAGAGGCTGATAGAGTCCGGCGCGCGCGGTTACCTCCGAACCCTATGTTCACCCGGTGGTTGGTATACCTCGGGACCTGGTCACCGGAACCTGGACTAGATCCGAACCGGTTCGGGTGAACCCCCGCGGTCCATCGAACGCCGCGGCAGGTGATCGAGAGAGAGAGAGAGCCTGGGCAGACCTCTTTCAGTCATACGGCCCTGCATGCTAAACAGCATAGACGTTTGACGTTTCGTGAAGGTCGCGTGCTCTAGCTCCATCCTCCTCGCGTGGTCGACCCGTCTCTCTTTCCCTCCCTATCTCTTCCGCACGCTCTCTGTCCTTGTTCCCCGGTCCCCCACCCCTCAGTTACACCCCGCCCACCCTCACGATCCACCGTCCCGCTGTGCAATTCCGTCTCTCTCTCTCTCTCTTTCGCTGTCTTCGTCGTTCTCGTCTCGCCGTTTCTCTCTTCTATTCCGGTCATCCGTCTCGCCCTACGCACGTACGCACGTACCGTTGGGCATTTAACGATCGTGCCGCGTGAAATTGTCGCGGCTCATTGCTCGCCGAGGAAGTTCCGCGAATTTTCCAGCTGCCAGGGACAAGGATTTTCGCGTCGCGTCGGTACCGACGCGCGCCCAACGTCTTAGAACCGACACAGAACTCTTGCCGACGATCGTCGCGGCCAGACTGCTTGCGAAATGTTTGCACTAGCCTAGTCAGGGGGGCTTCGCGGTCCGACAAGTCTTTACTGGGCCGCGCCGGTCTGAGAGATACAGAGATCTTACTAGTTTTTGCAAAACTGGACAAAATTAACCCGGACCTATGTCAAGCCGGATTAGACATTCACGCTAAACGTACCACGGTCAAAATGACCGGTTTTCTATCTCACAATTATTGAAATTCACTTCTTTGTTTAAGCACGTAAAATGTTCAAGCAAAAATTCAATCTTCTCACTTCTATAAGACGTTTCATTTTTATATGTTTTGTGCTTGGTACGTATAAGTTTTGCTCCAATAGTTATTTATTGACATTCATTAGCACTTTGACTGCCAAATTAGAAACCTAAAACATTCCACAAAGACAAGCAAGTTATTCGATGAAATAAGGATTGAAAAAAAATTAAACGTATAATATTGAGTGGTCCTCCAACTGTCTTGCATTTTACAGATCCTAATTGAATTTGGTACAATTAATGTATTAACGTAAAAATTCATTTTAAAACCTGGACAAATAATTACGTCACCCACATATGGGTGACATGGCGGTCAATGTGTTAATAATGCCATCATTTCATATAACAACAATTGCTGTATCTCTCGGCTGTTCTACAGAGGATGGAAAAGTTAAATTTGGGAATACGATTGAGTTACGCGATGTTCTGCATCTTCTGAAATAAAAGAGAGGAAACATGAACCGCAAAGTGGACCTGTCGGACCATTTAAAAGCTAATCACTTTTTCAGAATTGGATCAAACGATTGGAGTATTTTTTATGTGTTAGAAGCATTGGTTTACTGAACAAAAATTTGGAAAAAGTCTCTGTTGTTCGGAATTGCAAAGGAAAAAATAAAAGTCAGTTTCCAACTTTTTTAACTGAGTCAGTAATGAAACTTTAACACTAGGTTTATGCAGCCCTGAAAGTTTTATATTACTTTGTACGAATAAGAATAATGTGTTTATCCTAATTTTTAGCCATTTTTAAAAAACAATATGTATATACCCAAAGAAATAAATTTGTCGAATAACTCAACTTTAGAATTTTAATAATCGTAAATTAAAAATATTGGAACCGTCATTTCGACGGCTCTTGTGAACCTACTGTTACTCAACGCGTTTTGTAGATACACGGTGAAAATTTTGTCGAAATCCGTCAATGTTTTTATACGCTAGAAACATTTAAAGGTGATTGCATAAAGGCAAAATTCCCTGAAACGGCCGAAAATTCTTAATTTCTGATCTTGTAATGTTTGTAGCTCATAGCCGACAACATTAATCGATTTCGGTGAAACTTTGCACATGTATATAACTCTTAAGTTTAAATTTTCGTTATCAGCACAGATAAACAAGTTAAAAATCGTTGAAATTTCTTCGGAATTCCGAGCAATAGCAATTTCGAAAACACTATTTTTACGCATTACCTAGTTAATTAATCTTTGTAACATCTCAGAGTATCTCAAGTTGTTTGGTCGACTTATTAAAAAGTTATTAGTTTTCAAAGGGTGTCCACTTAACTTTGTCTCCGCCTGTATGTAGGAAGTATTTAGTAACCCTCGTGTGCTGTTCGGGGTTGCGGTAGAATTATCGGATAGGTCAGACTGATTTGTTTAACCTCTTGCCGTATTCTTCACCGCTGCGATATAGTTAGAATTTCTTCATTCTCGATAGTTTTAGGGGCGAAGTATTTGTACAGTCGAGGGGTTTCGCGACTTGAAAAGTTTCTCATTGGGCCACGGTGCTCTGAGAGGTACAGAAATCTTAATAGTTCTTGAAAAAATGAAGAATGTGTAGGCAATATTTATTAACGTATTAATGTGTGCCTACATTTAGAATAGTCTGCGGATTTTGTATCGGTCCTAGCTTATTAAAATTATTAAAGGAATAAAAACATTTCTGTTTGGCTATTGCATCCATTTTTCATAAAAATCTGCAGTCTATTAATAACACGTTACTTGCCGGAAACCTCGATGCTACATAAAAAAGAGATCATTTGAAGAATAACCCTGAAAGAATTGATTGGATCACGTCACATTTTTTTTTTTAATTCTCATGGTACAATGCCACAACAATACCCATCAAAGTGGCACACCATTAAAACAGCTTATTTAATAATACATGAACGCAGAAGTTTATCATTGCAATGATTTTTGTAACATTCTCACACCAGGCAGTTCCGAATAACATTTGATTTACTTAATAGATAGTGGTAAGAATTGATTTTTAAGTATGGCAAAAAATTGTGTGTGACTCGTTAGTATAGCAAAGGGGATAAAACGTTATCTCTTTTCATCTGTAAACATCTGTCCAGGTGGATAGTTAGATAGTCCTCGAGTGATCTGTTTAGTCTAGAATATTCAAGTGATCTCTATCGAATACGCATAGCTGTCTCGAACAGATTAGCCTCGAGTTCAATGCATTTATATTGAAATTGTTGCTTCTCTCCTTCGAGCGAAACGTGTACACGCAAAGAACCTGGTACGAGTATCTGCGGTATATAGAATATAATAAAATACTTTATTCGCTTCGTACAAACCTACTGTCTCGTGAATCGCGCGAGTGTGACAAAACTTCGAACGGCGCGCCAGAGTTGGAAACAGCTGTCGTGATATCTGTCAGAAATAATATCGTTCTCAAGACATCGAAACTTTTCACGTAAAACATTTACGGAAAAGAGTTTTACCGATCAATTGTTCTAAACGTGTGACAAGAATGCACGCGTGTTTCCCCACTTCTCGCTGTTGGCGCGTCTCTTCACGCTGTTAGCATTTCTTATGCATCGTACGGAGACTCCCTGTATCGTCGACTACTCTTTACAAACAAGATTCACGATGTTTACAAATATTACCGAAAAAGATAGCACACGTGTCTGTCAGATTAGCCGCGACCTTCGCAGGGTTAACGTACGAATAAGATCGAAGAAAGTTATACAGTGAATTTCAAAAAAAAAAAGTCCAGGCCTTGGCGACATACATAGAAAAATCACTCTCCATGCATCTCATTGCATGACTCTTGACAGGACGTAATTCCCAAGATGCGAAGAAAAAACTGTTTTCCATTGGGCATTGTTAATGAGGGGCAAAGAGGGCCAGATATGTCGTTAAACCGGCGCGAGCGGGTTTCCATTTATAATAAATGAACTCACGTCTGTTACAACATGAAATATAGTTGGAGCTATTGCTTCTAATGTTTCTTAACTTTTAGTAGATGAGTAAAGCTTGTTAGGGACCTTATTAAAAAATGAACGAACATCGAAAACAACGTTTTGCAGTACTAGCGATCACGATACACACTAAAAACATTTGGGCTAGAAGTATAATCATTAGACTGCGGATATTTATGCAAAGTAAAAATTATCTGCATCGATTACAACAAATGTAAATCAAGTAGAATGGTATTTCTTCACTTGCTAATTATAATAGATGAGAAATAGTATATTGACATTTGAAATTTTTTAAATGTTCCTACAATTTCAAATTTTATCTACTCAATTTTATTATAAATGTATAAAGATCCGCAGTTTACTAATCACTTTAACGGCTCTTGATATTACTCGAATGCATTTGAACCGTAAAGAGTTAGCTGGAGACGCTTAGTGGCTTTTCAGCTCTCGTAATTCGCGGTTAGGGGTTCGTGCATGGTGGAACAAAATTCTGTCGATGCAGTTAGGTCACTTCTAGAAACAAGGTGTTTCAGAGCCTGAACCGCCGAAATAGTAATAGATGATTTCACGGCAGTTTATTTCCGTCAGTTGAAATGAATTTCTTGCCTTTGGTAAACAGAAAGCAGCGATTATGCGAGTCCCTTTGCAATCCTCCGGCGAGTACGCGCGGCTTTTGAGGGCGCAGTGTGGGAGTTCGGAAAGTTTTCTTTATGACCAATCGGATAAGGCGCTTCGAGCCGTTAACCAGATAGGGTCATCTTTAAAAATGCAGTCTGCTACTTGAAAAGTGTACGCTGGAGGATTGCAGATAAGGTGGGAATACCGCTACAAACTTGCGGTACATTCGTGTGAGAAAGCTTCAATGGTACAAGCTGTTACATGTGTTTTAGGCTATTCGTTTGCTCGACGCAATTATTCGAATATTTAACAACTGCATGGAACTCCCGATGAACTCGTCGATATCGCCAACACAGATTATTAATCGAATATTAACGATTAATAACACACAGAAGGTCGCGAGAGACATATCATTCCGCCTGGAATTAGTCTCTAAGTAGAAAGGGCGGGTGAAAGACAGACATAGTCAGCCGCGCTCTGCGGCGTGTCTCGAGTTCGTTTTTACCGAGAAGTTATGCTCCTCGAGGACAAAGCGTCCTGCATATTTTTGATCCTGTTCAAAAAATCCGAGTTTTCTCTTTTCCTCTCGCGTGGCACTTACTGCGGTCTGCGAGTACGCACGCAAAAGCAATCGCGGGGGTTCGCTTTGTAACACTCGATATTGTCTTTCGAATGGAAATGGTTCCTGCGGAAGAATCTGTCGAACGTTAATCCTCCTCTGTGAAAAATAAAGTGGTAGGAACGGTATAGCGCTCGTGCACACCGCTCGAACGCAGCGACGCGTTTAGAAAGGACTTTCGTTCGCTTCGAAAACCGCGTGTTAGTATGATTCCCGTCGGTGCAACACGGGTCGCGAAACTTGTCACTGAACGGAGCATAGGTTCATCTAATTTGGTACTCCTGCTTTTCGTTAATTCTCTTTTATTTCGCTGCAATCGTTAGGCCGATTCCACGCAATCTATTGTGGCCGCACGAAACCGAAATAACGTCTCGCGAAGTTAGAGGTTTCGAGTGCGTTATGGCAACGCTAGTGGAGATCGAACTTTACGCTGTTACAGAAGAATTTCTGAGGAAATTTCTTTTAGTTTCTTCGCTGTTGGTTTCAGTTATTGAAAAAACGAAATCGTAATAGAAAATTCTTAAAAATCCACCTTGGTAGGGTTAACGTTGTCAAAATTGAATGCTATAGATTTGATACATTAAAATTTTGTTATAATTATTTTTATTGTGGATTTCATCACACCTCTTACGGCATAGTAAAAGTAGTAAAGGGAGAAATAAATTCATATTTGGTTCGTGAGTCTTGTAATTAATGCAGGCAATTTTTATTTCGCATAAAAATCTGCATCATAGTTCGACGAACTCGAAAGGATTGTAGTGATTCGACTAAAAGATTTAACAGTGTCAGAGCATTTTTTATAAAATTGAAAAATGGTTTCGTGTTGCTCTGCTTATTAACTGATTATCATAATCGTACTGCGCGTTACAACGATCCACTACGTGATGCTCAATAATTGTTCTGCACCGTACGCTTTCGTTTCTTCTCGGAAGTCTAAAATTCCATCACCGTTCTCGGGGCAAAAAACGACCAGGAAAACCGAATTAAATATCTTTCTTGGCGAGCAGTTGAAAAAGTAAAGAGCGATAGGTACGAAACTTTCTTACCAGTTGAGACCTAGAAGAAGTTCATGCGATTCGCCGAGAGAGAGAGAGAGAGAGAGAGAGAGAGAGAAAGAGAAAGAATCAGGAAGAAAAACAGACAGTCGGTAGCAGCGATAGGATTTGAGCCGTGTCGAGGCATTTTTGGCCGAGCAATGGAAATGTTACCACGTTTTATTGTCTCTCGATAATACCGCTAACATGGATTAATATTTGCGCGACGCGATCGATGAAAAATACAACAATTGTATATTAAACTATAAAAATGAGATAGGGTAAGGAACCCAATTTCTGTGGGGTTACCAATTACCGTGCCAATATTAATTATACTTATTTTAAAAAGCATAATGAATATTAAAAAAGTGATATAACATTTAGAAAAAATTTAATATCTATTTTGTAATAATCATTATGCTTTAAAAATAAGTATAATTATTATACGCACGATAATTGAGTCCCTCACCTTAGAAGAGATTATTTTCTAGACATTGGAACATTACAAACGCCTCGAAATTTCAAAATAATAGTTGCACAACAATTTTTTCGTTTAGTCATACTTTTGAGCATTTTATTAATGAAACATACAGTTTTCGCAGGAAATCCTTCAAAGAAAAATCACTTATAGAAGAATCACTTTTCAATTACACAAAATTGTACAGTTTAATGCTTCATAAATGTTTACAGAATTTTTGCAATATCGTTAGAATTACGATGTATTAAACTCACAAACACCCATTTGTGTAAATACGAAAGTGTTGATAGGTGACGATTAGTCTTCGACTGTAGGATACAAACACTTATTATCTCCTAAATATGTAGGTGTACTTTTTATAGGCAAGTCGTCGTGATCTTTTGATAGAATGCAGAGCACTAAAATATTTTTTGCGACATTTTAGTATTTCAGTCGACCTAAGGTCAGCCAGTGCGAGCAAAAATGCATATGTTAAAGAATGTATCGCCTCTTCTTTATACATTAGTTTCTACAAATTCCCAGCTATAAATTAACTCGTCGAGTTAATACATTACAATGCACAAATTGCTACACAATCATATAAATAATGCAGATACTATGCAAATACGTTTCGTTTATAGAACGGCCATTCAGTTAGTTCTAATCACAGTGTGCTTATAAACACAGTTCGCAAGGTATTCTTATTTAAAATTGTTGTGTAGATACAATGACGTAAGAGTAGCGATTCTATTCAATCAGATTGGACACTGTATCGAAAAATATAGATAGCGAAAGTATTAAATGCGTTACAGTGCGGATCTTTATGTGAAATACAAATTTCGTACCTGAATTGTAACAAACTCGAACGAAATAGAAATAGATTTTCTATCTTAATATGTTTTATCGACTTGAAAATAATATGATAGCAGTTTGTACTGCTGAAATTACATCTATTCATTTTTCATCAACCTATTCAATTAAAATTTCTTCAGGCGTGCCAAACTCGCAATCAGTAAAAATCGTAACTCTCGCTAACATTAATTAACTCTTTACGACATTAAAATCACATTCGAAATGAACTGGCAAAATTTCAATTTCTTCGTTTGAAGCACTCCTATAAGGATGGATTTATAGTGACAGTTCCTCATTCTAGCAAACAAGTAACAACAGAATTAATTTTTACGATCCCAGGAACCCCAAAAACCGTTCTGTTTGTAATTCTTAAGTGGACCTTCAAACTGTACTTAAAAAATGCAATGATTCAATTCAATTATATTTAACATGATATGTACATTTAATATTCACCACTGTCGTAATGGTAAATAGAAACCTAGTGGGATAGTAAAATCTGATGTAAATGCTGATGTAGTTGTATTATTAACACTTTATAAAAACCTTCATTTACACAAGAATTCCAGAAGAACTTGTTAGATTGCGTTATTGAGGATGAGTTGTTTACGATTGAAGTTTCTGCTGCTGTTAAAGGATCTATTAAAAAATCCTCAGCCATAGGCCATAGACTTCTAAAAGTCTATGAAAAAGATAGATAATATGTTGATAGATGCACATTCAATGATTATTAGCATAAATTTTGATTGGGATATACGTAACCCTCGTACGGCGAGCCATTCTTATCCCTTAAACTGTAAGGGGTGTTCTTTGAAACATACCACTGGACAATACTCTCAATTTAGGGTGTTTGAAGGCACTATATGAATTTTTCAGATTTTGTTTTACCACTAAACCTACCACGGTCAAAATGACCGGTTCTCTATTCCACAATTATTGAAATTATAAAAACGTTTACATAGGAAATTACAGAATTGACTTCTTTATTTAAGCACACATTGTAATGAAAAGCGTACAAAATTTAAATAAATTCAATATTCTTCCTCCTATAAGACGTTTCAGTTTTGTATGTTTTGTGCTTGGTAGGATTAGTGTTAAAAAAACTGATTTACTCACTGAAAAGTATGTAGGGTTAATAATGTGTGATTAACACAAAACCTACCAAGCACAAAACATATAAAAGTGAAAAGGAAGGGAAAAGATTGAGCTTACTTAAACTGTGAACGATTTTCATTATAATATGTACTTAACCCCTTGCCCTACAATATCGAGTCAGACTCGTGATGAAGATTCTGAACAGAGTCTAAGAAACATGTTTCTTATTAATTTCCTTTAAACCGAAATAAAATTCTATTTTGTTGCAGTTGATATGTATCCTTTGGAGAAAACGTAGGCATACAATAAATATAAATTATCTTTTTCTTTCCATGAAATTCTGAACGATGAAGAATTTCTGATCATTATAATCGCAAAGTAAATAGTAGTGCAAGGGGTTAGACAAAGAAATGAATTCTGTTCAATTTCCTGTGAAAACGTTTTTATAATTTGAATAATTGCGAAATGGAAAACCGGTCATTTTAACCGTGGTAGGTATAGCGTTAACAGAGAATTTTGTTCAGCTCTGTGATTCTGGTGAATTGCGCGCTGGTGCAGGGAACGGTGAGCGTGGTCGCGAAAATTCTTGATTGGATGTTTCTCGCAGTGATGCGGCTCGTGTCACCGCGGCGCGCTCTCGCATTAGTAGATTCAGACAGAACTGTGTCAGACGATCAGCTGTTGGCGTTACTTGGTTCTCGTAAATCATACGTTTCAGAGCGGCGCGCGTCGCCTCGTGCACACGAGCGGCTTCGCCGTTTTGCGGGAACGCAAAAATAAAGTCGACCGGCCCGTTACGAAAGAGACCAAAGCGCGCGGCAGCAGCGGCGGCGGCGCTTTGTGCGTTTTCTGGACTGATTAATAAGCGGCAGGGCATTACTGTACCGTCGCTCGGGTCGTTAACCACTGATAAATCAAAAGAAAGCGGCGTAGACTTTCGCGACGATTTTTCACCGTACCGTCGCGTCGCGTCGCTCCGCGCCGCCGAGAGATTCCCTCGGTTCAGATCCTCTTGGCGTTCGACCAGCTTCGATTTTGTAACCGACACGCTTCGATATTTCTTTCGCTCGTTCGATTCGCTTCTTTCATCGATCTCACGACTTCGTGAACGCGGCGCGCGCTCCTCGGAAACGGCCGAAAGACATAGAATGTTGCACTTGAAAAATAAAACGATTTCGCGGCGTGCTTATAACCGCGATTATACCATGACGATATTCGGTTAAGGAATTATTCAGTAATTTTAGTTTAACACTAGGTTTACGGGGCACTAAATGTGCCTACTTTACATTACTTTATAAAAATAACAAAAATGTATGTATCCAAATTTATAGCCGTTTCTTTTACAATATATACCCAAAGAAACCAATTTGTTGAATAATATCTTCTTCATGCATCCTTAAAATTTCGATAATTGTGAATTAAGATGTACCAGAACCCGTCATTTTGACGGGTCCCGTAAATCTAGTGTTAAACGATTCTCATCGACGCGACCATCTTCAGATTCCTTCTCCACGCTTTGGTGTCCCTTCTCTCAAATGCTTTCACCAATTTTATTTGTTGTTGATTTTGCATTCATCTTCGTAAAAAGCAGAATTTTCACTTCGACTCGTAGTCTTTTTAAATCGTCGTTAATTTTTAATTTTAAAATAAAATGTTTTCATTATTTTAGTGCGATCATGCGTACTCGTTAAATATCGCTAAAATAACCAGGAGCGCATCTTTATGCGAATTAATAGTTTCATAGACTAGTTTGTGAAAACCAAAATGAGGAAAAGTATTGTAATTTTGTTAACTAAAAATCTCTCACGATAAAAGTAAAAAGAAGATAAGGGAAGAGATAATAGTAATGTGTGTTAACGTTGGTAGTTTATTGTATTTCAAAAGTTTGAGAGTGTTGTATATGTCTAAAATTCCGCAGTCTAATCATGGACAAAATGACAAATGACGACGACTGGACAATGACTGGACAAATTGGCATTTATTCATTTCCTGCTATAGTATAGCTGATTGATGATATTCTAATTTTGTACAGGGCGTCATTCGATTCAGACAGTTTTTTTGTCCAGGTATATTCAATTCAACTTTATTGCTCATGCTCCGAGTGATCTTACGCGATACGGTTTATAAACGAAGGCGAGGGGACGGAAAAAGTGACAGTTTCTTGTTTTAGAACTTATACTATATCTCTGTTGGCACGGACATAGTTTCATTTTCGAAAAGAGTTGCTCACCTTTCGCCACCTGCGTGCGAATTATGAAATGCATTCGCTGACGGAATTTGCTTCTCGTTTACTTTTTACATATCTAATAAACGAAAAATAAACTGCAAATTTTTATCTATTCATGAAACATGCAATTTTATAAAATATTGGAGAATGTGTCGATCAACTTAGCTTCCTGACATGTTCAATTTGTTTTCAGTATTTGAAGTCTCTCAGATAATCAAATTAGTTCTTTTGTTCTCTCCTTCGATTGTTAGTAAATAATCGTTGAAAATGGGAATTTGCATAATACCAACGGTCTGTCTATTTATCGTAATCGCCAAGATAGTGTCCTTTTTGAAGAGCTTTTGTCAACTTTTGACAGACTTTATCAGTTACTATAGCAGTCTGTTTAACTCGGAACACCTCGATGACATAAATCATCGTGCTCGTAATGCCTTAGGTGTATTCTTTCGACAAACAAATCTTGGAAATGTAATTAGTTATACAAATTTATTCGTCGCCCGCACAATCAATTATTTGTAGCTTTATTTGAAATGACAATCTGTTAGTTTCCCAAGTTGGAGTTTTATGAATTACTCGCAAGACAGAGGAAATGCATATAGAACGTGGTGGAGGTTACTTTTGTGGGTAGAATGTGCTTCGATTGTTTAGAAGTAATCAACAAATTCACGAAGGACAAATGCAAGAAATGCAACTAAAAATAAGCAGACTAAGGTAAAAATAGAACATAACAAATTTGTATATTTAGAAAATAAAATGTATCCTTTGCGGAAAGACCTTCAAACAGGATTGGATTTACTCAATGCAATAAGTATAGAAATTAGGCACATGAAGAACGTTTAGACCTTGATTTTTCATGTTTATATTGTTATTATTATCGGACTGTGGATTTTATGCTTTTGTGACAAAAAAGAATAGGTCAAACACAAAACTGAAAAGACATTAGAAGAATTCAAGGATATTGTTATACTATATTTGAGTTTTTAAGATGCTTGAAAGCACTTAGACTTGAGTCGGACAATTTTAATGATGAAACATTTTACATACATATATACAGCTTACTCAGACTTATAAAAGGCATATTTTAAATTTTCGTTATAGGCAAAAATAAAAAGTCAATTTTTTAATACATTACTTGTGATAAACGAATCCTTCGAACACATCAAAAAAATTTCAGTCGTCCAATTTGAAAAAAAGTTTGTTTTTTCAAGGGTGTCTTTTCCCCCGACTGTAAATGAAGAGCTCGAGGCAACAAAGAATCAGCTCGATTTAGACTTGACTGCCCACTTAGTTTTTCTAATCGTTCGGAGCAACAAACAGTCAGAGCGACTGTAAACGTTCAAAAAACATTTGTGCGTTATTCGAAATTCGCGACAAATAAAGATAGTCATACGAGTACAGCACACAGAAGCGATCGAACTGTATTTGTGAAAAATGGAAAACGACTGTGAATGTGTCTATAACAATGTCAAAGGAAGAAAAAGAAGACAAGATTCAGAGAATTGGTTACGAAATAAAAGAAAAAAAAGCAAAAAAAGAACAAAGTTCAATTACTGTGCGTAATAAAGAAAAACCAGCAAGGCAAATCGGCGATCCTTGTAAATGCAAACAATAATGTTCTAGTAAATTTACAAATGAAGAGAGACTGAAGATAGTTAAAGATATTATTTTTATAATTTTTCTCTATAATTACTATATTAAATTTTGCAATAAAATGTAGTCAATAGTATTACTATTAAGTACATATCATCGATACGTTAATATTTATGACGAAAACTGAATCGTGGCTGTGAAGATGATAGTAATAAATATAATATCTTGTAAAAAAATCTTTAGTTATGAAATTACGTTAAATAAAATATAAAATTCTGTTGAATAAAATAAATGTGTTCCAATGTTTTTAGTCAATAAATCAAAAGTTCAACTAGTTAACCGTTTGTTGCTCTGAACATATCTATAAGAATAACAATAAATTTTCGGGGCAACAAACGGTCTCAAACGTCTCATGATGTGACTGTTTGTTGCACCGAACTATCGAAAAAAGTTCTTTCACAGTCACGTTGTCCTGAGCTCTACAAATCCAGTGGATACGATAATTTATACCGTTAAGTGTCGTTGTTTATTAAAAATTACGAGGGGGGGGGCAGGTATTATCACCTCTGTCTCCATATTTTTTCGAGTCTCATTTAATCCAAGCAGGTTTCCCGCCTTTACCCCATCAACGAGTCTCGCGCGCTGCGAAATCGTTCGAAAGGTATCGCGCGACCCACGGAATACATATTGTTTCGAATGATAGACAAACAAGGCGTGCGCTAGTGCCGATACGGCGATTAAATTCCAGGGAAATGCTCGAGTACGTGGGTCTTTGGAACGTCTCCGTTCGATGGATCCCGATAAGATAAAATCGAACGGTCCGAGTTACACCGCGGCGCGCGGCGGATCGAATCATCTGCATGAGCTCCGGCGCGACAACGCGGCCGGGCCCCGTTTCTCGTTCTCGAATGAATGCGAAATTATCGTTTCGTCGAAAAGAAAAAGAAAAAAAAATAAGCGATACACGAGGGGCAGGGGGCCAGGGGATCCGATAAGAGGCCAGGGGGGATCGCGGTTTCGAGAGTCCTTTCGACCGCCCGTTCTCACGACCCACCGGGAAACGGTTGATCGGTGTACGCACGTACGTGCATCTGCTCACATTCTTGCCGCGGGTTATCGATTCGTAATCATAATCGAAACAGATAAGGGGACCCGCGCGGCACGCCGAGATACACGCTCGCCTCGAACGCGGCCGCTCGTAATGAGCTATACGGCTTTTCAGCGAGCGCGCAAAATCGCGTCCTCTTCTGCCGATAGATTATTCCGATGCGGACGCTACCAAATTCTATGATACGATCCGCGACAATCACTAAATCACGGAAAGATACAAATCTACTTTATGAAAAGAAAGTTCGATACAGTGCGATTGTTCGCTTCGTGGGAAGTATTCTTCGGTAAATTACAATTCATCACAACAATAGTAAAAACACCTGCTTCTAGCCGCGACAGAACTATAAGACAACGTTTTCCGTAAAAACTGAATAGGAACACTTCATTTTTATTTTTCATTGACATCCACCTACAGCCATCCTTATTTTTCATAACACCCTCCTTTTGATGTAGATTTATGCTGCTTCTTTTATCGAGATTGTTTTTTGATTTACTTCTCTTTGATGTAAATTTTTTATTTTCCTACGTTAAGACGTCTTTCGTGTCAACAGTTCTTTTTTTTTATAATAAAGACTAGAAACTAGTGAAATGATAGAAAGTAGTTTAAGGGTTGACAGATGGTGTATGTAATACTATTATCAAATCAATTTCAGAATATAAACACAAAAACTTCGTGATTCGTTATGTATGAAAACAAACCATGCCTCTAAATACAGTTTCACGACAGAAACACAGATTTCAGAACAGATTTCTCTATATATGTTGCCAGAAAACCTGGATGATAAACGTCTCCGAATTATCCCCACTACATATACAGGGTATTTGGTAACCAGTGGTACAAGCGAAAAGGGGGTGATTCTACATGAAAGAATAAGTCGAAAATATAGAATAAACATTTTTCGTTTGAGGCTTTGTTTTCGAGAAAATCGACTTTGAAGATCTGTCAGGTTTGTGTGCTTCAGTACATGCAGGAAGTAGATTTGGTTGGTCATGATCAGACAATTGCGTCAGACAATTCCTATCGAATAGCATGCGTATTCGCTGCATTTCAAACTCGATTTTCTCGATAACGAAACTTCGGATGAAAAAATTTTATTCCATATTTTCGACTTATTCTTTCATGTAGAATCACCCCCTTTTCGCTTGTACCACCAGTTACCAAACACCCTGTACATCCTGTGGAGTATAATATTATGTATGGATAATAATACATAATACACGACGCTGGCAAGACCTGTTTTGTTGACATATATCGAGGATTCACTGTAATTGTACAAAAACCATGAATGAACTGTACATATAAATCGTTTTCTTAGGCTCGCTAACACTTTGTTTTTCAATTAAAACGCCAAAAAGCGGTCGGCACCTAATATTGCGTCTTATCAGTCGACATCGGCTCCAATCGTACAGTGATTTTGTTGTGGTTGTATCACTGGAACTCTAAGTTCTATTGTTCTATTAAGTTGGTAATTGCGCAGTCTCGCACTTGGCGTGAAAAAGTTTCCATTCAAATAAATGCAACACAGGTAATTTCGTGTTAGGGCCTGGAATGAATTTGTACATCTAATAGATTGTACGCGGCCTAGGCCGCCGGTACCCACGCTTTCCAGCGTGCGCGTTACGAGAGAAATCAAGGATTTTGCGAAACGGCTCGAATTTTCAATCAGCCGTATTTGTTCGTACGCCGCGCATCTTTATGCGTCGGTTTGATCAGATGTATCCTCCGGTTTATCTGATATTTTGCATTAACAAAAGTAATTATTTAAACACACAAAGTTACGCAATTTCGCGATTACAAAACGGAAGACACGCAATGTAAATTCGTGGCTATCAAAGAATAGTATCTTCCAGCCGATATATATATCCCTGACGAGACCCGTGTTTTGAACATATATCGAATAGACACTGTATTCAGATCTAAACACGGCATCGATTAATTCGAATATTCAAGATTGTGCAATCGGAAATTCTTGTGGAGTAACTTGAGAAAAGTGCACTCGAAAGGGAACTTGTTTGCTCTATTGTGAGTTCTATTCTATTAGATGTGCAAATTAATTACAATTTAGTTACAATTATTTGTAACTTTACCTTAAATGCTGATCTGTTAAGTTGGAGATTTATTAATTGCTTGTCAGATAGAGAAAATGCATAGAAAGTAATGCAGGTTATTTTTACAAATTCACGATGAAACAAAGATTTAAATAACGATTTAAATCACGATTTTAAAAAAGTATTATGAAGTTTAAGTAGAAAAATTGGAAGCTTACGTACTGAGACACAGTACATATACATATATATGTTACCAACGTTCATATCTAAAATCGAACAGCTGATCTCGCATTGCATTTTAAATCTGCTAGTATGTGTAGCTAATAATTCCGACTTCTATTCTTTAGCTCGTCCACCAGAAATATAATAAGACTGTTGCCTTGATTGAAAGTATCATTCATTGGTATAATTAAAAAGGCATAAAACCACATGTTTCTCCAGATTAATAGTTCACGTGACATTTAACGTGTCAAATAATTATTTCAAAATGATTTATCATCTTAAATATGCATTAATGATTTTCGTGGCATTTGGCGAATTAAATAATTAGATTTTGCATTTACATGACATTTAACGTGTTAAATAATTACGCTGTTTTTGCGTGACATTCAACGTGTCAAATAATTCCATTTCGCATTGATATGGTAATGAAATTCTAAATATTACTCAATTTCTAAGTGCGAACAAAGGAGTACGTAACACCAGCAATATAGAACAATCAATAGTATTTGTTCGTACAGTTATGCAATGACGGGACCGTACTTATTTTATTAAACAAGTAAATTAAATTCATAATTTACCACAACAGTGACTTTATGTAATTTCAGTAATTGTAAAGAACAAATAAAACATTTGGGATTCTAAAACAAGAATGTCAGTACCATAAAAAATGTCATACACGACAAGCTTTGACAAATTTTGAGAATCAGTGACATGAACACAGAAAACACATAAAAGCATATTTATTTAATGTTTATATTGTATTACGATGGCATGTATAAAAGAAACTTTATACCATAAATTATGATGTACTTTTTGCACTATATAGAGAAAATATAAATGTAAAATTAATAAGTTTGTTTAAAAAATGTTACGTTAACATGTGTGGTGGAATACTATTTTTACTCATTTTATCTATAATTGATTTATTTCCTACTCTTAGGAATCTTTTTAATGCTTCTTTAAATATTAAATTAACAAATGTTTAGGACTGAAATTATCACGAAGCCTTTTTAAAATAATTTTAGAAAAAAGGATCTGGACGCATTAATCAGTTTTTAAACATTCATATTCGCCTCTGTATTCATCTCGTCGGTTTTCATCGAATACAGTTCGTTTTTTTAAAAATCCAATAATTTCGCGTCGAAATTTTTCTTTTTCACGTTACTGTTCGTTCTACCTTTTATCTTTTGCTGCAAAAATTGTAAAAATGCATCAAACTTGAATATTCTCTGGTTATCGCGAACATGTCCACGTTGCAATTTGCTTAAACAAGTATTATTTTATACAATTGTTCTGCGTAGGTCACTGTTAAGCGATTTTGTAACGACGCGACGGAACAATATTACACTCGAGGGAAAAATACAGCGTCCTTGATATGGGAATAGTATGGAATCCTCCAAGAAAATAATACTACGTTATTACAATAGATATAAATTTCTTTTATCAGAAAAGTTTGTTCATTCAATTAGAAATTTAAACAATTAACTTGGTTATATAAAACTGCGATGTCAGCAGTGACGCATAGATTAGTATAGCGACAAAGTTTCAAACAAAAGTTTTATTTATAAAGTTTGAAGAAATTGTTTTAAGGTTTATAAAATACTGCCAGTTCCGATGCGCATTCGTGCTATTTAAACGAAACGGAAAAAGAGAACATAGTCTATCAGTTTGATTTTTAGTACTCGCATAAAAATTACAGAAAAACGGTATTTACTAACTTCTTTAGTAAATACCGTTTACTAAACTTCTTTAGGAAATAGCTTGTCAATTAATTAAATATGCAGTAATTGGCTACACAAGTCTTACAGACCTCCGAGATCATTATAGCTCGTATGTTGCTCATGCTGTTACAGAAATATTGAAACTATGGTACTTACAATTCTGAATAAAGTATTAATGTTTTTCTTCAGTTTGTCTATGAGTTTATTTTTAAAAGTTAAATCGTTAAAATGGTATCTAAATTAAATGTATATGTATGCAGGCACTAGAGATACGTTTATTTTTCTTTTAAAGTTAATAAATTTACGACTTAGAGCTAAGCAAAGAGATAGCCCTATCACACAGCCAAACTGACAAATATTTTATCATATTAAATTCACAACATGCTCCCGCTCAAAAGTTACCTTGTACTCAATGTATGCGGAAAATTAAAACAAAATTTGTCATGATTCAATTTTATACCTAACCTCGGAATATACTTGCATTATCAGTTTCAAAAATTCTGCAAATCTATTTCTGTTAGTTGATTGCGGTTTATTGTACACTACAGAATCTCTACATCCCCTACAAATAGTTACGAAAACAAAAATAGTTTAATAAATCATAATAATCATAATAATTATAATACAATTTTCCCATCAAAGTAAGAAAAAGGGCGCGGTGATTTAACTACACGTATAATATCCTCTCTGTCAGTATAATAATTATATTATAATTGTATTCAGAGAATAATATAACTGCAACGACATTAAATTATTATTGCTAAACTGGCGACCTTTACGTAAAATAAAATTTTTCCGAGTCATCGGCAAGAAGCACAAATTAAATTGAAATTAATTTTTCCTTGTAATAACTCTAATAAGTCATAAATAGTGTAAAAATATTCTTTAATGTTTCTATCGTCTTGAGATTCGAATTTGACCTACTGATTTTTTCCGCATGAATGCATAAAATCCACCGTCCAATTATTACTGTTGCTTGTTTGTGATATTTACATAGATAATTCACAGTTCAAAGTTCTCTGTTGTGTTTCTTTCATAAAACAATGTTGAATAAACGTTGTTCTTGAATAACTTGTTCCTTTCAAAATATCTTGTCAATTTTTAGACAAAGTTATACATATATTACATAATTTCATAGTTTTAAATGGGCGAAACATATATTGCGTTGCAACATAAATTCGTTCGGGTACAAACACAAATGTGTTCTAATTTTAACGATTTAGTTGTGACTCATTGCAAACGCAGATAACTGTGATTACATAAATACTACTTATAGTCACCCATTTTGTAATTGATTGATTGGAATTCTTTACTTCGTTTATAAATGAGACGACACTGAAGATAACCGAACTATGTTACGACCCAATAAATGTCAACAGAGTTTTATTAAAGCCAAAAGATAAATATTTATTTCGATCTCTGGTTCAAATACTTTCTGGATCTATGGTATTCCAAAAGGTGCTACGCACTTAACAAAGTATTGCAACTACAAATAATAATTTATTAAATTGCAATAACAACTTAAAATTAACCCTTAACGGACCAATGCCACGTATATGGGGCAAACATAAAAAAAAATAACATTTTTATATCAAGTATAGAAAGGAAAATATTTTATATTTTTTTTTTATTTCTGCCGCCATATACGCGGCATCGGACCCAGTAAGTAAAGGCATTGGTCCGTTAAGGGTTAATTTTAAGTTGTTATTGCAATTTAATAGATTATTATTTGTAGTGACAATACTTTGTTAAGTGCGTAGCATCTCAACTCAACATTCTTATATCAAGTACAGAAAGGAAAATATTTGAGTCTAAGTTCAGTATAAGTTGAGTATAAGTTCAAGTGAACTTAAAATATTTAATATTAACCCTCAATTGGTATTGTACGATAATTAGAAATATCAAGTTTCTTTAACTTTTTTACAACATTTGGATTATTTAGTCTTAAAATATACATTTTAACCAGTTAACTGTGGAATTTAATTTTAAAAATCCCTCGCGACACGGAATTAAAATCAAACTATGACGATTGTACACGTCGAACACAGGCCAAATGCCGCTATTATAAATTTTACGAAAAAAGTAAAGCAAAGTGAGAAAGAATCACATTTTTTTTCGATGACAAATTAACAATTCATTAACGTTAACCGCACCGCGATAGAGATTTGGTCCGACATCTATACACGTCAAACGCGCTTAACTAGTTAAGGTACTTGAGAAAATTTGTACAGAATTTTCTAAAGGTCCTAGTATGATAAAATTTGTAATAAACACTGCACCACTTAAGGGTTAATAAAACACCAGACCGCTCCAACTCCGTTAAGTAAAAAAAAATGGCAGCTTATCAGAACGAGCCTGTAAAATTGTTCGTGCGCGCGTTGAAAGGAAAAACCAAGTGAATCACGGTGGCGGTACGCTTCTGCACGCGTATAACTTACAGACAAACTTGCTCAAAGCGATTTAAAAACAGGGGATCGCTCGACGCCACTTTTCATCGTCCCCCGCGGTGATCCGTTGGTACGGTGTAGCGCAACGGTTGCAACAAAGAAGTTATTTCGCAAGTTGCGGAGCGGTAGTGCAGGATCCGGAGACCTCGGGGAGAGTGTAGAAAATAGGTATCGAAAATCGGCAAAACAAATCGGGGGCCGGTGTCGTCGAGCAAAAAAGAAGAGCGCCGGATAACAGATAGGTTGTCGTCGTTTCGCGGGCAGGCTTGAATCAAGTTTCACGTGGAAACGGTTTGATTGGCGGCGTTCCGCGAATGATTTTCGATTTATACCGCGGGGCGGTTGTGTCTCCCGGTACGGCCGATCATTTTTATTTTTCTGTTTTTCCCTTTTGTCGTTTTTTTTTTTTCCCCCACCGGTTCGGAGGGACCGAGCCAGACACAGGGGGTAGCCAGCGTGGCGGATAGAGACGTAATGATTGCAATATTCCGTTAGTAATTGCTCCAGTCGGCCGCACTGTTGAAACGTCATTCGCGCGCGCGGCCCTGTAGATTTGTTTTTCCCCCAGCCGACTCGCCTGTCTCCGTCGGACTTCCGCATAAAACGGTATTCGCGGGCCGCGGGACGGTTCGCCGGCCCACCCCCATGACACCCACCCCCGTAGAGCCCACACCCGCGAGCGGGCCACGCGGTACATCGCGGAACACCGCGTTCTCGGTGCCATTCATCGCGGCCCCGGAATCGATACGTGGCATTAAATGTTGCCGACGCGTTTAAAACGCGCCAAACGCACCGGCAAGTCGGCCGTTTAATTAGATTCGACAAACTTTTTCATTATTCCGCGCCGGACGTCCAACGGATTAATTGTTGCCTGTCGATGGGCCCGCCCCGCTCCATATATCGTCGTCGATCGTGATTTTTTTTCCGGAAAATGTATTTCGAGACCCTTTGGGAAATGCACGCCGGCCGAACGTCGGCTTTGAGCAATCTATTTCGTTGTTATCGCGCGCAGGATACTGTCCTATCGCGTTACCAAACAACTGCGGCATAAATAATTGTGCGTTAAGTCGCCGCGATATATACTCGGTAATTGCAAATTACCGGCATGCGTTCCTTTGGCAATCTGCGTCGGTCGGTATGGGGTGTTTCAACGAAAGACGCAGAAGGCTTCTCAATTGTAAACAAAAATCTAATACAGGTACTGTGAATTTTCGATATAAGGTGGAGTGGGGTAAGTGCCACCCCAGTTTTTAGTAGTTTGACTTTCAACCCAAATATCTTGAATTTGTTTTATAATAATTTAACATTTATTGATATCAACGAATACTTGAGTTAATACTCTTTAATTAACATTGGCAATAATGCCAATTCCACTTGTATATTTTAATTTCTTAAGAAAATTCTAAAAAATTGCAACAACTGTGCACTTTCCCCGAAAATGGGGCAAGTGCACAATCGACAGTTAAAATCTATTTGATGCCTTATATTGTATGCTACGAGGCAAGAGCATAACTATTGATACATATGTCTGCTACAAAATGCTTTTTACCGCATTCAAATATGTTGTTACGTTTTGGAGTAAAGCAAATAAATAATATAAATAAATGAACACAAAGGGATTAGTAAAATAAGATCGATATAAAAAGAATAAGAGTCCGTATAAGAGTTCACACCACCTTATGTCACCAACACAGGTCTTGTCAGCGTCATGCATCGTCCAGCAGTTCATGTTAAATTATCGGAATAATTCCGCCATGTTTATCATCCAGACCTTGACGACATATATAGAGAAATCACTGTATTAGTTTGTTCGAAAATTTCGTTTCGTTTTCGATCAATGCACAAGCGAATTTGTTAAGAAACTTTATATTTCCGCGAAATCGATACGTTATTTGTTGTTTGTAGACTTCTGACTTTAACACGTTGACTGCCAACTTCGAGATAACTCGTAGTTTGTGTTATTGTCTAGGACGCCAACTACGAGTTATCTCGTAGTTTGTTAACTTGCCCTAATATGATTAATAACATTTTTGCACTAAGAAATGACATTCGCGTATAAAATCACAAATTAATTAAGAAGAACAGTCTTTTGCGATGATGAATAAATTAAATTGGATTTGTACATCGGAATCCTCAAAAGTACCGTGGCAGTCAACGTGTTCATTCAAAGTAAAAATTGTCTGCATTAACATTGGATCTACTGAGTACCAAAGGTGTCATCTGTCTCAAATGACTTCATGAAAATTACAAAAGTTTTACAAAGTTCTTTTAACCAAGTAATCGGTATGGTTGAATACGTGAAACTTTAAGAAATATTAGAACATTAATTAAAAATAATCATGCGCGCACGGTCGCAAAAGAATTTTTGGGGCAACCTATTATTTATTTACATTTATAGTGGTTTTGATCATGCGTCCAAAGAAATAAATTTATTGAATAATTCCCCACATGCATCTTTACAATAATGGTAAACTAAAAAGTATTCGGCCCGTCAAAATGGCGCGGATCCTGTAATTCTAGTGTGAATTGCAAGGTGTAGTACTTAGTTACCTTTCCTGGTAACCGTTTCAATGTCTTGAATTTAATTCTGTCAAACCGTGCACTATAAAATGTGCAACATTACTGAATGAACAAACGTTAAATGTTAACCCACAAAAATGGCAACTGTCATTTACAATATACCTTAGCAAAGAGCTTGTACCGCTTGCATAAGTCGGTATACATGTATTTAAAAGAATCATCTTCTTCCCAGCGAATAGTCGCCATAATCTACCGATAGTTGAGCTTTTTGATATGTATCTGACATATTTCCAATTCTAAAAAGCGAGCAACAATGACGGAATATGTATCGTGCCCAACAGCCCAGCCTCGCGTGACAAATTGTCAGAATCTGTCAGGGTCAGTACGGTGCACAAACATCGTCCCTGAAAAGTTAATTAAATAGAAAGAGGCCTGATCATTTGATGTGTAACAGATTTTTCTCGGTTGACTGCTACCGCGGAAAAGACGCTCCCCATTTTTTTTTTAATGAACCAGTAATTTTCTATCATTCGAATAGCTTCAACTAAATATGATACGACGGTTACAGTTCAAAAAGTTGTATCAATCACACAGTGATCAAACGCACGTCTCACTTAATTAAAAAAAAAAGAAACGATTGTTTACGTTTACTTCGAAGGGTTAAAATTAACACGCGATTGTAGTTAAAGAAGCTTCATTAATTACTAGACTGCGGATTTTATCAATTTATAACAACAATTTAGAAATGCTGATGTATTGTTTCCAGCTTACTACAATCATTAAGGAAAGAAATGAACGTGGCTCCTGTGGCTTGAAATTAATGCAAACAATTTTCATTTTATATAAAAATCCGCAGTCTATTGTTTCATTGCAGAAGGCAGCGATTATCTACTATGACTCGGAGAAAACAGCTTGTAACATTTTATTCGAGTCACCCTGTAAATATGCATGTGTATCGCATAACGGATCTATTGATTCCTCAATTAACAGTATTTACACGCGGATTATAAAGAATTGTGAAATTGTCCTACAAGAAGGCAAAGTATAATGGCAAATCAATTATCGGGAGATAGTCATTTTCATGATACCGCTATCAATGAGATCGTCCCAGGTGCGTGAGTGGCATGCACGCGTCACCTTGGACATTGACGAAACCGTCATTCAGCGCATTATACATACTCTAAGTGCATGGTATTTTTCAAGTTCTTTTAACATGTTTTCCTACCGAGTTATAGTTAGCCTGTAATTATTCGCAAAAAGTAACGCACGTGCCGTATAAGAAAATCGAAAACAGTGACGACAACCTCCTATTTTGCCGGAAGGTATGTGAACCGAACTGCACAGCACGGACGATAATATACAACTCATCTTAAATTGTATAGTCTGATAAAATGTATTGCACCGTCGATATTTCCGCGTACGGTGATTTCGTTAAGTGCACTGACGAAGACGAAATTAAATCCGCGACACGAGTCAATAAAGAAGGAGGTCGCGATCATTTTGCAAAAACAACCCCGTCGGGACGATCGGAAATATCTTTATGCAACGAAGTTCTTGTACCATGAAACAGCAGGAAGTTCCGAGACACGACGAAGTAATCGAATGTATCACGCGTTAAAGAACTCGTAAATAGCAATGCTTTCTTCGACGCTTTATGACCGATAAACTGTATTCAGCGATTGACGAAGTTCGGTTTAACTTTGCTCGAAGTTCTGTGGACATAATCACTCGGAAACTATGTTTTCAGTTCCTAAAACTGTTAAAATTTAGAACGCATAAACTTCGATTAATCTAGAGTTCGATTAATTTTAAAGTTCGATTTAATTCTACTCAAAGTTCCGAAGACATAATCACCTGAAAACTATGTTTTCAGTTCCTAAAACTGTTAAAATTTAGAACGCATAAATTTCGATTAATCTAGAGTTCGATTAATTTTAAAGTTCGATTTAATTCTACTCAAAGTTCCGAAGACATAATCACCTGAAAACTATGTTTTCAGATCCTAAAACTGTTAAAATTTAGAATGCATAAATTTCGATTAATCTAGTTTGATTAATTTTAAAGTTCGATTTAATTCTACTCAAAGTTCCGAAGACATAATCACTCGAAAACTATGTTTTCAGTTCCTAAAATTGTTCAAGTTTAGAACGCATAAATTTCGATCGATTTAGATGGAACAATCATATTGCATCTGTTATTATCTTTAGAGTTTATCGACGTTATCAGCCATAATCTTAGAGATAAACAATTCTAGTTAATCGGTATGCGGACATCTCACTTTTCTTTGTTATTAGGTAGCTAGAGTACATTTGTACTTCAGATACATAATCAAATAATAGATAACGAAATGCTGTGATTGAATTGGCTTTCAATATGTTTACTGTGTTGTGGGGAATTTTGGCACGCGGGTAGTGTATCATGATATCGTGGATAGTGATCATTAGAGAATGATAGTTTCTCGACGATAAAAATATCGCTGCATTGATTAATACATTAAAAACATATGATTCCCTTTAAAAAAGAAATCATGCCGATTCAATTGTAAAATAATTAGCTTCAGCACATAATGAATCTATTGTAAATACTACGGTAGATCTTTTTTGACGTTGCATTCCTTAACAAATCATCTGCTCTCATAGAAATTGACGACCATTGAAAACGTGCATTCTGAAAGTATTGACTGACATATGGTCACTAGAGATCTATTTTTAGTTAAATACAAAAGTTAGTTAAAGTTAACTTTATTTTAGTTAGATAAATTAGTTAAATGGAGATTAGCAAACAGAGAAATAGATCCTAAAAATTTACACTCAACCGTGAAGCGTGGGGGTGGATCCATAATGGTATGGGGGTGTATGGGAGTCTATGGTGTCGCAAACCTCGTCATTATTGAAGGCATATTAGATAAATACAAATATATGCAGATATTGAAAGATAATTTGATGCAAAGTGCGGAAAAATTAGGGCTAGGAGAAAATTGTATGTTTCAACAAGACAATGATCCGAAACATACCGCACATATTGTAAAACAATGGATCATATACAACGTTCCCCACATTTTGGAAACGCCCCCACAAAGTCCGGACATTAATCTTATAGAACACTTATGGGCAGAAATTGGCAGACAACTTATTAAATATAATATTAGCTCGAAAGAAACATTAAGAACCACAATTGTAGAAATTTGGAGTAACATAAAAGAAAATTTAATTGACAGCATGCAACGGCGTTTACAAGCTGTGATAACTGCTCGGGTGGTCCGACAAAATATTAAAACACTATATTTATTTAAAATCTCTATTTTGAATTTAGTCGTTCGAATACTTTTGTGACGTTCATTTAGTTGATGTTACCAAGAAATATTTCATAACTAGTATTGATATTATCAAAGACACTTGAAATTTAATATATGTAATCATGATTATCATACGTTTTTATAGAAATAAAAGTATTTTGTAATTCATAATATGACGGATTTTTTAAGCTTCAAACTTTTCAGTTCAGAGCGTCCGAATACTTTCGTGAGGCACTGTAATTATTTCGTTTTAAGTGATGTCTTATAGTATTGTCGCGGACTATACTCATACCCGAACGCCACCGCGAATCTTAACACCAGCGGAACATCCGAAACCAGTTCCACAAATGGCCAAGATCACCTGGCTGTCACCGGCGAACGAATAAAAGACGAGGACCTAGTTCTCCGTTTCGCAACCGGTGAAAACGTTCTAATTAATCAGAAAACGTCCAACCAGCCATAAGCTCTCGAGAACTTCTCCATTATTGCCGGTGCCGCAACACCACCAGCCCACACCCCCCCCCACCCCGGTTTAAAGTGGTGAGTCTGAAAGTCCAATAAGCAGCCAGTGTGTCTGAGTCGGTTCGTCGTGTGGAGTAGCTAGAGCTCGTAAATCGGTGAATATCTAAGCAAGTTAAAAAGTCGTTCCGACAAGGGCTGGGAGGGGAGGGGGTCTATCGATCCTCGAATTATTTCGAGGCACGACATCGACGCGACTCGACGGCTGCTCCGCGACGACGACGTTCGATTACCTGCCGGGGGCGGCGAGCTGCATTAATCCGGGGCGGTCGAGAGCGGCAAGAAGCCGAAAGGTTCATTCCGCATCGGTTGTCCGCGTGGTGGGCTCGAAAAATGATTTTTCCGTGGACAGGGACCGGCGACGGGACGTTTTTCTGGCCGGCGCGGCATGGAGCGGCCGATAAGCACCGGCGATCACAGGCGCGCGGTGTGCGCTGCGAAAGGAAGCCGTTGCAAAAAGCTTACCACGGGGATTAGTAAATGGTAACCGAGCAGACAGCCTCTTTCTTTTATTCCCTTTTCTTTTTTCTTTTTTTTTTTTTTCATCCTCCTTGCCGCGCGGCGCGGCGATTGCCGCAGTCGTGACCGTCGCCTTCGCTGATTTATGGCGAGCCATCGTTATTTTCGCCCAGCTTACCCCGTACCCGCCGTACCGTGTTTCCATCTTCTTCTTCTCCGTTGCACCCCCGCCTTTGTCCTCATCCTCACTCTATCTCTCTATCTCTTTCTCCCCTCTCTCTCTCTCTCTCTCTCTCTCGCTATAATTCTCTCCATTCTGTTTCTATTCTCCATTTCGCGCTTCGTCTCCTTCCGAACACGCTTCGGCTTCCTGTTCGACGTGTTTCTTCTTCTCTCGTCCGCCCTCTTGCTCGCGCACTTCGCCTGGATTTCCGACTTGATTCGCAATTAAACGTGGGTAGGGGGACAGGCCGGTCGTTACCCACTGGATAACGACGACCCGGTGCCGACAGACACCTCTTATCCACCGGAATCACCTGACCGAGACCAGACACGCGGGAAAATCCGACAGGACCACGCGGCCGACTTCTTGCAAGTGTAACGACAGTTTTATAAGAATTTATTTTCGGAGCAATTATTGGATTTATGAAACCAGGCCTTCTTGGCACATAAACAGATTGTCTTGAAGTACAAGTGTTTTTTTTTTTTTTTTTTTTTTTTAGTTACACTCTCTTGATTATTTGTCGTGTAATAGACGATACTTCTTCACAACAGCGCAAGCATTATTAGCGTACAATATAGCGTTGCAAAAATGAAAACACGAGTGAAAAATTTTCTCCGTAGAAAAAAGTTGGTCCGTTACGGGTTAATTTTAAGTTGTTATTGTAATTCAATAAATTATTCTTTGTTGTTGCAATACTTTGTTAATTGCGTGATATCTCAACTCAACATTCTTATATCAGGTATAGAAAGGAAAATATTTGTGAGTCCACAGTTTCTCTTCGTATGAAAAATAGTTTGGACCTGGTGGGAAGTAAACTTGAAATACTTAATATTAAGCCTCAACTGGTACACTGGGGTCTCTCGTGACCCCAACCAAATTTCTGTACACCAACTTTCGCTAATGTATTGTACGATAATTCGAAATATCAAGTTAACTTTTTTAGAACATTTGGATTATTTAGTCTTAGAATATACATTTTAAGGTATACTTGAGATAATTTATACAGAATTTTCTAAAGGTCCCACTATGATAAAATTTGTAAGAAACACTGCACCACTTAAGGGTTAATAAAACACCAGACCGCTCCAACTCCGTTAAGTACAAAAAAAAAGAAAAAATGGCAGCTTATCAGGACGAGCCTCTAAAACCTCGGATCAAACCTATTTTGAAAAACGAAAATGGAAAGGTGGGAAAGTTGGGAAAGTTCTAGGGTTTTTTCGGACGAAGAGTTTACTTATGTTAACCTATTTACTTATGTAAACCTAGTACCAAGGCCACCGTCTTGCAGAAATTTCGAAATATATAAATTATGACCTTTTTTTTAAATATTTGTATTTTGTGTATTTGAGACGTTTCTTACACAAAAGTATTCGAGAGAATGGATTAACATTTCTATGGAAAAATTAACATGAAAAGTATCATTTTGTAATGTATTTTTTAAACAAATGAATATATTTAAAATCGGACTGCGCGGCTGGATACCTTGGTAATTATTTACATTAGGGGCTTCCTCACCGATTTTGATGACCTTGAAATATGTTGTCAAGGTCATCATTCTGAACAACTTTCCTATACATGTTACAAGAGATATTCGCAAAAATGTTTCAACATCTCAAAAAGTGATCGGAGTAGGTGTGAGTAGGACTGTGTAAAATAGAATTTCAAATAGTTGACAGTAACTTATATTTTTATGATATTGTGTTGCCTGTAATGTTTTTACGATATTGTAGTCTGTTAATCAACATGTTACATATTCGTAATTAAACTACAAATAATACTTTGCTAACTATTATAGCTTCTCATGTTAAAAATTATAATTTATAATATTAACTACTTGCTCAACTTATTTTCATTGTAAGGAAATATTTGAAATACAAAATAAAAATATTTCATTTTATCTATCTGGTTATCAAATAAAAAATATTTGATTTACAGTAGTATCTTATTTGAGCCACATTAAATTATACTATATACCAAATCATTGATAATCGTTAATATACGTTGCAAAATATGATAGAAAATCTTGTGTCCAATGTTTCACATACAAATACTAATCTTACATTATAAAATACTAATGTAAAGTGTACTTACTTCTGAATCTTCTGTACCTCCGTCGGATTCACAGCATACAATTGCTGACTCAGGAGAATAGGTCCGAATAATTGTACAACAGTCACTAAACAACACACACACAACACATTTTATAAAATCGTGACAACGAACGAGAAGATGTCACTCCTACCACGAATAAAATAATACTGTGATTTTAACAATGATCCCTTCCACGAAGGTGGTACGGTCAGGTTATTCTAGGCAGGTTAGACGTTGAGGGTCTATAAACACTAGATACAAAACCAAGGTAAACAAATTATGGCGGGGCGCCGACCCTATTTCCCGGAATTCCCTGTTTTCGTATCACACGTCCGTGGGAGGGGAACGGTTAAAATCGCAGTATTATTTTACTCGTGGTCGGAGTAACATCTTCTCGTCTGCTGTCACGATTTCGTTAAGTGTGTTGTGTGTGTTGTTTAGTGATTGTTGTTCAATTATTCGGACCTATTCTCGTGAGTGAATAATTGTGTGCTGTGGATCCGACGGAGATACAGAAGATTCAGAAGTAAGTACACTGTACATTAGTATTTTATAATGTAGTTTGTAGTACATTAGTATTATATTTTATTATCCGTATGTAGAATATGGGAGGCAAGGTTTTCTTTCATATTTTGCAGCTTCAATGTCCCTTTAACACTAGATTTACAGAGCACTAAAACTGACTACTTAACATTATTTGGTAATTATTTACATTAGGAGCTTCCTCACCGATTTTCTTTCGGGAAAGAAATTAAAAGGAAAGGTAATTTCGGGAAAGATGCACCATAGGGTGAGATGCACTAGATTTCATTGTGGCAATACTGGATTTTAACATTCGTAAATAATGTCAAAACAAAGAACACGTGTATTATATTATTTACGTGTAACAGAAGTACAAAAGCTTCTTAGTGCTCCGAACTTCTCATGAAATATTTTTGTAAGTGGTCAGTACAAATGTTATTACCTTTTTATGGTATGGTTTTAACTATCAGTATTGACTTAAATAGTGACAATCTCAATTTAGGGAGAGACGCACCTATAATGTATGCAAATGTACTAGGCAGTCGTGTTCATAAAAAATGAAGCATGCTTTTTTTCAATTAATTAAAAAACGATCAATTAAACCTGAGATGTGTTCTTTGCCACTCTATTTGTTAGCATCGTACACTTTAATTAATTAAAATTAATTAATTTACATTTATTATCGCGTAATTAGATAATTAAAAAGAAGATGCCTCATTTTTTACAAAAACGACTGACTATTGGATTCTAATAATTATTGTATTGAATGTTTAGAAGATTATTATTCAACCACATCTAAAGTCGTTTGAAATTCTTGTTTAGAATGCCTCAAATGGCTCCATGAAACATGTACTATGTATTCTCCTTTGTGTAATATGTCGTAGAAAAAAAAAGAAGAATACAAGAACATTTTTAACCATCATATTAATATATTAATATAAAAGTTTTACTCATTTTACGTTATAATTTCTTAAAGAGACTGAAATAAACAATTGAACTATACCTGCCTATTTTTTCAATTATTTGCAGTAAAATTTGTATTAAACAAACAAAAACAAAATGAAAGAAAACAAAATTTGTTGCGTCTCTCCCGGAATTACCCTATACAATCTTTCGACTAAACTGGAGTTTACTGTACAGTAAAAACTCAACTATCCGTTGTTCAAATAAGAGTTTCGTCGTGTGCGTGTCATATGGTTGGTGTAACTGTAGGACGAACCATGAACAACACGATTTATTGTAGAAACCAGTGAGGAATCATTTTAGCATTGTAATGAAGTAACAGTTCTACTATCAGAGCACCAACGACCGCTCGATTAAGTTCGGATAATCAAAGTTCTACGAGATACAAATCCAAAGGATCTCGAGAGTGTCGCCATTTTATCGTTGAACTCACGGCGAGAGACGTCTTGGCGAACGGGAGAGCGAACCGGGCTCGACGCGACGCGGAATCAAACAACGTAATTATTAATGAGATCACGATTACGCGGCATCCCTGCGGTTTCGGTCGTCGCGTCGGGAGCCGGCAACTTCGCCGTGCCAGTTATTAGCATTTAACTATTAATCCCTATGGCTGGCACCGGTCCGTGTCGGTCGCCGCGTCGCGCGATTTCATTTTCTAATCCGCTTAATCGCGCGGCTCTTGTTCAGCGAATTTCCGTTCGAGCAGTCGGCCCGTCATCAAATTCGAACGCGCCCCCGCGTTCTTCGTATATCCGTTTCCGGTCGGCCGAACGAAAAATAAACGCGCGAACGTTTTCCGAGGGATCCGCGGGAATTTGTAACCAACGAACACAGCAGTCGCGACGACGCGCGCCGCGGCGCTCGGCGTCGGCGACGACTCTCGCCAACTTTCGAATACCTTTTGCCCGGATGAAACTTTAAAGTGCTTTCGAAGTGCGCATCTTTTTCTCGGAGGTTGAGAGCCGCCGTCAAAGTGGAGGTACGCCCCTAACGCGCGGCTCGACTCAAGAACCTTTCCCCCCGTAAATTTTATTAGAGCCGCGATTATTATTTTCCGTTCCTTTCCGAACTTGTTACACCGAGGAATCTGTAAATCGTTAGCCGAGCACGCTCGAGAACCGCGTTAACCCTTCACGGTCCAAGGAGCTTCCCTCTCCCTTCGTTTTAAAACTTGCTAAACCATTATAGGTATATAACAATTACAGTGACTCCAACTAATATTCGTACACTCTTAAAAATCGCATAACTTTGTCAATGTTGAACTACACTACTTGAATTTTTTTGAGAAATTAGAACAATTGGAGCGTTAGATAACGTGAGAAAAATGTTTGGTTAAAATTGCAATTGGTCGAAATTACAGAGAAAGTACTAAGAGTTGTATTTTACAACTTTTTAATGCGGGCTTACACTGAAAATTTAAAAAGTACGTTTTGTACATCTGTATCAATTATACATATTCTGAATATTTCATCTAAATCGGTCAACGTTGCACCGAGCTACAAACGTTTAACCATGAAAACTTAAGGGCGAAAGTCGCACAATTTTGGCCTTGACAGGGAATTTCGCCCTTATGTAATCATTTTCTAACATCTGCAGCTCATTGCAACGTTGACCGATTTTGATGAAATTCTCAGAATATGTATAATTGATACAGATCTACAAATCGTTCTTCCTAAATTTTCAATGTAAGTCCACATAAAAAAGTTGCAAAATACAACTTTTAGTTTTTTCTCTGCAATTTCGACCAATTGCAATTTTTGTAAAAAAATTTTGTCACGTTATGTAACGATCCAATTGTTCTAACTTCTCAAAAAAATTCAAGTAGTATACATCCAATATTGACAAAGTTATGCGATTTTAAAGAGTGTACGAATATTAGTTGGAGTCACTGTATATTCCCGTGTGCAACTTTACCGACTCGTTCGAAACAGTTGCGAAATATTAGGTCGTCCCAAAAAACTACGAATTCAGCTCAACCTTTTACGGATTTCCTCGTAAATGCAATTTTATAATCTTATATAATCTCTCTCTCTCTCTCTCTCTCTCTCTCTCTCTCTCTCAGCCATTTTAACTAGCTTCAATGGCTCTAATTTCTTGTTCTGTAAAACTGTAAAGTTTATAAACACCCTCTGATTCGATCGCTTGCAAATCGGTCGCAGAATCAAAGATTACTTCAGCGAAGCTTTCGAGGATCACTTAAAGGTTCACCGATTGTTTTACAACGGTCTTTTTTTGACATCGATCATGTAGTTCTGTTTTGTTGTAACGAGTTTTTAATAAAGTTCTGGTCAATTCTGAACCTATTCGATTGCTCCATTTTGTTTCCTTATTTGCATCGCGTTGAATGAACATATTGACACTAGTACCGGAAATTGCCAAATTTAAAAAAATAAGAATCTCGATAACAATTAGTCGAAAACTCAAATTCGTTCTAACTTTCTCTTTTCGTCCATTAACTCTTATAAACTCTTTATATGCATTCTTGTATGCAGTCCAGTACACCATGTTGGTGTGTTCACCGATGTATGTTGCAACATTATGAGCAACAAATTACATTTTTATAGAAAAAAAAAACATAAACAACGATCAAATCAAATTGTACACTCTTCATTGTTGGTGTAAGTGAGCCTATCATATTTCACTTTTTGTACTATATTCATTAGAAGCTTGCAAACAATACATTTAAATCGAGTGCACTAGTTCGTTATTGCAAATAAAAAAACAGGGGAAATTTATTGAAGAATTATATCGTTTGTACACTTAACCAAAGATATCAGAATTTCCAATCATTGTTACCACTCGTGTTTTCCCACAAAAGTTACAATGCATCGGTGCTTTTCAACTAGTTCAATATTTTCCCGCAAGAGCGTCTAGCTTTCAATGTTGATGGGACAAAAAACCGGAAATGGACAATTTCGGTTCAGCTTCTATAAACTTTTCTACGAAGTAACAAAACTGGGAGAGTGTGCGTACGTCGGGGGCATGAGAATGATGCTTTAGGAAATTCGTATCGCTTGTTAAAGACGAAGGAATAAAAGTTGAACTGCGGAGTTTCCCTCGGAAGTTCTGGTAACTTGACGCAAAAAGATTGCGCGATAAGGTTCGCAAACTGAGTTTAAAAGTAAAAGAGTTCCTGGAAATACATAAACGACGTTGCAGAATATGCCACGCAATCCTTTCTATCGGGGTTTCGTTACGTTCGCGAAATCATTTGATTCGCGTCCTGACGCATTTCGACGGAACGGAATTTCGTGTGTCTCACGTCGCGAGGTATCTTAGTGGCATCACGAAGATAAAGTTTTGCGCAATTTATATTACACCTCACGCGTGCTCCCCCTTCACTTTGCAAATTTTGTTCCGTATTATTATACGCAGTGATTCATTAAACTCGCACATTATATTCAAAAATCGAAGGATTCGTCAAGTTTCCCTTACGTGAACGACAGGCCTTGGAAACGTAAGTTTTCTACTTGCAGAGTTACTTTTCTTTTATATTACTGTGTCAAACAATATCTGATCACTTGAAACAGTGTCCAAACAATATTTTGACGCTCTTCCGATTCTCGAGAAATGGTCAATATCTGAATTACGATAATTTTGCTGAAAAAAATCGACTTATTTGAAAGCTCGAAGCCTTTACTTTCGCAGACTGTCATTCATTGTTTTCTAGGATATATTTATGCATAATAAAGCAGGTGAAAAACCGAGGACACGTTTTTGGTAGAAAATACTACAAATTGAGTCGTCTGTAAAAGCATCAAAGACAAAATTTCTGAATGAATCTAGTACAGATTTGAAGACTGCATCTTCCCCTTCGAGCTTCAAAATGGGTCCAATTATATTGTTGTACTATTTTTTTAACGAAATGAACACTGTTTAAATATCAAGAATGGGAAATTGTCGTATTCATGTACGAATTCACTGTACGCCTAATCTTCGCATGTCCTGGAAACAACAACCAGGAATCTTAATCTTTTTAACAGTTTAATCATCTAGTCTCTTTACCAATAGTCGTCTTTGACCCCTTGTACTATAATATCGAGCCAGACCTATTTCGAACAGCATCTACTGTATACGCGTGTTGTTGATTTCTTTTAAACCGAAATAAAATTCGTAGTTGATATACATAATAATAAATATAAATTTTCTTCTTCTTCTAGAAAATTATCGAACAACTCGTACTTCAAGGGGTTGCAATGCTGCGCAACACTGTAAAAAGAAATTATTTTATACATTCAAATTTGAAAGATACGTTCACAATAAATTGAATGAAAACCTCGAATGAGGGCCTCCGTTATATGTAGACCCGTATTCGAGGTTCCCACTTAATTGTTGATTAACGAAAAGATAAATAAAAATGCGGAACAATTCATTAGCAGGGTTTCACATTATTCGTGCTCTGTAAATAACAATTTTATTAGAAATATGTGAATTTGCATAAACGTCTGCACACTGGCTGCCAGTATAAGATTTTATTTTATCTCGGACATGTTTGAACTGTTAACGGTATAAAAAAATGCTCGTTCTTTCTCAGTTTATGAAAGCCATTTCATAAATATATTTTTCCAAACATCCATGATTACAATAAATTTTTCAATCTGCTAAACTGTATGTTACAATGCAAATAGCTGTAATTTTTGCACAAAATTCAGGTTATCATAATCAGCATCGACAAGGGCTAGCCTTTTTGGCTGGATTAATGTGAAATTAAAAAAACAATGTTTATTCGATAAAACTCCACGGTGTTTTGCAGAAATTGCTTCGAGAAAATGGCTGCCAGGTCATCTAATTTAAGATATTTAACTGAATTTTTTAAGCAAATGCTATATAAATATCATGTAATATAGGTACTGGTAGTTTGAGGAAACATAATTTTAAATAATAGAATACTCTTATTTTTCAATGATCCAATTGTGGGCAACCCCTTAAACAAATTTTTCTAAACGCATAACGCTAAATTGTTTATGTATAAAGCTAAATTGTTTATGTCTTTCTCAACTCGACAGACTACCTGTGATTCGAGAATTTTTATTTGTCTAAGCATATAACGATTGCAACGAATTTTTCAAACCGCTAAATTGTTTATGTCTTTCTCAACTCGACAGACTACTTGTGATTCGAGTAGCATATCACTAAATCATTTCGTTCGCGAAATACAATACTAGTCACGGATAGACGTTCGCCGAAAGAGGCTGCGGTGTTTCAAAAGGACTTACAGCGTCAGATCGTTTTATTTGCTTTGCGGTAATTTATATAATTAGAGCAACCTGCGAATTCTACACCTTCCGCTGTTAAAAAACAGCTTCCGTCGGCTGGCATAGCGTAGTTAGGGCAAATCGGCGCGGCGAGCTGTTCGCCAGTAGCTCGGCGAGAACGATAATTATTACTCGCGGCGAAGTATAATTTTACACATTAAATAGCGTGAACTCGAGTCATATTTATCTCGGGCAACAGAATCGGGATGGTCATTTAATTTTCTTGCTCGTTTATCTCGTTACGATTGTTATAATAATTAATAGCCCGCCGAATTTGCGGAACCAGCGAAAAGGTCTTCCGCGAGGGCCGCGAGTGCCCCTCGGCCCTGTGTTTTCCGATTAATTATACGCAAATTGGAAAATAAAATGTTGTCAATAATCGTCGAACGGGATCGGCGAACGGTTACATAAAATTAAATTACACGGGTGATTATATGCCGTAAGCGGCACGACCACATAAATCAACATAACTTAACATATTAATCAACGAATTGAGCGTTCCCCGGGACTTCATAATTTACTTTTCACGTGTAGACGAATACTTTTTATTACTCTGTTGTAAATTGCCTATTTACGCCACGGCTATAACGACTTCACCTGCTTCCAAGAGATAACGTTTATTAATCATGAAACGATCGTTCTTCACGGCCGATGCTTCAGAAGTTGTTTCTCATTATGCATTTTATATTATATATATATATATATATATATATATATATATATATATATATTTTTTTTTTCTATATATATCTTTCCTTTCTTATTTATCTGCTTACTCACTCCTTGCTGCTGTTTCTGTAAATCAGAGACAACATCTGTGGCTTATCAGGGTAAATTACTATATGTAGTTTCATTCACTGTATAGAGCAAATGTATCTTTAATCGCTCGGTGAAGTTACGTTCTACTTATAGTTGTAATTATCAGGCTAGAGACTACTTTCATGATACAGTAAAAGTATTATTATCATTATAATTTGGAAAATGCAGGAAAATGCATAAACAGATCATAGGGTAATACTCCATGTGTTTTAATTTTATATTTTTAATCAACAAATTGAGTTTCTTCTATATGCTTGACCGTGTATTTTCAACAACATTTTTAACGTACATTTATATGTTACATATTTAAATTCAAAATACTATAAATTATAGCACTACATTTAATAATAAGAATAATGTGCTACATTTACACAAAATATTAATGAACAGCATTAATATTAAGCAGCATTTGGCGGACAAAAATTCAGAATTTGTTTGTTAGCGGTAGATGTACTTAGATTTTTTATTCTTGTTGGCGAAACACGCAAGCTTCTATCAAAGAAAAAGATATTATCACTTATAGAGGCCCATTGATGGGCTCCTTAATAACTGCACTGTGTCTGGAAGAAGTTTAATAATCTCCATTTAAGTGATAATCTTTCCAAAGAAGTTACTAGATTATATTACTTAAGAAAATTCATTGCTGTGTGATTAAATTAAAATGTCCACAATTATTTATTTCTGATATCGAAAGACTAAATATCCGACTACACGACTAAAATTAGTCATTTTACTGTCCATCGCAGTTAATATTAGTCGTGATAGTGATATTATTCATTTGTATCCTGCAGTAAATAAATGACCCCAGTTTCATTAAATCTGAGTGATTAAGTAACACTATTTCCTTGGGATCGAGATGAATGAACACTAAACGAACATTAAAAGCAACTGGTGTATATTCCTTTATAAAAATGAAAAGATAGAATTTATTTAAAATTTTTACAATTTATTATTGTAACGTGTGCTTGAATAATGAAATTCTTTGAAATCTCAATAATAATTGTTAAATATTTGACGGTGGTAGAGGTAGTACCAAAATGATCTATGAACATTAACGAAAGATGAAGTCATAATTTATTAAAAAATAAGTATAATACAGGACAGAAAGCAGAGCAGAGAAAAAATGCCACTCCTTAAACAACTACAAGTGGATAAAATGTTAAAAGTTAGTCAGCCAAGCGTTTTGATGTTGCAAATAAAAGCAGCATCTACTCTACATATATAATAATATAATATAATATAATAATTAGACAGCGGATCTTTATGCAAAATAAAAATGTTCCACCTAAATTGCAACAAACTGGAATGAAATAAAAATGTATTTTCCTTCTTAATATATTTAATATATTGAAAATAATATAACAGTATTTTTAAATTCTTCTAATAGTTTCACTGTTTCAAATGACACTTACTTTGTTATAAATTCTTAAAATCCGCTGTCTAATAATAATTAAAGAGAATTAATCATCTGATCTTGAAATAAACATTTATTTTCCTTTTCAATATATTTAATAGGTTGAGAATAATATATAACAGTATTTTTAAATTCTTGTAATAGTTTTACTGTTTCAAATTACACTTACTCATTTTTGTTATAAATTCTTAAAATCCGCTGTCTAATAATAATTATAGGGAATTAATCATCTGACCATATTAGTCAACTACACCTCGTCCAGAGTCACTAACAGATCTAGTTTCTCGCGTTGTGCACGTGCACAGGATCAGATGATTTTTGCCGCGAATACCATACGCCGGCGGCTTACGAACGGCGCGAATTATCTGCGCACTATTGTTACATATATACGGATTGTTGCACGAACGTGCGCAATCGCGGTTGCAGGTATATACATTCATACGTCGATGCGTCACCCACGCACACAGTAACACGTGAATCGTTAACGACGAGCTCTGGACGATTCTGTCGTGGACACGCACGCACATAGTCCTCGGATATCCGCAAAGTTGGCTCCGTTTGTTACATGCTTGGTACACTGCGATCTCTGTGGAAGCATTCACTATTTTTAGTTAACGGGTTACGTACACCTGGGATCGATAAAAGTAGGCTAGTGTTTCAGAGATTTTTTCATGTATGGAACGAGACTTTATCCAATATGACAGTGCCGTAGTTTCGCTTGTGACTATACTGCGGATTTTTATGCAAAATTGCCTGCACATTAATTTACAAGAAACCATTTCGAAGCCACTTAGTAGTGTTTTTCTTCCTTTGGTGACTGTACCGAAAGGTACACGTTCTTTTATAAGAATTCCGAGACTCAATTTATTTAAATTTAACAAATATGGATACTTGAATGAAGAAATTTATTTGATAATTTCAGATTCTTTAGAACGCTTATTAATCTTCGGACTCCTGCGAATTCTAAATGCCGGAATCATTTAAAGTTTTCTTTCGATATAAGGCGATGGCAAGGGACCGGCTTTCGTCGTATTTTGGTGAAAGAGGTAGAAGAGGGGATAGCGATTTTCTTATTTCGAAATAAAAAGCGTCGTCTTATATCGGAATAAAATTGTACATATAAATATCACGAATAAATAACGCGATACGATACTATTCATTACATCGTATAAGTACACACATTTTCTCATTTTGAAATAATTGCATTTTTTCATTAGAATCATAAAACACTCGATTCGAACAAAATATTTCTCCAGAACACAAAAACATAAATCGATTAAGTGATAGTATAAATCTTTATGACATTAATAACTGCGTTAAATTCTTCTATAAATCTCTATTAAAATAGTTAATAAAATAATTAATAAAATTTCTATCGAAAAAGTTGATGGCATTTGCTTTTTGGTAATTTATATTTCAACTTCATTTACTTTTGTATGAAATGATTTACGTACGCTCATTGTTATTGTACGCTTCGTTATCGTTAATTATCGCCCCGATTACGAGGGTAGTAACAATAATAAATTATGCATTGTCTTATATTATGCATTAATAATTTACGGCGATTAATGAATAGCGTATATTAGTAAATTATCATTGTATTAAAGAAGCCGTTGCAATGCATTTATAATTCCGTCATGAAATAATTAAGGCTCATTTCAAATGTGAATACATATTGCTTTTATACAGATTCCCTCAATTTATCGGCTACTCTAATTATTGTATTTTACGCGAACAAAAGATTCAAAATTCTCAGGCGAAGTAAAAGAATTTTTGCATATTAAAATAATTTAAATGATTAGTTAAACTTAAATATTTGAAATACCTTTTCTCAAATGTTTTAAATATTCCGTTTTAAATATAGCTTTTAATACTGTAGTTTAAATATAATAATTTTGATACACCAGTTTTGTATAATGGTTTTAAATATTCCTAAATATCGAAAAATTCCGCAACGTGACCGATTCTAACAATAATCACGTTTCTATTTTCCGAAAAGATCGTTGGTTTTCATAATAAAATTTGCATAATATTTCCACGGAGAAATTCTTCTGATAAAAATGATAACGCATCGATATTTAGCCGGATTGGACAGTACGCGAGTAAAATTATTATTTGCTCCGATATTTTAATACGCATGTTTACATGTTTCGCGTGATCGAGCAAATTTCAACGCGCTGCGCTCTGAAAATTGGCAAAACAACGTGCCGCGTGTGGCAGTACGCAATGTGCATGTGTGTTACAGAATCACAGTTCAATGGAAAGTTAAATGGAAACGGTTATAAAAGTAACGATAAAGCTGTCAACAATTTAACGTCGGCTGAAACGCTTTCACAATACTGCGCTATGAGCGGGGAAATTAAGCTCAACTTCGCTTTTTATGCGATACGGTATTGTTATCACAGTCCCTTAACGTTCTGTACAGTTTGATTGCTTTATTTCGTTTAATTCGTTGCGTGTGCACACTTTTATAGCTATATTGAATTATATCGATATTGTATTTATTTGCCGATTCCTTGTCAATGTCCCTTTGCAAGTGACTGTACAGTTTCGGCACTGATATAGATGAAAGCGTTTCGGCTATATGATTTCTGATAATAGAATACACACTTAACTAACAATTGCATTAGATAACAAATATAGCTACTCTTGCTTTTTATTAGTTTAACATATCTGTAGGAATTGGTATTCTTAACCTATAAATGGCGGACGCTTTTAACAATTTATGGCTGCCATAACTAAATCCAGTCAATTCCTTACGTATCAATTTTCTTTACATATATATATTTCTCTGTGATCGGTGTATTAATCTTCTTATTGTATCTAACGTAAATATCTAATAACTTAAAATGGTTGCTAGAAAATCATTTAGTTAGGCGATGATATATCAATACCTATATCAATGCTTAATTTAATCTCTGTCTTTTATACTATTTATCATCCATAATCATACAAAAATTGGAATGGGAACAGATTTCTTAGAAATATTAATTTTTATTTAATTTTCTTTGGATTTGTTTGGAATTTATTTATTTGTTTATGCATTTTAACACGTTGACTGCCATGTTACTCATATATGGGTGATTATTTGTCCAGATTTAAACATGAATTTTTACGTTAATATATTCATTGTACCAAATTTAAATAGGATCTGTAAAATGTAAGAAAGTTGCAAGACTACTCAATATCATACATTTAATTTTTTCCAATTTTTATTTCATTAAACACATTGATTTTATGGGATTTTTGAGGTTTCTAATATGGCAGTGAAAGTGTTAGGCATTTGTGACAGCTATTCGTAACAGATATCTACCGCTTTATTTCATTTTTCTCTCCTCTCCCTCATTGACGATATTGCTGAACAGCCCGTGTGCAGAACTTTCATTTTTATTCCGAAACTTTTTTTTCATTTGTACCATCCTCCTGCGAAAAATGTGTATCTCGAGTTCAGCCACGATAAGGAATTTTATTCGCTTTTCTTCTTATACAAGAACTTCGCCAGATGTTAGATTAGGTTTGAAACAACTGTAGTAGAGACTTATTAAACTAAAAAGAAATGACGTTACAATTCGCTGGAAGTGGCTCTAGTGTACATAGGTTAGTACTCTTTTTTGTAGAGAATAAAAAGCTGCATCGATTGACGCATTAAAAAATATACGGTTCCCTTTACAAAACCAAAGTTGTCAAATATAAACATACTGCTCAGTATGTGCAATGATTAGTGTAATGTGCATCTTTGGAGAAATGTTTTACATACTTTAAGAGTCAAGAAATACAGTATTTTCCATTGTGACATATACGTTAACCCATTTGCATCATTAGCGTATATATACGCTCAATTTATTTTTTCTCATAATGCTGAAATATGAAGTTCTTTTACTTGTAGTAATTTTTGTACTTAAATATAATTAAGAAAAAAGTTTGGGCGAGATAAAGGCCTTCTTTTCATATTTCCTGATGATGCAAATGGGTTAATAGTTGAATTTAATGAAAGAAAAATAGTTTCTTTATTTGATTTTTTCAATTGAATTTTAACCGTTCGTTTAAATATGAAGGCACACTGATAGAGACGCAGACTTTTTCGATCGACTGCAGAACGCGTTGCACCGTGCTACAGTGGCATAATTTTCGTTGCGATTCGTGTCGCAAGGGCGCGTGACGATTCGCGACGTCGACGAGGCGGCGATCGCATCGGCTGATTTCCACGGAAAGTCACGGGTTTCTCCGAAAGCCCTTCTAGTCACCAGGAAGCGCGACACCGGGCCGTTTATCGTGCGCGTATAATCTAATTGCGTAGGCAGCCGACGAACTGTTTAACATCAAACCCGTTACACGGTTCAGCCGCGGGACACACGTGCGTGCGTCCTCCTAAACGGATTGACCCAAAGAAAACTCTGAAATGACACGAATTATCGGGGCATGTGTACCCTCGTGTCTCTCGCCTTATGTAACGCGAGTAGGGCCGCGGGAAAAACGCGGGACTCTTTTAACCCTTAGCACTCGAAGCTATTTTAACCCGAAAACCAAATATTTCTTCCGGCCTGGGGAATACTTCTTTTCTATTGTATATTAGGTTGGCAAGAAAGTAATTTCGGTATTTTTAGGTGAAATAAAATCCAATTTTTTTATCAAAGCAATGATCTTTAATCAATAAAATATTTTCCATTTTGTTCTATGATCTTTTGCCATCTTTCTGGTAGCTTCATAATTCCGCGCTCGTAAAACTTCTGATCCTTTTCGGTGAAAAACCGATCCAAGTGCGATTTCAGATCATCATCATTAGTGAATGTTTTACCATTCAAACAGTTTTGTAAACTTCGGAATACATGATAATCTGATGGTGCAATGTCAGGACTACATGGTGGATGTGACATCACACTTCCCAACCGCTCCCTAATAGTCTGCCGTAATTCTTCCGTTCTCCTTTGTTTCTGTTTCTTCCTTCGGGAGCCGAAGATGCGCGTCACATAGCGGACTGGAAAAATTGAATTTTTCAAGTTTCATATTCATGATGACTAGACTGCGGATGTTTATGCAATTTTCAATTTTTCTAACCAAATTTCAGGAATGTGGAAACAAATAAAATCTAATTATTAGCGGCAGTAGCCTTTGTAGATCTGGAACAAATAAAAATCGTAGTCAATCCTGTGGAATTTCATGTTATAACAATTTTTGAAATTTTTCAGAGACTATAAACGCATAATGATGAGCCTCTGAAATTCAAAAACCAAAATGTTAGTCGGTTTAAATAATAATTTATCTGGAAACGTCACCCTGAAGGCAAAATTCAGAAATTCAGAGTGAAACCAATTATCCTGACAAATAAAATAACTGGATCTATTGGTCGTATAATAAAAACGTTTTAATGAATTAAACAGCATTTTATGCGACGCATCGAAGGAGTATAACTTAACTTTTTATACCTTATTTTTTCTCGAATATCAAAGTGGCCATCAGTTTTTGTAGGTTCTTTCAAGGTCGCTAAATTCGTCTTTCCATCGACAGCAATGTGGTATTATAAAACAGGTGAGTTGACCTTGAAAATATTCAAGTTCACCTTGGTACCTCAGAAAAAGAATAGAGATACAAAAAATGAAATTGTGCTTTATCGATGCGTCCCTTATAGTGCTACATAATTCAATATCAAGTTATTTCTGTTCTTACTGGCTCACCCCGTATATTAATAGGCGCATTTTCATTATTTAATTAGTTCTTAAACATCGTTTAATCCATGTACAAATGCCGCTATATTTACGTCAATTTAAACTTCGAGAAGGATTTTTTAAAAATGTTTGAAAGTTTAGACATGCGGCTTGTTTCACACGACAACTTAGACAATTATGAAAAGCAAATCGCAAATTTCAAGTGCAACTTACTCGAATTTTAAGAAACAGTGCTCGAGGTACTAACGCTGTACTTTTACAACTTTCAGTTATTGTTTTGAATATTTTTTATTTCATTTATGTGTAGTTATATTAATGGCATTTATACTAAAAACAAATCCAGGCCACTTAGCACTCTCAGCTCGATTTTTCAGGCGTTTCGATGATCCGACAAAAAATGTTTCGAACAAAAGTTGAGCAGTACTTGTTCACACATTTAAAAAAAAAATTTCTTTTATTAAAAAATGGAGGTCACCTTGTTTCTTAAAGATGTTAGTATATATTTTTGACTCCACAATATTTTAGTTGGTAACGGAACGAATTTGAACGACCTTTTATACTCTAATCTTAAACCTTGAAATAACGCTAGAATAATTATGGCCATAATAATAGTGTCTAGCCGATTGTGCGTCGCCGGGGTGCGAATGCCAATGTGACGAACTGTATGTGAACAGGCAAGATGGAGACGCGAGTAAAGTAGTGTACAGAAAAAGAGTTTGCAAAATAAATTACCGATTCGTTTAGGAGAAGAATACGAGAGCCTTTCGCTGGCTGATGCGATCCTTTGAAGTTCGACAATACACATCTTTGACAAAGACTATAACCGGATTTTTTAGGACAAAAACCACCCCCGGCCAATTTTAGTCGGACATGGGCCATTCGACAGCCTAGCGAGAAAAAAAAAACGTTTCTGTCAAGTTTCAGCCCGATATCTCATCTGTAAGGGTAGTCACGGGGTAAAATCGAAAAACCAGCTTTTGCCCCATTTTCACCATGAAATCACAATTAAAAATTCTGAAAAAAATCTGACACGTATCGGGTATCGAGCCACATATCAGGAAACTTTTTCCGATTTTTCCATTGCAAACTGTGGTTGTAAAAAATGAGGAACGCGAAAAAAGTCGAAAAATTGCGGATTTCATATAGAAGTTTACAAGGGACGCGTGTGAAATTATTTCAGCAATTAGATATTGTCGTCAGTACTGTCCTAAATTTTTTCATATTTTTTACTCTGGTGCGTCGTAGTTAAAAAAAAATGAAAACCAATTTTTTCGACATTTTTCCAAATTAATACTTGTTTCTTCTTAACGAATTATATATAAACATTTTATATTTTTCGTAAAGATCCACTGTGTATTACAAGATTGAGCGTGCATTTCAAGGATAACGCGATCGCGTCGGATGCAGTAGTAATTACCGAACGATTGGCAATCGCGTTTCGCAGGCATTCGAAAAGTTTGGTAATGCGGACAAAGCTCGTCCGAAATATTTGCCAAAAATCTGGCTCGCTCGTAATTTACGATAGCATCCCGGTTTTTCAACCGCCGATCGATCATCGGGCTCTTGCCAGCGCCTTGCGCCGAAAGCTTTGGCTAGCTGAATGATGAAACGGTTGCCACCGATTCGGCGCTGCGATTCGCCGAAACCGTGCCAATGATCATCATGACGCGCTCGAAAAATCCCAGAGAGGTGGCGTGGATGACACAGATTTCCCGCGATTTTCATTATTTCGCTGGAACCAAGTTCCGGAACACAGTGGAAACGCATTCCGGCGAAATAATTCACGCTGGTGATGCGATTTCTCGTCGAACGTAATTCCGTCCGATTAAAAAAAAAAAAAGAAAAAAAAAACATTCGCACACGAAGTCCGATTTCATAAATATTTGCCGATCTTTATATTGCTAATATGAGTCGCTGCTAAATGCGAACCGAATTTAATTCGTTGCGCAACCAACAGTTTATGACGCTCTTTTTCGAATGTTCTGTTTATTTAATCTTCGCACAACAATTTCTCGAACAATGTACATCAATCGCAATTGTGGTTCAATAGTATTCGTGTGATCGAAGATGAAGATAAATAATATTTAGGTAGCAAATCTTTAGACAGACTCTCATCTTTAAGGATTATTGTGTCGGAAATTGTTCCATAGAAATGGAAGATTTTTTATGATAGAGGTGAAACGAAAATGTTGTCGATATTTTTAAACGTTGTCTTGTCTTCATTCTCGAATATTATAAATGATCATAAAGGAAGGTGCACGGTCTAGTCATACTCATTGTTAACACGTTCACGTTGGTCACATGTAGGTGGATGCTGTTCTTTAAACAAATTCAGAAATGAATTTTTATTGTAAAATATTCGAATGAAATTTTATCAGGAATTTACAGCGTACAAAATAGTCAAAGAAGTAATTATTGTGATCGATAAATGCTGTAGTATGGTCAATATAAAATGTATAGGTGAAACACAAACGACTGAAAATATCATAAGAGTTTAAGAATTAAGGTTTATTACGAATAGAAATGAATCTCTATTTAATTATCGTTCTTTGAAATTAATGAAGAACATTTTTATTTTGCATAAAGATCAGCACAGTTCGGTAACTAATTTAAATTTTCCACTTTCGAATGTGGCTTACTTTGATGTCGCGAGATTATTTTTTACCAATATGTTAATCGATCTTCTCTTACAGTCTGAACTCTTTAGCCAGCAGTTGGACATGTTGACATAAAAATATAACGATCAAAGACAACAAAGCTCTCCACATTATCCGTTCGATTTAACGAATAATTGAGGGGTAAATTAAACTTGTTTACATGGCAGACTTTCTCTAGCAGATGACAGTAACGAAATCACAGTGTATCGTTATTAGAGGCGAGCGATTATACGATTCCCATCAGGCATATTTGCCTGTCGGTGTCTCGTGTCCCTTTTTTTTTCAAGGCAGCATGTCGCGATAACAGCACTATAAATCGCTCTAATTAAAATCTTCATTATTCAAGTAATAACCAGTGTGCAGGCCGTTGCAGTCGACGGCGTGGCTGGATGCGTTGGAGAATTATTCAGGCGCTGAACGACCGCTAATAATCCCACGGCAATTTGGTCCACGTAAAAATATTATTTTCTCTTTATTATTACGATACGTCCCGTATTATCACGTACGGGCACGTTATCACGAGGTCGAAGCGGATCACGCGAGGATTGCGCGCGTATCCGCGTACGGAACACGCGAGCACAGGTCTCTGCCGAGCTTCATGGCGCGGATAATTACGTGTGTAGTTACACGTGTGTTTCCGTGATCGCACATGGCCGCGACACGTGCGTGCACACCGTTCACGCATTAGACGCGGCAATAAATACGAGTGAAAGATAAGCGATAGTATCGTCAGCCGATATCGACCATGCATCTCGCCGTGCCCTGGCCCGTTGCGATGGGACCAACCGCGCCACCAGTGCGGTTATGTCTCGATACATGCGAGAAATACGGGACCGGTATTGTGTCACTTATACCGTGTACGGGCCAGGGATACGTGCGAATAAGTCACCGGACACTTGAATCTTTACTAAAAATTGCCGATACCGTTCATTCGTAAGAAAAGTGACAGAAATGAAAGAAATGAAATTCTATAGGAGAGCTATATGAAAATTACCTTAAAGGGTGTAGCCGGATAAGATAGTCAAAAATGCCCTTGAACCGAATTTTATCGACGATGTGCCATTCGATAGAGCACCAAGAAAAAACGTACTGTGCAAAATTTCAACCCTGTATCTCGATCGGGAGGGTAGTTATGGGGTAAAATCGAAAAATCAGTTTTTGGCCTATTTTCCCTAGTTACATTTAGAAATTCTGAGAAAAATCTGACACATGTCAAGAACCCTAATACATACTTTGCAATTGTTTTCAGATTTTTAAAGTGAAAATCCTGCTTGTAAAAAATCAAAAACCTCAAAAAAAACGAAAAAATGCAGATTTCACATGGAAGTTCTAGAGTAACAACATTTATATTTTTACAGTAGCAGTATATTGTCATAAGTATTGTTCATGAATTTTTTCAGATTTTTTGGTTTGGTGCGACGTTGTTAAAAAAAATAAAAACTGATTTTTTCGACGTTTTTTCCGCGAAGAACTAACAATAAGCTAACCTTAAAATTATTACGTTCTATTTATTCTGTAAGTCTATCAGGCACTGATAAACCTTGAACATTTTAAAAAATAATTAAACAATGAACAAAATTAACTTAGAAATGTAAAATAATTTGTTGTGTTGTTACTGAGTTAGTTTTCATGTACATTAGTTATAAAGTACACCACAACTTATATGTTTATTACTGTAATTTTTTTTTTCTAAATCTATTTTGAGTCATATCACTTTTCTTATGAATGAACGATATTTCAATTACCATAACTTTGTAAAACAAAATCGTACGATACATCACCCAGGCTCATTTTATAGCAAGGAGCTTCTACTGTCAGAATCCTTCCATAGCTTCTTCTAAGATCCAGAAAATTCAAACGTTTCTACGAGGATGAGAGAATTTTCGTACCTGAATCCACCATAGACTCGAAGATTGAAACTTCCCCTTTGAAATAAGCTTCCAGAGGTAGCGATACGATATTTTTTAGCCGATATATCGAATTTTGAATAGTAAGCGGCAAATCCAATCATCTTGCGACGATCACGATTATTGCCAGACTGTCTCTCGAAGGTTCAATTTTACTTTAATTCGGTTTCACTTTGTTTAATAATATTTTAACCATTCATATTGCGTCATTTATAATATAAATCATAACCATTAACAATTTAACAATTTTATTAAGCGTCCAGTGATTTACGGTCGTGTCTGACCGCGTATTTTCCACTTAGCAAATCTCAGATATGTCCTATATTGTTAAAAATTTATTAGTACGGTAAAATAAAAATCGTGAGGCAACTTTTGAGGGGTCATTTTAACGAAGAAGCTTCAATCTTAGAATCTATGGAGAATCCAGGCATGAAAAAATGTGCTCATCCCAGTAGAGACGTTTGAATTTACAAATTCTACCTCTTGCTGTATGATACACAAATACCTAAACAAAAAAGGGAACCAAAGAGAGATACTGAAAGTAGAAGTTTCACGTTTTGAAATGAGCCGTTTGTTGTACGATTTTCATTCACGAAGTTTTAAAAGTTGATATGTTAGCAATTTTTAGCGAACATTGAAGCGTCCTATAGGCGACTTATACCTGGGGGTGTAAGTACATTTTATCCCTGTTTCGGGTGAGTTCCGAAAAAAGTCGGCGGCGACTGCTGGAATGATTTATAAAAATACAAAAAATTGATGGATAATTTAGGTGACTGAAACATTTAAGTGTATTTTAATGCAAGATTTTTCTATTGATTATAAGGACGTGATCCACCGACTTGCATTAAGTCGAAGTTTGCCTAATCCGTAAAAATTAACCGATCAGATTGACACAGTTAGTTTGTTGACTTGAAACCAGGGACCGAAATTAACAGTTATTCTAAAATTTTCTATTATAAAAATCATTGATAAAAAATTGATTATCGTTAAAATTTAAGATAATTTATACAAAATATAAAGAAAAAATTCGAAGAACACAATATTTTTTAGTTACAAATAACAGTCATTAGAAAAGAAAGAAAAGAAAAACTGTTTCGATTGTTCAAAATAGTTATCGATGAGAGAAGTTCATTTCGATCGCTCATAACAGTTATAAACGAGAGAAGTTTATTTCGATCACTCATGACCGCGGATCTTTATGCAAAATAAAAATTTTCTACCTGGATTCCAACAAATTGGAGTGAGATAAAAATTAATTTTCCTTCTCAATATGTTTAGTAAGTTGAAAATAATATATAACAGTATTTTCAAATTCTTCTAATAGTTTCACTGTTTCAAATTACACCTACTCATTTTTGTCATAAGTGCATAAAGATCCGCTGTCTACTCATCACACTTACCAATGAGATAGTTCATTTCGATCACTCATGACACTTACAAATGAGAGTTCATTACCGATCACTCATGACACTTACCAATGAGAGAAGTTCATTTCGATCACTGATAACAGTTATCAATGAGAGAAATTAATTTCGATCACTCGTAACAGTTACCAATGAGAGAAATTAATTTCAATCACTGATAACAGTTATCAATGAGAGAAAATAATTTCGATCACTCGTAACAGTTATCGAAAATTCATTTCAGTTGCTTACCTAATTACAGAGTTGTCTATTCTTTTTTGGATGGAAAAGCCTGTGAAATTCATTGACAAGGTTTCGTACAACCATACGAATCAACAGACCATAAGAACAACGCAAAATGTGACAAAAATTTTTTTTTAATTTTTTCAACTGGAAAAATCAGAAATATAGACTCTCACATTTATCGAAACTAGCGTGCATAATTTACACTGTGCCCGCAACTCAGGTTAGCATTAAACGAACCTTTTCTGCTGTGAAATTAAAGTTTGATGATTTTCGGTGTAATTTGTCAAGAGAAAATTTGGAAAAACTCATGTTTGTCACATTAAATTTTCTTTGTAGCAATTAATTTTATGAATAAAAGATTTATAAAATAATTGATTGTGTGTACCATTTGAAAGGTGTACTATTTAATAGTTATGAGCAATCGAAATAAACTTCTCTCATTGATAATTGTTATAAGTGGTCGAAATGAATTTCTCTTAACGATAACATTTACCAACAAGAGAAAAAATGTTTGGTTACTTATAATCCTTATTTGTATCCAATACGATTTTAGTCGATCAAAAGCTTGTTATTGCATGAATTTTTTTCTTGTTGGTTATAACAGTTATGGTCCCTGCTTGAAACTGAATTTTCTCCAGCTAATTGTGTCATACGCCACTGCGCGACCCAATAGAATCTTTTCGCGGGTGTTACCCCCGACGACAGTGAACCTGTCAAAAATAAAGCTGCGCTGGTGTTGTCGTAAAGTTCTCGGTTGCTGTTTTGTGCGTGTTCCTTGGCCAGAATTGAACGACGACTACACCGCGCCGCGTTTCTTAGCGCAGCGAACGCCGCGTCGAATAAATCGCAGGAATCAGCCGGCTTCACGCTTCCGCGAACGGTGATTTACGCCGGAAGAAATTCTGATAGCGACAGCGAAGGGTCCCACATATACGGTTTTCCATCGGCGGACAAGGAATTCCAATTTAGACATCCGCGGTTCCGTGTTCCTTTTCCCGCGGCTCATGCGGGACGCACGGTAAAGGGAAAAATACCGGCCTGTTAATTTATGCGTGCGTGTCCGAGCGGATTTACATGCGATTAGGCGTCGTATGTAATTTTACGCGATTAGTATGGCGTCATGCACCGGGTGACGATGATTGGTGTTTGCAATAGGTAATGGATTTTTTATTGGGGAACACACGCTCGCGATGCGGTGGGAACGCAAGATGTTTAATGGCAGTTCCAGATCGACTATTTTGTAAGAAACGTTCATCGGGTAATCGGAAATCCATTTAAACGCGGCTTTTTAACATTTCAATGTTACCGTTCGATCAACATCGATTACTATTCTCGAACTACTCGCGTAAATTTGCAAGAAGCGAAGGCAATCTGCGTAGAAGCGTTGAAATGTTGCGAGATCTACATGCTACTATAAAAGATTTAGAAACACTTGCTACATCTCGCTTAGTTAAACCGAAACAGGTTCTATGATTTGTTTGCTTCAAGTAATACAACTTTGTGTGAATCAGCAAGGCTTGTTGCTACAATGGTTGTACTAACGATAATTATACATGCATTTTAAATTTTCTTTGGAAAATATGAGAAACATCATTATTTTTAGAATTCGTTTCATATTGATCAAATTTACAAAAAAAAAACTTAAGTAATTATGAATTAGAAAAATTAGGTGCAAGCCGGGTACCGGGACTCTGTTTATACTAAGCATAGTGACAGTATGCTTATACGTTTCGTACATATTAGCTGCATTTACACAGGACCTGTGGGTAACGAAAAGTTTCTAAGGACGATGTTTCTTACTATCAAAGTCCTCCCAATCCTAACAGAATCATTTTAACTCTGCGAATGTCACGGTTGATCTAACAGATACATATAAAATCGAATTCTGAATATTTTTAAACACAAGCGTTATGGCGCTTGCTCACAAAAAATCTCATTGATACATTTGCCCGCTGTATATTCGTCGATGGTGACCAAAATCAGGTATCCTATTTCATTCATAGCGATAGCAGTCTTTTCGCAAAAATTAGCACTGCAGCACAGATTTTAAGTTAAGGTATCCCCGATACACGGGTATAGTCGTGTATTCACTATTACAAGGATTGAGATCCGGATTCGTTCGTTACACGTGTATTTACATGCACACATATACATACGTGAAACAGAGACCTCCGATTCAAACGGAGCACTCGGTATTAGAACACGCGAGCGTCGCTTGATCCCGGGAACTTGAACGACGAAGCAGCGAGCAGCCTCGACGCCGAGCGAATGAACAGCGACGAATTAAAAAAAAAAAAAGAAAGAAAAGAAACAACAAACAAACAAAAAAGTAAAAAAGAAAGAAAAATGACGACAGGAAGAAAAGAAAAGCGCAAGTTTGTCAGGGGAACGACGGGCGACGGATATAGTCGAAGTGATAAAAACTTGCGGGATCGGTACAAATGTTTCTTCTGCAGCAGGGTTGCGGGGTGCAGTTCAGACATGGGAAGTGAGCATTACTGCCTGAGGTGGAACAATCATCAGAGCAACCTGCTGGGTGTGTTCAGTCAACTGCTGGAGTCGGAGTCGCTGGTGGACGTGACACTGGCGTGCACGGAGGGACCTTCGATACGTGCCCACAAGGTAGTCCTCTCCGCGTGCTCCAGCTACTTCCAGGCGCTGTTCCTGGACCACCCGAACCGCCACCCCATAGTCATCCTAAAGGACGTACGTTTCGCCGAGCTACGTACCCTGGTCGACTTCATGTACAAGGGCGAGGTAAACGTCGAGTACTGCCAGCTATCGGCTCTCCTTAAGACAGCGGAGAGCCTGAAGGTGAAGGGTTTAGCGGACATGACGAACATCAACGCGGCGGTAGCGTCGAGGGACGAGCAACAACAGCCACAGCAACAGCAACAACAGCAGCAACAACAACAGCAGCAGCAACAGCAACAGCAACAACAACAACAGCAATCGCAGCAACAGCACACGAGCGGGACCGAGGGTTTGCAGAGGGAGACGTCGCGGGAGCATCATCGGGAACGCGAGAGCATAAAGGAGGCGAGCAACAAGGAGAGGGACCACCGAGAAGGGAGCGCGTCCGTCGGCACCGGGGTCCTCTCCGTCGGCAAAGAATGCGACCAAACGCAACAGAACGTGTCGCAACCGCCCACCAGCGAACCCGCGGACGCGATAGACATGACAGAGTGCCCGCCATCCCCCGCCGGACCCGGCAGCCCCTGCTCAGGACCCTTGGCACTCGATCGACCCAGGAGGGACTCCGAAGACGCTGTCAGCCTCGAGGAAACGAGGGGCTCTCTCAGCCCGATATCCGTGCACAGCGGACCGTCGGACATGAGCCTAAGTAACAACACAAGTGGCACGCCCGGCGTGCTACCGTTGAACTTACCACAAAGCCGGCTTCCGTCTCCGCACAGTACAGAGCCTCTCGCGGGTCCTTCGGGGTTACCTCCAGTCCAGCAAGTTCCACTTGTGAGTACCACTCTCTTTCTCTGTCTCTAATCGCTTTCAACCAGGGGCCTAGAACCGCTATTAACCAGTTAACTGTGGCGATCTCTTTGCAAAGCACCCACCAGTGTGTGTCGCGATAATCATGCGATGACGGGTATAGTCGTCAAACACAGAGTAAGTGGCGCTGTTGAAATATTGAGTCAAAAAGACGATTTTATTTTAGAAAATGAACAATTTTATTAGTCATATTTACACAGTCGCTCAACATGAACGTTTATCTACACATAATGATCGAAAGAAATCAAATATTTATAGAAATAAAAAATTTAAACTAATATACTACCGTAATCAAAAAGTAAAGCCAATTTTGAATTTGAATTGTGCGGGTGCAGCGATTCGAGAAAATCTTTTTGTTTTTAGGCTGGCAACACTGTCATTCATGTATACGTAGAATTTCACGTCAGTACATATTTTCTTTGGTTAGTTTCGTTGTGTTTTCTGAGCAACTATAAGTGAATTTTTCGATTTTTATAATGTATGATTTTCCTGAACAAAGAAGTTGCATTAAAACCAAATTGGCTTTACTGCTTACGAGTTTGCTCTCAGGAAGTTATAAATCCAACTCAAATTATTTATAATTTTCATTTGTTTTGTTTCATTTCGTCTTGACCTCTAAACATTTTAAACATATTAAAATTTACGAATATAATTGAGTTTTCGCCAGAGTTACAATTTACATATCAAATTGTAGCAAAATTTTACGCATGACGGATATAGTCGTCATAACACAAAATTCTGCCACATCTCCATGACGGATATAGTCGTCAAACACACTTAACTGGTTAATGCCGGTAGAGTGATTTTCTCTATATATGTCGCCAATGGCCTCGACGATAAACGTCGCGGAATTGTCCCCACTAACGCGGGGTGTACACCATCAGGGGCAGCAAAGCTCGAGAGGCCTCCATGTCTCGTATGTCTCCTGTACGATACATGACACTGGCAAGACACGTGTTGTTGACATATATCGAGAATTCACTGTACCGCGTTAATAAGGCTATACAGAAATTTAGAAACACCAAAATCCTTACGGTACCAAAATTTAGTAACACCGAAATCGTTACAGTAGCGAAATATGCGAATACCGAAATCGAAATAAATACCGGTATTTTTTGGTCTTCATTTTGCCTTCATACCGTAGCGTAGCTGCGGCCGCAAGAATGATTGGTATGTATTGATATCGCAACCTTGTACGTAGAAGTTACAGTGAGTCACGAAAGTATTCGGACGCTCGGAAATAAAAGGTTTGGAGCTTAAAAAATACGAATCATATTATGAATTACGAAATACTTTTATTTCTATAATAACGTATGAGAATCATGATTATATATATTAAATTTCAAGTGTCTTTGATAATATCAACACTAGTTATGAAACATTTCTTGGTAACATCGACTAAACGAAGCCACAAAAGTATTCGAACGACGAACCTCCCAAAACAAAACAATCCTTCAATATGTCAAAATGTAAACATTCGCGGACCCAGTTAGTGTTCCACACTTTCCGTGTTCGGTACTGTAAGTATTAGTAAGAGTGCAGAAGTTTTTAGTAATAATGTGCCCAAAAGAATCCGAAACAAGCATCACTGACAGGAAATTGATTATTAAGTGGCATAATGAAGGCAAGAGCTATGGCGAAGTAGCAAAATTGTTAGGAAGAAGTAAATCTACCGTTTACTGCATAGTAAAAAAGTTGAAAGCTACTGGAATCCTTCAAAATAAAGTACGTTCAGGCCGACTCAAAACGTTAACGAAGAGGGAGGAGAACACAATTGTGCGTGAAATCAAGAATTTCTGGTCCACAACTTGCAGTACTAGTTGCTGATAGTTTTAAAAAACAAGTTCATCCTGAACTTTGCCGAAGGATTCTTCGTAAAAATAATTTTCATGGTCGGATTCCTCGAAAGAAGCCATTCAGTAGCAAAGTCAATAAGTTAGAAGAGACTAACTTTCGCCAAAAAGTATGTCAACAAAGACAAGGATTTTTGGAAGCGCGTTATTTTCTCGGACGAGAGCAAATTTAATGTATTTGGTTCTGACGGATGTCATAAGGTTTGGAGATTAGCAAATAGAGAAATAGATCCTAAAAATTTACACACAACCGTGAAGCATGGGGGTGGATCCATAATGGTATGAGAGTGTATGGGAGTCTGTAGTGTCGGAAACCTCGTCATTATTGAAGGCATATTAGATAAATACAAATATATGCAGATATTGAAAGATAATTTGATGCAAAGTGCGGAAAAATTAGGGCTAGGAGAAAATTGTATGTTTCAACAAGACAATGATGCGAAACATACCGCACGTATTGTAAAACAATGGATTATATACAACGTTCCCCACATTTTAGAAATACCCCCACAAAGTCCGGTCATTAATCCCATAGAACACTTATGGGCAGAAATTAGCAGACAACTTACATTAGTGAATATAATATAAGTCAAAAGAAACATTAAAAACCACAATTGTGGAAATCTGGAGTAATATAAAAGAAGATATTACTGAAAATTTAGTTGACAGCATGCAACGGCGTTTACAAGCTGTGATACGTGCTCGTGGTGGTCCGATAAAATATTAAAACACTACATTTATTTAAAATCTCTATTTTGGATTTAGTCGTTCGAATACTTTTGTGACGTTCATTTAGTTGATGTTACCAAAAAATATTTCCTAACTAGCATTGATATTATCAAAGACACTTGAAATTTAATATATGTATTTTGTAATTCATAATATGACTCGTATTTTTTAAGCTTCAAACTTTTCAGTTCAGAGCGTTCGAATACTTTCGTGACTCACTGTATGTCAACTAATAATTATAATTATAATAATAATTATAATTTTAAATAGAACCCCCTATAAAACGTTACATATTTCGATTCTACAGGAAAAAACGAGTAAATTTTGTCTGAAACATTTTTTTGTCAAATGTTTCCATAATGAGATATAACAGTTTGAAGAATGTGTAGTACAGTTTGTATATACAGAATTCACTGTATTCTGATTTCGGTATTCGATTATCGGTAGCAGTTGTGGTACTGCATACCAATTTCGGTATTTGCTAACATAATATCGATAATAAAATGACACTGGTTCTGAATCTGTACTTAATAAATACCGGTGAATATAGCGGTACGACATCATACCGGTATTCTCGTGTTTCGGTTTCTATAAGAGTTTCGAAGGTAAACAGAAAAATTCCGGTATAACACTGGTACAGTACCATATTTTACATTTCGGTAGAAATCCCTGCTTTGAACCCTCGCGCGGCGGATGGTAACCGTGGACAGATAAATTTCTTTTTTTACATGGAGGAAGCGGTGGTAATGCGGTCACCCAGTTTTATATTTCTTCCTAAAATTTGATTCATAACTGAAATTCATTTGAATTTTGGCTTACAATGTGTACAATCAATCATATAATTAACGGCACAAGTTATAAATAAATTTTTTACGAATAGACTTATTAACTTCAGTTTTTTGAGAAAAAAAACAGTAGAAGTTGCTTTTTCAAAAAATGTATTTTGAAAATTCCATCGAAATTGCTGTACCCGGTTCCTTCTTTTTTCTAACATTCTAGATTTTTAAACCTACTCTTGCAAGCTATTAAGGCTACTAAAATATCAAAGTTTAGATGGAACGTTTGTAATTCGCTTGGGTCAAAATGGACCCAAATTCCACCGTCCGAGGGTTAATAGGGAATCTATTGTTTTTGCGGGATGATATTTTAGTAATCTAGCGGGATAAAACAATTGTTTAAGAGAAATATCGATTTCTATTGGGTTTTTTTTACTAATTTTTTTAATTTGAAGTTTTGTACTAATGACAAAACAAAGTATTCAATTTAACGCTAATAAAAATAATGTGTTAGATGCATTAAATTAAATGCATTTAATTATGTTTTAAATTGCATTGTCTGATATTATCAGTAAATCATAATTAGATTGTTTTTCGAATGTACTTAGACTGCTAAAATGTCACCGTATGCAGGTTAAAAAGAACATTTACAATTAAGTATCCTTTTCAAGATTGATGGAGAAAGAAAACGTTCAAGGTAATAGGTTAAAATATATAAAAGTTGATAACAATGTAAACGTATTATTTAAAAGTCATTATTGTCGTATTTAAAAATGTCACTACGTATATTTAACTGTACGGTATCGTAGTCGATATCGTAACGAATTCCGCGATTTAAAATACTGTGACCTTGAAACGAGCATGTACTCAGAAATCTAGATTGATTGAAGGAAACATTAACGCGGCTAATTCGATTTCTCTTCAAGCCATTAAGTTTTTATCCACTGTTGGAACGTAAAGAAATAAACAGATTTCTTAATCCACTTCAAGGTAATTTCAATTGAACTTATCTGGATATTAATTATAATGCCGGCCACTTAAAAGTACGCACCATTTGAAACAGCAAAAAGTACTAATATATTTCTCCGGTCTAATAGTACAACTTTGGCCTTTAACATTTTCTTTCATTTGCAACAAGGATATTTGTTTAAGTGTTCTGTTTCTAACGCTGTTTACAATTTAGAGAACGTGATATTTCGGGGAAAAATAATTTGTTTTTAGAAACAGGTGTATGTAAATCGAAAGTATGTCTAAAAAAAGTAATACAATTTTGTCTAATTTCAACCAACTTTTTGGCGTTGAGATACATTTTCTTCGACGTTTGTAATCAATTAAACGTTTTCCGTTAGATCCACTTTCGATTTACGTAAAGTTTTTTTGCGGAAAAAATTCACTCCATTTTTATCATTTTCATTCTCCCAGTTAGAACCATCGTAACGAATTATTTGGCGTCGGTTTTCCGTGTTTAACGATTTTACTATGTCGATCGAAAGTCGAGCAACAAGTAGTCACTTTTGATATTAAAAAATCAGCACGACATTGTCGTGCACACAATTTTGTCTTTTGAATTTTGTGCTAGTCGGAGCTGCGAGAGATTTTTATTATACATTTTACACTTTGTGCTAGAATCATTTCATCGCGCCAGCTTTTATAACGTTTTTCACTTTGCGAGGGAGAAGTGCGGCGAAAGAGTTTCAGTTGCCGTGACTACAATTGTGGGTGTAGTTACATTAATAAGCGCCGTTTATATACAAATGCAACAATTCCTCCGTTTGATCTTTTTTTCTTCACAATGATTATGGCTAAACCGCCGCAGAACTCTCGATGCTTGTTCTGTTCGCTTTTCCCTCTGAATTCTCGCTCTAAACTCCACTTTCAGAGCCACCCACACAGGCGCGAGTACACTCACGGCCACCAGTTGCTCATTCTGGCACACATACGCTTTTCCTAAATAGTAATTTATAAATACACTTTCATCCACCGAGTTTTGTTCCTTGTATCCTCGTTTTTATAGCGTTTATCCGTTTATTATAATTCATGAAATTGTATACGTTGGAATTATTAATATTTATTAACGTCAGATTTCCTTTTATTTTTTTTTATTTCAAAGTTTCAGAATCGGACTTCATTTTTCTGAGAGTTTAACGATAATCTTAAGCTATGATACACGACTGACATGATTTTCTCTTTTATTTAGCGTGAACGATATGATTATTAGACTGCGGATTTTTATACAAAATAAAAATTGTTTGTATTAATTTCAAGATACAGAAGTTATATATAAATTCATTTTGTTTCTCAATCATTTTAAGGAATGGAAAATAATACAACGATATTATGAAATTCTTTAGATGTTTGAACTATTTTGCATTTTTTCAGAAATGCATAAAATCCGCAGTCTACTCGTCACCCACTTTAGGAGTGCATACATTTCCCCGTTGTGCATTGTAGCTGTCATTAAAACGCATTCAGAGTTGTTAATGGCATAAAATTCCTTTTCAACAAATTGCACTCAAAATAATAATTTATATCATCATAACCGAAGAGATATTTAGGTTGCCACCTTTAGATGGACCACGTCAACTTCGAGAGTCGCCATTCGAGTGCAAGAGGCCAAAACTATGATGTATAATTTATTTACGTGTGACATTGTAGCTCGAATTCTGCGCTAAGGATCTGGCTTGTTATTTCGTCCGAATTTGTTAATATCGTGTAAAGTACAGTAGTGTGCGATTATGTTTACGTCGGTTCGGAAACAAACAGCTGAATTCTCGCCAACAATTATCTGTGTTGCACCAATGGACGGCTAAGATACTTTCGGTGAAAATAAGTCCAAACACGATGTAAGTCGGATTACTTTCATCGACTTAAGTGAGACAATTAAAAAGGACGTCTCCACATTCTTCCTAATATAATTTTGCATTCTAACTTTTCGGGTACCCAAACATTGCAAACCTCCATCTAAACCCGACCACAATTTCGGATACCCGAGGCACGGATAATCTTTAAAATTAGTTCGATTCACGTCGTGTTTCTGGCTCATATTAACCAATAGAATCTCAGCTATCCATTGGTGCTACAAAGGTGCGACGAGAATTACAGTAGAATCTCGATTATCCGAACTAAGCAAGGAAACATGACTGTTTGAATATTAGAATATCAGAGTTACTCAATTATAACTCTCGATTCAGTTCTCACTAATTTGTACAGAAACAGTGCTACACACGGATTCTTTTTAGATTGAGTCACTCTTTCAGGGACCATAACTGTTATAACCAAAAAGACAAAAAGTCATCGAATAATAAGTATTTCATTGACTAAAATCGTATTGATTACAAACGAGGATTATAAGCAACAGAAATTTTTTTTTCTTATTGGTAAATGTTATCGTTGAGAGAAATTCATTTCGATCTCGTAGAAGAGTTATCAATGAGAAAAATTTATTTCGATCGCTAGTAAATAACAGTTATCGAAGAGACTGTTTAATGACTGTTATTTATAATCAAAAAGTATAAAAATCGATATTTCTTAATCATTTTGTTTTTCGAATTTTTTCTTTATATTTTACGTAGTTTATTTTAAATTTCAATAACAATACACTTTTTCTTTATAATTTTTATCGTAGAAAATTTCAAAATAACTGTTATTTTTGGTCCCTGGTTATTTTAGTCTGAAACATGTTGGGATACTAAAGACTTCAGATAACGGTGGCTTGGGTAACCGAAGTCCTACTGTACCGAAAATACAAATTTTTCTTATTCCACATTCACTTTAATAATAATCTGAATAATCTGATTGTTTTCTTTTCATTGTCTTAATTCTCTATCCTTGTCTGCTAAGATCACTTCACTGAGCTTAAAGCACTTTAGAGCCGAGGTTTTGTAACATTAACCGTACAGATCCGAGTGAAATCGAACCGTGCACTACTGTATTTCCGTTCTCTATTCATTTCCATCGATTCTCGAGCGAAATGATTGCGATAACGCCGGCTCGAGAAAAAAAGAAAGCGGCGTTCCGTCGGTTATCCAATTATTACTTTGACGTGAGCCCGTTGTTCGTTTCCAGTCATTAAAAAAAGAGATGGACTGGGAAAAGTCGACCGAGGAGCGGAGTGCGAGCAATGAAATGTCCACAGACTACAGACTCCCACCAGATCCGGTGAGTTTTTCTCTCTCTTTTCTCCGCTCTATCTATCAAAATTTATACATATCGTATATATACGTACATATATGTATGTGTATATGCATGTATATGTACCGTATATTATATACATATACACGGATATATATATATAATATGTATATATGTATACAATATGTATGATATATATACATATTCCAATTTATTGACTTTTTATTCTCGTACTTTCTCTTTACTCTGCATTTGTATATCGATTACGGTTAATGTCGGTGTACCACCCCCACACCCCACTCCCCCGAACGCACTCGACTCATTCGCAATCGGCATTACCGCGGATTGCGGATGAGCCGGCGGAACGGGGGAATAACCGTTGCAAAAAAGAAAAAAAAAAGAAAAAAAGAAAAAACGAAAAGGAAAACGGAAAACGAGCCGACGAAACTCGTTCGATTTCGATTCATGCCTCTGGTCGTACGGCAACGTAACGTAACGTAACGTAACGTGACGCAAACGTAACGCGACGTAACGTAACAGATACGTGTGCAAGGTTACGAGGAGAATCGTTCGTTCGTTGACGCGTTCGTTCGCGTTGTACTCGTTCGGCCGAACGGCCGTCGTCGTTTGTATGTATCCCCGTCGACGACGACCACCGATCGTCGGGGGAAACGACAACACGTCTCGAGAGGAACATCGAAAAACACGATCCATTTTATATATCTATCTATCTATTTATATATCTGTCTATTTTGGCTTGTCTGTCTATCCTTGCGCTTATCGATAGACAGGCATACGTTACATTATATATTTCGAGTTCACTTTGCATGTGGGTCTATTTGCATGAATGCCCAAAGTGCTTTGCTGTTTGCTGCTCTCCCCGCTAATTTTGGAAAGTGATCGTGTCATTAACAGAATCGCCAGACGCCCTAACCGAGAGAGGAAAATATGTGTGATCGGAGGCTCGATGACAGAGAGAGAGATTTATATGTATATGTGTATGTACACACGTATATCATGCTGCCGTGCACAAGTATTCCGACGATCGCGCGCGCGCGCGCGCTAACTCTTCGAAAGAACACCTCCTCGTGCGTGCCATCATTTCCGCGACGAAAATGCTAGTTGTAGCCAATCGGGTCGACTCAAATGAAATCTTTTAGATGTTTCGCTGTGCCGCGGTCTTCGGTTAAACCTGTGTACATCGAACAGCGTTAAAGAAACGTATAAAGACAGCAAGAGTTCAAGGATCGTGGCATCTACTTCGAAACTCTCGGAAACACCGAACAGACTTCAGTTCACCGAATTCGATCTGCTAGTTCTATAAAACCACAGCATAAGATAACAGGTGCTTAGACAATCGTGCAAACGTCCGAATACTTCTGAACGGCAGTCCATAGAGTCTATATATTTACATATATATGTGTATATGTATCACACACGCCCCCCCTTGAAGCAGTAGGATAGATCGCTTTGAAGAAACGGTATATCGGCGCAGCGCTAACTTCGTTCTGTCGATAGACTAATGCACCCCCGACGAAACTCGTGAGCAAAGTCTCCTCGAAGACGAATCATCCCTTGCGCGGTAGACGATTTGCCACGGATCATTTCCGCCGAAAATTCTCCGGAGAGTCTCGTGTCGACGGCAACGACTACGACGACGACGACAACGACGACGCGGCGCAGGAGACAAAACAATGACTGATCTCGAATAAGACAAACGTAAATTCCAGTTGGCAGCTTTGCCGATCTAGCTTCTGCGACCCGTGAATGGATTCTCGTCGAGAACGCGCTGCGCAGGAGATCAATCGTGCATGCCGTCTACTTTAACGAACGTATTATCTCTTCTTTTCCGAACTAATTCACTTCTCCACTAAACCGTACATACGTCCTCTCCTCCGTCTCCCTCTCTCTCTCTCTCTTTCTCTTTCTCTCTCTCTCTCTCTTTGGCTCTTTCCTGTACTTCTCGCCCCATCAATAAGCCCATTCCCTGCGCCTTTTTCTGAATATTATGCGACTCTTCAACCCCCTCTCTCTCTCTCTCTCTCTCTCTTTCTTTCTCTCGATCCTCGCCTCCGGTGTTCGTACACTTGAGTTTGTCCAGTTGATCCCCTCGACGCCGCTTTCCATCGATTTTTCTCCAGTTCAGTCTCGTCTTTGTCCCGCCGCGCGAAACAACAAAGCGTTCCGCGTCGTCCGGAAACAGTGAATCCTGCGTCCCCGTTCTCCGATCGTATCCTGGTGCTTCGAAGGGTTGCGACGAACCGCCCTGATCCTCCCCACGAGATCTCGCACATCGGATCATACCCGAGCGATCTTTCGAACCCTCCAACCCCCGAAACCAAGTCGAGAGATCGACGGAAGGAACCGGCGAACAACAACGATCCCGTTCATGATCCCATCCTGCCAGCCTGTCTTGCTAGCTCACTGTCAAGAAGTTGACCTTCGTTTTTGGCCATGGTTGTTTTTTACTACATTTTTATATATATATATATATAAATACGTAAATACATGTATGTATATGTTGATATGTATGCGTAAAGGGGTGCCGTCGCCGAGACGTTCGAATCGAAAATTACTGTGATCTACTGGACACCGGAGGATGCTTTTCACAGATTTCCATTTTTTCTTCGTTCGGTGGAATAGCTTTCTTTCTTGGGTAACGTTGCGCAGAGCGGGTTAAGAGTGGGATAGTGTTTTTGTGGGTAGAACAATTTGCGAGAAGTGGAATAATTATCGTAGCGCACGGGGACTACGAATCGGTATTACGATTGGGGAAATTTTGGAAATTCAGTATCTTCGTCTCTCCTATGTGTTTGAAATGTCTTTTCGAAAAGTGGAAACGCGATGTAACCGTATCTTTCGGACTGTTTCATTTGAAGTAGCTGTTTCACAGAAGAATTGTAGAGAAATGGGGATTTTTTGATGCTTTTCAATGGGAAAAAGATCATTCTTGTTTATCCATTATCGACACCATCAGATGCATTTTCGATTCAAACGTTGAACGGCTCGCACGCCCTACACACGTATGTGCGCATACATACGATATGCATACATGTGACAATGGTAATATACATCACATATACGTATATATATATATAGATTACTACTTGACATACATATATATATATACATATATATATAGCGTTATACATATTGCAGATTATATTGACATTCATTATTACCATTTGTTACTTTGTAATATTTGTATTTCGATTTTATCGTTTTCTTTGGTTGGTTGCAATGCCTTTTGCTATCGGCGAATCAATTTTTGCACCGCGACGATTCTCGGCCGCTGTTTTACCATACGTAAATATACATATACCGGTACAGAAAAAAAAAGATAAACAATAAACAGAGAAGAACAAAGCAAAAAAAAAGATAACGGAAAAAAGACAAAAGATAGAATAACATGTTACCAAAAAAAAAAGAACAAGGAAGGAGGGGTACGAGGGATGCGGGTGGGTTGTTGTCGTTGTTCTTGAGCGAGGCTGTGGGGGTTGCTGTGGGCCTGTACATGTGTCACTTGCTATCCAAAAAAAAAAAAAAAATAAAGACCGATTACATAATATTATACGTATGTATATATATATATAGACACGTACGACGACGCTTGTGCGTGTTTATATATACGATGAATACACACACTCAGACAAAACCTCCTTGTCATACATGTTTTTTACCTGGGGTGCGCGTCGTGCCAAACAAAAATGAGCGTCAACTTCTTGTGCTACCGTCTTACATGCCGTCGAGAGGAGTATATCACTTACTCGTCAGGTCAGGGACTTCTCTTTTCCAACCGATAACGAGAGGAGCTCGTGAGTCAGAGGATGAAAGAAAGAGAGAGAGAGAGATAGAGAGAAAGAGACCGAGAGAAAGAGAGAAAGAGAGAGAGAGAGAGAGAGAGAGAAAGAATAAAGAGAGAGAAAGAGACAGACAGACAGATTCTCGCATACACGTATCGTGATATCCGAAAACCGCGCTTCTAACAATAGCAGACAGGACAGGCCTCGGAGCCTCACCTGTTCGTTTTTATTTACAATTTTTTTTTTGTTCTTTGTTTCTTTCAATCGACAAACTCTATATAACCGCGATAGCGATAGATAGAAAGAGAGAATGAGAGAATGAGAGAAACAGTAGCCCGAAAACGCTGAGCTGAGAGATAAAGCGAGGAAACGCGGAACCAAAGAACGCATTGAAGAACGTAGAGAGAGAGAGAGACTTTCCTTTTTTTTTGTTTTCTCGGCTAAGAAGCGCCGATGTGTGCCGATCGAAGCCCGGCGCGTCGCGTACATAGATCTCGTGCGTACGTCCATGTGCACGCGACACGTGTGTACGCTGCGCGTCGAGTAGCGTCAGAACGAGCGAGTTTCCGCGGGCCGGTGTAGCGAAAAGTATCGTAGCGTATCCGTAAGAGACGTGGGAAGGAAAGAGAGTGAACGAAACAAAGAGAGAAAGAGAGAGAGAAAATGAGTGAGAGAGAGAGAGAAAAAGTGAGGAAGAGATATCTCTATTCTGCTTGATACGATCACTTGAACAGTAAACGCACTTTGCGAAAAGGCGAAGAGATTGCAAAAGGCAACGTGTCACAGATAGAAAGATAGATGGATAGATGACTATAGATAGATAGATGTGTAAACGAACAGAACAAAAATCCGTAGAAACAAGGGCGAGAGTGAGTGAAGAGAGAGAGAGAGAGAGAGAGAAAGGGTGAAAGAGCAAGAGAGAGAGAGAGAGCAAGAGAGAGAAAGAGAGCAAGAAAGTGTTAATTGCGAGGGATGTAAAGGACGAGCTAAAGGGAAGACAAGAAGTTGATGTTCTTGTTTGTTTGGTTGCAGGAGTTGATGGGTGTGGATGAGCGGGTGTTTGCGTGCATGTACTGCGGTGCCCCGTTCCTCCACCAGAGCAAGCTGGCGCGGCACATCCTCTCGCACAGCCTCGAGTCGCTCAAGTACCGTGAGCAGGCGGCCCACCTGCAGCTGCAGGCTCAGCTGGGTCTCGAGCCCGGTATGCACCTGCCGCCGGAGGCCCACTACCCCGCAGCAGGTACGATCGAGCCAGTGGACCTGGAGCTCGCGGCCCACTCGGACCCGACCTCCGGCGTCGTCCTCTGCAAGTTCTGCGGCAAGTCATTCCCGGACGTCGGCTCGCTGATCGCTCACCTACCGGCGCACACCGGCGACCGGCCGTTCAAGTGCGAGTTCTGTGGCAAGGCGTTCAAGCTCCGCCACCACATGAAGGACCATTCCCGCGTGCACACCGGCGAGCGACCGTTCCGTTGTACGCTGTGCGGCAAAACCTTCTCGAGGTCGACGATATTGAAGTCCCACGAAAAGACACATTATCCGAAGTATGTGCGCAAGTTCCTGTCCCCGAGTCCCGTGAACCCCTCCGAGGAAGAGGCCCCGCCGCCACCGCCGCCGCATCATTGAGTTCGCCTTAGCCCGTGCAACAAGAACCGCCACGTTTATCGCCGCCGGGGGAAGAGTCGCCGTAGCCGCAGCCGCAGCCGCAGCCGCAGCCGCAGCCGCAACCGCCACCAACGCCGCCGAATACACCTCCTTCGTCGTTACCGTTTCCCTTTGTCCGTCGCCGCCGTTCCACCATCATCGATCGCCGAAAAAAAGGACGCTCTGGCAACGAGGATCGAGCGTCCGGATCGCTGTCAGAGGATCGATGTCACGACACGACGACGACGACGACGACGACGACGATCGGCCACGGACCAGGGAAAACGGAGCACGGACACGAGCAGTTTTAGCAGTGCCTCATTCACCGTTGCTCGTTGTTTCTCGGATTTCTTTCATCTTCTACCAACATTCTCCCCTCCACGCAACATCATCATCATCGTATCCTCGCCCGTCATCTTAGACGACCGACCACCACTGCCGGTCGTTGTTGTCCTCCTCCTCTTCCTCCTGATCCTAGTCTGTTGCTTTCGACGGATCCATCTCGCCCAGGATTATTTTCACCTCTACTCATCATCATCATCATCATCATCATCATCATCATCGTCGTCGTCGTCGTTCCCCCCCGCCTGCCCTAGTACTCCTTTTTCGTTCGACGTCCCCACGAAGGGTGTATACCTCGCGTCAATCGATCTCGCTGAGCGACGAGGCGAAAGACCGGCGGTGTTTCTAGTTAGTCCTGTGATTTTGGTTAGGATGGTTGGTAAAACGCGTGTTCAGAGGGAGGGACACGTTAAAACGAGCTCCCTCGGTTAATCAGTGCTTTAAGACGAAACGTTTAGCTTATATATACATATATATATATATTATATACATGTATATATATATATATCGATAAATGATTGAAGGTATATATATACATATATATATGCGAAAGAGGGAGAGAGTGAGAGAGCGAGAAAGGACGAGCGACAGAGAGAGTGCGTGCGTGCGTGCGAGTGCGAGAAACTGTGAGAGATTGCGTGTACGAAAGAGATGAGAAAGAGATTAAGTGAGACAGACAGACAGAGAGAGAGAGAATTAGAGTGGAAGTGTGTGCGTGCGTGTATGAGTGTATACGAGGTAGAGAGAGAGAGAGAGAGAGACAGAGAGGATGCAAGTGAAAACGAAGAAGACAGAAGAAGAAGAAGATGATGAAGAAGGAGAAGAAGAAAAGGAGTTACGGAAGAGGATGATTGAAGATCGGGGTTTTTATCGTGAAGACGTAACGGGGAATTAACGGACGAATGGAAAAAAGGAAAAGGGCAAAAAAAAAAGGGAAAAGAAATTTTGAGCCGCCACGGTTGGTGCTTTTAAGAGATTTTGATAAAATGCTGTGAATATTATATTGATTACGATTAACTATAAACTATTGTAATAATGTAATGACGTTGTACGATGTACGATGTGACTATTGTTGATACGATTGAGAATATTTTATACAGTTGACAAGGGAAGGGGATCTGGGGTTCGCGCGCCGATGATTACGATTATAGTTGACTGGTGGACAAACACGGCGAACGGGTGGGGAATGGGTGGTTTCTTCGGACTGACGAACGGGGGGAGGGCGGGTACGGGGTTTCCAGAGGGATACGTCCACACATTGAAAGAAATTCGATTCACGGTAGCGCGTTCGTGGACGTGGTTCAATGACGTAATGGAAATTAAGCGCGGCGCGGGGGCCGGCTAATTAAGTTGTTACGAGTGCGCCGGTATCGATGGCTTCTCGAACACGACCGACCCGTGCGGTTTCGTATACTACGTTCGCGTCGTTGTGTTCATCTCTTCCGGGCAGTTTTCTTCGTCTTTCCCCGATTCTTTTTTCGGATCGACCTCGACGAGGCGATTCGCAGACGGTGCGTGTTCCCGCGGTACGCGCAGGACCGTCAACGGCAAACCGTATTCGTTCTATGTACCAGCCATTTCTGGATTATCCCCTCGGCCACTAATTAGTCGTGCCGTTGCAAAGCTCCGTGCGTGGATAAATTATTTCGAGGTAATTATTATATACATACAGGCTCATGAAAATATTCGAACGCCCTTTAAACTAGTATAACTTTTTCTTTTAAATTGGATCAAACAACCTGACATTTTTCAGCAATTAGAAAAATTGGTTTTCCAAATTATGTGCAAACAAGATTTTGAAAAAATTGCAATTGGTAAGAATTACATGAGAAAATAAAAAAGGCACACTGTTTACAACTTTTTTATTTGAGTCTATAATGAAAATTTAAAATATCCGTTTTGTAGATCTATATGCTAGTTATACACATACTGAAAATTTCATCGAAATCCACTAATATACACACGAGCTCCAAATAGTTAAAAGTGGTGAAAATCGTAGTTTTTCACGACTTTCGGTCAGTTTCTGCTTAATATCCACAAATTCCAAAATCTTTCGATGCGAGTCATTTGTATTTGCGTCAACCGATTTCGATGAAATTTTCAGTATGTTTATAACTAACATGGATCTACAAAACGCATATTTTAAATTTTCATTACAGGCTCAAATAAAGCTAAAATACCAATTGCAATTTCTTTAAATTCTTTTTTGTACGTCATTCGGTAAACCAATTCTTCTAATTGCTGAAAAAATATCAGGTCGTTTTGTCCAATTTGAAAAAAGTTATACTATTTTAAAGGACGTTCGAATACTTTCGCGAGCCTGTATAGATCAGTTAATGGTGGCTCCGGCTGAAACGTTTCGTGCCGGCCACACAGCAAACGAAAATATTTCGGCTTTCCGAAAGGCGAAATTGTGTGTAATTGCTCGGCATTTCCGGATACGAATCGGCGGTTTCTTATCGCCTCGTAATTAGACTGCGGATCTTCGCGCGGTATTTACAAGAAACCTCCAGGCAAACGGAAATTGTGTTTTCGCCGTCGATGGCTTCGACGCGAACCCAAGTGGCGTTACGATTAATTGCATTTTATGTTTTATCACGTTTCCGGCGTTCCCGCTTTTGATGCGAATGTGCAAATATATCCATGGTCTACTCGTAATATTTGGCGAACGTGTTTTCCCTTTTACGGTACAACACGTTTCGAGATTCTGCAACATTTGTCTTAATTTCTGTTCGACGTTTTTCTTCGATCCATAAATCTCACTCGGAATGAATAAACAAACGGTTTTCACGAATTGTTTGAATATATATTTCACACGTTCGCTGTCAATGTCGAGTGAAATACAGAGTTCATTTGATTTCCATCTTGATAGAACTGTTGATACAAAATAAAATCAATTTTATGGAATTATGCTACCCACATGGGTGTGATGTTTAGAAGATTATTAGCTCCTCTTCGTTGCATTTTCATGTTTCGTGAAGAGGATGCGTCGCGTGTCATGAATTACTGTAACTACGCAAGACAGTTCTCAAAGCAGATATTGGTAGCGAACGCGAGCCTTCCGAGAGCTTTTTAAAAAATCAAAATTGGATTTGTTATAAGTAGACTACGGATTTTTATGTGGATTCGATTATACTTCCAGAAAGACGAAAATCTCATTAGACTTTCTCAGAAGAAGTCGAGAAGAGTTTTATAAAATTGAATATTACGTAAATGCATAAAAGCCGCAGTCTGGTTGCAAGTAATCCGTGAAAAGGAGATAATATCCAAACGGCGCTGCCATGATTTCGGTAATTTCAACATATCGGAGATAAAATAAGACGTATTAGAGATTGGACACCGATTTCCCACCCCCTCTTAATCTTCCGCGTACTACGAAATTCGAATAAAAAGTTTTTACCACGCAATTGTGATACCAGCTAACGCGTATATACTGAAATCACATGTCAGCTTTGAGGTGAATCGATCGATTATTTATTGAACATCGTGGCAGCCAATTTAATGAACAACATTTTAGTGAGAATACGTTTAATTTCGTCAATGTATCGAATTCAGTGGAGCCATTTTCAGAACACCGTTTAAAAACCCTACGAACAGTCAAACCTTCAAACAACCAACATTTTTTAAACCTCGTACGCTCCTTAGAAATAATTGCACAAATGGTCTGACCCATTTTCGTTTAATACGCCTTATAATATCGATTCCGTGGTAAAGATTTTGAGCACAATCTATTAAATATAAAATTCTATTTCTACATCATCGATGTTTAGTTGTTAAAGAAAATATAGGCGTACGGTGGATACTAATTTTCTTTTCGTTATAGAAAATCACAAACGACAACAGAATTTTAATCAGCTGGAAAATTGGTTATGAGGAAATAAAAATAATAATAAACATTTTACGATATCTGCAAATAACAAATTGGTAAACCATGGCGCTGAGGAACGTACGAGAGTTAAACTTTCGAACTAGAATATCCCCTCTATACAGGGTGTTTTCTATTAATTTTACAAAAAGAAGTAAGTCGACAGTAAGAAAGGAATTGCTCCAAAAGAGATGTTAATATTCTCGAACAGACAAATTTTACTATTCTCGGACAAGAAAATTGTATTCCACGTTTTCGACTTATTGTTCAATGCAACTTCGCTCTTTTCAAATTTCTATTACAGGTTCGAGTAGAAAGGCTGTAAAATCAGTATTTTCTTTTCTCCGCAATTCCTGCTAATTACAATTTTCTGAAACTTTGCTAAACGTGATAAACTAATTCCTCAAAGTTAGAAAAAGTCATGTTCGGCTTATTCTCACATTTTGCATAGGACGACCTGTTCAGTGAATCGAACGCAAGTTGCATGTCCACCGAAATTGGTATTTAATTTATTCGCAAATTGTTATTTAATTTCCTGACTGCTATAAGGAGAATGCGTCATTGTTCAAATCTTACATTCCAGAACAAAATTCCAACAATATTCCTTGGTTACAGCTTGTATTCAAAATCTGAGGTGCCCCAGTGAGTGATAATTACACAAACCTGTATTACAAATTACTGATCTCACTGAATGGGTAATTAATTATTTTCAATTATCTCTATATGAAACTTTTACCGTCGTATCTGTGACATTTCTCCGATTAGAATGAGACCGAACATGCCGCAATTCGGTGCACATTTGCTCAGTTTATCCACGATTTAGCAAAACCTCGATTATCCGAACCGATACCTGAAACCGTTCGACTCAATGCGATTCGCATAAGTAGAACATGTTCGAAACGAGCAAATACTATCGAAATTACGTCGTGCTTGGTGTCGTATCGGTCAGAAAAGTGTCACGAATAGTATCAATGATAAGAAGTTTCAATATGCAGGGGGCGTGGTAAAGGTTATATTAGGCTGTCCGGAAAGTTCTTTTCGTTTGACATTTTTTGAGCAATTAGAAGAATTGGTTTTGCAATTGGTAAGAATTACATGAGAAATTAAAAATGGCACTTTTCACAACTTTTTCATTTGAACCTGTAGTGACAATTTAAAATATGCGTTTTGTAGATCTATGTTAATTATACACATGCTGAAAATTTCATCGAAATCGATTAATATACACATGAGCTACCAGTAGTTAAAAATGGTGAAAATCGTAGTTTTTCACGACCTTTGGTCACTTTTTGCTTAAAATCCACACATTCTAACATCTTTAGATGTGTGTCATTTTTGTCTGCATCAACCGATTTCGATGAAATTTTCAGTATGTTTATATTTAACATAGATCTACAAAACGCATATTTTAAATTTTCATTACAGGCTCAAATAAAAAAGTTTTGGAAAGTGCCTTTTTTATTCGGTCTTATAATTCCTAGTAATTGCAATTTTTTCAAATTCTTTTTTGCACGTCATTCGGTAAACCAATTCTTTTAAATGCTCAAAAAATGTCAGGTCGTTTGATCCAATTTATAATACCTGTTAAAAAAAAAAACAAAAAGAACTTTCCGGACAACCTAATATTTCCGTTGAATGCGAGTTATGGTCGTTCAGCGGACAGGTCGGACCACCAAATCGGAAATAGCCTGTATAGTGTCGCGGCGAAAAGACGCCGTGCAGAAATATTCTGGAAATCGCACGAGTCCTTTGATGCTCGTCAGTCTTTGCCCAATTCCCATCACGCTGTCAACGCAAACACGGTATCGGGAAGCGCGTGTCGTGCACGCTAGATCGCATCATGGACAGCTACCGGACATGTCCGAGGACGTGTTTAACGATGTCGCGGTGGACCGCTCGCGCGCAGTGCAATAACTAAACCGAGACGCGATTCTCTCCTCTAGCCAAATTGTTTAATTTATCTGTATTAAGGTCGGGTGGGACAGGGTCCGCGAACCGCCTTGCTCCCCGAGGACCATCCTATTCTTTATTTATTTATATTTCTGTGTCGTACAAGCGTGTACACGGCGTAACACAGGAAACAGTAGCCAGTAACAAAAAAAAAAAAAAGTAAGCAGGAAGTCGATCGATCTTCGTTCCATCTGCAACGAAACTCCGTGTACCCGTCCGGTCCTTTCGACGAGAAACGAGGACGAGCTTCTTTCCCCTTCTTACAAGGTCTGTTAACATTTTTGGTAGAACACCTAACGCTGCGCGTACACTTTACAGCTTCACTGTCGAGAGACGGTCGCAATAATATTCGGTCACTTTTAAAACGATGGCAACTATCTTCCACCAAACGATTTTACTTGTTTCGAGATGTTAACGGAATAGTTGACGCGAACAAATTTTTGGAAAAATTGCAATTGCTCGGAATCCTGGGGAAAATTTTAAAGGTTGCTTTTCACAACCTTTTTATGCGAGCCTACATCAGTTTTAAAAAACACGGTTTGTAAAAAGCTCCGATTTTCCCCGCAATTCTGGCCGATTGCAATTTTTTTTTAAAAAGTTTTTCTGTTCCAACATCTCGAAAAAATTGCAGTTGTTTGGTCCGATCTCAAGAAAGTTGTCGTTTCTTTGAAGTGTCTGAATATTACTGTGACAGACCACTTAGCTTTCACAGTAGAGCCTCGCTCGTTGCGCGAAAACACGCGTGCAAAAATTCGCGATTGCGCACGAGGCGACCAATCATAGCGATTCGTAGTCTCGAACTTCTTCGCGAGTTCTAGTACCTTGAACAGGTTGCTCGAGATTGCAACTAGCGAGGCACTACCGTATTTGCGTTTCAGAGACTGAAATCTGTGTTTGCTCCTATGTCGACGATCGTGGTAGCTAACCTCGACATTCTACCGCGACTTTGATCCATTCGGCCGACTAGATTTTGGAAGTATGATCTGTGATTTAGGTGAAAAAAATCGCCGAATTTAATAAATTTAACCATCGATTCAGTGGTTACAGATCCGATGAATAGTTTTTGTTATCGGTTGCACGTGTTCCGAAGTAAAAGAGCTCGAAAATCGTCAGAGTCCTATGGTGCTAGCTGACACGTAGCTTAATCCGTTCGACCGACCCAGCAAGCTAAACTTTTACTTTTTGTTTTAGGAGTACGTACCTAGAAGTTAGACTTACACTTCGTGGATCGGATACCTGTAGTTGTTTATTCCTGTGGCAACTTTGTTGAACTTACGTGGATCTAGATTCCAGCAATAACAGTGCAATTTAACTCTTAGCTTATTCGTATGTCGCGTAGTACTTGTATTTTGTAATTTAATGCATTGATTGCCACTTGTAATGTCGCCTCACTGATTTATTTATCAAGTTCAACGAGGTGCGACGTTGTACTTATTCACGATGGTCAGTTTGCCCAAACATGTGCAACTCCTGTCTTTGATAATTATACGTAACAGTGCGTAGAATCGGATTTTAGCGTTATATTCTTTTTAACCCCTTGCCCTACAATAACGAGCCAGACTCGTCATGAAGATTCCGAATAGAGTCTAATAAATGTGAACGTTATTAATTTCCTTTAAATCGAAATAAAAATCTATTTTTTGTAGTTGATATATATCCTTCGAGGAAAACGTAGGCATACAATAAATATAAACTATCTTTTTCTTTCTATCAAATTCTGAACGACGAAGAATTTCTAATCATTATAATCACAAAATAAATAGTAGTGCAAGGGGTTAATAGAATACAAAATGATCCCCGGCAAATTCCAAAGGTTACAGTTAAAATTTTAAAAGGATGAAACTCAACATAGACTTTCAAAGAACTTGTAAACCCGTTCTTGCTTGTAAAAGCAAAAAATCATAATTAAATCATAATTAAATTAGTTACTATACTAAATATAAGTAAATGTTTAACTGAAGTAGACTTATTTCAAAATAACTTCTTCAATTCTAATGATCATTTTGATTGAATCATTCAGACCAACAAAAAATTATGCAGAGATAACCTACGCGTGCCAACAACATTAATTACTTTCGATAAACTGAAAGTTTAATAATAATAATTTGATTGCAGTTCTTACAGATATATTTAATATTTAACATTACACATCTTTGTTTCGTTTATTTGTCACTTTTCTGGCAAATTGACCATGTACGGTGTAACAAATGTATATGTAAATAGTAATTGAACGTCGGGTCGGGACTGGATGGAGTCCGGCTACAACATTCAATTTTGACAATGTTAGAATAATTCTGATACTGATCCATGTTGCAGGGACACGGTTCGATGTGGCAGTGAATGTGCTAACAGTTTTGATTCCTTTTTTGTAGATGTTAGAATGGTATCCGTCCATAGTGCGAGTAAAAAGAGATGACGAAATGGGTTCGGAAGTTGAGTAGAACGGAGCCAATCAAGTGTGATAGCGAAACAGTTCCTTTTTGCTTGGTGTTCGCGGTTTCTTCTGTTGTAGGCTGCTATTCGGATGCGTTGATCGGCAAACGAAATGTCGACGGTGTTTTGTACGGTCAACGAAAACCGTTCAAGGAACAGGAAGCTCGCGTTTACTTTCGAAAACGAGGATTCGACGGAGTCCTACTCACAGGACAATCCGTTTCTAATCGTCGATCGATCCGTCAATGATTCAGCGAGGTATGACACGCAAAAGATTGTTTATTACGTAGAATTTCGAGACCCTTCCAGGTTCACGTAGTGTTTAGAACGGAGGTCGTAAATAATAATTTTACAAATTTTTCCGAGTCAGGAAGTAAAAATTAATTTTTATTGAAGTGGAAGCCAGTTATCAGTCAGTCTATGAAATTGAAGGGATTAAGAAATAACCTTTATGAAAGATTAAAATTTGTTTAGCTACTGGTAACTATTATTTACGACGGAAATTTAATTTTTTTTTCAATTTAATTTCCGTAATTTATAATGGCTACACGTAAACAAAATATTTGAACTCATGTTTTCAACTCGTACGCCGTAACTTTAAAATTTTTGTCTTATAACAATTGCAATGTCTGGTCGTGAAGAATTTCTCACCGAATAACTGCGGAAATGCGAATAGATTACTCGATTGTGAACCTCTTTTACATCGTCCTGTAAAAAGCTTGATGATCAGCAAATTAGGAATGACGAAGATGAAGCTTTGTCTTTCGTACGAAACATATTTTTTTGGAGTTCGCAGACTGTTATTTAAATGCGACGTGGAACGCAAATGTTACCGAGGTTCATTAGTATGAACATCGTTACAGAACTATCGACCGAGATCGAACAATTATTTTGTCGTCCAATATTCGTGAGAAGGGCGGTTTTTAAATATCAAGCTGTTGAGCGGTAATGTGAAACGAGTTTCACACGCATGTTGGGAGATCCGAGTAATTGGCAGGCAATAAATTACCGAGGCAATTTGCCCCTCTGAAAAGTAACGTGCAAAATTTTGGCACTTTTTGTTTGTTATTTCTAAAACGATTTTATCGAGCAATTAATACGTTGAAAAGATCAATCGACCATTTTTAACTTTTCACTGCACGTTTTCCTATTTGCTCTAAAAATATAGTCAAGTTATTAGATGACTCCCTTAACTAAAATTAACACTAGGTTTACAAAGCACTAAAAGTGACTATTTCACAAAACTATATAACAATAACAAGAATTTATTTATCCAAATTTTCAGCCATTCTTTAACACTAGAACTACCGGATGGCTCAAAATGACTTCCTCCTAATTTTTTCTTTTAGAGATATTGAAATTATCAATATGTTTCCATGAGAACATTTTTTAATAAACTTCTCTATCGAAGTAGATATTTAAACAAAACTAATACGAAATCTAAAAAAATCTTATTTTGTTGTTATTATAAGGCAATGTATGCCAGTTGCATTTAGTGCTTGGTCATTCTAGTGTTAAATCACAGATATACCAAAAGAAATAAATTTGTTTAATAATTCCATCTGGATGCATTTTTATAATCTCAATAATCATGAATTAAAAATATTAGAACTCGCCATTTTTACGTGAACCTAGTGTTAACAACGTACTAAATAATTTGAAATCCATTCGGTACAGTGACTTTTCGATATATGTCGCCCAGGCCTGGACGATAAACGTCGCGGAATTACCCCCACTACCGCGGGATACACCATTTTCTTCATCTCCGAGGCCAATAAACTTGTACGTTGCAAGTATACCGACTTACAATTAGCAAAACGACTACTCGGATTACCATTACTGAAACTTTTGCTTTCCGTTGAATGCAATACATTTAGTTAACGTCTGAAATTAACAAAAATACAACGTACCGATGCATCTGTGTGAAATCGCTGTCCCTAATGAAGAAGATCGTTGCATCGTTCACACTGATCTACACGATTATTTTTTTTTCGATCCGTGTTGATAAGATCGCATCATCACCCGTGTCGTATCGTGTTATTATCGAGATCATCGTGGAAATTCAAGATTCTATAGATGCATATACGCGCACCGTGTCTGGTCATTTTCCTCGTTGTGGAAACGCGGCGGAAGGGAATCCTTGCGTAAACACGATAAGAGAAGCACATAGACAGCGGTTGCGTTTAACATTTTATCTAATAATTTTTACATTTAATTACACACTACGGCGCATCGTGTTGCCGCGCTATCAAGCGGATCCGTTTTTGCGACGAGTCTTTAACATTTTATCAAGGCGGCTGCATTAGATATACGTCGCCAGTTTCGACTGTTTAAAATAGATAAATCGAAACAGCACCGCGGTTTTCGTTTTTTAAATGACCGCATGATTCATTGCTTCGTTCCCGGCTATCTAAATTACAGACTATTCCCGTTGATAGTAATCGTTTACTTTGCATTCTCGTTAACGGGATATTTATGCCAAAACCTGGCACGTCAAACGTACTATTTCGTTTCTCATGAATACCTGCAAGAAAATATTCGAAATCGATACAATACGATCATTACTGGACGACTTACTATGGCAAAACTGGGCGAGTGTAATTTGAAATAGCAGAAGGATCAAAAGAATTGAAACTACAAACTACAAAATCACAGAAATAAGTTTTTATTTTGCATAAAGATCCGCCGGTCCGATCATTACAGAATTTATCGGACAAAATCAATGGAACATTTATAGCGTCGTGATTGTTTTCGGAAAAATAATGTCCAGCCGATGTGAACATTCTTCGATGTGACCTTTTTCGTAATTTGTCCACGGAAATGCGAATCTGCATAAAGTTTCACGAGCAAGTAATAATGCTCGAGAAGCACGCACGTTACTCAAGTCTCCAAACAAATTTCAGATAATTCAAGCTATTGGAAACAAACAAACTCGGAAGCACATTCCATCGTATGAAAATAACCTTAAGGAACATTTACGAGGGCATCGGAGATAGAACAGATTGTTTCTCGAGTAATGGGCAAAATATTGTGCAAAAGTAGTATTTTCTAGCTTTCTTTTCGACAGCAGAGGACAATAAGAAAGTTTCGATAGTGAAAAGCCAGAGAATTACGTATCCGTTTGTACTCTAATTTCGTTCGTGCACCTGTCTGCAACGCACAATCGCAGTTTTCAGATCGTAATCATTCGGTAGACAAAAGAATAGCAATGTTTCATATGAATTTCAAATTACTCAAAAACTTCCACTTGCTCCTATTAAGAGTTTTAATTGATTACATTAGTTCGCAGAAAGATCGGAACAGAGTTATCGGCCACACAATCAAGCATATTTATCGGGAACTTTTTAATGAAGTATGAAGTTAAGTGAATTCGTTCCGATTCGAGCAAACATTCATACATAAATTCATGCTTCTCAGTGAAATTAATAAGTTAACATTCAGTCTCTCGTAATTACTGGCAATATTCGATAGATAAAACTCGATGTTGTGTTCCTTGTGTACAATTTTTAGGTTAAACACAGTTTCAGAAAATGATCAATTTCCAATGCATAAATCATTGCTAGCGGATCTTTGTGGAAAATAAAAGTTTTCTGCACCTGTTGCAAGACATAAGAGTATTCTAGAAATTTCTTTAATTTTTTCAACAATCAATTCAATTCAATTTTAACTTTTCTGATATCAAAACATTTTCTAAACTTTTGTTTAGTCCACTTTTGTTTACTTTTTAGTCCACAGTTCAAGTTTTAAGGAGAACCTATTAAAAACTTGTATATTATACTTCACTCGATTTTGTCGCGATCGGAAAAGAATGTTTCTTTACATTCGCAGTCTACTAATGAGCGATATCATGTGTCCTCGAATTAACTCGAAACCGTCGAACTGCTGAAACGACGGTTGCGGGGCAACTGTGCGTTTGCGAAACTTTCACGGGTCAACTTTTCGCAATTAGCATCAGCCACTCGAACAGTTTTGGGACGGTAATCTTTTTTCCTCAACACCTTGTACATTTAGTTGCCAGTTACATTCCAGCACCGCCTCGGGAGAAACCCTCGCGAACGGAGCCGCTTGAAATCGATCGATCTCTGAAATATTCATCGTGTTCCATGCGGAGGCCCCTGCCTGCACCGAAGGAATTGGCCACGAGACCTCGCGCCTTTATCGATTAATCGATAGGCGAACCCATCGCGCACGATTTCGGCCTCGTCTACGACGAAACGTGAATATTAATCTGCCGCCTTCGCCCTAGAAAACGGACGTGGACGCCACGGCTCGAAACCCGACGCTGCCCCGTCCTGTTTCCCCTTTTCCATCCTTCTCTCCCCCCCCCTGTCCTTCGATTCCCCTCCCCCCACCCCGTTCTTTATTTCTCTTTTATTCGACGCTCGGAGTCCCGAGCAATCCGCCAGACTCGATTCCAGAAAGGATTAGCGAAGTTCGCGAACCCGAACTTCGCTGCAATTCGCTCTTCCACTTTTACGACCGCTTTGCCGGAGATCTCATTCTTTTTTTTTTTCCTACATCCTCGTCCACCTTTTCCAATCCTCCCTTAGTTTTAATCAGGTTCGAGCACCAACGTGCGACGGCTCTTTGACGGCTGACGTATCCTGTTGCGATCCCTTCTTCATCCGAATCATCGGCGTCTTCTACGTACAGTAGTGCACACTTACGATTGCAGTGATTAAGGGGTTATATACAGTTAGAATTTTCAAAAAATCGAATTTTTTTTAGTTCATTTTCGTAATGTACATATATTTAAGTATACGCACAAAAACTTCCAAGTCAATCCGACAATTATTTTCGAAGTTACACGCATATTCGTAAAGACGTGTCAGAGCGTTTGAGAGCGTCAGAGCATTTCAACGCGATCTTTCGACGCGTTTTTCTCGAAACTGTGTTTTCAAAGTCGGTGACCAAGATTTCTCGGAAACAGCTGAACCGATCACTCTCGAATTTTAACACAAGCTTCTTAAGTATATTTTTTAGTAATTAATCGAAGCTTTTTTCTCTCCGATGAATATTTTTGTTTTCTACAAACAATTTAAGGCCAAAATTTTTGTGAAAAATCGATTTTTTTCTTTGAAAAGCTGCCATTTTGTCACAAAATTTTATTTTGCTTATTCCTTCGATTAATTACTAGATTATACATTTCTTTAACGAAATCAGTTTGATTTTTTATTTTTGATGATCCAGTCCAGAGATATAGTGGTCACCGCAAAGCGTCTTTTTTTTAGAGGAGCTCCAGGAGATCAGCTGTAGCAGGGTTCAAAATTATTATTTTTACAAATAAAAAATGTTGAAATACAGTTAAAAGTTACCATAATATGTGTACAAATTTTTACATTGATAGATGTAAAGGTCTTCTCAGGAAAAATTCTTAAAAAATTGCTTTTTTTGGGCCTCCTAACTGTATATAACCCTTAACGCTTCTTTGTAGTTCGCAATTTCCTAGAAGAAGGGAAAATTTATATCTATACCCTACAATAGCAAACCCTGCTCGGAATCTTCGTCACGAGTCTGACTCTCGGTTCGTTGACACTAAACCAATACTGACCGAGACCCAAAAGTAATTTATATGTTGGCGTATAAAAATGTCGAGATTGAATTTATTCGGACTTTGTGCGGTTCGCGTTATAATTTAATTTGATCGTTTGATCGTTCGATCATTTCCCAATAATCGCGAAATAAAAAATTTCGAATAAATGTTGTCGAGTTTCGGAGGACAACGCAGCCACTTTACATTGATTTTTGGGAATAAAAAATTATTTTATTCTCCATCGAACAGCATGTTCTAATCAGGAACATTGGAATTGAATTGTAAGACGGGGGGCTAAGCCTTCGCTCTTTTGCACACTTAAGTGTCCGCCCAATTCCGAAGGAATGGAACGTCGGACAGAGCTTGAGCCGGTCGATTAAAAGTTTTGTGATCGTTTAGTATCAATATCTTACACACGGTCAGTCGGGACCGAATGCGGACACTTAACTGTGTGCATAACGGCCGCGCGTGTCTGTGCTGCTTCTCTCAAACCGTAGCCGAAAAATTCGAATATTTGTGGAAAATGCAAGGAAATCATAGTGAGCACGGTTCGATTAGCGCCGCTTACGCTATCAGTTGAATATCGATAAAACATTATTTTCAAGATACAGTAAACTCTCCGGAAAATGCGATAAGAAAACTTTTTAAAAAGAGTGTACGTTTATATATGTATATATATATTGTATGTGGCAGTAAATGTACGTATAAAGAATTATTTAAAAAGAGACTGTACACTTACTGCCACGAAAGATATATGCAATCTTTTTTCAATAATTTGTTCATCGCGTTATATAGGTGTCTCGTTTCGTGATGATCTTTTTAAATAAAACATTTGACTATCGATACAATTGGCCTCTCGATTGGTTATGTTTCAAAAACACACAGTGTAACTTTCATGCAATTATCTGTAATGATCGTAATTATATTACATTGATCCCAGAATGCACTATAAGGAATGGCTTCCGCGATTTAACGTTGATGTATGAAAAAGAAAAATCAATGAACGAAACGTGAATTGAATGTACGATCCTCCAGCTCGATAATTAAACGTAACGCTCAAATTTACGCAACGAGAAAGCATTAGCCAGAAATACTAATTGCTGTCTGAAAGAGTTTAGTCCAGTAATCGACGGTAGTCAACGAATGGATTTCATGACGTTCGAAACGTGACCCAAAAATAGAACTATCTAATGGACCCAGATCTCAGAGCAGCATTTCGATGGCTGTTCCTGGAATAGCTGTCGATACTATCCTCGGGGATAGATGTATACGTCCTACCGATAGTCTTACCCTGGAGAGTAATGTTTCGATATGAAAGAATTGATCCCGCGTGGAGATGTGGCATAAAACTTGCAGAGTTCTGCTCTCAAGTGCACACCGACACGAGGACCACTTTTGCGTAGACACTTTGAATCTTTCAAATGTCGATATGGAACAGTGTCGCCAGGTGGAGAAAATCGAGGGGAATACAGTGTACCCCCTCTCTGCTGACCAGAGTAATATGCGACACATTGCGCGTGCGCGAGACCACGCGGCGCGTCACGTGACCAGTCTACGGTCTCAGTGGGGGACGTTAGAGTGTGCTAAACAGATACCCAAATGGTCATCTTTTGGGGACACTGATATCCCCTTGGAGCAGTGTCTCCAGATCAAGACTCGTTCCCCTACTCTAATTTCTCCTTCTACCTCGCTTCCGCCACGGCCCGGTCACGTGACTTTTCCCCCTCAATTCGTACTCCCTCCCCTCATCTGGCGACACTGCCTTAGAGTCGTCCACCAATTTCTATTCCTTGAAACGTTCCATTTTGTTCTGATTGCGTTGCACAGTATTTGTTTGGTTGTCTTGGCGTTTAAAGACAAAATAACCTAATTTTCAAGGCATAACATAAAATAAACCTACACGGTTTTGATAAAAACCGAAATCACCATTTCGTGCGAAGACAAATCATCTTGTTCGTCTCAACATTACTTTTCCAACGATTTGACACTTTCCCACTCCAATATAATAATATGAAAGACAATAGAAAGATCAACGCGTCGCCAAGGTTTATTAAACGTTTCAATTAATTTTGAAGATATTTCGTTTTCGATTTTACACGATTTGCTGTTCGTTAAATGCACAACCCCCTTCTGGATAAACGAAACCGATTTTGTGGGATTATTTCATAAAGCTCGGCCGCATCGTTATATGCGTTTCGTTAATATCGTTAAATTACATGTTTCGCCAATTTACCACATGTTCACGAAATAATCTTCTCATAATTTGGTAATCAAAATATTGATCGAGAACCGGTGTAATTACAATTGGATAGTGTGTTTCGAGTATCGTTTCGGGACGGGTGTAATAATTGCGCGATCATTAGAATATTGTGGGTGAAATGCTGAATCCTCTGAAACTTGCAATTGTTCTTTACAATTTTGTATATAATTCCATTCTAATATCGTTGCAGTTTTTTTCTGTTTTATTATGCAAAGATTTATTCTAAGACGATCATGTTGTTAAGCTACTAAAGTAAAATGCAATTGATTTAATCGGTAGTAGTCTTCGTAAAAACAAACGATTTATAAGCTTTATGATTTATGGCTCTATTATTGAGTTCGTTTCCACAGGTTTGCAATCGTATAATGTATTCCGCAAATTAGGTTAAACAATCATGAATTAATCAATTTGTGTATATGATAATTGGCAAACTTCCCGAATTAATTTTGAAGTATTGTAGTTTACCAATTAGAGAGCAAATCATCAGATAATGGAACATCCAGAATAATAGAATCAGATAATAGAGCATCCAGAATAATACAAGCAGATAATAGAACATCTATAATTGATCTACATTTAGCGAAGTCTCCTCGATTGTGCTCCTGACTTTCGCCGGTTCACTAGCAAAAAGCAATCAGCGAATATCTTATTAGTTCCAATTAGGTCATTAGAAATTAGTTCTCAGGCTTACCAACAAAGGATCCGCTATTCTTTTAAGCAAACGTACAGTTTAAGGGGTTTTTCAAGTGTGACGCTCTTATTATAATTTGCTTAAGAATTTTTCAAATGGACAGTCTATTTCCAATGTTGGTACAGTCATTAATCAATATTCGAAAAATGTACAGTGTTTACTCGATATATATATCCATAACACGGGTCTACCCAGGGACATATATCGGCTAGGAGATAATATTCTTTGATACACGAGAGGCCTCGGACGCATAACACGGCTCGGGTATGTCTCTTGGACGATACATGACACTGGCAAGACCCATGCTCTTGACATACATCGAGAACTCACTGTATATCCAGAAATTGTTTATACAATTTTAAATACTTGTTTCTTGGTTCTACTTTGTCCGCAATAGATACATGTTTAAAAATCATATTTTACTGGCGTAGATGATTGGAAATAAAGTTTAACTAAACCAAAGTTAGACTAAAATGAAAAAATCAAGATGTTCCTGAATATTGAACGTACCAAGCACTAAAAGTACCTGGTAGACATTGCCTTTTAAAAATCATAATATTGAATTTGTTCAGATTCTCTACGACTTTTGTTAAAAGAAATTTATTCTACTATTTTCAATGAATGGATTTTTATGTTTTCAGTAATTATTATATTATATCGAAAGTCAGTCACTTATCGTTTATCGTTATCATCTTGAAAATTGGCAAAATTCTGAAATCGCATATTCCGAAAGTTCACACTTTGCTCGGTAATCTGTTACCTAAAACAGTATGATAAATTAAATGTAAAAATATGATTTTGGTACTCGCGAGAGCTGCGAGTGCGTGGATTAGCTTATCAAAATTTCAGAGCGATCGGCCACGTGGTTTTTAAGACTTCATCTACGCCAGGTGAAGAAAGTACACTCCCGCTCATAAGTCTTAGGACAGTGATCATATTTATATTCAACTCTGTAAAAATGAAATAATTGTTGAACGATGCGAACAAAGTTTTCCTTATTTAAAGGTTTACACGTCAAAGAAAGGATACTGCTCTCATATTTGAAAAATCTTACTAAGAAGTAAAAAAATAGATTTTCTTTTCATCGAAGAATCCTCCACGTTTCTTTATTACAGTTTCCACTATTCTTGGCATTCGCGGATCAATTTTTTCATACTTTTTCTTGTTATATAATTCCATTATCGTTCCAAAATATTCCACAAACACGTTTTCGAAGTAGGGCAAAAGTTCCGTAACTGTTTGTCCAGTTTATCCCCTAATTTTTCTATGGGATTCAAATCTGGTGATTGGGCTGGCTGTTTCATAATTTTTAATGAATTACTACGTTGTAATGCTACTGAACATATCTCTACATATAGCTCTACATATTTATATTATGTAGTTAATACAGTTAAATGTTCATAACCTATACGAAACACCAGGGTTTTACTAAAAACCAGAGGTGTCCTAAGACTTATGAGCGGGAGTGTACGTTCAAAGTTTAGTACCGGCATCGCTAGGTATACTTCGAAAAGTAGAATTAGAAAAAAGAAATCGATTCTTTGACCCGTCCACACGAGAATGGCCCCTTAAGCTCGGCGGAACGTAACGGATCGGTAGCCGGCGCGGCGCAGCGCGGAGCAGCGGTGATCTATCAGGATCCAGCGAGATCGTTCGATTGAACGCGAAATGAAATCGGCCGGGACGGCGAGCGATTTCTAGGAGCGCGAAATCCGCATCCGGTCGGCTGGCAGGACGGCGATTGCCGCGGAAAAATCGCAGTTAACGAGGAACGCAGCGTTACAAGCGTAACCTTGCAATCGTAAAGGTCTAAAAATATAATGGACGCACGGAAAACTGCATAATGCATCGACCCAACTGCACTGCGTTATCGCGCTCGCTCGCTCGCTCGCTCGCTCGTTCGCTCCCGCGCATACATGCATGCATGTATGCATACGGCGTGCACGTCACGACAGATAAATCGTAAATTGGACAGTGATGCTCAATTTTGTGTGCGTGTGATCATTTTCGCGACTCCGCCGAGAAACAATTGGCCGGCGCGGGCCTGTGTGCATCCTGCGCTATTTTCGGACCACCTTTTTGCACTCGAGCCGCGAAAACGATGTCGTGCACCATTGATAGGCGTACATACTTCCATGCAAATCGTCTATAGCAACGGAGCCTCAAATCTGACGAATGTTCAACAGTCGAAAGTAAGACTAAAATATTACCGTGCAAATTATTCGTAAATACTATAATAGGAAGTTGTAACAAAATTAGGAAACCTGGAGAACGCGGCAGTATTTTTCTTTTTTTTTTTGCTTACGAATAGTATAACGTTCATGTTATCTGGTGATGCAAGGTGTGTTTAGTGCATTCGTAGATCGTTGTCTACGACCGCAAATGACACACAGCACGAAGTTAATACTGTTTGATATAGCTACTCCAGTTTGACGTCTAGGTCTGTTTTACGTTTTATTTTTTTTTTCTTGTTGCTGCTTTTTAAAATTGTGTTTATAGACTTTTCGTTATATTGGATTTTAATTTTATTCGTAGTTGCGCAACATACTGACAAAGTAGATACGGAAACTTGCGGTTCTTATTAGACTGTGTAGAAAATAACAAATTTCCTGAATTTGTTGAATATCTAAATGCGGAAAGTTTCAAAGAGTACGCTATGGAGACCTGGAATTTACAGTTCAACTGTTAAGACGAACGGCGATCGTTTATTTAAATGCTTACTCTGTACTCTGAGATCTTTCTTAGAAAGAAACGGGTATTGAGGAATTTTATGGATCGTCGTTGATTTTTCTATTCCGATCTTTCTAAAAAAATTAAAATTCTGGATGTTCCGTTGACTCGAGAATTGTTCTAATACGAAAGGATCGGCAACGCTCGTGTTCCGCTAATTATTAAATCGACTATTACTTTCATCTCCACCACTACTTATTGTAAATTAAACGAGTAAAACTATGATCCGAATTGTGTCGTGTTTGGTGTCGTTTCGATCAGGAAAATGCCACGGATATTAAAATTCCATAAAAGAATCGCTAGAAGTAAAAAAGTTCTCAAGTGTTGACGCTGTTCCGTGTTTAACGCGAGCGGCAAGAGATAAAAAAAAAATAGAGTTTGTACACGATATAAGCGACATTTCGGTCCCGAAGTTTTCATGCACATAAGTCGCAACGTTACTGTACTTCGAACTTTGCCCGCAACATCGAGGATATCTCTACACGCACTACTACTAATTAAGGGGTATTCCGGTTTTCGAGGTCGTTTTTGCACGAGTTTTTAGGATTTTTTTCACGAAAGTTATTCAATCTGTTGCATTGGCAGTTTGCACACATGTTCACTCGTAATTGAAGTACACGTGTGATTTTCGTCAAACAAGAATAATGAAAATTACATCAATTAGATATTTCTTGGTATAGTATCTTTTGAGAAAAATACATATGTCGACTGTTGCCGTGTCTCCGGTCCTGCTGCTTATCGAAAATAAAAAATGAGGTAGCATATTAATCGGCATGAAGCGTGGCTATGGTTCGAACAAAAATAAGTAACAAATCTTGATTATTTACAAAATGGCGGGATATTGAACTCGAATTACCGATGTCTTTATATTTTTCCGCCTTTAGCGCGATAAAAAAAAAAAGAAAAAACGACGGATTCAAGAAATGCTGGTTGTTATAATAACAGGGTATATACTGAAGATACTATTAAAACTCGTGTCAACAGTTTCGGAGAAAAGTGGATTAATTTTCGGAATTCGAGCAAATCCTTTTCCACACACATTCTGCAACCCTTACGTATACTTAACCTTTGAACTCGGAGACTCTTCGATCATGAAAACAGATTGACGTAATTTTAACAGAACCAAGGTGAATATATCATGTTTACCTGAAAACGAATTGTACAACACAAAAAAGAGAGAATGAGAATGAAAGAAAGAAAGAAGGAATTCTTCTTTCTTGTGAAAGAATTGTTCGTCGAATTAAAAATGGAATCGAAATTTTCCGAAATTCGATGATCGAATGAGCTGGTTTAAAAGGTTACGGGAAATGCGGAGGAGAGATGGATTTTTTTGAAAATCGAAAACCAGAATACCCTTTCGGGACAGAGCAGGAAAATATCGGATTCTCAAAGTCGGCGAACCGGGCTCGCCTCTTAATTACGCCGCGAAGGGGAAATGAGTTTTCACGTGATAGCCCCCGTCGAGTTTTCGGTTTTCCGGCGAACCTGAAGTGTGTCGACGTACGCACGCCGCGCCGCGACGTTTCCGGGTAGCGTAGACGCATCCGGGGGTCGCAATTACGCCAGTCGCGAAACGCGGCGCGGCGCAACGATCGCCCCGGCGAAGTGCAATCGAGAAGAGAATTAATGAACGTCGTGCACCACTGACGTAGAGTACAATCAATTAGCAAAGTTCCAATTAACGTAGGTTTTAGGTCATCCGGCGGCTGCCGACGCGTACAGAATCGACACGTCGCCGCTTCGACCCGGACCATTAGGATAAGTTCAACGTTTTCGCAAGTATCCCTCTCCCCCACCCCCCCCCCCTCCATCTCGCCATTGTCCCTCGTAATAGCTACGCTTTCCTCGCCGTCGTCGACCAGATCGATTCATTTCGTTTGCTGTTGCGCGACTTACGCCATCGGTTCGATGTTCGATGGAATGCGTTTTTCTCGAAGTTACACGATTCGATCAGTATACATACAAGATGTCGCCAATCTGGTGGCACGAGTCGCAAGGAAGCGAATTTGCATGAAATACTAAGGTGAAAGAAAAGAATCATGTTCTTCTCGTTTGAGGTTTTGTTTCCGAGGAAATCGAGTTTGAAGATTCACGCGCGTGCTATTAGGCCAGGGTCATAAGGTCACAATCTACTGGTTCTACTTCCTGCAAGTATTTGGTCGGTCTGTGGATTTTTTTTTTTTTAATTTGTCCATCTTGCCTGGCTTCAACTGTTGCACGAGCTCATTCGTTGATTTAGCTGAGTCTCTCTTCGAGAAAAGCAGGGATTACAACTGTTACAACCTAAAAGAAAAGAAATCAAGGAGTAACAAGTATTTCAAAAATTTTTCCTCTTGTTGACAAATGGTGTCGTTGAGAGAAATTTATTTCCATCGCTAATAACAGTTATGGATGGGAGAAGTTCATTTCGATCGTTCATAAAAGTTATTTATGCAGGAAATTTGTAACAGTTATTATTAAATAGTGCAACTTTCAAATGGTAGACTATCAATTATTTAATCAATTTTTCCCAAATTTTTTTTCAGTTTTCAGTTTTTCCAAATTTTCTCCTGACAAATTACATCGCAAATCATCTAACGTTAATTTCAGAGCAGAAAAGCTATATTTCTGGTTTTCCCAATTAAAAAAATTTTGAAAAATTTCTTTTCCAGATGTTGCGTTGTTTTGAGTAGACATCTCAGTAATCGAATAAGCAACTGGAATGAATTTTCTCATCAACAATTATTATGAACAAGTGAAAAGAAATTCGATCATCGATAACTGTTATGAGTGATCGAAATGAACTTCTCTCATTGATAACTGCTTTGAGCAATCGAATCAGTTTTTCTTCATCGATAACAATTATCGATGAGGATCCAAGTTTTTGGACACTAATAACTGTTGTTTGTAACCAAACAGTATAAAAATCGATAATTCTTAATCATTTTGTTCTTTGAATCTTTTTCTTTATATTTTGTATAGATTGCCTTAAATGTCAATAACAATCGACTTTTTATCGTAGAAAATTTTAGAATAACTGTTATTTTTGGCCCCTGCTTTAAACCGAAATAAAATTCTACTTTGACATTGTTAATCTACAGCTATTGAAGAACATACACGCCTACAATAGATATAAATTTTCTCCTTTTTTTTGAGAAATTGCGAATTACAGAATAGTACTATTCATTGAAACTGTAAAATAAATCGTAATGCAAGGGGTTAAACACAAAAAACATTACTTCTTTTTTCGATTTATTTTTTCATGTAAATGCACACCTTGTGGCTTGTACCATCAGATGACACACTGTATAGAGGAGAGTCGTGCAGTACAGGACCCTCTAAGTTCTTCTACTATAATCGTAAAATAATTGGGCAAAAATCGAATTTCGAACAAGTAGCTTATAGTATGAACAGTGCTTAACAAAAGGGAACCAAATCGTTTTTCTGAATTAGTAATTCGCAGGAGTAAAAAAATTTGTCACTCGCAGCGAATTGTCATCCAGTACCGTTAGTACATTAATATATAATTTATTAATATAGTGTATTATGAGCTTGAGGTAACCTTGAATGGACGTCACGAGAAGTTGGGAACTGTGCGTTAAAAATTCAACAAATATGGCTCTTATCATCTGTTTATTCGTTTATCTAAGAATTGACGTGAAATTGTTGGACGCGAAAAATTATTCTATGGGAAATAAAAATTGGGTCGATGTCGATAGAATTCGAAATTCTGTAGAAATTTTTGTCAGAATTATGTCGAGAATGAAAATGTACAGCGGGCATAAAAACTATTTTACATATTTTAAAGTATCGTGCAGAAATGTTACTTCCATTTTCGTTCGGTTTACGCTGCGGTGTAATTTCATACTGCCGATGCAATTTTCGTAACGCGAGGTGTTTAAAAACTGACGCTTGTTTCACTCTCCAACGGTTCATATGGAAATGTACACCTACTTTCGGAGTATGCGTTGCGCAAAAAAGCATGGTTTCCATGAACGAGATTTTCGAGAGTTAAAACAGTTTTTCCGAAGCCTTTTTTCACGTTAATCATCGCAATGCGTTAGACTGTTCGATGTTTAAATGTAAATAACCGCGGGGGGAAATGAGTCGGGTATCGAAAAATTTTAACAGAACTTGTAAACATAAGTTTGTCATTTTTTCCCATCGGATATCATGCTTCCCAGTCTTGATTTAAATTTAAAAGATTTTTGGAATCTGAATTTTCCTACAAAAAGTTTCGATGGTGAGTTTCACAAAAAGTTCGTTCGATTTTCGATCTGATCCTCGTCATCGTCGTCCGTTATGGAAACGGTTTGCATAGAACACCGTAGACGTTCGAAATATTTCCAGCAGACCCTTGGACCGTCCTCGTGAAATCTTTAGTTGGTAATCGTTCGCCGAAAAAAGAACTATCGAAAAAGAATTGAGATCGATCGGTACGGTTGCAAGGCGAAATTACATCTTACAGAACGCTCGATTCGCGACGAGAGAGCCTCCCTCGGATAAACGTTCTCTCGCTCTAATTCGATCGTGCTCAAGCAGAGATGAAAGCCGATTAGAGGACAGAGTGATTCGGTTTGGTTTAGGTTCTTCAGGATGCAAAAATTGACACCGACGCGACGGGAGAGAGAGAGAGAGAGAGAGAGAGAGAGAGAGAGAAGCTTCGATTCAGCTCCTGGAAGGTCTTGGGATCGCGTCTTATTGAAGATGTTAGCTCTTAGTTCGACGTAGCACTCGAGTTTCTGTTCTAAAGTTCCTAAAGACTCGCGTTCTAACTTAATTGTATATAACGTGTAGATGATAGATCGTACTTATTAGCGTGGTACACGTTAACGTCCTATCGTACTATGTAGATACCGCGTAAGTAATTAACCGAGACGTCCAAAATCGAACGCGGAGCCTGAAACACGTAGCTGAAGTTACACGTACAGTGTCTATCGTTTCTTTATTTTCCGTTTAATTTTATTTCGAAGGTACCCCTCGCGCTTGTCTGTAGTTTAAACAAACTTATTATTTATCCTTGCTGCGGCTCAGAACATTTTCCGCTCGATCGATCGTTCGTCGTTGCAGGGTTTAATTAATAACAACGCGTACGAGAACGAGCGGCAAAACTACTATCCAATGTTATTGTTTATAAAACGTTACACGTGACGCGGAAACTGTTAAGTCGCGTCTCTTATATTTTGTTACGGTGTTCACATTCGCCCTACACACTTTGAGCATATCGATTCCGTCTCGACCAACCTCGGAAAATTTATTTGTGAAATCTGTTGTGGTAAACGTTTGTTCGTCGGTCATTCGATATGTGATATGTTTAATTCGATTTGATAACGATTAAGAATTGGGCGGATCTTCGCTGTGCTCGAAGAAGGATCGAGAAAGCCATATACACTACCGCGCGAATGTAATTGATCACTGATTCGAAACGGAACGACAAAACCTTAAGGGATATTATTTTTATTCGTAAATAAATTTAGATCGTGTAAGTGATCAAATATTTTTTACAAGTAGTGTATATAGATTACTGTTGAGCGGGCTCGAGGCTTCTAGTACCCTGAGTGCTCGAAACGGCGGAAAAACAGGCGAATCCATTACTATGGAATTGTGTTGCGAGTCTTCGATTGATTTTGCCTACTCATCGCATGAAAAATAATTTCATATTGCATATTATCCTACATGCAGATACACACATGTTCGAAACATTTCGCTACCAAAATGTATTCCATCACAATTAACGAGTATCAATCATTAACTGGATTTATAGATGATACGAAAGAAGTGATTGCAAAGATACACGATATCTGTGTGGGACATCATGATTCAGGGTAAACGGTAAGGAAAGTAGTACAATTAGCAACAATGTAAATAATTTTGTTTGTTATGCATTGAATCGAAAATCTACAGTTGGTGATCGATAGACTCGAAATCATTTCACTCTCAACTTATTAAAAACATTAAAGAAGGAAATAAATTTTCACTTCTTTTGCAGTCGATGTATAAAATTTTTATTTAGCATAACGATCCGCAGTTTAACCTCTTAAGCACGGCGCGTATGGCACAAAAGCCGCTATAGTGGCGTTACCGTTTAAACTAATGCTTTCCACGGAAGCCACTATAGTGGCGGACAGTGCTTAAGAGGTTAATGACCAAATTATTAGTGCCACAGTACGAAAATCATATTTCATATCCAAGTGACGAATTACCTGCAATGCTACTCCATAAAAGAATAATAAGAATTCGTTATGGCAAAGTTTTCATTCAACGATTGACTGTTTCAATGTAAAATCGTTAACACATTCGCGACCAGTTTCACTGACTATCTTTTCTGTTAGCACATTGCTTATCAGCAATTTTCTTAAATTCTTTTCAAAATCAAAAATTTGTAATTGAGAATTTCTCATTAAATTGTTCAAAAACGATTCGATCAACAATTCAACAAATGTTTAGAATCGGTATAATCCAATAATTTTTTCTGTCAACCCTCATACGCTCTTCAGAAGTAGTTGCTTAAAATGGCTCACGATGATATTTCACCGATTTTTGCTTCACACTTTAAATTTAAAAAAATATGTTTCATTTGTACTGTCACATTTTAAAGAAATATGTCTTACAGCACAGATAGAAAGTGATTAATCATTTTCTGGTATGTAAAAATAGTAAATCGGTGAATTTTCACCCTGAAGAACGTGTGAGGGTTAATATGCGTTCGACAGGTACAGTGTGAAAATGTTTTACCAAATGCAACGTAACTCATTTATGAAATATTGATCGAAAGAAAGTCATGGATTCTCTGAATATTTTGTACTATGGCTTTAAACAACAAAGTGTGCAAAATTGCCTATCTTTAGGTAAATAACGAGATTCTGGACGTTAATTAATATATACAGGTGGCTCTAACAATTCGATCACCACTGTATTTATAAATTAGGAGCGATCGAATAATACAAATCGCTGTTTAACCCTTACGTGAACATTCTAAATGTGCTTTAAAAATGCTATGATTCGATCCAATTATATTTAATATATTGATATATAAAATTATATTTAATATATTTAACGAGATATTTAATGATATGTTTTATATTGGAATATATTTTTCGTAATATTCGGATTATTTATTGGAATATTTCTTTTTTAACGGATCATATTTTTCGTCTGCATCGGAATGGTGAATGGAAACGTAGCGAGTCAGTGAAACTTCGTCTATATCCACAGTATAAATTATAAAGTTTCGAATTGGTATTTTGAGCGGGTCCGCACCGGCCCTAATGGTCGGCACTTAAGGGTTAATATTAAATTTAACGTTTTATCGGAGTTACCGAAGATCCGAAAGTCGTTCGCACGGCTCGAGTGAATGATCGCGCGGTAAAATGTCGAAGACCTCCAACGTGTACGCTTTCATCTTGTACTAATTCGCCTCGGCTCCTCCTACAAGCCTGAAGACCGCTCGATACACCTATAGCAACGTACGTTTTCCTTTTAAGTTACGCGCGAGGGATGCGTGAAACCTTTCCGTCCATGAACGTTGTGACAGTTAATTTTGTTCTTTTATTTTTTCTGTTTAATTAGGTTTACCTCGCGGCCGATCATCGGCGTGTTCGTTCGGCTAAGGTTCGACTTGTACTTTCGTAGCGTTTCCACGACAGTGTTGATCTTGGACTCGATTGTAAATAGAACGTACACGTAGCATATCGTTCATGCTTCTTGCCAGGTAGTGTCACGTTACAATACACACACACACATACACACACACACACACACACAAATACACATATATCCGGTAGATTCTATTCCTAATTAGAGTTCCTGCGAAAAAACGGAAAGAAAAAAGAAAAAGAAAAAAGGGGTAGCAGAACCGTTAATCGACGGGCCGAAATACATACTCTGTGTCTCTAGTTTTTCCGCGGGAAACGATGGCGAGCGACAATCCGATTTTTACCGGAAAGGACCGAGAACCGACAGGGAGCGATCGAGCAGATGCATCTTCCGGAGAGATCGAAGGATCGACGGGAATCGTCGTTCAGGAATTACACAGGAATTTTGTGTTCGAATGCCGGTGCGAGTTTATTCTGTTTCCCGTGTTTTCTTTTCCTGTTACTTTCGCCGTTAATTAGGGCCGTAGAGCTTCGACAACGTTTGTAACGAGAACGACGAGCATGGCAGCCAGTAGTATTCCCGTGCTGCTGCCAGACGTATTAAACGGATCGAACGGTGCGAGAGCACCTTCGACGATTCTCCAACGAGAGGCGTTCCTTCTTCTGATTTTCCTTTTATTTATCGTTTAGCGGGCGTTATTGACAGTATTAAAACAGTTACAAAGAGTTAAGTATCCCTATCGCGGTTTTATTGCACGACGTATACGCGCGTGCACACGAGTCACCCACGACAGACACACGCATACACGTATAAACGGACGAACACGCGCCACACGCACACATCGGACACAAACGAGAACACACCACCACGTACACGATATGTAGACGCCTATTTAAAATACAAGAAAAAGGCATATATATATAGAGAGATATATATATATATAAATATATTTATATTTATAGACGTATGTACACGCAGGTTTATTACGGACGATAAAACACGATGATGCGTAATTGGCAAGCACTTTTACGAAGTACAAGACCGTTAGTAGAATTTTATTAGTACCAACCGGATGTGACGCGCGTGTTGGCGTGCGTGTTTTGCGAGTTTCGAGTGTGTAACGAGAGAGTGCGTGAGGTAAGGAACAAAAAGAAGAGGAGAAAGAGAGACAAAATTGGGAACAAGAACAGCCGTGAAACACAGAAACGTAGAGAACACTTCCGCGGAACGGACCTCCATCGCGAGGATCTCGTTTTGGGTTCTAGGGGAGAGACAGGCGTTCAGAATAGGGCGTCGCATGTAGAATAATTCGTAGGTACCTATACATATATATATATATATACATATATAAATACGGACCCATAAACGATTAGCGCGACTAATTTTCGCAATTTTCCGGACTAAAGTTCCTTGGGGGTTATGCGTTTTTGGTACGTGTCTCAAACCGATGCCACCCCGATGTGATGACGGTGCTTTGTTTCTCTTTTTAATTAGAACTATTGATTTTTATCATTATCCTTGAGCGGCATAGTTATGTGTCTTAGGATTTATTTTGTTATTCTAACAATATTATTATTATTAATTATTATTATTAGTAATTATTATTATTATTATTATTATTATTATTATTACTATTATTATTATTATTATTATTAATATTATTATTCACGACATACTATTATGTTTACTTATACATATATTATTAAAATATACGAATGCCTATTTTCAAATACGAACATAATTTCAGTGTATTTTTTTCTTTGTGTTTTCCTTTTTTTTTCCATCACAACTACAACCAGTCACTATAAAGTCTACATCTGAGAAAATCTTCATGTTTAACATCGAAACCACGGTTGAATGATTGATTTTTTGTTTGGCAATTATTAGCATTGCAAAAATACGTTCATGAAGAAGTTTCGTTGTTTAAGAATCTGTTGTAATGAACATCATGCGGTATCTAAGTAAATTCAATATCATCATTTTTATCAGGCAAGACTTATCAATGAATTGCAGATTTGTGTGCAAAACAAATACCAATCGCAAGAAATAGCAGCCGTATTGAAGCATTTAATCGTTTTGTTTAAAAATAATATATTGACATTCTCAAACACGTTTATTCTGTTAGCTATCAAACTATACCAACACCTTTTTTTATGAAATAGGTTAATGGACCCAATTACTGTGCCTATCGTAATTATTAGACTGCGGATCTTTATGCATTTATAACAAAATTGAGTAGATAAAATTTGAAACTGTAGGAAAATTTAAAAAATTTTAAATGTCAATACAGTCTTTTTTCGTAGACAATAGAATAGTATCTCCTGGACGATATATGTCACTGGCAAGAACCGTGTTGTTGAGATATATCGAGAAAACACTGCATACTGTTCGTCATCTATTAAAATTAGCAAGTGAAGCAATAACATTCTACTTGGTTTCTATTTCTTGTAATGGATGCAGACCATTTTTATTTTGCATAGAGATCCCAGTCTAGTAATTATACTAATTTTTAAAGCATAATGAGTATTAAAAAGGAGATATGTGTTGTATATCTATTTTTTAATAATCATTAAACTTTAAATAATATAAGTATAATTAATATAAGCACAGTTTTTGGTACATATCCCCACGATAATTGGGTACCTTACCCTAAATGTGTAATATCTGCAGACTACTTGTTAGTTACTTTTAGTATTTTATAGATTAGTGTTAGAAAAGCGTAAAGATTTTTCTATGTAGTTGGAATTTGACCAAGAAAGTATCGTTATTTTTGCAAATATAAACCAGACAAAAAGTTAGGAAAATTACGTAAACATAGTAACTGTTTCCGGAGTAGCTATTTATATTATTTGGTAAGCAAATATAGACGCATCATGTAGTTTGAACTAACAACCAATGTTCGTAAACGATTCAAGGGTTTTGCTTTTCTACATCAAATTTTCAAAATTCACGTGTGTGGACTTAAGTGGCTGATTGTACATATCTTTGTTATGCAATGTAATCGAAACCTATCTTACTATCTCCTTTGACCTCCTGTTACGATGAATTCTTAGTTAATCAATATTATTTATGGAAATATGACGTGCAAAACAATGGCACGCACATTCATTCACCGAGGATAGTGCTCGTAAAATTATGCACTGGTTTTTGCACTCTTTTATTAATACTTGATTGGACTGCGCATTTTATGCATTTGTGACAGAAATGTGTAGATCAAATGCAAAACAGTAACAACATTTCGAGAATCCGAACGTACTGCTATATTATTATCAACTGACTAAAATTATTATGAGACAAAATAAATAATTTTATTTTTACTTTAAAATCTTACTAAAAAAAGTTTACTAAAAAAGAAGGTAGAAAATATGTAAAACAGTGAACTATGGCTGATACTGCATTCAAAATGGGGGACGTCGACTCGTAGATTAGAATCATTGCCACGTTTAATGATGGGTCACAATTAGTGCCGAAGGTATAATAAGTAAAATTCTGTGACATAGTTAGTAATATACGTTTAAAAATTGATAAGCAGACTTTCATCTGACTTTAATTTTCTTATTCAATATTTGTGTGCGATTATAAATATTCAAAATATTACGTAGAAATAGAATAGTTCTCCACTGAATGGTCAGAACACTCAACGAAAGCCGAGTGTTTTTAGATGTTTATACAAGTAATTAGAAACAATGTTAACAACCGTTGCAAACGAAACATACAATTAACAAAAGGTAGCTCTCAAGAACACTGCTTCATTTATTCCTTTGGAAGCTAATTAACATCGAGAACCTATGTTTACGCGTTAGTTTCATTTCCCTGCTTCAACCAATTCTAAATTAACTTATCTCGGTATTTATATTTCCCGGTTTATCGCTTAACAAAGATGACATATAACATTCAAACGCGACTGAAACGCTTCCGTTTAATCTAAGTACTAACACGCGAATGAAAGATCAATTAACGGTGTCATGTGTCACAATTGTTAAGATTGAATTCTATAATTAACTGCAGTTAACGCGTCCAATTAATCGTTGCATTCATTTCAGTAAATAACAGTTACTTCTAAGGAACGTTTCCATTCATTTATCCGCGACTCTGTTTGAATTTTAACATAATACAACTTCGAATTACAAGCAACTAAACGACAGACGAGACGTTCGAATCGTGTAGCATGATCGGTAGAAAATTGAAAGCCGCGGAGAACAATAGTGGACAATTTTTGGTTAAGTTAGCGAACAACGGTTGAGTGCCACTGATACGCAATGTCGATTAATCGCATCGCAACCGGCGCGTATAGAAATGTTGCGGACACGGCACATTATTTTTTCCTTGAAGTGGCCGCAAATTTTTGCATGAAATCACGCAACATTACTTTCCCGGTGTTTCGCGATTTTTCTGCGGCACGTATCGCAGAAAATATAAATAATTCGCACGTGAAGCAAACTAGCTCCAGCGAGTTTGTCTTTTCGCGACAACCCTTTCGTTTCAAATCGGAAGGGAAACAGTAGAAAATGAAAAAATATCTCAAGCTTCGATCGGACAACGGATCGTGTGACTGAAAAAACCGTCTCGAAGCTCTTGTAATTAACGATTCGAACATTGCAATGTTCATTGAGTTTGCTATCTCGTCCTTTGAATTCTAAATCACGCATCGATTACATTATCAATCAATATTTAAAATGATTATTCATTTTATTAGGTTGTCGCATACGAGATATCCGATTTTAGAATGCAAATCTTATAACATATTTTCATCAAGCAATCCTATTACAATTCACAGGTTTGTAAAACTTTGACGTACAAAGATAAATCCTTATCTTCAATTTTCATCTAGATGTATAATTTTATTCTTACGTCGATCAACATATTGACAGCATTATGTGATTTTTGGTGATTAATTAATGCGCTCTGTTCGGCGATAGTAAAAAGGACTACGAAATGAAGGTATAAAAATCTTGTAAATGAAGAACGCGAATGACCAAAAGAAAAAATATACATTTTTATCATAATACAATCGAGAAACTTGTGTTTACTGCGATCAATAAATTCATTTAGAAAAACCAGTTGCGTCTATTTAACATTACTGTTAAAAGTCGGACGTTTCGCATGCAACAACTAAATATATTAACAGGATTTTATTAAAGTTCGGATTCCGTTTCGAACACGCGAAACAATTGACATAGCACCGTGCGTACTTTAATACTTCCTCTAGATCCATGAAAGCAGGTCAGAAAGTTACTTCGCAGCATTCAGCTACGGAAAAGTAGAAACTGTGCTAAATTCCTCACCGTCGGTGATGGGAATCAAGAACATACGATGAAAATGTAAATCAGCTGTGGGAACATGCTATACGCCATCTTGTTGGAGGCCGTGAAAATGTACAAACGTGTGCATACGTCATACTTCGATCGAGAAACCGAAGCTTCGATCAATTCGCTTTTATCATTATGGACATCGTTATTGACGGAAATTTAAATTGTATATTGATTACAATAATTTTTATTTCATCTGTCCATAGTGAAATGACAGAAATAACAAAGCTTTTTCGAATTCCTTTAATCTTTTACTTAATCCTTTCAAATCGCACAAAACTATCGACTAGAAATTTAATGTGTCCCAAACTCAATAACGCAATGCATTGCAAAACCAGATTTCTTTTTAACAGTTCATAAAAAATGAAAATTTTGGAGAAGTCATTGAATAAAAACATTAATAATATTTAACGCAGGTTTATTTTATTTCGAGTTTCAGTCTGCAACCCTTTGTGGTTTCAAGAGTTCCCTTTCTTTTATTCAGAACCTGCCACAACGTCATACGACCCAATTAATTTACCATATGTAATTTAATTAAATAAGAATAATTGAGAAATACTGCAATTTCACTGGTCAGAAATAATACGAGTTTGGCCTCCGCCCAATGTTTCTGAGGTATCATCAAACAAACAATTTATTATTCACATTTCAAGCGTTATTAATATATATTTTCCAAACTTTAATTAATATGAGTATCATATGTTGTTACCAATATGTTTAAATTTTCATATTAAATATTCTGAAACTGAATTCCACTGACACTGAACCTATCAAGCACTGAAGGTATTATGTATTAATTTATAAACAATTTCCACAGTTTTTTTTATAATATATGCTTGTATTAAGAAATTCAACGATTTTCCATGAAGGAGTCTCTGTGAATGTTGGAAATGTCAAACACAATTGTCCACATAACAAAAGAACAGTAAATATTCTTCGTTTTTCTGTTACTTAAGACTTCGATGGACAATATAGTTCCCCGAGGAAAATATTCTCAGCATTTCAAAAAATTCTCAAAAGGGTTCAATGCCTCAAATTGGTTTCGACTGAGCGCAGCCTGTGGTGATATTACACCGTTTAATTCTTCTCACGTACCATGTAATTGCGGAATTATTCACGAGTATAATATAAATCGGACATGTGATTATTGATGCAAAAGTCTCTGTGTGGCTTGACAGGACAACACCGGGATTTGCGGCAATTCGCGAAGTTAATGCTACTATGACTTTTCGTCAGTAGATTGGGAATTTTTGTGTTTACAACAAAAACGAGTTGGCACAATTTAACACAGTAGAAAGATTGAAACAATTCGAGCAATACCATTTTCAATCCGATAAAACTGTTACCCCTTGACTGGACCTTCAAAATGTACTTTAAAAACTCAATGATTGAATTAAATTATACTTATACGTAATATTCATCTCTATCAAAACAGTAAACACAAAACGTAGCGAGATGGCAGTTTCATATCAATCCACAAATATTAGCTCTACATTAAACAATTATTAGTAAACTGCGGATCTTTATGCAAAGTAAACACTATTTACATTGATTTCAGGACACAGGAGCAAAATAAAAATTTTTTTCTTCTTTTAATTATTTTATTAAGCTAAAACCAATACGCTGCTGCCCTTAAATCTTTTTGATATGTCCACTGTGCTTTAAATTGTGCGTACCCATTTTTGTCCTGAATGCATAAAATCCGCAGTCTAATTATTAGCGTAAATTCGAGTGGGGCCCCCAACTTGCCCTAACAGTCCACTTGGGTTCAACCACTGGGTTAAATAGAAAAACGAACTTCTAAACGACTGCGTTGTCCTGCGAATCGATGCAGACACTTTTTATTTCGCTCCGCAGTCTATCAGAATTTCACATGTCCAACTGGTGAAGTGCGTATACTCGTGTATTACAACATATCTGAAGCAAAGTTGAACCATTCGTACGGTTTCATCGACTCGTTTCAAGACGCGCACGTGATCCGTGTACGCGTGCGTAATAATTACCTCCGGTTTCGACAAAAACGAAGGTTCGCGATAAGCTGGCCGGTCTAATGTACCGAGTCGCACGCGACATGGAACACGCGGTTTCGCGTTGGCGGTCGGTTCGTCGAGGTTTCCGTTCCGAAATTCCCCGAATGTTCGGCGACGAGCAGTTTCCCCAGTTGGCCGATCGGAATCGTCCAGATCGATGGCCACGCGGTGGCCACTCTTTTCCTCGGTTTCCACGGACTGCCCGGTTAAACGTTGAACACAGCCGGCCGCGAACAAGGGAAAAAAAGAGAGGAACACTTTGACGATTGCCCGCGCACTCGACTGACTGTAACATAAAGTAGGCTTTAATGATTAACGGGGAAAACGAGAGGAAGCGAAAAAAAAAATGAACTGACACACACGTACACACCGACACGGAGAGAACGAGCGAGCGAGCGAGAGAGCGTGAGAGAGAGAGAGAGAGAGAGAGAGATATACTCGCGTTTTTACACGTACACGATGCCAGACACGGTGGCAGGAAGCGCGCACTCACACGCACACACGCAAGAAAGAAAGAGCGAAAGAGAGAAAGAGCGAGTGAGAGACATAAGCATACCTTACGTATATAGTACTTTATCGCAAAACACATATAGGCGATGCCTGTAGAGAGTTACAATTATACGTAGGCGAGTTTAGAGGATACGCGCGCCCGGGAATGAACTGACATGTGCACACGTGGCACACGCACACGTGGCCGCGCGTTTCGCGCTGCCGTTCGAATCGATCCCCCCCCCGCCTCCCTCCCCCGTTTCTGGTATCATCGAGGCCGTCTTTTTCTTTCGAATCCTTCGACGAGACACTGTGCTCTCCCAAGCCGTTTCCTCTATGGCCGAGCCTTGATTCGAACGTCGAGATCGTAACCGTTCGAGTGCCACCGTTGCGAAACTCCCGTGAATCGCACTTCTTTTCGTTTCGCCACGATAATTAGCCTTTGCACGCACTTTCTGGCGAAAATAATCAAACTGGGCCACGACTAACCCCTTCACGGACGAATGAAGTGAAATTCCGTATGACCGAAGTACCGTTTGATATTGCTCAACACGTTGACTGCCGAGATCAAAGTCACTCAATCTCTCTTATGAGAATTGCAGAATTTAAGCGTCTGGAATTCTATTGTATCCCGTGAATCCTACAGAAGTCTGGTTTAAAACAACTATATCGGAGCAATTAATTTTTTGAAGATGGACGAAGAATTGTGGCAGCCACAATACGACGGTCAGCGTGTGTTAACTTTGTCCTGCGATGGTAATATTTGTTGTTAATCCCCTATAACCCGAATTTTTCTTACGAATACGTACTGTAATTTCTGTAACTCCAGGTACGAATTAACAATGAATTTAAAAAAGTATTGATATAATCAGGGACCATATCATTACCAAAAAGAAAGAAATGCATGGAATAACAAGCATTTCATCGACTAATATCGTATCGATTACAAATAAGGATTATAAGTAACAGTTATCGAGGAGAATCCAATTTTTTGGACACTAATAACCGTTATTTGTAACCAAAAAGTGTACAAATCTTAAAGAATTTTTTCGGTAATTATTTACATTAGGGGTTTCCTCACCGATTTTGAAATATGTTGTCAAGGTCATCATTCTGAACAACTTTTTCCTATACATGTTACCGCCGCTCAACGTTAGTTTCCGAGATATTCAAATTAATGTTATGTAGTCAGTTTTAGTGCTTTGTAAGTCTAGTGTTAAAGGGACATTGAAGTTGCAAAATATGAAAGAAAACCTTGCATCCAATATTCTACACACGAATAATAAAATATAATACTAATGTACTACAAACTACATTATAAAATACTAATGTAAAGTGTACTTACAAATTTTTCTGAATCTTCTGTTCCTCCGTTGGATCCACAGCACAGAATTATTGACTCAAGCGAATACATCCGAATAATTGGACCACAATCACTAAACTCTACACAACACACTTAACACACACACACACACTTAACGAAGTCGTGACAGCGGACGAGAAGATGTTACTCCGACCACGAATAAAATAATACTGCGATTTTAACCGCTTCGGACCCAAGGACGCGTGATACGAAAACAGGGAATTCCCAGAAATAGGGTCGGCGCCCCGCCATAATTTTTTTACCTTGGTTTTGTATCTAGTGTTTATAGACCCTCAGCGTTTAACCTTCCTAGGATAACCTGACCGTACCACCTCCGTGGAAGGGATCATTGTTAAAATCGCAGTATTATTTTGTTCGTGGTCGGAGTGACATCTTCTCGTTCGTTTTCGTGATTTTATAAAATGTGTTGTGTGTGTGTTGTTTAGTGACTGTTGTACAATTATTCGGACCTATTCTCCTGAGTCAGCAATTGTATGCTGTGGATCCGACGGAGGTACAGAAGATTCAGAAGTAAGTACACTTTACATTAGTATTTTATAATGTAAGATTAGTATTTGTATGTGGAACATTGGATACAAGATTTTCTATCATATTTTGCAACGTATAGATACTACTGTAAATCAAATATTTTTTATTTGATAACCAGATAGATAAAATGAAATATTTTTATTTTGTATTTCAAATATTTCCTTAGAATGAAAATAAGTTGAGCAAGTAGTTAATATTATAAATTATAATTTTTGACATGAGAAGCTATAATAGTTAGCAAAGTATTATTTGTAATTTAATTATGAATATGTAACATGTTGATAAACAGACTATATAAGTTACTGTCAACTATTTGAAATACTACTTTACACAGTTCTACACACACCTACTCCCATCACTTTTTGAGATGTTGAAACTTTTTTGCGAATATCTCGGAAACTAAAGCTGAGCGGCGGTAACAGGTATAGGAAAAAGTTGTTCAGAATGATGACCTTGACAACATATTTCAAGGTCATCAAAATTGGTGAGGAAGCCCTTAATGTAAATAATTACCATTTTTTCTTTATATTTTGTGTAGATTATCTTAAATTTCAATGGTAATCATCTTTTTATTAAAGATTTTTATCGTAGAAAATTTTAGAATAACTGTTATTTTTGGTCCCTGGATATAACACACAATATATTGCTTCAAAGTTACACGGAAAGGTGTTTACAAAAGGGTTAGCATCGACTATGATTTTGGACTTTCGTTAATTAAGTAGCAAAGACTTTACGGGAATTTGTGAAGTTGATATTCGGCAGACGCATTTATAGCAATCTCAATACTGTGGGGTGTATGTGGCCCAAGTGAATTGGCCGGAAAGTTGTCGATAATTGGTGTAGCACGGATCATGTTAATTTATATACTGCAGAAAAAGTAGTTACGATCGAAAGGCTACGGTCTGATTTTAGATCAAATGGACTCGAAGCGCACGATGGTTAATTAATTAATGCTCTGAATGAGTTACGACAACACGAATTTCAATTTAGTTGGATAGCTGTAAACAGCATTGACGATAAAAAGTTCAGTTCAACTGTACGTGCTGATTGGCCAGTATTTTTAGACAGAACAGAAGAGACGCGATCATACCGCGTGGCACTCAACGGGTTAAGGATGTATTTGCGATTTACAATTAATCAGGGATGTCTTTAAATCCATGCGTTTGTAGATCGCAAATCCATCTGTTGCGAATTTGACAGCATCAATCCATTTTCGAAATGTTGACAGCCAGTGTAATGCGTGCCCATGCGAGTATCGCACAGTTGCTGCAATTCTGAAAGAGTTTTCAGAAAATTGAAAATTTTTTACAAGACATAGGCAAAGTGTTCGAAGGATTCCTGAAAAATATGTATCTTTTCGAAGAAGTACATTCGACAGTCTCTGGTTGTACAATTTAACACGTTGACTGCCATGTCACCCATATATGGGTGACGGAATTATTTGTTCAGGCTTTAAAATGAATTTTTACGTTAATATATTCATTGTACCAAATTTGATTAGGATCTGTAAAATGCAAGAAAGTTGGAGAACCACACAATATCATACATTTAATTTTTTCAAAATTTCTATTTTATCAAATAACTTACTTTGATTTAGTGGAATTTTTGAGCTTTCTTGTTTGGCGTTCAAAGCGTTAAAGTACATTGCTTCAAGCAATCTTACTTTGGACGGTTCGACTGCGTTAACCAAGTGAACAGATCGGCAAGTTAATTATAAAAGTGATTTGAAAACAAATACAATATGCAGAAATGTGTCCAATTGTCTTGAGCGATGTACTTAGGCTTTTGTCAAATTACTTGGGACAGTTTGAAGTTCGCATCAATGCGATTAAAGTTGAATTAATTTGAAAATATTCAAGATCCTCGAACCGATTTTGAGACAGTCTCGAAGTATAATAACTAGAGACCAGAAACTGTATGTACTTCGATAATATGTTACTTGTTATAAACCGGTTAAAGTTAAAAATTAATGCGTCCGTTTGTTATGTTGAACAGTAGAAACCAACCCTCAGACAAAATTGCAATTGGTTGAGACGGGGACACTGATAAACACGAAATTCCTGTTTGTTGACTACTTCAAATTGTATTCTATGGATACATGATTGACGTTCAACGATCGTTTTGCGATAGAAAATTGAAACAAAAATATTTGATATCTACGGTGTTTATATTACAAGAGTTGATCGTTCAACGTGGATGTTGTTACATTTAAATTGTAACTCGTGAAAAGCAATAACCAATGGGAATCAAAATCAATAAACAATTCTAACGAAATATAGGACAAAATTGCCTATGGAGACGCATTCTTACACGAAGATTTGGACAAGAGCGCTTTTACTAAAATTCGATACAGATTTCAAAAGTAAAATAGAAACGATTCGATTATTTTATAAAACGACAAATTATGCGAATACCGTTCCTACTTCTTACCTTCTCTTTTTTTTTCACACATTAGATGTCCAATTCTTTCAATGAAATACACACGATCGTGCTGTCCACTTCAGAAAAAGTATATCTGAAAAGAAAAACGTGACAACTATTAAGTAGCTGGATCTTCGCTATACCAACTCGACTGAGACAAACCTCGACTGAGACAAACCGGAGTGAGGTAGTATTTTCTTTCTTGTTACGATAGGTTGTGACAGAAGTCTAACCTGGGATCTCGTATTAGGCGACTTTATGCTTACCCGAATCAAAAAGCGATTTCGGTCAGCGTTCGAAAATGGAGAATCTCGCCGAGAGAATCAGTTATCTCGATATATGCCGGCGGATAAAATTGCGGGAGATCAGTGTCCCCTCGAAGAAATTAATGTCCCGGGGCGTTTCCACCGAAAAATTCATTTCCGGATTATTCAGGGATCATTTGCGCGGCGAGTTAACGGCTTTCGATTTTTATCCGATAATTAAAAAAAACGGCGCTTGGGGTGCCCGGCGATCCCGGCCGCGACGTCGAGCACGTTATCGCGTCGATCGCGATCGAGATCGAGGTATCCCGAAATGAAAAAAAAAAAAGCGGGGAGGAGGAGGAGGGGAAACGCAGCGATTCGAGCGTGCTCGCCGCCGTTGGAATTACCACGTTTACACGGGACTATATTGAAATTTGTGTAAACCGAACGTTCCCATATCAGTTGTAGTCCATATCAATGCGCGCCGGAGAGAATGGCCGCCCGATTTTAAACAGCGCGAGAGAGAGAGGACCTCGTGTGCTCGTTCGGATCCGGTGTCCAGATCGATGAACCGAAGCGTGCTCCTCTAACGGTTCAACTTTGATCGACATTCCCGAAAATCGTCGAAGACGTTCTCGAAACGAGATCTCTTTGTCCTCGGTAGAGTAGAACAGACTTCCTCTTATTGAATCAGAAGAATTGCAGCGGGCGATCGAATCACGGTGCCGCAACACGGAAATCGTTAACGTTATCTTCATGTATCGATAAATCTGTATCAAGCGTCAAACGGTTCATCGAGGAGCGATAAGAATCCGTTACAGACGGGACGGGGCTGTCGTTCAAAAATTGTTACAACCCGGCACCGACAGTTCGATCGTCCGCCGTATGTTCCCACGCGTTATTTTTATAGGTCCATATCGGTGCGATAGAATCGAGAACCGCGAGAAGCCAGCGGCGCGCGGCGCTTCGTTTCACCGATCGGAACATCTTTTTCGCACCTGCGAAATGTTTCAATTTTCTTTTTTTTTTCTTTTCTTTTTTATAACGGCGCATTCCCACTTCCGAGGGAAACCACTCGGCCCCGGGAGTCGAGGGGCGACTTCCTTGTTGCGTGATCGATGCAAAACCCCCTTTTGTTCCCCCCCCCCTTTGTTCCACGGGATTCTCCTTCTGGCTCGCGTTTATTAAGGGCTGAGGGCGGTCATGCTCGTTGGCGCCTGTTCTCCCCGCCCTTTTGTACGTTTCGAGTGGCGCCGCATTGTTGGAGAGCGAGTACGTACGCAGAGCGGAGACACAGAAACCAGGTCAGGGGCCGAGGGATCCACGCTAAACGCGTAAAATTGAAATTATCGAGCATTTCAACGGGTCGGATGATAAACAAGCCGCTGTGGCCGAGAGCACGCCACGCGCGGCCCCGAATCGTTCTATCGATTATAATCGATATATCGCGACACCGTCGCGACTTCCTACTTCCGACATCCTACATCCAGTGGAACACTCCTTTTTTTTTTTTATTTTCTCGACTCTGCACGATTATTCTCCATAAATATCAGCCCGCTGTGTTCTTGAGGTCCTGCGTCGCAAATCGAAAGTGAAAATTGCTGAATATGAAATGGCTGATTGAGATTGAAAAACAGCAGTTTGTGTTGGAAGGGACACAAAGAAATTTGTTACGCGAAAAGATTGGCACCCTGAGCATCTCGAGGTCCATCATTGCAAATCAGAAGTAAAAGTTACTCGATATAAAATAGCTGATTGAAAGCGGAACGGTAATTTATATTTGAAGGGAAACAACACGAACCAGGGGCCATAACTGTTATATAACCAAAAGGAAACAAGTATTTCGTCGACTAAGATTGTATTCGTTACAAATAAGGATTATGAATAACCGAAAATTTTTGTTCTCTCGTTGGTGAATCCTTATCGTTGAGAGAATCTTATTTCGATCGCTAATAACTGTTATCGAAGGGAGAAGTTTATTTCGATCGCTCAGAACAGTTACCGATGAAGGAAATTTGTAATAGTTAAATAGTACAACTTCAGTTATTCATAGAATTAATTGTTTGTATTGTTTTGTATTTGCCACGAAAAAGTATAAAAATCGATATTTTTTAAGCATTTTGTTCTTCGAATTTTTTTCTTTATATTTTGTATAGATCGTCTTAAAACTAATAATCATTTTTTTATTAATGATTTTTATCGTAGAAAATTTTATAATAACTGTTATTTCTGGTCCCTGGAAAATTGCTAAATACGAAATTGCCGATTGAAATCGAAACGGTAGTTTGTGTTGGCAGGGAAAAATAGGGAGCATAGATACGAAAAATTTATTTGATTGAAGAATTGGTACACCGATCTTGTCGACGTAGAATCTTGCAAATCAGATGAAAAAAATTGCTATACACGAAATGGCTGACTGAATGCGAAACGGTAATTTGCGTTAGAAAACGAAAAATCGAAGTATACATTGTTTGGAATCGTAATTTGCAGCTGGGAATAGTACACGTGAAATGAATAGTTGCATGGTTTGAGAACATATAGCTTTACATAAAATATCAGAAGAGATAAATTCACGGAATTATTAGACTGCGGATCTTTATGCAAAATGAACATTTTCTGCATTAATTACAAGGGGCGGGAACCAGATGGGTGTATTATTCTTTCGTCGAATCGTTTCAACAATTTGATAATAGTATATCGATGTTATTCAATTATTTTAATGTTTCTGGTGTTTTAAATTGTACGTGTTCATTTTCGTCATAAATGCATACAATCCACAGTCCAATAATTATAATCCCGTTAATCATTATTTTCTATGGAGAAAGCTATCGATCTACAATTCGAGGATTGTCGAATTAGTATCAAATAACAATGTTGGCATTGATTTTTTTTTATTGTAAAATTCAGTTTTTGAATTTGTCCAAAGATAGTTTCGAATGTCACAATTTTACATTCATAATTTATGCTATAAATATCAGATTTACATGCATCATTTATACTGCCAAATTATGTTTCCACAAAAACTAAAGTTCTACTAACTAAAGTTCTACAGTCTAGCAACGAACGTACGTTTCGAGCACTGTCCTTATCAGTTTATTTCTTAAATTACTTTTCAATAGGAGTTTCAAAGAAGATTTCAAGTAATTATTTACCTGCAACAATTTTCCGTCGTATGTTTTCTTAAACACGGATGACAGACTGTGTATATTTGCTGATACGAATCACAAACAAAAATAAAATATTTTACATACCGGAATGGAAAAGTAAATACCGAATTAGATAGCTCTCCGCGAAGATTGAAATTTTCGTTTCAAATTGAATGTAACGATTCCCATTGATATTAACTCTTTTAGTCGAAACGTTCATTAATGGGAGATTCCAATTTGGGAAATGCGATATCATTACGCGCGCGCAGAAATGTATGCGGTTTTACTTGTTAATATACATATATATATATTACGTATTAATTAATAATATCTTCTATATTAAATTGGAAACTGTAGCAAGAACCTAGTCGCCAGAGCCGAAAATGCTCTGGCAACGTTTCAAAGTTCCGTTGCAAAGCAGCGCGTGATTCATTAATTACAAAATTGGAAACCACGGCACCGTAACTAATTTTGATCAATTTTATTAATGCATCCGCGCGACTTTCCCTTGTCGCGAAAAGAACCTGATTTATTTAACGTTTAACTTCCGTTCACTCTAATTTCATAATATACAATCTCGCGAAGGGACAATGTTTGTCGATGAATTAAATTTTCACTTCGATTTAATAGAAATACCACGCCCGCGCCGATGCTCCAGCAAATTATTAATCGACTATGCTCCCGATCGATCCTTTTTTTTTTGCGTCTGGTTTGCCCGACGACCCAGAATTTCAGCACGTTTCATTACTTCATCATATTATACGGATCGGAAGATTAGAATTTACGTCCTGTCCCAAATTTTGATTTTCCAATCTCGATAAATTGCTCGAAAATATTAACCCAAAATTGATAGACTCCCGTCATATTGTACAAACACATTGTATATTTCACCAATGACGGCCATATTGATCTCACAATGCGGACCGCACAATGCCAAAACCAAATCCGACACTATACACAAGAATCAAAAAATACCCGAAGCAAAGCCAACAGAAATATTATAATTTTCATTCGGTATCAACGGAAAAGACGCTAAAAAAATTGCGTTTCCTCTTTCCCACTAAATCATTAACATTTCTTGATTTCGGAATCAGCAAACCCTTGATAAAAGCGCGTTCGTGGCAAATTATTGCTAAATTTATTAATAAAAATCGCGGCGAAAGTGTCACGAGTCGAGACGATTTCAATTTCGTAAAATCGATAGCGATCTCGGGGCAGAAAATGAACAGCCATATTGATCTTAGAATGCGGATCGCACAATGCCAAAACCAAATCCGACACTATACGCAAGAATCAAAAAATACCTGAAGCAAAGCCAACAGAAATATCATAATTTTCATTCGGTATCAACGATACGGACGCTAAAAAAATTGCGTTTCCACATTCCCACTAAATCATTAACATTTCTTGATTTCGGAATCAGCAAACCCTAGATAAAAGCGCGTTCGTGGCAAATTATTGCTAAATGTATTAATAAAAATCGCGGCGAAAGTGTCACGAGTCTTGGCGATTTCAATTTCGACAAATCGATAGCGATCTCGGGGCAGAAAATCGGGTGCATCGGATATCTAGACAATGTGTTCCTATGATTAGGCGTCGGGACGCCCGCGACGCCCGTCCCTTCGGCCCTTGCCGCTGGCTTGGATGAACCGTCGCTGTTAAAAAATGGGGAGAGAACCGCGCGAGACAGAACAATAGCGTGTAGCTAAGACTAAGTATAAGCGTTACGTTTTAAACGAGGCAAGAGATGCATCGCTCGGCTAGGTAGTCGCGCCGATAACAAGGTAGTTTGCTCATGGAAGAGAAGATCGGCTGATCCGAGGGTCCGGGTCGAATCGACGATGACACGATCGGCGCCTCGACAGGTGGGTCCTCGGCAGGCTCGATATATTTTAGACTTTAAATAGGAGACTGACTGAGAGACACGGGGAAAGGGGTACTCGTATCAGAGCCGGGATTGCTGGGGCCATCTGTCGAACGTTCGATCCGAATGTTGTTCCATACTGACGTAACAGTAGCGGTTATTCAGTTTCCTCGAACGATGGTTGTTTGGCGTGAAACGTTTTCGCTGGGTGCTTCGCGGAAAGTGCGAAACTAGACCGACCGTTCATTTATTTATTCGCGCGAAAGTTTGTCGCCTGTTTCTTCGGGTAATTTACTAATTACGGGCACACGAAATGTCGGGTACACGCGAAATTATTGGCCGGCTCGGGCGCCCGAAGGTTTGCAACGTTCGAAAGGTAATATCAGATTGGAAGGTCATGAAAAACCGTCATATACATTTATGATCACAAATTTTTACTGCAGCTTCCGATGCCCGATCCGACTCGAGCCCGAAACGTCGGATACCCGCTCGGTAATTAGTAGCGATTAAGAAGGAGGGGAGTTACTTTCGAAACGTTACGAACGCCGCTTTCGTTGTGTTTGGTTTTTCGCTTGGATACGAACGGATCGTTTCGAGTGCGAAGTATGATGCAGAAATTCGAAAGGGGTCGAAGTTGTCGGCCCCGCTCCTGTCAACGCCGTTCCCGAATACGAATGAATTATTCGCGACAGTATACGCGGCGATCGCGCGACCGTAATATCGCGAATCACGACAATTAATATTGCAAAGTGCGTTCTGCGGCTCGGCAATTTCGGGCGACGAAGTAATACGGACAATACGGTTAAAAGTTCGATCCCGCGAACCGCGCGGGCCCGGAGCCTTGTAATTTTTATGCGGTCGCATAACCTCTGTCGAAAAACAAAAAACCAAAAAAAAAAAAAACAAAACAAAAGGAACAGGAAAAAAGAGAAAGCACGCAACGTGAACGATCCTAAGCTCCAGAATGCATTTGTGGATGCTCTACAATATTAATTTTCGAAGGACAGCAGAGGGGAATGATACCGGCTGAACGAAATGTGATTTATTAGATGACGTATTTATTGATAAAATTTTATTTAGAGGATTTCAGGGACAGAGCGTAGTTAATTGTTAATACTTGGTGCTCAACAATTGCGATCGTTCGTCTGCGCGAGTAGGCCTTCTCCACACTTGTTTGACCCTCTTTTGTGTACACGTATCTCGTTGATTTCACCTGCACGAATGCCGATCTTCTGCGAAACATGTTACACATTTGTTGATATTTGGTCCCTCGCCGAGCTCTGTATGTACAATCTTCGTTTACTGGGACCACGAACGAGAATTTGCGTTGGTACGATGGTACACGTTCCCAATTACGTTTGTCGGAAAATTCTGTCATTTTTCAGCCGACGCTTTTTAGTAACGAGAGGAATGATAAACTACAAAGTACAAAAAAACGTCACAATTTTCCGAGAAACACGACACAACTTTTGTACACGTTTCATTTTCGGAGGGGAGGGAGCCTCGTCTGCTCGGTGGTGCCGAGGGGGAGGCACAGGATCTGTCACGGTGCATATTACGCAATATATAATATATACATACATATATATATATATATATTTGTTATAAATAGCGATTACCAAAAAGGAGTTATTTGCCAGCGAGTCTCCTTTGGCGATGGTCGAAGCAGAGCGACGCGGCTCCCTTCGTTCCCGGGAGGGTCAGAGAAGTGGCGCGATTGTAAAAAATGAAAACGAACTCGAAGCCGGACAAGTATCGTCGGAATGTTCGCTCGACATCTTCTCTTCTATAATTGAAAACAAAAGAAAAAAAGAAATAGTATCGCGTTCGGTCACGATCGGCGGGTCGTGGATAGGAAGCGTAGGCCGGTTAATTGTGTTAGAAACATGAGAGAGCCGTTCGGATAGAGAAGGGAAGAGTGGGAGTGGGAAAATATAAAAAAAAACGTATGACGAGTAAATAATATCAGTTCACAAGGGAGAACCTACTATGCAATGAATCCAATAGCAATAATTGTATAAACAAAGAACGAGAAAGAGAGCGAGAGGGAGAGAGAGAGAAAGAGTGAGAGGAAGATAATGTATGAGTGCGAGAAAGAGTGAGGGAGGCAGAGTGAAAGACTGTGTGTATGTGTGTGTATGTGTATTTGAGAGAGAGCGATAGAGAATAGAAAAGAAGCGTATGGAAAGAGAAAGAAAGACTTTGATAAGGCGGTGGAAGTATGAACGGAGTATAGGGGATGATGCAGAATATGAAAACTTCGCGGAGACGTTGGAATGACATCGTACTGCATATATTATACAATTATATCGTTTTTTTGTGAAAGAAAAGAAGGAGTGAGAGAGAGAGAGAGAGAGGGAGAGAGAGTAATAACCGGGAAAACTTGACACCATTTCTTCGGCTCCGCTAATCACGCTACACTATAAATAAATAAATAAATACATATATATATGAAAAAGTATATATATATATTATATATATATTATATGTCAAGAGATATTTATACTAGTATTTTAATAGTTTAGTACATAATGCAATATATATATATATATATTATATATATATATATATTATACAGAGAGAAAGAGAATGAAAGAGAACACGAGTGTACTATACAAACAATAAAAAAAAAGGAGAAAGCGAGGCTCTGTAAATACATACAACACACATAGAGATATTATTCTATGATATATATATATTATATATATTATATACATACATTGACTATGCTAGTGATACATTAACATAGAATTATTGTATACATCGGCGTATCGACATAGACGAACATTGTGAATAGGAAAAAAAAACTAACGTAACTAAAAAAAATTACCTATAGGTATGAGTATATCTAAGCTAAGTGGATAAAAAAAAAAGTAAATAAACTTCATTATATTATATTATATATATGACGCTAGTGCATATACGTATAAATATATATAATATACATATAATGGTATCACATAGAACACACGTAAATGATGCATAGGCATTAAACTACGGGGACACATAATCATAATTATTGACATTATGATAACGTTTAGGATCAGAGAATTGTGAAACAAGAGAGAAACGATGAAAAAAAGGAAAAAAACGAGAGACAACCTAGCGCAATGAAAGACATGTTGACGAACATTTTTAGGTAGATACTATAATACTTTATTGTTTGTACATTGGGCACGAATGCTCTATTATTTTACTGTGATCCGTGTTTTTGTACGATTTTCGAAGTCACGCCGCACATGCAGGGCCGACGTTAGCGGACACGAGTACATAGGACACACACGAACACACGGCTACTACACACATACAGGTATACAAACGCGCGCGATTCCGGTTTGAAGATCGCGCCACAACAGTCAAATATTGGGTCGTAATGCATAAAGACAAGTAAATGCTTCGAGCATTAAGTGTATAAGTAGAAGCAAACACTAGATTTCTTGTGCATAATCTGTTGCTAGTAATAGGCCTCACTTAGGTCAGCAATACAATATTGCTAAGCAGGAATCCTTGGAAAATTTTAAGTAAATACTACCTAGTACTCAGGCAAAAGTGATTCGATGAAATAAGTGTCTATCGTTGTAATTACTCATATTTTCCATATGGAAAGTATTTCCGTTAACGATAAAGGTAAATGCAATGACAAAACTCCTCGTAATACAAAGGAATAAATAATGTACGGAATGAGCAGATTAGGCATCCTCATGCACTTAGAACATGAGAATGTCTATCAGCCTTTCAGGGCTTGATTTTTAATGGTTATATTTGAAGAAATCAAGAACAAATTCCGAGGTATTTAATGCAGTCTCTAATTTACTGTTACTTTGGATAGATATTTGAACCTTGACACTTCGAAGGAAGGTTATTTAATACATAAAGGATTTAATTCGTTCATGCACAAAACGAGAAAAATATTATAAGAATGTGACAACATTCTTGCATCGTCTCCAGCTGCTCAAAATGTTTAAGAGATGAAACAATTTTGCGTTGAACTTCTGTTTGTTGCAATCGATGCAGAAAATTGTTGTTTCGATCCGTAGTCTAGAAGAAGCGTAAATACCGCGTATCGTATGGATACGTGGTTGAAGTGTATGTCAGAAAATTCAGTAGCTACTGGTTCCAGTAAACATCCCTTATGCACACCGAGCCAAGTATTTGCTTCGAAGATCAATAGCGAGAGCTTTCACTTGGTTTTATACGTACGATCCATCGTTCCTGGTCTTGTTGCGTCTCCGGGCGGACGAGCCGCCATCTTGTCGCCGTCACGAGCGGCGCGATTTTCCGCACAAGTGCGACATTTATCGGCGATGGTCCGCGGACATCCCCTTGGTTACGGTCGATCCAGTTTCGATGTCCGCCTCGAAAACGCTTGGTGCTCAAGAGTGATCCCTCCTCGCGAAGCGGAGGGATCCAGCCGATCAATCCTCCCCCCCCCCCCCGTGACTAACGTCGACCCTAGGAACACGCGTTTCGACCAAAATGAAGAAAAACGGAAGATAACATTCACGGAATAAAAATTCCGAGCTTTTATACTACGCGAGTACCATTGCATCCGTGTTTCATTACATCTCACGCGCGCCGCGCCGCACAATGGGCTAAAACGGCATTTTCGGATTCAAAATCAAAGAACTTTCGATAGGAATCAGGTAGAACGATGAAATTTTTTTTAAACGAAAGCTGCAACTTTGTAGAATATGGGAAAAATAGGGAGATTACGGTACGAACGTTTTTTAACCTTGAGAAAATTCGTTAAAGCTGCACAATTTCAAGAAAATTTTAGTTTTTCCACTACCACGCGCGGATTAAAATTGTTTTTAACATGCTATATATCGCTTCCCATAGATTTTTTTCACGCTGATTTCAAATCCGTTTTCAAAATTCGTCTACGATCTCTGGTTTTTGCAAAAAATTATTAATCTTCTAGTATTTAATCTTCTTAACTTACGTATTTTCATCAACGAATACGTAACAAATATTTGACAAATACGTAAGTTAAAAAGATCAAATACTTACCTTACTTCCTCTGTAAATGAAAATATAATTATGAACAATAGATATCTAATTTATATTACGTTACAGCCACACAGCCTGCAGAAAGTGCCAGTAGCAATGGCAGCGATACGTCAAGTGATGACGAGATGCGAAGTGTTTCATGTTTCGTGAACTGAAAACGTTCCAATACGTCATTATTATTATTTTTATTGTGTTTCACATATGAGAATACGATATACCTTCAAACTAGTTGTGTTATCAAATCATTTTAACGAAAAAATGATTTTATTAACACTAGAACTACCGGATGAGTCAAAATGACTTGCACCGAATTTTTTCTTTTAGAAATATTGAAATTATAAATATATTTCCATGAGAAAATCTTTTAATAAACTTCTGTATCGAAGTAGATATTTAATCGAAATTGGTACGAAATCTAAACAAATCCAATTTTGTTGTTATTATAAAGCAACGTATGCCAGTTGCATTTAGTGCTTGGTTGTTCTAGTGTTAATTTGTGTCACAAAAATCTATTTTTTGCAAAAACCAGAGGTCGTAGACAAATTTTGAAAACAGATTTGAAATCAGCGTGAAAAAATCTATGGGGAACGATATATAGCATGTTAAAAAAAAATTTTTTCCGCGCGTGGTAGTGGAAAAACTAAAATTTTCTTGAAATTGTACACCTTCAACGAATTTTCTCAGGGTTAAAAAACGTTCGTACCGTAATCTCCCTATTGTTTCCATATTCTACAAGGTTGCAGCTTTCATTTAAAAAAAATTTCATCGCTCTACCTCATTCTTATCGAGAGTTCTTTGATTTTGAATCCGAAAATGGATCATCATCGCGCGGGAACGAACAGTTTTGGCGAGCGAGAAGAATCCGAATCAGTGTCGATTCTCCTCGATCGATGGGCTTCGCGCGTTCACGATATAACGCTTCCAAGGCGTATATTAATACCGTAGTGTGTCGCATGCTTCTCTCCTTTCGGCGATAAAACGGACGGCAAACGCTGTAGAGCACGCGAGAACAGGCGATAGCCGACGGTGAAGATCATTCGGCGAAAGGGCACGCTAGGTCATTCGATGTCGCGATAGGTGATTGCGCTTTTACGCTTTCGGTCGGAATACACGTGTGTGCCGGAGAACGACCGAGGAACAGGTCGGTCGGATGTTTGATCGGAACTTATATGTTTGCAAGAATCCCCGCGGATCAAACGAGATCGATCCTCGCGGAGGGACCGGTTTGAACGGGCGAGGCTTGCCCGCCACGAGTGTCACCGATCGAACTCGAGGAATTACCTTACCTAGAGGATATCGATCGAAAGGGCACCGTTTCCCGGAGATTTTTCCGGAAGACAATTTTTCCAGACAGCTGTCCGCGTCGCGGTCGCCAGATCGAGTCTCGTTCCCCCACTCTACCCTTCCCCTTCTACCACGCTATTCGCCACGCAACCCGATCACGTGACGCGTGTCGTGCATATTCCGGTACCGGCCGAGAGGGGGTAACTTTTTCCCCTCGATTCGCGCGCCCTCCCCTCATCTGGCGACACTGTTCTCCCGAGCTACGTTCTCGCGCACGAAATACACGAAACAATTCATTCTCAACCGAATACCTTTTGTAGCGTGAACGTAGCTCGCGTCCCTCCGTGCGGAAAGGCTCTAGCTACGTCCACACTGATACTCGCCGCGTTTTACATTAAGCAACTTTCGGTCGGGCGATCGAGTTGATCGACTTCGGGCCCTTCGACTAAAAAGTTTGTGCCATCCGACATTTTGTTGTTCAATCGTGGCTAGCTATATTGTTAAGGGATATTAACCCTTTGCGCTCGGCGCTGTTTTCATTCTGAAACTAAATTTTTCTTTCGTCTTGGAATATTTTCATTTTATTCGTACGAAACTGATCCAATTTCCACATATAATGTTTAAATGAGTAATCTGTTAAATACAAATTTTGTATAGTAACAAATATATTGTAATATTCTTTGTAATTTCTTTGAGATAATGCCACAGCAATTTCTAGTGGCGTTTCAGAGTCACCATTCGAGTGCAAAGGGTGTGCAAATCGTGTGTACTGACTTTATATTGTCTTCGTTCAATCTATATCGATAGGTCTAATTTTTGTTGACACTGTGGTTACACGACTTTGGTCGATCGACCAGAGTCGCCGGATCAGGGGAATGGACTCGAATCGAGGGGAGTACGGTTACCCCCTCTTTGTCGGTACGCGTCACGTGACCGGGCCGGGAAGAGTGGGGGAATGGTGCCGTAGAAAGGGAAGAGTAGGGAGACGAGTGTTAATCTGGCGACTCTACGATCAACTCGATTGTTTGACTAAAAGTCGCCTAATCTAAACGAGGTTTGAAAGAAGAAGAATGAGCATGAAGACGTAACTTCGGTATGGGCATAACATAACGATACGAGTAATTGTTCAGGGAAACGTTGCACTTATTTGGTCATTCGTGGATCAGACGACGAGATCGTAAAATGGCGGACAAAATACAGGGACGATACATATCGTGTGAGGAGTTTCGATGCTCATTGATTTTATTACTCGGAAATGTGACACTAATACTGAGGCGAAGTTCGCGACAAGTTCGGACGATTGTTCTTTAAACGCTGGTAGATGGTCTTTCGAGAACTGTAGCCCGGCGAATTTGGAGATAGAGTGAATTATGTTTAAATTGTTTGGTTAATTGAGTGTCATTTGTTGAAGTTGATGTGTAACAGGGTGTAGCAGATCGCACGGGCATTACTCCACTGGTGGATTCAGTATAATAATAAAGAGCTGAAGTTGTAATCGGGTTTGTCTTTCAATGATCTCTTTTTTCTTTTTAAACTGAGTTCTTGTAGAAACGACAGACTTATTATCTTAAAACTGTGTCGTTCACTTTCTATATTATAGGAATTGCTGATTCAGAGACACTGCAAGGAAGTGTGCACGCAATAGAGCATTCGTTAGCGAAATCGTGCATGGTATGTCAAACGTTGTTTAGAAACAATTCATTGAAGAAGTTTATCCAAAGAATTATTGGAGAACAGAAACTCGGCTGTAAAACAGAAGCAAGATAGGAGAATTTTCATGTATTTTAGTACACCCTGTGTAGCAAAAGTTCCTTGGCACATTTATTCGTATTAAACATGCAATTCTTACGCACGCCAATGTTATTACCAGACTGCGGATTTTATGCGTTTATTGCAGGAATGAGTGAATGCAATTTGAAACAGGAAGAGCATTAATTTATTCCGTTCAAATTATTAAAGAAAGACTGAAAATTTTGTCTGCCTTGCGTTTCTTACGATTGGTGCAGATGATATTTATTTTGCATAAAAATCCCCGGTCTATTTATTACCAACTTGTATTCTCGAAGTTCAACGTTATTTCCACAAAACTGGCCTTACCGTTAGTTCTCGAACCGTTAATGACAAACTTGATCAGTGTGATTTACTCCAAGAATTTACAGAAAATTTCAAAGATTTAAACCGTGACTCTTGTCGAAGGAATTTTGACAACATACTCGTGAAAATACTCGCAGCTACGACTATTGGAACAACAGAGAAGGTTTCTCAAATAATCTGTGTACTATGATGGAAATGGAATAGTTTCCTGTAACCCCGGGATTTCAACCATGAAGTTGTCGAAGAAGTTCGAAAGCGTTTCAAACTCGGTGGTAAAGTGAATCTGTATCAGCGAACTAAAAACATCCTTGCAGTCAGTTCGCCACTTTCCGCGAGAATTGCAAACACGAAATTTCCGATTCTATGCATTGTACTCCCGAGACTCGTCGATCTTCTACGATTTAACCATTTTTCAGCTCCAATCTATCTAATTATTTTTACAACTAACGCGAGGATCTCGGTAAAACCAATAACTGTTGTCCAGAGTGTGGTTGTATTGTAAATTTAACTGTTGCTAATTTAGCTGTTTGTTTAACGTTAAAAATCGGTAATAATATTGGGTTGTCCGGAAAGTTCATGTCATTTTTTCTGTAGGTGACATTAGGGTATAGTTCTGAATATGTCAGAATGATTGAAAACAAATCGTATGTGTACATAGTCTAAAAAGGTGGTCTTTCAGACATTTTTGGAAAAAAGTTTGATTAGGATACCTTAATTTCTGTTAGTTTTATGCGCTCTTAAATATGGAGGGAAACAGACCGAATTATAGGAATTTGACGCTTTTTTCTTCTAAAAGCTGTTGGAGCTTTTGACATTAGGGTGACATTACAATCTCAGATTTTTATCTCTTTAGGTCAATACAAAATTCCCATAATGACTAAAACTTTAACTATTTGGTCGAACAACGCAGGATGAGTGAAAGATGGAGATCTCGAGATATTTTCAAAAAATGTCTTTATTGAAGAAGATACTCGAACACTTCATGACTATGTTGTAAAGGTAAACACCCTTTCGACATTGTTATCATAACAGAAACTGATTTGTACGAGTAAGCATTTCATCATTCAGTAGCAATTCACGTATCGTAACTCGAGTACGAAAACTAGGAATTTGAAAAAGTGTAACTGTACTTCACTAAATACAAGATAATGTATTTTACTAACAGTGAGAAACAAGATATTTACGACACTTTTGTGTTGTGTGACAAAAATACGAATGCCGCCGCAAGACATTTTTTGAAAATATCTCGAGATCTAATAATTTTTTTGCCATGGTACCCTAATCATTTTTTACGTAGAATGAACAGAAGAATCGATCTGTGTAATAAGAAATATGCATTTCTATTTAAAGAAATTATGCAATTGTTAATTGCACATGCACTGCTGCATCTAAAAAAAATTTAAAGTCCTACAGATGTAGTGCTCTTCGAACCATTTATCTTTCTCCTTTGGCATTTTCTCGTAAATGCAATAATAACGGAGTTATGACTTGACAGAATTGCGTGGACCACCCTGTATATCGAAATTTAAATGCACTCCGTTTTTAGCTTCTCTTAAAAATCGGCACGAACTTTCCAGACAACCGAATATTAGAATGTTTTACGCTAAGTAACATTGTAACAGAACAGATATCGGAAATTTCAATATTGGGCAGTGTAATTCGCTACCGTTGTTGCGCCACTTGAAACTGTAACGATTGTGCGAAGCTAATCGAGAAAAGTTTCTACACCTGATAGGTATTGATTAAAACGCCGCCGCGAACGTCTTCGGCTGGCTGACGGGAGAGGGAAGGAGAGAAAGAGCAGAGCGGAAAGTGCATTAGGTGGAAAACGAGGGAATGGGACAAGTGACCCGTACGAATGGAGGAAGCGACTTGTTTAGGGGCACGGAAGACTATCGATGATTCTTACCGCATGTCTCGGACCGGCGAATCGGGAGCCGATATATGTTCGGAGTCACGCGTGGAGTTGCGGAACCCGAGGTCAGGGGTGTATTCACCTGGCGCCGCCCCAAGTCACGCCCACCTGCGCAATTCCAAGCGTAGGCCGGCACGCCTACACGTGCACCGATACAACGCGACTCTCCCACCTACGCGACCTACATACAGTCTCGGACAAAATTCGCTGGACGTTGATTCGCCTCGGACGAGGCTCCCACCACCCCCTAACCGGCTAATGTGATCAGATTTTGCGAAACTTCATTGCGGGATTGCACGAACGAAAAACGTGACACTGGGCCGCCCACCCACCCACCGTCGGATCATTGGTGCTCTTTAATGTAACGTTTCTTTCCCACCCGGCCGGCGTGGAACACCGCGGCTGCATAATTAAAACACAAAGCATTAGGCTCACAGAAAATAAGTGGCCGCCGGGCTTGTTTAGTAGCTCTTTATCGCGATAAAGATTAGACCTCTACAGTGTTGCACAGTTTTTAATGTCGTGTTTCGGTCCACGAAGCGATAGGATTTACGGCCCTGGAGTTTCGTATACTATCTGTAACGATTATTCAAATAATTATTTAGCTTGGTAATATGGAACACGTGATTTTATAGGCTTGCTGCAAGAGCGCAAGAATTTTGTTCTCTCAGCCCCCGCTATGTCGACTACACCCGCCATGGAAATAACGTTAATGAATTGTTAATTTCTTATCGAATAAAAATGTAATTTTTGAACCATTGCCCTGCCCCCCTTTGAACCTTTTTTTTTTCGTGTATATTCCGCATTGCGTGATTTTAATTCCGCGCCGTGGAGGATTTCTGAAATTGAGCTTCACAGTTAACTGGTTAAAGTGAAATTTAGTCGAAACAAAAAATATTTTGAAATGGGACTCGACTAGGAATTTCAACTAAATTTCTGATTCTTATTTCCTTCTTCTTACTGATTGTAACCGATCGACAAGTTTCAATTAAAAACACTCGCGTGTGTTCCGTATTCAGTGTGCACAAGCTTCCACGTGAAATTACGAATTTTACTAGGCAAACGTATAGTTACCGATCAACTATTTCTGAAGAGTACAGAACATACGTAAGTGCCTATATTAGTTATACTTATTTTTAAAGCACGATGAATCTTAATACTTAGTCGACGGTCGGCTAAGTGTTAATAAAGAGATACACAACACATTTAACTGATTTTAATGAAAAAATTGTAATATCTCTTTTTCAATATTCATTATGCTTTAAAAATAAGTATAATTAATACAGTAATTGGGTCCCTTACAAAATTAATATCCTTCAACTTACCTCCGATTCGACTATCCGATTTGAAAATAGCTGGCGTTCAATTGTTAATTATTTCTTACTTCTGCGAAACTGATATGCATAATTATCTTCAGAGTTCGTCACTTTTTCGTCGTGTTGTGCATTACGGTGTTCCATGTTACCTGCATTTATCCGATGCGTTGGAAAAGTTCGCGGGAAATAGAATTCCGTTTGCAAGTGACCAGCACTCGCACGCTGAAGCGATAGCGAATAAAAGTCGTCGGAATCGAGACAGATGATTGAAAATGCATTCGAATCATCCCCGAAGATGAAGGAACGAGGACTTCGGTTGCGCGACTCGATAATTTTAACGTGTGGGTAATTTAAACTCGACGAATTAGCCGCGTCACATTCGCTGATGGGAGGCGTGAATAATTAAATCACGTTCGAAATGCTCGCGAACTGGATTATATCGATTCTTATGCTCGCACCGTCGCGTCGAGCCGCAAGAATATCTTAATATTCATTTATTCCTGAAATCCCTCTCTCGATGTCTCTTGAATCGACCGATAAAAACATTTGCATGAAATGTAGAACTATATTCCGCGGGGGAAAAGGGAAATGGGAAGGGACGTCGCTGCAAAGTGTGTATAATTTATCCACTGAATCCGTATCTCCGAACACGGAAGATAAATTAAATATCAAACGAATTATTCGCTTCGCTGATACGCGCGTGAGAATGGAAATTAATATGTACCGTAGTGATCCATCGGCGATAACTCTTTCCCATCGTTTAATTGTAGCCGACTAATTTCAAAACCGCTTCACACTTTACGATTTACTGGTCACATGTCCTTCTTGGTCAGCGAATTGACGCTAATTTGAAAAAAGAATTCAGAGACATTCTTACCTCTCACATTAATCTATTCTCTTGCTTTTCGTCGTTCAATTGTTTCGTTACTTATTTATTTCAAATGGTCGCGTTAACAATAAAGTCATTGGTAATCGTTGATTGCTGTTTAAAAAGATTTCAGTACGTAGTTCGATAGTTTTGTTGAATCAGTTTTTAATGCTCATAAATTGAACATCGAAATTAAAATTAAAAAAAAAATTAAATGATCATTTTAAATTGAATGATCTATACGTAATTTGATAAATTAACAACAGTTTAACATTTTGTAAGTTCAAGGGAATCAGGGGATTATGCAGTGTATTGCATTAGTCAGCTAATTAACAATTTCAAAAACGCCTTTTGAATCAGGAAAATAATTTGTTAGTTGACTCTCAGAATATGATAGAACGTTTTTGGTAGTTTTTCATGCACAACTAGTCTGTGGATGTTCGTGCAAAAGAAAAATGATCTAAGTCAATTTTAAAAGAATAACGCGTTAACGAATTTCCTGTTTTAATAATTTGATTAAGTCGAAAATAATATGACAAGATTTGGAAAGAGCACAATACTGATCAATACATCTTTCCTGTTTGCAAAGGTTCCTACAAAGTCCAGTAATTAAAATCGTTCTATCTAATGCGCAGGGTTACTAACAATTTATTTATATTTATATAGCACGTGCTTAACTTTTTAAACCTATCGGCCATTATGTCACCCAGCACATCGTCGTTTATCTTGACTGTTAGGTGCTTCTCGATTAAGTTGTCAACAGTACATTTTGAATACGAGAATGAGAACAGCTTCTATTGTCTGACATTCTAAAGATGAATTGGACATTAACTAGGTTAATTATTTCGCCGTTAATGGGCTCATCGTTTCACCATTAATTAGGTTAATTGTTTCGCGTCTACGTATTTTCCGTCTTATCAGATAATTATTTGTAAAAGTATTCTCCATGGTCGTACAATTGCCAAATGATTTATAATGAAACCGCTAACGCGTAATTTACATTAACAATTTGTATACTAATTTGTCCGTATCTCGTAATAGTCAACAACCTGAGTCCGTCATAAATGTGCATAGCTAAAAAAATTTACGGAATTCTATGTTAGTGTCCAATGTAGTGCTGGTCACAGTTGATTATAAAAAAGATCGAATTTAATTGATATGTTATTCAATACAGCTCTGCGAACAGACATGCCTATTAATCACTGTTTTTCTCACTGTGATCAAAGTTTCGTATCAAATTCATTTCAAGTTTGGTCCCTTTAGCGTAAAACACCCTCTATAAAGACAATTTTACCAGGATGATCGTAGTAGAGAAACATAACATCAATATCAGATTCTACTAATCAGAAAATTTCTCAAATTGCCTGCAACGAATAACGGAACACAACTACCAAAGATACCAATTTTGTCGAGGTTTTTATATAAATGAAGGGGGTTAGCCATTTTTTCGGTGCACAGACAATAAGCCGGGCTAATGTTCCTCTTCCTCAAAATCTACTACAAAATAGAAACTATCATACAATCCTACCAATGTGTAGACCTTCTTGCACCATTACCTTCAACCTAGACGATGAATTTCTAAAAAGTGCTCTAGCCAAAATACGTGTTATCCTGGCAGCACAAGCACACAAGTTTTCAACGCTATCGGTCGAATGGTTACAGAGAAAAAGGAACACGGAGCTTACTTTCTATGTACCGAAAAAAATGCCCACTGATCCCGTAATGGTGTCCCAGGGTCCCTTATGACCCCAGTAAAATTTACTGTACACTGAGTTTCGTATCAGTATCGTACATGTGGTCATCAGGGTTAATCAGTGTATGACGTGCGCCATACGGGCTCATTCGGGGGTTTCTCGGACCCACTGCTTGGAAAATGTTAAATTTGAGTTACTTACTTTTGGTAAAAAATTCGCAAGAAATTATCTATTATTTTACACACGTTCACAATATTAAGAAGATTGTCTATAAGAAATTGAAAACGTGCCACAAATGCCAGCACTCTCGGTTACAATCAATCATTTTTATTCTTTTATTTATATATTCTAAGATGAGGAATAATATACTTTCGAAGTCTTGAAGTGCAATTTAAAAGTGTATATATTAGGTGGGCAAGAAAGTAATTTCGGTATTTTTAGGTGAAATAAAATGAAATTGTTTTATCAAAGCAATGAACTTTAATCAATAAAATATTTTGTTCTATGATCCTTTGCCATCTTTCTGGTAGCTTCATAATTCCGCGCTCATAAAACTTCTGATCCTTTTCGGTGAAAAGCTGAGACTTCCACATTTCATCCGTTTCAACATGATGATTCTTGCTCAAGGTCATTTCAAGGTTAAAAAGGTGGTATCCACTAAATTCAGTTTTTTATTGTCTATCATGCTATCGTAAAAAAATATACTATTCCATTTAAAAAAACATCGGTGACCTTGAAATTTCATTAAAAAACACGACATAAAAAGTTTTTTTCTTCACCACTAAAATGGCCTCCTGCAATAGTGTCACTTTGTCCTCTGAAGTTTTCTGATTGGACTGCAAATACGAAAGATATTTAGGTGTTCCCATTTATGTGGGACACCCTGTATATCCTTTGGAGAAAACATGGGCATACAATAAATATAAACTATTTTTCGCTTTCTATGAAATCCTGAACGGTGAAGAATTTCTAAACGTTATAATCACAAAATAAATAGTAGTGCAAGAGGTTAAGCAGTCCACACCATAAACTTCACATATACAGGGTCATCCGTTTTTAAACGGCCAAACGTCAACCAGCTATAGAGGACCCCAAATGGAACTACTTTCACCCCTAACACTTTTTTTGATTCGGTCTTGATTTCTTGAAAATATTTTAAACAATACGTACCAAAAGATGTATTTAAAACCAAGATCCGAAGGTCATACAAAAAAGTTGACTTAATAAAGAAGATGCCCCTATTTATTTTAAACCAAAGAAAGGAAAAATCATCAAGATACATAATTGCAGTCCTAATATATTTAATCTTAAGTGAACGGAAAAAATGACGGGTTTTTGCAATTATCTAAAAATCAAGACCGAATGAAAAAAAGTGTTAGGGGTGAAAGTTGTTCCATTTGGGGCCCTCTATAGCTGGTTGACGTTTGGCCGTTTAAAAACGGATGATCATGTATATTTGTGAGCCTCGGCAGCTTTTTTACCTCTACGGAAATAAAAAAGCAATATGTGCCTATAATGTTCGTTTTTTGCACTCCATATGTTCAAATTGACAGAAAACTAAAAATTTTAATCAAACTTTCGTGTAATTTGCTTCAAAGGTAACCTAAAAGATGCAGTTATGAAATGTCAGAAAGGAAACAAACGCAACGTTAACAGAAGCGAATCGAACAAAATATAACGCCAGGTATTAGTGAAACCCGAAATTACTTTCTTGTCAACCCGATAACTCTTGAAGGCAGTTTGGGCGGCGAGATTTCAGATGCACTCCGAGTTCTCCGGTCCGTAAGAGAAAACGTGCCAGAGCGCGGAGTTGCATAACGTCAGGGTTGCGTAATCGAAGGAGGGCCCGGAGAGCTCTTTCGAATTTTGTCCTCGACTGTATCGACATGTGAACGCTTGTTAGTGCTTCTACCCTCGACCCGACACGTACAACCCCCACAGCAAGGTTGACGGTGTGGGAGGATGTGTGCGGTCTCTCTCCCTTGGCAGGTGGGTGTGTGGGTGATAGGCCTACGCCTACCAACCCCCGCGCGACCGATCACGCCGTCACACTGTGTTCCTACTACCCCAGTTCGGGGCGACGCGCGTTTCCGAGTTTGCGGAGCGGGTCACCCGGTGACACGTTCCTACGTCTATCCCATTCGACGACCCGGTTTATCGTCGCGTATGCGCGCCCCGACTTTTACCTACAGAAAAGTTAGAGCCTAACCTTGGGAAAGTTGTCGAAGGATCGCGAGCAACCGGCGCTCTGTTCGCACCTCCAGCCGCGTTCCCGAAAGCGGAAGCTCGAGATTTATCGCGAGACGAGTTTCGAGCAACCTTCCCCACCGGGAATTTCATAGCCCCGTTCACAGACTTCTTTCGACTTTCCAGTTTGGCCACGGCCACCAATTTCACCGTAGAAGCCGCTAGGCGAATCACCATGTATCCCCCTATCCATTTTGTGTTATGATTTTTCTTGGAAATTGAGAGGCTGATTTGTAGATTTTTAGATGGTTTCGGATGTATTCCGTCACGAGTTTACCGATGTCCTTGTGCTTTCAGATTTTCGAAAATTGCGGCATTTTGTTTCGTTTTTTTTTTTTAGAATCTCAATCGCGACAATTATAGACATCCTGTGTTACAACAAGTCTCCGGAAGCCCGTGTGGTTGAAGTTTTTGTACGTTTCTTTCCCGCTCGCACGTCAAGGTCAATTTTTGTGCGATTCGACAGATTTTTCGCTGACGCCCGAAGGCATTGTTCGGCACACCGTTTTATTCATTTCTGTAACTCGGACAGAAGTTAAAACATTTTCGAAAGAGTACGCAAGTCAAACTATAGTGTCGTTTAATTTTAATATTCCAAGAAAAATATTTCTTTGAAAAGTACGATTTACGTAACTGATATCACGAAGCGTGCAGCTCCCCTGGATAACAGAGTTTATTAGTAAAAATACTTTTCTATTTTCTGTCGTATAATTTGTTGCAATTTGATGGCTTGGAACCACTTTGCTATTTATTCGTAACATCAAGTAGGCGATATTCCCATTGACATTATCAGGTTTCTATTATTATTCAATGTTCACGAGCGTGGCGGCAAGCGTTGCATGATGTGGGAAATAACGCTCTAACCCTTCAACTTTCTTCGTGTCACTCTGTCCAGTTCCGAAACTGGAGAGCAACCTTTCTAAAGGGATGCGTAGCTGTGAATAATTTTATAACGTTTTCAAAGGCGAAATGAGAGCTAAAAACTTTTATCTCCACTATATCGTTGCAGTAGAATTGAATTATATCCCATTTTCTTACATTCAAAATATCGATGCTCTCTTTATTTCGAATATAAAAGTCCAGTTTCAATATGAAAATCGACAATACATTATTATTGTAATTTCACCGCGCAAATTCGGGAATTTATGCTACACGGAGTGATTTAACTTTATTGGCAATTTTATTTGCTAACCAGCTGATTTAGAGCGTTTATTGCCGTTATCGATTATCGGCTGCATAACAAATGGCCGTTTCATTGAATATTCACGAAACTGTTTAGAAAGATTGAGTGTCTTATTAAGCGCGGCGTGAGATTACAAACGTACAAAATTTATTGAAACGAAGACGCGTGAACCAATGGGGAAGTAGAAATATCGCGTTAAATCGGTCGGAAACCAAATTTTGCGTTGAATCGTGCATTGTTCTACGTTGAATTTAATATAGTCCATAGAATTCTGATCCGTATCGGCGAATCTGTCCAGCCTTCATTAATAACGAAAGTAAATTCTTGTATACCAGTTCGGCACAAACGGCGCGCGATGCATGATCGTTTGTCGCGAAATAAACCCGTTCAAATGAAATTAATTTCCCCGTGAATAGAGGAAATCAGACAGAAATTAAGTCGACAGATCTTCTCCTGTTCCATGCGCCTCGTTTAATTAATTATTACTTCGAAATTATCTTTCACAAACTATTTTTCTCTTTGGTACACGATCTAGTCAAACTTCTCCATCAGAAAATAACGAACAGACCTTAAATGACAAGTTTTAATTAACACTGGATCCACGGAGTACTAAAAGTGTCTATTTGCCGTTGCTTCATAAAAATAAGAGGAACGTATTTATCCAGATTTCAGCGATTTTGATCGTAATCTGGTAAATGAAAAAATTTATCGTGGTTCTAGACTGTGTATGCAAAATACTGTTACAGAATACTGTTACAGAAAAGAGGAGCTACTTAGGAAGCTCTTTCTTTCTTCGATAATGTTGTAGCAAATTGCAGCTAATCGCTCTTTTCTTTTTTCATAATCACGTAAAATTCTCAGTCTAGTTATCGCATACTGATCTCTCTCGCAGAGTTTCTCGCACTCAAGTTACACGCTTGAACGATCGAGGGAATAATGTATGTCGGCCTACATCCCAAATTCACGGGTACAGAAGATAAACAGTTGAACAAGCTGGAACAGAATCGGAGAAATTTCTCAATTGCACAACAATGGTATTACCAGCCATAATGGTTCGTGCTGGTAAAGCGGAATTAAAATCTCGGAAGTCTTTCACCGTTTCGGGGGGCGTTGCTATCGTGCGCTCGCGGGTACTCGCGTTACCGTTCCCGAAAAGATATTGAATTACGAGGACAAAGTGACAATTATCTAATAATGGCGGGCGTGCGGCCATGCGGGTATTCGGCGTTTAAAGAACAGAGTCGTAAAAGGAGAGGCGGCTCGATAAACGTCGACGTCGACGCCTCGACGTCGCCCGATTCCCTCAAAAGCGAACGTTGCGAAAGCTAAGGGTACCAGGAATGATTCGACCGTCGCATATTTCAGTCATCGCGCATCCTGTTCCGCAATTATCGACTCGGTCGGTCGAGGGGAGAGGGGACGGGAGGGGGGGAGGGGGAGGGGGGAGAATATATGCAAGACCGCACTTTTAACCGTACTTAGTAAGCACCTCGTTCAAGATCCACGAATGCCCGACGTAACCGTAAATCCCTTCGGGTGGAAGTTACTTAAAACGTCTCGCGAGTTTAATAACGTCGCAATAAAAGTCGTCTCGATTTTCATCCGCGTCTGAGTACTTTGTCTGAGTACTTCATTAATATTTCATGGAAACGCGGATACCTTGTATCAAGACGAGGAATTTCGCTGTCCATCGATTATCTAACCGATCCGAACGGGTCTTCGAGCGACGGACGGGAAATATCGAAGGAAACTTTCGATTAGAACAAAATCTGATTATTTCGACCAACCTGATTTCTCACAGTTTGGCTAGAAAATTGTGCCCTACCGTCGCGAGTCCGAATCGTTCAGGTTTACCATCGATCGGTCGTCCTCCTTTCCGAAAAGCGAGGTACACGCTCGGTTAACAAATTCGCATTCGCGTTCGCATCTGGTCCTGTCGACAAAACCCAATCCATTCACATCCAAGTTCTTTCTTGTTTGCTCCGGGAACTCGCAGATCGTATACACGCGCGCACACATACACTGCGACAGACAGACGCGTATACAGACACACACACACACGCACACAGAGACAATGCAGTGTTCAGATACCTTGAAAGCCACCCTGTAGATCGGAATCTCGCATAGTACTAAACAGATTGTATAACATTTAACTAAGCTTTCCATACATACAATGAGCGAAAGAAGGAGAAGAAGAAGAAGAGAAGAAGAAGAAGAAGAAGAGAGACGGGAGTGTGCGCGAACGAGATCGACAGAGATCGAGCGTATGTGTTCGTGTGCAAGAAACGAAAGAGAAAGAGAAAGAGAGAGAGAGAGAGAGAGCGAGTGAAAGGGATAGAGAGAATGGTAGGTAGTGCGAACGATTGACAATTGAAAATAACACACACGCAAAAGAGAAAGATGACGGAAGAACCTACGAGTTGTTATGTTTTCTACAGTAACGTTTGTACCAACTTACAACAATATTTGTACAATATAACGATAAAGAGATGTACCTATACAAGATAGGTTACTCAAATGCAATAACTTTTTTAAACGGTATTAACCAAGCCGGGATATTTTTCATACTTGTAACGAGCCGCGCGGGACCCCGCGCGACCACGGCCGCGAACGGTGGCCCCGCACATGATACTACATCGTTTCGTTTTGTGTGCCAACCAGAGACTTTTAGATTTTTGCTTTGCAGATGCGTGGACGGCGCGGACACGACGCCCCCCGCGTACCCTCCTCGAATTTCTCTGTCGCAAAATCGATGACGCCCCCAGGCCCCCCTCTACCCCCCCCCCCACCCGAATCAAACCCCCGTCACAGCCACCCCACCGAGCCCCCCGCTGTTTCTGACTACCTGGTAACAATTCACAAGGGAAGAACACGGATTGCCCGACTTCGATTTTGTTGTGGTTTCGCCGAACGGTAGCACGCGATCCTTGTTGACGTATGCAAAATATTTATTCGATACTTTCTTAGAAAGAAATATTTCATTTCATGAGCGTTCGCACACAAAGAAATTTCTATTTTCTTTTCTACGTTCATGACCTCGAATAATTATGATCAACGAAATTGCCTCCAGGAGGGTTACCAGTCATTGGTGTTCAAAACGATTCTATTTCAAAGAAATTATATTGACCTCCGGATCTTCTAAGCAGCTTCACCTGAAAAAAAGGTTCTATACACCATGCAATGGAATCCTCGAAGCCAAACAACTTTTGTCTGAAATGTTATTCGTCCTGTCTCAAGAAATATGGAAGTTATTCGGATGGTTTTGTATCGGTGTCCCCTTATCACGTATCATTATGCAATAATTACCGCATTGGAAAACAAGGAAATTCGAGATTAATGAAAATAATGTACATTAGGCCTAACGAGACACCGATACAGAGGAATAAGTCCACACGGTGTACGGAAATCTTGCGCTGTCCTTAAAAGGTATGATTCCCGAGGTCATTCGAAGTAACTTTTTCCTTTGCGAAAACGTTCTCCGGGGCTTTGTTGAGAAGTTATTAACGAAAAACCACGGACCAATCAGAGATTCCGGCTCGCGGACAAGTCCCAGCGAGCGTGGCGTTGGCATTGGCTGAGCTGGAATCCGTCCGCCGTAGCCGTGCTGTGATTGGTCCGTGTTTTTCGATAATAAATCCTTAACGAAGCCCCGGGGAACATTTTCGCAAAGGAAAAAGTTACTTGGAATCACCTCAGGGATCGTCCCTTCCAAGGAAGTACATAATTTTCAGGATACCCTGCGTATTGCGACGTATGAATGGGTAATTGCAATTTCAGTTGTTTACATCTTAAGAAGTACCGAATATCTAAGCCGAATATTTTACGCGTATAAACAGAGAGACACGTGGACTAGCATTTCGCAAAAGCAGAACATAATCGATGTCGGTCCGTGTCCTTCAGTGTACACCTTCGACACCCAGCACTTGACGTCCAGATCGCTTGATTATCGAGTAACGCTGTAGAGATTTTAGAGAGACCAGGAAGAAAACTCTAACGTTGTCGAAAATACCAGCGGCAGGCTGATTCGCCTCGATCGCGGCCATCTTCACGTTCACGAGGTTCCTTTTCGCGCGAGACGCATCCGCGTTCGCCGGAAGTTTGCTGCTCGGAGATTGCGGTTTCGCGAAAATTCGCTGAAAAACACTCGCGGAAAATTCGGACGTCCTTGTCTGGAAACTGTAACTGTAACCGATGTTCGAACTTGGCAAAAACAGAAAGAGGAAAGATCGATCGAGAATAGACTAACATAATTGTCCCTATCGCACCGGAAGCGAGAAACGCTGATGCGGAATTCTGCACGCTAGAAATAGTGATAAGCGTGCACGGTAAAATACAGGGAAGTCGCCTTATTTAAAATTAACCGAGGAGAGTAGGAAACTTGTTAAGTAGCGGACTAATGTGTTTTATCTTTGAGATCGATTCTAGTGTTTCTGAGAAGAGGATAGCGTTAACAAGGTCGATGAATATGGTTGATAGAGCTCCAGTGGATACGGCTCCGCGAAATATACTTCGCGTGCCCCGCAAAGAGTCCCGTGTAAGGAATGCGGGGCCGATTGGTCGAAGTGGAAGGGGCGTGCCTCGTTTCACACGCATTTTCGGCCCCTGCTATTCTATTGGCTCGAGTGCTCACGCATACTATGTGTGACGTCAAGAGTGGGGACTCCACTTGTCCCTGTACCGTTTCGAGAGATTTCTTGCGAGGCACGAACAGTACAACACGGTTGTTGACGGCGTCAACTGTAGCGTGTTTGCTTTCCTGAAAATATTTTCCGAGGAAATGTACGCGAAAATAGAAAGGTCTGATGCATAGTATACGAGATCATGCAATAACAAGAACATTCCCGAATTGGATACGAAAATGTTGCGGGGACAGCTAAAGTTAGGATGTTCGAAGGGTTTATCTGGCCGTACGTGTTCCAGCTCGTTTCTCGACCAGTCGACGAGTTCTTCTCGCCAGAAGGTTTTCCCGGGACGTGGAAAGAACACGTGTAATGTCACGTACGGTTCGCGTCGATATCCCATCGAGACCCGCGATTAATATTTCTGCCGTTGTTCGCGACGTTCCACCTGAGCCGCGTGTGTGACGTCAGAAACCAGATTTTGATGGACACGTTTCGGTATCGTCTGTTATTAACGCGTCATTTTGCATTCCTTGACGCTCCGTCGAAAAGCTTTGCGTCGTTCCCCGATCGAGACTCGTTGCGAAAGTTCTTCAGATAAATTGCTATCTGGAAACTTGTTTTCTTTTCGAATGGAACACGTAGCAGCAATCGTGACGAAAAGTTGTAGCAATTTTGCTGATAATTCATCGACGCAGTATGATACGAAATATCATACTCGCGACTGTATTACATTTTTATTCAACTCGTTTTCGATCGAACAGACTTTTGACATTTTTAAAGAATCGTAAATGTGGTTTGTGATAACTCTAAATGTGTTGTTGAAATGTTACGATAAATTGGGGAATCTATTTTAAATTTATTAGCCAGATATACTTGTTAATTTGGAAAATTATACATTCATAGTTGAACGCGATTTCGTGAGCTTAAAATTGCAAGTAACATCGTATTCTTTTTGACTGTTATAATAATTATTATTTTCGAATATACTATTAATTTACGAGTCTCCGAATGAAATATTCCAAATTTGAAGTATTGTATTCAAACCAAATTTGAAACTAGAAATATTCCAGGATTGAAGTATTCCAAATAAAGAATACATCTATATTCTTCCAGAACAAATGTTTAAAATCAATGGCATAGCTAGAGAAATTGGTTTTCCGTTCCGCTTTCATTTATCCTCATCTCGTTAAAAAATTCTAATCTAACTCACAAATATCACAGGCCAGCATAAATGCGCTAAAACAAATTGCACATGGAATATTTCTCAATAACAAGTGTAATATTGCTGTTTTATAGGGTGACAAAAATACTTGAGACCAGTTAACGTCAAGATTTTGTGATTCTTCTGAGAAAACGATTTTATTAATTTTCCACACACAGTTCTTCAAATTTTAGTATTTGCAGAGTGAAAAGATGATATACTTCGTTAACTTTGTTTAATAAAAATGTCAATTATAAAAATTAGCGTTCCTTGAGTCGATAAAATGTCCAAACAATACCGAATGACAAAACGTTTTTGTTTCCCGTTATTTTTTTATGAAACTTTTGCCATCACATTGGTGACATTTCACTGATTAATATGCGACCAAATATCACACAATTTGAAGCGTACGGTTGAATCCATGATTTAGTAGAACCTCGATTATCCGAACCAGTATCTGAATTCTCCATTATCTGAATATGTGTTTCGAAAAACATTTCAGTCTAAAGTATACAGTAACTTCTTTATATATGTCGCCGAATTATCGGACGCCAAGCAGTGTAAACATAACACGGTCCTGGACTATACATGACGCTGGCAAGTCCCGTGTTGTTGACATATATCGAAAATCCACCGTATATAGAGAACGATTTATTCTACGAATTAGTCAAGAGTTAATCTCGTGCAGTGTTCTATTATCCGAACGCGCATGTTCCACCTATTAGCATGGATATAATCGAGATAAATGCGATCCAAATTGTGTGATGTTTGGGTGTCGTTTTAATCAGAAAAGTGTCGCGAACAAAATCAGAAGACGGATTTGCTAATTGCAAAATACAGATCTGTTTAGCGAAACACCAGCAAAAATTTCAACACGAAGAGGGCTTTAACAATGTTCATTCACTGGACAGGTCACCCTATATCAAGACATTTTTTACTGTACAAGCAAAGCATAATTCGAGCAACTAACAATTCCTCTAAAATTACTATTACCTTCCGTTTCGATCCGCGAAACCGGAAAATTCACATGCTACGATCAACGGTTCCCTCTCACTCCCAATTTCCTGTTCGAATTTTGCTGGCCGCAGATAGCCAACCGCGATCTCTCGTCTATTACACCGTTTTACATCATCAGCAGAGCATCAACGAACTAATAGAAGCTCCGTTCCGATCGACTTCAATATCCCGATGGAAAATCGGTTTCCGCGGTCGGTTCGGTTACTTCGCGGCCACCCTGTATCCGCGGAATATCGCGTGACACTCGGGGCTCTCTAGTCCGACCTTGCTGATCTCAGATACTATGCGTCACGATAGGACACGTACGCTAAACTATCCAAGTGCGATCTCCGTGCCGCGGCGGCGGGCACACTGTCGCGTACGAACACCGGTGCGTCTCGTTTTCGTGATTTACTTCTCCCACCGTGGATCGCGACACGATCGTTCCCCGATCGAGAACGGTACCGAACGCCAAGCTCGCCCGATCGACGGTGCATCCGAACGAAACAGTCGGGACGAACTGGATAACGCTGTTCCCGAAAAAGCTTTGCGTCTTTCCGGCTTGTACCTATGAGATTCCCGCGGTTCGATCGTCCTCTCCAGGTGCAAAACGAACCACGGAGAAAGCGAGAAACGTGCGGGTACTTGAACCTCGGGTCGGATCCCGAAAGTTTACAAAGCTCGAGTACCCGAAATTATATTCGGATCGGGTCGGGTTCACGAAAAATGCAGGATTAGAAAGGTCATGGACAAATTTTTGAGATCCACATTTGAACAGTGTAAATCCGGCCCGACCCGGCCCGACTACAGTTTCGGGTACCCGAACCCGACCTACCCCGCACTTTCCTATTGGATGCGCGTTATTAGGCTGCGTACACGCGGAGCGACAATCGGGACACCTGTCGCGCGGACCTGACTACCCTAAGCGATCACTGAATTGCGGATTTATTGCGAGGAATCAGAATTAACACTAGAACTACCGGATGGGTCAAAATGACTTGCTCCTAATTTTTTCTTTCAGAGATATTGAAATTATAAGTATGTTTCCATGAGAACATTTTTTAATAAACTTCTCTATCGAAGTAGATATTTAAACAAAACTAATACGAAATCTAAACAAATCTTATTTTGTTGTTATTATAAGGCAATGTATGCCAGTTGCATTTAGTGCTTGGTCGTTCTAGTGTTAATGGCACTCTTATTTTAACACGTTAAGCACTAAACAATCGGGATCAACGCATTGGCGCTTACCCAGTTGGTGCATTTTTATAAATAATTTACGCAGAAGGTTGGGCATTGCTAACGAAAAGGCAACATTTTATTTCGAATCCGAAGGATTTAACACTAGAACCATCGTATGGGTCAAAATGACTTGCTCCTAATTTTTTCTTTCAGAGACATTGAAATTATAAATATGTTTCCATGAGAACATTTTTTAATAAACTTCTCTATCGAAGTAGATATTTAAACAAAACTAATACGAAATCTAAACAAATCTTATTTTGTCGTTATTATAAGGCAATGTATGCCAGTGTTGCATTTAGTGCTTGGTCGTTCTAGTGTTAAATAGACAGTTGCTTATTGTGCGAATCGTTTTAGCGAAATAGCAGCAGCGTTATCGGATTCTTCCGATGCTTTTCCTCTTTTGTGTTCCATCTTTGTAGATCCGCGGTCCAGTGATCGGTCAAATGTTGATTAGCACAACTACGAACATGGGTCACTGGAAATATTTGTTCCGCCATCGTCCACCCTCGTGCACAATTTCGTCGACAGAATCTTCGTTTCGGTCACATTCTTTTCTTATAGAAATCGATGCACACGCACGCTTGTTTGGAAGAAGCTGCTACTTGGCCGAGCTGTCTGCAGAATTCTAAGCTTCGTGTTAAAGTGACGAAAAAAGAATGGCTAGATAGAACAAAACAGATACAAGTATGAAACGGTGCAATTTTTGTAATCGATTTTTATTTGAAAACTGTGCGAATAAACGTGTGAACCACTATTACGTAGAATGTTCACGGTTTGGAGAGCTATTTTATTCAGGGTATATGTAGCAATTTCCTGAACTGTGCGCGAGGGTTAAACAATTTTTTATTGAATATTTACTACCTTTCAGCGAAAGATGTTCAGTCGAAATTGTTGATCGTTAATGAATTCTTGGTAGTTAAAGAAATAGAATAGAGCAGTTGGCGACAGTTTAGGATGATGTTAAATAATCTGTTTCTTTATTGTCTCTACCTTGAAGAATATGACTGCGGATTTTTATACGAAATAAAAACTGTATGTGTACCAATACAAGACAAACGAGCCGCATAGACACGTATCCCCTTTATTAACAAAATTGAGAAACAATCCAATATTTTGCATTCTGATCTTGTCATAAAGTCCGCAGTCTAAATACGACAATGGGTGCTATGAAAAAAACGTTGTCGACACCATTCTCGAATCGGTGTTCATTATTTTCATTCCGTAAGTTACTAATAACCAAAGTTAAATTATTCATAATAAAATTTAAAAAAAATATTTTGTGAAGTCCCATAGTTTGTTCGATTGAACAGATTTTCTCAGGGGTAGTAACACCAGGAAAGTATCCTGTAACTTTTTGCTCAGAATCTAAAGCTCACCGTTGCTTTGCCGCTATTCCTCTAACAAACATTTTCAAGCGATGTAACAAATATTTCCAAGAGCGTAAGCGTAACCGTGCAAGCTGCTACGGTTACTCTCGTCGCATCCAGGATCAGGAGTTCAAACTGTTCCGAACGATGGCGACTCCGCGCGCGATCCATCGATCGCGAAAGGTGTTCGACGATCGTCCCTCGGTTGGTGCGCGAATGTTAGCGAAAGCAGTCGTTGAACGAGAAAGGATGATGTCCCGAGAGCTCGTGTGCGCCGAAAACCACCTAGCGTAGAAACGTGTCCTCCCTTGGTGCTCGATGACGCGTTCGTGCTACGATTTCTGTGCGAAAGAGAGAAACAACGGAGAATAGATGAAACGTGCGAATGAGTAATTTTGCTATTAGTTCCGGACCCGTATGTACGAGTCGAGCTGGAAGTCTCGCGAACGGCGAAATGGACGGTGGATTCGACTGCGAGAACGAACGCTCGAACACGGACGAGAAATGATTGAGGTTGCGATCACGTCGAACGGCGAATCATTCGTCCATCTTGCTGGTCCCGAGTCGTAGCGTAAGGTTTGACGAGAGAGCCTGTCGATAGAAGAGACGGAAAGTTGTCAGCATCGCGGCATGTGATTTTGAAAATGTCTCCAGGTGCGAATATCTCCAGGATCTCGACGAGACAATGCCTGAGAAAAGACTTGTCCGTAACTCTCACCACGTTGATACGCGTTCCGATCATTATGGATAAATAACGCCTTGTTTCGTGTAAAATGACAGTTTTTCATTTCGGTTCTTAGGCGAACGAATGCATATCATAGTTGTAAATTAACGATTTGTGAAATAAAAGCTGCAAACTGTTTGTGTTAACAATAGGTCATTGAACCTGATGTCTGGTGTCTCGTTCTTCCCCACCTGTTGTTCGAGAGGGGTTGTAGAATAGTCCACGGCTTGCTTAAATTGATTCATTTTTCTATAATTCCGTTTTATTCTTTCGTTTCCTCTGGTGTACACGTGTTCTTTATTAATTACTGATCAACTGTTAACAGTTTTTTTCGTTTAAACGTTATCGCATAATCTGAAGATCACGTTACACTGCTAGGTCAGTTACCGTGGCTAAATTCAAGGAATTGTTTGGCGGTAAGTTTTATCTACTTTCAAAGCACGTTGATCACTGTGTCTCTTTGTAGAATTACGTGTTGCACGCTTCTTACACTGTGGGTTTGCGAAATGTTTAAACCCGCGCCATACCCACTCTTCGATGCATGTGTATATTACTGCTAGTGTCATTCAATCTATGAAAATTTCTTTTGCACGGAATCTTAGTGTTCAAACTGTATACACTTTTTCAATATGATACGTACAAATTTATTTCTTAAATTATTCACTACTCCAAAACTTCGTTTTGGAATGTTGTTTAGCAAAGAAAGAATAGTCTACACTAAACTGTACTAGGTAAATATTTCAATTTTGTTTACTACATGATATTACACTTGTTATTTCTTTGATAAACATACTTTGTGTCAACAATCTTGCAAGAACGTTTATGAAAAATCCAAGATAAAATTTGATTCGTCACTTTCGTTTCTAATTGTAACGGTATGAATGAATCATCGAACAACTACCATTTTATAAAAAAAAGGAATATTATGGTAATAGATAATTTCTACGGAATTTTTATACATATTATTATTTATAATAAATAAATATATATATATATTCTAATAATGTAATAAATTCCGTAATGGAAAAGCTACTATAAATCATAATATCTATGTATTTTCCTATAATATAATTACATTATACAGTGGAAATCAAGACAAAGAGAACTTTGAGTCGCAAAATAAGAACTTTACATACTTCGTATTCACTTGACTATTAATTATAATTCACATCTGAATTTCGCCTCTTTACATAGCTTTCAAAACCACGCCATTATATCAGCTTCTTCCACGAATCAAACTGAAGTAAAAATCTTTCTTTCACCATGTGAATCGCAACAGTTCAAGAGCACCATACCCAACAACGAACCAGAACATTTTAAAACTGAACTAAGCGGGGATTAAAACAGATCCAGAATAAGTGTTAGTAACTGTTATACGAAGGTGCGAGTAAAGTTCCGGCTTATAAGGGTTGAATACTGATTGTAGTATTCAAATTAAACGAACATGTTCTCGTACGAAGCATCATTTCCAAAAATTAATAAACAATTTTACTAGCGAAACTCTATCAATTACAGAGATGCACATTCTCGTCTTACCTTCATAATTATAGCACCAATGGATGGCTGAGATTCTTCCGACTAAAATGAGTCCAAACACGATGTAAATCGGACTAATTTTACCATTTTAATATGCCGGGTGATTCAAAAGACCTTGAATACAACAACAATCAGAAAATTTATTATATCATTATATGTGTCTCCTCGAACAGTACAGCTTCCCTCTGTAACATTTTATTCTATCTTCAATCCTAATGGAGACATTTAGGTGTTCTGTTTACCTTGAATCACCCGCTGTCAAATCACTGTCGCTGCACTACTCCCACCATTGCTCTTGCAGTTCCCCTACCTCGTAGAAATGAGCATGTGGTTTAGATGAGTCCGTACGTGAGTGTGTAAGTGACAAGCTACACTGGGCCTTATATTAGGAGGACCCATAAGTAATCAATTATTTTGAAATCTAAAACAAACTTTGTAGTAAATTCAAGTTTTTATTTCTTAATTTATTATATAATCTCCATCATTAACAAGGACAGTTTGCCATCTTTCCTGCAAATTTTCAATCCCCCTCTTACAGGAATCCAAGGTTCAACCAAAGGTGTGAAAACTGTAAAAGAATACGTATTTCCTCTTCAACGATCGGTACAGAACTAAAGGAAAAAGGAATTCTTTGCAAATGATTACTTATGGGTACCCCTAATACTAGATCGAACGAAACGAGTCAGTGTAGTTAAACAAAAGACCAGCTTGCGTCCTTTGCTAACTATCTGAGAAATGTAACTTCAACTGTATCCCGCTCAGGTGGCTACTACGCATATTTGTTTACCTTTACCGACTCGTCTCGTTGGACGAAATGTAGCACACATAGAGATGTGTCACATGATTACACACCACAGACGTAGAGTCGTAAAGTGTGCTGGGAGCAGTGTGGCCAGATAGGAGAAATTGAGGGGAATGGAGTTATACCCTCTCTCAATCATTACCTGATTAGTCACGTGACGTTGTGACGCGGACACGACGGAAACGAAACGTGTCACGTGACTGGTCCATAAAGTAGAGTAGGAGACAACTCTTGGTCTGGCCACACTGAGTGGGAGTGGCTCAGTAGAAGGGGAATAGAAACCGCGAGGCCCGCTAGGCACCAATTCGTCAGACCTGAATATACAGTAATCTTAATTACAGTGAATTCTCGATATATGTCAACATTACGGGTCTCTCCAACGTCGTGTATCGTCCAGGAGACATACCCGAGCCGAGTTATATTTAGACTCCTCGGCGTCCAAGGCTTTTCGAGCTTCGTGAGCCGAAGCATAATTCCGCGACGTTTATCATCCAGGCCTTGGCGACATATATAGAGAAATCACTCTTTGTACTTAAATCGACAAAACTAGACCGATTTGTATCGTGTTTGGACTTGCTTTAATCGGAAGAACTTCGGCTTTTCATTGGTACTACAAGCGCAAAAGTAAGACGATAATTACAGAAAATGAAATTTCTTTTATTGCATGTTTATTTTTTTTTTTTTTTTGTCAGTCGTGGTCTCCTTTTGAAATGCCGGGTCGCGACCGCCGAAGCTCGACTTACTACCTCCGCTTGTTATATGTATAGATACTCTCACTTTGTCGAGCCGTGCCCGAGTTAGTTGAACTGAACTGATGTAAATTTAACCGTGCACTACATTACTGTCCGTCCGTCAGATGATGGCTAGACAAAGTGTTCACGTTCTCGTTCAATCTTCTGACCAGCGTTGCCGCGAAAAGTCCCTTATAGAGATTCGCATACGTCACGTTGCGAGAATTGTTCCACTAACCTGCCTATAGTGGTGATTATCAGTGATGTCACGATCCATACTTTAGGATTGTGATAGAATCTCCACTACTAACACATCCCTACTGCTTTACACCTCGAGATTCCCTAAAAAATTTTCTCGATTTGAAATAGACTACACTATAAGCTCACGACACCACTCAATTCGGTCTATACTCGATGCTGTAAAATCATAGTATTCTATGATTGCGTGCGATAGAAGGGGAGCATGGGCAGAATGAGATCGTATTATTTACCTAGCTATTATCTGACGAATGAACAGTACGCACTATATATATAGTCATAAAATTACAGTCATTCCACAACTACAGCCACTCACAGCGAATTTCGTACAACGTGTTTAGCCAAGTTTAATAGTAGGATAAGGATTTTAACAAAAATTGAATGACCAACTTCTAGTTTAAGATATTTTTAGAAACTAAAGATATTATGAAATAACGCATAGTTACGTAATAACACTTACAGAACATTTTTCTACAAAATTTAACGATTACCCACGTTAACTGCAGTGTTTCTTTCAACTAAATTTTTAATCGATATTTCAAATCCCTTTCATTCTTTTAATGTCTGCCGAACATTCTCTATTATATTTAAATTCGGTGATTGTGACAGCGTTTGAATCAGTTTGGGGAAACTGATATACAATAGTCTTGTATAATCATTCTTGTGGCACTCTAGACTTATGCTTACGACCGTTATCTCCATAAAACATAAATGAATTCAAGATTTCTAATTTTTGTACACTATCTTCCAAAATATTTTTTTAATGCTTGAACCAATTCCATCTGTAAATTCTAAATTCCGGACAACAAATGCCGAAACATAGCCCTACACCATGACACTTTTACCACCATGCTTCATAATCGAATTCAAATTTTGTATTCGCCACTTTTCATTTGACTTCCGCCAAATTCTAGTTTTCCCATCTGCCCCAAACATATTTATTTTGCTTTCGTCAGACGCTTTAGTTTCGAATAAAAATATGTTATACCAAATTTTTGTCTTATTTGTCACGTAGAATCACCCTCTGCCCGGTTACACTACGAATGTTTTTGTATATGCAAAAACTGTAACGATCCCTAGACCATAATTGTCCGCAAAATTACCACTATTACTCAGGAGTATGGACAATGATACTCAAAGATATTTTTTTTATTTTCATAAATTTCACTACTTAGATGAGTATGCACCAAATTATTTTTTTTTTTTATTGTACGAATAAACGAATCATTTAAGTTTATGAGAAACGGACCTGTAAATAAATATTTCACCCCATATCGTGTACATGTATATTTCACGTACAGACAATACGTGTCATTTTAGATACACGGGTACCACGTGAACTATTTCACGTGTACTATTTCACACGTACTATTTCGTACACGTGAAATAGAGATCTCTAATGATTACAGTGAATTCTCGATATACATAGTGGGGATGATTCCGCGATGTTTATCGTCCAGGCCTTGGCGACATATACAGGGTGGTCCACATAACTCTTAACAGCTCAATATCTCGAAAACTATGCCATCGATTTTAAAGTTCTTGGTCTTAAATTGCATAGATCTTTCTTTCTCATGGGCCTTTCTAATTACATAAGCGTGAAGTAGCGCCCCCATTTCCCTTTAAGGGGGGCCGGTGTTTCTTTATAATTTTAAAAAGAACTCCCTATAAAACGTTATATATTTAGATTCGACAGGAGAAAACAAGTTTTTGTCTGAAACATTTTTTTGTCAAACGTTTCCATAATGAGATACATATAACAGTTTGAAGTTTCGGAAATAGCGTTATGGAAGTACACAGGCTCACGAAAGTATTCGAACGATGATATATTCCTAATTGAAAGGGACACAGACTGTACAGTAGACAAAATATTTTGAAATTGTCGTATGTATTGTGTATCGGGAATATGTGTGGATAACGTGTACAAATTTCATTGAAATCATATAACACATATCCGAGTTAGAAAGGCTTTGTTAGACTTAATAACACATCGTAGGTCACAAAAGTATTCGAACTGTAAGGGCAATCGTCGTATTAGTAACATTTCTAAGCATCGGCGAATGTAAACAAACATTGCTCAGTTTATACGCAGCCAGTCTAAGAGAAGTACTGTACAAAACTGGCGTCGCAATTTATTTAAAGTCGAAGTCTTGCAAAATGAATCGGAAAAAGACGGAAACAAGGAAGGAAAATCTATGAATGAAATTGCAAAACTTATAGATAGAAGTAAATCTACTATCCAATACATAATTAAACGTGTAAAAACTAATAATATTTTGTTAAACAAAAAACGTATTGGAAGACCAAAGATTTTAACTGCTCGGGAAAGAAAGACTTTAATACGTCAAGTGCAAAAAAATCCAAGAATTAGCGCCCCTAAGTTAGTCACAATATGCAACAACACGTTTAATAAAACAGTTTCTGCTGAAACTTGTCGGAGAATATTAAGATCTGAAAATTTTCATGGTCGAGCAGCTAGGAAAAAGCCATTCTTTAATAAGATTAACAGAGCAAAGAGATTAGCATTTGCGAAAGAATACGTAAATAAGAGTAATACCTTTTGGCAAAAAGTTATTTTCTCGGATGAATGCAAGTTTAATATTTTTGGATGCGACGGAACAGGAAAAGTTTGGAGAAAGCCCAACAAAGAATTAGAATTAAAAAATTTACGACCGACTGTGAAGCACGACGGAGACTCGGTGATGGTTTGGGGCTGTGTGACAGCATCCGGAGAGGGTAATCTTGTATTCATTGATGGACTTATGGATAAATATAAATATAAAAGTATTCTTGAACAAAATCTGCAAGAAAGTGCAGTTAAACTGGAATGCAAGACGATTATTACTTTGAACATGACAACGACCCGAAGCGTACTGCTCAAATAGTTCGTCAGTGGATACTTTATCACATTCCTCATTTTTTACCCACACCATCTCAGAGTCCGGATGTGAATCCTATAAAAAATTTGTGGGCAGAAATAGAGAAAAGACTACGCAAACATGAAATTTCAAATAAACAAATGCTAAAAGTAAAAATTCTGGAAGTTTGGAATCGTATTGAACAAAGCACCACTGAAAAATTAATAAAAATTATGCAAAATAGATTAATTGAAATAATTAAGCACAACGGTGGACCGACGAAATACTAAAAAAATAATAAGTTATTATATTATACCGGTACGAATACTTTTGTGGACTGTTATTATGTACTGTGTAGATTAAAATTAATATATTTTTGTTATATCAATAAGCCAATTTTGTTAAAAGTTTGTCCAAATAAAATTTATATATGTGTTCACTCGTAACAAAAGAGTTATTGCAAAATCTTACCTGCATCATTTTTGTTTTCAAGCAACAAGGGTACGAATACTTATGGGACTGACCGTATGTGGGCCAGCCTGTATAGAGAAATCACTGTAGCCCATTCTCTCCTACGATTTTCACTGTGAGCGACTGTGTTTGAAATAGCGAACAAACAGTTTCGTTCGATCGGTAACCGTAACCGTAACCGTAACCGTAACGTAAAAAATCTCCGGTACGGAGAGAAGAAGAGTGAAAAACGTGTGAGAAGCGTTTCCGTCTAACGATCCCCGATCGTTTCAGGTGTCGCTGGCCCTCGGTCTGGAGGCTGGCGGTTGGGGCGCCTTGGTGGAGCGGTCGGGCGGCAGCGGCGGATGCGGTTCTCTGTTAAGTCACGGCGGTTTCGCCGGTCTGGCGGGATTGACGCGTCGATGCGGCGTCTGTTTGGCGACGTTTCCTTCCCCCTGGCTGTTGGAACGGCACGCGTTACTGCAGCACGCAGGCCAGGCGAGCGACAACAGACCGTTCACCTGCGAGCAATGCGGCCAGCGTTACCGCTACCGTTCCTCCTACGTGAAACACAGAGAGCAGAACCACCGTGCCCGTTTGCCGGCCGACAAGCTGTTCACCTGCGACGTGTGCGGCATGCAGTTCAGGTATCTGAAGTCGTTCAAGAAACATCGGTTGAACCACGCGCTGGAGCGGTTGCCACGCGTGCCGGAGCCGCAGAGCAGCGCGATGGTGGTCTCTGCGGCTGCGGAGCGTAGCGACCAAGTGTCCAGCACCGGTGAACCGTCCCAAGTCGAGACCGGCAGCGACACCACCACCAATCCCGGCGAGGAGGAGACCACCCGGGGCACCTTCGCCGAGAACGCGCGCGAGGAAACCATGTCGGAGACGGCGAGCGTACAGGAGAACCCCGGCGACGCTGTCGAGGTGCAGATCACCGAGGCGCCGGTGACCAACGAGAGGAGTTCGGCAGGCGGTGGGAGCGCGAGCGAGGTAGGCGACGTGGACGACAACGCCGTCGACGACGACCGACCGGAGCCGACCGAAGCGGTGATCAGCTTGGCGAGAAACAGCCACGAGGTGGACAGGCGCGAGCGCCGATTCGCCTGTCCGTTTTGCGGTAAGTGCGTCCGCTCCAAAGAGAACCTGAAGCTCCACGTGCGCAAGCACACCGGCGAACGACCGTTCGTTTGCCTGTTCTGCGGCCGCGCGTTCGGCGGCAAGAGCGATCTCACCAGGCACCTACGCATACACACCGGCGAGAGGCCCTACCACTGCGAGATGTGCGGAAAATGTTTCGCAAGGGCCGACTATCTGTCGAAACACCTGACCACGCACATACACCAGCGCTGAAAGCGGTTCGGGGCACGGTTCCGAGACATTCTTGGTAATTCTTGATGCGTCTTCTAAATTCGGCGATGTCTCGACCTACTCCGCGCGCGATTATCGGTATTGTCAACTCAGCCCGGACGTTGCCCCGGCGGGCAAACCCTCGGCCGACGTTGCGTCGCGACGGCCTCGACGCCACGGCTCGACTAGATTTTGTATTCTCATGGTTTCCAGTTTGTACAAGGAGATTTGTAGAACTGTGACGCGTCCATCTGCGACGCAGGTCGCGTCGAGGGACAGCCCGCCGGTGTTCGTTCGACGATCTCGATAGACAACGAATCGTTTCACACGCTTATAGATCCCCGGAAACATTGAACAATACCGTCGAAAGTAATAGCAGAGGGAGGCATCGCTGAACGAGGTAAAGTCGTTCGATTACCTACCGACGCGAAATCGAGAACGTCCAAGAACGTGGGGGTGGTTTCCTTCCGAAGATCGTTTCCACTTCGTCCTTGCAAGGTCGGACGGTTTTCACCCGAGAATCAACGATTCCCCCCAAGGACCGAGTGTTTTCGAGCTGTATAATCCGATTAGAAATTTTTCGCGAGGTTTGCTCGCCGCGTCGGAAACCGCCCCTCGGAGGTCGTCGAACTCGGTCGAACATTTCCGCGCGTTCTTCCCTCTCGCCGCAGGGGAAACACCCCCGCAGAGTGAGGGGTGGAGAACGCCTCGAACTGCGACGAGAAAGACGAGAACCGCACATCCATCCAGCCGTTGGCCCACCGAGACGAGTCAATTACGGAGAAAGAATGAAACGACGAGAGGACGACGACGAAGACGAAGACGAAGACGAAGACGGTACAACACGTGGCTGGCTTTCGCCCGGCATCGAAACGCGAGGATCTCGCGTTACCACGAACGCACCCGCTCGCGAGAAGCAACGAGAAGAAAGATGGGAGTGTGCACGAGAACACGAGGAGAAGAAGATGATAGACGAACGGAGAGTAAGGTTTCTACGTAACGTTAACGAAACTAACTTGTGATAAGGAGTCGAAACCAAAGAACGCGTCGACGCTACAGACAAACGCGAAGCCGTGTCCACGCGTTTATCGCCCTCGCTCGTTCCTTCGCGATACCGTTGCCTAAACTATAAAGAGAATCTCCTCTTGACGGCAGCAAACAGATTTAATTACAAACGAGTAGAAAGCTTGCTACCACGAGATCGCGAGCGACAAGGTGCGCAAACGTGGGACACGGTTTTGCGGTTCCTTTCTTTGTTATTATTTTTTTTCTTCTTTTTCGTTCTTGTCCTTTTCGTCTTCGCGTGGAATCGAAGACCGATATATTCGTAACGTGCTAGCTATCAGCGTACTCGACGCGGGTTGTATATTGTGTGCAACAACGATGATTTCACTGTACGCCATGCAAGCTCGTAAGCGTCGTGCCTGTTCCTCGAGGAAGTCGTTGCGGTTGCTGCGAGACGAGCTCTCCGTTTCGGAGAACCTTTTATTATAATACGCTGGCATCGATTTGACGTTTCTCGTATCGTGTCACGCGATAATAAGCCACGGTTATCGATCTCCGGGAAAAGATTGCACGGAGATTCTTAAGGGGAGTTCGACGGACTTGAACGATGCTCCTCCGACGGTCTGCACGATCGTAACAATACATCGTGTACTGTGCGTGTCGCTCGAGAAGTCCCGTGAAAGGTATGCGGGCCTGATTGGTCAGAGTGGAAGGAGTATATACTATGCAGCGTGTGACGTCAAGGCCTAAGCGCTGGACTACCGGAGCATCAACGATGGGGACAGTAGCTATGTTATCGTGAGATATTCTTAGGTGAATCTGTCGAATTCGTTTCCTATAGAGGTCTTGATCGAGCCGTTTCTCAGATTTCTTCCTGCAAAATCCGTTTTTATTGGCGATTCAGGTAATTAGGATGGACGACTCGAGCACCCTATCCTTGAAATAACGCGAATAACGTGCACAATGAACATCAAAAATCTGTACAAGTAGAAACCAAGTATAATGATCAGTTTTTAGTTCTTCTTTTTTTTTGACTTCATAAAATGCAGATTCGTGCAACATTTAATTGTTAAGCGCACAGCTGTCGTGTTACGTGTGTGGGTTAGATTTTTTATTCTACGATCATGGGAACTATAAATAAGGAATAATTTTTTTCTTCGGAATAGATTAAATATAAATGTTACCGTAAAAATTGTGCGAAATTTTAATTTTGATCTTTACATCTTTATAAGATAATTTCTTACAAAGACATTTTTGTAACACAAATTGTTCGCTTTCGGTGCTTGTCGCGTTTAGTGTTAACGATCTGAAGACGATATCGCTATCATCAAAACTAAGAATCAAAACCTAAGAATTTCTCACAAGACCATACATAGAGTCTTCGCAGAAACTATGCCAAGGCAAACCCGTCAAAGGTTTATACAGTCCATTTCGATCACGTTTTCCAAGTCCAAAAAGTACAGAACTTTGAAAAGAAAAATGCTGAATTACAGAAAATGTAGAGCATAAAAATAGAAGAAAATAGGACTGTGGCGAGGATATAAAACAAGTAAAAGATACAAACATTTATTTGTGTATATATATATATGCAAATAGAAATGATAATATCAACCTGCTATATTGAATTTTTAACTTGAATCACATCCGGAGATATAATTAGACAAATATCCAAACAACAACAATATGAACACCATGACAGAATTAAATGAAAGAATGATAATTGAATTAACCGTCCCTTATTTTACCAACTTAACCTCAATAACGTGGGATCAGTTTTCAATATTTGTGGAACCTTCTTGTTGACAAATGGCACAATTGCTACAGATTACTAATTTCTTGTGCGACTATATATTCATTTACAGTGAAAACATAAAAATATATAGTGAAACTATAAGGATTAATATGTTTCTTGGTGTCAAACCAACACAATGATGAAAAATCAACACGATAAAAAGAACAAATAATTAATTTTATAAATTCCTTCTTCGAAAATTGAAAAATGAGATGCAATAAGCTGAAAGCAAGCTTCGTCTCGTTCACAATGAACAAAATGATATCCACAGTACTCTATTTCTTCAGAATCAGTGAAAAACGTGATCAGATTGAGGGACGAATGACCGAATGCCGGCCTTGCACACCCACGTAAAAAAAAAGGTTACAAATAAAGAGTTCCAAAAAAGCGATACCGAACACGATTGTCAAGTTAACAAATTCACAATCGGCGGTTGACATAGGCGTTATAAGTACAGTAGTGCACCCCTAATCGTCCGCTCTTTCGCACACTTACATTTCCGGCCCTCTCGAATTCCAAAAAAGTGGGACGTTTCTGCAAATATTCTTTATACATGACGTCGTGTTCCGAGTACTGTCCCATCGGTAGAGAGAGTAACTATAGTGACGTCACGATCCGTATTGCAGCCTCGTGATAGAATCCCCACCCTCGGCACGAATCGCGACGTCACTATCTGGGACTACACTATAACTTGGTGACGTCACTGAGGACTATAGGATTTCCCCACTATCTAGGAGGAACCAGAGTTGGGCATTATTCGAATTGTTCCGAATAAATATTTCTCTAGAATAATCCTTCAAACACAGTTCGTTTCTATAAGTAACGAGTCATTCTCTCTATTTAATCGAATAATTCACCATTATTTATTCGAACAATAATACGAATATATTACCTCCGATTTTACTTGAATTTTCTAAAGCACACAAAGTGGGGGAACAACGTCGTAAAAGGGTAGAGTGGGGGACAAGACTTGATCTGGCGATCTACTGACAAGTTGAATTCGCAGAAACCCCACTTAAGCGTCCACATTCGGTCCCAGACTGCGGACGCTTGGTCGTGCACTACTGTAGAAGGTTAAACGAAGGAATTCCCGAAAGGATAGCGCATTGCTCGCCAGCAACCGTTCCCACCCCTGCGCTGGGGTGGATAACTGATAGGATCGACTTCCTCGAGGAAGACGAACACCGACGCGTATCCGACGTTGGTATCAAACGGAGGACCAGTCGTCCATGGCGCCACCGTTTATTCGGGAGCGTCGCCGGTGCCTTCGAACCCCCCGTAAACTTTTTAACGCGACAGAGCAATAAAGCGTCTATTTTCGTTGCTACAATACGAGAGCTGTACAAGAGGACACGCGGAAGAAAAACACTAACAAAGCGATTTCGGTTGTCTCGCCGGGAGCCGCGAAGAAGTAGCGTCTTGTTGCACAGTCTATACGGTCCTTCGAGCCTCTTTCTTAGTTACTGTCCACGTTCTGCTGTCTACACGTGTATATACATATATGAATGTATGTATGTGTATATCTCCGGTACGTGTGCACGTATACAGAGAGTCCCGGGGATATTGGCAACCGTGTACGGGGTAGTTTCGCCTGAAGAGATAAGTCGAAAATATGAAACGCAATTTGTTTCGTGCGAGGAAAATCGACTCTGAATCTGTAGGAACTTTCGAGCACTCTGAAAGATGGCTATACTTCTTGTAAGAAACATTTCAGTGGCGTCATTTTGTTCTGCATATTTGATACGTTGAAATAGGAGCTCCGTTTTGACGAAGACGTTAACCCCTTGCCCTACGATACCGAGTCAGACTCGTGACGAAGATTCTGAACAGAGTCTAACAAATATGTATGTCATTAATTTTCTTTAAACCGAAATAAAATTCTATTTTGCTATAGTTGACATATATATATATCCTTTGGAGAAAACATAGGCATACAATAAATATAATCTTCTTTTTCTATGACATTCTGAACGATGAAGAATTTCTAATCAGTATAATCACAAAATAAATAGTAGTGCAAGGGGTTAAGGCTCTCCAAGGACAAAAACTGAGCTACACCGTAAGCCACTTTACTAGTTGAGAGGTTAGGTTGAACCGATTTCGACACAAACCGCGCACGTCGTCTCGAAGACAAAGGGTCGAACGAGAAAATGTCATTGCATATTTTCGACTCGCATCTGTTCATGTAAAATCAGCTGTTCCACGGTGGCAGCATTATCTGCGGGACACCCTGTGCATAGACGCGATAATGATACATTGTCCAGTAAATGCGCGAGCGCAGAACGAGAGTGCCGGCTCATTCTCTTGGGACTGGTTTCGTAAGCGATCGCGTGTCTCTCTCTCGTCCTGAGCGAACCCCCGACACGTCGAAATCCGCAGGATCGTCGACGAGTATTCCCAACCCACGTCTGCTCGTTCCTCGTTCCACGTCGAACCACGAGATCGCGATCCGGCCCGGTCGATAACTTCCGGTTTGCCCGGCTCGAGCTTACGAGCCAGCCAAACTGACGAGGAAACACGCCGAGGTGACACCCGAAGAATTTAATGAAACTTTGCCCGGGGTGGAGGAGGGGGAACTAGCTCTTGCGAAAATATTTGACACATTTTGCTATCGGGTGTGCATCGAACTGGTGCAACGAAGCCTGCAAACTTCATGATGGGAAACGTGTGTTCGGTTGAATATCTTACAAATTATTATTCTTTCGACTCTGGAACAGTTTTAGCGAAAATATGAAAATGTTTCAATTAGAGGAATGGTTTCAACGAAGATGAGAATTTCAAAATCTAGTCCAAGCAGCCCTAAACCTTCGCACTTGAAGGTGGAACGCGTACACTGGCTCACGAAAACGTTCGAACGCCCTTTAAAACAGTATAATTTTTTTAAATTGGACCAAACGACCGGACTTCTTTGAGCAATTAGAAGGATTGGCTTACCAAATCACGTGCAAAAATGATTTTAACAAAAATTTCAATTCAAACTCGGAATTATAAGAGCAAATAAAAAAGGCATTTTCTAAAACTTTTTTATTTGAGCCTGCAATGAAAATTTAAAATATGCGTTTTTTAGATCTGTGTTAGTTATACGCGTACTGAAAATTTCATCGAAATCGGCTGACGCAGATAAAAATCGCACGCATCGAAATGTGTTAGAATCAGATAATTTTAAGCAGAAACTGACCAAAAGTCGTGAAAATCTACGCTTTTTTCACCACTTTTAACTATTTGTATATTAATCTACAAAACGCATATTTTAAATTTTCACTACAGGTTCAAATAAAAAAGTTGTGGAAAGTGCCATTTTTATTTTCTCATGTAATTCTTACCAATCGTAATTTTTTCAAAATCTTTTTTGCACATCATTCGGAAAACCAATTCTTCTAACTCCTAAAAAAAGTCAGGTCGTTTGATCCAATTAAAAAAAAAAAGTTATACTGATTTAAAGGGCGTTCGAACACTTTCGTGAGCCAGTGTATTTGTTCGAACGTCCTACGAACTTATCGTATTAGAGTCGAGAGAATAGTTTCAGCGAATATTTGAATCTCTTGATTTTACTGTTTTCCAACGTTTATGTATTGAACTAGTTTAAACAGTATTAAGAGTGAAAAACTTATTCAGTTGAATATTTTGCAAACTATTAGTTCTGGGAGATAGTGTCAAGCACATTATAAAATTATCTTTGATATTTTTAGCAATTCGTTTTATACGTTCAAAACAAAGGTCGGATACACTCCGGACAGAGCTCGGTGCAGGTCTCTGACCGTCGAATTTAAGGGCTGATCCGACCCCGATGAAGTGCGCGATGGCCTACAAAACCACACGCGTGAAATATTTTAAGAACCCCTCCGAAATCTTGATTGAATTCGGCGAATGTCAGTGCGGCGTGGTTTCCTTTCAGACTCGAGCTTTGAATAATTTAGGAGTCTCGCTCGAATTCGCAGCGATGTTCCGCAACGCGTTCTCGGTGGTGAACCGAGACCAGCAAACGAGCTGATCGATCTCCTGTGGACCGGCGGCGCATCGATCGGCGCGTTACTCCGTCTTCTAAAATAGCGATTAAATAAGGATAAGTGATGTGAGACCTACAAACGATAATTGTTGCAAACGTGCCGTCCCAGTGCCAAGTCTCGTTTACTTTCGTGAAAGTTTTAACCGCATAGCTTGCGCCGATCCTCCGTCGACCGCGGACGATCGTTCAGCCTTTCGGCTCGATCGAATCTCGATCGTTTCGTGTCTCCGGCGAAGTTCGATTCGAAACCCCGACAACGACGTCGAAGGGCGTCGCGACGTCGCGTCGTCGCAACGCGATTAAGGGAGAACGGGCCACGGGAGGATTCCCACGACCGAGATATTTTATTCTTGTACGCTGTTTCCTCGTTTGTTTTTTCAGCGGAGCCTGCGGTTCCGCGATTGTTGCTCAAATTTCGAACCGATCGGGCAACGACGTCGTGTTCGATTTCAACCGTTCCCGCTCGATTTGCCGCCCCGTTATTTAAACCTCGACACCGGGCAACGTTCGAGCTCCGCAGATTCAAACGTTGACGTTAATCGCTCGGATCGGCGCCCGGTGGTTATTTAAAGGCGGGCAATTTTTGCACCCGCAATCGTTTCGCTCGGTTCTGTCTGTACTTTGGACGAGCGTATCGCATATTCCCAGCGAAATAATTCTGTCGATCTCGATTACTTCTCGTGAAACGGGGCTGCTGATTTCGCTTCATTGATCGGACGTATCCAGCCATTAAAGTCTGTATTCGAGTGTTTCAAACTTCTTTCAGCAGCACGGTTGTTCTTTCCTGAAGCGTATTTAGTGTCTAATACACTTTGTAAATGAAGAAAGAATTTCTGCAACCAGACCATGTATAGTCAGAAAATTCTACGAACATTTCAACCCTTTGCACTCGGTTGATCCCTCTGAAAATAAAAATTGCTACGTTATTACGTCTCTGTATTTAACAACTAGACTGCGAATCTTTACGCATTTATAACAGAATTGAGTAGATAAATTTTTTAAATTTTAAATGCCAATATACACTTTCTCATCTATTAAAACTAGCAAGTAAAGAAATAACATTCTACTTGATTTCTATTTCTTGTAATCGATACAAACAATTTTTATTTTACATAATGATCCGCGCAGTCTATTAATAACTTTCTCTTACACTGTTCAAGTGTGATACGAGTGAATACGCTCAATTTCACAGGAACAAAATGAAGAAGGTCATACGTAACGAAAATATTCTACATCAGAAGAAATGTTCGAATTCTGAAACAGGACCATAAGTGTTATAATCAAAAAGAAAAAAAAGTTGTGGATTAATAAGTACTTCGTCTACTAAAATCGTATTGGTTACAAACAAGGATTATAAGTGACCGAAAATCTCTTCTCTTGTTGATAAATGTTATCGTTGAGAGAAATTCATTTCGATCACTCATAACATTTATCAATGACAGAAGTTCATTTCTATCAGATATAACAGTTATCAATGAAAGAAATTTATTTCGATCGCCCATAACAGTTACCAATGAAAGAAATTTATTTCGATTGCTCATAACAGTTATTGATGAAGGAAATTTGTAATAGTTATTATTATTAAATAGCGCAACTTTCAAATGGTAGAAAATCAATTGTTTAATAAATTTATTATTCATAAAATTAATTGCTACAATTAAAATTTAATATGACAAACATGAGTTTATCCAAATTTTCTCCTGACAAATTACAGCGTAATTACACACTAATGTTAACTTTAGAGCAGAAAAGGTTCGTTCAACGCTTACTAGTTTTGATAAATACAGGGGTGTATTTATATTTCTGATTTTCCCAGTTGAAAAAATTTTGAAAAATGTTTTCTTTTCAGATTTAGGGTTGTTCTTATGATCTGTTGATTCGTCTTGTTGTTCGAAACCTTCTGAATGAATTACACAGGCTTGCTTCATCCGAAAAAGAGTAGACAATTCAGTAATGAAATGCTCAACTGAAATGAATGTTCTCATCACTAATTATTATGAACAAGTAAAAAGAAATTCGATCATCGATAATTGTTATGAATGATTGAAATGTACTTCTCTCATTGATAATTGTTATAAGTGATCGAAAGGAACTTCTCTCATTGATAACTGTTATGAGTTTTACTTCAAAATCGATATTTTTTAATCATTTTGTTCTTGGAATTTTTTTCTTTATATTTTCTGCAGATAACCACAAATTTCAATAATAATCAACTTTTTCCTACTCGTGATTTTTATCGTAGAAAATTTTAGAGTAGCTGTTATTTTTGGTCCGTGTTCTGAAGTTGAAATATTTAGGTTGTCCCTAAAAGTTCGTTTCGTTTTCGATTAACATGCGCGTTGCAAATTCAGTGTGGTTGCTTAAGAAAGCAAATGGCGTGGTTCAGTGAGAGCAAGCTCAGGAAGTAATGGAACATTCGCAAGCAGGCGATTGTGTTATTTAACAATATTAAATATGCTCATTGCGAAAAAAGCTTTTGAGGACAGCCTAATAGCATCGAGTGCAAAGGGTGAAAACATTTAGAGAAAACAGGAATTAAAGTTTTGATTTATTCTGTAAATGATTGCCTTTAAAGAGGTTTCCGGGGTCGATATTATTTCGTGCAAGACAGCGGAAAGATCCAATGAAGGGCCGACAGGATTTTTCAATCCGGAATCAATTACTGTGAGTTCTCTGTGTATGTCGCCAAGGTCTGGATCCCTTTATCCCGGTAAACGTAACACAGGGTATGCCTCCTGTACGATACACGTCGCTGGCAAGGCCCGTGTTGTTGACATATATCGAGAATTCACTGGAAAGCATTGGTGTCGCGATATCGCGCTTCCGGTTTCGGCTTGCGGCATGTCGAGCAGAAAAGGTTGAGCGTTCTCGATCGGCTGCGGTTTCGTAGCAAGTTCTACTCGATGCTTCGCCCGCATGAATTCTACACGGAGGGGAAACTCTGGAACTCTAGAACTCCGTTCGGCCCTCCCCGAGAGAGCGTACAATTACGTCGGACGCGTAGGCAGACGAGCGTTTCGATACACGTCGGAGAACACACGCCGAAGAGAATCTCGCGAGACCGGCCGGGACGAGGAACACAACAGAGCCGGGCCGAGAAAACGTTTTCGGCCCCGTTGCGAGACCAGTCCCACCCCCGCGATTTCCGTCAAAATGTTTAGTCCCTAGCTAGTAATTAACGGACGCACTCGCTGCTGCGTGCACGCGCATTCGTGAAACGAAGTCGAATAACGAAGGTGCTACTTAAGAGATATATATATAAGGGCTCGATCGCAGCCCGCACCGGCTCGGAAACCACGAACAGAGAGATAAGGGATGATCTCGATGGGGGACGGGGGATGGTTCACGGTGCCAAAGAAAATACTAGAAGAACCACCACGGCACTCATCGACGAGCAGAACAAAAGTTTCTCCCTCGAACGAGCCGGTCCGGCGCTGCGACAGTTTAGTCGGTAAATTAACGTATTTATAGTCCTGTCGATTAAGGCTGTAAGTTTCAATCGTCGACTCAAACGCGGACTCGTCCCCGACGATCGACAAGGGGCGAGAAAATCGCGACGATTTTCGCAAGAAAACGAGAAAGAGAAAGAGAAATGGGGAGGGAGAGAAAATTAAGGGAAAACGACGAAAAAAAAAAAAAAGAAGCAGTAACTAATAAACAAAGAACATGTCCAACGAATGTCAACGAGTTTCAAAGAAACGAACACCCGGGGGAAACGATGTAGCACGCGTTCACGTGCCGTAGGAGATGAGAGGATGTTACGGGGAGGGGAGGGGGGTGAACGGGGAGGAACGCGGGAGGGAGGGAGGGAGGGGGGAGGTGAAAAGAGACGAGACTTTTTCATTTGCGCCGGCTCGTCCAGCGTGGTGTTTGAAACGTGTCGACAGGAACCCGTTTCGTTGTCCGTCTCGCGCGATCTCGCGATCTCGCGATTAAGCGATCCAAGGATTAAGGAAAATAGTTCCATGACGCCTGATGCCTCTGTTAGCTTTTATAATGGTGACCACCTGGTCCGCCCACTGCCGTTCCATTTCCACCGCACGCCGAATTTACTACGTTATGGACGGCCGAGGGAAGCTGCAAATCGTTCTGTCACCGAAAGACCCGACTGCACTTGACGTTTCCTGCACCGACTCGTGTACCCCGCGACCAGGATTGGCCCGTTCCGATCCTGGAACTCGTGCTACCGATTCTTACATTTGTTTCCCCGGATATATTTTATTTTTTTCCTTTCTGGGCTCCTTTTTTCTGTTTTTAGTCCTCGACACCAAGTTTTCAACCCTGCCACACCGAAGCCTCGAGCTTCGCGACTTCAGTAGATGAGTCTCCTTGACTACGGTCTTTTCTCGATATATGTCGCACATACCTGGCTGATAAAAGTCGCAGAACCATCCCCACTGCAAGCTCGAGAGGCCTCGGACGCCGAGGAGTGTAAACATAATATCTGTCAGGTACGACGTTCAGGATCAAAGAATAGTATCACCTGGACGATACATGTCGCTGGCAGGACTCGTGTTGTTGACATACATCGAGAAAACACCGTATTTCTTTAGTCGTCCCGCGAGAGAAAGAGAAACTGCAAAACCACGAGCGTTCTATAAAAATATTTCTCTTTATTTTCTACAATCTGTAGAATTATGCGATCGTTTCTTTGTATTTCACTTTTTTGAAAATATGAAACCTATTGCTCACGGGATGCACCAATATTTCTCATCGATAGGGGAATCGATATGCGGTCTTGTTACTGTGGCAAATATGTTAATAGGAGAACTAGATCTGTGAGTTTTTAATACGTTGTTGTAGAGTTGTGGCTGTGTCTACCCTTTTTATTAATCTGTTGGACTTTCATTTATGTATGAGAAAATAGATTGAGTTCAAGACAGTGGAAAATATTCCGAGGATCTGAATATACTCTTGTATTATTTCCAACTTATGAAAATGTATATGTAGCTCCTGTGATGGATAATTTTCATTTTGCATAAAAATCTACAATCTAATGATTAGTAGAGATATATTTTTGAGGAGCACCTTAGTATGAAAACTCTTGCTTAATTTTTTACTTTGTTTTCCGAACGAATATTTATTTGATAAACTTTTAGCTTCAGCTCAAGAACATGAAATCTACAACGATTAATATTGCTAACTTTTTATATTAACACATTACTTGCCGAAAGTCTGTTAGTATGTACTCTGAACGACTGCTCTATATAAAACAAGCAGATTGATTTGTTGGTTCATGATCAAAATTGTCGTTGTTATTAACCCTATGATTTTTATACACAAGATTTTACACAGAACTTAATAAATATATATGTTATTAATTCCCTTCAAACCGAAATAAGATTCAAAACTTAGAGAATACATAGACGTACAAGAAGCATAATGTTTCTTCGTCGTCTAAGAAATTATGAACAATAAAGAAGTTCTGTCACTGTAACTGTAACTGTAAAACAAATCGGAGGTTAAACAATTTTTGAAGAAATTCTCAGCTGTATATCATAAACGTTTCAAATCTATTATATGGTCGTTGGCAAGTAATGTGATAATTGCTTTGTTAACACAATAGTTTAAAATATTACGTTCCAGCAAAAGATAAATTTTGTCAGATTCGTGACCCTCAGCGACGGCTGTGTGCTTCGCGGTGTTCTCTTTATTGCTCCACAACTTAAACATTCAAATAATTGCCGGAAATTATTGAGTTAAACTTACTACATGTAAATGCATCAACAACTAACTTTGAAAAGCATTGCTATCAAACCATATCCAAACGATCCAACTCGGAAGAAACCAGTTTCAAGGGCCAAGGGTAGTCACGTGAATTCTGACTTGCCAGAAACGTGCTTCAAGTTTTTGGCTTTATTTCGCAGAGAATCAAGACAAAAAATAGCTAAATTTTTGGCCTACTTTTGACGCTTATATTACCTAATATCTGCATAATCTCGTCAGCTCATGACCAGCGCGCGCTAGATTGAATCATCCTCTTTCGAATGAGCCTTTTCTCAGCGAAAAATATTCTCATATAGGGACGAAAAGTTGAGGCACGTCAAGCCATTTTTCGCCTAATTTTGTCGGTAACGTAGTCACTCTACCTTATCGTGAATTACGGAGTCTTAGCTCTTAACAATCCAACGGTATTGCACCCCCTTTATTTTTCTCTGTTTAGCTACTCGCTAAGAACGCCACTACTGTCAGAGAACGAATTCGTCCAACAGTTTGCGAAGATTATAAAATATCGCAATGCAAAAAGGGAGATTCAGTCATAAACGCGACACTACACCGTATTGTACATTGACAGAATAATTCAAATCGTAATTTCTCCGAAACGATGGGCAAAGAAGTTAGATTCGTACGTTTGTTCGATATTTACATACATTTTACAGAGATCTCTTATTATTCAAATTTCGAATGGATGCTTGAATAATTCATACATGGAAACTGGGAGTCGGAAGGAACTCGGTGAACACGCAGAAATTGTGACTTCTTCTGAAGTTCCGTTGTTTGGGGTTGAAGACGTGTCGCCTGTCTCGAATTATAAATAATAATTAGTTCGGTGTGTGTGTACCTATATATGTATACATTATGTATATACGTGTGTGTATAGTTTTCTTTCCTAAGAGAAGACCACTGTTAGTCGTGGTACAGTGCTCTGGTCCACCCTCTGGTACATAAATGCGTTCTTAGTGTTTCTTAAGTTCGATACAAACGGTACCTTGGAGCAAATGAGGTCCGAATTTTGATAATTCGCGACAATTTTACGGAGTTTCGTAACTTGCGATTGAACGCGTTTTTTCTTTTCTGGCGGAAAAAGCATTCGTCAATTCGGAAAATAGCTGGGCTGTTTTTGTTGTTACAAAACACGAAGAAAGGGTTGCACGATTGTCTAACAAAATAGACATTGGCGTTCGGTTGAAATGCTCCTGTAGCGTTTCGATCACAAAAGAGCAATATTTCAATTAATTTTGTTGGCACATCTGAAACACAGATAATTTTCTCAAAGCTGTGACCATAGACGGATTCTGTTATACTTTCTTTTCCAGAATCGGTTAACTACGCTCAACGATTTTATCGATACGAAAGAATCAGAGTTCATACTTGTCCAACACAGACGATCGTTTCTTAAACTGTTCACTTCGGTAAGAAGCGTTGCGGTGAGGATAGTTGCAACAGACGAATAATTGCAACTGGCGACGCTCTCTTTCCTGTAAAAATATTTTCTAATCTGTGATATCGGTGTAAGATGAAATATGTATATTCAGTATAGCTAGACTATTCAGCTGAGGCAACAAGTAGGTGAGTTAGGTCAGTTTAATCATAATATTTGAAAGATATATTTTTTATATTCACTTACACATCGTTTACGTACCCCTTTTTTATTCTATTGACATTTTTCGAATCAGCAATGATGTGTTACCAGTTCCTATCGCGGAAATTAACACTTTAAGTGAACTCTCTCGATACATACATACATATTTACGGATAAATATTAATAAACCGTTCGGAATCGACACGACCAATGCCGAGGATAAATGTAAATTTTCCGCGCTCGAAGCGGAAGCCAGCCGTAAAATTGACCGTTGATATAACATAACGCGTTTAGTTTTTCGTAAATCGGCGATGTTGCTATTGCAAATTTGTTGTCACGGTCGACGATGGAACCAAAATGTACATAATGGAAGAAACGATAATTCTGTTAAACAAATGATATAATATATTTGTTTGTCTTCTTAACGCCTGGCCGCAGAGCCGCGTTCACGCGCGCGTTAATGAAATTTATACGCCGTACGTTGAATTTCAGACTTTTAACAACGAACGCGAAATCGACGTTTTCAGTCAAATGAAAGTAGTAAAAGTGTAAGCATCGTAGAATTGATTTTTCAATGGCAAATTCGTTCCAACGATAGAATCCAGCGAATAAGAAATCTAATTTCGCGGGAAAACATTTTCAAATTTCAGTTCCGATGAATCGTTCCGATCGATTTTCTAGATCGATTTTACTCGCCCCTACACGACCGAGGTAAAAAATTCGTTTCAACCGCTTACGTTACATCGTACGTGTAATATCGATTGAAGCTTAACAATATATTTTTCTTATATATAAATATATGAACTAGTGATATAACGACAGCAACAGTGATAATATTTTATAACAGCCATTACAACTTGTGATATTTTAGCGCAGCCTCGAGTTTCAACTAACTTTTATTATCTACCGCAAGAACGAACGATTTAATTTACTGTGATCAAGCGATAGTTAATAACACGTCCGGAGGGGAATGTGTTATAACGAACAATCATTTGTAGCGAATGTGATTCTAATGTTTTAGAGTATTGCCGGTGATCGCGACGATGTTTTCAAACGAACTTTCGATCTGTAGAAATCGTCGGGACAGGACGACGGTCCGTGTAACGATAGATTTTTATCGAATAATTGCTTTGACTTGTCGCGTCGTTGTAATAATGATGTTCAATCTCTCACGGGGATATTCACACAAGGCAAAAAAAAAAACGAAACGCCGGACACCGGTCGGTCAGGTCGATGGCTAAATATAATTCTTCAACGAAGCGGAGTCGAACCGTGGAAAATACGATCGCACTTTTCCGACTTGTCAAACCGGAGTGCTAAAATCGGCCGGGTTAACCGATCCGGCCTCGCCGGCAGTCTGAAAATACAAAAGGTGAGAAGATTTTTCCGATAACTCTTTTGTGATTGCGCTGCAAAAACTCTCGCATTAGCGCGAAATGTATTCAGCGGAATCGCGAGATCGTCTCATAGAAACGATGAAAAAACAGCTGCCACGTGCAAACGAATAATTCGTCGATTGGTTTTATCGATCCCGTAGAACTTCGGTGGGACACCCAACAGGATGTTTCTTCAGTATTATTGACACTAGGTTTACGGAACACTAAAAGTGACTATTTTACATTACTTTATAAAAATAACGAGAATGTATATATTCTAATTTTTAGGCATTTTTAAATAAAATTAAATTGAAATTGTTGAACAATGATGCATCTTTACAATCTCAATAATTGTAAATTGAAAATATCAAAACCTTTGACGGGGATCATAAGCCTTGTGTTAAACATGGAGTTTTCTACTTCTGATAGCACAGTCACGGAAAATTCTGATTTCTATGGGATCGAGTTGCTATAGTGTACGTTTTGTTTTGATATAGGTTGAATTGATTTTAAATAGTGGTTTCCTTGGAAGTAGAACAACGTGAAAAATACAAAAATTTGTAAAATTAACCGACACCTTGTTGAGATTGATTCTTCAATATTCCATGTGTTAAACTACTTATATAAAAAGATTAGCACTAAACTTGTAAAGAATGGCAGTGTAGTTAGGAGAAAGGTAGAAGCGATTTGTAAATATCTTATTAATAATTTCGCGAACGTTGTTACGATTAACGTTCACCAGCAAATGTCCAATTAACCAGATATTGCTAATCGTGCAGCAAAACACCACATTTTCATTTCTGGACGTTTTACTTTATTACAGAATCTTTTAGATATTTATATATACTTAGGACCATGATTTATTCGATCCTTCATTAATGATAAATATTATCTTCAATAAAATTGAAAGTGCCAATTTTTTAAGTACATGTAAAAACCACGGAACTCGTACGTTAATTGAGAGATATTTTCTATATTCTCTTTTGTATCGAAAGACAGTGAGAAATGTAAAATTCATCCTAACTAAAGAACACGCACCTGAAGTTTCCTCGATTTTTTCGGTATTGCTAACCCTCGGCCAATCCTTGTGCACGGTTTACTACAAATTGATTCGAAACAGGAACACAGCAATTGATATTTTTGAATCAAGCATTCGATTTACACGTTCACTTTTACTGTCCACTTTGTTTACTATCAACTTTCTTTATTAAAATACTGATTCCAAGGTTTTAAATGGAAATGTATTAAAAGCACCAAATTTCGATTTCGATACTAAACCGTAATTTTTAGCCCTATTTGGCATAATACTTTTAAAATAAAAATTGGCGTTCTATCCGAATTCAAGAAAAACCATTGGGCATTCCATTTAAAAGACTGAAGGTGGCCCTTACATCTTGATGACAAAAAAAAAAACAGATTACAGCACTGTATGTCTCACTGGAAAGCAAGCAACATTTGTTTGAAAAATTCATTTCGTACAACAAGTAACTTACGAGTTATACAGTCCGCGACAATACTATACGACATCACTTAAAACGAAATAATTAAGTGTTATATGAAAGAACTTCATCGTCTTTCATACGGAATGTTATTAGTTACTTCTGGAGACGTCGTTTAACGCAGTGTTTTCGTTAGTATTTCTAAGAATTTAAAAGTAGCATCAACTTACCTTTTATTAACTGCGACAAAACTATAAGACAGGTAATGTAAAAAATTAACACGCGCGTACAACTTATTTTTATCGGTTATTAATATTTTGTGTTGCCACCTTTACATTTTCTGACATGTAACATTCTTTTTGGAATAGATTTATACAAGTTTTTAATCGTTTTTTGCTTATTTTTCTTCCGTACCATTTCAACGCAGTTTTTCAATTTTTCTACAGTACTAAACTGGTTTCCTTTAGAATAAACTTCCCTGGCTAGTGTTCCCCAAAGGTTTTCAATGATATTTAAGTCAGGAGATCTCGCTGGCCATATGGTAAAACTTCTATTTCCTTATTTTTAAAGTAGGCCTGTACTATCTTTGCCGAATGCACAGCTGCATTGTCTTGTTGGAAAATGTATTTTTGGTTGGCTATGGACTGAGCATGTTTTGACAATTGCTCATCAGTAACATCTATGTATTTCCTGCTGTTTATTTTTGTGGAAATAAATTCAATTTCAGTTCTTCCATGATATCCTATAGCCGCCCAAATTATTAGTCCTCCTCCACTCATTTGTCGCCTTTGCAGTGTCAAATTCCTCCTTTTTAAATCGTGAAAATAATAATTTAGATTATCAGGGCCACCTAAAGTAAACCGTTTCTTGTCAGAAAAAATTACTTTCCTCCATTTCTTACGCCAATGCATGCATTGTTCTGCAAACTCTAATCTGGCTTCTTTATGACGGATAATTAGCGGCGGTCTTTTCAAAATTTTACGCCTTTTTAAATTATTTGAAGCCTTTATTATTCGTTGTACTGTCCTGACACTTGCCTTTACGCCAGTTTCTGTCGCAATTTGTCGTGCCGTTGATGTAGAGTTCGATGCATGTCGTAAAATATTCCGTCTGTCTTGTGCAGTTGTAAACTTTAGACTGCCTCCTGGATTCTTTTTACCATAGTTTTCACTATTTTTTAAATAATTATAAACTACACAACAGCTTCTTCCAAGAATTTCAGAAATTTTTGCCACCAAATGATTTTCATTTCTCAAATTATTCATAATTTTAATCTCTGTTTCATTGAATTTTTCTCCTCGTGGCATTTTGTATAAACACAAATATTGCAAGTTGATTAATATTTTTCAGGTTTTACTTGAATTATTTACTTCAATTACTGACACTTTAGAAGAATATTTCATTGACGATCTTTTCGCTTCCAGTGTTTGCGACTAACTGTCTTATAGATTTGTCGCGGCTAACAAGAGGTGAAGCTTGCGTAGCTTTCAAGTTTATAGAAAATCTAACGAAAACAGTGCGTGGAACGACGTCCCAAGAGTGTTAAATAATAACACTCTGCATGAAAGACGATGAAATTCTTTCGTATAATACATAATTATTTCGTTTTAAGTGATGTCTTACAGTATTGTCGCGGACTGTATGATGTCGTCATGTTAGTATAAATGCGTACAATGCCTAATTATTTTGCCATGCAGTTCGGCGAAAGCTGTCAGTCGAGGAAACGCGGAATTTTCCTGTCGAGTGAAACGGACGCGACAAAAATTCGACCGGTGCACGAGGGTTCGCGAGAAAAGGGGTCACAGGTCTCCGGCAGCAAGAATAGACGAAGTCTTCCCGGTGACCCACAACCTGATCTCCGTTTCGACGTGGGGTCCGGTGGGGGGTGCGTCGATATCGAGAAATAATGTATCGGATCCTCGTTTTCAGCGGGTCCAAACTTACGTCGGATTCCGAGAATCAATTAATCGTGACGGTGCACCGTGTGCGCGGTCGGTCGTTCGTGGAAATATGGAGAACGGGACAGTGTCGGCTGAAAAGAGAGCCACAGAGAGAGAGAGAGAGAGAGAGAGAAAGAAAGAGAGAGAGAACCAACGAGAGGGTTTGCGAGTGAAAAGGGCGAGGAGGGGGGGGGGGGGCGAGTGTGTGACTCCACATCACGTTAGTTCGCGTGATACCTAGTCGTCTTTCAATCGAAGTCAGTAAAACGTACCTCCGAAATGTGCACGGCATAATATATTCAACGCGATTGTGCCCCGGCACAAAGGAATTACTTTCGCGTTGCACGTGTGCACGGTTTTCCATACGCCCGCGTCGCGAGCCTAACTTTCTTCGCAGCAGGGGGCCGGGAGGACGGGGAGGGCACGCATTTTTCGCCACGCGCGTTTCGTCCACCGACCGATACGTCCGATTTTCTTTTATTTTTATAGTTCACCCGCGATACTTGCTACACACTCATATTTACGGATATAATACGTGTGTGTACATAGGATACACGCCAGTCCGTCTGTCACGAAGCCTGCGGAAGGGAACGGCCGCTCGATGGGAACACACGCTCTCTCGGCACCGCGAGCCAAGCGATTTCGCGTGCACCGGATGGAATAATGCACGATGCACCCGTTGTTCCGCGGTTGGAAATTGATGTCCGATAGACTATGAGCCTTCGCTCTAGAAACTTAACTGGTTCTTCTGGATTTTTCAGTCCACGCTACGCGTTAAGCTATTTTTCCAGCGATTTTATTCACTGACACCAGCGCCGTGATTTCACTGGTTACACGGCCCTTTTCCGATCTGCAGCCTACGTTCTAACAAGTTCGTTATCATTTTCTTTAGTCTAACTGATCTATAGGAAATTGTTTAACATTGAAATTTCTTTCTCAATTTGTTTAGTAGATCGTTAATAATATAACTGCATTTTTTAATTCTTCTAATCCTTTTTTGTGTTTTATCATAAATGCATAAAATCCGCAGTGTGGTCATCATTTTGTTTAGTCTAACTGATCTATAGGAAATTGTTTAACATTGAAATTTCTTTCTTAATTTGTTTAGTAGATCGTTAATATTATAACAGCATCTTTTAATTCTTCTAATCCTTTTTTGTGTTTTATCATAAATACATAAAATCCGCAGTGTAGTCATCATTTTGTTTAGTCTAACTGATCTATAGGAAATTGTTTAACATTGAAATTTCTTTCTTAATTTGTTTAGTAGACCGTTAATAATATAGCAACATCTTTTAATTCTTCTAATTCTTTTTTGTGTTTTACATTGCACCCACTCGTTTTTGTTATAAATGCATAAAATCCGCATTGTAGTCATCATTTTGTTTAGTCTAACTGGTTCGATAGACATTGTTGGATTTAACATTGAAATTCAGTCGGTTCTTTTCTGTTTTAAGTCCTGATGCGATACAGATGTAAAGATCTAGTTGAACCAAACTTGTGAGTTCACCCTCATTGCACATTTGTTTGTTGCATTTTGTAAATCGTTTAATAATTTTCCATCTCAACCCCAACTTTCGACGCATCCTTGTATCAATTTATTAACCTAAAAATTAAACAATTGTATAGCATAGCATAAATCACGAGTCTGAAACTAGTAATTCTATAAAAGTCGAAACTTTCCATATTAAATTAACGCGCACATCCTTTATCTCTTATGTAATCTTAGTAAATGTTTCATTCAACATGGAATTGTACTAGTAGTATCTTATTGTTTTATTGATCAGTTGCATAATGTAAATCGGTGGATCTAAATATTTCTTTAAAAAGTTCAATCGGTTCTCCGTCGATATCCACGAGGCTGAAGTATTCTATGCGTCTAAATTCGAAGTCTTCAATTTCCAACGAGTTCTCTCGCGATGTCGTGCGAGCGGACGCGTAATAATTGAAATCGAGTTGCACTACAGAGACCACCTGAGTTACGGGGCTTAAATATTTATTCTGAAACGTTTGCCGTCGCGAGTTGAGCATCACACACTATGGCAGTCTGACGAGCCGTACACCGTCAGCGCTAATGTTTGTGTCGTATTAAGTAGCGGTGTCGATAATTAACATGTTCGCTGCGATGCACACCATTGATGATGCATTATTGGCTTTTCGTGTACATAGCCGACTGCCGCTTGGTGCTCCATGCTGCGAACACCGCTAGCGCAGCCAGTTCCGGCGTCTCGAACAAGAACCTTGCCAATAAAATTATTTCATTTAATATTAATCGAATCAACAACGCGTTTTCCTTTCTCCATTCGGCATTTCTACACCCTTCCTCCACGACCATCTTCAACTTGTGAAATAATTTTATTCGACAAAGCTCGCGTCCCCTTAAACTTCTCAGCTGTGTACGACGAAAAACATACTCGAGAGTGTCAAACATTTTCTTATGGAACATTTGAAAAAATTAAATTCTCTAAACGGTTAAACATTTTCAGCTATAAAGATCGAGCTACAGAGCTGAGAGGTTGCAAGATATATTCTCGATTAATTCGAAAACATCGATTACGTATGATTTCATGAGAAGAAATTGTTTCTTTACGCTTAACTTGATGATAGGCGAACATTTAAGAAGGGCGCATAGATTCGTAATTATCTATGGCGCTTCTTCTTCAGCCCCATAAACGGAAGCTTTCCTTTGCCGGAACAACGTTTACTAGATGCAAATCTCGATGATTTCCGGCAGTTCGGGCGGATCGTTAGATAGTCACGTTTGTCACAGTATGATAGAGACGATTCACTCTTAATTAACTTCTGCGTTCGATGAGAGACTAAAGGTATGGCCAGGCGTTATGGAATGTATTGGGCATTTTAAACTACGTTTAAAAAAAATTATAGCTACCTATACAACACCAAGTAATATATATACACAAATTCTAATATATAAATATATATATATGATGATGATGAGGATGAACGATGATAATATTATATATATATATATACATATATGTGTGTACGTGGGGTGTACCGTAACATGCAGGCAAATGTTTGGAGATAACATCAGCGCATCAAAGGTATAAATGGGAAGCTCATATAGACATTGTTTATAACTGTTTTCAAGTTGTAAAGTTTCGCTGTTGATAAACTTTACACGTCTGCTTTCATAAAGTATGTACAACGTAATCGACTTGATGGGAACTTTTTTTAATTCTGTTGCAAAATCAGCGTTCTATAGGAAATTTCAAGCCTCGCTATAAATAAAAATCCTTCGAGTCACAAAAATTAAAACGTTGCAACGGAGCAGTGCGTAAATTACATGCAGCGTGTAATATCCTCTAGGACGTCTTCGGGCACCACATGAAAATATTAATAGTAAAGTCTTGTCGGTGTGATATCGGTGTGAACTACTACTAATCAAATGACACAAAACTTCTTTATTTTTCATTATTGTTTTATGGGACTTTCACCAACTCCTTCGTGGAATTTTTCTGATTAAAATGACACTAAACACGATATTTGAACTGTATTTAACAGGGACCATAACTGTTTTAGCCAAAAAGAAAAAAAGTCATGGATAATAATATATAGTATATTTCATCGACTACAGTCGAATTGGTTATACAAATAAGGTTTATAAGTAACCGAAAAATTTTTTCTCTTGTTGGTAAACGTTATCGTTGAGAAAAATTGATTTCGATCACTTATAACAGTTATCAATGGTAGAAATTTATTTCGATCGTTAATAATAGTTATCGATGGAAGAATTTTATTTCGATCGCTCATAACAGTTATTTATGAAGGAAATTTGTAATAGTTATTTTATTTTTTATTCATAAAATTGATTGCTGCAATCAAAATTTAATATGGCAAACGTGAGTTTTTTCATATTTTCTCCTGGCAAATCACCTAACGCTAATTAATACATCGCAAATCACCTAACGCTAATTTTAGAGCAAAAAATTTCTCACATTGGTAACTGTTATGAACGATCGAAATGAACTTCTGTCATCGATAACTGCTTTGATCAATCGAAACAGTTTTTCCTCATCGATAACAGTTATCGAGGAGGATCCAATTTTTTGGACACTAATAACTGTTATTTCTAGCCAAAACGTATAAAATCGACATTTTTAATCATTTTGTTCTTTATATTTTGTGGTGATTATCTTAAATTTGAACAATAATCAACTTTGTATTAACGGTTTTTATCGTAGAGAATTGTAGAATAACTGTTATTTTTGGTCCCTGGTGTTTAGTGGTTTAATTAACGGTATTCAATTGACGCGCGATCGACGCGGTCGCAGAAAAATATTAGTCCTACACGATCCATGTCACAACACGGACCCGAGGATTAGGCTTAAATCAAGACTTTACTGTACTTAGAAAGTTAACATAAGATCCCATGGAGAAAAAAGAACTCGTTCAAATTATCACTAATTTCTCGCGCATTTAAATTGAATTTCCGCTGGTGTCACGTCTGAATGATCGCGTGCTGATTTTCATCGATCCAATGATGTCTGTGCGAAAATTTATTCTCCTGGCGATTCACATCGGTAAACAATCATTCATCGGCTAATAATACAAAAAATCCTTGTTCTCGCTGCAAACATCGATTGCTATTGCTGAGAGTACTATCTCTGTCAGTTGTTCAAAATTAATCAGTTGAAAATCAGATTAAAATTCAAGATTAATCAGATTAAAATTTCAACGATTTCAGTTTAGATTACGGTTGTCCAGCAAGCATTATATTTACAGCTGAGTATAGCTGAGATAGCTTGAATAGCTATGTGACATTATTTAGTCAAGATAATTTCGCTTTACGACGAGTAAGTAATGTCCATGTTGTCGATAAAAAATGGAGAAGCGTTACAAGCATATCCAACTAGGGTGGATGGTAACACAATATCTTTTTCTTTAGATGAATTAAGGTAGATTAAGTTGCAACAGTAAATGGAGAGAAGTGAGATAATTATAATATTTATATAAAAAGAAACTACGAAGCAACCAAAACACTTAACCCCTTGACATACGAATTAAATGAAATTCGATGCGACCAAAGGAACCGTTTATTATTTCGCTTGGCGTTTGTGTGAGTTTAACAACTATTTTCTATAAACTTGTCATTGTTGATATTGAACAATATTTTACTCCAATGTGTAGGGTGTTACAAGAAATACATGACGTGTCTGAGGCGTCTTTGCGCGTCAAGGGGTTAAAGAATTAAACTGCAAGGTTTTGCATAAAGCGATCGAGCTCTCTTCGCAAAAATAATTTTGTCAACAACTGTCAACAGCTACAACTTGAAAACAAAGTTAAGGCACGAGGTCCGTTTCTACGAACCGTTTTCCCTTTTATGGTTTCGACGCGTCTTCGAGGCGATCCCCAGATATTTTCCCGCGCGTCACGGGACACCCTGTGTACACGAAAATATATTTAATGAATGTTCCTATATTTATATTATGAATACGTAATAAGTGTATCATATTAATATTCGATGGCGATTTCAGGTTTTTACCAAAACGACAGCAAACAAAAGGATTAGGTGTCTGTTTAACTATCGAGTTAACATAAACGAATCGGAAGAGGGCGAGAGAAAGGGAGAACAAGCGTAGACGTAAACAATAAAACAATGGAGTATGTAATGTAAGAAGGTGAAGACGGGGTGGGACAGTTAGAGGGATAGATAAACAATTTTGGTTTCGCGTAGGATCCCATCGAGAACAATTTTTCGGGGTGAAAAATTACGATGGGGAACGAAACCATGAGGAATGATGATTTTAAGCGGGTTTGCGTGTGTTGGTGACGAGGCGAGGGTCTTCCTATACTGACTGAACGATCAGATGTGATATATGCATAAGAATTAATTAATAATTATTTACTCCAATCGTATATATATATAAATATATATATGTAATTAATATTATTAATATGGTTATGATATACAAACATTATATCTATATATTGTGTATAAGTAGATAGGAACATATACAATGTTTTTAACTGGTTTATCTATGTTCCGAGGATATATGCTAAGTGTATTTAGGTAGGAAGTTGTAAGAAGGTCTCTCGCCGTTAATGTTTAATCGATAGAGACCATGCGAGTGATTATGTTCGCGACGAAAGAGAATCGAAACGTTCGTGGAACGTTTTACCGTTCGATCATTATAGCAACCGAACCGAACAAGTTCGACGATATTCTTTTCAGTTGCTCGCCGATTGGCTGACGAAACCGATACGCGGATTCTCTGCTCAAAATAATGGTTCAATAATCTGTTCCGTCCAACGATATTTCAATCGTTAGAATAATGCAGCTCTGAAAGAAATGCGTACGCTGTTTCGTAATCTGAGGAAAACGGGACGCACAATTCGATAGGGGCATAATAATCTCGCGTATTGTTACCCCTTTGTCCTGAGAGAGATGTAACAATTCTATACAGCACCGTCCACGGCTGGGTACTCTGATACACTTACGCTATTCTTTACTCTGAAAATAACCGAGTGATAACACTGGAAGAGGCAGAGTCAAATAGAAATGCCTGAAAATCAGAAATATCAAAATGTATTCCGACATAATTAAATCGATCGACCAGACACACTGATAGTCATTAGTAGACGGTAGATCTTTATATTTGCAAAATAAAAACTGATTTCTCCTCTTTACAATCTGAACAGGTTGCAAACAAGTGATTATAGAAATCAATTTCTCGTTTCCGTTTTTTAAAAAATCGAATTTAGAGAAAAAATTCTCTCGCTGATTTGAAGACTCATTGTGGGAAAACTGAATTAAAAATGTTATCATACTTGAATTATACGATAATGCTTTCTCGCATTTCACGAGTTTAATCCTTCATCGTTTCTTTCGATATGTTCACAAGAACTTCGTACAAGAATTATAACTTTTCACTACAATTCCATATTAAAAATCGTTTTTGTAAACTATTATAAATTGTACTTAAACTCTGGTCATTGTTGTTAGACGTACAGACACATAACAGTAGACGACGAGTGTCAACGAGGAGATTCACTGCTAACAAATTTCAACAATAATATTTCGAAATTGAAAGTATATACAGGGTGTTCCAAAAATGTTGTACTTCATTGAAACTCCTTAATTAAGCCGCGGAGAAAATGTTCGCACACAGGAAAAAGTTACTTGAAATGACCTCGGCGACCTCCCCTTTCAACGAAATACAACATTTTTACGACAGGCAAAATGGAGTGAGCAGTAGCATGAAGTTTCTTCGAACACAGATGAAATATCATCAATCGCAGAAGTTCAGGATTAAAAGATAACAAAATGGACGAAATCGGGCAAAGCTCGCTGTTGCGTTCAGGAAGTTGTCAAAGCGAAAATTTCGGCGCCCACTCGTGGACATTCACCGAAAAGTATTACTATATTATACAGTATTTCTTTCGTCCATAATATCCGATCCAGAGGTACGATCATCCGATTATTTTGAGCAGCGTGTACGCGGACAAGTAAAAGGTTCGTCGAAGCGGAAAGCAATATGAACGTTCCTATTCTTTTCGTTGTTCTTCCGCGAGGCTCAGCGGAGACTCGTTCGACATCGACCGAACGTCGCGTTGTTCATGCGATTGTTTCAATTATAGAGAGTAACAACGAGTCAAGATAAAAAAAAAATATTCACCACGAACGTGTTCGGCTGTCAAAGACCGCCGCACGGTCCTCTTTCTCGCGGACTCTTAACGGAACCGGTGTTCCGGTTTCTAAGAAAACGAACAGGAGAAACAGAAACAATTCGGGAGTGTTTCGGGAGTTTATGCGTTCCGTGCAATAACAGTTTGCTCAAATCCTCGGTGTCCGTCGGTCCGTCCGTACGGAACGACTACTCGTAAGTTTAAACCGTCAAGTGTACATTATTCGGCGTAAAGACACACACACACACACGCACACAAGAATACAGACACACGGACAAACACGAGCACACTTCGCACACAGCTGTACCGTATATAGCGACAGAAAACGCGACTAGGGAAAAAACGTAGCAGCTAGCTAGCTAACTCGACTCGTTAAACGTAGTCAGACAATTTTTCGACCGTAGTAGCCGAGAAAACGGACTCTTTAATCTCCTATTTCAAACCTTTCTTCGAGTCTCTCGATGTCTTTTCGGTGTCTATTTTAAAGAGATTTAAGCAAACTAAACCCTAAACCAAAAAAAAAAACCATAAAACGTTAGTATATATTACCAAACAAAAAAAAAAAAAACACGTAACTACAAACGATTTCAGCGTTTAGCTTCGTCTGTGTAATAGCGTAATACAAATTGTCGAGGCAGAAGCAAGGGAGGCGAAACACGAGCGTGTAAGAAAATCTTTCGGACGAGCGTGCACTCGGGACGAACGTGCCCCACACGTGATTTCTCTTTCGGGAGAAACGGAGTTTCGTTTGGTCCCGCCGGTGCACGCCACGGCGTCGGTGCTCTCCCATGCTATTTCGGCAAAATTAATCGTAGGTGTGTTTATAGAATCTTTCCTCTAATCTTCTTCCCTAAAGTTGCGCGTTGTCTCTAGCAATAATACCGAACAAAACGGCTACTATAGCCGACGATTCCCGATGTTGCAGCTCGATGGTAGCCCGAGCTGACGTTCACAAGTCTATCGGTTAGGCTCGAATACCATCCTCTCGCTAATTTTGCTGAAATAGAGATCACCCCCACAACCCAGCTGAGAGAGAAAAACCGAAAACTCAGTCCGACGAGGTATTCGAAAACAATGGTTACAGAGAGAAAGGAAAAAGAGAGAGAGAGACGTGAGGAAAAAGAAAAAGAAAAAAAAAACGATATTCGCGAGGCGACGAAAGGGGAAAACAGGTAACAGTTTCTATAGGATCGGAGTACCCCGTGGTCGCACACCTGTTCCCCTCGCCTCTCATCCGAGATTTGCTCATACTTCCCCCCCCCCCCGAAAAAAAACCCCATTCACTTGTAGTATTTTGACCCCCGCTCGCCGGTCTCTGAAGCTTTAACGAAAGTCGATTTAGCAATCACGTTCATCCGGTATTGCGAGGATGAAGAATTAAGGAGAGAATAACGATATATGATGATATTTCGTGGCCGTACTGTAATAACTGTTTGTCGTACCTACTGAATAGATATTAATGATTACAATGTAATAACTAGCATAATTAAACAAATTGAGGGACGGCGACACACGCCACGGGGCCCGCGCAAAGGAAACGATTTGTGGCGAACGAGGCGCTGACCTCACGTGGATGTTAGAGATATTTTTCAACTTGTACTAAATGTGATAAACCGATGAATTGACAATGAGCAATCTAATTGTAATATATAAACACTATACTTATATATTATATAAATATATATATACATACTTATATATATATAATTATATACATATATATATATAAATATATTATAAATACATGTCTGTCGTACAAGCCGTGGTTAGGTTTTACCGTAAAACTAGTACATGTTAGCTTAATATGGATTGTACACGTGTCAAGAGAGAGAGAGAGAGAGAGAGAGAGAGAGAGAGAGAGAGAAAAGAAACGGCCGAATAATGCGCTGTGGTAAATTTATTTCCTTTCTCCGCGTACGTTTTAAGCGGCAATAGGAGAGTATAAAGTGAAAACTACATAATGCCGAGAAGAAGGGAAAGATGTGGTCACGATGTCGCATGCCGTCTCGAAATCTGTCCACGATCATTTTTTCCACTGACGCCGGGCGCTGTCTCCGCGCTGTAATTCTAAGGGCTAGCCACTCGGCGGATTGATCGATTAATTACTTAATTAATTAATTAATTGATTAGGGAACTCCCCGGAAGCGGGCTGAACGCTTTGCATCTGCCTTCTGCGACACGGATCGGGGACACAGTGTCAACCGATCGTTTCCAACTTCTTGCGCCACGTTCCTTCGAAGAATCTTTCTTTCGTTTTTACCGGCAATTCGACAAACGAATAGAAATATTTCTTGGAAATGTTCGGTGAACGTTGGAAATTCGTCGGAGGACAGGAAAAACAGTTCTGTTTCGGGAATTTTACAAAAGACAGTTGAATATTAACTCTGGGTAACTGAAACTACAAAAATCCCACGAAAACAAAGTGATTTGATCATTTTGTAAGCAAACTTGCAGAGTTTCTTGAACTCTTTTAGAACAAATTCCAATGACGCTCGCTTTAAGCAACCGTGTTACGAACATAATTCATTTTTACGTATACACGATGAATTGTACACGTCTATGACTGACCTGGCAGTCAACGTGTTAAGAATCGAACTCCTTTAATTTAACAACAACCCTGTTTGACCTTATCAAGGAAAAGAATACATGAAATGCAAAAATTGTGTTTGGTATTGAATCTATTAACGCATTGTCTACCGGCGAATATTTCCATGGCTGAGGATTTTTTAATAGACCCTTCGATAGCAATAGCAATAGCAATCGTGAACCAACGAGTCTCGCCTAATAACATAATCTAAAAACTTCGTTTCGTACTGTATAAAATATCATTTTAAGCCTCCTTTTAGTATAGCACGATTATTGAGAATCTTATTAATAAAGCTTCCGGTAGATAAAGCGTTACTTTGATTCAAATGTTCAAATGTTCCGACCGCCATTTTGTACGAAAGTTTAGTTATGCAGAATTAAAGAGAGGAGAACAATAACGTTTTTGTTTGCCCATAGTCCTGACGTTGCAAAATCAACGAATTACAATTTGAAAATTTCCTTTTTCCTTTAAGGTATATTTCCTCCTTGACGAGAAAAATTGAAAGGATCAGGAAGCGAGGAGTGAAATTTAAAACAGTATAGATATTAAAAGATTTTGAGAACGCCAATAAATTAAGACTTGTTAAACAGATAATTACATTTCCACTGAATTCCCTGTCTCTTGGGATCGAGAAAACAACTTTTATTTCGGTAACTATCCTCCGAGTTATAGAATAATCGAGTTCACCGATATTTTCCACTACCAAGCGATTACGATTTGATTTCCAGATAAGTCGAATCACGATATAAATCGTAGCTGATCGACAATTTTTCGAAATCGACAGACAGAAACGGTTGCGTGTAAAAACGAAATTCATTAGCGAATTGTCATCTTTCGGAACGGCTGTCGAGTTCGATAGCATGATGCAACAGCTCGCCGACGGTAACCGCGTTCGATATATTACTTATATATAAATAGCCGTTGGTACAAAGTTGCAAGTCCCATTTTAATCCGATCCCATCGACCGCTAGATCGTCGATCTCTGGCGATCGACGATCGATCGACCGACCAAGCAACGTGATCGACGACTATGTAACGGCGTGTAATTTAATTCCTAGCGTTTTATGAGCCGCCAGTCACGGCGCCCCACGTCAATGGCACGCTTTAAACAAACAAAAAAAAAACGAAAAAAAAAACGATGAAAAAGGAAAAAAGAAGAAGAGGAAAAGGAAAAAAGACGGGGATGAAAAGTACTGTGTAAAGAAAAAAAAATACACTATTACTGGTACATTATTACACTGTAACCAATTGTTGTCTACGATATAATGTTATTTTTCTAATTCATATTCAATTGTTATCGTTAAGAGTGAAAGGGAGTGAGCGGATGCGAGAGAGCGAACAAAAAGCATGAGCGAGTCGAAGCAAGAGCACACACACGCACACGCGAGCTATAGCACTTCACGGAAAGCTATGATGTCGAGCTGAAGCGCAACCCTTACTTCTTTCCATCTTTTTCCCCCGACGGAACATCCGATACGAACGCATTCGTCAAGCTTCGTCGTGTAACTCGTGCTTGAAGCTGCTATTCGTCGGAAAAGTTCATCGAACATTCCGAGATGAAAACTAATTTTTATTTTATGTTACATGTTACTCGTTACCGATGACGGGTAACCGTATTCTGCGGTTACTTGAGAGAAATCTGTGCAGGTGTTGTTCTTCCAGTTGAACTTCCACGCGAGCGATTGTTTAAATAATATTATTGCCAATAGCTTGACAATACATCGGATTATACAGTAATTTTATAAATCAAGTATACACGTGTAATATCGAGAACAAGCATAAGGTTTTCCGAAACGAAGTCTGACCAATCGTAGATCCAATCTACTTACACCGAGTAGTGTAGGCGTACCTCGTCGAAGACAAATCTGTTCGAAATTACGTTCGTTCCACCACTTCCACGATAACTGTAATTACACACTACAGATTCGATGTATTAATTTAGCAACCTAAGAGACACTACACACGTAAGCCATTATGCAGCTATAACAAGTCAATTTTAACTAAAGTTCTTAGAAAAATAGTTCTCGCAAAAGTACTTGATTCCGAAGGTTGTGACTGAAGGGGCGGGAACGGTTACAATATATGAAAGTAAAGAACTTGATGCAAATAAACATTATTTGTTAAATGGATGACGAAGTAAGCTATCAAAATGTTGGACAATTGCAGATAAAAAAGATACCAGTCAAATGTTTCCGTAATAATGTCATATTTCCATTTTATTTTTAATCCGTATAAATCAAACACGTTCAGTACCAAACATCAACCCCAAAAGTTCTCACAAAATAAAATTGTGCATTCTAAAAATCCTAATAGTTTATTTGAATATACTTCGACGCAATACATTTTTAAGCTTAAGCATGGCAGCTAACGTGTTCATCCTCGTGTCCATTCCTCATTTCTACAGTTTAACACATCGAGGGTGAATGACATCGTGTCGACAATATCAGGTCCATGCATTTAATTCCTAAAATTGCAAACAAATAATTTAATTCTTGTAGTAACAAAAGATCAGTATACGCTATTATTATGTCCCCAGAACTGAGGACTTCGACACAGGATTTAGCTCTCTTATATTTATTCAGTATTCGTGAAAATTTTATAAAATTGACACGAGGGATAGATGAGAGAGAAAAGGGTGAAACAGTCCTGGTCTGTATAAATTAGAATAAAAAAACGCAATTTATTCAGTATCCATGAAAACTGTGTAATATTGACACGAGAGATGACCGAGGGTTAAAGGACGAAACAAACCTGGTCTGTATAAATTACAGTAAAAAACACGATTTATTCGGTACCCATAGCGATCGCGTAAAATTGGTGCGAGGGATGAACGAGGGTTTGAACTTTTTCAGAGTCAGCAGGTCGGTTACTGCTGTATAATTTCCCTTCACGGTTAAGTCTGTGACTAAATTTGTTATATTTTTTGCTTTGTATTATCGATATCATGAATTCTGACTTGCCAGAAACGTGCTTCAATTTTTTGGCTTTATTTCGCAGAGAATCAAGACAAAATAGAGTTCAATTTGTAGCTGGAGATATTTTCTAGCGCGTGCTACCCTCGATTTCATCCAGAAACCTGATCCAATGGCATAAAAATGCTTGGATTCCACGGCATGCACATCGTCAATTTGTTGGCCTACTTCGAACGCTTATATTACCAAATATCTGCATAATCTCGTTAGCTAATGACCAGCGCGCGCTAGATTAAACCTTCCTCTTTCGAACGAGCCCTTTCCCAGCGACAAAATATTCTTATATAAGGGCGAAAAGTTGAGGCACGTGAAACCATTTGTCGCCTATTTTTGTCGGTAACGTGGTCACTCTACCTTATCGCGAATCTACGGATAGAGCAAACCTGGTCCGTATAAATTCCAGCAAAAGTCGTCCAGTAGAAAGCAAATGACAGATTGAGCGTGAGAGCAACGAAACGATAGTCGAAAGATTCCAAGCACGAGTTCGAAACGAAGCGGAACACGGTCCACAACGACAGTCGGCGAGTTAACCGATAGATCAACCCCCTGCGCCACTCCTTGCCGTCACGTTTGACTCGGAGCTTTCGTGTGCGAGCGAAAGCAAAGCGAAACAAAGCGGTTGCGAGGCGTAATTAGCGGGACGCTGTTGCCGGGTGGCGCGCTGGTCTGTGATAAAAACAAAAAAAAAAAAAAAAGATGAAAAAAGTCGCGGACGCGTATTGTATTTTTTGTAAGGCTCGATTGTGCCAGATTTGTGATAGCCAAGTCCGCGACATCCTCGATTAAATGGACGACGATGATGGGCAAGCGTGCCACCGGCGCCGAGGGAAACAAGCATGGCGGCTCGGCTACGACGAGTTTATGCCGTCCGAGATGCATAGAAAAAAGGAAACAGTGCTGGACGAGCGTTTGTACAGAGCACGTATTAGAGCATTTATTATTGCAGTGTGACGGGGAACAGAGAAACAGACGATTAGGGGAAACAATGGGCTCAAAGTGGAAACTCCGGAAGCGCTCTACAGTCTCTGAACAGCACTGTTTCGAACCGTAACGATCTTCCTTCAGCCAAACTTCTTCCATTCGAACAATCTTCGTCTGACTTTGTCTGGCGAATCGTTTCGAAACTGTGTTTCTGTGCTTATTTATTGTTGAGATGATTAAGTGTTTGTAGCTTCCATCGTTGAATAACGATAGTTGCTTTCCGTTAAGTGAAGAATGGTGTTTGTATTTATAATACGAAGAAGGCAGCATTTAATATAATTATGTAAGGTGTTTCGTTATACATGTGTTTGAATATTTTCGAAATGTACCGACCGGTTTCACCTACGAGCATCACTAAAACGTTTTTATACTTTCTAGCAGTCTGTACTTCGGGATATTAGCATAGTTGTAGAAGCCAATAGGAGATCGCGAATTGAAAGAAAGGGAAAAAGGGGAGAAAGGGAGAATCGTTACGGGCGCGAACGATCGAGAAGCAAAACTAGTCGGCGAAACACGCGAGGAAGCCCAAGTCATAAATATTGTGTACGACACACCCGCGTTTCGCGTTCCATGAGAAACCGGCGAGTAAAAAGATAATACGCAGTGTGCGTATGTGTGCGTGAGCATGTGTTGTTGTTGAATCTGGTGTCCACGATGCCAAAGATGTAAGTCATGTAATAAAGTTGTGACTAAGGTATTATGGTAACGTCAATGATAACGATGAACAACAGTGATAATCGTTATTACTATCTTGTAACGTTTAATGTATATGAGTGTCGTGCAAAAAAAAAAAAAATATGAGCGGCTGAGCTCCTCGGTGTTGTGGGTATACATACTCGTTCCTAGCAACTCGTATGACAATTACTACTCGATACTACTCATAACATTGCATTGATCTACTTTACTCTACGTATTTCAAAGATAAATAAATACATTCTGTCCAATCTCAATAGCTGAGTGTTTTCTGCAGTACCCCCCACGAACGTGTGTAAAGGACAGTAGCCGAATACGGACTGCTTATGAGCAATGTTGAATATTGAACTATTAGGGGTACATAAGTAATCAATTAATAAAAATGACAAAGTAATAAAAATGACATGATTTTTTATGAAACTTCTACCAACATGTTCACGATATTTTGATGATTAATATTTGCACTTGAATAATATTTGCTTATTTAATTCACGATACGGTAGAAGCTCGATTTTCCATAATAATCGATGCAAAACATAAGTGTTCGGATAATAGAGCAGTTATCTAGTTACAGGCTGAAATAAATCTATACGAACTCATTCAATAAATCGTGTTTTACATATATAGATCGTTTTAGATTAAACTGTGAAATATATATTCGGATAATTCAGATATCCTCGGTTCGGTTAATAAAGTTTCTACTGAATCGTGAATTAAACAAGTAAATATGATCCAAAGTATATCATATTTGGACACATTTTACTCAGACAGGTGTCACGATTATATTGGTAAAAGTTCCACAAAGAAATAATTAAAAATAACGAGGTTTTGGATTACTATCCTTTCAAGGCGTAGACCACGCGACAGTCTACTGCATTCCAAAGGCTAGTTTCCTCTACAGGGTGGCCCACCTAAAGATAGCCACCTAAATGTTTCTGCAGTTGCAGTAATATAAAAGATATTTTGTTGAAAACGAATTTTACATACAATATTATTTTTTGAAGTTGGAGATCACTTTAAGGTCGTGTTATTAACTCTAAAATACTGTTCAACGTCAACTATAATATACACGGAGTAAAATCACAACGGTTCATAGAATTATTAGAGTAAATTTATAATTATCAATGAGAGCACACATTACGGTGTAATTTCAACAGTACGAAAAATATATTTATTGTCCATGGATAATGTTGCCCATAGTGTTGCCAAATATATATTTGCCACTTGTAAATATCAGTGCTTCACAAAAATATAATAAACATTCAATTTAGACTTCCATAGATCGATCAGATATCTCAATTTTACGACGATTCTCTGTGGAGAAGAATATTTTTATTTTTTGGCGTTTGGAAACCGTATAAAAGAGGGCTCACAAAAATGAAGCAATCACTTTATTTCCTTCTCAACGATTTAATACAATTTTCTTATGCATTCGTATATTTTACAATCTCACATATATAATTTCAATATTTTGGACTGTGCAGTTTCCAGCGTAGTTTTGTTACACTCCGACACATCAAGCATCGAATATTTCACGCCAATGCGTCATGGTACGGAATATTTAAAATCTATTAATCTCTGATAAAATGCTCCTGTTTTTCTTATTTTCTATATATGACCTGTCTCCTTTTTTCCTTTCCTTCTACCTTGTGTCCGTGTCCAACACAAAAATTCCGTGTAAAACACGGAAAGAATTGGTACCAAACATTTCAACCGATCAAGACTATGACGAATCAATGACATCAAGAATTATCCTCTCTGCGTAAATCAGAAATCAACAATCTCTCTATTATAACGCTTATTATATACATGCTATTCCTTCGGTTACAATTCCTTCGACCTTAAGCTATGTCCACACTGAAGCAACATCGAGTGACTTTTTGTTGCCTTCTTCTTTTATTCGCCAAAAACCGATGTCTTTTTCAAGATACATGCAACATCAACTAAGAGTTGTTCGCTGTTGTTTCAGTGTGGGCATAGCTTTATGAATTAAATTTCCTCTAAACCTGTGTTCTGTAAATTCCTGTAAAAGAATGTTTCGAACTCTTGTCAACGTGTTGATACTTTTTATTTCAACGTATTGGCTGGCAAGAGAGAAATGCAAAGTGAGAATTTACAATAACTTGGAGCGGTAAGAAATATTTGGCAACCGTTGCATGTGCTTCTGATACTCTAATGGCCTGTGTCCATTTGAGAATAAAACTGTCGCGAATTAGTCGTGAGAGTCAAACTCGTCAGTGTACACGCTACAGTGATTTCTCTATATATGTCGCCAAGGCCTGCATGATAAACGTCGCGGAATTATCCCCACTACCACGGGGTATACCCCGTGAGGGGCATCGAAGCTCGAGAGTCGAGAAGTGTAAACATAACACGGCTAGGGTATGTCTCTTGGACGATATATGACGCTGGAAAGACCCGCGTTGTTGACATATATCGAGAATTCACTGTATTGAGAGTGTTATCGGAGAGTGCTATTCCTTTTGTGCAAGATAAAACACTGACGAATTTGACTTTCAAGAGTAACTCGCGACAGTTTTACTCTGAAATGGTCACGCACCCTAACTGAACGCTGGAAATAAAGAGACGAGCGTCGTATCGACCATAATGCGTTCTTACAAAATATCGGTTACGATTTCGGTTAACAACTAGCAGAAGCTACCCTTAACAACTAAGGAGAATTCTTTGATCTGACGAAAGATCGTCGAAATCCTTTGTCGAGAGCACATGGTCGTCGGAATTCGGACGCTTGTTACGTTATAACATGGCAAACAAAGCGCGCAATACTTTATTTATTAGAGAACGTGTACGGTTAGCTTCGCATGACCCAGTCCATGATCATCTGTGGTTCTAGCTACCTTTCTTTCTTCGTTATTTCTTCATCGAATTTATTTCGAGATATGTCAAGGATTCAATATGCATGCAGACTATAGTTCGCGAGGCGATCGTATTGCGATTCGAGCGTCGCGTCAATTATTCGTGGAACACGTCAGACATAAATTGTAATCTTATGTAAACTAATTACAATTCTGTTTAGCGAGCGCATTCAACATTTTGGCAGGCATTTTGATATCTCCGGAATCGCAGCACTCTGCGACTGTGTCCATTACAGTCACAACTGTATGCAACTTCATTGATAAGTAGACTAGCAGTTCGTTATCAATAAAAAGTAGCAAAATAGCAAATTGTAAAGTAGACAATTTGCTAAACAAAAATAGAGTTACAAATTTAGAAAGAAAAACATGAGTCATAGTGTTGCATACACTGAATATTTAAATAACATAGTACTGTATATAGGGTGATAAAAGTACGCCCTAAAAATAATCCTGCAGAGGTAAAATCAACTTTTATTATTTACTAGCGTCCCATATCGTGATCATACTTCGTCCCCGACGTAGAAAATTTTTTTTATCATCCTACCATATGAAGGGGACATATAAATATGTCCCCAACAAATGCTATTATTTTCACATTTTTAAGGCTTTATAAATTTCATTTGAGACCTCAAACAAATCAATTTGCATTTTCTTCAGTTGCTCACGATTTATTAAGAACTATCAGATTGTTTCGTTTCCAATTTTTTCTACTGCTTCTAAGAGTAACAATTTCATTATAACAAATTGAAATTTTCATTTAGGAAGCTGCCTCTATCTCGAAAATCAATTGTTTAATCGAGCCAATAAACCTCATTTATCAATATATTTGGGGAAACTAATTTGTTATTTGCTTTCAGGTTCATCGACACGAAGAGTCATCGCTACGAATGACGCATTTTAAACTAGCTCCAATAACTGTAACATATTTACATAAAAAAATGAATCATTATAACAGCAAATAAAATTAAATTTACAATAAAATCCCGAATATAATAATCATCCCCCTCGTAACATCTTTAAAAACCTCCTGTGATAAAAATCTCGAGTTTTCAGGCCTATCTAGCTGTCACCCCTCGTGAGGATCAACCGAAGTGAAAAGTCTTTCTTTACACTGGCCCAGAGGGTAAAACTAACAGTGAAAATCAGCACGCTTGAATCACAAATACGATCGCGACACCATACATTGTGTGACTATACAAAAACAGTGACTAGCTTAAAATTATGATTATACGAACGGTATCTATTGTCATAAACAACGGCAGCTAACGATCTGCGCCGTTGTGCGTCTGTCGCTGTACATCTTTGACATGAGGAGGAATGGTTCAATGCGCAGTAATTAACTTTTGTCGCTGTACAATCATACTTGTGCGTAAGTATCTCCAGTTACCTGGACCACGTCTACGCATGGAAGTTAGAAATCTTTTACATACATAACAGGGGTGCTAATAAAGATTCTCTGGCGTACAAAGCGTCTCGGACGAGCATCATACAAAGTAACTACTAAAACATAATTCATCCAAGAGTGTAAAGACGCTTTTCCTTATTTTCGTTTCAAAATGCCGAGACAGTAACTCGATGTACACCAACTTCGGGTACCCGACAAATCCCCAGTTCAAACGAAATGTAAAATAGTAATTCGAATTCTTGTGATTCCGAAACGAAAAAACAATTTTTGAATTGCGTTAATTTTAAAACACCGTGGAAAGGTTGTGTAAGATTTTTCCGCGATGTTTCCACGAATCATTCGTAATAGACGGTTTCAAATTTTTATTATTTAAAATAGAAACCCGAAGACATAGACCTCGAAAGTTAAACAAATTGCACTAATGATCCAATCACAGGTTTTGGAATTTAAATTAATTTTTTAAGGATTTGTATTCCCTACTGCGACAGCATTTTAGCTACAATTCATTAAGATCGCTTTTTAGCAACGTTTTAATAAAATCATTAGGTCCCGAAAAAAAGTTTTACGGGTTTCAAGTTTAAGTTTGAAGATTGCTAATAAAGTCTGTAAAGTTCACAACTTCGCTATTTTCGAACTTGTGTAAACATCGAGACAATTAAACAAGAAATTATCGCGTGCCGATAGACATTTAACAGTAGAATATTTTATTTTCACAAGAAAACTGTAAAAAATGCAATTTCAATACATCTCGGATAGAGAAACCGCAAGAGTGTTTTTCGGGTACCTAATGCTACCCGCACGAATAAAATTCATTCTTGTAAATTCCATTCAGCAACTGTAGTTTATCCGCGATCCGATCACGAACAATTAAAGCATCTTCCTTTAAAAAATTTCGGAAGCTATATTTACGATTCAAATAATTCCTATCTCGATGTCGTAAATATTACACTATATACGGTGAGAAATATCATTAGCTATTTAGCGGCAGTGAAACGTGTCGAAAATTGTTGTCAAGTAACAATCTCGTTGCCTACGGATTTGATCGGAGCTGTCCAACTAATATGTGACCCAAGGTACAACATTTTATAGTCATTTTTATCTAGACAATATATATATACACACAGGCTGAATTGTGTAACTTTAAAAGTACAGATGCTGTCGCTTTTAATTGTGACACAAAAATTTAAACAGCAATACGATGATCCCGTATTTTACGTAATGAAAATCAAATTAATTTGATTTTATCATTATTCAAAATTACAAATTTTCCTGAAGTAATATGTTTCCCATATTTTGTAACAGAAAACGTTGCGTTTACTATGATATTATAACTATAATAAAAATTGTTACCGAGACAAACACTGGTGGTAAACATATTAAAATAAAAATGTAAAGTTTTAATGAATTAAAAGACAGAACTCGATTAGTACTATTTCTTTTTGCATCACAAAAAGCATTTGAAACTCCTACATTATACAATTCAACCTGTCTATACGACGATATATACATATATATTTTTAAAACTTTATGCCTTCCCTAATATCTATCATTTCAAATTCAACAATTTTATCGTTAAAATTCTATTTTTCATTCACCGTTCAATATACAATAAGTTCTTTCCTTTTTTGGCACCTATGCGACAAACAAAATTTTGCAGAACACTATCCCCACAAGGTAAGAAGTTGGACAGCCTTGTGTTAAAATTGTATACTATAAACAGCGACGAAATATTCATATAAAAGTTCCTCTTTGTTTTGTGATCGGAAATCATTAGAAATTGACTTGATATTGGTGTCTATCTATTACATGGATTTGTTTGTTTGCCCTTTACGAGCTGCGACAATGATCTCATTCGACTTCAATGTTTATGAACGATCGAAACGCACAAATCGTTTAGTGTTGCAACCATAGTTAGTGTCTCGCAAGTTAGGTGGACTGTACCACTGTGCCCTTATTACCAAAACGGTAGACGAACAGAGCATCTGAACCATACCTATAATCGAAGAGGATGAATGGTCCACAAAATGTCATTCAACGTGCGACTGTGCAGAATTGGCACAGTATTGCAAACGGAGGGCGGCGTATGATATTATATAAATGATAGCAGAAGAAGTGTGGAATTTGTATAACATGAACGCGGCGTCAAGAAACCCGTACTTGCCCCATAACATCGGATAATGTTCATAAGAGATGATGTAGGATGACAATGATTTAGAGAATCCTTAATTTTGTATTGATAATAGTTAAATGCGTTGTATGATAGTGTTCACGAGGACGTTTGGGACACTAAATATTTTAAGTATTCTTACAGCGATAAGGAGGCTCAAACTGAAGAATACATAGAATTGTCAATGATTGGGTTTTGGTGAGCTTATAGTGTTCATGATGAATGTAGAAAACTTGATCAACTCTATCTTAACCAAGATCTTTTAAGTTAAAAAGAAATTTTTGTCGAGCCATTTTATCATCGGAACAGGTTCAGCCGTAAGAGCAAGAGTGTTGCAACGATGAACAATAAAAATTTGCGACGTGAACGGAACATAGGTCCTTCGACGAATCTTGAATCGAAGCCACAGTGTACAGTTTATTCGTTGAATTTGTTTTAGAGAAAATCATTTGTTCACGAAACATGCGTGCTGATAAAAGTCCATTATACGTATATATATTTTATACATTATGCCCTATTCTGCATCTAGAACAGTCAGCAATTTAGGAGAAATCGCGTTAAACAACGACTCACATGACTACGTCATCACTACTGTTCAATGCACAGTCGACATAAAAAATATGTCCTTTACATATATAATCTTCTAGTTAAATTGCACTGATTTGTTCGATAATTAGCTGCACATACCGAGTGTGGATAAATGCAATAAAGACGCAAACAAGTGAACGGAGCTGGATAATGTAGCAACAAGACTTTAAGCTAAAGAGTGTTAGTACGTTATCGCTCGATACACTCAAACGTAAATCATTCTACATTTGATTTCTCAAATGAATTTATAGGTTAAAGATTATGTGCCGTTACTGCAATACATATACCTATGAACTGATTATAAAAAAAAAGATATTTCACGGCGAATAATTTACGTGTACGTATAAAAAAAGAAACAGAACGAGTGGTCTGTAAGTGTGGATTAATAGAAAAATAATGATATGAGTAATCAAGTATTTGTTAAGAGAGTATACTAACTACAGTCGGACTTTTAACTCCTCCATTCTTTGCCGTATTCTTCGTCGCATTTCCTTGTATCTGAAAATAAAGCAAATAAAGTTCAATTATACGTTCTGTTAATCGACGAACGTACATTTTCTTTATGTTTCTTCTGAAGAAAAGAATCTTACTTCTCCTTCAATAAACAAATTTGATGTTCCTCTTCGTAATGATAACGTTGTAAAATACCGTGACACTCGGCCAATGAGAGATTAAGAAACTGCGCGACGTCGGAGCTAATCTCTGGCGTGGACAGTTTATCCACCAGAAACAGTCGCGCAACATTTTCGTGCGGGCCCAATACTACTCGAACTTCTAAGGGATATTCATCCTCTCTCAATCTACGTTGTTCTAAAAAGAAAAATGTTTAGCAAACCGTATCGGTGAGATTAACAAACTCGCTGATGCTGTTTCGTCAGAACCTACCCCCATTATCGCGGACTACAAACAATGCAAAATTATCCGGCTTAGCGTCAACTTTATACTTGTCCAACATAAGGTTGATAACTTCTTGAGTATTCACTAGGCTTGTAATCCACACGGACATTTGAGAGCCATGAGGAGGAGTAAAAAAACTGGTTTCACGATTATAGAAATGGCCATTGATTGAACAACGACGCCGCAAACGGCTACGAGATTGCCGTCGACCTCCGGGTCGACGTCTGATAGCGGTAGAGCCTTGCTTCCGTCGTAAAACTACACCATCGAGCTAAAATATACCATAATTAAAAATATTGAAAGCTTGACATACAAGATAGGGTAGAATAGATATCCGTCATTTAAGATCTCGCGAAACAAAGTTATACTAATTAAAACGTTTCCTGCCATGTGGATCGCATACGCCCCACGCTAAACTTTCCGTTTAGACCATACGGAATTTTCACTACTAGATGGTAGAGAATCTATTAAACCGTGTTACGACATTAATTTATGAAGATGTGAATTTTTGCTTTGTTCTGTACTTTATCTTAAACACTACACTTTTTTCGTGATAATTATTACTCTTACTGTATACGGTGATGCATGTGTTATAAGCAAAACAATTCATTCCAATGTCATTGTGTAAATATTTATTACTTTATTCTCAATAAAATTAATTATTTATGTATCAATGACTTTAAAATCTCGTTTAAAAAGGTGTACCTTGAGAAAATACTTTTTTCATCAATGTGTATTCGAGTAGTAAAGTTATTTATCCTACATAAAATTTTTTGAATGACCATAAATGACAGAGATTTTTAAAAGTAACAACATTAAGTGTATAAATACTACAAACCTCCAAACCGCTATCAGTGGACATTGTCATATTGTCATCTTCTCGAAACTGAAGAGAATTTACGGAATCCGTGTCACTATCTCGATGTCTCTGAAGGCAATCAGGTCCCGACATTGACCGATTTAATCCCTTCTCTATCCAACTATCGTCAGTGCTGATAGACCTATTACTGGATGTGTTTCTTTCCAAATTGTCAAAGTATTCTACTCTTCGAAGCGTTCCATTTCGATTCGGAGTTCCATGATAAATGGGTGTGTCAGTACTGGAAGAGCTGCCTATACTGTGCGTGGGCGTACTGGTTATACTGCTATCGTTACCCCGGCTTGTTTGATGATTTGGGCTACTAGTCTCTGAATTTTCGCGGGAGTCGGATTTTTCGAGACTTGATTGAGAGGAAAGCGGCATCGCGTCAGAACTGTTCTGTGAACTTATCGAAGGTAAGTTCTCAGGCATTGTCTGATATAATTTGTTTCCATCTTCGACTTTACGCTCTACCTACAAAAGGAAACTTGAATAAGTAACAATATAAATTGAAATTGACATGTATATATAAAACAAAAATTGTTGTGCAACCTGTAGGAGCTCATCCAACTCGTCCCATTCCATAGTTTTCACATCCAATTTCATTGGCAAAGTGAGACTTTTGAGATGATCAGGAGAAGTTGGTGCAGATTTTGCTTCAGTTTCTGCATCCGGTTCTACTGTTTCTTTCACCGAATTATCCTCCTTTTCCTCATCTTCTACATTCTATAAGAAAATAACAAGAATAGATTAAAATATGTAACATTTCCAGTAATTTCATGTTGTTGCTTTAAACAGTAAATATGTACATCAGAAACACTGCGTCTGCACGAGTTTCTATTCCGAGCTGTAACTACTGTACGTTGATCATCATCTTCTTTTAGATGGATTACTCCTCTGACACCCCAATAAATTCGAAGTGCACCTTCTAATATCAATCGACCATTAACCTAAGTAAGAAGAATTTAAACTGAGACTGTGCTTTTTTATATATAATTGTATAATATGAATATTATTATCACCTCACGACTTCTTATTCCACCACTTTTGCCTTCATAATACTGATTGAAAACTTTCAACTTTGACTCTAAGTGTGATCTAAATATCAACAAAATGTAATTAATGTATCAGTTTATAGAATATATGATTTAATAATTACATACCTTGGTAAAGATGGTCTAGCTTCTTTTTTTCCAAAACTAGTATGTGATTCCACTCTTGTTCCATGTCCGAACAACTGTGGTCCAAACAATGCTCCATAACAAGGTACATGGCAATATGGTACACCTTTGTGCTATGTAACAATGTATAGAGTAACGTTAAATATCACCTTATAATTAAAAACATGGTAATGGGACATTAATAAAATAATTTAGCAATATTATAGTCTCTTGATGATAGTAAAGAAATTTAAAGTGTACCTCTGCATGCTGGCCAGGATTTAAACGTTTCCCACATTCTTCACAACGTAAACATTCTGGATGCCAATCATATCCCAATGACTGTTTTCGTTCAGCTAAAGATCCATCGAGAATTAAATTGATATCAAATATAGATTTGTTCTTGCAAATTTACTCATAAATGTGAAAAGTATTATATAGGAATTTTAATTCATGTAAACGTTCTACAACATATATTTACTTACACAGTGTTACTATACTAATTCTGCAATAATTTAAAATGAGTTTCATAAAGGTACATTGAATCATCAACTGTTACCAGCAAAATGCAGAAATAAATATTTATTTTTATAGATTATGTACTTTTTTTTAACACTTGATACATTATAATCTGTAAATTGTAACAATAAAAATACGTATATTTTTACGTTGTTTTTTTTAATTATACGAAATATTTTAAACAAGAGTGGAATATCCTGTAAATATATGTACAAGTTAATTTTCAAATCACTTTTTTGTTTGAAAAACATAGATGTAATGTTCACATAAAGAAAAATCAATTCGTTCTAATGACAAGAAACAGATCTTGTCAAAATTAGTACGCCTTTTTAATATATGCGAAGATTGAGACTGACCGAAGTATACAGGTTTCCCACATTTATGGCACTTCCACATGACGACGAGCACTTTAGGGTTTCATAAAATAAAGAAAACTAATTTTTGTAGAGTTTTAAACCATTTTGTTTATACTATATAGATAGACAAATTGAAAATGACATGCGGGTTAATTGAAGATGTTACTAGTAAGGCAACCTTCCCTGAATAATGAATTTGTTCCTGTTTGGGTTCGAAAACTTATCAAATACTTGACTTCTGTTATACTTCTTTATCAGATTCATGGAGTATAAAACATGTAGAGAAGAAAATTATAATCTATAAATTACATAGTATCAGAGCTCTGATAATATTCATCTGTATTAATTACCTTCCTAGTATTATATTGCAGTATAATATTTTCCCTTATTAGAGTCATACATGTTCTCCCTTGTGCCATTGCATTTTTATCCTTACCAACCTATACAGTGGTGAAAAAACAATTTTTAATGCAGAGTATGGATTCAAAAAATTATTTAAACCATTTCAATACAGTCAATTTTGTCAACTTATAAAACTAGCCTTTAATTTGTGAATATTGATAATATAGAAAAAAAGTTCCGGCAAATGAACATAGCTTTAATATTAAGCAAAGTAATAAAATCAACGAATCAGATCTTAGTGCAACAAACAGAATCTTTCCAGTTCTGGACAGTTGGGTAAGCGCACTGATCTGTATAACTGGATATGGTCAGCTGATTGTACTTTGTAAAAATATTTGGTGTTCCTAAACTCACCTAAAGCTACTATTGTTTGTTAATGAAGCTACTTAAGTTGTGTATAAAATGATCCGTTTAAAAAATATTGAAGCATATGTTAGTACTTTAGAATAATTTATAAAGATTTATGTTTACATGCACTTCGAATATTTACCAGAAAGGAAATTTCCTCTGTGTATTCGCCTTAAGATTCTTTTCGTAAATGCAACTTTAATGGCGCGCTTGATGAATTCAACGGAAAATTTAAAAGTATGCCTACCGGTGTTTCAAAACTGTGAATGTAACGTTTTCATTCTTTCTTAATAATACAAAAGTATACATTAAAAATGATAAAGATTATTGATAAGACAAAGTAAACATTTTTTCATACAAGAAATATTTGCTAGTGTACTGATATATTGAAACAAATTTGAAATATACAGTGAAGACAGTGTAGGTTAACTGTCGGAAGAAAACAAGACGATGCAGACAAATAAAAAGGGATATAAAGAATTGTTGATGCAGAGGATGTTCTTAGCTATAATCTCCACTATAGTAATACAATTTTTTCTTATATCAACGTTACTTCTAATTACAAATCTGAACACAAATTATGAATCGTGGTTACAAAGTACTTGGACAGCGATAACCTCGTTTCGCATGTGGAGTTACTTTTGTATTCTTGCTACCGTTACGTTCTTCCAAGGAATCATTTGTAGCAAGAGCTTCTCAAATACCCCACCGTACATGAAAAGCAGATTCGCAAAATTTTGTGGAATGCTCACATCGCAAAGTATTTTACTATGTGCTCTGCACGTTATCACCGGCGGTCTGCTTGTTTGGCTACATTTGTTAGTCAAAGGAGGCACATACAACTTTCTAACAACAGAATGCAAAGTAGTGTATGGAACTTGTTTGATGGAAGAACAGTACATTCTGTTCCTGAGTGGATTTTGGAGTGGATTATATTTTTTCTTAAAGACTAGTCTGTTTCGTATAAATTATTTAAAATTTCCTATTATATCATTGTCAAAAGTCTTCCGATTTAAGACAGAAATGTGTTCGCTGTTACCGCCATCAATGATAAAATGTGTATGGCCAGTTGTATATTATTTAGTTGCCTATTATTTCTTAGGTTCCTATTGTCGTTCTATAATATTGTTTCTTAGTTCTGCACAATTGGAAAGTGAACCATTAAGCAGTGTTTCGAGTTTACTGAGCCTACCGTTGATCTTCCAATTATGGTTGTACCATTTGACTTATGTATTAACAATTGAAACCATGTACTTGCTTTTTGGCTTGTATTTAACAGAGTGGGTTCCTTTTGACTTTAAGCAAAGTCAAACCTTTAGTAACGACGACTCTGGGATAACACTTACTGAAGCATTGTCTATGGATAAGATACCAATAATGCAACAGTTGGGCTATTTGGATTTAGTGACTATGGCACAGAAAGAGAAGTCGAGAAGAGGCATACTTTTCACATTAAGTCAACCCGGTGGTCATCCTTACAACTGGAATTGTATTGTAGAAAAGTGTACTAGTCTTATTAAGAAATTTTCAGAAGACCTTAACACAGCATGTACTAAAATCCAAGAACCACTGACAATGAATGCACCAACTTCAACGACAATAACAAAGAGCACAGCAATTCAAACAGGATATGTATACCGCATGCGTAATTTAGTAAGAGAAGAGACGCCAGTATCTGCTCAACAAGATGAGATAAAGAAATATGTTGAAAATGAATTATTCATTCACAAATTCATAAAAACGAAATGGAACAATTTCCTGACATATTTACTATCTAAACCCTTGATCTCTTATATTTTTGGTGAAATCGAAGGTGGTCAAGTATGCCACATTTTATTCAACGGACAATCAATTATTTGGGCTGTTCAAGCTATCTCCTCTTTGGCTGTGTTATCATTAAGTGAGGATTCGTATGGAATCGTACAAAAAGATCTGCCGCTTATAATCAACACATTACTTGGTTTAAAACAAACACTTGATAAATTACAAAAATCGAATATTATGACGAAGAAACAAGGAGACGATAAATTTATTAAACAAATCTTTCAATCTTTATGTGCCACCACGAAACGGAGTATTTACAGAGTCGTCATAAATTTCGAAACTTACATCGGAGATTTGGCATTAGAACCAGCAACCATGGAGCATTTACATCATTTTCTTGTATACAAAGAATAAGTTTTGTAGTTTAATATTTGTAAACATTAATGTATGTATATATCGTCATGCTACAAAATAATTACAAAATCTAGGATACTATTCCAGTCAAATCATATTGTACTTTAAAAGTTGAACTACGGAGACTTCAAAACTATTTTTGTAATTGTTATATTTATGTATATAAGTTGCATTTGTCATCACAGTCTTTTTTACTCATGCATTTATGGCCGCTGAATAAAGTATCTGAAACTTTATATGAAATATAAGTTTGTATTGATGAATGTATGTGTGATAATACTACGAAACTTGTTATTTGTAAACTGTTGCAATAAATCTAATATTTTTCAAACAATTATGTTTACTTTTCTATATGTATTTAGAAAATGGGTCGTAGTCTCGTTTAAAAAATATATAAAACAATCACTATTTTTACTATTTAAAAATATATTACATTTTTTTTAAAGCTTGTACAACACTAAGATTATAGAACAATTTGTCTCTCAACAAAAACCAGTTTCTCGATTGTACTTCTTGTAACGTGCTTAAATAATTTCTTAACGATTTGGTCTCCGTTATTGCAGTCCCGTGCCATTTTAGATACACGGATAAATAAGCTTGTGCCAATTCAAAGTCTATTTTCTTTTCCATCATATAATGCATCATTTTCATAAATTGCAGTAATAAGATACTCGTTGTGTTTTCATCGGCTGAGAGTGACTGAACTTCAAAATCAATAGAAGTTGGGCTCATTCGTTTCAATTTTTCGATAACCCCGTCGAATTCGTCGTTCTTAACAGACAATAAAGCTTTGCTGAAAATAGTAATGTTCTGTAGATCGGGATGTGTAATCATTTTTTTGTTTTCCTCTGCGTTTTTAACGTCCGAAAAATCAAATTTCAGTTCTAATGATGCAACTGTCGGCAAGAAGAATGGAGCACTTTCTGGTGCTTTAGGTGCTTCCGTCGGTTTGTTTCGTTTTCTCACAATATCTATATTTAGTAAATTCTGCCATCTTGAATTAGCGATACCGGACATTGTAACGAGATCATTCTGCAATTGTTCAGGAGAAACATATTCTGGTTCTGATTCGATAAGCTCGTCTTCCTCGATGTTGACAACTTCAACTACCGAACCAGGAAGGCCGATCATAGGAATAGGATCGTCTTTATGTACTGCTTTTAATGAGATATGGGAATAAAGAGTACGGTTTGACCACAAATATATGCCGAGATTACATACATGTGTTGTTGCAAGAAATTCTCCAGTTGGAGAAAAATGTAACGATATACATGCTTCTGGAACCTAAAATATTATCATAAACCATTAATAAATCGCAGAATAAGGAAAATATTTAAAATGTTCAAGTGCAGTAGAGCACTCTGCATACTGATTTTCATAAATATATGCACATTTTAGAATAAGTACCTGAAAAATATCTATTAAATTTGAAGAGGGAATGTCCCACACGCAAATCGTACAATCCATTGATGCTGTTATTAACCATCTTGAATCGGGGTTAAAACATGCATCTGTTAATCGTCCCTCATGTCCTTCGAATCGACGTACAATTCTTCTTGTATCAAGATCTATCAATACGATACTAAAATCTTCCAAAGCAACAGCCACAAGAGAATTGTCATTATGGTATCTCAACCATTCAATTGGTTCTTCTATTGCTAATATTGTTCTGGGTTCTGTGACTCCTAGAAAATACATTCAGCAAATTACATTTATATAGATAATTAAATTAGTCATATGTAGACAGAGATATTTACTTTTCCTACCTTTTTTTGGTTTAAAATCCCAAAATTTGATAAAACTGTCTATTCCAGCAGTAATTACAGTTTGATTCAAAGAATCTACCATTAAACCTTTTACAGGGCCATTATGGGCTCCCTTTTCTGATCCATAGCTGTTTCTGTGAATTCCTGATTGTATATTAAACTTTTCTACATGGCCTGTATTGTAACCAATAATAACAAAATTTCCACATTTTGTCAAGCATACAGTAGTTGCAAAAACATTACGGTTGCCTTTAAATTTCTCTGGAAACAGTTTGTGTTCTCCCATTTTTGCTTGATCGAATGACCATGTAGTAACTGTACCCAAGCCCGTGTGGGTCGCTGCAATATTATCCCATTCTTTTTCCCTTGTTGTTTCTACAGCGAATGTAGTTATCGGAGGCATCATCATAGGATCATCAACAGCTCTTCCTTTCTTTTTTGAAGCTTTCCTATTGAACGAAGCTCTTCCTAAACTTTTGTTTAATATTTCCGTGACTGTCGAAAATATTCTTAAAGAAGAGTCACTTCCAGCTGTTAGTATATTGTGACCTTGGTTTCCATAAAAACGTATCATAGTAGGAGGTTCTGAGTGAGCTTCTCTAATTTTCAAAAGTCTGCCAGCACCATCAGCTAAATCAAATATCCACATCTTCAAAGAATTGTCAGGTGACGATGATACTAACAGTGGCTCATTTGGTAAATACTTTAAACCAGTGACTCCTCCAAAGTGAGCCTTGTGAAGTTGACTCTCTACTTTTTGTTCCTCCAAGTTCCAAAACACAATATGGCCTTCTAAGCTTCCTGTGGCCATAATCGGGTGACCATCTGTGCGGAAAGAAATGGATATGACAGCACCCCAATCTTGTACCAACTCGAAAAGACTATCATCATATTTGAGATTGTGTAAGATGATTCTTCCAGTGCTTAAACCCACAGCTACAACATCTACCGCAGGGGCTTGTTCCAATGCTGTTACAGGAGTATTCCAACCGTTAAATATATAAATGGACTTTGCAACTTTTAAATTCCATAATTGCAATTGGCCTTGTTCACTACCAAATAACACTTTGTTCATGTAAGTATTAGGATGTACTAGTGTAGTTATTTTAAAAACGTCATTGCTAAAGTTAAGTTGTACAACAAGCTCTTCTGATTTAATATCCCACACTTTAACATTGCTATCTTCATCAATAGAAATTAAATGCGGACCAAAAGGTAAGAGGCTGTGGACTGCACATTCGTGTCCTTTGTACGTATGCTTCAACTCGGTACCTCTTCGCCAAGCATAGATGACATTTTCGCATGCTGTATAAATGTGAAACCTGTCGGCTGATAAACATGTAATTTCACCTGGATGCGTTCCTGACACGCTAAGTAATGTGAAATGTGAACAGCCGTACGTGTGAAACGAATTACCCACGCATGTTACTACGAGATTTTCTTTTCGACGTTCAATATACCGTGTCACGAGAGGAATGTGATTACTGACATACCCTAATGCACGATTTTTAAAAAATATTTTACTATGCGCCATTCTTTCGTTTCATTAGACATCAAGAATAGTGTTTACACATGAAAAGTTAGGTTAAGGTATACAATCATGCTTTGAGGACATCAGCCGTAAATACACGTGAATACCACCATATTGAAAACTATGAACAATGCCTTTCTAAGAAGGTATATCCAGTTATTTTTTTTATTATTTAAGTGAGCCTACCAAAAGATGGCAGTTTTCAAATAAATTTGTGAAATAGTTTGAATATGTTATTGGACGATATGGAAACCACTTCGATTCTGCGATTCTGTTGTCCTAACCGGTATTAAAAATATTGGATGATTCCAAAATTTCATGCACGATTTTCAAAGACCTCAAGATCTTCTTTGAAGAAAAACTATGCAGTTTTTACAAGAAAGGATCCACCAATGGCATCAGCTTGTAAACGTTGGGAGACAACTATAGAAAATTGTGGTGACTATATAACGATTAATAAAATTATTATGCTGAAATGTAACCGCTGTTGTCATACGGCCGCGTGTCTCGCTCTCCGTGACGACCCAAGTTCTCAAGTCACCTCAGGCTGTTGTCAATGCGTTTTTTTGTCAGTGGTATCTCCTGTTGTAGGCCCACTAGTTTTCTTAAATGTCAGTAAAATCTTGACAATATAATTAAAACTATTTTCCAAATTTATTTTCTCGAAAGTAACATGCGGCGTAGTGGAGTAGGCCTACAGAGGATACCACTGACAAAAAAAAACGCATTGTCGATAGCACCTCATGGGTAATGTCATATATGCAGAGTCTCTATATAGAGTAGGCTGTGCTGTAACATTACTATCCTTTTTGCAAATAATTTGGCAAAATATAAGTGTTGCCAATAGACGGACTGAAAAGTTGGAAAAGCCAAACATGGCGGTTACAACCAACTCATTCGATAGCTGGCTTAGTAAAAAGCTGCAGGCCTTGAATACTGACGAAGGTGTATTTGGATCTTACATCAAAGGGATTTTAGAAGGCGATGAAACAGAGGATGAAAAAACCGAAGCCCTCGAAGGCATACTCGCTGCCATAACGGTGAGGAGCACTCGGACTGTGAGGTTAGAATGCGCTTGCTGTTCGTAGTCGAAGTGTATCTACCGGTCAAAAATAACAATCAACACTATTTTATTGTTTCTGTCGTTGGCTTGCATGTGTCTGCACAGATTCAACATTGTGTACCTTATTTTGCCTGCATGTTTAATTGTTATCATGTTCATTATCGGTCTAATATTCTAATATATTAGATAAATGTAAATGTAAGGTGTTGAATAACATTATTATTATTTTAATTGAAAAATCTACTCATCTAACCAATAAGCAAATCGTAAATTTATTAAGATAATATATTAGGTGAAGTCATGTATATGTTGAATTGTTTAAAATGGATTATTTATAACTTTTATAACTCGTTTAGTTAGGAATATATAGCAGTTTATAATGTTGCTAACCTCATCTTTATATCGTAACATTTATAATATTAGGTCCTGTTGATTTTTAGGGCGATAATATTAGTGGTCATGTGACAGAAATATTAAGTGCCTGGACTAAATGGCTTCCAGTTGAAGAAATTGGTGCTTCGAAAGGACCGGTAGAAGATGTGGATGTCAGATTGGCAAAGATGTTGGAATCCCAATCTTTGCCAACTACGACACAGAGGAGTTATACAGAAGAGGAAAGAAGGATAAGAGAAGCAATCCTTGCACAGTACAGTCAAATGTCTGACGAAGAACATAGTGATGGCGATGGCGAAGAGGATGGTACCAGTCCAGGAGATTGTGGGATTGAGAAGAACACAAATGCTGCTGCAATAGTTCAACAAGAAAAAGAAAAGAGAGAAAAGGCTAAATTAGAAAGTCAGAAGAAAAAGGAAAAAGACAAAGAGGATCGGTATGCTACCATTATAATAATAATAATTATAAAATATGTATCTTAAGAATGTTTGAATATTAATATTATTATCCCTTTGTATTTAGAGAAAAACAGAAACAACTGAAAGAAGAGAAAAAGGAAAAGCGTAAAACACAAAAAGGAGAACGAAGAAGGTAGCAGTGGGACAACATGATATTAAAGTTTACTTTGAGATTTAAGATAATCAAATGCAAATCAGCATACATATACATCTGTATTTATTCTTGTGCATGCAACAATCTCCAGCGGCTGTTTAAATTAATCTTCTTTCATTCGATTCGTCTTCATGCTATTTAAATTAATCTCACTTTCTAAAAGTGTATACGTTCAGAAGATATTCCAAACATATGTGTGTAGCTGAATAATGTTAATTACATTTTTGTGGTATTTAATGTTACATCCTGTGCCTTCTATCTGTTGAAAATCTTTGTAAATCATCTATTCTCTTGTGAAATAGGTTTCTCTATTTTTTTTTTGTATCATTAAAGTTTACCAATTACAGCATCATCTGTATTTGGGATATAATCTGGTATTACCTGTTCAATTCCATTAAATTTCAAGCTATTATTGTACGAGATTAGGTACAAAAAGATAATCTAAGTACGGACAATTGATTTGTATTTGTATTTGTAATTATGCTTAGCTTATGTTATCTTAACTTTATCATGTATTTAATACTGATACATTAAATAAATCATTTAAACATTTAATAAGCGATCCATCTAAATAATTTAAAGAAATTACAATTAATATGTTACTATATTGAAGATAGGCTGAATTACCAACGTGGTGATGATTATTCTCTCTTATTCCTAATGATTATATTATCAATATACAGTTCTACAACAGTTATTTTAATAAAAATACAACGTTACAAAACACAATGGATTTTAACTCTTATTCAGGGGTGTCGGATGAATTCTATGTACGCCTGTTGTATGATTTCTCCGCGTACAATGTTGTTTGAACGATTTTGAATTCTTGCGTTGCATTAGTGTGTCCACCGACGATGAAAGTACTCTGTACTAGTGAAATATTTATATTGCGACAAAAATGAGGATTACCTCGAATTCATATGTATAACGGCTGTGTAGAAAACTTTGTAAAACGTAGAAACGCATCCAGCTTATTGAAACAAAGATGTCCACACACACCTGAGTACCAGTGTACAGAAACGTACAGATGTACACCGAGTTGCCATCAACAGGCGCAGCGTTGAATCTGACGAGGTTTCATTGTTTGCGATCGAGAGTTAACACTTTACCTACTGGTAGTTACTTGTCTATTAGCACAGACGAGTAAGTATATCTCGTCGGTGCTATTAGTCCTTATAAACGACAGATAAATAATCTAGGATTTCTACTGAATTTTTCAATAGGAATAGCTATTTTATTTGTAAAAATATAAGTTATCTTGAGTAATGTGACCTAACAACATCTTTTGAGATTATTATTCAAAAGAAAATGAGTGTCTTTTAAGTTTGGCGCATGCATTAAAAAATGTATGAATAGATTTCTAGTAGCTAAAGTGTTAAGTCGATTATAAATTGAGCTATGCGTGTCTAAAAGTTTATCTTAATGTTGTCACAGAAATGATTATGTTTAATAAAATATTGAGGTAATCGGTTACTTTCAAAGGGAACAGTTAATTTATCAGACGTTCTTCTTGTATTTGTATTTTTTATTAGTATATATTTACACACAAGATACCGTGTCGAAACCGAGTCATCTTGGTATTGCATTAATAATGAAAGACAAACGCAGTAAGATAAAAACAAACGAACAAATGATACAAAAGGTGATGATGCTTCAGTATTGTATCGTTATATGTACTAATGTCACATTATCATAATCATTTATTATTAGCAATTCTTTTCTTCATTCACTATAATTAAGTGGGCAGAAATTGACGAACTCGCACTTACACGATATAACAAGGTCTTCCCCGCATGTCAACGCCGAGTTACAAATATTCGTTGCAACTCTTGCTCTCTTCTCTCTCTCTCTCTCTCTCTCTCTCTCTCTCTCTCTCTCTCGCTCTCTCTATTTCTCTCTCACACAAACACGCACATGCACACTGCTTCCCATAGTTTCTTCGTTCTCTGTCTCTGTGTATATATTTTATGTTCCCCCTCCCAGATTTTTTTCCATACACATTTATCATTTTTGCAAAGCTCGTTATAACACATCGAGTAAAACATTCTCGTATATGTCGACGACTCGAATCAATAATACACATTTCGAAAGTAACACACTAACAAATATCTAATGAAATCACGATTAGAACGTACACCATCGATTTTTATCTCAACATGCAAAAAACTGCGTTATTACTAAAGGTATACATATAAATATACATACATGTATGTAAACGTTCATATACGCATATATATATATATATATATATATATATATATATATATATATATATTTATATTTATATATTTATACGTATATGTATTTATTATTACATTTTGTACATGCTTCTATATTCACGGAATACGAACTATACCAATAACATGAATTTTAATAGAGAGAACTCGACAATGACAAAAACCATACGAGACGCAGAAATTTACAAATTTTGGTTATAGAGTACTCGTTAGTCGGTAATAGCGGTGCGGGTAACGAACATCGTCGATCGGACATTTCGCGACAGAGAATGATACTCGCTGCTCGCATCTTATAGTATCTTCTACGATCTAGGGGAATTTCAACGATTTACTAACAGGAAATTGTTTCGTTAGTCATGATTGTCCTATCGAGGATACTCTTCGTAAAAAAAAAGAAAAAAATCGATGGACTGTTGGATACGATTTGGTGGGTCGATCCGATAACGATAGCGGATCGACCACACGACAAGGGGAGGGGGAAAAGGGACGGTCGCGGCAATGGCAACGATATTGCCATGTATGCATCATTTACTATCTAACTGAACTAGATAGATATCTAATCACGTTGTTAACTCGATAATTAGTTGCACGTTGCCCTAACACAATATACGCTAAGAGCATTCCACGCTGAAACCTAGAAGAGAGTCCTCTCTCCTTCTCTTTCCTCTTTCTCTATACAAATTTAGACCTTTTCGACCATCATATCTCTCGTTATTTCCGTTACAATCCCGGACTAGAAACCGCCACTGTCGTTTTCACTCGCAGAATTCCGACCGATCGAATCGTGTAACGTTAACATATATCATATACTTCCGGCTTCGGTTACAACGTCGTTCGAGAATTGATCGAGCTGTGCAATATCACCTCGTTTACACCGCCAGCTAATTTTTCTCGGTGCTTCGTTTCAGGATAGCATACTTGACAGTACTTGTTTTACTTATGTTAGGCGTTACCGGGTCGCGTGCACGCAAACGCGATCAGTTTACGTAGATATTAGTCGATCCTAACGCATGTAATTTGATCCCACTGTATACAATAGTGAACACAACTAAAAATTCGACGGACTGTACAACTGGCGTAAGCAATTAGTATGAACAAGAAAACGTGACCGGGAGGGGGGAGAGGGCAACAGCACCGTGGTACACCTCCCTGTTGTTTACGTCTCCACGTTTTCTCGCGCTTACAAATTCTTCGCGACAAGCGTGTTGCTCGGTTCGCGCCGTTAAATCGTTTGCGGAAAAAACTGACAAGGGACAACGACTTCTCTCACCGTTCTTTTCATCCCAGACGCATCAAGGCTGTTTCAAAGAACGCGTCTGCTAAACAATAATATTGTTTCAGATTGTTAAAGAAAGCTCCGTAGCGATATTTCGAATAACGGTGAATTTCAAACAAGGATTTCGGCGTACTTTCTTGCGGTACCTTTAACGAACAATTTGTTTGGGAAACACACCAAACCGTTAAATTTAAAATATCTCCAGTATTTTTAATGAGAAGGGGATGTTCCTAGATCATCGATGTCGTTTTAAGTAGGACGACAAATTGAAACACGAGACAATGGCAAATTCAAACATGAGTTATATGTCGTCCTATGTATTACCCCGAAGATATTAAGTAATGTGCGATCTTCTTTACGAAGCAGTTTACATAAATGCTTTAATACTAATACGGTCAGCACATTTTGAACACACTCTATAAATTCTACTTTTGTACATTTGATAATATAAGATAAATGAACAGTGCACTTTTTGCGTAGCTTCATAAAAGGTCATTCCAAGGGTAACGGCGGTGATGACCTTGAAACTTCAAGAATTACCTCTTTGAAACAAATATATTTTTCCTTTCTTTTCCTTCTTTCTGAAGATATTTTTAATATTTGAACGTTTGATCCTACGTATAGAGCAATTCAAAAAATTGTCCATAAAATAAGCTTGCAAGAAATTTGTAGCGCAACGGATAAAGGATTAAACGCTTAACACTCGTTTTCGGTAACTTTTCGTCTTTTTCCCCAATAATTTGTAATGCCGTAGCGTCTACCAATAGTAACCGCTTCGTTATGCGAATTTTCTTTGTTTCGGGTTAGAACGTGCGAAAGGATTTACGACTGAAAAATCACCCGATTAACAGGCAAACGGTTACGAAGCGTTCCGATTGAAAAATGCAGTTTTTCCCGCAAGACGATTCAATGTCGACGCAACTACATTTTCGACAGTACAAGAGGGGAGGTAAAGAAGTGCTTGAGACTCCGTATAATGGAGCTACGTTGTTCAAACGGCTGTTTCCTTTTCTAATTACGTCTAAATGGATACCCTATATTTAACTCGTTTTTCTCCGCTTCTGCGTGGGTTTCTTAATACCGTAAAATCGTATATGTATAATATGTATATGTATATGCAGTAATGTGACTCACTCTCGCTGGACGCATCCTCTTTCGTTCTAGGTTTGTGTCTGGTTCCGTTTCTCGACTCTCGTTCATTCGCATTCTCGCACTCATGTATCCGGACGCACACGTGTCGTTAATGGTAGTTATTATACACGATTTGATATTCCTGTTCACTATAGACCAGTATTGGTGTACGGTGTGTACGTATGTGTATTTATGCGGGCGTGTGTATATGCCGGGTGCCTTACACACTATACTCGTTAAGCGTTAGACTCTTTGTTCTGACTACAGTCGAATGAAGATCTTCCGCGGGCAGCTCTTTCTCTCTCGCGCATGCTCCATCAACACCTGCGAATTTGTAATCATTTGGTCAACCAAGCTTATCAACGAGTCACAAACCCGCGAGAGATGCCAACTAAATTTCGTCTCGTTTCGCTCTATCCGTTTGCTTCTCTAACTCGTTCTAGCGCGGGTTCGTCTTTCGTCCAATTTCGCCTTTAGCACCTGCAACACGAAGTACTTGAAGATTCGGTCTCGGTGTCTACATATTGTTCCGTAATTTTCTATTCAAACATATTCGTTTATTACGAGAAGAAATTTTACGAACTGAAGCGTTATCGAGATTTCCGATCAAAATTAACCCGGATTTTCTTCGCGCCTAATGAAGCTTTCAACACTCTCAAGTTCTTTAAGTACTTCGTTTGCACACTCGACACGCATACTTCTTCTCTATTGCTACTTCTTTTATATCCTAGCTTTGACAATGCGATTACTTATGCTGATTACGACGAAATCTAATTTCCGGTACCTAGACATGTAAGTTTCCCAAGTACCAATGGAAGAGCTCTCGATTCGCGGCGGAAAATTTCATCGAAACACGTTTACAAAAGTTGCTCGATTTATCTTTATTAATGTGTTGTTCGACGATGACTGGACAAATAAAATCAAGCGGTCGAAGCGATGACCAAGAAGCACGCAGCAATTATCTTGCTCGTAGCGTGTACGAAGGGAGGTGAAGATGTGCGAAACTGTCTCTACGAACGCGAAACGGTGGCGTTCAACTGAAACGAGTGATCACCAAGTTACCAAATTCACTGAATAACCACAGGACGCGTTGAAAAAGTGGATGCTTTCGAGCACGAAAATGTATCGAAAACACGTGAAACGAAGCTTTTTGTACGACACTTTTTTTTCTCGAATGTGAAATGTCTACTTTTCTGATTTACCGATCGGAGATGCAGTGAATTCTCAGGCTCACGAAAGTATTCGATCGTCCTTTAAAACAGTATAACTTTTTTTAAATTTTACCAAAAGACCTGAAATTTTTTGAGCAATTAGGAGAATTGGTTTACCGAATGACGTGCAAAAAAGAATTTGAAAAAATTGCAATCGCTATGAATTAGAAGAGCAAAGAAAAAAAGGCACTTTTTATTTGAGCCTGTAATGAAAATTTAAAATATGCGTGTTGTAGAACTATGTTAGTTATAAACATACTGAAAATTTCATCGAAATCGGTTGATGCAGATAAAAAACGACACGCATCTAAAGATGTTAGAATTCGTGTGTTATGTTAGAAAAGTCGTCTGAAAAACTACGATTTTCACCACTTTTAACTACTTGCAGCTCGTGTGTATATTAGTCGATTTCGATGAAATTTTCAGCACATGCGTATAATTAACATAGATCTACAAAACGCATATTTTAAATTTTCATTACAGGATCAAATAAAAAAAGTTTTGGAAACTGTGCCATTTTTATTTTCTCATGTAATTCTTACCAATTGCAATTTTTTCAAAATCTTTGTTTGCCCATCATTTTGGAAAACCAATTCTTCTAATTGCTAAAAAATGTCAGATTGTTTGATCCAATTTAAAAAAAAAGTTATAGTAGTTTAAAGAGCGTTCGAATATTTTCGTGAGCCTGTGTATATCAACAACACTTCAAGAGTCCTAGGCCTCACGGGATACACCGCGCTGTAGTGGGGATAATTCCGCGACGTTTACCATCCAGGCGACATATACAGAGAAATCACTGTATTCGTTTGAAAACGTATCTGGCCTGCTTTCGATGAATTTTTGCACTCGTATTTTGGCCGCATCGTTCGCTTCGATGAATTGAAATGCGTTTTTTTTTCGTGGAGGGAAGGGCAGGAGCGGAGGGGATGATGGTGATCGTATACAAACATGAAAAATGTGTTACGTATCGCGATAAGTGGTCGTCCTTACGGGGAAGGCTTTTAAATAAAACTCTACGATGACGTGTTACTTCAGTCTTCTCACTTGAAACTTGTGTTTTCTTTCGTTCCTCGCGTGCGTACACGCTCAGGAGTCGTCGCCATGCGTTACGACGTAACTCCTTGATCGAGGACCTAAGCAACAAGCTAATCGACGAAGGTCGCTCCGCAGTGACCACGGAAACGGCCGCCTAGGAGATTGTGTCATAGAAGCGCCGGGTCGCACAGAGATGGAGACACCAACCGGAGTCCTCGATGGAGCCCACCGGAACAAGAATGCTGAGAACGGCGCGTTGGAGAGACCTATGAAGGAGGACACTCATAGAGGGCATCCCTCCAAGGTCGCTCCAACACTGCCCGAGACGTTGGATGCCGGCCGTGGACAGAAGTTGCATGCAAGATCAGGTGGTTGGATTTTGGGAGCCCCAAAGCTGCGAGGACTGTTTAGAGGATGTAGACCGAGGCTCGTGTCCTTCCCGAGTCTGTTACGGAACTGTGGTTCGTTTGAGGTTACGGTGTTAGAGAAAGAAGAAATTATATCAGGAATATGAGAACAAACCTAGCAAGAACTGCGTATTGGGGGCTGTGCGCCGCTGAAATCCTAACTTATGCACGGCATCCAACAGATTTTTTTGAAGTTCCTACTGACGTGCCAGGTGTTATATTGAGCCGAAAGGGAGGACTTGGCTGGGCACCCCACTAGTGCTAGGAGATCCTCTACGGGAAAGGTGTTGTATAATAGCGTTTGAGACCGATGGTCGATCAGGACCCCCTCGCTCCTAGTGGGGAGGTCACGGTAGTGATGCGCAAGAATGAAGATGGTAAGATCCGTCCGGTGGTGAAAACGGGCGACAGGGTTAACCGAAAAAAGAACTTCTTCTTTGGGAGTCGGATGTCCACCCTGTTCGCGGGTACTGTAGGGCATGAAGTTCTAGATGACGACTTCATTAAGGCTGCCAGAGACGAAGTCCGGTGTTGTCGCCTCTTAGGCTCAGCGGCGAAATGCTCGAAGACCATGTTAGAGGGAAGTCTACCAAAAATCGCGTCGCGGGAAGCGGTATTTCTTTTCGTCGTCGGTCGAAGATTGCTCGAAAACGAAACTCGGTCGGTACAAATCGAGATGTCGTTGAAACACGGGGGAGCCTACGGCGTATGCTAGCGTTGGCTACGAGCTGGAGTATCGTCCTCGACGGGTGAAACTTTCATTGACCTCTGAACATGAGCGGGGACGTGTTCGCGCGCGCGCACGCGTATGTATTTCAGGCAACGCGACGCTGAACACGGTACGCAACGGCATCTCTTCAAATCCTTCGCAATATGCTAAGGGGCAGTGGGTCGCCAAGAATCTTTGATCTTGATTTACGTGTTTAATTTGTTTTTTCTTGTTTTTCTGTTTTTCCTTGATCGGTGCAAAGATGATCTACGGTTGGATCAGCGGACAACAGCGAGCGCGGCTTCGAACGGAAACGAGAGAGTCGCCAACCGATTCGACAAAGTGAACTGAAAAAGAAAAAAAAAAGAACAGGACACACCGGAGAAATCGGTGGCCGACTCAACAACGGCTCCGATCATTTCCGATTCTCTGTTGATTTTCCATCGCGGGGTCAGAGTTTGCTTTTCGGTGCGGGGAAAACGGGGGGAAAAGGCAAATCCGCGTGCTCGTCGTAAAACTCTTGGGTTTCTCCCCTGTCGGGCTTAATTAAAGTCTGTACAATCCTTACTCGTAATAATATAATTATAATATGTTATTCTCTGCGTATTATTATCTGACGAATAGAGCTTTCGTTAATCGTAATTATAATCTTGCGACAATAGCGAGAGCGATAATCATATCAAGACAGAGAAAAGACAATGATTAATAGTAATGAAAATCATTATTAGCGATCGTTAAATCTTAATATCGGAGAGATCTACGTAAGACAGTGGTAGATTAATATCACAATAAGACTAATCAGGCCTCGTGAAACTGGGGCGCACACGCTTCGTTTCATCATCCTCGTATATCACCCCTCCCCCCTCCTATTCCGATCCAATCCCCCGTCGATAAGGTTTATGCTTCTCCCGTTCCTGATTAACCTGTTTCAATGTTCATTCACGACCCTGTTGTTACCACGAGGGGGTTTCAGACGACCTTCGACTCTGATAATTCGATGCTAGCTGACACGGGAACAGTGTCGGGCGCGGGAATCGTTGTTAAAAACACGTTCACCCATTCTCTGAAATATTCACCTCGAGCAATCCCATTTCATGCAGCCGTGTTCGCGGGTCGGATATATCCCGTCGATCGATCACGACGACGATGACGATCGTCTGTGCCTAAAAAGTCCTAACGTATCGTCGTCGACGATCCAACGGAGCCGAGAGACCCGATCCTTCCCCATCATCGACTCGCGAAACCGCATTTAGCTAAGTTAATCTTTGCTATATCTCGGAGGATAAGGGACGAACGTCAGGGGAACGAAACTCCTATCTCTCTCACACACACTCTCTTTCTCTCTTTCGTTCATTCTTTCTTTCTCTCTCGCTCGATCTCTCTTGCACGCGCCTTGTCTCTTTCTCTACGTTACTTTCGACCGACTACGATTGGTGCATAACACGTCGTTACGATTACCTGAGTGACATCGGGGCGGTCGCGCGCTCGTAGATCGTCCGTCGTTTCGTTTTCGACGAACGAACGAACGAACGGGAAACGACCTTGTCTCGGATATACACGATGGAATCGTTTGGTCGCGCGCCACCCGCTTGTCAGATCATTTTGGCCTCATGGCTCGATGCATAACGCTCGAGACTAGCAAACACGTATTATTTGCATAGCCGTTTGCGGCGTCCTCGATAACGATCGGGCCGATCCAGCCAGCCAATTCTACATGCCGCGGTAATTATCCTCTTACACCAATGTGTGTGTGTGTGTGTGTGTGTGTGTGTGTGCATATCTCACTCTTCGCGTACACTGGCGACTATCACCTGTGAACGGTGCGCACGTACACGCAAGAGATTCATCGTGGTTCACGATGAAAATCCTGGCGCGGAGCTAATTTGGTCTTTTGGCCGACGGTCGATCGCGTTGATGCATTATTGTCGTGATCAAATCGACCGTCGCGCCTCGTCTACGCCAAACGACTATCCTCGCGAGTCCTCTTCGTCGCTGAAGAGTCCACCAGAATAGTGGTCTGTCTTTATCTCTTTCGCTCTTTCTTTCACTCTCTCTCTCTCTCTCTCTCTCTCTCTCTCTCTCTCTCTCTCTCTCTCTCTCTCTGTAGTGTCTGTGTACGTTAGTGTAAGGGAGTGTATACGTGTACCTCTCTCATGGTATTCTTTTTCGTCTTTCTTCCCCCCGTCCCCCCGTTTTTCACTCATCTTATCCCGTTTCGTCGCGGTTGTACGCGAGAGAGGACGATTTCGATCGCGACACGGTACGACGCGAAAGCATCTAGAAGTGGCTAGCGCAGACCCGACTTCACAATATCGGCGGTAAAAACGTACCGGAATCGTCAAGATTCGGGTCCAAACTCGCGACGATATCGCCGGTCGAAGCGTGTCTCGAGGTAGTGGTCTGCGCGGTACTCGCGAGAGCGTGGCTACTCGCGCTTCCGTTCAGCTTGCTCTTCACCACCAGGCCGCCGTTCTCCGTGTTGTCGGCCGTGCTGATCCTCTGCACATATTTACGGTCTCTGTAGAGTCGGTAGATCGTGAACGGTGGGTCGACCACCGTGGTAGCCCGTTGCCGTGGCGCGCTCACCGTTACGCTCACTGTCTGGGCGTGTGCCGACTGCGAGGACGTCTCCGACACGGTCGTCGTGTTCGCGTTCGCGTTCGCGTTCACGTTCGCGTTCGCGTTCGCGTTCGTGTTCGCGTTCGTGTTCGTGTTTGGATTTGTGTTCGTGTTCACGTTCGCGTTCGCGTTCGCGTTTGCGTTCGCGTTCGTGTTCGCGTTCGCGTTCGCCGTCGACGAGGCCGTCGTCGAGGAGGAGGAGCTCACGCGGGACGAGGAAGTCGATTTCAACCACTCGTGACGAGCCGCCTCGCTGGGGGTCATACGTTTGTTTGGATCCCACCTGCGGCAAACAAGAATCACGATTCATGATTACGGGCTGGTTACACTGTGATGTAGAACAGAAGCCCGGCAAGCCTTTCTTCAGCAGGGCCGGATAATACGAACCATATTACTATTAGTTTGGCAAGAAAGTAATTTCGGTTTTCACTAATACCTGGCGTTATGTTTTGTTTGATTGACTTCTGTTAACGTTGCGTTTGTTTTCTTTCTGACATTTCATAACTGCATCTCTTAGGTTACTTTTGAAGCAAATTACACGTAATTTTGATTAAAATTGTTAGTTCTGTGTCAATTTGAACATGGAGCGCAAAAACGAATATTATAGGCACATATTGCTTTTTTATTTCCGTAGAGGTAAAAAAGCTGCCGAGGCTCACAAAGATATATGTGAAGTTTATGGTGTGGATTGCTTAACAGAACGCACGTGCCAGAATTATTTTAAAAAATTCCGTTCTGGAAATTTCTCACTTGATGACGACCAACGTTCTGGTCGACCATCTGAAGTTGATGATAACCAAATGAAACCCATTGTTGAATTGAATCGTCATATAACTGTCCAAGAGATTTCAGACAGGTTAAATGTCTCGCATACAACTATAGAATATCGTTTAACCAGTTAAGTGTGGCGATCTCTTTGCAAAGCGCCCACCAGTGTGTGTCGCGATAATCTTAGATACTGCTTACGAGTTAGCTCTCAGGAAGTTATAAATCCAACTCAAATTATTTATAATTTTCATTTGTTTGTTTCATTTCGTCTTGACCTCTAAACATTTTTAAAATATTAAAATTTACGAATATAATTTAGTTTTCGCTGAATTACAATTTAAATTTCAAATTCTAACAAAATTTTACGCATGACGGATATAGTCGTCATGACACAAAATTCTGCCACATCTCCATGGCGGATATAGTCGTCAAACACACTTAACTGGTTAAAAAGTCTCGGAGTCGTTAAGAAGCTCGATATTTGGGTTCCACACGAATTGAAAGAAATTCACTTAACGCAATGTATCAACACATGCGATATGCATCTCAAATGAAATGAAATCGACTCTTTTCTGAAGCGAATCATCACTGGTGACGAGAAATGGGTTGTTTACAATAACACAACTCGAAAACGATCATGGTCCAAGCGTGATGAGTCAGCCCAAACCACACCGAAAGCTGAATTGCACCAAAAGAAGATCATGTTGTCAATTTGGTGGGATTACAAAGGTATTGTGTATTTTGAGCTGCTCCCAAGGAACCGACCCATCAATTCAGATGTTTATTGTCGACAACTAACAAAACTGGACATAGCAATCAAAGAAAAACGGCCAGAATTGACAAATCGCAAAGGAATCGTGTTCCACCATGATAACGCTAGGCCACACACATCTTTGGTAACACGTGAAAAGTTATTGGAGCTTGGTTGAGAAGTGATGTCACATCCACCATATAGCCCTGACATTGCACCATCAGATTGTCATTTATTTCGAAATTTACAAAACTCTTTGAATGGTAAAACGTTCACTAATGAAGATGATCTGAAATGACACGTGGATCAGTTTTTCACCGAAAAGGATCAGAAGTTTTATGAGCGCGGAATTATGAAGCTACCAGAAAGATGGCAAAAGATCATAGAACAAAATGGAAAATATTTTATTGATTAAAGTTCATTGCTTTGATAAAAAAATTGGATTTCATTTCACCTAAAAATACCGAAATTACTTTCTTGCCAACCTAATATGACTGTTTTTGTACAGTATCTCCCACTAATATTCGGACCCTTTTAAAAATCGTATAGCTTTGTTAACGTTGGCCCATAAAACTTGGAGTTTCATAAGAAGCTAGTACAATTGGTTTGCTACATAAAGTGTATTTTGTAGATCTGTATGAATTATATATATTCCGAGAATTTCATCAAAATCGGTCAACGTTGTAATGAGCTACAGATGTTTCAAAATGATCACATGCAGGCGAAATTTCCTGAAAAGGCCAAAATTCTGAGACTTCGTTGACCGATTCAGATGAAATATTCGGAATATTGATACAGATGTACAAAACGCAGTTTTAAAATTTTTAATGTAAGCCCGCATAAAATAGTTGCAAAATACAACTTTTAATACTTTCTCCTGCAATTTCGATCAATTGATATTTTAATTAAACATTTTTTTCACGTTATGTAGCAAACCAATTGTTCTAACTTCGAAGAAAAAAAATAATCAAGTAATACAGTCCAATATTGACAAAGTTATTCGATTTTTAAGAATGTCCGAATATTAGTGGGAGTTACTTTATAGGATATGTGTCAGTCGTTGTTATCTATCGGGGTATTAACTGTAAATGAAAAATCCATCTAGCATTTGACGAATTAAAATTAACAAGAGGAAAATCAAATAATGGTGGAAACAATATCTCTAAACTAACATAAACCTAGTTTATGTTTGCTAGTGTCAGTTATTATATGCGTCTTATTCGTTAGGCAAGCCATAACCAGTAATTTGTGGTTGGTTCTATTAGCGATTTAATAGAAGAAAGTATCCTGTACAAGAAACAGTTATAGTAATAGTCTGTAATGCAATTTGTAATCTTATTACTCATCGGTTAGGTGCACGCGTACCAGACTAAATTTCATTGCACTGTAATTGCACTGCCTAGTTTATACCATGAATAAACCGGTTTTCAATTTATTTACAAAAATCGAAACAAGACAAAGCAGTAGCTAATTGGAAACTTACTCGAGACATCTTTTGACAAAGTCCACGAAGAGGGTGTCGGTGCAGTGAAGAGCTTTCGCGAGATTTCTACTACCAACCCACCTCTTCAAGCCCTTGCTATTTGTCACGCATCGAGGACTTCCGTTCGGATCTGAAACCATAATTTCATTGCTCAGTTTTCAAATGTAATTACACAAGTATGCGCAGCTGTTACAATTGAACAAGCGAGCATCATCTAATTGTAAAATAAATATTAGGTTGTACCATATGAAATGTCCGTTGTGTTCATTTAAAGTTAATCTTAAAAATCGGACGTTTAAGCATATGTTACAACCTAATACTAGTTGTTTAAAGATAACTTCATACATGTTAGAGATTTTCCATGGGATTTTCTATGATTCTGAGGTAAGTGCTTAGGCGGTCAATCACAGTACTCATAAGAGATGGTACAATTGCCTTCCCCAATCCGAGGCCAGACCCTTAAGGACAATTTCTCTATTCTTTAGGAAAGCGTCTGTCATACTTGAAGATCCCTGACTTTCTAAATACAATACCAATCTCGTTCAAGACTGAACACCTGTCATAAATAACCGAAAGCGAAATAGCATCTGCCTTCGGTTTCCCTAAAAAATAAACTATCGCTAACATAAGGCACAAAATCAAAAAGGCAATGTTGCACAGTCCTTCTTCCTTTTAGCAAAGTTAAATCACATAATTTCAATGCAACTCGATGCAACATTCCATTTGGACGTCACACCATCTCTTGTGACTAAACCAAGTCTTGTATCTAAAACTATAAATGCCACGGAATGAGATGGTTAATCTTCGTTACCGTTGTCACTAATTTCATCTAAACTATACTAGTTTCTCGAATATCATTCTAAAATATACTCGAAATAAACATTTTAGGTCGTTCACATAATGGGGGTTCTACCGTACCAGTTCTTTTGCCCTCTCTCACGTATGTAGGTGTCGTTAACACATTCGCTATCAGAGTTTCGGCAACAGCCTTTTTAGTTATAACATTTTCTTAAATGCATCGCAACCACTTGGGTCACTCACCTAACTCGAGCATCTAAAATATCTTGCTTGTTTTTTATGATGGAAGAAAATTTCAGAAGAAAACTAGTTGGTTCAGAGGGGAAAATATTATGATAGACAAAAAAATTTGTTCAAGGTTATATCTTTTGAGATTTCAAAGCTCACGTGACCTAGAGTGTGTTATTACCAACAATTCCACACTATACATTTACACTCCATGGACGCTGATGTACAACTTGTCCAAGCCATTTCGGGTTTTCAGTGCACCAATAATGCATATTATGTGTATTTAGTTGTCCATGGTTAGAAAAAGTCGCTTCGTCAGTAAAGAGAACGTCATAAAAGAAATGTTCATTTCTTTGTATTTGCTGCAATGCCTATGTACAAAAAACAACATCAAAGTCGTTGCCATGAAGCTCCTGATGTCAAGAAATATGGCATGGATGAAATTTATGATATACAATATTTCGCGCACACTTGTCTGAGACTTGAAATGCCTAAAGAACGTCCAATTTTTCGACAACTTGTAATAAGGTCGATATTGATTGTATCCAATACAAAAGTTTCGGCATCTTCTCCAGTAGCAGGCTTTGATCGTTTTCTCTTCAGTGATTTAACACTCCATATTTTACAAAACAACTGAACTATTCGGTCAAAACTTTTTCGAGAAGGATGATTGCTCTCAAGGTATCTTTCTGCATACAGTTAAGATATTTGTATTGAGTTACTTTTAGCCTCACCATAAACTAAAATCATTTTCATCTGTTCTGCATCACTGTACACCATCGTTTTAGAGGAGTAACGTTATCTTTTACAGTCGAATAAATCTCGATGAATTTGTTAAACGTTCTGATTAGAGTCACCGAAAGGAGAAGAATTTGTATCAGTGTTTACAGTTTATTGTAAGCGTGTTTACAGTCTTTGGTCAAGGTTCAAGAACATTTCTTGAAACCCTAGAGGGATCGTGTCATCATTATTTCAATTTTTACATCAAGTGTCCTACTTTCATCAATTTTTCGTACTCAAGGTCATAATATTAGACGTCGTTGGATTCGTCTTTACCTCGGCTATCATATAGCGATAATGAAAATATATCATTCCATTTCAGATGAACTTCGATGACTGAAATCTCAAAAAATATAACCTTGAACAAATTTTTTTCCCTATCATAATATTTGCCCCTCTGAACCAATTAATGTTTTCTTCTGAAATTTTCTTCTATCATAAAATACAAACGAGATATTTTATATGCTCGAGTTGGATGAGACACCCTGTATAAAAATGACGTTAGAATTGGAATTCTGTAATATTATACATTACAATGTTACAGCGATGCGTTACAAGAAACTGAATTTGATTTTCTTTAAGTGAAATATAAAATCGTAGTGATCGCAAATGCGCGACGAAATAAACGCTACTTTCGGAAAACTTTGAAATCGGTTGTTTCGTATTATCGAAAGCTTTACTCGATCTCTGGATAGTTAGGATACGTCTCGGATTTGGATCGGGCGATGAATTCGAAAGCGGGAGCCAGAATCTTTTCGAAATCTCTTACCGAAGAAAAGCCTTCGACGAGATGCGTGATTGATGATGTAATTCGGCGGTGCGCCGAGTATCTCCATGATGCAGGCGAGCTGTTCGATTTCATCCTCGCCTGGGAACAATGGGCATCCCGTGTACAGTTCAGCCAGAATACAGCCCAAACTCCACATATCGATCGGCGTGCCGTATGGAAGACCCAGAAGTACTTCTGGACTCCGGTAAAACCTGGACTGAAGGTATGTGTAGACACGCTGGTGGCTGTAGCAGGAGGATCCGAAGTCTATGACCTTAATCGAGCTGCTTCCCCGCTGCTTCAGAAGCACATTTTCCTGCAACCGAACGAAACGAACCGGCCGATCAGGGAACGTCATTAACCGAATCGCCTGTTAAACTTGACCCTAAGAGTCCTACCCTACTCCAACCCGGCATTCCCGAACGTTTCATATACTTTGTTTCTCCGTTTCACCGTTTATATCGTTAAAGGGAGGCTCGCGCACCACACGCTCGCCAATTTATTTCATCGTTAATCGCGGCGATATATTTATACCGGATAGAATTTTAACGACCTCCCGCCGTTCTTTCGTTCGAAACCGTTTTTCTACGAAAAATTCATTCGCCCCCGGGGATATACCGTGCGTCGTCGAGGAATCGTAAAAGTGTAAGATTACGACGAGCAGCCATCGTTATTTCCTGAAACGAACGCCGGTGCTTTGAATGCTCACGGCGTCGAAAGAGGACAAGCGCTGTCTCCACTTACCGGCTTCAGGTCGCAGTGGATGATGTTCTCCCGATACAACAGTTTCAGGCAGGTAATCAACGAATTGGCGAACCGTCGTATCAGGCTCAAGCTAAATCCCTGGTAGTTGTTCCTTTTGATTAGCTCGTATAAATTCAAGCTGCAAACGAGAAAAAGCGATCGTGAGAATCTTTTGTTGTGTTCCCGATACAATTCTTTGTGCGATAGATACCTTCGAACGAATTTTATGTAACTACGTCACGGGTGTGTAATTGCGGATCAACACTTCCCGTTACATTTTTAACCGTTTTAACTCCAACGAATTTTTATAAAAACTGGTGGCTGTATACAGAATTGCACAGTTTTGTGTAAAGTCCACACTTGGTGGAACAATGTCTTTTTTATTCGCATTTTGGAGCTTTCGCTGGGAAAAGATAACTTAAAAAACAAATAGACATTTCTTTCCCGGATTTTTTCACGATTTTTCTGTTACTCAAAGTTTGTACGCATTCTCCTCGGAACCAAAAATTTCGCACGCCATGCAACGTAGCTTAAAAACTGATTACTCGATCTTTATGAAACTTGGTATATATATATTCTATAAATAATTGACCACGCCATGACGTGCTCCGATTTTTTAATCTTTTATTTAAAACGTTGTTATTAACAATTTTTCATAAAAGAAAATCCGTGTTTTTTTAAACTTCGCCATTTTTGCAATGTTGCAAATTTTAATGAAAGGATGTGACGTTGTGCATTTTTGCATAGACTAACGAATACAGGATGCCATTTTCAAGCCGCCATTGCACCAACGATAATAACAATTAAAATTTATAAAAAATATGTTTTTACAACATTAATAAATGATACCTCAAATTTCAAATCGATCTACGCATTAAATTTGCCAAAAAAAAATTCTTTAAAAACAGGCCATTTACACAAGCTTCCCCCCTTGAATAATAAAACGTTCGGTAGAATGTGCAAAATCTGTACCGTAATTTTTGAGATTTTAAATTCGTCAGGAGCGCGTGGAGTTTTGCGGGTGACTGTATTTTCCAGAAAATAGATTAAACCAAGCGACATACCTCATTAACTCGAAAGTGATGCACAAGTGGTTCCTGAAGTAGAAGTATTCTAGCATGTGTATCACATTGTGGTTCGCGTCCACGTCTTTCTTCCTCAGGTGTTCCAAGATCTGCACCTCGATGAGCGCCTGGTGATGGAATCTCGTTTTGTTCCTGCAAGGACAAACGAGTCGCGTCTTGTCATTTGAATGAAGGAACAAAGCGGGTAACTGGTCGGCCGCGACAAAGAGTCTATAATTGAGCCGAGCGCGTAACCCATCGCAAGCAATTTCGTGTGATTCACGGGGGCCGAGGTACCTCGGCCGTTCGCTCACCTGATTATCTTGATGGCGATGTACTGGCCCGCCTTGTGGTCCCACGCTCTGATCACCTGGCCGAAGCTTCCTTTGCCTATCACCTCCAGGATCTCATATCTGGACATTCCAAACAGTACATTCTCAATTTTTCGCACCTTTCAATCGAGCGCGATGATTTCGCGCAGAATCTCATTCTCACACGGTCCCTTCGTATAAATCGAATCAAGAGGAAATTATATTTGCTGACTAAGAGATACTTAACCCCTTGCCCTACAATATCGAGTCAGACTCGTGATGAACATTCTGAACAGAATTTAATAAGTATGTTATTAATTTTCCTTTAAACCGAAATAAAATTCTATTTTGTTGTAGTTGATATATATCCTTTGGAGAAAACATAGGCACACAATAAATATAAACTATCTTTTCTCTTCTATGAAATTCTAAACGATGAAGAATTTCTGTTCATTATAATCACAAATTAAATAGTAGTGCAAGGGGTTAATGGTAAAAGTAAAGTAAGCGTGTCGTTGTGCTGTGCCTGTGATCAACTGCGGTTAGTGAACCGCTGAGATACACATCCCAAAGAGAAGTCATTAAAATAAACAAAATATCAGGTTTCCGGATAATTATTAGAGGGACCCATAAGTAATCAATTATTTTGAAATCTAAAACATACTTTGTAGTAAATTAAAGATTTTATTTCATAATTTATTATGTAATCTCCATCATTATCGAGGACAGTTTGCCATCTTTACTGCAAATTTTCAATCCCCTTCTAATAAAAAGCTGTAAAAGAATACGTGTTTGCTCTTCAACGATCGGTAGAGAACTCGAGGCAAAACAAATTCTTTGCAAATTGATTATGGGTTATGGGTACCCCTAATAAAACAGAAGTTGACGAGCATGAACAGGGAAACCTCGTGGGGGTGAAAATGCCCTCCACTAAATATGAAAAATAGTGGGGGCCTTGGCGAATTACCCACTTTTAGGGAGGTTTCAAAATGGACTTCACAAAAGGATAACGGAGATCCTTCCATCATTTGGAAACCATAAATTGTCGGGCCTCTGGCACTGTACGCGGGCTTATGCTATGCCAGGTGCCATTGAAAACGGTACGGGCTCCGTTGATTTTCTCAAGGAAGTCGGCTGATACTTTCCAGCCCTAGCCGAGTTATAAAGCAATAAATTTGTGAAAGACATACTAGAATGACCCACGGAGAAAATGGCATTATCCAAAATTGACCGGAGCGTAGACTCAAACAGAAATTCGAGTCAGCCAAACAATAAACGCGTTTACTGTTTATGAAGTTTACTGATCGATAGAAATTACAAAGAATTTTGTAATTGCTGCGGAACATTTTTATTTTGCATAAAGATTCGCAGTGGCGATCGAAGTTTGATAACGTAAAATGTCTCCTGGTACTTCGCCAATTAGCGACTGCCACAGATGCATAAAGATAGAATGGTCCAACGAGCGAACGTTTGTTAACATTTCATAATGGATTCGCGTTGAAATTTATGCAATTTCAGTTCTTCTGAAGAATGCCCTAGAAGAATGTTAATTTGCATAAACGTTCACAGTCGAAGCTGGTTGATGAATATTCGATATCCGACGTTTTCATCGAGGTACGTACAATTTTAATCGGCCAATAAAGTGCTTTTTCATCGTGAGATTTTGTTACTCGTTTCCGAGTAATTAGTTTTTGCCCACTTTATACCTCTACCAATCATTTTTCCGTTACTTTCTATACTGAAAAACAAAATTATTTTATATCTTTCCCTCTTCGCGTTTTATTAATGCGGCACACAGTTTGCAACGTGATTTTCTTCCGTTTGCTTCGTTTTAGTTGACAAGCGCGATTACAGGGATCCTTGAACGGTCTTTCTCCAGATAACGATTAAATTGCTTTAAACCTGATACGCAAAAATGTGAAATCGTCGTAAATAAACACGCATGCAGCCGCCGCCGCCGTCGTCGTGCCATGACTGGCAATTAAAAGGAAAGTCTCGTCGAGGGAAAGAGAGGAGAACCCACCTGTACGAGATGTGATCGTGGAGGACTTTGTTGTAGTTCCCATTCTCGTCGTCGTATCCACTGTTTTGGGACGCACCCTCCTCGCCGAGAATTTTGTGGGCCGGCAGGCCCAGATACCAGATCTCGGAATACTTTTCGATTTCCGCGCGCTCGAATTCTGTCAGTCTCGAACCAAAATACTTGACCGCCTCTTGCGGTGTCATTGGCAGTCTCCCAGCTGTTTTTTTTTTTTAAACAGAAGCAATTCCAAAAGATTAGAAAAGAGCGCTCTTGGTCTTCTACGTTCGAGCGAAATGTCTCCTCAGAGACAATGAAAAATGCTAATTTTGGTATTTCGTATCGTTTTAAAACTAAAAAGTACTGTCCGTGCCTCGCAGGGAGTCTCGTGAGATAGTACAAGGCCAAAGGGGACTTAGGCTCTGACGTCACACGCTACGTATTTAATGTGTATCACCGCTCTAGCCAATAGCTCTAGCCCCCCTTTCTTTCGACACATGACCTACGCCATTCTATTCGTTTTAACATGCTGGACCCAAAATGTACTTGTCATTTTTGGCGCAACTGAATAGTTTTCGAGATATTCGCGAAAAACTACCGCTACTACTACCCAAGTCTTACTCTTGTGCGAGATGCGCAGTATGTACAGATGTACATACGTGCCTTAGGTCAGAGTGCACACCTCATTTCGCCGCCTAAAACGGTCACGCATAATATTGTATGTAGCCTGTGACGTCCGAAGCATAAACATTGGGACTACGGAGGCGTCAATGGTGGGGATAGCCTTTGCTAGCTAGGGCCCCCTTTGTCCTCGTGCCGTTCCGCAAGACTTCTCGCGAAGCATGGACTGTAGATTCTTACGTACAGTATATGTCATGCGTTGTTGTCGTTGTTGTGGTTGTTGTTGTTGTGTTGTTGTTGTCCGATTTGTCCACTCGCGTAGGCTTAGGGCGAAAGAATGACACTAATTTCTGCAACAAAGAATCGTCATAAAACTCATTAGTCTCGCACAGAGAATCAAATGTATAATTCTAATTTTATTTTTTTTTAATAAAAATACGATACGTAATAATATATCGCAACGACAAGTCACCGGTTGTATTTAGAAATTGAGATTAAAATTATATCCGAACAGGGACAAGAAAGAAAAGTTACGATTTGTTTCGAAAGCTTCCTCCGATATGGTCGCGTTTCTAAAAGCCATCGACGAGACGCTCTCGTCCGACGCAAACAAGTTTTTCCGCGTTCGTGGCGCCGATAGCTTTCAAATTTCTTTATCCGCGCCGCGCTAAGAAAGCCGTGTTTTCATCGCGGCATTTTAGCATCGACCAGTTTTGCGGAGAAACGCGGGGGGGAAACGTGGCCGCGACGAATTCTATATGGTGGACGTCGACGACAACGAGAATCGCACCGGTGATTACGTTCCCGTCGGAGCACGTGACCGTAATGGAACATTCGCGTATAAACCAGTAATTATTCGATGGAATGCGTTTGAAGAACTGCGTGCCACGATTGTTATAATTTACCGGAGGCTCGCGGTGCCGGTGCGTGGTCATGCGTTACAAGGTAGAGACGACCTCGTGCCATTCGCAATGTCAAGTGCGCTCCGAGCGGACATCGCTCAAGTGTAGCCACGCGTTCATTTCGTTCAAATTCACCTAACCGGACTGTTATCGGTAGACTGCGGATTTTTATGCATTTATAACAACATTAAGCAGATCAAATTTGAAATTGTAGGAATATTTAAAAATATTTCAAATGTCAATATACTATATCTATCTCAAATAACATTCTGCTTAGTTTTCATTTCTTGTAACCGATACAGACAATTTTTATTTTGCATAAAGATCCGCAGTCTAAGGAAATTCCTTAAAACATTACGAATATGAACCTCAGAGAACTGTCGTAAATGTCAAAATGGGAGACTGTTGGGGAAAAAAGTATGTATCGATTCTTTGTTATTTAAATAACTGAATTACTTGATTGCAGTCGTAGGTATTCAAACACACAAGCCTGATGCCGGCATTCGTTCTCAAAGGGTTGTAAGGTGATTAACCCTTTCGCTACGACGATCGCGACTATACTCGCCCGCCACAAAACTCCGTGCTAAACTTGCAGCTTGAATGTCGAATTCACGAATAGGTTCATGGATAAAAATATCATGTTTTATGGAAAAATCCTGTTCCTTCCAAAAAGCATTGTCAGTGTCGCGAGAACTGCCGAAGAGAAAGGGTTAAAAGTAAGTAAAAATTGATTACTTCGATCACAGCACGCCACCGCTCAAGAAAAACCAGAATCTTCGCGTAGGCATCCTCACCCACACTATAGCGACTCAACAACATTCGACGCGTCCCGGTCAACGTTCGTGGAACGACTGAACCGACTCCGCATCGGATTTGTTGTCGATTTATCAGCGCGTTTACCAAAATAGTCCTTACGGGGTCGTGCTCAGTTAGAAGGCCAAAAGTTGTGATTTTCAAGAATCTTTTTTCCCAAGAGAAAATATTTTTTTTAATATACCACGTTTTTAAGATGGGCTACAAAGTACAAAATAATTTTTCCTGGCCCCATACAGATAGTTCTGAAAATTTGTAATTGCAAATTTTCAACAGCTATAGAAATACTTGTAAAAATACTGGTAAACTACTTACGTTTTTCGTTTTAAATCTTACAAGTATTTGCATTGCTATTAAAAATTCACAGTCACAAATTTGCAGGACTATGTGTATGAAGTGAGGAAAATTATTTTATACTTTTTAGTCCGTCTTAAAAACGTTGTATATTAAAAAATATTTTTCTGCTTTTTAGTCTTGTGTGTGTTGTAATCCAGTCCCGAGGTATGTTTAAAGTTTCAAGTCGGGAAGCTCGTCGGGAAGTCAGTTTAAACTCAATTGCAACATTTATAGCGAAGATAATAAAATCGTGGTAAAAAATGTTGTATTGAAAACGATTTCGAAAAAAGTGTATTAATGATTACTGACTTTTTGTCTATTACTCTCAAAAATTTCCACCAAGAACGAGATACGAATGTAGGTATAAGCTTCCTCGAAGTCATTCGTACTTGTCCGAATTCATTTGAACCCCATCAATTTACTTGAACCGAGGCGGGAGCTAACCTAAACTAATTCCAGCGCGTTTAGCGTTTTCAACTTATCCGGGGCAAGAGAAATTAATTCGTTGATTGCCCCAAGTTTGTTCTAATCTGCTCAATCGACGAATTTGAAACCCTTCGAATTCGTTCGAATAAACTTCAAATCCATCCCGAGAAGCAGATTGCAAATGTTTCTGCAGTTTCCAAATTTTCAACGAACACATATAATCGAAATTCATTTCCTTGAAACAAACAGCCACGCTGTATAAAATAACGCTTAGATATCATCACTACGGGAAAGCAATCATGACAAACTCTGCGCTAGCTCGAGCCTAAGAGTCGCGATTATTATGCACAAATTCCTTCGGCCAGCATTAAACGTACGCTTGGAAATTAAAGTAGGCACACACTCGATTGTCAAGTTCGGGTTTCTCGCTAATGGTACGCAGGGATTTTAACGCTTATTGCTGTCCAGACACTGATAACCCTCTAACAGCCGCGGCTATATATAGTTTATCTTTCAAATTTTGTTGTTGCAAACAAGCGTCGCCGATTCTTCGCGGATCCGGAGAAGTTGAAATTAATTCGGCTAAGTTTTCTATATTGGGTTTCCAGTAATTTTAGGATACATGCAAAAAAATCGAAGTTTCTGCTTACAGCTATGTAAATTTGTTCGCAAAATGCGTCGTATCTGGAAGCAAACAAGAAACATGTGTACGTTCTAATGAAGAACGTGTCCGTTTTTTCGTAGAAAACCGAGGGACCGGACGAGCGGCGCGAAAAACTGCACTGTGTCGGAGAATCGTCGCGAAAGTGGAACGTGATGTGTCCAGAACCGCCTGGATATTGACCCTGCAGCGCAGAGCGATGGCTCAACAAGTTTAACGACACCGGGAGAAACGGCCCCGGCAATTATGTCTCCTCTTTGAGGCATTAAAACGTTTCGTTTGCGAAGCGTCGCCTTTCCGTATGGCCAAGGCCAGTCACCGGTCGCCGGTGCCGTTTTGAATGACAATCAGTAGCAGCAGCCCCCGACGTCTGTCGTCGTTGTCCTCTGGCAGAGTTACACGACCCACGGTCGGCCATTAATTTCCCGCGCGTACTTTTCAACCGCGAGCTGCAGCTTAGGCCAGCTGAGGCCAGCCTAGACCAGTCGAACGGATTTCACGATTTGCCTCGCGTACCAGTTGTCGATCGTTTCGACGAACGTTACGGTCTCGTAAAACGCGATCGATCGAGGAAAAAAGAACCGTCCTGGGAACTCGGCGAAATTAATTCCCTCGCGGTTGGGCTTCGTGTGAACGAGCCTTCGTCACGCGGAAATGGTTCGTCCGTCGTTCTCTTCCTCTATCTACAGTGAGTGTAAAAAGTATTCGTATACCTCTTATAGTTTTAGAAAACCATATATTTATTTATGTAATTGTAGATTTTTTAGAAAACAAAAACGCAATTACGATTATTATACGTTTCAGCTACAAAATCTGACATAAATAAATTAACGAAAAGCTAAAGTTAATGAGATATATTAAAAACAGTCTGAAGAGACTCTCAAAATTAGCACGCGAAAAGTATTCGTACACGTGACAAACCTAGCAATAAACGTGTTATAATTTGCGAGAATCGATTTAATTAATATTTCGTTGGATAGCCTTTCGACTGTATAATTGCGTCCAGTCTTCTTGGCATTGAATCCACTAAATTCGATGTGTTTTCGTGTGTAATATTGCACTATTCCTCTTGAAGAGCAAGTTTTAACCCCTTAGCTTACAATGACGCCTCAGAGGCGTCGCAAGGTTATCGGACCAAACACGAATAAGACGCCTCAGAGTCGTCGTAAGTCTACCGGGCGAAACATAAACAAGACATTATGTCCCTGCGCGCGACCGACCTTGGTGTCGCTTTTGGCCCGCACAGTCGGAAATTTGATCGTAAGGGAAGGGGTTAATTGTTCTTTACTTGAAATATGCCGGGTTTGGATTTTTTTATCAAGCAGATTCCATAAATTTTCGATCAGATTAATGTCCGCGGTGATTGCGGAGGTGTTCTCAAATATTGTGGTGTGTTGTAAAGCAACCACTCTCTTGTGTTACGTGCTGTATGTTTGGGGTCATTGTCTTTAGCGAAGAGGAAGTTGTCTTTTATACCCATTTTTTCTGCACTACTTATAACATGGGTTTTTAATATGTTTAGGTTAATTTTGTGGTCCACGAATCCCTCGATGAAGTATAATGACATCTCTCCAGCAGCACTCGTACAACCCCAAACCATGACCGAACCTCCGCCGTGTTTTACTGTGGAACGTAGATTTTCTTTTTGTAGTTCTGTATTTTTCTTCCTCCAGAGTCAAAAACATTAAATTTACTTTCGTCAGTAAATATGACTTTTCGCCAAAACCCGATAGGCTTATTAACATTATTTTTCGCAAAATCAAGTCTCTCTCTCTCTTCTTTCTATTTGCGGTATTTACGAAATACTTTTTGCGAGCAACTCGGCCGCGGTGTTCATTATTTCTTAAACAATTACGAATCGTGCTGGCACATACACTTACTCCAGCGTTGTTTGCAAGCTCAGCAGCGATCTTAGGGGCACTAATTTTAGTATTTGTTTTTATTTCACGCACTATAGTGTTTTATAAAACGTTCATCGCGTGAACTAAGTTTTCGGGGGCGACCAGATCTCGCTTTATTTTTATTGGTTTTCGTTCACCGTATCGATCTGTAATCCCTTGTATAGTGCTATATGGCCTATTAATTGTTTTTGCTACTTCTCGCAATGATTTGCACAGATTACGCAGTCGTATAATAATTTTTCTTCCATTCTCACTTGTTTCTTTACCAAAATTGACTGGTTTTACAGAAGGTTGCCACTTCTCATACTTTTAATTATTCTCGTTAACGTTAAAATTTTTCAAGTATATTTATATGACAGTATGTAGTTAAAATATATAACAATTACAATTATGTTTCGTTTTATATACATGTGTGCAATCACAAATAGAGAAATACATGGTTTTTTAAGCGTAGAAGAGGTGTACGAATACTTTTTATACTCACTGTATCTCTCTCTCTTTCTCTCTCTACGTTTTTTTCTCGACGTTGCTGTTTACTGACCGAAAGGGGGAACGAAATTTCCATATAGATAAAAAGAGCGATCGATGGCAGACAGGGAACAAAACTAATCCCCCGTTGGGCAGCGATCATCAATGTCAAGTTTACTGCGCCGCGCAGTTTTCTCCGTTGCGATTCTCGCAGGTTTCACCAGCAAGTTTTACCGATCGCAAAACTCTGTGCTCGTAACGACTCACTGAAATCGGTTACCAACAATTTATTTTTTGATCGGTTGATTTCCAACGGGCTCCGTTAGGCTGTTGCAGGTGAAATGCCAGATTTCTCTGATACATAGATACGCAAGCAAAGAAACCTGCAAGATGTCCTCTGCTATCCGAATGTCATCGAGAACCCGATTGTTAGTGGAACACGATACGAAGCTATTTCTGTTAGATATTAACAAACTTGCCTAGTGTATTCGACGTTGTTGTAAAATATGGTCCTCTCCGAATGGCTGTACAAAAATATCCAGATAATAGAATTCTGTTAAAAAATTCTATAATATACTTTGAGCGTCTTCCGCGAAATTATCTTGTGTCTTTTGTTCATAGGGTTGTCCGTCAAAGACAGATCCAATTGAAATTTAAATTAAAAAATTTTGATATACCACGTTTTTAAGACGGACTGAAAAGTATAAAATAATCTTTCCTAGCCCCAAATACAGATTCCTAACCCCATACAAATTTTTACTAGCTATGGAAATACTTGTTGAAAAACGTGGGGCGCAAGATAATAGTAAAGAGTGTACTCTACTAGAGTGCTACTCTCTAGTAACTGCCATTGAGAAAACTCGCGCAACAGTTCATATCATTTGTAGTGCCATAAAATTGTTAGTGACTTAGGTGAACTATTCGTGCATCAATTATCTATTGCATGCGCCCCACGATTTCGTTTTAAATCTTACAAGTATTTTCGTAGATATTAAAATTTCACTACCACAAATTTTCAGAACTATCTGTATAGGGTTAGGAATCTGTACGGGCTAGGGAAAAATTATTTTATACTTTCTAGTCTGTCTTAAAAACGTGGTATATTAAACATTTTTTGTCATCCAATTCTGAGGTATGATTGAAGTTTCAAGTCTCTAGTTCGTCGGGAAGTCAATTTAAACTCAATTGCAAAATTTCTACCGAACAGACAAACGGACAGACAAGAAAGCGAGTTAATAAAAACGTGGTAAAAAGAGAATGGTTCCGTGACCGCCATGGTTACGCACGGTCCCGGCGACCCGTTAATAGGAATTTATGTCAACATTCGTCTGGTGGTAATCGTCGTTGACCCGAATCAATTGCCGCTGAATAGTTTCTAGCAGCGTCACGACGCCGGACAACGAAGAACCATCTCCTCGGAAGCTTCTTTTCTTCTCCTATGCGCCGATGCGCCGATGCACCAAACGATACCAAACGATGTCTACGATGCAGCGCGACGATAATTTCTACGTGGCGATCGGCGTTGCGTGATCGGCGAATACGCTCGATCGCATGATCCTGTGATTACACGTTGCTGCAACGAATTGCTTTACAAGCTACAAACTGTTTATGGGATTCGATCGCACGAGGGTAGGGAGCAGAGGAACCTTGTTCGACGCTGTGATTCACTCGCGAACGCCATTTTCTTCGAACTTGTACTTGCGGCCGACGTGGAAATTCTTGGAAACTATTTTAAACGTTTCAATGCACTCGCCATCGCAGGTCTCTATCATTGGATTTATTTTACTGCGAAGATGAACAAGTGTGCTGAAACGCACTTCGGGATGTCTGTCTGATTATTATGGCCCGTCGTCGTCGTTTTGCAAACAAATCACTTGCCGTACGGAAAGATTCACTCGAAGATACTGAAAGCTCGGATAGAAGATTCCTCGCAAAAATCTTCCAAGAGAATACAGCGTTTACTCGATATATGTCCAAAACACGGGTCTGGTCAGGTACATGCATCGGTCAGGAGATACGATTCTTTGATCCAAGCCGAACGTAGAAAAGGACAGCGAAGCTCTAGAGGCCTGAGGTCGATCTTTGTTTATAGTGTGCAGTTCATAGCTGGCCAGAGTTGTGCAGAATTACAATTGAAGTAATCCAGAATTATCCGGAATTATAATTACAAAGTAATTGAATTACATTGCAATTCAATCATATTGTAATTTATAATTCAGATCTTCATTCATTTAACCAGTTAACTGTGGAGCTCAATTTCAGAAATCCCCCACGGCGCGGAATTAAAATCATGCAATGCGGAATATACACGAAAAAAAAAAATAAAAAGATAAAAAAAAAGGTTCAAAGGAGGGGGGGGGGGGCAGGGCAAGGGTTCAAAAATTACATTTTTATTGGATTTCTATAAGAGGGGGATTGAAAATTTACAGGAACGATGGCAAACTGTCCTTGATAATGATGGAGATTATATAATAAATTAACCGCTATACCCGCTATACCCTCTCATGGGACATCGTAATTCTAGAATATCACTCGGATGTCCCCTCTCATGGGACATTCAAGTTTATGCAATGCATATTGGGGAGTGTTTTAAAGTTTATCAGACTGTAAAAAATGATAAAAAATAAAATATTGACTTTTTTACAAATATATAATATATTCCTCGATGTCACCAATTCGTATAAGTCCAATATCATTGTAATACGTTACTTGGTTCCAAAACTATACTAAATAATACGAGGGTTTGTAAATGCACGTTTCTGCCACGAAGTGACGGTGAGTAGCTGGTAGCTAACGTCCAGAATGGTCAGGAGTGCAAAGGGTTAAGAAATAAAAACTTGAATTTACTACAAAATTTGTTTTAGATTTCAAAATAATTGCTTACTTACGGGTCCCCGCATAATATAAGGTTTCTTTTCTCTCCTGTGAAATTATCAAGAAGTTCTTAATCAGTGTAGCCGCGAAGCAATTGTACGGCAAGGGGTGAAGGACAGAGAAGTTCTAATGATAGCAACTGCCGAAGGAAATGGTAGAACAAGGGGTTGATGGAACGCGTGCCAGCGGATTCTAAGCGAGCGCATCCCGGAGGCATTTTACAATATTTACAGTTTCTCGAGGCGTCTATTTAAATGTGGTCGCAAGGCCCCGGGAGGAGCACCCGAGGCAGATGTCTCAAATATTTTCGGACGTTTTACGTTGCCTCGAGGCGAGCGGGCTCGGAAGACGAGGAAGAAGGACGTAATCTTTCGGCGACGAGGAGGAGGTCGCCTCGGTTTCCGAGCCGAGATCATCGCGTGAGAAAACGGGCAACATGCTTGCGGCCTTGCGAGCTTTCGAGGCGCCCGCGACGAGTTTAACAACACGCGCGCCGACTCTCGATCGACCCTCGCGCGCTTAATGAAAAATTATTATCGTCCAGGCATCGCATGACTCGCGTCGCATCGGCATAAATAAAAAGCGGCAGAGTGGAATAACCGCGAGACGTTGAAGTAGCCTCTTACCCCCGGCGGGAGAGCTCGCTCGTATATAAATTGTAATCGTGTGCACCGAGAGAGATTTCCTTCCTTCCCCCACAATCCTCTCTTTCTTTCTTTTATTCTTCCTTTTTCTTTCTTTTTCTGTCGCGCTGGTCTCCTTCTCGCTTGCGATTCTCCGCGGACTTCTGCCAGGCGTCACGGTGCTAACGGTTCTAAAGCATAAATAAAACGCGAGATTCATGGCGGGCCAAGATTCACGCAACGCCCGATACAGGCAAGCCAAAATCCGAGAGATCGACCCTCGATGTCTCGATACGCTCCCTCGAGCCGTCCCTTGTTCTCGGTTACCGCTTTAAATAGTTCTGCGCGGGGGTCGCACGCGCCACCATCTTCTGCGGATTTCTAATCGTCGAAGAGACCGGACGCACGGTTAGCGAAAATGTTTAAACATCATCCGCACTCGGAGACGTTTTATAGAGAACTTTAAAAATTGTCAAACCGTTCCCAACTGTTCCTCTTTACTCTTTTCTTTCTATACTTCTCATGTTGGATATTAGTCCAGAGTAAAGAAAAATTACATTTTGAGACCAAGTGAAAGAGACAAGAAATTCAAGTATGGTGGAGTGGGGTAAGTGCATAAACGGGGTAAGTGCATAAACGGACTCTTATTAATATAATATATTTTTTAACATTTAACATTGTACCATTAGTATTAATATATTTTAGATCTTTTTATATTGATCTTACTTTACTAATCCCTTTGTATTCATTTATTTATATTATTTATTTGCTTTACTGCAAAACGAAACATATTTTGAATGCGGTAAAAAGCATTTTGTAGCAGACACATCAATAGTTATGCTCTTGCCTCGTAGCATACAATATAAGGCATCAAATAGATTTTAACTGTCGATTGTAAAAAAATTGCAATTTTTCCCAGAAAATGGGGCAAGTGCACAGTTGTTGCAATTTTTTACAATTCTCTTAAAAAATTAAAATATACAAGTGGAATTGGCATTATTGCCAATGTTAATTAAAGAGTATTCGTTGATATCGATAAATGTTAAATTATTATAAAACAAATTCAAGATATTTGTGTATGTTGTTGTGTATGTGTTTGTGTGTGTTGTGTTGTATTTGATATTTGATGTATTTTACCACATCAGTGTAGGATTTGATTAGTCGGAATTAGCTGGTAAGTTGGAGGTCAAACAGATTTTTCTATGAAGTTTATAAATCGGCCTATTTTTAGCTAGCCAAAGCAAAATTGTAAAAGTTGTGGGAAAAGGGTAGCGATGCCAGCGAAAAATTATCACGATTGATTTAACTTGAGGCCGCCAGTTCCGGAAGGGATTAAAAGTGGTTGACCCCGTTGTTAGAGTCACATTCAGATTCCACGAAAGAACAGCGTGGAACAGTTCCGGGCCACGAGGAGAAGAGTATAGATTCGCGGTTAAATCATAAATCACAATAAACGCGACATCCTCGATTCTATAAAGTACACAAGCAAGGGTACGTCGGCAATTCGTTATACGGTGACACGATGGCTCGACGAGCAACATTTTCCTCCACGTTTTCCGCAGGGGACAGTCTCTATCCTCGATCCCCGAACAAATACACCTGGCTTGGGAATAGAAGAGGTAGCATAGAGGAAGAAAGGACACGCTCCGTAGAAACGGATTTTTCCCAAGGACGACCGAACGTTCCAGCTCGGCGACGCCGGTGTTTCGATCTTCGAGAGATAGGTACCTACATACAATAATTCCCTACGTCCGAGTTATGCATGCGGTTTACCTTGTGACATCTCCTGGCTGCTGCGGCCACGCGCCTTTCTAATGCGATACCTCGAGATCTCGACGCACCGTTTCGTTCTATTATTCACCGGGTGTCCGAAACGTTACCATCAACTACTCGCTTTTTCGTCCACTTATTTTTGCAACATTTTATCCCCAGAATAATTTCGTAACGACTAATATACACACAGCATCTTCCATCTAAAGGTACCTAATTATGTCCGTAGTTGTACATATTCTTCGATTTCCAAGTATAAAAATATAAAACTCATTTCTAATAAAATAAAGTATTCTTCAAAGGACGCGTTTATGCGTCACTCTGTATAAACGACGCAAAGAATCATTCTTCCGTTCTAATAATTATATAAAAACACGGATGCTCTAATCGACGGTTTTTATTCTTCAATATTTCAAGAATTATGTCAAGCTTCATAGTTTATGTCCGAAATTTGCATACCCCGAGATTGAACATGCTTGAGGGCACCCTTTCACATCTACAAACACCATTCCAATGATTCATGCCGCTACCAGGTGTTCGAGACACGGTCCAAATTGGAAAAATTATCCTGGTACCGTGCAATTATCGAAACGCAGAAACTCTCGGCTGCGGCCCACGGGAAAAATTTAATGTTATCGTTCGCGAATGCGTTAAGCGTAGCAAATTTATTTGATTCATCTGATAAGGGAAATTGAAAATGTTACAAGGCAACAAAAGGAATTTCGAGTTGACCGTTTCACGGTCCGAGAAAGCGTAGCACCGGAGCAACACAATACATACACTACCGGCCATAAGTGTTTACCCACCTTCAAATTTCGTTACTATTCAAATAATAGGTATTTTATTGTTATGAAAATGTCCGTAGCATTAAATCCTAATTATAAGGCTAATAAAAAACATCCAAAATATTCTGTACATACACAATCAGGTACTGTAAATGAGTTTACAGCTTTTTATGAAAAACGACAATTTTGGAGTTCGGGTAAAGAAACCCATTTTTCTGAAATTTTTATAACGGTCAGTAGGGAATATGGACGCAGGTAATACAGGTATCTTAGTCTTCTCAAATTTCATACTGCATTTCATACTGCATTAAGCTTTCATACAGTAAACAGTTGATTTTCACGTGCCTAAAGAATTTTGCGAAAATTTCAAATAATGACAGGGAGAAAAGAATTATCGATTGAAACACGCGCTCTAATAGTGTCCCATCATAGCATCGGAAAACGTAACAGAGAAATAGCAAAGTTATTGAAGCTAAACCGTAGAACCGTGGACTGCAATGTTAAAAAATATGTGGGTGGGTAAACACTTATGGCCGGTAGTGTACATACGGATCGACTGGCGACTCTGGTTCGTAAAACTTCGCGCAATCGTAGAATTTGTTCGACAACTGAACTCAGGCACAATGTAACTTTCACCCTCGTTCGGTTCTAGGCCCGCGTGTAGCGGGTCGTTCTCCTTCGTCATATCAGGTGGGAGCGCGCGAACGTAAACACAACAACGCGGTTAACTCTTCCGTAAAATTGAAACTCGATCGACACAATTGCGAAGCGATAATTTCGGGTGGAACATTCGCCGAAAAACAATTACAGAAAATATTCGCTATCGCGTTCATCGTGAAATCATGTCGAGGAATTTCGATATTCGATACAAGCTGGAACAACGAGGGACAGAGATGACCGTTCAAAATGTTTCAGACAAAATTTAATTGTTTTTTTCCTGTAGAATCTAAATATCTAACGTTTTATAGGGGGGTTCTATTTAAAATTATAAAGGTACCCCGGCCCCCTTTAAAGGGAAAGGCCACTTGACAGTTTCAGATCAATGCAATTTAAGACCAAGAAATTTAAAATCGATGGCATAGTTTTCGAGATCTTGAGCTGGTAAGAGTTGTGTGGACCACTCTGTATATTACGGGTACTTATAAGTAATCAATTATTTGCAAATAATTTGTTTTGTTGAAGTGGAAACACGTATTCTTTTACAGTTTTCGGTAAACAAAAGCAGCCTGTGTTCAAAATATTCTAAAAAGTGTAATTTTTTTACACAACCCTGTAATAAAATGGCGGCGTTCGTAAAACATTCGCTTCTGTAGAAGATGTAAGGAGGCATATCTTGAGTCATATTTTGCTTCACGAACCCTAGATTTCTGGGGATTGAAAATTTGCAGGAAAGATGGCAAACTGTTCTCGATAATGATGGAGATTATATAATAAATTAAGAAATAAAAACATGAATTTATTACAAAGTTTGTTTTAGATTTCAAAATAATTGATTACTTACAGGCCGCCCTAACAAATTTGATTGATCATTCTCCGCTCATCTCCGATAATTCACCGATTCCATTTCATATTGTGCGGTTGGCCCGGCGATCAAGCGGAAAACCGCGCACGGTGCATACGGTGCATACGGTGCACGCGGTGCACGCGTGAACCTCGCATATTTACGTGGGACTGGAGACTGGAGACACGCGTGGGCGTGCAAGGTATCTCGGAAGCGCATTAGAAACGTCACTGTCCCGGGAACAGGAGCTCGTTAACCTGCGTACCGCACACACTTGCGGCCAGCTGGGACGCCGCGAAGTAATTAGAAAAGTAACGTCGTTACCGGCGCAACGGTGTCAGCCATTTTATGGGACGGGCGTGGGCCGAGGAACTTTTGAGGTTGTAATGGACCGATACCACGTCACACAGAGGTGCTGACGTCGAGTCTCCCTTCATTTGGATGGTATTAAACCCTCGCACTACGATTTATTTTACGGTTCCAGTGATTGCAACTTTTTTGTGATTTATAATTTCCTAAAAAAGAGGAGAACATTTATATCTATTGTATGCCTATATGTTCTCCGGTAGCTGTACATTCACGACGCCAAAATAGAATTTTATTTGAGTTCGAGGGAAATTAATAAGAAACATATTTATTAGACGCAGCAGTTTTCTCATATTCTCGCGCTCCAGGCTTTGGAAAGCACCAAAGTAGATATTAAAACTAACCCATACATCCTTGAAATCAAAAGAAAATACGATTTGTTGATCAATAATGATCATAACAACTTTGTTATGTTTTCAAGGCAATGAAAATGCGGATAGGGCAGCTAAGTCGACAACGTCAATGAACACTGTAAATATTCCTGCGGTTCCCTACACTGACTTATTTGAGAAGTTTAAAAAACAAGCCAAAGATCGTACTCTCGAAGTTATAAAAAACCAAGGTTTCTTTAAGGGTAAAAATTTCTTTCAAAAATTTTTTAACGAAAGCTCTGTTTCCCTGGTTCGCCCATTTAAAACTAGGGAGAAGCTTTATTGTTACAGTTAACAGAATGCGTTCCGATCACTATAATGATAGCCAGTGCAAATGCATTCGGGACTGCGAAACTCTTGATCATATAATATGGCAATCCGAATTGTATAATCCACAAAGACGCAAGCTAACGCGAATGCCCTACTTAGTATGGGCTTTCAACTACCTCTTAATGTAGACACACTCATAGCGAAGCCAAACATTGAAGCTTGCCTTAGTATTCATTGTTATTGTATTCACTTGTATTATTGTTGTATTCTTCTTGTATTATTTCTGTATTCCATATTATTGTACCCACTTATATTATTCCTGTAAAGCGAAATAAACCCAAAAGGGTTTGAAATGCAGAATAAAAAAAAAAAATTCTTGCAACCATTTGTCTCTTTGATGGATGTTATTATGTAGTCATAGAAAAGTGTCACTTCGTTCACTTACATCGAGTCTCTAGGGACGAATTTCAGCGAACCTTTATTTGAATACCATACAAACATTCCAGAAATGAACGAAGATAATCCGTGAGCATTAACGAAAAAGGCAATTATGATTCGTTGGAAAATATATAGAAGAACAGAGAAAAACTGTCGGTCTTGTATTAACAAAGTACCATTCTCTTCGATTATAATGAGTTTGTTTACGGCAGAAAACGTATATTTGTATGAAGATCCAAAGTTTCTTTATCGCAGCATGCGATACATTTTTCATGCGTTGATTGCGATAATTTCTGATCGGCAATTATGAGAAGAGGTTATATACAACGCGAAAACGGAGATACTATACGTAACTACGAGTTTGTATGTATAATAAATGATTTATTTTGCTATAGGTATAAAGACGTCCGAGCATCCGTGCAAACGGCCTCCACTGCGAATTGATTAGCGTCGATTGTTAACGTTCCCATGCACCGAGGCTGAAGATCCTCGCGCAGTTGCCGTTGCAGTTAATTGCGAACAGTTACAAACGGCACTGTTACGTAATTGTTACACGGCCAGCGAACTATGAGCAATGTAATTTTAATTTGCGAACCGGTTCCGCGAGAATACTAAATTAACGGTTATCAAGGCACAGGGTGGGGTGGAGGGGGTAACTAAACGCGTCCCTCCTGACGAGAGAGAAAAAGATATTCTGTCTCTCGTTATGGCCCGGCGAATTTTGAGAGGATATTTAAGTTTCGGACGACGAGATTGTTCGGGGAATTAAGGACAATATTCATGAGCCGCGCGCGGGCAGACTAGCGACGATAAAAATTTCACACGTACTCGCTGTCACGCGGGCTCGATCGTTTCGTTCGTTTGTTTAAACAATTCAACCAGTTTCCGTCAGACGTCGACGACTCGTCTCGCAAATTGCCTACATAATTTTTTTGACGAGACGTCGCGTCGCACAGTGCGTACAAATGGCCTATTTTTCGGCACTTTTCTAAATTTGGTTATTAATGCATATATATATGTAGATAATTCTTCACCGAAAATAACATTTAACAATACAATTAATAAATTTAAAAAGAAATTAACAAGTTTTCCACAATAGATCCTAAATGAAAGGTATGGGTACTTATTAAAAGGTTTATAAAAAGAAGAGTAGCATTTATTTGCAAACAAAACTATAAAATTCTTAAACTGTAACAAGTAATATATCCGAATATGTAAGAATCTCAGGATATATTTTGCCGTTTTTGTTATACGTTAATTTGAAGTTTTATATGCAATTAACAAATAAAACTAGCGTTGAAAATTTCTACAAAAAAAAAAATAAATCTAATTTATTAAATGTAAAAAGAATGCATATACCCTTGGTGAGCACTTTCCATTTTACAGAATTACTATTGCAACACTTATCTACAATTAATGTCATATTTTTTTATTTTTGGTATTCTAGAGAATACGACCATGGTACAATTTTTCTACAAAAATTTAAATTAGGTTATAATGTAATTGTGATTATTCACAAAAAATGAAACTTAACGATAAAATTAATAAATTTGAGAAAATAACGATATTTATGCATAAAAATTATTGTTAAATGATCGATAATATCAATTTCCTTCTAATATGCAGTTGTGCGAAAGGAATTGATCGTAGTTTACCGAGAAGATATAAACAAAGAGAAAAGATGAAAAATAATTGTATCTTCATTTGTGTTTATTTCTAGAAAATCTCAGAAAATCGTAGTGATTTGACCATATGAACGATCAGATTGCATGTGATTTGAAATTCGACGCTTCGTACTACGCGACTTGTAAATATTTTTGCCAAGAAATAATATACTGAAGTTCGATCTAAATTCGGTTTTCTCAAAATCTATTTCCGAGTAAGAAATATCCCTTATTCGAAAGCCGTGGCAGCATCTGCGAGCGACGATATTAAATTTAAACCCGAACGGCGTGTCGCCATGAAAATAAAGTTGCAAATAGGCCACGAAAGGGATGTACGTTGTCAGTCGCACGCCAACCAGAAAATTATATGAACAGAGATACGGTATCGTATAGCGAGAGCGTCGGCTCTAGTTTGGCCGTGTGTCAATGCAAGTTTAATTAATTGGTTAAAGGTGTTACAACTCGTCGGCCGACCGAGGACAGTCGTAAAATTGGACGCGCCTCGAGATCTCGGTCCCAGTGTCCTTCCTTGAACTTTGGTCGACTATAATTCCCGGCATACAATTAGAACAACGGGTTTCAATGAAACCGCCAGAGAACTTTCCAATAAAAAAGCCACGCCAACGAAAATTTATCTGCTTTCGAGCACGTTCGACCAGTACCACGAATCGAGTTCACGCCAACTCGACGAAAAAAGTCCCCCTGCAGTTTTTGAGAAATTTATAAACGTGGTTTTCGTTCAGTTGAACATCATTCAGTTTATTTCCCATTTCGTTCGACACTTTTCAGCCATATTCTAATTATTGTAAAGAAGCAGAAACTTTGTAGATACCTCAAAATCGTGAATAAGGTAAACCGTCCCAGTGACAGTAATAAAACTTTCATTTATTTTTTACCTTACTTGTTAATACAATTAAAAATAAAAATTAATAGCATATAGTAGACACACTCATTAATATAAATTAAATTGATCGTTATATAAAATTAAAACTTACTAGTTGAAAATTATTTTGAAACACGTGTCGTATCTATAACAAATTTTATAATATTCCTTAAGCTTTTACTGAGAAATCTCGCTAATTGATTAAAGGAATATTTCACTATATCTGATATTTTATGTTACGAGAATGATTTAATGAAATAAATATACCTTAACATGTAAACCAAATATTTGAACGCGCAAGAAACTTTACTATAAAATTATAAGATTTACATATTGGGACAACAATTTCCACAACGTAAGGGACCAGTGTAAGGGACTGTTGTGTTGTACCAGTAATTCAGCAATCTGTGTTATGTTATATAATAAATTATAATAAATAGTGCTTACTTCTGACATCTGTGTATTCTTGAAGTAAGTACATGTACAGTATTTTGTATATAGCCTTAAAATTTTAGATTCATATAAAATTGGACTTTATCTTTTTTCTTTTATAAATTAAGCACGGCAGAAACGAAAAAACAAAAATACACACAAGATCAATCACAACAAACTTTTGAAGCTGTATCGGAAGAGGTAACAGTAATGTCGTACATATTATGTGTTCGGTTGATGGGACAATGTAATTCCGGGTAAATACTGGGACACGCACTATTATGTTGTGTGCTAACTGGGACATTGTACCTTCTCGTATAATAGTTAAAATAAATTGCTTAACATGATTTAGAGGTTTGACGGTCTTAACTTCCAGCAATTACGTTGTATTAGCTTCCAAATAAAACAAAACTTGTTTAATTGTGTGGTAATTTTACACGTTAAATAAAGGAACACCGTACCGCTATTCCTTCAGTTCTCTGTACAGAATGTTAAGATTATAAGGAAAGTAAACAGAATAATTTTAAACTTTAATTGGACACTGTTTAAGGTTCAAAGCGTTTGCTGTATATCACACAATTGAGTACGCGTGCAATAAACGCAACAAGTATATGCACTGACTAGCATTTTATGATCAAGTTGTTGGATCGTTAAACCGTACCATCAAGATTTCTACGATTTCACATTACATTGCGTTCAGGAAGCCATCAAAGAAAACACTTTCATATTTTGCGTTTCTTTATCGTTCCTGCTTCCTCCGATCTAATGATTAAGATATATCTTTCTCCCCGGTTAAACGAATAACGGACATTCCGCGAATATATGAATCATTTGAAATTTCATTTAATTAACACAATATTTTCCGTATCGCTCGCACAGCCGAGCAACAAATCTTTCGATTTATCTCTCTCGATTTAAACTCTCACTTCAAATTAAATCATTCTGTGCGTTAGAAGGATCTGTAAACGAATTGCTTGCGATAAAAGAGATTTTGTCGATTCGTAAATAATCTCAAAACGAAGAACTCGTGTATTATATTATTTACGCGTAACAGAAGTATAAAAACTTCTGATGAAATATTTTTTTAAATGGTCAGTACAAATGTTATTACCTTCTTATAGTATTAACTTAAATAGTGACAATGGTTTCTCTTTTACGATTTTTCATCGTGTTTTGACCAAATTTTTTGTACTGGTTCTTGTTCTTGGTCTTTATAAAAAATGCAGCACCTCTTTTTAATCAATTAAAAAGCGATAAATTAAACCTGAGACTTGCACTTTGCTACACCATTTGTTAACATCTTACACTTTAATTAATTACATCTAATTAATTTATATTTATTGTTCTGTAATTAGGCCATTAAAAAGGAGATGCTTATTTTTTTAGAAAAACGACTGGCTAGTAGATTCTAATAATTATCGTATTGAATGATTAGAAGATTATTATTCAACCACATCTAAAGTAGATTGGATTTCTTGCTTAGAATGTCTCAAATGGCTTCATGAAACATGTACTACGTATTCTTCTTTGTGTAATACGTGGTACAGAAAAAAAAAGAATACAAGTAGAAAGAAGAAGGTATAAACGTGCATCTATCCTCAAATAGGAATGCATCTAACCCCAGGCCCTTAGGGAGAGATGATGAAAAAGTTTTACTCATTTTACGTTATAAAGAGATTTTACGTTCTTAACCCGTTGCCCTACAATATCGAGTCAGACTCGTGATGAAGATTCTGAACAGAGTCTAAGAGAAATATGTTTCTTATTAATTTACTTTTTAAACCGAAAAAAAATTCTATTTTGTTGCAGCTGATATGTATCCTTTGGAGAAAAAAACGTAGGCATACAATAAATATAAATTATCTTTTTCTTTCCATGAAATTCTGAACGATGAAAAATTTCTAATCAAAACAATCACAAAGTAAATAATAGTGCAAGGGGTTAAAGAGATTGAAATAAACAATGAACTATGTCTGCCTATTTTTTTCAATTATTTTCCGAAAAATTTTTATTAAAAAGAAAACAAAATATGTGATGCATCTCTCCCGGAATTACCCTATTAAAAAAAAACTCGATTTATAAACATTGTCAGCTCGAGAATGTGTTTCGCGTGAACCCGGAATACAGAATCGATCGGATCGGAGATGCTTCAGCCGGCGAACGAGAAAAATTCAAGAACCCTTTTTCGCGTATCGATACGCGCGTTCGATGCAGAATCGATGCGCCAGCCAAACGAGATCTCTGCCTCGGTATATCAGCGTCGTTACTATCATTGACCCAGTTGTTAAACCTACGAAAGTAACGGAGAGAACGTGTGCAGTATAGATATATTCGCCCACGGTTCGGCTCTCGCAACAATCGAAAGTTATGGGTCGCATTTACGTTCCCTCGGGGCGCATCCCGACCGGAAATCGACTCGCCTTTACGTAACAACGGCAACAGTCGCGGGTATTATATCCGACAATCCTGTCGTTTCCTCCTACGGCCGAGGAAAAGGTGTTCCGCGTCGACACGCGAAATCGGATTGCGCTGAAATCTCTAGGTAGTAACCCGCTCGCTCGCGCTCCTGCGAGTAACGGATTTTTCCAAACGAAACTATTTTCGGTGATGGTGACGTTCATGCGATCTCTAAAAGGGAATAACTTTTCCAACCATCAGTTGGTAGGGGAGAGTTGCCAAATGCGTACTGGTCACTTAAATCGTACCAGCTCTTTTCTTTCAAAATTAATGCATTTTGATGCCTCTTGGTGGTAAAGATATGAACTTTTATTTATGTCGATAAAGTAGGACCAAAAAGTCATTCGCATGAAGTGCTGTTTTGTGAATGATAGAAGCACAAAGAAAACAGGCAAGTCTGATGTTAATTTTAAACGATTTTAATCGGCTGAATTAAATATAAATCTACAGTTTCTGAGGTAGTCTTATATATTTTTGAAAATAAGCTATGTTATATTATTTATTTCTATTTAGTTTATAAAACATGCTGATAATGTTTTAAAGGTTAGCTTCAATTATTTAGCGGGACGTCTTTTTCCTAAATCGTACCACACTGTGGTTTCCTAAATCGTACCAGTACGATTTAAGATACTGTTATTCGAAGTTTACCGCGAAAATAAACGATTTACAATATTTCAAATTTTTTTAGCATGGGAAAGTAGCTTACAGTAGCCCCTTTAAAAAGGAATTAGTTGCAATGAAAACAAAACAAATGAAACAAAGAAAAATTGATTTCACGCCTTCAACCAGCACCGTTGCTCCAGTTCTCGTAGAAGTGGAGAATGAAAACGATTGGTTCTGTTTTCTTTGCAATAATTCTTATTTAGAAGACATGATCCAATGCTTAAAGTGCCAAAAGTGGGTACATGAAGCTTGTGGAGGAGTTTTGAAAAAAGACAATATTTATTACTGTCCTAGTTGTATTTAAGTTAAGTAATGTAATATTTCATTTTATTTTTATGTTGTATTGTATATTAAACTGAAATTAAACGTAAAATACAGTTTCTCTTATGATTTTTTTGTATCTTTTTACCATTTAGGATACCGGTTGCCTAAATCGTACTGTTTGCATGATCTTATAAAAGTGTTCATATCACAATGATCTATCAATAAATATTTAAAAAATCATATTAAATTGCAACTTCGATAGTTAATACATAGATGCAAAACATAATTTTTGCTCAAATTCCTACTAAAGAATATATAAACTGCCTTCGAAATTAAGTGGTACGCATTCGGCAACTCTCCCCTATTTCATCGTAGTACATAAAGCTACTTTTCTACAGCCAATGTTCTAATTCCCTAGCAATCACAAAATTAGACAATCTGAAAGGTCTAAGCTTCTGATAAGATCTAAAGATGCTCACCGAAGAGTAATCTTTTTTTTTCTTTTTTTGAAACTTGCAACATACTGGAAATAACAATACTCGCTTGTAGCGGGGTAGTCAGCTTTCATAATTAACAGCTGGTCGTCGTTAACCTCTTGCACTGCCATTTACTTTGTGATTATAACGATTAGAAATTCTTCATCGTTCAGAATTTCATGGAAAAAAAGATTATATTTATTGTGTGATTATGTTTTTTTTCCAAAGGATGTATATCAAGTACAACAAAATAGAATTTTATTTCGGTTTAAAACTAAACCGTACCAAGCACAAAACATATAAAAGTGAAACGTCTTATAGAAAGCAGAAGACTGAATTTATTTAAACTTTGTACGATTTTGATTATAATACGTGCTTAAACAAACAAGTCGATTCAGTTCAATTTCCTATGACAACGTTATTACTATTTCAATAATTGCGAAATAGAAAACCGGTCATTTTGACCGTGGTAGGTTTAGCGTTAAAGGAAATTAATAACATACATATTTATTAGACACTCTCCAGAATCGTCATCACGAGCCTGCCTCGATATTGTAGGGCAAGTGGTTAAAAATTGAAGACCGTGCGAGTAACAAGACGCAATCGCACGAAAGCGCGGCTGGCTTTTCATTGCAGCTAGATGGAGTGAGAAAAAGCCAGGAACGCAGAATCGTGGCAAACGTAAGTAAGACCGTCATTAGTGCCACGTCGCCAAAACAACTAGTTGTACGGAATCGTTTTGCGACGGGTGTGTGCGCCTCGGGAAATAATTTCTTGCTCGGCTGGGAAATGAGACAAACAACACTGTACACTGTGTAGCAGGGGAAAAAATGGAAACGGTAGAAGAGAGAGCGATATACGTGGACGAGAGAAAGGTGGAAAAGATAAACGAGTGGGTATTAATAATCGGGGAAGTGCAGGAAAATAACAGGGAGGATAAGGAATAAAGAGCGGAGAGCTAAATAGCAGGTTAGGATTAAGAACGGGGTACAAGTTAAGAGAAAAATGCACACATGTACAATGTATCGTAGAAATGTGTGCGAACGAGTGGGCATCGTAAATAGGATCGCAACAGAGTGGCGGTGATACGGTAAGAGAAGCTGTTGGCCGGCACAGGAATAGAAAATATTGCAGAAAGAAGAATGTATCAGCAAATCGAAACAACATATGAAACACGAGCAAACTAAGCTGCAGGAATTCAGGGAAAAAAAGACCAGGGGAACGAGTCTTGATTTGGCCACACCCCTAGTAGCACAAAATATTGTATACACATTCATATAATATTAAAAAGAGATACAATCTTTTTTTTAATATTCAAATATACATACAATATTTATTTTATATTAAGTAACAAATATTTCTTTTTAAATATTCAGGAAATATCTATTTCATATTACGAGAAAAATATTTTTTTCTAAATATTAAATGAATCTTTATTTCATATTAGAAGTAGAATATTTTTCCTAACATACAAATAATATTTATTTAATATCATGAAAAAAATATTTTTTTCTCATTACAAAACAAATTTTTATTTAACCCTTTCGCGGCGGAGCGCTCAGAAATGAATTGTGCCATAGGTAGCCGGCGTGACGGTGGAAGATCGCGGTGTGCAGAGCCGATTTTGCTGTTTATTTCCTTGAGGGGCCAAATTTATGGATAATTATATTTGATTATGTAAAAAAAATCTCTGCACAAGAAGCGTGTACTGCTAGCACATCGAAAAACATCGAAAACAAACGACTTAATAGACATTATTGGGCAATTATTGAAAACAAGTAAACGGCGCCAAAAGGCGCTGTTCGCTCAGAGCGAGCGTCTATAGCCGAGCGCCAAAAGGCGCTGTTCGCCGCGAAAGGGTTAATATCAGAAATAGAATATTTTTTTTCCAAATACAGATAATACAGATAATATTTCCTCAACAAGCAGTGCGCAGAATCATATTTTCTAATTTTTGTTATAATTTTTTCTTAAATTTGAAAATTTTATTGAATGTTTTTTAAATATTGAATTTACATTTTTCAAATATTGAATTCGCATTTTTTTAATATTTACTTTATATTTTTTAAATATCTAGTTTATATCCTGTGAATATTTAGCTTATATTTTTTAAACATTCAATTTATATTTCTTGTACATGTATACAATATTCAGATCCAATATTTTTCTCATATGAAAAAATGTGGCTAAAAAATATATTTCCAATATTTGAAACAAATATCTATCTAATATTTTTGTGCTACTAGGGCACTGATCCAAAGCGTGGACCCGTATTTATTGCATAAAACAGCAGCCACTGAGAGCGCCCAGCTGTTGCGTGTAATAAATTAATGCCCTGATTCAACCAAGTCGTTTGATGGTTAAAATTGTGGATCATCTTCGACAAGTCGATTAGATTTCCATTGGTTCGCGGATCGATTCGAAATGGTGCACGCACGAGTGGAAATTCAGTTGCGTGAAAGATAGGCTCGAATTATTCAAACGAATGTGCGCGACGGTAGAGAAAAAGTGGAATATCAATGGGAGGTCTTATTACCCAATTATCAGCAGTTCTGTCATTTTGATCGATTATCTTCCGCGGCGCGGGTTCGAGTAACCGAAGACCCATTGTAGCCGACACACACAGAAGTAGAAACGAAGGATAACGAGCAGCCTGTCCGTTGTTTTCCGGATAGGGTCACGATAAGACTCGTGTTCGTGACCTAGTGCGGGGTGGCTTTGTTTTGACCCGAAAAACTGTCCCCCTATACTAATTGACGACCGTCTGTATATGGCTGGCGCTGATTGCCGCGATCAAGCCGGGTCCTCGATCGATCAAGCAGGATATGCTCGTACATGTCGGAACACGCGGTGGAGACAGATAAGAGAAAGAAAGAAGAAGCATACTCGCGAACGCGAACGCGAGCGCGAAGCATGGTTGGTTGTCTAGTCTTGCCATGTATGAGCATAAAGGTTTCATTGCCTTATTAAGGTTCGCACCGATCCCCGCGCCGCATCGATCGGCTATCGGGACGAAGAAAGACGGAAAACCGGAACTCCGAAACCAGTTTATTATTCGAAACGTAGGTTATATAGCCGATGCATGCAGGCCTCGGCCTGCCGCAGAGAAAACCAGCTGGCCGTCCGGTGCGGCGACCGGCAATGTTTTCTACGAGAGGTTTTATTCGAGGCCAGTCTCGCCCCGTGAATAATGCGGATCTCTTTTGTCGGACCGGGAGTACCATCGACATTGTTACTTCCCTGAGAAATTGCTGTTCTCATCCATAAATGCAACGTTCCCGGTTTTGATCGATTCCAGGCCGACGACCGTTTTAAACAGCTAAAGTATGCGCCATTTAAATTCGTCGCCCCGGGAAACGTCACGCGTCGTGTTTCCCTTGCGTCTTCATACGTATGTACACCGACCAATTCGTCTCTCCTACAGGATCCTATTCCCCGGAACCCATCGCCGTACAATTCGATTTAAGGCTATATTACTTATACTTAACCAGTTAAGCGTGTTCGACGTGTATACACGTCAATTCAAAACTCTATTGCGGTGCTGTTAACGTTAATAAATTGTTAATTTCTTATCGAATAAAAATGTAATTTTTGAACCCTTGCCCTGCCCCCCCTTTGAACCTTTTTTTTAATTTTTTTTTTCGTGTATTTTCCGCATTGCATGATTTTAATTCTGAAATTGAGCTCCACGGTTAACTGGTTAATTATAACGACGCACTGAAGTTACAGTCGTTAAATTCGCCCCGAAAAATGCTATCGTGTTTTTGACAAAAAATATATATATGGTTTCATTAAAAAAAAATGAATTTGACTTTGAAATTTCCCCCACCACCACCTGAAAAAATTACACCATAAAATTGTTCCCTTCATACCCAACAATTTTTGTAAACAAATGTTTTTCGTAACTTCTGTGCGTCACAAGATATTTCAGATAAACGAAACACCCTATATATATATATATATATATATATATATATATATATTCATTATGCTTTAAAACTAAGTATCATTAACATAAGCAGAGTAATTGGTACCCCCACAGTAATTGAGTGGGTCCCTTACCCTATAAGGATTAGAATTGTTTTTCTCCAGTTATATTGCTTAGAAGTGGGAGACAATTGGTATTAGTTGCACGTTTAATTCTTAAATATTGATAGAACAGCGTTCCTTTAGTAGAAGGATCTCAAAAAACTGCTAAAAACATAGTTTCTTGAGTTGAGTCACACATGTTTCTCATGGACAGGGTTAAAAAAGATTTACTCCCTCGTATCATATAATCTTCGTATCCAACAATCTTTTGCATTGGAAATATTTTGCAAACATTGTTTAGAAGGGTGGCGCCGTTTAACGAGGAACAGAAGAAACTACCACTTGCGATTACAAGCTATTAGAGGTCGAGTCATAAATAGTATCCATTTTCGTTATATCAATCTTATTTGCCAGTAAAAATAGGCAACAGCTAGCTATACGTCATTATTCGCAATGACTCGTTGCCACTTGCCATGCAACTGGAACATGACGGGCCATTAGGATGGTAAACGCATCATTACAGTTTGTTGGTGGAAATGGAAATTATTTATGACTCGACCTACTGAAACGTTTGAAAATAAAATCCAACAACTGCTTTTCCTTTGCCATCAGCCTCGAATCGATCACCAGGAGCCGAGTAGCTGGATGATGCCTTTCAAGTGTTGGGTCAAAACGAGCTCTCGAGGGTCCCGGTATCCAAGGGTTAATCCTCGCACGCCGTTGCGTTGTCTGGATCACTTGTGACCCACTGTCGGATCTGTCTTCCATCGATTCGATGTGAGTTACGGTGCGCGCACCATGTGGTCTGTATGTCCACTGGCTTGCCTATCAGATTTGATCGATCCGCTATGGTTTCTGAGCCTGTCGTACCCAGCGATGTCTCTATCGCGTTTATCGAGCCTGGAAGCCCTTCGTACCTGATCTTCAGAATCTGGAGTACAGTGATTTCTCTATATATACAGGGTCGTCCGTTTTTAAACGGCCAAACGTCAACCAGCTATAGAGGACCCCAAATGAAACAACTTTCACCCCTAACACTTTTTTTGATTCGGTCTTGATTTTTAGATAATTGCAAAAACCCGTCATTTTTTGCGTTCACTTAAGATTAAATGTATTAGGACTGCAATTATGTATCTTGATGATTTTTCCTTTGTTTGGTTTAAAATAAATAGAGGCATCTTTTTTATTAAGTCAACTTTTTTGTATGACCGTCGGATCTTGGTTTTTTTTACATGGGGCACGCCGTGGAGACTGAATGAAATAACTTCGAAAAATTCGGATTCATGCATAATAAATTGCTTAATTCAAGACAAAAATTAACACAAAATTATTGGAAAAATTTCAAAATTTTTACAGCAATACCTAAATATTCAAGGAATGTAACGGGACTCAAGTTTTAAGAATGATTTTAAATACATCAAGGCCGAATCAAAAAAAGTGTTAGGGGTGAAAGTTGTCCAAATGACTTGAATTTTTTTTAGACGTTAGACCGACTAGTTTGCTAGACAATGAGCAATCCAAAATTTCTTTAAATTACAACTAGTTGAAACGATAAAAAAAAAATGAAAAAATGAGGATTTTTTAACTTTTTTATCTGCGCCTACAACGGTATTTTAAGAAATGTGTTTTGCAGATTCCGGTAACTTACATGCATACTGAAAATTCCATTGAAATCGGTCAACGTTGTAATGAGGTACAAATGTTTAAAGATTATCACATAAGGGCGACATTCCCTGGCAAGGTCGAAAACCTGCGACTTTCACCCTTCAACTCTCATCTTGAAACGTTTGTAGCTCGTTGCAACGTTGACCGATTTCGATGAAATTTTCAGTATGCGTATATATTACCGGAATCTACAAAACGCATTTCTTAAATTATCGTTACAGGTTTACATAAAAAAGTTAAAAAACTTTTGTAATTGAAGTTTTGTAATTGGTTTAGTAGTGGTCTTCTAGTCTCACACCGATATAGCCGACAATGTTGTGGCCGCGACGTTGACGGTTCTCGAGTGGTGTGAGGTGTTCCACTGCCTTAAGCAGGGAAGGTCGGCACTGCCTTAAATCGAATATTTACTGTACATAATCTTTGTCGTATTCTCCTCCGGAACGTTCTCCGGATTTAGCAAGCGATGCGAAACTATCGATCCAACCTCGAGTCTAATTAAAATACGTTTAATTCCGCCCCGTAATGTTTACAATATTCATCGTAGCGAGTCCACGCAAGGCAGACGGACAGACAGACCGTCGTCGTATCGCAAGCCTTTAAAAAGCAGGAGCATCGCGTTTGACGCACGCGAGCCAGTTCCGTTTTTGCGCGCGGCTGTTTAATATTTAACGCGTGCCACTATTTTCGTCTCGCATCCATCGGGGCTTCTATTCACGGGCGACGAGCGTTTCGTTCTCGGAGCACCGGCGCTCTCCGATCGCAGGAAAACCGTTCTGTCGCGTCGTTCGAGCGTTGAGCAATCTGCATAATTTCTCGGAGCATGGGCAAACAGAGCGAGCGAGCGAGCGAGCCAACAAGCAACAATGTAGGGTAAAGCCGTGACGAGATGCAACCTGAAAGGTACCCGGTCGATCGCGCTCCTTCCTTTTTGTTTTCGCTTTTGTCAGCTCCAGCCGACGTGTATGAAGTTATCCTCAACTTGCTCCCTCTCCCTTTTCAATTTTCTTCGCGCAACCGTAAATTCGACATCGCGACACGTCGCACGGTAGTGCCAAACGACCAAAAAGCGGTAAAAAAATCTGTAAAAACGAAACTATCCAACGAATTTGTTTGAAAATTTGTAGAGAGATTGCCACAGGTACAACGCTTATTTGACAAAAACAAAAATTTTTTTTTAAAGTTGTTAACATTAAGTAATATGGGCTAATCGGAAATCTATTCTATCGGAATCTACCCTTTCAACAAATCCTTTAATAGATTTTGGTCTGCCACTGATAGTTTTGGCAAGGTGTAATATTGATCTAACTTTGTGTAAAAAATCTTGAGACTCTTCCAGACCCTTTCGCCGCAATTTAAGTTTAAATATCAACTTTCATAATTTCCAAAAGCGAATCGCGCGAAAGTTACGATTATTTGATGTTTCAGGTGAAATTTTTTAGGGATATATCATTTATAATGAAGAAAAGTGTGAAACAGTTAGTTAGAATTAATCGTTTGAATAAAAAAATTTAATAATAATTTCCTTATGTTAGATAAACAAAACTTTCGTTCATTAGTGAAATTTGTAAGGGATATACATTAGATAGTAAATAAATGTGACATTCATACGTATAAAAAAATATTTAATAACAATTTTTTTATGTTAAATAAACAAAGTTTTCGTTCACTGGACCAAAAATTAAAAACTGAATAAAAACTACAAAAATAATTTATATAACAAAAAAAATTCTTAATAAATATTTTTTATACGTAAAGAATTAATAAATCATATGCATTTTACATTTTTCTTTATTATTTAGAAATATTGCTCAAAAAATGCACCTAAAGTATCAAATACACCGTAGTAACTTCCACACGATTCGTTCTTGGAAATTCCGAAAGTTGATATTTAAACTTAAATTGCGGCGAAAAGGTCATCGAAGGGTCTGATGATTCTGCACAAACTTAGATCAATATTACACCTTGCCAAAACGATTAGTTGCAGATCGGAGCTTTTCAAAGGAATTTTTGTATTCCTCCATAAATAAAAAATGAGCGTAACGCAAAGAGGCTTCAGGTTAGTCAATATTACTTAATATTACTTAATTGTTGAAGCTATTTGCAATAACCCATATGATTTGTAGATGCCTAAATATTCAATTATAGGCGGAGTAATTACAAAACTATCGCACTGAAAACTGATGAATTCCCAGGAGCGCAGAAATGGTTATTTACCATGCGTATATCTCCGTAAAAAAATTTTTTTTTTAATTTTAAAAAATGAGAAAAGTTCTATTTAATATTGAAGCGATACTCCCAATAAATTGAGTTCTCGGGCGACATTGATTCTTGTCCCATTTTTTTAAGGAAATCGTCCACTGTGCGCTGTTTGTTTGGAGACAGTTGTTCTATCTTTCTTTGTTCTTCAAGAAACTTCGCTCCGTGGTCGCAACTTCGGCAGGAATGCCCATTGTGCTCGCGATACGTTTCAATGTTCAAGATATGATAAAATATGAACAAGAAATACGATCAACGTTCGATAATTATAATGAATGGTACCGAGTACGATTATGAAGAGAAATAATTCTGATCGTGCGAATTGTTGCCACGCTCGAGTTCGCAAGATTCTCGATCAGTATCGAAAAAAAAAAAAAAAAACGTCGGGTGATAGGACGCGTATGACGTGCGGACGCATTAGGATTCCGTTACACGTTCGACGATTGAACGCGCGGGCACCCCCTTTCTCCGCCGATACCTCGGTAAACCGTGGCTCGGCCGAAGACAATGGAAACTGGAAAGACAATCGAACGTCAAGCCCGTGGAAGCCTCTCATTGCCCAACACACAGCTTCTGCGTATTGAAATTCAATCGTGCTGCCGCATCTCGGATGCCTTTGTCGTCCTCGTCGTAGGCCGCGCCGACACAATTTCCGTTTCGTCGACGCGAATCCGAATGGCTGAGTTCCCGACTCCTTTCTACGATTCGCCGTGGCCTCAACAAATGACCGGTGACAGTAATTATTTCGTCGATTCGATATGTCACGGGGTTCTAACCCCTAAAGCTCGTTTGCCCCGGCAGGCAGCATGAACACGGTGCCCACGCTCTGTGAGAACTGTTAGTACCTTCGAAAACAGAATCGAAAGAAAGACTGTAGAGCCTGGGAAGAAATTCTACACACAGCTAGTCTACAAAAAAATTCTAGAGCCTAAGAGATTTTAGAGTCTATGGAAATGTTGCAGAGCCTAGGAAAATATTGTAGAGAGCAGAAAAACATTGTAGAGCCCAGGGTAACATTGTAGAACCTAGGGAAATATTGTAGAGCCTAGGGAAATATTGTAGAGCCTAAGGAAATAGTGTAGAGCCTAAGGAAATATTGTAGAGCCTAGGAAAACATTGTAGAGCCTAGGGAAATATTTTAGAGTCCAGAGAAATATTGTAGAGCCTAGGAAAATATTGTAGAGAGCAGAAAAACATTGTAGAGCCCAGGGTAACATTGTAGAACCTAGGGAAATATTGTAGAGCTTAGGGAAATATTGTAGAGCCTAGGAAAACATTGTAGAGCCTAGAGAAATATTGTGGAGCCCAGTTAAATATTGTAAAGCCCAGGAAAATATTGTAGAACCTAGGGAAATATTGTAGAGCCTAGGGAAATATTGTGGAGCCTAAGGAAATATTGTAGAGCCTAGGAAAACATTGTAGAGCCTAGGAAAACATTGTAGAGCCTAGGGAAATATTTTAGAGTCCAGAGAAATATTGTAGAGCCTTGGAAAATATTGTACAGCCCAGGAAAATATTATAGAGCCTAGGAAAATATTGTAGAGCCCAGGGAAATATTGTAGAGCCTAAGGAAATAGTGTAGAGCCTAAGGAAATATTGTAGAGCCTAGGAAAACATTGTAGAGCCTAGGGAAATATTTTAGAGTCCAGAGAAATATTGTAGAGCCTAGGAAAATATTGTAGAGAGCAGAAAAATATTGTAGAGCCCAGGGAAATATTTTAGAGTCCACGGAAATATCGTATAGCCTAGGGAAATATTGTAGAGCCCATGAAAAGATTGTAGAGCCTAAGAAAAGATTGTAGAGCCTAGGGAGTTCTTGTAAAGTCTAGGGAAATATTGTAAATCCTATGGAAGTATTGTAGAACCTAAACGTAGATCGTAGGTACAAATTCTGGGGCCTGAGAAAAGCTTGTATGACTTTAAAGAACAATTCCAAAGCCTGCAAAGCACAGGTAACTTAATTATTTAGCAAAGTCTGATGTTTGAGTTTGATTGGAAAGTCTCGCGGAAAAGTTTGCTTGCACGACTGCGCAAAAGAGAAAAACATATTCCCGAGCGGTAAGTAAGAAAAATGATAAATGATCTGATTTGATGGGTTAATGAATACCACCGCGGTAATCAAGTCCGATCGCATAAACAGGCAATTACGAGCGAAAGTAATTATCCATCGAGCGTTAATTACCAACTATTCGGCTAATGGTTCCGTGACTTTCGCTGAAAGACACGCGCTTCAATCGGAGATTGGATCTTGGATAATAGTTAGGAACGCCGGGTCGGTGTTTGCTTCCGACTGAGATAAGAATCGAACGGAACAGAAAATCTGATCGGAACGCAGAGCGTGATTCCGTTTTCTATCCATCTTTCGTCCCTGTATTGGCATATCGATCTCCTGTAATTGTTAATTAATTTTTTACGCCTCCTGTCTCTTTTTTTCGTTCTCTTTTCAGAAATCGAGGTAGACTTTAATGGACTGCATTGAAGAAATACATTCGTTCATTTATTACCGATGTAAAATATAACTTCCAATCTACTGTGATTATGAACATTAGAAGAAACTACCATAATGAACTTTCCGACTAACGGTACAAGAAAGACGTCACGTCGTTCGACCAGTCCGAAAATTTCTCGTGTATTGTGTACTGGAATGGACATTCTTACTCTAAAATGAGGAAATATATTAGAATAATATCTTTTATATAATTCACGTTGCTTCATATTATATTCTAAACAAGCCGACAATAGATACCGTGCATTTAAAAAATCATTTAACCTAAAATTTTATTCCCTTTTTAAATAAAATAATTTCGTAATAATTTCCGTTCCTCAGAAGCAGAGTTGCCGAGTTGAATAAAATTCTTGTGAGCTTTCGACACCAATTTCCGTGTGTTGAAATAAAATAGTTAAATTGTAAGTGAAAGTCAGGAATGTCGGGGCGTCGCTTTGACTATTACAATGTAACAATTTGGAAAAGCCAAGAGAGAGTACGAGACGAGAGTGGGGAAGTAGTTCAACAAAAGAGTCCGTTTACCGGTCCCAGTTTTTCATATTCAGGAGGGAATCTTGTGTAAAATTAAATTTTTTAGCATTTTTTTCCGAAATTTCCTCAGGAATACGATAAAAAAAAAAATTAGAAAGAATCCAAGCATTTTTTTATGCCATTTTATGAGTTTTCTGGGTGAAATCGAGAACAGCGCACACTAGAAAATATCTCCGGCTAAGAATTGAACTATATTTTGTCTTGATTCTCTGCGAAATAAAGCGAAAAACGTGAAGCACGTTTCTGGCAAGTCAGAATTATAAAGGTGACAAGTTTGGTCTGAAAGCTGTGAATGGAAATTGTTAATAAAAAAGTCACGTGACTATCCCGCGCCCTTAAAGTTCCTTCATTCACTAAGAATTTATGGTAAGAAGAATTCCACTCCAACGATATCCTCAACACCATGAACGCCTGGTGACCCGCACACGGGATCTCGCGGTGGAAAAAGCTGCGCTCGGTCCTCTTACATGCGTAAACCGTGTACACGTGTTCGGAAACACGTGTTACAACCGAGTTCCGCGTGTCTTGTCCCGTACACATGTAACCGAACGGTGGAACGCAAGAAGTGCACCGAACCCGCCGAATCTCGACGCTTTCTCTCTGGCGAAGTGTCGCGCGATCTTCGCGAACCGGATTCCCGACGGAGGAACTTCGCTTCCGTCGCGATTAAACGACCGGAAGAATTTTGGAATGCGTCCAGGAAAGCTCCCGGCGAAAAGACAATGGCACCGTGCATGTTCGCTGAAAGTGCTCGCAGACAATGCTTCTTACTTTTTCGCCGAATCCACTGCGTGACCAACAAACTGCGATTCTTGTGGATTTTCACGATACACCGTTTTATTCAGATTAAAAGAAATTTTAGCGTTTACACAGGCTCTGTTTCTCCGGAATTATTATTTTTTGCAGCGAGAGTATGATAGATATCTTTCTTTTGTTTATACGGTGTAACTTCATCACCTGACTCTAAATTACCACACTAAAGCGCAAACTCGAGTAGAGAATTAACACATCATTTACCGAAAGCCTATTACTAAGTTTTCCAATAATTGCGCTGCACCGAATGGAAGTTTAAAAATCTTTTTCTACACAATAATCCCAAACGAAATGATTGGCCCTGTGCGACGCAATGGACATTACATTTCAGCCTAAAAATCGCTCTTTTGCTATTTTTACTGATTCTTTGAGTGCCTTGCTTAGTCTAAATTCCACCAGCTTCAAAATCAGAACACAAATCCTTTAATTTTCGAAATTAAAAATAAGTATGTGAAATTCTGTCAGGACAACTCACATTCCATAAAATTCTTCTGGATCCCTTCTCACATAGAAGTGTATGGAAATGAAGATGCGGATTCCCTTGCAAAAGCTGCCACATCTTCAAACTCGGCGGACATTTTTCAAATTCCTTTCACCGATTTTACTTGCCACCTCAGACTAAAAGGCATTCTCAATACTCGTTCCTCAATTACTGAGCAAGGCTCCATCAAGGGTACACATTATTTCCAAAAATTCTACAACCCAAATCAAACTACCTGGTATGTTCAAAATCTTGCTGACAATATCAAACGGGGTTTTATATCCACAGTAAATCGTATCAGGGCCAATCATTATAATCTCGCTGCCTCTATGTATCGAGTAAATATTGTCAGCGATCCTAGTTGTAAGTGTAATTACAGCTACGAGGATTTAGATCATGTTCTATGGCAGTGTTAGGAAAGCATTGCATACATTATACTTTCTAACTACAAAAATAAAATGATTACACCTAATATGGTTTTCACGATATAATTCCTGAAATTTTAGCTAACGTTGTGTTCATAAGTATGTCCTCCACTGTATGTCAACAACACCGTTACACTCCTCGGCGTGCGAGGCCTCTCGAGCTTCGTGGCTCCTCACGGGGCATACGGTAGTGGAGATAATGCCGCGACATTTATCATCCAGGTCTTCGCGACATATATAGAGAAATCACTGTATTAAAAAATCGTCAGCCGTGGAAAAATCGTCAAAGACTTCCGAAAATTAAAAAATAACAGGTAATATTAGGATGGCAAGAAAGTAATTTCGGTTTTCACTAATACCTGGCGTTATGTTTTGTTTCATTGACTTCTGTTAACGTTGCGTTTGTTTTCTTTCTGACATTTCATAACTGCATCGTTTAGGTTACTTTTGAAGCAAGTTACACGTAATTTTGATTAGAATTGTTAGTTCTGTGTCAATTTGAACATGGAGTGACATTGCACCATCAGATTATCATTTATTCCGAAGTTCACAAAACTCTTTGAATGGTAAAACATTTACTAATGATGACGATCTGAAATCGCACTTGGATCAGTTTTTCACCGAAAAGGATCAGAAGTTTTATATGAGCGCGGAATTATGAAGCTACCAGAAAGATGACAAAAGATCATAGTACAAAATGGAAAATATTTTATTGATTAAAGTTCATTGCCTTGATAAAAAAGATTGGATTTTATTTCACCTAAAAATACCGAAATTACTTTCTTGCCAACCGAATAGTGTTCTCGGTTGGACAAGTTCAATTTTTCTGGCAGGAACAAGGAACGGCAGCAACGTTCGATTGCTTAAAGTTAAAAGTTTCCATGATGAAACCACGGGCACAGGACCAGCGGACAAGAAACGCTTCGCTGACACGACCCACTTACTTCTGCGTGCGCATCGACGTAAGTTATAGTTCGGAACGATGTCGCGTGTTTTCGCGATGAAAACGGGGGTCCCGAAACACGCTGATTCGCCAATTTCTCCAAGAAATATAGACTCCAGAGAGGCCTGGTCGCCTTGACACAGAAGGAGAGTCTCGGTCGGTCGGTCGGTCGCTAGCTCGCTCGTTCTGGAAGCCGGAAAACGTTAATCGCGCGCTGTCCCGTGAACGATCGGTTCTGTTGCAATTACATGCCTGCGCCCTGATGTAAGGTGCCTTTATGACACAATTATGCGATGAAAACGCTCCGCGAGACCGTGCCACGCGCAAAAAGACACCGGAGACGTTGATCGAGCGTCGAGGAAACCCCTGACGCGTTAATTTCTCGATCCTCGAGATGCAAAGATACTTTCCGCTGCTCCAGTTGCATCGGTCATCCTGGAATCCTCCGGTGAAAGTGATCTCAACTTGATTACGACAATTATTGCGTTCACTTCCGCTCTTAGTATCTCCTAACGAGCATTAGATTACATTATTATTAACATTTTCTAATCACGATGTAATACACGTGACGCACGCCATTCCGCGGATGGAGAAGATACGATTTCATAAATTATCTCAGCCGTCGATATTGTTAGTCGCTTTTTGCATTGTTACTTATTATGGCAAAGTTATTTTGTTCTGATCCAATTTTGTTACTACAATTTTTCCTTCGTATGATATGCGATTTTATGCTCGATTCTCTACGAACTTTCATATAATACAATAGTAATGTTATTTTAATCCGAATATATTAAAAAAAAAAAATAGACTGTACGCATGCTACATAATTTGACACGCTTATTATTATTAAGCGAGATATAAATACGTGTTCGCAACGGAGTAAAGTATTTATAAAACGATTTTGAAAACCGTCGACGTAGCAAGGGATAGCGTTAAACACTATTTTAACGAGTGCGCAAAGGAACCCGATAAAAATACCTCGAAGTATTATCGGAGAAATCGATGGGCTTGCAAGAGACAAAGGGCTGAAAGACAAAATCTATTATATTTTCTCTTGCAAGTTAAAATTATATGTTGATCCAGCGAACGTCGCTGGAAACGTGTATGCCATTTTTGCGGTACAATTTCATACGAATTTTCTCGACGGCGAAAAATGCAGCGTGTTCTATTGGATTTTAAGAAGAGGCACTGTGCCGAGCAGGCGTCTGACCCAAATCTCCTAATTGCGATCCCGTAAACAAAGACTAGGCTCATAAGGAAGTCACCACATTTGTTTCGCCGAGAATACAATCACTCAAAGTCAATGCTGGTCGTTCGTTCGACCGCAAACCTCATTTGTTAATATTCAGCTCGTCGATCATAATTGGAGGCATGCTCGGAGCGTGCGCCAGCGAAAGCGGTTAATTTTCCGGCTCAGCCCTTTTCCCAATCACGCTTTAACCCTTTTACGACCACGTACCGCGTGTATTATCATTATTATACATATTTATCATACGCTGTGTCCACTCGAAAATTGATCGAGTTTGGGCAGTTAAAATATTGACATACTTCTATTGCAAACTTAACGGGCACCTATCAATTCGACACCAGTTGGCAATGTTAACCATTTGCACTCGAAGCTATTTTAACTCCAAAACGAAACATTTCTTCCGACCTAGAAATAACTATACAGAGTGGTCCACGCAATTCTTTCAAGTCATAACTCCGTTATTATTGCATTTACGAAAAAATGCCAAAGGAGAAAGATAAATGGTTCGAAGAGCACTACATCTGTAGGCCTTTAAATTTTTTTTAGATGCAGCAGTGCATGTGCAATTAACAATTGCATAATTTCTTTAAATAGAAATGCATATTTTTTTTTACAGAGATCGATTCTTCTGTTCATTATACGTAAAAAATGATTAGGGTACCATGGCAAAAAAATTATTAGATCTCGAGTAACAATTAGTAGATAGTAGATAGTCTCTTTGTAACAATTGCGTGGACCACCCTGTATAATGCTTTTCATGTTATAAATACGAAAATGGTGCATTTTACTCGTACAAAATACTGAAATGTTTAGTAATTTATCAAATAAAAACGTAACAAATATTCTTAATAATGACACAGCAATTATTAGTGACGCCGTCACAGTCGCCATTCGAGTGCTAAGGGTTAACAAAATCTGAGTACAATGCATACTACATATTTTTCACCGAATATAAATTCTCGTATATAAATTAGTCTTTCCTCCGAAGCGACGTAAATGCATAAAATTCAGACTCTAATTATATAACTTATCGATGTCACGGTCGCAGCACGCTTACCAGTGAAGCATAAGGGGTTAAACGAACGAGGCATAAAACTAAAGTCGAAAATCCGAGGAGGGGTTAACGAAGCCTAGGGTAGCGCTCGAGAGCGAATGACATCGATTCTTGTTCACGTGCAAGCGGGGTCAAGTGGTTCAGCTGTCAGGCACTCCGCTAATTAAAGACGAGTGCTGTTCTCTCCGGCATGGGCCGATGCGGCTGAACGCCCGTCGAAATTGCATCTTCCGCGTGGTTATCGTTATTAAAACTTTGTACATAAATCTCGGCGATAGTCGAGCGGCGCGTGCACCCGTGGCCTTCTATCGTTGTCCGTCTTCGATAATTAAGCTTTTTGCGGGAACCTTGACCGAGGGAACGGTGTTACCCGCCTGCAGTCTTCGCAAAGATGGCGGCCCGCTGCGCCCAGGGTCGGGTATCAGGTGGCGGAGTGCTTCGAGCGATTTATCAAAAATATTTTAACCATGCGCGCTCGGACACTTTCCTCGGATCGTTTACCAGCAGAGTTGTGCGGAATTGCAATCGAATCACTCCAGGCATTATAATTACAAAGTAATTGAATTACATTGTAATCATATTGTAATTAATAATTGAGATCTTGGTTCAATTAAATTACAATGTAATTCGTAATTGCAATGGAGTACAATTACAAAATACTTTGTAATTCAATCATATTTTAATTTATAATTGAGATCTTCATTCAATTAAATTACGATGTGATTCGTAATTGCAATGGAGTACAATTACAAAATACTTTGTAATTCAATCATATTGTAATTTATAATTGAGATCTTCATTCAGTTAAATTACGATGTAATTCGTAATTGCAATGGAGTACAATTACAAAATACTTTCTACTTTGTAATTAAATTAAATTAATTGCGGATTACGATGTGATTAAATTAAAATTGAAAATTACAGAATAATGAAGTCATAAGTAATAAGAGGTTGAAAAATCCACGTGAAGGTTTCAAACAGAAGGAATTTATTATTTATAAATTTCTAGTATCTGAACAGATATAACTTCTCTGTTACAAATTTTTTAATTTTTAAACATAAATATAAAAAGCAGGAAGGGCTACACATAATTTGGAGAGATGTATTTCAATTATACATTGTGTTACAATTATATTGTACTTTAATTACACATCCGATTAAAATATTTCAATTATATTGTATTTCAATTACACACCCGATTAAAATAATTCGTAATTAAATTAATTGGAAGGTTTGAATTATTTGATTCAATTGTGACGTAGTTGAATTACAATATAACTGAAATACAATGTAATACAAATATGCAATTGAATTGTAACGTAACTGAATTAGCACAACTCTGTCTCGAAACCACTGGATAAAAAAGTCGAAGAAAATGTCGTTGTCCTCGTTCAAAGAAAATTTCGTGAAATTATCGCTGCTTGTATCTTTATACTGATTTTTATTTAACGAAGGTATCATTAAGAATATAATTTCCGTCCCAATGTTCCTCTAGGATTAACCCCTTGTCCTGCAATATCTTGTCATGCTCGCGATGAAGATTCTGAATAGATAAATATGCATGTATGTTATTAATTTCCTTTAAACCGAGATAACATTCTCTATTTTGGCGTTGTTAATGTACAGCCATTGAAGAGCGTATCGGCATACGATAGATACAAATGTTCTCCTTTCTTTTAGGAAATTAGGAATTACAAAAAAGTTCTGATCACTGAAACCGTAAAATAAATCGTAGTGCAAGGGGAGTTAAACGGATTCGAGAGCACGCATCGATAAACAATCGAAATTTCAACCTCTCGCGCGGAGGCGTCGCGTCCATAAAATTTTCTTGCTTATCTGCTTCCTCGATCGAGAATCGACGAGAATCATCGGAATGGTTCTATTAACCCCGTGAACTCCTCGGGGACGATAACGGGACACGCGTGACCCAGCCACCAGCCAGTCTGCGCGTTTCTTCTCTAGGCGGAGTAAAATTAAGGGGAACCTTCGTGCCAGGCGCTAAAAATTAAACGACCGTACTCTCGGCCGTCCTCTTTTAGAAAACTGCGACGCTAATTATTTGGTCTGGCAACTCGAAAAGAAAATGGTAATTTGTCGTACTTTGTTTTCACTCGATTCGAGCACGCTTGTTGTTCTGGCTTACGTAATCGAAGGCAGACGGACTCCGCGCGAAGGATCGTATCTATCGACACGGTTTCCGGTGGGCCTCGCGGGAGGGCCGGTCACGTGACTTCCGGCGGCCCGTTCGCTCGTTTACACGACGAACAATATGCATCTCCGTGCGCGGCCGACGCATACGAAGGACGTGTTTACGCCTTGCCCACCTGGACAATGTATTTACGTGCGCTCTTGAGCGTCGTTGTAATTTTTCTCGATACAGTTGGCGGTTGAATATCGATGGGGAACGATCGTCTTCGTTACGTGACGGAACAGTTCGCCTGGCAATGAGAGGCGGCACATCTACTTCGACGAGGACCTTCGACGATCATCCGAAGATTTCTTCGACGAGAAACTAATTGCGAAACCACCGAGTTCATTATCAACGTCTTTCAATGATGTGCACAAACATTGACTCGAGTGACGGGCGGGCTTTTGTTTACAAGTTAAATGGAACTCGAGTGTACGCGCACCAGATGAACAATCAAATTTAATTTTTTTTTTTTTTTTTTTGGAAACTCAAATGAGGAAACGTTGATTTATATATCTTTGGTTTATTTGTACGATTATTTGAAGATAAGTGAACTATTTTTCAATCGTAGAACACGTTTTTCGAACGCAGTTAGTTGCAAGATGGATGCTATAAAACACTACCATTTATGAACAAATCGTTCCAATAGAATAATTATCCGTCTATATGGTAAAACTTTGAATCCAGAAAGATGCCTAATGTTTCTTTTAGGTGCGTCTCGATATTAATTTTTTCAAGAATTTGTGGACAGTGTAGGAATTATATCAGCAGAATAATTATTGTTTATCCATTCATATGGTTGAATCTGAATGTATATCTGATATTTCCTTTGGGTGTATTTATGTAGTATTACAATGAGCGAAATTCGTTTAAACGCATGTAAGAAAATAAGGATTTTGGAGCTGAAGGTTCAAAATTTTAATAAGAAGCATACGATAATAACTGAGGATTATAAATATATTCACATATTATAAGATTTGTACATATACATATATTTACCTAAACATTGATGCAAAAATGTTTACAAACCATCCATATTTTTCGTGCGAAATTCGTTTGCACGTAATGCAATACGAAAATAACAAAACGAGAACAAAGCAATCATAAATGAAGTGACGAAAAACAAATTAGTTGTACGTCGAATTGTCAGTAAATGCTGTTATAAATAGTCTTATATAAATTCAATGATAAATCGAATTTTCGCTTTAATTCGAAGTACTTTGGCGGCCATACTAAATATCTATATACATACTTTCACAATTTGAAATTGTTTTCTTTACACGTGTGTTTAAACGAATTTTGCACGAAAAATATGGTTTTGATTGCAAACATTTTTTACATAAATGTTTAGGTAAATATATACACTACCGCTCAAAAGTATCCGGACAATCTCGTATTTAATTTTAGTGTAGTATTGGTAAGTTCCACGTACGTAATTTTTAAGTGAAAATGTAAGATATTTCATAAGAAACTAATAAAAATCGACAATAAATTTTATGCAATGCTAATACATATTTCGCAAGTGTCCGGATACTTTTGAGCGGTAGTGTATGTACAAATCTAATGGTATATAAATATATCTATATTCTTCAGTTATTATTATATTTCTTAAAATTTTGAACCTTTAGCCCCAAAATCCTTATTTTCTTACCCTTTTCTCAAAAGAAGAAGACCCCAAAAATACTGTCATAGAGGAGTGAAACAAAATCCTGCCACACGCGAAAAAAATGCCTAAAAAGATTGCAACAATTATAAACTCAAAAGGATATCCTACAAAGTATTAATTAATTCTTTTCTTTGATTTTCTAATGCTAAATTAATTCTCATCGCGTTTTTTTTCGTCAATTTCTGGGAACTTAACACTAGAACGACCAAGCACTAAATGCAACTGGCATACATTGCCTTATAATAACAACAAAATAAGATTTGTTTAGATTTCGTATTAGTTTTGTTTAAATATCTACTTCGATAGAGAAGTTTATTAAAAAATTTTCTCATGCAAACATATTTATAATTTCAATATCTCTAAAAGAAAAAATTAGGAGGAAGTCATTTCGACCCATCCGGTAGTTCTAGTGTTAAGAACCGTATGAATTTATTGCTTGTGTATTTCTGTCGATTTTGTGTTTTTTGTTTCTGTGTTTTGTGTTTTATACAAGTAAATCATTTTTTTCTGCACTGCATCTATTCTACAGATATCGTAGAATATGTTAATACTCATTGTTTGTAAAAAATAATTAGTAAACAACAGTTTTAAAAACTTTTGTGTCAAATTTATTGGTGTACGAATACTTTCTACACCCACTGTAAGTGGAGTATCGTAAGAATGGATGTTGCTTCGTGTTATATGGTTATTGCAACGCTAGTGTTATTTTTCGACAGTCAAAGTTCCGAAACCTTGAAGGCAACGAGCAAGTCGTGGCGTCGAACGCGGATACACAGCGGGTAATTTCGCTGATAACCGAAACTGGTTATCTCGAACCGTCGGTCGGTGCGGAGAGCTACTTGCATGGTTCATTGTCCTTTTGTCGGTTAGGCCACGCATGCCTACTGGCCACTTACCGGCGTCAAGCGACGTTTACAAAGACGTAATTGTGATTTGTAACTACGTGTCCGTGCATCTATCGCATGCGCAATAACTGGGAACGCAGCTGTAAGCGATCGCTCCTCCCCGATAGGGCCTCTCTATTAAATTGCTCACTTTCGATCATCTACATACCAGCTGCGATACACACTCTCGGTGCAGAAAAATCTCTAATCGCGCCTCAACGCGTATCAACTCGCAATTATCTTCAAACTCGATTGCTTCTGCGATACTTTTACAAACTGCCCGGAAAGATTTGATCCTTCGTACATACCCGGATAATTATCTTTCTACCAATCTCGATTCGAGGTGTTTAAAATTCTGTAAATACGTGCAGCCCGTTTAATACCGATGGTCAATCAAGTTTATTGAAATTATCTTCACAGTGCATTAGAGTACCGTAAGAAATGTAAGAACACGTTAAAACGAAGACACCGATCAATTCGATCATTTTAATGCCGAAAGTAGTACCGGAGCCTGGACTACCATTTTCACGCGCGTAAGGTCTAATTCGACGATATACGCCGTGTGCACGGTATCGTAAATGGAAACGAAAAAATTGCATCCGATAATTGTACCCAATTCGAACGTAAATTGGAACTGAACTTATGATTCGGCTGTAAATCACATTGACGACCGGCTGCTAAGTTCTCGTGTAAACGTACCGTGGAACACCGGAGAAAATTGATATTCATTAAAACGCGTTAAAGCGGACGGCAACGGAATCGAATCATCGATAACACACATCCGACCGAACTGAATGGTAGGTTAGCCGCGGAATTAACTTTCGACGACCTTTCGAAATCAATTTCCGCCTAAGTGAATCGCAAATGCGACACACATCTCTCTCTCTCTCTCTCTCTCTGCGTGTGTGTGTCCACTATAATTTCCGTGTTCTTGCGTCTCGTAACCGTACATACGGAAACTCATCGGCCGATTACAGTTTTCCCCGTAGCCGAAACAAAAGAGTCACGATTTTAGGTCGACTCCGGGTTCTTCGCCGATATGTGCCTGTAGCCGGTCGTCTCCCCTTTTCCACGGACCCGAGATACCGCGCGTCGATATCTTATCGCCATCTTCAAAGGCACAACTGATCAACCCAGTTCCACTTTTCTGTATTTATATTCACGTCTCAATCGACAATGATCATTTAAACGAGATAACGCGAGCAATCCGGCCGCGGTGAGGCAACCGACGCGCTATCATCTCCGCAAATCTTCGATTGTTCTCGCAATACCAACACAAACCGCTCCTCCGTCCGAGTATAAATATGCTTTTCCTTCTTTTTAGCGAATACACTTTTCCATATCGAAGACGTCCACCTTCCGTTGAAATATTACAGAGAACATTGTACAGCGAAATTTCGTTTATCCGCGAAAACGATGCCTCCAGTAGAACGGCTATTCGACAGAAACGTTTCAACATAAGCGATTTCTCTATACACACTCCCACTATTCACTTTTTTCTGGAATAATATCGTTATAATGGCAATATTCTATCCCGTGTTAATGGTCAAACAACAGACTAAATTTGTTTCTCTGTAAATAATGGTTATGTTTTATTAGATACTTATTTTGTACAACTATTTACAAACTTACCTGTAAATAAAGAAACGACAATTAGAGTCTATTGTTCAATCTCTTTATTTACGCTAACTTTATATCTTTAACTTATTCTATTAATTAACTGCCACTATCTTCATTTAATTTATGTGCACATGTGCTCTCTATATTCTCTTTCTCTTTTACCTGTCTCTATCTCTTTTTATCTATCTCAAATGTAGGGACAGTTCAGAGAGTGCGCTGAGCATGCAAATCGCGTTCGATTTAAATTAATGAAAGTATATTTTCTTTACATAGTTATATTCACGTTGACTTCTAAATTAATACTTACACTGACAGTACCGCCCCTAGCACCCTGCGCTGGTTATTACTTCCACGATTGATAAAAAGTAAATAAATGTAATAGCTGAGACATCCAATTTTGAAATTTTGAGTCACTATTCACTCTCTACAGGGTGTTTTGTAAATGGTGAGCAAAACTTTGGAAATAGATTTCTAATGCTTAGAGAAGACAAAAAAGTTCTATTAACATACACTCCCGCTGTCTTAAGTCTTAGAACACCTCTGGTTTTTAGTAACATTCTGGTATTTCGCATAGATTATGAACCTTTAACTGTATTAACTACATAATATAAATATCCTCATGTATGTTCAGCAGTAATTACAACTTCAATGTAATAATTCATTAAAAATGATGAAATAGCAACACCAAGCATCAGATTTGAACCCCACAGAAAAATTAGGGGATGAGCTGAACAAACAGGTACAGAACTTGTAACCTGCTTCGAAACACACATTTATGGAATATTTTGAAACGATAATAGAATTATATAACAACAGAAAGTATCGAAAAATTAATCACGCGGATGCCAAGAATAGTGGAAATTGTAATAAAGAAACGTGGCGGCGGATTCTTCGATCAAAAGAAAATATATTTTTTTACTTCTTGGTAGGATTTTTGATATATAAAGGCAGCATACTTTCTTTGACGTGTAAACCTTTAAAAATTTGGAAAAATTTGTTCGCTTCGTTCAAGAATTATTTCATTTTTAGAGAGTCGAATACAAATATGATCACTGTCCTAAGACTTATGAGCGGGAGTGTCAAGGCCTGGATGATAAACGTCGCGGAATTATCCCCACTACCTCGACGTATATCCCGTCAGGTGCTTCGAAGCTCGAGAAGTCTCCTGGACGATACATGTCGCTGACAAGACCCGTGGTTGTTGACATATATCGAGAATTCGCTCCGCTTTTGTAACTATTTACCAATCGCCTCCGGATCACCTTGAACTGAAAATATTGAATTTCCCGGTCACGACGAGGTACCCTTCGATTCGCAATAACAGGCCCGTTAAAGAGATCAGCGTATCATCTCCGTGTAAGCATCTCAGGATCCCGGTTCACGGTTGCGCAACAAAATGCCAGGTAATTGTGTTTCGCAGATTTCTAGCGGCGATCTACAGGGTTTCATTGCGAACCCGTTGCTCGGCGACTCGCCAGGTTCCCACGAATCACCCCCACATCGGAAAGCTATCTTCGACGCTATTATTTCGAGGAAAGGGTCGCTCGGACGTATCCGAAGTCTTAATACGTTTCCCTAAACATTTTCAAAGAAACGATGAACCATCGTTGGCATTCCCACTGGAGGAAGAAACGTAACTGGAGCCTGGGACCGACGAGGACACGAGAAACCTCCCACTTTTAACGGTAAACAAACATCGGACCTAGAAGAGGGATTACGGAAGTTAAGACTTCGGAGTTCAGACTTCGCTGAACTTCTGATCAGCGTCGAAGAAGCTTGCGACGTGCTTCTCAATGATCGAAACAGTTATCCACTCAGTTTCGAACAACTGAGCGTTATCTATTTGCCGCGACGGATCAAATGAATAGGTATTATGATAATGTAGCAACATTTCCTTTCAATACGAAAGCTTTTAACGATTTCATCCGGTCAGATCTTTAACTACAGTATGTACAGTGGCGGACACATACTTATGTATACAACGTTAGCTAAAGTTTCAAGAACTATATCGTAAAAACCATATTAGGTGTAATCATTTTATTTTTGTAGTTAGAAAGTATAATGTATGCAATGCTTTCCTAAATATTTCTGATGTGCCCAGGTCAACATAACTCGAAATGTTGAGGTTTACAATGTTTCCCTACGTCACACGACGGACACATACTTATGAACGTCCGACTGTCGGATTTTCTTACAATGTAAACAATCGACATTCAGTTTCTGTTGTACAGTGAACGAGCGTGGATGTCCTGTGCAGTACACGGAATAAGTTAATGTTAATTATTATCATTTTAAGAATGAGTAAAGGTAAAAATATTACACCTCAACAACGGCTGCAAATACATATCGAAGCATTTCTAATGAATTGAGAATAACTGTCGGAGCTTGTTATGCAGCTACAAAGCATATAGAACTGCATAAAACAGTAGATAATGTTCCTCGAAAACAAAAACCTCGTAAAACGGATGTCCACACTGACCGTGTGATTCACGGTGACATTCATATTGAAATATCACCGTACTTGAAGCAAGCAATAAGTGTAAGGACTGTTCAACGTCGCTTGAACGAGTTTAATTTAATGGGGAGAGTAGCTCGAAAAAAACCTCTAATATCCGAAAAGAATCTACGTGCTAGACTTCAATTCGTAAAAGCTCGTATTAAATGGACAGTAGAAGAATGGTCTAAAGTTGTGTTGACCGACGAAAGCAAGTTCAATCGATTCGGTTCTGATGGAAAATGCTATGTTAGACACAAAGGTAGATACAACTATTTGCGAAGGTTAAAAGTTATGTTTAATATTGAAGCGATACTCCCAATAAATTGAGTTCTCAGGCGACGGTGATTTTTGTCCCATTTTTTTTTTTTAAGGAAATCGTCCACTGTGTGCTGTTTGTTTGGAAACAATTTTTCTATCTTTCTTTGTTCTTCAAGAAACTTTGCTCCGTGACCGCAACTTCGGCAGGAATGCCCATTGTGCTCGCGGTACGTTTCAATGTACAAGATAGGGTAAAATATGAACAAGAAATACGATCAACGTTCGATAATTATAATGAATGGTACCGAGTACGATTACAAAGAGGAATAATTCTGATCGTGCGAGTTGCTGCCACGCTCGAGTTTGCAAGATTCTCAACGAGTATCGAAAAACAAAAAAAAAAAAACGTCGGGTGACAATAAATTGGAACGACATTGATTTTTGTCCCAGTTTTTCGAAAAACCGACCACTGTGCGGCGTGCTCTGAAAAAAATCTCGGAACGAGTAACCAGCCGCGGCAAAGTAAGTCAATTAGAGGCGGAACGGTAAGCGGTCCCGAGCGCAGGTCCGCACGTCTCGTCTCGTCGCGACGCGATGGACGGACAGCGCCTCGAGGCGGTGTCAGAAAATCACCGTTGCGTTGATTAGCGATTTGCCGTGTCCGTCGAATCCTTCTGGCCCTCCAGTCTCCTCTCTCCGTCTCGTCTCGTCTCCTCTCGTTTTGTCTTGTCTTGTCTGGTCACGAGGGGGCAACCGTAGAAAACGCAGCGCACCGTTCGGACAGGCGTTTTCTCTTCACCTACGCTTTCGTCGACGCCGATGTCGAGACGCAGTCTACACAGATGCGTGCGTTGCACGCGCAACGTCGCTCCGGTGTACGTACCGTTATCTCCATACGCACTTTGACTTTATGCGGCTGTGCATATGTGGGTCTCTCGGGTGTGCTTATGCCTATGCTAATGGAGATATTCATTTGTCGGCTCGATAATAAGGTCGTGCACACGCTGGCGGCCTCAAGTTGCCCGCAACTTCGTTCGCGTTACCGGAGCTAATTTCTATCGAGATTTTGCCACCCGAGCCCGAAAAACGCGTTTACGTTTGCCTGTCATGCTCCGAATAATTTGGTTCTATGCTTTTTAATAGTATTGTTACGATGACCTTATTTTTCGGGAAAATAAAGGACGAAACTGTTTCATAAGAGGAAACAGGGTTGCGTTTAGTTGTTCGACTAAAACTGCAAAGTCCTGGAATTTTTAACTAAGTCGAATTTTAACTCGTAAACGACAGAAAGTTTCAAGCAATCGTATTACAGTAGCCTTGATCTAATCCCAACCCTCGAGTCCGTGCTGTTACATAGATCGTGCAGGGCCAGTGTCGCCAGATCAAGACTTGTTCCTCCACTCTAATGCCCCTTAAAAATAAAATGTACACAGTGAAGTCTTGATCTAAGCCCAATCCTCGGGTTCGGGCTGTTACATAGATCGTGCAGGACCAGTGTCGCCAGATCAAGACTTGTTCCCCCACTCTAATGGCGCTTAAAAATAAAATGTATATAGTGAAGTCTTGATCTAGGCCCAATCCTCGGGTCCGTGCTGTGGTATAGATCGTATAGGGCTAGTGTCGCCAGATCAAGACTTGTTCCCCCACTCTAATGCCGCTTAAAAATAAAATGTATATAGTGAAGTCTTGATCTAGGCCCATTCCTCGGGTCCGTGCTGTGACATAGATCGTGTAGGGATACTATTTTCTTGTGAACGCGTCGACCGCGCCGAACGTAGAAAAGGGCAGCGCGTCTAAACACGGATCACGTGACCGAAGGCGCACTAGATACCTTCAATTGAACCACTGAACAGTTGAAATTATAAATTTAAATTTAATTTTAAAATTATATCGTGTTTGGTGTCATTTTAATCAGAAAATTTCCACGAATAACTTGGTGAAAGTCCCATATAAAAATAATGAAAAATAAAGAAGTTTTGTAATTGGATTAGTAGTGGTTCTTGGCCCCTCGCGTGATATACCCCCAGTGGAGGGGATTAGGCGAACCGACTAAGATCGTATAGCTCTGATCGGCTTAAATCAAGACTTTACTGTACTTTGAGGGAATGCGAATTTTTATGTTTTTCAAGTTTTTTGAAGTTCTCGTTTTTTGAATTCTGTATAGGACCTGACGACGCTGAATTCGGTGCAAATGTGTGCATGAGACGAAAGCAAAAATCGAATGTGTAAAATGTTTTTATACGAAATCTGGGTGTCTCTAAAATATTTGAAAATTCCACGCCTCTGTGATCCGTCCGTTTCGCACAGGTATTCAATTTACTATTTAAATTTACGGAAAAAAACGAAAAAATGTCCATTGAAAAAAAATAATCCTACAGGTTGGTAGTGGAATAACATTTGCTTATCCTCTTGAATAAATTGTCACGGTAACTGTAGTTAATCTTGCTGCGGCTTTTCGTTGACCTATATATATACATACATATTTGAAATAGCGTTGAAAAAGCGGGAACAAATAAGAAGAACTCTGCGAAAAATTATTGTACAGTCAGCAGGAAACTATTCGAATTTCCAACGGTAGCGTAGTTTTAACACATTTTGTATTCGTTTTTTGTATCTTATAATGAACCTTTCCGCGCGTACTATCGTTCAAACACTGTAATCAGTCTCCGAGGCGAATGTAGATTGTTACAAATAAAAAAGTTAGACAACGGTACGGTATCTTCGAAGGCGCGAGACCAAAGGGAGAAAATTTGCAGCGAGATTAAACGCTGGGTTACGCGCCAGCTTAAACTTTCTATGTAGCTATTATACTTTCATATTTTCAGTTGCCAAGTATTCCGAGCGAAGCCCTATATTTTTTTTAACGCGCTAGTTCGTGTGCTCGATCTCCATTCCCCGCGAAAAGAAAGACAAGAATTGCGAAAGAATTTTTTCAGATGTTACAGATACGATCTAGCGAGAAGCATTTAATTCTAGGGTAACCACGTTGTTTCTGCTTTCTTGGACTATTCAACAAAAATGATAATCAAACGGAAGATCCTGAAAGATTATCCCCAAAGTAGAACATTCTCGAAGCCCGTACTTTTTCCACTGCTCTTGCCCCAAATTATTTTTCGTAATTTATTCTATTGGGTCTGGTAAAAAGTTCGTGGCGTTTTTCCTGATAGATGACTACAATTGCAAATAACTCTGGAAACACGGTGAACTCTCTCAATGGAATTAAGTTGCTTTCAAAAGAAGCCAGTGAAAACCACTTGATTCAGTTTTTCAACCAGAAACCACAAAAGTTCTTCACCGATAGCATCATGACTCTACCAGAAAAATAGCGAGACATTGTTGATAATAGTGAAGCATATTTGATTTAAATAAATTCATTTGCACACTATAAGAAAACCAGCTGAATTTTACTAAGAAAACGCCACGAACTTTTTTCCAGACCCAATATAATCAGAGTATTAGAAACTACAATTCGTGTATGAAAAGAAAAATTTAAACCCCTTGCAGTACTATTTATTTTGTGATTATAATGATTATAGATCCTTAATCAAGATTTCATAGAAAAAAAAGATACTTTATATTTATTGTATGCCTATGTTTTATCCAAAGGATATATATCAAGTACAACGAAATAGAATTTTATTCCGCTTGAAAGGAAATTCATAACATACGTATTTATTGACTCCGTTCAAAATCTTCATTACGAGTCTGACTCGATACAGTAGGGCAGGGGGTTAATGCGGGTGGGTGGTCAAAAAAGTGCACGCACGATTTCAAATGAAATAGACTATTTGCTGTTTGCTATTTGAAATAGTATTTTACCCAACTCCCATGACTAATGCCCGCGCGCTGCGAACGGCGAGGATTAATTGCGCCAGTCACCCAGCCGGTTCGCGATCCCGTGTATGCCTTCGGCGAATTACAAGCCGTGATTACATTTATTACAGAGCTCTCGGCCAGCGAATAATAACCGCGCGGAGTTTTAGGTTACGCTCGCAACGGAGCCTTTTGTTTCCCTCGGCACAAGTATGCCGCGCGACTTTGTAACACCGTGTAACTCCTAGGTTAACTCCTCGACGATTATTCAACACTTCCAAATTTCTGCACCAGTTTAGGGTAAGCCAAAGATGGCAACGATGTTCGGATTATTGAGCAAGAATTTTCGTAATCCGCCGAGCGGCTTGCACAGCGACCTGACACCGCGTTAACGAAGCTCGCGGGAAATTGATCGATCGAGCTTCGATTCCGTCGATAATACCGTTTACCAGCTCGTTTGACGGACATATTTCTTTTCCATTTGATGGAGAATCGCTGTTTCAACAAGTTCACTACCGCATCGATCGAACACGTAATTTAGTTACGTGAACCGGAATGCCAATGTAGCAATCAGCTGCTGTGAACACGCATAACTTTTGCACCAGTGAATTCAATAAAACTGCGATTTTTGGCATTCCCTCGTCAAGGCGTACACAGGGTTGTATAGTAAAAAGTTAGAAATTTCTGGGTTGCCAAGGTGATGTGTATAGCAGTATTATAAAACTGTAGAAATTTTGTCGAGGAGAGACCCATCGTTCGCTTGAAAATGGTTTCTATCTAGAATCAAATGTCTAGCTCCAATAATTGAAAATATATAAGCGCGTCTCGAGGAAGTATAGTGTCAGATTCGAGTGTAGCAGGAAGATATAAAAGTGACATAATAGCGATTCTGAGTAAGGCTGGCTTGCACCGACGCGTCGAGGAGATAGAAACGTGCGCAGAATTGTCCCCGGCGTTATGTTACTTTTCCCTAGGATCGTTAACATTGGGCCGGCGCGCAGGTAGCATATTTATGCTATCGCGAAATCCGAGATACAATGCCGGCCGATCGAGTTACACTGGCAGCCCGTTTATGGTTTTTTTTATGCGAAGCCTTCCTGTGCTTGCACGACGCACGTGACACACTGCGTAAAACGACAAGTCTATTAACATGCCCGAGTATTTACCCGCTCGTATTTCATCCGCCCGCGAAAGTATAGGAAAATTTTCACCGTGTCGCCGCGTTATCGGTGCTATAACAATGTTGATAAGGTGAAAGGACTATATGCAAGCGATACCACAAAGTGGCGACACAGATACCGTCCGTTTTCACGGAACACGTCGTTGGATGTTTGATCTTTTCGATGCGCTTTTAAGACTCTATTCGAATATTTGTTCATCACCGCGTTACAGATTTTATTTGCAATAAATAAACACGCATTTAACAGCGTTGTATTACATCTCGCGATCGCATTAATTAAAACTGTATAATATTCCCCATTATTTTGTAAATTTGTACTTCAAAATACACAATTAATATACTTTACTGGTATTATTATTATTATTAAATGACGCAGAAGCTTTAATGATGTTTCTCACAGGTGTCATTTCACGTTGTTGGTAATTTGTTGTAATTATTACACACACGAATTCGTAGACAGACCTACACAGAATTTATTCGCGGTAACCAGAGATTCAAGTTTCAATGCAAGAGAGCTAGTTGAAGTTTCTATCGAAGCAACAATTTTTTTAACGAAACGAAATGCCTGTGTTTATGCATATGCTTGCAGGGAAAAACACACGATAAGTAATTGACCGAGTCGTGTTTTAGAAAGTAAAGAAGTATTTAAAATAAGATTTACAAACAAACCGTCCACTTTCACCGCAGATGGCTGAAAATTTTTTTACAACTGTGTTCGACTAGAAATTCTTCTTACATCACGGAGTAAAAGCGCAGGGGATTTCGGTAATAAAAAATCAATGATACGAAGTTTCAATATCAATGATTTAGATAATATCAGTTAATATTTGTTACATTTCATAAGAGAATAAAATCGTATTGGTTCTGGGGTAGTTATTTAAGTCTCTATTGATATATATATATGTGAATACATAGCCTTGAAAGTAACTGATACATGTTATTTTATAAAAATGACGAGATTGAATTTATTTGGATTTTGTGCGGTTCGTATTATAATACGTCTACTAAATATATTATTATTTCCCACGAAAGCATCTTTATAATTTCAGTAATTGTAAAATAAAAAATCTAGAACCGGTCATTTTGATCGACAGTGGTGGTTTAGCGTTAATAAGACAAATTTTTACGGTTCTAAGTCTGCTACAAAATGCATGTAAAATTTTCTTTTTAACTCCTGACCTTTGCGAGTTATGAAGGTAAAAAAATGGGGATATGAATTTAAAAAAACGATGATGAAACTCAGAACTCGCAAAGGTCAGGAGTAAAAAAAAATATTTTACACGCGCACTTTATAGCAGAGTTGAAACAGTGCAAATTTGTCTTATTAAACTTTCTTGTAACTTCAACTAGTTACGAAATATTTGCTCTGACATTTATAGGCGGACAACCTATGATATAGGGGGGACCCTAATTTTAATCCGTAAAATTTCTATTCGCATCACACACACACACACACACAAAATTAAGGTTTCCCCTCCCTTTCCCATACAAAAGCAAGCGAGATATTTTAGATGCTCGAGTTAGGTGAAAGAACCTGTATATAAAAAAATTAAAATTTTACGGATTAAAATTAAGGTCCCCCTCCTTTCTCATTCAAAAACAAAATTCTAGTGTAAACATAAACGACCCAGTGTGCTCGCGCAGGTTTAACACTAAACCTACCAAGCACAAAACATAAAAGTGAAACGTCTTACAGAAGGGAGTAGATTGAATTTACTTAAACTTTGAGGGATTTTCATTATAATTTGTGCTTAACACGTTAAGCGCCAAATATCAACCCCAGAGATTCTTACAAGATCAGAGCAATTTAATTAACGAAACCACAACTAGAAATTTAAAATGTATTATAGGGGGTGCTGTCTTAACCCTTTTGAATTGGAAAGACTCCAATAAAATATCTTATAATAAAAATAAATTTCTAAACCCAGTCAAAAATCACTGTCAGTCATATGTGACTGACACGGCATTTAACGTGTTGCCCTTGCCCTACAATAACGAGCCAGACTCGTGATGAAGATTCTGAATAGAGTCTAATAAATGTGAACTTTATTAATTTCCTTTAAACCGAAATAAAATTCTATTTTGTTGTAGTTGGTATATATCCTTTGGAGAAAACATAGGCATACAACAAATATAAACTATTTTTTTTTTATTCTATGAAATTCTGAACAACGAAGAATTTCCAACCATTATAATCACAAAATAAATTAGTAGTGCAAGGGGTTAAATAAAGAAGTTAATTCAGTAATTTCCTGTGAAAAAATGTTTACAATTTCAATAATTGCGAAATAGAAAACCGATCGTTTTGACCCGTGGTAGGTTTAGTGTTAAACACAACACAAAGGAACGATGTTGCCCTGCATTGAGAAATCAAAAGCGATTCGTTCGGCCTCGTTAATTATGTGAACCGGAGACTCACCGAAACTCGCGATGTTTACATTTTCTTATCGTTCACGCGTTATCCGAGTAAACGTGATGCTCTCCGGCATAATATATCCAGGGCGCGCGCGCGCGCGCGTCGTAAAACGTAATTGCAGCGATAAAATCGATTAAATGGATCCCGGTTGAAACGGTTTCGCGCGCGCGTCACCGTGGATTCCGAAACAATCGCGTTCGCTGACACTCGGAATAAACGATTCTTGTATATTGCATAATACGCCCGCCGTCGCTGAGATTACGTTTTTCCCTCGACAATTTCGAAACGCAACAGAAACTCCACGCGGTGACTCATTCGATTCCAGCTAATCGTTCGCTGTACTGCAATCGATCACGTTCCCTTCCTTTTTTTTTCGGGGTTCGCGAAAAAACGCTAAGTGGATCCATGTCACGGGATCTGCGTGGGCGGCTCGGTTTCTTTTCTTCAACCGTTTCGTGACGAACGTAATTACCACGAAATTAGAAAACCTGCGCCGACTAGCGCAAAAAATCGGCCCCCGGTCCAGAAACTGTGATACACTGGTTAGTTGAAAAATTCGTTCGTTGTGGCTCATTCCCCACGCAGAATCGACCGCTTTTTGCCTTTTTTCCGTGTCTGGGTAATTTTAATTTAATTAAAGTATTATCTAATACACGGGAAATTAGGAGATGTTCCGGTGATATTTTTTCAATCGGACTGTACCGGCAAGTTTTTATTTTGGATGCTACCTGTGTACCGAAATGATTTTTTCTTAGCGATTAAGCTTATCATGAAAATGTCTTTTTTAATGGAAAAATTAATTTTGTGATATTTACAGCTTCTCCTTGGAAATAGGATTTTTAAATTGAGCCGAAAAGTGACCGTGTAACTGCCATGAATTTTTATCTATAAAATCACTTTAAATCTAATAGGAAAAACGTTCATGTACGGTTTTATGGAACCTCGTAATGGAATTCTAAAACGAGCGCTAGGATCGTGATTTCCATAATTCGTTAAATACAAAGAACCGAATAGATGCAAATGTTGTGCCTGGAAAAGTTATGAAGCTATTAGTGCGGCACCGTGCACACGCGGTAATTAGATTTGACCGTTCGAGTCACGCCTGGGGATAAGGAAAGTCGTAAATCAAATTTCAAGTACCGGCATTGATCGATGCTGCTGCTTGTTTTGATTTTCGAAACTTCACACGCTCGACTTTTGCGATCAGTTCCAGCCTCTATCTCTGCCCCGGGTCGCGTTAGTCGTTGCCAACATGCTAAAATCGAAAGTCAATGTAACACAAGTAAAGCGCCGAATGATTTCTAGTTCTATTCAGGTTGGAAAGTTTTGGAAAGCGAACGCATCGATCGCGTTCATCCGATCCAGCACCTGCGCGTCCCGTAAAAGACACGCAGGTATACTGAATTCGAACGCGGGGAGACAAAGATTCGAATTCAATCGGCGATCTGTGAAACCCGCAACCTCTCAATAATATCGGATTACTCTCAATTCGCTGGCTCGCTGAAAGCGTACAAATACGAACGTGAAATCGTGGCGTAAATTAATTCGGCGGCTTTCAAATTCACTCAACTCTAATTACTGCCTGCGGATATGTATTTAAATTTCTGTTTTTTATAAAAACCGAGAGACGAGCGCATTCGTGCAGATGGCAGAGGACTCAGCGCATTCACCGTTTATGGCGAAGCTCGTTAGTAAACTGTAGATCTTTATCGCGAAATAGGAAATTTTCCAAGTACGATTTGTAAAATCCGCGATCTAATCAATAGTATTTCCTAATGCAGCTACAGTGACTCCAACTAATATTCCTACATTCTTAAAAATCGCATAACTTTGTCAATGTTAGACTATACTACTTGAATTTGTTTGAGAAATTAGTACAATTGGAGCGTTACATAACGTGAGAAACATGTTTGATTAAAATTGCAATTGGTCGAAACTATAGAGAAAGTACTAAGAGTTGTATTTTACAATGTTTTAATGCGGGCTTACACTAAAAATTTAAAAAGTACGTTTTGTACATCTGTATCAAAACGATATTGAACAATATTTATAGCAAGATGCTGTTGCTGTAAAAATATAAATGACATCGAACTTGAACTTCGATATCAAACCTGTTTCACCGATTTTTTTGATGTTCTTAGATTTTTACAACTAGGATTTTCAACTTAAAAATTAGAAACAAATTCCAGAGTGTATGTATATCTGGATACTACACATGCGTAAGATTTTTTCAGAACTTTACACGCTATTAAACCCTTATCACTCGAATGGCGACTGTAAGGCGCCACTAAAAATTGCTGTATCATTATTAAAAATATTTTTTACATGATTAAATTTGTTTGTATTTAATAAATTATTAAACACTTCAGTATTGTGCGAGTAAATTGCACCATTTTCGTATGTATAACATGATATGCTTTTGCATATATAGAAGGGAAATATTCTAGGTCGAAAGAAATGTTTCGTTTTCGAGTTAAAATAGCTTCGAGAACAAAGGGTTAAACAGGGGAAATAAGATGAAAACTGATTTTTCTATTTAACCCCATGACACGGCCGATAAATAGTAACGGTTACAGGGGGGGGGGGCTCTGAAAATTGAACAAGCACGAGACTTCTACTTATACGACGGTTGTTACGGGCTCGAGGAACGAAGGTATCGTAGTTGCTCGTTTACATAAGTGTAGGATGGGATCCGGCTGCACGGCCGCGAATGGACAAAAGAGAATCGCGTGGAGGATCGGCACACGGACGCGACGCGACGTTTCAAGGAGACTACTTTCCGATTAGCCTCCGCGCGCCTTCTTCTTCGTCTCTGATAATCCGCTGAATTTGCTGAATCCTGTCGCGAGAACTGCGTGCTGTGTTATCGTGCCGTCACGCGAAGTCGGGGGCCTCAATCACGGCGAAATTACGTGCGCGTGAGTCACACCGTTTCGCGGAAAAACTATGCGAAAAGGTGGCGAAGGGTATACAACACTGATTTTACTATGTACGTCGCCAAGGCCTGGATGATAAACGTCGCGGACTTATCCCCACCACTCGGTGGACGGTACATGACGCTGGGCAAGATCCGTGTTGTTGACATATATCGAGAGAATTCACTGTATTGCGGATTATCGTAATTCTTCTACGGTCAACGTACACAACGACGTTAATTTAATGAACGATGTAACCTTAATGACGCGAATCGATTAATAACGACGTAACCTTAATGAATGATACACCTTCGTTGTGCTCCGACGGTTCGTTTCGTTGCCTGAAGGGCAATGTTTTAACGCGCTGTTGACAGATGACGAATCAATTCGTCATTCCTTGGCTCAACGTTATTCACCGGTGACGAGATTCCATTTGTCTTCGAGCAGATTTACGAGGATTGGCTGCGTTTCGACGCTGCAATTGGCAGCCATATTTAAGGCCTTCGCGCAAGGATATAGCAAGGTCGTGGCGAGGTAAATTCATTAATTTATTTTCGTATGTATAACATGAAAAAATATATATAGAAGGGAAATATTCTGGGTCGGAAGAAATGTTTCGTTTTGGAGTTACAACAGCTTCGAGTGCAAAGGGTTAACTCTCGAATGGGAAGACTCGGATCAATTTGACACAGAATTACAAACGTTTCATCTAAATTCTAATTGTACAGTACATAGCTGGTTCGAAGCGTTGGGTGTCCAGAGCCAATAATATGTACACAAAATTGATAGTCAAGGATTCGAACCGATCAATTTAATAGACTGTTTTATTGTAACCCGATATTTTAAAGAAACTCGTTCGATTGCAATGAGAAGCGTGCAGGGGTTGAACGAAGTTTAACAATTCGAAGCAAATGTGGAAGCCATCGTCTTCGTTGGAAACGAGGCGAACCAAGGCCGACGGTGGTAAAAACGAACGGAAGATGTTGAAACACTTGTTCTGGCGTGTTCGCGCGATTTCGAACATTGTCCTCCATTTTATCGATTGAATGTGGTCGGTGGCGCGGTGAACACGACGCGACGCGACGCGACAGACAATTACCGTGCAAAAGGCGGCGAGCGGGCACGCCGCGTTGCGTAACGCCGCTCGATGCAACGAAATTCGATCATCTTTGCCGTATAACAACACGGGAAGGCGAGAAGAAAAAACGAAAGGAGGAAGGGAAATAAGGAGAGCAACATTAAGGAGACAAACGGCGGTGACGCGGCGCGGCCCGCGTAGATGATGGAAACCGTAGCAAACCGTGCGAGGTCAGGATTAGTGAAAGAAACACATACAGTAAGGAGCAAAACTGAACCAATAACCACAAGTTTTGTATATAAATCATTATCTATTGCTAGGAATATAGAAGAATAACAGAAAATATCAACATTATAATTGTTTTTGTCATAGTTAAAAGTAACTTAAGAAATTTTTTTTCAATAATTAATGTCTCCTCGATTAGCAATGACGACAAGAATAGATTGACTCGGTTTTGCACCTGTCCCTACAAGAAATGTTTACGTGGGCACTTTTGTACGTTTACAAACTATTAGTCTACGTCTTAACACTCAGTTCTTCGCAATCAGTCGAACGGAAAAGTACGCAAGTGAAGTAAGAATGGTAATTATTTACATTTACATTTACATTACTTCCTCACCGATTTTGATGACCTTGAAATATGTTGTCAAGGTCATCATTCTGAACAACTTTTTCCTATACATGTTACCGCTGCTCAACTTTAGTTTCCGAGATATTCGCAAAAAAGTTTTAACATCTCAAAAAGTGATCGGAGTAGGTGTGGGTTAGATTTGAAGGTACATATTTACATTAGAGGTTTTTACATTAGAGAAGACGTATCCATGGAGAATTATTCGACAAAATTATTTTTTTGGGTATATATTATTTAAAAAATTGATACAAATGTGGATAGACACGTTCTTGTTATTTTTGTAAAATAATGTTAAGTAGTCAGTTTTAGTGCTCTGTAAATCTAGTGTTAAAGGGACATTGAAGTTGCAAAATATGAAAGAAAACCTTGCATCCAATATTCTACATACGAATAATAAAATATAATAATAATGTACTACAAACTACATTATAAAATACTAATGTAAAGTGTACTTACAAATTTTTCTGAATCTTCTGTTCCTCCGTTGGATCCACAGCACACAATTATTGACTCAAGCGAATACATCCGAATAATTGGACCACAATCACTAAACTCTACACAACACACTTAACACACACACACACACTTAACGAAATCGTGACAGCAGACGAGAAGATGTTACTCCGACCACGAATAAAATAATACTGCGATTTTAACCGTTCCCTTCCCACGGACGTGTGATACGAAAACAGGGAATTCCGGGAAATAGGGTCGGCGCCCCACCATAATTTGTTTACCTTGGTTTTGTATCTAGTGTTTATAGACCCACAGCGTCTAACCTGCCTAGGATAACCTGACCGTACCACCTCCGTGGAAGGGATCATTGTTAAAATCGCAGTATTATTTTTTTCGTGGTCGGTTTCATCTTCTCGTTCGTTGTCACGATTTTATAAAATGTGTTGTGTGTGTTGTTTAGTGATTGTTGTTCAATTATTCGGACCTATTTTTGTGAGTGGATAATTGTGGATCCGATGGAGGTACAGAAGATTCAGAAGTAAGTACACTTTACATTAGTATTTTATAATGTAGGATTAGTATTCGTATGTGGAACATTGGATACAGGGTTTTCTATCATATTTTGCAACGTATATTAACGATCATTAATGATTTCGTATATAGTATAATTTAATGTGGTTCAAATAAGATAGTACTTTAAATCAAATATTTTTATTTTGATAACCAGATATATAAAATGAAATATTTTTATTTTGTATTTCAAATATTTCCTTAGAATGAAAATAAGTTGGGCAAGTAGTTAATATTATAAATTATAATTTTTAACATGAGAAGCTATAATAGTTAGCAAAGTATTATTTGTAGTTTAATTACGAATATGTAACATGTCGATAAACAGACTACAATATCGTAATAACATTACAGGCAACAAAATATCATAAAAATATAAGTTACTGTCAAATATTTGAAATACTATTTTACACAGACCTACACACACCTACTCCGATCACTTTTTGAGATGTTGAAACTTTTTTGCCAATATCTCGGAAACTAAAGCTGAGCGGCAGTAACATGTATAGGAAAAAGTTGTTCAGAATCTGAGTCAGTGTATTTTTGTCGTCATTGCTAATCGAGGAGACATTAATTATTGAAAAAAAATTCTTAAGTTACTTCTATGATAAAAATAATTATAATGTTGATTTTTTTTATTCTCCTATATTCCTAGTAATAAATAATGATTTATACAAAACTTGTGGTTATTGGTTCAGTTTTGCTGCTTACTGTAATCGCTGCCGACGGCCGAGGATTAGTCGATCGAACCGGATGGAACGTGACGCGATCAGAGAAGCTGAATCATGAATCCGTGATTCTTCCCGGAACGCGGGAACGGGAAGCGAACGAACATGGGAAATCCATGACGCTATTCAATCCTGTATAACCGGAACACCTTCGCCGAAGAATAGGCAAGTAATCGTCGAAGCGATATCGAAGACTACCATGAAAGTGGACCTCCGGTTACCCTTGGACGTTTCACTAACCCTCCCTCCACCGATGGTGCTAGGTCTCACACATTTTTGGTGGTTCGTTCGGTTTTTGTATCTGTTTGATTTATTATTGTGTCCAGAAAGTAAGGTGAATTTGGAATTTAAATTTCGTCCGAATTGATAGATATTTTTTCCGTATAAGTTGGTAGGAGATTACTTTGAAGGGGATGAAATTCATTTGAAAGAATAAATAAAGATTTTTCGTTTTATAACAAAATTCACCTTATTTTTTGGACACAGTAGTACACTATGACGTGATTATGACATTTTTATGGGGCCAACTACGTCAAAGACCGAATACTGATTTTAACCCGAATAAAAGCTCCTTGAAGAGCGAGTGCAATTTCGAATAAATTTCTTGATCACACTGCTCGTCGTCGGGAAGAAAGATAACGCGTTATAAAGTCACTGTCGAAATTGACGCTATTAATAATGCGGGATCATTCGAAAGTTGCGGGCCTCTTTAATTCGTTCCAGATTGAACGGCAGACGGTGGCTGTCAAGGCGAGTCGCCCGACTTCGCGCATGGCAACGAAGCCGAACGCGAACAATTTTTCGAGCGAGAAACTCAAAAACTTCTGGTAAAAAAGGCTGGCAAAAAAATCCAGTATTCTCTCGTAAAAAGATCACAGAATGGATCAGCATTTGTAAAATACAGTGGTAATGAGTAGTAAAAGTTTCAAAACTTCGAATATAGTTTCCGCAAAAATAACAGCAACGCACCTTATAAAAAGTTTTCAAAAATTTCAGAACAATATTTATAACAAGATGACGTCGAACTTGAACTTCGATATCAAATGTGTTTTATCGATTTTTTCGATGTTTTTAGATTTTTACAACTAGGATATTTTCAACTTAAAAATTAGAAACTATATTATTAGAATTATTAGAATTATTAACTATTATATTATTATTAGAATTATTATTAAAATTAGAAACTATACATGCGTAAGATTTTTTTCAGAACTTTACACGCTATTAAACAGGGGAAATAAGAGGAAAACTGATTTTTCTATTTAACCCCACGACTACCTTACCGATCAAGATTTACGGTCACAGAGTTAAAATTTTACAAGTTTTCGCCTCATAAACTTATTAATAAGATTTTCAATGACTGTACTATATGCGAAAGAAAAATATCATCTTCTTCTAAATTATACACTCGAAAAAGTTAATACTTTAAATTGCTGTAGATGACTTGTCGTTCTTCGTATAAACTCGCTATCAAGTCGAGTGAATTACTCAACGATGTATTTATAAAGCCCTATGTATAAACTAACTGGCGATACGTAGAGCGACATAATTTGATTGTCGACTTACCTCTTGGGATATGGGGATGTTGTTCTTATTCCGGCTAGTGTTGGATGTATTATTAATGGCGGATAGCGCGGTGAGGGCTGCAGTGGCAGCACTGCCGACCGTCTTCCCGCTGACCTTGGTACCAGCACCACTGACATCTTTGTGCAGCGTTCCAGGACTCTGAAATTGAAATATCGGCACAACCGTTAGTACAATGCGGGACCGGGGGGCTAGGTTCGTCGATGATAATGAGGGGATGCGACCCGGCGTCGTCCAATGGATGAAATACGTGACCAGGGGGAAATTTAATGGCTCCCATGTGCGGCGGCGAAATAATGCACCCCGATGATATTGTAAATAATATTCCGTGGGAACGTCTCGGATGCGTTTACGGGTTCTGTTTGTTTTTCTTTTCTTGTCCTAAACCCCCGGACTACACCCCGGTCATTGATTCTCCTGCTGCTACACAGCGAATCGAATAATAAGGATGCGCTTTGTTTCTCGGGTCACTCGGGATGAGCCTGGTTAGCGGAGAAGTTATCTGTTTCGAAATACTCGAATGAATAATATTGTTCATTGTATAGAAAATTCACGGTTGAAACTTTGTTCAGATCGTATCGACAAGACCGGCAGAAGGTTGACTAAGTATTCTTCAATTATTTTTAACAGAGGGACATGTATTAACCCGTGGGTTGCACTCAGCTGCGTAATACTTTTTGCATAATTGATTTAATTCTATTCTATCTTTCCAATTAGCACATACCGAAGAGTAATGTGTACTTTTTTCTTTATACTACCACTTTTCTTATCACATGTTATTTCTATTATTAAAAGTAGATACTTTTCGAACATCTGGTATGTCACTAATCGATGACCTCGGCAACCGGTCAGGGTAAATCCAAATATCTCAGTTTATTAGAACCGCAAAGGTTACATTTTCCTTTTGTTCTTAACTAGTATTTTACAGCTAATTTTCAATAGACACCATTATCTGAGGTTTTACGTCTATTTACGATCAAGTAAGTTACCTTCAGAACATATGCATCAGAAAGGGGGTGAAATAGAGAAATGCTAGGTAACGGGAACATATGTGTCTAGACAGGATCCATGGGGTAATTCTTCAGCAAAAATAAGACGATCGTAAGAAGAATATATTGTCCGATATATTATACTGCGCGCGCGCGCGCGCGTTCCGCCCCAGGTTCAATGAAATCAATCACGTTCGCCTCGATCGCGGCATCGATCCGGGCGACCAGCAACCACTTTCCATCCGGCTAATTACTATAATCAGTGCGTAATCGCTGGGAGCGCGAAAAGGCGACCTTTCTCGTCGAGACCTCGACTTTCAAGTTTTCTTTTGATCGGCCGCAGGCTGGCAAGGTACATGCACAGCCACAGGGATGAATCGGTATCGTCAGACAAACAGACGCGTCCCAACCGAGGAACATTTCGTCCACCGAACCGGCAAAAGTCCCCGTGACATTTACGTTGATCCAACGCGACCCGTTCACTTCGCATCAATTACGCGGCTCGTATATCATACGGTTTAACTTGGGAGCAAGCGGCACGCAAACGGGGGCTCGTGGCTACGCTCCCCACGAGCTGGCTTGTTTCTGTTAATTAAGGGCCGCCGGTATAGCTTCCCCGCAGCTTATGCACGCTGTCTCATTTGCGTCTTGTCGCAACGGACTAAACCAAGTGATTTAGTAATAGCAGACAAAGAGATGACGTGGGCGGAGGAGGCTTCGAATGTGTATCCAAGCGCGGTGCTATAGCGATCGATGCACCGGGACGAGCAGGCGCGCGTATCCTCAGATTGTTAATATGTGTAGAGCCAGAGAAATATTGTAAATCTTGTTGCACTCTCAGAAAGTGTGAACGCTTTTGACGATTGCGCAACCGAAAATGCTCAACCTACATGTTGACTCTCGAAATTTTCTACGATGTTCAATAATACAGGTTGGTCCACGCAATTGTTACAAGTCATAACTCCGTTATTATTGCATTTACGAAAAAATGCCAAAGGAGAAAGATAAATGGTTCGAAGAGCATCTGTAGGCCTTTACATTTTTTTTAGATGCAGCAGTGCATGTGCAATTAACAATTGCATCATTTCTTTAAATAGAAATGCATATTTTTGTTCACACAGATCGATTCTTCCGTTCATTTTACGTAAAAAATGATTAGGGTACCATGGCAAAAAAATTATTAGATCTCGAGATATTTTCAAAAAATGTCTTTATTGAAGAAGATACTCAAACACTTGATGACTATGTTGTAAAGGTAAACACCCTTTCGACCTTGTTATCATAACAGAAACTGATTTGTACGAGTAAGCATTTCATCATTCAGTAGCAATTTGCGTATCGTAACTCGAGTACGAAAACTAAGAATTTGAAAACGTGTAACTGTATTTCACTAAATACAAGAAAATGTATTTTACTAACAGTGAGAAACAAGATATGTACGACACTTTTGTGTTGTGTGACAAAAATACGAATACCACCGCAAGAATGTACCAGGAAAAAATCCAAACCGTCGACAACCATCGCGACAATTGTTTTTTCCAATTGAATAACAATTTGCAACACTATGGTGCATTTACCAAACCCAAAAGAGAAGTTCCAAAACCAGTAGTAGGAAATGAAAACAACAGAGTGAACATACTCGCTTATTTACAGTGGAAAACACAAGCATCTACACGAGAAATATCGAGAGAATGCAATGTAAGCCTCGGTAGTGTGAAACGAATTTTAAAATCAGAGAAGCTTCATCTGTATCGAATTAGTGTTGGACATGCCTTACATGCTGAAGATTCAATAAGACGTATGCAATTTTGTCAATTTGTTTTAAACCAAATTCAGATGAACGAAGATTTCCCGCGGCAGATTTTGTGGACGGATAAATGTACGTTCACCAACAATGGTATTTTTAATCGTCATAATGAACATACAATGGGCAAGAAGAAATCCATTCCTTAGGAGGAACATACATCACCAAATAAGGTACACTATTAATGTATGGTGTGGGATTTTAAATACCAATATTATTGGTCATTTTTTAAAAATATCTCGAGATCTAATAATTTTTTTGCCATGGTACCCTAATCATTTTTTACGTAGAATGAACAGAAGAATCGATCTGTGTAAATAAAAATATGCATTTCTATTTAAAGAAATGATGCAATTGTTAATTGCACACGCACTGCTGCATCTAAAAGAAATTTAAAGGCCTACAGATGTAGTGCTCTTCGAACCATTTATCTTTCTCCTTTGGCATTTTTTCGAAGTTTCTATCGTAAAAAATATTTCAAATAAATTTCATTCTGTTTGGACCGATGATCTAAAAAAATCACTTATCCGCATGAGCTTCTTCCCCAACCGCGTCGGATAATCGACGTTCTACTTTACAAACACTCACCAATATGATAATATAAAATTAGATCGTCTCTATTTCACTGTGTCACGATGTTTAACAATAGATAGAGAAACGACCATTTATATTTACAAACGGAGAATAAATGAAAACAAATAAAAACGTTTGAAAATAGAGTCTAGCTGTATTCCAATATCCTCAAAGCGAAATGCTATTGTAAAAACTTTTAATCAGATCGAATATCTCATTTTCTATTTATTGTTTACCGCCTGCGATTGCCGTTTTATGCATCTCCGCGTGTCTCTATGTACATCGCAGTGCCCACGTGTTGTCCGGGACACGATAAGAGCTCGATAAGCCCGCAGAAATACAAACATTCGCGGTTATCGTCGCGCGCCGGACACCGTCACCGTTCTGGAGCCGTGATATCGTTTAATTGTTCACCGGCTGCGACGTTTATCCGGGCTCTCAATTAACATGTCTTGTCACGGCCTTCGTCGCAGCTCGCGAACGAAACCGCGGACACGTTGCATTAAACATGAACGAGAAAGATGCGCGCCTGTGCACTTGTTGCACTGCAGCGAAATATGTACGCTCGATTTTTAAACTTTGCGTATTGTTCCGAAAGATACGAGGCCTCCCACAGCACAATGAAACACAAACTCGTAAAACTAATCATTTCACTGTGTAATATGCCTCCAGAGAGGATATCTCACCCTTCATCTTGGCAAGAAACTGTATTAAGGGGTTATATACAGTTAGAATTTTCAAAAAATCGATTTTTTTTCATTTCATTTTCGTAATGTACATATATTTAAGTATACGCACAAAAAATTTCAAGTCAATCCGACGATTATTTTCGAAGTTATACGCATATTTGTAAAGACGTGTCAGAGCGTTTGAAAGTAGGAGGCGATCTTTCGACGCGTTTTTCTCGAAACTGTGTTTTCAAAGTCGGTGACCAAGATTTCTCGGAAACGGCTGAACCGATCACTCTCAAATTTTGACACGAGCTTCTCAAGTATATTTTTTAGTAATTAATCGAAGCTTTTTTCTCTCCGATGAATATTTTTTTTATAAACAATTTAAGGCCAAAATTTTGGTGAAAAATCGATTTTTTTCTTTGAAAAGCCGCCATTTTGTCACAAAATTTTATTTTGCTTATTCCTTCGATTAATTACTAGATTATACATTTCTTTAACGAAATCAGTTTGGTTTTTTCATTTTTGATCATCCAGTCCAGAGATATAGTGGTCACCGCAAGGCGCCTTTTTTTAGAGGAGCTCCAGGAGATCAGCTATAGCAGGTTTCAAAATTATTATTTTTAGAAATAAAAATGTTAAAATACAGTTGAAAGTTACCATAATATGTGTACAAATTTTTACATTAATAGATGTAAAGGTCTTCTCAGGAAAAATTCTTAAAAAATCGCTTTTTTTGGGCCTCCTAACTGTATATAACCCCTTAACGGAATCCACTTGAAACGCTGTTAATAAAGTGCGAAACTTCAAAACTTTCGGCTGGATAGTCTTATTTTCACAAACTAGCTGGGAAAAGAAAAATTTCCGCGAGCGCGGAAGCTTGCGAGGAAGGTATTTCGAAGAAAAAGAGCGAGTTAAAACTTTTATTTTGCTTCGGGAGAGTTTCATCGGGAAACGCCCTTTCGGAAAAGTTCGGCCGGTTCGATTTTATTTACGCCCGGCCGGTTGGACGATCATCCAATAAAATTTCAAAGGCGGAACCAACAGCGGGTAAATAAAATGGGGGACTTTTGCCTGATCGATCCTTGAAATGTCGGCGCTCTGAGCTCGCGGCTGTCGATTTCCCCGGCGAACGGGTGCTCGCAGCGGACAATTTTCCACGCTTGCGGGACGCACGCCCTTGCCGGTGAAAGTGTTAATGGAAACGCGCACATACGCAACTCGCCCGCTTAGATCGCCGGACAATTGAAATTGGAAGGCTGGCGAGAGACGCGTCCGGCGTTTCAGGACTTTCACGCCGCGAAATAACATAGTCGACCAGAGTTTTCCTGCGTCGGAAACGAGCTGTGGCGAATCCTCGTGAACACGTGTGTCAGCCTCGAATTAAAACGCTCGGGAATTAACTCTACTTCGGGCGCCGATTGTACCAATAGATATCCGGAATGCTGTTCTCGCGCGTAAAAATGCAGATAGCAATTTATCTGCTGTCACAAATGTTTGGAAAAGCTTCGACGGAACTTGCGAGTCCGTGAGAAACGATGGAATAGTTATTGCCATTTGTAAAAAGAATAATCTCGATTGTTCTCGATACAGATAACGCGTTTCAAGACTCACTGTCGTAAGAATTAAGGCTTATCGCGCACGTGTCGCTGTGACCTTTTTCGTTATTTTGTATTACGGTAGATATAAATCACCTTGATCGCGTGTTCACTTGTATAAAAATTTCGTATAATAGTTAGCGTAAAATAATAGAGTACGACTGGTTTAATTTATCCCAATCCCGAGAGCATAAATAACAGCCTAAGTTGAGTTAAAGTAGAGATTCAATTAGCCGCGGGTTACTCGACCGTGCACCCTATAAACATAAACACGCGATACAAAAGCCGAGCGCCTCGTCTTACTGTGCATTTTTATGCGAGAATTAATTAAAACACGAATTTTTAAATTAATATCCGGAATCTCCGTGGTAGGTAACGTTAGCAATTCATAAATTCCCCAATTAATGTCTCATCCGGTTTTCACGGGTCTATGAAGTCTTAATTCATATTTTAACCTCTTAACGCCACCCATAAAATCCGTATACGATGATACATATCAAATATCCGACTTGTGTAAAGAGATTGACGTTCCTGAACACTCTCTAACCCCATTGTTGTATTTATAGTATGCGCGTCTTCGTTTAATCGGGGTGACACGAATCGATAAATTGAATCGAGAATAAATAGAATGTTTAACTTTAGTTTTATTGTAAGCGTGTTTACAGCCAAGGTTCAAGAACATTTCTTGAAACCCTAGGGGGACCGTGTCATCGTTATTTCACTATTTACATCAAGTGCCCTACTTTTATGAATTTTTTATACTCAAGGTCATGAGAAGGTCATAATATTACAGGTCGTTGGATTCGTCTTGACTTCCCTATCACATAGCGATAATAAAAATATGTCATTCCATTTAAGAAACACTTCGATGACCTTGAAATCTTAATAATTATAACCTCTGAAACAACTAATGTTTTCCTCTGAAATTTTCTTCTACCATAAAAAACAAGCGAGATATTTTATATGGTCGAGTTAGGTGAGACACCCAATATATCTGCCAGGATATACTATTCTTTGATCCACGCCGAACGTAGAAAAGGACAATAGTGAAAATAGGAAATAATGAGAAATAAAGAAGTTTTGTTTTGCAATTAGTAGTGGTCCACTGGCCTCACACCGATATACCCGACCCGTATAATGTTACACTCGGCGACCGAGGTCTCTCGAGCTTCATGGTCCCTGACGGGGTATACCCCGCGGTAGTGGGGATAATTCCGCGACGTTTATCACCCAGGCCTTGGCGACATATATAGAGTAAACACTGATTTTAAAGAGTGAGCTACAAGGGTTGCTCTAAGAATTTAAAAGTTTCATTTTTAATCCATCTCTATAACGCAAACCGGTTGATAAATTCGGCAAAAGTGTATTCGCAGAAATTCTGATGGAAAAGCGAGAGAAATACTGTCGCACGATCATCGGAAGAAGCGATACTGGATACGAATATCCTGGAAACGGAAGCGAAACGGTAGCAAAGCGTACAGGATACCATTTCCAATGCGCAGCTTACAAAGAAACAGGGACAAAGGCGTCGAAACACTTTCCATGGGGGATACGTTCTCGTGGAAAGGTGCGTTGACCTCTGTGATCTAATGGCACAAGGTTGCCCCGCGCCGCGTTTCGACATTGATAATGAAGCACAGGTACATCGAACTGAACCGGTGCCGTTGCCCCGTTACTTCCGGACGCGCCTAACTTCGTTTAGCGAAATGGCATACGGAAAGTTCAACACTCCTATCCCGAGCCTCCGACTTCCTTAATTAGCGAGCCGCTCGTTAATCGATTTCACCTTAACTGTTGTCTAAAACTACAGTGGCACGGATACGGTGCGATGATTATTCTATTACGGGCGTTCTTAGTCACAACTCAGATGGATAACATCTTCATTCTATTGACCAGTCTGGAAACTATCCTTCCCAGAAGTGATGACTATAACCGTTCTAAATGTAGAGTGCGGAGTTTATATATGTACAACGAAAGCCTCTAAGTGCAATTTAGAACAAACATTACAAAACTTTAGGAACATCGATGCACTATTTTTAACCTCTCTTTTAGTATCATTAAAGAAAGAACTTTTAATCCGAAGGAAACAATTTTTATTTTGCATAAAGAACCGCAATCTTGTTGCAAATAGAGTAAGGGGCCCAGTTACTGTGGGGGTACCAATTACTTACTGTACCTATATCAATTATTTTTTAAAGCATAATTTATATTTAAAAAAGAGTTATTACATTTATTTCATTAAAACCAGTTAATGCATCCTTTTTTAATATTCATTGTGCCTTAAAAATAAGTACAATTAATATAGGCGCAGTAATTGATACACACCCACAGTAATTGGGTCCCTTATCCTAGACTGATTTTATGCACATGTGACCTTTTGCATCTTTTTGGTCTATTGCAGAGCCTCTAATAGGTTAAAGATATTTTTCTCTTCGTAAAAATTGATATTTACAAAGCGATCCGCAGTCTACTTATAAACACTGGAGATCGCTGCATATGCTTGTACCGATGGAGTGTGGTAGAGAATGATGCATAAAAACATAAGTACATAAGGGTAAAGCTTATTTTCAACGATTCTACAAAGATGTTCGTTGAACTTGGTTTGGGCTTAAAAAGCTAATCCGTACCGCATTGTTTCAATTAATCGATGTAGGCCATTTGGCTTCTTCACTTGCTCGCAATGGCATCATCGATAACCCCAAATGTAAATGTAACCAAGAGCAGGAAATGCTTAACCATGTTCTATGGCAGTGCAACCTATGTAATGATCAGAGGATAAAATTTATCCAAAATCTTTCTAGAGCAGGTTTTCAATTGCCATTGGACATAGTTTGTTGCTTAATAGCTGATCCTAATATTAATGCGGGCGCATGTATGATAGCCTTTCTAAATACATGTAACCTACGTGCCTAAGAATCTTCGTTTCTTTTTATATTGTTACTAACGTTGTCGTTATACCATACAATATATTTTGTAATACTCTGTACTAAGCATTATGTTGTAATAAATCTCATAAGTAGACTACGGATCTTTATGCAATTTTCAACATTTTTGTTAGCAAATTTTAGGAAAATGGAAACAGATAAATCCTAATTCTCAGTTGTCGTAACCTTTATAGATCTGAAATAAATAAAAATCGTACTAAATTCTGTGGAATTTTATATTATAACATTTTTTGAAAATTTTCAGAAACGATAAATGCATAAAGATCTGCAGTCTACTCATAAGAGATTTCCTAAATAAAAAAAAAAATTCCTTTTGGTCCCCGGAACAGAATGGAGACAGTACACAAAAGGGCGATCCCAAGATCATTGCAGCCCGAGATGTCCCCCGCCTTGACGAACGGGATATTATTGCTCCGGCGATGACTGCGCCCGAAGAGAGCGGTCCAAGAGAGCTCCGGGCGTTTAATGATCTCTCATCAATGTTCTTGCTTCGGCAATCCTCACGGATCGCTTTCACGAGCCATTGTCTTCGGACGATCCCGTGATTATTTGTTAATTAAAAAGTGCCCCGTCTCGGTCGCCGGTCGCGCCAACCCTTCCTTTCTTTTCCTCCACGATGCCTTAATTATGGAAGTAATAATGAGTTAGCCGTCGTGTCGCGTATGCTCCCCCCCCCCCCCCACCGAGATCGACCATTCAAACGCAGTTTATGTAAACCGCGCAAGGTTACGCGGGCCGACCTTTGTCGGACGCGTATTATGCAACTTTCACGTCGCGTGAGATATTAATTTGCTTCCTTTTTCTATTCCGGCCTCGACGCGCCGCATACTTATCCAATGAACGAAAATAAAAAAATAAATCTACCTTTCCGTTCGCACCCAGGAGTCTCGCAGGAATGTTCCTGAGTATCTATTTTATATTAATAACAATATGATAACCAAGAAGCAAACGAACGTCAACTATGTCTGGAAACGTTCCTTGCGAGCCAGAAATTTCAGTCGACGTTCATCTTCTAATTGTACGAGTGAATTGTATCTGTGAATTATTTGTTAATAGCGAGTACAGTGAATTCTCGATATATGTCAACAACACGGGTATCGTCCAGGAGATATACTCGTGTTATGTTTACGCTACTCCTCAGCGTCCGGGGCCCTTCGAGCTTCGTGGCCCCTCGCGGGTGGTAGTGGGGATAATTCCACGACGTTTGTCATCCAGGCCTTGGCGACATATATAGAGAATTGCCTTTCTGCTTTGTCGGTGTTAAACCGATAATACAAATTCCCAAATTTCTGCCAGATTTAACTGCTTGCACTAGTATTTACTTTGTGATTGTAATTATTAGAAATTCTTCATCGTTCAGAATTTCATAGAAAAAAAAAGGATTGCTTATATTTATTCTATGCCTATGGTTTCTCCGAAGGATATATACCAACTACAACAAAATAGAATTCTATTTCAGTTTAAAGGAAATTAATAATATGTATAGGGTGTTCAATAAAACCATTGAATATTTATATGGTATATAGGATACACTGTACTGAGTAAAAAAGCTTTAGTAAACATAGGTCGAAAGGTCAACCGTTTCTGAGATACAAACATTTTTGTTTGCTAGAATCACGATTGACTTACTACTGATTCTCAATGAAATCTACTGTCGGCACTTGAATAAGAACATTCAGAACGCGGTTTATAAACACTAAAGTAAACATCGCCTGCGATGGAAACAAGCGTGTGTAGAAATGGAAGGTGGACTCGTGGAAAATCTTCTGTAAACATCGAAAATTCAATAGTAAGTCAATCATGATACTAGCAAACAAAAATGTTTATATCTCAGAAACGGTTGACCTTTCGACCTATGTTTACTAAAGCTTTTTTACTCAGTACAGTGTATCCTATATACCATATAAATATTGAATGGTTTTTTTTTAACACATTGCGTATGGGTCACGAGATATCCCGTTTTTAGCAAATCGAACGTTGCGTACAAGTCACGAGATATCTCGTTTTCATGTTGTTTTTTCGATTCAATCGGCAACTTAAGCAAATATTTTTGTTACGTTACCAGGGTAACGAAGCCTCCCCCACTCTTAAGACAAATGATGAGCGAAATAATTGAATTTTGACATTCCGAGCATGTAGATGCAGCATGATGCAGATGTAGCATGTTGATCAGTCATTGTTGCATTAGTAGATCTGCGCCGATCGTCCTACGTACCGTATCTTATAAAGTGTTGTTTTTGTACATTTTGGAATTTCAAAGTTCGTGTTTTCATTTGTGAGGCAACAGTTTTTTTTTAACCCTTTCGCTACGGTAGCAGTTTCTGTATATATGTTGTTCTAAGTCTTAAATAATAACTGTGCTGAATAAAACAATCATTGCTCTAATGTAACAAGTATATGTACATTTTCAACAGAAAATGTTCTGCCAAATACAAATTAGAAATGTACGTATCCGCTTCCTATTGCTCGCCAAGCATGCTTCTGGAGCGTTCGAAAATGTGCGGGCTTTGAGCTCGTGTTGAACGCGCAGTGGCCCATACGCAATGTGTTAACACCCTGTATATTTATTAGACTCTGTTCAGAATCTTCATCGCGAGTCTGACTCGAGGTTGTAGGGCAAGGGGTTAATTAAGGTTTTATAAAAGGTTGTTCTCAAAACTCTTTCATAATATTTAATGAAAATACAGTCTGATTCGGTTTTTTGCCCATGATAGCTCGAATAAATCCCACTGTTACTAAACTATTTGTTCTAATTGTTTTTTTTGGGTGGGGGGTTAGACGAGCAACTAAGTCATAAAGTGACAAGTGCATAAGCGTCACTACCGACTCGGAGGAGAAATTCGTTTTTTTTCGGATACTTTTCACAGAAGAAAACGTGACTTTCTCATACAAGGTTTTCGTCCATTCAGCGTACGCGGCCGATCGAAAGCAATAATTTCTCTTAAGAGCTGCAAGTAGACCATAAAGGAATTCAATCTCTCATTGAAGACCCTTACGCGGAGCAGATGCGTGTCCGGTCTCGGAACGGGTGAAAGAAGCTCGCCGATGGGATAGGCGAAGAGGCGAGGCGAGGAAGAGGCGAGAAAGAGGAGAGAAGAGGGAAGAAGAAGATGGCTCTCGCTGAACCCCATCATTAGCCCCGACCGAGGGTCGAACCCTTAATCTCTGGTGGCTCTCGCGTTTTTCCATTTCTCCCGAGACACCTGGCTGCCGCGGATACCGCGCGCGCGATAGCAGGTGATCAGATTCGACTTGTTGGTACACAAGGTGCGGCCCGAAGAAAGAGAGAGAAGGCCCTCTTCAAGGTTTCCCGGAGATCGCAAACCGAGCAGCAGCTTTCGTCTCTCTTCCCGGCAGGACTTTTATTAACCTCGAGGTGTTAACGACTTCGTTGAAGTATATTAAACGATAATCCATATATTCTATTGAGGCATCAAACCCGTACGAGTATCGATTAATCTTATCTCATAGTTTTCGAGGGATCTAGTCGATTTTCTGGATTTCTCAACTTCACCCGGAGACACGTGAACACCTGTTCGGTATCGTAGTTTATTTTCCAAACTTCACTTGTCATTCAACTAAAAAAGTATCATTGCGATTATTCGTATACTCGATGTGGAAAATATCTCTGCACCTGTTAAAGGGTACAAAGAAGATATAAATACAGTGAATTCTCGATATATGTCAACACGGGTCTTGCCGTGTTATGTTTACACTCCTCCCGCGGTAGTGAGGATAATTCCGTGACATTTATCATCCAGGTATTGGCGACGTATACAGAGAAATCAGTATATAAGGATAAATATTTGTTTTCTTATAAAGTGCAGAATCAAACAATTCTAGTATTGTACGATGCTCCATTAGAATTTAGAAACCATGTAAACCTGTTTAATGTAAGCCAAATGTAATAATCAGACATCGGATCTTTATGCAAAATAAAAAATTTCTATGTGAATTGCAACAAACTGGAACGAAATAGAAGTTTACTTTCTTTCCTAATATGTTTAAAAGGTTGAAAATAATATAACTGTACTTTCAAATTTTTCTAATGTTCTTACTATTGTAAATTACGCCTACTCATTTTTGTCATAAATGCATAAAATCCGCTGTCTAGTAATAATACTGTACTTGCTATATAAACCACTTGGTTTAAAGCAATAAACAAATAAATAAACTCTAGTATTGTTACTAGACTGCGGACCTTTGCGCAAGATAAAAATTTTCTGCGTCAATTGCAAGAGACAGGAGCCAAATAAAATGGTCATTCACTTTTTAATAATTTCAGCAAGATGAAAATAACATTGACGTCTCCTTAAATTCTTTCGACCTTTTTCCTGTTCCAAATCTACTCGTTTTTGTCGTAATTATTACACATTTGGAAATGGCGCACGAACGCTTATCATTTTACTAACACGCTTGTTTGTCCCATGCATATGAGATAGAAGTTTTCGTTTTCGGGAAACGCTCGAATAGTTTCGTACCAACGAGTAGCAAAGACCACAGGCGACCGTTTTTCCCAATAAGGCGCACACACACAGTCCGTTCCACTTTGTGTATCATTTATCGGTACTGTGATTAAACCGGCACGAACTTTCTTGGTTACCTAACGCGCAATCTCCGCGGCTAAAGCTCCGCGTGTATCTCGGCCGAATCCGGGCGGATTTATCAGCCGGTCGTCGGTGATTTAAATCCCGCAATTTTTTTTTCAGCTCGCCATGTAGGGGCTGCGATCGAGAGCACGCCGGTTCCAACTTTCCTACACAGACAGAAGGTGCGCACACACGTACAGGGGAGAGAGACCGGTGCGCACCGCGAGCCACTCGAGAGAACGCCTGGATACCTGCACGGAACAGGCACGACGACGACCAGCACACAGATGCGTGCAGAAATCCCTTCGAGACACGTGCAGGTCAGCAGATGTATCTGGTCTCAACACCTGCCACAGCCAGACCAGCGCAGGTACAAAGGCTAGGTTTAGGAGCCCCGGCCAGCAGCAGCTGTCCGCGGGACTTTCGCATAGAGACCTTTTTCCGAGAGGAAACCTTTTTCGAGAGAGAGACTCTCTCTCTCTCTCTCTCTTTCTCTCACAGCCCAGGCCCATTACTTTTGTCCCGGAACGGTCTGTGTGCGTGGGCGAGCCGATAAAACGAAATCCACGGACACTCGAGACTTCCTGCGACCAGCCGCTCTCGCCTTATGGCCGGATAGATCGATAAAGACCCTTTCCAGACGTTTTTGGAAACTCCTCGCCGGGGGAGACGACCTACTTGAAGCCACGAATTTATTAAACTGAAAGTCTCGTCTCTCGTCTTCTCCCGCCCCCAACGAACAAATCGATTTTCGCCACTGCATCGTTTGCGTTATCTCGCACTCGTTTTCAATAGACTGCGCACTCTTACACTAGATCAAAATCTTCTGAAACAAGAGTCGAATAGAAATCCAGCAATCCCAAAAACTCCATAAAATAGAAGAAATGTAACACTAGAACTACCGAACCAGTCAAAATGACTGATTCCGAATTTTTTCTCTCACAATTACTAAAATTATAAAAATATTTTCATCGCAATTTTTTAAATGAACTTTTTCATTGAAGCATATGTTAGAATAAATATGGTATTAGGTTTTGTCGTTATTACAAAGCAATATTTTCATCAGTTGTATTTATTACTCGGTAGTTCTAGTGTTGATGAAATAAAAATGGAAAAATCATGATTAGACTGGTAAATGAAACGTATTTAAACTTTTAATAAACCAGGCCAGTTGTAAACTGCGCAACAACTTGCTTCGCAAAAGCTTTCTCCTAGAAACTGCTTTCGTCTTTTTCGACATTTATGTCCACTTATTCTTCGAGGCTTGCGAAGCGGGGACATTTTACGGAAACTTTTACGGTAAAATTTGACAGAAACAGTCGGAAGAATGAACTTTGGATGTTTCCCATGGTAAGACAGTATAAATCATCGGGCGTACAATTACCGGTTCTTGTCTCGCTAAAATTTTGCAACGACGACGCTCACGAAGCGGAAAGAATGGCTGCAATAAATATAAGATTCCTGAAACAAGAAGTTAATTGGAAGTTCTTCTTGATAGTCGGGCCACAATTCCGAGAAAACGTGACGATTAGATCTACCAAGGGGATAATATACATCTTAACGATAGATCAATGCCACGATTGAATATCGAGATCGAAAGATAAGGTTACCGGGCTCGATGTACTTCATCGACGAATTGAAGTGACCGGGTCAGTGGTGGTACAGAGTGTGCCAGAACTGGAAGAGGAACTCGTTTATTTAACCCAACGAAAATGATTAACGAATGTGTTTGCGAAGGTTTGAATATTCAAGACTGTAATTGGACCGTGAATGGTTATGCATAGAGTATGTGTAATTTAATACAGTAAAGACAAAATTTAAAAATACTGTTATATTATTTTCAACCTATTAAACGTATTAAGAAAGAAAATAAATTTCTATTTCAGTATATTATGTTATAATTCAGGAAGAAAACTTTTATCTTGCATAAAGATCCGCCGTTTAGGTACGGAAATTTCGATTTGCATGATTGAACAATTAATGTTAAACACATATTTCTGTCTGCAACTAAAATAATCTCATTTCATCAACTCATTAATTGAAGACGAAAATACACGAATTCAGTGTATATTTATGAAATCGTCCAAGATTGTCTTGTGCTAATTGCAACATCAATTTCAACGTTTCTTCCTGCATTTTTTATTAGCCACTTCCTGAGTTGCTATCTTCAACGAATGCAATTAATTCTACGTGAAACACAATTTCTCAACGGATGATCGTTTGGATTGCATAGCTGTCGAGGAAGTAGGAATTATTTGTGAGTCTATACATTTACAAATGAAAGTGGTCGAACACAAATTTTAGTATTTATGGCAGTCCTTAAAGGTAAGATTAACTAAATGGATTAACGTTGGATTAATTAAATTTAAATTTTAAGGAATCCGCGGAGTCTCTTTCCTGTGCATCTCGCACAGACACGCGAGACAAAGTAGAACTTGGACGGTAGAGATCTTTGAAGAAGATAATCTATCCTTGACGCGACATACTCGTAATTAACCTCCTCCGAGTTACACTATTTCTTGGACACGATATCAGCCCGACGCTGACCAGCTGATAGCATTTCATAATCGAAGATAACACGCGTATCACGGTAACCTGTTGATCAAATATTTTCTTAAAATATTCATTTCGCGAAAGTGGGTCGCGGTATTTCAGTTCTACTAAATTATTAACCGTACAATGCATACCAAGCTCTCCGTTGACTTTCGCTGGTTACAATTAGAATTGTTGTTTCTAGACCAGTGAGAATCATCCGAGAATTTTACAGTGTCTGGGCAATCTTATCGGAACAACGACTTGTCCGTTCATGATTTCACGAGGCTCTTGGAACTAATTGAAGACACAAATTGTGTACATCACTCGCGATCACAGAAAAGATTGGATTACGATAAATCTAGGTAATTCCTATTTCTCACCATCCAGGAAAAAAGAAAACATATTTCATCGATCCACTTCAGTAATAAGTTTACGTCATTAGAAATACTCACATCCAGGAATCCTAACTGTTATAACCAAAACCATTGAGCAATCGAAACAGTTTTTCTTTATCGATAACAATTATCGAGGAGGATCAAACTGTTTGGACACTACAATAACTGTTATTTGTAACCAAAAAGTATAAAAATCGATATTTCTTAATCATTTTGTTCTTCGAATGTTTTTCTTTATATTTTGTGTACTCTATCTTAAATTTCAATAAGAAAAACATGGGCACAGAAGATGACGAGCTCCAACAACGGAGCCCGATCTTGGACGGCATTCTAATTCCCCAAGCTCGTCAGACAGTCAGTCACTAGAATGGAATGCTCGACGATCTTTTTCTTTTTCTATTTTTCAACGGCTAGACACGCTGCTATCGTCGCGCATTGGAAATCGTCGGGAAACTAAAAGACGCGCGTGCGGACATTCTTCCGCGTAGAACAGAGGTCGCAAAGTAATTGCAAATGAAAACCGTCTTTCGAAAATACTCGGCGTCGATCCGTCCGGCGCACGTGAATTGAAACGGGGCCGGCTTTCATCAAACTCTTCTCTAGGCTGAGGGAAAATATGTAATAAGCCACGGCCGCCGCAAAAACAAGCGTTTTCCAGCGAGGTAAAAGCGAGTCTCGCGAGCCTCCAAAACGAGAATACGCTGCCTTTTATATTGTTCCTTGAAACGTAATACTGCCGCGAGCTATTTTCTCCCTTGTTCCCGCCGGAATTCATTTCAGAAGCATACCGAGATTTCCAGTCAAGCTGGATGACGATCATCGATCGTGACGTCAACTATAGTCGAATTCTTTAGCTATGATCGGGCAAAGAAAGCGATTCTGGTTGGTTTCTTGAAAGAAAAGAGGACCTCCCCGCTCAGGCCAACTTTTAATCTTATTGATCTCAAGTGACTGTGTGGTGGGAGAGCCTACGACGATGGAGAGGAGGTTTGTTCTTTCGAAAAAGAGGCTGTCGTGTCGTCATCGTTACACTGCGAATTTGTATGGGAATTTCCATTTGTACACTCATTTTTATGCAGACTAGGTTGAGCGGAATGTATCCACATAACAATGAAACAAGAAGATTCATTATGGTGGAGTGGGGTAAGTGCATAAACGGACTCTTATTAATATAATATGAGCGAAATTTCAATACCTAATATGTAGTAATCTACTCTAAGTTAATTTTTATATTGATCTTATTTTACTAATCTCTTTGTATTAATTTATTTATATTATTTATTTGCTTTACTCCAAAACAAAACAACATATTTTGAATGCGGTAAAAAGCATTTTGTAACAGACATATCAATAGTTATGCTCTTGCCTCGTAACATACAATTTTAAACTAAATTTTAACTGTCGATTGTGCACTTGCCCCATTTTCTGGGAAAGTGCCCAGTTGTTGCAATTTTTTACAATTTTCTTAAAAAATTAAAATATACAAGTGGAATTGGCATTATTGCCAATGTTAATTAAAGAGTATTAACTCAAGTATTCGTTGATATCAATAAATGTTAAATTATTATAAAACAAATTCAAGATATTTGGGTTGAAAGTCAAACTTACTAAAAACTGGGGTGCACTTACCCCACTCCACCTTACTCGTAATATACGCATTTTCTTTTAACCCCGAAATTTGGATGCGTCACAAATGCATAAATCCATAGTCTACAGAGTGTCCCAACAATGTTGTACTTCATTGAAACGGAAGATTCACTGGGGTCATTTGAAGTAACTTTTTCCCTTGAGAAATGTTTTGTTAAGCAGTTATTAACGAAAAACATGGACCAATCCGGGCTCGGAGACCGTCCGTGTTTTTCATTAATAACTCCTTAAAAAAGCGGCAGAGAACATTTTCGCAAAGGGAAAAATTACAGCAAATGTCCTCAGGAATCACCCCTTTCAAGGAAGTATTTTTGTCACACTCTGTTTAGAGATCAGAAACGTAATTACTTTGGAATGTTGTGTTGATACGTTTTCAAATGATGCTAAACGTTGTTAGCATCTTGAAGTAAATTTCTTAAGTAGAACGCAAAAATCACAAAAAAAGTTTCCATAAAACAGATGATAAAATCTAGCTTGACACTCTAGGTGTTCTTCGCACCCCAACGGTTGTCTTCGATTGAAGTTGTTCGTGTTGCCGTATGTCGGCTCGTTGTTCAACATTGTTTGGATCGTGCTTTCGCACAAGAGCACGGAGAAAGCTTAAAATTTCAAGTATCGATTACAACGAAAGACACTTTCTAGCGGGGAGAAAAATCCGTTCCGAACAAATAGCGGATAACCAATAAGGCGACGATTACTGGGTCGCCTTTCCGCGTTGACCCGTGGGACCGACTTATCAACATGGTTCACTTTTACTTGTGGGAAAGGTGCGAGGCTCGCCCATAAGTCCCCCCCCGCGGCTTTAGTTATTGTTCCACCGTTCGGATAGGTTTCCTGCGTTCGATTGTCTGATTCCGAGATAAATGCTTAGTTGCGACCTTAGAAACTGGTTTATCGTGTAGCTAATAATGTTTTTGGTATGTAGCCTCGTATTGCGAGTCATCGCGACACGGTATACGTATGCACAGATTTGTTCCGTCTCCACATGTTTCTCTGCGTGTCGTATGAAACACCGTGCGCAATGGTGTCACATCAAATTTCATCGTTAGACCTTTTTTTTTTACCGAATTTTTGAACCACTTGATCTCGACTTAAACTTCAGCGTAGCATGAAAAGTAATTACTGAAGCGCGGATCTTTATACAAAATAAAAATTTTCTACTTAAATCGCAACAAACTGGAGTGAAATAGAAATGTATTTTCTTCCTTAATAGATTTAATAGGTTGAAAACAATATAATAGTATTTTTAAATTTTTCCAATGTTTTTACTGTTTTAAATTACATCTACTTAGTTTTGTCTTAAATGCATCGTAGTTACACTGATTGGCACGGTACAATTTTTACGGTATAAACGTCCATAACCGTGAAAAACATTTGACCAAATTTTTATCGTTCAAAATGTAATATATTTTATACATTTTAGCGTATTATGTCACACACAAAAAAAATATTTTGCTGTTGGTATCTTTTTGAGAACTTCTTCTAATATCTGTGGTACTGAACGAGTTACTGCATGTGTTACTTATCATGTACCGATACTTTATATTTTTCTGTGTGTAATTCGCGATATTGCGTGTCGAAGATAACATGGAAAAAGCGAAATGATTAACTTGGGGAAGATTGATTATTTCGCAGGTGGTCCTGAACGGTTCGAGAGTTACATCTGCGCATTCGAACGTGCCTCTGGGGGGTCTACGATTCGAGTTGTGGAATATTGGATGATCCGGTCGAGTCAGATCGCGAGGAAATCAGGCCCACTCGAGTCAAGTTATAATAAAAAAAAATTGGGTCAAGTCGAGTTTGGTCATAAGACTCGGTCAGGTCAAGTAGCGTTGCGATGAGAGTGGATCGGCGGAGAGCCGTGGCGCAGAATCGTCTGGAGAGTCTAGATCCGAACGAGTCGGAGATAACTGGAATGATTAGTTTTTGTTCGATCTTGACGACACTGGATCTCGGGAAGTCCGGGGCGTAAAAAAGGTCGAGGCTGATCGGGGCCAGTCAAGTCTAGCCAGAAAAAGATTTCACCCGGCCAAATTGGATCGCAAACAGGTTCGGTCTCTGTAAATATTGAATTACAACGAACCGAAACGAAAGGTGCGCACAGGTACCGATCCCGAAAGTTTATAACTGCAAGACACGGGTATCTACGGCTTCGGGGGACACGAGAGTCTCGAATCCTGATTGGATCGTGTCGGATCAGGTAACGTGCATCTTTTTTCTTTTTTCGAGCAAGAAAAAAGCTGTCCAGTCAAAGATTTTGAATATTTAAATGCGCGACGACATCTGAATTTTCTTGTTTTTTTTTTTAAATCTTCCGTGCATATCTTACAAATTTTAATGTACCACGTTTTTAAGACGGACTAAAACGTATAAAATAATTTCTCCTAGCTCCGTACAGATAGTTCGGAAAATTTGTGATTGTGAATTTTTAGTAGCTATGAAAATACTGGTAAAATTTAAAACGAAAAACGTCGAGCGCATGATAACAGTAAGGAGTGTATAGAAAACTCACACAACAGTTCATATCATTTGTAGTTCAATACAATCGTTGGTTTGTTTCTATTAAAAATTCACGATCACAAATTTTCAGGACTATCTGTATGGGGCTAAAGTATTTTTATGTAAATAATTATTTTCTGCTTTTATGTTTAAAGTTTCGGGTCTCTAGCTCATCGGGAAGCTAGTGTAAAATCAATTGCAAAATTTGTACCGAACAGACAAACAGACTGACAAGAAAACTAGGTAAAAAATTACACTTTGCAAAAATTCCAGAATTTAAAGGTTCACCGTGTGGACTCGCATTCATTGAAAAATGATTTTAAAATAAAAGTTTTTCTGAAAAAAAGGAAGTTATACCAGCCAAGATTTATTATAGCACATATTTTTGCTGGATAATTTTTTCGTTATTAGTTCTGAATTTACGATTTTTCCGGTTATGGTGTTTTACACGACCGAGTAGTCACGAGTCGGTGAATATTTCATAAGTGGTCCGCGGAATGGGTGTACGCGATGAGCTCGGTCGCAAGAAAGAATCCTAAGTTTTCACATGTAGGTCAGTTGTCAATTGTGTTGTTAGCTGACGCACCAGAATGCAGAACGCGCGCAGCTCGACTAATGACAGCTATAATACACACATCATTAATTATACATACATCCGGCCTATTAGCACACAAAATCTTCGACAAAAGATTCTAACAACGTTTCTTTTATCTATCTTTAGATTCCTCGGAGATACCATTCCATGCGAATCATGCTCAACGATCGTCGCGTCGTGATCGCCACTTTTAATTGACAATGATTGCCTTCCGACGAACGAGGAACGCTTAGAAGCTTTTTATTAATCCCAGGAACGCTAAAAGAGAAATTCTCTGAGCCCTCTTCCATGTGCGAAATATTAAAAGTACGTTGCTTATCTGGTGTAAAATATTTCTGAAAAAAAAATGAAACGAACATCGAAGAAAATCTTAAGTGGTTCTCTTTACTTCACTATTTCTGTGCACAGAAATGTACTTAATCGGTGTGAAATTCTACGAATAAATAAACTGCTGTACACAGTTTTTCTGAATGCAACCGATAATTAGTCAAGCTTGGCGTATTAGAAGGCGAGTGCAATGTCTCCCGGCAACCGATCGTGTCGCAACCTTTCTGAAATAGGTTGAGCCTTCACCGTCCGTCGCTAATACCAGAAGCGGTTTCACCTATCAATGACCACCGGCTAATTGGTACTTGTGAAAACGTCACGGATAGGAAATCCATCATCGCGCGCTTGCGTTAACGTCTGTCGAGCGTCCGCGTCTAAAAACATTGCAGCCCGTTGCTGGCTCCTAATTGCGCGAAATTTTAACTCGATTTCAGTACATTGTTAATCAACAAGCACATTAGCATATACAAGCAACAAGCTTCCCGCCTAATAATTCTCTCAAAACGATCAATTCCATTTACATTCCTACAGCTTAAATAATTACCAAAAAGAGTCTTCAACACATACCACTGAACTCCAATTTTTTGAAAGGGTATACAAGGGTATAAATATTAGAAAAAATGATAGAGAAAAAAGTAGTACTGTTTTTTATGCGCAACACAATGACGTATGCATTTTTGTTTTATTTACATTATTTTGATAGAAATGAAGGTGACCTTCAATTTTTTAAATGGAATGCTATACATTTTTTTATGTCGTATGAAAGCGTGTGTCAAGACGAATTCATCCATCTACTACACAATATCCTTCAAGGTCATAAATGGAAGAAATGGATCATTATTATCATTTTTTTTCTAATATTTACTATTTACAAAAAAAAATGCTGGCTAGTAATAGCCTGAACACCCTGTATATATATGGAGAGAGAGACCTTGCCAAGGCCTGAACGATAAATGTCGCGAAATTATCCCCACTACCGCGGGAATAGGGTATCAAGGTCTAAACTGAGAAAGGCTCGTTTTTTGCCTATTTTCGCTGTTTAGTGACATGCGGAAATTTTGAAAAAAATCTAGCAGGTGTCAAACACTCGGATACTATTACTGCTATTGGTTCAGATTTTTAAAGTAGAAGTAAATACGGTGTTCCATCGACAAACACACTCTTGTTGCAATTAGTTTTCTGAACGCGAGCTACCAAAGGAAAACGAGCCACAGCCCGACAAATTGCGTCCGCATTAGTTGCCCGGTTCGTCGTCTGTCGACTCTTCTTTCGACACACGAGTCGTATAAGACTGACCGCAATAAAGTCCTAGAAAAATGAACGGAACACGAAGACAATCACGAGGAGGTTTACCGAAGAGCGTCCTCGGGGGAACGAAGGAAGTGGCGCGCGATTAGACTCGGCCGAAAAACGGTGTCTCGTTTACGGTACACGATAGCAGCAGAGGAACGGCTCGCGAGCCTCCCGAACGCAAGAAAAGGAACTCGCATTACCTTTTTGCTCGGCGAGCCGCGGTTTTTGCGCAAGCGAATTGCACGGTGCGCGTAGCACGCGATGACGCTCCTCTTTCGTTCCGTGGAAACTGGTCTCGGAGAGAGAAAGAGAAAGAGAGAGAGAGAGAGAATCGACCGACAATGGTATCGAAACCGTGCCCCAGCGCTCGAGAACGCTCTCCTCGTTGCTGGAGCGAAGGGTGAACCACGAAGGGCGGTGTTTCACCCTTTGGGGTAAAGGTCCGTCCTCACGTGACATTCAAATCGACGCGTTTACGTGTTCCGCTGACGCCCCCCATTCTTTTCAGACCTTTCAGACTACATTTCGCACATCACCAGTGCCAAACTAATTTTTATTCCGTGAAATAAAATAAAGACTTAGCAATAAAGTAGTTTTCAATCGTGGCAATTATTGGAACGAATCGTTAATAATTCCTGATGAACGGCAGTAAATCCTCGAAAATAATCTAGTCAAATATAATTGAAAACAGAGGAAGTCCACCTTCTAGTAAAATTGTTGAAGTTTTGCACCTGTTCCTAACCGTTGGATGCGAGAATTAAACCACTGCTTATAAATCTGGATTTACTTGGGGAAATTTTTCGAGGCGTGCTTTTTGTCTCGTTGAAGTCTGTTTTAATTCGAGAGAATGTTCTTTGAATCTTGAGGGAAATTTTTTTCCGAGTCGAGTCGACGACGCTCTTTAGTCTAGGAAACGCGGAGGGAAACAGAGCCGGGATTTGTTTATCCGGCGAAGTCACGGTCGCGAACACTGCGCGGAGGCTGGCACGACTATCTGTTACGTGAAAACGAACCTTAACGGCAAGAACGCGCGTGGACGAGTATAGAACGAACCGCGCGCGTCCGCTTTGACTGGCGCACGCAGAAGAACGAAAAAAGGGGTTGCGCTCAAGAGGCGACGTCTGTTCCGGCCGTAGGACATGGAAGAGCCGAGAATGTTTGCTCGTCGGATTATTTTATTGCCGACTGGCGAAAGGCCGCGACGAAACGGGGCTAAACCCCTCGGCGGCCTTTCGTCGACTTCCGTTTTGTTTCGCGCCGAGAAATCCGAATTGGATTGCGAGGAGCGTTCGCCTCGTCGACGCGTACACGCAGCACTTGTCGGCCGATTTCTTTGTGGGAACATCTCTCGGGACCACTACGTTGCCTGCAAAGTTCAAATAATCTCTGAAGAGCTAACAGCCACACTGTACTATTACAAACGACATTCTCGAAAACCGCTTTTTATTGGGATGACCCGAATATGTGTCCAGAGTTGTGCTAATTCAATTGCATTGTCATTCAATCACACAATTTAATTTCGTTGTATCTCAATTATATGGTAATTCAAACCTTTCAATTCTTTCAATCGCTAATTACTTTAATCAGATGTGCAATTGAAAACAGTACAATATAATTGAAATACAGCTCTCTGAATTGTAGCCCAGAACTTTGAAGTAGTGCGATGTCTTTTCATGTTTTTCTTTCATATACTCGTTTGCTGTCTATGCGACGTACTTTCTGTTCGTCGTCCTCGTTCATAATACGTAACGCTATTTTATGTAATTTAATGTAATCAAAGTATTAATGTATTAATTGTATTTTACTTTGTAAAAGTACTTTATCATTGTACTCCAATTGCAATTATGAATTACATTGTAATGTGATTGACTGAAGATCTGAATTACAAATTACAATATGACTGAATTATAATGCAATTCAATTGCTTTGTAATTATAATTCCTGGAGTAATTCAATTGTAATTCTGCACAACTCTGTATGTCTTCAAGAATTTTCTTACCAACTTACATGTCAACTTTCTTTTATATATATCTGCTCCTACATACTTTTTTGAGACTAATGCCAATACTCTTATTGAACTTAATGTCAACTCTGATTTGAACTGGCTTGTAGAAAATTAGAATTTTAGTAGTAGAATTTTACGTTTGTAATCCTCACTAAAAACGGACCCGCTGTCAAAGAGTAAAACTGTGTCCATCATGCTCATTACGTCGAATTACTTCCTATCATTTGTTAACGAGTTGTATTAGCACTTTTATGAGCACTAGAAGAATTTGAAAATATGTTTACACGACTAGTAGTAATGTAAGAATAGAAACTAGTAATCAAAATGTTAAACATGTCAAAATCGAAACAAAAGCCGCGAACACCACTCATTCTTAAAAGTTTAATTTACGGCTTTCCTTATCTCGAGGCTCAGTTCAAGCTGTTCACGCCAGCCCCGAGGTGTTAATTGGCGCGGAGTGATCCCCTCCAATCTCCAGAATTGGTCAAACTTTTCTTTTCACTGCAATCGCAATTAGTGCCCCCCACTTTCGCCCCGCATGCATTCGAAAAGCGAGCAATTCGAGGTGTGGCAACAGCTGGGAATTTTTAGTCTGCCATGGAGACAATAGCCGTGATCCCAAACGCTTCGACGCACCCTTTACGACGCTGTGATCTTCAACTACAATTTTGGATTTGTTTAAAAACACACGTACAGTGATTTCTCTATATATGTCGTCAAGGCCTAGATGATAAACGACGGAGAATTCGCTGTATAACGAAAATTTCAACACCACTCGGACATTGCGAGAAACTTTGACTCTTGACCTAGCCCAAGACCTTCTCGACATATCGCAATATGGAAATTTCAATTTGCTATTTCTAGAACGAATTACCATCCCGCGAAACGCGATCTGCATCTGGCCAAGCGTTTACCAGGAGAGTCTCAATTTCAGCATATTAAATTCGCGTGTACGTAATCGTCCTGTGCAATAGGATCGAACGGCCGAAAAAAAAAAAATTGGCAAATAGCCTGGCAGAATGCTAGAATATTATAAAATTAAATAATTACGTTGCACGGGCGCGCAGGGTCCGCGGAATAGGAAAGAAACCGACGCATTAAGCGCACGAAGGGCGTTCGTCGGCGCGAACGATCGGATTCGTCGCTCGAGGCTTCAGAAAACCCGGCGCATCCCCTCGCGTTGTTAATCGAAAATTGTTTAACTAGTCACCATGGCGCGAACATTTATTGGCCGGCGAGTATGTAGCGGCCGGATGCGTCCAACTGCCATCCGAGACGTTTATAGACAACAATTGGCTCAGTGTGATCCGGAAAACTTTTTGTAGCGAAAAATAAATTGTTCAAGTTGCACCCTTCAGGGTGAGGTCTGTGAACTGTACCGACCGTGACGAATATTTCGACGTTTATCAATTTATTTATTATATTTTCGTGCATCCTGGTTGCTGATTAATGTAACTTCAAACTGCAAGGGAGTACCTAAGAAACTCTGAATCTCTGTGCCATATCAACGAAAATTCCAAAGAGATATAATGTACTACGGTTCTTCGAACAAGTTGAAATTCTTAATCTAACACAACTGGTTGTCGATGACACTGAAGGGTGGATGCAACTTGAAAAGTCAAATTTTTGAAAAAGAAAGAATCTCGAGTTCCAGCTACAGGAAGTCGCTTTCCAGGGCACTGCGCGATACAAGATTATAGATGTACACGCATATGTACCTAACGTATCGCAACGCAAACGTCTCTTTCAGCTAATGATCTCGCGCGGCCCGCAGGGATTAAATGACTTTATCGTGCTCCCTCGGCGATGCTCTTTCATTCGCGAAATCATCCGCTCGGCTCGCGTGAGAACGCGTCGCGCCGTATCTCGGGCCCGCGTATCGTTATCGGCGGTGACGAGTGAAATTTAAATAGGCCTCAACGGGATCATTCACGTGTGTGTATGTATGTATTCGGTTGCCGGCCTTCGGGCTGGTGACATGAAAACCAGCCGAGAAATGTTTCTGTTCTGATAAGCTAGGCTTCGAGTTCGCGCGACCCAAACAAATATATTTACAGACACGGAGCACGCGCTCCGACAAAAAATGTCATTGAGAAAATAATAATAGAGGCGTGGCAACGCTATGCGCAGATCGCGGATCTTCTAATTATGCGAACTCGTATCTCCGCGATCGGCAGCCGCGAAACCGTGGCCAAACAGAATTTCACTTCCACTGTATCAATGGCTGCGATTCGATACGCTTCCGGTCTTTCAATCCGGAAGTTGCGTCTACACGGGATCGAAATAGTATTTTTGTAGGCAATTTTTTAACGCGACTTCCCCGTAATGATTTTTCATATATTTTTTTATTATTTTGATATTCTAAAATTCAAATTAATTTAGCGTATTCGAACACTAAAAGGTATCCATCACGTTAATGATGTTCAAATACTTTTGTGATCCACTAAATTGTTAATTGTATCTGAGGAATTTTGAGATTGCATGCTACATAATCGCGTCGCTCCAAACACCACATGCATGCTACATTGTAGTGAAAATGTAACTGTGTAACCATTTCGCTGCTCACTAGAATGAAAGAATGTAGTTACAAAAATACTTTCTACTTTGCTGTCTACATTCCCTGTACGTACTTGTATTACGTTTTACGGTGAATGCGTCGTAAATGCAATAAAATCCATACACTATTAATAGTCTACACTTGTAACATCTTCAGAGAATATCTTGTGAGCAGAGATCAATTAAGAATAGACTATTACCGCATTGATTGAAATATGCGTCGGTTTTGTAGGTGTCTGGAAACTGCGGTGGACTTTCATAATTGGACACATTATGAGAACCGGTCTTTTCGATCTCATCATCTTAACCGAGGATTAATGACGGTCTAACCCACATGCAGCCAGACCATAATGTGCCAGAGGGTGGGCTTCTGAGCCCACCAATTATTTATCTCGTCTAGAATATTTTAAAAAGATTATTCATCGTCCGTTATGCTCTCCAGGCTGGCATTAAAGAAACATTTATACCTTGGCAAACATAACTCTTTGTTGAAATCCATGCGAAAGTGAAAATACCACTTGCGGTTTCCAGTGGAAGTCTTAGTCAACACTATTCGCGTAACTCCGGCTACAACTTTATGAACATTTCAAGCGGACCAAGTTGAAACCGTGTGTAGAATTTTAATCTTTCAAGTTTTAGCAATTGATGATTTATAATGCTTACTAATATAGTGAATTCTCGATATATGCCAACAACACGGGTCTTGTCAGCGTCATGTATCGTCCAGGAGACATACCCGAGCCGTGTTATGTTTACACTCCTCGGCGTCCAAGGTCTCTCGATCTTCGCACGGGATATACCCCGCGGTAGTGGGGACAATTCCGCGACATTTATCACCCAGGTTTTGGCGACATATATGGTAAAATCACTGTACCAAAGAAAAAAGTAGTTATTCGGTATGTCAGAAGTTTGTCTGAAAAGCAAGCAGCTATTAGAACAAAAAGTCAAGCTTCTTAACGCCATGCTCAATCTTCCTAGACGCATCAATTTTCCAGGTCAATTTCACCAGATTCAAGGAAACATCCGGACGACACCGCTTCTTGCACTTTTGCGTAAAAGGCGATCGACTTGCGTCAGAGAAAATTAAAAGAGCGGGTCAACAGGCTGGAAAAGCAGACGATCCGTGACGAACGAGTTCGAAAAGATTCTCGTCGAGAGGCTTTCGAAAATTTCTCCCTTTCCTCGAGGCGAGCCAGTTACCCCCTTTACCGCCACCGGGAAGATCCGTGACGGCCCTGATGGCCTGTAAACACACAAGTGAAACAGAACTTTCACGGCCACGGGCTCGACCTGGTCACTTGGTTTCAGGTACGCGCGCGCGCAAACGTGCGTATGTATACAACGCGTGCGAGGAGAGGTCGAGCAAAAACCGAAGCAGGATCAGCAACAGTAACGGCTGACCGGTGGCGGCTGGTCTCCGTGAAAGCGGAATCGACACATAAAAAGGAAACAGGTTATCGAATTAAAGCGACGCCGGGAATCCTATGTTGCCGTCGAGACGAGGATTTTCTATCCCGAGGCTGGAGAGCACACGCTCGAAGGACAAACTTTGTCCCGCTGCCTTCGATCTTCGACCAGAGAACTCCTATTCGCTGACGACAATTCTCAGCTGATGAGTTTAGACGATACGTTTCGCTCAGAAACGCTCGACGGAAAAATGTCTTGATCTCTTTCAAGGGTCAAGTGAGGCTTTAAAGCGACGTTGCAATTCGCCAGATTCGTGTATCCTTTGACTGTCGTTTCAACCAGTCATTTTTCAGCTGGAAGTATGTATGTACGTCGCTACTGTACACTCTAATTGCCTGGGCAAGTGGCTTCATTCATCAAAATCATGTTGGAGGTCGCTACCCACATTTATTTATTTATATGAAATACAAATTGTGAAAAACGTAGCAGGACCCAGAAAAGACTTCCACTTACAAATTTTAATAATCAAGTTACAATAGAAAACAAATAATAAATATTTTATGGATCACTGCTTCGACGTAACATAAAACAGACCATAAATTCATTTTTATTTCTTTTAAGGTTCCTACCTTGCAAGTACAGTGAAACCTGTTTTTGTGCGGTAGATAGGGACCGCATAAAAGAAACCGCACAAAAAAATATTCAGAAACTTCATAAATGGCTATGACAAATAATTTTTTACAACATATTAAAGAAAATTTTTTATGCGGTGGAGAGGGACCGCATGAAAAAAGTCTCACTTAGTGAAAGTGCTTTCCAAGCAAAATAAATAATTGAATTACTAGTAATTAAATTGAATTACTAATAATTTAATTTCTCATTTTAAACATGGAAAAATTTTTAAAATGCACAAAATAAAATTTGCATAGAAACCGCACAAGAACAGGCTTGACTGTAGTGTCAAACCAGAAATCTACCATCCTTCGTGGTCGAATTAAAAGTAGTCAGATTTTATAAAAAAAAAAGAATACCATGTGCGGTAAAAATTGTGAAACTAGTTTACACCCACCAGCCCCTATAATGCGAGCCAAATGACGTTCGGAAAACAGAGTTATCCCACGACCATCCCTCTCAAGGCAGTAGCTGTTCGCCTCAGATGGCCCAGTAAAAAAAAAGACCCTTACCCATGCCATTAAATTGTTTTCGTTTATGAACGGACCGGCGCCGGATGGATCCCGTTACGCTTTTCGTTTCACCAGGCCCGAAGAGAAATTCGATTCCCGCTGGGAGATCCTTCCTTGCGGACGTTCCCGAATATTTTTCAACCGGGCACAAAATCCGTCCATCGACTTTCTCGGCCGAGACACTGTGCTCCCTCGAACAACGCCATTTCGAATTGCTTCCCTAGTTTTCACTAATTAAACCTTCACAATGTTCATCGTCGCAGAAATTAAGAAAATTAAAATTTATGATCGCACTTCCATTTAATATATTTATGATATATAGCCTGTTTTCTTTAGCTTTAGATACTCTGATATAGACTTACTAGTGAATCTTTGAATGCGACGGCCCAAGGACAAACGTGTTTATTTACAATCTCAAGGTGACTCCTGTTGTCACTGAACGTCGAAATCACGTTGGAGGTAAGTTCTACGGTAATATTAATATTTGGAGCATGATAACGATGCTATAATATACTGTACGAACAACTGTGTGCATGTAAGTAAAACACATGAGTGACCTCAAGAAATATTTCTCGATATCTTATTCTTTTGCAAATAGGGGAAACATTTAGCCTGTGTAAGAGATAAACTGATTCGATTAAAAACAGATTTTCATTTAATTTTTAAAGTGTAAGCCAACAAATCTATGCGAATTTCACTGAACATGTATGATAAACATTAATGCAAGTGTGAGTAATATAATTGTGTGGTACGTGCATATACAACAATATTCCTATAAAAATATACACATCGGAAGAATATAAATGTACTTCAAATTTTTGCGAATGTGGGGTTGAACAGTGAACGTCCCCAGTCCTCGCACGGTTTCAAGAAGCACCGTACGCGATAGCAAAACCGCTGCAATGGTAAAGAAGATGGTTCTCCGTACAGGTAATGGAAAATAATGTAACGCGACGTTCGCGAAGCGGCAAGCTGCGAGGGAACAGGTTCCGATAAGGAAAAGAATACATAAATTGATTTCGTGTCCTTTTCGAGTAACCTGTTCGACGGTTTCGTGGAGTTGTGCGTTATCGCGTGAAACGTGTGAAAATTACGACGCATAACGTTTCGCGGCCGATATCGATGAGTCGGTACCGATATCGGCGTGTGTGCTTCCCTTTGTGGATCAATTTATCTGCCGGCTAGACAGGAATCTGGACGATAGTAGTGGTGTGCCACGGCTACTCCGCCACTTGAGCGAAGACTACACGCCGTGCACGTGTACACACGTGTACACACGTGCGTCCCGGGGCCGTTGAATTTTTCGTCAGTTTCGAGTGGTTCCCTCGCGGTTCTATTCCCATAGCACCCCCAGTCGACCCTTCTTCTCTCCCGCAGCAGTGACAGTGAATTAGACTGCGAGCGAACGCTGTACGAGCCGTCCCGCGTAGTGTATATTTAGACGAAAAACCGCGGGAATATACTGTGTGCTCTCTCCCGAAGAAGAGAGAGAGAGAGTCACGTTGCACGGGAACAGATCGTTCGACTGATATCCGATAATGAAAGTTATTGTTGCCGGGCCCGATGATAAGGATGAACTGATTTTTACGTCACGAAAGCAAATCTCGGATTCACTCTGGTCGCGCGCCGCACCACGCCGGATTGTTATGGAAATGGAGCCGGGCGCATTGTACGCCGGAATGGTATAACTACTTTTCTCGGAGGACATTTTTACGAATTGGAGACAATCGGCTTTGTCTAGCAGGCACAGATGTCGATAGCGGCGTATGCAGCTACCGATAACATTCACCAGAGATAAATAACTTACGTTCGATATAACGCACGGCTATTTGGTAGAAATAAGCGACTTGAACGGAGCCGACCGTTCGAATTTTTATTTTACGTTTGTATTATTATTATGACGATGCAAATAGTCCGTTCTACAAAAGAAGATACCTGAAGAATATTGTAGGCCTGAAGCAGTAGGCATTTTCTTTCGAGAAACGTGCCGTTTCTAGTAATTTATTATTATTGCTACTATTTTTATGATGATAGATTGGTCGAATAAAATTCATTAATAATATTAAATTGACTATGCACAGATGGAAACAGAAGGAAGTACTTCAAGATAATAAGTAGACATGTTTATTTTACGTGATTACACGCCTGCAGCTGCAGGGCCAGGCCCGCAGAATTGCTCGAGCACCGCTATCTTTTCTAATGCTTGTATCCCGTTAACGAAAATTTGTTTCATTTCATGTATTACTTTAAGGCAAAAAAAAAGCGATTACTGCCTGGCAAATCACCTGGAATCATTGCGGAAATCGATGGCCGTTTCGAATCAATACGACATTAACGCAAAACAAACGTCGCGAAAAATTTCTCTCGTTACCTAGAATACTTCTTACGATGAAAATCGAATGTACTGTTGATTTTAACTATGTACAGTTCTACCGTACAGTTACATCAGTTCGATTCTGCGTAACCGTGTCTCACAGTTCAGAACCTTAGCAAAACAGTTATTTTTGGAACTGCAGTTGCATCTCTTGTCTGCTACGGTATACTTTATCGAAGCAATGGCAAACAACACGGTTGACACTTTTCTCGGTACGGTGGCGCGGTTCTGCGTCGTAACCGCGAGACCCATTGTCCGTTTGTCAATACGAAGTACCGTATGTGCGCCAGTGCGATCAGCCTGTGCTTTCGTTGCACACATATGAACGATAACCGAGCTATCCCTTGCATTTAATCACCGGTACACATTTCAGAATTATTTAATCCTTGGGGACACTAATTTATGCCGCAATGTCGAGCAGAATCAACAACCATCGTCCCTGTTACGTTATTAACATTCACACAAAGAGTCGATAATCGGATAAATTTTCCTTCGAAACTATGTTTGAACAAGCTGGATCAAGATAAAATCTAAATAAATACCCCACCGTAGTGCAAGATACACAAATGCTAGACGTAAATCATTTTCCCGCCTTCTCCATTTGTCCATTATGACCGACAAGAACAAAATTAGTTAACCTATATCCGCATTAATAACTCGATTAAATCATATGTTAGCATTGCATCACATTCGTGGCTAAAATAGCAAATATCGAGCCAGACTTAACATTGACTTTTGCACAAATAGCTACACATTTTACCGATTTACGCTTCGTTAAATTGGTCATTAAAATTACATGCGAGAATACAGTTGAACTATACGACGTTGTAAAAGGTTTTGAAATGAAGGCAGAGGGAACGCTTTGGACCGCAAAGGATTAATATTACGACGTCATTGATGAAACGTGTAATTTGCTATCGACACGACCGCTTCTAAAATTTCGAAGATATACGATTACGATACAGTAACGCATTGTGCGCGTCATCGAAACCGTGTTCGTGACAACAACACACGGGCCGCTTGTACCGATCACGCACACACCCGTTACGTCACACGTGCACGCGTGCGTATTGCGAGTAGACGAGCGTGAGACTCCTGGACAGACGCCTCCCGCCTCATGTACGCATCTGCATTCGCGTCGAATGAGGTTAACGTTAATGAGGCACAAACATCTCCAGACACCGTGGCCAGACCTTCCCTTTATTCACCCTGTCATGAGCCCTCACGGCTGCGTCGGACGTGCACGCGGATAGGGATGCGATTCTTCTTTTTCCTGGTCTCTTTTCTTTTCCTTTTTTTTTTTTTGTTTTCAACGACCGTTGGTTCGTTCCACTCGAGCAGCGGTGGGCTGGTCAATGCACGCTGCTTCGGAGAGGGGGAAACGGGTCGTTCCGGTACACAAAGGGTTTCGAAGGATTTGGAATACGAGTTCGAATGTTACTGCGACGCGTTTCACTTTCCACTTCCAGTTTCGTTAAGTTTTCTTTCGTAGGGCTAAAACTGGACAAGAAAAATTGTATTACGTAATCTAACCCCCCTCCCCCAGTCGAATTTTCTATCCACGCACAGTTGAGTCATTCGTTTGAGAAAAAACCGATCTGTCAACACTAGGGTGAAACTTATTAGTCATACTCCACGAAAATTATACATATTGCAAGATTCTTTTGATCTCACCCTCCTCCCCCCCCCCACCCCAGAATTGTGACACTTGTTGAGGTCGATTGGATCAAGGGAATCCGAAGCGCATCGAATTTGAAAATTTTGAATTTTTTAAATCTTGACAAAAAAAGACAAATTCCAAGATATATCATCACGTGTATTTATGTCAAGATTTTAAAAAGTTCAACATTTTCAAATTTGTAAAAAGATAAGGCCCACCCTAGTCAATACATTAAAGAAATAAACAGGGTGTTCCAAAATGTAGAAAAACCTTGAAAAAGATTCCTAAGGTCATTTGAAGTAACTTTTTCCTTTACAAAAATATTCTCCGCCGCTTTGTTAAGAAGTTATTAACGAAAAAGACGGACCAATAGGAGCGTGGTTACAGTAGACAGATTCCGGTGCGGCCAATGGCAACATCACGTTCAGCGAGACCTGTCTCCAAGCCGGAATCCGTCTGCTGTAGTCGCGCTCTGATTGGTCCATGTTTTTTTTATTAATAAGTCCTTAACAAAATCAAGGCGGACATTTTCGCTGAGGAAAAAGTTACTTCAAATGAACTCAAGAACCAACCCTTTCAAGAGTTTCCGACATTTCTGGGACACCCTGTATAAAACCGTAGATTTTTACCTCTTGCCACTAACCTCTTCCAAGCAGTACTGTCGATGCTTACACTTTTTTTATGAGTCCTTCTCTCTCGCGTCAACGTCCTTCGAAGCAATAAATGAATCGTGTACGGGGCGAAAATAACATTGACACGAAAATGTGATAGTGTAATGGATGCCCGGAGAAGGTGATATAATTGAGATCACAACAAAAGGCTCACCTTTCTCCATTGAACCAAGAAATCAGAGGGGGGAAGATTCTCCGGAGATTCGGAAGGGTCCATTAAACTTCTCATGGCGGACAAAAGACGGCAGCCCGTGGTCGAAACAATGGCCGTTGAAAAACGCTCGATATACATACACGCATACCGGGCAGTGAAATCTCTTTTGAATCGACGCGCGGCGTACGAAGGCCGTATATATATCATCCGTCCCGGGTCACCAACAAACACGACAGACTCCGCATGCCCGCGTACCGTTATGTTCGCTCTCGAAGGCCCGGTCCTTATCAAACGCACTGGATATTGTACCGCAACGTGTACTTAACACTGATAAAATAACCAGTTACTAAAATAAACAAACGAACTATAGTCACTCGAAAACTATTAGTTATTCGGAAAAGTAGAACTGTTACATTGGAATTCACCGACAGCAATTTTAGCTAAAAAAAGATTTATCAGTGCAAACAGGCGAAAGACTATTTTTAAAATCAAGACAAATGCGAGCTGGAGTAGGAATCGATTTAAAATATGTGAGCGAAATCGAAATTTCGATAGAATTACCGATATAATTACTCGTGCAATAAGTATTTTATTTAATGAACCAAAGTTTGAACAATTTTAATTTTTTATTTTGCAATAAATAATATTATTCATTGCTAAATTCCCTATCGCTATGAGATATTGCATCGTGACACGTATTACTCAAAGACAAGTTCGAACACGTTCCCCACTTGTTAACCTAGGCCCGCGAGCATGCGCAACAGTGCGCGTCGCTTTGAAAAATACTACAAATGTTTTGATCGGACAACGCGACTCGCTGCGTCCACGCTTCAAACGTAAACGTGCATCGCTTTTCGAAGTAACGTTGCGGAAGAAATTCTTCTGGGAACGTTACATTTTTGTCGATGCTCAAGGTTTGTTTACATCACTAGTGGAGAAGATGCGCGAAGGTCGAGTGATACTTTGTAAACCGAAGCTTTTTACATTGATTCGTGCGAATACAAGTTCAACAACCTGCAAAATATACGTATGTACGTATAGACTTGATTATAGCAGTCACATTGAACTTGATAGTCTCACAAACGAATGAATGTTTTGGATCGGGAGAGACGTTGGAAAACACCGAAACTCGACCGACGTATCTGTCGTATTAATCTTAAAAACAGAAATTCGATTCCGCCATCGCGTTTGACCTCTCGAACCACATAAACATCTTTCTTGTATTTACGTAAGTTTAAAAAATCGTCGGTTTACCAATAAGCGCGAACATGCTGTACAATTTTCCTATATTTCGTCGTCTATATCACACATGTTGTTACCACTTGTCGCGTGTGTATACATTTTTCAGTAAATTCGATTCCAGTGAGTGCTACACGAATCAAGGATTGTTACTTACGCCGTAGAGGGATTTGAGTTTTACGTGGTTAAGCGCCGGCACGTCCACCATGGAACACTTAAGAAGTATGGTGGTAGTTTGACTGGGCATGATGCAAGCGTCTCTTCTTCACTTGTCACGTATAACAAAACTGGTGGCACGTCACTATCGTGGGAAACGTCCATCGGTGTGTCCGCGGACTATGATCTATCGGTATCGTGTTACGACGAGGCTTAAAACACGCGGTCGGCGACCATAAAGGGAACACATAGAAACTGGAAGTGTATCGGCGTTACCAATCGGCTGGACTCTCCTGCGGCTGGTTTCTAGCGGCGAGAAGAGAGCCCCAGCCTCGATCCGGTAAAAACAACCGAAAATAAATGCCTTCGGAACACAAAACTGTTGACGCGGGATCGATTTATTCGGAATCCGCGGTTTATTGGCAGTGAACAACTGGCAGTGCACCGTTACCGATCGGACCGTAACCGCGGGGCTCACCCGACGTTCTACACGTTTCTCTCAACGACTAACGACCTGGTCGCGATCCACTCGGTCCATAATCACGATCGAACGACTATCGTTTAAGGGTGCTCGGGCCGCGCAGAGCTCCCGTACCGTACATACTCCTGCCCGGCTGGCTCGCTGACTGACTGACTGACTGGTTTTCACTCACTCACTCACAACGCGAAACCGAGTGGAATTGTAGGCACATCTCTCCCCACCACCGGCCGTTTCCTTATCCCTTCTACCGGGCCTCGAGCCAATCCTCGACCCAAACAACGCACACGCGTGTGCGTGAATACGCCACGCGACGGTGTGCGTGGCCTTTCCGTGCACTCGGTGCCGATGCACGCGTGCTTCGGACTTTGTGTGCGTACCGCACTGTCTCCGCGTTTTTACTTCGCACACGATGAAAGAGAAAAGCGCTCGTACCGAGAGACGCGCTGCGATACAACAAAACAGGGTAAACATTTTCGGGGACATATTACTTTAAATAATCGTTGTTTCACAGTTCAAATGAAATACCATTCAAGTGATCAGTGAAACTTCTGCAAATAAAATATTTTTAACCCTTTTCACTCGAAGCCGTTTTGACTCCAAGACGAAACATTTCTTCCGATCTAGAATGTTTCCCTTCGATAGATTTTTTTTCGGGTTACACATACAAAAATGGTGCAATTTACTCGTACAGTACTGGAATGTTTAGTAATTTATTAAATAGATTTAAATAATTAATTTTTAGTGGCGCCGATACACTGAAATGTGACATTGAAATTTGCAAACTTAAATAATTGCGATTGAAAAAAGGCAAGTTTTACAAAGATGAAAATGTTTTTATTAGGATGCTGACATCGTATTCATGCAGGCACGAGAGGTACTCAAATTTTTTACTTTGAGCGACCGTAACGACTGTTTTTACGACCGTTGTACGTGTAAATCCTTTTTTACGTCGCCCCGGTAGAACCGCTATAATCTAAATTGAATAAATATCAGCAGTCCAATTGAATTAATTGTCGTACCGTAAATAGCGGACGCTTTAATTGCACGAGTACGCGAGATTCATGATGGAATTGCCTGAACAAGGAAGATATTTAAAAAATGATAAAGAGAGATAGTTAATCATGTGATACAGAACACGACGCGTGAATCACGTGTTTCTAGAATCTCAGCTGACTATAATAACGGTTCTTTCGTGACGACACTGCGCGCGTAAAAGCTACTCTACTTTCATTGTATATTCCGATGTGTTGGTCTAATTTTTATAATGAACTGGAAACGTGAGCAATTCTTTTGCTAAATAGTAAGGTACATATTGTTCGAATATTTTTTAATTACCTCAATGATTGTTTCCTATATAATGGGAATATAAAATAATCTTCAATTAAGTTCAAATGTGCCATGTCAAATGAAGTTTACTATTTGTTACAATTGTTTGATTATGCGATAGGTATTTCGATCATTTAATTAATCATTGGTTATTCAACGATACCAGTGAAGAAAATATTAATTCCATATTCGGTGCAGTGTACGTAATACTTTCGTATTAGGGAAGTTGGAGTCTAATTTTGATTGGTTCCTCGAACACGAAGGAGAAAGAATTCGTTTCCAATGTTAAGTCGCGTGCAAAGAAAGGGACAATTAATTGGATACAATTGCAGCGTTGTGCGCAGTGCGTGCGAGAGAACTGTTGCGTAAGATTCAACATAAGTAAATAATGCGCTTTCACTGTCATCTACCGTTTCTGATTACATGATATGGAGGAAGTTCCGGATCTGATCGGATACGTTCCCCCCCTCCCGGCTTTCTCTCCGCGAAAAATCCTTTAAGCAGAAACGTTATCATTAGCTATGCTGAACCGATCTACGTTCCACGAAGTTACCTATCTCTCTTCGACTTGATCGGGAAATAACGTCCGCGTTAATTCGATTCGTAGGAACACCCGTGACTCACCCGTTCATTCATAAGAAGCCGATAATCATTTTCCACGTCGAATTTTATCTAAAGTCGGGCTTGTATTGATTTTAGAAAGTTTGAATACGGATAGCTTTCGACAGAACTCGCCGGAAATCCACGTATAAACGTATTCCAATTCGCAATGAGTCACTCGAATATTTCTCACCGGCAAAATAGTATTAAAAGTATGAACGACAGTAGCTCATATAACTGATAAATTAACCGGAAATGTTCATGCGTCTTGTACATGCGTTCGTTCTAACCACGGCATCTTAATCAGTCTTTCTAAGACACGTGCCACACTAAGGGTGATAAAAAGATGACGACGAAAATATTCTAGACGGTAATAAGTTCTGTTTTTCTATGTTATCGATCACATTAGTAATTCCGATGATTCTTTCCTTTGACCCCTGATTTAAATTTGCAATTTGTTTGCTCGAAGTTGTTTCGAAGTTCTAATCGAATCCCAGTCGAAGTCAACGTATTCTCGCGGCAGAAGAAGATCGAAATCTTCACTGTTGCATAATTATAACACGCGTTTCATAGTTTCCGCTGATACGGCGCGGCGGTTAGTCATCCAATAAAAGCGGAGCACAAAACTAGAACGCATTTTTGCCTCTTTTCTTTCGCGCGCGCGGCTGCAGCTGAAAAGGGAAGAGTCCAAAGTCACGATCAACTAACTGCGTTTCTGTATTATTACGCACCCAACGCGACGCGAACGACACGACAATGCTCGGCGAATGATACATGCATCGAGCCATAGACGCCTAGCCATGAAACAGGAAGAACGTACGAACGGCCGCCCCGGCTCGCTCGGATTTTTCCGTGCGCGAGCGTGACCGCATGTTACGCTCTTTTGCCGCGTTTTATCGGCCTAAGATCAATGTGTCAAAGTTATGCCACACATTCGCATCGAAGGTGATCCGAGCTGGACGTTATCCAACGACCGCACAGAGAGAAAACCGCAGACAACTCGATCGCCGCGCGTCGCGTCGCTTCGAGCTGTCGCGATCGGCAGATTCTAGTTACGCGACAGGTGACCAATTTTTTCTTGTCCCGCGGGTTTTCCAGATGGCACCGGACTCGCGCGATAATTGACACGAATTTCCACTGTTTTTCCTCCGGGGAACAACAAACCACTGTCCCGAAGCTCACCGGGCGCGGTCTCGCTAATATGTACACTCCGCGACAAAAAGATAGCACGTTATCTAATTTTGTTAGTTCTCGCAAATATAATCGAATAACAACAGTTCCTGTATCACATATCAGAAGCAATGAGCAATTGCAGCAATTGTTCAGTTAGCAATGTTGCATCTGTTCAGGGTAAACACTCGTTTTCTGTTTATAGGTTGAACGTTAAGCCGAAAACGTAAACAATAGTGCTGACTGCTGCGTCAAAATGATAGCACGAAGTCAAAATTGTGTCCTTTCCAAATTTGTGTAAAAGATTGACTGGTCCTGAAATATTAACAATACACAATTTACGTAAAGACAATTGTTCTATCAGTAAAATTGCGAAACTGTTGAATCGTAGTCGCAAGGTTATTTACAATTTATTAAAAAATGTAGACGAATATGGGAAAAGAAAGAGCAGGGCGGTTATTCTTATTACGCAGTATACAGGTCACAAACAATGTAATGTACTACTTGATAAGCTAAATACCATTTATCTGTACAATGTGTTATCTTTTTGTCGTGGAGTGTAGCTTTCTCAATGTCCACACAGCCACCAGCGGTCAATAGAAAATACATACAATGTGTATTCAGAAGGTTCGGGAACTTTGTAATTATTTTAGTCTTAACTCGCAACCGCGGCACTGTCTCGTGAACATCGAAAATTCGTAGGGTAATTCCGGGAGAGATGCACCACATTTTGCTTTCTGTTTATCAAAATTTTATTGAAAATAATGGCAGGCAGGAATAGTTTAATTATTTATTTAAATCTCTTTAATAATGTGTAAAGTTAAATGAGTAAAACTTTTATTTTAATATATTAATATGCTGTAATCATTATAATCTCGCTGCCTCTCTGTATCGAGTAAATATTGTCAGTGATCCCAGTTGTAAGTGTAATTATAGCTACGAGGATTTAGATCATGTTCTATGGCAGTGTCGTCTTTATGATCCCCAAAGAACTAAATTAGTAAAGAAGCTGCGCAAAATTAAATTTTTTCTACCATTAAAAGCGGACATTCTCTTTGCTAATGTTAAAGCCTGCGAATATATCTTCCAGTTTTTACACGACTGCAATCTGCATCTCTAGCGATTATGAAGATATTGTACACTAACTGGAAGCCTACTGTATAATTGTTAAAGCTGAAATAAACCAAAAATGGTTTCAGTGGCTCAATAAAAAAAAAAAAAAATTAATATGCTGTGGAAAATATTCGAAAAAGTGCATTTCTCCCTGGGGTTAGGTGCCATTCCTTCCAACTCATGATTAAAAATCGCCAAAAATACAAGACAACGTTCCGGTGCGAGTAAACAAATAGTGCTTAATCACTTGGTGGGTATAATGTTTACATATTAGACAATTCCCTTTCCAACTCGCATTGCGAACAGCTTTTGCTCGTCGTAGTCATGATCCGAATGAGCTTTGAGGTCTCGGTTATTACAAGAGTCGATGACTGCAAGTTCCGAGACGATGTGTAAGATTGCACCCAACGTCTCGATTGCTCACAAAATCGCACTAACCGTTTCACAGTATGTATACTGTTCGACGTCTCACTAATGGATTTCTCAACGTCCGTACAGCTCGCAAAGTATTCGAGAGCCGACGTCCTTACAATATATGAACCAATTATGGCGATAGAACAATGTATCAGACTCGTTTACTCTTGCTAGCGGTTTGCACCTTTCTCATTTCGCAACGAAGGTGCGAGGGAATCCTCAAGGTGCGCCAGGTGTTGCCATATAGCTCAATCAGGCTAAATGTCTGAAATTACAGGGTAGCAAGTTCTGCCGATGTGTTCTTATAATCCATTTACCTGAGAAATGCTCAACATAAAATGCCTTTCTGCAAGAGAGCCGTGGAAACTTCGCAGTGCCTTGATCGCTACATTCATTATGAAACGAGAGTGCAGCTCGTCCGACTTGACTACGTTTGGGTAGTGTTTACGCTGTTTACTCGAATCTAATTTCGACAGAAGTTGTATGGGAGAACTGATGCTTTCAACGGTAATACAAGAGCGTGATTCTTTTGCGAGTTGCAGTGTTTAATGGAAGACAAGAATGCCTATGGATTAAGAGCCACCTATAAGTTGCGTTGAACACGATTTACAGACACGAGTACGTCCTTATACTCATTTTGGAGCAAACAGTACAGTGTCCACTCGATAATTGTCCGAAACACGGGTCTGGCCAGGGTCAATTATCGGCTAGAAGACACTATTCTACAGCACAGCGAAGCTCGAGACACCTCGGTCACCGGGGAGTGTAAACATAATACGGATCGGGTGTATTGTTGTGAGACCACTACTAATCCAATAACAAAACTTCTTAATTTTTAATTATTTTATATTTGTGGCAATTTTTCTGATTATAATGATACCAAACAAGATATAATTGTGATAGTGGGGATAATTCTGGGACAATTATAGGCTAGATATTTGTGACGATTATCGAGCAGTGACTGTATTCGTGAAGAAGAACTGTCGTTTGCACACACGGATGATCGAATGCAAAATTCAAGAGTACTGGAGATTTCATTAGCTGTAAGTTGAACGCATAAATGTTGTCTTAATTACTTACCGGATCGACCGCTCGAAAATTCAGCAGATAGGTAGCATGACGCAGAATAGTTAGAAATTCCATCAGTGGAAGTTTCAGCGAACAGAACTTGGAGAACTGGTCGAGCGACATCGAACTCTTAAATATTTCAGATCGCCGAGTGCTCTTGTTAACGAAGACTTTAAACGACCCCGGGCCGCGATATCGTGAATTAATAAATGCTCGAATCAAATAACTGCAGACCAGTTTAAGGTCCAAAACTGATAAGGCTCACTGAGGTTAATAAGCGTGGAACATTCAATTACGGTGGCGCCGATGTTTGCAGAAAGCGTGTTCGCTCGGAGAACGTTTCGAATAATTGTTCGGGACACTGGTACATGTAATTCGTTGCTCGGATTGATATGAACAGATACGGACGGCGAAAGTGTAGATCGGTAATTGTACGTGTATCGTTTGTGTCAGTTGTAGCAGTTCAACGTAGATATCTCGGCTGATCGTATAACCGGTGCTTTTCGATTACTGTGTCTAACAGATCGGCTGAAAAATATTGCGAAGATATCCCCTTTTCGTTCCGTTCCGAATTGTACCGTTCATTCGCCGTTAGTTGAAACCAAATTCGCTAGGCTGGCCCTCAAAACCTGACACGGAGATTCTGTTTCGATCATGGACTTCGAAACTGGATTGGCCGCAGGTGAGCCGTGAATTCCTAAGGCAACACCGACTGGATCCACACGTGACTCATGGGATAGTGAACGTGTTAAAGTGTTCACGGATCAATGCTCCAACGTATGGACTGCGAAAATAAAACCAAAAACCGTTCGAGCTTTCATAAAGCAATCGTGTATGCGTGTACAACCGATGACTTTCATTATCGCGTAATAAATCTGACGATAAATAATTAAACGTAAACACGCTTTCGACTGGATCCACGGCGAACGCGAAAATTTAACAATCCGACGGATTCGATCGCACGGTGGTTTAAAACGCGGAAATTTAGTGACTTTTTGGTATAAGTTCTAAACTATTAACACGTTAAGCGCCAAACATCAACCCCAGAGATTCTTACAAAATCAGAGTAGTTTAATTAGTGAAACCAAAATTAGAAATTTAATAAAATTTTAGATTCTAATAAAATTCGGTTTATTCGAATATCACATGATAAAAATGAATTTCTAAATCCAGTCAATAATCACTGTCAGTCATATGTGACTGACGTGGCAGTTAACGTGTTAAAGATATCGAAGTGATATTTGGGGTGTACAATATTAACAAGTAATCTTTTTTAACGGTGCATAATGTACCATACGTTTCGTTTATTTAATAGCTTGTTGTACTATTTTTAAGTATATTTCCAAATTTAACGACTTTTAAAAACACATTCAGCTTAGTAAATATATTATTCCTCTAAATTTTTTAAAAATCGCTCTTTAAATAAAATTAGATTAGTGCCTAAAGTGTTTTTTAGTCGTCAAAGAGTCCCGACAAAGAACCCGAGAACCTATGCGCATAGCCGCACGGACGCGGGCGACTTTAAACAATAATAAAACGTGATATTGGACGAGATTGGAAATAATTCTTGGGCGATTATATAGAACAAATTGTGTTAAACATATTCCATTTTGTACAATTCCATGATCTCTTCTGTCTTAGAAGATATATTGAACTAATGGACGAAGTATACCAAGGTATCCAAGAACGTATGCGGATAGCCGCACGGACGCGGGCGACTTTAAACAATAATAACTTGTGATATGGGACGAGATGGGAAATAATTCTTACATGATTGTGCACAAGAAAGTATGCTAAAAATACTCCATTTTGTAAAATTCTATGATCTCGTATGATACAGAAAATATTCCATGCGAAATCTTATGAATTTTGGAAATTTTCTACATTGCATTTGGCATAACATATTTAATACATTATGAATAGTAATTCTTAATCGACAATGGTAATTTACAGCTCAAAGATAAACCCTTCATTAAAAAGAAAAAAAAATTGGAAGGGAAATATTAAAAAGGATCGTCAGGGCATCTCAAAGAAGAAAAGCAATTTTTTCTATGAGAAAGGCTATCTTCAAAACTTTAACCGTTTATTACAGTAATAGTATTTATTAAACTTTATTAATTTTTTTATTTTCAAGGTTGATGGATATTTGAATAGCAATAAGCATGCAGACAGTTGATTTTTTGGCAAAATGTCACTAAATTTCGCGTTTTAGACCACTGTGCGCCGCGGCGACGGACTGAAGATGCCGGTTCCATTTGGAATCGATTTCACCGAAATGAAACAAGTTCCGATCGCATAAGTTACCGAGCGAATGCATCGTGCCTCGGGAAATCGAAAGAAATTGTGTTCCGTTGGTTCTTCGCTTTCCTGACATCTAAATATTTATCAACGTTTCTATCTGCTTTACGAGTCTGCCGTTTCACGTCCGAGCTGACACGAATTTCGCAGAGCGATGACGCACGTTTCACCTGGAATAGTTCCACCAGGTTGGCAAAAATTGCCGATTACCCGGCAGCCACGTGGTCGCCAGAAGGAACTGCCGGGTACTGGCCCGTCGAATTTCCAAGGCGGATGCTTAGGTTAATAGGTTTCCCTGGTCACGTAATGGCGCCGGTTTGTAACGGGCACTCCGCAACGTCTGGACCGCCTAAACTCTCTTCGCGTATTTTTATTTCGTTCCTTATACGGTACTCTGTACAGCAGAGCCCCCGCTGTCGTAGAATAACGGTAGCGACAGTTTGCGAACACACACCACGAACCAAAAGAAACTATCAGATTAATGAAGTTCACGAAACCCGTGTGGTACATCCATTTGCCAATATGGCGGAGTCCCCATATAACGCGCGCGCGCTCCGGTCCTAAATAGGTAACACTCGGAACATAGATGAAAGTTTTCGATTATAGAGTGAAAGTTCAACAACAGCGATTGCTATTAATTGGTCATTGAGTAATAAAATATTCATGATATAATTCGTTGCGATCGTAATCTTATCGACAGTGTGTTTCTCTCGATTGGTGTCGCCGATGACTATCGGAGCGTAATAATACGTTCGATGTCCGATTGGCGTTGCGATTATCCTTTAATGGTGCACCTTTACAATATTTTATGGTTACCCTTGTTATTTAACTTTTCATACCCTGCGGTGCTAACCACCCTCCGTCGCCGTTTCGAACCAATTACTTCAGCATTCAAATACAGTCCACACACACACACACACACACACACATACACCGGAAAAATTCGAAATTAATTCGGCGTGTAAGTGTGCTATACGATGATCCACTGTATGTAGGTATCGGTAATCGTCCATGGTCCATAGCTGATGTCCAGTTCAGGAAAGTAATTCGTACACGCGTATGAAAAGGAACGTTATTGATCAAATAAAGTCGAAGATAAAATAAATAATAATTTTAATAATTCTTAGAGAATCTCTAGCACCAGAAGAACGCGAGGGCTCAAGAAACAACTTGTTCTCCTAATTTCTAAAATTGGAGATCAACTGTTCTCCAAGCTTCTATCATGGAGGCTAAAAACAATTTCTTCTTCAAACTTTTAACATTCTGTAAATTTTTTCAGTGTACAGGCTTTTATAACGAAGCGATCAGCAGAGAGTACGTTGATTTATAACATTTACCGGAAGATGCAGCGAGTAGAAAAAAATGTATCGTATAAGGAACAGATCAGGACCGAAGATAAAATAGTGAAAAAATGTGAGACAAAGGGTGAAACCGTTAATTAAATTTCGAAAAGTTTGCTAGCCGGGAGCAGTCGGTGCGTCGCGGTAGCGAACCGGGTATCTTCGAGTAAACCAGGTTGCAAAGACCAAGGTCTCGGCGTGGTTGCAATGAACAAAGAAGGCATGGGGGACTGGAGGAGCCGGGCAGCGTCTATCGAGAATTTTTCCATGCGCTTTACAGGAAAGACTTGGACCGTAAGTGGACAATAGGGAGGACCCGCGAAGGATCCTATTATGCCGGCGCGTTTACGAGGGTGTAGAAGCGTGGGCGTCGGACGTGTACACGCGAGATTCGCCGGGCTTTGTTGCCGGCTGGGGAAAAAGGGGGACGAGGAGGAAGAACGCAGAGGTGTGCGAGCACCCGACGAGACAGCTGTCTGACCTGATTCCACGAAAGGGTTTCCAATCATAATGACAAGGTGGGCGAGCGTTTTAGAGTAGCCCGATGCGTCGTCTCGCGTCGCGTCGCGTCGCGTTGCGAGAAACGCGCCCGTCCTCGTCGCCGAGACCAGAAAAATAGAGTCATTCTCCCCGTCCATGGGGTTGACGAACTTGCCACAACGTTGGCAAGGTGAAACGTCAAGGTGCCAGCGCGCAGGAAAACCGAGCGTTCGCCTAATTTCGCCAGAACTCTAAACGGAGCCGCTTTTCACGTCGCGAAACGGAAAAGAAAGACGCGAGACGTGTGTGTTTTTTTTTATTAAGCTATAAAACCCCACATGGGATTATTAGCAACACGTACATGGCTGTGCATGCTAACATTACATAGGTAACTTGTAAACTAGAATTCAGACAATATAATGAACATTTTCGAATACAACACTAACACTAAAGATATAAACAGTGAGACTTAACCCTTTGCACTCGAAGTTATTTTAACCTTTTGGAATCTATCGGGACATATTAGTCCCATCCATATATTATGTGCGCCTAATGGTATAAATAGATCCCGTTTTTCTATTATACACAAATATACCCGTCTTCAATGCACACTGGGCAAGTTCCTGTATACACATGAGGTCACATAACCTCAAAATTAATAGTAATATTTTACTGATATATTACATCATGTATTTCAATATTCTTTGAATGTAAATAAAATTATAACAAGACTACTGGGTTTTATATGTCCCACCTAAAATGTCTAATGTTGAGAGAGGTTATGTGTAAATAATTATATATGAAGACGGTGGTAGAAATATATTTGCATAAAAGAAGATGTTGTCGGAGGTGTCTACAAGACGGGCGTACCTTCATACCTGAAGGGAGGACGGCATACAAAGGGAATCAGGTATTTCCCAATATTTCTAGGATGTGGGGTTTTCCACAGAGTACAGTAAAAAGGCCTAACGTTTCCTTTGACATGCAAGAATATAATTTTTTGTTCGCTTCCTAGCTTGTTTCCTAAAACTATGGGAAAAATCAGAGTATAATTTTCATCGACCATTTTGTTCTCGTTTGTTCGTCGAGGTGGTAATTCGAAAGGGAAAATTTTAGTCGTAAACGCGAAGATTTTTCACTAGATTTTACAACCCAACATCTCGCCAACGTTGCCTCGTATTGTGGTAGCGCGGCGGCTACAGGTATACAATTTGATTATGGTAATCGTCGGGACGCGGAATGCCCGACAAGAAAAAGGAGGAGCGCAGTCGACTTTGATCCCTGGAATCAGATTTTATGTGTGCGTCGATAACTAGACTTCGCTTTGTTTATACTCTTCTATTCTTTTATATTTGTTTGTTTGAATGTTGTTCCTCTTATCGACGAGTTCCATGGGAAAGCAATAAAAGAAGACTGGGTCAGTATTTATAGTGCAAGGTTCATTGGTTCATATTATAGGACATCATTCGATTATTTTTTAAAGAGCATACACAAGTTCGTCTCCAAAGAGTATGCTTGTTCGGGAACTTCGTTGAACATACTTGAGGTGTGTTTATGTTCTCAAAAGATGGGTCCTATACATCTGGCAAAACATTTAAGCAGCATTATCGAATCAAGGGAGTCGAGAGATAAATAGTGGAGGAGATGCTATAGTCAGACGTGACGTTACGAAGCTATAGCGTAGTCTATCCCACATAGAGATCCTTACAGTACGAATATCGACGCCACCAGTTTCACCCCCACCATTGAGACAATTCTCGGAACGTGACGTCACGTAATCCCCCAGAAGAACCTTTTACGGCAACGCTGTGCGTTCGAACAATATTCTACGATTTTGGAAAAGGATTACCTCTTCGAAGTTAACATTCTACAATGCGAATATTCTCTTGCGTTCTCCGAGGTTTCTGCGTTTAGTCCAATTTCGTTGATAGTCAAATTGAATTGAATATTTGTAAATGCTGCTGTGTCGAGAATTCTTCCAAAACGATAGAGCGACAATGCGCGCGATAAACCGCATCTCAGATTTTTATCGCAGCCTGATACGATAGAAGGGACTGACTCAAGGCGAAGTCGCAATAAAGACGTCGACGTAGACCGAAGCTCCCTGTTCATTTGATTTACGAAGAGAGTCGATCGATTAGCACATTATCGTAGATCAAAGTTCGCAATCTTGCCGATAATGAGCGTCATCGTGAATCGAATGACGCGCGCGAAGAATTCGAGAAACGCGGCTACGTATCCGCCGAGAAGGCGAGTGATTTCACCTGCGGGGACGCGCGGGCGCTGGTACACGTGACCGACCGTAAAATGACTCACTATATCGGAAATCTGCATGAGTGTACGGAACGGTGGAACTTTGCAACGCGCGGACTAATTTAATTACCACGTTTACCGGCCTCTAAATAGGTCCCTTTTTTCCGTTGAACGCCCTCGGAACAGCCAGAGCGCGATAAACAATGGAACAAGACGCAAAACGCGTGCACGAACACCTGCCGCGGGCATTGTCGGTCCATTCGCGTAGGAAAAAAAAAACAAATCGAGTGGCGCACTTTGGCGAAACGAGCCTGATTCACCCAGATTTCTCGCGGCATGAAAAAGAAAAAAGAAAGGAGAGCATCGCGACGATGCTCCGGCTCGCCGGGAACCTCTTTAAGACCGGCGCAATACGACATAATTGTTCGCCTCGCAGCGAGAAGGCCTTTCTCTGCTCTGGATGCCGTTAAGCGTAATAAAACTGGCCGCACTTCCGTGTTTTAACACGCCTTTCCGCAATTAAGATAAACTGATCTTTCGAAAAGTTTCGGGGAAACACGACGGTTATCGGACCACGGAAAAAGATAAACGTCCCGACGGACAAATAAACCTCGCTTTTTTCGGGAAACCGGAAACGGGGACGAACGATTCAGATTGCGATGGAACAGAACAATACACAAGGACGCACCTTCTAATCAACAATTTCAGCGCGATAAGTAACGTCAAACCTACCACGGTTTTTTTTTTACTATTAAGCTATAAAACCCCACATGGGATTATTAGCAACATGTACATGGCTGTGCATGCCAACATTACATAGGTAACTTGTAAACTAGAATTCAGACAATACAATGAACATTTTCGAATACAACACCAACACTAAAGATATAAACAGTAAGACTTAAGAAAATTTATATAAAACAGAAGACAAAGAGAGGGTCCGCACAAAAAGGAATCTATTGTATAGGGTGGAAAAAGAAACCCTTTTGTTGCAAAGTTTGCGAATCGGAGCATCTCTATTATTATCATAGACCGAACATTGCCATAACACATGATTAGGATCTTGTACCAGACAACATCATGGACAACCTGTGTCAGCAGCAAGTTTAATCTTAACCCCTTGCCCTACAATAACGAGCCAGACTCGTCATGAAGATTCTGAATAGAGTCTAATAAATGACGTGAACGTTATTAATTTCCTTTAAATCGAAATAAAAATCTATTTTTTTGTAGTTGATATATATCCTTTGAGGAAAATGTAGACATACAATAAATATAAACTATCTTTTTGTTTTCTATGAAATTCTGAACGATGAAGAATTTCTAATCATTATAATCACAAAATAAATAGTAGTGCAAGGGCTTAAAAAGGGAAGCCCTCGGTTGATAATGTTCATATCGAAGTCTATTAACCCAGCAAATGAATCTCTAGGGAGCCTGAGGTGAGCAAACCAAGGTTTACATACGTCCAGAATGATAAAAGGATCTCAAAAATTTTGTGCCCTTGAACCCTGTGTCTGCAAGAATATAATTTTTTGTTAGCTTCCTAGCTTGTCTCCTAAAACTATGGGAAAAAATCAGAGTAGGGAACCAAGATATTAGGAGAAATAGCCAACAAAGATGCTTCTTTAGCTAATACGTCAACCTGTTCATTATGCGGTTATGAGGTCACTGATAATGAATCTGACCCCAGAAATTAAAAATTTTAAATGTCAAGTACTATGCATATATAATTCAATACTGTGCACATATAGTCTGGAAATACGCCTTTTGCGGTGAAAATTAAGGAGACACATATATCGACATTTTTTAACGCAATATATTTTAGTTATTCGGTGTAACTAATATACGTAATATTTATAGTAAGTATATTATATCTTATCGCTCTTAATCATTTTTTGAAAACCCTTCTCAAAGTTTAAATCGTAAATAGTATTGCAGCATTTGTACATGGATTAAATAATGCTTAGAAACTAATTAAATACTGGCAGTACGCCTATTAATATATGTAAAACGTTAATTCAAATCTGTTATATGGTGTTTTATAATGAGTTCTGAGAATAATTAGTTTCAGTTTCAATTTCAGAATTTTATATTCAAAACGTTACCCTCGATTCTACGATTGTCTGAAATGAATAACATTTAGGATACTGAACGTTAGAAGTGTATTGTTACCGCGTAGCAAAAAAGTTTTTCATCTTGAACTACGTGAAGCTAAATAAAAACAGGAGATGCGAAAGGAGCGAACGATCTATACTTCAAGTTACATCATTCGAAATATCGTGTTTTTATATTCCCCGGTTGACTGACTTCACAGCGGCAGAAAAGTTAACAACACCTGGGCAAACTTGATTACGGTTTGCTGCAAAAACCAGCCGGAAAGGAGGAAAGAAGTCGGACACTGAATAATTCACGTTGACTTCGAATTTGTTAAAAGCGGACGGAACCGCGCGGCTTTCTCCCATGATTTATTTAGACTTTCGTGCGCATCGAATTTTCATGCATTGCCGGTCGCATAGAGTGCATCGGGGCTGCGTTAGAAATGGTGCACCGGCAGCGGTTACTTGCACTTATCCTGGAACGGTTTTGGGCGTCGACGAATCAACCACCGGTAATTTCGTGGTACGAATCGCCGCGCGGTCCATTACGCCGATAACTGGTTATTATTAATTTGTGAATGCAGTTCCTATGTTCCCGAACGATTAGAACGAGCCCGCACGATCGTCGAAATAATATCTCTGATCCTATCCGCGTGGCGAAACCGGCAACGGAAAAATTATATAATCCGGCGAAAGGGAAACTTTGGAAAAAATACCACGTTAAATAACAATTACTTTCCCCCGTGGTACGAAACCGGGAATTATTCTCGCAGGATTAATGGTGATGGGACAGCGGCTGCGCGCCGCGAGATGATTCCTATTTTCAGCGACGACGCCTGGTTGCACGGCCATCAATCTTGCGCCGAAGGTACCCTCGCATGTACGAATTAAGTAGAAAATTGGATTGTATTTGATGTTTCGAATAGCGACCTGGCTAACTTTCCCTCCTCGAAACGAACGGACCTCGCGAAGCATGGAAACTTTTAGTAGAAATGCGGACTCGTCACCGTGAAAACCCAACGTGCACTTGGCGAGATTAATTCTCGTCCGTTTGCAATGGAATCTCACTTATTGCTCAATTATCGGAGTGACGAATATGTTTCCGACTTCCTCGACGAGACACCGGCCGGTTTATCTCGGATGCGATTTGTCCTCGTGACTGATAACGAATATAAACACAAAATTTCGCTACGGGAAACGTGTGTCGAACAAAAGAGAAATTAGGAAGAGGAACGTAAACCGTTGACGATGATTGGACGAAGTGAAATTTTGTTGAAATTGCAACGAGTCGACAACAAGAAACAAGAAACACCGCGTTCCGAACATGTCAAAACGCATTCGCGCAGGTTCCACCGAACACGCGTTCGCACTCGGAAGCAAAAACAAAAAAAAAAAAAAACAAAAAGACTCGGCAGCGAAACACGCCGACAGCAGGATTACTTTCTGCTTATAGGTAACGCGAATTTTCTGACTCACGGAGAACTGCGATTCGACGAGAGATACCTGGCGTGCGAGATGCCTGGCACACTTTATGCTTCCGCGAATTCCCGTAAAATGGTAATGACGGAAATTTCATCATTATTGCCCGTGCAATGCTCGCGCGAGGCTTTGTCGCTTGTAACCCGCGGGCTTTCGACGGGAAAACAATTCTAATTTAGACACACAGCGTACCTTGACCAACAATATTGAACAATGCTGTCCGACAAATTTGAACTTTTCCGCTGTTATAGCCAACAGACGATCCTTATCGTTCTTCGTGCACTGAATACGATATTGAAAATCGTTCTCTTTATTACTGTCTCAGTGTTTTCGAGAAACTTCATCTTCGGAACACAAAGTTTAACTGAAATTGTTTCTTTTAAAATTCAACTTGAATCTTTCATTCTTTGCAGTTTAACTGTCAAAGCTACAGAAATGTTTCTTGGAGTAAATATAATACCTACTTATAAAATATGTATTTCTATACGCTTAAAATGCGTTGGACTGTGCAATTTTTAATCACTAGCATAACGTGAATAAGGAGAATATAATAATAATGAAATATTCGAAATTAGTATTTTCCTATTGACTTCGTTAACTTTAACAAGCTCGTTATGAATAAGAAGTCTCGTTTAGCCACGTGCACTCTGTGTAGTCATCCGATATACAAGGTGGATTAAGAAAATAGGATCACAAAAACATCTTGAAAATTAATAGACTGTTAGAAACATTTATTTTATTACGTGGTCATTTTATCATAACACTACGAAGAAAGGATTAGACAATTTTGTCAACATATAAATTATACCCTAAGAAATTTATAGTTTCAATTAAATATTGATATCCGCGATACAGCTTGCCATATTCGACAAAATACTGCCCATTTGCTGTATTAAATTGTATAATTATACATCTATAAATTACAAGCGAAACAGTTTACTACGTTGTGCAGGATGTTTTTTAGTTACTTGATTCCGCTCACGTAGTACGCCCAGTACAATTATGTCATAAATGAGAACAGTCTGCTGTGTCTTACTCCGGTTTTCTATTTGCCCATGATTACCGGAAATGTTCGCGTAATTCCAATTATCTCGTTCACCCTGTATACCACGAAACGACCAAATGCCGGAAATTGGTTTACCATTTTTGCCGGCTTCGTATTATAAAGTTGATAAAACGCGTTCCATCGAACATAACGCAGAGCCGACGGAGTTCTCTCGATTTCTATGAAATTTTCTCTCCCGCGGTCGAGTTTATAATTATTGCAAAATCGGTTTCCAGTCAAGCGTTCCAGACACTGTAAACACGGCCTGGGCTGACGCGAAGGAAATCTATCCTACAATTTCGATCCGGAAGTACAGTGTTTACTAGGGGTGTGCGGGATCCCGGTCGGGACGGGAATCTTTCTCGGGATCGGGATGCAATCCCGAGAATTTCGGAATCCCGGAAACATCCGGGATTCCCGAGAATTTTCGGGATCCCGAAACCAGTCGGGATCCCGAAACCATTCGGGATTCCCGAAGTTGTTCGGGATTCCCGAAATTGTTCGGGATTCCCAAAAACATCTGTGATACCCGACATTTTAAGTTTCTCCCTACTTCCAACAATTACCAGCATCCGAAAGCAATTGTGTTCTCGAAGATTACATATCTTATTAATCGGGAATGTTCATGTTAGTAATATTGTAGAAAGTAATCGCAAATTTGGATAATTCTGGCAATGCAGAATTTATTTATTTAAAAAAAAATAAATGAATGAATAAATTAATAAATAAATAATAATAATTAATAATAAATAATAATAAAATAATTAATAATAATTAACTGACTATAATTATTGATAATTAATATTATTTATTTATTATTATTTTTATTATTAATTATTATTATTTATTTATAATAATTTATTTATTTATTAATTTATTAATTCTTTTTTTTTTTAAATAAATAAATTCTGCATTGCCAGAATTATCCTTTGCGATTACTTTCTACAATATTACTAACATGAACATTCCCGATTAATAAGATATGTAATCTTCAAGAACACAATTGCTTTCGGATGCTGGTAATTGTTGGAAGTAGGGAGAAACTTAAAATGTCGGGAATCACAGATGTTTTTGGGAATCCCGAACAATTTCGGGAATCCCGAACATTTTCGGGATCCCGAATATTCTCGGGAATCCCGAATGGTTTCGGGATCCCGAAAATTCGCGGGAATCCCAAATATTCTCGGGAATCCCGGATATTTTCGGGAATCCAGGACATATTACGGGAATCCCGAATATTTTCGGGAATCCCGCACACCCCTAGTGTTTACTCGATATATGTCCAAAACTCGGGTCTAGCCAGGGACATATACAGTCCGCGACAATACTATAAGACATTACTTATTATATGAAAAAATTTCGGTAATTATTTACATTACGGGCTTCCTCACTGATTTTGATGATCTTGAAATATATTGTCAAGGTCATCATTCTGAACAACATTTTCCTATACATGTTACCGCCGCTCAGCTTTAGTTTCCAAGATATTCGCAAAAAAGTGACCGATAAGGCGGCCACGGTCACAACTTAAAACGACTTCAATCAGTTGAGACACACTGTCTTGTCTGTTTATGCTGACAGGTCATATACGGACATATTTCGGGTCATATTTCAAGGTCATCAAAATCGGTGAGGAAGCCCCTAATGTAAATAATTACCAAAATTTCATCGTCTTTTATCCCTTTGAGTGCTGAATACTCGGGGCCTATGTGATCCGTACGGACGGCGCGCGGCTGGCGCTGGCGATCGCTGGGGACTGAATACTTTTTCGTCCAGTATGGATCTCGTTGACGGTGTATGAAACATTATAATATAGTATACAATGGAAAGGCTTCAAATATATATAACAGCTTCAAATATATATATGTTATTTTAAAATAACATATACACATCGGCACCGCGCCGAAAATTTACGTCCATAGTCCATATCGATAGCTTCCGCTGGACGCATATATGCGTCCATAGTCCATATCGATAGCTTTCGCTGGACGCATCTATGCGTCCATAGTCCATATCGATAGCTTTCGCTGGACGCATATATGCGTCCATAGCACTCAAAGGGTTATGCAGAGTGTTATTATTTACTTCTGGGGACGTCGTTCCACGCACTGTTTTCGTTAGAATTTCTATCAACTTGAAAGCTACGCAAGCTTGACCTCTTGTTAGCCGCGACAAACCTATAAGACAGTTGCTCGCAAACAGTGAAAGCGAAAAGATCGTCAATGAAATATTCTTCTAAAGTGTCAGTAATTGAAGTACATAATTTAAGTAAAACCTGTAAAATATTAATCAACTGGCAATATTTTTGTTTATACAAAATGCCACGAGGAAAAAAAATTCAATGAAACAGAGATTAAAATTATCAATAATTTGGGAAATGAAAATCATTCGGTGGCAAAAATTGCTGAAATTCTTGGAAGAAGCCGTTGTGTAGTTTATAATTATTTAAAAAATAGTGAAAACTATGGTAAAAAGAATCCAGGAGGCAGTCTAAAGTTGACAACTGCACAAGACAGACGGAATATTTTACGACATGCATCGAACTCTATATTAACGGCACGACAAATTGCGACAGAAACTGGCGTAAAGACAAGTGTCAGGACAGTACAACGAATAATAAAGGCTTCAAATAATTTAAAAAGGCGTAAAATTTTGAAAAGACCGCCGCTAACTAACCGTCATAAAGAAGCCAGATTAGAGTTTGCAGAACAACGCATGCATTGCTGTAAGAAATGGAGGAAAGTAATTTTTTCTGGCAAGAAACGGTTTACTTTAGATGGCCCTGATAATCTAAATTATTATTTTCACGATTTAAAAAGGAGGAATTGACACTGCAAAGGCGACAAATAGGTGGAGGAGAAATAATGATTTGGGCGGCTATAGGATATCATGGAAGAACTGAAATTGAATTTATTTCCACAAAAATAAACAGCAGGAAATACATGGATGTTACCGATAAGCAATTGTTAAAACATGCTCAGTCCATAGCCAACCAAAAATACATTTTCCAACAAGACTGTGCATTCTGCAAAGATAGTACAGGCCTACTTTAAAAGTAAGGAAATAGACGTTTTACCATGGCCAGCGCGATCTCCTGACTTAAATATCATTGAAAACCTTTGGAGAATACTAGCCAGGGAGGTTTATTCTAAAGGAAACCAGTTTAGTACTGTAGAACAATTGAAAAACTGCGTTGAAATAGTATGGTAGAAAAACAAGCAATAAACGATTAAAAACTTGTATAAATCTATTCCAAAAAGAATGTTACAAATCAGACAAAATAAAGGTGGCAAGACAGAATATTAAAAACCGATAAAAATAAGCTGTACGTGTTAATTTTTTACAAAAACATTACCTGTCTTATAGTTTTGTCGCAGTTAATAAAAGGTAAGTTGATGCTACTTTTAAATTCTTAGAAATACTAACGAAAACACCATCCGGAAGTAACTAATAACACTCTGTATGAAAGACGATGAAGTTCTTTCATATAACACATAATTATTTCGTTTTAAGTGATGTCTTATAGTATTGTCGCGGATTGTATCGTCCAGGAGATACTCCTTAATCCACGCCGAACGTAGAAAAGGATAAGTTCTAGAAAGTATCTAGGAATACTCCGCAGCAGTGGGGAGAGTTCTGGGACTTTTATCGGCTAGGCATTTCGGACATATACAGAGTAAACACTGTACTCCAATTATTTCCCCGCGCGAACATTACAGCGTGCGGCGTCGTCTGCAATTAATGCTATTCATTCACCGAGATTTATTAATATGAGGTTTTTACGTTCGTGCAACGAGGAAACGATCGCAGTCGAATCGCAAATCGGGATACAAATATTTCGATTCGTATGCAGACCCCGCCAAGACGTTAATGAACCCGAAGATTTCGGTCGCGAGCAGTCTGAACGTATCGTTTATTCTCGCGAGTATACGAATAGACGACCATTAAGGCGTAATTTGTGGGCTTACGTCCTCGCGAATTCCAACGAGATAAGTTAGACGGAGCACGATATTTCATTGCGGGCATACCCACTTTCTCCGACGTATTAACTCGTTTGATTACGAAATTTATTGAAACGAGATGGAACCCTGCACAAGAAAGAGAAACAAGCAGAATAGCATTCAGTGTCCGCGTTTCGGGAAACATAAGCTCCTCATATCCGGCTTTGAGCAACATCAAAGGTCTCCGAGCAGCTTCAATTTTCTTCTCATTTCATCTGTAATCAGTAGACAGCGGATCTTTGTGCAAAATAAAAAATATTTGCATTGATTGCAAGGCACAGGAGCGAAATAAAAATTTCTTCCTTCCTTTAACCCCTTGCCTTACGATTTAATTTCCGACTGTGCGTGCCCAAAAGCGACACCAAGGTCGGTCACGCGTAGGGACATACACAGCTTGTACAAATTGTACAAATCGCAAACGTCCTATGATTTGTATACACACGTGCGCGGTACAATTAACTTTGCAAGATGTTTAATAAATAATTACGATTAGTTGATTATTGAACAAAAAAACGACGACGACGACGTCTCTGAGGCGTCTTATTCATGTTTGGCCCGGTAGACTTACGATGTCTCTGAGGAGTCATTGTAAGCTAAGGGGTTAATTATTTCATCAAGCTAAAACCAATACGCTGGCACTCTTAAATCTTTTAATATGTCCAATGCTTTAAATTGTGCTTACCCATTTTTGTCATAAATGCATAAAGATTCGCAGTCTAGTAATCAGTTGTAATCTCGTAATTAGGTTGGAATTTATTTTGTAACTCAGGGTAAGACGAGTTTATTGACCGTCCCTGAGTTAAGTAAACCATTAATTTCGAGCGGTCGCTCTCCGTTTTGTCATGGAGACACTCGATGGAAGTCGAGCAACTCGATTCGTTGCCGGTCCCCCGTAAACTGAAATTTATCGGAGTGCGCTCGTTAAAGGAAAGAATGGTGTTTCTTCTGCGTCTAGGTTTCATGGGTCATATATTTTTCTAAGCGGAAGATATATTCGTGGCTGCGAGATAAGGACTCGGTAGCCCGAGAAAGAGAGAGAAAGAGAGAGAGAGAGAGAGAGAGAGAGAGAGAGAGAGAGAGTGTCCTGATCTACTTTTTGCCTGTGTGATTCGCGTAATTTCGTGGGTACTCCGAGCTGGTGTATAGCGGCGGGTTTATCTGCTCGTGCAGCGGGTTCGAAATAGTAGAGATAGATAGCTGAAGAAATTTTCGAAGCGTTCAGATGACCGGCTTAAAGGGGCAGAAACGAGCCGTGCAAATGAAAGACCCTCGAGCGCCGCGTGAAATAGAGCGAAGCGCGAAAATTTATTGGTTCATCGTGGAACGGAGGAACCTGAGCAACAATTTCAGCATTTTTCTTCTGTTCGAATTGGCAATTTTCAGCTGAAAAGAAACTGTTTCCCCGGCGCAGCTTCTGCTACGTGGAACTCGAAGCAAGTTCACCGGTAGCAGGTACATGTCCATGAGGCGCGTTATCCAACCGAAGGAGATTAATGTTTTATGTTTCCTATGAGCAAGATAATAGTAGACTTTCCGAGGAGCTGTAAAATTTTATTGTTCCCAAATACTATCAAATTTTCATTGAACATCTTCTCCTGCATTTAACTGGTACGTTTCCTTCTTCAGTGCGTAATCTTGTTTCACAACGAAAATAGACAAATTTTGATTCAGTATTACGAACGTGCCATGTAAATTCTAATTACAAAAATAATAATAATTTTAATTACTTAATCAGTTCAACTCACTAGATACATGGTGTTTCACCTAATTCTACTATTTTAGATAAAATATTTCGCTTGTTTTTTATGATAGAAGAAAATTTCAGAGGAACACACTACTTGGTTCAGAGGAGCTAATATTGTAGTAGGCAAAAAATGTTTTTCAAGGTTATATTTTTTGAGCGATATATCTTTATTACAGCTATATGATTGCCGACGTCAAGGCGAATCCAACGACCTGTAATATTCTGACCCTCACGTAACCTTCAGTTTGTTATCATTTACACCCCATGGACGCGTTTCTCTCCGAAATTTTCTTCTATCACAAAAAACAAGCGAGATATTTTACATGGTCGAGTTACATGAGACACCCTGTATATTAGTTCCAATGAAAAGAGCAATGTTGATTTCAAAGAAGAACAAAGTATTACTTTCTACATTTTTCCCCGAACAATAAATCTTTAAACCCATTTTTCTTTATCATAACTGTACACTATCACTATAGTATTGTACGGTAATTGCAAATATCGAGCTTCGTCAATTTCTTTCGAACATTTGGATTATTAGTCTTAAATTATATACACCTATCCCCAGATTCACGTCTAAATCGAAATCGTAGATTTTTATACACAAAACCGTGTAAATAGGAAACAAACTAAAATGTGCATAATTCAGTCATTTATTTCAACGTAAAGTAAAACTAAATATATCTTAAAAAACATGAAAATAACGGTCTATTCATAAAATGACAAAAATGTAAAGGTATATGTATGTGTAATTCGTTTGAGAAATATAAATTCAAAATTTTAACCAAAAATGTAATTACTGTTATCAGTTTCGTAGACTATTAAACTTTAATCACGCTAGTAAGCCGGTCGCTTCAGAATAGAATGGAATTAAAAAATGACTGCAGAAATTTTTTGTTTTTTTTTTCTAATCCCATATTTTCAAAAACCTAAAGTACCTAAAAGTATAAAGTACATAAAGCGCAAAGAAATCGTGTAAATGTTCGAAAATTCGTACAGGATTTCAGGAAGCTTCCAATTTGATACTTGGTGATCCGAGTGAACGTTGCATCGCTTAACAACACCACCGTTGAAATTGTAGCCTGCATTTCCTGCAGTCTTTCCAAAAATACTTGGCGCAACGAGTGTCAAAGAATGTTTCTCTACGCTTGGCAACGCGCAAACTAGCTTGACAGTAGGAGCAACGAACGTGAGGCAACAGTTTCACGAAATTAGCTTGTAAACCATTAACGCACCAAGGCGTAGCCACGGATCATAAAAGAAGTGAACGTGAGATCCTCGGATCCTGTTCTCCGGGTGATTCGAAACAATCGCAACGTTACATTGGACCAGACATTTCCCAAGAAGAGAGTATTCCCCTGTAACATTTTTCCCCTGAACAACTCTCGTTCGAGCACGGCCAATTTTCTCGGAATTACGTATCGTAGCGCGCGGCGTTACGCAAAAGAAGCCGGGGACCAAGCGAAGGAACGAGAAGCGGACAGGATATTACAAATTTTCTGATATAAGGCGTGCCGCATCGATATTTGTTGTCCCAGTTTTCAGCGAGTCGGCCGCGGAGGAACGCGCGCGGAATTCGATTCAAGGAGCGCGGGTGAAAACTGTAAAGAAAACTGGATATTGCAAAGCCGACACGGAATGCCATCTATCTGCTCCCACAATTACCGTTCACGCAGGTGATATCGCGCGGATAATAATTGTCCTTCGCCGCGTCCCAGGATCCCCTGGAAACCGAGCCGCCTTCGGCAGCCGAACCTTTCATTTTCGACTCGGCTATTCAGTGACACCAATTTAATTGTGCTTCCAAGGCGAGGCTGTATGCGTGATGTCCGTCAGCCTCGAAAACGCCTCTTCAACGTCTATCGGAGTTATTTCAATGAAGACGACCGTCCAACAAGCGAAAATTGCTGTTGCCATTATGCCCTCGTTTTTAAATATTACGGTTCTGCACGATCGGTATGAAATAATAAGTGATCCAGGAATCGGACGAATTGGACGAATTTTTTTTTTAGGTGGCTTGCCCTACCCTTTTCCGGTTTGTTGTTCGTCGAGTGGCTCTTTTCAAGTTCGAAATGGTCCGAGGTGGTGTGTCTCTGATCATCTCGACGACTTGCAAAGTGATTTTTCTTTCATCAACGACGTACAACTATAATCGAGGAAAGTGTATATGTATTTATAGCGTTACCGCACTCGTTCAAATGTTTCCATTTCTTCCGTGACAGCGGCTAGACAGTTCCTCGGCAAATGAAAGATCTGTCGCTTAATAGATTATCTACCGGCGATTATTTCATCATTTGTAAAAATCCATGGCTGAACAACAACATAAGTAATGTCGCCGAAGAATATCATTTCCGATTATAATGTGAAAGAGAATTTCTAAGCTTCCTTTCTGGTGCAGTACAACTACTGAAGATCCTATTATTCGGTTGCCGGTCGGTAAAGCGTTAAAGTGCGACCTGACGAATATTTTGTTTTCATTGTGATGATAATATCGCCCACCAACAATTGAATGGAAATCTCGAACAAAGGTCTCCGGTTGATAATATGTGATAATACGTGCAACGCGTAGACATTCGAGGTTTCCATTCAAATGTGACTAGCATCGTGTTCAAACGTGCCTATACGAATGCATAAAAGTGAATCGATCAACAACTTCTTGAAAGTTTCTACTCAATTTCGGATAGCGCTTGGCAATTAAGACTTGAAATATGATCCGGCTGTTCCCGAAACTTTTGTCCGGCAGTGTACACTCTCCGGAGATGTTCACAGCCGCGAGATATAATCTCTCCGAAAGGAAGTTTTTAGAAGCGAGAGAGTACTTCGGCCAGTAATTACCTTCGGAACGGATAAGCGACGCCGCGTCGCTCGTGCCAGCGGACACGGGAGATAAGTGTTCGGAAAGAGAGGTAGCCGTTTCCAACGTCATCATAGTATGCCCAGGCGACATGTAGATCACGTGTACCGATTAGTAAGGAATGACTACACGCGATTAGGCCCGCAATTGTGCATTGCCTGACCAAGCACCAGCGGAAGTGAGTCACGTGCGGCTCGACGCAGTCTCTCGCCGTTAACGGACTTCGACGACCGAATTTGTGGGACGTTTAACCGGGACCGGGTCCCGAGGTAGAAACAGTTGGCCCCTTTGATGACTGTAATTGAAGGTTCTTTCTTCGATGAAACTGTTCGGTTCGCTCAATGAACAGTATACAACATTATTCGGTGGCTGCGGCGCGGCACTTAAACTCGCAGCGACATTGCTCGATCTTTCGTTCGATGGGACTTGTGCTGGTCAGTGTTTGTATTATTGTGAAATATTAACGGGACCCATCCAGTAATCGATTATTTTGAAACAAATTTTGTAGTACATTCAAGTTTTTATTTCTTAATTTATTATACAGGGTGGCCCACATAACTCTTAACAGCTCAATATCTCGAAAACTATACCATTTTAATGTTCTTGGTCTCAATTGCATTGCTATTTCTTTGAGGTAGAAAACTATAATCTCAATGTACAAAAACTTCTTTCTTATTATAACTAACATAAAATCTCTTACTTAATTCTCTTAAAAACGAACATTTACATTTTCAAACCATTATTCAACAATTATTTTTAAGTCTTCAACACATTTTTGAAGCTACTTCTTTTGAGGCAGTAAACTACATGTCGTGATTTATAAAAATTTCATTGTTATCAGAACTAGCATAAACTAAATTGGCTGTCAGAAGCTAAACAGACAATTAGGTGGTACCTCATTTTTGGTTTAATGGTAAAAGTGGGTTGGAATGGTGATAATCAGGACTCGAAATAAACAGGTTCCATTTTTAAAAACGAAACCGACATTGACGTAGACGTGGAACAGATATTTTAGAGTCTGTACGTTAAAAGTTCCATGGAAACAATTCCTTCTGAAAACTTTTATGAAAAGAGTTCCTATAAAATAAATAAAACTCCGAATTAGTATATATTAGATTTATTTAACAATATTAGGTATTATTATTTACGAATAAAGAAACGGTATGAAAATGAAAACAAGTATTATATTTTTATCAGAAATATTGAATAAAATCAATTTAATGTCACTAACAAAACATATGCTAGATTTTTAGGGCTTAAATTATTTCTATAATGATTCAGTATAAACTCTAGTGCTTGAAAGGCACGTTCAACGCAAACCTCCGTTGCAGGGATGTGGACGCCATGAATTCGGAACTAGTGTTGCCTTGTGAAGATAGGGAAGTTTATATTTCAAATATTAATTTCGACTTTAACCAGAATAATCATTTAATATTGTTACAATATTATACCTTAAATAATAATATAATAATACATAATTAAGAAAATATCTGTTCCTGTTATAGAAAAACCTTTATTTTCAAATTTTATTAGTTCCTTACTTACCTTATAATATCAGAGCTTTTTTTAAAAAAGAAAGTGCCACATGTAACAAATTCTGATGTAGCTGATGAAAAAGTTCTGGAAATTCTCAGACAAAATTTACTTGTTTCTTCCTGTAGAATCTAAATATGTAACGCTTTATAGGGGGTTTTATTTGAAATTATAAAGGTACCCCGGCCCCCTTTAAAGGGAAAGGGGGCGCCACGTCACGCTTATTTAATTAGAAAGGCCCTTCAGATCCATGCAATTTAAGACTAAAAACTTTAAAATTGATGGTATAGTTTTCGAGATATTGAGCTGTTAAGAGTTATGTGGGCCACCCTGTATAATCTCCATTATTGTCAAGGACAGTTTGCCATCTTTCCTGCAAATTTTCAACCCTCCTCTTATAGAAATCCAGGGTCCCTGAAGCAAAATATGACTCAAGGTGCCTCCTTGCATCTTCTACAGAAGTGAATGTTTTATTTCTTAAATAATGCTCCAGAGATCTGATCTCTAATACTTATTGCTTCCAAGATTCTAGGATTCTAGGCTCATAGGTTTTCGAATGTCCAAGTGATTCGGACAAGTGCTCAAGAGGAAAATCTTGGTACGAGTGCTATTTAAAGTGACCCATCTCCAACGATCACACCCTCCTGGGCGAGCTTCGCAAAGTTTTCGAGCTGTCGCTCGTTGTTTATTAACAGATTAGTACCAAAGTAACATTTATAAGTAGAACGTGCCTCTTCGACCCTCTGGAGGTCACTTAGTTCGAAGGGTGATCTTGTCGATATAGGTAAAGATCAAGGTCATTAGGGCGAGTCAACTAAACAGTACTTGTACCTGTTTCTTGACTGTACAATTTAGTTTACAGTGAATTCTCGATATGTCAACAACACTGTGTTATGTTTATATTCCTCGGCGACCGAGATAATTCCGCGATGTTTATCATCCAGGCCTTTTTTTTGCGACATATACAGAGAAATATATCTTTTCAACCTCTGCACAAAACTTGTATTATTTGTCGATAAGATTTTCGAACGAATAATTTTTATACTTGCTATTTTAGATTTACTCTTCAACGTTGTCTCAGTTAATAAATTTCAAGGGCTACCTTTCAAACTAGGTGATAACTAGTCTGCGGATGTTTATGCAATTTCCAATATTTATAGAAAAATTTTAAGAAAGTGGAATGAAATGAAATCCTATTTTTAATGGGAACAGCCTTTGTAGATCCAAAGCAAATAAAAATCGTGTTAAATTCTCTCGAATTTTATATTATAGCATTTGTTAGAAAAGTCGAAGTAAGCAAATGGTCGAGGCAGGCCATGTGGTTTTTGTCAGCGCGTTGTCCCTCCCTAAGGGAAAGTCCTTTAGCTTGGGGGTGTCATAAACAAAGAGGCATACTGTCGAAGGCGTTCTCACGGCTTAGGATTTTTGGGACAGCAAAGTTGTCTTGAATAAAGACTCTTGGTATTTTGCAATACGCCCACGTTTATTTAAGTCGACTATATCGCGTTATCCATCCTCTAGGTATTTTTCTTACGCATTTTTTGAACATTTCCATAAGCCATAAATGCATAAAGATCCGCTGTCTAGTGATAACAGATAGAAAACAGCACATGTCTCCGAAAGCTCCGTGTCACACAGACCGTGTGGCATTGGTGAGTCGCGACAAAGTTGACGCGTGTCGCATAACACGGTCCCTTATCTCGCGCACGGACCACGAAGAGACCAGATCGAGCAGAAACCACGCGCGGCTTGTCGCGGCGACGTGTCCTTACGTAACTGGCCGCGGACACGTAAAGTTTTCCTCGTCGCGTTTTAATGACAGCCGAAGTCCGTTGACAACGCGAACGGGTTCGCGCGACTCGCGTGAGTCACGTTCCAAGGAAATCGCTGCTGGCGTGCGTAATACGCGAGACCGGCATGAATGAAAACACCCGTTGTTGTTGTCATGACGACCAGGTGAGAGGAGCGTGGATACTTCAGGAAGTTCCCCTTTATGAATGAACCGACGACGACAATACGTGCGCAGAACACGCGCACACAACGCCCGATCGGATTGACGACGTTCGTCCGTGTGCCTGTTCGAGCATTAACGCCAACGAGCCGCTGCGCCGACACGTGTTAAAAACGAGCGGCCGCGTGCGCGTCCATCGACGGGGTTTCTTCAACGCGGTTTAACGGCCGTAAGGGACGGTCAAACTTCATGATCGCGTGCAACCCGTGCCGATGAAAACGCGGCTTTCCCGTGGGATCCATCGCACTCGAAATCCCTGGGAACTACGGCGAGAGCAACAGACTCGTTATGGTGGTAGACGGTTAAATTTACACTACCGCTTATAAGTCTTAGGACAGTGATAATATTCGTATTCAACTTGGTAAAAACGAAATAATCGTTGAAGAAATCGCGAACAAATTTTTTCTCGTTTCAAGGTTTACAATTACGAACTCTTTGTCAGTGGCAACGTTGTAAATTTTGCTTAGTAAATTAGCTAGGTCCAATACAAAAAAATGTTCGTGTCTCTACAGTGATTATACACTCCCGCTCATATTCGTATTCAACTTTGTAAAAACGAAATAATCGTTGAAGAAATCGCGAACAAATTTTTTCTCGTTTAAAGGTTTACAATCACGAACTCTTTGTCAGTGGCAACGTTGTAAATTTTGCTTAGTAAATTAGCTAGGTCCAATACAAAAAAATGTTCGTGTCTCTACAGTGATTATACACTCCCGCTCATATTCGTATTCAACTTTGTAAAAACGAAATAATCGTTGAAGAAATCGCGAACAAATTTTTTCTCGTTTAAAGGTTTACAATCACGAACTCTTTGTCAGTGGCAACGTTGTAAATTTTGCTTAGTAAATTAGCTACGTCCAATACAAACAAATGTTCGTGTCTCTACAGTGATTATACACTCCCGCTCATAAGTCTTAGGACAGTGATAATATTCGTATTCAATTTTGTAAAAATTAAATAATCGTTGAAGGATGCGAACAAATTTGTTTTTCTTTGAAAAGTTTACACGTCAAAGAAAGGATACTGCTCTCATATATATGAAAAATCTTACTGAGAAGTAAACAAATATATTTTCTTTTCATCGAAGAATCCACCACGCTTCTTTATTACAGTTTTCACTATTCTTGGCAGTCGCGTGATTAATTTTTTCATACTTTCTGTTGTTATATTATTCTATTCTCGTCCCAAAATATTTCATAAATGTGTTTTCGGAGCAGGACAAAAGTTTCGTACCTGTCTGTCCAGTTTATCCCTTAATTTTTGTATGGGGTTCAAATCTGGTGATTGTACCACGGTCAAATGACCGCTTTTCTATTCCACAATTATTGAAATTATAAAAACGTATTTATAGGACTTTACTGAATTGACTTCTTTATACATTTAAGCATATATTATAATTAAAATCGTACAAAGTTTAAATAAATTCAGTCTTCTCCCTTCTCTAAGACGTTTCACTTTTATATGTTTTGTGCTTGGTAGGTTTAGTGTTAATGAATTATTACATTGAAATTGTAATTATTACTGGACGTATGAGGATATTTATGTTATGTAGTTGATACAGTTAAAGGTTCATAATCTATACGAAATACCAGAGTTTCACTGAAAAAACCAGAGGTGTCCTAAGATTTATGAGCGGGAGTGTACATCGGTACAGGGATTGGAGTGATAAATAGTGGGGGAAATACTCAAAGCGATCTGGAATTCAGATGTTGTAAACATTTAGAAGAATACGTGTTCGGTACATTTGCTGTCTATAGACTTACTGTTTGCTACCGGGACAGTACTATAGAGACACTACTATGCACAGAGAGCAATGTAGGAGATTCTGAGATTGAGTGAATACGACTCCTTTACCGACTAGAGAAACAACTCCCGCTGATGGGTTCAGACAATCCATTTAGTCAAGAAATGCTCAAGGGAAGAGTCCCTTGCGCCCGGAAGAAAGAAATCTTCTTTTCGTGACCCTTTGACTGCGGATCGCTGAGGAACAAGATGCTCTGTATGTGTAGCACAGAAGAGCGTCTTTAGGCGTCGACAGTGCTCGGTAATGATTTTTGTCAGACGCCTGGAGGCACCATTCGCAGTCAAAGGGCTGGAACACTACTCTTCGCGGGAGCTGCCAGTTTCATGCAGTAAGGAAAGATATTAAATTGGCATTATGAAGATTGGTTCATTAATTAATGAATTAATTAGTGCAAGAAGATGAGATATTAACATTCTTCGAGGTAATTAAGTCACTATTAGAATTTTATTTTCCGCCTCTCGGCCATTAAAGGGGGTTCGAATCACATCATTCTTCTTAATTCCTCCTTTCAATTTTACAGCACTGATTATTACGATCATCGATGTTGTTCGATACAGTTCTCACCTAGATAATATTTAGGATTTAGTTTAGGGTACATAGCCTTAAAATTCCTTACTATAAATGACCATAACTGTTATGACCAAAAAGAAAAAAAGTTATGAAATAACAAGTATTTCATCGTCTAAATTGATATTCGTTACAAATAAGGATTGCAAGTAACCGAAATTTTTCTCTTGTTGGTAAATGTTATCGTTGAGAGAAATTCATTTCGATCACTTATAATAGTTATCAACGAGAGAAATTTATTTCGATCGCTAACAACAGTTATCGATGGGAGAAAATTTCGATCGCTAATAACTTGATGAAGGAAATTTGTAATAGTTAGTATTAAATAGTACAACTTTCAAATGGTAGGCAATCAATTATTTGATAAATTTTGTGTTCACAAAATGAATTGCTACAATCAGAATTTAATATGACAAATATAAGGTTATCCAAATCACATTTCTCTCATCGATAACTGTTATGAGCGATCGAAATATATTTCTCTTATCGATAACTGTTATGAGCGATCGAAATATATTTCTCTTATCGATAACTGTTATGAGGGATCGAAGTGAACTTCTCTCATCGATAACTGCTTTGAGCAATCGAAACAGTTTTTCTTCATCGATAAGAGTTATCGAGGAGGATCCAATTTGATCGACACTAATAGCAATTATTTGTAACCAAAAAGTATAAAAATCGATATTTTTTAAATCATTTTGTTCATGGAACTTTTTCTTTATATTTGCTGTAGATTACCTTTTAACAATGTGCAATTTTTTATCAATGATTTCTATTTTAGAAAATTTTAGTATAGCTGTAATTTTTGGTCTCTGTTGTCTTTCGCATATAATTACTCGTCAGTCTTGGACCACACTCTCGAACCTCTCGCTCATCGGCCCTTAGCAGAAGACGCAAAAGGCCAGAAAATGTTTTGTCCATTTCGTTTTGGTAGCGAATGATATCGGGATAAAATTTCACGCTTTAGTTGACAATCTGGCATTATTACTGCGTGCTGAATATGTAAACACCGGCTGCATTAAGACCGTACCGAGAGTATGCGTTGAAGGAACGGTAATCTGAGCAAACAGTACGTGAGATAAGAGGAATTACGGAGTCGATTACGTCGCGGTCGCGTTCATAGAGACCCACGCGACTGTATGCAAACGACTTCGCGATCTTAAGCGAGAAACGAAAGCCTTGGTTATCCTGTCGGAGTGCGCTCGCCGCGAAACAGGCACTTACAGACTTTGTATATCCGCGCGAATGCTCTTGCATCGGTGCATCTTGTAAGTAAACATGTTTAGCGCCCACTCGAGAGTGTTTCCCCGCGGTTCTCAACCGTTCGCGATTCGGACCACCAAGGATGCGGCTCTCCGAGCGAGAGTCCTTATCGCGATCGACGTGTCACACAGACGGCCGATCTCCGTTCTCCTCCTTTATCCAACGATCTCCGACCGTTTCTGTCGGAAGAACGCTTCGAAACGGTCTGGGAGACGCGGATCTGTAAAACACAGGTTGCTCCTATTGTCTCGCAAAACTTGGATGCCTAAAAAATCACAATTACGAACTCTTTGTCAGTGGCAACGTTGTAAATTTTGCTTAGTAAATTAGCTACGTCCAATACAAAAAAATGTTCGTGTCTCTACAGTGATTGTACACTTCCGCTCATAAGTCTTAGGACAATGATCATATTCGTATTCAACTTTGTAAAAACGAAATAATCGTTGAAGAAATCGCGAACAAATTTTTTCTCGTTTAAAGGTTTACAATTACGAATTCTTTGTCAGTGGCAACGTTGTAAATTTTGCTTAGTAAATTAGCTACGTCCAATACAAACAAATGTTCGTGTCTCTACAGTGATTATACACTCGCGCTCATAAGTCTTAGGACAGTGATAATATTCGTATTCAACTTTGCAAAAATTAAATAATCGTTGAAGGATGCGAACAAATTTTTTTTTCTTTGAAAAGTTTACACGTCAAAGAAAGGATACTGCTCTCATATATGAAAAATCTTACTAAGAAGTAAACAAATATATTTTCTTTTCATCGAAGAATCCGCCACGCTTCTTTATTACAGTTTTCACTATTCTTGGCATTCGCGTGATTAATTTTTTCATACTTTCTGTTGTTATATTATTCCATTCCAAAATATTCCATAAACGTGTTTTCGAAGCAGGGTAAAAGTACCTGTCTGTTCAGTTTACTCCTCAATTTTTCTATGGGGTTCAAATCTTGTGATTGGTGTGGCTATTTCATAATTTTTAATGAATTATTACATCGAAGTTGTAATTATTGCTGACAATATGAGGATATTTAAAGTTAAATGTTCATAATCTATACGAAATACCAGAGTTTCGCTAAAAACCAGAGGTGTCCTAAGACTTATGAACGGGAGTGTACCTTGTAGAAGATTGGTTCAGAGAACCCATTTGCTAATGAAACGAGAAGAAAGTTGTAAATGTTATCGTATTAAATTTACAGTAGTGGTAGAAGATCACGGCAGAATGGATTGTAAGAATAAAAATTTGTTTTTATGATTTAGCACGTGTAACACGTTGTTTGACATTAAATCGAGATTGCACATTGGTTCTGTAATAGAATTTGATCCTTCGTGAAACCCGATGACCTTGAGTGTAATCGAGATGTACGAATCCGACGGTAATAAACGATAAAAAAAAATGAGATACGCGTACCTAATGTAATTGATGGAGGATCAGGTATGAAACGCTGTAATATTCATGTGCAACACACCTTCGGGGTTAACGGCTAATCCCGTGGAATTCTCGTTTACAGGCGATTAATGTTGCATCCACGCACGCCGCCCACGTATATTAGATTTGCGAATCTTCTGCGGCCCACGCTTGTCACTGTATCATAATACAACAATTCCCCGAGACCTCGTCTGCCGCACACGAGACAGAATCTCGTGATTCATCGATACCTTCGACTACCTTTTACCTGTTTCTTAACCCCGGCAACATGGCGGATCTCGGAGTCCGCTTTTACTAGGAAAAATTCATCGATGGCCTAATCGTTTAAACTATTGCGCAGTCGGGAGAACCACATAGTGAATCGTCCGATTTATTTGCTCGCAAGTAATACGCGCAGTCCCAGTATCTTCCACCAAACAAGAAAATCAATATTGTATATCATTTTCTGCTGCCAATCACGTTTATGCATTTAAGCAATCGTGTCTCAAGAATTCGCAGAAATTGTATGCTATTGTAAACATTTAAAAAACACTTTCAAGGTACGAAACTTTCACCGTACACTTTACAACGGAAATGTTTATCATTTATTATTTATTTCTGAGAAAGATGCTTTCGTAGGAAATGATTAAATCAGTATATTTAGGAGAGCATGTATTACAACACAAACCGCACAAAATCCAAAGAAATTCGTAATTTTTATAGGACAACATGTATTAGTTACTTTGAAGGCTCGGTAGGTGGAGTGTTAAAAATAATTTAAGAATATCTGTATGCTAAGGTAATCCATTTAATTTTGGATGTTGATGTTAAAAGAGTAGGAACGATCGATTTTCTGGTGGAAGTTCGAGTTGAACACCCGCTGGCGCCATTTTTATTGAAACGCAGGCCTGAACTTGTAAATTCCATTAACGTCAAGGCTGCGAATGCCCGACGGGACGGCCGTCCAATCAACGTGAATTCGCAGCTAACTATACGGTGAATTTATATGAACAAGTAGCGACACAATTTACTATTTAACGAACTGCCGTAATTGTGCAATTGCGCCGTACCTGTGCAATCACTGATTAACGGAGGCGATGGCGGAATTGAAATAATTCTACCCTCGGCGATGACAATGTACGATGACGGACATTGTTCGAATGCGACGCAATTGCGATTTTCAAACGGTAATCTTTTGGATAAAATTCCGCAGAATTTTATGTATATATTTATATAAATTGATTGCATACGATTAATGCTAAAACCGCTTAACTCGTTTACTTCTTAGAAATAGTCGCCTAAAAGATCCTAGTATAACAATTCACTGTCCTTCTAGATCAGCAAATTATGTTTCATTTACGCCGTCAAATTTTTAAGAAATACGTCTCGCAACACCAATAGAAAGAGATCGCTCAATTTACCGTGTGCGAAAATAGTGAATTTTTTCCCTTAAAAGCGAGAAAATTGAATTTATTTAGATTTCGCACTTAATTGCCTACGAACGTTTATCGTTATAATTTCAAGAGTCCGTGAAATATAAAATTTGAAACCAGTAATTGACAATTGGTGGATTCAATGGTGGATCGGTGGATATTAATTTTGGAACTGAAATTTTTCGAATAAACTAGTTCTAGCAGATGCATTATCGTATGGTGTTCCAGAGCATGTTTTCGCTTATCTTTAGAGATCCGAAACACCAACAGTGCAATCTCGGAGTGAATCAGCTGCTGATTACGCGCAAGTTCACCGTTTCTCCTAGGTCTAGAAAAATATTGAACGGTCCCGAAAGATAAAGCAAGGCTGTTTACCGGGGAGAACCGCAGAGCCGCGAGAAGTAGGTTTCACAGCAACGTCCCGGATCGCCTGCAAAACGATCGATATCCGCGCAGAAATGTTGGAACGCGTTTACTCTCGTTGCGAGTCGTGACTTCGTCGCGTATTTTCGCGCGCGATATTTATTACCGCGGCAGCAAGTTTTAAAACATCGCGTCCGCACGTCGCCATTGTTAACGCGGCGTTAGTAATTTCTGATCTAGGCCACCGGTGACGTCACCAAAGGCCACCGAGGGGGTGAGGAACAAATTCCGCGTGTCCCCCGAACTAAATTAGCCACCGAACAGAATTATCGTCGCCCGCTTTACTCAATTACCAAAGGCGCGATGACAAATAAGACAGAGGCGCTGGAATATCTTCAATTATTAAAGGGACCCATAAGTAATCAATTGTTTTGAAATTTGAAAAACAAACTGTGTAATAAATTCCAGTTTTTTTCCCTTCAACGATCGGTACAGAACTAAAGGCAAAACAAATTCAACAAATAATTACTTATGGCTACCCCTAATAATACTTCGAGCCCGCGGTGCGTCTCTGCGCGATTGAAAACCAAACACGACGAAATTGCCGTTCGCTGGAGACAGACAAAAAACATCTGGTCGACATCGCTCGGCAAATGAACGCTGACCGATATACGGACAATTTATTTTGTTTGTTGATCGCGTTCATTTACGATCGACACCTCGTAGCCGGATCGCAAGCGCCGGCTTGCTTCGAGAAAGCGTAGAACACGATCAAATAAGAAGTTTAATTAAAATCCATGACTGTTCGGTGTCTTAATATTAATTTACCGTTAGCATGAAGTTTCCTCCTAGCAAATAAACTTCTATCGAATTCCTGATTTTGGATTTAATATTCGTTTGACGCTAATAGCAGTTTCCTTTTATTTGCTGGAGAAATGATAACCGCGTGCAAAAACGAAAATAGGCACTTGGAGCGCCATCTGTGATGCGTCCGATGCGTACAGATGTTTTCGAGAATGATAGCGAGCAGAGTTGCTCACGAAACGTGAACAAATCATCAACAGGGTACGATGATGTTGATATTTCAATAAAAGTTTCATCGAATTATTCAATTTTCGTTTTGCCATATTATTCGTTGAATCAAGGGCATAACACGCCGATTGCCACACCGCCAAAAGTTAAAATTTATCCAAGGTATTATTTCTTTAATTGTTTAGCAGCCCACAAGTTCTAGTAAAAATTGATTTACTCAAGTACAGTGAATTCTCGATATATGTCTACAACACGAGTCTTGTCAGCGTCGTTATATTTACTCACGGGCCATACCCCACGGTAGTGGGAATAATTCCGCGACGTTTATTATCCAGGCCTTGGCGACATACACAGGCTCACGATCAAACAACCTAACATTTTTTAGCAATTGGAAGAATTGGTTTTCCAAGTGAGGTGCAATCAAGATTTTGAAAAAATTGCAATTGGTAAGAATTACATGTGAAAATAAAAATAGCACTTTTTACAACTTTTTTTATTTGAGCCTATAATGAAAATTTAAAATATGCGTTTTGTAGATCTATGTTAATTATACACATGCTGAAAATTTAATCGAAATCGATTAATATACACACCAGCTACGACTAGTTAAAAGTGGTGAAAATCGTAGTTTTTCACTTTTGGTCAGTTTCTGCTTAAAATCGACAAATTCTAACATCTTTAGATGCGTGTCGTTTTTATCTGCATCAACCGATTTCGATGAAATTTTCAGTATTTTCATTTTTTATGTTTATAACTAACATAGTTTAAATATTTTACATATTTTAAATTTTTTAGTTTACATATTTTAAATTTTCATTACAGGCTTAAATAAAAAGTGCCTTTTTTATTTGCTCTTCTAATTCCTAGCAATTGAAATTTTTTCAAATTCTTTTCTGCACGTCATTCGGTAAACCAATTCTTCTAATTACTCAAAAAATGTCAGGTCTTTTGGTGCAATTTAAAAAAAGTTATACTGTTTTAAAGGACGTTCGAATACTTTCGTGAGCCTGTGTATATAGAGGTATATCGCGAATTTTGTAAACCTTGATAAAAAATTGTCACCTGTATATGAACCGTCGTTTGAAATTAGAGGACGAGCAATGTATAAGAATTATCACGTACCATCTTCGACCGTCTTCTACTCGAGTAAACTTTCATCTATCCTCGATAAAAAGCTGATCGAGGTTGAGTACGTTGATCGAAAGGAGTCGGTAGTGATCAAGGCGTTTGGCTGCTGCCATTCAACGTCACTCGTTAGACATCCACGCCAAATTGGGAAGCGCGCTGTTCCTCCTCGCACGTTAATTAATCTGCATTTGCAAGACGCAGCTTCGGCCATGCAACGACCCATTTGCCGAGTTCCGATCGGTTTCCGTACCGACCATGTTCGCGAACCTTTCGAACAATCACGATCGCTGGAGAAAGTTACAGGACAATCGGTTAATTAATAGGTTCGGCCGAGTTGACGCCGGGGAATAATCGACGCCGAATCGAACGGGCACACCTTCTTTTCGCACGATCGATCGCCGTTTTATTGAGCGAATTATTAGAGACGCCTGAGGATACACGAGAAACCATGAAAGCCTGACGCCTAGTCGGGAATTTATGAGGGAAAAATTGTTTTTAGTATTTGCGGTAACGAACCGCCGCGCCGCAGCTAACGAAGCAGTAAATTCTACGTAATTCGATCTGCTTTGCGTGCGAATGTGTTTTGCAAGCAGCGATGACTTGGGTGGAAAGTGACTACCGTATCCTACTCTGATAGTTTTTTTTTTTTTAACAGATCATAGTATCTCGCTATCTTTTTAAACAGAGTACAAGACAAAAATGTATGGTAATTATGTAAATTAAGGGCTTCCTCACCGATTTTGATGACCTTGAAATATGTTGTCAAGGTCATCATCCTGAACAACTTTTTCCTATACATGTTACCGTTTCTCAGCTTTAGTTTCCGAGATATTCGCAAAAGAGTTTCAACATCTCAAAAAATGATCGGAGTAGGTGTGGGTTAGTCAGAACTTCAAACGACTTCAATCAGTTGAGACACACTGTCTTGTCTGTTTATTTTTACGAACTGAAACGTGAAATGAATCGTGTCGAACGCGAACTCAGATGACCTTGACAACGTATTTCAAGGTCATAAAAATCGGCGAGGAAGCCCCTAATGTAAATAATTACCAAATGTATAATTATCTACACTGTATTTTGGAAGACACGGAAATCAAATATTGCGAATAACCTGTGAAAATTACATTAATACTCCAATTCAGTTCAAAATTAGCTTGTCTTAATATTCATTCCTTTTTCACAAAAATTATAATCTGTATATGTAGTGTTAACGGACATTGTTATTGTATTCATTTGTTTTATTATTGTATTCTTTTTGTATTGTTTCTGTATTCTATATTATTGTAAAGCGAATATTACTGTAAAGCGAAATAAACCCGAAAGGGTTTCAAACGCTTAATAACAAAAAAAAAAGAATTCAGAATTCATACTCTGGTGTTTCACAGATCCCTGATTATGAATCTGATGTAAAAATTACAAAAAAGTGGCGGATTTCAAATTATTAGACTCTTTTACAAATTAGTATTCTCATATTTCTCATGCCGTTGAATGTGAATCTGATGTCGAAATAACAAAAAATTAAAGGGCGGTTTCAATATGGCGGACGAACTTTTCAATTCAGCAATAATAAACAAGTGCCGCCGTACACCGACTTACTTCCTTACGATTTAATGTCGCTTTCTTTCGGGGAAACGCGATCGCTGTATCGTCACCTGGCCGGTCTCTTTCTCTCTCTCGTTGTTCAAATTAATTGCAAACATTTGCGTTACACCTCCACTCGATAGGTGTGAGAACGGGCGAGGGAATGCCGCGAGGCTGTGTTCGCTTAACGGGACACTTTCAGCGACGCTGGTTTAATCAAGCACGGTCATTATCTCGCGTCGACGGCAAGCTTTATACGCGGCTGATATCAAACACCGCAATTCAGTGCCGGTAAATATCCGCCTCATATTTACAAACTTATCGATCGCGGTGAAAAAAACCGTGGCACTGACCAGCAACAGGTTCCGTTTGCAAACAACGACTATTGTTTGTCGTAATTCGCCGCGTCCTCTTTCATAATTCCTTCTCGAGTGTTTGTCGATGCTTCCCGAACGATCATCGGAATGCCTCGCATCGACTCCGATCGTTTTCTTAGATCATCAATGTCTCATTCTTTCATATACAGTGTGGAATAACTGAATAGATGGGCCTAGAGACATGCTTGTTATGCCAGCAAATCTAATTGGTTACAAATAATTGCGTCATTTTGTAAGAGATAAGTGCTAAAATACTTTGCAACTGTGTCTAGCAATACGTGGCTCGTGAATGATTGTGGAGAATATAATTTTATTGAGAATCCATAAAAGATTCCAAACATTTTACTGCTATTGTGTACGCCGTTTTTTGCAGTGTTTATAGCAAAGTTGCTAAGTAACGAAAAATTTGTTCTTTTGTTGGTAAATGTTATCGTTGAGAGAACGTCATTTTGATTACTTCTAACAGTTATCAATGAGAGAAGTTCGTGTGGATCGCTCATAACAGTTATCAATGAGAGAAGTTCATTTCAATCGCTCATAACAGTTATTGATGAAGAAAATTTGTAATAGTTATTATTCAACAGTACAACTTTCAAATGGTAGGCAATCCATTATTTAATAAATTTTTTATTCATAAAACTAATAGCTACAATCCAAATTTAATGTGACAAACATGAGTTTTTCCAAATTTGCTCGTGACAAATTACACCGCAAATCATCTAATGTTAATTTTAGAACAGAGAAGATTCGTTCAACGCCAGTTTGAGTTGCGGGCACAGCATGAACTGTACATGCAAGTTTTGATAAATATGGGAGTCTAAATTTCTGATTTTCCTAGTTGAAAAAATGTTGAAAAATTTGTCTTCAGATTTTATGTTGTTCTTATTGATAAATGTTATGAGTAGACTGCGGATCTTTATGCAAAATAAACATTTTCTACCTGAATTGCACCAAACTGGAGTGAAATAGAAATTTATTTTCTTTCTTAATATGTTTAATAGGTTGAAAATAATGTAACAACATTTCAAAATTTTTCTAATGTTTTATCTGTTTCAGAATAAGCCTACCCAATTTTGTCATAAATGCATACAATCCGCAGTCTAGTTACGAGTGATCGAAATGAACTTCTCTCATTGATATCTGCTTTGAGCGATCGAAATGAGCTCATCGACAACAGTCATCGAGGAGGATCCAATTTTTTGGACACTAATTACTGTTATTTGTAACCAAAAAGTATAAAAATCGATATTTCTTAATCATTTTGTTCTTCGGATTTTTTTCTTCATATTTTGTGTAGATTATCTTAAATTTCAATAATAATCGGCTTTTTATCAACGATTTTTATCATAGAAAATTTTAGAATATCTGTTATTCTTGGCCCCTGATAAACATTGAATTTAGGGATTAACTTTCTAAATCTTCAACGATCGAATGAAAACTTTTCAAGAACGAATTTATGCAGCTACCAGAGAGTTTCTCTGTGATTGAATTTGTCTCGCGGAAATCTACAGACCAGTTACGCTGAAACGCTGCAGATACAGTAAACAGCGGTATCGCCAGAATTCCTGGAAACTGCGAGGGTCTCGGATGCAGGCCTGCATTCGTCGTTAAACTTTTTTCCCCTAATTCCGCCGAGATCGCGGTAATAACCCATCACGAAAGTTTCTCTGTTACACAAATCTGGCCGTAAGCCAGAGAAAAATCCGGGAAGCATCGGCCAGCTTTTTTGTTCCGCGGTGGACCAACCGGCTGATCTTATCGTTCGCATATTTCGAGCACGGACTCGAGGCCTCGAACGAGAAAACGAAGATAAGAGCGCCGGGATTTACCGTGGCCGTGGCGCGGGAAATATCTTCGCGAGAGGGACCGGAAAAACCGTGAAACGATTATCGCTTTGATCGTGAAACGCCGAGAATTTCTCGCCACAATTATCGCCGGCTCGCCGCATCGCGTAGAGGTTGCTTCCCTTTTACTTCAGCGACTTTAATGTCGCATGAACCGATAACGTTTATTTGCTTCGCGGCAGGTTTGCCAGCGGCACTACGATTGTTTATTCTAATATCGAAGGCTCGGTAAACGACGCGCGGATCGTCTCGTTTGTATCGGTAGTTGTGTACGGAAGTGGAACCGTCGCAACAGATTTTTCAGATTAGGATAGGGTAATTATTTACTTTAGAGGCTTCCTCACCGATTTTGATGACCTTGAAATATGTTGTCAAGGACATGATTCTGAACAACTTTTTCCTATACATGTTACCGTCGCTCGCCTTTAGTTTACGAGGTATTTGCAAAAATGTTTCAACATTTCAAAAAGTGATCGGAGTAGGTGTGGGTTAGATCGATTGTGATGATCTTGAAATATGTTGTCAAGGTCATCATCCTGAACAACTTTTTCTTATACATGTTACCGTCGCTCGCCTTTAGTTTACGAGATATTTGCAAAAATGTTTCTACATCTCGAAAAGTGATCGGAGTAGGTGTGGATAAGTAGGGTTAAGCTTAGGATTAGAATTAACATATTTCTATTTGAAGTGGTGTATATTTTATAACACCATTTTTGTTTTTACTAATTTTGAAATTACATTGTGTTTTTATACGTCTTTTGTTTCGATGTCTAATGTAACTAGTATTATGGCATCGAAAAAGTAAGTTTTCGCGATCAAGTAGTATATTTTCGTTGCACTTGATACAATTCATCGTGCCATGGATCACTTTACTGTTAACTAAAAAATCTATCAACTTTTCTCGATTGTTGCATATATCCAAGAATTCGTATAGTTTCATGCTTAATACGCAGAACAGACAAGACAGAGGGTCTCAACTAATTAAAGTCTTTTTAAGTTGTGGTCATAATTTAAAATCTAACCCACACCTACTCCGATCACTTTTCGAGATGTTGAAACATTTTTGCAAATATCTCGTAAACTAAAGGCGAGCGGCGGTAAAATGTATAGGAAAAAGTTGTTCAGAGACATGACCTTGACAACATATTTCAAGGTCATCAAAATCGGTGAGGAAGCCCCTAAAGTAAATAATTACCTAGGATAGAAATATTTGTAAGTAATGCTGAATCACTCTTCTGTTATTTAGAATTCTAGAGTTTTTTCATAAATCTTGTCCGATGATTCGATGAATATGTCGATATTAATTATTGCATCTTTGGAAGATGCCTGGTTCGGGTAAATAAATATATCTCAACTTATAAAAATTGTCAAAACCCGATAAATGACATCGTGTTTGCTCATGCTTAAATATTTAAATCGGATTCTGTATTGGTCACAAAATACTCGCCCCAATAAACATCGATTAAAAAGCAATCCATTTAAGAGGAGGTTCTGGTTTAGTGATTTCGATATTCTTTCGACGAGTATTATGAATTCGCATTCCGTAGTGGTTGTCCTTTTAACATTTTGACTGCCACAACTAGAAACCTAAAAATTCCATATAATCAAAGTAAGTTATTTAATGAAATAAAAATCGATAAAAATTACATGTATGATATTCGGTAGTCCTCCAACTTTCTTACATTCTACTGATCCCAATCAAATTTGGTACAACGAATGGTATTTAACGTGAAAATGAATTTTAAAACTTGGACAAATAATTCCGTCGTCCACATATGGGTGACATGGCAGTCAACGTGTTAAAGGAAACATTTTATTCGGCTAAGTAAACCGACAAGAAATTAAACCGATCAAGAAAATAAATCACACCGAAGCAAATCGATCCGATTCGATCTGAAACAATTCACCGACAGGTTTCACATTAATTATCGTACAGTGGCTCGAGACGTGCGTTCTTATTTGTTGCATCTGTCTAATCGTATGTCGAGATCGAGGAAACTGAGGTTGCAGAAACCCGGCGACCTCCATTGGGCATCGAGCAGGCCCGCCAACCTGAAACGCGGGGCCGTCGCGTATTACACGCGGAGTCTCGCTAATAAAAAGAGTAAACCGTTGAAGTTTGCGTTTCGAGGCGGCCGTTTAATGTCGCCGGGAGAAAGAGGTTCAAGGAATTGGATCGTCGTTCAGGTCTCCGAAGTGAACATCAAGGATCCAGTTACTGGCGCGGCGTGATCATGGCCGCCGCAGAGTATGTACACAATCCCACGGGCGAAATTGACCGTGAACCTTTCTGACCTACTTGCTTACATAATTGATTCGTCTTCGTTAACGCGACTCTCGTTGCACCGCGGCGATGCAACGAAATTACGTGACCGTCATAAAAATGCGAGGGCGTCCGCCGAGCTGTCCCCGTAGAATTCCGAAACAGAATTTTCCTTTAGTTCATCCAATCCTTTCACCTTTCTTAGTAGCTCCTCAATCATTTAAGCGGGCAGCTCACTCGTAATACTTTTCACGTTCCTGAAGTGCCTATTCTTCCTCGACCGAGAAAGAAGATTGAGCTTCCTTTCACGTTTAGAATTTTCTATACCTTCTTCTCGTTCGAGTAATTTGTGTTTGACTCGAATCTCCTCTCGTGCTCGATTCATCGAGGCTCCAGTGTTTTCTCGAATTATTAATTAGAATAGAAAGCATCTTCCGCTCGGTGGACGGCCACCGACCATCGTTTTGTTATTCGAGACGAGTACAATCAGCGTAATCTTGAGCAGAGATTTAATCGAAATGTTAATTAATCTTGTCCCCCAAAGATATGTTTATACTTTCATTTAATTTCATTTTAATGGCTGGCTGCTCCAATTAAAGGCTCCGCTACCGTATTCGGACTCGCGTTCCACCGAAAATCGATTTCGAATACGTCATAAAAAACGAGACACGAATTATTGAAGGGAAATCGATTACTCGAGCAGCGTGTTTCCATTTCTATTCGATTTTACGTCGTAAACAACACGCGGCCGTACTATTGAAAGATCTTTCCTGCTCGATGCAACGCAACCTGCATGACAATCGAATGCACTTTATCATGTCGATACTATCAGTTGGTTTCCCTGCGTGCGTGGGTAGAAGACGTTGCGTGCACGACTGGTCAAAGTGTGGTATCATTCGTTGACTCCCATAAGTAGATTGTACAGAAATTTCGATTTTTGTTGATAAATTTCGAGAAAAGTGTTGATTAAAAATATCAGAATTGAAAATTAAGGATTCAATATTTCTTCCTGTTCGTTTCTTATCGTCGCGTGCATTCGTTTCATAAGGATAAAGAATATTGAAAGATGAAATTTGTGGAATTATAAGGTGGAAACACGATAGGATACAAACATGATAGAGGTCGTGCGAAAAATGTGTCCACAGTCTCGAGGCACCCTGATCGTTTTTTTTTTATACTAAAAATGTTAAGTGCACGTAAATATTGGTGAACCTTTTACTATAACTCAGCCGCAGCATAATGCTATTATCGTCTGTTAGTTCTCGAGATGGAAAGTGCGGCTTATAGGGATTCTTTTTAAAAATTGTTCAAGTCGAGTGTTTTTTCGCTAAGCTTATGCATAGAGTCATAGCGATCTTAGGCTATTTTTAAATAATTTTGGTTGAATATTAAAAATTCGTTATCAACTTCTAACGATTCCATTTCTGTGTATTTCTGTGAACAATGAAATACAAATTTGGTGAGAATTTCGGGTGCGGAAATTCGAAGGAATGCATGAATCAAATGGTTTGATAAATGATCTTCCGCTTGATGATCCTGATGTACGAGGATGAGCGCTAGCTACGGTGTAACGCCACTAAGGATTCAACACAAGTTAACTCACCCTCCCCGTCTCTTGGTAGAGAGTTGCACGTTCTTTGGATCGCCTACTCACCTGAAACAGTCGATAAGAGAAACCATTAATTAAGAAACCATTAATTTCTCCGGCGCGCACAGTAATTACAGACTAATCGACGGGCTAACTTTATGCATTCATCATTCGTAACAAACGCGAAAGTGTACGGGACGTAATAGAATTAAGATCGCAGCGATGAATGGGTTCAATTTCTATATTATCGATACGAATACAAAATGCGCCGAGAAAAGCCATTTCTGAGATATCATTTCTTGTTTTGTGGTAGCGACGTGAACGACTTATTTTGCCGGCTACATATCGCATGCGATGATTTCTTTAGCGTTCATAAACCACTTTCTGAACGTTCTCATTCGATTTCCATACATGCTTCGCAATAGCAAAAGGAGCACACGTGAAATGTCTTCTGTAAATGTCTAGAATCCAATACAGTAATGTCTTGGAGAATCAGTGACAATTGAGCCCAACGACAAAACGTTTTTGTTCAGAATTATTTTCTGGTTTTCCCAACATATTTGTGACATTTTTCCGATGAAAATTAGACCAATCGTGACATCGTTCGGAGCCTGTATCGATTGTTCAATTCACGGTTCAGTAGAACTTCGATTGTACGAACCTGTGATCACTACACGTAAACAATTCATTGTCACCAGTGTCACCAGTCACTGTCTGTCACTGTAGCCTATGGTGGTAAAATCCAGAGGCGGCAAATTTTTTGAAAAATACCAAACGCACAACAATAAAAACAAATGAATGAAATTGTTAACCAATTCCAAAATAAAATGTTTGAATGACGTTGTATGAAAATTAGACGTTGTATGCAACTTAGGTTAGCGTTGAACGAACCTTGTCTGCTCTAAAATCAACATTGGATGATTTGCGGTGTAATTTGCCAGCAGAAAATATGGAAAATCTCATGTTTATCATATTAAGTTTGGATTGTACCAATTACATAACCCTTAGAATTTGTTGTGGTATCATTTCAAAGAAATTACAAAAAATATTACAAAATATTTGTTCCATTACAAGATTTGTATTTAATAGATTACTAAACATTTAAATATTATATGTGGAAATCGGATCAGTTTCGTACGAATAAAATGAAGATATTCTAAGACGGAAGAAAAAGTTTTAGAATGAAAATAGCGCCGAGCGCAAAGGGTTAATTTTATGAATAAAAAATGTATTAACTAATTGAGTGTCTACCATTTGAAAGTTGTGGTGTTGAATAATAACTATTACAAATTTCCTTTAACAATAACTGTAATGGGCGATTGAAATGAACTCCTCCCTTCGATAACTGTTATTACTAATAACTAATAACTTATTAGCAATCGAAATAAATTTCTCTCATTGATAACTGTTATAAGTAGACTGCGGATTTTATGCATTTATGACAAAAATGGGCAAGCACAATTTCAAGCGGTGGACATAATAAAAAGATTTAAGAGCACAAGCGGGTATTGGCTTCAGCTTAATAAAATAATTAAAAGAAGAAACAAATTGTTATTTCGCTCCTGTGTCTTGCAATCCATGCAAATATTTTTTATTTTGCATAAAGATCCGCAGTCTAGTTATAAATGATCGAAATGAATTTCTCTCAACGTTAACATTTTCCTACAAGAAAAAAAAATTGTCGGTTACGTATTTGTAATCCTTATTTGTAACCAATACGATTTTAGTCGATGAAATACTTGTTATTCCATGACTTTTTTCTTTCTGGTTATAACAATTATGGTGCCTGTCAAAAACAGTTAAGTTTTCGACCTGTGTTTTCTTTATTAAGCATGAGATGCTCTATATGAATCTTGAATGGTTTCACCCCGCGTAAGCATATGGTGTTTAAATAAATCTTGCGATTTTATATAGCATCAAACCGTAAACGAAACATTCGAGATATTTCGCATGAAGAGCTTCTATGGGATATTTAAATCGGTGCAGGAATTTCACCGCAATGTTGCAAAGAGGGGAAAAGTAGGAAAATCCGTCGCCTTAACGCGACCCCGTTTTTGTCCAACAATGAGAGAATCCGGAGAAGCGTTTGATATTCGTTTCGGGAGCGTAATTTCTCTCGGGCGGATTTTATTGGCCGCGTTCCAGCCGGATAATTTTCATAGAGGAGCCACGTCGGTGCAACGACTGACAAATTGCATCGACGTGTCACTGCACTCCGACGTGCGCGCGCGAGCGCGCTCACTCGCGCACTCGCTGATAAAGTTCATTGGGTCTTTGTCATTTCTCCGGCGTTCTTTGTGGCGATGGCATAAAGAATAATGACCGGCTCGATAATACAGTTCTCATCGCGAAACAAATTGCTGGTGCAGGCAGACGCGGCGGAATACTGAATGCAGTTTCAGCAACAGCTGATAGAAAATTTCAGGCGGCGTGATTCCTCGAAATGTTTCGTAACCGTTTATCTCGACGTTCTTTCCTTGCGGGGAAACAAATTGTTAATGTTATCCGAGAGAGGAAGGAACGGAACGAAAAAATGAAAAGAAAATTAAACAATGAAATGGAAGCTACATATAATACAGTTCTCATACTCGCATCGGTAAAATTGTATTTATAACAGACGTCAAAGTAACATTATTTTTTTAAATTTCTTAAACTCGAGAGTGATGGAGTAAAATACGATCGTTATCAATAGACTGCGGAAGTTTATGCATGATAAATATGTAACATGCATATGACATTTACGCACGAAAAATATGCAAAATATGCAAAGTATATAGGTATATATAAAATGTAGCGTGACAATAAATTACGAGCATTTTTTCCAAATTTAATGTTGTTAATTGGTGGCGATTTCCTTTCACACTTCACATTTTTATTGTAAATTTTGCAATAAATGCTTCTGTCATCGTTATCATTCTGATCGTTGTCAATAATAACAAAATTTGAATCGTTTTTGATCCAACTTAGCATTAATGCTTTTCTACTTTTTCAAAGTTTCGGCATTTTTTAAAAATTATAAGACACTTAAATATATTCACTTTTTCCACCGAGATCACATTAACTGCGATAATCGAACTGAAGTATTCGAATTCCAAACACAAACTATCACACCTAACGCTCAATTAGCAACTCAAGGTTACAGAAATATGGTTTCATATGGCCTGTATTTGTGTGGACACTGTACAATTATGATACGAAAGTTTGGTAATATGCATACGCATTATGCAAGAAATGTAAAGTAAAAAATGTATTTTTATAGTACTCTAATCACAAAACAAATTTCTGTCCAGGTCCCATTCTTTTAACTATTTTCTATAAAAATATGCATTTGCATAAACTTCCGCAAGTCTAGTTATCAATGTCTGTTGATAGGATCTTTCTTATGTATTTCACGAATTTTCGAGTTTCGTTAAAAATTCAATGTTTAATTACACTTACAATTAATAAAGTATTTCCAACGGACTGAAAACGATTCTAGAAATCATTTTAGAAAATTTCCTTTTGTGTTTTCGTTTCAGACATAGAAAATGACCACGAATCGACCTTCGACGGGAACGATTGAAGTCAAAGATGAAATTCATTTCCAGCGGGATCGCAGGCTTCGTCGACGACGGAAGTGACGGTGAACGAACTCGATTACCATGAGATGGGAACAATTAAGGATCGTCGGAACGGTTTATGATTGATTGGCAATTGCGATTGAAAAATTACGGGCGCGTCGTTATCGACAACGGTGTCGATCGGCGTGAATAATTCGTTGGCTGAATACGGACGCTTATCTGAAACACATATCGCGCTGTCATTTCATCATCATCATCGTCCGGTGAAGCGGCGATCAACGATCCTAGGCGTCGTCATCGAACAAAACGGAAAGCTAACGAACATATCGAATTTTTTTCGGGGCCACGTGTGCCCGAGCGACGTCCCGCGAACATTGACAGTCGATTCTAACGATAGGTTCCCGGCAACCTAATCGCGAGTGTTGCATAGTCATCGCGACGATCAGCCGACCGAGACGCGCCCGCAAGGTTTATCGAGGCGTCGCGACGTGAGTCTCGCCTTGGACGAAATTTTGCACCTTCCCGTTTCATTCGCGGCTCGTTACAGCCAACAAAAATACGAGGCGGGTAAACTGCTCGAAGAAGCGAAAGCCAGCTGGCTATAAAGCACCTAACTGCCGCGTCATCGATATACAAAGTACACTCTGGCCAAAACGGGCTATCTAATTGTCATCTATAATTGTATCCTTAACGCGTGAAAAACGATAGAGCGTGACGTGGATTGAATATATTTTTCTATATCGACGGGCTAACAGACGAACATTTTTATGACATCGCGAGAAAGTTTACGTGCAACCAAAAGTTACAAAGTTTCTGTTTTTCGGGCTGAGAAATAATTTCTATAGAGAGAATAGAAGGGGTGGTGCAATGGACGAAGAGGGGGAGTATATACACTAGCCCAAATTGGACCAAACGATCAGACTTTTTTTTTGAGCAATTAGAAGAACTGGTTTACCGAATGACGTGCAAAAAAGAAAGGTTTCATAATTTTCATTGCTCTTCTACCTGCTTGAAATCGTCATAAAAAAGCAACAAAGATTTCGTGATAGACAAGGAAGATTCTCTAGGCAAATCTGAACGAACATATTCTCCGTAAGGTACAGCTTAATCTATTTTGGAGTACGAAAAATCTCTCTTTATTTAACCCCTTGCACTACTAATTTATCTTGCGATTATAACGATTAGAAATTCTTCATCGTTCAGGATTTCATAGAAAAGAAAAAGGTAGTTTATATTTATTGTATGCCTATGTTTTCTCCAAAGGATATATATCGACTATAACGAAATAGAATTTTATTTCGCTTTAAAGGGAATTAATAAGATACATATTTATTAGACTCTGTTCAAAATCTTCATCACGAGTCTGACTCGATATTTTCGGGCAAGGGGTTAATTACTCTAATGTACCTGAAGAGTGTCGCTCTTCTCGCGCCAGGTTTCATAATTTTGATTGCTCTTCTACCTGCTTGAAATCGTCATAAATTCCACGCTCGAACAAAAACGAAACATGCGAATTTCGCACAGGAAAGCGTGAATAACGGCTAGAGAGCCGATCACCCATGACCTACGGAGAACGCGATCGTAAATATTTTCCAAGAAGAAAAGCATCTGCGCGATTCCACCGAGGAATTCTTCCCTCTTCGTGGATTCCGATAAGGGCGTTACGGGCGCCGACCACCGCGCGTTCGAATTTTTCTTCGCGAAGCAGAAGACGATTCATAAAAGCACGAATTATCGCTGGTAAATGAGAATAAACAGTTTAATGGCAGCACGGTGTTAACAATGTTGGATAACAGAGGCCGTAGAATGCGTCGACTCGTGCCCGACCTCGGATAATATAAACAATAAATAATAATAAACTCGCACAATAGCATTCTTTCATGAGGAGGTATCTCGGCATGATTCGCAGGATGGACTGCATTATCGTTCGCAGCTTGTTATGCGGCTAATTACCGATAACGTCGGTCTGTCAGCGTTCCCCGGATCAAGACAACTACTTTTTTCGAGTCGATTCGACTGGAAAATTTTGTCTAGACAATTGTAGAAAAATTTTAATTTTTCGCGAGAAAGATGTTAACAATTCACCGATCGTTCAGAAGAGAAGAAGCTATCGTCCAAGATGACCGGGACGAAGAAAAGGTCGAGAAATGTAAAGAGCAAACTCACAGATTGCTAAAGGTCCACGATACTAAGAATCTTAGGACTGTCGAAGGAGTAGCATGCTGAGTACGTTGAAAATAAAAAGGGCCATGATTCTGCAGACCATAGCAAGACTAAAAAGTCATAATTGCAAGGGTCGCAGGAAAGCAAAGGGCTACAATACCCAGGGGTCTTCGCGAACATAAAAGAAGCATCTTGCGAAGGTAGATTGCAAACGGTCATAATTTAATTACTGTGATTTCCTCGACAGTTTATAATTACTTCGAACGTGTGCGCGTTCTACAGCAGCTTTTAAAAATGAGGCTGTCCCAGTCGGTTAACATGATCCGTGTCCGTGCGAGTCTTTCTAGGAGTTGACTCAACCGTATAATTGCAAAATAATATTATGTTCAATAATCTTCATTTGGCGAACACTTTCCCGCAGCTGATACAGTATCATTGAAAAACACATTTTTATCCTCCACGCGTACGGAGCAGGATCATCGGCATTTTTCGATCGAATTTATGAATCGACATGGTCGGGCCCGAAAGAGGAATAAAATGGCGGATTAAAAAGCCTCGGATCCGCAGCGAGGCGGCAGAAACGGCAGTTGTGGGGAAGCGGGCTGGAAAATCGATGAAGCGTGCAAGAAATTCGCTGAAAGTTGGCTTAACGACTCCCGATACAGACGGCCGCTGTCATAGTTGCGTGCCACGTGGAAGCATAATGACTCATAGAGGACACAGTACACAGCTCCGACTGAATGTATTAGAAACCTCTCTCGCGATCGATGAAAAGAACCTGCACGAGACTCTTCGAACAGATAGAAAGTCCGAAGAATTTTCCGCGGTGCTTGAAGCGCAAGGTTAGCTTCGCGGTTGAAACTGAATTGTCTGGGTCTCCGTGAACAGAATGAAACAAAAAAAAAACTGTCATGCATTATTGCCTCGGAATCGCCAGCGCCAGCTGAAAGTGCCTCTCGGGAGAGTGAAAACGTTCGAATGCGCGTGCATTGTATCTATCCGAGAGTGGACTCGAGTTACAGACACGTAAAAGTTATTAGAAAATTGTTGCTCACAGCACGATGCTTGTTGCGTGCGTTAAACTCACCGATACCGAGGTCATTAAACGTCTCGATAGCTTCTAACTTCGAAAGAATGACTCGTCAAACTCGCACCCTCAAGTGAACAGACAGCTTTAAGCTAGATTAAGGTATAGCGATTTATCTACAGGCCTTGCTACCGTAAATACGAAGGTTAAGAAACTGATAATAGCTTCTATTCTAGAAGAGATGACGCCACAAACAGTAAACATTATGCTATAGCGATTCTTTCTACCTCCAAGAGTGAGCCTACACATAGAAATCTATTCTAAGGTGAAGATTTAGCATAAAGGTGCGCAGAAAACTAAGTAAAAACCTCATCTTTGTGAATCAGAAGGTTCAAAAATGATTTCTACCAATAACTTTTGGCAATATTGTGCTACGTATAGCGAGAATTATGCTGCGTGTCCACATGACAATTTTAATAAAAAACGTGATCCCCCCGTGCGCAATAGTACAAGGTTGGAGGTATCACAAATATAGCATTCTGATCGTTGTAAACTCGAAGATTAAGAAATTATTTGTGTCAGATTAAATCTACTTAAATAGACGTAAATATACAGTGACTCCAACTAATATTCGTACACTCTTAAAAATCGCATAACTTTGTCAATGTTGGGCTACACTACTTGAATTTTTTTGAGAAATTAGAACAATTGGAGCGTTAGATAACGTGAGAAAAATGTTTGATTAAAATTGCAATTGGTCGGAACTACAGAGAAAGTACTAAGAGTTGTATTTTACAACTTTTTAATACGGGCTTACATTAAAAATTTAAAAAATATGTTTTGTACATATATATAAATTATACATATTCTGAATATTTCATTTAAATCGGTCAACGTTGCACCGAGCTACAAACGTTCAACGATGAAAACTTAAGGGCCAAAGTCGCACAATTTTGGCCTTGACAGGGAATTTCGCCCTTATGTAATCATTTTCTAACATCTGCAGCTCATTGCAACGTTGACCGATTTTGACGAAATTCTCAGAATATGTATAATCGATACAGAGCTACAAATCGTTCTTCCTAAATTTTCAATGTAAGTCCAGATAAAAAAGTTGCAAAATACAACTTTTAGTTTTTTTCTCTGTAATTTCGACCAATTGCAATTTTTGTAAAAACATTTTTTCACGTTATGTTACGATCCAATTGTTCTAACTTCTAAAAAAAATTCAAGTAGTATAGTCCAATATTGACAAAGTTGTGCGATTTTTAAGAGTGTATTAATGTTAGTTGGAGTTGCTGTATCTCGGTAATAATCCGAAATAACACACAGCAATCTTGCAAAAGTTACTGCTCGTGCTCTGAACAGGTGAATGAAGTCTACTGTGCAGTGAAGACGTAGCGTAAGGCTGTGTGTGGAGGTATTGAGGTTTATCTACAGGTTGAAGCCTCACCGTGGTAAACTTGACGGTTAGGAAGTCGTAGTATTTCACCAGGAACTTCATTATGCGGCCGGTGTAATTGGCTCCGTTCGAACAGCATGCGTTTCCTACTTGCTCGGGAGTGGCTTTCGTTCGTCTTGGCACGCACAAAATCGATCGGTTAATTAAACGCGGTTCCCGCCGTTCGATCGACGATTTTCGACGAGCACGATTTGACGAACAAACGTCAGGGAGAAATCGCGAGGAGAACGTTCGGCGATTTTTCAGCAACGCGTCTCGTCGTTGCGCGTTATCTCCGAGACGTATACGATTTAAGCCCGACTCATCTGATCGGCAACAACGACCAATTCTCCGATTTATCGATAATCGTTCGAGGAACGGACGCCGCGTGAGGTTCGCTCTTTATCGTCGCGCTTTTGTTTGCTATTCGATCGTCCGTTTATCTCTATAGCGACCAAACAATAATACCGCGGCGGAAATAATCAGCCTCTGATTTAAATTACTCTGCAGCAATGAATTACCGACACGCTCCTGATCGCTGCAATTGCAGGGAAGCGTTCGGACCGCTTAACGAATCGAACATACCATTTTGTTTTCTGGATTTGCTTCATTCACTGTTACCGATCTGATTGAACCGAATACTTCAAATTTTCGACGATGTTTTATAGACTTTACATCGATTTGTAATCTTACTGGTTATGGTAATAGGTCGTATTCTTGGGAGAATTATAAATGTAACATTTTCCAACTGTAACAATTTCAATTAACCCCTTGCACTACTATTTATTTTGTGATTATAATGATTAGAAATTCTTCATCGTTCAGAATTTCATAGAAAAAAAAATGATAATTTATATTTATTGTATGCCCATGTATTCTTCAAAGGACATATATCAACTACAACAAAATAGAATTTTATTTCAGTTTAAAGGAAATTAATAACGTTCACATTTATTGGAGTCTATTCAGAATCTTCATCGCGAGTCTGGCTCGTTATTGTAGAGCAAGGGGTTAAAAGTATTACGCGTTGTTACCAATAAATTATATTACTCGGTGATCAAAGAAAGTGTTTATTTATTATTAGACAGCGACCAAAAAATAATTAATAAATCATCGCCAAGAAGATACGACGTTTCGAAGACAAATTGCATATAAGTACTTAAACGTATTGACGCGAGACATGGAAAAAGCCGTTCAACCGTAATTAATTTCGTTCGGTACCGTTACCTTCGATTTCGTTATTTTTATTTTCGCTGAAACAAATTAACGAAGAGCAGTAAAACGTAACCGTGTGCAGCCCGAATTGCTACTCGAGTAGTCGAAGGATTCGCGCGTCCGAAAGAAAATGGCGGTCGAAAACCGAGCAACGAGACCGAACAGCTGATTAATCATCGGGGCTCGTGACGCAGACCGATTACACCCGGCCGCGTCGCGGCTGCTCAGGCTAGAACCAAAACGAACTGTAATTTACATTCATTGAATCAGAGATAATCGTTCCTCCCGTTTCTCGAGAGTCGCACGTGCGGATACAAAGATCACTGTCCGCCCCCGTTGATTATCTCCTCGGGGGTTGCGCATTTGTCGAGCTGCAGGCCGCGCGAAACGCTAATTATTGATTGGGAAAATCTCATCGTGGCCTCCTTTCATGGCCACGGGCAAAGTAGTAGTTTCTTTTTCAGGTGTTCGCGTGTTCGCGCGTCGAGAATACACTACCGGCGAAAAGTATGGACCAAGGTTACTCTACGGCGTAATTAAATATTACGGTCGTCGTCGGCACATTGTTTCCCTATTTTATGCTTTTGACCCCTTGCCGCATTGCTTTACGGCTGTGATAAAATTGCAACAACTTCTTTGTCTTTAATCATTTCCTAGAACGAAGAGAAAAAATAGTGTATCTCCATATTTGCTTCAACGTTTATTGATACTAATAAAAGGACAGAATTTTTTTAGTAGTTACGACCTCCGTAAAAGAACGTACTCGATCATAACCTTAGGCTCGCGTAAAAGCCAACGAACAAACAAGGACTTCTTTCTTGTTACCGTACTATGTGACGTCGTGAAACATTTTCTTTCGTCGATCGGTGCAGTCTCATACTTTCGACCGGCAGTGTACACTCCCGGACAAAAAGATAGCACATGAGTAATATTTCCATATTTTGAATGGTATGTTCATAGTTTCCTAAATGTTATAGATTGAATGTAAACAGCACATCTTGCTCGCAAGCTCGAACCTGGAAGTATTTGTTTTTATTTCAGTTTCTCGGAATATGCTATAAAAGAAGGGGGGCGAAAAGATAGCACACCTAGAATTTTCATAACAATTACTAGTGTTTGTCAAACTTTCTGTGAGGCTAGACGTGTCAGTCAGTTTAATACACTTAAATCCCAAGTAGTTTAAAAGATTGAAGCATTTGGCAGTCATGGGACGAGGAAAGAGATTGAGTAAAGAAGAGATTAACACAATTCTTGTTTTAAAGGACCAAAACTTTTCTATCTCTACAATTGCTTCAGCTATCAAAAGAAGTCGGAAAGTAATTTACAATTTGATAAAAAATGTGAAAAATTACGGACGAAAAAAAAGTACTGGCCGTTAGAAATGTACGTCGTGTCATTCAAACCTGTGAACATCTTATACGGAAGAGAGAAAACCGCCACTAACAGTACGCCACAAAATGGATCGTTTAAACTTCGCAAAGAAACACGTTCAATGGAAGAAAAGATATGTAAATGAACCAAATGAATGAATGAATGAATGAAATGACAATATGTAATTTTTTCTGATGAAGAAAGATTTAATTTAAACGGTCCAGATGGCTTTAATTACTATTTCCATAACATTAGAAAAGAGCAATTATCAAAAGTTCGTCGACAAATGGGCGGAGGCAGCACAATGATATGGGCTGGAATTGGGTACAACGAACGAACAAATATACAATTCATTGACTATCGAATGAATGCTGCAATGTATAAGAAAACTAATTGAAGAGCAACTTAAGAATCATGCAGTTTGCATCGGAGGACCAAATTATAATATGTGGTCCAACAGGACAACGCGTCCGTTCATAAAGTTGGAGTTGTGAAGGAATTTTTTGCGTCCGAAAATAAATATATCTGTTCTCCCTTGGCCTGCAAGGTCCACTGACCTTGAAACTGGAAGGACTGTCATTATTTTCATTTGTCACTTTCGTATCATGCTATTTAAGTGAAATGTATACATATACTATTAAATGTTTATAGAACTTTGAGGTTAAATATGAACATTCATCAAATTTATTGTTGTGCTATCTTTTTGTCCGGGAGTGTACCAGCACAGTATCGTCGGGTTAATCGAATCGGTAGTACGGTGGACAACCGATCGTCATTACTGCTTTCTAATTAACTTGCAGGCTAGCCGGCTGAACGGTGGAAAGTTTCGGATCGTTTTCGCGGATTAAAATACGACTTCTGCCGGTTTCTCTTTGATCGGCTCGCGGAAGGGCGAAACGATCCGTGTCCCCGCGAGACACGTTCTCCATTTTCCTCGAGCGAGACGGACAGGACAAAGGTCGTTTCCCCCCCCCCCCCTGCCTGCCGGTTCTCCGCCGCGTTTTTCCCGCCGTTGTATTTTCACACGCTCCCTTCCTGCAGGAGCGTTCCAACGTCGTCACGCACCGATAATCGAAAAACTCACTCGACGTTCCCGCGGCCGTGCAATTTTAATTCGCGAGATACGCGCCACTACTATTGCTACTACTATTCGAACGACTCCCTTAACACTAGATCGCCGGAGAGCGTGTCGATTTGACTCATTTACCATTTAATTGCTACACTCCTCGTCAAAATGATAGCCCGGCTGTGCTATCTTTAATTTCTCAATGACGCGTGTAAAATTTTTCGTCTGTAACGTACAGCGACTCCAACTAATATTCGTACACTCTTAAAAATTGCATAACTTTGTCGATAATGGACTATACTGTTGGTGTGCAACGATTGCCACTTCCAGAACCGTAGGTTTAGGGGGCGGTTTACAGCCCTTAGGTATAAGCGACCCTTACAGGAAAGAGAAAACGAAGGACTGCAGTCAGTCTTCAGGAAACCATCGACTCAAGCGCGTCGACACATTTTTACTAAAGAGCCATTCCAGCGTATTTTGTCATAGAGTTCTATATATATCGACTACACATACTAAAACACTGTACACGATACGTATTTAATAAAGTAGATTCCACTACGTATTTCAATAAAGTCTAACATATACTACTTGAATTTTTTTTTAGAAGTTAGAACAAGTGGATCGTAACATAACGTGAAAAAATGTTTTTACAAAAATTACAATTGGTCGAAATTGCAGAGAAAAAACTGAAAGTTGTATTTTGCAACTTTTTTATCTGGACTTACATTGAAAATTTAGGAAGAACGATTGGTAGCTCTGTATCGATTATACATATTCTGAGAATTTCATCAAAATCGGTCAACGTTGCAGTCAGCTGCAGATGTTAGAAAATGATTACATAAAGGCGAAATTCTCTGTCAAGGGCAAAATTGTGCGACCTTCGCCCTTAAGTTTTCATCGTTAAACGTTTGTAGCTCAGTGCAACGTTGACCGATTTAAATTAAATATTCAGAATATGTATAATTGATACAGATGTACAAAACGTACTTTTTGAATTTTTAGTGTAAGCCCGCATTAAAAAGTTGTAAAGTACAACTTTTAGTACTCTCTCTGTAATTTCGAGCAATTGCAATTTTAATCAAACATTTCTCTCACTTTATGTAACGCTCCAATTGTTCTAATTTCTCAAAAACATTCAAATAGTATAGTCCAACACTGAAAAAGTTATGCGATTTTTAAGAGTGTACGAATATTAATTGGAGTCACTGTATAATATGAAAGCATCATGTGCTAAATGTAATAAGGAAATCTGCGGAAAATGTATTTTAAAAACAGAGTATATACGTAAAAATTATTTGGAATAAAGTTTCTTTCAAAAATAAAATTTTATTTAAAAAAAAAACTTCAATTTTGATGTTTCAGTCAAATTGACTCGTTCCAGGCAAAATAGGTATATATACTCAACATCCGGCAATCTAGTGTTAATCGCGACGCGATCCTTTTCACGATTGCCTAATCGAGAAGATTCTTCTGATTGAGAGGATCACCCTGGACGGCGATTTTTCGAGCTCGTCGAAAATCGAACGGGAGCACGTCTTCGGAAGTCGCGTTTATGTGATCGAGACATTCGCTCATTGATCTAACTGTGACCCTCTACTAGACGCACCTACACAACGTCAACAATATTTATTTTGCGTTGACACATTGCCTACCAGCCGTTATTAGTCTTTTCAGATTATTTTCGATTCTTAAACAATTCTTTAGTACAAGTCGCAGTTTCAATCGTTAACCTATAAATCATTTGAAACCGTGGAATCTGTATGAAACTTTTTCACTCGGCATAGTTATTCGAAAGAAAAATGTAAAGGTCCTTTGTGAGGATTGTCGTTAATACACAGCGAATTTGTATGTAAGCAACGTTGTATTTTTTAAAAAATATACAGCATTGCACATCAATTTATAATTTCCGAAAAATAACTAGAATAGATAAATAGATTATAGTGTAAAATGAGAACTTCGTTATCCGGTAACTAAAAGTTGATAACGCTGATCGCTGCTATGAACGAAATAAATTAAATTTATTTATACGTGTTAATTGTGTAAAAACTGAGGGAAAAATCGAATTTCTTTTATTGACCGAAAGAGATTGCTTGTAATAACGATAAGATAAAGAATATTAGCATCCTTTCTTAATATACCTGCGTTATTGTGTCGTGGAAGTCTAGTCATTAGAATGTTTCCGGCAGGCAAAGTGAAATTCAGCGAATACAGTGAATTCTCGGTATATGTCAACAACACGGCCAGCGCCATGTATCGTCCAGAAGACATACCCTAGCCGTGTTATGTTTACACTCCTCGACGGGATAATTCCGCGACATTTATCGACCTTGGCGACATACAGGGTCATCCGTTTTTAAACGGCCAAACGTCAACCAGCTATAGAGGACCCCAAAAATGAAATCACTTTCACCCCTAACACTTTTTTTGATTCGGTCTTGATTTTTAGATAATTGCAAAAACCCGTCATTTTTTGCGTTCACTTAAGATTAATACATTAGGACTGCAATGATGTATCTTGATGATTTTTCCTTTGTTTGGTTTAAAATAAATAGGGGCATCTTTCTCCGTTTTCAAGAAATCAAGGCCGAATCAAAAAAAGTGTTAGGGGTGAAAGTTGTTCCATTTGGGGCCCTCTATAGCTGGTTGACGTTTGGCCGTTTAAAAACGGATGACCCAGTATATAGAGAGATCACTGTAGTGCATAAAAACTTTTGTGTACTTCGTGTACGGTATAATATTTTTGTGTTAAAAATCACGCCGATGCGACCAGTCAAGGGTTGTCTCTATGGGTACCTATGCTTGGAGGGCAAAGTCTCGTGTCGATCGATCGAATGTTTCCTCATGGCGGAGGAGCTTCGCGAGAAGAGACTCCGAACACGAAGAGAACCAAGGCTCGTAACACTGAGATTTCACTGAACGATTCCCGCAACGCTTCCGAGCAGAAATTTACCGGATCTTTAAAAGGTTAAGTCACCGGATACGGTCTTTCGTGACACAAAAGAACCGATATTTCGAGGACAAAGATACTCTCGTCGGCCGATGAAACTTTTCCGAGCAGAAAAAACACGATCCTCAAAGGTTTGAAATCCACTGGGGCGATACAGGGGCGGCTCTTCTATCGGAACCGAACAGATTTTAAGCGTGTCGAGTCACTTTTTAATTGATGCCACCGTTTTTTTTTTTTTAAACGACGAACCGATTATTTCCGTGGGTCGAGAACTTTGTTCCGCGCGATCGAGAACCGTTCTTCGACGGTTGGACGTTCACACCGATCGATCGATCGATTTTGTCAGAAACACTCGCTTGTCAAATTAAACGCGGCGCACGTAAGAAAACGTCACTCAAAATAATTTTTCGTATTTTCTGGACTTCGGAGGCTAAACTGTAACCGTCACCGAGGAAATGTTTTCGCGAAGATTTTCGGAAGCGAATGCCACTTGATTAGTAACATTTGTTTAATTGCTGGAAAGACGTTGAACGTTTAAAAGTCACTCGGCGAGAGAGGAGGCCGCGGAAAACAGCTGATCGGCCGGCTGGCAGACCGATGGTTACGCAATCGGCGTTGTTTCGCACGCGTCGACTCGGTTCCGCCGCGGGCAACGAGGAACCAAGCGGATTTCTGCACGCATTCCCGTGCGTGCCGCATTACGACGCGACGCACCGATTACGCAATCCGGCCGTGTCTTCTGGGGGCCGCGTGTTTATTTGCGGCCGGCAGCGTTTCCTTTCGTTCGCCAACAAAACCCGAGCACCGCTCGCGGAAATTCTAGCGCAATCGGTCAAAATCTCCCTTCCGATCCTCAAGACGATTTATTTCAAATTGATACCGGACCGTGTTCTTCCGAACCACACGAACCTTGTTCAAATAAATTCGATTAAACAAATTCTTTACAAAAAGATGTCGACCGACTTACGTCAAAAAATCACGAATTTTAGAGATATTTTAATTATTGCCTGAAAATCGTGGCTCTCCTCTATGAATATACTGCAGATATTTATACAAATTCTTTATGGAAAAAATTAGAATTGTTATGTTTTTGTAGCAATCGTTGCATTCGGAATGAATGCATTTTGTTCATTTCTGTGAACAATTAGTGCCAATTATAGTAGTGTTAAATATGTGTATTTCAATGTATTAATAAAAAATAAAAATAATATAGACTTAATTGTCCCATAGAAACTAGAATACAAATTTTTAAGTAGGCTCCTAACTACTTTCGCTACGATTTTTTTACACTCAGAATGATTCCGAACATCTTTGTCGTTTATAATTACCTAGAAAAGAGAAAAGAAAGTTTCAACTGTTCGTATTCCTGCATGTTCACTAATAGTGAGATATCGACAATAAAGAAATATAATTTGATTTCAGTTGAATAGAAACGAATTTTGCACATAGTTGGGGAATATCGTCTGAAATCTTCGTCACGAGTCCGACTCGATGTTACAGGACAAGGGGTTAATTGTCAAAGGGGAGAGAAGTGAACTAAAAGGTAGTTTCAGGTTCTCGCAAAAAGGTGCAGGATATTATTAACGTGTACGTAGATTGTCGCGTAAAGGAAGAGTGAACTGTTATGGCGGGGGTAATTTCAACGAGAAAGTACCGGCAAGAAAGAGAAGCAACAGCAGGCTGTCGGATAATATTATATAAAAACGAAAGGCGTGCGTTTCATCGGGAAGTTCTTTTCATTTAGGCTGAGCGAAGAAGCGGGCTCATCTCATTTACGTTGTCTAGCACAAATTGCTTTCGTTATGGTAATGGAAGACCTCTGATTAGCGAGTGCAGAAAATGCTGTGACGGTGTAAGCCTTCGTAAAAGGAGTGGCATTATGCGCACAGGTCGTACAAAATTTTCTACGGTAAACGGCTCCTTTCGTCCAATCTCCTACGGATTAGTTTTGCTCTTTTGGTTTTTCTTGTTTCGCGTTGCTATATAAGAGAGTGCGCAAACTGTAGACGCTTAACAATTTTCTGACTTCTTGAAAGTCGTGACAATCTAAATAATACCAAATTGTTCAACGCATCGAATACAGTGAATTCTCTATATACAGTGGCGTGCAAAAGTTCCCGGCCAGATCTACGTCCATGCCTCGTCGCTGTGCTGCTGTTATTGCTGCAAGAGGCATGGCTACGAAATATTAATTGTAACATGTTAAATAATGTACTGCAAAATTGTTACACAATGAAAAACAAGCATAATTTTTTCGTTAAACACACTGGCCGGAAATTTGTTAACATGTTAATTTACTTATTCTGCAAATAAACAAGTAAGAAAAATAATTAACGTTGATTTTTTTGTAATATCCTTTCATGTAATACGCCCTTATATATGATTCTAATCAAAATTTCTTAACGCTTTTTTCTGGAAGAAAAATAGCAAAAACCATCTGGCCGGGAACTTTTGCACGCCACTGTAAGTCAAGCCTAATGGATAAAGGTGCCTGAGCTACCCCACTACCGCGGGGTACCACTCGTTATTAATCCTTGATAATGATGGATATTATATAATAAATTAAGAAATAAAAACTTGAATTTACTACAAAGTTTGTTTCAGATTTCAAAATAATTGATTACCTACGGGCCCCCCTAATATATTCTTTCTCAAATGTCCATAACATTCGAAAACGGTGAAATTAACGAGATTTATTAAAGATTGTGACTAGAACAAATATTTAAAAATCAACACTTTATGAACCCTATTTTTCACCGAAAAAATTACCTCATTTCTTATTGATATCCTGGAGAATCTATTTAATATTAGGTGTCTATTTTTGTTTAAAATGAATAGTACTTGTCTATCTTGTGTACTAAGATTTAATATTTATAATCTATTGAAATGACATTGCTTAGCAAACTAAAGAGTATCTTCAAAGTTTTCTATCATTGGTAAATGTGATATCTTTTGAAATCCATTTAGTTCCGCATTGTATCAAAGTGCATTATTTTCAGTACAGATTTCACTGTACAGATTTTCACTATATATTTTTTACTTAATAACGACCTACTTTGCTATGGCTTTAAGGCTTGAAATAATGCTAAATTCTTTGTGAACAGCTAATTCCCCGTTCTGGACCACGATGCGCCGCACAGTGGGCAAAAACGGCCTTTTTCGATTCAAAATCAAAGAACTTTCGATAGGAAGGAGGTAGAGCGATGAAATTTTTTTAAAATGAAAGCTGAAACTTTGTAGAATATGGAAAAATATGAAGATTACGGTACGAACGTTTTTTAACCTTGAGAAAATTCGTTAAAGTTGCACAATTTCAAGAAAATTTTGTTTTTTCTACTAATTCTCGCGGAAATTTTTTTTTAACATGATATATATCGTTTCCCATAGATTTTTTCACGCTGATTTCAAAACTGTTTTCAAAATTTGTCTACGACCTCTGGTTTTTGCAAAAAATAGATTTTTGTGACACAAATAAATGAAATCATTTTTTGTTAAAATGACTTGAGCGGCTCTACTAATACAATAACAAAGCTTCTTTATTTTTCATTATTTTGTCATGGCATTTTCACCAACTGAATCAAAGAATAATTGTTTCTATCCAATATGTGACCCTCGCTAGAGTCGTATAGTGGATATTTATAGAGAATTCACTGTATCGAGTCACCGAAGAATACTCGGCACAATACAAATTCTAGAAATGTCTACCTGAAATTCTTCACTTTAGTTACCCAACTAAAGGTTAAATAATGGCTCGCGACGTTAACGGCCAGAAGATCGCGAAATCGTTTGCTTTCTTGACATTTTTAATTTGTAACATCGAAGTTTGCAAAAAAAATGTGCAGGTGCGATATGAAATATTTTGTCCTCGACAATTTTTCTGCTCGTTCGATGTACGAGGTAACAGACACGCGTGTAAAATCTCATCCGATTACGTTAGAATCGGCTCGTTTCCAGAAGGAAACGTGCCACTCTATTAACCTAAAGTTCACTTCTCTCCGCGTAAATCAGCCTCGTGCCTGCCGAACAATGCCGAGCCATAATTGCGAATTAATTTTCAAAGAAACTCGCGTCATAACAAGCAATTGCTCGGTAAAAGCGGCGTGTTCGAGGGAATCCGATCGAGCGGCGCGATAAGGCTCGCGCGTATCCGTGCGATTAATTGAGAGAGAAGTGGAGTATTAGAAGAAAGTGGCCGAGAAAAGAGAGATCGGCTGTTTACGCGCCACAGGTAAACAATTCGCGGTGTTAACTAGATTGAGGACGCTTATGCAAGTCCGGAATTGTTTCATATTATAAAAACAGTAGTGGACAGTCGCAAATATCATACAGGAGTCTTCATATGCGAATAGTTAAATGTCTTCATAGGAGAAGATGAAATTTGTATAATTAACATAGATCTATAAAACGCACATTTTAAATTTTCATTATAGGCTCAAATAAAAAAAGTTGTAAAAAGTGTGCCATTCTTATTTTCTCATGTAATTTCTTACCAATTGCAATTTTTTCAAAATCTTGTTTGCACATCATTTGGAAAGCCAATTCTTCTAATTGCTAAAAAACGTCAGGTTGTTTGACGCAATTTGAAGAAAGTTATAATAGTTCAAAGAGCGTTCGAATATTTTCGTGTGCCTGTGTATATAAAGAAATCACTGTATGTATTCAGCCGGTCTGGTGCCATCGACAGACATCGAACGGAATCTGTAGTGAAATATCGGTGTGGGTCAGAAACGACACTGGCATAGGCAGAGAACTCAAACCTGACCACAAACAAAAAGGATCGTGTTACAACTTCGTAAATGTCTCCGTTCTACAGCGTTGTCACCTCAATTACAAATTTTAAGGGATTTAAACTGGGGGAAAAATTCTGTTAAACCTTCATTATAACGTTATCTCCCGTGTTGCAAGTTCGAGGAAGTTCGAATTACCATGATAATTCTATCGAGCCTTCGTTGAGGTTTCCATTTTATCGTGTTATCTCCCGTGTCAGAAGTTTTGAGCGATTCGAAACAAAGTAGAAATCGTATTAAGCCGCGAGCTCTCGAACTGTTTGACGCCCGGGGATCTGCTGTAGACGCGGTAATTGTTTATCGACAACTTGATAGGCGCCCGTGATTCGATAGATGAAAGGGGCGAACGCTGGTGGCCGAGGCTTATTGGTTGTGCAATCGGCTCGTTAAATGTAAGATGTAGGCCTGAGCGACGTGCCAGAAACGAAAATATCACGGCGAAGTGGCAGCCGAAAATCGCGGACGCTTCCTCTAAGCGATTCGACCGGGTTGAAATCAGGGTCAGGTTAACCCTTTGCACTACGATTTATATTACGATTTCAGTGATTCGAACTTTTTTTTATAGTTTGTAACTTCCCAAAAAAAGTGAAAATTTATATCTATTTTATACCCATATGTTCTCCAATAGCTGAACATCAATAAAACCAAAATAGAATTTTATTTCGGTTTAAAGGAAATTAATAATACACATATTTATTAAACTCAGTTCGGAATCATCATCACGAGTCTGACACGATATTCTAGGGCAAGGGGTTAACCCTTGCCGTTCGACTGCGAGCTGACTCGACCAGATTCGCGGACTTTTGCCTGATTAGGTGAAAAACAGAATGCCAGATATCAGGGACCAAAAATAACGGTTGTTCTAAAATTTTCTACGATTGTAATCGTTAATAAATACCTGATTATTGATGAAGTTTAAGATAATCTACACAAAATATACAGACAAAAATTCGAAGAACAAAATGATTAAAAATTGGCCAAAAAATTGGATTCTCAATCAACTTCTCTCATTGCTAACTGTTATAAGTGATCGAAATGAATTGCTCTCGATGATAACATTTACCAACAAGAGACAAATTGTTCGGTTACTTATAATCCTTATTTGAAACCAACACGATTTTAGTCGCTAAAAATATACTTCGTATTCCATGACTTTTTTCTTTTTGGTTATAAGAGTTATGGTCCCTGCCAGAAACTAATACGAAGCAAAACGGTAGAAATACATTGCCATTTTATGAAAAAACCTTTAGCAATTATTTCTCTTATGTGCTTTTCAACTTTTCCCATACACACAGAAAATACGCAGCGAAGTTTTATCTAAGACAAAAGTGTTCCAGCTCAATTGTTTTCTTTCTTAATAATAGATTGAAGATAATACTACAATATTGTCTAATTCTTCTAGCGTTGTTACTAGACGGCGGATCTTTATGCGTTTATAACAAAATTGAGTAGATAAAATTTGAAATGATAGGAAAATTTAAACAATTGTAAATGTCAATACACTATTTCTCATCTATTAAAACTAGCAAGTAAAGAAATAACATTCTGCTTAGTTTCTGTTTTTTGTAATCGATGCAAACAATTTTCGTTTTGCATAAAGATCCGCAGTCAAGTTATTTCTGTTTTGTGTTTCTCCTAAAAACGGTCTAATAACACATCACACATATGTAACCGTGTTTAAACAACGATTAAATCGGAACGGCATCCGAAACAGTTGTACAATTGGTTTGAGGAAGCAGAGTTCTGTTGCATTTAATAAGATATAATTGCGAACTCCATTAGCATAGCGAACGGGTATAAAACACGTTAAATCCGCCGATAAAATTGCAGATTTGCATTTTCCACCGACTAGCGAGGAACATTTTAGATAGCTAGAAAGCAGCTTTAGCTTCTCATTTAGATATCGAAGTGAAATCGAGCTTGCTGACATGGCAATTAGCGGGGCAGTACACTCGAAGGAATATTCGGAAAGGAGGTTCTCGTGTGATATCGGGCATGATTATCTTAATCAGAAGGCACGAAGTATCGGGGAACGCGAGGTCTTCGTCAGCGGCCGTTTAAAAAAAACAAACAAACAACCGGTATCGAGACGAGCGATCTTAATTGCCCCGTGCAAAAGCAATTGCATCCGACATTCCCACGTCATCCGTTCACGGTTCGCCAGAGGATCGGCCGAAAATTCTTTCCGGTCCAAAGGGGAGACGCGTACGTCTGCTCCTCGGAGCGTGACACTCCGGCCGGTCGATAAAACTGCAATATAGTGCATGCGCAGCTGCGCTTTGCCGCGAGATATCGTACACGTACCACGTTGTGCTCAATTTTTTGTTTTTCTCTTTTTTTTTGTATCCTCTACTCTACATCTCGAGGAAGCGACCACACGAAATACGTGCTTCTATCCGAAACAAAGCCCAATAAGCCGAAACATCATCGAACTAAACGAAATACTCAAGCGCCAGGGAAAAGATGTGGAGTACTGTTGGATCCCATCACATGTTGGCATCGAAGGCAACGAACAGGCGGACGAAACAGCAAAATTGGCCACTTCCAGTAAATCCGAACCCATCGCAAAACTTACATTCCATAAAGACCTCCAAAAATATTTGAACAAAGCGGCTATGGAAGCATGGGTCGAAGAATGGATAAACTCGAAGACCACGAAGTTACATGACGTTCGAAACAGTATTAAGGACACCAACCTTGCCTTATTGCTGAACAGAAGAGACCAAGTTATAGTAACACGAATTAGAATAGGCCACATTAACTGGACTCACTCCCAACTTATCAGCAAAACCGAAGCAAACTCTTGTGATAGCTGTGATGTTAAAAACTCCATCGAACACATCTTAGTTACCTGTCCAAAATTCAATGCTAAGAGAGTACAACACAACGTGCGAGGATCGCTGAACATTTTACAAGCGGAGGACTCCTGTTAAAGAATCCTTAACTACCTAAAGAATATCGGGTTATACCATCTAATATAAACATACCCATCCACATACCCACAGGGGTCACTAATAACCGGAGTTAGGTTCACGCAAAAAAAAAAGCCTAACGCGACACCTCGGTGCACGCTGGAATCCAACGATTCGCTGATCCGACGTACAGTATTATTGATGGAAAGTCTTCGACCGTTTCTTCTCTTTAAGAAAGTGCAGTCTATGGCAATAGAACGCCGCGAAATGGAAAGTACTTCATTTTAGGCATACTTGTTTTATAGTCCGTCTCAAAGCTATCTACCGCTTAACAGTTTTTTCGAAACCGCAAAAATTTATCAACTAGATTGCAACGACACGCGTGGACCCTGTAGTTTTATTTATTATTTCAAACACGTTCATGGTTAATTGACCGGTTTAAATTTCCTCTGTGAAACAAGACTTCTTCGAAGTACAGTAAAGTCTTGATCTAAGCCGAACGGAGCTACACGATCTTAGTCAGTTTATCTAATCCCCCCACTGAGGGGCATACCCCGCGAGGGACCAAGAAGCACGAGCTGCCTCGGTCGCCGAGAAGTGTAATCAAAATAATCCGATACCGGGTCGGGTATATCGGTGTGAACCACTACTAATCCAATTACAAAACTTCTTTATTTTTCAATATTTTTTTATGGGACTTTCGCCAACTTATTCGTGGCATTTTTCTGATTAAAATGACACTAAACACGATATAATTCGAACTGTATTCAGTGGTTTGGTGGACCGGTCGACGCGGTCACCACAAAATAATAGTCCTACACGATCTATGTCACAGCACAGACCCGAGGATTGGGCTTAGATCAAGACTTCACTGTGTACATTTTATTTTTAAGGGACATTAGAGTGGGGGAACAAGTCTTGATCTGGCGACACTGGCCCTACACGATCTATGTCACAGCACGGACCCGAGGGATTGAGCTTAGATCAAGACTTTACTGTACACACGTTTTACATTTTATTGCGTTTCTCGCATTCCGGAGAAAATCGCGTAAAAATGTACGTAAAAATCCGCAGTTCAATCTTTATCGTAAAGTAGTGAAAAATACAGATTCCAGCAAACGAATTCACTCTCATATTATCGGTGTCATCTTCGGTTTTAACGCGTTCACAGCCAGGCGCCAATGTCCAAGGTACTGTTTCCTCGGACTGTTCTGTAATATCGTAGTAATACTATAAATCAGACGGAGTAAGTCCTCTATCGGACATAATTAATTCCATTACATGTCTTCGATGAGCGTCATTTTCATTGCGTATTTTATTGTCACACCAATTTCCAGAAACCGTCGCATCGGGCAGTTAAGATTGTTCCGTAACGTGACACACCCGATAATACGATCCAGGCGAAGTAACGCCGTCGCGTCGAACACAATCGTTTGTTTCGCTGTTTCCCGGAAAGCAATATTTTTCCTTTTTCAGAGCCCCGGGTTCGACGCTCGGTAGGAAAAAATGGCCAAACGTATCCAGGATTATTCGCGAATACTCGCGATTCGCTGCGATCCACTTTCTATCGGCGCGTATCCACGGAAAGCAGGCAAATAAATAACAGCAAGGGAAAAAAGGTTCGCGCCGAGAGCCGGGAACGACTGCCGCGAAATCGCACGCAACCGGACACCAATGTTGCTGCCACTCGTGCTGCACTCGCGTTGCACTCGCGCATTACAGTCCGACGCGATCGGGAGATGTTTATCTGTTCCGGTGGACACGTACAAGAATACGTCGATTAGTTCATCCTCCAGAATAGTTCCAATTAATAAATGGACAAAATTATACGACGCCCCATTTAATTCCCTGTCATAGTGTGTACAGGGTGTCTCACCTAACTCGACCATCAAAAATATGTTACTTGTTTTTTATGATAAACATTAGTTGGTTCAGAGGGGCAAATATTATGACAGCTAAAAAGATTTGTTCAAGGTTATATTATATTTTTTGAGATTTCAAGGTCATTGAAGTTTTTTTAAATAGAATGATATATTTTTATTATTGCTATATAATAGCCGAGGTCAAGACGAATCCAACGATCTGTAATATTATGACCTTCACGTGACCTTGAGTATGAAAAATTCATAAAAGTAGGGTACTTGATGTAAATAGTGAAATGACGATGACATGATCCCCCTAGGGCTTCGAGAAATGTTCTTGAACCTTGACTAATGACTAGACTGCGGATTTTATGCATTTATGACAAAAGTGGGTAAGCACAATTTAAATCAGTAGACATATTAAAAAGATTTAAGGGCACCAGTGTATTGGTTTTGGCTTAATAAAATAATCAAAAGAAGATATATTTTAGATGGTCGAGTTAGGTGTCAAAATTTTGTCCACCAGTTTACAGAAATGATTTGTGTAAAATTTTAGAGCTCCTTCGGATCATTCAAACTTGCGAAAAAGTACAAAATTTGTATAGGACTTTTTTAAATTATCTTCTTAAGCCTTAAGCAGCATCCTATAAGATGATAAAACCTAAAAAACGCATCCTGTGCAGATCTGCAAGTTCTGCCTATACGTTCTTCCATATAAACCAATAAATAAATGAAAATCGAAGAAACATCGATTTGATTGGCATTTGATTAAAGAGAAAAGGAATATTCAAAAGGAACGTCCAATGTTCAAAAGTCCAGGGACACGTATTTTCGATATCTGATCGAGTTCAAACTTTCCGTAGGTTTTTGCAACTATTCTCGGGAGTGTGATAAAAAGAGTTTCGAAAAAAATGTGCAATGTGAACAAGAGCTACTATACTGCGACACGTGTTCCGAGGTGTGCGCACGGTTTCGCGGTTAAAACTATTAGATCCGTGTTGGACGGGCTCGATGCAAACCAGAGGCCTTCCAAGATATCAACCCGAGGTCTTTTCGCGGTTAATTCTATTACACGCTCGCGGGCTGTACGTTGTTCGCACATCGCTACTCTATCCATGTACATGGTGTTAATGTGAAGACAACATTATCAACGCCAATTTTTGGAAAGCGTCGATAAATATATGTTAGTTATATACATACTGAAAATTTCATTGAAATCGGTTAACGTTGTCATGAGATACAAACGTTTAAAGATGATTACATAAGGGCGAAATTCCCTGGCAAGATCAAAAATCTGCGACTGTCACCCTTAAACTCTCATTTTGAAATGTTTGTAGTTTATTGCAACGTTGACCGATTTCGATGAAATTTTCAGTACGTGTATAACTAACAGAGATCTACAAAACGCATATTTTAAATTTTCATTACAGGCTCAAATAAAAAAGTTGTGAAAAGTGCCATTTTTATTTTCTCATGTAATTCTTACCAATTGTAATTTTTTCAAAATCTTTTTAACACATCATTTGGAAAACCAATTCTTCTAACTCCTCAAAAAAGTCAGGTCGTTTGATTCACTTAAAAAAAAAGTTATACTGATTTAAAGGGCGTTCGAATACTTTCGTTACTCACTGTATGTCCCAAATACCTAGCCGATAAAGTTCCCAGAGCCGAGTGGCCTCGGTCCCCGAAGAGTGTAATACGGGCCAGATATATCGGTGTGAGGCCAGGAGACCACTACCAACAACAAAACATCCAATAACAAAACTTCCTTATTTTTCATTATTTCCTATTTTCACTATTGTCTTGTTGTGTTTTGGACAAATATCGAGTAAACACTAGAGACTGCGGATTTTATGCATTTATGAAAGAATTGAAAAGTATTAATACGTTGCTTTCAATTTATCAAGTGCCTCCTGTTTCAAGCAACAGATGCAGACAATGTTTCTTTTCCAGGTCTAATAATAACACAATTTTTGTCCACGTGCTTGCCATTTTTGCTAATAAAAAAAGCAAACCTTGTCTTGCAGAGATAACTATGTGTTTTCAAATATTTCCAAAAGATCTACATTTGGTAGTGGGAGTTATATAACCGTCTGAACCACGTCGTCGATCGGATCAAGCATACACCGACCGCCGAGTTTGCAATTAATTTTAGACGACGACGCGACGTTTCCCTTCAGAGACCAAACAGCCCTCGAATCAGGTACTTAGGTACTTCGTCTTCGGTTGATTGCCAAGTTTTAAGTTAATTACACGAGTGATGCGAAAGTAAGAAATTACAGTAGCGAATCGAGGTCGACGACCCAAGGCAAGGGCGAACCGGAAGAACGTTCGAAAGTCTTTGATCCTTTTGTCAATTATTGATGGTTATCGAACAGCGACTTACGTCGGGGGAATAACTTCTGCTGGAAAGCCGGCGCTCGCAATCGTGACGCAGCGTTGTCGACGAAACGCGATGGCAAGAGCCTAAGCTACTTAGGCCCTGCTGCCCCACTGAATCACCATAAAACACGCGGGCGTGCGTGCGTGCGTTCGTGCGTGTGCGAAACACCGTGACACCGTTCGCGTACACGCAAACTAGGCCAAAAGTTAGATTTTGTGAGTGAACGATACGATTCCTCATCATTGCAATTTTATCTATCCTGGCCTATCAAGCCTAATTATTAGGCTTATTCTAAGTGTATTGAGCGTTTACCAAGCTTTGGAAAAATTACAAGACGATTATGTTGATCAACATAGCTTTTGAGTCAGTTCGTAAGCGGTTAATTTTGTATTATCTCCAAGTTGCTGCTGACGGCAGAATAGAAGTAATTCTATTAGGTTGGCAACTACGTAATGTTATGTTTTGTTTCATTGACTTCTGTTAACGTTGCGTTTGTTTTCTTTCTGACGTTTCATAATTGCATCAATTAGGTTACTTTTGAAGCAAATTACACGTAATTTTGATTAAAATTGTTAGTTCTGTGTCAATTTGAACATGGAGCGCAAAAACGAACATTATAGGCACATATTGCTTTTTTATTTCCGTAGAGGTAAAAAAGCTGCCGAGGCTCACAAAGATATATGTGAAGTTTATTGTGTGGATTGCTTAACAGAACGCACGTGCCAGAATTGTTTTAAAACATTCCGTTCTGGAAATTTCTCACTTGAAGACGACCAACGTTCTGGTCGACCATCTGAAGTTGATGATGACCAAATGAAAGCCATTATTGAATCGGATCGTCATATAACTGTCCGAGAGATTGTAGACAGGTTAAATGTCTCGCATACAACTATAGAATATCGTTTAAAAAGTCTCGGAATCGTTAAGAAGCTCGATATTTGGGTTACATACGAATTGAAAGAAATTCACTTAACGCAACGCATCAACATATGCGATATGCATCTCAAACGAAATGAAATCGACCCTTTTCCGAAGCGAATCATCACTGGTGACGAGAAATGGGTTGTTTACAATAACACAACTCGAAAACGATCATGGTCCAAGCGTGATGAATCAGCCGAAACCACACCGACAGCTGAATTGCACCAAAAGAAGATCACGTTGTCAATTTCGTGGGATTACAAAGGTGTTGTGTATTTTGAGCCGCTCCCAAGGAACCAAACCATCAATTCAGATGTTTATTGTCGACAACTAACAAAACTGGACATAGCAATCAAAGAAAAACGGCCGGAATTGACAAATCGCAAAGGAATCGTGTTCCATTATGATAACGCTAGGTCACACACATCTTTGGTAACACGTGAAAAGTTATTGGAGTTTGGTTGGGAAGTGATGTCACATCCACCATATAGCCCTGACATTGCGCCATCAGATTATCATTTATTCCGAAGTTTACAAAACTCTTTGAATGGTAAAACATTTACTAATGATGATGATCTGAAATCGCACTTGGATCAGTTTTTCAACGAAAAGGATCAGAAGTTTTACGAGCGCGGAATTATGAAACTACCAGAAAGATGGCAAAAGATCATAGAACAAAATGGAAAATATTTTATTGATTAAAGTTCATTGCTTTGATAAAAAAATTAGATTTCATTTCACCTACAAATACCGAAATTACTTTCTTGCCAACCTAATACATTTTTATGAAAATCGCTTCTAAATGTTCATGTGCATCGTTGCTGCTAATAGGAGCAGTTAAATTTATCGAGATGAAGACAGACTTGGGAAAGAATTATATTTATTTCGACTCGGATTTTTTATGAAAATGACAACCACCCTTGGAATGGTATTACCGGGTTCGAGACACCCTGTATAACGAGGGTCGAGCGTGGGACGAAAACGGATGCTTACTTAAGGAGAATGTCTTTACCATTAACACCACCTGGCACCGTGGCCTTGCTTGCTGACGCTATCAGCGCCGTTCGACGCGAGTCATTAACGTCCTGCTGAACAATTCATTCAACGATGACGATACACGCAGCCGTGATACACATTTTTTCCTGAAGTTGTCGGACACTCAGCTGTCTATCCCGAGAGAATTGAAAATAACAAATACAGTCTTTTCCCGATATACGTTGCAAATTTCTGGCTGATAAAAGTCGCAGAACTATCCTCACTACAGAAGCAGGCGTATAACCCTTTGCCCTACAATATCGAGTCAGACTCGTGATGAAGATTTTGAACAGAGTCTAATAAATATGTGTGTTATTAATTTTCTTTAAAGCGAAACAAAATTCTAACGCGTTGTAGTCAATATATATCCTTTGGAGAAAACATAGACAGACAACAAATATAAACTATCTTTTCATTTCTATTAAAATCCTGAACGATGAAGATGTCCTAATCATTATAATTACAAAATAAATAGTAGTGTGTAGCACTGATGTAGAATGTAGAAGATATGAAAAATCCAAAATTGTGGAAGCTTGTAATTTTATTGATCGTACAGCAGATGAAAAATGAAAACAATGTGAAAAATTCAGGAAGTATTTTTATCGAAGAGCGCGAGCTTTTATTGTAACAATTCCTCGGTTTCTCGTGTCGACATTATTTTGATTAAATATTATAAATTAGTGATGAGATGGAGGATAATAGAAAAACGAAACAGTTGTGATAAATGCATTTTTGTTACAGACATTAATGAATTTGGCTTTGTTTTCAGTGTCGAAAAGCCTGTTGGCACACCGCTGCATTTGGTGAGACAACAATGATAGCAGCAGAATGTTCAATGCTGTTCGTATTACATAAGGCCGAGCCACACGAATTGCCTAACATTTACATATTAAATATTGACCGTGTTATACCATTCCGTGTGTGAATTACACAAAGTGGCTAATATTTACTTGTTTAATAGCGAGTTGCCGCGTAAATTCTGTCCCGTCAATTTTTCGTTTTACCAAACGGATTAGCCTTCATTCGTTCCAGGAAATTGTTTAGTATTCCTCGCGAACACTGTTTGAGACGTCTTTTGCAAACACTATTTATAAAAGCTAGTTGATTAGTATACATCGTAATTCTAAATAGGAAATTTCTCTTCGAAGCTCGATCTCTGCTTAACATGCTTTCCTGCAGTTAATAGATTCTGTTTTAGTAAGTCCTTAATTTTTGTCACATAAATTATATGCTATTTTACGTTCAATTACATTATCAATAATAAAAATGTACTCTATTACACGTATCGTCGTATGCTAAGGTTGATCATTGCGATTAAGCTTAATAGCAGCCATTACAGCTCGCCTTACAGTTAATGTTCTTTTCGTTTTATTTATGGTACTTCGATACTTTTATTTTAATGTATGCAATAACGATACATTTTGCTTTATTTCTCTTCGTACACTGCGTACGATTAAAACGATACCGAGGGCACACAAACGAGACTGTAGAAATGTTTGAAACTATGACACATAAATTCTAGCAGTCGTCCTTAAACCACAATTTTTCTCGAAACTAATCGACTGATACGATTATCACATAATTTTTTAAGCTAGTTCTGCTAATGTAATATTTTGCGATTATTACAGAGACTATGGTCGCTGAAAATAATGAATATATTAGACCTGGTGCGACAAATTAATGAAATAGATCGTAAGAAAACTGTATATTAAAATTCCAACGACCTCGTAATTCACGATTATGACAAACGTGCGACATCGTGCTCGGCTTTATGACAGCTTAACTCGGTAATGCATAGAGAAATGACTTCATGGAGAAAAAACTAGATCGCCATAAAACGTGACTTATTAAGCTGTCAAGGCCGCCAACGAATTCTTTCCCTTTTAACATTCGAAATGGTTCCCGCCCACGTGTCATTCCGATCCGCGCGCGACTTTATATTATTCTTACGACATTCTATTAATCATATGTATATATCAACCCGTTAATTTCTAAGCCAGAGCTGTTCAGCGTCTGCCCGTACGGGCAGCAATTTTCTAGCCCTGGCCTTACACAGAACGGTGGGCACGAAGCCACGCCCCTGCGGGGAAGGTTGCATGTACTACGGGGGCCCATAAGTAATCAATTATTTTGAAATCTAAAACAAACTTTGTAGAGAATTCAGGTTTTTATTTCTTAATTTATTATACAATCTCTATCATTAGCAAGGACAGTTTGTAATCTTTCCTGCAAATTTTCAATCCCCCTCCTATAGAAATCCAAGGTTCGTGAAGCAAAATATGACTCAAAGTGTCTCAAGGTCACAGTTGTGCTAATTCAGTTACGTTGCAATTCAATTCTATATTTGAATTACATTGTATTTCAGTTATATTGTAACTCAACTGTGTCATAATTGAATTAGATCATTCAAATCTTTCAATTAATACAATTAATAATTATTTTAGTTGCATGTGTAATTGAAATACGATATAATTAAAATATTTTAATCGGATGTGTAATTGAAATACAATATAATTGGGATACAATATAATTGAAATACAATATAATTGAAATACAAATATGTATAACCCTTTCCGCTTTTTATATTTATGTTTGAAATTTAAAAAATTTGTAACGCAGAAGTTATTTCTGTTCAGATATTATACATTTATAAATAATAAATTCTATATATTCCTTCTCTTATTACCTATGACTTTATTACTCTTTAGTTTTCAATTTTAATTTAATGACATCGTAATTTGCAATGAATATAATTTAATTACAAAGTACAAGGTATTTTGTAATTGTACTTCATTGCAATGATGAATTACATTGTAATTTAATTTGAATGAAGATCTGAATTATAAATTACAATATGATTGAATTACAATGTAATTCAATTACTTTGATTAACTACGATTGGCTACTATGATTAGCTTCTGTATTTCTTCATTAAAACGGGTAAAGTGCCTGGATAGAATACAACATATCATTTTACACGTAACACCAGCGTCCAAAAACAATTCGTGAGACCAACTCTATAACAGTAGTTTAAAAATTATTTTTAATTGTATCTAGATGTTTTCAGAGCGAATCTTCGTAGAGAAACAAATTCACTCGCAGCTGTGTGAAATGATGGATGATATTTACCAAGATATCCTGAAGCGACACCGGCATCAGGGAACACGTCGACATGTCTACCGATGTATATCCCTCTGTCAAGCTCCCACACCTTCGTCTAACAACTCACCAGACCACGATCGAGTTCGTTTTCTATCACAGACTCCGCTCGACGAATCACCGGATAGGTGTCTTTAGAAATCGTTCGGCCACGCTCACTCTTATCAGCATCCGACGCCGATGTCTTTCGGTCTTGCGCGAATCAAACCGGAACAGACTGCACGACACTTAACCTGTTAACCAGCTGTTTTCGCAACCGTGAACGTTTATCGAGTCACAAAGCAACGGAGTAGCTCGTATCGAAGTAATTATTATAGCTGGATTAGATAGAACAATATCTGACTTGATCCTTGCTCGTGAAATACTGATTAGGCGAGCCAATGATTACGGGCTCCGAAATCGGACGGTTTAAGCGCACCAGACATTCTTTCGATATGTCAGATATTGTTCTTCGCGCTCGGCGCGTACGCGTGCCGAATGAAAGTGACCTAAGCAAGAGATCTGCGACGAAATCTACTCCAAAATGAATTCGAAAGATCATCGAAAATTGAACATCTCCGTGTTACAGATAATGCTGTACTATTATCATACATAATGTGTATGAATCTCTGTTCTTATAGTATAACAATTTTAACCAGATTTAACACTTTTACTGCCAAACTAGAAACCTGAAAAATTCCATCCCAAATAGCACGCGACGTCTTAAAGACGTCTGTTTTACGTCCATTTTTGATCTGAACGTCTTACGTCCTAAAAAGACGTCTTTAAGATGTCTTACAGATGTCTTTCTTGAGACGTCGTTTTTACGTCCGAAATAAGACGTCTTTAAGACGTTTCAGTCATTCTAAACTGCTAGAGAAAAGCTTTACAAACTGTATACACGCAACGCAATATAACGCAGTTTTCCAGCCATCGAATAGACTTTATTTAGGAAAATTAAATAACTAAATTGTTCATTTAGCACTATTAGAATAAATTACATATATACATATATTCGTAATAGAATTTAGAAATAAATATTGTATATCTGTTTGTCGTTACTATACTATTAATAATATGCTTCATTAAAAAAAAGTAGGGTAATTATTTACATTAGTGGCTTTCTCGCCGATTTTGATGACCTTGAAATATGTTGTCAAGGTCATTATTCTGAACAACTTTTTCCTACACATGCTACTGCCGCTTAGCTTTAGTTTCCGAGATATTCGCAAAAAAGTCTGTTGGGGACAGACGTCTTTAAGACGTCTCTGTGCTATCTGGGATGAAATCAAAGTAAATTATTTAATGAAATAAAAGTTGGAAAAAATTAAATGTATGATACTGGGGTTAGTCTAGTTGGGTAGTCCTCCAACGTTCTTGAATTTTCTAATCGAATTTGGTACAATGAATATATTAATGCAAAAATTCATTTTAAAACCTGGACAAATAATTCCGTTACCCACATATGGGTGACATGGCAGTCAACTGTTTTCATAATATTTACTTGAACGAAACAAACCGTTCCCACTTGAAAAATCGAGTTTTTATCACTTTTACTTAATTGCAATAGAACCGAGCCTTTTTCGTTGTACTTTCTACCAGCACAAGAACGCATGTAACGTCAGTGAAAGAGTTCTCGGCGAAGATTAACGACTTTTTGAGGAATGTATTAGGGAGCTGTGCTCTGCGATTACGTGTCACAAGACCTCCCGGAAATGATACATCGAGACAGCCGATTCTCACTGAATTCTTCCCGCGAGCGTGTTCGGGATCGGCTCGGTAGTCCAGTTGTCGGATCCCATGCACGTGCGAAACGCAACAATCGAGGTGTTTCGAAACGAAGTGCATATAACGCACGGGCTTAGGCCACTTTCATGTAGATCGAGGCACGAGTACGGGACTTGCGTCACTTCTTTAATCACTGGCACAAAAACAACAACAACAACAGAAACGACGAAACGTACCGTTTTTCCCCCGGAAAAAAGTGAAGTAACAGACCGACTTATGAGCGGGTTATGCTCTGTCGAACGAACTGTATCACCGGCACGAAAGAGAGAGTGGAAACCGTTCGTCGACCGGTTCGAGAGCGTTTCGTTCGCGGAGAGACGACAAGGCAGAACCACCGATCTCCTCGCAATCGGAAGGCTGACTCGACACTGGCACGTCCTGGTTCGGTGGAAGACTCCCTCGCCTGTGTATATTAAATTAAGCAGCGCCGCGAGACACTATAGCCGTCGCGCGGCTATGCTATAATCCAATATTTCACAGGTGGACGACGCGACGCCACCAGACCCGTGGAGTCAACGGGCACAGACTGGGACACCGATTTACCGACACCGCGGACGACGACGTGCTAACGAGACCCGTCACAGTTCTTCCACTCGCAGAATCGAATCAAACTGCTAACCCCGTTGACCCCGTCGGACGAACCGATGACACGCTCAACGCATTTTACGCCGCGCGAATTTTCGAGTCTAAGCGAACGGCATCGCGACTGACGTCACAACACGCACAAGCGTGACGCGAGTTTCATCGCGAGGTGAAAGGTCGCATTATGTTAAGAGTAATGCGACTTATAAAATTGATACGAGTCGATCCAGTCGGATTTCGCGTGATTTATTATCATCGACTCGATTAAAGAATTTTATATTGTAACATCCTTGTATCTTTAACACGTTCACTGCCATGTCACCCGTATGTGGGTGACGGAATTATTTCTCCAGATTTTAAAATGAATTTTTACGTTAGGATATTCGTTGTACCAAAGATTAGGATCTGTAAGAAAGTTTTGGAGGACTACTAAATATCATACATTCAATTATTTTCAATTTTTATTTCATTAAATAACTGGTTTTATGGGACTTTTGAGGTTTCTAGTTTGGCAGTCAAAGTGTTAATACCATATCATACTTAAAATACATTTTGGAATATTATTTCTTTTATCTTATCGTCTTCAACAAGTTTCATTATTCGTGTCCTGGTACACACAAGGTGTAATTTTATTAATCGTACAGCAGATGAAAAATGAAGACAATGTGAAAAATTCAGGAATTATTTTTATCGAAGAGCGCGAGTTTTTATTGTAACGATTCCTCGGTTTCTCGTTGACATTATTTTGATTAAATGTTATAAATTAGTGATTAGAAGTAAGATAAAACAAAAACGAGACAATTGCGATGAAGGCATTTTTGTTACAGACATTAATGAATTTGGCGCTTTGCTTTCAGTATCGAAAAGTCTGTTGCCACACCGCTGCATTTGGTGAGACAACAACGATATATATTTTATTTCCTTCCTCTTGGAATCATCCTTGTATCTTTAACACGTTCACTGCCATGTCACCCGTATGTGGGTGACGGAATTATTTCTTCAGGTTTTAAAATGAATTTTTACGTTAGGATATTCGTTGTACCAAATTTTATTATACATTTAATTATTTTCAATTTTTATTTCATTAAATAACTGGTTTTATGGGACTTTTGAGGTTTCTAGTTTGGCAGTCGGAGTGTTAACACCATATCATACTTAAAATACATTTTGGAACATTATTTCTTTTATCTTATCGTCTTCAACAGGTTTCATTATTCGCGTCCTGGTACACGAAAGGTCAAGAAGGAATAAACCCAGAAGAAAATTTCCATTTTTTCCTTTCGGCAGCATCGTAATCTAATGTATTTTATAAATTGCTGCCTCAGAAAGTATGATCGGACGGTTACCGGGAAGAGCGCAAAGATCATCGAGGCTTCCGATGACGCGATTACCGCAACGATTCGTTCCGGGAAGATGATTCGAAGAAGAGGAGTAGTCGACAAGCCGATCAAAGAGAATCGCTTCGATACCGAGACGTCGCTACGGTCGCCTGATTTTACGTTGCGAGCCATTAACCGGTGACTAATTAGTCCGAGTAGCTAGTAATTAGTCGGATTTAAGTGGGACCCGCGTCTCGTTACCTTGAGAACCGTCGGTTTTACCTTCGCGCGTGGTGATGAACGAAAATAAAAGGAGTCGTTCCCTTTACTTTGAGGCAACCGGTTTCTCCAACGAAAAAATCCCCGGTGTACCCGCCATTCGGACGGGAAGAGATCCGACTGCCGTGACAAGATAAGTGTAACTTCGCTGCGCATTTAGTTGCTAATAATCTCGACTACCGATTCGATAATAAACAGAAGCGAATGATCGTTCATACTGAGAGCAACTCGTTGGAATTACTGAGGTGGCACGCTCGAGAATCGCTTCCGACCATGGTCTTGCGGTCTGTTTTTTTTTCGAAATAAGAAAACCAAAAATATCATGACAAAATAAAAGGCAAAATAACCGAAAAAATACAGGAGCTATTATAAACACTTATTCCTTTTCCAATTATTATGAATTTTGGAGAAAGTAAGGTCATAATGATCATAATAAATTCAACAAATCTTTGTACCGACTTTGTACTGTCCGCCTATTATCCTTTGGAAACTCTCATGATCCATAAATAAATTAGTGCAGTCGTCTTAGCATGCACGCTTCATAAGATTTGTATTGAACTAATTGTAAGTGGGAAAAGATCTATCGTATTTACGCGTGTTCCGTTAAACAATATTTCGTATTACATTTGCCAAACGGCAATTCTTCGACACTTTATATTTTCCAAAAGTATGTACCAAATATCGAACTAATGATTATCGCGTCTGAGTCAACATTGAAATTGATATTTTAGAATTTCTTTCTCTGAAAATCTGCAAGAATAAATAAACGTTTTCGTATTTAAAATGGTTCAGTTTAGAGACCAGCTGATAATTCTTCAGAGATATTTATCAACGACAACGTTATCCTTGACCCTCAGTTCTCCAAAGTACTCCGTTAAATACAAACACCGTATACCGAAAATTCTTCACCGTGCACAGATCACATTATCTTCCATTTTTCACAAGCACCTTCTTAAACAAAGACCTACAGCTTACGAGAAAGAAATCTTCGAGAGAGAAGACTTGAACTATTTACCGAATGCCGAATATTCTTCATGCAACACCGCTAAAATGATTTTCAAGCGGATGTTATGAACAACTAGTCGATACTTGAGGCAACGATACCGATCCGTACCGCAACAAAGATCAGCTGAAAAGATTACCAGACCGAACCACTCCGATCACCGTCTGACCATGAACCAACCACTAACTGCTGAAGTATCCAGCAGCCCTCGTTGCACAAGCGCGTCGACTACCGAGTAACAATTACGATTCCCTGCATACGAAACGCACCGGTCTCTATAAATAAAACTCGCCTAACAGCTCCATGAAATTCCTCCAGGATCGAGATCGATCTTTTTGACAGAGAACTTTCGCCTGGAAAACGTTGCCTCTAGGGGTGGTTCGCGCAAGATTCACAAAGACACGGACGAAGACGGACGAGGGTGGCGTGTAAATATTTCGCGAGAGACACCGTTCGCACGCGTGTTTCGAGACAGATGGTCGGCCAGCCACTGATCCCGCGAGCTCGCGAAAAGCGCGTGCGAGCCGTCGTGTTCACGGCAACATGCGTCGCTCGCCTCGGGCGAATATTCCGCGCGTCCGGCGTCGCTTATTCTACAGGCTGATCCGAAATTAGCAACAAAAATGTGCGGGTGAACGGAACACTCCGCTTCGAATCGGGAAACGTCTGCCAATCGGGATCAACCCATTGGCGCTTACCCAGTTGCTGCATTTTTATAAATAATTTACGCAGAACGTTGGGCATTGCTAACGAAAAGGCAACATTTTATTTCGAATCCGAAGGATTTAATGGCACGCTTATTTTAACACGTTAAGCACCAAACAATCGGGATCAACCCATTGGCGCTTACCCAGTTGGTGCATTTTTATAAATAATTTACGCAGAACGTTGGGCATTGCTAACGAAAAGGCAACATTTTATTTCGAATCCGAAGGATTTAACACTACAACTACCGGATGGGTCAAAATGACTTTCTCCTAATTTTTTCTTTTAGAGATATTGAAATTATAAATATGTTTCCATGAGAAAATTTTTTAATAAACTTCTCTATCGAAGTAGATATTTAAACAAAACTAATACGAAATCTAAACAAATCTTATTTTTTTTTTGCATGTTTAATGTCACATGAACCTAACTACGGTTATTAGTGACCCCTTGTTATTATAAGGCAATGTATGCCAGTTGCATTTAGTGCTTGGTCGTTCTAGTGTTAATGGCACTCTTATTTTAACACGTTAAGCACCCAAGAATCGGGATCAACGCATTGGCGCTTACCCAGTTGGTGCATTTTTATAAATAATTTACGCAGAACGTTGGACATTGCTAACGAAAAGGCAACATTTTATTTCGAATCCGAAGGATTTAATGGCACGCTTATTTTAACACGTTAAGCGCCAAACAATCGGGATCAACGCATTGGCGCTTACCCAGTTGGTGCATTTTTATAAATAATTTACGCAGAACGTTGGGCATTGCTAACGAAAAGACAACATTTTATTTCGAATCGGGAGGATTTAATGGCACTCTTATTTTAACACGTTGAGCGCCAAACATCAACCCGAGAGATTCTTACACAATCGGAGTAGTTTAATTAATGAAATCAAATCTAGAAATTAAAAATGTATTATAGGGGGTTTCTCATCTTCACTGACTCGCAAAGTACAATCAAATCACTACGGAAGCCAACCTTCAAATATAGTGTCAGTAACAACCATATCATTGAAATGAAAACTAAGTACTCTATGTTTATATTAAACAACAAAGGCCAGAACTTTATCTGGATACCAGGACATGTAGGAATTATCGGTAACGAGGAAGTAGACTCACTTGCGAAAGAAGCGACCAAAGAAAGTCCTTCGCCAGATATCAAGGCTGCAATCGCTGACCTAACCAGAGACCTCAAAATTCAAGCAAGATTGTCCACTAACACCCTAATCAAAAAGGAAGGTCTAGTCAAAGGTGTGAACTACGTCAGATTTTATCACAAGGACAAAGGCAAGCCATGGTACACTGGTCTTGTGCTCTCCAGAGATTTTCTGGTTTTTGTTAATAGATGTCGAGCCAATCGCTATAATTTAAACGGTTCATTGGCAAGGGTTAACTTTATAGTTAACAGTGCTTGCCAATGCGGAGCAAGAAGTGTTTTCTCGATATATGTCAACAATACGGGTCTTGCCAGCGACATATATCGTCCAGGAGATACTATTATTCTTTCATGTTTACACTCGAGGCCTCTCACGGGATATACCTTGCGTTAGAGGAAATAGTACTGCGACCGCGTCAAACGTAGAAAAATGGCAGCTCATGTAAACACAAACATACTGTCTCTATATACTGTCCATTAAACCACTAAACAAAATTCCAATTATATCGTGTTTAGTGCAAAGTTGTGTGACCGCGTCGACCGCGACAAACGTAGAAAAATGGCAGCTCATGTAAACACAAACATACTGTCTCTATATACTGTCCATTAAACCACTAAACAAAGTTCCAATTATATCGTGTTTAGTGCAAAGTTGTGCAGAATTAGAAATGAATTATTCCAGGAATTATAATCAAAAAGTAATTGAATCACATCGTAATTCAGTCATATTGTAACTTATAATTCGGATCTTCATTCAGTTAAATTACAATGTAATTCGTAATTGTAATTGGAATACAATTCTAAATACTTTGTAATTAAATTACATAAAATAGCGTTACGTATTATGAATGAGGACGAGGAATAGAAAATACACCACAATAAAACATATCGCACTTCTTCAAAGTTCTGGGCTATAATTTGGGGACCTGTATTTTAATTGAATTGTATTTCAATTACAGAATTAAAGTACAATTGAATTACACGATTCAAACCTTTCAATTAATTCAATTACTTATTAATTCAATTTAAATTACACATCTGACTAAAATAATTAGTAATTGAATTAATTGAAAGGTTTGAATTATGTAATTCAGTTTTGAAATAGTTGAATTACTATATAATTGATATACAATGTAATTGAATTAGCCCAACTTTGGTTTAGTGTCATTTTAATCAGAAAAATGCCACGAATAAATTGCCGAAAGACCCATAAAAAAGTAATGAAAAATGAAGAAGTTTCATAATTGGGTTAGTTGTGGTTCACACCGATACTCGGTATCGGATTACACGCCATGTTTACACTTACGCATGTACACTGATACACTTTGCACTGCTCGAGTTTCTTGGCCCATCGCGGGATATACCTTAGACTAAGATCGTGTAACACCGCTCGGCTTTTGTCAGATCAAGACTTTACTGTAATGACGTACAGTATTTGTAACATGTGAAGCATGTTTGAAAGTTTCGTAACGCTGGCTTATAACCGACCTGTACTTTCGAACAAGTCTCGGTTGGAATGCTATTGTTCGCTTTTCTGCGTTTCCGATGCACCACGGACACACTGCGTTTTCACTTTCGTTCGGTATCGAACGATCTCGTTAATTAATCTGTCAAAGAATCTTTCAGTAGACAAAATATATAATTATAAAAAATAATCTATGAAAATTTGCACGAAAATCCATAATTCAATAGGATTGCTTTACCACTCGAGTAATTATTCTTTAACTAAAAATATAATTCAGCTACCGAACGAATAAAGAGTCCAACAGTCTGATACAACGTCGGAACAAAGTGATAAAAATTATAGAATAAACCACCCAGGTTTCTTGCGTGCTCGCTGCACATCATTTACAAGTGATTATTTCTACTTTTTGATCATTATCTAAAACTTAATCACTATTATACAGCACGAGAGATGTCTAATTTTCTTCTTTCAATTAAAATCCCAATTTCCTTCGCGAGGTTAAATTCCTCGCTATTTCAGTTCTACAGTGGCGCGTCGGTTTTTCAGCAGATAATCGCTGCGCAAAATGTTCGCGAGCATTGCTGGTCTGATTATCAGTTACCGTTCAACTTTGCCGTTGCCATTTTACGCGCATAACTTCATGCGTGCACAATTCTAACGAAGCACAAGATAAATGCATTAAGGTGCAAATGTAATGACTTCCTGAAGAAACGCTCCCTGAGTAGGTAATGAGACAAAAAAAAAAAAACACAGCTAGTCCCCCTACATATCTATTATGAGAATCAAGGTACTTCACCTTCGATAGTTCTAGAGCTAATAAGTGATACTCTGTTGCAATTTAAATTCCATCCAGCTGCATCGGCGTGAAATTTCTTCTCAACATAAGGAATACGAGTTTTTGTCGAGTTCCTTTCGTGCTGCGAAGGAAATAGTCAATTCCCCCTTCGAACATGCTTACACAGGGCGATTCTCGTTCAGCAGCTACAATTATGATTTTTCGCCAGTAAACTATTCACTGAATAAACATTCTTGATAGATATATATATATATATATATATATATATATATATATATATATATATATATATATATATCGTACACGAGTTATGCCACACAAAAATATTGTTTTCCGTTGTTTTCGTTTTCAAGCGCGTGAACGCTCATAGTCGTACGAATGTGAAAAACGGAACGATTTCGTTAAGATTAAATAGTTTACGCTGGGGTTGCATCAACTTCTAAAAAAAAAGAAAATTAAGAAAAATGACCTGTTTTAGTTAGAAAAAAACCGACATTATCCGACAGCAAAATTTTTAGACTGCATTTCTGAACTGTTCTTCAGATTTGCGCAAGAATAATCCACTTTTTTAAGCAATACTGTTTTAAATTACTCAAAGACTCCGTGGATTCGCGATAAGGTAGAATTACCACGTTACCGACAAAAATAGATGAAAAATGGTTTTACGTGCCTCAATTTTTCGTCCTTATACGAAATCGTCTCCAGCTACAAATTGAGCGATGTTTTCTCTTGATTTTCTGCGAAATAAAGCGAAATACTTGAAACGCGTCAGAATTCAAAATATCGATAACACAGAGCAAAAAAATGTGACAAGTTTAGTCACAGACTTAAGACCCGTCGGATCAAGACCAAGACGGATCTTAAATCACTGGCTGAAGGCTGTGAACGGAAATTATACAGCAGTTACCGACCTGCTGACTCTGCAAAAGTCACGTGACTACACCCTTGACCCTTAATGCATTCAACTTTTCACGAGCCTGTATAATAACTTCAACCTTGTATGTATTTTGAATTAACTGGGTTCTCCCCGTCGGGACATAGTCTTGCAACAAAATGAAAGCATTGGAAGACGAGAAAAGAAATTTATGGGAACTAGTTGGCTGACTTCAAGAGCAAGCCAAATAATTCTTACCGCTCTCGGCGAAAGTGGTCCGAGACTACAGCCGGTCAGAATTATTCAAGCTACGAATGTCGGGCACGATGTTGAGCAAAAAGTTTCCGTGATTAATAATTTCGATTCTTTTTACGTCAACGATGCTTAAGATGCCCGTCGCGTGTTGCCGTTCATATGCCATTGGCTAGCTCACGTCAGCAAACGTAAAATAAGAACGGTCGCGTTGCGAATGCGGATTGTGAAACCAACATAGACTTGATTAATTCTCTGCATTGCCAGGGAAACATAAATCATACTGCATATTTTATCTCTGTTGATTGCGATTCACAAAAATGTGTTTACTGGATAAAAGAGTTCGGTACTTCCTTTCTGTATCTCAGGGTTTCGTGTTTATAAAACACAGCGGATACAATTTTACACGTTGTCAATACTGAAACAAGTACTGTGCGTGCCGCACAAGAAGCCTCGTAAAAAGAACGCGGGGCTGATTGGTCAGAGTGGAAGGGACACATACTATGCAGCGTGTGACGTCAAAGTCTAAGCATTCGCCCACTGGAGGAGCAGGTTGCCCTTGAGACGTCCCGCGAGAATTCTTGCGAGGCACGGACAGTACTATTTATTGCTAACTAAATTTCAAAATATGCTACAGAATATAGTTATAATTTTATTTATTTCTAACACAATGTCAAAAATTGAGGGATACTTCCCGAATGAAAAAAAACTGGATAAGATATTGTTATTATAGCGACAGCTTTTACAAACGCTTTTGGTCACTGTGATTAAGTCCAAGCGTTCAATACGGTCAACATAATCACGTTCGACGCATCACAGCTCGTTACAATGTTAACACATTGCGTATGGGTCACGAGATATCTCGTTTTTAACAAATCGAACGTTGCGTACGTGTCACAAGATATCTCGTTTCCATGTTTTTTTCGATTCAATCGTCAACTTAAGCAAATATTTTTGTTACGTTACCAGGGTAACGAAGCCTCTCCCATTCTTAAGACAAATGATGAACAAAATAATTGAATTTTTACATTCCGAGCATGTAGAAATAATCAGTCATTGTTGCATTAGTAGATCTGTGCCGATCGTCCTACGTACCGTATCTTATAAAGTGTTGTTTTTGTACATTTTGGAATTTCAAAGTTCGTGTTTTTCATTTGTGAGGCAACAGTTTTTTTTAACCCTTTCGCTACGGCAGCAGTTTCTGTATATATGTTGTTCTAAGTCTTAAATAATAACTGTGCCGAATAAAACAATCATTGCTCTAATGTAACAAGTATATGTACATTTTCAACGGAAAATGTTCTGCCAAATACAAATTAGAAATGTACATATCCGCTTCCTATTGCTCGCCAAGTATGCTTCTGGAGCGTTCGAAAATGTGCGGGCTTTGAGCTCGTGTTGAACGCGCAGTGACCCGTACGCAATGTGTTAAGGTTCGAAACGAATTCAGCATCCTTTGTAAACAAAGATCCGTCCTTCGCTCTTCCCAAAAACGGAACTAGAATAAAATCAGTTGAAAAAATTCCGTTCTTTCCCGGAAGCGTGAAACATGAAAACGGAGTGTTCAAGATACGGCACGGAGAAAAATATGTGCCGGCGATCTTTTCGTTTACGATTTTTCTCTGTTTTTTTTTTCTGCGAGTATCCGGCGAAGTTCGAAAATACGGATCACGGGACCGATCGTATTTGCATGGAAATGCGACCGCGAGTCACCGATCATACGGTGGATTCGAACCGCACGGACGGAATAAACGTCCGAAACAGACGCGAGAGCTCTATCTTCGCCGTATCTTTGTCCGCGACGAGAACTCAGGAAGAGCATCGTTCAAGAACGCCCGCACAACGCGAGTGCAATATGCATCCGGTCTGCAGGCCACTCGAGCTGTGTACGTTCCTACGGACGCTGCACAAAGAGAACTGCATCTTGAATCCGATACCACGACACGCTTCGCCTATTGCGGTGCTCGGGGCTTTTTCATCAAATTTTCATCAACCCTCCGTGTCCCGAATCGCGTCGCTCTTTGTTTTTTATTTCTTCTGTTATGAACGAACGTGTGAAGGCTGCCCGATTAACACTAAGCTTTCCAATAATTGCGCCTCACCAAATGGAAGTTTAAAAATCTTTTTCTACGCAATAATCCCAAACGAAATGATTGGCTGACGGAATGCTTGGCCCTGTGCGACGATGATATATTCCTAATTGAAAGGGACACAGACTGTACAGTATACAAAATATTTTGAAATTAGTATGTATTGTGTGTGGATAACGTGTATAAATTTCATTGAAATCTTATAACACATATCCGAGTTAGAAAGATTTGATTAGACTTAATAACACATGGTAGGTCACAAAAGCAACATTAACAACATTAACCAGTATATCGGTGTGAGACCAGGAGACCACTACTAATCCGGTAACAGAACTTCTTTATTTTTCATTATTATTTATATGGAACTTTCACCGACGTATTCGTGGCATTTTGCTAATAAAAATGATATCAAATATGATATAATTGTATAATCAAAGATGAAAGTTACAATTATATTGGTGGTTGGTACTATTTTGTTCAAAAAAATTCCACAAATATATTGGTGAAAGTTCCATAAAAAAGTAATGAAAAATAAAAAAGTTTTGTTATTGGATTAGTAATGGTCTTACACCGATATACCCGACACGTATTATGTTACACTTCTCGGCGAGGTCTTACGAGCTTCATGACCCCTCACGGGGTATAGGCAGTTGGGATAGTTCTGGACTTTTGTCAGCTAGATAGTTGGGATATATATCGAGAAAAAAACTATACCAATTCTCGCAATACCAACAGAGATGTACATATAAAGAAGTATTCGATCGTCACATTAAAAACGCGCACTGCAAGCATGTAGCAGCGCTTGCACGGATTCCACCGCAGAAATCTGGCCTTCTTCAAATTATTCAGTTTCCTTTCTTGTAATTTCCTCTTTCTGAACCCAGGAACGAGTTAGGAAAAAGTTGCCGAACTTGGACCGGCTCCCAGATCAGACCACCGCGTGTCTTATAAAACAGAGACGCCCAGCATTGTCATAGCCGGTACTGATTAATTATACGTTACAAATTAGATTGAATCTAGGAGCCGGTCCAAATCGTGCCAGCTTCCCCCACACACATTGTCCCAGTTTCTCGAACCGCCTGCGAATTAACGATACGATCTCCGGCAAAATGCGCGCAATGCTGACCGCGTCAATTATTTAAAACGTTCGCGCAATCTTGGCGTATCTTTCGTATCGAAGCAATGAAAATAATCGACGCGTGATATTCATCGAGTCCCATTTTCTCCATAAAATTCCATTACTCGAAAATTATAGGTCGTATGGAAAAATGTTTCGGACGAAAGTTGTAGCTATGTCTTGTAACTTCCTTCTATACTCAGCTGTAAACGTACAAGAGTCAAAAGAATTTTCGACCTTTTCTTTCCTGGATCGTTTGAAAACCGTATATCAAAGATATATAGGTTTATTTGCAATAAGTCGTGGGTGACACAAAAAAAAAAAATAGTTAAAATTTAACGTGCAGGTAAGACAGAATATGTCTGTCGCATATTCGAAAATCGTGAACAACACACTCCATGTGGAGGTAATGAACAGTTCTCACTTTTATAAAACAAATAAACTAGCAGAAGCGATAGATGAATTTTAGTAGAAACTTTTCACTTGCAGGCGAAGTATCCGGGCCTAGTTAACACTAGAACTACCGAGTCATAAATACAACCGATGTATATTGTAATAATGACAAGAGTACATCTATTCGACTCTAATATTATTTTTACTCTAACGTGCTTCAATGAAAAATTTCATTCAAAAAGTTCTGATGAAAACACTTTTATAATTTTCAGTAATTGTGAAAGAGAAAATTAGGAACCAGTCATTTTGACTGGTTCGGTAGTTCTAGTGTTAACCCTTTGCAACCGAAGCTATTTTAACTCCAAAACGAAACATTTCTTTCGACCTAAAATATTTCTCTTGTATGTATACATTTTTCATGTTACACATACAAAAAATTTTGCAATTTACTGGTAAAATACTGAAGCGTTTAGTGACTTGTTAAATACAAACTTTAATAATGATACAGCAATTTTCAGTGGTGCCTTACAGGCACCATTCGAGTGCTAAGGGTTAACACCTATTCATTGGTTTTCATAACATAATTCACCTTTGTAATGGACATCTAGGAACACTTCGGTGAATACCAACGTGAAATTTGATTTTTTTTTGCTTTTGTTCATTGCCAACTACTCATTGCAAATTACGGGTCGCGATGCAACGGTGTAGCTAATTCAAGAAAGTGATTTAGATTACGCCGGGGCATAAAGCAACGTTTCGAGTAATACAGGATCGTTCCGTCCCACGCGGCGCCCTCTCGATACGTTTCGCATCGAGCGCGTAAAGAAGATTAAGCAAACAGGATTGCCCGGTGCGAAGCCCGGAGTTTCGCGGAGACCACGTGTTGCGGTGCCCGTGCGCGAATTGAGAACTCCGCCATCTTATTGCGCGGCCAATATACGACGCTGTGGAAAATGACCGACCGTTCCAGCGAATTTACGGCATTCCCCGGGGGCCCGATCCGTGTTTCTCTCCACAAGCTGCAAAAAAAAAAAAAAAGAAAAAAGAACACAAACCGCGTTTCCGAAACGCAGACCTTCAGACCAGAACTCCGGAATCGTCCGCGACCTTTCACGTGTTCACCCTGGATTAATTTATCCGACATAGACTGCGCGAACACAGAACTGTGTGGTTTCCAGTACAGAAGTGCGTCAATAGGAAATACAGTACCGCTAATTCGCTTAGGCGTGTTTTGCCTTTCCTTCAGAATATGATTAACCCCTTTATACGGACTGTCCCCCGCCTGGCAAACTTCGAGGATCATTTTGCAAAGAAAAGAAAGCGAACTTTTAGAGAGTCAAACGCTTTGCATTCGATCATATTAGGTGTCATTTGAACACTTTGAGTGCCAAACCAGAATCCTAAAAAATTCCATGAAACCAAAGTAAGTTATTTAATGAAATAAAAATTGAAAATAATTATGTGTCACATTGAGTAGTCCTCCAACTTTCTTGCATTTTACAGATCCCAATCAAATTTGGTACAATGAATATATTAACCCCTTGCACTACTATTTATTTTGTGATTATAATGATTAGAAATTCTTCATCGTTCAGAATTTCATAGAAAGAAAAGATAGTTTATATTTATTGTATGTCTACATTTTCCTCAAAGGATATATATCAACTACAATAAAATAGATTTTTATTTCGATTTAAAGGAAATTAATAACGTTCAAATTTATTACTCTATTCAGAACCTTCATGACGAGTCTGGCTCGTTATTGTAGGGCAAGGGGTTAACGTGTTAAGGGAGGAACCTTGTGTAAAATGAAATTTTTGAGCTTTTTTAAAGCGACAGGAAATTTCCTCAGGAATACAATAAAAAAAGGTAGAAAGTGATCAGCGATGGTCTTGTACGTTATTTTCAAAATAAAGTAAACGGTTGTATTGGGCGGAGCGGCTCGCGAAAATTTTCAATCCGCTATTGCACCATTGATATTAACGATTTTTATAAGAGATATTTTTGCTTACATTATAACGTTAATAAATGATACCTTAAATTTTAACCCTTAGCACTCGAATGGCGACTGTAGCGCGCCACTAAAGATTGCTGTATCATTATTCAAAATATTGTTTACATTATTAAATTTGTATTTAACAAGTCACTAAACGCTTCAGTATTTTACCAGTAAATTGCAAAATTTTTTGTATGTGTAACATGAAAAATGTGTATACATAGAAGAGAAATATTCTAGGTCGAAAGAAATGTTTCGTTTTGGAGTTAAAATAGCTTCGAGTGCAAAGGGTTAAATCAATCTGCGCATTACATTTTTCAAAAAAGAATCTTGAAAAACAGGCCATTCACGCAAAGTTCTTCCCTTAGAGGTGAGACTCGGATCTTCAAATCTGCGTTGGCATCGTTCGTTAAACAAATTGTTCAACATCTGCACGAAAGTTTGCAAAATTTTCGAAACAGAAGAGTGTGCTCACCTTCTCACCCGTTACAGAGAAGAAACTTTGTTGAAGACACTTGCTTGAGAAAAACGAGCAATGGACTTCGGATGCAGAAGTTGTTGAGGTTTGAAAATTTTTCAACAAAAATTGAACGATCCTTTAATTTTGATTTTTCGTGGACGTTTCGGTGTGGTGGTTCGGCGGTGTACGTGTCGAAGAAACACTTCTTTCGAAAAAGGTGTTTGGTCTGGACCGCCGAATTTAGAACGCACCCCAATTTATATTTGCACGAGGAAGTAGAGCTATTTATACTTGTTGTTCATCGAAAGAAGAAATCTTATTAACTTGAGGTTTCCGTTCTCGAAAACACAGAACAGATTCTAACACATGTGAAGTGTCTTCACGTGTATTTTCCTGCTGCGGTGTCTATAGTGATTGTAATTTCCTTGTAGGAAGCCATCCAAGCTACCGTAAGCCCAGATGTAAACAGACGCCAACACACAGATTTCCAAGCGTTCAAGATTAGCTCAACATCGTCCACAAATAAAAAGTTCCTTGCATTTTTCAAATTTTTCGTATTCACGAAGACAATTGAAAGACTGTTTAATTTTTTTCCAATTTGCAGCTTTTGGTGTAGTAAACAATTAGAAGAAACTGAGATTTATTGAAGATTTTAGCTTTAGGCAAAATAAAAAATATTTACATTGATTGCAAGAGCGAACAGGAGCGAAATAAAAATTTCAAAAAAGGAGACTTTTAATTATTTTATTAAGCTAAAACCAATACGCTGGTGCCCTTAAATCTTTTTAGTATGTTCACCGCTTTAAATTGTGCTTACCCATTGTTGTCATAAATGCATAAAATCCGCAGTCCAGCGATAACTATACCGAAGATTCTCTCTATAATTAATATTCATTAGGGACAACCCTAATAAGGGTTGGATACTCGATCCTCGTGCGTCGGGTGGCTCCTGCGAGGTACCTTGGAGGATTATGAGGGAGAGCGAGGAAAAGTGAAAACTGATACTAATCGAAGTCTACGAACAGGCATCTAATAATACCAATTTCTCCTCGAAGGCTGGTCATGTTCACTCCGAATAAATATAACCCTGCAAGCGGTGTTCTCGCGGTCAAGGTCTTCCCTTGCCGCATTTTCTACCCCTGAAGCGCACACGTGCGATGCATGTCATCAAATTGTTCAGTTGGATCGCCGAGGGACTCGCGATATTTTACAATGAGCTACCGTTTGTTACTCGGAGAACCGTCCAATCAAAGTATCGAGAAACTCTCCTGATTTTGTTCGCAGTGCCCCGATTGTAATTGTACCGAATAACATCATATTCTCTGCATTTAACTCAAAGTATTTCGAAAAACACTAATAGACACTTAACCCGAGCCTCCTTGATTTGTACTAGCAGAGAGCGTGCACCAATTAACAGGATACCGATTGCTATACCGCGGGTCTTGTAAGTTAATGCTCGTCGTTGGTAAAGACTGACTCTTTAAAACGCTATGTCATTTCGAAGTCGAACGTTCATTGCCTTCGGTTTGTACGTCTCATTTTATATTCTCGTTGCAATGTAATTTAGAATTTGTATACTGTAGATTACAGTATATTGATGTTCAATCTCTTCGTTAACCTCTTGCACTACGATTTATTTTACGGTTTCAGTGATTAGAACTTTCTTGTAATTCGTAATTTCCTAAAAAAAGGAGAAAATTTGTGTCTATTAAAAATTTATATTTATATTTAACTTTATATTTTTTTATATTTATTTGTATGCCTATATGTTCTTCGATAGCTGTACGTTAACAACTCCAAAATAGAATTTTGATTTCGGTTTCAGAGAAATTAATTACATATTTAGTAGACTCTGTTCAGAATCTTCGTCTCTAGTATGACTCGATATTGGAGGGCAAAGGGTTGAAATTCGAGTTCTGTCAAAATCACTTACACTCCGAGTAGTCAAGCCTCGTGTGGGTTGTTCACGTAGCAACAAGTTAATCGTTGGAATCAGTTGCACAACAAAGTTTAGGAACCGTAGAGCAAAGCCTGTACTGGGATTTGAACCTCGTAAAAAATCACGTCCCTACAGACCCGAGGGATGTTTAACGAGATTGCCGGAGAAATTATGGCTGGCTTGATTCACGAGCAAACGGTTTGGCTCGCGTGAGACGGATCCGTCGACGAATTTACCAGCACGCATATCCTGACCGTTGCAAAAACCGGACGTGGATATTTACAATCTGCGAATAACTGGCAATCTTATCCACGGGCTTGAAGTATAACAGCCGTCGCCACGGCTCCGCGATCCATCGATTCCGCTAGACATTGATCTTTCGTATCGATTTTCTCCACTCGGATAAGGTGGCCAAAAATGCCCCTGGACCAAATGAAACTACCCTTCTGGTCCAGATAAACAGTTAAAATTGTTTACAACACGTTTTTTCATATGCAGCTTGATTTTGTCCAATGGCAGTTTTGCCCGTCAATACCCGTTATCGTTGGAAATAAAATAAAATTTTCAACTTTGATAGAGCGAGCATAGTGAATTCTCGATATATGTCAGCAACACGAGTCTTAATATTGTTTATCGTTCATAAATCTCTCGAGTTTCTTGGCCCCTTACGAGGTATACCCCGCGGTAGTGGGGATAATTCCAGGACATTTATCGGCCACGCCTCGGCGACATATATCGCGAATTCACTGTACCTTCTCTACAGGGTGACCCCACTTTTGTCCCAGACAATTTGGGAGGTGGTAGAAAAAGTCATTTTAAACATAGTTTACTTTTTTGTGTTTTTCCAATTTCGGCCCCATTTTCGAGTTACAATGAAAAAACCGAGTTTTTTTAGTGCAATATTTTTTTAAATATCTCAGCAATGTATTAACATCTGTCGATGATTCTTTTTTTGATTTATTTGTTTCAATGTGGACTACAAACCAATATGCGTTTGAAGCTTTCCTCATACTTTTTTACTGTTTATCCAAGCGTAGGATAGTTGGCCAAGATTCAAAACACCTTTTAATTTAAAAGTTTTAAATGTATTTAATTTTATTATTTTTTAAAAACTATTTCACAAATATTGCTCGAAATGGCCTCCTTCTTTTTCTATGCACTTTTCGCATCTTTTTATTGCGTGCTTCACAGCCCTTTGACGGATTAAAAAAAAACTCGGGTCTTTCGTTGTAACTCGAAAATGGGGCCGAAATTGGAAAAACACAAAAAAGTAAACCATGTTTAGAATGACTTTTTCTACCACCTCCCAAATTTTCTGGCACAAAAGTGGAGTCGCCCTGTATATAGAGAATTCACTGTATTTACTTAATGACGAGGATTACAAGTGGCCGCAGGAATCAGAGATTCCTTTGCATGAGGAATCAATTAGGATCAGCATAAACAATTATTACAGGGCGCATCAGTGTCATAAATACGTCCCTGGCAGCACGACGCGCACTCCTAGCCTATAATCCCCGGCAGCACGGCGGTGGCATCGAGCCGCAATATCTCCCTTAATCCCTTCACCCAATTTCCTGGGCAAAACCTCGGATCGACTCTAAGTCGATTGATCCGGACTCGACTGTACACACCGCGGCGGTGTTGCGCACACGTCTACATTACGCCGGTCGGAACAGAAGCCCTGAAGTAGACACCCCCATCCTTCCCGGATCCGCTTTTAAATCTTATTCCGCCGTGCAGGCGCGTGCATGTAATGCCCCCTCGGAGTTCCTCGTCTCTTTTTACTTTTTCCAGCCTCGTTAAGTCGTGGTTCAAGCCGTAATTGAAAGACTGACCCAGACCGACGATAGCCCTCTTTCATCGCGAAGGGTGTCCCCGGCCGAAATATAAGGGTCGCTTGAACCTACCCGGCGGTCGTTTCACTGCCGGCTTTGCGATAATGAACCGGTTAGGTGAATTTTAGCGCGTCGACTGCCGAACCAGCGAAATCCCACAGCACGCTTGAAACTGACACGATGAAACCACGGGTTGAACACAGTTATCATATCGATTTCAGTCCTTGACACGGCTATCAAGGACGAGCAAACAAAACGGCAACACCAGCAGCGTGTCGATGACACAATACTAATCCAGTGACAACACTTTTTATCGAAATGGCACCAAACATGACACAATTTGAATTATTTCTCTGTCTCTCTCTCTCTCCCGGTACAGTGAATTCTCGATATATGTCAACACGGGTCTTGGCAGCATCGTTTATTGTCCAGGAGACATACCCGAACGGTGTTATGTTTACGCTCCTCGGTTTCCGAGGCTTCTCCAGAGTTGTGCAGAATTACAATTGAATTACATCAGGAATTATAACTACAAAGTAATTCAATTACATTTGATTCAATTACATTGTAATTTATAATTCAGATCTTCATTCAAATTAAATTACAATATAATTCGTAATCGCAATGGAGTACAATTACGAATACTTTGTAATTAAATTACAATTAATTGCGAATTACGATGTAATTAAATTAAAATTGAAAATTAAAGAATAATAAAGTAATAGGTAACAAGAGGTTGAAAAATCCATGTGAAGGTTTCAAACAGAACGAATTTATTATTTATAAATTTATAATATCTGAACCAGAAATAACTTGTACGTAACAAATTTTCTAAATTTCAAACATAAATATGAAAAACAGAAAAAGGAAACATGTCTCTACTTTAGCTAGGTTACGATATATATTAAGGGAAAAAATGACGACAATCATCTAATGAGAATCATTAAACAAACATTAATATTATATGTACGTAAAATGAAATACATTATTTAATAACAAAAAACTGAAAAAGGAACGATTTTAGTTTACCACTAACCAATAACAGGACCAATTTGACTAATTGTAGGTATTATGAACAAGGACGAGGAAATTCTTCAAAGATCCGGGCTATACATAATTTGAAGAGCTGTATTTCAATTATATTGTATTTCAATTACACACCCGATTAAAAATAATTATTAATTGAATTAACTGAAAGGTTTGAATTATTTCATTCAATTATGACGTAGTTGAATTACAATATTATTGAAATACAATGTAATTCAAATACGTAATTGAATTACAACGTAACTGAATTAGCACAACTCTGGACCTCTCGAGCTTTTTAGTGGGGATAATTCCGCGACATTTATCATGCAAGTCTTTTTGGCGACATATATAGAGAAATCGCTGAATTCGGACGGTTCAGTATTGGTCAAAACTTTACAACAAGATAATTCAAACGGAAAAAGTTTCGTTATTGGATCAGACGTTATTAAACAATAATGGACATGAAAAGCACATGATTGAAAAACATGGATTAACTTCATATGCATCGATGGATCCTAATCTTTGTTTGAGGCTATACTGCATAATATCGGGCGATCCCATTGTTGATGACCATAAGGCGTATATCACTCCACACGTGACCATGCTCTACGCAACTGCATGAGTGTAATATAATCGCACGAATCCCTTCAAATTTATGTGGTTATATACGCGGCTCGCATTTGTGTGCCTATATTGCGAAGATAGATCCTAATGCGAGCGGAATGAAACCAGCAGAAAAAAAAACAGGCACGCGGCGAGGGTTGCTTGAAAAGCGAAATGGCTTGTTCGTGGGAAATGCAGAACAGAGGATAAACGATCTATCCGTGAGCACGTGGATAATGCACGTGAATCCGGTTCGGAATAATGAGACCGAAACCGATGACGCCACTGTGGCGTCATGGAAACATCGATGCATTTCAAATATTTAAAGAGCTGAGGGCAACAAACGGTCAGCTCGATTTCGACGTGACTGCCCACTTAGATTTTCGAATCGTTCGGAGCAACAAACAGTCAGAGCGACTGTAAACATTTAGGGTAACAAACGGTCGCCTGTAAGGTGTGCCTTAAGTAAAGATAGTCCTACGAGTACAACACACAGAAGCGATTGGACTGTATTCGTGAAAAGTGGAAAACGACAGTGAATGTAATATAAACAATTTTATGATGTAAAAGAATCCGTTTCAAAATACATACTGATTGGTATAATAAACTTAAGCGCGGTGGTGAAAACGATGGTGATGAACAAGATGTTTTGTGAATCAAGTTAATTTTTTGTTATAGAATAATATTATCTTTTTCCTATAATTACTGTATTACATTTTGCAATAAAATGTATTCAATGTATTCAACTATCGAAGAAATTTGTTCTTTTACAGTCACGTCGAAATCGAGCTGACCCTGTTTGTTGACCTGAACTCTTCATTTAAAGTTGTTGAACTTTGGTGCGTTTATAGCAAAAAAGAAAAAGATATTCTACCACTTCTTGACAAAAATGGCGAACTTTTCAAGCATCGATCGCTTTAAATAAATTAATATTTTTGCTTGCTTTGTTCAGATACCGTTACGTACTTGAAGTCGATTAATCTCCAGTTTTGCCCCACTATGTTTGTAAATATAAGTGTCCTGACACGATAAAAACATGCAGGTGAAAAGGTCAAAATATAAAAGGTCAAAGCATCATTACGCTAAGCATCCTCGACATGAATGTTAACAGATTACCAACAAGCTGCAGTCAAGAAGCCGATTGAAACAGGAATTAACGACATAAAATTGATCAATCATTTTCTCATTTCGGATGGACCATATTCGTGAAACAATGAATTGGATCGGAGCAATATAATTCTGTTTTTTACTTTTATTGAATCGAATGAAATGTTCGCTTAATTTTCAGATTTTTCGATACTACACGAAGCAGCATAACCGAGATTAAACACGGACTTTTCTTTACAAATACAACCGGCTACGTACTACTACTTTAAATCAAATTTTTTTATTTTGATAACCAGATAGATAAAATCAAATATTTCCTTACAATGAAAATAAGTTCCTCAAGTAGTTAATATTATAAATTATAATTTTTAACATGAGAAGCTATAATAGTTAGCAAAGTATTATTTGTAGTTTAATTACGAATATGTAACATGTTGATAAACAGACTACAATATCGTAATAACATTACAGGCAACAAAATATCATAAAAATATATGTTACTTTCAACTATTTGAAATACTATTTTACACAGTCCTACACACACCTACTCCGATCACTTTTTAAGATGTTGAAACTTTTTTGCGAATATCTCGGAAACTAAAGCTGAGCGGCGGTAACATGTATAGGAAAAAGTTGTTCAGAATGATGACCTTGACAACATATTTCAAGGTCATCAAAATCGTTGAGGAAGCCCCTAATGTAAATAATTACTTTAAGAATTTATTTAAACTTATATAAATTACTTTATAAATGATATTTTAGCCAATGATGGTTCTGATTTTTAACCAGTTATCTCGACTGGTGTTTGACTTTGTGCGCGACGCAACCGCACGTCGCAACCGGGATCTTCAGCTCCAAATCTGCCTGCAGAAAGTCGCATTCGGCGCCCCGGCAAAGCGTATCTGTTCTAATTACCATTCGGCCAGGTACCGAGCCGTTGCGGACCTGCTGGACCTTATCCGGCAACCAGTGCACGAGCAAAGGGAAGAAGGAACGGCTGTGGCGTACCCACACACACGCACACAGAGAGGCGCTCGCGCGCACATGTTGCACGCGTATGCGTTTGCGAGCGTGATTAGAAATTCTCACACGCATCCCTGTGGCCGATACAGAGCCACGAGAAGACTGATCTGCATTCCAGCGAGGACAGAGACGGAGATAAAGGCGCGTACCCGCGTACGTTATTAGAAACTCGCACAGACGCGCCTTGACGTGCACGTGCAACAGAGGGCTAAGGGTACGTGTCTGGTTAGGAAAGACAGAGGTTGACGACGACCGAGTTTGAGTGTCCAACGATATCGATCCAACAACCACGCACGCACGCTGAGATTCGAGCAGTGCGGCTCATTTCCCGTTCTCGAGCCACGCGTGCTTCCGAGTTTTCATTGCATACTAATATCTCGGTGTACGATAGGATATCACAAAATTGTTGGTGAGAGTTTCATGAAAAGATTATTGCAAACACAAAAGTTTCATCATTGTATTAGTCTGTAGCAGTGATTTTTCTATGTTACAATTAGGAGACAAGGTTTAGAATTCAAATATAATCATTATAACCTCGCTGCCTCTCTGTATCGAGTAAATATTGCCAGTGATCCTAGTTGTAAGTGTAATTATAGCTCCGAGGATTTAGATCATGTTCTATGGCAGTGTTGTCTTTATGATTCCCAAAGAACTAAATTAGAAAATAAGCTGCGCAAAATTAAGTTTTTTCTACCATTAAAAGCGGACATTTTCTTTGCTAATGTTAAAGCCTGCGAATATATCTTCCAGTTTTTAAACGACTGCAATCTTCATCTCTAGCGATTATGAAGATATCATTGTACGATAACTGTAAGCCTACTGTATAATTGTTAAAGCTGAAGTGAACCAAAAATGGTTCCAGTGGCTCAATAAAAAACAAAAAAAGAATTCAAATATCGGGACTCATAAAGTTTTTATAAGATTATTATATGACACCTAAAGTCACTCACGTATTTTGCTAATAATAACATAAAAATATAAATTTGAAAAACGTATACATTAATAAATAATTGTTTAATCCCAAACGTAATAATTTTAAATAATACAGTAATGAAATATTACTAAATAATAACTTAATATGAAGAAATAATTGAGAATTGTAAGTTATGAAATAAGTACTTTCTAAAAATTGTCCCACCTTTACAGTTGCTAGCCGCTACAGATAAATTTTCACTTAATCATAACTATAATGTTTACCGAATAGGGTACTGTAAAAATTTTAATGTACCTACTCATACCAAAACAGTTATAACTAGGAAGAAATAAGATCTACTATCTTTCCATATATGAAATTGGAAATTCCGAATTTTTAAAAAATAACTGATAAATACCTGCATTATAAGAATCCGTACTAGATGTTAACGGATAGAACTCGCCAAGTAACAAATATGGTGTCTGAACTTGAGACAAAATCGAGACGGACTGACGCGTATTCTTAATAGACGAGAAACACTTGAAAACTGCAAATGTTTACAAAACAAACGAAACTCAAAACCGTCCGATCTCTTATCAGGTATAAGCTTATCAAGGACATCAATTTTAAGTTATTTTGTGAACCGAAAATTTTCAAATTAATTCCACCCATATGTATTGAAGAAATCAGGGACCATAACTGTTATAACTAGACATCGGATCTTTATGCATTTATGGCTTATGGAAATGTTAAAAAAATGCTATAATATAAAATTCGAGAGAATTTAACACGATTTTTATTTGCTTTGGATCTACAAAGGCTGTCCCCATTAAAAATAAAATTTTATTTCATTTCACTTTCTTAAAATGTTTCTATAAAAATTGGAAATTGCATAAACATACGATGTCTAGTTATAACCAAAACGAAAAAACGTTTCGTCGACTAAAATCGTATTGCTTACAAATAAGAATTATAAGTAACCGAAAATTTTTTCTTTTGTTGGTAAATGTTATCATTGAGAGAAATTCATTTCGATCACTTATAACAGTTATCAATGAGAGAAATGTTTTTTTATCAATGAAGGAAACTTGTAACAGTTATTATTAAATACTACAACTTTCAAATGGCAGAATGCTACAATCAAAGTTTAATGTGACAAACATGTCATGTCAACAAATCATTTAACGTTAATTTTAGAGCAGAAAAGGTTCGTCAAACGCTAACCCGAGTTGCGGACATATCGTGAATTATGCACGCTAGTTTTGATAAATACGGGCGCCTGTATTTCTGATTTTTCCAGTTAAAAAAAAATTTGAAAAATTTCAGATTTTGTGTTGTTCTCATGGTCTGTTGATTCGTTTTGTTGTAGAAAACCTTCTCAATGAATTTAACACAGGCTTGCTCCATTCGAAAAAGAGTAGACAACTCAGTAATCAAACAAATAACTGTAATGAATTTCCTCGTCAATAATTATTATGAACAATTAAAAGAAATTCCATCATTGATAGCTGATATGAGTGATCGAAATAAATTTCTCTCATTGATAACTGTTATGAGCGATTGAAATGAACTTCTCTCATTAATAATTCTTATGAGTGATCGAAATGAAGTTCTCTCAGTAAAATGAACTTCTCTCCTCGATAATTGCTTTGAGAAATTGAAACAGTTTTTCCTCATCGATAACAGTTATCGAGGAGGATCCAATTTTTTGGGCACTAATAACTGTCATTTCTAACCAAAAAGTATAAAAATTGGTTTTTAAATCATATTGTTCTTGGAATATTTTTTTCTTTATATTTTGTGTAGATTATCTTAAATTTCTATAACTAGAACAACTATTATTTTTGGTCCCCGGAGGAAATAGAGCACTGTGCGATTCCTTGAAAAGCAGCTGACAGCTGTGCCTGGCCTTTCGCGTTAACGGTGCAACTTCTTAGCCGATTTCTTCGTTTACTCTACATTCGCCCGGTAAAATCGTTTTGCGCGATAGAGGTACGCGCGAATGGTTGAGCAAAATAGGAAAAGCTCTTGGTAGCAGGCCGTGCTCGCTTATGGTTTATGCCAGCGCGAGACGCGCACACCCGGAATGAGAGTATAACGTTACGCCTAGGCTTCAATGTCGGGCAGATATGAATCACGTCTGGCCGTCTGAGCCGCTACCGCCGCAGCGAAGGTTTAACGGTGCTCCTGTCAAAAGTGAATGCAACAATATTTGCGATCTAACAGAACTGGGTTTCGATTTCACGCGAGAGCCGGCTCGCCTCGCAACAACTGATACGCGTTTCGCGTGATACCCGGCCGTCTGCCGTGGCCGTTTCTTCACGGTGATCCGACGATCTTCAAGATACAGCTCGGTCGATCAACCCTGTCACACGGGTTAATAGATGTTGCAGAGAATGGCCAGAGGAAGAGAGAAGTTCCGGAGCGCTGGCCCCGCCTAAATTGTTCACTGTGCCAATGAAAAATTCACTCCGCGCTCTGCCTTGTAAACGCTCACAACTCAGAATATAATTATACAATTTCAGTCTAATAAATTGCGAATTTAATAAATTTGGTATTCAGGTCACACATCGGTTGAAGGGAACTATTCCACGCTGGTGAATATTCAGTTTGTTGCAAACATCAACGATGGGTATACAGTGTGAATGTGTATAATACTAACACACAATTCTGCGTGCCAATTTCTATTATTTTTATTCTTTCACTGAACTTTTATTTCTATTTCATTATGTCGCTGACCACGAGTTTCCAGTATTCCCGGCCGAACAATTGGAAATGCCGAAATCCAAAAACGTTTGCGCCGAGATTCTATAGAGGAAAGATTTATGAGTTTCTTCAGCGTATTATGAAGCACGCTGTACAATAGCGGCAGCAACAATTGAACGAAATGATTGGAAGCTGCGGATGAAAGACGGCGATGTATTAAAAAGTATCGGGTGAAAGAGGATTTGAAATGAAAGGTATCTTGTTCAGGCGTATTATCCGATAAACGGAAATTATTAGCATTCGAAATGAAGGGAATCGATATCTCGTTGAGCAGTGTTACAATAGAGACACAAAAGTTATTACAATTCCGGATATTGTGGCTGCGATGAAGAGTGCTGACCACGCGGCAGCGCACATCGAGTATCCGTTATTTTGTTGAGATTTTTCGATCGTGATAATCTTGAGCAGCGACGAGTTTGCCGCCGCGGTTATTAAAACGTTAGCGAGCGATTTCGAAATTGTGTTCGCGGCGAAGCAGTTATTTGCCTGCAAATTTCTGCAACGCGATCAACCTCGGAATTGGAAAATGTAATGAAACGTCGCCATCTTGGCAGCTGAGCGAAGCTTAAATTGAATCGCAAGGTGAACCTGCGCTTCTCGGTTCGCGAACTGTCCTTGTATTATTTAACAACTGCTGCGACGTTCGTCTCGTAAGATTGAATCGAAGATACTTATCGCGAGCTAACAGATTTAACAGAAACGTGGAGTTCCGATGGTGCAGAACAATGAGACGATAATTGCTGCGCCTTTATGCGAGAACACCGGCCCCGACTGAATTCAATTGCACCGTAGATGCACTGCTGCGACTTCCACCGCTGCAATCGTCAAAAGCTTACTCGCAACGGACCTCTTAAGTGAGTTATCCCTTAAAGTTCGAAGCATTCGCGTGCAGCAATAAAATGCATCGATTCAGATAAAATGTATCATCGCGTCGCAACTCTGATGAATCTCAATTACTCTGCTTTGTAAATGAATGTTGCGGTTCTTTATCGTACTGCATTGAAGTTACAACGATTAATCAGCGCGATTTATGGAGACGTAAATAGAGTTGACAACATTAGCGTGCATGAAGGTGATCGATATGAAAACTGAGTTGCAATGTTATCAAATAAAACCAATGAAGAATTCGTTATCGTACAGTTAATAAGTCACGTCTTCTGTTACTACAAAAATATTTAATATCTTATTAATATAGAGGAAAATATTACAACAAAAATTGTCATTGTGAAGTACCAATACTAACAAAACAACACACACTTGTTCAAGTTGATCTCAGTGTCCGTGTAAACTGAGTTGCAATGTTATCAAATAAAACCGATGAAGAATTCGTTTCCGCACAGTTAATAAGACACGTCTTAGATATTACTATAAAAAGTAAAGAAAAATCTTTAATATCTTATTAAAACAGAGGAAAATGTTACAACAAAAATTGTCATTGTAAAGTACCAATACTAACAAAACAACACACACTTGTTCAAGTTGATCTCAGTGTCCGTGTAAACTGAGTTGCAAATGTTATCAAATAAAACCGATGAAGAATTCGTTACCGCACAGTTAATAAGTCACGTCTTAGATATTACTACAAAAAGTAAAGAAAAATCTTTAATATCTTATTAAAACAGAGGAAAATATTACAACAAAAATTGTCATTGCAAAGTATCAATACTAATAAAACGACACACACTTGTTCAAGTTTGTTGGCTGAAGTGTGTGATCAATGTATGGTATGATCGATGTTTGCAGCGCAATGAATGTTGTAACGTATGTGAGATTTATTGTCATTTTGTTTATTCCTTCCTTTGCCTTCGTGTAACCGTGTTCGTATTTATATTTGTTCATTAAATACATTTATTACTATTTATTGCGTAAATATTCTGCTGTCAAAGTTGATCTCAGTGTCCAAAATCTCGGATAACTCAGAACCGAGTTTGCACTGCTATGAAAACGATAATTCCAGGAGAGGGCTCTGCTTACAAAACACCACTTAAATAGTAGTTTGTCAAAATTATGTAAAACTAGTATATAAAAAAGACGATTCATACGCAAATGAAATGCCGATCTGTAACTCCAAAATGATTTCAGTGTCCGTGTGGCCGATTCATCACCGATGCCACGCTACTGCGCGACATCTTGTACGGAGAGTGTTTTGTACAGATTACGAGGTGTCTCGGGAACGGATCGACCGCTTTTCGCGCGCGTAAATACACGTCCTCCGAAAGGGTTGAGAGATTCAGGTCGCGATGCAGGGACATAACTATTTTGCCTCATTTATTCTGCGGGGTAGCGCCGCGCCGTTCCGGAAACGCGTCCATTAATGTCCACGCGCGATAGTCTGACGTCGGGGTAAGGTAAGTGGCTCGCGATAGGCCCATTATGCATTGCTTTGCAGCAAGTGCAAGCCCGACCCGGCCCGGCCCGACCCGACGCGACTTGGCTCGGAGGTGCGTGCACGTTTGAAGCGGAGCCGCCTGTGCAAATGCGCCCGGCGACAGAGTGCAACGGTCTGGCGTGTTCCGTCATGGAACGTGCTCGCCTCTTTGTGCATCAAATTGTACGCGGCTGCGGTAACGGTGCACGAGGTGCATAGAATATCAGCCAGATCGCGTCCCATTATACGATGATTTGGTCACAGGGCTCGGTTCAAGTCCATACTTACTCTTGGGACGCGTAGAAAGCATGATAAATTCGCATCGGCAATTGTGTTCACACCGAAAAATACATTGCCGCCTCCAATCACGTCCTTGAAAAATTTCCACGTTCCTTTCGAAACAATTTTTGTCATTGTCTTTGTCGCAGCAAACAAAAAAGACGAGAAGGATCGACTGCGAGTTTTGTTCGTGTTACCTAATACGGCGAAAATAATGCGTGAATAGTGAAATTACTAGACTGCGGACTATTGTACGAATTTTTGTACGAAGCTTGGAATAAGGGAACAATTCATTTCCTCAAATAGGTTATTTTTATATTGTAACAATCAGCGGCGGGTAAAGGCATCGACTTTTAAAATAAAAACAATTTAAATTAAAAACTTGAGAAAAAATAAATTATGCAAGAATTATTGGTACTTGACTTAATTTGAGTTAATTGGGTAGACCCTCAAATAGTGTTAACCCAGGGCCCCCTTTGCAGTAAAAAAAAAATAAAAACAATTTAAATTAAAAACTTAAGAAAAAATAAATTATGCAAGAATTATTTGGCACTTAAGTTAATTGAGTAGGCCCCCAAAACAGTGTTAGTCCAGGGCCTCAAAACTAACGGTCCGCCGCTGATAACAATACACGGAATGTAATATTAATTTTTGTGAGCGCACAAGTTCCCTTGTAAATGCTTCACAAATTCACTGAATAAATGCAGAAAGATTCACAGTCTAGTACTTACGTCTGTACGTATGTATGTATTTTTGTACACCTAATTATCCACATGCCCGGTTTCAAGTAAACTGCACAAAGTTTATATGAAAAGTTTCAGGTGTGAAAGTTAATACAAACAATAAGTTAAGCATATGAAAATTATTGCATTCTAGTGTTTCAAAATCTAATACTTTGGTTGAGTCAAAAGTTTGAGTTTTATGTAAAATATATGATAGACTTATGAAGATTGACTGAAGAAGTCTAGGCTAATTTGTGAAGCATAAAATGCGTGTACGTAACTTTTCTGGGCTGATTGTCACAAATCTATGGAACCTTTTGTTGCACAATGATTCATGCAATACAATTCCGCAGCACATACTCGTTCTACTCGAACAAATGCTACAACAAATGCTACTTACAACACAAGCACTAGTCGGCAGAACATGGTAGACAAATTATTTTGCTAATAGCTACGAACGGTTTACCTACGATTCATGTATCTTGGTCAACCTGAAAACTCAAGAATCAGTTGCATGAAATTTCAAAGAAAATTTGCGTGACAACTTACGGGGCGTTCCATTAAAAAGTCTCAATGTGGGATAATTAAAAATGACATGAACGGAATGGACCACTCGAATATTGCAGCTTGAACGAATAGAAAAGCAGACGAGACAGTGTGTTCGATATAATATAAAAACAACAGGACGGTAAACAGTACAAAATGAATTTACTTTAAAAGCGGTGAGTGATACGAGCTTCGCCCCATGCAAATTTAATTTGAATTCTTCACCTATATTTGAGGACAGCTTTCGAGGTTCAAGCAAGTCAATAAAGAAACGCAACCGGACAAGTCCCCGAATCATGTCAAGATCATCGAAACCAGGCCGTGGCTGCTTCAACTGAAAACGTTCTTTTTTTTTCCCCAGTTTCAGCGGACCGAGTTACATGAATCAGCTTGTATCCCGGATCCTCTAACTCACCACATGTGACCTATGTCTCTTCTCCTTAGAATGATGTTTAGCGTGATGCTTGCTGCTTCTGTGTGGCGGATAAGTGTGATAAAAGATGAGATCGAAGCAAGGCTGGCGTCACCTGACCTCCGCCATGTTACACTTAGCCACCCCTATCTGCTGCGCGTTCTGATGATTCTGATGGGCGGGCACGCTCAGGTTCGCCGTGCACTTGTTGTGCAACTTTCTCGAGTTACTCGAACTGTTCGTCGACGTCTCGTCGTTCAGTGTCGCGTTCTCCAGGGTCAGATTGCTCTCGTCGATATCGACCGCGAACGCGATGCGATGATGAGGGGGTACCATCTTCACGTTCGAGCCTATCGGCGTCACCGTGGTAGCCGGGTCCAGCTTGACCAGGGCCGCTTGTAATTCGAGGGCATCCATCACGGCTCTACCAGCAGACCAAACAAATCCAGATCCTCGCGATTCCCAGTGCACGTGTGTCCGGCCGTGCTATTCTACCGCCACTTATTTCGCTGACTTATCCTCGGCCTGCTCGATCACGTCGAACGCTACCTCTTCCATGGGTGGCAAGCTCCTGGTACAACCTCTGACCTCTATGCAGCCTCCTCTCTCTCTCTCTCTCTCTCTCTCTCTCTCTCTCTCTCTCTCTCTCTCTGGTCCCACGAGACAGGCACGCGGATATTTTCGGACTCAGAATGCTATCATAAAAAAAAATAGCTTGACCCGTCGATCCTCTTCCGGCGTGCAACGACTCATCACACAAAAATGTCTATTTTTGATTTCACTTTTGATCTGCTCGAAACCCTCGATCACTTCTTCCGGCTACACTCCGGTGGAACGACACTTTCGCGAGCGAACGGTGCGACGCGTCGTTTCGCGCCGGGATTACTGTAATTTTGATTTCACTTTTGATCCTCGTCGGGCACCAACTGTTCGGGACGGCCGCCTCTGGTCGCTACACTATGGAAGAACAAACACGACGCTGGACTCTCGCGAAGGATCGGAATTCGTCGAACGCGGTTTAATTTTGTTGGAACGTCTTACAGTGAATTCCCGTTATAAGTCAGTGCACGCGTTTAAAAGTCATTGGAACTACCCACACCACCGCGGGCTGTACGATATATCCAGCGGTCCGTTTCTACGTGCAACGTTGTATCAGAGAAAGACATTTTCTTGTCACTATCCGTGAGCAGAGCTGGGCAAATTTTATTTCAAACGAAGATAATAAGTTAATTATTGAAAATAACATTATCTCAAATAAACTCTATGAAATAACTATTTGAGAGGAATTTATTCGAGTACATTTATTTTAAATAATAACTTTATTATAATTTATTTCGGCGTGTGTCACTTGAAATAAACTTATTTGAAATAATTAAGAGAAATGTATGATACTAATTGTAAGTTGAAATTTCGCCTTATTTCTGTTTAGTTTGGAAAATAAATTATTGATGAGTAGCAATAAAGATTGAAAAGAACTAAAACCATATTTTCATTTATAATATATTTTTAATATTGATCAATTGGCAATATTGTATATTTATATATTAATAATGGATAATTTACACAATGATTTATAATATGACTATGAATATTATACTGTATATAATACACTGTAATATAATTTATACATTACTATATACCAAATTAATACTTGTAAACAACTATTCATAAGGAAAACAGATACCTGTCTATCTATATGTATCGGTATATATTGGCCTTCGAATTACGTATTTTCTGCCTTTAAACATAATGAAATAAATATATGCCGTAATTATTTGTCGTTTCATTATTTGAGGTACCTTAAATTACTGGCAATAATACAATAACATGTTATTTGACATTTGAAATACTTATCTCAAATAAGAAAATAACTTGTTATTTTATTATTTGAACTGATGTATTTCACGAAATAAAAGAATAGATAATCATTTCCTAAAATAATTTTGTTGGATAAAATATAACATAATTTATTTCAAATAGTGAAACATTTTTGTGAAATAACTTTTTATTTCAAGTAATATTTCAAATAAGTTTTAAAATATTGTATCTGAAATAATGCCCAGCTCTGTCTGTGAGTATGTCATAGGGTTATGACTTAGAGATGAGTAGTGACATTTGCGTTTCCAGCATGCACTGTGCGAGCACGCTAACTGGGTAGTTAGCCAAATGCTGTTTCAAGCAAATTTTAGTTTGCACCACACTTTGAGAGCAAAAGACTTGCCCATTTGGTACCAAACTCTGCTTGGAGCAGAATTTAGATCCCTTTTTATATGAATTTGGCACCCAAATTTGTAAACGAATTCTTAGTCACATTCGGAGGCAGATGGATCGCAAATTGAGTGCAAAAAATTCGATGCCAAATTGGAGTCAAACCTTGGCTTCGTTCGGCCCTCGTTATAGAGGGCAGGTCCATCGCACTAAGAGCGGACATAACCTTGTTCGCAAAAGTAGTACGTACACACCACAACGTGCAGCGAAAGACAAATTGCCGCAAAAAATGTGTTATCAAAAATAAAATATGTGTATAAATGTATTACACTCCGATCGTGCCCGATATTTACTTTCAAAACAAGGTTATGTTCCCTCTTAGCGCGATCGACCTGCCCTCTAGAACGAAGCTGAACGAAGCCAAAGTTTGGCTTCAATTTGGCATCGAATTTGGCTGCAGGCTTTGCACTCAAATACCGAGCCTGATGCGGAAACATATGGATAGGAATTTGGAGACAAATTTTGGTGCCAAATTCAAAATAAATTGTTTACCGGGTATTTCAAATGCAACGGTCAGCGGGAACCTCAGATTTCGTCTAAATGTCTCTCGCCAGAACCGTGCAACTGACTTATAGCGGGAATTCACTGTGTTTCGTTCAAAGCGACTTGTTAGGACCCGTTGCAGGCTGCGCGCGACTTCCGGACCATGAAACCATTCTCATTGCAGTCCCTTCTTTTGCGGCGAAACATCTTGTTGATTTACAACCCCCGGCCTACCCGTGTTTTATTGTTCTAAGCATGTTTGTGCTGCACGGTGGATCGAATACAGACGAGTTTATGCTCGCCGCGAAGACTATCCGCGAAGACGAGCTCCTGGCATGAGGTGGTAAGCTCCTCGCGCGTAAACCTTGGATTCCGGCTATAACGAAACGCGCGGAGGTCTGTTATTCCGCGATTCTCTACCGGGTGGTTCGTTTAACGCGATCCGTATCGCCGTTGTTTCGATGCGAAGATCTTCGAAGCGATTCGGCAGTGTAATAAACAGACTGTGGAAACGTGCGCGAATTCATGGCGCGTTTTATCGACGCACTCGGAGAGATTGAGGCAAGTGCTTTTATCTTTCTCCCTGTTAATTTCCATTAAACACGAACAAGTCCTGAGTTTCTACAAACATCCCTAGTCTTTGCATTTCCTCGGGAAAAATTGAAAGATGCATTTTAAAACGCAACTGTTGCGTTAAAAACTGGCGGCAGCCTTTATGAATTTTGGTGTCGTATATTTAAAAGGTAAATGAACATTACTGTTTCACTGTTGTAACGATAATATTGTCGATCAAACATTTATTCACTTCAAATTAAATTATTGAAAAATTATTATTGCAATTATTTACATTCAATTATTTTCAACGTATTCGAGACATTAAAGAAAGAAATTTCTGTTTGACTCCCAGCTTCCCTGCTATTGACGCAGAAAAATCGTATTTTTCATATTGTCAAAATTTTCTTTTCATATTGTGTTACATTTCACTCCACGTTTTCAATCTTTTTCAAAAACTAATCCAGACACCTTCTGCCATAAATGTATTAAAAACAGATGAAATATAATGTAATGATAAAGTAACGATTAGACTGCCGATTTTATGCAAAATAAATATTGTCTGTGTTAATATCAATGTACATGGATATTTATTCATCGTTTAAATCATTTCAACGAGATGAAAATAATACAGCGTGTTTAATTTCATCAAATATACTGTTTTAGATTTGATCCATTCGTTTTTATCGCGAGATGAGATCCGCAGTCCGGTAATGATATAAATAAAATTAGAAAACGGTGTAACGGTAAAAAGATAAACATAAAAAACGAATAAAATGCGTTCAGAGTCCGTCGACACGCACCGAAGTCTCGAACGGTGGAAGCAGAGTTCCGTATAAAATTGAATTTTCGCGAGTCAGGGTATCAGACCGTAAATTTCGTTAAACATTCTTATTCCAGTCATAACGTGGCCCGTAAACGGCGGAAGAGCAAACGCCGATGGAAAAATCCACGCACTTCCTTCGAATCCGGCCTCGTGTCGAATGTTATTTCCTGTTTGCAACTGGAGACGACCGAGCGTCGAGGAACATGGAGCCATGATTCATATACAGAACGTCTGTCGGTGTGGATAGAAGGCAGAGAATTTGCATGCCGCGTCTAGGAAGCAGACGTCGGTGCATCACGGACGCGTTTTTTCGGGAAAACAAGCGAAGGAGAGAAGAGAATCGAGCGGAACCCGAGACCTGTGCGCGCAGCTTTGGGAGATTTCTCTATACCGGGTGCGGCCGAATAACATGTACAAGCGGACACGAGGTGGTTCCTTATGGAAAAATAAGAACAAAATATGGAATAAAACTTTTTCGTTTAAGGCTTAGTTTTCGAGAAAATCGAGTTTGAAGATCTGTCAGGTTTGTGTGCTTCAGTATATGCAGCAAGTAGATTTGGTTGGTCGTGATCAGACGCGTCAGACAATTCCTATCGAATAGCATGCGTATTCGCTGCATTTCAAACTCGATTTTCTCGATAACTAAGCCTTAAATGAACAAATTTTATTCCATATTTTGTTCTTATTTTTTCATAAGGAACCACCTCGTGTCCGCTTGTACATGTTATTCGGCCGCACCCTGTATACAGTAAGGAGCAAAACTGAACCAATAACCACAAGTTTTGTATAGATCGTTATTTATTACTAGGAATATAGAAGAATAACAAAAAATCAACATTATAATTATTTTTATCATAGTTTGAAGTAATTTAAGAATTTTTTTTCAATAATTAATGTGTCCTCGATTAGCAATGACCAGAAAAATAGATTGACTCGGTTTTACACCATGTCCAATGCTTGGCAATATTTAATATATCATTTATTTTTAATATTTCGTCCACAACCCTTGTGCTTGTAAAACTGCACTAATGCGCTTTGGCATACTTTCTACTAATTTTTTACAACAATCCGGAGATGTATTTGTTCCCACTGTTCTTGAATTCTATCATACAAATCTGTGATTGATGTTGGTTGAGAGTCATGATTCCCGAAGTCGTCGTTTTAGTAAACCCTAAACATACTACTAGAACATCCTACGTAAACATTTCTTGTAGGGACCGGTGCAAAACCGAGTCAATCTATTTTTGTCTTAAGAAAAAAAATTTCTTAAGTTACTTCTAACTATGACAAAGACAATTATAATGTTGATTTTTTGTTATAATTCTATATTCCTAGCAATAAATAATGATTTATACAAAACTTGTGGTTATTGGTTCAGTTTTGCTCCTTACTGTATGTCACCAAGGCCTGGATGATAAACGTCGCGGAATTATACCAACTACCGCGTAGTATACTGCTACACTACTCGAGGAGTGTAAACATAACTCGAGTATGTCTCCTGCACGATACACGACGCTGACAAGACCCGTGTTGTTGACATATACCGAGAATTCACTGCAATCGCTCGATTTCGAGAGTATTCGAGGAGCACTGAATAATTAAACAACCACAAGGTCACAGTGAAAGGTTTATTCGATCGATCTCCAAATTCCCCCCCCCCCCCACAGAATGTTCTTCATTTCGAATTTAAGTCGCTCTATATGAAAACTCTCCCCCTATTTCAGTTTGATAAATTGCCACCCGGGATCGTGAATTTGCATAAACATCCAGAGTTCGATTACGAGCATATATGAAACAAATGTCAGCACGACAACGAATACCAATTAGTGATTCGCTGCTTTCGGGTTTGCTGCGAGGAAGAAATTCGTAAAAACGGCCACCTTTTATGGAGTACCAGGGATTCCTCGAACGTGAAGAGAAAGTGGAAGACAGATTCGAAGCGAGCCGGCAAGGCGTAGGTATCTTCGGGGTTCGAAGTTACTCCGCGGGCTGCGCATCGTGTCCTTGAAACGACCCCGCGACGCGAGGCGCGCGCGCAATTAAAGACGCCTATTCCTCGCGGATCGTCTACTTGCAGCCGCGAAAAACTTTTATACCCGGTTTATGGAGCTTTATCTTGCTTTATGCTTGGCCGAGAAGACAACGCAAGTATTCGTGAAAGGAATCCCAAGGGCACGGGCTCTGGACTCGAAAAGGACGGTCAACGCACTTCGGGGATCTCTTTGTGTGATTCAGCCGCGTTTCTAAATCGTTTTCGGTGAGCATCGGCAACGAGACGGCTCTAGAACGCCCACGAACAGATACGGTGTCTGTCCGATCGCCATTAACACGCTCGCTACCATCCTTTATCTCGACAGTCCTTGTAGGTACTGTGTTTTCTTCACTGCGCCGTTCTGGTGAAACGTATAAAGGTTCGTGAAGACAATTTATAGACGTCCTGGTCGTTATTAGACAGCGGATCTTTACGCAAAGTAAAAATTCTCTGCCTCGGTTGCAAGAGACACAACGTTCTTAGATTTGTTCAATGCTTTTCCCAAGTTTAAATTTAATCCCTTCCGTCACAAATGCAAAAAATCCGCACTCTATTTATTATACTACCGATGGCAGAAAGTGAAAAAGAAATAAGGTTCTTTAATGTTTGTTCGCAGGTACGTGAAAGCAGGGACCATAACTGTTATAACCAAACAGAAAAAAAGTCATGGAATAACAAGTATTTCATCGAATAAAATCGTACTGGTTACAAATAAGGATTATAAGTAACCGAATTATAATTTAAATTATAATTTTCTCTTGTTGGTAAATGTTATCGTTGAGAGAAATTCATTTCGATTGCTTATAAAAGTTATCAATAAGAGAAATTTATTTCAATTGCTAATAACAGTTATCGATGGGCGAAGTTAATTTCGATCGCTAATAACAATTGTCAATGAGAGAAATTTGTTTCGATCGCTCATAACAGTTATCAATGAGAGAAGTTCATTCCTCGTTCTCATTGATAACCGTTACGAATGATCGAAACAATTTTTCCACATCGATAACAGCTATCGAAGGGGATCTAATTTTTGGACACTGAATAACTGTCACATGTAATCAAAAAGTATAAAAATTGGTATTTTTCAATTATTTTATTCTTGAAATTTTTTTCTTTATATTTTGTGTAGATTATCTTAAATTTCAATAATAATCAACTTTTTATCAATAATTTTAGAATAATTTTTATTTTTGGTCCCTGCGTGAAAGTTATAGAAACTGTGTAAGTGAGTAATAATGTTCTAAATTTTTCAGTGTTTAATGGTATTGAAATAATAGAGCCCTTTTGTGCGATTACTAGTTGAGGACTCAGTGAAACGAATCTTAACCGATGACTAATGTTGGCGACTACGCGTTAAACTCACTATGTGTTCGCGTCGCGGCGGAACACGGATCAATTGACTTCTCCTAACCGCAAGAATCTCCATAATCTTACATTACCTCTGTGTACTGTTCGACGAACCAAATGACATTCCTGCTTTGAAACTTGACTGTTCATTCAACATTAAAGTTAACCCCTAGATGCTAGAGAATTGTTCGAGGAAATTGTTAGCATTCTGTGAATTCGATTCGCGATAGTTGAATTTCAGACATCTCTTCATCAACTACGGCGTGAACGAGCTTCCGTGGAACGTAGAAATACGCTGCGAAGAGGCTCGCCGCACAGTGGTCCGTTTTAGGATTGTAGGTGGAATTCATTATAAAGATGAAAGTTTCGAATATTTCTTAAATCAAATTCGTTTTAATTCATGTTCTTATTCATGTTTAGGTATTTTACTAATAATAACTGAAGAATATAAATTTGAACATCTTTTATATTAATAAACAATTCTTTAATTCCAAATATAATAATTTTAAATATGGATAAATAACTGAGAATTGTAAGTAACGAAATAGCTACCTTCTACTTATTACCAAATGATTTTCTCAAACAAAACATTGTCCCACATTTACAGCTCCAAGCCGCTGCAGATTTTCCAATTAATTATAACCATAATGTTTACAGAATATGGTATTGCAAAAATTTTAATGTGCCTACTCATACCAAAAAAGTTACAACATTTTTCCATGATAAGAAATCGGATTTACTATTTTTACCTAACAGTATAAATGTCAAATATGAAATTGGAAATTCCGAATTTTTAAAAAATAACAAATTCTTGAGTTATAAAAATTCATACTAAATTTCATTAGATAGAACTTGCTAAGTAACAAAATCGAAACGGGCTGATGCATACTCGAGAAACACTTGAAAATTTCAAACGTTTACAGAACAAACGAAACTCGAAACCAACCGATTCCTTATCACGTATAAGCTTGTGAAGGACATCAATTCGAAATTATTTCGTGAACCAAAAATTTTCCTATTAATTCCACCTACAGTCGGTCACGAAAATATTCGGACACCACTATAGTTTTGACTATTACAGACCGTACTTCAGAAATCTATGCAATAAGAACAAAAAGAGGTTTCACGTATGTTACTATAGGTGTACAAATGTTGGCGCAAAATGAGCGTACTTTACATTTTTCTTTCATTATTTATGTAATCACTTATCGTAAATAAATATCTCTTATGTTTTTGTTGACTACACACTGCATAGTAACATACGTGAAACCTCTTTTTGTTTTTATTGCATAAATTTCTGAAGTACGGACTATAATAGTCAAGACTATAGTGGTGTCCGAATATTTTCGTGACCGACTGTATATCGAGGAAATATTGGGTTGGCAAGAAAGTAATTTCGGTTTTCACTAATAGATTTGCGTTTACGTTTTGTTTGATTGACTTCTGTTAACGTTGCATTTGTTTTCTTTCTGACAATTCATAACTGCATCTTTTAGGTTACTTTCGAAGAAAATTACATGTAATTTTGATTAAAATTGTTAGTTCTGTGTCAATTTGAACATGGAGTGAAAAAACGAACATTATAGGCATATATTGCTTTTTTATTTCCGTAGAGGCAAAAAAGCTGCCGAGGCTCACAAAGTTATATGTGAAGTTTATACCGTGGATTGTTTAACCCCTCGCCTTACAATAACGAGCCAGATTCGTGATGAAGATTCTGAACAGAGTCTGATAAATGTGAACGTTATTAATTTCCTTTAAACCGAAATAAAATTCTATTTTGTTGTAGTTGATATATATCCTTTGGAGAAAACATAGGCATACAACAAATATAAACTATCTTCTTTTTCTATGAAATTCTGAACGATGAAGAATTTCTAATCATTATACTCACAAAATAAATACTAGTGCAAGGGGTTAACAGAACGAACGTGCCAGAATTGTTTTAAAAAGTTCCGTTCTGGAAATTTCTCTCTTGAAGAAGACCAACGTTCTGGTCGACCATCTGAAGTTGATGATGACCAAATGAAAGCCATTCTTGAATCGGATCGTCATATAACTGTCCGAGAGATTGCAGACAGGTTAAATATCTCGCATACAACTATAGAATATCGTTTAAAAAGTCTCGGAATCGTTAAGAAGCTCGATATTTGGGTTACACACGAATTGAAAGAAATTCGCTTAACGCAACGCATCAACAAATGCGATATGCATCTCAAACGAAATGAAATCGACTCTTTTCCGAAGCGAATCATCACTGGTGATGAGAAATGGGTTGTTTACAATAACACAACTCGAAAACCATCATGGTCCAAGCGTGATGAATCAGCCCAAACCACACCGAAAGCTGAATTGCACCAAAAGAAGATCGTGTTGTCAATTTGGTGGGATTACAAAGGTATTGTGTATTTTGAGTTGCTCCCAAGGAACCGAACCATCAATTCAGATGTTTATCGTCGACAACTAACAAAACTGGACATAGCAATCAAAGAAAAACGGCCAGAATTGGCAAATCGCAAAGGGATCGTATTTCACCTTGATAACGCTAGGCCACACACATCTGTGGTAACACGTGAAAAGTTATTGGAGCTTGGTTGCGAAGTGATGTCACATCCATCATATAGCCCTGACATTGCACCATCAGATTATCATTTATTCCGAAGTTTACAAAACTCTTTGAATGGTACGACATTCACTAATGATGATGATCTGAAATCGCACTTGGAACAGTTTTTCACCGAAAAGGATCAGAAGTTTTACGAGCGCGGAATTATGAAGCTACCAGAAAGATGGCAAAAGATCATAGAACAAAATGGAAAATATTTCATTGCTTTGATAAAAAAATTGGATTTTATTTCACCTAAAAATACCGAAATTACTTTCTTGCCAACCTAATAGATCACTGTGCGCCGTCGAGATGAAGATCGTTTCGATCGTTCCGAGCGGAGACGATCGGTCCTCGGGTTGAGCGCGATGACCGTCCGGACACGCGGACCCACAGGATGTGCCCGATGACGGGGTCCAGGGTCGTTAGAGGTGGACAGAGGCGTCGAGTGTCTCGAACAAAGGATCTCGAACCGCGGAGACTGGACAATTACCACTCGAGCGGCGACCTTTCCGTATCGCTCCGAGCGGAGAACGATGGCCGGGCCCAGGGAGGCAGGCGCAGTCAACGACGATAGCCTCTTTACAGGCGTAATGACAACTTTGCCTCCCCGCTGGTAACTAGCCGGCGACGAGCTGGAGGTAATTAAAGGGCGTGGAAACTAGGTGGCTACGCCAGCTGACTCGAGCGATTTTTATTTTCTCTCACCGCGCGTACAACACGGGACGCGAACATGTTCTGCTGCTCGGTTGCAATCTACGCGCACGGTCTTTCAAAACGGCCGTTCGACCGTGGAAAATTCGAGAAAATTTCATTCGGACCACTCGACTTGAATCATCGAAAAGGATCGCTAAACTGCCGATTTGATCTTTATGAAAAATAAAATTAAACTGCAATGTAAAATCAATCGTTAAATTTCGAAATTGATAACGCATGTCTCGTTTCATTAAATTCTGCAAAATGCACATCATATTTGATTTAGAGAAACATTATTTTTTCTTGCTTCGAACTGATAAGTTATTATAATGTTACACTTTGTTATCCGCTCATCGAATATACAGGGTGCGGCGCAAATTAGTCCCCACGATTTTTTAGCCCCTTCGCATGATCGGACAGAAAAATGTTTCTTACCAAAGTTAATCAGTATTTAACCGACAAGAAATTGCAATATTCTAAATAAAAAAAAAGTCGATTTTCAACAAAAAATCAAGGTCGCTGTCATATCTTTTAATGGAACTGGGTATTTTTAACTTTATCGAAAGTTAACGAAACGAATTCAACGATCTGCTATACAATGACTTTCAGATGGGGCTGAAAAATCGTGGGGACTAATTTGCGCCGCACCCTGTATATACAGTGAATTCGCGATATATGTCGCCGAGGCCTGGATAAAAAATGTCACGGAATTATCTGATGAAAATCAGATGATCTTCGCTGTCCTTCTCTACGTTCGGCGCTGCATCAAAGAATAATAGCATCTCGTTGACAGCATTTGCCGCTGTGTCTTTGGCTAATAAAATATAGGACGAACGTATTTACACTACTCGGCGGCGAGCATCGCTGTCCTTTTCTACGTTCGACACGGATCAACGAATCCAGTGACTCCTGGAGAATAAACGACATCAAGACCCGTGTTGCTGACATGTATCGCGAATTCACGTAATTACGAATAATCTCACTTATTTTCCGCGATCTATGCAATTTTATATTGCAACACGCTTCGTTGCAGTCGTGTCGCAGATTTAAGACGCTGCGCTACATCGCGAGAAGGTTGAAAATTTTCAGTGAATTGTGGGAAAACCTCGTGCCATCCTGTCGGAACGGTTTGTCTCTTGGAAATTCTGAATTAACGGTGCCTGGATATGCGGAATTAATTAATGGAACAGGCGCGTTCTTCTTTTTTTTTTTTCTTGTCTTCGTTTTTTATCTTGATCGAACACGTGTTTCTTCCACCCTCTCAGACCGACGTCCGCCATATTGTAACGGGTCTGTTCGTCAGCTTTCTCTTTGCTGGGACGCTTTGTTTCTCTTGAGATTTTCTTGTTTCACTTTCTTCGGCGACACGCGAGTGTCAAGAAAGAGTCGGTTATCGGGAGTAATCGTAAGCGTCACACGTAATATCGAACCAACCAGTTCGTGTATTTACAGGTTGAACAAGATAGTAAGGAAAAAAAGAAGTGTTGGAATCTGCCTTTGGAAGTAGAAAAAACGTGAAGAATGTGCGGACAAAGCTGTTGCGATTCAGTCGAAGCTTGCGCTAATGAACAACTGATGATGAATATATATATATTATCCCAGCTACTTGCCGTGAAATTTCTAATTAGCTTACCTTCGAGGAACACTCCTCACTTTTTCCTATCCGTTGTTCCTTTGTTCGCGTTCAACTACCGATCGGAACTTTGAATTCGACCGACTAATCAATCTGATTCTTCGCGCGAATCATTTCAAACGATGGGAAGAAGTAACCGAAATTTTCAAACAGCTTGCTGACCTAGATAATCTCGTCAGACTCTGTACCAATGAATTATCTATATCGTACAGAAATGCACAAAATTCTGACAACGTTCCGTTGTTTACAAGAAAGAAAAAAAAAGAAGAAAACAATTCAGAGGGCAACAATTACCGCAAAGAAAAAACCAGGAGGGATCCAACGGATCTTGAAGTAACTATAGTTTCCGTCAGCTCGAGGTCCACGCCTCCCACCAGGAGAAACGAGTGTCCACTAACTTCCGTATAGCGGATCTATCGATAAAAATTAATCGGAACGTGGCTAAAATATTTTACAGATTGTAATCTATGTGAATCTATTAGGTTCCGGGAGTGTCGTGTAAAAAACATGATTTGTATCGTTGCAGCTTACAGGCGTAGTCTTCAAGCTGAGAATTAAGAAGAAAATTGTAGCGGTCGATAGACTTTGATACAGGTGACGTGGGTGAAGCAGACTTCGAGGTGTGAGACTAGCTACTAGAAAAAAACTTGTCAAGATTCGCAAAGAACGTACAACGCATGCAATGCAATTGGTAAAAACCAGCCGGTGGTGGTCGAAAACACGAGCATCAAAAATGGTGTATGGGTCTATTATGTATGTATAAAATATCGATGGAAGACTATTCGAACGACCTACGATGAAGAAATGCGGTGACTCAGCGTGATTTTACTTAAGAAACGACAGACTTACGAATCCATGTCTCATTGGACCTTTTCTTTTGCAACGCCCTGTATCTGGGAATCGACATCTACACGGTAACTGCCGGCAACAATGGTTTCTTATCGTGCTCTACTATTCTATAAACAGAGTCTGTCCGTTGAAAGAAGTTTCTTGTCTTAAGCGGCCAATTTCGAAACTTTCACGGGAAGATTCGAATCCGCCGTGTGCGTGTGCACTTCAACTATGGTGCAGAACTATTATAGCGTGTTCGTTGTTAATTAAACTGTCTCACTACGTGAATTTGTATTTCATTTGGATCTCGATCACGTTTTCGATAGCAGTAATTCTTTTGAATACAGTGTTTACTCGATGTATGTCCAAAACACGGGTCTGACCGCGGACATACAGTGAGTAACGAAAGTATTCGAACGCCCTTTAAATCAGTATAACTTTTTTTTTTAAGTGAATCAAACGACCTGACTTTTTTGAGGAGTTAGAAGAATTGGTTTTCCAAATGATGTGTAAAAAAGATTTTGAAAAAATTGCAATTTGTAAGAATTACATGAGAAAATAAAAATGGCACTTTTCACAACTTTTTTATTTGAACCTGTAGTGAAAATTTAAAATATGCGTTTTGTAGATATATGTTAGTTATATACATACTGAAAATTTCATTGAAATCGGTTAACGTTGTCATGAGATACAAACGTTTAAAGATGATTACATAAGGGCGAAATTCCCTGGCAAGATAAAAAATCTGCGACTTTTTCACCCTTAAACTCTCATTTTGAAACGTTTGTAGTTCATTGCAACGTTGACCGATTTCGATGAAATTTTCAGTACGTGTATAACTAACAGAGATCTACAAAACGCATATTTTAAATTTTCATTACTGGCTCAAATAAAAAAGTTGTGAAAAGTGCCATTTTTATTTTCTCATGTAATTCTTACCAATAGTAATTTTTTCAAAATCTTTTTAACACATCAATTGGAAAACCAATTCTTCTAACTCCTCAAAAAAGTCAGGTCGTTTGATTCACTTAAAAAAAAAGTTATACTGATTTAAAGGGCGTTCGAATACTTTCGTTACTCACTGTATATCGGCCAGGAGATTTTTCATCCACAAGAGAGTTTTTATCGGCTAGAAATTTGGAACATATATAGAGTAAACACCGAAGCGATTCGTTTAATGTACAGTTGATTCTAGCTTCTGTGAACTGGCTCGTGAAAATTTCTGTTTGCACAAGCCACCGCGGCGTAAGCGTGATTTGTCTTCGCAAAAAGTAACATTTGTAGTTATTGTCAACTGTCTGCCGGGGGCACCGTATTTAAAATTCATTACAAAATGTTCGCTAGTTTTGTGATCGTCACAGTTAGTGGTGAACATAGAGTCACCATAGGTTACTGATTTTACATTGATACAGTCAGTTTTTTAATGTTTGTATTTACGTTTGAAAATTACAAATGCACATTTAGAGGCACTAATTTCTCATTCTGTGGCTCTAACAATTTCATCTCTCACTGTAGATTCAGAAGTTGACGCCTAACGTCATCTATTTGAGAACGGTATAACATTTTCTATGAAAGAAAAATATCATATATTAAAGTTCGAGGCAGTAAAGAGTTCGTAATACACCAGAAAAAAAATCCAAAAACGTTGGGCACAGTAAAATTTTCGTATGCAACACGTCCCAGGGACTTTCGGGCCACCCTGTAGTACGGCAGCCGGTATCAACTTCGGCGAACAGGTGATCAACACGCGCACAGGTTCCCTACGAAGCCCATTCAGCGAGGTGTAGGTTCGTTTCGTGCTTTACTTTTCTGCCCTATTATATTTTTCGGTGGTTTCTCGCTGGTTGCTACCTTCCGCGGTGACTTAAGAGGTTATATGCAGTTAGAAGGCCCAAAAACAAGCAATTTTTTAAGAATTTTTCCTGAGAAGACCTTTACATCTATTAATGTAGAAATTTGTACACGTATTATGGTAACTTTTAACTGTATTTTAACATTTTTTAATTGTAAAAATAATAATTTTGAAACCTGCTATAGCTGATCTCCTGGAGCTCCTCTAAAAAAAGGCGCTTCACGGTGACCACTATATCTCTGGACTGGATCATCAAAAATGAAAAGACCAAACTGATTTCATTAAAGAAATGTATAATCTAGTAATTAATCGAAGGAATAAGCAAAATAAAATTTTGTGACAAAATGGCAGCTTTTCAAGGAAAAAAATCGATTTTTCACAAAAATTTTGGCCTTAAATTGTTTATAAAAAAAAATATTCATCGGAGAGAAAAGAAGCTTCGATTAATTACTGAAAAATATACTTAAGAAGCTTGTGTTAAAATTTGAGAGTGATCGGTTCAGCCGTTTCCGAGAAACGATCATGGTCACCGACTTTGAAAACACAGTTTCGAGAAAAACGCGTCGAAAGATCGCGTTGAAATGCTCTGACGCTCTCAAACGCTCTGACACGTCTTTACAAATATGCGTGTAACTTCGAAAATAATCGTCGGATTGTCTTGAAATTTTTTGTGCGTATACTTAAATATATGTGCATTATGAAAATGAAATAAAAAAAATCGTTTTTTTGAGAATTCTAACAGTATATAATCCCTTAAGTGGGGTTACCGGATGGAGGTCACTTGTTATTGCCGTGTAATACCGGCCACGTAAGCGGTAAGTTCAAGCTGCAGGGTTACCGGAGAGGGATTAACCGGGCAACAGCCAATGATCGAGTAATAACGAACTCGGCCAGCCTCGTTCTCTTATCCCGGCCCGTATCTCGCCGAGGCGGCGCGGCGACGTTTTTCCGCGTATGCTCGCGCGCCTAACCATACTTTAGACCGGCGCTGATAATCACGGTGCGATCTGGTTGGAGAATTACACGTCGGATTCGATAAGTGCTCGTCGACCGGAGTGGTCGGCTGACATTCCCCGCAGAAACCGTAGAAATCGACAATAACGTGATAACGACGTTCAATGTGTCAAATTGCTCAAGTGGAACAGCCAATTAATGATTGTTCTACTCGCACATCCGTTTTACTAACAATAAACTATTTTTCCCAGGGTGCTCCAGGTGTTAATGTTCAAACTTTGCCTGTATATTCTACGGACTAAATAAGAAAAAAATGTACGTCACATAGAGCTTCATTAAAAAGTTCTAACAAAAATACAGAATAGAAGCAATATAGGAATAGTAACCGACTTGCTGTTACTGGAAACATTGGCACAAATAGATCAGCAATATTTTCATTCAGTGTGATTATGTAAGCTGTATTAATTAACTGTGGAAGTGACGATGTCAAGTAGTAAATACATTGATCTATTCGAGCTAATGCTAAGTAGAGGTCACGAATTTCAAGTTTTTTTATCTGTGTCTGTAATGAAAATTTAAAAGATGTTTCTTGTAGATCTAAGTAAGTTATATACATAAGTTATATATATATATATATATATATATATATATATATATATATATATATATAATACAATATATATTATATTTTGATAATTTTATATTTTTATCGTATAATACCGCGTTAATATCGTATAATATCGGATAACCGAGAAAGTTCATGCCGCTTTAATCGATGGGGATAACAGCTTTTCTATTCCTTCTTCATCAAAGTTTATGCCTCCGGAATCAACAAAGTTTTTCAATGCATAGATAGTTGAATTCCGTCGCTTTTGTAAGTGATTGTTAGTTTAACGAGACATTAACCTCTTGAATACTGTACGCCACTGTAGTGGTTTCGCGCCGTGCTTAAGAGGTTAGTAACGCTTTATACTGCTGATTTTGTGTATTTATAATAAAAATCAGTAATCCCAAATCGAAATATTAAAAACACTTGAAGAATTTAAAAATACCTGAAAATTCCGAAAGTAAAAATTGAAGGTGTATCCGATAGTAACCGCTGTGCTTTAAATAGGTTCTTTCTTTCACGATCTACGATTTTGACTCGAGAAATTTTTAATCTCGAGAGGATCGCGTACACACAACGCAAACGCATCGAATTCGAGTTGAATGATTCGCGACGCGCATCGGATCGTTTTATTGATCTCATCCAACGAACGAACTTTCATTGTTTGTCCGCTGGCGACCGTGCCAGTTGTAACTGAATAATCCCCGTTAATCAGCGTTAGAAACTCGATCCTGTCTTCGCCACGATTACGGAGCGACCGAGACCAACTGACGGGAAAATGGCGCCGCAAACCGTGAAGATAAACTTGGCCGCGCAACTGGGACGGTGATAACGAGCTCGGTCGAGCGGCTCTGAAAACGACGGGTCGAGTCGAGATTCGGTCGATCTCGATTCAATGAAGGGTAACTAATGAAAAGTTAAACCTTTCGATTGCGGCGGAGATGATTTACGGGCCTGTCGAAACCTAGATAGCCTTGTGTCGCGTGATTTCTTTTTTTTTTTTGTGATTTCCACAAACAAGTCTTGACCGATCTCACGAAGAAGTCCACATTGAATCGAACAGATTCGTGTCATCGAAAATTCTCAGTCCAATCAAACCCTTCGAAGGTAATTCGATTCCCCAAAAATTCCTAACTTGGTCTCTTAATGACCTCACAAAAAATCCAGAAATCGACTCGAGACTCGGTTCGATCGAATGAAAAATTCCAGACCTCGGTGAGAATCAAATTCGATCCCGAAGGAAAAAGTCCGGCGGCAATCCAATTAGATCCCACAAAGAATCTCGAAGTTGATCAACCCCTCCAATGCTAATCCCATTAGAAATTCTTGACCCGACCCAACCGGAGACCCATCTCGGATGCCTCTAATTCAGATATAAAAATTCTACGAGGCTGTTAGAGGCAAGAAGACAGAGAAACGCAGAGATGCGCCTCGTTTCGTAGCACACTTAGCTGGGCGATGGAAGAAAAATGGCTCCTTCGAATCGGCCGTAATTGCCGGGTATCTCGGATACATGGCATCGCGGCGAATCGTTAAGTTCACGGTCGGCATTAGCATAGAGTCTAATATCGTAACGCGAGATAATGCATACACGGACCTGCCCGTGTAATATTGTACAATTTACGTGAAAGGGATGCTTATGTCATAAAAGCCCGCAGCCCGTCCTGACCCCTCCCCCCACCCCCCGAGTCCAACTATCCTTGGCGCGAGCCGCATTTTCGATTGGGTCTCGCCGTTCGATCACTTTTAATCGGGCTCCACAGGTTGCGGCAATATAAATCAGGCCAACCTCTGCCTGTCCAATATCGAGGCTCTGTCCACAACGTCGAACATAAGCCTCCGCGCGATTTCCAAGCTAACCGGCGTCCTCCTTCGACGCGATAAAGGGCACGCGATAACAATTATTTCTCGTCCATCAGAGCCATCGTCACTGACACGGTGATGTACAAGAGGGATCCGGAAAAATCCCGAAAATCGCCGCTCCCATAAAATTAGCTCCCATCAACTGGACTCTTAGCGACAGCCCTGCCTCCTCGCGGCTCGGTATCTATCCCTCGCAAAAAGTCCCACGAGCTCACCACGATCGCTACATACTCGCCGACGATAAATAAGCCGTTTATTCTGAAAGTGGCCTAAATCTATTTATACTTAAATTCAGATATTTAAGGGATTGTGTTTCAATGCAATTAAAAATATACGTACAGGATACTAACAAGTCATACTGCTTAATTGTATCTAAAGGAGTTAAATTTATAGTTCCTATTAAAATAATGGCAATTATTAAGTGAATAATATGCGTTTTCTTACCAAGAATGGAGTTAGGCCACTTTCAAAATTAACAACCAGATTCGTTGTAAAATTTGAAGGAGCCCAAGTCCATTCAACATTATTTAAGATGCTTCAAATTGAAAAAAAAAACAATACTCAATTTACTTTATATATCTTTACAACACTTCAAAAACACAATTTATGCAATTCAGGACATTTTATAATTACATAAATTACATAACAATTTACTGCTACCCCGACGTGGTAATAAATTCAGGATTCCAAACTTTGCATTCTCATCCATTGATATCTTATAGAAAATTTGATATTGTTCATCTCTCAAAACACGCATACAACATATTTTTAACCAATTTATTGTTTCTCCGTTAGAATTCTTTACCATTTTAAAAATTGTATCCTCCAAAAATTTTGTTGATACGAAATCCTCTTGTTTCATATCACTTAGAATAAAGTTATTACCTTTCCGACACTTTTTGATAATGTCCTTCGGACGTTAGGCCACTTTTACAAATTGATGGTTTTAATTATTGAACTAACTGCGAAAACTTATGGGTCCAAAATTGTCGTATATACTCTGAATATACTTAACCGCAAATGTTGTTTATGACAGCTAACTTGAAGTTGTACACGTAATTACGGGCAACAAAAAATAAATGACAAATGGACTTAGGCCACTTTCAAAATAAACGGCTCAATTATAGAACTAACTCTGGAAACTTATGTGTCCAAAATTATCGTATTTACCCGGACTATAAGTAACCTCAAATGCTTTATTGATAGATAACTTGAAGTTGTACATGTAACCACGGGCAACAGGAAATAATTGACAAATGGACTTAGGCCACTTTCAAAATAAACGGCTCGAAATTATAAACAAATTGTGGGCAACAAGAAAACAATAAGATCTCTGCCATCTCAAAGAACTGTTTCGCGAAATATCATGCAAAATTGATGAACGAGGAAACGTTCGTTTCCCAAGGGTTGATACCGAGATGAAGTTACTGGGAATGGCTCGAGAAACGAGTCCGAGCTTCTTCCAACGTAGTCCGCCTTTTCTCAGGGCCGTTCGCAGCGTCTGGATTGCAATCTCTGTTCCGGGAGCTTAATATTTTTTACGGCACGTCAGCAAGGTTTAAAGGAGGCCGATTGCAATACACTGCGATTCACCCAGATTTACGCGGGCCGCATGCAATCCTCTCGCGTGCTACTAACGTTACAATTTTCTGTCGACGTTCGTGACGCTTTCGCGTCTAGCGATTGTTCATCGTGGCCTACCGCGCGCCATCTTGGGGATCGGAACCGGACACGAAATTAGACGCTGCTACGAAATTCTATTTTCTCGGGAAGCTAACGTTGCTTCATTCTACATAGGAATCGATCGACTGCGGATTTTTATGCGAAATGTTGCAAGTACGAAACGGAAATTAGGTAAAAATCTGTTCCTTCTCTGAGCAATTCTAAGAGGTCGAAAATAATGTAACAACATTTTTCTGACGTCTTTACAGCGGTTCTCTGAAGCGTTTCATCCAATGGCGAAATAAGAAGCTTACACAAGCAGTGTTTATTATACTACTGCGAAAGGCTGAACATTGGAATTTGTTTATAACGTATCCATATGATCATCGCACCCACAGGACTGTGTCGCTCGACGCTTCTGTATCCAAGCAAGGAATACCAACGGTCTCTTAGACAGCAGATTGCGTTAAAACTGCAGGCTAGAACTTCGAGGCAAGGACAGAATAACTTTGGGCTTTGATCTGCGAGGAATAACTTGGGACACACTTGAACTGCAAAGGATTCATTAGCCCGCGCTGGAACTTCGTGCATCATTAGAACTTTCATAACATTTCGAGTTCGTGGGAATTGACAATGAACAGAACTTCGTATAATGATCGAATGTTATGCGAAGCATAAAGCATTGCCACATGGAAAATGTAGATAAACTTCTGAAACAAATGAATATTCTGGATTCTCGAAATTTTGTTTCAAACAGGCACCAAAATTAACAGTTATTCTAAAATCTTCTACGATAAAAGTCATTAATAAAAAGTTGATTATATACACAAAATATAAAGGAAAAAATTCGAAGAAGAAAATGATTAAAAAATATCAATTCTTATGGTTACAAGTAGCAGTCATTAGTGTCGAAAGAATTGTATCCTCCTCAATTCTATTTCCCCCCTCATCCTATTTCGATTGCTCAAAACAGTTAGCGATGAGAGAAATTCATTTCGATCGCTCGTAACACTTATCATTGATAAGATGCTCGTAATTTATTGTCACGTGAACTATAATGTATCGGAATAATTGTGAAAAGTATTTTACATATGCGTATATAGTGAATATTCTGTAACATACTAATATATTGCTTATTGTATTACATTTTATATATACCTATATACTTTGCATATTTTGCATATTTTTCGTGCACGAACTTCCGCAGTCTACTTATCAACGAGAGAAGTTCATTTCGATTACTCATAACAGTTATATCAATGAGAGAAATTTATTACGATCACTCATAACTAGAGTGTGGATCTTTATGCATTTATGACAAAAATGAGTAGATGTTATTTAAAACAAAAGAAACATTAAAAGAGTTTAAAAATACTGTTGCATTATATTCAACCTATTAAACATATCGAAAAAGTAAATAAATTTCGATTTCATTACAGTTTGTTATAATTCAGGTAGAACATTTTTATTTTGCATAAAGATCCGCAGTCTACTCATAACATTTATCCATGAGAGAAGTTCCAAAGTCTACCATTTGAAAGTTGTACTATTTAATAACAACTGTTACAAATTTCCTTTATCAATAACATTTATGAGCGGTCGAAATGAACTTTTCTCATTAATAACTGTTATGAGCGATAGAAATAAATTTCTCTCGTCGACAACTGTTATGAGCGACCGAAATAAACTTCTGGCTTCGATAACTGTTATTAGCGATCGAAATAAATTTCTCTCATTGTAACTGTTATAAGTGATGGAAATGAATTTCTCTCAACGATGACATTACTTATAATCCCTGTTTGTAACCAATACGATTTTAGTCGATCAAATGTTGTTATTCCATGACTTTTTTTCTTTTTGGTTAGAACAGCTAGGGTCTCTGGTATCAAACCATTCGGAGGACGCGGTTTTCTGTCAGGAGCATTAGATCAGCACCAATTGCCTTAGCACTAGGTACAGTTTCGGGCGGCCCGAGTGTCACGAAGTAGTATCGGGAGCCCGAATCGAGCCCGCTCGACTTTCTGCGACTCGACCCGAACCCGAATATCGGGCGGCCCGCACATGTCTACTTAGCACTCGAAACTGTACTTCCAACCTTCACGCACAAATCGGTCGCTATCGTTCGACGTTATCGACGCGTCTTGCCCCGAAATTCCCAAAGAACGAAGAGCGTTTCAGCGAATATACGCCTGTCCGATCAGCGACGTCTTAATTCGACCTGCTCGATAATCCCAGCGTGTAGTCAGTTGGCAAGAGAAAGAGAATGCGAGGAAGAAACACGAAGAGCGAAGGAGAGTGAACCCGGCGAACAGGAGCTCGGTGAAACGATCTGGCGAATTAACGAGAACCACCTGACGATCTGTTCGAAGCCCGCGTGCTCCCATTCGGACCTTCGGAAGGTGGATCGTGGAGCATGCTCGTTGTGCCGATCCACGGGTCACGATCGATCGATCGATCGATCTGCAATCGAGACCCCGCGCGAACCGAACCGATCCCGGTCGAGTCGAATCGAGGCATAAATCCGCAGGCAGCTCGAGATTTGCTCGTGCATGGCCAATAAACACGCCCGGTTAATGATTTATCCCGATCGAGAGGCTGACGCACGCACAAACCTACCTACAGTAAGGAGCAAAACTGAACCAATAACCACAAGTTTTGTATAAATCATTATTTATTACTAGAAATATAGAAGAATAACAAAAAATCAACATTATAATTATTTTCATCATAGTGTGAAGTAACTTAAGAATTTTTTTCAATAATTAACCCCCTGCACTACTATTTATTTTGTGATTATAATGATTAGAAATTCTTCATCGTTCACAATTTCATAGAACAAGAAAGATAGTTTATATTTATTGTATGCCTATCTTTTCTCCAAAGGATATATATCAACTATAACAAAGTAAATTTTTATTTTCGTTTAAAGAAACTTAATAACATACATATTTATTAGACTCTGTTCAGAATCTTCATCACGAGTCTGACTCGATATTGTAGGGCAAGGGGTTAATGTCTCCTCGATTAGCAATGACGACAAAAATAGATTGACTCGGTTTTGCACCATGTCCAATAGTTGGCAATACTTAATATATCACTTATTTTTAATTTATCGTCCACAACCCTTGTGCTTGTAAAACTGCACTAATGCGCTTTGGCATACTTTCTACTAATTTTTTGTAATAATCCCGATATATTTGTTCCCACTGTTCTTGAATTCTATCATACAAATCTGTGATTGATATTGATTGGGAGTCATATCAATTTACATTAAATTCAAAATTACATTCTTTTCTTCAAAAGGCATATTTTCAACAGCATCTATGAGATGATCTTGTAAAATATCCTTGTACATGTACTGATTCATGATGCCATTAATTCGGTGAAGTGATCCAACACCAAATGCTGTTAGGCACCCCCCGAACATTAGGGATCCGCCTCCATACTTTAACGTTTGTTTCACATGTCATGGTTTAAGTTTTTAAGTTGGTCCAGTTTTGATATTTTGTAGCAAATTCCAAACGACGTTTAATATTTTTTTTCGATAACATTGGCTTCTCTTTTTTCTTAATGCTTCTAAACTAAGCTCCTTTGAGGGTTTTTCGTGCTGTCCACTGACTTATTTGTATATTCGTATCTTCTTTTATTAATTTTGCAGCCATAATGGAACTTGAAGCTTCACCAGATGTGACAAACCGTATAATCCTTCGTTCATCCTGCGGTAATAATATTTTTGGTCTTCCTCCAACATTTAATAATATACTTTTACAGTATTTTTTTCTTATTCTCTGCACTGTCGATTGACTAACACTGCAGGTTTTCACCGCCTTACGCGTTGACAAGCCGTCATTCAAAAGAGAAATGACTTTTTTTACACAATTTGAAGCAATTGACTTCATATTTATTCTTACTTCACTTTCGTGCTTTTCCGTTCGACTGATTGCGAAGAACTGAGTGTTAAGATGTAGACTAATAGTTTGTAAACATACCAAAGTGCTAGATGTAAACATACTACTAGAACATCTCACGTAAACATTTCTTGTAGGGACCGGTGCAAAACCGAGTCAATCTATTTTTGTCGTCATTGCTAATCGAGGAGACATTAATTATTGAAATAATTTCTTAAGTTACTTTTAACTATGACAAAAACAATTATAATGTTGATTTTTTGTTATTCTTCTATATTCCTAGCAATAAATAATGATTTATACAAAACTTGTGGTTATTGGTTCAGTTTTGCTCCTTACTGTACATGTCCGCTCTCTAGCATAAGTAGCGAGTAGTATTGCGCTCGCAACAGTGTTGTTTCGCGTCCCGCGGAACGCTTTCTTTTCGCGTAACTGTCCGGACACACGCCGATCGTGAGTCATACTTAAGCATTCCCGCCGCCAATGCAACTGGGAACCAAACACGGGCCCGACCCGGCCAGGCCCGAGCTTTTATCGAGAACGCGACAGCCGAGAGCTGTATTTACGAGCGTTGCGGTCGAATCGGCCGTCCTCCTTCTCCCCGTAGAATCGCGATTCCGTCTATGTAAGTCGGGATTAAGTTGTTCCGGGCTGGAGCCTCGCGATCGCTAATTACGATCGATCACTTGGCTGCACTCGCCAGCTCGTAATTAGCGCCGCAACGCATGCTTATTAACGCCTCGCGGCCCTAGAATCGCATGATAGGGTATACCCCACAGAATAATAAAATTCCAACGTTACCGGAAAATATTATTTCCTCGCGTATTTAAGTTTTGTACGCCACAATAAATTGGATTTTTCGTTATCTTTTAATAAACGGAGTTGCGTAATTTATAACGGCCAAGTCAAGGGATTATGTGTTATGCTTCGAGTCTGGTTTAGCTATGCTTTCGACGAGAAAAGTAGTTGCAGTGGTTTTGCTGGTGGTGCTAATTGACTATGAATTATGAATTAGGGCCAACGTAGTTATATGCAGTCTGATATGATAATGTCTTATTGGCACGGTTCTTGCTCCTACGATGGCAGTGCTGATTCCCTTCTATATTTTCTTGAAAAACGTAGAGGATTTTACTTCGACGCACGTTAACCGCGTGATTAACTATTCAGAGTTAAAAATCAATTTTCGACGTGATATTAATCTCCTGTAATTTAAAGGTACATGCAGTATGCCAGTAGCACTCTAACGTCCTGGTTCCAATAGTTCCAAACTTTCTCGACAGATGCCAGGAAACACGAAAAATAGTTAACTTCTGTCTAAACTGTATAAAAACGTGTGCTTCTATAATTTACAATAATTTTGTACAGTATCTCTATGATTCTTTTCTCTTCGTTAAGTCTTTGGTACTGTCTTCAACGCTTCTGATACCTTTGCTGTTTTGTGTTTCACTGACTCATTTTCGTTAGGAATCAACGGTCCAATCGTAATTTCTATAGATATCTCGAATAGAAATAATTTTTTCATGAAATTTTCACCAACATATTCGTGGCATTTTTCCGATTGGAATCAAACCAAATATGATATAATTCCGATGTTATTTACTTGCGTAATGAACGATGAAAGTTACTTCCCATTAAAATTACATTAGCGGAAAACTAGTGTAAATATGATCCCCAATTATGTCGCGTTTGGTATCATTGTAATCAGAAAAATGCCACAACGTGACACTGACGAAAAAATGTTTGGAACAAAAGTCGAACGACATTCAGTCGTCTATAAACACCCGAGAGAAAATAATTACAAAACAGTTTTCTTAATAAAAACGTATGGTCACCTTAATTTTTTAACTGCCACTATGTATCTTTTATTACATATTGTTGTAGCTGACGTCAAGACGAATCCAATAACCTATTTTACTATGGCTTTAAGTCTTGAAATAATGCTGAAATAATTTTGTCCGCCTAGGTCGGCGAAATATCACTCTGCGCGTCGTACAAATTGTAAACTATTATATCTAATAATTTTCGTGGTCCGGAGACGTGCGAGTTGTGTTATATTCTTTGATGAGTATTTTTTTTTCTTTAATTATCTCCCTATATTGCGCACAGAGTGTATTGAATAAACAAATTGTTGATGTATTTTTTCAATAACCTATTTTGCTATGGCTTCAAATAATGCTGAAATCATTTTCTCCGCCTAGATTGTCATTTTCGATCACCGTGGCGTATTCTCGAAATTATTCAGACGACCCGGAATCGCGCTTATGCTCGAGAGTCTACTTCTCTTATCAGCGCAATTCCAACGTTGCTCGGTCCCCTCTGTCGGACAGTCACGGAAGATTAAAAATTGAAAACGACAGGGATATCCGGACAAATTCATGGCACGCGAAGAAACGGTATCGCTCGCGATATGTCGCCCGGCGAATTGACAAATCGGGCCTGAACATATTCGTATCTATCTCGTGCTCATTGTACGACGCGGCGAGATACCGGTACACGTTCCCGTCGAGAACGGTCCCGCAACGGAGATTTTCGCTCGCGACCAGTAAACCACGCGATTATATCGCGACGATAGCGAAGTGTCGGCCCGAGCAAAGCTGAATCGTACCGGTTCCCATTACACCCGGCATTATGGATCGTTAAGTCCGACACACGACCTATCTTCCCATAAATCGCTCGGGACTTGTCTCCCGATCAATTAGACGAGCCTCCCCGACTATCTCACCAAAGATTTTACGGGTTTCGTGACGCCCTGCGCGAAAATCTCTTTGTTTGGACGCCGCACAGTGGGCAAAAACGGCCTTTTTCGATTCAAAATCAAAGAACTTTCGATAGGAATGAGGTAGAGCGATGAAATTTTTTTTAAATGAAAGCTGAAACTTTGTAGAATATGGGAAAAATAGGGAGATTACGGTACGAACGTTTTTTAACCTTGAGAAAATTCGTTAAAGTTGCACAATTTCAAGAAAGTGCCAGTAGTAATGACAGCGATACGTCAAGTGATGACGAGATGTGAAGTGCTTCATGTTTCGTAAGTAACTCGAAACGTTAAAATACTTCATTATTATTATTTTTATTGTGTTTTATATATGAGGACACGATATACTTTCAAACTAGTGTGTTATCAAGTCATTTTAACGAAAAAATTTCATTCATTTGTGTCACAAAAATGTATTTTTTTCAAAAACCAGAGGTCGTAGACAAATTTTGAAAACAGATTTGAAATCAGCGTGAAAAAATCTATGGGAAACGATATATAGCGTGTTAAAAAAGAATTTTCCGCGCGTATTAGCGGCAAAAACAAAATTTTCTTGAAATTGTGCAACTTTAACGAATTTTCTCAAGGTTAAAAAACGTTCGTACCGTAATCTCTCTATTTTTCTCATATTCTACAAAGTTTCAGCTTTCATTTAAAAAAAATTTCATCGCTCTACCTCATTCCTATCGAAAGTTCTTTGATTTTGAATCGAAAAAGGCCGTTTTTGCCCACTGTGCGCTGGTCCTACTATCGTGGTTCACACGTTCACGTTTTTCTGCCAATGCACCGAACACCCACGTGTTATTAGAATATGCGAAATTCGAGATTAGTTGCAAAGAACACCGAATTTTGTGTCAACATAACGAGCATTCCAAATTTTGCTAGTACACGTGAAGTGCAAGATTAACTACGGACATTACGAGTCTAGCAGAACACAATTTTCTAAGTGTAATTTGTGATGGTTCAATCTAATATTGATGTGCGAAATGTGAATCAGCATAACAATAATAACTACACGCGAAATACTTTTCTTTTCGAAATGCTATTTCTCGTGCCGGTGATTTTGATATTTTAACATTGAACTCGAAGCGGTATTAAATTTCATTGACCTTCATATTTTATTGCAATTCTCAATGAAATATTTACTTTTCAGTTTCTGTTTTATCAAAGAGTTTCCAGCTTCGTGAAATGTTCACAGTTCGTGAAAAGTTTATGGAATGACCACTTTTATATATTGACCAGCTTCGATTTTTCTTTGCGTAAAAAAAAAGAAACCGGAACTTAAAACATCTGCGACCGACCGCCATCGAAACTGCAGAAATTGTTCATCGTATTGTGTTTTCGTTCGTTTTTGCTGTTCGAAGGCTCCGTTTGATCTAAGATTCCTGCGTTTTTTGCCTTCTGGTACAGGTAAGAAACACCGTATCGTTCTTATTTGAGGGAGCCCGCGGGGCGGTATCGACCGGATGGAAATACTTTTTCCAATTTCAAAGGGCGAATTTACATTCGGCATTCTCAACTATTCATGAAAGGCAGCGTTGCATCAAACAACCGTATGCAAGACCGGGGAGGATCTCTCTTCGCGGAAATGATGCCGAACATCATCAAACCGAGTGCTCTCTCGTTCGGAAGAATATTTTCCCGACCGCGGTGGATAACAATTCCGTGCGAGCTCGTCGCGATCAGACTTTCCTTAATAACCACCCGGAATAATAGCAGCGTTGGGTACCATTCAACGCAAACAATGGCCGACAATCAGAAAAGGCTACTGCCTCGGTGCTTCGATAACTGAATAGCAACCCCGGTGCCATCCTCAGTACTTTATCTATCGGTCGTCGAGAAGTGAATTTAGCGTTATCAAACGCGTCGATTCATTAGTCGAGCAATGCGCCGATAGTGCAAATTACGTAGACTGGATATTTTCGCACCCGCCTGCAATGTTATTATAATTTTTGGCACGCCAAGAATTTTACGCTTCGATTCGCTTTTTATTTGTGGAACGATAATTCTATTATAGCGGCACATTTTTAGATAAGACTGCGAACTAACAGGTAAAATAAATGTTAAAGTTGATTCAGCTTTTCAGGGAATTGCACTCGAGAGAACGTGTGCGGGAACTTAAGTTTTTCACCACCCCTCAAAGTTTCCGAGAACTCGTTCGGCAACCTGTGTTATGATTTTTACGAGGCCACGGAAAATTCACGATCACGTAAAGAACTATCAACAAAGCGTCCACCGGTCCCTCCAAATCTTTACAGTCTCCAGTGTCACGCCCAAAATTTGAGCATTACACCGTAAACTCCGTTTACCCTCTTCCAAAAAATCCTCACACAGACACACGATCCCAACAATCATTCGCGACGTTTAAACTCTCCCGACCGCGACACCGAAATTTCTCGAAAATTTAAATCCGAGCACCGAAGGTACCGACCCGATTCCTTCGTCAACCAAGAAACATACCCCAGAAACCATTCACAGCCGCGTCATCTTCAGCCGCAGTCCAGAACGTATACCCTGAAACCTCGCCCACGATCCTCTATGATTCATCCTCGTTAATCAGTCCAATCACCGAGCCGAAAAAAACACGGGTCTGCGGCGTTTATAAATCGTGCGGGTAAAAGTCACTCGCAACCGTGCGTGCGTGGTTCATCCGGAGCGACTGGGTTCCCTAACCTGATCGCGCATAGAGCTCTGCCCCCGAAAAGCCAGGGTGTCTACCTCGGCTACGAAACTTTAGTAGGACAGCACCGGTCACCATGAATCATTCTCGCAGGCCTACTCCCTTCCGAGCAGGGGCCTCGGCCCCGAAGCAGTTGTCCCACATCGGCGTCCACCGACCATCACTATTTCAGCTTCGCCGGGGAGCACGCCCCGACTATCCGGCGCTGCAGCGGCGCTACGTCGTCGACGAGAGTCCGTCGACGGCCCGACGACTCGTCACGGGATCGTCGACACGCGGCGAGGGCACGCGAGTAGAGTGCTATTCTCGCACGTGATCGTCGCTGCGGAGCCAGGTATAGCCGTGCGCGCGGCTCGCGTACCTGAAGAACAAGCGTCTTCGGGGTCCGCGGATTATGCGGGACAAAACGCGTTCGACCGCAGCCTGCAGCAGAGACAACGCGATTTTACGCGGTTTCGCTCGCTAACGATCGAGCCCGCCAGAGAACCGATCCTCTGATCCTTGAAGAGGTTCGCGCGGTGGACCATGGGATTCCGTTTTCCCGATCATCGACTCCCACCAACAGTCCCCCACCAACGATTTTCACTGTGCTCGCACCTTCTTTCCTTTCGGGATATCCTCTTCCTCCCGGACGGACGTCTTTCCGGATCCTCGATCAGAATCACACTAGATCGAACACGGGGCTGACACCGATACCGCGACGATTATTTATTACTATCGGTACGATTATGATGAATTTTATCGTACACCGATCGAAAAGCACCGATCGAGATCAGGGACACTGTTCGAGGACGCAAAGACGCAACGGACGCAAGGACGCAAGGACGCGTTCCGACGCTCGAACACCACGACTACGCGGCGCTGGACCACCCGGAGTCCACGATTCTCTGATTCCTTCCCTTCGCCGTCCTCTCTTCTCTCGTACTGTGTATACGCCGATCAACCACCCACCCTCCGTGCCCCGGCCCCGTCGCATCCCCCTCCCTCCCCTACACAACCCCCAGATATAGTAGGATGCGGGGAGTTGCTGGGGTGGGATCAATATGAGGTTGAGCGAACGCGGGAAATTCGCGCGCAGGTCCTTCTCCACCCTTCCACCCTTCCACCCTGCGTGCCGAGGCTACCCCTAGCTCCCCGCCTGTCCTCTTGCCAACACCCTCTGCCTTCACCGCTCTGTTGCAGAACCCTGTCTCGCTTTCACCCCTGCAACCTTCTTTCGCCGACTTTTCCCACTCTACTTTCGCCGCCTCTTTTTCTAGTCCAGGGACGCGGAACGCTCGCGGTCTCCGTTCACGAACGCAACTCCACCTTCGACAAAGCTCTCCGAGCTGCCTCTCTCGTCTACAACCGTCGGCCATAAGCATTTGGACACCACCGTTCGGATCGCCCTATTATTTATTCGCCAGGCTGATTATACACTGCACGAAATTTTTCTATAAAAAGCCACCTACATTTTGGTGTATTTTTAAAAAATATAAAGAAATTTGTAACTTTCCAAATATCTATAACATTGTATACTGACTACTGAGTAGAGATATAGATCCACTTTCTCACAAATGTTTACGTCTTGAATCTGTTTACATTTTCGTCGAAGGCCACCGGAACGGGAGTGCGAAATTTCTATAAAGCCACTTAGTTTGTGTTTAAATTTTGTGTGGACAACACGTGAGTCTCAGCTAAGGAACTTTAATTGTAATTGAGATGTGCGTATTTATACTAAAATTGATTTTTAAATTCATAAAAATTGTATATATATATATATATATTATATTTGTATTTATTTTTATTAGAATGCCACGAGGCAAGTTGTTGACCAGTGAAGAGAAGGCATCCACTGATGCTTATAAAGATATAGGGTGTTCTAATCGATCAATTGCGAAAAAAATTAATAGATCGCGTATTTTAATAGATAATTATATAAATTTGGGCGAAGAATATGGTAAGAAACACTCTACAGGTGGAAATAAAAAATTGACAAGAAGACGATATTCATTATTGATGAGGCTGACAGCAAGGGAAACAAAAAGTGCAGCACAACTTCGAACTGAACTACAACTACAAGAGCGATTTAAATGGAAATAAATGCTCCAGAAACCAGCACTCGAAGAACGACATAAACAAGCTCGTCTCGAATTTGGACAAAGACATACGCCCTGGACAGAAGAATGGAACAATATAACTTTCTTCGATGAGAAAAAATGTAACTTAGATGGGCCAGATGGTCACAAGTACTACTGCCACTATTTAAGAAAAGAACCTAACGTAGCAATGAGTCGTAACTTCGGTGGAGGCTCATTAATGATTTTGGCTGCATTCAGAGCCAATAAAAAACCCCAATCTCTCGAATTAACCACAGAATGAATTCGTCACAATACACGGAACTGTTGGAGATAGTCTTAGTACCATTCACTGAAGAAATTGAGACAATTTCATTTTTCAACAGGATAACGCCTCAGTTCATATATCAAGAGAAACAAAGGAGTGGTTAGACAGCAGAAATATCAGGGTTTTGACATGGCCAGTTTGTTCACCAGATTTAAACCCCATTGAGAACCTTTGGGGAATGCTTGCAAGAAAAGTATATGGCAATTGTAAACAGTACAATTCTGTTTCTGAGTTATGGACTGCAGTGAACGAAGCGTGGACATCGATCGAAGCAGAAACTCTTCGTGCTTTGATTGCATCAATACCTAATCGACTTTTCGACGTTATTCGAAAAAATGGCAATTATACTAAGTATTAATTTAGAAATTTCGAAGAAATTTTTGTTAATATTGATGTTATCTACTTAAAAAACGTTTGGCTTTATGGAAATTTCGTAGTTCGATTTTTGTTAAACTCTATAATTTTACGTTTTCATATAAATAAAGAATATATCTATGACTGCAAACATGTATATGGTTTCTTTTGTTAATCCAAAAATGCTATGATGCATCAGCTTCTCATTACTATGACATAATTATAAGATTTTACCAAAAAATCAGGCGGATTTATGGAAATTTCGGGCAGTGTATTAGGTTGGCGAGAAAGTTAGTTTTCACTTCAGAAAAGGGTCGATTTCATTTCGTTTGAGATGCATATCGCATATGTTGATGCGTTGCGTTAAGTGAATTTCTTTCAATTCGTGTGTAACCCAAATATCGAGCTTCTTAACGATTCCGAGACTTTTTAAACAATATTCTATAGTTGTATGCGAGACATTTAACCTGTCTGCAATCTCTCGGACAGTTATATGACGATCCGATTCAATAATGGCTTTCATTGGTCATCATCAACTTCAGATGGTCAACCAGAACGTTGGTCGTCTTCAAGTGAGAAATTTCCAGAACGTAATTTTTTAAAACAATTCTTTCACGTGCGTTCTGTTAAGCAATCCACACCATAAACTTCACATACAGAAAGTCACGAAAGTATTCGAACGTTCTAAACTGAAAAGTTTGAAGCTTAAAAAATACGAGTCTTATTATGAATTACAAAATACTTTTATTTCTATAATAACGTATGATAATCATGATTACATATATTAAATTTCAACTGTCTTTGATAGTATCAATACTAGTTATGAAACATTTCTTGGTAACATCAACTAAATGAACGTCACAAAAGTATTCGAACGATTAAATTCAAAATAGAGATTTTAAATAAATGTAGTGTTTTAATATTTTGTCAGACCACCACGAACATTATTACTAAAACTTCTGCAATCTTATTAATACTTAAAGTACTGAACACGGGAATTGTGGAATACTAACTGCGGTCATATTTGAGGTTTGTTTTGTTTTGGGAGGTTCGTCGTTCGAATACTTTTGTGACGTTCATTTAGTCGATGTTACCAAAAAATGTTTCGTAACTAGTGTTGATATTATCAAATACATTTGAAATTTAATATATGTTAATCATGATTATCATACGTTATTATATAAATAAAAGTATTTTGTGATTCATAATATGACTCGTATTTTTTAAGCTCCAAACTTTTTATTTCGGAGCGTTCGAATACTTGCGTGACTCACTGTATGTCTTTGTGAGCCTCGGCAGCTTTTTTACCTCTACGGAAATAAAAAAGCAACATGTGCCTATAATGTGTTTGCACTCCATGTTCAAATTGACACTGACAATGTAATTTGCTTCAAAAGTAACCTAAAAGATGCAGTTATGAAATGTCAGAAAGAAAACAAACGCAAAGTTAACAGAAGTCAATCAAACAAATCATAAAGGCATCTATTAGTGAAAACCGAAATTACTTTCTTGCCAACCCAATATTTATTCGCCAAGCTGATTATAATATCAATGCGCTACACGGTGAGTTTGAACGCGATCATCCGAGGGTTTACACGCTGGGAGACCTCTCTATCCCTGGGATCGTAGCTTGGACGTTATTGCTTCTTCAGGATCCACCCTATCTCTCCCTTTCTCTTTTTGCCTGTCTCTTTGGTCGGCAGCACTTTGGTCGGCAGCACTTTAAATCGGGGTCGCTGATACGTTATACGAGCGTAATTGTTATTCCACGATTGTCGCGATAGGGTCGAATCAACCGTTTTATTATAATATTGATGTGCTCGTTGTTACCGTGACTGCCAATGCTAAAAACGCGACATTTCGCTAGCGAGGACTCATTGTGCACGTGGAAGAATAGAATTTGAATGTCGAATTATCTGTTGATTGGGATTATTATAATGCGAAAGGTCGGGTGTTGTTCCGTAAATTTTGCACGTTCAACGCTGAATCCATAACCTTCCAAAAATCCCACGAGATTCAAGCAATTTTTAAAACGTTTTCAGAGTGCTACTTTAAATGTACTTAGTTTAGTTACTGAATTCAAACATACCAAAAAATACAATTTTCATTGTAAGAATATTTCGCACGAATGGGTCTTTGTAATTTTAGCAATTATAAAACAAGAATCTAAAATGAGTGACCTAACAAACAGCTTCAATAATAACACTTTGACCGCCATGTTTTTACCAAAGTTGAAAATTAATTTTTCCTACCTACGTTAAGTAAACCTACGTTTATTTTTTCTATCTATGTTTCCTACCTACGTTAAATAAACTAAATTTGATTAGGATCTATTAGGTTGTTGCAACTGAAATGACCGTTTTTCACATTTGAAATTTCCTAGTATTCTTTGTAGTTTAGTTTTTAGAAATTGTATAATGTGAAAAGTGTATATCTCGTGCATGAATTTGCGTGTATAAGTTTATTGATATTGTACAGTGTACGTGATTCAAAATCGATTTTCGTTCACTACGGAAAAAGGAAATTCGTATAATTTGCTTACAGGAGTTCAAATGCATATACTGCATTTGAAGCAGCGGAAAACATAAATGCTGCTTGTGGTGAAGGTATAGCAAGCGATCGAACCATAAGATGTTGGTTTGAAAAATTTCGTTCCGGTGATACAAATTTGGAAAATAAGCCTCGTGGTCATAAGCCAGCAGCGATTAACCCCTTGCACTACTATTTATTTTGTGATTATAATGATGAGGAATTCTTCATCGTTCAGAATTTCATAGAAGGAAAAGGTAGTTTATATTTATTGTATGCCTATGTTTTCTCCAAAGGATATATATGAACTACAACAAAATAGAATTTTAGTTCGGTTAAAAGGAAATTAATGACATACATATTTATTAGACTGCGTTCAGAATCTTCATCACGAGTCCGAGTTAATATTGTAGGGCAAGGGATTAAAGATTCGGGTTTAAAAGCGATAGTTGAAAGGGATTCACGTCTAACTGTTCGGAAAATCGCGGAGAAAACCAACATACACTATTCAACTGTCTCTCGACATCTGAAAAGTTAACTTTGGAAAAAGTAAAAAAGTTAGATAAATGTGTCCCACATGAATGTTACTTTGTCGACAGAATAATGAAGGGATATTAAGCAGGGTAATTACCTGTGATGAAAAATGGATTCTCTACGGCAATCGAAGATGTTCTACGCAGTAACTAACGCTTCATTCGCGTAACACACATTGATGTCTGTATGGTGGTCAAAGGGTGTTGTACGTTACTCATTTTTAATAAAAGGCGAAACCATAAATGCTGATAAATACTGTCAGGAAATTGGTATAATGTACGAAAAACTGCGTGTTCAACAGCCGGCGTTAGTAGATAATATTGTGAAAAAAAAATTAACAGAGTTGAAGTGTGAAGTTCTCCCTCACCCTCCTTATTCACCTGCCCTGTTACCTACTGATTACCATTTTTTCAAGCACCTAGATGGCTTTTTGAATGAAAAAATATTCAAAGAAGAATGTGCTGTAAAAACTCCATTTGATGGATTTATTGCCTCACGTTTATTAGATTTCGATTCATGAAATATCGATAAACTTTGTAAAATAAAAGTTTCTGTTAAAGATTCACAAACGGGCATTTCATTTCCAACAATCTAATAGTAGTTATGGACGCTAGTGCACCACGTTTTTTCTTTCCAACCTCACCTGATCCACCCTCAGCCACGACTGGCATCTTGTTTTTCGCTCTCTCCGAATGGAGAACTCCCTGCGAAGAGGCTCGAGAAGCTTTCGGCGATTCTTTTTTGCCAGCACTATGGCCGACCCCCCGCGGGAAATTGCGTTGTCAAAGCGGCTCGCCTAAGAGACGGAACAGGGGTGAATTATGGACGAATGATTTTGGTGATATTGATTTTCTGGATACCACAGTCCGTCGAGAGCTTTCCACTTTCTTGGTGGAGATGGTGGACTGATTTGGAAGTCGGATCTAGGCGATCTTTGGTCCGGCGAATGCAAGCCGGAAGTTTCTAGACGGAACCCCTGTTTCGGATAATTGAGGTGATCGATTGGAGAAGGCACTCGATTATGCGAAAGCATTCCGTATTGTGGCCTAGACTGTAGAGGACTTCGAAACTACATGTTCAGTCGCGAGTGGCTGGCACACTCGAAAAATTTGGAATACGTGACACAAGGGAAAAGGAGCGTTTCGAATATTTTAGGGATGTTCAATTATTTGCCAAACCTGGACAGACTCTGCAAGACTGTATAAATAAATAAAAGAACGCGCTCAAAATTCACGGACAGTTTAGTTTGAAATATTAAACTGAAGAATAGTATAACAGTTCTATACTTGCAGCAACCAAAGGGTATTGTAATAACTTTTTAGTAAGTTATTTTGTTTAAACCAAATACTAAACCTACCGAGCCTTAAAAGTGACTAATACATGCTGTCTTACAAAAATGACTAGATTGAATTTATTTAATAATAATTATATATATATATATATATATATTTATTTAATCATTTCGCACGAAAGCGTCTTTACAATTTCAGTAATCGTAAGATAAAAAATCTGGAACGGTCATTTTGACCGGTAGTGGTAGGTTTAGTGTTAATTTAAATATAGCAAATGTATGCAGAATAATAACTTCCGAAGTCGGATGAAAAGTACAGAAATGTGTAATAAAGATCTATTTTAATATACAGATATAAAAGATATAAAACGACGCTCTTTATTTCGAAATAAGAAAATCGCTATACCTTCTTCTTCTTCTTCATCCGAAATGCGTCGAAAACCGGTCCTGTCCCATCGGTCTTGTATCGGTATAAAATTGAATTAGTGAGATATCAGTGTTGATCGGAAATGACTACGGCGTAGGCCAAGGCCGAGGTTTAATGAGCCGAAAATGGTGTATTTATAAATATGCTGCACATGTAATTTTATATTGACATTCGCGGTATAAAAATATAGGAGGATTTCGAGTGAGATGTCAAGCTTATGGAACATCGTCGAAAATTATTGACGCGAACGTCGAACGAGACACAGTGATTGGTTCGACAGAATGTTTTTCCCGTACTGATTCGATTCTGGGAAGACACAGGCCGATTCTGAATCCACTGCTCCGTTGAATTTCCGCCAAGTAAAATTTTCACGAACCGCGATACGGTATCGTGAATTTTTTAAGCGACCTTTGTAAAATTCTGCTCCCCAAGGCCATCGAGATATGGGGTTGGAAGTTATTTACCTCCTGGATATCTTTGTACAGGGAGCGTTTTATAAAATACGGGATCGTTTCCAAGGAAAATCGAGCACATAAACAGGATGAAAATAGTTTCTCCAGCACGGTTACCTTCTCTTTTTTGCTCGCTCAGGATTAATCCTCTGATATTATCGTGCAAGCTATAAAATACGAATGTAAACGACGAAAGCGTAACGAGTGCATACAAATAATGAAAAAAGTCCTACGTGTACATATACACACTTATTTCTATGTGTATATGTTTTATCTCCGGATTCATTTCGATGGAGTATTTTCTAGACCTAACCAGTGGAAAAGTGTTGGAGAGAGAGAGCAGCTGGAATTGATTGAATTTATATGAATGAGTTGTTACTGATTATTATATTGACAATTCTCTGATATTAATTGCGAGCCGTGAACTTTATGCTGCAACGAACCACCGACCCGGTGTCTCCTCCTCTCATTTTCCCTCTCTCTCTCTCTCTCTCTCTTTCTCTTTCCAAGTAACTTTATAAAGGGGAACACGATCGAAGTTAGATTATATTTGCGCCATTACCGTCCCCTCATTTCTGACTGCCATTTTCGCGAAAATTCTGATTAAGCGTAACCAGATTTTAATTTCCGGATAAATATCCATTTAATCTTGCGGCAAAGCGAATTTTAATGGGAAACATTACCCCGAAGAAGTTGTTTACTTTTTAACCGCTAATTGTGAGGTATTCGGTTCGCAAATTTATACATTCGTAATGGCGGCGCGGCGGTACGATATAAAATATTATGTTATTATGAACATACAAAAATATTTGGGGAAAGTCAAAGAACGAGTTTATCAATAACAATAAAATTACGTCTGTGGTGATTCTTTTGAGCCCACAAGATAAGTTTTCATCCATTTTTTTCGGATTAATACTCATTTTTTGGAACTGTTATATGCGCCATTTGCATGTTCACAAATGCATATAGGTACATTTGATCACAGTGGCTTTACCGACTTCGTTTTAAGCGAGAAATGTCGTAAAACAGGTTTGAAAAATTGATGATCCGTTTTTGTTTGCGGCAAAAGTACATTTTAAAAACGCGCTCACAAAATCCTGCGGTCGGATTCGCAAAAATAACGAAGCTACAGAGCGTTTAGCGCGATGCGGTAGAGTTTGAAATATTGAGCTTTGAAACTTTAAACGCGTTTTTCTCGAAACCTCGTTTCCGACGTCTGCGTACAGGATAACTCGAAAACTAATTTACCGATCAATATCGAGCGAAGCACAATCGATTCGTGATAAGTTTATTAAAATCACTCTTTATATTCAACCTTTTTTAAAATAAGGACTTGCACGTAAAACACACACAGGTTAATATACTTAAAATACTATATAGTTATAACTGTACTAAACTATGTAAAATGAATTACATACATATACCTTTATATTGTTCTCATTTTATGAATAGACTGTTATTTTTATGTTTTTGAAGATATATTTAGTTTTATTTTACGTTGAAATAAATAACTGAATTATGCATATTTTAGTTAGTTTTCGATTTAGACGATTTATGTATAAAAATCTACGATTTCGATTTACACGGTTTTCCAAGGAACCTATCTTCAGTATAAATCGGGGGATTTGTGTATTTTGTTCAATAAATAAAGAGAGGAATGCAATTTATTGTCAGAAAATGTTTCCCGACAATGCCTATACATCCCACGTTAATTCCTATATTTCCAACAGTTTCGCTCGGTGTTATGGCAGAAAAGGCTTCGAAAGCTCCAACTTGAATTATCTTAAAGCTACTGTACCCGTCAGAGGAGAAACTGCTGTACAATTTAAGAAGTGTGCAATAAAGGTGACATAGTAATGAACGCAGTGGAAAGAAACGCAGAGACACAGTTTACGAGCTAATAAATAAAATGCCGCGACAGCCTCGGACGCGACGGTGCGCCGCGTCGGCCCAGGTAGATTTTTAATAACCATTACACTAATGTTTTCAACGGCGGTGCCACTTTCGCGTGGCAGTCCTCTCTCCGAGAAATAAATGAGCCCTTCCGGCCCGTGGACGACGTCGTCGGCGGCGATGAGATTCGAGTGGTGAATTGGAATCCAGCCAGAAGAACGTAAATGAATGACGTCACCTCCCGTGGCAGAGCAACCGCCACGGCCCTCGTAATTATTGTTGCAAACAAGCCCGGGGAGAACGCCGGCATCTCGCGAACCCGCGGATACCACCGACGAATCCACACCACCCACCGAACCTGTTATCGATACAATAATAGATAAAGTGATTTCGGGATGAGCAGCTGCCGCCAACTCGTTGTCGCGTCCGCGAGTCCTACAGATGCATCAAACCGATACGGAAACACATGGCTCGCTGCCAATCGCGTTCCAGTGGCAATTTTACAGAGGCGATTATAACAAAAGATACTGAAGACTCGGAACCGGACACTCGAACGTTATCTACTAAAAGTGGCGGCTGTAATTTCCATAGTACGCACGCCGCACAGTGGGCATTTTGAAAAAAATTCAAAATCAAAGAACTTTCGATAGAAATGAGGTAGAGCGATGAACTTTTTTTTTAAATTAAAGCTGAAACTTTGTCGAATATGAGAAAAATAGGAAGATTATATGGTACTGTTAAATTTTGGCGCTAATCCGCGAGTCAACACGCATGTTCGTCTCTAAGGAAAACCACCGCCACGTGGTGGATTGCATTTCGTTTGTTTAGGCAGTCTTTTGTTAAACGCGGCTCTTCTCTTGTCGAAGCGTTGCCGCGATCGTCGCATTGTACCGCGAACCACGTTGTGTGCCGCACGTATGGCGATGCGCGTTTTTGTATCTTAAATAAACTAATCTATTTTAACCACGCACCGAGCGAACCGCGCTCTGTCATAAACCTAATATTTCCTAACAGGTACGAACGTTTTTTAACCTTGAGAAAATTCGTTAAACTTGCACAGTTTCAAGAAAATTGTGTTTCTTCCAATACCACGCGAGGAACAAATTTTTTTCTAACATGCTGTATATCATTTTCCATAGATTTTTTCACGCTGATTTCATATCTGTTTTCAGAATTTGTCTATGATCTCTGGTTTTTACAAAAAATAGATTTTTCTGACACAAAACTAATGAAATAATTGTTGTTTTGAAAATGCTGTAACTTTTTTAGTGCAAATAGGTGCATCAAATTTCTTTTAATATCGATTTCTGTAAACACTATTGTTATAATTAAACTCAAATTTAGCTGCGTAAGTCTGCGTCTGTAGCCGTGAGACATTTTTTAAGAACATGCATTTTTACATATTATAAAGCCGTTATCGGAAGGCTTCATTGAATAAGTAAATAATTTTAATTAAAACATCTAATTAAACAAATTTGTATGATGAATTTTTACAGCTCCATTTATAATTACTTTCACCTGGAATTCTGGAATATAAACTCTCATTGATTTTTCATAAACAATAACTCTTTAATTATACAGTTTCGTGGGTATGTTTATATAACATTATTTGTTTAAAATTGTGTTTCAAATCGATTAGAGAAAGCACGTCCTATGCGGGTAGCTGTATAAGGGTAGGTGTGTGTAGGAATGTGTAAAATAGTATTTCAAATAGTTGATAGTAACTTATATTTTTATGATATTTTGTTGCCTGTAATGTTATTACGATATTGTAGTCTGTTTATCAACATGTTACATATTCGTAATTAAACTAGAAATAATACTTTGCTAACTATTATAGCTTCTCATGTTAAAAATTATAATTTATAATATTAACTACTTGCTCAACTTATTTTCATTGTAAGGAAATATTTGAAATACAAAATAAAAATATTTAATTTTATCTATCTGGTTATCAAAATAAAAATATTTCATTTAAAGTAGTATCTTATTTGAACCACATTAAATTATACTATATACCAAATTATTAATGATCGTTAATATACGTTGCAAAATATGATAGAAAACCTTGTATCCAATGTTCCACATACAAATACTAATCCTACATTATAAAATACTAATGTAAAGTGTACTTACTTCTGAATCTTCTGTACCTCCGTCGGATCCACAGCACACAATTATCCACTCACGAGAATAGGTCCGAATAATTGAACACACATATTGAATCACTAAACAACACACACACACAACACATTTTATAAAATCGTGACAACGAACGAGAAGATGTCACTCCGACCACGAACAAAATAATACTGCGATTTTAACAATGATCCCTTCCACGGAAGTGGAAGGGGTCAGGTTATCCTAGGCAGGTTAGATGCCGAGGGTCTATAAACACTAGATACAAAACCAACAAAAAAAAATTATGGCGGGGCGCCGACCCTATTTCCCGGAATTTCCTGTTTTCGTATCACGCGTCCGTGGGATGGGAACGGTTAAAATCGCAGTATTATTTTATTCGTGGTCGGAGTAACATCTTCTCGTCTGCTGTCATAATTTCTTTAAGTGTGTTGTGTGTGTTGTTTAGTGATTGTTATTCAATTATTCGGACCTATTCTCGTGAGTGAATAATTGTTTGCTGTGGATCCGACGGAGTTACAGAAGATTCAGAAGTAAGTACACTTTACATTAGTATTTTATAATGTAGTTTGTAGTACATTAGTATTATATTTTATTATTCGTATGTAGAATATTGGATGCAAGGTTTTCTTTCATATTTTGCAACTTCAATGTCCCTTTAAAACTAGATTTACAAAGCACTAAAACTGACTACTTAACATTATTTTACAAAAATAACAAGAACGTGTCTATCCACATTTGTATCAATTTTTTAAATAATATATACCCAAACAAATAATTTTGTTGAATAATTCCCCATGGATACGTCTTCACAATGTCAATAATTGTAAATTATAAATATTAGATCCTGTCATTTTGACAGGCCCCGTGAACCTAGTGTCAAATTTCGTTTGTCTCGAGGCACGCACACGATTATGTTCCATCTCACACACTCTACACTTTACATTAGTATTTTGTAATGGAAGGTTTTGTGTACAAGGGAAACAGACAATTTCAAAATATGAATGAGTTAAAACAGTGTCTTAAGGATGAATGGAGTAAATTGTCACAAAATTATATTCGTAAATTGTTTAATTCTTTGCCAAAAAGAATGATCGAAGTCATTGAAAATAAGGGAGGTCCTACACACTACTGAGAAATAAAGTACTTGTTTCAACTTATGTCATTTTTGTTACATAAATGTTTAATTTTTGTTAAATAAATGCTTCATTTATTAACGTGTGCTATCATTTCGCCGACCACCGCTACGAGATTGTTGTTAATAAATACAAGTACGGACAGCGTAGTTCCAGTTTATCGCTATTTAATATATTACCGTAAGATGATATTTACGTACCATTTGTAAAATTTAGAGAATTCTTGATTTATCCTTGAAAACTAAATGATAGCACACTTGTGCTATCTTTTTGTCCAGGAGTGTATTTTGTGGTTCTAAACCACTGTGCACCGCATCAGTGCAGAAATATATACCGAACCCAAAGACGTACATTGAGTCCCATCGGTAGACTACGAATCTTTATGCAAAAATGAAAAATAAAAATAAGAAAATTAATGTACAACGATGAAAGTTGTGGAATCAATATTTACTATTTTTTTTCGCAACTCCTATCAATTACAATTTTATTTAAATTATCTTTACACATCGTTTAGTAAACTAAATTCTTGAAAAAACTCGAGTCATGTGGTCCACATTTTAAAACGTGTATGGAGACCTGTTTGACTGATGCACTTATGTATTTCTTCTCTTAATAACTTTAATGAACCACAAATAATATAATCCAATTCTTAAAATTGATATTTTCTCAATTTTTTGTTTCATTTAGTAATTTTTGTCAGATTTACAAATACGTAAAATGATTAACATTTGCACCAATAGTTACTTGTCCTACTGATTATACATTACACTCGTCAATGGTGCCACAAACGCATGCAACAACAACTGTAGTACTTCTCAGCTGTTCCAAGTAGTTTAGTAAAGTTACATATAGGAATACGTACAATTGAACTACGTTGCAGCAGTTTCCCAAATAAATGTGAGCAAACACGCCGGACAGCAAAGGGTTCAAACAATGTTTAAAAGGGAATATTTTTTTCAAAAGTGGACCAAACGATTTAGATTTGTTTCGGAAGTTAGAACGATTTGCTACACGACGAGGGAAAAAAGTTTTCTGAAATTGCATTTTTATCGGAATACTCGATAACACATTTGATCGTTAACATTTCTATGTTGAGTCAATTCGACTCGGAGGGAAATGTACCTTTTGTCGCAAATATAAAAAAATGGTTGAAAGATTTATAGTACTTTTTGATAGGTTCTATCCGAAACACGCATCGTTCCGTGATCAATATTTATGCATTAAAGTAGAGAATAAGTCGTATACTTGAAAACAAACTGTGTCGCGACGTCGTCGTTTCCTCGCGTGGGTAAAAATGGGTAACTTTGTTTTCAAGTGTTCGCCGCGTGCACATTGCAAAGAGCGAGAACGGGCTCGGTTTATGCGCGAGTGTCGCGAGCCGAATCAAGTTTTACGACTCCATTTTATCGATCGACCGGTAGAGTAAAAAGATTCCGCGAGACCGACGCGACGTGCACCACGCGTTGCTTCAACGAATTTCGCAGGTGCACCAGCAATTCGTACGGAAATTCCGATTACCCGAAAGTCTCTACGCTTGCTCGTTTTTTTTTTTTTTCGACCATTCTGCATGCTTGTGCTTGATTCTTGGGGGTGAAATGCCATTTTCTCGGAGATCGACTCCTGCAAAATTTCTCCAATATGCTCGAAGCTGTACAAATACAAAAAAAAATGTCGAAAAGGGAATCTGTTGGTTCTTTACGATCTAGATCGGTGGTTCTTACCCTGGGGTGCGTACACCCCTCGGGGTGCGAGAGTAAGCATTTCCAGGGGTGCGAGAGAAGTTTCTAAATCTTCGGTGGAAAATTGACTTTCTAATAAATAAATTATCTTGCAATAGATGTAATTTTCTAAATGAAGAAATTGAAACACATTTTTCAAGGGGGTGCGAGAACTTATTTTTAGACTCAAGGGGGTGTGGGTCACTGAAAAGTTTAAGAACTACTAGATGGACTTCCCCAGATTTTCACAGATTCTTTGATAACCGCATACTTGACTTTCAAGCTCTCGTGACTGTTGCACTTCGACTTCGACGGTTAAGGCTAACAAGTAGACTGCGGATCTTTATGCAAAATCAAAATTTTCTGTGTCGATTGCAAGTCACACAGGAACCTAATTTCAGTAAGTTCAAAATAACACACAGATACTCTTCAATTCTTTGAGTCTTTCTATTATTTGAAATTTTGTCAAGTTATTTTTGTCATAAATGCATAAAATCCGCACACTTATAAGTAGGCTGAAGATCTTTATGCAAAGTAAAAAATATTTGCATTGATTACAAGACACAGGAGCGAAATAAAAAAATTTCTTTCTTCTTTTAATTATTTTATTAAGCTCAAACCAATACGCTGGTGCCCTTGAATCTTTCTAATATGTCGTCTACTGCTTTAAATGGTGCTTACTCATTTTTGTCATAAATGCACAAAATCCGTAGTCTACTAATAAGTGTCGCCAGAATTTCCAAAGAAATTATACTAACGACGATTAATCCTTTGCATTCCACAAAATTTTATGAAAGGTTTCAATTGAGTCAATTGAAGAAATGAACGGGTTGACAATTTGTTTAATTCAAATACTAAACCTACCGAGCCTTAAAAGTGACTAATACATGTTGTCTTACAAAAATTACGAGATTGAATTTATTTGGATTTATTTGGATGCTCTCCTATATACAGGGTGTCCCACATAAATGGGAACACCTAAATATCTTTCGTATTTACAGTCCTATCAGAAAACTTCAGAGGACGAAGTGACACTATTGCAGAAGGCCATTTTAGTGGTGAAGAAATTATACCAACGACGATTAATCCTTTGCATTCCACAAAATTTTATGAAAGGTTTCTTATTTACTCTACCACCACTAAACGTAAACATCCAATGTTTTCTGGGGCGCTGTGCTTTCATGGAAACAATAAAGAAGTTAGTAGTGGGTAGAAAAAATTAATTCGTTCTAATTGCACAGTGTGCTCGGTGACCGTTTTAGCGATTCAGGAGAACGCGCGTTAAATATTCATCGGGACGTATAGAGCCGGCGATTCGTTACTCCGTTAGTAATTATGGTTAAGTCCACATAAACGCAGAAGAAAATTAACGAGTGGTGGTTATAAATTCAGAGATAATCCCTCTGTCTGCCTCCGTTAATTAAGAATTCGCAACGGAGGCACCGAACGCCTATCAACGGATCTCTAGGCCCGCATAGAACCGTGTATGCGGCGCACCTACACGCCCGAACGAACAGAGGGATCAACCGCACGGTGCATTGCGTAATGCAGCTCGCTGCCTAGACCTGCAACAATTTACGGGATCATTTCAGCCAGCGTGAGAGACAGGCGCATTTTCGAGCCATCTCCGAAATGATATCACTCTGACCTCTGGGTTTAATAACCACGGCCGCGCGTAGTGTGAGATTTCAGAAACCTAAGCCTCGCTCTATGCGAAAATCGAATGCCTTCGTACAGACAAAAAATTGTTGCCATAAACTTACTTCGAAGTATGTTAACACTAGAACTACCGAACCAGTCAAAATGACTGGTACCTAATTTTTTCTTTCACAATTACTGAAATTATAAAAATGTTTTCATCAGAATTTTTTGAATGAAATGTTTCATTGAAGCACATGTTTGAATAAAAATGGTATTAGGTTTGAATAGATGTAGTCTTGCCATCATTACAAAGCAATATTCATCAGTTGTATTTATTACTCGGTAGTTCTAGGGTTAAATGTCTGCATTATATTATAGTAAATTTCTTTTTCCCACTTCTTTCCGGAGTCATGCATAACTACTGTTGCAGGTGAATTTTTTTAAAGTTTTTGTTAAGAATTGTGCTTAATAACAATTAAGCATTACGTTGATGTATTTTATTCTTTAAAAATAGAAATCGATCTCATATTTAGAAATAAAAATGTTCCCGTTGGAGTTTTGAAATTGTCTACAACTCTCTTCAAAATCAAAAACTATTTAAGATTGTTATTATTAGGGGTACTCATCGTCAGTGGTTATATCGTATTTTTGGGCCCATAAAGGGCCTAGCCGATTAAGATGGTCAAAACTGCCCTTAGAGGTTTTTCAATGAATAATGAACCATTCGAAAGCTGACCAAGAAAAACCCCTATGAGCAAAATTTCAACCCCCTATCTTGCCCTTGAGGGTAGTACACAGTAAATTATGGTCATTTAATTTTTTTAAGTAAATATAGAACCAAGTATTTTTTATTACACATCGTTGTAGCTGATGTTAATACAAATCTTTTATTTATTGTTAACAAATATATGTAGTAGTAATTGGTGGTCAAATTTCAAATATCTACTAATTTTAGGCTATTTATATATAACCAAGTTACGTTCAAAGCTTGGCTTTTTGTAGTTTTTGTAAGTAATATTTGTAACATTTGTTTTGTAATGTTCATGAAAATTTTCATAAAAACCACATGCTATATAATGCACATATGATTTATATAACAATACTCGATAAATACCTCGTCGGTGGTAATACCATTTTTCGTCTATTTTCTGTCGGTAACGTAGTCACTCTACTTTATCGCGAATCTACGGAGTCTTGTTTTTAAAGTGTAATATCATATCTTACTTGTACTCTTTCATAGGGCGCAGATGTATGTCGCGCGTTCAACAGAGATTTCCGCAGAATTTGTCTTCAAGTTCCCGACGGCGATGAGTTTCCAAATTACGTACATAAAAAGCTCTCGAATTCGTCTGAAACGGAAATATTTCTCGCGACGCCGAGCACAGTAGGGGTAGAGGTAATAAAACATATCGGTTGCGGCGTGGAGATACTGAAATTCGATCGGCGATAAATCGTCTCGCGAAGTGGAACAAATATTTGATCGTTAAGGGGTTGAGAGAGCGTCGCCGCGACGGTGCCGCCGTCGCGAGCAACCCACGCACCGTTCATTGGGCGAAAATTAACGCGAAGGCATATCATATCGTAACCGAAGACAGAACGTTCCACGAATTTATAACTGGCCGCGAACAATATCCGCGCGCTCACAATGGGGATCTCGATTACAGTACGATTCGCCTGTGGGTTCACGGTGTTTAGCATGCGAGAGAAGCGAAGGGGCGTCGCGTCGCGGCAGCAAATTGTACCACGGAATCTAAATCTCACCGGAGTACCCACATACTCACCTGAGGAACTGCGTACTTGTACCCGCATTCCCGATACAAATGGATCGACTGACACTGTGATTAAGTGGCACGGCATCTCGTGTTCGCGTGCGCAATACATCGACAACCACCGTGTCTCGTGGGGTGTGCGTGTGCGTACGTGCACGTGCGCGACCGAGCACACGCGGCACACTGTGCGCGTCGATTAAAGATCGATTCACAGCGCGCTCGATCGGTCCCGATACGAGAATTTATTACGCTTTTTCAGACGTTCCTACGAGGCTCGGTCAAAACGTAAGTAACGCTACCCTATTACGTTCTGTACGTTCCTGATGTCTGCACGAAACTTCGTGGCTGCCGCTTTTTATCGGGGGAAACTTGTGTAAAATTAAATTTCTGATAATTTTTTTTTTCTTTTTAAATCGATACGAAATTTCCTCAGAAATATAAAATAATGCTTAATGCGTCAAGAAAAATTCATCTTAGAAAGATACATATAATTTAGGATTAAAATTAATTATAAAGATGTTTTTATAGTAAAATTAATGGCGTTTGATCTTTATAATGAATTTGTATAAGTTTTAAAGTGAATCTCAATGAAAAATTGAAATTTCCAATCAATTTTAATGGGGGCTAGGATTTATTCAAGTTGTTGAATATTTGTATTAATAGATTAATAAGTACTGTGTTAAAGTTTTAAGATTAACTTACATAAAAATAATCATTTTTTAAACTTGTATCAATTTAAATCGATATTTAAATATCTTCGTCGGAAATTAAATATACGATGTTGATCCTCCAACTTTCTTGTATTTTACAGACCCTAATCAAATTTGATACCATGGATATATTAATGGAAAAATTCATTTTAAAACCTGGACAAATAAGTCCGTCATCCACATATGGATAACATGGCAGTCAACGTGTTAATGGTACGGAAGGAAAAGGAAAATATTCCTTGAAAAAGTTATTTGTTCGTGAAACATAGATTAAAGAAATTCGAAAATTGACGGAATTAGAGAATAACTTGAACAGAGAATGCGAACGACAAGGTTCGTGCGAAAGATCTTTGACTAGCTTCTCTTTTTCCAAAAAAGGTCGGTTCAGAGAATTTCCGAGGCGTCGTGATTTCTGAGGTATCGATTGGCGTTCTCTTTTTTTCTCGATAAGACCCTCCCTGATTGGATGTGCAGCATCTTACGCAAGGCGAACCCTCCGTGAAATGGGTTTTCTGGGTTGAAGGGCAGACCTACCCCGCTCCAGGTAAATAAACTCTGGAAACCGGTCAGTATATTTGCTGCCTCGATCGGTGTTTGCCCGAGGGCGTTTACGATCAGTGAGAAATTCGTGAAGCCCCTAGATCCCGCAAATGCGAGGCAATCGCGGGCAAAATTCTATACCGAAGACTCACTCGCTCTTGATAAACCACCATCTCCCGTATCACCGTTGAATAGAGAGGACGGAACAACTTTTAGAATCACTTTTGGAAGCATGAACTCGGTCAATAATGTCTCCATCTCTTAAACAATGTTTCTTAGCGATCAAATTATTTTAGTTTAGATAAAATAATATATGATCGGTATACCCGTATAATAATGTATAACTCCGTATAGTTTGTTCCAATTGCAGAAAACAGTAGCCAAATAAAAATATCGTTTTTAAATCTTTTTAATTCGTCTATTGCTCTAAATTGCGCCTATTCATTATTATCATAAGCGTGTATCTTTTCTTAAAAAAAAAAATCGGAGATTTAATAGATCGATGATTCTAACGAGTTATTGAAATTAATTCAAAATGATCGGAACGAGATACAGAAGAAATGATAAATATAATGATATTGTATATCTTCGTATTACTGTCGCTTTCAGAGGTGAGTGAAGCAAAAGGGACCAGTCGTGCTTTTTTTCTTTTTTAACAAATAATCGACGAAAACACGAATTCCACGATAAGAATATTTTCTACACGAAAAATCGGAGATTTAATGGATTAACGAGCGTGATGGGTTTTAATCGAGATCAATCGGAAATTGTTGCAACGATATAGAAATGTACGATAAATGAGAGTGGCTTCAAATTTCGAATCGGATCGTGGTGAAAGCGAGCTAACAATTTAATTTGGTAAAAACGTCGCGGCCGAGAGCAACTAACCGGTGTTCCGCTTTATTGATTCGAGCCTTGAAAATGAAGCGCTCGGTGTAATAAACGTCGCTTTACCAGCTGAACGGTTTAATTAAATTACATCCGTGACGGACGACACGAGAACTTCCGCAAAAGCTGACCGCGTGCGTTCAATTTCTAAGCGTTTAAAGTCCGCCGAGAGCGATAAAGACAAACGGCGAAGGAATCGGCGAGATAAATAGGTCCGATACACGACACACTGTATCCGACGTACCACGCGTCGCGATGATAATAATGACGTCGACGTCACACGGAGAACATCGGACCACGGAAAATTGATCGATGAAACTTCGTAACATAATCGCAGAAAACATGGTGGAAGGGAACATTCTGGAGAGCCTTCATTCATTTTCACAATCCTAAAATATAGCGCTGCTTTCTACTTTATCGGATAACTATGCTTGTGGGGCGCAAGAAGGGCCTCAGTGACAATCGACAATTTCCACAACAAAAATTCTGTAAACGTTTGAAGGTTAAATATTTCTTCAAACTATACAGATAATAAACACGATAATAACCGTTTACATGGAAAATTAATGGTTAGATCGATGAAGAATACACGATCAATCCGATGTATTTACCACGTTCAGCCAAAACAAACAACCAGCGCATAAACAAAACATTGGATATGTCGATTATTAACTATATGTTGCGTGAGCCAATGACTAAACGGTCGCTTCATAATATTTCCTAGATACGATAAATCGATTTCTATGCGATTAAACAACTTTTATTTACAATTTGTACCGATCGAAGTACAAAATGTCTTTGTCTGGGGCTTTTGTTTTTTTCCCCAAGACTTTGTCAAATTCTTTATAATTTTCTTTTTGCAAATCCGAAGGATTTATCTATCCAAAAAAATCTAAGGCAGATACATGACCTAATCACACTTAGCTCAATGTAACTGTTCAGCGTCTGCCCGTACGGGCAGCGATTTTCTTGCCGTGGACGTACACAGAACGGCGGGCTCGGAAGCCACGCCCCTGCGGGTGAGGCTGCATGTATTTGTCACACGCATTGTCTACTACCCCCACTCCGCTAAGTCACTTGCCCGTGGCTGTGCCCACGGGCGCCCTTGCCCCCTAATAGGCGTGTCGAGCACTTGTGGTCTAATGCATAAGGTAACCTTAACGAAGACTCGCAGCTGACATTAATAGCAACACATAAAAACGCTATTTTCACGGTACGAAACAAAGAATCTCTTTCTCTGTCTCTCGAGGTAAACCAATTACCGACCACGTGTGCGAGGAATTTCGCAAACATGCGGGCGACAAGACCACGGCGAACATAAACCGCGGATTGTTCGGATGTTTTCGCACGACTTACATTTAGATAGGGCTTATGATGTGTGCTCAGTTTTTCTTCCTCAGCGACTCGGCGCGCATCGTGCTTCAATAATCGCTTCCGATGCATGGGAAGAGAACAAAGGAGAAACTTGAGACCCAAGGTTGCAAATAATAAGGCCGGCGTTTGCGAACGATTTCTAATGAAGAAACCCGGATTTTCAAACAAATATGAAATGTTAAAGTCCTCCAACGAATAGTCAATTATTTACCACACTTTGCGGCGTTCCTGGACAAGCATCAATTGATGTTGTGATTCCTTTATTATACAGTGTGAGTCTACAAAAACTACCAAAACCATTCGATGTCTATTGATTTCTAAAGAAATGTCTGAAGTTAAATTTGTAGAGAGTCTAATGAGACGAATATCAAGATGGCTTTGAATTTTTTAACAGTCACCCTGTATTTTCTATACTGCGTTGGACCCGTTGAGAAATCAAATTGAATGGCTTATAATATTCTCATCGTTGTATTTTATAGAAATGATGCAACATGTTCAATGAAAATAGTTATATTTTTATTACGTTTGAAAACAAAAATTAAATTTCGATAACTGGTTGTTTAAGCACCAATTTCTGAATAGCGAATATTAATTGATTACAAACAACGTACATTTTTCTGCAATAACGTTCATGCGAAAAATTTGTAAAGTCGATTGAAACGTTTCGATGGCAAAGCAAAATATCCGCGGTTTTTTCTTTCTTTTCTTTTTTTTTCTTGAGAGAAAGAGAGCTTTGGATTGTCTCTGATCCATAAGCCATATCGTAAGATTGTCAGTGGTGTCATCTTATGGAAGAGACGAGCAACCGCAAGTAACGCTGGTAATGCAGAAATCTGGGAGCGCATGATACAGCGACACTATAGGAATCTACTACACCTGCTGCTGTGTGAACAAAGTTGATAAAGTCGGTGCGCGTTTATTGGCAATGAACCAAGGAATCATTGACACTAGACGGAGTCAATGATCTTTCGAAATAACAATATTCGATACTGCTAACAATCGCTTATGATACTATAGAATCTTTCTACTTTCAATCCACGTCTCTCTCTCTCTCTCTCTCTATTCTATTTAAAACAATACAAAATGCACGAAATTATTGTATAATTCGTGTTGCAGCTAAAAACAAATATACGCTTGCCAAGCAGGTCATAAATAATTTTTCAAATTTCATGGTTTCATAATGTATTAATCTTCGAACTAATTTAATCACAAATCAATTCATATTTAAATTTCTTGATATCTATTATTAGCATTAATATTTCCAGAAAATATTACAATCGAATGGGTTAAGGATTATTGAAATGTAAAGCTTCATGTAAATTCACCAAATACTAAGTTAAGGAAAAGATAATTACGGGGTATTTTATTTCTCGTACGAAGCGATGCGTTACGATGAAAATGAAATTCCAAATTTTCCGTTTTAATTCTGATCTTGTAATACACTGAAATATATATATGAACATTCACAATTTATTTATCACTCTACTACATTACTTTAAACAAAATGTATAATCCAAGATTAATTTTCCCCTGCAAGAATTTCATGGAACGAGATATAAAATAAAAATCTCATTAAATATTCGTTGAAGTACCAGCAACTCTTGAATATCGCGGTACTCGGATTACACGAAAATTTGCATGACACAGTTAAAAATTCCGCAAGAATATCGCGGTACGCGTCAACTGCACGATTTTCAAAGTCTGTTTTGAGCAATTCTAAGAATAATTATTTTTCGCTGAAAAACATGAAGAATTCCAACTCTCGCGTAGTGTAGAATTTTGATTAACACAAAACCAACTAATTGCTTCATTCGAGGGTTACATGTACTTCTGCTCATTATCCACGTAATTTGACGAGTTTCCATGGTCCATTTATCGGGAGTAACAAATATCTGCTTTTTCCTTAACTTTCCCAATATTGTTCCCCTACACCAGAGTTGTGAAAAATTCAATTACATTGTAATTCAATTATATAGTAATTCAACTACAAATTATAACAACTACTATACTACTACTACTACTACTACTTATTTAATTACTAATTATTTTAATCAGATGTGTAATTAAAATACAGCTCTCCAAATTGTAGTCCAAAATTTTGAAGTGCAATATATTTTTTGTTTTTCTTTCATATATTTGTTCGCTGTTTATACGGCGTATTTTATGTAAATTAATTCCAAAGTATTTTATAATTGTACTCCAATTGCAATTACGAACTGTACAATTTAATTGAATGAAGATCTGAAATATAAATTACAATATGACTGAATTATAATGTAATTAAATTATTTTGGAACAACAATTCCTGTGGTAATTCAATTGTAATTCTGCACAACTCTGCCCTGAACTATTACGAGCAATATATCTCCGGAAGTTGATATAACGTGATTCGTCGCGGGGATCAGCACGATTCTAATTGCCGGACCGATTCCTAGAAAGATCGTATCGCCGAACGAAAATTGGGGGTGGTGCTATAGCCAGACGGGACATTAATAATCCTGCTAATGGGGTTTTCGGGGATAACCATGCCAACTGTACGGCAACAATTTTCGCTGCGACTCGACGGACTATGTTCCGACGAAATATAGCAAGGACTAGCGGCCCCCACCACTCCCGAAATTCTTTTAGTCCTTTTCACGTCGCGGTCGCGGCGTTCAGCAAGGACGACACTGCGGTTTAACAAGTGGAACTTCGGCCAGTGTCGTTTATCAGATGATTAACGCTCCGACCGCAATTTAAAGAAAGAAATAAAAGGACGTCTCTCTATACACGAACTGGCACGCACGATCAAATTTTCTGCGGTTTTCGTTCCGTTCACTGTTTGTTCCGCGACACTCTTGAGTCGTGCCGAAAAGAAGAAACACTGTCAGAAAGGTGGGTTAATAAATAATTATATGCACGCGGCATTTATAACAAAATCGGAGAGATGAAACGCAAAACTGTGAGGACATTAGAAGAACATTTTTACAATATTCTTTACGTATGAAAATTATCGAAAGGAAAAGATATTATATGTACGCGGCATTTATAACAAAATCGAAGAGATGAGACGCAAAACTGTGAAGACATTAGAAGAACATTTTTACAATATTCTTTACGTATGAAAATTATCGAAAGAAAAAAAATATATACTCCCTACGAGTTATTAAAGTGTGTTAAATGTTGCTGTTTAATTTTCTAACCACTGTAGAAAAAGTTACAACTACTGTAGAAAACATTCATCGCATAATAAGAATGGAATAAGTAACCGGTTCTATATTATATTGTTCTATTCTCAGAGTTAAAAACTATACTAATTGTAAGTTACATGCTTGATAACCCTGTACATAACGCAGAACTTTAAATAAATTAATAAAAAAAGGGAATAATGGAAAAATGATGAAACAATTCCGCGAAATTTCAGGAATAACGCAGCTTTCAGTGCGAAAGGCTGTCAGCCATTAGTCATTTTTTCGGTGCAAACAGATGGTGCACAACCATACGATTTCAATTTCACCCAAACCGGATCCAGAGCACGTGGCGACGCGGTAAAGTGAACGAGAGAACGCGCTGCGGCTGTGGAACAGAGACCAGTTTCGGTGGCCACGCAATCGGAGAGAAATTAGGCGTCATAGGACGCGAACGCGAATGACAAATTTCCACCGGGTGTATCTGTGCCGCGATAATACGACCGGTGTGTCACCGGAAGTTTGATCGATATTAAATGTTGTTCGTAATTCAAAGTTTCCGGCCTCGGGATCTCACTAGCTGGAACCTTCGGGAATTCTGTTTAAGATTCGCAAACTTTCCGGAACACAACGTACTGCCGGTAATTTCTCTTTGTTAAATTTATTGCAAAAGTTTGTCACATTCGTGCACGGTAATTTCTGTTTCACCATGGACATCGTTCGGAATTCGTTCGGAACAAACTTCATAAGAAAATGTTAGCTTTGTGAAACTGTGGCGACAGAATAACAAATAATAGTTTGATATCAACAATGCATTAGCCTAATTTTGCACAGCGGATTTTATACTAGCTAATATGCTGAACGCTATAGTGCAAGAACTTGATGCTCCGTCGATGTTAATTTATATTAAGATCTATTATATATATTTACTAAATATTATTTATCTATTATATGTATTTACATCCTTAACCGACCTGTAAATTTTTCGTGAACCTCCTCAATTTTCAAACACTAATAGATTTAACCTAGACAAATAAACATGTAAGCCATTTTCTGTCTTACTTAGTGACATGATTCGTCTTGACATTGTTAAGTAAAAAATATATAGTGACAATTAAAAAATCGAGACGACATTAATTTTTTATTTTACAAAAAAACTGTTTTAAGTTTTTATATTGAACTTTATAGAAGACTACTGATTAATTTCTGTTTGAAACATTTTCTTGTCAGAGAACAGGAAATGTTCGAAAAATTGCGATGACGCGTGAACAACGAATGATATTTAGTATATTATTGAAACAAATGGTGATATTTGAAATCTGTCTTCGCAGGTGTATTTTTTAAAAAAAGACACACAATTTTTCCATGTACACCATTTTCCTATCTGCAATCATTTCCTCGAATTTCAGGTATTGATCTTAGCTGTTACCAGTGAAAAAAGAAAACTGAAGATTCTCTTTAGTTTACTAAGCATTGTTATTTCGATAAATCATAAATATTAAACTTTAGTACACGAGATATACTCTCAACATGGACAAATACTATTCATTTGAAACAAAAATGGACACATAATATTAAGTAGGTTCTCCAGGGTATCAATAAGAAATGAGGTAATTTTTTCGCGGAAAAGTAGGATTCATAAAGTGTTGATTTTCAAATGCTTGTTCTAATCACAATTTTTAATAAAGCTCGTTAATTTCACCGTTTTCGAATGTCATGGACATTTAAGAAGCAACATACACAGGCCCACGAAAGTATTCGAACGATGATATATTCCTAATTGAAAGGGACACAGACTCTGTTATTAAGTCTAATAAACTCTTTCTAACTCGGATATGTGTTATATGATTTAAATGGAATTTATACACATTATCCACATATATTGCCCATACACAATATATACGACAATTTCAAAATATTTTGTATACTGTACAGTCTGTGTACCTTTCAATTAGGAATATATCATCGTTCGAATACACTTTCGTGAGTCTGTGTACATTCGATAAAAACATCGATATGAGCAAGTTGCTTTTTTAGCAAATGAACGGCTAATTATTCCTCGAGTCGGACCACAGTGCGATGCGGCAACCAGCGAGTTAACTGAAACGCAGCGGCAATTTGGTGAAAATTGAGTGGACACGAGGCAAACGGAGAAAAGAATGTAATAAGAACAGGGACCACAAAAGGTGAGTCCGCCGGTCAGGGGCCTTTCAGATGGAAAAACGTGGAACGGTCGCGCAGAAGCGTAGAACGGGCACCGATGGCACAAATGGTCCGTATTTCAATATTGATAAATCACCCTGGTTCGATGCAACGACAGACGTGGCCGGTTTCAAGATCTCGCCGCGAGATACCACCGTCAGGGGTCTATCTCGTGCGTTCCATCTTATGCGGTCCTGTCTCCTCCTATGCCCTACAGGACGCTTCAAAGGCAGCCCGTGACTTTCATCCGTGAAGGAATCCTTTTCAGCGTCGCCCTCGAGAACGCTCCTCGACCGATTTCGTGGATTCGACACGTTCTACCTTGATTCTATCTGATTCATCTGAACGCCGCTCATTTCTTTTCTTTTTTTAACCGTGCAAACGGTGGACCGACGATATTCACACCTTGACAGGCTCTCTTTTCTACGCGGATGATCGTGCGCAAGCCGAATGTCTCCATTCGCGATCACGTTCCTATTAACAATCACCTCTACCCTCGGGTTGTTCACCTTTTCGAGGCGACACAAGGGAACCATTTTTAAGACGTGGAGAAGGATCGTTTGTTCTAGAATCTTTCGAATATAAATTATAATTAATACACTGCGGATCTTTAGACGAAATACAAATTGTTTGCATTTGTTATAAGATATAGGAGCCACTTATCATTTTACTTGGTCTAAAGTAATCATGCTGTTCAATTCCTTCAATCGTTACACTGTGTCAAATTGTACCTAGTTATTTCTGTCATAAATGCATCAAATCCGCACCCTAATAACGAGAAAATGCAAAATGAAAATTGTCTATATAGTGGAGAAGGATCGTTTGTTCTAGAATCTTTCGAATGTATATTATAATTAGTACACTGCGGATCTTTAGACGAAATACAAATTGTTTGCATTTGTTATAAAATATAGGAGCCACTTATCATTTTACTTGGTCGAAAGTAATCATGCTGTTCAATTCCTTCAATCGTTACACTGTGTCAAATTGTACCTAGTTATTTCTGTCATAAATGCATCAAATCCGCAACCTAATAACGAGAAAATGCAAAATGAAAATTGTCTATATTGTGGAGAAGGATCGTTTGTTCTAGAATCTTTCGAATCTATATTATAATTAGTACACTGCAGATCTTTAGACGAAATACAAATTGTTTGCATTTGTTATAAGATATAGGAGCCACTTATCATTTTACTTGGTCGGAAGTAATCATGCTGTTCGATTCCTTCAATCGTTACACTGTGTCAAATTGTACCTAGTTATTTCTGTCATAAATGCATCAAATGCGCACCCTAATAACGAGAAAATGCAAAATGAAAATTGTCTATATAAATTGTGCGAAAAAGAATTTGACTGAAAAAGCATTCCTTAATCAAATAGTCAATTAAAAATAATATATCAATACTCTTCGCTATTCCATATTTACCCACTTTTGTCGTAATTGCATAAAATTCGCAGTGTAACTATAATACCGAATAACTCTTGTGACTAAATAATAATAATAACTAGGTATACTTATTTCTGGGAACAGTGTTTAACACTTGGTTTGCGGGACCCGTTAAAATGACAGATTCTACTATTTTTTATTTACAATTATTGAGATTGTAATAATGCTTCCATGGGTAATTATTCACCAAATTTATTTCTTGACTAATAATTTAGATAGACACATTCATGTTAGGGGAGAGTTGCCGAATGCGTACACTTAATTTCGAAGGCAGTTTATATATTCTTTAGTAGGAATTTGAGCAAAAATTATGTTTTGTATCTATGTATTAACTATCGAAGTTGCAATTTAATATGATTTTTTAAATATTTATTGATAGATCATTGTGATATGAACACTTTTATAAGATCATGCAAATAGTACGATTTAGGCAACCGGTATCCTAAATGGTACCAGCCGGTTTCCAAAATCGTACCTCATGTGTTGGATTAAAAAGATACAAAAAAATCATAAGAGAAACTGTATTTTGCGTTTAATTTCAGTTTAATATACAATACAACATAAAAATAAAATGGAATATTACATTACTTAACTTAAATACAACTAGGACAATAATAAATATTGTCTTCTTTCAAAACTCCTCCAACCTGTTTCAATGCAGAATTAGGTCTTTTTATCAATCCAAGGAGGTGTCTTCTTAACGTTGGCTTTGGAATTTTATACCGCCGAGAACGTTCGTTGAATCCGTATTTTTTATTTCTGTAAGTCTCAATTGCTAATTTCATCTGTTCTTCTGTCCATTCACAATATTTTCGCTTTCCCATGCTAAAAAAATTTGAAATATTGTAAATCGTTTATTTTCGCGGTAAAATTTGAATAACAGTATCTTAAATCGTACTGGTACGATTTAGGAAACCACAGTGTGGTACGATTTAGGAAAAAAACGTCCCGCTAAATAATTGAAGCTAACCTTTAAAACATTATCAGCATGTTTTATAAACTAAATAGAAATAAATAATATAACATAGCCAGTTTTCAAAAATATATAAGACTACCTCAGAAACTGTAGATTTATATTTAATTCAGCCGATTAAAATCGTTTAAAATTGACATCAGACTTGCCTGATTTCTTTGTGCTTCTGTCATTCACAAAACAACACTTCATGCGAATGACTTTTTGGTCCAACTTTATCGACATAAATAAAAGTTCATATCTTTACCACCAAGAGGCATCAAAATGCATTAATTTTTAAAGAAAAGAGCTGGTACGATTTAGGTGACCAGTACGCATTTGGCAACTCTCTCTATATTTATAAAGACACTTTTAGTGTCCCGTGAACCTAGTGTTAACTATCTCTGCGTGCACAGAATGAATCCGACCTTGTTTTTCGTGAAACACGATGTCGTCGCGCATAAGTGACGCCGTGTTAATATTCTCATTGTAGCATGCTGCCGTACAATGGGTTCGTTAATTTCGAGGTTCTAGTAGTTCGCGGCGAAGTTGGCCCTACGCAGCCAGACGACGACGTGCACGAAAGCGACCAGGATCTGATCAATATTTCAAAGACCGTGAAGGAGTGTGGTCTTTATTTGTCGTCGGCGGGCGTACGGTTTCCCGCGGGAATCGTCCTAATAATTTCCCGGGGATGGTTCGGTCGGATGGTCGGGACGCCATCCATTCCTCGGCTATAGTACTTCCACGGGCACCGTCGTGCACGCTCCCGCAGCGTGCTCGCGAGAACAAATCGCGACGAGATAACTCCTACATGAAGATATTATGTCTTGATATATGCGCGGGTGGCGAGGAATTACTCAGGACGCGGTACACGAGCATCCCCGCGTGTTGCGCGGGCCCGCCCGATCGAAACGACGCCCCTGCTCTTGGGCAACTTCACGTTTTCTGCGTACAGCAATTTTTCCTGAACCGGGCTGGTTATTGTTTTCGGCTACGAGGGACGCCCGATCGCGCGAGACGATGACGGATTCAGGGGTGGATACTTTCGAGCGAAACCGAACATGAGAAGGGTTGTGCAGAATTACAATTGAGTTACTCCAGGAATTATAATTACTAGACTGCGGATCTTTATGCATTTATGACAAAATTGAGTAGATAAAATTTGAAAATGTAGGAAAATTGAAAAAATTTCAAGCCTCGATATACTATTTCTCATCTATTAAAATTAGCAGGTGAAGAAATAACATTCTAATTGGTTTCTATTTATTGTAATCGATGCAGATAATTTTTATTTTGCATAAAGATCCGCAGTCTAATAATTACAAAGTAATTGAATTACCTTGTAATTCAATCGTATTGTAATTTATAATTGAGATCTTCATTCAATTAAATTACAATGTGTAATTCGTAATTTCAATGAAGTACAATTACAAAATACTTTTTACTTTGTAATTAAATTACGTTAATTGCGAATTACGATGTCATTAAATTAAAATTGAAAAGTAAAGAATAAGTGAAGGTTTCAAACAGAAGGAATTTATTATTTATAAATTTATAATATCTGAACAGAAATAACTTCTGCGTTACAAATTTTTTAAATTTCAAACATAAGTATAAAAAGCAGAAAGTGCTATACGTAATTTGGAGAGCTGTATTTCAATTATATTGTATTTCAATTATATTGTATTTCAATTACACATCTGATTATAAAATATTTCAATCATATTGTATTTCAATTACGCATATGATCAAAATACTATGATTATATTGTATTGCAATTACACATCCGATTAAAATAATTAGCAATTGAAGTACTTGAAAGGTTTGAATTATTTAATTCAATTATGACGCAGCTGAATTACAATATAACTGAAATACAATGTAATTCATGTTATAATGTAATGAAGTACCGATGCAATGTTGACATTTTTCGTGTATATATCAACAGTCTTAAGCAAGATTCTAAGAAAGGTGTACTGTGACTTGTTTTCTTTTTGTTCAAACATTTGATCAATTGTTTTGAGTCACTGTATTTCGTCTAAACGTCGCTCGCCAGAACCGGGTAAGTGACTTATAGCGGGAATTCACTGTATCTGATAAGATATCTTGTTGAATAATGTCCTATAATAATTTCCTCTAAAGATTCTCTTCCACGAATATCAATTGTTCCGTCCGAAAATCATTCTTTTCTATTTTCTATGTCTAAATTATGAGCTCGATTCGACTGTACTTTGATACGCAGACTTCGACACCGTTTCTATAATTATTCCGAAACGTATCAGCAACTCCAACGCCCTATAATTATCTTTTCTTGGCGTCCTCGTTTCACCCTCAGTGCCCCACTTCAAAGAGCCTATAGTCCTCATAAAACCAACATCGCGAACTTTCAAAGGCTGCATTGCTACTCGCACGTTCGTTGACAGCTCCGGCCGGGTCTGCCTTTGCCAAATTCCTTCTTTTTCTTTTTTTTTTGTCGGAATCAACGAAATTGCCAGTGGCGAGAAAGGCGGCCGGGTCCGCGGGAACTTTTCACGATCGGCGTTTTCGTGGGCTGCTTTTTGATCGCGCATTAAAACGACGCCCGGCGCTGGGGCTTCCATTCCGACGAATAGTTTTCATCGCTGCATACCTGCCGCGAACCTCTCTCTGTCCGCGTGCACACGCGCGAGTGCACCAGCGCACGGATGCACGGATGCACGAGTGCAAGCATCCCCGGTGTCGCTGCGTTTCGTGCGTCATCGTGAGTCGACCGGCCGGTTCGTCAAATGTTACCCGTCAAACGTATCCCCCCGGCGCGGCGACCCCGTCGAAATGAACGGACTCTCCCTTCGCGATTCTCTCTTCGAGGATCTCTGTGCCGCCGTCGAATAAAAACATTCGCTGGTACACCACGTAACAAAAAGACAGCAACCTTGCGAATTTTATGTTTGCAGAATTCTTCGGCTGCGAACTCTGTAGCTCTTCGTGTTCGACGCTTTGACTCTCGCGTCTGCCGAGTCACAGAATTTTTCGTTGAAATTTTTCAAGTTGGCTGTCATACCAAAACCTTTACTTTCATGTAGCATCAGAACTGTCGAGCCCTAAACGAAACTGGTGTATAATTGTAATAACTTTGTAGGATCGAATTTATTCAGGTTTCGTAGGACTTTTAACCTGTACTTGGATAAAGAAGTATATGCTAAACTCAAGAAAATATTTCCATGACTAAGGAGTAATCTGTGACGAGCTAGGTAGTTCTAGCAGTAAACAAATTCCCTAGGTATAAATGTGGTTTCGAGTGTGAAACCCTAAATCATGTCCTTTGACACTGTAATCTTTATGATACCCAAAGAACACTATTATTGGAAAATCTGTTTAAGCTAGGAGCTCTGGTCGTTGCAATGTTTCTTCCTGGCCCCAATGTTACAGCCTGTCTTCATATTTTGTCTTTTTTAACAAACCGTAAACTGCGTATTTAAGAAAAACGCAAGTAGCGAAAAAGGTGATACATGTACCCTTATTTTTAGTTTGTATAGGTTTCTTCCACTGTATTATTTATTTTGTTATGTACATAAAGTTGTAATAAATCTCTCATGAGATTTCCTCAATAAAAAAAAAATTGCTTGTTTGGTATGTTAAGGCACACAGGACGGAAACCATATATTTTATTTAGCGCTCGACTATGTCAATGTAAAGTCGTTAATGCGAGTGGTTTCTAACGATTCGATCACCCATTGTAATTTATTTAATGAAATAAAGATTGAGGTACTAAATACTTTTTCAAAAGAACGCATGTTCAAATCTGAATGAACAATTTCGTCTTCCATTTCGAGCTTACTGAAAGCGTGTCGAGAAAGTAGGAACGAAAGTATTTGAATCAGTGTTGCCAGAGGAGGGGAGGGAGGACGATTCGAGGGGTAAAAAGTTACCCTCTCTTTGCCAGTAGCGGAGTATGCACGACAGAACGCGTCACGTGACCCGGCCGCGGCGGAAGCGTGGGGAATAGCGGGGTAAAAGGGGAAATTGGAGTGGGGGAACAAGTCTTGATCTGGCGACACTGCGAATAGTGCTTGATCCCATCGCTATGCGTCACGAATCGTTCGAGGATGCACTGACGCGTCGTTCTGAAGACTCATCGTAGTCCGGGACTGCCACCCTGAACCCTCAAACGAACCTTATTGTGCACCGCGCGAATCCCGTCACGGCGAGAATAACTCCTGATAATTGAATACTTTAGGTACATATTTATAGCGAAAGGTCATTGGAAATCGAGCTTGTATCTGGGAAGACGATAAACGTGGGTGAAGGACGCGTGGCTTGTCCCGTGTCTGTGGGAAAACACGGGCAATGCAAGAGATAATAATGGAGGACCGATAAAAATATCGCGTATTCTTTTATCGGAGAGAAATTAATAATTTACTGCAACACGGCGCTGATACATTGGTACGGTACAACCTTTGACTGTTGCAAGGTTATTGTATCGCGTAGAGTGTCGACAGTCGTCATTGGGCGAGACAATTAAGGAGGAAATTAAGGTCACGTTTAGAGAATATTTACGACTATTGTTCTGCTACTTTACTACAAACTTATAATACAATTTACCACTAAAATTCCCCTTCGGAACCGTAGTCTGTTCTCGAAAGAAGACCCTAATAAGCTACTATTGTTTCAGACTTGCGTCACGGGAGTAGAATAGACAGTTATTATGACTGTAGAATGTTTTTCTTTTTTAACATCTGATTTCTCACACTGATTTCTTCTCCGACGACAAGATCTCTGTCTGTGTAGACGTCATGGGATAAATCAGAATGCTCACATTTTTAACCAACACACACGAAAATGATGTAAGCTAAGAATACTTAGTGGAAACCATAAGCTACATAGAAAACCAGTGTATTCGCCAAACACAAGCAGGAGTATATCTACACTCCGCGACAAAATGATAGCACACTATCTAATTTTGTTAACTCTCGCAAATATAATCGAATAACAACAGTTCTCGTATTATATATCGCTGTTCAGTTAGCAATAGGTTGTATCTGTTCAGGGTAAACGATAGAGACTTACAGGATAAATGATAGCACAAAGTCAAAATTGTGTAGTTTCAGTCAGCGTCAAAGCGCCAATCTGTTCAAATCGGCAAGTAGTTAAGATTGTTCGTGTTCCAGTGTTAAAATTTTGTGAAATTTTCAACAATGGCTTCCGGTAAAAAATTGACTGATCACGTTGTCACGTGAAAACGTAGGTCGCAGATCGCGTGAAAACGTAGAAAGACACGAAAATATTTGTCAAAACTGTGTAAAACCAGTTTGCGACGAACACGCAAATACTGTGACAGTTTCTAAAAATTGTCCTATTATTGGTTAATAATAATAACTATACTAATAAATAAATAATATTAATTGAAAAAATTTGTGTGTTGTATGATTGTGTTGTAAAACTTCCCTTCATAAGCATCCAACTACAACTTCCTATGTGTGGGTACCCGAGTACCCCGGTTATCCAACAACCGTATAAATAAGATTGAAGCCTTATTATTAAATATGGTTTGCATAAATTTTAATTCCGTAACCATAAATCGACAGAGAACCTTCTAAATAATGGGGATCCAGGGCGGTTTTGCGATATCTTCATAACAAACATAACAAATTATTAGAGAAAACATAGAAATGGGTACCCGGGTATCCGGTTATCCACATAAGGATTAATGTTACACATTCTCCAATAAAATTGTTTCTTCGCGTAATAAATGCGTTAAAACATATCGAAGTAATTGGTTATTCTTATTACGCAGTATGCACGTCATAAACAATGTAATATACTACTTGAAAAGCTAAATACCATTCGTTTGTACAATGTGCTATCTTTTTGTCGCGGAGTGTATCTGTGCAATAACGTTTCAGGATTGCGTCTACATAACTTCGAATTTCTGTTCGAGTCTTCAGGAACACGAAGTTTGCGTGAGCTACGATCGATCAGAGCGGACAGAAATCGATTTGTTGATGTAAACCGGACCGCTGCTGAATTTCTTATTGCTCTCCGTCAGAACTTTCCATAGTCCGAGGCCGTGGAATCGTTCGGCCACGTGACAGAATTTATGGCGACTCACGGGGAGACATCGAGCGCGCAGAGGGGGGGCCTTGTCGCCGTAGTCCGCGAAACTTGAAATCGCGACCGAATTTAACGCCACATTCCCAGCCGGGTGTATAAAAACGCTAGCAATTTGCCTTGGCAGACGTTGAATTAGCGACTGTCCACGCACACGCACGCAACAAAGAGACACCGCTGTTCGACGCGGACTGACAGAGCCGGATGCGTAGGTTACGCGTCCCTGACCTAGGACTTCTTGATATTACAAAGGGGAGGTTGCGGAGAGGGACGAGAGAAGAGAGAGAGAGAGAGAGAGAGAGAGAGAGAGCGAGAGAGAGAAATAGAAGAGAAGCGAAGGAACGTAGGGCAACGGAACCGGCAAACGAGCGTGAAAGAACGGGAGGGAAGCCCTCGAAGTTACGCATCGCCGCTGAAATCGCGGCAACAAAGCGCCAAGGGACAAAAGAGCGATCGCGACAAAGTGTCCTGTCTCGTTAAGCGCGAAACAACGCGGTGATTTAGATCCTCTCTCTCTTTCCTCCTCGCGGTGGAAAACCAAGCGGGCTCGTTCTTATTTAAATAGCCCCCGCTGCGACGACAGCCCCGCTTGGATATATTGCGATGCGTCGACGACGATAAAAATATCGTCGAACGGTGCCAACATTGTTCTCACGAGCTCCCGACAAAAGAACCTGTTCCGGCAATCCGATTAAGTTGTTACGCGTTCTGCTCTTCGATCTTAGGATCCTTATCTCCCCCGTTTCGTTGCTCTCACTCTTTTTTCTTCGAATCTGTACGGATTTATTGTATTCGACGGTTACGGGACACGGCTACGCGTTGCTCGTTTGACATCAAATCGTACGAACCGAATGAGTGGGCTGGTTTATTGAATTTGGTTGACTCCCTTGCTTCTTAACCAGTTAACTGTGGCGATCTCTTTGCAAAGCGCCCACAAGTGTGTGTCGCGATAATCAAGCGATGACGGGTATAGTCGTCATATTTATAGTTATAAATCCAACTCAAATTATTTATAATTTTCATTTGTTTGTTTCATTTCGTCTTGACCTCGAAACATTTTAAACATATTAAAATTCTACGAATATAATTTAGTTTTCACCAGAATTAAAATTTTACGCATGACGAGTATACTCGTCAATACACAAAATCGTGCCACTTCTCCATGACGAGTATACTCGTCAATCACAGTTAACTGGTTAATTCAGTCGGTTCTGAATGTAATCGACGACGTTTGAAAGTCGTTAGAGAAAAATGCAAAGAAAAAGTTTTTTTAAGGATCTGTACAGTATAGGGTACGGTAAGTCTAAATGGGTTAATGGGGTAACTCGTTTGAACATGACAATGTATTGATCAGGTGTGGTTTAATCCGCAATCATGAACATGGAAAAACTGTCACGCTCTTTTGAAGATCCGTTAATATATCGGTATAATTTGTTCCAATTTAAAGTAACCCTCCACAAGAATATAGTTAGTACTACTTTTACAAAAGAGAATTATAAGCATACAAAGTTGAAGCTACCTATAATCTTTTAATGCAATAGGGACCATTTTACTCAAGTAATTAAAGGCGTTTGAAAAAATAAATTCAAATAAGGATTGCTAAGAATAGACTCATACGTATACAGGGTGTCTCACCTAATTCGAGCATATAAAATATCTCGCTTGTTTTTATGATAGAAAATAATGTCAGAGGAAAACGTTAGTTGGTTCAGAGGAGCAAATATGATGGGGGGAAAAAAATATATATGACGTGAAGGTCATAATATTACATCGTTATTATTATCGTTGGATTCGTCTTGACCTCGGCTATCATATAGCGACAATAAAAATATATCATTCCATTTAAAAAAACTTCGATGACCATGAAATCTCAAAAAATATAACCCTGTACAAATTGTTTGCCTATCCTAAAATTTGCCCTTCTGAATTAACTAGTTTTCCTCTGAAATTTTTTTCTATCATAAAAAATAAGCGAGATATTTCAAACGCTCCAGTTAGGTGAGACACCCTGTACACATTCGAAAGTTGAAATATAATAGATTAGTTTTTTATTAACTTAAGTGTGCCGTACATAATAGTGGGAGTGAATGTATTAAAACAAAATCGCGGAGAGATTTGCCCTCGCCCTGAACTTAGTTTAAAAATAACACGTTCTATAAATTCCTCTGCTTCTGTGTTCGCTGTTGAATGCATTGCCTTGAATGACGCTTTTAGTATCGCTTTGGAACATCGAAATAATAATTCCTTTGTGTTTTAAAATTCTCTTGGCTCTCTTTCCTGACCTTGCAGTCTCCCATGGTTAATATTAAAACCAACTCATCTTCTAAATTAAAAAAAAAAATATATATATATATAACGCTTCTATGAATAACAGAACACAATGGTGCTATTGAAGTGGACTCCATCGCCACTGTAAAGATAAATAAGACCCATGTAGGAGTTCGAGGAGCTTATTTTGTACAACGATTTATTTTACGCGTGTCGTTCGTAATTTCTTAAAAGAGGAAAACAATTGATATCTATCGTTTGTATTCTCGAATGGCCATGTTCTTCTACGACCCCCCCGCAGCACACACTTTTCACTCGAGCCGTTCTCCCATTCTCTTTACTGTCTCTTCTAGTCGAGTTTCTTCCTCGCGAAATTGTAAAAAGGAAGCCAAACGTGTATCTTTTATGAATGATTCTGTTCCGAGCGAGGCCGCAACGGTCGTGCAAGGATTCGCGATCAGGAGGTTGCATGCGGAAAGGATTTCACGCTATGATGCCGCTCGGTGCATCCGCTCGGAGCCACCCTGTGCATCGTCCAGACGTTTCCGCGTCAATTCGTCGCGTCGAGGGAAAATCGCGCTACCGTGAGCCTACGTGCTGAAAATCCGAATCAGTCCGAGCCTGCTGGATCCGCCTTACCTCCCGAGAGCATGAAAGAGAGACGCGGAGAGAAAGAAAGGAGAGGAGCGGAGAGAGAGAGAGAGAGAGAGAGAGAGAGAGAGAGAGAGATGGAGAGAGCCTGAGGCAGCGAGGATACGGCAGCGTTTAAAATCGAACGGAAATCCAGTCGAACCGTCTACCGCCATTGCAGCGGTTACTAATAATAGAGTAGATACTGGAAGGATAGAAATACGACTTCCTTCGCCACTCTGTACCCTTCTGCGTCCCAAGAATAACGGGCACCGTTCGATACACCAGCGTAAACAGCGAAATAAGGGGTCCGGGGCGGTAACCTAATTCAAACATTCGACACGATCGAGCTAGGGTGGGCAAGCATCCCTCTCGAGAGCAACATCGACTATAGTCACGGTTCCCGAAAGACTATTCTCCTTGAAAATATGCGCAGCTGTTATTAACCGTTTGAGTCCCAAGCAGCGCGATCGCGCTGTTGAGATTTTATGTCGAGAAAACCCAGCACATTTCGAGCATTGAGACAACTGACGGTGCGTTACCGATTGTCGAAGTCGCGCGCTCAGGTTTACTGACGCAAGTACATCACACAGCTCCTTTCAATGTAAATAGTACATTTTACAATAGGTAGAACAATACTATAATAATGCAATAATACATTACAAAATAAAAATTCTCATTTAGAGAAAGCACGGTTGCGCTGTTTGGGATTCTTCGACAGTGTTTTTTCAATACCCCCTGGGACTCAAACGGTTAGTAACAACAGTTCACCCCAATACAATTATACAGTATTTTCTCATTTTAAGGCAGTCGCGCGTTCTTTTTACTGCCTTCCATATGAGATCGGAGGTACAGTGAACATTCGATTTAAGGCAGTGCCGACGTTCCCTGCTTAAGGCAGTGGGACACCTCACACCACTCGAGAACCGTTGTACAAAACTTCTTTATTTTTCATTATTTTTTTATGAAACTTTTACCAACATATTCGTGGCATTTTTCTGATTAAAATGATACCAAATATGATATAATTCTATAAGATATAATTATAATGTGCATGTGTGTTATTGTACATGTGCTATCATTTTGTTCTTAAAATAAAACAATTTTCTTTGTTACACTCAAAACCTTATAATATTTTTAATTATTTTCAACGAACCGCATATTCTGAGCTCATAATGTTCTGAGATTATACGTCACAAACGTAAAACTTTACATGCGTCATTGAGAAATTAAAGTTAGCACACCTGGGCTATCTTTTTGACGAGGAGTGTAATCACAGTGATTTCGAGCACTACCCAGAATTTACGATACAGTGAGTTCTCGATATATATCAACAACACTGGTCTTGCCAGCGTCAAGTATCGACCAGGACTGACAGGAGACAGGTACACCCCGCGGTAGTGGGGATAATTCAGCGACATTTATCATCCAGGTCTTGACGACATGTATGGAGAAATCGCTGTACTAACCGAAAGGTACACTAAAGATGTCCAGACAATTTGGAAAACATTTTCAAGATAAATCAAAACGAAATTGTGTTTCGCCGTATAAGATATCGACCAAATATCGAAAGCGTGCAATACATCGCCTAAAAATTGAAGCCGGCCGTAAAACTACAATAGGAAGTAAGTGTAAATCGCTTTCGAAAACAGACCAACGCTAGCAAGTGTGTGCAGACGATGACACAGTCGAGCATTGATCGACAACGTAGAACAAGTCGACGCTAACAACTTGGTCGATAAAAGTTTGGCCAACACCGAGAGACAATCAGCCTCGCATTGAACCGTTTCAAAGTGAAACAGCAGAGAAAACATTGGTCGATAGTAAACACCCACGTTGCCAATCGAAAGCCTTCGAATCTCTTAGCAATCCGGAGTGTTTCTTCTTTTTTTTTCTTTCTTTCTTTTTTTCAAACAATGCCGTTGCAACAATATGGACCGTCCGATCGAAAGCAACTTTCACCGGAAGAGGCGACCGGTCCGTACATTTTCTTCGATCGAAAGATCAACGAGGGTCCAACAATTGGAGTATTCGATTCGTGCATTCAACGTCGATCGAGAAACTCGATACCCCGACGCGTTTCGACGGCCGTCATCCCACACGACACGCTCCGGCCAGAGACTGCGATTGCTCGTTCTATCGCCTTCAAATCGAGTTAGCGAAAATTACCAGCGCAGGATCCGGCTCCAGCTATTGGACGCGATTCTTCAAACTATCTTGTCTGCGACGGTAAACTACCCGTATTGTGGATCCGGCGCGCACCGGCGAAAAACCTACGAAATCCCTGATTTCTCCGAATTCGTTTCTCGTGGTTGGTTCGCGAATAGAATGCGGATTTTATGCGTTCGCCACCATCTTGTATAAGATGGTAAAAAGACTAAGCGAGAATATACCGTAACGATTAATCACTGAGGTATCATACTTCGAAAAATCTTCTACGAGATCAAAAGAATTGAATCAATGAAACGGAAACTAGAAAGACAAAATTTATCGTACCGGTGACCCTTCTACGTCCTTCGTATCATAATCCAATTTAATCTGCTCGACTATGCCACAATAAAAATTAATTCTTAGATTTCATCTAGAAATTAAAACGTTTCGTAAAACGAAATTAATAATAAATGAACCATATATAAAATTAATAACAAGAAAATTGAACAAATTATAATAGTAGTAAACAAAATTAACAAACTTAACAAATCGCTATTCGTTATTCGACTCATTCTCAGTGGTTTGAATGTGATCCCTATTCACGATCTTCCCAACAATCTCGATCTATCCTTGCATTCTTATTACTTTTCCATTAAGTATAAAACGTATATCAAAAACAAATTAGAATACATAAAAATGATTGATATATAATTATTGTAAAATTATATTATGCATAAAAATGATTATTATATGATTATTAATAACAATTTCTTTAATAAGAATTTTTCTATTTATATATATATATATATATATATATATATTCCGCACTGTCACTGTGGCGGACTGATGGCAAAATTTTGAACAAAACTCCTTTGTTTACGAATGTATATGTATTGTTGATTATTCCCAGAAAATGAAATTTAACAATAGAACCAATAAATTTAAAAAGGAATTAACAAATTTTCCACAATAGATCCTAAAAAAAAGGTATGGGCACTTGTTAAAAAGTTTATAAAATTAAGAGTAGGAGGTAGTTGCAAATAAAAGTATAAAGTTCTGGAACTATAACAAGTAATATATTCGAATATGTGAGAATCTCAGGATATATTTTTTTATATGTTAATTTGAAATTTTATATGCAATTAATAAATGAAACCACCGTTGAAAATATACTTTATTAAATGTAAAAAGAATGCATATATCTTGGTGAGCACTTTCCACTATTACTGCAGAATTATTATTGCAATACTTATCTGCAATTAATGTAGTATTTTTCGATTTTTGGCATTCTAGAGTGTGCGGACATGGGAAAATTTTGTACAAAAATCTAAATTTTGAGTCTAATGTACATGTAGTGGTAATTATTCGCAAAAAATGAAATTGCCCGATAAAATTAACAGATTAAAAAAAAAATTAACAATATTTATGGATAGAAATGATTTTTGAATGATTAATAATATCAATTTCCTCCTAGTATGCAGTTTTGCGTGGCGTTCAACGTGTTACAAGAAAGAACAAAATTTCTACCGAGCTCTTGACACTTGCAATCAATGCAGAAAATTTTTAATTTTAATTTTAGGACGTCAATGTAGAATATGGACATATTCTGAAGTTATGTACACAATGAACATTTAAACTGATTGGCACGGATACCGATTGTCGCTGGAGATTTCTCGAAATTAGGCACTTTGATCGACAAATATTATGTGTTTTCAGCAGTTACTGAATTGAATACTATTTGCTCTGAATATATAGAAGTAAATAAAATCTTCTGTGGACGATAGCGAAGACATTTTCGTGGAGGTGATGCAAGTCAAAAACCCCGGGTTAGATCGATACTCGGTTGCGTCTACCGCAGCGATGCATATATGAATGTAGAACGTTTCCTGTTATGGCATTCGCCTGTAAAAATTTTTACGAACCACCCAAGAGTGTCTACTCAGTGAATCAATGAATAAACGTAGACTTTAGATATTGTAAGTAAACAATTTCGCGACGATCAACTACAGTGTTACGAAACGTTCGACGATCGGAAATTCCGTGAATCTTGTTGAAGCGAGGGAAATTCGAATTTTGTAAAATATGCAAGGCAACAAGGCTGATTTGTCAACCGCATACTTCGGACCGGGTATGAAATATCTTCAAAGAAATATTCTACAAGCTGCACGATCGCGGTATCTCAAATTATTTCTACCTTATCGTTTTGCTCCTCGCCGACTTAATCCCGGGGAAATTCGATTGAGCTACCCCGTGACGCAACAAGCACAACAATATGTTGTATACAGGAGAAATTTATGAAAATTATTCTCCCATCCAAGGAACCTATAAATCAATTCTCCGCTCCATGTTTTCTAGCTGCACGATAACAGCGTCGCAATTTCCTTCCACATTGTCGTTTTGGCCCCGGAGCGGCGTCTTCTACCGGCGAAATTCGTTTGAGCTACCAGCTCGACAATGGGTTGCATAGAAGAAGAGTTACGAACATTAATCTCCCGTCTCAGCAACCCGCAAACCAATTTTCCACTTTACATTCTCCGTTTTACAATATTTCCAATCTACATATTCTATTATAGATATACTATAAATGCAGTTCACATTCCTGAAATGTTTTCTACTTTACCGACGCATTCCCGAGACTTCCACCTTACTTAAACATTTTAATTCATCATAAATATTTCACTATTTGAAATCGCGAGCGACAGTAAATGCATAAAATTCCTGGCGATAAATAAGTCCGTAAATTTTCTGAACTGGCTGACCTTTGACCGTGACTATAAATTTCCTTTCGATGGCCTTTAGAATGGTACAAAAATTATTGAAACTTCTACAGAGTGTTCTTTTCGTCTTACACTTCTTGATATATTTCCGTTATTTCAGCCAGTACAAAAAAATTGAAGATCGAAAAAATTGAATCGTTTGAAGATCGTGGCTGCTCGCAGCTCGTTGACCCCGTCCCGGCGTGCGCTACGTCACCCGATAAAAATCGAATCTTGAAAACGCGAAAAAACTGACCTTGAGTTATCACCTTGAATCAAAGAAGTTGTCGTGGTATAACGACAGAGTTATTAAAGGGTGCAAGACGAGAGGAACGGCCTGTTCTTTCGAATCAAATGGAATTCGTTAGTCGCCAACAGGTCCGTGTCATTGTCCGCGCGAGAAAAAGGGAATAGTAATCGCAATATCAATACCAGTTGCATTTCCGCGGTACAAAGCGATCCCACAAAGGGGCTTTAATAATTCCAGGAGAGGCACGAGCTCCCCGGCTGGAACGGATGCCGCCGTCGCATCTGCTCGAAAGTATACAGGACGACGATAACATACATGATCCCGTTGGACGGTGTTTCCCATCCGTGGGGACTTACCTCTTCAACGAAAGATCTCTGCTGCATATTGGACCAGCACATTTTGCACGGGCAGACGTCCTTTTCCTTGAAACTGTCTGCCCTGTCTCTGTGCCTGGCGTTGACCTGAGGCGGGGGTGGCGGGGGTGGCGGGACAGGCGGTGGCAAAGGGCTGGTCGCCACCTCGAGGCTATCCGAGCTCGAGTTATGACGCCTGGGCGGCGTGATGTTCGTGACATTCCCCTGGCAGGCTTGCTTCGCCTCGGCCGATCTGCCGTGATCGTTGCCAGACTTGGAGTGCGACGGCGACAGGTAGACGTTCAGCATGCACTTGCTCTGCTGCGGCTGTTGTTGCGGCCGCAGGAAGTCGTCCAGAAGATAAAAGCTCTGCGCCCGGCTGGATCTCGTGGAGGTGGTGCGGATCTCGGCTCCCGTCTGCTCGGCTTTGCAAACGGTCTCGCCGCCACCGTTCCTTCTGCTGCGACACTCGTCCTCGGACTGATGTCTGGTCTGCAGGTGTCTCTCCTCCAGGTCCCTGTCCTCCGTGCTATCCTGGTACAGTCTACGGCTGACCTTCGACCGGCCGGTCTGCACGAACTCCCCGTTCTCTCTGTAAATGTCCCTGCTGACCCTGGACACGCGGGCCGAGTAGGAGGTAGGTTGCTGTTGCTGCTGATGCTGCTGCTGTTGGTAGCGCGTCGACTTGTAACCGGAGCCGCGCAGATCCTCCCGGAAGTGTTCTCCCTCGATCATCGAGACGCTCATGTTGTGGGACAGCGAGTGCTGTATACCGTGCGAACCGCCGGTGCCCGTGGGAGCCCTCAACAGGGCGCCGAGAGACCGCCACTTCCGGTCCTGCTGGCCCGTCGAGCTGGACGACACCGAGGACCTGGTCCACTTCCTCTCGTTCCCCGAGGACGACAACAGCGCGCTGTTCCCCACGGACCACTTCCGGTCGTTGGTCGGCGAGGTCACCGACGGCACCCACTTCCTCTCGTTCGACGGCGACGCCATCGAGGTGCTGGACCACTTTCTCTCGGACATGGTGGTGGTCGAGGTAAGGGCCCGCTCCGAACCGGTCAGCTGATCCTCCCGCTGCCGGGCCTTCCACCAGGACGAGGTCGAGGTGAAGAGGATCAACGCGCCCCTCAGTGGGTTCTGGTTCTTCGAGGAGCCACCCTTCGGCGAGTGATCGCGGTCCTTGATCTTCAGCGAACAGTCCCGGTAATTGGAGTCGCACTCGCGGTCGCTGAACGCCGAGGCATCGCGGTCCCAGAGGGCGGTCTTCTGCGCGGCTACTTCCTCCTCGTGGTAGAGGGTCGAGTTCGTGCTGCGCAGACGTGGCCTGACCTTGACGAAACCGTAGTCGTTGCTGTCCTGAAGCGACTCCAACGCCTCGACCCGGTGCTGAACCGTGCCGGTCGACTGCTGCAGCAACGACGACTGACCGGACGCGTACTGATGATGACTGGCGCTCAGCTGCAGGCTCGGCTGCTGCAACAACGTCGAGGTCCTCGCTCGGTGTCCCTCGCTGGTCGTTCCCCGCTGCAGACAAGAGAAACTCGCCGAGTGTCGCAAGCTCGAGGGCGGGTTTCCCGGTTGACTCACACCCAACATCTTCTTCCTCTTTGATACTACTCAGTCTTTTGATCTCTCCGGCTTCTTCGGGGAGGCAGCCAGGCGACAGATCGAGATGCTACTCGACGACGGACGATTCCGGACGGATTCTCGCGGCGGCGGCTACCCCACTATCTACTCGTTAATCCGGCAGTGATCTTCGTCGATTCAGATCGCTCGACAGACAATAAGCTCGCTTCGAGGGTGAAACTTCTCGCTCTCTCGACGCTCGTCGGTCTATTGTGCACATCCTCGATGCGATTCGCGTCAACTGGCAGCCTGTCGGCTACATCCTCGTCGCTCGCGGTGCCATTCGTATCGTACGCTGACGGTTCGTACGAAATCTGGAACAGAAAGTAGGAACAGGATAGGGGCCAGCAACTCAAAAGAAAACGAACGCCGGTAACAAATACGAAGCGACAAAGCACGGATTCTATGAACGTGAACGTGAACGTGAACGCGATCGTGGCCCGCCGCAGGGGAGATGCGTCTTGGCGATGTTCAGGCTTGGGAATGATCTTATTGCGGAGCACGGCAATGTCCCGATACATGTGAAACTGATGCACATGAAATTTTACGATAAATTCATCCCCGTTACTGTTGGTCCCAAAGTTTCCACGTACAGTGATTTCTCTATATACACGGTGTTCATTCTATTACTAGCCAGCGTTTTTCTTGCAAATAGTAAATATTAGAAAAAAAAATGGAAGTGGAAAAAGTAGTACTGCTTTTTTATACGCAACAGAATGGCGTATGTAATTTTGTCGTGTTAATACTGTTTTGTTAGATATGAAGGTGACCTTCAATTATTTAAATGGAATGAGTCTAGACGAATTTATCCGTATACTGCACAGTCACCTTCAAAGTCATGCAAGGTCAGAAATGGAAGAAACATTTTGAATATTTCATAGCAATGTAAGGCTACTTTTCGTACCGAAATTGTTAGATTTTCTTCAAAATGTAAGAGATCTTCTAACTTCGTATCCTCAGAAAGAAGACATTTCCGATTATGACACTTATTCTGGAAAGACCCTGTTTCCTTCAAACGCTTTGCACACAAAACAAACTGATTTTCATTTGGTTGCACTCTGTCCGGATATTCTTCTAGGTATTTCAATTTGCTTCGTCTTTTATTTCCTTTGCACTGCTAATAAATGCGTACCATATCCATCTTCCAGTCCACCGAATAACGATACACTCGGAAGTAATACTGAAATTGTCTCGTCATAGTAGAAACTAGAAGTAAACACTCTGAATGTGAATGACAACATCATCTGATTCGTATAAATAAGGAACACTTGTAAACACATAGGTATAAAATATTCTAAATTTTTCTTCCATTTCTGACCTTGTATCACCTCGAAGGTCACTGTGCAGTATACGAATGAATTAAATTACAAATTATACAAATAATTACGAATTACAAAAATATACAGTATTTCATTTAAAATATTGAAGGTCACCTTCATATCTAACGAAATAGTATAAACACAAAAAAAGGTACTTTGGTATTATCCCGTCGACCATTTTCTCCTTACACGAAATTATCGCCCCCTTACCCTAACCCTAACCCTAACCCTACACCCCCTGCTCGCGTAGTCAAGGATTACAGAGTAATTTGCGGGGGTGTAGGGTTAGGGTTAGGGGGCGATCATTTAAAAAAAATTATATACGCCATTGTGTTACGTATTATAAACAGCACTACTTTTTCCTCTTCCATTTCTTTCTAATATGTACTATTTACAAGAAAAACGCTGGCTAGCAATAGCGCGAACACCCTGTATGTCGCCAAGGCCTGATGATAAACGTCGCTGAATTATCCCCACAATAACAATATTATATTTACAATGTAAATATAACACGGCTCGGGGTGACATATATTGAGAATTCACTGTACATCGAGACATTGCTGTATGACATGTACGGTAAGGTGGATCTTATTTGTTGACTATGGAATTCTTTTGTTCTACTGGGCGAAAAATAAGCTGCTCGAAATTTGATGCAATGGCACAACCCCAGGGCGTATCCAAAACAAAACTTTACACACATTTTAGCCAAACGTAGCTAAGGTCCTAACGTGGAAATATATATTTTCTATTAGACTGCGGATCTCTGGATTCTCCTGATCACTTCTTCCGAATGTTATAAAGGATATGAAATTCAACGAAAATGTCTGTCACTGTTTCCGCCAGGAGTTTGTTTTGAAATCCGCAGTCTATTCGTGATGTTGAAATGGATGATCAGAACTTTCGCTGAAGAAAAGTGTAAAAAAATATTAAGAAGCGGACAGGCTCTCTGACTTGTGATAATGGGCACAGGATGTTAAAAAGAAAACTGTACACTTATAGTTGTTAAACAACGATGTTATAATTTTATGAAGACAAAACGAACGAAGATAAGACTGCAAGTCACTGACAATACACGTGGTTACACATTTTTAGGCACCTTGCGTTTTGAGAACATGATGTAGCACGTGAAAGGATTGTTCCTTTATTAAAAAAAAAAAGTTCCTGTTGTTAAAGGAAAATGTGGAGCAATTTGATGCATAAGTTCTCGAAATCTTTGCAAAATGGGCAATGCGAGAAATACGATTGAGAATCGATCGATTGCGATTTGTACCGAAAACTGATTTAGTTGTTTTTCAATATTTTTTACACGATATCGGCGTAACTGTGAGAGTCCATGAAGGGGAGATGAAAGAACGATGGCGAAGGTGGAAGTGCGGAAGAGGTGATCTAGAGATCGCTGAAGGATGAAGGTCGTTCTGCGGCCGATGCCTAAGGCTAGGCATCGGGATGTCTGCTGATATACTCTTAGAAAATTCGATTTCCCTTTAATGCTCTACAATATCCCTGCGAATAGTATTTTGAAGACATTGAAACTGATTTTTGATCGTATAAAGCCAAGAAAAATATTGTTCGTGTTTCTGATTAAGATCTACTGAAAAACCTTATGGCCATTACACAAATTTAAGTGAGCATAAACTCGAGAAAGTTATTTCGAGATAGTCTTCATTTCATAAACTTTGCAAGCATCGGTCCCAATTTTTCCAAATAATCATTCGTATCAGTTCCCCATTGTTATTTAGTGAAATTTTTAGTTCGCAAGCGAGCGAAGAATGCACAGTTCCGAATGCGAATTTCCCAAGAGTCTCTGCCTCGGCAGACATCGCCTAAAATATCTACGTGTAGCATAAATGTCGCCAAACACGCCGCGATTCCGCAAAAGTACGTTCGCAGCGAGCGTTGCCATGCTCTTCAACTTAAGATTAATGCAGCCGCATGAAAAAGAAGCATGGAGAGTACAACAAAACGGAAAGTAAACAATTCAAGTAAAAAGACCAGGGGTAACGGGATCGGCTCAGAATCAGGGTCGACTATCTATAACTTACATGATTAATCATTTTCCAGTCAACAAAACGTCGGACCGCATTTTACGGATATTATTAGATCACGGATGTTTTTGCAAATACGTATGTGTTCGCACATTAAATTACGAAAACGGAAATAAAAGCAGAACTTATCTGCAATAATAATACTTGACAATCTCTAGAACAGATGATTATTAATATGTCCAAAATAAACGGCCCCCTAAAATGTTCTTGCAATGTTTGGAAGAAAGAATTCGATTGATTTCAATCTCGGATAAGTATCTTTACACTGTAGAAAAAATATAAAGGAAATATATTTATTGTCCGACAAATTAAAAAATAAATCGAGACAATGGAATTTACGTGAGACCCGACGCAGATAATTTGAAGTCTGCGGATCCGAGTTTGAAATGAACACAGACAATCCTCAAGTCCAGAGGCTTCTAGACTCCAGATGTTTGTGTATTTATAGCGTCCTGTAACCTGTAAGCGACGAGATAAACATTTTAATGCAGTTTCATATTATATACAGGATGAGCCATGTAAACGGGGGCAGCTAAGTATCTCAGCCACTTGCAGATACATAAAACAGCTATTTAAAGCAAAGTAAAAATAAGAATACGACGAAATAATAAAAATACAAATCTCAAGGATTCCGACAGTTTCACTTTAAACAATTTCTTTTTTAATGCGTCTATAAATACCGAAGCAGTCCCACTTAACATGCCCCACTCCGTATACAATATTACAAACCATCAAAATGATCCGTCTCAGTTTTTTCATTTTCCCACTCTTAAAAATACAAAGATACTTTCACGAAAAAATGATTAAACTCGAAGAATCTCCATAAATGCACTCGCGTTTTCGTATGTTTCCAGTGTTAAAAATTCGCTGAAGTGAAACGGAACTCTGTGTACGTGGTAAATCCGTATTTAGTTTGCAAATGAAATTGATGATAAATAAAAGATTGCTTTATTCCAACTTGGGTGGAATTTATGTTTGATTTAATAAAAAATATTGATTTTTATAGCAGTTCTTATGAAAAGAATAAATAGGATTATTTAATCTAAATTTTCGTATGTGTTTTTGTTAAAGTTTTTTTATGTTTTTATGTTTCTACGTTTTCACGTTTTTATCGCCATGTTACTCAGTTCAGAAATGATGTATGTTCTCCAGTTTATCCGACATCAAAAGTTCCATTTATTATAGAATTTATTTCACGTGTGTACAGTTATCGCGTGACACATGTACAATTGCGACAAAATTCTCTTTAAAGAAATGGTAACTGAACAAATTCTGGCGTTCGGTTTTACTTTAGAAAATTCCTAGAACATGTAATGATTAATAGACTGTGGATCTTTACGCAAAATCAAAATTGTCTGCAACGATTAGAAGAAACATAAATCAAGTAGAGTGTTATTTCTTCACTTGCTGATCCTAATAGATAGTATGTTGACATTTGAAATTTTCAAAATTTTCCTACAATTTCAAATTTTGTCTACTCAATTGTATTATAAATGCATAAAGATCCTTGACACGAGTTCCTTGACATTGTTGCGATGCGGTTGACGTGTATACTCGTCGTACAAAATAAAAAATTTCCATTCATTACAAAAACTTGAGATTTTTGTGCTAAAACAGAGTTGTGCTAATTCAATTACATTGTAATTCAATTACACAACTGAATTACATTGTATTTCAAGTACGTAGTAATTCAACTACGTCGTAACTGAATCACATAATGCAAACCTTTCAATTAATTCAATTACTGATTGTATTAATCAGATGTACAATTGAAATACAATACAATTAAAATAAACTCCAAATTATAGCCCAATATATTTTTATGTTTTTTTTTTGTATTTTATGTAAATTAATTACGAAGCATTTTAAAAATTGTACTCCAATTGCAATTGCGAATTACATTATAATTTAATTGAACGAAGATTTGAATTATAAATTACAATACGACTGAATTACACTGAAATTCAATTACTTTGTAATTATAATTTTAATTCCGCAGAACTCTGAATTATTACTTTTTACAAGCCAAAATGATTAATTTTTACCTCGGTTTAAAAAATACCACACCGAAATCAACTGAATTTCTTAAAATTATCGTTTCCTTTAATTCTTCTCGTTTGTGAATTTTATTATTTGGCAATTTTTAAGTTCTTAATAACAATAATCTTGTTCGTTTCTTATCGAATAAAAATGTTATCCTTTTTCATTTTGCTTCACTTTTTCCGTAAAGTTTATAATAAAAACATTTGCCCTGCGTTCGACGCGTATACTCGTCATTGCTTGATTTTAATTCCACATCCGTGAGGGATTTTTGAAATTAAATGCTCCAGTTAACCGGTCAATCGAGTAAGCGTAATTACTTCTTACTGAAACTGTAGGCACCTCTGCTAAAGAGAATAATTGAAAACAATACTCGCATTGATTAGGCTGATTGGAAGGCGTTAGGTTACAGGAGAAGAAAGAAGATTTCGTTTAATCTCGTTCCGAGGGGGAAAGATCGTCTTCGAAAACCGTGAGTTTGCACAAACATTCGCATTCCAGTGATGAACATTCGCGTATCCGGGATCGTGATTGGTATCCGCCCCGAAGGTCCGACTGGTGTTATTTGCAACGACGAATAATGCCGTCTGTAGCAAAAAAGAAAAAAAGAAAAAGAAAAAGAAAAGGAAAAAGAAAGAAAATTGAGGGAAGCACGCACGTAGCTGCGCACGGCTTCCTCGACCTTCGAGGCTGGTTTCCGGTTAGAAACAGCGAACGGACGTCTCGAGTGTTCGGCGAGATCGGTCGCTCGGATGTCTCCCGAGCTAAAAAGCATGTCTGGACTTGCTCGCCGATATTAGTCCGATTCGGTTTGCATAATATTAGTTCGACACGGTTAACACGTGGCACGGCCAACGTTGGCTGGATGTCTTTGCTGGGCGGGTCGCATAACTTGCAAAAACGAGCAACGACTGTACCTGTTTCTCGATCGTGTGCCGAGCAGAAACGACGCGGACGTATTCGGTCATGCATTCGGGCCGGCGAAGTTTTCCCGCGCAGAGATTAATCGTTTCGGGAACTGAAACAGCTGATCGTTATCGGCGGATCGTCGTCCCGGCGTTCACCATCTGGACCCGTATACGTGATTCGCTGGAGTACGGTATTTTCTGTTTCTCTTTTTAAAAAGCTCTTTCGGGACATCATGCGAAAGTCGTTCAAGCTGATCGTCGTCTCCCTTCGACGTACGCGATGCAGATTTTGTCTCTTCGAAGAGATAAGGGCCCAGGTATTCGGAAAACAAATTCAACACGTTCACGCCGTCGCTGCTATTTGTGTTTCTTGTTGTAGGGGCGGCTTTATTTTCTTTCAATTAATATACGTTAAATTTTCAACTATATGGCAATTTTTTCTAGTTACTAAACAGAGACTACATTTTTACGCACGCCGCCCGATGGGACAGATCAGAATTGTGCAGAATTACAATTGAATTACTCCAGGAATTATAATTACAAAGTAATTGAATTACATTGTAATTCAATCATATTGTAGTTTATAATTCAGATCTTCGTTCAATTAAATTACAATGTAATTCGTAATTGTGATGGAGTACAATTACAAAATACTTTGTGATTAAATTACATTAATTACGAATTACGATCAGACTTGTGCAGATTTACAATTGAATTACTCCAGGAATTATGATTACAAAGTAATTGAATTACATTGTAATTCAATCATATTGTAGTTTATAATTCAGATCTTCGTTCAATTAAATTACAATGTAATTCGTGATTGCAATGGAGTACAATTCTAAACTCTTTGTAATTAAATTATATATAATAGCGTTACGTATTATGAATGAGAACGAGGAATAGAAAATATGTCGCATAGACAGCAAGCAAGTATACGAAAGAAAAACATAAAAATATATCTATAGCACTTCTTCAAAGTTCTGCGCTATAATTTGGAGAGCTGTATTGCAATTATATTGTATTTCAATTACACATCTGATTAAAATATTTCAATTGCATTGTACTTCGATTACACATCTGATTAAAATAATTAGTAATTTAATTAATTGAAAGGTTTAAATTATGTAATTCAGTTACAACGTAGTTGAATTACTATATAATTGAAATACAATATAATTCAATTGTGCAATTGAATTACAACGTAACTGAATTAGCACAACTCTGCCGGTGATGCACTCCACCCGATGGGACAGTCGTGTGCGGCGTGAACGTGTTAAATAGATAATTTATAAGGCAATTTCTACAGATATTATAAGTCATTTGAATAAATTTCAAAAGAATTTATAATCGCATTTTTGCACATTTTTTCGCTTTTATCTCATTAAAGGGATAAAGGCCCCCAGGTACTCGGAAAACAAATTTAAATAGATAACTTTTAAAGCAATCTTTACAGATAGTATAAGCTAATTGAATAAACTTCAAAAGAATTTATAATTGTATATTTTTTCTCCTTTATTTCATCGAAGATAGGGCCGAGTATTCGGAATAATTTTAAACACGTAAACAATAAATGAATGAATTGTAATAGATACTCTGGGAACATTTATTGAATTTTTAAGAGGCATAATAACGCTTCCTTTCGCGCAGATGCATTCAGTTTATTTGTTTCAACAATTAATGGAGAGTGTGCAGAATATTCGTAAAATAGATCTAAACGAAATCTAAAAAGATTAGATCTAAACGAAAAGTCTAATGAATTTTCAAAGCAGGTTTAATTGCACCTTTCGCGAAGGTGCGCTGATTTTACTCTTTTTAATAATTAAGAAAAGCGTGTACAGGAAAAAATAAGAGTAGGTAGATAAAGTAAATCTAATGAATTTTAAAAAATGGTAGAACTTCAACTTTCGTTGATGGCGCCAGTGATTTTAATCACTCTCAGAGAAAACGAACTGGAATTGATCGTATCTTGGCTTATCTAACTGAATCTAATGAGAAGAAGATTCTTAGGAGAAGGTATAAATTAAGGTATACATTGAAGAGTATATTTTCAGTATCAATTAGACACTTGCCTAAAGGAGAACGTTTTCTCTACAGTAATGAAGGAAAAACTCTAATTTTGAGTGAAAAATTGACATTCGAAAAATTGAAAGTGTGTAATTCCAAATATTGAATAAAAATCTCCAGATCCTCCGGACACTTTGATCACCGAAACAGCATCCACAAAACTAGAGAACATTATTTAATCCTCGTGTTAGCAACTGCATGTTCGAAGACATAAATTTTCTTCGTCATGTTCTTTCGCTTCTAAAACAAAGATTCATACAAAAATATTTAAGTAGCAGGCCTTCAAAATTATTTATACATTTAGTCCACCTACGCATTAACGCAGGAGGAACGAAAAAGTTAAGGTTTATCATACTGGCAGATCTTTATGCAAAATAAAATCTTTCTACGTTTGTCGCGTGAAACAAAAGTCATTAGCCCTACAATATCGAGTCATACTCATAAAATTCTATTTTGGACAACATATTTTGGAAGAACATACAGGCATACAATAGATATAAATTTTCTCCTTTTTTTCAGGAAATTACTAATTACAAAAAGGTTCTAGTTACTGAAATCGTAAAATAAATCGTGCTTAAAGGGCTTAAACGATTTATGTTTGTTTTTAATAATTCGAATAGTTCGGGAGTAATATACAGGGTGCCTCACCTAACTCGACCATCTAAAATATCTCGCTTGTTTATTATGATAGAAAAAAAAAAAAAAAATAGCAGAGGAAAACATTAGATATTTCAGAGGCGCAAATATTACGATGGGCAAAAAAAATTTGTTCAAGATTATATTTTTTGAGATTTCAAGGTGATCGAAGTTTTATCAAATGGACTGATATATTTTTCTTATCTCTGAACCAACTAACGTTTTCCTCTGACATTCTTTTCGATCGTAAAAACAAGCGAGATATTTTATATGCTCGAGTTAGGTGAGATACCCTGTATGCGTATATCGATACTCTTTATCGAGCAAAGATCGGATTTAACATCGAACTGAGTCGAACACGGTGTACGATGGTTAAGGTGACAAGGGATCGAATAGAAGGACTATAAAAGTGGCGCAATGTCGTCGAACGAAACGGAATTCGCGGATCGTAACGGGTTACGCGTCTCCCCGAGATTTCTCTGACTTTATGGCAACGGCACGCGGCTGTCTACCGGCCGTCTATGTAGGTGCAAAACAGTGAAAGGTTTTTCAAGGCACGAAAGTAAGTGACAACACCTACACGCAGCGGCCGGCCGCTCCGACGCCGATGTAAAAAGGCAAGGCCGTTCGACGCGGATAAAAGTTCACTGCATCGCGTCGCGTCGTTGCGAAACACACATAACGCGCCCGCGCGCGAGCCGCTATTGCAACAATAATCATACGGCTAATGGGATACAAGCCGGGGGGATCTGACTTAGAACTTCATTTTAATTCTGCTTCGCGATACCAATTAGACGGCGCGGTGATACGCGCCGCGGCTTATACTTTCTACGAGCCGCGCGCGCTTAGAAGACCGGGTTTCTCCCCGAGAAACTACCACATATTACCTCAGTGCGTTCTTTCGCGGTTTCGACACACGGAAAAACGAGCAATCTCTTTGTCCTTGCGCCGGACAACTTCCACAACCACCGTTTGACAATTGGGTGCCATAATTTATTTTTGAAAAATTGATTTGACTGAAACATCCCTTTCGCCGATGATAATAGCTTGGGGAAAAAGAAATCCATTATTTTTCTGGTGGATCGTAAAGTATCGATCAAACAATTTCAGATTTATGCTCATTGGAAAGGTGACATTTCCCACTAAACAAATTCTTTCGCTGTTTTTCGTTTGGTCCATTCATTTGTGAGTTACACGGTGCTAAAAATGGAAGTCAATAAAGAGAAACCAGGCGACTGAAATTGTGAATGGTGAATGGTGTTATGGTCCCGATACTGTAACAGCCAATTACGTGCAATTTTGAATTTTTTTTTTTATTTTTTTAAGAATTTTTTTTTTTTAATTTTCAATTCCAATTTTCAATTCCAATTTTCAATGTAGTGACTCGCCAGAAAGTCCGAGAGCTTGGTTAGGAAGTTTTGATGCATCCACCATATAGTCCGGACCTGGCACCAAGCGATTACCATGTTTTTCTTGCATTGCAAAACTTCCTTAGTGATGAAAAATTGGCATCAAGAGAAGATTGTGAAAATCGTTTACCAGAGTTTTTCGCCAATAGGGACCAAGCCTTCTATGAGAGAGGCATTATGAAGCTACCTTTAATAAGGCAACAAATTATAGAACAAAACGGTGCATATTTGACCCAAATCGGACAATCCGAAACATGGTAAATAAAGTCTTGAAGTTCACGTAAAAATAATGGATTTCTTTTTCCCCGACCTGATATTTTAGTAATAATGCTTTCTTGCATTTAACAAAATTACGCGCGCCATAAAAATGCATGAAAAACCATAACAATGTAGAAAAATCGTAGAAGAATCTTTTTCGCAACTACTTCTGAGGAGCGTACCGAAGAAAACCTCAGGAGCGCAGCAGAATTAATTATTGATCGATCACTGGCAGCTACATCTGCCAAGTCGCCCACGAAAATACCTACGTCACGCGTGGTCTATCGAAAAAGAGGATACAGGATCTTCCCGCGCCGTCCGATCGGCATGCAGCGAACCAAAGACACGACTTTCTACGGTTTAATTCCGACGTCCGCTACGTTCGAGAGATCGCACGGTCTCGCGAACTTGCCTCTCGCAATTCTAATGCAGTCATTAACCGGCAGCCGCTTAAATGGAAAAACCTTGCCCCTCCCCTCTTTCCCCCGGTCTGCATCATCCGGCCACTAAAATCCCCGCGATCTCCGAGAGCCACGGAGCAAAACGCAAAGCGGCGTTTAATTAATCCGCCGAGTTGACCGAATTTTTTTACGAGCAGCGCGCGCGATGCGGATCATCCTAGAAACCGCAGAACCGTATAGTATTCAGTGCATGAAAGCGCAGAAAACGATGCGGCCCTGTAACGCCTTCGACTGGCCGCCGATCGAGAGTAGAATCGCATCGATCGACTAGAGTAAATTTTGATAAAAACAAATCCCGGAAAAACTTCCATCATTATTCACTATATTCAGTAGCGAAGGGTTCGCTATCTTACTCGCTCTAAAATACATAGGGGAAACGACGTCTAATAAATTCAATACAAAACAATACAAAACCAGGATAACACCAACACAATAATCCGAAACATCATCGAACTAAACGAAATACTCAAGCGCCAGGGAAAAGATGTGGTGTACTGTTGGATCCCATCACATGTTGGCATCGAAGGCAACGAACAGGCGGACGAAACAGCAAAATTGGCCACTTCCAGTAAATCCGAATCCATCACAAAACTTAAATTCCATCAAGACCTCCAAAAATATTTGAACAAAGCGGCTATGGAAGCATGGGACGAAGAATGGATAAACGCGAAGACCACGAAGTTACACGACGTTCGAAACAGTATTAAGGACACCATCCCTGCCTTACTGCTGAACAGAAGAGACCAAGTTATAGTAACACGAATTAGAATAGGCCGCACTAACCGAACTCATTCCCACCTTATCACCAAAACCGAAGCAAGCTCTTGTGATACCTGTGATGTTAAAAACTCCATCGAACACATCTTAGTTACCTGTCCAAAATACAATGCTAAAAGAGTACAACACAACGTGCGAGGATCGCTGAACATTTTACAAGCGGAGGACTCCTGTTAAAGAATCCTTAACTACCTAAAGGATATCGGGTTATACCATCTAATATAAACATATTACAAACCATCGACATACCCACCGGGGTCACTAATAACCGCAGTTAGGTTCATGTGACATTAAACACGCAAAAAAAAAATCCCGGAAATACATGCACTTTTTATTTTGTTTTTTGTCCGGTAAAACCGACGAGATCCGTTTTAACCACTGCAACAGATTGTTTGCCATCAGTCGAGTTCGGCTTGCGCAGCATCCGGAGATTTCTTTCGTGTGAATAAAAAGGGTTGCAAGCCGACGGTAAGGGTCCGCGAGTCGGACAAATCGCTCAGTCATCTAGAAACCAGTTCATACGGCCAAGGTGTTATGATGATCTCGCTTGGATTCTCGGTAGGCAGCGAGGATGTTTGCTCGTGGCCACTTTTTGAGCTATATGGATATATTGAGAAACCCATTAGCGGGCCCCTCTGCGCGGTGGAACCACCCAGCTGGGAAAAAATGGACAGCAGACAGAACGATTGGATTTCCGACGAGCGGACGTCCGCCGCAACGTGGCTCATGCATATGCGACGATCCCTCGCCTTATACGCGATTCTCGAAACTGTCTTTCGTCATTGTTTATCCGCCGATGGCGGGTCGGTCGAAAGAACTTCCACAAGTATCGTCAACTTGTACCGTCTAACCGCACGACTGCTGCCGACGATGTGAGCGCGAATGAAAATTTCTCTTGCCCTACAGTATCGAGTCAGACTTGTGACCAAGATTCTAAACAGAGTCTAATGAATATGAATGTTATTAATTTCCTTTAGACGGAAATAAAATTCTATTTTGTTATAGCTGTGTTAGAATCCAGTAGGTTATGAAATAAGCTAAAGCCAAAAGTCCGTAGTACGTGAAATAAAACAAAAAGGAAATAGAGTGATTTATTCAAGAGTGAATACAAGAGAAGCTTCTCGCTCTCAAGCGCTTCAGTTCAATTAACTGTGTTCCAAGTCTGTCCTCGGAAAAATGCCATTTTTACTGATGGTCACAAACGAGTGGGAGAACCCAGGAATAAGGGACAATACTATAAGACATCACTTAAAACGAAATAATTATGTATTATATAAAAGAACTTCATCGTCTTTCATGCAGAGTGTTATTATTTACATAATAACTTGAAAGCTACACGAGCTTGACCTCTTGTTGGCCGCGACAAATCTATAAGACAGTTGCTCGCAAAACAGTTAAAGCGAAAAGATCGTCAATGAAATATCCTTCTAAAGTGTCAGTAATTGAAGTAAATAATTTCAGTAAAACCTGCAAAATATTAATAAACTTGCAATATTTGTGTTTATACAAAATGCCACGAGGAAAAACATTCAATGAAACGGAGATTAAAATTATCAATAATTTGAGAAATGAAAATCATTCGGTGGCAAAAATTTCTGAAATTCTTGGAAGAAGCTGTTGCGTAGTTTAAAGTTATTTTAAAAATAGTGAAACTATGGTAAAAAGAATCCAGGAGGCCGTCCAAAGTTGACAACTGCACAAGACAGACAGAATATTTTACGACATGCATCGAACTCTACATTAACGGCACGACAAATTGCGACAGAAACTGGCGTAAAGACAAGTGTCAGGACAGTACAACGAATAATAAAGGCTTCAAATAATTTAAAAAGGCGTAAAGTTTTGTAAAGACCGCCGCTAACTAACCGTCATAAAGAAGCCAGATTAGAGTTTACAGAACAACGAATGCATTGGCGTAAGAAATGGAGGAAAGTCATTTTTTCTGACGAGAGACGGTTTACTGGCCCTGACAATCTAAATTATTATTTTCACGATTTAAAAAAAGAGGAATTGACATTGCAGAGGCGACAAATGGGTGGAGAAAGAATAACGATTTGGGCAGCTATAGGATATCATGGAAGAACTGAAATTGAATTTATTTCCACAAAAATAAACAGCAGGAAATACATAGCTGTTACTGATAAGCAATTGTGAAAACATGCTCAGTCCATAGCCAACCAAAAATACATTTTCCAACAAGACAATGCAGCTGTGCATTCAGCACAAAGATAGTACAGGTCTACTTTAAGAATAAAGAAAGAGACGTTTTACCATGGTCAGCGAGATCTCCTGACTTAAATATCATTAAAAACCTTTAGGGAATACTAGTCAAGGAGGTTTATTCTAAAGGAAACCAGTTTAGTACTGTGGAACAATTGAAAGACTGCGTTGAAATGGTACGGAAGAAAAATAAGCAAAAAACGATTAAAAACTTGTATAAATATATTCCAAAAAGAATGTTACATGTCGGAAAAAATAAAGGTGGCAACACAAAATATTAATAACCGATATAAATAAGCTGTACGTGTTAATTTTTTACAAAAACATTACCTGGCTTATAGTTTTGTCGCAGTTAATAAAAGGTAAGTTGGTGTTACTTAAAAATTCTTAGAAATACTAACGAAAACACTGCGTTAAACGACGTCTCCGGAAGTAACTAATAACACTCTGTATGAAAGACGATCAAGTTCTTTCATATAACACTTAATTATTTCGTTTTAAGTGATGTCTTATAGTATTGTCGCGGACTGTACATACATTTTAAATGTATACTTTAACAAGCTGATATATACTCTTTGTGGAGAAAACATAGGCATACAATAAATATAAACTATTTTTCTTTTCTATGCAATTCTGAACGATCAAGAATTTCTAATCATTATAATCACAAAATAAATAGTAGTGCAAGGGGTTAGGTTTGCCGTACGAGTGAAATCGAAATTCTACTTTTGAAGTGTTCCGTATTTTTCAATGAAAATGTTCAAAGAATTTGGATAACAAATGGGAACTAGCTACCTAGGTACCCGAGTATTCAGGTAAAGATTAAGTAACAATAAACTGCCACATATCTGTGACCCCCTCATCTCGATAAAAAAAGCAAAGTGATAAAAAATGGATTACAGGACTGTATGTTCACCTGAAAACCACGCAATTATTTGAATTATTTGAAATCGTCACGTTACGAAACTTACCTTGCATGTTATTAGGAGTACCCATAAGTAATCAATTAATTGCAGAGAGTTCGTTTTGAAAATTTGCAGGGAAGATGGCAAACTATCCTTGATAATGATGGAGATTGTATAATAAATTAAGAAATAAAAACTTTAATTTACTACAAAGTTTGTTTTAGATTTCAAAATAATTGACAACTTATGGGTTCCCCTGATATAAACGCAAAGCATGCAAAATAGAGTGTGATGTAATTAGAAACCGAGTTCTTTTCAGGACCATGTAGACTGAAAATAAACTAAACTGGCTAAACTATAATACTTGATTTGATAATACCAGCAATATTTCATTAAGAATCTATTTCCTAACCCTGAGCAGTTTAAGAAGTTGAGCACTTGAAATCTGGGTGCGCAGTAGTATAGCGCAATCGTTTCGGCAGTTCAGTTTCGAGAAAATTCGAAATCGCTGAAGAAACAACGCGTCGTCAATAATATCGGGCCGACAAAACGCAATCGCGTACGGCTGCTCTGGATATGCATCCCGTCCAACCTGGTTCACGTAATTGGCCAGAATCTTCGGCCGTGACTAATTGCCCGCCCGGTATGTAGAATAAGCGCGGTTGGGCGCCTCTGCTTGCCCAAGATTTCGTTGCGAAAGAAATTTGAAAGCTCTTCCTCCGCGTCCGGGCGGCTGATTAATTTTGAAAGGCGACGAGTTACGTGAACACGGCCGAGGAAAATGCGCGCGGCAGGCCGAGGAGGTTCCCCTGCAACGGGGATTGCACCACGGACGGCCGCGATTCATTTCCTCTTACTTTCACGGCTACAGTTGCTGGACAAGATGCAGCGAAATCGGTCTTTATCAAACCGGACACCGCACATTGGGCGAAAATGCCAATCTAGGCGGACAAAATTGTTTCAGCATTATTTTAAGACTGAAAGTTATGGTAAAATAGGCGATTGGATTCATCTTGACGTCAGCTACACCAATATGTAGGGGAGAGTTGCTAAATGCGTACTGGTCACCTAAATCGTATCAGCTCTTTTCTTTAAAAATTAATGCATTTTGATGCCTCTTGGTGGTAAAGATATGAACTTGTGATATGAAGTGTTCATATCACAATGATCTATTAATAAATATTTAAAAAATCATATTAAATTGCAACTTCGATAGTTAATACATAGATACAAAACATAATTTTTGCTCAAATTCCTACTAAAGAATATACAAACTGCCTTCTCGGCAACTCTCCCCTAATAAAAAAATACACAGTGGAATTAAGAAATTAAGGTGACTGAAAACATGAGGTTTATAAACGACTGAATATCGATTAACTTTTGTTCGAAACATTTTTTCGTCAGGGTGACGTCCTGTCCTGTAGCCACCAGAAAACTCGAAAATTCTTTAGGAGACAAGGTTCAGAATTCAAATATCGAGACTCATAAAGCATTTATAAGATTATTATGACACTGAAAGTCACTTACCAATTTTGCTAACAATAACTTAAAAATGTAAGTTTGAAAAACTTATATATTAATAAATTATTCTTTAATTCCAAATATAATAACTTAAAATAATACAATAATGAAGTATTACTAAATACATAGTCATAAATAGTCATGAAATAGGTACCTTCTACTGATTACGAAATGATTTTCTCAAACAAAAAATTGTCCCACGATTGTTCACTTAATCGTAATTATAATGTTTACCGAATATGATACTGTAAAAATTTTATCATACCTACTTATACCAAAAAAGCTATAACATTTTCATCATGAGCCTACATAAGAAATAGGATCTACTATCTTTACCCAACAGCGTAAATGTCAAATATGAAATTGGAAATTCCGAATTTTTAAAAAATAACGTGGACCGAGACTAATCGTATCCCATCGAATCGTAAAAATTATCACAATCTCGTCCAATGACATCTAATGTTTCACGCTTGATCGAGAAACATTTCCCGGATTACATACCAGACACTTCAACAACAAAAAATATTTTGAATATTTTGTTTGTTATAAAAAAAAAAGATTAGAAAAGAATCTCGGTATTGGTGTCCGACGTGCAAAGTGCCACTATGCGTTGTTCCTTGTTTTTGTGAATATCACACGACAGCAACAGTTAAAATTTTTAATTTCTATAAATATTTGACTTTTTTCTTTCTAAGTTTTTCGTTCATTATGTGTAAATATATGTTCATGTTGAGCGACTGTGTAAATATTACTAATAAAATTGTTCATTTTCTAAAATAAAGTCGTCTTTTTGACCCAATATTTCAACAGCGCCGCTTACTCTGTGTTTGACGACTATACCCGTCATCGCGTGATTATCGCGACACACACTGGTGGGCGCTTTGCAAAGAGATCGCCACAGTTAACTGGTTAAAATAATGCTGAAATAATTTTGTCCGCCTATAGATTGGCATTTTCGGCCACTGTGCGTCAGTTTGATTTTGCATGGGGCGACCGCCTCCGCGCGAATGCCCGAGTGAGCCCGAACAATTCCATGCTCGACGGCGATATAAATTGCATCCCCGGTCTGTTCGTTTAATGAAACACATCAAGTTTGTGCCGAGGAAGTTCTGGCAACGTTATACCGTCGGCCAAGGCCTGGAAGACCGGTCGCGGTGTCGTTCCGTGTCGCGTGAGGCTCCCCGCGTAATACGCGGCGCGCTCCGACTACGAAACTTCCGACGAAACGATAATTGGCCGCCGGTATGCCGAGGTAATTAGGTACAATAAAGATAAGTGGCACGGAGAAACGGTAACAGACGATCGCCGCCGCCGGGGATACGGACCACCGAGACAATAAGAGACGCGCAAGACGCAAGACTTCATCCGCGGATGAAGGGGAGTTCAGTGTTGGCCTAAACAGACGTCATTGGAGAAAGATCTATGGGCCGAGACATCTGTCGTTGTCTCGGGAACAGACACGCTCCTTCAGTCACGCGATGCTAACCTCAAGGAAACGCGATTCGCCTGTGGTTCCACGAGTGACACAATACATACACCCCGTGGCAGAATGTTTCCGATCGGAGGCATTGAAACGGATTCTAGAGAAAACATTCACAATTTAGAAGTATAAAATATTACTTTACGAGGTTAAAACTGACGGGAAATGAAAAGGGGCTTATTAACGAATAAAAAACAACAAAATAACTATGTAAGCTTACATATATTATGGCAAAGAAACGAACAAATAAACAAATTGTTACTCGGAAAAAAGTTTCCGATTAATACAACTGCTGGAAGAAAGTTTCCGATATTAACATAAATTATTTTGTGTGTTAGTATTTTGTTGCATCCCCACGTTTACGTATGATTTCTTTAATACGTTGCGGCATGGATTCGATTAGATCTTTACAATTTGTAGGTGAGATTTCTTCCCATGATTGTCGTATAGCGTGTCGAAGGTCTTCTTTATTAGTTGGCTTTTTTTCGTTGATAAGTAGTTTTACTTTTGCCCATAAGTTTTCTATGGGATTGAGATCTGGACTGTTGGCTGGCCAGTGCATTGTTTTAATGCCGTTATGCCGTAAATAATCTTTTACTGCCTTGCTACGATGACAACTGGCATTATCGTCTTGGAAAATGAAGTTTGGGGAATCTTCAAATCATACTTCAATGCTGGGAATCAAGAAATTTTCAAGAATATGGATGTATGATTCTGAATTGACATTCTGATAAAGAATGCATAATTTTCCCACTCCTTTCTCGGTCATACAACTCCAAATCATGTATGACTCTGGATATTTCGTTTTAAAATTTAAGCAAACTTTATCGAATTTTTCATTAGGTCTTCGCCACACGAATGTTCCTGCATCATCACCGGTTCCAACACATACACGTGACTCATCACTGAATATTACTTTGTACCAGTCCGTTACTGTCCAATTTGCATGGTCCCTACACCACTGTAACCGTTCCCTCTTATGCCTTTTTGTTAGGAAAGGTTTTATTTTAGCTTTTCGGAATGCAAAAGCCATCTTGTTTAGACGATTTCGAACAGTACGATTCGAAGCATTTTGTGCCCATATTATATTTATCTGTTTCGAAGTCAATCGCCTCGTATTTTTAACAATATTACGTAACTTCCTATCGTCTTGTTTACACGTTGCACGAGGACGACCACATTTCTTCCTGTTTATTACACTTCCCGTTTCTTCATACTTCTTCTTTAAATCACTGATAGTGCTTTGGCTGCATCCTATCATATTTGCCACCTTTTTTTGAGCATTACCCTCCTTGAGAAGCTCAATTATTCTCAACTTTATATCGTTTGAATACAACTGGCGTGATTGCATACTGTACTGAATGGAACAGTACTACGAACTGATATTTCAGACATGATTACCTTGTACTTACGTTTCTGTGATGTCCTCTTATGTTTACATTTACATTCTACGATTCTAACATTCAAGGAGTTTCCACACTTTTACTGATTCGAGTCGTGCTCGGAAGCTTTCTTCCAGCGGTTGTATTAATCGGAAACTTTTTTCCGAGTAACAATTTGTTTATTTGTTCGTTTCTTTGCCATAATATATGTAAGCTTATGTTATTTTGTTGTTTTTTATTCGTTAATAAGCCCCTTTTCATTTCCCATCAGTTTTAACCCCGTAAAGTAATATTTTATACTTCTAAATTGTGAATGTTTTCTCTAAAATCCGTTTCAATGCCTCCGATCGGAAACATTCTGCCACGGGGTGTACTCGCCCGTGCTGACGACGCACAGTGGGCATTTTGGACAAAATCGGATTCAAAATCAAAGAACTTTCGATAGAAATGAGGTAGAACGATGAAATTTTTGTTTAAATTAAAGCTGAAACTTTATAGAATATGGGAAAAATAGGGAGATTATATAGTACGAACGTTTTTTAACCTTGAGAAAATTCGTTAAACTTGCATGATTTCAAGAAAATTGTGGTTTTTCCAATACCACGCGCGGAAAAAAATTTTCCTAACATACTATATATCATTTCCCACAGATTCTTTCACGCAGATTTCAAATCTGTTTCCACTCACTTTTACAATAATTTTACGTTTATACCGGAAGTAACTTATATAGCCATTTTAAGAAATCATTTTTTCTACTATTGTGTTGCCGCATTACCATTTCTTTTAATAACATCTCATTACTGCACTTTTACAAGACTGGTATCTTTAACATGACTATGAGAAATATGCATTTTTCTTGATATTTTTAGATTTTCACCTTTGTTAACATGTTCGCCTAATAGGAAAAATCTAAAAAAAATACACATTAATAATTATTATAAGACGCGAGTACCATAATAATGTAAACGTGGTCATCTGATAACTTCGCTATAAAACTAGCAATTAGCTAGAATTTTTTAAAAGTCGATTTTGCAATAAAAAAATTCGGAAAAAATTCACAGTTGTGTGCGCCATTAGGTGGAATGTTCATACATTTTTTGGTAATTTTTTGTTGATCAGAACGGAAGAAATAGAGCATAATTTACTGAAACCATGTTCACCCTACGACTACCCTTAGGGGGGTACCGATTTGAAACTTGCCACAGAGAGTTTTTTTTTTTGGCGACACTATCGAGTGGTACGATGAAACATCAATTTGGTTTAGGGGCACGTTTGACCACCTTCTTGTACAAAACGATGTTCCAAACGAAAGTTGTTCGATACATCGCTGAAGGGTTAATGTTATTGCTGCAGAGAAGTTTTCGTGATTTTTATTGGAATAACTTCTTTGCGTCTAAATAAGGATCGATCGTATATAATTCGATCGTAAAAATCTAATTGCCTAATGGTGGAACGATGTATTTATGGCCCTCGCGATGCAATAAAATTAATTCGCAAGGTAAAATTCCATGATCCATAAAACCGCTCGCTATATGAATTAGATACTGGTATCAAAAAAGTCTCTCTAGTCTCAGCCTCTAATGAATCTATTAAAGGCAAGAAGCAATGAATCGCATTATATTTTTATTTCCCCTCGTAAACCATGAATATTAGATCTGATCAGAATCTCCTCGGTGAAGAAATTATAAATTGAAGCGAAGCTGAGTTCTTTTTGTCGATAAATGTAGGTTTACGCTAGAAAATTATTAGTTTTGCAAGAACCTGTACGTTATATTTATCTAGGATTACCATTTTCGTCTGTAGGCAAATGCAGACGGTGGAATACATAAATCTCTGCTTCAAAGTCGCGGACAGTGATCCGGGAAGAGGCGAAGAACGATTAAAATTTCTTCGGGGCAGGATAGTAAATCGTGGCGGCCCTGTTTACGCGGAAAGTAAAACTGCCAATGAACGTCACGCGAACGGCCAGGAAGCACGTGAACTGGAAAAGCTCGTTGCGAGCTTCGGAGATCGAGGTATTAATAGGCATCGGGAACGATCTCCGATAATCGTCGTGAATAAACATATTCATCGACGATGAAAGTACCGACCGTCGCCGCGTTCGAGAGACTCCGAACGGGGACAAAAGTATTCCCGATTGTATCGTAGATTGCGCGAATGATAGAAAATAGCGCTTCATAGACGCCGGCATTGTGCCCGTTCTATTCTATTAGGTTGGCAAAAAAGTAATTTCGGTTTTCACTAATACCTGGCGTTATGTTTTGTATGATTGACTTCTGTTAACGTTGCGTTTGTTTTCTTTCTGACATTTCATAACTGCATCTTTTAGGTTACTTTTGAAACAAATTACACGTAATTTTGATTAAAATTGTTAGTTCTGTGTCAATTTGAACATGGAGTGCAAAAACAAACATTATAGGCACATATTGCTTTTTTATTTCCGTAGAGGTGAGAAAACTGCCGAGGCTCGCAAAGATATATGTGAAGTTTATACTGTGGATTGTTTAACCCCTTGCCTTACAATAACGACCCAGATTCGTGATAAAGATTCTGAACAGAGTCTGATAAATGTGAACGTTATTAATTTCCTTTAACACGTTGACCGCCATGTCACCTATATATGGGTGACGTAATTATTTCTTCAAGCGTTAAAATGAATTTTTACGTTAATATATTCGTTGTACCAAATTTGATTAGGATCTATAAAATACAAGAAAGTTGGAGAACTACACAATATCATACATTTAATTTTTTTCAATTTCTATTTTATTAAATAACACTGATTTTATGGAATTTTTTAGATTTCTTGTTTGGCGATCAAAGTGTTAAACCGAAATAAAATTCTATTTTGTTGTAGTTGATATATATCCTTTGGAGAAAACATAGGCATACGACAAATATGTATCTATCTATCTTCTTTTTCTATGAAATTCTGAACGATGAAGAATATCTAATCATTATACTCACAAAATAAATACTAGTGCAAGGGGTTAACAGAACGCACGTGCCAGAATTGTTTTAAAAAATTCCGTTCTGGAAATTTCTCACTTGAAGACGACCAACGTTCTGGTCGACCATCTCAAGTTGATGATGACCAAATGAAAGCCATTCTTGAATCGGATCGTCATATAACTGTCCGAGAGATTGCAGACAGGTTAAATGTCTCGCATACAACCATAGAATATTGTTTAAAAAGTCTCGGAATCGTTAAGAAGCTCGATATTTGAGTTCCACACGAATTGAAAGAAATTCACTTAACGCAACTCATCAACATATGCGATATGCATCTCAAACGAAATGAAATCGACCCTTTTCTGAAGCGAATCATCACTGGTGACGAGAAATGGGTTGTTTACAATAACACAACTCGAAGACGATCATGGTCCAAGCGTGATGAATCAGCCGAAACCACACCGAAAGCTGAATTGTACCAAAAGAATATCATGTTGTCAATTTGGTGGGATTACAAAGGTATTGTGTATTTTGAGCTGCTCCCAAGGAACCGAACCATCAATTCAGATGTTTATTGTCGACAACTAACAAAACTGGACATAGCAATCAAAGAAAAACGGCCAGAATTGGCAAATCGCAAAGGAATCGTGTTCCACCATGATAGCGCTAGGCCACACACATCTTTGGTAACAGGTGAAAAGTTATTGGAGTTTGGTTGCGAAGTGATGTCACATCCACCATATAGCCCTGACATTGCACCATCAGATTATCATTTATTCCGAAGTTTACAAAACTCTTTGAATGGTAAAACGTTCGCTAATGATGATGATCTGAAATCGCACTTGGAACAGTTTTTCACCGAAAAGGATCAGAAGTTTTACGAGCGCGGAATTATGAAGCTACCAGAAAGATGGCAAAAGATCGTAGAACAAAATGAAAAGTATTTCATTGATTAATGTTCATTGCTTTGATGAAAAAATTGAATTTTATATTTCACCTAAAAATACCGAAATTACTTTCTTGACAACCTAATACTTCTACTCCGCGGATAATGTTCGGAGCGGGTACGTCGAAGCTGTTGAATGCTATTATCCTAGTTCCCGTTAATTCGGCCATCTGGAAAAACGCGAGAGAATAAAACAATGGCGTAACGCCGGTGTGGGAAAGGTCCTGGAGCCGCCAGGATGCCGACGATGAGCCAGTAACGCGTTCCATTACGCCCGGCGACGTGGCCAGAGCCACGGCAAACAACTAATTACCTACCGCCGGTGAAACTTTTCATTCCGAAATTATGTGTGCTCCCACCCCCCTACTTAATCGCGCGGGTCCATTTCAAATTACGTGCCAACGTTCTCGACTAATCCCTACATGGCCGCCGGCTTGCGGCAATCGGGCCGCAGCCACGGGTTTCCACGGATCTGCGTCCACGTTAAAAAGTTCCACTTGCTCCATTTTTATTCGACACCCTTGTTTTTCAACGTGCCACCCTCCCGGTGATTCTGTTTTTATCATTTGTAACGCTCTGTTCCGCGGAAATTAAAATAAGAGAAAATGTTTCCTCCGTCGAGAATACAGTAAGGAGCAAAAGTCTATTTTTGTTGCTATTGCTAAACGAGGAGACATTAATTATTCAAAAAAAAAATTCTTAAGTTACTTCTAACTATAATGATAAAAATAATTATAATGTTGATTTTTTGCTATTCTTTTATATTCCTAGTAATAAATAATGATTTATATACAAAACTTGTGGTTATTGGTTCAGTTTTGCTCCTTACTGTATTAATAGAATATTAATTTTTATTGGTCCACGCCATAATAATCCACCGAACAATAATTAGTCCGCGGATCTGTTGCACAAGAAATCGTAGAAAAACGTAGAATAGTTAATCCCCGGAACGTAATAAACGGGCAGGAAGGATGAGGAAATAGGAGAATGGCTGGTAAAATTGAGAAAGAAAATAGAAACCAGGAAAAAGTGCAGCAACATTGTAAATAAAATTACGACAGAACTAGATTCTGTGAACTAGACCAAAGAAGAGAACGATCGAATGAATGGAATGTAAAATTAGCTTTGTAAACGTTAGCGGAAGCGTGATTGAAGTTCAAATTTCTTGGCTGTGCGAAGAGTATACAACGCCACCGTTATTATTATCCAACGACGAAGGAAAAAACCTGTACTCCTGTACACGTACTAAACACGAAAGTGTTTTCTGAACAGCTGTGCAAACCCTCCGTTCAATAGTGTAAGGCGTAATATAATATAAAAATAGGCGTAACGATTTTGCGTTGCGTGTTTCGTTACATCTTTTATGAAATCACCCCCCATCTGTAAAACACTTCTCTCTCTCTCTCTCTCTCTCTCTCTCTCTCTCGAACGAACGAACGAACGAGGAGTCCCTTCTCGAAAGATTTTTGTACTTTTTGCCCGTCCGTTTACCTTTACCTTTATGTTCACCTTTTCTTTTCTCTACTCGCTTTGTGACTCTGTCGATCATCAGTACCAGGTAACGGATTACTAGGGTTAGGGAATTTTACCTGGGACGATTATCGTCGCGTAACACATTTCCGTCCCGTAACACATTTCCGTTGCATATTTCGTTACATCTTTTCTGAAATCACCCCCCATCTCTAAAACACTTTCGTGTTAAAATGCTTGTCAAATGAATCAGGAAGCTGGGCAAGAACCGAACAAGACCGCCACACGGTTGCTTTATCAACCAACTTTGAAAAGAGCCGATAGCAATTTTCCGGCAGGCGAGCGTGAATAAATCGCGGTAAAAACTGGTTCTTTGGTTAATTGCTGGCCGAGAGGAAGTTCGCTCTTCGTCGAATTAGCGCGAGCTACCGATACCTCTTTGCTCCCGTGCAAGTATGTTTGTTCTGGAGTGGAACCAAAAGCGCCGGATCCATCGTCGAAACGAGCGATTTGCTCGTAATTCCGGGACTCGAAGCCGTGGTCGAAGAGATTAGCACAATTACGCGGCTCTCGATCCCGGCTAGCTAACCCGAGGTGTGTACTTACACTGTCCAATTTGTCGTACATTCTTAATCAATGAATGCCTGCACGGTCGTTGGACCGTATTTTGCGTCGTGTAATTACACATCGGGCCGAGTAGACAATTTAATCGTCGCGCGAGCGTACACACGACCACCGTCCCATAAGACACCTGACGCGCCGTAAAATGTAGAACAAGAGCGAATTGACGTTATGGCATCATGCAAATTGTGGAACGCCGGGCTGACCCTTATCCGGTTGCTTGCTTCGACGTGGAAACTCGCGTTTGTTTTCACCGTCCGTCATTCCTATTTTGAAAGCCTCGCTTGTCAACGCCACGAAACCTTGTCAATAGTCTTAAGCAGGGACCATAATTCTTATAACCAAAAAGAACAAAAGTCGTGGAATAACTATATCAACGACTAAGGTTGTATTAGTTACAAACAGAGTTGTGCAGAATTACAAGTAAATTACTCCAGGAATTATAATTACAAAGTAATTGAATAACATTGTAATTCAATGATATTGTAATTTATAATTCAGATTTTCATTCAATTAAATTACGATGTAATTCGTAATTGCAACGGAGTACAATTACAAAATACTTTGTACTTTGTAATTTAATTATATTAATTGCGAATTACGATGTCATTAAATTATAATTGAAAGGTAAAAAAATAAGTGAAGGTTTCAAACAGAAGGAATTTATTACTTATAAATTTATATCTCGACAGAAATATCTTCTGCGTTACAAATTTTTTAAATTTCAAACATAAGTATAAAAAGCAGAAAGGGCTATACATAATTTGGAGAGCTGTATTTCAATTATATTGTATTTCAATTACACATCTGATTATAAAATATTTCAATTATATTGTATTTCAATTACGCATATGATCAAAATACTTCAATTAAAATGATTATTAATTGAATGAATTGGAAGGTTTGAATTATTTAATTCAATTATGACGTAGTTGAGTTACAATATAACTGAAATACAATGTAATTCAAATATGCAATTGAATTACAACGTAACTGAATTGGCACAACTCTGGTTACAAATGAAGATTACAAGTAACCGATTATTCGAAACGGTTTTTCTTCCCCGATAACAGTTATCGAGGATGATCCAATTTTTTGGACACTAATAACTGCTACTTGTAACCAAAAAGTATAAAAATCGATATTTTTTAATCATTTTGTTCTTCGAATTTATTCCTTTATTTTATGTGTAGTTTATATTAAATTTCAATGATAATCAACTTTTTATCACGAATGTTTATCGTAAAAAATTTTAGAATAACTGTTACTTTTGGTTCCTGGTTTTAAGCTATGTCCACACTGAAACAACATCGAACAACTTTTTGTCGATTCTTGGTGCCCTCTTCTTCTGTTATTCGGTGAAAAATACTCGTGTTGCTTCAGTATAATGACAGCTTTGCAATCTGCATTTATTCAGGGACAACCTTCATAGCGACTGTGCGTTATTAAATTTTATATTTATGCAAAATATAACGAAAATGGTTCACTAATTTCCTGAGCATCGCAATGCGCGTTATAATTTTAAATGACAATGAGACGCGGTAAAATCGGGTCAGTTGCTTTAATCGTGACAATAATTCGTTGTTTCGCTGTGAATTTTTAAGTAAAGAATTTCTTTTCTTAATGTCCTTCGTTGTTTCTTATCATTTCTTTTTTCTTATTATTCCTTCATTCATCCTTAATAAAAGGCTAAAGAATTTATTGTTTAAAAACACAATAACACGAATGGAAGTACAATATAGTTGCGCTGAAATAGAAAATATAAATTCATAAAAATGATCAAATAATTTCCACGAAACATGTATTCGTTACGTGCTACTTTTATGATAACATTAAATTAGACTATTAACAAATACTTTCAAAAATCTATGTTTTTAGTTTAGATCTCTCAGCGCATCAAAATACACCAAATAAAATAACAGCGATTCCAAAGCAAACGAATGATCCACAGAAATTATCGTATTATAATAACCAGACTGCGGATTGTATGCATATTTATGATAAAGATGGGTAGATGAAAAAATCTATTATCGTCTTACTGAAATTGTCAACGGAAGAACCAAATACTTATCTGGTACCAGTATTTTGCAATCGATGTTGAACACTTTTATTTTGCATAAAGATCCGCAGTCTAATAATAACCATTGATACCAGAAATTACCCCTACAATTATACAGTATTAAAAATTTCTCCAGGCAAAAAGACAATAACGTTGTTAATAAGTACATTCACCGTTCCCCCACCGTTAGAAAAATTATTCCGACAGTACGTGATCGTGAAAGTGTATTCACCGTCGGACCGCGCTCATAAAATCAGACAAAAAAATAAGTTGAAAATAAAACGTCTGCGTTTTCCTTTAGTTTTTTTTTTTTTTTGTTTTGTAGTAATATGACGAGTGAAGGGTGCTCCAATTTTTCTGTCAGTAGTGTCTGTGCGAACCGCGTCTATTCCGCATCGATCGAGCTGCGGATAACGATGTGGCTTTTAAGTCCGACACCCCGTAGGACAGCGCGCAATAACATAATTACAGTGTAATTACGCGGATCGACGTCCGACGGGTGAATATTTTTTTCATTTTCCCGTATCGCTCGTCGCACGCTCGCTAATGGATTTTCACCCTGCGGAAGGTACTTTGACCTCGGGCGCCGTGCCACCCCCGCCGCCCGTTTTCATCCCCTATCCGCAGCGCCCAACGCTGGCTCCGGGGGAGGGTAAACGTCCCCGACAAAAGAAGAAAATAATTGCTGTTCATGGAATCGATACGAGAGAGAGAAAGAGAGAGAGAGAGAGAGAGAGAGAGAGAGAGAGAGAGAGAGAGAGAGGAGAGAGCTTATGCCGGTATGCACGTGTACATCACGTGCGCCGCTGGTATATCATCGACGATACCCGGCTCTGCAAGTCTGCACGGAACAACATAAAACAGTAGACCCGATCGAAGGTTGGTCGGGGCGGCTTGAATCCGAGAGCCACGCGAACTCCACTCGAGAATCGACGCGATTTAATCCGTTCGAATATGTTTATCCGCCATTTCGTTGCCGAATTGTGTGCGCGGAACCGCTTTCGCCGTCGCAAATCAATTTCTTTTTAAACCCCGTGCAATGGAAAGCATGGAAATTAACTTTTCACCAGCCAGCTGAACCCACCGAAGCGCGTGGAACTGGTTTCACCCTCAGTATTTACTCAACTGTCATGTAGACCTGATACTAATTCAGTCGGAATGTTTGTTATAAATATAATTAAGGACGTTCGAAAGTCATCGGAAAAATGCTTCACCGTTTTTCGGCAAAGATTAATCTAGCAAAAAGTAAACTTTCGTTTATTCTTTTCAGAATACTCCCCGATTCTAAGTAAGATGGCAAGTTCCTCTGTCCCACTCTTTTAAGAATAAACTTACTATAATCCTAAAAGTGACTGGCACGTGTTGCCTTAATAACTGAATTTATGCGATAACTTTTTCTATCGTAGCATGGTGGGTTTAATGTTTCAAAAAATATTGTTTAATTAAATTTAAATAACTTGAAATTTGTAAGATAAGCTGTAACGGATCCGTCAATGTATATATTGTTTATGTTGTTAAAAAATATGTTCTACGTTCATGTTATTGATAAGCGATCGGACAAACGAATGTGTTGAAAAAAGAAACGAACAGAATGAAACAAGGACGAGCAGTCTCGTCAGGTCCGACATCAGAGAAGGACGTACAAATAAATAAGTTTGCTTTTATCCCGGCCATTCCTTACAATGAATCTATCTAAACCCTCTATGGACCCTAGAGACAACTTAGCTTATGCTCAGAATTCTACAAATGATACCCAGGGTCCTCTAAAACCTATCGAGACAGTAGAATATTCACGGAATCCTAAGCCCCCCTAGAATCACATAATTCTGTGTTGTCCCAAGCGAGATGATGCCGCACGAACCTTAAAGAACCACTATCGCGTCTATTAAATCCGAGGTACGCTGTAACCGCGTTAAATCAATTGGAGCTCATCAGTTTTGAGTCTCCTAAGACCTCGTTCAATTTCCGCTCTAGCTATAATTCCATATTGAACAATCTATTCGGAATAACATCTTTCGGAGCTTTTAGAGCAGAATGAAACCACTGCAACAAGACAGAAAAAAGAAAACAGGAGGAAACATATTATTAAACAGTTTAGACAGAAGACCTTTCTTTCATTTTAGAAGATGATTTATTTCATTTTATACGTATGAAAATGATGCAATTTACTCGTATAATACCGAAATGCTTAGTAATTTATTAAATACAAGCTAATTTAATAATGCAAAAATATTTTGAACATTGACGCAACAATTTTTAGTGTGACGACTTACAATCGCCATTCGAGAGATTTGTGTTTTTCTGTCATAGAAATATAGATATTAATACATCATTTAGCCCTCCGTATGCTATGTCGGTGTCATTGATGAACCATCGCGGTGTGGATAAGCTTGAGCGACCGTCGATACGTACAATTTTATTTCGATTATTGTTATTGTCTTATTATCTTATTGTTATTGTCTTATAAGACGATGCTTTTTGTTTCGAAATCCCTCTTCTTCTTCTTCATCCGAAATACGACGAAAACCGGTCCCGAGCCATCGCCTTATATCGAAAGAAAACGGTCAGAAATGATTCCGGCATAGGCTTAGAGCTCGCAGGAGTCCGACAGTTAAATATGCCGAATTATTGTAAATTACTGTACGTTGTTGTAAAGTGCTGTGGTTAAAATATTTCCATTAAATCGTGTTGTACGCGAATGAGTGTAGAAATTCGCGGATTGAAGCAATCTAGTCGGCAGCCGGAGCATTAAAAAATGTAATTATAGAAACGTTTTCGCGCGCGCGTTTTCCAGTAACATTTTAATAATCCTCGCACTCGATTCACGGTCGACGTAATCCGGCTCGTTAGATTGCATCGATTATTAAGCAATTACCTGGGCCCCGTCGGCCCGTGGCCCGGTAACGCGTGCTACGAATCCGGTTCACCGCAATGAACAGCCCAGTTCACTTCAACCAATGCATCTAAAATATTCCGACACGAACGGTCCATAATGTTACGCTTCATGATCGGTAACCATCTGGAGCGTACAAATCCAACACTGTGCGCACGTAACCGATCGTTAACCGAAAACTCCCAGTTATAACATACACCAATTTTCAGGCCCGTTTTTACGCGCTGACCGACGCCGCGCCATCATCAATCTGTGCACTTTTATACATTGCAACGAAAATTATTCAGCTCGCTCGCTAAGAGAATTATCTTCGTGCACAAGCGTAGTTCTTCAAGTGCCGGTCACAAGGTATTCTTAAAATACAGTGTTGTTTACTAAAAACTGTTTGTAAAACTGTTGTTTACTAATTATTTTTTTATAAACAATGAGTATTAACATATTCTAGGATATCCATAGAATAGATGCAGTGCAGAAAAAAATGATTTACTTGTATAACTTACAAAATTAACAAGAAAAAACACAAAATCGACAGAAATACACAAGCAAATAACTATTCGTACAGTTCTTAATTTGAACTGCATACAGGAGAATTTATAATGTAAACATGTCATATTATTGTTTCGTGGATCGTCAGTACATATGTTTGTCAACGTTGGTGATATCAGTAGCATTGAAAATTTCGTAGTATTGTGAGTTACAGTTTAGAAATTCGACGAATGCGAGCGGAGACTACAATAGCGGAGAGAAAAATTATTGTTAATTTGCATAATCAATGTAAAAGTTTGGCAGAGATTTCACGCATTGTAAGTAGACCTCGATCTACGATACAAAGCATAATTTATAGGCATGGACTTCGAAAAACATTGAAAAATAACGCAAGAGGTGAACGTCTAAGGAAATTTAATGATCATACTGGCCGAGTTATTGTTAGAATGGTAAAGCAAAATCCAAAAATAAGTGCAATAAAAATAGATGAAAACCTTCAAAATAATTTAAATACAGATATATCTGTTAGTACTGTGCGTAGTTTTTTACGAAATCAAGGATATCATGGTCGGGTAGCCCGTATAAAATATTTCGTAAGTGAAACGAATAGAAAGAAAAGATTACTATACGCAAATAATAATGTCACTACGCCCATGGAGTACTGGAATAGAGTGATTTTCACAGATGAAAGCAAATTCAACATTTTTGGATCGGATGGACACTGTACTGTTTGGAGAGAAAAAAAAACAGAATTGAATCCAGAAAACTTACGGCCTACAGTGAAACTGTATGTATTATAGTAATGTATTTCAATTAGAAATTCTTCATCGTTCAGAATTTCATAGAAAAAAAGATGGTTTATATTTATCGTATGCCTATGTTTTCTCCAAAGGATATATATCAACTACAAAAAAATAGATTTTTATTTCGATTTAAAGGAAATTAATAACGTTCACATTTATTAGACTCTATTCAGAATCTTCATGACGAGTCTGGCTCGTTATTATAGGGCAAGGGGATAGAGGAGTGGAAGAAAATCCCGCCACACGTAACATCGAATTTAGTTAATTCGATGCCTAAAAAGATTGCAGCAATTATATAAACTCAAAAGGATATCCTACAAAGTATTAATTAATTCTTTTCTCTAACTTTCTAATACTAAATTAATTTTAATTGCATTTTTTTCCTCAATTTCTGGGAACTTAAGAACTGTACAAATAGTTATTGCTTGTGTGTTTCTGTCGATTTTGTGTTTTTCTTGTTAATTTTGTAAGTTATACAAGTAAATCATTTTTTTTCTGCACTGCATCTATTCTACAGGTATCCTAGAATATGTTAACACTCATTGTTTATAAAAAAAATAATTAGTAAACAACAGTTTCACGAACTTTTGTGTCAAATTTATTGGTGTAGGAATACTTTCTACACCCACTGTATACAGGGTGTACCATTTGAAGTTTCGCACACACGCAAATATTTCGCTTATTCTATCCCAGGGGAGACATCTTATGACGGTCACAAATCTTCTCTAGGTGGACGTACTTCCGACTTTGAAGGTGACCTCTGTTTTTTTTTTTACGCAACTGTATGCTTTTATTTAAATAGGCGTGTGTATCCTGAACCGAATTTGTTGACCTTTAACACTTTTGTATTCCAAAGTCATTCAAGGCCATTTAGTGCCGTTCAACTTTTAGTTTAGCTACACGGAAACACGTCCACCTAAAGAAGATTTACGAACAGAATGTCTCCACCGAAACAGAGTAAGTTTTATTTGGAATATTTTTTATAACGAGCTGTAGTTTTGGGGAATAATTGTGTGCGAAGCTTCGAACGGGTGAGCCTGTGTAAAATTATACATGTCGTTTCGATCATAGTCCGATTAACAATGCTACAAAAATATTTGACCACTGAACAAAATTGTCAGACATACGTTTTATAAGCGAAACGTGATGCTAATATTTGTGAAATCTCAAAAGATACAATCGGGCGGCACGCAAGCAATCGCCGAAAATTATCAAAAGATTGTGATACCGGACGCCATCGCTGATAGCATTCCAGACATGGAACCAGACATCAGCGATCTTCACACTACGGAACCTGATACCGATCGCTATCGCTCATGACGCCCAACGGTGACAACATTGCCTGTGGCAGACGCGGCAAGTTAAAAGTTGCCGCTATCACGACTCACGACCTCAGGAGTGTTGATATCGTGCTCAACAGTTCTCTCAGATAGCTTGGTCCTATTTCGTCAGTATATGACAAATTCCAAATGTTGTTCATTAATAATAAACATACCGACACTTTTTGTATACCTATTCCTACCGTGCGCGGACAAAATGATCGGTCCTTGAAAAAAGTTATTGTTAATATAGTTATACGTATATAATAGTCAATTTGTTGCTGAATTAGTAGATGAACAACTTTCATAAAATGAGGATACATTTATTTTTATATCATTTCAATTGCTCTCTCCTCGATTTACAAAATTGTACCGTATCGTCCACGTTACATTTATGTTTTTGTGAGAGGTATACATTTAGTGTGTATTGTACAAACAGTCTAAAAGTCTATCATCTACCTACTGTCGATTTAATAACGTAGTAACGAAGATAAGTTTCATTGAAAGTATTCTTTGCATTTGATAATATCCATTATTATTATAACTTGATTTTAATATTATCTTTGATTTGTGATTGCTTTAAGATATTCCGTATGTGTACGCGATAAATACAAAAAGATTTCTCGAATTTACATTTTACTTGTCCCATAAAACATTACATACTTAAATACATTACATTACATACATACTTAAAAGTAAAACACAGTTTGAAAAATTATATTTAAACAATTTTCCTTTTCATCAGAAATATTAATGAAAATAAATTACAAATGATCGTTTGATAAATGCAAAAAATATTGAATTATCCACCATTAAAAAATGACTATATTTGGAATTGAGTGTTACCGCATTACTATTTCTTTTAATAATACTTATCTCATTACTGCACTTTTATAATACTGGTATCTCTAACACGTCTATGAAAAATATGCATTTTTCCGGATTTTTCGAGATTTTCAACTGTTTTAAGCATGTTCGCATAATCGGAAAGAAAGACGCGAATACCATAATAATATGAACGTGGTCTTCCGATAACTTCGCTATAAAAAACTAGTAATTTGCTCGGATTTTTTAAAAGTCGATTTTGCAGTAAAAAATTCGGAAAAAATTCACAGTTGTGTGCGCTATTAGGTGGAATGTTCATGCATTTTTTCGTAATTTTTTGTCGATCAGAACGGCAGAAATTCCGTGAAACCATGTTCACCCTACGACTACCCTTAGAGGTACCGATTAGAAACTTGCCACAGAGAGTTTTCTTTAGGTCACTATCGAGCGGTATGATGAAGCATGAATTTGTAAGAAGGGGGTCAAACGGGATATACCCTTTATCATCCAGGCCTTGGTGACATTGTATATAGAGAGATCACTGTATTCGTAATATTCGCAAACGAGTGTCCAGGTTTCAGCAACTTGCTCTTGGAAGAAAATATCGCAAGTTGCTTGCCAACGTATTCGCACCGTTAGACGTTGTCCAGCAACAAAAGGATGAAAGTGCGGTACCGAAACGCGGCTTGCCTGGAACACAGGTCTGACTCATCAAGATCCGAACGACTCGGACGGCAATTAATTCTTCATTTACTTATCCGTTCCGCATCTGGTGGGGGGGGGGGGGGCAGGCATAAAATTAGCGTTACAGGAAATGGTTGATCAGGAAGGGAGAAAGGGATCCTGTTCACAGCGGCCAATAAAATTAATACAAAGTCCCGCGAGAGGATATAAACCAGCGTGTGCGTATCTAAACAGGAGATGGGGGGAAAAAAGACTCGGGCCGCGCAGCGCCGGTAACCGGAGACGTCCGAAGGGTTTTGCCTCGTTACGGGAAGCTTCTACGCTTAGAAGAACCGTCGCGTCCGCGTCGTCTTCCTTCTTCGCAATCAAGATCCATCCTCATTTACGTCGTTCGGTATACCCGATAACGTGGACGGCGCAGCATACGAATGGAAAAATAATAGCTCTCCTCCCCCCGTAACTCTACGCTGGTCGCGTGGGTGTACGCGCAACAAGAGGATGTGTGCAGGTACCCGCGAAGATGTCGAAGAGGAAGGTGTAACACGGATCCCAGCAGCCTCGGCGGGACCGGCTTTCGCAAGGTGCCGCTGTCTTACGTTACCCGACAACCGTTCAACAGCCGGACATTGTGTTACGCTAAACTCGAGAAGCGTGCCGCGCTCTGTTCTCGCGCGTTTTTTACTGCGCAACCACTGCAAAACTAAACCGAGTTACACGGTCAGGAGCGTTTGTCAGACGCGAATTCGTTTTATCGGCGTCGTACCAGTGTTTCCAACTCGGAACACGGTTCACGTTAAACCGTCGAACATGCAGTTTTCCAACGTGAACGCTTGCACAGTAGACGAAAATGCCATTTTGGCGCTCTGAAATAATAACTTCTAAACCGTTAGAGATAATTCAATTGAATTTATATAATTTTTTTCTAGCCTTAATAATTTAATTACAATTATGAGAAAAATATATAATATGAAAGAGGTAAGATCGAATATTTTCCTTTTTATTCCATCTCAATATCTTAATTAACAACCGAGAAAAAAAATGATATAGTTTAGGGTGTTTACCCTCATATTATCCTTAAACGAAGGGTTAGCGACTTCAAATTTTAGGGGATTGTCTTTCAACCTAAAACGATGGTTTTCCACACAATACCAATAAAAATTGTCGCCGGGGCCGCTGGACCATTCTTATCCACCTAGACCCTTTAATAGGTAAAAAGGTAACATTTATAGCTTCCAATTGCGATAAAAATCAATTTGCATTCACACGAGGTTTATTAATTACACAGGTTTAAGACACTGTTGAACCGACGCGAAGTATTTCGAAATTTAAAAAATGTAGAAGTAGTCAATTGAACGTTTAGACCGTAATGCGGCTTTACAGAAGTCGACCTCAAAATTTGTCGGTAACTGAAATCAAATCTATGGGAATTGATATATAGCATGTTAAAAAAAAAATTTTCCGCGCGTGGTATTGGAAAAACCACAATTTTCTTGAAATTATGCAGCTTTAACGAATTTTCTGAAGGTTGAAAAACGTTCGTACCATATAATCTCCCTATTTTGTCCCATATTCTACAAAGTTTCAGCTTTAATTTAAAAAAAATGTCATCGTTCTACCTCATTTCTATCGAAAGTTCAACGTGTTAACACGTTATTGTTTAACACGTTGTTATTTGTCCAGGTTTTAAAATGAATTTTTACGTTAATATATTCATCGTACCAAATTTTATTAGGATCTGCAATATGCAAGAAAGTTGGAGGACTACTCAATATCATACATTTAATTCTTTTCAATTTTATTTCATTAAATAACTCAGTTTGATTTTATGGAATTTTGTGAGGTTTCTAATTTGGCAGTCAAAGTGTTAATTTTGAATCCTATTTTGTCGAAAATGCCCATTGTGCGCCGCGCCGTGAAGTGCGAAAGGAAAAGAGCGTAGCATGGCAGCCGGGCATTTCCGCAAACCGGCGATTCCGAATCCGGCTGCGTTCAGAAATGGAATCGACGGTATCGCGGGCGTAGCATCGGCCGATAATGATGCATCGGTCGCGATATTCCACGGGATGCGGTTTTAAAAGCAGCTGGCCGAGCGCTCGGCGAACACGCAACGCAGTCCAAATACGCTCGGTAGCTCTTGGAGCGCGCAAGGAGCCAATTATACGTAGGATTCTCCGTGGGCCAGCCTCGGCGCGGGTGAAAAAGAAAGTCGAAGACGAGGCTCGCGGGGAAACGGCGAATGGCGGACACACGGGGGATAGCTGGCCGGGGAGCTTGTTAGACAAAAAGGAAAGAGAAAACGAGGAACGGGCGCGTCGCGGAACCAAACGGGACGACGACGACGACGACGACGACGGGGCAAGAAAACGAGACGCGTGCCGCGCCGCGAGCCCCGTTGCCTGAAGAAAGCGCGAACTTTTATATAATTAGGGACTTTATAAATTACGCTCGTTAATTGCCAGCGCATCGTTGGTCATTACCTCGGCGCGCATGCATGCCGATCCTTTGTTGCTGATTGGCGTGTTAATTATATTGCTGCCGATTCCGACACACGTACGCCGCGCGTGATAGTCGTGACCAACCGAGACCGCCCCCCGACCGGTGAAAATCTGTCCATCGGCAAGAAGAAACCGCAGCTCGAACTCCGATCGAACACGCTCTACACTGCACGAAATTTCTATAAAGCCACCTACATTGTGGTGTATTTTTTTTTTTTTTTAAATTGTAAGGAATGGCCGGGATAAAAGCAAACAGTTTATTATTTAATTATACGTCCTTCTCTGGTGTCGGACCTGACGAGACTGCTCGTCCTTGTTTTATTCTGTTCGTTTCTTTTTTCAACACATTCGTTTGTCCGATCGCTTATCAATAACATGAACATAGAGAATATTTGTTAACAACATGAACAATATATACAGTGACGGATCCGTTACAGCTTATCTTACAATATAGAGAAATTTGTTACTTTTCAAATATCTATAACATTGTATACTAACTACTGAGTAGAGATACATACGTCACTTTCTCACAAATCTCTACGTCTTGAATCTGTTTACATTTTTGTCGAAGGCCGCGGAACGGGAGCGCGAAATTTCTATGAAGCCACTAGGTAAACTGTTTAAGCACAGTTTGTGCTTAAATTTTGTGTGGATAATGCGTGAGTCTCAGCTAAGGAACTTTATTTTTAATTGAGATGTGCGTATTTATACTACAATTGATTTTTAAATTCATAACAATTGTATACAGAGTGATCCACGCAATTGTTTCAAGTCATAACTCCGTTATTATTGCATTTACGAAAAAATGCCAAAGGAGAAAGATAAATGGTTCGAAGAGCACTACATCTGTAGGTCTTTAAATTTTTTGTAGATGCAGCAGTGCATGTGCAATTAACAATTGCATCATTTCTTTAAATAGAAATGCATATTTTTTTTACACAGATCGATTCTTCTGTTCATTCTACGTAAAAAATGATTGGGGTACCATGGCAAAAAATTATCAGATCTCGAGATGTTTGTATTTATTTTTATTAGAATGCTACGAGGCAAGTTGTTGACCAGTGAAGAGAAGGCATCCATTGATGCTTATAAAGATATGGGGTCTTCTAATCGATCAATTGCGAAAAAAATGAATAGATCGCGTACTTTAATAGATAATTATATAAATTTGGGCGAAGAATATGGTAGGAAACACCCTACAGGGGGAAATAAAAAATTGACAAGAAGACAATATTCATTATTGATGAGGCTGGCAGCAAGGGAAACAAAAAGTGCAGCACAACTTCGAACTGAACTACAACTACCAATAACAAATTTTAAAAAGTTCAAGGCGATTTAAATGGAAAGAAATGCAAAACCGACTTTTGGAATAACCGGTTTTTGAATTCTCGTGAAAACGTCGACTTCTTTAATTGAATCAATGAATTGATTTCAGTGTTTAAAACAAGTTTTTCTATAATTCGAGTGAACCGGTTTTTAAAAGCTGACAAACCCTGCTGATATCTGTGCACAAAGTTCCATTTGTTTTCTCTTTTTTTCCGTGTCTGGCCAATTTGTTTGTACCATTTTTGATCGAACTTTCAAACAAGAGAAAAAATCGTATGCATTCTTCGCTGCCATTTTACAGCGCCCTTTGTAGATGATTAATTGGACTTCAATTAGAACTATGCTCGCCGCTGTTTGCTTCAGTAACAATCTCCGTCGTTACGGTCTCCAACCTGTACTTTCACTCATTGCTATTGTTGAAGTGGAGTTTACGTAGCTCCGATTCAATTGCGAAAATTTAGAGTCGTGCGAATACTCTTCGTATTGAACTGCGAGCAATTCGATCACTATAGTTATCCTCATTGCTTCTCAAAAGTGTAGGGTTTGGGTTCTTGCCTAAAAACCTATCAGAAAATCTATTTCTAATACGTCTACACTGTAGGAAACACTGTGTTCACGCATAACAATTAAACAAATAACCTCAAAACACAGAATAGTTTTGCGATCAAATTAACTGTTTGGCAAACATTGGTTGGTTGGCATCGGCGCCCGAAAAGCTAACAGAAAAATCAACACGCATGGCAAACGAGAAAAAATGGTCTACGAGGATGATGGACCAAATCCCCGATAACGAAAATATTTCACGTTCGTTAAATAAATTCGTTCGGATTGGTTATCCGAGGACGTATGAGAAAATACGGAATACCCGGACCAATATTAAATGGCTAAAAACTGATAAGAAATATGTAAAATAACTGTAGCGAAAATTACAAGAAATGTTCGATATTCATAGCCGGGCGTGCATTGAGTATAGTATTTGAAGCGTTATCCTTTTTCAATATTTGCTTTTACCTCTCTACATTTCCCACATACGCGCGTCCCACGATACATACATAGTGTATCGAGAGAAAACGCATCACAGGTGTGCGCGGATGAGAGGCGTGGGCAGACCAGATATAAACGCCAAGAATTCTCCCCGTTTTTACCAGTTTCACGCGATGCTACAATGTAATAGTCGATGCGAACGAAAAATTCTCAGGAATCGTGCGGACAACGTGTACGTGTGTACAACGTTGTCTGCTCGTCGTTAGCTCGGAAGACATGTATGTATGTATTCCTTACGATGTTCCCTCGCGATCGAAATTCATATTTCGCATTCCACGTTCGCCGGGTCGCTGCCAAAAACCTTAGCAATTCGAATTGAAAGACGATTGAATTATAACATAAAATCGTTTGTCTAATTCGTAATTCAAATTGTCAACTAAAAATTACCATTGAAAATTCAAGTTTGGTACAACTTTCTAAATTGACCTCTCGTTATTCCCAGGGACCAAAAATAACAGTTACTCTCAAATTTTTTACGATGAAAATCATTAATACTAAATCATTTATTATTGAAATTTTTAAGATAATCTATACAAAATATAAAGAAAAAATGATTAAAATACATAGGTTTTTATACTTTTTATCAGAACTGTATAAAATTTAACCATTACAAATTTCCTTTATCAAAAACTGTTATGAGCGATTGAAATAAACTTCTCTCATTGATAATTGTTACAAGCGATCGAAATGAATTTCTCTCAACGATAACATTTACCAACAAGTAAATAATTTTCGGTTACTTATAATCCTTATCTGCAACCATTACGATTTTAGTCGATGAAATACTTGTTATTCCACGACTTTTCTCTTTTTGGTTATAACAGTTATGGTCCCTGGTTCTGGTACAATATACACTTAAGTTTAAAGGGTTAAAAATTGTCGATATACTGTTAATGGAATTTCTGCAATCTGTATTTTTATGAATTCTGCTTGTACTGTTCCTGTCTCACAAGAAATCTCGCAGGGCAGCACAAGGGCAAGGGTGTCCCCCGCTCCGCCTATCCTTACCGTTGACGTCACATGCTACACATATAGTGTGTGTGTTCGCTATACTTAATGTAGAGATGCTGGAGTGGAATACGCGTGTGAAACGAGGCGTGCCCTTTCCAGTCAGACCAATCATTCCTGCATTCCTTTCACGGGACTTGTTGCGAGGCACGTACAGTACTTTGCAGACATTACTTCTCCAGTATGAAATTAATCACATTGACATCTAAAATAAATTGTCTATTGCTTTATAGCCGAAGAAAGATTTTTGTTATTTCGTGGTGTTGAACCGAATATAACGAGGAAATTTATTTTCAGCCAAAAAAGGTAGGAGTGAATCAAGCTTCGACGATAACATTTCAAAATGAAAAAGCGGGGTTGACCGATTTGGCCAATGAGCTGGTCAGAAACAACGTATTCGATCGGTGATTTCGACTAGTCGTCGAGTGGTCGCGGTCTATTCCATGGATAAACGTGATGTCAGCCACTAATTCATCGAAAAAGGAGCATGTTAGAAACGCGACGGTCCTTCGCGGCCATGACGTCGGTGTCCCCGCGAGAGAGCGAAACAAGAATAGATTGGCCATTGTCTGGGCCGGCTCTCGCGGCCTACGCTCTTTTGCAAAGCGATGGCAAAAGAGATGGCAAAAGCGACACCGGCGACGGCCAGTAGCTTCCATTCAGTGGCCGAGGAACGTTTAAAGCGGGGTCGAAGGTTCCATCGACCTCGGGAGCGCAAATTACTCGGTTCAATCGTCCACACGCTCGGCCACTCTCGCGCGCGGATTTTCATCGATCAATTTTAATATGCACTCACGAGTCGTCGTTCCCGTTTACGATGTCTGCTCGTTCGCGGTGGCCGGTTCGAGGGCCTCGCTCGGAAAAAGAACCACGTGGAGCACACGTCACTGAAATATTCGATGAATCCCGCCACGCCGTCGTTAAACCATTCAAATTACGTTTTTATATTTCTACACTCCTTTAATCTCACTTTGCTTTCGTCGTGCAAAATTCAAGACTTACGACCTGTCTGCGTGTTTTTATGCATAATAAAAATTTTCTTCGGTAGACATACAAATATCTCTCATCCTTTAAAAATTGTACACAGTTGAAAATAATATATCAACATCCTCGAATTTTTGTAATCTCTTCGCCGTTTCAAATTTTACCAACACATTTTTCCCATAAATGCATAAAATCCACAGTCTACTTCTGACCGATTAGCGAAAATTTTTCTGAATACCAGACTTTCACAAGAATATGATAATCTATTATCGATTATTTGTAACGATGGATTAATTGTTGTGTCGATACCTAACATTTCAATACATTTCATACATTCTTTGCAATGTACAGTTTCAACATTTATCCGGAAAAGTAGAAATCTCTAGCTACCTTGCCATTTGTCAATGATACTGTTAAATAGATTTGTTTAAACAACTCGAAAGTAGATGTCTATGTACCCGGGTATTGCCATAAGGATAAATCATGCGCCACGACGTTCCTTCACACCGTGATAATTGCGAAGAATATTTGCACGCAAGCTACGTGCAACTCGAACAGTTGTGAAATCGGCTTCTCGGATAAGGATGGTAGAAAAAGACAAAATGATAAAATTTCGAAAATAAAGGATTAAGACAACTAGAAAGTATATTAAGTAAATGGGCCGGTTCGATAATTTAGCGTCGCTGTTCACGTATAGAAATGATTGTACACATTTGCAAATCTGTTTCAATCCTTCGTATCATCAAGCTGCTTTGCAAATACGTTTGGATTTCTTTTCAGTTCAATTTAATCAGAAATATCGTTAAACGCAATCATATCGCAATCATCATAAAACATATTTATAGATCCGTTTTATTTCATTCTTACGTTCGCAACCGAACAAGCAAGTAATTACAAAATTTTACTATTCGAGAAATTGCTTGTCTATAGATTCTTATTATACGATATTTTTCGAAGAGCCTAGAAAATTGTTAAAGAAATCACCAGTAACCGTGCACGCGGGTGTCCGGTTACCAAGGTAACGGTTAATCGGGCCCCGTTAAAACGCGATAGGGAAGCGTAAATATAATAATTGGAAACGCAAAGAAGAACCATTTTACGCAGTTGCATCTCAACAATGAATGTAAAACAGATTCAGTCTTTTAGCAGATCTCGGAAGTATCTGGAACGATAACAGAGAGGACATCTAATGATAACAGGAAAGGTAAAGGGCTAACCTACAGAATCGACGCTTTGTCAATCTGTCAGGCTCTTAGAAATAGCGAGTACAAGGTTCGCGTGAACATCAGCGTGGTTTCACGTCCCATTGCTTTCGTGCGTTGATAGCTTCTAATATCCACCTTCGAATCGATTATTGTTCCGCGAGTAATTGTAATGGTTCCTTTTGCCGGGAGAAGTGGCACGAGGACGCCGATGAATGAAAGCGAAACCGTGTAGGCAAGCCGGGGAGAGGAGAGGAGAGGAGAGAGAGAGGAGAGAGTGAGAGAGAGAGGGAGAGAGACAGAGAGACAGAACCGCTGCAGAGTGAAATGTAGGCCGTTGCAAAGCTCCCTAACGCTCCGAATCCTTTGATTAACAGTAAACAAACGCATTCGAATTGCACGTGAACCGTTCCACTGTTTTGCACTCCTGTTCCTAACAGTTTCGCCAGACCGTTTTGTTCTTTGATCTCGTTGCTGCTGCTGCTGCTGAATGACGAGGTCTGAGCGCTTAATATCCACACGCACCGACACTGGGCCGGACACAATGTATTCGAAGTGATTCATGTTGGACGTTATTGGACCGGTGCATACGAAACCGCAGTCCCTATAATACCTCCTTTCATCGCGACGGTGTTCCATTAAGAGTTACTTCGTTTCAAGACAGAAGAAAATAGCCCACAAGCCTCTAACTTTGAACGAGAGGCTCGAGAAATATAAGTAAATATGAGTCTTGTAAGTACAAGACTCGCAATGGTCCAGATCGAGAAATGTGCTGTTCATGCGATAAGAAAGCAACTTGCTCATATCGAAGTTTATCGAATGCATTAGGGGTATCCATAAGCAATCAATCGTTTGCAAAGAATTTGTTTTGCCTTCAGTTCTGTACCGATCGTTGAAGAGGAAACACGTGTTCTTTTACAGTTTTCGGTAAAGCAGTCTGTGTTCAAAATATTCTAAAAAGTATAATTTTTTTTACAATCCTGTAATAAAATGGTGGCGTCAGTACCTTCGAAGGATCATATTCGTCATTGCATACTTTCTCATTTTCAGAAATAAGAAATCATTTAAGAAATAAAAACTTGAATTTACTACAAAGTTTGTTTTAGATTTCAAAATAATTGATTACTTATGGGTCCCCCTAATATAAACGTAAAGCATGCAATAGAGAGTGTGATATAATTAGAAACCGAGTTCTTTTCGGGTCCATGTAAACTGAAAAGAAACTAAACTGATTAAACTATAATACTTGATTAGTTTTTAAATGTCCATGACATTTGAAAACGTTGAAATTAACGAGATTTATTAAAAATTGTGGTTAAAACAAGCATTTAAAAATCAACACTTTATGAATCCTATTTTTCCCCGAAAAAATGACCTCATTTCTTATTGAGAGTATATCTTGTGTACTGAGATTTAATATTTATAATTTATTGAAATAACAATGAGCAGTAAACTAAAGAGAATCTTCAAAGTTTTTTATCATTGGTAAAGGATATCTTTCGAGTTCCATATAGTTCCGCGTTGTAACAAAGTGCATTATTTTCAGTACACTTTTTTCTATGAAATCATGCAAGATTCACATCCCATTCGGTCCCGGTACAAAAATTATTATTGTTTAAAGCGTCTCTGTGACCGGAACCGCGCGGAGCGTTAAGAGGTTCTTAAGGTTGTCATATGATTCTTTTAAGATAAGACAGCCAAATAATTGCAATTTAAGATAAAGAAAACACATTATCTCCAGAATTAAAGATTATTTTGTCATTTCAAAACCTGGTAACAGAGCTAAGATCAAAACCTGAAAGTCGAAGATAAAAAACATTTTCCACGAATATCTCGGAAACTACTGCAGATAAGAAAATGGTGTACATAATACAAAAATACACCTGTGAAGTCAGATTTCAAATATCATCATTTGTTTCAATAATATACTAAGTAGCACTCATTATTCACATGTCATCGTAATTTTTCGAGCATTCAAAAAAAAATTTGTCTTAAATAAAAAATTAATGTCACCTTGATTTTTTTATTGTCACTACATATTTTTTACTTAATAATGTCGTAGTTGACGTCAAGACGAATCCAATTACCTCCTTTGCTATGGCTTCAAGTCTTGAAACAATGTTAACCCTTTGCACTCGAAGCTATTTTAACTTCAAAACGAAACAGTTGTTCCGACATAGAATATTTCTCTTTTATACAGGGTGTCCCACATAAATGGGAACACCATTATTTTGCCATTATTCACCATTATATTGCCCCCCTTAAATAGTGTCACTTTGTCCTCTGAAGTTTTCTGATAGGACTGTAAATACGAAAGATATTTAGGTGTTCCCATTTATGTGGGACACCCTGTATATATTTTTTTCATGTTATACATGCAAAAAAAATGGTGCACTTTATTCGTACAATACTGAAGTGTTTAGTAACTTATTAAATACAAACAAATTTAATAATGCAAAAAATATTTTGGATAATGATACAGCAATTTTTAGTGGCGCGTTACAGTCGTCATTCGAGTGCTGAGGGTTAAAATTTTTGTGAACAGCTAATTCCTCGATCTGAACCACTGTGCGACGTTCGTAACAATATTGCAATATAATCTACTTAAAAATGTTGAAATTGTCTTGAGGTGTTAAACCTACAATTGAAATTAACTGGAATGCGTTGCCCCTTATAGAAACGATACGATTGATGACAGGCAATATTTACTGAAACAAAGAAACCCATTCTATGGTTTGTCTTGAAACCACATTTATAAGTTCACTAGCTGTATAGTAAAGAATCTGGAACCGATCGTTCGGGCGGCGGTAGGTTTAGCGTTAATTAAATAATTTTAGAATCCTGTCACGCCGAAATGAGAATGTCTTATTACCTTACATCAACAGAATTACTCAGGTACAGTGACTACGAATATTTTCAACGCTTTTCCAAGTTCTTCGGTCGGAAAGAAATTCTGCCGCCGACGATAGTGCATAAAATGGCAGAAGACTTCCCGTCGAAACGGCAAGTACTGCGATTACATCACCGCGGGAGGTATAAAATTAAACCGTCGATTAATATTCGGAGAAGGTCGAGAACTTTCCCGGCGATCCGGTAGAAATTTCGAGGAAACGGCTACAACGCAATCCTGTTTCCATGATCTGTCACAGTGGTTTATTATACGAGTCGTAAATCGAGATCAGTATCTGCTTGACCCGAGGATCCTCAGGTAGCGGTTCACCTAACCTAATCCGCTCGAAGCGAACTACGACGACTGGCTCTGAGTTCCGATAAATTGTAATTCATAATGCGACAAAACACGTGAGCGACAAGCAATCGCGATGTGTTTCTTCGGACGCGTTTGCAATTACCTCGCGTGACGTCATTCGTTGCTTCGTGGGACGGGGGAGCTTTTAACTTTAGCCGTGGATGTGCAATAAGACTCTGCTTATGAAATCAAGTGCAAAAAAGACGGCCATCTTCTTAAGAAGATGTTCTTTTCTGTACCGGCGTACAGGTCGATCCATAACGAGCGACTGATTTGTTTCATTTCCGAGACATAGTTTCCCGTCTTCTTTCATTTCCCACCCCGAAGTATTTACCTGACTGTGTTGTACGGTGATATCTCTATATATGTCGCCAAGGCCTGGATGACAAATGTCGCGGAATAACGCGGCCCGTGTTGTTGACATGTATCGAGAATTCACTGTACTACAATGATTGCTAGACTGTGATCAAATGGAACACAAAATGATAATAAATATTTGAAAAATATAAATTCAATATTTAAAAAATATTCAATAAAATTTTCAAATTTAAGAAAATATAACAAAAATTAGAAACTATATGAATATGTATTACTTTCTGCGCATTTCTTGTACATGTATACAATATTCAGATCCAATATTTTTCTCATATGAAAAAATGTGGCTTAAAAAATATTTTTCCAATATTTGAGAAAAATATCTATCTAATATTTTTGTGCTACTAGGGTATAATATTAACTACTTGCTCAACTTATTTTCATTGTAAGGAAATATTTGAAATACAAAATAAAAATATTTCATTTTATCTATCTGGTTATCAAAATAAAAATATTCGATTTAAAGTAGTATCTTATTTGAACCGCATTAAATTATACTATATACCAAATCATTAATGATCGTTAATATATGTTGCAAAATATGATAGAAAACCTTGTATCCAATGTTCCAGATACGAATACTAATCCTACATTATAAAATACTAACGTAAAGTGTACTTACTTCTGAATCTTCTTCCTCCGTCGGATCCACAGCACACAATTATTGACTTAGGGGAATAGACACACACGACACACACGCACAACACAGTTTATAAAATCGTGACAACGAACGAGAAGATGTCACTCCGACCACGAACAAAATGATACTGCGATTTTAACAATGATCCCTTCCATGGAGGGGGTACGGTCAGGTTATCCTAGGCAGGTTAGACGCTGAGGGTCTATAAACACTAGATACAAAACCAAGGTAAACAAATTATGGCGGGGCGCCGACCCTATTTCCCGGAATTCCTTGTTTTCGTTTCAAACGTCCTTGGGTCCGAAGCGGTTAAAATCGCAGTATTATTTTTTTGTTCGTGGTTTTATTCGTGATCTTCTCATCTGCTGTCATGATTTCGTTAAGTGTGTTGTGTGTGTTGTTTAGTGATTGTTGTTCAATTATTCGGACCTATTCTCGTGAGTGAATAATTGTGTGCTGTGGATCCGACGAGAAAAAATATTTTTCTCGTAACATGACATAGATATTTCCTGAATATTTAAAAAGAAATATTTGTTACGTAATATAAAATAAATATTGTATGTATATTTGAATATTAAAAAAAGATTGAATCTCTTTTTAATATTATATGAATGTGTATACAATATTTTGTGCTACTAGGGATGTATCAGCTTATTAAAATTATTTAGAGAAATCAGTTTTTATCTATATTTTTGCGTATTTTGCATAAAGGATCGCAGTGTATTGATTACTAACTGTACTTGTTATACTAACTGCCCGATTATTTTTAGTACGGTAAATATATGTGTATCATCCAGAGTTTGTTCATCGTGAGTTCCGTTGTATATTCTCGGCGCGAGAATGTTTTCGGGAAGTGAGCATCAAACGAATCGATAAAAGTTCAAATATACTTTGAACGTCTGGTCGAATTCAAATCTACTTCCCTCGTGTATCAGTGGCACGATCTAAATAATAACAGAAAGGCAGAAGGAAACTAAAAAGATACAGTATTCACGCCTAACACTTTACTGAATCCTGGTAATAATCAGTAATTGTACTGTAATTGTATCAGAAACCTTCTTCTACGTTATAATCTGAAACGAAATTCTTACGTTACCGGAGATGACTCGGCGGTTCACGATTGGAATTGCAGAGAAACCCGCTGAAATGTCTTCGGCCATGTTCCACGGGCTTTTAAAAATTACGAAATAATCGCTGGCAAGCAATGTGTTAAGAACTGATAAGGTACGAACGAGAACACCGATCCCCGCGCGGGATACGCATTTGCAGAAAGTTGCATCACCGGTTCAGTATGCTGAATTTGTCCCTGAAACTGAAAGTCTCCGGGTTGTGAAACGCTCTGTATTTCCAGGTTGTAGTACACCGAGAGTTTAACTGTTCCTTGACTGCGCCGGATGAAATAGGTAATGGGCCATGATCTCGGTAACCGGCTCTAATTAAAATACTCTATTCGGAGCGTAATTTCTTGCGATAGTTTCGTATAAAAGGTATTCACGGTAGGCACGGCCTGGCCGGTCGGAAGAGTGCCCTAACAGTTCTGGAATATAGTGGCTCCGTAAGCGAAACCCGTCGCAACTTGACGGTTTAATCGAATGTAATTCGGAGAAGGCGGAAAGATGAAAGAAACGCAGGGCCAGTCCTGGGTCATTGCCGTCATGCGAGGTTCGTCCTCGCATGCGGGCCATGTCCGTGCACTGGTACCTACACAGCCGCGCGAGCGTCTCTGTGTACACCCAGGATCACTATACTTAGAACTCTGTCTATCGTCACGTACCGGGTGATTTAAATGTTACCACTCGGCTTCATTGCCGAACGACTTTTTTTGTTACTTTTGCGAAATCGTGCTTCAACAACTGCTCATCGTTATACTATATTCAGCCATACAATTTTTTAAACGAACTCCCGAAATTTTCTGTCGTACTCCCACTATTCCATAATAATAGTAGCAAGTGAATATTTAAACGGGAATTATTGACGAACGCAGCTGTAAGTTATGTTGTAGAGCAAAATTGCGAAGCCTTCAATCAAAATTAATGTTTCGTGACGTCTGTCATTTGTTTTGACACATCTTTCAATTTATTGGTTAACTTAATTATCAATTATCAATTTTTCTCGAATTTCATCCGCTGATCGAAATCAATTGTTTTATTTCAGTTTAATATCAACCCATTGTAAAAGTAAGATGAACAAGAGAGTTTGAAGAATGATGGTTCCAGTAATTTTAAACTTACGCATACAGGGAAAGGAAAAGCTCTTACAAGTTTAAAATGCTGTAACGACATTATTGAAAAATCCAGAAACTATCTGAACACTCAAAATAAAAATTAAGAGTAATATTTTTAACTTGTTGTTTAATTTAATCTAGTTTTTTGATAATAAATGCGTTGCGCTCTATATTAATTTTCTTTTGCCATTATTATTATGGGACTAATTAAATTCTTCAACTGCTACTATTATTATGGGAGAGAGGGAGTAGTTATTACTGCACTGCGAATCGTTATGCAACTATCTTTAACAATTCTATCTTTAACCATTTTGGTAGGTCGGTGACAATATTGTTGTTTTAATCTTTTTACTGTTCCAAGTTGAAAATACTCATTTTTACCATAAAATCCGCAGTCTAATAATTACGTTCACATTTCTTGAATTTTAAACATTTTTCGCAACGTGTGGTTTTGTGTAGATTTTCAAATTTACTGTATGAAGTAAAAATTAGAGGACTTGGTGGGATAAGCTATTAAGGAAGTTTATTTCGAAGGGGAAAAGTTTGAGAACAGCTCAAATATTTGATGCACGACACGTTCGTTATTGTTCGTGTACAGTTTGCGTCCACCGGATGGCAAAATGTTTTTTTTTTCTTAAGTGCAATTTATTTTAGGAGGAAAATTATATATTAGTCGACTTAGGTGTGTCAAGGAGTGTGACCGTACACACATGCTGTTGTGTAACGTACTGTTACATATATCTCAGGGAGTCAGTGAATGATAAACCTTGGTCTAAGAATTATTTGTATTTTTCATGTGGTTATTTATAGTGGCCGGTAGATAGACCTCTAGATAGAACTTATAAGCTCTTTAAGCTGAAGCTACAATCAGGAAGACTACGACCTTCAACAGAGAATGTAGGTGAGATACGAGTTATATATATAAATATAAAATCCTATAAAAAAACACTACTTAATCTTTAATATTTTAATAAATATCGACTCCATTTCGATAAAATAGTCACCCATTAACGATCCATTTCTAAATGCAGTCGAATCAATGTTCGAACATCAACAGGTTAGTTCAAAGACACCCGGTATAAAATGGATTGCAAGGGTTGCATTCAGAGGTGAATAAGTGTAGCTTCAATTAGCCAGTTTAGACGAGTCTGACGGGTTCTTTGAAAGTATAATCGAATCTGATGAAAGCGTAATCGATATGATGAGACTGCAGACGACTTATGCAAATCCACATTTTTACAGACTAGTTTACCACGCGAAAATTTATTTCCACTATTAACGGGCGGCGGACGCTTACAATAAAATCTGACTGCATTTAGTACAACTTGAACTGATATTACAAGATCATCGTACGAGCATTACGTAATTATATAAAATCAGACTTGAAGCAATAACGTGTCGATCATTTGATAGATTACGCTGAAAAGAATTTTATGCCAAATTTTAAGTTAGTTCTTTTCGGTATAGCAGTCATTTGAAAATTATACTAAAAGTGCTGGCAGCTATCGCATAGTACCTTTTCAATTTCTTCTAGACACTGTTCTTTAGATACAGGAATGAAATTTTGTCAATATTAAACGTAAAGGTGTAAAAAAAACCAATAAATAAATTTTTGAGAATTTTTTACAGATAACCTAAAATTTAACATTTTTCCAGTTGCAGGGTCAAGGAGCCCCCAACCCCCAGTATTTCTAAGTCTCCGTAGATCCGGTATAAGGTATAGTGACCACGTTACCAACAAAAATAGGCCAAAAATGGTTTCACGGGAGGAAAGTTTTCGACTATATATGAAAACATTGTACACTGGGAAAAGGCTCATTCGAAACAGGAAGGTTCAACGCAGTGCGCGCTAGTCATCAACTGATGAGATTATACAGATATTTGGTAATGTAAGCGTTAGAAGTAGGCCAAAGATTGACGATGTGCATGCCGCGAAATCCAAGCATTTCTATGTCATTGGATGAGTTTTCTGGATGAAATCGAGGGTAGCGCCCACTAGAAAATATCTCTAGCTACAAACTGAGCCATATTTTGTCTTGATTCTCTGAGAAATAAAGCCAAATACTTTCCTCCTGTTTCTGGCATCAGAATTCATGATATCGATAATATAGAGCATAAACTGTGACACGTTCAGTCACATTTATATGCCATTATTGAAAGCAGGAACCATAACTGTTATAACCAAAAAGAAAAAAGTCACGGAATAAGAAGTATTTCATCGACTAAAATTCTATTGGTTACAGATAAGGGTTATAAGTAACCGAACATTTTTTCTGTAATAACAGTTTTTCTAATAACAGTTATCGATGGGAGAAGTTTGTTTCGGTTGCTCATTACTAGACTAAAAAAGTTTATGTAAATGCATATTTTTATAAAAAATAGTTAAAAGAATAGGACCTGGATAGAAATTTGTTTTGTGATTAGAATACTATAAAAATAATACATTTTTTATTTTACATTTTTTGCATAATGCATATGCACATCACCAAACTTTCGTATCACAATTGTATAGTGTCCGCATAAATACAGGCCACATGAAACCATATTTCTGTAACCTTGAGTTACTAATCGAGAGTTAGGTGCGATAGTTTGTGTTTGGAATTCGAATACTTCAGTTCGATTATCGCAGTTAATGTGATTTCTGTGGAAAAGTGAATATATTTAAGTGTCCCATAATTTTTTAAAAATGCCAAAAGTTAGAAAAAGTAGAAAAGCATTAAATTATAAGATCAAAAACGATTCCAATTTTGTTATTAATGACAACGTTCCTTTTAACGATAACAGTTATCGAGAACGATCCAATTTTTTTAACACTAATAACTAGACTGCGGAATGTTATTTCTTCGCCTGCTAATTTTAAAAGATGAGAAATAGTATATTGGCACTTGAAATTTTTTCAAGTTTCCTACAATTTCAAATTTTATCTACTCAATTTTGCCATAAGTGCATAAAGATCCTCAGTCTACTAATAACTGTTGTTTGTAACCACAAAGTATAAAAATCGATATATTTTAATTATTTTTCTTTTATATTTTGTGTAGATTATCTTACATATCAATAATATTCAACCTTTTACTTGTGATTTTTATCGTAGAAACTATTAGGTTGGCAAGAAAGTAATTTCGGTTTTCACTAATACCTGGCGTTATGTTTTGTTTCATTGACTTCTGTTTACGTTGTGTTTGTTTTCTTTCTGACATTTCATAACTGCATCTTTTAGGTTACTTTTGAAGCAAATTACGCGTAATTTTGATTAAAATTGTCAGTTCTGTGTCAATTTGAACATGGAGTGCAAAATCGAACATATACACTTATATGTTGGTAAAAGTTTCATAAAAAAATAATGAAAAATAAAGAAGTTTTGTTATTGGTTTAGTAGTGGTCTTCTAGTCTCACACCGATATAGCCGACAATGTTGTGGCCGCGACGGTTCTCGAATGGTGTGAGGTGTTCCACTGCCTTAAGCAGGGAACGTCGGCACTGCCTTAAATCGAATCTTTACTCCATAAGTCCTGCCATAAATCTGTCAAGGAATAAACATCCCTTCGACCATTACCACCAAAACTTCTCGTTACAAATGCGTTGAAGCTAACAAGTTCATTGTTTTGATAAAAAAATTAGATTTTATTTCACCTAAAAATACCGAAATTACTTTCTTGCCAACCTAATAGAATAACTGTCACTTGTGGTCCCTGATCGGAAGCTATGGAAATCGATTTTCCCGCCGGTGTCGACAACGAGAAGCATCTCATCCTGTGAATCCTTGCATTCCCTATTATCCGAGAGAGAAAGGGGAAGAGCTAATCCGATCACGGGTTAAACGCGCAGGATCAGCAGCGTGTTGATCGCGATCGGCCGAACCACCCCGAGCAGCGTGCTGAGATCGTATCGAGGTTCGAATTAAAATATCATTCCGCGGTAAACGGCTGGGTAATACACGGATTTCGAATTTCCGTGGCGGAGATAGGGAATCTTGGAGGTCGTGGCGAGACGAGTAGAGGCGAGGCAAGGTGAGGCAAGGTGAGGCGAGGCGAGGCAAGGTGAGGCAAGGTGAGGCGAGGCGAGGCGAGGGCCGCAGGACCTCGGAGATTACACCGCGTGGCGCGCAAGGATAACGTTACTACATAAGGCTCGGCTCGCTCGCCGAAGGCGTGGGCGTTAGGTGGTGCTCGGACCCCGTACCTGCGCCTGCCTAAGTGCGCCACGGGTATTTGTATGTGAAATAGCGCCTTATGCGCTATCTCGTTGGAAGGTGCGATATATTGCGAGCCCCGGTCTTGTCCACGTTGTCGCGTAGGAGTTCTTTACCAGTTCCCGCCGCACCGTGTCGCGTCCCTTCGGGGTGCACGGACTCTCTCCTTCGGCGTGTTTCTTTCTCTCGTTCTCCTCCTTGTTTCCCTCGCTCGCGATCTTAGCTCTGGTCTCCCCGCTCTTTCCCGTTTCAATTCCCGGCCTGCTTTCCTTGGTCCCGATCCTCTCCGACCGCTGGCTACTCCTCCTTCCTTTCCCTCTTTTTTCCCTTCCAGTTCTCTATTCGCTGTCGTGCTCACCGCGATACGATCCCGGTACACTTGCCAACAACCCCCCTACGACCATTCCGGATCCACATTACACCATAGATTTATGCGTACCACTGTCGCCCTGCTTTGCGCCGCTTCGAACGCGCGGCCGAAATGTATCGAGAAACTCCCTGCTCACCTCAGAAGTTTGCGCTGGCTGTGATGGCTGCCAAATATTAACCCTCTGCACTCGAATCATCCCTCTCGGGGACGCCGTTAATGTGGACTGTGCCTTAAATGTCTATTTTTAATCCCTCCGCGAAGGGGAAATATTAATACTGCGAGAGACATACGATAGTTAAAGGAAGACGTAAGTACGGTGTGGAAGGCAAGATTTTTCAGGTGGTATACTGAAATGGTCATAACACTGAATCATGTTCTATTAAACTCGTATTCGGAGGCACAAGGCAGATATTATTTGTCAGAATGGCCGAGGTGTAGGCTAGCGTAGAGTAATAATGATTTGGAATCGGGAAAAGAGTCAAAAAATAATGGAACAGATTCTCTGATAAATTCGTATTATTAAAATAATTTTCATTGACTTGTAACAATTAGTGCGACGAAGCGATAAAGATGAGTTGTTGGGCGCTTAAAATAAAGTTTAAAATTTAAAAATTATTTTAACACCGAATCGTGTTCTATTAAACTCGTATTTGTACGCTCAGGGCAGATATTATTTGTCAGAATGGCCGAGGTGTAGGCTAGCGTAGAGTAATAATGATTTGGAATCGGGAAAAAAGTCAAAAAATAATGGAACAGATTCTCTGATAAATTCGTGTTATTAAAATAGTTTTCATTGACTTGTAACAATTGGTGCGACGAAGCGATAAAGATGAGTTGTTGAGCGCTTAAAATAAAGTTTAAAGTTTAAAAATTATTTTAAAACAGAATCGTGTTCTATTAAACTCGTATTTGTAGGCTCGGGGCAGATATTATTTGTCAGAATGGCCGAGGTGTAGGCTAGCGTAGAGTAATAATGATTTGGAATCGGGGAAAAAAGTAAAAAAATAATGGAACAGATTCTCTGATAAATTCGTGTTATTAAAATAGTTTTCATTGACTTGTAACAATTGGTGCGACGAAGCGATAAAGATGAGTTGTTGAGCGCTTAAAATAAAGTTTAAAGTTTAAAGAAATGATTTTAGTCGATAAAATTTTTAAGAAAATTGAGATTTCGCACGAATACCTGGGGAACCAGTTCCGAATACGAGGCGAAACAATCGAAACGAACGTTTTCGGACGTCGAGCATCATACTGCGGATCAAGGCCCAAGAAAAATACTTGAAAGATAGCCCTTGATGATACGACCTGGGGGCAACACCTGCTCTCGTGATACGCCACGTCGAACGTGTCTTGTACCTGCTGCTATCCGGTCTCTATGTGTTATATAATACGAAACCGACTCCCATACCAGACCTCGAGCCGGCGCGATGGTCATGGTGGTTATGCTGGTTACCGGGGTTATGAAGTCTCTCGTCTGGGATGGAAGAAGAGCGGCCAGTGTTGTATCGGTACAGTCTGTCTAGGTACCCACCGAGAAACTGGTCAAGCGTGACCCGAGTGCTCGGTAAAATTACCATCTCCCACTTCTAGAACGATTCACAGCGACGAAAAATCATTGTGGAAGAGACGTATGAATCACTGGGCGATCATTCGAGGTAAAATATTCGAAGAGAGGCACAATTTGAAAAAATTACCGCCACGAATTCCGCTACACGTACTTGGTAACATTTTATCCGATGATATATACTTACAAAATGATGTAGAGTAAATCGGGAAGCCATGGTGCAGTTTTTTAAAAAATATCAGTGAATAAGGAATTTCATCGATATATACAATTAGAAGTTACATTTATAAATGTAATCTTAAGATTCAGATAGATCAAAAAATAATCATACATGTGTTCACGAAAAAAAAAGAATCTAATTCAGATTGTTCAGGTGAGATGAACCATGGTTCAGCATATCATTCAACTAAAAATCGAGTTATTTCAAGACGAATTAACACTGGGACGACTGATAAGCTTAACACGATTCGCTTCCAGTACTTTAAGCGCTTTTGTGCGAATTTATTCGATTGAATAAATACTGCAATTGAAATCCATAGAAACCGCAATACTCCGCACTTTTGTAGATACTATGCAATAAAATAAAATCCTGTCTACATACATCCACTGTCAGAGACATTCGACTTCATCTTACCGCTATCATTATAGTGAATTCTCGATATTTGTCAAGAACACGGGTCTGGCCAGCGACATGTATCTTCCAGGAGACATACCCGAGCTTCGTGGCTAGTGTTCCTGATTTCTCAACATTTTTCATTTCTCGGGAAATGAAAAATAAGACTATATTTATCGAAAATTCTCGTGAATTCTCTAGAATCTTTAATAAAATAAAAAAATATTGGGAAACTTATAATATTTGGAATACCGTTAATAACATTCATCGAAAGGGCAAAAAACTTTAACTCAGTGTTTATTCCTGTCCAATATGTACATAACTTTAACAACAAGGAAAATATAGACGCTAAATGGAACCGATAAATTTATTTATTTAAAACCAAACTTTTATAAAATGAAACATTACGCTTTTGTTTTGAAATGACTTCTTAAGAAGCATAATGTGTCTGATGTAAAATCAGACAATCTACTTCTTTTTTTTTTGTTTTTTGTTACAAAATCTGGGTGTCCTTTTTCCAGTGGACTAAAAAATTTGGAATTCCTTTGTTAGAGTCCGGAATTTATTTTCTTCTGGCTTTATTTTCTTCTTCTCTTGACAATAAATTGTTGAAGGCTATCTGCAATTTCCAATTTTAACTGTTTTCCCAGTGATAGTTCCTCATTCTGAGAATCTGAAAGTTTTTCACTATTTTCATAAGAATCATTGTTATATTTTCCGAGAAGTCTGGTTAGAATTTGTTTTGCCATTTTATACATATCTGCCTTGGATGTTAAATTAAAAAATGTATCTTCTGAATCTTTTTTCAAAGAGAGAGAGAGAGAGAGAGAGAGAGAGAGAGAGAGAGAGATTCTGGATTGTGCAGATATTTCATAAGGGATACAACAATCTTATCTCTTCTTTCAGATATTTCTTCCTTAATAACAACTAGAAACTCATTACTCGATTCAGAGAGAGTGTTCAGTTTTTCTAAAGTTTTAAATAAGAATTTAAGAGCACCCTTAGAAGTTAAATTGAGTTAAACAATTGAGTTAAAAATTCATTTCCGAAAATATGTTATAAAATAAATGAGATTCTGCTAGATCTAAATTTCTCGAGAAATACTGTAATTTCTCGAGAAATAAAATAATAATTTCACGCGAAATTCTCAAGAAGGAACACTATCCGTGGCCCCTCATGGGGTATACCCCACGGTGGGGATAATACCGCGACGTTTATCGTCCAGGTCTTGGCGACATATATAGAGAAATCACTGTACATACGTTTTTCACTTATTTCTTGCGTGCATTCTCCCTTTTTAGGAACCATATAATCAGCTCGCATCCTGTTCACCGCTCGCACCAATTATACGTTAATAATCAACGCGCGGACCAATTGCGAAGAACATAATGCCCCGAAAGCGTCGAGGAGAGTGGTATAAAATCCTCCATCGAACGAAGACATTCGTCACGCCACTAAATTTTTATGTATTGCCCCATCGGTGCTGAAAACCGTGAATTTGCATAAAACACCGATCGGGTCGAATAATGGCGGCGAGTGTTTCTCGATCGGATCGCGTTAAGTGTTCGAATGCTAATAGCCGATAGCTGTAATTAGGATCCTCGAGGGCCGCGCCTCTTCGACGGTGTGCTATTCAATTTACTTTCGGATTTGATGGTTCATCCGGTTCAATTGCCGACACTTACTGTAATGGCGGCCGGAGAGTGAAGGTTGCGCGCGGGGTTCACGGGATATTAGGCGGACCAGAAAAAGAACGCGTTTTCCATTATTGCTCGCAGTATGCTCGCAAGCATGCTCGCGGGGGAACCGGGTGGAACGGCTCTAAGGATGCCGAAGACCGTGACACGTGGGCCGCGAACCAAGAAGAGGGGACACGCACGGCGTAACCCCCCCCCCCCATAACAGGATACCGATGTTAAGCACTTCCGTGATGTATCGCGTGTCTCCTTTGTCTTCCAGCCGTTTCGAGGGAATTTATTCTGTGTTTAAGGTGGAATGGTAATGACGATAACGACCGAGCTCAAGTGTTTCAGCGGGCCCCTTGATCTTGCCAAGATATCGCTAAACGACCGCTTGCTATTACACTTCGGTGTTAAACCTATGATACGTCCCCGAATCGAAATTAATTTCGACACGAGATTCCTCCGCTTAACACAACTCTGGGTTTACAGCTTAGAGATCCGTTTGATCTCAACCCGCAAATTAAAAATATCCTAATAGACAACGGAACCACGGCCATATTTACCGATGGTAGCAAAATCGCTAATGCTGAGTATGTTGAATAAACATTTTAAAAAATGTATTGATAGAAACGCGTCGATCTTTACAGCGGAATGCTTGACCCTTTGCGACGCAATGGACATTACACTTCACCATAGAAATCGCTCTTTTGCTATTTTTACCGATTCTTTGAGTGCCTTGCTTAGTCTAAATTGCACCAGCTTCAAAATCAGAACACAAATCCTTTCATTTTCGAAATTAAAAATAAGTATGTGAAATTCTGTCAGGACAACTCACATTGCATCAAATTTTTCTGGATCCCTTCTCACATAGGAGTGTATGGAAATGAAGATGCGGATTCCCTTGCAAAAGCTGCCACATCTTCTAACTCGGCGGACATTTCTCAAGTTCCTTTCACCGATTTTACTTGCCACCTCAGACTAAAAGGCATTCTCAATACTCGTTCCTCAATTACTGAGCAAGGCTCCATCAAGGGTACACATCATTTCCAAAAATTCTACAACCCAAATCAAACTCCTTGGTTTGCTCAAAATCTTGCTGACTATATCAAAAGAGTTTTATATTCACAGTAAATCGTATCAGGGCCAATCATTATAACCTTGCTGCCTCTCTGTATCGAGTAAATATTGTCAGTGATCCTAGTTGCAAGTGTAATTATAGCTCCGAGAATTTAGATCATGCTCTATGGCAGTGTCGTCTTTACGATTCCTAAAGAACTAAATTAGTAAATAAGATTTTTTTCTACCATTAAAAGCGGACATTTTCTTTGCTAAACCTAATGTTAAAGCCTGCGAATATATCTTTCAGTTTTTAAACCACTGCAATCTTCATCTCTAGCAATTATGAAGATATCATTGTACACTTACTGTAAGCCTACTGCATAATTGTTAATGCTGAAATAAACCAAAAATGGTTTCAGTGGCTCAATAAAAAAAAAAGGTTCCTCCGCTTGTCTCGCGTCAGATTGACTCGTAGATTCCTATGGATTTCTTACGGGATAACAATTATTCTTTGGAAAAATCACCGGGATTATAAAGCGGTTTTCTAATGGCTTGTTCTACCTCATAGAAACGGACTCGACGTAATGGAGAGAATTTACAAACCTCGTTGCAGTTGTGATGATTAGTTTATCATTTCCTAGAAGAAGAATATTTATATCCATTGTATGCCTACATGTATATTTTCATGTATATTCTTAAATAGAATTTTATTTCGGTTTAACGAAAATTAGCAACATACATATATATTAGACTCTGGTCAGAATCTTCATCACGAGTCTGATTAAATATTATTTAATGCACGTGGCGAGGCACTAACAATTTCCACCTAGAGTAACTTCGAAAGTATGACTTCAGAGATGTGAAGGTCACCTTTGTTTAAGTACTTGTTTTCTGATCGCTTTTGAGACGAATTCAATTAGGAGTAAGCTCTTTGAAGGTCAACAAAGGTCATTTAAAGACAAAAGAAACTTGCACTGTGTTTACAAAGTATATAAACATTTTCACGGACTCGACGTAACAAGGTTCAAACATTCTAATCCTAAAGTTAGTTATCCAGGCTCACAAATCTAGTCGAACGTTTCTAGAATTTTACAGGAACACTAGTGTCATTCGATGCTTGTTTTCGAAACGAAATTCTACTCCAGCGGAAACTTTAGAGAACAAGCGAAACGTTTCGGTGACAAGCAGCTATAGAAAAATAGAGAAGTATTCTTTCCGACGCGTTTCAACGTCGAGCATTTCCCATCGAGTCGCGAAACGAACTCTTCCCCTCGAACGCTACATAACAATCGTGCTCAGCTCGCGTGAACGAGGCAGTTCGTGAAAATTCATAAATAAGTTTTTAGCGAAGGTTATTAGTCTCAGTAGAAGGGACACGCGGTTACGAGGCACGATTTTCTCCCTCGAGCGTGCTCGTTTTCCCTCGCGTGTTCTCGAACCGTAGAAAAATCGGCTCGAACCGGCGCGGCGTCGTCTCCAGACCCCTCTCTCCTTTTTCCATTACACGATTTCACAACCGGTGAAACGAAAACGACGGGCAAACGAGATCGTTCCGTGTGATCTCGATGCGGATCTCCGAGAAATCCTTGACGAACAAGGCCGCGTTATGGTGTTCTGAAATTTTAGACACTTGCATACAACCCAGCTTCCTCGTGCGCCTCATACCAGAAACCTACCATCGAACTGCTCTCGTGCATTTTAATGCATTATAGAGTTTATTTCGTTCGCAGTTGTGCAGATCGAAGCTTCCTTGTTAATCAACATCGTGAGATGAAGAGTTCTTGCAAAGGGTCTTTCAACAAGAGCTACCTCTTGAAGTTGTTTGTAAATATAAAACATGTTTTGAGAAGTAGCAAAGTTTTAATTGGAAATGATAGTACGATCTGTTACAATTAAGTAATATAAGAAATAACAAAATATAGGGTAACTGACCACCTAAACTGTTTTTGCACGATATCACTTCTCTGAAAAACTTTTTTCACATCCGCACACAATGGCTCCCGAGTATCACTAATAGCCGAAGGAATATTTTCCTTTGTTGGTGAATTTTTCTGATCGACTTTGTTCTCTAATGTAACCCTGAAGAAAATCTTGGCGGCAAATTGTCACTAAGGTAAACATCCCAGTATCCGGACGCTTAAGGAATAGCGGTACGGTATTTAATCAAATTAAACAAGTTTTGGTTAATTTGGAAGCTAATACAATATTCCCTTAATAAATTAGCGAGATTTCCTAGTAAAAGCTTAAGAAATTCTTCAAGTTTTTTTATATAATAGATATGACACATGTTCCAAAATAATAAGTTTTAATTTCATAGAATGATTATTTTAATTTATATTAATGAGTGTTTCTACTTTATGCTACTAATTTTTATTTTTAATTATATTAACAAGTAAGGTAAAAAATAAATGCAATTTGTATTACTGGGACGTTTGCCTTATCGTTTTTTGGCAGAACTCTGTCGCGCCGAACTTTGACCGTAATAGGGTTATTGTTACAGCCGATGTATGGGCATGTGACTCCATCTTGCTGAAACCGCATACTGCTCACATCGATATCGATCAATTTTGGCCAGAAAAAGTTTTGTAACGTCGTGCGGTAATTTATGTTACGAGCGATAACAACTTCCGGAAGCTCTTGTCGAAATACCTTGTATTTACTGTACTGAAAAGATCGTTCGCTCGAATATTCCTAAACAAAAGTAGATTCTTGCATATCCTGGAGTCATGATTATCATTGCCCTTTGCACTTCTGAAACTAGAACCATGGCCCTTTGCATTGCTGAGGGACCATAACTTTTGTAGATCATTGTGGCTCTTTGCTAAGACGTTTAGTATTGTGACCTTCCGAGGCCCTTAGAATTGTCTGTGGCCCCTTCCAATTTCTTTGAAATAAAATAGCTAATTACATTGGAGTCTTTGTATTTCGAAGATCTTGGCATGATTCTCTTAACCCTTTTCTGTATAATAAGCTACTAAATACGAATGTCTATTCTCCTGTTACCAATATTGAAGTGTTATTTCAATGTAGACATCCGATGAACATGAACATTCTTCGACTCTTACCCTTACAAAGATCTACAGTGACTCCACCTAATATTCGCACACTCTTAAAAATCGCATAACTTTGTCAATGTTGGACTATACTACTCGAATTTTTTTGAGAAATTAGAACAATTGGAGCGTTACATAACGTGAGAAAAATGTTTGATTAAAATTGCAATTGGTCGAAATTACAGAGAGAGTACTAAGAGTTGTATTTTACAACTTTTTAATGCGGGCTTACACTAAAAATTTAAAAAGTACGTTTTGTACAACTGTATTAATTATACATATTCTGAATATTTAATTTAAATCGGTCAACGTTGCACCGAGCTACAAACGTTCAACGATGAAAACTTAAGGGCGAAAGTCGCACAATTTTGGCCTTGACAGGGAATTTCGCCCTTATTTTTAGATTAGATAGATAGATTTTGATGAAATTCTCAGAATATGTATAATTGATACAGATCTACAAATCGTTCTTCCTAAATTTACAATGTAAGTCCACATAAAAAAGTTGCAAAATACAACTCTTAGTTTTTTCTCTGCAATTTCGACCAATTGCAATTTCGACCAATTGCAATTTTTGTAAACAAATTTTTTAACGTTATGTAACGATCCAATTGTTCTAACTTCTCAAAAAAATTCAAGTAGCACAGTCCAACGTTGACAAAGTTATGCGATTTTTAAGAGTGTACGAATATTAGTTGGAGTCACTGTGCATAAGTGTCCAGTGACCAATTACATTCGGAGTTTCGATGTCGACGCGACATCGGTTCCGTTGAAGAATGCAAGAATCGTTCAGTTGCTGGAGGCAGCGAGCCAAACGAAGGGAGAGAGATTAGATATTAGATTCGCGAGTCAAGAGTCAAGGTGTGCTCGTTAGTTACGGCACACGCAACATGCGTGTCTCCTACTTGGATTCCGCATCAGCGCTCGCCTACCTTCCCCGTCATCGATACTAATGACTACCGTGGTATCGGTCAACGAAAACTTGAAATTAAAAGCTGCACTTTCTGTCGATGCAATCTCGAATCGAAGATTTAATCGAAAGTTCTTCTGACTACGCTTCGTATCTTTTCACCAGTCCGGTCAGGATACAACTAACAGCACTGATAGTAACTGTAGATACGTACAGTGCCTCGTAATTCGAGAAGAGAATCGCAAAAATAAATGAATGAGACTTTCATAAAAAATCAAGGAACATTTCTGCAACATTTTTAAAGCGAAAATTTCGTTTTCCTTGTCACTTTTGTAACGAGGATGCGACACCTCGAGATCACCTCGTTTCATATTTTCCTCTTACTTTTTCGCCGAGGATCAAGAACTTCAAAGTTCACAGGAATCCTATGCGACACCCTGTGCATTGGGCGCAACCACTTCGCGTTGTCCCTCGACAGTGACAGTATCCGCGGACCCGATCGCGGCGAGTGCAATTCCCGAGTGCGGTGCAACACGCTTCAGGAATCGTTCCCGAAGACGTAAACGTCAGGATATCGCGCGGAGTCCCGCCAGTAAAACGTTTGCAACAGTTGCGTGCAGAAACGGATGCGCCGAACGGCATGCATTTTCACGTGGATCGTGATCATAATTGGTTCTAACCATACGATGGAATCGAAGTCGGAAGTAGCCGCCGCGCAAGTGCCCGGGCAACGAGGAAACCAAAAAAGGGGCTGGAACAAAAATTCGCTCGGGATTCCAGGAACGGTGTGATACGTGTGAAACGGAAGCTAAAACGCGAGTAATCGGCGTGAAGGTTCGAAAGAAAGCAAAACGACCGAACCGCTAATGTTCCTCGCCGTTTCACAGTCAACCGAGCCTTGCCGGCTCTTTCAAACGATCTCGCTTACACCGTTTGTTCAACATTAGCCGGCTGGCAATAAAAAAAAAAGATGATCGTGTCGCGTTTTTCTGGGGTGCCTAAGTGTCGACGATACGACGATTCCCACGGCCACGGGATATTGCGTACATCTCTGCTGTTTACACTGCGACGAGCTTCCGATGGTAAAACATCGGCGGAAAAACTGTATCCTTGTAACTAGACTGCGGATGTTTATGCAATTTTCAATTTTTATAGACATACTTTAGGGAAGCGGAAACAAATAAAATCAAAATTTCAGTGGTAGCGATCCCTGTAAATTTGAAATAAATAAAAATCGTACTAAACTCTGTGGAATTTTACATTATAGTAGTTCCTGAAAATCTTCAGAAGCCATAAATGCATAAAGATCCGCAGTCTACTTATAACAGACTTCGTGATACCGAGTCGCAAATCTTGTGTAGCAACAGTTGCGTGAACAATGATGTTCTTCAATGATTTTTGCGAGATTTTTAAAATATAAGTGATTAAATTTTCAAAAAAAGTTGTAAGCAACAAGTTTTAGTATTTTCTCTGTTCCCATCAATCGTACTTTTTCAAAGATTTGTTATGTAGGGTAACGGTTATGTAAACTATACTATTGCTGGCACTGCAGTAGTTATTGGCTCTTTTGATTTGAACTGCGAATATTAAGAATTCCTGATATAGAAAATCATGTTTTACTGCTTCTTATTTTTATTTTAAACAACGTTGTAAGTTTTCACAACCGAGTTCCACGTGTAAAACTGTTAGCAACGCTGGAACAGTGCAGTGTAAATAGTGTTTTGTTAAAATTGGTAATTATTTACATTAGGGGCTTCCTCACCGATTTTGATGACCTTGAAATATGTTGTCAAGGTCATCATTCTGAACAACTTTTTCCTATACATGTTACCGCACGGACAGCTTTAGTTTCCGAGATATTCGCAAAAAAGTTTTAACATCTCAAAAATTCTTTTCATTCTTGTAATGCTCTTCGAGCCGTCCACTTGCTAATTTTCTTTCCAACATCGCTTTCTAATAACTTTGCAGCCATTGATGCCGTCGTTGCAATTTCTGAAGTAATGTATATCGTAAATATTCTCTTCTCCTGACAAAATAATAATAATTTAATAATAATTTTGGACGGCCTCCAAAAGATGCAGGGACTTTACTACAGTATTTTTTCCGTATCTTATGTACAACTCCCTGACTGACGACAAATTTTCCAGCAATTACTCGCGTTGATAAACCCGATTTTAATTGGAAAATGATACTATTCTTCGTATCTTTAGATAATGGCTTCATGGTGTTATATTGATGCGTGTTAACGCATGAACAACGATAAACTAATAACTACTGCACTTCTGGTCGTGGCATTGACCGTGATGGACTACCAAGTTGTTTACAAAATCTGTGTTTACAGTTCCTAATCCCGAGAATCTTAGTGCGGTGCAAAACCGACTACACGAAAAAAAGATTGTATGAAGCGAAATAATAATAATATCACAAATGTTAAATTTGTTTTGAAAAGCCAGAAGATTGTAGATAATACTGAGTATTTTGTTTCTTTTGTATTCTACATGGAAATATTGAATAAAAAATTATTTTTGTTAAAATGTATGTGTGCGCAGTTTTGCACCTTACTGTAGTGATTCAGCGGATCGTTTCTTCCGCGGACGATTTTCACTGTCGAAACACCTTGGGTACCGTAACGGTGGTTTCGTAACGTCTCGTTCGAAATGATACCGGGCATGAAACGTGCAGACGTGACTAACGTTGTTTCATTAACGGCGGTGCCGCCTTTCTTTCTCTCACGCTGCCGTTTGATATAGTAATTCCTCCCCGACGCGACCGGGCGCGGGACGTGGGAGTTCAGTTGGCGAACCGGGCGTCGTCCTCTCCGCTGCAGCACACCGTGCCTCGCGCTGACTACCATCACTACCGACTATACTGACTATACCACCGGGATAGCCACGCCGCGCCACCGATACCCTGCCATCTGCTCGGCTGGCCAGTCATGGGTCAGTGAATCCAAGTTCCTAGTCACGAATCTGAATACCGGTGGGCGTGAGCTTCTTTAACCAGACTCGCGTTCACGTGATAGCAGGAAGCCGTACGTCTGCGGAACGTGGTCGAACGTCGAACGGAATCTGCGGGCGCAACAAGTTTTCCCGCGCGAATTATGCTACCACCAGCCAATTTCCACTCGGCTTTTTTTATCGCCGGATTGCGGATATATTCACGCTAATCTCAAAGTTCATTCAGCTCCGCGCGCAAATGTATACAGGGTGGGTCACCACGTTTTGCCATCTAGATTTACCTCATTATTATTACGCAAAGCAAACAATGTTTTAGTTGAAGTTGAATGGTTTTGAGAGGGGCACATTCTGATGGTACATTTTTTTTTTGTAGGTGGACGTGTAAAGGACATATGAAGGTCATTCATGTTTTTTTAAATGGAATCATGTATTTTTTATTGCATCAGCGGATGCTCCTTCATATTCTTTACGAAAAAGTATTAATCTATTTGTGTAAAAAAATATGTTTAGGAGATATTTAGCTTAAAAATAGGAGATATTTGTGCCTTTTGAGTATGCGTAAAATGTTTCCAGCTTGTCTTTCGATTTCGCGAGAGCTAACGGATGGATTTAACGTAATTGCGGCTAACGCTACAATTTCGTTTGCTTCATTTGTTATTGTTTTATTACGAATTGCCCTTTTGCGTAATAATTGCCCCGTCTGGTGAAATTTTTTAAAGACATAATCGAAGGTACAGCGTGATGGATGATTTCGTTGAGGAAATCTATTGGCGTATAATCATTCTGCATGTGTGGCACGTTTCCCAGCTTCAAAATAAATTGATAACATGTCTATCTTTTCTTCTTTAGAATACTTCATTATAAAGTGATAATTCACCGTATCGCCGTATTCACCGTATCAGAGACGTAAAAGAGACTAAATTTCACAGTAAATAGGAGAGCAAGAATTATCAACACAGAAAATGTAAATATTTACATTGATAATTCTTGCTCTCCTACTACATTATCACATTGAATTCATAATATTGACCAAAAAGTCGAGATTTCCTAACAAATTTGAATTAAAATATCTCCTGAACTAATGATTTTTTTACACAAATAGATTAATAATTTTTTATAAAGAATATGAAGGAGCATCAGCTGATGCAATAAAAAATATATGATTCCATTTAAAAAAACATGAATGACCTTCATATTTCCGTTACACGTCCATCTACAAAAAATATTTACCATCAGAATGTGCCCCTCTCAAAACCATTCAACTACATCTAAAACATTGTTTGCTATGCGTAATAATAATGACGTAAATCTAGATGGCAAAATGTGGCGACCCACCCTGTATATTAGGGGTAACCATAAGTAATCAATTATTTGCAAAGAATTTGTTTTGCCTTTAGTTCTGTACCCATCGTTGTAGAGGAAACAAGTATTCTTTTACAGTTTTCGGTAAAGCAGCCTGTGTTCTAAATACTCTAAAAAGTATAAGTTTTTTTACAACCCTGTAACAAAATGGCGACGTCCGTACCTTCCGAGGATCATATTTGTCATTGCATATTTTTTCATTTTCACACGGGATTTAATGCAACGGTAACACAAAGAAAATTTGCGATGTTTATGGAGATGTATTGAAGACAAGTGTCAACGTTGGTTCAGAAGGTTTGCTGCTGGTGATTATGATCTCTCTGACAGGCCTCGAGAGTGGACGACCAGTTGAATTTGATAACGACACCCTAAAATCTCTAGTGGAAGCTGATCCAAAATTAAGTATACAAGTATTATCGAGAAGCCTTGGCTCCACATGGTCAACTATACAAAGGCACCTACACGAAATGGGAAAGGCATATACGCAAGGAATATGGGTACCGCATTAATTATCTGAGACCAACAAGAATATTTGTCGAATAATTTGCACTTCATTGCTATCCAGATTTCGTAGAGATCCATTTCACTGTACATATACCCCATTAAATCATATCTGTATTAGCATTTTTCTATCGCGAATATGTTATCACTCGTTGACTTTGCGTCAACAACAGCAGAAGGCTTAATCCGAGTAAATCGAGGAGCTCTACGAAAAAGAAGTATTAGTGAAAGTAGTACACAATAAAAGTCCACAATAGATCCAGACCGTCCGTCCGAGGGTTAATCTTTGAAAATGACGTTAATAATCTCTTTAATGCACCTTACATAAATATTGGCACACGGACGCCCTCGTGAAACCCAATGCCACTCTCGTAAATTCGGTGACGTAATCCTCATTGACAATTACATTTATTGTAGCCATCCCGAGGGACATGAAAATATAAAATGGTTCTAACCCAGGGACGATTATCCTTCTGGGAGCAGTTTTAATCTATTTTATATGGAACAGGATTAAGAGGCGGAGGGTGATTCTTGTTGCGAGTGACTCATACCTATCGATTTCTACGAATGTCGGGGGCTAGAAAACAATTGTAATTTCTGTCACTTAGTTTTTACTTTGTCAATAATGTAGACCAGACTTTTACCGTCTTTCAAAAAGACGTTTCATAAACTCACAATTAAACATTACCTCTTCTCTTCATTAAAAAGAAATATTTTAAATAAGTAAATATTAATAATTTCATTAATAAGAAATAAGTAAATATTGTCCGAACTTAGTTCATGGTACTTTAATAAGTATCGACGACTGGACTGTGGGCTTCACGTATTTATAGCAAAATAGTGAAAGCATTTAAAGAATTTAAAGGTTCTCTTACATTATTGTTGACCATTAAAATGGTTAATGTAGAGCTGACATTTTTCTTTATCACCTGTTTATTGCAACTGAGATAGAAAATTTTTATTTCCCACAAAGATCCGCGCTCCAATGACTCGCAATGTCCCAAATCCTTTCAAGATGCTTTACCAATCGAAGCAACACGTCTCAACATAGACACACCTTGTCGAACAATGTGAAACCGTTCAAACTATCCTACTGAAAGCTTGTATAAATCAAACTCTACGAAAAGCTTCAATGAAAAAGCTTCGTCCAGCAAAAGAATACTTTCACGATCGAGCTGAAACACCCGATACGGTCGCCATTGTACAAAGTGCCACGGGGAATCGCCGGGCAAGTTCGCCCCGTCGAATCCGAATACAGCTTCATTTAAACTGTAACTCGGTCCGGAATATTCGAAACTCTTCAGGCCTTGCAAACTTCCGCGGCCTGGGCGAAGTTCTACAACGAATGCCCGTGAAACTGCATTGCCGTTCTTAAAACGTCCGAGCCGGGACGGCGAGCACAATGCCTCGTGAAATAATGCTGTTTGCGTGGAAAAGGAGCTAACGAAAGAAAATCTCGTTTGCATAAACATCCGGGGTGCGGCGAGCGCACAACGGCGAGGCTACCCCCGGGTTATAAATAACGAAATTTCGTCAAGATCCGTTCGCATTCCTCGCGTCGAGCACGCGTCTAAAACGAGCTTTAAATCGCTTGGCGTGAAGCTTTTTTAATTTTCCGGTCTGTACATCACTGTCGCGTTGCGTTAAGGAGGGAACCGATTTTCTATTTGCTCGTATCGCGTCGTCCTCTGATTAGTCGGACGCGTTCGGCTATATCCTCTTCTTTGCGGCCAACCCCCCACCCCCCTTTCTATCTTTATCTGAAGGCGCATCCCCGGACGCGAAACGCGGCGCGTCTATTTTTCTTAACATTTTTATTTCTTCTTGGTCGCGGCATTTTATTTATCCCCGGGACTGCCCCCTCGTGACGCTCTATTTTTCATCCCTTGTTTCTCTCTCGTCCTTTGTCCTTCCTTTTCCCGTGGTTTGTCTCCCACTCTCTCTCTCTCTCTCTCTCTCTCTCTCTTTCCCTCTTTCCCTCTTCCTGTCCTCGACGGGCTGAAAATACGAGCTTCGTGGCCGGCCGGTCATTGTGTCGAGGAAACTGTAGTTTTGCGACTACGCGAGCACGCGTCGCGAATATTTAAGCGATCTCCCTCCGTGGCCGAACAGTGGAACGGTTGAATTATGAATCGACCCTTTTGCAGCGCCACGCTTGCACACGAAAATTACTCACCGTGCGAGGGCCCGTGCGATCACGCCACACCCGACCACTGACAATTAAATACTGCGGAGCACGGTAATGTCTCGATATACAATAAGAAGCAAAATTGAACCAATAACCACAAGAGTTTTGTAGAAATCATTATTTATTGCTAGGAATATAGAAGAATAACAAAAAATCAACATTATAATTGTTTTTGTCATAGTTAGAAGTAACTTAAGAAATTTGTTTCAATAATTAATGTCTCCTCGATTGGCAATGACGACAAAAATAGATTGACTCGATTTTGCACCGGTCCCTACAAGAAATGTTTACGTGGGATGTTCTAGTAGTATGTTTACATCTAGCACTTTGGTATGTTTACAAACTATTAGTTTACGTCTTAACACTCAGTTCTTCGCAATCGGTCGAACGGAAAAGCACGCAAGTGAAGTAAGAATAAATATGAAGTCAATCGCTCCAAATTGTGTAAAAATAGTCATCTCTCTTTTGAATGACTGCTTGTCAACGCGTAAGACGGCGAAAACCTGCAGTGTTAGTCAATCGACAGTGCAGAGAATAAGAAAAAAATACTGTAAAAGTATATTGTTAAATGTTGGAGGAAGACCAAAAATATTATTACCGCAGGATGAACGAAGGATTATACGGTTTGTAACATCTGGTGAAGCTTCAAGTTCCATTATGGCTACAAAATTATTAAAAGAAGATACGAATGTACAATTAAGTCAGTGGACAGCACGAAGAACCCTCAAAGGAGTTGAGTTTAGAAGCGTTAAGAAAAAAAAGAAGCCAATGTTATCGAAAAAAAATATTAAACGTCGTTTGGAATTTGCTAGAAAATATAAAAACTGGACAACTACTGAGTGGGACCGGGTTATTTGGTCAGGCGAGACCAAAATTAATAGAATTTGTTCAGATAGCATGTCTTGGTGCTGGATTCGTAAAAATGAAAAGCTTAAACCACGACATGTGAAACAAACGTTAAAGCATGGAGGCGGATCCCTAATGTTCTGGGGGTGCCTAACAGCATTTGGTGTTGGATCACTGCACCGAATTAATGGCATCATGAATCAGTACATGTACAAGGATATTTTACAAGATCATCTCATAGATGCTGTTGAAAATATGCCTTTTGAAGAAAAGAATGTAATTTTCATGCATGACCGAGACCCTAAGCACACTGCTAAAAGTGTACAAAATTGGCACTGTACTAAAAAATTTTCTGTTCTGGATTGGCCTGCATAGAGCCCCAACCTCAACGCCATAGAGTCTATGGGGTTTACTAAAAAGACGACTTCGGGATTCATACGACTCCCAACCAACATCAATCACAGATTTGTATGATAGAATTCAAGAACAGTGGGAACAAATATCTCCGGATTATTGCAAAAAATTAGTAGAAAATATGCCAAAGCGAATTAGTGCAGTTTTACAAGCACAAGGGTTGTGGACGAAACATTAAAAATAAATGATATATTAAATATTGCCTATATTAAGTATTGGACATGGTGCAAAACCGAGTCAGTCTATTTTTGTTGCTATTGCTAAACGAGGAGACATTAATTATTGAAAAAAAATTCTTAAGTTTTGTTATTCTCCTACATTCCTAGTAATAAATAATGATTTATTTATACAAAACTCTTGTGGTTATTGGTTCAATTTTGCTCCTTAGTGTATGTGAGAGAGATGCGCACAATGTTTGGGAAACATTTATCCCCACTCTGCCGTGGACTCTACCCGTCGTGGGCCTTGGAAGCTCGATACACGCGAAACATAACAAGACAATATTATTCCGATGACAAAAATTTGTTAGTTTTCAGAATTTTTTTTTTTTTTTAGGGAAATTTTGCCAATATATTCGTCACACTTTTGTGATTAGAACGGGACCAAACTTGACATACTTCGGAGCAGGATTGTTCTCTTGATCGAAGGTACTGTAGAATCTCGATTATCCGAACCGACCATACATCTCAATTCTTTGTTATTTCTGTTGATATTACAGTTAAAGGTAACGTTTAGCAGTTTAGTGCTGAGGTACGTTTAAAACATAAACTTTATTCGATCACTTGCGGCATCGTTCAAACGGAACACAGTTCGAAAATCTTCGAGTCCTGGTGGATCGCGAGGTCGCGCGTTGTATCGTCCGCATCGCGTTCACAAAGGCAGGAGGAACGAGCATAACTGGCCATCGCCGTAGATCGCGTATCAAGGGAAAAGCTTAAGGTCTGTTGGGGACTTAATCGCTGCGCGATAGGATCGTGATGTTTATCTCGATCGCACAATTAACCCCACAGGTAACCGTTGTGCACCGCGGCGACGTAATTGCGGAGTTTCCGAAGACTCGCACTGGCCCACGTGCACAGACATGATTACAAATTTGAGCGGGGACGGCCATGAGATATCCGGCGACGGTGCATCATGGACCGACCGGATAGAGGATCGCGGTTATCCGTGCTAGGAAGTAAACCACCGGGTCTGCAACCTACGGAACATCCGCCGGTGAATGAGATTACATTTGCATGGTCTTAGAGGATCTAGATCCTGCTTCGCTAGCTCACAATGTATACTCTTTAAGCTGGATGAAGGATCAGAGTACCCGGGTGCGCTGGCAGTAAGTGGATCAACGCTGATGACGCTGCATGGCGCGCCACGGTCGAATGAATCTTGCTGAGCGGACCACGTGTCGGTCGGCTAGTAGAAATAATCATTGGGACCAGTGTATAATCAATTTTCTAATAATCAGTGTGTACACAGTGTCCCATGTAAAATCTTTGGATATCTTGCGTGGATCGATTCTAGACACCATCTATTGCGCTAAACTATTCCCTACCCTGGGCCAGAGTTGTGCAGAATTACAATTGAATTACTCCAGGAATTATAAAAGTAATTGAATTACGTTGTAATTCAATCATATTGTAATTTATAATTCAGGTCTTCGTTCAATTAAATTAAAATGTAATTCGTAATTGCAATGGAATACAATTACAAAATACTTTGTAATTAAATTATATTAATTACAAATTGCGATCATACTTGTGCAGATTTACAATTGAATTACTCCAGGAATTAGAATTAAAAAGTAATTGAATTACGTTGTAATTCAATCATATTTTAATTTATAATTCAGGTCTTCGTTCAATTAAATTACAATGTAATTCGTAATTGCAATGGAGTACTATTATAAAATACTTTGCAATTAAACTACGTCAATTACGAACTACGATGTAATTAAATTAAAATTAAAAATTAAAGAATAGTAAAGTTATAGGTAATAAGAGGTTGAAAAATCCATGTCAAGGTTTTTTGAATTTTTTAAATTTTGAACATAAATATAAAAAGCTGAAAAAGGAAATATGTGTCTACTTTACCTAGGTTACGATATATATTAGTGGAAAAAATAACGACAATCATGTAATGAGACTCATTAAACAAACATTAATATTATATGTAAGTAAAATGAAATTCATTATCTAATAACAAAAAACTGAAAAAAGGAACATTTTTGGCTTACCACTAACAAATAATAACTGTATTTTAATTATATTGTATTTCAATTACACATCTGATTAAAATAATGAATAATTGGATTAATTGAAAGGTTTGAATTATGTAATTCAGTTACAACGTAGTTGAATTACTATATATAATTGAAATACAACGTAATTCAATTGTGCAATTGAATTACAACGTAACTGCATTAGCACAACTCTGCCCTGGGCAAGCTTAACCGTTCAGTCATGAATTGCAATTTCTATGGACATTGATTATATTCGTGATACTGAGACGCATGGTCTTGTATAATTTACAGGGACCATAACTGTTATACCCACAACGAAAAAAGTCATGGAATAACAAGTACCTCATCGACCAAAACTGTATTAACCAATGCGGAACTGATACTGATCTGTAACCACAGATAAGCATTATGGGTAACCGAAAATTTTTTCTCTTGTTGGTAAATATTATCGTTGAGAGAAATTCATTTCGATCACTTATAAAAGTTATCATTGAGAGAAATTCATTTCGATCACTTATAAAAGTTATCAATAAGAGAAATTTATTTCGATCGCTAATAACAGTCATTAATGAGAGAGAGTTCTTCATTCATTTTCTTTATCGAGGAGGATCCAATTTTTTGGACACTAATAACTGTTATTTGTAACCAAAAAAGTTCTGCGAATTTTTTTCTTTATATTTTCTGTACATTATCTTAAATTGCACCAATAATCAACTTTTTATTAATGATTTTCATCGTAGGAAATTTTAGGACAATGGTTATTTTTGGTCCCTGATAATTTTATGCAAAATCAATAAAATGAAAGAGGGTTAGTGGAACAAACAACCAATAAGCTGTCGCTGAAAATGAAAAGCACTGGCCGTTGTAAACATAAAGGTGCAAGAAGAACAAACTTGTTCGGTTTACGACATGTTCTCGCTACCCTACTTTCACACGGGGGAAAAACCGTTTCAAAACCTCTAAAGTAGCTGGACAATAAAAACACGGGTTAACGTATTGACTTGTGAAGCGGTGTCCAGTTACCAATGGTTTTATCAAGATAATTGCTGAACCCGCGCGCCCATAAAAATTCCAGAAAACCGAGTCGGTTTACTGGACGGCGAAAAAACCAAGAAGTTCAGATTCATCGTAGCGTGGATAACGAATTGTGTCACGAACGTAGATAGACGGCAACCGATCGAAAATTTCGTCAAGGGAAAAAAGGATCTCGACGAATTCGCGCAGAATTTGATCCCACGGATCGGAGCGAGCCCCCTGGTGTTGTTCCCTTCTTTTCGGCCGAAAAGAAAGGAAACCGTACGACGATTATTTTTCAAACCGTGAGCAACGGTACGAGAAGGAAAAAGGAAAGAAAGCTTCATATTTATGTATGAGAGCGCGGCGGTAAAGGGTACGATCTAATATACAGTCAATGAATGATTTATAGAACGGTATCTGCTTTTTATACGAGAGAGTTCCAAGCTGTCGTGCTGCGGGCACCAGTTGCGCCGAGATTGGTTGCCGGAGGATGCAAGCCGTTCCATGTAATTGCGACCATAAACATAAAGGCTGTTTAAGAAAATTCATCGCCACAATAAGACACCACACCTCGGCTGTCTGACCGTTGCCTCTGATTTAATCCCGTAAAGTAGACAATACGATCGCTTACCAAAATAAGATTTATAAATAAGCGGAGCTTTACGAGCTTGAATAAACGCGCGGCCCGGCCGTCGTGCGCCTCTCGACCAATTTCTGATTTAAAACTTAGACTCCGGATATCGGAGTTACTTTGCAGATCTTTATGCCAAATAAATATGTCTCAGTCAAATTACAAGGTACTGGAACCGAGCAAACGTTTGTCCTTCGATAATTTTAATACGTTGATAATAACATATCGTTACTCTTGAAATCCTTTCACCATACCAGCGTTTTATGTTTCATAAATGCATAAAATAGTCATTAGTCACTAGAGATACAGGTTTTTAGCAAGCTTTACGCAGAGTAAACAGCAACCAAATCTTGTCTTTGTTGTTGATAACTGTTTTGTTTTATTTATTTGTGTTGCTGGTAATATTTGCTATTATTTAGTATATCAATTAATGTTTTACGTCATTGTTTTCCAAAAAGATTTGTTTAACCCTCGGACTCCTGCGAGTTCTAGGCCTATGCCGGAGTCATTTCTGACCCACGCCGGTGTTTCACTACAGTTTTCCTTCGATATAAAGCGATGGCTCGGGACCGGCATTCGTCGTATTTCGGATGAAAAAGAAGAGGGGATGGCGATTTTCTTATTTCGAAATAAAATGCGTCGGCGATCATTTGCGGATTTTATGCACTCATGAGAAAAATGAGTAGATGTAATTTAATAAAACAAAATCGTTAGATGAATTTAAAGCTACGGTAATAATATTTTTAATCTGTGAAACATATTCAGAAAGAAATTGAATTTTTATTTCTGACTAGTCTGTTGCAATTCAGATAGATATGTTTGATTTTGCATGTAGATCCGCAGTCCAGTGATCATGAAAGTTGGGCAAAATCGAAGCACTCTGTATTTGAATAATTCCAGTATCTTTTCAGTTTCTGATATAATACAAAGTAATTATTGTATTGAAATAAAATTTAGAAGCATCGAGTGTAAAAGTGCTTGACGTTTTTGAGACACAGTGATTTCTCTATATATGTCGCCAAAGCCTGGACGACAAACGTCGCGGAAGCATCCCCACTGCCGCCTTGTGGGGGAATGGACACATGTGACCGTGGGTTGGTAGGGACCGTGTGGCCTGCGCAGAGTCGTCAGATCAAGACTTGTTCCCCCACTCTAATTTCCCCTCCTACTGCGCTGTTCACTCATGCTTACGGCCCAGTCACGTGACGCGTTTCGTCTCTGTCGCGCATATCCCGGTAATGGCAGAGAGAGAGGGGGGGGGGAATTTTTCCCCTCAATTCGTGCACCCTCCCCTCATCTAAAAAAGACGAAGAAAAGGTTAGACAGGCCTGGCATAGTTAAGGGGTTATATACAGTTAGAATTTTCAAAAAATCGATTTTTTTTTTTGAAAAGCTGCCATTTTGTCACAAAATTTTATTTTGCTTATTCCTTCGATTAATTACTGGATTATACATTTCTTTAACGAAATCAGTTTGGTTTTTTCATTTTTGATGATCCAGTCCAGAGATATAGTGGTCACCGCAAGGCGCCTTTTTTTTAGAGGAGCTCCAAGAGATCGGCTACAGCAGGTTTCAAAATTATTATTTTTACAAATAAAAAATGTTAAAATACAGTTAAAAGTTACCATAATATGCGTACAAATTTTTACATTAATAGATGTAAAGGTCTTCTCAGGAAAAATTCTTAAAAAATTGCTTTTTTTGGGCCTCCTAACTGTATATAACCCCTTAAGCACAGTTTACCAAAGCTTCGCGGGAGGTTGCTACACTTGACACTATTATCCGATTTAAGTCGAACTAAACTGAAGTTCAAATGCGAACCGACATTGAATGACTCGATTAGGCTTCGCGGTGACATAACAGGTCAATAAATCCGACAGAATTCGAAGTGCGTTGAGCAACGGGCCGGGCAGACGATCGACGTCCGTCGTCTACGTTTTGTTTTCATCCGCGAACTATGCGTTTCACAACGAGTATCTATAAATAGCGGATACTGTATCCCGACATCATCTAAACGGGATCATCGTCCGAGTTCTCGTCGCATGAACGATGTCAACGGGAAGGCTCCATTGTACGTTTGAAATTGGCGCGATGCAATTATAGTTGCCACGGTGTGGCGGCCGGTGTATTTATGGCGGAAAGTTTTGCAATTGCTCTTTATATATAAAATGTCCGTATGCCGCAGTCTTATGTAATGTATACAGATGATGTAATCGGGGCTTTATCAGTAGGACGAGTTATCCAAATCGAAATTCAGGTTGGGTAACATTGCCGGGTGTTTCACAATGGGTTCGCAAGACGACGGGCTCGCCCGGTGAAAATCACGATGACCGGCTTAGGCCAATTTCCCTTTTCCGAAGTCCGTGAAAGTACGCCTGCGCAGTGATGATCGTCGTTAGCGGAATTAGTAGAACGCTGTGCACCGCGATCGTTAATTACCGCAAGTAATCGATCAAACTTACACGCGTCGAAAAAGGTTCTTCAAGGATCTCGACCTCGTTAAATGACGAAGAAATTGTGGACGTCGAGAGAAATTCTCGTCTTCTGTCAAAACTTATCGAGTCGAACTCGTGACAGAAACTACAGTCGTCATCGAGCTCGTAAGCTTAAATCGTAGACGGCTAATTAACGATCAAGGTGTGACGGCTGGTTTACTCGAATCCGCGTGTTTAACAGTTTTTTCCACTAATTACGAAGCCATGGCATTGACGTTGAAGCGTGGAAAGTTTGGTCCCAGCTCAGGTTTGCAATAAAATATGAAGAAAAATACGTCGACACGAACCTCTCGGAGTAAAACAAAAAAGTCTAGGCTGCGGTGTTGAACGCCTCTCCGGCCGCAGGAACAGGAAGAAGCGCATAAAGATCTCGCAGGCTGAACTTTGTTCGGCGATTTAATTTAACAAAAAAAAAAAGCCAAATGGACTCTCAAACTATCATCATTCTTCCACTGCACCGAGGTGGCTGTGTGTTTGAACAAAAGCATCCGGAAATGCGATCATTCGCCGGGCAATTAAAACCCTTATTGCGAAAAAAACTAAATTGTCCATTTAACGTTCGAACTTGTAAAACGCGAAATCCGCAACGCGCGAAACAGAATGAACGAAGAATAGTGGATTTCCAGACCAGTGAAAACATCCTCGAGGCTAACGAGTCTCGGCTTCCTCGAGTGTATAAATTCTTGTTCGCCATTCGGGAAAGATAGAAATCTATTTATTACGCGCATCCCATCGTTTCGCGAAGTAAATAGTGCGTAATGACGGCGGTTTTATCCAGTTGAAAATGTTTCGATCGCATGCGATACTTCCACGGAAATGTGTGTATCCGTCTCGCGGAATGCGAGACCGCGGTTAGATCCCGATGTAAATATGCACCACTTTACCAGCGATTATCGTGTTAGGAATTGTGTCAGCCTTACACGATGCCCGTCTACCCATAGTGAACCATAATGGAGCATATTACAGCAATTCATCTCTAATCTGCCAACAGCGTAGGAGCCACGAAACGCGACGCATTAACATACCTCGACATTAAGCGATCACACATCCCGGCGCCGTGAATCACGCTCAATTGCAATATTATAATACCCGTTGCTCTAGCATGAATTTCGTCTCGCCTGCTTACCCGTTCCGCGAAAACAAACGATCTTCAACGTGGATCTTGCAAACACTAGATTTATCCAGAGACCAAAAATAATGGTTATTCTAAAATTTTGTACGATAAAAATCACTGATAAAAATTTGATTATTATTGGAATTTAATCTACACAAAATATAAAGAAAAAAGTTCGAATAACAAAATGATTAAAAAATATCGATTCTTGTATTTTTTGGTTACAAATAACAGTTATTAGTGTCCAAAAAATTGGATCCTCCTCGATAAAGTAAATCAATGAAGAAAAACTGTTTTGACTGCTCAAAGCAGTTATCAATGAGAGAAGTTCATTTCGATCACTCATAACAGTAATTAATGAGATAAATTTATTTCGATCGCTCATAACAGTTATCGATGATCGAATTTCTTTTCATAATAATTATTGATGAGAAAATTCATTTCAGTTGCTTATTTATTTACTGAGTAGTTGTCTACTCTTTTTCTAATGGAGTATTTGTCAGGAGAAAATTTGGAAAAATTCATGTTTGTCACATTGAATTTTGATTGTAGCTGTTAAATTTGTGAATAAAAAATTTATGAAATAATTGATTGTCTACCATTTGAAAGTTGTACTATTTAACACTAGAACTGCCGAACCAGTCAAGATGACTGGTTCCCCATGTTTTCTTTCACAATTACTGAAATTATAAAAATGTTTTTATCAGAAAGTTTTTAATGAACTTTTTTATTGAAGCACATATTAGAATAAAAGTGGTATAAGGTTTGAATAGATGTAGTCTTGTGATTATCACAAAGCAATATATGTACATCAGTTATATTTATTACTCGGTAGTTCGAGTGCTAATAATAACTATTACAAATTTCCTTCAACAATAACTGTTATCAGCGACCGCATAAATTTCTCTCAACGATAACATTTACTAACAAGAGAAAAAACTTTCGGTACTTATAATCTTTATTTATAACCAATACGATTTTAGTCGATGAAATACTTGTTATTCCATGACTTTTTTCTTTTTATCTATAACAGCTATGGTCTCTGGATTTAACATTAGACTGCAATTAATTCTCGCGGTCAGACTGTTTAGTCCCTTTTTCTGCACTAATACTTAAGTAAAAATGACAAATTCATTTATTTTGTAACATGTACTGGAGTAACAAGTTAAAATCACTCATGAAATAAGTAGTTTTATTATTCTACATCCGTTGTTTTCCTTGAGTGCACTCTGCATACAACCTGTCTACGGTTGCCACATTTTTTAAAACATTTTATGTCTTTCCGTGGCTCTATCGGAAAGGCTTGAGACGCAGTAAGATCTCAAGCGGATTCCAAAAGATAATGTATATATTACCGTAATAACGCGGAGATAATTTAATGTTATCAGTAGACTGCGGATCTTCATGCGAAATAAAAATTGTCTGTACTCGTTACAAGATACAGGAGCTAATCAACAGATTTTGAGAGAGTCGAGTTAACGATGTTCAACATCAATCAAGCGTTTCAGCAGGAAAATATAAAAAATCTCGAAAGGTGGTTAATCGATCTGGCTTGTGAAAGGCTCAATCATCCGGTACCGGGTTGCATCATAAAATATTCAAGAAGTTTGAGTACACTTGTATCTTCCTCGAAGTAAAACCGAATTTCTGCAACAGAGAACGAACTTTCTCAATTGCAGTTTCCACGATTCAGTCCAGAAAAGTTTGCAATCGAATTACCTACTACAAACCAATAAACGTAATAACCAGACTGCAGATTTTTAAGCAAAATAAAAATTCTTTGATCCAATTACGAGAAGCCAGGTAAAAATTTCTTTCCTCTTTTAATAATGTTAACAAGCTACAGCCGATAAAGTAATATTCTTAGATGCTCTTTTTTGTAGTTAATTACTCGAGCAAATTACTGCGCAAGCTCAGTAAATTAGGCTCAACAATTTTATGAAACATTACTATAACACTTTCGTATCAGAAAAATATTATGTGCAGAGTAAAGGAAGGACATTTCTCAATCTCCGTTTAATTGTCATTTTTACTATCCAATTGTTACGATATAAAGTTGATAATTTATTTACGGTACAATCTAGTGTATAAATTCTAAAAATGTAATAAATGAGAAAAGGGCATTTCTCTAGAATTCTTAAGAATGCGTTCAATCTAGAGTTTAAATTGGCACAAGCACAGAGTGAAAGCTGTCACAAGCCAAATCCGTTTTCATATTGAAAGCGTTCGTTTGATGATCCGCATCCTGAATGACTCCGAATCGCACCGAGACCGGCGAATTTTTAGTTGGACAAAATTCTAAATCGCCTATTTTTCTATATTTATCGATTAATATGTTTACAGTTGTATAAAATATGAATAATTATTAATTTTTTACAACATTTAGTTGGTGTTTGTTAATTAAACAATATATTTTAAGTGATTTATAATTAAATAAAAAATACAACAAAGTTAGTAATGGATCTATGTAACACAGAATGATTTAACAAGTAGTAGATATTATCAAAGAAGACGTCATTTTTAATTAGGGACAAAAAGAATGTAATTTTGGAAAAATTATAGTAAATGTTACTATTTGAAGATTCAGATATATTCTAACGGGAAAGAATTATTCTTTGGTTTAGTATAAGGTTTCACTTTATACATAACAACTCTGTTTCATATTATTGTTTACTATTTTAATAAAAATATAATAACATGAAAATATAAATAAAACAAAAGAAATAACAGACATCAAAATCAAAGTCTTCAATAGGAACATTCGGTTGCTAAAAACTAATAACCTATAAACTAATAACTTATAAACAAATGTAAATAGAATATATCTAAACGTATTTGTGTTACGACAAATATTTGGGTTTACAGCGAAATAAAAATAAAAAACAATATACATAACAGCAAGTAAATATTTTTCATTGTTATAACAAGACATTGCCTCCTGAAACTACGTAGAAACTTCTTCACAACTCGAATCTCTATCAGAAGATTCAAGTTCTGATAAAGAATCTGTTTCTTGAATATCTGTATCTTCATTTTCTATTAGTAATTCAAGAACTTCAGGGGACAGTGAACTAATTTTTTCTTGTGGGACTTCTCGAAAACTATTTATTAGTGGGTCGGAAGTTGTTAATAGCATTGACATTAAGTCGGAATTGGTATTCACTCTTGACGTTTTCCGTGTATTTTCGTAAAACGACGTAACTTCATTGTAAAAATTAGTATAGTTCTGCAACGTTCTGCAAGCCAATTTTGGTATTAAAATAAAGTAGAGAATCTCTACTTTATTATATGTAAAAATGATCGCGTGGACCGACGTGGCGCATATACTAATTCATTAATAAAGAGTACAGTAACATGGGCGTTTCTGTGGAAAAATAAGTACCGTCTTTGACACGTAATTTACAAAAATAGAGGAATGTTATCGATAATTTGGAATTATGTACTAAAGTGAAAATACATGTTTTGAGATGTTATATCCATCATATATAGGAAATTTAAACACTCCTTAGTACATTTTAACATATTTCTAGCGCGTATGGAAATGTGCCCATTCATTTATAGGTCAGGTGTCCGTTTTTTAGGTGAAGTTTACACGCTCTGTAAACATACAATAAAAGAATTTCAAGTTTTAATATTCAAGGGTTTGAATACATGGTTATTTTAGATTATATTAGCACAGTTAGTTTTTGTTTATTTGAAAGTTAATTTTGTTCAGCTAAAAAGGCCATTCAAGGCACACTGTGCGTCGGCCAGTGTATCTCGGCCGGCTGGATTTAAATTCAGGGAGAGCGACGAACTCGCCTCTCGCACTTTGTCAGGATTCAAGGCTGCCCCGTTCGCGGCATTCACGGATTCGTCACACTTCAGTGTCAACGGCCTTCCCCCGCGGTTTTATTTTTGCACAACCGTCATTAAACCTAGGCAAGCTTTCTTTTCCACCACGATCAATCGGTAGGACGATCGACGGTGATCGTTCACGTTACCACCCACGCACCGCATGCCTATTCGCCGTGTCGTACCGGTCGCTCGCCGATGCTAGCGATTTCCGGGATTTCGATAACACCGTTTCGAGTATCGTAAACCTGATTTTACTACGATTCAATGAATTAAGAGTCAACGGTCTGAAAAAGCTGAATGGTCTTTATATTTCGAAAAAAAAAGATCACTTCGAAATGCTTGGTGTTACGAGTTTCCACCACCAGTAGGATTGAAGTTCGATAAAAAATGAAATGAAAATATTGGGTCTGGGAAAAAGTTCGTGGCGTTTTTCTCGATAGATGACTTCAATTGCAAATAACTCTGGAAACACAGATCGCAGCTACACCACTGAACGCTCGTTGGAAAGGTGACATTTCGAGCGTTACTTCGAGTGTATAAACATCGAAATTGGTGCAGTGGTTGGAAAGTTTTTGCGTTTGAAAATGGAGAAAAATAATGAAAATTGCGCTATATTTTACAATATTATTACGGCAAAGGGAAGAACGCTGCTCAGACTTGTGAAAAAATTTGTGCCGTGTGCGGTGAAGGTACTTTAGCAAAATCTGCTGCGCGGAAATGGTTCGCTCGCTTTCGGTCTGGTAATTTTGATGTGAAAGATGAGTCACGCCCTGGTCGTCCAATCGCTGAAAAAGTTGATGAAATTCTTGAAAAAGTCCAGCAAGATAAGCATATCAGCAGTGTCGATATTGGTATGGAGCTAGGCATTGACCAGAAAACTGTTTCGAACCATTTACACAAAGCTGGCTACGAAAAGAAGCTCGATGTATGGTTTCCTCATGATTTGAGTGCAAAAAACATGATGGAGCGAATTAACATCTGCGATGCGCTGCAGAAGCGCAATGAAATCGAGCCATTTCTGAAACGTGTCATAACCGGTGATGAAAAATGGATCACGTACGACAATCGGAAACGTCAAAGATCGTGAAGAAGGGATCGTGAACCGTCACAAGCGTTCGCGAAGCCAGGATTGACGCCGAAAAAGGTGATGCTGTGTGTATGGTGGGACTGAAAGGGAATCGTCCACTATAAGCTACTTCCAGTTGGTCAGACGATTGATTCTCAACTCTACTCTGGACAACTAGAGAGATTATGCCAGGCAATTGAAAAAAAACCCCCCGAATTGAATAACAGGAAAGGTGTTGTCTTCCACCATGACAACGCCCGACCACACACTTTTTTAATGACCCGTCAAAAATTGCGAGAGCTTGGTTGGGAAGTTTTAATGCATCCACCGTATAGTCCAGACACAGCACCATCTGACCATCGCTTGTTTCGATCTCTGCAGAACTCTCTCAATGGAATTAAGTTGCTTTCAAAAGAAGCCTGTGAAAATCTCTTGATTCAGTTTTTCAACCAGAAACCACAGACGTTCTTCACCGATGGCATCATGGCTTTACCCGAAAAATAGCGAATCATTGTTGATAATAATGGATCATATTTGGTTTAAATAAATTCATTTTCACACTATAAGAAAACCAGCTGGATTTTACTAAGAAAACGCCACGGACTTTTTCCCAGACCCAATAAAAACCTGAGTTTACTACAAAGTCTGTTTTAGATATCAAAATAATTTATTACTTATGGGTCCCCCTAATATTTACCAAGGCTTGGACTACACTGTAGCTATTGGTGACGTCACTCAGGTCGTCATTATAGAATTTCCCCCACTGTTTATCTTTCGAGTCCCTCGATCTGGTAACGATGCTGCCCGGTGTCTGGATCCGCGAAGGATGAACTGTCCGCGACCGACGGAAAGGCTACATTATACATTGTTGAAACATTGTTGATAATAATGGATCATATTTGGTTTAAATAAATTCAGTTTCACACTATTATAAAACAGCTGAATTTTACTAAAACGCCATCAACTTTTTCCAAGACCCAATATAACCAATGCTAGTTGTAATACCCGCGGAAATAATTGCAAGGATTAAAGATCGCACCTGCTTTCAGCATTCATCGCTGTGGAAACTCAACTGGCGGTTATGATTGAAGATTTGACTAGTCGCAATAAAACTCTATTTAATCCGCCGTATCGTGTCACAAAATAAATAATTCCTAAAACCTGCCACTCCACGCGTCGAAGTCACCACGTTTTCCCCATTTTCAAATTTTCAGAACGTATCTACCGACATATTCGTGTTCAGCTTCGTGTTACCAGTTTAGCTTGGCGTCAAGTAAAAAATATAAACAAGACTATAAAATAGTTTATGAATTCATTTTAATTTTTCCAACGAGTTTGCTAAATTCCATAAAATCCTAACCAAGTTTAGCGCCGAGATAGTTTGGTTTGTCGTCGGAAAATTTGGAAACAACCCACTTCCTCAGTACGAAACGGTCGATCATCTTTTGTTTCGCCGTGTCATGACATTCTACTGTGACAATGGGTCATTTAAATGGCGCCGCGCTCAACGAGTCAATCCAATTTTAGAGCGGCCTGTAGACGTGTCGGTAACGTTCGTCCGACGAACGCGCGGCATCCGACGCGAGTGTGTCAATGACTGGTGAAAGGTATCAATGACTTTTCTTTCACTGACCCCCGACAAGGTACTTTCAATCTCTAGCATCCACGCGCGTCAGCCGGCTCGCGTCTTCTTACATAATTCGCGTGTACGCATTATTCAGTCGACGCACTGTGCGCCATGTCGACTATCGGGACCAGAATAGAGAAACCAATTTTATTGTACACTAAACAGCTGATCTTAATATGTACTTTCCAGCCGAGTGATTTGTTAGAACTGACGAAAATTCAACTCAATTGTGAAGGCGATAAAAATCATTGGGATACATACCAGAAAAAGGGCATTGCAAGCAAAATTTTCTTCTTTCGGTATAGAGTGAAATGTTAAACACAAAAATGACAATAAAAAAAACTCCAGTTCTTATAAAAGAACATCCAGTTACTAAAGTTCTTTCAGTTCTCTATTACAGTTGTTATAGAACAGTCCACTAAAAATCCATGTCGGTGGATTAACATCAATCTAAAATTTTATATATCATGATGCTTAAAAACTCCATTGTCACTAAAATTTTCAAGTAGCGTTATATAAAATTTCAGGAAATCAAAAGTGATTGCTTGAAATCCGCCGATACTTTATGATGTAATGAAGATGCTAGTTTGAATTCAACATTTAACCCTTTGCACTCCGATGTCCCCTCTAAGAGGACATTACGAGTCTAGAATCGATGGCTCGGAGTGCAAAGGGTTAATTGACTTCGACTTTATACAGTTGAAATTTTTACACTGCCTTGGCTTTCTATTCCCATCTTCTCAAAGTTGTATCAGAAATAGAAAGTCTCAGCAACATCGATCAAGTTTGTCTCTAGCTTTACCGTAATTAGTGAGCAAAAACTGCAAAAACGACCAGAAGTATTTGTTCGTTTTCTCCGTACGCTGCTTTCCGATCAATTTTCTTGTTATGCTGGTTCCAATTTCGCGTGTCAAAGAACACCGTAGGATAATGAAACCACGCTTTTACACGTCGTGACCCGTTTATCCGAATGAAATTGAACGGAATAAAATGCAAAAGAGCATCGTACGAGTTCGAACACAGCCCATTGTCATTAATCAGGAGCAGTAACGGGTGAACCAGTGATTATACCCGGTTTTTCTAATTCGTGAAGCACCAAAAAAAAAAAAGAAAAAGAAAAATGCGATCATGGATCGACTGCGGCAACGAGTCGCGCTACGCTCGTGTGTATAATTTTCGTTAATCAATAATGATTACGTGACAAAACGTAACGCTTGTCGCGGGTCGGTCTCGAATTACGAGCCCTGACAAACTGGTTCGTGGCGGCTAAATATACGCGACCAAACACGACGTGTCTTCGCGGACGCCGGTATCGTTTGCGCATAGGTAATCGACTTCATTTCGAAATTACGACTTCGCACGGTGATGCATTTCCATCGATCATCCCCCCAGCAATACTTCGCGGCGATCGAACGCGACATTCGATACTTTTCACGCTTTATAGCTTCCATTAATTCCTTTTAAAATGCTGCGCGCGCTTAGACAGGTTAATATATAAATTTGTCACGGTGTTTCGAACGTCTTCCTCAATAAAATTTCATAGTAACACTTTTAGATATAACTCACGCGGACCGCTTTCGAACTACGACAGAACTATCAAACGATGAATGGATTATATGTAATACGTAAAATACAGTTAGTATGCGTCGAACATCTTCTTTAACAATTTTATACTTATACAATTTGATCCTTGCACAGGCTATTTTTTAACCGCCCAACTGTCATGAAACGGTGATTGTCGCGTGATCGTGCTCTCGCTAGGATTGGTCACTCGCGAACAGCTATAATAAATATTTTATGATTAGTGTTGCTATGCCGTTTATTGTAGCTGCATTTACGGTAGGTAGTACGTGTGAGTGGCCGATTCCAGCAACACCGCAATCATGCGACAACCACCGTTTTATGGTGGTCGCGTGGTGAAAAATGGTCCGCGCAAGTTAACTTTTACGTGCAAACCACGCTAAACCGTTTCACGCTTTATTCTACTAACTGTGTTTTAGTTATAGCATTTTAAAGAGATACATAAAGTTTAGCGCAATATTTCGAGAGGCTTGCCAAACCGATTTCTTTTTTCCTTTCACAATTGTCATAAATTGAAAATAAATTCTCTCTCAACCTCTTTACGGTTTTTAATTTCACCCGCGAACATTAATTATGGAACGCAAAAAATGATTGTGTTTACGGCAAAAATCAGTACACATCAAACGTAAAACAGTAAAAACATTTAATGATTTCAAACTCACCGTTCCACTACTTTCAACTGATTCAAATGATTAGAAAACGAAATAAATGTCTACGTGGTTCCGATACCTTGCAATTAACGCAATTTTTATGTCTCATAAAAATCCGTACAGTTATTGCTATAAAGACTGTAAAACCAAGGTCAGCTCTTATTAATATAATAGAATCGAAAATATTGTCGGCGTTCCTTCCGGATTTTTCAGTGTTAACGCGTTACCTTGCGGAGCGCATTATGAATACTTTCAGGATCGGCTCCAACGGAACGGATACACGATTATTTATGGTAATTGGAAAAAAAATCTTGGAAATGTATGCGCATCATAGTTGATGGAAAAAAATGTTCGAGCGCCGACTTATTTCCCGGCAACTGTGGTTGCAGGCCGGCCCTTAATCGGCCGAGCAACGATAAATCGTCGATGCTCGACGCCGATAGCCCGCAACATTTTATAATTTTGATGCTGCGCGGCCGCTATTAATTTGTTTAATCGGGGGAACCAACGATAAATCCTGGCGGGGACGGCGCGTGACTTCGACGAGACGTTACGCAGAATCGATCTCGCGACGCGTTTTACACGCTCGCCGCACACAGACGGACCCGTGTTACACGCGTTGCGTGTAACCGCAGCGGACAAACACACACATACACACACACACACACACCGGCAAAACAACACATCGATCGCGCCTCGACTCCGCAGGAGTTGACCTTCGTCCACGGTATAATGTAGCCTTTCCGTCGGTCGCGGACAGTTCATCCTTCGCGGATCCAGACACCGGGCAGCATCGTTACCAGATCGAGGGACTCGAAAGATAAACAGTGGGGGAAATTCTATAATGACGACCTGAGTGACGTCACCAATAGCTACAGTGTAGTCCAAGCCTTGGTAAATATTAGGGGGACCCATAAGTAATAAATTATTTTGATATCTAAAACAGACTTTGTAGTAAACTCAGGTTTTTATTGGGTCTGGGAAAAAGTCCGTGGCGTTTTCTTAGTAAAATTCAGCTGGTTTTCTTATAGTGTGAAAATGAATTTATTTAAACCAAATATGCTCTATTATTATCAACAATGTTTCGCCATTTTTCGGGTAGAGCCACGATGCCATCGGTGAAGAACTTCTGTGGTTTCTGGTTGAAAAACTGAATCAAGTGATTTTCACAGGCTTCTTTTGAAAGCAACTTAATTCCATTGAGAGAGTTCTGCAGAGATCGAAACAAGCGATGGTCAGATGGTGCTGTGTCTGGACTATACGGTGGATGCATTTTAAAACTTCCCAACCAAGCTCTCGCAATTTTTGACGGGTCATTAAAAAAGTGTGTGGTCGGGCGTTGTCATGGTTGAAGACAATACCTTTCCTGTTATTCAATTCGGGCCGTTTTCTTTCAATTGCCTGACATAATCTCACTAGTTGTCCAGAGTAGAGTTGAGAATCAATCGTCTGACCAACTGGAAGTAGCTCATAGTGGACGATTCCCTTTCAGTCCCACCATACACACAGCATCACCTTTTTCGGCGTCAATCCTGGCTTCGCGAACGCTTGTGACGGCTCACCATCCCTTGTTCACGATCTTTGACGTTTCCGATTGTCGTACGTGATCCATTTTTCATCACCGGTTATGACACGTTTCAGAAATGGCTCGATTTCATTGCGCTTCTGCAGCGCATCGCAGATGTTAATTCGCTCCATCATGTTTTTTGCACTCAAATCATGAGGAACCCATACATCGAGCTTCTTTTCGTAGCCAGCTTTGTGTAAATGGTTCGAAACAGTTTTCTGGTCAATGCCTAGCTCCATACCAATATCGACACTGCTGATATGCTTATCTTGCTGGACTTTTTCAAGAATTTCATCAACTTTTTCAGCGATTGGACGACCAGGGCGTGACTCATCTTTCACATCAAAATTACCAGACCGAAAGCGAGCGAACCATTTCCGCGGAGCAGATTATGCTAAAGTACCTTCACCGCACACAGCACAAATTTTTTCACAAGTCTGAGCAGCGTTCTTCCCTTCGTCGTAATAATATTGTAAAATATAGCGGAAAACGCAAAAAACTTTCCAACCACTGCACCAATTTCGATGTTTATACACTCAAAGTAACGCTCGAAATGTCACCTTTCCAACGAGCGTTCAGTGGTGTAGCTGCGATCTGTGTTTCCAGAGTTATTTGCAATTGAAGTCATCTATCGAGAAAAACGCCACGAACTTTTTCCCAGACCCAATATTTCTTAATTTATTATATAATCTCCATCATTATCAAGGACAGTTTGCTATATTTCTGAGAAGTCTGAGAAACATAGACTTTTCCAGAAGCTGATTGCTCACGAGCAGTCACCAGATTAACACTTGTCTCCCACTCTACGCTTCCCCTTTTATTTCTATTTTCCGGCGGCAAGCATCCCCACGCTTCCGCCACGGACTGGTCACGTGACGTGATGCGCGCACCCTATTCGCGCTTCGTCGTGACTAAATGGCGGAGTGGGGGTAACCGTATTCCCCTCGATTACCCCTATCTGGCAACACTGTTTACGAGGTGCCGGTGCTCCGTAGCTACCCCTTCCACCGCGCTCTGTCGCGTTCATCGCCTCTTAATGTTTGTAGCAATTATACCGGCCGTGTGCAAACAAGCTTGGAAAGTTTATGAAGACCGACAAGAAAATTGCTTTTGACATACATGCGACACAGTGTGGTCTGTCCAATATGCTTTACCGCGATCGGAACTTTGCCACGTTCGATGTAACGCGTTTTTAATGACACCTAATCGACCGGTGGACGAGAAACCCAATGAACAAGATCGCGCTAGGTTGTGGTAGAAGCAGGATTTATGGGCTTACGGTCGACACTATCGGGTGGAAGGCAATAAAATGATAAAATGAGTTTCTAGCGTGTAGCTACTCCACTTTCCTCTTGGGAAAACTATTCGTTAGAGTAGTTTAGGAAAAGATCAGGATGATAAGCCATTTTAAGTCACAGCGGAAAACATTTCGATGAAACTTGCTTTGCGGATGGCTTCATCAAGGATTTATGAAAATCAACTTTGGTTTTTTAACACGTTAACACTGAACCTACCAAGCATTAAAAGTATTTGGTAAACGTCACCTTGTAAAAATGGCAACACTAAATTTATTGTGAATGTTCGTAATTTACAATATGAACAGATGCTTGGACAAAAATAATTACTCCATTAATTTCAATAAATAAATTTTTTGAATTTCAATAATTGCAAAATATAAAACCGGTCATTTAATTGACCGTTTATTTAGTGTTAAATGATATCTGTATGTTTTACTGCACTAATCGATGCAGCATTCTTTCTTTATAAAACCTTTTTATTGGAATTCTACCTGAATTTGTATCGGACCATCTCATAAGTACAGTGAATTCTCGATATATGTCAACAACAATACCCGAGTCGTGTTTACACTCCTTATGTTTGCACTTGTCGGCGTCCGAGGCCTTTCGAGTATACACCCCGCGGTAGTGGGGATAATTCCGCGACGTTTATCACCCAAGTCTTGGCGACATATATAGAGAAATCACTGTATAGTGCGAGTATTCTTTCACAGTTTTCGAAAGTGAAATATAAAAATATAATCATTAGTCTTCTATCTGTACTTGTGTTCTTCCACGTTTTAAAAAATATGAAAGGAAATTTTCATTGCTTACAGGGTAATGTATTGCTAAGAAACAATTCTACTCTCTCGAACTACTCTACTGGCGCCAACAAAGTTATCATTGTCAAGAGTGTGATGGTTGTACGATAAATGGTCAAGCGGTGGGCCTCTTTAGTGCTACTGGCTCCAATTCCATCTTCACCCCGCCGGTGTGTCAACACGGGTGAAGGGCGTCGAAAGTGTATACAAGAATGGCGGCGGTCAAATTTCGGAAGCAGGTGGTTAAAACGTTTGAACTCGGTAAGGGAATCTGGCTCGCTTGCCTTCGGGCTCGCTCGCTCGGCAAAGAAACAGTCAACACAAAGGCTTCTGGCCAGATTTACCGTGGTTTACTCCCGACAACCCATTCCCTTTAAGCTCGCCTCACACTGCGAACTATTTCTCCCGTCCTTTACACAATCTACAATACTATTGTAGCTTCGTACCTGGGAGTATCCTCGTTTTGTGCAATGTATACAAGTTGTAATGGTTGTGATTATTAGACTGCGAATTTTCTACATTTACCACAAAATATTGACTGAAATCATTATAGAACAAAAGAACTTTCTATTCGGTTCCTGTTGCTTGCAATCGATGCAGAACAATTTGCATAAAAATCCACAGTTTGGTAAAAATATTGCATTGCTTATAAGTAGACTGCGGATCTTTATGCAAACTACAATTTTTATACTTCAATTGCAATCTATAGGAGCTAAGTAAAAATTTATTTTGCTCATTAATCATTTTTACACGTTAAAAATGGTATATCGACATTGTTAAACTCTTTTAATCTTCTTAGTGTTTTGAATTACGCTTACTAATTTTTGTCATAAATGCATAAAATCGACAGTTTACTTATACGACAACGTTGCATCTACCTTTTAGAATATTGATTCCGTTTCGAAATGTTCAGATCGCTTTACAATAACAATACGTTTCAAGATCGACGAGGGTATTTCAAGATAACCTTTATTTCTTGTCAAAATATTTGAATCGTAGCTGGCCGAGGCAAAGCGAACGAAAGAGGCTTGTTAGAGTCTGCTGATCCTCCATCATCGGTAACATTTGCTAATTTCCATCGCGCAGAAGCTCCGCCGATCCATCCGCGTCCCGGTTGTGTTAAACAAGCGGAGCTTATTATTCGATCAAGCGATCAAAATACTTACGATATCGAATTAATCACGCACGTTGGATGATGCATCGCGGTCGAGTGTGCTCGGAAAAAGCTTCGCCTTGGCATAGAAAAAAGAAAGGGAAAAGAAGCACGGGAACAATATTATCGAGTTCGCGTTGTAAACAGACGCGACGGTATTGTCCGCGCCGGCATCGCAACCCACATAGCCGCTTCACCGTAAACAATAAGTGATAATGAAAGGGAAGGAACGGGGAAGAGAGAGAGAGAGAGAGAGAGAGAGAGAGAGAGAGACGAGAAACGAGAAGAGTCGCAGCCGGAACAGTCTTTGAAAAGTCAAGTTTACGCGGACCGGTATCACTAGCTGCCTAATTTGGATTAAAACCGGGAAAGGAGCAAAATTGGATGAAAATTCGAGAGTAATTTCAGCCGGCTCTTTCATTCGGCGTTGAAAGCGTGGAAGATGAAAAATTACTTTTTCAATGGACGGAGACGAATGGGGAATGAGTTTTGAGACGTTCAACTCGCGTTCTGTACCCTGACCCAGTTGCAATATTAAATTTAACGTTTTATTACGCGTCTACTTAATTTCGTCGAATCGGAGCCCGATTTGCCGCGTTGTTCTTTAGCATTTTTCATCTGCTTCTCTACGCTGTTCATATTCGGAATTGTTGGATTCATCATGGAAACGTAGATGGATCGAAGGCAAAACTTTCTAAAGGACTAGACACTTAGAACATATTTATACAGAATGCGTTTTAAATTATTTAAGAAAGAGAAACCGGTATCGGAGTGATTTATATGTGCTAAACGTTCCGTTAGAATTGAACTTCTTTTATTATTTATTAATGATATGCGAACGTATTGCATTTTAATTTCTCCAGACTTGCAGTTAGTTTACAGATATAGGATAATAATTTTACTGAAGAAAATCGTAAAAACGATTTCAAAAATGGAACGAATAAACACAACGACGGGAAAATATAATTCTGAAAGCTCGTGATAACTTTATTCGCTTGCGAAACAAAAGATATTGTGTGGTTGGAATTAACAGAAAAACAGAAGAAAACATGTTGAAGAGTAATTCAAACGTTCTGTTAACAGCGTAGCTTGTAAAAAATGTACAAATTAATTTCTCAAGAATACCCAGCATCATACAGCCTATTGAACGACGGCCATTTTTACTGTCGTCCACGTTCGGTGAAAACATCCTATTTAATGCTCGAGATTCTGAAGGGATCTGGAAGAGAGTCGCAGAAAATGCTATAGCCGCTGGAAACGTATCCTTCAGTCAAATATAACGCGGTCGGAATAATGGGGGGAAAAACGTGAAAGGGGGCGCGCTACCCCAGGCCTGGTTTTGGCAAGAATTTCCCGCAGCGGATTAGTTAGCGTCGAAAGTTATTTCCGTCGGAGCATAACCGTGTTCCGTTGCGTGAACCACGAGAAGACTCGTGATCGGTGAACCATCGTGCGCGTTCGTGTGAGCAATTGCTCATTAAAATTTTCTTCTTCGGCGTTAGAAATCCTTCTCGGAGAAATAATTAAAAATAAATGCTTAAGAGATACCGTGACGAATCATTGTAATTAGCCGATTACAAGATCCACCGATCATATCAGAATCGAGCGCAGTAGAAAGTAAAGATCTATGTTTCCAGATCTAACACTATTAGCATTTACAATTCATACCATTCGTTACGGTAAGCCTGTACCGGAGAACTTTACTTCTTAATGATCTACGAAATCAAAGAGGGGAAACGTTTAATCGATTCAACGCGATTTGATGATTGAAAAATAATAATAATAAGAGTAATAAAAATCGAGGCGTCTTGGAACATTGATTTTTCTATGGTTCTCGAGACAGTTGAACAAAATTTGCATGAAGGTGCGCTGTACGTTTGTTGGAAATGAAATTTTGAACGGTACAGTCGGGATTTACCTCCGCTGTCAGTATTCAAGGGTTCGGACACACCGGACGACACGAGATACGATGTCTTGAAAAAAGCAACATAAAGAAGTGATCAAATCCCGCGAGATAAACAACCATGTCCACGTTTAAGTCATTCTCTTCGCGCGCGAGTTCAGTCTTGAAATTCTACCTCCGTTTTATGAAGCCCCTTGCAAGAATAGTGTCCGACAGCTTTCGAGTCTTTCACCATAAAAGCAGAATAATAATACGACACGCGCTAATGCTCTCTCAGCAGGGAAGGGAAACGCGGATGTTTTCCCAAACCTATAACTGCCGAGGGCAAGGTCCAAAGATTTTACAGAATTTTTCACAGTGGCAATTTGACTGCAGATGCAACAGCAAGAATGCGTAACACCGTGAAAACCTCAAGTGCCTGCAACCTGCCAGTTCATTCAACAAAATTTGTTCCGCTTCATTTAGTTCATAAAATAACCACATTCGTGATAGACACGGATCACTTCCCTCTTTTCTGTTTAAGAAATTCTCTTTTCAATCTTTCAAATCGTGGTCATCACCGTGAAAGATGGCAAACTGTCCTTGATAATGATGGAGATTACATAATAAATTAAGAAATAAAAACCTGAATTTACTTCAAAGTTTGTTTTAACACGTTGACTGCCATGTCACCCATATATGGGTGACGGAATTATTTGTTCAGGCTTTAAAATGAATTTTTACGTTAATATATTCATTGTACCAAATTTGATTAGGATCTGTAAAATGCAAGAAAGTTGGAGAACCACACAATACCATACATTTAATTTTTTCAAAATTTCTATTTTATCAAATAACTTACTTTGATTTCGTGGAATTTTTGAGCTTTCTTGTTTAGCGTTCAAAGCGTTAAATTTCAAAATAATTGATTACTTATGGGTCCCCCAAATATTACCAAACATCTGCATAATCTCGTCAGCTCATGACTTTCTCTTTCGAATGAGCCCTTTCCCAGCGAAAAATATTCTCACATAAGGACGAAAAATTGAAGCACGTAAAACCATTTTTCGCCTAATTTTGTCGTTAAGTAGTCTCTGTACCTTATCATCAATTACGGAATCTTGGCTCTTAACGGCAATCCACCAATTACAAACGGATTCGTCGAATTGCCTTTCTATGGGACGGCTGGCTCGTCAATATTTGTTGCTTTTGCTCGTCTGCCGAGCGACTCGCGCGCCGGCCAACGGCAACCCGTCGGAAAAACGAAGAGTTTACCATTATTTACACACCGCGGTATCCAGGGATCGTATAAACTCCGTGGGCACGAAGTGAAATTAATGGACTTCGCCATATTTTCCGTAAGTTCGCGCGAAATATTGCCTTCCTTTCGCGGATACACCGAGACACGGCTCGACGAGCACCATTTACACCGCCGGTATTGCAAAACAGCGGCCAAATATTTCCAAAAATATCTCTGTTTGAACATTTTGTACACACCACCCGTTCCTTGATTCATGCGTCACTTTATTTGCGCGAGTTCCTTTTTACGCGGTAAATAAACTCTCGATTTACGGTGGATTCTCAGGAGATTTAGGATGTATAAAAAGTAGTGATGGCCACTATCGAGTAAATTCAACTATCGACTAATTACTATTTAGTTACTACATACTAACGAATATTTAGTCGATAGTTTTTAGTCGACTGAATTGCTTTACTGGTTATTCTCGTATTTACTCTTATTCTCGATGTTGGCTAGTTAACACTAGAAAGACGGGAGCTTAGTATATATCTATATTGCCTGAAAGCAGTCAAAATGACTGCATTGTGAAAAAATAACTAATGCGCAAAGAAATTTGTTTAACAGTAATTTTTAATATATTTTATATCGCTTACAGTCATATAACAAGTTATTAATAAGTATTAGCAATAAAAAAAATGAAATTCAAAAGCAGTCAAAATGACTTGCTTAGGCAATCTAGTGTTAAATAAATAGTAGGACAGTACAGAGATAGTAAATTTCGTGATTGAATGATTTTGTCTGAATCTGTCTTTATTTAATAATAAATTCATACACTATGTTATAAATATAAATATACACAATTTATTTATATCACATATATAGTTTATATCGCATAAATAGCAATAAGATTTTAACATCTAATATGAATTAAAGTATTGAAATATCTATTACATATTTCATTACTCGCATATTTGCACGTCCTGTCATAATCATGTATTTCTAACCTTTTCGTTTCATCGTGCGACACTGACATTTGAAATTTCAAACTGTAACCCAACCACTACTAAATTCAGTCGATAGTTTAAAAAATCAGTCGACTGAAAATAGTAGTATTATTATTTCCGAATAGTAATCTTTTCTTTCTATTCGTTTCACTTACGAAATATTTTATACGGGCCAACCCGATCATGATATCCTTGATTTCGTAAAAAAACTACGCGCAATACTAACAGATATATCAGTATTTAAATTATTTTTAAGGTTTTCAACTATTTCTATTGCACTTATTTTTGGATTTTGCTTTACCATTCTAACAATAACTCGGCCAGTATGATCATTAAATTTCCTTGGACGTCTACTTCTTGCATTATTTTTCAGTGTTTATCGATGTCCGTGCCTATCAATTATGCTTTGTATCGTAGATCGAGGTTTACTTACAATGGTGAAATCTCTGCCAAACTTTTACATTGATTATGCAAATTAACAATAATTGTTCTTTCTGCTATTCTAGTTTCCGCTCGATTACGTTCCATTTCTAAACTGTAACTCACAATACTACGAAATTTTCAATGCTACTGATATTCACCAACGTTGTCAGACATACTGACGATCCACGAAGCAATAATATAACATGTTTACATTATAAATTCTCCTGTAAGCAGTTCGAATTAAGAACTGTACGAATGGTTATTACTTGTTTCTGTCGAGAGATTTTGTCTTTTTTCTTGTTAATTTTGTAAGTTATACAAGTAAATTAATTTTTTTCTGCACTGCATCTATTCTATGGATATCCTAGAATATGTTAATACTCATTGTTTATAAAAAAAATAATCAGTAAACAACAGTTTTACGAACTTTTGTGTCAAATTTATTGATGTACGAATACTTTCTACACCCACTGTAAGTGTCTCTCGTCAGAACCGCGCAACTGACTTATAACGGGAACTCAGTGTATATTCAGCCTTGCCCGCAGCGGCGCACAGTGGGCAAAAACGGCCTTTTTCGATTCAAAATCAACGAACTTTCGATAGGAATGAGGTAGAGCGATGAAATTTTTTTTAATGAAAGCTGAAACTTTGTAGAATATGGGAAAAATAGGGAGATTACGGTACGAACGTTTTTTAACCTTGAGAAAATTCGTTAAAGTTGCACAATTTCAAGAAAGTGCCAGTAGTAATGACAGCGATACGTCAAATGATGACGAGATGTGAAGTGCTTCATGTTTCGTAAGTAACTCAAAATGTTAAAATACTTCATTATTATTATTTTTATTGTGTTTTATATATGAGAATACGATATACTTTCAAACTAGTGTGTTATCAAGTCATTTTAACGAAAAAATTTCATTAATTTGTGTCACAAAAATCTATTTTTTGCAAAAACCAGAGGTCGTAGACAAATTTTGAAAACAGATTTGAAATCAGCGTGAAAAAATCCATGGGAAACGATATATAGCATGTTAAAAAAAAAATTTCCGCGCGTATTAGCCATAAAAACAAAATTTTCTTGAAATTGTGCAACTTTAACGAATTTTCTCAAGGTTAAAAAACGTTCGTACCGTAATCTCCCTATTTTTCCCATATCCTACAAAGTTTCAGCTTTCATTTAAAAAAAACTTCATCGCTCTAACTCATTCCTATCGAAAGTTCTTTGATTTTGAATCGAAAAAGGCCGTTTTTGTCCACTGTGCGGCGTGGCTTCGTGCCCGCCGTTCGGTGTGTGCCCAGAGCAAGAAAATCGTTGCCCGTACGGGCAGACGCTGATCTAACAGACGAGAGGGGACACCGCATCGGCAAACAGCGACGAAACTGGACCAGCTGATCTCTAGAGGACGTATCGGAATTCTGGCGGTGCCTTGAGGCTCGGGCAGCTTGCGAATATGTGTTTTTCTCGGCGAACGGCCAGACTTTCTTTCTCGCTCGTCGAACGCGCTTAATAGGTCGTTAGCGTTTGATGCTAGTCGTCAGGTGCAGTAGACCGACCAGTGATTGCAGCTATAAATATCGCGCGAAAGATACTACCAGCACTTTCTTTTTTTGTGCATTACCGTTTAGCACGCTGTCCCGTAATTACAGCTGAAAACTGTTAATGACGATGTAATTGATGCTTCTGCTGATGCCGATGATGATGATGGAGCCTCGAAAACGGTGAGAACTGACGTACCATACCGATTTATCGTTACGAATTCGCGAACGATCCCGTGCTGGACACACCGTGCAACGTTTTTTTTTCCCGAACTGCTAATAGTCTTGACCTCTGTTTATTTTTTTTTCTTTTCCGTCGATTATGACCGTTTTCAGACCGATCTCCGCATTATACTGCCCCCCTTCTACGTCACCGGATGTGTTCAATATCGTGTTTCCCATATTCCTATGCTCCGACGATCGTAAAAAACCTTTAATTGTCTCTTTCGGGGGATTTCAACCCGTTATTTGAGTATAATTACGGAGACGTAAAAAAGAATTTGTTTCTATCCGACGCTGCCCAAACGGTGAGCTGGAAAACTTGTTGTTTACTATTTTCAGAAGAACTTGGGAGAGGGATAATTGTTTCTTAACACTGTCTCGGTACTTATTCAGAGGAAGCACTTAATCACCGTCCATTTGCAAAAAGCATGATTTATCTATAAAACTGGAATTAAAAGACTTATGGTCTGTTAAGGATTCTATTATGCCTCACATAAAATAGAAACCTCAACTTTTACCAACTTCTCTTCGAGCTTAATTCGGAAGGGAGTCAACCTGTTGGAAAACGTTTCTTCATCTCCGCGTAATCCCATCCGATTATGGAGAAATGAAAATTCTACGTCGACGGACATTTCACAGCGCTGCGACTTTCCATTCGATTCTCGGTAGTCTAAAATCACAGTGATTGTGCACAAACGAACCACCGATTGCCGCAGAAAAACGAGAATGAAAATACGCGCACGCCGCTATCTAGGTAACCAATACGGTGAATGAAATCCCCATTTCCAATTGCTATGGCGGAATCGCGTCGTGATGCTTGATTGAAGGCTGCGACCCGTGCTTTCCCTTCTGTCCTTTTTATCTGTAATTACGTTTCGAGACAACCTATCTTTCTTCACCGAACATTACTCTTTAATCATCTCGTTGAAGAAGTCGTCCACATTCGCCACTGTTTTAGCTTTTGACTTGTTGTTCACCTTTTCTCAATTAGAGTTCGGTTACTGATTATTTATATCGCCGTTTCTAGAAGGAAGCTATTCGAAAATAAAGTCTGAAGTACTGAGATATGATCAAGTGGATCTGTAGTGCGTAGGAAATACAACTTATCGCGCGGCGGAAATTTATTGAGTACGCCTTTTAGGTCAATTTGCGTTCACGTACTAGAGGATCCAATCAAATTCAATATTAAACATTCGACATTTCATTTCACTTTTTAATTACATAGGGTCGTCAATGCGTCAACATTCGTCCTCAACAAGGGTCAAACTTGTATCCCGTATAAGCGGGACTTCACCTAAAACATTTTCATTATTCCTATACATTTCATCAGTATCGACTCTCGAGCGGTTTAGGAATTTTCTTCAAGAAAATTTTCTTCAATTAGTTTTATAGTCTAGATGTAGACATTCTTGATCCGAGAGATATTTCAATACTTTAATTCATATTAGATGTTAAAATCTTATTGCTATTTATGCGATATAAACTATATATGTGATATAAATAAATTGTGTATATTTATATTTATAACATAGTGTATGAATTTATTATTAAATAAAGACAGATTCAGACAAAATCATTCAATCACGAAATTTACTATCTCTGTACTGTCCTACTATTTATTTAACTAGCCAACATCGAGAATAAGAATAAATACGAGAATAACCAGTAAAGCAATTCAGTCGACTGAAAACTATCGACTAAATTCAGTTACTGAATCAGTCGCTTAAACTATCGAGCTATTGGTTGAATTTTAACGGCGGGAGTTTTGAATGGATTTTATAAGATTTATTATCAAATACATTCACTCATTAGCGATATCGAATAATTCGTTCAATAAGCATGTGATTTAGCATAAATAACAATTATTATACTACAAATATAATACAATTATTAAATAACAATAAATACTTATATATTCCATTTATATATAGCGCTTCTCTTGTTTTGTACCGAGAATGCGGTGGGGCTGCTGTTGGTTAGTATAATTTTCGCATCTATTGAGATCAGTTGTATTCATATCAAGTTCAGTTGTTATTCATTTCACTCAATCTCAATTGTGGCTTTTAAATATAAGAAAATTCTTCAGCACTCAAACGTTTAATAATATGCTTCATTAAAAAAAAGTAGTTTGATTTTTATGTAAACAATTTTTTAAACAGAAGTTTATCTCTTCTAATAATTATATGATCTGATACGATTTGAGCCTTTAGAAGTCTAACAAGTACTGTGTGTAAGAAAGTAGGTTTGCATGGCTCAGTGAGGAAACACATCATCTAGTAAACTTTAAGTCCCGAGTTTGAATCCCGCCAACTGCCTAAAAATTTCTTAAATGTAATTTAAGGTGTTTTCGAAGGGAAAGTGGAATATTCCCTCAACAAAGGAGTGCACAGAAAGTAATACGTAAAAGTAAAAATAAATAAATATAAATATATAATTTAATTTTTCTCTCAAAGACGTCTAACGGATGTCTTTAAGACGTACAGTTTTTTCACAAAAGACGTTCCAGAGACGTTCGGAAGACGTTCGTAGGACATTCAGACGTCTTTAAGACGTCTCTGTGCTATCTGGGTCGATAGTATGTAGTAACTAAATAGTAATTAGTCGATAGTTGAATTTAGTCGATAATGCCCATCATTGGCGCGAAGTCGAATCGAAAAGGTGCTCGCCACCCCACCGTCGCGTCGTCGATTGGAAACGGAACGAAGGTGTCCGACCCCGCGACCAGCCAAAATTCTTTTTATTAGTGCCGTGGTCGCAGCCCCGTTGGCTACACGCAATCGGTTCGTGCGTCATCCTGAAATCGGTCGTCCGGTCAACGTTGCCAACGATGACCTGTTCGGTTTCGATGGTCGTGGCCGGGCGAACGGCCTCTCGTTGGATAAAAGCCGCGACAAGCCGACCGTCGTCGGATCCGCTCGACAATGCAACATCCACAGGGGGATTCAATAACTTTCGACGGCCGGCGAAGAAGTTGAAGAACCATCGGGGAACCGGTTCTATGATTTCCAAACGTATAACCATATTCCGAGCGGGCCCTTGGACGAGTCGCGCGGCGGCTCGTAAGTCGCGCGTTAAGCACAATGTAACGCGTGTTTACGTCCCTCGATCCCCGTACTCGCATAATAGCCGCCAATTAAGTCGATTATCGACCGGCGGGCTTAACCTTCGATCGACAGCTGCGGAAGATGTAATGAGAAGCCGCGACCTTTCCTTCGCCGATTCACGCTTTCACCGGGACTTTCTGCTTTGTGTCTCGCCAAGGGGCCCCGCCGTTCTTCAAAATCGTTTTCATTTCTCCAAGGACCTCACAGTCCTTGACACTCCCGGAATTCTATTCAACAGGGATTTTCGTGTAACAGTTGTGTTAACCCTTTGCGGTTCTACAGTCGAGCCGGACCCGACTTTGGCTTTTGCAACAATAATTTCTTCTGGTTTCCGTTTCCCATTAAATACATTGAAAAAATTTAAGAATGTTGATTTATTGTCAGCTCATTACAATTATTAACTCCTTGCACCACTACTTATTCTGTGATTATAATGATTATAAATTCTTCATCGTTCAGAATTTCATAGAAGAAAATAGATAGTTTGTATCTATTTTATGCCAATGTTTTCTCCAAAGGATATGTATCAATTACAACAAAATAGAATTTTGTTTCGGTTTAAAGGAAATTAATAACACAAGTTATTAATATCATGACTGACTCGATATTTTAGAGCAAGGGGTTAAGAAAAGAAACAAACGTCTATGTAGTTCCTGTTCTTTTGCATAAAAATGTAATACATTCTAATAGTACTAAATTAACAATTTAGTTATTTAACTTTCCTAAATAAATAAACGTCTATTCAAAGGATGGAAAACTGCGTTATATTGCGTTGCGTGTGTACAGTTTGTAAAGCTTTTCTCTAGCAGTTTAGAATGACTGAAACATCAAGAAATGAAACGTCTTAAAGACGTCTTTTCAGGACGTAAGACGTTCAGACCAAAAATGGACGTAAAACAAACGTCTTTAAGACGTCGCGTGCTATCGTCGTCCTTCTCTGGTGTCGGACCTAACGAGACTGCTCGTCCTTGTTTCACTCCGCTCGTTTCTTTTTTCAACACATTCGTTTGTCCGATGAATCGTTTATCAATAACATGAACATAGAACATATTTGTTAACAACATGAACAATATATACAGTGACGGATCCGTTACAGCTTATCTTACAATTCGGCCATCCAGACGACAGATCGTCCCGATTTACCGAAATCTTAGCTTACAACTTAACATGAACATAGAACATATTTGTTAACAACATGAACAACATATACCGTGACGGATCCGTTACAGCTTATCTTACAATATTGAACTGTTGCCCCTCTGCTTCTGGATCTCTTATGTTTCATTCGTGGCGTTTCTTTCGAACAGCAAAGACGTGTCTCGCAACGTGCTTTTAGAGAACTATTGAAATATAACTTCTTTTTCATATTATATAAACTATAAACGAGTGTGGTTTCTCAGTATACCCATATTCCAATACAACGGATACTCGAAAGACGCGAGTCACAGCCGGTGGGATCCGCGTCGAAGACGCCACCGGACGAAGAATCACAAAGACCCGATACATTATTTCTCCCTGCGGTGTCCAATGTTGCGGACAGGCCCCGTAAATCTGGTCCACCGGTAGCCGGTGTGTGGAACGGTCGGATCAAGGTTGGAATCCGTCTTGCACCGGGCGAGATTGAAGCTGCGTCCGTGGGTCAACGCGACGTCGCGTCGCGTCGCGTCGGCTAGCTGGCGGTCCAGCCGTTGGCGTCGGTGTAGCCGGTGGTGTTGGCTGCCTCTTCAGGGAATCTTTCCTCGATGGACCAGTTCCGGCAGTGCTGCTGCCGCCGCGCTGCGCCGCGGCGAACAGTCGTCGGCGAGTGAGAATAGACCGGTGGTAGGAAGAAGACAGTGGGGAGGGACAGTAGAGTCGTAGACGTGGGTAGGGGGTAGAAGGAAGATGAAGAAGAACGCTCGAGCCGAGTAGGCAGAGGATGAAACAGGAGCAAGGTTAGAAGAGGGACGGTCGATGGAAGAAAGAAGACGAAGAAGGAATAAGAGCAAGACGCCCGTGGCTGAAGAAGGAGAGAGTTGCTTAGGACAGGAGCAGAAAGACTGGGGAAACAGAAGAGATAGGAGATACGTATGAGACGGCAAAGTAGAAGAGGACGTAGCTAGGGCGATGAGCGAGGCGAAAGACGAAGGTCGCGGATATAAGGGTTCGAGGAAGAGAGAAAACGAGAAACGAAGAGCGCGGATAGGTGTAAAGAGACAAAGAGAACGAACGAGACTGACAAGGGAGAGGCCGAGGAGAAGAGGAGATGCTGAAGGAGGGCTCTCCGAAGCAGCCACCCGAGAGGCGTTAGATCCGATTAGACGGAACAGCGGTTCGAGCGAGCGAGAACGACAAGCACGGACGCGAGAGTAACACGGTGGAACGGCTTGAAAAATTACCGTCTGTAAATCGTGAAACCCACGGGCTGTGCGGGCACGCGGATCGAGCCGCGCGGAATTCTTATAAAATCGGCCCCGCTCGCACGCACGCGCTGCGCCGAGCTGCGCCGAGCTTCGCCTTTCTGGAAAAACATCCGTTCCATCGGCTTTGTTATTTACTACGCCCGTATACGTCTCACTCCCGGGCATGATTCATTCCATAAGAGGCGTTAATCAGCATTTAAATTTAGAGGCCGCGGGACGCCCCGAACCGGAAAAACGATTATCAAGCGGAACGATCGAGACACGTTCCAGCACCAACCCCGTTATCGATCACACCCCCTCCCCCTGTCCGCACGCGATTCCTCACTGGGCTCGTCTCGCCCTACCGATTTTTACATCGTTACCCCCAATTTTCTCTTGTCGCATTGATCGCCAATTCTGTGCGTTCGTGCGAACTGTAGAGACGCGAAATTTATTTTACTTCGAGCTTTTTTGTTGGATTTTGTCAAATATAATTGAACTTTTTTCGTTTCAGCCTTGTACCAATTAATTTGAGACAGATAAATTTGAATCTGAAGCGTTTTTAGGAATGCGTAGACTTCATGCACAATGAACATTTTCTACATCGATTGTAGGAGATGCAAATTTAAAGATAATATGCTTCGTCTTTTAATAATTTTACCAAGTCGAAAATAATATAACAACATTCTTGGATCCTTCAGTAATTTCTTCGTAGTTTTGTAGTACATGCGATATTTTGGATTTGCAATTAAATCAACCCTTTGCCCTACAATATTGAATCAGACTCGTGATGTAGATTCTGAACAGAGTCTAATAAATATGTATGTTATTAATTTTGAGGTAGTTGGTATATATCCTTTGTGGAAAACATAGGCATACAGTAAATATAAACTATCTTTTTTTTTCTATGAAATTCTGGACGATAAAGAATTTCTATCATTATAATCACAAAATAAATAGTAGTGCAAAGGGTTAATGGTAGCTTGATCTTGAATTTTTGCAGTTAACTAATGAATTTACTTTAAACAATAAAACACATGTAATTATAATCTCCACCGATCTTAAAAATTATACAGATTTTATTTAGCAAAGTGAAAAGAAAATCGTCTTCTTTAACCTTTATGCTTCGTATACTAAAAATTCTGAATTAAATTGAACCAAACTTAACATCCAAATTTAAAAAAATAATACGTATCTACAATTAAATCCGATGCAAAGAAATTATCAATATTAACACTGAACCTATCAAGCACAAAATGGAGTGGAATGGAGGAAATTGAACTTTGTACGATTTTCATTATAATATGTGCTTAAATGAACAAGTCAATTCAGTAATTTCCTATGAAAACTTTTTTATATTGGGTTGTCCGAGAAGTTCGTGCCGATTTTTAAGGGAAACTCAAACGCAGCACATTTAACTTTCGACATACATTTATTGAATTATCATAAGCGCAATTTTGTCCCATAATCTTTCTCCATCTTTCACGCAACTTGCGTTTTTCAGCGAAAAACTTTTAAATATGATTTTTTATGTCGACCAAAGAGTTAAAGTTTTTATTATTATGGGAATTTTGTATTGACCCGAAGAGATGAAAATCTGAAGGTGTAATCTCTGGTCAATAGGGTGAATAGGGTAAATGACTATATAATTCACTCTGTTTCTTTTCATATTTAAAAGCGTATAAAACTAACAAAAATTAATGTATCCTACTCAAACTTTTTTTCTAAAAATGCGTGAAAGATCACCTTCTTAGACTATGTGCACATACCATTTGTTTTCAATCATTCTGACATATTCAGACCTATTTTAATGTCACCTACAGAAAAATCGCACGAACTTTCCGGACAACCCGATACATTCAATAATTGTGGAATAGAAAACCGGTCATTTTGACCGTGGTAGATTTAGTGTTAAAATCACTTCCATATTTTGATAATAGGAGATGCAATTCGCTTTCAGAAGAGGCGATCGAAGGTTCAACGTCCGCGAGGAGAGGTTTTTGTATCGAATTCTGGGAAAAATGTTGCGTACAGAAAAACATCGTTCGGCCGATTACTTTATACACGAAAAGTTGTGCAGCCGAACGAGCACGTGCAAAGGAGGGGAAGGCATTGCCGAGCACACACGTGCTCGCTCCCCTTTATCACTTACGGGGGTCCAATTTTCGTCTGCCGAAAATTACGCTCGCAAAGTTTACCATAATTTCCGGCGCGGCGCGAGATTGTCGTTCCCGGGCGGAGAGGAGCAGAGCCGGTCGTTTCGTTTTACCGCTTCAATCTCTCTCAATGACTCGCCTTGTTAGCAACAATATTAACAATAATTTATCGCATCTCTCCTCAATCGTTATTTTCTTTATAACCTCTTTTATCCTCGACTCCACGTGATCTAATCCGATCCACATCAATTTCACTCTTCTCCCTGGTGTCCCTCACCCCGTCGATCCCATTTCCATAATTCTTTGTCTAGCTTCTCCTATATTTCACCTCCCCCTCTCCCAAACTTTCCTCTTCCGCCATTCTTCTCAATTCGAACTGCATTTTTCTTCGTGACCGTGTCGAATCTTCTACGCCCGCTCATCCCGTCGGTACATTTTTCCGCCTCATTATCATCGCCTAATCTCCTGTCCCCAGTTTCACCGGCGACATTCCGGGAGCCCCTTCTTCGGTCAACTATGTTAGAACCATCGCTATTCCGATCGAAAGATACGACTGTTCATACCGAAGCTCATTTATTTAGATGTTTCTGTATTTCTGGTTCGAGTTACTACATTTTGCAAACCACTACTGGCAGCAAATGTTTCCCTTCGAATAACAGCACATCCGGTACACTAACAGGTAATTTTTTTTCTATATGTTAGAACTCGTTCAATTATTCATATTTTGTTTTCAAGCTAATATAATCCTGGAGGTATCTAGCTACGAGAAAATTATTCGCTTTTTGTGTTCGTATGACCATGACAGATGCTATATGTTTAGACTCCGAAGACTCAGAGGCTTAAACTCCGAACAAGTTGATATCGTTTTACTCTGTGCTATAAACAAATAAAGAAACGCAACTGAGAAATATACTTTCTCGGAGCTCAGGGCTGCATACACACATCTCAAGAAACTCCATGTAGCCAATAGTGTCATAGAAATCACGTTCTGCACCAGCATAGTTACATATTTAAATGGAAATATTCTACCATTCTTTCAGAGCTTTACAAATTTTTATAGACTCCATTAAACCGTCGATAAATCGTATAATTGTAAATTCATTTCTGACACAAATCCGACATAAATCTTGTTTCCACTTCTGCGAAATTATTCCGGATAAACAAGTTCGAAATATAGTCACCGTGAAGAAAATCACTCGGCGAGGGACTCACGGGCCACCCTGTGTATCTTCTGCTCGTTAGTAGGAAAACGAACACCAGCAATCTGTTAATCAGCCTGTCAAACGATTTTATTTAAGCGTCCCGCAGAAAACGAAATTTCGCCGGTGTGGCTCGTCCGCGTGAAACCGAAACCGTGCAACCCGAGGAGGTGCCGTGCAGAATCCAGGCCCGATGTGTATATCTTATCGCGGTCGGGTCCGAACGCATCCCTCTGAATATGCATCGTAGGCAGGCAGGCAGGCCCCGGTCTCCTTCGCCTTATTTCTCATTTTTGTCACCGGCCGGTAATGGGCTTAATTCGCCACGCGGGTCTCTCTCGGTCTCGCGGGTCGGGTCGGGTCGGTCCGAGCCGAGCCGGGCCAGGCCGGGCCGGGCGGGTGCAAGCGGGTAGGGGCGCGGAGGATCCTCGTCGCGCGAACAGCGAACATCAGACACGGCCGGTTGGCGTGCCGGTCGAGGCTATAATCGTCCTCGCGTGTAATGTACGATCGGTAGGAGGACAAGACCCACTGGGTTTCTTCTCGGTGAGCGAGCTCGCCTCCTCGTGGAGAGGAAACTAGTGTGCGCGGTGATGTCAATGACACTGCAGCCGCGCAGCTGCTGCACACATAAGTCAAGCCCGATGCAACACGTGCGAGCCGCAGGTACATACGTGCGCCCGCCGCCTGCTGCCTGTTTGCCTGCCTTGCCTGCCTTGCCTGCCTTACCTGCCTGTTCCTGTGCCTGCCCGTGTCTGCCTCCTGCCTCCTCGCAAGCTCCGGACCCAGGTCCAGGCGCACTTCTTATATACAGTGGCCGAAATAATGATAGGTTCATAGCCCAAACTAGCGTGTTTACTGTTGTCATTCTTATCTGCGTCGTGGAACACCTCTTGTGGTGTTTGTTTATATTTTGAAAAGTCCTATTCGTACTACTGGAGATGCATTTAGTTTAGTTTCGACAGCGCTAGTGTTTGGACGTAATAGATTGTGAAATTTGCTGAAAATTATTCTGGTAATAGAGCGAAATAATCTTAGGTTCACAATAATTTATCTAAGAAATACTTTTGTTACTACGTAGAAGAAATTTTATAAGGTATGTGTAAGTACAAAATACTTTGATGTTTGTATGTTTTAATATTAATTCTAAGTATTTAATGCTGTAAGCAAGTTATAATTATTTAAAGCGTAATGGGTCGTGGAAAGTCATCAAATGATCACGAAAAGGGATTAATCATTAATCTTTCAAGGACGCGAATCTGCCAAATAGGAACATCGCAGAAAGAATTCATAGATCTTTAAATGTTGTTAATCATTTTTTGCAATTGGGTGATAAATATGGGGCAAAAAAATCTACAAGTCGTCCAAAGAAATTGAGTGAAAGGGATAGAGGAAAATTTTTTTATGAAGCTCGAAAAAATAAATTGTAAGCTTCTCAAATCAGGGAAAAATTAAATTTACCAGTTGTTGTACGACGCGTGCAACAAGTTTTGAAAACGAGTAAGACGCTTCGATACCGAAAAATAACGAAAAATCCCCTTCTCACCAAGCTTCGCAAACATGAAATATTGAAATTTGCACAAGATCGTATGTCATGGACGGAAAAATGGAGAACTGTGATTTTCTCAGATGAAAAGAAATTTAATTTAGACGGTCCGGACGGTTTCCAATATTACTGGCATGACCTGCGTGATCAGAGAGAGATTAGAATGAGTAGAAATTATGGAGCAGGTAGCGTGATGATTTCGGCAGCTTTCGGCTACAACGGTAAAACTCCGATCATGTGGTTTCCGCCAAAGGCCAATGCGGATAAGTACCAAGAACTGTTAGAATATGCGTTAGACGGATATGGTGACAGAATTGGTGGTCCAATTTTTATTTTCCAACACGATAATGCACCAATTCATCGTGCAAAAGTAATTAAAGCATATTTTCAGATGGCAGAAATTGAGGTTTTACCTTGGCCATCAACAAGTCCAGACCTTAACCCCACTGAAAAATCTATGGGGCATTTTATCAAGAAAAGTTTACAGTAATGACAAACAATACGCAACTGTTAATGAATTAAAAAATGGCATCAAAGAGGCGTGGTCTCATGTCGGATCAGAGACTTTAGAGAAATTAATAGACTCAATGTCACAAAGGATATTTGAGGTCATAAAAAACAACGGAGGACCAACTAAATACTGAGTTTTCTGGTCAAATAATTAACTTGTACTTATATTTGTAACATTTTGTTAAGCCCAACTAGAAAATGATTAAGTGAACCTATATTTATTTCGTACAAAAATTCCAAATTTTTGTAATATTGATTAATAAACACATTAATAAAAATGATATTATTCAAATACATTATGTGTTATACTAATTACATTGTAACGAATCACATACCAATAATAAAAGATAGAAATGTTGCATGGAAAACACTGTTATATCATAAAAATGATATGAACCTATCATTATTTCGGCCACTGTACACAGGCTCACGAAAGTATTCGAACGCCCTTTAAAACTGTCCACGTGAATGTTTACATTACTCGGCGTCCGAAGCCTCTCGATCTTCGAGGCCCCTCACGGGTAATACGGTAATGGGGATAGTGCTGCGACTTTATCAGCCAAGTATTTGCGACATATAGCGAGACATGATATTTCCGATGCAAAACTCTTGAATGTATTGGTGGTGCAGAAATGAGTGTACTGTACCACATGTACCACTGTACCGCGAAAACGTAAAATATCCAACATAGTCCAACATAGTCCAACATAGTCCATACACACATATCCAACATAGTAGAAAACGTCCAACATAGTTGCGTGTTTATATCTGGATAAGAAAACAAACGAAATCTCGAGGAAGTATGTTGGTATCGTACACTCCTCTTGATATCAAACAACTGTTACTTGAAACGTTTTTATAGAACTAACTTTCGTTTTGCTTGAACTAATTTTCGTATAAAAGGTGGTACAGTTAGATGACTCGAAGGACCAAGGAGCCAGCAAAGGATACGTTCTGTTTACTTTCATTAAGACAGAAGACAGAAACGTGCTGTAAAACATCACAGCTGATCCTAGCAGGTGGTGAACATTAACACGCGACAGTTAACACATTACCCACCGGCGATTATTTTATAGTTTGTACGTTGAATGGTTCGTTAATAGATTACCCGATAGCAGTGGTAATTCCAATCGGGAACCAACAAGTCATCCTCATTAACGTATGTGTAATCATTTCTTTTTAGTTTGTTCGATCATTCGTTTCCCACATTGGAAATTCGCCCAATTTCTTTTTTTTCGGATACTACGAAATGTCTGATTTCTCTCTGTTTTTATTATACGAATTTCGGCGAATTGTGAAATCATGATTTAATCATAAGTTGTTTTAAAATGTTGAATGAAAATGGTTGGAACGTGATCTTAGAACCTCGCAACGATGTTTCATGATTATTCTGGATGGTTAACTCATTAAGCGAGATGAGGAGATCTATTCATTTCGGTTAATTACTCAAAATTCCGAATAATCTAATCAGTCGTTCACGATTTATGCGGGTTACCCGGTCCACGTATTTTTTACGCAGAAGAAAGTCTCATTTTTCAGGAAATAAATACTGCAATACAAAATTATAGAACGATATATTTCGTATACCAGAAAAAAGAATGAGATCGTGTAAACCGCGTAAAAGGAGAAACAGATGTAACGCGTTGGTCACGCGAAAGAAAGTTTTCCTCCCGAATGAATAAGAGCAACCCTACTGTACATTCACCCCTATTTATTACCGAGACAGGGATCACGAGTTATGAAACGCCCCGTACACCTGTGGTTCCTGTAGGTATTTGTTCGGTCGTATGTTACGTGTTTAAAGGAGCCCGCACGGTGAGCACATATCGAGAGCCCCGTTGGAGGGAAAGATCCAAACCTGTGTGTACGCCTCCGAGGGCAGAAGTCAAATATTTCCGTGCTGTCCGTGACGAAGGGGCGAAGGCGGACCCTCACGCACAACCGTTCAATGGAAACACGGAATGGTACCGTTCTGGACGATTCTCGATCAGGGAACGCAACTATTTGTTTCAGTAATTAAATCGGCGATTCTGTGACTTTTTTTGAACCTACAAAATTTAACTTTTTCTCCTAATTAAACCCATAGCAGTTTGCGTGTCGCGTCACTCAGAAATAAGCGGCGAAACGATTGCATACAACAGACCATTATGCACCTTAATCCTTAGCATTCGAATGGTGGCTAAATATTGCTATATCGTTATTCAAAATATTTTTTGCATTATTAAATTTACAAGGGAAATATTCTGGGTTGGAAAAATGTTTGGATTTAAACCCAGATAGCACAGAGACGTCTTAAAGACGTCTGTCGATGGACATTCAGACGTCTTATAGACGTCTTGAATGTCCTACGAACGTCTTCCGAACGGCTTCTGAACGTCTCTGGAACGTCTTTGTGAAAAAAACTGTACGTCTTAAAGACGTCTTTAAGACGTCCGTTAGACGTCTGTCGATGGACATTCAAACGTCTTATAGACGTCTTGAATGTCCTACGAACGTCTTCCGAACGGCTTCTGAACGTCTCTGGAACGTCTTTGTGAAAAAACTGTACGTCTTAAAGACGTCTTTAAGACGTCCGTTAGACGTCTCGAACAGACGTCTCGAGCAGACGTCTTTAAGACAAAAATTTAAATTATATATTATATTTATTTACTTTTATGTATTACTTTCTGTGCACTTCTTAGTTGAGGGAATATTCCACTTTCCCTTTGAAAAAACCTTAATTACATTTAAGAAATTTTTAGGCAGTTGGCGGGATTCAAACTCGGGACTTAAAGTTTACTAGATGATGTGTTTCCTCACCGAGCCATGCAAACCTACTTTGTTACACTCAGTACTTGTTAGACTTATAAAGGCTCAAATCGTATCAAATCATATAATTATTAGAAGAGATAAACTTCTGTTTAAAAAATTGTTTAGATAAAAGTCAAACTACTTTTTTTTTAATGAAGTATATTATTAATAGTATAGTAACGACAAACAGATATACAATATTTATTGCTAAATTCTATTACGAATATATGTATATATGTAATTTATTCTAATAGTGCTAAATGAACAATTTAGTTATTTAATTTTCCTAAATAAATGTATAAATAAATTTAAATAAATAAATTTTGAATTAAAATAATACATTATTAAATAATAAATTTATTTTAAATAAAATAAATTTTCCTAAACACATTTCCTAAATAAAGTCTATTCGATGGGTGGAAAACTGCGTTATATTGCATTGCGTACATTTTTGTACAGTTTGTAAAGCTTTTCTCTAGCAGTTTACAATGACTGAAACGTCAAGAAATGAAACGTCTTATTTTGGACGTAAAAACGACGTCTCAAGAAAGACGTCTTAAAGACGTCTTTTTGGGACGTTCAGACCAAAAATGGACGTAAAACAGACGTCTTTAAGACGTCGCGTGCTATCTGGGAAATAGCTTCGAGTGCAAAGGGTAAATTTTTATTTCGTTAAATCGCTTCGATCTTACAGAATTGGTTAGGCTGCTGTGTCGACAGACGGCACTAAAAATCCAAAATGAAACATTAAGTCTTCGTAATAAAACAGTTCGATGGATTAGTACTGAAAGAACCAAGCATTAGAGAGCGAGACTGGTTTGCCATTAAAATCTGATAAAAGTTATGAAAACTACAAGTGCAGTACGTGTGCCCCGAATTTATACAATTTTTGTTGCAATATGTACGTACATTAACATATCGAGAGACTACCGACAAAAATATCTTCCGTTCTTTCTCGCAGGTCAATTTTCGGGAGTTGCCGGAGTTCTGTAAACATCGGATATACCTTACTCGCGTGCTCACGGAACAGGTACGTATGTGTGTGCCGTCGTAATTACAGCCTGACAGAAACTTCTGGCGGTGAATTAAGGCGAATAATTGGTATGCCTTGCTAAACCGAGTCAAGCGGACGGCTTTTTTGAGAAGTTTGGCAACAGTTGGAGGTGCGTCAGTTGCTTCCGGTTAATTGAATGTGTCAAATCAGACCCGGGAAATACGGATCCTAACAGAGGAAACAAGTTTCTGTTTCATATTCCCCACTTCGTTGTCGAACAAAACGCAACTCTCTGCACACAAAAAAACCCGTACAGGTTGACCTGTCCACTGAATGAACACTTGATGTCGCGTGTCAGTTAAAATTATTATTTAATTTCCTGATTACCATTGGGTTGTTACAATTGAAATGACCGTGATTGCCATTTTTTCAAGCACCTAGATGGCTTTTTGAATGGAAAAATATTCAAAGAAGAATGTGCTCTAAAAACTGCATTTGATGAATTTACTGCCACACGTTTATTAGATTTCTATCAGAAAGGCATTGGGGCACTTGTGTCACGATGGGAGAAGTGCATCGATGTCGATGGAAATGATTTCGATTATGGAATATGAACGAAGTTTGTAAAATGAAAATTTATGTTAAAGATTCAAAAACGACCATTTCATTTCCAACAACCTAATATTCCGATAAGAAGCTCGTGTAATTGTTAGGATTATATGTTCCAGAACATAGTTTAAACAGTATTTGATGGTTAATACATTAGCAAATAATAAAAATATACAGACAACCTTGTATAAATCCAACAACATGTTTTCTTTTTCTACAACACTTTGCTGCTTTTCTTTCTGTATGTTTCACAATGTAGAATACACGTGGATATGTAGAAACGACATGTTTCTTTAAAAATTCAAGCAACAATCGTAGGAAAATTAACGTCCGCAAAATGTTGCGCACCATTGAAGCAGGAATGCATCATTGTGCTCGCGAGCCTATAAAAATACAGATATGTATAGATACACGTACCCTGTCGTCGCGGTGAATTAGGTTAACTAGAGCTGCGTGCTCGAGAAGGGACCAAAATGGTGACTCGTGTATGAGATATACAGAACCAGTTTCGTGAGAACGTTTTCCGCAGTGGACGCGGTGATCAAAGCGACCATAATCGAGTGAACTCTGACCTGCAACTGGAATTTAAACTGGAATGAATTAAGTCTACACGAAGGGCGCACCGAACTTGTCCCTTTGAAACAACTCCCGTTATTAGCTGCTTCATCTACGAAACAAATTCCTTCATTTAGAAAGACAACTGGTATTCTTCGCACTATAGAACCAGCGCCATGTTTCGTTATACTGTACGAATTCCAGCATAGAATTTTCATATTCTTCCACAAAATTGTTTAATTTTCTGCTGTGATTAGTTTGGAATGTTCATTGTTGGGAAATGTCATTCTAAACATTCTGTGAATTGTTTCACTCTTCGTTCTATGATATGTTTTTTCCAGTTCTCTGTGTAGGTGACCTCCAAAGCAATTATGTATACAGTATATGGACAGTATAAATTCTTGTATCGATTTGACGCAGCATTCAAGGATACTGAATGGTCAACAATGCGAATAATCTAATTACAACACTAAAAGTGACTGGTCTATCGTTGTGACAATGATTGTGTCCACAAAAATGTAAGCATGTACACTGACATATAAATCGTGGGTAGGTCTAAATAAATTCCACGTTGTCATTTTCATAGCGCTCGTCAAACTCGTCTCGCCGTAGCTTACTTACGTTGTAGTTCTGAAAGAAGGAATTTAGAAAGCTAATTATTTATGTTCCCATCGTATCCGATTTTTTTTTTTTTTTCACCATTGTATCAATTTGACACGAATGGGCGGATTAAGTTGTAAAAGCGAAGGCAAACCAAGAGTTACACGACAGATAATCGTAACCATAAAAAGAGAAGAAGTAGTTTCAAGCAAAACTTGGCCCCGTAACGTACTGAAATATCGGTCCATAAAAATCTGCGACGAATCGATTCTTCGAAACTTTTAAACGATTACGCCTTTTCGAAGAGAGCTTCTACGCGCGGCTGTGTACAAAATAACTCGTATAAATTTTTTTCTTTTTTTTTGTTGAGATTACGACTGAAAATTGTTCGCACAAACACAGCTTTTTTTTTTCTTTGCCGCGATATAAATTTCACACGGCTCACCGGTGGATACGTGTGGTTGGAACGTTGCATAATAGGTGCGTACACGCCGCGCGTAATGCATTATAAAACGAAGAAAACGATTCGCCCGTAATACAAGCACGATATTAATTACGGCGTCTCCTTCCATCGAGAGATCCAACCTCCCCGCGCAACCCCGATGCCGTCTCGGGGAACGTAAGATCGGGCACGAAACGAAAAAAAAAAAAAAAAAAGAGCAGTCGAAGAGAGATCCGTCCAGTGAAAAAGGGAGAAAGGCAGGAAATAAAAAAGGGGAGAAACCATAACGAACGCGCATTAATCAGGCTCGCGGTGGTGCATAGCCCCGGTGCACGTGTTGCGGGATGTTCCCTCGCGGTGCTCACACGCAAGCACGCACGCGTGGGCGTTCGCATCTTTTTCGCGTGGTTGTAATTATTATAAATCCGCTTTCGCCCCCCCTCCCGCAAGCTCGCTAACATAAATCCATAAGAATATCCAACCAACCGCCGCGAAAATCGCGTCGGCCGTATTAATGACCGACTAGCTTACGACCGCGATAAACCTTCGAACCACTGGGACGGAAGTGACCGTTACCCATTACCGGAAAATGGTGTCCAGAAAGAAAAATTAAGTCGCATCACTCGTACATTGATCTTTGGAAATATTTTTCAAAAACCAAGACCGATCGGACTGTTTAACACGTTAAGCGCCAAATATCAAGCCCGGAGATTCTTACAAAATCAGAGTAATTTAATTAATGAAACCACAACTAGAAATTTAAAATGTATTATAGGGGATGGTGTCTTAAGCCTTCTGAATTCGAAAGAGTCCAATAAAATTCGGTTTATATCTGGATATCTCATAATAGAAATGAATTTCTAAACCCAGTCAAAAATCACTGTCAGTCATATGTGACTGACGTAGCAGTTAACGTGTTAATAAATATTGTTGGACTGAAGACCTTCACGTATTTACAGCATCTCCAAATTTGTAGAGGACACGTATACATACTAATGAAAATTAGTATGTTCTCTATATATGTCGCAAAGACATACCTCGTGGAGTATACATAAGGAGTGTAAACATAATACGGCTCGGGTACGTCTCTTAGACGATACATGACGCTGGCAAGACCCGTTTTGTTGACATACATCGAGAATTCACTGTATTTCTCTTAGAAGAAAGCTTCTAGTCAACAAAATAAGATGCTTCTCCACCATTCTGACTTTTATAAAATGGAAATTGTTTTAACGATTACACTGTGGATTCAAACACAGTTTTTTCTACTTATAACACACGTAATCATTCTAATCACAAATATTGAAGCAGGTGTACTGATAAATTCCGAAGCTATGCATACAGTGGGTGTAGAAAGTATTCGTATACCAATAAATTTGACACAAAGGTTCGTAAAACTGTTGTTTACTAATTCTTTTTTTATAAACAATGAGTATTAACATGTTCTAGGATATCTGTAGAATAGATGCAGTGCAGAAAAAAATGATTTACTTGTATAACTTACAAAATTAACAAGAAAAAAAAAAAAATCGACAGAAACAAGTAAAAACATTCGTACAGTTCTTAATTTGAACTGCTTACAGGTGAATTTGTAATGTAAATATGTCGTATTATTGATTCGTGGATTGTCAGTATGTTTGTCAACGTTGGTGATATCGGTAGCATTGAAAATTTCGTAGTATTGTGAGTTACAGTTTAGAAATGGCTATGTTCGTTTGTTAGTTTGTTCGTTATTGTCAGCTATCACTAGATGACCCATATATTAGGCGACCGACAGGGCCTTGTCCTTTTATATAGTCACGTGTCCTCGATCCCGTTGCTAGCAGCTTCCGCGTGCGAAAGTGAAACGATCCCGCGATTACCTGCGGTTTCTTAGCTCGTAACACACCACACATCGTGGCGCGTCGTTCGCGTGGTATTTTCTTACCGAGCATCCGGCCCGAAGTGAATTTTACATGAACATCACTAACTTCTAGCGATCCCTTAATCCTTGTATCGATGACTGATTGCGAATAAACTGACTTCCAACTTGTGTTTCAGTCATTTAACCCTTTGCACGCAAGCAAGTTGTGCGTACTGATAAAAATTGTCCCTAATATACAACATTCGATAATAACACTTAGAATTAAAACAAGATTGCAATAGAAGTGTTATGGTAATTTCTATAACTTGGTAGAGAAAACTGGTTAACTAGATTAACGCTAAAGTTACCGAGCATTAAGATTGACTAGTATGCATTGACGTATAAAATTAATAAGATTTGATTTATTTAGATTTTTTGCCATTTTCATCAAAACATATGCTCGAACAAAGAAATCTGTTGAATCAACTCTTACGAAGGCATCTTTATAATGTTGACCTTTTGCACTCGAAGCTATTTTAATTCCAAACGAAACATTTCTTCCGACCTAGAATATTTTCGTTCTATACAGGGTGTTTCGTCTAAAACAGGACACCTAAATATCTCCTCTAGCTCTGAAAATACAAAAACTGTTTCTAACGTAATCTAAATGGTTTCAAAAGACGAATCACATGGAAGAATCGTTTTTTATAAATTGTAAATTTTGAATCGTTTCTTCAAGGTCACTCGTGTTTTTTTACATATATACACACATTTTTTGTTGTTTTATTGCAAACATTATTGCGCATTCGTCCATGTTTAATAGCACGACCTTGAAATGACCGTGAACTCTAAAATTTGCTAATTAATGCAGAACTTACTTTCAGCGACATTTCAGATTTCAACGGTAACAGAAATTCGACCATTAACTTGAACTTGTAAATAATCACATTTATTACTGCAATAAATGTTCGAAATGATGTGCTTCCGTTGTGGATTCATTTCTGTGAATGAAGAATCCGGAATATGCTTGTCACACAAATACCGGTTTCACGTCCAAGTTGTCTTATACTAACATGCGAGTTTTAATTAACTTTTGCGATGATATTGTTCACATTTGCTTCGTGAGTAACAGTCTTACGTCTCACACGAATGTTTCTGTTGACTCTACCAGTCTCACAAAATGTTTTAACAATGCTTGAGTATGCAGAACGTGATGGACAAGAACGTGCTGGAAATCTGACTTTGTAAATTCGTATTGCTTCTCTTAGACACTCTCGAGCTTCACCGTAAATTAAAACCATTTGAATTTTCTACTGTTCCGAATGACGCATTATGCATCGCTTGTCGATACACTGACAAATCTAGCAGTGAGCAAACTCTTAAATACATATCTCTCTCACTCTCTATGTACACAGAGGAATGTTACAATGTGTTTATTTACAAGTTCAAGTTCATGGTCGAATTTCTGTTACCGTTGAAATCAAATTTTAGAGTTCACGGTCATTTCAAGGTCGTGCTATTAAACTTTGCTGAATGCACAATAATGTTTGCTATAATATACAACAAAAAATGTGTGTATATATGTAAAAAAACACGAGTGACCTTGAAGAAACGATTCAAAATTTACAATTTATAAAAAACGATTCTTCCATGTGATTCGTCTTTTGAAACCATTTAGATCACGTTAGAAACATTTTTTGTATTTTCAGAGGCAGAGGAGATATTTAGGTGTCCTGTTTTAGACGAAACTCCTTGTATATTTTCTTTTCATGTTATACATACAAAAACGGTAGAATTCACTTGTACAATACCGAAATGTTTAGTAATTTGTTAAATACAAACAAATTTAATAATGTAAAAAATATTTTGAATAATGATATAGCAATTTTTCATGCCGTCTTATAGTCGCCATTCGAGTGCTAAGAGTTAAAAACAATTTCATTTTAAAAAGCAGGAGTGAATCGTAAAAGTATTAAGTTTAAAAAACAAAGAAATCCGACAAGGGTCTACGGCGATCATTTTCGAAGAAGTTATAGGGGAGAGTTGCCAAATGCGTACTGGTTACCTAAATCGTACCAGCTCTTTTCTTTAAAAATTAATGCATTTTGATGCCTCTTGGTGGTAAAGATATGAACTTTTATTTATGTCGATAAAGAAGGACCAAAAAGTCATTCGCATGAAGTGTTGTTTTGTGAATGACAGAAGCACAAAGAAATCAGGCAAGTCTGATGTTAATTTTAAACGATTTTAATCGGCTGAATTAAATATAAATCTACAGTTTCTGAGGTAGTCTTATATATTTATTAAAACTATATATGTTATATTATTTATTTCGATTTAGTTTATAAAACATGCTGATAATGTTTTAAAGGTTAGCTTCAATTATTTAGCGGGACGTTTTTTTCCTAAATCGTACCACACTGTGGTTTCCTAAATCGTACCAGTACGATTTAAGATACTGTTATTCAAATTTTACCGCGAAAATAAACGATTTGCAATATTTCAAATTTTTTTAGCATGGGAAAGCGAAAATATTGTGAATGGACAAAAGAACAGATGAAATTAGCAATAGAGACTTAAAAGAAATAAAAAATACGGATTCAACGAATGTTCTCGGCGGTATAAAATTCCAAAGCCAACGTTAAGAAGACACCTCCTTGGATTGATAAAAAGACCTACTTCTGCATTAAAAAAGGTTGGAGGAGTTTTGAAAGAAGACAATATTTATTATTGTCCTAGTTGTATTTAAGTTAAGTAATGTAATATTCCATTTTATTTTTATGTTGTATTGTATATTAAACTGAAATTAAACGCAAAATACAGTTTCTCTTATGATTTTTTTGTATCTTTTTAATCCAGCACATGAGGTACGATTTTGGAAACCGGCTGGTACCATTTAGGATACCGATTGCCTAAGTCGTACTGTTTGCATGATCTTATAAAAGTGTTCATATCACAATGATCTATCAATAAATATTTAAAAAATCATATTAAATTGCAACTTCGATAGTTAATACATACATACAAAACATAATTTTTGCTCAAATTCCTACTAAAGAATATATAAACTGCCTTCGAAATTAAGTGGTACGCATTCGGCAACTCTCCTCTACGAAGAACAAATGGAGTCCGAAGAGCAACAGGTAACAATCGAGGGGATCCGTGCATGGGATATGTTTAAGCAACACTCTACACACAAGTTGCTTCGGATAAAGCGGCTTTCCTCCGCGAATTAACGAGCAGACCAATTTCACTTTCGCGTCAATCGCAAAATTGATTCAGCTGAACGAGGTTCGGGTTCTCGTTTCCCCTCCGGGCTCGCTTTCCCCGATTGTCGAGACGACCGATTGATCCATCCGCGACGACTACGGCTAATCAGTTTAATTACAACGCGTACAAATTAGCCGCGCGTACCGGCGGTGGCGCGCCGAAACAAAACAGAAACGAGCCGCACGTGCGCGCGCGCCGGTCCACGATCGTTCGCGAAAATTCGCAACGAACGCGTTTCGTTACCGGGTACCGGGAGAAAGAGTGTATTTTCTCACGTGCGCGCTCGCGAATATACGTCGACGTCTTCGTCATCGGCACTAAAAGCTAACGGTAAGCAACGGAGGAGGCGTCGGACTCTGCCGAGACTAGCCCCGGCTCGGCTCACTGCCGCAAGTGATTTCGAGTGAGTCACGCTTCTGACAACCGCGAGAGCTAACCCTTTATGGGCCACCATTCCTCAGACACGCGAAAAGATGTCTCCTCTTGACGAACATTATTAACCCCCTCTGCGAACGACAACCGTTCCTATTGCATTTCTCCACGAATATTGTAATTCTTCTTCTAAAAAAAGAAATGTTTCACGTCATGTAGTAAATTATTTCATCTTAAACTCCTACTCCAATATCTACCTGAGTCGATCCCGACAACCACCTTCACTTTCTCAAACTCTACCTTTCTATTTTTTATCCTAGCTGTAATCGATTTGATTCCTCACTTTCGTTTCGAATAAAATGGAAAATAGATTTCTCGCACAGCTCGACTCAGATCTAATCCTGGTGCATCGTTCAGTTGTTACTTCGACGGTCAGAGTTGATATTCGATGAAAGGAAAAGGCAATTTATATGTTTCCTTCTTAATTTTTTGTTTAATTCCCAGTTTTATTGAACCCGTTTTGGACGAAAGTCCACATACTAAAGTGCTACTTTGTAATTCTTCTAAAAAAATGTTTCACGTCATGTAGTAAATTAGTTGTTCTAACCAGGGACTCAAAACAAAAGCTATCCCAAAATTTTCTACGATAACAATCGTTAATAAAAAGTTGTTTATTATTGCAATTTCAGATAATCTACACAAAATATAAAGAAACAAATTTGAAGAACAAAATGATTAAAAAATATCGATTTTCATACGCTTTTGATACAAATAACCGTTATTAATGTCCAAAAAATTGGATCCTCCATGATAACTGTCGTCGATGAAGAAAAACTGTTTCGATTGCTCAAAGCAGTTATCGATGAGAGAAGTTCATTTCGATCACACGATCAATGAAATGAACTTCTCCCATCGATAACTGTTATTAGTGATCGAAATAAATTTCTCGCATTTATATCTGTTATTAGTGATCGAAATAAATTTCTCACATTGATATCTGTTATAAGTGATCGAAATGAATATCTCTCAACGATAACATTTTCCAACAGTAGGAAAAATTATCGGTTACTTATAATCCTTACGATTTTAGTTGATGAAACACTTATTATTCCATGACTTTTTATATTTTTGGTTATAACAGGTATGGTCCTTCTATTTGTTATAATTCACTATATACAATATCTAGCATAACTGCTTGTTCATCTAATTCTGTATTGATTTGCCTACTCATATGAAGAACTTTGGCCATGTTTTTTATTGTCGCATCCAACTTGGAATCAGTCATCTCCAATTCGTTTCCAAATTCACACTATATACAATATTAAATCCTCAATATTTTCACATGAAAACTCACCTGTGCTACTGCATACTACTACAATTACTGGCACAACACAATGGTCCCTTACTGGTACATTGAGAAAACTATTGTCCCAACATGTAAACCTTATAATTTCATAGTAAAAAATTTAATTTTCTTGCACGTTCGAATATTTGGTTTACATATTAGAATATATTTATTTCATTAATTCATTCTCGTAACATAAAACATCAAGTACAGTGAAATATTCCCTGAATAAATTAGCGAAATTCTCGGTAAAAGCTTAAGAAATTCTTCAAGATTTGTTATCGATATGACACATGTTTGAAAATAATAATTTGTAACTAATAAGTTAGTTTTATATAATGATTATTTTCATTTATATTAATGAGTGTTTCTACTTTATGCTACTAATTTTTATTTTTAATTATATCGACAAGGTAAAAAATAAATGAAATTTTTATTACTGTCCAGATACCGGAACATGGTCAACCACTGGGACGTTCACCTTGGTTGTTCTAACTTCTCAAAAAAATCAAAGTCCAATATTGAAAAAATACTTTTAACCAGTTAGATGTTTTTGACGAGTATACTTGTCACGAAGAAATGGCAATATTTTGTGCGATGACGAGTATACTCGTCAAAACAGCTATACGGTTCATTTATACGACTCAATTTAAGTACACATTTTTCATTGTTAACTGGTTAAAGGTGTCCGAATATTACTGTGATTCGCTGCACGTAGAAATTGATTCCCTTAATATTACGTACACATTTACGTACACTTGAGTAGCTTCTCCGCCTTCTCTTTCCTCGAGAAATAAGTCCTGCACTTATTTGGCTTCTTCCCGTCCTTTCCGGTTTTCGAGCTGGGAATAAGGATGTTGCGAAAGAACCGAGGAATCGTGGGAAGTAAGCGACACCGATCGAAAAATCATCGATCGCCTTCGACCGAACACCGTGCAGGACGCAATAATATCGTAAAACGATACCGGTGCACGCCGAGGTCTCGGGGACGCGCGCGTCGTTAAGGATGTCCGTTGCATTGTTCCGTCGAAAAACTGTTTCGCCCCGGGTAACGACACCGGGTTCGCGTGAACCGTGAACCTCTTTCGCACGTCCGCATAATCCTTGCTCGTTCGCGGGGAAGGTTAAGAGGGATCAGAACGGCTCGTGAAACGCGTTTCACGCCCCCTTGAACGGACGCGGATGGTAACCCAGTCGAATTGCTGCTAACGGTGCAAGGATGAATGAAAGGATCGCGTTGCGAACTCTGCCAAGTCGATTTACGTCGTTCACCGTTCACGATTTTACTGTTACAAACTCAATTAACCCATCTCAACGATGAAGTTTTTCTTCAACCGCGACGAAACATCTTTCCTCGTAATGGTACTTTTTGCAAAGCTTCTACCAACCACCCGTGACATTTTGTTGCTGATCGAAACGACACCAAACACGACACAATTCGGATCGTGTTCACCGGACGATTCATTACGTCGACTGACTGTTTTTATTTATTTATGCCTGGATGGTTTTTACAATGGAACTGAAGATAGAGAATGTTTTGTTGGATGCTGATAATTTTCAACCCAAGACTAATTTTGCCAGATCAAAGAATAACCCAGATAGCACAGAGACGTCTTTGAGAGAAAAAATTAAATTATATATTTATATTTATTTATTTTTATGTATTACTTTCTGTGCACTTCTTTGTTGAGGGAATATTCCACTTTCCCTTCGAAAACACCTTAAATTACATTTAAGAAATTTTTAGGCAGTTGGCAGGATTCAAACTCGGGACTTAAAGTTTACTAGATGGTGTGTTTCCTCACCGAGCCATGCAAACCTACTTTGTTACACTCAGTACTTGTTAGACTTATAAAGGCTCAAATCGTATCAGATCATATAATTATTAGAAGAGATAAACTTCTGTTTAAAAAATTTTTTAGATAAAAATCATACTACTTTTTTTTAATGAAGCATATTATTAACCGTTTGAGTGCTGAAGAATTTTCTTATATTTAAAAACCACAATTGAGATTGAGTGAAATGAATAACAACTGAACTTGATATGAATACAACTGATCTCAATAGATGCGAAAATTATACTAACCAACAGCAGCCCCACCGCATTCTCGGTACAAAACAAGAGAAGCGCTATCGCGCTCCTTCGCATTTTTGACAAATGACAAGTGAAGCGCGATAGCGCTTTGCCGCACTCAAACGGTTAATAGTATAGTAACGACAAACAGATATACAATATTTATTGCTAAATTCTATTACGAATATATGTATATATGTAATTTATTCTAATAGTGCAAAATGAACATTTTAGTTATTTAATTTTCCTAAATAAAGTCTATTCGATGGGTGGAAAACTGCGTTATATAGCGTTGCGTGTGTACAGTTTGTAAAGTTTTTCTCTAACAGTTTGGAATGACTGAATCGTCAAGAAATGAAACGTCTTAAGGACGACTCGTAAAAGACGTCTTTTTAGGACGTTCAGACCAAAAATGGACGTAAAACAGACGTCTTTAAGACGTCGCGTGCTATCTGGGAACCGAGAAAACTGCGAAGCATCTTGAACGAACGCAATTTGAAGACGTAAGAGAGGTTCGCGACTCTGCTTAATGGAAATCGATGGATGCTTATATAGGTCCGAAATGTCCTTTAAATGTCCTGACACGAGATCTTTTGTTAAAGCCTATCCACACGGCGAGGTAGCCGGAGGTGAGTTATCGATTGCATTGGCAGCGACGCGGCGGCGGCGACTGCATTTTAAATCGACTCGCTGCGATGCAGTTTACGCGAGCAGACCTTATTTTCGCTCGCGTGAATCGCGGCGCGTGTGATGTTTTCGCCGAAGGTCAGGAAAATGGTAACTTGTCAATAAACGGATATTTAGCGTAAACGGCGTCATCCTCGACTTCTGTCCCGACTACTAATTTTATCTTAAACGCCTACTCCGATATCTACCTGAGTTAGTCCCGACAACAACCTTAACTTTCTCAAACACTACCTTTCTATTTTTCATCCTAACTATAATCGATTTGATTCCTCACTTTCGTTTCGAATAAAATGGAAAATAGATTTCTCGCACAGCTCGACTCGCATCTAATCCTGGTGCAACGTTCAGTTGTTACTTCGACGGTCAGAGTTGATATTCGATGAAAGGAAATGGCAATTTATATGAGCCGTTTATTTTGAAAATGACCTAAATCCAATTATACTTAAACGGAGATATTTAAAGGTTCGTGTTAGAATAAAATTAAAAATGCACATATATGATACCAATGTGTCATACTGCTTAAGTGTATAGTTTCTATTAAAATAATAGCAATTATTAAGTGAATAATATGTGTTCTCTTACCAAAAATGTAGTTAAGCCATTTTCAAAGTTAAAGACTTAGGCTGCTTTCAAGGTGATGGTTTTAATTATGGAACTAATTGCGAAAACTTATGTGTCCAAAAATTATCGTATACACTCTGAATATACTTAACCGCAAATGTTGTTCATGACAGCTAACTTGAAGTTGTACACGTAATTACGGGCAACAAAAAATAATTGACAAATGGACTTAGGCCACTCTCAAGATAAACAGCTCATATGTTTCCTTATCAAACAATATAATAAAACAGAACACGAGGGTTTTACATTTGGCAAAAATTCTTTTCAGGATACTCAAACTCCATCGAACTCCAAGTTTTATTGAACCCGTTCTGGACTAAAGTCGACACATGGGGGAGACATTAAAAATTTATTTCGTGGTCTAGACAAATGACCCCATTAAATGACCCTCTCCCATTTCGAAAAGAACAACGCACTGTTTTAACGAATCGTGAAAGTCGCGATAAAAGGACTCCAGTTGATTAAGGATCGTGTCCTCGGCGATTCACGGACAGAGATATGCAAACGTCGGCTTTTTAATCAGCGGTGTGAGCGTCGCCTTAAGTAACACCGCGTTACGCAAACAACTTGCGCTTTCGTATTGCTTTTTTCTTCCCACGACGGGGCTCGCACACCCACAACGGCGTCTGCGCCGCTGTCTCATGCACCGCATACACAGCCGCTATTTTTCCGCAAATCAACATTTACGTTGCTAATACCTACGCGAAGTTATTTTCGGAGTAATCCATAGGTCATTGATAGGTATCCTGCTCGTGGATAAACACGGACTCGAGAGCAAGGAAAACCCGACGAAGACTATACTGAGCCTATCGGGCCAGACGAACGCATCTTCAGACTTGCGCTTGACGAACAGACTATACCGTATGCGAACTAAAAGTTTTTTACGAGCATTACAAGAAAAATGACAATTACAAAGTTCTTTCTTTTCTTCAAAATTCTGGCAAGTTGGTACTCGCTTTTCGATTGTTTCCGTTACGTGTTTTACCGTTGTGTCTACTGATAAAAATTGTCCCCAATATACAACATTCGATAATGATACTTAGAATTAAAAGAAGACTGCGATAGAAGTGTCATGGCAATTTCTCTAACTTGATAGAGAAAAATGGTTAACTGGATTAACACTAAAGCTAGTATGCATCGACTTATAAAATTAATAAGATTTGATTTATTTCGATTTTGTGCGATTTTTATCAAAATATATGCTCGAACAAAGAAAGCATCTTTATAATGTTAACCCTTTGCACTCAAAGCTATTTTAACTTCAAAACTAAATATTTCTTCCGACCTAGAATATTTCCCTTCCATATATATTTTTTTCATATTATACATGCAAAAATTGCGCAATTTATTCGTACAATACCAAAATGTTTAATTAAATAATGTAAAAAATATTTTGAATGATGATACAGCAATTTTTAGAGGCGCCTTACTCGAGTGCTAAGGGTTAATAATTGTAACAGAAATCGTTCATTTGGCCGACTCTGGTAGGTTTAGTGTTAACAGAGATTGAAGGGACCCAACAGAAGTCCTTCGATGTCCCAGTATTCTAGATTTTAGCATCCTCTAACTTTCGCAACACCCCGACCGCGGAAGCTCTTGAAATTCTGGACCTATTGTAACACCGTGTAACTTATCAGATTTGACCAGCTCAAGGATGTCCTTATCGGACTTGGTGAATCAAGGAGTGTCTTTGGTAAGTTCAAGGGTGTCCTTATCAGATTATGGGTGTTTAAGGGAGTCCTTGCCGGATTTTGACGAAGGTAAAAGCATTATGTTTCTTGAATACGGAGTCGCATCGAGTTCCTTTAGCTAAATACAGTTTACATTCTGTTACATCACTGCTCGGCGCTATCCTCATTAATTGAGCGTGTAGAGGGTGCCCGAAAAATCGTGGTACCAAAACCGGAGATCCGAAACAGAATAATGTTTATTCGATAACTTTACTATTTGCTCGATCAATTCTCAAGAGTTAAATTTAGTGTAAAAACGTGGAGGACGAGCTTTAAATCGTGATTTTAAATACGTACAACCCTAATGAGAATTTCTTCTTGCGTATCACGCAAAAGACAGCTAGTCACGTGACCAATGGCAAAGAGAGGGTAACCGTGTTCCCCATAATTACCACGCTCTGGTTCCGAACAAATCCGAAGGCTTCATTATAAAATCAATTTTCGTTAAAGCATAATCGTTGTTATACCGAATAAACACAGCATTGATTTGCAGACGTTCGTATCGTTCGGAATTCCGTATAGAATACGTCGAAGATTCTGAAACAGCCTGTACAAGGCGATACAATATCACCAAGTTATTAATAACCGCAGACTGATTCGCAAAACGGTTCTAAACTAAGCGATATCCGGCGGTAATCGGTGGCCCTATTTCCTCGACGGCAAATCGATCTGTCCGTAAGTGTTTCTCGTTCGATCCCCAGTCGAATCGCGAGACAAAGACGAGTCGAGATTGCAAATGAATCGAGCCGCGGACCGACCACGAGTCGATTGAGGCGACCGCTCCGTACATCAGAGCCAATTTACCGGCCATTATACGTTTGCCTCGCTAACGGGTCCCTCCTCCTCGTTGTTTAGTTTATTGCCCGAGTGCGAAAATGTTGCGCGTAATCTCCAACCTAAATGTTTTATCGCACGGTGGCTGCTCTCTCCGCCGGTTTTTCGGACGATCGCCAATTAAGCAAATCGACGTTCCACCTGTTAAACCGATTTGTCAAAGTTCACGCGATCGGCGATCGTTACGTATTGAATACAATCGACGGCTCGGAATATTACAAATTATGTTTGCCGACCGGCGCGTGGATTACTGTAACGATATAACCGATATAACGAAACCCGTGAGATGCGCTAATTGTAAGTCAAGGATTGATCCAACTCGCCTTGACGGTCATTGGACGAATAAAGTAAATAAGGGTTGCGGGAACACAACTTGCTAGACACAGTAAAAATTACTAATAATAATTCGCAGTGATCGCTAATACAATAGTCAAAATTATATACAGAATGTTTCGCTTATCTGAAAACGGAAATATCAGGGAAGGGAACAATCTTATGGTGTATTTTTTCAGGTTTCGAATACTGGCGGTGGAAATTTCAAGTTCAAATTAATTTTTTTAAATGGAACCATATATTTTTTCCTCATGACACGATAGCATTTTCCGAGATGAATTCAACGACATATCACATTATGTTATTTACTGTCACAAAACATTAGAAATTTTATTATAAATTATAGAATATGTATTAGATAAAAAGATCGACCTTCTTATGTCCCCTTAAGTTTAAGTTACCGAAATAAATAAACATAAAACTTATAGTTCATATCCTTGTCAATTTTATTCAGTATACGTAAATAAATTCCTCTGTTTATTAGTTGATTAAATAATTTCATTGCTTTCTGCGCTTATCAATGTTTAATTTAACTGTTGGCTGATTTTTTTCGTAACTTCAGTGCGCCACGAGGTATTTCCGTTTTCAGATAAACGAAACATCCTGCAGAATATAATCTCTGAAAATTGATATATTAAAAAAAGTGGATCCGGAGGCTAATAAAGACGCGGTTGTAATGAAAATAAATTCTTCAGGAACACACGCTTTCGGAAGAAACTTAGAAACGGAACAGCTCAATGAAGTATAATACATATTTTATTCATAGTATACACGTTTCAAGTCTTGATAATTTTTCTCCGTTGTACCGACGGTATCTCTTTTCGTTATTTGCGGAGATATAATCTGAAGCAGTTCATTGTAAACATTTTCACTCGTACGTAGGTAATTATACCAATCTTCAGATTCCGATCTTAACTCGTTTAATAATTGGATATGGCATTCTTCTTTCTTCACTAACCACTGTTTTCGTCACTTTCTTTCGAGATCCCCGCTTATTTTTCTTTCCTTTATAATGGTAGTCACTGCAACTAGGGTTACCGTCTGCACATCAGCCATATTCTTTTAAAAGAAATGACAGGAAAATCTATATACTAAACATAGCGTGAGTGGGTTCGACTACGTTCTTGCATTATTTATTTAGGACTTCACAAGTAAAAGAGGCGGCAAGACGGATCATGCGAAACGGTCTTTAGAGTTACGTAAATCTAGCCGTTGACAACAAAAGGTAACTGTTTATTACTATCCCTGTTTACACGAAGATTACCAGGTACAGTGCGGAGTCCAGAGGGTTAAGGGCCCGGGATAATTACGTGACTTTTTAATTAATAATTTCCATTCACAGCCTTCAGATACAGACTTAAGATCCGTCTTGGTGTTGATCCGACGGGTCTTAAGTCTGTGACTAAACTTGCCATATTTTTTGCTCTATATTATCGATATTATCAATTCTGACGCCAGAAACGTGCTTCAAGTTTTTGACTTTATTTCGCAGAGAATCAAGACAAAGCTCAATTTATCATACCTCAATTTGTAACTGTAGATATTTTCTATTGCGCGCTACTCTCGATTTCATCCAGAAGACTCATCCAATGGCATAAAAATGCTTGAATTCCACGGCACGCACATCGTCAATTTTTGGCTTACTTCTAACGCTTAATTACCAAATATCTGCGTAAACTCGTCAGCTCCTGACCAGCGCGGACTAGATTGAATCTTTCTGTTTCAAATGAGCCCTTTACCAGCGACAAGATGTTCTTATGTAAGGACGAATAGTTGAGGCACGTAAAACCATTTTTAGCCTATTTTTGTCGGTAACGTGGTCTCTCTACCTTATCGCGAATCTACGAAGCCTTGACTCTTACGTTCTCATCGCGGCCGAAGAATTCATATAGAGCAAGGGACCCAATTATTAAAACCTAATGCTTCCTCTTTCGAATGAGCCCTTTACCAGCGACAAAATATTCTTATGTAAGGACGAATAGTTGAGGCACGTAAAACCATTTTTTGACGGTAATGCAGTTCACTCTACCTTATCGCGAATCTACCAAGATCGGGCCCTTGAGTTGGATCAAGGAATTTGATCAACAATGCCGAAAGCCGGATCGCAACGGATCTTGAAGAGGGGGAAGATTCCCGCGAGGCACAGTGGGGTATTTGCACCAAAAAAACGGAAAAAAGTCATTTTTTAAAACTTAGTGTAAACCATATTATTTTTGTTGTATAAGAAAATGGAATACGTATAGAATACTATACCATAACTGCTTTTTTCATTTATGCACTCGCAAAAGAGTGTACTTCGTTAGAAGTTAGAAGATTTTATGGTAACAGCTTATTTCTTTTCTATTCGTTGAAGTATCATTTACTTACTAAAGATTTTCTAGTATTTGAAATAACTTCGCCTGATTTTTCACTTTTCTTATATTTTGAGAAAAGTATGTGTTACACTTTAATACAGTTGTGATTTCTTCTCCGTATATTTTTTAATAGTTATTAATATTTGATGATATTCAATAGATCAATAATTATTTTTCTAATTCCAAGACTTCATTAATCATTTTGTTATGGTTCAGGGTGAGTCCCGGTACTCTTTCTTGTGTCATTTTGTTCCGTGAAGGTTTGTGATTAAAATTCAATAAAGCGATTCCAGATTCGTCCAGAGATTCTAGATTTTACAGACAATTTAGATAGAAGTGAACTCCGCCTTTTCTCTCTCTACCTCGCGTCAGTTGTTGCAGCCGCGGACGCGGCCGGGTGCCCTTGAGGTGTAATATCTCTTCTGTTTCCGTTAAATGTTTATAAAGTACAAACTGAAGCTAAAAAAATTTGATAATAAAAAAAATAATTTAAAAAAAATTTTTTTTACAAAATTTGCAACGTATGCCACAGAGACAGCAGAAAAGTACGTTCGATTATATGGGTGGTATCCCATGTCACCCACAACACACAAAATATTAATTCACGGACCAAAAGTTGTAGAAAATGCAATTTTGCCTATTGGGCAATTATGAGAAGAAGCAGCCGAGGCGAGAAACAAACATTTTCGCCAGTATAGACAGAGTTATGCCACAAAGTGTTCAGGAAGACATGTAATCTGGATGTCATCAATAGGCTCTTACTCACTTCTGATCCCCTTTTAACAAGTTTAAGACAACCTCGAAGAAGAAAAAACAATGGCGTTCCTGAAAGAAAGTTTGGATTTATTTTTCCCTTTTGAGCCTATCGCTTCTACAGATGAAAGCGAGACCGAATATGGTAAAGAAGAAATATCTGAAGAAGAAACTTCGAACGCATTGTCTGAAGAAAATTGATTCTATTAATTGAAAAATGTTATTTATATATTTTCTTATTAAAATCTTATTTCTATATATGTATATATATACATTCTGCATTACAATTATATTGCGCCTCATTTGAAAATGGTTTCCATGCAATAGTAATTTTTTCCGACTTTCCGGTGTAAATACCCCACTGTGCGAGGGTTCGACGAGAGGTTCGGTTGCCAGCAATCTGCCGAAAAGAAAGTTATTGGAAGCGTTAACGATCGTTCGATCTGGCGATCGGTCGTTTATCCTTCATCGAGGTCCCCGAAGATTGCGAAGCCGCCGCGCCGCCTGGAGAGCCGTACACAGTATGTACAGCCGAGGGAGGTCGGTTTCGAGTCAGACCAGGCTGAGCATTCGAAAGGAATGAGGATAGAAGGAACGGTTCAGCCAGGCCAGATATATTTAACCTCTTCGCTGCGCAGTCCGTCCGCGAGGAGCAACACTTGCTCTCCGCGATTTAAATAAATGTACGCTCCGAATACCAGCCATTGTTTCGGTCCGCGGCTCAACCACTTACCAGGCATTTGCAAAACAAACAACAACGGGCCCATACCGTCCACCGCTTAACAACGACGACCGCGTCGCGTTATTATTTCCTCGGTCGAATTACCGATCGTTTGAAGATTTAATCCGAACCCCCCTTCTGTTGTTTCCGCGCTTCGGACGGCCCTATCGGATCGCCAACGAAGAAGAACAATATGGCCCCTGGCTGAACAACGATAACGCTTTCTCGCCAGTCGTTAGACCAGAAATTTTGCGCTACTGTAACACGTGTCGACGTGCAGAGGCAAAGAGAACGAAAGCGGTACGTGTTCTCACACTATCTCCACCCGATCGGAACTCTTGATCGTAAATTTCTATGCCCAACGCGCCTGTCTTTCTAAATTCGGCCATAAAAGTCGCAATTTCCATCGATCCGCGACCTAGTCATTATTACGCTTTCGTTAATACGGGGACTGACAGAAGAGAGTTTGCTATTTCGGTGCACGAGTATTATAATGACCTTAACACAGAAAACATTGGTTGTTTGAGATTCGAAAATCAACCATATTTTGAATTCTTCTCTCGACAGCTAACAAATATTCGTGAATAATAGAACGCAAATTTCTGTTGATATTATTTTATAAGAACTTCTTTTAGATATAACCATGAAATTAGAAAGCTTATTGCGAGGCATCCGGTAGTTAATGTGTCACCAACGTTGGTGTTTTATTTTCAACCTGTTAGGCGTATCGATAACGAAATTGATATCTATTCATAACCGGTGTTTCGAAGAACTAATGTATAAACACTTGAAATCACCTGAACATCCGCAGTCTAGATCCGCCGAGTCCCCCCAGTGGCCTAAATAAGTCAAGCTAATCTTCTGCCGGAAGTGCACATGCTACTTTGTGGGGCACCAAGCTTCGCAGCGAAGAATTTAATTGCTGAATCAGAAATCAGACAGCTGTTGGTAACCGGTAACTCACTATGACTACATCAACAATAGATTTGACAGTGACGCGGCACCCCGTTTTGCCCATTCTACGCCGAATCAGGTCCTCTAACGTGGGTCGTTAGCAAAAAGCTATAATCGTCGGAAATTGTGCGACGATGTTTAATCAGGTGGGTCTCGTCGACACCATGAAAACTCATTCAAAATTCTTCTACACGTTTCAAGTCGAATCTACACACACACACACAAACAAATCATCTTTATAAATATTGATGACCTGCGAATTGATCTCTTCTCTACCTTTTTTTTTGCATTTTTCAACGTCGAACCACCTACGCGTCTCTTTCATTGTAGTTGTTCGGGAAAGAAATTTCCATTTGGTTCCAGTCTTTGGTCAGGGACCATAACTGTTATAACCAAGAAGAAAAAAAATCGTGGATTAACAAGTATTTCATCGACTGAAATCGTATTGGTTACAAATAAGGATTATAAGTAACCGAACATTTTTTCTCTTGTTGGTAAATGTTGAGAGAAATTCATTTCGCCCACTTATAACAGTTATCAATGAAAGAAATTTATTTCGATCGCTAATAACTATTACGAGCGATCGAAATGATTTTCTCTCATCGATAGCTGCTTCGAGCAATCGAAAAAGTTTTTCTTAACAGTTATCGAGGAGGATCCAATTTTTTGGTCACTAATAATTGTTATTTGTAATCAAAAAGTATAAAAATCGACGTTTTTGAACCATTTCTTTCTGTATATTTTGTGTAAATTATCTTAAATTTCAATAATAATCAACATTTTCAGTGTAGAAAATTTTAGAATAACTGTTATGTTGGATCCCTGGTCATTTCGCATTATAAGTCGCGTAGTGGCAGTAAATTGAAGTGGAACCTACCGATGAAAGGATTCCAGGTCTCAGGAAGCGCATCTCGCGCAAGAACATGGGTAATTTTTTTGACCTCGGGTTCGTTTTAGTCGATCCGATAAACACAGAGGAGAATAATCTCTCTCTCTCTCTGTCTCTCTTTCTCTCTATCGGACTCGATCTCAAAGAAAACGGAAACGCAAGAACCCCGGGGTCACGGAGATCAGCAGCCAGAAGCCGAAACGGTATCGAACTGGCGCGATGTACACGGGGGTCTGGATAAAAATAGACGCTGAAACACCCATGAGGACCCTTTCGTCGGGCCTAAGTGCGTGAGTGGCGTGGAGTGGTTGACCAGTTGGTCGGAAGTGCACACTGCTCGCTCGATGGGAGGATGTCAGCACGGATCGTGACGAAAGGATGAAACTGGTTGTACAAGGGGAGAGGGGCTGAGTGCAGAGAAGGATACAAGATGCTGAGGACGCGAGCAGCGGGGCCAGACGAAGTTGCAAGGATCCGAGAGGTCCCGGTTTTGAGGACCAGTGAAAGGGCCTCCCGTCCCAACAGGCTTTCTCTCTTTATCTAAATAATTGCCTAATAGTATACTCGCCGCGTTGCCAGACACAAATATTTTATCGCTATCCGTGATTGGTAGTGGTCAGCTACCATTTCGGACCAAGCGTTTTCAAGTTACATGTTTCTTTCCAACAAGTGAAAAGTGTACGTTTCTAAAACCGTTTTCAGTGAATGTTTCTGCATAGAAATTTGGCGGTACGCTTCGTAGTCTGATAGTTTTTGCTATTGGAAGCTAAGGGACAATCTATCGATTTAAATAACTACTAAACATTAGCACATCCACCGGAAGCCTATGAACAGAATTTTCTCATTGGACCACAAAGGGTTAAGGGTTAAATCACACACCGGTGCGATAGGAAAAGTGTTAACCTGCGAGTTCGAATCGAACACAGGTAGAGCACTTTTCAGTTGCAGCGTACCCGAAGAGAATAGAGCTCGTTAAAGGAAGGAGAGAATAAAGGAGCGAGAAGGTGGGGACGGATCAGCCGTGATATAATCGCATAATCATTGCGTCGAGAGAAGTCAAAGGCACGAACTGTGCGCGCACGATCATTTCGGAGCGGTTTGGCTCGTGATTCCGGGGCTCTTCTTCGCGTCGTGCTCGGAATCCGTGGAAAGAAAGAGAAACACCGAGCCACAGCAGCGTCCAAGTCGTGCTTCAACTTTCACTCTGATCTGTTACGCCTCGACAATATCCCGCCGTTGCCTTCTCTCGCTTAACCCCCTCCACCTACCCCCTTAAACACCTATACAGACACGCGCACACCTTTGCCGACGATCCTGTTCCGATTTGTGTCGCGAGGGGTACAAGGTAACCAGCTCGGATGGGACCAACTACTACACCTATTTTTTAACACTAAAACAGACATCCAAATAAATGCAATGTTTTTCTCGATGTATACGAAAGAGACGTGCAAGCAGAGTTGCGCTAATTCATTTACATTGTATTTCAATTATATAGTAATTCAATTACATTGCATTTCAACTCTATAGTAATTCAATTACATTGTATTTCAATTATATAGAGTTTCAATTATATAGTATTTCAATTATATAGTATTTCAATTATATAGTATTTCAATTATATAGTATTTCAATTATATAGTATTTCAATTCTATAGTAATTCAATTACATTGTATTTCAATTCTATAGTAATTCAATTACATTGTATTTCAATTCTATAGAGTTTCAATTATATAGTATTTCAATTATATAGTATTTCAATTCTATAGTAATTCAATTACATTGTATTTCGATTCTATAGTAATTCAGTTACATTGTATTTCAATTCTGTAGTAATTCAATTACGTTGTATTTCAATTCTATAGTAATTCAATTACATTGTATTTCAATTTATATAGTAATTCAATTACATTGTATTTCAATTATATAGTAATTCAATTACTAATTACTTTAATGTAATTGAAATACAATATAATTAAAATATTGTATTTTCTATTCCTCGTCCTGGTCCGTAATACATAACGCTATTGAATATGGTTTAATTACAAAGTATTTTATAATCATACTCCAATTGCAATTACGAATTACATTGCAATTTAATTGAACGAAGATCTGAATTATGAAACAATCCAAGACCTTCGAAAAACCTCACAACCCTACCTTCACAACCCTGACGGAGATATATAGACGTTCCGGTTCTGGCGAATCACCCGGTACACAATAAATTTGAAACAGCTCTTCTCGCCATTTTGTCATCACCACCATGTAAGTAAATAACAATAATTCGCGGTTAAAACGTTTTCAGTGTTTGTATAATAAAAATCGATCCCCCAACCTGTAAACGCGACGATAAAAATCGATTAAAATCGAAGCCCGTGTAAACTTCGCAGACGTTTCTCGCAGTATCTTGCTCTTCCGTTTGCGTTAGCGTTCGCGTGTTAATAAATGCGTTTAAAATGATCCACGCGGTTTATTGCGAGTTTGACCGCGCCGGGAGCGTTTAGTGAATTTTCACCGCGAAGAAACAGAAATGCAAACACGAACTGCGGGCAACGAAAGAAAAAGTTATCGCTCCGAGGCAGCCCGGGGCGGAGTTAAAAATATGGCCAATTAAGGACCCACACAAAGCCGAACGCGCGAGGGACAACGTACTCGCAGCTTGACAAATCCGAGATGAAACGGGCTCGTCGACTTTCCCCATTTGTTTCTTCGTTGAATGTGAAATATATCTTGGCAGTTGACTTTTTCAGGAGATTTATCTGATCGTTCTTCGCGCGCCTCGAACGTTCACGTTCCTTTTTTAACCGCGAATAAAAGTGAAAATCACTGTGGAACGTTTATTTTTACGCACACGCTACCTCTAACAAACAATCGATCTCGGCTTATTCCATGAATGTAATTCTCAGAGATTCTCGGGAGAACTTTTCAATGAAATAAATTCCTGAATAATCTCTTCGCGGGACATTTCCATATCCTACTACATACACAGGCTCACGAAAGTATTCGAACGTCCTTTAAAACAGTATAACTTCTTTTAAATTGGACCAAACGACCTGACATTTGTTGAGCAATTAGAAGAATTGCTTTACCGAATGACGTACAAAAAAGAATTTGAAAAAATTGCAATTGCTGGGAATTAGAAGAGCAAATAAAAAAGGCACTTTCCAAAACTTTTTTATTTGAGCCTGTATTGAAAATTTAAAATATGCGTTTTCTAGATCTATGTTAGTTATAAACATACTGAAAATTTCATCGAAATCGGTTGATGCAGATAAAAACGACACGCATCGAAAGATGTTAGGATTTGTGGATTTTAAGCAGAAACTGACCGAAAGTCGTGAAAAACTACGATTTTCACCACTTTTAAACTATTTGAAGCTCGTGTGTATATTAGTCGATTTCGATGAAATTTTCAGCATGTGTATAACTAACATAGATCTACAAACGGATATTTTAAATTTTCATTACAGGCTCAAATAAAAAAGTTGTAAACAGTGTGGCATTTTTATTTTCTCATGTAATTATTACCAATTGCAATTATTTCAAAATCTTGTTTGCACATAATTTGGAAAACCAATTCTTCTAATTGCTCAAAAATGTTAGGTTGTTTGATCCAATTTAAAAAAAAGTTATACTAGTTTAAAGGGCGTTCGAAGATTTTCGTGAGCCCGTGTATATTTCGAAATTAATAGTTCGCGTTAAATTTTGCTACTCTAAAAGTGGAACATTGCAACCTATCGAACGTTTCGGAGTGGTATTAAAGATCTTAGACGTCATAAAGCGTCGTTAAAGTTGAGCAATGGTCGAAGCTTATCGAAAGGGGTCACACAATAGGGCCTACAGTCCGAGTCCTGCGAGTTTAAGGGTCAATCGATAACGAATCTAAATATTGACGTAGCCTTTTATCAGAATCCACGATCCTTAAGTGCCGAGACGATCGTAATTCACCTTGTATCTTGTATACACAGGAAAGGACGAAAAGCCGTAAAAGCTGAGATCACGAGAAATGAGGCCAACGGCACAAACAGTCACCCTTTTTGTAGCTGCACGATGTAGCCAGCCTCGCAAACTATAAGAATAAACAGCCGAGATTAAGACTCAACGAACCATTCCAATCTCTCTCCGAACCAGCTTCCGCGAACCTTATTTCATTCGCTATTAGCAATATCTAAAGGACCATTGTTACCAGCCAATATGGTCTCTAAAAGGTTTCATAGAAACTAAAAGTATGGTTTCGACAGCATTAGATTTTATTTTCTTGCATCCTGACGACCGATAAAATCCGACTAATCGAATCAAAAGATCATTTACTAAATTTGTCTCGCTCCTTATTTATTGATTATTCCAAATGGGCGAAAATAACGAAGAAACTATGTGTTTTTTTTTCGCCATTCTCGCAATTTTTCACTCACTTAATTTTTATATGGAAATAATGTCAGTGAAAACGTTAATAAAACCAGTTCAACGTGTACCAAAATTTGTCAAGGGCGCATTCAAGATTAGTATAACTATCATAGAATAATCCGTAAGCTTTTCGAGCAGAATGGTTTTGCTCTTCAAGTGGTTTCCATTTTTCCTCGATAAATTCGACTTAAGCCGAATATTAGTGCGCCGTATTTGCGCACGTACGGTTGTCTTGGAATTTCTGTGTACTAAGGGATTTTAGCAATATGCTCGATACGACAGAGATTAACGGGACTTGAAAATGCGTTCGGTATACGTGTTCCAGCGGAGATCGATTGTCGTATTGCGACACTAGTGTTGGAGTTGGCACAACTCAAGGGTCGCCGTTCACGGTTGGCCCTGAGATCAAACTCCGGACCACAGAGACCTTCCGAGATGCTCTCAACGTTCAAGAGTAAAGTTTGATCAAAATTAGATACGACCGCGTTTGCTACCCTTCTCAGCCATCCACAATTAGGATAATGCCAGAATAAAAATAGCGAGCGTATCCTCGATTCGTCGCTACTAAAACCTCCGAACCCCTTTTCGGTTCAGCCAACGCCATTCACTTTGAACCGTCCAAATCAAAATATCATTCGACTGAATCAAAAGTATAGTTTAGCTAAAATCTCCAAATACAAAATTGTGAAACCTCCAAACACTACACAACAAAATCGAGAGCGAAACCGGGAAAATTCAATTTCTTCAAGCATCGCTACAAGAAAGTTCGTTAGCATAATACTTGAACCTACGTGTTTCCTCGATTAATTCACTTCCTCCGTCGAATCGGGAATGCTAGTTGCATATGCAGTATGCGACCGATTAGAATTTTTTACACACGTACGTGCGTCTTTTCGTGCGCAATAGCTGCTCGCCAGGGAAAAAGAGTTTTCGCATCGACAGCCGATCCCAGCGAAATGAATTTTTGCATAGAAATTGAGCTCTCCGGCCCTCTGCGGAACTCCCTTTCCACGAAACGGAACCGTGCCACTATAAATTATGTCCGAGTATCACAGAGCCATCGATAAACCGCCGGGGAACGGTGGCGTTAATATTTCATCGAACTCTTAAACCGGAGTAAGTAAACAGTGATACACAGTATTTCAGAATCCACACAACGTTTCACGGGCAATAAATAAGACGGTAAATCATCCGTTCGTCTGGATTCTGGATCATCGAAGCTGTCGTGCTCCATTTAACCCTTGTCTATTGTTTGAGTAATCGTTGCGTCGATATTTCCTGACTTTCGTCGAATTAAAACAGTTCAAATTTATGCATCATTTTATAAATGTACAACACGCATATACAGAGAGAGAGATGTAATATTACATTCAAACGATTTATATGAAGATATACACAAAGAGCACCTTCGCATAAAATATTTTCCTTCGAGAGCACGCACGATTTATAGAATAATTATAATTTTAAAAAGTATAGAAACGAGCATTTCAAACGCTGTATAAAATAATATAATTAAAATATCACTTTACAATCTTGATTTCAATTTAAATAGGTAATTTTCTGTTTGAAATAACATTTTACCCAGTATTGTGTTCTTCTTTTTTGCTCTACATTAGACCTCGACTCTCGAGTCGCTACAACAATCGGGGAGGACGCGAAAAAAAGACGGAGGGACAAGCTAACCGCGATAAAACTTCCTCCAGCGTACACAATTCAGTGCCGAGCGGCACAACTTGTCGCTCGACGGATTTATTGAAACGTTTCCCGTCCACTCGATTACACCACGGAATTAGCAAGATGCCGTGGAATATACGAGACCAACGTGGTAAAATATAATGACGGTTAAATTTCCCCGCTAACAGGTATTGCTTCCCTCAAACGACTGCGGAATATTTATCCGCTGCGACTCTGTTTTCTCTCCGAATGAAACGGACGATGCGATATCAATTTGAACACGTCTTGCGAAGAGTAACACACGCGATTTTATTCGACTTTCATTTCTTACACCCCATCGCAAAACGCTTCCGTTTCTCCCCAGTTTATATCTCCACTACGAATTTTTATGCAAAATGTAATTTTATAGACATAAAGATTCATTTCCTGTGTTAATAATTTCATAGGAATCAATTACCTTTTTTAATTGATAAATGTTGTCGCACAGTGGCGGATTTAGGAGGAGGGCTATGACGGAAAATTTTTCGAACAATTCCAAAGGCACAACAATTAAAACAAATAAATTAAAATGTTAAGCAATTTAAAAATAAAATGTTTCAAATGCAGATTGCAAGTACCTAACTCCCTCATATCTGAAAAATAGGTTGAACCAAATTAGGGTGGTACTAATGATTTTGTGCTTTATGCTATTGATAAACCTATGGGGCGAAAGCGTAAAAGGGAGCGACGAACACGAGGAGGGAGTTGGTCCTTTACGGAGAGCTGAGGTGCAGATGTAGCCCTTAGGCGACAGAAGTATAAATCCGCCACTGTTATCGCTCATAAAATAGACAGCGGATTTTAATGAAAAAAATGGGTAAGCGTAATTTAAAACGGTAAAAACATTAGAATAATTTAAACATATTGTTATATTATTCTCAATCTATCTAAACATACTAAGGAAGAAAATAATTTTCTATTTCACTACAGTCTGTTGCAATTCCGAACACTTTTATTTTCCATAAAGCTCCGCTGTCTACTCACAAAATAGAATCATTTTCATTTTAGTTGTGAGAAAGTACAACATCGACAACCGGAAGTTACTAAATCTAAAGCAGAAAATCGGAGCTTCGTAGTGACCAGTCGATCGTTGATATGGAAAACATCACTTTAGAAATCTATTGAGGGCACATTTATCAGAAAAAAAAACAGTAACTGTCATTGTTGCCATCTTCAGAAAATATTTTTGCTACTTACGTACAAAGTGGAACGGAATTTTCATTAATTATTACCATTTGTTGCTTAATTATCCTGCGTCCGGAACGAACGACACAAGTGAAACAAGTGGAGGAACGTTAATTCGAAGTACACCAGAAACGGCACGAAATAAGTTGCAATTACAACGAACAAATTATTCACAGTATTCGAGGTCCCGTGATACCGAAAGCACTGTCAGATTTCTGGGCACACGTGTGCCTCAACAACTACGTATCCACAGAAGCGTATGAATTCGACGCACACAGACGCGAGGATTCAACAAAACCGACACTTTCACATGAAGTTCACACTTCATCTCGCGACGTATGGTTACCACATAAACTTCAACTCGCTTCCGTTCGCGAATTCTCTACAATTATATCGTTGCGCGCGTTCAATTACATCGATTATTTCTTCCGTGCACTTTTACGACGACAAACTGACCTATTTTCTTCTTTAAAAAAGAAATAGATTTTCTTAAAAACCTAGGAGAGAACCAAGAATTGAAAATCGTTGGCACGTAACAATATTTTCCACAGATTACCCAAACACCACGTTGGTTCTAGTTTTCCGAGACGTTCCTTTCGTCTAAGGCGAATTCGCGGGCGGGAAACACGTGAAGCCTCGTTATCGCGCGACGTGGTAAAGTGTCATTTTCTTTCCCTCTCTCTGTCACTGTATCCTCGTTGCGTCACTTTTACCGCGGTCCCGAAGCTGGTACAATGCACACACGTGTGCGCGAAAATCTTCGCCAACGTTTCTTCCCTTTCTTTCGGACGGGCTCGTTAACGGTGCCCGGCTGGATTAGATTTTCTACGCGAACGGTAACATCCTTTGGTTACGTCGGAGAACAGAGAACGAGACAAAGAGAAATATAGAGAAAGGGAAAGAAAAGCGATGGGTCCACGCTGTTTCGCGTGCTGTATCGCGACGACCGCGAGAAAACGCCGGTAAAAAGAGACACGAGACGGAAGTGTGTTTTGATTCACGGTTTACTTACCATGCAGAAGAACTTCAGCCCGGCGTTACGCCCGCGCACGTACACAATCTAAGATGTACACCAACGAAACAGACGATCGAAGGAAAGAAATCCGTGTGATAGCGTTCCGCGGTGATCCTGTTTGTCGCAGGAGAGGTGTTCCTTCGGAACGCGCGCAGGCCTCGTCGTCTTTCCCGTTCCCCTTCGGACCGGTCGTCACCTTTCCAGGTACAGAACGGACAGGACAGCCGGCAAATAGAAAAACCTCACACGCGTGGTCCTGGGCGGCAGTGAGTTACGAAAAAAAAAAGGTAACGTATCTAACGCGACGAATCGGAGTCAAGTGCAATACACACACGAGCAACCGTACGGCGCGCGGGTTCAGCGGCCGACTGAAAGGATGCAGTCGCCTTTGGTCCGCCATGGTCCGCTCACGGACCCCTGTGGCCCCTCGTGGTCCGGCTAACCCCCCTCCCTCCCACCACCACGCGACCAACAGAGACAAAGCGGCTGCGCGCGCACCTACACATTTTTTGACCCTCCGCCATTCTCCCTTCCCACCAAGCCACTCTCCCCCTCCCGCCCCCACTCTGCCACCCTTAGGCTCGATCCACCGTGCGCCCGTCCCCTACGTTCCATCGTACGGAACTCACAGCCACCACATTGCCTAGCGATGGAGTCGATCCGCTGCACTGTGCAATATTTCACCAATCTAGCGAAGACTCCGCACATACTATATATGACATATTGTTTTGACTTAGATTTGCTATATTTAAAAGAATGAATTTTTATTTTTTCAAGTGTAAATACTGTACAGTCTTCCATTGCTAGAAGTATTGTTAGGTTATTAACAGAGTGCAATGTAGAAATAGACATTAACAGACATAAGGAAAGTAAAATAAAAGACACCACGTCAAAAGTGCAAATTAGAAGTTAGACTCCAAAATCGGCAAGAGAAAACCTTACTAATACTCCCTACCATTTTAGTAACATTAAACCGTATGTAAGTACTGGCTCAATAGCATGTAACGAAAATTTATTATTTGTTATTTGTCATAACTGCTTTGAGCAAATAGAGCTCCGGCTCTCCAACGTCATCTCTATGTATAGTAGAGTAAAGTATAAACCAACCAACCAATCAATCTAGCGGAACAAAATTGTTTCATCGCATGGTTGTAATTAATTTTCTTTGGTTCTCTTGTTTTTCTTTTATTGATCAAAAACATAATATACCACTTAATAGTGATGATCGTGTGCACGAATTAGTTGTCACGATATTCAAACTATTTCTGATAATTCAAACAAAAGTACACTAGCTGCTAACGCTTTGATTAAATTGATTACAAAATCTAGAAATTTCGTGCACTCTCTAGAATATTCTTGCAAAAGTGCAACAAAGTTAGATGCAACAATTATTCAGAACGTTCGAACTCCTTTTCCCTAAAGTTGCCGTTTTTTAGTTATATCGCTATTACATCAACGACACGCAAATAAATTATTTTCTTTTATGCTGAATCACCGACATAGATTTTCTGTTATTATTTACGCGAAATAGTAGGTATTCAAGGAACGAAAAGGGATTGAAGTGGAATTTGCATGCGAGAAGCATGTCGAAAGCCATTCGACATGTATCTTTTTTATGGCCGGCCGTTTTTCGTGTTTATCGAGTGTACGAAATTGCGAGAGAGAAATCGATTTTATGAAATATCTGAAAAGTTTATGGTAATAGAAGGAAACGTTCAATATAGAAACTATATACTCGTCTTTGTATGGAGAATTGAGTACTCTTTTTGCTTAATGTTTATTAAAAATTTGTTAATATAGACATTTACACGAATAAGGAAGTAAATATTCAAGTGAATTGCATGCTGTATAATCACGGAATTTTGTGTTAAACGGTTTTAAATTCCGATTCCAAGTATTTACGGAAATATGTACAAACATAGTCGGAGCAAAGAATGACCACTCACGTACGATCATGGGGATTCCGCGTAATACGAGTTTGCTTCGTTTATTACAGCATCAAGGGAATATTATGATTTAGATAATGGATTCATGTACAACAGATAAGTGGAGTTTACCGAGAACATCGCCAATTCCTTAACCGTCTAAGTGAGCAATATTCTCGTTGACCCTTAATATCTTGAAGATGCCGTTAAATGTTTTAATTCTTCCCATCAGAACAATTTCGAAACTATAAAAATAAAAGATGTTAGCGAAAAAGAGTTTGGATAACGTAATCTTATCTTGAAGGGCTACTTTTTTTTTGCGAACTTAAAGACGGGCGCTGTAAAAAGTTCCCATACGAAATAATTTCCAATGAGCAAACATTTTCCGAAGTTTTATTGCAGCAAATAAGGCAATATTCCTTGTTATTAAAGTTTCGCCGTACGCGAACGAAGTCACGTACAAAACTCAGAGTACACGGACGAAGGTTGTCGGATAAAAAACATTGAAAACAATCGTGTCTAGAAACAGTACAAGCGTTTTTTGCTAAGGAAGGCAGTTGGTGTTTTTTTTTCGTGAGATGTCATTGATTTTACAGTGGTTCTTGGAAGGCTGATATTGAGCACGAGGGTATTGCTCCCATTGCTAATAAGGCGACGTACACATCGCTGCCGAGGAGTCCTTAGTCAACACTCTCGCCCGCGCGCTACCGCTCAGTCCTTCTTCTTTCTTCTTAGAGACTCGTCATAGGCCCTGTTTACACTCCGCGAGAAGGAGAGACTGTTACCGGTCTGGTAGCTTATATCGATGTAGGAAAAAGTACCGGCCGATCCTATTCCACTGGCGGAATCGAGGTAACCGCGCTACAATTCGCCGGACCAATACCAATCGCAGCACGAAATTGACGATCTTCTAACACATCCTGATAACGCATTGCTCGCACTGCGCACACCACAAGGCACTCCGGCTTACGCAATAATAGGACAACAACTGCAGTTGGTATCGCAATAAAACAGTAATATATATATTACTTTCTACCAACCTTCTTTTCCTTAGTTTTTCCTTTCTGTCGGAACAATATCTTTCTACAGTGTATCTGCTCTCAACCCTTGGATAGAGCGGACCTTTTTAACACTAAACCTACTACCATCGATCAAATAATCGCTTTCGCATCTTTCATTTCGCAAATATTGAAATTATTAAAAAAAAACATGCTGCGATAAAAATTGTGCGAAATCTAAATAAATTCAATCTTACAATTTTTATAAAGCAATGTTATACTAGTCATCTTTAGAGCTCGGTAGGTTTACTATTATTAATTACACAGTTTACTATACATAGGATCATTTATTTAGCTATATATGTTCAGATACTTCTTCTACTCTTGCTGCTAATGAAACAGCTACCAATTTAGATCGATCAGCAAAAATTGAGTAGGCAGATAACAGTTTTGGTACTCCGGGTCAAAATAGACCCGGGCACCGAAGTCCAAGGGTTTAGCACAAAAACAGTATCATAAGTCAAATATGCAGAAAAAATTATAATAAATGATATACATTCGATTTCACGTGTATCAGTTTGCGGAGAAAATTATACAAAATTATTGTTTATATAATATAGAATTTTTATATATATATATATTTTCGATTTATTTGTGTATATGTATTTGCGTGTTATAAAAGTTTTATTACTAATGCAACATTTTCTTAACTTGAAAGGGATGAGCTAATTATTAATTGCCTTAGCGCGCAATTACGACGACCTATTCCCAATACAAAACAGTAATTATTATACCTCGTTTCCTAATAATAATGCACCGGATATCGTGCTTGATTACTAAGAGTTAGGTGCGAGCATCAAGGGGTCTACAAACGAGTGCTTTGATACTGTGCTAAACATTGTCGTAGACTACGCGAACAATACCGTTAATTATAAAGTAATTTGCATTAAGTTTCTATACTAAACTTTGTCAATCTCATTCCTGCTATAATTACATTTAGACTATAGAAAAAAGCGTGATAAAATGCACTATGTTTGATGAAAAATTATATATAAAATAATCATAAAAACATGAAGGAAATGTTACTCTAAATGAATACTTTTAACGTAACCATTTATTAAATAAAACAAGAACAATGTCATTAAACATACAACAGTTTTACATATTTATAATATGAAACATTGAACGTATATTGATTTATAGTTTTGTGTTTGTATTCCGACAAATAGAAGATTTATTTTATGTTATCCAGAGAAGTAGAGTATAAACACAATAAAAAAAATACATAATTTAAACAGTTTCTACGACAATGGATGAATATTATCCTGATTACACGATCAATTTTTAAATGTTATAAATAATATGTTCTTATCATTATATTCACTAACTCTAATTGTATAAGAATATGTAAATTAATGAATCAATTAAACTTAAACAAGCGCGGCCCTCAATCGGTAACACAGTACGAATTGTTTTGACGTTTACGAAAGAAAGTGGTGTACATACACTTGACAACACTTGAATAGCAGTAAAACAATATAAATAACTATACTTATAAATCAGATAAATAGAAAACATTAATTTGAAATCTACAAAATATCTGTTAGATAACGTATTTGAAATGTTTATGCCATTGAATGTAAGTATTTACAGCGTATATTGTGTTGGATGTGCAAAGTATTGCTTATTCGTTAATGTAATCGTAATTGTAAATTCAGAAAATTTGCATTACAAATATAAAATCCTAGGTGTATATTGTAAAACATTTGTATATAAATATCGCATGGCATTGAGTATTTTAGGTATATCTATATATTTACATTGTACATAGTGTCGTATTTGCCAAATAACTTGTCCGAATTTGAACGTTTTCACATGAAGAAGCTAAAGTGAAATTGTATATTTAAGGAAAATTATTATTATCACATGTATTTTTAGTAAATGTTTAATGCGTAAAAGTTTTAATTATTTTCGGAAAATCAGAACTATAGTTTAAAGTTATTTAAGAATAAGGTTGAGAGGTTAGTTGTATAATATTTGGTTTCAGGCACCTACGACCTTTCAATTTATAACAATAGCTTGACGATCATGTTAAACTACATTATACTATGAGGAATATATTTCTTTTTATTATTCTGGTAAGATACCTTTCTAATAGATTCTCATTATAAATCACTAAATCAATTTGTTAGTTTTTTTAAAGACAATCATTTTTGTAGCAAGTACCCTGTGTGTTAACATTTAAAGAAAAATTGCTGCATTACATATCTGATGAGGTTACTGGAGGTTCATACAAATATTATAGCCTAACACATGATGGATTCATCAAAATAATACTAACGTCTGAGTAAGTAATACCATTTGATCTTAATAATTTAATTATGTATAAGACACATTTCATTAAAAAAATTGTTTTTGTACAAGGTATGTGAACAAAATTTATCTATTTCAAATTTTATAGCACTGGGGATGCAGATATATATGCTTCCCAAATAACAACAAAACCAACTTATGAGCATGATCAATATTGTCTTCAATCTGCTACTTGTGGAGATGATATAATTGTTATACCTGAAAGGTAATTATTTAAATTAGTATAAAGTCATTGATGCAACAAAAGATCTTAATAATAATTGGAAATGTTTAGCTTTAGAAGACCAGTTAGTGTAGGAATTTATGGACATCCATCCTACGAACTTAGTAAATATATTCTCTTAGTGTATGAAACAGAGAACACAGAAACTATATTTTATGATAAAAATTCAGAGAATGCTCGAGAAGACGATAACAATAAGGTATGTTTTGTGAAGTAAAAATATTTGTGAAAGAAATTTCAGTTCAATTATCTAAAAGTTTTTGTAATATACACTTAAAATAATCATATGGTTTTTTTCAGGACCAAAGTTTATCGATTTCAGCATTCATTGCGTGGCACCTTTTAGATATGCTTTTACAAATTCTGTTTTGATGAATCCATAATTATAGTAAATAATTTAAAAGATAAACATGTTGGAATACGAGAATCAAATGTTTTTAGAAATACTCCATGAAGATGGTCTCGTTGTTGCAGCAAAGTACCTACTACTTTTTCACTTTTTGGCATTTACCATAAAATATTCTACATATATTTCTTATTTATTTTAGGGGACTTGGTGTAGAAACTGTGTTTGTGAATATATTACGAGCTTACTTAGACCCAGGAAATTTGGTCATAGTTCTAGGAGCTATGGCTCATGATGAACAGTACTTTATTGATAGATTGAAGAAACTTGGTATAAAACAATTACCCCGTGTTATAACTGCAGAATGTCATTCTGATGAGAGGTTTAAATCAGTTTTTCATTTCAAGCATAGAAATTTGTTTCTTTACGTGTTCTTTTCATTTCTTTTTTAATTTTTATATTATAGGTCACTAATGTATCTAGAAGGTGGTGCTTTGTTTATATCGGGCCGAATTTTTGTAGTGGACTTGTTAAAAAATAGAGTTCCAATAAATTTAATTACTGGAATTCTTGTATATAGAGCGCATAATATTCTACGTTCATATCAAGAGGCATTCTCTCTTCGTTTATATCGACAAAAGAATAAGGTATGTATTAAAATGAAACAGAATAATACATTCCTATACAACATAAAATGAAGCTTGATTGTTTATTTTATTGAATTTTTGTAGACAGGCTTCATTAAAGCATTCACTACTTCAGCGTTGGCATTCACTGTTGGATATACACAAGTAGAACGCGTAATGAAGGCTTTATTCGTTAAAAAGTTGTATTTATGGCCCCGTTTCCATTCACTTGTACATAGTAGTTTAGGAAAACATAAGGTAAACAAAATAATAATAATATAATATATAATATCATATTTATTGTATCATCATATAATTGATGATCTTTTAATGCAATGTATATTGCGTATTATAAGCTATAACAACTAATGACATTTCACAGCCTGAAGTGATTGAATTACATGCAAAAATCACACCTAAAATGCAGACTATACAAACTTGTTTACTTGATCTAATGAATTATGTAGTCAAAGAATTGAAAAGACTCAATAAATATGTAAGTATTGATTCGTATCATTCCATTATCTACCGTTGTACCATATATGTAATACCATTGGAATTCAATTATAATGTATTTTTACAGTTAGAATTAGATGAATTGAATACTGAAAATGCAATTGTTAAGAAGTTCCACAAACAACTGCAATCACAACTAGATCCTATTTGGCATCAACTTAGTTCAACATCGAAGCAATTATTGTCCGATTTAAAAACGTTAAGAGCTCTTCTCGCGTAAGTATTTATGTATAAAATATTATCTAACAAATTAATTTATTACCAATGAGAGAAAATTGTGCGAAACTGTACAGCTCTTTGACATATGAGGATTGCGTCTCATTTTATTCAATGTTGAATCGTTTACGCACTATGGAGTATGCTGTAAAAAACAGTGGTTGGTTAATGCTAGATTCTGTGGACACATTATTCAAAACTGCAAAGAATAGGGTTTACAATGAGAAAACTGGAGGTAAGTGTGTACAGATTTATATAAGAAACAAAACCTTCGACTGTTTTACATAATGTAATGATAATTTTGTTACTTGTAAATAGAATTGAAACCAGAGCCAAATCCTAAATGGGCTGCCTTGACTGAAATACTATTGGAAATTCAAAATCAAATTAAAACAAGAAAAGACAGCGAAAATGTTGAAAAAATCCTTGTTTTGGTACACGATAGTAATACATGCCGACAATTAAAAAATTACTTAATCATGGGTCCTAATGAGTATTTGCTATACGAATCAATGAAGAAACTTTCCCAGAAAGAAATACAAAATACAAGGTAATAATTAGTGTAAAATAAAATTTATTGATCGATACACTTATTCATGTACTGTACTTTATCACAAATAGAGAAAAAAATGCTGAAAAAGTATCAACATCAGAAGAGAACGCTAACAGTGATACAGAGGAGAACGAACAAGATTCTTACATGTTAACATTAAGTCAAAAAGTTTCTAAAGAGAGTCAATCTGATTCAACGGAAGAAAGGGATAATCATCAAACTTTATTTGAAGAATGCTCACAAGTAATATTTTGCTACATTGTTTTATGGAGATTACAATTGAGTAATTTATTTTACATTCTTAGATTGTAACATAACATAATATTTCAACAGATTGGAGAACTAGATTTAACCAACATGACAGCAGATGCACCCATTGTTTTAATACAGTCCTTGAAAATAAACGATGATCCAATGTCTTTACAACGTGCTTTAGAAGAACATATGCCAAGAAATATTGTTATGTATGTGGGTAACATTTCTGCTGTGCGGCAAATTGAAGTATGTATAAGAGAAAATTTTAAGGGATTTTGTTACTTCATAAACAAAATGTAATTACATGTCTAAACAAGTAATGTTTTGTAGGTTTACCAAAATAATAATCCATCAATAGATTTGAAAGTGTATTTTTTAATCTATGGAGGAGCCGTGGAAGAACAAGAATATCTCACATCGTTGCGTCGAGAAAAGGAAGCATTTGACAAATTGATCAATGTCAAAAAAGTAATATTGTAATACTGTATATTAGTATGTTTGTTTGTACATTACTATATTCCGTTTTCACTTGATTTTAGACAATGGTCGTACCGGAAGACCAAGATGGTAAAACTGGAGATTGTTTTAATCTTGCAGTGCAAACAGATGCAAACACTGAAGAAAATACGCGCAGAGGTGGAGGATTATCTACTCCGTCTGAAGTTACCAGCACTGTGATAGTTGATATAAGGGAATTCAGAAGTGAACTTCCTGCAATACTTTATACAAGAGGCATGAAAGTTGAACCTGTAACATTACTGGTACATCAAGAAACATATGATTTCTAATTTAAAATAGTTATTAACTTAAATCCCGTGTAATATATACAGGGTATTTTACCTAACTTGACCACCTTGAATATATCGCTTTTTTTGTATGATAGAAAAGATATCAGGGGAAGAAAATATTCTGTTCGAAGGCGCCAATATGGTGATGGGCCGAATTTTTTTGGCCTGAAAAAAATTGAGAATGAATGAAAAATTGAAAAAAATGAAAAAAAATTCAGCCCATCACCGTATTGGTGCCTTCGAACAGAATATTTTTTCCATCGTACAAAATAAGCGATATATTTAAGGTGGTCAAGTTAAATGACCTGTGATGTGATATTAAGTGATGTCCCTTTATTTCCAATTTATAGGTTGGCGATTATATTTTGTCGCCGGAAATATGCGTAGAAAGGAAAAGTATTTCGGATTTAATAGGTTCATTAATTAGCGGCAGATTATACAATCAGGCTGTTTCCATGACAAGACATTATGCCCAACCAATGCTTTTAATTGAGTTTGATCCAAACAAGGCATTCTGTTTCCAGGTAGATTGATTTTTGCATTCTACAGATAATAGCCATTGTAGCTTTATTTTAAAAAATGAATTATTTAATTATAGGGACACTATTACGCCAGCTCAGATGTACAAAACATGGCCATAACTTCGAAATTGCAACTGTTGACTATACATTTTCCACGATTAAAACTTATATGGTCGCCAGGACCACATGCAACAGCTCAATTGTTCGAGGAGTTAAAGGTAATAAAACAAGCATCCGATAAAACATAATAAACATATTCAATTTCATTAATGTTGCATAAAATATTGCAGCAAGGAAGACCCCAACCAGACACAATCACAGCTTCCCAGATTGGAGTTGAAGAAAACAGGCAGATAGATACAGAAAAATTTAATCCCTACATTCACGATTTTATTGCGAAACTACCGGGAGTGACCACTAAAAATTTGTATTCTATTTTGGAGAAAGGACAATCGCTAGATCATCTGAACAAACTTACAAAAGTATATGTTCGAGCGAACAACTTGAATATAATAACAAACAGATGTTTTCATTTTTCTATATGTTCCTCATTTTTGCAGGAAGAAATAACGGAAATGATAGGAAATAAAAATGAAGCAAAAATGTTATACAATGCGCTTCATGAAAAATGTTCTGCAGTTGAAGAAAAATCAACCACCGTTGGTAAAAAAACCATGTCTAGTAGAGGGCGGGGGAAAAAACTGTTTTCTAAAATCAAGCAATGATAAATATACAATTAACAGTATGTATATTATATATATATATATATATATATATATATATATATATATATATATATATATATATATACACAATAATATATATATATATATAATATACATACTGTTGATAATTGTATTTGTTACTTAAATCATGTTTTATATTTGTTTGAAATGTGTAATCAGTGTGCACTGTGTCAGAAATTATGTGATACCAAAAAAATTTTGCATGTACATCTTTTTAAAGAAAATAAATATTTTTATGTATTGAGAGTGTTGCTATACCCTTAAAATGAAATAGATAATGTAATTGAAATAATGTGCACATGTTGGTACAAAATATAACTTTATTTCGATTACTTCCTTATATTTTATTACTCTTGTATATCAAAAGATCTTATGAAACATAGTATGGCTTCGTTCAAAATAGCTTGTAGCAATGATATACAATTTTGCGAGATCAGCAGATTAGATTCAATTTTCTTCGTTTCAATTATACTGTAAATGCAAAGTGATCAGAAAGAATGTTATGTTTACATAAAAAAAACTTTTAGAAGAATTTCTAATAATTCAAAATTAATCAACATACTTAACAATTTTAAGATCGTTACATGTCTGAGATATTTCAGATTTTGCAACAGCTTTTAAAGCTATCTTGTGTGCAACTTCTAATATTTTATGTATAGTTTCACGTGTGTCAATTGATACATGTTTCAAGCAAAACTAAAAAATTGCATATTGTTTTATCTTTGTCAGAGATATATGTATAATTTTTTCCTTTAACTTACCTTATTATTTTCATAACAGAAAAGATAAGCTAAAATTATTTTAGAAATTTGAGAGATAAACATTAATTTTTCTTCTTTAGTTATTTCATTTGGATGAAACTGCAGTAATAATTCTTGAAGCATAACTTCAGTCATACTTTCGGTACTATCTTTTGGTATTAAATGAATTTCTTCTTGCACGCGCATATCCATACCTATAAGAGGTATACAATAAATTATTAAAATTGTTGGTCAACATAAATTATTTACGATTTTTATATACCGGGTTCATAATCAGACACAAGACAATAAAGGCCATTTAAATAGCGTTCTGTCATTAAAACTGAAACTGTATCACGAATATCTATTTTATCCACTATATTATCAAGCCATGATGTAATTGAATATAAGTCAAACCGAGTATCGACATATTTCATGTTCTCTTCTTCTGTACATATTGGTAGTTGATGTTTCTAGAACACAAATAACACTTATGCTTAGTATAATTCAATAATCATATGTAAATGATAATAATAACGGGTAATGTTTATTACACTTAACAATGATAAAAACTATGGTATCCATAATTTTTAAACCGACATAAATTAAAAAAGTATAGAAATGAAACAAAATATAGATAATTATAGTATAATCTGAAACTCAAAATTGCTAATTTAAATCAGTAATAATAATTGTTACTGACAAGGAAAATTTTCGATTCTGCCTCCATCTTAGGCTCGTCTACAAAAATATATTCTCCACAGTCTGAAATTATTATGTCTTTAGAAGGACGTTCATAGAATGTTGGTATTTTTTCTAATGTCTCCAAAGTTTTAACTCCATCCACAAGTTGTCTTTTCAAGACAAATATATTATGATAAGTACTTTTATAATTTGATGGAAAAATGCATTTCTACTATGAAGTTACTTTTTTCTTTACTTACCCAAAAGCAACATAATAATAGTTCATCCATAGATTAGGTTTTAAGCATACAAAGAATTGAGGCTGATTACAATGTTTCCCATCATTTACCATTGAAAGAATTCCACGACGATCATGTGAAATGCAGTAAGATTCGTCAGGTATTGTCATAATATGGTTTACAAAAGTGGTATTGGCACCAGGTGATGCAATGCCTGATGTACATAAAAACTTCCATAGAAATAGGTATAATAATTATATTACTTTTAATATGTATGTACGTATATGTATGTATGTATGTTCTCATATTTCAATTTACCTCCACATTGAATCCAACCATTTTTTACTATGCGATGCACATACATATTTATGTAATAAGAATCTCTATAACATTTTGCTACTACATCATATCCAGTACAATGGTTTAAGAAAAATTGGCAAGTCAGTGGCAACAGATCCGAATATAACTGTATGAACATTAAATTTAGCTAAAATATTTCTTAAAACTAGAAAGACTGAACTAAATGCGAATACTTACCATAAACATAAAGGAACCGATTGTACGACCATTTATAGTAAATGTAAAATACACATATTTTCTCTGAAACGCATTAGTATGATGTTATTGTACACCTTATTGTTTACAAATCTGTATAATATTGTATATATAAATGCATTTACCTTAGATTTCTCCATGAAGAGTTTACATTGCTCCATGGCAATTTCTTCATAATATTGCGTACCAATAGGTAAACTAAAGACATACGATTCGCTTATATAGCGTACAAATTCTTTATCACTGCCGAGAAATTCATCATTTATAAAAACTGCAACAGTTCGCGTCAATGGCCATATTTTACCTCCAATTTCCTAAAAAATATTCATTACTCAACAGTAATGAACATACTTTATTCAATACAAATATTATAATATTTACCCTTTTCCTTTTTGTAATATATTCGTGCCAATCTACCTGAAACATTTCTACAATTTGCGGAGACGCAAATTTAAAAGGTAAATGTTGATACAATTTTTCGGCGCATATTCTAGCTTTTTGAAAAGCAACAGTATTTAAAATGCCTACCACTTTCAGTCTAATACGATCGTTTTTAACTAAATTTGAGTAGTAATACGTTTTAATTCCATTTTGCGTCATTGTGACTTAATTTATTGTTACTATTATTCTTGAAATAACTTCTTTCGTAAAATTAAAGAGAAAATTTTGCTCTCTGGTAAAATGATGTATTTACATAAAGTAAAATTATCTAAAGATAAAACATAGTTATACGAACTATATTCACACTTATGTTTCAGAGATTGTTGCATATGTGCGGAGTTTATAATGTGTTCATTATTAGTTGCACTTTCTTTCATTTATGTTTATTTGACATTTTTTTTAAATAAAATAAGTACTATATTCATTTGACATTTTTAAAAAATAAAATAAGTACTATATTCATTTGACATTTTTTAAAAATAAAATAAGTACTATACTCATATGCCCTAATAATGAACTGTAATAACTTTAATAAATATTTATTAACTGTAAACATATTGTTCTAATTAACAGTTTCGACGTTCACATGATATTCCTAAAAAATACATCATTCTGTTATGATATCTTGTTATATTGAGAAAGAGTCTTTTAACTCTTCTGACAATACTTCTGTCGTATTTTCTATTTCGCTTTCTTCGTCGCTGCTACCGCTTGTATCCAAATTATATAAAAAGGAATCATTTTCGCACATAGGAAAATAAAATCTGAAATTTTATATTAATGACTACTTGTAGTACATAAAATTTGTATGTGTAAAATACTAACTTCGGCTGATCCCATATTTTTTGCATAGGTATCTTAAAATGATTTTGTTGCTTCATATGTTCCAAGGGGTTGACCACTTCTAACTCACAAAAAACGCAACGTTGCAATTGAAGTTGACTCCTTACATAATTAACCACTTTCACCTATTTTAAAGTAAACGTTTATAGTCCATGCAAAAATATTTTTTTTACTTAAAACAATATGTCTTACTTTTTGATAGAATGTTAAATCTTTAGATGCTTCTTGGAAATCAAAACCATGGTCAGTTTTCATATGAGCAAGAATCATATGAAAGTGTTTATCAATGTGTGTACAGAATAAACATGTTATACCTATGGCTTCGTCGTTCCAATCAGACCATGTTCCTTCATCTTCACTACTTTGATCCTCTATTATATCATCTTCCTTTCTATTACTCTGAACCTAATAAATAAAAACTTCAATTAAAATAGTTGCAGTCTATAATTACAATACTATAATACACTACCTGCTTATGCCTCCATGATTTTCCAGGCTCTAAATAATTACTTATATAAAATCTATCATATTCTTTATTGTTAGGATTTATACGTTTATGTAATTTTTTGCGCATGTGTTCTTTTAATGCTGTACGATCTTTAAATATTTTTTCACAATATATGCATACCAAACTGGAAAAAAATATGTAATATATATTAAAATAATACATATAAGTAATTCAAGTTACATTTTTATCTTATTACTTTTCAATAGTACTCTCAATCTTATCTATAAATTCATCAATGAATACTAAATTGTCTGGTTTCCCAAAGTATAAATTATGTTCCTCTGCCAAATGTTTTATATATGTGGTACGTAATCCTGAAAATTCTAGTCGACAGAAGATACATCCACGTTTGAAGTTAGTGTCGGTTCTTTCTTTGGTTTGTTCTGACAGAACCCATTCCTTGAAGCAAAAAACATACATTATAGTATTATTGTACTATAACAAAAAAATGTCTTTATGTAGGCTTAATATAAATTCCATACCAACTTAGCTCTATGTATTTCATCTCTCAATGTCTTATCTTCTGAGAGGCAGTCAGAGAGTAAGAAATATGTTTCATTTTTGCTTGGCTGTCCATCAGGTGTGCAATCCATTAACATTGTTGTACAATATGTAGTCATTGGTATTTCTTTAAATTTTATAGCCCAATAATGTATATAGCTGTAATAATAAAAGTAATACAAATTTGAAGCTGAATACATACATAGGTAAATTTCGTAATAATCCGTCAAACCTTCTTAAATTAGCAATATTCCAAACATCCCCTATTACTAGCCTATGTTCTTTAAACAAATGTGTCAGAAGATCTTTCTCGTTATTCGGAAGAACAAACGTTATATCGCATAAAAGGCATTTTGTAGCATAAGGTTTTTCATCTAGCCCAACAAATGGAAATTTAGGTGAGCTATGATTTTGTTTACAAACAGTGCTCGAATGTGACGAATTTTCTGCAACATAATACAAACTGTTTGCATAACAATATTCCTCATAAATCTATGAAAATATATACCTTTGAGATTCATAATTGTTATAATGTGAACAGAAACCAAAATTTTGAAATCTTTTGATTTACTCTTCAAGTTGTTTTCATTTCCATAGGTTAAGTATTAAAACTATGTATTTAAATATGTATGATGCGATACAAAGTTACACCCGATAATATGGTGTTTTTCTTCGTTTTTTTTTTTAAATTCACTTCAAAAATTCATTGTGGAATATATATCGAAAAGATATAAATAACATCATTATAAATTATTAAACAGTATTATTCAGTTCCTTGCAAAACTCACGCATATCACGTGTGTTACCTTTTCATCTGTCAGACTTGGAGATGCTATTTTACTTGATGAAGGGATGTAATAATGAAAAAGATCGATTAATTATTTCGATTCATATAGATGTATTTACAATCTCATTGTATCAGGCACATTTTTATACAATCTTTTCTTATTTAATATACAATGACAAAATAATTTCTGTAGCTTTTGTAAAATAAAATATAAAAATGATTCTTTAATGATATAAATATATGTAACAAAACATTCCAGCCACAGATTGCATTAGAAAATGAAATAATCATATGGAACTATAAGAAATAAGAAAGAGTACATGAATATGGTACCTAAACTTTTATTTTTCTTTCTCATGGTCAGACTTATCTTTAATAATTCCATACAACAACATTAGGTGGCATACATGTAAAGAAATACTGCTAAAAACAGTGCTTGGATAAGCGTTCCAACATAACTCTATAACACCTAAAATGGTCAATTTTATAACAGTACTATAGTTGGTATACCATGTAATGTAAGGAAGAGTATGATAATACCATACATAAAACTGATAATGTAGCGACCTGCTAAATGCAATACCAATAAAATTGGCAGTAAACAATGGTAGAATGAATAGTTGACTCATCGTTGACATATCTACTTTTTCTTTCTTTTTTAATTGAGGCTGCAAACTTATTTCTACATGTTTTAATTTGGCATACGATTTCATATATTTTATCCATTTTGGTGTACAATAAATAAGAGTCAATATGTGTAATGTTAACAATGATGCATGGAAGTATGGATGAACAAAAATATGTTCTGGCAAGAATCTCCAATTAACAGTCCATTTAAATTCAAAAATTCTCCCAAAATTGAAAGAACCTTTAACATAAGCTAACGGATTGTTGATTATAAAAGGTAGACCTAGTATTAGCTGAATTGAACCACAAATGAACAATTGTATTATTGTTTTCAATAATCCTAAATTGCACAAGTAAGCGATCAAAAGAGCTGGTGCAAATAGTAAAATATTCATTTTAATCGATACAGCTAAGCTGTAAAGAATGCTTCCTAAACACCACCGATCATCTAAAAATGCATTTATACTTCCAAACAAAAGAAACATGGCAATTGGATCGTTAAAAAGTCTCAAAGTAAATATAGAATGGACCCGGTAAGATGTGCAACACATAATGATAAGAACATAAGGCGGAACTTTCTTTGTCTTTGCATAAATGCGAAAGACTAGCATAAGTAGGCTTATGTAAAGAGCTGCAAAGATGTACTGTGCTATTTTTATCTTCATTCCATGGTCCGTAATGTAGTACAGCGCGGAAAATGCATAAACAAATCCTGCTGGGTAGACTAATGGTCCAGTATCCCCCTTCAGTTTTGAATAATCCAATGTTCCATTTAAAAAGCCCTCGACTTCTTGCATATATGCTTTCCAATCAATTTCAGTGTATGGTACACGTTCGATAACCAATATGTTCAAAACAATTTCCAGGATTATAAACACTCTTCCAATTATGAAAATTTTCTTTGGGTCTGTAAATAAAGAAACAAGTTTCTCCCGATCTAAATAATTTTTGTACCAATTTTTGACGTTTTTCTTTGTTGATTTCATCAAATTTTGGTCAGACCGGTGATCTCTGCGTGGCGCCATATTGCTACTATACTATATATTTACATAGATGTATGCAGAGAGGAAGGCCCTCTCTGGTACTGGAAGAAAATGTAAAAAAAAAATAGCCCAGAAACAATTTCAAAAGAAACAAAAATATTCTTCGAAATAGTACAATATTTAAGGGTCGAGTTTTATAATAGATTTAGGCCTTCCTATCTGATTTAAGCATCCATTAATTCGGTGGTAAGATTTAATAAGATCATCAATATCGATTCTGATTGCTGAGAAAACTGATAGATTATTTTATGTGTTGTTGCGACCTCGATTCCATGTGAACCTAGTTTTTCTAAAGCAGGATTGATATTAAATGAAAAGTATATCGACTTAAAGGCGAAAAATTATCGATGCTTTTATTTTTAAATAATAATACATAGTTTATTATAATTTATTATACATAGATTTGTTGTATTCTTTATTTCTTTCTTCTATTACATTTCTATCTTGCTTTTTATGTTAAGTATTTTTATATATTTTTATATTACATATTGTTTATATACGACATATAAATATACTTACTAATTTTTTATATTTTTATTTTTATTAAATATTTACTATTTGTGTTGTTTTCATATATTTTTATATTTTTTATATATACAATATACCATACAATATAAAACATTTCGCAAGGTTTAAAGTTTGAAAAAATTTTAAACTGAACTACCTTTTACAATTCAGAGTCATTAGTTATTACTAATTTTTAATTTATATTTCACTGTTTAATATACTTTTTGCCTTTATGCGATATAACTTACATTTTATTTTTATTTTTAATGTCTAATGTAAAATATGTAGGTTATGTAACATTTCCCAAAAACACAAACTATAGAGTGACCAAGAACAGTTATGTTCCTATGTTCTCCACCAATCAGAAGCAATAACGAAAAATCACGAATCACTGTGAAAAGACATCGGATTTTGGAACGAACGTGATTCGGAAGTAACAGCACCGACGAGGTATAGGATAGACCTATCACCCAATGCATTTTCGTGGCCACGTTTTCGGGGGTCACGTAACCCCCTTACCATTTCCGTGTCACATCCTGTATTACCAACTGGAACTAAAATTTGCTGACAGCGTCCTTAGTGGTAGAAATTGAAATTAAAAATAGCTATATATATAGCTATATATATAGTCACTACAGTCTCGCGAATACAATAGAATATTGTTTTCTAAAACGCTTCAACGATTTCAAATACTAATTTCGATTATGATTAGCTAAACTTTATGTTGGGTATAAATAACAAATGAATGAAGCTGTACGTACAATAAAGAATATGTTTAACTGCAAAATTCGAAATGTTGTAAACAGCCAAATATTAATATGTACTTTATAAATTTCATGTTATAGGGTGACATAATTTTGTTCCTATTATTAATTATCTTCATTGCTTTGAACAATAAGAAAAGAAATAAATAAGAGTGTTGTTATATAAATCATATGTGCATTATATAGCATGTGGTTATTATGAAAATTTTCATGAACATTAGAAAACGAATGTTTTAATAACTTACTAAAAACTACTAAGTAAGCCAAGCTTTATATTTATATTTGAAATTTGAACACCAATTATTACTATATATGTTAACAATAAATAAAAGATTCGTCTTAACATCAACTACAACAATATGTAATAAAAAATACTTAGTTCTATATTTATTTAAAAAATTAAGATGACCATAATTTTTTATTAAAACAAAATATTTTGTAATTTTTTTCTATTGGAATTTATAGATGACTGAGTATCGATTAACTGTTGTTAAAAACATTTTCCCACCAGATTATCCGAAATTTTTAAAACATCCGTAGATGCCTTCTTTTGGGTCGCTGATGATAGGCCCAACAGAGCTGTGCATTATTTAGATAAAAAATTATTTGCATTGATACGTAATGTTACGATAAAAATTACTATCTTATTGAAGACGGTCCAAACGATGTCGTGTTTGGACTCATTTTCATCCGGATAAGTTCTACAACTTATTCGTATTAACAATATTATTTTGATTAAAAATATAAAAGTTCAAATTGCCAATAATGCTCGATTCTCCATCTGTTTACATTGTAGGCTGTTTGTCAGTCTCTGGGTCTCCGACGTTCGGCACCCAACGGGTGTTGTCGGCCGTGTCGTCGAGCTGACAAAAGTTATCCGAAGATTTAGGGTCGCCCCAGACAAGACAGGCAAGATGCCGAAGTTGTTTGGGTGCCCAAAATCGTCACCCATAAGGGCTGAGCGTATCCGTTGGTCGCTTGAGAGGTACTCGATGTGCTCGCAACAAAGGCCAAGTGCCGAAAATCGTCTCATTTGCTAACAGAACCCCAGAACCGTCCACTCCCCTCTACACCCCTAAGATGCCAATGCTGGAGCGTGTCGGCCACGGGCAGGTAACAGGCCACAGACAAAAGTTAGAAATCTCTGCCAACACGGACGCAGTCACGGTGCAGAATTTAATGAAAAAATTCAATATTCGTGTATATCACGATATGAAATACATTCCTTTTCCATAGAATGCGTATGAGGATGGAAATTGTTATTAATAATTATATAATAATCATTTCCATGCATAATACAATTTTGCAATAATTATATGTCAATCATTTTTATTTATTCCCAATTTGCTTTTACTATATGTTTTATACCTATTCGAAAAGTAATATGAATGTAAAGATAGATCGAGATTGTTCTTCCAAGAACGTGAATGGGGATCACATTGAAAACACTGAGAATGAGTCGGATAGCGAATAATAACTGAATGTTATAGTTATATATAATAGTTTTTTCAATAATTGTTAAAAAGTGTTACTTCGATACTTCCCCTTCGAAATTTCGTTTTTTAATTTTGCGGAGCCTAAAAAATTGCGGTCAGGTAAGACCGGCGAAGGATGCGGCGTTCGGCGATTCAGGTAGCTAATTGCAAGTGCACCGACTGATCGACCCCTATTCACCGGCAGGCTTGGAAGAACCAATGTCCTTTGTACTATGGATTGCATTACCTTTACTGTACACTCGGAGTGCACAACACCCTAACAACAGTTTAGGTAAAATATGTAAATGAGATCCCCAATAACTGTTTCAGTCAGAACTGTTATATATGTAACAGTTTGAAACAGCTATTTGCAGAACATTTTCAGTCCCTATCAAAAAATAATTAATCTATAATTGCGAGGGACAAGTGAGAACGAACAGACCGATGTACACATATAATGTGTATCAATATATCATTTCTTTCCTTGAGACTGTCTACATTCTGAATCCTACATGTATTACGTATGACTTTTTAATTAATTTATTAAATACATAAAATGGTACTATTTATTACATCCTGTGTTTCATATTAGGTACTGATATTCTAATTGCAGACAATTAATAAAAATGTGATTATTAATAATCACTGTATTATTTTGTGGAATTAAATACAATGTATTAAAATTCCTCCGTTTAAATACAATGCTTTCTGTTTAATAAACAGAATAAATGCTTTTTCAATTTATATAAATAAGCTTTTATTTATTGATAGTAAACAAAATATTAGTAATTGTTGTTGGAAATTGAAATACCTATTTAGCGCTATTTTTATCTTTTATTTGATTCATATAAACAGTTCTTGGCTTCTTTGAACCTTTTGCTATCAAATACAATTTTCAAAACAGACGGAAAAATATTCAAAAGATTGTCAACAAAAATTTTAATGACTGTTGTGCGAGGTTCCATATTCGTTACAAGTTGCAGCATGTCTATTATTATCGATATTGTTATTATTGATAAGCAATTGTTTCAAAACTGATAGCAATAATGGTAAAAGATCAGCTAAATCTGAACTCCTGTATGCTTTTACGATATAACGATAAGTCAAATTAGCAGTAAACAGAATTTTATACAAATTTATTGTTTATAATTAATAAATTCTTGCACAATTTATGAAAATATTTGGAGAAAATAACTAATGATTCAATATGTAATGTCAATATATAATAATAGACACGTCGCAACTTGTAACGAATATGGAATCTCGCATAACAACTGTCATTTAGATTTTTGTTGACAATCTTTTAAATATTTTAACAAATTCGTAGCAGAACGTTCAAAGAAGCCAACAACAGTTTATATGAATCAATTTCAAGGTAAAAATAGCGCTAAATAGGTATTTCAATTTTCAACAACAATTATTATTATGTTTACTATCGATAAATAAAAATTTATTTATGTAAATTGAAAAAGCACTTATTCAGCTTTAAAATGAGTATAGAAACAAAAAGCATTGTATTTAAACAGAGATGAAATATTCAGGTTGAATTAATCATGTAATGGCTCGTTTGGTTTAGTTTTCCAGAATGCGACTGTAACTCGGAAAGTAGCTGAAATACGCGCTGTGCATTACACGTCAGTAACAGTAAATTGGCAACTATGCGACAAATATTCTCCGATGTGATTTGGCAACTACGCCTTCGATGCCTGTAATTCAATATAATTCCTAAACTCACCACTCTAAATCGTAGAGGGCATACCAAAACCTCTGATTTTTTGAAGAGTCGGTATTTCAGAACGTGAGACACGAAGTCCCATAAGATGATAGGTCTATCCTATACCTCGTCGGTGGTAACAGTTCATCCCATCTCTTTATGTATTACGTGTATTAGAACTATTCTTATATTTACTAACTCTGTGCCGGTATCCAAGCTGCATAACCTATAAACTGTATATTTAATTTAAAGTATGAAATATTAAATAAAAACTACAGCAAGGCGTGTTTGTTATTGTATAATGTAGATGTACGATACTTCCATTAATAATTTGTTAGCATCGCATCACATTTTTAATTCAATTTCAAACAATAATACTCTACGGAAAATAGATAGCTACATAACTTCAAAATATACTAGAATAAATACACTAATATTTCAAGCAACTCACACGTGCGAACAGTTTATCGTATAGTAAGGTTAACCGCAACTTGTATACATTTCATAAATTACTAAATAACTTTTGTTAAATTAACAATTGTAAGTTGTTGAAAACGAGATAGTAAAAAATGGTGGTATTTACTTGTAACCATTGTGGAGAAACATTACAGAAGCCGAAAGTTGCAAAACATTATGAATTTCAGTGTCGCACTGCACCTTTTTTAACTTGTGTTGATTGCTTTAAAGATTTTCGGTATGTATAAGTCAGATACATGCTTCTCGTATATAACGATTAAGTTTCTCTGGCCTTTAGTAATAAAATATAAGACTTATTTTGTATTATTAATATTTTATATTATTTTCTGATTATGTCTTTTCCAAACATAAGATTATGAATGGCTTTAATATTGTTATAAATAGTTACATGCTTCCTGTTCACTAAATAGGATTACACAAATATACTTTCCAAGAAACTTTCCATTATGGAGTATTAGCTTTATATTGTCATGCATTTATTATCATTGTTCATACATTTTATTATTTTCAGAGGAGAAGAATACGTGGCACACACAAAATGCATAACAGAAGCTGAACGATATGGAGGAAAGGACTATGTTCCAAAAGCTGGAGCAAATAAAGGAGAACGAAAACAACAAGAATGGATTAATATAGTTAATGGCATATTGAATAACTCAAAAAATTTGTCGAATGCTGAGCGAAACTTTTTGAATACCTTATCAAAGTACGAAAATATTCCAAGGAAGAAAGTTAAATTTTTTAATTTTGTTAAAAATGCTTTAGGCAACAAAGTAAATTCAACAGTTATTGACAGTGTATGGGACAAATTGGAAACTGCTCATAAAAATAATTTACAAACTACAACACAGAAGCAAAAACAACAAAATGGTAAACATTATTTTACAATTTCATTGTGAATTGAATTTAACAAACAGTTGTTTTAAAAATATTTTGAATATTCGTTTTGTATGTACATAGATGAAGGAGATCACAAGGTGGATGACAGAAGTAACGTAAGTGAGCATCAAGAAAGTAACATTATTGAAAATCAAAATAATGAAAACATATATAAAGAAAACCAAAATGAAGAACAACCCAATAAAAACAATAATGATGCTAATAATGTCAGTAAAAAAAATAAGTCTAAGAAAAGAAAAGCAGATGAAGCAATGGAAGAAAATACTGTGGAACCTGTATCGAAAAAGAAAGGTAAAATTATGCATACAGAAGATCAAGTAGAAAATTCAGTTTCGAAGAAGAGAAATAAAAGTATTGTACTTTCTGAATCATCTGCTAACCAAAATGGTGAAGGACAAACTAACGAGAAATCAACCTTTGATTGGAAAGGTACTATTTTAGATATAGTACGAAACAAGGGAGAAATTTCCCTAAAGAAACTACAGAAAAAAGTAATTTCTCAATACATGAAGTTTTGTTCGAATGAAGTAACAAATGAGAAAGCATCAATTAGATTTAATAAGAAATTAAAAAAAGTATCAGGAGTATTAATATCTGATGAAAAAGTGACACTAGCATAATTTTAAAAATTCCAATGAATCTTCCAATGATACTTCGTTTTTTTCCAAACAATGTAGTACAGTTCAGTTACTATTATTAATGATCATTGACAATTACCATTTATTATACATAAATTTAGAACTATTAAATTACTATTAACTGAAAGGTATACTTTAACATATTATTTCTTCTGCTTTTCTAACACATGTTGACATGTTCAAGATGGCTCTAACAGCTCGATAGCCGAGAAATAAAGATAAAAATGGTCGTAAATAAAATTTTAAAAGCAGATTCAATTAATTCCGCGGCGCTGGTTTTGATGTGTTCAGTTCTAGAATTTGATTTTGACACTCGACAGTTTTTTAAACTTCTCGCTTGACATTTCTGTGACTGCTTTATATATAAATATGTGTATATTTATACTTAAATATATAAAGACAACATGTGATGATTCATTAATATCATAAAATGTAAAATTAGTATCTATTGTTGATTGTCCATGAAGTACAAAATTTTTATAAAGAACATGTTCATTTAGGAATAAATACTTGTAAATAAACGTCTTTAAATGTCTACTTCAATTGATTTTTTAAGATTAAATTGTTTGGTATGAAAGATTTGTTTATTTTCACAGGAAGTGTAATTTAAATGTTCTTTATTGTATTTAAGAAATCATTGTTTGTATTAGACGTTTAAAAATTTGTCTAAATACCAAGCATGATTATTCATAGTGGCTAAAAGACCCCCTGTAAGCACTTTGGAATCATTGGGTCCAAAATTTATTGGTTGTTGGTCAAATAATTGTGAGACTGTACCACCTAAAGCAGTAAGAATTGCAGTGCCTGCGCAAATGTCCCATTTATTTATTGCTGTTATGTGAACATATGCAGTTGCATTTCCACTCACGACTTCTAAAAACTTGTAGCCTAAATAAGTATTAGAAGATAATATAAATTAGCGAATGCTATGAAACAAACTAAATGGGTAAACTGATAATGTAAGATTACCTGCACCAGCTGCAGAAACAATGTCGACACCTTTGCCGAATGCAATTTTACTAAGATTATAAACTTGTCCAGCATGCGATTGCGATACAACTAAAATTGGTGTTCTCTCATCTTCTGGCTAGTTTTGAAAATATCATTTAATGTATCTATCTGAAAAAGTTTTCGGTTGTATTACCTTAGGAAGAATTTGTAAATTTCTGGACACTGCATGATTAGTCCACGACCAAAACAGACTTGAATTTTGTTTTGGTTCGAATGGTTTATATATTACACCTATTATAGGCCTTCCTTTAACAGCAACGCAGACCATAGTTGTAACATATTGCAATAAATTTTCTGCATTGAACAAAGATGGTAAGTAACAGACATTAATGTTTTAAATTTATAATCATAAGAATGGTAAGTTGATGATATGAAAACACCTGTAAATTCTTTTGTAGCATCGAGAGGATCAATCCATACTGTAATATCATTTGCATTAATAGTCTCATCTTGAATCTTATAGTCTATTAAGCTATTAACAGTGTCTTTTATGTCTTTTACTGTAACTTTATCACAATCTTTTGACGTTTCTTCAGATATTACTGTTATTCCTGGGAAAGCCTCTGTCAAAGAATGGTACATTGCACAATGTGATCTATAGTCTGCTTCTGTTACCGGTTCATTTACACCTTTCAAATTAAAAAATTTAATTAATAACACACAATTCATTCGGATAAGTCAAATTGTTTTCAAGTATTCAATGTATTATACTAATTACAATACCTCAATAACATAATTCACAAATTCTGATAATACAAACATATTACCTTCTTTTGTTTTTCCTTTGCTCTTAATTTCAAATTTAACTTGATCATGAACTGCTATTACTTTAGAACCTCCGAGTTCGGCTGCCTTTATCGCAGCATTAAGAAGGGACTTTAAAGAAACATTTTTGTCACGTATACTTGTATAAGAAGTCCGATTTGTATACAAATATACAGCACTCGAGAATAATAATATGATTCCGCAGCAAATCGTTCTTCTTGTCCGGACGCTCATTCTGATGTGCATTGCAAACCACTATCCGTAAATTTCCTAAATTTTATTATTCTAACTTAATTTATATGCCGGGACATTTTAATTGTTCAGCGTGCAGCCATTTTTCATTTATTTTAATACACTAATGTTTACACTGTTTACATGTTCGAACGAATGTCTCGTGAGATTCACTCGATGACGTATTAGGTACTGTGAGCGCTATCTTTGAAATAAAGTTCAAATTGTTATGGAATAAATGTTATTTTATTGCATACATTCGTTACGTTACATTCAAATAATTATTGCACGTGTGTTAACTGCGCGTATTGTTTCGTCTATCTTAATTAAATAATAATAATCTAAACGAAAAACATATTACATAATGTTAATATAAGTATTTATACATTTATGTATAATGACGTATAGTCGTATTACTTGTCAATATTTAACGTGTTATACAATATTTTATGTAATTTTGTATTTATCTTTTACACAATTTATAATTATTTTATAAATAATTATTTATAATTAATTTATAGTATTTATACCACGCCGACTCTAGTACTAGCCGTACTGAACAACGTGGCAACACTGTCTGCGGACGGATCGGGAGTTCTATATCAGAGGGGAAATCTGTCTATTTATATTCAATAATGGGAGTCTTGTACTTGGGATTATAATTAACGCTTTTTTCATACGAAATTATGTTAAAATACACGATTCTTTATTAATTATGTATATGGTAAGTATAGAAGTGACATTAAAGTATACTAAAATTTATAAATGTGGTCTATATTTTGAGGACTCTTGGAATAGTTTGGTGTTGTGGTACATAATATTTGAAATATTTATAGTGCTTTTAGGAAAATATAAGCAGAATCTGATATAAGTATGGAGCAAAGTAAAAACATCTTTGAAGGGGGCGGCACGAATTTGACCTTGACTGTCACGCTATGGTCCTCGAACAGTCAGTAGGGAAAACAGATTGTGGAATGGTTTAAATTTTCTGTGTGGATCCACAGACACAGACGAGGTCACCGACGAGATATATTTAAAGACTGCCAGCCTTACGGGAGAATGTGTCGCTCGAATAATACGTGTAGGGTTGAAAATCCCGCGGATAAATGCGGAACCAAGATGCAGCCTACTCTGCACAGAACCATTAGGAGACTGTCTACTAAGAATGACCACCGACGAGGTATAGGCAGTCTGTATGTAGTATCAGAGAGGATACGTAGTATGCTTAAAACAATTTCCTCTCTGCTTAAAAATTGTTCGAGCTACCGGACATAGTGATGGGCACCATCGACTAAAAACTATCGACTAAATCGATAGTAGCCAACTACTATTTTCAGTCGACTGATTTTTTAAACTATCGACTGAATTTAGGGGGTCTCCCACTTGGACGCGTTCCTTTTGGACGCCGGGCCGATTGGACGCGTTCCTTTTAGACGCCGGGCCGATTGGACGCGTTCCTTTTGGACGCCGTGAATTGGACACATTTACAGAATTTTAAAATCGCTGTATCTCCTAAACCGTGCGCGTCCAATCGGCCCGGCGTCCAATCGGGACGCGTCCAAACGAACGGCGTCCAAGTGAGACACCCCCGTTGGCTACTATCGATTTAGTCGATAGTTTTTAGTCGATGGTGCCCATCACTACTCGTGTCTTCTCGTTGTAATTGAGAATCTGCCTTAAAGTGTACGAAGCCTGTGCCACAATCAGTGATGAGATTGGCTAACTTTCCTCACGTATGCGCGGCTATTTTAGCCTCAGTAAAGTAAAATTCTGGATAAAATAGGATACCTTGGCTCACCTTGCAAAATTTTAAAAAATTGTTATGATTTGATTTTGAAAATAGCGAACTCTACGCCACTTTGTAGCTCCTTCTGCAATATTAGCTGCGCCATTATATAATAAAATATTAACAATAACTTATCACAAACTCGTAAGACACTCATCTCGTCTCGGAAGAGATTATTCCGGTACTTTCCCGCCAATATTACTGCCCCACTACCTTTCCCTTCATAATATAGTACGTTACTGTTTTGGGCTCGCGCATGAGCGAGAAAAGTTGGCTAAGTTGGCATCACTGGTCATAATCCGCATGAGTCATTGAATCGGAACAAGTTTAAATCAATTCAAAAGCAAACTGTTATTTGTAATTTTACGATAACTGCGCCGAATTTATATTTAAAACTTGAAGGATACATATTTATGTTTTCGAAAAATGGATGCAGATTTGGACGAATATCACAAAATTCTACTGGAAGCTAACCTTCCTTTGAGTTTAAATGATTTGAAAAATCCCACAGAAGAATATGTTGTTAATTTATTTAACACATTTTTAAAATCGTTTCATATCGATGTTGATACTATTGAAAAAGTAAGATTGTAAAATATAAATATTTTTAATAAATCTGATTACGATCAACGTAGAAATTTCGAATTCTTTACAAATTTGTGTTTCATGAAATTCTACTGTAGCCAACAAAGAGACAGCAAGATGTAATGTCACTTTATGATAATGCTGATATAAGTCGGCTTATAAATTTACATGTTGCTATGGTACAAATATGTGATCGAATATATATAACTGATCTATGTATTACAGATATTACTAGTCCAGGTATGTATTTCACAATGTAGATTTAAAATCTTATTTTAAAGTTTTTTATTTCCTTTTATTTGTTATTAATTTTAATATCATAATTATGTTGTTGAACTACTTTGAATACAAATATGTGAACAATCGTATAATTTAAAAACTTTTATATTATTAATTACATAATTGTATATGTATAATAACACAAATGTATTAAGTATCCATACATTACACTTTATTTATTATGTTGATTTACGATGGATGCATGTTATTGAACATTCTTTATTTATAGATATATGATTATATCAATGTAATGAAGTATAATTTCATTAAAAAAGTCCTTAGGAGAAAGAATAATTTAAATATTATGTTACCTAGGTTCTAAAAGAATACGCAAACAAGCCAAATTTCTTTCAAATTTTATATTATATGCAAATGCCAAAGGATCAGAAGTCTGGGCTATAGTAAGCGAAACAAAAAACAAAGCACATGAACTACAAGAAATGTTGACTAAAAACGATGAAGTAATAAAAGCTATAAAAGACAAGAAACTGCACATAACAGAACAATTGTCAATAAAGGACAAAGTAAAGCGCTATTGTAACATATTGTTAAAATACTTCAGCAATAGTTATCTTTCTATTTATGATTTTTATTTTTCCAGATTTCATTGGACATTCAAGCAATTAAGTCCAGACTTTCACAAAATAAGGAAAAATATATGAAACTAACAGCAGAAATGACCGCAGCACAGGAAAAACAACAAAAGGCAATGAACGTTTCTGAATCTTACAAAGTAAAAGCTTCCAATGTAAGTTTACCTGTCTAAAATGATTAAAAGTATACAAGAATTTGTATAAAATAATCAATGAAATATATCTGAAATTCGAAAATCTTCAAAATAGCTGGTTACATAAGAAAATAGTTCTACAGAGTATAGAGAATATCAAAAAATGACTTCAATTCTTTTCAATGGAATCCTGATTTTTATTATTACAGTTTGATCATTTTTATTGTGAAAAATTGAAGAATGACTTTATCTACCAAAGATTACTTCAGAGAGCTTAAAAAGTACATAATAATATACTATTGCAGTTAAGTAAGACTATAGCAAAATTGGAATCTGAGGTTGTAAAGAATCCTGAAATGTATGAGAAACGTTTAAACGAGCTAGAAAATCAACAAAGTACCAAGGTCAAGCAACGTGAAATGCTACAAGAAGCATATCAGGAGAAGATGAATTTGTTCGAACAACATAAAAAATGTCTGAGTTTTATTCAAGAGCAATTAGATAAGCTCAGCGAAGTGCAATATACACATCAACAATTGCAGTACTTAGATAGCTATCTTTATAATCATAACTAGTAAAATACTTATAATCATAAAGAAAGAGACTAATACGTGTGTGTTTCCAGCAAATTAAATGTACAAGGAGACAGTCTTAAAAAGCAAGATGAACTACTAAGAACAGAAATCGAGAACTACGAAAAAAGGTTGAAGACTGAAAAAGACAAAGGAAACGAAACAAATGAAGTAAATGATCTTCATATGCAATGTGAACAACGTCTTATACAACTGCGTAATCTAAGCGCACAACTGTTACGGTATAACGAATTGTAATAAATTAACTACTTATAGTTCTATAAAAAATTATAAAAAATTCATTTCACTACAGTGACAAAAACATGCATCAACAAACACTAGAAAAAGAACAAGTTCAGTACAATGAAAATTGCTTAACATTGGAGGAAATGCAAAGTGTTATTAAAAAATTAGAAGAAGAAACTTCAGCACTTATTAAGAATTATCAACAGATTTATGACAGTGAAATATCGAAGGTAAGTACAGTAAGGAACATGTAAATGCATTAATAAGTATGTAAATTTAATCTTTTTCTGTATGAACAGGAAACAGCTCTGTGGGAAATGGACATATGAATAAAGCAAATGGTATTGTTTTATAAGATAAAATCTTTACCATTATTATTATTATTATTATTATTATTATTAATAATAGTATATTTTTATAATAGGCAAATAATTTTAAATATACATTGCTTATTTCCATATAATATATACAGAATATTATTTATCCACATTAACGATAGGGATCTTACTTCGTTCGAAACGATCAGAAATATGTTAGGTGATTCAAAAGAAACACGTAATTATAAAATGAAAAAATTCTCGAAAATTTTTTTAAAGATCTTTCATTTAAATAATATTTTATAAATAATAAAATCTAGTACAAACATGTAGGAAATAAATTTCGAGAATAATTGGTTTTTCATATCTTATTTAATTACATGTATTAACAATATTTTTACATAATCATGTATTATGTATTTAACTGAATCTATTTATCTAAATATTATTTTCATTGAATTATTCAGTAATTCTGAAATATTTATATCCGGAATGATAATAAATACACAAGCCAGTAACAATATATGTATATCTTTTATACAAGAAACAATATAAGTACTTAAACTTTATTATACAGACATTTTCGATAATTTCGATACATCTGACTTTTAATAAATATCTGATCCATTCGTCTTCTACATCATTTATTATTTGTAAGAATTAGTATTGTTTCAGAATTCTTTTCCTCTTTCATATTATATAATGAATTAAAACTTATTCTCTATATAAAAATTAAATTCAAATCATTCGTATACATTTTTGTTTTTATTCATTGTAAATAAGAACAGCATTGTACTTACGGAAGTCGTCACTGTGAACGACATTCGTCGCTGAAAATATCAATTCTCACAGTTGGTACAATATTTGGTTTTACTTTGTAATTTTTATAATTTCACGTGTTTTGTATGTATCTTTATAAGATAATATTGAATCAGTTGATAGCTTTAATGTTACAAAAAAGAAATTTCAAACATATTTAAGATTACAAATTGATACATTGTTCCAATTATAGTATAGTTTACGTTATTGAGAATGGTTTTAACAGTAACTATATATAATACAAATTACGACTGAACTTAAGTGTGTTTTCTGTGCAACGATTCCGTATATTATATACATATTGACAACTTCAACAATGTAACAAGCTTTAACAATTGTGATTATAAACTAAAATAATGTACAATATTTATACCAGCATATACATGGACTATCATATTATTTGCATAAACGGACAGGATGTAGTGGTTATTACCTCACATTCTGTGAGTACATTAACATCTACCACTAAGCAGAGGTATATACTATGTACATAATATCTTTCATTCTCAAAGAAAATATCTATATATGAATGGTCTAAGTGGACAGGAGAATTATTTAGATATTTATACACGAAGGAGTGATTCTTTAATGGACAATGGAATGACTCCTAAATGTACAGAAAATGTTACATTTCTTACATATTTACCAATTCCCCTTTCACCTGCCTTTTGTACAAGTATCTCAATATATATTTAACATATTACCTTTACAATACTTTTTAAATTTCTTTCTTATACAACTCTGATATTCCTTGCAATTTTCGTTATTGTTTTGTTAATTTGAACGCATTGTTACACATACTTTTTTGTGTTAAATGTATAATGTTCACTCAATTGAATCTTTAAATTGAAGTCATCAATACAACTTATTTAATTAAATTACTCTACATGGCAGTGATATAGAAAACTAAATTCTGGCATTCCTATATTTTTCTTCTCAAATGAATTTATCTTTCCTCTTGTATAGAACTTTATAATAATAAAAAAAAATACCATTTGCTTCAAATTTATCATAAATATAGTACACCAAAACCTACGTAATTATAGAAAGAGTTTGTTATTTAATTCCTTTTTTCTGGATTTCATGGTTAATTAAGAATTTCTAATTCATTATTTTTGACATTTGAAGAAAGAATTAACTTCAATAAGGAATAAAAATGTATATCCTTCTTCATATTTTTAGTAATAAAACGCAATAAGAGTTAAACTAAATATTAATTTGCCACGAATAAACTGTATACAATATGCACCCTTTGTAAATATACAAATGCACAGGTATAGGGAACAATTTCAATAACCTATTGTAAAACATAATAAATTTAAATTGTTTGTACACTGGATTTTTTAAAAATTGTATCAGGATACACATGATACCAATAGAATTAGAATTTTAATAATTGCTTGCCTTTTTCACGAAAATAATGCCTTTTTTTAAAGATATTCTACAAAGCTATATGTATACATATTGTATAGCTTCTGTAGGGTATGACATGAGTCAGCCTTCTCACATTATTTAATACACTGAATTATATCACTATTTATTTAAACATGTCCACACAAATGCATTATATGTTTCTTTTTTATTTGATATTGATATTCATGTAACATTTAGTTGAACACTCTGATTGGTAAAAAGAAATCATAATAGTATATCTTTTCCAATACACTAATTGTAAGTAATAGTATGATGAAGTACACAGTCTTTTTAAGTAAATACCAATTCCAAGATCGATTCTCCTTCTGTTCTGATATAATTTTTTATTTTTTCATGTTATTTAATGTGCTTCACTATGTTTCACTTCTTTGTACGAAAGAATAGGTAGCCAATGAATATTTCCGAAAAGTCTTTTAAAAATGGATTTATAATCACTGCACATGCTTGAAAAATGTGAATAGGTGCTATATGAGGATGTGTCATCGGATATTTTACTCTGTATACGTTTGATTCTGAATAATGTAATGTTATGCAAAAAATTTAGTTTTTCAGTAAAATTACACATATATGTATGTATATATACTTCATAGTAATTTGTATGGCAATACTAAAATAAATTAAATAAATGTAGATTATAATCATTTGTAACATAAAACATCTAATAAATTATAAAACAATAAAAACTATAATTTGATACAAAATATTAAATACAAGATAAAGGTCTTAGGTTTATTAATAGTATTGACATGGACGAAATATTAATAGAAATCAGTTTGAATGCACTACAAAGTAGAAATGACGTTAGTTAAAAGTATTTTCTGAAGTAGAAATGTATATAAAAACACAGTTTCATCTAAACATAAGTTACGGGCAACCCTATGCATATAGATAGGCATAAAGATACATTATAGAAAAATTACAAGATCTGTCTAAATATATTCTTAAACTGTTTTCAAAAACAAGTCAGTCATGTATTTTTTTAGCAAAGTATCTAAAATTTTTAAATATAAGAAATAATATTTTTCAAAAAAACATGAAACATCTCTGATTTATTTTCAGTGGAGTCCCTGGCCATTGTATAATTATTAGCCATTCGTTTTAGTCTGTTGCATAAACTTTACAATTTTTAAATAAATTTTGTAGCCAGTTCAATAATAACTGAATATTGTAAATATACATACGAAATTGTATTTAAAAATAAAATTAATGTACAAGAAAAGTAAATAAGTACATATTTTTCAGTTTGTATGTTTTGAATTAATCAAATATTAACATAAGAATAAATATTTGGTACGTTTCCTGATTTTTAAAAGGCATTAAGAATTATAAATAAAAATGTTTGAAAAAAGCATATGTTAAAACACATGTTTAATATATCAAAGCACATAAGCATATTATAAAGACAATTAACAGAATCTTTCAATACACATTTATGTACATCCAGCAAAAGAAAACGTACAGTGTCTTAATTTATTGTTCCCTTCCCCATTATATCCATTTTCATTTAATGTTTTTTTTTAATTGGTTACGGAGATCCGTGTAGTAATGAGCCATGTCTGAAAAAATGTGGTGTGTACAATGTTCTTTGTCTTCAATCACAAAACTTTCTTAAATGCTGAATTCCTTAAAGATCCACTACGATGGGAGCAAAAACTATTGTATACAACCGACAATATGGAAAAAGGAAACATTATATTTGTTCAGTATAGCCCACCACTACTATTTTGTTTTCATTTTATAAATCTACTTTCATTCATAAATTTAAACAGAGCTGACCTGAATAGATGAAGTCAATGATTCTGTTTCATTGTGTGTTCTTAAATTAATTGTAGTCTCCTTATTAGTATTATCTATTTCTCCACTCAATGCGTGACGCTCACCATCAATTAATGCAACATTAGCATCTACTGTAACTGAATTATTTTCTACGCTAATATTCTTTTTTCTGATTGAACATCCATTTACATTTCCATCAAGCTCTGTCGGTTCACTATTTAACATTGAAGAACTACCTTTAATACTCTCTTTTGAAGTCGTCTGAGATCCAAGTTTCTTCTCTTTGTCCGAGACGTTGACATGAGCATTTTTAGCCACCTTGCCATCCTTATCCTTAGGCTTTTTTCCAAGACCTGGAAAATTCGTGATTTTCGACGCGGTTTTCTGATCCTTCGATTGTCTCATTGAACCAACTCTGTTCGGCTCTGCAGTGTCTTCTTCACTGATCGACACAAGATTACTTTTACCTTCTCCACCGGAATCTTCTTTCGTTACTTGAATTGGTATGTCATCTAAACAAAGAAAAAAGAAATAAAAATAGAAATATGTTATTAATACTATGTTTCGAAAAAAATATACCAAAGTATGTATACATTACACGAAAGTATATATATATTACTTTATATAAATACTGTGAAAGAAGCATATATGAAGAATTTCACATTTTGTGTGTGAAGTTAAAGTAATATAAAAAGTTTTACAATATTAAGTTTTTGCGATTTAAAAGAAACACAATGTTATTTATTATTTTCTTTATCTAAAAATGCAGGAATATCACTAAACTGTCATTAAAAACATGAAAAAAATTATTATATATATTATTATATATTTTTTGGTATAGAAGGATTACGATATCATGCAAAATTTTGAAATTTGCTTTAAAGCAAAGTTTTCAGTTGAATGTACTATGTGTAACATAAAAATTTATCGCACAATCCATTGAAAATGAAATTGATCTTAAAATCTCTTCTACAATCTCGTGATCCCCTCTATACTAAATAATTTGTATTAAACTTATGAAATGTTTCTATATATCTAACTGAAAACATCCACACACACACACACACGCGCGTGCGCGCGCGCGCACCAAAACTGTATGTAATCACTAAATAGACAAATTCGGGCATCACATTACGGCTAATTAATTTGTGCACAAAAGAAATGATTTTAGCTAATAGAAAAAAATAAGAGGAGAACAATGAGGGGGCCAAGATGAACCTGCATTATAACAAATTCAATATTCTAGACACAAACAAACATGCTAAAACTTCATGCAACTGTCCATAATGTGCATCTGTGACTATACATATGTAGCAGGATCAGGCAGTTATGAATTGCTTCTTCTAAAAAAGACCATATCTCTGAAACGAATTTATAAATGAATACACAAACCACTCCTAATTGAATTGTTTAATATTATATGGTGTAAGAACTAATCTGTCGCGTGTATATTGAAGAAAATTTTAGTGATCCTAAAGTGCTGAAACTGAACCACCAATACCATGTATTTGTTGATAAAGCAGCAGTTGTACGATAATTCAATGGTTTATTTCCATCCACATATACATTTTCCATCGATTCATGAATCATTTCTCCGAGAACTTTCTCTTCCAAGACACTGTACAAATGAGATCCAGAAGTTATTTTATTCTCCCCATAGGCAGACTCACTACCTTCTTTCTGCTCCTTCCTTTTTCGCAGATTCGCTTTCACATTATGATCTTCATTGTGTTCAGATATATTTCTTTTCGAATGATCTTTGCTCCTTCTGGGAGAGGATTTATTAGGTGAACTATGAGCACTGCACACGCTTCCACGTCTAGAACCCTCCAACGAGGAAGTAGAACTGACTTGTTTCACTCTGCCGGTTTCCTCGTTCGTTGCTGTATGGGAATGCTTTGATTGCCAAGGGAACCATTTCGAACTGCTGGATACTGTTGGTTGAGGTTGATCAATTTCGTGTTGAGTAGCATTGTTGAGTTCAGCCGCGAATAACTTCTCATCCAGATCGTCTAATGACATATGTTTGCAACCAATGCACATTTGCTAAATCCAGATGGCTTGTGAATGTGTTTATGATTATGCAAATGCTTGAACACACTTAAATTTTGTGTGTCGAAAGCACACTTCCCACAATGCAAAACAAACATGTGGAAACACTTTTCGCTAATATAAATACAAAGGACTTTTAACTCGTGTACATAACTAACAATTTTGATCTATAGCTAAATCCTAGACATAATTCTGCATGCGAAATGAATCATATAATGTACAAATACTGTGTTCATGCACTTTCGATTTTATATTCATAGGTTTTGTACCATTGATATGAAACTCTATAATCTGAAACATTTACTCTCTTCTTTACGTCATATTCTAGTTTAGTGCATACTAACCGATGTTTGCTGTACAACATGAATAACGTTAATAACATGCTGGGTAGTTATATAAATAATTTAATAAAAATCAGATTCTGTATGTGGTGCATATTTACAAAAAAAAAAAAAAATAAACCCAGAGACATGAATGATACATGGGAGACCAGTATTTTGTCAAAATATTTCTTTATGATGATTGATAGGAAACGATAGCATTTAATGTTAAAAACCTACCTGGCAATTTTTTCGTTCGGAAGGAGGCATTTGTGATCATGGACTTAGATACCGTTGCGGTTGCACTTGGTGACAATGCAACGCTTACACCAATGGATCCATCATTTAGTTGACCTGAAGTAGCGAAATTTTTTTACGATGCTTGGTATTTACTTGTTATTATCATTAAAATTATAAGTGTGCGAGAAACCGAAAATGTCGGAACGGGTCGGGTTCTCAAAAATTTCGAGATTCCCGAGAATTTTTGAAATTCTCGAACATATTTGAGTTCTCAAACGTATCAGGATTCTCCCGGAATCAGGATTTTCCCGGCAGGAAATCCCGAAATTTTGGAGATCCCGTCCCGATCCCGAATGAAATTCTCGATCCGTTTCGACCCGACATTTTTGGGTTCTCGCACACCCCTAATTACAATATTTCGATCAACATTCTTCAATTTTTTTATACCTGATGGGCCAGAACTGGCAGAATTACGTATTGCATTTGTGACTAGCATGACATCCGGGTACGCTTCATAACATGCTCGATTGTGAATATCTTCCACTGCTTGTGTACCTAAGTACCAGCAGTCATTGTACCTGTCAACATTATGTTACATTATTATTGATTCAAGTATGACGAAAATTAAACAAATCTTCATCTAAACATTCTTTCACATTTCTTTGAAATTAAATATAATTAAGAAGTTAATTTAAAAGATAATACGTTTCGTACATAGCAAAATATACAGCATGTAAAAATTCAAGGAGAAATTGACTCGATACAGGTATACGAGGCAACAGCCTTGGAACAAAACTAGACTCGCTTCCATATGATGATCTTTGATGGTGTCCTGGTTTCATAAATCCTTGAGTAACGAGTCTGCAATATATTGAAAATAAATTATGGCGATAACATTACTAAATAAGCAAAATCAATTTACATTCATTTAATTTCATCTTACTTGGTGGCAACTTTGCATAATTGTTCTAAAGCATATTTATTTATGTAACCGAGCTGTTGATTGTAAATGAAGAGAAGAGCAGTCATCACTTTTAATCTGTTCTGCGCGTTCAGCGTCTCTACTTGTTGCAGCGGTCCCCAGCTAACTAACTTTGTATTACATTCTTCAAATCTACGCACAGCACTTTCTGTTAAGGAAGCAGGTGCTAAACTTGCAGGCTATATAAAATACAGATAACATTTATTACAAAATATAAGGTTACACTAGTATTCATTTAAAAAATAATACATACCTCGTGAAATATAGATAGCATGGCAAGAGAAGGTACTCTAAAAGAAATTGCTTTTTGTTGTCCAGATTTGTCCACTATTTCTAGATTATACAGTCCAATTAACAATGTTTCTACAGATCGGCAATTCTGGGAAAAAGAATATATTACAAAATAAATACGTTGGTATGGGTCCAAAATAAGCTGTGTATCAAATTTGTATTTCCTACTAAGAAATAGTCGATATTGTATTAATTTATAAAAAAATGTACATTTATATAATCATAACACACGATTCCATAATTTTATGAATGAATTAAGTTCTTTTAATTGTACAGTGTACAAAATCTATATACTTTTTCTAAACATCTAAATGTAAACGTATTATAGCAATGATCCTTCATACAAGATTATAGATCATGTTTGTATGAACTTGAACACCTGTACTGTAATTAAGCTGATGATACGACACTTGTTTCATGCAATTTCAACTGGAATTATAAGTTCATCTGTGTTATATAACATTAGTTTTTACTTCAAATGCCACAAGTCCAGAAAGGACATAAGATTAATGAGGTTCATGTTTAATTATTATTTGTTCACTGTTATGCATCCTTACCTTGATATCACCATGAGCTGCAGAATTTAAATAAATATATACCAATGTCGGCAAAAACTGCAAAGTAAACCTTTGCAATTCTGTTTCCCGAGAACGGTAAAAATTGTATAATTGATCACAAACTGTGTCCATCAACTATAACAGACAAGACCTTTTTTTATATATAAAAAGAACACAACTTAAATATATGTATTCTTTATAGCAAAAATAAATTTCTATTTTTATCATTGAAGTAATCAGATTCAACTACTATTGTCTTTAGTGTCTATTAAATTATCTTTTCCAACTTATGTTAATCAGGAAGTTCTAATTCATTCTTTCTTACTCGAATATAAAGAATACTGGTGAACAACATATTACCTGACTATATTTGCTACGCTCTTCCAAAAGCACATAAAGTGCTCTGACAATCTCATTGTCTTGCAATAAAGTGGTAGCGAAGGTGTGAAGCTCTGGAGGCGAGACATCAGCACAGTCTGCTAGCCATTCATTTATTAAACTCTCAGTCATTTTTACTTTTTTCTCGCCTGTGTCAATAAATCAGAATCTTGTTGATCAGAAACTTTGGCATCCAGAATGAACCGTCTGACACTTTGAAAGTCATTACACCAAATTTCAAATGATTAATGACTATTTATAAAAAATTCTTAAAAATTACATTTCCGACAGTAGCGCAACACGGCTTTTCAACTCACAGTCTGTTGCCGAATTTATAGAAATCTATTATGAACCCGAAAATCAAGTGACATACTAAGTCGACAACTGGAATAACGTAAAAGATCATTAACTTTATTTAACATCGCTGATACGCACAATTTCAACGTCTCGAATGTAAATCTTACGATCTTGATTATGACCACCTACTTATCAACTGATGACAGTCAACATAGTTAAAAATTAGTCAGAATCATGCTGGAACACTTTTCAATTACTTCCATGTCTTCCTCCAACGGCACTGAACGGCACTCAATTCTGAATTGCGAATCTGACACTTGCAACTACAGTTTTCCCTTTTTAGCGTCACGTAATTCGAGAAACTCGGTGAGACGCTATCAAGTAGTAGACACTATTTACTATTGATTGACCACTCGTAGATATTCCACGGCCAGACACAAAAAGATGTCCAATTGGATACACTGTGAGATTGGGGGATTAAAACGAGATGTTATTAAGGGAAAACTATACATACTGTGATTGAATGCGTAACATACGGATAGATACATATGTAGATATTTATAGATGATATAACTATATAATAAAATCTATTAGTATCGGATTAGTAAACATATAAAAAAGACAATAATAATAAAAAATGATTGAGGTACGATAAATTATACATGTTCTTAGACCTCCTATATTTAGTATTGATTCTATAATTATATATGTTAACCTTTGAAGAAAATATTAGCACCGACGAGGTATAGGATAGACCTATCATCTTATGGGACTTCGTGTCTCACGTTCTGAAATACCGACTCTTCAAAAAATCAGAGGTTTTGGTATGCCCTCTACGATTTAGAGTGGTGAGTTTAGGAATTATATTGAATTACAGACATCGAAGGCGTAGTTGCCAAATCACATCGGAGAATATTCGTCGCATAGTTGCCAATTTACTGTTACTGACGTGTAATGCACAGCGCGTATTTCAGCTACTTTCCAAGTTACAGTCGCATTCTGGAAAACTAAACCAAACGAGCCATTACATGATTAATTCAACCTGAATATTTCATCTCTGTTTAAATACAATGCTTTTTGTTTCTATACTCATTTTAAAGCTGAATAAGTGCTTTTTCAATTTACATAAATAAATTTTTATTTATCGATAGTAAACATAATAATAATTGTTGTTGAAAATTGAAATACTTGAAATAAATAAATTGAAATAAATAAGAAGATGATGATGATGATGATGATGATGATGATGATGATGATGATGATGATGATGATGATGATGATGATGATGATGATGATGATGATGATGATGATGATGATGATGATGATGATGATGATGATGATGATGATGATGATGATGATGATGATGATGATGATGATGATGATGATGATGATGATGATGATGATGATGATGATGATGATGATGATGATGATGATGATGATGATGATGATGATGATGATGATGATGATGATGATGATGATGATGATGATGATGATGATGATGATGATGATGATGATGATGATGATGATGATGATGATGATGATGATGATGATGATGATGATGATGATGATGATGATGATGATGATGATGATGATGATGATGATGATGATGATGATATAATAATAGACACGTCGCATCATCATCATCATCATCCTCATCATCATCATCATCATCATCATCATCCTCATCCTCATCATCATCATCATCATCATCATCTTCTTATTTATTTCAATTTATTTATTTCAAGTATTTCAATTTTCAACAACAATTATTATTATGTTTACTATCAATAAATAAAAGCTTATTTATATAAATTGAAAAAGCATTTATTCAAATTTAAATGAGTATAGAAACAGAAAGCATTGTATTTAAACGGAGGAATTTTAATACATTGTATTTAATTCCACAAAATAATACAGTGATTATTAATAATCACATTTTTATTAATTGTCTGCAATTAGAATATCAGTACCTAATATGAAACACAGGATGTAATAAATAGTACCATTTTATGTATTTAATAAATTAATTAAAAAGTCATACGTAATACATGTAGGATTCAGAATGTAGACAGTCTCAAGGAAAGAAATGATATATTGATACACATTATATGTGTACATCGGTCTGTTCGTTCTCACTTGTTCCTCGCAATTATACTTTTCTGATAGGGACTGAAAATGTTCTGCAAATAGCTGTTTCAAACTGTTACATATATAACAGTTCTGACTGAAACAGTTATCGGGGATCTCATTTACATATTTTACCTAAACTGTTGTTAGGGTGTTGTGCACTCCGAGTGTACAGTAAAGGTAATGCAATCCATAGTACAAAGGACATTGGTTCTTCCAAGCCTGCCGGTGAATAGGGGTCGATCAGTCGGTGCACTTGCAATTAGCTACCTGAATCGCCGAACGCCGCATCCTTCGCCGGTCTTACCTGACCGCAATTTTTTAGGCTCCGCAAAATTAAAAAACGAAATTTCGAAGGGGAAGTATCGAAGTAACACTTTTTAACAATTATTGAAAAAACTATTATATATAACTATAACATTCAGAACGAATAACATTCAGTTATTATTCGCTATCCGACTCATTCTCAGTGTTTTCAATGTGATCCCCATTCACGTTCTTGGAAGAACAATCTCGATCTATCTTTACATTCATATTACTTTTCGAATAGGTATAAAACATATAGTAAAAGCAAATTGGGAATAAATAAAAATGATTGACATATAATTATTGCAAAATTGTATTATGCATGGAAATGATTATTATATAATTATTAATAACAATTTCCATCCTCATACGCATTCTATGGAAAAGGAATGTATTTCATATCGTGATATACACGAATATTGAATATTTTCATTAAATTCTGCACCGTGACTGCGTCCGTGTTGGCAGAGATTTCTAACTTTTGTCTGTGGCCTGTTACCTGCCCGTGGCCGACACGCTCCAGCATTGGCATCTTAGGGGTGTAGAGGGGAGTGGACGGTACTGGGGTTCTGTTAGCAAATGAGACGATTTTCGGCACTTGGCCTTTGTTGCGAGCACATCGAGTACCTCTCAAGCGACCAACGGATACGCTCAGCCCTTATGGGTGACGATTTTGGGCACCCAAACAACTTCGGCATCTTGCCTGTCTTGTCTGGGGCGACCCTAAATCTTCGGATAACTTTTGTCAGCTCGACGACACGGCCGACAACACCCGTTGGGTGCCGAACGTCGGAGACACAGAGACTGACAAACAGCCTACAATGTAAACAGATGGAGAATCGAGCATTATTGGCAATTTGAACTTTTATATTTTTAATCAAAATAATATTGTTAATACGAATAAGTTGTAGAACTTATCCGGATGAAAATGAGTCCAAACACGACATCGTTTGGACCGTCTTCAATAAGATAGTAATTTTTATCGTAACATTACGTATCAATGCAAATAATTTTTTATCTAAATAATGCACAGCTCTGTTGGGCCTATCATCAGCGACCCAAAAGAAGGCATCTACGGATGTTTTAAAAATTTCGGATAATCTGGTGGGAAAATGTTTTTAACAACAGTTAATCGATACTCAGTCATCTATAAATTCCAATAGAAAAAAATTACAAAATATTTTGTTTTAATAAAAAATTATGGTCATCTTAATTTTTTAAGTAAATATAGAACTAAGTATTTTTTATTACATATTGTTGTAGTTGATGTTAAGACGAATCTTTTATTTATTGTTAACATATATAGTAATAATTGGTGTTCAAATTTCAAATATAAATATAAAGCTTGGCTTACTTAGTAGTTTTTAGTAAGTTATTAAAACATTCGTTTTCTAATGTTCATGAAAATTTTCATAATAACCACATGCTATATAATGCACATATGATTTATATAACAACACTCTTATTTATTTCTTTTCTTATTGTTCAAAGCAATGAAGATAATTAATAATAGGAACAAAATTATGTCACCCTATAACATGAAATTTATAAAGTACATATTAATATTTGGCTGTTTACAACATTTCGAATTTTGCAGTTAAACATATTCTTTATTGTACGTACAGCTTCATTCATTTGTTATTTATACCCAACATAAAGTTTAGCTAATCATAATCGAAATTAGTATTTGAAATCGTTGAAGCGTTTTAGAAAACAATATTCTATTGTATTCGCGAGACTGTAGTGACTATATATATAGCTATATATATAGCTATTTTTAATTTCAATTTCTACCACTAAGGACGCTGTCAGCAAATTTTAGTTCCAGTTGGTAATACAGGATGTGACACGGAAATGGTAAGGGGGTTACGTGACCCCCGAAAACGTGGCCACGAAAATGCATTGGGTGATAGGTCTATCCTATACCTCGTCGGTGATATTAGATTACGCAAACATTGTATTTATTGAAATTAACCTAAAATATTATAGAAAACCTTACTCAATTTATTTTTTGTACTAATAGATAATACGGAGTATTTAAATAATTAAATTTATAATCAACTATGTTATAATAAAATTGATTATATATGTAACATGTGATAAATTTAAATTTCCCGCTATCATTTCATTTTATAAATTGAACACGGGTGGTGCTATAAAGAATTTCATGAAAACGCGAAGGTACGAATTATTATAGTATGCAATTTGTTCATGCTTTCATTGAAAATTTTCATTGGCCTTCGTACATATATATGTGTAGTGTCTTGATCAGTCTTGATTATTAAACAGAATGTTCGTGAGAAAATACTTAGTGGGAGTGAGAGAAATCGGAGAAAAGACTAATGTAACTTGAACAATTAAAAATGTCGCTCGTGAACAATCATTTTAGATTATAGACTTGCTCTATTAGGATTACTGATAAATATTGTTATTCGCTTACTATGGGTGAGTATGAAACCAGCTCTTTCTTAATTTTACAGTATCGCTTTTTGAATCCAAAAGCATCTTCAATAATTAATTACACTTATTATAAAATAATACGATAATTCAATAACTTTATCTATTAATTAAAACATAAAGCATATATTTTCCAGTACCTTAAAATTATACGGAATAGTAATTTAAGAATAATTTGTTTACAGGAGCATATACACGTGTCTGTCACAATTTGCTAAGAATGAAATGCAAAACATCTTAATGAATAAAAGAAACACACATTGTACGTACAGAATGCATATATGCGTTATACTGTAAATTTTATATTCATAAGCATGATGAAACTCTTTACCAATTATATGATACCATGATTATTTATTAACATGCACTACCAACTGAATTATGTTCTTTATAATAATTCAAGATCATAGTTGTCAATCAAATATTTATTTAGTTTTATTTATTGTAGATTTTACAACACACTTGGGAAAAATTTAGTCAATAATCACTAATATGTGGTTATGACCCAAAGCATAAAGTAACATGTTGAATTTACAATAGTTTACTAAGAACAAGCAGATAATATCTCAATGAAGCATAGAAATGCACAAGGTATGATACCGTATGAACAAAATGTATTTATATATTATGCAGGGTGTCTCAGAAAAAGAAAACTATGATTTTAAACACCTTCTTCTTTTCCTTATACCTTTTCTGGGACATCCAGTATTATAAACCTCATAATTCAAAAACATGATGAAACTCTTTACCAATTGTATGATATTATGATTATTTAGTAACATGCACTACCAACTGAATTGTGTTCTTTATAATAATTCAATATCATAGTTGTCAATCAAACATTTATTTAATTTTATTTATTGTAGATTTTACGACATACTTGGGAAAAAATTTAGTCAATAATCACTAATATGTGGTTATGACCCAAAGCATAAAGTAACATGTTGAATTTATAATAGTTTACTAAGAACAAGCAGATAATATCTCAATGAAGCATAGAAATGCACAAGGTATGATACCGTATGAACAAAATGTATTTATATATTATGCAGGGTGTCTCAGAAAAAGAAAACTATGATTTTAAACACCTTCTTCTTTTCCTTATACCTTTTCTGGGACATCCAGTATTATAAACCTCATAATTCAAAAACATGATGAAACTCTTTACCAATTGTATGATATTATGATTATTTAGTAACATGCACTACCAACTGAATTGTGTTCTTTATAATAATTCAATATCATAGTTGTCAATCAAACATTTATTTAATTTTATTTATTGTAGATTTTACGACATACTTGGGAAAAAATTTAGTCAATAATCACTAATATGTGGTTATGACCCAAAGCATAAAGTAACATGTTGAATTTACAATAGTTTACTAAGAACAAGCAGATAATATCTCAATGAAGCATAGAAATGCACAAGGTATGATACTGTACGGACAAAATGTATTTATATATTATGCAGGGTGTCTCGGAAAAAGGAAACAACGTTTTTAAGCACCTTCTTCTTTTTCTTATACCTTTTCTGGGACACCCTTTATTATGAACCTCATAATTCAAAAACATGATGAAACTCTTTACCGATTGTATGATATTATGATTATTTAGTAACACGCACTACCAACTGAATTGTGTACTTTATAATAATGTAGTATTATAATTATGAATTAAATATTTATTCAGTTTCATTCATTATAGATTTTGCAACAATTAATAGAAGAAACTTAACTGCCACCCACAAAAAAGTGCGATTAAAGTAAAATTAAATGGCGCTCCATTTAATATACTGTGTACCATTTATTTCGCCAAATAACAATTTTTAAGATTTTGAAAAATCATTTGAGGTACGTCAATATATCAGTGAAGACTACAATATATTCAAATTTAAACAAAATCCTTGAAATGATTGACCCTATAGAGAGAGATGAGTTTAGAAAAAAAAAAATTAATTAACAATATTAATATGGAGAAATGCTTTAAATTATTATGATGTGTAAGCAACCTTGATGCAAGATAAGGTATATATTAAAATGTTAGTAACTATTGATCTACCAAACAGAAGCTTTCATGCACTAATGCTGCACGAAAGTTGAAATTTTCTTAAAACATGTACTTAATAATATTATTATATTTCAGGAAATCAGTTACACTTCAATACGGTTGTTTGATATAATTTGTACTTCAATGACAAGAATCACATTTATTATACATAATGTTCTATAAATTATTTGTATATGCTCTATATTGTATTAAATATAAAAATTAAATTATTAAAAATAAGATCATGTTATTTCATTTATATATCTCTTTTTTATTTTGCTACACAATATTTATAGAAATAATACTACTTTTTAAGAGGTTTATGAACTATATTCTTTAAAGGCAGATGATATGTAAAAATACATATATTATCTATATACAATATTTCATAATATCGGTGCAGCAATCAAGATATACATATATCTTACAAATAATTAACATTAGAACACAGATGAAAGTGTAAGGATCATCAGTAATCACAAATAAAATTTTAATCTGTGAGAAAAACGGAACTTATAGTGAATTGCTTTTATTCTATAACACATCACTATAAGTGCATTGTACTTTGAGCTTATGGAGAATTCGGAAATAACTTAGTTTCCAATTTGGTAAAATCTGTGTATAATAGTAAATTACACATCAAGCATGTATAAAAAGAATGTAGACTTGCATTCATTAAAAATTTCAACAAATAAATGAAACATCCTGTAGTTAATTACAAGAAAAGTGTATCCAGCCTGACCATTCATCTAAAAATTTATAAAAAAATAAACATCATATAAAGTATTTTGTAAAAAGAAATCATGCACGTATGAATTCTGTGTAAATTAATAACATTATCTTATTCTATACCAACACTCAAAACAAAATTATAGTCTTGAGACTTTAAAAGTCTTATCGATATTGATACTCAAAAAGTGTTAAACAATTCATACTATATGATTGAATGATCAAACTGGATTTTCGATATATGAAATTTATATTTTTATAAACATTTAACAAACTCAGATTATACTCATATTATATTCATTCTATCAAAAAAAAAAAATGCATTGGAAAATAATTGTTTTTGTGATGGTAAATATGTGTAGGATATACAATGGAAAAATTATTCCACAAAGTTCAAAAATTATATGAAAACAATGACTTTAATAAATTCTTTTCTTTCTACTTCGACATAAAATTCACTTAATCATATCTGCGTGTAATTTACAGTACATCGTGTAAACTAACAACAATTATTTGAATATTGTTCGTTTAATTTTTAGTTGCATGTGTGAGAATAAAAACTCAAATATTAACAAACTGTATGATCTTTTACGCAGAACATAAAGTGTAACGTGATAAATCGTTTAAAAATATTGTATGTACCCATATTTACCTAAAACATAATTTCATACATACAATTTGTGGGCGTGAGTGTGTGTGTGTGCGCGCGTGTGTCATATTGTGTGTATATTTAATGCGTGACTGTACACGCATCAATGTGTGTGTCATGTATACTTCGCGAGTATACTTAAATCTTCAAGGCACTCCAGATAAATATATTACATTCATATTTTACAAATTCTGTTCTTTAGTTTTCGCACTTGAGGCATCTTAAGATAGAAAGTAAAATCAGATGAGAGCGCTGTCAATTAGTGCTTTCCCTATAGCATAATTTCCTACAGTATAAATTATACCGAGGCGACACTTTATACACATACATGTTACAGCAACAATGATCAAATCAGTAAAATTTCGATCTATTTACAATTACCTTCAATCCTATCGGGTATACGTATTACAGTTTTACAAACTTGCAATAGATTTTTCTCATTTGTTCTTTTTCTTTTACACCAGTCCTGCCTTCTTCAAGTACAAAAAATAAAGACATTGAAAAATGATTATAGACATCTGTTTTGTCTAACAAATATAACTTCTTCTTACAAGTGGAAACTATCTGATTTTTAAATCGCACCTGTAGCTAATCGTTTCTAAATTACGTTAGCAAATATTGTGTATAAGGCGATTCTCTGAAGTATTCGTATCAGTGTCCAATTATCTTGTTTATAAATTGACTACTAGTAAACATACTTTCTGATTTCCTTTTTTAAATAACTCTCGAACTTTCACTAATATAAAGGTTCCTAAAGTAGAGCGAAACTACAGGAATATAATGTTCATGTGTCGATGGAACAGAAGAACCACTGTAATCTTGAACATTACACGGTCACTGTAATCTAAATGAATATGCTTTGAACATTAATTTTATGTTTGCTGTGTCACATTACCAACATATAGATACTTTTAATATATGAACATTAACATGAACTTGTTTTATGATTGTTAAGTTTATCCAAAATATATTATAGATTGACTTCCTGAATATTGCCTATAAGTTTGCTGCCTTTGTATCTTCATATACCTTTGGCTTCTCGCTTTAGTAACAGCAAGTTTCACAAGCCTTTGTGTTCGCACTTAAATACAGTATGTTACAGAAACACTTATTTATAAGAATGCATGTACATCACCATCGCTTACCTAACAACGTTTAGGATAATGTACACAAAGAAGACATGTACAAGATTTTTAGTTGGATAGTGGTTTTGATACAGTGTCTTAACATTGAACACCAACCTCAGTCAGTTTTCGGCTCGCATAGTTGCTTTAATGATTTCAGTTCCTCTATTAATGTCTGATTTCTGTTCTCCAATATCGCGACACGATTTTCTAAACACTTTATATACTCTTTCTTTTTCCTCCTACATTCCCGCGCTGCTTGTCTATCAGGACAAAAATGGATATTTTTCAATTGAAATACGAAATGAAAAAGCCAAATCATTTGAAAAGAATTGAAAACAGAATTCTTATTTTTACCTGTTCTTAAGCAACCTCAGTTCCCTTTTCCTAGCCGCATCTTCTACTACAACACCATGTCCTGTGTAAGCTGGAACATTGCCAGAGGCTGTACTCTTTAAATGTATATCTTATCCATTTATAATATTTATAATCAATCATAGAAAATTATAATTAAGTAATAACGAGCTAAAATCATATATAAATCATTCACATTTACACCAATTTTAAAGTTCTCTATAATTTCTTCAAATACAGTGTTTACTCTATATACGTTTCAAATGTTTAGGCGATAAAAGTTCAAGAACTATACCCACCGCGGCGGGGTATACGCTGTGAGGGGCTATGAAGCTCGAGAGACCTCGGTCGCCGAGGAGTGTAAGGTCGCGTGGGTCAAAGTATCTCCTGACCGATATATGTCCTTGGCTAGACCCGTGTTTCGGACATAGATCGAGTAAACACTGTAGTTCTTTTACATAAGGTAATCATTTTTATCCTCGGTAGGACTTTTACAGAAACAATGTTAATTATGCACGGTGAAAGATAAATGATTCATGCATAGTATTGTGTTTTCGTGTTTTAGGACATCGTGAAATATTACATCCATAATATCCCGTCTATACCATCTCATAAATCGCTTTGCGACGTCATTGATCAATGCTTTTGAATCTATTTCAGGATTTGTGACACATGGGACATTGTAAAGATATCCTACAAACCTACATTCCTGTTTTCAATGTTTACAATTGAAAGTCACTCATCGGTCGCTTTTAAAATTGACAGAAATTTTTCACTCAGCTACTATGAGTGAAGAACGGAGCGATGCTCCGACGAATTAAGAAACATTTCATTATTAGCAATAGCGAAAATAGTAATAACGACGATGTACAGAGTGGCACGAGTGAGGATGATACTCTGTCATTGAAAAGACTAAAACAACTTATTAACCCCTTCGTTGGCCATTCGTCGGCCAAATTTTGTCCATACCATCTCATGAGCGACTTTGCGACGCGAGATATTTTGCCCATGAAAACGAGGGGGTTAAAGAGGTATATATTCCTATTTAAAACTTAACGAAATTGATCTTCAATGCAGGTTTTGCACTTTGTATCTCGAAAATATATAGAGAATGTACCGAAAATCGTGGTACAATCGGCCGGTTGATCATTCTACATGTAAAAATGAGTCAAAAAAAAAAAAGGAATAACATTTTTGGTTTGACGCTTTGTTTTGGAAAAAATCGAGTTTGAAGATCCGTCGGGTTAGCGTGCTTTAGTATATGCAGGAAGTAGAATTGATTGGTCATGATCAGACGCGTCAGCCAATTCCTATCTAATGGCACACGTATTCGCTGCATTCCCTTTTTAAATTCGCTGCATGTTGAATCACCATCCGGTCGGTTTTATCATGATTTTTGGTACACCCTGTATATCATTGTATAATTAATTTAACACTTATAAGGAAGATATGAAAGAGCGCCCACCTGGGACAAAGAATTGTGTATCTTGACCTTGTGCATACTGTACTATTGCTCCGCCAGCAGTTGCGGCATTGCTCATAGTTAAGGTATGAAGTCCTGGAACACCTTCTCCTTGGGTCGCAATTTGAATTGTACCCGCTGGAATTACTGTAACATGATAATAGATTTAGCTAGGATGCACTGGTTATATTTAATTATATACATGTATATATTCATATAACAATTACACATTTAATTAAGAACTTCTCGAGTAACACATTCTTTACACTAACCAAACACTAATGTAAATTATTTTAATCGTGTATATTACTATATAACTTTGCGTATGTAATGTATGTGCACAGATCTATCCACATAGGTCAAAATAAGAATCCCATAAGCCAGAATGCCACACCAAGCAAGTACAATACAGAATATCACAGAAGGCAGCAAACACAGAGGTGAAAGGAATCATTTTAATCTAACAGTTTTACTTTTCTCCTCTAACGTTATTTCCTCCAAAATAATGGATCAGAGATTGAAATATGCACAGAATGAAACAGTATAAAGGACAGCCAGGAAAGATACGTAGAAGAAAAAATAACCAACCTGTCTGATAATGAAGAGAGTGGGAAGACACTTCACTGTCCACGTTAGAATCACACTCAGAAGATGATTCTAGGGGCAATCGACCGTCTGCAACACCGAATCAGCACAACCCCCAGTTATAACAAACTTGTTGCCGGTGTGTAACTGAACATGATCAATGCCCATAAAATAGTATGAATTTTACAAATTCATATTTTTCATCATATTAATTCACAGAAACAGTTACAACATTTATAATAATAACTAATATTTCTTCTAAAATAACTTTCCTGATTGTATAAAAGTGCATAATTCGTGTACATTGCCCCATTCAACTAAGATGTATATCCAAAAAGAGAATTGTCACAGCATAAAAACAAGAGTATAGTATGTGATATGCTATTTCCTTTCTGGCTGCTGTGTATATAGTATATTTATTGTAATGTAGTGCAGTCAGCTCATACAAAAAGGAAATGGGTCCAGGTAATATGAAAATCAAAAGTGACTAAATTTTAAATTACAATGGTTTAAATCAGCAAAAAGATATATAATTCTATATTCAAAGCTAAATAAAATGTAAGTTATTGTTGTTGTTCATCTATTTTATAATTCGTCAATTGTTTTACAATTTTTTGTCCCCATCATAATTGTCTGAATCTTTTTAATACTTAAAAAAAAAATAGAAGGTAAGAGTTATTGTCAAGTAAATATTTCAATAATTAAGTATACATATATAGGAACCTATTTGTTGTTATGAGGTTTCATAATTTAGTGCAATATTATGCGTACACAAGTAACAGTTTGAGAAGATTCTATTATCATACTTTTTAGATTTTCTATTCTTAATTAGATTAAATTTAATTACAGTACCTTAACTTAAAGCTTGGCATGGCATTCCTTCTTCTTTTATACAGATAAAGTCAAATATTAAAAAACGTAATATGTCACATTCATACTCTTTAACAGAATTTTGAGAAATATAAGAACATGTTAATCTTCATAACAATTCACTATTCAAAAATTGATATATACATTTACTTAAATAGAAAGTAATACTTTTAAACTTGTTAAAACTAATTTAATCAATTGATTAAAATAGATATTAACAGTAACTGTATGAACTGACATGCACTTATTATGTCGTATGCTTCTATATATTTTTAAAAGTGTCTAAAAATTAGGGTAAATAAAATATATTAATTCTACATAAATTTTCACTCGAAATTCTTATTAACGAACGTAATCCAAACATTTAAATTTCGAAAAAAAAAGAAATTGTTAATTGACGGACTTCTTTGAATATTTAAATACAAGAATCAACTTACCTGTAATTTCACCACCTCCTAACTCATTAAGAATTTTCTTGTAAGACGGTCGTCTGGTAAGAATACCTCCTCTCTGTTCCGATGATTCTTCAGAGTCTGACAAACTGTCATCACTCTGAGCCTCGACCACCTATTATAATAATATTGTTATTAAAATTTAATTCAAGTTTTAATTTAAGAGTAAATTTGATTTAACCTCTATATATATTTGAAAAATTACCTGGAGTGTCTGCAAGCTCCCTTGAGCTGTTTGAATAACAGAATTAGGTTTACTAACGAGAATGACGTTTCCTTTTGAAATAGCAACAGGCTGAATATTTGTTGCTGTTTGAATGACTGACTGCTGATTAGGTTGTATAACAGATTGTACCTACATTAACAAAAAAATATCAATTAATATTGTCCATTCTAAAAATGCATATCATAATATTATATTGAACACTTTTGTAAACTGTTTATACGTTAAGTAAAAAATAAGGCTTTTATATTTTCCTATCATTATCATGTATATGCAAGGGACTATTAAGTCATTATGAAATAATGTATTCATAAAACATAATAGAATTTAGCATATATTAAATTCTTTGGTTTGAAAAAACAGGAACAAATAGGTTCCAATAATTTTCATTTTCAAAAATGAACCAGCATTATGCAAGATTGAATCCATACACAGTGCTCTCCAAGTAAATGACAGACCTTACGATTATAAGAAAAGCATAAATAAAGAATGTGTACATGCTTCGAAACTAAGGAAGTAAATAAATGATCAGACATAGATACACAGGAAATTCTCCTGTATACCTGTGTTGTTCCTGACGAAGGTAGCGTCAGTTGCACAATGCTGGTAGAAGCTACCAGATGATGAGTTTGCTGCTGATGTGTTCTATTGAGAGATTGTACCGATGTAGCTATTGCTGGTGCTGCATCACCACCTTGAGAACCCGTAGCTAATGGGTCAACGGCTGATCCATTTTCCTCAACCATACTTTCCATAGCCTGGGGACCTTAAACCCTATAAATAAAAAACAGTTTTAATATTACGAACACACAGGTTTAAGTTTATGTAACTTTGGTAACTTTCATTTTTCATATATTTTTTACTAGTATTACACAATGTAAGAATTATTAATTGTTTACATTGAAACATACTATCTGTCTATATTGCAACAAATAATTTAGAACGTTTGTAAATTGGAAAGTAAAGAAACGAATATTTGCATAAAAACGCATGTTACTTTCAAATTTAATAAAACTGAATAATATATGTATGTATATACGTACATATAACTTTAAACATAAACATCAAAACAAGCGGGATTCGAAAATTCAAAAATATATAGACGCGAAATCATGGCTATCCATTGACGTGCGAAAACTTTTAAATTTCCCGCCAGTTAAGCGATCGGCGGTGCTACTGCGTCATTTACATAAGCAGATCTAAAAATAATACGAGAACAATAAACACTCAAGATGCTTTCGTACGTGGTCTAAGGGCCAGATGTCGTAAAAAAGCTGAAACACGGTTCAACGTTGCTGAGATTGTACCGATCAGTGTCCCTCAGTGCCGATTTAACGGTGAAAAGAGATGTCAGAATCGTCACGTAACCCCCATTGCCCTTTTCAAGAAATTCGTACATCTTTTTTAAGGCGCCATATTTTACGGCATATTCCATAGCAGACGTAAAACTGTCCGTGTTGGTCTGATGAAATCAAATGCTAGTTGTTTCGGCAGCATTTCGGATGTAGCGTAAGTGCAGTGGTCCATGCCCGGTTGTTATTATTCTCCAGCTGGGTACTTACCAGTTACGTATTTCTCGTCACCAACTTTGCTGCAATCGGAGTGGGCAAACGGGCAGGTACGTAGCAGCCACGTCAAAACTCCAGTGGCTTCGTCACTGGTGGAGCCCACGACCTCCGCGCTGCGCGTCACGATCAAAATGGCCGACGGTTTCTCTCCACTCCCCCCCACCGTAAGATGATCGTGTATGTATCGGATAGTGATGGGACCGATATCCTGGTGCGTGATACCGATCCTGTTTTCTTCGAAATTTCATGGGAAATTCAAACTGTCATGCCCTGAAACGGATATTGGTTGAACCCATTCGTAACAAACAGATCAAGATGTATTTAACACTCGAAGTTTATATAATTACATGTAGAGTATTCCATGATAAAGAACAGCTGTCTTTTGCACCTATCGGTTCAGCAATCGTATTAAATAAATTTGCATTCACCTCGTTGCAATGTATTTGACTTGTTACCGTTGACTACATTATGCTATTGTCGATATCTTTCTGAATTAATAATTGAAGAAAATAATTGTGGGGTATGTAAATATACGATGGATATCAAATTCTTGTTTGTTTTGAATATTTCGTTTCAATTTCTTTCTGTTACAAAATTGTTCGTACTCGAATTTAGCATGTACAATAAAATCGTGCCGTCTGTATAATTTGTATTGTGTTAAATTATAAAAAAGCAGGTTGTTAATCTCAGATTACTTTTTCCACATTTCTCATGTCACTATATGTGCTGTATTTACATATAATCTATACTGACAAATGAAAGTAGATACCTTAATTTATGTCGTTTATAACGACTTTCTTGTATTAACATTGATTTTCCTAATTTACGTACTCTCGTTTTTATTTTTTTCGTATTCTACGATTAACATTTTAGTGACCTTTTCTTTAAAGGTTACATTAAATATAAAAATAGTATCCAAATGAATCGTGACATTAATAATTAATAGGTTTACGTAATTGAAAGATTTAACTTATAATGTCAACATTTTTGGAGAAAAATAGAAGCAGTGTAAAAGAATAATCACATCTAAAAATATATATATGCGATGAAATATTCGTTTATAAGTTTTACATAATTAACTTGCAATATATCTCAATATAAGTTTCATTAAAATAATGTATAAAACATGGATGTGAAATATATGTGTAGCATAGATACTAGTGAATTGATATAATTATATATGATAGCTCGGTGAGACATTGATAGCGTTGACGTCATTCAATGACGTCACCGTCGTATTTTCATGGATGCACATGTGTTTCATATGGTACACATACATTGTACAGTGTTCAGCTTAACTTTCGATAAACGTTAGCTTTAAACGTTTCTTGGAATAAAAATACATTTTATCGTTACTGTGATATATAAATACTTCCCATTTACAAATCTAATCCAAATAATATTATCGAGTACATAATAGTATCGAGTACGTGTAAAATTGTAACTGATACAGAATAATAAATACAATTTTACATAACATAATTCGTAAACGTACGTAACTTTATTATTTCATACACATGCGAAAAATTACGACTTTTTAAGTAAAAAAGTTTGATGTCGCGACATTTATTTATTCATTTACTTTCATTTCCTTTTTTATCAGTTATGTAAAGTCAAATTAAAAAATTTACTACAACGATTTAAATTAACAAAACATATTTTGAAAGTGCAACATTAAAAATAATGAACATGTCAAACTTGTTTAAGTGTCCCTAAAAAATCTATATGAAACTTGTTCATATAAATTAGTTTAGTTTGAATGTCAATTTGTAACTTGAATTTCATTTATTATACGTTGTGCAATGTATTTTGACAATTAAATACTACTAAATAAAATGAGTGTGCGTATAGTTTTTTGAAAAACAAAAACTTAGCTCGATTTCAGTACTTGGGCAGAAGTGATAAATTCATGGAAAACAAAGCTTTCATTGTCACAATATAAAAATAAAACATCATTGCATTATTAGCGTTGCAGCAAATGGAAATTTGAAATCTATCTTTTTATTGGATGCATGCGTTCGAGAGCACTATAAATGCACGAGTTTTATTCGTTGATCAAGAGAACGCGTGGACTGCCAATCAGTTTTGAGGTTAGAAATCCCGTCGCAACGATAGCCAATAAGAACGTTCGTCCTTTACGAGCATTTCGAGCGATTATTCATTGAGGCATTTGCATTTCCCCGTTGTATGTGTGACCAAGAGTGCGTGAGCGTATTATTGGGACCTGTTGTTGACACTTTCAGTCACATAACCCTTAGAAGTGAATCGCTTTGTTTATATATTCTAAGGTTTTAGATCTTGTTCACGTACAATCTTTTATAGGTTGTCAAATCCGAAAGTTTCATCCTTCCATTTAACGCTTGATGCGTCGAACAGACTGATAGTGCTCTAAGGCTCTATATTTATCCATTATTGTAAGTGTGCCTACTTCGTCGAATGCAATTGTCAAAGTGAAAGATGTTTTACAATCCAAGATTATACAATCGCTTATAAAACTGGTGAATGTGTTTTCCCAGAATTTATACTATCAACTGTATTGGGTGTGACTAATCTTCCTCTTTGTTAACACGTGCAATGTAATATTTATTAATGTGTCACGGTATTTCCGAACTATAAAGTAGATATGCATGTACAAAGTGTTGTTTTATGCAATAGGAGTATTGTTTGTGTGGTGTAAGAGTTTATCGTAAATTGGAGTATTACTTACTAAGAGAGATGGTTAATAACATTTGCTAGTCATAAAACTCCTAACAAATATTGTTTCCTATTGTTTATTAATTAATATCTGTCATTATAACAATTGTGAGGTTCGCAATAAAAATAAATGACTTCTACAACTCGTGTAAAATATACCTATATATGTAGAATAAATTCTATTAACAAGAGATGAGAGACAACTCAATGTCCTTTTTCTCTTACATTTAATTTTACACGATTGCAGCTATAGTTTTTGTTTTCTTACCATTGTTACATAGTCATTACTTCTATTAAGTTAATTGATGTTTATATTTGATTATATCTAATTGACATTTATTTTATCAATACTATTACTTTTCTTTATTTCGTTATTATGAATTTGTTTTGTTATTACAGTTAAACAGCAATGGCACAAGCTACCACCATTGAAACAATCACTATTACCAGGCCACTGAAGGTAAGTTTTCACTTTCAATGCAACAGCTCATACTTAAAACGATAAAGCTGCAAAAGTAGAAAATATTTTTATTCAAGATACTTCAAGAAATTAATTGCTGTTACAATTAAAAACATTTCTTCTTAGGATATGTATATAAAAATATTCTCACTCTTAAAGGTAAATAATTATGTTACAAGCAAAAGGTGTAAACATTTTTGTTTGTATACAAAGTGAACAATGGAAATGAATTTATAAAAAAGAGTACATATTTTTATGATATATATGAAGTGTAACAATTAAAATTTTTCACAGCTTGAACATCTATAATTAAATTTAGTTAAAGATTTAATCAAGATCAATTGAAATGTGGCTATTAAATATTATTTTCAATCACAAATTAGTGTAATTTTAATATGATGTCAAAATTTAACGCTTTTCTTATTAAACAGAACTATAGTCGCCGAAAGATAAACGCTTGCTATAAACTAACAGAGGCTTAAAAGTTCTCAAAACTTTGCACTCAACTCAACTCAACTTTGATTGAGTTTACTTTATAAAAGTTAGCATTGTGACGCGAATTTAATGTTTATAACTTGTTATATATTAATTTAAGATAGCTCTATCACGAACCCTATAATTTTCGAATGATACGAACAAGTAATTTTCGTTATTATGCTCGATTTGCGGAGAACTGACGAGTAAGAAGAGGGATATAATAATAAATTCAATTAGTCGCGATTGGAACTATTTAAAAATATTTTTACAAGTGAAACACGGACGTCTTAAGTTTCGCCTCAACTGAAACGCAACCCTCTACCGCGTACGCGCACTGCGCCACGACCTTTAATGGGCGCAGCCTCCCTAGAACCCAATTACTCCCCCAACCTCGAACAGAGACTCTGTCCCTGGTTGACCTCGCTGAACGAACAGTCTTTCGACACTATTGTCGAACGCCGAGAAGAAAGTTTCATAGCAACAATGTAACATTGCGCATTCTTCGTGGCCAGGGCACGATTGAAAAGTTTTTTCGCGAAGTTGGCGAGAAACACGATAAGGGCTTGATGCATGTTTACTTACCGAGTGTTGTTCATTCGTGAAGAAGGTTCCGTGTCTTCGAACGGTCTCTAAATGCTTCCCTGTCGCCCACCGAGCTTATTCCGCGGACGAGTGTACGATGTACCCTAAGCAGTACTCGGAAAACATCGGATAGACTGTGAAAAACTTCGAAACAGTTTTAATTAAATAATTGGCCTCGAATTCTGTCCACTTGAGACCGATTTGAAAGTATATTATACATCTATCATGATCATGTATACAGTCGCGGACGATCACATGGGCGATACCGAAATCGCACAGGTACTCCTCAGTTTTGCTATTACTGTTAGCCTGTTAACTGTTTTGCTTCATTTTAAGAACTTGTACTTGTGTGCTTAATTATTTTTAAGCTGACGTTATTTTTGTGCTTTTTTTATACTATACCGCGCACTTTCTTAAATTTTATTTAATAGTAAATACAAATTTTTTCCTTACACGATGAGTATACTTGTCATTAAACAAAAAAATGTCATCCTTTCATGAGAAGTGTACTCGACATAAACAATTAACAGGTTAAGATTGTATATATATATATATGAAATGATAATCAACAAAAATAACTTATATATATATATATAAAAGTTATTTTTGTTGATTATCATTTCGAATTCTTTGGATTTTCAAGATTTCATTTATCTATTTACATCAATCTGTTGAATAATAGATGTTTGATTATTGGTTACAGGTGATAGCATTTATATGCGGGGTAATAGTGATATTATTGATGATAATGGGTTTGGCTTCCACTGACTGGTTGATGGCATTAGGATGGAGACAGGGTTTATTTGCGCACTGCATTGAAGAGGGTGCACCTACACCATTGCCATTTAATATGCCAGATCCAGCTGGATGTTATCAGTCCAGAGATGCACGTATGTGAAACTTTCATAATAAAATTATGACTGTAAGATAGGAAAGTTGCTGTAATAATCTCTGTGTACGAAGTATACGATTGAAATTATGTTGGCATATGATTTAATAAAATCATAGTTAAACTTTTATATCAGAATCTATAAATTCAAATCAACTGAGATAATATTGGAGCAATTTAAGAGATATCAAAGTATTTTATTTATACTTTATACTTTCGTTATCACAATGAAGATTAATGTAAGAATATAAAAGTAAAGGTGATGATAAAATATATATTAGCATGGCATGATGATACTATTATTATATCTTTTTCTACTATAATTATTTGAACGTAATTAATCATACAAATATACTATTAGTTATTTATATTTTCGTATAAGTCTTCATTGTATAGTTACAATTTGTAACTATTATTGAATTTTTTTTACAGCATATATAAAAGCAGCTGCTGCGTTATGTGTGGTCTGTTTATTATCAGACATTGCTGCAACAATTCTCACTGGACTTGGTTTAAGGTCACAAGATAATCGTGATAAACACAAATATTACAGATTTGCAGTCTTCTGCATGGGCTTTGCATGTGAGTACGACTTGTAAGTTAGTGAACATACCTATTTTGTAATACATATGTTACTGCAATCTTTTGTTTCAGTGGTATCGCTATTAATAGCTTTGGTGATATATCCAGTATGTTTTGCTGCAGAGCTAAATCTCGGTGAGTCAGCGTTTCAACATGAAATTAGATCATCTAAAGATAATCTAATCATCTAAAGATGATTTATTCGTTCTTACATGTTACAATAATAATTTATAAATTCTTAGGAAACCGAACAATGTGGGAATTCGGTTGGGCATATGGAGTTGGATGGGGTGCAGCGATATTCTTATTTGGTGGAGCTGTGTTGTTGTTATGCGATAAGGAAAGTGAGGAGATTTATTACAAAGAAAGAAAGATTGTGCGTGACGATATTGGTGGTGGCGGTTCTATGATTGGTATGGGACATCATGGTGGACAAAGTGGGACGCAATTGGCCTAGTGGCATTGCTCCCTGCCCGACGTTGTTCTCTAGGTGATTAATTTTTTCTCTTTCTGTCCTCACATTTTGATACATTCATGAAGGGACGTACACACACGTAAAAGAATGAATGGTTTTTATATGTAGTCTACTTGTTACACCAGCATATATTGGACTTAATTATCACTTCGATATAGGATGTACAAAAACATTCGATCGAATCCGTCAATCGGATGCTTGACGACAAAAGTATTTGCGACTTGACTGAGACTTTGATTAAATTCATTCATTTGTTACCAGTTTCCATTCTCTCATATCGACAATTTCGGGACCATTGCTGTTTTTGGTTTACACCATGATATTATGTTTTATGTGCATTATACAACTGCAAGTATTTTTTATAGTGCGTTTACATTGATTTTTTTTTACATTTCCTAACGATTTTTTACTACCAATGGTAGCATTCACGCTGTGTTTCTAATCTAATGGATCAATTGATGATGGAGTCGCATTTATTGTTACTATCTAATTCCGTTAATGACGTAATGGCAAGTAACTTTCTTAACCTGGACTTTTGAATTTGCTAATGTTTTATAATCTTCTGTGCCTACATTGACAGATCATTGGTTAACTTAAAAAGATATGGTTTCTGCTGCTTCAGAACAACATATATGTTAAATAAGTACTTAAAAGAATTTGATGTTTCATTCTTCTTGAAAATATAAATAAAAATATCGACAGCAAGCAGCTAAAAAAAGCATGCAAAAGGAATTAATAAGATTATAGGAAAAAAAACACTGCCTCTTAATAGTGAAGTATAGATTATTGATATTCTTACGTTTGTTTTTGCATAAAACGTGCAGCTTTCATTTAGTTATTATTTATTATATGTTAGTATATTTTCTATATGTAGATGTACATATATACACATATCTCTCACTATATATATATATATAAATATTAGATGTTAGTAATTTATTGTTCGCTTTCATTTATTATTATTTTTTCTACTATAATTGAAAGTGATATTTGATTTAATAGAGTGATTTGCGTTCTTGTACCGATCAGTTTGTTTGGTATAATATTATGATGTAACATTAACATAATGTTTATGATTTCTACTTCCATATATTCCGCAATGAATTTGGGCCAACAATTGTTCTAAATGTATTATCTTGTGATTACATATACGCACAGAAGTATATGAATAGAACTATGAAAATTCGAGTAAATTCAATGTCGACTTAATGAAAGCATTAAAAAAAAACCACATGCTTGGGCACACTTCGTCGATTAGTACAAATGAGATTTTTTTACTAGTTAATGATTTACTGAAAATATATTACTAATATATTTTTGAAAGTGAATTCATTCTTTTTGTGTCAATACAAAGAATTATAAAGTTGTGCATTTATTGTGGTATAATTATGAATCAACAAGTGAGTCATTATTTGTTTAGCTATACCTGGTCGATTATTTCCATATTTTTTATACGTCGTCCTACAGTCTTCCTTTATTACTAATGGAAATACGAATATTTGTTTATCTATGAAACATGCAAATGCTACCTCCAAGAAATTTTGATTTCTTAAGCATAATTGTTTTCCGAATTATAAATACACGAATTTAAAGAAAAGTGGATGAAAAAAGCAAACGGGAAAACACTTTCCTGTTATTCTTCCAAACTGATGATACATAATTTCTAGAACTAGTTTTCCGGTGATTAACTTCACTTATTTCTCTATATACACTTTACATACATCATAAAACTAAGATTTTTAAATCATTATTTGTGTAAGGTATTTGTTTGACCTATTTCTGTAGTACCTTTTTTCCCGGACAGTATAAATGACCGAAATTCCGAAAAGCATTTAACGAAACGTTCGAAAAACAATAGTGCAAATTAAACTATGTACAAAGCTGGTATGAATTTTCACAATGGTCTGTAAAGGTTGTCAGTACTTCCAAAATATTTTCATTTCGCAGAAAAGAAAGAGTTAGTACGTGTCATATCGACAGTAATTTTATGAAATTATTGACAATTTAAAAAAAAAACATGTATGCAATGTGAGAGCTGACGTATGTACGCGCTATGAAGTTTCCAATGATATTTTTAGTATCCCAACATGCAAAAATGTTGGAAAGTTCATCGAATGTGACTGAACAAAGATACAATTTGTAGTAGTATCATACATTTCATAGTGACTACTCTTGTTCAGTGGTCATTCCTTCTTCCTTTCTTCTTTTTCAATCATTCAAATCAAACAAAGATTTATGATTTTTATCCATTATCTGTAGGGAGAAGTTTTTTAACTTCCCTAAAAATAAAGTACATTTTAAGTTGAACACAAGCACTATATATTTAAGTGTGCGATGGAATAGAGGCAGCTCGGGCAGGTATTATCTATTATGTTATCTGCATTACATACGTGTACGTATATGTATATATATAGGTATTTTATAAATACATGTAATAGAATGATACACTTGCAGTTACTGCGATACTCTTAAAGAAAAAAACAAGTCTTAATGGGAACGAAATTCATACATGCACTTCGTATAACGCGGCAGATCAATCATGCTTTCTGAGGAGAGGAAAAAAAGAACTTTATAAGATTAAGAATTGCAGTGCGTTTGATTCTTTGCCGTACACTGTCGATTTGCGCCTTTCGATTTTGATATGTGCTATTAATGACATAGAGTACTACGTAAGACTAAGTGTAACCGAGTATTGAAATGTGTTGAAAGCAGAACATGTTAATCGTTGATACATTAATTAAGAAGTTTATGATATACAAAAGAGTATTATACATCAACAAAGAGTGGATTCAAGTGATTGTAAATTGAGTACAATAGTAATTGCATTCTACTTGTCACCGGTAGTACTTGTTAAAAAGACTATATGAGGCTGGAATTAGAATTTTGGTATGTTAAGTGATAGTTTGAAAATGCGAATTGCTTGTGCAATGAAACCAGCGTTTAGAATTTGAATTTCAAAGGGCGAGTAGGTATACAACTTGCAACTGCCATGCATTAGAATTGTAGTGTAGATAACAATCCATCGTTTTCTACTGTATTATCACAGAATAATATACAAATAATTTAGAAAGGCATAAGATGATTGTGTAATTAAGTGATCATAGATATATTGTAGAATTAATAGAGCACCGTTCCAGAGTAAAAAATATCATGGTTATTTGTTGCGTGTACAAGTTCTCAAACAAAAAGTAGATTCTCTGTTGTGTACCTAACAACCGTCTTAATAAAAAAATAATATAATTATACAAAAACAGTAAGAACTGTACAATACTAGGAATATATTTTAGTTTATCTTAATTCGCTTGCCATGTTAAAGAAATGGTATTGCTGTAATATTAAAGTTACAGATCTTCAAGAACACGACAGAGAAACTTATTGTGCCAGAGGATTGTTTTTACGATGGTTACTTCCTGATTTGTACATGGTAATAAGACATTACCCTGAAACCTTAATAGAAAACAGTTAATAATTATTTACCATACACATGTTTGCAAACTAGAAAGTCTATTGTACGCAATAGGTTTGCGTACAGCACACAAGGTAGATGAACATAATTTAGTCGATATTTACCAACAACATTTCATATTGTATACAGTGTGTCCGTGTTATCTGAGAATAGTCAAACATATCATACAGACTAAAACAAATAAAGAAACTGTTTCTACAAACGTACATTTTGATCGAGATGCATTACAAAATTAAAAAAAAAAACAATTAAATTACCTTCGAAATCGTTCCTATCATTGTACATATAGGTACGAAAAACTACATAGGCTGTATAATGCTTCCCTGAGAAATTTTTACGTATTATTAATCCCTTGTGAAATGTTTAGCTGCTCATAGATAACTAAGACACGCTATAGAATACATATCGTACTTATCCATGCATATCGTAGTAAATAGATGTCCCAGAAGTTAGAGAAAAAAGAAACTGTAAATTCGTTTCCCTCATCGAAAATATTATAAAACGATACCAAGTGAAATTATACGAGAAAATTATTTATGCGCCATACTACAATGTAAACATATCTTAATATTGTACAAAGAATAAACTATACATCTGAAAACTGAAATCTACTCATTTCGATATTGTTTAAACGATAAAGTATAGAAACCAAATATTTGGAATATATATTTCAATAGAATGTTATGATTTATTTCATTAAAGTTTTCTTGGAATCATAAAAAAAATGCGGTTTATCAATAACGTTTTCGCAATGAAATTTTTTCTTGTATATAGGATAAAATTGGAGGGAATTGAATAAGATGCCGTTCATTTTTAAATAATTATTAATATTCAGCAATATAGAGCGATACAAAGAGTGAAAAATTAACGTACTGAAGAGGGCCTGCGAACGCTAAACGCAACAAAATTTTCTCAGACTCGTATATAAACAATGACACAACGCTACGACGACGATTTTAAGTAATAAATACATGTGTGTGCACGTGTGTTCAAATGGTGTGTGCGTGTACGTACATGTAACAAAGTATTGCTGAATAATTATCTCTCGTGTGTGTTTCTATCATCTGTATAAATACAAAATAAGATTACATATGTATATTTATATATATATATTTATATTTATTTATATATATGTATATATAAATATATATAAATATTTATATTAACAAAAAGAAAAAAGGTAGTGTACAAAATAGAAATCTATTTCCAGAATTCATTACGATATAAAAATCAATTTTCCTCGGAAAAATATATACATGTACACGCAGACTCTCGTTCGTCCATGCCGATTGTGGAAAACTTAACAAGCACATTTGCGACAAAACTACCATATACTTCTCTCACTGGGTAACTGATATTAAATTTTATCTCGCCCCGTTTCCAATTCACCTCTTATCATCACTCGTTCTATCACAAAAATAGAGAACTGACAACATGACGTGATCATTGATCGATACATTGTTCATTTACGCCTTTTTGCCAATTCTTTCTCCCGCCGAGAAATTATTTTATCGCGTTCGGCAGTAAAATATATGTATCAAAAATGTTCAACGTACTAACGCTTATAAAAGATATAAAATATCTTACGCACCATCGAGAAATGCTATTACATACTAAATGATTTACATCATTATCATCATTTGACTGATAAAGAGATATTTTTCCCATTGTAAACGATTCAAACTAAACTTTCTATCTACTTGTATCTGTCTCATTCAAATGAACTTGTTAATACCCTCTTCCACTCTCTCTTTCTCTATTCCCCACTCTCCCTCCCTATCTCTGATTAAATATATATGTTGTTTTTAAATTTTTTTCTTTTCCATATAGATACAAGAAAAAAATAAAAAAATAATGCTCGATATTGTCAGAGATTCTCCGTGCGCTAGTCAAGGCTAATATTATTAAACGAATAAATCACAGGCACTGCTCTGTGTTGTTTGTTTTCTCCTTCGTGTGCAAAAAGGAGCCATTTATACTTTCGTAACGAGATTCGGAACGAAAACATGAAACGCTTAAAAAGAATTCAATCCTCTTCTTTCTCGATGCGAAACGTCCTGCGTATAAACCGTAAGGCAACGTTTCACTATTTACTTATCTTACAAACTCATGTATACTGTGTGTGTTTTTGTGCGTGTATGATGTGTATGTCGCCACATGTACGCCACCGAGCAAATAAAACTCGGAACATTGAATCTTTTTAAGTCAGAGTTAATCCATATACTTAAATTTTTCGTATTTTTACTAAAAATATTCTACTAAATGTTGAGGCAAAACGAGGCTTCAATTCTGTTTTAGGGAAAACCGCTGCCTCAAGGTATTTTAATATTTGACTGGAAAGTAACAGTATTTATTAAAATGCACATTCAAGATCCGATTCTATACCCAATGTCGCGTACACTCGTACACACGGCGAGGACTTGAACTTATACAAACGGATTGTGGGAAAATTATACAGTCTTTACTCGATATATGTCCCAAATATCTAGCCGATAAAAGTCCTAGAACTATCCCGAATGCCGCGGGGTATACCCTGTGAGAGGCCAAGAATCTTCGCTGGCCTTTTCTACGTTCGGCAGTGTATCAAAGAATAGTATCTCCTAGTCGATATATATCTCTGGGTAGACTCGTGTTGTGGGCATATATCGTGTAAACACTGTACGTACACTTTTATCTTACAAGAAAGATCACCCAACTCGAAAATCTTGATCGAAATGAAACTTTGTGTGTACATAGAGCACAATAGAATTTAAAAGAGTTGTAAAGGGAACGTAAACAGAAGTTTACTCCTTCTTGTTGTAATGTTACTTTGGTGTAATGACTTTAGTATGTTGAAATTGAAGTAAAACCATTATAACTAAATTATATATGCACAAATATCGTATACGAATGTGAGAAACGTAGTAAAATATAAAGTACAATTAAATTCAGTGAAGAAACACTTGTAGTTGGGTTTTTTAAATATAATTATGTAACAATACAAAATAAGATCGAAGTTTAGATACCTTCACATTCTTTAGCTATTATTGGAAGAAGAAAAGAAACGCAAAAGTGCGGAAGTGTTTTCATTCCTTTAAGAAGATTATTGTATCATCTAAACAAAATTGTTTCTTGTACACTTCGTTATGCACATACAAAGAAAATTTCATTAAATCTTGAATTTTTGAGTTAGATAGCTTCCCTTGTTATATATATATATATATATATATATATAGTAATAGTATTTAAATATAGTCCAACTCGAAGAAATATTTAAATACTACTGTCGATATAACAATGTAATATTTTTCACTTTCACGCATATGCTCTGTACAAATATTTTCAACATTTACCCAACTGTTTAGTTCATTCAGTTTGAGTTGGTCATTTAATCCACGCTAATCTTTGTTCTAATTTTTCTATTCTAAACTTGCACGATGATATAAATAAGGTATACGAGCATACACAGTAAAAGCAGTCTACAACAAAATATATGATCTCCTCAGCAAATTATGAAAGCGTATCTTATAAAATACAAAAACTGTTTTTTTTTGTTTGTTTAAGAGAGCTATGCGAGAACTAGATCTTTACAGTGTCATGATACGGACACGCGTTCGTGTCTCGGTGTAACTTCATTTCATCGTAGTTTCGAAATAATTCTCAATGAACACCTGACTTAAAATCGCGCTACGTAATCAACGAATCCCTATCGAGTATCCTTATTACTTAAAAAGATACACATCAGTTCAACAACATTATTTGGTCCTAATTGCCGACAAACATTACCGTTACCGACATTGAGAGTGGCATGTCTATCCGTATTGACGCAGGCGGGACGTTTGGCCTAGCATAACTGAGTATCATAACTTCATTTCCCACAGCACGATGTGGGCGTCGTTACTGTTTGGATCTTTGAACGTGTAACCGGACTTCGATCCTTTGTCGGCAACAGATTGAGCGTTCGGTTGTCTCCAATTAACATACCCTCTGCCGCCCATTAATGTCAGGACCGTCCGTTTAGGTTGTTCTATTTGCTGGAGAGTTTTGTTTATCTTTTTTCCGTTAGGCTTCAAATTGTTAGACGCCGGCATAGCCTCCGTCACTGACTGTCCCATGCTACTGTTCGGTGTCGGCGTTTCGTACGGTCCGTTTCGACTAGCGGTGCTACTGTTGCGAGACAATTTACCAGTTTTCAAGGAAATATTTTCCTCAGAACCGGAAGACGTATACAGAGAACTGGCGTGCGAGTCTACGGACCAATTGGACAAGTCCAAGGACCTAGGCCTGGTAATTTTCATCTTCAGTCTACGGTCTAAGGTACTAACTTTATTTGGTATGGCTGCCAGCTCTGGATCGCTCCTCCTTAAGGACTCGTAAATTGGATCAATGCCAGAGCTGTTTTCGTTCTCGTAATCCTTAACGTACATTAGTTCCCCGTACAGACCGTAAACATCGCAGTTCTCGCCGGAACTCTGTGATCCGGACATTGAACTGGATAAGAATCCACCACCGGAACCGAGACCTCTTGGAAGTGTCTTTGAGCCCCTGTATTCGTACTCCTTGCTTCGTTTCCGTCTCAACATTACTGGGCTGCTCGCTAACTGTTGCTTTAGCTTCACTATGCTATTCGACATGGAAGAGTCTAAGCTCGCCCTGTCTCTGCTACTCCTGCTGCTGCTATCAGTTTCTTTATTTCGTAACTGTACGGTTTCCTCGTCGGCGATTTCGTCGTTTGTGCAGTTTAAGGTATTCTTATGATTCTGAATAGCTAGCAAGAAGGTAATGGGGCCGAAGTGAGCATGGTAAGATATATTCACACGGCCACTGATAATAGGTACTCCTTCCAAGCGAGGAAGTGGAATAGTTAAGCTTATGCCTACGTTTGTGCCAACCCACAGGAGACCTTTACACGCTAACAGCGCTGTTACCGTAACCGTGGTCTGATTGTTGTTCAGATTATCGCCACAGGAGTTCGAGGTATTATTCGATCTGGTCACTTTTAGGACGTTCGACGCTATGTTGATATCTTGGAGGTGTTTGAACGTTTCAGTGTGGTACAAACACACGGTACTCGAGTTCTTTAAGGCGACCCAGAGGCCTACTCCAGAATGAGCCATCAATTTCACGTTGCCAACGTGTTCGTGTTGAGCGCTGAAGCTTTTCGTGACATCACCGGTAACCCCGCTGAGCACCCATACCTTTTTACCACAGGCGGCATAAACGGAAGCGTTGATCGGCATTAAGCAAGACACGGGTTCGCTACCCAAGGTTATCACATGTGGCTCTCTAAGGTTCCAGGTACCATCCATTTGTCTTCTAAAGAGCAAGAGCAGACCAATTCCCAGAGCGACGAAAACGTTATCGCAGTGGTATTTGATTTGTATCACTGGTCCTGATACGGCATAGTTGCCGAGTTCCTCTTGTTTCTCTGGTTCGGAGGCAGCGTAGACGATGATCTTGCGTGAATCCGTGCCCATCCATATTAGATCATTCGACAGTGATAATGGTTCAGATGAGACACCTTTCACGAATTCTATAGCAGCTACCCTGGTTTCTATCAAGTCGAATGACGTGATTTGCTTCAAGGATGTGGCAGAAGCTGTCGTCGACTGACCAAATATAGTCACGTGACTGGATATACCGTCCCCTGTGCAGATCCACAAGTAGCTTTGACTTCGACCACGGCGCCTGGTAGGCCGTGGATTTTGCGTGGTGTAGTAACAGCCGCAACGTACCTGAAAATTGTAGATTATAGAGCATTTCTATCACGCGGGAAAATAAAACTGAAGCTACTCCCAGGTAACACCATACTGTCCGTGCCTCACAAGTAGTCACTCGTTACGGCACAGAGGCAAGAGGGGTCCTCGCTTGCACCCAATGGTTTAGGTTTTCACGTCATACACTTTAGCCAATAATTCGGTTAGAATCGAAGTCCGCGTGTGGATTGACCCAATCGGATGGCTTACAGCCGCATTCCTGCCGAATTCCTGCCAAGTGACTTCTTGTGAGGCACGCAGAGTAAACCCATAGGATGTCCGTTTCATGTTCAGTTTATGTTCGAATGTTCTACGTCCATTTCGGACATCCCAAGGACGTTTGCAAGATTTAGTAAATGTCATACGTTCTACGAAAGTCCATTTCTCAAGCTTTATGGACGTCCTTGGGATTTAAATTTCGTACGTTTTAGGAACGTCCATTTCTTATATTTTACGCCTTTGCAGAAGATTTTTAAAAGCTCCGTAAATGTTCAGTGAACTTTAATTTTTGGACATTTTGATGTCGACACAACACGTCCTCAGCTCGTCCCATTTTGTACGTGCCCTTTCTAGGGCATTTACAGAATACGCAAAGAGGAAATGCAAGTGACATGTGGACCTTAGCGAAATGTCCCCAGAACGTACAGAACGTTCGGTACGGATATACGTCGGACGTACAAAAGATGTTTTTGTGTTATTTGAGTTTATCATATAGTAATGTCTCACCTCTGTCTGATGTTGCGAATGGTACACCTGTTGCGAACTAACAAACAATGGCATCTTGGTCGATGGTCTTTGTTCTTGTTCAGGTACTTCCCAAGAAGGAGAATTATTTGGATCTAAAGCTAACTGGGCTAACCTAAGCTCGGTTATCCAATCTTTCTTCACTAGAGGATTTTCTGTTTGAAAAGTATACATTTGTCCTTGCTTCGTTACTAGCTGCAGGCAACAACTATCTGCCCAAACCATATCTTCGTCCTTCTGTTGTATCGATAGTTGTATAGATTGAAGAATTTGTTTGGTCTTCTCTAACGTCATCCCCTGTACATGAAATGCATATAGTAGACTATATATTACATTCAAAATAAATTTATTTGTCAAGCAGATCAACAAGAACACGCTTTACGTATAATTTATATACATATATATATTCTCCGTACCTCGTATTTACCCTTCAGTTGTGCAACCAAATCACTTATCCTAGACATCACTTCGTAATCGTGCATAAGGTCATTCATTTCTACACAGAGATTGTCCGCACCTGCCTGTCCACATTCTCCACTTTTATCAGATTTCAGGCTACCACCTTTGTTTAGGCCAGCAGTCAATAGTCGACTTAACGTAGGCGAAGTACTTGTATCTTGAATCTAGAATGTTTGATTGTATCATATTAATATTATTTTTGTTCCTCACTTTCCTACCGTAATTTGTTTGTGGATGTCAAAGAAATGCACAAGAAACATGTAACAAGTTGATTATAAGGGGTGAACATAAGTTACAAACATCATTTTTAATGTACCTCAATGTCTGATACAGGATACGTCCACTTCAAAGTGAGTCTTTCGCTTCCGCTGAAGTCCTCCGCGGATCGCGGTGTCACCGAAACGCACACCACCAGATCATTTAATAGTAGCAATCTTCGTCTTTTTGATTTTGTGATCATGCCATTTTGATTAAATTCCTGCAAAGAAAGTATGATAACGATTGTCATCAATGAAGGCAGATATCTTTAGGTTATATTTTAACTTTTAAAAAATGTCTACCTACCAATTGTGTGACGTTATCTTCTCTTATGAGATACCTGGACGAAGATGAAAGAGGACGATGAGACAGTTTTCCAGACACGTGTCGTAGCATTTCTTTGAACGCCTGGAATTGTTCCGCCTCGCGTTTCCTTTCGTTTAACATCTCCGCTAGACTTTCTAGTTGGGTCAACGCTAATTGCAACGACATCCTATCGTGGTGTCCTTGCGGCGTGTGTTTCAGTAAGTCCTAGTCAAATTTTATATTATTTTAATGCGACCATCGTGGAAGAGAACAAAATACAGTGTTTATTTGATATATGTCCAAAACACGAGTCTAGCCAGGGACATATATCGGTCAGGAGATACTATTCTTTGATCCACGCCAAGCGTAGAAGAGGATACCGAAGCTTTAGAGGCAACCGAGGTCTCTTGAGCTCCTTGGTCGCTTACAGGGTATACCCCACTGCAGTGAGGATAGTTTTGGGACTTTTATCGGCTAGGCATTTGGGACATATATCGAGTAAACACTCTACTGACTCGTCGTGCTACTCACTTGTAGGAATAATATAAATTGTGGAAACCTCTGAACGGGTTTAACCATTAGTCCAAAAAAGGACAATCTGTCGTGTGCACTTATTTGTTTCACCTGCAACGGAAAAGCAATTAGAATGTTAAATATGCAACTACTGATATAATGTCTCTATATTTGGAGCCTGTTTCTTAATTAAATTTCAGATTGAAAATTAATTATTTGCGCTACTACACTTAAATGCTTTAACAGATTATTCTAATCAAAAGTAATATCATTTCTATTGTCCTTTATTTTACTACTATTAATTCTTGCAGATATGTTTCATAACTATATAATCCTCTTTAATATTGTTATTTACACTAATAGTGATATATAGAAGCATTACAAATATTTCTTTTTCTTGTTAGTTATACAGGGTGTTCATGCTGTTACTAACCAGCGTTCTTTTTTGCAAGTAATATTGTTTTTTAGTATCGTATGAAAGCGCGTGTCAAAACAAATTCATTTGTATACGACACAATGACCTTCAAAGTCACAGAAGATCAGAAATGGCAGAAATATTTCGAATTTGTTAGTCTTTTCAGATCCCGTTCTGTTATAAACTTTTAATAAATTTGTGGGTGATTTATGAGTGCTAGTTTTGCAATCAAATATATCGGATTGCTTTTTTTTCGTAGTCGTGAAGTTTACATTCGTATTTTCCATTAAACGATTCCACTGTGAAAAAACTAAAATAATTTTATTTGAATATTATATTCATTTTATTTTTATGAATTGGTGTAAGTGTTAGTGGAAGCGGTTCCAAATATAGTTCAGTATTAAACGGGTACTAAATGCGAACAAGCGGACGGGCTGGACTGTAACCAGGTGTCACTTCACACCCAACTAATCACCCTTGCTGTTAATAGTTCATGTGTCTACCTTGAAGAAGTCGGCAAGCGCAGTCTTCCGTTTCGACTCTTGTTTAGCCAAGTCCATGGCTACCGAGAAATTGTTTATGAAGCCGCTGTATATATCTAGCACGATCGCTTTGCTAAAGCTGGCCACGAATACGTCTCCCAGCTTTTCGTCTTTGTCCCATGAACGGACGCATTCCGCAAGCGCGATTCTGAACAACGTGTGGCACTGCAGAATCTCCGGCAATCTATGAAACAGTGTTGCTATTTTTCCTTGGCTCAATATAGGCGGCGAGGACTCCTCTAAAGGTTTTTTGTAGTCCTGTAACAGGGAAACAGCTGTAATCGAACAAGTAAGAAAAGAGCAGTTTCAGATTCTCTGGATAACGAGCATCGAAACTCGATAGATAGACTCGGCGGTTCGATACATACGTTTACTAGCCTCTGCAACGTCGACACATAACCGTTCTCTGAATGCACTATAGCTGCCACTATGTGTCTGCGTTTCAGCTGCTGCGGAGTTAAATTCGGAGGTGTCGGTGGCAGTGCTGGTGGTGTTTGACGACGTTGCTGCATGCATTGAAACTGCACCATCGCACTGTTCTCCTCTTCGACCTGGAAGAAATCCGAATTAGTATAATGGGAAGCCATTCCAAATACAATGTGATTTTCATGTCATACTTTTGGAGAATGAAATGTAAAAAAAAACATTAGTGTTTTATATATTTTCCTTAATTTTATACAATTTCTAAAATGGTAAACAGATGATAAATGGTTAAGATTGTGTCTTTGTACTTTGTTTACCAAAAATATGCAAGGCAGTTATTTATAACAAGTGATACACGAAATAAAAAGTTCAACCACAATGTTAGTTCGTCTTTAGAGATTTTTCTGTTTATTATCTATATATTGTTTGTTGCTTCATTTACCTATAAATTCATAAATAATGTCATTAATTACTAAAGAATAGCATGGAAAAAGAAATCATTGTCTTACTTATGTTGTCCAAATCATATCTTTCAAAAAACGAAATTTAAACTGTGTTTTGTTTCTTAGCACTTTATATAAGAAGGAAGCCTTTTAACGATTGTGCTACATTTGTAAGAGGTTTAATAATTTTCTTCTAAAAAATAACCCTAAAAGAAATTAAAATAACAGAACTATCACTACTGAGAGTACTTTTAAAAAACTCCTCTCACTTGGTAGTACCTGATTTTTTATTTCTAAATTTTTTAATATAAACTACTAAGTTGCCATCGACAGATAAAGTATTCAAAATTTAGAGTAATTAAGACGGATTTCCTGAGTTCACGAGTTAATCTATATTATCATCTTGTTGTTGATATAAAAAATTGTTTGTGACACATGCACAAAAAAATCCCTTTCAGTGTATGTAGGAACAAAAATGTAAAATACAGTGTTTACACGATACATGCTCAAAACACGGGTCTAGCCAGGGACATATATCAGCCAGGATGGATTTTTTGATTCACGTCGAGCCTAGAAAGAGACAGCGAAGCTCTAGAGGCATCGGTTTATGACCTTTCACGAGATATACCACGCGGTAGTGAGAATTGTTCTGGGACTATTATCGGCCAGGCATTTGGGACATACAGTGTGTTCAACGAACTGTGTCCATCTGAAATATTTTGGTTATACTCAACAATACGCGAAAATGTTTGAAATAAAAGCTATAGGATTTAAAGCAATTACCAATACAACAGCAATTTTTTCACAAGTGGACGGGTAAAGGAGATACAAAGGTAACTTCAATTTTTCTAAATGGAATGATTCATGTTATGTTGCATTTCGATATAATGGTAAATTCTATCGAAACGGTAAGTTTTCGGATAAATGTACTCTAGTACTTTTTTATTCAGAATTTACTATTCCATCGAAATCACGCATTAAAAATATGCTATTCCATTTAGAAAAAAACGAAAGTGACCTTCGCAATTCCTTTACGCGTCCACTTGTCCGAAAACTGCTATTACTATATTACTGCTTTAAATCCTATAACTTTCATTTCAAACATTTTCGCGTATTGTTGAAAATAATCAAAATATTTCAGGTGGACAGACTTTCTGGGACACACTGTATATAGAGTAAACACTGTATTGACAACAGTCACTTTTCGTGATTCCCATTATATACTTGCCAAATTGAGAAAGAAAATAATGAGTTCAGTGAGGCTGGACTTGAGATACAATCTCATGTCTGAATGCGTGCTTTATAAATTTTTCTGGATGACAAATAATAATGTTTCTTATCGTTTGGGAATCTATCTTTAATGAAGAAGAAGGTTCGAAACAATGGCTGAGGTAATTACTTCGCAGAGCTGCGGCATCTGAGGAGTCTTGATCGGACTCGTGAGAGAAACTGTGTCCGACGAGTCGACGTCGTACTGTTGCGTCGACCCTCGTCGGATGCTGAACCATCTTGAGAGTCTTCCGTGGTTCCCAGGCGAGTCTAATGGGTCAGCGTTATTCACTCGCATATTCTGCGACCTCCACTTGTCGCAGAGTGTCCTTGCCTTGTGCAACGTGCTCCTTAACTGGCAGTTACTTCTGCAACAAATTGGTCGTTACATTAATTGCAAATACGGACGGAGCAACCACAGGTGAACCAAAGCAACTGACAAATTCTTTCTGAACCAGTGAAACCCAAAAAATAATATTTAGAATGGCTCTTGTTAATTACTGGGTCGATGTAAGAGTAATGATATTACTAATGCTATTTTAATAATACCAATTACACACACACACACACACACAACTTTTTTCATTGAAATCAGTTAATATGTATGTTATGTATGTATGTTTTAATATTCGTTATGCTTTAAAAATAGGTATAATTAATATAGGCGCAATAATTGGTACCTCCACAGTAATTGGGTGTTTCACCCTACTCATTTTTGTCATAAATGCATATAATCCGTTGTTTAGCTATAGTTTAATAGCAATTAGTACGTTCGCTACTAATATCGGTTTCGCAGTCTTCCTTCTTAACACTTTGGCGTCGGGTATTTATACAGGTTCACTGAGTGAAAACGCGGGCGAAAAATTAAGTAAGATGATATTACGTAGACATTGAAAAAACTCGCTGTAATCGCTTATATACTAACTTGTATTTGTATCCTAAACCGCTCGTAGGTGAGAAACGTATTTTTACGTGTCCCGACGTCAAAGTGTTCAAATGTTTCATTAACGTACTTCCTTCATGAAATATTAAAAAAATTTAAGCAGCAGAAAGACATGGAGTCTCTGAATTACTACGCGGTATACTATGGATTTAAACAAAAAACTGTACAAAATTAATTTGACTATCTTTAAGTAAATAACAGGATTGTGGACGTCACATACAGTACTGGACAAAATACAGTACGCACTTCAAATATTTTTACAATTACGTTTATAACTTCCTAGTTTTTACAGATATAATAATTATGTATTTGCACAAAATGAAGGTTTCTTAGTCTACTTTTAAGTTCTAACAAAAATAATTTCAAAAACATTTAACATTTTTCAATAGACAGGTCCGTTACATTTATGGGGGTCCGTTACGTATAAACATTTTTGTTTACTTTAATGTTTATAAACCGCGTTCTGAATGTTCTTATTCAAGTGCTGACAGTAGATTTCATTGAGAATCAGTGGTAAGTCAATCATGATACTAGCAAACAAAAATGTTTATATCTCAGAAACGGTTGACCTTTCGACCTATGTTTACTAAAGCTTTTTTACTCAGTACAGTATATCCTATATACCATATAAATATTGAATGGTTTTTTTTTTAGCACCCTGTATAATAAATTAAGAAATAAAAACTTGAATTTACTAGGAAGTTTGTTTTAGATTTCAAAATAATTGATTATTTATGGATCCCCCTAAATAGTTCAGGTACAAAATATTGTGTTGGTTCATGTAAGGTTTTTTTGTGGGTCTGGGGCGGAGTCCCCAGCCACTCAAGCGATCAAGAATTGCAAGTTATGTTAACAACTTTTTTTTTCATTTTTGTGTGCAGAAAAAATATTTCCTCTCAAAGATCGGTGCTCCACATTATCGACACTACCGCTCGTTAAGCGACGCGGGAGGTCACTACGTATACCAACATGGCGGCGCCCTTACCCGTCAAAGTAAGGTACATGATATGTACAAAGAAGCATAACTTCTCTACTAGTGATCTCCTAGAACTGAAACTTGGAATTGCGGTATTCTCTGGCCAAAATCTACAGGATTACATAAAAACAAGTTTAAAATCTCTGGTTTCCTGAGGTAAAGTTTAATCATTGTTTGTATTTCTTTTCCGCTAGCTGACCTCTTTCACGCCGAAAATTTTAATCGCTTATTACACGAGTAATTATAATCGCAATTATTTTAGTGTCAGTTTAATCAGAAAATCGAGACGATACGATGGCAAAAGTTTTATAAAAAAAAAGTTAAACAATTAGAAAAGTTGCAATCGTTCGGTTTGCTCGCATTAGTGTGAGTCTCACCGATACTCGACCCCTGGCCGACTCGAACGTCGACCGCGTTTACCGCTCGACTGGTTCCAAGGGGGATTCCCCGAGTGATGAGGATAAAATTTTGACAGTTCACGGTAGAGACCTTTGCGACAGTTACGGAGATAGTACTCTGTATACCTCACGCAAGTGGGGTTAAATTTTTCACAGATGTCGTGCACATCTTTTTTACATATATCGAGACATTACTCATTTGTTTCGACCAGTACTGTGACGAAATAAAGAGGGAATATACTTCATAATACTTACTTAATACTGATATTACTCTTCTCACTCTCGTCGTCTGAGGAGAGGTCATGATCCGAGGCGGAGCACCACGAATCCTCGCTTCTGGCTGACTGGGTCGAATTGTTGGATCTAGTCGCCTTCAAGGTAGGGTGGTGCTGTCTGTGCGTTTGCCCGACAGTTTCCATTTTCGTCGGTCCTACGTCATCCCATGATCTGCACCTTGAACGTGGTTCATCTGAAATCAAGTAACATTGGCCGTTTTGAAGATGCAATTCTGACAGCGGGCAATTAGCTTCGTGTTACGAAAGTGACGGTACCAACTGTAGGCTGATCTGACAATGAAATTTTCATCGAAGTGAAAGTATCCGTGTAATGGACTGATAAGACGGCATGCTTAATACAGGAAAAATTCAAAGAATTGCAATGAGAAGTTTTTTCAGATCTCTGGAGCATTATTTAAGAAATAAAACATTCCCTTCTGTAGAAGATGCAAGGAGGCACCTTGAATCATATTTTGCTTCACGAATCCTGGATTTATATAAGAGGGGGATTGAAAATTTGCAGGAAAGATGGAAAACTGTCCTCGATAATGATGGAGATTATACAGGGTGTCCCAGCATCGGTGGTACAACCGAGAACGAGGTGATTCTACATGAAAAAACAAATCGAAAATAAGGAATAAAATTTTTTCATTTCAGGTTTCGTTCTCGAGAAAATCGGTTTTCAATATTCAGCGAGTACGCGTACACTTAACTATGGCCTAGACAGATGGATCTCGATACAGACTTTTGTTTATGTTTCCACTTCTGTACATTCCTGTTGACATGAGGTTCTGAGCACTTCTCACAGTTTCATTTGGTGTCTTAGTATGTTATTATCTTCGGTTTTGACTAACAGTTTCTATCAATCCAAAACATACCTCTAGCTATTAGACAAAATCTCATTTTCCAACATGATGGTGCCCTACCACATTTTTCTCGAGAAGTTAAGAATTTATTAAATGAACTACACGAAGTTTGGATTGGCCGTGGTGGTCCAATAAACTGGCCACCAAGATCCCCAGATTTGACACCCCTTGATTTCTATCTATGGGGTCGTGTTAAATCAAAAGTGTACGAGGAGGAGATTACAAGCCTTCCTCAACTAAACGCGAGGATCGTTTTAGTATTTGAAGAATTAAAGGTACAGAATACATTAGAATGCGTTCATACGAACTTAATTCGGCGAGTACAGTTGTGTATGCAGCGCAATGGGCAGCATTTCCAACAATTTTTGCATTAATAAAGTAAGTTAGTAACTAAATTATGTCTTATTTTCATTTAAATTCACTCTAAATCCATAGGCAGAAATGAGTAATACAGCACATCATCCTGATACTAATGATATTAGTATTACTTAGAAGTGACATATGACTTGTATCGGGATCCATCCATCTAAACCATAATTACGTGTACGCGTACTCGCTGAATATTCAAAACCGATTTTATCGAGAACGAAACCTCAAAAGAAAAAATGTTGTTCTTTATTTTCGATTTGTTTTTTTATGTAGAATCACCCCCACCTTGGTTGTAGTACCGATGCTGGGACACCCTGTATATCCATCAAACGTACGCGCTTAATAACTTAAAATTCTCAGTTGTTTCGCATTTTGTACTTGACTGTGTATTCGTTCATCGCATACAAATAAATGATAAAATTATATCAATATTTGAACAGAGAAATTAATACCAAAGTTCTGTTTTTTAATAGTACTGGGACTTTTATCTGTCAGATGTTTGTGACATATATCGAGAAAAGACTGTAGTAAGAATGAGTGTAGTTATGCTTAAAATAGGAATCGAGTAACAGAGCCGAAATGTTCAGGTTCTCAATCGGATTTAGTAAGAAAAATTGCACACATCTGCGAAGTATGTTTCACAATGATCTCATACGAACAATGATCTTCGATCGAGACTGAGCAGTCACAGTATGTATTGCGGATCTAACGTGAACTAGTACAGGTTTTGCAAGAGCAGCATTCGCTAAACTCTCGTCGAGATCGTGACAACTAATTACCATACGCCTTAATGTAACTATATTTTCGTCAAACGAGTGACGACAGTCTCTATTTATACAACTTGTGTATGTGTCAATCGGCTCGAGATTCGATCATCCTTTTCTTTTCAAGCCCCACTAGCAAAATAAATAATGTTGTTGTGCAGCTAGACAAAAAAGAAATTATACATACTCCCTGCACTCTGTGCGCCGAAAGCTAGTTCTGCGCTCTTTTATCAGAGCACATTCTTTCTTAGAAGTAAAGTCAATGATAATTAATGAGTGACGGTGAAAATGACGTGTCTTCCAAATTGTTACGCAATCTTCAAGGCATGGGCTCATCGTCGTAAATGATTTCACAATGTATAATGATTTTTTTTCTTACTGTATCTTCAGTGTAGCCCTCAATTAACCCTAAATTTGAAGTTAACTGTTTTACTACTAGATTGAAAATCTGTACGTAAATTTCCATTGTCATAGATTATTTTGTAGAATTCAGAATAAAAATTCAATGCAATAATAATGGAAGTAATAATAATAATAATACAAATTTTAAGTTTAAAGTGAATTTATAGTTTAGCAATCTGCTTGATACATAAAAAAAATCTTTTCTAATATTTAAAATCTGATTAATATTTAATTTATAACCAATTCGAAAAATCTCGCTACCTTTCATGTGATAGTTTTCCAATCATTCATACCCAAACAATGAGAAACATTACACTCACGTTCTTAGGCTTGTATTGGCAACGTTCGTGTTAAGAACATCATTATGTTGCTAATAAACACGTGTAGAAACAATACGTACGGAGAAGATAAGGATGATGTTCAAGTGAGTCACTAGCGTGAGCTGAATTTCGTGTTGGCAAACTGTTCCATTATACGTCGTTGAATCACATACGTAAAATTTAGAGATTTGTTCCACTAGAGGAAGCCTATGCAACGCGGATAATTTTAGGACGAAGTTCCTGTAATTTATTACTTCCCAACTTCCCACATTTTGGAGGTAAACAAGGACGAAGAACGCCCACACAACGCAAACTTATGAAAATTTACAATTCCTGATATTGATTTGTGCAAAAAGAAATTTAGCAAACCCTCCATATTTTCTGTAATGGTTGTCCTATCTATTTCGCAAGAAGATTTACACGGCGATAAACTTCTAAATCATAACTTGTAAAATGAAAATTTTTAAGTCAATTGTAAGAAAACGATGGTTAATGAAAATTTGAAACCCACGATTTTAGCCAATTACACAAGTTAAGAGACGCTATCATTTTCGTGACATAATTTCGCTTAATTCTGCTCATGTAGGGCAAATAACATGTTCGCATGGCCTACAATGATGTTATCAGCCCTTGGTGGCGGTCATGCTAATCCCTGCTTTTCTTCTTGGTCAACTGTTTATTAGATATTAAGACTTTATTAATCCTGCTGCGCTTACGAAGTTCTTCTCGATCTAATCAGATTTTCAAATCTTTAAGAGTATTACGATTGTATGTACAATACTTTCTGAGCTAGTCGTGTTCTCATTTTTCATAATAATGGTTTTATATATATGAGAGAGAGAGAGACGTATGAAGAATTAAGAAACTTGGTGTTGATGCTAACCTTGGCAGAATGTTTTCGATTAAAATCTTGAATGTGACTGTGAGAAGAATTTGTGAATATAATTAAAAATAGAAGATAATATCGGGTGCTTATTGAAGAAATCAAATGGAAGAGGTGAGATCTTTTTACCAAATAACAAATAATGGATTATTTACCCCCATATATATTGTCCGAGTATGTGGTCAAAAATTATTACAGCAACTTGTTACTAGTTTATCAATGGACGTGCTTACATTAAATCCAATAAATTTTTAGATAAAACTGGCTACGGCGAATATTTTTTTTTTGTATGAATTATTCACGTTTACAAATAGAAAATATACATTTGGCAACGCGCAGCAGGCAACATTATCTGTCACATTGAAAGTAAATATATTTTTCACAATGTGGCTTGAATCATTTCATTACACACACACAAAAACCGTATGTTATAAAATATTATTGGAGGGCATCGCAGACAATTGTAAGACTTTTTGAAGACATAAAAGAAGATGATAACGATTATAGATGACCGAACGTTTCCACGAATCAGTATTCAATTTTCTGACACAGTACAGTCTTTACTCGACATATGTCCCAAATATCTAGCTGACAATAGTCCTAGAACTATCCCCACTGCCGCGGGATATACCCAGTGAATGACTCCAAAGCTCGAGTGGCCTCGGTCCAGGAGAAGTATAAACATAATACATATAGGGGTCGGGTATATTGGTGCGAGACCAGGAACCACCACTAATTCAATAACAAAACTTCTTTATTTCTCATTATTTTTTATGGGACTTTCACCAATATATTCGTGGCATTTTTGTAATAAAAATGATATTCCGATGATATTTTCTTGTGTAATTAACGATGAAATTTACTTTCCATTACAATTATATTAACGGAAAATTAGTGAATTAGTGTTATGATCCGATTTATATCGTGTTTGGTATCATTTTAATCAGAATAATGCCACAAATATATTGGTGAAAGTCTCATAAAAAACATATTTATTTTTATATTAATATTTTTTTTAGATGCACCATTCTTTATCATTGTGTTTGTTCTTACATTCATTCGAATCGTTTCCCGTAACCAATGTATTAGAGAAACACATGCAAGAATATACATATATACACAGGGTGGTCCACGCAATTGTTTCAAGTCATAACTCCGTTATTATTGCATTTACGAAAAAATGCCAAAGGAGAATGATAAATGGTTCGAAGAGCACTACATCTGTAGGCCTTTAAAATTTTTTTAGATGCAGCAGTGCATGTACAATTAACAATTGCATCATTTCTTTAAATAGAAATGCATATTTTTTTACACAGATCGATTCTTCTGTTCATTCTACGTAAAAAATGATTAGGGTACCATGGCAAAAAAATTATTAGATCTCGAGAGATTTTCAAAAAATATATAATATATATATATATATATATATACATATATTCATGCAAGAATATATATTCTGATGTATTATAGTCAAAACCAGAAAATCGTGAGAACAGTGATTTTCACCATCTTTAACCATTCGTAGTTCAACATTAACCGATTTAAAGGAAACTTTCGGAATGTGCAGAACATAAACATCCATAAACGTTTAAAAGCATTTCTACAAAGTTTTTAATACAGGTCGAGGTAAAAAAAAGTTGTAGAAAGGAACCTTTGGTGTATCTTCTCCACGATTCCAACCGATAGCAACTTTTTCAATATTTCTTTCTCACATTATCTAGTAAACTAACGATTCTAACTTCTCAAGACAGGTCCAGTCGGTCGTTCGGCTTACTTTGAAAAAAGTGAGTTCTCTTCGAAAGAGTTTATGAGCGTTAATGGGAGTCACTGTACGGTCGTAAGCACGCTCGAAACCACTGTGCAGGGGAAAATGTTGATGCGTCGTTTATAAATGTGGGAAACAGGCAGAACGAACTCGCGTTAACCAGATAGTCACCCTGGATGTTAACGCCGAAGTAACTTGAGCGCGACACTCACGCCGGAAGGTCCAATAAAACCGGCAACGCGTGGAACCTACCGTTTCCGCACGGGGTCCATCAGCATGAGCAGCGTCGTTAATTACGGGAGAAACGTCCTAAGTTCAAGTTCAGAGGACGAAAATATTCCAACACAGGCAGTTGCTTCCAAAGTTACTTTTCTTTTGGAAAAGTAAAACGAAAAAAAAGAAACAAATGCTGCCCCTCCACTAGTTACACTGGTGCTGTACATCGGGCTACTCGACCGGAAAAGCGCACAAAAATGATTACAACGTTATTCGTAGGCTCACAGTTCATCATATTATACAGGGTGTTCATGCTATTACTAGCCAGCGTTTTTCTTGCAAAGCGTGTGTCTAGACGAATTCATCCGGATACTGCACAATGACCTTCAAGGTCATGCAAGGTCAGAAATAGAAGAAACATTTTGAATATTTCATAGCTATGTAAGGCTACTTTTCGTACCGAAGTTGTCAGATTTTCTTCAAAATGTAAGAGAACTTCTAACTTTTTATCCTCATAAAGAAGACATTTCCAATTATGACACTTATTCTGGAAAGACCCTGTTTCCTTCAAACGCTTTGCACACAAAACAAACTGATTTTCATTTGGTTGCACTCTGTCCGGATATTCTTCTAGGTATTTCAATTTGCTTCGTCTTTTATTTCCTTTGCACTGCGAATAAATGCGTACCATATCCATCTTCCCGTCCACCGAATAACGATACATTCGGAAGTAATACTGAAATTGTCTCGTCATAGTAGAAACTAGAAGTAAACACTCTGAATGTGAATGGCAACATCATCTGATTCGTACAAATAAGGAACACTTGTAAACACATTGGTATGAAATATTCTAAATGTTTCTTCCATTTCTGACCTTGCATCACCTCGAAGGTCACTGTGCAGTATACGAATGAATTCGTCTAGACACACGCTGTCATGTGATATACAAAAATATACAGCATTCCATTTAAAAAATTGCAGGTCACCTTCATATCTAACGAAATCGTATAAACACAAAAAAATTATATACGCCATTGTGTTGCGTATAAAAAACAGTACTACTTTTTCCTCTTCCATTTCTTTCTAATATTTACTATTTACAAGAAAAACGCTGTCTAGTAATAGCGAAGAACACCCTGTATATGGTTGAACTAGTCTTAACGTCAACTGAGATATCACGAAATAAACAATACGTTTTAACGTTTAAAAAATCAAGGTGACCAATTCAATTTTGGTCAAAAAGAGATATTTTACCTTCTGTTTGAAAGATATTTTGTAAAAACCTGAAAAGTCTAGTGAATACATATGAAGAGCTCAGGACAACAAACGGTCAGCTCGATTTCGACGTGACTGTAAAAGAACAAATTCTTTCGATAGTTCGGAGCAACAAACGGTCATATTATGAGACATTCGTGACTGTTTGTTGCCCCGAAGATTAAAAAACTCTAAATGGGCAGTCATGTCTAAATCGAGCTGACCGTTTGTTGCCCTGAGTTCTTCATACGTGTGTTGCACCACAATCTACTATTGAAGTACAGTCTTATCTCGATATATCTCGAGAGAAGATATACATATCAAGAGATCTCGGTCGCCGAGGAGTGTAACATAATACGGGTCGGGTATATCGGTGTGTGACCAGGAGGGCTTTGCTAATTTAATAAAAAACTTCTTTATTCTTCATTATTTTCTTATGGAACTTTCACCAACATATTCGTGGCATTTTTCTAATGAAAATAATACCAAACACGATATAATTGGGATCATATTTACCACTAATTTTCCGTTAATATGATTGTAATGGTAAGTAACTTTCATCGTTCATTACACAGGTAAATATCATTGGAATTATATCATATTTGGTATCATTTTCATTAGAAAAATGCCACGAGTATATTGGTAGAAGTATTATAAAAAAGTAATGAGAAATAAAGAAGTTTTGTTATTGGATTAGTAGCGGTCTCCTGGTCTCACACCGATATACCCGACATGTATTATGTTACACTCTTCAGCGACCGAGGCCACACGAGCTTCGTTATTTTTTTCTACGTTCGGCAGTGTATCAAAAAGAATAGTGTCTTCTAGCCGATATATTTCCCTGGGTAGACCCGTGTTGTGGACATATATCGAGAAAACACTGTAACCCTGTATTTTCCAACCTGTTTTTTCCCAAAACTCTACCGCGATTCTACTAAAATTAAATGTTTGATCATGTCGTCGCAGTATGGTTGAAGATGATCAAATGAGATCGATCAACGACATTAGGTCTACGATTAGAAAAATTTGATTGTCTACAAACACAAGAGGAGATACTAAAAAAGAGGCATCTGGAAGATAGGCGATCGTGTGTACTCGTGTTGGTAAAGGAAAGCGCCTATAATACTCTGCACATATATTATGCAAATACAACGGTCCAATGAGGATGTTGCGACTTGAACGTTTAACTGTCCACATGCATTGTCCGTCGGAAATTAAAGTTTATAGTTCTGCAGTAATTCATGAGAAAGAATTTGTTCTATTATTATTGCCTGCTCGAGGCTGATGCAAATAGGAAAGCAGCGTGACATCCAGTGTGGACGGGGTACAAAGTGTACCAGCAGTCTGTTTGGAATATAAACAGCATAACAAATTCTTATATTACGTAACGCAATGAAGCGCACATTGCATACGTATCCGGACATAGCGTTAGCAAAAATGCACAGAAAGCCTGATTGAAATTGAAAGGAGTATTATTTTCACGTTCCATAATTAATCGTCGATTTATATTCCATTTGTTCCGGAAATATCTGGAACTACAGCCGCAGGACAATTTTATTTCCATTTCCGACTCGATTGTGTCATCATTAGTAGACTGCGAAGTTTCTGCATTTATGACAATAAATGAAATACGAAACTGTGAAGCCACTATATGAATTTAGGAGTATTAATATACAAGGTGTCCTAAAAATGTTATACTTTCTTGAAAGGGGCGATTCCTGACGCCATTCGAAATAACTCTTTCCTTTGCGAAAATGTTCTCCGCGGTTTTGTTAAAGAGTTACTAACGAAAAACGCGGACCAATCAGAATGCGCGCATACTGCAGGCGGATTCTGACTCAGCCAATGTCAACGCCACGCTCAGCGGGAGTTGTCGCCGAGCCGGGATCCCTCCTGTTAAAGCCGCGCTCTAATTGGTCCATGTTTCTCGTTAATAACTCCTTAACCCTTTGCACTACTATTTATTTTATGATTATAATGATTAGAAATTCTTCATCGTTCAGAATTTCATAGAAAACAAAAAGATAGTTTTCATCTATTGTATGCCAATAAAAATATAATATATGCCAATAACAAATATATATATATATTTTTGTTATATATATACAAAAGTAGTACAAAAGTAGCTTTTGTTATATATATACAAAAGTAGTACAAAAGTAGCTATTGTTATAAATAAAAAAATATATATATATATCAACTACAACAAAATAGAATTTTATTTCGTTTTGAAGGAAATTAATAACATTATATTTATTAGACTCTGTTCAGAATCTTCATCACGAGTCTGATTCGATATTGCAGGGCAAGGTGTTTGTTAACAAAGCCACGGAGAACATTTTCGCACAAGAAAAAATTACTTCAAATGATATCTCAGGAATTATCCCTCTCAGGAAAGTAAAACATTTTTGGAACAGCCTGTATTATTTATCTGTCATACGACGTAATACATTTTGCTTCTTCTGTTTCTTACAATTGATGAAGAGAGTTTTTATTTCGCATATATATCCGCAGTCTAGCCATTAGCTACACGATGTAACGCCTGTACACTTAAACTGTTCGTGATTTATGGAAATTTTCAAGTATACACGGGTCAAATCTAGCAACAAATCAGTCTAATGTACCATGATCGAGCTCGTCAAACACCGTCCGCTACTTGCCGCGTGGAAGAGCGCGCAAAGTGAAACGAGGAAATGTTTCACCGAGGTCCAGAATATGAAACGGTCATTTTCGCGTGAATTTTTAACCGGCGATAATTTAACGACTGCGCCGCAATTCGCGGCAATGGCGTCGTGTGATTTACGATGCGTATCAATCGAAGGGAACGGTTTTCACTGCAAAATGCGGATAAACTGTAACCAACTTGTACGCTTTATCCAATCAGGCTTTCAAACAACCTATTTGTTCATTTACAATTGATTACGACCTGTGAATGAATCGTAAGACTTCCGAGAAAATTTGGAAAACATAGAGAATGTCGTGGGACCCACGAAGAAATTACAGAGTTTATTCAAAAAGTGGAAATAAGACAAAATATATAGGAAACTCTATAGGATCCTATAGGCAAATTGTGTCTCGGTATAAATTGTAATGTTCATAGAGAAATTAGAATACCTATGAAGGGGTTGTAAGATTTATAGAAAAATTTTAATATTTTGGGAAAGCATTGTGTAAGTATTTCTACGTGCAAGTACTTTCTACGAATAATCGGATCACTGCAAACGCATTTCAAAAGAGATTTGGAAACGTGTCAGGAAAACATTGAAAGCACATAAAAAGAACAACAAAGAATAAATTCACCACAGAAACAAAAATAAATGTATAACGCCAACGGTCCCTGAATAAATTTAGTTTTTATACGTATAGATTTGTCAAGAAAATTCTGATTAAGTAAAAACACGCAGGAAATCGTCTATTTTTTTTTTTTCAGTAAAAATAAATCTTCTCGATCTTTATATAGACTACGGGACCCAATTACTGTGCCTATATTAATTATACATATCTTTAAAGCATAATGAATATTTAAAAAGGGATATATTTTAATATTAATTTTAATATTCATTATGCTTTAAAAATAAGCATAAATTAACATAGGCACAGTAATTGGTACCCTGACAGTAATTGGGTCCCTTACTCTAGTTTCACTTGAACATCTTTTGACAAGTTAGTAAAGATAAGTTAAATGACTCTGTCGAAGATACACCAACGTCGACGAACGACAAGAAAACATGAATGAACGCTACACGAATTAGTACTGCAAAGTTTCTGCGAATTGCGCACGATCGACTTTGTTATGCGTGCGAGCAACGATTATTTATTGTTTCTTAGAAAGCCTCATGACCAACGCAGTAGCCACGAGTGTAGATATTCGCTGAACGTTTCGTTCATTACGTTCGCGATTCGATGCTCGTTTCGTGAATAATCGCGAGCGAACGCGTTTGCCAGATAAACACTGACAACGGACGCAACAATAACTGTGCATATACTCGTATGCTTGCACATTCTGAACAATAGTCCCCAGAAATGGCCTAGCTGATTAAGATGGTCCAAACTGCCCTTAGAGGTTTTTCTATTGAACCATTCAAAAGCTGACCGAGAAAAACGTCACTGAGTAAAATTTCAACCCCCTTGCTTGTCCGCGAAGGTATGTAGTTATAGGGTACATTAGATTTCGCGCTTTTCCTAAAATTCCGATTTTCCTAAAAAATGCTTTCTAAAATTCTAAAAAGATGTGGCATATTTTAGATCCTTAGGCGCATTTTAGAGATTTTTCTCAGATTTTTTTGTTGCCAACTGCGGTCGTAAAACATGAAAATCCCCCAAAAAGCGAAAAAATGCAGATTTCTCGAAAATATGAAAACATGCTCTATTCTACTGATTGGTTACCTGATAAAGTACTATAACAGGCAGCGTTGTAAATTTTTTCAGATTTTTAGTTGTGGCAGATTATTGTCAAAAACAATAAAAACCGAATTTTTTCGATATTACCGCTGTGAGGAGGACAGTTTTGGGGTTATTACATTGAAGCAAGTAATTGCTTGACCCAAGTGTTTGCGTTCTTTGACTTAAATCACATTTCTTAGGTCAAACAATTACTATTCAGTGACAAAACGTTTTTTATTTTAATTATTTCCTTACGAAACTTTTACCAATACATTCCTGACACTTTTATGATTAAACTGAGACCAAACATGACATAATTCGGAGTACATTTGCTTGTTCAATTGAACCGATTCAGTAGAACCTTGATTATCCGAACCGATGAATTGAATTCTCTGATTTCTCCATCTCTGAACACGTTTCGCATTTAAACAGTTTATTATCAAGCGATACATATTACAGTGTTTACTCTATATATGTCCAAAATGCCTAACCGATAAAAGTCCCAGAACTAGGAGCCTCTAGATCTTCGCTGTTCTTTTCTACGTTCGGCGTGGATCAAACAATACTATCTCCTGACCGATACATGTATGTCCCTAGCTAGATCCGTGTTTTGAACATATATCGATTAAACACTGTATATTCACAGTATCAACATACTGGTAGTATTAGTGTTTTTTTTTTTGTAGGTGGACACGTCAAGGACTTATGAAGGTCTACTCTTTGATTTTTTAAATGAGACTATATTTTGTTATGTGCCAATCGACATGCCAGTTTTCTTTGTAATATTTAAATTAAAAATATACATCTATATAACATGATTTATTGTACAAATCAGTAAAAAGTGAATCTAACACTGTAATTATGCAACTGTTAACTGTTCCATTATCAAAATGTCTGCATTCACACGATTAGTTCAGATAATATGGGTTGTTCTGTATCGTGAATTAAACAAGTCAACATGACCCAAATTGTAACCAATCGTAAAACAGTTATACTCAATTAAAGAGCGTTCGATTACTTTCGAGGGCCACTGTGGGCCACGTGACCCTATTAGTGAGACCGTCCCTATTAATGAGCTTTCATATTTAAATAAGCACTAAAAATTAACTTGAAAAAATAAATACCGTAACTATTTTTAACTCTTGAAGTATATTAAACATTTTTTCAATGATGCACATATTACACTTTCGACAGTTTTGCTTAAATATCTTGTAGAAAAAGCTAAGAAACGGAACTAAATAAATGGATAATTAATATCATTTACAGTATATATACGATATGCATTATACCATAAAACTGATTAATTTTCTGAAGATACGGTCAACTAAGAAGTTCTGAGGCTTTTTTTTTTTAAGTGAATCCGGTAATATCGCATCGTTTTAATGTTTGTTCGTATTAGCGTGTCCTGTGTTATTCGACCGTTTCTGTCAAACCTAACCCCATTTTCATTTTCAAGCAATCCATACTAAGCAGCATAGTTATATGTAGTATACAGTATACTTCACGTTTGCATATTTCTACTTTTAGAACAAAACATTCGCAAAACCACTTAATTTAAAGAGAATAACCATTTTTAAGGGAGCAGTGTTTAAACAGGCACATGAATCGGATGCACACAGATATGGACGAGCACATTAACCATTAACATGGGACAAAAACTCTTCTTTTTATTTTAATTAAATTATCGCGAAATATTAAAATATTCAACATGAACACAAATATTCCAATAAAAAGAAAGAGTTCGAGAGTCAATATAAATTTGGAATAGATGAAATTAAAATCAAATACTTCATTGATTAATCATGAATTAACAGGTTAGCTTAAGGGCATGGTAATTGGGCCAAGTCTCATACCGAGGCATCGTTGCACCTTGTCAACCGCTCTAGTCCAGTCAGCGGATCATCCTAACCGTTTACGACAGGGAAACGATTTTCCGTCGACGACGAGACAGCTCTTTGTACAGGACGTCTGTTGAATTGTGTGTGTGTGTGTTTTCTCCGAAGTCGGACGACGAGGTAAGCAAGCATGTTTACGTTTATTATGTTGCAGTTGCCTCCGATGAGGCTCGATGTGTGTATGTGAGCGCGTAGCGGTCGAGGCGTCCGAGAGACGAATTTTTAGTTCAGTTAGTCGATGGCCCATGAGGCGTCAAGTACGTTTTCAGATGTTATAATAAAGAGAAAACATCCTATCGAAAATATATTCGTAATCCTTTAATTAATCCCGATATTTGTGGTTCTATTTGAACAACGTGTTTCAAAAGTAAGGTTATGAAACCGATTAAAAAATGGTATCAGGGTTGCGCAGATTACCAGTCGCACAGTGCCGTCTGGTTCTTTTTCCAACCGGTGTTCCTGGAACCTTGGATCTGTATCTTAATGGAATTAGCCAGTAGAAGTTCGTTATATTGCACGGTGTGCATTACATAATGAACCAGCACGCACTAATCCGCGTTCGGAGCGCGTGCAACGGTTCGCGAAACATTTGAAATGTTTCAGTCGTCGGCATGAATATTGTAACAGATCGAACGCGATTTCCCGGACTGTGCCGCGTCGCTATGAAAAATCGAATCGAATCGAATCGCAGCGCAGTGTCATGTGCAAGGTTATCCTACACGATCCGTTCAGTTTTCGTTTTTCGCAACGATGGTTCCCCGTTTCTCCGGCTGTCTCGGACTTTCGCTCTTTGCCGACATAGAACGAGAATTTTTTTATGCGTCTCGATAAGCTTCGTCCTCGAGCTAATCTGCTTATGGTAAAAAATAACCATGCCGCGCGCCGCGCCGCGTCGTCGAACATCTCTCGAACGATCCTTTCGAGAAACCGACGTTTGCCGCAAGGTTATTAAAGAGATTTACTAACGAATTACCGGCAACCTAGAATGACGCGACTTCGAAGAAAATATCTGACTAGGCTTGCTACGGTTCGTTTTTTCTTATTGAGCAAAAGGTGTACAGTGTTTTCTCGATATACATATGTATGTCAACAACACGGGTCTTGCTAGCGACATATATCGTCCAGGAGATACTATCCTTTGATCCACGCTGAACGTCATACCCAACCTCTCGAGCTTCGAAGCACGAAAATGGATCCAAAAAGTATTTGAACAAGAAATTTCCCGTCCTCGAGAAATGGGCGATATTTCAATTGTGATCATTACCAAACCGATATTTGAATTGTTACAATTTTTGCCAAAGATATTTTTGCATGAAACAGCGCGACTGGGAAACCGAAGATATCTTTTTAGTCGAAAATATTAAACATGCACACGTCCTTAAAAGAATTGCATAAATTTTTCTCGTTACTGAAATCATCGTGGATTTCAAGATTGAAGCTTCCCCCTGTACAACAAATGCTTACAGGGGGGAAAATGCTTACAACAATGTCGGTATACCATTTTTAACATATAAAATTGATTAATGAGCAAAATAAATTTTTACTTAACTCGTATAGATTGCAATTGATGTATAAAAATTTTATTTTGCATAGAGATCCGCAGTCTACTAATGACACCCATATTTGCTGCATTTTCAAATTCGATTTTCTCGAAAACGAGGCGTTAAACGAAAAAACGTTATTCCTATTTTTCGACTTATTTTTTTTTACGTAGAAGCAGACCCTCCCCGGTTGTGCCATCCGTCCGGCCACACCCTGTATGCAAAGAAAACATAAACAAACTAAAATGAACCTATTCGCGTCCGATCTTCTCGAGATGAAGCCGGCAGTTGCCGCAAGGTTATTAAAGAGATTTATGTACGAATTACCAGCAACCTACAATGACGTGACTTTGGAAAAATATATAACTACGCTTACAAGCGCGAGATGAACGTACGGCGCGCGGCGTTGCGTCATTTTCCCATAAATGGTCAAGACGAGGTTAGGTACGCCAGCGTCGCATTACAGGTTGCCTCCGACGGGTGCCCCAGGGGGCTCTTATGTTCATGATTTTTCCACGTTAGAGCGAAATGAAATTAAAGTTTCATTCCCTTGCTCGAAAGAAGGTTGGATTTTTTCTGGACATTATCGGCTAATTAGAATGTTGGTCAAACAAATCTGCAACAGTATTAATCTAAAAACAAGTACCTCGAGAGTAATACTGCGAGCCGAAGAATACAATGGTTGACAAAAAGATTGCACATGAACAATTACAAAGAAGACAATGATTTTAAACAGTGATCTATTCTAAATTTGTAAAACGGTAACACATTTTAATGGATTTCTGATACTTAGTCTTTTTCTCTTTTTCTGAGCCCCACATTTTTAGTTTATATATTTTTATAAATATACGTCCCTGGTGAGCAACGCCTCTTAATAACGACCCCATAATTGTACGGTATAACGGTTTTGGAAACTTGGAAAATAATCTGTATTACTACAGTTTTCTTTGTTGCTTGTGTGTACTGATATCTTATACATGATAGTAAAATATTCGTAATAAAATAAGAACAATGAAACACTTTCATCTCAATCCACATCTCCTACGATAAAACCTATCTTTATGATTTATGCTTGCCGATTTATTCCAATATGTCTTTTAATATTTCCAGTAATATCTGGAATTAGCCCAGAAATGTTGAAAAAAAGTATTAAAAAATATGTATGTACTATCTTGTTGTGAACAACGGGAGACAGTTGTTTTTTCTGAGGGATGTTAACCAAATTGTTTATTATTTGCAATGCTTCTGCTAAGAAATTTCTAAACACACATTACATAAATTACAATTGTACGAAAGTAAACTGGTTTGGTATTATAATATTTTCTTCGTGTGCATTTTTACATCTTGAATTAAAAAAATGTATGTACTATAATATTTGAATTTCTCTTAGAGTATGATAATTATACACGGATAGTTCTGTCCTGATTTTTCCAACTGCACATCCACTCTCTTAATTTTTCCAATCATCCATAGCCATCTGAATATCAGTCACCTCGAGGGAGCCGAGAAAAATAAAAATGTCCTATCAATGCAGACAGAGATATCAACCCCGACGAAACGACGACTTATCGGAGTTTCTGTGCGCGCAGCTGCATCGTCCGTTTATTTTTTTTACCCTCTCACAATGCAATAAAGAGGTCTGTATGTATATGTGCGAACGATAACATAGCGCTTTCATGAAGAGTACCTATTTAATTCATAACCGCTCGTGCTAGGTGCAACGGAACTTGGAGCGATTCAATTTCTAGGGCAGGCATAATTGTATGGGTATTCCAGTATAACTTCATCAACAGAATTGTTTAAAAAGATTGTACACGCTTGTGTGGTAGTACATATACAGGGTGTTCGAAAAGTGTTGTATGTCATTGGAGGGGGAGGTTACTGAAAATGTTCTTCGCGACTTTCTTTAGGAGTTATTAATGAAAAACATGGACCAATCAGAGCGTGGCTACAGCGGAGGGATTCCCACTCAATCAAAAGAAATTAGAGATATCGACGTATTACTTGCAACTTACTAAAATTATTAAAGGAAACAGGACATTTGTATTTGATTCTAGGACTCTGCAATTAATGCAGAAAATGTTTATTTTGCATGAAGATTCGCAATCTAATAATAAAATTGATAAAACACAGAATGTGATTTTTTTTTAGTATGACTTTTTTGTTTAAATATGTGACAGATAGGACTACAGATCTTATGTATTTATGGCAAAAAATGGATAAATGAAATATAGAGTAGTGAAGACATGAGAAGAATATACTAGAGGATATTGTAGCACCATTTTTCATGTATTAACGCTATTCAACGAAGAAATAAATTTTCATTTAAGCCCTGTTTTCTACAATCGATGCAGAAAAATATGCTATTCAGTCTAACAGTGGACATCAAGAAGAATTGCGAGCGGTAAGAAATGAACGTTTGATTATTTAAATATCCATTAACGTCGATATCCCGAATTCGATTGTGTGGTAGAATAATGTCAATAAATCTCTCGAGAAGTCCCAAGGTAATGCAGAAACGAAAATATCTTTTCTGGAGAAATGAGAAGGGGTTAATTGGTTTAATTACAGGAGATACGGTGGCGTTTCCTTTAGGGGAACGAGCGATAATTCGAATCTGTATGTTTACCCGTGGAGAAACAATTCGAACGGTGGTGATTCCTATCGACTCCGGGTTCAGAAAACGGAAGAAGGTTAACCGGAGAGCTCAAGGATAAAAGCATCCTAGGCAAAAAGGACGCGTACGCGTGCGCGCGCGCGCGCGATCTTCTTGTCTTCGCTGGTGTGCATCCTTTCTTTCTTCTCGCGAACCGGAAACCGCCACGAGCGACACACAACGCATTCGGAATGATCACTTGACACGTCAGTTCGACCTCGAGGCTGACGCGGTCGCCGCGCGGACGCTTTCAGAACTCGTGTATCTCTTGCGAGTCGAAAGTCAGCAACGAAAATGGTAAACAGACATTTCCGTGTGTGCTCTGACGTGTTATTTTTACGTTCCTTCTTTTCTCTGCCGTCGGATTTTTAAGGGGTACTTTGTTTTTCATTTTCAAATATCGATTATTTTTTTTTTCACACTCTGCCTATAATAACTATACTTACTTTTAAAGCATAATGAATATTAAAAAAGATATTAAAACTTTTTTCATTAACATAAATATATATATATATATATATGTGATATATCTCTTTTTTAGTATTTATTATGCTTTAAAAGTAAGTATAATTAATGTAGGCACAGTGACTGCTACCTCGACAGTACAGTGTTTACTCTATATATGTCCCAAATGTCCAGACGATAAAAGTCTCAGAACTATTCCCACTGCAGCGGGGAGGGGCTAAGAAGCTCGAAGTAAGGTCGCGTGGATCAAAGAATAGTATCTTCTGGCCGATATATGTCCGTGGCTAGACCCGTGTTCTAGACATATATCGAATAAACACTAATTGGGTCCCTTCCTCTGTGTAGAATATATGCGCAAAGAGGTTTGCTTGAATTCGTAAAATTAACTTGATTAACATGCGTTGGATTTGTACATGCGATACCACTTCTTTCAATACTGTTGCTACGATTTCTGAAGTCCTAGCAGACCAATTGCTTCATTTGTGCAATCGTTTGTTTGCTATGGATACGTCTGAACAACCAACTCATGTAGTGTATAAGTGAAGACTAAAAATCAAAAACTTTCGTAGACAACTAATAAATTGTTTTTTCTCTTTGGCCAATGGATTCAAAAGACTAAAAGTAAAATTGATCTAGGTAAACTTGCATTAAAGTTTGTTTTTTTTTAAAGATTTTTATGGGCTATAAACGCGCAAAGTTCCGCAACATGTCCATTGGCAACGTTTGCCAGTAACTATAGTGTATGCACTTGCATTTCTTTCCGGATGTTTGCGTGCTCGAGGAATTCGATTGCTTTTCTGACATTCGCTTTGCTGCTTAAGTTTCTGCGTATACTGTTGGTTTGCATTTATAATAGTTCCTATATGCATATAGGATTACTTTAGCAATGCAACTAAAGTTATTCATTTAACCGTATTGAACACAGTAAAAGTTCTTGAGTTTCTTGTTGAGTTCGTTGTGCGATATATGAACAAAAGTTAAAAACTTGAAATTAGTATCAAAACAAAATAGAAATAAATAATTAATGAAATGTAAGCTTATTATCGTTTATCTGACACCGTTTCTCATGTATAATTGAAACCGTACTGAAACGAATAGCACGAACACTACCAACCGCTAATTTGTTTTTTCGACTGTTGCGACATCAAATGAAAGTGAATGAGGAGGAATGGGCGTCGACGCGTGTTAGTATACTTGCCGACAAAATAAAACGGAGGCTTGTACAACCGCGTTTACACGACTCATTTTTCTTCGTACGAACTCTACGCAGCGGAGGAGGTTCACTCTTATTCGAAACAGAAATCAGTTAAATTGTTCCAATATTAGTACGTTATTTACGTTTAATTTTCATGGGCTGATTTATGAGATGATCGATCGCAAATGAAAACGAATCTTCAGTACATAATAATGATACAGCTTGATTAAACAATTTTTAATCAACAATCTTCAACTTTTTCCACAAGATAGCACGCTACAACGAATTTATAGTATTTTGCAGCACACTGCTCAAATATACCTATTATTTCCTGCAAAACTCAATTTTAGTTCCTCATGTCATATTTATTTTAGCCCTAACCGCGACTGATATATAGGATGATCGATGACCGGAAAAGGACTGAAAAGGGAACGATTAAAAATAAAAGAATAAATCGGAAATGTAGAATAACATTTTATCGTGGGTATTTGTCTCCGGAGAAATTGACGTTAAATATCCGCCATTATGCGTGCTTAGCATTTGTAAGAACTAGAACCGGTGGGTGGATCATGAACAGACGCGATTTTCTCGAGAAATTCCTCGCATGAACAAGTTTGATTCTACATTTTCAACTAATTTTCTTTATGTAGAATCATCTCATTTCGGTTACACCTCCAATTACCGATCACTCTGTATACAATATTTATGTAGTCATGAAAATGGTACGCAATCCGGTGTTAAAGAAAAAAATACAACAGTCTTTTCTCGATAATTGTCCCAAATAACCATCCGAAAAAAGTCCCAAAACTATCCCCACTGCCGCGGGGTGTGCCCCGTGAGCAGAGTTGTGCTAATTCAGTTACGTTGTAATTCAATTGCATATTTGAATTACATTGTATTTCAGTTATATTGTAATTCAACTGCGTCATAATTGAATTAAATAATTCAAACCTTTCAATTAATTCAAGAGAGAGAGCAAACGAGGGAGCAGGCTCTCGAGATAAAATCGGTAGAAAACTCGGGAGCTACTATCCGGGGTTTATCACCGGCTACCGTTTTCTCGTAACATTTATCAGGGGCTACGGTGAAATCGAGACTGAGGGAAACAGTGCATCCGATGCTCTTTCAAACGGGAGCCTGTTCGCGGAACGTTCGCAGCGGAAAAAAACGGGTCTCCGTAGATTCCGGGTACCTCGAAGGATAAGTCGTATCGAGTCTGTGCCACCATTGACACAGACGGCTCCCGGTCATTACTGTCTTCGGAGATAAACACGACCAACCGAGACACCCCTTCTGCACTTGATGCCCCGCACCCCGTGCCACCAGCTCGCAGCGCAGGAAGTTGATTATCGCGCCGCCATGCATCGAGCGCGCGGTCATCAAGAAAATCATGTTCAATAACGCGAGGAACGAACGCTGTCCGGCTCGGCTGTCTTTAAAGGGCGCTGAACGTCACTGACAATTGGACTGTTCGTTTCGAAAGTGGTGTGCCGGGTCCATTTTCCTTTGCTTTCGGATGTTCGTTACATTGAGTAGCACATACACTACCGCCCAAAAGTATCCGGATACTTCGCGGTCGGTTCGCACCTCAAATATCTTTGTTGTTTCTGAAGATACGTAAAATACGGTAAGGACAAAGTTGAATGATACAATGGGGCTGACACGATGCTATAAAAAAATTTCGAATGACCTTCGAATAATTATTGTCACTGAATTCCTAATGAAAAGGACTATCGTTGTAGGTGTTTAAAAAAGGGTGGTTCCATTTAAAAAAAAGTCAAGGTGACCTTGATATCTTTAAAAAAGATGACACAAAAACAAAATTTTTTTATAGCATCGTGTCAGGCCCATACCATTTGTCCTTACCATACTTTACGTATCTTTAGAAACAACAAAGATATTTGAGGTGCAAACTTTAGGTGACTCGATCTTGTATATACGTAATTTTTAATTTAGAACGTTAGATAGTTCACAAGAAACTAATAAAAATCGATTTTAGTCACTATTTTAGGCACTGAAATAACTTCGATGCAATGCTAATCACGATATTTCGCAATTGTCCGGATACTTTTGAGCGGTAGTGTATCTCTCGTTATACAGGATGTCCCAAAATTGTACTCCCTCGAAAGGGGTGATATTCTCAAGGTTATTTGAAGATTGTTTTTCCTTTGCGAAAATGTTCTCTCCGCGGCTTCGCTAAGGAATTGTTAACGAAAAACATGGACCGATCAAAGCGTGGCTACAGCAGAGGGACTCCAGTTCGGCCAATGCCAACGCCGCACTCAGTTATAGGCGCGCTCTGATTGGTCCGTGTTTTTCGTTAATAACTCTTTAACGAAGCTGCCGAGCACATTTTTGCAAAGGAAAAAGTTATTTCAAATAACCCCAGGAATTGACCCCCTTTCAAGGAATTACAAACCTTTTTGGGGACACCCGGTATACAGTCGTTTTGATCAATATATTGATATATATATATTGTATTGTATTGTATTGTATTGTATATTGTATATTGTATTGTATATTGTATTGTATATTGTATTGTATATTGTATTGTATATTGTATTGTATATTGTATTGTATATTGTATTGTATATTGTATTGTATATTGTATTGTATATTGTATTGTATATTGTATTGTATATTGTATTGTATATTGTATTGTATATTGTATTGTATATTGTATTGTATATTGTATTGTATATTGTATTGTATATTGTATTGTATATTGTATTGTATATTGTATTGTATATTGTATTGTATATATATATGTACATACTGTATTCACAGATGGCTTCGGTGACGAGTTGTTTGGATGGAGAAAAATCTCCTGGACATTTAATGTGTTTACTCGGTAACATGTCCACAACACGAGCCTACCCAGGGACACGTATCGGGTAGAAGATACTATTCTTTGATACACTTAAAGGACAGCGAAGCTCGATGGTGACATAATACAGGTCAGGTATATCGGTGTGAGAGCAGGAGACCACTACTATAATCGTTCATTACACAAGTAAATGCCACGAATATATTGGTGAAAGCCCTATAAAAAGTTTGTTAGTGGATTAGTAGTGATCACCTGGTCTCACACCGACATACCCGACCCGTATTATGTTACGCTCCTCGGCGATCGAGGTCTCTCGAGTTTCAGGGCCCCTCACGGGGTATACCCCGCGGCAGTGGGGATAGTTCTGGGACTTTTATCAGTTAGATATTTCTGACATATATCGAGTGAAGGCTGTACACCATATACTGCGCAAGATTTCATTAGGATCTCGTGTAACTCATTGTTCGTAATGTCCAAGTAGTTTCTCGTATTTAGCCTTTCAAAATAAACGGTCCAATTATTCGGAACGAACGTTCCGCCACACTGGGGACACTTCGAACGGTAGAATTATATTAGTGCGTTTGTTTAACGGCTTCTTCCTCATGCCTAACTATGTAATCTACAGTGGTCTGGGAAACGAGGTTCCGGCGGCCATTTATCCGAAGCCTTTCAAAGCTTGGAAAAGCAAAAATATGGTGATGTTATTCTCATTCATACTCTGATGTTGTTTCGTTTAATTTATTGTCTTTTTAATTGTTTATTGAACTCTTGATTAAGAGGGGTTCCTAAGGTGTTTGTGAAACGTAGCATTCGTATACAAAGATCATAGGAATTCTTTTAAAAGATCTGGTAGTCTCGGTATACCTAAGCAGTTGCAAGAGAAATTGTACAGCAAGCGGGTAAATAATGCAGAGAGTGCAATCGAGTTCGAAATGAATGTGCACTATGCAGGTAATCCTTGTACAGTGTCGTTCTTACGTGGAAAGAGAGCCGAGTAAAATGTTGCAAGCTATTTTCTTCCGAAGCGTGGTTTTGAAAAAAAATCTAATCCACGTAATATATCCGAGAGTTATTCGAAATTTTGTATTCTGTAGATACACATTCGACTCTATCTCATTATCTAAATTAACACTAAAAACCCTACCGAGCATTACCATAGTGGCTGCTATGAACATCGCCTTACGTAAGTAACAAAATTGAGTTTATTTCGATTTCGTGTAATTTTTAGTATAATACATACTTCAATTATAGAAGGTGGTATTATTAGGTATTGGTACAGATCATTGTTGCATTATTAATATAGACGCGGCGGAATGACTGCCATAACATGAATAATTATCGACTAGAAGATACTATTCTTTGATCTGTTGCCGAACGTAGAAAAAGACAGTGAAGTTCTAGAGGCTTCTCACGAGGGAATACCCCGCGGTAGTGGGGATAGTTCTGGGACAATTATAGGCTCTAGATATTTGGGACATTTATCGAGTAGAGACTGTACACGCGATGTACTTCAATTAAGAAATCTATTAAATCAATTTCCATGAAAGTGTCTTTAGAATTTCAGTAATCGTGACGTGAGTTTAATGTTGAGCAACACATTTGTACGCGTCGAAGTGTCTGCTTTTATTTATTTATAGTTTAACAATACGCGCACGCAACGGTGTACTTTTATGGGCACCAGCAACCGAGATGGATCCACGAGCATAAAGGGTGAACAAACGAACATTCAGCAACGTGGCCTTCGATTCCATCGAAAGCGACAGAGGATACTCGTTTCCCTCGATTCACTGAACAGTCAAATGATTTTTTTTCTGTGTCACGTTGCAACACATGGGGACTTTCACAAACGAAAATGTTTGAAAACGTATCGATGGTCCGCCCACGCGGGCTACGCACGAGCGCGCGGATCGACTAGAGCGAGCATGTACGACGAAGCACGTGGCAATTTCGATGAAAAAAAGGTTTGCCGTTTTTTTTTCTTTCTTTCTTTTTCACTAACCCTTTGTGCTACAAAGTTTTCTCTATTTCGCTCCCGACAACACCCTACACCACACTGTAAGCGTTTTATTTATAACACACCTCGAGAGACTACCGATTACATTGAATATATTTAAATGCATGTGTAGCGTTCATTTAAGTAAACAAAAAATTAATATTGTAAAACATAATGAATATTTAAACTGGCAGTTTAAAAATTGCCAGGAATTGAATGTAAAGAGTCACAAGTGCAAAAGGTTCTGCACATTTGGTTAGAGATTATTTTATAGTTAGAGATTTTATATAGAAAAGAGGTTTTATTTATGCGAAGTATTCTGAATTGTAAAAGGATTTTTCATGACATTTTGAATCAACGCCCCTTGGCCTTGTATTTTCTATATTAATCAAACTCACTTTTCCGACAATAATTTTTCTAGGTGAAAGACGTCTCCACATTAAAAATGAAATGAAACTTTGTTGTACAGTATGTAAATGTTGTATTCTATAGCTAGAGTGCGGATTTCTAGGCAAAATGAAAATGATGCAAATTAATTGCAAGACACGGGCCATACTATAGACATCTATTTCTTAATAAGTTTTGTGGTTTGGAAGTAATACAACAGTATTTGTAAATGTCTTAAAATTTTCACAGTCTATTTGTAATTACTTTACGATTTCTATGCAAATGTATAGAGCGAAATTTTATTTCATTTTCTGTAGTAAGTATCGAGCGCGGAATGAAATTTTGTCGAAGTAACGTGAAAACGGTAATTTTTTCGCTGAGGAAATTAATATCGAAATTTTCACCATGTGTGTCCGGCTCGGTAGCAGGGTACTTAATGTTTCAATGCAGGTCGATATTTAGTTATAAAATGTAAAAATATTGCATATTTACCATTATTTACTCGTATACCAGAGATGTGTCTCTATCTCGCAAGATATTATAGCTTGGCCGATTTTGTTTTACAACCGACGAGATTGAGAATGAACACATATAACTGTCCAATCTAATATGTCACGAATAATAGTTTCCCTTGGATCCCCCCCCCTTTCTCTCTCTCTCTCTCTCTCTCTCTCTCTCTCTCTCTCTCTCTCTCCTATCGTGCTACCCACTCGTTCCCTTTCCACAAGTAAATATATGGGGAAACGAGCGTCCAATTGTGTCTACAATTCCACTTCGTTGGAGCGAAAACTTTGGGAAACGTCACCAGCCATACTATCGTGTACATTCTTTGAAACCATATTCTAAAATAGATATTCGCGTTTTCGTTTTGTTCTTCGTAAGCTGTATTTTTATATTCGCATTATTTGCGCGTTGTGATTCGTATATTTATTAAAAGACGCCTCTCAGAACTATACTAACTTTACCTAGTAACTTTAAAAATCCAAATGACACGGATTCAAATTTTTCTAACTTACGATTATTGAGATTATAATGTTTCGTTCATGCAAAAGTATTCAATGAGATTATTACTTTGCGTATACAATTCTCGACTAAAAAAATAGGATCGCTCGGTTTTCAATTTTTCTTATCTTTAGTAGAATCTACATTACCATACATTTATAATTGACAAAAAGCATGGAGAAAGATTGAAAATTGTGAGTGTTTCTAATTTTTTAGTCAAGGACGATATGTTACAGCAAAAATTGCGAAAATTCTGAGTAAATGCACTTTTGTTATTTTGATAAATTAATGTAAAACAGTTGCTTTTAATGCGTCGAAGATCGAACGTTAATGAAACATCTCCGCCGGAGTAATTAAAATGTTGATTCAAGTAACAAGTATAACACGATACCAGACTAACAATCTTCGACTCGTTAAACTTCGATCCCTGTTTCCAATGTTTTAATTCGATAAGTTTGTGCAGCAGCAACGATGCCGATCGATCTTCATTATCAACCAAGTATCGTATCATAGCTATGGAAGTGTATTGAATGAATCCCGAGCAATTTATGTGTTCGTAGAATAAGATAAATGATCTCTTTATCAACGGAATACGAACATGATTTCTTTTCAATAAATACATTGCAGAAGGTCGTGCAAAATCAGAGTCTTATAAAAGAATCGAGACAAACAAAGTAAAATAAACTAAATAAATAAAACAAAATAAATCAAAATTCGATTTTCTTTGGTATTATTTTCTCCCACTTCGAAAAGTAAAATACTCGTTTGACTTTATTATTATTAGACAGCGGATCTTCGTGCAGAATAAAAATTTACTGTATTACTGTTACGGGTTTACTGAAATTTTATGAAATATAACATGCTTCTTTCTTTTATACGTCCATTGCATAAAAATACTTGAATATTAGTATATATTTATTTTTCGAATTGAGAGTGTATGAAACTCTTTAGTTAAAAAAATTTGCCGCAAAAGCAACGGTGTTGGAAATACCCGAAAATTTTATTCATTCTAGATCCGTAAAGTTTCATAGGATCTTGGAACTCGGTCAAGAACTGTGTATACACAGGCTCACGAAAGTATTCGAACATTCTTTAAAGAAGTATAACTTTTTTAAAATTGGACCAAAGGATCTGACATTTTTTTGTTGAGCAATTAGAAGAATTGGTTTACCGAATGAAGTGCAAAAAAGAATTTAAAAAAATTGCAATTGCTAGGAATTAGAAGAGCAAATAAAAAAAGGCACTTTCCAAAACTTTTTTATTTGAGCCTGTATGAAAAATGTTAAATATGTGTTTTGTAGATCTATGTTAGCTATAAACATACTGAAAATTTCATCGAAATCGGTTGATGCAGATAAAAACGACACGCATCTAAAGATGTTAGAATTTGTGGATTTTAAGCAGAAACTACGATCGTGAAAAACTACGATTTTCACCACTTTTAACTATTTTCAGCTCGTGTGTATATTAGTCGATTTCGACGAAAATTTCAGCATGTGTATAATTAACATATATCTATGAAACGCATATTTTAAATTTTCATTATAGGCTCAAATAAAAAAAGTTGTAAAAAGTGCCATCTTTTATTTACTGATGTAATTCTTACCAATTGCAATTTTTTCAAAATCTTGTTTGTACATCATTTGGAAAACCAATTCTTCTAATTGCTCAAAAATGTCAGGTTGTTTAGTACAATTTTTAAAAAGTTATAGTAGTTTAAAGACCGTTCGAATATTTTCGTGAGCCTGTGTATGTACTGTGCTAGATATTATGTAAATGACGTTAGAATGGTAACATGTCGAACATAAGAACGTTCATCAGCCAGATACAGTGTTTAGTCGATACATGTCCAAAACATATAAACCAATATATATATTATATAGAGAGTAAACACTGTATTTATTTTCTACCGACCTAATATTTTCAACGAATCGGTCACGTGAACTCACTCGTCCAATATCACGATCGACTAATTCAATTCGATGCAACTAATTCAAGAGGGACACGCAATAAGAAACGTTCACCCACTTCTTCGCAATAAGAAACTTTCACCCACGCCAGAATGTATTAACCACTCACTTGTATCTTCGGTGACAAATTCATATTTTAGATTCTTTAAAATTGTAGTTGTTTCAATAAAAATTCCTGTCTTCATTTTGCTCTTCGTGATCTACATCCCTATACTCCTATCCCTTCTTGTAGTTTTCTCATTCTCACTATTTTATACAATGTAGACATTTATGCAAAGTTCATAGCTGCTTTAGAACAGAATTCCAATTTGAAAAATTTGTGGTATACAATGTTATTTCTTAAATTGTCTTTTAATTGTCTTTAAATTAATCGGTGGTGAAAGTAAAATTGAAAATGAACAAAATAATTGGCGAAATTAAAATGTCGAACGAGAATGAACGAACAGTAACCAAAAATCTTTTCTGCTATTTTTGAGTTGTCGGAGTAACGAGACTAGATTTGTTTAGATTTTGTGTAATCTGAATTGCGATTTTTGTGTACATCAGACGAGACAAATTTCTTCAGTAATTTACCTCAAACGAGTGTTTTTACTTAATCATAAAATAAAAATTCTGGAAATCGTCATTTCTCTTCTTACTGTGTTCCATCTTGTTAGGAATGGTACGACGTACAGTTCAAAACTTCCTCAAAATTATGTTTCCGAACTTTGCAATAACTGCGTAAGAAAACGTCGAGCACCTCTATGTTATCTTAGAGTGTAAACGCAAGGACATGTTTTACAACCCGATAAAATTAGGTTAATCGCGAAGTTCTGTTTATTTCGAAAGAAAAAATTGGTTTTCAATAATATATTCATTGTTACGACGCGCGGTGTTGAATATGGATTTGCTTGCAATTTGTCTTGAGTATCACCATAATCGTCTATGATGACCGCCTGTCATAGTTTACGATCAACATTAACATATTCGCTATTACGATAAATCTCTATCAAAATGCCATTTACAAGTTTGAAAAACACTAAAGAGAGTTGACATTGGTAGACGTGAATCATCTTTCTACCTTATTCGTACCGTAAGGAATATATAATAGGGCAAGTATTGTAAATCGAGTTGCTTTTTTATTTGTCCACGGAGATGAAAAATAAACTTTCTGTCGATACATTTTCTTCTTCTATTTTGTATAGAATAATCTAGAAGAATGGGAACTTGCATAAAGTTATATTTAACTCTTAGCACTCGAATGGCGACTGTAAGGCGCCATTAAAAATTGCTGTATCATTATTCAAAATATTTTTTACGTTATTAAATTTGTTTGTATTCAATAATTACTGAACACTTCAGTATTGTACGAGTAAATTGCACCATTTTCGTATGTATAACATGAAAAAATATATATATAGAAGGGAAATATTCTAGGTCGGAAGAAATGTTTCGTTTTGGAGTTAAAATAGCTTCGAGTGCAAAGGGTTAAGTTTAAAACTAACTTGTACAAAACGATACTTGTGTAAAACGCATATATTGCATAAAATCCGACATTGCAACTACCGTTACCAAAATAAACGGAGTCAGCAAATGTTAAAATCCTCTCATGAAAATTGTTTAACGTTTCTTCTGTTTTTATTTTCTCAAATTAATTTCGGGAAATTAGTTTGTCTTTCAGCGACAAATCAAGGAGTGAGTGTATATATATATAAACCTAATAAGAATCCCCCTCCTCCACGATATCGGCTCGGAAAAGAGAAAAACGAAATTCTGCAATACGTTTTGATCTATAAAATCATTCGCATCCGTATAAAACGATGACAACACACACACACAAGTCGCACAGCTATTCCGAGCACGAGAAAAAAATGCCTTGAATTGACAGAAGGGGCGGATGAGAGCAATAAAGCACCCTTAAACCGGCGATATCAGTCGAAACCGCGGCAAAAAGAAAAATATTCATTCCCCGTTTCGCTTTCTACTTGGTATTTCGCAGAAGATGCGACCAGTCGAGATACGCTTCATCAACGACACGTGTTTGCCAACCAAACTCTCAACTGCAAATAATATTACCCAACCAGACTTACAACGAGTACACAAATTAAAGCACCTGCGACTCGTGTTCACCCTTTGCGAGACATCTTAAGCAAATTACCATGAATGGCAGAGTCTCGCCCCGACAAAGATACAGTCTTATTCAACAATTGCAAACACGCTCGATCCTCAATCCCTCGAATAAAGACGTTCGTTAACCCCTGAAGGACGACCCCATACCGACTTTGACGAATATTTCAAAATTGATAACGCGTGGTCAAATTTCGAGACACGCGATAGACTTTCATACTTTATCGATTTACTTCCTAGAATATGAAAATAGTTGTTGGAGATATCGATGAATTACTGTAACGTTCCATACAATCTCCATTATACAGAAATGAACCGACGATCAGCCGTTGTCCTCGAAGGTTAAACAAAATTTTGCAAAAATTATAATTCGTATAAAGTAAATTTTGAGTGTAGGTCGTACGCCGGCTAGGGTCAAGCCCCTAAACGAGGTAGAAAGCATACGAAATTCAGCGACCGAGGTTTTAGACAAAGGCGTTAAACAAAATCAAAAGACTAGGTAAAATTTGAGTGTAAGTCTATTTGGGTGTTGACTAGGGTCAAGTCCCTAAACAAGGTCGCAATGAACAGAGGTCGTTTCCGATTGCCCTGACGAATCGGATTCATACCTTTCCGACTTTATGGCATTGTAAACCTTGGGTCTCTCTTACTGACCGGTTCGAGCTGCAGGAAAAAACACTTGGAGGACGGACCTCGAGGTTTCCAGGCGATCACACAACAGACGACGCACAATAACAGCAGTTTCTTCGACGGAACGCGACAGACAAAATATCTCTGTTTCGGTGTCTAAACTCCTGGGTAACACCACGAGGAGAACAACACTGGCGAGGAACACTGTCGAAATCCGAATATCGTTCGAGTACCACTCTGGGAGCACTAAGCACTCGAAAGACTAGACCTGCTGGTCACTCGTTCGATTCGGACTTGTTAGGAACGCGTCACGAACACAATTGAAGAGGAGATAGAACCGCGAGCGTCGAGCACACGATCGAGACTATCCGCTCCGCGCGTCGCTCATTCTCTGTACCAGCCGACCCACGCGTTCCTCTCTCGCGGAAGAGGGACGAGCTGATGCTAGCCGCTAACTAACTGCTCTCGCATACTCGCGATGCACAAGATAGCGCGAGCGCATGCGTTTCCCTTAGACCGTCTGCTAGCTTATGACGCCCGCTATAGACACCCCCGGCCCGACCCGGCCCGGCCCAGGGGGTGGAAATGAATCTTCAATTCGCTGCAATAAACGGGGACGAGTCCCGCTGATTGCCTCGGATAATTCATTTAACCGCGCGAAATCACCAACAGAAAAATCCCTCGAGCCATCCGACTAATATGGTGGTCCTTATTCTTTTTTTTTTTTTTGGTCTTACCCATCCCCCACCAAACTCTGACATACCGATTTTCATGAAAGGGTCTAGGAGGATAAGAATGGTCCAGCGGCTCCGGCGACAATTTTTATTGGTATTGTGTGGAAAACTATCGTTTTAGGGTGAAAGACAATACCCTAAAATTTTAAGTCGCTAACCTTTCATTTAAGGATAATATGAGGGTAAATACGGTTGTTAATTAAGATATTTAGATGGAATAAAAACGAAAATATTCGAACTCCTTTGTATCATATACTTTTTTCACAATTGTGATCAAATTATTAAGGGTAGAAAAAAATTATTCCATTTTTTAGGGGTGGGTGTTGCAAGCAAGCCTTCGAGTGGCCACTACCAAAAAATTCAAGAACGATGTTCTGTTATCTATCTAATATGTACAAAAGTTTCAAGATCGTCGGATTGATGGAACATAGTGAAATATTGAAAAAAAAAAATGAAATTACAGTATTATAATGTAGGGATAATACGAAATATCAGGCTTACTGTGACGGAACCGTGCCTGTTGGATCTCTTTTTTTTTTTTTAACAAATACCGATTAATTGTTTATAGAACAGAAACCCAACGTAGAAACGACAACAACAGTAATGATCCTGCAACAAATCCAGATTATCAAACTCGAAGCAATACCGAATTAACAGGTTTGATTGTGAACTGGCATTTGACTAAAAAATAATGTAGGACGAAAATCAATTATTTGTGTTAAGAAAAATTGTGAAAAATTCGGTAATTATTTACATTAGGAGCTTCCTCACCGATTTTGATAACCTTGAAATATGTTGTCAAGGTCATCATTCTGAACAACTTTTTCCTATACATGTTATCGCCGCTCAGCTTTAGTTTCCGAGATATTCGCAAAAAAGTTTCAACATCTCAAAAAGTGTATTACACAAAGACTGTGTAAAATAGTATTTCAAATAGTTGACAGTAACTTATATTTTTATGATATTTTGTTGCCTGTAATGTTATTACGATATTGTAGTCTGTTTATCAACATGTTACATATTCGTAATTAAACTACAAATAATACTTTGCTAACTGTTATAGCTTCTCATGTTAAAAATTATAATTTATAATATTAACTACTTGCTCAACTTATTTTCATTCTAAGGAAATATTTGAAATAAAAAATAAAAACATTTCATTTTATCTATCTGGTTATCAAAATAAACATATTTGATTTAAGTAGTATCTTATTTGAACCACATTAAATTATACTATATACCAAATCATTAATGATCGTTAATATATATTGCAAAATATTCAAACGAATAATGAAATATAATACTAATGTACTACAAAGTACATTATAAAATACTAATGTAAAGTGTACTTACTTCTGAATCTTCTGTACTTCCGTCGGATCCACAGCACACAATTATTCACTCACGAGAAGATATCCGAATAATAGAACAACAATCACTAAACAACACGCACACAACACACACACAACACATTTTATAAAATCGTGACAACGAACGAGAAGATGTCACTCCGACCACGAACAAAATAATACTGCGATTTTAACAATGATCCCTTCCACGGAGGTGGAAGGGGTCAGGTTATCCTAGGCAGGTTACACGCTGAGGGTCTATAAACACTAGATACAAAACCAACAAAAAAAAAAATTATGGCAGGGCGCCGACCCTATTTCCCGGAATTCCCTGTTTTCGTATCACACGTCCGCGGGAGGGGGACGGTTAAAATCGCAGTATTATTTTATTCGTGGTCGGAGTAACATCTTCTCGTCTGCTGTCACGATTTCGTTAAGTGTGTTGTGTGTGTTGTTTAGTGATTGTTGTTAAATTATTCGGACCTATTCTCGTGAGTGAATAATTGTGTGCTGTGGATCCGACGGAGGTACAGAAGATTCAGAAGTAAGTACACTTTACATTAGTATTTTATAATGTAGTTTGTAGTACATTAGTATTATATTTTATTATTCGTATGTAGAATATTGGATGCAAGGTTTTATTTCATATTTTGCAACTTCAATGTCCCTTTAACACTAGATTTACAAAGCACTAAAACTGACTACTTAATATTATTTTACAAAAATAACAAGAACGTGTCTATCCACATTTGTATCAATTTTTTAAATAATATATACCCAAAAAAATAATTTTGTTGAATAATTCCCCATGGATACGTCTTCACAATGTCAATAATTGTAAATTATAAATATTAGATCCCGTCATTTTGACAGGCCCCGTGAACCTAGTGTCAAATTTCGTTTGTCTCGAGGCACGCACACGATTATGTTCCATCTCACACACTTTACACTTTACGTTAGTATTTTGTAATGTAGGATTATTATTTGTATGTAGAATATTGGATGCAAGGTTTTCTTTCATATTTTGCAACGTATATTAACGATCATTAATGATTTGGTATATAGTATAATTTAATGTGGTTCAAATGAGATACTACTTTAAATCAAATATTTTTATTTTGATAACCAGATAGATGAAATGAAATATTTTTATTTTGTATTTCAAATATTTCCTTAGAATGAAAATAAGTTGAGCAAGTAGTTAATATTATAAATTATTATATAATAATTATATAATATAATATTAATATAATATTATAATTATAAGTTACTGTCAACTATTTGAAATACTATTTTACACAGTCCTACACACACCTACTCCGATTACTTTTTGAGATGTTGAAACTCTTTTGCGAATATCTCGGGAACTAAAGCTGAGAAGCGGTAACATGTATAGGAAAAAGTTGTTCTTGTAAGAGTAAAAGTACTGCATTTTATTACAGTTTTGCTCGGAATAGATAGCAGTCGTAAAATTACAGTTATTTCGTAACCGATTGAAAAGTTCGACAGTTTTATTCGGCATTTCACCTGAAGGTATAATGGCTGTCCACCCTCCTCCCCTCCCGTTCTATTACCTCAGACTTACAACTAGACCGCCGAAGTTTAGGCAGTTATACTGTGTTACGAATGTGCAGAATTTGTGCAGAGTTTGTAGACGACATATTTGATAAATAGTAGGGTGAGGGAGCCAATTACTGTGCTTATATTAATTATATTTAAAGCATAGATAATGAATATTAAAAAAGAGATATATAATATATCTGATAATATCTAGATATTATAATATAATATCTTTTTTAATATTTATTATGTTTTAAAATAACCCACACAGTAATCGGATCCCTTACCCTAACTGTGTAGAGACCAGAAAATTTTCGTTTGCTTTACTGTGTGCTCGATGCGTTTAGTATACATAATATACAGTAATTCGTTATACAGATTCATAAAATTATATTACTTAAATATAATAAATATGTTATGTATATTATACAAACTGTTACTGAGATTATTAAATCATTAAATTTCAATATAAATATATTCGCAACTTCGGTGTTAGTGTAAACATTAGTACAAGAGTATCCTATGAAAAAACGCACGAACTTATAAGTCATTCTAATATACAATGTGTTTCATTTCTCTAGAACGACCATGAAATATTTCATAAACCACTGATGTTACAAAAAATGTTGTTACACAAGTTATTTAGTTTATAAGGTTTCTTTAATAGAATACTGTATTCCCTTCCATTTTTACCTAAGTTTAATCAAAAGAAAATTATTCCAGGTAATAATTGTAGGTGGTACATCGTGACAATCCCATTGGCTTAAAAATACACTATGGACTTGCATATCTGACATTCGAAATGTAAAATCAAAGCAGACAGATGAGTACAGTACAACTTAATGTAAAGTTAACGTAATTTAATGCAAAGTAAACAGAATCAAACGAGGACTGATCAAAGTACGAATATTATGCATTAACGTTTACGCTGTTTCGTTGGCTCGAGTGGAGCCAATGAACATTTTCTATAAATAATTATTAGAAACCAACCAGATATTCATGCTTTTCACAGTAATTAAGTATGTACTTTCAATTTCATTTTAAATGTATCGTTGAATAAACGGTACGTATAAGAAATTTAGCTGAACTACCCATGTGAGACAGAGGTGGTTCGAAAAATCGAATAATTTAAAAATTACTTAATAAATACAGGAGTACTATAATGTTCAAATCTCTCTTACGATTTAATAATTTAGTCTTGTATTTATGAGGCTTTTCATGACTTAAAAAATTTCTTTTACTTTGAATTTTTTATTTTGATTTGGAGTTTTAAGCTTTGCTTCTCTCTTTTTTTTTTAATGTCTTCTTTTTCTTTCGTTTAATCTTTTTATTTATTTATTGGTGTAGTTATTATCAGGGTAACACGTAATCTTGGGTTAGGAATTCAGTGCTGTACCACCGCTAATATAACAAGATATTTCCTGGATATCATAAAATTAAATGTTAATTGTCTTTATAAATAATGAGTATTGCCAGAAACGCTCGGACCTGAGTCCGCTTATTTTTGCTCTAGATTCACCAGAAAAAGTTTAGTTAAAAAACGACGACCCAATCACTGAGACCTCTCTTTGTTAGTAATTTCATTGTGGTTTGCGTGGTTATGTGATTATTTAGCGAGTAAGACCGCAAAGAGTATTCATATAATGCGATGCATCACACTGATTCATTTAGCAAATAAAATCATTTCAATCTTAAATTGTTCAATTTTTAGTTCTTTTTAAAACTAATTATTACTAGCTCTATTAAAACACGTGTTTACTCCTTGTTTAGTTTATTCCTTGATGAATGAATGTTTCAAAAACTTTGGAAATTTAATCGTTACCTACTTGAGAACGGAGCTGAAAAACTAGAATGTGTTTCCTTGTGATTTTTATCTTAAATTGTTATGAACATTGTTTTTATGCATTTATGGACAATAATGGCTAGCTGCCATTGAAAACATTGGAAAAATTAAGAGCGTTCAAGAAACACTATATTGTTCCTGAGTAATTAAAATGATTAAGCAAGAAAGTAAAATTCTATTTGATTCCTAATATTTGCAGTGGACGCAGAACAATTTGTATTTTGCATAAAGATCAATAGTTTAGTCACTGAATGTTATGCTATCTGTAGACAAACACCCTGTATACATAGATGCAGAAAGATCACTGATTTTAGAATCAAAAAATTACAGCTCGAGAAAATATTAGGTAAATACTTTCTAATACGAGGTCAGTTACGCATATTAATTAATTAAATAGCTGAAAGCAAATGCAGATACGTAATCGCTCAAATAAACGAATACGACCACAGCTACAGTTAAATGAAACTGACTCTGCATTCGCAGCACGAGAGTTGAGCACGAGAGTGCATGCAATGAATGCACAAGATAGAACACCAGCTAAGGAAATTGGGTGCACGACCGCTACGAAAATAAATATATAATTTTAAAGCTGGATCTACGGAGTACCTACTAAAAGTTACTATTTTACATTACCGTACAAAAATCGCAAGAACTTATTTATTCAGATTTCTAGCGATTTTTACCTTAACCCTCTATACACATAGCCCGAATATTTGTTACGAATAGGCATACTACTTTACCAATATATTCGTCGCATTTTTCTGATTCAAATAAAACCAAATATGATATAATTCCAATGATATTTACTTGTGTAATGAACGATGAAAGTACTTCCCATTGTAATTACACTAACAGAAAATTAGTGTAAATATGGTACGAATTATATCGCGTTTGGTATCATTTTAGTCAGAAAAATGCCACAAATATATAAAAAAATAATGAATGACAAAAATGTTCATTTTTTTATTTAAAGGCCAGAGCTCACGCCAGTCTTTTATCTTTCCCGAACGCTTCGACTCTCCATATCTCTTTCTTTCCCATACGCTGTTCTCCTTTGCGTCCAAAACTTTAATCGTTCGTTACACAAGGAAATATGATAGGAATTATATCGAATTTGGTATAATTTTCATTAGAAAAATGCCACGAATATGAACTGGTGAAAGTCCCATAAAAAATGGTGGTGTGGGTAGTTCCAGTGACCTTTAAACGCGAGGCTTGCAGACTTATATCGGGAATTAACTGTACGTATTTGTAAATTTCAATACCTGCACAGTTGTGCTTAAATGCAACAATTTGTTTAACACCTGTTCCTTCTTCTGAAAACACAGATTGCGCTTTCTAGACATCGATCAAGGCCAAAAGACAAATTTTATCGAAAGTGTGACTCGCGCGGTTTTGCGTTACGACCGCAGATATATCGGTCGGTCACGTGGCATTATGATTTCACGATAGCCTGATTCATCGGTGACCCACGCTAGATCTACTCGAGCGACTATTGAAATCGCCAACGGATCACTGAGATCTGGTAACGATCTGATACAACTGACATTTTGTGGGTCACGCGAGCGTTTTAAACGAAAGCATGTGCGCACGATAGCAACTCCCATCGCGTCGAAGAGCACTAGCTCATAAAAGCGAGTTAATCGTGGGACAAGTATCATAGACGTGGATCGCGTTAAAAATTCGACTCGATCACGCTAAACGCGTACACTGTCGCACAAAAATATGCGAACACTTAATTGCGATCACCTAAAAATAGTTACAAAGCCTAGACCAAATCTATGTTGTGACCATTTTGACTACTTCAGATTTTCTAAATTTTTTAAGCAATTTTTACAGTAATATGTATGCAAAGAAATAGGTTTATTCAATAATTCTCCAGGAACGCATCTTAGCAATCTTGACAGTTGCGAAACAAGCGAAACCTGTCATTATGACTTTAAGAGATTTTTATAATAAACGTTATTCAATCAAATAAATTCGTGGCATCGGTTCTCAAAAATTTACAACTGTTCATGTATGTCCAATGGATCCAAAAAATTTTTGAAAATACTAAATTTCCGATTCTCGATAAATTCGCAATATTTGAACTATGATAATTACGTTGAAAAAAAAAATAGTACAATAATAAATTTGGACTCATTTTACAGCCCAATGCATCTTTCGCAGAGTATCATTCATTTCTTTCGAGGATACTTCAGCGTGAAATAGTAGGTGAAAAACTGACTCGTTTTCGGTTAAAAATGCCAGAAACTGAATCATCTGTAAAAGTGTAAAAAAACTTGTTTTCTGTGAATGAATTTACTACATTGTATTTGAATATTGATTCTTCCTTTTTCTAACACGTCTGCTTAAAACTGAATCTACAATTTGTTGGCTGTTTTATAGAACAAAAATGAGGAACAAGGTTGGTCTCCTGAGGCGACCATGTTATACCTTATATTATTGCAAAGATGGCAATACACCTTTCGTTAAAAGTTAAGCAAATCGCTAGGAAAAATCATAGATTAAGTCAAAGAAAAATTTTTTTATGTTTTTATAAACGTATCAATTGGTAAAATTTTGAATAAAAAAAATGTCTTCAATTTTTCAGTGACTGAATCGTGCAAACATATCTTACATAAAAATGAGCGATTTGACGGCAAAAGCAGAGGCTTCAAGTTTTAAAATGAGTCCACGTATATTTTCGACTATTTTTTTTTTTAACGATCCCAGACAACACGCGACGACTTAAAGACGTCTTTAAGGGGTTATATACAGTCAGGAGGCCCAAAAAAAGCGATTTTTTAAGAATTTTTCCTGAGAAGACCTTTACATCTATTAATGTAAAAATTTGTACACATATTATGGTAACTTTTAACTGTATTTAAACATTTTTTATTTGTAAAAATAATAATTTTGAAACCTGCTATAGCTGATCTCCTGGAGCTCCTCTAAAAAAAGGCGCCTTGCGGTGACCACTATATCTCTGGACTGGATCATCATAAATGAAAAAACCAAACTGATTTCGTTAAAGAAATGTATAATCTAGTACTTAATCGAAGGAATAAGCAAAATAAAATTTTGTGACAAAATGGCGGCTTTTCAAAGAAAAAAAATCGATTTTTCACCAAAATTTTGGCCTTAAATAGTTCATAAAAAAAAAAAATATTCATCGGAGAGAAAAAAGCTTCGATTAAGTACTAAAAAATATACTTAAGAAGCTTGTGTTAAAATTTTAGAGTGATCGGTTCAGCCGTTTCCGAGAAATCTTGGTCACCGACTTTGAAAACACAGTTTCAGAAGCACTTTACATAGAGTAAAAAAATTTTTTTTCAACTTACATCGAGTCGTCTATTCCAGGACCATATAATACACCCTCCATCACTTCGGCAGTTTCTAACTTTATTTTTTATACGAAGAACACTTCATCCAAAGAAGGGAACATTTACAATAGGCAGATAAATAAAAGGAACAGAGTTCTAGGTACTTTCAAACGCTCTGACACGTCTTTACAAATATGGGTGTAACTTCGAAAATAATCGCCGGATTGACTTGAAATTTTTTGTGCGTATACTGAGATATATGTGCATTACGAAAATGAAATAAAAAAAATCGTTTTTTTGAAAATTCTAACTGTATATAACCCCTTAAGACGTCTCTGTGCTATCTGGGATATGATCACAATTCAAACATCGACTAAATAGTTCAGAGAAATTCCCCAGAACGGGAAATTTCGTGTTCGAATGATACTCTTGCGTCCAGTGTACTTTTGAGCAGCAGTGTACGCGTTGTAAACACGTATGTAGAACGTAGTTCATAGAAAGATTGAGTCGCGACCGCGTGGGTCACGTAAAAATTTATTGGTCCGATGTGGTGGTCATAAAGAAATTTTATTACAGTTAGTTGGTGTCATAAGAGACCTATTCTTGCATGGATAATTCAAGGGAATAGCCGGGAAAGAAGTCGGGAAACGTTATTGTATCGCGATCTGAGATTCGACGCCGTATGACACGGACAAGGCGGCCGATGTGAGATCCAAGTCTAAAGATTTGTCTACACCGACCGTCAAAATACTCGAAAATTAATGAAAAAGTTCTGTCCTACAAGCCTCGTCACTTCCCAACGCGTTCAGACCGAGTCAACTGTGTTTATCTTTCGGTTTACGCCGAAACCAATGATCCGATTTACTTCGAACTTGCCGGATGTCTACAGTCGACGTCCTTTTATCGACTGAACCAGAACTAGGTCGATCCTGGTAAAATCCGGTTCGTGCAAGCTGAAAAAGAAGCCAATACAGTCTTTATCCGATATATGTCCTAAATATTTAACCGATAAAAGTCTCAGAACTATCCCCACTACCGTGGGGTATATACCCTGTGAGGGGTCCAATGCTCGACACGTATCATGTTTCAATTCTTCGGTGACCGTGTATTATGTTTCAATTCTTCGCTCTCCTTTTCTACGTTCCGCAGTGTATCAAAGAACAGCATCTTTCAGCCGATAATTGTCCCTGGCCAAACCCGTTTTTTTTTTGGACATATATCGAGTAGACACTGTACTCTTCTAGCAAAATGAAGATTCTTTTTGGTCGGACATTTTATCCTTTTACTCTTTGTTGATTTTTACTTGTCCTAAATCGTTGTAAATCAAGTTTTCATTTAGGGCACTCTAAGCCGTTGTGAGTTTGGAGAGAATCATTCTTGAACCATAACTAGTATACTGGCGGTCTCTCATGACCTCAAATTTTTGTACATTAACTCTCGCTACTGTACTCTACGCTGAACTTCGTTGGAATATTTGAATTATTTAGTATCACATCATATACTAAAATATATCTGGGAAAATTTATATATACAGAATTTTAGGAAGGTCCTTTTTTTATAATGTTTCTGCATGATATAGCAATAGTGGGTGGAAAACTGAAGACACGTTCGTCCTTAACACGTTAACTGCCGTGGGGGTCACCGGTGACCGGCACTCGACTTTGCTACAGCGCCGTGGGGGCCACCGGTGACCGGCGGCGCGGTCAATACTAAAAGTACATAATTATAGTAAATATGGATACTGATCAATTTTTCAATAATACCATTGTTACTATAATGGTTTGAAGAAATTAATGCAATATAGAACATACAAAATAATTTTTTTTTTTCCGAAACACTGAGAGTAATCACTTAGCAACCGAAGCACGATTGTTAAAAAAAAAAAAGTAATACTTGCCTACAGCGCCGTGGGGGGCACCGGTGACCCCCACCAAAAAAAAATGCTTCAAACATGATTTTATAACTCATATTATTTGCTGGGAACTATATTTCATCATAATATGCATCGCATAATGAAAGGTCATGTTGGCGCCTGGGACAAATCATGGAAAATCCGTCCGGCAGTCAACGTGTTAAAAACGCTATAGATTGAAATGTTTTGAAAAATATTGGAAAATTTGTATTGTTTCAGAGTCTACCACAGATTTGAAGATTGAAGCTCCTTCGTTGCAATGGCTCCTTAAAACTGAATTTACGTGTTCTTTTGACAGTTTTATAGATCAGTAATGCGGAGTAAGTGCGATCATGTGAAACTCTCGTGTTGCAAAGTTGGCAAAACAGTGTTTCAATACCTTACTATTGTATTCCGAAAATTTCATCAAAATCGGTTTGACGCGGAAAAAACCGACAGGTATTGAAAGCTGTAAGAATCCTTAGCTTTGTTACAGTAATAGGCCAAAAATCGTAAAAGAAACTGTAATTTTCATCATTATGAAACATTTGTAACTCATTGCAAGGTTGACCGATTTTCATGAAATTATCAGAATATGAATGCAATTGACACAGATCTAGAAAACGTATGTTTTAAATGTTCAGTATAAGCCCGCATAAAAAAAAATTGTAAACAACAATTTTTAGTATTTTGTCTGTAGTTTCAACCAATTTTTCAAAATCCCTGCGTCGCGTCATGTAGTAAACTAATCGTTGTAACTTCTGAAGACAGTCGAAAGTGTTCGAATATTGCTGCGATTCATTGTAATTATGTGTTAGTTCATTCGTCCTCGAACCTAGGTTCATTCAAACAGAAACAGGTACAAGTTCCTATACTTTCGGCCAAGGTTTTACAATAAGGTGTTCCCTATTGCCAACGTTTACTCTAGTCCCCGAAAATTGATGAACGAAGTCACGATGTTTGTTTTTGATACCATTATCAATGATACGTTAAAGAATTCCTCGGCGGACGTGAGGAATTGCTTTTCGACAGTCGAAGGAGGAAGAGTCTTTGACACACACGCTACAACGGGAGTACCGCTAAAACGTTCGTTAACGGAGAACGGAGAACGGAGAACGAGTTCTAGTATCGAAGTTACGAAATCGTGGCTATCAGCTATCAGTGTCCTGCCGGTCGTTTATCTTCGCGAGTGTACGGAACCGGGACACGTATTCGCGTGGATTCGCGTATCGGTCCGCGTGTGTTAGTAATTTACACGAGTCGCTTGTTAATGGCACATCGAGGCAATATGGTCCCAAGCAGCGTTTTATCACTTGTGCTCCCAGCCTATTTGTTAATCCTACGCGCCGCGCCGGTATGCTATACACATGGCGCGCGGAACGCACGACACTTGAAACGGTGCATGCAGTTGTTCTTCGGTACCATAATTCACACGAACGAGCACCGGATACACTGAGTTTTTCGGTTTCAACAGCTTCGAGATAGACGGGAGACATTGTTCCATTAGAATATCATTTTTTTTTCCCCATTCACCATTGTACAGTCTTTACTCGATATACACTGGTGGACAAAACGATAAGGCACCGTTGTACACATAAGAAATTTCATACGTGTTTAGCAAAATCTTAAAGTTATTAGCAGTAAACTACGTTATAAGTGAGAAACTTCCTTTCAAGGCCACGTACCAGCGTAAACAAACGAGACACGAAGCACTGTGGTCTTTGAGCTTCATTGTTTCGAAATTTCAAGTGGACAAAATGTTAAGGCACTTGAAGCAGTCTGTTGGAAAACGTTGAGGTGTGCAGTTCTGTGCAACTTTATCTTATAGAAATTACTTATTAATTGTTAGTTTATAAGTGTGTTTAAATACTTTTTAACCCAAAATTAAATTATGGGACGTGGAAAAGCATTAAGCGAAGATGAGAAGATGAAAATACTCCAGTTAAAGTTCAATGGAGAAAATCAAGTACAGATTGCAAAAAAAAACTAAAAAGAAGTCGGTGTGTTATACAGAATTTTTTACAAAAACCCGAAAAATATGGGAAACAGAAGTCGAAGGGAAGATCTGCAGCCCTTTCTTCAAGGGAAAAAAGATTAATTTTGAGAAAAGCATCGAATTCTGGACTTACGCCTCGACAAATTGCAGTGGATTGTGGAGTTAATGTATCTATTAACCTTTAGCACTCGAATGGTGACTGTAAGGCACCACTAAAAATTGCTCTATTATTACTCGAAATATTTTTTACATTAATAAATTTGTTTGTATTCAATAAATTACTAAAAACTTCAGTATTGTACGAGCAAATTGTACCATTTTCGTATGTACAACAGGAAAAAAAATATATAGAAGTGAAATATTCTAGGTCGAAAGAAATTTTTCGTTTTGGAATTAAAATAGCTTCGAGTGCAAAGGGTTAAAACAGTAAAAAGAGTAATTCAAAAAACAAGCTACTTAAAACGGAAGAAATTTGCTATAAAGCCGCCGTTAACAGACAAACATAAGACCGTCCGATTAAGTTTTGCAATAGAGCATATTCAATGGAAAAACAGTGGAAACGAATTATATTCACGGATGAAAAAAAACTGAATTTGAATGGTCCAGATTGATATAAATACTATTTCCACGATTTAAGAAAGGAGCAAAGGGTATTAAGGTTCCGACAATGTGGTGGTGGTGGAGTAATGATATGGGCAGGTATCGGCTATAGAGGAAAAACGGAAATAGAATTTATTCAAGGCTGTACGAATAGTACTGATTACTTAAATTTAATTAAGAGACACATAGAGACTCACGCTCGCAGAATTGCTGGGACAAAATATATATTTCAGCAAAATAATGCAGCTGTGCATACCGCTCGCATAGTAAAAAATTGTTTTGAAACGGAAAATGTAAAGGTTTTAAATTGACCAGCAAGGTCTCCTGGCCTAAGTATTATCGAGAATGTTTGGGGAAAACTCAGCCGAACATTATATGAAGGTGGAAAGCAGTATAATACAGTGTCCGAATTAAAATCTGCAATTTTAGAAGCTTGGGAAAGCTTGGATCAAAATTCTATAAAGGATCTGTACTGAAGTTTACCAAGAAGAATGATTGAAGTGATACAACGTCAAGGGCAGTCGACACATTACTAAAACTTAAAAAAACTATGTAATCTTATTTCATTTTAATACTTTTGTGTTATTTTATATTCAAAGTGCCTTATCATTTTGTCCACACTCAATTTCATTTTCTTTGTATAAATAAATAAATGGATTGAACGATTTATTTAATTTTTTCATATATTATGTCAAAACTAGTACCTTATTTTATCGTGTATTCATTTTCCACGTATATGTGCAAATAGATGTTCATTCCCAAAAATTTTTAGGTGCCTTATCATTTTGTCCACCAGTGTATGTCAAAAATACAGATCTAGCCAGAGATTCTTCTTCGAATATGTTGGTAAAAGTTTCATAAAAAAATAATGAAAAATAAAGAAGTTTTGTAATTGGTTTAGTAGTGGTCTTCTAGTCTCACACCGATATAGCCGACAATGTTGTGGCCGCGACAGGACGGTTCTCGAGTGGTGTGAGGTTTTCCACTGCCTTAAATCGAATATTTACTGTATAGAGTAAACACTGTATTTATTAACGAGCTGAGTGGTCTGTTAATTAGCCCCTGGAAGACCAACTCTCGAAATTTAGCAACTTATCTGAGCGCAGAACTATTTGTTGCTTATGTATTTTTGGAAAAACAACAGCTTCACTCTAGAATAAAGTACGTTGTTTTAACAATATAAGTAAATAGAAAGCCGTCTGAATGCTTAGTTTATTTATTACCTCAGCTTACTTATACTTTGTGTTTTCGTTTATGAAAGTCAATTTTACATCGAAAATGAAATGATCGTAAAAATTTCTGGGACAGTGATTTCGATCCAAAGTTTTGGACTTGTGCGATTTGTGTGTGTGTGTGTGTGTGTGTGTGTGTGTGTGTGTGTTCCAAATGCCTAGCCGATAAAAGTCCCATAACTAACCCCACAGTCGCGGTGTATACCCCGTTAAGGGTCATGATCCGAGGCCTCTAGAGCTTCGCTGTCCTATTCTACGTTCGGCGTGGATCAAAGAACAGTATCTCCTGGCAAATATAATATGTCCCTAGCTAGACTCGAATTTTCCACATATATATGGTAAACTAAACACTGTACTACATTTTCAATTTATTTTCTTACAATAAAGCTACATTCTGCTCCTAATTTTTGGTAACGTTACAATATAATAATAGTTCCGATAGCGCGATTTATTCTGAATAAAGAAAGTGGACTTAATTCGCTTGTCAACTAAGGGGCTCATATTGCATACGACGCTGTAATAATAAACTGTATCTGTCGTCGGTGGGAAATGACAGTGCTCCGACTTTTTATCTGTCAGGCATTCTGCTATTTGGTCGTTAATGAAACGGTATAGAATAAATTGGATGAATCGCAGGCGTGTATTTGTCACAGTTCGAACTACAAAGAGCTCGCGGAACGGCCAAGGAGAACAGCAACGGGACTATTTAAAACGTCATTACGCATTGGCCACTCACGTGCGAGAAGTTTCAGCGGAAAACTATTTTCTAGGCTGCCCGGACCACTTCCGAAATATCAGGTGTAAACGGTATCGTACGTTGAAACTTCTGTTTCTACCCGGTCGGGTGGGGCCGTTTTACACTATCGGCGTCGCGATAACGTTCGCGGGTGTCTGCAGCAGGTGCAATGGGTCCGAATTGTTTCGTCTTCCTCTTGGTGCTCGGTAAACATAGACGTTTCAACAAACAGGACGCGCCTTGTGCAGGTGCGACGATAAGTTTCGCACACTTTCATTATACCTGTGGCGACTGAAGTACAGAGACGTATAAAATTTCGAGAAAAATGTTTCAACTACTAGAGATTCAGGTACTATGGGTGTACCAATTACTGTGTCTACATTAATTATACTTATTTTTGAAGCATGATATATAAATACTAACAAAGAAATATATAACATACTGTGTATACTGTGCCCCTACATTAATTATACTTATTTTTAAAGAATGGTGAATATTAAAAGAGAGATAATAAATTTTTTCATTAAAATTAGTTAATCTTTATATATATAAATTACGTGTCACAATGTTTGTCCGCGATAAACTCCTAAACTCCTGAACCGATTTCAATGAAATTTGGCACACAATGTGTTCAGTTTGGTCCAACTTGAGATACACGATAGTTTTTATCGCAATTTATAGTCGCAATATTTTTTTAATGCAAATTATTATAATTTTCTGTAAGTTCCATATGTTTGTAACAGATGGCGGGGTGTATAAAACGTCAATAAATTTTTGAAATTCAAATATTTTTTATGGCGGCGTATCCAGGTTGAATAAGGATCCAATAGATGGCGCTGTGTTAATAGTTCAGACGTCAGTGTATAATTTAAAATTAGATTATTAAAATTCAAATATTTTTTTAAATATTGACGATCAACATACAATTTGATTATCAAAGGTTAAGGAGGTTAAAGAGGTTAACTCTACAATAAAATTAAATAATAAAATACGTGTAAGTATTACTTGCTTGCTACTTATTTTATTATTCAAATTTTATTATAACCTCAATCCCGTGGGTTTTTACATCGGCTACAATGTTTTCGTGTGTCACAGCAGCGCGTGACCAGAACCGCTAGTATTGTATAATTAATATAGGGGCACAGTCATTCGTACCCCCACAGTAATTGGGTCCCTTATCCTACTATTTAACAGACCAAGCGCTGCGCAATAGCAGAACACGTTTCATTTTAAATTTTCATCGTTTGAATTACAGTCGAGTCGGAAAATGAGTTAACCATTAGTGATATACAGTGTTTACTCTGTATATGTCCCAAATGCCTAGCCGATAAAAGCCACTGTCCTTTTCTACGTTTGGCGTGACTCAAAGAATAGTATCTCCTGGCCGATATATGTCCGTGGCTAGACCCGTGTTTTGGACATATATCGAGTAAGCACTGTATAAGCTAATGAATGTGGTGAATGAAATCAAATTATATTCTATTATCTTTATCATAAATATTTTGGTGAAACATATTATTATTATCATTCATATTATAATCATAACATATTATCATTCTTAAGGATTAAAGATACGTCACATTCATTTGCCTGTATACACCAATCGGTAACTTACTTCCCGACTCGACTGTACTTCTTACTGGGCATACGATTAATTCAACGAAACTAAACTGAAACGTTTCAACACAAGAGCTGAAATATTTTTACTACCTTTAAAAGTTGTATCATTAATATGACGTAGTACCTTTCCCAATCATTTATTTATGACTAGACTTTAACATTTGTGTCTTGTAAACACAAAGTATTAAATTATATCAAAGATGGTAAGATTAATTTTATACAAGTTGTTGTCCAAATTAATAGTACAAAGCATAATATTAAGAAAACTCATGGGACTCTTCTGCTAAATTGTTTTAATATTTCGTGAAAGAGGTACGTTGCATTTGATAAAACATTTTAACAAGTCACGGTACAAATGCTGGCAAGTTACAATTTTTTAAAAAAATATAAGAAAGAAGGTAAAACGGTGAACAGAGAAAACATGTCGATCAGATATGTGTTAACATCCGTCTGTTAAGAACGTTTAAAGAAATTCATAATATTCTATTCTGCTACGCTAATGATATTTTGTTTCAATGTCAATGGGGTGCTGCACGCTCCGTATCGCGAACTATAATACATACATATCACCAAGTATGTATCGTGCGCCACCACACGTTCTCTTATCGCGTACTCTGCAAGCAGCGTCTCCAAATATCTATACAGGGTGTCTAAAAAATATTGTACTACCTTGAAAAGGTTGATACCTGAGGTCATTTGAAAATGCTGTTCGCGGTTTTGTTGCAGAGTTATTAACGAAAAACATGGAGCAATTAGAGCGCGGCTACAGCGGATAAACATTCGGCTCAGCCAATGTCAACAGAGTTGTGCTAATTCAGTTACGTTGTAATTCAACTGCATATTTGAGTTTACATTGTATTTCAGTTATATTGTAATTCAATTACTAATTATTTTAATCAGGCGTGTAATTGAAATACAATATCATTTAACTACAGCTCTCCAAATTATGTATAGCCCTTTCTGCTTTTTATATTTATGTTTGAAATTTAAAAGATTTGTAACGCAGAAGTTATCTCTGTTCAGATAAATAATAAATTCCTTCTGTTTGAAACGTTCACATGGATTTTACAATCTCTTATTACCTATGACTTTTTTATTCTTTAATTTCCAATTTTATTACAAAGTACAAAGTATTTTGTAATTGTACTCCATTGCAATTACGAATTACATTGTAATTTAATTAAATGAAGATCTCGATTATAAATTAGAATATGATTGAATTACAAAGTATTTTGTAATTGTACTCCATTGCATTTACGAATTACATTGCAATTTAATGAAATGAAGATCTTGATTATAAGTTACAATATGACTGAATTACAAAGTATTTTGTAATTGTACTCCATTGCATTTACGAATTACATTGTAATTTAATGAAATGAAGATCTCGATTATAAATTACAATATGACTGAATTACAAAGTATTTTGTAATTGTACTCCATTGCATTTACGAATTACATTGTAATTTAATTGAATGAAGATCTCATTGAAGATTCAATTGAAGAAAATGAAAGTAATTATAATTCCTGGAGTAATTCAATTGTAATTCTGCACAACTCTGAATGTCAACGCCACGGTTGTAACCATGTCTGTCTGTCGTAGCCATGCTTCTACACATCCCTGGAGGACATTTTCGCAAAGGAAAAAGTTTCTTCGAACGATCCCAGGTATCGCTCCTTTCAAGAATTGTCAACGTTTTTTAGACACCCTGTATATCTTGGTTAACTGCATTTAGAAAGCAATAGCTGCTGCAAAGAGGCGTCATTCTCAATCCGTATTGTTGCGCGTATCAATGAAGTGCACGCAGTCAGCGCATTCTACAAGTAACTGTACCCGTACGATACACGTCGCGAACAGATGCCCGGCTTCATCGCCAACACCCGGCTCCCTGGTCGGCCGCATGCATCGCATGGGCAACATTCGTACACTCTGTGCTCGGGACACATAGTATGCAACAAAAAGAAGTAAACGGCCCGAGTCAGTGGTAACAAACAAATATAATCGGATCGAGGTAAATATTTAATTTTAATACTACGAAGCTACACTCACAAAGAAAAAGATAGCACACGCGTGTTATCTTTAATTTCTCGCGTTATAATTATGGTACAGGAAATGTGCAAATGATACAGACAGACTACCTTCTACTAATATATAAACATAACTTTTATTAACTTTTCTTCAACGAATTCTCGTCGTAAAAATACAAATACTCCATAAAAACCCCATGGAAAAATATTCCATATTATATAAATTTAAAATAGACAAATATGAAAATGATATAACTGTACCTGTGTTTAATAATGTTTGGAACCTCCGTGGTTCTCAATTACTTTTATCATCCTTTTTCGTAAGGATTTATACAGTACTTTAATTGAAGATTGTGATAAATTTTTCCATTCCTCTTTAATACTGATTTTTAAGTCATTTAAATTTTCAAATTGTCTACCTTCTGCGTAGACAGCTCTTGATAATAATCCCCAACAATTCTCAATTATATTTCCTCAATTATATTATAAGTCCGGGGAGCACGACGGCCATTCCAAAACAGGAATTTTCTCTTTTGAAAAATATTCATGAATAATTTTTGCCGTGCGTACGGCAGCATTATCTTGCTGGAACACAAATTTTGGACCTGCAATGCATTGTGCATACTTATCAATTTGGTTTTTTATTAATCTCAAATAACTTGCACTATTCATTTTTCCTTGTATAAAATTAATATCCGTTTTTCCTTTGTAACCTATGCCGCCCCAAATCATTATTTCACCTCCCTTCATTTGTCGTCTAATTCTTGTTAATTGTCCTTTTCGAATGTCATGATAATAGTATGCACTATTATCTGGACCATCCAGACAAAACCGTTTTTCATCTGTAAAGATTACATTCCTCCAGGTTTTCCTCCAGTGTATATGTTTCTTCGCAAATTCAAGGCGTGCTTCCTTATGCTTCTTTGTTAATCGTGGCTTGGCTTTTATTCTTGATCGGTTTATAATATTACTCATTTGCAGCACACGTCGAAAATTTTGAATATTAGTTTGTACACCAGCTTCGCAAGCAATTTCTCTTACAGTAGCACAAGAATTAGATGCAGCACGAAGTATTGCTGTTGTGTCACGGTGCGATAGGGCTGCTGGCCTTCCAGTGCTTTTTCTTTTACCGTAGTTATCCACATCTTTTAATACGTTATATACAGCTTTTCTGCTTCGACCAATTTCTTTCGCAATTTCTGTAATCGTTACTTTCCGTTTTCTTAAAATAAGAATTGCGTTTATTTCACTGTCAGATAATCTTTTACCATGGCCCACCACGAAATGCGACAGATACCAATATCAAGAAGCACTGAACATCGACTGACTACTTTAACTTCCTTAAACCTCGCGACATATTGAAGAAAATCAAAATAAACCTTGCGTGTGCTATCATTTTGTCTCTGTCTATTTGTGTGTTTACATTCCTCCTAAGAGAATATCTCGTAAACATTCCAATATAGATAGTGTTTACATATTAGTAAAAGGTAGTCTTTCTGTATCATTGGCACATTTCCTGTACCATAATTATAACGCGAGAAATTAAAGATAGCACGCGTGTGCTATCTTTTTCTTTTGGAGTGTATTTCTTTTATCTATAAGATACAATAATACGTAAATAACTACTCTGTGTTATGGTAAAATTCGGCGAATTGAATGCAAAACAGTGAACATTTTATTAGAGCAAACAACGAACAGTGTTCTATTGTTTTCGACTTATTGAAATTATTAAGAGCAGAAATATCGGATTCGAACGAAAGTTCGTGGTGTTATTAAATGAAAATTCAAAGATAAATATTTAATAGTCTAAGGGGTATGTATGCGTTAATGCCTTTATAATTATGGTATTCTTCAAACGTTCTAAATAAGTTAGTAGGCCTACCGTGTTGTTCCAAAAATTCGTTTCGATTTCAATTAACCGTCATACAGCGGACCATCCATTCACCGTACAACTATACAGTGTGTCCCAGTATTGGTGGTAGAACCGAGGAGGGGGTGATTCTACACGAGAAAATAAGTCGAAAATACGGAATAAATATTTTTCGTTCGACGCTTTGTTTTCGAGAAAACCGAGTGTAAAGACCCGTCGTGTTCGCGACGTTAAAAAACGCTATAACCATCTATACTTACTATTTTTTTCGCGATTTTTGCTAACTGCGATTTTTGCTAACTGCAATTTTCTAAAAAAAATTGTTTACATGTCATGTAGTAAGTCAACCCTTCTATGTTCTTAAAAAAAGTTGAGCCATTTGGGCCACTTTGAAAGAAATTACGAGTGTGCAAAATCTGCTTGTTCCTTAGAAATATAAGTGGATTGAGAACGCAATTAACGCCATAAATCTCAACTTGTCGGTTTCTATTTCATGCAATAAATATCTTCGATTTTTTTTTATTTATCGTTTTGATTCAGACCATGGCCAGTACTGATCAATAGACTGCAGATCTTTGTGCAAAACAAAACTGGTCAAAGTCGTTAATTATGGGAAACACAAACTATATAAAAACGAATTCTTTCTATTAATAATTTTTTAGTCTTTAAAATTTTGCATTTTACCTGTCAATTTTCGTTACAAATGCATAAAATTCACAGTCTACTCGTAATTTTTTTTTGTTTTCGATCAACAAAAGCTTCTCGAAGCATATTCGATAAAAAAATCTATAACTCGTGTAATTTTCATTATTTTTACTTGTAAAAAAGTACATATAACGTGTACTCGAAATACCCATAAATATGCGAAACTCTAATGCAAATAGTTGAATAGTTGTTCTGGAAAAAATTCCAAAAGATAGGAGAAATACGGCCTCGAAAACCAAAATACGAAAATAAGTCGAAAATACGGAATAAATATTTTTCGTTCGACGCTTTGTTCTCGAGAAAACCGAGTGTAAAGATCCGTCGTGTTCGCGTGCTTTGGCATATGCCAGGAAGTAGAATTGGTTGGTCATGATCAGACGCGTCAGACGATTCCTGTCGAATCTAATGTAACAACTGTTCGTTTAATTTAACCGTCCAAGACTGAGTAATTAAATGTCGATTTTGATATTCTGGGTCAAAGTAAAATCAGATTCTACTGTCGGATGGTTAATTAGCAGAAATACAGAATAGCTATTAAGGAAGAAAATAACGTGGTTATCACATTGTTTGTATATGTTCGTACAGTAAAGTCAGTAGTCAGTTCAAAAGGACCTTCCTAAAATTCTGTATATATACATTTTCCAGGATACATTTAAAAAATAATTCAAATGTTCCAACGAAGTTAAAAAAAAACTTGATATTTCCAGTTATCGTAGAATACAGTAGCGAAAGTTAGTGTACAGAAATTCGGGGTCATGAGAGACCCCAAGTATTAGGTTGTCCGGAAAGTTCTTTTCGTTTTTTTTAACAGGTATTATAAATTGGATCAAACGTCCTGACATTTTTTTAGCAATTAGAAGAATTGGTTTTCCAAATGATGTGCAAAAAAGATTTTGAAAAAATTGCAATTGCCAGGAATTATAAGAGCAAATAAAAAAGGCACTTTCCAAAACTTTTTTATTCGAGCCTGTAATGAAAATTTATAAATATGCGTTTTGTACATCTATGTTAATTATAAACATACTGAACATTTCATCGAAATTACGTGTAATTTTCTTTAAAAGTGACCTAAAAGATGCAGTTATGAAATGTCAGAAAGAAAACAAACGCAACGTTAACAGAGAAGTCAACCAAACAAAACATAACGCCAGGTATTAGTGAAAACCGAAATTACTTTCTTGCCAACCTAATAACAATATTAAACATGCATGTTGCGACGGAAACAATTAGGACAACCTAATCATAGGAGAACAAAAATTAAATTATATCATGTTGTAGCGAGTTTCGAAGTGAAGCAAAGAGAACACTTTGAGCCGCAAAAAGCCAATGAAAGAAAAATCAGGTCGCAGAGAAAGTTCAGTGCCATATTGAGGTACACGAGGGATGCACGGTGAAAAGAAAAGAATTTCAGGTCTAGGAACGTCATGGCGCGGCCCTGTCGAAACCTGCAAAACTATTCACGCCTGCCGAACCACTTAAGCTCGTGTGTCCTTTGTATCGGACACCTACGCAAACGATGCTCGCCTACGTCGTTTATATTGTATTCAATCCTGCGAAAATAGAAGCTAGGAACGCATCCCCTTGACTGTCGTTTCGCGTTTCCTTCAATGAATCGCGGTGAACGTTTTGCTTGGGTGTCGGTCAAATAGAAACACCGAGCGGATAATGCAAACCATGCAGGTGCAACGCGGCAACGCACAACAAAACTACAGGTACACGAGAGCGTTTCTCACACAAGAGAACGGGAGTCCATGCCGTTGCTCACCGCGATTTCAGGGGGACGCATCCCACACATATATGCTTTCTCGTTTTATACGCATTGAATACCGTTACAAAGATAATCCGATCCTAACGTTTGTTACTATAAGCGTGCTGTGCTGCCAGCTATCTGGAATGTTTACATTTAAGGTTGCAAACGGTTGAAACTGAAAAATCGACGGTGGTGGTAGCTTCGGAGATTATTCTAGCTTGAACAAAATCGATTTTCTTTGAATTTTCACAAACGCTTGCAGTTAGTTTGTAAACGTTTTACAAACGCTTGTATATTTACAAGTTACAATTCAAAATAAAATTTTATTTTTCAGTTGTCAATACTGAAACATTAAAATACACATATATGGGTATACAATACATGTAAATGTCCCTTTAATCATTGTATCTACGGGGAAAATTATATACAGTGTTTACTCGATATATGTCGAAAACACGGGGGGTCTAGGGACGTATACACAGGACATATATCGGCCAGGAGATACTGTTCTTTGATCCACGCCGAACGTAGAAAAGGACAGCCAAGCTCTATAGGCCTCGGTTCATGGCTCCTAACCGGAGTTGTGCTAATTCAGTTAAGTTATAATTCAACTGCATATTTGAATTACATTGTATTTCAGTTATATTGTAATTCAACTACGTCATAATTGAATTAAATAATTCAAACCTTTAAATTAATTCAATTACTAATTATTTTAATTAGGTGTGTAATTGAAACACAATATAATTGAAATACAGCTCCCCAAATTATGTATAGCCCTTTCTGCTTTTTATATTTATGTTTGAAATTTAAAAAATTTGTAACGCAAAAGTTATTTCTGTTCAGATATTATAATAAGTTCCTTCTGTTTGAAACCTTCACATGGATTTTACAACCTCTTATAACCTATTACTTTATTATTCTTTAATTTTCAATTCTAATTTAATTACATCGTAATTTGCAATTAATGTAATTTAATCACAAAGTATTTTGTAATTGTACTCCATTGCAATTACGAATTACATTGTAATTTAATTGAATGACGATATCAATTATAAATTACAATATGATTGAAATACAATGTAATTAAATTACTTTGTAATTATAATTCCTGGAGTAATTCAATTGTAATTCTGCACAACTCTGCTCCTAACGGGGTATACCCCGCGGTGCAGTGGAGATAGTCTGGGTCTTTTAGCGGCTAGGCATTTGGGACATATGTAGAATAAACAGTTTACATATATAGAGTTAAATAGTGCTTTGAATTGTGTTTTTCCAAAGTTGCAGGTATCTCTAAACGACTTTGTTCTGATATTTCAAGAACTGTTCAACTGGCTGGCTTGGTGCTGTACCTTCAATACAATTCTATTACAATCAGTACAATAGAATCTCGATTATCTGCAATAACAACCAGTGGAATACAAGCGTTTGGATAATCGATGTTCTACTGTGTTATAATTAACTGCAACAATCCTTTCAATTTTATAGCGAAAAATTAAAAGAGAAGCGAAACGTAAATACATTATTTTTAAAGCGCTGTCCCTTACTTCATTTTCTTTCATCATTATTACCACCAAGAAACTAATTTCATTTTTTCCCAAATAGAAATAATAGATTATCATAAATAGTAGATTAAAATAGTCTCTTCGCAGTAAATGCCCGAATTTTTCGTTTCAACAATTTTTGCTTGTAACGTTTTATCCAAAATTAGTTAATAGATTGTGCAACCGCTAGTAGACATGTTAATTGTATAAACCTTGGAATCTCGCGTGCATTTTCGGTTCATATTTCATACAGCTATTGCCGTCATAACAGTAATTTGTGCATCTATGTACGAAACGAAGAAAATCGTCTGCAATCACAAGTTTCTGGTGTTTTCAGGTAGAATAAAAATGATTGAATTTGCAGTCTTCGTCGAAGATGACTTCGCCGTTTGACAAATGTCTGATTATAATCAGAACCTGATTATAAAAATCGTTCTACATTTATTGCCAGTATCTATTTCTATTAAGATACTATGTAGTCGGAAGAAGAAAGGCGCGTACAAACAATACTTGTTTTTTAAACGCTGACAACGTATTCATTGAATCGCAGGGATGGGTCGTAATTAATTGCGAGGACAATTCAATTACATAGAGGATACACACGACCACTGTCCTTGCCTTCCGGAAGAGTCTTGTAAAACACGTTGCGTCACAGATGTATATACGTGTGTCGATTTCTATTGTACTTGTACACCCCAATTAACTACTGCTCGCGTCACTCGTCTCCGTGTCTTGACGTACGGAGAATTAATTGCTGCGTATTTTCGTTCGCGAAACATTTCCCCGTCGAGAAGAAAGGTATTTACGAACACGTTTCGTAAGTACGGTTTCGAACCTAGCGAGAGAAAACTTACGACCGTGCTGCAAACCTTTACGCATTTACGGCGACTCGACTAAATGTAATTATTTCAAAATTTTCATTACACCTACGAAACTAGGGTAAGGGGCCCAATTACTGTGCCTATATTAATTATACTTATTTTTAAAGCATAATGAATATTTAAAGAAAGAGATACACAGTGTTTACTCGATTTATGTATGTCCGAAACACGGGTCTAGCCAGGGACACGATATAGGCCATTTTTTGATCCACTTAACATGTACGGACATGTATAACATATACAGGGTGTCCCAGTTTTTTCCAGTCAAACTTTGCCAGCGTGTTCTACACACAAAATTTAAATGTTTTATTAAGGAGTTATAACTAATAAACAAAATAGTAATGAACTGGCATTTCGTCGACACAGCGTACGAACGTATTATGAATATCTCTAACTTATTATGAAACATTTAATGTCTTTTTTTTAATGTTCATTATGCTTTTAAAAATTAGTATAATTAATATAGGCACAGTAATTGGGTCTCTAATTCTTCTAACTTCGCAGAAAAAAAGTAGTTTAGCCCATTAAAAAATAATAGTTACAGAGTCCTAGTAATATAGGGTCACATCAAGTTATAGAAGAAATTACACGAAGTAGGATAACTTAATGTTTAGTGGAATTTTTCTCCATAGAAATGTGTAAGCTACTTTAACACTAACAATTTTCGTATATTACAAATCAAGTTACAGATAAGCTTTTTTCTCTTTAGCTCTTATGCATGAATCATAAGTCTGACTCGTCCGGTAATGACGCGATATCTACGCCATTGTTGCTGATGATTAGAATAATAAATTCCTTATTTGTCACGAAAAAGTACTTCGAAGATAAAATGAAGTTTGTTTCGTCGCAGAAGTGTTGTGTAATTTAATTCGTACATTTTGGTGTTATTTAGTCATTTCAGTTGCATAATATTATGCTTCAAGAAAATAGAGACACGAGAAATTCAGTTTAATTAAACAATTATTAACGCGTGCTTTGAAAAGTTGACGGGATTAACAGAAGTTAATGGGTTAGTAATAGTCACAGTTTTAAACGTGCAATAAAAATGCACGTGTATACGAGACACGTGAAACGCGTGTTAAGGAATTAAGAACACGTGTACACGTGTATTTAATAAGTACACGTGAAATAGAGATCTATGAATACATGGGTACTCGTGCATTAAAAATAAAATTGATTGCAGCATGGTTCAAAGGGTACTAACATGTAACAGGTTGAAAGTAATCAATCTTTTCTACTTTTGCTGAATAAAGCAACGTGCTCTCAAATTATTTCGGCAAAACTAAATTTATTCTGAAATTTCGAAAGTTTGCATTCAAAAAATTAAATGACTAATCAATTTAGGACCAGGCTCGTTTAAGTTAGTCAGAAATTCCTTCGAGGATAACACTTGTTTACCATTTTTCATTTATAATATTTCTTTCAACGATATAAAATCAATTTATCTGTAGAAAAGATTCAATTATTTTCAAAACAGTAGAACTTATTTAATTTTTCACGTATTTTTTTAAATACAGTTGTAACGTCCCCGTATCTTTAAGAATATTGTTCGTTTTTTCTTGTCAAGTAACTGTAATAGGTTACTCACTGTCAATAACGAGTTCGATAGCCGAAGACGTAGACAAAGTCATGCATATTCATTTCGAAGCTAAAAATTCGGAAAAAAATCATATATGTGCATTCTAATAGTTAAAATATGCCTGATTTTTTCAGAATTTTCAATTTAAGAGGATAAGAGAAATTACGGAAATACCTGATTTTCTTTGTCAACATATAGGGTTGAAAATTGGCACAAACTATTTTCGTTGGATAAGCTATCGAACGGCCTATTGCAAATTCAATTTGGTTTAGAGGCACTTTTGCCCTGCTATCTAGCTACACTCATTACAAAACATATTTTTCATTTAAATTTTCATTACAAGCTCAGATAAAAACGCTATAACCATCTATACTTACTATTTTTTTCGCGATTTCTGCTAACTGCAATTTAAAAAAAAAAATTGTTTACATGTCATGTAGTAAGTCAACCCTTCTATGTTCTTAAAAAAAGTTGAGCCATTTGGGCCACTTTGAAAGAAATTACGAGTGTGCAAAATCTGCTTGTTCCTTAGAAATATAAGAGGATTTAGAACGCAATTAACGCCATAAATCTTAACTTGTCGGTTTCTATTTCATGCAATAAATATCTTCGATTTTTTTTTTATCGTTTGGATTCAGACCATGGCCACACTGATCAATAGACTGCAGATCTTTGTGCAAAACAAAACTGGTCAAAGTCGTTAATTATAGGAAACACAAACTACATAAAAACGAATTCTTTCTATTAATAATTTTTTAGTCTTTAAAATTTTGCATTTTACTATTAATTTTCGTTACAAATGCATAAAATTCACAGTCTACTCGTAATTTTTTTTTGTTTTCGATCAACAAAAGCTTCTCAAAGCATATTCGATAAAAAAATCTATAATTCGTGTAATTTTCATTATTTTTACTTGTAAAAAAGTACATATAACGTGTACTCGAAATACCCATAAATATGCGAAACTCTAATGCAAATAGTTGAATAGTTGTTCTGGAAAAAATTCCAAAAGATAGGAGAAATACGGCCTCGAAAATTAAAATACACTGTTAACACGTTGACTGCCATGTCACCCATATATGGGTGACGGAATTATTTGTTCAGGCTTTAAAATGAATTTTTACGTTAATATATTCATTGTACCAAATTTGATTAGGATCTGTAAAATGCAAGAAAGTTGGAGAACTACACAATATCATACATTTGATTTTGGTAATTATTTACTTTAGGGGCTTCCTCACCGATTTTGATGACCTTGAAATATGTTGTCAAGGTCATGATTCTGAACAACTTTTTAATCGCCAAAAAGTGTCAACATCTCGAAAAGTGATCGGAGTAGGTGTGGGTTAGATTTCAAAATTATGGCCACAACTTAAAACGACTTCAATTAGTCGAGACCCACTGTCTTGTTTGTTCTGAGTATTAAGCATGAAACTATACGAATTCTTGGATATCTGCAACATTCAAGAAAAGTTGATAGATTTTTTAGTTAACGGTAAAGTGATCCATGGCACGATGAATTGTATCAAGTGCAACGAAAATATACTACTTGATCGCGAAAACTTAATTTTTCGATGCCATAATACTAGTTACATTAGAAATCGAAACAAAAGACGTATAAAAACACAATGTAATTTCAAAATTAGTAAAAAAAAAAATGGTGTTATAAAATATACACCACTTCAAATAGAAATCTGTTAAGAAATCTGTTAATTCTAACCCTCTAACCCTAACCCACACCTACTCCGATCACATTTCGAGATATTGAAACATTTTTGCAAATATCTCGTAAACTAAAGGCGAGCGGCGGTAACATGTATAGCAAAAAGTTGTTAAGAATCATGACCTTGACAACATATTTCAAGGTCATCAAAATCGGTGAGGAAGCCCGTAAAGTAAATAATTACCTTAATTTTTTTCAATTTCTATTTTATTAAATAACTTACTTTGATTTCATGGAATTTTTTAGCTTTCTTGTTTGGCGATCAAAGTGTTAATAGCGAGCAGAGGAATTAGAAACTTTTTGAGGTTCCTTAGTTATGCAACGCAGGAGAGTAGAGTACGCAGTCAATTAGTTAAAAGCGTGCGTTCGGTCGTCCCGTGTGGGCCTAATATAAGTCTGGCAACAGCGCTGGCGGCCGCTGTCGAGTGCTCATTGTGAGCGAGCGGGCAGCACGTAGCCGTGTGAGCGAGCGGCTCACGGAGAGGCCGGCTTTTTACAGTGACACACACGTGCTCCCCACTAACTTTATTTCTGACGACAGAGTCCACGATTCGAGGAGTCATCGGCACAGGAATACTTCCTTTTTCGCTAGCGGGGAGCCGAATTTACTGCGACCTCGCTCTCGCAAGCCCTCTTATTCTGTTGGCCCCTTATATACACCGTACACACAAGTTTCTCAACACGCATAACTGAGAGATTATGCGGCGGCGGCTGCTTTTCTACGCGTAAGACACAACGCGCGCGCGCGCGTCCCACGATTTCGTGTACGTACGGTCTTTGCTATAGCTGGCTGGTTTCGCACCGATGATCGTTTTCAATGTTTTCGCGACGCACGTTTTCAGGTGCCGCGAGCACGACAATGAACGTCAGCTCGGCCTGTTATTGTGTTACATAACAGATCGACGACCTCGACCGTTGTAAACAACTGCCTTAGGGGAGTATTCTAGTCTAGAGTCGGATTGCGTAAGCTACCCTTTGCTTTTTTCAACTGACTCGTAACGAAACTCGAACGATCAATCAACGAATATTTACTCGAGATTTACCGATTTGATTTTAGCCCTTCGACTGTGAGATGTGCTCTTCAGCTTAAGAAATTCGTTACCGTCATAACACAAGCGCGTGAAAGGTACAATTTTTCCGAACACGCGAAGAAAATCAAATTAGTTTTGTGCTTGTCGTAATTTTAGTAAATTATAATGCATAGTATGATATTCGGAGAATTGATCATTTTTCGGTGACAGTATCTTTTTTCATATTTCACATGATACACTGCATTCGATGGAATATTGTAGCTACAAAAGGTTATTGCTGAAATAAATGCTGGTAGCGAACGTTTTGAAACCGTAAGCGTTTTGTTATACGGTATTCGCATGACAAATGCAAAAAATAATTCACAATTAAGTTAATGCGGCAGTGAAAGTAAGAATAGTATGGCTAGGTATTTATAATGAAATATATGAACAGATGAATGAACAGATTTAACGGGTTTGTTTGCGTGAAATTTTAGTACGGTTAACTTTTGCAGTTAAAGGGTTGATAGTACTCGACGAATGGGTAAATATTTACGTAAGTGGAATCACCCTCAATTCAAAACTACTCCAAAATTGATTTCTGAGTAAATAAAAATTAAATTTACGTCAGAAAAGATTTTCTGTCGTTGTGGATGTGTAATTAAAGATGGAGCCCACGGTTTACTCCACAATGCACATACCTACACGTGTATGTAAGAAAAGCGAACAAAAGCATACGATTTACAGAACATAAATAAACAAACACGATCGAGTACATGCGATATTAAATGCGAATGGTGGTCAAAGATTAATGTGTTTTTGAGTAAACTTTTTTAGATAATAGCATTTTCACAATACTATTCAGGGTGATGTCTATCATAACATATTAAAAAACAAACCAAATCGGAATTAGCTCTGTTTTCGCAACAATTTACCAAAGAATTTCTTTCTCAACACAGGTAAGGTAAGAGATCCAATTACTGTGGGGGTGCCAATTACTGTGCTTATATTAACCCACGGACTCCTGCAAGTTCTAGGCCTACGTCGGATTTATTTCTGACCCACGCCGATAATTCACTACAGTTTTCACTCGATATAAGGCGATATTTTGGGACCGGCTTTCGTCGTATTGCGGATAAAAAGCGATTAGCAATGTTCTTATTTCGGAATAAAAAGCGTCGTTATATATCGGAATAAAATTGTACATATTGACGGCCGCTCGAGCTTATCCCCACCGCGACGGGTCATTTTTAAAGCATAATGAATATTAACTTCTTCATTGAAGCATATATTACAGTAAAAGTTGTGCGAAGTTAGAATGCTACAGTCTTGTCACTGATACAAAGCAATATACAGCAGTCGCATTTATTGTAATGTGCTTCAGGAAGTTCATTCAACAATTTTGACGGGTTCGGTGGTTCTAGGGTTAAAAAAGATATATAACATATGTATCAACATATTTATTTTAATATCCCTGTTTTAATTTTCATGACGCTTTAAAAATAAGTATAATTTATATAGGCATGGTAATTGGGTCCCTCACCCTATGTATATTTTATTAAATTATGCTGTATGCGTTATATCCAGTTTTGTTATATTCAAACCGTTCAGGTCAATTTGAGTCAACTAAACGTTTTACATATTTTGTGAAAGAATTTTGTCAACATTTTAGCTGTTATCATACCAGTTTTAACTCCGTTTCATCCAAGATCATCTATCAAGGTAGGTAGATAGTCTCTAGGCGATCTGTTTAGTCTAGAAAAGTCAAATGACCTGTCAAATACCTACGCGCCAGCTGGCTTAAATTAGTCTCACGTCTAAAGAATTTCTTTCGACGTAATCGAGACGTTCTTTAAAGATTCTTATAATGTATTAGTTCAATGATATCACCATTTCTAAAATGCGTACAATATACAGTGTTTTATAAAAGTCCCAAAGCCTATCCCCACTGTCGCGGAGTACACCCCGTGAAGGGCCATGAACCAAAGCCTCTTTACTATTCTTTTCTACGAGCGGCGTGGATCAAAATAGTATCTCCTGGCCGATATATGTCCCTGGATAGATCTGTATTTTGGACATATATCGAATAAACACTGTATAGCGTAAAATATGAAATTGATGCATCATTGTCGCCGTATCCCTGTTCCCTACAATAATATACTAGTGTAAGCATTAAGTCTAAAAAGTTTACACGTTGAGCAAGGGTTAGTTAACATCACCTAACTGTCAAGAATGTCTGGTGGAATGTCTGATGGTCGGATAGACGGCGAAGCTAGGTCACTTGCGTTTTATAAGAAAGTTAAACTATAATGGATGATAAACTTCTAATTTTTTATTATTTATATATTTGATCGTATACATTATTTTCTCTCATTTTGATCTTTTCATCAAAAGGATATGTATACTGTTAATTGGATGTTACAGTTATGAATAGACTGTGAATTTTATGCATTTATAACAAAAATGGGTAGATGCAATGTAAAACAGTGTAAACATTAAAAGAAGTCAATTAATTGAATATTACAACGATTAATGCTGAAAAGAACTTTTTACTTAGCTTCTACTACTTGCTATTGATATATAAAAATTTTATTATGCATGAAGATCTGCTAGTTATCAAATTTTTGGGAGGAGGATTCTTTTGTCAGTAGAGATAGTTATACACATTGCTGTGTTACAAGGTCACAAGGTTAAGAGAGAGTGAGTGAGTGAGTGAGAGAGAGAGAGAGAGAGACGCATCAAACGACGTATTTGAAGAAGGAAAGATCAACAAATAATCGAATATTTTGTAATACTAGTGATTTACGATGAACTGGGGAAATTATTTTCCTGCTGAAGAACATGGACCGTTAACAACGTTCGCTATCAGCGTCACTGTATATGCGACGTAATATAATTGTTTAATTTAATTATTTTGACGTAATTTAACTATTTTGCTTAAAGAAAAGCCAATTAATTTTATACATGTCAGTCCTATCGTCATGAATTTATTAATTATTTTTTAAATGATCAAAACACATCCTACTTTCGAAAATAATCTTCACCACTTTCTATCCATTTGCTCCATTTCACAGGTCATTGATAAATCTTAAATATAGAGGACTTTAAACATTAGTTTAAACAGTGTAAACATCTTAACATTGTATCAATTACAAAATATTGTTTTTTAAAGATACTGTCAATCCCTGGAGACCGACATAACGTTAAACGTGTTTGTAGAATGAAATAACCATGGGGGGAGCTGTTGTAGAAATAAACGTTAGAAGCGAACGGTGTATTGTTTGCGAGTACGCGGCGTTGTTGTTGAAATTGATCGTAAGTAAATGCGTTATCAGAGGCATTGAACTTTGTCGTCGCTACACATATCTGTGAAAGAGAAGAAAAGTTCTGCAGAACAGGTTTCAGGAAAATCGAAGCAGTCTCCTGTCCTGCGTAATACGGTTTGTATTAGGTTACGTGTATCTGCCGCACCATTATGTATCGCTACGAATTACCTTTTGCGGTCGTAGCCACGCGATGCTTGTCACGGTCACTGGCCCATATTTCTCCGGTCTCGCATATGCTTTTTTCCTTCCCTTTCATCGCAACCGTACTCGCAACAAATGCTCAATTTAAAACGATAAATTGTAGTCGTACGCGGACCTCATTTTACAAAGCATGCAATTCCAACTCTATGTACAAACTTCTACGACTCAGGTATTCCAATATAACATAGTCTAATCGATAACTTTTCAACACTAGATCTACGTTATAAACACAAAAAGAATAGAGTAAGGGGTTCAATTAATGTGGGAGTGCCAATTACTGTGACTATATTAAATATACTTATTTTTAAAGTATAATGGATATTAAAAAAAGAAATATTAAATTTTTTCATTAAAATCGGTTAATATATATGCTATATATATCTCTCTCTCTTTCTTTTTAATATTCATCATGCTTTGAAAATAAGTATAATATCAGTTTTTGACATCAGGACATCAGTTTTTATAAAACTGATATGAAATATAAAAAAAGTTAATGTAATTTATTGAAACAACGTGAACAAAGGTTTGAGCAATGGATTTTTTCAAAATCATCGGTTAACACGACCGAGTCTGGGCCTGAACGGAACGGTAAGCAAAATCTGGACTGGGCACTTAACGTGTTAAGGAGTTATTAACGAAAAACACGGACCAATCAGGGCTCGGCAACAGCGGACGAATTGCGGCTTTGCCAATAGCAACGACACGCTCAGCGACACTTGTCGTTGAAAAAAAAAAGGTAATGAGGTAAAGGTAATGCTGTAATTCGTCCGCTGTTGCCGCGCCCTGATTGGTCTGTGTTTTTGGTTAATAATTCCTTAAGAAAGCCACGAAGAACATTTTCGCAAAAGAAAAAGTTTCTTCAAATAACCTCAGGAATCATCCCATTCAAGGAAGTACAACATTTTTGGGAAACCCTGTAGAATTATAACAAGTAAGTACCTGATAAATACGACAAATTGAGAATAACTATTCGAAACAGAAAGGGGAGGGGGTATCGTTTATGCCTATAAATATTCAATCGGACGTGTTCGGCGTACAATTATCCACGTGGTTTCGAAAGGTACAAATTAGTACCTATTTGTTCCCTTTCACTATCTCGACCGGTTCATCGGCGTGCACAATGAGCGAGCGGAATACAAACGGCGCATTTTTAATAACCGGCGAAATACCGACCACCGGCATGACATTTCAATCCATACTTTTATAAGAGAAAGCACGCCCACACGCGACTAACAGGTCCTGCGATCTAGTAAGCACACATTCGATATTGGTCGAGAGGTTTTCAAAGCTTGGATTAGCATAGTCAGAAAGTTCTGACTTCTATCTGGACGTATAGAGAACCTTATGTGGAGGTTTTCACGAAACGAAAGTAATATGTACCACCAGATATTATGTACATATTTGGAGTGCTTTAACTATGAAGTACGATGTTCCTTCATTATTAACAGTTTTATAACTAATAGATGATACAATACTTAATACTGTAACGCAAATTCATTTTTCTTTCTTTACTACATTACTTCTTAAATTAAACAATTATTCTTTTTCTTTTTTGGTAATTTTATTAATACTTCTGCCGGTGATTATGAAAGTGGTGTAAGTCAAATTTCCAAACAAATTGATCTTTTCGCTTATTATGTATTCCGTCGATTGATTTTACTAATAATTGTATAATTAAGGAAAAGATATTTCTATACCAAATCAGACACAAAAGTTTAAATACCTGGAAGAAAGAATACATGACGCACTTAACTGTGATAATTACCGCCATCTTTATAAAGTTACGACGTTGCAATTAATAAAATATTTTGACTATGAGAACTACTTCTTTATGAAGTAAGCTATAAATCAATTTTCACAATGACAATATTTTATTAGGTATAACGTACATTAGCAAATCCGAATAAAATTATTAAAGAACAATATTTCAATTTTAAAAATCACATAATAAACAAAGAATAAAAAATGGATCCCTTGGAAATTGTCGATACTATGTGTTTTGTGTATTTTAAAACGAATTAAACATCGTATTGCCAGTAAATAAATGCAAATGATGGAAGTTGAATGCATTGTCGAAAGTTTTAAACGCTTTCGGCTCATGCATGAACTCTGAGGTAAAAGTTTAAAATCTGTACAGCAATTTAACATTTTAAGGACGAGTCATAATATCGATGATTTCAGCTCTATGCATTTAATTCTTAAAATTTCAAATAAATAATTTACTTATCCTAGTAACAAAATATCACCATATATGTTTTCACAGGACTAAAGACTTTGATATAGGATTTAACTGCCTGAGGATAATATTTCTAATATTTAAAAAAATCTACGTCTGTGTGTAAAGTATTAGTATTTTAATCGGGTCCGCCTAATCTTTAAGAACGAAGTTACGCCTGATGCCGGCGGGTAACAGTTTGCCTTGAAGACTATACAGGGTGTCTCAGCTAAAGAAGGCCACCTCAATATTTCCATTATTTCATCCTACAATTTTATCACACTTTTTGTACTCAAGGTAACCTGAAGAGCGTGGGCCCTCACGAGGTACATACACCACGGTAGTGCGGATAATTCCGCGACGTTTATCAGCCGGCCCTGGGCGACATATATACCACTGTATTTAGGTGGCCTCCTTTAGCTGAGACACCCTGTATGTACACACAATGAATCAGAGTAATATTCGGACATTTTTAAAAGGATGATAACCTTTTAAATATTGGACCGTACGACTTGGATGTTTATAAGTTCGAACAATTAGTTTACTACATGAAGTGAAAGAAAAAAATGTTGGAAAAATTGCAATATTTTCAAAATTCCGTCGTCGCGTCATATAGTAAACAGGTCTAACTTCTGAAAAAAAAACAAGTGGTGTGGTCCAATCTTAAAAAGAGTTGTCGTCCTTTTAAATATGTCCGAATATTACTGTGATTCATTGTATTTCATACACGCGATAGGAACCGTCAAATTGTTAAACGCCGGAAGGTACGTTTTCAAAAGATGATATAACGTTACTGTAAAAATTATCCATTGTTTAGAATCAGATCAGTGAACAAGCTCTCCGGCAAAGTGCATCGTAGGCGTGGCATTTCACACAAGCACCAGATGGTGAAATCTATAACGCCAAAGACTAAATCAGTAAACAGCTCGGTTACGGTGATTGATTGCTTTCAAGGAAAGAGAAAAAGAGAAGAGAGACACAGATATGTTTCCGATCAACCTAATACATCATCAGGCATAAATTATCATTCTAACAAGCTAGTGGAGGCGTCCGAAATGGAGAACCAACCAATCCCGAATCGAGACTCCGATCGTTATTTTATGTCGACGTGTCACGGGCGTCGTACCCGCGCTTCGACAACGAATCGTGCGAGATGTGTCGATTACGTTACCGCGCCTCAAATTCTAATGATTCGACTGCGGATGTTTATGCAAATTCGCAACTTTATAGGCTACCTTAAAGCACCTCTTCGTGAACGGTCCGATCGTATCAAAAGTCAAATAAATTGCATTAACCGCTTGCACTCCGAAGTTCTTTCCAATATTGTTTTTAATAACTCCCTATCATTCTAAATGTTTTTGTTTTATTTAAAATGTACTTCAAAAGACAGTTCCTTGCTGATACAAATTTTAAACAATTATCGAACAATGAACATTTGGTGGATTTTACTAATCATTCTAATGAAACTATCACCTTCAAGATTGTCATAGTTATTACATAAATAAATATGTGTATAAAATTACCACGAACAGTGCCAGGAGAACCACTGTAGATGAAGACGTATGTGTATTAACTTCTGAACAAATATTTTACGTACATTGTTACTTTATATAAATGATACATTAATCACATACGATAAAATTCATTCGTTTTAAGTGTCTTATTGAAAATTTACTTCAAAAGACACTTCCTTGATCGTCATACAGGACTTCCGGCTTATGAAAACGTGATTCATTGGGACTCAAATTATTCGATTGACATTTACAAATCCATTTTTGCGTAGTAGACACAATTATGCAAGAAATAATATAAAATAGTTTTCTTAGAAATATACTTTTTTATGAGATATAGGTTAAAGTAAAATATGTCTAAATTTATTTTCAATACTGAACGATTAAATTATTCCGCGAACTATTACGTGTTCAAATTTTCCCGCCTCGCTGACTCACCCTGTACTTTCCCCGGCGAACATTTCCGAAGAACACCATTTTCCCGTTCGTCAGGTATAATACGTCGAAATTGTCCGATGGTAGGCTGGTGCAACATACGTCTGTTCATTCCGCGTATACTATTGTTTCACGATATAATAGTCCGACTGTGGTCGGTACGTACTCGAAGGATTTACGAGACGCGCGCTTGTCGAAGGGAAACAAAATTGCAAAATCCATCGCACGTGAACGTTTACGAGCTACGAAAATACGGAGACGCGCAAGAGGGGACGGTCTACCGAGGAATATTTTCGAACGGTTAAGGGAGACAATTTAGACACCGTGACATCCAACCGCGAACTTATTTATAGGTTATCACTGCTCTCACTTGAACGATCACGTGACCCCTTTCGAAGAATCGAAGGAAGCGTCGCTCTTGAGGCATCGGTTTCTAAGTTTAAGGTTCCTTTCGACAAACGTGGCAGATAAACCAAATCAAACATAACGAACGTTCTAGCAATAAATAAAAATGTATCGTCGTCGTCTTTTTAAGTTGCTAGCCTACTCCTGAAACTGATCGCTAGACTGCGGCTCATTATGTAGAATAAAAACTCTTCAAGTTAACTCTAAGGAATGGAATTTAAATAAAAATGTATTTTTACATTGAATCATTTTAATCCCTTGCCCTACAGTATTCTGAACAGAGTCTGCATATCTATGTTATTAATTTCGTTTGAACTGAAATAAAATTCTATTTTATTATAGTCGATATATAGTCATATGCAACGAATATAAACTTTCGTTTTTTTTTTTAAATGAAATTCTGAAAGATGGAGAATTTCTAATCACCACAACCATAACATAAATAGTAGTGGTTGAGAAATTACAAATAATAGTATTCTTAAATTCTAGTAATCTAATATGCATGTTTATATTTCACCTACACATTTTTATAATAAATCCATTAAATCAGTAGTCTAATAAATTGAGGATCTTCATGCTTTTATGGTATGTGGAATTCACGAAATACAAGAAAATGCATGTGTTTTCCTTTATTCTTCCATACTCCATAAAAACGACTACATCATGTAAAGGACAATGCTTTATTGAATCGTCACAATATTTGCTTCGTGTCTAATATATAACATGTCTTTGGATATAATACACATATAGCTGAATGTAAAGCGTTTGTGTCTTGAAAAAACGTAATATTATTTGTCTATATTTTAAAGGAATTATTCTGTACGTAGGTACTTGTAGGGCCGGAAATTTTCGTTAAAATTCGAATGACCAGGTTAGGTTTGCTTGTCAGTTGCAGAGAACATAACAAGCCTTTTCTGAAGTGCCGGTATCAGTAGTAGGTAAGAAAGAGAGGTATGGACGAAGCAGCAAGAACGCGGAACGGGCACTGTCCTGCCGTTGACGCCGCACGATACGGGCGTTCCATCGTTTCCACGCAATCGTGCCGATGCAAATTGCCGGAACAATGATCGGCCGTGTTGTAACCGAATACATTGCACCGCGAACCACTTCCATGATTCGAGTCTCACTGTCACATTAAAAAAACTCACTCTGTGTACCGTGGACAACTACATAATCCATGGTGTAATCAAGTCAACAATAGCATGAAGGATGCACCGTTTACCGTGTCATCGAAAGTTAGGATAGTCTGCGAATAGTCTTCGTAAAAAACTGCGAATATCGTGGACAACGACATAATGGTATTTAAGCATAAAAGAAGCACGGTTTATTGTAGCATCTGCGGATCTGTATAGCATATGCGACCGACACGTTGATCAAGTTTAGTAGGAATCGATATATTAATATGCTACAAGACATTTTGGTTCTGAATATTTCTGCAGCTATATTCGAGTGTGTAAAGGTCCGGGGCAGCTAGTTATGGCGTAGCGAATTTACCGACCCAACGGCTCAGGAATTTAGATCCGGCCGTGACAGAGGGGTGAACGTTCTGTTTCTGGTTGAACGCCGTCACCGGGCTCGTGCATGGGACGCGAGATCACACATGGAGGCCGTAGATCGGTCGGTCAGCGGGGAATTGACAGGCGCGATGGCAGACTTACACTTGATCAGGATGACACCGTTATGCAGCTCCTCCATCTCGTGGAGGCGAGCGATCTTCCTCGCACTTCGTGCTCCAGGTTAAGTGGCAACAACAAAACGTTCGTACAGAGCACCGGGCTGTTGTGGCCACAACGTGCTCGTGGTCAGTGAACATACGCTCGCTCGCTCACGCTTCCAAATGGGCCTTCTGATTCGCGAGACAACACCTTCGGTAAACGCGGAGAGAAACGACAATTTGTCGGATTACGAGGCACACGTGGCGGCAGGTCTGAGTGCTGGCATAATTAATATCGCGGCGTGCAGCACCGGTAAGAGCGCGTCCCGTCCAACAAAGAAACGCCACCAAAACCGAGTAAACATGGCCGTGCGCGCGCGCCTCTCTGGTTCTCCGTGGCCCGCGGAGCCGTCACGCACTGAGGGCGGTTGCATGGAAACGAAGGGCACGGAGGAGAGACAAACGGCGAAAGAGAGAGAGGCATGGTATACGACCGTGCTGTTCTGGGCCTGTGTGCGCCGACCGAACGAACAGAGAGAATGGAACAGAGGGTGCTGCAAGCTGCGAACGAGAGAGAAAGTTGGACAGAGAAAAATAGCGGACAACGCGCGGGAAACCAGCGGAACGACAGAGACGCCCAAGAGTCGGTTACCGATGGACAAAGATGCCGAGGTAGAACAGGACAGAAGGGAGAACGAAAGAGAAGAGCAGCCTGCGGCGCGGTGTAACGGAAGAAACGAGAAAGAGAGGACGTAGAGAGGGCACGATCTTTTGAAACCAGCGAAACGAGGATAGGGATATATCGTTTCGTGGTAGTTCGTCGGGATGGCCACACCGTGGCGCTACTTCGAACGGTCGTCACGATCGCAAGAATTCATGTTCCTGAACGGACTTGGTAAATCACGATTCTCTGACCTGGGTTATTGTTGAATGGAAAAAGCATCGAGCAGCTGGACTGCGAGCACTTTGGATGAAAATGTATGCTCAGGTTTCCGGCCCTTTAGAGGCTGGGAACCTGGAAAATTTTTGGAAAGTTTGCGACCGTAGAATGCAGCTGCGCTCTTTCCATGAGAAAAAAATTTAAACTGAATTTTCCTTGCTTGTATGATACGAGTACATTGAAACATACGTACATATGTAAATGCGTGCACGAATGTAATCGAGCTGGGCTACTGCATTTTCGGATATTTTCGTGAGACTAAACATGTCAATCTTCTGTCAAAATGCTTCGATGAATTTACACGTGAACGACTTGTAAAGTTTACGCGAGTTTACGTATGTACGAACGAGGATTCATTTGAATGATTTAGATATGCATAGTGATTTACAAATTCTCTGTAGTCGAAGGAATTCATTAAGTAGAACAAAAATGTGCAGTCCTCGTGCCACGAGAAAAGCGATTGCAAGCAAACTGTTGACACACAAAGAATGCTTAGGTAGTTGAAATACAATGGCGATCGGAAGTGCATACGCGTATTGCGTGTACAGCAAAAACTTGAAGTGAACGTAGCACGGACAACGAATACGCCATAAATATCTGAATAGAAAAACAAAACCGCTTTTCATAAACGTTACGCCTTCTGAAAATATCGGACCGACCGTCTCGTGGCTCTAATGCTGTACAAATACTTCAGCAGCAAACACTTCTTCATTCACTGCAGTATGAAACGATACCAACGAGTTATCTAGCAGGAATAAGAGTTTTCGCCAAGATCGAAATTTGTCGACTGAATGGTGTTGCCAAAGGGGCAGATGGCCAAGGCTAGAAGTTAATTGTATTTATGGAAATTCCCTTCGACTTCGATCTTGGCAACACTGTACACTCGATGCGTCGTATTGCTCCATGATATTCTAACGGTCTATTATAAGAGATGCATGCTATGTAGTCGATTTATATTCGAAGGACTAATAATGGTGTTCAATTAAAAGAAACAAAGGGCAGTATCTATAATTTGAATATTCTAATATCCGAACTATCTGTTGTCTGGATTATGCGGACCGATAAATGATTCAAACAAATTTTTAACGCAATTTTTGAACTACAAATATGTTTATGCATTTAAAATATGCCAGAACGTGCAAATAAAACAATCTAGGGATGTAACACATTTTTATCCAGACTCTACATTCTTAATTATTAGTTTGCTATAAAAATATGAATTTTCATCACTGCGAAACTTTTGCAATTCGGTACTTACATTGACGGGGCATTTACAAATACGTAAACAAAATCTTCAAGATCCAATTTAAATAAACAGTATTCAGTGACATACATATAATTATTCTATTATGCAAACATTTTTTAATGTGAACACTTGTCTCTCCACTCATTCAAATACGGAGGCTTTTATTAGGACCGAATCATTGTGCTCGCAGACCATAAGCACCTTTGTATTTGACGGATTAACAATCCCTTTGCTTTCATTTTTACCACATCATTGTCCCTACCTACTACCTTTCTTTTCTTTGTGTTAATTCTGTTTTTTCAAGCTCTAAAATTTTCGTTGGTTTTAGGTACGCTACCCGTGGTGTCCATCGGATGCTACGGCCCTGAGTTTTATTGCGTTACCCTGCGCGTGCGTGAGTTTCTGTAGGCGATCGATCGACGAATCGATAACACTCTGTAAAAATCTCTCTCATGGTCGATAAGACAGTGAATCAGTTGGAAACGAGGTACGGTTAGTCGAGCATAGGGAAAAAGAGCTGTTGTGTGGTTCTAATGGAAGATGGCGATACGGTTTGCTTTCCCTCCTTGCTTGGCACGTAGTCACAGCAGACTGAAGGATCAAATGAAAGACTTCAAGAATCAATTGCCACTGCGCATGCGTCCAGTAGTAGTTCTCCGTGAACATAGCCGCACGACTCCATGATACGAAAAGCGCAAGCGCATGGAAATTGTATACCATAAACTTAATATTTGTACGTAATTAGAAATTAAATATAAAAATTCTTGTAAATAACACTTAACTCTTTGCACTCGAAGCCATTTTGGCTCCATAATTCGGATAAAATGTCTGATTTAGCATATTGTCGTTAGATACGACTTTTTTTATTTTGTACATATAAAATCCAATGTATCTACTCATACCACACTCGAATGTTTACCTATTTATTAGACACGAAGACACATATAGTAATGCAGGAATTGTATTGTATTATAATACAGTAATATTTAATGGAGATACGCGTAATACGAGAAAAATAATTTTCTAAGTAAAATAAGGCTCACGAAATGCATATACTTATTAATCCTTTCCGGTCCTATGTCGAACCAGACTCGACATTGAATCTTGCACCAATAGTTCCTTATTTTATTGATTTCCATTACATTCATTAACAATGTTACAATTCTAAGCTACATAAATAAAATTGTAATGTTTCCTTACCTGTTCTAAGCAGGTTAAGAGAATAATATACTTACCTATATGGGAATATAATTGGACTATGTATATCATTTGCTAGCAAGTTCTGCAACACGTTGAACCGCAAACGGTTAAATAGAGTTTTCAAGAGTATAATTTTTCAAATATTGCCGCGCTTTTGCACGTTTTCGCGCACAGTCCCCCCACCCCTCCAATCAAGGTATTTATAGGAAATGATGGAAACGTTGTCTTCATCGAAGAAGAGATAATATCGTATCACAGTAATGTTCAGAGGTTGCCCAGTTTGAAAACATGGGTATCAGGTATTCAGACAGAATTTCACTGATGCGAGACTACTTTGTGACGCAGCTAAAGAGCGGCTAGTTATGCGCCTATTTCGTGAGCAAACTGCTCGCGTATACACACCGCCTAAGTGTTGCGTCCCCACCAGAGATCTATGTTTGCAGCTTCCACCACGGCGGTAGCTGCCGACTGTCGTTCCACGTATACTCCCCTCTAGCTCCTCGCTGAAGACTGAAACCAGGTCTATATTTTAGTACGCATCAGAATCTCGACTATGAGTAGTTTTCACACGAGTGTCTGTGTCCCCGAGAATGGTCAGCATGACGCAGACTTCACAGCAGACCAAGTTTCGATGTGAGTTCTGGCTTGTGTAAAAGAAACGCTTTCGGTGTCTTCGTACTGGGACACGTGTGCGGCCCACGGATTTTTCTGTTCTGGCTGTTTCGACGCACAGTTTTCCGTCGGGGCTCAACAGTCGATGGTTTCGAGCAGTGACTGCGATCCCTGTCTTACGCGCAGATATCTCCGACGTGGCCCGTTCGTTTCCATTTTAATCGTCCCGCGTACCGTGCATACGTCAGCCACGGATACCCATTTCGCTACGTAGATCCACCCGTGATACGCAAGTGTGAGTCGCAACCGTGTCCCCTTGCGTCATAGTTGCTGTAATGCTTGCTTTCTGCCGGCTTGAACTTTGTTATCTTCCTCCTCGCGCAACTTTCTCCGTCCCGTGATCCAGGACTGTAAACGAAGCCCGAACCATCGAACACCGAGTAGCCAGAACTGGTTCGAACGAGAACTTACGGTCCACGCTATATCTCGAATAGAAGCAGTTCAGAAGTTCGAACCGTGTGAACTTTGTATTGCATTAGATTCTTCCAGCTATTCAATCATTTAGTTGTATGCATAAAAATATTTTAATAATTTTGATAATGCTATGATAATAATTTTAATAATGTTTTCTATTAGCACTAGCAAATACTTAAAGATAAAAATCTTTTAAAAAATCACTAGCAAAAGATTTGACTTGCTTTCGGTGCATATGACCCGTTACTTTTATTGAGAACTATGAATTATTTACTTTCTTTTTTTTAATCTTTGTCTTTTACTTGGGAAACGCATTATGCTTTTATGAATCCTTATCGAATTATTAATGGCTCCAAAATATTCAAATTCTAAAAGGGTTTTAATGTTTGTACCCTAAAGCTAATGAACAGGATTTTTATAGTTAAAACTATTTGGTACAGTCCGCGCAATTCAATTTTTACAACAGTATCATAATTTTCTTGAACTCGAGCAAAGGTGGCGCTATAAAATTATGTACTATGATCTACACGTGTACGTGTAAACATATATTTAGTCATCGAATTAACCGGAGGCTGTCATTAGCGACCATAGTTTACGATGCTGTGCAGTTTTAAAAGCTATCGTTGAATAGCGTGTCTATCGTGAAAAATAACTATTATAACATTCACTAGAAACCCGAGTAACTTTTGCTTCGATTTGGATTCGATTGCTATAATTTAGTTCGTTACAATTTTAGTTCCAATTAATGCTATATAATATCTTAAATGTCACTGTAATTAATGTTTAACGATAATGCACGTTTGTACACATAGAATGTGCAAGTTGTGTAGTAGAATTGTTGCGTCTTCGACTGTTATTAAATTGCATAGCATGTTAGTGGTTCGAATGAAAGTCCATGTGGAGACATCTGCTCGTTACGTCCTGCGACTTTCTCTTGCAGGTCGTATTGTAGAAATCTAGGAATTCCATTAGTGTTCGAATACCGAGTTATTATGATCGAGATATGTTGTAAAACTGCTCAAAAAATCTATTTTTGGAGTTGCAAAGCGTTGCCAAACTTGATTTTTAAAAACTTTCATTTCATTCAAATTAATAAAAAATAAGAAGGAAGTAATAATCATTTTTCTAGTTCTAATATTTAATTATCTTTTATTTTCCAGTAATTATGTATACTTCACCTTGAATTGAAAATATTCAAATACTTGAATCTACACAAGTTTCACGTTATTTCACAAAATTTATTGAGAAGTTAAAGCACAACGAGATTGTCACAATTGAATCCTAGATTTATACAGTTTAAAAACCAAGATAATTAAACAATTATATGTTAGTCTTCGTTAACGTATTACACAGTCAGCGTATTCCTAATAAAGAAACTTCGGCAACTAAGAAAGTTTGATGTTTCTAGAACTTTGTTAGCTAGTAAACAAGCTTTCATCGAAAGCCATCATTATCTAGGGGGTCATCTTTACCCCCAATCTTTTCTGTGAACAAGTAACTAGGACTACGAATTAATCGTACAGTGCGGAACAAAATGATAGCACGTGTTTAAGTTGTGTATACTGAGTGGTCCACTTGAATATCTCTTTAAATTATGATAGCTAAAAATTTTGTTTAAGTAACATAAATGGTATCAGAACACCAATATTCAGGAAGAATACTTTTTCCAGGTAATCTTTTCGAAGATTATAAGAACACGGATGTTTTTGACATACGACTATGTATTTTTTTTATTTCATCGTATAGTTGATTCCAGACTTGTACATTAATATGAGTTTGATACAGTGTTTACTCTATATATGTCCCAAATGCCTAGCCGATAAAAGTCCTAGAACTATCCTCACTGCAGCGAGGTATACCCCAAGCTTGTTCCTCACTATTGTTCTATAAAACAGTTGAAACAAAATCGTGGATAAGTTCTAAGCAGTTGTTGTAAAGAGGGAGATAAAATCTTCAAGCATGTAGTAGATTCATTTAGAAAAAAATTGTTTAATGCTTTTGCAGACGATTTAATTTGTAGTATTTTCGATGAAAAATGTGTCCTCGTTTTTTCACCTCTTTTATCGAAAATTCGCCCACTTACTTTTTTTACGTTGGTACTGTAAAACGAGTTATCTCTTTCCGTCTGTGTTACGAGATTTTTCATATATGACGTTATAAATGCAACGTAATTTGTTGATTTAAAGTGTGAATTCTTTTGTTCACTACTGTACCAGAGCGTTTCACAGTGTTAAAAAAAATGTCAAGAACTCCAATTTTCGAAGTATGAAATCTAAACAAATTTGTGTCGTAAAACATTAGTAAAATAATGTAGTTCGTAATGTACTGCACAAAACAACATTTACTAAACCTATGAATTTGTTGTTAAAAAGTTGAACGCGCTGAAAATCTTATACAATACTTGATACATTTTTTGAAACACGTCTTATTTGCTGAACGTTTATTCAATTAATTTGATTTTTACAAGTTATGTTTGGTATTACAAATTCTTTCAAACCCCACAAACATTTATTCAAAGTAGTAACTATTCCGTCCGAATTTTTCATGTTAAATGTTTATTATGTTATACTATATCTTTGACTAGAGTTCTACAAAGGAGTACCAAAAAGTACCCCTCTGATTCTTTCCAAGATACTTCTGGATACATTAAACCTTAAATAGCAATTGATTTTGCTTGCTCAATTGAAGAAAAAATCCGAAACTTTACTTACGAGGCGTACGCAGCGACAGTTGAGTGCATCGCGTGCCGCATTTCACGGGTTTCCGATAACCTCATAAAAAATTGTTTCAAACAAAAGCTGGTCGTATGATAATAAATTACAATAAAAAAATTAGCAAAAGGATTCTTATTGAATAAAAGAAAAAAAAATAGAGATCGTTTCAATTTTTTAGCAGCATTGTATTTTTGCTCATTAATCGATGTAACTTCGAAAATTTAAAACATGCGTTTTGTAGATCTGTGTTAGTTGTGAAAATCTACGCTTTTCACCACTTTTAACTATTTGTAGCTCGTGTGTATATTAATCGATTTCAATGAAATTTTCAGCATGTATATAACTAACATATATCTACAAAACGCATATTTTAAATTTTCACTGCAGGTTCAAATAAAAATAGTTGTGAAAAGTGCCATTTTTATTTTCTCATGTAATTCTTACCAATTGCAATTTTATCAAAATCTTTTTTGCACATCATTTGGAAAACCAATTCTTCTAACTCCTTAAAAAAAAGTCAGATCGTTTGATCCAATTTAAAAAAAAGTTATACCGATTTAAAGAGCATTCGAATACTTTCGTGAGCCTGTGTACATATATCGAGTAAACATTGTATGAGGTCGGAAACGGATTGTTTTGGAGGTTATTAATTTTCTGCCGTCTGTCATAAGCAACCGAGAAACTACTGCGCGTTTGCTCCAAGTTGCGAGTCCGAAAGAGAAGTAAAAATTTGTCGGACATTGTAGTGGTTAAATTAAGGGTTACGGACAATGGTGCTATCGTTTCGTTCGGTACTGCACTCGCACCGATGCACACGAGCAGTTCAAAGAAACGCAGAGTGGAATGCGCGTAGTGTCCCTCCGGTCCACGTGTTCCCGCGGTATTAAATTGCATGCGTTCAAATTGTTATTCCTCCCGCTATCTTCTCTTTACCGACGTCGGCCGTTTCTCCGTCGCTCGCCCGTGGCGACGGCGACATTCCGTCGGCGGTGTAATAACCGTCTAATAGAGGAATCGTAATCGCTGGTACACGTGATAATAATCCCGAGTCACGCAGCCCTCCCCCCTCCACCACCTACACATTTTCTTTTTCTTTTTCTTTCTTCACCGATGTTCGCAGGGACCGAGAATCTCACCTGTCGGTTCATTCAGCTCAGAAAGGAAAATGGAGAGATCTTCACCGGCCGCAAATATTCCGCCCAGGCAGGTTGGAAGTAAGTACATATTGTACATCGAAAACCTGCGCGTTACCTGCGATTTTTATGGGCTGGTAACTCGAGACTCGAAGCGACCTCGAAAAGGAATCTCAAGTATTCTCAAAGTGAAAACACTGTTTCTCGGACGAAGATTGATTTCGTCGAGATTTATGCTCGCATTATCGCGGCTTTTTATGGCGGCGACTGCTGCGAGGAGTACATGAAACGAATCGCCGCGCCGCGCCGCGCCGGTCGATTCCCAGTCAATAACATCGCGATTATGTCACTTACTTTTTGCCTACATGCGAATCAGAAAATACTAAAATAAGCTTTCACCAATAGACACAGATGTACTCTGAAAATTAACGTCAAAATATTACTACTTACGTAAAAAAAAATTAACTTAAATCATTACTTAATTATCAGTAGACTATGGATTTGTATGCAAAATATAAATGTTCTGTATAAATTGCAAAATACAGGAATCGAATAAAATTTCAAATTTTTATCATCAAAATGTGATTCCCAACTTTTCTAATTTTTTTTTTTTTTTGTGAAACTTTTACCATCGCATTCGCCTGATTTTTTAAATTAAAATGACACCAAACACGATATAATTACGATTGTCTCGCGCAATAAGCGATTAAGAAAAATTTGATTCTCTCCGAAAAGCGGAGAGTCGAAGTGTCGAACGTCAGCCCAACTTTCTTTTTCACAATCGCTATCCTTTTCTATGGTCGACACACTACAGAGAATGTAGCACCCGTACTAGTACCGTAGCCGCCAGACGAGGGGAGGGAGCACGAATTGAGGGGAAAATGTTACCCTCAACCAGTACCTGATTAGTCACGTGACATTGTGACACAGGCACTACAGAGACGGAACGAGTCACGTGACCGGGCCGTGACGTAAGCGTGGGAGAATAGCGCGGTAGAAGGGGAAATTAGAGTGGGAGAATAAATCTTGATCTGGCGACTATGACCAGAACTGTCGTTCGGTAGGTCAGACGATACGACAGTCACGGAGAGACTACTGGTGTCTGGTTTATTCAGTCGGGCAAGAGAGTACCCATTTTTGTATACGTATAACTACGGTATCAACTCGCTAATAGACCATTTGCATGAAACAGAGAACACGTGATTCCAGGATTGATGGAAGTTGTGACCTCATTGGCACCGAGTTCGGTATAAAAACGGCAGAAAAAGATTCCTCAATGGCATTCTGATCTTTATAGATCTCTGATCGATCGTTTTTCATGTCTTTTAAATGCAATCACAGGTTTGTTTCATGTTCCGTCGCGTTTTACTTCCTTATTGGGGTTTAACAGCCGCAAGAAAGCCGAATGACTGTCTCGGGTGAGTTGCAACGACGCGTGGAATCGAAAAGGAGACTATTGCCAAAGGATCCGCGACGACTAAAATAGCATGTAACATCGCGATATCGAGACGCGAGAATAGCGAATTGCTATTATTAACAGGCCACATGAAAATTTGAAGAAAAATGGCGTTTGGCTCACGTCGCTCGACCAATCGTTTCGCTTTAAATTCGATAAGCAAATACTTCGAATATTATTTCACGAATTTCAAGCATATAAAAAATGGCTTTTATCCAGATTTTTAATATGAATCGAAGTTATACAGGGTGGTCTGTTTAAGTAAGGCCACCTAAATATCTCTTCAGGTTATTGTAATGCAAACAATATTTGTTACGCAATGTGCATGGTGTCAATGGACCAAATATTTGTTAAGAATATTTTTCAGGTAAACCTTTAATTTTCGAAGATCAAGGTCGTTTCAAGGTCATGTTAATACACGATCAGTTACACGATGCATAAAAAAATGTGGTTATGTATAAAAAAAAACACCGATAACCTTGATAACTCCGAAAAAAATGACTTTCAGAAGAAGATATTCTTGTCAGATATTTGGTCCACTGACACGGTGCACGTTACGTAACAAATATCTTTTGCGTCACAATAACCTGAAGAGATATTTAGGTGGCCTTACTTAAACGGACCACCCTGTATAATAGATTGCGTATTTTTATGCAAAATAAGAATTGTCTGTACTCGGTGCAAAATACAAGATCTACGTCAGTGGTGGGCACAGTAGGGACCCCTAAGCTGCCTGCTTCCTGTGCTTTGAGACACTTTATTTTCTATTGCAGTTGACCTTGCGTGATCTTGAATGACCTTCATAATAGGTAATTGAAAATACACTATTATAGAAACACACTATCAGAATGTAAATAAGAAACCATACCATTCTATTTAAAAAAACAGAGTTGACTTTCATATCTCCTTGACATCTCCACCTATAAACAAATGAATGACATCAGATTACGGGCGCCTCGATATCAAATAAGTTTGGTCTGATGCATTTTTTCTATCTTCAAAAGCAAGCGATTTATTCAGGTGACCTGTTTATAGTGCCCCACCCTGTATATCGTAACCTAGCTAAAGTAGAGACATGTTTCTTTTTCCGGCTTTTCATATTTATGTTTGAAATTTAAAAAATTTGTAACGTAGAAGTTACTTCTGTTCAGATATTATAAATTTATAAATAATAAATTCGTTCCGTTTGAAACCTTCACATGGATTTTTCAACCTCTTATGACCTATCACTTCATTATTCTTTAATTTTCAATTTTAATTTAATTACATCGTAATTCGAAATTAATGTAATTTAATTACAAAGTATTTGTAATTGTACTCCATTGCAATTACTAATTACATTGTAATTTAATTTGAATGAAGATCTGAATTATAAATTTCAATGTAATTGAATTATAAATTACAATGTAATTGAATTACAAAGTATTTTGTAATTGTACTCCACTGCAATTACGAATTACATTGTAACGTAATTTGAATGAAGATCTGAATTATAAATTACAATGTAACTGAATTAAATGTAATTCAATTTCTTTGTAATTATAATTCCTGGTGTAATTCAATTGTAATTCTGCACAACTCTGCCACCAACGACGTCTCTCTTGCGCAGCGCGCATCTTCGCTGCGCAACGGTGCCTCGTGGTACGAGGCGAGAGAGGAAGGCACGAGACACCGGTGCGCAGCGAAAGTGCGCGCTGCGCGAAAAGGACGTTGGTGGGAGAAGCGTTTTGCCTGCGGCAGACATGCGTGCCCATCACTGATCTACATGGACATCTTGTCTCTTTTCAAACAAGAGTTATAATATCGGAGTTGTTAGGTTGCGAATTTTATGCATTTATGACAAAAAATGAGTAGCTGCAATTCAAAACAGTTGAAAGATTGAAAGAAAGTTAGTAAAATTTAAAGTGGAAGGAAGAAATTTAAAAGTAGCTTCTGTGTCTTGCAACAGATGCAGATAAAATTTTTATTTTGCATAAAGATCCGTAGTTATAATTAGACTGCGATTGTCGATGCAAGTTCAAATTTTTGTATAATTGTCTGCAGGATCTTCTATTAAATGTTTTCGTTATAAAATAAATATCTAGCTAACACATCGATTACCAAACCAATCAAGAACTCCATAAATATTATTTCATAATCTAAGGACTAAAAAGTCAAGAATTATCATGGAATTTTCTTGCGGATTTTCATGAAGTTTCATTTAGTGAACGTATTCCATAAAAATGCATTTCGAAATCTACAGTTTAATTGCAATGAATGCACATGCGTGACAGGGTGATCTTTCATGCTAAGTGAACGCGTTATTTTGCGTGACGCTGATGCGTCGTGATAAACAAAACCTTTTGCACGGGCAATAAACATTTGACATGTACACATGAAACAATTTTTTTGGTACTCGACAGGTAAAAACTCGATATTAAACATCTATTAATCCCATAACCGCGGAAATTGTTTATGTAGATGGGAGAACGACGTCAGGCGTGGTTCGCACTTGATTAACTATGACAACTGTGAACAACAATGCAAACACTTTCAGTGAGTCACTCGCTAAAACGACACCTTTATGTTAGCTTTGCGTTAATCTAAAACGATGCTTTTACGAATACTTAAACTTTCATAAATAATATTGTTCAATTCATTTATTTATTAACTGGAGAAAACGAGTTAGTTTATCCGAAGATAACTTATGGACTGGATTATTCTGCATCATTTTTATTCAGATAATTAAATGCGCTTGCATAGATATTGATCGTTAAAAAATCATTCTGTTAACGTATTAGATAGTTATTGAAAATCTCCGTTTTGTATTAAAAGATAATACGTTGACGATTTCGTGGAATATGTAAGTTATTACACACGTCTGTTTCAAAGAGGCTCTTTTAACGCTGATATTATTACTTATTATTTAACGCACAAGGTATATGTAAAGAAGATATTAAAGTGGATTAGTTTACTCTTGGTACAACAATTTTTGTTATAATAACATATTTTAGCACCAGCACGTTGCAGCTGCGGCGTCTCAAAAGCGCACGTCAACGTTTTCACAGTTCGTCTACGAGACCGGAAACGAGAATTCGTAAATAGCTAGGCGACTCTTTTGTAGCAATAAATTTGAAGCATTTACTGGTCCCGAAATATGAATGCTTATCATAGTAACGACTGCAGTAATATCTGCATCTTTTGCGTTATCTGCATCAAAACGAAATGAAACGTTCTCAACACATACAGGGTGTCCCAAAAATGTTGTACTTCCTTGAAAGGGATAATTCCAGAGATCATTTGAAGTGATTTTTCCCTCCTTCAAATAATCCCAGTAACCTCGCCTTTCAATGAAGTACTACATTTTTTGGACACCCTGTATATGGACATACACACATACATACATATATATTGGACGAATTTATTGTTATTTAGTGTGATTTTCTAAAATGTTCTATACGTATAAAGAAACGACATAAGTTATGAGTGCCGTGTGTAATGGAGATATGAGGTATAATAAAACTCGTCGGTTCGGATAATCGAGGTTCCACTGAATGGTCAATTAAACAAGCAATTATACTACGAATTATGTCACGTTTAGTCTCATTTTAACTAGAAAAATGTCACAAACATACGGACGAAAGTTTCATAATATAATGATTAAAAATAAACAAAGTTTCGTAATTGGACTAGTATTGTCTCACCGATACTAGCTTCGAGTAGCGAAACTATAGCCGAGCGTGCAGAAACGAAGTCTACATTCTAACGAATTTAAAGCTTACAGTTACTCGAGTCAAGGTGAATCTGTGTCGAAAAATACTTCACGTTCGCTTAGGTTTCACAAACTCGAGAAAATCGCCGGTAATAATTCCGTCACGACCAACGTGATCTACTGTACTATATACCGTTCGCCTCTTATATCGACTCCTGCAATAATTCTACACGACGAATTAAAATTACGGGAACGGAAACGGAAATGCTCTCGGGAGAATTGCATCGGCCATCGTTATTCATCGACCGTATTCGTTTTCGGTAGATTCGTTATCGCACGAAACTCGTAAATACTGGCGAGATAAGAGCAACACAATGAGCCGATTTAATTCTGCCCGGCGAACAGTGTCCTCAGTGTTCATTTCTTGGAACACTGTAACGCGCAAACACGCGAACGGTTACGTAGCGATCGTGCAACAAAGCGATTTCGACGTATTAACTCGAACGCTTTTATGCTTTCCGGTGCTTTCGCGCTTTTCAATTTAGCTAAACATCTCCGAGTTCAAAGGGTAACGATGCGCATCAGCCCTTTTCAACTTTTACTTCAAAGGAAGGAGTGTGTTATGACCATTTTTTTCCTTTGATCAGTGAACTATATACTCGAGTCTACAGCGATTAACAAAAATTTAGCTAGCTCACTACAGACTTTTATGTTAATAGAACAGCGTGAATGTTTTAGATCTCACGTAATATGTAGTAGATTATTTTTAAGGAGACATGTTCAAAACATTATCAGCGCAAAATGTACTTTTCAAAAATCTGAGAGGAGAATGCTCACAACATCCGGTTAAGTAAAAGTCGACGAAACAGTTGTACAGTTGTGGAAAAGACAACAAAAGAGTCGAAAGTTGAAATACTACTCTTCAGTAATATGTGTCTATACACTTTTTTGGTGTTGTATGGACATCTTCAAAATATTTAGTTAATATGTTTAGTTGTTAAACGTTGTTCGTAGTTAGTTAAATGTTGCTCCTTTTTTAGTGACATACAGAGTGCTTACTCTCTACACATACAGGGTGTCCCAGTTTTTTGCGGCCAAACTTTGCCAGTGTGTTCTACACGCAAAAGTAAGAAAAAAAAAATGTTATATGAACATATGCTCTTAAATGTTTTATTAAGGAGTTATAACTAATAATACAAAATGATAATGAACTGGCATTTCGTCGACACAGCGTACGAACGTATTATGAATATCTCTGTTTGTGTTTACATAAAGTCTTATGTTTACTTGCTGAAGTAGTTGATATCGAAATTGATTTCTACTAAGCTAATAATGTTTAGTACGCTGTACGACTTCATATCGAGATGCCACGAGAATTTTCCAATCGTGAATACGCCGATATGCATTTTATTTATGGTTTTTGTAATGGAAGTGCCCGAGCACTAGTAATACGATAAGGTCAATTTTTGTTAGATGCCAATCCTGTATTCGTATTAACGGACGTCATTTTGAAATGTTAACTCGTTAATAAAACGTTAATAAAAAATGTCGATATCAACTACTTCAGCAAGTAAACATAAGACTATGTAAACACAAACAGAGATATTCACGATACGTTCGTACGCTGTGTCGACGAAATGCCAGTTCATTATCATTTTGTATTATTAGTTATAACTAGACATCGGATCTTTATGCATTTATGGCTTATGGAAATGTTAAAAAAATGCTATAATATAAAATTCGAGAGAATTTAACACGATTTTTATTTGCTTTGGATCTACAAAGGCTGTCCCCATTAAAAATAAAATTTTATTTCATTCCACTTTCTTAAAATGTTTCTATAAAAATTGGAAATTGCATAAACATCCGATGTCTAGTTATAACTCGTTAATAAAACATTTAAGAGCATATGTTCATATAAAATCTTTTTCTTTCTTTTGCATGTAGAACACGCTGGCAAAGTTTGGCCGGGAAAAACTGGGACACCCTGTATGTCCCAAATGCCTAGTCGATAAAAGAGCCCCAGAACTATACCCCATCGCGTCCTTTTCTACGTGAAGCATGAATCAAAGAATAGTATCTCCTGGCCGATATATGTCCTTGGCTAGACCTGTGTTTGGACATACATCGAGTAAACACTGTATACACTTTTAATCTGTGTGTATCTTTAAACCGTTAGAAAAATTAAAGAAGACTTTGAGAGCCTCAATATATTACATTTATTAATGAAAGACATACATTTCTATTCAGCTCATGTATCTTGAAATTGATGCACCTTTTATTTTGCATACAGATCCGCAGTCTATAAATAACATTTAAGCCATATCAACAAATACGAAACGTTCGATGGGCGGCTGTTGTATAAGTCAACATAGTCGATATTTTCCTGCTTCCCGGAAGAATTTATTGAACCTGTAAATACTATTTAATCGAAATAGTAATATTCTGATATTAAAGTCGGGGTAAAGAAAAACAATAGGAGACAGAATATTCTCCGCAGAAAGTTATGGCACATGGTACTCATCATCGAAGTTATTTACAACATTTCGTGTTGCATATAATTTATTAAGACCAATTTGTTTTTATTTACTGATTTTTCACTTTCGTTTATTCAGATTCACCGGCGTATTATCGTGTGATCAAAGATTTATGATTTTGGGAGTTTAAGTGCAATTTATTCTGCGATATTCGTCGTGTTTTCTTTCTTTCCTTTAGGTTCATCTTGAGGGAGATGCGACACGAATTTCCCACCATAATGGCTAACGTGCACTACACGGTGTTGAAGAAGAAATGGTCGAACCTGTTGCAGCAGTACAAAGTGAGACGAGCCCCAGATGCGTTTTATTACCCCCGCGATTGCTCGATTATCTGCCCGAGCGTTAGTTTGTTTTACCGTTTCCAGTTTGCGTTTCGAAGGATAATAAACGTACTCCCTCGTCCGAGCGTAGATAAGTCCCGCGAGGGGCCGAAAGACTCTCGTGGAACGAGAATTATGATCATCCACAAATACTTCATGGAAAATTAAATTATTCCTGGCTGGTCTCCGAAGCGTTATTGACCCCTCAATGCACGGGTAAAAATTATCAATTTATTCGTTGACATTTCTTCGTAAAACTCGGAGCTTTCCTTAAGCTACGTCCACACTGAAGCAACATCGAACAACTTTTGATCGCCCCTTGTTGCCTTCTTCTTTTACCTTTTAAATAAAATTTTACGACGTTGTCTCAGTATGGACGTAACTTTACATAATGCTATTGTTGCTATATTACTGAAAACTACTTCTAGTACAGCAACAATTCATCGAGGAGTTCCGTGATAATTTCAACAAAATTCAAACGGTAAAATTCAATTCGTGGACCCCACAGAAGAAATCCGTGCACTGAAAGATTTATTAACCTTTTGCGCCTTCGAATAACGTCTCGGAGACACGTCATTGATTTCGCACGATAATTAATTACGAAGAATTAATTATTCATTTTTTTAGAATATAGCTATTTTGATACTCTGGGTCGAAGGAGATCCTTGAATTGTAACCCGAAACCTTAGCATAAAGTTGTCAGACAAGAAGTCAAAAAATCCTTAGCCATGGACTGTCAAAAATTATGAAACGATCGATTATTTGCTATGATCGAACGTATTTGGAGCCAACAATTTTAGACAATTTGTAAGATAAGAAATACTTATAGGGTATTATAGTTGAAGGGTTTCTAAATTTCGTATACATGTTGGCTATATTTCAATAACAAGTAATTTTTATACAATTATCTTTATCATTATTTAAATTATTACACGATTCCTACAGCATATCACTTTTCATGGCTTTCATAATTTCTCGATAGTGAATGCGTTAATATTCTTCAAATTCTACAACGCTTATAAACAAAGATCTCTTTACCCTATGAACTAAGATGATGAAAAAAACTGTCGTCGATATTGACGTAATTTTAGTTCACGACACAACAGCGTCTCCATTTTAAATGTGTGTAAAGTTTGAAAAGATTGTCCAATTCGTTGATAATGGGGTTCATCGTCACGTAAGTTTAAAAATATAGGTAAAATACAAAAATTCTTTCAGTAATTGTTAAATAAAACGAAAATATCTTTTTAAGAGATACATTTTTAGCAACACTTTGATGAAAATGACGCCGCTACACGATATTGTCTATCATAATATTTAGGAAAGCAGAAAATGTTGGTGTAAACTTAATCAAGAATAGATACTTTTCAACGTAGCGTACGATTTCTTTTATATCCTAATTTATGAAATTTTTATAAATAATTAAACTCAATTATTCTTACGGAAAGATCGATTGAATTCTTTAAATAGACGCCATTTTCTTACTTTCTTGAATTACTAGAAAATCTTATACTACACTCAAAAGTATTTATTCTTGATTAAGTTCACATATACTAATTTTTTGCTTCCTATGTCCCTGTAACTCTTGAGCTGTATACAGTGTATAATCTAGTGTGTGTATAATCTAATCTTTAGAATGAGAATTGTGAGGTCAAATCCAAAACTGTAAAGACATTGGTAAAATTGATTGATGCCACATTGTTTTCGACCTAGTAAAATTATTAAAAGAGAAACAAATTCACTTTCAGTTAGCCTCTGTTTTTCACGATCGACTTGGATAATTTTTATTTTACATAAAAATCCTCGGTCTAATGATGATAGACAATATTCAATATAGAAGCAGGCGCCATTTTTCAATTTTAACTAATAAAAAATTGTAAAAGTACAATTAAAGCGTTGCTAAATACCTTCTAAACAGATATATTACCATTTCATTAACAATTAGTGAAAAAATTTGTAGTTTTACCTCTAATTTTAACACTTACATGGTGATGTATAGCTCCTCAAGATGCCGACCTGTGTTAGGCAACTTTCCCCCGAATTTTTGCAAGAGGTTAGGCGCGACGACGGCTTCGATATACAGTCGCCGCGGAATATATGTTGACACGTTTCAGAAGTATGTATTTCTGATGAAAGACCAAGTGTTTACATTTTTTTCCAGGCTCTGACCTTATGTGTCACTTATTGTTTACTTGTACTAGCTTACTGTTTAGTTTAGTTCAGGAAACTGTAAATAACAAACGTACAGTTTTAAGTTTGCATAAAAGGCTCACGCGGAAAGTAAGTTGACACGCAATTTTGAGGGTATTTTGTTATAATATGTTTATACAATAAGCGTTAATTAATGTTGAACAATATCCTACATATAATATCACGTTAAATTATAAACATTGCTTTATAGTGCCGAAAACTAGAGAACTCACACCTGCAGAAAGGTAAAAAATATTTAACAGAAGAATAAGAGGAGATTCTTTAAGAAAAATTGCTCTTGATTTTAACATTTCTGCGGAAGGTGTAAGGAAAATAGTACACAGATTAGAACAAAATGGAACTGCAGAAAATCAACCAAAATCTGGACGTTCTCGGAAGACAACTCGTAAACAGGATCGGGTGATTGTACGAGAAGTGAAAAAAAACCCTTTGTTTCGGCCAAACAGTTGAAATCTGATTTAAATCTACCGATTCAAGAAACACAAATTCGTGCACGCATAAAAGGAGCAGGATTCTTAGGACGAATATCAAGAAAACGACCATTCATATCGAAAATTAATATTAAAAAACGTTTGGCGTTCGCGAAACAGTTTAAAAACAAATTACCAGATTTCTGGAAGAAGGTTATATTTAGCGACGAATCAAAGTTTGAACTTCGATGTTGTAATAGAAGAAAATATGTATGGAGAAAGCAAGGTGAATGCTTTAAATCAACGGTGATAATGCCTACAGTAAAGCACGGTGGAGGATCGGTATGCGTTTGGGGTTGTTTTTCTGCAAATGATGTTGGCAATTTACATTTTATAGACGGGATATTAAGAGGAGCAGGGTATGTAAATATTTTGCAACAGAATTTACAAGATTCAACGATAAAAATGAACATCCACGGTGATTATATCTTCCAGCAAGACAACGATCCCAAACATAAATGCAAACTAGCGACGAAATATTTCAATGAAAATGATATTCAATTGTTACCATGGCCTACTCGAAGTCCCGATTTGAATTTAATTGAACACCTGTGGGATCACTTAGATCGAAATGTAAGTTTGGAATAGTATTGACGAAAATATTATAAATAAATTGTTTGAAAGTATGCCTAGAAGACTCGAAGGGGACATCAAACAAAGGGTATCAAACTTCATATTAATTATGTCGTTTTATAGTTAAGAATACACTTAATTAGGAACTTTCAATGCTGTCAACATACTTTCCGCAATCGATAAAAAGGTTATTTCATTTTTTCTGTCATTATTATAACCTTTATGTCATCTATGGTCCTACACATACTAGTTTGTACTATATTCAATAATATACATAATTGTATTAGGTTGTCCGGAAAGTTCTTTCCGTTTTTTTAACAGGTATCATAAATTGGATCAAACGACCTGACATTTTTTGAGCAATTAGAAGAATTTGTTTTCCAAATGATGTGCAAAAAAGAATTTGAAAAAATTGCAATTGCTACGAATTATAAGAGCAAATAAAAAAGGCACTTTCCAAAACTTTTTTATTTGAGCCTGTAATGAAAATTTAAAATATGCGTTTTGTAGATCTATGTTAATTATAAACATACTGAAAATTTCATCGAAATCGGTTGATGCAGATAAAAACGATACGCATCTAAAGATATTAGAATTTGTGGATTTTAAGCGAAAAGTGACCAAAAGTCACGATTTTCACCATTTTTAACTACTCGTAGCTCATGTGTATATTAATCGATTTCGATGAAATTTTCAGCATGTGTATAATTAACATAGATCTACAAAACTCACATTTTAAATTTTCACTACAGGTTCAAATAAAAAAGTTGTGAAAAGTGGCATTTTTAATTTCTCATGTAATTCTTACCAATTGCAATTTTTTCAAAATCTTTTTTGCACATCAGTTGGAAAACCAATTCTTCTAATTGCTCAAAAAATGTCAGGTCGTTTGATCCAATTTATAATACCTGTTAAAAAAAAAAAAACGGAAAGAACTTTCCGGACAACCTAATATATATTTTCGATTAATTCTTAAATTATTGATTTAAAATAGAAAATATGCATTTTCGAGACGTGCCAAGATACTTTCCGCGGCGACTGTAGCTCGGTAGTTCCGGCGTTAATAAATTGCACTCGCGCACGAGTTCCCGGTCGTGTAAAGCGTAAGGGTATCGGTGTCGGAAAGATCCACGTGGATCCCGTGCCGAAAGAAAATCGGAATCGAGAGGCACGCGAGGAACTCGCCGGACTCGGTAACGAATACCGTGCTTGCGTACACACGGACTGAGGGATCGGGCAGAACTCGCTTGGCTCGTTCTGTTACTATGCATCTGCCACAGCGATCTGTTGAAGGAACTGAGGAACCCGGTACACGGAGACAGGAACAAGGCGGATGACGTCTCGTGGCCGTTTTACAGCGCGATCGACGAGCTCCTAGGCGGAGGACACGACCGTGGAACGCCGAACCACGACGAGTACATCGATCCCCACGAATTCCTTTGCGTATCTGTGACACCGGAAGAGCCCACTTCCTCCATGGACGCGCCACCGACAATTTCCGATTCGGAAACCCAACGTAAAGGGACTACCGATTTCCAGCCTGAATCCAGGATGAAAACGTTCCGAGGCGACGGTTCCGTTCAAATCGAGAGAATACCTTCGTACGACACCATCAGGTTAGGATACACAGAACCATTTAAAAATATTTACTGTCACGCCGCGCCGAAAAATGGCATAAGGTGGAGTACGGGTAAGTGCACCTCAGTTTTTAGCAAGTTTGACTCTCAACCCAAATATCTTGAATTTGTTTTATTAATAATTTAACATTTATTGATATCAACGAATACTTGAGTTATAACTCTTTAATTAACATTGGCAATAATGCCAATTCCACTTGTATATTTTAAAATTTTTAAGAAAATTGTAAAAAATTGCAACAACTGTGCACTTTCCCCGAAAATGGGGCAAGTGCACAATCGACAGTTAAAATCTATTTGACGCCTTATATTGTATGCTACGAGGCAAGAGCATCACACTATTGATACATACAGTGAGTAACGAAAGTATTCGAACGCCCTTTAAATCAGTATAACTTTTTTTTAAATTGGATCAAACGATCTGACTTTTTTTGAGGAGTTAGAAGAATTGGTTTTCCAAATGATGTGCAAAAAAGATTTTGATAAAATTGCAATTGGTAAGAATTACATGAGAAAATAAAAATGGCACTTTTCACAACTATTTTTATTTGAACCAGCAGTGAAAATTTAAAATATGCGTTTTGTAGATATATGTTAGTTATATACATGCTGAAAATTTCATTGAAATCGATTAATATACACACAAGCTACAAATAGTTAAAAGTGGTGAAAAGCATAGATTTTCACGACTTTTGGCCAGTTTCTGTTTAAAATCCTCAGATTCTAACATATTTTGATGCGTGCCATTTTTATCTGCGTCAGCCGATTTCGATGAAATTTTCAGTACGTTTATAACTAACAGAGATCTACAAAACGCATATTTTAAATTTTCATTACAGGCTCAAATAAAAAAGTTGTGAAAAGTGCCATTTTTATTTTCTCATGTAATTCTTACCAATTGCAATTTTTTCAAAATCTTTTTTACACATCATTTGGAAAACCAATTCTTCTAACTCCTCAAAAAAGTCAGGTCGTTTGATTCACTTAAAAAAAAGTTATACTGATTTAAAGGGCGTTCGAATACTCTCGTTACTCACTGTATGTCCGAAATATCTAGCCAATAAAAGTCCTTTTCTATGTTCGGCGTGGATCAAAGAATACATAGAATCTCATGGCCGATATATGACCTTGTCTAGACCCGCGTTTTGGACATGTATCGAGTAAACACTGTAGCTTTTAAACAACAGTTTCTAGGACGGTTTCTAGCAGTTCCTCGAAGCTCACCGAAGCAAATCGATTAATTTCTTCGATTAATTGCTTTCGAGATTTGCTCGCTACCGCGTGGACCGTCGGATACACAAGAACTTGTTCTGTTTTCAGACAAATCGATAAAAATCAAGGTCGGAGGAAACGCGTGCCGAGCAACCCATCGATCCCGCAGCTACCTCGTGCCACGGAGCTCACGATCAAGAAAGTTACGTCGGAGGCGGACTGTTCCAAGGACTTATCGAGGGTACGAGGAAACGACCTGGCCGATTCCACCAGAGACAAAGGCCGAGTGCCCGTAGCGCGTAACGAGGATGAGGAAAGGCCGAGAAAGTCGAGGAGAACGCAAGTCCCGTATCGGGAGGATCACGAGTCACGGACCGATCGCCGTATCGAGCAGATCTTCGAGTACATTAAACAACGGGATGAGGAGAATAGATCCATCATGATCCGTGTGATGCACGCCGTCGAAACCATCGCCAATAAGTTATGACACAGTTCAACGTTACAGTCCAACCAAACGTCACACCCTAATCACGCTCCTTTTCGGGAGCTCAAGAATTATTAACCGAGTAGTATACGACAACATTAATACTAAGATACAACTTCTCTCATCCAGTTCGGAGTATTATACTGTTCATGTGATTATCCGATATTCGTGTGTAAGCCTAAATAGTGTATAAGGATTGATCCATTCACACGTTTTCAATTTTATGGAAAGATTTTCGGTAATATATTTTAATAAATGTCTGTTGTTTCGAGAGAAAGTGTTATCTGTAAAACTTCACGCCTTGCACATATCTGAAGAGGAATAAAAGTACCCGGAGTGGTGACATTTATAAAATCATAATAATTGATGTTTTAATGCAATTGGTGCTATTAATAAGTAGATTATGGAGATTCGTACGGTTATGGTCCACGCAAATGTCTATATAAAGTGTATACAAACGTGAGACTACGTTTTTAAAATTTGAAAATAGAGAAAATTGATGCATTCCAGATATGTACCTTATACGCATCAGAGAATTTTAAATATGTACAAATGTTTGTGTCTATTTAAAACACAACAAATTCTTGAAATGAAGTTGTTATTTTCTTCAAGATTGAATTTCTCAATTGAAGTACAGCAAGCACTTAAAATTGAAAAATCACGCGAGGCAGAGGGTCAATTTGATCCCTGGCTGCCACTCAAATCGCCGCAGCTTATTAGATTTCCACGGTGCGATCAAGGTGTTAAATATAATACTGATCGATGAGGATGTTACTTGGAACACCGATTACTGGTACTATTATTTCTCGGTGCTTTCGCCGCGATTACAGAGTTCGACGAGTTCACTTTCAAATTTCAGGAAAACTCGCAACCTCTGGCGGTCCCTGCAGAGAGCTCTGGCATTCCTCAAAGTGATGCTCGAGTGTCCTTCAAGTTCGATCCCGGGATTAGGGTAGGCTCACGCGTAAATCTCAATGGGATCCCGGAAACCATATGGCCAGCTTAGAAGGACTGCTCTTTTCTCAACATCTGTCCACGAGTATTCGTTTACAATCTCTGCAGGCTTAACGTTCCGTCGGGATTCGCCACCGACACACAATGGGTCACAGATCGTATAATTAGGAGGAAAAAAGTTCGAACTTGAAGGTAAAAAAATGTAAGTATTCGTGAATGTTTTATTTACTGTACACGCCCCTGAGACGTAAAGTGATCGATGGTATTTGCATTATCAACAATGATACAAATGGCGAACGCAAATGCCACGTTGCGTTATTGTTTTACGTTTCTCGAATATTTGCTGCGAAGTATCAGGTACACTCCTGGACAAAAACATAGCACAAGTGTGCTATCATTTAGTTCTCAAGGACAAATCAAGAATTCTCTGAATTCTACAAGTGGTACATAAACATCGTCTCACACGGTAGTATATTAAATAGCGACAAACTGGAACTACTCTGTTCGTACTTGTATTTATCAACAAAAGTCGTGTAGCAGAGGTCGGCGAAATGATAGCACACTTGACTTTCTATTCGGATTTCTCACTGTTTCTACGTTTCGAGTCATATAAACATAGCGTTGTGTACGCACTCAGTCTTGGTAGAATTTCCAATCATCATTGAACAAAATGTGACGCGGCAAGAAATTAAGCAAAGAAGAAATACAAGTTATCTTGACATTAAGAAAAGAAAAGTTCTCTATATCAAAAATTGCAAAAACTGTGCAGAGGAGTTGTAAAGTTATTTATACTTTACCAAAAGACCGTCCGCTATTTCTGATAGAGAAAAACGTGCCGCAAAATAAATTACAAGATACAGAGAATCAAAATTTGTCTCAAATTTTAAAATAGTTCTACGACGCTACTGCGTTAAATGCCGCAGAATATTCAAATTGCGCCCGTAAGTTCAATTTTCTTAACAATTCCTTTATATTAACAATCGAGTGGTAAGTTGATGTTATCTTATCTTTAAAAAATTACATGTAATTCAAATAGTTTTTTCAGAAATATTGTTCGCGATTAAGAATACCACAATCTTAAAGATTCTGACCTCCTATTTAAAACAACACCACATAAGTTAACATCAGTAGCCGCATCAGATCTATATAATTTTTTGTCCAGCTAGATCGGACGTTTGGCCCACCGTGAAACAGCAAGAAGAAGGTTTACGCCAAACATCTGACACCCCGACAGATGGACCCAACACGAGGTTTGCGCTTTTTGCAGGAGAATAATTCTTCTTTGTAATTGTGTTGCTGTTTTTATGAATTATTTTCAATCAACAAACAGCGATTCTTTTCAAATTATAATTTTTATTAGTGTCGAATAATTGCAACGTTCTAAAGTGATGCTACTGTGTAGATACGTTTTATTAAAACGAAAATGACATTTACTTTAATGCAGGAGTTTCCAAAGTGCGACCCGCGATCTTGAATTTATACAAACAAAAAAAAATGAATAAAGCATGTTTTTAATCCTTATTTTTAATCTTCTTGGTTGTGTGAAAACCGCAAAACGAAAATTTCTATTGTCACAAGAACAACTTCAAATTGAAAACTTATCTTATTTTGAATCTTTTCTTTTTGACTATTCTTCAGTCGAAAAAATATTATAAAATTATACATAATTCATTTTAAGAATCTCGAGGAAAAATTTACATTATTTTCTCATCCACTTCCTTACGATCCATAAAATCTTTCCGAAGATATGTAATTTGAACTGAGATCGAGTTACAAGAAAATATCAAAGCCAAGAATTGTTATCGCAACAATTTCTTAATTGATTTTTATAAAGGATTATCTTCACAAGATCTTCCATAATTGCGCACACAGGCTCAACAAATGTTTTCATTATTTGGAAGCAGTGATACATATATATGTATATGCGAAAAAAACTTTCTCAATCATGAGTATTAATCGGTTTAAATTGAGATCAAAATTTGTTGATGAACATTCACAAGCGGTGTTAAGAATATAGTTTGATCGTAGCTAAAACAATTGTGACGCTGCGACGCATATACATATATACAGGGTCATCCGTTTTTAAACGGCCAAACGTCAACCAGCTATAGAGGACCACAAATAAAACAACTTTCACCCCTAACACTTTTTTTGATTCGGTCTTGATTTTTAGATAATTGCAAAAACCCGTCATTAAACGCCCGTCTAAATATTCAAGGAATGTAACGGGACTCAAATTTTAAGAATGATTTTAAATACATCTTTTGGGTACGTATTGTTTAAAATATTTTCAAGAAATCAAGGCCGAATCAAAAAAAGTGTTAGGGGTGAAAGTTGTTCCATTTGGGGCCCTCTATAGCTGGTTGACGTTTGGCCGTTTAAAAACGGATGACCCTGTATATATAAATACAATGATTTCTCTATATACACTACAGCTCAAAAGTATCCGGACCATTGCGAAATATCGTTATTGCATCAAAGTTATTTCAGTGCCTAAAATAGTGACTAAAATCGATTTTTATTAGTTTCTTGTGAAATATCTGACGTTCTAAGTTAAAAATTACGTATATACAGGGTGAGTCACCTAAAGTTTGCACCTCGAATATCTTTGTTGTTTCTAAAGATGCGTAAAGCATGGTAAGGACAAAGTTGAATGGTATAATGGGGCTGTCACGTTGCTATAAAAAAATGTTGTTTTTATGTCATTTCTTTTTCAGAGATATCAAGGTCACATTGACTTTTTTTTTTTAAATGGAACCACCCTTTTTTAAACGCCTACAATGATTGTAGTCCTTTTCATTAGGAATTCAGTGACAATAATTATTCCAAGGTCATTCAACTTTGCCTTTACCATGCTTTATGTATCTTTAGCAACAACAAAGATATTTGAGGTGCAAACCGACCTCGGAGTGTTCGGATACTTTTGAGCGTTAGTGTATAAAAAGATCGCACAAAAAAAAAAAGAAAAAGAATCGCATAGAAAAGGACCGCACAAAAACAGGTTTGACTGTATTAGATTAGCCGCAAATAATTTGTAGCGCAGCGGATTTTCGACGAAAACGGCTAACCAGCTTGAAACGCGGCAATGATGGCGAGAGTAGCCGAGATACAGCTCGGGTAGAGGCGAGGGAGGGAGGGAGGGCAGAGAGGATGAAAATCAGAAAGAACGATCGCACAGCGGGAAGAAGAGGGCGTTGCACGTGGTCTCGCATCTGCTTCTCCACCGAGTGACCCCGCGGCTGACCCGTTCCAAGTACCAATAATTAACTCTGCTCGTGCGCCAAATGCACACGAGCGCGCACGGGGCCAAACGCTTGCGTCATACGCCGCGGCCAGTGTTCCCATGAAAGAAAGGCCTGCACTGCGCATACTTGTGCAGTTAAGCGCGACAAGGGGCCACGAAGTAGACGGACAAAAGGTGGTCCGATGATTCGAACGCGCTGCGTGGCCCGAGATTGGTCACGATTACCCGCAACCACTCGCGATATTCCACCTGGTGCCTTTCCAATATTCTCATCGACAATCGCGAATATTCGAATGGCCTCCACTCGGTATATTCACTAGCATCTTATCCAATTAGCCTCGCGACCACACTTAACATACGAATCGACACTAGACCTAGCAGATGGATGAAAAATGTTTCCGATATTTTCTCTTACGATTATTCGAATTACTAATTACAGTAGTACATACAGTCAGTCTCATAAGTAGACATCGGATTTTATGCATTTATGACAAAAATGAGTAGGTGTAATTTAAAACAGTAAGAACATTAGAAAAATTTAGAAATACTGTTATATTATTATATATAAAATAAATTTCTATTTCGTTCCAGTTTGTTGCAATTTAGGTAGAAAATTTTTATTTTGCATAAAGATCCGCTATCTACTCATAAGTATTCGTACCCTCGTTGCATATAAGAGAAATTTGCTGATATCAAGCGATACATGTAAGATTCTGCAGTGAGTTTTTTGTTACGAAGAAACAGATGCATAAACTATATGTATACAAAATAAAAAAAAAAATTGAATTATTGATAACAAAATTACTCGTACGAGTTTATTTTGCTTATAAACATTGTTTCGCTTTGAAGATGATTCCCAGAGGTCATAGTCGAATAATTGAGCTTCAGTTACTTAGTCTTAGTCAAAACTTTGTCGAAATAACATTGATAATCGAAAATGAGTCGAATGAAGGGCCGAGACTACTGTAGAAGAGCGTAAAATAATTTTTAAATTGCACCAAGAGTTGCATTTGAATTCTGAATAATGAGAAGAAAAAGCGAGGGCGAGAGGTAAAGGTTGAATAAAAAAATTCATAGGATCTGCAAATACTATGGCGGGGCCATGTGAATGTACTAACATCCTGCGAAGTCCAGGATGTACGCGGTAAAACATTTAAAAGGAAAATTAGTTTTTATCGCGTAACTTACGCGTAAGTAAAAATATTCTGATCAACGAAGCCTACTTAACATAAGTATTACGACCGGAAAGACTTGAGCCTTGGCATTACAATTGTTTTCCCATGGGCATTCTTGGTTAGATCTGATTTCATTCGTTCCTGCTTGAATACATTAGTCCGTAGTCACGTCAGAGCTGAGTCAAGCGTTTTAGGGGAAAGTATTGTGGCGATGCCAGAGATGACGCCAACGAATTTAACACTAAACCTACCAAACACAAAACATATAAAAGTGAAACGTCTTGTAGAAGGGAGAAGATTGAGTTTACTTAAACTTTCTACGATTTTAATTATAATATGTGCTTAAATGAAGAAGTCGATTCAGTAACTTCTTATGAAAACGTTTTTATAATTTCAACAATTGTGAAACAGAAAACCGGTCATTTTCACCGTGGTAGGTGTAGTGTTAAAGTTATAACTAGACTATAGATTTTTATGCAAAATAAAAATTGTCCGCATCAATTCCAATGCACAGAAGTTACTTAGGAATTTTTTTCTTTTATCCTTTAATTCTTTTAATCTTCCCACTGTTTTAATAAGTTTCTTCTACTCATTCCTCTCTTAATCTAGTTATAACTAACTTTTTTGCAGTAGAAAATTATATATTGACTGTGAATGTTAATGTAAAAGTTCATGTTAATTGTCTTTGTTACAAACCTCAGAATATCATATCTCCAAGTAATTGGAGGACACTACCAGTGAAAATTCAATAATAAAAACAATATTAATCACTACGTAAGTTCGTGTTTCAAAATCTGTTATACTTATAATTAGACCGGATGTTTATGCAATTTCCAATTTTTATAGAAACATTTTAAGAAAGTGGAATGAAATAAAATTTTATTTTTAATGGGGACAGCCTTTGTAGATCCAAAGCAAATAAAAATCGTGTTAAATTCTCTCGAATTTTATATTATAGCATTTTTTTAACATTTCCATAAGCCATAAATGCATAAAGATCCGATGTCTACTTATAATTAATGTAGATTGAATGTACGCTGATGGAAAAACGTGTCTTAGTGAACATATTCACAGTATTAATAATAGTAAATATTCAGAATGGTACCTATTTGCTTATTAATAAGCCTCATTAGAAGCACATAAAAATTCGTCATTGTTTTTATAACGTTAGTATCAAAGGAGTATTTACAATTACTGATCAAATTATTCGAGCCACAGTGCGAAAAACATATATTTTAACAATCTGGTGAATAATATTGTTCACAATGCTACTAAATGTGCATGTGTAATTTGTAAATATCGATACTTCCTACAAAAATGATAAAAATTCAATGCAGTTCAGTTGTATCGAAAAATTGATTATTTTAACCACTTGCATTATATATTTATTGTAAATAATTTCCTATAAAGAAAAGAAAATTGATATCTATTGTACGCCTATATTTTCTGTAATGCTATGACAAAACTGAGTAGGTAAAATAGAGAACTGCAAAAATATTAAAAGAATTTTGAAATATTATTATACCCTAATAAATAATATAAAGTCCCAAAACTATCCCCACTGCCGCGGGGTATATACCCAGTGAGGGGTCATGAACCGACGCCTCTAGAAGTTCGCTGTCCTTTTCAACGTTCGGCGTGGAACAAAGAATAGTATCTGTTGGCCGATATATGTCCCTGGTTAGACCCGTGTTTTGGACATATATCGAGTAAACACTGTGTAAAATCATTAGCTAATGCAAACAGTTCTACTAATTTAATCGCATAGGGTAGACCGAAATTGACTCGAACGATACGCGAAAATGAAAGCAAAACGAAAAGCCTGCCGGGAATTCGAGTACCTTCGATTACTGTTCACTGTTTTCTCCCATGAGCGGAATTTAAATATATATATATTCCGCTGTGTGTTGGTTACACATGAGCGGGGGTGTCAAGCGTTCTGCATGCTTCGCGAAACAACGCTCGCATGAAGAGGAAAAGGAGCGGCACCTTCGGTGTTTCTGTCTTTGTCCTTGACAATCTTGTCTTCGGTTGATAGTCCTGGCACGCGAGTCACGGGTCGCGCAACAAGAATTTTTAACGAAGCCGCAGTGCCGCGGACACAATTAATTCCCGGCTGCGAGTGGTTCGTGACCGAAGCCTGACCGAAGCCAGCTTCGAGTGTACTTTCATTGTCGCGATTTATTGTCCCCGATGACCGATCGCGGAAATGAAATCGAACACGACGAGATATCGTACGACACCCGATCGATCGTTCGCGATCAATCCACATCCTATCCGGAAACCAGATTATAGTATCAAAAGCTGCTGGGAAATGGCTGTGGTGCTACAATAACATACTGCTTCTATGGGCTACCAAACGCCATGAAATTTTGCGTGTTCCACGTTATTTTTACACATTTATTGGGTTGGCAAGAAAGTAATTTCGGTTTTCACTAATACATGGCGTTATGTTTTGTTTGATTGACTTCTATTAACGTTGCGTTTGTTTTCTTTCTGACATTTCATAACTGCATTTTTTCGGTTACTTTTGAAGCAAATTACACGTACTTTTGATTAAAATTGTCAGTTCTGTGTCAATTTGAACATGGAGTGCAAAAACGAACATTATAGGCACACATTGCTTTTTTATTTCCGTAGAGGTAAAAAAGCTGCCGAGGCTCACAAAGATATATGTGAAGTTTATGGTGTGGATTGCTTAACAAAACGCACGTGCCAGAATTGTTTTAAAAAATTCCGTTTTGGAAATTTCTCACTTGAAGACGACCAACGTTCTGGTCGACCATCTGAAGCTGATGATGACCAAATGAAAGCCATTATTGAATCGGATCGTCATATAACTGTCCGAGAGATTGCAGACAGGTTAAATGTCTCGCATACAACTATAGAATATCGTTTAAAAAGTCTCGGAATCGTTAAGAAGCTCGATATTTGGGTTCCACACGAATTGAAAGAAATTCGCTTAACGCAACGCATCAACATATGCGATATGCATCTCAAACGAAATGAAATCGACCCCTTTCAGAAGCGGATCATCACTGGTGATGAGAAATGGGTTGTTTGCAATAACACAACTCGAAAACGATCATGGTCCAAGCGTGATGGATCAGCCGAAACTACACCGAAAGCTGAATTGTACCAAAAGAAGATCATGTTGTCAATTTGGTGGGATAACAAAGGTATTGTGTATTTTGAGCTGCTCCCAAGGAACCAAACCATCGATTCAGATGTTTATTGTCGACAACTAACAAAACTGGACATAGCAATCAAAGAAAAACGGCCAGAATTGACAAATCGTAAAGGAATCGTGTTCCACCATGATAACGCTAGGCCACACACATCTTTGGTAACACGTGAAAAGTTATTGGAGCTTGGTTGCGAAGTGATGTCACATCCACCATACAGCCCTGACATTGCACCATCAGATTATCATTTAGTCCGAAGTTTACAAAACTCTTTGAATGGTAAAACATTCACTAATGATGATGATCTGAAATCGCACTTGGATCAGTTTTTCACCGAAAACGATCAGAAGTTTTATGAGCGCGGAATTATGAAGTTACCAGAATGATGGCAAAAGATCATAGAACAAAATGAAAAGTATTTCATTGATTAATGTTCATTGCTTTGATAAAAAAACTGGATTTTATATTTCACGTAAAAATACCGAAATTACTTTCTTGACAAACTAATAGAATATGCAATTTATTCTGTTAAAACGTATACTGTTTCTTCGGGTTACCAAACGTCATGAAATTTTGCGTGTTCCACGTTATTTTTACACAGTTAGAATATGCAAAGAATACAGAATACTTTCTGTTAAAACGTATTAAAATATCTTCAATTAAAAGGAGTTTACTTAAGTTACACTAAAGAAGCTTCATATTTCCAATTGATTTACCTTACAGGATAGCTAACTATCAATATGTATATAAAAATACCGTTAAATCTATAATTTGTAACTTCTTTCTCTCTCTCTCAATATAATTGTTATAAAAATAAATCTTTAGAGTAAAGTGTATAAGTCATCAATCTGTATCTTTCTATGAAATAATGAGAAAGATATACAGGATGTCCTAAAAAATGTACACACACTGTAACAGCTGATACAGGGTTTACTCTATATATGTCGCAAATGCCTCGCATATAAAAGTCCCACAGCTATACCCACTGCCGCGGGGTATACCGAGGTCTCTAGAGCTTCTCTGTCCTTTTCTACGTTCGGTGTGGATCAAAGCATAGTATCTTTTGTCCGATATACGTATGCAAACATTGTGATTAGACTGCAGATTTTATGCATTCAGAAGAAAAATGAATAGACGAAACTGTGAAGCATTGGAAGTACTTAAGATATTGTTATACTATTTTCGCGTATTATTAGAATTATTAAGAGACAAAATTTAATTGCTTATTCGTTTCTGTTTCCTACAAGTTGACATAGAAAATTTTTATTTTGCATAAAGATTCACCGTTTACTGATAATTAGACTGCGGGTCTTTATGCAAAGTAAAAATTGTCTGTACGAGTTGCAAGAAACAATAACCGCGTAGAAGCTTCTCTCTTGTTCTTTAATCATTTATAATAAATGAAACAGGACACGTTCTTAAGATTTTTTCATCTTTGGTCTATGTTACATTGCGATAACTCGTGTGTATACATATTTTTCGGAACACCCTGTTTATATATTATTATTACTATTATAAAATTGCTTGTGAAATATTTATGAATACCAATAAATAATTATGTTGTTTCTAATTTACGAGTAGTATCACTCTATGAATTTGAACTAGCGCACGAGGCAATAAGTAAATTGAACATTTATTTTTAAATCATTTTCAAGGCATTTAGGCCAGTTCTCTGACCGTAAATCTTTGTAGAAATTGTTTTCGTAATGTGAGTGTGGATTATATTGTTCGTCAAACACAAGGTCGATTCTTCGACTAGTTAACGATCCCGCTGAACAACCTCTCATTGATGGTTCAGGGATTCGCGAGATCTAGAACCGCTCTAGGAATTCCGAGAGTAAATGATTCACGAATGACTCACCAGTCTTGTTGCTGTTGGTGCCGAAAGAATGCAGTTTTTTCCAGCCTTTCCAACCCTTTTTCCAGATCATGGCGGCCTTCGTTTTACGCTGACCACCGGCTAATTCAGGCGTGCTGGTTTTACCCATTCCTCGCCTCAAGGACCCCAGTCCCGACCTAAAGCAAAGAACAATTGGCAACATTATTTCTCTGTCTCTCCGCCTCCATTTCTGGCCGTGCAATTGCTAAGCTGAATCAATAAACGCGACGTTGCAAAACTGTCTAATAATTCTTGCTGCTTGGTGCGTAAGAGTATGTATGTAGCTGTAAACGGCGGGAATCATATTTGAAGGTAAATTGAAGTCGTACATTAAAGTACATGCACAGTAATTGGTGTAATAGCCTCGATATATGTACATACATATGTGGAAACTTTGACACGGAAACGTCACTCGTATGTTTTACAGATAATATTGATGATAAAACTTTGACAAAACTTTGATGTTTTTAATGATTTTTTTTTATAATTATCTAGCTACAGTATTATATTAAGTTGTTACCGATTTGTGCAATGAGAACCACATATTCGAACAATGGACACTTCAAATATCATCTGATCGAATAATCGAGGTTCTACTGGATTGTTAATTGCAGAATCAAGCATGCACCAAATATTATCATGTTGTTTGGTCTCAATTTAATCAGAATTATGTGACAAATACGTTTCTAAAGGTTTCATTGAGTAGTACTAAAAAACAAAAATGTTTTAATCCTGTGTCACGTTATATTTTGTGGCGATCGAGTTTTTAAGCGCCCCAAAAAGGGTATACCGCGCATTAGTGAGAACAAATTGTTCACAAATATCGTGCGCATCTCTTTCACATATATCGAGACATTACACTGTGCTTTTTAACTGAATGTTCGATACACCGAGATTTTTTAAAACGCAAATTATAAGGGCCAATAAGTAATACGCTATATTTGACCAAATTCAGGATTTTTACACGAAGAAACTCAATAAACAGTAATTTTACATTAATTTTAGATTTACAGCTCGTCATGTTTGGAAAGGGCGTGATTCCGCACACGATTCATTACCAATTAATTTTAATGATTCGTGTCCCTTTACCTAACAAGTAACTTAACGTACGCTGTGCTCCATAAAAGACGAATTATTTATGATATAATTAATTTCTAATAAAAGTTTTATTTCTGTAACTTAATGTGCTCGTAAAAGGTTGCCCATGAATTATGTATAATGTTATGTAGCAATAATATTGCATTAAACTATGAATATTGAACGGCTAAACTTCTCCACGGGCCGCTGAATCTTTCTGCGTTTAACTACAAGCCTAACAGCAATAGAACACCAGCGATTTTTCAGTCACGCGACAAATACGATCGCTATCATTCCGCGAACGGTATGTATCTCCCTTCAGCTGACTGTCATGGGATTTTCATATCTCCTCGACGCGTTAAAACGCTACAAAAATCGCTGCTGTGAAACTGATACCAGAGATACAAACAAAGAGAACACAACCCCTGGTAAGAAGTGTCTGATCAAAATGTGTGACTTAAGGAATTACACTTATACTCGCATGAAAAGCAGGAAATAATATCGCGTAACATACTGTTCAAAAGAGTATGAAAACTTCGGAAGACCATAAAGGAGATTAAATGGTCAAGAAAAATAATAGTTAGAAATATGTTGATATAGCAATATCGTGACTCGAGTGTTACAATAAGCCAAGCTATAGAAGGTCAAGTTTTATGTTTTCTTGGTTGATAGGTGACTTTTCGGTTTCGTTTGCTACATGAAAAATGTTTTCCCGATCAAATACTTGTTACCAGGGATGGCGGCATTAAAATTAAAGCTGGAGTTACTGTTCTTGACTCAACCTGTAACTTGCACTGGAGCTTCCACTGAAGCCACTGTCCATGTCACAGCCAACAGGCGAAAGGAGGTCGTCGGTGGGACTGACCGAAGATAACAGCTCCTCGGTGGACGCTTCCCGTTGATCCTGAGGCTCGTCTTCGTCGTTGTTATCGACCACGGTCGGCATCAACATCGCCTCCACGCTCAGGTTCAATTCCCCAAGCACACGACGATGCCGTGACTGAACTCGTCGAACCTCTTCCGCCACCAGGGACCTCCTCGAGCCATGCAACGCTCGGTGACATTGTCTGCTAATGAATTGAAGCGATTAATAGACGGAACCATTATGTTTAATCGATAAACGTATTCGACTGATGGGAAGCCTGTTAGTTACTTGATACTGTCTTGATCACTTGTACAGGTAAAATACCTCTGCCTAGAGATCACAGTTCTGAACGTCTAAATGAAATTAAATGTGTACGTGTGTATTTAAATATACGTGTGCTAGGGTGTCTCACTACAGGTGAAACATTTTCGTCTAAGCCTTCTGTCAATACTACAGGGTTATGAAAATACGACTATAGATCTTTTATAGCTTATGATAGAGTTGAGTATTGGTTAACATTTTATCATAGAAAAATATTCCAGTCGCACAGCGTGTAGAAATTGTTAAAATTTATATGACAAATAATGAATCTGTTCGATTATTGACAAGTTTGTTTGTGTATTTCAAATTCAACTATTACAATTTTAATTTAATTTTGTAATAAATGAATTTACTGTAATGATAAATGAAGTAGTTCTCGAGCTTCGTTGTCCTTTTCTACGTTCGGCACTGCATCAAAAAATAGTGACTTTCTAACTTAAAGGACAAAAAGACCCGTGCTGCTGACATAAAACGCGTTTAATTCACTGTATACGTAGTTTAATACGCCTGTAGGCTATAATAGCGTTTCTAAATCAAAAGACTTGATTAAGTTTGTATTTTAAAATCGGATGTTTCGTGTGCACCAACGTAATAAATATTCGCTACGACATTTAGTAACATTGTTCGTCGTTAAACTTAATATTTTCAGCGTATATTTTCATGCGTGAAATGTAAATCAATGTATAATGATCCAAGAAACTAGTCCACAGCAACTTTCCTATTTTTATCGGCGAGGACATTTAGACAATTTTAAAAACAAATTGAAAGCAAGTTCTTGGGTAACTTCATGTTAATGCGTTGCTTAAAGGAAGCCTATTATTAACAAATAAGGTTCTAAACAGCTATGCTACGTCAAGATGGAGCTCAACAATTATTTCACTGTCTTTCTCTTAGAAGACGCTTTCTCTTAATATGTTCATAGCTATAGTAGCTGCTAAACTTACTTCAAACGTACAACATAGGTATACAATGGGCACTTATTATGAGCATACTTCACTTTCTATCATCTACATATCTTCATTGAAACAAAGAACCAAAGATTACGTTATTGGAAATGGCATAACGGTTTACGATTGTAATCACTAGACTGCGGATTTTTATGCAAAATAAATATTGTTTGCATTAATTTCAAGCTATAGGATCTACGTAGTCATTAATTTTTTCCCTTAGTAGTTTTAGTGAATTTGAAATAATTCAATAATATTTGTAAATTCTTTAAATGTTTTCACTGTTTTGCTACATATATACCACATACTATTTCTTTATAGTATAACTATATACAATCACTGTTTTGTTATAAATTCAACATATCTGCAGTCTAGTAATTACTACTGTCATTAAAAGATTCGTAAAGAAATCCTTTAAATAACAGTTTCTATTAAAAATTGTTAAAAAATCTTAAACACATACTGTCGACGATTAAACTATTAGAGCCACAGTACAAACACCATATTCCTTATCCGTGTAACGAATAATATGATCTGCGATATTGGTAAATGTATATTCATAATTCATAAGTACCAACACTCCATAAAAATAAAATAGGTAATTATTTACATTAGGGGCTTCCTCACCGATTTTGATGACCTTGAAATATGTTGTCAAGGTCATCATTGTGAACAACTTTTTCCTATACATGTTACCGCCGCTCAGCTTTAATTTCCGAGATATTCGCAAAAAACTTTCAGCATCTCAAAAAGTGATCGGAGTAGGTGTGTGTAGGACTGTGTAAAATAGTATTTCAAATAGTTGACAGTAACTAATATTTTTATGATATTTTGTTACCCGTAATGTTATTACGATATTGTAGTCTGTTTATCAACATGTTACATATTCGTGATTAAACTACAAATAATACTTTGCTAACTATTATAGCTTCTCATGTTAAAAATTATAATTTATAATATTAACTACTTGCTCAACTTATTTTCATTCTAAGGAAATATTTGAAATACAAAATAAAAATATTTCATTTTATCTATTTGGTTATCAAAATAAAAATATTTGATTTAAAGTAGTATCTTATTTGAACCACATTGAATTATGCTATATACCAAATCATTAATGATCGTGAATATACGTTGCAAAATATGATAGAAAACCTTCTATCCAATGTTCCACATACGAATACTAATATTAAATTATAAAATACTAATGTAAAGTGTACAGTGTGTGAGATGGAACATAATCGTGTGCGTGCCTCGAGACAAACGAAATTTGACAATAGGTTCACGGGGCCTGTCAAAATGACGGGATCTAATATTTATAATTTACAATTATTGACATTGTGAAGACGTATCCATGGGGAATTATTCAACAAAATTATTTTTTTGGGTATATATTATTTAAAAAATTGATACAAATGTGGATAGACACGTTCTTGTTATTTTTGTAAAATAATGTTAAGTAATCAGTTTTAGTGCTTTGTAAATCTAGTGTTAAAGGGACATTGAAGTTGCAAAATGTGAAAGAAAACCTTGCATCCAATATTCTACATACGAATAATAAAATATAATACTAATGTAGTACAAACTACATTATAAAATACTAATGTAAAGTGTACTTACTTCTGAATCTTCTGTACCTCCGTCGGATCCACAGCACACAATTATTCACTCACGAGAATAGGTCCGAATAATATTCAACAACAATCACTAAACAACACACACAACACACTTAACGAAATCGTGACAGCAGACGAGAAGATGTTACTCCGACCACGAATAAAATAATACTGCGATTTTAAACGTCCCCCTCCCACGGACGTGTGATACGAAAACAGGGAATTCCGGGAAATAGGGTCGGCGCCCTGCCATAATTTTTTTTTGTTGGTTTTGTATCTAGTGTTTATAGACTCTCAGCGTCTAACCTGCCTAGGATAACCTGACCCCTTCCACCTCCGTGGAAGGGATCATTGTTAAAATCGCAGTATTATTTTGTTCGTGGTCGGAGTGACATCTTCTAGTTCGTTGTCACGATTTTATAAAATGTGTTGTGTGTGTGTGTTGTTTAGTGATTCAATATGTGTGTTCAATTATTCGGACCTATTCTCGTGAGTGGATAATTGTGTGCTGTGGATCCGACGGAGGTACAGAAGATTCAGAAGTAAGTACACTTTACATTAGTATTTTATAATGTAGGATTAGTATTCGTATGTGGAACATTGGATACAAGGTTTTCTATCATATTTTGTAACGTATATTAGCGATCATTAATGATTTGGTATATAGTCTAATTTAATGTGGTTCAAATAAGATACTACTTTAAATCAAATATTTTTATTTTGATAACCAAATAGATGAAATGAAATATTTTTATTTTGCATTTCAAATATTTCCTTAGAATGCAAAATAAGTTGAGCAAGTAGTTAATATTATAAATTATAATTTTTAACATGAGAAGCTATAATAGTTAGCAAAGTATTATTTGTAGTTTCATTACGAATATATAACATGTTGATAAACAGACTACAACATCGTAATAACATTACAGACAACAAAATATCATAAAAATATAAGTTACTGTCAACTATTTGAAATACTATTTTACACAGTCCTACACACACCTACTCCGATCACTTTTTGAGATGCTGAAAGTTTTTTGCGAATATCTCGGAAATTAAAGCTGAGCGGCGGTAACATGTATAGGAAAAAGTTGTTCAGAATGATGACCTTGACAACATATTTCAAGGTCATCAAAATCGGTGAGGAAGCCCCTAAAGTAAATAATTACCGAATAATTTAAGTTATTATTATAATTATTGCTTGAGTGACCGTCGTTAACCGATTCTGCTCTACCTACCCGAGAAGCTATCAAAGAACTTTAGAAAATTCGTGTTCAATCATTTTAAATACCGATTCAAACAGCCGAGTGATCAAGGGGGTGTAGGGGCGAGGTTTCTATTCACGGGCAGAGAGGATCCAGAAAATGAGCAAGAAGACCGGCCTCTGTCGGCCGCAAGAAAAGCGTCGCATAATAATTTACCAGTGAATCGGAGTCAATTTGAATGGGTATTTATCTTGTCCCGATGAATGACTTAGGTCCCGGCCGCGAATGCGCCGCGGACAATCCACGACTGTTGTTTTCTTATTGTTCGCGACTTAATCACCGTCTCCGGGCATCCGGTGGCCGGGACGCGTCGAATCGGGCCAAGTGGCCGGGACGCGCTTGTTGTCCACTTAAAACCGCATTCACTCGCGTCGGTGAAGTTCACTTCGCGTCGGGCGAATGAACCGCGCGTATTCATCAACCATTTAGACCGAATGAAACTGTAATTCTGCACGCTATCGACCATAAGAAGCCCGCGGGTCAGTCTCTCTTTCTCCCCTGGAAACTAACACCACCGTCTTCCGGTTAGGGATACACTTTCATGGGGTACCGGGGCAGGGGGGGGGGACACGATGCACAGTGGGAAAAAACGGCATTTTCGGATTCAAAATCAAAGAACTTTCGATAGAAATGAGGTAGAGCGATGAAATTTTTTTTTTAATGAAAGCTGCAACTTTGTAGAATATGGGAAAAATAGGGAGATTACGGTACGAACGTTTTTTAACCTTGAGAAAATTCGTTAAACAAATACGTGACAAATACGTAAGTTAAATGTTTTCGATTTTTATTAACACTAGGTTTACGGGGCACTAAATGTGCCTACGCTACATTACTTTATAAAAATAACAAAAATGTATGTATCCAAATTTACAGCCGTTTCTTTTACAATATATACCCAAAGAAACCAATTTGTTGAATATCTTCTTCATGCATCCTTACAATTTCGATAATTGTGAATTAAGAGGTACCAGAACCCGTCATTTTGACGGGTCCCGTAAATCTAGTGTTAAAAAAAAAATTATTTTCGTATAACCTAGCCTAGTGAGTGCACTATGTGCCAGTCTGATTTGACAAAAAAAATTTTTTTTGCGGAGATATACGCATGCTAAATAACCTTTTCTTTATCTCCTGAGAATTCATAAGTTACTTCCAGTACGATAGTTATGTTAGTATTATTATGTAGTTGTGTAATTGTTATGTTATTGTTATTATGTGGTTGTGTAATTGTTATGTTATTATTCCGCCTATAATTGTATACTTAAGGGTCTAAAAGTTATATGGGTTATTACAAATAGCTTAAACTATTAACTGACAAAAAACAATTTTTCAATAAAGTTGTTTATGGACTAATCTAAACCCTCTTTGCGTTATGCTCAATTTTTATTCATGGAGGAATACAAAAAATCCTTTTAAAAAACTACGATGTGGCACTAATTGTTTTGGCAAGATGTAATATTGATCTAACTTTGTGTAAAAAATTTCAGTTTACATATCAACTTTCAAAATTTCCACGAAAGAATTATTTGATGTTTCAGGTGAAATTTGTTAAGGATGTATCATGAATAATAAAGAAAAATGTAAAATAGAATTAATTTTTTAAATAAAAAGAAATTAGATAATAGTTAATATAGTTAAGTCTTTATGTTAAGTAAACAAAGTTTTCGTTCATTAGATCACTGTTTTTGGCCAAAGAGTGGCAAAAAATCCGTAAAAATGAAATTATCCAACAAAATTTGTTGCTGCTTTATCGTATATTGAACGAAAAGTGTACCTCTGGCATTAGAATAACGCAAGTTACACCACGTGGAGGCCACTCGGTCGGACTTGCACCTCGTGTGTAATGTCGTAAGTAGTGTTTACTCAATATATGTCCAAAACACGGATCTAGCCAGTGACATATATCGGCCAGGAGATACTATTCTTTGATCCACGCCGAACGTAGAAAAGGACAGCGAAGCTCTAGAGACCTCGGTTGATGGCCCCTTACAGGGTATACCCTGCGGCAGTGGGGATAGTTCCGGGACTTTTATCGGCTAGGCATTTGAGACGTATATACAATAAACACTGTAGACTGCGGATTTTATACATGTACCATAAAAGTGAGTAGATCAAAGACAAAATAGACATAACATTTAACGAATTTTAAAATGCTGTCGTGTAATTTTCGTCTGATCACAATTATTCGAAAAAGATACGAAAGTCAACGTTGGGAAATCTCTTCCTCTAGGACACGGCTTACACCCGAAAGCCTCAACAGATACAACTGTATGATGCCGGGCCGTGAAAGTCTCAAATCTCTGATTATATCTATTGTATTATAAAATTCTACAAAAATTCTGAAATCTGGGCAGCTCAAAAATAAATTCAACAACCTACATCAAATATCCAATTCGATGATCAAAGTGGAAACAGAATTGTTCTATTATCATGAGTATTATTATTATATCTACTTAACCAGTTAACTGTGGCGATCTCTTTTCAAAGCGCCCACCAGTGTGTGTCGCGATAATCAAGTTATTATATAACGAGTTAGCTCTCAGGAAGTTATAAATCCAACTCAAATTATTCATAATTTTCATTTGTTTGTTTCATTTCGTCTTGACCTCTAAACATTTTAAACATATTAAAATTTACGAATATAATTTAGTTTTCGCCAGAATTACAATTTAAATATCAAATTGTAACAAAATTTTACGCATGACGGATATAATCGTCATGACACAAAATTCTGTCACATCTCCATGACGGATATAGTCGTCAAACACACTTAACTGGTTAAAAGATAAAAGGTGGGAAGGTGCGGAAACAAATTTGTTTCAGGGAGGCGTGGCTGCATAAAGGTTGGAAACCGCTGCATTTAAGATTGAAATCATCTTTGATAGTTAACATGCTATTACGACACGAAAGTTTTCATTGTTTCTATTGGTCTCTTACCTGATCTCCGAGATCTCCTCGTAGATATTCTCTTCCGTCCCGTATCTGGTCATGTACGTGTGTCTCTTGAACGTTTCCGGGCATAGCGGTTGTTGCTGTTGCGGCTGGACACGACCCAGACCCACTTCCGCCGGATACGTACCATGCAGCCTGCTTGGACCGGGGTTGTAGTAAGCGTACGAATAATCCTGAAGGGGATGTTGGTGAGAAGAGCTCGTCATAGCCGAAGTGACCGTAGTATCCACCAGCGCTGCGCACGGCACCTACAAAAGACATTTACAATAGAAACATTTAATATTTGCTGATTTCTGTGACGTAAAAAATTATTAAATAATTAATTATATTATATTATTTAATTATTAAATAATCATTCAACTCAAGATTAACTCTTCAGAGACGACGTGTGTGCATCGGTACTGACTCTGACGAGTATGTGCACTAATAGAAGTATTTAACCCTTGGCACTCGAATGGCGACTGTAAGGCGCCACTAAAAATTGCTGTATCATTATTCAAAATATTTTTCCATTATTAAATTTGTCTGTATTTAATGAATTACTAAACACTTCAATATGTTATGAGTAAGTTGCACCATTTTCATATGTATACCATGAAAAAAAATTTTAGGGTGGAAATATTCTGTCGGAAGAAATGTTTCGTTTTGGAGTTAAAATAGCTTCGAGTGCAAAGGGTTAATATTTCTTGTGACTCGTATACCGTAGAAAATTTTTCAAATAATTATTCAATTTAAGATTAACTCTTCAGAGGCGACGTGTGGGCGCTATACTGACTCTGACGAATATGATTTTTAAATTGATAAATTGATCAATTGAAAATTGATTACTAGGTGTCCTGCAGTTTCATGCATTGCCGTTCACTTTCTAGAATTTGAACATAGCTATAAGAAATATCAAAAAGTCTAAATCACGCGAACAGATTATGCTCTAACATCTCTATAGTATCCTACAACGTCTGCCCTACAGAAGGGAATTGGAAATATGATACTATCCCTGAAGAGTTAATGTGAGTTTAATACAATTTCTATTCTTAATTTTCTGAAAGAGTACTATCAAGTACATGCATTTCATTATAGATGCTTTAAATTTGTCTATTTATATGCAAATTTGCATGAACATTTGTAAAATCGTTGTTGCATAGAGTTTGAGTAAGACGAGCCTCTAATAAAATTGTTTAAAAATTAAAAGTAGTTGAAAACCTATAGCTATCCTACAATAGTAAGGGTATAGTAATTAGCTAGTTCAGAGTAGTAGACAGTTGTTAACCATCGGGTGGTGAACATTTTTAAATATTATATAGACTGTGACCTTCTAAAAAACATATAAATTTGCTTTCAGGCTTAATAAGAACAACATTCGGTAGAAGCTTCTGCTTATTTTGGGTTAATTGGGTCTAATAACAACTTCTGGTGAAAGCGTTTTTGCTAGCCTAACTCAAAATAAACCTAGCCACCCCGCCAAAGAGTTAAATCTTTGCACTCAGAGACTTTTCTCAGATCACCTGCTAGCAACTTGAAAAGGCATTTGTTTATTTATTATTATAAATTTTTTTATTACTATTATAAATAGGACATGGCATAGAATTTTATTGGTGCAGATTTGTTGAAACAAAAATTGTAGGTCTTGTAACTACCATTAGTTGCTAGCAATTTTTTCGCGTTCTTTCAAAAGAAATATCCGATTTGCTAATTAGATTTACATTTTGTACCTGACTGTGAGGAGGTGGATAAGGTGGAGGTGGTGGAAACTCCAGGTTGACTCTTCGCGGTGTCGAGACACCCGACGCCATTCCTGGTCCTCCTAAAGACGAGGCCATGATGCATCGTTCTTCTGCTAGTCAATCATGCTCTTCTTTCTCATTGCTCCTCCAGCACCCTGAAAAATTACAAACGTTTATTATTAACACTGGATACCAAGAACATTGTTTAGGTTTGACTACCCTTTTGCATGTTAGATTACACCATTTTTATTATTTAATGTTTCATTTGTTTGAAGTACTTCAAGATTGTAATGATTTAATGCAACGTGTATTTTACAGTGTACTAATAATTATGCTATGGAAGCTTAACCCTCATACGTTGCTCGAGCCAAATACGTTGTTGTTCACCCATTTCCTATACTAGGTATTTTGAAATTTTCTGTTTATCTGTAATTGTTTTTGATTATGTATTTGCTCATTACGAAGAAAAAACAGATGGTCAAATCGAAGTGTAACATGAAAATAGATGAATTATATCATATTTGGTATTATTTTGATTAGAAAAATTCCACGCACATGTTGGTGAAAGTCCTATAAAAAAATAACGAAAAATAAAAAAGTTTTGTAATTGGATTAGTAGTGGTCTTCTAGTCTCACACCGATATAGCCGACAATGTTGTGGCCGCGACGCGACGGTTCTCGAGTTTCGCTGTCAGCACCTCCGTACAACATTGTATTTCAAATGGGACGCTCGGCGAGAACCTCCGTATATTAGTTAAGGCAGTAAAAAGAACCGCGAGACTGCCTTAAATCGAATATTTACTGTATTGTGCAACGCAACAGAGAAACACAGACGGAAACCGTGTTTTATGAACTTATAATGCTATAAGTCTGGAGGAATCGAATGGAATCGTGGTCACAGCTGATTTTCCTTTTAAAGATTCTCACCGACGCACAGTGGGGTATTTTGCCAGTTTAGTCCGCCAAAACTATTACGACGTTATTAGTAATGTGAAGGTCATAATATTATATATCGTTGAATTCGTCTTAATACCAGCTACAACATTATCAAATCAAAAATACAGTTTAATGTTTAAAAAATCGAAGCGATCTTGTTTTTTTCTTTTAAACAAATTTTTTAAAATGTTTTTTGTATTGCAATTTATACGTTTATTAATACTGTTAAACTTTTATTTGAAACATTTTTTTGTCAGATTTAGAGAAATTGCTATTACAAAATCCCATTTGGCCAAAACCCCATTTAACAAAAAGTTAAATTTCTCCATGTGTGGCACTCTGTTGCACCTAAACTCTTCAGGATTCTGTAAAGCAATGTCTACTGAATAACCTCAAAAAAATTAGAGATGTTTTGCGGAGAAAAAAAGTTATTACATAATACATTTTAACTTTCTGAAAAAAATTGTACCATTTTCGATTGTTTATTCTATCAAAACCACCGAAGCGTTTAGAACAAAAAGCTATAAAATTACTTTATATACCTTCCTTTACATCCTAGAAATGTTTTTATCCCGATTCCATACACCAAACTTGTGAAAAGAATCATTTCTTTAACACATGTTTTTCGACCCTTCTCTTGGTCACGAGAATATGTCACTTTCAAGTGTCTATATGTTACTAAATAGTACTATTTATAGAAAAATATTATTGTACATTACTCGCATATATATTCAGGTACACGAGAAAAAAGTTTCAGTCATTTTGAACAAACTAAAAATTTTGACTTTTCGCGCTAAACTGGCCAAATACCCCACTGTGCGACGCGACGCGCGTAACCAGGCGTGTCGTGCTTTGATCGCCGCGCGCGATCTACACGGTTTTTAACCGGGAAAGGTATCATTAGGCTCTCACACCCGAGCGGTTTGTCCACGCTTAAGAATTGATCACTTGCCGCAAATAAAAGGAACGTTATGTATGTCCGGCAAAAGTAATAATGTAATGTAAAGTAATAATAAGTGTAATGTGACAACCACGATTTCAATGAAGCGATAGAAAATATCGAAGAACCCGGATAGTTGGGACACCGTGATGCAACGAACAAACATTAAAAGAGTCAAAAGGAATTGAACAATTAACCCATTGCATTACTATCTATTTCGTGATTATAGTGATTAGAAATTCTTCGTCGTTCAGAATTTCATAGAAAAAAGAGAAAGTTTATATTTATTATATGCCTATGTCTTCAATATCGACTACAACAAAATAAAATTTCATTTCGGTTTAAAGAAAATTAATAACATGCATACTTATTAGACTCTGTTTAGAATCTTCATTGCGCGGCTGTCTGTCTTGATATTGTAGAGTAAAATAATAAATAGATCGTAAAAAGATTCGAAAAACCAATCGTACTCAATTGGAATCTATTGTGTATTGTATACGAATAAAAAAGTTGATGATGCTTTTGTTGAATTTCTATCAGGAAGAATATTTTTTAATCAACGAAAGAAATGATTCCTTTATTTTAATTTTCATAAAAGTGAACGTAAAAATGGGAATTTACAAAGAGGTCTGCGGTCTGATCATATTCAGTCAAACTAACTATCGTATATTGTAATATACCTATCCTGTAGATGTACTCCACAATGGATTTAAATAAAACAATTCATGTTGATTAAATAAAATGTCTTTTCCAGCTCCTTAGAATCATATTCACGAACTTTAAAGACGAATATAATTCGCGATTTTATAATAACTACTAGACACTTATGATGAAAGATCTTGAATACAAATTTCGCATATCCAATCTACTAATTAAGAATTTTCTTCAGCATGGTCGAGAATGGTCGTAGGATTTGTAAAAAATTTAATAAAAGGAAACCAGCATCGCAAAGTGTGAGGAAAATGGCAGCGGAAGTTTTCCACGGTGTCCCATTATTACGTTTTGAGGAACGAGACGAAAGGGGGAAACGGTGTAGTATTGGTGAAGGTTAGATAGGATCAGATGCTCGAGAGTAAAAAGATCGCAGGTGTGAGACGCGATCCGCCAACGATTGAGATTCAAAACTCAGTGTGTAATTCGCGAACGCAATATATGTACGCCGCTCAACGATGTGTATAATCTACGCCGGGTGTGAGATCCAGCTAACAAGATAAATATCGTGTTATTTGTGACGCCCGCGTTTATCCGTGTTCCCTCGTGTGTTACAATAACAATGGAAATTAATCTGTTTATCGACAAAGACTACGCGATGCCCCGCGGATCGCCTGACAACCGTATCAAATGTTATTCGCGAAATCAGCAAATGATGCAAATGGATCGACGATTACTTGGAAGATGAATTATGAGTTGGCTGCGATTCTTCGTGTGTTCTTCGTTGTCGCGTGTATTATCTACCTACTACAGTCCCGGACAAAATGATAGCACATGCGTGCTATCTTGAATTTCTCGAAGATCACTTAGAATTTTTGTATGCAACACATAATATCATAATTGTTATTACGCACAGAGATGACACCTCTTTGTAAATAAGGTTGACCTCGCCAGCTTTCTGAGCAAGTAGAAGAAATATACAAATGCTGAGGGCGAAATGATAGCACACTTACAAAATTTATACATATATTTCCACAAAAAGGAAAGTTACATAATAATTAACAGCAAATTAATAATGGGTGTATCCGCCCTTATTTTCTACTACTTCGAGCATCCGATTTGGTAAGGATTTATATAGCTTTTTAATTGTATCTTGCGACAAATTACCCCATTTTATAGCTTCTTTTAATTGTTCAATATTATAGTACTGTTTTCCATTCTTGTAAACAGCTCGTGCGAGTTCTCCCCAACAATTTTCAATACTATTCGGGTCCGGGGAGCGTGCAGGCCATGGCATAACTGATACATTTTCTCTTTGAAAAAATTGTTCTACGATTTTAGCTCCGTGAATGGCACCATTGACATGTTGAAAAATAAATTTACCTTTCGTCGTGCATGTTCGTTAATTCGTTGTGAGATTAGATTTATATATTTCTGACTATTCATTTTTCCTTCAAGGAACTGTATATCTGTTTTACCTTTGTATCCAATTCCGACCCAGATCATCACACCAAACCATTTGTCTTCGTTTTTTCACAATTCTTTTTTTTCTTAAGTCGTGGTAATAAAATGAAAATCCATTTGGGCCGTCCATATTGAACTTCTTTTCGTCCGTAAATAAAATACGTCTTCTTTTCTTCTTCCAGTGAATACGTTCTTTTTCAAATGTTAATCGCTTCTCCTTATGATGTTTTGTTAACGGAGGTTTTTGCTTCATTTTTTAGCCTTATTTGCTAACATGTTTCGTCTCTCCAGATCGTAACAATTATGATATTATGTACTAAATTCAGAAATACTAAGTAATCTTCAGTGCTATCATTTTGTCCAGGACTGTACATAGTGATTCTTTTATGATTTCCACTAACTTCCTAAACATTTTTCTCATGTTCTTTTCGAAAAATTATAAACCGCTACGAATTACCATTTGTGAGGTAATTTTATTCTCATTTACACATGTGGTACAAAAATATGGATCAGACGCGTTTAGACTGAAAACGCGTGTTCAAATTTATTCAACGACATATCAAAATTTGATTATTCATACAAGGAAGTATAATATCGACCTTGAAAAATTAAGTGATCTTTGTAGAATTTGTTAGTTAAACGAACTATTAGTGATAAGTAAGCTGCAGATTTTATACATTTATGATAAAAATGAGTAAGTAAATTTTAAAATAGTAAAAAGATAAAAAAGTATTAAGGATATGAATACAGTGTTTACTCTGTATATGTCCGAAATGCCTAGCCGATAAAAGTTCCAGAACTGCCGCGAGGTATGTACAGTGAATTCCCGTTATATGTCAATAACACGGGTCTTACCAGCACCTATTGCGGATGAAAATATGGCTCGAATGATCAAAATAATCTTCTAGAAAATTAAAAACTTTTAATACTAGATTTACCAGACCAGTCAGAATGACTGGTTTTGATAAATGAGAAATGATATCATGACTTTTGTAGCCATAACTAAAGAATCAGTTTTATGAACTTTATATTATTTTATATGTATTCGTAACAAATATATTTTTTGTTATTGACACTTATACCAGTACCAGTCAAAATGGCTGGTGCATGTTTCGATGTGATGAAATGACATTGGAGCAGCTACAACAATTGATAAGTACTGCAACGTTTTTTCGGGACAGAATATATGATTCCGGGAAAATCATGATTCTGATGCAGTACGCTAACGGCCCTTGGAATTGTATATTTACTCAGGGTATTGGGCCGCACATAAGGTTCTCCTTGGGTTCCGGACACTTGGCTATCTGTAAGTGGAAACTCGATACTCGGGGTTTCTGAGTGTCTTGGCCGTGCTCGGTCATGCTAATGTCTATAAATCTATTTTTGTATTACAATTAATATTATTCAACTTTTTTTGTCATTTTTAAAAATTAAATAAAGACTAGAAACACCACTAAGCACTTTTTCTAAAGACCAGTTATTCTGACTGGTCTTGGTAGAAATGGATATACTTAAATAGCCAGTAAATTTAGTGTTAAAAAGTGAAGTTTTATACATACAATGTATGTTACTTCTGAATTCAATCTTAGTAATTGAAATTTGTAAAGCAGACAGATTGCATAAAGAGGAAAACGAAACCATAGAACATTGCAGACTGAGATGTAAAAAGCTGAAAGTAGAAAAGAACGAATGGAGACGGTACTTGAACAGAGATAAAACAGAGATTGAATGAGCGGGAAAAAGCGAAGGTGGTGGAACGCGAAGAAGAGACCAGTGAAAGGGAAGCTGAGAAAGAAAGGAAAGAAATGAGAGCGAAAGAAAAGCAAAGAACGCACGCTGTGCGAAGACAGTATATATACAAAGGCTAGTGTAATAAGAAAGTCGTAAAGTTAGTTAATTAACACCAAATTTATGGGGCACTAAAAGTCACCATCTTACGTTATTTCATAAAGGCAACAAGAATTGACTGAATCAAATTTTTTACAATTGCTATTGTAATATACAGTTGATCCAAAATGTATTTGAACACTAAATTTTCAATTCTCGAGAAATTTACAAAGCGTTTCTGAGCAAACTTCAAATAACATTTTGTTCTTATTTCCACTTGTAGGATATGCTCCCCAAGCTTGTCCATTAAAATCCGGGACACCCTGTATACCCGCGATAATGCCAACAAGTGTAACTTTCCTCCTCACAGCAGAAACGTCGAAAAAATTCGATTTTTATTGTTTTTTGACAATAATGTCGCACAACAAAAAATCTGAAAAAATTGACGACATCGCCTAGAACAGGCGACTAACTTTATCAGGGAACTGATCAGTAGAATCGCTCGTTTTGATATTTTCGAGAAATCTCTATTTTTCCAATTTTTGGGGGTTTTTTCATTCTTTACAACAAAAAAATCTGCACAAAATTCTCCAAAATGCGCCTTAGGATACAAAATATGCCACATTTTTTCAGAATTTTAGAAAGCTTCAGAGAACGGAAAATGCGCGAAATCTAATTTACCCTGTAACTACCCTCAAGGGCAAGCTAGAGGGCTGAAATTTTACTCAGAGGGGTTTTTCTTGGTCAGCTTTCGAATGGTTCAACAGTCGTTGAAAAACCTCTAAGGGCAGTTTTGACCATCTTAATCGCCTAGGCCCTTTCCTACAAGTGCATCTTTATCTAATAATCTTTTCCAATAATTGTGAATTAAGAAATTTAAAACCCGTCATTTTTACGGCTAGCAGAAGCAGTAGCAGAAGCCCGTCAAGGTTCGAAGAAATGAGGTATCAATGAATGAATAATATAGACTTGTAAAGTTCCATGTAAATTCAAGGAAAATGGTTGCATAACAGTCTCGTACGATCACGTGTAAGCGACATCGGCCGTCAAAGTATGCTCCACTTCAGCGGATTAAGAAAAAGGGAAACACAGATCAATCTATCAATGAACGAAATGATTCCGTGGGCAATGATATTGACCCTAAGCCTTGCAAAGCTTCAAGAATCGTAACGGAGCTGTATCCACGGAAACGAGCTCCAAGATCGCTCTGTGTGGGAGGCGCATGGGAATGCAGCCGACAGAGACAAGCCAGACCGGGCTTCCTTCGCATGATAAACGATCGGTGTCTATCTTCACCTGCCCACGTAACGTTAATGCAGTCAATTACCGGCCAAAGTGATTCGGCCGGAGCCATAATTCTTTTTCGATCGAGCACGCCGATCGAAATTACCGACATCGGAGGGCGATTACGCGCCTGCGCGCAAACATGTTACATACATGGAAAACTGGAGGTCCCCCCGGCGACGTGCAAACTTGAAACTGCAAGTTCCAGCAAGAGTAACCTTGGTTTTCTCGTGTTTGCGAAGTGAAAAATTCGAAAAAATTTGAAAATTCTGTATTAATTTTCTCAGATGCCTTTAACTATCATAGTTTAAGACTAATTAGTCCAAATGTTCTAGAGAAGATAAAGAAACTTGATATTTGTAATTATCGTACAATACAATAGGGAAAGTTAGTGTACAGAAATTTGTTTGTGGTCATGAGAGGTGGTGATCACAGTGTAATTAGTAGACAGCGGATCTCTATGCAAAATTAATATGCAAAATATGCAAAATTAATATACAAAATATGCAAAAATATATGCAAGATAATGCAAAGTATATACGAAATATATGCACGGCATATGCAAAATATATGCGAAAATATGAAAAATAATGAAACCAATTGTACATTGTATAAATATTTTCATTTATTGTTTGTTGTAATTTGCATTACAATATGTAACTATGATTTTTTCCATATTATCAACGGTAAGTTGATGTCTTTTTTTGCTAAAGATTAATTTGTATGCTGAAAATATTCTTTGAACATCACAGGACGTAATTGGTGCATATTTGTACTTTTTCCAATATCTTGCATCAATTTCGTCTGGTCCTTCAGTAGTGTACATATAGAGTATTATTAAGTTTTAATAAAGGATCAAATCCTGGATTTTTTTTAATATATATATAATAATAATCCTGATATTATTATTATATATATATAATAATAATCCTGAATTATTTCTTCACAAACACCGGATACTCGTTCCAGATCTTCAGTAATATCAGTAATTAATTTTACTGATTCGTGCAATAGGAGTCCTTTTGTTTCTAATTTTCTTATGGTAACTGGCAATCTCCAGAAATTAGTTGCAATATACTTTAAGTCATCAAATAATGTTTCATTTTTCATCACCCCTTAGAGCTAATCTAACGCAACTTACATTTCTGTCATCGAATGACTCAATAACCTGGAAATAAATAACGAGCTGAATGTCTTATTTTGTTTAATTATTACAAAACAATACTGACTTCTCTTATGCTGTGCACGTGCTCTGCATAAAATATTGACAACATACTTCAAGGTCATAAAAATCGGTGAGAAAGCCCCTAATGTAAATAATTACCCAAATTTTTTTCAACTGAAATAACTTTTACTAGAAACATTTATATTTTCACTAGAAACATCTAAAAACTCATTTTCATCGGTTTGTTAGTTCAGCCGTTATAATTTAATGAAAAGAGGTTGACACTTTCAGACGTCTGTAAAACTAACAATTTTAAAGATTTGGAAAAAACCTTTCAGATATATTCATGTCTCACTAAAGGCTACAAATTTGAACAAAATCCGAAGCAGCACTCCGAAAAGTGTCCGATTTAATATGGCCGACAAATATTATCCAACTTGTATCGCGTTTGGACTCATTTTATTCAGAAAAATGTCACAGATATATTGGTAAAAGTTTCATATCGAAATAATTGAAAACAAAAGAGTTTTGTTTGTGGTGTGGTCACTCAATAAGTCTTCTGTGTAATATGCAAAACTTCATGGGTGTAGCTTAAACGGGTAAGTACGTAGAAGTTAGTGTGCGAGATTGCATAAGAATATGGTTATCTGGCCCATTAACATACAGCAAGTAATTAAATTGCAACAGCTACCGTACGAAAATTAAATTTCTTATCCGCATGACGAATAATATTAACTGCAATGTTGCTAAATCTACGTTCACGAATCCCAAACTTATCCGATTACCTTCCTTATCTGATCCTGTGCAACGAAATGCAAACATTTGAATATTCCATTTTTTTTTTTTTAACAGAATCCCTCAAGGATCGACTGGCTTTCATCACCATGGGGCACAGGAAGAGAAAACCGTAGACACTTGAGAGTGTCGTAAATTAGGCCTTTCTTGGAACGGAGTCGAAGGCCAGTGACTGTTTTGGCAACCGTAACCGCGGCATTTGTTCATAGGATCTACAGGGTGGTCTGTGCAACTTTTGCAGGTCGTAACTCCTTTGCAGCAGAATTAAAAACGAGAGAAAGACGAATGGTCCAAGACATATATTAACACTAACTTCGAAACACTATTTTCAATCTCCTGCATACAATTTCTTACATACAACATGATCACATTGCTATTTATCTTTACGACTTTTCTTATAGTACGTGTACAATGTATTTTTCAATATTTATTTCTCGTTTTATTTTTTCTTTTTCAAGAAATATTTAAAACCTGTCCCATCTACCGCGGCCGGTCAATGTGACCGCATGAGATACTATGATATTTAAATAGCTCTTCTAAACCTAAACAATCAGTATAAAAAGAAAGGCTATTCTCAATGTGGCATGGCTAACTCAAAATAAATGAACAGCCTTATTGAATGAGACGCTATCAAGTTATGCGTGTTTCATGGCAAATACATCCAAACCGCAAAGGTGGACGACACAGTACAACATTGTAAATCGAGGAAAGACATTTTATAGAAGTTGTTCATCTACTAAGTCATTCAGCGTCAAATTGACTATTATCTACGTTTAATTATATTTACAATAACTTTTTTTAAGGACCGATCATTTTGACCACGTACATACAACGGTAGGAATAGGTATACAAGAAGTGTCGGTAGGTTTAGTTTTTCGCCGAAAAACGCAAGTTGCGTGAAAGATGGAGAAAGATTATGGAACAAAATGGCACTTATAATAATTCAATAAATGTATATCGAAATTTAAATGTACTGTGTTTGAGTTTCCCTTAAAAATCGGCACGAACTTTCCGGACAACCCAATACTTTTAAAAACTATTACGTCTAGAAAAAATTTATTATACAACTTGTCCCATTTGAAATTCTTAGGGCAAAATATCTCGAAAAATATGAATGACGAAAGAACATGTATATTTTAAATAGAAGTTGTACCGTTTCGCCAGAGACACATTATGACGTTATTTGTTCAACCTTGAGATTACCTTGAGAAGGTCTTTACTATTATAGCGAGAACTGCGTCCTTCAAACAATCATAACTTTGTCATTCTTACGAATTTAAGCGAATCTTTTGGCAAACATATTTTTAAAGACATGTGCTTTAAGAAGGTACAAAAAAGAGAAACAGATATTTGCAAAGTTTTAGACGAGAAGATCCCTTTAAAGCAATGCCTACATCGCATCGTATGGCATGCATGATGCGAACACTCGTAATAAAACTCTTTCCTTTCCGTTATTTTTCTCTTCTCCCATCCCTCCCATGTCCCCGTGCAGTAATTGCAATTCAAAAGTAATAAAAGCAATACACGTCGGTAGTCGAGGGTTAAGCAACATGGGTGGGAGAGAAACGGTTCAGATGGTCAAGCGTTCCCGTTGAAAGCTAGTCCTTAAAAAGATCAACATGGCCGACTGAACGCGTAACGAAGCATGAACCGATGAATGTCGCTATATAATATACTATACTATAATCTTCACGACCTCACACTAACGAGAATAAGCATCTATTTTTACTCTACGTATTAGTGTATCGCGTATCTAGAAATAAAAATCCATTAGACATGTTCCATCACAGTTAATCGTCAGGTTGTTTCCTTGTAGTTACACCGCGGAGCTTTGCGCACTTAAAATTTCTTTTCATTTATTGCGAGCATCTAGGAGTGGCAGTTTTAATGTTCACTTGTTTGCGGAAATGTAAACGCACTATATACTGCCATCACATGAATCCTTATAATCGCAATAATATATAAATCAAATTAACGAATCGTAAAATTTACAGTCATAAAACATGTAGAAATTACAAGCACTGGACTATAAAACAGTAAAACTCCAGTGGACTATAAAACATTGAAAATGTCAGAGAAATTTGAAAATACTATCACCTCATGCGTAATTGAGTAAGTCTATTAAGAAAAAGAAATCAATTTTTATTCAATTATAAATTTCTGAGAGACAAACAAAATTCGAATAGACGACACATAGCCACGTAAATATTCAATTTGTTTACCATTTCCATTGCGTGAACTATCCATAGTTCAATCCAATATTCAAATCTTCTATTTGGACATCCTATTCGCCGAGTGTAGTTTGGCCAATTATTGCGTCAGACATTCGACCATTTTCACTAACTTTTACCGGAACGGTGGAAAACGTGACGTCACAAAGTACGTTACACTCAATTTTGACGCGGATAATGTAATTTCACGGAGGAATTCACCACTTCCGGCCGGCGTCGTGCAGACTTGATGAATAATTAACTCGAATTACGTAGTCCAGAACCTCGTTCCGCGACTTTTGACGGTTCGCGATGTCTCTGGAAGAGACGTTCGTGTTCCCGTGGGAACTCGTTAAACTAGCAAGCTTCAACGATCGAATCTGAATTTGTAAATATTTCCGATAACATCGACGCGGTTTGTATTCACCCAGCCCCGATAATGATATCAAAGTACCGCGAGTATCAACAATTTCATTCAATATTTCGGTTCAGCTGCCGTTGGTTTACACTCGATGTTTACACGGGCAACGCGCGAGGGAAAATCGAAGAATAGAGCTATTTAAACGGAATCCCCATGCGGATACGTTTATGGGTCTTAATAACTCAAAGAACGTGTATTTGTTTATAGGCAATTTCCTGTAACACCATATGTTTGAAAATTAATCCTTGAACCCATATGACCCGATTATTTTTCGAAACTATAAAATTCCGTGTAATGTGGGAAACACATGGAAAATGCATTTACATTGCGATTTTAGTTGACAAGATTGTGACAGGCAATAAATAAATTTTTTGGTTACGAACACGCAGTAGAATATGATATTGTGCACAGATGTAACGAAAAAATGATCGCTAGAAAATTATATAAAGAATTTAAATGGTATTTCATATTGTTATTAAATGAAAATGCAGAACTTTTGTTGACTATTGAAAATGTCAACAAACAGTTATCATAAATGTTGTCCGATATGAAGGCGACAGGTGTGCGATGTAAGTGGTTCTTTTTCCCATAAAATGAAAGAAAAGATTTCAAAGTTAAATTAACTTTCTTTAAATGAGTTCTGAAGTACACCTTTACATGTTTTTATTGAACTAAATAAGTTTTGTTTGTTCATTCATTGGTCTTAAAAAAAATAAATAGTTCAATCGAAAAGTACCATTTTATTATTGAAATGCTGATTCTTATTTCTTTTGTAAGCATGATAAAACGATGCACAGTACAAATGATGGAAGCCATTTACATTTATGCATTAAAACCTTGGTAGTTTGTAATTGATTACTTTTAGAATTCAACAAATAGGAGTAACACATTCATTTCTTCTGAGTCAACATCTGTCCTCAATATTTAACCGTAAGAGTAAACGTAGATTTGCAAATGAACGAAGAATTTCTTTTTCTCACAGCAAATTATTAATGGCGTAGCCTGAATGAACGCAGTTGCGAAAGAAATCATTAGGTAAAGAGTTAACAGTTCTTCGTAATCTGATGCAACAATATTGTAGTAAGTAACGCAGATGATTGATGCTCATGTGAGAACTAAACCATGAACATTAACATTTAAAAAAATTTTTACATTCTATGACCCTTAGTGAACATACTGTACCAAATAATACGACGAAAATACTATCGTAGTCTATTTTTAGCAAAAATGTTCTTTTCTTCTCTTGTTATGTTGCAACCCACGCACATGGGCGTATTCATATAATAAATGTGGACAAATTTGCAATTATAGCTTGATTTGAAAACAAAAAAGAATTTTCTCATTAGTTGAACTAATACATATTATAGAAATAAATTGTTATTTTACAGCCTCAAAACTACAACATGAAACATACTACTTTTTAATATTATAATTTCATTCCTGTACAACGTGTGTGTTTTTATATTTTCTTGAGAAAGATGTATTTTTGTGAACATATTTTTTTACTGTGTATTTCTGTAAAATTTGGTAAAATTAATAGAAGCTGTAGGTATGTATAAGAATGCATAGTGGCGTCTCGACTTATTTTGCATGCAAGAATTATGTAAATAAGATAATTTTGTTCACCTTTCTTGCAAAAATACAGTAATGCCACTTGACTCTTGATCTCATACCGCCAAGTGTCGAACTTAAAAAAGTGTAGCGAGTAAATAGACAATTGATATGTATCAGTGTTTCAGTAAAACAATACTAATCTAGTGACTTTTTTGTTTTTAATTGTTTTCGCGGAACTTTTACGAACACATTCGTGACACTTTGCTGATTAAAATAAGATCAAACACAATACAATTTGTGTCATACTTACTTGTTTAATTCACAATACAATAGAACCTCGATTATCCGTACTAATCAGTGGAGCACGAATGGTCAGACAACAGAACTATTCAGATAAAAATTACCTAGCTACAGGATTACATTTTTACTGATTTAATATGCTCTGAACTATGTTTGGTCTCAATCAGAGAAATGTCACAAATATTTCTGAAATAAGTCTCGTAGAAAAATAATTAAAAACAAAAAAGTTTTATCACTGGATTAGCGTAATGAGGATAAATTTTTCGCAGATATCTTATACATATCTCTCTCTCTCTCTCTCTCTCTCTCTCTCTCGCATATAATATCGAAACATTGCCGTATTCGTATGCGCGACACGGTAGCTCAGAGGCATGTCAATATCACTGGGACGAACTACAAAGGCGGTTGACGTTTGCCGCGGCCAAAAACACAAGGTTCTTCGAACTGAAATATCGTTTCCGGTATGTCCTGTCCGGACCACAAATATACGCGCATATTTTCGACGGACGCCGGGTAAGTATTTTTGGCCGTGGTCCAACAACCGGCTAAACGATAGGAAGAAGAAGGGCCCCTCTGGCCTCTCGATGATGTTGATTCCCTCCGTGTACGCGACCCGAAAATATACTTCTGGACCACGTTACGACTTCCACGAGTCGAGAAAAGCACCGTGCTGCCTCTCTAATCCGCTGTCGGGAAGCCTCTTACGCTTTTACGCCGACTTTGCATTGGCCCCTACATGTACAATTCCGTTTCATCCCGATTCAAGCGGAAAGGGAGCGAGTCGAGCCGAAGAAGCGTGTCCAATTTGGTGGGACCGACTTTCAAAGCACGTGCTCTCTACCCGGTCAATTATTCGTCTCTATTAAGCCAATTATTTCGCTGGATTATTTCGAGAACTCGGCGACCGGGGGAAAAACACGACGATTAGGGGAAGTTACCCTAACGCCGCACAGTAGGCGAAAACGCGAAATCGGTACTCGAAAATGGAAAAAATTTTTCTTGTTTTTAAATAAATGAGTAATGGGAATGTTTTAAAAACATTCCAGAGGATGCAAATCCGAAAAAAAATTTGTTATCCTCCTCCACGATTCACAGGAGGCCGACAAAGTTCGAGGGAAAAGTAAAAGAACGTGAAATTGTCTCCTTTCAAATGATTTTTCCAATATTCACGTGCAATTTAAAAGAAAACTATTAGCAATAGCCGAGTCGGGTTTAGACAGTACGAAAGATTACATCCTCTAGGATTAAAACGATTTCAAAACAAGTAATTGTTATTACGTCTTGAAAATTATAGTTTTTTCAAGTGAGCACAAGTTTTTCGCCTATCTTTGAACATTAAATATGCACATCTCAGCCGGTACCTAGTAGAACCTAGCACCTATATACAAATTGCAGTCTTGCGTGTTCCTTCCCGTACTACCATTTATTATTTCGGTTTCAGTGATTAAAAAATACACCCGAACAACATGAATAGTAGGGAAGAAGGATAACGAAAAAACTTTTAAAATAAACTTCAGATTGCTGGAACTCTAGAGCCGAGACAGACAAACCAAAAATAGCCCTACAAAACTTGCGAGGATATTCCAGAATATTTCGATCATTATACTTGCGAACAATTTCGTTTTAGGATTAAAATTTCATCAAATTTTAGGATTATCCTAAAACTACAGTAGTTCCTAAAATTACAAACTAAAATTGATTTCGATTGATCAATTTAATAAAGAAAAATATGAAATATATTAACATATTAATGCCGATGATGATTTCATCATTTTAGAAAATTGATCATTTATAGTTAAGGAGTTCTTAAAGATTTTTTAATTAGCGATGGCAAGTTTAATCGTGAGTCAATAAACCATCGCCAGAGTGACATGATCTAATCATTTCCCTCTCGAAATTACACTCAAAAAGGAGATTTTTACGCTCCTTTTTGATATATTACGTCATTTAGTGTTCTATTAATAGGTTCCCGGCACTCAAAGTGCTAATCGAGTTGCTGCATTTTTAAAGTCCATTGAAGGATTCATTTTTCAACCATCATACATAAATAACCCCGTAAGTAGCCCTTAAGATTGTTAAAAATAGAAACCAAGTTTGATCATGTGTCTCGTAATCTATTCATCACAGCAAGAACCCGTTAAATGTATAGATTGTATATTTTTAAGAGTTCGCATATCCGAGCAGATTAAAAACGAATTACTTACTGAACAGATATGTTAGCATATTTTTGTAAACTTTTCAGTAAGCTGCATTTATATACTGAAAACACAGATGAACTAACATTAAAATATAACTTTACGTGTTTTCAAGCATGTTTTTCACACCAAACTTTAAAAGCTACAATCAGCCCTTATGAAAGATACGTTATAAATATTTTTCCGAACATAAATTCAGTAAAAATCGATTTCTTACTTGCTTGCTTTATGTAAAATTGAAATTGTCTGTATCAGTTGCAACAAACGGGACTTTGATAAAAATTTAAATCTTCTCTTAACAATGTTAATAAATCAAGTATAATAATAACAATAATTTTAAATTCTTCTACTTTTGTATGCTTTATCCTTTTCACCATAAGTTCATAAAATCAGCAATCTACCTACAAGGATACCTACAGTGGTGACCAGTTACACACAAGGTTGGTGGGAAATGAATGACCGATGAATCAGCGCTGTTGAATTTCATATCGTGTAATAAGTAATTTATATGTGTTAGTCAAAATAATCCCTATTGCCAAATTGTACACTTTTTTCTTCTGAGTTACATGATTACTTATATTTTTCTGTTTAAATTCTCCAGCTTTAGGATCAATATAGTCTTCAAAATTGTACACAACTATTGCTCTTGCTGCAATGTTTTTCTGCTTAAAGGAATGTGTACTAAAATGTCAAAAAGGCCATACAAACTCGTTGTGTTTCAAGTGTGTTTTACGCGACTACTATTTACCAACCGATACGCATATGTTTATGCTCATTTTATTGAACCACAGTGTCGGAGATAATAACATCAACCAAATCACACTTTACCTACGTTATATCAAGATATAAAAAATTTTTATGACTTATTAATCTAAATTAATAGTAATAGTTCATTTTTATTACATACATACTTATCAGTAGACTACAGATTTTCCGAGTCCATAGTAAAAATGAGTTGATAGCAGACTACAATTCATTTTTTACAACACTACAAAGATTAGACAAATTCAAGAGTATTGTTATACTATTTTCACCATATTAAAATGACTAAAAATATAAATAAATTTGTTTAACTCAACACTAGATTGTTGATTCTATGCATTTGTAACAAATGATATATCGCTTTAAACGTGTTAAAGTGATTAACTTAACTTAATCTTGCAATTAAAGCACAACATTTTCATTTGCATAAAGATTCAGTTCATTTGAAGTAAAGTTGAATTGCTATTGCTAAACTGAGGATTTGTATTCGAAATAAAAATAGGTTGTATTAACCGTAAGTTACAGGAGCTGCTTAGACACTCACATTTATTTATTTTCATTATAATTTTACCAAGTTGAAAATGATACAACAGTTCTTTAAATATGCTTACTGTTTTACATTTGATCCATTCATTTTTTTTTTATTCAAAGTAGCCAATATGTATTGTTTTTGATATTTAATATGTTGTTTTTCGAAAGAACCAATTTTTGTTTTACATTCATCGTGTTCATTTCCGAAAGTTCGAGGCAGTTTTAAATATACATGGTAGCCATTATATGTTCATACCGGTAGATTTTCTCACGATCTATCGCACGAGGCAATGGTATTTCGAAATGGGAACGCGATACCTATTGACTCGACGATTATGAATCAAACCCGGTAAGGAGAAACGAGACTGCACACGATGGATTGAGAAATTCGATCAATACGAAATTCGCTTCAATTCCATACTGGCAAAAAAAAAGTATCAATCTGAATCGGCGGAGACCGCAAAACTGTTAAGGTAACTGTAGTACGTTCGGTCAGCCTGTGGGTGACGAGTGCACTGGTCGTTTCTACTCATCTTTATTTTCCACTGAATAAAATGTTCATATTTACAGTCTCTACTCGATAAGTGTCCCAAATATCTAGCCTATAATTGTCCCAGAACTATCCCCACTACCGCGAGGTATACCCCGTAAGGGGCCCCGGCCGGGCCTCTCAAACTTCGCTGTCCTTTTCTACATTCGGCAGTGGATCAAAGCATTGTATCTTCTAATTGATAATTGCTCCTGGCCATACCCGTGTTTTGCACAATTATCGAGTAGACACTGTATTTACCCAGGAAGTTCGCATTAAATTACTATTCCTAGTACAAACTGTCTAATCGAATGCTTAAACCTGATTCATCATTGTTTTCCAATTCCGAAATATTTAACAACGATTATTGAATTCATTGCTTGATTTGCTTGAAGATACTAATACTTTAACGTCCTTAATGCTAATTTCTAGACCGCGACACTTTATGCAAAAAGTAAACATTTTTTGTATTTATCTAAGAGTTTCTTTGTTCCTTCAGTAATTTCAGTAGGTCATAAATATTGCCTCGATAGTGTTTAATGTTTGAATATTTACTACTTTTTAAAATTACATCCACCTGTGTGACGCCACGCTGCGCTGTCCCCTAATGATATATGTATAGGTAATAACATTTATCTTTTCCGTTAACTTTAATACATAGCTCGCTTCTTTTAATATTCATGACATAAGCGAAATACATACATGCATACTCAACTTATGGAAGGCACTAAATATGAGTATCTGAAGCGTGAAGCATGCGTGCTTCAAGATATTATCGTTGTGTAGAATACAAATTGTACTGCTACAAATGCGTGATTCATTCCGTGTTCTCATAACCAGGCCTTCGAATGATCGAAATTTGGATAATTGACGTTAAGCGACCTTCTACTGTGTATGAAGTTTGAATATTCGTACAGTTCAAAAATTTCAAACTGTAGTATTGATGTAGCCAACACATTATCTCATTTCTCTTGAAGTAACGTATAAATACCAATTTCAAATTAGTATCTTTTTTGTTCGACTTCTTGTCATAATTTTTATTCATTTATGTGTAGTTCTTGTTCTTGTATTATAGTACGAATACATATCACATAATAAAAAGTGCAAAAAGGTTTCTTGTACAGTCTCATACTTAAATTTCGAACAACTATTCTTTCTTTAATTATATAAAATATTCCTAACTTTCTTAATATAATTTTTGCTAAGAACAATAGAACAGCCATTTTTTATTTGTTAAAGACTAAAGCTTCAAAACTTCTTAAGTACGTATAATGTATCTTTAGAGTAACAAAAAAAAAATCCATGAATATCCCAAACCGATAAATCAAACCAGATTCTTCAATTTCCCATAATCTTGTATTACTAACAGCTTAAATATCATTCTGTGCAATATTTTTACTTTGTTGATGATAAACGAGAATAGAGATTTTAATTCCTTAATTTCACACATTTCTTGTAAGTACACATTTCACACCGGCACTGGAGCAACGAAAAGCTGAGTTCGAATTTCTCGAACAAGTTCGTATTCGAACCGATATTTGAATATTTAAATTTTTAAAGAATCAGTTTGCACACGTATACGAAATAGAGAAATTATCCGGTTAACAGGTTAAGAATTCCGTCGCGTCGTTCCGCTCGTTTCAAAAGTAAACTCGATCCGTTTAACCCTCGTGCGCCGTTCAGGTAAATTTAACACAAAAGCAAACTCTCCCTTCCCTTGTATTCTTCCTCAAAGAATTCTATAAATTACTTCAACGCTTACATTTTTTCCTTCGATTAGATGTTAATTTTAGTACAATTTAATTCATAAATAATTCACATAATCGCTCGAACAGCGCCGAAAGCAGGAACTTATATACACACTGGTATTAGGCCAAGAGAATTATACCGAAACCGATATACGTAACATCGAAATAAATACCGCTATTGTAGAAATTATAGGTAATGAAGACACGTTTATTTGTGTATAATTCAAACTATATATATATTAACTATATGTACGTGAAAGAGAATAATAACAATAAATTCAGATGTTACATAACATTTTTATTAGCCGTAAGCATTAAAATATCATTGAGTATATCGTCAAATAAATTTTATCGTACAGACAATAATATACAATACTTTAGTGATAAAAACAGTCTGAATTTAAACAAACTAACAAAACTAATTAAGTAATGTACTATTAAACTAACAGTAAATATTAATAAACTAAAGTAATAAATTCAGTAGCTACTATTTTTAAATACTTTCGTACTTTCCATTGGGATCGATTGTCATTTGTTTATACTGTATCTGTACTCTGAATGTCACTATAGCCACGCCACAGCGACTTTCTGTAGATCAGTGCGTTTAAAATTAAAGACACTTGTATCATTAGCGGTAATGTTAAATTCATTATTGCTTACAATTTATTAAACATTGTGTAAGTAAATTACTTTCAATTAAGCAAAGTCGTCACATAGCAAGTTTCCAAAAAATTGCAATGGGTAAATACAAATAGGAAAAATGCTGATAATTATTTGTATTTCGATGTTACATATGTAAATATATCGGTTTTGGTATGACTTTGCCAACATAATCAACACTATGACAATACCTACAGAATCCAGCAAAAGACTCTTTTTGAAAAACATGTTGAAAAATGTAGTGAAATTAAAGAAATCGGAAAAATTACCGGCAAATAAAGGTAAATATGCCGGTATTTTTTATATCGGTATGCTCATCGTAGCGGTATGTGTTTCGGTATCTATAAGGTTATAAGTCAATAACCGAAAAATATCGGTATTTCGTATTTCGGTAAAAGTCCCTGGCCGAAAGGTTAACACCACAGCGTTCCGCGGTCCCGACGTCTGCGCGGACTAAAGCATCGCGTTAATAACATCGGTACACTTACCTGGTGGTTCTCGTCTCGCTTGAGAGCAGAAGATGATGCTCACTGATTATGTTGTTGGTCGTTGTAAATCCATTCGAAATTGGAAAAAAGGTCGTGCGTTCGCGGCGTAAACACACTTCGGACCGGGCCACACACAGGCAGAAAACACAGGGACCATTCGTTCGCGCCTCGTGCTTAGATAGTTTTGCGTTCGCTCATTGTTGAATGTGGCCAAGCACGCCCCCTTTGAGAGACCGGTCGACCGAGGAGCGGAGCAAAGAACGAGAGAGGAAGAGAGAGAGAGAGAGAGAGAGAGAGAGAGAGAGAAAGAGAAACAGGCGGAGAGAAAGAGAGTGGATCGCCGAGCCAAGAAAGGGACAGGGCGATCGAAGGGAATGTGAGATGAAAGGAGCGAGGACGACACACAGGCCGAAGAGAAAAGCCGCACGGATTTCTTAACCACGGACGACACTTTAGGTAACACTTTATTCACTGATTTACAGGGATCGATCGGATCACTGTGTGCTGGACGGGCCCCGATCCACGGGAACACCGACCACCGGTGACAAATATTCAGCGACGATTGTTACGGCTGGGTCGAGCGAGCACCGCGCGTGTCTTCAGATTCCGACTCGTCCTCCAGGGACGAGGATCGACGAAAGATACCGATTTCACACGAAAATTGCCGGTCAGTAAACCACTGGTCTTCCGAATTGCACTTGGAATCTCGTCGGTACGATGATCGAGTATCGATCGCGGATTCTCAGTAAGAAGCACTGCCCTTCTCGGTGATCATCGACGCTACTGCGACAGGGATGCGCGGACAAAACATCGGAAAAAATACACAGACGGCACGCACAAGTGTCGACGAGCGTGCACCTACTGGAGACGGAGAGTTGCGCGGATCGAGAGAGGTTCCCTTTTTCCAGTCCAACACACAAAGCGTTGCTCCTTGGTCGCGGCCCGGCCTCTACTGAGAAACAAGTACGCCAGGGGGCAGTCACGAGCAAGCGGTTCTCGGAGAGCCGGGAGCCTGAAAACCGTCTTCAGAAATCCCCGGTGCCCGTCCGTGAACGCTTTCGGTGGATGTACAGGGTGTTCGACTAACCGTAAGGTACAAGGCCCTATTTCTACTCATACTGGGTTTATGGCTATCTTCGAAACCTGTCAAATGAATTTCCGTATAGGTAATGCCAACCACAATTGCTTGTTTTTATAGAAAATATAATCTGATTATTAAGTACATTCAGAAAAAACGCGTTATAAAAACTTTGAATATTAATGATTATTAATAATCGAAAATCCAGAAAATGTCCCTATTTATACTCACTCTGAACTAGGAATGTACGTATTTCTACTCGCAACACGTATCGATTTCTACTCATTCACTTTCATGATTGTTTTACTAAGAGACTCTTTAGTATAGGGATGATATTTATTTCTTTTTCTGTTTTGATATTTTTTTTGTTCATAGAAATTAATGTTGCCATAATTATCAATTTAATGAATTTTTGAACGTATTACCATTAAAGCATAATCCAATTACATATATGTATAAGATTAAGAAACCAATATTTAAAAAGACATAAAATTTGAAGATAATAGAATGAAATTGATGTTATGTCGTGATAAATCTTTTAGACATTTTAATGCATACAATAGGAGCATCATTAGTGAAAATATGTATTTATGAAAATGCACGAAAAAGCAATATCTATTTTGAGGTTATATCACGCTAGAAAGCTCCGAGTAAAAATTCGTACATATTGATAAACTGTACATAGTATGTATATCTTATAGTAACTACTCACTTAAATTCTACACAAAAAACACATACAAAAAGCTTTAAATCAAGATTTGGAATATAACTTTAATTTTGTTTCTTAAAAAGTACACTTTGTAATATATTACGGAACTTGAGTTTTAATAACACATTATTAAATTCGATTCACTGTTCTTAGGAGAAGTGTTAATGCTATGTCTGTATTTGCGAGAAAATTTGATAAAATATCTTTTAGGACTACTTTTTAACTTACTTTTAGGACTCTTTTAGGGTTAAAATATTTTTTTAAATATTTTTTTTTATTTTTTAGATATCTTGCCTTTTATAGAGCAGGGGATTAACGCGACAAACTTAAAAAGATTTAAATATATATCATTTTTATGTTTTCTAAACATTCACAGAAACAAAAAAAATACCCAGTAGAAATGAGGACATGAATAGAAATAGGGCCTTTTACCTTAATCGATTAATTAAAGATTGGACTAAAACGTTATCGAAATTGCTGTGGTGACCACGTTTTCGGGTTATTTGCGATTAAAAATCCGTCGATAGCGACGCGCGCAAGTCAGGTCAGAAAGAGCGCGACCAGTGACGTGTTGGCAGGCTGAGAGACCAAGACAGAGAACCAACTCGCGCGTCGCTACTGGCGGTGCTTTGATTGTTAATAAATTGAAAATGAAGCAGAAATCATGATTTTTTCCCTGTTTGTTTTAATCTTATTTTGGATTATAGAATCGACTGCTGAAACGTTTGATGCATGTAGACACCCTGTATACGGGACCAGACGAATGAGCAAGCCAAGCAAGTACAATCCGCCCGCTCGCCTCGCTATTCGCCTCTGAGACGACGTTCCATTGTTTCGTTCTCTCCTGGCTCGGGAGCGTGGCACACACACGCACATGGACACGCACACATACTGTGCAATGGGGTGAATTATCTATGGTTGGAACCGAAAATATCTCCGTTATTTTGAATGACTCATACAAATTTTCTAGACATTATCACCATTTCCCTGAATTTTAGGATCATCGATTCTCTATATGTGAGATAATGTACCTTCCCTAGCATCAGATTCGAAAAACAAATTCAATTATGTGTAATGGTTGACGTTTACTCGATCCCTGTTAGATTCGTTTCTATTAAAATTAAAATACTTAACCTAACATTTGTAAAGTGATTTTAAACGAATTTTGGTCAGGTCTGGGTTAGGTTTTTGGGAAGGATCCCCGCCCCTGACCGAAAGAGAAAATTTGATCATCGAGGAAAGGTGGAGTTTGTTCTCGGTATTGCAAAAGTTTTCTACAATTATTTCTCAAACCGAGACCGTCCGGTGATAACATGTATAGGAAAAGTTGTTCAAAATGATGACCTTGATAACATATTTCAAGGTCATTGAAATCGGTGAGGATCCCCCTATTCCGAATATAGTGTTTACTCGATATATGTACAACACACGGGTCTAGCTGGAGACATATATCGGCCAGGAGATACACCCGAGCCGTGTTATGTTTACACTCCTCGGTATCCGAGATCCTCGAGCTTCGTGAATCCTCACGAGATATACCCCGTGGTAGTGGAGATAATTCCGCGACGTTTATCATCCAGGCCTTGACATCTTATATAGATAAATCACTATTCTACTATTTTTTGATCCACGCCGGTGGTAGAAAAGGACAGCGAAGCTCTAGAGGCCTCGGTTCACGGCCCCTTACGGGGTATAGCCCGCTGTAGTGGGGATAGTTCTGGGACTTTTATCAGCTAGGCATTTGAGACATATAACACTGTAATTACCACAACTTGTTTTCAAGAAGGCTGACTATTGGATAGAACCTGAAATAAGACACACATTTCTTCTATGCTACAATTTCACGTCTTCCAATGTTTATACTCCGTCTATCCCACAATAATAGTAGCTGTTGCAGCAGAGCAAAATAAATAAAGAACGCAATATTTATTATCGAAAATCTAGATTAAATTAAACAATAAATTAAAAATATTACTCCTACTTTTTATTTTGAGTGTTCAGATAGTTTCTGGACTTTTCAATAATTTTGTTACTTCATTTTAAACTTGTAGGTAGGATCCCTTGGCTGCGAAACTTTGCTTTCCTTATATGCGTGAGCTTAAAATTATTGGAACCATCGTTCTTCAAACTCTCTTTTTTCATCTTACTTTTACAATGGGTTGAGATTCGACTGAAATAAAACAATTGATTTCGATCAGCGGATGAAATTAGAAAAATAGTTATAATTCGTAATAATTAGGTTAACCTAAAAATTGAATGTGTCAAAACAAATGATAGATGTCATGTAACATTGATTTTGATTGAAGGCTTTGCAATTTTGCGCTACAACATAACTTACAGCTGCATTCGCCAATAATTCCAGTTTAAATATTCACTTGCTACTAGCATTATGGGACAGAAGGAGTATTATTTTATTACCAAAATTTATCTAGATGATGATAATCGTGTTGACTACTCCCACATGTTAAACAGACGACTCACAATAAGAATTTCACCGGTGGTGATCTGAATATCAACCGTTATTGAACTACGAATTTTATGCACTTATGATAAAAATGAGTAGATCAGATTCAAAGCAATAAAAACATAAAAAAACTTTAAAATATTGTCGTAGTGTATTAAACTTTACAAAGTTATTAAGAAAAGAAATAAATGCGCCTATGTACCGCCTGTATTCTTTAATTAATACAAACGATTTTTATTTTGCATAAAGAATCGCAGTTTGCTTATAAGAAAATATGTGATTACACTTATTTCTGTCAAAAAAGGATAAACATAGAGTGGTATATAATTTTCTCCACTTCTGAATGTTTTCATTATCAGCAAAAAGACGATGAGAAGAATTATATTAGAATATTTAGATAGATTGTTGTTAGATAGATTATTGATGTACTATAACCATTGTTTTAACAGTTTTGTCATATTTATAACCTGAAAAAAGAAGATGAAATTATATATAAAATACATATACATATGTCAGTATATTTATTTTGCATAAAATCTGCAGTCTAACCATTACCGAAATTCGAATTTGTTTTTCTATTACTATTAACGTTACAACAACAAAAATGTTATCTTTCTGAAGAAACATATTGATGACCTTGAAATTTCAGAATACATAACCTTGGAAACGGAATTTCTCTCATGGGTAAACATCTGTTTCGTTGGGAATTCTCGCTTGTTATTAAAAACAATAGAGTTTTCTCGCGCCATTAAAAACGGTGGAAATAATTTAAGATCCGGATTAGATAATTCACCCTGTATACATACATACATGTAGAGACGCGGTCGCGGTAGCGCTCGTGTACGCCCGAACACCACACCGTTACCTTAGCACGTACGAGCAGGTTAGGGAGCCACGCGCGCATACGCATACATAAATAGTATGTGTGTATTACATACATGTCCAGCACAGGCACACTCCGCTAAAAGCCGACCGTCCAACCAGTCACGCACGATCTCTCGTTCGTGTATGAATGTCGTAGTCCGGTTACCACCGGACCCGAACCCATCACGAACACAGGCTAACTTAGGGCCGCCACACGCACGATCATTCTTACAGTCCGTTTTACTTGTCGGGTCCAAAACGGTTGAGCTCACTTACACATTTTCTTTTTGGTTTCATAAAGAAGCGTCGTCGATGCAAAGACGTCGACGATAGCTGCGCTAGCTATTATCGCAACGAGCGGAAAAATTAAAATGGTTGAAACAATAGTTTCTCGAAGGAATGACCTTTTGATTTCGACCCAATGTGCATAATCAATTAGACGAGTAAGAGGGAATTGTTTAACTAAAAACGAATACAAGTAGGCCTGCCTTGTATAGAGTAATTGTTCCAGTAGTCAGCCACGTAAGGCAAGCAGCTAGCCATCTTAAGCGTTGTCATTAATAATATATTATTTTCTAAATGTTTTATAATATGGGGACATGAGATTACGCATTGTAAGTAAGACAAATGATCATTATGCTATTCAAAGGTGTAATAATTTGTTAGATGACATTTAAATTAGACATATTTAACCTAATAGGTATCTTGGGCACAGTGTCTATCTATAATCTATGAAAATCATTCCAGAAAATGGTGATAAATACGTAGAAAGATGGTAGGCATAACAATGCAGGGTTACGTAATGATAGATGAGGGTGATCGAATATTCATCACTCCATAAATAAGAAAATTGGAATTCAACAGAAAGGTACTGGTGAACACAAATGACGAATAAACTCGTCACTCACGGTAAGCAGGTTATGTCACGATAGGGAACGCGATACGCAACGCGACGTTGGAACCTGAAAAATTAAATTTCTTGCGAACCTTATAATGACCGATTTCAACATACGATGCACATTCCGTCTTGTGTTAAAACATGTGACTGTGCAAGCAAAACGGACTGTACGAACGAGCGTGTACGACGGCCCTTATGGTCGTGCGCTCGTGTGCTTGCACTCTCCGTTGAGTGCCGAGTGTTCGCGAACGAAAAACTTCTATCGGTCGTGTATCGGTGGAAATTCATTGTATGTACCTCGTTTCTTTCCACTTGGCCGTTTCTCCTCGACCTTGCCAGTCATTTCAGGCAATTTCACCGTCGTTTTGACGGTATTTACTATTAGCTGGCCGACACCGCCTGGCGACCTACGATGAGAGGCTGAAAGTGGCCTGAGAGAGAACGGGAATCGAGCTGCTTGCAGGAGAAGGAAGGATGGCGCTCAAAGGGAATTGAAGAGGCCGGGTCGAAAGAAGGGAGCTGAGACCTGGCAGCTAGGTGGGAGATCGTGGAAGGGGAAGCTGATGTCGAGCAGCCGAACTTGACCCTCGTTGGATCTGCATTTTCGTCGGTTTGTTTAGCCGACAGAAAATAGCGTTTTCTACCCCGTCGTTTGCGAATGCTTGCGTTTCATGGTTTGAAAAATGAGTGCGAGCAGAAAATAGCCATGGAATTTCGTCACGGAAATTTTTGAGAAATGAAGCTTTTCATCGCGTTCTCTTCAGCAATAGATACTAGAAACTGTCAGAGTTGAGAGCGATGAACTTACAGTAAGAAGCAAAACTGAACCAATAACCACAAGTTTTGTATAAATCATTATTTATTGCTAGGAATATAGAAGAATAACAAAAAATCAACATTATAATTGTTTTTGTCAAAGTTAGAAGTAACTTAAGAAATTTTTTTCAATAATTAATGTCTTCTCGATTAGCAACGACGACAAAAATAGATTGACTCGGTTTTGCACCGGTCCCCACAAGAAATGTTTGCGTGGGATGTTCTAGTAGTATGTTTACATCTAGCACTTTGGTATGTTTACAAACTATTAGTCTACATCTTAACACTCAGTTCTTCGCAATCAGTCGAACGGAAAAGCACGCAAGTGAAGTGAGAATAAATATGAAGTCAATTGCTCCAAATTGTGTAAAAAAAGTCATTTCTCTTTTGAATGACGGCTTGTCAACGCGTAAGACGGCTAAAACGTGTAGTGTTAGTCAATCGACAATGCAGAGAATACGAAAAAAATACTGTAAAAGTATATTATTAAATGTTGGAGTAAGACCAAAAATATTATCACCGCAGGATGAACGAAGGATTATACGGTTTGTCACATCTGGTGAAGCTTCAAGTTCCATTATGGCTGCAAAATTATTAAAAGAAGATACGAATGTACAAATAAGTCAGTGGACAGCACGAAGAACCCTCAAAGGAGTTGAATTTAGAAGCATTAAGAAAAAAAAAGAAGCCAATATTATCGAAAAAAATTTTAAACGTCGTTTGGAATTTGCTACAAAATATCAAAGCTGGACAACTACTGACTGGGAACGGATTATTTGGTCAGACGAGACCAAAATTAACAGAATTTGTTCAGATGGCATGTCGTGGTGCTGGATTCGTAAAAATGAAAGGCTTAAACCACGACATGTGAAACAAACGTTAAAGCATGGAGGCGGATCCTTAATGTTCTGGGGGTGCCTAACAGAATTTGGTGTTGGATCACTGCACCGAATTAATGGCATCATGAATCAGTACATGTACAAGGATATTTAACAAGATCATCTCATAGATGCTGTTGAAAATATGTCTTTTGAAGAAAAGAATGTAATTTTCATGCATGACCGAGACTCTAAGCACACTGCTAAAAGTGTAAAAAATTGGCTCTGTACTAAAAAATTTTCTGTTCTGGATTGGCCTGCACAGAGCCCCGACCTCAACCCCATAGAGAATCTATGGGCTTTACTAAAAAGACAACTTCGGGATTCATATGACTCCCAACCAACATCAATCACAGATTTGTATAATAAAATTCAAGAACTGTGGGAACAAATATCTCCGGATTATTGCAAAAAATGAGTAGAAAGTATGCCAAAGCGAATTAATGCAGTTTTACAAGCACAAGGGTTGTGGACGAAATATTAAAAATAAATTATGTATTCGATACTGCCAAGTATTGGACATGGTGCAAAACCGAGTCAGTCTATTTTTGTTGCCATTGCGAAAAAAAAAATTCATAAGTTACTTCTAACTATGATAAAAATAATTATAATGTTGATTTTTTGTTATTCTTCTATATTCCTAGTAATAAATAATGATTTATACAAAACTTGTGGTTATTGGTTCAGTTTTGCTCCTTACTGTAAGTGTTCAAAAATAATTTTTTCAGGTCATTAAACATACTTATTAATGATACGTTTCCAAATTGTGTTGTACGTAATATCTCTTTATTAAAAAACACTGAAATAAATTTTCCAAGTGTAATGTAAACGTTATAGAATATGATTTTGAACACATGCAGAGTGAATGTGTCTTATTTCAGCACTTATCCAAAATTCAGCCTTTCTGAAAACAAATAGTTTAAAAATAAATATTTATTAACAAATTATTATATATTGGAATGATCAACCTATTCATAATTTCCAGTGTGTAGCCTTATGTCGACATAGTATAAAACATTTAAGAAATAGCATATTAACAATAATAACATTTATCTTTAGCATTTGGGATTGTGTGTCATTTTTTATTTTAAAAAATTTTCAGTAAAAGAGAGGGAAATGTAAAGTAGTCTTAAGAATGTATAAATATGGATTTGCTTCGTGTGCAATTAGTCCTTCTGCGATACGGTTCGAGTTGTGTGGGACATCTTTATCAAAGCAACATGCATATTTATACCTTAAGGCTACTGTAATTTTACGATAATCACATTATTGTTACTTTTCCTCATTGTTTAGTTTTAGATTCATTTTTACAAATATGGAGGTTAATCCTTCATCTGATATACAAAAATATACAACATTCCATTTAAAAAATTGAAGGTCACCTTCATATCTAACGAAATAGTATAAACACAAAAAAATTATATACGCCATTGTGTTACGTATAAAATTCAGTACTACTTTTTTCTCTTCCATTTCTTTCTAATATTTACTATTTACAAGAAAAACGCTGGCTAGTAATAGCGTGAACACCCTGTATACGTTTGTACTAACTGCCTATATGTACTAACTGCAAGACTATCTTTCATTATGCATAATCATTGTTAAATGGCAAAAAGAAAAAAATCCTAAAACACGTATCCCCTATTTTGGATCAAAGATCACACCTAACAAACTAACAATAAATAAGAGAAACTGCAAAAAAATCTAAATTTTAAATATATTGTTGAAACAAAAAACTTTCGTCAAAATTTTCTTGCGCAACTACATTTCCCATCAGAAAACACATAATTTAAAAAAAAATGTAGTTTTTTCGACTCCTGGTTTCCGAGATATCTCAAAGAATGTGGTTTTGACCCCCCACTTTGTGGGCTGTTTTCACTCCTTCAAAGTTATGTTATGTTATGTTGCCGATAAAAAAAACACGTGTCAAATATTTTTCGAAAAACTATATCTCACATAAGTTTCATCAAAATCGGCCTGTATCAATTGAATATGTTTCTTTATTGGTGAAGCAGCATCACACATCCTTATATTATACGTAATCTACACATATATTATAAAGACGAGAATAGTAGTTATTTTTTTAAGTAAATATCCAAATTAGGAAAGGGATAATTGCATGTGAATTAAATCATTTTTTGGGATTATGTTTCGAATTTTGATGCTATTGAAATATGTTGTAGTACAAGTGAAAATGGGATGCGGGGGTTGAGCCATTATTTTATAATCTTCGAAATTGTTTAAAAGATATAGACCAACGAAGTTTGCCGTTTTGGACGAGTTTTATGAAAACTGCCTCCACATATCAGAGTTATTATTAAAGATAAAAACATTTTCTTTTTTTTTAATCATCATTGTTAAAAACTGTTCTTCTTAATTAATTTATCACTTTATATTTAAACGTCATTTCTTAATGCAAAAATAGTATTAATATCTTTATTTTGCAATCAAGTGTGAAGAAATTGGAAAAATATGGCCATATTTTACGATTCTTCCTCTTTGAAATTCTGTTTTTTAATTTGCGGAGCCTCAAAACTGTTTATTGAACTATTTATTATTTTGGAACCGTAAAATTGCTGGATATTCTAATACGCATTTTTGCAAAAGAAATGTATTTCATATCGTGATGTACATGAATATTGAATTTTTCTGTCTTGTTTGTTTCGACCCTAGGGTTAGGGTCGTTACCGGCTACACCCTTTAGACAAATATAACTTAAAATTAATTTCATAAACCACATCATCTCGAACAATCGATGCGACCGAAGATAGTATCGAACATATTTTTATAAATATCTCGTAAACCAAAGCCGATCGGCGATAACATGTATAAGAAAAAGTTGTTCAGAATGACGACCTTGACAACATATTTCAAGGTCGTTGAAATTGGAGAGGTTACCTCTAGTTTAAATAATTACGGGACACTTTTAAAAAGATGATTAGAACAATTAGTTTGCTACATGATGTGAAGAAGGAATGTTGAAGAGAAATTACAATTGGTCTGTGGAAAAAATACAAAAAGTAGTTTTTTACGACTCTTTTATAAGGGTCTATATTGGGAATTAAAAAAAAAATACGTTTTGTAGATCTGTATGAATTGTATGTATGGCTGTGTTCTGAAAATTTTCTCGAAATCGATTGATGCCGAGAAAAACGACAGGCGTCACAGAAAAGATTTAAGAGTCTTTCTGCTTACTACAACTAACCGTTTGTAGCTCATTGCAACGTTGACCCAAGAGACGATATAATATTTAATCATTATGGGATTGGTTGCGCAATACCGAAAGCAATTAAAAGCATCGTGAAAGAAATGAGTCGGAATAGCTGTGCATGGGAACATCGAGACGCCAGGCTGCGGAAGAACACTGCAAAATAAGGAGAACGTTTTAAATTCCTGTAGGTACACACAGAGTTAATACTAACGCCTATCCACACGTACTCTTATTTTTATTGCAGTGAAAGGAATGCCGGGAGTGCTCCGTTATGAGCTTCTAGATGCGTTGAATACATGTTAAGGAATTTGTTCTTGCTAGAACCATGGGCTACATATGTACACCACTTTTTCCGCGATCAGGCGCGTGTCTAATTAAACCTGCATGTTTCTGTACGTTTGTATATTATTCTATTTTCCAGTGAACCAAACAACAACTAGTATCTTTATGCACTTGGACAAAAGTCTGCTGAATAATAACCAGTGAAAGTAAAATGTTCACAAAAATGGACATAGTCTTCTGTACCTAGCAAGAGAGCAGTAATTAAAATTAAAAGTTCTTGTCTTATGGCTGTTTTCGTTTCTTGCTCTTTCTCTTGTATTTCTTTTAATCATTCAGTGACAATATCTACGCACCATACGAATGTTTCAAAAGTTATTAGCAAAAGTTACTGAGGCTAAATCGATTAAGGGGTTACACATATACACTCCTTCACAATTTTTAGAAAAAAAAAACAAATTAACGATTATACGTATAAACGACGGATGGTTTACGTATTATAATACGATTAACGATTATATTATAAACGATTAACATACAAAACGCTTTTTAACACTGTACCTGCCGAGCCTTAAAAGTAACTAATACATGTTGTCTTATAAAAATGACAAGATTGAATTTGTTTGGATTTTGTGCGGTTCAAATATATTCATTTAATCATTTTTCACGAAAGTATCTTTATAATTTCAGTAATTGTAAAATAAAAAATGTAGAACCGGTCATTGTGACCGGCGGTGGTGAGTAGTGTTAAGAACGTCTGTCGTCCTTCCTAAAGGGTTAATTTTAGTTATACTAAAATAATTTATCTTACAATGAAGTATATAATTTACCATTTGTGATAGTTGCCACCAGAGTTAAGTTGACACACTTGACCACAATATTGTTGAATCTTATATCAAAGTTATTTGCACAAATAAGAAATATATATTTTTGTTAGTATTTCGAGTTGGTGCAAGATTGAGTAAGAAATAAAATATTGTAACTAGTAAACTAAATGTAGCAGAGTTAGAATAGTTATCGGTTTAATTTTGTCCTTCACTGTATGTATAGAAGGTTAAATATCCAAGAAATAAATTTCTTGGAGAACGAATTTTTATTTGAAATTTTTAGACATTACGAATGTTTCAGCCGGAAACATCGACAAATTCTCTACTGAAATAGAATTCGTTACCAGTGTGAAACTGTGCCTATGGCAGCACTTTGGACACGAGTTTGCTGTCACGGTGTGATTCGTTTGGTGACTGCTTCGGTCACGTGTTCAGAAACGCGTGCGAGAAAGATGGCTCAGTGCACACGACAGACGACCACGAAAGCAGCCTTGATAAACGTAACCTGAAACGCTACTGATAACGACGACTCGTAGCTAGTGACGAGAAGGGACCCACATCTAACGGCTGAAAGCACTCGTGCACGTATTCGTTTCTTCCATTAACTCGCCTTGCCGCTCGATGCTTCCGAACGCAGCCTTCTTTTGAATACGGATGATTAATCACCGTCGAACTTACAATGCAGGAAGAAAATAAAGAAATCAATTAACGGATGAATTCCTTAAAGAAATCAACCACATCCACAAAATCTAAAAACACCATAGAAGCTCGTCGCTAATGACCTAGATGTTGCTGTGACGTTAAACCAAAAAAAAAAAAACAAAAAAACACCAGTTTGGACGGGGCGATTTTATCAGTTACCGGTTTTTTCATCGATTCATTAAAAATTATTCTCATCTACTGATAATTATCGATATAAATATATACTTCCTGTAGTAATTTTTAAATTAATTTTATAAATTTTATTGTCTTAAAGTAATATTTAAAATGATTTATTTGTTACTTATTTAATATTTCTTGGAGATAATTTATATCATCGATTTCTTTGTTTATAAATTTCTTTGTATTTTGTAACATTTATTCTTTATATTATGAATGTTTAGGACATGCGATCTGTCCTGCAAACAGATTTACAAGTCCCACCCGTTCGTGTTCCTGCGCGCTGTCGACCCATCGGTTGTTGGTTTTTCGACATACATCAAAGCAATGCGTTTGCAGGTTTGGTCAGAACACAAAAAAAACGGCGAATTTGCGAGCGTGCTAAAATTCATTGAAAAATTATTCCTATTTACTATCCTATTTTGTGATAATTTTTTAATTAATTTTAGTGCAAGTTTCATCCCAATATCTCTTCTTGCTCATTTTTTTTTTTAATTTTTAAAAAGGCCCTGGCTGTGAAAACATTGCACTTGCTTAAACCAATTGGAATAACCTAACAACGAGATATTTCGCGTCAAAATGCTTGTTACCCGACGTTTTGGACGAGATATTTCGCGTTGCGATTTCTGTTTCGTGCTGCTATGGACGAGATATGTATCTCGCGTATCTTTTATAGGGTGTCTTATATTAGAGAATCTGGTGCATCTTATATTACGGACTTCATCTGACGATTTAAGATACAAACTCTAGTGTTTGTAACATCGAGCAATGATTGAAGTTAGTAATCAAACCAAACACAGAAAGTCTCACTAAATATATTGAATAAGTGACATTGTACTGTAAATACAGGGTGTCAAGAAATTATATGTCGCGGTCACTATGGTGTGATTCTACACGTACGATTTGGAGGAAATTGACATAAACAACTCCTCGCAAAATTCATTTGACCTTTTAAATCAAGGTCAAAAAACAATTTTTTTGTTCAATCGTGTTCTACCGGTCATGAGGACCAATTTTGTGAAAGGAACGAAAATAAAGGTCGCAATTCGACCGTTCTCTTGAAAAATGATGTTGAATTTCCTATAGTTTTTGCAACTTCTTTGGTTATAATATTCTTTCGCTTCATAGTTGGGGAAATAGCACTATCATGCTGATCATTAATTTTAATTAAGCTGACTCATTGGGTAGGAAATTATCAGAAGCATGATACTGCCATTTCCTCCACTATGAAACGAAAACATATTATGACCAACGAAATTGCAAAAATTATAGGAAATTCAACATCATTTTTTAAGAGAAATCAACCTTTTCAAGTATTTTCTTTTTCGTGAAATATCTGAAGGACAACAAATGATATTTAAAAAAGTTGTAACGAAAGTTGCATGGTATTATTGTGTCCACCAAACTGTGTCAAAAAGATTTTTTTCAAATGCACTTTTTTTGGAGAAACGATTCCCCTCTCTCCTCGACATTTAAAACGAATTGTAAAACTATATTCTCTCTGGGCACCCTCTTTCCATACCTGTTAACAATTTTTGTAATACAATTTTTTTTTCAATGTATATAACTATAATTATCAAATTGAAAGTTTATTTCGACAGCAGTGCATACTTAAACATCTATTACAATATTTATCAATAAAATTAATACTTAAACATTCGCATCTGTTTTGTATGCCGAGTGTCCTACGTTATGGAGACAAGGTATATACTTAAAACGTTTAACGTAGATAAAAATGTTATAATTATGCACTAGTTAAGCTAAAACATGCAACTGCATCTATTTTTTATATCGTGTTCCATACTTTTAAATGCACTAATCGCAACATTCGTTTCAATTGTTCGTTTACCACGCTAATTGTCGCGCACATGTTACGTGGTTTAGCGTCAACATAAATATTTTATTATGCGATGCCGGTCACTGGTGGCCCCCACGGCACCGCAGTCAAGTCGAGTGCTGGTCAACGTGTTAAATATCATTTGTTGTTCTTGATATATTTCACGGAAAAGAAAATATTGAAATTTTTCAACGGCTGATTTCCCCCCTTTAATTGCGAGAAGTGGCACGAGAAAAAATAGGGTTATATTAGGCATAACTTACTCTGCTGGTGTGCAAAGTTTCATAATGTTTTAAATTTACGGATTTGATAGCATCCGTTGTTAGCAAAAACGTATTCATTTGAATCATGTTTACGAAAGTGCAAAGGATCCGCGGGGTTATCAGCAGTTGGAAATCTGTCAAGCTATATATTTTCGTCTTTCAAAGAAGAGTCTTTCTTTGTAGTCTCTATTCTCTTTCCTTATTAATAACGCTCGAAAGCTTTCTTTGTCTCTACTTTCTTTCTATTTCATATTTAAAGCTGTTGATCGCATAACATTCACAACACAATCAAATTAAGAAGATCGATTTAATAAACAATTTTCTATTCGCACGGAACCGTTGGATGAATGTAAATAGCTATGATAAGATAAGTAAATACGGGCCTGTCATGGTGTCGAGTCAGTTAATCGCAAGAAGCTTAAAGTATGTGTATATCCCAATGTTGGAATCGTATCGGTGTCAGTCTACAGTGAGCTTTCGTAGCGCGAACAGCAAAGAGGAATCTTAAATTCGGTATATTCGTTGGAAACTGAAATTTCGCGTGGTTGTATAGTAAGTGATAACGGAACATACTTTTTATAGCTAAAAATGTTTTTAAATGATTTCCTTTTCGTAAAGTTTATTTGTTTTATTCACAATTTATTGGCACATCAGAAACGGATTTTTAAGTGTATGAAATAAAAAAAAATCTAGAATTTCCCTCCCTTAATAGTCATTAAGTCATTTATTCAGGTTTAAATATCAATTTCTTTCTGTCCTGTTCGAATTATTAGGATGGTCAACCTATTTAATCGATCATCTTGAAATTTTGTTCATTTAAACTTTCAGACGTTAGGTCAAACATTTATTGCTTACTACAACGGTTAACAAACGAGTTCTACACCGGTGATTTCGTCTGTCATTTATCTATTACATGATGTAATACAAAATGTCTGATATCACTCGTTGCATGACTCTACTAAAATACTTGACGAAGAATTGTACACACTTTTAAACCATAGAAAAATGACATACAATTTCTTAATATTCAATTAAAACAACATTTAAACGATAAAATAGTTTTAATGTAACGCTGATATATATTTTTTTATGGACAATTTACAATGGAATATGTAACATTTAATGTGTAAATGCGTAAAGATCCACAATCTAATTAAAGTTTAATTTAATAATTTATTAATTTAATTTATGTTTCAAGCGCAATTTTATCCTGAAAACAAACATTTGTTATACATGTGTTTGACATTGTTTTAAACTTGTATTCTTCCTCTGTGCGCACACATATGGAATTTCATAATTTGGTTAAAAGTTTCTTATGTTTGTATATAATACAGTGGGTGTAGAAAGTATTCGTACACCAATAAATTGGACACAAAATTTCGTGAAACTGTTATTTAATCATTTTAATTAGATAATTATAAATAGTTAATTTTTTTTTATAAACAATGAGTATTAATATATTCTATGATATGTATATAGAACTACTGTTCTATATGTGTATAGAAGAGATCCAGTGCAGAAAAAAATGATTTACTTCTATAACTTACAAAAGTAACAAGAAAAAACACAAAATCGACAGAAACACACAAGCAATAACTATTCATACAGTTCTTAATTTGAACTGCATACCTAATATAGATACCTAAGGTCTGACAGTTACAGAACATGTTAGACATGTTATACGCGCATCTACTCATCGGAACATTCAGGGAAATTTTGGCAATTATACAATACGGGTTTTTTTTTATCAGCAACATTTAATAGAATAGCTTAATTTCTATATAATAATTAATATTATTGTTTTAATTTTCTTTATTCTGTGTGATTCGTCGGTTTTACAGTGGATGATGGAATTAGTAGAGCCAGAGTATAAAAAATAGATTTTTTAACCATTTGATAATTTATATTTTGTAATTTGCAAACATATCAATACTTTATACAAAAATGATAAGAATTCAATGTAGCTAGATATTCATTTAAAAATTGATTGTTTTAATGTAAAATCGTCATCTTGCGCAAGTGGTTCTAATATTTTGATCATTCACTGTACTGGATTCTTTGTTCTTATTAATTTATGTAATGGGTATAATTTCACGGGTTAAATTTTTCCGTTATATTTCAATCATTTAACACTACTCAGCACTAAAAGTATTTTAACATATATTTACACTTCTAGCAATTTTGTTATAATATATGTCCAAAGGAATATCGAATAATTAATTACTCAGAAATCACAGGGTGTTCACGCTATCACTAGCCAGCGTTTTTCTTGTAAATAGTAGATATTAGAAAAAATGAAAGAGGAAAAAGTAGTACTGTTTTTTATACGCAACACAATGGGGTATGTAATTTTTTTGTGTTTATACTATTTCGTTAGATATGAAGGTGACCTCCAATTTTTTAAATGGAATACTGTATATTTTTGTATATCACATGAAAGCGTGGGTCTAGACGAATTCATCCGTATATTGCATAGTGATCTTCGAGGTCATGCAAGGTCAGAAATAGAAGAATCATTTTCAATATTTCATATCAATGTGAAGCTACAATACTTTTCGCAGCGAAGTTGTCGGATTTTCTTCAAAATGTAAGAGGACCTGTATCTTTTTATCTTCAAAAAGAAGACATTTCTCCGATTATGAAACTTGTTTTGCAAAGACCCTGTTTCTTCAAGTATTCAAAATGTTTCTTCCATTCCTGACCTTACATGACCTCGAAGGTCACTGTGCAGTATACGGATGAATTCGTCTAGATACGCGCTTTCATATGATATACAAAAATATACAGCATTCCATTTAAAAAATTGAAGGTCACCTTTGTATCTAACAAAATGGTATAAACAAAAAAAATCACATACGCCATTCTGTTGTGTGTAAAAAACAGTACTACTTTTTCCTCTTTTTTTTTTTGTAACATTTACTATTTACAAGAAAAACATAGTAATAGCGACTCTGCACTCTGTATGTATATATACAGTACAGTCTCGATTATCTTAACTGAACAGGGAAGTATGTCTGTTCGAATATAAAAAAAAAAAAAACAGTTACACATTGTAAGTTATAATGCTAGATTCAGTTTTCATTAATTACTAAAATAAGTAGTGTTGCATATGGATCTCCTTAGAGTGAGCTATTTACATCTGAAGCATGTTGGGATACTGAAGACTTCCAATATATCGGAGGATCGGATAATCGAGGTTCTACTGTATTAGATGATTCGAAAATTTTGTACCCGATTTTGCAGACTTCAAAACTTTTTTTGAAGGAGACCCATGCATTTTTTTACGAGAAACGAATTCGTTTATAACTAAGTAAGCTTTCGTGAAAATGGCGATTGGAATATTTGAATGTTGTGACGTCAGATGATTCATCAAATGCTTGAATTAATGAATTCAATATCAAATATAACTTTCACATTTCACTTACTCCTGAAAGGAATACAGTGTTTACTGTATATAATATATTTCAAACTCCAAGCCGATAAAAGTCCTAGAACTGAGTGTTGTGACGTCAGATGATTCATCAAATGCTTGAATTAATGAATTCAATATCAAATATAACTTTCACATTTCACTTACTCCTAAAAGGAATACAGTGTTTACTGTATATAATATATTTCAAACTCCAAGCCGATAAAAGTCCTAGAACTATCCCCACTGATCATGAAACTCGAGAGACCTCGGTCGCCGAGGAGTGTAACATAATACTGTTGGGGTTTACTAATCCAATAACAAAACTTCCTTATTTTCATCATTTCCATGATTGTCCTTTCTTACGTGCGGCGTGCATCAGAGAATAGTATCTCCTGGCCGATATATGTTCCTGGATAGACCCATGTTTTGGACATATATCGAGTAAACACTGTATTTACCTTCTCTAGAAGGTAAAGTATTTTTGTTGCTAAATATAAAGGATCCAATTATATTCGTGTTTTTAATTGGCGTCATTATTTCCACGTGTTATAGCTTAGTTATCTAGAGTTAAATGACTTGCCCCTACAAAACAAAAGTTTATTTTAAAGATAAAATTGCGTTGGTCGAATATTCAAGTTTTAAACATTGTCCAACCTACCAGAACGTTGTCCTCACGATCTCCGGCGAAGAAAAAAGCATCCGATGAATCGCGAGTGGAACCAGTTCGCCGTACACAAGGCACCACCAAAGGAACTCCTCACTAAACTTCGGGTACCGGTAAAAACGTTAACGGGTCCTGGTCCGACTAATTGCTCGAAGCGAGTTCTTCAGGCCCTCCAGAATCAAGTCCTCGGCAATCTCCATCCCGAAATTTGGCAGGTAATCGGTTCGCTTAAACCGTGATCGTAAAGTCACATTTTCAGGTTAAAAGTCGCCTGATTATTATCATTACTGACAATGTAAGCGTTGCCCGTGAGGAAAGATTTAGGCGCATTCGCAATAACCGTCTCTGTACGTGTATACATACAGTCCCGGACAAAATGATAGCACATGCGTGCTATCTTTAATTTCTCGCAGATCATTTAGAATTTTTGTATGTAACACATAATATCATAATTGTTATGACGCACAGAGATGAAACCTCTTTGTAAATAAGGTTGACCTCGCCAGCTTTCTGAGCAAGTAGAAGAAATATACAAATGCTGTGGGCGAAATGATAGCACACTTACAAAATTTATACATATATTTGCTCAAAAAAGAAATAGTTACACAATAATTAACAGCAAATTAATAATGGGTGTATACGCCTTTATTTTCTACTACTTCGAGCAACCGATTTGGTAAGGATTTATATTTAACTTTTTAATTGTATCTTGCGACAAATTACCCCATTTTATAGCTTCTTTTAATTGTTCAATATTATAGTACTGTTTTCCATTCTTGTAAACAGCTCGTGTGAGTTCTCCCCAACAATTTTCAATACTATTCAGGTCCGAGGAGCGTGCAGACCATGACATAACTGATACATTTTCTCTTTGGAAAAATTGTTCTACGATTTTAGCTCCGCATTGTCATGTTGAAAAATAAATTTACCTTTCGTCGTGCATGTTCGTTAATTTGTTGTGAGATTAGATTTATATATTTCTGACTATTCATTTTTCCTTCAAGGAACTGTATATCTGTTTTACCTTTGTATCCAATTCCGACCCAGATCATCACACCAAACCATTTGTCTTCGTTTTTTCACAATTCTTTCTTTTCTTAAGTCGTGGTAATAAAATGAAAATCCATTTGGGCCGTCCATGTTGAACTTCTTTTCGTCCGTAAATAAAATACGTCTTCTTTTCTTCTTCCAGTGAATACATACGTTCTTTTTCAAATGTTAATCGCTGCTCCTTATGATGTTTTGTTAACGGAGGCTTTTGCTTCATTTTCAATCTTTGAGAAATCTTACACGTTTGAAGAACACGACGAACACTTCAGAGATTTGCAGTGATGCCTGCTTTTTTAGCAATTTTACGTGATGTCAATGTTGAGTTCGAAGCAATACGAATAATAGCAAACGAATAATAATGTTGGCGGTCTCCCACAACTTTTTTTCCTTTCGTAATTTGCAGGATCTCTTAGTGGATTATATACTACCTTGCGACTTTTTGTAACAATCTTTGAAATTTCGGAAACAGTAACGTTTTGACTTTTTCATTCAATAATCCTTGCAATTTTAGTTTGACTTAATTTTTTTCCACTGCCCATGTCGACGTTTACCTTTAAAAATTGACACTTGCTGTGAACTGTTTTGCAACTCGCAAACTATCGAAAGATATCAGCACAAAGCACAATTGTGCTATCATTTCGCCTTAAGAATTTGTATATTTCTTCTGCTTGCTCAGAAAGCTAGCAAGGTCAACCGTATTTGCTAACACGTTTCGTCTCTCCAGATCGTAACAATTATGATATTATGTACTAAATTCTGAAATACTAAGTAATCTTCAAGAAATTAAAGATAGCACGCACGTGCTATCATTTTGTCTGGGACTGTATGTACAACCACGTGCATACCGGTGTTTTACCTTAAACATAAGTTTGCGTTATTTGCCTGAAATTGAGGAACGTTTATCATGCTACATCAGAACACGAATTTTGCACGATGTCTCGTTATTCACTGTTTATCAACAGGTGGCACCGAATGATTATTTCTGGAGTTCGTTAGGGTGAACCTTAGTTATACTTGACGAAAATTATTTTGCAAGATTCTTTTCATCTCACCCTCCACACAATTATGACACTTGTTGGGAAAATGATTTGGAACAAAATTTGGAGTCTATTGGATCATGGGAACCCGAAGCACATCTGAAAATTTGGTATTTTTAAAATCTTGATATAAATATACGTTATGATGTGTCGTTGAATTTGTCCTTTTTTCTCTTCAATGTTACATACTTAGCATAAACAGTAGTTCGTAGAAAAATATCCATGACCTTGAAAATTTGAAAAAGTGACTGAAAAAAATCCCTTGCATTGGGATTTTGCGCGCACAATTACTGGTATTTGACGTACATATTTGTGTGATTCCTTTAAACATGATTGCCACGATTCCAGTCTGTCTATTCATCGGCAACAAAAAGATGATGTTCATTAATCGGTATGAATTTAGTTATGGTGTGAAATTAAAAATTCTGAATATTTACAAAGTGGTGGCATTTTTTGAGAACAAATGACCGATTTTTTAAAATATCTAAACGCATTTAAAGATTCAATTATCAATATTTCGATCAATATTTACGAATTCAAACAAAACCTTTTGCATAGATATTCTGTAATACAACACTTATACTTAAAGAGAATGCAATAAACAAAAAGTTGATTTTCTGAAAATGAAAAATCGGAAAACCTCTTAATGTGCACTGAGACTAAATTATGGAGTCTGTTATTACTAGACTGTGGATTTTATACATTTCTGACAAAAATGAGTATATAAGATACGAAACAGTAAAAACATCAGGTAGAATTATACTTAACATTAGATAATACTTAACATTAGTTTCAAAGTAAATGTAAACATTGTCTACATCAGTTCCATGAAGCAAAAGTTGAATCCTTTTTTGATCCACGCCGAACGTGGAAAAGGACAACGAAGCTCTATATGCGTCGCTCACAATCAATGGGGCAAAGTGACGAAGTTTGCGTCAAAATCAAAGAACTTTTGATAGAATTGAGATAGAGCGATGATTTTTTTTTTTCTAAATTAAAGAAAATTCTTATTTTGTATGAAGACCTGCTGTTCAATTATTATAATTCAATATAATTCAATTATAAGAGAAATGATGACAAAGTTTTTGTACATATCACTATTGCTAAACGGATTTTCATTTTATGCATTTATGACAAAATTCCATAGGCACTATTTAAAACAGTAAAACGATTTTAAAAATTCAAGGATAGGTATCAATGTATCATTTTCATCTTATTGGAGTTATTAAAAGAAGACAGGAAATTTTATTTTGTTTTTGTTTCTTATAATTGATGCAGGCATTCTTTATTTTGTATAAAGGTCCACTCTTGTATGTAGAAGTCGATTGGTACATATACAGAGTTGGTAATTGGAAATACAGAGAGGCTGAATGAAAATAATTACGATAATTGAGATAAGCCATCGCTGTGTGATCTACTGTCACTAAAACATTGGTTTGAAATTCATGTACTTTTGTATTTAATTCTCATTTATGACACGAACGATAGAATAAAACATTAAATGTATTATCGAGAACGAGAAGTGTCTTAAAACATTTTGTTGAAAGAAATAGGGTTTGCGATCTAACTGCTTTTCAGGTATTAGACGACGTTAAGGCGGGTCTGCAATACGTATTCCAAACGAAGAACAGACTCACTTTGGTGGTGAGTGCAGCGGGTCATGGCGGTATGGAGGCTTGTTTGGATAATCTACTTGAGCCCGGTGACACGATAGTCATCGTGAAATCCGGATATTGGGGTGAACGTGCTGGCGATATGGCCTCTCGGATAGGCGCACATGTATGTGACTTACTTTTAGAAAAATTTCTTCATTTTCAACAATATTAGATCTATAATTTGATTTTCAATTGCAAATCGCAGGTTGAGTTTATAGACACAGGACACCAGAGATCGGCTACGTTGGAAGAGGTAGAAGCTGCGTTAAAAGAGCATAGACCGGCGGCGGTTTTCATGGTCCAGGCTGAATCATCTACTGGTTTGAAGCAGCCGTTGGAAGGTGTTGGAGATCTAGTTCACAAGTACAATTTATACAAAATTATTTGAAACATCGTGGTACAGAACGATAACACTGTCGAACGTCTATTTTATAATCCTATAAGCAATAGGTGGTTTTTGTAGATCTTTTTACGCCCCACAGGAATTTGAAAGTCATGTTTTTCTATCATCTTCTATCATTAGATTAAATCGTTTACATGTGAAAGCGGATAATGGAGAATTCAGATATCATTCCCAGATAGCACGCGACGTCTTAAAGACGTCTGTTTTACGTCCATTTTTGGTCTGAACGTCTTACGTCCTAAAAAGACGTCTTTAAGACGTACAGTTTTTTCACAAAGACGTTCCAGAGACGTTCAGAAGCCGTTCGGAAGACGTTCGTAGGACATTCAAGATGTCTATCAGACGTTTGAATGTCCATCGACAGACGTCTTAAAAACGTCTTTAAGACGTCTCTGTGCTATCTGGGTTGGTTCAGACAATCCAGATTCTACTAAATCGTCAATTGATCACATAAATATGCTTACCAACAATTACAGTGTTTTATTGCTGACAAAAGTATTTCTTAGATAAATTATTGTGAACCTAAGATTATTTCGCTCTATTACCAGAATAATTTTCAGCAAATTTCACAACCTATTACGTCCAAACACTTGCTCTGTCGAAACTAAACTAAATGCATCTCTAGTAGTAAGAACACGACTTTTCCAAATATAAACAAACACCATAGGAGGTGTTCCACGACGCAGATAAAAATCACAACAGTAAACACGCTAGCTCGGCCTATGAACCTATCATTATTTCGGCTACTGTATATCGATACATTGGAAATTCGTCAAGTTGACCATTCCGAAATCTTGTTTTAGATACGACGCCCTCTTGATCGTAGATACGGTTGCATCACTGGGCGGCGAGCCATTCTTTATGGATTCTTGGGGCGTGGATGCAGTTTACACCGGCAGCCAGAAGGCTCTTGGCGCCCCCCCTGGACTCGCTCCCGTTTCGTTCAGTCCACGGGCAGAGTACGTAATCGTCGTCACCAAGTTTCTTTTTCCGACGTTTTTAACCGCAACGAAGACAGAGCCTGAGAATCGGGACTCGTGAAGTTATCTACACGGAATATCAATCGAACCCGTGAGATCATCCCGGCCCTTGCTGCCCATTTGTCGCTCCGTGAATCATAACCGTGGATGTCTGGTGAATTCTTATTCGATGACACTCTCAGCCGTTCTTTGAATCAACTGTACCTCGAACGTCTCACACCGGTTCGATAGAGCAGCTATTAAACTGTCCACTTCCTCGGTAGAATACCCAGTGACATCAATTTGTCAATATCCAAGCTTGTTAGGACGATGACAACTGATTACGGTGACCGGTTTGGGAAGTTTAACCGTGTATCGCGTGATTGCTCTAGATCTGGTTTTTTGCAATCGTACTATCATGGGCAAAGTATTATTACTTGTTCTCTCCACTATTACTGCCAGTCGCGTTCCTGCATCTACTCGTTATAAAGCAACAGATATATCCGGTAGTTTTATCTATTCGGTCTACCCGTAATTTCGTGCTGATGTTTGCTAAGTCGACGTACGATTGCTATCATTAGCGGAGGCTGGTAACGTCGACGAGACATCTTTGTATCCACATATAAGGGAACTGTAATATTACTTCAGACAATATTTATCATTGGGATGGATACTTTTCAAATCATTATGTTATAGTTATATTTGACTCGAATACAAAAAACAGTAATTAGTTTGTCCGGTTGGTCATGCTGTGCAAATATCGTTTCGTTTACGATAGTATTTGTAATAATGTGTTGATCATACGAACCGGTCATAAATAGATCAAATATTTTTACTACCTTTTTCAAACCTTCCATATTTTCCTTTGTATCTTTTATGATGCACTCTGCATTCTCGAACAAAATTTGTTTTCATGAAAAACAAAATCATTTCCACATAAAAATGTGCCCGACATTATAAATCAACACGCTTCAAATTGAACAACTCATCTAACATTAATACACGTTATAATTATATTGCGGATTTTTATGCTAAATAAAAATCTTCAAAGTCGACTACAAGGGTCGTACGCAAAGACAAGGTCGTCAACGACCACTAGGTACGAGGAAACATATTTATGAGCTCTTACGCACATGGTCGCAGCAAATAATAATAATTTTTTATCTCTTGTCGACTGGTCGACAGTGCGTAACGGATCTAAGGAACACAAGTTAAATGGTAACGTCTTCTTTTACTAATCTCAATAAGCCAGAAATAACATATTATAAAACAGTAATGTTGAGTTTTTGTAACATTAATGCATAAAGTTCGCCGTATATCAATTATGCAACTTAATTTAATTATAAAATTAAATTGCGAGTTTTATGCATTTATGAACAAAATTAATGAAGGCAGATAAAATATGAAAACAAAAGAAAACTTAAAAACACTGTTACATACTTTTCAAAGCATAATAATTACGAAGGGTAGAAATAAATTTTTGCATAAATTCTGCTTTGCGTAATTGTCCTGGAAAATGTTTACTTTGTGTAAAGGTTCGCGATGTAATTATAACATTTCAACAGTCGGATAAAAGATCTACTATAGTAGAGTATTGGTAATTATCGTAGATGTTGTATACGTAGATTGACTGTGTTTCTTTTGTGACAGGGAAAAACTGTTTCGAAGAAAAACGAAGCCGTTCTCGTTTTATTGGGACCTGAAGATTCTCGGTGTTTACTGGAAATGTTTTGGCAACGAAGACAGAGTGTATCATCACACGATAAGTTGTACGCTTCTGTATGGTTTGCGTGAGGCCTTGGCAGAACTCGCTGAAGAGGGTCTGACTGCGTGTTGGTCCAGACACGCAGCCGCAGCTGCCAGATTAAGGAAGGGTCTTGAGTTACGGGGTCTTCGAAGCTATGTGAAAATTCCACGGTATCAATTATCCACAATAATCAGTGTAGAGCTGCCACCTGGCGTCGACGACAGGACGCTTGTGCAACGAGCCATGCAGCGGTAAGACACTTTCCCAATTAGGTCTTCTGGTCTGCAGCACCGCGGACGGCCTCTCAGTTTACCATTTTTTTAAACAGATATCCGCTTTATATATTTTTTTTCGTACTCGCTCATGTTCGTCTCTGGACGATATTTACAATTTATCTCATAAAAATGTTCGATAAGATGATATTCGAACTTCGTATTATACCAATATTTATGATTACCTGGATATTATTTATAGTACCGGTTTGGTTTTCTTGCAACATACCATTGCAATTTGAAAAAGGTTGCTTTTTAATATAATAAATTACTTAACCAAAATAATGTATAATTAAAGAGATATTAAATTGGTACAATTGAAAATTATTAAAAATAAGTTCAATTTTTGAACAGTTGAAAATATTAATTTGCTCCAAAGATGTACTTAATTATCAATTGTGTGAAAAAAATACTGTGTCTGTAATTGTGATTTGTGCTAATTAAATGTATATATTATATTAAATATTGTTCTAGGTACCAAGTTGAATTCAGCAGAGGATTGGGCCCAACTGTAGGGAAAGTTTTGCGAATTGGTTTACTACGAGTCAATGCTACGCCTGCAACTGTCGACTTGGCATTACGTGCCCTCGACGAAGGGTTGAAAGACTTTCCACGATCACGACTGTAAAATCACATTAATATCAAATTAAATTCAAACTCTTCTTATTTATACTAATCTGTAAATAAAACGTTTGATATATTAAAAAAATTGACGAACTTGGACTTATTTATTGTCGATTTATTTTTAAGGTTATAACAGAAACTTCTCATAAGTTTTTCGTAGTATTAAATTTGTTATTCGTATTGTTAAACATAATTGACAAATTTGTCAGTATACGAAGCAATAGTTACAATTATATAATTTCGAAAAATACTGATAACGCTTCACAAATTTCTCTTGTTACATCGTACGTGTACGCTTTCTTCAATGTGATGCGGGCTGCAATGTAGCAGGCGTTCATAAAACTACATTACCGTACAGTGAAATAGAACTTTCATTACATATATTATATACTTTAGTAAGTGCTATTTTTATTGTAAGAAAATTCTAACGAAAGGAAATAGTTTAATGTTTAATTCCGTTTTTAACGAAAGTACAACAATTATATAAAAATGTGCAATTTGTAATAGAATAGGATTCATTTTTTGAATCTTAATAATTATCTTCTAGTAAAGTTTTAGCGATTATAATAAAATATGTATAGGTTTTTGTCAACTATGACGCGATGTTTACTATTTTATCTAAGTTCAATTGACTATGGCGTGTCCGGGGACACTTGTGAAACACAAATAGGCCAAGTCATGTGTATCTGTTTATTAATGGAAATACTGAAATCGGCATACAATTATTTCTAATATAATTATCTGCTTACGTTCATTTATACGAGTTTATTACAATAATTAGCAATATCAACAATGTTATTACTCTCTCTCTTGTGTTCTCATTCTCACGACTCTTTCATTCTCTCTTTCTCGCTATCCCCTCGCTATTGAACAAGACGCATACATATTCCACTGTACGTGTAATGCAGTTACAACAAGCTAATTGAAGTAACGACGGTACCAGCAAATTAACGATTCATCATGGTTCAATTGACAATCGTTTTGGCACGGAACAGTCTGGATCTCTGTCAAAATCCATTCCCTTCGAACCTACAAAATTCACAAAGTGTCTTGCGTGGCGTGTCAAGTATTATGTGATATAACGTAGGTTGCCACTGCTCGAAGAAAACACAATTTTTGGTCTCCTTAACAATGCTTCACACTCGCAAGTACAGGGTATCTCAACATGAATACCAAATTGAATCAGCGCCTCGAAAGCGAAGACTTCAGAACAAATTCTTATAGTATGAAGCTTCATTTGCGTTTACGTTTACGTTTTGCGTTTACATTTACGCATAATAAACTTCTCCTTTTAGTAGAAAACCCCGCACTCGAAACACCCTGTACAAATGCAGGATAAATAAATCGTGGCAAGTTGAATACTGTCTTGTCGATGTCCACCGTTTTCGCGGGGACATCGCTTCGATCGTTAATTCGAATTTCTTAAAGCACTATCGTTTTTCGCTATTATTGATTCATTTATACACATTTACAATTTCTATCGAATGTTCGTTCTCACGAGATACAGTGTTCACTCTACATATGTCCCAAATGCCTAGCCGATAAAAGTCCCAGAACTATATCTTTACTGCAGCGGGGTATATCCCGTGAGGGGCCATGAACCGAGAACTCTGGAGCTTCTTTTCTGCGTTCGGCTTGGATCAAAGAATAGTATCTCCTGGCCGATACACGTCCTTGTCTAGACCCGTGTTTTGGACATGTACAGTAAATTCTCATTGTATGTCAGTCCCGCCGTTCTTTTTACTGACACTTATACGAAATTGGAGGTTCTCGCCGAGCGTCGCATTTGAAATACACAGGGCACGCTGCGAACCTAACCTAGTCATACTCGTTTACAAGTCACAAAAAAAACCTATGACCACTAGGCGCTAGTGATTAGAAGACTATCAAAATGTCTGTCTTCGATACAGTGTTGCACGGAGAAGCGAAGACCACTACTAATCCAATTACAAAACTTCTTTATTTTTCGTCATTTCTTTATGAAACTTTTACTAATATTTTCGTGGCATTTTTCTGATTAAAATGAAACCAGATATGATATAATTACGATGATATTTACTTGTGTAATGAACGATGGAAGTCTTCCCGTAACAATTACATTAACGGTATCATTTTAATCAGAATAATGCCACAAATATATTGGTGAAAGTTTCATAACAAAATAACGAAAAATACAGAAGTTATGTAATTGGATTAGTAGTGGTCTTCTGGTCTGACACCGATATGGTCACATTCACCGCGGTGGTGTGAGTTTTTCCTCCACTGACTTGAAATTGTAAGATAGGCACTGTCATACAATGAGAATTTACTGTATCGAGTAAACATTGTATTTATTCGAGTCACAGATGAGCACAATTTTTACCTAGACAGGTTTCGAATATCGAATGAAAGGTAAAAATACCGAGACACCTGTTACGCGAAACTTATCATTATTAAATAGCATAACATTTTGATTGTACAATCGTGTACTCGAATAAATGGTCGGCTACCCATTTATTCGATCGAAATTGTGCCCACATCTCCGACTCTTAACACATTCCATCGATAAATTATGATTAACAAGGCACGATCGATCAGTACGGTAACGTTGTTGCGGAAGTGACCGCCATTATTCCGCGTCCCCGAACAGTTTCCGGTCCCCTGTCCGATGAATGATATTCGACAATCGTTATTACAATACTTGCACCGCTTGTGACGCGCGTGTGGACCAGCAACGACGTTAGGCAAGTTAGTAAAAATAATAACAGAAAAAAAAAGAAAGGAACGCGAGCGTAATGCATTTCAGGACGATATAGTTGTCTCTCAATGACGAGTTTAACAGTTCCCTGAAGAGAACGATGTAACATATGTATATTTACGAGGATGACTTTAACAATTAACCAGCAGGATGGTTCAGACAGATTTTATACGAAAATATAGTCGTCGGTTGGCTAATTAATCTTTACGAATGTTGCGTCATTATAGACTTGCGTGGGTCCTCTTTTTGAACACTATATTCCTATAGTTACTCGCTTGCTCTAGCATCGAAAGCCATGTACATATACAGGGTGTCCGAAAAATGTTGTACTTCCTTGAAAAGGCCGATTCCCGAGGTCATTTGACGTAACTTTTCCCTTTGCGGAATTGTTCTCCGCGGCTTTGTTAAAGAGTTGTTAACGAAAACTTATCGAACTTATCGCTGTTGCTGCGCCCCGATTGGTGCATGTTTTTCGTCAATAACTCCTTACCAAAGTCGTGAAGAACATTTTCGCAAAGGAAAAAGTTACTTCAAATCAACTCTGGAATCACCCCTTTCAAGGAAGTACAACATCGTTGGGACACCCTGTATTATTCACATGCCACGGTAAAGTTTTTTCAAATTTTTATATACAAATATATAAAAATATTACCGCTACGCGATTAGATTAGCTAAAAGGTTCAAGTACTACCTCTGTCTCAGACGTAATTGTACTATACACTGGACCTAAATCATACAATCAGTCATTCCACAAGACTACTATAATATTTACTATATTATTCGCCGCGGCTGATAACTTTGAAAAGTGTTTATTCCTTCGTTTTCGATTTTGTTCAAGAATAATTGAAAAAAATCTTGAAACATTTTCTCCGTGTCCCACTGGCTAACTGTTAAACGTCCGTGAATATAATATTTCCATGTGATTAATATTATAAAATAAAATAAGATTAATACTAATAATAATAAGCAACTGTCGAAGCAACGAGTACGACGTGTCCCGCTATAGTTATATGTATATAAATACTATTAATAATATTAATCGGAAGTACTAATATTCCATTAACGATAGTTCGTGATTCTAGTTACGTATTGTATGCGCTTATGTACAAAATGTCGACAAACAAGTCGTCATTAAGATCTCTACGCAATTAACTAGCACTAATAGCGTTGACTAAGTGTATGCACACGTTTGTGGTTGTTTTTTTTTAAGGCACTAAAGGTTAAACAGCAAATCAATGGGTCCGGCAACTATACACGAAGTATGGTTGCCACGGACAGTTCAGATATGCTTGAATTAGAGCTACGTCACGTGACACCAGGAGTAAATACCAACGGTTCTCTTTAGTCTTCTCAAGGTCACTTTTTGTGATAACAACGATTTTACAGCAGTCGATTGTCGTGTGATGTACCGATAGAAAATACAATAAATAATTTTTATTACAGCGCATTCTCGATGTATAACAATGCCAAATATTTGTACTCGAAATGTACGGACAGAGTGTTTCTAAAATAAGCTCAATATTATAATGCGATGAAAAACTACTAATTAATTATGACGTTGTTAATACAATACAGAACCTATTATCTTAGATTAGAAACACCTTGTACGTTATAAAGCTTTCATAGAGAATTTTGCGAACATCCAGGATACGTTTCTTTTCGATATCGAAATATTATTTGCTCCGATTTGTGTATCGAAAATCTTACCAGGCTTGCCAGCTGTCATGCTACGTGTAAACTGCTACTCTCATTTCCGTATCGCCTTTCAGATACCGATCGGATCACTGGTCATTTCTCCAAACTTGCCCGAAAAGACGCCTCAGAGCCTTAGACTAGATAATAAAGAAATGCACAAACAGCCGTGATACATTTATCTCGGTGCAAGCCGGGAACGATCGAGGTCGATCATATTAGTAGTTCAAGGTCTGATTTGTGTGTGTGTGTGTGTGTGTGTGTGTGTGCGACAGAATAATTTTGTCCACAATCCTGATTGTGTTCCAACCATAACGTTAATAGCAATTATACTGTAACAATCGAGAGACCTTGAACAACTAACACACTGTACCTCGAAACTATACGAATTAGTTTAATAGAACTAGTGGTACCAGTACCTATCCACGAGTATACACAATGTTTAAATTCGCAATACAGATTTTCCTCCGTAGCGTCGCGTGTTCACCTTTATCATCTCGTGAGGCACCAGTAGCAAAGAAACAGTGAACCGCCAATGAGGTGAAGAATTTTCGCTGCTTCCGTAGCGTTTCGTTGTGTTGCCGACTTGCGCGATGTTATGGAGGAATAACTGTACCAAGGATCTTCTATTCTCTTTACTAGATCTCGCAGAAGCTGGTGAAAGCTGATCAAGCCTGGTGAAATTGCTCGAAGTTGCGAGAAACGATGCCCCCAGAAGGATTAACAAATTTTTACAAATCGTCCCCTTACTCGTTGCCTTAAAAAAGCTACTTTATACTTATCTCGTTCTCAACGATTCGCATAAGTCTAAAAAAAAAAAAACTGTCCCACGCTTCACACGCACACGCACGCAGCAGATGTACACAGATCTTTTCTACACACATACAATAATAGCGTAGGCTACCAACGTTCTATCAATGCAAATTCGTTTTCTCTAACTTCGGCAGCTGAAGCTATCCGCCATGTTGGAGAACGTCCCCGAGAAAAGGGGTCGCTATCGAATAACTTACACGACCTACCAATAAATACGCCTATAAATTACAAAAAGATTACTTTTTCTAGATGTAACAGTGACGTGTCGCGATACAAATACGAGAATCATTGCATTCGGGGTGCATTATTTGTGCTAGTCCGTGTCAAAGATTAACGATTCAGCAATCGCGACGGTTCCATTAAACGGTATCGATAGTAGACGGTAATATTTATACTATTTAAAATAGTGATAGAAACATTAATAATAATAATAATAATAATCATATTTATATAAGGCAACGACAATGACAATGAGAACGACGATGTCGGCGCGACGATGGCGATGAGTGAATGAACGATGAAACGAATGACGCTGTCGTGAACGATTAATAATGTTAATGACGTTAGACAGTACAGGGTTACTCGTAGTAATAAGAAGTTTCGGAGTTAATAATATATACGTTAGCGCAATGACAACTGATGCCACCATCGGAGGTTCTTCAGTCTTCTTTGGTTGCTGGGTAACTTGGTGAGGTTGGTGGGTACGGTAGGGCTCTGCATTTACCGCGTACGACTTATGCTCCTGTTCATCTTTCTCTTGCTCTCTTTCAGTATTTCTTCCCACTGGCATAATCATTTATTTCTTCTCTACCCCCTTCCCCTTCCCCCGTTATATTTTTCTCGCTTCCTGAACAGTTATCGTACCATGTCAGGTCACTCGAGAATAGAGAGCGGTGGTTGGCTTCCGGTCCGTTTATCCGTTGATGAGAGCCAATTGATTAATGAATGTCTACTGCTTGTGGGTGCTGCAGACTCCAGAACGACTGACGGTAATAAGAATGGCGTCTGACGATCCACGTTCACTTCCCCCAGTACGTGTTATTATTATTATTATTATTATTAGTCTCATTACGACATCCTGCGCATACTTCTTCCATCCACGCGGCGAATAGTTTCGTTTCGTCGATTATGATTATCCGCTATCCGATCTTCGAATTGGTCAACTACCACTTCCCTTGACGCTTTCCGCTCCATGGTGACTTTTAGATCATCAGCGATTACTCAAAAGTTTAGCGAAATTTGGATAACCATGGACCATGGTTTTAGTTACCGCTTTGTCTGTAGGTGGCATAAATGGCTTTGCGTGAAAGAATTCTAAGTACAGGATTCCAAAGTCCTTGAAGACCTTTTCTCATGGATTGCTGCTAGTATCGATTCGGCATTGTGGAGGTTTTTACGAACGTCGATCTACGATGGTCAGCATGTCAAGTGGATCTTGTTTTTGGCTCAGCCGACCAATCTGAGAACTTTATACGAGATGGGAGCAAGTCAATGCGTGGAAGAATAGCATCAGGTTTTTGTAGTAATCATCGACGCGGACGTCATTGCTCGAATTGGACGACCACATAACGCCAATCGAGGTTTATGTACCTCTTGACCAGACGGCCCAGTTGAATCCTGCCCTCGTGTTTCATCAAGTTATACGTGCACAGATTGAACGATGTCTTCCATCATGACTCGATAATAAACGTCTTCGAAAGATTCAGAACTGGACGCGTCGCTCGCAGACTTTAGAAAGACTATCAGACCATTGTTTAAGAACAACTGGAATTTCCAAGGAATCACCTTCTTAACTCGGAGTCGTTCCCCCCAAACAATTGGAGGCTTGAAGCTATCGCTACTTACTCTCTTATCCAATCGGAATTGATGTGAGTTTACTAGTCAATTTCAAACAGTTTTTGGAATGCCTTTGACTCAACGAACTGGAGGTTTCGGCCATTAGCACAGTCCCTCAGAGGTTTTCGATTGTCCAATTCCCTTTTCTTTGTCCTTTGAACATAATCGGTACCGTTTATCTGTTATCCGAGATGCTGTTTTCCCGTCAGCCGGTTCTGTTGGAGTCTGTTCACCCTCGATGACTACGACGATGACTACGGTGAGCTGGTGGCTGATCCGATGACTACGAAACATGTCCCAGGAGCGTTTCCGTACACCGGGAGAGTTCGAAGGAGGCTGTCTGACTCGTACGGCCGGACTCAGCTGAGCTCTCGAGGCGTCACGGAGTGCCGGGCCGGATGATGATTGTTGCGGTGATGACGCCTCGCTCGACGGCACTGCACCGTGCAACAGTCATCAGCGTCCGCCACGTATTCACCGCGTTTCATCTGGTGCACGATCGAGTTGCAGAGCGCTCTCGGACACCGTTTCCTGTCGCACTTCACCTCGCCATTCTGCAATAAAAATAGCAAAGTTTCCTCTTAACACATGATCAAAATAATTTCAGATTTTCATTGCCTGTCGCATCATACAGTATTATCGTTGTGTAAATCCTGCAGTAAGAAGCAAAACTGAACCAATAACCACAAGTTTTGTATAAATCATTATTTCTTACTAGGAATTATAGAAGAATAACAAAAGTCAACATTATAATTGCTTTTGTCATAGTTAGAAGTAACTTAAGAAATTTTTTTCAATAATTAATTTCTCCTCGATTAGCAATGACGACAAAAATAGATTGACTCGGTTTTGCACCGGTACCTACAAGAAATGTTTACGTGGGATGTTCTAGTAGTATGTTTACATCTAGCACTTTGGTATGTTTGCAAACTATTAGTCTACGTCTTAACACTCAGTTTTTCGCAATCAGTCGAACGGAAAAGTATGTAAGTGAAGTGAGAATAAATACGAACTCAAGTGCTCCAAATTCTGTAAAAAAAGTCATTTCTCTTTTGAATGACGGCTTGTCAACGCATAAGACGGCTAAAACCTGCAGTGTTAGTAAATCGACAGCGCAGAGAATAAGAAAAAAATACTGTAAAAGTATATTATTAAATGGAGTAAGACCAAAAATATTATCACCGCAGAATGAAAGAAGGATTATACGGTTTGTCTCATCTGGTGAAGCTTCAAGTTGCATTATGGCTGCAAAATTACTAAAAGAAGATACGACTATACAAATAAGTCAGTGGACAGCACGAAGAACCAGTTGTTTATTTGTAACAGATGTGGTCGGTTATGCCTGTGATTGTGGCACAGATGCACACTTATAGGTAGCGTTCAGTATGTAGTAACCAAGTTGTTTGTAAATATCTCGGCAAGTTGTAATTTTCGCCTAAAACGAAAGTCATATTCGTATTAAGTATTAGGAGGACCCATAAGTAATAAATTATTTTCAAATCTAAAACTCCTACAAATCTGTCTTTCTGTTCTATCTTTCCTACAAATTTTCAACCCCCTCTTATAGAAATCCAGGGTTCGTAAAGCAAAATATGATTCAAGGTGTCTTCTTACATATTCTTCAGAAGTGAATGTTTTATTTCTTAAATAATGCTCCAGAGATCTGAAAAGATGATAGTCAGAGGGAGTAAAACTTCCCAATGCATTTTTCTGATTTTTTCCTGAGTAAGTTTCGCTGTATGGGGCCGGGTATTGTCAATTTGCGGTATTACACCTTCTCTATAGACTAAAGATGCCCTCTTTTTCAATAGTTCTGAATACAGCCGTTGTAATTGCTGACAATACAACTCAGCAGTAACTGTTTCTCCAGGTTTCAACAACTCAAAGTGAATTATGCCACGACAGTCCCAACAAATGCACAGTAACACCTTCCTAAGTGATAAGCTAGGTTTAGGGGTTGATATTGCGGTTTGATTTGCAGAAAGCCATCGCTTGGAACTCTTTATGTTATCATTAGACATCGGATGTTTATGCAATTTCCAATTTTTATAGAAACATTTTAAGAAAGTGGAATGAAATAAAATTTTATTTTTAATGGGGACAGCCTTTGTAGATCCAAAGCAAATAAAAATCGTGTTAAATTCTCTCGAATATTATATTATAGCATTTTTTTAACATTTCCATAAGCCATAAATGCATAAAGATCCGATGTCTAGTTATCATAAAGAATCCATTTTTCATCTACGGTAACGATTCTGCCAAGAAATGGATCTCTACGAAATCTGGATAGCAATGAAGTGCAAATTGATCGACGAATATTCTTGTTGGTCTTAGATAATTGATGCGGTACCCATACTCCTTGCCTATAGATGCTATTCCCATTTCGAGTAGGTGCCTTTGTATAGTTGAGCTTATGGAGCCAAGGCTTCTCGATAATTCTTGTATACTTAATTTTGGATCAGCTTTCACTAGAGATTTTAGGGCGTCATTATCAAAATCAAATGGTCGTCCACTTCGAGACCTGTCAGAGAGATCATAATCACCAGCAGCAAACTTAACCAACGTCGACACTTTGTTGACCTTCAATACATCTCCATAAACATCACAAATTTCCTTTGTTGTTACCGTTGCTTTAACTCTAGAACCACCAAACCAGTCAAAATGACTGGTTCCTAACTTTTTCTTTCACGATTACTGAAATTATAAAAATGTTTCTGTCAGAATTTGTTTAGTGAATCTCTTTATCGAAGCAAATGTTGGAATAAAAATGGTATGAGAGGCTTGAATAGATGTAGTCTTGTCATTATTACAAAGCAATGTACATCAGTTGTATTTATTACTCGGTAGTTCTAGTGTTAAATCCCGCATGAAAATGAAGAAGTATGCAGTGACGAATATGATCCTCGGAAAAAAAATTCCTAAAAAAATTATACTTTTTAGAATATTTTCAGCACAGGCTGCTTTATCGAAAACTGTAAAAGAATACGTGTTTCCTTTTCAACGATCGGTAACAGAACTAAAGGCAAAACAAATTCTTTGCAAATAATTGATTACTTATGGGTACCCCTAATACATCAAACAGTAGACTGATATATGACAGGTTCGAAAGCTTGAGGGTTTGGGAGGGGTAATTCGAAAATCTTACCCTCTATTTCGCACGCTCAAGTGTGCGCTACTGCAGCATCGCTCTATTTGCGGGTGACCGTAATCACGTGGATCCGAAACGATGCGTTTTCGCGGTGCAATGACGGTGGAGTTCGATGCGATCGGTGGCCGCGTTCCATTTTCATCGTGATGAGTGGACCCTTTTAATGGCCGGTCCGGGCGAACGAGTTCGGTTAAAGGTTTTCTCCTTAAAGGTCTCGGCGCGTCGCGGTTGTGTCCAGGCGATGCAATGAGACTGCAACACCCGACCGATTCTAACGAGTGCAACCGGCAACGTCGAGTCGCGACTGTTTTTTCGTCGAGGCCTTCGAATAATAATGGGAAACCGCGAAACGAAAACGCCTGTGGACTTTCTTGCCCTTCAAGAGCATCGGCTCGCCTTCGAATAACAAAAGAAATCAATCGCATCGTGACCGCAACCACTTAGTTATAGCCATTAAGATATTTTCCTTCAACTGTTGCGTACGTTACTAGCTATCAATACTTTTCTACAGTCTCCAATACATACAGTGGCGGACATATACTTATGAACACAACGTTAGCTAAAGTTTCAAGAACTACATATCGTAAAAACCATATTAGGTGTAATCATTTTATTTTTGTAGTTAGAAAGTATAATGTATGCAATGCTTTCCTAAATATTTCTGATGTGCCCAGATCAACATAACTCGAAATGTTGAGGTTTACAATGTTTCCCCACGCCACAGCAACGGACACATACTTATGAACGTCCGACTGTCGGATTTTCTTACAATGTAAACAATCGACATTCAGTTTCTGTTGTACAGTGAACGAACGTGTCAATACATGTTCTTGTACATGTATACAATATTCAAATTCAATATTTTTCTCATAAGAAAAAATGTGGCTTAAAAAATATTTTTCCAATATTTGACAAACATATCTATCTAATATTTTTGTGCTACTAGGGGTCTGTTTCGGGACGTCTTAAAGACGTCTTTAAGACGTACAGTTTTTTCACAAAGACGTTCCAGAGACGTTCAGAAGCCGTTCGGAAGACGTTCGTAGGACATTCAGACGTCTTATAGACGTCTGAACGTCTTCGACAGACGTCTTAAAGACGTCTTTAAGACGTCTCTGTGCTATCTGGGAACAGCCTGTCCAGATCTACAGGTTTTGTCTAACATATTTTTATAAGACATTCGTGAAGAACGATTTTATGTGCATTTAATTAGTTCTTTTAATGTTTAAGGCTCGGGAGCGTGTTTTCCCGTTATCCGATCGAGTTCAAGGTTTGCACAGATTTTGCTTTATTATTAATTAGAACAATCCTGTGAAAGAAGAGCCACTCTACTGTACACTTATTGCCACAGAAGATGCATACATACGAAGTATACATACGGGGTGTCCGAAAATTGTTAAAAAGGGTGATTCCCGAGCTGGTTCGAAGTAACTGTTTCCATTGGCTAATCAGAGCGTGGCTATCAGAGCGGGCGGACGTAGCCGCGCTCTGGTTGTGCTGCATGTTTTTCGTCAATAACTCCATAAAAAAGGCACATAGAACATTTTCGCAGAGGAAAAGTACACCATTTTTTAGTCGCGTTATATGGAAGCCTACAGTATTAGGTTGATGCATATGAAATGGCCGATTTTAGAATGTAAATGCAACGATGCTTTTTGATCTAGAAATATGTACTGTTACAGTAAGGAACAAAACTGAGTCCACACTATTTGAAACTATTTAACACTATTTTATTGAGATGTTAGAGGGATGAGTTCATTAGACGAGGTGCAAAAAATTTTTGAAAAAAATTTGAATTGGTAGAAATCGCAAAAGAAATAGTAAAAGTTGCTTTTAACCGCTTTTTTATCTCAGCATGTATTGAAAATTTAAAACATGTGTTTTATTCACTGGAACAAATTAAAAGTGACAAAAATTGCCGTTTTCTACGATTTTCGACTTATAATCGCACTATTAATCGTTTATAACTCGTAAACGAATTGTCCAAAATTTGTGAAATTTTCAGCATGGATATAATTTATTCGAGTGAATAAAGCACATGTTTTAAATTTTCCATACAGGCTCAGTTAAGAAAGCTGAACAAACCAACTTTTACCATTTCTTTTGCGATTTTTACCAATTCAAATTATTTCAAAAATTTTTTGCACCTCGTCTAACGAACTAATCCTTCTAACCGTTCAATAACATTCAAGTCATTTGATCTAATTTAAAAAAAGTTATGTTGTTTCAAATATGTAATGTGTGTGTGTGTTTGCTCCTTGCTGTATATTCGACAGCTTTATTATAAATTTCAAGGTACAAAGCTGATCTTTAAGGTCCTGTCTCGAGTTTTTATTTGGATATTTAATTTTAACTTTAAATAAAATTTATTTCAATGTTAATCGATGTGATTGTTATGTATTCTTCTTATGTGGGTACAGAAGTAAACATATTGACGAGTTAACGTTATGTGACGGTAAGTGGACGTGCACTGTTCTTCGATGTTAGAAAAAACTCAAAAATGGAGATGACAGTCTTTTAAATAATTAACATTTACGACAAAAAAAAATCACTTTCCGCTATAGTACAATCAAGAAACTTGTAATTCGTTGGCAGAATGTATTAATTATAATGGTGCTCACCGTGACCAACAAGGTGGTCATTTAGACAAAAATTTTTGTTTGTTTAACGTTACTGTTAAAAATGTCGGACATTTCATACGCAACGAGCTAATGAACTGAATGAAATAGTGAAAAGTGTCGAGAAACTTTTCTTCCATCGTGTGTTTGTATAAAAATAGAAATTTCGAAATTGAAAATAAGATAATTGTTGAATAGCGGAGTAAGCATAAAGGGACGTTTGTTTTCTCGAGAATCATAAATTTTGGTTCGCCTGCGAGCGAGGTATACCTCGACAAGGTAGCAAAAGATGCGTCCTCTGGATCGTGTCGTCGCGTTGCTTCGGGCACGAGTGGAATGCGGCTGATGAGGGGTTAAGAGCGATCGTGTAAACCGGAAATTGTCGCACACGCCGGGTAAAGTACCGTGACGATCTCGCGCTACTAGTTCCCGACGGTACGTGTCCAATGAAGGCCACTTTATGTCTATGCAATGCCAGAGGTAATCCATTATTAACGCTCTCGGCCTTTCTTCTCGTCCTCGTAAGCCGTTCGTTAAACTACACTTTTCCTTTTTTCCTCTCGAACCAGAGGTGACACGCTGACCACACCGCGCACTATCGCGATTTCTTTCTCGCCAGTGTCATTATTCAAATCTAGATTTACATTGTCAAGAACTAATTTATGAGAGCGTCGCTTAAGTAGAATCTTATTATCTCAATGGTCGACTTCATATTCGGCAAAGTAGAAAATATATTCTCCATTAAGGGGTTATATACGGTTAGAATTTTCAAAAAATCGATTTTTTTTAAATTTCATTTTCGTTATGTACATACAGTCGGGGACAATATTAAGTGGACACTTTTAAAAATTGCATAACTTTTCTAAATTGATCCAAATGACTTGATTTTTTTAAAGATGTTACACCGATTAGTTTGCTAGACAATGAGTAAACAAAAATTTCTTTAGATTGCAATTGGTTCGAATGATAAAAAAATGAAGAAATGATGATTTTTTAACTTTTTTATGTAAACCTATAATGATAATTTAAGAAATGCGTTTTGTAGATTCCGGTAACGTATATGCATACTGAAAATTTCATCGAAATCGGTCAACGTTGCAATGAGCTACAAACGTTTAAAGATGATCACATAAGGGCGAAATTCCCTGGCAAGGTCGAAAATCTGCGACTTTCACCCTCAAACTCTAATATTAAAAAGTTTGTAGCTACGATATTCTTGTAATGTCTTCATAGTTTTGTATTATATCTATCTATTTTTGTTCGAAATGCTTATGATACATGCGTTACAATATTTATAATACCGTAGAAATTACAATTATGAAGAGAAGGGCGCGGAGTAAATGCAATATGAAATTATCCTTTCAACACGTTCCTTACCATAATAGCGAAAATTCCAAATGACCCGAATGGAAAAGTATGCGTCCCACGTGCAAGGAAACGCGTTGAACATGATAATAATTAGTTTTCGTGCTGTCACGAGTAATCTTGTGTTTGGCGCAGAAAAAGGCAACAAATTAACCTAATAATTAATCGCTGTTGAGAATAATTTTCATTAAAAGTCGGTAGTTTTTACCAAGGATTTACGAGATGTGATTTTCGCTATGTAAAAATACAGTTTCGTAGCAGAGAATTTATGCTGACATGAAGCTTCCATCAGAATAAGGTATTATGTGTATGTGTAAAGTGCTTGCAAAATCCCCCATTTAGATACGGAATGGTTAAATAATGTATAATAAAGTTTATATGTAACTTTGTATTTTGTAATGCTAATGTTCCAATTATTTTTTCGCATAATATCGGATCTAAAGACCCAATTGCATTCCAGTAGGCATATGTCAAATAACGATTTGCCTCGAAACAAGTATCGCTACCGGAAGTTGTTCATCAGATGATAACACATAGAAGGTGCCAAGTCGTACACGTCTGCAACTCGTTCTGTTTCCGTTTCTGTTACGTGCAAAATTACAAGTTCCGCCTTTATTGCCTACACTTGCAACTTGTAGCACTGGAAATCGTATAATATATTTTCTCCCGAGCACAATATACATTAATGTCTCCACGACTGTTATTTATTACCTCGACGCTTTAAATCACCTGTTTACAGAGTTGTACCAGTTATCATAACGTACTTTTATTTGCAATCTTAACCTGCTTGTTTGCTAATTTTGTATTTGTATTTAATTATCGACACAGATATTAGTTGTTCGAACTAATTAAGAACCTCATAGATCGACTCGGATTTAATCACGTATATTGAATTAGCCGAGTCATGAGATATTTATTCGTTCTTCACTGATCTTTTCAATAATACTTGTTACTTGTAAACAGTTTGCTATCCCGAAGAACTGGAACCATCGACATAAGTGGCACACTTCTGGTCAAAGTTTTGTAACTTACGACTAGTTTTACTCTTTGCACTATGAAGTTTTTTTTTTTAATTTTCTTCCCAACAATTCTCTATCTTTTTAAGAGGTACATATATTCAACGCTCTTTCAGTGCCGAAGAACGATACATTGTCGTTGGTTGAACTTGCAAAAATTGATTGTTCTAGTCTAATTTATACATTTCTAATAATATCACCTATTCTAGTATTAGAACATCAATATACTTTATGGAGTCCTCCTCTTCGCTATCACAAATTTGACACTGCATTTTTGTCAAAAAAGGCTCGCAAAATCAAATCAGTCTATCAATGAAACCTAGAAAAGCCAAATGTATGTGGTCCTACTACTACTAATTCAAGCACACCGCAATAAAAATGAATACTGAAACCCGGCCAAAGATTAACACATTGCGTATGGGTCACGAGATATCTCGTTTTCATGTTTTTTTCGATTCAATCGGCAACTTAAGCAAATATTTTTGTTACGTTACCAGGGTAACGAAGCCTCTCCCACTCTAAAGACAAATGACGAGCGAAATAATTGAATTTTGACATTCCGAGCATGTAGAAATGATCAGTCATTGTTGCATTAGTAGATCTGTGCCGATCGTCGTACGTACCGTATCTTACAAAGTGTTGTTTTTGTACATTTTGGAATTTCAAAGTTCGTGTTTTCATTTGTAAGGCAACAGTTTTTTTAACCCTTTCGCTACGGCAGCTCCATCCGCCGAAGTACCGTCACTGACCGGAAACTCGCTCCGGAAATATGCACAGTACGCGTGGTTTCTGAATATATATGTTGTTCTAAGTCTTAAATAATAACTGTGCTGAATAAAACAATCATTGCTCTAATGTAACAAGTATATTTACATTTTCAACAGAAAATGTTCTGCCAAATACAAATTAGAAATGTACAGGGTGTAAAGAAATGTTTGGTCTTGGCAAGCGTAGGCGTATTCTACATCTTCGGATCGATGAAGATCTGTAAAAAAATTTGCCACAAAATTGTCCTTGACCTTCAATTTCAAGGTCAAATTTTTTTTATTGCATTGTATTCTACTCATCATCAGGATAAAAAGTGTCAAAGGAACCATGGGTCAAAGCTCGGCCGTTCTTATAAAAAATAATATTACAGTTATTACTAATAAAGCAAGCAGTTGCTATTGTTGTTTATCTGGTGTTTCATCATAATCAATATTACCTTCTAAGTCTTGAAAGATTTTCATCTTCTATTTCTGCTTCTAAGCCAAAGAACCGATTCAGGAGATAAACAACACCCAGATAGCACGCGACGTCTTGAAGACGTCTGTTTTACGACCATTTTTGGTCTGAACGTCTTACGTCCTGAAAAGACGTCTTTAAGACGTTTCATTTTTTGACGTTTCAGTCATTCTAAACTGCTAGAGGAAAGCTTTACAAACTGTAATTGATTATCAAACTGAATATTCCATCAACAAAGAAGTGCACAGAAAAGTAATACATCAAAATAAATAGATAAATAAATAAAGTTAAATAAATAAATAAAGCATAAAATGTTAATGTTCGCGGATATGCAGAAAAACATTCTTTTAATTTATTTTTTTTTATTTATTTAGTTTTTTTGTTATAACAAACATTCAATTTATATTTCTTGTACATGTATACAATATTCAAATTCAATATTTTTCTCATAAGAAAAAATGTGGCTTAAAAAATATTTTTCCAATATTTGACAAACCTATCTATCTAATATTTTTGTGCTACTAGGGGTCTGTTTCGGGACGTCTTAAAGACGTCTAACGGACGTCTCTGTGCTATCTGGACAATAGTAGCTGCTTGCTGTATTAGTAATAACTGTAATATTATTTTTTATGAGAACGGTCGAACTTTGACCCATGGTTCCTTAGACACGTTCTATCCTCACGATGAGTAGAATACAATGCAATAAAAAAATTTTGACCTTGAAATTCAAGGTCAAGGACAATTTTGCAACTTTTTTTGCAGATCTGCATCGATCCGAAGATGTAGAGTATGTCTATGCTTGCCAAGACCAAACATTTCTTTATACCCTGTACGTATCCGCTTCCTATTGCTCGCCAAGCATGCTTCTGGAGCGTTCGAAGGGGACCCAAACGCAATGTGTTAACATCATACCGATCGGTGACTTTGTGTGATCGCAGCGGACGTGTTGAAAATTTAGACGTTTCAAGATCCGAAAGCAGCAATTACTTCGTTTCCCAACACATCGCAGCTCCGATCGCAACTTTTCTGCATACGTGTTTACCAGCGATCTCAGTTTGTCTGTTCGAACGAGAAAATTGCTACTTTTCCGGCGCTCGGATCGGGAATTCCAAACTTCTGGTGTAATTGAGCGGTTCAAAAATAAAAGAGAAAGAAGAAAAAAGAAAAGAAGAGGAGAAAAGGTAAGAGAGAAGAAAAGTGGCTCTCACCTTGCACCTGCACTTGACGCATTTCATCTCTCCATGTGAGTGGACGCGGGGATGCCACTCCATCCCGTTCTCGTAAGGAGTGCCGAGGGGATTCTTGCAGCCACCGGAAGCCAGGACCTCCTCGGCGCTTCTTCTCGTGGATGGTGCAGCCTGATCTCTCGGAAGACGAGACGTGTCACCGGCGACCGTCGCGGTGCTGGGCGTCGTCGCTGGACACTGTCTGCAGCAGGCTTTCTTGCTCGGTCTGAAAGCGAGTTTCTCGTCGCAGTCCAACGGCGGACACTGTACCCGCGGACACTTCACCTCCAGCGTGATCGGCTGCAAGATAAATGGGATCCTTGGTCAGTCCTAATGCTGCGTCTACACTGCGGCTACCAATTTTTATCATACCGCACAGGTAAAAATAACGGTACCGAAAATTAGACTCTATTTATACAGAGCGTACGGTGAACGTATCAGTAAGTGACCGGTTAAAAGTAAGATCATGCTACATTTTATTTATGTGTTGCCTTTTGGTACATAGTTAAACAAATAATGACAATTCTTAACGACTTATATACTTGTCAGTTAGAAGTTAATAAAATGCAGAAATTCCAATCAAAACAAATGTGCCAGTAAGTGAGCACAAGATAGCTAGTAAGTGAATAAAATAAAAAAATAATAAAACAATGCCTTTATTCACAATATTCCGTAAACCGTCAACGTTACAGTAAATAACGATATACAGTACCTTATACACCACACCTTACAATTGGTACGATCGTGCGAAATCACTTTGCACTAGAAACACGTGTAGCAGAACATATTTTATTTTAATTACAGCCTCACCATTTTTAACTACAGTGTTTACTCTTTATATGTCCTAAATGCCTAGTCTATAAAAGTCCCAGAACTATGTCGCCTCTAATACTTCATAGTCCTTTTTTTTTGTTCGGCGTGAATCAAAGAATAGTATCTCCTGGCTGATATATGTGAACACTGTATACGATAGAATCTTTCGGCTCGGTCTAAAGTCTCCTTTCGATGGTATTTGTTTCGAAAACGGCCACTTAATGGTAGCCTGCGTAAGTGACTGGGACGAATTATAACTTTGCTGTTACTGATGATAGAAAAAAAAAAATTGTACAGGACAATGTTGCATGGTTCAACCCTTTCAATACGTTTCTGTTTTTCGCCACTAAGCTCTCGCTGTACGGACAGTCATGTATACGACAATTACACCGCGAACCTCACATTGCCGGATCTGTAAGTATTAGGGGGACCCATAAGTATTCAATTACTTTGAAATCTAAAATAAACTTTATAGTATATTCAAGTTTTTATTTCTTAGTTTATTATATAATCTCCATCATTATCAAGGACAGTTTGCCATCTTTCTTAGAAATTTTCAACCCCCTCTTATAGAAATCCAGGGTTCGTAAAGCAAAATATGACTCAAGGTGTCTCCTTACATATTCTACAGAAGTGAATGTTTTATTTTTTTGAATAATGCTCCAGAGATCTGAAAAGATCTGATAGTCAGAGGGAGCAACGTTCGATGCAATTCTTTGCAATTGAAAACTGTAAAAGAATACGTGTTTCCTCTTCAACGATCGGTTCAGAATTAAAGGTAAAACAAATTCTCTGCAAATAATTGATTAATAATGGGTATCCCTAATATTACCCTCCGCAAGGCAGACGCTTTCGATAATTTTACGGTAGCCATGACTAGATTTTAGTCATAGTACATGACAATCTAGTTCTTTCAGATCAATATTAATAGGATCTTCAATAATTATGCTCTACCAAAAAGAAGTGTAGAATAATATATAGAATAATTATTATTAATCCATTGTTCTATATAATAACCCTAAACGAAATTCATAGATGACTATGTCTTGTTGCTTCATAATTGAAATTGCTATTGTTCTTGAAGGACCCATCGAAAAGTCTTTAGCTACGGACCATAGATTTTTGCAAATTCTTATTTACTCTAAATAATTAGAGTAAAGTTTACTCGATATATGTCTAAAACACGGGTCTAGCCAGAGACATATACCGGCCAGGAGACATCATTCTTTGATCCATACCGAACGCAAAAAAAGGACAGCGAAAATTCTTGGTTGTATCCCGCGGCAGTGGGGATAGTTCTGGGACTTTTATTGACTAGGCATTTGGGACATACGGTAAGGAGCAAAACTGAACCAATACCCACAAGTTTTGTATAAATCATTATTTATTAATAGGAATATAGAAGAATAACAAAAAATCAACATTATAATTGTTTTTGTCATAGTTAGAAGTAACTTATGAATTTTTTTCCAATAATTAATGTCTTCTCGGTTAGCAATGACGACAAAAATAGATCGACTCGGTTTTGCACCGGTCCCTACAAGAAATGTTTACGTGGGATGTTCTAGTAGTATGTTTACATCTAGCACTTTGGTACGTTTACAAACTATTAGTTTACGTCTTAACACGTAAGAATAAATATGAAGTCAATTGCTACAAATTCTGTAAAAATAGTCATTTCTCTTTTGAATGACGGCTTGTCAACACGTAAGACGGCTAAAACGTGTAGTGTTAGTCAATCGACAGTGCAGAAAATAAGACAAAAATACTGTAAAAGTATATTATTAAATGTTGGAAGAAGACCAAAAATATTATCACCGCAGAATGAAAGAAGGATTATACGGTTTGTCTCATCTGGTGAAGCTTCAAGTTCCATTATGGCTGCAAAATTAATAAAAGAAGATACGAATATACAAATAAGTTAGTGGGCAGCACGAAGAACCCTCAAAGGAGTTGAATTTAGAAGCATTAAGAAAAAAAAAAGAAGTCAATGTTATCGAAAAAAAATATTAAACGTCGTTTGGAATTTGCTACAAAATATCAAAACTGGACAATTACTGATTGGGAACGGGTTATTTGGTCAGACGAGACCAAAATTAACAGAATTTGTTCAGATGGCATGTCGTGGTGCTGGATTCGTAAAAACGAAAGGCTTAAACCACGACATGTGAAACAAACGTTAAAGCATGGAGGCGGATCCCTAATGTTCTGGGGGTGCCTAACAGCATTTGGTGTTGGATCACTGCACCGAATTAATGGCATCGTGAATCAGTACATGTACAAGGATATTTTACAAGATCATCTCAAAGATGCTGTTGAAAATATGCCTTTTGAAGAAAAGAATGTAATTTTCATGCATGACCGAGACCCTAAGCACACTGCTAAAAGTGTACAAAATTGGCACTGTACTAAAGAATTTTCTGTTCTGGATTGGCCTGCACAGAGCCCCGACCTCAACGCCATAGAGTCTATGGGGTTTACTAAAAAGACGACTTCGGGATTCATACGACTCCCAACCAACATCAATCACAGATTTGTATGATAGAATTCAAGAACAGTGGAAACAAATATCTCCGGATTATTGCAAAAAATTAGTAGAAAGTATGCCAAAGCGAATTAGTGCAGTTTTACAAACACAAGGGTTGTGGACGAAATATTAAAAATAAATGATGTATTAAATATTGCCAAGTATTGGACAAAACCGAGTCAGTCTATTTTTGTTGCCATTGCTTAACGAGGAGACAGCAATTATTGAAAAAAAAATTCTTAAGTTCTATGATAAAAATAATTATAACGTTGGTTTTTTTGTTATTCTTCTATATTCCTAGTAGTAAATAATGATTTATACAAAACTCTTGTGGTTATTGGTTCAGTTTTGCTCCTTACTGTATATAGGGGAAACACTGTTACCCTGTACTATCAAATGAAAGTTTCGATATTAAAGATTTCACTCGACAGCCTGTATAAAGCAGCAATGTGGTGAAACTCTGGAGCGATCGAGCTGCAATTATTCGTCAGCGCGTTCAAACGGCGCAGCGTTTTTAACGTGGCACGCGTTCATGCGCGCCGTGCTGGTCAAGCGTAATTTAAGTGACAAGCAATGGATCAAAACCGATCGCGTTATCTCGAGTAACGGACATGACTGGTTGCAACGCGTTTCAACCACGACTCCAAACAATTTACTAATATCTGTTTAGAAAGGCCTGTCACTGATCGGCGATCGGTCGCGATCAGGAGCGTTCAGCTCCTTCATGACTCGGCAGAGTGCAACCGCATTCTTCTGGCGCAACTAGCCAGACAATTTTTCAGTCGTCGTCGCCTCATAATGCCTTTGCACGGGGTCATTATAATCTGTGTCGCGGGGATCGCGACGATGGATCGTTACGAAATCCTCCTGGACGTTACGGTAACGAGGTAAACAAAGAATCGGGTGAAACCGTGACCAGGCTCTGCGCGGAATCCTCTATCTCGGCTGAAGATTTCGAACTATGCTGAAATTATTCAAATTCCTCGATTTCGAAACTTGTCTTGCCACGAGCTTGGAACACGCATCGACTTCGAGAATTATCATAGCTGGAGCCGAGCGAAAGCAAAGATCGGATTCCAGATAGAACCGCGAGAATCGAAACGTTCATTTTGGTAGGATTAATTTAGTAGATGTAGACACGGAAAAAAAATTGTAGAGAGAAATATGTAGCTGCTGTAACAGCACCGTGTAGAACGAGAAAGAGAAAATGGATGGACCCCCACCTTCTCTCACCAATGCCATTATAAATTTGCCTTAAGTTTTCCTTGATTGGTGATTGCTCGAATAGCTTGTTAGACGCAATTCGCATATCTTCTAACGCATACAATTGCTTGATTTATAGTAGAAGGAAAAAGTATTATTTTATTTTTCAATATTTATGATGTCCTCTTGGAAGTTGTTCCTTCTTGGAAAAGGCACAAAATTACAAATTGCCTTTAAGAATAACGAACACAGCTTTCTCGCACCCTTCGTTTTATTGCTTCGACATTCGCAAATCTTTACCTTTTGGGGAGGATTTTTTTATTTCGGGGCGTAAACAGAAGTCGCAGGGATCATACCAAGTCAAGGCTGTGCGGAGACCGGCGAAGTTGCAAAATGACATCTTTTGTCAGGAATTATTGAAGAATTTGCGACAAATCGACAAGTGCGGTGTCATCTTCATGAACATTATGAAATGCACTCGATGCTCAAGAAATTGCATATCGTTTTTTAGTGAAGACGTGCAGGGTTCTATCGAACAGTTGCGTTAGTTATTAAGATTTCATCTCTGGCATATACGCATTTTACCTAGGATAAACTTATGAACTCTTGCAATGTAATTACTTTATTAATTTCGACATGAAGAGGGCATCATAAATGTTTCTTTTTTCGTGTAATACGATTTCTGTTCTACATTGTGGTTACTCGATAATTGTTCGAAACGTGGGTTTGGTCTTTTTTCGATGACTTTGAAAAGTTTTCGAGAAGTCTCGGATGTTATGTTAGTAACAAAAGTGGGGGAAAAAAATGATTGGATCGATTTCACAAATAAAAGCAAAATTGCAAGGGATTGGCTTCATAAACTTACATCGCAAGTGCAAACTGCGCACGTATCAAATCCTACAGGCGGTAGATAAGGATGCCACGAAGCTCCCGCTAGATGAAACTGGCTAGCCAGGGTACAACCTCTTGTTATAGAGCTGACATTCTTCCCTGTCTCATTCATGTTGATTCCTGGACCTGGAGGCAAACATAATACGAACTCAATCGTTTTTGTACACTTTGCAAAGATACAACTTTATTAATTGATCTCATATTGACTGCATGAATAAGTATTTCATTATTTTTGTTTCGCAAACAGGTGAAAAACAATCAATTAAATCGAATATTTCATTCACGTCTTTTTGCTTTAGAAAAACTTTTTAGAAGAAAGTAAGGTAATTATTTACATTAGGGGCTTCCTCACCGATTTTGATGACCTTGAAATATGTTGTCAAGGTCATCATTCTGAACAACTTTTTCCTATACATGTTACCGCCGCTCAGCTTTAGTTTCTGAGATATTCGCAGAGTTTCAACATCTCAAAAAGTGATAAGGCGGCCACGGTCACAACTTAAAACGACTTCAATCAGTTGAGACACACTGTCTTGTCTGTTTATGTTGACAGGTCATATACGGACATATTTCGGGTCATATTTCAAGGTCATCAAAAAATCGGTGAGGAAGCCCCTAATGTAAATAATTACCGCAAATAAAAATAGTAGAGGATGATTTATACGAACAATACAAGAGATTGCAAAAATGTTTCAACCTTTTGTGTCAGATCAACGAAACGTAAATAAATCGCAAAACTATGAGGTTCCTGAATGATAGCTTGCTGAAAAATCCTCCTGTAGTTTTCACCTATCTCCATGTCACACTTTAATTCGATTGTGTTCTAATCCAATCAGTGTTTCATTCGCAATTTCATATTTTAACCCTTATATCAATTCACGCGTGTCCGAGTGTTTTTCAATTTCTCTTTCAGAGTTGTATTTGTGTTGATAACGGAATGATTGATTAGCGGAACTCTTATATGTAGATTTCTACTTGCTTAAATAGTTATCTAAGCAACATAGTAACAAGTTTCATAGTTATGAACTATTAATTTACCTTCGCGAAATAAAACTATGATGTTTAACACTACAATGTTGTAAAATACTTTCGGTATTGATACAGGGCTTAAGGAAGTGTGTTCATTTATAGCATGGTGCTTCTATAAATCATAGAAAAATACAAAATTGTATAGCACTTAACACAGAAAATGAAGCAGTGTATGGTAGATAAATGTGTACATTTCATGGGAAAAGAAACTCTCAAATACAGTGTTTACTCGATATATATGTGCAAAACACGTTCTTTTCGAGCATATCACAGTGTTGTATCTCTATTACAAAAAGGCACAGCCACCGTGTCTGATTGATTCGAATCAGATGAAACCTTTGAAAATTGACTTCGTTCTGTGACCGCTGTCAAGGAGACAGCTCTGTTCAGCGAAAACTCGAGAGACAAACATGGAGGACGGACTCTTAGTTAACACGTTGACTGCCGGACGGATTTTCCATGGTTTGTCCGAGGCGCCAACATGAACTTTTCATTATGCGATGCATATTGCGCCGCCGGTCACCGGTGGTCCCCACGGCGCTGTAGCAAAGTCGAGTGTCGGTCACCGGTGACCTCCACGGCAGTCAATGTATTAATAACAGTGGTATACCTACACTCCTGGACAAAAAGATAGCACAAGTGTGCTATCATTTAGTTCTCAAGGATAAATCAAGAATTCTCTGAATTCTACAAATGGTACATAAACATTGCCTCACGGTAGTATATTATATAGCGACAAACTGGAACTACTCTGTCCGTACTTGTATTTATCAACAAAAGTCGTGTAGCAGAGGTCGGCGAAATGATAGCATACTTGACTTTCTATCCGGATTTATCACTGTTTCTACGTTTCGAGTCATATAAACATAGCGTTGCGTACGCACTCAGTCTTGGTAGAATTTCCAATCATCATTGAACAAAATGGGACGCGGCAAGAAATGAAGCAAAGAAGAAATACAAGTTATCTTGAAATCAAGAAAAGGAAAGTTCTCTATATCAAAAATTGCAAAAACTGTGCAGAGGAGTCGTAAAGTTATTTATACTTTACTAAAAGACGGCAATAAATATGGTACACGGAAGAGCAGTGGACGACTGTCCGCTATTTCTGATAGAGAAAAACGTTCCGTTTTGCGTGCCGCATCAAACTCATGTCTCGCATCACGTGAAATTGCTCAAAAAGCAGGAGTCGAAACTAATCCGAGAAATGTTCGTCGCATTCTCCAGACATGTGACGATATTATACGACGAAAATTAAAACGGAAACCTGCGTTGACAACGAGACCTAAGGAGGCTCGTGTCAGCTTTGCAAAACGACACATACATTGGAAAAAGAAATGGCGGCGAATTATATTCACAGATGAAAAGAGATTCAACCTGGATGGTCCAGACGGTTTTGACTATTATTATCATCATGAACCACAAGAAGAATTGTCAAAAGTGCGACGTCAAATGGGTCGAGGGAGTGTAACGATTTGGGCAGGCGTTGGCTACAATGGAAAAAGCGAAATCGTCTTTATTGACAGCCGAATGAATGTCACCCCTTATCGTGATTTAATACGACAACAAATTAGCAAGTGTGCGGTACACATTGCTGGTAGCAACTTTATATTTCAGCAAGATAATGCCGCGGTCCATACAGCTAAAATAGTAAAAGATTATTTTTCATCAGAAAATATTTCGCTTCTTGACTGGCCAGCGTGTTCCCTTGATTGAAATATAATCGAGAACTGTTGGGGTCAGCTTGCTCGAATGGTGTACAAGGAAAACAGACAATTTCAAAATATGAATCAGTTAAAACAGTGTCTTAAGGATGAATGGAGTAAATTGTCACAAAATTATATTCGTAAATTGTTTAATTCTTTGCCAAAAAGAATGATCCAAGTCATTGAAAATAAGGGAGGTCCTACACACTACTGAGAAATAAAGAACTTGTTTCAACTTATGTCATTTTTGTTACACAAATGTTTAATTTTTGTTAAATAAATGCTTCCGCTACGAGAGATTGTTATTAATAAATACAAGTACGGACAGCGTAGTTCCAGTTTATCGCCATTTAATATATTACCGTAAGATGATATTTACGTACCATTTGTAAAATTTAGAGAATTCTTGATTTATCCTTGAAAACTAAATGATAGCACACTTGTGCTATTTTTTTGTCCAGGAGTGTAGGATGTTGTTAGCGGGGAGCGACACAGATTCGCACGAACCTCGCCCGATAGAATCAGCGTACAATCTTCCAGGAAACCACGGTGACAAGACACGCGTTTATCTGAAATTAATTCTGCAGAGTTGCACCGGTCTACCTCCGGTAGCAAGGACAGGCGCCGCGTCGAGTCGAGTCGAGTCGCGACGGGAATAAATAACGCGACAAATAGAGTCGGACGAACGGAACAGCAAGAGGACTAGAGGATTTAATTAGGTACAGCTGAACGTGAACGCGCCGCAGCCGGCCGATACGATCTAAAGAAAATGACGGATCAGCGGCGGGTTCTCTTAATTTGATTCCGCGCGGGACGTTTTTCCCGCCACCGTGCCGGACCGGGTAATATGTCTCTATCATTAGAACACGTCGCATGGAAACGGCTACTGATTTGTCTGGCCGATTAGTCCGGAACTTGCGAATGATTCCCTCGTCAGGCTGGTGTCCGGGGTGAGTCACGCAACCGGGACAAGCAACTTCTATTCGCCAGAAACACGACAAAATGGCCGGGAACAAAAGACAAGTAGTATCTCCGTAACTGTCGTATCGTCTGGTCTGCCGAGCGACAGTTCTAGAGAGTGTAAACCGTTTCTTCATAGGCGGACGCGTAGAGGTCACATGAAGGTGATATGTGTTTTTTAAAAATGGAAACGTATTGTTGTAATGCTCTAATCGATGCAGCTCGATACTCTCTACAAAAAAAAGGTACCGAGCTATTTATGTCAACAAATTATTATTTTGATCAGACTGCTGAAAAATAAGTATACAAAAAAAAAAGAAAAATAAGTATATGTGTACCATTATTATTAATAATTAGGTGGACCATTTTTGCAACTGCAATGTAGCACACATTCACTAATGTCATTAGCGGACGTCAAGGTGACGATTTTGATACTCTGGGTCAACGTAGACCCTAGAATCGCCGTCGGAAGGTTCACCATAATTATATCTATTTCCCCACGAAATGCGATCGTTAACTTACTTTCCGAGGTAACTATACATACATTTATTTACCTACTTTCAATATAATTAGAAGAATTGTTGAAAATTAGTACCAATGGAGGAATTGAAATTTGGAACAGTGGTTTCTCTTATATTTTGAGTAATAATGTAATAAATATGTGCAAGTGACAGGAAAAAATATGTCAAACTGTCAGAAAGAACAGATTATTCGCCATAATCTTGTCACAAACAGAAAAATAGTCAATTCGTTGATCACTGTTTTAATAAAAGTCGAAATAAAAAGTGAACGGAATTTCATGCATAAATTCTGTTATTCGTATGTATTACGAGAAAATGAAAAGCATTTTGTCAAATAAGAAAAAAACTGGCAAGATATTTGTGAATAATTATTCAGCGCATACAAAATAAACGTTCATGCCTGTTAAGATTCGACACTGCTTTCCATCATGCGCCCTGGAAAGGTACAACGATTTTATAACATTCTCCCTGTTCGCAGAGACTTTTTACGACAAGTGGACACGAATAGCATAATTCCCGATAAGGAGTCGCGTTTAATTTAAACCGGCTGCAGATAGGCGTAGCTAAGTCTGCGCGATTACTTTCGAGCGGCATGTCACGGGTAATCGGATTTAATATAAACCGCAGACGGACACGTGGCCGTCCCCTTAATTTACCGGTTCGGTTAGGCTTGGCATTAGGTCCGGGGTTTATCGAACGAGATCGTCGAAAGGGAAGGATAATTAATTGTGTCACACTCGTTATCCTGAGTTACAAGGATCTCTTGGATCGACTACACGTTGCGAATCGTGATGAAATTAAACCGATGGCTGAGAGATTCCCTGAGGATGTAATAAACTCGGTTAAAGCTGTTAATGAACGAGGACAATGAGACTCTAGGTGTAACTTTGTGCTAAAGTCAGGTAGACTTTCTCGAAACACGTTGCCCCTAAAAGACAAAAAAAAAAAAAAACACGTCTCTACATATTTAATAATCGTTCTTGTCACTTCTTTCCTTATTTTTATTTCACAGGCTCTCGTTCCTGAGAATGATAGAATTGCCATATGATCTTGTAAGAATAACGCTGATGGAACTCGTTTCAAGGTAACTTATTACATACATACTGTTAATTAGTTATATTAGGCACTGTTCGTCTCTCTATTGACTCGTAACAGCGAAAACATGATGTTCGGTTTAGAAAAGTTGGAAAAGATGATTTTCATTTCAACATGCGCTCGTATGTTTCATATTTTCAAATAAGCAACAAACGCGAATTCGAATTATAGAAATTGAATACTGAACGAAACGCATTCCCTATTTCTTCATCTTCAACATTCAGTAATGACACAAAAATGGCATTTCTTCTTTAAAGTACTATTTCTCAAAAATTAGAAATATTGCAAAATGAATGATATCGATATAGCTAAACTAGACTGTTTTATCTTAGTAGTTTCACGTAATTTGATATACATATCGAATCGTGAAAAAGCAAAGATAGTTTTCTTAAAATCTTAAAGCTGAACGTTAGAAAGGGATATTAGTATATATATAGAAGTGGTAGTAAACGAAAAAGGGAGGGATAAAGTAATAGATAAGAAGGGTAAGAATTAGTTACACCTGTATACAGAGACACATATCGGTCAGGAAATGTGATTAGATATTCTTTGATCCACGCCGAAGATAAAAGAGGACAGGGTATACCCCGCGGCAGTGGTAGATAGTGGTGGATAGTTCTGAGACTTTTATCGGCTAGGCATTTGATACATTATATATACAGGGCGTTAAAAAAATTGAAGGTCATCCTCATATCTAACAAAATAGTATAAACACAAAAAAATTACATACGCCATTGTGTGTTGCGTATAAACAACGGTACTACTTTTTCCTCTTTCATTTTTTCTAATATTTACTATTTACAAGAAAAAGGCTAGTAATATACAGGGTGCGGCCGAATAACATGTACTAGCGGACACGAGGTGGTTCCTTATGAAAAAATAAGAACAAAATATGGTGGAAAATTTTTTCATTTAAGGCTTAGTTTTCGAGATAATCGAGTTTGAAAATCCTATTCGTACGTATGCTGTTACGGCTAATTGTAAATTACGATTCGTCGAGGCCACCAGTTTCAGCAATTTTGTAATTGATAAAATAAAATGTTGTTCGTTAAAAGTCTTCTGTGTATTTTTTCTTGAACTCAATAATTTTTAAATGCTGGGTAGACATTGTTTATAAACACGGTACGCGTTATACGATGCTCGACGAACCGTAACAGCATACGACGTAGGAATAGGATTTTTAAACTCGATTTTCTCGAAAACTAAGCTTTAAATGAAAAAATTTTCTTCCATAGTTTGTTCTTATTTTTTCATAAGGAACCACCTCGTGTCCGCTAGTTATTCGGCTGCATATCACGCGTTGCTGTGACTAAGCCGAAAACATTGTAGCCGATGTAAAAACCCACGGGATTGAGATTTGAACAATTTAATTCAGCGCTAATCAGTGCACAATATTCTTGGTTCACCTGTCTCTGTTAACCTGTGTATAACCCGTAAAAATTTCTAAACCTAAATTTAAATTATACACTGACGTTTGACGTTTTATACACCGCCATCTGTTAGAAACTTATTAAAACCACAGCATTGCTAGTTGGTCTTCTTTGGTTTTTGTAAATTTGGTTGCAGTTGTATTCTACCGTTTCCAATATCTAGCAATTGTTTGGATAATATTTTGACGTTTTATACACCGCCATTTGTAAAAAGCCACGGGATTGAGAATGAGTAATTTACAAAGTTCTTAGTTGGTAACATATAACAATTACTTTTATTTTTTCTTTTAATTGTAATTTAAAATTTGTATTTAATTGAGCACTAATTGGTGCACAATATTCTTGGTTAACCTGTATATATACAGGGTGGTCCACGCAATTGTTTCAAGTCATAACTCCGTTATTGTCGCATTTACGAAAAAATGCCAAAGAAGAAAGATAAACGGTTCGAAGAGCACTACATCTGTAGGCCTTTAAATTTTTTTTAGATGCAGCAGTGCATGTGCAATTAACAATTGCATCATTTCTTTAAATAGAAATGCATATTTTTTTTTACACAGATCGATTCTTCTGTTCATTCTACGTAAAATATGATTAGGGTACCATGGCAAAAAATTATTAGATCTCGAGATATATATATACACCAATATTTCATTTTTTTTTTTTGTATATATAGTACTAAAGTGTAACTAAGGATTAAAATGGATGAGGATCCGTAAGGCTGACGAGGTTAAATGAAATATTGGTGTATAAATGAGTTATCGTAACACGAGTTCCTTCTTTTTAATGGCTATGAGACTGACAAATAAGCTATCCGTCTGTCTATGAGCCAAATAAATAATAGAGAAAAATGAAGGAGGATTTACCTGAACATATAGGACAACAGTGTCCAGCAGGAGCCTTCAGCTGTTTAGCCTGTGGACAGGTGAGCACAGGACACGGAACCGGGTCGCATTGTGCGCGACCTCGGTAGCAATTGCACATGGCGCAAGGATCGAGGTTGGAGGTCCACTGGGTGCCCTCGTCGTAGAACCTGGACTCATGGAAGCACGTTGCGGTTTCGATGTTCGACGTGGGTGGATGAAGGTTGTACGCAACAACCGAAGCAACATCGTTGTCCGCATAATGTGGAAGACAGCTGAGTGGCGCCCTAGCTTTAAACGGCGCTTTCAGGATTCTGTCGGATTGTTTATCGGTTACCTCGAGGAATCCGATACCAGACTCGATTCTGTACAACTCGACAGGCGAGAGTCCTGTAACGGAGCCTTCGAGGACGTATCCGGTGAACTCTTCTAGTAACCTCCTGGAAACTGGAGCACCTGGGGCTAGCAGAGGCATGGTCTCCAAATAAAGTTGGAAGGTGCGAGGCTCGTGATTGCCGGTCGAAGAGGATGGCTGAGGGAAGCCAGATATCTCTAGCTCGTAGTGTAAAGAGCAGTCCAGGTCGACCGCAGTCCAGATCAAGCCAACTGGATTTGGATGGATAGGCTCCTGAGGCATCCTTCTCAACAAAACTGGAGCTGTGGTGTCCCTGGCGTCAGCTACGGGCCTTTGAAGCAACCTGCCGCGTAACATGGAGCCCACATGAGACGCAGCAACCACAGACAACTCCCCATTGAACAGGGGTTCCAGCAAGCGTGGCCCGGGCCTATCCAAGGAGCCATTGGCCAAACCGTCCACCAAAGAGGGTGTCAGATCCTCCAGCTCCGTGCGTCGTTTGCCTCCCTCGTCCACCAACGTCACCAAAGGACTCTCCTCTTCAAGACCGATCAGCTGAACACCGTACCGCAACGATCCGGCTCGATCCAGAAACGCCCACGCGATTCCAGAAGCAGCGGAAGGCGTCTCCGACTGCAGCAACGTCTGGTACATGTCGCAGGTAGCTCTAGGTCCAACCGTGCCAGCCAGTCTCAGCGCCTGCGGATCCTTCCTGGACATGATGCTGATCGACAGTTTGCCTCGTGTCAGAAGACGCAGATCAGCGCCCGATAAAGCGCTTCGAACTTCCCCGAAGTTCAACTCGTTCGACGGTTTCTTCACTATGATCTCCTCGCGAAGGACCACGTAGTCTTTCTCCACGTGCTCCAGCTGGACGATCAGAGGTACCTCCGACACGTCGTTCGGCAGGAAGACACCATTGAATACCAGGGATACGTGGATCGATGGCGCCGACGCTGACGATGCCGAGACTATGGCAGTGGCGCCTGCGCCCGACATCAGCGAACGATCAACCCCCATGGTCGGCTCTAGCAGAGACGAGAATTGTTCCGTCGACAGAGCACGGTAGCGAGACAATTGTCCTGTTAGCGTGGCCGATGGTTCCCACACGAGGGACACGTGAAGACGTTCTTCGCGCAACAACTTTCTATAATCTCGGGGAACGCGTCTCCAGACCCCGCAAAGTTTGCCTGTTGCGTTCTGGTAAACTCCTCCGAACGGATCGATCGTTTGCTCTTCGAGTATGTAACCGGTTTCGTCCACGAAATGTATGCTCTGCGGCCTGGGCGTTGTCTTCGATAGGTAGAACGAGTAGTAGAGGTTCTTCCGGTGGAACGTGAACCGGCCGGTGGCCAAATAGTTGTAGGCGCTGTTGTACATGGACGTCGTTGGACTGGGTTCGTCGCGACGCAACGCTTGCGACGTTCGGCCGGTCACCAGGGTCCCAAAGTCTGAAATTAGGATCATTTCACTGAGATTAGCTGAGTCTCTGTGAAAGTCTGTGAAAGTTGGTCTGCGGAGGTGGATAATTACGTTTCAGGCTTCGTTCTTCTTCCTCGGACGTCATCTGCGCTGGAAGATCGTGTACTATATCGGTACCTGAAACAAACGGAATAACAAGTCGCATAAGATTCACGAAAATAGAGAATCTAAAATTTTGAAACTATTGGGTTGGCAAGAAAGTAATTTCGGTTTTCGCTAATACCTGGCGTTAGATTTTTTGTTCGATTGACTTCTGTTTACGTTGCGTTTGGTTTCTTTCTGACATTTCATAACTGCATCTTTTACGTTACTTTTCAAGCAAATTACACGTAATTTTGATTAAAATTGTCAGTTCTGTGTCAATTTGAACGTGGAGTGCAAAAACGAACATTATAGGCACACATTGCTTTTTTATTTCCGTATAGGTAAAAAAGCTGCCGAGGCTCACAAAGATATACAGTGGCGGACGTATACTTATGAACATAATCATTTTCAACCTTTTATTACATTTTAAAATCAAAGGGACGTAGATCATATATTTATACTGAAATTATAAATAATACAACTTATTGTCTATGGATACATACAATATATTTTTTTTTTTTTGGAAATTAATAGGAAATACAACGAAATAAAATGACAACATTTCGTGTGCTAAATTTCAGCGACACATACTTATAAACATAATTTTCGAACTATATTTTCTTGTCTTTTTTTGCATTTTGGAACATCTAAATAGGAAGTTTTCCAAGTGTTCGACCTGATAAAAGTCTATAATTTTTGTCTGCAATATTTCTATTTTAAAACAGAATACCTTCTTTAAAATTGGACCAAATGATTCGATATTTTGTGACAAGTTAGAAGGATTAGTTTACTAGATGAAATGCAAATATATTTTGAAAAAATAAGTGAAAAAAAGATCACGTTTAATCACTTCGTCATCCGAGTCTCTCATGAAGATTTAGGAAGAAAGATATAGCTAAAGTATTATGTCCTCTTAAAATATTTCATCACTGTTCTGACGTTATTTATATATAAACATTATTATATTGTGTTGTTTCTATATTACATATTTTTAGTATATCTTACATAGTATACAGTTTTGTTAATTTTTTGTTTTTTCATTATTTATGCATTAAGTTTTTATATATTTATATTCTATCTATATTATTTTGCAACAGAGTTACATTTATGTTTTGTAGAATTAAGTATAAAGAAATGATGCGATCATTCATTTATTCATTATTCCTCATGGTCCCTCAATATTCCTTTACTTTATACTTTATGCCGTTTATGCGATGTAGCATACATGTAACCGATGTAACTCGCAATTTTGTTTTGATGTCGTTAATATAGAACATACAGGTGATGTCTCTGTGATCTGCGCAAAGAACAGTTATGCTATCCGGCAATCAGAAGCGATCACAAAAATCACGTATCACTGTGAAAAATCACCGTTATCGAGAACGAACGTGATCGAATCACGAGTGATCGAAAAAAGTAGCAGTTCACGTAATCCCTAGAAATGACAGGCATTGATGTTATTAAGCGCACAATAATTGTGTTATAGTGCTCGAAGTATGCGTATTTCACGACGAGAAAGTGACTTTAATTTTCTTGTAGGAAATCCATGGAAATGCCGAACGTTTTGCTTCGCGAAAGAGGTGCGAACGCTTGGTGGCGGTAGAAAAATAGCAGGATATACGCAAATGCGAAAAAGCGATGATTTCCAAGATAAGCCACGAAGAGAGAGACCGTGTGGATGGTAACGAAGCGTCGCCACGAAAAAAAAACATCGCTTTATAGCTCGTAAATCGGTTAGGGATAGCACATCACCAGCGATACACTCCCTTCGCTTCGGTGAGAAACTTCTCATTAAAGTTCGTCCCTTTTGAGCGGTGGTCTTACACGTCGAGGCAGGCTTTACGCTAAACGGCCATCGAACCTCCCAGCTAAAATGATCGAACTCGAGACACCGAGGCAACAAGCGAACAGAGGTGGACAAGCATCTTTCTGCATGACTCGGATAATGGGAGCTCTCTCGTCCAATCCGAGCGTGCATACAGCGTGTATACGCGTTGATCGCGGGACGTAAAGAGGATCAAATATGGCGACTTGTCGATTACAAGACGCCTGCACAAGGAATCGAATGTGAAAGAAATATAATCTGCCTATACAACAGCAAATTTCAGGATAAATTATTTCAAGTATTACCCCGTGTAAGCCATCGTCTGCCATTCTGTTCAAATTGGAATGATTACTTTCAGAAAAATTTTAATATTGGATGTATTCTAGATTGAAGAGTTTCCTTATACAATAATGTCTCTTCGGGACCGAAATGTCACTTACGTTCTGCACAGATACTATTCCTTGATATCATTTACCGCTTACCATCAAACATAGACGCCATCGAGACCGGCTTATCGGTGAGACAGTACTAAACCATTATCAATAACACAGTGCTTACTCTATTATATATGTCCTAAATGCCTAGCCGATAAAAGTCCCAGGACTATCCCCCCACTGCGCGGCGGGTTATTCTCATTGAAGTTATATCAAACGTGACATCATTCGAAGACCGTGTGCTTGTTTACTTCACGAAACTATAGATCCTCGATTATCTGAACTGATCGGTGGAACATGCTAGTAGCTAAATGAAATCTTTTCTGATTGGTACAATGAATCGTGTTGCGCATGGATCGTTTTAGATTTTAAACTGAACTGTTTACGTATTTAGTTTCAATGTTATGTTTTGTTTAGTACATCTTTATATACAGTGGCGTGCAAAAGTTCAGAAGGGTTCTGGTTCCGGCCAGATCTACGTCCATGCCTCATCGCTGTGCTGCTGTTATTGCTGCAAAAGGCATGGCTACGTAATATTAATTATAACATGTTAAATAATGTACTACAAAATTGTTGCACAATGAAAAACAAGCATAATTTTTTCGTTAAACACACTGGCCGGAAATTTTTTAACATGTTAATTTACTTATTCTGCAAATAAACAAGTAAGAAAAATAATTAGCGTTGATTTTTTTTTGTAATATCCTTTCATGTAATACGCCCTTATATATGATTCTAATAAAAATTTCTTAACGCTTTTTCTGGAAGAAAAATAGCAAAAACCATCTGGCCGGGAACTTTTGCACGCCAGTGTATATAAGAATTATGTGTCATGATATGTGTGTGTCCGCGATAAACTCCTAAACTACTGAACCGATTTCAATGGGCACAATGTGTTCAGTTTGGTCCAACTTGAGATATAGGATAGTTTTTATCTCAATTTATAGTCGCAATATTTTTTTACTGCAAATTATTATAATTATCTGTGAGTTCCATAACTTTCCAACAGATGGCGGTGTATCCGGGTTAGACACAGGTTAACAGAGACTGGTTAACCAAGAATATTGTGCACCGATTAGCGCTAAAATAAAAAAAATTAAAATTTAAAATTTGAAATTTAAAATTAAAATTTAAAATTACAATTAAAAAAATGAATAATTTACGCTTCCTACCTCATTTATAAAATTAATTGTTATATATTATTAACTATACTTGACTAACTATAATTACTATTAATTACTAACTATACTTGACTATGAGATGAATAAAATATAAAATTCTAATTTTTTGTTGATTTCTGCTTGGTATCAACTCTACGAAAATTTTGATCAATCGCTTCAAAATTTTGATTTTTGTTCAAATCTCAATCCCGTGGGTTTTTACATCGACTACAATGTTTTCGTCTTTATTCGTAAATAATAATTTGACTGTATTGAATAGTTTACTACAATATAATTCAAGGTATAGCTTAGTCACAGCAGCGCGTGGCCGGGACCGCTAGTCTATTATAAAGTTATATAAGTATTATATAATACATCTGTATAATATACAGTTTCGGTAGAATAAAATGGAAATTGCTTATTGTCAGTTAGCAAATCTTCATTGAATTAGAAAGTAATTCACTATATTTTTGGATGAAATGAGAGAGGGAGAGAAAGAAAGAGGGAGAGAGAGAAAGAGAGATGGAGAGAGAGATGGAGAGAGAGAGAGATGGAGAGAGATAGGGAGAGAGAGAGGGAGGGAGAGAGAGAAAGAGAGATGGAGAGAGAGATGGAGAGAGAGAGAGATGGAGAGAGATAGGGAGAGAGAGAGGGAGGGAGAGAGAGAGGGAGAGAAAGAAAGAGGGAGAGAGAGAAAGAGAGATGGAGAGAGAGATGGAGAGAGAGAGAGAGATGGAGAGAGAGAGGGAGAGAGAGAGGGAGAGAGAGAGGGAGGGAGAGAGAGAGATGGAGAGAAAGAAAGAGGGAGAGAGAGAAAGTGGGATGGAGAGAGAGAGATGGAGAGAGAGAGGGGGGAGAGGGAGATAGAGAAAGAGGGAGAGTGACAGAGAGGAAGAGAGAGACAGAGAGAGGGGGAGAGAGAGATAGAGAGAGAGGGAGGGGGAGAGAGAGATAGAGAGAGAGGGAGGGGGAGAGAGAGAAAGAGAGAGAGAGAGAGACCAGATCAGAGAAGAGAAAGGTAGACGAAGGGTGGGAGTATACTCATTCAGCGATGATGCTGCTGTGTAAAGGCCATAAAGAATGGCAGTGGGGTAGGAAAAGAGACGGCTGGTGCCAACCACCGCTACTTTGAATGTTGCTTTTATGGCGCATACCGCACCGGTCCAGCTGCGCGGACACGTTAATTGGTATACGTGCGGTACGGGCCAATAACAGAGACTCGGAATACTCGACGATGTTGCCTCACCTCTCTGACCCATCGTCTCCGCCATTTAACCCTGAATTTGCAAACGCGGAGGCCTCAAAGCTCGTCTTACCTTCGCAGTTGAAAGAACCCAACACATCTCTCACTTTCTTGTACTTTGAAAAATCCCCAATAGCGAAATATATTCGAACGACGCATTTCGTTAACGTTCCTCAGAAACGGTTGTGCAAGAGATTCTCTTATTCTCCGCAAGAGATTATTGTATCACTCATTTTAATTATTTTCTACAATTTCATGTTCTAAAAATACACATTGTACTGAAATACAATTGAAGTTAAGCTAAATATTTGATGATAGAAAAAAAAAGAACACACTACCGTAGCAAGTTTTCATCGGAACATTGCACGAGTCATAAATGTAAACGTCAGAAATAAATTTTGTTTCGTTAAATGTTATGGTTCGTTGTGTTATCGGGTGATCCAAATACTGAGTTATAAAGGAAACGATTGTGTTCGGTATTAACTTGATTATTGGGGAGGAAAGCTGCTATTGTTGTGACTCTTCTCCGGTAATGACAAGAAAGATCAGCTTGATAATTAAAAAAAAAAAAATAAAAACCTAAAGTACTTGTTTACTTATGGGATTTTTATCGGCTAGGCGTTTAAGACATATATAGAGTAAACATTGTGTTCTTAACGTTGAAGCGTGAACTTCTTTCGAAATACTGTTTTCCAACATGGCGGACACGAATCTCTAAAATAATAAAATCAACCGATTTGTCGTTCTTCGATGCGAATGACTGCAATTATTTTTCGAATTGTCGAAGTTAAATAAAATTAATCACAACAACGCTGTGCTATTTTATTTTAAATGCTGTCGAACAAGCGGTATTACAATATTCTGTTTCGAACAGCCGCATTTTTCGTTAGCCTTCGCCCTTTGTGCACGGGGACAGATTCATTTCTCATGTTAAGCCGAAGAATGCGATGAACTTTTCTGCTGGACACGTTACGAAACATCCTGTGCACAAAGAAAAGGATTCTAATCTCGACATTCTAATTGAGATGGGGGGAGGAGGGGCTGATGTAAGTATCGAGAAGATGGACATTCTATTCTAATTCTGGGATTATAAATGATTCTTCGATATGATTTATGAATAATTCGGTTTCTAATAGAATCTCAGATGGATTCTAGGACAGATGATACACGAATGACGAATATACAAAGACGGTCTAGCTATGGGTTATGATCCATCGATTGAAATTATCGTGGATCTCGTGTGTATGCAGCATCCGCAAAAGCCATATGGCCGCCGCGGAGCCTCGTTTCTTTATCTCCCACGCAATTCGGATGGAGCAAGATGCCGAAAATGCTGCACTTTTCGACCAATTACGTCATCTTCGGCACGTACAAGCGGTCATCTATATTCTTGATCATCGGCGATGATCGGGACAGAATCGATGCTGCTCCTTGTACTATTAGTTGAAAATAGAATGCATCGAAAGCATTCGAATACAATCGATCAAAACATATTGAAACATCTCGTTAAAAAGGAGTTCAGTAAAACTACTATAACAATAAGCAAAATAATAGAGTTCTTCTACAGACTGCAACAGTTTTCGTTACATTTTTATTCTGAATAATCACTCGACTCTTGTGTTCAATAGTCGGCTACCTGGCTAGTTTTCGGTGCATTTCTATTTTCTTGGATACCCAGATAGCACAAGACCTCTTAAAGACGTCCATTTTACATCCGCTTTAGGTCTAAACGTCTTACGACCGAACTGGACGTCTTGAAGACGTCTCAAAGACGTCTTTTGCTAGACGTCGTTCGGAGGTCGTTTGAACGTCTGAAATAAGACGTCTTCAAGAGGTATTCAAGACGTCTGTTTCGAGACTGAATGACTCGAATTTTTTGGAGATGTTACGATAGCGGCTATTTTACTGTACAATGACTAAAATACTGTTTCTTAATTTTGCTATTACTTGGAATGACAAAAAAAAAAAATTTCATAATTTCTTTATTATAAACACATGGATTAAGTAAATAGTACACAATGCAATTGCAAACACACACCACTGTATACAGTATAGCATATATTTATTTAATTATAACAATATGGTAATAAATATAAGTATTACTAACTGAACTAATTTGCAAATGAGTTCTACACGTTCAGTAATACTTTATTGGTTCGACTTTAGCCTCGTTTTTCTCGAAATTTGTTTTCCCCTCTTAGTTGCTTTTCGCATGTCCATTCACATATGTATATTTGATTTCATTTTAATTAACATTTATGGACCTTTAAGACTTATTGTGTAAATCTTAAAGACGTCTTTGTGCTATCTGGGTAATTATATGCATTTATAAGACATAATATTTTGGATATTGATATGACGGTTGATAAGGAAAACATATCTTTGTATTATATCAGGTACCGGTACAAATTTATGCAAACCCCATTATTTAAATACAAATGAATGAAACCAAGAATTAGGTAGACTCGTGCTACCACAATAAACGAATATTATCCAGTATTAATGAATGTTTATTTTCTCGGACTTTATTGACGAAATAATATCTAAGATTTTTTAATTAAATTTGCATGTTGCGAATAGAGACGAAAAAGCTTCTGTTAGACCTTATTCTCGTTTACACGCGAAACAAAAGGAATAGAAGGATACAACTAGTTGAAGATTTTATAGTAAAAAACAATTTTTTCGCCAAAACATCTACCGCCCGTTTCGGATATATATATATTTTTTTTTTGTCAATAAGAACGAGCCTTTTGCGTTCCTCGAATAACAGCGCATGCAAATATCCAACGCCGCCGAGATTTTCTGGAAAGGTTAGGGTGTAGATTCGTGATTTTACGAGAAGTAAACGCGACTAGAAAGAGCTGGTGCGACGGCCGTTTAATGACATTCACGGTGGAACCGACACTTTACACGGTACGTTTGACCGAAGGACGGTCGTTATTCAGGATTAAAAAAATATTCGCGAAAACCGCGCCAAAATCTCCGTGCACGCCTAACAAGCTACTCTACATTCCTCTCTACGAGACACCTTTTCTTCTGCAGGCTCCAATGATTTTATTTGTGATTTATTTATAGCGTAAATTATCTCCATTATTGCCCACGTATAAGGACGGTTTGCTAGACGTTAAATTGCTTGGCTGCAATAACGGGTTAGAAGCTAGGAATAAGTACAGAAGCCATAAAAATGTTGAAAATACAAATTTTGAACTTTGATTTTTTTGACACTAAATATTGCCTTACGAAAATAATATATTGCTTTATATTGCCTTGCCAAAACAATAAGATTTACATTAGAAGAACTACATTTACTCTGCAATTTGGTGCAAATTTTGATAAAATACATGCAGAAATAGAAAAATCTATTCAATGATTTCCTTCGTCTTTACAATTCGTCTTTCCTTCGTCAATTCCAACACTTGTAAAATAAGAAGGCTGAAACCAAAATTGTTTCCGGTATGTCAATTAAGTACACCTATGTAACACCAATGTATGTATTAGGTTGTCCGGAAAGTTCTTTTCGTTTTTTTAACAGGTATTATAAATTGGATTACACGACCTGACATTTTTTGAGCAATTAGAAGAATTGGTTTTCCAAATGATGTGTAAAAAAGATTTTGAAAAAATTGCAATTGGTAAGAATTACATGAGAAATTAAAAATGGCCCTTTTCATAACTTTCTTATTTGAGCCTGTAACGAAAATTTAAAATATGCGTTTTGTAGATCTATCTTAATTATACACATGCTGAAAATTTCAGCGAAATCGATTAATATACACATGAGCTACGAAGTGGTGAAAATCGTGGTGTTTCACGACTTTTGGTCACTTTTTGCTTAAAATCCACAAATTCTAACATCTTTAGATGCGTGTCGTTTTTATCTGCATCAAGCGATTTCGATGAAATTTTCAGTATGTTTATAATTAACATAGATCTACAAAACGCATATTTTAAATTTTCATTACAGGCTTAAATAAAAAAGTTGTGAAAAGTGCCATTTTTAATTTCTCATGTAATTCTTACCAATTGCAATTTTTTCAAAATCTTTTTTACAAGATGTCTTTTTTCAGTCTGATGTTGAATATGCTGGTGAGTAACGTTTCATTTTTTAAACGATCATTCGTGCAGAATGTATTCGTCACCTGGTGGTGAATTCCTTTTATCATTTTCTCTCCGAATTCTACAATGGCCTGTAAATAATGGCCATTGGGGTCTTATTTCCGGGAAGCGTTATAAACTAGGAATTTCGAACTCGCAGTGGTCGCGTAGAGTTTGCTACATGTATAAGAAAACTAATTTCGCGCGGACTCGCATTCCCACGGGCGCGGGCGGGAAATTAACGGCGATTCAAGCGACAACTCGTGTCCCGTCGGCACTAGACTAACCATGAATGATCGCAATCAAGCGGACAGCATCGACGAAAAGGCCTCGGCAGCCTCTTCCAGCGACGATACAGTATAATTCCCGGGCACGCGGACGCGGTGTGTTAACCCTTTCACAGTTTCGCTCGAGCAAGAAAACGTGGCTGATCAGCGCGACAAAGCTCCTTGTCATTGATATCCCTGCGGACGCATTTAAGAGAATTCATCTTTATTTCTCCTCCTTGAAAATAAACTCCCAAACATGTGTGCGATCAATTGCTTCTTAGGGAAGGGTTGCAAAATGCGTACTGGTCACCTAAATCGTACCAGATCTTTTCTTTAAAAATTAATGCATTTTGATGCCTCTTGGTGGTAAAGATATGAACTTTTATTTATGTCGATAAAGTAGGACCAAAAAGTCATTCGCATGAAGTGTTGTTTTGTGAATGACAGAAGCACAAAGAAATCAGGCAAGTCCGATGTTAATTTTAAACGATTTTAATCGGCTGAATTAAATATAAATCTACAGTTTCTGAGGTAGTCTTATATATTTTTGAAAACTAGCTATGTTATATTATTTATTTCTATTTAGTTTATAAAACATGCTGATAATGTTTTAAAGGTTAGCTTCAATTATTTAGCGGGACGTCTTTTTCCTAAATCGTACCACACTGTGGTTTCCTAAATCGTACCAGTACGATTTAAGATACTGTTATTCAAATTTTACCGCGAAAATAAACGATTTAAAATATTTCAAATTTTTTTAGCATGGGAAAGCGAAAATATTGTGAATGAACAGAAGAACAGATGAAATTAGCAATAGAGGCTTACAGAAATAAAAAATACGGATTCAACGAATGTTCTCGGCGGTATAAAATTCCAAAGCCAACGTTAAGAAGACACCTCCTTGGATTGATAAAAAGACCTACTTCTGCATTAAAAAAGGTTGGAGCCATACAAACAATACCTCCTGCAGGTATTGAAAAAGAATTAGTTGACCACATTATTGAACTAGAATCTTCATTTTTTGGTTTAAACATAACAGATGTTCGACGCTTAGCGTATCAAATTTTGGAGCAAAATAATATTCCACACAAATTTAATCAGAACACTAAAATGGCTGACAAAAAGTGGTTTTATTCTTTTTTAAAAAGAAATCCGACGCTTTCAGTCCGACAACCGGACTATTTTATTTTTATGTTGTATTGTATATTGAACTGAAATTAAATGCAAAATACAGTTTCTCTTATGATTTTTTTGTATCTTTTTAATCCAACACATGAGGTACGATTTTGGAAACCGGCTGGTACCATTTAGGATACCGGTTGCCTAAATCGTACTGTTTGCATGATCTTGTAAAAGTGTTCATATCACAATGATCTACCAATAAATATTTAAAAAATCATATTAAATTGCAACTTCGATAGTTAATACATAGATACAAAACATAATTTTTGCTCAAATTCCTACTAAAGAATATATAAACTGCCTTCGAAATTAAGTGGTACGCATTCGGCAACTCTCCCCTAATTACTCAGACGATTTTTCGGAGCAAAGAAGGGATTCGCATTTCTTAAAGATCTAAAAGTCTTTAATTTCCGAAAAATAGTCCCATAGTCCCTCTGTCACTGTTCGCGCCATCTCATATTTCCATATACCATAATTTATGAAAATAATATGACGTCCCAGATAGCACACGACGTCTGACAGACGTCCATTTCACGTCCATTTTAGGTCCGAACGTCTTACGACCCGAACTGGACGGCTTTACGACGTCTTAAAGACTTACTCTCCTACTAGTCGTCGTTTGAACGTCTGAAAGACGTCTGTTTCGAGTCATTTTAAAATAAATTCTTTAAAAATACGACAAAATAAATTTCAAAATTTCTCGAGCAAGGAAATTCATGAAAAAATCGCAAAGTTAGGGTCGAAGATTGGAAAATTCGCAAATTAGTTTCGAATTTTATAGAAAAATCGCAAAGTCAGGGTTGAAAATTGCACAAAATTTCAAGGTTAGGTGTGTGTTAGGGTCCGAATATTGACTGGTTAGGTTCGCATCCACAAACGAAAGCGAGCATCACCCGAAACGATGTCGTCTAAAAGACGTCTTTAAGACGTACAGTTTTGTAACACAAGATGTTGCAGAGACGTTTGGAAGACGTTCGTAGGACCCTCAAGACGTCTTTAAAACGTCTGAACGTTCATGAACGGACGTCTTTAAGACGTCTTCGTGCTATCTGGGACGTCATATTCTATAATTTCCCCTATGATTTCATACCAGTATACATATGTAAATACCGGTATGTTTATTTATGTACCGGTAATTTATCAGTTTTCTTATTTTAGTGCTACACAATTTTCTGCGCTTACGTTTTTCTACACTATATTTTTTTTCATACTGATATTGATGTAACACCGAAACTATGATATAGGGATTTCGTAGTGATTGTGTTAGTTTTGCTGACGCAATACTAGTATTAAAATCATATACCGGTTTGAAATCCCTACTTCCAAATTGTATATCGCGAGGTAATACTGTAATTTTTTAGTATAATCTATATTCGATGGGAAGAGACGATCCAACGGATACGACTACATCGTGGTATTCGTGATCCTCGATGTGGACGCCTTTCTTGCGGGACGAGGAGTGGCGGGAAATTCAAACGAGTCCCGTCATTAAGCGCCGATTGGACGGTCCTGTTCCGCCATGTCCGACGCGAATGTCGTTTTCGACGTTCAAGACGATGAGAATCAATGTGACAGGCCAATCGACAGGTTCGCGGGTCGTAGTTTCTTTTCGCGGGACATAAAAGAGTGACGCGAATCGGTGACATGGCGTCTTCACCTTCTATCAGCGGGGGGCAACCAGCTTGCCGAACGACAACTTACTCGATGATCGTGACCGCCGTGCGAAATTCTTTCTCATCACGATATCGTCGCCACGTTTCAAAGTTACGAAGGATCATTTATTTCACGCGGTTCGTCGCGTCGTCCGATTTCGCGTTTAATAAAGAAATAACATTCCTCTCGTACAAACGCAATGTCGTCACTCTCAATTTTCGTTTTACTTTATCTCTGCGAAATCGTTCCTTGAAGTGTTCGCGCTGCGTGTAGTAGAAACACCTTGTACGATAAGTAATGTTGACGTTCGTGCGTCGTTAGCTTCAATTGGACTCAATAGCAACTCCTTGTATATGGGAACACATGAGTTTAGTACCATCAATTTATGAGCGATAAAATTGCAGATTCATCGTTCGTTGAATGTCAACTGTCAGTCAATTTTATTTGTAAAATGTTAACCCTTCGCGCTCCGATCACGCCGATGCTGTCGAGACATTCATAATCTGTTACTCGGTAATAGAAATAGCAATACCGTTTTTGTTAACATTAGAACGAAGACAACCTGTATAAAGAATCTATAGCAATTTTTAAAATGTTCTCAAGAGCTTCGCTATAAAAGTTAAAATTACCGATGACGTCCAAAACTATTTCATATTATTTGAACGAAAGGAAATCAGAATAGATTTATTGGAAATTCAGTCTTTCGGAGATGTAATCACATTATTAAATTGAGGAGCGCCAAGGATTAATGTATATTCTCTGAGATAAAATGTAAAAGAATAAAATCTTAGGATTAGATATTGTGTTCAACTAAGTGAGAAAAATACACGAAGATACACAAAGATAATAATGTTGATAATTTTTTCAGTTAATCGAAACATTAGCGAAAATGGCAAATACGGGATCAAAGAATTCGCCAAGCTCAGACCGGCAATGAAATGCTTACATGTGTATGTATCTTTCCATAAGCGTCAGACAATTGTGTCTGCCACGATAATGTACTAACCGAGACTGTTCGCGTATTATTATGCGTCACGCTTTTCGCAGCGAAGAATTTCTACCATTGGTCCAATCAATTCCGCGTGCTTATTCTTTGGCAATACTGCAACTAGCTGTTTTTACCGGAATCGTAAAGAATTAAACTATTATTATTACTTATATCCATGAAATGCCATTTAACATCTCAGGCAATACCTGAGAAATGAAAGGTACCAATGGGCACCTCCCACCCAGATAGCACAGAGACGTCTTAAAGACGTCTGAAATGAAACGTCTTAAAGACGTCTTATTTCGGATGTAAAAACGACGTCTCAAGAAAGACGTCTTTTTGTGACGTAAGACGTTCAGACCAAAAATGGACGTAAAACAGACGTCTTTAAGACGTCGCGTGCTATCTGGGCATTAGTGATATTCAAAAAATGAAAGAAACCAATTGGCATCTCCAGTCAATAACGTTCGAAAAATGAAATTATGCCAACTGACGTCTTCAGTCAACAACGCGTTATCAAGACAATTGGTTTTCTTATTTTCATCCCATAGATAACGAATTGTGTAGCGCAGCACAGTGGTCCGAATGGTGGATCGATAATAGCTGACCAAAAGTCAATTTGAAAAATGTTGCATAAGCTAAAAATTTTTTGTTATCCAAGGTAGTTAAATACTTGTAAAAAACAATACCCTGTATATTTTAAATTATTTATGCATCCATTTAAATGTCATATTCCTCGAAGGTGAGAAATAATTAAGATACAGGCGGAATTTTCTTAAAATTGTCATAAGTACTAATTCTTATGTTTTAAACAGATCGCGTATATTTTTGTTCATTACGGCAGCGTTTCTGGTAAGTGTGGTCTATATTCTAAAATGTGAATACGTTTTGGCATACGCTTTCATATGATATAAAAAAATACACAGAATTGCATTTACAAAATTGAAGACTACCTTCATTAAAAAAAAAAAAAAAAAAAATTATGCAGATAAAAGATTACAGACATCATTACATTGCTTTCAGAAACACAGTACTACTTTTTCCTCTATCATTTATTTCTAATATTTACTATTTACAAAAAAATGCTGGCTAGTAATACCCTGCTAGTGTACCCTGTATAATGTAATATAATCTACTAAATGTACATACATATAATATATTCATTCTTAACCCTTAGCACTCGAATGGCGACTGTAAGGCGCCACTAAAAATTGCTGTGGCATTATTCAAAATATATTTTACATTACTAAATTTGTTTGTATTTAATAAATTACTAAGCACTTCTGTATTGTGCTGAACTATATAACATATTCGCATGTATAACATGAAAAAAAATATATATATATATAAAAGGGAAATATTCTAGGTCGGACGAAATGTTTCGTTTTGAAGTTAAAATAGCTTCGAGTGCAAAGGGTTAATACTTTATTACCGAATAGCGTTATCGTTACTATATTTTATTGAAAAAAATAATCGATACGAAGGTATTTTCAATTTTGGCCAGCTAAATCGACCGTTTGGACCGTTTGCACTGTGCGTCGCGTACGATAAGAGATGACAGAAGAACGCGCACAATATGCATCGACGTCGCCGATCGTGTCGCGTCGGTCAGGTCTCGATCGTAGAGGAACGGATCGCGAAAGATCTCCTCCCACGCTTCCCCGCGACCTTCTAACCCTCCCTCTCCATCCGTGTTTCTCCTCGTCTATTCTCATTCCCGGGGCGAACGCGCGCGCGAACGCGTTATGCCCGATCATTACGTATGCTAATATTTACATTTAGATTGCACGGCTTAATCGAAGTGACGCCATGCGATAATATAGCCGGCGCCATGGCGCTAAACCGTGGCGCCCGACCTTTCGTCTCTCTCTCTCTCTCTTTGTACTAGCTATCTCAGTTTATCCCTCGACTCCCGACTCTCGACCGACAACCTTTTCTACTCCTCTTCTCGCTTCTTCATCTTCCCTTCTTTACTAGCTCGGTCCCCCCTTTATTTTCCCTTGCCGTCGTGCCCGCACCCCCTCCTCACACCCTCTTACTCAAGCGCTCACGTTCCTTTATCATTCCATGTTTCTTTTTTTCGCGCCGAAACCCCGTCAGCTAATTCGGGCTCTCTCTCTCTCTCTCTCACGGGTCGTTACTATGCCGACGCTTATCTGAGGCCGCGCCGCGACGCCGTCGAGCCGGCGGTGCGACGTTGTCCCACGGCAACGGTGAGGAACGGGGGCTGGATCTCCTCCAGAGATCGCTAAAATTTTGCTACACTACACTCCCGGACAAAAAGATAGCACAACAATAAATTTTGTGAATGTTTATATTTAAGCTCAAAGTTCTATAAACATTTAATAGTATATGTATACATTTCACTTAAATAGCATAATACGAAAGTGACAAATGAAAATAACGACAGTTCTTCCAGTTTCTTAACATAATTATCATATTTCAGGCCGGCGAAAAGATAGCACACTTGAACTAATTCTTAAAACAAATGAAATTCTTACAAACAAAATGACATTGTTTATCAATTTAATAATGCGTCGAACTTCCTTTGTTTTGTATTAATTCCACCATTCGTCTCGGTAAAGATTTGTATAAATTTTTTATTTTTTTTTTGTGGAAGTCTGTCCCATTCTCTTCTAATGCACTCCTTTAAATCTTGAATCGTATCGAATTGTCGATTACCGGCGTAAACAGCTCGTGAGAGTTCTCCCCAACAATTTTCTATAATATTAATGTCAGGGGACCGTGCAGGCCAAGTGAGAACAGATATATTTTCAGACTCAAAAAGTTCCTTCACAACTCCTGCTTTATAAACGGACGCGTTGTCCTGTTGGAACACATCATTTGGTCCTCCGATGCGAACTGCGTGATTCTTAAGTTGCTCTTCAATTAGTTTTTTATACATTGCAGCATTCATTCGATAGTCAATGAATTGTATATCTGTTCGTTCGTTGTACCCAATTCCAGCCCATACCATTGTGCTGCCTCCGCCCATTTGTCGACGAACTTTTGATAATTGCTCTTTTCTAATGTCATGGAAATAGTAATTAAAGCCATCTGGACCGTCTAAATTAAATCATTTTTCATCAGAAAAAATTACATATTGCCATCTTTTCTTCCACTGAACGTGTTCCTTTGCGAAGTTTAAACGATCCATTTTGTGGCGTACTGTTAGTGGCGGTTTTCTCTGAATTTTCTTCCGTATAAGATGTTCACACGTTTGAATAACACGACGTACATTTCTAACGTTGGTTTTGACATCTGTTTCATGAGCAATTTGTCTCGCTGTTAGGCAAGAATTCGATGCCGTACGAAAAATTGCTCTTTTCTCACGTTTCGTTAATGCTGATGGCCGGCCAGTACCTTTTTCCGTCCGTAATTTTTCCCATTTTTTATCAAATTGTAAATTACTTTCCGACTTCTTTTGATAGCTGAAGCAATTTTAGAGATAGAACAGTTTTGGTCCTTTAAAACAAGAATTGTGTTAATCTCTTCTTTAATCAATCTCTTTCCACGTCCCATGACTGCCAAATGCTTCAATCTTTTAAACTACTTGGGATTTAAGTGTATTAAACTGACTGACACGTCTAGCCTCACAGAAAGTTTGACAAACACTAGTAATTGTTATGAAAATTCTAAGTGTGCTATCTTTTCGCCTCCCTTCTTTTACAGCATATTCCGAGAAACTGAAATAAAAACAAATACTTCCACCTTCGACCTTGTTTACTACGCTTCCAAGACGTGCTGTTTACATTCAATCTATAATATTTAGGAAACTATGAACATACCATTCAAAATATGGAAATATTACCCATGTGCTATCTTTTTGTCCGGGAGTATACTCCGCAAAACTGAAGGAACACCGAGTTATTATTAGATCGCGGATTTTATGCATTCACGACAAAAATGAATGGATGAAATTGAAAACAGTAAACCGGCTGAATGAATTTAAGAATGTCAATGTATTATATCACAATTTTTTTTTTTGGTTCCTGTTTCTTATAACCGATGTAAACAATTTTTATTTTGCATGAAGATCCACAGTATCGTTGTTACTATTATTATCTAATAGAAATTTATTCGGTTGCAAATACAGATATGTCGGCAATTATGAAAGAGGTTCGTTCTGACAAGGAGACTCCAAACCATTATCGTCACGGATTTAGTTCAGATTTTGCAGAGTTATAGATTCAGTTCTCCTGATGAAGAAAATACCCCATTACAGGACAGACACTCGATACTTTTGGAGATATTTGTAATTAAAGTTTCGATATATAACCGTAAAATGCCAATTTAGTTCACAAAGTTACCAAGGTGCGTTCTAAGCCTAGGTTCGAATCCCTTCGTTGGCATCTGATTTCTTTTTAATATTTCACACGTAAAAATCTATTTTAGATGCTCAATAAATTTTAAATAATATATTTTTACTGACTAATGGATTCAGTCGGTATGATTAAAGAAAATTTTTTAGAACGTTTCGATAGATCTTTAAAAATGCTGCAAAATTATTTAATTCGCTACGAAATGGATTTCGAATTCGTTTTCTCGATAGACAAGCCGCGATAAAAATGCAAACACTCGGTTCACGACCTACATAATTATCTATTTATGTATTCAGTTGGACAACTTTATTGCTTACGAAAGTAAATTATACAAGCTAATAACTGGACGGCAGTCTTTTATGCAAAATAAACTTTTTATAACTGCAATTTGTAAAGATCAGAATTTAAAAGAAGTTTATCTCCTCTGTCGGTGATTTCTTAAACATACGAAGTTTATTGATAGCAAGGAGGCAAAGAAAATAGTTGTAAAATATTATTATATAAAAGAACAAGGTTCTATAAAAAGGTCTGCATCAAAACTCGTATCTAATATTATTATAGCGTGATACTGCGATATAATTAAAATACGTATGTATGTAGCACCTCGTACCATAAAAAATCACGTACCGTTACATTGCAGGGAAATAAATTAGTAGCATCAGTAAATCAAAAAGTACGAATTACTATTTTCTGCCAGATATCGTGAATTATACTGTTTCTCCTGTAATACTACATTCTAAAAGTTAACGCGGTATGTTTCATTGAAAAAATGTAGAACTACATTCTACGACCAAATCACGTAGCACAACGGTCTACTGAAAATCATAATTACGAACTCGTAGTATGGAGTTACTAAATACATCTACCACGAAGTTACGTATTACATGCTACGTTTCCTAAGAGGATATTATATTATGGTATTGCGTCTCTCAATATATATATACAAGTGACCAAATGTTACGCATTACCAAAAATCGTACACTGCTGTACACAAGACTGAAAATTATTGCGAAATACTGGAGTCATAGCGAAGTATTTTCATTCACAGTGTCGTAACATCTATGAAATATAATTATTTCATAAAAATATTTTCGCTGTATGCGTTTTCGTGAATAAAATTACTATCATCGTAGAACGCGCGCACAATGTATACGGTGAATGCTCATAAGCGCAGGTATAACATTCCTCGATGTTTGAATTATGGGTGCTTCACGTAGCGTAAACATAAAGTCATGCGAGAAGGCTTGCACGAAAAATATGCAAAGGACGCCGGGTGGAATTCGCAACATTTCAAAAGAAATTCAGAATGGAAAAAGTGTAGTGTTGAGTTTCGAATGAATGGTCGATTAGGAAAACGCATGCAGCAGTAATTCATGTCCTTCCAGCGTTATACGCTTTTCATAATGAACATAAAATCAGAGTTCGCCGTGGAATGTGTAACAAGCGTAGTCAACCGTGTCGTTCTTTAAATATTTATGAGTTATAGTCGCTGTTCGATTGCTAATCTTCTTGGGAAACACGAACGTCCGCGCGTAATTGAATATTGAATATTTATTGCACGTCCGCACGTAATTAAATATCGTACAGATCGCTGCTGTTGCATGGCAATCGATAAGTCGTCGGCATCCAACTTTCCTTCCTTCTACTGAAAGGATCCATGCGAATGATAACAACATTGCAATTGACCGAAAAGCAATGTCAGCATTTTCAGTAAGAAAAACATTTAAATGGTTCTGAACGGTAGATTTTAATATTCTCCTCGTCATTTCAATAATATTTTGAACGATGTAACGTGAATCGATTCAATTAGACTTATTAGACTGAAGATTTGATCGATGTTTTAATATTTAATCCCAACTCCCTTAAGAATTTAAGACTCTCTAATTTTTATTCTATATTAAATTACTAAAGTCTAAAATCTACTATAAAATCAGTTGAATTCAACTCTGTATTGTATAACGTTTTTTAACTTGCACGTTATAATCTGTTTGCTCACTATAAGGGTGTCTCAGATAAATTGGTTTGCCCAAGTACATCGTTTACTTTACGTAGGTATTGTATGTCCCAAGTTCCTAGCCGATAAAAGTCCCAGAACTATCCCCACAACGTTCGACTACGTTCGGCGTGGATCAAAGTATTGTATCTCCTGGCCGATATATGTCCCTGACTAGAGCCGTGTCTTGGACGTATATCGAGTAAACAGTGTATCTGTGTGACTTATAGTTGTACGAAGACATTTCTCACGACAAAGTTGTACTATTTCAAGGAACGTATGTAATGGCGAAAAGCGTTTCTTCTCGGCGTTCCATTTTTTTTTTTTTTTTGCAAAATTTCAAAATCATCCGTTAATAGAATCTTGTATTTTTCTATCAATGTCCTCGTAGAGCATGACACGACAAATTATTCATGTGTAACATTAACTCCTAGCGTTGAAATAAAATCTCATAATCAGGTACGTGATGGGTTTCGTATGCCACAATTGATTATTCTGAACTTTCTTCTCCCATACACTAGCATATGTAGTAGCAACCTAACAATTTTACACTAATTTTGGAGCACTAAAAGTTATTTTGTTTTCCATTGATATGTATGTAGTACGTCAAATGAACTGAAATAGTATTATGTATGTATAATAAATCTGGAAGTTTAGAATTAAATTGCAAAGCAAGGAATTAATATATGTACACTACCGGCCATAAGTGTTTACCCACCCACATATTTTTTAACATTGTAGTCCACGGTTCTGCGGTTCAGCTTCAATAACTTTGCTATTTCTCTGTTACTTTTTCCGATGCTATGATGGGACACTATTAGAGCGCGCGTTTCAATCGATAATTCTTTTCTCCCTGACATCATTTGAAATTTTCGCAAAATTCTTTAGGCACGTGAAAATCAACTGTTTACTGTATGAAAGCTTAATGCAGTATGAAATGCAGTATGAAATTTGAGAAGACTAAGATACCTGTATTACCTGTGTTCATATTCCCTACTGACCGTTATAAAAATTTCAGAAAAATGGGTTTCTTTACCTGAACTCCAAAATTGTCGTTTTTCATAAAAAGCTGTAAACTCATTTACAGTACCTGATTGTGTATGTACAGAATATTTTGGATGTTTTTTATTACCCTTATAATTAGGATTTAATGCTACGGACATTTTCATAACAATAAAATACCTATTATTTGAATAGTAACGAAATTTGAAGGTGGGTAAACACTTATGGCCGGTAGTGTATACAGGGAGCCCTAAAAATGGGGCATTACTTCCTCGAAAGAGAAGAGATTCTTGAGATCATTTGAAGTAACTTTTTCGGTTGCGAAAATGCGGCTTTGTTAAGAAGTTATTAACGAAACACACTGACCAATCAGAGCGTGGGTACAGCGGACGTATTCCAGCTCGGCGACGAGTCCCGCTGAGCCTGGCGTTGTCATTGGCCGAGCTACAGCTATTTTTGAGACACCCTGTATAACTTTAGACTAAAAGGCCAAAATAGGGAAACAGTGATATCACGGTTTAAGAATTATTTTATTCTATTTGCAGTTCATTTGATTGTTTTATTGAAGTAGTTTGTTCATTTCGATTTATTTAGATTTTAGAAATTAGGCTTAAAGGAATGCTGCATAAGATCTTTGACGTTAGGGGAAAATGATTGTAAATATTGTAAACATTTCAAAGGCTACCATATACAGGGTGCTCCACATAACTCTTAACAGCTCAGCTTAAAACTATGCCATCGATTTTAAAGTTCTTGGTCTTAAATTACATGGATCCGAAGGGTTTTTCTAATTACATAAGCGTGAAGAGGCGTCTCTCTTTCGTATAAAACGTTACATATTTAGATTTTACAGGAGAAAACAATGTCTGAAACATTTTTTTGTCAGATACTTCCATGTTGAGATATAACAGTTTGAAGTTTCGACTTGTAGGTGTGTACTTACTTGAAGCGCTCCTTTGAGCTTGAGTCCTTTGCTGGTTCGTGAAGAAACACTAACAATAATATTTACAATTCTTGAGTTTGACTCGATTATCCATGAAAACTTTCTCAGTTTAGAGCTGTTATTCAAACAGTAACATTGTGATTAAGGCTATTTTTGATGCAGAAGTGAATATGTCATTAGTGTTAGGTAAATGCCAAAAGAATTATCGGCGTGCAGCAGTAATGTTTGTTGAACGTTATGGGGTCGAAAAATGTCAGGTAACATTTTATAATTTAGAAAGACGGCTTCGTGAGCACGGTAAATTGTATAAAAAAACTCGCAATAAACCTAAACCTGTCACTATTGAAAATAATAGCGTCAATATTCTTGCTGCAATTACATTAAATCCTCATATTAGTCAACGTAAACTTGTACAAACATCACATATCAGTGGTTCTTTAATTCAACGAACTTTGAAACGACAAAAATATCATCCATATCACATGATTTTATCACAAGAGCTTTCGATGGCAGATTACGATTACTGCGTAACATTTTGTGAGTGGCTGCAGGGTGTTGTGGAAAATGACTTTTTGTGCAAAATACTTTTTTCCGATGAGGCTAGTTTTATGAATTCAGGGCATGTAAATAAACATAATCTGCATTATTGGGCCGTGGAAAACCCACATTGGATGCCATGTGTTCCCTTTCAACATCGATGGTCTTTAAGTGTGTGGTGTGGCATAATAGGAGATTTTGTGATTGGACCTTATTTTTTTTTTTTTAAGAAGAAACTGTAACATCTGCAAGTTATTGTGATTTATTAAAAAATCATTTGCCTGCGCTTTTGGAAGGTGTGCCACTGCACATTAGAAGAGAAATGTGGTTCTAACCAGACGACGCTCCTCCATATTTTACAATCATCACCAGGCAATTTTTTAATGAAAAATTTGGGAACAAATGGATAGGTCTTGGGGAACTGATCAGTGGCATCCTCGATCCCCCGATCTAACATCATTAGATTTTTTCTTACGGGGATATGTAAAGGACAAAGTTATGTTTGAACGCCCGACGACAAAAGAGGATATGAAATACGTGACGCTTGCGCTTCTGTGACTCCCGAAATGTTAACAAATGTTAGAACAACTTTGATGTTTCGAGTAAATAAATGTTTACAAGCCCGTGATGGACACTTTAAACATTTAATTTAAAGAACATTTTATTTCTTCACGAATAAGCAAAGGACTCAAACGCATATAATTCCATAACGCTATTTACTGTTATATATCATTATGGAAACGTCTGACAAAAAAATGTTTCAGACAAAATTTACTTGTTTTTCCCTGTAGAAACTAAATATGTAACGTTTTATACGGGATTCTATTTAAAATTATAAAGGTACCCCGGGCCCCTTTAAAGGTAAAGGGGGGCGCCACTTCACGCTTATGTAATTGGAAAGGCCCTTCAGATCCATGCAATTTAAGACCAAGAACATTAAAATCTATGCTATAGTTTTCGAGATATTGAGCTGTTAACACGTTGACTGCCGGACGGATTTTCCATGATTTGTCCCAGGCGCCAACATGAACTTTTCATTATGCGATGCATATTATGATGAAATATAGTTCCCAGCAAATAATATGAGTTATAAAATCATGTTTGAAGCATTTTTTTTGGTGGGGGTCACCGGTGCCCCCCACAGCGCTGTAGGCAAGTATTACTTTTTTTTTTTTAAACATTCGTGCTTCGGTTGCTAAGTGATTACTCTCAGTGTTTCGAAAAAAAAAAAAAAAAAATTATTTTGTATGTTCTATATTGCATTAATTTCTTCAAACCATTATAGTAACAATGGTATACACGGCGCTGTAGCAAAGTCGAGTGCCGGTCACCGGTGACCCCCACGGCAGTTAACGTGTTAAGAGATGTGGGCCACTCTGTATATATGTAAGCACGGTATAGCTATCGTTGATAGTGAAGCTTGCAGATCGAGGCTCTCGTTTTTCAGACAACCCCTGGAAAAGCTGGCGAACTTTGGTCTGGCGACAGCGATGCGTCGCGAATAGGAAAAAGGAGGAAGATAATCTGTTGGGAAACGATACCACACGCACGCTCGCTCCGCACACCACAACGCCGCTTTTGCAACGTAGCCGGCACAGCAATTTATTGGTTACTTAGAATCAATTAGCGAACTCGCATTTATTACCCGTGGACAAGTCCCCGCTGTCATTGTCCGCGCGCTTTCTACTTCCATTCGGGGCGCGCGAGATTTCTTTATCGCGACCGTAAGAAGCAGCGCTGCTCTGCGTTCTGCCTTTCGTTTTATAGCGTATATGGTATCTCTTTTATGGGGAAATAGTATTGAATCGTGCGATCACACGAATCGAAATCGCTCGCCCACCGAATCAACAAAAATCCGTCTGATCGAGAACAATGGCGCGTATTTTGCCAAGACTTTACATTACATAACAGCGCGCTGTAACGAATATCCCATTCACGTTACATTTCGTTCTAATAATCGTTATGTATAGTGGAAGGAACCGTTTTAATGATAACGGTGCAGCACTATGTCTTCATCACAGAATTTCGTGATTTGGTTATTTTAAAACATTACTACCATTACTCCTTTCTACAGGAGGGGGAAATTGCCAAACGCGTTCCCTTCTCTTTATACAGTGTTTACTCGATATATGTCCACAACATGGGTCTACCCAGAGATATATACAGTCAGTCTCATAAGTATTCGTACCCTCGTTGCTTATAAGAGAAATTTGCTAATATCAAGTGATACATGTAAGATTCTGCAGTAAGTTTTTCGTTACGAATAAACAGATGCATAAACTATATGTATACAAAATTTGAACAAAATTGAATTATTGATAACAAAATTATATTAATTTTAATCTACATAATACATAATAACAGACCACAAAAGTATTCGTACCATGCTTGACAGAGTTGAGTTTATTTTGCTTATAAATATTGTTTCACTTTGAAGATGATTCCGAGAGGTCATAGTCGAATAATTGAGCTTCAGTTGCTTAGTCTTAGTCAAAACTTTGTCGAATTAACATTGGTAATCGAAAATGTGTCGAAAGAAGGCCGAGACTACTGCAGAAGAGCGTAAAATAATTTTTAAATTGCACCAAGAGGGCAAAAGTTACGTTGAGATAGCAAAACTTATTGACAGAAGTAAATCTACTATCCAATACATAATTAAACGTGTAAAAACTAATAATATTTTGTTAAACAAAAAACGTGTTGGAACACCAAAGATTTTAACTGCTCGGGAAAGAAAGACTGGACGGGATCAAAATGACGGGATCTAATATTTATAATATACAATTATTGACATTGTGAAGACGTATCCATGGGGAATTGTACAACAAAATTATTTTTTTGGGTATATATTATTTAAAAAATTGATACAAATGTGGATGGACACGATCTTGTTATTTTTGTAAAATAATGTTAGTAGTCAGTTTTAGTGCTTTGTAAATCTAGTGTTAAAGGGACATTGAAGTTGCAAAATATGAAAGAAAACCTTGCATCCAATATTCTACATACCAATAATAAAATATAATACTAATGTACTACAAACTACATTATAAAATACTAATGTAAAGTGTACTTACAAATTTTTTTCACAGCACACAATTATTGACTCAAGCGAATACATCCGAATAATTGGACCACAGTCACTAAACTCTACACAACACACTTAACACACACACACACACACTTAACGAAGTCGTGACAGCGGACGAGAAGATGTTACTCCGACCACGAATAAAATAATACTGCGATTTTAATCGTCCCCCTCCCACGGACGTGTGATACGAAAACAGGGAATTCCGGGAAATAGGGTCGGTGCCCCGCCATAATTTGTTTACCTTGGTTTTGTATCTAGTTTTTATAGACCCTCAGCGTCTAACCTGCCTAGGATAACCTGACCGTACCACCTCCGTGGAAGGGATCATTGTTAAAATCGCAGTATTATTTTGTTCGTGGTCGGAGTGACATCTTCTCGTTCCTTGTCAAGATTTTATAAAATGTGTTGTGTGTGCGTGTGTGTTGTGTGTGTTGCTTAGTGATTGTTGTTCAATTGTGCGGACCTATTCTCGTGAGTCAATAATTGTGTGCTGTGGATCCGACGGAGGCACAGAAGATTCAGAAGTAAGTACACTTTACATTAGTATTTTATAATGTAGTTTGTAGTACATTAGTATTAGCACGCACACGATTATGTTCCATCTCACACACTGTACACTTTACATTAGCATTTTGTAATGTAGGATTATTATTTGTGTGTAGAATATTGGATGCAAGGTTTTCTTTCATATTTAGCAACTTCAATGTCCCTTTAACACTAGATTTACAGAGCATTAAAACTGACTATGTACTTAATATTATTGTACTTGGTAATTATTTACATTAGGGGCTTCCTCACCGATTTTGATGACCTTGAAATATGTTGTCAAGGTCATCATTCTGAACAACTTTTTCCTATATATGTTACTGCTTCTCAGCTATAGTTTCCGAGATATTCGCAAAAGAGTTTGAACATCTCAAAAAGTGATCGCAGTAGGTGTGGGTTAGATTTGAAATTGTGCCACAACTTAAAACGACTTCACTCAGTTGAGACGCACTGCCTTGTGTGTTTATGTTGACAGGTCATATACGGACATATTTCGTGTCATATTTCAAGGTCATCAAAATCGGTGAGGAAGCCCCAATGTAAATAATTACCCAAAATCTTACGTGCATCATTTGATTTCAACAATTTTTTTTCAAGCAATAAGGATACGAATACTTATGGGACTGAAGATACTGTTCTTTGATACACTACCGAACGTAGAAAAGGACAACGAAGCTTCACGGTCTCTCAGGGTATACTCCGAGGCAGTAGCGGTAGTGGGGATAATTCTGGGACTTTTATCGGTCAGATATTTGGGACATATATCTAGTAAAGACTGTACTTCTCGCCACCCTTCCCGCCACTGTTTTTATTATTTGTCTTCTTTCTTCTATTCATCATTTCCTTCTAACATTTTTTCCTCTATCCCCATTCTATATTTTTTATTCTTTCTTTTATTTTCTCTATTCTTGTCCCCCTCCCTCGTCTCATTCTTTTCCACCTATCATTACTTTTTCTCTTCCTATTTCCGAGCTCTGTTCTTTTGCTAGGTCTTCAACGATCTTGTAGACATCATCATCTGTTGGTACTGTTGCAGATGAAAATACATACATTGATCGTTGCTCATTGATCTCTTCTTTAGCTTGACGTTGATAATAATAAGCTTTATCGACAAAACGAAATTCTACGTTGTGCTAAAGGAATGTAGTACAGTCTCTACTCGATAAATGTTCAAAATATCTAGCCTATAATTGTCCCAGAACAATTACTACTACTGCGGGGTAAACCCCGTGAGAGGCTTCTAGAACTTTGCTCATCCTATTCTACGTTCAGTATTGGATCAAAGAATAGTATCTTCTAGCCAAAATAATTGTCCCTGGATAAACCCTTGTTTTAGACAATTATCGAGTAGACACTGTAGGTACTGCGTTTCAATAAAAAATCACTTTTTCGCGTAGCAGATTCTAGAACAATGCTTCACCCACGTTTGGCTTTATTCCACGTCTAGACTTGCGGATGTTCGTGTGAAATAAAAATTTTCTAAACTAATCGAAAGAAAGAAAAATTAAGTGAAAATGTGTTTCTTCTTTAATACACATAAGAAAGTCTGAAATAATGGAACCTTACATTCGTTAATTAGTGTAATGTCTTCACAGTTTTGTTTTTCACTTATTCATTTCTGTTATGAATGCATAAAATCTGAATTTATATGTCACATTATAATGAAATACGTTTTATAACTTTAATAGAAATAAATCAAATGTTTTATGGTATAGCATACAATCAAATAGTTGCTACAACATACGTTCTCAAAGAATAGATGGATTCTTGCAAGGGATCTACCGTGTTTTATGAAACCTCAGTGTTACATAACGTATGAACACAACTTATGAACTTGTGACGTACGAACACAATGTACGAGTATAATGTACGAAATCTATTGAAGCTCGCGCAATGCTCACGATCTCGTTGGCGCAAACTTCGAGTTTTATGGAGCGATAGTATGCAGGCTGGAAATTTACAATGCACATAATTTGCATTTCTCTTTAGTTTGACAGAGGTTCCGGGGCAGTATAAGCGTTTAACAATGCGCAACGATAAATATCCAATTAAGCTTTTTCTTTTTCCTCCTCGAGACGTCCTATCCGTTGTCACGTTATTTCGTCATGGAAGCACGTAACGCTCGTCAGGCCTCGACCGCGTTGCAGAAAATCACGTAAAACCTCGGCAACGGCTTCCTTATTTGTAAATAAAATGTAGGATACCTGGCGCCTGGCGTCTGTCGCGCGTCCTTTTCGGATGTACGTTTTCTCAAGTCCGATTTCTTTCGCGGTATTAATGACTAAACCTTATTCTATCGCTACAGCACTCTCTGCAGCAAAATTCGTCTTTAAGGACGTATTCCTTTTATATTCCACGTAACTTCCACGTTCCAACTTCCAGGGATACTTCTGGTTTTGTCTCGCGATCTGACAGTCGCACGGAATCGGTCAAGTAATTTCCACTGGTTAATGGGTGATAATGCGATTAAAACTCTTGGCATCGGCAAAATTAACACGAGAATTATCAAATCAAACAAAAAGGACTGGTTTTAAGATATTTAGTGCAATCGTCACCAACCGTTATAAAGATGCTTGTGTGATAAGTAGACATCGGATGTTTATGCAATTTCTAATTTTTATAGAAACATTTTAAGACAGTGGAATGAAATAAAATCCTATTTTTAATGGGGACAGCCTTTGTAGATCCAAAGCAAATAAAAATCGTGTTAAATTCTCTCGAATTTTATATTATAGCATTTTTTGAACATTTCCAGAAGCCATAAATGCATAAAGATCCGCTGTCTAGTGATAAGAATAGAACAAATTAGATTATCGAACAAAAGGACTTTCGACTTTCCCTGTTTCTTTTAGAACTATTACAATTCATACATAATATACCTAAACAGAGTTTTAGCAGTTCTCACAATTTCACTAGATGAGAGAAATTCAATATAATCTATAAATAATATAAATAGATAATTTAGATTAATACAGACAATGAAAAACTGCGAATTCTATTCATTTATGACAGAAATCAACTTATTAAAATTATTAAAGGAGAAACTCCTTTTTATTTGGTTCGAATAGCTTGTAGTAGATGCAGAACATTTTTATTTTGAATAAAATGTAAGACAGAATAATAAAACTAACACGGTATTGGTAAAGAAAAGTTAGATCGACATATATTTGTCTTTTATTGCTCGATTGTTTTAGTGAACGCTAGGTTCAGCGAGTCGCGAAACTCGTATATTAAACGACAGAAAAAAAAAAAAAGAAAAACAGAGCAATGATTTCATAGAGAATTTATGGTTGACTGTTAAATGGTGCTGGGTGCCGCATGGGGTCAGTACGTGTACAATACTTCGTCTATGCTCGGTTGCGCGAGTGGAAGCCCATTCGCAAGACAGTGCTAAATCCCCGGCCTTCATTTTTCACTGTTCCTTATATTTCTAGTGAAAAGTCGATAGGAATGGGCGCAGCTATTCCGAGCATTTCGTTTATTCCATCCGCATTCTACGCGGCGATTAACGACGATATTGAAATCGACCGAGAGAAAAAGAGAGATCAATTGTGAAAAGGAAAATGAAACAAATCGCACGAGCACATTGAGAATTCGGTTGTGGACTCGAGTGAAAGTTGCGCATTTGACAAGGAAGCGTGTCCGACGTGACATCCACCACCGATTTTTGTGCAATTTTAGTAGAAAGCGCATTTTATAAATAACGGTTTTACAACACGTATGCGAACACGTTTCATAATGATAATAATGTCATTTTAAAGTGGAGTGAAACGTACTGCATACTATTGGAGCTAGAGAAATGTTGTAGACGGCTAAACTGTGTATTTCTTGATGATTACGGATTTTTATGCAACATAAGAATTTTCCCATTTTTGTCATAAATTATAAGAAACGCAGCTGTGTAAACAGGCCCGGAGAACTTTATTTAAATAATGCATTAGACAATAGTAACTTACTAGCTTTTCCATTCATGTCCTGAACAAATTAACTGTTCAATCATATTCTCTTACATTTATGTGTGAAGAGTATACATACATTAAAGTAGAACTAATATCTATAATCTTAATTTCTTAAACAATAGAACAGGTAATTAACGGTAGCTTTACGGGTCATTAAAAGCGACAATTTTACATTATTTTACAAAAACCATAAGAATGTATCTATCCAATCTTTTAGCCCTTCTTTTTATAATATAACCGAAAAAAATAATTTTGTTGAATAATTCCTCATAATCTTATTAATCGTAAACTAAAAATATTAAAACTCATCATTTTGACGGATCCCGTAATTCTAGTGTAAAAATAGTTGAAACCACCCATATATTTTCTATAAGACACATAAATATACACAATTTCGGCATTTTTTTATTTTTCTGTTTATTTATTTATTTGTTTTTTTATTTATAATAATATAATCTTTTACTAGACTGCAGATATTTATACAGAAGCTACTTAGACATTCATTTGTTCTTTTAATCATTTCAATCAGCTAAAAATATGTATCAGGTGTGTGCAGAAGCTTTAGCCTTTTTTCAGTTTTCTTTTATTCATAAACGATAGTGTTTATTATAGCTCGTAAGCTATGTTGCCAATTCATATTGACATATCGTTGGTCATTTAGACGTATCGTCGATAGCAAACGAACAACAGCACAAAATGGCGGAAGGTTATAACGATTACAATTGTAAGTCATTACGTATGGACACGATTATAAAAAGTGAAGCAAATTATAATTGTGAGGAAAATTAAGGTAATATTTTTATTGTTCTTATCAACTATCAAAACTCTCATTCATTTAGTTAGCTACTGAGTTACGCATGCGTCTCAGCATTTGTGTAATCACTCGTGCAAAATTACGTAACTGCGCGTGAATGATGGCTCATAAATAAACTGCGTATTTTAAGCATTTATGAGAGAAACGAGTAAGTTAACACGGTGAAATTATTAAAAGAATTTAAAACTACTGTTATATTATTTTTAACCTATTAAACATACATGTTAAGAAAGAAAACAAGTTTCTATTTCACTCCAGTTTGCCAATCACTTTTAATGAGAAAGTATCCGTCTGAAATATGTTTGTGGATACTTTCTATGATAGTTGCATTAAAATGAACGCACTCTGGTATGTTCCAGGAGGACGATAAAACAGACGCACGTAAATACACAGTGCCAGTGAATTTCCTAAATGAAAGCGTAAAATGTGTTCCACGGGAGATGTAACTTCATTAGAAGGTCGTGCATCAATTGCAAGACAGGAGCTAAATATAGTTTTATATTTTTCACTAATTATTTGAATATAGTGAAAACAATATATTAATACTCTTCTAATCTTTTCACTGTTTTAAATTGCACCTACACATTATTGTCATGAATACATCAAATCCGCAGTATATATCAATTGCAGAAGGACATATGCGAGCCTCTTCATTTTCGAAATTTTTTTCTCTGTCATGGAATTTTATAAACCAGGGTTAAGTTGACTAAACGCATCGTTAATATTGCGAGAAGTTTCTGTCGCTTTGCATTCTAATCTGAACCCATAATTATTTATAGTATTTGCTTTTTCTCCTTTTACGTTTTGACAGCAACCACAACCCAATAAGTTAATATTTACGACAAAAGACAGAACACAAATCGATAGACGAACTCTCGCACTTTCCATTGGTGTTTTAGGTCAGCGCAGGAGTTCGTGCTCGATTTCGTATTAAAATACAAGAAGGAACACTTTCCCGGGGTTATGATCAACCGTTGGTTTATTCCAATACGCTGACAACAATAGGTGATTTAAAAGTCAACATTAATTGTGTTATTTTGCTGCCATAGCTGCCGATTTATGCGAAAAACTGGCTAAAAATTGGTGTTCACTGATCTATTTTTTATTGAAGTTCTGAGGCGGTTATTTAATAAATGAATTTATTTTTGAAACATAATGATATACATCAGTAAATAAAAGATGAAAAAAATAACACTGATGTCCCATACAGTTACGTTTTTATTTCAATTTAAGCATGTACAGCCCGTATTTGATGACCCTTTACACGAATGTAATGAGTATACTGCGGATGTTTCTTTAATTTTCAATTTTTGTAGGCAAATTTTAGGAAAGCGAAACAATTAAAATTTCATTTTTAGTGGTAGTAGCCTTTGTAGATGTGAAATAAATAGATATCGTACTAAATTTTGTCGAATTTTATATTAAATTATATTATATTATATATTAAAATCTTTATATTCTAAATCTTTTCATTTTATACTATAAATCTTTTATTTTATAAATGCATCAAGATCTGCAGTCTAGCTAATGAGGTAGAACCACAATTATTTTTCCGCCAACGTAATAAAAAAGTTTCTCTTCGAAAGTATGTCGGAATATCAACGAGAGTCATTGTACCACACTAGAGAATCTACCAAAAAACATAGTTTTGTCGTCGAGTGTATATGATCGGATGTTTGCAATGCAAAATAACGGATTATCGCCGCGAGGGCAACGAGAACGTCTTAGTTGGTATAAATTAAGATAGACGGACTCGCGTGGCAGTTCTAAAGAGACCGTGCGCATTTCGTACTCTTTATCCTACGGGGATAAGCGATTATGCCGGTAATTGTAAATATATTCCACAGCTGTAAGCATCGGGGAAGATAAACAGTGCTGGCAATTTAACCGAAAAAAAAAAAAACGAAGAGAATAGTCGGCGGCGGTGGCGACGACGCGCGCTCGTTGATCCGTTAATCCGTTAATAAGGGCACTCGAGCGACGGGGCGATAACAAAAATAAAGGTACCGAAGATAACGCGGCAGGCCATGATTACATGGTATTGCAAATACGATTATCGGTTCGATCAGACCGACAGAGAGACCGATCGTCGAAGCGCGTCGCACCTCGCAACGGGCTCGAACAGAGACAGCAAGAATAGACTCTCGACAAAAGAGAAGGACACGGAGAAAGAGACGGCGATCGTAGATAAATGATTTATGCATGCCACTTGACTCTTATTAATGCGCACGGTCTCGATACGTTTGCGTCTATATTCTTTCCGCGATGTTTACGAGCCGGCCAACCACACTCTTATGCCGGGCTTCCAACAACGAATAACGCACAGCCCGTGTCTCTTCTCGTTTCCGCGTTTAATCTCTCTGCCAATCATCGTGGTCGTAATACGGTGAATCCGCGTTTCATGTCAGCAGCCCGGGTGTTTCTTGTCGTCGGGACACTATTCTTTGATTCTTTGATCGATGCAACGATCGGTAAACTCGTAATTCGTGTCGCCTATGAATTACAGTGACTCAAACGATTGATCAAATGTTCGAACAAAAAGAAAACAATATATAGATATATATCAACAGTCTTCAGCAAGATTTTAAGAAAGGTGTACTGTAACTTGTTTTCTTTTTGTTCGAACATTTGATCAATTGTTTGAGTCACTATATATTTATAGTACATAGTTAGTATATAGTTTATATTTTTTATAGTTTATATTTTTATATTTTTAGTAGTATATAGTTTATAGTGTAGTCACTATATATTGTTTGAGTCAGTATATATATATCCCCCCCTACCCTCCCCCTCAAATTCATTCTACTAATATTTTACCAATATAAGGTAAGGCAGATAATAAATTAGTAATGACTGTTGCTCCTCAAAAGGATATTTGTCCTCAAGGAAGAACATATCCTAAAAATGCTGTAGCTATGGATATAATAAGAATTACTACTCCAACTAATCAGATATTAATTAATTTAAATGAATGATAATTAATTCCTCGTGCGATATGTAAAAATATAGTGAGAAAAGAAAAGATGCACCATTTATATGAATCAATCGAATTAGTCATCCAAATTTAACATTTTTTATGATATGAACAGCTCTATGAAAAGCGTAATTAATATTTGGACAATAATGTATAGATAAAAATAATTTGAATTATTAAAAATATTCCTAAAATTGAACCGAAGTTTCATTATATTATATATTAATATTAAATGGAGTTGGAAGTTTATTTAATGAATTATCAAAAATGGAAAGTAAATTATTATTTTTTAATAATTTAGAAAATTTCATTAATTTTTAATGTTTCGTAATGGTATATTCTTTATTAAACAAATTTTTATAGAAAATAACAAAGTAATTAATTAATAAATAATTAATATAAAAGTAATTATAAATAATGGATATGTATAAATTTTATAAATTATTATAGAAGAATAAATTTTAGAATTTATGTTTTATATATATAACGCACAGGTGTAATTGCGTATGCTCGTGTTACTAAACAATATTAAACGTTCACATAGTAAAAGACACTACAGTGTCTACTCGATAATTGTCCGAAAGACGGGTCTGGCCAGACTATTAGAATAGAATAGAAGATACTATTCTTTGATCCATTGCCGAATGTAGAAAAGGTTGTTGAATCTCGAGAAGCCGGGACCTCACACGGGGTATGTATACCCTGCGGTAGTGGGGATAATTATAGGCTAGATATTTTGGACATTTATCGAGTAGAGATTGTATTAGGAGGGACCTAGTGTCAGGGTGATAACGGCGTTTTATAAACTACGTTCTGCGGAACAATAGTGTTGCTATGAAAATCTAATTGAGTAAGTGACTTCGATTTCAAGAAAAATACATACAACTCAGCCACTTTCATGTTTATTGTGATATACCTACTTGAATAAACCTGATGCTTTTCAGGACTTTTAGAATGGAAAAATGTTAAAGTGACATCCACTGTGAGAAATGTTAGTTTCCTAGTTTCGGTTTGATTAACAAAATTGCTTTGATTTCGTGGAAATTTGTTGTGTCGATCATCAAATTTTTATTTTTCTATGATTTTTGTACTCGGATGTACTTGAAAATGGTCAAAAATTGCAAAAGGTGCATTTGCGCAACTATTATATTTTTAAGAAGCAGACGTACAGGTTAGGGTTAATTTAAACAAGCACCATTGGGCGATGCCCTACTATAGAGTACCAGAGCAATTAAAATTGTCTCGTCGTTTGAGTGGACTGCATTAATTGCAACAGATCTCGCCATGAATAGGTCTCGCGTTTCTAAACGCATTAAAATCATCGTGACTAGAAACGATACCGACACAGAGCTTATCCGTTCAGCATAAAAACCGCCTGAGCGCTTGTGTAGATGCCAGTTCATGGTTGTCACGAGGCTGCAGTCTCAGGACCCCATGACGTCAACCTCCTTATCTCGGGGACATTGTCGTGTTTAGCACCAACGCGTGTCCTATTTTCTCACCGACATTCTGTGCGTTTCTTTACAGGTGTAAGCGGCGTCCGACAATATTTATCGACAGACGTATTGGCGGACACGTGCCGGGGCCCCGATGTTTTTTACCTTAGATAAGACGATATACAGCCACGTCGAAGCGGAACAATTCCTTTCGCGTAATCACTTTCAGCGACACGGACGATCTTATTTTCCAATCGGTCGGATACACCGATGCAATCAGCTGCAACCGCTGTGCCGTTCAAACGGAAAATTCTCCCACAATGGTAATTCTTCTCAAGGAAATTTGTTCCACTTGTTGTTATACGTATGTCTATGCATTGTAGTTATACTGTTGCTTTAACGCTCCTACGGTGTTTATAAAAACTTACACTAGTGCAGGTCATATAAACCCGACAAAAAAAAATGATACATGCATATTATCTCCTGTCCGATATATGTCCCTGGCTAGATTCGTGATTTGGACATATATCGAGTAAACACTGTACATAGATAATCAATATGAAAGTACACAAGAAAGTAAAAATTTATTTACAGAATTCCTAAAACAAGTAAAAAAGATACCGAAAGTAAGTAGGAGGTAGAAATAGTAAATTTAAAAATTGAAAAATATGAAATATTTTATAATACATCTACAGCACCTTTAGTTTTATTCTAATCTAAGATTATCTCTGGGTTTTTATGTTGTTAATGCGACATTTTGGTATCGCGATGTAAGGTACTTAGAAGTCAGACCGTTTTATTTCTGTCTAGTACATATGAAACTATTATTGTTTTTCGCATAAAAATAATTCGATAACGGTACATTGTGTTCGTTGATGAACATTTCCCTTAGTAATTACGGTTTATTTTTTCTTACAGTACCTATCATAGCGATACTTTGTTTATACAGACTTTTACCCAAATCATAAGATCTAAAGAAATTGGCACATGTTGTACTGTACAGTGTTTACTCGATATACGTCCAAAACACGGGTTTAGCCAGGGACATATATCGGCCAGAAGATACTATTCTTTACCCACGCCGAAAGTAGAAAAGGACAGTGAAGGCCTCTCACGGGATATACCCGACGGCAGTGGGGATAGTTCTGGGACTTTTATCGGCTAAGAAAGAAACACCACTTTGCTACTTCAACCATCCTTCTAGCTCTAATAGTTTCCGAGATATTAGATCAAATACGGTTCCGATCCGCATCATTGAGGGGTGTTTTAAAAATATGTTTCCAATAGTTTTCTGAAAAACTACGTTTTCCCAAAGTTTCATAAAAATCGACGTGTACACTGGTGGAGAAAATGATAAGGCACCGTTGTAAACATAAGAATTTTCATACGTATTTAGTTAAATCTTAAAGTTATTAGCAATAAACTACGCTATAAGTGAGAAACTTCCTTTCAAGACCACATACCAGTGTAAACAAACGAAACACGGAGCACTGTGGTCTTTGAGCTTCATTGTTTCGAAATTTCAAGTGGACAAAATGTTAAGGCACTTGAAGCAGTCTATTGGAAAACGTTGAGGTGTGCAGTTCTGTGCAACTTTATCTTATAGAAATTACTTATTAATAGTTAGTTTATAAGTGTTTAAATACTTTTTGACCCAAAATTAAATTATGGGACGAGGAAAAGCGTTAAGCGAAGATGAGAAGATGAAAATACTCCAGTTAAAGTCCAATGGAGAAAATCAAGTACAGATTGCAAAAAAAAAACTAAAAAGAAGTCGGTGTGTTATACAGAATTTTTTACAAAACCCCGAAAAATATGGGAAACAGAAGTCGAAGGGAAGATCCCTTTCTTCAAGGGGAAAAAAATTAATTTTGAGAAAAGCATCGAATTCTGGACTTACGCCTCGACAAATTGCAGTGGATTGTGGAGTTAATGTATCTATTAAAACAGTAAAAAGAGTAATTCAAAAAACAAACTACTTAAAACGGAAGAAATTTGCTATAAAGCCGCCGTTAACAGACAAACATAAGACCGTCCGATTAAGTTTTGCAATAGAGCATATTCAATGGAAAAACAGTGGAAACGAATTATATTCACGGATGAAAAAAAAAACTGAATTTGGATGGTCCAGATGGATATAAATACTATTTAAAGGAGCAAAGGGTATTAAGTTTCCGACAATGTGGTGGTGGTGGAGTAATCATATGGGCAGGTATCGGCTATAGAGGAAAAACGGAAATCGAATTTATTCAAGGCTGTATGAATAGTGCTGATTACTTAAATTTAATTAAGAGACACATAGAAACTTACGCTCGCAGAATTGCTGGGACAAAATATATATTTCAGCAAAATAATGCAGCTGTGCATACCGCTCGCATAGTAAAAAATTATTTTAAAACGGAAAATGTAAAGGTTTTAAATTGACCAGCAAGGTCTCCTGGCCTAAGTATTATCGAGAATGTTTGGGGAAAACTCAGCCGAACATTATATGAAGGTGGAAAGCAGTATAATACAGTGTCCGAATTAAAATCTGCAATTTTAGAAGCTTGGGAAAGCTTGGATCAAAATTATATAAAGGAACTGTACGGAAGTTTACCAAGAAGAATGATTGAAGTGGTACAACGTCAAGGGCAGTCGACACATTACTAAAACTTAAAAAAACTATGTAATCTTATTTCATTTTAATACTTTTGTGTTATTTTATATTCAAAGTGCCTTATCATTTTGTCCACACTCAGTTTCATTTTCTTTGCATAAATAATAAATGGATTGTACCATTTATTTAATTTTTTCATATATTATGTCAAAACTAGTACCTTATTTTATCGTGTATTTATTTTCCACGTATATGTGCAAATAGATGTTGATTCCCAAAAATTTTGAGGTGCCTTATCATTTTGTCCACCAGTGTATCACATCGGTATGTTCCATTGTTCCAGGCGCAACAGAAGACACAGCACTATTTTGAAAAGAGACGTTACTTACTGAAGTCTCCGGGACATGATTTGCAGCAACGTCCAGGAAGCAGGACAGGCTCGTGGCACGTTAGTTGTGGGCATTCGTTCTTGATGTTGCGGCAATGGACCCTCGCGACGATTCGTCGTTTCTTTTGCACCTGAAAAGAGGAAACGAAACACCTGTCAATAAATTGATGGAAACTGGAGAATTACGATGAGATAAGAATTTTAATGACGACCAACGCGCACAGGTAGGCCGAATCTTGCTGTAGGTACCGTTTCCAAGTGGTCACGTCCTCGCAATTGACGTTTGAAAGTGCGGCTGCAATGTTCGCGGGCCTGTAAACGCGCTCACATGTTTATTACCGCTTTACGCATCGCTGACGATAGTTGTAACGTTTACATACACGCGGCACGCGATAAATCTATCGGCAAGTAATTGGTAGGTGTTATTGATCACAAAGGACTCGTTTATCACGGTCAATGGTGCCATTACCCGGGACAGGATTTACAGTTCCCCGGCGTAATATAAATTATTATTTAATGTCTTTGTCGATCGCCACTTTCTACCGGGTGTAGACGAGACAGCCGGGAAGGAAAAGAATCGAAGACCCGTCATGTGACCGTTCTAAACCACGGTCAATGGTGGCGTTAACCATTGCGTGCCATAGGCTTTCCACTGTAGATCTGTCGTTTCTAACCTATATACAAGTGCTTTTTGCGTTCAAAACGTCTTACTTACAGGCCACGGTGTCGTTCTTTACGACACATTCATGTACCCCAGCATGATTCAATCCGGGCACCGTAAACGCGCGCAGAAATACTCTTTCTTGCGTTTGTACTTTCGTTAACCATTTGCACTCGAAGCCATTTTAACTCGAAAACGAAACATTTTTTCCGACCTAGAATATTTATATTTTTTCATGCTATACATACGAAAATGGTGCAATTTACTCGTGCAATACTGAAACGTTTAGTAATTTATTAATTGCGTATGTACATTACGAAAATTAAATTTAAAAAAATCGATTTTTTTTTAATTCTAACTGTATATAACCCCTTAAAACTGTGATACATAGCATGATACAGTCTCTACTCGATAATTGTCCCAAATATCTAGCCTATAATTGTCCCAGAACTATCACCACTACCGCAAGGTATACCCCGTGAGCAGCCCTGAAACTCGGGAGGCCTCGATCGTCGAGGAGTGTAAACATAATACTTAAATGATAAAAATATAAATAATGAAAAATAAAGAAACTTTTTATTGGATTAGTAGTAATCTCACACGTATTATTATTAAAATCGTGGGGTGTGTCTATGGTCTTACAACTTCGAAAAACTTTCTCGTCTATTTTATTTCATATTAGAATGGGACCGCGACGCTAAATTGCAATGTTCATTGTAAACCCACTCGATACTGTGTTCTACACAGAATCGCATATTAATACGTTCTAATAAATAATTAAGTAGTTGTAGATTGTAATGGATAGTCGTGTAGTTAATACGTTCTAATAGATGACCACGTAAAAGAACGTTTTAATGGCCAGGCACGCACTAATACGTTCTAATGTGTATCGACGTATTAATACGCTCCAATAAACAGGTACGTAGTAATACGTACTGACAGTTAGCTACGCCGTAATATCTTTTAATAAATCGCCATGTAGCGATACTGTCCGTTAACAACTACGTAGTAAGACGTTCTAAGCGAAGAAAATTACATTTTACTATGTTACGTAAGAAAATTACGTCAGGATTCGAATGAGATACATCATTTGTAATATCACTTGTAACGGTTATTTCGTTATCGTATTAATTTAGATATACGACGAACACTTTCAAAATCATCTCTCGATGTAAAACAACAAAATCAAACTTCAAAAATAGAATAATTATGAGTCAAAATTAAACGATATTTGACGTAACATTTCAAATGATACCTAGATCGGATGGGTAGTCATTTATAATTGAAGAATTTGAAATAAATAAGTAAGCCTCGTAGAAATTAGCCCCCCACTTCTACAATTAAAAATTTTAAAAATTAAATAATATCAAAAATGCGATAAAAAAAGGAACGAAAAACAATTTTCAGAGTAACCCCCACTTTTCATTTTTTGCAATTTTCTCTAGTGTGCCGAGTTGTGTTAGCATTGCGTATACTTTAGCATTACTATTATTTACCATAACTTGGTACTATTTTTATTATTAAACAAGAACTATCCTGGAGGATAAATGACGTCGAGACATTCACAAATATTGAGAATTCACGGTCACAGTGCAATACCGGTTATAAGTCCGTGATTACTAGACTGCGGATCTTCATGCTGAATAAAAATTGACTTGATCAATTGTAGGAAACAGGAGTTAAATGAATATGTATCTCCTCTTTTAATCATTTTTATAAGTCGGAAATAATTTATAACAACATTGTAAAATTCTTCTACTGTATTTAGAGTTTTGTATTTGACCAATCCGTTTTCGTGATAAATGCATAAAATCCGCACAGTCTACTGGTTACAAATAACAGTAATATTCGAGGTGGTCATAGTTATTGGTCCACGTTTTATAAAAAGCTTGTAGGATAACAAGCATGTACCAATCAAGATGGGATACGTTGATTTTAAAGAGTTATATACAGTTAGAATTTTCAAAAAATCAATTTTTTTTATTTCATTTTCGTAATGTACATATATTTACGTATACGCACAAAAAATTTCAAGTCAATCCGGCGATTATTTTCAAAGTTACACGCATATTTGTAAAGACGTGTCAGAGCGTTTGAAAGTAGAAGGCGATCTTTCGACGCGTTTTTCTCGAAACTGTGTTTTCAAAGTCGGTGACCAAGATTTCTCGGAAACGGCTGAACCGATCACTCTCAAATTTGAACACAAGCTTCTTAAGTATATCTTTTAGTAATTAATCGAAGCTTTTTTCTCTCCGATGAATATTTTTTTTTTTTATAAACAATTTAAGGCCAAAATTTTGGTGAAAAATCGATTTTTTTCTTTGAAAAGCCGCCATTTTGTCACAAAATTTTATTTTGCTTATTCCTTCGATTAATCACTAGATTATACATTTCTTTAACGAAATCAGTTTGATTTTTTCATTTTTGATGATCCAGTCCAGAGATATAGTGGTCACCGCAAGGCGCCTTTTTTTAGAGGAGCTCTAGGAGATCAGCTATAGCAGGTTTCAAAATGATTATTTTTACAAATAAAAAATGTTAAAATACAGTTAAAAGTTACCGTAATACGTGTACAAATTTTTACATTAATAGATGTAAAGGTCTTCTCAGGAAAAATTCTTAAAAAATTGCTTTGTTTGGGCCTGCTAACTGTATATAACCCCTTAAACTGAAAGCGGCGTTGGATTCTCAGACGGTCGGACGGTTGGACGGACACGCGTCGACCGGTCGATAAATATCCAAGTTTAGAGGAGATTTGCGGCGTCTAGGTATCTTTGAGTGTGAAAAGCCAATCTCACGGGATTCTTTCAAGCTACGACGGGCCCGAACACAATGCTGCCGGAGACGACAAAGATGACGACAACGAAGCGGATAGGGATCGTAGACGTGCGCGGATCGGCGGGGTTCCGATTACAGCGGGCCGAGGTGCGGAAATTAAGTTCAGGGTTTTATAGAGCTGCACGGCATTCCTGAAACACGAAACGATACGCGTTCGATGTCGATTCGGTTGGCGGGACCGGCAGAAAAAAAAAAGAATGAGGAGAGGAGAAGCGAGGCGGAGAGATCGTGGTCGCCGCGCCGCGCCGGCAGACGTTAAACTTCGAATTACACGAGAACCGGGGCGCCAGTGGTAAATTTTCTGTTTCAAGAGGCGACCAGCCCTCGTGAGACAGTCGGGTACACGCGGGTAGATGGAACTTTTATCGGTCAAAGATGCATTTCGGCGGCCAGCCGTACAGTCGAGTCCCAATCGAACAACTTGGTTACATTTTGTTTCATATTTTGCAATTTTTTTCTTAACATTTAAATTATACGTACAATGGAAGATTGTTTAATACAAAAATTGAATTTTGTATTAAAGTGTTCATTTTTCTTGTATGTTTCTATTTCTTAATTATTCTCAAGGTCACAACTTTGATTCTGTAGCGTCTGTATGTCCAAAGAATAGTATATTTCAAATAAAAAAGTATTAATCCATATTGGTGTCCCGAAATTAATATTTAACGAGATACTTTAGGATAAGTTGCCTTGAGGATTAAGACCGCGTAGTTTGTCAGAGACAACGAAAAGAAATATTATCTGTGAAAAATTATATTGTATATTCACCGAACATCTGACTGTTTTTAAAATTTTAAATAACAACAGGCAAGAAATTAATTTGATCATGGTCATCATTAGACTGCGGATTTTTATGCAAAATAAAAATTGCCTGCAATAATTGCGAGATACACGAGACACATACAAGATATCTATTTCTTCCTTTATTAATTATAAAGAGCCGGAAATAATACAATAGTGTATTTAAATCCTTTCAATATGTTCAGTGTTTCGAATACGTTCTACTCATTCTTATTATAAGAGTCAGCACATTGAAAAAAATTAGCCTTTATCTATATCTGAAGGAAGATTTTTTTTTGGTAATTAATGTAGTTATTTTGTTGCGTCGTCTAGCATCGACTAGAGAATATAATGAACTGTATGTGGGTAAAATTGCAGCTCGATCGGCCCAACAGTTATTGAGTTATCCTGCCCGCCAACTCTAAAAAAAGTACCATAGTTTCGTGAAGAACGCGTTTAAAGTTTGTGCTTAGTAAAGCGCAGATAAACGTAATTTTTGTGTACTCACAGCTACATATTTCCGTTAATACTTCGCATTTCAAATTTTAACTTTGGGGATACATTGATGGATGTACTGTATGTATTGTTGTTGAAAGCAAAAACATTTCTTTTCAATCCACTATAGCAGGATCCTCCTTGTCTCTGGCGGGAGAGGGGTGTGAGGGAGGGAAGGAGTGGCAGAGGGCGGAAGGGGAAGAGGGGAAGGGGAAGAGGGGAAGAGGGGAGGGGAATTGCGCTCGGGATAGTGGCTTACGGACGCGTGAACTCTATTTTTAGTCTTTGGAAGAACGACAGTCCCTCTTCAGAGTATATGAGGAGCTATTGATAGGTCGCGGCTTTCGTTGCGAGCAGCAGGCAGACACGTCGCGTGAATCACACGAGAGAAATGTTGTTTCTTTACCTAAACTCTCACACCGGGTTGGTGACCACCGTTACGCGTTTCGCACCTAACCTTTACGGTTACGTTCTAAACGATTTCAGACGCGAGATTCGAACGCGGGATGACATCTGAAGCTATATGACCACATTGAAGCAAGAACGAGCGACTTTTAGTTGACGATGCAACTACAGTGGCCGAAATAATGATAGGTTCATAGCCGGAGCTAGCGTGTTTACTGTTTGTCATTCTTATCTGCGTCGTGGAACACCTCCTGTGGTGTTTGTTTATATTTTGAAAAGTCGAGTTCTTACTACTGGAGATGCATTTAGTTTAGTTTCGACAGCGCAAGTGTTTGGACGTCTGTTGGTGCGGCATGTTTTTCACCTGAGCTAAACGAATCTCGTTTACTAAGTCTGCACAAAAATATGACTATCTTCTCTGCTGAATGTATTGCAATCAAAACCGCTATTGAGCTTGCTTCTAACTGTTCCCATCAATATGTGTACATCTACTCTGACTGTCTGAGTGCTTTAATAGCACTAAGTAACTACTCGGGCAATACCAAATCCAATCCTTTTCTACTTGACATCCATAATTTGATAAACTCCTACTTCACGGAATCCAAGAAATTGCTTCTTTTTTGGATCCCTTCGCATATTGGAATCACACATAATGAGAAGGTTGACGTACTAGCTAAAGAAGCATCTTTGTTGGCTATTTCTTCTAATATCCTGATTCCCTCTACTCTGATTTTTCCCACAGCTTTAGGAAGCAAGCTAGGGAGCTAACAAAAAATTATATTCTTGCTGAAGCAGGGTTCAAGGGCATAAAATTTTTCAGCTCATATTATCATCCTGGGCCTAAACCTTGGTTTGCTCACCTGAGGCTCCCTAGAGAATTCATTTGCTGGGTTAATAGACTTCGATCTGGACACACTTTCAACTAGGGGCTTCCCTTTTTAAGATTAGACTTGCTGCTGACACGGGTTGTCCATGTGGTTGTCTAGTACAGGATCCTAATCATGTGCTATGGCAATGTCCGATCTATGACAATAATAGAGACGCTTTGATTCGCAAACTTTGCAACAAGGGTTTCTTTCCACCCTATACAATAGATTCCTTTTTGTGCGGACCCTTTCTTTGTCCTTTATTTTTCATACATTCGTTTCTTAAGTCTCATTGTTTATATCTTTAGTGTTAATATTGTATTCGAAAATGTTCATTATATTGTCTCAATCCTAGTTTATAAGCTAACTAAGTAATGTAATGTTAATAATAATCCCATGTGGGGTTTTATAGCATAATAAAAAAAAAAAGTGTTTGGACGTAATAGATTGTGAAATTTGCTGAAAATTATTCTGGTAATAGAGCACGAAATAATAGAGCACGTAACGGCGCAAAAGTCGGTTTCAGAAAGACAACTCGCAAACGCAGGCCCACGGGTCGGTGAATGAGCAAACGAATAAAAGAGTACTCTCACAGCGGCATGGATCAAAAGTTGCTTTTTTTTTTTTATTGGGAACGCCTGAAAGCCGGCCCACACGGGAGACCCCACGCACAAATCGCCGTTAACTTCCGGCCCGATCGGGCGCAACGTTCTTCGCTTCCACCATTATTTCTACAATAGTGTCAAAATAATGAATGGCTACCTCGGGGGAAGAAAATCGTGGGTGGATGAATCATGCCATTCACCAGCCGCGGCTCTCGTGAATAGCGGGACGCATTTTAATCGACGGTCTGATCGCCCGGCCTGATCTCAACCTCGCGAAAACATTCCCATGACTTTCTGCATGGAACTATTCGCACAGCCCGTATTATGAACATTGATGAATACTCGGTCGACAAAACATACGGTTCAGCCGTGAGAGTTAAACAAGAGATCTCCTTGAAAATCCGCGGCACCGCTATTTCAAGGTGGGACCAGGGACCGATCCCTTTGAGAATAGTTTTATAGTTTTACTCGCGACTGACAAATCGGCACATCCCAACATTTGGCGTGCAGATGGTACACACGTTTCATGACACGGGCCTCTAGGGCTGTTTTTGAGAAAGTCGCCTTCACGAAACCTTTCTTAACACTAGATTCACGGGACCCGTCAAAATGACGGGTTCTGGTACCTCTTAATTCACAATTATCGAAATTGTAAGGATGCATGAAGAAGATATTATTCAACAAATTGGTTTCTTTGGGTATACATTGTAAAAGAAACGGCTATAAATTTGGATACATACATTTTTGTTATTTTTATAAAGTAATGTAGGGTAGACACATTTAGTGCCCCGTAAACCTAGTGTTAATTGCCCATTAGAATTTTCCTCGCGCCCTCAACAACTAGCCGTACTGTCATAAAACGTGGACTTACAAAGGTGGCATCTCGGGACCATTCGACGGTCCCCGGCCGGTGAACATCGGGCCCACAGCTGTGATTTCGCCCGCCGAAATCCAGTGACGTTGCCACCCCGAAATCGAATACCCCCACTCCACACCAACGCACCCCGAGTGCATGGAGTAGAGTTGGGGTAAAATTTAGTCTAACTGCAACTCCCGTATAAGCAGCATCTATCTAGACTCCGGAACTTGTCAACACGCGGACCAGCCGCTATAGTTCCGTTCGCTCCTTGCAACACTAACTATCCATTCATATTTACCATCCTTATCGTCCGAAAGGATCGTAAGGTCGAGTAGCGTCGTAGAGCACCGTCGATTGAGGAATTTACGCCTCCTCATAGACTCTACGACAGAGTCTGCGCCGCGAAAAGTGCCCGCTCCGTCGGAAAATACACATACCAACCCCTAATACATCGACTGCAACAAAAAGATGAAAAATACTTAACAACATCCACGTCACTATCAATGTATTAACACATTATCTATCGGCAAATGTAATACCCAGATAGCTCGCGACGTCTTAAAGACGTCTGTTTTACGACCATTTTTGGTCTTTAAGACGTCTTACAGACGTCTTTCTTGAGACGTCGTTTTTACGTCCGAAATAACACGTCTTTAAGACGTTTCATTTCAGACGTCTTTAAAACGTCTTTTACGAGTCGTCTTTAAGACGTTTCATTTCTTTCGTTTCGTTTCAGTCATTCTAAACTGTTAGAGAAAAGCTTTACAAACTGTACACACGCAACGCAATATAACGCAGTTTTCCACCCATCGAATAGACTTTATTTAGGAAATTTATTTAGGAAAATTAAATGACTAAATTGTTCATTTAGCACTATTAGAATAAATTACATATATACATATATTCGTAATAGAATTTAGCAATAAATATTGTATATCTGTTTGTCGTTACTATACTATTAATAATATGCTTCATTAAAAAAAAGTAGTTTGATTTTTATCTAAACAATTTTTTAAACAGAAGTTTATCTCTTCTATTATATGATTTGATACGATTTGAGCCTTTATAAGTCTAACAAGTACTGAGTGTAACAAAGTAGGTTAGCATGGCTCAGTGAGGAAACACATCATCTAGTAAACGGTAAGTCCCGAGTTCGAATTCCGTCAACTGCATAAAAATTTCTTAAATGTAATTTAAGGTTTTTTCGAAGGGAAAGTGGAATATTCCCTCAACAAAGAAGTGCACAGAAAGTAATACATAAAAATAAATAAATATAAATATATGTCTAACGGACGTCTTAAAGACGTCTTTAAGACGTACAGTTTTTCACAAAGATGTTCCAGAGACGTTCAGAAGCCGTTCGGAAGGAATTCGTAGGACATTCAAGACGTCTATAAGACGTCTGAATGTCCATCGACAGACGTCTTTAAGACGTCTCTGTGCTATCTGGGTATGAATCCCGAAGTCGTCTTTTTAGTAAACCCCATAGATTCCCTATGGTGTTGAGGTCGGGGCTCTGTGCAGGCCAATCCAGAACAGAAAATTTTTTAGTACAGAGCCAATTTTTTACACTTTTAGCAATGTGCTTAGGGTCTCGGTCATGCATGAAAATTACATTCTTTTCTTCAAAAGGCATATTTTCAACAGCATCTATGAGATGATCTTGTAAAATATCCTTGTACATGTACTGATTCATGATGCCATTAATTCGGTGCAGTGATCCAACACCAAATGCTGTTAGGCACCCCCAGAACATTAGGGATCCGCCTCCATGCTTTAACGTTTGTTTCACATGTCGTGGTTTAAGCCATTCGTTTTTACGAATCCAGCACCACGACATGCCATCTTAACAAATTCTGTTAATTTTGGTCTCGTCTGACCAAATAATCCGTTCCCAGTCAGTAGTTGTCCAGTTTTGATATTTTGTAGCAAATTCCAAACGACGTTTAATATTTTTTTCGATAACTGGCTTCTTTTTTTTCTTAATGCTTCTAAACTCAACTCCTTTGAGGGTTCTTCGTGCTGCCCACTAACTTATTTGTATATTCGTATCTTCTTTTATTAATTTTGCAGCCATAATGGAACTTGAAGCTTCACCAGATGTGACAAACCGTATAATCCTTCGTTCATCCTGCGGTGATAATATTTTTGGTCTTCTTCCAACATTTAATAATATACTTTTACAGTATTTTTGTCTTATTTTCTGCACTGTCGATTGACTAACACTCCAGGGTTTCGCCGTCTTACGCGTTAACAAGCCGTCATTCAAAAGAGAGATGACTATTTTTACAGAATTTGGAGCAATCGATTTCATATTTATTCTTACTTCACTTGCGTGCTTTTCCGTTCGACTGATTGCGAAGAACTGAGTGTTAAGACGTAGACTAATAGTTTATAAACATACCAAAGTGCTAGATGTAAACATACTACTAGAACATCCCACGTAAACATTTCTTGTAGGGACCGGTGCAAAACCTAGTCAATCTATTTTTGTCGTCATTGCTAATCGAGGAGACATTAATTATTGAAAAAAATTTCTTAAGTTACTTCTAACTATGACAACAACAATTATAATGTTGATTTTTTGTTATTCTTCTATATTCCTAGCAATAAATAATGATTTATACAAAAATTGTGGTTATTGGTTCAGTTTTGCTCCTTACTGTATATCCTATGAGTGGCCTCGGACGTGCTTTCGTTTGGCAGTGGATCAAAGAACAGTATCTTCTAGCCGATAATTGTCCCTAGCTAGACCCGTGTTTTGGACGATTATCGAGTAGACACTGTAGATTGCCTACTAGAATGCCTACTAGATTGCCTAGATTGACTACTGGTCTTAACTTGCTTAATTTTTGAAGGATTACCCTACGTAGAATTACATTTGCATGGAGGAAACGCGAAACCGAAGGAAAAAGATAGTGCGGCGCGGCGGCGTTGTAGGCAAACACGTGAGAAACGGTGTAGCCAGTCAAGGACGGAGTTTATGAAGATTGGCTAAATTGAACTCCATTAGTACTAGTCGCGACCGTTCTGTCCGGACGACAAATGCGCGCGCCACAGGGCCCCGTTACTATGATAGAGAATATTAATTGATCCGCGCCACACAGCCGCGAGGGCCATCGAATCGTTTTATGATTGACCCCGAATTTATTTCCACGTTCGTAAACTACAAACTAACACCACCGCGGGTCGCGCGCTGTTAAACCGATGATGTTACTAACCCCGGGCGTGACTCAGCCGGGGCTGACTTCTGCTTCCCATAAAGCATTTTTTATTGTCCCACGTAGTTAACACCCTGTCGCCGGATGATACAACCAGGCATTCCAGTTGAATAACACGACCCTTTCCCTCGTGCGCAACACCGCACCGTGTCAAGACTTAGCAACGTGATTTATGCTTTGGTATTATGTATCGGGCATTCGCTCTTGCTCACGAGCTCCAGCTTCGGGACCATGATTTTTCGCGTTTTTTCTTCCTCGATAATTAGCACATTATGAATGTTTATGTACAGCCAGTTTCTACACATGTGCATCTCCATAAGTTTCAACGATTTGAAACAAACATGCGAAGATTTTACACATCAATTTTGCAGTAGCTAAAATTCGATTCTGTGAATATAGCTACTGTACACTGGCGTGCAACAGAACTTTGTAATCAAAGATTGTAAAATCATCGTACCGGGCTGAGGCAGTTTTTCCGAATACGCTTCTCCATCATGTGGCCTAGTAAAAAGTAGAAGACGCTTTTTTCTTTTTTAAATTGTTTACAAGTAAATCACCCTACAGAGGCATTGCAACATTTTTTAACGGACCAAAACCATCATGAATTTGAAGATTCATGTCTCCCCTTAACAACGACATCTTAAAACATTTGCTGTACGATTTTTCACTGCCATTTTATTGAGCATTTGCTATTTTTGCACTCGAAGCTATTTTAACTCCACGAAACATTTCTTCCGACCTAGAATAGGTTTCTTCCTCTTCTATATATATATATATTTTTTTTTTTTTCATATTTTTGTTAGGAGGCAATAGTCCTTTTACAGTTAGGAAAAGATAAAAAAATTCGTGGCACATTATCGATTATTTTCTTATATCAAGTAATAGAAAGCCGTTGTTTTATTGATATTGTAGAAGGAACGATTAAGAAAAGTGGTCACTGGTTATTATTGATTTTATAGTTAGAATTTGATTGAGTGTAAAAGAACTCGATAGTCTTAGAAAATGGTGAGAGTAAATAATTTTCTACTGCAATGTTCCTCCGCAACGCGGTTATGGTTTCATAAAATTTATTCACAAGCAAAGAACAATGTCTCATAAACAACAAAGCGCCTGGCTTAATTCATCTCGTATAACAACCGGCATTGTTGATAACTTTCATTCACAGAACAAGCCTGCTATTAAATACGACTTGGCTGGCGTGTCTGTCCATTACTTACTGTTTCTACTTGCTGCAAGCGTTAATGCATCCAATAAACTTTCAAACTCGTTTATCTCGCAACAAATGGCCCATGCGCGCAAACATTATTCTACACTATCCACGCATACTTTTGTCGAAAATCTCGGCTTTATCGCCATCAATATTCTGCCTTATTGATAGAAATAAAATAGTGTATTAAATAATAATAATAATAATAATAATAATAATAATAATAATAATTTAACGTAGATAAAAATAATATCGTTACTTAAGATAAAAAGATGATAATATATTCCCCCCTTGTTACTTAGAATTAGTAAAATTAAATGAAGGAAGTATTTGTTATATTTCTGCACACGTAAATATGAAATACGGAAGCAAATAATTGCTTTTTAAATAGATGTTTTCAAATGATATTTTCAATCAGTAAATCTTATCTGTTATTAAAGATCCGAACAGGTTTTCTCACTGCACTTTTTACTTCATTAGATCAGTCTTTTATCAATCCAGCAGAGCGAAACATGCATTTGCGAATTTTCTATAGTGTTCCACATAATATAATACTACGTTTTTTATTCAGTTATATATTATTATTTATTTATATAGTGTTCCCAAGTATATACAGTTTTATATGAGTTATATTTGAGTGTATACAAGGTGTCCGTCTATAAATGTCAGAGCAAATATATCGTAACTGGTTGACGTTACAAGAAAGTTTAATAAGACAAATTTGCACGGTTTTTTGAGTCTGCTATAAAGTGCGTGTAAAATATTTTTTTTATTAAATTCATACCCCCATTTTTTTACACATTTATGAAGTAGGAGTCATTTGCAGTAAAAAATTGTTTACCAGATAATCGACATCTGAGGTATCGAAGAATGAAACTGGATTGTAAGTATTTTCGAATATGATTTGGAATGTCAAAGAGGTTGAGAAAGCATGCGTTCTTTATTTATCACGTACGAATGTACAGTCAGTCCCATAAGTATTCGTACCCTTATTGCTTGAAAAAAAAATTGTCGAAATCAAATGATGCAGGTAAGATTTTGCAATAACTCTTTTGTTACGAATGAACACATATATAAACTTTATTTGTACAAACTTTTAACAAAATTGGGTTATTGATAACAAAAATATATTAATTTTAATCTACATAGTACATAATAACAGTCCACAAAAGTATTCGTACCGGTATACGTCTTATAAAAATAAACGCATATTATAATAACTTATTATTTTTTTAGTATTTCGTCGGTCCACCGTTGTGCTTGATTATTTCAATTAATCTATTTTGCATACTTTTTATTAATTTTTCAGTGGTGCTTTGTTCAATACGATTCCAAACTTCCAGAATTTTTTCTTTTAGCATTTGTTTATTTGAAATTTCATGTTTGCGTAGTCTTTTCTCTATTTCTGCCCACAAATTTTCTATAGGATTCACATTCGGACTCTGAGGTGGTGTGGATAAAAAATGAGAAATGTGATAAAGTATCCACTCACGAACTATTTGAACAGTATGCTTCGGGTCGTTGTCATGTTCAAAGTAATAATCGTCTTGCATACTCAGTTTAACTGCAGTTTCTTGCAGATTTTGTTCAAGAATACTTTTTTGTTTATATTTATCCATAAGTTCATCAATGAATACAAGATTACCTACTCCGGATGCTGCCATGCAGCCACAAACCATCACCGAGCCTCCGCCGTGCTTCACAGTCGGTCGTAGATTTTTTAATTCTAGTTCTTTGTTGGGCTTTCTCCAAACTTTTCCTGTTCCGTCACATCCAAAAATATTAAACTTGGATTCATCCGAGAAAATAACTTTTTGCCAAAAGGTATTACTCTTATTTACGTATTCTTTCGCAAATGTTAATCTCTTTGCTCTGTTAATCTTATTAATGAAGGGCTTTTTCCTAGCTGCTCGACCATGAAAATTTTCAGATTTTAATATTCTCCGAAAAGTTTCAGCAGAAACTGTTTTATTAAACATGTTGTGTTGCACATTGTGACTAACTTAGGTGCGCTAATTATTGGATTTTTTTGCACTTGACGTATTAAAGTCTTTCCTTCCCGAGCAATTAAAATCTTTGGTCTTCCAACACGTTTTTTGTTTAACAAAATATTATTAGTTTTTACACGTTTAATTATGTATTGGATAGTAGATTTACTTCTGCCAATAAGTTTTGCTATCTCAACGTAACTTTTGCCCTCTTGGTGCAATTTAAAAATTACTTTACGCACTCCTACAGTAGTCTCGGCCTTCTTTCGACTCATTTTCGATTATCAATGTTATTTCGAACAAATTTTTGACTAAGACTAAGTAACTGAAGGTCAATTATTCGACTATGACCTCTGGGAATCATCTTCAAAGTGAAACAATATTTATAAGCAAAATAAACTCAACTCTGTCAAGCATGGTACGAATACTTTTGTGGTCTGTTATTATGTATTATGTAGATTAAAATTAATATAATTTTGTTATCAATAATTCAATTTTGTTAAAATTTTGTATACATATAGTTTATGCATCTGTTTATTCGTAACGAAATACTTACTGCAGAATCTTACATGTATCACATGATATCAGCAAATTTCTCTTATATGCAACGAGGGTACGAATATTTATGAGACTGACTGTATATCCTAGAAGGATGGCCAATAATTTCGCGACATTTTCTGAGAAAGCACAGTCTCGAAAAAATTAGCAACCAATTTTCGATTCGTTTGGGCTCGTTTCTCGCGCACAATCTCGTGCGAAAAATCGTGGAGGGGCGGAGGTGAATGGCGGGAAGAAGAATGAACGCGGATATCGCGTGGGAGGTGTCGGTGGGCCTCGCATAATGAGATGAGTATCTTTAATAGCCGGGACGATACGAGGCGGTCGACATGTCGTGGGCATCAAAAGAGCTCTTGGTGTCCGCCCAATGGCCGTCTCGTTTCGACATCGAGATCGAGTGCCGGCAAGTGAGCGGAATCTCGATTGGATCTTCGTTTAATCGCCGCTTTTGTTCCATGGCTCGATAGAAGGTGTTTCGACCGATAAAAATCTGGATTCGATGCTCGTTAATGAAATTCCTCCGCCCGGTACGTTCCTGAAATAACAAAGGGCCCTCTTGCGATAAAGAAGCGTTGCGCGGTGGTCCAAAACCGTAAAACGTGAATGCATGCGTACAAACATTCACCCATTTTCTGCTTTGATTATAAAATCTTTGATTTTTGAAGAGACCAGATGTAAAACCTGACTATTCTTCACATTTGCACTCATCTTTTTCTGACATTTTTTTCACCTTTTAGATAAAATATATCTTTATGCAAAATAAAAATTGTCTAAGTCAATCTTAAGGAACAGAGAAGATATAAAAAAAAATGTAGGTACATTTTCATTCGATGATTTTAATAAGTCGAAAATCGAGCAAAAATATTCTTCAACTCTAGTTTTACACGAATTTTCGTTATTGCCATGCTGAGATAATGATCGTCATTTTGTATTAGCATTAAAGTAAGTTTGCTTATAAAAATGTGAATTTGTAACTCCATGATATAACAAATCGGTTAATAAAACATCAAAATCTTTATCTTGCATCGAAGTGAATTTTGCAATTAATAAACGTGAACTGTTTAAAATCTGTGAGTGCACAACATCGTTTGATGTGAACAGATATTTCAAAGGAAATTAATTTATGTTGGACTTTCCTTTTTAATGATTCCCGTTCGATCGAAATGCAAATTTGCACGGACAAGCATCAATTACGAAATTCAAAATTGAATAAACTTTCAATCGAACAGTAATTGTGAAACGATTTCAGATCTCACGGCCAGAAAGCATTACGAACCTTCGCCTTCAGTCGAGAAAGTCCGGAAGAGAGCCGCTAAACGAACCTAATCGGCTTGAGTCGGTCGCTTATCGGTACTAAATCGCGCTCATTAATACGTAGTCTATTATTACGAGTCCGCAAGAGCGGTTTATAAGAAAAATGACCGATTAAGTAACCGATAAGTCTTTCGTGTATCGTAGCCCGGACCTCGGGCTCGCAGATCGCAACCATTTGCGATGTATAGGGTGCTCGATTAAATTTGCCGCTCTTACTATGCAGGATAATTCGGAAAATTTGCACGAGGCAGAATTCTTCTACAACTGTAAACAGTGAAACATGAAAGTTGCAAAAGCCGAGTAATTTGTGCAATTCAAACCTTTTGTAATGATTGCTGCGTGCATTTTTATCTTTGTCTCAAGCATCATATTTTATAATGATGGAAATCCACAATTTTTTAATTATTTTACAAGAAAGCAGAGTAAATACACTCGTATTTTTTAACTGAAGGTTTTATGCTGCGTTACTGTTCTTACATATTGAAAATAGTCATGTATATAGGGGAGAGTAGCCAAATGCGTACTGGTCACCTAAATCGTACCAGCTCTTTTCTTTAAAAATTAATGCATTTTGATGCCTCTTGGTGGTAAAGATATGAACTTTTATTTATGTCGATAAAGTAGAACCAAAAAGTCATTCGCATGAAGTGTTGTTTTGTGAATGACAGAAGCACAAAGAAATCAGGCAAGTCTGATGTTAATTTTAAACGATTTTAATCGGCTGAATTAAATATAAATCTACAGTTTCTGAGGTAGTCTTATATATTTTTGAAAACTAGCTATGTTATATTATTTATTTCTATTTAGTTTATAAAACATGCTGATAATGTTTTAAAGGTTAGCTTCAATTATTTAGAGGGACGTCTTTTTCCTAAATCGTACCGCACTGTGGTTTCCTAAATCGTACCAGTACGATTTAAGATACTGTTATTCAAATTTTACCGCGAAAATAAACGATTTACAATATTTCAAATTTTTTTATCATGGGAAAGCGAAAATATTGTGAATGGACAGAAGAACAGATGAAATTAGCAATAGAGGCTTACAGAAATAAAAAATACGGATTCAACGAATGTTCTCGGCGGTATAAAATTCCAAAGCCAAAGTTGAGAAGACACCTCCTTGGATTGATAAAAAGACCTACTTCTGCATTAGAAAAGGTTGGAGGAGTTTTGAAAGAAGACAATATTTATTATTGTCCTAGTTGTATTTAAGTTAAGTAATGTAATATTCCATTTTATTTTTATGTTGTATTGTATATTAAACTGAAATTAAACGCAAAATACAGTTTCTCTTATGATTTTTTTGTATCTTTTTAATCCAACACATGAGGTACGATTTTGAAAACCGGCTGGTACCATTTAGGATACCGGTTGCCTAAATCGTACTATTTGCATGATCTTATAAAAGTGTTCATATCACAATGATCTATCAATAAATATTTAAAAAATCATATTAAATTGCAACTTCGATAGTTAATACATAGATACAAAACATAATTTTTGCTCAAATTCCTACTAAAGAATATATAAACTGCCTTCGAAATTAAGTGGTACGCATTCGGCAACTCTCCCCTACGTACATACGTATTGCATCGACTGCAAGGGCTGTTACACTAATGGTAAAATATATGTAGTCCGTGCAATGTAGGTGACAATGATGTAAAATATGTAACTGTTAATGAGATATATTATATACAATTACGCAAGAACAGTATTTATACACGATAAAATTAGTTAACTGGTGGGCTATTTCGAAACTAACATCTTCATCAAAAGGAGTCATTTCACTATTGTTCTCAGAAGCGTAATCGCCTTTTCCAAGTCCAGGTTTAGAGGTACGCCTAGGAAATTTATTTCGTGCGTCTAGTAACTTTATTACTGCAGAAGAAATGAGATCATTAACTAAGGAAAAGGAATTCTAAGTTAGCGTGTTGTAGCTTTCCAGAAAGGCCGTATCCTGTCATTCTAAATAATCAATAAACTCGTTTAATGGCCATCGCCATTGTTAAACGCGTTAAATGCAAAACAATGACAAAAAAAAAAAGAGGAAAAAAACGAAATTAGCATGTGAATGGAAACGTTATCCGGATAAGTTGATACCGCAGCGGTGTCATTGAAAAAGCCGCCGTTTGCGCGACCGGAGTCGTAAAAGGGTAAGAATATCGATGACTTGGTTAGTCAAGGGATTCATTGGTATACGATGACGTTATCGCGAAACAAACCGACTATCCGTGGAATGCAAATCACGATTATTGCACAATCAGCAGATGGAATTCGAACGATTCGGGACCACGAGGATACCGGAGCAGATTGTGTACTCGCTTCGTCATTCTCTTGTTCACTAATCGCGTAACCAGTGCCGGACCAAAAGTTTTAGAAGCCCTCTAAAACTTACTCGTCGCATGCTCGATATCTTTCACAAATTGTAAGGCCGGCAGAAATTTTCTTCGAACTTTTTTCTACAGAAGAAATACACCCTATAATCAATGATGAAAACGACGAATATAATTGATTGATTGTAGTTCTCCACTCTCTCTCTCTCTCTCTCTCTCTCAATAAATGAACAACAGATATGAAGGGAAGATGTTACGACCTATTTAATATAAAATACCCTTTAAACCAGTATGAACTTTCTAAAGCTGGATCGAACGACTCGAAATTTTTCATGAAGCTAAAGGTATTACTTTACTAGATGATGTTGTAAAGAATTTTATGGAAAAATCGCGTTTGGTCCGAATCGCGGAGAAAACAGTGAAGTGTCCGGAATTTGTTTTTTACAACTTTTTTTATCTGGACCTGTGACGAAAATTTTAAAAATACCTGTTACAAATTCGTGCTGCATGCGAGTGTGATGAAATTTCTGATTTTGACCCCTGTTTCCAGTGTTAAGGGACCGAGGGCATGACGCGCGACGTGCCATGGTCTACATACTCTTGGAACGATCCAAACACACACACACACACACACACACAGAGATTTCTACGCGCTGGTGGTAGACCTAACTCAAGAGCGGACGCCAGTCTGTCTCGAACCAGGAATGGGATTAGAAAGCACGTCAAGTCTTCGTGGGTCACGTCACCCAGATCGAGAATTAGTCCGTGCGCAGCGTGTTACGCCGATCTACAGCGCTCTCCAAAGGGCAATGCCACCGTCGCGACCTTCTCGGAAACAACGATCCAAGAAACTTCGATCGCGATCGGATTATACCGTACCGGTGACCATAGAACAATTCTTTCCCCGAATCGGATTCATGAAACCGCGATTAGGCGGCGTTTCTATATACAGGGTGGTCCATTTCGATCGACCGATACAAAAATATTATCGTTTTACATAGACTGCTTGTCGTGATTTACCTTCCTATTTAATGCGTCTAAACTGAAGAAACTGAGAAATTGAGAATAAGTAGTTTATCTCCACCCGTAACAGTTGTGATAAATCAAAAATAATATAATGATCTTTAATTTCTTCGGCGATCGTGCTATTTTAAATTTTGTATATCAAATTTATTAGTAAAATTTTTACAAATTTTACTCATCGAATTTAGCGAGAAATAGCACGAAAAAATAGGGTTAGGGTTAGGCATAACATACTCTACTTGTGTGGAAGGTTAATAATGTTCTGAATTCACGGGATCGACACCTTCCCTTGTAAGCTTTTGTAAAAATGACAATTGGAACATTTTTGAATCTTGTAACATCAGATGATCCACAAAATGCCTCAATCGATATACTCTACCGCTCAAAAGTATCCGGACACTTCGCGGTGAATACGTCGATGAATCTCGTGTTTAATTTTAGTGTAGTATAGTGTGTAAGTGTAGTTTTAGTGTGTAAGTTTTACATATGTAATTTTTAAATTAAAAACGGTCGATATTTCATAAGAAACTAATAAAAATCGATTTTAGTTACTATTTTAGGCACTGAAATAAGTTTTATGCAATGCTAATACATATTTTGCAAGTTTCCGGATACTTTTGAGCGGTAGTGTACGTATAAACTGCACAATATAACTTTTTTCCATTTCACTTATTTTACACATTCTTTATAGGGTGGAAATGTTAGGTTGGTCAGACAGTGTTTTCATACGTTTCATATGTTTACAGCTACGTTCTATTTCATGAAATTGAAAATTGAAACTAATAAAACACAAGTGTTGTCTATTCTATCGGAAAACGTCCTGCTATCCTGCAGAGTCTTTATTTGGTTTTCTTATTTATTCATGCAAATAATACTATCAAGAGACGAAAGAGAAAAATGCGAAGACCATACACTACGTGATATTTTTATTGTTAAAAGGAAAGTGTTCGATTATGTTCTTATTTCTACTGGGAGCTGTTTAGTTATCTGGGGTTGGTACTATTCAAGTATCGTTAAAAATGAGACACCCTGTATGCGACTTCCTATAGATGTAACGATAATTGTGAATCTGATTTTCAATTTCCGTTTTAGAAATTCAACGAGTGGATTTAAACTTGCAGCACACGTTTGGGAAGAGTAATTCTAAATTGGGCAAATATTCTATAAATGTCTGAATTTTGGTGTTAAAATAGCTTCGAGTGCAAAGGGTCGATAAGAATTTCCAAGTACGTGTTCTTAAAAGTAACACAACGTAGTAGTGTGATCTCAAAATTTATAGTGTAAATTATAGTATATGTATGGATTATAGCATATGCACAGGTTGAACGGCGTTCACTGTAGTAACTTTTCTGGAAGCTGTACGATGTAATTACATTATATACTACATTAACAAAAATTATTTTGTATGTTCTATATTGCATTAATTTCTTCAAACCATTATAGTAACAATGGTATTATTGAAAAATTGATCAGTATCCATATTTACTATAATTATGTACTTTTACTATTGACCACGCCGCCGCGCCGGTCACCGGTGGCCCCCACGGCGCTGCAGCAAAGTCGAGTGCCGGTCACCGGTGACCCCCACGGCAGTTAACGTGTTAAATTCATTCGGATATCATACTTTTAATTTAAAAATTCGAGCTTGCCTAAATGACTCTTTTCTGAGCTGATATAACTGTCTATATAAATTTGCAGTTTTAGTCCGTATGACAGTACCAGGGTACACAGTCTTTACTCGACACATGTCCCAAATATCTAGCCGATAAAAGTCCCAGATGTGTCCTCACCATGGACCCAGGCCACACGAGCTTCGCTGTCCATTTTTTATGTTCGGCACTGTATCAAAGAATAGTATCTCCTGGCCGATATATGTCTCTGGGTAGACCCATGTTGTGGGCATACCTATGTATATCGAGAAAACACCGTATACAGATACCTTTTAGATCTCTACTTTTCTGGATATCGATAAATTAATTTACATCTGTGTCTAGTTTAACTCTCGTAATCGAGTTTAACGACTGTAATGTTATTATATGTTACAGAAAATGTTGGGTAGGTACTAACATAAGGATTAAATGTCAAACCATTATCGATCTTTCGAAATAAGTCAGGAGAAATTTCCGCTCGTTTAGAACGATTGAATATAATAACGATTGTGTACAATTTTCTACGGTTCTGTTTTGCACAATGTGAAAGTGTACGAGGGTCTCGGTTGTTTGAAAGGAGCTGTAGGAGCAACGCAGGGTGTTTCTACGGGACTAGTCGGCGCGAATTCCGTAAAAGTCGCGTCAGGTCGGCCCCGCTCCATAGAAACGTAATGTTGTACGTGGCGGTACCGCGGCGCAAGCTTGGAAAGGGTTAAAGGTCGGACACAGACGAATACAGACCGCCTCAGATACAGAAACGTGCTCGCACACGGACACACGCGATCGCGCGATGGCACACCCACTTTAACACGTACCGGAATGCATTCGCATTTGATGCAGTACATGACTCCGAAGGGCGGGCCCAAATCCGCGAACCAGGTGGAGCCCAGTTCCCGTATCTGCTTGCCGAACGTGCACTCTGTAACAGATCCAATTCAGTGTTCGAATTATTACATTGTCTTTTTCAGAGCTGTTTCTATAAAAATTACATGGGGCGCAATATGCTATTTTTCAATCATTTCCTACTGGATTCACAAATTATAATTACTGATATTTCGTTCGAGATAATGCAATAGCGAGTTAATTATTTGCATCCTTTCGACTAATCTTCCTGGATAAACCCCCCAGATAGCACAGAGACGTCTTAAAGACGTCTTTAAGACGTCTGTCGATGGCGAACGTCTTCCGAACGGCTTCTGAACGTCTTTGAGAGAAAAAATTAAATTGTATATTTATATTTATTTATTTTTATGTATTACTTTCTGTGCACTCCTTTGTTGAGGGAATATTCCACTTTCCCTTCGAAAAAACCTTAAGTTACATTTCAGAAATTTTTAGGCAGTTGGCGGGATTCGAACTCGGGACTTACACCGTTTACTAGATGATGTGTTTCCTCATTGAGCCATGCAAAACTACTTTGTTAAACTAAGTACTTGTTAGACTTATAAAGGCTCAAATCGTATCAGATCATATAATTATTAGAAGAGATAAACTTCTGTTTAAAAAATTGTTTAGATAAAAATCAAACTACTTTTTTTTAATGAAGCATATTATTAACCGTTTGAGTGCTGAAGAATTTTCTTATATTTAAAAACCACAATTGAGATTGAGTGAAATGAATAACAACTGAACTTGATATGAATACAACTGATCTCAATAGATGCGAAAATTATACTAACCAACAGCAGCCCCACCGCATTCTCGGTACAAAACAAGAGAAGCGCTATCGCGCTCCTCCGCATTTTTGGCAAATGACAAGTGAAGCGCGATAGCGCTGTGCCGCACTCAAACGGTTAATAGTATAGTAACGACAAACAGATATAAAATATTTATTGCTAAATTCTATTACGAATATATGTATATATGTAATTTATTCTAATAGTGCTAAATGAACAATTTAGTTATTTAATTTTCCTAAATAAATTTCCTAAATAAAGTCTATTCGATGGGTGGAAAACTGCGTTATATTGCGTTACGTGTGTACAGTTTGTAAAGCTTTTCTCTAGCAGTTTAGAATGACTGAAACGTCAAGAAATGAAACGTCTTAAGGACGACTCATAAAAGACGTCTTAAAGACGTCTTTTTAGGACGTAAGACGTTCAGACCAAAAATGGACGTAAAACAGACGTCTTTAAGACGTCGCGTGCTATTTGGGCCAGGAGGCTACCCAAAAGATAGTCTTGATTCAATTCTATAGTGGGCATATTAGAACTGTTGGAGCCACTTTTATAGATTAACGATCGCATTCAAACAATCAATTGCTAATTAAAAATTTTCCTACACTTCTTACGGTTCTCTTACGAGGTGTTGGTGCTTGGGAATTGCAAATATACAATGTTGTTCAACAGTATGTGGACACTTTCTAATTTCATTGTACCTATAATAATGACACAGCGTTCTTGTGGAAATAGCATTCAGGAAATGAAATAACGATTTGCAAATACTAATTGCAACCGACCAGAGGTTTCAGTGTTCATTCACTGAGCAGGTTACCCTAACTATAACCATTAGCCTTTTTGTGTATAATAAAAATACGGTACTAAATTAATACGGTACTCCCTTCGGAGCCATCGATTTTGAACAATGTAGAAGATACGAAATAATTTTTAGATCCTTATGGATAGGAATTCTGAAGTCTGTATTAACCTGTACTGTACACTCAGAGTGTATGACACCCCAACAACAATTTAGGTAAAATAAATGACATCTCGCGTCCACTTTCCTCGCGTTCTGTTTTTTTTTCACCACGTGAAAGTTGCAGTTTTAGGACAAACGGTGTCGACCCTTATTTCAGAACGCCTAAAGAATATTCGGCAATTTAAGGACCAAAAATAACAAATAATTCAAACCTGACAGTTGTTTGTAGTTATTGGAGTGTTTCACATCCCATCCCAGATAGCACGCGACGTCTTAAAGACGTCTGTTTTACGTCCATTTTTGGTCTGAACGTCTTACGTCCCAAAAAGACGTTTGAAAGACGTCTAACAGACGTTTTAAAGACGTCTTTAAGACGTACAGTTTTTCACAAAGACGTTCCAGAGACGTTCAGAAGACGTTCGTAGGACATTCAAGATGTCTTTAAGACGTCTAAATGTCCATCGACAGACGTCTTTAAGACGTCTTTAGGACGTCTCTGTGCTATCTGGGATGTGTACCGTATGAAATTTTTGCACGGCGTGTACAGGGTTAACCAAGTTGCAAAGTATCGTAGTCGGGTAAATGACACTATTGATTTCCCTAAAATGAACATTTTATTACTTTTCTGTGTATCTGAAATAATTGTTGATATCATATAATTTGGTTGGAGGGAAAGTTCTGTCGCATTTTAAGTAAGCAGGTAATTTTGCTTGTAAATGAAAAACCCGTGTTGTTATTGAGTCATTGGGAAACAAGAATGGACAGGTTACCTGAGAGATGGCAACAAGTTGTTACACATAATGGAAATTATATTCCATTGAATAATACTAAACATATATTTTTATAAACTGATACAAATGTTTCCTTTACAATACGACAGAACTTTCCCGTGAACCTAATATATTTATATATATAAGAATAGAAAACCCAAAAAAAGAATAAGTACCCAATATTTGCAATTTTTCAGGCTCCGCGAATTGAAAAACGGAATTTCAGAGGAACAATCGTACAGTACGACCATATTTTTAAAAGTCTTTTTGCACTTGAACCGGTGGCAACAATTTGCAGAACAAAGATATTTTTAATATATTTCCATAAAGAAGTTACATTTGCGTATAAAGTGATAAATTATTTAAGAAGAATTTGATATGTACAATTTGCTTATAATACTACATATAAGGACGTGTGATGCTTTTTCACGAAGTGGCAGGAACGTTTTCTATCTCCGTAATGTTGTAAAGAAGAGATACCGATAGCTTACCTAAGGAGCTGTGGAGCCCCTAAAAAACATTTTTTTGTGCCATGCACAACTGTCAACGCGCTCTCAAAAGGCCATCTGGAAATGCTCGGACGTTCGAGTAAATGGCCCGACAGCCCTGAGAAGAAAATTTGTTACTAAGCTTGGCATGCCTGTCCGCTCCTAAATTCTAGATTCAAAACCAGGGTTCTAATGTTTCGTCCGTTGCGTCGGTCTGAACTGTGAAGTATAAATTGACCTTAACACTAGAACTACCGAGTAATAAATAAAAACTGATGAATATTGCTTTGTAATAATGACAAGACTACATCTATTCAAACCTATAGTACCATTTTTATTCTAACATGTGCTTCGATGAAAAGGGTTCGTTCAAAAAATTCCGATGAAAACATTTTTATAATTTCAGTAATTGTGGAAGAAAAAATTAGGAACCAGTCATTTTGACTGGTTCGGTAGTTCTAGTGTTAAAGTTAATCGCCGTAGCTCTGAATCACCCGGGAACGGCGAACAACCCTGCCCCGGTGCGGTGGCTGCTGAAAAATCGCCGAGACGACGATGAGACGGTGGAAAAGAAGAAAGGCGAACGGGTTGTGTGCAGTGTTGCAGGTTCTGCACTGTCCGTTGCATAGCGGGAAGGGAGGCGAGCCACGGAGGAAGAAGGAAAAAAAGAGCACGCTCCATTCTCGCAAGGTCGTCGGCGTCGCCTCGTTTAAATGTGACGTGGTGCCACCTTCTTCCGCCTGAACCGGGGTGAAGATAAAAAAAGAAGAAAAAAAAAAGAAAAGGGAAACTCGGCGAGAAAACGAAAAATCCAAGAGAAAAGACGGGTCGCTGCGGCCTATGTATGACTGGCGTTACACGATGTCCTTTCCTTTTCCGCGTAAAAATAAATACCCGCCGAGCCGCCACGCCGAAAATAACGCGGCTGAGAGACTCTTTTCGACGTATTATACGGTTCGGACTTTATCTTTAGGTTCCAAGAAACGACTTTACGCCGCGCCGCATTTCGCCACGCCGAAATACCAGGTATTACACGGGTCGGGTTTTGACGCGTCGAATCGGGACGTATAGTGGTTGGAAGATCAGAAAACTGCGCGCGTTCAACATCTCTCATTTTAACTCGTATAATTTGACACCAGATAGGTAACTTTTAAGTTTTAAGTTTTTAACACGTTTACTGTTGCGCCGCGCCGGCCACTGCTGACCGGCGCCGCGATTGCTTTGACTCGAAACGAATTTTGTAAAATTAGTAGCATTCCCAAGAAACTGTAAGTAGTGTAAAGGTTGGTATTAATGTAAAGCGTGATGAGTAGACAGCGGATGTTTATGCAAATTTCGATAGAAAGTAAGTAAACTTATTGGACCCGGACAGAAATTTACGTTGTTTATAGAGGATTTTAAAAATATAGTTTTTATTTTGCACATTCTGCATATTGCATATATTTTACATATCGCATATTTTTCGCATATATTGCATATTTTTGACATATTTTGCATTTAATGCTACATATGTATATGTGTGCGTGCATAGACAGGGTGTTCACGGTATTGCTAGCCAGCGTTTTTCTTGTAAATAGTAAATATTAGAAAGAAATGGAAGAGGAAAAAGTAGTACTGTGTTTTATACGTAACAAAATGGCGTATATAATTTTTTTGTGTTTATATTATTTCGTTAGATAGGAAGGTGACCTTCAATTTTTTAAATGGAATGCTGTATACTTTTGTATATCACATGAAAGCGTGTGTCCAGACGAATTCAATATCCGTATCTCCTGGCCGATATATGGCCCTGGCTAGACCCGCGTTTTGGACATAAATCGAGTAAACACTATATTAAGTAAAACCACTTGTTGCTCTACCCCGAGAGTGGGATAAGGATCACCGTTAATCCTCGATAAGATTGTATCACTATACTATAAGGATTTTCTGTGTACCTCAATTGTTATGTGAATATTAATGTTTTTTCTTCTTTTCTTTTTTCGGAATTGATTAACTCTACAAAATAAAATATAAGAAAATTGATGAAATGGTATAAACCCACATTTAGAAGTTGTTTCAACTTTTGTTATTCGGTATTATTAAGCTCAATTAGTAAGAAAATTTTGTTCTAAATGTGAAATGTTAGGTATTAATTATATACTTCATTCTGTGTGTTGATATATGTTAATTCGTCTAACATTTTGATCGCGGATTCCAGAAAATTACTTTCGTTTCATACGATAGCAGGAAATGTGTGTTAAAAATATTGAAACTCTCCAACACTTTCAGGAACTTAAACATATGATATTGTGGGAAGGGACGAAGGGGTGCATCGGGGCGTTACGACGGTAGTGTTTGGGCTCCCGAGCGAAACAGAGACCGATGCCCAAAAACAATAAATAATTTGTAACCGTTGTAATTGTCAAAAGTAACCGCGGTCGGCGAAATACAATAGACGATTTAGGTAATTAGGCGATAGGCGAATAAGATTTGGTGTTGTTCAATTTAACTCAGTTTAATTTAGTGTGTTCAGTTTATAATTTAGGTTAGTTATTTTATGTAACTGTGATTATTAAATATATCGTCATTTTCATACTATCTCCCTTGATCCTACAATATTCAGAAATGCCCTGGAAGCCTCGAATATCGTTAAGATCACGAAAGTTCTACAGGTGTTGGAGCATCAACAACATTAACACTCTCAAACGTTATAAATTCAACAAGTTCTCGAAAGTTCTCAAAGCATTAAAACCGCGAGAGTTTCAAAAGCTTTCACGCCTCTTCCCTAACAACCACGAGCCTCGAAAGTCTTAAAAGCTTCGGTACCTTCGAGCACCTTGAGCCTCGAAATTTCCGAGAACTTACCAAAAGTTCCTCACTGTAAAGCTTAAAAATAAAAGAATGAATCTAAGAGATCACCAGCAGCGACCAGCAGCAGTGATCTTCCACCAGTCAGCTTAATCTCGGAAATCTCGAAAGCTTCGAAAGCAAGGAGTACCTCGAAAACGCTCTTAATAGCTTATCCCCTAAAACTGTAGCTACCAGGAAGTACCGATATCTGTACAAATCCAATGGATTAGCATACATTTTAGCACCGGGAGATTGGCCGAGACTATGGTGCCATGGTAATATTTTAAGTCGCTTTATTAGACAACAGCGACGGAGGCTGAATTCGAGGGTGCACCTAGAGAGAAAGAGAAAGCGAGAGAGAGAGAGAGAGAACAAAAGATCATAACCCGGTCCCTTTGGTATCGCACACGTCCATTCGTCCGTTTGCTTTGGATATGCACCCGAGAAATAGAGAGAGAGGAGAGAGAGAGAGAGAAAGAGAGAGACAGAGACAGAGAGACGGGGGGAGGGAGAGGGAGATAGAGAGAGACAGAGAGTAGAAACGGAGAGAAGGAGAGTCACACAGTAAGGATCGTTGCGCGAGGTCGTTGCACCGCGTGTGCTAAGTCGTTCTAAGCGCAGAGTCGGTCCTAAGCAAGCTCGGAGAGCCCGAGATAGGAGAGAGAGAACCTCGACACGCCATCGCATCGCAAATATGCGAGTCGAACGTCGCAAGCCGTTCTTCCATCGAGGTTTTGTTTTGTACAATTCGGAATTCGGAAACTGTAAATGCTGGTGACTGACCGAAACGGTGGCGAAAGCTTCGAATACCACGGGTATCGCGGAACATTCGGACGCTACCGAGAAGAGCACCGTACCCTCTAGAACATTGGACGACTCGGTTACTAGGTTGCTGGCAAATGTACGGCCAATTTGAGTTTACTCCCCGTGACATGCGGTACTTCGCGTTGTCTTGTTCCGTTTCTTGTAAATTATTGGCTTGGCAAGAAGGTAATTTCAGTTTTCACTAAATAGATGACTTTACGTTTTGTTTCATTGTCTTCTGTTAACGTTGCGTTTGTTTTCATTCTGACCTTTCATAACTGCATCTTTTCGGTTACTTTTGAAGCAAATTACACGTAATTTTGATTAAAATTGTTAGTTCTGTGTCAATTTTAACATGGAGTGCAAAAACGAACATTATACGCACATATTGCTTTTGTATTTCCGTGCTATCTTAATACCACACGCGTGCTATCTTTAATTTCTCGCGTTATAGTTATGATTAGACATCGGATCTTTATGCATTTATGGCTTATGTAAATGTTAAAAAAATGCTATAATATAAAATTCGAGAGAATTTAACACGATTTTTATTTGCTTTGGATCTACAAAGGCTGTCCCCATTAAAAATAAAATTTTATTTCATTCCACTTTCTTAAAATGTTTCTATAAAAATTGGAAATTGCATAAACATCCGATGTCTAGTTATGATACAGGAAATATGCCAATGATACAGAAAGACTACCTTCTACTAATATGTAAACACTATCTATATTGGCATTTCTACGAGATATTCTCTTAGGAGGAATGTAAACACACAAATAGGCAGAGACAAAATGATAGCACACTCAAGGTTTATTTTGATTTTCTTCAATATGTCGCGAGGATTAATGAAGTTAAAGTGGTCAGTCGGTGTTCAGTGCTTCTTGATATTGGTATCTGTCGCATTTCGTGATGGACCGTGGTAAAAGATTATCTGACAGTGAAATAAACGCAATTCTTATTTTAAGAAAACGGAAAGTAACGTTTACAGAAATTGCGAAAGAAATTGGTCGAAGCAGAAAAGCTGTATATAACGTATTAAAAGACGTGGATAACTACGGTAAAAGGAAAAGCACTGGAAGGCCAGCAGCCCTATCGCACCGTGACACAACAGCAATAATTCGTGCTGCATCTAATTCTCGTGCTACTGCAAGAGAAATTGCTTGCAAAGCTGGTGTACAAACTAATATTCAAAATGTTCGACGTGTGCTGCAAATGAGTAATATTATAAACCGATCAAGAATAAAAGCCAAGCCACGATTAACAAAGAAGCATAAGGAAGCACGCCTTGAATTTCCGAAGAAACATATACACTGGAGGAAAACCTGGAGGAATATAATCTTTACAGATGAAAAACGGTTTTGTCTGGATGGTCCAGATAATAGTGCATATTATTATCATGACATTCGAAAAGGACAATTAACAAGAATTAGACGACAAATGAAAGGAGGTGAAATAATGATTTGGGGCGGCATAGGTTACAAAGGAAAAACGGATATTAATTTTATACCAGGAAAAATGAATAGTGCAAGTTATTTGAGATTAATAAAAAACCAAATTGATAAGTATGCACAATGCATTGCAGGTCCAAAATTTGTGTACACACGGCAAAAATTATTCATGAATATTTTTCAAAAGAGAAAATTCCTGTTGTAGAATGGCCGTCGTTCTCCTCGGACTTAAATATAATTGAGAATTGTTAACTGAGTGAACTGTACTATCACATAACTATGTAGATACATAAGCAAACCGAAGCTAACCCCTTAACACTTTGCTCAAAAATAGTCGCAGAAAAAATTTTCCCATGGTTTTCATCTCTTTTTTGAGATTCTCGTTTTACACTCCGATTCGACCAACTGAGGTTTTTCGTAATTGCATATCATAAATAAGTATATCAAATTACAATACAATCACAGAGAAATAGAAAATATTACACTACCGAAAACAGAAAATGGAAATAAGGTTAAAAATTTTGTTTCTTAAAATCCCTATGAATAAAATGTCATGCGAATTTTAGAGAAACAATAAGTAAACGAATGTGTTTGAATTGCTGACAGGTGAGCTGAGAAAGGTCTCCAAGAGCACAAGATACAAGAGAGGTTTCCAGAGTTAATCGTACGTTTTCGAATTTACAGTGTACAGTAATTGCCAAAGGTAACTCACAGACGGAATTACTCAATTGTCAGGGAACTCGACAAATTCCATCCGTTTTCTTACACGTTCCTCGGCCTCCCTTTGTTTCAAGGCCGATAAATTGCTCGAATTGCGAGCAGAAAGCCATGCGAGCGAATTAAATCCGACAGTGAGAAATCGAAGTTGGAGGGAAGCTTGAACGGCTGGTGCGAAGAACGCTCGCTCTACACGTTTTCTCGATCCGATCTGACATTCTCCTAATGGACCCCTTGTCTTTCCTCTACTTATCACGAAACGCACCCAACTCGAATATTCTGATTTTGAGGTGTGCATTGTATCGTCCAATTGATATTGAATTGCACAACCCACAGGAGATTGTACAATATCGGTATTGAATTGCACAATTCACATCGGATAGCACAGAAACGACTTTTCTTATCGATCCTCTTCAAAAACCAACTCTTGATTGCACCTCCTCGTCTAGGAGATCAACATCGATCGACCTGTTAAACGTTTTCAATTCTCAAATAATTTTATAACTTTTTATAAAAGTCTCAAAATAATAGAAGTTTGATACGTGTTTTTCTTCAAACTTAATTGGTAATTATTTACTTTAGGGGCTTCCTCACCGATTTTGATGACCTTGAAATATGTTGTCAAGGTCATCATTCTGAACAACTTTTCAAGGTCATCACAATCGATCTAACCCACACCTACCCCGATCACTTTTTGGAATGTTGAAACATTTTTGCAAATATCTCGTAAACTAAAGGCGAGCGGCGGTAACATGTATAGGAAAAAGTTGTTCAGAATCATGACCTTGACAACATATTTCAAGGTCATCAAAATCGGTGAGGAAGCCCCTAAAGTAAATAATTACCACTTAATTTTCACATAATAGTTGGCTAGTAGTTGAAACAAGGATTATCTCGATAAGATGAATTGATGTTTATTTTTTTTTTAAGGTAAAGAAATGAATGAAATCATCAGGGGTGTGCGGGATTCCCGAAAATGTTCGGGATTCCCGTAATATGTCCGGGATTCCCGAAAATATCCGGGATTCCCGAGAATATTCGGGATTCCCGCGAATTTTCGGGATCCCGAAACCATTCGGGATTCCCGAGAATTTTCGGGATCCCGAAACCATTCGGGATTCCCGAGAATATTCGGGATCCCGAAAATGTTCGGGATTCCCGAAATTGTTCGGGATTCCCAAAAACATCTGTGATTCCCAACATTTTAAGTTTCTCCCTACTTCCAACAATTACCAGCATCCGAAAGCAATTGTGTTCTCGAAGATTACATATCTTATTAATCGGGAATGTTCATGTTAGTAATATTGTAGAAAGTAATCGCAAATTTGGATAATTCTGGCAATGCAGAATTTATTTATTTAAAAAAAAATAAATGAATTAATAAATTAATAAATAAATAAATAAATTATTATTTATTTATAATAATTTAATAATTTATTAATTTATTAATTCTGGCAATGCAGAATTTATTTATTTAAAAAAAATTAATCAATTAATCAATTAATAAATAAATAAATTATTATAAATAAATAATAATAATTTATTTATTAAAAAATAACTTTTTTTATTATAAATAAATAATAATAATTTATTTATTTATTAATTTATTAATTCATTTATTTTTTTTTAAATAAATAAATTCTGCATAGCCAGAATTAATAAATTAATAAATAAATAAATTATTATTATTTATTTATAATAATTTATTTATTTATTAATTTATTAATTCATTTATTTTTTTTTAAATAAATAAATTCTGCATTGCCAGAATTATCCAAATTTGCGATTACTTTCTACAATATTACTAACATGAACATCCCCGATTAATAAGATATGTAATCTTCGAGAACACAATTGCTTTCGGATGCTGGTAATTGTTGGAAGTAGGGAGAAACTTAAAATGTCGGGAATCACAGATGTTTTTGGGAATCCCGAACAATTTCGGGAATCCCGAATGGTTTCGGGATCCCGAATGGTTTCGGGATCCCGACTGATTTCGGGATCCCGACTGATTTCGGGATCCCGACAATTCTCGGGAATCCCGGATGTTTTCGGGATTCCGAAATTCTCGGGATTGCATCCCGATCCCGCGGGAAATTCCCGTCCCGACCGGGATCCCGCACACCCCTAGAAATCATTAATTAATTGCTTGGTTTATTACTTAAATTTGTGAAACTGCATTTTCTAATTAAATGTTTCTAATATCAGCCATAGCAACGTTTATAAAGAATAAAAAAAACCTTGATCGATTGATTTCATCGAACGAACGGATGAATAACTGTGAAACAATGTCTCCAGCGTACCTTTTACAACGAGAGTTTTCATTACTACTGCAACAGACCAGACCAGACCATTAATGTAGTACAGTGCTTAGTCGATATATGTCGAAAACACGGGTCTAGCCACGGACTTACATCGGTCAGTAGATACTATTCTTAGATCCACGCCGAACGTAAAAAAGGAAAATGAATTTCTAGAGGCCTCGGTTTAGAGTATATATACAGTAAACACTGTATCTATAGTATTCTTTTTCACGACAAAAAATACAATAAAAACGTATGTAAAAGATTCGTGCATGCACAAACATTCGATTCTTTAAAAAAATAATTCTAGAGATGTTTCTAAAACTGTATTTTCAGGCAAGACGAAGTCTAAATAACGAATCTGTTTAGAGTATAATTATATATGTGGAGTATAATTGTAGCAAGAGGGGGGTGGCGATAAAGTGCCGAGGGGTGAGAATAATTATAGTTAGCTTTTCTTCGCGTTTCCTTAATTCTCAATTGAAAAAGGAGCGAAGAGATTTCTTCAACTTGTCCTTCTAGAATTCCATACGACAATAAAGAGTTAAAAGAAAATGATGAGCACCGAAGCAGTATAATGTAAACGAAGTGTGTTACAACGAGACGCGTGCTCTTCTTTCGACTGACTTTTACTCTGTAGTTGCGGCAGGATTCGCGGTGTCTATCGCGAAACCACGAAGAAGAGAACGCAACGCCGATAGAACATAGGCGTCGAATCTCGCTAAACGTTTAATCTATTATTGGAAGGATGAGAATAGGACGTCGTAGCTGAGTCGGTGTGGAGTATAGTGTGGCTGGTACTAATTTGGCCCATATACCAACGTTTCATAGACCGTTGACTCCGGTGGTGGAACTTATGAACTGTGAAATCTTGTATGCTTTATCTTGAACCGCGGTCTTGTGCGTCTAAACATATTCCTAGTCGAATTCGCAGAAAGCTACCAGCCCCGGATGAGAGTTAGATGGACGTGCTGCTTTGCACGGGCGCACTTGAAAATCGCCGGAATTCTGTGGAATTCGTGTCATTTTTTTCAATTTGAATTAAGGGGTTATATACAGTTAGAATTTTCAAAAAATCGATTTTCTTTTTATTTCACTTTCGTGATGTACATATATTTAAGTATACGCACAAACAATTTCAAGTCAATCCGGCGATTATTTTCGAAGTTACACGCATATTTGTAAAGACGTGTCAGAGCGTTTGAAAGTGGGAGGCGATCTTTCGACGCGTTTTTCTCGAAACTGTGTTTTCAAAGTCGGTGACCAACATTTCTCGGAAACGGCTGAACTGATCACTCTCAAATTTTAACACAAGCTTCTTAAGTATATTTTTTAGTAATTAATCGAAGCTTTTTTCTCTCCGATGAATATTTTTTTTTTATAAACAATTTAAGGCCAAAATTTTGGTGAAAAATCGATTTTTTTTTTTGAAAAGCTGCCATTTTGTCACAAAATTTTATTTTGCTTATTCCTTCGATTAATTACTAGATTATACATTTCTTTAACGAAATCAGTTTGGTTTTTTCATTTTTGATGATCCAGTCCAGAGATATAATGGTCACCGCAAGGCGCCTTTTTTTAGAGGAGCTACAGGAGATCAGCTATAGCAGGTTTCAAAATTATTATTTTTACAAATAAAAAATGTTAAAATACAGCTAAAAGTTACCATAATATGTGTACAAATTTTTACATTAATAGATGTAAAGGTCTTCTCAGGAAAAATTCTTAAAAACTTGCTTTTTTTGGGCCTCCTAACTGTATATAACCCCTTAATCACGTAAACAGATACAGTGACTCACGCATTTCATTATAGAGACCTATTTGTTGGAGTTACTTACACAAGAGATAACGAAATAAATGTTCTACAAGAATTTTCGCTACTTCCCTTTCGTGATAATCCTGTTGAAATTTTTCATTTTACAATTGCAGGAATTATAAAACTGTTTTCATAAGATTAAATCATACATTCGCTTAATCGGCTGAATATTTTGATAAAAGTAACACCGAGTCTAAATCTTTTAATATTTTTATAGAATACATGAAAACAAATCACTGTCGTTACTCGATATATGTCCCAAATATCTAGCCGACAAAAGTACCCCGTGAGGGGACAAGAAGCTTCGCTGTCCTTTTCAAAGAATAGTATATCTTCTAGCCGACATAGGTCCCTGGCTAGACCCATTTGGCGGACATATATCGAGTAAACACTGTATAGACACCTTTTTAGAGATCTTATTTTACGTGAGTAACACACGTAAGAAATTATAATAAAGCTCAGCTGATAAGCATTACTATGACAAATAAGTCAGACTGATCATTTTGTAGTTTTGAATAAAACAACAAGTTCTAATTTGTTCACAGATCTTATTACACGAGACACAAATATGAGAAATTACACTTTTTGTGGAAATAAAGCGTAACATATACTACTTCCACGATTTATAAAATTAATTACCATTGTTGACGATTACTATAATAAAGTAAATAATTAAGTTATTCCATGAAAGCTACACACAATATACATCATGCAAACCGCTTGTTCGTTTGTAATAAATTTAAAAATAATGTTGAATTTTCTCAAAATGATCTTGAGTACCTTGAACTATCTAAAAATAATGTTGAACTTCACGGAAACAGTAACAATTGGTTAAAATATTTCGAACGACGCCACGCGCGACGTGTAATGGCAACTTTGAGCAAAATTTAAGTGGTCGGAAAGCACCAAAACGTGGCCAAGATAGGAAGGAGTATTCCAATTTAGTTCAGAATTGATACCCTGGGGTTGTTCGGGTCGCTGACTATGAATCTGATGTAAAAATTATAAAAAACAAAATGGCGGATGCGTAATACAAAAAATTATTGTGGAATATGCAACTTTGAGTGTACATCTTTAAAACCTGTGTATCAAACTTTATGTTTGATTGTGCATAGTACTTAGACATAGTTTACTGCACGAAAGCTGCGTGATGGATAAACGCGATATTTGTACTCGTACCATTTTGCAGGTATACATGGTAAAACCTTTTAACACGAAAATGTTTTACAGATGGGGGGTGATTTCATAAAAGATGTAACGAAACATGCAACGCAAAATCGTCACGTCTATTACTTAAGTGTATGTACACAGCGCACACTATTGAACGGGGGGTTTGCACAGCTGCTCAGAAAACACTTTCGTGTTTAGTACGTGTACAGGAGTACAGGTTTTTTTACCGTGGTTTTTTCATAGAGTCATTACCTGAGTACGCAGTGAGGCAAGCACTATACACCTAACGAAAAATAAATTTTTGGCTTTTTGGCCGCATTTTAGCGTTTCCCGACTACCGTGAGCTGTATAGAATGTCCGCGCGAGTCGCCATAGATTTGCATAAACGAATTAGCATAAATTAAGCACAATGGAAGAGCGTCGGGGGATTAGGTGCGTCCGCGAATTAACCGCGATTTGCTAGAATGAACGATAATGAAGTCTGGTGCACCGGGATACTTAACCTCTTAGCGAGTTAACTCGGATTTAAGAAAACGATTTTTTTTCCGCGCGCGCGAGTTAACGCGCCTGCAGTTATGGTTTTCTATATAAATACAACCGAATATACTCAGTGTTGTGCTTATTTCCTCTCACTCGAAAAAAGTTAAGCGAAGTAGGTGCAAATACCTTAGTCTGTTTTGCATAAAACAATATTTTTTTTGCAAGATTTGTTAATGTTTTGTATTTTAAGAAAATAGAGAATAAAAAAGTTGGTGGAAAAACGGCCGCATTTGAATTTTTAATTGGTGCGTTACGGGGTTAATAAAGACAATCGGGTATGGAAATTTCTATTTCTTCTCTCTCCCTTCCCCCTCCCCTCGGCGCTCTTGTAACATAAGTGGAGGTAAAAAAGCGCGGTACACTGGCATGATTCAGTGACATCGAATGAAAGAGATGGTAAGCGATGAAAACAGACGTCCACCGATGTTAGCACTCGAGTCGTGTTTCGAGCACCGTAAAAAACGAGGAACGTTGCGTCACGAACTTATGGGATGACCTAATAATCCACTAGAGTCGATCAAATATAAATATGATCGTTTTCGAGAAATCTTTATTCGACCGATGTATTTATAAACGAACAAGTTCTAAGTAAAACAACATCAAATTATTTCGAACTCTACGAAACATGTGTCGGTATCGAAAATAGTTCAAACTTGAAACAGATCGAACGAGCTTGTTGAGCTCCATCTGTACAATTCACAATTTACGTTGTACATGGTTCGCTTATGTAATTTAACATGGTATTAGTTATTCGATTTTTTCAAGACGTTTTATTCCAATTTACGCGGCTTTCAATTCCAGTAGAAAGAAAATGAATATGAAGCTACGATAAATAAAATATCAATTTTAAAAAACAGTAATAATATTTTTACTTTTTCTTTCGTGTGTTCATCAAATAAACTGTTTTTATTCGATACACATTTTTACATTTCAGATTGCTTCTCATGTAAGTTTACATGTTAATTCAACATCAAACCTACCACCACCAGACCGAATGATCGGTTATACAGGGTGTCCCAAAAATGTTGTACTTCCTTGAAACGGTGATTCCTGAGTTCATTTGAAGTAACTTTGTCCTTTGCGAAAATGTCCCCCGCGGCTTTGGTAAGGAGTTATTCATGAGAAACACGGTCCAATCAGATTCCAGTTCGACGATAGGTCCCGCTGAGCGTGGTGTTGGCATTGGCCAAGTCGAAATCCGTCCGCTGTAGCCGCGCTCTGATTGGTCCGTGTTTTTCGTTAATAACTCCGCAACGAAGCTGCGGAGAATACTTTCGCAACGGAAAAAGTTACTTCAAATAATCTCTGGAATCACCCATTTAAAAAAAAAAAACACCACATTTTTGGGACACCCTGTATTTTTCTTTCAACAATTTTAAAAATCATGAATATCTCTCAACGGGAAATGATTGAATAAATTATGCTTATTCAAGCATAACTTACGATCACAATATTCCAAAATATAAATAAATTCAATTCCTTGACGAATTAAAAACCTGCATTGAACGACACAGGGCAGCGTTAAGCAGGAAATTTGTTTAAAAAAACTATATAAATCTATGCCAAAACGTTTAGTGGCAGTTATACAAACAAAAGGCGGAGTCGCGAAATATTATAACACTATTTTTTTATACATATTCTGATATTTTAACTATTTTAGTTTGTGTTATCATTTTGACGCGCCTATTTTTCGTTTAATGTTACACATTCTCCAATAAAATTGTTTCTTCACGTAATAAATGCGTTAAAACATATTGAAGTAATTGGTTATTCTTATTACACAGTATACAGATCACGAACAATGTAGTATACTACTTGAAAAGCTAAATACCATTTATTTGTATCATGTGCTATCTTTTTATTGCGGAGTGAAGTTCAAACTTGGAACAGTTGGAATTATAAATTAATTTGGAATTCGCCTTAAAGGGTTATATACAGTTAGGAGGCCCAAAAAGGCGATTTTTTAAGAATTTTTCCTGAGAAGAACTTTACATCTATTAATGTAAAAATTTGTACACATATTATGGTAACTTTTAACTGTATTTTAACATTTTTTATTTGTAAAAATAATAATTTTGAAACCTGCTATAGTTTTTAATTTTGAAAAAGGCGCTTTGCGGTGACCATTATATCTCTGGACTGGATCATCAAAAATGAAAAAACCAAACTGATTTCGTTAAAGAAATGTATAATCTAGTAATTAATCGAAGGAATAAGCAAAATAAAATTTTGTGACAAAATGGCAGCTTTAAAAAAAAAAAAAACCAAAAAAAAGGCCAAAATTTTGGCCTTAAATTGTTTATAAAAAAAAAATATTCATCGGAGAGAAAAAAGCTTCGATTAATTACTAAAAATTATACTTAAGAAGCTTGTGTTAAAATTTTAGAGTGATCGGTTCAGCCGTTTCCGAGAAATCTTGGTCACCGACTTTGAAAACACAGTTTCGAGAAAAACGCGTCGAAAGATCGCCTCCCACTTTCAAACGCTCTGACACGTCTTTACAAATATGCGTGTAACTTCGAAAATAATCGCCGGATTGTCCTGAAATTTTTTGTACGTATACTTAAATATATGTACATTACGAAAATGAAATTAAAAAAATCGATTTTTTGAAAATTCTAACTGTATATAACCCATTAACAGTTGATTTCGGGGACTCATTAGGATGACCAGCGAGCAGTAGTCAGCTTTCCGCGAAGTACAACGCGAATTCCGGGAACCGCGGTTTCCCGCCACTATTCTCAGACACGCAGTCGGTCTAGGATACCTTGGTGCGCGCGCGCTTCTAGTCCGAGAGTTCGATGAACCGCGATGAATCCTCGTCGGGTTCCGTTTAGGAAAAATACAACAGGATAGACCACTGTTAATCCGAAAATATCCGAGCCGTCGACCGTTGACTCGTCTGTCCGATGCAGGATTGGACGTTGCCTGCCTCACCTCCCCGCTTTACGCGCCTCATCTCCGCATAGTGTTCATAGGAACCGCTCTTGCACCCCGCTTAACCCTGTAACGACCGGACGGAAGGGCTCCTCGAACCCGCTCGAACCCGAAATTATAAAAAAAAGAACATCAAGGAGAAACACTTTGTCCACCGCGTGCACATTAAAAGGTCCATATGTTTAACTGTTAAAATTGCAAACAAATAATTCAATTATCGTAGTAGCAAAAGGTCAGTATATATGCCACTTATATTTGCTATTGTTATATTTGCCAGAACCGAAGATTCTAAGATTACGAATTTATTTCAACACCTCGATAGCTTCATCAACGGTTACGTAAACGGTTGTGCACGTGTTATAGTACCTTATTTGCAGACTGCGGATCTTCATGCATTTATGCGTTCTAAAAATGTTAAAAAAATGTTATAATGTAAAATTCGACAGAATTTAGTACGATTTTTACTTATTCCAGATCTACAAAGGCTACTACCACTAAAAATTAGATTGTATTTGTTTCCACTTTCCTAACATTTTCCTCCAAAAATTGAAAATTCCATAAACATCCGCAGTCTACTTATTTGGGATAAATGCACATACTAATTTTTGTTTCCAGATTGCTTTGGATGGTCAGCTGTATGATATTGATTACCGTAAAGATTTCTCAAGCGAATGCAAAAAAAACCTGTACTCCTGTACACGTTCTAAACACGAAAGTGTTTTCTGAGCAGCTGTGCAAACCCCCCGTTCAATAGTGTGCGCTCTGTACATACACTTAACCCAGATAGCACGCGACGTCTTAAAGACGTCTGTTTTACGTCCATTTTTGGTCTGAACGTCTTACGTCCTGAAAAGACGTCTTTAAAACGTCTTTTACGAGTCGTCTTTAAGACGTTTCATTTCTTTACGTTTCAGTAATTCTAAACTGCTAGAGAAAAGCTTTACAAACTGTAATTGATTATCAAACTGAATATTCCATCAACAAAGAAGTGCACAGAAAAGTAATACATAATAAATAGATAAATAAATAAATAAAGCATAAAATGTTAATGTTCGCGGATATGCTGAAAAACATTCTTTTAATTTATTTAAGACGTCTTTAAGACGTCTCTGTGCTATCTGGGAAGTAATAGGTGTGACGATTTTGCGTTGCATGTTTCGTTACATCTTTTATGAAATCACCCCCCATCTGTACAAAACTTCTCTCTCTCTCTCTCTCTCTCTCTCTCTCTCTCTCTCTCTCGAACGAGGAGTCCCTTCTCGAAAGATTTTTGTACTTTTTGCCCGTCCGTTTACCTTTACCTTTATGTTCACCTCTTTTTTTTCTCTACTCGCTTTATGACTCTGTCGATCATCAGTACCAGGTAACGGATTACTAGGGTTAGGGAATTTTACCTGGGACGATTATCGTCGCGTGACGCATTTCCGTCCCGTATTTCCGTTGCATATTTCATTACATCTTTTCTCAAATCACCCCCATCTCTAAAACACTTTCGTGTTAAAATTAAAAATCGAGCGAGTTGCTTCGAATGCAACGATCGAGCGAAAACACGGCGGGTTGTTTTCACCTGCTCGTTCACCGCTCGGGACGCATGTGCACGCGTGCCCGAGCGTGCCCGAACGTCAAGAAAGTTGCAGAAGAAATCTTGGCAACGACACGACGATAATTTCTCCTTCTCCGTCGTGTTTTATTCGACGCGAAGTTCGACCGGGGAAGCAGACATGAAATTTTTCTACCGCTGGGCAAAAACGACGCGGCCTGGATTCCCGACAGGAAACACGTTTCAGTGTTATTTATATCGGTGTTCAATAAACTGGATAAATATGTATATACATATACAAACGTACGCACACACAGAGACACGAATATACGCGCGGCAAAACGTTCAGAAAGTTGCAAGAAGTTGGCAAGGGGTGCGTGATAATTTCTCCTCGTTTTTCGTCTCTCGTGTTTCTTCTTCGTGGACGTCGGACGTGGGGGTTCACACAGATTTCGAGAACGATAAACCGCGAGGTATAACGCCGGCCGAGTTATTAATTTCGTCTGCGACCAGGTTACATAAATTCGTAGAGCGCTTGCGAGCGCTCGATTTCCTAATGGACATTTTGCGCGCGCTATCGTCGGAGATGCTCAAACCCAACCAGTATGCACACGGTGTTTTACAGAAATAGAAAATGGACGAAACTCTATTCGAATTTTATATTGGAATGCAAAACAGGGATATGATTTTTCAAATTTATTTTTATATTATTTTCATATGGGAAAATGGGCATGCACACCCGGGTCACCGAATTCTATCGCCAAACTCATAAACTGTTTGTTGAATAAAAAAATGTTTCAGACGAAAATTGTACTTAGCTTTTTAATGTTTCGTTCTTTTATCAATATATGGAGGCAACTGTGAGTTATCGTATTACAATGTGTACTATTTGACGTAGCAATTCGAAAGAATTCTTGGTGAAATGTTATTAAAATGTATGGGGTCTGAAATTGATTATAAAGATGTCCTTTAATTAATGTTTAACACAGAGAAGACACAACAGTGTAAGTCTAAAGATACTTTAGTCACACTATAGCTAGAAACTAAGTTGGATTAAAAAATGCTAATACTTCGGTATGTCACTTCAAAGTTACACAGAGCTATCGAGCGAAATAGAGTGGAGAAATGTGATTTTTCGTGACGAAAAAAAAATTCATTTCAGGGGCTCTGACGAAAGAAATTTTTATTCTCGTGATTTCAGAGATGAGGAAGCATAATGTTAAGTAGTCAGTTTTAGTGCTTAGTAAATCTAGTCTTAAAGGGACATTGAAGTTGCAAAATATGAAAGAAAACTTTGCATCCAATATTCTACATACGAATAATAAAGGATAATACTAATGTACTACAAACTACATTATAAAATACTAATGTAAAGTGTACTTACAAATTTTTCTGAATCTTCTGTTCCTCCGTTGGATCCACAGCACACAATTATTGACTCAAGCGAATACATCCGAATAATTGGAACACAATCACTAAACTCTACACAAGACACTTAACACACACACACACACTTAACGAAGTCGTGACAGCGAACGAGAAGATGTTACTCCGACCACGAATAAAATAATACTGCGATTTTACCGTCCCCCTTCCACGGACGTGTGATACGAAAACTGGGAATTCCGGGAAATAGGGTCGGCGCCCTGCCATAATTTTTTTTTGTTGGTTTTGTATCTAGTGTTTATAGACCCTCAGCGTCTAACCTGCCTAGGATAACCTGACCGTACTACCTCCGTGGAGGGGATCATTGTTAAAATCGCAGTATTATTTTGTTCGTGGTCGGAGTGACATCTCCTCGTTCGTTGTCACGATTTTATAAAATGTGTCGTGTGCGTGTGTGTGTGTGTTGTTTAGTGATTGTTGTTCAATTATTCGGACCTATTCTCGTGAGTGAGTAATTGTGTGCTGTGGAACCGACGGAGGTACAGAAGATTCAGAAGTAAGTACACTTTACATTAGTATTTTATAATGTAAGATTAGTATTCGTATGTGGAACATTGGATAAAGGTTTTTCATCATATTTTGCAACGTATATTAACGATCATTAATGATTTGGTATATAGTATAATTTAATGTGGTTCAAATAAGATACTACTTTAAATCAAATATTTTTATTTTGATAACCAGACAGATAAAATGAAATATTTTTATTTTGTATTTCAAATATTTCCTTAGAATGAAAATAAGTTGAGCAAGTATTTAATATTATAAATTATAATTTTTAACATGAGAAGCTATAATAGTTAGCAAAGTATTATTTGTAGTTTAATTACGAATATGTAACATCCCTAGTAGCACAAAAATATTAGGTAGATATTTTTTTCGAATATTGGAAAAATATTTTTTGAGCCACACTTTTTAATATTAGATAAATATTAGATCTAATATTGTATACATGTTCAAGAAATATAAATTTAATGTTTAGAACATGTAAGCTAAATATTCAGAGAATATAAAATAGATATTTAAAAAATATTTTACTTTGCATTATATTCTGGAACAATTATTTTTCCATGATAAACATAAAATATTTCCTGCATACTTAAAAAAAATATTCTATTTCTAATATTACATAAAGATTCACTTTATAATGAGAAAAAATATTTTTTTCATGATATTAAATAAATATTATTTGTATATTACGAAAAAATATTCTACTTCTAACATGAAATAAAGATTTATTTAATATTTAGAAAAAAATATTTTTCTCGTAACATGAAATACATATTTCCTGAATATTTAAAAAGAAATATTTTTTACTTAATATAAAATAAATATTGTATGTGTATTCGAATATTAAAAAAAGATTGAATCTCTTTTTAATATTATATGAATGTGTATACAATATTTTGTGCTACTAGGGATGTTGATAACCAGACTACAATATCGTAATAACATTACAGGCAACAAAATATCATAAAAATATAAGTTACTGTCAACTATTTGAAATACTATTTTACACAGTCCTACACACACCTACTCCGATCACTTTTTGAGATGTTGAAACTTTTTTGCGAATATCTCTAGAACTAAAGCTGAGCGGCGGTAACATGTATAGGGAAAAGTTGTTCAGAATGATGACCTTGACAACATATTTCAAGGTCATCGAAATCGGTGAGGAAGCCCCTAATGTAAATAATTACCGATGAGGCTACCCAAAGGAAATCGAATGAAGCGAGGAGCCCGGTTGCCTTGCCCATGTATCATTCAGTTCGTACTTGCTCGGAAACTTAAGATCTCCACGCTAGCCGCAGCGGCGTCCAAAGGTGTTCCCGTGGGCGAGTAGTCGCGAGCTCGGACCAAAATAAAAGCGACGTCGCGCGTCCTCGCGACTACCAACGGGATCGGCGCGACAAAAAAAAAAAAAAAAAAGAAACGGAACTACAAGTAACGAAAATAAAACCGAAAAAAAAGCGAGAAAAGAACGAAGAACCAGGTGCGACGACGTCGTCTCCTTACGCAATGGTTGTTCGTCTTTTTCTCTTTGGTCGCAAAGACGGCGTCTCGCCGAAGATGGGGCCCAGCTATCTTCATCTTCCGGTGCCTGCCGCGCCGCGCCACGCCACGCCACGCCACCGCCACCGCCACCGCCATGCGCCACGGCCACGCCGTGTGTCGGCCACTTTCTCATAGGCTGCTCGTCGCGGGCAGCAAGTGGGCAGACACGTAGGCGACTTCTTCGACATCGGCGTACGTACCTACGTGTCTCGCCGCGTGTTCCCGTCTATCTACAAGCCCGCGACGCGACCGACGTTACGTACCTGCTCCTTCGGCTACAGGTTTCGCGTGGGTGGACACCTACGTGGTACCCGAGTCCCGAAGTATGCCTACGCGTGGTGCCTACGATCGACGCATTAACATGCAGACGAGCCGAACAGGTCGAATATCGCGAATAACGTTCCACCGTTTGCACGCGATACCACGGGGGTGCCCAATTTTCTCGCTAATGGTCCATCGTGGGATTTACACTCCTGGACAAAAAGATAGCACAATTGTGCTGTCATTTAGTTCTCAAGGATAAATCAAGAATTCTCTGAATTCTACAAATGGTACATAAACATCGTCTCACGAGGTGGTTCCTTATGAAAAAAATAAGAACAAAATATGGAATAAAATTTTTTCATTTAAGGCTTAGTTTTCGAGAAAATCGAGTTTGAAATGCAGCGAATGCGCATGCTATTCAATAGGAATTGTCTGACGCGTCTGATCGTGACCAACCAAATCTACTTCCTGCATATACTAAAGCACGCTAACCTGACAGATCTTCAAACTCGATTTTCTCGATTTTGCAGGCATTGGCTACAATGGAAAAAGCGAAATCATCTTTATTGACAGCCGAATGAATGCCACCACTTATCGTAATTTAATACGAAAACAAATTAGCAAGTGTGCGGTATACATTCCTGGTAGAAACTTTATATTTCAGCAAGATAATGCCGCGGTCCATACAGCTAAAATAATAAAAGATTATTTTTCATCAGAAAATATTTCGCTTCTTGACTGGCCAGCGTGTTCCCCTGATTGAAATTCTTTGCCAAAAAGAATGATCCAAGTCATTGAAAATAACGGAGGTCCTACACACTACTGAGAAATAAAGTACTTGTTTCAACTTATGTCATTTTTGTTACACAAATGTTTAATTTTAACACGTGCTATCATTTCGCCGACCTCCGCTACGAGATTGTTAATAAATACAAGTACGGACAGCGTAGTTCCAGTTTATCGCTATTTAATATATATATATATTATTTAATATATATTTGTAAAATTTAGAGAATTCTTGATTTATCCTTGAAAACTAAATGATAGCACGCTTGTGCTATCTTTTTGTCCAGGAGTGTAACAAATTCAATGCGATACGATCCACAGATAGCGATGGGATTGATACCAATACTATCGATGATACTCGATAGAATCCGACACCAAGGTACTCAATAGGAAGTATCGACATATTATCGAAATTTCATTCACTTGGTATAAACTATCGATACAGATTCTTCTGCACTCGATACCAATCTAGTATTGCACCGAAATCAATACAGAAGAATAGATACGTGTTTTACACTCATACGGATATTATTATTATTCGATATCTATCAAAACATCAATACAGAAGTGTATCGCATACCGAAATGATCAATACCCGTTCGATACCTATTTGATTTGTACCTCGTATAGTACCTAGTATTCACCGCGAAAATATCAATGCGTGATTGATGCTTGTAGAAAAGAATCGGATACAATTCACGGAAACGTTACTTTCTACTAATTATGATAACATTAATATGATGTGATATGCTATAATAATATATGTAATGAATTGTTACAGAGTATTATCAATTTATTGGCGTGATACATCGCTGCAATATATTATTGTAAATGTAAAGACATTGCTCTTGCTCGAGCATATGAATTGTAGAGTAGCTTATTAGTACGGCCCTGAACAGTTGGCCCCGCTGCGAATTTTGTTTGTCTTAAGAACTTGTTCCAGTTATCTAGTAGACATCAAACAAGTATCGATACTTTCGTTTTGATTTCAGTACGATATTGGATTGGTATTGATTCAAGATAAATTGATAGCGAAAATCAATATCAAGTATCCTAAACATCGATACTAGATCGAAACTTGTAGAATGGTATTGATAATATAGATACGGTATCAGTCCTATTACCATTCACAGGTGTTCGGAGACCGACCAGTGACCAATACACCATTTTTCAGATTTCAAGTTCGAGGAAAATTTGTTTTCTTGAAATCGAATAACCGTCGATGTTTCTCCACCCAAACTTATTGCTCAATCCAAGTGATTTTGTAAGCAAATACAGAGAGAACGCCCCAGGTTGCAAGATTCAAACACTGACAGTATATAGTGTTTACTCGATATATATCCAAAACCAGAGTTGTGCAGAATTACAATTGAATTAATCCAGGAATTATAATTACAAAGTAATTGAATTACATTGTAATGCAATCATATTATAAATTATAATTCGGATCTTCATTTAATTAAATTACAATGTAATTCGTAATTGCAATGGAGTACAATTACAAAATACTTTGTAATTGAATTAAAATTGAAAATTAAACAATAATAAAGTAATAGGAAATAAGAGGTAATAAGAGCTGTATTTCAATTACGTTGTATTTCAATTACACATCTGATTAAAATATTTCAATTATATTGTATGTCAATTATATTGTATTATAATTACACGTCTGATTAAAATAATTATTAATTGAATTAATTGAAAGGTTTGAATTACTTAATTAAGTTATGACGTAGTTGAATTACAATATAACTGAAATACAATGTAATTCAAATATGCAATTAAATTACAACGTAACTGAATTAGCACAACTCTGTCCAAAACACGGGTCTAGCCAGGAATATATGTCGGCTAGAAGTTACTATTCTTTGATACACTGCCGAAAGTAGAAAAGGAGAGCAAAGCTCCTGAACCCCGCGGCAGTGGGGATAATTTTGGAACTTTTATTGGCTAGATATTTGGGACATGTATAGAGTAAAAACTGTATTCAGACAAAATTAAACTTTTCGGGTTTCCGATATCATCCACCAGCGACATCTGTTATCGCGTCAGCCTCGAAGTACAATTGTTCGATATCCTTCCATAGAATTTTACACTGAACCAATATAGGGTATTGTCGTAATCATGATACAGGCGGCCGAGTGGTGATTCTGTATGTAAAAATAAGTCGACATTTTTCCTTTTTGTTTAACGTCTCGTTTTTTAAAAAATCAAGTTTGAAAATTAAGCGAACACGAGTACAATTACCAATACATTGGACTCGGCTGACGCGTCTGATCACGACCTACCGATTCTACTTACACCAAATTCTAGAGCGCGGGAACCCGACGGACTTTCAAACTCAATTATATCGAAAACGATGTGTGAAACATATTAATGTTGTATCTTTTTTCCGCTTGCTTCGCGTCGTAGAATCACTATCCGGCCGTAAATAAATGAATTTTCAGTGTTAGATAAATGACAAACAGACAGTTATAGCACCTGTGCGCCAAACAAATATTATTTTAATAGTGGTAATACATGGGATCAATTATCTTTGATGCAAAAATTGTTGCGTTACTTCGGTAGTAGAATAAAGTATCTCGAACATTTTAATACCTAATTTTCGACATATTCATAGTTGTATGCTGAACCAAAAATGTATATTTCTTAAAGTGGTACAATTTTGATGGTCGCAACTAAATATATTGTAAAAATTGTCCTATTATTGGTTAATAATAGTAACTATACTAATAAATAAATAATACCAATTGAAAAAATTTGTGCGTTGTATGATTTTGTTGTAAAACTTCTCTTCATAAGCACCCAACTACACTTTCTATTTATGGGTACCCGGGTACCCCGGTTACCCAACAACCGTATAAATAAGATTGAAGCCTTTTATTATTTAATATGTTTTGCATCAATTTTAATTCCGTAACCATAAATCGACAGAGAACCTTCTAAATAATGGGGATCCAGGGCGTTTTTGCGATATCTTCATAAAAACATAACAAATTATTAGAGAAAACATAGAAATGGGTACCCGGGTACCCGGTTGTCCACATAAGGGTTAATACATACAAATTTAATAATGTAAAAAATATTATAAACAATGATACAGGAATTTTTGGTGGCGCCTTACAGTCGCCATTCGAGTGCTAGGGGTTAATTTGTATTTAGAGGATATTTTTCAGTTACATAAATTTGTTTAAATTCATTTCGGGAAATTGTGGATCCGTGGAGGACTAAAGACGACAAAATCGTGTTTGAAGCAGAGCGAACGCGGCATTTCCATATCTCATGAAACGCATCTGGAGGAAGAACAACCGTGTCGCAGGTTGACAGACGCGCGATATTTTACTGCCGCGGGTGTAACAATGCCGCTTTGTTCGTGGGCCGTGCCGGTGCCGATTTGGAGCCGGTGTTTTCAGCCGAGCCCGGAATAAATTTATTCGTTGCCCAACGATACAGTTACACGGGGCCCGGCGTAACAATGGCGCCCGGTTTCCGAGACTTTCTTCTGAACGCGTGAAATTCGTAATAACGCGCACGCTAACACGGATGTAAATCAGTTTCGCCCTGGCCCCCGCCATTCTGGGAAACAGGATTTTGTGAAAGGACAGACGAAATATTAAATGTGCCAATAACCACTGCATTATCATTTCAATGAGATGGTGGCTGTTATTCGAACGGTCATCATGACGCGACCACCGGAAAATTGAGCAAGATTCATACGATATATTAGACCATTTTATTTTCATCAAACTGTCTTCGAATTACCAGAATTTCGTAAGTAATTTGAAACTGATTTCTTTAATCTCATACCTGACCTGATGACATTCCTCTGTGTAATCTTTCTAAATTAATATGCAATATTCTCTTTTACAAAATTCAAGTAAACCGTTGGAAACGCGTTATAAATATACAATGAGATCTGTTGACTCGGGATTCGAATTGCTAATCCTGTTGCAGGATCCATTAAAAAATTCTTAATCATGTACGTGATATACTTTCCAAAATCCCTATACCAATACCTATACAGTAAGGAGCAAAACTGACTCCACACTAGTTGAAACAGCATAACTTTTTTAAAAGTACGATTTTACGTCGAAAATCGTGAAAAATGCCAACTTTTCCCACTTTTAATCGTTTAAAATAACTCGCTAACAAATTAACCAATATCGGTGAAATTTTCAGCATGCATATATTTTATTCAAACGAGTAAAACACACTTTTTAAATTTTCGATGCAGGCTCAGTTAAGAAAAGCTAAACAAACCAACCTTTACTATTTCTTTCACGATTCCGACCAATTATAATTTTTTTACACCTCGTCTAGTACAATAATCCTAACTTTTCGAAAATACTTAGGTGTCATTTGGTCTAATTTTAACAATGTTACGCTGTTTCAAATAGTGAGAAGTTAGTTTTGGTCCTTGTATATATAACAATAATAATAATAATAATTTGTAATTTGTTTTTATGTATCATTTTTCATTAAAGTTACGTTCGCACAAAATTTGCGAGTTTGATGTCATTTTAAGGTCATAGTATGATACACTGTTGAATTCGTCTTGACGTCAGCAACAATCCCATGATGTCCGAAACATGTGGTGCCATTTAAAAAAGTCAAGGTGACCTTTACTTTTTTACGTAAAAAGCATTTTTTTTAGATTTAAGAATATGCCAACATGTAGCTCGTCAAGTACTGACGAACTTTTGTCTAAAACATTTTTTAATTGCACTATCGGAAATGCCTAAAAAATGGTGACATAACTTAACGGGAGGACCCTGTATGTATATATACATATATATTGTAGTAATAAAATGTTTTGCTCCGTATGCATAATCATTCTTCAGAGAATATTAAAAAATTATATGTACGAATTAAAATGATGATTTTGAGTTTCGAATCCATGAAGTACAACGTTATCAAAACGTCGTAGAAAATGTGTAGTGTTAGGGTCATACGGATTAAAATATACATGAAAATAAACGAAACTTGGTATGTTAAAAGGTGTTTTTACAAAATTTTTCTACACTGTGTTCACTTCGACAAAGATCGCGAATCATATCTGTTTTACGTAGAATGCTGTATTTACGATTTCGCGAGGGGTTAAAAGGGTACTCGAAGGGATGAGTTAGTACATCGTTGAAAAACCGGCAGCAAAGCTCGGTTATCGAAGGGCAGCTGAGTTATGTCGAAAGAAGCTGAAGCGGCTCGGCGACCGGGTCGTCGACGCACCCTTAATCATCGGGAGAACAAGAAGCGCTGCTAGTCGATCGTCGCGTCGCGTCACGTCGCGTCGGTCGAACAGGTCCTCGAGATCTTGCAGGTCCGCAAGAACGGGAATGCTAATGCGTCGCATTGAGGGTTATGACAAATGACGCGGATTTCGCGAGGAACGCGTGAAGAGATACGTTAACTGTCGCTCCGCAGACGCTGAAGAACCGTCCATCGCGGCTTGGAGCGTGGATCAAGTGGAGGACAACTGTATATTACCCCCAATCAGGGCCGTATCCAGCTGTTAGTTGGCTCGGAGACAGACGATGGACGTACAGTGACGAGCAAAAGTGTAAACACACTTCGCTAGTTTTACAGAAAACGTGATAATACAACTTAGTTTTCAATTGAATGATAAAGATTAGGTACTAATAATTACAAAGTGAATAGAATAAACGAAACAGCAGCAGTTTATTTTCGTTAATATTAATAATATACGGAATATTTATCGAAAATAGGGATTGAAAACAATTTTTACAGTTTTGCATCTTTAATTGTGCTCGTTGAAATAAAGCTTTAAATTAATATTTTGTCCATTTCCCTTTACTTTTTTTGTACTGCTTGTAGCCTGCGTGGCATACTATCTATTAAATTTTTAATCATTTCCGGCTCGATGTTGTACCATTCTTGTTCTGTCCTTTTCCACAATTCATGAACACCTGAAGGTTGATTGTCATATTTTGCTAGCCTTCTTGTCACAATTGACTACAAATTTTCGATTGGGTTCGTATCTGGACACTTTGCGCTGGCCACTTCATCACAGAAAACTTTCGATTTTCTAAAAATTCCCGTCTTGGTGAAATACTGCTTCATCTTTAGCAAATTCTATAGAATTAACGACAGAAGGTAAATTATTTTGCAAAATATTTAAATAATGCTCTTTGCACATGATACCTTCTATCCAAACCAAGGGATCAGCACTCTTATGAGTAAAATAACCCCAACACAATTGTTTGATTACTATTTTCGGATGAAGTCCAGTACCAAGACCTTCCATCGTCAGGCAATATAACTTTTTTCCAATCTTCTACTATCCACTTTTTGTATGTACAAGCAAATTTTTTTCGTAGTTTAATATTTTTCTTTGAAAGAGCTGGTTTGCGCATCTTTTCTTTCGCTTTTAACCCGATTCTCTTTAAGGAGCGGCGAATGGTCCACTCACTTGCATTTACTCCGACGTCTTGTGAGTCGCGATTTTTGGAGTTTTATCACTTTCAGACCAAAGACGATGTGCAATTTCACGTGCCTTTCTGAAGTTTGAAAAACAACACTGTAACCTATTTGAGGGATCTATCTGGTTGTTATAGATTCTAATAAAGCACTTCTCAATCTCTCTACACACAATCTCCGAGCTTCGATACTCGGATAGACGATATGCTAACCTATTTTTATTTTAATACACTCGAATATTTAAAAGTCTTATTGACATCAAATTGTATTGTTTTCGTTAGACGCCGCTAATACCGCGGCTATTACCATGCATCTTAACAATTTCAATATCGAAGAATAACAGTCTCGAAGGGATTGTCCGGCACAGACGGTCTCACCGCAAACATTTTCGAAGTCACCAATCGTATTAGCGCAACTTTCGACCGCTTAAACAAGTGGCTGAAGTTGGGACGGAGTGATGGAGGGGGGGGGGATTGGAGGAGGAGGAAGAGGAGGAACGACAGCTATCGACAACATTCTCGATTTGGCTCTGGCTTGACTATATATGGAGGTCGCGTCGCATGAGTTGAAGCGAGCAGACGAGAGGCTGCACCAGGGACTTACGACAACGACAACGACAACGACAACGACAACGACAACGACAACGACAACGACAACGACAACGACAACGACAACGACAACGACAACGACAACGACAACGACAACGACAACAACGACAACGACAACGACGACAACGACGACAACGACGACAACGACGACAACGACGACAACGACGACAACGACGACAACGACGACAACGACGACAACGACGACAACGACGACAACGACGACAACAACGACAACGACAACAACGACGACAACGATGACAACGACGACAACGACAACGACAACTACAACGACGACAACGACGACAACGACAACTACAACGACGACAACGACAACGACGACAACGACAACTACAACGACAACTACAACGACTACAACGACAACTACAACGACGACAACTACAACGACGACAACGACAACGACAACGACGATAACGACGACAACGACGACAACGACGAAGAGCGACGTCCGTCGAACGCGTCGCGGGGTACCAGACAGAAGACACAACCGTGATGCCCGGCGTAGTTGGTGAATGGCCCCTTGATCCAGATTTTTGTAGGGTGATTTTTGCACACTCAGGGCCACCTATATATAGCACTCGGCATTGCATCGCCAGTTGCCGCCTCGACGACAGTGTACGAGTGGCTCTGAAGAGGATTCCCCTGCGTTATAACCTCAGCAGCCTCTTCGTCCTCTCCGCTCCCTCGTCCACACCCTTCCTCGATACGCGGCTATTTTCTTTCTTTGTTTACGCTTTTTAGCGTCCGTCTACCTACGAAGTCGCCTTCTCTGACGCCGGCCAAGATGCGCGAGACGATGCGCTGACACAACGCGACAGTCCTGGGCTGCTTTGATATTTGTCTGATTAGGCGCGTATACGCGAACGCGTTCCACGGTTTCACAACTTCTACCGTGTCTCTCCTAATCCCTGGCTATTACCGTCATTTCCGAGCTCTGCACGACGGACATGTTCAAACGACTGGACGCGAGTCACCTTTAAGGAACTTATCAGGTATTCTGGTAGCTTTTGTTTAAAATTTGGACTGTAGAACATTTCTGGGAAACGTCCACATTGTTGTAATTGGACTGCGGATTTTTATGCAATATAAAAACTGTCTGCATTAATTGCAACGTACAGGTGCTACCATAGACATTTATTTCTTCCCTTAATATCTTTAATGAATCAAAGGTAATACACCGAATCTTCAAATTCTTCAAATGCTTTTACAGTTTTGTATTTGATCTAAATAAGCGCACGATTCATCCCTTTCAAGGAAGTACAATGTTTTTGGGACACCCTATACAGGGTGGAGCATTTAAATGGGAACACCTAAATATCTCGGTTGTTTTTAGTCGTTCAAAAAATTTCCACAGAACAAAGTTGTACTGTCTCAAGGGGCAAAATTGATGACGGCAACAATTTTTCTCAAGGTCATTTTTTTACAAGATTCCAAGGTCATCGATATTTTTTTAAATGGAATCATATATTTTTTTGTTCATATTCTTATAGAGAATAAACTGACAAATTCAACAACCTATCATAATGTATAAAATAATGTATAATGAATATGCGTACCACTTAATTTCGAAGACAGTTTATATATTCTTTAGTAGGAATTTGAGCAAAAATTATGTTTTGTATCCATGTATTAACTATCGAAGTTGCAATTTAATATGATTTTTTAAATATTTATTGATAGATCATTGTGATATGAACACTTTTATAAGATCATGCAAACAGTACGATTTAGGCAACCGGTATCCTAAATGGTACCAGCCGGTTTCCAAAATCGTACCTCATGTGTTGGATTAAAAAGATACAAAAAAATCATAAGAGAAACTGTATTTTGCGTTTAATTTCAGTTTAATATACAATACAACATAAAAATAAACTGAAATATTACATTACTTAACTTAAATACAACTAGGAAAATAATAAATATTGTCTTGTTTCAAAACTCCTCCAACCTTTTTTAATGCACAAGTAGGTCTTTTTATCAATCCAAGGAGGTGTCTTCTTAACGTTGGCTTTGGAATTTTATACCGCCGAGAACATACGTTGAATCCGTATTTTTTATTTCTGTAAGCCTCTATTGCTAATTTCATCTGTTCTTCTGTCCATTCACAATATTTTCGCTTTCCCATGCTAAAAAAATTTGAAATATTGCAAATCGTTTATTTTCGCGGTAAAATTTGAATAACAGTATCTTAAATCGTACTGGTACGATTTAGGAAACCACAATGTGGTACGATTTAGGAAAAAGACGTCCCGCTAAATAATTGAAGCTAACCTTTCAAACATTATCAGCATGTTTTATAAACTAAATAGAAATAAATAATATAACATAGCTAGTTTTCAAAAATATATAAGACTACCTCAAAAACTGTAGATTTATATTTAATTCAGCCGATTAAAGTCGTTTAAAATTAACATCAGACTTGCCTGATTTCTTTGTGCTTCAGTCATTCACAAAACAACACTTCATGCGAATGACTTTTTGGTCCAACTTTATCGACATAAATAAAAGTTCATATCTTTACCACCAGGAGTCATCAAAATGCATTAATTTTTAAAGAAAAGAGCTGGTACGATTTAGGTGACCAGTACGCATTTGGCAACTCTCCCATATATATACAGTGAGTAACGAAAGTATTCGAACGCCCTTCAAAACAGTATAACTTTTTTTTTAAGTGAATCAAGCGACCTGACTTTTTTGAGGAGTTAGAAGAATTTGTTTTCCAAATGATGTGTAAAAAAGATTTTGAAAAAATTGCAATTGGTAAGAATTACATGAGAAAATAAAAATGGCACTTTTCACAACTTTTTTATTTGAGCCTGTAATGAAAATTTAAAGTATGCGTTTTGTAGATCTCTGTTAGTTATACACGTACTGAAAATTTCATCGAAATCGGCTGACGCAGATAAAAATGGCACGTATCAAAATATGTTAGAATCTAAGGATTTTAAGCAGAAACTGGCCAAAAGTCGTGAAAATCTACGCTTTTCACCACTTTTAACTAGTTGTAGCTCGTGTGTATATTAATCGATTTCAATGAAATTTGCAGCATGTATATAACTAACATATATCTACAAAACGCATATTTTAAATTTTCACTACAGGTTCAAATAAAAAAGTTGTGAAAAGTGCCATTTTTATTTTCTCATTTAATTCTTATCAATTGCAATTTTTTCAAAATCTTTTTTACACATCATTTGGAAAACCAATTCTTCTAACTCCTCAAAAAAGTCAGGACGTTTGATTCACTTAGAAAAAAAAGTTATACTGATTTAAAGGGCGTTCGAATACTTTCGTTACTCACTGTATATTCCTGAACCTTTTCGGGAAGGAATATCAAAAACCGAAGAACAAGCGTCCCTTTCCCGAAGAATGATAGACGTGGTGAAATTCCAGCAACGGTTCCCGATAACATAAAGCATCGTTGAAAGTGATATAGTAGAAACTGGCACTTGCCCGTGCCACCCGGTTGCACCAGAGTAAAAAAGTCGTATACCAACTGGGTACCTTGTCGTCGTTGGAACGAAATGTTGAATTTCAAGCGATGCAGTGTGCGTAGAGTGTCTCCCCCATCTCTGGAGGAATCTTTAAGGGAGGCAGCAGCGAATCGTGTCACTAGAAAGTTCTCGATACTAGACCGCAGTAAAATCCGATAGGTGTTGCATTAAACATCGACCGGGGGAATAATTGAAATTCGCGCGACCACTGGCGCCAGAAACCCGCTAGAGATCGGGCGACACGATAAGTCAGCCGAGACTCACCGTGCACACGTACACACAGACAGTAGAGATGCTCGAGCACACCGTGAATCGTGTGCATTTCAGTGCACGCGTGCGTGCGTGCGTGCACACGGATCGTACGACCGCCTCGTCCGAAAATGGCCAAACCTCGCCGAGAGAAAAGGGGCAGGTTCGTTGTTACACTTCCTTACACGCGTAATTATGACCGTATTTGCCGTACGGTCCAGATCACCGCGAACCATTGCTAACCGTAATGTCCCCTCCCTTCTTTCCTCCTCTTTTTCCAATCGCATTCTATCTATAGTAACGTCCCGGTATGTGTGTGAGGTAGATGCGCACGATATCCGTGAAAAATTTATACCCAAGTTCGATCGTCAAGAAACGCAACTTGTTTCTGACATTTTTCCCATTAAAATGAGACCAAACACATATTTACTTGCTTAATTTACGATTTGATAGAACCTCGATTATTCGAACCGTTAAGGTCTTTTCTGCCATTTTGTAAAGGAACCAGACAATTTCTATTATTAAGAACTATACAATATTACCGGAAAAACTCAAGCCCAGCTGTTTTGTTGTCGTAAAGGAATAAAAGAAGAAAACAGAAAATTAAATATTTCTTAGAGGGTGCTGAAATGTTGGATGAGGCGCCCAGTTTGGAACGTCGCTGAAGAAGATTAGAAGAAAAATATGAAAATGGGCGCAAGAAAAAGCCATATTTCCAGCTATCTTCGGTCATGTAAAGAAAATGTAGCGAAAATCATAGCTATTACATTTTTATTCGGCAATAAATTTTTTTCAGAGAATTAAGTTGAGGCTCGGTGTGTAAAGGAACCTATTTTGAACGTTTTACTTTATCGATTCTATGGTATTTTTTGTGGATATCGTCGAACAGCCAACGTGTTGAAATGCTGAAAAACGTTTCCGACTCTAAACGCATAAAAAGAGCAGTCTATGCATGTACGATTGAATAAACCTTGTTCCCGAAGAAGCTGTAACAGAAACATAGAGATCCTGCTGTGGGTCCATGGAACGCGAGTCGCGTTTTCAACGGTGGTTTACCTAACGAACCGCGAAATTAAGGATTCTCGGATGCGGTACGTATCACGTGGACGACGGTGGTCGTGCCCATTCACCGCGACCACCCATCACAACACACATTCACTGCGAGAAATCGGTCGGTGAACACTGGATACATACAACTGCACGCGTAAACGTGTTGTACTGTGTTGCATCCCCAGCCCGACATTCGAATGCGAGAGCGCGTACAGAATCTTTCGAGTTCGAATAATTCAATCTTTAGCATTGTTCGATATGCACCCTTCATTCGATTCATGCAAGCTGCATTTTACGCAGCCAATAATATCTCGATTCATGCAATCTTTTTACACGCGGTTCCTTTTTTATGTCACATTATCGGTAATTACGGGACTGAAGATCTTTATGCAAAATTAAAATTGTTTACATTAATTGTAAGAAACCAGAGCCAAATAAAGTCCTCTTTTCTTTAATAATTTTAATATTCATCAATGCATGGATTTCGCAGCCTAGTGATTAGTGTTTTTACTCGATATATGTCCAAAACACGGGTCTAGCCAGGGACATATATCGACCAGGAGATACTATTCTTTGATCCATGCCGAACGTAGAAAAGGACAGCGAAGCTCTAGAGACAGCAGTGGGGCTAGTTCTGGGACTTTTATCGGTTAGGCATTTGGGACATATATAAAGTAAACTCTGTATTTGTCGTATACGTATATCGCGTATTGTTTAACTGTTGTTTTGCACATTGATGAACTATTTTCGCACAGTTTTACTCGCGTATTAGTAAATATCCATAGGAAGTTGAATATATATATAATAATAATAATAATAACAATAATACAGCAACTGAACTGCACCGTTATATAATACGGGAACTGTTGTTATTCGTTTATGTTTGCGAGAATTAACAAAATTAGATAATGTGCTATCTTTTTGTCGCGGAGTGTATATGTACATATTTTCTTCTCCCTTGGCTCGTGATGAATGTTATCCGTAAGTAGATAATAGTTAACACGATATTTGCTAACTGCACAATCGTGCAGCCGTGCCTGACTGTAGAACCGCCGCGCCGCCGATCACGATCCACGATACCATCGCATCGGTGTAATCAGTTTATTACTTTCCCCATCGACGAACACAGTCGCAACAGAGAAACGCCGTATTACCGCAACCCTCTCCTCCCTCGCGGGCCGGGCAACCTAAAATTATTACTTTTTCCCGTCGACGACTATTATTAATGGCATTTACCCGGTCCATTGCCGATTCCGGCAAAAAAATTAATGTCCATCATTATCGGTCTTGTAAATACTCGATTCCTTACCGATCGGGCCGCATGTTGCATAATTGCACGTTACGCGCGCAATTACCGATCTCGTTTGTAGGGTCTCTGTATGTATACAACGTCGCCGACGGTTGAATGAATCGATACAAATCGCGAGTTGAACGTTCACCTTCCCGCGAAATTTTATCCTCTTTCATCTACAGAGTGGCCGGGCTCGATTGTAAACGGACCGATAGAATCTCGAGGGATTTTTTTTTTTTACCGCAGACAAAAACTTTTTATACGAAATTTTCATGATGCGAGCGTCATTAGAGATACTTAGAGTTTCTAATATTGTTCGGTTAGTAGTGAAGTTTTGGACAAATTCAATGACCCATTACAGTGTTTGTATCCGATAATTGTCAAAAACACGGGTACAGGGTGTCGCATCTAACTCGACCATTTAAAATATCTCGCTTGTCTTTTATGATAGAAGGAAACTTCAGAGGAAAACATTAGTTCGTTCAGGGGGGGGGGAGGGCAAAGGTGTTAAATCGTACAGTTTCCGGTTCACCCGTTAGATCGAGCCGGCGCACAGTGTACCGAACCATGGACAAGAATCGAAAAAGTCACTGCTTCGTATCGATTTGAAACTGTGTCCATACAATATCAAAATGTCCAAATAAATCATTTTTTTTTTAATTCAAAAAGTTTAGTAGGAAAATAGTTACAAGCGAAGATCAAATAGTACCTCAGTTCATAGCGTAACTTGTTCACGTTATATTACGATCCAAAGACGATTATAAGAAATAATCTTTCCAGAAAATTACGGCTAAGGGTTGGCTAATTATACTTTATCGTCAAAAATTGTGTAATACATATATGAAATATAATAATTAACCTGAAATGAAACCATTCAGTTTCATTGGTTTCCCTAATCTTTGGAAGAGGATAAAAAAAAAGTTCCGCAAAGTTCCGCTGAGATTTTGATCGCGTTGTATTGGTAAGATAGTATACTTTGAATTGTATAAGTTTTGAGCTGCAACTACCTGCAAATCACAGAGTTATTTAACAAAATATGTAGCAAGAACCGGTTAGCAAGCGAGTACGTGGAAGCGAGGAGACGAATGTTATAATAGTTTAAAACAAAATTTCAGTTTCGGAAGAACTGAACTAACAATTCATCTACTGAAAACCAGCAATAAAAACAAATTTTGTTTATAAATATCGTTTTTTAATGTTTAAATAAATTACTATATTTATAATAATATCATATTGAGATTGCTTTCAATATAAATAAAAAAAACCCACTTTGTTTCATATCTCTATCATAAACGGAACAAAAATTATTGAATTTTGTCCAAAAAACAGGCATTTCGGTACACTGTGCGGCGAGCCCCATCTTTCGTTTCGAACACGTGACGTACTCGGCGGACAGAGATTTTCACCGCGAAATTACTTGTTTCTTTTCGCGTAGACGAGCCCCGCGCGCTTGCGCACGGGAACCGGAATTCAAAAGGGAGAAAGAGAGAAACAGAGGAGAGACCGGTGCCGGAAAAAGATACAAAGGGAGGGAAACGACAGCAAGAGGAGAGCCGCCAGAACCGGGGATAGCCGAGCGATGTGTGTACCTACGCGTCACGAGCTGGCAGAAGCGGACGTTATAAAGTCCGGGGGTAGGCAAGTTTATTGGCAGCAAGGTGCGAAAACATTGGTTTGTTAATAATGGGGAGCGGCGGGCCCTTTTAAAAACCTGACAAACGCGTTCTTTCGATGCCTCGGCTTCTCGGTTATGCGGCCGAAGCCCCAGGCCGCGCCGCGATATTTTTAGAGAACGTAAACTCTTCCAGCCTGTATCGTATAAAATATATTTTTTAAGCGTGCAACCATCAACACCATGCTTACCCTCCCCGCCCCCCAACCCCTTACCCGAGTTTTTCTGATTTCGCGAGACCGATATTCTGCGAGCGTATACACTCCGCGACAAAAAGATAACACATTATCTAATTTTGTTAATTCTCGCAAATATAATCGAATAACAACAGTTCCCGTATTATACAGTGGCTGACATATACTTATGAACACAACGTTAGCTAAAGTTTCAAGAACTATATCGTAAAAACCATATTAGGTTTAATCATTTTATTTTTGTAGTTAGAAAGTATAATGTATGCAATGCTTTCCTAAATATTTCTGATGTGTCCAGGTCAACATAACTCGAAATGTTGAGGTTTACAATGTTTCCCTACGTCACAGCAACGGACACATACTTAAGAATGTACGACTGTCGGATGTTCTTACAATGTAAACAATCGACATTCAGTTTCTGTTGTACAGTGGACGAGCGTGGATGTTCTGTGCAGTACATGGAATAAGTTATAGTTAATTATTATTATTTTAAGAATGAGTAAAGGTAAAAGTATTACACCTCGAACAACGGCTGCAAATACAGCTGCTTCGAAAGCAAGGTAACACATATCGAAGCATTTCTAATGAATTGGGAATAACTTTCGGAGCTTGTTATGCAACTATAAAGCATATAGAACTGCATAAAACAGTAGATAATGTTCCTCGAAAACAAAAACCTCGTAAAACGGATGTCCACATTGACCGTGTGATTCACCGAACCTCTAAAGTCGATCGTTTTAAAATTGCTGTAGACATTCATACTGAAATATCACCGTACTTGAAGCAAGCAATAAGTGTAAGGACTGTTCAACGTCGCTTGAACGAGTTTAATTTAATGGGGAGAGTAGCTCGCAGAAAACCTCTAATATCCGAAAGGAATCGACGTGCTAGACGACTTCAATTCGCAAAAGCTCATATTAAATGGACGGTAGAAGAATGATCTAAAGTTGTGTTCACCGACGAAAGCAAGTTCAATCGATTTGGTTCTGATGGAACATGCTATGTTAGACGCACAGTTGGTGAAGAATATAATAAAAATTGTACGAAACCAACCGTCAAAGGTGGAGGCGGGTCAGCACTAGTTTGGGGGTCTATGAGCATGAATGGTACCGGCCCAATACATCGGATTACAGGAATTATGGACCGTTTTGTATATCTGGACATTGTGAAAAATGTACTTCTTTCATTTGTTAAAGACAAAATGCCAAATGATTGGATTTATCAGGCGGATAACGATACGAAACACACGGCACGTGTGGTAAAAGAATTTTTAGAGAAAGAAAAATTAAATATCATGAAATGGCCGGCACAGTTTCCAGATCTTAATCCTATAGAGATGCTGTGGATTGATGTCGATCATGAAATAAAACGTCAAAAACCAAAAAATATCCAAGGTTTATTTGAGACGATTGAAAAAGCTTGGAAATCCATTCCAGTTGATGGATGTATACGTTTAATTAATTCTATGCCACGACGTTGTGCTGAAGTGATAGAAAATAAGGGATATGCTACGAAATATTAAGTTAATAATTTTTAGTTTTATTTAGATGTTCCAAAATGCAAAAAAAGACAAGAAAATATAGTTCGAAAATGATGTTCATAAGTATGTGTCGCTGAAATTTAGCACACGAAATGTTGTCATTTTATTTCGTTGTATTTCCTATTAATTTCCAATAAAATATATTGTATGTATCCATAGACAATAAGTTGTCTTATTTATAATTTCAGTATAAATATATGATCTATGTCTCTGATTTTAAAATGTAATAAAAGGTTGAAAATGATTATGTTCATAAGTATATGTCCGCCACTGTATATGACTGTTCGGTTAGCAATAGGTTATATCTGTTCAGGGTAAACACTCGTTTTCTGTGTATAGGTTGAACGTTAAACAGAAAACATAAACAGTGAATGCTGCGTCAAAATGATAGCACAAAGTCAAAATTGTGTACTTTCAGTCAGCGTCAAGGCGCCAATCTGTTCAAATCGGCAAGTAGTTAGGATTGTTCGTGTTCCAGTGTTAAAATATTGTGAAATTTTCAACTATGGCTGCCGGTAAAAGATCGACAAGTCCTGAAATATTAACAATACACAATTTACGTAAAGAAAATTGTTCTATCAGTAAAATATGCGAAACTGTTGAATCGTAGTCGCAAGGTTATTTCCAATTTATTAAAAAATGTACACAAATATGGGAAAAGAAAGAGCACAGGTCGTCCAAGAGTAACAATCGATCGTCAGCGGCGTGCAATTTTAAGAACTGCACCAAATTCTGCTGCTACTGCTAGAGAGATTGCAGCAGAAGCTGGAGTAACTACGAAAATGCGCAATGTACACCGTATTATACAAGAGTGTAAATACATAAAACGCCAAGAATTAATGCGCAAACCACCGCTAACAAAGCAACATAAAGCAGCACGTTTACAATTTGCTGAGAAGTATATTCATTGGAAGAAAAAATGGCAAAAAATTATCTTTACTGATTAGAAGGGATTTACGTTAGATGGACCGGATGGCTACCGATGTTATTTCCACGATTTGCGTTAAATACAACAAATTTTATTTAGTCGACAGTACGGTGGTGGTGGAGTAATGGTGTGGGCGGGAATCGGGTACTATGGACACACTGAAATTGAGTTTATAAGTGGTAAAATGAATAGTGCAAAATATATTGATTTAGTCGACGAACAATTGAAGAGACATGCTGTACAAATTGCGGGCACAAACTTTATTTATCAGCAAGATAATGCAAGTGTTCATATAGCCAAGATTGTAAAAGAATATTTTACACGGGAAAATATGAAAATTTTGGAATGGCCAGCCAGCTCTCCAGATTTAAATATTATAGAAAATTGCCGGGCCCATTTTTAGCCAGATCAATACATGCCGGTGGAAGACAATTTCGAACCCTTGACGAATTAAAAACCTGCATTGAACGAAACAGGGCAGCGTTAAGCAGGAAATTTGTTAAAAAAAACTATATAAATCTATGCCAGAACGTTCAGTGGCAGTTATACAAACAAAAGGCGGAGTCGCGAAATATTAAAACACTATTTTTTTATACATATTCTTATATTTTAGCTATTTTAAGAAACTTGTGCTATCATTTTGTTATCTGCAATAAAATTGTTTCTTCACGTAATAAATGCATTAAAACATATTGAAGTAAGTAGTGGTTATTCTGATTACGCAGTATACCGGTCGCAAACAATGTAATATACTACTTGAAAATCTAAATACCATTTATTTGTATAATGTGCTATCTTTTTGTCGCGGAGTGTACCTCCCGCGAAAATTGGGAACAGAATTTTATTCGCGAAAACGCCTTCTCTCCTTTTAGCTGGCCAAGGGGAGAAAAAGTCGAATTATTTTTCTTTTTTTTTTACATTTTCAGTTGTTTAACTTTCTAGGCTTTCTGATAGCTGTCATTGCTACCACTCCTGGCACAAAATATTCGATCGTAATCATGAATATGATTGTTGAACGAATTATTTGAGCGTGTATGAAATACGAAAAATAGTATCGTATGTATATTGAACAAATCGTTGTAAGAGTTGATTGAAAATCTTGAATTAAGGTCTAGGTTGCATGTAACGTTGCACCCTTATTCGAGATTTCCATTCAGTTACTGATATGTTAGGAAAATATTAATAAAATGCTGGATTCGTTTGCCGTCTTACCAAATATAGAATAATAAACTGTCCACTTTTAAGTGAAAATTCTACAGAAATTCGTGTAGTATACCAAAGCATTAGAACACTTTTTAATATTTCTTCAAGATGAAGATGACGATGGACATTGCCATAAAATATTCTGAACATGTTTCTTAAACCCTTGCACTATAACATCGACTGTCTAATATTTCGAACAGACTGCACTGAATATTACGTAACATACTATTTTGTCTTTGTTGTTAATATATAAATCAATAGAATATTTCCTTCCGTTTCTAAGAAATTAGGAACTGCAAAGAAGTTCTGATCATTGCAACCGTAAAATTATTCGTAGTACAAGGAGTCAAATCAGTGTCGAATTTCCTCATTTTGCACATTATGTATAAACAAATGTTTTTCATACTAATCTACAAAATATTTACATTAATATTTTCTTTATTATATGTTGAGTAGACAGCGGATTATATGCATTTATGGCAAAAATGGGTCGGTGCAATTCAACAAAATAGTAATAAGATTGAAAGAATTAAAGAGTATCAATGTATCGTTTTCAATTTTTTCAAATGATTAAAGAAAGAAAGAAAGAAAGAAAAAAAGAAAGGAAGGGTACCAGTTCCTTGCAATGGACGTAGACAATATTTATTTCGCATAAAGATCCACAATCCAATTATGAGTGATTATCATTGCTTTTGCTTTCATCGTTAATGGAAATAATTTTCACATCGAAGATACGAATGATTATGATGAAACACACTTGATTTGTTTGATTTGCCAGGGGTGTGGTGGATTAGGATACTTATCGAGTACGTAAAGGAACCTTTAGACCCATCCCTCTGCACTGACATTTGTCGAGTAACCACAGAGCACTCGTGTAAAGAGCTCTCGACGATCTAGCAGGGGGTGTGGGGTGTGGGGTGTGGGGTAGGAGTCCAAGAACGAAGAAGATTCACGTTTGAAGAGCAAACTGCCGAAACCGGGGGAGGGTGGAGGGTGGAGGAACCACGAGAAGAGAAGAGACAAGCGAGCGGCCAAGGGGAAGAAATGTTCGGTGTGCTGGCACACTCAGAATGGAGTCGAGTGCCAGAGAATCGGTTGTCCGTGTATTTCAGGCGGCACGGGCCACTGCACTGCCCCCACCACTTGTGCGTGCGTGCTATGTATATACACACCTTTCATATAATGCACGCACCCGGCGACACGTTTCGTGGGACCGATGGATAAACGTTCTTGTCTCTCTGTCTCGTTCTTTCGGTCTCTGGGCGCCGTGATTTTCCGATCTGGAATTACTTTGACGGTTCTCTATCGATCACAAGTATGACTAAATCGAGTAGCTACAATTTCAAAGAGCAGCATGATTAAAAGCATCGATGTATTACTTTCGATCTACTAGAATTATTGCAGGCACACACAAGAATTCCAAGTGGTTGATGATTTTTTTTTTTGGCAACAGACAGTATTCTTGCCACTATTTATTATAGGGGCGCAATGTCCTTTGAAAAATTAGGGTCTAAAACAGCAAAATTTACAAGGTTAGGGTCGAGAATTACGATAATCGCAACAATCGCAAAGTTACGTTCGGAAATTAATGAAAAGTCACAAAGTTAGGGTCGACAATTGCGAAAATCGTAAAATCGTAAAGATAGGGTGAAAAATTGCACAAAATTTCAAGATTATGCCACGCGATGCACATGAGTAATAGAGGAGCGTTTGAATACATTTTTTCAAGTTTATGAGAGTCACTAGTCAGATTTACTAGTGATTTTTATTGCTCGGTGGGTTTATTGTTAATTTCTTTGTAATTGGATATACTTTATACAGCAGTTAGATAAACCCTAGCTTATGTGGTTAAAAAGATTAAAGTTTATATTTGTGCTGGAATGTAATATATTATACTGCTTAAAACGAAATAGATATAGAACTAACAAACTGTCAAAACCCCTCAAGATTCGGAAGGGAAAATATGGTATAAAGTTATCCTTAAATTAAGAGGTATGAGAACGAAGTCCATCGTAGTGTCAAGTATAGAAGTGATCCTGTAATTATTATAGAAATTTAATAGGATATTTTAATAGGAGGAATCATTTTAGGTGTTTCTGTAGTGCATTTGCTTTATTGTCCAAGGACAGTGTCTACTCGATAAATTGTCCAAAACTTGAGATCTGAGAAGTGTAAACATAATAAGGATCGGGTATGTCCGTGCGAGAGCACTTCCGACCAATAATAAGATTTCTTTATTTCTCATTATTTTTATGGAGTTCGGCGACCGTAGTTCTGAGTTCTGAGTAGTTCTGAGACAATTATAGGCTAGATATTTAGGGCATTTATCGAGTAGAGATTGTATTATAACACTCGCAAAAAAAAAGGTTTGCATCTAATGATAGATTACGGTAGTGTAGTCTGGTAGTGTGAAAATTACTTTGAAAACCTTGATACTTTCGAGCCCTATGGAGGTGAAACGATGGAAGAGAAGGGGTAGAATGCCGCGTGCTACATCGTGAAACTATTTCCGCGCGAACGACCCAAGATGATGATAACCAGTGATAAGCTTTGGGGAATGCAGCGGTCAGGCTCTGTTCTTCTTCATTTTATTTTTCTTTTTTGCACGAATTTATCGCGGCTGAACGAGCTCGCGGACACGCCTCAGCACATTTCAAGAAGGGCCCGCGTTACGATGCATCGTACGACGAGTTCTACAACTTCGTTCAGCTCGGCTCTTTGCATAGTAATCGTGAGATTGCCTTGGCCCGAAAATTTTCATACATTTTTCATGTAACTTCACGTTATTTTCATTCACTGAATCTTTTGCAAAGAATATTGTACAGAACAAACTGTTCGAATATCGTTCGAACTCCCATTAACTAAATCTGGTAGCTCCCAGAGCTATCATTAACTAAATTCGAATTTTAAAGTTATTTTCATTTACAACCACAAATATGATATAGTCGTATCGAAAGCCGAATAAAAATTACAAATACCTTCTACGATTTAGTCGATGATTAATATTAAAATTACGTATAATATTCAAAACAGTCAATGGAATGGCGTAACTAGATTTATGAGCACGGTGCGAATTAACATATTCGCAGACTGTAAATAAATAAATCATTGACTAAATCGTAGAAGGTATTTGGTTTTCAAATAATTCTTATTCGGCTTCGATGCGACTATATCGTATTTGTGGTTGTAAATGAAAATCACTTTAAAATTCGAATTTAGTTAATATTAGCTTTTCTAAAAATGCTAGGGACACAGTTGAAGTATGCAAGAGAAAAAATAAAGGAACTATGAAAAAGTGTTGCGAAAGAATGGATATGCATACATGAATAAAAACATGTATGGCATGCTACGGATTGATAAAACAAAAGTCACACACATCGAGTGAAGAGGGAACAACGTATCATCTAAAATGAGGATAAAGTGATTATGCGGAAAACGAAGCATTAGACTCGAATTTTCTATTTCTTCGTGTTTTAGTATTTTATGCTGGAACAACGACGCAGCATTATTCTAAGATTCTTAGAGTTAAATGGAATTCTCTCCGGCAATTTATTACGTTGCCATCTGTTAACGTACTGTTTCGGACGATTTGTACGTTGGCGGACAGTAATTCTTCCGGTAGTATTAAGTCGTTAGCACGCCATTTTGTGCGTTCGAATAATAAGTACGTCAACTGTTAATAACCGTTCCCGTGGACCTGTTGACCCTTTCATTGCGTCCGCAACTTCGGTTGCGATCCTGGAATGCCTGTATGAATTATTTCCCAGAATATGACCATCAAATTCTGTTCACGTTGAAGCTTCATCTCGATACATTTGAATCATCAACTCGTTGATCATTTACTGCACACAGAAAATTCATTTGACCGTTGCCATCTTATTTAGAAGTCGGCAAACTAGTTCATCGGTATAATATAATTGCTTCAAAAAGCATACTTTTTATGAAAATCCGTGAAAGACATATACATATGTATGTAGATATTCCTGCGCCATTTTAGAGAAACAGGGAGGAGAAAGAATATTGAATTCGAACTAAAATATTAACTTGGAAAGAAAATGCTAGCTAATTTAATTTAATCTTATCAAATTCAAGGAAATATTTTCCTGTCGCAATTAACACTAGAATTACGGGACCCGTAAAAATGGCAGGTTATAAATTATTTAATATAGGTATAATTTTTGAGATTTTAAAGATTCAGTTCTTGGAACTTTATCCGGTAAAATTAATTTAAATAAATACAGTGTTTACTCGATATATGTCTAAAACACGAGTCTAGCCAGGGACATATAACGGCTAGGAGATACTGTTCTATCTCGTGTTAATAACAACTATAAATATTAGAATATAATAAATATAATACTTAACCCCTTGCAGCACCATTTGTTTCACAGTTGAAATAATTAGAACTTCTTCGTTCTTGATCATTTGTTACACGAAACACTAATTTTACATTTATTGTACAGCTACATTTTCATTAATGCTTACATACCGATAACATAAGATCAGAATTTTATTTCTGATTTATAAGAAACGAATAGTGTTCAGGTATTAATAAATTCCTTCTAAAACTTTCACTGTGAGTCTAACTTAAAACTGTATGGCAATCGGTTGGAAATCAGTATAACAATTTCTGAAAATCATACGACTCCGATTTTACGTGCCATACGTAACTCGCAGAGCCACGTAACTTCATTATCAATGTCGACGGAAGAAAAACGAAAAGGATAGAGTGTTATTCCGATGACAGACGGTGCTAAATGAATCGGGCTCGTGACGAACGGGGCCGCGATTGGATCCTAAATCATCAATAATATTCCGAAAGTGCGATCGTAAACGGTGGTGAAATTGAACGATTCAATTAACGAGAGAGAGAGAGAGAGAGAGAGAGAGAGAGAGAGAGAGAGATATTACGAAGAAAAAGTTGATCGAACGACGGAAGGAATAAATAGCCCTAAGAGGAGCAAAACGAATTCGCTGGAGGCGGCCAGATGTACAATTCGAACGGTGCGATTGGGATTCTTCGTAATTTCTTGCGAACCCGCCGCCACCTTCTTTCGTGACTCGAACATCACCCTCCCGTGATGCCTCAAATTCACCGTGAACCACCGATGAACCGTAGCCTAACTTACTCGGGACTATTCTCTGAAAGTAAATTACAGGCTTCTTGCGAAAAAACGAGTGTTTCCAAATTGCGGCAAAAAAATGTTCGAAAAAGAACAGCAACGAAAAGTTGCTTTGAAATCATTGAAGATTAACGGTGTCCTTGGAAATGAAACCTTTGCTCTATTATACTACTGAAATAATATGGTATTGGAAGCGGGGAAAGGATATTTCAATTCGACTCTGAAGAAATTAATAGCGCTCATATTTATTAACACCTTATTTAATAGCGATTGTTCAATACTTTTTTCAATACTTTTTTTTCGGTATTATTATTTTAAAATATTTTTACTGCTTCTATGCTTTTGGTAGATACAGTTGGTATACAAGGTAATTCGTGGTCGTGTCTTCATAAACCTGTTAATTATTTAGATACAACCACAATATATACATACAATCTATTCATGAAAATAGTCCCTTAGAAGTTTGCAATTTTTGCTCATTTTGGCGAAAATGGGCTCCATTTACGAATTTTTATCTAAGGAACTATTTGTTTGATCGAGCTAAATTTTTTTGTGTTGTTCAGAAAGGATTGGGCTATAGTAAAATAATTTTTTCAATCTCGATAATTAACTTTCTAATGTCTAAAAACGTAAACGAATTCTTTTTTGGGTTTTCTTTCGATCAAGGCTTCTCAAATTTTGAGAAAAATATGTTCAGATTCCTTGAAGTTTTCCTATTAAAATGAGCCCTTCAAAAAGATGGAGACTTGAAAATTGACATGGACATTCATATGGACTACAACATATTTCATTTAGAACAAAATTGCCTATGGTGACGTAAAAAAATAATCGATTTGGCATGTAATGACCATTAATTTTATTCTATCTCTAGTGCTCTTAATAACCAATTACATTAATTAATGACCAACACATTAATGTCCTCAGTTCTCATCCTCAGTCTACTAATTTAAATTGTAAAAAAATGTTGTTCTCGTTGTAGTTGTTTAAATTGTCTCATTTGTATCATAAATGCATAAAACTTGTAGTTTATTTATAACAAACTAATGAATCCTCTCTTGAAATAAAGATGCTGGTTTTGATACAACGATAGAATAACGTAACGTTCCACAGGAATACACAGTCAGTCACAAAAGTCTCCATACATACATACATACATACGTAATTTTTTAAAAAGTTCACCAAATAACTTGAGCTCTTTTTCAAAGAACTTGGAAGAATTAGATTCGTAAATGACGTGTACCGAATTAATGACATCATGAATCAGTACATGTACAAGGATATTTTACAAGATCATCTCATAGATGCCATTGAAAATATGCCTTTTGAAGAAAAGAATGTAATTTTCATGCATGATCGAGACCCTAAGCGCACTGCTAAAAGTGTAAAAAATTGGCTCTGTACTAAAAAATGTTCTGTTCTGGATAGGCCTGCACAGAGCCCGACCTCAACCCCATAGAGAATCTATGGTGTTTACTAGAAAGACGACATGGGGATTCATATGACTCCCAAGCAACATCAATCACAGATTTGTATGATAGAATTCAAGAACAGTGGGAACAAATATCTTCGGATTATTGCAAAAAATTAGTAGAAAGTATGCCAAAACGAATTAGTGCAGTTTTACAAGCACAAGGGTTGTGGACGAAATATTAAAAATAAATGATATATTAAATATTGCCAAGTATTGAACATGGTGCAAAACCGAGTCAGTCTATTTTTGTTGCTATTGCTAAACGAGGAGACATTAATTATTGAAAAAAATTCTCAAGTTACTTCAAACTATGATAAAGAAATTATAATGTTGATTTTTTGTTATTCTTCTATATTCCTAGTAATAAATAATGATTTATACAAAACTTGTGGTTATTGGTTCACTTTTGCTCCTTACTGTATGTATCAGTAGGAGCAAAATTTCTTCTTCATTTCTGGTAGAATGTTCTTGTAAAATCGATATTGATTAGTTCACGGGGAGGTGTTCGAGGCGCTCTAATAAGACGTAGGGGCGCGGTGTTTGCGTGGAGTCGCGCGGAATTCTTGCAATCAAGAAGCGTGCAATCCGCTTTGGCGCGAGGAATTCTAATTTAAGAGGACGCGTCATAAAGAAGCTCCGGGTTTCTGATTCAATTGTCCCATTAAATCGCGTGTACCCGGGACCGAGAAAAATTCGAGCCGCGGCTGGATTCGGTCATTCACGCGACGCGCAACGCGCGACGGGTCGAGGCAAGGCTCAAAGGGACGTCACGCGGCGGGAAATAGAGAAGTCAGAGTGGTTGGGCTCCTCTCGGCCTCCCAGATACGCAAAGCGGGACGCCGACTCGGGATTCCTCATAATTTCTTCTCCGCTGGAACACGAACAGGCCTCGTCAGTCATCGCATTTTAAAGTCACTGTTAACCCATCAGGCATGCGGTCTTTGCACAACGCGAACCTCCCGTACGCCGTTGATCTTGACGATGCGCACACTGCTCGAATGATTCTTTCCACTCCAGGCTGCGAGACGTACTATACTATTTGAATTAACCCTTCAGTATCATAAGGAAGAATGAAAAATTTTGCCCTTATATTAGCAACTTTCTTTTTATGCATATTCAAGCACAAACATTCGAGAAAAGTAAAAGAAAAACTCCTGCTTCAGTAATTATATGTACCAGGTACATATGTATATCGGCCAGGAGACACTATTCTTTGATTCACGCCGACCGTAGAAAAGGATAATAGTGAAAAGTAGAAAACAATGGAAAATAAGAAAGTTTTGTTATTGTATTAGTAATGGTGCTTCGTAGCTCCTCACTTTGACTTTTACCGGCTAGGTATTTGGAGCATATACAGGGTGGTCCACGCAATTGTTTCAAGTCATAACTCCGTTATTATTGCATTTACGAAAAAATACCAAAGGAGAAAGATAAATGGTTCGAAGAGCACTATATCTGTAGGCCTTTAAATATTTTTTTACACAGATCGATTCTTCTGTTCATTCTACGTAAAAAATGATTAGGGTACCATGGAAAAAAAATTATTAGATCTCGAGATATTTTCAAAAAATGTCTTGCGGCGGCATTCGTATTTTTGTTACACAACACAAAAGTGTCGTACATATCTTGTTTCTCACTGTTAGTAAAATACATTTTCTTGTATTTAGTGGAAATACAGTTACACTTATTCAAATTCTTAGTTTTCGTACTCGAGTTACGATACGTGAATTGCTACTGAATGATGAAATGCTTACTCGTACAAATCAGTTTCTGTTATGATAACAATGTCGAAAGGGTGTTTACCTTTACAAAATAGTCATGAAGTGTTTGAGTATCTTCTTCAATAAAGACATTTTTTGAAAATATCTAGAGATCTAATAATTTTTTTTCCATGGTGCCCTACTCATTTTTTACGTAGAATGAACAGAAGAATCGATCTGTGTAAAAAAAATATGCATTTCTATTTAAAGAAACGATTCAATTGTTAATTGTATATGCACTGCTGCATCTAAAAAAAATTTAAAGGCCTACAGATGTAGTGCTCTTCGAACCATTTATCTTTCTCCTTTGGCATTTTTTTAGTAAATGCAATAATAACGGAGTTATGACTTGAAACAATTGCGTGGACCACCCCTGTATAGAATAAACACTACATATATACCCAAGATTTAAATTCGAGTCCTTGCTAACTCTGTTTCAGTTTCGTAGCATCTGGTTGAGTCCAACCTGGACCTGCAGGATTAGGGTGCGTGTGTACCATTGCCACATTACTGTTTTCCTGATCAAGTAATCCTGCTATTAAAATGGCAAGATATCTCAACATTACGCCGCATGAACGCCGGCAACCAGACGTCCGAGAGTCTACTGATCAAACAGTGGAAAAATCAGACTCATCGTTAACGATCCATCCCGTTTCCTCTCTGCGCATCTATCCACCGCGACGAAATAACTCTCGAAGGAACGAACGCGAAGGATTTAGCCATCACGCGTTCTCCTCTTCGTCCAACAAGCAAAGCAGAGCAGAGCAGAGCAGAACGGCGGTTGCCGGGCAAAAAGTCGAAAAGCCGAGTGGACTCCCCCTCCTCTTGAAGACGGGACGAGCGACGATGGACGTCGGTGTTGGTCGTGCAACATCCATCAACGCGTTTGCACTAGGCGGGAATTGCCGTGTGAGGTCGGTCAGTAAAAATACCAGCTGTATTATTGAGTGACTCAGGAATAAGGCGGCGTGGCGTGGCGTGGCGCGGCGCACGCTTCGCGCAACGATGACCGGGCCGTTCCATGAAACTGATGGAAACAAATGAGGAACGGGTTCACAAGGCGTGATCATCGTCGCCTGACGTTATCTCCGTTTATTTTCGGACACGTGGCCAGCCGACGTTAATTCCTGCCGTGCGATCATTATCGCTCGTTACGCAAACGATCGCGTCTACTATACTTTTAGCATATGTATTATTTCCGAACGCGGGTGGTTCGTTCACGGTCCGAATATGATTGGCCGAGTACCGTCGTCGCCGTGCCGGGACGATTCAAACCGGACTGCACTGATGAAACACCGACGATACAGCCTATCAGATAAGATTTCGCCGGGATTTATACACTCCCAAAGAAAAAGATAGCACACGCGTGCTATCTTTAATTTCTCGCGTTATAGTTATGGTACAGGAAATATGCCAATGATACAGAAAGACTACCTTCTACTAATATGTAAACACTATCTATATTGGAATATCTACGAGATATTCTCTTAGAAGGAATGTAAACACACAAATATACAGAGACAAAATGATAGCACACTCAAGGTTTATTTTGATTTTCTTCAATATGTCGCGAGGATTAAGGAAGTTAAAGTGGTCAGTCGGTGTTCAGTGCTTCTTGATATTGGTATCTGTCGCAATTCCTGATGGGCCGTGGTAAAAGATTATCTGACAGTGAAATAAACGCAATTCTTATTTTAAGAAAACGGAAAGTAACGATTACAGAAATTGCGAAAGAAATTGGTCGAAGCAGAGAAGCTGTATATAACGTATTAAAAGACGTGGATGACTACAGTAAAAGAAAAAGCACTGGAAGGCCAGCAGCCCTATCGCACCGTGACACAACAGCAATACTTCGTGCTGCATCTAATTTTTGTGCTACTGCAAGAGAAATTGCTTCCAAAGCTGGTGTACAAACTAATATTCAAAACGTTCGACGTGTCTGAAACTCAGAACGACGAACATTCGAGTCTCAGACTCGACGAACGAATTCTGAGAACGACGTCGAAATCTGCAAAAACAACCAACAAAATGTGTAAAATGTCGCTCTATTTTCTTTAATCTTCTTTGAGCAAGTCGAGGTTGAAAATTCGTCGATTCGTGCATTAGCATATGTATTGTATTGTATACATACGAAGTAGAAACGGTAAGTCATGAACAGACACGTTGGACACGTTATGACAAAACATACAAAAACAAAACAAAAGGAAATACAAAACAAAGAAAAAGGGATACAGAGAGAGAGAGTATGGAAAACTTTCTGATGAATTGTCAAACATATATTTTCGGAAACGATATCTTGAAATGAAAGCATTTTATTTTGTGTTTACCATAAACTTTTTATAGCATTATACTTTCTCTATCCTGATTGTATCATGTGGAGATTGGGACACTTTATATTAAATTCGAGTTATGGAAAAGTGGATAATGTTTCCTTCAATTATGCGTATCAACTAAGATTCAATTTAGTTTACAAGCACAAGTAACAATTTTCTGAACGGAATTCGACACTAATTCCTGCGCAGGAGTTAAACTGTAATTAATTGTCTACTATACAAGTTTTTACGACTTTAATATGCTATAAATACAGGGTATCCCACGCAACCAAGCCGTGCTGTGCCTTTTAAAAGAACCCAGTCGTGTGGGATACCTTCTGTACAAAGGTCTACTGCCTACTCATAATATCCGATTAGACTATCGAAAAACGTTTATTACGACCGAAAGTAGTATATTTTTGCAACTGTCAGCCCTTGAAAAGCATCCTAACGACACGAATGTAATCATATGAAATGAAATAGCTATTCGTTGAATTAAGAAAACGATGGAAGGTTCTTCAAAGGCGATAGCGAACACGAACGACGGAGTAACTCGTCATCCCCCGACAATGAATCAAGCTAGAAAATTCTTTCTTATGTGTCTTACTTTAGGGTCCAGGCTCTTCGGATTACCATTGATTTCTTTCTGCACGACCGACATTATGGAGTATTACAGGTGTTACCATGACATGTTTATTGTAATTAAGACTCTTTTTTTATGCAACTGTTTTTCTGTTATCATTTACATCATTTTAACATTTGCAAATAATCTCATATCGAAGAACACGTGTACTATTAGGTTGTTGCAAATGAAATGGCCGCTTTTGAATCTTTAACATAAACTTTTATTTTCATGAAATTGGATTCGAAAGGGTGAACGTCATTTTGTCGATAGGTGTTTTCAAACAGCAAACTGAAAATTTCGTTGCATCAAAACCTCCACCTTGTTTGAAAAGAAAATTCGTCAGTTACCTGTAAGGTGGAGTAAACATAAAGAGAGGGAGAGAGAGAGAGAGAGAAATAAACCATTGTGTGGAAGAGGGACATGAATAAATTTGTGCTTCAAGGTTTACTGCTCAAAATGAAACAGCAAGCCACGAAGAGATCTTAATAAGTGAAACTTTTCAGCACACAATAAGCTCAGACAACCTCACCCCTCATAAAGGCCTAAGCCCGGCGAGCCGCGCCGTGAAGGGCAGAGGCGGCCAGCAGCATCATCATCGTCTCCGATCTATAACCCCATCGTCCGTGGACTGTACATGTAAATCAAGCGTTGGATCGATGGACCGGTTGAATCGAGCGACACCCGAGCAGAGAGAGCCCGTACCAGCGGCATGACTAAGCCTTCATTGTGAGTCTGCTCTTAGCCTCTTCGTGGCGTATTGAGTAACATTTGAACGGATCGGGACCGTATCTCTCGTCTGGATCATCAATGCAAATCAAATTGCGCCCGATCGAAATGGCATCGGTTAATGTACGAACGAATTGAGACGGTAGACCCGGGAGCCAGTGGACTGGCAGCGTCAATCAAGCTTTAGAGACTCCATATCAGCATAGCTCCGCCGAAGAGTAAAGAGTCCCGATTTGCCCGAGTCCGGTGTCACGACTAGAACACCTTCAATCTTCGATTTTTATCCCCTAGGTTTAACGATCCATTCGCGGAGCCAGGAAGATGGCAGAGACACCCGACATATTTTGTTTGCGAGGGAACCGGACTCGGATCTACTCGGCCGCGCGTTTCAGACGAGCGTCGGGTATATTATACGCGCGGACGATATATTCCATCGTACACGCCTACGTGATGTCATGCGCGCGTCAGAAATGCCGACCTTGCGGCCGCGGCTCAAGTCAGTGCACGCGTAATGCGATGCATTTGTATTGGCCAAGCCTTTCGGCCGATCCCACCGTCGCGCGTCGCGCGTCGTTTCGTACTGATAAGCATACTTACACCTCTCGCAACCTATATGCATAGCTCAGCGGAAGATCGGTATGCGACGGTCCAGCCGCGCTGCGCACACCCTTCTCGATATGTAAGCGACTTCTTCCTGGCCCAAAATTCGCGTCTTTCATCTGAACGCTGTTAGATATCAGTAGACATCGGATCTTTATGCAAAATTAATATGCAAAATATATGCAAAAATATATGCAAAATATATGCAAAGTATATACGAAATATATGCACGGCATATGCAAAAACATATGCAAAATATATGCAAAATAATGAAACCAATTGTACATTGTATACATATTTTCATTTATTGTTTGTTGTAATTTGTATTACAATATGTAACTATGATTTTTTCCATATTGTCAACGGTAAGTTTATGTCTTTTCTCGCTAAAGATTAATTTGTATGCCGAAAATGTCCTCTCAACATCACAGGACGTAATAGGTGCATATTTGTACTTTTTCCAATATCTTGCATCAATTTCGTCTGGTCCGAGAGTATGATTAAGTTTTTAAGATCTTCTTCCATTTATATTGAACTATTTCTCCACAAGCACTGGATACCCGTTCCAGCCCTCTTCAGTAATGTCAGTAATTAATTTTACTGATTCGTGCAATAGGAGTCCTTTTGTTTCTAATTTTTTTTTATGGTAACTGGCAATCTCCAGAAATTAGTTGCAATATATTTTAAATCATCAAGTAATGTTTCATTTTTCATCACCTCTTGGGCTAATCTAACGCAACTTACATTTCTGTCATCGAATGACTCAATAACCTGGAAATAAATGACAATCTGAATGTCTTATTTTGTTTAATTGTTACAAAACAATACTGACTTATCTTATACCGTGCACATGCTCTGCATAAAATATTGCCGCTTCTAGCCATGTCCCCCATCTTGTTAGAATAGGTTCCGATGGCAATGGAACATTTTCTTTATGGCTATGGTAGCTTTTCTTTATAGCATTCAATACGATGAGGTGCCTTCAACAATACTTGTTTCATGGAAGCTATTAATTGGTTAACTACTGGAAATTGCAATCGTATTTCCTTTGCTACCCTGTGCAAGCCATGTGCTAAACATGTTACATGTAATTCATATCGCGTAACGGTTTTTTACCATGATATACACGCACACATATACATATGTAGCATTAAATGCAAAATATGCGAAAAATATGCAATATGTAAAATATATGCAATATGCAGAATGTGCAAAATAAAAACTATATTTTTTAAATCCTCTATAAACAACGTAAATTTCTGTCCGGGACCAATGACTTTACTTACTTTCTATCGAAATATGAATTTGCATAAAGATCCGATATCTAGATATCAGATACACTCCTGGACAAAACGATAGCACAAGCGTGCTATCATTTAGTTTTCAAGGATAAATCAAGAATTCTCTAAATTTTTACAAATGGTACGTAAATATCATCTTACGGTAATATATTAAATAGCGATAAACTGGAACTACGCTGTCCGTACTTGTATTTATTAACAACAATCTCGTAGCGGAGGTCGGCGAAATGATAGCATATGTTAATAAATGAAGCATTTATTTAACAAAAATTAAACATTTGTGTAACAAAAATGACATAAGTTGAAACAAGTACTTTATTTCTCAGTAGTATGTAGGACCTCCCTTATTTTCAATGACTTCGATTATTCGTTTTGGCAAAGAATTAAAGAATTTACGAATATAATTTTGTGACAATTTACTCCATTCATCCTTAAGTCACTGTTTTAACTCATTCATATTTTGAAATTTTCTGTTTTCCTTGTACACCATTCGAGCAAGCTGTCCCCAACAGTTCTCGATTATATTTCAATCAGGGGAACACGCTGGCCCGTCAAGAAGCGAAATATTTTCTGATGAAAAATAATCTTTTACTATTTTAGCTGTATGGACCGCGGCATTATCTTGCTGAAATATAAAGTTGCTACCAGCAATGTGTACCGCACACTTGCTAATTTATTGTCGTATAAAATTACGATAAGTAGTGGCATTTATTCGGCGGTCAACAAAGACAATTTCGCTTTTTACATTGTAGCCAATGCCAATGCGAGTGACCTTGAAGAAACGATTAAAAAATTACAATTTATAAAAAACGATTCTTCCATGTGATTCGTCTTTTGAAACCATTTAGATTACGTTAGAAACATTTTTTGTATTTTCAGAGGTAGAGGAGATATTTAGATGTCCTGTTTTAGACGAAACACCCTGTATATTTAAAAACTTAATCATGTACAAGTTAGGTTCGAGATAGTCGAGATATTCGAGGTGTGTTCGATGCGAGTGATTTTTGTTTTCTGAGGTTCGGTGGTCGTGTCGTGTATAATGTCAACTTTGATATTTTCCTATTGGCTGTCTTAAAACTGTATGGGGTGAGTAAAGGTTCCTAATTGGTGAGTGGGTAGTGCAGTTTGGTCGTTGGAGTAGAGATGCGCTTTGATGAAACTGTGTTTAGATTATACAATGAATTGGGGGCGAAAGATATGGGGAAAAAGGTCTGGAAAATGAATGTTTGTATATTGCCCTGTCAATGGGCTCGCTCACGAAGGTCTCGAAGTGGTGTTCGATGACACCCAATAATTTATATCTCACGTTCGGTCTGCTTGAGACCGAACAGGGGACATCGGTTTTTGTTCAGTCAATGCTTTAAGAAAAAAAATGTAATATAAAAAAGTCAATGTAATTTATCGAAACAACGTAAACGAGGGTGTGGATTTCTTCCACATTTCCTAACACTTCTATTCATTCTCCGGTTCGACGGCCGAGTCTGGGCTTGAACAGAACGGCAAGCAAAACGGGCTGGACACTTAACATGATAAGTAACGTATTAACACGTTAAGTGCCACAGTTAGTCTAGCACACACGAATGACACTAATTTTATACCAAGTTCAGACTTGGTATCCGACAAAACAGTTTGGATTGTTCAACGAGCTATTTTTGGTTCAGCTGGTCGATACTCTATGTAATGGGTGTACATATAAGAAATTCTCATATTTGTTTGTTTGTGACACGTGTCAATGCTGCATGATGCAGCCTAGAGAGGTGCCCCCAGCAGAATCCTTCTGGCGCCGGAAACGCAAAGGATGTAAGCTGACAGAGTTCAGTTATCAGTGACACTACTAGGCTGGCGCCGCGAAAGATGAGACGGTAGCCGTGTTATAGTCTCGTGAAGCGAGATATATTTTTATCAGTACGAGTCACGTTCGCGTGCTAAAAATAGTTCGAAAATAGTTCAGAGAAAGCTTCGGTACAACAGGTTATAAATTAGCCTTGGAAATCTACATACCATTTTCCTGTAGACAATTACAAATTCCCGTATTTGCTTTTTCTTTGTGATCTAAAGATACAAAACAATAATCGGAAATTAGCGATCAAACATACTTACCAATTGAATGCAATTTAAGGAGATACTTACATTTCTGGGTCTGTTTTAATGATAAATTCGCGCACTGTCTGTGTATCGTTTACTGTTTCTACTTTTAACGAATACGCCTACACTCGTGTCTGATAAATTATCGCAATAATAATTTATTGAGCAAGTGATTCATTTATGAGATCGTCCAAACACCTTTGTTACATTTATTTTAGATATTTAACGACGCGAATAAATCATTTCCAATCCTCTATAATACCATTTGAAATCGCACATCCGTAATTTCGTAAGATTTCGAGCCTCGTTCCATTTTCTCAGTACAGCAAGCTAACGTAACATTTCATTTGGTATGATTCACGGTATTTTCAACATACATCAAAAGGCAGAAATTGGTTAACCAGTTAATCGCGTTCGACGTATATACACGTCAATCCAGAACTCTATTGTAAAATTTATAACAGCGGAATTTGGCCTGCGTTCGACGTGTATATTCCGCATTGCATGATTTTAATTCCGCGCCGTGGGGGATTTTTGAAATTAAACTCCGCAGTTAACTAATTAAGAAAGGGGCTTGTAAACCAAGCCCATTTCGTAGTCATGAGACTGAAATAAATGTAATTATACATTCACAGTGTGACTAATATAATTGTTCAAACACTAATTATTCAAATCGGATGACTTTATCTAAACTTCTTCAAAAGTGATTCTGATTTAAGGAATGTTTAAACGATTATACGAATCATTGTGTATGTTGTAATATACAGTGTTTACTCGATATATATACAGTAACATATATACAGTAAACACTGTCATTTCTAACCATTATACTGTGTCCACATTTTTAACCAGTACTGTTTACATTGTACAGTCCGCGACAATATTATAAGACATCACTTAAAACGAAATAATTATGTGTTACATGAAAGAACTTGATCGTCTTTCATACAGAGTGTTATTAGTTACTTCTGGAGACGTCGTTTTCGTTCGTATTTCTAAGAATTTGAAAGTAACACCAACTTACCTTTTATTAACTGCGACGAAACTATCAGACAGGTAATGTTTTTGTAAAAAATTAACACGTACAGCTTATTTTTATCGGTTATTAATATGTTGTGTTGCCGCCTTTATTTTTTCTGACATGTAACATTCTTTTTGGAATAGATTTATACAAGTTTTTTATCGTTTTTTGCTTATTTTTCTGCCATACCATTTCAACGCAGTTTTTCAATTGTTCTACAGTACTAAACTGGTTCCCTTTAGAATAAACCTCCCTGTCTAATATTCCTCAAAGGTTTTCAATGATATTTAAGTCAGGAGATCCCGCTGGCCATGGTGAAACCTTATTTTCAAAGTAGGTCTGTACTATCTTTGCCGAATGCACAGCTGCATTGTCTTGTTGGAAAATGTATTTTTGGTTGGCTATGGGCTGAGCATGTTTTCACAATTGCTTATCAGTAGCATCTATGTATTTCCTGCTGTTTATTTTTGTGGAAATAAATTCAATATCAGTTCTTCCATGATATCCTTTAGCCGCCCTTTATTCCTCCTCCATCCATTTGTAGCCTTTGCAGTGTCAATTCCTCTTTTCTTAAATCGTGAAAATAATAATTTAGATTATCAGGGCCACCTAAAGTAAACCGTTTCTCGTCAGAAAAAATTACTTTCCTCCGTTTCTTACGCCAATGCATGCATTGTTCTGCAAACTCTAATCTGGCTTCTTTATGACGGTTAGTTAACGGCGGTCTTTTCAAAATTTTACGCCTTTTTAAGTTATTTTATGCCTTTATTATTCGTTGTACTGTTCTGACACTTGTCTTTACGAAAGTTTCTGTCGCAATTTGTTGTGCCGTTAATGTAGAATTCGATGCATGTCGTAAGATATTCCGTCTGTCTTGTGCAGTTGTCAGCTTTGGGCGGCCTCCTGGATTCTTTTTACCATAGTTTTCACTATTTTAAAAATAACTTTAAACTACACAACGGCTTCTTCCAAGAATTTCAGAAATTTTTGCCACTGAGTGATTTTCATTTCTCAAATTATTGATAATTTTAATTTCTGTTTCATTGAATTTTTTTCCTCGTTTTACTTAAATGATTTACTTCAATTACTGACACTAGAAGAATATATTTCATTGACGATCTTTTCGCTTTCACTGTTTGCGAGAAACTGCCTTTATAGATTTGCCGCGGCCAACAAGAGGTCAAGCTTGTGTAGCTTTCAAGTTCATAGAAATTCTAACGGAAACAGTGCGTGGAACGACGCCCCAGAAGTAAATAATAACACTGCATGAAAGACGATGAAATTCTTTCATTTAATACATAATTATTTCGTTTTAAGTGATGTCTGACAGTATTGTCGCGGACTGTACACACAGTAAAGAGCAAAACTGATCCAATAACCACTAGTTTTGTATAAATCATTATTTATTAGTAAGAGTATAGAAGAATAACAAAAAATCAACATTATAATTATTTTTGTCATAGTTAGAAGCAACTTAAGAAATTTTTTTCAATAATTAATGTCTCCTCGATTAGCAATGACGACAAAAATAGATTGACACGATTTTGCAACGGTCCCTACAAGAAATGTTTACGTGGGTTGTTCTAGTAGTATGTTTACATCTAGTACTTTGGTATGTTTACAAACTATTAGTCTACGTCTTAATACTCAACTCTTTTCAATCAGGCGGAAAAGCAAGCAAGTGAAGTAAGAATAAATATGAAGTCATGAATTGCTCCGAATTGTGTAAAAAAGTCATTTCTCTTTTGAATGACGGCTTGTCAACGCGTAAAACGGCGAAAACCTGCATGAAAGACGATGAAATTCTTTCATTTAATACATAATTATTTCGTTTTAAGTGATGCCTGACAGTATTATCGCGGACTGTTCACACAGTAAGGAGCAAAACTGAACCAATAAGCACAAGTTTTGTATATAAATCATTATTTATTAGTAAGAATATGGAAGAATAACAAAAAATCAACATTATAATTATTTTTGTCAGTTAGAAGCAACTTAAGAAATTTTTTTCAATAATTAATGTCTCCTCGATTAGCAATGACGACAAAAATAGATTGACACGGTTTTGCAACGGTCCCTACAAGAAATGTTTACGTGGGATGTTCTAGTAGTATGTTTACATCTAGTACTTTGGTATGTTTACAAACTAGTCTACGTCTACGTCTAGTCTTAGTCTACGTCTTAATACTCAACTCTTCGCAATCAGTCGGAAAAGCAAGCAAGTGAAGTAAGAATAAATATGAAGTCATGAATTGCTCCGAATTGTGTAAAAAAGTCATTTCACTTTTGAATGACGGCTTGTCAACGCGTAAAACGGCGAAAACCTGCATGAAAGACGATGAAATTCTTTCATTTAATACATCATTATTTCGTTTTAAGTGATGCCTGATAGTATTGTCACGGACTGTATACACTGAACCACATTCTTTTGGGATTAGAGAAAATATCAGGTGGTGGAGGGTGAACGATAATGTCGCAAACGCAACTGAAAGAAATGATCGGCATCGGGACGAAAAGTTCGCCGTCCGCGGACATTGTATTGAGCTAATACTGCTGGAAGCTAGCCAGAACTAGGTGCTGTCTTAAATCAAAACCGTGCAACCGGTGATCCGCTGTCGGCGAGTCGGTCGTTCGTACTACTGTCAAGCATACGGTGGCACATGTCAATTTCCGAGCCAAGAAAGCTGACCGATCGAGTCGCGGTCGTTCGTCTCGTCCGTCGCTTTTATTATCCGACGGGGCGGCCATGTCTCCGGGATTCCGATACGCTCGCAGCTAAAAACGATCACTGATTCGGGGGAACGAGGATTTCCGAGGCTTCGATCCCGAGAACCGGGGACCTTGAACGACGTATCTACGAGCAGACAACCGGCAAAATAACGTGGTAAATCATCCGGCAGAATGTATGGGGTGTCCTGTCTAACTCGAGCACTCCTATGCTCCATGACACGAAAAAATGTCAGCCGGACAGATCAAATTCGTTTCGGAATTTTCCAGGTTTAGTGTCTAGACTGCGGAATTTTGTGCAAACTCGTGTTTGTAGAAATTTCTTTCTTCCCTTACCAATTTCAGTTGGTTTCACATAATACAAAACTATCGATGTTTGAACTCCTGTAACTTTGTGTAAAACAAAGAGTGAATTCACACCACTTTCACATCCGTGAATTCAGATTACAATTAATTCTATGAAAACGGCTGTAACAGAGACAATTAGAGATGAAAAAATATATAATGTAATAATTACAATATTCATACATTAACAGTAAACACGAAGATCCACTTCTATCCTGACCATCCTCGATGTTGGTAAGAAAGTATTTTAAATATCGTGTACAATGTAATTACTAGACATCGGATGTTTATGCAATTTCCAATTTTTATAGAAACATTTTAAGAAAGTGGAATGAAATAAAATTTTATTTTTAATGTGGACAGCCTTTGTAGATCCAAAGCAAATAAAAATCGTGTTAAATTCTCTCGAATTTTATATTATAGCATTTTTTTAACATTTCCATAAGCCATAAATGCATAAAGATCCGATGTCTAGTAATTACTTTACATAATCTCAGCAGTAATATACTTGTTGATGAAACATTTAAGATTCAGAGTTTTTTACACCAACCGCAAATAATTAGGCGCAAACACACTGAATTCTAATTAGCTACTATTAGAAAATACATAAATAGAATAATATAGAATATCATATTAAAACTAAATATTCTGTAGTGTCAACATGGTGCACAGATGTCCGTGAAGGGTTAAATGCGTGAATGTATTGAACACTAATCCTCAAACTAACATTACTAGGAAGTAAATAAATAGAAGCTCATAATTATGATGGTGGCCCCTAAGGCAGGAGCTTCACGTTCACCAGCAGTACCGGCTCGGTGGAAGACTTTGCGAACATAATGATTCAATCAAGGAAGATTCCCCGAGGTATCGTGGAAAACACAGGCGACGCTACGCGACGTGACGGAAGAAATGAGTCGTCCTCCGCCAGTTAGAAGAAACGTGGAATTGCATCGATGCGCCGCGATGCCCCGCGCCGGCTGTCAGTAAACGCTTAACGACGGCCGATTAATTAGCCGCCCGTTCGATAACAAGAAAAACGATGCGGTCACGCATATTTGTTCCAGTTGCGAAGCCGAACAAATATACACTTACCGACAAAAGTTAAGAAACAATATAGTCGTTTGGGAATTAGTGTATATTTTTAATGTCCTGAAATACATATGTCCGAATTAAAAATAACATGACAAGATTACGTATCATACATGAACATACAATAAGTTTTTTTCGGATTATACTTGTATAAGCACTACAATTAATATTGAGTCAAGGAAAAAAAAATAAATACTTGTGACAAAAGTTAAGAAACATGAAGACTTCTCGCAAGAAGTAGAGTAAGCAATGTAAACAAATATGTTCGAAGGAGTCTAGTCTCCTTTCTGACATCGTCGAGTGTGGTTTGTATTATTAGCTGCAGTAAATATGGCAAGAAGGCAACATTTAACCGAAAGTGAGAAACAAAGAATAGTTGAAATGTTTAAAAAAGGGCAGAGGAAAACTGCCATTGCAAAAGTGTTTGGTGTAAATCGTTGTGTTATCACACAGATTATAAAACGTTTTCAAGACAATGAAACTGTTCAAGTGGCACCACGAACCGGCAGACCACGAAAAACAAGTAAAAAGCTGGATCGTCGAATTGCAAGGCTGTCTAAATGCAATCCATTTTGCACAGCTGTCAAAATTAAAAGTCAGTTGGACCTCAGGAACATTAGCAGTAGGACAGTTAGCCGTCGTTTAGATGAAAATAATCTTTTTTCACTGAAAGCATGTAAGAAACCATTTGTTTCTAAGAAGAATCTTAAAGCTCGGTTGGAGTTTGCTAAAGTTCACATTAATTGGTCTGTTGCTGAGTGGTCAAAAATTCTATGGAGTGACGAAAGTAAGTTCAACTTATTCGGAAATGACTCCAGAAGTAACGTACGACGTCCTATTGGACAGCGATTTAATGTCAAGTATCTGAAACCAACAGTAAAATTTGGTGGTGGTAATGTGATGGTGTGGGACTGTTTCTCACGTAACGGTCCTTGTCCATTAATACAAATAAAGGAGTCTATGGATAGATTTGTGTATCGCGATATTTTGCAAAATCATATGTTGCCATTTTCTCAGGAGAAAATGTCAATGGAGTGGTCATTTCAACACGACAATGACCCAAAACATTCTTCTAAATTAATTAAGGCATTTCTCATGGAGCAAAATGTTAATGTAATTAAGTGGCCAAGCCAATCTCCAGACTTGAACCCAATTGAACATTTGTGGGATTACGTTGGACGTCAATTGGGGAGTTACATTTACTAATAAAGCGGAGTTAATGCAAGAAATTACGAAAATATGGTCTAAAATATCACCCGAGCATTGTGTTCGATTAATCGAATCAATGCCATGCAGACATCAAATCCAAGGGTTATCCAACATCTTATTAGATCATCATAAAAAGTATAAACACCTGCACATTGTTGTTTTTTGTTAAAAGTGATTACATGATTCAAGCACAGTATGTTTCTTAAATTTTGTCACAAACTTTTCTTTCGTTTCCTTGACTCAATATTAATTGTAGTGCTTATACAAGTATAATCGAAAAAAACTTATTGTATGTTCATGTATGATATGTAATCTGTTCATGTTATTTTTAATTCGGACATATGTATTTCAGGACATTAAAAATATACACTAATTCCCAAACGACTATATTGTTTCTTAACTTTTGTCAGTAAGTGTATATTAGGTTGGCATGAAAGTAATTTCGGTTTTCACTAATACCTGGCGTTATGTTTTGTTTGATTGACTTCTGTTAACGTTGCGTTTGTTCTCTTTCTGACCTTTCATAACTGCATCTTTTCTTTCTTTACTTTCTTGACAACCTAATATGTTACATTGCTAGGTGACAGAAACATAGTGGGTTAATGTGACGGGGAGTCGGCCGGAGAATATTTCCTGGAGGCACACGAGGAAAATTACTATAGTTACGTTCTGGGGTAGGGGGAAATCGCGACTATCCATGGCTGCGAAATCGCGAGAACTCATTGAATGGTGCGCCCCCGAACGTAGTAGTTTTCCTCGTTAGATTCAACGGCGCAAGAATAGGCGCGTCTGTTACGCGACGATGAATAATACCATTCCGATCCTCGTCGAAGAACGTCTGTAGACGCAAACTGAAGCGTTCGCCGAGTACGATGTTCACTCTATATACAGGGTGAAAATTATAAAGCGTTACAGACGAATACTTCCAAAAATATTGATTATACGCAAAAATGTTTCAGATAAAAGTTGTTCAGTACCGAGGAGGACTTTTACTTTTCCCGGTGGACACTCCAAGGCGAGGTGAAGGTCAACTTTCTTTTTTAAAATAGAATGATATTTTTCTTTATCCACCAACAAATAGTGCGTTTTAAGCTGAGTTCAATGATCTATGACTGAAGGACATTCAAGGTCAAACTTGCAGAGAAATGCAGAAAATTTGTGATCGTTTTATTTGTACTTTAGTTGGTGCCCCTACGAATTTTCACACCAAAACAATAACATGCGTTCAATGTCAGCATTACTCAGGACAACGTCAAATTCATTATCAATGAAATGAAAAGAAACGTATTTATGTGATTACTGTGCTCTTCTGGAAGATAGTCAGTTTAATTTCATTGCTATTCATGCTAAGGTACCCTTCGCTGAACGATACTACTGAAATAAGTGGTGAAAATGGAATTGTGTCAAAATTGTTTTGATATGTTTATGGTACTGGGAGAATGCAGGAACAATTACAGAATGGCTGCTAAGTTGTATGGACAACACTACTCAGAGCGACCATCAAAATCGCATATGGCATTTAAAAAGCTAGTGTTCTAGCTTTCAGCGTTCTCTCCGTTCAGGTTCTGTGCAAGTGAAAAGAAATCGACCTTGAACTGTGGCTAACGATAACGTCGCTACTGATGTATTGGCACGAGTTAACGTGAATCCTCATGCAAGCGTTAGACAAATTGCAAAAGAACGTGGAATTAGTCATGCAACTGTATTGAACATTTTACATTCCAACAAGTTCCATCCATACCACATAACATTGCATCAGAATTTGTACGGAGACGATTTCGTCAAACGATCGAACTTCTGCAATTGAATTCATCAGAAGATAGTTGAAAATGTTTGGTTTTTACCTGACGCCCTATTTTCGGATGAAGCAACATTTACAAATACTGGCAATGTAGAACCAGGTTTTTCTTTTTAATACATTGCTTAACGTGTCTATCTAACAGGTTTTCAGACTCAAAAATGAACAGGTTGGACTATTTTAATCAATTTTTATCCAAGGTCTCATAATTATTCGAACAATATATTATAGATTTTACACTGTAGGTACAATAATTTTAACAACATGTTAAAATTTTAGAGAGCGAATTAAGTAGTGAAATGAAAGCTATGTTCGTACAAAAATTCGTATCAAAAAAGTTTACTGTGAACGAACAATAAGTTTCCAGCAAAAAGTTAATAAAACTAGGCAAAGATGAGCACATATTTAAACGAAGCGTTGCTTAAATGAAAATTTAAATCCACACTAAAATCAGCACTCCAATTTACAGTTACTGAAATTCTAACGGTTTCTTTGAGATATTGTTAAATTAATTTGCACTCTTACAGAAATACAGACTTGAACACTGTAAGCCAGACTTTGAATTAACAAATTCTTGCAATTTTTGCAAGGAATTACAGATAATTCGCTTCTAACACTCGGTAATTCTAGTGTTACAGTCGTTTCAATAATTACGTGCGATTCCTATTGCATCACACTGTTTGATGTTACCAGTGCAAACAGCGATTATGGCAGCAACGAATCTAATTAGCGCAGTTACGCTTACAGCGCAGTCTAAAATAGTAAAATGATCTTTTCAACGCATTCAACATGCAACGTGCAAATGACTTCTAGCTGACTTCGAAACCAATTGTAACCACGATAAACCAAGCTGACAATGAAATATTTGAGGATTTTATCTTTCGAATGTTACAAATGAAATTTCAGATATATCTTTGACGAAACGTAATATTAAAATTAATCACAATTATTACATTAACATTATGCCATTGTAAGTACAGAATTTAATCAATTATTAAAGTTAAATCTTTATTCATTTGTTTACCTTAAGACACAAGAAAGATTTAAATGAAAATAAAAATAAGTAATTCGAAATATAAGTATTTACTCTATATATGTCGTAAATGCCTAGCTGATAAAAATCCCGGAACTATCCTCACTGCTGCGGGCTAAACCCCGTAAGGCACCATGAACCGAGGCCTCTAGAGCGTCACTGACCTTTTCTATGTTCGATATATGTCCCTGGCTAGACCCGTATTTTGGACATATATCGAGTAAATACTGTGTAGAGAGAACTTTCTATTTTAAACAGTAAAGTAGAGCTTGTATAGATTATTAATAGGTAGTTAGATTTTCCTCTTGACTTTTTCGCATACTTTTTCGTCTTGTCTTCTAAAGCTCGTGAACATCAGATAACTTTTCCTCTTTGATTTTATCTCTTGATTGTGATTAATGATTTGCATAAATGCAACGCGTTTTCTATTTCGCATACTCCTGCATATGCTCCTGAATTTGTTTCATATTTTCCTGTAGGAACTTGGAAGAAGAACTGAATTTAAAAATTGAATGTAACAAAAGGTGTCGATAATTTTTCAGAAGAGTCGTGTTGTTCCAGCCTCAGTGGCGCGACATTCGTCGCAAATATAATTAAAATATAAGCTGATACTTTCACTGCTCTGTATATCACTTAAGTACTATTACTATAACTGCATGAAATCTACAGTCTATTTTCATATTTTTCCTATCCGATATATGAATCCTCGCCAGCACCGTATTGTGGACATTTATCGAGTAACCACTGTATATGCAATTTCTGAAGTTGGAATCAACTTACCGAAAAAAAATCGACGTTCTTCGATTTATCTATTTAATACGATGCTTCCTGTCTGAGGAACTTCCGCTATTTTTATTCTCAATGTCCAGTAGCCAATCGCAGCTAACCGTTGGATAACGAGAAATTAAGTAGAAGTTCTATAAAACACGATAACATTGAAGGATGTTACGATTGCCTCACGCATGTCTCGCGCTAAAATAATATTATACTTACTTTATGTAACGACTAGACTGCGGATCTTTATGAAAAATAAAAATTGTCTTCGTTGATTCTCGATTCTAATAATTTTAATAAGTCGAAAACAATCGAACAGTGCTCAATCGATTACTCTAGAATAATTTTCGCTGTTTTGTATTAGGTTGTCCGGAAAGTTCTTTTCGTTTTTTTTAACAGGTATTATAAATTGGATCAAACGTCCTGACATTTTTTGAGTAATTAGAAGAATTGGTTTTCCAAATGATGTGCAAACAAGATTTTGAAAAAATTGCAATTGCTAGGAATTATAAGAGCAAATAAAAAAGGCACTTTCCAAAACTTTTTTATTTGAGTCTGTAATGAAAATTTAAAATATGCGTTTTGTAGATCTATGTTAATTATACACATGCTGAAAATTTCATCGAAATCGATTAATATACACATGAGCTACGAGTAGTTAAAAATGGTGAAAATCGTGATATTTGGTCACTTTTTGCTTAAAATCCACAAATTCTAACATCTTTAGATGCGTGTCGTTTTTATCTGCATCAACCGATTTCGATGAAATTTTCAGTATGTTTATAATTAACATAAATCTACAAAAAGCATATTTTAAATTTTCACTACATGTTCAAATAAAAAAGTTGTGAAAAGTGCCATTTTTAATTTCTCATGTAATTCTTACCAATTGCAATTTTTTCAAAATCTTCTTTACACATCATTTGGAAAAGCAATTCTTAATTGCTCAAAAAATGTCAGGTCGTTTGATCCAATTTATAATACCTGTTAAAAAAACGGAAAGAACTTTCGGGACAACCTAATACGAGGGTCATTCAATAAGTAAAGAGACAAATGGCTATAGCTCAAAAACGGTTTATTTCAATCTTTCAAAATTAAGGCTATTTTTCAACATAATCACCCCCCACAGTTATGCACTTGTCCCATCTTTCTTGCAGCTTCCTAATTCCCTTGGCGAAGAATTCTTTCGATTTACCCCGAAGCCACTTTTGCACCGCTTCCTTAACTTCCTCATTGTTAGCAAATCTTTTCCCCCTACACTTGTTCGGCCACTTTTAAACCGATCAACCCACTTGTAAAAATTCGCACGGTTCATACAACTTTTACCGTACTGTATTAACATTCTAGAAAAAATTTCACTTGGTTTTACACCTTCTGCGACTAAAAATCTAATGACTGAGCGCTGCTCTTCTAAGGTGCAATCTTCTAGTGGACTTGCCATGGTGAATTGAAAATTTTGAGGTTATGTTGACATAAAATGATGAAACAGCTGATCAGAGCATATCCCAAGGTTGCCAACTAACACCCCTGAAAAGATTGTACACATTCATTGAATAGTTTTAAAATTATAGAATTTGTCTCTTTACTTATTGAATGACCCTCGTATTTCATTCATCCATTTTTGCCATAGATCCATGAAATCCGCAGTCTATTAACGACGTAACGGTGTCAAACCAGACAGATAATAAATATACCGGCTTACACCACTGTTGCACTGCACGGCTCGTGGTATGATCTTGTTTGTCCGAGAGAAAAAAAGGTGCGAGGATTTCGCCGACGCGACGCGACGCGACGCGACGACTCTGCATTTCAGAATCATTGCAGACGAAGTTCGTGCCTATTAGCCGGCAATGATCGACGTCCACCGAGCTGCTTTCCCGTGTGGTTTTTGCAGAAAAGAATCGCGGAACGAATTCCAGGCGATCCGTGAACAGTTCTCGGTCACGGTGCAACCGAGATACGCGGAATTCCCCGGGAAAAGCTTACCGTCGTACCGTAACGTGTGTTCGCGCTCAAGGTTCTGAAGAAGCCTGTTCGCGCCGAGTTCTGGCAATCTCGTTGCAGATGATAGATAACCGGCGGCGGCCAATCAGAAACGGTCGCTTATTTCAGCCGCGTCCAGGAGGGTTCCGATAACACGGCTTTGATCATTACGGACTACCGAGAAACGGCGCGATTTCGAACGTGATATCAGTCTGCGTCGTGCCACGCGGTTCCGTGTGGAAACGCACCCGACCAGAGGTAACGTTTGCAGGAAAAATTTTCACAGATGTCAAATACCAGGCTGACGCAAGCTCCGTCGACGTTTCAGCAATGTACCAGACATACGGGGAAACGGGGCACAGTGAGAACGGTAGCTCACGGCGAATGAGAGAAACGTATCACTTAGTTCTCAAAGATAAATCAAGAATTCTCTGAATTCTACAAATGGTACATAAACATCGGTCTCACGGTAGTATATTATATAGCGACAAACTGAAACTACTCTGTCCGTACTTGTACACTTCCGGACAAAAAGATAGCACATGGCGCTATTTCCATATTTTGAATGGTATGTTCATAGTTTCCTAAATGTTATAGATTGAATGTAAACAGCACGTCTTGGGAGCGTAGTAAACAAGGTCGAAGCTGGAAGTATTTGTTTTTATTTCTGTTTCTCGAAATATGCTATAAAAGAAGGGAGGCGAAAAGATAGCACACTTAGAATTTTTATAACAATTACTAGTGTTTGTAATACCATATATTGGAAAAAGAAATGACGGCGAATTATAGTCACAGATGAAAAGAGATGCAACCTGGATGGTCCAGACGGTTTTGACTATTATCATCATCATGTACAAAAAGAAGAATTGTCAAAAGTGCGACGTCAAATGGGTGGAGGGAGTGTAATGATTTGGGCAGGCATTGGCTACAATGTAAAAAGCGAAATTGTCTTTGTTGACCGCCGAATGAATGCCACCACTTATCGTAATTTAATACGACTATAAATTAGCAAGTGTGCGGTACACATTGCTGGTGGCAACTGTATATTTCAGCAAGATAATGCCGCGGTCCATACAGCTAAAATACTAAAAGATTATTTTTCATCAGAAAATATTTCGCTTCTTGACTGGCCAGCGTGTTCCCCTGATTGAAATATAATCGAGAACTGTTGGGGACAGCTTGCTCGAATGGTGTACAAGGAAAACAGATAATTTCAAAATATGAATCAGTTAAAACAGTGACTTAAGGATGAATGGAGTAAATTGTCACAAAATTATATTCGTAAATTGTTTAATTCTTTGCCAAAAAGAATGATTCAAGTCATTGAAAATAAGGGAAGTCCTACACACTACTGAGAAATAAAGTATTCGTTTCAACTTATGTCATTTTTGTTACGCAAATGTTTAATTTTTGTTAAATAAATGCTTCATTTATTAACATGTGCTATCGTTCCGCCGACCTCAGCTACGAGATTGTTGTTAATAAATACAAGTATACGGACAGCGTAGTTCCAGTTTATCGCTATTTAATATATTACAAAAGAGAGAAGAGAATTCTTGATTTATCCTTGAAAACTAAATGATAGCACACTTGTGCTATCTTTTTGTCCAGGAGTGTATGTATATTAGATTGTCCCAAAAGTTTCTATCGCGATCCGATGTTCATTTCTCGACGTGCGTTACGCAAAAGAAGGACGTCTCATTTGTCTTGCGAAGAACAACATATACAGTCTCTACTCGATAAATATCCTAAATATCTAGCCTATAATTGTCCCAGAACTATCCCCACTACCGCGTAGTATACTCCGTGAGGATAATTGTGCCCCTGGCTTGACCCATGGTGTATCATCGAGTGGACACTGTATGTGTCAGCTTGTCTCGAAGAAGAATTCTTATGAATACTAGCACGTTTCAATTACGTCACGAAAATAATTGAATTTCATTGAAGAAAGTATCGAAGACGATGAAAGTAATTATGTATAATTTTAATAGCGTTTATTTATAATTTATCTACAATGCATGTAGATACCTACACTGTGCTCATGCTATAACTAACCAGCGGGGTTCCCTTCAAATAATAAATATTTATCCGGAAAAATGAAATAGGAAAAAGTAATACTGTTTTGTGCGAGCAACGTAGTTGCGCATGTAATTTTTTTGTGTCTGCACTATTTTCTTTTAGAAATGAAGGTAACTTTCAATTCTTTAAATGAAATGTTTATGTATATTTTTCATAGTAGATGAACGCATGCGTCAAAACAAATTCATTCGTATACGGTACAATGACATTCAAGGACGTACAAAGTCAGGAACGGTAAATACATTTTGAATATTTCGTATTAATGCGTTTACAAGTATTCTGTATTTGTACCCAGTATTTACATTATATTATATTCATAATTTATGGATATAAATGAAATAGGTGAAAGAAATTCTCGAAGTCGCAAATAATTATTTATATTATGTTTATAATGTCTAAATACATCGTCTTCGAAAATTTCGATCACTACGTGTATGATAGAAATCTTGTAATGTAATGCTTAATAAAAAATAACAGTATCGGAAAATAAGAATGCTTCTCAATTACATACACTGAGTCACCGAAAGTATTCGAACGTGCGCTCTTTAAAAAAGTATAATTTTTTAAAGATAGGACAAAACGGCCGATGTTGGATGCCTCAACTATTACGATTACATTCATTTCTTTTTTATCAATCTTGAAAGCAATAATAACTGCGGGGCCCGGGGCAAGTGCTCCGGTAGACCAGTGAGTGCTAACGGCGATACTGACAATAAACATTTATCGAATTCCGTCGCACATAACACCGCATACTTTGATACGTCGCAACATAAAGAACAAGGAGCATCCGTGGCGGAGACTTAGGCGAGTCGCGTTGATCGGAATAGTCAACGGTCGGTGTCGGTGTCGGTGTCGGTGTCAGTGTCGTCGGTGTCGGTGTCGGTGTCGGTGTCGGTGTCGTCGGTGTCGGTGTCGTCGGTGACAGTGTCAGTGTCGGTGTCGGCGCGGCGTTCGACGAAGGAGAAAATCCGATTTTTAAAGTCGGCCGTTCTTTTTCGTTTTTTCTTCTCCCGCCTGAAAAGGTATCGGCCATAAATCACGGGATCTCGCGAATAAAATGGTGGCAACCGGTTCCGCGGGTAGGAATATAAAAAAGCCCCGGGGGCCGCTGATCCCCTTTGAATCGCGCCTTTACAGGCTAATACAACGAATTAACGATCGGGGAACATCGGTAAATCGTAATCGGCACAATCGCAAGTGACAGATCCTCTCTTCCAGATTCCTCGGAGGCCCGCCGTGAGAACCGGACTTAAGGAGCACGTGGGAACTAGGAAGGCTAGGTTTGCGATACGTCGTTGTTGGCAGGCGCCAGCCAGCGACGACAATCGAAGCGCGCTGTTCCCGGCCGCTCTCCTCCATCAAACGGGATTCATCTCTGTAAATCATCCCCGACAAACGTATTCGGCTCACGTAACACGATCGCCGTTCGCCTCGCGTTCGGGATAGAAACTTTCGACTGGTTCGCATGCCGGACTGCATTTTCACCTTGGCTCGTGGCCGTCGTCGCTCGAAAGCCCGACGACGGGCACGTACGTTCTCCGTGCATCCCCGAGATAAACGTGCTAGAGAACGTGAAATCCCGTCGATCGACCGAGACTACATACTTCGATTGATCGACGATAGAACAATCGAGCAGACACTAAACGTTTCCTTCGAACTTCGGTTCTGCAAGAATATCAAATTCCCTTCTAGATTTCGTCATTATTAACCCTCATCCGTCCTTCAATTTCACAATTTAACTCGTCAGGGTGCGACGATGTATAGTCAGTTTGCGTCTACAGTGTTTACATACAGGGTGTTCACAGGCTATTACTAGCCAGCATTTTTCTTGTAACTAGTAAATATTAGAAAGAAATGGAAGAGGAAAAAGTAGTACTGTTTTTTACACGTAACACAATGGCGTATATAATTTTTTTGTGTTTATACTATTTCGTTAGATATGAAGGTGACCTTCAATATTTTAAATGCAATGCTGTATATTTTTGTGTATCACACGAAAGCGCGTGTCTAGACGAATTCATCCGTATACTGCACCAGTGACCTTCGAGGTGATGCAAGGTCAGAAATGGAAGAAACATTTAGAATATTTCATACCAATGTATTTACAAGTGTTCCTTATTTATACGAATCAGATAATGTTGTCATTCACATTCAGAGAGAGTGTTTACTTCTAGTTTCTACTATGACGAGACAATTTCAGTATTACTTCCGAATGTATCGTTATTCGGTGGATGGAAAGATGGATATGGTACGCATTTATTAGCAGTGCAAAGGAAATAAAAGACGAAGTAAATTGAAATACCTAGAAGAATATCCGGACAGAGTACAATCAAATGAAAATCAATTTGTTTTATGTGCAAAGCGTTTGAAGGAAACAGGGTCTTTCCAGAATAAGTGTCATAATCGGAAATGTCTTCTTTCTGAGGATAAAAACTTAGAAGTTCTCTTACATTTTGAAGAAAATCCGACAACTTCGGTACGAAAAGTAGCCTTACATTGCTATGAAATACTCAAAATGTTTCTTCTATTTCTGACCTTGCATGGCCTTGGAGGTCACTGTGCAGTATACGAATGAATTCGTCTAGACATACGCTTTCATGCGATATTAAAAAATATACATTCCATTTAAATAATTGAAGGTCACCTTCATGTCTAACAAAATAGTATAAACACAAGAAAATTACATATGCCATTGTGTTGCGTATAAAAAACAGTACTACTTTATCCTCTTTCATTTTTTTTTGAAAGAACACCCTGTATATGACCCAAATGACTAGCCGATAATAATCCCAGAAACTATCCTCGGCCACGCGTGTGCTATCTTTTTCTTTGGGAGTGTATGCAACAGATCGCAATCGCTCCGTCGCAACTTTCACGCCGACGCGACGAGATTCGGGTGCACATCGTTTGTTAGTTTCTTCTAGAAATACGCAATTTCCAATTAATATCGGGCATCCCTACAATTTTTATTTTGCATAAATATCCGCAGTGTAATAATTAGATTAAGAAGAACATATTCGATACATTTCCTTACATTTGGTACATTTTCTTCGTAAATGGTTCTGGTTCCGAAAGGATTAACACTAGATTTTCTAAGCAAGTCATTTTGACTGCTTTTGAATTTCATTTTTTTTTTTTTATTGCTAATACTTATTAATAACTTGTTATATGACTGTAAGTGATATAAAATATATTAAAAATTACTGTTAAACAAATTTCTTTGCGCATTAGTTATTTTTTCACAATGCAGTCATTTTGACTGCTTTCAGGCAATATAGGTATATACTAAGCTCCCGTCTTTCTAGTGTTAAATAATCTCAAACTCTCTGTTCGTAATCGTAATTCTCGCAACGTTTTCATTTCTCGTTACACCTTTACCAAGAAATTTCCCACCTCGTGCCATTAAATTTTTCCGAAGTAACTCCTCCGTAACTTGAATTGTTCTCGACATAATCGTCTCGCACACCTACGTACACCAATACTGCAGTCATCTCTGTACTTGATCATGACCGCGGACCGCGTCATCTGAGAAATCCCTGAAACGCAACTAATTCTCGAAACTATACACACCGGTAACTGGACTAGCAGAGGAACGTGTGACCACTTTCCAACGTTGCGTTTCGCAATGTACCATAACCTTGGAATCGGATCTAATACATCGGCAACTCGCGTCGGTTCCCACGGGACCTTCGCTCTGAAAGAAACGTGTTGCGGCGTGCGCGGCGGGCGTGTAACAGTTACTGAAACCGTACATCGTGTCGCATCGGTATTGCACAGAGCCGAACACGATGTCGCGATCATCGAGGAGGAATCATTATTGGGCTTCGTTACGGCGCCGTTCACCGTTTAGCCGATAATTATCAGCCCGCTTCGCCGCCGAGAGAACAGAGAAAAACCGGAGTTACGTCAAGGATGCTACGTAGAGAGGTGGAGGGGGGAGGGGTGAAGCAGGGTGTTAAATATATACATACATATACAGTAAGGAGCGAAACTGAACCAATAACCACAAGTTTTGTATAAATCATTATTTATTTCTAGGAATATAGAAGAATAACAAAAAATCATCATTATAATTGTTTTTGTCATAGTTAGAAGTAGCTTAAGAAATTTTTTTCAATAATTTATGTCTCCTCGATTAGCAATGACGACAAAAATAAATTGACTCGGTTTTGCACCGGTCCCTACAAGAAATGTTTACGTGACATGTTCTAGTAGTATGTTTACATCTAGCACTTCGGTATGTTTACAAACTATTAGTCTACGTCTTAACACTCGGTTCTTCGCAATCTGTCGACCGGAAAAGCACACAAGTGAAGTAAGAATAAATATGAGGTCAATTGCTCAAAATTGTGTAAAAATGTCATTTCTCTTTTGAATGACGGCTTGTCAACGCTTAACACGGCGAAAACCTGCAGTGTTAGTCAATTGACAGTGCAGAGAATAAGAAAAAAAATACTGTAAAAGTATATTATTAAATATTGGAGGAAGACCAAAAATATTATCACCGCAGGATGAACGAAGGATTATACGGTTTGTCACATCTGGTGAAGCTTCAAGTTCCATTATGGCTTCAAAATTATTAAAAGAAGATACGAATATACAAATAAGTCAGTGAACAGCACGAAGAACCCTCAAAGGAGCTGATTTTAGAAGCATTAAGAAAAGACAGAAGCCAATGTTATCGAAAGAAACTATTAAACGTCGTTTGGAATTTGCTAGAAAATATCAAAACTGGACAACTACTGACTGGGAACGGGTTATTTGGTCAGACGAGACCAAAATTAACAGAATTTGTTCAGATGGCATGTCTTGGTGCTGGATTCGTAAAAATGTTAGGCTTAAACCACGACATGTGAAACAAACGTTAAAGCATGGAGGCGGATCCCTAATGTTCTGGGGGTGCCTAACAGCATTGGGTGTTGGATCACTGCACCGAGTTAATGGCATCATGAATCAGTACATGTACAAGGATATTTTACAAGATCATCTGATAGATGCTGTTGAAAATATGCCCTTTGAAGAAAAGAATGTAATTTTCATGCATGACCGAGACCCTAAGCACACTGCTAAAAGTGTAAAAAATTGGCTCTGTACTAAAAAATTTTCTGTTCTGGATTGGCCTGCACAGAGCCCCGACCTCAACTCCATAGAGAATCTATGGGGTTTACTAAAAAGACGACTTCGGGATTCGTATGACTCCCAACCAACATCAATCACAGATTTGTATGATAGAATTCAAGAACAGTGGGAACAAATATCTCCGGATTATTGCAAAAAATTAGTAGAAAGTATGCCAAAGCGAATTAGTGCAGTTTTACAAGCGCAAGAGTTGTGGACGAAATATTAAAAATAAATGATATATTAAATATTGCCAAGTATTGGACATGGTGCAAAACCGAGTCAGTCTATTTTTGTTGCCATTGCTAAACGAGGAGACATTAATTATTGAAAAAAATTCTTAAGTTACTTTTAACTATGATAAAAATAATTATAATGTTGATTTTTTGTTATTCTTCTATATTCCTAGTAATAAATAATGATTTATACAAAACTTGTGGTTATTGGTTCAGTTTCGCTCCTTACTGTATAGTGGTAACTGTAAGCCATCGATAAGGTAGAAATCAATGTAACACCGACTAACGACACCTGTACAATTATGAACTCAAACTGACACGCGTCTGAACAGCGCACATCGCGTTGACCTAGTCCAGTCGCTCTAAGACCTTCCTAAAGTAAACACGTACGAAAAGTAAGACTACTGTGTCGTCCATACCCACATCCACTGCCAATTCATATACCTGCTCCTAACACAGGGTACAAAAAGATTTCGTCCGGCGACACGTGTTCCTCGGTATGCAGAGAAACGATGAAGAGGAGGGAGCGGCGGGCTGAGAGGGGCCACACAAGAATCGTCGATTCGCTTGTTGGGAGTCATCGGATTATTCGCTAGATCGAAAGGCGAGGTGCGAGTGCCAGAAATTGCCGCGAGCATAGCTATGCGGACGGATCAGCAAAAACGGAGAAAAAACTCGCAAAAGATCGAGACATCGGGGCGAGAAAGGGAAAGGGTGAGCGGAAAGGGGGTTGAATAAAGAGAATCGCGGATCAATCGCGGCTCCGATTCACAACGATCCAGTCGAATCCGAGACTTTGCTTTCGGTACCTGTACCTGTTTCTCTCGGATCTCTTGCCACGGTTTCGATCTGCTGTCAGCTTTTTTGCGATTTCTCTCTCCTCTTTTCGGTTTGTGTTCTCTTCTTTTTTTTCCTCTGCTCTTGGAAAGAGAATGAGAGAGAAAGAGAAAGAGTCTTGTTACGGGAACACGATCAGGATGAGCCGAGTCCACAAGAAACGGAAGACCGCGGTACCTCTTTTTTCAGACGCTGCACCACGCCGCAACAGTGTACCGAACCATGGACAAAAATCGAAAAAGTCACTGCTTCACATCGATCTAAAACTATGTTCATACTATGTCAAAATGTCCAAAAAAATTATTTTTTGAAAAAAAAGTTTAATAGGAAATTAGATACAAGCGAATCTGTATGCGAATTTTACGAAGATAGTACCTCAGTTCATAGCGTAACTTGTTCACGTTATATTATGATCCAAAGACGATTATAAGAAATAATCTTTTCAGAAAATGATGGCTAAGGGTTGGCTAATTGTAGTTTATCGTCAAAAATTGTGTAATACATATATGAAATATACTTAAAACGGAAGAAATTTGCTATAAAGCCGCCGTTAACAGACAAACATACGACCGTCCTATTAAGTTTTGCAATAGAGCATATTCATTCATATTGAAAATTCTTCTTAAAAATTTATGTATGATGTTTTTCTCACTGTTTTATGAAACAAAAACGAGGAACAAGTTCGGTCGTGTGATGCTGTCATGGTGTAATATATACTACTACTGTAAAGATGGCGGCAAACCTCTCATTCGAAGCTCGATGAAACGACTAAAAAAAAAAAAAATCGTACATCAATTGTTATGGTGTCGTTGTAAGTTAGTGTCGTATGAAAAATATTCGTACACTTTAAAAACGAATAACTTTTTTAAATTTGGACCAAAAGACTTGTATTTTGTTGAGATTTTGGAAGAATTAGTTTAGTAGCTAATGTGTGAACAATTTTTTTTTTAATTGCTATTGATCGCAATTGCGTTTCTTGCAATTTTTGCTATTTTCAATGAATATGCTATTGTCATAGCATCCTTTATCGATTTGGTGAAACTCTGTGCATGTATATAACTTACTTAGGTCTACAAAAGACCGGCATCTTCTAAGCCACTTTCTTTACAAACTCGGATAAAAAACATAAAAATTGCGATCATCACATTCTTCCTCGCAATTGCGTAAATTAATTCTTCTGGCATCCCAAAAACAACTCAAGGCATCCAATTTTGTAAAAAGTAATTAATTTTCAAGAGGAAACTTGTGTTCGCTCTCTTGCCCGCTGCATCATGAAAAAGATTTTAACATGAACGATGAATTATAAAATTAGAGGCTTCCAGCTTCCAAATGGACCCAAACTTATTGTCGCACAATCATTTTTTACGAAATTATCGCAGTTAAAATATGGGCAATTTTATCGAGAATCGGCTTATCTCTATCTAATGCACTACAAATATACTTGTTGAATCCATTGTAATACGTGTCCAGCCTGATTTCGAACAACAAGATCGTTGCTACATATTGAGTGAATAATGTAATGAATCTATTATGAAATGAGTCCGAATGATCCTGGACCACCAGAAGAACGCGAAAACTACAGTGCCTATGGTCGGAGCTCGGCGTACATAATCAAACGTCTTGCTATCGATCTTCCGGTGCGGGGAGCTCGAGTCTTCCAAGAACTTGAAAGAAGTTAATCCCTTGCAGGTGGCAGCTCGCAGTTTGAGTTACCGACAACCGATACGCGAAACATTAAGCCCTTTGTTTCCCAATGGAATTGCTGCGGGTCGGCTTGCCTGGTCCGTTTCCCGTTCGATTCAGAAGCACCGGCGAAATTCGATCGGGGGCCCATACAGCACCACGCGAACCGTGATTTATCGCTAGTCATGTTCCGTTGTGCCAACTATGTTTTGGCTGTCACGTCGAGAGCGCACCGCGCGTAATAAAGCAAAACGATGCTGCATTAAACCGGATTACAACGTTACGGGACCCAAGGGGAGTTCGCGAACCGTCCATAATTCACTCTATGCTGTTACAGGTCGAATCCTCTGTATCTGACGTCCTCGTTAAGACATCAAACCGCCTGAACTGACACACCGTGGCATTTTGTAATCATGGACGAACGCGACACTATACAGTAGTCCGTCAAACGAGACGAGAGAGCAGACATACAGTGGCCGAAATAATGATAGGTTCATAGCCCCAGCTGGCGTGTTTACTGTTGTCATTCTTATCTGCGTCGTGGAACACCTCCTGTGGTGTTTGTTTATATTTTCTAAAGTCGTGTTCTTACTACTGGAGATGCATTTAGTTTCGTTTCGACAGCGCAAGTGTTTGGACGTAATAGATTGTGAAATTTGCTGAAAATTATTCTGGTAAAAGAGCGGAATAATCTTAGGTTCACAATAATTCATCTAAGAAATACTTTTGTTACTACGTAGAAGAAATTTTATAAGGTGTGTAAGTACAAACTACTTTCATGTTTGTATGTTTTAATGCCCTGACATTGCACCATCAGATTAGCATTTATTCCGAAGTTTGCAAAACTCTTTGAATGGTAAAACATTCACTAATGATGATGATCTGAAATCGCACTTGGATCAGTTTTTCACCGTGAAGTATCAGAAGTTTAACGAGCACGGAATTATGAATCTACCAGAAATATGGCAAAAGATCATAGAACAAAATGGAAAATATTTTACTGATTAAAGTTCATTGGTTTGATGAGAAAGATTAGATTTTATTTCACCTAAAAATACCGAAATTACTTTCTTGCCAACCTAATATTTCGAAAATATCGTGAACATCTCTGTCAGAGGTATTAAGACATTGCTGGAGTATCGAAGCACTATCGTAACCAGCAAAGACGTCGCGATGCAATTAGAAGAGACAAGGATCACGGGGCATTGTATGCAGGCTCGCCTGTAATCGGGCCGCGACAAGACCGCGTTAATTTCGCCTAACTGCCGGGAGAGATTGAAAGCCCGTGAACGAAAGAATTTGTCGGGCGTGTGTCGCGCGCGCGCGCGCGCTGCCCGGAGAAATTGCGGCCTCGTATTCAACGCGGTGCGGTGCCGGGAATCGACCCCGACCGTTCACGGACGCCCGTAACTGCCATGGTATGTACATTGTAACCAAATGGAACAATGCAAAACCCGTGGGCTTCGAATCCCGTCTGGCTTATTGATGTCCGCTGATTATGTAGGCGACGACGCGACTTTCTTCGACGCCGCCGACGCCGCCGACGCCGCACCGCGCCGTCACAGAAATTGCACGCCACGTACACAGTGTAATCTCAGGACCGTGAGCCGTGCGATTTTCATCTGCAAAAACTGCGATCCGTGAGTTGCCACCCAATGTCAAGGAAAATATCATTGTCTCCAAGGGAACGGATCGAGAATGTTGGACAGTACGGCAGTACGGTTTCAAACGAGAGACGTCTTTCAACAATGTTTCAGTGTTTACATCAATGAGACCCTGATAGAGTACGGTAAACATGAACAAGAACAATTCCATCGAAGGTCATTTGACGGTCAGCATATTATACATAGTTGAATTTATCTTTTCATTGGCTATAACGTTACACTAATCAAAACACGTCGTCCCGTTTAAAAAAAAACGACGATGATCTTGAAATAGCGGTAATATGATCTAGAGTATTCTAGAGGAGAAAAACTTCTACGTGACAATAACTGCCCTACTGAAGCAAACATTTTCTTCTTCAAACATCTCGTATTAGTAAAAACAACGGAGATATTTTCGGTGAAATTCTTAGGTGACTCATCCTGTACATGGTAAACCACGGAACGTGGTCAGTTTAGAAACCTGACATCACTGAAAGATAGGTGAAAAAAATTATACGTTTATTTATGAATTTATATTATTTATGTTTATTTATGTGATCTTGCAAATTCCCGAAAAAAGGGATGAAAAATTTAGAGTAACCATCTCGTATCTCTCCCCCCCCCCTTCTCTCTCTAGCGTCAGGAATTGCCTCTTTCAAGGAAGTACAACATTTTTGGGACACCCTGTATTAGTTTTTGGAATAAATCTGCTTACTTATACCTTATACTACGTCATTTGCTAGCTCTCTAAAGGCTAATAATAATTTGCTTTCTTCGAGAAAGTTCGATTGTTCAGGAATACTAGTAGTTATTAATATTTTCAGTAATAACATACGAAAACAGTGAAACATAAAACACTGGAAAAGATAATTAAAAGATATAAACTCATTATTATTATTGCAAAATGTGAGAGTATAATTATAAATTGCTAAAATCATTCATTATTGTCTTCGTTAGAACTTTTTTCTGAAGTTTTATAGGTGATTTGTTAAAACCCTTCTTCAAAGTTTAAAATATACTTGCAGCACAACTAGCTAATTAACAGAAATCAGTTTTAAGTAATTCAAATAATTAGTTTCACTTTCAACTTGGTTTTGTTATCTGATCGCTAGACTTGTTCACAGAATCAGTTTGAATGAGGTCATAAATGTATTATAGAAACATTGAAAAATTTTGAATTTAAAAATGGGGCTTTGGACACGGAGTTACTTTGTATATCAACATGTGCTGTTTCGATCGTGTTTTACTTTGAGAATCGACTTCGGAAAAAAAGTGTTTGCTGAATCATTGGAATTCGGTGGAAATGCCTACAATAGAAAAACGAACGAAATTGTTAAAAGTAGAATCAAAATTCGAAGTATATGCGTCGAATATAACAATATTACTTAGGTACCATATGGCACGGCGCGGTTCTAACGTGTCTATCATAGTTTTAGAGTAAAATTTTGGTGATCAAGCGACCTATGACGGCGTAGAGTTATTATTTCCGGAGGTTAAACTACCGCCGCCTACGATACACATGTGTAACACAAAATGTCAACTGGTAGTGATCTTGTAATGGCCACGATGGCTTCTCGGAGCACACCTACATGCCTCGCTGTCTCTTTTTTTGTCAATCGGATGTCCGATTTCTCCTGGAGAAAAGTCGTTACGACAAACCGACGCGACGGGAAAGTCCGTAGTCCAAACGTGACGCGGACTCTCGTCGCCAGACGGAATGAAATAACATGCACACTTTGCACACGCATGCGGAAAGAGTATGTAAACAGTGTCGTTTCGATCATTTGCGCTTGATCCTAAAGTCAACATTCCACTTGGACGAAATCGATCGGAAAATGGAAAACAGCGGACCTGCGAGGAACGACGCGGAGAAACCGGTTCTGATGTTTTGTATACAAAAATATACAGGGTCATCCGTTTTTAAACGGCCAAACGTCAACCAGCTATAGAGGACCCCAAATGAAACAACTTTCACCCCTAACACTTTTTTTGATTCGGTCTTGATTTTTAGATAATTGCAAAAACCCGTCATTTTTTGCGTTCACTTAAGATTAAATATATTAGGACTGCAATTATGTATCTTGATGATTTTTCCTTTGTTTGGTTTAAAATAAATAGGGGCATCTTTTTTATTAAGTCACCTGTTTTGTATGACCTTCGGATCTTGGTTATTTTGACATGGGGCACGCCGTGGAGACTGAATGAAATAACTTCGAAAAATTCGGATTCATGCATAATAAATTGCTTAATTCAAGACAAAAATTAACACAAAATTATTGGAAAAATTTCAAAATTTTTACAGCAATACCGAAATATTCAAGGAATGTAACGGGACTCAAGTTTTAAGAATGATTTTAAATACATCTTTTGGGTACGTATTGTTTAAAATATTTTCAAGAAATCAAGGCCGAATCAAAAAGAGTGTTAGGGGTGAAAGTTGTTCCATTTGGGGCCGTCTATAGCTGGTTGACGTTTGACCGTTTAAAAACGGATGACCCTGTATATACGTTCCTTTTAACTGCGTCTTTTTAACCCTCGTACGCGTCGTTCAGGACTACAGTGTTTACTCGCGATATATGTCCAAAACACGGGCCTAGCCAAGGACATATACCGCCCAGGAGATACTCTATTCTTTGACTATACTTTGGGTATACCCCGCGGCAGAGGGGATAGTTGTGGGACTTTTATCGACTAGGAATTTGGGACATATGTATATGTGTGTAAACACTATATTCGCTGCTTTATTCATAATATTTTTAAACGTATTTGTGGTGGTACCTCTCGCAGACACGTTAGTCTTTCTGTCGTGCTCTTCATTTAATTTAATTTCTCGAAACTCTGTAGGCAAGTAAACGACGATCTCGATATTCTGGATCCAGAAAAGACCCAGACTCCGGACATTGGATGGTTGAAGGTTTATAGAAATATTGGATACTTAAAATCGATGGTTTCTTACGAGTTAAAATGCTTCAATATAGTTTGATAAACCTACAGTTCTTATAGGGAGCACCATTTATCCTGTTTGCAAATATGTAAAAAGCGTATAAAAAAGGACAACCAAACGAAATGCAGAAAACACGATCGACGAACGAGGTATCATTGAGAAAAAATAGCACTTCCCACTCTACACGGCGACGATCGAAAACCATAGTGCATAACCGAAAAACTTATCAATGAAATTACAGTGGAACACCATTTATCCAAACAGTTTAAAGGACACGATGATTCGGATAACTCGGTCGATCGGATAATAGGACTCCACTAACTCTCTCTTGTGTTATTGTCTCTTCGTTCTTCTAACAAGCTGTAATGTTCGTGTAACTGGATTTCGACTCGTCTCTATTTGTGTACATAGACAGTGGAGTTTCTCTGTTTCTGAAGCATTAACAGAAGACGCGGTACGATTGCTTTTAGAAATGTTATGAGCTCGGATAAGTGGTATGCCGTGAGTAGTTGTTCGCCTAATAGGAACTCAACAACGAGTTCGCTAAATTGGGCATTCTGACAATGATAGTTCAGATAAATAGATGGTAGAGAGATTTTCGTCATTTTTTAATTCAATAACCGTTGCGTATTGTTTGCCATTACTGTAAACTTTTCTTGATAAAATGCCCCATAGATTTAAGGTCTGGACTTGTTGATGGCCAAGGTAAAACCTCAACTTCTGCCATCTGAAAATATGCTTTAATTGCTTTCGCACGATGAATTGGTGCATTATCGTGTTGGAAAATAAAATTTGGACCATCAATTCTGGATTCACCATATTCGTCTAACACATATTCTAACAGTTCTTGGTACTTATTGGCGGAAACCACATGATCGGAATTTTACCGTTGTAGCCGAAAGCTGCCCAAATCGTCACGCTACCTCCTCCACAATTTCTGCTCATTCTAATCTCTCTCTCTGATCACGCAGATCATACCATTAATATTGAAAACCGTCCGGACCGTCTAAATTAAATTTCTTTTCATCTGAGAAAATCACATTTCTCCATTTTTTCGTCCATGACATACGATCTTGTGCAAATTTCAATCTTTCATGTTTGTGAAGCTTGGTGAGACAGGGCTTTTACGCTCTTTTTCGGTATTGAAGCGTTTTTCTCGTTTTCAAAACTTGTTGCACACGTCGTACAACAACGGGTAAATTTAATTTTGCCCTGATTTGAGAAGCGTACAATTTATTTTTTCGAGCTTCATAACAAATTTTTCCTCTATCTCTTTGACTCAATTTCTTTGGACGACCTGTAGATATTTTTGCCCCACATTTATCACCCAATTGCAAAAAATGATTAACAACATTTAAAGATCTATGAATTCTTTCTGCGATGTTCCTATTTGACAGATTCTCATGTCCTTGAAAACGCAATGATTAATCCCTTTTCGTGATCATTGAATGACTTTCCACGACCCATTACGCTTTAAATAATTATAACTTGTTTAGAGCATTAAATACTTAGAATTAATATTAAAACATACAAACATGAAAGTGTTTTGTACTTATATACCTTACAAAATTTCTTCCACGTAGTAACAAAAGTATTAGATAAATTATTGTAAATCTAAGATTATTTCGCTCTATTACCAGAATAATTTTCAGCAAATTTCACAATCTATTACGTCCAAACACTTGCACTGTCAAAACTAAACTAAATGCGTCTCCAGTAGAAAGAACACGACTTTTCAAAATATAAACAAACACCACAGAAGGTGTTCCACGACACAGATAAGAATGACAACAGTAAACACGCTAGCTGGGGCTATGAACCTATCATTATTTCGGCCACTGTATGGGTTGACGCTTTTAGGCACTGAAAGCAGAAAAATCAGAGTAACGATTGATGACGAAGACCACGATTTAATTTGTAAACCTAATAACTGTACACAGGTTGGTTTTTTGTGTTTCATGGGGGTGAGTCGCGGTTTCCCAGCAAAGATTCATTTACACATGGCGACGGCAGGCGCCTCTATCCAATAAAAATTTCGTTGTTAGATAATAAAACACGGAAAAGGGAATAAGAAATAGTAAGAAAAAATAGAGAAACGCAAGCGAGGAAAAAAATGTTGAACGCGAAGCGGATACGCACACCGCTATATACGGTCGATGCATGCCGTACATACGTAACGAGGAATCTCGTTTCGTTGCGTTGCGTCTGGTGACCTTGGAAGCGTGCGCTCTAAAGGAGCAAAACCGGCAAATAAACGCCTTCGTAATTTTAGATTCATGAGGCCCGAACGAGTTGTCCGCCGCCCCTGCTCTCTGTCTCCCTTAAACCCATTGTTTCTCGCACTCTTGCCCTTATGCGAGCAGAGTGCACCTTGTATGACTCACAGGTACATACGAGGATCTTTATGCAAAATAAAAGTTTTGTTGCTCGGTTGCGACAAACGGGTGTTAAATGGAAATTTATTCTCTCTTTAGATCTATTTAAATAGATGAAAGTACTGGGGTTGTAACGTACATACGATCGATCAATTATAAAATCATTGATTATAGTGGCTTTTATTTCATCACAGTTACATATACTTGCAATAAGTCACAAGTAAATCATATTTCATACTTGAAGCCGAACTTATTTATGTTACAACCTAATACAAGAATACTATATTTATATGCTTCTCATGGTTTTACTATGCATTCTGTGCTTCGCCTATGCAGTTTTCTCATAAATGCATAAAACCGCGGAAGATAATACCGAGCTCTAGAACCAGATAGCTTGTATTGCCTTATAAAAATAATAAGACCTCGGTATAAATAGATTGATTTAATTATTTCTTACAAAGGCATCTTTACAATTTTAATAATTCCAGAATCGGAAATCTGGAGGTTGTCGTTTTGATATGTCTGGTAGTCGTAGCACATTAACACGTTGAGTATGCGAATTATCTTTAGCTCTTGCTGTGTTTGTTGAATAGTTTGCATGAATTTTTCTTCGAAAAATTGCGTTTCCGATAATGGCTATGGTTATTCGAATTCTTCGGGGAGAAGGTTGCAGAAGAAACAAGATGAGCCAGCGTCAAATGACTATTACAAGCATATAGAGGAATGGACGTTGAAAGAATTTGAACGTGACGTCGACACAGTTGCCATCGCCGAAACTGATCAGCAATGCGGAATGCGTTAAGCGCAAACCACACCTACGAGAAGTAATGCGACCGGACAGCCTATTTTGTGTATCCTGCCGTGCCCTGTCCGGTCCGTATGATGCAATCATTAATCAGATAGCATTATATCCGGAACCGAGCGAACGGGTATAAATCTGCGAACGAAATCTCGATTTCATCGGCGCGGCGCGCGTCGATCGTAAGACTCCATTTAACCCTTCGCGGTCCGAAACCCTCTATCTCTTTCATTTCAGAATTTGCATCGACATCGATTCAATGATGCGATTTAAACACATTTTATGCAAATGTGCATTTGTACAGAGTTAACTTTCGAAGTCGAAGCCAAAGAAAAATTTCTTCACCTTAATAGGAACTCTGCTATATGCTTATAAATGCATGTAGTCCGAAATCTAGTTCTTGCATGAAATTATAAATAAATACAACGCGATCACCGACGTCCAAACGGGCAATTGAAACAATTCTTTATCCTAAATCGTTATCTAAATCTAACCTAATATTTATCCTATTTACCTGTCCCATTTACATATTAACAGTCAGATCTTATCAATGGCACAGCCGTCTTATAGAAACAGCACTCGATAAATGAAATAACAATTTGCGAATACTAATTTCAAGCAGCTCACGCTATTATTCACTGGACACGTTATTCTATTTTTCTACTCATTCCATGGTTAACTTAAATATCACACTAGACCTACGAAATTTGAAAAATCTTCCCCATAAAATTCAGCTATTGGAACAGCGGCGGATCAAACTGATCCAAGCATTGTCGAGCGAGGGTTAAAACGCAACTTGATTGAAGAATTACACGGAGACAAATTCAATTGTCTGCTTCGAGGTGGAACCGGAAGAGGTTAGAGACCAAGACGATCTATGACAGTACGGGTACTGTCATTATCATCGAATTAAAATTACACACTCGGTGTTTTAGCGTACGAGCGGCCGGGGCATTGTTGTCGAGATTCTAAATCTCTCAGAGCATCATTATATTGCCAGCTGCCGGGAGAGTACCGAATTCCTGCTCGCGGACCATTAATCGTCTGTGCATTGTGGCTGCCCCCGGGTGATGCATCGCGCATGCCTCGACTTTCCTCGTGCTCCCGTCGATTACTCACTGCGTCAAGAAACTAATACCAATAAGAAACCGTTGAAACACCTGAGACACTGTATTACGACATTCCTCGGGCAATTGTCTCGCTCTCTTGGCACACGCCGTGAAATTATTGGATAACGGCGCGATTACCCCGAGCTAATCCGGTTTGTATGTTTTATTAGTCACCCAGGGACGAGTGTGAGGGAGGGGTGGGGGTGGTGTGGAGGGGACAGTCAATGAAATCTTCCTGTTAAATCGTAATCCGATTCGCGACGAACCGATATGCCAGATAACAAGGATTATCGACAGACCAATCTGGGTATTTCTGTTCGAGCTCAAGATCGTCTGAAGGTCGTATACATTTATCACTGAACTCGTTGACAGTTGACGTAGTCGAGTCAGGTGAGACACCTGGTATATTGTGTCACTGAAATGCAACTCTCCGAGGAACTGATGAAACGGGAGAAAATTTTCTAGCGGAGGCTTTTCCCTCGAATATCTATTTTGCAAATGATTTATTACATAGTATAGGGACTTGATGTATGTTCACAAGTGAAATTTTCCAGATCGATAGCGAAGAAGATTTGAAAATTTACTTCGATGTGTTTACTTCGATGATTTCGGGAAACAGTGTTTGCATCTATGTACAAGGATTTTTATTCGATTTGTTATTTACACCGTTTATTAACTTTGGTAAATATACCATTTATTTACCTTGGTTCAGTAATAAATTATTTGGATGATGATTTTTTGATGATTTTTTTTTATTTGTTACTCTATATTGTGATCTGAATTCACCGAGTTCACTTTATGAATAAATCATTTGGTAAAAAATCTTGCTTTGTGTTCATGATGAGGGAAATCATATAATTGAAATTTACTATTATAATGATTCTATAAAATATATCATAAAAAGTATCGTTATTTAATGGCATCGATCACAATGATAAAAAAAAAATATATTTTATCTAGAACTTAATAATATCCAATTGTACTTTCACTTAGACAAAGGAGTGAGTGTCAAAATGAAAATACAAAGAAAAATGGATCGGCGATTCATTATTATACATCGTAGCGTTCTCCAACATAAATTGGTCAAAAGAAATTCTACGTAGGCTGAACAAGGATTAAATATAAAATAAATCACCAGATTCTATCACCTTATACTGCTTTTTAACTGTTTGTGTCTTTGAAACTGTGGAAGGATGTGTAAGGATATGTAAATAATAAAGGAATGGTATTACTGTCGTATTGAATTTGCACATCAAGGGGTTAACACGACCATGCAATGCACAGTGTGTTACACGATATATGTCCAGAACACAGATCTAGCCAGGAACATGTATCGGTCAGGAGATACTATTCTTTGATCCACGCCGCATGTAGACAAGAACAGCGAAGCTCTAGAGGCCCCTCACGGGGTATACCCCGCGGCAGTGGGGATAGTGCCAGGACTTTTATCGGCTAGGCATTCGGGACATATATAGAATAAACACTGTATACAATTAATTTGATTTTTTTCATGCGATGTGAAAAATCGTGATATTCACACATATGTGACGCTGGTCGCGAACGTGTCGCATGTTATTGTAATCTACCATTGGCTTGGTTATTCCTCCCCCTCCCTGGTTGTTATTGATAACTGACTACGGATCTTTATACAAAATAAAAATTGTCTACATTAATTGCCAGATGCAGAAGCTACTTTCATTTCATTTCTGAATGGTTTTCAAGGGGTTGAAAGTAATACAGTAGTATTTTTGTAGGTTTTGAGCGATTTTACCGTTCTTCAATTTGATCTGTACATTTTTTACATAAATGCATAAAATCCGCAGTCAATTGATAACAAAAAGGGATTTAGCTCATTGAACGTGATCGCCGGAACTTCGGAAAGCGAAAATGAAAGAAAGATGAGAGAGTGAGAGAGAAAGAGACCAATAAAACGAGCGTCGAAAAAAATGCGAGAGTTCGCGCGCAAGAGGATGGGACACGGAAAGGGGAGAAGAAGGGGGAGGAGACGCGGAGGTGGTGGTAGGTCGTTTTGTGTCTGCAGCCCGTCTAAATATACGCGGTCCTCCTCCTCGGCGATGCAGCTTTTCCACGCAGGAACGCGAGCGAGAGAACGATAGGCACAACCGTCTAATGCTGCCATGCCGCCGCACCATCACCTAGACTACCCTAGAGAATCGACACGACGCACAGTGGTCCCAAAGCCCGTAAACGTGGCCAAAACCTAAAAAATGAACTTTCAGGTAGGTAAGTTTTAAGCATGGGGTTGGTTACTCTAAGAGTGTTTCTAAATGGTGGTAAAAAGCAAAATGATAATTTTTTGATACCTGACCAACAGTCACAGTCCGAACTTCGAGTTCATTAGACCGTGCCTTTTTAAGCTTGTGAAGCGCATTGCCAATTTTAAGTGTACAGTGTACAAATTCCATTGAAACGAATTGATTTTAATCGTGCATTATGGATGCTGTTTCTGGATGTAAGTTGCATAGTTTTTAGTGCCAAGTATTTATTGTTATATGCAAAGGAGAGAGTTCATCATCAGAGACATCAGAAGTTTTACGAACGCGGAATTATGAAGCTACCAGAAAGATGGCAAAAGATTATAGAACAAAATGGAAAATATTTTATTGATTAAAGTTCATTGCTTTGATTTATCAAAGATTTAGAAAATTAAGATTTTTTTAAGATAGATTTATCTATTTGATTTTTTTTTTAATTAGATTTTATTTCACCTAAGGATACCGAAATTACTTTCTTGCCAACCTAATAGATTACGATTTGAACACACTGTATTGGTAAAACAGAGGAAAAGAGAAAATATGTTGCCGGTACGTTAAGCTTCATAAGCAAGCGTGACGTCACAATATAGTTGACGATAACACACTATCGCTGTGCTCAGGTGACAGTACGTGGCCACTCACACACCGCAAGGTCGCTGTGTGTATGTGCACCTACGAGGATCGCAAGGGCCTGGGATTCAACTTGCCATTTCTCAATAATGCAAAGATGTGAATTTGCAGTATGCAATGGTTAGCACTAAATAAAACGATCAATCTAGCGCGCTGGATTCCTAGAAATATCCCTAAAAATTGTTTCTCACAAAGAGCAACAAATAGTTTGACAAATTACATTTAAACAATTTATTTTACAATCGTTAACGTCAATGAGAAGTAATAAAAAATTATTGTTCAACAAATGAAAAAATATTTAGTTATCTATACATAATATTGGTTATGTTGGTATAAGTTTCATGAAAAAATAATGAAAAACAAACAAATTATAACATTGGTTTAATATTGTCTCACCGATATACCTGACCCTTCATTATGTTACACTCTTCGGCGTTTGAGGTTCTTGGACCCTCGAGAGGAATACCCTATGCCCTATACGATTATTATAAAATGTTTCTTGTAATTCATAATTCTGGCATGGAAACATTAATCGATTATTAATCGATTGGGAATTGGTTTGCTGATAAAAATAAGTCTAAACACCTCACAAATTGAATAAGTTAGACCATAGTCTCTCTGACAGATAGCATGCTGTGGAATATTGCAAACCATTTCTCGAAAATGCAAAAGGGATACGTCTGTGGGACTTTCCCCCTAGATTTTTCCCCCATCTTATATCTCTATCTTTTATCTTATATCTGACGCTATTGACCAAGTGCAAGACCCATCTTTGCATTATCGAGAAATGACAAGTGGAACACCGGACCGACCCTCGTGATCCTCGGTCGAGCATGGCGACATGCGTCATTGTTGGCCATATTTTGACGTCACGCTTGCTTGTGAAGCCTGACTTGCGGGCAACATATTTTCTCTTTTCCTGTTTTACGAATACAGTGTGCTGCTCGACACTGAACCACAAACGAGATATAGGAATAGACCTGACACCCAATGTATTTTCGTGTCCGTCGGTTTTGGGGTGTTAGCACCCTACAGAGGCCCCATTACCATTCTGTGTCAACACCCAATGTTACCGATAAAACACGATTTCTGAGCATTATTAGCATGAAGAAAAAATTTTATCCTCCATACGCATTAATTGTATTTAATATGATTTGGCGGAAGCAATGTATTTTATATAATAAATAAATTGTAATGTATTTTATATAATATGTATATTTTATAGCTTTTTTATTACATTTCGATCTAGTAATCCATACATAGTTATATAATTACATCAAAATGTAATAAACATATACTATATAAGTAGTACGCACAGATCTCCTGTCATTTAATAAATTTTTACCGACTGGTTACTTACAATAACTTCATTTATTGTAAGAAATTAAGTAATAAACTACATAATGAGCAAGTATGTTAATACTTAGCTTTCAAAATAAGAAAGTTACGAGAGTTCTATTTTTTCAAATTAAGCGCCGGTATGAAAATCACTTTATTAAATAATGACAGAAAGATAAAATGTTGGATTTTCAATTCGACACAACACGTCCTCGTGCAGGTTTAAATATGAATAATCAGCTTTGAGGTCATGTAACCGATTTCACTCTTTCGACGGGACAGTTTAAGCTAGACTATAATGTTTATTGTAATAACTGATTTCATTGCTCAGCTGCATATAATCGAATTAATACTTGATTTCGGAACTATACATATAAAAGTTATAAAAGTTATTCTACACCTTTGAGCCGTTGGACACTTGTAAAAAAAATACATGCATGACATTAATAATTAATGTTATTTTTTTTTTCATCAGCGCATTCTACACATTGACAACAGAAAATGTTTGAGAGAAATTATATTCCGGAAACGAACCGTTTAGTCAAGAAAAATTGTTAAGGATTTCATAACGTTTTGATTATATAGAGACGTTTTGATTTTGATAGTGTTTGGATTGTTAAGGTTACGGTACTACAGATTCCTATGGACACCAAGCCCCATAAGCTATACCTAGCTCCCCTACTACCATTTAGCTTCTTCTAGCGGCCGTTATAGGGTCACAAGGAAAATCAGGTTTCTCCGTAATTTCTCTTATCGTCTTCATTTGAAAATTCTTAAAAAATCAGGCATATTTTAGCTATTAGAATGCGCATCCATGAATTTTTTCCGAATTTTTAGCTTCAAAACCACATTTTAAAAAATAAAAAGAAAATCGAAATGCCAATTTCATGTAGAAGTTATAAGTAAGTAAGTAAGTAAGTAAGTAAGTTAATATAAGTAAGTTGTAAGTTGTTGTAAGTTTATATTTTTACATATACATCTCATCAAATAGATTGTGTTGGAATCAAACGTTATTTCTGTGACTGTACAAATGGTAATCGCACCATTGGGTGTTACTCCCATATAGATGCGATAATTTATTATTCATCGCATGCTCAATATCTTTCACAAATTGTAAGGCCGGCAGAAATTCTCTCCAAAATTTGTTCTACTGAAGAAACACATTCTGTAGCCAATCTTCTGTACCAGAAGTACATGCATATTATTTAGAATTTGGTATAATATCCGTCTAAGAAATGACTTTTATGAATCATATGAACATGGTACTTGTACGGGCATGGAAAAAATAACAGTTTTTGATTTCTTTTTAATTACGTGCCCCCACTTTGAAAAGGAAGAGGCTAAGTTTCTTCTACAAGAAATCGGCAGTTCAAAAGTTTTTTTATTTTTTAAAATTCAGTTTCGCAGAAAAAAATTCTGAAAAAATTCATAGATATGCACTCTAACAACTGAAGTATGCATGAGTTTTTTCAGAATATAAATTGTGAAGAGGATAAAAGAAATTATGGAAAAACCTGATTTTCTTTATCACCTCATTACTACCCCCTGTGTCGACATATAGGGTTGAAAATTGGCACAAAATATTTTCATTGGATAAGATATCGAATGGCGTATTGCAAATTCAATTTTCGTTGAGGTCACTTTTGACCTCCTTATCCGGCCACACTCTTTGCAGTGACTTATAGCAAAAATGCATACTATACATACATTCTTCGTACATACATGGTCGTACACTTTTCAAAAACGTACTTACATACACATTTCTAGTACGTGAGCTTAATCGTTTTTAACACATACGTGTACAGACTTCGTACACGTTGACACACTTTTTGTACACGTACACGTATACGTTCCTCTGAACAAAAGGAATATTCAGTTAATAAAAGAACTTGTAAAATTTGAAGAAATGCAGTCTCATTATTTTTATGAGGTAAGATCAACTAATTATTTTCAGTGGTGAGTTCTTTCTAGCGCTAATTGTTATAATCCTAGATGGGTAGGCCAATCGCGTTAAAAAATGAAGCAATGTTTAAAAATATATTGGCAAGTGAGTGCAGAATATCAACATTCAAAAGTTTTTATGGTGTATACATTTTACTATTAAAATCTGCTAATATCCTTATTGTACAAAAAAGCACGCGAAGATTACCATTTGAAACAAAAATATCAAAAAGAATCTTAATATGCTTGAAAGCATCTACCATAAATTGTAAAATTCACTATGTAACCTACGATTTCATCGCAAAGCGCTGCTTGACAGTGTTAATATTGCGCAGTTTAATATTTTCACAACTTTCAGCTGTGAAGTGTATGGAATTTTTAATTTAGAAGTTTGAATCTATTACGTATGATGAACAGCGGTTAACAAAAGAGGTAACGTATTGAGCAAAACGTGTTTGAGGTTGTGAGTAGCGAATGCCAGCACACCGACGAATGATTTAACTGGCAAACTGAAATCGCCTTTGGAAGTCAGATTGGTACAATGATTAATGGTGACATTGAGACATCGTTTTCAGTATCGTTGCCTATATAGTATTTCTTTTATTAGCAAATTATTCAAATTTGGAACGTCTTGAACGCAAGAAAACAGAACCGGCGCGTTTGTTCAGCGTTTGTTCTCTATCAAAATTTAAAAAAATCACAGAGTAGATTTTTTCTAAAATATCACGTCACAATGGTCTCTTAACGTCTTCAACGCGTGCATGCTAGTTGTGGGAACCGGTTTTTATACCAGAAACAAGCGTGATATTATATTTTTGAAGTGCAGCGTTTACTCGATGTATGTCCAAAGCACGGGTATAGCCAGGGACATGTATAGAGCACACACTGTATTTGTCAAGTCAAAACATCGCAATAGTACTTGCGTTTATTATATCACAGTTTTGTTGTGAATAATTTCATATTTGCTTAGGGACCTTACTGAGCATGATATTTTTCGATCGTTAATCCATTTTTTCTATGCGTAATTGTATTTTTACGTAGATTGTTGAGCCAGATAAAGAAATGCGAAAATACTTCTTACTAGTGTAACCTTGGACACGAAGATCGGTTACAACTTCACATTTACTAACAAATCCACAAGTCGACAATAGATCCAGAGATCTAATGGATATTATAGAAAACCTACGTATGTTTTTGTGTTTAATTAATTACTTAACACACAATTTTTCGATAACAATTAAATTGGTGGAAACGCAATATTCCTTTTTAACCGTGAAAAAATTACGTTTTATTAATTATTGACACTTAGATTTGTAACTTAGAAATCAATTTTTATTACCATGTATTAAGTGAACCAAACTTTGTTAAGATCTACAAGGTATAAAATGGTTAAGAAAGTATTGTAACGGTAAATCTAGACTTCTCTCTTCTCACATCATTAAACGAGTTGTTTCGATTGTGTGTGTGTCTGTGACGTTTATGGAGACCAGCGTGGCAATCAACGTATTAATTAGGTATTAAAGCTTAACAGAGAATGATAGGATAAAATCACGCAAGGCAGTGAATATTATCCAATTCATGCTATAAATCAATAGCCAACAAACTGGAAGAATCGTACTTATTGTATTAATAGTTTCAATATCGGGCAAGGGTAATACGAATAAAATGTGACAAAATACGATTTGAAATGTCAGGTCACGCGAGGCAAAGTGAAAAACCTTGTCGATCCGGCAGTTTTAAATAGATCTCGCGATCCAAGTAAAAATCCTCGTCCGCGTCCATGGTCGGCGGATAAGTGGTATCGCTAATCTTCGAATATTGCAACAACGAAACCTTTACCCTAGACAATAAATATCTTGCGTCACGAAATTCCCGGCGTTCAAACTTCAACTTGAGTTATTTCGGGCCGTTTGAAAAGCACACTGCTGGCCGCCCTCCGCGCCGCTCGTTGCCGCAGAGATTCGCGCGCAAAGTCTAGTGACTCCGTTGTTTCCTTTATTTTTATAGTTCCGCTCAAAGCGCGTTCACGTGCCGGATGCCGTAAGTAAAGAGACCTATTCATAAATCGAGAGACACGTCCCGGCAAAACACACGTGACTCCGCTCGCATGGTCCTTTGAGGTGTGCTGCTGCTGCTGTTGCTGCTGTTGCTGCTACTGCTACTGTTGCTTGCCTGATACTTGCTTCTGCTTCTGCTGCTGCTGCTGCTGCTGACTCGCACATTCCTCCTTATATAAATTCTTCGGCTTGAGCCAAGCGAATATAGATGTCTGTATATTTGTCACACGATTAACCGTACCCAAAGCGATGCAGAGTACCGTGATTAACATCTCCCACCACCGACAAGCCGATACGCGGTAACCGGGAACTGCGAACGAATCCGCTGTAACTCTACGATACGGTGAACGAATGATTGGCACCGTTCCGGTTGTTGTATGTACAGTGTTATAGTGTTTTCTCGACATATGTCCTCAACACGCGTCTACCCAGGGCCATATATCGACTAAAAGATACATCATCGGAATTATTAGGTTGCCAAGAAAGTAATTTCGGTATTTTTAGGTGAAATAAAATCCAATTTTTTTATCAAAGCAATGAACTTTAATCAATAAAATATTTTCCATTTTGTTCTATGATCTTCTGCCATCTTTCTGGTAGCTTCATAATTCCGCGTTCGTAAAACTTCTGATACTTTTCGGTGGGAAACTGATCCAAGTGCGATTTCAGATCATCATCATTAGTGAATGTTTTACCATTCAAAGAGTTTTGTAAACTTCGGAATAAATGCTAATCTGATGGTGCAATGTCAGGGCTATATGGTGGATGTGACATCACTTCCCAACCAAGCTCCAATAACTTTTCACGCGTTACCATAGATGTGTGTGGCCTAGCGTTATCATGGTGGTATACGATTCCTTTAGCGATTTGCCAATTCTGGCCTTTTTTCTTCGATTGCTATGTCCAGTTTTGTTAGTTGTCGACAATAAACATCTGAATTGATGGTTTGGTTCCTTGGGAACAGCTCAAAATACACAATACCTTTATGATCCCACCAAATTGACAACATGATCTTCTTTTGGCGCAATTCAGCTTTCGGTGTGGTTTGGGATGATTCATCACGCTTGTGGACCATGATCGTTTTCGAGATGTGTTATTGTTAACAACCCATTTCTCATCACCCGTGATGATTCGCTTCGGAAAAGGGTCGATTTCATTTCGTTTGAGATGCATATCGCGTACGTTGATGCGTTGCGTTAAGTGAATTTCTTTCAATTCGTGTGGAACCCAAATATCGAGCTTCTTAACGATTCCGAGACTTTTTCAACGATATTCTATAGTTGTATGCGAGCCATTTAACTTGTCTGCAATCTCTCGGACAGTTATATGACGATCCGATTCAATAATTGCTTTCATTTGGTCATCATCAGCTTCAGATGGTCGACCAGAACGTTGATTATCTTCAAGTGAGAAATTTCCAGAACGGATTTTTTTAAAACAATTCTGGCACGTGCGTTCTGTTAAGCAATCCACACCATAAACTTCACATATATCTTTATGAGCCTCGGCAGCTTTTTTACCTCTACGGAAATAAAAAAGCAATATGTGCCTATAATGTTCGTTTTTTTGCACTCCATGTTCAAATTGACACAGAACTAACAATTTTAATCAAAATTACGTGCAATTTGCTTCAAAAGTAACCTAAAAGATGCAGTTATGAAATGTCAGAAAGAAAACAAACGCGACGTTAACAGAAGTCAATCAAATAAAACATAAAGCCACCTATTAGTGAAAACCGAAATTACTTTCTTGCCAACCCAATATATCATACTTGGTATCATTTTCATTAGAAAAATGCCATGAATATGTTAGTGAAAGTCCTATAAAAAAATAATGAGAAATAAAGATGTTTTGTTACTGGATTATGTAGTAGTGGCCTCCTGGTCTCACACCGATTTGGTCTTACCCGAAACCAAACCCCACACCTTTGCCTCCTGGTCTTACCCGACCCGCATTATGTTTATACTCCTCGGCGACCAAGGCCTCTCGAGCTTCGCAGCCCCTCACGGGGTTTATCCGCGGTAGTGGGGATAGTTTTGGGAATTTTATAGTATAGAGTAAACATTGTATATCTGTAGTACAGTTATACGTATTATATGTATTACAGTTCGAACTATTGTAAAAGATTGTGTTATCATCTGTGAAAATAGCCCGAATACTTTCCTTCGCACGAGCTGAGAAAATATCACGAATTATTTATTGAGAATTATTAAAAAAAGAATGAGAAGAGAATGAGAATGAGAGAAGAGAATGAGTTGAGAATTATTTATTTATTTTTTTTATTTTTTTATTTATTGAGTTTGAATAAAAATGGATTAACAATTACTATAACGGTACAAACGGACGGATAGTGATTCTACACGCAGGAGTAAGACGAGGGATAAGCAGAAAAGAATATTTCTCCGGGAAAAAGTAGATTGAATATCCGTCCGCATGCTCTCTTTAGTATTAGTACATACGATAAGTAGAACCTGTAGGTCCTGAACAGACGACGTCAGCTTACAATTAGTCCCATTTAATAGCACGCGTACTCACTGAATTTTCAAACTTGATTATCTCGAAAACGAAGCGTCAAACAGAACAATGTTATTCCATCTCTTCGTTTTATTCTTACACGTATTAATCATAAATGGGTATATAATTGCTAATAACGTACATACGAAAGTATTTTAGTAGATTTCTACAAAATTTTCTATGATAATTGATGTCTAGATGTAACTATCAAAGTTACTAAGTACCTGATTACTTACAAGGTAATTCATGCAAATTAATTGACAAACAAGTAAATAAACAAGTATAAATGACAATGCTATTCTATCCATTTTGCATTCTAAAATTCTATTCTAAATAAAATTCAATTCGTTTGGATACATCATAAGAAAAATTAAATGCCAAGTTTGAATTAAATGCCAAATAAATTGTCAAATATTTATTACGTAATATATTTTTGTTACTCGCAGTCTTAAATTATAATGAAATTATTCTTACAATGTAAAAATTAATTATTATATTTATAAAAATTAGTTGGATCCATTAAATTTGACAGGACTAAATTGTAAGCACGCTTACAAATCTTTTATAACTGTCGCCTAAAATTTATAATTCAACATCATGTTCGGTATCCTTTATTTCTAAAACAGTCAGTGTAAATGACGAACGTAGCGCTTAACCGTTTACAGCTTCTTCGTCGTTCATAATTTCTTAGAAGAAGAAGAAGAAGAAAGTTTATATTTATTGTATGCTTACGCGTTCTTCGATGGCTATACATACATGATTGAGAAAAACTACGTCCAATTTTATTTTGATTTAAGGGAAATATTATACATAATATACGATATCAGTAGAGCCTGTTCAAAATCTTCGTCGCAAGTCTGACTCGATGTTACAGCACAAGGTGGTTAATGCGTTAAATATTTCGTCTCTTGTATGGTTGGGGCTGGGAACAATGGCGTAGCAGATGGTTCTAGAGTGTGTCACCGGCGACATCAACAAAATGAAACACGCCACCAGGAATATCGTCGCGGCGAAAAATATCCCAGACACGTCGCTAGACGAATCAAATGACCAGGACCCCGTGCATTACGCGCAACAGCATTTTATTCCGGGGCGGGGGTGTGAGTATGCGAACGGCGTGGTGTGGCGTGGTGTGGCGTGGCGTCGCGCGCGCGTCACGACTGGTGTTGTAACTCGAGAAAACAGTAAAGTTTGCCGGTCAAGTGATTTCGAGAATTAAAAATACAGCCGGCGAGCTTTCGTAAGGAGGTCGATATATCAAGGATGAGCCGTGCCCTGTTTATTCGACCGCGCTATTATTGGAGTCGAACCGCGACACAATGGGATCGAAACGAAACCTAATAGAATTCACATCGCGGGACGTCGAACGCACGCGTCCCGTGCAGTCACAACAACAACAACAACAACAACAGTTTGTTCGTTGTTGCGGATTGAGACAGAGATGGCGTTTCAGATGGCACATGCTCGATGGACCGGAAAAAAACAATGTGGCAAATTGAAAATCGGATTACTCGGGCATTGTTCTGTTACGAGTCTGCTCGACTTGGCGCTTATCGGACTCCGCCTAAGATATCGGACAGATACAGTAAGGAGCAAAACTGAACCAGTAACCAGGAACAAGTTTTGTATATAAATCATTAGTAGGAATATAGAAGAATAACAAAAAATCAACATTATAATTATTTTTGTCATAGTTAGAAGCAACTTAAGAAATTTTTTTCAATAATCAATGTCTCCTCGATTAACAATGACGACAAAATTAGATTGACTCGGTTTTGCACCGGTCTCTACAAGAAATGTTTACGTGGGATATATTCTAGTAGTATGTTTACGTATAGCACTTTGGTAGGTTTACAAACTATTAGTCTACGTCTTAACACTCAGTTCTTCGCAATCAGTCGAACGGAAAAGCACGCAAGTGAAGTAAGAATAAATATAAACTAAATTGCTCCAAATTCTGTAAAAAAGAGTCATTTCTCTTTTGAATGTCGACTTGTCAACGCGTAAGACAGCGAAAACCTGCAGTGTTAGTCAATCGACAGTGCAGAGAATAAGAAAAAAAAATACTGTAAAAGTATATTATTAAATGTTGGAAGAAGACCAAAAATACCGAAACCACCTATTTCACGAAGTTTATTATTCTATTTTGGGACACCCTGTATAAAGTACACACTCTCTCTACTGATATTTACTAAAATTATTGAATTAGAAAATTAATTAATTAATTAATAGTCTAGTAATGCGGCCTTGAAATCGATGCGACAAAAAAATAAATAGTGAAAAAAGAACAGCAACAACAATTTTTCGATGGAGAAGAACTTTCGAAAAATGAAAATTGCTCAAATGCACATTTCTCCTTGTTGTATCTTACGTACGCGCGACCCCTGAATGACGAAGTCAGTATGTAACAGTCAGTGCTAAAACAACATTGGGGTACAGTTCACACGATGGCCTTGAACCGGCGAAATCTGTCGTCTCTGCGTAGCGTTGGCGAGTGCGAATTACAAGTCGCGAAACGGGAAACGGCCTCCGCGTGGTCATCGCCATCGTTCTGCGGTGGTAACGCAGTGATTTACCTACTTAAAACGCGCATTGGTTCGCTAAACTTCTTTAATGCACAACGGTCGCGTTGTCTTCGTGGCTGTGGCCAATTAGCCGCGAATCATGTAGCGAGAATCGCGGTGAGCGTGCACGGAAACAGGACGGCCAACGGCATCGAAGAACCATACGAAGAGAGAAAGAGAGAGAGAGAGACAGAGGAATGGAAAGAGGATAGCGGAATGCAAGAGAGAAAGAGAACGCCCTGCACGTGAATAAGATCCATTTACACCGAGACCTTAAGCAACCTTTGAGCACGCGCGCTGCGGGGTTATTCCCTCGCGACCACGAAGTTCGAAAGAAATCGTACGCGCTCCCTCCCTTTTTCCTCTGCATAGGATAATTCTCTGTCGAACTCCGAGAAAACTTACTCATACGGAGGAGTCAAACAAGACCGGATGGTTAAAGAAACTCAGAACCTGCTGAGCCATTGGATAAAATTGTAATTTTGGACAAAAATCACGATTTCATCCAAAGGTCGAAAGAGTTCTAAAACTATAGGTTCTACAAGATCCAAAGGATGATACGAAAGTAGCTACAGTGTTTGCTCGATATATGTCCAAAACACAGGTCTAGCCAAGGACATATAGCGGCCAGGAGATTACTACTGTTTGATCCAAGCCGAACGTAGAAGAGGACAGCGAAGCTCAAGTGGTCTACATATTTGTGGCCCCTCTCGAGGTAAAACCCGCGGCAGTGGGGCTAGTTCTGGTACTTTTATCGGCTAGACATTTGGGATACATATATAGAGCAAACACTATACCTCCTTTCGAATAATCTTATTTACTTTTCTAGAAATTAAGTTTATCCCTCTTTTTCCTCTGCATAGAATAATTCTCTATCAAATTCCGAGAAAGCTTCAATCTTATTTGCACCGAGGAGTCATTCAATACCGGATTGGCTGAGAATAGGAAAATTTAATTCTACTGTCCTAGCGGATAAATTATAATTTTCGATACAAATTGCGATTTTATCTAGGGATCGATACAGTTCTAAAACTGTTCTAGAAGGATCATCAGTCAAATATTAACCGGATTTTGTATTATACAACGGCATAGTTGTTCTTATTTAGATAAGATCAAGTGGAAGTTCAAACATGCATGCCTTACATCAATCTGCACTTTTCGATAGTTGGAAAGATGATTGAGCGAATAACACTAACAATGCTAAGGTAATTATTTACATTAGGGGCTTCCTCACCGATTTTGATGACCTTGAAATATGTTGTCAAGGATATCATTCTGAACAACTTTTTCCTATACATGTTACCGCCGCTCAGCTTTAGTTTCCGAGATATTCGCAAAAAAGTTTCAACATCTCAAAAAGTGATCGGAGTAGGTGTGTGTAGGACTGTGTAAAATAGTATTTCAAATAGTTGACAGTAACTTATATTTTTATGATTTATTGTAGTCTGTTTATCAACATGTTGCATATTCGTAATTAAACTACAAATAATACTTTGCTAACTATTATAACTTCTCATGTTAAAAATTATAATTTATAATATTAACTACTTGCTCAACTTATTTTCATCGTAAGGAAATATTTGAAATACAAAATAAAAATATTTCATTTTATCTATGTGGTTATCAAAAAAAAAAAATATTTCATTTAAAGTAGTATCTTATTTGAACCACATTAAATTATACTATATACCAAATCATTAATGATCGTTAATATACGTTGCAAAATATGATGGAAAACCTTGTATCCAATGTTCCACATACGAATACTAATCCTACATTATAAAATACTAATGTAAAGTGTACTTACTTCTGAATCTTCTGTACCTCCGTCGGTTCCACAGCACACAATTATTCACTCACGAGAATAGGTCCGAATAATTGAACAACAATCACTAAACAACACACACACACACACGCACACGACACATTTTATAAAATCGTGACAACGAACGACGAGATGTCACTTCGACCACGAACAAAATAATACTGCGATTTTAACAATGATCCCTTCCACGGAGGTGGTGCGGTCAGGTTATCCTAGGCAGGTTAGACGCTGAGGGTCCATAAACACTAGATACAAAACCAAGGAAAAAAAATTATGGCGGGGCGCCGACCCTATTTCCCGGAATTCCCTGTTTTCGTATCACACGTCCGTGGGAAGGGAACGGTTAAAATCGCAGTATTATTTTATTCGTGGTCGGAGTAACATCTTCTCGTCTGCTGTCACGATTTCGTTAAGTGTGTTGTGTGTGTGTTGTTTAGTGATTGTTGTTCAATTATTCGGACCTATTCTCGTGAGTGAATAATTGTGTGCTGTGGATCCGACGGAGGTACAGAAGATTCAGAAGTAAGTACACTTTACATTAGTATTTTATAATGTAGTTTGTAGTACATTAGTATTATATTTTATTATTCGTATGTAGAATATTGGATGCAAGGTTTTCTTTCATATTTTCCAACTTCAATGTCCCTTTAACACTAGATTTACAAAGCACTAAAACTGACTACTTAACATTATTTTACAAAAATAACAAGAACTTGTCTATCCACATTTGTATCAATATTTTAAATAATATATACTCAAAAAAATAATTTTGTTGAATAATTCCCCATGGATACGTCTTCACAATGTCAATAATTGTAAATTATAAATATTAGATCCCGTCATTTTGACAGGCCCCGTGAACCTAGTGTCAAATTTCGTTTGTCTCGAGGCACGCACACGATTATGTTCCATCTCACACACTGTACACTTTACATTAGTGTTTTGTAATGTAGGATTATTATTTGTTGGTAGAATTTTGGATGCAAGGTTTTCTTTCCTATTTTGCAACTTCAATGTCCCTTTAACACTAGATTTACAGAGCACTAAAACTGACTACTTAACATTATTTGGTAATTATTTACATTAGGGGCTTCCTCATTGATTTTGATGACCTTGAAATATGTTGTCAAGATCATCATTCTAAACAACTCTTTTCTATACATGTTACTGCTTCTCAGCTATAGTTTCCGATATATTCGCAACAGAGTTTGGACATCTCAAAAAGTGATCGCAGTAGGTGTGGGTTAGATTTGAAATTGTGACACAACTTAAAACGACTTCAATCAGTTGAGACACACTGTCTTGTCTGTTTATGTTGACAGGTCATATACGGACATATTTCGGGTCATACTTCAAGGTCATCAAAATCGGTGAGGAAGCCCCTAATGTAAATAATTACCAATGCTAACAATAGTATTGTTACACGTTTGAAACTATTGAAGGTGCAAAATACATAAAAATCTTGCATAGAATGGATGCCAACACGAATTATTGAATTATAATTACGTGATAAATGTAATTTTTTGGTTTAACACGAATTATGGTCATTCGCTGGACAGGTCATCCTAGTTTCTATTTAAAACATAAACGATGCAATATTTTTCATGGGATATAGACAAAACAAAAAATTTGACTTTTCGCGTAAATATTTCCTCACGGAAGTTATTTGAAGGGAGTCACTCGTCGACCACGAAGAGACACAGAAGAAGAAGAAGAAGAAGACGAAAAAAAGAGATCAAGGTGACCTTCCTCTCTTTTTCTCTTACGGAATGCTGCATTTTTTTTTACGCGGAGCGCAATAACAGTCGCCGAGACGAGCCGAACAGGCTTTAATGGAAGTCATCAAGGTTACGGAAGCTCGTAAATCGATTTACAAATTGACGACCGAGTCTGATTCGACAGTAATAACACATAATGTCCGCAATTTCGAATCCGCGACGAGCTCGTTCACGAAATGCTAATTTCTTGGGGCGTTCATATTGCAGGAGATTACCACTGTGCTAACACAGGACGACGGACACCGATTTCGTTGGTCGATGGACTTTCAGATATTGAAAAGACGAATGAAACACCGAGTATTTAAATCTCTTAATATTATATTTTAGCAGAAAAGCCACCGAGGTATTACAATTTCTTCTTCGTTCAGTTTTCGGTAGATGTTGAAGGATCAGTGACTATATTATGTATAACAAGAACGACAAGTATTAGAATAGAATAAGTATTCCTAAGGTTTACAATTATTCGAAATATCCAATAAATGAATTTTAGATACAGAGATTTCTTGTCGCTATTAATTTAAAAAAGAGGAGAATAAAGAATGCAGAAGGAAATATTGATAGATTACTGTAAATTCATTTCCATTAACGACAGAACTTGTTTTCATAAAACGGTAGAAGAAATCTGAATTATTATAAAATAAGTGAAAGCAAATATTAAAAGCAGATATGTAACAATAAATATTACTTCATATTAATAGCGTTGTCAATTGGTAATTAGTATACAATCACCAATTAATAGTTGATAAAACGTTATACTTAACCCTTAACCCGCGAGAGCAGTGTCGCTCGTGAAGTAGAGTTTAATTTCGCTTTGTTGCATTTCAGACATCACTGCTACTTATTGACAGCGACTCGCATAATGCAGTAGAGATACGCAGATATAATACTTCATCGCAGTATTCGATATAATAACTAGACAGCAGATTTTATGCAAAATAAAAATTATCTACACCAATTGCATGGCAGGAGCCAAATACGAATTTCTTTCTTTATTTTAATCCTTTGAAGACGCATGCCTACTCTGCGTCTAATTCCTGAAGTTGCAAACATATAATTTAAGTATGCACATAAGAAAAGATCAGTATACGTATACAGTGTTTACTCGATACGTCCAAAAGACGGGTCTAGCCAGAGACATATAGCGGCCAGGAGATACTGTTCTTTGATCTACGCCGAACGTAGAAAAGGACAGCGAAGCTCTAAAGGCGACCCCTCACGGAGTATAGAGAACACGGAGTATAAAGAAAAAATGTTCTTAGTATTTAAAAAAATCCTCGTTCTCAAAGGTTTAATAGTGTTAGTATAAATTGAAAGTAATATATATTGACATTCTTATTTTCTTGTACTTTTCTTCATTTTCTCTACTCTAAATTTTAGCTACTAATTTTTGCCATAAGCATAATGCTGTCTCTGTTGTGAACTAACAAGGGACATCGCAAGACCATTGAGGAATTCCAAGATAATTGAAAGGAAATTAAAACAGTACAAACTCAATTCATGCAACCCACAGATCCAATCCGTGCACTGATGGGTTAATGAAATTTGAAAATTATATTTATTAGATTGTGTAGTTTGTTGAAAAATATTTTACATAGTCTCGCGAACTAGAGGGTGTGAGATAAAATTATTGTAATCGACAGAATTCTAGCCTTATAATTTTAATTTTTCCCAGTTTAACGAACGAAGTTCAACCAAGAATATACGGTGTCCCGTGATGACATTATCGAAGCACAGCGACACCGGAGAAGATCCGCGTGCGACACCTGCTACAAACTTGTTCCCGAGGCGGTGAACGTTCGGACCAGAGAGCACGCGAATATAATAAAGATACGCGCGGGGCGGTCGTTTAAAGATTACGTTCGGGTGCACGAACGTCGTGGCGCTCGAGGGGTTAATTATCCATTTCTCGTGTTTATTTATTCCCAATAAATTCTTGATCAACAACCGTCACCGGTGCCCCAGGTGCTAATATTCATCTGGACCGTCCACTCTGCAATATTTTCTCTCTTTACATCGAACCTCGTGCTCGGTTTTCTCCGCTTCCGGATTTCATGGCTAAAATGTTTTGACGCATTCATTTGATATTAAATTTTTTAACCTATATCTTTAGGTTCAACATGGGCTTCGTATTAAACGAAGCCAGTTCACGATTTGAACTGGCTACTAGAAAATTAAAAAGGTCACGGTCATTTGTCACTCCGGGCCTAAATTAAAATAACGGGCAAGAGTTGAAATAAATGGATAAGCATTGTGAATGATTCAATCTCTCTGCATAGATTATAATAGATGCTTTACGAGTTAGAGAAAGTTGTAGTAGTTTTTGTTTTTAATATAACATAAAACGAATTCGTTTTTCACCTATGCTATGTCCGACTCAAACTGGAAGTGACCAAGTACGAATATGTTAAGAGACTTACAAAAAAGGTTTGTGAATAGAAATTTGTGGATTTTGTTAAAATACAAACGAAAATATGCAGGGAAGTCTGATAACAAAATATTTTATAGTTTTACGGTAAAAAGGGTTTTACAGTCAACATAAAATATCATTAGGTGCTGCAATACACACACTTACACCCTGTTTCAGAGATCTGCGATTCAAGGATCTAATTAAAATATTGCTGGAACCATTGACGCCAATCAACTATAGACACAAAAAATCATCTAGAAACAATGAATAATTTCGGAGGTCTATGTTCGTTTGATTGTTTTCATTTTCTTCAGAGTGTTTACTCGATATACAAGGTGACCCCACTTTTGTGCCAGAAAATTTGGGAGGTGGTGGAAAAAGTCATTCTAAACATGGTTTACTTTTTTGTGTTTTTCCAATTTCGGCCCCATGTTTAAAATGACTTTTTCTACCACCTCCCAAATTTTCTGGCACAAAAGTGGGGTCACCCTGTATGTCCAAAACTAATGTTTGATCCACGCCGAACGTAGAAAAGGACAATACGTAGTGAAAACAGGAAATGATGAGAAATATGGAAGTTTTCTTATTGGATCAGTAGTGGTCTCCTGGTCTCCCACCCATATATCTGAACCGTATTATGTTACACTCCTCGGCAACCGAGGTCTCTCAAACTTCATGGCCCCTGACGGGGTATATCTTTTATCAGCTAGGCATTTGGGTCATATAGAGAGACCGAAACACTGTATTTTGCGAGACTCGTTAGTTTTATCGAATCGTTTGATCCTATGAATTGTTCCTCAGGCTTTTCACGTGTTAAATCTTTTCGTTGTGTAGCAATTATTAAATAGAATACTGTCTGGGGTCAGGGGTGACTTCTCCTAGCTGTGTAACTGCCATCATTAAATTTTTAATGAGCCGATATCCTTCCGAAGCGTACTGCGGATATAAATCACGGTGAATCTCGAACGATAATTTTCCTTGTTAGAATGCTCGTCATATCCTGGCCAATGCTCGTGTGAGGTCGCAGCAGACGACGCATTAAATCGCGTCGCGCATGAAACCCGTGGCCGTCCAGCGTCGCCAAGCTGGCAATAAAGACTAATTGAGATTAGCACACCGGGCGTGCTACGTTAAGCAGGTGCGCACGCCACGAAGAAAAAGGAAGAGGACGAAGCGTGCTGGACCGGGAAGGAAGAGAGGACAGGACCGAGCATGCAAAGGAAGAGACGACAGAACACCGACCACGATGACACGTTCTTAGAGCGAGTTCGATGCGGACGAACACAGTTTCCGACAACCGACATGGGAACGATGCAAGTTACATACACCGGTTTTCGGTCCTATCGGTTAGCTCGTATGCGAGCGATCGTTTGCTTAACAAGGCGGATTCTGTGAACCGGGAGTTCTATGAAACTGTTTTGGGACGACTTGATTTTAAGGTAAAGGCACCAGTAGTTGTCCAGTTAAGAGAATTTTTCCACGCGAACAATAGTAACCATTTGCTCTGTCATCAAATAGCGTTAGTCTATGCCTGAAGACACTCTTCAAGTCTTCTAGATTATGTAACAAAGCCACTTTTTAAAAAAAGTTTACGTACACAAATTTAAGAAACATATTTAAAAATTCAGTAATTGCATCAGAAGTGGATCACTCTTAAAAATGAAAAATCTAGTAATTGACCTTCTGACCTTCTGTTCGTTAGTACACCCCGTGGCAGAATGTTTCCGATCGGAGGCATTGAAACGGATTTTAGAGAAAACATTCACAATTTAGAAGTATAAAATATTACTTTACGGGGTTAAAACTGATGGGAAATGAAAATGGGCTTATTAACGAATGAAAAACAACAAAATAACATAAGCTTACATGTATTATGGCAAAGAAACGAACAAATAAACAAATTGTTACTCGGGAAAAAGTTTCCGATTAATACAACTGCTGGAAGACCGTCTTCTGTTATCATTTCAAAATAACCCAAACTCGTAGATCTTTTTGCGAATTTTCATTTTATAAAAATCTGAATATTCAACAACTACATTTTTTGAGTCTAGTGTTTTTAGTCAGATGGTATCTTGTGGTAATGGAAAATAAAAAGTACTATTAACTTTCGTTAATGCATATACATTTCTTTGTACTTTACGTGTTTCAATGTTTACCCAATTATACATACATGATCCGTACAATTTTTCTTTTGTGGTCGATTCAAAATTACGTCTATTTGAGTACGTACTTACTGTATTATCGGAATTCTAGAAAGTGATCAATCATGTAAAACAATTGAAAGAAACAGGAGCCAAGTACATAGACATTTCTTTCTTTCTTCGTTTAATAAATTCATTAAATCCAAAAGAAATGATTGATTTACTTATGTAACCTTTAGTGGCCCGGGACGGGCACTGTAATGACCAGGGACAAACTTGGGAATTTTGCGTAACATGTTCTTCTGTCTTTATTTTTTTTTTTTTAATTTTTTTCATGTAATTCTTAGCAAATGTAATTTTTTCAAAATCTTTATCGCGAGTCGTTTAGTAAATCAATACTTCTAATTGCTTAAAAACAGCTCAATTAGTTTGGTCCAGTTTTAGAAAAGTTATTCTGATTTAGAGGAGGTTCGAATAGTTTCGTGGACAACTTTATATGCATTTCCTCTGTAGGCAACGTAATAACTAACATGAGCTCACGTGACGTTATAGTAATGTGTCTATACCCTTACTTTCAATAGGTGCTTGTGGGAAAGCGACGCGCAAGCTTAAAAATGGTCCAATCGAAGTTCGAGGTGTATGCGTGTCCGGGACCCTGGCAATCCATACGGATATGATCAGGGTCGACAGGTAGTCGTGTACTTCGCTTCACGGCCACCAGAAATCAATCAAGGTGGGTCAGCCAGGTACGCACAGGTGTTGACGGTACCAGCTCGGTCTGTTTGCTCCGGGGTTTTCTCGTTATATACCCTAAATAAGAACTAGCTATGGGCGACAGTATCACGGATAATCGAGTTTTCTTTGCTCCTCTAGTATCGGATCACTGACCGTCTAAATAATGAAATGAGTCGTTAAAGTTACGCTAGGCTTTTGATAATATAAAATTGTTCTTCAATGTAGACACTCGTAAGTACAAACAGTGAACAATTTCAATCTTTTGGACTCAACCGCTAAATTGCTAAACGTTCAAATGTGGTTCAAATAAATACACTCACCATACACCCTCGTATGAAGGAAATGAACAACGTCATTGTAACGAAAATATTCTCCCCAAGAGTGTCATAGGCACCAGGTATTTTGCCTAAAAATTCCAAACAAATACTACATCTTTTACTGGATAAATGTACTAAATATCTAGCCTATAATTGTCCCAAAATTATCCCCATTACTTCGTTGTTCTTTTCTATGTTCGGCAGTGGATCAAAGAATACTATCTTCTAGCCGATAATTGTCGCTGGCCAAACCCGTGTTTCGGACAATTATCGAATAGACACTGTATTTCCAATTTCTGGACAGTACAGTCTCGATTATGTAAAAGAGATGTATACTAATCGATCGCCGAGAAAAATATTACAATACGGGATTAGATATATCGATGAAACAATATTCTACTAATCCAGTGACGAAACTCTTTTGTTTTTAATTATTTTTTTATGAAACTATTGCCAACATATTTTTCATATTTTTCTGATTAAAATGAAACCAAACGCGACATAATTCGGATCATATTTGCTTTTCCAATTGGCGATTCGACACAATCTTGATATTCCGAACCGATAACATGTGAATTCTCGATTATCTAAATACCTACGTGTTTTGCATGTAAATAGTTCAATCTAAAACGATCCGTATACAACACTGTAGCTAGATAACTATTCTATTGTACAAACACTCATGTTCCATTGATTAGTACGAATAATCGAGGTTTTACCGAATCGTGAATTGAACAAGTAAATGTAATCCAAATTTCATCGTGTTTGGTGTCACCTCAATCGAAAAAATGTCAGAAGTATGTTCGTAAAGATTTTATAAAAATATATTTAAAAATAACGGAGGACCAACTAAATACTGAGTTTTCTGGTCAAATAATTAATTTGTACTTATATTTGTAACATTTTGTTAAGTCCAACTAGAAAATGATTAAGTGAACCAATATTTATTTCGTACAAAAATTCCAAATTTTTGTAACATTGATTAATAAACACATTAATATAAAAATGATATTATTCAAATACATTATGTGTTCTACTAATTACATTGTAACGAATCACATACCAATAATAAAAGATAGAAATGTTACATGAAAAACACTGTTATATCATAAAAATGATATGAACCTATCATTATTTCGGCCACTGTATGTATATCTCGCGGTAGTAGGGATAATTCCGTGTCATTTATCATCCAGGCCTCGACGACAAATATCGAATTCACTGTATTTAATAATTCAGACAAAACGCAATTTTTCCAAAATTTTTATTAGCTTAGCAGAACAACTGAATCGTTGTCTGGACCACTTATAAAAACGTTATAGTCTGGGTTAAAATGTTTGCCATATATCAATTACGAGACTGACTGTGAGTAACATAACACGGTCCCGAAGTTTTCGCGTACATTGAAACATATTACTCTAAAACGTCCAGAAGCTTCGTTCGTAGGAGACAATAGGCAGCAGATAGTCCGGAGATCGGTTAATTTGCTTCGCGGCTGCGATATCGTTGCTCCCATTTTTATTGTTGCGCGATAATCCACATAAAATGGTGCAGTGTGATGTCACATGGCGATAAAGCTGTATCATCGGGGCAGGCACTCGAGACGCGCGTCCGTCCGTCGTCGTCAGTCGTTCCCGACAATATATTGGGTTGGCAAGAAAGTAATTTCGGTTTTCACTAATATTAGGTTGTCCCGAAAGTTCTTTCTGTTTTTTTAACAGGTATTATAAATTGGATCAAACGATTTTTGAGCAATTAGAAGAATTGGTTTTCCAAATGATGTGCAAAAAAAATTTTGAAAATATTGCAATTGTTAGGAATTATAAGAGCAAATAAAAAAGGCACTTTCCAAAACGTTTTTATTAGAGCTTGTAATGAAAATTTAAAATATGCGTTTTGTAGATCTACGTTAATTATAAACATACTGAAAATTTCATTGAAATCGGTTGATGCAGATAAAAACGACACGCATCTAAAGATGTTAGAATTTGTGGATTTTAAGCGAAAAGTGACCAAAAGTCACGATTTCCACCATTACTACTTGTAGCTTATGTGTATCTAATCGATTTCGATGAAATTTTCAGCATGTGTATAATTAACATAGATCTACAAAACTCATATTTTAAATTTTCACTACAGGTTCAAATAAAAAAGTTGTGAAAAGTGCCATTTTTAATTACTCATGTAATTCTTACCAATTGCAATTTTTTCAAAATCTTTTTTGCACAACAGGTGGAAAACCAATTCTTCTAATTCCTGAAAAAATGTCAGGTCGTTTCATCCAATTTATAATACCTGTTAAAAAACGGAAAGAACTTTCGGGACAACCTAATACATGGCTTTAGGTTTTGTTTGGTTGACTTCTGTTAACGTTGCGTTTGTTTTCTTTCTGAAATTTCATAACTGCATCTTTTAGGTTACTTTTGAAGCAAATTGCACGTAATTTTGATTAAAATTGTTAGTTCTGTGTCAATTTGAACATGGAGTGCAAAAACAAACATTATAGGCAGATATTGCTTTTTTATTTCCGTAGAGGTAAAAAAGCTGCCGAGGCTCATAAAGGTATATGTGAAGTTTATGGTGTGGATTGCTTAACAGAACGCACGTGCCAGAATTGTTTTAAAAAATTCCGTTCTGGAAATTTCTCACTTGAAGATGATCAACGTTCTGGTCGACCATCTGAAGCTGATGATGACCAAATGAAAGTCATTATTGAATCGAATCGTCATATAACTGTCCGAGAGATTGTAGACAGGTTAAATGTCTCGCGTACAACTATAGAATATCGTTTAAAAAGTCTCGGAATCGTTAAGAAGCTCGATATTTGGGTTTCACACGAATTGAAAGAAATTCACTTAACGCAACGCATCAACGTACGCGATATGCATCTCAAACGAAATGAAATCGACCCTTTTCCGAAGCGAATCATCACTGGTGATGAGAAATGGGTTGTTTACAATAACACATCTCGAAAACGATCATGGTCCAAGCGTGATGAATCAGCCGAAACCACACCGAAAGCTGAATTGCACCAAAAGAAGATCATGTTGTCAATTTGGTGGGATTACAAAGGTATTGTGTATTTTGAGCCGCTCCCAAGGAACCAAACCATCGATTCAGATGTTTATTGTCGGCAACTAACAAAACTGGACATAGCAATCAAAGAAAAACGGCCAGAATTGGCAAATCGCAAAGGAATCGTGTTCCACCATGATAACGCTAGGCCACACGCATCTTTGGTAACACGTGAAAAGTTATTGGAGCTTGGTTGGGAAGTGATGTCACATCCACCATATAGCCCTGACATTGCACCATCAGATTATCATTTATTCCGAAGTTTACAAAACTCTTTGAATGGTAAAACATTCACTAATGATGATGATCTGAAATCGCACTTGGATCAGTTTTTCACCGAAAGGAATCAGAAGTTTTTTGAGCGCGGAATTATGAAGCTACCAGAGAGATGGCAAAAGATCATAGAACAAAATGGAAAATTTTTTATTGATAAAGTTGATTGCTTTTTTATAAAAATTATTTCACCTAAAAATACCGAAATTATCTTTTTGCCAACCTAATATTATATTGCTTTCGAGTTGTATGTATACACGCTCTATCGCCACAAAGGCGTAATTTGAATGGAATTGTAAGATTCTAATGAGCTATTTAAAGAAAGATAAGTGGTCGAGCCACGTTATACATATAATTCTACATGTCGGATTGATGGCGACACCTTTAGATGATCATTCAGATCACTAGTCCATATTATTCGGTTCACTTGAACCTTCACTTGTCACATCGCATCGGCTGATATTGTCTTTTCGCGGTCTGTGCCAATTGTTTCATGACAACTGGACTGACTTTTATATTTACTGGACTGACACATCCACCATATATCCCTGACATTGCACCATCAGATTATCATTTATTCCGAAGTTTACAAAACTCTTTGAATGGTAAAACATTCACCAATGATGATGATCTGAAATCGCACTTGGATCAGTTTTTCACCGAAAAGGATCCGAAGTTTTATGAGCGCGGAATTATGAAGCTACCAGAAAGATGGTAAAAGATCATAGAACAAAATGGAAAGTATTTTATTGATTAAAGTTCATTGCTTTGATAAAAAAATTGGATTTTATTTCACCTAAAAATACCGAAATTACTTTCTTGCCAACCTAATAAAATCATTGGAACGAGTAGCCGCGGATTCGGTCATTTAGATCGACGCCGATGGAATACGATTTTCGTCGGTGGCGGTTTCTATCGGACGAAACAAGATCGGACGTCGCGACGCTACTGCCCGGCTAGATAAGGCAATAATCGAGGAACAGGTACGAAACGAGAGCGAGAAAACCGCAGGAACTCGACAGGAGAGAAAGAGAGACGCGACCATCGGCACCGGACGACACTCGACACTATTACATCCTTATAAAGAAGAAGAACGGACCACTTTTAGATCTTACCACGGCTCTGGCACGACCAGGGAGAGCTTTCTGTCACGATACGCGCTTGGCCAAGCAGAGAACCAACGAGAATCTTCCAAGTCATTAGCTGCGACAATTAATTATTCATCAGTTTTTCTTTTTGTTCATAACAAGATAATAATACGGGGAAAACGCCACTTGGACAGTTTAATGCCATTAATCCTGTATACGTCAATGTTCATCGTTCTTGCGGCTAAAGATCATTCCTTCGGCTGTTCTTTGAACGCTTTTTAGCGGCGCACTGTTGACGTCATAAATCTGCAACGTTGATCAAAATCTACTGTGAATTTACTGTGATCTTAAGTCTTAATTTTTTGTAATTATTTCTTGCAAGTTATTGATATCTCTTCGTTGTATGTATTAGGTTGTCCGGAAAGTTCTTTTCGTTTTTTTAACAGGTATTATAAATTGGATCAAACGACCTGTCATTTTTTGAGCAATTAGAAGAATTGGTTTTCCAAATGATGTGTAAAAAAGATTTTGAAAAAATTGCAATTGGTAAGAATTACATGAGAAATTAAAAATGGCACTTTTCACAACTTTTTTATTTGAACATATAGTGAAAATTTAAAATATGCGTTTTGTAGATCTATGTTAATTATACACATGCTGAAAATTTCATCGAAATCGATTAATATACACATGAGCTACGAAGTGGTGATAATCGTGGTTTTTCATGACTTGTGGTCACTTTTTGCTTAAAATCCACAAATTCTAACATCTTTAGATGCGTGTCGTTTTTATCTGCATCGACCGATTTCGATGAAATTTTCAGTATGTTTATAATTAAGGTAGATCTACAAAACGCATATTTTAAATTATCATTACAGGCTCTAATAAAAAAGTTTTGGAAAGTGCCTTTTTTATTTGCTCTTATAATTCCTAGCAATTGCGATTTTTTCAAATTCTTTTTTGCACGTCATTCGGTAAACCAATTCTTCTAATTGCTCAAAAAATGTCAGGTCGTTTGATCCAATTTATAATAAATGTTAAAAAAACGAAAAGAACTTTCCGGACAACCTAATATGTTACATGCTCCAATATTAATCGCTAGACTACGGATTTGATGCATTTCCAACAGGAATTGCGTAGGATCTACTTGGAACAGTAAATAGGTTAAATGATATAAAGTGATTCAAAATTTTTGTTTTTTCTTAGCTTTAGATCGCATCTTTGTAAGTGTCATTTGTCATGTATGCTTCTATCTTATTACGCTGAAATTGAAAATTAAATTTATGTTGATTGAACTTCATTCTTAAATTATACACTCGAAGATTGTGATGTCTGCTTATCGTAGCCTGCTGTTCTGCAAAAAATAATGTCTAATTCTATACATATAGGGTGTCTCAAAACACGTGAACGTAAATTCAGGGATGAATTCAATACGTTAAAGTAAGAAAAAAGAATGTTCCTATAAACATACATCCGATATGAGCTTGTATCTAAATTATAGCCGTTCTCGTATGATACCCGGTTGTTTAATAAGTGTCATAGAAATTGTTTGAAATAGCCATCATCGACTAGAATGCAAGCTTCCAATCGGTGTATCATAGATCTTCTCACTCGTTCAAAAATTGCCTGATATTGTTCGAATTTGCCGACATTATCTTGAATACGATATTTTCTCATGAATACGATAATTCCACAAGATTGTTTACTGGTGTACTTGTAAACCAAAGACTTTGGAGCCATACGAATTACTGGAGTACATACACAGCTATACTTTGGAAACAGGGTCGTATAGGGTATATTATATTTATATGAACTTTTTTCTTTAACGTACCGAATCCATCTCTGAAATTACGTACACATGTTTCGAAACACACTGTATATCTAGTATCTACTCTTATAGATAGATATTTTTCTACATAATTGTCTCCTTTCCTCATTCCAACGATAAAGAAAACGTTCTTCCTTATTGTTCTATTTACATGTATAGCATTGTGCTTCGCGAGTATTGAAGATATTACTAATTAGTAATTACGTTTGTAGAGAAGTAAACACCAATTTTTATAGATATACATACATAAGTACTTCCACGATAGTTTTCTTTCTGCAAAAAATTATTGTATTGCACTTATCTTTGTAAGCGATTGTTTTCAAACGTATGGACGATCCATCTGATGTACAGTGAATTCTTGATATAAGTCCTTTGCGCGGTTTTGGCGAGGGACAAGAAATTTTTTTTTAACATGCTATATATCGTTTCCCATAGATTTTTTCACGCTGATTTCAAATCTGTTTTCAAAATTTGTCTACGACCTCTGGTTTTTGAAAAAAATAGATTTTTGTGGCACAAATTAATGAAATTTTTTCCTTCACTTGTCACATCGCATCGGTTGATATTGTCTTTTCGCGGTCTGTGCCAATTTTTTCATGACAACTGGACTGACTTTTATGCAAAACGTGAGTTTAGCCATCGACATAGTCATGGCCAGGAGATACTATATGTTCGTCCTGTGTTACTTTATATATATATATATATATATATATATATATATATATATATACATATATTCAACATAAATACAACTTTTAATAATTATAATGTCCTTATAAATTTTGTATACATAGTATGAAGATCCACAGTGTAATCATATAACCACAGATGATTCTACAGATAGTTATCTACGTTTGTAAAAATGTGAAACAAATTCAAGTCGGTAAAGTTTCCAGCAATGACGTTATACTGATATATTCTCTACTAATATGAGTATTTACATGTACGCTACAGAAATTTCGTCTACATCTCCATTAATTTATCGGAGCTACAGTTTGGGATAATCTTCTGCAACGTGTTATATTACATCATTGTATAGCATCATCCTTTGATAAGGAATATCAATATTTATATAAGTTTTGATATCCTCTTCTTTAAATTGTCGACTGTTCGACTGTGTTAGTATGGAATAAAACTAATGAGTACCTGAAAAAGCAAAAGGAGAAGAAATATCGAGAAAGCACGAACTAAAGTGTGAATGAACCAAAAATCCTTTTTCACACAGTCCACATTTAGCGAATACAAATTAACTATAGTACGGATCTCTATGGATTTATAGGGCATAAAAGTCTACTAAAATTCGTGGTATATAAAATTAATTGAAATTTCGTTCAGATCCATTTTTGGTAGTTTTCACTTATCGAGTTCATCAACGATCTAAACAAAATTCTACTACACAATCTTTAATTGTTTGAATTCGTTTACAAACATGTGAATTTGCAAAAAATTTCGCAATTTAAAAATTACGAATCATTGTAAAAGAGGCTTTTATTTTTAAACGCACAAACAGCCCCTTAGTTTAGTTACCAGTGCATAAAATTCACGATAATTATTATTAATGGGTCGACTGCGTATAAACTGTAAGATACAGAGACTAAATGAAAATGTGCACATTTCTTTCATTAATAATTTTAATATGTTGAAAATAATTAAATTCTTTTAATCTTTCTACTGTTCCAAGATTCACTTACTCATTTTTGTCATGAATTCATAAAATCTGCTGTCTCTTTATGAGCAATAAAACAAGCTGAACAACTCTTTATAAACAAAAACTTACTTGACAAGTTTACTTAAATCTAGAAGTATAAACACTACAGGAAAATCAATTACAGAAGAATCAACGAGAAAGTAGAAAAAATGGGGTAAGAGACCTCACTTACTGTGGAGGTACCAATATTAATAAGTACTAATATTAACACTTTGAGTGCCAAACCAGAACCTTAAAAATTTCCATGAAATCAAAGTAAGGTATTTAATGAAATAAAAATTTAAAATAATTAAATATATTATATTGAGTAGTCTTCTAACTTTCTTGAATTTTGCAGATTCTAATCTTTGGTACAATATCATACATTAACGTAAAAATTCATTTTAAAACATGGACAAATAATTCCGTCACCCACATATGGGTGACATGGCAGTCAACGTGTTAATATTACTGCGCCTATATTAATTATACTTATTTTTAAAGCAGAATGAATATTTAAAAAAGATATATCGCATGTATTAACTGATTGTAATGAAAACTATTAAATATCTCGTTTTTAATACTCATTATGCTTTAAGAATACGTATAATTAATGTAGACAAAGTAATTGGTGCCTCTACAGTAATTAGGTCCGTTACCCTATCATCTATAAGTGCAAAATGATCGGCGCAAACGACTCTCACGTCGGAGAACACGTTGCGCTAACGGTTCGTAGAATACCGAATGTGTGGATCCGGCTTAACGACCTGCGATCTGCGACTTTCGGGTCAGACGTATGGTTCGCGAATAACGTAAACGCGCCTGGTATGTGGGTGCAATTAAATGGGTTATCGGCCGTTCAGATATACAACGCAATCGGGACGACGCGACGCGTTGCGGTTTTCAACACGGTGAAATTTTAGCGCGCGCGCGACGTCGCGTGTCGTCGTAATGAGACGGAAATTTTGCGAAGCGAAGCAGCGACAGGCGTCGAAACGCCGCGGAAATTTCACCGCGACGAGCGCCATATTACCATTCATCGCGGTGAGCCTGTTTACATATTCGCGAGGCGACGAGCGCGTAATTCACAGCCCACGCTTTGTGTCCAAGCCGACAAATGCCGCCGCCCGGTGACACGCACGCGACTTTACAACACTTTTAACCATGCAGAATGCAAGTTTTCCTTCCGCCAATTAAACAAAATCGCAACATCGAAATTTACTTGCCACGGTAGAATCGTGATAACTCGAGAAACTATATAAAACAACAATCGAATGGGTAGAGGAGAGTTGCCAAATGCGTACTGGTCACCTAAATCGTACCAGTTCTTTTCTTTAAAAATTAATGCATTTTGATGCCTCTTGGTGGTAAAGATATGAACTTTTATTTATGTCGATAAAGTAGGACCAAAAAGTCATTCGCATGAAGTGTTGTTTTGTGAATGACAGAAGCACAAAGAAATCAGGCAAGTCTGATGTCAATTTTAAACGATTTTAATCGGCTGAATTAAATATAAATCTACAGTTTCTGAGGTAGTCTTATATATTTTTGAAAACCAGCTATGTTATATTATTTATTTCTATTTAGTTTATAAAACGTGCTGATAATGTTTTAAAGGTTAGCTTCAATTATTTAGCGGGACGTCTTTTTCCTAAATCGTACCACACTGTGGTTTCCTAAATCGTACCAGTACGATTTAAGATACTGTTATTCAAATTTTATCGCGAAAATAAACGATTTACAATATTTCAAATTTTTTTAGCATGGGAAAGCGAAAATATTGTGAATGGATAGAAGAACAGATGAAATTAGCAATAGAGGCTTACAGAAATAAAAAATACGTATTCAACGAATGTTCTCGGCGGTATAAAATTCCAAAGCCAACGTTAAGAAGACACCTCCTTGGATTGATAAAAAGACCTACTTCTGCATTAAAAAAGGTTGGAGGAGTTTTGAAAGAAGACAATATTTATTATTGTCCTAGTTGTATTTAAGTTAAGTAATGTAATATTCCATTTTATTTTTATTTTGTATTGTATATTAAACTGAAATTAAACGCAAAATACGAAACTTAAAAAAAGAAGAAATTGTAACTTTACATAATCTCAAAGCTGTATTACAGTCTTTTTTCGATATATGTCGCAAATACCTGGCTGATAAAAGTCGCAGAACTGTCTCCACTATCTCGCGGGGTATACCCCATGAGAAGCCGCGAAGCTCGAGAGGCCTCAGATGCCGAGGAGGTGTCCACTAACAAAGCTTCTTTATTTTTCATTATTTTTTTTATGGGACTTTCACCAACATATTCGTGGCATTTTTCTTATGAAAATTATGCCAAATGTGATATAATTCCGATGATATTTACATGTGTAATGAACGGTGAAAGTTTCGAACGCGAAGGATAGTATTTCCTGGACGGTATATGTCGCTGCCCATGACCCGTGCTGTCGACATATGTCGAGAAAACACTGTATTTGGCAATTTCAGCGAAACAAATATTTTATTACGATAGAATGAAAAGAAACTTGTGTGTAAACCACTATAATTCTTACGTTAATCTTTACTTTATTATCGATACAATAGAACTAAGAGAAACAATAATATCTACACAAATGTATTCTTCAATTATGAAAGTGGTACAACAATAAAGTGTTGTACCAATCCATCGGGTAGCCGTGCCTGATTGTATTTGAACTCACTTTAACAAACATTTCATCCACTTTCTTAATTTAAAATTCTTAAAATATACTGTTAGTTATTCATTTTATATCTAACGAAAGGGTCGGTGTACTTTAGAGAAATGTGTTCCAAAATATATCTAAAAAAATTAGAAAAAGAAACTTTACCCCCATTTTCTTAATTAAAATCCTTAAAATATTTTGTTAAACATTTATTTAACAAATAATGTACAATCTAGATAAATTTAAAAACCTACTTGTATGGACCCGAACGTACTATCCATTCCTCAAAAACGTCTGTTTTGCGAGGATTAAATAAAATTTTAACAGTGCAGGTAGGCACTTATATCAGCATATGACATCAAAGTTACATGGCGTCATAGAGAGTTAACGACCATCGGCGACGCGACGCAACGTCGGCTGACCCAGCCGTACCTGTTTCGTTAATTACTTGAGAAACGGGACTCGGTACGTTTTATTTCAAATAATTAAGTCGACCGAAAAATCTTTACGTTTCTCCACAATCTAGTTTTTATATTAAAAAAAAAATCACCCGGAAAACTTGTTCGAGAACAGCAATAAAAACAACTTAAAACATGACGGAAAATTGTATCTAAGTTTCCTTAAAAAATGAATGCAGAGAAAAGAATAATTTATGAAATTACTCGCACTGCAGGAGAGTTAAATTTTATAAGAAAAGTGAGAGAAGTGTGTATTTGGTTGGAGACGGCAGTGAAACTTTAGTTGACGGTAATAAAACAGGTCAAGGAGTAAGACACGTGATAAAAACTGAATTAAATACCAGGACAACTAAAAATTGGTATACTGCGCAGATTTAATACGCAGCAGAGTCGAATCAGGCACCGTGTGCACGTGTGTTTGATTTTTATCTCGAAACCAAGTACCGAGCACGCGAACCCTTTGCTAATAACTGTTCGGGGAAAACCAGTTTTCCTGCTAAATTCAATTAACCGCTCGTTTATTGGACTAATTTCTACTGGGAAATCCCCGAACTCGGGTTTTTCGATACACTTTCTTTCGGCGTTCCACCATTAAATTGATGACTAGACACTTGAATTTGATACCTCATTCGCCTGGTAACTCGATCGTTATTAAAGGTAAGTATTACACTACGTAATCTAGAAGTAACTGTAATTAATCCCCGGCTATGTAACCGCATTTCCTCTCGAAACATTTTTGCTTTAATTGTTCAACGTCGGACTACTGTGTTTTGTACAATAGCTATGCATCGTGGAATAAATTACCATGTCGAAACAGAGACATACACTACCGGCCATAAGTGTTTACCCACCCACATATTTTTTAACATTGTAGTCCACGGTTCTACGGTTCAGCTTCAATAACTTTGCTATTTCTCTGTTACTTTTTCCGATGCTATGATGGGACACTATTAGAGCGCGCGTTTCAATAGATAATTCTTTTCTCCCTGACATTATTTTAAATTTTCGCAAAATTCTTTAGGCACGTGAAAATCAACTGTTTACTGTATGAAAGCTTAATGCAGTATGAAATTTGAGAAGACTAAGATACCTGTATTACCTGCGTTCATATTCCCTACTGACCGTTATAAAAATTTCAGAAAAATGGGTTTCTTTACCTGAACTCCAAAATTGTCGTTTTTCATAAAAAGCTGCAAACTCATTTACAGTACCTGATTGTGTATGTACAGAATATTTTGGATGTTTTTTATTAGCCTTATAATTAGGATTTAATGCTACGGACATTTTCATAACAATAAAATATCTATTATTTGAATAGTAACGAAATTTGAAGGTGGGTAAACACTTATGGCCGGTAGTGTACACGCATAGAATTTGTCTTTTGGCGAATCGAAGACGGCGCAACTTTTTAATCTGCTCTCATCTACTCGGATCTTAAGCGACAAAATTAAAACCATCTTTATTTTTCTTAGAATGTATGCTTGCTTGTTTTGAAACGACATGTACTGGCGTTTGATAATTGCTATTGTTAAAGGTGTCGATACTTAAAGTGTCATTACGAGCTGTGTTCTACACAGGAACGCGACTACAATGCACACCCATTAGGTCGTTCTAATATCTAGGTCAGTGCGAGGTGTTGAACCGGTACGTTACTTCCTGCCGCATCGTGACATCCACAATTACAGTTTTCTCGAGTCTTATACTCCGCGATTCGAAACATAGAATTTCCAATAAATTAAATTTTTCTTCGTTAACCCCTAAATTGAATTTTTGTTCTCGCCAGATTAGAGTCGCATCAACATCTCAGACTATTAGCGATTGCTTCATGATCCTATTCTTTACAACGTGGGGTTTATCTTTCAAATACGGTGTATACGTCGCACAGAAAATGGAAAAAATTTTTCTTGTTTTTAAATAAATGAGTGATAGGGATGTTTCGAGAACATTTCGGAGAAAGCAAATGTGAAAAAAAATTTTTATCCCCCTCCACGACCCACAGGATACCGGCAAAGTTCGAAGAAAAAATTAAGAACGTGAAATTGTCTCCTTTCACATGATTCTCCCAATATTCAAGTGCAATTTGAAAGAAAATGATTAGGAACAGATGAGTTGGGTTTCGACAATACGAAAGCTTACATCTTCTAAGAGTTACAACGATTTTAAGACATGTAATTGTAAATATACATTTTGAAAATTATAGTTTATTCAAGTGAACACAAGTTTTTCGCCTAAATTTTAACTTTAAATATGAACGTCTCAGCCGGAACCTAATAGAACCTAGCATTTACTATATACTATGTTAAACTATGATTTGTTGATCAAACAATGCAAAATATTCATTTGCGACAATTTGCAACAAATCTACCAGAAATTACGGATTTACTTCAGGAATATTAATGCAGAAGAACAGGTATATCAATTCCACGTATTCTATAATTTGTTTAGAATCTGTCTAATTAATAAACACCGTGTAAATTCAAATTTATTTTTATTGCAATTTGAAGCTATAAATTCTAGATTTTTACCAATAAAATTTCATTCAATTATCTCTAACAATTTAGAAGTTATTATTTTAGACCACCAAAATGACATTATCACCCACTGTGTGTCGTTAATAAATGAGATTACTACGATTGCTTGGACTTTTTCTTAAATCAGTTGGTCTTTTGTCTTCATAATGTAATTGGTATGTGTTAACCCTCGGATGGCGGAAGTTGGATCCATTTTTCCATCTGAATTCTATAATTTTTTACTAGCTAATTTAAATCATTAGCTGTATATATTGAAAATCGTGAAAAGCATCCGTCTTACGAGGATTTAAAAACATGTCAAGAACAGAAGACAAACAAAATTATTACGCTACTTGTAATAATAAGAAGCAGAAGAAATGAACTGCTTCATAATATTTCTGTTTCGATTGCGACACTTTAATTTTTCGTTTATAAGTTTCATTTGCGTTCACTGTTATCTGACTTTTCTGAATATCATTCTCTGTTTATTGAATGATTTCTTTAACAGATAAAAATGAAAATATGGCAAACTTATCAATTGCACGAAACCACAGAATCTCTCAAACATCCGATTTCACAATTGCCAGTCACAGAAAAAAATTCCAAATCCAAAATATAAAGAACGATCAATTACTGCTCAGCTGTATAATCGAGCTAGATTTAGAAACAACATCACGCTTTTTATAAAACCGTACGGCACCCCATTTATACTACAAACTAACACCAAGATTAGGGTAAATGTGTCTTATTTCGGCACCTACGCGATAGTCAACCTCACTGAAAAATAAATTGCTTAAAAACAAGAGGCATCTATTATCAAACTGCTACAAGCTTGAATGATCACAATACATCTATTCCTTGCTTCCATTGTTTAATATCCTGGTATAAAACATTTAGACATTCCATTGGTGCCACTGTGAAGACAGTCTCAATCCACTGCTCATAAATATAATATTCTTATGCGTGTTAGAATAAAGCTAACTAATCCAAGGAATCTAAGTCAAGAGATTCGTAATTAGACTGCGGATTTTATGCATTTATGAGAAAAACGCGTAGGCGGAGATTAAAGCGGTAGACAGTTTTAAAAAATTCAAGAGCGTCAATGTATTAGTTGCAGCTTACGAACATAATTAAACGATGAGTAAGTAATGTTTCTTTGGCCCTTGTATGTTGATGCAAACAAATTTTATTTTCTATAAAGACACGCAGTCTATTCGTGATCATTCTCAAGTTTCTCTTGTTAGAAGGCAATTGCCGGTTCTCAAGATTGTCGCTTTGAAAGTTGAAGTGGATGGCATACAAAAATGCTCACAGTACCGAGGCTTAGTAATAACAACGCTTAAGATGGCAGACGACTGCTGGCTTTGAATGATTAACTATTGGAAGTTTTATATCAATTCAATAGAAAGACGTCGTAAGCAAAGGTGAGAAAGAAATGTTCGCGTATCGAAAGTTGGGTTAGACAGTCGAGAATGGCGCGCGAGTGGTCACGATTCGATTTTCTCGTTTGCCGGCGGAAGAGTGATAAGTTGGAAAAGTTGTGTGCGCCGCGAGAACGCGAGAACGCGACACCGATTCAAACGTCGAGAGAATCGGCCGTTCGATTCCCGCCTTTTTCGCGCGGCGCTCTCGTTACGTAAAAGCGGCGCGCAGCGCACAGACCCCCGGTATTTTCGAAGCGTTCTCTAACCTTTAAAGGAAAAGAAACTGCCCGGATTCTGACGAAATCGCGACGGGGAAGCTGGGACCGGGTCGTCGAACGTCGGCGATGAATCTCTCGCTTCGAACGACCGTTCATGCGGCCAGAGATCGATCCCGGTAGAGTACAATCGGGCGCGTGCGTTACGCAGGGGAGGGGGATATGTGCAAAGAAAAAAATACATTGGAAACAATGGCGACTTACCGGCGGCACGATGAGGCCTTCTCGCCCAGTCGTCTTCGATCAAGGGCGCGACCCTTCGCGCACGCAACGTCGAAGGGCAAGAGACGACGACGAGCAAGATCGACAAGAGAACACCGTGGTAATGCATCTCGGCAGCTTTCGGTCCTATCACGTTGTTAGTCGTCTCTTTCTCTCTTTCTTTCTCTCTCTCTCTCTCTCTCACTCTCTCTCTCTTTCTCACTCCGTCTCAATCGCACTCGTGTATTTCTCCTATTTCCCTTTCTCGTCCCTGGGCACTTGGTGCTTCAACGCATATAGCGTGTCCCCTGTCTCGGTTCCACCGTTCGCGTGTCTCACTCTTCTTTTCTATTTGTATCTCTTTTTCTCTCTCCCGATTCCTTCGCTCTCCCCCCTCTCACTCTCTCTCTCTCTCTCTCTCTTTCGCTCTCGTTCGCGTCACCGTCCGTGCGTCGGTCTCTGTCGCCGGAGCCGCGGCCACTGGTCTATTAACGACCGTTCACTGCACGAAACTTTCTGCACTGTACGCCACTTCTGTACGGTCTCGCACCAACTTCAATCTTCTCTCGCGATCCGAACGCGACACATTCGGAAGAGAAACGAGACCACGAGAGGATCGTTCGAACAGCGGGGATCGGCGGCGATGACCACTAGAACGACGAAGACGGCGACGAGGTAGACGACAACCGCACGATGACGTCGAGGCACGACAATACGCACGCAGATCGCGGACGTGTACGATAATGATTAGAAACAATCAGCGGGCCCGAGAGCCCGTGCTAGCCGGCAATATTTACTGCAGATAACGCGAGCTGTATCGTGCACCGGTCGAGACACGTTCAACGAGCGCATCCGACGGCTTAATAGGCTAAGGTACACGCAGGATCGTTATTCTTTCGTTCCCCGTTTTTCTCCCTCTCTCTTTCTCTCTTTATCTCTCTTATACTGCCTCCCGATCTGTCTATTCGTCTCTCTTCTTTCTCTCGTCTCGATCTCTTTTTTGCTATCCTTCTTTCTCTGTTTTAGCTCGAGTGCACACAGTTCGTACACGAGCTGCTTGTCTCCTCTGTCCCCTGCCTCTTCTTTCCCCGTGCTGGTCGGTCGCGTGTTCTGTGGTACTGCGCGCGCGTTTTATAAGGCGGTACACAACGAGCGACGAGTTTCGAACGATCAGAGGGACACAAAAGGTCGTCGTGGTCCGTTTCGCGGCTTTTCCTTCTGTCTTCCTCCCTCTGTTGTTGTCGTTTCTTCTGTTTTTTTTCTCTCTCTCTCTCTCTCTCTCTTTCTTTTTTAACAACCGTTTTTCACGTGTACGCAACGTCCCCGCGATCTCGTTACCAAAGATCGTCTACGCGTCAACGCGCTTCACGAACGCCGGTAGAAGAGAGCCGTCGCGCGTGGTCTCACACCAACTATATCCTCGAGAATCGATCACGGAATCGAGAGTCTGAATCGACAACAGCGATCGATCATCCTCGAACACACAAGATTATGGTCGTGCGCGTCGAAGTAGTCGCACCCGTCCGTTAGGCCGGCACGTATCGACGAATGATCTATCGACGATACCGAATCACGAAATTTGTCCAAGGTCTCATCACGCGTGCGCGGATCACGGATTTTCCGCGGTACTCTCGCGGGTTTTACGAGCTCTCGGGCATACACACTGACGGGTGCACTGTCGCCGAAATATTCCCGAACGGACCTCGGTGTCTCGGTGTGTTCGCCACTGGGTTCGTTTCTCACCGTTTACTTCGCTCCTTACCGGCCTCTTTCCACGCGAACCAACAGGCCAGTGTGCGTCTGACACGGTCGGCGCGTGACTGCCGTGACTGACTAGCCGTGAGTGAGTGACTGACTGGTGGGAAGCTGTTACTCGACTCGCTCTCTACGCCCGTGCCGCCACTGAATCTGATGTATCTGATCATCGGCACCGTCTCCGCCTGGCTCGCTCGAAAAAGCTTCTGCTTTGGCGCTTGCGCCACGGCGAATCGCTTTTTCGCTTTCGTACACGCCGGTACGTGTGAGCAGCCAACACGTTTGTTTGTTCGTTCATACGTTCGTTCGTTCGTTGGTTCGTTTTCGTGCGAGAGAGAGCAGCGTGCTCTCTCGCGCGCACACCTTATAGTAACTATGTGCACCACCAGCGATATTATATGTATATATCTATATATACCTGTATATATAGGTATGTATATATCTATATATACATATATATGTATACGCACACGAAAGACGAGACAGAACCACGTCTTTGCCCGCGGAAGCGTCGCTCTGTCTGGCGCTTGCACTGGGTGTATTACCGGCTCACTCGTCTTCTCTTATAATAGTTCTGAACCACGTGCCGGTAACAGGTCACTCGCGACGGGATCGAAGTTGATCGAGTGCGCAAGCCGAAATATCCCGTGTGTCTCGAACGCAACGGTCCTCCGGGTCCCGAAAACGTCACCACGATTATATACGTTTACACACACACACGCGCGCGCGCGCACACACACACGCCGGTTTTTCAAGACAGTTCGATTTCGGCGACACGATCACTCGCGATAAACGCGCCGCCGTTATCTGAGGCGGCGGCGGCGACGGCGGTCGGTACCGATAGATCGCGCGGTTGATCTTATCGTTTTTGATTTCTCTCCTGGACGCTTTTCGAAATCGATCGATTACTGGAAAGAACACGTGGTTACACAGCTCTCGGGATCCGTCCCGCTACCGCATCGGGCCACCACCGGCTCGGACCTGTCGCACCATGCGTCGTCTATCTCTGCTTCCTATTCACTGCGCGATCCACCGATCGCGTGACATCTCATGCTGTCCGTCTTCTTCTTCGAAACCGAACACCGTGGACGGAGATTCGGTGGACGACGACGACGACGACGACTCAGCACCGATATCACCGGTTCTATTTCGAACTGTATGTACGTATGTGCGTGTATAGAACACACGGTCAGCCGCAAAGAGAGACACACGTTGCGCCGATGTAGCCAACGATGACAACTGTCCGCAGGCCGGTCGAGTCCGTCGCTTTTATGGGGATAGCCGAGCACGCTACCGCAGCGGCACCCGTGCTCCTATCCGAGTGTGTGCGTACGCGTTTACGTGCTTGATGTACCGCGTTATCGTACAAGTGCGCGTTCGCGGTCTCTCTCTCTCTCTCTCTCTCGCTGTCGCTCTATCCTTCTTTCTCTTGTCTGTGCGCGCGCACATACACGCCTCCTTGTCCCTCCTTCCTACGTGTATATATGCACGGGCGAATAGGAGATCGGTCCTAGGCGCGCGAGAGCGACTCAAGCTGGTCGAGATGCATATACGAGAAAGGATGAAAGAAAGCAAAAGGAACAGGGGTTCGCCGAGAGAGAACTCGTGTCGTCCGGTGTGTGATACCTCGATCGCGGTGGGTGTCGCGAATGACTGTGCTGTCCGAGAGGTGTGCGAGAGCGCACCATGCGTGTGGGTGCTCCCCCCCCTCCCCCCCCCCCTTTCCACCACCACCGAGCCACACCACCACTATCGCGATTCCCACCACCAGCGCATCGGCTGCCGGTACACCACCACCAACAGCGTCGCGTCACACTGTGCACCACTGCGAACACCGATACACCGATGTAAGACTGGCAGGTAGCGTTGTAAAAATTCTAATTCCAGCACTCTCCAAACTGTGTTCAACGTGTTCTCGTTGTACCGAATTTGTCTCGGTGTCTACCATTCTGTGTCACCATTCGGCTCGTTGTCTTCCGAGATGGATATTCAACGTTTAATCACATATTTTATAGCCGAGGTTATAGCGAAAGAATGTATAAACGAAACGGAAGGGAATAAGGTACAGATCACAAGTGGGAAGGAAAGAGAAGATTATCTAAATAGAAATGGACTGCATCAAGCAAGAGACGAGGAAATGAGAAGAGAAGGGAACGATATAATCAATAGCTTAAGACAAAGGGATATACATATGTAACGACACGAAAGCAAAAGCAGTACAACAAAATAGAACAATAAAGACACAATAGCAGGTGCAAATTAGGGGGATCCCTATTTCACATGTACCTATTTAAATACACGCGTACGCAGAGTTGTGTAGAGAATGACAATGGGATTCCTTCATGAATTATAATTGTACAGTAATTCAATTACATTGTATTAAAACCTATTATATGTGTGGTATTTTGTATCTTGTAATTCGTAATTCAGGTCTCCCATTCATTTAAAATATAATTCGTTTTCACAATTGAAACACAATTACAAACTACAATGTAATGTCGAATTAACGGGCCTGCATCATGTAAACAGGTTTAAGAATCGATTTTTCTTTTCATCGATCATGTCGACGAGACGAGACGCAATCGTGTGCGCACCTTCAGACAAACGAAATTTAAAGGACATTTTCGTCTCCGCAACTGTCGCAAAAGCCTCTACCGTAACTGTCAAAATTTTATCCTCACCACTGGGGAGATCATCCTTGGAACCAGTAAGCGGTATACTCGACCGAGCGGTAAATTCGACTAATGCAAGTGTGTGAGTGTGTGAATTAATTTTTAATTTTTTTAATGAAAATTTTACCATCTTATTCATCTTTTTTTTTTAATTAAAATGATACCAAATAAGACGTAATTACGATCATAATTACTTGTGTAATAAGAGTCAAAAAGCGTCGAAACTTCAGTCCCTCTTTTTTTTCAATCGTTATCCCTCTCTACGTTCGGCATATTACAAAGAATGTATATGTAACACCTCTACTAGAGTTTATGCTACGACAGTTGCGGATATACTACTGTAGTAGTCTTGTTTCTATGTATACGTTTATTTCCACGCAGTCAAATTTCACAGACACATTACGAGCCTGTACCGCGATAACTATTTATTTGCGATGTATGGTTCCCTTCAAACATTTTCATGTTTTTCATGAGTTGGAGCCGTTGATGTAAAATATTCTTTTGATAGTTTTCTTTGTTACCTAGAGGTGTAGATTCACACCTAGAACGAATAATCCTTACTTTTTTTACACCCTGTATAAATGTTTCTACTTCTTTTTATAACCATTTTAGAAAACATATGTACGTGTACGGTAAAATACAGTTATAATAATTCGGGATATCAATTACGAAAAATTTGATATCAGAATGGATTCTATATCTGTATGAGAACCGTTACAGAATCGAAAAAATAATCATTTTATGATTATAACCGTAATCGAAACAGATATTAGCTGCAAATTTCGGTTCTTCGTAAAACGGTGCACAAACGTCTATTACATTATATTTCAGTTACATTGTATTCCAAATACATTGAATTTCAATTACAGTGTAATCCACATAAAAACATCCATGAGAAAAAATTCTTTAAACAAAAGTTGTAGTATATAAGGAAGTAAATATACGGACAAGGAAAAAGTTTATTTTAGGTCATTTTTTCAAGTTTTCAAAGTCGTGGATGGTGTATTCACAACTGTTTATGCTACGTATGTATTCTTGAAGACAAAACAAAGACAAATTCAACAATATATCACAACGTATGTTTATGTTAAGATTTAAGAAATTCAATATTTTCAAATTTGATACGCTTCGGGTTCCCATGATCTAGTCGATCTCAAATTTTTTGCCAGGTCATTTTCTCAACAAATATCACAATTGGGGGGGGGGGGGAGATCAAAAGAATCTTGTAAAATAATTTTTGTCGAGTATAACTACGGTCCACCCTAAAGTTCGATTTATATTATCCGTTCACACACACGCACACACATACAAATCCGTTCCGGCACAGATCAGTTCCATTCAGACAAAGATTATCGTGGGTAATGAGATGTGAATGTATACATATAACGTACCGTTCCGTTGAGGCACATTCAGTTTCAGGTTTCAGGCGTGTGCCGTATGTATGGCATTCTCGAAAAGATTCTTTCGCCTGAAGCGGACGACTGACCAGTGACAGTTGAACGCCGCTGAACGGAAACTTTTGTATGATATGCATGTATTTCAGGCAGAACCTTGCGAACAGAAGGACGTGTGATCACATTATATATGGACAGTGAATCACAGTAATATTCGGACACTACTAAAAACTAAACTAAACAACTAAAACAAAACATTTCTTCCGACCTAGGATATTTCCCTTCTATATATATATAATATTTTTACATTATTAAATTTGCTTGCATTTAATAAGTTACTAAACATTTCGAAAAATTATTTAAATTATTTGCATTGTCTCCATAGCGGAGCCCTCGAGTTTGAAGACAAATTTTAAATGGCTCCGCTCCGGAGTCCTCGAGTGCAAAGGGTTAAAAGTACGATTACTTTTCTAACATCGGACCATACGACTTTGATTTTTGTTGAGAAGTTAGAACAATCAGTTTGCTACATAACGTAAAAAATGAAAGAGAAATTTTGAAAAAATTGCAATTGGTCGAAATTACAAAGGAAATACTAAAAGTTGTTTACAACTTTTTTATGCGGGCCTATACTAAAAATTTTAAAAATACATTTTGTAGATCTGTATCAATTATACATATTCTGACAGTTTTATCAAAATCGGTTGATGCGGAAACAATTACACGCATTGAAACGTGCAAAAATCCTTAGATTTATAACAGTAATAGGCTGAGAAACATCAAAAACTGTAATTTTCACCATCTTTAAACATTTATAGCTTACCGCAACGTTGACCGATTTTGATGAAATTTTCAGAATATGTATCATTGACGCAGATCTACGGGACGTAATTTTTAAATTTTCAACATGGACCCATATAAAAAAGTTCGCTATTTTTCGAAGGAAATATTTTTATGTCTATCTCCTGTCGTTGCCGAATGTGGACCAATAGTATAAATACAATGAATTCTCGATATATGTCTGCAACACGGGTCTTGATGTCGTTTATCATCCAGGAGACACTATTCTTTGATCCGCGCCACACATAGAAAAGGACAGCGTCGCTCGCCGTCGAGGTCTCGGTCGCCGAGAAGTGTAAACATATTCGTCCTATACATTACATGTCAAAGTCACAGCGACAAGTGTCGTCCAGGATATCCTACTATTTTTAGATGCAATGCTGAACGTAGAAAAAGACAGCGAAGCACGAGGGGCCTAGGTCGCCGAGAAGAGGAAACATAACACAGTTCGGGTATATCGGTGTAAGATGAGAAAACCACTACTAATCTAAAAAAATAACGCATTAGTTTGAAGGTATGTATATCAAAGGTATATCACACACAGCCTGCAGAAAGTGCCAGTAGCAATGACAGCGATACGTTAAGTAATGACGAGATGTGAAGTGCTTCATGTTTCGTAAGTAACTCAAAACGTTCAAATACTTTATTATTATTATTTTTATTGTGTTATATATATATATATATATGAGAATACGATTTACCTTCAAACTAGTGCGTTATCAAGTCATTTCAACGAAAAAATTATTTCATTAGTTTTTGTCGCAAAATCTATTTTTCGCAAAATCCTGAGGTCGTAGACAAATTTTGAAACCAGATTTGAAATCAGCGTGAAAAAATCTATGGGAAATTATGTATAGCATGTTGAAAACAAATTTTTTCCACGCGTGGTATTGGAAAAACCACAATTTTCTTGAAATTGTGCAAGTTTGACGAATTTTCTCAAGGTTAAAAAACGTTCGTACCATAATCTGCCTATTTTTCCCATATTTTGGAGAGTTTCAGCTTTCATTTAAAAAAAATTTCATCGCTCTACCTTATTTCTATCGAAAGTTCTTTGATTTTGAATTCGATTTCGTCGAAATTGCCCACTGTGTGGCGTAGACCAGCGTGCACAAACTTGTTTCCGTTAACCAGTTAACTGCGGAGTTTAATTTTAAAAATCCCTCACGGGCGCGTAATTAAAATCGAACAATGATGAGTATACACGTCGAACGTAGACCAAATGCAGCTATTATAAATTTTACGGAAAAAGTAAAGCAAAATGAGAAAGAATTACACTTTTATTCGATAAGAAATTAACAATTCATAAACGTCAACCGCACCACAATAGAGATTTGATGCGACGTGTATACACGTCAAACGCGCTTAACTGGTTAAGCCCCACGTGTGCTAGGATCGACACAGGGTCGACTCTAGGCCGTCAGACCCGCGCAGAAGTAGACTCCTGAGTTTATGAAGGTCAAAGCGTGTATGGGAAGACGGGGTCATCCCAGGGCCGCCGGGCTACTGGCAAAACCGACAGGGTTGGTACCACATTAAAAAAAAAACAAAGAAACTCTCGGGAAAAAGCACGGACCCTTACTATTAGGTTGGCAAGAAAGTAATTTCGGTTTTCAGTAATACCTGGCGTTATGTTTTGTTTGATTGACTTCTGTTAATGTTGCGTTTGTTTTCTTTCTGACATTTCATAACTGTAACTTTTAGGTTACTTTTGAAGAAAATTATACGTAATTTTGATTAAAATTGTTAGTTCTGTGTCAATTTGAACATGGTGTGCAAAAACGAACATTATAGGCACATATTGCTTTTTTATTTCCGTAGAAGTAAAAAAGCTGCCGAGGCTCACAAAGATATATGTGAAGTTTATGGCGTGGATTGCTTAACAGAACGCAAGTGCCAGAATTGTTTTAAAAAATTCCGTTCTGGAAATTTCTCACTTGAAGACGACCAACGTTTTGGTCGACCATCTGAAGCTGATGATGACCAAATGAAAGCCATTATTGAATCGGATCGTCATATAACTGTCCGAGAGATTGCAGACAAGTTAAATGTCTCGCATACAACTATAGAATATCGTTTAAAAAGTCTCGGAATCGTTAAGAAGCTCGATATTTGGGCTCCACACGAATTGAAAGAAATTCACTTAACACAACGCGTCAACATATGCGATTTTTTAACACAAAGGTCATTTCAAGGTCATATAATGTACATAACTGAACGTATTTTAACATCAGCTACACGATGCAATAAAAATAATTATACAATTATACACAAAAAAACATCGATAACATTGTAAACTCCGAAAAAAATTATCCTAGGAAAAAAAACATTTTTTGCAATAGAATGATTTTTTCAAGCCATTCAAATAGCATACAAAATATTTGTTGTACCCCCACAATTAGAGAAGACATTTAGGTGGCCTTGCCTTCGCTGCGCAGCGGTGCTTCGTGGATGTGGATAGATAGCATAATCGTATAGACAGCATACGAGGGGAGAGACGGAGGCACGAGACACCGTTGCGCAGCGAAGGTGCGCGCTGCACGAAAGAGACGTTGGTAGGGGAATCGTTTTGTCTGCGGCAGACATACGTGCCCATCACTGGCCTAACCGATAAAAGTCCCAGAACTATTCTCACTGACGCGGGGTATACCCCGTGAGGAACCATGAACCATGAGGAGACCTCTAGAGGTTCGCCGTCCTTTTCTACGTTTGGCGTGGATCAAAGAATAATATCTCCTGGCCGATATATGTCCCTGGCTAAACTGTGTTTTGAACATATATCGCGAGTAAACACTATAGTGGAAAGTAGCAGAGGATGTGGAATAACATACAGAATGACTTACGAACTGGAATTTTCGAGTACGAGCTGTTGGCGAAAACAAAATTGCCACCAAAATATCTTCTCGAGTAGCCGAAAAATTCGTTGAGCCAGAAAGGTAAAGATGAACTGTCCAGAGCCAAGTCCAAATGTCCAAGTAGGACGGCTTACCCTTAGAAACAGCAGAGTATCAATTCGAAATAAAGAGAGAAAAAGTTAAAGTGCCCGAGCGAATGTACAAATAGCGAAGCAAGGAACGTCATCGTCGACTGTTGTCTAAAACAGTTTACTCCCGGCTTGCTAGGTTACGCTTTCTGTTAAAGGAAAGAACGACAATCTCCAGTTGGCAGCAGATCCGAAAAGAAGGTAAATTGGATTTGGTCTCCATGGATTTTACGAGGGAGACCTTTAAGGCGAATTCGGAAGGTCGGCTCTGTCAAACGACATCGATCCGGCGAACACCGTATATAGATTACAAATTGGATACTGCAAAACCGTTGTTTATGCATGCGAGTCGCGTGCACCGCGAGGATTTGCATCGTACGCGCGTCGTACGTATTTAACGTCTACGTCATACTGACGCATGTCGCGAATCAACGAGCCGAATGAAAACTCCACCGCGATCGCGCCTCCATTCACGGTGCCGAGTCTCTCTGGCCCTCATTGATGTATTCCCATGGATACTTATCGTCGTGTACGCGTATCCGGGAACTCCTGCTCGCCGACGGGCGATTCTCTCGCAAACAACGAGACTCTGCGCTTTGCTGTCTCAGTCCAGTTACGTCACCGTGCAAAAAAAAAAGTAGTAGTGATAGTGGTGCGCCGGGATTCCACGAGCTATTGGTTTTCATCTGGTTCTCTTTCCAAGCTTTGCAATACACTCCTGGACAAAAAAAATAGCACAAGTGTGCTATCATTTAGTTTTCAAGGATAAATTAAGAATTATCTAAATTTTACAAATGGTACGTAAATATCATCTTACGGTAATATATTAAATAGCGATAAACTGGAACTACGCTGTCCGTACTTGTATTTATTAACAACAATCTCGTAGCGGAGGTCGGCGAAAAGATGGTACATGTTACCAAATGAAGCATTTATTTAACAAAAATTAAACATTTGTGTAACAAAAATTACATAAGTTGAAACAAGTTCTTTATTTCTCAGTAGTGTGTAGGACTTCCCTTATTTTCAATTACTTGAATCATTCTTTTTGGCAAAGAATTAAATAATTTACGAATATAATTTTGTGACAATTTACTCCATTCATCCTTAAGTCACTGTTTTAACTGATTCATATTTTGAAATTGTCTGTTTTCCTTGTACACCATTCGAGCAAGCTGTCCCCAACAGTTCTCGATTATATTTCAATCAAGGGAACACGCTGGCCAGTCAAGAAGCGAAATATTTTCTGATGAAAAATAATCTTTTAGTATTTTAGCTGTATGGACTGCGGAATTATCTTGCTGAAATATACAGTTTCTACCAGCAATGTGTACCTCACACTTGCTAATTTGTTGTCGTATTAAATTACGATAAGTGGTGGCATTCATTCGGCTGTCAACAAAGACAATTTCGCTTTTTCCATTGTAGCCAATGCCTGCCCAAATCGTTACACTCTCTCGACCCATTTGACGTCGCACTTTTGACAATTCTTCTTTTTGTACATGATGATAATAATAGTCAAAACCGTCTGGACCATCCAGGTTGAATCTCTTTTCATCTGTGAATATAATTCGCTGTCATTTCTTTTTCCAATATATGTGTCGTTTTGCAAAGCTGACACGAGCCTCCTTAGGTCTCGTTGTCAACGCAGGTTTCCGTTTTAATTTTCGTCGTATAATATCGTCACATGTCTGGAGAATGCGACGAACATTTCTCGGATTAGTTTCGACTCCTGCTTTTTGAGCAATTTCACGTGATGCGAGACATGAGTTTGATGCGGCACGCAAAACGGCACGTTTTTCTCTATGAGAAATAGCGGGCGGTCGTCCACTGCTCTTCCGTGTACCATATTTATTGCCGTCTTTTAGTAAAGTATAAATAACTTTACGACTCCTCTGCATAGTTTTTGCAATTTTTGATATAGAGAACTTTTCTTTTCTTAATTTCAAGATAACTTGTATTCCTTCTTTGCTTAATTTCTTGCCGCGTCCCATTTTATTCAATGATGATTGGAAATTCTACCAAGACTACGTGAACTACATAAAGTTATGTTTATACAGTGGGTCACGAAAGTATTCGAACGCTCTGAACTGAAAAGTTTGAAGCTTAAAAAATACGAGTCATATTATGAATTACAAAATACTTTTATTTCTATAATAACGTATGATAATCATGATTACATATATTAAATTTCAAGTGTCTTTGATAATATCAACACAAGTTATGAAACATTTCTTGTTAACACCAACTAAATGAACGTCACAAAAATATTCGAACGACTAATATTTTAATATTTTGTCGGACCACCACGAGCACTTATAACAGCTCGTAAACGCCGTTGCATGCTGTCAACTAAATTTTCAGTAATATCTTCTTTTATATTACTCCAAATTTCCACAATTGTGGTTTTTAATGTTTCTTTTGAGCTAATATTATGTTTACTAAGTTATCCGCCAATTTCTGCCCATAAGTGTTCTATTGGATTAATGTCCGGACTTTGTGGGGGTGTTTCTAAAATGTGGGGAACGTTGTATATGATCCATTGTTTTACAATATGTGCGGTATGTTTCGGATCATTGTCTTGTTGAAACATAAGATTTTCTCCTAGCCCTAATTTTTCCACACTTTGCATCAAATTATTTTTCAATATCTGCATATATTTATATTTATCTAATATGCCTTCAATAATGACGAGGTTTCCGACACCACAGGCTCCCAAACAGCCCCATACCATTATGGATCCACCCCCATGCTTCACGGTAGGGTGTAAATTTTTAGAATCTATTTCTCTGCTTGCTAATCTCCAACTTTACGACTCCTCTGCATAGTTTTTGCAATTTTTGATATCGAGAACTTTTCTTTTCTTAATTTCAAGATAACTTGTATTTCTTAACGTAGAAAAGGAAAGGAAACGTAGAAAGGAAACGTAGAAACAGTGAGAAATCCGAATAGAAAGTCAAGTGTGCTATCATTTCGCCGACCTCTGCTACACGACTTTTGTTGATAAATACAAGTACGGACAGAGTAGTTCCAGTTTGTTGCTATATAACATACTACCGTGAGACGATGTTTATGTACCATTTGTAGAATTCAGAGAATTCTTGATTTATCCTTGAGAACTAAATGATAGTACACTTGGTGCTATCTTTTTGTCCAGGAGTGTATATGGCTTTGTAATTAAAATAATGTCGGTAAAGCATTCTCATTAGTTCGCAAGAAGTGTTGCGAAATAGGGACATCGATGGATAAGGGAAAATGCGATGATTGCTGGTTACAGTGGACGACCAAATTATTAGAGTTACTTCCCCAACCTGACCTGACCTTACCTGAATTCTTATTATTTTCTTACGAAGTGTTCACCTTTGTCACTCTAATTATTTGATTATCCACTGTATTAAGCCTTAATGCTCCGTGTCATTTCGATGCCATCGGTAACCTAAACTGTTAAAGTTCTTGAAAACCAAGAATTTTATTCTGACAAGAGAAGATGAAAAATATTTGTGAATTTATTTGCTCCGTCTTCTTGTACTGGTTTGTTTTAATCTAAAGTAAATAAGAATGATTTTGCTGTTATTACTAGACAACGGATCTTTATGCATTTATGGCTTATGGAAATGTTAAAAAAATGCTATAATATAACATTCGAGAGAATTTAACACGATTTTTATTTGCTTTGGATCTACAAAGGCTGTTCCCATTAAAAATAGGATTTTATTTCATTCCACTTTCTTAAAATTTTTCTACAAAAATTGGAAACTGTGCATAAACATCCGCAGTCTAGTTATTACTATTGAGTATTAGAATACGAATGTCTCCACAATGGCACCAAGGGAGACCAAAGAGGGTTAGTATAGATTTTAACTAATTGTAAGCGCTTATAGAGAATCCAAATTCGGATACCAATTACGGAAGACGTGTCTATGAGAAGCGACTTGGTTTGTAGAGACTTTATCATTGACTGAAAAAAAGGAACGGAACGAAATCTGAAGTTTCCATTCGCGCGGATATCATAAGCAATTTTGATTAGACTTCATTGGGACCTGGTGCATAAAAGCGCCTGGGACTTATAGCGTCGTTAGCACGACTGATGCTACCGGTCATCAATGATATCAGTCCTCGGGCCGGTAATTTTACCAGTTCAGTATATATCATGTCGGCCAGCCGTATACATCTGGAATGTAATCCTGAAACATGGTCGTAGCGAAGTCAGACAGCGCTAAGAGAACTTTCCATTAGCACTGTCTGATTCCACTGCGAGCATGTTTCAGGATTAAATCCGCGTGCGTGTAGCCTGGCAAAGCAGAAGAGATGGCTTTAGAAAGGAGTCTGTCGGACAGGGTGAATACTTTTCTTCCCCATCCATCTCTTTGCCCGTATATTCTTCTCTCGCAGCTCGTATAGCAGCCCTTTACCTCCCTCCGCTCATACACAGTTTTCTGTCCACTCGTATATACCATTCACGAGCGACTTGGACTCCTCCCTGGAACCACCTACACTTTGCTAAGCACGCATCCCTCGACAAAACGAACACCGTTCCAGCTCCTTTCGGGTTCGAGGATCCGTTTGCTTGGTGGCTTGTGGCGACGATCAGCCGAATCCTGCCGAAACGAAGGCGACAGATAGGAGTAGTCGGAGCGAGCAGGGGAACAAGAAGGCTGGGAACAACGGTCAGGGTAGGTGAGAGTGTTCGGAGGAGGGAGGAGGGGGGGGGGGAGGAGGAGGAGGAGGAGAAAAGAAAAAGAATGCTCACCACAAATCGTGTCCTCGGTTATGTTCGGTCGACGGGGCTGGCAGCCGGCAAACTCGTTACGAAATCGTCCCTAAGACGGGGTGACTAATTGCTAAGCGGCTTGTAAAAATTCGCAGGACAGTCTGTCGACATCGTAGCGCGGCCGTCTGATCGTCGCGCCGTTATACTTTTTGCCCGTGCACGGTCGACTAGAGAGAAGAGACACGACGAAGGGAGGGACCGAGTGAAACGCGACAGGGTAAGCGGGTGGAACGGAGAGAAATGGCGTGCAACTGTGGGTGGACAAAGAGAGACGAAGCAAGAGAGAGAGAGAGAGAGAGAAAGGTGGAAGGGAACGGAAAGAAAGGTAGAGTTAGGGATTGTGGCGAGAGGGAAGAGAGGAAGCGTGTGCGTGTGGAGGCCTTAAGGCGAGAAAAGAAAAATGGCGAAGAGTGGTCGAGGCTACGTCGTCGTCCCGCGTCCGAAGGCGAGTGGGGACGACGCTTTCGCAGATTCCACGTGAGATACCTGCGGCATTCTTCGTTCTGCACCAGGCATTAAGCCGGATGCACATTCGTCGTGGACGACGCTCGGTGAATTCATTTCCAAGAAAAATATCTTCCGCCTCGAAACGAATTTTACGGCAGATTTTGTACGTCGCGACGGCGGCGGCGGCGGCTGCGGCGGCGGCGACGCCATGCCACTGCGCCGCTTCGACGCCGCCAGCCAGACAACAACAGAGAACGATCTCTGCCAGTTTTTTGGTTCTCGTTTTATTATACGGACACGAGACCGCCGACACGGACACCGGCCAATAAAACTTCTAATCCCACGATGAACCGCGCGTGATTCTTCGCGCGACGTTTACGCGCCTCTGACGCGAGGATCCGAGACCGGGAACACCGAGACCGGAGCTAATCTCCTTGTCTGGGATTTTCTACGGTTCTTTTCAGAACGTCGTCGTTGCCTTTTGTGCGTCGAGCGCGAAAGATTTGTTCTCACGCGGTTTATTTATTTCCTGTTATTTCAGCCTCGCCGGAGAGTTTTCATATTTTCTGCTAAATGTTATTGTTACCGGCCATCTCTCGGTTCACGCGGCACTTAAATAATCTCTCAGTTTACGCAGCTATTTTGACATACGGTTCCAATTTGAGCGATGTAATTTTACGTGGAAATACACTACCGGCCATAAGTGTTTACCCACCTTCAAATTTCGTTACTATTCAAATAATAGGTATTTTATATCTATTTTATTTTATAGGTATTTTCTTATGAAAATGTCCGTAGCATTAAATCCTAATTATAAAGCTAATAAAAAACATCCAAAATATTCTGTACATACACAATCAGGTACTGTAAATGAGTTCACAGCTTTTTATGAAAAACGACAATTTTGGAGTTCAGGTAAAGAAACCCATTTTTCTGAAATTTTTTATAACGGTCAGTAGGGAATATGAACGCAGGTAATACAGGTATCTTAGTCTTCTCAAATTTCATACTGCATTTCATACTGCATTAAGCTTTCGTACAGTAAACAGTTGATTTTCACGTGCCTAAAGAATTTTGCGAAAATTTCAAATAATGTCAGGAAGAAAAGAATTATCGATTGAAACGCGCGCTCTAATAGTGTCCCATCATAGCATCGGAAAAAGTAACAGAGAAATAGCAAAGTTATTGAAGCTGAACCGTAGAACCGTGGACTACAATGTTGAAAAATATGTGGGTGGGTAAACACTTATGGCCGGTAGTGTATAAATATTGAAAACGAAGTACAGTGTTTACTCGATATATGTCCAAAACACTCCGCACCCGTATAGCCCGCCGCAGTGGGAACAGTTCTGAGACTTTTATCGGCTAGGCATTTGGAACAGATTTAGAAGTAAACACTATAATACTTCTAAATATGAGGCATACGAAGGATGAAGATACTAAAGGTAAATTAGTATGCTACTTAATTTTCTACGAATGTAAAAATTGTACATCAAACTGTAAATATAGTGTTTAGATAACATAGGAATAGGAAGTATAGGTATCCATTGTATGCATACGCTTATGCTTTTATAAAAGTTTGTATTGCTATATGGTTTGTTTAAATTTGTTTTACTTTGTAAATACGTTGTAATTTCTGTTTAATTTGTTTCAAAACGTCTTTAGTTTATTATTCAAATACGTCATAAAACAACTTTCTTGACATTGTGTTATTTTATTACCACTAAGATAAGTTGCTAACAACATTTTCTTAACTAGTTGTACCTGCAGTCAACCTGCACCATACTGTAAGTCTACCAACCCCGAGCATGGGGCTGATCAACCAGCATGATAGGTCTTAAAACAACATTAAAATACCTTCATTGTTATCACATTATGTCAACTGTAATAATTTATTCAGATTGTCAAATGCATGTCTTATCAATTAAAATGATAATGATATTTCGTCCACATAACTTGTTAAAAAGCCAAAATTGGAAAATTGGTCTAGCAGCCCCGATCTCCCCTATCTTAGAACATAAAGCATGAAAACTCACACTTTTCCTTACAGCAAAATGTAAAAAATGAATCGTTTATGATTAATTTCTTCGGGACTGAGAAAATAGCATCACAAGCCGAGTATAGGAAGGTTAGCCAAAATTAATTTCACTTGCTTCGAACTTTTTACGTATAATCCAGGTAGCACTATGACGCCTTTAAGACGTCTTCCGAACGTCTCTGAGACATCTATTAGACGTCTTTAATACAAAATATAAAAATTAACTGTCTTATAGAAGGGAGAAGAATTAATTTACCTAAACTTTGTACGATTTTCATTGTAATATGTGCTTAAATGAAGAAGTCAATGCAGTAATTTCCTATGAAAACGTTTGTATAATTTCAATAATTGTAAAATAGAAAACCGGTCATTTTGACCGTGGTAATACAAGACGTTAGCAGGACTTTCAAGACGTCTCGAAACAGACGTCTTTCAGACGTCTTATTTTAGGGGGCTTCTTTAAAACGTCTTAAGCACGTCCGAAATAAGATATCGCTAAAATATCTCGAAACAGATGTCTTGAAGACGCCTTACTGCACACGTTCAAACGACATCCAGTTTGGGTCGTACGACGTTCAGACCTAAAATGGACGTAAAATGGACGTCTTTAAGACGTCGTGTGCTATCTGGAAAGATATCTCGATGAAACTTGATGGATACAATATTTAATACCTCTATTCTAAAGCCGTATAAATTCATTTAATCTTCCAGTCGCTTGTCATTTGTTATCAATCGTGAAACATGGCGTATCCGTTGAAAGTTGCATCAAAATTAAAGATCCGTGTTGTAACTTGTATTCTATGCGTGACAAGTGGTGAACTTGCACTGAAATTTGTCGTCAGTTATATGACGCTACTGGTCGCAATAAGATATCTCATTAGGCTATTGGAAAATACTGCATTTGATTTGTGCAAATATCAAAAACAATGACCGAGATGGGTGATATGTAGTCAATTGCATCAACAAATGTCAATGTTGAACGCGTTGCGCATCTGATTGAGGCAAACACAGACGAGTTACTGTGGACGAAATCGCATGAAGACGCGCACCATTATCGTCACTGATCGCCTTGCACTCCAAAAAGAATGATTATTGCAAGTTCGACAGAATTTTCTTAACGAAAAGATAGAAAAACTGACGGCCACGATAGACATGGACACTTGATTATTTTTGACACGAGCGAACCAAACTTTTCGACCGGTCCCCGTAGATTTGCTTTCGTTTCGCCAACGGTATCCTCTCTTCCTCGAAAGGCGATGAGTGCAATATTACGAGCGTAGTTTTTACGGGGGTTAAAGGAGCATCGACTCGCGACGAGAATTGCAGGAGGAGGAGGAGTAGATGGTGGTGGGGGGGGGGGGCAGAGAGAAAGACGACGAGGAGGGGTGAGGGCAGGCAGAGTCGAAATAATATGCGGAGCAATAAGAGAATGATGGTGGTGGGCCGTGTCTGTATGTGCGGCGAAGTAAGGAATGCATAATGGGCCAACGTGAATGTTGGTGTCGGCGCGAAAAAGGGGATACATTTGGCGTGCGCCGACAATACCGAACTCCCCGGCATTCCTGCGGTTCGACAATAAGCATTGTGCGAGCCGTCTTCGCGTTACGGGCCCGGCTACGTGGAGCTTGACTTTATTTCTCGAGTCCTCCTTTGCCGCTTGGCGAGAGGATATCATTGTTAGAAGGGACAGAGCGAAGGGTCCAACGAAAGCGTTACATCCGCTCATCTACCATTCAATAGAACTATTCCCTCCTCTTTTTGCTCCTAGGCGTGTTCCCTGCGTGCGTGCGAGTTTGTGTAGAGACCGAAGCAAGGTTCTCTCTCCCCCCGTGGGCCTAAGTCGCCAAGAATCTATTAGATTTGTCATAGCCCTGCGGCACGCTGAATGGCCTACGATCGGATGATCTCTTTTACGTTCGCCTCACCTCTTTCTACTACCACTACAACACTCTGTATATGTAGTCCCCTTTCTCTCTCTCTCTCTCTCTCTCTCTCTCTCTCTCTCTCTCTCTCTCGACCTCCTTTTTTCTGTTGTCAAGCGTACCTGCGAAAACGCAAGATGCACCGTCAGAATTCGATCGTAAAGCCCCGACAGACACCACAAAGCCCGTCACAATGATTCCTCGAAGTAATTGAGTTTCTTCTTGTTTCAGTGTGCGTGTGGTCCCGCGCAAATGATTAACGCCCCGGCCTCCACCCCTCCCCGTCTCCTGCCGCGATCTATTCCATTTCTGCGCCTCCGGGGGCGACAGTAGAATAACCGCGATAGGGAATTGAAATAAATCATTTCGTGGCCTTTGTGCCCGCTCAGGATGGCGGCGCTGTCCTTTTCTTCGAGGATCTTTGGACGAGATCTTTGCTCGGCAGATCAGAATCTTGTGTAGTTGAAGGTCCTGGCCTGTAAAGGCTCAATATATGTACACTGGTGGACAAAATGATAAGGCACCTCAAAATTTTTGGGAATGTACATCTATTTGCACATATACGTGGAAAATGAATACACAATAAAATAAGATACTAGTTTTAACATAATATATGAAAAAATTAAATAAATCGTTCAATCCATTTATTATTTATACAAAGAAAATGAAATTGAGTGTGGACAAAATGATAAGGCACTTTGAATATAAAATAACACAAAAGTATTAAAATGAAATAAGATTACATAGTTTTTTTAAGTTTTAGTAATGTGTCGACTGCCCTTGACGTTGTACCACTTCAATCATTCTTCTTGGTAAACTTCTGTACAGATCCTTTATATAATTTTGATCCAAGCTTTCCCAAGCTTCTAAAATTGCAGATTTTAATTCGGACACTGTATTATACTGCTTTCCACCTTCGTATAATGTTCGGCTGAGTTTTCCCCAAACATTCTCGATAATACTTAGGCCAGGAGACCTTGCTGGTCAATTAAAAACCTTTACATTTTTCGTTTCAAAATAATTTTTTACTATGCGAGCGGTATGCACAGCTGCATTATTTTGCTGAAATATATATTTTGTCCCAGCAATTCTGCGAGCGTATGTTTCTATGTGTCTCTTAATTAAATTTAAGTAATCAGCACTATTCATACGGCCTTGAATAAGTTCTATTTCCGTTTTTCCTCTATAGCCGATACCTGCCCATATGATTACTCCACCACCACCATATTGTCGGCGACTTAATACCCTTTGCTCCTTTCTTAAATTGTGGAAATAGTATTTATATCCATCTGGACCATCCAAATTCAGTTTTTTTTCATCCGTGAATATAATTCGTTTTCACTGTTTTTTCCATGGAATATGCTCTATTGCAAAACTTAAACGGACGGTCTTATGTTTGTCTGTTAACGGCAGCTTTATAGCAAATTTCTTCCGTTTTAAGAAGCTTGTTTTTTTAATTACTCTTTTTACTGTTTTAATAGATACGTTAACTGCATAATCCACTGCAATTTGTCGAAGCGTAAGTCCAGAATTCGATGCTTTTCTCAAAATTAATCTTTTTTTCCCTTGAAGAAAGGGCTGCAGGTCTTCCTTTCGACTTCTATTTCCCATATTTTTCGGGTTTTTGTAAAAAATTCTGTATAATACACCGACTTCTTTTTAGTTTTTTTTTTGCAATCTGTACTGGATTTTCTCCATTGGACTTTAACTGGAGTATTTTAATCTCTTCTCATCTTCGCTTAACGCTTTTCTTCGTCTCATAATTTAATTTTGGGTTAAAGAGGATTTAAACACTTATAAACTAACTATTAATAAGCAATTTCTATAAGACAAACTTGCACAAAACTGCTCACTTCAACGTTTTCCAACAGACTGCTTCAAGTGCCTTAACATTTTGCCCACTTGAAATTTCGAAACAATGACGCTCAAAGACCCCAGTGCTCCGTGTTTTGTTTGTTTACTCTGGTACGTGGCCTTGAAAGGAAGTTTCTCACTTATAACGTAGTTTTCTGGTAATAACTTTAAGATTTTACTAAATTCGTATGAAATTTCTTATGTGTACAACGGTGCCTTATAATTTTGTCCACCAGTGTATTTCGCCTGCAAATGATGGTATTTGAATTTTCTATGAAGCCGTCTCGTGTCTTTGTGAATCAAAAATTGCTTTTGATCCTCCAGTGGCTGTATACAAGGGATTTTTTTCTGATTCTCTGAACAGTCGGATATAAAGAAAACGTCTCTATTCGTTGAGACTACAATCGCTTCTTCCATATTAATTAACTCGTTCGCGGCCAGCGTTATATACATATGTATGTACACATATGTGTGACAATCACAATTATAGAGGAGAGTAGCCTAATTTGGACCAACACCTTAGCTGAACCTCCATATATTTTGTGAAGGAAAAATTCTTCAAGAGTTAATAATAATATTAATTGATTAGTAATTATGCCTTGAATCGGATACTCCGATCACTTTTTGAGATGTTGAAACTCTTTTGCGAATATCTCGGAAACTAAAGCTGAGCGGCGGTAACATGTATAGGAAAAAGTTGTACAGACTGATGACCTTGAGAACATATTTCAAGGTCCCCAAAAAAATCGGTGAGAAAGCCCCTAATGTAAATAATTACCGTCTTTTACGAGACGTCATTGTAAACTGCTAGAGAAAAGCTTTACAAACTGTACACACGCAACGCAATATAACGCAGTTTTCCACCCATCGAATAGACTTTATTTAGGAAATTAATTTAGAAAAATTTATTTCATTTAAAATAAATTTATTATTTAATAATTTACTATTTTAATTAAAAATTTATTTATTTACATTTATTTCTAAATTTATTTAGGAAAATTAAATAACTAAATTTTTAATTTAGCACTATTAGAATAAATTACATATATACATATATTCGTAATAGAATTTAGCAATAAATATTGTATATCTGCTTGTCGTTACTATACTATTAACACTTTGAGTGCCAAACCAGAACCCTCAAAAATTTCATGTAACCAAAGTAAGTTATTTAATGATATAAAAATTGAAAATAATTATATGTGTGATATTGAGTAGTCTTCCAACTTTCTTGCATTTTACAGATCCCAATCAAATTTGATACAATGAATATATTAACGTAAAAATCCATTTTAAAACGTGGACAAATAATTCCGTCACCCACATCTGGGTGACATGGCGGTCAACGTGTTAATAATATGCTTCATTAAAAAAAGTAGTTTGATTTTTATCTAAAAAATTTTTTAAATAAAAGTTTATCTCTTCTAATAATTATATGATTTGATACGATTTGAGCCTTTATAAGAGGGAAACGAGCCTTATTTGAGCCTTAATTTGAGGTTTTTTCGAAGGGAAAGTGGAATATTCTCTCAACAAAGAAGTACACAGAAAGTAATACATAAATATTTTTGTGCTACTAGGGATCTTAAAGACGTCTTAAAGACGTCTAAAAGACGTTTAAAAGACGTCTAACAGACGTTTTAAAGACGTCTTTAAGACGTAGAGTTTTTTCACAAAGACGTTCCAGAGACGTTCGGAAGACGTTCGTCTTTAAGACGTCTGAATGTTCATCGACAGACGTCTTTAAGACGTCTCTGTGCTATCTGGGTAGTAATGAATGAATCAAAAGAGTTTTAAGCAAATTTATATTTTTTATGGTTTTTATTTCTCAAAGTGAAATAAATTGTTGTCAATAAGTAACAAACGGAGAAAGCCAATAAGAATAAATGTAAAAGCAGTTCATCTAGTTTGCAAATGTCCAAGTTCTCATGTTCTGAACATTTGAAAAACTTCTACGAGTATAAAAGACGTTACATTAATTTTATTAAGCTAAATGTAAGTGCGACAGTAAACTGTTTTGTTCATTTGCACAGTAATTTTAATTTGACTATACATATGACAATGCAGCATATATTATCATACACAGTGTTACGCAGTGATACACAATCTTTGTCCAAAACACGGGTCTAGCCAGGGACATATACAGGCTAGGAGATACTACTCTTTTAGAAAACAGACAACGAAGCTCTAGAGATCTGTCGAGCTTCTTGGCACCTCACGAGGTACACACCACCGCAGTGGTGATAGTTCTGGGGCTTTAATCGGCTAAGCGTTTGCGACATATATAGATTAAACACTGTATTTACCATATATTTACCACCACAGAATTGCAAGTGTAATAATTGATTTGAAGTGATCGGAATAATTTTCATATTGTAACTACACCGTTGAATTATTATTATATTGGAAACTTTATGTTTTACAGTAAGCTAAAGAGCGTAAAATATAATAAAAGCTCCTTATGTTTCTGAATAAATTGTTTAAATAAGAAAAACTGATTTTCAGTATTGTTATCCAGTTTTGTGTATTGCATTGCATTAATATACTTCTTGTGATTATTGTTCAGGAGACTCAAATATTACGGAGAAGTCTAATATCGATCCAGTGATGGAATCAATGAACCCACGGATCGACAGCAGCCAGCGAATATTAATCCTGCATTAATTCCTATTCACTTTCACCGAGGACTCGACGGACGAGCAGCCAGTTCGTCAGGATTTCATTGAACGGTAACCGGGATGTATAAAACGCCATTTATATTCACCATATTTTATGCACCATGTGGAAACGCTTCGATCGAATGCTTCTGTTAGATTAGCGTCGTTACGAAAGATGGCAATTTTCACTGTTCTACCGCATCTTACAACGCTATTTTCCAAGTTGCGTCGATTTCCCATGATGTCGTTAAAAAATGGTACTTACCCTTTATACTGAATACTGCAAAGATCATTTTGAAATGATAGCCAGCAATATTACAGGTAGGTAGGAACAATATCCAGCAATATTACAGGTTAGTAGGTACCTTAATTCGTTCTCAAGTACACACTTACACATTTCATCTACTTCCTGTCTGTGAAGTCTAGACATTAAAAGGTAATGAGTAAGACTTAAAGATGCTCGAGTCAGGTATCTTTATTAGTAACTTAAATGCAAATATCTTATTTTTCTTAATTCTTTCATACAGATTTTAATTACTATTTGCCCGTATCGTAAACATTGTGCGTGTAATTTAAAATAGCAATTGCTTATTCAAAATGCAATATAGTAAATGCTTTTACTGTCCCCACAGGCCTATTCCAAATTCTCGGCGGCATTGATCTTAACGAGTGTATCAAGTGATATAAATACACGACGCGAAATGGAACGGGTGTCAGACTAAGGATACGGTTATACTACTGAACAAATAGTACAGCCAAACTATCCGAACCTTGTTTACATTGTAGTCGCAAACTGAAATCGTTAACGACCATAATTCGGTTCTACAGAAACTCTGAAGTCGGCTAGTGCTATTTCAATGAGAAATATTGCACGATAAACTGATCGCGTGTTGCAGGTAATATTTGGATTGCGTTGCTTCTGCTGTAGTAAGTAATTGCTCAAAGACCTGTTACGAATTTAGTTTTGCGAGGTCATTACACGAAAGCAACGCCATTTTAATAGAACACTTTCATACAGAACATTTGTATTCACAGAGTCCGGTAGAGGTGATATTTTCAATGGCCACATACATATCAAACATAGAAATGAATTTCCAGTGATTCTAATTTGAGCACAGGTACAATTGCGTTGTGAATCATTTTTTTCACAAGCACAGTTTTTAATGTCTGAAATATCTAGCCGATAAAATTCCCAGGACTATCCACTATTATGTTTACATTCCTCGGTGACCGAGGCCACTCGAGCTTGGCTGTTCTTTTTTACGTTCGGCAGGGTATCAAAGAATAGTATCTTCTAGCCGATATATGTCCCTGGCCAGACCTGCGTTTTGGACATATATCGAGTAGACACTGTACATCGTGAAAGACTGATGCCATTCCGATGTTATACTACATACATATATTCCAATGGACTGCTACCGGCCGAGGAGTTCGGTCACATTAAGATTTCAATGACCCCGAAAATAATTCTTTTCGTAGAAAAAAATATCACAGGGACAATTGTTTTCTTGATCATAAATATTTATATAATCTGTATTCGGGCCAACGGCAACACGCTTCTGCAACAGTGCCGCGAATCGCAGATCGGTCGACGGAGATACGGCAAATTGATCGCGCCGTTGCTGCCGGAGAGTAATAAACAGTCTGTTTAGCAATATTCGCGTGTCGACGCGTATTACAAGACACCTTTAGCCATAAATTTCTCCGCGGTGTCGCTTGACGACTGCGGTTAAGAAAAAACTAAAATGAGCATGAATTAATGTACTCGTCGACGGAACAGGGCTATGCGTCTTAGCGGAAACCACTATGCTGACAAAGTGTTCGAAAGAAAACTAATCGCTCAACCGTTTTCTCGAAACATATACAGTGTCTCCAAATAATATTGGCACACTCTTAAAAATCGCATAACTTTGTCAATACTGGACTACACTACTTCAATTTTTTTGAGAAGCTAGAACAATTGGATCGTTACATATCGTGAAAAAATTTTTTTACAAAAATTTCAATTGGTCGAAATTGCAGAGAAAAAACTAAAAGTTGTATTTTGCAATTTTTTTGTGTGGACTTACATTGAAAATTTAGGAAGAACGATTTGTAGATCTGTATCAATTATACATATTCTGAGAATTTCATCAAAATCGGTCAACGTTGCAATGAGCTGCAGATGTTAGAAAATGATTAGGTACATAAGGGTGAAATTCCGTGTCAAAGCCAAAATTGTGCGACTTTCGCCCTTAAGTTTTCATCGTTAAACGTTTGTAACTCAATGCAACGTTGACCGATTTAGATGAAATATTCAGAATATGTATAATTGATACAGATGTACAAAACATACTTTTTAAATTTTTAGTGTAAGCCCGCATTAAAAAGTTGTAAAATACAACTTTTAGTTTTTCTCTGTAATTTCGACCAATTGCAATTTTAATCAAACATTTTTCTCACGTTATGTAACGCTCCAATTGTTCTAATTTCTCAAAAAAAAAAAATTCAAGTAGTATAGTCCAACATTGACAAAGTTATGCGATTTTTAAGAGTGTGCCAATATTATTTGGAGTCACTGTATGTGCTACTTCGGAAATTTTTCTTGTCAATGATTGCAGATTGTATTTCAAACCAACGGTGGCCACTTTTGTCACTTTACATGGGTACAAGAATGCACATCTAAAGTACAAGATCTGCTGTGTCTTCGTGAGAAGTTTAGAATTTTTTGTTGTTTTTATACGCTTCCCGACACGTGTTTTGTAGCGTATGAGATACTGCATATATTTTAGGATGAGCAGTAAGATACTAATTCATTCTTTATTCTTGACGAACAGTGATAGATAAATTAAAGGTGTTTATGCATGTTTATGCTTTACAGAATCTATTTTCCTTTTTTTTTTTGCTAGAGGTTTTAGTTGTAAGTATATTAAGATCGATTGGAGAAAAGCCTTTTAAACTAGACTTCTATTGCGATATACATTTACACAAGATTTCTATTGCGATGTTATTATAGATAATCTATAATCACAATTTACTAGACTTCTATGCATTTATAAGAAGACTGTGTACATAGGTGCAATTTGAAAGAATAAAAGAATTTGAGGACATCGGCGTATTATTTACAGCTTGTTGAAGTTATTAAAGAAAGAACAATCTTTATTTTGTATAAAGAATCGCAGTCTATTTATTACTACGTTGCAATATAAACAGTCGGTTATTCTGTAAACATCAGACTGAAGGAGAAATTTCTTTGGCTTACTAGAACATTTTTTCAGATAGAAATATAAAAAAGTATACTCTAAATTTTAGTTAATATTGTACATACATACATTTTTCAGTATTTTACAAATTTTTACACATTATCGATTATTGTTTTGTTTCTCAATATTACTAAGAGTTTGAAGTATGTATACTGATTTATTAGTTTCCCTGTATGATATTAATACACATTTATTTGTTACTATCTTTTCCTATAAATTTTTATTGATCTTAACCGTTAAGTGGACGTTCAAAGTCTACTTCAAAAAAGCAAGGATTCAATTAAATTATGTTTAATATTGTATATTTATATTTAATATTCATCTTCATCGAAATGGTAAATATTTACAGCTACGTATTAAGTAATTATTAACATAAACTTGAGTGGGATCGCATTGGCCTTAATAGTTCACTTAAGGGTTAAACGTAACCCTTACGTATTTACGTAATTTAAATACGTTATATTTTATTTAAGCAGTATTTGATTTGCATTTTAATTGTATTACATAATTCGAACCTCCCACTTAATTTCTTTTGCTCATTACGCAAATCATGACTGTAATTAAAATATAGTGTTTTCTCGATATATGTCCAAAACATGGGTCTACCCAGGGACATATATCGGCTAGGAGATGCTATTCTTTGATCCAGGCCGAACGTAGGAAAGGACAGCGAAGCTCTAGAGGCCTCAATTCGTGGAGATAGGTCTGGCACTTTTATCGGCTAGGCATTTGAAACGTAGGGGAGAGTTGCCAAATGCGTACTGGTCACCTAAACCAGTCGTACCAGCTCTTTTCTTTAAAAATTAATGCATTTTGATGCCTCTTGGTGGTAAAGATATGAACTTTTATTCATGTCGATAAAGTAGGACCAAAAAGTCATTCGCATGAAGTGTTGTTTTGTGAATGACAGAAGCACAAAGAAATCAGGCAAGTCTGATGTTAATTTTAAACGATTTTAATCGGCTGTATTAAATATAAATCTACAGTTTCTGAGGTAGTCTTATATATTTTTGAAAACTAGCTGTTATATTATTTATTTCTATTTAGTTTATAAAACATGCTGATAATGTTTTAAAGGTTAGCTTCAATTATTTAGCGGGACATCTTTTTCCTAAATCGTACCGCACTGTGGTTTCCTAAATCGTATCAGTACGATTTAAGATACTGTTATTCAAATTTTACCGCGAAAATAAACGATTTACAATATTTCAAATTTTTTTAGCATGGGAAAGCGAAAATATTGTGAATGGACAGAAGAACAGATGAAATTAGCAATAGAGGCTTACAGAAATAAAAAATACGGATTCAACGTATGTTCTCGGCGATATAAAATTCCAAAGCCAACGTTAAGAAGACACCTCCTTGGATTGATAGAAAGACCTACTTCTGCATTAAAAAAGGCTGGAGGAGTTTTGAAACAAGACAATATTTATTATTGTCCTAGTTGTATTTAAGTTAAGTAATGTAATATTCCATTTTATTTTTATGTTGTATTGTATATTAAACTGAAATTAAACGCAAAATACAGTTTCTCTTATGATTTTTTTGTATCTTTTTAATCCAACACATGAGGTACGATTTTGGAAACCGGCTGGTACCATTTAGGATACCGGTTGCCTAAATCGTACTATTTGCATGATCTTATAAAAGTGTTCATATCACAATGATCTATCAATAAATATTTAAAAAATCATATTAAATTGCAACTTCGATAGTTAATACATAGATACAAAACATAATTTTTGCTCAAATTCCTACTAAAGAATATATAAACTGCCTTCGAAATTAAGTGGTACGCATTCGGCAACTCTCCCCTATATATTACGCTGTGCAATGTAATTTAGAAGCAATACATATAATGTAATTACACAATGTGTACATTACTCGCTTACTGTGAGAAATATCTGAAATATCATGAAAAATGACTTTGTTTGCACTGTGGTAGACATATGTATGGTCCACGAAAAAATAGGAGTTTTCTAGGTGTGACGTATCTGAGGGAATCAGTTACCTCTGGCTGGCCGGAGGTTTCATAGTCCCTATATCTATTCCAGAATTGCTGAGTTATTAAATGAAATGAACCAAGACTTCAGTATTGTCACTAAAAAAATTACAGCGACAGTAACCTTTTGAAGGCTTTCAAAGAATTTGAACTGAAAGAAGAAGGCATAGAAATTACGATTGATGTCGGAGAAGAATTTCGGATTTACTTTGTAATTATAATTCGTGAAGTAATTGAATTGTAATTCAACACAACTCTATGTTTTCAAATATGTTGCTCTTCTGCCAAATACAAAGATCCGTGGACTCGTTGCTGCTCTAGCCTGTCAGATTGAATCCTTCTAGATAAAAGCTCGTGTCTGTCGACGTTTCGAGATTTGCAGAGGTATCTGTTTCGTAAACAATTGGACAGGGGAATAATACATAAGATCGTCTCTGAGCCGAAAGTGGCCGCTGTATGTGTTTTTGAGCACGAACGCGAGGACGGAAGTGGCCGTTTTAATTTAAACTAAAGGTCACCTCGACTTCGGCCAAGGATATGTCGATCTTGTTCTATACATCGCTAGAGTCATATTTTAAGACCGCAATTAAACCAGACCCGGCAATAAAGATTTCCACGCACGGCTGGTCCCGAGCATATGACCACGGTTGGCGAAGCTTTCAATCGAAGCTCCTCGGATCATTCAGATAATTTGTTACAGAGTGAGCTGAAATCATATTGCTCGTAATTAACACTAAAACCACCGGATCAGTCAAAATGACTTGTTCGTAATTTTTTCTTTTAGAAATATTGAAAAATTATAAACGTGTTTCCGTGAGAAATTTTTTTAATAAACTTCTCTATTCAAGTAGATATTTAAACAAAACTGACACGAAATCTAAAGAAATGCAATTTTGTTGTTATTATAAGGCGATGTATGCCAGTTGCATTTAGTACTCGGTAGTTCTAGTGTTAATAAGACGCTCGTTCAAGACGCGGTTCACGATCGATACTATTACAATCCTCGGAATGTTAAACGTCCACTCTGAATTTCACAAACATTTCACAAACTATTCATTTATAGTTATCGTTGTATCGTTTTCCTCTCGATCACGAGGAACAAGTTTAATATAAAAACATTCATTGATTCTTTTTTTTTCTGCTGGCAATGAGAGGATAGTTCGTAAAGTCCATTAAACAAGTGGTAAAATATTTTTGAGCGACAAGCGTGGTTCCACTATTTTTTCAAGTTGTGTGCCAACGAAATCTGCTCCAATAATTGCAACATACACTCTCGACAAAACTAAAATTGAATAGAGTGGCAGAATTTTAAAACATAAACCACGTTAGATAGCAACACCCGAAGACACAATTGTTATTTGTATCGAAATCACATTGCGAAAGATTAATCTTTGGAAGACCAGAACTTTTCCGTGGAAATTTAAAAATTTTTACGATTTACTATATATACAGCCCACATGTACGGCAAAATTTGCAAGCTTGTTCCCGGCCGCTGTAGTGGCTAGTCTAGCGTTAAACGTCATAGCGAACATTGAAAATTTTCAAAATTATATATACAGTGAATCACGAATGTATTCGAACGCTCCGAAATGAAGTTTGGAGCTTAAAAAATACGAGTCATATTATGAATTACGAAATACTTTTATTTCTATAATAACGTATGAGAATCACGATTACATATATTAAATTTCAAGTGTCTTTGATAATATCAACACTAGTTATGAAACATTTCTTGGTAACATCGACTAAATGAACGTCACAAAAGTATTCGAACGACGAACCTCCCAAAACAAAAGAAACCTTCAATATGACAAAATGTAAACATTCGCGGACCCAGTTAGTGTTCCACACTTCCCGTGTTCAGTGCTGTAAGTATTAATAAGATTGCAGAAGTTTTAGTAATAATGTGCCCAAAAGAATCCGAAACAAGCATCACTGACAGGAAATTGATAATTAAGTGGCATAATGAAGGCAAGAGCTATAGCGAAATAGCAAAATTGTTAGGAAAAAGTAAATCTACCGTTTACTGCATAGTAAAAAAGTTAAAAACTACTGGAATCCTTCAAAATAAAGTCCGTTCTGGCCGACCCAAAACGTTAACGAAGAGGGAGGAGAACACAATTGTGCGTGAGATTGTGAAGAAGAATCCTAGAATTTCTGGTCCACAACTTGCAGTACTAGTTGCTGATAGTTTTAAAAAACAAGTTCGTCCTGAACTTTGTCGAAGAATTCTTCGTAAAAATAATTTTCATGGTCGGATTCCTCGAAAGAAGCCAATTCATTAGCAAAGTCAATAAGCAGAAGAGACTAACTTTCGCCAAAAAGTATATCAACAATGATAAGGATTTTTGGAAACGCGTTATTTTCTCGGACGAGAGCAAATTTAATGTATTTGGTTCTGACGGATATCATAAGGTTTGGAGATTAGCAAACAGAGAAATAGATCCTAAAAATTTACACCCAACCGTGAAGCGTGAGGGTGGATCCATAATGGTATGAGGGTGTATGGGAGCCTGTGGTGTCGGAAACCTCGTCATTATTGAAGGCATATTAGATAAATATAAATATATGCAGATATTGGAAGATAATTTGATGCAAAGTGTGGAAAAATTAGGGCTAGGAGAAAATTTTATGTTTCAACAAGACAATGATCCGAAACATACCGCACATATCGTAAAACAATGGATCATATACAACGTTCCCCACATTTTAGAAACACCCCCACAAAATCCGGACATTAATCCCATAGAACACTTATGGGCAGAAATTGGCAGACAACTTAGTAAACATAATATTAGCTCAAAAGAAACATTAAAAACCACAATTGTGGAAATTTGGAGTAATATAAAAGAAGATATTACTGAAAATTTAGTTGACAGCATGCAACGGCGTTTACGAGCTGTTATAAGTGCTCGTGGTGGTCCGACAAAATATTAAAACACTACATTTATTTAAAATCTCTATTTTGAATTTAGTCGTTCGAATATTTTTGTGACGTTCATTTAGTTGGTGTTAACAAGAAATGTTTCATAACTTGTGTTGATATTATCAAAGACACTTGAAATTTAATATATGTAATCATGATTATCATACGTTATTATAGAAATAAATGTATTTTGTAATTCATAATATAATTCGTATTTTTCAAGCTTCAAACTTTTCAATTCAGAGCGTTCGAATACCTTCGTGACTCACTGTATAACTATCCGAGAGATTGCAGATAGGTTAAACGTCTCGCATACAACTACAGAATATCGTTTAAAAAGTCTCGGAATCGTTAAGAAGCTCGATATTTCGGTTCCACACGAATTGAAAGAAATTCACTTAACGCAACGCATCAACATATGCGATATGCATCTCAAACGAAATGAAATCGACCCTTTTCTGAAGCGAATCAACGTAGAAACGTAGGAACAGTGAGAAATCCGAATAGAAAGTCAAGTGTGCTATCATTTCGCCGACCTCTGTTACACGACTTTTGTTGACAAATACAAGTACGGACAAAGTAGTTCCAGTTTGTCGCTATATAACATACTACCGTGAGACGATGTTTATGTACCATTTGTAAAATTCAGAGAATTCTTGATTTATCCTTGAGAACTAAATGATAGCACACTTGTGCTATCTTTTTGTCCAGGAGTGTACATGGAGTAAACACTATAATAAGTTTCATCTCTATCGGCCGTCACCTTTCGCAAGTGTAGCCCCGGATTCACCTCGACGAACCTGGTATGTAAAGCGCTTATTAATCGGTACCGCGTCGCGCACAAAAGAGCAACAACAACTCTCGGTCGGGTGGGGTGGAGCCGCTTGGCGGCGGGTGATTAATTTCATCCGCCAATTAAGAAATCTCTCGAGAGATGGCACGCGTGCCGCGTTGAAAGGGCTGAGGAGCCGGACGGTGTGGCGCGGCACGGCGGAGAAAGGCGGAGAAAGGCGGAGGGAACGGAATGGAAGCCACCCTCGGCGCATAATTTCACCGGGAACGGGGTCCCGGGCTCGTTGAATGGGCTGGAAACGAGGCCGACGCGGCCCCGGCCACCCTATCTTTTTCACACCGTCGAATACGGACCGGACGTGGCGAACAGAAGAAAGGTGGGGGAGAAGAACACGATCGGAACAAAGGTGCGAAATCATTCGGGGGTTTCTCTGTTGTCGGCGGGACGAACGGTTCACGTGGCACCATTAATCTCCAAGACAATGGACGGTTCTACGAAAAACTGAGGAGGGACCAGCTCGTCCGCCCCTGGTGAATAAAGTTACTACCACCGCCGGCTGGTTTCACCTGGATACACGGATAATCCCGGTGTGGACCGCGGAAGCACTCGTCCTCGCCGATTTAAGGGGTTATATACAGTTAGGAGGGCCAAAAAAAGCAATTTTTTAAGAATTTTTCCTGAGAAGACCTTTACATCTATTAATGTAAAAATTTTTACACATATTATGATAACTTTTAACTGTATTATAACATTTTTTATTTGTAAAAATAATAATTTTGAAACCTGCTATAGCTGTTCTGCTGGAGCTTCTCCAAAAAAAGGCTCTTTGCGGTGACCACTATATCTCTGGACTGGATCATCAAAAATGAAAAAACCAAACTGATTTCGTTAAAGAAATGTATAATCTAATAATTAATCGACGGAATGAGCAAAATAAAATTTTGTGACAAAATGGCAGCTTTTCAAAGAAAAAAATCGATTTTTCACAAAAATTTTGGCCTTAAATTGTTTACAAAAAAAAAATATTCATCGGAGAGAAAAAAGCTTCGATTAATTATTAAAAAATATACTTAAGAAGCTTGTGTTAAAATTTGAGAGTGATCGGTTCAGCCGTTTCCGAGAAATCTTGGTCACCGACTTTGAAAACACAGTTTTGAGAAAAACGCGTCGAAAGATCGCCTCCTACTTTCAAACGCTCTGACACGTCTTTACAAATATGCGTGTAACTTCGAAAATAATCGCCGGATTGACTTGAAATTTTTTTTGCGTATACTTAAATATATTGTTACGTGTATCGATATGTCACGATAGCGAGACATCGCGCCGAATGGTCTTCGTTGCAGCGTCGTTTTAGTGACGACGATACAACGGAGACATGAGAGAGTCGCTGACGGACGTCATTGAGAGAAGACACAAAGCTAAGTACTCCTCCTCTGTTGAATAAAGATCTATTGGTATTTCATACTGTTTATTTACTAAAGATGCCTCGAACCCGTAACAATATGTACATTGCGAAAATGAAATAAAAAAAAATCGATTTTATGAAAATTCTAACTGTATATAACCCCTTAAACAAGCCTCGACATGGCTCAAAAGGAGAGAGAGAGAGAGAGAGAGAGAGAGAGAGAGAGAGAGAGAGAGATCAGTATATACATGATCAGTGCTGTATATACATGCGATTCTACAGCGCGTCACGGGGCGCAAATAATGGCCACTGGATATACAGGTTGGATCGCCACATTTTGCCATCTAGATTTACGTCATTATTATTACGCATAGCAAACAATGTTTCAGATGAAGTTGAATGGTTTTGAGAGGGGCACATTCTGATGGTACATTTTTTTTGTTGTAGGTGGACGTGTAAAGGACATATGAAGGTCATTAATGTTTTTTTTAAATGGAATCATATATTTTTTATCGCATCAGCTGATGCTCCTTCGTATTCTTCATAAAAAATTATTAATCTATTTGTGTAAAAAAATCATTAGTTTAGGAGATATTTTAATTCTAATTTCTTAGGAAATCTCGACTTTCTCGTCAATATTATGAATTCAATGTGATAATGTAGTAGGAGAGCAAAAATTATCAATGTAAATATTTACATTTTCTGTGTTGATAATTCTTGCTCTCTTACTTATTGTGAAATTTAGTCTCTGTTACGTCTCTGATACGGTGAATACGGCGATACGGTGAATTATCACTTCATAATGAAGTATTCTAAAGAAGAAAAGATAGACATGTTATCAAATTATTTTGAAGCTGGATAAAGTGCTACGCATGCAGAAAGATTATACGCCAATAGATTTCCTCAACGAAATCATCCATTACGTCGTACCTTTGATTATGTTTTTAAAAAATTTCACCAGACGGGGCAATTATTACGCAAAAAGGCAATTCGTAATAAAACAATAACAAATGAAGCAAACGAAATTGTAGTGTTAGCCGCAATTACGTTGAATCCAAAAGCATTTTACGCATACTCAAAAGACACAAATACAACAATGACGTCGCAACGTTTACGAAAAATGGATCAATGAGTACAAGAATATGCATTATTGGTCAACGAGAAATCCTCATTGGTTTAGACAAATGAATAATCAACATCGACGGAGTGTAAATTTTTGGATGGGCATACTCGGCGATAGACTTATTGGTCCATACTTTATCGAAGGATCACTAACCGGACCAAAATATGCACATTTTTTATCAAACACTCTATGGTCATTTTTAGATGATTTACCATTGCATACACGACAAATAATGTGGATTCAACAGGATGGTTGCCCTGCTCATTATTCAAGAATAGCAAGGGATACATTAAATCGAATGTTCCCAAATCGTTGGATAGGGCGAGGTGGCCCCATTCATTTTCCGGCAAGATCACCAGATCTAACGCCCCTCGACTTTTTCTTGTGGGGCTACTTAAAAATAAAGTTTACGCTGAGCCTCCGACTGCAATGGCCAATATGAGGGATCGTATCATCAATGAGTGTAACAAAATAACATCAGATACACTACGCAATGTTAGCGAGTCATTAATTTCTCGATTCAGAAAGTGTTCTGATGCAAAAATATCTCCTGAACTAATGATTTTTTTTACACAAATAGACTAATACTTTTTTATAAAGAATATGAAGGAGCATCAGCTGATGCAATAAAAAATATATGGTTCCATTTAAAAAAAACATTAATGATCTTCATATGTCCTTTACACGTCCACCTACAACAAAAAAAAATGTACCATCAGAATGTGCCCCTCTCAAAACCATTCAACTTCATCTGAAACATTGTTTGCTATGCATAATAATAATGATGTAAATCTAGATGGCAAAATGTGGCGACCCACCCTGTATATACCGGTCTAGCACCGGGACGTCGGACCTCGAATCAGTTTACGACCTGAACGGCGCCCTGCCACCGAAGACACCTGCCCGGGTTTCACGCTGATACCGACACCAGTAACCGATTCTTGAAAACGCAGCAGCCGTGCTCCACGCCGCGCCAGTTCATTCAGGTGAACGTTGCTCACGGTGCGGTGAATGCGCCACACCGCACCGGTGCTACCGAGGCCATTGCTCGATGCACGATGGGTGTCCCAACCGAGACTGTAGTCCCAGGGTCGCATTATCTTTTGGACTTTTGCCGGTGTTTCCCAAACTGTTCCCCGGAACACTAGTGTCCCATGACAAATTGTCAAAGTTCAGACTGGGGGGGGGGGGGGAACTACCGGACCCGTCAAGTTTACACTAGGACTTCGCTAATCCGAACCTCTGATATCTGAAGTCTAGTATCTCAAAACGCTTTCCGTATTGCAGATCCTGGTTTTGAACGTGTATTAATACACGTGTAGTTAATATATCCGTGTTTTAATCCGTGTATTTTTTAAGACACGGGTACACATCCCAGATAGCACGCGACGTCTCAAAGACGTCTGTTTTACGTCCATTTTTGGTCTGAACGTCTTACGTCCCAAAATGAAGTCTTTAAGACGTCTTAAAGACGTCTTTCCCGAGACGTCGTTTTTACGTCCGACATAAGACGTCTTGAAAACGTCTTTTCCGAGACGTCTTTAAGACGTTTCATGTTAGACATAAAAACGAAGACTTATTTCAGACGTCTTTAACCGCTTGCACTACTTTGACGAGTCCAAAATTGAATATCACGAGTCTGACTCGTGACATATTAATTGTCTGCCCATTCCGGCGGACATGTTTGGCACGGCTTTGTCAGAGTTTCGGCGTAGTGCAAGGGGTTAAGACGTCTTTTTCAGGACGTTTTGTTCCAGAGATCCTCTGTTTATAAATGTTTATGTTACTCTTGAGAAGACAACAGACCTCACTCAAACGATGCAGGCATTTTAAACTGCTAGAGGAAAGCTTTACAAACTGTACACACGCAACGCAATATAACGCAGTTTTCCACCCATCGAATAGACGATTTATTTATTTAGGAAAATTAAATAACTAAATAGTTAATCTAGGACTATTAGAATACATTACATATATACATATATTCGTAATAGAACTTAGCATTAAATATGTAGTTTTAGTGCTTTAACCGAACACGTATGTTTAGGAACCGAACGTGGGGCCTGAAAGAGTCATAGTTGGGGGTGTTCTTAAGGGTGTTCTTAGGAAGTGTATTTAATTTAACGCGGATAATATTAATTTGAATAAATTGTTTTATAGCTACCAACCGATTTATTAATTCTACAGTGGTAAAAGTTATTTACTGAGTATTTTTATTGCTATTATCTGTTGCTATTATTTGATTCATATGAAATTCTTATTCAAGGTACTGCAGAAAAGGCAACCGTCGACGGTCACCTTCATATCTATCAAAATAATGTAAATAAAACAAAAATGCATATGTCATTGTGTTGCGCATAAAAAACAGTACTACTTTTTCCTCTATCATTTTTTTCTAATATTTACTATTTACAAGAAAAAAAAATGCTGGCTAGTAATAGCCTGAACACCCTGTATAGAGAATTTAGTGTACTGCAAGACAGAGGACATCTCTCTTCCTATGCAGCAGCGTGATCTTTGTAATGGCTGACTAGTATCGTTAGATCTTCGTTTCGTTGTGGAAAGTGATAAGTGCAAAGATTAGGGGCTACATACCTTGGGTGAAATATACGAAAAAATCGATTTCTCAAGAACGGTATTTTCTCTGTGGATCCTTGTATAATACTTTTCCAAACATTTATTAACGTGTCCTCAGTTTTGTCACCTACTAGGGGAGAGTTGCCGAATGCGTACCACTTAATTTCGAAGGCAGTTTATATATTCTTTAGTAGGAATTTGAGCAAAAATTATGTTTTGTATCCATGTATTAACTATCGAAGTTGCAATTTAATATGATTTTTTAAATATTTATTGATAGATCATTGTGATATGAACACTTTTATAAGATCATGCAAACAGTACGATTTAGGCAACCGGTATCCTAAATGGTACAAGCCGGTTTCCAAAATCGTACCTCATGTGTTGGATTAAAAAGATACAAAAAAATCATAAGAGAAACTGTATTTTGCGTTTAATTTCAGTTTAATATACAATACAACATAAAAATAAAATGGAATATTACATTACTTAACTTAAATACAACTAGGACAATAATAAATATTGTCTTCTTTCAAAACTCCTCCAACCTTTTTTAATGCAGAAGTAGGTCTTTTTATCGATCCAAGGAGGTGTCTTCTCAACGTTGGCTTTGGAATTTTATACCGCCGAGAACATACGTTGAATCCGTATTTTTTATTTCTGTAAGCCTCTATTGCTAATTTCATCTGTTCTTCTGTCCATTGACAATATTTTCGCTTTCCCATGATAAAAAAATTTGAAGTATTGTAAATCGTTTATTTTCGCGGTAAAATTTGAATAACAGTATCTTAAATCGTACTGGTACGATTTAGGAAACCACAGTGCGGTACGATTTAGGAAAAAGACGTCCCGCTAAATAATTGAAGCTAACCTTTGAAACATTATCAGCATGTTTTATAAACTAAATAGAAATAAATAATATAACATAGCTAGTTTTCAAAAATATATAAGACTACCTCAGAAACTGTAGATTTATATTTAATTCAGCCGATTAAAATCGTATAAAATTAACATCAGACTTGCCTGATTTCTTTGTGCTTCTGTCATTCACAAAACAACACTTCATGCGAATGACTTTTTGGTCCAACTTTATCGACATAAATAAAAGTTCATATCTTTACCACCAGGAGGCATCAAAATGCATTAATTTTTAAAGAAAAGAGCTGGTACGATTTAGGTGACCAGTACGCATTTGGCAACTCTCCCCTATATCATGCATAAATATCCCAGAAGAAAAAATGGATGATAGTCGGTGAAAGTGAAAGCTTCGAACTCGAGTCCGAATTTGTTTTTTTGGATTCACCGTGTATCTACATTGTGCGCACGGTGCTTATGGTTTTCATGATATTCTATCCGTTCTTAATCGATCGAATACGCCGATCAAGGGCCAACAATGTCGAAACGCGATTCCATTTTCCGCGCACGTTCGTGTGAGCGCCGCGCGTCTAAAACGTCGAGCGCAACAAGTAGATAGAGGAGCACGGGACAGGGGAAAAAATTCGCCGAGTCGATAGCGTTGTTTTATTTACGACGTAGAGACAAATTCATTACGATAATCGAGCGCGGACTAGGTAAGAAGTAGAAGAAGAAGAAAAAGCAGTCGGCGAGCCACGGCCGGCGGGCCGTCAACGAAGTCAATTAATTACGGCGCCGAGTAGGAAGAATTCAAATGAAGACAGTCCTGACGTGCCGCAGATGCTCGTTTTTTTCTCTTTGTTGCTCCTTGTCTTCCGCGTGGAACGACAGTTTCTGTTGTCATCGCGTTTAAATAACGACCAGCATACCGGAGTAACACGAGTCGAAGTCGGGCCGCAGCCGATGCCACCCGACTTCCTCGCTGCTCAACAAATTTTCACGCGTGTTAGAAGATTATGCACACCGTCTCGGGTGACTCTCTTTTCTCCGTGGAAGCCCATTTTCTCGGATATCCGATATGTTCTGACGGCCTGTTGTTGGTAACGATCGAAATCAATGTGGCGCGACGGTCGTGCCACGTTTCATCCACTTGCCAACCGTTAATTAACGTTCGACGAATTTCTTTGAATGTTTATCCGCCATCGCTCGCCACTCGCAACCGTGATAATTGCGAACGAAAAGAAATGTGGAACACATGACTATCAAAATTTGAGAGAAATAAACGAACACGATGTTAACCCTTCAGAGTCAAAATGTATTGTCTGCATCTCGTGCTGACTCTAAAGAATCTACTAGACATGTAACGCGTTCAAAAAACTGTTTAAAGAAACCGTATATAGTGAATTTTCGATATATGTCGCCGAAACCTGGACGATAAATGTCGCGGAATTATTCCCAATTTCCGCGAGGTATACCACCTGATGGGCCAAGAAGCTCGGGAGACCTCTATCGCCGAGCAGTGTGACATTAAAGAACAGTGGAGGATATACTCCCCGAGGATAAACGACATCAAGACCCGTGTTGCTGACATATATCGAAAACTCACTGTATAATGTATTTTATGTGCTAGTAAATGTACAGTGGATGTGACTGTGTACCAGAGTTGCACAGAACTACAATTGAATTACTCCAGGAATTATAATTACAAAGTCATTACCAAGTAATTACATTGTAATTAGATCATATTGTAATTTATAATTCAGATATTCGTTCAATTAAATTACAATGTAATTCGTAATTGCAATGGAGTACAATTACAAAGTACTTTGTAATTAAATTACTTTAATTACGAATTACGATCAAACTTGTGCAGATTTACAATTGAATTACTCCAGGAGTTAAAATTACAAAGTAATTGAATTACATTGTAATTCAATCATATTGTAATTTATAATTCAGATATTCGTTCAATTAAATTACAATGTAATTCGTAATTGCAATGGAGTACAATTATAAAATACTTTGCTATTAAACTACATCAATTACGAATTACGATGTAATTAAATTAAAATTAAAAATGAAAGAATAATGAAGTAGTAGGTAATAAGAAGTTGAAAAATCCATATGGAGGTTTCAAAGAGGAGGTGATACAAATTTTTTTAATTTCAAACATAAATATAAAAAGCAGAAAAAGGAAACGTCTCTACTTTACCTAGGTTACGATATGTATTAAAGGAAAAAATAATGACAATCATCTAATGAAACTCATTAAACAAACATTAATATTATATGTAAGTAAAATGAAATACATTATCTAATAACAAAAAACTGAAAGAAAGGAATGTTTTTAGCTTACCACTAACCAATAATACTCCAATAATACACTGACGTATTACGAACAAGGACGAGGAAATTCTTCAAAGTTCTGGGCTATACATAATTTGGAGATCTAGATTTTAATTATATTGTATTTCAATTACACATCTGATTAAAATAATTAGTACTTGAATTAATTGAAATGTTTGAATTAAGTAATTCAGTGACGACGTAGTTGAATTACTATATAATTGAAATACAAGGTAATTCGATTGTGCAATTGAATTAATACAACTCTCACTGTATTTCAATTACACATCTGATTAAAATATTTCAATTATATTGTATTTCAATTACAAATCTGATTATAATAATTAGTAATTGTATTAATTGAAAGGTTTGAATTATGTAATTCAGTTACAACGTAGTTAAATTACTATATAATTGAAATACAATGTAATTCAAATAGGTAATTTAAGAAGCAGACCACTACTAATTCAATTAGAAAACATCTTTATTTTTCATTATTTTTTTATGGGACTTTCACCAATACATTCGTGGCATTTTTCTAATGAAAATGATACCAAATATGATATAATTCTGTAATGTACGATGAATCGTGTAATGAACGATGAAAGTTTCAGACGCAAAGAAGGACAGCAAATAGAAAAGGAAAAAACGTGGAGAGTCGAAGAATTCGATTCGAGAGTCAAAACTGAAACTTTTTTAGTATTAATTATTTTTTTATCAGACTTTCACCAATACATTTATAGAACTTTTTTGACTAAAATGATACCAAACACGATATTATTCGGAACATTTTTCCACTAATTGTCCGTTAATATAATTGTAATGGGAAGTAACTTTAATCGTTTATTACACAAGTAAATATCATCGGAATTATACCATGTGTGGTATCATTTTCATTAGAAAAATGCCAGGAATATATTGGCGAAAGACTCATAAAAGAAATCACGAAAAATAAAGAAGTTTTGTTATTGGATTAATAGTGGTCTGACTCTGATACACCCGACCCGTATTGTGTTTACACTCCTCGGAGAATAGTATCTACTAGCCGATATATGGACCTGAGTAGACCCGTGTTGTGGACATATTTCGAGAAAACCCTGTACTATATCGAAAAGCTCAAGTCTCGAGCAAATTATGGTGAATATCGTATATACAACAGTCGCCGTATATTAGAAATGGAAAAAAAATTAATTTATATCAGTAAAATATAACTTCATGTAATCATACGTTTCGATGTAACGGGAAGCTTTATTATGAAAACTGGTATGATGTAAATTATTTCTTTACTGTTGGAAAGAAGTTAAAAAATTGGTAAGAGTACCAGGAGAGTGGTATATATGCACTCGGTTAAAAATAATTGTGCGTTAAGGGGTTAATGTACGACTCAATTACCTGTCACAATACGCGCAATTCGCCTGTTTCGCAACGATACGGTTCCGTTGAAAATCAACTTCGCCAATTAAAGCCGATTTACGGTCCGACAAGAATAACCGAGGTTGAGACGGCCACGATCTAGGCACGCAAGAAATTTTGGCGCACCTGGTAGGCGATACTGTATGTACAGTGTTAATACGACAGAAATATACAATTTCAATGTTTTGTGAAAAAGAGGTCCGACGAAAATATTCAAATCCAGCTTGAACCGACCTCTGAAAACGCCATAGAAGTTTTGTAATAGCTGATGTTTTGTTCTAATTGTAAGTACTTAACATCTTATGTATATATTATGATGTACACACAATCGTCTATTTACGTTCAGAAAGTAATGTTTGATGCGACTTATTTGAACAAATCGAATTTCATCCGAATTTGTAGTTTGTACAGTTAATTTAATTAAAAGAGTTAGTACTGCTATAATTGTCAACCTTTTTGTTTTAGTTTCACTAGCGCACATCGATTTATTACATGGTTTTCTGAACATGTTTTATTCACTTTTATAAAACTTTTAGCACGTGTCACTTATTTTTACACAATTTTAAGTGCAAATAGTGCAAATTTTGATTTGATCTTGTGGGTTCGTTTTAATGGCGGTGATTCTTCCCAGTAGCAATTGTTAACAAATTTCTCATACTAATCGTAGATTGTCTACTTGATGATAACTTTGCGAAGCAAGTCAGAAACTTTGATTGCCCAGCAATAATCCGTAATGCATAATCGAAGTGTATGAAACATTGTTCGCTGTGAACGTTATTTTAAATTTCCGGTCGTATGACGCAGCGACAGTAGTAAAACTTCAAGAGTATCCGTGGGAATTAGTTCAGGATCTGCTTCGATATCTTCGAGAGCCTCTTTTTTACGAGACACGTTTCTTTAATAACAACTCTGTACTGTCAGTGGAGGTTTCTTAGGGAGCATCGTTGAAGAATTTGCGCAATGCAACCGGACGCTAGCAACTTAAAATAACCTGTTACATACTAGCAACCGCTTCTAATGTACGAACAGCAAAAAGTTCGTCTGGTAGAAAAAAACGTCGATGGCGCCTGATATGCGTCAAGAGTATTAGCGTGCTAAACTTTAAAGAACAGCGACGTTTGTATCAAGGTAGATTTATACTATCAGCACAGATACGAAACGGTTCCGTTCAGCATCTATCAGACAAATATTTTTCAATTTTTACTATCCGATCGTGTCAACACAGACTCGTATCGGGAACTAAACAAAAGAAATATTATTAAAGTATTATTATACTGCACCGAACCGTTTCGTATCTCTGCGCGGATAGTAAGCGGCCTTTACACATGCGTAGTCAATGTAGTAAATAATGCTGGAGAATACAAGATCCAAAAATTAGTACAAGTAACAATCTACAATTCCAGTTATACTTATTATTAGACTGCAAATTTATATGCAAAATAAAAATTGTTTGCATTAATTACATGACACGGAAGTTATATACAGTCTTTGCTCGATATATGTCTCAACTATCTAGCCGATAAAAGTCCCAGAACTATCCCCACTGCCTCGTGAGGGGCCTCAAAGCTCGACCCGTATTATGTTTACATTCCTCGATAATTGTCCCTGGCCAAACCCGTTTTCTGAACATATATCGAGTAGACACTGTAGACATTTATTTCTTTTCTTAATAATGTTATTGGGTTGAAAACACCGACAGTAAGTACTTGAAATTTTTTCAATATTTTTACTGTTAATGTACTGCATTTGATCTATCCATGTTTGTCATAATAAATGCGTAAAATCCGCAGTTTACTTATTATACATGTACAATGAAATAAAGAAGCATAAAAATACTCCTGATTGCATGATGAAAAATGGCGGCGTCAACCCATGTGATGATTGAACTGTAACAATCAATCGAAACTTAAATACGCGCATGTGCGTCAGTGACCTTGAAGAGGGAGAGCAAAATGTGTGCGGTTAAAGTTAACACGTAGAAATAAAGAAAATTTTGGAATAAATTAGAGTTCCCAGAAACGCTTAAGAGGTTACTACTCGTTACCGCATACGAGGTTGACTACAAGAAGAATATAATATTTTCCTATTGCGTCAGTAGCAGAAAATTCACTGCGCATTAACACGTTAGAATCACGGACGAGATTCATTTCAACTATACATACATGCATCCACAATACAATAGCCATTAGAGAATACAATGTTTACTCCATAGATGTCCCAAATGCCTAGCCGCTAAAAGTCCCAGAACTATACCCACTGCCGCGGGGTATACACCGCGAGGAATCGTGAACCGACGCCTCTAGATTAGAATCGTTCTAATCTCTTTTCCTGAGAACAAAAACGTCTTAACCGACCCCTTCGCTTATGGAAGAGATGACTATGCTACAGCTGAACGCAGCCAACACGAAGCATAATTCAGTAAAACTACCGCACGGTTTCCTAATACAGTAAATATTCATTTTAAGGCAGTGCCAACCTTCCCTGCTTAAGGCAGTGGAAAACCTCACACCACTCAAGAACCGTCGTGTCGCGGCCATAACAGTGTCGGCTATATCGGTGTGAGACTAGAAGACCACTACTAATCCAATTACAAAACTTCTTTATTTTTCACTATTTTTTTTATGAAACTTTCACCAAAATATTCGTGGAATTTTTCTGATTAAAATGATACTAAATACGATATAATTCCGACGATATTTACGTGTGTAATGAACGATGAAAGCTGCTTCCCATAACAATTACATTAACGGAAAATTAGTGTAAATGTGATCCGAATTATATCGCGTTTGGTATCATTTTAATCAGAAAAATGCCACGAATATGTTGGTAAAAGTTTCATAAAAATATAACGAAAAATAAAAAAGTTTTGTAATTGGGTTAGTAGTGGTCCTCTGGTCTCACACCGATATAGCCGACAATGTTTTGGCCGCAACAGCTCTCGAGATTCGCTGTCAGCAGCTCCGTACAACATTGTATTTCAAATGGGACCTCTGATATACTATTTAAGGCAGTAAAAAGAACCGCGAGACTGCCTTAAAATGAATATTTACTGTACCAATCATCATATCATCATCCATATCATCACTTTATTATATATCACTGATATATAATAAGGGAACTGTTGTTATTCGATTATATTTGCGAGAATTAACAAAATTAGATAATGTGCTATCTTTTTGGTCGCGGAGTGTATGAGGCCTACTAACTACTAACAACAGAGATTTTCTCGAATCTAGTGGCTTCCCCATTTCGCATTGGGTTCGTCCACGAAAACTATACCATCCTAATGGCTCCCTGATTTCGCATCAGGTTCGTCCGCGCTGTTATACAACCTCTTAGCAGCTTCCCGGTTTCGCACCGGGTTCGTTTGCGTTTGACTCCATTCCTGTCTTCGCGTCAGGTTAGTCCTCTGCGTCTATAATCCTAGCGGTTCTCTGATTTTGCATCAAGGTTCGTCTGCTTAATCAACCTAACTAACAAATTGAAATATTACATATTCCTGGAGTAATCACCCTTCGCCTGGCCTCTCGCTCTACTCGCAGCCCTGGTTCGTATCGACGACACAGATCAGTTCGAATCAGTAAAACTGTTAGGTCTGTTTTTCGATCCAATAGTTCTGTCGGAACCGCAAAGATAATAGTCATAAAATTGCCGATACTTCATAACTGTTCCCACCCTGCTCCTATTACTTCAAACTTGCAACACAGAATTAGAGAGTGGGCAATTATTAATAACTAGACATCGGATCTTTATGCATTTATGGCTTATGGAAATGTTAAAAAAATGCTGTAATATAAAATTCGAGAGAATTTAACATTATTTTTATTTGCTTTGGATCTACAAAGGCTGTCCCCATTAAAAATAAAATTTTATTTCATTCCACTTTCTTAAAATGTTTCTATAAAAATTGGAAATTGTGCATAAACATCCGATGTCTATTAATAACACTTATTACGACTTCGGCTGTCTTCTTTCGCATAATCGAATAGTTTGAGGGAAAGAGAGAGAGAGAGAGTTCCATTCGGTCTCTGATTATTTACTGCATATTCGGAACAGTATGTTATCCATCGGCCACGACATCGACGTGCCTCGTGACTCGTTACTGCGCGAGCTGTGCGGATCGGTGTCCGTCATCGGAGCGAGATAGCAGAACAGAGCCCGCATCAGAGTTTTGCAAATCTGGTCACATCAAATCTGTGTCATGCTGCGTAAACATACTACAATAATAATACACTATAAATACGCAGAGCAGCGAGAGGCAGAAACGCGAGGGGCGAGGAAGGGAGAAGGCATGCAGGCGCCGGCGCCGCCAGACGGGCACATTACACGCGCCAAGGAAGTATTAACCGTCCCACGTATGTATTCAACATGTACAAGTTCCCTCCTTCTTTTTCTTCACCGTTTCTCGGGCCGTCGTTGCGTCTCGCTTCGTCCCACGCGGTTTTCCGTTCTCTACCGCCTCGTTCGGTTCTCTCGTCTCTGCCCACCTTCTTATCCTTCGGTTTCTTTTCGTCCTCCCCATCGTGTCGGCGACGCGACGCGACGCGACGCGACGCGATGGGCCGTTTGCCTTTTACTCTCTTCTTTCGATTTCTAGCCATCTCCGTTCTCGTCCCTTTCACCAGACTCACCCTTCGCCCTTCCTTGTTCCACCCATCGGATCCGTTTCGGGCGATTTTAGACCCGCAATAAGAATTCTTCATATGGTTCGAACCAAGTATTGCATGGGGAACATCAAAGTCGACGGGTGAACATACACTCTAACGTTAAATTCTATAGGCGTTACGCGCTGTTTAAAATAGTTAAAGAACGATCTTTTTCATCATTTTTATCATGCTGATTATCAATTTCACACTGGAACTCTGGCGTAGCCATTAAAATCGCCGGATTTAGATTTTTTTACTCAACTCTAGATAAGTGGGCTACCATTATTGGAAATAACGATGAAAAATATAATCGTAATCTTTTTATCTACCGATTAAAATATTTTAACCTATAAAGAAACATTGGATACAAGGAATGAGAAAATTATATTTGATATTGAATTTATTTAAATGATTCGAGTTAAGGTAGGAGCGGTTTCCAACCTGGGAGACGCGGACTACTCCCACGGGAGGCACCAACATTTTTTAATAAAACATTAAATGTAGTTTTCAGTTTTATTTTTGTAATATAGTGTTATTATTTAATAAAACTTGTCTATAATATCATATCGGTATAAAAAAAAGGTAAGCAGGCGCGAAAACAAATTTTTTTTTCGGGGAGGCATAGTAGCATAAAGGTTGAAAATCCCTGTGTTAAATCGAATTTACACTTTTTCACTTTGTGTGTATGTATGTACATCGCGAATGGGTTATCCACAATAAATGTGATGGATTCAATTCACTAGACTTTAAAATGGAGAAAATGAACACTGTTTATTTGTTTGGACAGGTTCGGACCAAGCTCGAAATGAATGATGGAAATGAGTTATTTGAAAAATAATCGTTAAGATCATATTTCATTTCAAATAATCATAAGTTAGTTTATTTGGACAGCCAAATAATTTGTTCAACATTATTTCATTATTTTGAAATTTCAAATGAACTAAAATAATTTTTCATTTCATTATTCATTTGATCAAATAATTTGTGCCTACTCTCCAAAATTCTATTTGTCTTCTGTACCAAAGGATAATTTTTAGAACGAATGCAGCTAAACTTTACTCGTCAAACTACAAAACTTACCATATCTAAATTTAATAATTAATTTAGTTACTACAATAACTTCTCCTTCAGACGAAAGTATTTATTATTTTATTTGTACAACGTAATTAAAATAAATAATTACTCAAATAATACATTATTTGAAAATAGTTTATTTGATTTAAACGCCAAATGAAAACTAATTTCTTTATGTTGTTTTTAAAATACAAATAATGAAGTATTTAAAATAATTCATTATTTCAAATGATTATTTGTTATCTTATTTCGAATATGTGTAATAGGTTGAAAATAATATTAAAATATTTTCAAATTCTTCTAACATTTTTACTTTTTAAATTACACCTACTCATTTTAAATTGTAAATTACACCTGCTCCATTGTGGGCAGAGCATCCAGTCAATTCATCATAAGTATATGTTTGAGGTATACTTGATTTATACTTAATACTTAGAATACTTATGTTTATGCATGCGAACTATGTCTACACGACATAAGTGACATTTTGGCCCCGAAGTTTTCACATACAGGGTGTCCCAGTATTGATGGTACAACCGTACAGAGGGTGATTCTACATCAGAAAATAAATCGAAAATGTAGAATAAAGTTTTCTTATTTGAGGCTTCGTTTTCAAGAAAATCGACTTTGAAAATCCGTTAACACGTTGGGCCCGACGCCGGTCCCTGGGGACCGGCAGTGAACTTTCCGTGTGGCCGGCGCAGGTCCCTGAGGACCGGCACTATAATTTTCGTTTGGCTGGCGTCGGTCCATGGGACCGACAGTATTAAAGTTAAAAAATAAATATAGTCTCAATGAAATGTGATCAAATGTAGTTTTAATGAAATTTATTGAAACATTCTAAACAAAAATGCGGCTTATCTTTACACATATTACAATACGTAACAACTTTTTTGGTAATATTTGTAGCTGTCTTTCGTCCAAATAGTTTTGAATTGTTATCATAACACTTCGAACAATACCTTCGGACTTTATGTACGTCTCCTTCCTTTTTATATAATTTATGAATAATTTTTTCACGTTGGGTTGGAGTTTCCTCATCTAGCCGCCGTGTGAGTTCATCCGTCAATTGTCTGCGAAATGCCGTGACTGATATTTTTTTTCCTGTCACTTCTTGATACATAAATTCCTTATTTCTTGGCGGTACCCTACAACATTGTATCGCTCGCCGGCTGCCGGCTGAACGGAAAGGACAGCAAATTCGGCGCCGGGCTCAACGTGTTAATTTTGCGATCTTAGAATTTCCACGATTGTGCCATCAATACTGGGACACCTGATATATCGAGACATTGCTGTACAGTGTATTGTATCCATCGTTTTGAATCTTGCATTTTTTACGCAAAATTCATTATTTGCGATCTGGAAGGCGGTCGATTGCTAACAATAAGTTTCGGAAAGGCCTAATTGGATCGTATACATTATACTATATGAAAATAAGTAAATACTTCTAAGTACTAAGTATAAGTAAGAGTAAATACAAGATTAGCAATAAAATTAAAATATCATCTAATAAGTTTCGGAAAGGCCTAATTGGATCGTATACATTATACTATATGAAAATAAGTAAATACTTCTAAGTACTAAGTATAAGTAAGAGTAAATAAAAGATTAGCAATAAAATTAAAATATCATCTAATATAATGGATTTTCGACATAATAATTTCTTATTGGGAATAACGAATTACATCCTGTCCCCCTCGAAACACTATAATTTTTGTTTCAAATATTTTTCGATGTCATTAATCCTCCGCCGGCAATATGGTTTTTTGGTAACGCTGTCGACATTACGAGTCATTTATTTCCGGACCCAAATATTTCTTAGCCTAGGCATACAAAACATCTGAGAGAATACTTATATAATTATTGAAGTCTCTAATTTAATGCATAAGTGTTAGTTAAACGAAATGTTTAATGAGTTTTTTTATAAAAATAGAAATTCTGAGGAAGAAATTCAACAAAGAAATTTCCGTATGGCGGAGATATTCGAGTGGATCACTTCGATTATGGGGGCCCTGTACGACCTATTGTATTACAGGCCTAAAAAATTTGCTTTCGAGATTATTGTACAGGGTATGGTAACGGTCACGAGACCTCGGTCTTCCTCTCGCCATTCGTCCATTAAAAGTCAAACTGACCGGATCGCGGGCGCCACGACGATGTAACTGGATCGGTTGAATGACCAATCTGCTCGATCTCATCTTTCCGTTCCTCCGCCCTTCTTATTTCGTCCCATCTCGTCCTGGCTCGTTAGACGAGAAATCGATCTGAATTTCTCAGTGGCGCGAAACCTCCCTCTTTTTTTTAGAATGATGGAAATCCACCTTATGGATATGCCACCCCTTGGCTGGAGACGGGTATGGATTATCTTAGACTCTCCCCTAAGGGGCGTACCAACTAAACCTAACATCCGTTCCTAGACTTTCTTGCGTGGTGGACCCAGGATGTTGTAATCGAACTCAACTGGGGGGGGGGGAGGCTCCCCTCCATCATCCTAATAAGGCAACCGCAGCGACGTGCCGACTGCGTTTCCTCCTCCCTGGGCTACCCGATGGGGGCGAGTCCAACTTGACCTCCCGTGGGCTCCGGTGAGCCCGTCGTTTGCACCCCTTTTTTTTTTATTGTGAGGGAAATGCATTACGCAGCCCCCGTAACCCCTGGGAGGGGAACGTGAGTATCTATGACTCCCCGGTGGTGTGTGCAATGCTGTGTATACTCACTAAAAACCCCACAATTGCTTCCCCGAGCTAATTGGGAGGCGGCCATGTGATACTACTCCAGTAGGACCCCTTGCGGGCCACCCATACGGAGTCCCCCCACCCAAGAACCGCTCAGCTGGGCGAGACGTGTCCCAGCACGTGTCGTCCGCGGCACCCGGAGAACCCCTCCTCGCCCAAGGGTGGCGAAACCTCGAGAGGCTCCCCACCCGGTCGAGGGAGGAGGTCTCCGCACGCGGTAAGGAGGGACCAAGGCGAGTTCCGGCTCAACCAGTCCCACCCCATCCCACCCAGCCCGTGACGCCAGGTACGGAGGGCGGTCGGCCAGTCGCATAGGTGGGACAGGGCGGCGAGATGCTGATTCGACCTCGCCCCTTTTTTTTCCGTGAGGAAATGTTTTATACATACCCCGGCACCCTGGGGGAAGCCGGGATTATGTGGGAGTCTCCCCAGGAAGGGGGTGAACCCCCTGAGTACTACCCACTAAAACCTCACGCCCACCTAAGCTACACGGGAGGTGCCTGGATCACGCGGGTACTCAACAGGACACCTCCCAGCTAAACATACTATCCCCGGGGGAAGGGGTGTTCCCCTCTCCCATGCCCTACGCTATTAGACGCCGGGCGGACGGACCCGCCCGGTGTCCCCATCCCAGGAGCCTTCGAATTGAGCTTCCCGAACCCCAGCTCGGTTCACTCACAGCTCCCGGTGCCTCCCTGTCTCGCTCGGAGCCGGTATCCTGACGGAACCAGCTCCGGCCGAGTGAGGAAGGCGCCGCTCACGGAAGGAGGGGCCGTCGGAGGCGCGATGCGACACGCCCCGACCCCTCCTAACCCTAAACCCCCCACGTATACCCCTCCCCTATTCTTCGGGGAGGGACGGACCGGCATACCCCCACATCGAGTTTTATCTCGGGGGGTGCCGACCGAGCTCGGAGGGAGCTGAGCTCCCCCCAGAGGGCCGGGGTCAGCTCGTCCCCCGGTCCCCTGAATTCGCCGCCCCACTTGGCGGGAGCGCATCATTTCTCCGGGAATCTCCCGGAGAGATTTCCCTGACGCCCCCCCTCAGCTGCGGCCTGACCTCTTCACACGTAGCCGGCCGATCGCATCTAGTGCGTTGCAGCGTGGAGCTTCTTCGTGCAAGTGCCCTTGAAATCCTTGCTGAAGGTGGACGTCCGGTCCACAGCCTCCACGACCATCCATACCATGTGGAGGAGCTCCTATATGGCTGAGATTCTCACCTTCAGATTGAGTTCCTCGACAAAAGGCAGTCCCTGGCGTAGATGGTAGATGGTCGTGACGGGCCCCTGGCCGCCGTCGGCGGATATCCCAAATCCCCCCGACATCTTTCCGCTTGAGCTTCGCCGAGTTCTCTTCCCCTTACCGCCGAGCTTTGTGCCATTGCTCTTCTTATCCACAAAAATTCAACAGTTTTTGCAATCCATGTTGTTCCTATGAGCGTGGTGATACCAGAGATCCACCCCGGCATAGTTCTCCTACCGGGGTAAACTCAGAATACTCTGAGGTGCGAGCAGGTACCCCAGACGTGGTACGCTAGAGACCGATGCGCTCATCGGCCAATGTGGGGTTCTGCGTGACTACTCCGTACTTGTAGACGAAGTGGGATCTTGCGCCTGCGCATCCCACCGACTCTGTCGAGTCGATGAAGAGAGATCGTTCCTTGATCTCTTCTCGATTTGTATCTCGGAACGGACTGACGTACTTGGGAGCAACGCTCCTGTGCTGCTCACACTGTTGTCTTGTCCACGTGCAAATTGTACTCCTGATTGTATCTCCTTCTCCGACGTTTACTCTGTGAATAAATAGGCTTGCTCATCGTACAATGGTGAATTGATCCATACATATAATACTTGAGAGAGTGGGCTCTCGTACAGTCCTTGATGCCACATTGGTAACCATTAATTTCCCATACCCACACCCTGGCAACTAAGCCGAGGGTGCCTCCTCGCCTTGTACCCCAAATTTGAGCTGAAGGATTTTTTAAAAAAGTTGTCATCCTCGCGACCCAGTCGGTTAAGGCAAAGCCTCCGATCCAGCGAAACATGACCACTGGTTTACGGTGAACAGTCGCAGCAGACAAGAGGCGACCTCCCCCCCTTTTCTCTCTCTCTCTCTCTCTCTAAAAAATATATTTTTTTATATATATATAAAGATAGTTAAAACTATCTTTAGTCAACATTTTGCTCTTGCCGAACAATTCACGGTTCTAGCCTTTTTTTTCTAGCGCTTGGAAATTGGTTTCTGCTTATTTTTCTTCCTAGTTTCCGTACTGGACGAGTGCTTCCTTTTATAGAAAAGCGGTCCGGTTGGTTTGAGGGCTCCCAATACAGGGTGGGGTTCCTGATATTACCACATTGATTTACGCCATTATGATTATACGTAAATGGTCATTTAGAGCGATTTTCTAATATTTTAGAACATTCTAAATCGCTCTAAATGACCGCTTTAATTTTATTACATTTTAAAGATTGAAGCTTCTATTTTTGCAATCTATCGTCCATTTTCTTTTAACAATAAGATGTTTTTGTACCTTATAGCGAGTGGAAAACTAAAGATTTTTCTCAAAAAGACTAGAAATGCTACTGTCGCTAGAAATATTAAACAATTTTTTTCGTAACAAAATTTCCCGTAATTTTGAAGACCGAAGATGGGACTGACTTTTAAGACTTTGCAGACTGACTTTCCCTTTACAATGATACCATAGAACTTCATGTACAATTTTGTTTTTTGGTCGTGTTACTGAATTCTGAATGAAAGATGTCATCTTTACAGTAATATAAGGTACGTCATGAAACATTTATACGATCGAACTTGCACTTCATTTGTGTTTTATAAAGCAGCTAAAAAAAAATGGTACAAAAATATTGTTCTTCTTATTAAGTTCAGCGTATCTTTTTTAAAAGTTTTCCGGAAAAATAGAGGTCAACTTTGAAGTCTAAGTGAAGTGAACACTTGGATGGTGATACCTGGGTACATTTTGCGACCCAGCTGTTGGAAGGCATCGCCCAACGATTTAGCTTCTGTTGACGAATTTCTAACGAAAGTTCAAAAAAAGATATGTTCAAAAAAATTAATGAGCAGCTATCTAGATGCAATTAAAGATTGTCATTTGTACAATCTACAAAACCATCCATCTTCTGAGTTTTAAAAGGGCTCCACATCGAAAGTGTGAAATTTCTCCGTTTTGTAGCATTTCGGACGTGGTCGCGAGAATTCAGAGTATCCTCGACATCCAAGATTGTTCCGTGATGTCATAATCAGCAGCAGCATGCCACAGTTAATTTCAATATCGATTTCTATTCCGGGCTGCGCGAACGGTCGTTCAACGTTATCGCGTCCCGCACGCTCCGACTCTCGTTTCGCGTTTTTCCAGTCGAGTGTCAGGCGTTTCTATTTATCAAGAGAGCCGGCACGGCGCGGCGCGGCGAGCCGATAAAACGGCAGAAATCGAGCACGACTGGAGCAAATTAGAACGGAGCCGTTCGAAGGGACATTAATAATATTCCATAACCGCGTTTCAAAGTTGTAGATTAGTGCTAATTAGCTAGGGCGAGGCAGACGGGCGAAATTTCGACTGTGCCGACAAAAATGCGAAACAAATTCTAAGAAACTATTTACAATTATAATGTGACTGAACACTGATCGTTAGACTGCGGATTTTATTCATTTATGACAAGAACATTAAGATAAAACATTACAAGGAATTTGAGAAGACCAATACATATCGTTTGTAACTTATTAAGACTACAAAAGAAAGAAAAAAACATCTATATGGCCACTGTTCTTGCAATTGATGCAGATTGTAACTTAGAAATTAATTCTCCTGTTTGAAAATAAAGAAGATTATACACGTTAGAAATAAAGTTTAGTTTAATCCTAACGATTCTATGCCGACTTGAACTCGATACTTAATTTTTCAGAACGATTAGACACTTTAACTATACATATGTATATGTATGTAAGTATGCAAGTTGAGTGAATGAATCTGCATGTACATGTGTGTGTGTTAAGCGTCTAGAGTGATCAGCTGTAAAGATAAGTGTGTATGTACGGGTACCAGTGCCGCCGAATGAGGGAAGGGAGCACGATTCGTGGAGAAAAGTTACCCTCTCTATGCCAGTACCGGAGTACAGTATTTTCTCATTTTAAGGCAGTCGCGTGGTTATTTTTACTGCCTTCCATACGAGATCGGAGGTTCTCGCCGAGCGTCCCATTTGAAATACACATGGCACGCTGGAAATCTATAAGGCAGTCCGTTTTTAAGGCATATGAAACCCATGCCATCAAACGATACTGCCTTCCAAACGATAAAAGCTTCCGTGTCTGATAGAATGTTGTACGGAGGTGCTGACAGCTAATCTCGAGAGCCGTCGCAGCCGAAGAGTCTAACATGACACTATCGGGTATATCGGTGTGAGACCAGAAGACCACTACTAATCCAATTACAAAACCTCTTTATTTTTCGTTATTTTTTTATGAAACTTTCACCAACATATTCATGGCATTTTTCTGATTAAAATGATACCAAATATGACATAATTCCGATGATATTTACTTGTGTAACGAGCGATAAAAGTTTCGAACACAGAGAAGGACAGCGTATGGGAAAGAAAGAGCCACAGAGAGTCGCGGCCGCCGGCAGAGATCAAAGCTCGCGTGAGCGCAGGCCTTTAAATGAAAAATTTAACTTCTTTATTATTAATTATTTTTTTACGAGACTTTCACCAATATATTTGTGGCATAATTCTGATTAAAATGATACCAAACGCGATATAATTCGGATCACATTTACACTAATTTTCCGTTAATGTAATTGTAATGGAAAGCAACTTTCGTTGTTCATTACACACGTAAATATCATCGGAATTATATCATATTTGGTATCATTTAATCAGAAAAATCAAAAATCATTTTTAATCAGAAAAATGCCACGAATATTTTGGTGAAAGTTTCATAAAAAAATAATGAAAAATAAAGAAGTTTTGCAATTGGATTAGTAGTGGTCTTCTAGTCTCACACTCTCGAGTTTCGGCCACTCACAGCGGTGGTGTGAGGTTTTCCACTGCCTTATGCATGGGAGGTCGGCACTGCCTTAAAATGAAAAAATACTGTATACACGACAGAGACGAAACGCGTCACATGACCGGGCCGCGGCGGAAACGTGGGGAATAGCACGGTAGAAGAGGAAGTTAGAGTATGGGTACAAGTCTTGATCTGGTAACACTGGTAGGTACGTGTAAGACAAGGGAAGCGATGAGATGATTACGAAAATCACGAACGGACGAACAATCGAGGACAGTTCGGGTAAAAACGACGAAAAGAACGCAACGTTCCGCGTTTCCAGTTTCCTTTTGCAATTACGATTTCCTAAACTATTCTCTTTTTATCATATGTATAAGATACTTTTCACTGATGTTAGATACTTTATCTCTATATTGTAGTATGAAGGCTACCTAGTTGCCTCATGAATGTTCCAAGCGATATCACCGAATGAATAAATCATTCAAATAGAAATCAAAAATGGTTCAAACCAATTCAAATTTCCATTGTACTGTATCGGTTGAAAAATTCATATTTATTTATGATTACTTCGAAAACTTCGATACCCAGCCACTGAAATGGACGATAACAGACAAGTTTCCGTAAAAACCAGAGAGACGTGAGAGATAATCGTCGAACACGCGTTAAAAGTTTGAAACTCCGTTGAAAATTTACACCTTTACTGCCTCGTACCTGTAAACTTTCCATATAAAATCCTCTATAAAACGCAACCGCGACCACCGGTCATAGACCATAAAAGTCTTTAACCAGAATGGCGTCGGAATCGAGTTTTAAGTGCTGGTAGCGGCAGGGCGCAGGTTCCACGGAATTAGCAATAAAACTGAGCACAAGTTGTCTGTGATAACACGCAGTAACGTAAACGTTTCTATAAACCCAACATTCGTCACGGGTGATCGACGAGTTTGAAAATTATTCCCACATTGAGAAACTTGTGCATAAACAAAATAAAAAACACACTGGCAAATTGTTACTCTTTTCCAAAGTACGCATTTAAACATATTGCACTGTGTTAAATTGTCCCGAAAAATGGTTTCATTCTCAACTAATGTACACAATGTGAGTTTAAGATAATCTTTTAAGCAAGCAAATGATGTGGTTGAAGAAACGAAGGCTTAGGTACTAATAAAACATTAAAAATGACATATGCTGTTTATGTATATTCATATTGTCTAAAGAGAAAATAACTTTTCAGGTAGCTTAATAAATTCAGATGAAAAGACGTGTAAACGTTGAAATTAATATGAGTTATCGAACGAAACGAGCGATCCATAGTTCAACGAAGTTTAAATCAAATAAAACGTTCCTAACTTCCTCAAGCAAAACGAGAAGACATTTTGGCCGATCCAAGTAGCATAATATAGTGAATTATTGATATATGTCAGCAACACTAGTCTTGATGTCGTTTATCCTCGAAGAGTCACTATTCTTTGATCCGCACCGAACGTAGAAAAGAACAGCGATTGAACTCTTGCGATGGAACTCTTCGGTCGCCGAGGAATGTAAAGAAATATTTGTCCTATATTTTACATGTCAAAGTCACAGCGACAAATGCGGTGACAAAGGCCTTCCTTCTTTGCGTCCAAAACTTTCATCGTTCATTACACATGTAAATATCTTCGGAATTATATCATATTTGACATCATTTACATTAAAAAAAAATGCCACGAATATGTTGGTGAAAGTCCCATAAAAAAATAATGAAAAATAAAGAAGTTTTGTTATTGGATCAGTAGTGGTCTCCTGGTCTTACACCGATATACCCGACTCGTATACCCCGCGGAAGTGGGGATAATTCCGTGACATTTATGGGCCAGGCCTCGGCGACATATATAGAGAATTGAATTGAATTGTCCCATAAATGGTTTCATTTTCAAATAATGTGCACAATGTGAGTTTAAAAGATAGATTAAGTTATTAAAATATATTAATTATATTAAATTATATTAATCACTTAAACCAGTTATGAGAATAACAGTGACAGAGAAATTTACCTTATTCGTTAATGTAGGTGTTCATTTCATTAAGATTAATGCGAAAATTTCATTGATCATTAGTAAAAGCATTTTGAAAATTTCATTGACCATTAATAAAGGTACCGTCAAGTTATTATATACAATAAAATGCGCAGTCTGTTGTTGATCGAGATCATTGTATTCGAGCGCTAACGACTATGAGGGACCTCCAAGGAGATCTTGGTACTGTCTCGAGATCCGTAGTGGTATTACTCACGCTAACCCTGTCCTGAAACATTATCGTCGTCCAAAAAGAACCCTACTGACCCTCACGGACGTCAGCTTGTTATGATCTCCTGCTTTCACCGGCGTTCCACTCCAACAATTAATTAATCATGCCTTCGTGCACGCGTTTCTATACACTGTCGGAAGTAATTGGCTGGAAATTCTTTGTCCTGGGCGCACTGGTATATGACGTATACGTGCATGACGAGGCGTCTAAATGAGTATAATACATAAATGTATATGACATGGAGTTGAAACTGATATGCGAGGAATGACAGATTTCACACTTTCACGAGAACTTTTTGAAAATAAAATGTACAAAATAGAATCTGATTGGTCGTTCAAACGTGCGCGGTATCGAGCCGGAAGAACGTCATATCAAAAGGAAAAATAAATTGAAAGTATAGACCGAAAATTATTATTATACAGGGTCATCCGTTTTTAAACGGCCAAACGTCAACCAGCTATAGAGGACCCCAAATGAAACAACTTTCACCCCTAACACTTTTTTTGATTCGGTCTTGATTTCTTCTTCTACGCGACGATCGAGTGGGACAGTGTCATTTTTTCGAGATTTATTATCATGTTTTGCCCTAAGAATTCGTTACGGACAAAAAATGTGGACAAAAAAAGCGGCAAAAAATGTGTAAAAACGAAACTATCCAACGATTTTGCTTGAAAATTTGTGAAAATATTGCTACAGGTACAACGCTTATTTGGCAAAAATAATTTTTCAAAAATGTTTTTAAACATTAAGTAATATGGGCTAATCGGAAATCTCTGTTTTCTGCTCATTCATGGAAGCATACAACAAATCCTTTAATAGATTTTGGTCTGGCTCTGATCGTTTTGGCAAGGTACAATATTGAACTAACTTTGTGTAAAAAATCTCGACCCTCTTCGATACCCCTTGGCCGCAATTTAAATTTAAGTATCAACTTTCAGAATTTCCAAGAATGAATCGTACGAAAATTACGGTATATTTGATGTTTTAGGTGAATTTTTTTAGGAATATTTCTAAATTATAAAGAAAAATGTGAAATGCATATGATTTATTAATTCTTTATGTATAAAACTTTAACTTTATGTATAAAAATATTTAATAACCATTTTTTTTATTTGACATCAATTATTTTTATAACGTTCATTGAACCACTGCCAAAAAATACCTGTTGCATTTTTGCGATAGTGGTTGAGTGAACGAAAACTTTGTTTATTTAACATGAAAAAATTGTTATTATGATATATCCTTAAAATTTTAGGAAGCTGATATTTAAACTTAAATTACCCTTAAATTAGGAAAAAAAGGTTAAGAACATCTTAAACCTTTCTACAAACTTGAACTTTTCTCTAAACCTATGCTTAGAACATGGCACTGAACCTTGCATGTACGTTCTCAATTGTTATTAAATCTATTGTTACGTACTTTTTAGAGCGTTTCACTGAAAACCTGCACCATTAGTTAACGCTCGAAGCAATATCGTTGTCTGGATTTGTTTCATTAAAGTTTCTAAATCCTGACATCGTCCTACCGCACGCAGTCCAGCAGTGCAGAATAGATTGAACTGAAGTTACTTAGTCACTGTGCTAGCGTTTGTGTTTCTTGAAGGTCCACGAGATACCTTGTTCTGTGAGATGATGAATTTTCCAGACACGTTAAGCTTGCTGTAAATTACAGGTGATCGTGCATGCAAACCCTATTTCATACCCGGGTGCTGCCTACTTTTGTTACAGAACCGCGACATGAAAAGATCAAACAAGTTGCTCCATTCTCTCAGCGGGTCGGAAAAAAGTGCGGTTTCAAGAATAGAATCAAGCCCACGCGTCTAACAGCTTCGCCGGCATGGATCAGTGCATAAATATGAAGTACACGTATGTAAATAATCGGTCCTTAATATATGTGCATAATCGGTCCAAGTACACACCCTGTGCATTGATCCGGGCCTACGAGTCCGGAGCAGAAACATTCTCCCTTCTGCATCCGCAAATATACATCCGCGTGGATCTATGTATTAGTCCACGCCTGTGGCATACATACATACATTCGAATATTCGCCGATGCTCCAATGAGATTATCCAGTCTGTACAGTAACCCTAAAACGTGTTTCTTGACCATCCAGAACCAATTTTTCACGAACACTGACTATAGCCAAAAATTACACTATTTCGGAGATTATATTTCCTGTTCGCTGGCGAGTGCAAGTACCTACTCATTGTGGAGTAAAATGAATTTACTCGAATGAATTTTCTGAATACTACAACGCATGCGTCCTTTTTAGACACTTTCAAATATTTTATATCGATAAAAACAAACATAAAAATTATGATGTGATCGATGAAACGTGTATAAGCTTCTATTTATCCACTCTAAAAATCGAGCCACAAAGCAAACAACAAGAAAATGATGTCTGAAAGATAGTAGTTAAAGAAACTTCTTCTTATTTTTATCATTAGTAATGGTTTCTCATGTTACATACACATAATCCAACGTTCCAAAAATGGTGTACTTTTGGTCATTTGAAGTAACTTTTTCCTTTGGAGAATTCTTTTCCGCGACTTTGTGAAGGACTTATTAACAAAAAACACGGGCCAATCAGGGCGTGGCAATAGCGGACCGATTGAGGGGCGGTCAATGACAACGCCTCGCTCATCGGCTGTTGTCGCGTCCTGATTGGTCCGTATTTTTCGTTAAAAACTCCTGAACAAAGCGCGAAGAACATTTACGCAAGGAAAAAAATTACTTCAAATGCCTCAGGAATCACTCCTTTCAAGGAAATACAACATTATTGGGACAATCTTTATATTTATTTATCTAGTTCTTTTACTAATTATCTTTTACATTGTACAGGTTTAGAGTTACTGAATTTGATCAAATAGGAAAAATCATATTTTGTAAATTTTTGATAGGAAATAGTTGGTTGTTAATCTATTAACTAGAGAAGACGCGTTGGTTCGTTCCTCGTGTTTGCTACGTTCTTTCGTTAATTTTTCATTTCTTTACTAGTTCAACCAACAATTTATTTAGTTTATCTTGTCATAGTATCTGTAACGATATAAGTTTCTAATGTCAATTTTATTTTCCAGGCGTTACGTGTTTGTAAGTGTTCAGAATTGTAAAAACAAGTAATTAATAGATCAATGGATGAATGGGCACACAAAAAAGCCTACAAATAAATGGCGGCTGGCATGAATTTATGGAAAAATAAGCAGGTGAAACTTAAGACAGTAGAAAAAGTAAAAGAGGTGAAGAGACCATTACATTATTACTTTTTTTTTGCATTATTACTTTCAAACTTACTAAAATTATTATTAAGGGAAGAAGGAAATGTGTATTTGGCTCCTGTGTCTTATTTCGCGCAAAGATCTGTAGCCAGCGAAAACTAATTTTAGCAAGACAAAAAATTATGTTTGTAAAAATAGAATAAAAAATTTTCCACATCTGTTTCTACATTCCGATTGCTGTTACTGACTTTTAATTTGTATTATTGTTTATTATTTTGAAACGTTCGGGTGTATGCCGTCTCGGTGGGCAAAAACGGCCTTTTTCGATTCAAAATCAAAGAACTTTCGATAGGAATGAAGTAGAGCGATGAAATTTTTTTTAAATGAAAGCTGAAACTTTGTAGAATATGGGAAAAATAGGAAGATTACGGTACGAACGTTTTTTAACCTTGAGAAAATTCGTTAAAGTTGCACAATTTCAAGAAAGTGCCAGTAGTAATGACAGCGATACGTCAAGTGATGACGAGATGTGAAGTGCTTCATGTTTCGTAAGTAACACAAAAGGTTAAAATACTTCATTATTATTATTTTTATTCTGTTTTATACATGAGAATACGATATACTTTCAAACTAGTATGTTATCAAGTCATTTTAACGAAAAAATTTCATTAATTTGTGTCACAAAAATCTATTTTTTTCAAAAACCAGAGGTCGTAGACAAATTTTGAAAATAGATTTGAAATCAGCGTGAAAAAATCTATGGGAAACGATATATAGCATGTTAAAAAAATATTTTCCGCGCGTATTAGCGGCAAAAACAAAATTTTCTTGAAATTGTGCAACTTTAACGAATTTTCTCAAGGTTAAAAAACGTTCGTACCGTAATCTCCCTATTTTTCCCATATTCTACAAAGATTCAGCTTTCATTAAAAAAAATTTCATCGCTCTATCTCATTCCTATCGAAAGTTCTTTGATTTTGAATAAAAAAAGGCCGTTTTTGCCCACTGTGTGCCGTCTCGGTGGGGGAACCTCAACAAAGGGGGGTCATGCACAACAAAGTTCTCCTATTGACTTATAAATAGAACATTTATTGCGCGGCCATTCTCGATGAAAATATCCAATAACGAAACGGTCGTAAGTTACGAGCGTCCGCAAAACAGTGTCTAAAACCGACATTATTGCGTTCGACTGTACATAGCAGCGAAGCATAGCACTATTCGACCCACACGGCACGGTCGTTACAACGCGACGCCGCGCCGCCGCCGTCGAACTCTCTCGGTGCTTTATGGTGAATGCGTTTTAGCCGGTGTGCACGTGTTTATGTAAATTCCATGGGTATGCATCGCGAGTGACTTACACCTCGGAACGTTATCCGGCGGTGTGAACATTAAGAACGTCGCCGGCACTTGTGCACGCCCGATGAAAACTCTTCGGATACTACGCGGCCGCGCTCGATCCTCGGAGGAAGTGCCCGCACGATCCTTGGATCCGGGGCGGCGCGGCGTAGATCGAGCACAAGCGAGATCGATGGCTCCGGTAACTTTCATCGCAAACGACCAACGGAATTTTCGAAGATCGCTGAGCTCGCTGGAAAATATACGACTGATATCGAACTCCGATATCTCGACGAAATATTTGTACAGGGAATGACTGTTCGAAGGTTACCTGCGTCATATTCTCAAGGAACAAAACTGAGAAGTTCTCGGAGCTTTGAAAATTTTAACCGGTCGCTGGAGGCAAAGAAATACAGTCTCTACTCGATAAATGTCCCAAATATCCAGCCTATAATTGTCCCGTAACTATCCCCACTACCACGAGATATACGCCGTGATTGGCGCCGAAACTCGAGTGACCTCGGTCGCCGAGGAGTGTAAACATAATACGGATCGGGTATATCGGTACGAGACTAGGAAATCGCTACTAATCTAAAAAACCTCCTTATTTTTCATTATTTTTTTATGGGACTTTCACTAACATATTCGTGGCATTTTTCTGATTAAAATGATACCAAAGATATAATTCCGACGATATTTACGTGTGTAATGAACAACGAAAGTTACTTACCATTACAATTATATTAACGGAAAGCTAGTGTAAATGTGAACCGAACTGAATGAACTGAACCATGATTGATATCATTTTAATCTGAAAAATGCTACGAATATGTTGGTGAAAGTCCCATAAAAAAATAATGAAAAATAACGAATTTTTGTTATTAGATTAGTAGTGGTCTCAATAGTGGTCTCTACGTTCGGCAGTGAAGAATAGTATCTTCTAGCCGATAATTGTCCCTGGCTACACCCGTATTTGGGACAATTATCGAGTAAACACTGTAGATTTATTAAAATTTCGTACAATACTATTGACTGTTTATAGCAGGTAACAATTCGATGCACATTCGATTTACATTGGTGGAAACTTCTTGTTATATTCGGTGGACCCGAAAGTAATGTCGTTTTTCTACATTAAATTAACAAGTTTGTATTTTTAATCATTGATGTAGTCACCGCCGTTATCGACGATCTTTTGCCAAGTAGTATGCAAATTTTCAATGCCGGGTCAGTGGAAATCAATTGGATTTTGAGCAAAATATCTGAACAGAGCGTTTTGGATACCATCAAAATTTTCAAATTTTTTGTCACATAGAAAGTGTTGTAGCGATCGGAATAAATGGAAACCAGTACCTCCTACCCGAATTTATTAATTTTTTCCAGGGTTCGTCTTGCGCTGTGCGGTCTCGTCTCCTTCGGATCCAAACCCCTGCTCTGTGCTTACTTTACCAATCTGCTACAAATGTCTTTGGATGACGGACCTAGGTTGGTGAAGAGTGACCGACAGTTCCTCGATTGTCTGACATGGATTTGCTTCCGCTTCCGCCCTTAACGCGTCATTGTCTAAAGTTGTTGGTCTTCCTGATCGATACGAGACGGAAAGATCAAAATTATCGGATCTGAGCTTAGAAATCCACCTTTGGCATTTACGAACGTCTAATTCACTTAAATCAACATTTATGATTTAATTATTTGCAAGTAAACAAGTCACTTTTGTCTTTGGCACGACTTTGAAGTGCACAATGAGTTGATAAATGATAAACAAGTATTTACATGCGCAGAAACGACATTACTTTCGGGTCTACATAATACTAACCCAATAAAATAATTCTTTTGTTTACACAAGTCAGTGGTGGGCACGGTAGGGGCCCCTGAGCTGCCTGCTTCCTCCACCAACGTCCCTGTCGTGTAGCGCGCATCTTCGCCGCGCAGCGGTGCCTCGTGGATGTGGATACATTATTTTCTCATTTTAAGGCAGTGCCAACCTCCCATGCATAAGGCAGTGGAAAAATCCTCACACCACCGCTGTGAGTGGCCGAAACTCGAGAGCCGTCGCGGCCACAACATTGTCGGCTATATCGGTGTGAGACTAGAAGACCACTACTAATCCAATTATAATTATGAGACTTTCACCAATATATTTGTGACATTATTCTGATTAAAATGATACCAAACGCGATATAATTCGGATCACATTTACACTAATTTTCCGTTAATGTAATTGTTATGGGAAGCAACTTTCATCGTTCATTACACAGGTAAATATCATCGGAATTATATCGTGTTTGGTATCATTTTAATCAGAAAAATGCCACGAATATTTTGGTGGAAGTTTCATAAAAAAAATAGTGAAAAATAAAGAAGTTTTGTAATTGGATTAGTAGTGGTCTTCTAGTCTCACACCGATATAGCCGACACTGTTATGGCCGCGACACGACGGTTCTCGAGTGGTGTGAGGTTTTCCACTGCCTTAATCATGGGAGGTTGGCACTGCCTTAAAATGAATATTCACTGTAGTGTCATGTTAGACTCTTCGGCTGCGATGGCTCTCGAGATTAGCTGTTAGCACCTCCGTACAACATTGTATCGGAGACGGAAGCTTTTACCGTTGGGAAGGCAGTGTCGTTTGACGGCATGGGTTTCATATACCCTTAAAAACGGACTACCTTACAGATTTCCAGCGTGCCCTGTGTATTTCAAATGGGACGCTCGGCGAGAATCTCCGATCTCGTATGGAAGACAGTAAAAAGAACCGCGAGACTGACTTAAAATGAGAAAATACTGTTCTTCTACCGATTGAATGGCAGTAACGTTTGAATGCCATGGGTTCATATGGCATACAAACGGACTGACACACAAGTTTCGAGCGTGCCGTGTGTATTTCAAATGGGACGCTCCGCGAGAACCTCCGATCTCGTATGGAAGGCAGTAAAAAGAACCGCGAGACTGCCTTAAAATGAGAAAATATTGTAGACAGCATAAGCCGTGCATGGGTCGGTTATGGCGGGACGTACAAGGAGAGAGACAGAGACACGATAGGCCCCGCTGCGCAGCGAATGAAAGCGCATGAAAGAGAGAGAGAGTTGATGGGGGAAGCGTTTTGCCTGTGGCAGGCATACGTGCCCATCACTGACCTAAGTTCATCAGTTACCCAGCTACGATGTGAAATAAATCGTATTGTATATAGATCGGTTTAAATTGGACTATTTACATGTGAGATACGTAGAATACTTGGATAGTAGAGAATTTTAGTTCGGATAAACAACATTCTACGGAATCGTTGATTATACCAGTAAATATTTTTCAAATTGTATCGTGTTTGTTTTCATTTTCATCAGGAAAATGTCACAAATGTGTTGGTAAAAGTTTCATACAAAAATAACTACAGACAAACCAAGTATCAGCGCGAAGATCTTCATAATTTTTATGGCGATAGTGACGTGTTTACCTTGCTGTGTTGCTGACCATGGAAACTTATCTAAGCCCACTTTGCTAGAAATGGAAATAGTTTGAAGTGGTTTATGTCGCGAATAGATTGAAAAATTTATAGCAATTCTGTTCAAATTATTTTCAGTCTTGCGTATCTCAAAAGCACCATCAGGATCGGATTTATCAAACATCCCAATTTCTCCGAAGTTGTTTTCTCTGATACAACTGTCTTAGAGAATTTCCTAGAGCCAAAATCTATGCTACCTGTTCGTATCGAGAAAACGAAATGCTTTGAATTCCGTCGAACGTTTCCACAATACAAGCACAAAAGCAACGTAACTTAATATTCGAGACTAGCCATCAGGATCATAAAATTCGCTTATTTTTTCTCGTGCATCGTTCGCGAAGGATGTTAAAAGTCTCAACTTCCGTTGCACTCGACGAACGGCGCACTTTCGACACGGATCCACATCGGATATAAAAATCTCTGTCTGCCGCGCCGCATCAGTGCGATCGTTGTTATTGGCGGAGCATTATATTTAGCCACCGTCGAACAAGTTTCGAACGCGTCGCGTCGTTCGCGTGAATGGTTTAACGAGCCTAATGCAACTCGCGCGCAACCATAACGCCGCGAATCTTTCCTGTTCGTGTTTCGTATTTTTGTTTTTCTTTTCTCCATGTACGCGGGGTGCAGGGGAAGGGCATATCTGGGAAGGGCACCCATTTTGTCCTCGCCCAAACCGCGGCGGCCAAAAATGTACGCTCAAAAATTCCTTGCCGACGTGCGCCAATTCCGAGCCTCCTGTGCATGGCACGATAAACTGTTTGAGTTTACACGGCCGTCTGTGTTTTCCCTTCGACGTGGCGCGGTTATCAATTTCCCTCGGACATTGGGAAAATATTATTCCAAGTCCGAGGCCGGATTGTTGTTGCATCGCCGCGCCGGGCCGCGACACACAGTGGTTCGGATCGAAGAATTTAGTGACATTTTGTTATTACTTTTGAACTATTAGAGTTATTGCAATGAAATCTTCACAAAAAATATCTCAAAAATAAGTAGTCCTTTCTTAATAGTTGATAATTAAGTATTCTGTGCATTTGTTAAACAATCATTTTTAATTTATTTTCATTAATATTTTTGATGGAAAGAAAAATTGTTTAAATATAATCTTTCAAAATATTTTTTACTTTCATGTATCTAAGTACCCAGATAGCACGGACGTCTTAAAGACGTCTGTTGTACGTCCATTTTTGGTCTGAACGTCTTACGTCCTAAAAAGACGTCGTTTTTACGTCCGAAATAAGACGTCTTTAAGACGTTTCATTTTAGACGTCTTTTACGAGTCGTCTTTAAGACGTTTCATTTCTTGACGTTTCAGTCATTCTAAACTGCTAGAGAAAAGCTTTACAAACTGTACACACGCAACGCAATATAATGCAATTTTCCACCCATCGAATAGACTTTATTTAGGAAAATTAAATAGCTAAATTGTTCATTTAGCACTATTAGAAAAAATTACATATGTACATATATTCGTAATAGAATTTAGCAATAAATATTGTATATCTGTTTGTCGTTACTATACTATTAATAATATGCTTCATTAAAAAAAAGTAGTTTGATTATTCCATCAACAAAGAAGTGCACAGAAAGTAATAAATCAAAATAAATAGATAAATAAATAAATAAATTAACTAATTAATTAAATAAATAAATAAAGCATAAAATGTTAATGTTCGCGGATATGATGAAACATTCTTTTAATTTATTTTTTTTTATTTATTTAGTTTTTTTGTTATAATAAACATTGAATTTATATTTCTTGTACATGTATACAATATTCAGATTCAATATTTTTCTCATAAGAAAAAATGTGGTTTAAAAAAATATTTTTCCAATATATGACAAACAAATCTATCTAATATTTTTGTGCTACTAGGGATCTGTTTCGAGACGTCTTAAAGACGTCTTTAAGACGTACAGTTTTTTCCACAGAGACGTTCCAGAGACGTTCAGAAGCTGTTCGGAAGACGTTCGTAGGACATTCAAGACGTCTATAAGACGTCTGAACGTCCATCGACAGACGTCTTTAAGACGTCTCTGTGCTATCTGGGAAGTAATAGGCGTGACGATTTTGCGTTGCATGTTTCGTTACATCTTTTCTGAAATCACCCCCATCTCTAAAACACTTTCGTGTAAAAAAAAAACGCGACGTACAAAAAGACCCTACCCAGCTAGGAAAGAGATTACTACCTGTGGAAACGCCTGGCGTTATCCACGGTCACTATACTCGTTAAACACTAAATCAGAAGGCTCTGGTTCGAGGGTCACCCTCCCACCCTACCCACTGATCACAGCCTTCTGCTGTGACCCAAATGACCATGCGAATTTAACAAAATGAATCTAACACAATAATTGGTCGACAACTAATACAAAATTAAATCGCAGTCTTCTTTTAAATCGGTGTCTTCGGTCGATGCGTTGTCCTCGGTCGATGATGAATTTTTTCATCTATAGTAAATAATCTGAAACAGACTAACAATAATTAGACACGATATACAAAATAAAAGAAGATGACGAGGAAAAGTCGAAACGATGACATGATGAAACGACGAGATACAACTCTAAACCCCGTACACGAGTACGGCCTACCTAACACGCACAAGAGTGCGAATCTAACCAGCTCACGAGAGCCAAACCTAACTCCAGCTCACGAGAGCCAAGCTAACCCCGCACACGAGTGCGGCCTAACCGACAAGAAATCAACAAGAGTAGTTGAAGTCGGAACTTCAAACTACTGAATTTGTGGCTCGGGGAGCCCCGGGTTCGCCAATACCCGTACTCACCCACGGCCCCATCCGTGGTGAGTCCCTGAGGGACCTCCGTTCGGAGGAATACCAATTTTAAACCAGATATATTATAATAAATTTTAGAAGAACTTTGGAAAGTTCAGAAGAAAATTTCAATTAGAAATCCAAAAAAAAAGTTGACGATATTTATTGAACGTTAACGTAATCCGAAACAAAAACAATGTGTTTCGGTTAATAATTGGAAGGAGCTTACCAAGAAGCCAAAGGTGGACCAAGGGATAACAAGGAAAACATTAAAGGTAAATTCAGAAACAATTCAGTACACAAGTTTTTATTATTATTAAAATTTTTATTTATAGCAAATTATAACTGTGCAGCTATTAGCTCGATATTATTTTCTATTTGTAATGTTACTAGAAATTCTTACAAATAGAGAATAATACCGATTTCCCGGGTCTCACCACGAGGAGGTTGCTGCACGAGAGACCCGAAAGGAAGCCAGAAGGAATTCAATGCGCTTCCTTCCGACTCCCTTTCTTACAACAACGATTTAAAATCTTACAAACTAAATTTCGCAGATCACTAAATGGAAAAGATCACTTTTCCAAAGACGGAAAAGGTCACTGTACCAGCGTTGGTACTTTTCGCAACACTAAGACAATCGCGATATCAAATTCGCAACGCTAATTTCTCAAGCAGAATTGTTTTTATTAATTGATTCGCGAGGTATGCAGGAAGAGTGACAAAGTCTATTGGTGAAGAGACCCGGCTCATCCACCATTTTACTTTGTCATTAACAAAAGCGGTAAGTAAAAAAATTCTGTTTTATTTTTTCGCAATACAAATTCAAGCCGTTGTGATTTTTTCGCAACTCTAATCGAAATAATAATAAAATCTTTATATTTTAAAATTGACAACTAGCAATCAAAATTAAATGAATGGAAATCGCGATTTAATTCGCAACACTAAACTAGAAACAATCTAAATTGCGAGTATTTTCGCAACTCTAACTTTGATCTTCTCTGTTCAAAATCATTTAATACAACGCGTGTTTTTTTCGCAACGCTACTGTCAAAAATAGAATATAATATAATTTCAGAATACCGATTTTATGTCAAAAAAACAATATAATATAACATAATTTCGGAAAACAAATTTCACGTCAAAAATATAATATAATATAATTTCGGAATACTAATTTATTTATTCTGACGCAAATTCGAATTAAAAATAAAGAAATAATTGACGGCGTTCGTTAAATGAGCACGCATTGCAAAACAGAAAATGTATATTTGTTTGGGTACTTACATAGATCTGCTGAAAGTTGACCAAGGTGAGCGTTGACAGATTCCAGGAATCGCTGACCGACCTCGAGGCAGCTTAAGGTGGACCAAGGTAGGCCAATGATGTCCAGTGATGTCCACTGCAGCTATGGAGAATCCCTGGTCCACTCGAAGGTAGGCAGGAGTAGTCCAGGGTGGTCAGGGTGGGCCAGAGCAGTTCTGGAGAACCAACTGTCACTTCCAAGGTCGTTTGCACTCGCGGTTTCACAACACTTCCGCTCACTTTAAATCGCGCACTTCGACTGACGGACCGAGCGTGACTGCCGAGAACAGGTGCGCGGTACGCAGGTGCGCAACTTCCCCACCCCAACTAATTTCGCAAAATTATCGATCGCCAAGATAGTAATTTTTGATAAATTTGTTATTTCTGACTGCTTAATGTTTATAACAATTTCTTTTGGTGATGATATTAACAAGTACTCCCTTGACCATCTTGCCATCTAATTTTTTAGCAAAAATAATTAATAGAAACCGAGATACAGAATAACTTCTAAGCCATGAATATTCGCACGCATTAATTTATCGAACACAATTCACTGATAAATTTATTATTTCTGGCTGTTTAATGTTTATAAAAATTCCTTTCGCCAATGATGTCGACAAGCACTCTCTTGACCATCCTGCCATATAATTATTTAATAAAAATAAATTATAGAAACCGAGATCCAGAATAACTTTTAAGCCATGAATATTCGCACGCATTAATTTATCGAACACAATTCACTGATAAATTTATTATTTCTGGCTGTTTAATGTTTATAAAAATTCCTTTCGCCAATGATGTCGACAAGCACTCCCTTGACCATCTTGCCATATAATTATTTAATAAAAATAAATTATAGAAACCGAGATACAGAATAACTTTTAAGCCATGAATATTCGCACGCATTCATTTATCGTACGAAATTCACTGTTAAATTTATTATTTCTGGCTGTTTAATATTTATAATCATTCATTTTGCCCATGGTGTCGACAAGCACTCCCTTTACCATCTTGCCATCTAATTATTTAGTAAAAATAAATTATAGAAACCATTTTACTGTTAAATCTATTACACATTTCTGGCTGTTTAATGTTGTTCGAAATCATCGGTAACTCAGGTAACGTAAAAACTATTGTCCCGGCGTTGACAATAGCTCAGGTGGTCGAGCTCAAGGCCGGGACCGGATGAACGAACACAGACGTAAACCTTCTGTTTACAAATTCCAAAATATCAAATCCGCTGCCCATCGGCCTTGACTCGTTTGTGACTTACGCACTAATTTTAATTTATCGAACACAATGAACTGGTAAATTAATTATTTCCAGCTGGTTAATGTTTATAACTATTATTTCTGCCAACTACGTCGACAAGCACTCCCTTGACCATCTTGCCATCTAATTTTTTAGCAAAAATAATTAATAGAACTTAAGATACAGAATAACTTTTGTTACCAACTAATTTCTTAGAAAAGGTAGGTAAGAGAATTCAAGGTACAGAATACGATTAAATAGAGTGCGACACGAAACAGCATAAGATGAGATCACAGACGAGGGATAGGATAGTATAATATTAGTTCCACAATACTAGTTCTGGCTGATACGGTAGGATGTGACACGGAATGGTAAGGGGGCTCTAGAGCCCCCCGAGCGTGAGACAGAAAAATACATTTTGGGTGATTGGTCTACTCCTATACCTCGTCGGTGCCTATACCTCGTCGGTAGTTTTACGTTTCACAAGTCTTCGAAGATAGATATCTACAGTCGGTGTACAAAGTGATCGTACACCCTTTAAAAACAAATAACTTTTTTAAAATTTGATCAAACAACTTGAATTTTTTGGAGTTGTTAGAAGGATTACTTTACTAAGTAATGTGGAACTGTTTGGAGCTTAGAAAATATGTCTTTCTGAATGTAAAAAATTTTACAAATGTTCCCTTCTATATTCAATACCGGAAAAGTTGCGATAACATGTGAATAATGAATGATATTCAGTATATGTACACCATTTTCCTGTCTGCAATAATTTCGAAGATATCCGTGGAAAATGTTTTTACCCTCGACTTTCAGGTTTTGACCTTAGCTGTTATCAAATTTTGAGGTAACAATATGATCTTTAATTCTGGAAATAATCTGTTTTTTTACCTTAAATTTCGATTATTTGGCCATCTTTTCTTAAAAGAATCATATGACAACCTTAAATGACAGGGGCACTTTAAACAATAACAACTGTTGTATCGGGATCGAATGGCACGTGAATCTTGCCTGATTTTATAGAGAAAAGTGTACTGAAAATAATGCACTTTATGGAACTCAAATGATATCCTTTACCAATGATAGGAAACTTTGAAGATACTCTTCAATTTACTAGGCATTGTAATTTCAATAAATCATAAATATTAAATCTTAGTACACTAGATATACTTATTCTCCTATACATACTATTAACACATAATATTAACATTAGAGCTACCGAACCAGTTCAAATGATGCAGGATGATTTCTTCTATCACGATTTCTGAAACTACATATAAAAACGTTCTCACAAGAAATTTTTTAATATATCTTTTTTCTTAAGTACATGTTACCATAAAAATCGTATGAAACCTGAGCAAATTCAATCTTGTTGTTATTATAAAGGGAGACTTATAAGTCTAAGTCACATTTAAGGCTCGGTAGTTTCAATTTAAATAGATTCTCCAGGATATCAATGAGAAATGACGTAATATGTTCGGTTTTAATCACAATTTGTAATAAATCTCGTTAATTTCATCGTTTTCGAAAGCCATAGACATTTATAGAGCAACATACATTCGATAAATATCGATATGATCAAGTTGCTTTTTTATGAACAGCTAATTCCTCGATCTGGACCATAGTACGCCGCGCCGGCCGCGGATCAGACTATATCGGACCGGACGGGTCGGATTGGAACGGGCATCGAATATTTTTCTTTTTTATACAATCCCGACCGGCCCAAGGTATTAATGACTGTTTGGAACAACGGAAGCTCTATATTTATCCTTCCATTATGGTTTATAAAACTAATAATAGAATAAAATCTTTTCACTTAAGGCTTAGTTTTCGAGAAAATCGAGTTTGAAATGCAGCGAATACGCATGCTATTCGATAGGAATTGTCTGACGCGTCTGATCATGACAAACCAAATCTACTTCCTGCATATACTAAAGCACACAAACCTGACAGATCTTCAAACTCGATTTTCTCGAAAACTAAGCCTTAAATAAAAAAATTTTATTCCATATTTTGTTCTTATTTTTCCATAAGAAACCACCTCGTGTCCGGTTGTACATGTTATTCGGCCACACCCTATATATATAAAATAATATGTGTCTGTGTGTGTGTGTATTTTAGTTATAATCCACACGAAACGTACAGTACAAATTTCTTTTCATTTCTTCGCCTTCAAGGTCATCCCAAAGTCATGGTATACTAGGTCATTGAATTCGTCTTGACACGGCCTATAATACTGTTAAGTCAAAAATACAAAGTGCCATTTAAAAGAATGAAGGTGACCTTGACAATACTATAAAAAAAAATGTTTCTCGAACTTTTTTTTTATTGCAATATATAGCCAATCAAAAACTGATCAAGTTTTGTTGAAAACATTTTTTGTCAGATTATCGCAAGTACTTAAAAAATCGTGAGAACTGTTACGTGGGACACCCTGTACATACAATGTAGAAGGTAGCTGGTAGAAGGCGGAAAGCGAAAGTGGGTTTACGAATTCGATAACATTTTCGCAAGCGGTACCTGCCCCTCTCGGTTACCTAGCCCTTTTCTCCGGCTCTCCCGCCTCCCCCACCCGTGATTTACTGATCGGACTAGCCGCGGGCGACGCGCGTCATTTATTTTACAGCCGTCATAAATCACGTCCGCCGCACGAATTTAGTGATATTGCCTGTCGGCTCCAGACGCGTGCGGTTCAAAAATGAAATAAATTGAATTCCCAGGTAACCCGCGAACGGGTTCTGTCGTTCTGCCTGAGAAACGTCCAACGATGGGCGTTCCGGATGGCGGTGGTGCCGAGGAACACGATGTCGAACGTAAGTGCAATTGATCGCTTTAGAACGCGTATCCACGCGAATGTCGATTTAACACGTTGACTGCCGTGGGGGTCACCGGTGACCGGCACTCGACTTTGCTACAGCGCCGTGGGGGCCACCAGTGACCGGCGGCGTGGTCAATACTAAAAGTACATAATTACGATTTTTTCAAAAAAAGACAATCGTAATAATTGCCTACAGCGCCGTGGGGGGCACCGGTGACCCCCACCACAAAAAATGCTTCAAACATGATTTCATAACTCATATTATTTGCTGGGAACTATATTTCATCATAATATGCACCGCATAATGAAAAGTTCATGTTGGCGCCTCGGACAAACTATGGAAAATCCGTCCGGCAGTCAACGTGTTAATTGCTAAGGGGACTGTTCCGTGTAAACGATGACAAAGCGATTCATTTTGGCTTTTTTTCGAATTGATGATACGTGTTACGTTATAATTCTTATTTTGTAATTCATTTAGCTACTCTTCCGTCATCTTTATATATACAGGGTCATCCGTTTTTAAACGGCCAAACGTCAACCAGCTATAGAGGGCCCCAAATGGAAGAACTTTCACCCCTAACACTTTTTTTGATTGATGTTGGTGAATGTTCCCGGACCAACGTCTTTCGAATTTTTGCTGGTTACATATATGGATCTGCAAAATGAATCTTTTAAATTTTCGTTACAAGCCCAAATAAAAAAGTTGTGAAAAATTACTTCTACTATCCTTTTCATAATTCAAACTAAACGCAATTTTTTTTTTTTATTTTTACTATGTACATATCATTTAATAAATTAATACATACCCAGATAGCACAGAGACGTCTTAAAGACGTCTGTCGATGGATATTCAGACGTCTTATAGACGTTCCTACGAACGTCTTCCGAACGGCTTCTGAACGTCTCTGGAACGTCTTTGTGAAAAAACTGTACGTCTTAAAGACGTCTTTAAGACGTCCGTTAGACGTCTTTGAGAGAAAAAATTAAATTATATATTTTTATTTATTTCTTTTTATGTATTACTTTCTGTGCACTTCTTTGTTGAGGGAATATTCCACTTTCCCTTCGAAAAAAACTTAAATTACATGTAAGAAATTTTTAGGCAGTTGGGGGGATTCGAACTCGGGTCTTACCCCGTTTGTTTACTAGATGATGTGTTTCCTCACTGAGCCATACGAACCTACTTTGTTATACTCAGTACTTGTTAGACTTATAAAGGCTCAAATCGTATCAAATCATATAATTATTAGTAGAGATAAACTTCTGTTTAAAAAAATTGTTTAGATAAAAATCAAACTACTTTTTTTTAATGAAGCATATTATTAATTAATACAATATTTATTGCTAAATTCTATTACGAATATATGTACATATGTAATTTATTCTAATAGTTCTAAAATTTCCTAAATAAAGTCTATTCGATGGGTGGAAAACTGCGTTATATTGCGTTGCGTGTGTACAGTTTGTAAAGCTTTTCTCTAGCAGATTAGAATGACTGAAACGTCAAGAAATGAAACGTCTTAAAGACGACTCGTAAAAGACGTCTGAAATGAAACGTCTTAAAGACGTCTTATTTCGGACGTAAAAACGACGTCTCAAGAAAGACGTCGCGTGCTATCTGGGTATATCTAGCTTGGGATAAAAACTGACGTCGTTTGGTCCATTTATAAAACAGTTATTATGATTTAAAGTGTGTCATCAATTATGAGAGTGACTGTATATAAACATTATAGCATACAGTCGGGATTACTTTGGTTAGGTCAAGAGAGGCAACAGCCAAAAATGTCTACTATTTGGATACGTCGCATTGCCTTGTCCTACTGACTGGTTCGGTAGCCGTCGCCGCTCGTAAGGCCTGTTAGTACGCATTACTGTGCGGACAATTACCATTTCGCGAAGGATGTTGCGACTACCTCGGCGTCCAGAAGCAACGGAACATTATGAGAGTTTGCTATTTGTTATTCGGCGATCAACGGCTTTACGTGGAGGTTGTGAAAAGACGGCGCGAGCGATTCTGAAAGGCCGCGATGACGAGTATCGAACGGTTCGTTATTGCCGGCGAGGAGATGCCTGGCGCCGTCTGCGAGGCATATCTATCACAAACAGCTTCGTCTGACATTCAATACGTGATCGTTACTCTCTCTCGCAGGTTGTTAATAATTCTAAAAATACAGGGGGGCACCGGGTTTGCGTCGTTTCACAAGCCATACGTATCCGCATCGCGAACGGCATACGAACGCGCGGCAACTGTACAAACGTGATGGATAGGAAGTACGTTGAATAGATACGAATCACGGAGTGGCCCACATCTGATTGATAGTGCCATCTTTTGCAACTGTATTTCCTTAGGATAAAAAAAGAGCGAAAAGTCCCCTACCGCATCGGTATTACAGTTCCCAAAATGGAATGTACTGTTTCAGTGAAAAGTAAAAATAAAACTAGACCCTATTGTAACATCGTTTTGTAAAGAAATATAACTGCTATACAAGTTACCATGAAGATGATTCATTATATGTATGGATATAGACATCAAAATCAATATAGCACTAAATATTCAGTATCGAACTACAACTCAGAAGGTCAATTAATTTAATTTATATCCCAATAATAAATATTAAATAAATTTAATGCAAATTAGATAAAAACGTTATTTTCGTTTACATTCATTGCATTCTTTTTAGTAAATAATTTGAATTAGAATATCACCCTTCTAAAATAATTAAACATCTACACATATTAAACATCTACAATAGTAAACATCTACACATCACGACCTTGGCATACATAAAAATATAGACTGTGATATCAATTTTAGTAGACAATTTAACAGAAGTATGAGACTGTAATGGACAGTAATTTATACAGGGCGCGGCCGAATAACATGTACAAGCGGACACGAGGTGGTTCCTTATGAAAAAATAAGAACAAAATATGGAATAAAATTTTTTCATTTAAGGCTTAGTTTTCGAGAAAATCGAGTTTGAAATGCAGCGAATACGCATGCTATTCGATAGGAATTGTCTGACGCAACTGTCTGATCATGACCAACCAAATCTACTTCCTGCATATACTAAGGCACTCAAACCTGACAGATCTTCTAACTCGATTTTCTCGAAAACTAAGCCTTAAATGAAAAAATTTTATTCCATATTTTGTTCTTATTTTTTCATAAGGAACCACCTCGTGTCCGCTTGTACATGTTATTTTGCTGCACCCTGTATACAGGATGTCCCAAAAATGGGATTTTCTTCAGAAAGGTGGTTCCTAAGGTCATTTGAAATAATTTTTTTTCCTTTGGGAAAATGTTCTCCGACGCTTTGTTAAGGAGTTATTAACGAAAAGCACGGACCAATCAGAGCGTAGCTATAGCAGATGGATGCCAGCACAGGTCCTGCTGAGCGTGGCGTTGGCATTGGCTGGGCCGGAGTCCGTCCGCTGTAGTCGCGCTTTTCGTTAATAACTGTTTGACAAAGTCGCGGAGAAAAAAGTTATTTCAAATAACCTCAAGAATCACCCTTTTCAAAGAAGTACATTTTTTAGACATCCTGTATAAGAAAATTTGATAATTATGTACATAAGGCTCACTGATTTCAATGACCTTGAAATATGTTGTCAAGGTCAACATTCTGAACAACTTTTCCCTATACATGTTACCGCCACCCGGTCTTCGTTTTCGAGATATTTAAAAAATACTACGAACACCCTCCTGGGGTCCCCTTCGATGTACTCATCGAATTCTGCCCTTTTTAATTGATCGAACACGTGCATTAAGGCTACGTGCAAAAGGACGAATTAGGTCGCTGGGAAAGGGCAAAGATTGTTAGTCATCTTAACAGTTTGTTGCAAATATCTCAAAAACCAAGACCAAGAGCAGTGGTAATATTAGAGAAAAGTTGTTCAGAATGATGATCTTGGCAACATATATTTCCAGCCCATCAAAATCAGTGAGGAACCCAGTCAGCCAAACTTACAAAATCCGGCCATTTTGGTGTCAAATTCATGCTTGAAGCAGGTTTTGGTCCGTATTTGCAAATAATTTGCCACCAAAATTTGTCGATAAATTCCGAGGCTATTTGAGCGCAAAATTTGCATGCAAAATTCCCTGCCAAATGTAGAGCACATCGAGATCAAACCTTGGCCTCCTTATAGAGGATAGATCGGACGCACTAAGAGTAAATATCGAGCAAAATATCTCTGTAGGAGGTAAAACGGAATTCGAAATTAAATAATTTTAAGTTTTATTTATTTTTTAACTCCTGCCACAAAATTTCCTCCGATTTTGCCCGATATTTACTCTTAGTGCGTCCGACCTGCCCTCTATAAGGAGGCCAAGGTTTGGTTTCAATTTGCTTTCCATTTGGCATGAAATTCCGCCTGCAAACATTGCACTCAAATACCGCGCCTAATGCGGAAATAGATGGGTCGGAATTTGTGGACAAATATCGATGGCAAAATTCAAAGCAAATCAAGAGCAAATTGTTTACTGGGAAGTTCCCTTTTTTACATAATTATTGACAATTTCTACATTTAATCATTTAATTGTGACATTAAGAATTTTTTTAAATTCACATTTGATGAAGTTTTCCTCTATTTTGAATATAACTTAAAAATGTGTTCAACATAAAGAAGTGCTTTTATTAATCGTGCACTACACATATAATATTCTTATGAAAATAAAACCAATATAAAGAATAATATTAACTATAATAAACTTCAAAAGAGGAAGAGTCATTGAACATCGTTTATTGTTAACTCCATAATGAAACGTATAATAAAATACGAGTATACAAAGGTTATAACTTAAAAAAGTTCTAAACATAGCTAATAATCATAAGCTACAATTCTAATTTGATTAAAATAGGAAATTAAGAAAAGCGGAAAAGATAAAAGATAATCTGCTTTATACCTCCTGAATCTGCTGAAAATTATACATCGCTTTCAATCCTTCTTTCCTTATTTTATCTGGTCACTTAATTTTAAACTTAGAACATTAGACTAAGTTTAATTAAAAGAATATTAAACGCGATTAAGGATTATATTATTGTTAAATTATAATTAAGCTTACCTGCTTTGAGCTTCGATAAACAAATTTCCAAATAAAGTATAACATATTAATATATGTAGAAGTAAAATATCTCTGACTTTTTAGGAAAAGGTTTGCGAAACTGTTTCTTCCTTTTTAACATGTATAACAAATTTCACAGAAAATTCTTGCAAAAATCGTAGTTCGAGAAAATGTGAAAGTCTCCATAGAAGAAAAATATTTATCAGTAGAAATAGGTATCAAATCTTTAAATTCATCCAAAATGTTCATAAAAATCTTATTTTATTATATAGGTCATGCATTATAACTTTAATGCAACAAGTCTTTTTAATATAATGCAGATCAATTTTGAATTTGAATTCACGACAAATCAAATGTTTGCATTCAGTAGCATATTCGTGTATATATATACGTATGTTATATATAATCCCATTAATTACATTTCTCGGAAACATAGCGAAATCATATGCGATCCTACGCCTTCATCCTCTTCAACCATCAGCGTGTCTAGAACATTTACACAACCGAAAATTTCCTAAAATCTTACGAGTTCGTTTTCGGTAGAAATTATAAATTGTATATAGATTATATAATCTATTAATATAGACTGCGGATACAATTAATCAATCGGGCGAATTACAGATTAACTTATTGCGGATTTTTATGGTGACTTGTCTGTCATTCGACATGAAAGATTTTTATTATATTTGCCTAATTTATTTACGTAGCAAGCGTTCTTTAATGAAACCGGATTCACTGGCGCACGTATAATTTACAGTCGAAGCGGTATGACAATGAACTGTATTGAGTACTTACTCATACAGCGAAGGTTACACGCGGGAAAATGTCACGACACTGAGGTCATGCACATAGGAGCGATGCCATGAATGCAATTTATAAGCGTTTAACCCATTTATCGTTGTCGCGACGATAATGCAACTTGTACAGTACAAAAATTCCAATATCGGTCCCGAATCGGCCGTAATCTAACGGCGTAAATAATATTGTACATATAATAACTATAAGGATCGGAAGGCAATCAATGTACACTCAAATGAATGCTAGAGAGCAGGACAACAGAAAACATTCAGCACTACCAAGTTTTTATACACAGAATGTACCACCAACTTGATATCTAAACTATTTTCTCTACTAAGAAGATCGTATGGGCAATTTTTATTCTAATGCAGAAAGAATACAAAGTACTCGAACACCCCGGTACCGCTTGCTATATTAACAATAAGATTTTAACTAATTTTAATCAAATTGATAATTGTTTCCATCCAACTGTATCCTAGATTTTAAAATTGTATCCTCATAGATCAATCTGAAGCAAATAATTTGTATCTTAAAGTTATATTCAAGTCAGTGTTATTTGAATAGTTAGATAAAGAAATTTATACTGTTTGCATAAAAACCACGATGACTTTCAATTTTCTTCTGAAGCTTTCAAATAGGTATAAAAATATTGATAAAATATGTTACATCGTAAAACGTCATGAAAGAGTGAACTTTAGAGCATCCTGTATACGTGTAATGAAACCATATAACACAGAGAGAGTATGTAGCATGTATTTCACATACAGTTCGCGTTGCAACAGTCCACGGATTTCAAGACATAACTATACGTATTTCAATGAACAACCGTCTAATTCAGAATGAAGGGTCTCCGACTCGACGGGTCGATAACCCATGTATCGGTAATAAAATGTTATCGTACACCTTAAATATTACGTTCTTTATTTTTGTTCTGACAGAGTCGGAGAAATAATATCCTCGTCGAAGTCCACAATTATCGCTAATCGTTAAACATACACATGTTACTTAAAAATGGAAAGAAAAATCTGTCACACAATTGTTTTTTTTTTACCACTAATCGTACGATCTTACATAAATTTTCTTTTCTGTTTCTCTTCTGTTCTGGTTCTTTTGGAAGATTAAAAAATCTATAATTCATAATTTATCCGTTTATCTACCCTATAATTAGTCAATAAAAAAAGAAGAAAGGGAGAACTTAAGTGGCTAAATGAAACATGCGATATGGGCGGTGCGCAGTCTTTAGTTAATTAAGAAACAAAAGAAGAAAGGAGAAATGTAATCGTGCTTGTAAAACTGAAGTATCATAGTCTGAACGAGGGGGGATGCGTGCAGGCTGAGCTCGAAGCCACGAAGATAAGAGGTGTGTTCATCTTTCTCTCTCTCTCCCTCTTGTCGCATGATTTTTCAATAATATATGTATTATGGATGTATGCGTATATACATTTTTTTATACGTATACATGTATATGTTTTTATTTTGTTTAACGTGTACACATATACATATATACATAATGTCTATGATATTTATGATTCTCGCATTAGTGCAGTAACACCTTTATCCTGACCATTCCCTGCACAATATGCATGCACCCCGAAGGGAAATCTCTATATTCTATGTATATATGTAATCAGCCAGAACAAAAACAAAACTATTTTCAACGGCAAATAACACATAGACTACATAAAGCACAATTACAGTATATTTCACAAATTGTTTAAACATTCATATATAATTATACGAATCTTCGCATTATGACGGAAAGGCGATTTGATCAAATTTAGGGGAAGATTACTTTGTAAAAACAATTGTATTTTTTTTTAAGGACAGGAAAACATTAGGAGATTGAAAGGGCTTGCAAAAATGGCTTCATCTGGCGGATCGCCGTGCCAGTATGGCTTGCTGGCTTAGAAGTTGCGAGGCCTATCCTCTCATTGCTGCGAGAGGTTCTTTCCTAGTTCTTTCGTATTTTTTTTTTATGTTTCACACGTTTTTAGCGTCTCTCTTTTCTCTTACATTTTTTTAATTCTTTTTTACTCTTCTTAAATGATTCGTCTGCATTTCCCGCCACGATCGATGCATAATTTCGGAATGTTGACAATATTCTAATTCTTGTTTTACCTTATCAAGGTGCAATAAATAAATGATATCTCTTTTACACTGAGATATACATGGTTGGCTAACTGTTAGTCTGTATCGCCAGCAGGTGAAGGAGGGTGTAATTACTGCACCTGCCGAATAGTCAAGCAGTAAGACAACCACTTGTATAGTTTTACTTTGCATTTCACCGTTTTGTTTTTTTTTTTTCATATCGACGTATACCACTGAAAACTTAAAAAAATAGAAACAAACTTCTGTAACTAGAAACTGTAACTAGTCATTGCACCGTCAGTTACCACTCACTGCATCATATTTTCTTTTTTATTTTTTATGTCAACTGATGGGTCGATGCGACATTTTGTAATGTAGTGGACAGAGCAACATTCTCTCATTCTATTGATCACATTTTTATCATCGTATTTATATAATGTAATGTACAATATGCAGCTACATTATGATAATCAGTATGTCCAACGCATTCAAACTGACAACACCGTGGGTACTTCACGTATGGTATTTTTTTTTGTTTGTTGTTCGTAAAATTTTCTTCAAAGATATTCAAATTATTAATTAATCAAATTGTGTATTGTATGTTTCAGAGTTAGGTACTTTAATACAATTACTTCCAAGTTTTCCACTTTTCCTGTGGTATCTCTGTGTAAAAAGTGTAACTATAATGCTAATGTAATAATAATTATAATAATAAGTTGCACAAGGCAATAGTCCTGTGTGGCCGTTCGAATGTGTGCTTCCGGCCGGATTTCCCCACTCCCCTCCCCCCGGCAAAAACTTCCTGGCACAATGACAACTTTCGATAATCTTTTCACCCTCCACTCAAGATCCAAGATGATCTTGCAGTTTGCACTTAGTATTACCTCTTTTTTGTAATATTATTATTCATTCATGGGGGGGACAGGTGTGCAGCTGATTTTTTTATGATGTTTTTTTGATGATTTTTATTGCCAGAATAACGGTCCAATTAGCGATTGGCATTTTTGAGCTGATTAGAGAGCCAATCAAGACCCTCGTAAAGTCCATCTCCACTTGTGGCACACGTTGCTTGAATGTACCAGTTACGATTACGCAGAGAATGCAAGCCCAACTTGTCAGTAATCTCTGCCGCATTCATTGCATTTGGGAGGTCCTGAAATATTATTCATCGATTAATTTCTTTTTGTATAATGACTTTGTCATTATGTCTTTCTTGGCACACATCCAGCTTACAAATATAGCACACATTGTTTACACAACAAACATTAACGTGCCTTAGATCTTTTAATTCTTTACGCATGGCTATATTAGAACGACGTATGTGCACAACTAGTGTTGTAATACTATAAAGAATATACATACTTGTTTGTTAGCAAATATAAGAAGTACTGCATCTCTAAGTTCATCTTCCGCTAACATTCTCATCAATTCTTCGCGCGCTTCACCAATACGTTCCCTATCATTACTGTCAACGACAAATATCAGTCCCTGCAAGTAGGTTCAATCCATGAAAAAAAGGTCCATTATAATTCATCTCAAGTCAACTATGAAATAAATATATATTTTGACTATAGGAATTTGCAACAAAACAGAAAAGAAGTGGCTATTTGAGTTTAATTTCAGTCCAAATATAACATGATCAGTGTGAGACGTGATTGAGCGAATAAATGCATTATACATACTTGTGTGTTCTGGAAGTAATGTCGCCAGAGAGGTCTGATTTTGTCTTGGCCACCCACATCCCATACAGTAAAACTTATATTCTTGTACTCAACTGTTTCTACATTGAAACCTAAAATTCATAATTTTGCATGAGTAACCTATATTCTATCTTCTCCATTCAGTAGGAAAAAAGTTTACAAAATTTAATCCCGATTAATGCTAACGGTTACAATTAGTTGTATCTGACATTACTAAGGATATATTTTAGGATTAAATTTTATATGTAATCAACGAGGTTGAAGAAATGTAGATGGCAAAGTTACCTATAGTGGGAATCGTAGTAACAATTTCCCCTAATTTTAATTTGTACAGAATTGTGGTTTTACCCGCTGCATCAAGACCCACCATCAAAATCCTCATTTCTTTTTTGCCAAAGAGGCCTTTGAATAACGTTGTGAACATATTCCCCATGATTGGTGCTGGTTATGTAAATACCTGTAACAAAAAACAGCACACAAAAACTGTATTAGTAATTAATTTGTTAAAGCCTATCGCACTTAAAAAACTATTAGGAGACATTGTACTTCCATTGTACTTTGTGCGATGCAAAATCAAGTCACTGTTTCGGTTATATGCTACGAGTCACAACATCATCGGTTTGTTGTTCTATTCTATAAATTATGTTAGAAAGACAGACTTTTTTAAACGATGATAAGCAATTTCAAACCTTTCGCCAAAGATCAGCATAAATATTTTTTAAAAATATCGAGATACTGACAAGTTAGTGTAGGGGCAAGAGCATCAACTACAAAGGGGAACAAAGATAATAGAAAGAATATATCGTCGGAAAAGTTATAACTAGCACTTGTTCAAATACGACATTTAAAATTAGTGTATAAAGAAATTAACTATGTATGCCCGACATATGCGAGTCTACGATGTACGACCAATCGACGTACAACAATACTCAGGCCTTTAAACTCTGTTGCTGAAAGAGGTGAGATATTTCCAAGGGGGCAAACGGAAAAAATGAAAAGAAAAAAGACGAAAAGGACAACGGACGAAAAACCGTGTGAATTACGAACTTGACGGAAAGATCATGTACACGAAACACTAAAATTTTTTAGACAGAGCGGACGGAGCAGAGACACATGCGTAATGTCCTTATACGCCGCTGACACAAAGACTAAAAAGCTAACCTGCACATTTACGAAGAGCGCGCGATAAAAAATCGAAAGAAAGAGAAATAATCTCGCAAACAACGTGGAATATAGTTTTCAAATTGACGAACGAAAGAGAAGGAAAGAACAAAAAAAGGGGGAATATGTAGAGGCACGCACGAGATGCTCACGCTGCCCGCTATTGATTCTCATTTTAATACATTGCTATGATTATCGGACTAGCATACCGTCAGGGATCACTCTAGAGTTTTTCGCCGGTGGTCTATGCACTTTTAAAACGTGATCGGCTAGCTAAAACGCCAATACCGAGGTATTGCAAGCAAGGCAGAAGATATTGTGCGGTTTGCGAAGCCACTGCGTACACCCGGTTGTCTGTCACCTTCGACCTACTCCCCAGCGAATCGTCAAAGGTTCCCCGCTCAAACTTCCATTATTTAGAAATGTCGTCTGATTACCGAGAGCTTCTCGTAATGTCAGGCCGCCCGTAGAAGCCACTTGCGTTACTTACGTTTCAGTAAAAAAGATTATTTTCACGAGAAACGATAAAACATAAAACCAACACTCTCGAAAAGTACCGTATGTCAAAATGGCGGACGTGGAAAGGATTCATGCCTCATGCCACGTATAGGGCCCTCGAAATTCTCCGATTGGTTACACCGGTCACGTGACAGTGAGAATTTACAATGATTTCCGTTTGGTACACCAGGTGGCGATACCGAGGTGCGACTCGTGTAAGTTATCAAAAATTCCATGAGTGTGTGGGTGAGTAAGTGAACCGTGCATTCGTAGAATGGCCTACGCTCATGAAAGCGAAAAGGTGCTCTTCCGATAATAACGTTACAGGACAATGAAGAACTTGGTCAATGACCAGAAGATGCATTAGCGTAAAATTCGTAGTTTTTTTTTATATCGTAAAATTTCAAATTCGGTCTAAATAAAACACTATATATACACACAAAGTATGAAATGTATCTAGTCGAAGCATATAGCGTTGATTATACTATTAACATGGATGTTAATCAACAAGACAAAAAAATGCCGGTAATGTGGGAAAGTGGACAATTACGTTCTTCTAATCACTGCGTTGATAGCTTATGAATTTTAGAATTCCAGGATTTTTATTATGAACAGTCGGTGTACAAAGTATTCGTATACCTTTTAAAAACAAATAACTTCTTTAAAATTGGTTCAAATGGCTTGAATTTTTTGGAGATGTTAAAAGTATTAATATACTAAGTAATGCATAAATAATTTTTTTTTAATTACTATTGGTCGTAATTGCAAAGAAGAAAGTAGGTCATGATTTTTAAGTTTTTTATCTGTGTCTGTAATGAAAATTTAACGTGCCTTTTGTAGATCTAAGTAAGTTTTATACGTGCAGAAATCGGTTGAAGTTACTATGAAATATAATTGATTGAAAATAGCAAAAATTGTAAGAAACTGCGATCTAAACTCAAAGATTTTTACACCTTACAATGCTTATAGTATTTTTATGTGTCAACTGATTTCAATGAAACATGTAATTTACTTAGATCTACAAACGGGATCTTTTAAATTTTCATTACAGACACAGATAAAACCAAGAATCGTGACCTCTACATTTATCTTCGCAATTACGACTAAAAGCAATTTTTAAAAAGAATTCGTTGTTCACTACTTAGTAAATTAATCTTTCTAGCATCTCCAAAAAATTCCAGCAGTTTGGTTCCATTTTAAAAATGTTATTTGTTTTTAAAGAGTGTACAAATACTTTGTGCACCGACTGTATCATTTTATATTCCATCAGATTAGTAAAATGATCTTTGAATTTGGTCAAAATTTTTATTAAAGATTAATTTTATTGAAACTTTTATTTCATTCTTTTACATAAAGTTATGCATAAATTTAATTTTTAACTGTAAAAATATACTTTAAGGTTTAACTATATATAGTAATTTTTTATTTATTTAAACACCTGGGTTACGAAACTTTTCATCTAATGTTCCTTCTCCTGTAAGTTCACATTCTTCCACATTGTATGGAGTGTCCGTAATTATCTTTAATGTTTCAGTAGACTGTCCAGGTTTCCTGATTTTGAAAATGTAAATGGAATTATGCATTGAAAAAATTATTAATTTCATCTAATAACACTTTTTGTCCATTTACTTTGGTTGAAACGAAATTGTAAGCGTACAGTAACAGCTACCAATATGCTTGCTTAATAATTTTCCTTCATTTTGATCAACTGCAAAGTCTTCATTATTATATTTACCATTTACTTTAAATTGATAAACAGACACTATATTAAATTTAAATAAATTAATATCTTATAATAGAGGATCCGTTCTACTTAACCGACAATGTTTACATCAACATTATTTCACCGCTATATGTTTTCACCGACGTTCTGTTTTCATTGACATTCTGATTTCAGCAACATTGATTTTCATTGACATTCTGATTTCAGCGACATTGGTTTTCATTGACATTCTGATGTTATTGACATTAGTTTTCATGGACATTTGTTTTCACTGACATTACGATTCCACTGACATTAGTCTTCATCGACACTTTATTGTCACCGATATTTCGATTTCGACTCACTGCTAAAATATTATTGCATTTTCCAAATAGAATAGAATGTCTACGAGTCGTTTATGAAAAAAACGCAAATCGAATCGGTGACAACAAAGTGTCGATGATGACTAACTTATATAAGTAAAATCAGAATGTCAGTGAAAGCATATAGCGGTGAAGTAGTGTCGATGTAAACATTGTCGATGAAATCATTGTCTGCTATGTGAAGCGGACCCATAATAGAAAATAATTCATAAAATAATTTGTTAACTGTAACCATACTTGATAAGTTTTCTAGAACCAATGTTAATTTTTTAGTTTCGCACACATAGACAGTACCAAAATCTAATGTGTACGATGACAATTTTAACAAAGGTACCCATATTTGTAAATTTAATTCCACTTCCTGTAATTGTAAATAATGAATGAAATAAGTAATGAAAAACTATGAGGAACAAATTATAATCTTGAACTGAATTTAAAAAGTAGCAAAACAGTCATATGTATATTTTAATCTAAGTCAGGCCTGCTCAATGATGTCTCACGGAACAGATGTGCTGCTCCTCTTTGCCTGCTCAGCGAGTCAGTCCCCACCATGTCCACTCTGACTTTTCCTATGGCACGAAGCCCATGATCGCTGCACCAGCAGTTTACTCACCATTACTACATAATCAGGTACATGTACATGCAGAAGGAAAAGTCTGAGTGGACATGGTGGAGACTGACTCGTCGAACAGGCGAAGAGGAGAAGCAACCACATCTGTTCTGTGAACCTTCGTTGAGTAGGCCTGAACTAAGTTGTGTACTATAAATTTTGCTCATTATTCTAGCTAATTTTGATGGAAAAACATAAAAGAAAGATTCAAGTTTCAAACCTGACTGCTGTTGTCTGGATACATAATGAATAATGGCTCTTTTAACGTTATTACTGACTTAAGGAGCTCTTGTGCTGTGCTTGTGTGCAATATAGTATGAATTAATTCATCGTCCACTTGGCATATAATTTCTACCTACAAAGACAGCATTATTCAAATCTTCTATATACTTTGTTACAAACAGACACTTTTTTTTTACCTCTGCACATCCATGTCCAGGTATAGAAACACCTACCATCGGTACATATGAATTGCACTCAGTGTATATTGAAGTAGATTTAACATGAAATGGGTAGTATGTTTCTAAAATAATGTTTATTGCAGTACTCTTGTTATTATAGAAGAAGAATGATTTGCTCAATCTGAAGTTGGGTATAATAACATTAATGCAGGATCAGAATGTTTTTATGTATATTAAATATATATTTTTATATATTAAAATTTTTAAATCTTGTTCATACTCCAACTTTTTAAATTTTGTGTGCATCACATCATTAACGCTACATATAAATATTTTATCAGCCTTAGGAATATCATACAGCAACAGTGGTTGAACAATAGTTATTGCAACATCAAATTCTATGGGAGACAAGTATAATCCATCTAATCTAGAATACTGATTGTCTCGATATCTGAAAATTAATAAAATGGTTAATATTTAAGTTATATAAAAAATTACAAATGTATACAAACTTATCACTTGGTGCTATTCGCAGCAAACCCAAAACTTTGCAGACAAATTCTCCTTCAAAATTTCCATTGGATACACATTTGTCTGGATGTATGCTTATGCTAATTGAATTACTGTGCTTTGGTATTGTGAACATTTCCTTAGGTGTAACCTAGAGAAATATTATACAATAAATATTTTATGTTGAAATACATTGATACAGAAATTTCTAATGGTCTTACAGTGCAGACGTTGTTATTTATTTCACCGTAATAAGGAAGCACAGAAATCCTACAGTCAATATCATCTTTCTTTTCTATTTCATTTTGTTCTGTATCTGTGTATGAACTCATGTCATCATTGTTATGTCCCTGTCTACACCTGAGGTACGTCAGAAATCTTTCGATTGTGCACATGGTTGATTGTTCAGCCTTTTCTGAATCCTCCTCATCGTGCAATGACGAAGTTGAAATAGCTTCAGATTTTCTAAATAAATTGTGGATTATGTTCGGTATTGTGTAATAGAATTCTATAATTTAAAATAAAGACATTATGTAATACAGAACTTGTTTGCAATACTCACACACAACGTTGATCAGAGGTGTCTATTCTATGATCAGAGATATATGAAGATGTTGTTAACAAATCCGCAACACCGTCATTGATTGAAATAGAATCATGTGTGTTTGGGATTTTCGATTTTCCTTTAACGGTTACGTCAGGTTTCACAGGCGTTTTAGTCTTGCTTCGAAATCTGCAGTCTTTCAATTCCTTGGACAATTCGTTCGTGAATGGAGTGCAAATGTCGTAAACAACATTGATAGATGGGACTTTTTCAGTTATAACGGGTTTAATCAAAAACACGTGCCAATCGATCGCTATAGGTATAACACTTGTATTTTTGATCAACACTTTCCTGGGCAGTAACCGATTCCCCGTGGGTTCTAATCCATAACTGTAAACAACAACATTTAACACAAACGTGAATTGTTCACAGTTTTTCTATGGTCTTCAGAAGTCAAGAAAAATTTAAATCCGTTTAAATACTTTGCATCGATTCCAAACAAAAAATCTACGTAGAGCAAATCGCGAGCAAATCGCTTCAACCGTTGGTTGAAACAAGCTAAAATACAAAGCCTTGTTCTACTGTGTTAGAAATAGGGAATTCTGTAGATCAAAGTCTAAATTGGAAGATTCCAAGCCAGGAGACTCAATTCGAGAGATCATTAGACCTGAGAAATCGAAACCAAAAAACTACAGAACTTTGAGATTTATTGTAAGTTAAGTTAAAAATTCAATTGTTTTGGCTCTTGTATCCCTGAGTCCAGGATTCCTTCAACTTTGATCTTTGGATTTCTAAGTACAGGATCTTTTCTGGTTTGATCTTTGGATCCTGAGTCCAGGATTCCTTCTGCTTTGACTCTTGTGTCCAGAGTCGCCAAACTTGGATCCCTGGATCCTGACATTGTATACAGGTTTTGCACTCCAAATTCACCTTTTTACAAGCCAAATTCATCCTTATACGGATCAATTTCACCCTTTTGCAAATTAATTTTATCCATTAAGAATATTTAAAATTAAGAATACTTGAAAGCATCTCTTTTGATTTTATGAGCATTTAATGAATTATTTTAATGTTTAAGAACCCGGGGCACGTTTTCCCGTTATCCGTGGTGCTAAAACTTTTCACAAATTTTTTTTTATTAATTGGAACAATCCTAGTGGGAGGAGGACATAAACAAAATTTTAAAGTCGAAAATAAGAGCTACCCTAATGTATACGTTATGTATCACACTCTCGTTTTTTGTCGCTTCTAATTAAAACGGGCCGCAGTTATATTTTTGTTAAAAGGGGTTAATAAGACGTTATCTAGGCTGTTTCGTTATTCTAGGCTGACGGATTCCAGAAGGGAGTGATCTAGAGATTTTCACATTAAGAAATCATACGGTATCTTTACATAAATAAAAGGGACACTTTTGGACGTTGGGACATTTTTCGTTCTCAGGAAAAGAGATTAGAAAACTATCGAAATGAACGAGGCGAGAGCTTCTCCAGACGTAACACATACATCAATTATGAATTTCATACATTATAAGTTTAATGAATTGGTAATGACTTTTAAATAAGTATTTGGTGTACATCTTTGTGATAAATAAAATTTTGTTACAAAAACTTTCTTAAAAACACATTATTTGAAAAAGGGTGAAATTGATGTGCAAAAGAGCAAAATTGACTTGCAAACGGGTGAATTTGGAGTGCAAAACTTGTAGATCCAAGTCAAGTTGCTGAATTGATTCCTTTCAAATTTCTAGCTATCTGGTTTGAGCTTTTGAAAATCTTGTTCGATTCAGTGCAAATCTTTTGAGCCTCTAATTTGAATCTGCTCTAAACTAATCTGAATCAAGTATATCAATCTTGATTGCTATAGCAGAGTTCAACTTCAATGCAATAATGGTGGGGTAGTTGTGTTTAAACTTTGAAATTTGAAATCATGTAGACTGTTTCTATATTCCGATGAAATAAATGTTTTTCTTACTTGAGAACAGGTACCGTAGTTGAACTATTCTGTGCAATTGACAATGATATCGGCAGTCCAATAACTTGAACGCAGATAGATAATGTATATCGAGGTAAACCGGTAATACTAATTTCTAATTCGTCAACGTAAATACCCCATGTATCAGCGAAGACGTATATATCTACGGGTACTGCTGCGAACGGGTCTAGATCGAAACTTAAGGGATCTACATGAATTATAACACCTGAGTCTGGTTGCTTCACTCGGTACAACGATTCCTCTAATGATGAAGCAAAATAACTGACGTCATTTTTTAACCTTAAGTCATCCCTAAGTAATACGGATTTGCTTTCATATTTTTGAACGTTGAAATACAAATGTACAATCACAAGTTTCCTAATTTTGTACAATGTATGGCACATTTCAGTCGATTTTCGAGGGCTACTTTCGCATTACCGACGAGGTACTATTGTCGATGCGTTTTTTTTTGTTAGTGGTATCCCTGTAAGTCTATTCCACTGTGCCACATGATAATTTCCGAAAAGAAGTATAGAAAGTAAATTTGAAAAATAAATTCGGAAGATAAATTTTAGATCGCGAAATGTTTGAAAACAGAATATCTCGATTCTTCCAATGTTTCGAAGAATTCGGCTCGTTTTCCTTTCATGGTTTTCCATCAAGATATTTTCGAGAAAATAAATTTGAAACATTTAATAATAACAATAGTAATAATGTAATAGTAATAGATTACACTTAATTTGTAGATACGGGTTTTCACTGTAGAGACAGAAACAAAACACGCTTCAAAAACTATTTTCGTTTGTTACCGTTACAGTTTTTTGCGAGCTTCAGTAAAGTGTGAAACGTGAAAAAGGTGACAGTGCGTTCTAGAAGTACATAACAGTTTGCGAGATAATTTTGTTTTAATTGTAGTATAAATTTTTTACGTGTGGGAAAGCTTATTCTTTGCTGACATTGGCGATTGTACGATATGTCTTCTGTGCGTATTTGAGCACTCATATGCAAAAACATATACAGGGTCATCCGTTTTTAAACGGCCAAACGTCAACCAGCTATAGAGGGCCCCAAATGGAACAACTTTCACCCCTAACACTTTTTTTGATTCGGTCTTGATTTCTTGAAAATATTTTAAACAATACGTACCCAAAAGATGTATTTAAAATCATTCTTAAAACTTGAGTCCCGTTACATTCCTTGAATATTTAGGTATTGCTGTAAAAATTTTGAAATTTTTCCAATAATTTTGTGTTAATTTTTGTCTTGAATTAAGCAATTTATTATGCATGAATCCGAATTTTTCGAAGTTATTTCATTCAGTCTCCACGGCGTGCCCCATGTCAAAAAAACCAAGATATACAAAAAAGTTGACTTAATAAAAAAGATGCCCCTATTTATTTTAAACCAAACAAAGGAAAAATCATCAAGATACATAATTGCAGTCCTAATATATTTAATCTTAAGTGAACGCAAAAAAATGACGGGTTTTTGCAATTATCTAAAAATCAAGACCGAATCAAAAAAAGTGTTAGGGGTGAAAGTTGTTCCATTTGGGGCCCTCTATAGCTGGTTAACGTTTGGCCGTTTAAAAACGGATGACCGTGTATATACTGTCAAACGGCATGTCTTATCTCGTCATTCGAAAGAGTATGCTTCGTATGAAGGACAGGAAGAAATAGATTTAATCCTATTTAGCACTCCGAAGCCTCGAGCCGTCTCGCAGTTTCCGGGGCGGGGGGAGGGGCTCCTCAAACCCATACTCTTTTTCACTCATTTCTCTTAAAACAAATTGTTTTCTTTTTTAAATGTTGAAATATTTAAGCGTGTGATACTTTATGAACATTTTACGTTGCGTTTAGATGTATATTTATAAAATAGAGAATAGATATAATTCTCTTCTCTCAGAATAAATATTCACTTCTGACTGCATTGAATGCTCGACTGTAACTGAAAATACTGTATCGTTTCTTGCCAATCAGTTCTGTGATTCGATTCTTAATTCTGGGATTATTTTTGTTATTCTTTGGAGATAAAAGGCGCGTTCAGGACCGCTTCGCGTTATTGCCGCCGTATTGAGGCCGCGATGCGTTGTCTGGTTTTTCCTTTCTATGCACTGTAATTTTTTTCCCATAGTAACGGGACTTCGGAATATTTAACTTAAATGTACAAACGACGATAAATAAATTTTTGATAATTTTTCACCCAGAAAAAATAGTCCTAATTTAAAGTTTTCCAACCTGTGGGTTCTTACGCTATTTCAAATTTAATAGTAAAGAAAAGTAGATCGATCACTGATGGCGACTTCATAAAGAAATGTCTCACTGAAGCGGTGAAATCCTTCGGAAATACTTTAACAATTGAACAAACTGAGAGCATCCCGTTCAGTGCAAAAACCGTGATTTCCCGAATTTCTGATATAGACATGTGTATTAAAGAGAAGTTATATAACTGCACTGTTATAACACCTGTTATTATTTCTCATTGTATCTGGACGAAAGCACCGATAACGGGCATACGAGTCAATTGAGCTTTTGGGATTGTGGATTTTTCCACATCTAAATCAAACATTGGCGATAAAATTAAAAGCTATTTTCCGAAATTACCATGCGACATAGTGGAATAGACCTACAGGGGATACCACTGACAAAAAAGAAACGCATTGAAAATGGTAATGTGGAAACCTATTGATAAAGGGGTCGCCCCAATGCACTACGCTCATTGTCAGTTCATACGGTATGTACACCTGGACGATAAACGACATCAAGACCCGTGTTGTTGAAATATATCGAGAATTCATTGTATGTAGAACATGCATGGTTTGGTGATGAGTAGACATCGGATGTTTATGCAATTTCCAATTTTTATAGAAACATTTTAAGAAAGTGGAATGAAATAAAATTTTATTTTTAATGGGGACAGCCTTTGTAGATCCAAAGCAAGTAAAAATCGTGTTAAATTCTCTCGAATTTTATATTATAGCATTTTTTTAACATTTCCATAAGCCATAAATGCATAAAGATCCGATGTCTAGTGATGAGGGATTATAGTTTTGTATTTCACCTTCCGAAACATGAAAGAAAATTCGCGTTACTTACGAAATGACCAGATGGATTACATTTTTGAGTCGTTATAATTGACAATTAATTTACCGATTATGTTCTTATTTTTCCCAAAAGCTTGTTTAAATATGAACTTTATACGGTCTTCTATTATCTGCCTCTCGCAACCACACGGAACGGGATAAAAATTCTTCACGGAAATCCAAAAATTTGTTGGAATTGCAGTTTCATTTTTTATTATGAGTGTCTTCTTTTCCACTAAAAAATATTTTCACCTCAAATCTGTCCCAGTATTTGAATATTCTACATATAGTTAATATACCTTTTCTTAGCGACACATTCAGAAATTCGATTACAACTGGTTGCGTTGGTGTTGGCAAGGTTGTTTTAGAAAATGGTAACACGTGTCCACTGGACTCATTTTCCTCTACGTAGTTTCCTTCTCCCGTCGTGAAATTGTCAACCTATTATTATTATTTTAAGAAAGCAAAGCAGTTTACTAAGAAAGCTAAACTAGAATGACGAGACACGCGCCCTTTCTTACTTTTAAATTCTTTAGTGTGAAAACACCCTTGGAAATGCTTTTTTGATTTTTATATAATTTAGAAGCTTCGATAGATCTTAGGAAATAATCATCATAAAAATTTAAGAACCTTACGTTGCACAAGAAATATTCTTTAACTCTTTGTGAACAGGAATATTTTTTAAATATTAAGAATAATTTCCTCAGAGAACTGGATTATCTATCAAAGTTTTAAATACTGGAATAAATAAAAAGCATGTGCTGATCTTTTGATACTTACACAATTAAATTATACGTTCGCAACTTCAAGAATTAGATGCATAGTTCTGAAGATATACTAGGTATAAATAAACTTATTTTAGCTACAAATATTAAAGAATTTTATATTATGCCTTTACGGAGCATAAAGGACTTAAATTTTCATAGCTTTTGTTTTAAAGCAGGAAAACACACATTGACCTCAAAGGGATGTCTTCACTCACAAGAATTAACCAAGAGCAAGAAAAGTTTTGCTGTAGCGAAGAATTTTCGTATTATTGATTTTCATTCTAAAATCGTTTACTTTAATGATTTCTGAAGTACGCGTGCTCAGAGTATGCTCCCACACACCCACGTTGGACACCGAAGTACCCACAGAAACATCTTTAAGAACATCTCCTTGATCCAGATTCGTGTTCATTAATTCCCGCTCTTCCCGCATTTTATACTTGTCCAAGAGTTTCTGCAAAATCGGTCGTTAACGGTTCGTTTTACACAATATACAGTGTCTAATCGATATATGTCGAAAACACGGGTCTGGCCAGGGACATGTATCGGCTGGAGATACTATTTTTTGATGCACAGCCGAACGTAGAAAAGGACAACGAAGTCCGAGTGGCCTCGGTCGTCAGGCTTTGTGGTTCCTCACGGGATATATACTTTTATACTTTTATCGGCTAAATATTTGGGACATATATCGAGTAAAAGCTGTAGTCCTTATTTTTTCTTGTATTTCAGCGAGACCTACCATGCCTTCCTTGGACTTCTCCGCCATATCAAAAGCCATTTGCAAGCTATCGACGCGCCATTCGACTCGAGTGAAACTTGTTTTCCAATCAAAAACTTCGCGATCATTTTGGGGAAAATAAAACGTCACGTGCAGTGGCTCGATGAAACACTCGATCGTTAACATTATCATTTTTCGCGTGTCGTCGATGAAACATGGTATGTGTAGAAATTGTACGATTCCCTGGAAATTCCAAGTTGTGATTTATTGCCATTTCATACGCTCAGTACATATGTGCCCATAATTATGAAAGTGGTCTAAGACAAAATTAAAAAAAAAATTAATTTATCACTTATTTCACACGACATGATTTTAAACTAAATTTATTCAATGTAAAAAAAATGAAAGTAATATATGACAGACCACTTTCATAATTATGGGCACATATGTACATACTTCATAAATTGAGTTTTCAAAATTGATGTCAACAATTGGGCAATTAAAAACTTGAAAATAAATACATGCTAGAACATGAAATGCATCCTTCTAGTTTTATGTGGGAATGCAGGCTGTTAATTTCTTTTGTTTCATATTTTTCCAATGTTTGAGTATAAAAAAGTTATTAGTTCGTGACCTAGTGTTCTGTCACTGTACGATTAAAAATGTTTAAAAGAGAAATATTATACCTCCTTTACTGGGACTACAGTTATTTTTATTTTCTTCGTATTTTTAGCGGCCACCACGACGTCATTTTGCGGACATAAACAAAGTTTCAACTTTTCCGCGTCAGCACCGCTGGCTTCACCCCATGAGAGCTTCACAGATTTATCAGCGAAATTTCTCGCTACAAATACATACGTTTCTTCGACGCCGATGTACAGAGTCCTGTTGAACTTATTATTATGATAATGTGCTTAAGCAAATATGAGGGGCCCGAATCAAATGTGTACACACTTTGTAAATCGTAGGTCTTCGAAGTGAACATTTTACTAGCTGGAAAATGTTGCTCCTATTAAATTAAAAGAAAAATCTTAACTTGCGCAAACATCCGCACAATTTAACTATTCCTTATCCTACACATTTCAATGTTTATTACTTAATTCAAATATAATTTACTGAATGGCCCGAATTATTCAAGTTGTGTTAAAACAACTGTGCAAATTGACCTTAATTTTAATTGAGGCGGAAGTTATCTTAAAGCGTATACACATTTTTTGAACCGACGAAAAGAAATCGTTGAAATGTCATGAACCTTGTTGGCCTGATTGTTGCTACACTAATTATATGTTCCCACAGGAGGGGTTCAAACTGTTTTAAATTTATTATATCGTAGTGGGAAAACAGTTCTTCCGTTGTCTGCAACAATACACCCGTGCAGTTCAAAAATTGAAATGTTGAAATTGAAGAGTGATCATCGATTAACATACTAATTTGCACAAGCAGCAATTTTGAATAGCCTCACAGGACGCTTCTCCGATGTCATCTACCTCCCACACGCAACAATATTCATAACTCGAAGTCGACTCGATAACACTTTCAAACGTTTCACTAACTTCGGTATCGCTGTAAGGAAGTTGAGAGTGTAATTACATATTTCCTCCAACTCTAATACAGTGAATTTGCGATATATGTCGCCGAGGCCTGGATGATAAAGGTCGCGAAATTATCCCCACTACCGCGGGATTTATCCCTTGAGGGGTCAAGAAGCTCGAGAGATCTCGGTCACCGAGGAATGTAACATAATACTGGTCGGGTGTATCGGTGTGATACCAGAAGACCACTACTAATCCAGTAACAAAACTTCTTTATTTTTCGTTATTTTTTATGGGACTTTCACCGACATATTCGCGAGATTTTTCTAATTCCGATGATATTTACCTGTGTAACGAACAATGAAAATTACTTCCTATTACAATTATATTTACGGAAAATTAGTCTAAATATGATCCGAATGATATCGTATCCTGATAAAAAAGTAATTCATAATAAAAAAGTTCAAGGTTTGATTTAAAGGCTTAAGTTCACGGCAGTCTTTCATCTTTCCCGAACGCTTCGACTCTCTGCTTCTCTTTCTTTCCCATACTCTGTCCTTCTTTGCGTCCCTAACTTTCATCGTTCATTACACATGTAAATATCATCGCAATTATGATATTATATATGATATATATATTATTATAAATTTGGTATGTTGGTAAATGTCTCATAAAAAAAGTAATGAAGGGTAAAGAAGTTTTGTTATTTTAGTATTATGTTTACACTCCTCGGCGACTCAGACTACTCGAGCTTCGTTGTCCTTTTCTACGTTCGATACTGCATCGAAGAATAGTAGGATCTCGTCGGCAGTATTTGCCACTGTGACTTTGACCAATAAAATCTATGACGAAACTACAGTGACTCCAAATAATATTGGCACACTCTTAAAAATCGCATAACTTTGCCAATATTGGACTATACTACTTGAATTTTTTTGAGAAGTTAGAACAATTGGATCGTTACATAAAGTGAAAATCTTTTTACAAAAATTGCAATTGGTCGAAATTGCAGATAAAAAACTAAAATTTGTATTTTGCAAGTTTTTTATGTAGACTTACATTGAAAATTTAGGAAGAACGATTTGTAGATCTGTATCAATTATACATATTCTGAGAATTTCATCAAAATCGGTCAACGTTGCAATGAGCTGCAGATGTTAGAAAATGATTACATAAGGGCGAAATTTCCTGTCAAAGCCAAAATTGTGCGACTTTCGCCCTTAAGTTTTCATCGTTAAACGTTTGTAGCTCAGTGCAACGTTGACCGATTTAGATGAAATATTCAAAATATGTATAATTGATACAGATGTACAAAACGTACTTTTTAAATTTTTAGTGTAAGCCCGCATTAAACAGTTGTAAAACACAACTTTTAGTACTTTCTCTGTAATTTCGACCAATTACAATTTTAATCAAACATTTTTCTCACGTTATGTAACGCTCCAATTGTTCTAATTTCTCAAAAAAAAAAAATTCAAGTAGTATAGTCCAACATTGACAAAGTTATGCGATTTTTAAGAGCGTGCCAATATTATTTGGAGTCACTGTATTTACACTCCGGTGAGTATCACTGTCTTTTTCTACGTTCGGCGCGGATCGAAGACTCCTGGAAAATAAGCGACATCAAGACCCGTGCTGCTGACATAGAACGCGAATTCACTGCAGTATGAACGAACTTGAAACCAACGCACGTTTTACTTTCGGTGTCGATATCGCATTGAAACCGGACTTCTATGTCAGCTACCCAAACATCTACGGACTTCCGATGGAATTGCCAATGATTATGTGAGCTTAAGAAATATTTATTAAAGGTGAACAAAACCGAATGTATTACGCTTAAAGCTATGCGTTGTCTATTGGTGCAAGCCTCCGTACGCAGTTCCAGTTTCTTCGAGATGGCTGCGAGCGGTATGTCCTCCACGTATAATCTAAAAATTATTGAAACGAACCAATGACAAGAACTTATTAAGTTATCTCATAAGTACAGTGAATTCCCGATTAGTGTCAGCAACACGGGTCTTGGTGTCGTTTATCGTCCAGGAGACGATAAACGATTCTTTGATCCGCGCCGAACGTAGAAAAGGACAGCGATGCTCGCCGCCGAGGAGTGTAAACATAACACGGGACGCGGGTACATATTAGGTCGTCCCATAAGTTCGTGCCGTGGATATTTTAATGAAAAACCACAGAAATTTTATAGTGACGGTATGATGTCTTTGTGAAAAGGGTCAGAAGAGGTTGTGGAACGAAAGAGTAATTACATATTTTATTTTTAGAATTTAAATGGTAAAAGAGTAAACGGCACGAACTTCTGGGACGACCTAATACCTCCATGTGAGACTATGAAACCACTATTAATCCAATAACAAAATTCTATATTTTTAATTATTTTTTATGGGACTTTCGCCAACTTATTCGTGGCATTTTCCTCATGCAAATGATACCAAATATGATATAATTCCGATGATATTTACTTGTGTAATGAACGATGAAAGTTACTTTCCCTTACAATTATGTTAACGGAAAATTAGTGTAAATATGATCCGAATGATATCGTGTTTGGTATCATGTTAATCAGGAGAATTCCACAAACATATTGGTGGAAGTCTCATAAAAAATGATTAATAATAGAAAAGTTTAAGTTTTGATTTAAAGGCCCGAGATCACGCCAGTCCTTTATCTTTCCTTTATCTTTGTGTTCATGCTATTACTAGCCATCGTTTTTCTTGCAAATAGTAAATATTTGAAAAAAATGAAAGAGGAAAAAGTAGTACTGTTTTTTATACGCAACACAATGGCGTATGTAATTTTGTTGTGTTTATACTATTTTGTTAGATATAAAGGTGACCTTCAATTATTTAAATGGAATGCTGTATATTTTTTTATATCGCATGAAAGCGTGTGTCATGTCACGACGTCATCCGTATACTGCACAGTGACCTTCAAGCTCATGCAAGGTCAGAAATGGAAGAAACATTTTGAATATTTCATAGCAATGTAAGGCTACTTTTTCTTCAAAATGTAAGAGAACTTCTAAGTTTTTATCCTCAGAAAGAAGACATTTCCGATTATGACACTTATTCTGGAAAGACCCTGTTTCCTTTAAACGCTTTGCACATAAAACAAACTGATTTTCATTTGGTTGCACTCTGTCCGGATATTGTTCTAGGTATTTCAATTTACTTCGTCTTTTATTTCCATTCCACTGCTAATAAATGCGTACCATATCCATCTTCCCGTCCACCGAATAACGATACATTCGGAAGTAATACTGAAATTGTCTCGTCATAGTAGAAACTAGAAGTAAACACTCTGAATGTGAATGACAACATTATCTGATTCGTATAAATAAGGAACACTTGTAAATACATTGGCATGAAATATTCTAAATGTTTCTTCCATTTCTGACCTTGCATCATCTCGAAGGTCACTGGTGCAGTATACGGATGAATTCGTCTAGACACGCGCTTTCGTGTGATATACAAAAATATACAGCATTGCATTTAAAATATTGAAGGTCACCTTCATATCTAACGAAATAGTATAAACACAAAAAAATTATATGCGCCATTGTGTTACGTATAAAAAACGATACTACTTTTTCCTTTTCCATTTCTTTCTAATATTTACTATTTACAAGAAAAACGCTGGCTAGTAATAGAGTGTACACCCTGTATAGAGAATTCACTGTAATGTCGTTTTTTAATCTATCTTTCAACGAAACAGCTAATATACTTACATGAATTTTTAATTGTCGGAGTATTGACCATCATGTTCTATGTACTTTTCCCCATCTTTCAACGACATTTTTTTTATGTCATTCTCGAAAAATACATAAACTTTCTCGTTGAAAAATAGATTATTTATGGGATGACCTAATATGTACTGATTAAAATAGGAAGGGAACACACCATTATCAGACATGTCCACGTTGATCAGATCGAACAATGGTGGTTCTACAGTAAAAATAACTTGTTTTTAGAAAGTTCGCACGAAGACTTACTGCAGAACAGCAGAGTAAAGGTTCAACCGTAAGTCTTTGGAATCGGCGGTTATGTTGAAATAGTGTGCAGAAATAGGCGATAAAATCCCGTGGTCCGGGTCGACCTCGAGAAGGTTCAGAGGGAGATCATCGTAATTTCTTCCATCTGTTTCGTCGACGCGCGTCGCTTGTTTCTTCCATCGAAAATGCATGCTTATTTCGCTGGAAAGTGGTACGAGTGGACTCGTCTAGTGGTTTTCTACGTCGAATCGATGCATTCCAATCGTCGATATTCATTCTAAAGTGAATGAACGTCGACGATCCCGGAAATATAGACACGTTTGGAACATGCGTTACCTAACGTTGCTCACGCAAACCGTGCATTGCCCAATTCCATCCAGAACACTCGCCTTCAGGTTTACGTAATAACGTGCACGTTTATCAGTGTGCTCATTCGCCGGCCAATCCTTTTCCATTTGCTGGAATTTTAAATATTGTTTCTATTGGTAGCCACTTTATTCGGTAGTAGAACTATGGAATGCTTATTCTGACACCACAACCGGTCAAATGACCGGTTTCACGTTGTTTATTTTATAACTACGAAAATTCAAAAGATGCTTCAAAAGATGGGAACTGATTCGATAAATTTCTCTCTTTGTGGAGGCATTGTAAGAAGGATCACACAGAATCTAAGTAAATTCAGTCTTGTTAGTGTTATAGGAGGAAGCATACTCGTTAAAAACAGCTAACTGGTTAAACGCAAACATTCACGGGTAATAAAAAAAGAAAAAAAAATGAAATAGGATGCACGTGGCTAAACGAAACAAAAAGTTTGACACAGATTACTAAACTTTCTTCTTCGTTTATAAGTTTTGTGTTATACGCGTAATAATTCCCAATCAGAATGTTGCAAATCTGAAGCACAACAATCAAATATGCGGGCGCTGTTGCATTTAGACGTTATTCTACTGCGTTGTTTAGTTTTGATTGATTTTGTGTTATATTCCAATGAGTAAGTACATATATGCTAACGTGAAGTAAGAATAGCATGGTTTTCGTGATCTAACTTCAAAAGACAATTTAGAAAGTATAGAACCACGGTCTCGCCTAATTGGTATTACTACATGCTTTTTAAGTGTCTGTAGTGATTACGAAAAATGTAGCATTAAGTTCTTAATATTTCCATTCAACTGAAAGGTGGTTTGAAATTTGTGATACTTTTACTATACCTACCGCCTATAATTATCTTAAAAATCTCTATATTATAAGTCCTATGCAATAACTTAAGTCGAATGAAAACAATCGCAACAAAAATGAATTAAAAAACAGGGCTATTTGTAATGAAATGAAAGTGACATTATACACGATATAACAGTAAGAAATTCGCTTAAACCAGTGCAAAAAAGCGGTTTTCCTGTAAACTATAAAGCATTCACGTTATGATACTGGCGAAGAGCTTTTACAACTAAATTCCAACAGGTGATTTGATGCCTGTAAACGTTTTGTTAAGAGTGTTGGACAAGAACGTACTACTATGTCAGCCGTACTATTTCGTAACGATGACGTCGATACTTTACTAAGCTGGATGAAATTCGGCTCGTATAACACACCATCTCCGATTATTTCCGTTGCCAGCATGGCACAGTTGCTACTGAGTATATACAGTTTGTCGACCTGATAAAAACAGATACGATGATAGGGGTTGGCCAGATCGACAATCCCGGTGTAGATGTTGAAACTCATTTTTCATTTACATGAATCCCATAACTGTCCGGCAAGAAGTACATACAAAGCGTTATCTCCTCTTGCGACTTCAGTTGGAAGTACGCGGGACAAATCGCGAATGGAGGTATTTTTAGCAGGTTTTCCTCTGTGACATCCTTAGGGAAAACACATTATGCGTACACAGATGGATTCAAACAACGAAAGATTAAAGAAAAATTAACACGTTGACTGCCACGTAGCGACACGTCGCGTCGCGTTGTTCACGTATGGAACATCGGTGAAGAAAATTTTTGACCAGATATAGAATGCATAAGTATAGAAATTAATTTTTGTAGTGACATATGTATATGCGATTAAAATAATGGATATAGCCGGATACGGCGATCAAAGGTGCCCTTGAGTCGAACTAGGGCATCAAGAAAAAATATACATACTGTGTAAAATTTCAACCGGTAATTGCGCAGTTTCTCCTCATCGATTTTTATCAAATTTAAATATGTTGTGAAACTCTGCATTCTGAACAACTATTTCCTATACATGTAACCGTCGCTAAGCATTAGTTTCTGAGATATTCGCGAAAAACTGCGGCTTCTACTACAATGAACTTGCGACAACTCGTTAACTTTTTCTACAGACACATATACCGCATGAACTTTTTACAATAAATGATGATGAAGAATCAGTTCCTCTTCCTTATGGATTTTGATGAAATTGAAATATGTTGTCAAGGTCATCATTCTGAACAACTGTTTCCATAGATGTAACCGGATTGGCGGTCTCTTTTAGTTTCCAAAATATTCGCAAAAAAAAAAACCGTCAGATTTACTATTACGAATTCTGCCTATTTTTAACCCGTTAACTTGTACGCAGATTTTTTTTTAAGTTTTTGATTTTTTACAAGCAGAATTTTCTGTTTAAAAATTTGAAACAAATTGCAGAGTATGTATTTGGGTGCTTGACTAGTCTCAGATTTTTTAAACATTATTAACTGGGGTAAGTAGGCCAAAAATTAATTTTTCGATTTTAACTACTCTCCCGATCGAGATATGGGGGGTCGTAATTTTACACAGTATAGTTTTTCTTGATGCCCTATCGAATGACCCATATATGATCGGCCATATAATTCGTTTCAAGGACACTTTTGTCCTCCTTATCCGGCTATATCCTTTTATTCAGATTTTTAGGATGCGAATGAGTTAAAATAGTAACCACAAAGAGAAGTTTCAAGTTTCCAGTTTCGGTTTCATTGATTGAATTTTTTTGATTCTGTGGGACGTTTTAGGGTTCGCATGTTCTAGTCAACGTGTTAATAAAGCAACAAAACGAACATGTCCTACTTCTATGTACATGGAAGTCCAATCGATCTCACTCATTACGAAGAATCGTCCTTCTCCGCCGATATTCTTGAATCTCAACGGTACCCTAACTTCCTCCCCTACGAAGCTCTTCTTACAGTCAAACGATTCATGTCTGGACATCGTGTATCTCCAATCTTCACTGTCGCCGAAACTAGTGACAGTACCTTCCGTTAACTGTAAACGACGATATTTGGCTGATAACAACAGAATTAATTATCGTTACTACTAAAAATCAAGATGTACCTCCGCTTCGTCCTGATAGAATCCTAGATCCGGATGAGAAGCGATCGACGACCTCCGGATATTTGTCACATCATTGAATTCCTCGTGCGACAGGTTTCTTTCTGTGCAATAAAATTTTTCTTGATACTAAATTTATCCCGATATATTGGGCATTAACGTACTATTTGAAAATTCCGATAAATTATCATTACGTTGTTACGTTTCCGATGCTGTGACGCAAAATTGGTATCCGTTCGTCAATTTCATAGAAATGAATATCAAAAATATTAACCCTTAGTATTCCGAAAATTTTGTCCATCAGCAACCCTAACTATTATATTAAAACGCAAACGTAGAGAACCAAAAATTTTATTCCACAAAAGGGAAATTGAAAATGTTGGTGAATTTATTTACTTTGATTTCTTTCATTGGTTTACTCCAATGTAAATAAAAGTAGTATTGTTATTATTACTATTGAGCAGAAAATTGAGAATGTCGCCACAGCTGCGTTAATACAGTTAATTAAGTCGTCGTATCTAATATAATGCTAAATTGTATTGAATGAGTTTTCGAATAATAGAACTACAGTATTTACTCTATATATGTCCCAAATGCCTAGTCGATAAAAGTCTCAAAGGGTATACCCCGTGAGGAGTCATGAACCGTGGCCTCTAGAGCTTAACTGTCCTTTTCTACGTTCATTCGGCGTGGATCAAAGAATCTCCTGGCCGCTATATATCCCTGGCTAGATCCGTGTTTTGGACACATATCGAGTAAACATTGTATTGCCAACCATAGAATAGCTTTGCATTATTTTACCTAATAAAATCGGAGGATCCCGAAATCCATGGAGCCTGATGGTTACTGGTTTTCCATCCTGCACGTTCAGTACCAGAATTTCTTCCGGCTCGTCGACAACGTTGCAGTAAAACGAAACGATCAATTTCATTAGCATACCAGGCGGAATGATAGTACTGTTCTCCAGTATAGGCTTTATCAGAACTTGAAAATAAGAACGATACGGCCGTCCTTGTATTCTAAACTTCGCCGGTGACGTGGTAATATTTTGCAGTGTGATCGTTTTCTATAGCACCATGACACCAGCAACGTTGGTTACGCAAAATGGTACTGCCATTACGTGAACAATTCGAAATCGAAAACGTACCTTGTATAGTTTGTGCAATTTGAAGTTACGAAACTGTAGATAATTCGAATTTGCGACAAGTATTGTTTTTTGATAGTCGATTCTCATTATACTTCTTTGAACTGCAGCGCTTGGACGGTGATGTAATTTTAATGTCGGCCTAATTTTTATTCAAATGGATAATTATTTCGAATCGTGTGATAAAGTACAGGAAAAAAGAAAAATATATGTATTGGCTTGTCTATATGGAACTATGAGAAACAGAAGCTTAATTTGTATCTTGAGTGATGAAAATTATTAAATTGTTGAGTTTAGTTTCGAATATATCACCTCAAAAGTAAAAAGATAAAGAGGATATATGAAATATTTTTGTAAGAAATATATTTTCTAATATAACGTATAATCTCATTTTGAATTAATACTTGTCGACACGGATTTTCCGGAAGCATGTAATTTCTGTTAATAGTGATTGCAAATCCTTTTGAGGTCTATAAGTTGATGTGGATAATAATAATAATTTTTTGTACTCATCCCAAACTTTCAGTTTCGTCGGTTCTAATATCGAATCACTGTGATCTACAAATAACAATATTCACAAACTCTACTATTTGACAAATAACAGTACTTTGTAAACAATTTTCGTACCCAATTGTGTCTCGTATTCTTCACTATCAGCACCATTAATTCTGCACGTGCATTCTTTTAACAGTTTTATATCAGTCAGACATGCATTTTGTAATTGGTATCTGCAAGTCTATAATTTCAATCATTTAAAACTTTTTTCTCTTACTTAAGCATTATTAAATATCGCATTAATACCGACACAACACGTAAAAGAAGACTTTTGACTGAATATTATATTTTTTTGACCAGTATCGATCACGTTAAATGACATTTTCCAATTATATAATCTAGACTGTAGTGGATTTTGGGATCTTTGAATATTTATTGTATCCATTTTCTTCTTGTTTTTCAAGCAACTTGGTTCTATAGAAGCCTTCATAAACCTCATTAATCAAACATAAGTATCATTCGTTTTGACAGGAGTTCGTTACAGTTAACAAAAGAATACTTTAGAATATACTATCATTTAATCGCCAATCAAAAGATGTGAGGAATTGTACATAAATAAAGGAAAAAAGTTTATAATATACAATACGAACACATACCCATAGAATTCTTTAAATTTTATTTTCTAATTTTGTAAAAATGTTTTTTTAAGGAAGTAGTACCAATATACCAAATAATAATATAAAAATAATGATTATACGCGTATATGTACAGTCTGTTTATTGTACAAAACAATGTATATAACATATTTAATGTTACTATTTAATATCGTTGTACTTAAATAAATAACATTAAGTAAAACCAGAAAATAAAATTAAAAAGTTCTACATATGCGTACTTAATATATCAAACGGTTGAAAAGCTAGCAAGGGTACAATCAAGAAAAGAATCTATTACATTAGTTTTAAGATTATGATTTATTTGGAAACAATTTTTTTTTATATAAAGGTTTAGAGAATGAAGTTCTATGTACAAAAGGGTTACGTTAGTAAAATACTAGGATTTTATATTCCTGGCCGTACACCGTGCAAAATAGTTTCCTCTTACACTGAGAGACGTAGTACATGTACATAGACATGTATAATCGTATTCATCACGTGTAGTTCTTTCTCCTCTTCCATTTATCGCGAGCCCCTTATGGCTCTCTACACTTAAACGCTTGAATCTAGTTTCACCCTATGGACGTTGACAAAAAATGCTGCTCCCGTCCAACGTCGCGATTACATAAGGTACACTTATTACATTTATCATAATCCGCAATTCGTAAATACAAAGAACTCCTTTTTTTAATCATTATTTTTTTTTTGTCATTCAATCTCTCTATGTATAATCCTTTTGTAAAACGCATATAGACATCATATGTATGCTTTTCCACGTATACGAGTTTACAGATTACGCTTTGTACAATCTAGCGATACAAATATGCAAGAAAGATCATTCATGTCCTCAGGACATGGATCCAAATCGGACGCTTGAATTTTGTTTTCTCTCTCTCTCTCTCTCTCTCTCATCTACGTGTTTTCTTAACGATTTTCCATCGTTTACAGGTTCGATTAACAAAAAAAGAAATTAATACTCTTTCGCTTGATAAAAGCATACGGCGCAGAAGTATTAGTCTTATTTATTATATTTGCATTTTTTAAATTCAGAGTATCTTTAAGCTGAAAAGGAATGGGCTTAATAACGAGACGCGCATCATGTTCCATTAAACAACTGTATTTTCGTCTCTCTTCTTTCTTTTCTTTTCTTAAAGCCTGTATAGATTCAGAAATGATGTGATCTTTGATAAGAGTGCACTTATTTAATCTATATGTAAGCATACACAGTCCATGGAAACGCAAAATAAGATTTTTCGCGCTTACGAGGAAGATGATTTACAATATGAATTTTAAAAATTCACGCACGGACACCATCTTAGCCTGCCACGAAAATGCAATTTAGAATAAAAGAAACGTTTCGCATCGATCGTCCATTGTGAGAATGTTCAACACAGTCAAACTAGGTTCAAGCTTCCTGTGAAAATTTTCTTTCGTCTTTTTTTTTCTTTTAAATAGTGAATTACATTTTATATTTACATCTGATAATTTTTTTAAGCGCCAATTGGTCTCGATAACTACCATAGCTTGTCTGGCGAGTCCTCTATGTTACGATGACGATAAGCTTGGACGTTGTATGCAGGGAATAAAGGTCTTTATTAAACGCCTATTATTGTTTAGAAAATATAAAACCCCAGATTATACTTCACTATCCTACAAATACAATGCTTACTTTAAACTTGTGTATGTAATGGTGTCGCTTTGTAATGTGATATTGTTCCTTCTGCTTCAATCTTAGGCAAAAAACCAGCGGTCCCCCTCGTATTTTTTTTTTATAAATTAAACGATAAAATGTAAAAGACCAGCCGTTTCGTTTTACACTGAGACATGAATTTCTAAAAGAATCGTTCCCTTCATCATAATCTAATTCAAGATTTCTGCATTTTGTTGATTCCTCCTGGTATCTTTTTTTTACACTCTGTTTATTCTTTTTTTAGCTGGAAAATGTCAATATATAATTTTATCCATTGCAATTGTACGAAGTGAACGTTCTTACATATATACAACCCACGGTCACCCTTAAGCGTACAACTTCCATGTAGATTGTTATAGTTCGATGCACGATCGCTTATTACAATCCGTTTGTGTCCGTTACTTTCGTGAGTTCTCTTCACTTGCCGAGTCCTAGTGCTGCATACTGTTCTTCCGTCACTTCTGTCATCATCAGATTTCCATCCGGTAAGAGTAAAACTACACGTCTGGTACCTCCTAATTTTCAACATAGGCAAAATGTAATGTCAGCACCATTTTCTTAATACAAGAAGAAATTGCATTTCATGTACGAGGTAAATCACCAGAAATAGAACATTTACATACAATTTATTTCATACTCTTAAGGAATAACTTATTTGAAAACATTAAATTGGTACTGTTATTTTCGATACTGTTATTTGAAAATAAAGATAATATTGATTCATTTGAAACAATGGATATTTCAAATAATGTATTATTTCATAATTTTATTTTGAATTTAACAAGACAAATAATCCTGAAAATAATATACAACGAAGCAATTTCACAAATTATCTCAAATAATTATGAAATAAAATTACCGTAGACTCGATTATCCGAGTCCTATTTCACCGAAATTCCATATTATCCGAGGTGTTTTGATTTTTACAGTACAGTGATTTCTCTATATATGTCACCAAGGCCTGGATGACAAACGTCGTGGAATTATCCCCATTACCGTAGGGTATACTCCGTGAGAGGCCACGAAGCTCAAGAGGCCTCGGACGCCGAGGAGTGTAAATATAACACGGCTCGGGTATGTTTCTTGGACATGACACTGACAAAACCCGTGTTATTTACATATATCAAGAATTAACTGTACAGTGGACAGGACATAAATATATGTCGCGGAATTATCCCCACTACCGCGGGGTATATTCCGTGAGGGGCCAAGAAGCTCGAGAGATCTCGGCCGCCGAGGAGTGTAACATAATATGAATCGGGTATATCGGTGTGAGACCAGGAGACCATTTCTAATCGATAACAAAGCTTCTATATTTTTCCATTATTTTGTAATGGGATTTTCACCTACATATTCGTGGCATTTTATATCAGATATGACAAAGTTTTGGTCGCAAGGAAGGACAGCATATGGGAAAGAAAGAGTCGCGGTGTGTCAAAGCGTTCGGGAAAGATGAAGGACTGGCGTGAGCTCGGGCCTTTAAATCAAAACTTAAACTGTTCTATTATTAATCATTTTTTATGAGACTTCCACCAATATGTTTGTGGAATTCTCCTAATTAACATGATACCAAACACGATATCATTCGGATCATATTTACACTAATTTTCCGTTAACATAATTGTAAGGGAAAGTAACTTTCATCGTTCATTACACAAGTAAATATCATCGGAATTATATCATATTTGGTATCATTTGCATGAGAAAAATGCCACGAATAAGGTGGCAAAAGTCCCATAAAAAATAATTAAAAATATAGAAGTTTTGTTATTGGATTAGTAGTAGTCTCCTGCTCTTACATCGATATACCCGTCCCGTGTTATGTTTACACTCCTCGGCGACCGAGGGCTCGGCGGCGAGCATCGCTGTTCTTTTCTACGTTCGGCGCGGAATCCTGGACGATAAATGACATTAAAGCCCATGTTGCTGACATATATCAAGAATTCACTATACTCAGATTTTGTTAAAACAGTTAATCAAACTTTCAATCTATTAAGCAGTCAATCAAACTTAAATATATTTGCAACATTGCATTGCCAAAATGTTTTTTGTGTCTTTATTGTATGCTTTATGAACGCATCGACCCTATTGTAACATGTTATTTAAAACGGTATTTCAAGTAATGTTATTTCAAAAGTGATTACAGACATACAAGTAATTATAAAATAAAATAACCTATTATTTGAAGTAATATATCAAATCTGTCAAATCTGTCTGTCAAATGGTCTGCTCTTAAAGTGCCTACAAGGAACTGAAATATTCTGTTTCCGGCAACTCAGCCTCTATAATTTCACTATACATTACCTGGTGTAGGTTCTTCTGCTTGTACAACTTGAGCTACAACTTGCCCATGACCATCGCCATCTTCCTGGCCCTCGGTCACGTCAGTCGTATTCGAATTATCCATAATAGACATCACCATCGGATTTTCAGTAGGTTCCGAGGCACCTTCCTTCACATAGAATTGCGAGGCCAAGTTCACCTGGTCGGGTATCAGCTGAGCAACAGCTTCGGCAACAGCATGGTCCAATGTTAGCACAGATCCGCCATCCCCTTGTTGTTCCGTGGTAACGTATACGCATTGTTGCTCACCGTCAGCTTCACGTGTCACCAGTAACGTTTGACCGTCGTCGGCTTGTCCTGTCACTTGATAAACAACACCATCCTCGCCTGTTATCGTTACCAAATTCGATGTATCCTCGGGAGTTACCTTCCTCTCTTCGGGCAACTTTTCTTCAGGCTTGGTTACATCAGCAGACGTGATGGCAATTGTGCTGGTAGACGTAACCGTGGCTGTAGACAATGCAGCCGCGATAGAAGCCTCGGGAGTAGGTGTTGTTTCGGTTAATGGTGTCGACGAGGTCGTGGCTGGTACAGCCACAGCTGGAGCAGTGTCATCCAAACAAGGAAGGTCTGGAGCAGGTACGGACACGTTCGACAGGTTCATTTGTGCAGGTTCGCTTGTCTGAACAATAGTGCCTGTTGTTCCTCCAGGACTCATCTCGACTCTCATTATGCCACCGCCGTCAGTGAGGGACTCAAGGGAAGGTAGAACCAACTCTGTAGCGGTAGTTGTAGTTGGGACGCCGATGCTGTCCGTCGTAGGGGTAGTTGTTTTGACGGTGGACAAGGGTGTCGTAGGCCCTGGCTCGGGTTCTGGCTCGGCTGGCTGCTCAACGGGCTCCCCATCTGGCCCAATGATACGTCCTGTTAATGGACACAGCGTAAATGGTCGAGGTGGACTATCCGGTTCCGTAGTGGTTATGGTATCTGTTTCCGGTGGTGGAAGTTCTGGCTCACCCTCGCTGCTACTTTCTTCGGAGCCGACCTCGTGGAATTCCATGTGAAGGCCATCGCCCTCGGCCAATTTACTCTCTTTCGGTTTGTTTCCTGGTGTTGTAGCTGACGGTGTCTCGGCCAACTTCCCTCTACCTCGTCCAACACTAACACGAGCTCCTGCTAAGAGACCACGGCCACCGGATGTAATACCTGCTGCCTCTTGAGCTTTTCTTTTTGCCATTAGTAATTTTTGTTGCGGAGATAATAATGACTGTGGCTTACCAACTGGTGTTTTCGGTGATTGTTTCACCTGTTGCACTGGACTAGTTCCAGACTTTACCACTTGCTTGGGCTGTGAACTAAGCACCGTGAATTTCGGTCGAATTTGTGTGACGTTACCAGGACTCACTGAATTGCTTTGCGTGGTCACGGTTGTCGTTCGTTTTTGTAGCACCTGACGTGTTTGCTGGGCTTGAACTTGTCTCGGGGCTGGCGCCCTAACAGGTGTGCGAATCGTGGATCCGATTCCGAGTACGCTAGTTGGTGTTGTCGCGCGCAGTGGGGGTCTCGGTAACAATGGCCGACCATCCGCACTGCGTTGGCCTGCAACAGGTCCAGGACGTACTCCTGTACTTATTCTCGACTGCAAAGTGATAGGAGCCGGCACCGCGGTCACAACATGTATCTGCGGTAACTGTGTCGGATCTGGTTTCGGCTGGATCTTTATGGGCTCTGTTTTCTGTGCACCTCCTGGTTTACTTGCAACCGTCTTCGAAACTACTTTCATTTGGGTTACTACTTGACTTCCATCCATTTTAGATACCACTTTAACCGGCGTTACGGAATTCGACTGCGAGGCAGATATTACTTGCTTTCTTACTACGTTGGTATTATCCCGATTTTGAACCATCAATACACCTTGTGTTGTCGGCGAACCTTTTACAGCCAACTTTCCGCTAGGGGACGAATCCAGCTTGATGATGCCATCCTTTCGTGACATCACGTACACGCCGGACGTTAAGTTTGGCATTTGTTTAGGATCTACTTTAACAACTCCCTTCGCGTTGGCGACTAAAACCGGCGGTTGGTTAGACTTTGCTCCTTCGGGAGATTGCAGACCCAATGAAGTCGCAAGATCCGAGGACGAACCGCTAGCTCGGTTTGATCCATTCGACTGTGCATTGGCACGGTTAAATGCGCGTTGAATCACGTCACTACGGCCCAACGACCTCTCTTCATCGGATTCTCCAGTCCAATCGTCGTCACTACCCGTGTCACCTTTCGCTCGTTTCGCAGCACTGCTGCCTCCGTCTTCAGAGTCGCTCTCAGAATAGTCCATTCTTCTTTTACCCAATACTAAAAGATGAACAAATCTTAGTTGTTTCTGTAATATATATTGTCCACACTTACAAAAAGCACAGATTGTATAAAATATTAATGTGTATCTTATTATTAAACTACAAATCTTTTATACATTTATAGTACAGTATACACTCTCATTTACTCTCACACTCTCTCTCTCCCTCCCCACCCTCCTCTCTCAATAGTTTGGTATACGGCTGTAGGAAAATATTTTTCCACGAAATGAAGTATTATTATGCCTCTCCCCGCCATTAAAGCTTCCGTGGTCCGAATGACGGCTACGTAGTATGCGTAGTAGCAGTATATGCCACCGCTTAGCCAATATTTCGCTAGAGCCGAAAATACGTGTGACTCGGGGCGTGCCCTTCCCACATTCCTTCCAAGAGGCTTCTTTTCACAAAACGAAACAAACAACAAACAATGGCTTTCTTACCCACTGGTTGTCTCTCCCAACAGTTCGTAAAGCTTCCTCGGGCATAAACCTGGTCATTTGCATTAATCGTTTGATATTTGTTTGCGAGTATGTAATAAAAAAAATTATGACATCAATTTTATATCAACATCTTACTGTATTATAAATATGTAATTAATTAATAATTTGAATAAACCATGTATGTACCTAAATAAAGTAGGTGTATCATTTTTGGTATGGATTGAACGAACTATTAGGAGAGTCGGTTTTTGAAATACGAACGCGAGCATGCTTCCTCAATAATGAGGGAACCGTTCGAACACGATGAAAGAGAAGGCGAACTATTGGACGAGAGTACTGTACTTATAAATATTCAAGAACTTCTAAAATACAGAGGTTTTTTTGTGATAATATTAAAATTCCACTTAATGTTTATCGCTTTACATTCCAAAAAAAAAGAAAAAAATGCATGATGTATTTACATGCAGTCTACTTGATCATAAAAGTATACATACAATCATTATCTTCGTCTTTCATAGAACCACACCATTGCTTCACTTGATCCATAGCTTTTGATTTACTCGAGCGCATTGGTCTCCTGAATATAGAATGTATTATTAAAACATAATTATCTCGATATTTATGGAATTTTACAATGAATAGCAAGTAAAACATTGTTGCCTTACCCTACTTGAGCTGCAGTACTTGGTCCAGGTTTAGCTTCCGCTTTTATAACCGTTTTTTGAGCTGGATGTGCACCTCGAGCAGCTGCCTTTGCAGTAGCTTGCTGTTGCGCTGCCTTCAATTCTTTCTGTTTTGCCAGATTTCTTTCAAATTCTTCTAATAAATGTTTACACGTCGCTACATGCTCAGCAGGTTCCCATGTATTATGCTCACTTCAAATATTACACATATTTAATAAAGATTGTCGTCATTATCTAAATTCATAAGCTTTTTAGAAAACTTACTGTCCATATCCTTCCCATTTTAGTAAGTATTCTGAACACCTCTTTTTTGGATTGAATCGTTTAGCTAAGATTTTCTCTACTGTATATTCTTCATCAGTTGTATCCCTATCTTCTTCACCAGCCTTACTAGATTTGCCCTACGAAAACAAATTAATTATTTTTACAATTAATGTAAAAACTGTGAATTAATTAGCTGACTAAACGTAATAAGCTAACTTTAGGTTTTATAGAAGGTTTCAATTTTGGTTTTTCTTTCTTTTCTCCTTCAGGATCAAAGAATTCTTTTTGATTCTTCACTTCGGAGCCTTTGGCATCCTTCTTATCTGCTTCCTCTGGCTGTCCATTTCTAATAACTTTACGTACAACTACAGGTTTCCCTACAGAAGTACAAGGTGAATTCCAGTAACCGAGTTTTTATGAAATTTTAAAATATAATTAGTTTTTCATATAGAATCTACCTTCTGCATTGGCTGTTTGATTTTGCCTTGGTACATCTTGCATTTTTGCATTACTGATTTTTGTAAAAGTTTGAATAGTTTTCCCAGCTGCAATCCAGGAATCCCTAATGTGCGTATCCATTTTACACCATTTTTGATAAAGTTTCCACGAGTTTGTAGAGTCTCTATCTGGACCTTCCTGCTGAATTTGTGAACCTTTCCACAAAAGGAAAGCCCAAACTTGTGCTTTCTGTTCATTCTATAAGAAACCATAATAAAATGAAATAACTCTACCATGGTCTGTCTGTATTGTTTTTTAAAAAAGTTAATAAGTAGTACTAAGTAGTAATATAAGTAGTACATATACTAACATTACTATTTTCACGAAAATGTGATGTTTGAGTGCAAGCACCATCTTTTGTACGATGCTTTTGAAATTCCTCAATGAAGTGAAAAACTGAATGACACTGTCCACACACAAGAACGTCTAATCTTCCCATTTCCTCTTGTGCAGCTGATAATATAATAAAAATATGTTACAAAATGTGAAAGTGAAAATGATCGGCTTGAATTTCTTCCTACATTTAAGTATATTGAAGAAGATCGGTATGTCAGGTTCCTTAACTTTCTGTACCAATGAACTACCGACTTGTTAATTCTACAAACCTTTATGAAACTGTACAAAAGGATCTATTTATACAAGTTTCAAAATTTAACAATACATACTCTCAAAATTTTTATTATACCTCAACACTCCATTGGCTCAGTTACAGAGACATCTAACATTTGTTTAACTAACACTCCGGTTATTTTTTAAACAAATGTTAGATATCTTCGTAGTGGAGCCAACAGAGCATTAAGGGTTAAATATGAATGTTTGTATTGCTTCAAAACTTTTTGTGACTTTCTTACAAATACAGTGGTTACTCGATATATGTCCAAAACATGAATCTAGCTAGGGACATACATCGATAGGAGATTTTTATCGGATTCTTTGTTTCATGTCGAATGTACATCACTGATATACCCGACCTGTATTATTTTATACTCCTCGGTGACCGAAGTCTCTGAGCATCATGGCCCCTCACGGGATATATCCCGCAGCAGCAGGGATAGTTGTGGAACTTTTATCTGTGAGACTTTTGGGACATAAATAGAGTAACCACTGTATAGGATACATACAAATATTTTTAGAAATAAGTAAATGGTTTATTAGAACAATCTTGTGCAAATAAAAATAATAAACATTACCTTTAATAGCAGTAGGATTACTACTGATGGCTGAAGGGCCATCGCCTCCCTCCATTTTGCTCAGCACGACGATATTTGAATCTCTATCCACAATGTTTTTTTCTAAAAATTAAATAACCTTTAAATTCAATGTATAAAAAGCTTGCGTACATTACATAATGGGCCAAGTTAACATTGTCTCGCCACAGCATAATTATTTAACAATTAAAAAAAGTACTATATCATAAAATTAAAATTCGCTGTACAATCACACTTGTAGCATATTATAGATCTACAAAACAAAGAAATGAAGGTTTTCATTGCTAAAACAATGTTGTACATTATAATGTATGGATGATACACGAAAATCAAGCAAGGAGTAATTATTGAAAATAATAAAATCCAACATTTCATTTTTACTCTATACTTACAAAACATCTATGAATTGGTATTAATAAGTTAGGTAGTGCACCAGTGAATCCTACTAATATTGTTTTCTATAAAGTTATATAGATGATTTAAATAAGAAAAAAAATTGTTTCCACCAATAAACAGTATAACGAGTCGTCAATATTGTTATAAATTTGTACTCCAAGCGAAAAAAATAAAAATTAAGTGTTTTAGAATTCAAAGTTTCGCGGGTCTCGTAAAAATTTACACGCAACATGCCGGTGGAAATCGAACTGCGAACATTTTTTAATAAGACACCACTGACGTTGTTACAGCAATACAGAGGTTCACTGCACTCACACACACCATTACCATTGGTAAATTTCTAAAGCGTTTGCGATCCCGCAAGTTATGACGAACCGTACGCGGGGATACTTTTTATTTAAACTAAACAAATTCCCGCATAAATGGTAAGACATCAGATGCACAGCATGGAGTCATTGTAAACGCGGCCAGTGGCGTAAGTTACCAACGAATAAAACTCACAGATAATTCGATCTTGGAAATAGTAGCCGGCTCACCCGTGAAAGAAAGTTACCGATACAACGTGACTATTCGAACTGCGGACAACACGGCCGTTTAGAATCGAAAGAAACATTTAGAAACGATGCCATTGCCGCCGTCGCCGTGGTCGCCGCCGCAGACTCGTCCTCCGTCTATCATGAGCAAGCCGATGCTCGTCAAGATGGCTCTCGTCACGAAAACTCTCCCCGACTACTCACTTCCTGTCCACCCATGAATATTTTTCGAACACACCCGTTCGATACTAATCTCAATGGAACCAACAATAAAACCAATGATATTCACTTACATCTGGTATACCGTGGAAAAATCGGACTTTCTTGTTCTGGAAAATTGCCGTCGCCGCACGAGATGGGATGAAAACAGTGATCGCGTCTGACGACAGTGGCGCCATGGCGCCTACTCGCCGCGGCAACAGCTCACCTTTTTGGCGGGAAAATATTACTCTACAATATACCTTCCCTCCCTTTTCTCGACGATATATTTTCTATAGAGATCGTTTTTACAGTTGGATTATTACGCCTGATACGATTCGCCGATAAATATAATGAAATGTTCGGTTCAAAAAACTGGTAAATCGCGAACGTTCCGTTATTGATTTCAAATCTGCCGCTTTAATTCATCGGGTTCTCTTATGTTCCGGCACTGTATTGAGTGTATAGAAAAGGCAAGTTTATGTTAATTAATGTCAGCAAGACGATTTCGCAAATACTTAGTCATTGGTTATTGCGCGCAGATTTATGAATGGTGTATGATTAATTAATTCTTTCTTTTAGCTTTAATTCGAATCTCACACGCCCACGCTTTACTTATATCGACGATATACGTTTCCTCCTGATTTACGAGGAGAAATTTCAAATAATAGGTTCTTCTATTGACCGAGTACACGCGGAAAAGATACTGGTTCGGTTCGGAGCATACATTAATATGAATTGATGCTACCTTTTGAAACAGTTTCTTTAGTAAATACTAGTTTATCATGTCGTTCATTTGAAAATATGGAACTACTTTATTATTTTTTTTTTCAACGGTAATTTTGGCCCATTATACTTTTATGTTATTGGTAGTATAAACAAGATTAACCTAATTCATGTGGATTTAGTTTGTCATAACCGGTGTAAAGTAAGCACACTTTTAAATATACTTATGAAAATATATATCAATTGAATTATGATTTCCAATTAAGGCAGATTCTATTGTTCTCTCATAGTTTTATGTATTTGAAAAACTGAAAAATGGCTGATGAAGAAGAGGAGAAAGAATACCGGTGGGAGACTGGTTATGAAAAGACATGGTATTCACTTATTTATTACAGCATTCTCTACTTGTATGTGTTTTGTCACTTTATAAATAATTGAAAATAATATTTTTATTTAGGGAAGCGATTAAGGAAGATGATCATGGACTTTTGGAAGCATCGGTTGCAGATATTATTCACAATGCTAAGAGGAAACGTCAGATGGATAAAAAGGTTGGTGCCAGATTAGGGATGATGAGGCATCTTTATATAATTCTCGATGTTTCTGAATCAATGTCCAATCAAGATTTAAAACCAACTCGTTTCTTATGTTCTTTAAAGGTATATATTCGACTTGTAATTGTTGTTTACTATATGACTTTATATTATCTGTTAATGTAATAACATTACCTGGTTTAAGCTGCTAGAGGATTTTATTGAAGAATTCTTTTATCAAAATCCTATAAGCCAACTAGGAGTAATTGTGACAAGAAACAAAAGAGCAGAAAAAATCAGTGATTTAGCTGGAAACTCCAAAAAACATATTAAGGTAAATATTCTTTTTTTCATTACCAATCTGTAACTTGCGTTTTTAAATATATTTTTCTTTCCCTTTTAGGAGTTAAAAGCCATGCAGCAGCTTCAACCAGCAGGTGAACCATCGTTACAGAACTCACTGGAATTAGCTTTAAAATCCTTGCGATTGCTACCGTCACATGCTAGCAAAGAAATATTAGTAATTATAGGAGCTCTCACAACATGTGACCCTGGAGATATTAATGAAACAATACAAGTATGTGTTATTATTAGAGGTGTGCGAGAACCTGAAGATATTCGGGTTCTCGAATGTATGAGGATTATTCTCGGGAATTCCAAAAAATTTTCAAGAACCTGATTCGTATTGACCGATGTCTTCTCTACTCGTTCCGACCATCGGATACCTAACATTTTCAGGTTCTCGCACACCTCTAGTTATCGTACCAAGCCAGTACATAAAAAAAAAGCCAAAGCCCATTATTTTAATAATGATGTACTGTAATTCTAGAATATGAAAACAGATTGTGTGAGGTGTAGTGTGATAGGTTTAGCTGCTGAGTTATACATTTGCAAAAAAATGGCCACTGCAACTGGTGGAGAACACAGTGTTGCGCTGGATGATAAACATTACAAAGAGCAATTAAATATGCATATAGACCCACCACCAGCTGCAACCAGATTGGATGCTGCTCTTGTAAAGATGGGGTTTCCTCATCATGCTTTACAATCTTCTGAAACTGAAACATCTATGGCAGTGTGCATGTGGTAAGTTAATTTTATTTTGTTCCGATTATCAACTTATGAATACATGCAAATTTTTTAATTATATAATTGTTTAATTTTATAATGGAAGCAACACGTTTTCTTTACAGCCATGCAGTGAGTGCAGATGAAACTGTTAAACTTACAAGTACAGGATATCTGTGTCCACAGTGCCTTAGTAAACATTGTGAACTTCCTGTTGAATGTAGAGCCTGTGGACTCACCTTGGTATCTGCTCCTCATTTAGCTCGATCTTATCATTATTTATTCCCTGTTGAATCATTTAAAGAAGTAACATTTGAAGGAACCCCTTCAATTTGTTATGGCTGCCAAAAAGCTTTGTCACAAAAAGACAAAAAGGTATAGTGTGTACAATTTACTAGATTAAGAAACATATACATATAACTTTATTTAAGTTTAAATCGATGTCTACAGATATACATTTGTAATAAATGTAATCAAACGTTTTGTTTGGACTGTGAGATATTCATCCACGAGTCTTTACATACGTGTCCAGGCTGTGCAACAAATCCAGATACATATCAAAGGTCCGCGGAAAGAGCTTAATTGTACTAATTGTATGTAGAGTAATATAATTAATTTTAGTTATTGTATTTTGTACTAAATATTTTAATATTGTATACTGTAATCTAGGATCAGTTCTACATACAAAGAATGTTTAGAACTGATCCGTGATATATGTATACGGAGATCTCTTACCAAAGAGGAATAAATAAGTTACAAAAAGTAATTATAATGGGAGTGCTTTATTACTTTTTTTCACAGAGAACATTTCCTTTGAGAAACGAGTTACAGATTCTATTTGAAAAATAATCTGATTCACAGTTTAGTGCCTCCAATGGATTGAAAGTAATTTTCAGAAAGTTTAAACACTTCTAGATAATGATTATGAACTGTTAAGCAGTGATTAATCTATTACTGCCAGGGATCGTAACTATTACCTAACCCGATTGAAGCGTTGAGAAGCTTATTACCATCTATAATCTCCATAAATCGATGATTCATAAACAAATGAAAGTGCGAAACATACTTTCTAATAAAATGCGAGTTAAAAGGTATATACGTATAAGATATTGCGTACACGTAAATCGTGCACGTGTATTAATTCTCATACACCGTTCGGACCAATTGACCTGAAAATAATGCTTCATTTAGCATGAAATCATTTTTTTGTAAAAATATAGAATTAATTTAAGACATACAAATTATTTTACAAAATATGTAAAGATAACCAATAAAGACTATAACTTTGTCTCTTTATTTTTGAATATTAACGTTCCCTTCAAATGGTGTACTCAAAACTAATTCACCAAGTATAAGAATTATATATATTTTAAAATGCGACTAATAGCCTGCAGTTTCTAATACATTGATAAGGATGAATCTGTTTATTATTTGTCATCGCATATCTCGATAACCGAATCACGGCATGCCACTGTATAATCACAGAATCTGATTTATGATTAAGCCCCTCATTAACTTTTTGTACGAGACCCTCAATATAACTGCCTTCGCCGGTTCATGATGAACCGTAGTCCGTGGAAGCGAAAGCAAAACAAAACAGCAGTCGTTTGTGTACAACCGAATGATACAGAGAGACTTCTTTCCCTCAGGCAGGCAACCAGAAGTTTTTCAAGCTTAACGCGACCGCTTTGAAATCATGGTGGGAGGTGATTGAAGTTTATTAGCTAGCGGACAGGTGGAAGCGAGCATCGTTATATTAGAGCACATTATTAGTTTGCGATCGTACTCCGGTGCGACCGGTTCCACGGTGCCGACCTACTTCCGATTCGATTACGTATGTCCATCCTGCCTGGACAAAGTGTCCTCGTATACGAGACGTTTCCTCCGCGCCTAGTTTTCTTTCTAACTCGCATTTCCGAAATAAGGTAAGATTAATTTTAATCGCGTTTTCACAGACTTCTCACGAAAATCTGACGTGCTTTCATTGTTCCACTATGTTTGTTTAAAACATTTGCGGTACTCACTTGTAACTAGACTACGGGTCTCCTTCCGAGATAAAAAAGGTTCTGATTGCGGATCTCTATCCGAGAAAGTCGCAATTACATTTTTAATTTTAATGTATAACTAATATAAACATAAACATCCGCTGTAGTGCTTAAAATTGATAATTTTATAGCATTTTTGTATATTTTCTTGTACACTTTTCTAAACCTAAACTTTAGTAGAAAGATCTATTGTTTTTTCTTTCTTACTTTTTAACAGTTTTCGGTCACTCTTTTTTTTTGTTCGCTTTGCTTACGTTCTACTTTTTAACGCTCCAACTTCCAAGAAGGTTCAAAGTTTTTTAGTTTTGAATTACTGAAAGTATAAAAGCACTTTGGTAGGTAATTATTAAATAAATTTGTTTATGTATGAACATATAATAAAAATCACACAGTTTTCGTAAGAAACAACAAGTCACTTTAACTTCTAGTTACGAAGTTTCAACTTACAAATAAGAGTAATGTATTGCCTAGAAGTGTATACGAATATATATGTTTGTACACACACGCGTGTATTATGTGTGTTAGTCAAGGAAAAAGTAGAAGGATAATTTTGCAATATTTCTTCATGATATAGTTAACGAACTTACAGCTCGTGCACATGCGAGAAACGTGCATGTTTATCTTTATTTCACAGTAACGATAATTAGTTTCTAGCAGTAAAGAATTGGTTTTTTTGCAATAAATAATAGCTTTACAAATTTATGAGTGACTTGTATTTATAACTATGTACTGTGTGGATTTTATGGATGTATAACTAAAACGAATAGGAATTATTACATTAACTATTACATTATTTTTTCCTATTATTTCCAACGATCGAATTTCAGATTTTTTAGATTTTCTTAAAACCTAGAACAGTAAAAAAAAAATTAATCGTGAGCATAAATTCCAGTATGCAGACGGCGCACAGTGGGCAAAAACGGCCTTTTTCGATTCAAAATCAAAGAACTTTCGATAGGAATGAGGTAGAGCGATGAAATTTTTTTAAAATGAAAGCTGAAACTTTGTAGAATATGGGAAAAATAGGGAGATTACGGTACGAACGTTTTTTAACCTTGAGAAAATTCGTTAAAGTTGCACAATTTCAAGAAAGTGCCAGTAGTAATGACAGCGATACGTCAAGTGATGACGAGATGTGAAGTGCTTCATGTTTCGTAAGTAACTCAAAATGTTAAAATACTTCATTATTATTATTTTTATTGTGTTTTATATATGAGAATACGATATACTTTCAAACTAGTGCGCTATCAAGTCATTTTAACGAAAAAATTTCATTAATTTGTGTCACAAAAATCTATTTTTTTCAAAAACCAGAGGTCGTAGACAAATTTTGAAAACAGATTTGAAATCAGCGTGAAAAAATCTATGGGGAACGATATATAGCATGTTAAAAAAAAATTTCCGCGCGTATTAACCACAACAAAATTTTCTTGAAATTGTGCAACTTTAACGAATTTTCTCAAGGTTAAAAAACGTTCGTACCGTAATCTCCCTATTTTTCCCATATTCTACAAAGTTTCGATTTTGAATCGAAAAAGGCCGTTTTTGCCCACTGTGCGGCGTCGATAGAAATGGTACGATGGTACGTGTCCATTTGATAGTTTCTGTCGATATAGTTGCTCTCGAGAGCACTCTCAATTTGCGTGTCCATTTGAGAGTACTTTAAAAATGTTTTGCTCTCGAAGATTAACGTGTCAGAGTCAACAATCAGAAAGTCCTCTTAGGTATGTGTCCATTTTAATTTCATACGTGTAACTCTCTATATGAATTTCGATAGTTATAAGAATATTCGTGAATACATGATGTGCACAAATTTTGCTGCAACTGTTGCAGTGTACTTAATTAGAAAAAAGAAATATCCTAAAAAGAGTGTACTGGACTAATAAACCATGGATAATGCAACGCAATAAAATGGGTGCATTTTCTACACTTATACAAGAATTACATGTAGAGCAAGAGATCCAATTACTGTGGGGGTGTCAATTACTGTGCCTATATTAATTATACTTATTTTTAAAGCATAATAAATATTAAAAACGAGATATATAACATATATATTAACATATTCATTATAGTATTTCATTTTTTAATATTTATTATACTTTAAGTATAAGTAGGCTCCACAAAAAATTAAAGGATCACCTATACGAACCCGAGAAATTGGGTCAATTTCAAGTGATTTCAACTCCGGTAAAAATTGTTGTATCGTTATAATTAAAAAATCATTTGATACCTTCAAGTCTCTACTTTCAGATACTTTATCAAATTTTCAGCTACGTTGCTTGTTCTAACACAGTTATAGCGTTATAAAGAAGACTGACAGTTATTAAAAAATTTTGTTCAACTTCCAGACATCATATGGGAAGATATACATTTTTTTTTACAAATCGTGTTACCATCATTTGACAGTGCCTGCCTTCCTGTGCAAAAAACCTTGTTGTCGAACATAGTGGGACTTTTTTTTTGTTCGAGTTATGCAACTTTGAAGCAAAAATGATCTTTTTAACTTTAACTGGCTCTAGAAAACAAAAACATAATCGTAGAGTCTTGTGCAAAAAAGCAATAGAAAGAACATTTCTTTCTCTTGAAGGCACTTCTTTTGTTTTTTTAATTTAGTTAACATTTCGGTACATACCATGTGTTTCTGAAAATATGTTTAAAATTTGCATAATTTCCATTTTTTATTCAACTCGCTATGTATATCTCAGCGAGACATGATCGCAATACAGTGAATTTCCAAAATAAATCCCTACAAGCTTAACGTTTAAAGGTCCTTGAGCTACCCAAACCACAGCGGGGTATACCCCGTGAGGGGCCCAGAAGCTGGATTGCTGCCGCCGCCGAGGAGTGTGAACATAACACGAGTCGGATATATCGATGTGAGACCAAGAGACCACTACTAATCCAATAACAAAACTTCTTTATTTTTCATTATTTTTTATGGGACTTTTACCAACATATTAGTGGAATTTTTCTAATGAAAATGATACCGAATATGGTACAGTTCCGATAATTTATTCTTGTGCAATGAACCATTAAATTTTCGGACGCAAATAAGAATAGCGTATGAGAAAGAAAAAGACACGAAGACTCTTAAACTTAAACTTAAACAAACCTTAAACTTTTTTATTATTCATTATTTTTTTATGAGACTTTCATCAATATATTTGTGGAATTTTTCGGATTAAAATGAGCAAATACCATATCATTCGGATCATATTTGCACTAATCTTCCGTTACTATAATTGTAGTGGAAAGTAAATTTCATCGGAATTATATCATATTTGGTTTCATTTTAATCAGAAAAGTGCCACGAATATGTTCTTGAAGATCTCATAAAAAAGTAATGAAAAATAAAGAATCTTTGTGATTGGATTAGTAGTGGTCTCTTGGTCTCACATCGTATACCCGCCGTGTTACGTTACACTCCTAGGCGGCGGCGGCTCTCGAACTTCGCTGTCCTTTTCTACATGCAACATTGTATCAGAGAATATTGTTATCTATGGGATGTAGATTTTATTTCGTATTATTTCGCTTGTGATGTGCAATTCATCATCGTGGCATAATTGCTCGTTTATTTACTTATCACCGCGAATTGCTTTTTTAATTTTCGATAGCAACGAAGGATGCAAACAATTTAGGTGTTGTATTGCACGGGTAATTGTCGTCATTCTGAAAACCAATCATCGTTGATAATATGTCAAAATTTTCGGTAGCAGTCCGGATCGAAGAATTTAGTAGCATTTTGTTATAACTTTGAACAATTATCTTTGTTCAATTATTTTTTGATATTTGCAATGAAATCTTCACTAAAGATATTAAAAAAAATAATAATTTTTTAATGGTTGCTAATTAAATATGTTTTGCATTTGTTAAACAATAATCTTTAATGTATTTCCATTTTATTTTTGATGAAAAGAAAAATTATTTAAGTACAAATAATTTAAGTATGTATTGTATACTTATGTTTCACACATGTAATGTTTTATGGGACACGTAAAATGTAAATTCGAGAAATCTTTTCGTATCTACCGCGTACAAATATGTAATATCATAATTAAAGTAATCACAAATCAAGAGTAATATTAAAATTAAGTTATAATAAAAATGGATAGTGTTGAATGCACAAAGAATTCTTTCAATGAAACTTACCTTTATTATTATGTTATTAAATTGGTGATAGAGAGGTAAATGATAGACTTTTAGACTGTATGTACAATACACACTAAATGTATACCGCACACAAAAACATAAATGTAACAAAACGAAAACAGAAATAGAGTATAAGGTAATAGAAAAATTGTCTTGAATATTCTCTCAACTGAATGCCAATAGCAACTGCTTGCCTTCTATACAATGTATACTCTATAATCTAAACAGTTCATTAATAGTGTTTAAAACCAGTTTCACGTTTCACAAGCCTTCGACGATAAATATCTATAAATGTAGCAATAGTATTAAAAAACTTTTATTGTTCATTATCCTTCTTAAATAAACTAGTAAACAAAAGAATTATTTCTTAAAATGGCTATATAAGTTACTAAATAAAAGGTATAAACGTAAAATTATTATAAAAATGTACATAATTAAAAAAACATTTAATCAAACATATACGAATCTATACATATACTGTAAGACGCGTCGCGATGCGAGATTCATGAGACATTTGAACAACAATGATTTATAGCATAATTGTGTAGGGAAAAATATACTGAAAATATTCCGATTTGTGCGGATGTGGAACTGTTTAGAACTTAGAAAATATGTCTTTCTGAATTTAAAAAGTTTACGAATGTTCTCTTCTGTATTCGATATTATTTTTTAAATAGATCATTTACAGTAATCATTATTAAATGATACCATTTTCATTGCAAAAGTCTGCTTTTCAATTTGAAAAAAAGCGAGAGAAAATATTAAATGGGATCGTCAGGACACCGCATTAAAGAGAAACAATTTTTGTGGTGTATAATACCGTTCTTAAAACGTTCAAGTTTCAATGTTCATTACAACTATAATATTTATTAAATCGTATTAATTTCCATGGACATTTAAAAAATAATGTTCATTGATTAAATATCGATACAAGAAAGTTCGTTTTTGAACTAAATGTCACTTCATTTTCCGATCTGAACCACTGTGCGGCTGGCCGTTTTACCAAAAGGCCGCATTTTTACTTGATGAGAGTTGGTGCATTCATTGTCGTGTTAAATTGATCGCCACGCGGATAGTCGTGAACGTAGTGATGATCACTAATACCGTTACCGGACCGCTTTTTTTTTTAAATTCAGAAATTATTATCGATAACAATGATTTTACTATGAAAATGTCGTAATTGATATTTAGTAGTAGACATACATACTGACCACATGTTATTTGAAGACTGACAAATATAATGTGGTAAAATTTGCGTTTCAAGTGAAAAAATTTTTAGTTATTAGGGAAAATTGTCGTAGTTAGATTCCTTTGCTCGATATCCTCAAGGACAGGTTATTTAACTGCGACCGGTTGGGTATCTGTTTCATACGAATGGAATGTACCTGTAATCAATGTACTAACTGTCATAAGCAACTTTCATTTCACCCGCTTGAGACATTTGCGCAAACTGAGGCTACTGTGAATAACAATGAGATCTTAATGGGATCCTTTATCTCACCTCTTGAATATCAATAATTCTGATGTGATAAAAGGTGTGCAAAACATCCCCAGCCGCACGATTTCAATACTAATCATGCGTTTACGCTTATCATTGAACTGATTATTTACGTGTTATCAAATATAGACATATTGTTTCGATAATTTATTCAGACGATTGATTTATCTCGCATCTTGTATATCAAGTGATGTGCGAACCTTTAACGTTCCACTCGTAATAGAGATAAGTGTCCTGATAACAATTAGTATTGTATAAAACTGTACAAGAATGCTCTTTTTACTTTACACTATCGTTAAATCAATCATTGCACTACAAAAAATGTTTACATCTATAGCATTTATCTTATTGCGATCGCTTTTAGTACTTTGGCCTTAATATTACCGACATAAGTGATGTGTCTTTTAATCTGATGCATAAAGCTAACATTTATTATTTATACAACATTATATTGGATCGTAACATAAATTCGTTCGGTTATTTTGAATATCTTCTTTTTATTCATTAACAAAGTAGCGAATTCTAATCAATCAATTAAAAAATGTTTGTCTATAAGTAGTTTTTATTTAGTTGCAGCTGTTTGCACTTGCGATGAGAGTCACAAATGAATCGTTAAAATTAGAATACAGGACCAGACCCAGTAGAGTACAGGACCAGATTTATGGATTTGATCGTGTACTGAAAATATTAAGCGTCCAACGCGTTCGTTATCACTATGGTCATTTTGATTAGGGGAAAGTTGCCAAGTGCGTACTGGGGTCACATGCTTGACCATATCCTGTTGTTCATCTATATTATATTGAACATTTAGTGATAAATACAATATTTATGAATAAAAACAGTTTATTCAGAATTAAACGATATTTAAAAAAGAATCGTACAACAATAAACCTGAACCCATTTTAAAACTTGAGTCCTCTACTATAGCAATTCATTGTGAAGCCATTGTGCATGGGTGGAAACGAATACAGTATTTACTCTATATGTGTCCCAAATGCCTAACCAATAAAAGTGCCAGAACTATCCCCACTGCTGTGGGGTATACCTCGTGAGGGGTCAAGAAGCTTGAGGATCTTGGTCGCCGAGGAGTGTAAGATCGCGTGGATCAAAGAATCCACGGATCTTCTAGCTGATATATGTCCATGGCTAGGCCCCTATGTTGGAGATATATGGAGTAAACGCTGTACTTATGATAAACCTGATTATGATAAACCTTATCTTATCCTGTTTAGACCTGCCATATCATAAACGAATATAGATCATTAAATGATAAAAAAAAAATGAACTACCATTTTTTGAACATTTGAATATGCATGAGCCTACTGTGTAGTACATTTATAGTTAACTCTGCGGTGATATGTACACACATAGAGTGCGCTCAATTGTTTTATGGTCTGCGAAATGTAAGAGGGAATAAGTGAAACGTAAATACAATACTTGTGGTTGCTAAATCGGCGACCAATGTGTTAATTATATTTCCAACGAAAATTCCATAAAATTCTGACTGCATTAGTTCCAGGCCTAAATGAATTAACACATCGACCGCGACGAAAATGTAATGGATTTCACACAAGTTTCAACAATTCAATTTACAGGAGCAAAATCAGTGTTGCCCGTAGCATTTGTTAGTTGCTTGATAATGAGGTTCTCATCTTGCACTATAATCTAGTCAGTTTTACGATTCATAGATTGATATTCAGTGGTATTAATTTTACAACAATCTTTTTTATGTAATTTTATAGCACCGGTCATTGTGATCTCTCCCCCCCCCCCCCCGCCCGCCCTCCCCCGTGGCGTTCAACGTGTTAAACATGAAATCTAATGCACGTTAAATTACCGGGTTCCGCATAAATCCAGTGTGAACATCATTTGGGCAGATGCAATTGGATAATAAGGGTTAATGTTTCGCAGCAGAAGACAAAAAAAGATCAATGGGGTCGTTATATAACTATTCGTGTGTATAGTTGACCACGTGCTTCGGTGAGTTCTCTTTTTCGTTTGAAACGTGTGTCGCACAGGAACCGAAAGAATTCCTTTCCCTCTCATTATTGCTTTCAGGCCGCGTAGCAATAAACTGGTTACGCGGCGTAACATTCGATGTCCCGACAAGGATAAATATCTCGGAAAGGTCTTGTCTTCACTTGTCAGAGAAAATCAGTCTTGCCGTATTTCGCCACTTTTCTTCAGTCATGCGTAACGATAGATCAACATTCTCGAGAAAATGGCCATTTTTCTTTCCGCATCTGTTCATCGGCTAATAACCATACAATTCCATCGTGCCGTAAACCGTCGTTGTCTTACCAGTTTACATCTCATTAGATACCATCATGCATACATATGTCGCGCGTGACATTATCGCGCAATTTATGATGGCTTCGAAAGTAAAAATGTTGATATTTCCCCTGTGGCTTTATTATAGCATTAAACTTATCGAATCTTAAAAGCAAATCGCTTTTAACCGTCTGTAAAGATATTGCAAATTATACAGGATGTCCAAAAAATGTCATGATTGAAAGAGGTGATTCCTGAGCTTATTTGAAGTAATTTTTTCCTTTGCAATAATGTTCTCCGCAGATATTTGTTAACGAGTTTTTAACGAAAGACGCGGACCAATCGGAGCGTGACCACAGCGGACGGATTTTAGCTCGGCCAATGCCAACGCCACGTTCAACGGAAGCTGTCACCGAGCCGGAATCGGCTAAACTCGTTAATGAAGCCGCAGACAATATTTTTGTAAAGGAAAAAGTTATTTCAAATGATCTTAGGAATCACTCTTTTCAAGGAAATACAACATTTTTGGGACGCCCTGTACAGGGTACAGGGTACCTAATATTTGGATCTTAAGGGGGAAAATTTCTTTTTCTTCTTAATAAACACTACAATGTTTTAGCATTTTTGTGAAAATGAAACTGTAGGTATGTATTTTTATCACACTTTCATCATGTTATTGAAGTTTTTCAGTTCTATTTATTTCGAAATGGTGTTTGTGTCGCCAGAAAACTAAAACGTTCCGCGAAATTACATCATTGACTTGATATCTGTCCTCCAGTTTACTTGACATCAACAATTCCAATTCAATTTTATTTTATACGTACATATCCACTTATCGATTGACCTAAAATCCATCAGAAAATTATTTTGAAAGAAGTTTTGGTAAACAATCAAAAAATATTTAACCTGTTGTCTTACTCGCGCTTCTGTTTTCTTTTTCTTTATCTACAGAATTTATCAAATATTAAAGTAGAAGAAGCGATTTGTTTGTAAGTTTGCAAACCAAATTTTGTCCTTAAAATATGTTTTATTCTTTAGGAAATAGGTGTATGTTTTAAAGAGATGACAAAAAATGTTTCTCGAAATCATCTCCTCCAAGATTTAAAAATTATTAATATTTTACAAACGAGTTTAAATAATTTTCAAATCAATGTTCAAATTAAACGTATGGTTTCAAACTATGTATAAATAGCTTAATCCTCTTTTTTCAAAAAATAACGCTATCGGTGAGTGTATTCAAAATTAGTTTTGTTTAAGGAAACATCCATAATCTTGAGGTTTCTAAAAATACGACTTGCGTTTTGTCCGAGTCAAAGCAAACATTTTTTTCTTCAAAAATTTTGAACGTCATTAAAGATGACAAATATATTCTAAAGTCCAGAGTTTTATGGAATTGATGCTAACAGACGTATAATGAAAGCTAGTTTGAGGAATGTACGTATGTTATGGTTGATAAAACATACAGATTTGCGTCGCACTTTTCCATGTTTACAAGGTTGTTGTTATTTCTAAACCAGACATTAACCGCGCTCATTTGTAAAAATAACAGACACGTTTCGTGTGCTCGCGTCAATTAGGACACTGTTCTTGCGTGAACACGTGACAGGTACACGGCAACCGTTCCTTGCGCACCGGTCTCGTTTACGTGGGAAGAAATTACAGTAGAATTTGTTGATCAGTAGCTGCGATGCGACCTATCATTGCATATTGATTATCCTCTCGAATTATTGGTGAGATATTGTACATTTGTCACGCGCACCGGTTTAAAAATAATTTTCGATGGTTGGTATCACATACAGTGTCTACTCAACAATTTCTAAAGCTTGGATCTGGCCAGAGACAATTGTCGGCTAGAAGATACTATTCTTTGATCCATTATTGCTGAACGTAGAAAAGAACAGTGAAGTTCTAGAGGCCTCTCACGGGGTATACTCCCATTATAGGTTAGATATTTGGGACATTTATCGAGTAGAGGCTGAACTTGTATGCTGATCACATCACATGGAAACGAGTCTGCGGTTTGCCATTACGAAGCCATTGCACTCGATTCAATCCCGATAATGCAAAGTTCCTTGTGATTAACGTAAAATCCTCAAAATGAACGTATATCCGATCGCATAGCTTAAAACTAGTCTCTTCATCAACGACTAAATGACCAATGTTAGTCGTATTAGTTATTTGTGTTTTGCAATAAATAAGTATCCTTAGTATTTTTAAAATCGAAATGAATTGAGATAATCCATGAATGCTAATGAAAGATGAAGTGTAACAGTTCATTAGAAAATGTAAAAAAGAACGGAAAGATGAAAATTTTGTAATGTTTCGATTTTGTAAGTCTAATTTGGTTTTCTCGTCACAATTTATCATGAGTAGACTGCGGATGTTTATGCAAATGCATATTTATATAGAAAACTGACAAAGCAATGGGACTTGAACAGAAATATGTTTTGCGATTAGAGGATTCCAAAAATATGTTTTTTATTTTGCACTTTTTGCATATTTCTCTTGAGAAACATATGCAATACATTGTTGCATATGTTTTTCAAAGAGAAATATGCAAAACATATTATTTTCAGTGTACATGCATATCTCATGCTCATATGGATCATTTATCTTGCTAAATTTATTTAATCTCTTAATAAGCACTCGTATCATAACCGAAAAGCGTAGATAATACTGATACGCCGATATAATACTGAAGAAGCCTCAACAAGCTATGATGTTACGACCTTATATTGCTTACTGAATCAGCTGTAAGAACACACGTAGCTGTTGGTATTTAAAATTCGAACAGTTCTGTTTGATACGAAGTGGTAAGGCGAATTTTATGAGAGTGCATGCGATCGTTATTAAAATGCCGAAAGTTTGGAAAAGTAGGATTTTACTGATGAAAAGCTGGATCGAAGGCGATCCCGATTTCATTATTGACGAAAATAATGAAAATAACATTTACTGTGAAATGTGCCAAAAAATTTAAAGTGCGATAGAAAATCGCAATTAATTCAACATATTAATACTTCCATACACACAAAAAATAGTGGTCAAGCAAATATTACGACCGCCGCGGAAAATTCCGAGAAACGAGCAACAAGTTAAAAAAAAAAAGTGAATTTTATACAGACAAGAAAATAAGTGCTACCTTTCAAAAAAATGCAGGACTCAAAGAGTTAAGAAAAATTGTACGAATCTTATGCGGGGAATTTGTAAAAGATCCAATATGTACGCCACAACACAGTATAAGTAAATTTAAATATGCACCGATAACGTCGTGTGATGTGGAGCGGTCATTTTCGGCGTATAAATTAATTTTTACCGACAAACGCCATCAATTCAATCAAAAGAAAAAAATGATTGTAATTTATTGTAATTCGAATTACGATACTCCAGTATAACTGTGAAATGTCTGTTAATACTCAATATTCTACCTAACACTTAATGTAATACATAATTAATATTGGAAAATTTGCATATTTTTCGTGCATATTTGCATGTTTTTCGTGCATAAACTTCCGCAGTCTAATCATGAGTTATACATAGTTTTCCAGTTTAAATTACATTATATACCCAGTTAGCCAAATGTTTTTTCGAGCAAATTTTGCGCAATGTTTGTATCACACATTGCGAGCAAAAGGCTTGTCCATTTGGTACCAAACCCTGCTTGGAGCAGAATTTGGTCCCTATTTTGTATGAACTTGGCACCAAAACTTGCCGACAAATTGCGAGCCAAATGCGGAAACAGATGGATCGGAATTTGAGTGCAAAGTTTGGAGGCAAAATTCCATGCCAAATCGAGGCCAAACCTTGGCTGCGTTATAGAGGGCAGGTCGGTCGCACTAAATCCTTGCTCTACGAGTACATGAATTTTATTTAAACTTAGAAATTACATAACTTTATATTTCATATATTTTGAATAATTTATTGATTCCGTTTTCCCTCTATCAGCAAGGTTCACTCTTACAACAAGGTTAAGTTCGCTCTCACAGTGCGACCGAATTGTCCTCTATAACGAAGCCAAGGTTTGGCCTCGATTTGGTCTTAATTTCGCATGGAATTTTGGCTGCAAACTTTGCACTTAAATACCGAGCCTTACGCGGAAACAGATGAATCGGAATTTGTGGATAAATTTTGGTGGCAAATTCATAACAAATTGCTTACCGGGTACTTTGTAGATTTTTTACATTGATTACAGAAGGTTTACAGAAGGTTAGTTTGAAAGAATTTCACTGTAAATCAGTTTTATTCCGTTCCTTCAGTCCTGACCTTGTTAATCCAAGTTTCCCGTTAGCATAGCCGGAACCAACAATTTTTTGCTTGACGCGCTCGGATTCATATTTTTTTCGTAACGCACGCTGTCATCGTTATTATTCCTACTACTCCTGATTCCGTTACTCTGAATCTATTATAACCGCGTTGCCATTCTATTTTAGAATTAATATTCGATCAGATAAAGAGTATTTTAAAAGATTTATCATTGTGTTTTTTTGTGATCTTTTCAGAAGTTAGACAAAGTGATCGGTAACTAGTGGAACAACCGAAAAGAGGGCAGTTCTACATAAAAAAGAAAAGTAAGTCGAAAATGTTGAATAAAATATTTGTATACGATGCTTTGTTTTTCGAGAAAATCGAGCTTGAAAATTCGACGAACGCACGTACTATTCAATAGGAATCGTCTGGCGCGTCGTCTGTTCATGACCTATCGATTCTACACCTTACAAATGCCAAGCACTATAATTTGATATTTTTACATTACATTCGTGACTGAACTTTTTACGCAGGATACCACCATTGCTCTCCGGTTATACAGGCTGGCCCACATAACTCTTAACAGCTCAATATCTCGAAAACTATAGCATCGATTTTAAAATTCTTGGTCTTAAATTGCATGGATCTGAAGGGCCTTTCCAATTGCATAAGCGTGAAGTGGCGCCCCCTTTATCTCTATAAAGGGGGCCGGGGTACCTTTATAATTTTAAATAGAACCTCCTATAAAACGTTAAATATTTAGATTCTACAGGAAAAAACAAGTAAATTTTGTTGGAAACATTTTTTTGTCAGATGTTTCCATAATGAGATATAACAGTTTGAAGTTTCGACTTGTTGGTTTCTACTTACTTGAAGCGCTCGGAAATAGCGTTATGGAATTATGCATACACGCTCGAGTCCTTTGCTTATTCGTGAAGAAACACAAACAATAATATTTACGATTCTTGAATTTGACTCAATTATCCATGACAACGGTCTCAGTTTAGAGCTGTTATTCAACCAGTAATATTGTGATTATGGGTATTTTTGATAGAGAAGTGAATATGTTATTAGTGTTAAGTAAATGCCAAAAAAAAGTATCGGCGTGCAGCAGTGATGTTTGTTGAACATTATGGGATCGAAAAATGTCATGTAACATTTTATAATTTAGAAAATCATTTATTTCTTTATTTGTAAATAATATTACCTAATATTGTTAAATAAATCTAGTATATACTAATTCGTAGTTTTATTTATTTTATAGGGACTCTTTTCATAAAAGTTTTCAAAAGGAATTGTTTCCATGGAACTTTTAACCTACAGACTAAAGTTTTAAACTACAGTCGGTTTCGTTTTTAAAAATGGAAGCTACACCTGTTTATTTCGAGTCCTGATTATCACCATTCCAACCCACTTTTACCATTAAACCAAAAATGAGGTACCACCTAATTGTCTGTTTAGCTTCTGACAGCTAATTTAGTTTATGCTAGTTCTGATAATAATGAAATTTTTATAAATCACAACATGTAGTTTACTGCCTCAAAAGAAGTAGCTTCAAAAATGTGTTGAAGACTTAAAAATAATTGTTGAATAATGGTTTGAAAATGTAAATGTTCGTTTTTAAGAGAATTAAGTAAGAGACTTTATGTTAGTTATAATAAGAAAGAAGTTTTTATACATTGAGATTATAGTTTTCTACCTCAAAGAAATAGTTTGAAAGATAAATTGAAGTGTTTAAGAAATCGTTAAAGAAGGGTTTGAAGATATGTATGTCCGCTTGTTGAAGATTGGGGGAATTTGAATTATTTTGTCGATAACAGTAAGAGAAAAGGTGAAGAGCCCCACAAAGGATCCTTCAGTCTGTTTTCATCATGTAACATCTGTTCTGGTATGTTTACCCGAAAGGTAGCCTCAATCACGTGAAAGCGATTCCAGCAGTTACATTTAATCCTTTGCAACAGTATTTCATTTGATCAACAGAAGCTAAAAAATGAACTTTATTATCATGGTTTAATGTGGGAGATAAGATTCACATTTCCAAATTTTATTTTTGGAATTTATACGAACTTACAAAAGATAGCATAGCACTTTATACTTCTGCACAGTTTTGAAAATTGACTGAAAGAGTTCAGTTTTTTACTGTAATGCACGCATTCAAAGGATTTTAAAAAGTATATTCAAAACGTGATAAGCATTGTAAGATAATTTATCATGTAAATATAATTTTTTAATAAAATACGACAATTTGTTAAAGGTTTCTTTTCGGATAAACAATCCTCGATGTAGATTTCGACCGTAGATAATATCTTAAATAAAAAACCAACCAATGTGCTTAAGACTGCACGACCGAAGTGAAAACTTCTACGGCGATTGTAATCGATTCTAAGAAATATAATAATGTAATGAATGATATGAGTATTATTAGTCATAAGTCATAAATTAATATTATATATGCAGTCAATTCTCGATGTACATATGTCAACAACACGGGTCTTGATGTCGTTTATCGTCCACGAGTATTCTTTGATCCGCGCCGAACGTAGAAAAGGACAGCGATACTCGCCGCCGAGGAGTGTAAACACAACACGGGATGGTTATATCAATGTGAGAGCAGGAGACCACTACTAATCCAATAACCAAACTTCTTTATTTTTCATTATTTTTTCATGGGGCTTCCACCAACTTATTCCTGGCATTTTTCTAATGAAAATGATACCAAATACAATATAATTCCGATGATATTTACTTGTGTAATGAACGATGAAAGTTACTTTCCCTTACAATTATGTTAACGGAAAATTAGTGTAAATATGATCCGAATGATATCGTGTTTGGTATCATGTTAATCAGAAGAATTCCACAAACATATTGGTGGAAGTCTCATAAAAAAATTATTAATAATAAAAAAGTTTAAGTTTTGATTTGAAGGCCTAAGCTCTCGCCAGTCCTTCATCTTTCCCGAACGCTTTGACTCTCCACGACTCTTTCTTTCCCATACGCTGTCCTTTTTTGCGGCCGAAGCTTTAATCGTTCATTACCCAAGTAATTATCATCGGAATCATATCATATTTGGTTTCATTTTAATCAGGAAAAAAGCCGCGAATATGTTGGTGAAAGTCCCATAAAAAGAAAAAAAATAATGAAAAATAAAGAAGTTCTCGAGCTTCGCTGTTCTTTTCTACGTTCAGCACTGCATCAAGGAATCATATATCTCCTGGTCGATAGATGTCCTTCGCCAGACCCGTGTTTTGGATATACATCGAGTAAACACTGTAGTAGACTTAATTTGGAATCTTCATTGTGAGTCTGTCGGGTATTGGAAGTTTCGATTGTGATAAATCCTGTATTGTGATTCGTGGATATTATACACTAAGTGGTTACAAAAGGCTATTATGGTAAGTTCCCGGTAATTAAAATGTTGGGACACGCAAGACGCGTATCGTTGTAACATACACTCCCGGACATAGAGATAGCACAATAATAAATTTTATGAATGTAGCTCAAAGTTCTATAAACATTTAATAATATATGTATACATTTCTAATACGAAAGTGACAAATGAAAATAATGACAGTCCTTCCAGTTTCTTAACATAATTATCATATTTCAGGCCGGCGAAAATATAGCACACTTGAACTAATTCTTAAAACAAATGAAATTCTTACAAACAAAATGACATTGTTTATCAATTTAATAATGTGTCGAACTTCCTTTGTTTTGTATTAATTCCACCATTCGTCTCGGTAAAGATTTGTATAAATTTTTTATTTTTTTTTTGTGGAAGTCTGTCCCATTCTCTTCTAATGCACTCCTTTAAATCTTGAATCGTATCGAATTGTCGATTACCGGCGTAAACAGCTCGTGAGAGTTCTCCCCAACAATTTTCTATAATATTAATGTCAGGGGACCTTGCAGGCCAAGCGAGAACAGATATATTGTCGGACTCAAAAAATTCCTTCACAACTCCAGCTTTGTGAACGGACGCGTTGTCCTGTTGGACCACATAATTTGGTCCTCTGATGCGAACTGCATGATTCTTAAGTTGCTCTTCAATTAGTTTTTTTATACATTGCAGCATTCATTCGATAGTCAATGAATTGTATATCTGTTCGTTCGTTGTACCCAATTCCGGCCCATACCATTGTGCTGCCTCCGCCCATTTGTCGACGAACTTTTCATAATTGCTCTTTTCTAATGTCATGGAAATAGTAATTAAAGCCATCTGGACCGTCTAAATTAAATCTTTTTTCATCAGAAAAAATTACATATTGCCATCTTTTCTTCCATTGAATGTGTTCCTTTGCGAAGTTTAAACGATCCATTTTGTGGCGTACTGTTAGTGGCGGTTTTCTCTGAATTTTCTTCCGTATAAGATGTTCACACGTTTGAATGACACGACGTACATTTCTAACGTTGGTTTTGACATCTGTTTCATGAGCAATTTGTCTCGCTGTTAGGCAAGAATTCGATGCCGTACGAAGAATTGCTCTTTTCTCACGTTTCGTTAATGCTGATGGCCGGCCAGTACTTTTTTTCCGTCCGTAATTTTTCACATTTTTTATCAAATTGTAAATTACTTTCCGACTTCTTTTGATAGCTGAAGCAATTTTAGAGATAGAAAAGTTTTGGTCCTCTAAAACAAGAATTGTGTGAATCTCTTCTTTACTCAATCTCTTTCCTGGTCCCATGACTGCCAAATGCTTCAATCTTTTAAACTACTTGGGATTTAAGTGTATTAAAGTGACTGACACGCCTAGCCTCACAGAAAGTTTGACAAACACTAGTAATTGTTACGAAAATTCTAAATGTGCTATCTTTTCGCCCCCCTTCTTTCATAGCATATTCCGAGAAACTGAAATTGTAAAAACAAATACTTCCAGCTTCGACCTTGTTTACTACGCTTCCAAAACGTGCTGTTTACATTCAATCTATAAAATTTAGGAAATTATGAACATACCATTCCAAATATGGAAATATTACCCATGTGCTATCGTTTTGTCCGGGAGTGCAGCCAGTCGAATGTGGCCTACCGAAACCCGAGTGAAGCGTCATCGATTGGTGAAATTGAAAATTGGCTCGCATGCATATTGTAAATAAAAGCATTATGCCGAGGATCGTTCGAGGGGAATCACGCAATGGGGACACGGTACCACGGGTGCCTCGCCTTAATTGGCCTGTAACCTTGTCACGTTGGCTAGTACCAGCACAACGCGTTTTGTTTGGCTCCCCTGTACGCCAATGTTATCATGGATTTGAAAATTTTCGACCAATACTTTCTTTCGAGCCGAAATCAAAAGGCAGCCAGACGGAAGTTGGGTCGAATGTGCTATATCAATTAGATCCTCACGAATTAGTACAATGAACAGTGTCCCAACTTTTGCAAACATGCAACTAGCTTACACGTATGCAAAAAAGTTCCAAATAGTAATCGAGGCTTCTCCTTCATTAGAGGAAATTATGGAATTATATAATAGAGGAATTTTTATCTTTCCGCGGTAGACATAAATGACAACGTTTATTCGTATCGATTACATCCGTTCTGTACGATTGATCAGCAGACTGCGGGTCTTTAAATAAAAACTGTTTACATTAATTACAAGACACGGGACCCAAATAAAAAAGTCTTTTTTCCTTCAACAATTTTAATAAGATTTAATAAAATTTAATAAGAATTCGAATGAAATAAACAGTGGAAGAAGTGACTTGAAAATGTTATTTTAAAATTAATATATTTTTCATATGTGTACATAAGCCAAGTAGTTATGATCACAAATTACCTCTCTTGCTCAAACACTCTCCTTTGAAATGTTCCGTCATATTGTGCATTGATTAATACGTACTCTAATTAATCTTTATAAAAGAGATTAAAGTAGATGCTTCATTGATTTTTATGTGATACTGAAAAAAGAAATATGCTGATGAGTTGGGTATACGCTAAAGAGAATCAGATCCTGTCTTTTTCATTCATGTTTTCTGTCACTTCGTTTGAAACATAAAACAAACTGTATGGAATAAAGGTATCCCCCTCGAGATATATCAGGAACGGGTTTCCCCGGATTCCTTTTTTTAAGATATTTAAAATGATGACGGGGAAAAAAAGTAATTATTCGCGGGCTGCGTCGTTAAAGATAGAATTTACCGCGAACATTCTTTTTCATATTGTTTGCCGGGTATCTCACTATGGAGGATAATTCGACGCGTTGCATTACCGGCTATTGGAATACGGATAACAAGTAATTATTGCAAACTATCGCGGAATCTTAATGACGCGCAAGTCACGTGTGCACTGAGAACGAATCTTTCTATTGACAAGCGTAACGCGTAGAATGTGGATACGTAACGGCGACGGTTATGCCCCTCTTTTAAACCACCGATCACGATTGCTGCGTAAAGGGATCAAGGCAGTTTGCAAAGACGTAAATGATCAAAGAGCCTTGAGAATTCTTGTGCAAATAATTCCTACAGAATGTATATATGTATATGTATTGTATGATAGATCGAATTTGTATTGTTCAGAGCGCACATGTCGTAATAATGATAAACACACGGTGCTTCAGCTGTGTGTTGGGTTATTGCACTGAAAATGGTGGATTTTATAGATTGACACACGGTGATTTACTGCAGTGCTTTATCTGTCGCTTCTTAATCAAATAGACATCGTTTCTTTTTTATGTCAAATGTCACGAGTGTTTCATACATTATTGAGAAGACGCTATTTTATGAATGGAAGTTCAGGGTCGTTTCAAATAGATTTTGAATAGAACGAGACGATTGAATTAGATCAGTTTTATACGTAAACATATTAGTATAATTAAAATTTTCTATATTTTATGTTATTGACTTAAGCTATTCTAGTTTAGAGCTTGATATTTTAGGCTAACCTTGAGCTAAGTTTTACTCATCACGAAATTTTTGTTATTGAATTTTCGTATGTAATTGCCTTTATTTTATTGGACAAATTAAATAAGAATTGTGCTGTCGTAAATGAACGAGAAAAAAAATTTTAATTTTGTGTATGAGTGTGACTACAATCGGTACAATCTGACATACAAATGATGATTTTTAATTAACTGGAAAATTATGTTGCTTTAATTATGGTACTATCTATTGTATGTACATTAGATAGGTGTACCGAAAGTATACATCGGACAAAAACTCAAAGTGCTTTAAAACGAATAGTTATAAATTAGGGATATATTTTCAAGACACGGTTCAAAGGCAAGTAAAGCCTATTTCTTGAAATTACTAGGCTAGAATTTCCTCTTAAGTTCGTTATTTTTTTGTGAAATAAAAAATAGTTTCACTTGGATATTCCAGGAAGTTTATCAGAAAATCTTGTTGCCTTGCATTTAAGAAGAAAACGCTTATCACATGGCAGATATCGCAAGTAGGTTTTCGTATTAATCAAAACAGCAAAGATAAATCAAATACCTTGTATCATCCGTCGACTTTCATAACATGAGTGGATCATCCCCTAGAAACTCTCGAGATTGATTTAATGTCTCTCTCTTAAAGTATAATATAAAACTCATTACAATACAAGAAAATAGTATAACTCTTCCTTATATTTGAATGTGCAAATTGAGTGACATATTAATTAATACAATCTCCACTCCATAAATGTCCCAAATATCTAGCCTATAACTGTCTCAGAATTATCACCACTACGGCGACGTTTACCCCGTAGCTCCAAAGGCTTCGGTCGCCGAGAAGTGTAAACATAATTACGGGTCGGGTACATACAGGGTCATCCGTTTTTAAACGGCCAAACGTCAACCAGCTATAGAGGGCCCCAAATGGAACAACTTTCACCCATAACACTTTCTTTGATTCGGCCTTGATTTCTTGAAAATATTTTAAACAATACGTACCCAAAAGATGTATTTAAAATCATTCTTAAAACTTGAGTTCCGTTACATTCCTTGAATATCTAGGTATTGCTGTAAAAATTTTGAATGGGATAATTAAAACCAGATGTAGATTTTGTATTTCAACTTTGAAACTTCGAAATTTAAATTCAGATAGTTTCGTGGAATGAAATTTCGTATAGGATAATTAAAACCAGATGTAGATTTTGTATTTTAACTTTGAAACTTCGAAATTTAAATTCAGTTACTTTCGTGAATTGAAAAATGCCACACGTATTTTCAAACAGTGAATATTGTGATATCCATTTTATTTACGGTTTTTGCAATTATCTAAAAATCAAGACCGAATCAAAAAAAGTGTTAGGGGTGAAAGTTGTTTCATTTGGGGTCCTCTATAGCTGGTTGACGTTTGGCCGTTTAAAAACGCATGACCCTGTATATCGATGTGAGACCAGCAGACCACTACTAATCCAATAACAAAACTTTTCTACGTTTGGCAGTGAATCAAAGAATAGTATCTTGTAGTCGATAATTATCCCTGGCCAGATCCATGATTTGGACAACTATCGAGTAGACACTGTACTCGATTTAATAAGAATTTGATCAGAATATCAATTGTTCTACGATTTAAGGTAAAGGCACCAGTAGTTGACCATTTTATAGGAAAACATAAAAATAAGGTTTTTATAAGTGCACTTTTGATGAAAGTGAACCTCGGATGCCATGCCGTCTGTTGTTTAAACTTCAAAAGAATAAGAACATTTCAAACCTTATTTTTTATGTTTTTCTATAAAATGGCCAACTACTGGTGCCTTTACCTTAGTGGCTTCACATGTGCAACAATACATTGTTTTGTTCTTATTAACCCTTAGCACTCGAATGGCGACTGTAAGATGCCACTAAAAATTGCTGTATCATTATTCAAAGTATTTCTTGCATTATTAAATTTGTTTGTATTTAATAAATTACTAAACACTTCAGTATTGTACGAGTAAATTGCACCATCTTCATATGTATAATATGAAAACAAATACATACATAGAGGGAAATATTCTAGGTCGGAAGAAATTTTTCGTTTTGGAGTTAAAATAGCTTCGAGTGCAAAGGGTTAAATAATGTTGTCAAAGAATTACAATGAAAAAGATATACTCTATTATTTTGATGTTCAAAAGTGAAACAGACAAGTACCAGTGCTCGTCCAATTTAATCAGTTTGTGTTGGAATTTTATTTACATTTTCAGGCTGGTGAAACTTTTAACTTTCTGTCGAATTTTTATTTTCGCCAATTGGTTCCAAAACCATAAATATTTATAAAAACGCCAGCAATCTGCCGGATTGATAAAAAGAAATCGTTGACCCGATCCGGACATATTCGATTCACAAGTCATTTGGAATCGTGATAAGCGGATAAGCGTGAATAGATTCCCTGTTATCGACTTAACTTTTGTGTGAACAATGATTTTTTTCTGATTTCTGATTGTGCGGATATATGTTCCAAGAAATTTGTACTTGAGACTCAATCATTGGTGAAATTACACTTCACGTTGCGACGACACTTTGCACTGCTACAAAAGATTTTAAAATGAATTTAATTTTCTTCTTTTGTTGTATTAGATAATTGCAAAAGTCTTGATACGTTTCTAACAAACGGTGTAATTCCCGTAACAATGAGATTACATTGAACAAATGGTAGTTTCTTGACAGTAGCTTTAGGTTATTTTCTTAGCGTTTTCGTCATAAAAATAATTGTTAAACACATGCGTAAACAGTAGCAGATTTATACTTCTGCCGTCTAGGGGCTACCTTTACCTCGTTTATCAATAGCACAAAGCACGAAATCCCTGGTACTACCCTAATTTTGTTCAACCTATTTTTCAGATACATGAGGGAATTGGATTCTCACAGTCTGCATTCCTCTCCGGTAGGCTTTAAGTGATTTCTCGTAATTTCATACGTCATTCAAACATGTCATTTTTATCATTATACCTATAAAGGTTTTGAAAGAGAACACTATTAAAGATAGCACAGTGTAGGTAATTAATAGATTAAATGTTGCAGATACGTAAAAGATAAAAAATCTAAATCTAAAATCTACTCTCGGAAATGAGAGTATGACTACTGTCAGATCTACTTACAGTAGAAAAACTGTTATCGCGCCAGCTCGGCTCCTCGAAATTGTTTTGCAGAACCATTATTTCTTATAACTAGACATCGGATCTTTATGCAAATGCATATTTCGATAGAAAGTAAGTAAAGTTATTGGACCCGGACAGAAATTTACGTTGTTTATAGAGGATTTAAAAAATATAGTTTTTATTTTGCACATCCTGCATATTGCATATATTTTACATATTGCATATTTTTCGCATATATTGCATATTTTTTTACATATTTTGCATTTAACGCTACATATGTATATGTGTGCGTGTATATATAATGGTAAAGAACCGTTACGCGATATGAATTACATGGAACATGTTTAGCACATGGCTTGCACAGGGTAGCAGAGGAAATACGATTGCACTTTCCAGTAGTTAACCAATTAATAGCTTCCATAAAAAAAGTATTGTTGAAGGCACCGCATCGTATTGAATACTATAAAGAAAAGCTACCAAATGTTCCATTGCCACCGGAACCTATTCTAACAAGATGGGGGACATGGCTAGAGGCGGCAATATTTTATGCAGAGCATGTGCACAGTATAAGAGAAGTCAGTATTGTTTGGTAATAATTAAACAAAATATGACATTCAGATTGTCATTTATTTCCAGGTTATTGAGTCATTCGATGACAGAAATGTAAGTTGCGTTAGATTAGCCCAAGAGGTGATTGAAAAATGAAACATTACTTGATGATTTAAAGTATATTGCAACTAATGTCTGGAGATTGCCAGTTACCATAAAAAATTATAAACATGTACATAAAAAACATATAGTTTATAGTTTAAATGTATAGCATTCCATTTAAAAAATTGAAGGTCACCTTCATTTGTATCAAAATAATGTAAATAAAACAAAAATGCATATGTCATTGTGTTGCGCATAAAAAACAGTACTACGTTTTCCTCTATCATCCTTTTCTAATATTTACTATGTACAAAAAACAATGCTGGCTAGTAGTAGGCTGAACACCATGTATAGTCCAGTAATAGCTCTGTTCCGGTATTCAGTAACTGCTACTTAGACCCGACATTGCCAGTGCGTCAACACCGAGTTTCTTGGTGTGTTTGATAAATCGTGTAATCTATAAAACCCTTAAATCAGTGGTGGGTACGATAGGGGCCCCTGAGCTGCATGCTTCCCCCACCCTCATGTCTCTTTCGTGCAGCGCACATCTTCGCTGCGTAACGGCTCTCGAGATTCGCTGTCAGCACCTCCGTACAACATTGTATTTCAAATGGGACGCTCGGCGAGAACCTCCGATATCGTATTTAAGGCAGTAAAAAGAACCGCGAGACTGCCTTAAAATGAATATTTACTGTACTACAGGCCTACTAACTATCCCAGCGGTTCCCTGATTTCCCATCAGGTTCGTCCGCACACCTAACTAACAAATTGAAACCATATTCCTTAGGTAATACCCCTTCGCCGACCCCTCGCGCTTCTCGCGAGAGAAGGGCCTGGCTTGTAACATTGTAAATAATCATATTAATTAATAGAGACATGCATCTTGTCCAGCTTTTTGCGATTATGTTATACTGTGCGCAAACACACGCGAGGAGCTTAAACAATAAATGCTAAAAATCCAATTCCTAATATTGTACAATTTATATTCCGAAATTTCTTGCAGACAAGGACTAGGGACTAGGAACCGGAAGTAAAGGTGGCTCGGGATGGCGAGCCGAGTGTGGAAGGCGCTATCCAGGAGGCGCATCGACGAGGGCCAGGAAAACAAAGGTGAACTCGCTCGAGTTCTCGGGCTGTTCGATCTTACGGCACTTGGCGTTGGCTCTACCCTCGGCCTCGGTGTTTATGTCCTCGCTGGCAGTATCGCGAAAGAGGTGGCCGGTCCGGCTGTTTGCATCTCTTTCCTCATTGCCGCTATCGCTTCTGCATTTGCCGGTAAATTAGTATACATCATATCCCACACAGTCTTTCCAACTTAGCTAATTCGTTTCTCTCAAACAGAGATACTTAGAACATTTATTATTATTCCTCGGTATGTATACTACGAACAACCATAGACAGGCGTTACTATTTTACGAACGTTTCCACAGAGTGCCCTCGAAATCGTGGTACAAGCGGTTGGACACGGTACAGTAAATATTCGATTTAAGGCAGTGCCAACCTTTCCTGCTTAAGGCAGTGGAACACCTCACACCACTCGAGAACCGTCGTGTCGCGGCCACAACATTGTCGGCTATATCGGTCTGAGATTAGAAGACCACTACTAAACCAATTACAAAACTTCTTTATTTTTCATTATTTTTTTATGGAACTTTTACCAACATGTTCGTGGCATTTTTCTTATTAAAACGATACCAAATATGATATAATTCCGATGACACTTGCTTGTCTGGTAACCCACAGTAGGTGTGGGTTAGATTTGAAATTGTGACACAACTTAAAACGACTTCAATCAGTTGAGACACACTGTCTTGTCTGTTTACGTTGACAGGTCATATACGGACATATTTCGGGTCATATTTCAAGGTGATCAAAATCGGAGATGAAGCCCCAAATGTAAATATTTACCTTCAAATCTAACCCACACCTACTCCGATCACTTTTTGAGATGTTGAAACTATTTGCGAATATCTCGGAAACTAAAGCCGAGCGGCGGTAACATGTATAGGAAAAAGTAGTTCAGAATGATGACCTTGACAACATATTTCAAGGTCATCAAAAGAAGAAGAAGAAGAAGCCCCTAATGTAAATAATTACCAATTTAACTTTATACTCACCAGTATATTTGTGAAATTTTTCTGATTAAAATAATACCAAACACAGTACACTAATTTTCCGTTAACATAATCCTAAGGAAAAGTAACTTTCATCGATCATTGCAGAAGTAAATATCATCGGAATTATATCATATTTGGTATCATTTTAATCAGAGAAATACTACGAATATGTTGGTGAAAGTCCCATAAAGAAATAATGAAGAATAAACAATTTTTGTCTCACTCTCCTGGTCTCACACCGATATACCCGACCTGTATTATGTTTACACTTCTCAACGATCGAGGCAGCTCAAGATACACTGTTGTTCTTTTCTACGTTCGGCACTGCATCAACGGATAATAGGATCTCCTGGACGATATTTGTCGCTGTGACTTTGACATGTAGAGTATAGGACGAATATGTTTACACTCCTCGGAGACCGAGACCTCTGAGGCGAGCATAAAAAAAGAGTGACTCCTGTTCTGCTGACATATGTATATCGAGAATTCACTGCACTTTGTTTATTATTTTTCATCTCATTGCAAGTATATTAGTTGCAACACTCTGCCTATTTATATGCCAGAATGAATGAACGTTTTTATAATAATTTTGAACAAGGTTAAAGCTTATTGCAAACATTTAAATAATAATGAAATTTTAAATTTTAGGTATGTGTTACGCGGAATTCGCTTCCAGAGTTCCTAAGGCAGGATCGGCATATGTTTACAGTTACGTGACAGTGGGAGAATTTGTCGCCTTTATTATAGGATGGAATTTAATCCTGGAGTATGTAATAGGTAGACAAATTTTTTTGTACCTTTTATATTCTTTTTCCTACTGCTGTAGCATTAGCTCCTGCATCGTCTTCTTCTTGTTTTCAGGAACTGCAAGCGTTGCCCGCGGATTGAGCAATTATTTGGATGCGTTAATTGGAAACGTGATAAGCAAAACATTGACCTCCGTCATGCCCATTCATGTCTCGTTTCTATCAGAGTATCCTGATTTTTTTGCATTCGCTGTAGTGCTCCTCCTTGTGGCATTGTTGAGTATAGGTGTCAAGGAGTCTTCCGTCTTGAATAACATCTTTACCGTTGTGAATCTGATCACTATTATAATCATTGTTGTAGCAGGATCGATAAAAGGTACGATAGTTGCACTATGGACTAAGAATGCTATGTAGATGCTAGACTTAAACCTTGAAATGAATATTGAATTATTCAGCTGATCCTGAGAATTGGAGGATACCACCAGAAGCTATACCAGAGACAGCCAAACATGCTGGAGATGGAGGTTTTGCACCTTTTGGTATAAGCGGGATAATGATTGGGGCAGCCAAATGCTTTTACGGTTTTGTGGGATTTGATGCTGTGGCTACCACCGGTGAAGAAGCTAAAAATCCACAGAAAAATATACCCATAGCCATTGTTGTATCTCTAATTATCATTTTGATGGCTTATTTCAGTATTTCCACTGTATTAACTATGATGTGGCCTTATTATGACCAGGTATAATATATGTATACAAAATGTACCAACAATCGTGGTACAACCGGCTAGCTGGTGATTCTACATGCAGAAATACGTCGAAAAAAAGAAATCACATTTTTTCGTTTGACGTCTCGTTTTTCAGAGAATCGAGTTTGAAAATGCAGCGAATACGCGTGTGCCCTTAGCCAAAATGTTGTTTCGAGCATATTTTTCGCAATGTTTCCCTACTTGGAGCAGGGTTTGCGAGCCAAATGCGGGAATAGATGGATCAGAATTTGAGTGGAAAGTTTGCAGGCAAAATTTCATGCCAAATCGAGGCCAAACCTTGGTTGCGTTATAAAGGGCAGGTCGGTCGCACTGAGTTCTTGCTCTACGAGTACATGTCGGGCAAAATCGGAGTAAACCTTGCTGTAGGAGAAATATATAATTTTATTTAAATTTCTAAATTATATAATTTTCTCTCAGTTTCATATATTTTCAATAATTTATTAATTCCGCTTTCCTTCTTTAAGCAAGGTTTACTCTTAGAACAAGGTTAAGCTCGCTCTTAGTGCGACCGACTATCTGGTGTTAATTTGGCATGGAATTTTGGCTGAAAACTTTACGCTTAAATACCGAGCCTCTCTAATGCACAAACAGATGGATCGGAATTTATAGGCAAATTTTGGTGGTAAATCCATAGCAAATTGCTTACTGGCTAGATAGGAATCGGCTGATGCGTCTGATCATGACCTACCAATTCTACCTCCTGCATTTATTAAAGCATTTGAACCTGACTCGATTTTCTCGAATGCGAAGCGTCAAACGAATAGATATTCGTTCCTTTTTTGGATTTACTTTTACACGTAGAATCAGCATCCGGATGGTTGTACCGCGATTTTCGGTACATCCTGTATATAATTTTATTTTCAATTGTAGAATAAGACAATATTAAAAGTAGTTTGTTGTATTGTTTAAACTGTATGTACATAGAATGCTGATGCCCCATTTCCTTATGTGTTTGAAAAAATTGGTTGGAACACCATTAAATGGATTGTTAACATTGGAGCAGCATTCGCATTGTGCACAAGTTTACTAGGCGCAATGTTTCCATTACCACGTATTTTGTATGCCATGGGCAGTGATGGGATAATTTTTAAATATTTTGCGAATGTGCACCCCAAAACCATGACACCTGTTTTCGGCACAGTAATTGCCGGTTTATTCACTGGAGCTATGACCCTTATATTTAATCTTCAACAATTGATCGACATGATGTCCATTGGAACACTATTGGCATATACAATAGTGGCAATTTCTGTTCTCATATTGAGGTAAATATAACATATCAAACAAGCACGCGACATTAAGAGAAATATAAACGTAATTTACACATTTCAAATTTTAAATACCTCCTTTTTTTAATGACCGAATGATTAATTTCAAACAAAAACATCTTATTCAAATTTTTAGATATCAAGATAAAGAATGTACGTCTAACAATCATACCTTAACAGCATCAATGAGTAGCTACAAAATGTCACCAGTTAATATTTTAAAACAAATATTTAATTTGCACAATCAGAAGGAGACAAGTGAAACTTCTAGCAAAGTTGCAAGCTATGGTATTGCAATGTTATGTAAGTATAGTATTACTGGAATTATTGAGAATTTCAATAATGTTCTGACATGATTTAATTTCTGTAATATTACTATTTTAGGTATTATTATATTTGCTATTGCACTGTTCATTAATAACGTGGGTGCAAATGCCTTCGGTAACAATGTAATAGAAACTGTGATACTAGTCATACTTGTGATAATATTATTGTTAAATTTAGCAGCTGTTGCAAGGCAACCTGTTCAAGAAGTTGAAATAGCATTTAAGGTAAAAATTATAAAAATCTATTTTGGAAAAATAATAAAAAGACAATTAAATTAAATGTTGCTGTTATTTACAGGTACCATTAGTGCCATTTTTACCATGTTGTAGCATTTTTATAAATCTATATTTGATGCTACAATTAGATGCTTTTACGTGGATCAGATTTTCTATATGGATGCTTATTGGTAAATATAACAAGAGTCGATAAGATAATTCATCAGCGTATTAATTTTCTATTCTTAATGCTATTTATTTTCGCAGGATTTGCTATTTATTTCTCTTATGGTCTATCTCACAGTGAACAAGGAAAAAGAGATAAGGTGGAAGCTGAAATGATAAAAAGAAAATACGCAGATCAAGTTAGAATTGTAACTAGATTCTAACAACAATGTTGAACTACGATGTGATACGTTCGGTATTAATTTGTAAAGAGTTTCTCAGAGAAAGCCCTAAGTGTTACATGAAGTGATTACCATTACGACATTAAAATACGATTAATACATAGTTCACGTAAGCGTGTCGTTGAAAAGACAAAAGGACATTAACATTACGACTGTATAGAATATTTTTTACATACTATTACTATAATGCAAAATAGTTCTTATCGTGAAACTTTAAGATGCCAGTCATATACTGGTCATTTTACATCAGTACATGCATAAATTATTGCGCGTTATAATATTAATATATATTAAATGTTTTAAATATACCCACACTGTTTATTCCGTAAAAAGCTCTGACCAACTGTATAGCGTATAAGGATATTGTAAAACCTGTTTGTTCCTTTTTGTATTTATATGCTGCAACGTGTTGATATAATGTACATATTTCTTACAGAAATTTTACTAAGTTTATTGATTGTTTAAGTGCTTTTCGCACTGAAGAAATATATTGTTTTATATTAAATTATTGTGTATATCTTTTTTAAACACAGTCCTTACAATAATTGAAGAATATTTGCATTTCCAAACAATAATTTGAGATTTAATAACAAGAATTACATTTAATGAAATTTATAATGTACATATACAGTTCAGAATAGCACACAATAATAATTAATTTGTTTGAAAGAAAATTTCAATTTACTCTTCATACAATTTAATAATCCGTCAAAACTAATACAATACATATATAATGATCTACGAAAGTATTCGTATAGTAGAATGGAGTCTATACTGAATTTATTCATTAAGTAATTCAAAGAAACTGCTCAATAATATTGCCAACAATGAAGGAATATTACTTAAAAATGTTATTACAAATCAATAAGATAAAAGTTCATCTGCATGTACGAACACTTTTACGGATCACTATGTGATTTACCATACAGAAACTGTATACATCAATTTAAATAGTCGCAAAACAAAGATACATCACCAATTACGTAAAATCAAATACATATTGTTCAGAATAAAATGAAGTCCAAATGCTTATGATAATATACTCCGATAGTGACGTGCTAATAATATGTATTATCCAAATATAGCAAAGTTTTACTTTTCATATAAATCTATACCATCTTGTGTTAGCAATTCTGCAGAGGTAAACGTTTGCTACTTTTGAATGAGTATTGAAGACATGATTACTTAATTATGTATACATTAACACAGAGTTACTGTATTACTACAGAAACCATTAATATAGTTTAAAAAAAATCTATGAGTAACTATTTCATTAAAACATACATTACTTAGTCGATCAATTTCTATTAAACATTTACAAAAATTTATTTGGTTACTGCTCGCGTCTCCAACTACTCTCGGTTTTTCTCGCAACTTTTTTTTCTTGAATCTCAACAGTCTTTTAATGTCACGCTGAGTTTAAAGAAAGTTGTAAATATTAACATAAAAATGTGTGTATGATTATTTCTAATGATTTCAGTTTTTTCAGTAGTTGCGCTAACAGTCTCAACTTTATCATAAAAATCTAATAATAATTTTGTATACTGAAAGAATTAAAATAATTTATACCTACACAAGGCATCTAGTAAAAATAAAATTAATAGTTTATGCTATTATCTATTAGGTGTGCAAATAAGTTCGGTACTTTTTCATTCGATCGGTCATAACTTTACTTTAAGTTATATAAAATTCATCAAAGTGCCGATCTTCAGCATTACAAAATACCCTCTTGCATGCAATCGATATCTCTTCGCCTTAAAAAGTTAGGTGTCATCTCATCATGTTTCGACATCTCGAAACGAAGAAACTTATGGCCCAGCCCTGGAAAACCTTCTACGTCCACGACAAAGCCGTGGATATTCACGGCAAAAAAGTCTTGCTGTCATTTTGGTGGGATTTTATGGGCATCGTACAGTAGGAGCTGCTTCTATCTGCCCGATCAATTACGCCATATTACTACCAACCATGATTAATGAAATACGACGAATTGAAGAGAAAACGAGTTTTCATCAACAAAGGGAGTAATCGCGTAATCCTGCAACACGACAATGCACGACCGCATTTTGCACAAAGGGTGAGACTTTTTACGCGTTAGGTTGAAAAGTCATGTCGCATGCGGCACACTCTCTGGACATGGCCTCAACGGTCGCATTTGTTCAGGTCCCTCGAACACAGTTTGTCCGGAGAATGTTACAATTCCATTGAAGAGATCGAAAAATATATAATTTAAATAAATTTAAATATTTATAATTTAAATAAAAATATAATAATTTCATAGCTAGGAAACCGCCATCCTTCTTCAGAGAAGGCATCTATAATCTACCAAGTAGATAGGAAAAAGTGCTACAAAATGATGGTGAGTACGTCGAACTATAATCTTGTATACTACCTTTATGAATAAAAGCTAAATATCGTCAGAGAAGGGCTCTGAATTTATTTGCACACCTAATATTATTTATGTAAAAGCTTTCTTTGGAATGTCTCAATGGTTACGATTACGTTAAGTACAAAATTTTGTGGCAAGCTTATAGAAGAAAAATTTTTCCCAAATTTTCTTTTCGTAATTCTGATACTGTTCGTTTTACATGGGTACATTCCTATCTATGCTTCGTGTTACAGAGCAATAAAACTAAAAACAATGGTACTGAATGCAAACGCAATCGTATGTACAGTCGGTATAGTTATTTGTACGTTTTAGATAACGTTTTCATTTCATGAATGTGTCACGGTTCAAGCTTTCACCACAAGATCGAGTGAACTCCGCAAAGCTAAGCCTTATATATTACAGAAAACATTTATCTCGTACGTACATGAATAGACTTCTCATATCAGTGAAAAATGTTTCTATGAGAATAAAAAGCTATAGAGTATCACATTGCTATATAATAATATAATAATACTTTATGTATTTTATTAAAGGAATCTTCAGTGATCTAAAAAACGAATTATTTAATTCGTTCTATTTACAAGTCCTCCTACACTTATGTATTGCCAATTTGCCTGTTAAAGGTGATCATAATTTTAGACAAACTTCAACATATTGTTTGTACGTAAGTAAAGTAACTTACCCCAATTCCAGTCGCCCAACCAGTTCCAGCTGGATTCTCATCAGTGATTCCAATTCTGCGGCAAAGTATTCCAGCACCGGAAATCGCCCATACTTGACCTTGCTCTCTAGCGACAGCTACATGTCTAAAACCTTGTTTCGCGTTTATAACAGACATATCTAAAATTAAAAAAAGAAAACACGGTTAGAGATTTGAAAATGTAATGTACTGTAAAGTGAGTAGGACATGCAAACAAAACACAACAGAAATATTGGCGAGTCTAGGGTTAACCCTTTGGGTGCTGCACTACCTGTAAGTGCTCAATAAATGTGACCACGATAGAAGATACTTGAAGATTTGATTTAATTGGACACCCCGTAGTTAATAGTCATTCGAAAACCGTGCTCAAAACTCGCATCGAAAGGGTTAATACACAAAAAGTAGTAGTTTACTGGAAAATCTATCTAAAATAAAAGGCCTACGTCGTAGTCAAACGCTCCTAAGATATACCTATGTCAGAGGGGTCAGAGAATGTGTCTAAATAAACAGGTGTGTCGTTTATATCAGCGTTTCCCAACACAGAGCGTGTTTTATGGGATAATCTGTAGAGTTTTCCACGAAATACAGCCTTTGGGGAGGGCATCTTACTCTTACATTTGTCTGAAATTTTTCAATATATGTATAACAAATTAAGTAGATAAATTTAATTACCAGAAAGGCAGCGATAGCATAATTTCATTTGATAACTAGTACTGTTAGCAGAATACTCGTAAATTATTTGTATAGCCTGCTAGATTCAAGGAAGTGTCTATAGGGACGCTACTTGGATCCTACGAGAGATTGGGAAACGCTGGTCTGTTTGGTGACAAATTTATTAAATACCTATGTGAATAGGATCGTTTGGCATTGCAGGTAACGTTTGCCAGTGGGTTCCTTCTGGGAAAACGTTCAGTTGCACTTCACGACGCACAGAAAGTTTACCCGTGGAGTCCAATGCCCATACTACATCTTTCCCCACAGATATTTGTTTTAGATGAGCTCCTGATGGTGGTTCAACGTTCTGCCACTGTACACCTGAAATTATTCAAGTCAATAGGAGTTCATAATACGAAGGTTGATTGTAATTGTTGTATTATTTGTACCTGTAGGTTTCGCAAGAGAAATTCCTAATCTCCAATATGAGGAACCATTTTTTCCTACAGCCCAAACTTGACCACCCGGACCACACGAGATACCTATTAAAGCTTGATCACTTGGTATATGTTCCCAGGAAACTCCCTATAAATAAATATTATAACATTACAATGTTTTTGATAAAGAAAGTGTTGCTTTATTAAATGTTTCATTTGTACCATTGGGCATGACTCTGAAACGCCTCTCCTAAATAAAGCTTCACCGTTAGAAGCTACTGCCCATATGTACACCTGTGCATCCGTACCAGGATTTCCAGTTGCCTGATAAAAAGAATTCAGAATTATTTACTTGTATTTGTACCATCAGTATTATGAACTTTTTAAAACGTTTCGTACATACATATAAAGAAACATCGAGTAATTTTGTATTTCCTAGCTCTTGCCAGGGGCCACTAGTCGTCAATTGACACCTTCGAAACCATCTTCGTCTTCTAACATAGTCAGTAAAGAATTTTTTACCATGGTATTGAAATGGAAAATCAGTAGCGTATTGCCAGCCGTCTCTATCGACACCACCGGGAGTATGAAAATCTACTATCCAGTCTGACACCTGTTTCAAGAACATGTATTTAATTTATTCAATTAAACCAATAAAGTTATACAAATTAAGGTAATTATTTACAAAGTGGTTCTGTGTTATCCGATTTTAATTAAATTTAAATATCTTATAGATCTCAACATTTTAAGTAACATTTTCCTATAAATATAAAAGGTGGTCTCTTTTAGTTTTTGAGATATTCGCAAAAAACTGTTGCTAGTACGACATTGAATCTTGTTTTTACAGCACGCTTCGTAACAACGAAGTTAGCTCGGTGCGGCTGTTTATCCACTGTTTTTATAAACATTTCATGGAGATCGTTAAGCAGTCTTTGTAACCGACAACTTTCTAAAGTAAATATCATTTAGGTTTTGAAACTAGACCTAGTTATCGTTAATTTGGCCGCGAAATGGTCGTACGTTGAAATGGAATGGAATAATTATTAATAACGAACTCTAATAAAACTTTATTGTAGCAAACGTTTGCAACGATGACACGTTAACGAACTGCATAGTTGGTTGCTCAGTAGAAACACATCCTATTTATTACACATCCACATGCATATTGTATACGAATGCAACTAACAAAAGGATGTGGTTCTACGAGAGAAACCGTCGACGAGAAAAAAAAAGATGAAAACATCGTTTCGTCAAAACCGCGAATCGCTATATCAAATCGAGCATCAATTGCACATTACACATCCGCTCATTATTTCTAGGATGTGGTTCAATCGCGAAAGAGAGAGCCCCACCATTCTCTCTCTCTCTCTCTCTCCCTCTCAAAAACCGTTAAAAGAAGTAAGCAGGATGTAAGGCGCCCATCGCGATCTTGCAGCATCCTGATAAGGCTGCAAAACCGCAAACCGAGATAAGCGCATCCTGATAACGCCCGATCTCGATGCTCAAAACCGCAAACCGAGATAAGCGCATCCTGATAACGCCCGAGCTCGATGCTCAAAACCGCAAACCGAGATAAGGATGATGCTGCCCCCCTCCCCCCTCGTCTATAAACTGATTTTCACAATTTCGTTCGGGGTGATCCAGAACCCCCATAGCATCACCTACTATTACTATTTTTAGTGCACATGTCATATAAACTACTAACTCAGAAAAGGTTAATATCAAATCTAGTTCATTTGTTGGTACTCTTCTTTCACCTCCATAGCAGGGTAATTTTTGTTTACCAAGATATCTCATAAATTAACTATCTCTAAGTACTTATAATCATTGAGCTTGTAAAAGGATAAATTATAAACTTAGTTTTATGACGGGAGTGTTATTACATCTTACCCAACGCCAATGCATCGATAACAGTTTAGTATTCTCACGAGTACGTTTCTGACGTCCTGTTGCATCGCTCCACATGTAGCGGTCCGTTGGAAGACCATGGGAAGTATATCCAGTTACTGGATTCCAGCGTTGATTTTCGTATACATAATAATTATGAGTGTCTACCATGGAGTTTATCCCTGTATTGTTATCTAGGCCTAAATGTATCAGTACATGTAAATTTAAATTTGAGCCTTACTTTTGTTTTCCAATAACTATATACAAGACGTCCCACTTGAAATAATTGCATGCGAAACTTCAACTGAGGCACGCCCTGTATAATGTATTACCTTTTAAAAATAAACCTCCCCATCCACCGGTGTAGACCCATGCAGTACTGTCATATCCTATTCCCCATGTTACACCAACAGGACAAGTTTCAACCTTTTTCAAATGTCCACCCATCTGTCTCCAAAATAATGCAATTGGGTCAATGATGACCTAGAATTAATGATAATAAAGCAACATTATGTTACCATTATTCCCTGACTTGTATAATTATCAATTAATATAAAAGCGTTTACATACAGATGGAGATTTATAAACTACACTACATAACGTCATTAGCCCCTTGATTCTCAAATGAGTGATACTCTGTGGTAATATTCTATGGCTATAAAAAGTAAATTCTCTATCATCGATAAGTATTCTGTATCCTCGCATGTCGCAAACAATTTCTAACATGAAATCAGAACCGGCTTTCAATGGGCTATTTCCGTTTCTTTCTTCGTCACCCCACTGTCCATTCTGATATGTATTGCGTATAATTATGTTCTCTTTGAGTCGTGGGTTAAAGTGTAAAGCTACATCATGGGTATCCACCATGGTCTTTTGTTTCAAGCATGTTGTTGTATAACATACAAGATTGAATGATAATCTGAAGAATAAAATACTCATTACTTCTAATAAGTTTAATTGAGTTAATGTAGTTTCAATTATTTATTTACCTATCAGCATCATCGTGCACGCAGACTGTAATTTTTAGGGAACTACCTGGCTCAAAACCATTTTGTAATATAGACTCAAATGGTAATTCTTTCCCTGCCACGTCCAATTCTTGTATGTAACCATCATTAATTAACTGATTTTCCTGGAAATAATTAACACAGGAAATGTTTTATGAAAACTACTTTATTATAACTCTATGTGTGCCTTATCAACTTGCCTCTGCAGCAGTTGGATCATACACATATACATCTCCTAATGCTGTCGTGGTCCAAATTGAATTAGGTCCTGGTCTTCCATATACGTTATTCATTTGGCAAGAAACTGGTCGTGCAAAAGAATCTTAGAAGTGAAATATATTACAGTGGGTAACTCGCTTGTTGCACGAAAACGAGACCGGAATTTCAGGCAAGATTCAAGGTTTTTGAAATGAACGAGGTGTCCAATTAATCACATAAATCGATTTCCTACCTAACTCCTCCTCTATTAAATCGAAACCGTTATCAATGTGTACATATTACAACATAAAGAAACGCAGTCGCGGTACGACTCGTAAGTACTTAGCACACCTCCACGAAATTACCATTTCCCACTTTGCGCGAACAAAATACAACGAACAAGATTCGCGTAAAGAACGGGCATTTGGTCGGGAGTGCAATGAGCGAGAACTTACTGTGTACTTTTAATTGTCCTTCAACTTATGGATTAAGATACCTGAAGTTAAATGTTTTAACCAATCTTCCATGTCAGTGTCACTGAAGAACTGTAATCTAAGAACTTTAAGACGAGGTAGTCGAGGAGTGTGTATTGCTATTCTTGGGCTGCCTGGTTCGCTGCAGCACACTACACACATAATTTCAGATACAGGAAATTGAACCTAAAAGGGAAACATTTTTTAGTTTGAACGATTTCGGGTATTTATCAAAGATATTTAATGAACCTACAATTGTTGTTGTTCTATTTGAATTTAAAATGGTTACAGTTCCAGAATCTAGAGAACCACTGTCACTACTTATCCATTCTAATTCGATAACACACTCTTCATACGTAGTACTGCCTTTAAGTTTACATTTTGCATCACTATTTTTTACCCAAGATGACCTGTAACATATTATTATAAATGAACAAGTTTTTAATATATTTTTGTAGAAAATATTCAAATGATAATCGCATTGATTCAGTAAAACCTTACTTTTCAACAACTTTCTCATATATCAAAGGATCATATTCTACTTTTTGTAATCTTTTCTTTAATTCTTCTAAAATACGTATTCTCCATGGTTCTGCTATATCTCCGTGACTTGTACCATTAGTATCTGCGATCCTACATGTTTCAAAATAAATGGTATGTTTAACTACGTATTTAGTAGGTACACTCGAGATCTACATTATAAAATGTTTCAACCCTTATCGGACGTTAGCGTATTGCACGTGGCCTTCTCGCGAGGCCATGTTGTGGGTTAATAATTTTAAATATTAAATATACCATTTTGGAGGATTTGATGGGTCCATAAAACATGCCCCAGCTTCTACTTTGTACCAGGAAGCATCGCATTCAGCCCAATACATTGCACCGGAACTTTCATCTTCTCCGTAAACACCAGAGTCGCTTGTTAAATCAGGATCAAATATACTTCCATCCGTTTCTGGGTGAGCTTCCACGCCTACCATAGATCCAACCGAATGAACAGGACTCCAAGCAGCTGGATTAATCTATTTCAATTTGCAATTTTAATTTTAATCGACAAAGTAAGATATAGATAATTAATTTTTTTATTAACCTTAACAGTACTGCCCATGCCTTTTCCAGAGACTACAAAGGATTCGCCAGTTTTAGTGAGTGATTCATTTGATATAGTTATGTTTGCAACGCTAGCCTCAGTAAGATCACCCATGTCCAATGAATGCGCGGATCTACATTTAATTGTATATGTAAGAATACATTAAGAAGAAATAGTTAAACACATCGTGAAAATGAATAAAACAAGTAACAGTATTACTTTTTCTTTCCTTCGTTTAAGTATATATCCTGAAAAGATGTCTGCTGAGGATTCTTGGTACCGCCCTCATTTGATCGTTGCCATAATTTCAAAGACGTTGGCGTTGGTGCCGATCGTGACTGTTCTTCCCATTCCCTGATCAGTGTTGTACCTTCGCTAGTACTATGTGGTCGATTCTGTAAACAAGCATTATTTTAGTATTATAAAGCAGAGAAACGCTAAACACCTTGAAATATAATAAATGTATGTAACATTTACTATAGAATTAATATTTATAGACATTCAATATTTTGTTAAAATAATTACCAATGACCCCCAACTCTGATGTCTCTGTTGCTGAGGAGTACCACACATACTATGTCTGTTACTTGACGTTAAACTGGCATTACTGCTTGCTCTACTAAGTTGTAGCGGTGCGTTTATTAATCTCCATTTTTTACCTGTTAATTCTGAACGTGTGATATTTGTACGATAGTATAAACTTCTATCTTCGTGGCCAATGGCCCAAACCTAATAAAAATGAAATAGATGAATACAAATATTTCTATGAAAATTAGAATAAATTACCGACTGAATAATTACTGAATTACCTGATCATTAGGAGCAACTGACACTTGTGACATTTTACTGAGCATTTCCACCCAGCCTGTACCAGTAGCCATTTGCTCACAAACTCCACATATTTCACCCTTAATACCTTTCCTAAACCACACTCCACCATCTTGTGTTACTGCCCAAACAGAATCTGTACCTACACTAACTTGTACTAATTTCAAATCTTTTTGAGGAGGTTCAATCTCCACCCAATCATCCCCTATAAAATAAAATATATTGTATTATATTTGTGATTACTGCAAAAGTTACGAATGTGCATGCAAAGTTTGAAACATTATAAAGTTTATATACCCATAGGATTTTCTCTAGTAACACCTGTACGCACCAATGCTTTGCCAACCATTAGTACAGCCCAAACAAGACCAGTTATTCCAACACTGATTTGGCATACCTCATAACCATTTGCTAATTTGATAGAGCTCCATCTCTGCCCTTCAGGACAGGTAGTGCTGGTACTAACACGAAACATTACCTGTACATTATAATCACTAGTAATTATGTCATTTAATTTCATTAGAATTAGAATTATGTATAAAGTTAAGTGCAGTTACAATAACCAAAATTATATTTTACATTATTTTTTAACAATTAATGTAATAGTCTATGCTTCATTAATTCCTTTCAAAAAATTTTTTTAAGAGTTATACCCTCCCATGAGCAGTTACTGCCCAGACTACTAGGCATCCAGGATTACCTCCAGGTATTTGATTTCCACCCACAGATATGTCAATAAATGGTTCCTAAAAGTACAATATATCCTTTATATGTATATTACAGTAATGTAAAAAAACTACAAGCTTCTATAAATCAGAAACTACCTCTGTCGCATCTTTGTGAAGAGGTGCAATAGCACACCACGAATTCATGGCACTATATCTTCGATAACGAACCCATTTCCTCCGTCTGACACACGACTTCCACTGTTTCTTGGTGGTATATACAGCCGGGAAATCAACTGCATATGTCCATCCCTATCAAAATATTAAATTCTCTGTGATCGTAAAATCTATGTTTCAATGACAACTGACAACAAATCTACATATAAACAAGAAACCATAAGAAACAACAACAAAGAAAAAATTACAAAATTCTAATAACAATGCGATAACAAGAAAGAAATTTATTTGTATATCTTAAATAGATTTTGTGTTTACCATATCATAAAAGGTAAGACTTTATTTAACAAAATGTTGGTGAATAGAACTTACATAATAATCTAACATAAAAACAAGAAATTTTATTTAACTTAACACATTGACAGCCGTGGTGGTCACTACTGAGTGATATTGAATATTCCTACAACGCAGTGGTAGCTGTAGTTGACTGATGCAATCAAACACAATAAAAATGTGTAAAAATCGCAAACAATAACATTTATAATTTTGCAAATACAATTAATATTAGAATTGTGCTTTAAAATAGTAAGTCTACATGCAAACATGTCAATATTTTTATATTTAGTATTATAAACTTAAATATACATATAAATATACAATGTGATTCTAGCATGGACAATTTCAATCCGGCACTGGAGGCAAAACCAACAAAACACTTACTGACTTGTTTGGCAGTCAATGTGTATAAGTAAAGAAAACGTTTAAATGAAGATTAGTTGATGAAACATATTGCATATAGAAAGAAAAAATGATTGAAAAATGCAATTAGTAGAAACTTTAATATTTACATCATGATCCAATGGCTGTCCATCCAAAGTGGTTTCTATTTGCCAATCACCTTCCCATTGCCAAGCCATTGATGGTAATTTCACTTTGTCTCTACTACGATCAACTGTACCATCCTGATTAGAAAAGTTGTACCTGTCTGTAGGTAATAATCTTCCACTGAATCCTTCTAAAGGAAGCCAACGCTAGAACATTATTCACTATTGTTATATCAATATAAATGATAACATTTGTCTTCATTGTTTAATTTTAATAAACATACTTCATTTTCATATATTTCTTCTTTGATTCTTATAGGTACATCTAAACCATGTACATGTACGTAAACTTGACGATCACCCCCTATAGCCCACATGAAATGTGGAACTGCTGACAGCTGTTTGAACTCAAGACCCAGGTACATAAACTCCCTCCACATATTCCCAGTTGTTGATAGTCCGAATACACGTCCTTCATTGTTTATTGCATATAAATGTGAACTTGGCATTTTAATATAATGTCACAAGAATGTTCTAATTCACCTGCAACATACAAATTTTAATAGTATAACATATTATCGATGCTGTTATAAATAACATGTAATGCAATTAAATTACAGAGATTGAATCCGCTCATTATAATTACTTCATAGAACGAGTAAGCATTGATAACAATAGCACATGTAATGAATCAACCCACAGTGGTATCAAATTTTACATACATAAGACATCTATATATATATAATAACCAGTTTCTATATCCTCTGTAACAGTCAAAATATCTCAAAACACAGAAGACATAGAAAGCTGGAAATACTTCAGATTCAAGTGTTAAAATTAAATTAGTAAAGAATACTGGCACAGAGCACGGCAGAAATACAGATACTGTTTCGCGAATCTGCCGGCAAATTTTATTATATTTAATTTTAAGCAATAACAATCAACAAAAATTGGTACAACTATTGAATAAACGATTGCTTATACGAGATTAAACATGTCAGTAAACATAGCCTATAGTCTAAAATAGTAGCATACCTCCAGAAATAAGCCAGCCGTTGATGTTTCAACGGGTATTATGCTAGTAATAGTTTAAATATAAGGTAATACCTTTTTCCGTACGAAATAGCAGATTATCTACTATGTCTTAAGGGCAATATTAGATAACCGACATAGTTTTCCTGCAGAAACATAATAATTCAATCGTGAACAACTGATTAGATGTTTGCTGACCTTTTATTTAACTTTACGTCGATTATAATATATGTACATTTTGCAACAGGGACTAAATTTTAGTTCAATATCTATTTAATTGCTGAAACCAGACAATTTGAATAGACAAATTGGGGATCTTAAAAAACGTGACTTTGTAACAATGTACAAACAACTGTCACTGCTACTATGTACCGATTAGAACGTATTGTTAGAAGCGAGGACCCATTGTATATACCGCTACATACTGGGTAGCCATCTTTCCGTTGATTATTTTATCTAAGTATGCAATCCAAAATTATCTCAGTTACTTTCTCATTTAAAACATAAAATAAATGTATTCAGGGTACCATTAGTAGTTTATGAATTATTTGAAATCTATTTTTTTATTATTTATAACAACAATCCAATAATAAATGTATTGCAAGTTACCTAATTTTCATAAAAGAGGTACAGTGTTCCCTCCTTAGCGTCTCGTTTTTCTCTTCATTATCCTATTACTTATCCAATAGTATTTCTCCTTGTCATTGGCCACGAAACGTTACCGAATCACCAACCAATAAGAAATAGTATTCATTAATTCACAGCGTCGCACTTTGTCACCCAAATACGCGACGCTAAGGGAAATATGTACCAGAGAGGAAACGAGAGTACTCACGCCCGGGGTTTTAGTGTCATATGGCGTACGTCTGTCAAGTAGCACATGCGCCATCTACGAAATAGTTACTAAGATCATAAGTTCCTAGCACATAGAGATTTTTATATACGTTATCAGAGAGGAAATGAGAGTGCTCACGCCCGGGGTTTTAGTGTCCCCGGTATAGTACTGCCCTCTAGTCTAATTTTTAGTCTCGACCAGAACCTGCATCATCTTTAGCCTGAAACAGAACCTGCATCATCTTTAGCCTGAAACAGAACCTGCATCATCTTTAGCCTGAAACAGATCCTGCATCATCTTTAGCCTGAAACAGAACCTGCATCATCTTTTTAGCCTGCACCATAACTTGCATCATCTTAGGTTGGATCAGAGCCTACATCATTTTTTAACATAGAAATAGCATCCACGCTGGCATTATTTGGCATCCGCTGCCAATATGTAATAGAGAAAAAATTCCGAAGATTATAAAGCACGTTTTGCTCTCAAATTAATGTAACTTTTGCAACAATTGCGGTAATAATATAAATTATAATAATTTAATATTCAATGTGAGGCAGACCTTGAGATCATGTTAGTTTGTAAGAGAAGAAGAACCGATCTTTGTAATAGTAGATTATGTTAAATAGCATTAAATAAAACTCTTCGCTAACCAACAATTTCGATCATATACATTTTCCTACAATATCTTTAATGATGTCAAAGCCTGCAAAAGGATTTATGAAAATATTTTTAGACTGTGTGCAGTCTATGGACTGCAGCTTGTGATGCAGCTTGAGATTAATTAGAACTTACGTCGGGTAGAAGCAAATGAACGACACACGAATATTTATGAGAGAATAAAAGTGGGAAATAGTAAGAAATCCGACGTCGAGCTGTCTTGAAAAATATTGTTCCACTCTGATACGATCACGGTGGATCGAATTAATGATTTTTTATTTCTTTCATGAATCTTTTTCGATCGTATTTGTTTCTTTTTTCTGATTAAAACAACATCTACCACGATATAATTGCGATTATAATTTCTCGTGTAATAAGCGATTCAATTTTCGGGCATAAAAGGGGACGGCAAATGCAAAAGCAAGAGAGACAGAGAGTGGCAGGAACTTTTCTAAGAGTGATTAATGAACAAGACAATATGATTCCTAAATTTTTAGTTCTATTTGTATGTAATTTCCATCAACAGATTTGTCAGATTTTTCTGGTTAAAATCAAGCCAAACTCGATAGAGTTTCAATCGTATTGTCGTCATCCCGGAAGGAGAACAACTTTAGTGGTTTGATAAAAAGTCTTTTTTTTTTTTTTTTAGAACTAGCGAACTCACTTTAGGGTAGGACAATTGTACGGGAGGAAAAGTGAAAGTTGGCAATGAAACAAGGGATGATCGCTGGCGAGGATGTCTGATTTTCGTCTACGTCAAGGATGGGCTAAAGTCTTGTAGGAAGACGGTTATATGAGAGAACAGGCAAAAAGGAAAAGAGAAAAGAGAGTGAAGAGGACGGTTAGGTTTTACGAGCGCAAGAAACCCTGCGTTTAGAAAACTGCCATCGCCGTTACAAAATCGGTCGACGATGGGACTCGAGAGCGTCGCGGCCACAACATTGTCGGCTATATCGGTGTGAGACCAGAAGACCACTACTAATCCAATTACAAAACTTCTTTATTTTTCATTATTTTTTTATGAAACTTTTACCAACATATTCGTGGCATTTTTCTGATTAAAATGACACCAAATATGATATAATTCCGATGATATTTACTTGTGTAACAAGCGATAAAAGTTTCGAACACAGAGAAGGACAGCGTATGGGAAAGAAAGAGACGCGGCGAGTCGAAGCGTTCGGAAAAGATCAAAGACTGGCATGAGCGCAGGCCTTTAAATGAAAAATGTAACTTCTTTATTATTAATTATTTTTTTATGAGACTTTCACCAATGTATTTGTGGCATTATTCTGATTAAAATGATACCAAACGCGATATAATTCGGATCACATTTACACTAATTTTCCGTTAATGTAATTGTTATGGGAAGGAACTTTCATCGTTCATTATACAGGTAAATATCATCGGAATTATATCGTATTTGGTATCATTTTGATCCGAAAAATGCCACGAATATGATGGTAAAAGTTTCATAAAAAAATAATGAAAAATAAAGAAGTTTTGTAATTGGATTAGTAGTGGTCTTCTAGTCTCACACCGATATAGCCGACAATGTTGTGGCCGCGACGCGACGGTTCTCGAGTGGTGTGAGGTGTCCCAGTGTCATAACCAGGGAACGTCGGGAGTCTCATGTTACACTCTTCGGCTGCGACGGCTCTCGAGATTCGCTGTCCGCTTCTCTTTGAGATATCTTGAAAACCAGCGGTCGAAAAAATTAAATTTTTTAAAAATTGTGTTTTCTAATGTGAAATGTAGTCGCCCAAAAAATTTCTAAACAAAAGTTGTTTGTTTAAACAATATATTAAAAATTTGGTTTTCTGTTTAGTTTCTCTTATTTATTGTTTTTGATCTTCGTTGGTTTCTGCTACGTGGAAACTTGAACTTGCGATCGGAATAAATTAAGAAACGATTAGGCATGTGCGGGCCGCACGATATTCGGGTTCGAGTCGGGTCGCAGAAAGTCGGGCGGGCTCGATTTGGGTGCGCGATACTTCATGAGTCATGACACATCGGGCGGCCTGAGCGTTTCGGGCTACCTGCTCAACTTCGTCGGGCAGGTTCGGAAAGACTCTCGGACAAGTTCGAGCGAGCAAGTTATCGCGATACCTGAGATTCAAAACTCTGCGTTCTTATGAAATACGTAATGGTAATAATGATACTAAGAAATATACTTGGTTTTTTATAATTACTGTCGGTACATTTGGCAAACATACGCATAATCTTTATTTGCATTAAATTTTGAAATAATGCACGTTACACGTGAAAAATTATATATTATATTTAAAACTGCTATTTTTTTACCATATTTAGTCGGGGTACAACAATTTCTATTTTGTTATTTTATTGTGTATTATTTTTTAAGAATTTCTGTTACGTTAATGATAGTTAATTAATAAGTTATATTATTAATAAGTTTATATATAATAATAAGATATTAACTAAGTTATATCACAGTTAATAAAAACAGCACAAAATGTAAAAAATTTTCATAATTTACCTTATTTTTATACCTTCTAAGTGTATGTAACTTTGTAAGGATATTTTAATAATATTATCGATACATATGCAAGTTCATTAGGAGCAACAAATTCGTCAGAATGCTAGAAATATTGTCTCTTAAATTTCTCACATGTAACGTGCATTATTTCAAAATTTAATACAAATAAAGATTATGCGTATGTTTGCCAAATATACCGACGGTAATTATAAAAATCCAAGTATATTAAAAATTACGTTAATTAAGTTATGAAAGAAGTATCATTATTACCATTATGTATTTCATAAGAACGCAGAGTTGAATCTCAGGTATCGCGATAACTTGCTCGCTCGAACTTGTCCGAGATTCTTTCCGAACCTCCCCGACGAAGTCGAGCAGGTAGCCCGAAACTCTCGGGTAGCCCAAAACGTTCGGGCCGCCCGATGTGTCATAAAGTATCGCGCATCCGAATCGAGCTCGGCCGACTTTCTGCGACCCGACCCGAACCCGAATATCAGTCGAGGCCACACATTGTCGGCTATATCGGTGTGAGACTAGAAGACCACTACTAATCCAATTACAAAACTTTTTTATTTTTCGTTATATTCTTATGAAACTTTTACTCGACACCGATTTACTCGATAGTGTCATGTTACACTCTTCGGCTGCGACGGCTCTCGAGATTCGCTGTCAGCACCTCCGTACAACATTGTATTTCAAATGGGACGCTCGGCGAGAACCTCCGATCTCGTATGGAACTATGGAAGGCAGTAAAAAGAACCGCGATTGTGTTCAGCCTTATATATTTATTATTTATAAGTAGTTAGTTATTGTTATTTATTATTTAAACAATTTTTATATAAATAAATTTTTATAATGTTTCTGTATTCATTATTTGAATTATTATTTCAATAATAATTTATTGTTAAAATAATTGTTTAAATAAATAAATTTTTATAATGTATAAAAATTTGTTTCTATAAAAAAATTATTTTCTCATATACTAGTCTGTTTTAGCCTTATCGTTCGGGAACAGCTATCGTGCCGTCGCGTCGCGCCACTAGACGACGCGTCCGATGCGTGACAATGTTGTTTACTCGCCCGTAGACTAGACCTGACTACACTGAGTGCAATGCATTTTCGGTGTCAAAATATCTGTCGAATAAACTGCTTTTGTTTTCAAGGTTTCTGAACATTACGAACGTTAAATTGAGTAGCATGAGAAGAATAGAAAAAGTCAGGACGTGCAGGTCGTAGGAAGTGTAGTTGTAGGTCATTGGATTTGTCTTGATAAATGACGACATAATGCAGGAAAACATAGGGTAGCATTTGAAAAACTAAAATCGACTTAAAACTTTTCCGCACAACCTACCCTGCAAAAAAATAATGTACATCGTATTATGTCCCCCTTCGTATCAAACAAGTTATTTCTAAACTTTTTTTGACAGGTGTAGTCTTTCACGAGATATTTCAATTCTTTTAGATAAATGAAACACCCTGTATATTGGATTTCAAGTCATTGTAATCATAATCATTTGTATAATTCTTTTATGCATACTACTTTGGCAAGATCAAAAAATAAAAACTACTTGTTTCACATTTTTCATAGAATTCAACGGATTTTTGTTTATGGAAATGTCGCACGAAGCAGTTTCTAATGCATGGTAATGTCGCATAAAGGTTTGGTTGCAATATAGTTCTGATTCACGCCACAGGCTAAACAAAAATTAAACGGATTCTGATCGGTGCTAAAGATGATGCAGGTTCTGTTTCGTGCTAAAGATGATGCAGGTTCTGTTCCAGGCTAAAGATGATGCAGAAAAAGTGGGGACACTAAAACCCCGGGCGTGAGCACTCTCATTTCCTCTCTGACGTTATATAAATTCAAATATACAACTACTATACCTCGTCTGTGTTTTATGTTAAATCAGAGAGAGTTCACTATCTTTTATTAAATCGTATGAGCCATCTATGTGTAATGTAACCAACTATACATTAAGATTGCTTTCCAATAAATTCACACAACTTCGTGTGGTAGCGCAACAGTAGACATTCTGGGGTATTTCACGGAATCGAAAATAGTGGGAATGGGGGAAGACCCAATTTAGTGCAACGAGAACATAAAACGGCAAGAATTACTGTACAACATTTAAGTGTCTCCAGAGCTTTTGAAAGGGATACAGTGATAAAGAAGTGAATACCATTGTTTACATTTGCGTTTCTGTAAGTTACCAATGATTACTGAATTCCAGTAAATACTCATTTTAAGGTAGTCGCGCGGTTCTTTTTACTACCATCCATACGAAATCGGAGGTTCTCGCCGATCGTTCCATTTGAAATACTAAGGGTACGTTGGAAACCTGTGTGATAGTCCGTTTCTAAGGCATATGAAACCCATGCCTACAAACGTTACTGCCATTCAAGCAGTAAAAGCATCCGTCTCCGATACAATGTTGTACGGAGGTGCTAACAGCTAATCTCGAGAGCCATCGCAACTGAAGAGTGTAACATGATACTACCGGATATATTGGTGTTAGACCAGATAACCACTACAAATCCAATTACAAAACTTCTTTATTTTTCGTTATTTTTTTATGAAACTTTTACCAACATATTCGTGGCATTTTTCTGATTAAAATGATACCAAATATGATATAATTCCGATGATATTTACGTGTGTAATGAACGACGGAAGTCTTTCCATAACAATATGTACATACATTGTCTCTTCTAGTCTCACACCGATATAGCCGACAATGTGTGGCCACGACGGCTCTCGAGTTTCGGCCACTCACAGCGGTGGTGTGATGTTTTCCACTGCCTTCAGCATGGGATGAATTTCTTATTCTAACGGCAACAGGTGGCATATACATAGTTACATAATTCATTACTTTATAGAGTGCGGTACTTTATGCAAATTCACATACTTATTTATGAAACTAAAGATATTATTAACAAAATGATGAGTAATTATTTACAAAGTGGTTCTGTTCTCCGATTTTGTTGAAATTTAAATATGTTATGCAGCTACACAGTAGGGGTGTGCGAGATCCTGGTCGGAATGGGAATTTTTTTTTGAGATCGGGATGGAATCCCGAAACCATTCGGGATTCCCGATAATTTTGATTACTGAATTAACATTCGAATTACTGAAATCTTCAAGTATGACAACACTTTCGGGAATCCCAGATATTATTCTATATCCCCTACATTGTCAGGAATCGCGAACATTTTTGGGATCTCGTATATTCTCGGGAATCCCGGATTTTCGCGGGATCACGTGTATTCTCGGGAATCCCGGATCTTCGCGGGATCACGTGTATTCTCGGGAATCCCGGATCTTCGCGGGTTCACGTGTATTCTCGGGAATCCCGAATCATTTCGGGATCCCCCCTACATACTCTCGAGAATCCCGAATATTCTCGGAAATCTCGAATATTTTCGGGAATCCCGGATATTTTCGGGAATCCCGGATATTTTACGGAAATCCTGAATATTTTCAGGAATCCCGCACACCCCTAGCAGCTAGACATTTTGAACAACTGTTACTGGCTATATGCATAACAGGCAAACGTGACATACGTCATTATATTCGTCTTGACATACTGAACACGAAATGTATTTATCATTATTGGCGCAAATCAATAGTTTTCTATCTCTGCTGGGTAGGGATGTGCGGGCCGCCCGAATCGTCGGGTCGGGCCGCAGAGAGTCGGGCGGGCTCGATTCGGGCGCCCGATACTTCGTGAGTCACGAATCGTGACACATCGGGCGGTCCGAACGTTTTGGGCTACCCGAGACTTTCGGGCTGCCTGCTCGACATCGTCGGGCGGGTTCGGCAAGAATCGGACAAGTTCGAGCGAGCGAGTAGGTATCGCGATAACTCGCTGGCTCGAACGTCTCCGATTCTTGCCGAACCCGCCCGACGAAGTCGAGCAGGCAGCCCGAAACGTTCAGACTGCCCGAAACACTCGGGCCGCCCGATATGTCACGAAGTATCGGGCGCCCGAATCGAGCCCGCCCGACTCTCTGCGGCCCGACCCGCACCCGAATATCGGGCGGCCCGCACATGCCTACTGCTGGGATATCGGCCGAGATTTCTCGCGCGTGCACAGCGATTATAGCCTCAGTAACGTAAAATTCTTGGCGAAATGGGGTATCTTGTTCGCCCTGGAAAATTGAAAAAATTGGTCTGTTTTAATTCTGGAAAAAGAATGTATAACATGTGTATTTGTCAGGGGCCATAACTGTTATAACAAAAAAAAGTCATGGAATAACAAGTATTTCATCGACTAAAATCGTATTGGTTACAAATAAGGATTATAAGTAATGGAAAATTTCTTCTTTTGTTGGTAAATGTTATCGTTAAGAGAAATTTATTTCGATCGCTGATAACAGTTATCAATGGGAGAAGTTCATTTCGATCGCTCATAGTAGTTATTGATGAAGGAAATTTGTAATAGTTATTATTAAATAGTCCAACTTTCAAATGGTAGACAATCAATTATTTAATAAATTTTTTATTCATGCAATTAATTGCTAGAATCAAAGTTGACAACATGAGTTGTAACATGACTTTTTCAAATTTTTTCCTGACAAATTACACTGTAAATCATCTAACGTTACTTTTAGAGCAGAAAAGGTTCATTCAACGCTAACCTGAGTTGCGGGAACAGCGTGAATTATGCACGCTAGTTTTGATAAATGCGGAAGTCTGTATTTCTGATTTTCCCAGTTGGAAAAATGTTGAAAATTTTTTTTCCAGATTTTGTGTTGTTCTTATGGTCTGTTAATTTGTCTCATTGTACCAAACTTTCTCAATGAATTTCACAGGCTTGACCCACCCGAAAAAAAGTAGACAACTCAGTAAATAAATAAGCGATTGAAATGAATTTTCGGTAATTATTTACTTTAGGGGCTTCCTCATCGATTTTGATTACCTTGAAATATGTTGTCAAGGTCATCATTCTGAACAACTCTTTCCTATACATGGGAGGTTGGCACTGCCTTAAAATGAGAATTTACTGTATCTCTTTCGGGAATCCCGATTATTTAGAAAATCCCAATTCTTTCGGGAATCTCGACTTTTTCGGGAATCCCAATAAATTCGACAATCTTGAAATTTTCGGGTACCCGTCCCGATCCCGAAAAAATGTCGTGGTCCCGACTCGACCCGATATTTCGAGTTCTCGCACACCCCTAACTCGAATAATTATTTTCGGTGAATATTTATTCAGAACATGTTACATCCGATCCACTCGGAGTTAGATTGTAATGTATATTTATCACATATTGTAGGTTTACATATACTACAAGCAAAATATATCAGAATGTCGACGCCCAATGAAACAGCTCAAGAAGAATCAGCGGCGAGAAAGTGGACAGGAAGAGTTATTGAAGGAATAAAAGGCGGCTCATCTATGCAAACACGATTCAAAGTACTTGATTCGAAGAAATTAAGCAAAGAGACAGTAGCGGGTATTCAAGACATGAATTTGGGAAAACTAAAAAACGGAGTTCCTAAAGGTAAGTTTACTTTCGGAAGGTCTAAAAGCAGAAAGGCAGAAACAATGAATTAGTTTTCAACCTATATACAGGGTGTCCCGTAACTGGTGGTACAACCGAGCAGAGGGTGATTCTACATGAAAAACTGAGTCGAAAATATAGAATAAAATTTTTTGATACAAGGCTTTGTTTTCAACAAAAATGGGTTTGAAAATTTGTCTAGTGCGCGTGCACACTACAGCCTGTTCCAGTTGCGTGGGACACCCTGTATTATATACATTGCTTTATATAAAGTTATAAAGCAATTCAACTCAGATGAAACTATTCATTCTGCACCTTCATTTTAAACATGAAATTAATTCAAGTTTTTCTTTAAATACGTATAGGCAAAGCAACAATACGCTTTGATTGTGGAAAAAATACGGGAAGCAAACCTCATATCAATATCGATCCGAAAGGATATCCCAACAAAAAAAATCCCCATATCGAGGTCCCCGAAGGGGTAGTTAATGGTGCCAAAGTTCTCAACAACACTTTGAAATATGTAGGTGTTGCACTAACTGTAGCCTCTGTAGCAGTCGAGGCTTGGCGAATTGGTTCTGCCATCTGGGACGACATATTCGTGCAGGAACATGCAGACGAAATAATTCAAGAATTGGAGGATGCCATTAAGGAACTTAAGAAATCTTTTGAAGACGAAAATGATTCGGAAATAAGGCAAAATATAAAAGACAGTATAGAAGAAATAGAGAAAATTTTGAAAGATACGAAGCGTGCAAAGAAAGTACCTGTGAAAACCATTAAAACAGCTGCATCAGCGGCTGGTGGTTGGGGTGGAGGTCTTGCAGCAGGTAGTGGAGGTGCATGGGCTGGTGCAAACACTGGTGCTCTAATTGGTTCTTTGTTTGGTCCAGTGGGTGCAACTATTGGTGCTCCTATTGGTGCTGTGGTGGGTGCAATTGGACTTGGAGTTGCCGGTGGGGTTGCCGGAAGTTCCCTTGGAGAAAATGTAGCGGAAGCAGGGTTAACTCTTTTGGATGACTGAGAAATATTTTGCATGAATAGGAATCTACTGACACGTCTGACCATCACATACCAGTTCTACTTCTGACAAATGCTAGACACGCGAACTTGATGGATTTTGAAAAAGTTGATTTTATCGAAAATATATCCTTAAGTGAAAAAAATTTATTTCACGTTTCCATCTCCATTTCTTTTCACAGTTCATTTGTGACCTGTAGAGACTTTCGTTCCTTGTGACGAGTGCTAAACGATGTAATAAAAATACTTGAGCTCAAAAATTATGCTCAAGGTCAATTTTAAGGTCAACTTTTTTAACAGACCTTACCAGTTCAAAGGTGTCTGCCAAAGATGTCCTTCAGTACAAATACATCTACGATTATTGAAATTTATAAAACAATCTATTTTCAAGAACAAATTCCCTCCTTTACTTTCCAGTGACACGATTCTTGTGAACATAATTACAGAGAGATTTTCGAACAGAAAGATAAATATTTAATTACTATTTCAGAAATTTGTTTAAGGCTTAAGGAAAGAGCCAGGATTACTAATTACAAAATCGACTTTTTAGCTTCAATGAAAAATAGCGCTAAATAGGTATTTCAATTTTCAACGACAATTATTATTATATTTACTATCAAAAAAAGTTTAAATAAAAGTTTATTTATATAAATTGAAAAAGCATTTATTTAGCTTTAAAACGAGTATAGAAACAGAAAGCATTGTATTTAAACACAGATGAAATATTCAGGTTGAATTAATCATATAATGGCTCGTTTGGTTTAGTTTTCCAGAATTGCGACTGTAATTTGGAAAGTAGCCGAAATATGCGCTGTGCATTACACGGCAGTAACAGTAAATTGACAACTATGCGACGAATACACTCGGATGTGATTTGGCAAAAACACCTTCGATACCTGTAATTCAATATAATTCCTAAACTCACCATTGTAATCATAATCATTTGTTTAATTCTTTTATGCATACTACTTTGACAAGATAAAAAAATAAAAACTATTTGTTTCACATTTTCCATAGAATTCAACGGATTCTTGTTTATGGAAATGTCGCACGAAGCAGTTTCTAATGCATGGTAATGTCGCATGTAGGTTTGGTTGCAATATACAGTGACTCGCAATAATATTCGGACGCTTTTAAAAATCGTATAACTTTGTTAATATTGAACCATACGACTTGGATTTTTTTTTAAGTGAGCACAATTGATTTGCCATATAAAATGAAAGGAATTTTTTACAAAAATTGCAATTGGTCGAAATCACAGAGAAAATAATAAAAGTTGTATTTTGCAACTTTTTTATGCGGGCTTATATTAAAAATTTAAAAAGTACGTTTTGTACATCTGTACGAATTATACATATTCTGAGAATTTCATCAAAATCGGTCAACGTTGCAATGAGCTACAGATGTTCCAAAATGATCACATAAGGGCGAAATTCCCTGACAAGGCCAAAATTCTGCGACTTTCGCCCTTAAGTTTTCATCGTTAAACGTTTGTAGGTCAGTCAAGGAAAGCATTGAAGGCAAATTCGGACACAATTCAATACACAGGTTTTTATTATTAGTAAATCTTAAATATTATTTTACAATGTTATCGCGAATTGTAATGGTGCAGCTATTAGCTCGATATTATTTTCTATTTGTAAGATTACTAGAAATTCTTATAAATAGAGAATAATACCGATTGCCCGGGTCTCACCACGAGGAGGTTGCTACACAAGAGACTCGAAAGGAAGCCAGCAGGAATTCAATACGCTTCCTTGCTTTTTAAATCAGACATATCAATTTTTAAATAGGAACTTTTGAAAGTTCAAAAGTAATTTTCAATTCGTATGACGAACAGTTTTAATCGCGAATAAAACAAATGAAATGAGGACGCAACGACCTACAAGCTCGGGGCGCCCCGGGTTCGCTAATACCCGTACTCACCCACGGCCTCATCCGTGAGTGAATCCCTGAGGAACCTCCGTTCGGAGGAATACCAATTATAAATCAGATATATAAATTTTAGAACAGATTTCTGCAGAATTACAATTGAATTACTCCAGGAATTATAATTACGAAGTAGTTGCATTACATTGCAGTTTAATCATATTGTAATTTATAATTGAGATCTTCATTCAATTAAATTACAATGTAATTCGTAATTTCAATGGAGTACAATTAAAAACACTTTGTAATTAAATTACATTAATTGCGAATTACAATGTAATTAAATTAAAATTGAAAATGATTAAAGAATAATAAAGTAATAGGTAATAAGAGGTAATAACAGCTGTATTTCAATTATATTGTATTTCAGTTACACATATGATTAAAATATTTAAATTTTATTGTATTTCAATTACACGCTAATTGAATTAATTGAAATATTTGAATTATTTAATTCAATTATGACAGTTGAATTACAATATAACTGAAATACAACGTATTTCAAATATGCAATTGAATCAAAACGTAACTGAATTAGCACAACTGTGTCTTAGAATAGCAACTTTTTAAAGTTCAGAAGTAATTTTTAATTGGAAAGAAAAACAATTTTAATCAAAAATAAATCTAGCGAAATTAGTGAGTGAACCCTTGATGGACCTCCGATCGGAGGAATACCAATTTTATTTTAAAAATATAATATAATTAAAATTACAATATAAATATAATAAAATATAAATATAATTAAATATAATTAAAATTAAAAATATAATATAATATAATTTCATAATACAAATTTTATGTCAAAAATAGAATATTGTAACGTAAAGGAGTTTGCAAATGATTGGAATCGGAGTATCTGGGAACACAGGATATATTTTCCAAAAGGCAGACACATTATTACAATTGGTGGAGGAAGACAGGTTTGATATACAATATGGGGTTTCACCAAGGAAGGGAGAGACAATGCTAGCAACGGCAATTAGTAAAAGATTTAAATAAACTTCGCGATACCACCATCGGGCGTCCGGTTTATTTCAACCGTACTCTCCCTCTGGGGCACAACGATGACTCTATCTCGCCGGTTTTCTCATGTCCGTTCGGCGGCCGGCCTTCATGGCCGTCCTCTCCGAAACGTACAGAGGAACCAGGCGTCCCTACTCTCAGGCGGCCAGGAGCTACCCTGTTCTTTCCTCTCGGCGGGCGGCCGGCCTTCAAAAGGCCGTCCTCTCCCATGTATCCAGAGAGGCGTCCAGGTGCATCCCCTGTCCTCTCCTGGGCTGCTGGGCGTCCGATAGCATTGCTTCGTACTCTCCCATCCTGCGGGCGGCCGTGGTCTTACCTCGTCCTCTCCCACAGGTGCAGCAAGAGTGATTGCTCCGCGGTAATCGACCGGTATTTATATCAGCTCGTTGCTAACATTATCAATAACGCGTTACTAGGAAGAAGCTTCTAGAAGTTTTGCCAGTCCCCGCGGTTCCCCGCGAACCGCTGGCCACGCTGCTCCAGCGCAATTCTTCTGTTACATCAGGGGCGGGGGGGCGTCGAGGGGTCTCGACGTTGAATTGTTCTTCGTCGCGTTACAACATGATAATTTTTAGCGGGCATATGCAAAATGTCGCTGACCGTACGCATACAGTGACTCGCAATAATATTCGGACGCTTTTAAAAATCGTATAACTTTGTTAATATTGAACCATACGACTTGGATTTTTTTTTAAGTTAGCACAATTGATTTGCCATATAAAATGAAAGGAATTTTTTACAAAAATTGCAATTGGTCGAAATCACAGAGAAAATAATAAAAGTTGTATTTTGCAACTTTTTTATGCGGGCTTATATTAAAAATTTAAAAAGTACGTTTTGTACATCTGTACGAATTATACATATCCTAAATATTTCATTTAAATCGATCAACGTTGCACTGACCTACAAACGTTTAAGTCGCAGAATTTTGGCCTTGTCAGGGAATTTCGCCCTTATGTGATCATTTTGGAACATCTGCAGCTCATTGCAACGTTGACCGATTTTGATGAAATTCTCAGAATATGTATAATTCATACAGATCTACAAATCGTACTTTCCAAATTTTCAATGTAAGCACGCATAAAAAAGTTGAAAAATACAACTTTTAGTATTTTCTCTGCAATTTCGACCAATTGCAATTTTTGTAAAAAATTCTTTTCATTTTATATGCCAAATCAATTGTGCTCACTTAAAAAAAAATCCAAGTCGTATGGTTCAATATTAACAAAGTTATACGATTTTTAAAAGCGTCCGAATATTATTGCGAGTCACTGTACACAGTTTTCCGTAATGTTTTCTAGGATTGTCGCGGCGAAGTAATTCGGAGTGAACCAGGAGGTGTCAGCCAAGTCCACTAGGAGCAGAATCCGCCAGCTGGCCTGATTACATAACAAAACAATAACGAATCCGGCCGTGTTCAATCACCGTGCGGCGATCAGCAGCAGCGTGGCCGCGAGTGAGACAATTTTGAGAATCCCGAGGAACTCGCGGAAGCTCTGTCTGAGGCAGGGAAACAAAGAAATCGGGGGAGGGACAAAGATAGCCTGAAGAGGAAGCCTGAAGAGGCCTGGCGTCGCTACGGTCGTCGGCCACGAAGAGGTCCGGCAGTGCTGCACCGAGCCTCGCGCTATATCGAGCCGGATTCTCTCTCTCTCTCTCTCTCTCTCTCTCTCTCTCTCTCTCTCTCTCTCTCGCTCCCGTTCGGTCTCGGTTCGGACGTCGTCGACGACGGACCGCTGTTTTTCCCTCCTTCCGCGACCGATCTTGATCCTCGGTGTCGATCGATGACGGGCTTCCGGTTCGCCGACGTCCCGGAACCGACGGGAAACTGGCCAGGAACGGAGTGATCGTCGAGCTAGGCTCGACGTGGAAGAGGAAGAGGAAGAGGAGGAACGACCATGGGCAACACCACCACGAAGAACCACTACTCGAAAAGTCTGGCTGTCGGCAGCGCCTCCAGAAGACCACGCTGGGAGGGATCAGGTTAGACACTGCTTCGGAAACCGTTTCCGTTTGCCCGACCCCGCCAAATATGTCAAAGACCTCCTCGCGCCTCTTCGGGGTTCGATCTCGAGGGTCGAGGACGGATGTCATCTACGCGCCACCGGTCGCCATTTTGATCGGGAGCCCCCTCGTGACAGCTATCTTTCGTTTCGTGTAACGTGTCGCTGTCGATTCAAAAGTGATATATATATTAACCTGACGAGGATCGTTCTGCATGGGAAGCATCCTGCGTGACTGAGTTTCCGGTAACGGCGACTCGCCGTGCGAGTGACGTGCGGTGCGCTGTGTTTGGGCTGGTTTTGATTGGCTTGCTTCGATAGTGGGATGATCGCTAAAATTAGCCAGCCTCCGCCGACTGATCTGTCAAGATCGGGCAACGTTTGAGTGATCGGTAACGAACGCCGCCGGGGGTAATTAGCCAGCTGCTTTCGTTCCGTTCGCAGCCTCGCCGCGCGACCGGGTTATTAATTTTCTGTTGATTAATATGAATTATCGGTAGCTCCGATAAACTTCCTAGGATCTCCGTCTAGATCTTCTTGAGAATATCGATGATGAGTAATCTGCTTGAACATCTATGGTGGTTTATCTGGAAGTCCTGTATTTATTTACCGTCAAATCGACCGGTATCCAAAATTAACTCATGCGCCTCGGGGGCGTTTATTTTAATAATCGATGGCGGCCCTGTTGAAAGGTAGCTGGGCTACACGGGAAAATTAAGTGAAAACATGAGTCGCAGCTATCGGGAAAGACGAATGACAAATTTTGTTTGAAAATAAGGTGTACTGCCGCCTGTCCGTTGCAAACTAAATCATTTCATTTCGCTTGAATGGAGGCATCAATGATATCGCGGTGACCTGAAAACTGTTAAATCTGAAACGTAAATAGAAAAATGAAGGCAGCGTTCATTTTTACGAGAAAGAACAGTGATCGTGTCCTTAAGCTTTAAAAGTGGTTCATAATGCACCTCTATTACTTTGCTCAGCTAATTACATTTTGACATTTTCTTTGAATGGACGTTCAAACTCATTTGGTACGTCTGGTGAAACAAGTGATTTCTCGGAAATTCTATTTACTAGAAATACAACGATATTTATATTTGTTTGAAGAGATTAAAAAACAACGACGGAGTCACTTAATTAAATCAGAATTATCCTTATAGTAGGAAATAGTTAACCCTTATACGATTCACTAAATATTTCTCTTATTTCGCGAGTGAAAGATTGTTTACATAAAAAATTACTCCTTAAAAAATGTGGGTTTACATTAAATATGAATGCTCTCTCTCTCTCTCTCTCTCTCTCTCTCTCTCTCTTTCGCTTTTTTTTATGTAGTATGAAAGTAGTAGTTGCATATTCTTCAGGACTTTATGAACTGTATTACTTACAATCACTTTAACTGATTACATTTTCACGTCTTCAAATTTTATTTATTATAATCACAGCGACGGTATTCTAGTTCGATTAAACAAATTCGTGCAGTGACAGAGACACTCGATTAATTGAAAATCAACCCTTGCCCTTACAATGATCAATTTACTAAACGTTTCTATTCCACATAATTGGAACTAAGAGATTGGTTTGTTTTTATCCAGAGTTAAAAATATCCCATAAAAGAGCTTAAGATAATATTTCGGCTATTTATATTTTACACTTGAAAGTTATGCTTCATGTATAACATCAAAATGTAAAGAAGTACATCTCATAACACACACAAATAGATATCAATCGTTTTGCAGTCTGGAAAAAATGTAAATGAGTTATTTTTCATCCAGAGGAGCGTGGGAGGGTTAAATTAAATACGGATATACATAAAATATAAAATTTCTTCCTCTTATTGTATAGTGTTAACACTAGATTTACGGGACCCGTTGAAATGACGAATTCTAATATTTTTCATTTGAGATTGTATCGATGCAACCATAAAGGATTATATTCAATGAATTTATTTCTTCGGGTACACATTACAAAAAGAAAAAGACTAAACATTTGAATGGACACAATCATGGTCACGGATGGTCATTTGGTTTGCAGTCTTGTTATTTTTATCGGGTAATGTAAAATGGTGACTTTATCGTTCCGTAAACCTAGGGTTAACAATGAAGCAACTCTGACGATCACAGTGACGAAATAAGTGACAAGGGGTTGATCCCAAGGAGTTACGGTTCGTAGGGGGTTGCAGGTCAGTATGAAAACGAGGGCAAACTGTCTGCAATAACGATAGGTATGTTGTACAATTGTATCGGAGACGTGTCGAGTCGGTGTCCGATGTCGGCTAGGAGTCTCGCATAGTTTTCCTACCCTGAGGACCGCACAGCAGTAGCCCTCAGATTGCCAAACGTTCAAATTTTATTTTGGGAGCGCCACCTGCGGACCTGTGTCGAGAATGTGTGTTCTACGCATATGTGAGCATCGTTCTGGCACGTGCGAGCTTTCCGTGAACTTATTAACGACCGAACTCATTTATGCCATACTCCCTAAACATCACGACATCGATGTATTAAGGGGTTACATACAGTTAGGAGACGCAAAAAAAGCAATTTTTTAAGAATTTTTCCTGAGAAGACCTTTACATCTATTAATGTAAAAATTCGTACACATATTATGGTAACTTTTAACTGTATTTTAACATTTTTTATTTGTAAAAATAATCATTTTGAAACCTGCTATAGCTGATCTCCTGGAGCTCCTCTAAAAAAAGGCGCTTTGCGGTGACCACTATATCTATGGACTGGATCATCAAAAATGAAAAAACCAAACTGATTTCGTTAAAGAAATGTATAATCTAGTAATTAATCGAAGGAATAAGCAAAATAAAATTTTGTGACAAAATGGCAGCTTTTCAAAGAAAAAAATCGATTTTTCATCGGAGAGAAAAAAGCTTCGATTAATTACTAAAAAATATACTTAAGAAGCTTGTGTTAAAATTTGAGAGTGATCGGTTCAGCCGTTTCCGAGAAATCTTGGTCAACGACTTTGAAAACACAGTTTCGAGAAAAACGCGTCGAAAGATCGCATTGAAATGCTCTGACGCTCTCAAACGCTCTGACACGTCTTTACAAATATGCGTGTAACTTCGAAAATAATTGCCGGATTGATTCGAAATTTTTTGTGCGTCTACTTAAATATATGTACATTACGAAAATGAAATAAAAAAAAATCGATTTTTTGAAAATTCTAACTGTATACAAAACCCTTAAAACACAGTGCACCGTCCATTGTTCCCTTTTCCACGTGGACGTAAGAATGGCCGATCTAGGACCGGAAGATACGATTAGGAAAGATCGTGATAGAAAGATTGTGGATGAATTGTACAAAACACAGTTGCGTGAGATATAGATAGTTGACGGCATCCGGCCAGCGCGTTTAAAATAGTAAATTAAATTAATAAATTACTGTAAGTAGACGAAATTTTAATCGAAACGTTGCAGTTTCTGTCGGTTTCTTTCCTTGGTGAAATAATATCGTTAAAACGCTAAATCTACGATAACCATTATTTAGCTCTTTGACAGCTGTGAATGAGTGAATGAATACTTAACCCTTAACTAGTATAAAGGGGTATTTCATGACCCTAACAAATTTGTTATACACTTTCGTTATTATATTGTACGATATTTGTATATATCAAGTTTCTTTAATTTCTTTCGAACACTTAGATTATTTAGTCTTAAATTAATATACTTCAAGCTGTGTGAGTAATCCGAATCGTAATCCGAACAAACATTACTGCACTTAATTAAGCTGCCCTTTATGTACTGGTCATTTAGAAATTGATAGATCTTTATATATCACAAGATCGTACGGAATTGATGACTACTTATTTCTCTGCAATTCATTAGGTATACAAATTCATTCATAGCCGAGTCATTATAATTATCTGTTCACGAACAATTGAAACACCGAATGTGTCAATAACTCACTGAAAGAATACTGATTATTAGACTGCGGATTGTCTGCATTTATAAAAACCGTACATACTTACTTGAAACACAAAACAGTAAAAACACCGGAAGAACATGAGCATTCGTTCGTGTGATTTCGAAATAATTAAAATTACTAAAAAGAAAAATGTATTTTTGTTTAACTTTCGCATCTTGCAATGGATACAGAAAAATTTTTATTTTGCATAGAGGTCCGCAGTCTAAACCACAATAACGTCGAAAACTAAGTTCTCGAACAATTGTCCATATTTAAACGGTGATAATTTCGTAAAAAACGATAATACGAGAATAAATGTGGACTCCATTTAAAGCTACAGGCCTCCAGTTTAAAAAATCATCATTTCATTCTACGATTTTTTCATAGTGTAGCGGCCGAGAAACCGAAGACGCGTATTTTTCTCGAAAATTCACGTACAAACGTTTATGAAAATATTGAAAAATTTTTCTCGTAAACCACCACAAAATTCAAAAGCTCGAAGATTCTCCTTCACAACGACACCTTCTTAAAAATTGATCAAGGATTTTGTTTTAGTCGTTTTATCGAGCTTTGAATGAGAGGTGTGCCGCCAACTTTACAGTAATTGTATAAGTGTACACCATGAGGGCTTTACACAACCGAACGTGCTCCATATTTTTGTTCCACGTAACAGTGAAAAGAAATCGTTACAAAAGGAGGCTACAATCGCCATATCTATGGCAGTTTCGAGTACGACAAAAAATCCTTTCAGTTTTTGGAGACGTTTAAGCATCTTAAAGGAAAATGAATACAGCCTTGCGAAAGTAGAGGCTTCAAACTTTAAAACGAGTCCAGGTTTGTGGTTGTACCATTCGTTTTCAGGAATTTATCGCAATTTAAATATCGACAATTTTTCGAAAATCGGAGATGAAATACTTTTTGAAACCGCTATGTATTTATTTTTAAGAAAATTATATCTACTGTATGAATCGATGTGGATACCGAATAAGGTGCGTAAAATCCACAATTCGTTGTGAACAATGTCTTTTTATTCGTTGATTCAATCAGTCAGTGAACAAAAATACTGTTCACGGTTTGTGAAAAAGTGTTGGTAATTATTTACTTTGGGGGCTTCCTCACCGATTTTGATGACCTTGAAATATGTTGTCAACGTCATGATTCTGAACAACTTTTTCCTATACATGTTACCGCCGCTCGTGGTTAGTTTACGAGATATTTGCAAAGATGTTTCAACATCTCGAAAAGTGATCGGAGTAGGTGTGGGTTAGGGTTAAGGTCAGAATTAACAGATTTCTTAACGGATTTCTATTTGAAGTGGTGTATATTTTATAACACCACTTTTTTTTTACTAATTGTGAAATTACATTGTGTTTTTATACGTCTTTTGTTTCGATTTCTAATGTAACTAGTATTATGGCATCGAAAAATTAAGTTTTCGCGATCAAGTAGAATATTTTCGTTGCACTTGATACAATTCATCGTGCCATGGATCACTTTACTGTTAACTAAAAAATCTATCAACTTTTCCTGATTGTTGCAGATATCCAAGAATTCGTATAGTTTCATGCTTAATACTCAGAACAGACAAGACAGTGGGTCTCAACTAATTGAACTCGTTTTTAGTTGTGGCCATAATTTAAGATCTAACCCACACCTACTCCGATCACTTTTCGAGATGTTGACACTTTTTTGCAATTATCTCGGAAACTAAAGCTGAGCGGAGGTAACACGTATAGGAAAAAGTTGTAAAGCAACGTGGAAATTAATGTTTAGAAAAATATACCTGAAAAATACATATTTCATCGAATATCTTGGAAACCATTACAGCTAGAGAAATAGTTTAAAGGGCGAAGCTGCGAAATTTTTTACAATGGATGGATCTGCCAAAGCAGATTTAAAATATCACTGTTTGTTATTAAAATTTTCAATGAAATTAAAAACTGTAATACAAAGTCGACTTGTGGTCTAACAATTAAAACCCCAGATAAGTTCAAAACCGTAAAAAAATAATTTTGTCCAACTAGTGGCAAGAGTGCCTTGTTTTTGATATCAACGTAGATCTTCCTATTGGACCCAATACAAATAGCAATTTGAACTGGCTACCAGAAAATTAGAATTCAGTCGGAACGTCTGTAAATCTGTAAAACTTTCGAAGAAGCTTTTCGTAACGCTTCGGAACAGCAGCTACAGTGAGTGTAAAAAGTATTCGTACACCTCTTGTAGCCTTAAATAACCATGTATTTCTCTATGTAATTGCACACATGTTTATAAAACTAAACATAATTGTAATTGTTATGTATGGTAATTATTTACATTAGGGGCTTCATCACCGATTTTGATGACCTTGAAATATGACCCGAAATATGTCCGTATATGACCTGTCAACATAAATAGACAAGACAGTGGGTCTCAACTAATTGAAGTCGTTTTTAGTTGTGGCCATAATTTAAAATCTAACCCACACCTACTCCGATCACCTTTCGAGATGTTGACACTTTTTTGCGATTATCTCGGAAACTAAAGCTGAGCGGAGGTAACACGTATAGGAAAAAGTTGTTCAAAATGATGGCCTTGACAACATATTTCAAGGTCATCACAATCGATCTAACCCACACCTACTCCGATCACTTTTTGAAATGTTGAAACATTTTTGCAAATATCTCGTAAAGTAAAGGCGAGCGGCGGTAACATGTATAGGAAAAAGTTGTGCAGAAACATGACCTTGACAACATAATTCAAGGTCATCAAAATCGGTGAGGAAGCTAAAGTAAATAATTACCAAAGTGTTTTTCGATGGCACCGTGCGAGGCAAGAAGACATGAATTGGGGTCCCGTTTCAGGGCTTCCAGCACCGCCGGGGAAGCCGATTTTAATACCAGGTGCAGACGAATCCCAGCCCGAGGTGGTGGCCATTCGTTGGGAGAGGTCACCGAGTAACGGTGGCTCGGCCATCGTTGGATATCTTGTCGAACACAGACGACTCGGATCGCAGCATTGGGTGCGCAGCACGCCAGGGTTATGCACCTTCCCGGAACTGACCTTGAGCGGCCTCGAGCCTGGATGGCGCTACCAATTCAGGGTCAGAGCGCAGAACGCCGTGGGTCTCTCGCGGCCCAGCGAGATCTCAGATCCGCTGACTGTGACCTTGCAAAGGTCCGCCGCATCTCCACCATCCTTCGACCTTGAGCTCAAGGACACGACCGTCCTTGAAAATGATCAGGTGCCTATTCCTTGAGATTATTAGAGTTTTATTCAGTACGTTCATTTCAACAGAAACGTGTTTTATAATTGATTACACGTGTTAAGATCATTAGACCTACAGTCAGGGACAATATGGACACTCTTAAAAATCGCTTAACTTTTTTTCAGATTGATCCAAACGACTTGAATTTCTTCTAGATGTTAGAACGACTAGTTTTCTAGGCAATGAGTAAACAAAAATTTCTTTAGATTGCGATTGGTTGGAATGATGAAAAAATTAAAAAATGATGATTTTTCGACCTTTTTATCTGAGTCTGTAACGGTAATTTAAAAAATGCATTTTGTTGATTTCGGTAACTTATATACATACTGTATATATGATTGCAAGTGATAGAAGTTAAATAAAAATGTATTTCTTCTTCCAATAATTCTAATAAGTTGAACAGAATGTTGCAACGTTTTTAAATCATTTTAATGTCTTTACAATTTAGAATCCACCTAGTCAGTTTTACCATAAATCCTTAAAATCCGCAATCTAATGGTTAATATCTGTAAAATCGTACAACGTCGATCATATAGAAAGAAGTAAACAATTGTTGGTTACTTCTACATTTGATAAAAAATAAATAAATGTAATTGTAATGGCCGAGGTATCAATTTTATCACATTTACTTACTTTTTATCGAAATGAAACGTCAAACGAAGCGTTGTTTTTTTTTCTCAAATAGAATGTACACTATTTCATCAATCTCCTTCACTTTTTATTGTGCGGAGTTAATTGATATAGCAAATGAACGACTCGCATCAAATGATTTTAGAATGCAATTGTTATGGATCATTTTCATCAAGGAATACTATTAGACTACAGTTTCGTTATACAAAGTGAGTCATTAAACTGTACCGCTGAAGCTTATTTGAAAGCTGTTTATTTTTATAAAAATGGTTTCAAAGAAAAGTATGGTATCGACCTGAGTGTACGATATAATAATTAGTTTTTGGTGTTTCCTTTTTGTAAGAAGATATGAAGGTGATCTCGAGCAAATTTCAAGTTCAAATTAATTTTTGCATTACTGAAATTCGTATACACAATTAAAGAACACAGAAACCAATCGATATAAGTCCAATTTTCTTACCTGAATTTATTTGAACTAAGCGGTTTGGTTTTCTTCACAAGTTTATTATATATTCTTCTAGACCTTTATAGACACTGGTATCTTATTTTTGCAACCAAGTTTTAAAAGATTTCTTACCTCAATTTTCATGTTTAGGGGCTCACACTGTTGAGCCCTTCAGTTGTAACACTGTAGATTCGGTAATTAAGAAAAGCAAATAATAAAGGAAAATTTTTAATCTCTTTTTATTTTCAGGCTGAATTCGTCGTGCGGTTTACTGGTTCGCCACTGCCGAAAATTTCGTGGTTCAAAGATGGCTTTGAAATTTTCAGCAGCAGGCGAACTAGAATCATCACGGACAGCGGGAGAACTGTTCTCCTAATTCATCAAGCCGCGTTGAATGACGAGGGTGAAATCAAATGTACAGCTACTAACAGAGCCGGTCACACTAGCACCAAAGCTAGACTAATTCTGGAAGGTGTGCAGGACATTCCACTTAATTTTCTCCTTTTATTTTATTGTTAATTCCTATATAATAATCCTTTATTTAATATTTAACCCTGGAGAAACTTCTAGAAACTTTAATTTCAAAAATATGCAAATGCTATTCCAAGCATATTATATCTCTTTGTTGAAACTATTACTTTTTACTGCTCGTGTCTCCAAGATTGATATTAAAGAATCGTTTCATTGTGAATAGCAACACAATAATATAAACTAATAAGAGTTTACATTAGCATTAAAAGTTTAAAGGAGCGTAAAAATGTTTCTAGAGTAATATTAAAAAATCATTTATTATCGCTTATGTCCTAATGTCAGTTTTAAAGAATTATTTTCATTTTGGTAATAATGTTGCTTTTTAAACTTAAACAAACAAATCTCGTTGTAATGATTTCGTAAGAGAAGAAGTATTATCCCCTAATGTTCCGAGTATTTTTTAATGCCATCAACAATTCCAATTGTTAAAGTGTGTGAAACTCTTGAAACCTAAGAATTTTATTCTCAAAAGAGAAACAAAGTATTTGTGAATTTATTTACTCTCACTTCTTTTAGTGATTTACTTTATTCTGAGATAGATAAAAACAACACTATGGCTATTACCATCGAGCATTAGGTTGTAGATCACAGTAGCATCAACCAAATATGTTTAATCGAATTTTTATTTAGTATTAGATCGTCCCAGAAATTACTGCATTCCACTAATGCATACAATGCAAAGTCTAGTTTTGTTGCAACAGCAAATTGCCTGGCTACGTAAGAGGTAGCTTGGGAACTAATGAAACGTTAATGAACAGATGATCACGTTGTTTGTATATGCACGTATCATTTAACAATATTAAACCGTGCACATTGCGACAGAAATTTTTGGGACAACCTAATGTGTACACTCTCGCTCATAAGTCTTAGGACATCTCTGGTTTTTAGTAAAACTCTGGTATTTCGTATAGATTATGAACCTTTAGTACAGATTATGAACTGTATTAAATACATAATATAAATATCCTGATATGTTCAGTAGCATTACAACTTCAACGTAGTAATTCATTAAAAATTATGAAATGGCCACCCCAATCATCAGATTTGAACCCCTTAGAAAAATTAGGGGATGAACTGGACAAACAATTACGGAACTTTTACCCTGCTTCGAAAACACATTTATGGAATATTTTGGAACGATAATGGAATTATATAACAACAGAAGGTATCAAAATATTGATCACGCGAATGCCAAGAATAGTGGAAATTGTAATAATGAAACGTGGCGGATTCTTCGATGAAAAGAAAATATTTTTTTTACTTCTCAGTAAGATTTTTGATATATGAGAGCAGTATCCTTTCTTTGACGTGTAAACCTTTAAACAAGGAAAACTTTGTTCGCATCGTTCAACAATTATTTCATTTTTACAGAGTTGAATAAAAATATGTATCCTCTAAGACTTACGAGCGGGAGTGTATATTGCACCGTGGAATTTTTCGTACTGAAATTTTCGAGCAGTAGAAGGGAAGTGTTTTGGGGAATCAATTGTCGATTTTTATTGATTTTTTAATTACCCAGCACCTCCAAAAATACGCCTTCCACGTCAATACGAGGACGGTCTCCTTTTCGAACAGGATGAGACTATCAGACTGAAAGTGTCGCTGGCTGGAAGACCTCCGCCCACTGTGATGTGGTATCACGACGGGGAATTGATTTCTGATGACAACAGGCACATCTTCGAAACGATGGACAACGAAGCGATTCTAAAGATACCGGATGCCAAGCGCATTGACAGGGGAGAGTACACGGTCAAAGCCATAAATAAACTTGGGGAGAACATATCTTCATTTCTAGTTACAGTCACAGGTTAATATAGTAGCACAACCAATATGGCGATTCGCCGAACGAATATATTCTTCCCTCGAACGGAAGGCTAGTTCCAACACACTGTAAAAATAATTCATCAAGGAATATAATTTCTGATCCGTTTTACATCCCACTAAATAATTAATCATTACTAGACGGTGGATTTTGTGCATATATAGCAGAAACGAATAGGTGAAAGACCACATAGTAAGGCATTAAGTATTATACTATCAGAGTAGTAAGACATTAGACGAATTTAAAAACACTGTTATATTATTTACAACCTGCTACAATTATCGAGGAAGGGAATAAATTTCTATTTAACACCTGCATGTTGCAAGTGAGGTAGAACAATTTCTGTTTTTGCATTACGATCCGCAGTCTAATTATCGAATTACGTGTGTAGTAATATTTTATTCATCGCTATGTAAAATGAAACCTCGATAATTTTTTAAAATAATAGTATCGGGAAATCATTAGACGAAACACCAAGAACGATTTATTGATTTACGATTCAAATTGCTGCTGCTTGGGGAAACCTTAACTATTAATTATAAAATAACTGTTGTAAATTCTATAATATGTTGAACGTTCCTTTTCTATAGTATGACTACAGTACGGCACTAAAATTCACAAGTCATATCGTAAATACCGATTATAGTCGGTTTATTGAAATGGTTAAATAACAACCAGTGTGTAATACGTTAACGTGATTATTTAGTGTAGAAATATATTTTCAGATCGACCTGCTGCACCTGGTAAAGCAATGATCACCATGACTTTGGGCAGGTCAGTGACATTATCGTGGAACGAACCAGAGGACGACGGTGGTTGCAAAATAGGAACGTATATCGTCGAGTATTATAGGGTACGTTACAAAAATGTTACTGTATCGATCCTTGTGAAATGGCATTCCTCTAATAGATGATTGACTATAAATAATTGTCCCTTAGGTTGGCTGGGATGTTTGGTTGAAAGCAACCACCAGTAGACAGACCAAAGCGACGTTATCGGAACTGATCGAGGGATCGGAGTATAAATTTCGAGTGAAGGCTGAGAATCCTTACGGCATGAGCGAGCCCAGCGAAGAAAGTGATGTGATCTTCATTCCAGATTTAAAAAGAGGGTACATTAATAAAAGAAAACTTACCGAAGAAAATTAATTTATAGATAAAGATCGATGTGTTTGTCTTACAACTAGTTTCTTTAACTATCAACAAAACTGTAAATTGGTGCCTCTTGCAAAACGATTAACGTTTGAGCTTCCGTTATTTTTGCTTTTTCTAAAGTTGACTGAACAATTTCAGATAAAACTTCTTTGTTTATGAAACATTTATCGACATATCTGTGGCGCTTTACTGATTAAATTGACACCAAACACGATATAATTTGGATCGTGTTTACTTGTTCAATTCACGATGGGGTAGAACCTCGATTATCCGAACCGATATTCGAATTCTCCGAGGTTCTACTGTATCATGAATACGATCCAAAATTATGTCCTGTTTGAGGTCATTTAAATCAGAAAAAATCGCAAATATAATGGTGGAAGTTTCATAAAAAAAAAAAAAAAATTAAAATTAAAAAGATTTCATCGATATACTAATGACGATGTTCTGTTTACCCGCTATCTTCTTCTAGAGATATTACAGTATTGCTTGTTACTAGATTGTGGATTTTTATGCAGGATAAAAATTCTCTATCTCGATCGCGTCAAGCAACAGTTGAATAAACATCGAATTTCTTTCTCAGTAGGATGAAAATAATATGATATTATCTTGAAATTCTTCCAAGTACTTCACAATTTTTGCATTCGACCTTTTGAGTTTTACCCATTTATGACAAAAATGATTGATCACAGTGAGAATATTCCAAAAATTTAAAAATACTGTTGTATTATTTTCGACTTATTAACACTAGAACTACCGAACCAGTCAAAACGACTGGTTCCTAATTTTTTTTTTTCATAATTACTGAAATTATAAAAATGTTTTCGTCAGAATTTTTTGAACGAACTTTTTCATTGAAGCACGTGTTAGAATAAAAATGGTATTAGGTTTGAACAGATGTGGTCTTGTCATCATTACAAAGCAATATTCATCAGTTGTATTTATTACTCGGTAGATCTAGTGTTAAAATGATTCAGAAAAGAACTAAATGTTTACGCAGCTCCAGTATCTTGTAACAAAGGCAAACAATGTTTATCTTTCATAAAAATCCAGTATTATGTAAAGATTTTAATGTTGATGCTTTTCTCTTCGAAAACAGTATAGTGTCGCCTTCCATGGGCGGGAAGTCGCAAAGTCAGCGAGAAATCAGATCACGCGAGAAACGAGAGGTGAGCTTTGCTGTGCCAAGCCAGAGAACCAGAAGCTTGACAAGGGAAGAAGGTCGTGCGAGAGACGAAGATGACGAAGGACGCTTTGGTCCAAGCAGTCGATCAGCATCAGCTCAAAGACTCAGCAGACCATCCAGAGCGGACAGCAGAGTCACATTTGCTCTGGACACGATGGACAAGCCAGAGACGCCAGTACCTCCGGCCAGATCGAGGGATCATTCCAATTCAAAGCACGATAGTCGGTCCGAGATTTATGTAGATCGATCGAATATTAGTAAGGACGTACCGAATACAGAGGTAAGTCGTTCACCACTATATACAGGGTGGTCCACGCAATTGTTTCAAGTCATAACTCCGTTATTATTGCATATACGAAAAAATGCCAAAGGAGAAAGATAAATGGTTCGAAGAGCACTACATCTGTAGGCCTATAAATTTTTTTTAGATGCAGCCGTGCATGTGCAATTAACAATTGCATCATTTCTTTAAATAGAAATGCAAATTTTTTTTTACACAGACCGATTCTTCTGTTCATTCTACGTAAAAAATGATTAGGGTACCATGGCAAAAAAATTATTAGATCTCGTGATATTTTCAAAAAATGTCTTGCCGCGGCATTCGTATTTTTGTCACACAACACAAAAGTGTCATACATATCTTGTTTCTCACTGTTAGTAAAATACATTTTCTTGTATTTAGTGAAATACAGTTACATTTTTTCAAATTCTTAGTTTTCGTACTCGAGTTACAATACGTGAATTGCTACCGAATGATGAAATGCTTACTCGTAAAAATCAGTTTCTGTTATGATAACAATGTCGAAAGGGTGTTTACCTTTACAACATAGTCATGAAGTGTTCGAGTATCTTCTTCAATAAAGACATTTTTTGAAAATATCTCGAGATCTAATAATTTTTTTCCATGGTACCCTAATCATTTTTTACGTAGAATGAACAGAAGAATCGATCTGTGTAAAAAAAAAAAAATGCATTTCTATTTAAAGAAATGATGCAATTGTTAATTGCACATGCACTGCTGCATCTAAAAAAAATTTAAAGGCCTACAGATGTAGTGCTCTTCGAACCATTTATCTTTCTCCTTTGGCATTTTTTCGTAAATGCAATAATAACGGAGTTATGACTTGAAACAATTGCGTGGACCACCCTGTATTGCTTTCACAAGATTTACACGTTAAATTGGTCGGTCAAAATTTAATAAATTTTCAGTCTTCTTACTTACACGTTAAATGGATTAATCAAAATTTAATAAATTAGTCGTTTAACCCTCGTACGTTCCTCAGGGTAAAAATTCATCTATTTACGATTTTCACGTACTGTTGAGTGGTTGATCACTTTCTGACTGTGTCCGTGAGTTGTATTTCTTTAAATTGTGACGATATAAATGAAACACAATTTGTTGATTTAAAGTATAGAACAAACGTGAGTGAATTATTATTCTAATCTTTTGTATGGAATTATTTTTTAAGAGCGTATCAGGCTTAGGCAGCTAATTATTGGTTATTGAGGAATAAAAGACAATAATATTGAAAAATTTTACGTTTGTTTTCTGTACGCCAAGATAATATTACATGATAATTATCGTATTTAATTATGGTTAAATTCTTGAGACGTACTGTTAAACCAAACAAGCCCAGGATCAACATACATCACTTTTGCGATCAAACGTTTCATACAGACTGTGTGGATCTTTAAACAAAGTAAAAGAGTTGTGCATCTCAAGTGTAGGATAGAAAGCTGAACGAAAATTAATTTATGTCATCAATATTTGAATATATTGAAAATATATTCTTAAATTCTTTTATAAGTGTTTCTAATGTTTTAAATTGCACCCACTTATCTTGGCCATAAATGTATAAAATCTGCAGTCTATTAATAAAGTTTGGTGAAGCTTCATATTTTGTTTTGAAATCCGATAGTCATTAGTAGAGTAAATAATCTTTTATTTCATACCAGATTAATTCAAATATTTATTTGCATTTGGAGAAAGCGTTTTCCACTTTCTTCATAATGAAGTCAAATATATAGATAAAAATTTTTGTCTGATTTCGTTTGATAAGTCTCAGTCTATTAATTTCCATAAATACGATTCATTGGTAGCTTGTGAGTAAACAATGAAACTCAATGTCTGTGTACATTAATACTTCCGATTCATAATTTCTATTTCTAGTTAGAAAAAGAGAAGATAAAAACTTCATTAAACGTATTAAACGAATTATGACATTAGAGTACTGAAATATGTATGCATGTATGGTAGTGTTGAATAAAATTGAATAACACTGGAGATTCAACAGACTAAAATCAAACATTTTATTTGAATTTCAATTTGAACCCATGAGTGTACGAGATCAAGAGGATCCATTTTTTTGTTTACATTTCTTCCAAAAACTAGGATCCATTCTTACATCATACTACTGTTGCTGTATTGCATAAAACTACTCTTAGTAAAATGAAAATTCATTTAGTAATTCCAAGTTCATTTAAAGAAAATTGAAATATTACAAATTCAATTCGTGGATGTCACAGACCAGAGAGTTAAGTACATTTAAAACTCAAATAACTATGTTAATAACAATAACAATGTTTCAAACAGATCCTAACTCAAGGAAAAGATAGTGTAGCAACCACGCCAACCTCCATGAACGTGACAATGTCGCCGCCCATCATGGACGAGCCCCTCAAACGACCAATCTTAAGAGAGTCTCGATCTCGATCAGTTTCCGTATCACGAGAGCGCAGTATGTCTCCTCTATCGATGCCTAAAATTCAAGAAGAAGACAGTTCCATGAGGTCTACGCCTCCTATTCGCCCTTCACTGAGTCTGACCCTGAAAAAACAGCAAGCAATAGTCGATGAACCAGAACCGCCGTTCCTGAAGAGCCACTCCTTGGACGAAAAGCCAAGTTCACCGTTAACTCCGAGAGAGGACGACGAATCTGTATTGCATGGAAGCTCGGAGTTCATGTTGGTTTTGTACCCCGATGATCAAGACAGGAACGTCAATGGTATACCGAAGACTTTAGGTAAAGTAATGTTAATACTAATTCACGATTTAACTCGAAGCCTTCGGCAAAGTAATGTTAACTCAAACTCATTTTTATAATGTACAGCAACAAAAAAAAAACAGTAACAAACCTCGTATGTCCTGTATAAATAAAAGAAAATTGAAGAAGACACTGAAAATTTTGCATACACATAATATGATTGGTGTGGCACTCAAAGTGATAAACGTTGTAATAACTATGACTGCTAATTTTTAGCTAGTAACGACGCTAGAAAATGTAAATGACGTTATTATAGTATCGACGATTTATCAAAATTATCAAACGAGGAAGTGCATTTTCATTTAACTTCTGCTCCTTCCAATGACTCGAACTGTTTTCATTTTGCCTAACGATCGGCGTCTCGTGACAACCATTTTGAAATAAGTCGACATTGTTAGCAGCAATAAGAACTTTCACAACGATTGATCAGTACATGAAATCGCTTCTAAAATACAGTAGCGCGGACGAAAGTTGAAGACGAAAAGAACGAAAGGAAGTAATTATTTACTTTATATGAAAAACCTAAATACAGTGTCCTTATTTTGGTGGTAACAGATTAATAATTTGTTGAGATATTAACAAAAAAGATTTACATTATGTTTCTGAACAAATTAGTAATAATATGCAAAAGGAGAACCAATCTGTATTATATTCTTATGGTCAAAAGTTTAAGACTATGCATAAAAGAAACACTTTATAAGAAAAATGTGTCAAATGTTTGTTTTAATTTAATATTTTGTTCAAAGTCCGTCGTTTTTTATCACCTCAGCACACCTTTTAGGCATCGAATCTATTAATTTCTCACATTTACCAACAGGAATGTTATTCCAAGCTGTTTTTATTATAGACTACAGATCACTCAGATTTTTTGGTTCATAATTTTCCACACTTTTCTTTACTATACTTCACAGATTTTCAATTTGGTTCAGCTCAGGTGACTGCGAAGGTCACGGTAGCACAGTAATATTCTTTTCGTGAAAAAAATTTTGTACAACTCGGGCTGTGTGTTTTGGATCATTGTCGTTTTGGAATATGAAACTGTCAGTCATATTATTCTGTGCATATCGTAACATGGTATTCTTCAATATATCCATATACTGAAAACGATCCATGATTCCATCAATACGACGTATCAGACCAGGACCACTGCAACAAAAACACGCCTACACCATAACGCTGCCACCTCCGTGTTTAACTGTGGATAAAACGCATTGTGGTTTTAAATCTTCACCAATTCGACGTCTTACATATCGTAATCCATCAGATGCAACACGATTAAACTTTGATTTGTCCGAAAATAGTACTTTTTGCCAATCTTGACTCGTCGAATGTTCATGAGCTTTAGCAAATGCAAGTCGCATTTTCCGATTTTTTGAACTAAGCATTGGTTTCTTGCGAGGTTTTCGTCCTCTTAAATTAAAATCTTCTAAACGTTTTCTAACAGTTCTAGCACTAATGTGTATGTTATTGTTCACGTTTATTTCAGCTGCAATATCACTTGCAAAACGAAAACGATCCTTTTCACATGAACGGTGAATCCGACGATCCGTTTGTGGCGTTGTTTTTCGAGGTCTTCCGTTTCTTGGTTGATCAGAATATTTGCCAGTCTTTAAAAATTTATACCAGGCCTGCTTACATGCAGTTTCTGATTTATTAATTAGACTTGCTATTTTGGCAAGTGTCATTTTTTGTTTTCGTGGTCAACCTTTCCTTCTCTGTAGATAAATTTGAAGCAGCAAAAAACACACTAGACACTGATTTCAATATTTGTATACCAAATATTGAAAGAATGTAATAGAGGTTTCTTGTTAGAGGGATCGTCTTAAACTTATGTCAGCGGTTCAGAAACGGTCAGAGGAAACAAACGACTGAAACTCCTACATTGTTGACATTTGACGATCAAAACATTGAGATCAATGAGGTCAAACACATATCTGTATTGCTTTAAAACAACGGACAGAATAGAAAAATAGTATTTGTATATTATGTGTATAATCACAATCACAATCATCGTCTTAAAGTTTTTTCCGCTACTGTATCTGCAGATGCAACGCAGGGCACGTCCGAAGACGTAGAGGACATGGAAGACCTAATTCCACCACCGATGTCGCTATCGTTGCCAGAGCTGTTCAGCGTGGAGCATCAAGTGGTGGAGACTCTTCGAGAAGCAGTCAGCTCCACGGAGTTGCTACACGAACGAGCAATGGAGCGGTTCTACCGTGCAGTAGCAGCCGAAGAAGCTTCCGAGGTTGCGAAAAGAAAGACTCAAGTCGAAAGGAAAACGGGCGAACTGGCGACAACGGTAGAAGAAAAAACAGACGCGGACATCGACAATCAGGACGCGCGGCGATCGTCTATCTTGCGCAGATTATCGAACCCTGGAGTAGCTGCGCAGAACCTGATCAGCTGGCAGGCGAAGAAGAATCGTCGAAGATCCAGCGAAGGTCAGCCGGAGACTCTGAAGTCACCGTTGAAACTGATAACCCCGAGTATGCTGCCCGCGGTGGAGGCTAGATCCGATCCAAATCTGCCCAGTGATTCCGAGGCGCCAACAGGTGGTTGGGGGTTGGACAAGGAGGATGAGGCTGCCACGCAGCTGCGTAGGTGGCACGAGGCCAACGTGCCATTGGTTGTTGAGAAAGAGGAAGAGAAATCGATGCCCTGGCCGGTTAAGACCAACGAGGAAGCTTCGCGCAACGAAGGGGTGGTTCCGCAGGCTCGACCAATCGCGGAGACAAAATCGGAGCAAGAGGAGCTGGAGAACGAGGAATTAGAGAGCGTCGAGACTTCCGAGGAGTCGTCCGAGGAAGTTAGCAGCGCGGACAGCGAAGACTTGAAGCTGCTGAAAGCCCGAATCCTTGCGAGACAGGTGCTAGAGGAGGAAGACACCTACCATCCGCGAGGGAGACCCGTTCCTCACGTGGAACCCGAGCCTCTATCGATCCCTACCCACAAAATACCAATTTTAGACGTGACACCACCCACACCGACCCTATCAGGCCCCGCATCGCCGACGAACGTGGTTCCTAAATCGATCCTGAAGAAGCCGAAAGAGGATCAACCGATCCCTGTCAACAGCTTCGGCAGACCCATCCCTCCCGAGAAACCCATTCGGAAAGTCCCACCCGTGCAACCTGTTCACCCAGTGATCACGCAAGAAGAGGACATCGGCGATGTGCAACCAGCTGCCGAAACGCTGAAGACGCCTGTTCTGTCTGAATCCGATACCGACAGCATGATGTCAGCTGGAGAAGCGGCGAAAACTCGGAGGATTCAAGCGAAGATGCGATCGACAACCTCCGAAGAAGAGATCGACGAAGAGGACATCGAAGCACGAATGGCGGTTGTTAATCACTACACCGAGATCGTCAGGGAGCACTCGAGTCGTTACAATTACAGGGGTTCCGAGGAGAGGAAGTTTGGCGACGGTCTAGCTGGTTCTCGAAGATCATCTATCTCCGAGGAACAGGATAAGAGCCACTCGAACAAAAACCGGGCAGAGTCGCTTAAGAAACAAGAGACGAAAGAACCTGAAAAGCAGCGAACAGTGGCGAAGATAGAGAAGATCGATAAATCAGCGAAGCAAGACGACCAGAAGCCCAGAAGAACCGCTCGCTCCCGAGGAACAACTCCTGCGAGGGACACCAAGTCTGTTAGACCCACTCGACCTGCGTCCAGAAACGAGTCCCCGGCACCTAGATCGAGGAACGTGTCTGTCGAGAGAGGCGGTGCATCTTCAAGGTCGTCCTCAAAGACCAGGATCCGTGCTCCCTCTCAAGATAGAAGAGCTGTGTCTAGAATGGGGTCCGAGGATCAACGATTAGCTAGAGAAAAATCCGTCGACGATGAACCTCGTAGGTCTAGAAAGCCGTCACACTCGAGGTCTAGTTCCAGAGATAGGATTAGACCAGAGACACCTGTGAAGATGAAGATGGAGCGGTTGCAGAAGGCGCTAGGGAGCAAGAAGTACAGAGCTCCCTGGCGTGACTCGCGTGTTGAGAAAGAGTACCCCCAGAGTCGAATGAACGATGAACAGCTGGCGCTAGAAGCCCAGAAGAATGTTAGGTTTACGGTCAGCTATGTTACCGATCTGATCCTGCTGATGGCCGCTGTCTACGTTTACCTGTTCAAGAAGGAAACCCTGGCGATCCCGTTCATAGCGCTCCTCTTGTACAGGAGGATTCAGCACGAGATACGGGGCCGAGTCTCGCGCGGCTGGTGGTGGTCCAAACAAAAACAATGACATTTCTCACGGTTATTCCGAGATTAAGAGATTCTGGGGATCCAGGAAATCTGCGATGCGCACGATAGATCGATGAACCTTGAGATTCTTCACCAACGGTTCCGAAACTAACCCTTCAGGCACGATTGTCCGTTTCTCTCTGATGTTATCATCTGTGGGTGATTTAGACTTTTTCATATTTCGTACGGGATGAGTCACGTTACTTGCCCCACCCCTTTTGTCACAAATGCATATGAGCCAAAGTTTATACACAACTATCTTGACCTTGAAGAAACTAAGCGATGAAAATGTATTGCATTGACCCTTCCACGGCGCGGCTGGATCTCTTTCGACCCAGTGTATAAAAATGGTCATTCATTTACTCCGTTTCCGACGATTAAATTAAATGAACAACTGTTATGTTAGAAGCCAATGAAAGACCAATGTATCTATAAGAAGTATCTCCAAAAATATATTTAACACTAGAACTACCGATTAATAAATTAATAAATACAACTGATGAATATTGCTTTGTAATGCTGACAAGACTACATCTATTCAAACCTATTACCATCTTTATTCTAACATGTGCTTCAATGAGAAAGTTCATTCGAAAAATTCTGATGGAAACATTTTTATAATTTCAGTAATTGCGAAAGAAAAAATTGGGAACCAGCCATTTTGACTGGTTCGGTAGTTCTAGTGTTAAAAGAATTGATAAATCAAGCAGCAAATAATAATAATGGTCCACAGTCTGAGAGTTAATAATCTGATCAAAGAAACATTTCTCAGAGTTAGCACGGTGTAGGCGCCGTTCCTGAAGAGTTAATAATGCTTATACAAGCAGTACAAGCCGAGAAGAATGGTTCAATGTAACAAAATAAGTCCGAAAGTAACATTTTCTCGTACGAGGTTAACTATTATCAACCGTTGTACATCTGATATTTTGAAATTACCGCGCAATTGTGTTTAGACAGAGATTTGCGACGTTTGCGAACCTATTATAATTACGAACCATTACGATAATAATTATGACCATTGTGGTTATAGAACACTATTCATTTTCGAACAATTTAGGAAACGCGGGAAATTTAAATTATTCAGGATAATTTTGGACATTGATTTTGAGTGTTTTAAATAATTTATTTTAACTATGGAATCAATTGTATAAATTATTTTGGAAACTTCGTAATGGTTTAGCGCGTTCGAAATGTTTATTGAAAAGTAGAAAAAGTTTCAGTTTTATGAATAGACTACTACGTCAATTAATGCGAGATAACAATAGTAACAATAGCTTCGAGAGCCAATTGTTCGCAGCCAATTCTTGTATTTCATTCAGGAATCATACCAACCGAGTACCAAAGAAGATAGCATAATATATGTGTACGTGTCAAGAGAGTAACTATATCGTCAGTTGCATACTATTATAAATTATTGTTATTTATTCTTATTTATTATGAATATTCTTACTGTCTTTACTCGTAATAAATATTTACAAAATTCTGTTGAATTTAAATTATGCATGTGTTTTATTTCTGCGAACCTGTCTTTAGTAACTCTCCTTCGTACTTCTAATAACTTGCAATTAGCCTTATCAAAGTATCGTTAATGCGTACGTGATTCTGTTCCAATGAAATTTAGATTTTGCAGTCTTAATTGACTATAGCCATCGAATTAGAAGAAACTGGTATAATAATGAGTGCCTTAAATGGTAAATAAAACATTATAACACCTAATGAATCAATGTTAATCAGACCCTAGAAAACTGTTAACTGTTAAGTATCTCCTTATTTAATCAGTCAACAAACATGGATAAAATTTAATATTTCGAATATTGAGTAACAAATGTTCTATTTTAGTTTAAATCGTGTGTATAAATTTGAATAGGAACATTTTTTAAAACAGTATTGAAAATAGTATTTTATTTTAACAATATCAGAAATAATTTATTTTTATTCTAATTTAAGATTTTTGATCTGTATTCTACGAAGAAGTAACTTAAACGAGATACATACTTTTGGCAATGTATTATACATTTTTTCATGCAAGTAATTGTATTTAAACCAAAGATATAATAAGTAGGCTGTGCATTCATATATTCGTATGACAAATATGAATGTGATTCATCTAATTATATATACAAAATTGTCTTTATATTTTAGATACAAGTTTAAATCATCTTTCAACAATCGTATTCAAGATTTGTATCAACTACTAACTGGCGGGGGCAAAGAAATTCATGATGACTTCAAAGAACATATAACAAAAACTAAGCATCAGCATTATGGTACAAGTAGGTATAAATATCTTGGATCACATCAATAGGTCTTAAGAGTTATTTAGGGGGCAACCTTGTGTAAAATGAAATTTTTGAGCATATTTTTTTAAATCGATAGGAAATTTGCTCAGGAATACGATAAAGAAAGTTAGAAAGTGATCAGAAATGTTCTCGTACGTTATTTTCAAAATAACATGAATGGAGATCTATTGGGTGGAAAGGTTCGTGCTTCTCGAAAAGTAGAAAAACAGCTCAAGTACAACTTTTTGAGGAAGCGGAAAATCTGTTCTACGCCCCTGAAATTGCAGATTAGCAAAAAACCGCGGTAAGTTAAAATGAATTAAGATTTTTGCACGATATACAAGCACGTAACTTGTTTTTCATGTTACTGAAACTTTAAACGCATTTTTCTCGAAACGCAAAATTTCGCACGCCGTGCTACGTAGCTCAAAACTGACTACTCGGTCTTTATGGAACTTGCTATGTATATTCTACAAATAATTGGCCACAACATGACAAGCTCCGATATTTTAATTTTCTACATAAAACATTGTTATTAACAGAAAATCCGTTCTTTTCAAATCTTCGCCATTTTTGTAATTTTGCAAATTTTAATAAAGGAAGAATGTCATGTTGTGCGTATTTGCATAAACTAACGATTCCATTTTGATTTTTTTGTTTCAGATCATTTTTGTGCACTCTACGCTGCGCGGCGCATTTACAGGATGCCATTTTCAAGCCGCCAGTGCACCATTGATATTAACGATCGAAATTTATAAAAAATATTTTTGTTTACATTAGAACGTTAATACAAGATACCTTAAATTTCTTATCAATCTGCGCATTACATTTTTCAAATAAAAATTCTTGAAAAACAGACCATTTACACAATGTTCCCCCTTTAATGCCTGCACAAGTAACTTGCAAAAAACATTGTATAACAATTAACTCATTCTCGCACACGTTTTTTTCTAGACCGGCCTCAGAAACGCACAATTTTTTAAAATGTTTCTCTGTTGCCACCTGAAATTAGATGAAGAGACAATGCATATAAAAATCAGTTAATCCTATTTCTAAGAGATTAAAAAAGAAAGAGTTATGACAGTTATAGCCATAGTTTATTTAACAAAACAAAAAACAACATACCGGCGTAAAGACGACTATAGCAGCCATTTACGGGACTGTGTTAAACAATAAAATTTCCCAACATGAAGACTCAGTCGACAAGTTAAGAGACATCTGTTCGTTCCGCGAAATCCTGACCACGACAACTATTCTAGCTGACGCCAACGATCGCACGATCATGCTGAAACCATCCCTAACATTCCGGTCGGTCGTCAATCTATGCACAGTGGTCCAAAACGTAGCTTTAGCTGTTCACCTGTCTCATTCGTACAATTTAAGAATTACATCAATTTTTTTAAAGGAAAATGGCACTTAAATGGCGTTTATTCATATTAAAAAATGTATGGAATTAGTCTTTATCATGATACTTTTAAAATTTTTCCTTTTCGACAAAGATACATAGGATACTAAATATAAAAGAAGATGTAACATATAGTTATGAGTTATATAATGTAATGTAATACTAAGAAAAATATATAAAATAAGACACCACATGAAACTGCATACATCTATGTAAAAAAAAAAGAATTTCTTCTTCATGTGTACTTTATGTTACGGTCAAATTCAGGAAACGTTCTTCGACATTGTAGTGTGATTAGATTTTTTAAGAATTTCTAGAAGTCAAATTGGAAAATAATTTTCCCGCTAAAATTATAAAAATGAATTGACGGAATACCACGATTAGTTCAAGCGGATGTATTGACTAAGAGAAAATATAAGATATTTTCGTCAGATTTTTCACATACAATTTGATTCCCCTGTTATAAAATACACATCACTTCAAATAGAAATCTGTTAAGAAATCTGTTAATTCTAACCTTAACCCTAACCCACACCTACTCCGATCACTTTTCGAGATGTTGAAACATCTTTGCAAATATCTCTAGTAAGATATTTTTCTTTGCAAATATCAATAGTATAGGAAAAAGTTGTTCAGAATGATGACCTTGACAACATATTTCAAGGTCATCAAAATCGGTGAGGAACCCCTAAAGTAAATAATTACCAAATAATGTTAAGTAGTCAGTTTTAGTGCTCTGTAAATCTAGTGTTAAAGGGACACTGAAGTTGCAAAATATGAAAGAAAACCTTGCATCCAATATTCTACATACAAATAATAATCCTACATTACAAAATACTAATATAAAGTGTACAGTGTGTGAGATGGAACATAATCGTGTGCGTGCCTCGAGATAAACGAAATTTGACACTAGGTTCACGGGGCCTGTCAAAATGACGGGATCTAATATTTATAATTTACAATTATTGACATTGTGAAGACGTATCCATGGGGAATTATTCAACAAAATTATTTTTTTGGGTATATATTATTTAAAAAATTGATACAAATGTGGATAGACACGTTCTTGTTATTTTTGTAAAATAATGTTAAGTAGTCAGTTTTGGTGCTTTGTAAATCTAGTGTTAAAGGGACATTGAAGTTGCAAAATATGAAAGAAAACTTTGCATCCAATATTCTACATACGAATAATAAAATGTAATACTAATGTACTACAAACTACATTATAAAATACTAATGTAAAGTGTACTTACTTCTGAATCTTCTGTACCTCCGTCGGATCCACAGCACACAATTATTCACTCACGAGAATAGGTCCGAATAATTGAACAACAATCACTAAACAACACACACAACACACTTAACGAAATCGTGACAGCAGACGAGAAAATGTTACTCCGACCACGAATACAATAATACTGCGATTTTAACCGTTCTCCTCCCACGGACATGTGATACGAAAACAGGGAATTCCGGGAAATAGGGTCGGCGCTCCGCCATAATTTGTTTACCTTGGTTTTTGTATCTAGTGTTTATAGACCCTCAGCGTCTAACCTGCCTAGGATAACCTGACCGTACCATCTCCGTGGAAGGGATCATTGTTAAAATCGCAGTATTATTTTGTTCGTGGTCGGAGTGACATCTCGTCGTTCGTTGTCACGATTTTATAAAATGTGTTGTGTGTGTGTGTCGTGTGTGTTGTTTAGTGATTGTTGTTCAATTATTCGGACCGATTGTCGTGAGTCAATAATTGTGTCCTGTGGATCCGAGGGAGGTACAGAAGATTCAAAAGTAAGTATACTTTACATTAGTATTTTATAATGTAGAATTAGTATTCGTATGTGGTACATTGGATACAAGGTTTTCTATCATAGTTTGCAACGTATATTAACGATCATTAATGATTTGGTATATAGTATAATTTAATGTGGTTCAAATAAGATACTACTTTAAATCAAATATTTTTATTTTGATAACCAGGTAGATAAAATGAAATATTTTTATTTTATATTTCAAATATTTCCTTACAATGAAAATAAGTTGAGCAAGTAGTTAATATTATAAATTATAATTTTTAACATGAGAAGCTATAATAGTTAGCAAAGTATTATTTGTAGTTTAATTAGGAATATGTAACATGTTGATAAACAGACTACAATATCGTAATAAGATTATAGGCAACAAAATATCATAAAAATATAAGTTACTGTCAACTATTTGAAATACTATATTACACAGTCCTACACACATCTACTCCGATCACTTTTTGAGATGTTGAACCTTTTTTGCGAATATCTCGGAAACTAAAGCTGAGCGGCGGTGACATGTATAGGAAAAAGTTGTTCAGAACGATGACCTTGACAACATATTTCAAGGTCATCAAAATCGGCGAGGAAGCCCCTAATGTAAATAATTACCTTATGTATTTTAACTGCATATATACTGTCATATAAATATACTTGAAAAAGTTGAACGTTAACGAGAAAAATTAGAAAGTATGAGAAGTGTCTCTAAATTAGGTACTAGAATGCAGATAGATAGGCATTAGATAGATAAAATGACGGGGTTGTATGACTGCTGCTGGATTGGGGTGTCATGACACTTCATCGAGGGAATCATGGACCACAAAATATACCTAAACATATTAAAAACACATATTGTAAGTAGTGCAGAAAAAATGGTTATAAAAGACAACTTTATCTTCACTCAAGACAATGACCTCAAATATACAGCACGCAACACAAGAGAGCGGTTGCTTTATAACACACCACAATATTTGAAAACACCTCCGCAATCACCGGATATTAATCCGATCGAAAATTTATGGGATCTGCTTGATCAAAAAATCCGAACCCGACATATTTCAAGTAAAGAACAATTAAAACTTGCTCTTCAAGTGGAATGGTGCAATATTAAACACGAAATCACAATTATACAGTCGAAAGGCTATCCAACGGAATATTAATTAAATTGATTTTCGCAAATTATAACACGTTTATTGCTAAATTTGTTACGTGTACTTTATGCGTGCTAATTTTGAGAAATTTCAAACTGTTTTTAATATATCTCATTAACGTTAACTTTTCGTTAATTTATTTATGTCACATTTTGTAGTTGAAACATATAATAATCGTAATTGTTTTTTTTTGCGTGTTTAATGTCACATGAACCTAACTACGGTTATTAGTGACCCCTGTGGATATGTCGAAGATTTGGTATATGTTTATATGAAATGGTATAACCCGATATCCTTTAGGTGGTTAAGGATTCTTTTACAGGAGTCCACAGCACGTTGTGTTGTACTCTCTTAGCATTGTATTTTGGACAGGTAACTAAGATGTGTTTTTCTTTCATAAGAAATGTACAATTACACAAAGAAATATATGATTTTCTAAAACTATAAGAGGTCTAGGAATACTTTTTACGCTCACTGTAAATCCTGATTTGGAACCACCGTGCGTCGGGATTGAGACGCGCGTCCGATGCCCGAAGATAAAAAGCATTGGCGCGCGAAGTTACATCAGGGTATGGGATAGAGCCGGGCCAAAGAAAGAGAGAAGAGGGTGACAGGGAAGAGCCGCGTTAACCGGGGAGAATGATAGAAAGAGGGAGAAAGAGGAAGAGAAGAGGCGTAGGAGAGCGCACGTCGTGTTCGTGGACACGGCGCATGTGCGCGTTTCGTTAAAACGACGAAGCCGAGAGTGCCGTGTCGAGACGATTTTAGACCGGAGCAGGGCCTCCTGCCGTCAGATTTCGTGGCGCAGGGTGTGCTGTGCCACGGGTCAGGAGTAGAAGAGGTCGCCGGAAGAGGAAGATTGCCGGTCAAGAGAAAGAGGCACCGGGGAAAACGCGGTGTGCTGCAAAAACCAACGCGACACACGTTGCTCTGGATTAGGCTCCCTCCCCTGAAGAAGACACGAATCCGCACCAATCTGCACGAATTTCCACGGCCCCGGGGAGAGTAATGTCTATGCGTGGAGAAGTTGGTCTTCGTATCATCTGACGAGATGACCTTAACAGGTAAGCGCTCTCTCTCTCTCTCGCTCGCTTGCTCGCTCTCTCTCTCTCTCACTGTGCCTTGGAACGCGATTGAACGCCGGTCACCGGCCACTTTGTACCGAGATCATGCAAACGGCGCACCGATGATCATGATCGCGAACCGCGCACACACGCACCTGAACCGCGAGCACACGGATATCAAATCGACGCAGTGGATTCGGCAAAAGTTCGCCTATTTTATTGGCTAGATTACGGATTTTTATGCGAAACAAACATTTTTTAAATCGATCGCGAGATACACGCATTAACACGTTCGGAACCGCCGTCACAGATACGTGACGTCCGACGATCTTGCAAAAGCTTGCCTCTCTTGCTACTAGACTGCGGACTTTTATGCGAAATAAACACTTTTCAAGTCGATCGCGAAAGACACGAATTAACATGTTCGCAACCACCGTCACGGATGCAGTGGCTGTGAAAAGTGTTCGGACACCGTTTAAAAACAAATAACTTTCTGAAAATTGAACCAAACTTAAAATTGAGAGGTTTCAGTTTGTGTGAGAGTTTAGAAGGATTAGTCTGTTAAGTAACTTCTAAAGAATTTCTGTTGATAATTGCTATTGGTCGAAAATCAGTTTACTTACAAGTGTGCCGTCCACGGGCCAAATCGATCAGCTATTCGAGTTTTCTTACATTTTACCGCAGAAACACTCGATTAATGCCCAACTTTTTCCATTCTAAATTTGCTAACTAATTCTAGTTTACCTTTATTTATTCTTTAGTTATTCTTCAATTTCATTTAAAACTCTTTATTATCAATACATAAAGCAAGAGCCATTGAATTAAAATTTTAGTTGTCACGTGTATGCATGTAGTAACACAGTAAATGAGCCACATTCAATGCAAAAACGGTGTAAGTATAAAAATTTGACTACTGAACATTGAGAATAATGAAAAGTGAAAAGCTGAAGCACATCGATTTTTCCGATAAGTTGATTCCAATTTCAAAAATACCTTATAAATCGAGCATTATGAAATCGTCGTGGGGGAACAAAAAATGAACGGGATCAATTGACTTACACCACTTTTCCAAGCTAACGGTCCGGAAAACCTTCAATAGTGATGGTATAAGTTTCAAAGTTCACAGTACTCGAGGGTTAAACCGAACTCCATTAGGACTTGTAGGATCTAAAATGGTTTAAAAAGCAAACTTGAAAATCAATTTTTACTACAACCTTTTAAATAAATCGAATTTGATTAGAATCCACAACGTCTAAGAATGTTACAAAAATCGTTAATATGATCAACTTTGTTTAAATTTTGTTTTACATTCTTGCATTACTAGATAAGCTATTTTGATTTCTATGGGCATTGGTGTAGCAGTTAACGTATTACAAATTCTAGTTAGGCGAGAATAGTGTAATAGCAGCGCTCTTAACATATTACCTATCGGCAATTATGTAATAATTTTTTTAACTTTACCGTCCATGGCCAAGGATTTTTTCAAAAAACGTAATCTAATAACTTCGCTATATAATTATTAATGGAAAAGGGAAGTTTAAAAATTTTGTTTTGCAAAATCTAAAACCCATTCTGGACAGTACAATTATTAAAAATCCTATTAACACTCTTCCAGTGGTTAAAGTATTAATTACATTCTTCCCCCCCCCCCCCCCCAATATCTTCGCAGTTTTGGGTTTTACTGATTCAGTTTCACCATAAATGCATAAAATCCGCAGTATACTTATTACACCAGAGGACCGATGGGAACCGATTCACTAGTCGATCTATCAATTCAGTTTTTAATGTACTTATTTATCAGAATGCCGGCGAACGACATACGCGTGCGCGTGCGAAATTCCGATCGCGCCGATTCACGGTGGTCCCAAATCAGTATTTAGCAGCTCGGTATCACACGCACGCACACACACACACACACACACACACACACACACACACACACACACACACACACACAATATAAGTAACTTCTTTCGAAGTATTAGCGTCATTAGGCACAGTAAATTAATCAAACAGTGTTTCAACACTAAATTTTCGATTTGTGAAAAATCGTCGATATTTAAACTGCAATTGTTTCTTTAAAACGATTAGTACAACAATAAACCTTGGTCTTATTCTGAGACTTCTACTTTCATAGATTATCAATGATTCTTATTTAAGACAGTTTTCCCTCGAAAATGCTACCAATCGAAGCGCCTTCAAATACATTAACAAAATTTTTTTCTTAAGTGAATCAATGACAGATACGAAAACTGAAACTCCCCTTCTAACGACGTAAACAAACTTTATGTATGATTTTTTTTCGGGCCTGTTTTATTAAACTTTGAATGAAAGATGCACTGCCAAATTTACAGTAATATAAGGCACGCCATGAGGTGATTACACAACCAAACTTATTCCTCATTTTTATCCTATAAAATAGTGAAAAAGAAATCGTATAATCATTTTTCAAATCTGTGATGAATTCAGCCAAGAAATACTTTTCCAGTGTTTTTACAGAGGTTTCAATTCATAGCATTTTTTAGGACAAATGAATGAGCAATGTTCTGCAAAGGGAAAGCTTCAAACTTTAAAATGAATTCTCAAATTTATTTCTGTGTTATATTTTTTTAGAGGTTAGATAAAATTTTTCTAGAATCGGAAATACAGTATTCAAATGCTTCTCAGTTGCACTGTGTGTCGTAGTGTCTGTTAAGAATGTTGGCAGTCATAGTTCAACGTGAAGTAGGATATAAAACTGAAGAATATAGACTTGAAGTACTCAACTCTAAAAGTGTTGCGTCTAACTTATTCAACCAGTTTGAATTATAATGAATTGCCTTATTATTATTACGATTTTATGCAGTGCAACAACAATGAATAGCTACAATTTGAAACAGTAGAAACATTAAAAGATTTGAAGAGTATCAATGTATTACATTTCGATCTAATAAAATGATAAAAAAAGAAAGAAATTCCTGAGTGTTGTTTCCAGTTGTTGCTTGTAACAGATGCAACAAATTTTTATTTTGCATCAAGATCCACAATCTGATTATTACGAACGATAAAGTTATTAAAATAGTTTAGATAAACATATTTAAAAACATTATCAATGACCAATGACCAGATTGAGGATATTTATGCAAAATGAAGATGATCTGCATCAATTGCAAGCTACTGGAATCAAATAAAAATTTGTTTTTCCATCAATAATTTTAGTAAGTTGATGAATAAATGCCAATACTTTTAAATGTCTTTTGTCTTTCTATTCTTTCATACTTCACCTACTCATTTTCGTCATAAATGCACAAAATCCACAGTTCATCAATAAGTGATGGTTACATTGAGGATTATTATGCAAAATAAAAGTTTTCTGCATCGATTACTGGAAATAGAAACGCAATAAAAAAGGATTTCATATCATTTTTCTTTGAATAAGCTTGAAGTATACATTTTCGCCGGAAATGCATAAAATTCGCAATTTACTAATGAACGACGAGTGGACTGCAAATTGTTATGCAAACATTGATGTTCAGCAAAAAAAAAATGTTTCCACGCTTTATAATTCTAATGAGTTGAGAATAATATAACAGTGCTCTTAATTTTTTAACTGGGAATAACGAGTTAGCTGCATTTGTGTTTGCCATCACTTGTTGAAAATTCTCATCTTAAGGTTAAGGAAATTATTAAGGCTTAAAAATGTTCTTCTTAATTCAACAAATAATTCGTTCATGTCATTGTGTCATCCACATTAGTATAAACTCTACACGATATTATACGTACGGTATTATACGTTGATTGTGACAAACGTTTTGTTATGTAAATGTTATTTGTCTTGTTTCACGTCTCCCTGAATGTCCATGATTAAAGAGTCGGTTCAAAGGTTAAATTCTTCAAATGTTTTTACTGTTTCGCAGTTTCCTCTGCTCATTTTTTGTGATAAATGCATAAATTTGAATAAGATTTGATATGTTTTATAAAAATAAATATGATCAATATATTAAGCGCGATTCGCGTTTAAATTGGTTTCGTTCGACTGGTCTATGCGTACAAACGAAACTCTCGAACTGCTAAAATGTTGCGGGACCACAGTGCGATTGGCACGAAATTCGCACGGGATAACCCGGGGTTTCTTTGAACGGCCGATCGAACGGTTCGGAACGTGTCTCTGGTTTTATTTTCTTAAGCGATTTCCCTCCGGCGTGTTTTCCTCGCGCACAGGTATCTATATTTATGCCGCGCGTTTGCATGCACGTAGTACCTACTCGTCGTTCCTGAGGCGGCGATTTCGATTGGCGGCCACGTGAGACCGCCGAAATACCAGGTAGTTCGCGAATAATAAATTTTCGCCTACGGGTTCTAACGCGGTTGACGCGTTGATTCTCGGGGGTCTGCGTCTCTCCGGCTAGCATTAATTATATTAGGTTGGCAAGAAAGTAATTTCGGTATTTTTAGGTGAAATAAAATCCAATTTTTTATCTGAGCAATGAATATTAATCAATAAAATATTTTCCATTTTGTTCTATGATCTTTTGACACCTTTCTGGTAGCTTCATAATTCCGCGCTCATAAAACTTCTAATCCTTTTCGGTGAAAAGCTGATCCAAGTGCGATTTCAGATCATCATCATTAGTGAATGTTTTACCATTCAAAGAGTTTTGTAAACTTCGGAATAAATGATAATCTGATGTTGCAATGTCAGGGCTATATGGTGGATGTGACATCACTTCTCAACCAAGCTCCAATAACTTTTCACGTGTTACCAAAGATGTGTGTGGCCTAGCGTTATCATGATGGAACACGATTCCTTTACGATTTGCCAATTCTGGCCGTTTTTCTTTGATTGCTATGTCCAGTTTTGTTAGTTGTCGACAATAAACATCTGAATTGATGGTTTGGTTCCTTGGGAGCAGCGCAAAATACACAATACCTTTGTAATCCCACCAAATTGACAACATGATCTTCTTTTGGTGCAATTCAGCTGTCGGTGTGGTTTCGGCTGATTCATCACGCTTGGACCATGATCGTTTTCGAGTTGTGTTATTGTAAACAACCCATTTCTCGTCACCAGTGATGATTCGCTTCGGAAAAGGGTCGATTTCATTTCGTTTGAGATGCATATCGCATATGTTGATGCGTTGCGTTAAGTGAATTTCTTTCAATTCGTGTGGAACCCAAATATCGAGCTTCTTAACGATTCCGAGACTTTTTAAACGATATTCTATAGTTGTATGCGAGACATTTAACCTGTCTGCAATCTCTCGAACAGTTATATGGCGATTCGATTCAATAATGACTTTCATTTGGTCATCGTCAACTTCAGATGGTCGACCAGAACGTTGGTCGTCTTCAAGTGAGAAATTTGCAGAAAGGAATTTTTTAAAACAATTCTGGCACTTGCGTTCTGTCAAGCAATCCACACCATAAACTTCACATATATCTTTGTGAGCCTCGGCAACTTTTTTACCTCCACGGAAATAAAAAAGCAATATATGCCTATAATGTTCGTTTTTGCACTCCGTGTTCAAATTGACACAGAACTAACAATTTTAATCAAAATTACGTGTAATTTGCTTCAAAAGTAACCTAAAAGATGCAGCTACGAAATGTCAGAAAGGAAACAAACGCAACGTTAACAGAAGTCAATCAAACAAAATATAACGCCAGGTATTAGTGAAAACCGAAATTACTTAATGTTCGTTTATTGCACTCCATGTTCAAATTGACACAGAACTAACAATTTTAATCAAAATTACGTGTAATTTGCTTCAAAAGTAACCTAAAAGATGCAGTTACGAAATGTCAGAAAGGAAACAAACGCAACGTTAACAGAAGTCAATCAAACAAACCATAAAGCCATATATTAGTGAAAACCGAAATTACTTTCTTGCCAACCCAATAATAAGCGGCCTGGTGCGGGGCCGCACAGTGGGCAAAAACGGCCTTTTTCGATTAAAAATCAAAGAACTTTCGATAGGAATGAGGTAGAGCGATGAAATTTTTTTTAAATGAAAGCTGAAACTTTGTAGAATATGGGAAAAATAGGGAGATTACGGTACGAACGTTTTTTAACCTTGAGAAAATTCGTTAAAGTTGCACAATTTCAAGAAAATTTTGTTTTTGCCGCTAATACGCGCGGAAATTTTTTTTTTAACATGCTATATATCGTTTCCCATAGATTATTTCACGCTGATTTCAAATCTGTTTTCAAAATTTGTCTACGACCTCTGGTTTTTGAAAAAAATAGATTTTTGTGACACAAATTAATGAAATTTTTTCGTTAAAATGACTTGATAACACACTAGTTTGAAAGTATATCGTATTGTCATATATAAAACACAATAAAAATAATAATAATGAAGTATTTTAACGTTTTGAGTTACTTACGAAACATGAAACACTTCGCATCTCGTCATCACTTGACGTATCGCTGTCATTACTACTGGCACTTTCTTGAAATTGTGCAACTTTAACGAATTTTCTCAAGATTAAAAAACCTTCGTACCGTAATCTCCCTATTTTTCCCATATTCTACAAAGTTTCAGCTTTCATTTAAAAAAAATTTCATCGCTCTACCTCATTCCTATCGAAAGATCTTTGATTTTGAATCGAAAAAGTCCGTTTTTGCCCACTGTGGGCCGTTCACGTTTCCGGTTGCGCATTTTCGCGTGACACGCTAGTAATGACCCATTTCATTATGCAATGTCGGCGCTCGCAGATCATTCGACGAAAGCCAGGGGACCACCGCAATGGCTGGAGCCGGACCAGGTCCTTTCGGCTCAGGGATGCACGGGACAGGACGTCGTCGTCGAACCGAAACTACGGTGGAGCGACGTCTTCGACGAGCTACGATTCGAACTGTGAGCAACATTCTCTTTTGTGTGACACTATAAACTAATCGCACGAGTCGGGTTGAAATGCTTCGTATTGTCGTTAGAGCGAGTTCCCTTAGGCGTCGGACAGGGTTCAGATTTTTCTTAACTCTAGGTTCACGGAGCAATGACACCATCTATTTTATATTACTTTATATAAATAATGTATCTATCACAAGTTTTTAGTTATATTTTGAAAAAATACATGTGTTGAATAATTTCTCATACTTTTCCTCGTATCTTTGTTTTCTTAGTAATCGTAAATTGAATATATTAGAACCCGTTATTTTGGCCTAATGATAAATAAACGAAAAAATAACAATATTATATCATTATACATTAGATAAAATAACAATATCATTAACTTAAATTGTTATTATACTTTGGTTATGTGTTTTTAAGAAATCATGGAGCGTCCCCTAGAACCGCACATACTAAAAATTACTAAAACTAGTGTGCAACGATCGCAAACGTAATGGTAAAGAATTCTGGGATATCGTCTGTCTCGGTTCTAGTGTTCTGGTAGACTGAAGTTGTTTTTTTTTCTCTTCTTACTGTTCACGTTGTTCGGGTGCGTTTTTTAATCAACGAAACCGAAATAATAAAAAGTAGTACAAAAGGAGATACACAAGAGAGAGACTGCGGTTTGTATTTTTCGGTGATAGGGGAAATTGTTCTACCTGATACCAAAGAACAGCCAACTCGTCGAAAAAAATTTGTTCATTAAAATTACTACAAGCCATGCGCAATATAGAATGATCGTTATAAAAATGCTAATCAAAGAATATTATAACGCAACTCGCTCGTTTCCCGACCACGAACATTAATGGATATAGCAGAAAGTATTTGGCCACTATATTTCCGATTTGCGAAAAATCATTGATAGTTAAAAAATTAATACAACAGTAGAGCTAATCAAGTTGATTTCATTTTTTAATTATTTCTGTGACATGTTCAAGGTTTATTAGTGCCTAGTAGACTTAGAGAATAGATAAAATGTCACAATTTTAAGGTTAGCTTAATTTTTCGCGGAAAAAAACATTGGAAAAATCGGTTCTTATATTTTTTAACTATCACGCACCAAACTTTAAAATCTGAAAGAAATTCATGGACAATAATTATAACGATATATCGGTACTGGAGAAATATAGATTTTGTCGATCTAGAACTTCCATGTGAAAAATCTGCATTTTATCTATTTTTTTTTTTTTGAGGTTTTTGATTTTTTACAAGGAGAATTTTTAATTTAAAAATCTGAAACGAATTGTAAGGTGTGTATTTATTTGGGTGCTTGATATGTTTCAGATTTTTCTCACAATTTCTAAGCATCATTAACTAGGGAAAGTTTATCTTTAATCAAATTCATCTTTTATATAATTAAACACTAAAAACTTGAAAATTTCTTTCGAATGTTCTGCAAATTTTTTCTACCAAATCATTTTTGCCCTTTATAATATACTAATCGAGTTCATTTTGGTGTGATTTAACATTTTTTCTTTTTTGTGGCATGTTATACCAACAAGAAATATTACACGTTCAATATTAAGTCTTTCACTGTCTCGTCTTGTACTGGCGCGGAGTGAAACTTTTTGCAATGTTTAACCCTTATGTCAATAACCGGCTATTGACATTCAATTTCTTTTTTTCAATTCACTAAGATTCTTGTAAAGTATGTGCTCGGGTGATCACAGATTAATTTACTTTTGAGGCATAAAAATATATGTTGTAATTGTAAATTGCAACATCATATCTTAGAAAATTTTAGTTATTGATATAATGGTCATGAAACGTATCATTGAAGAGATTTCAAATATTATATTTCATATTATATTTGTTAATAATGTTAACAGTCATGGTATAATATGAAATACGAAATTGTCTTGATTGAATCTTCTTTCACATTGTACTATGACTGTCCGCATTATTGACAAACATTTGTTAATACATGTTGTTAATAGGAACATTGATTAACAAACATTAGTATCAGAATTAAAATGGAAATAGTATAACATCATTGGTGTACTTATGTCATTCAACAATGCCTTCTATTCCTAGAAATAAATATTACAATATTATTTTATCAAAAATTATTTATTATATAAATTAATTAAATTATTTTTTATCATAAAATTTATAAAATTGATTATATTAAGATTATATTAAATAATATTCAAATAAATTTTATCATATCAATATTGAATTAAAACACGACTGTCGTATTGACAAAAACTCGCAATAATAGTGTCCACGAGTTTGAACGTTGAAAGATATTCTCGTAATTCATAGATTTGTGAACGACATTATGTTACGTTGTTATTAATACCATTAAAATAACTTATACATAAATTGCTTCAAGTACAACAGAAATAGTGTCGCTATTAAATTCAAATCCCTAATTATGTAACAAGGATAATTATAACATAGGAAAACACTATGAAAAAATCGAGGAAGCTATGGGATAATCGAGATAAAAAACGGAGTCATCCTAAATGAACAAATCGAAAGTTCACGACCCCCGTGTCATTCTGTTTCTAGTAGATTATTTATTTGCTGCCGTTTACACATTATCGTTCATTCTCGACTATTGGCCCTAATTTCAGTGGAAACCTTGAAACGTGCCAAGGATCAAACGCAGTTTATTTCGAGCTGTCGCGCACTTAATTTTCGTGGAGGACCAAATTATACTCTCGTCTCTTATAATCCTGTTACTGGTTTTCGCGTGTACCGCAAACTACAGATAACGTGATAGATAACGAAAATTGTTAAAACTCGAAATCACGCTTTCGCACGTTAGCGAAGTTTGAATCACGTCTGAAGCTAAAACTAGATACGCAAAAAAACTAACTAATCATCTTTCTAAGTAAACAGTTGTCCGATGAGCTTAATGAAAATAAATTTCATCATGTATGAATATTGAAATATTCAAATTTCATAACTGGAATAATTGCGTTTGTTCTTTTTCTAAATATATTCAAGAATCGTGTAATTTATTTACGTTGTTGGTTGATTTTACTTGGTTAGGTAAGAAATAGGGAAACGAAGGGTCGTATTGGTTTCGGTTTTACTTGATTTTTATGTAATTATCAGGATGGTTTTCATATGCGGTCTAGGAAGGTGAAAGATTCGGTGCATAGGCATTTGAACGCTTATTTCGGGAACGCAAGACATGACCTCATCTAGCCTCGCCGCTTAAATAAGACAAAGTCTCATGTCGGATCGATGGCAATTGTTGTCTTTTTCAGACAATTTGTCTTCTGAGTCAGTCAGCCTGAATCCGTTGAGCCCATCCTTTTATCTAATACGTCTATGGAAACGTATAAACGTATGTTCTTCCCGATTTATAAATGTCCTTAATCTGCGTAAAACATCTTATTATAGGGAGTTATACATTTTTTAAAATTCAGTTCCGTCTGTAAAATACAATTCGAATGAAACGACAGTACGATGGTCTTCATTCGATTTTGAAGTTTTAACCCTTTGAGGACACACGCCGCCATATTGGCGACATCAATCTTACGTGTGTATCCCCTAAACTTAAAAGTCAATTATTTAACCATTCAAACAAGTAAAGATGTGTTTTTCTATTTACCCGGTATTCTGATACCTATCTGATCTAGTTCTCTTACAGACACTTTTTTAATATTTAATAAATTGTCAAAAACGAGAATGATGCAGGAGCTCACTATTTTAATCAGAAATTTCTCACAGATAGAAAAATATTTAATCTATTTATCATAGCCCATAATTTAAAAATGCAAAATAAATTATGAATATTATCTTACAGTAAATTGAATGGATGTTATATTAGGTGTCTCATATATTATTATTATAAAAGAAATGTTTCAAATAAAACTTATTTGATTTTTTAGCTAGATATGTAGCCCATTTTGAGACGAATTCATTGACCTAAGTGAAAAAGGTGAAATTATCATCGTCCAGGGATGGAATAAGTTATTGTATTGATTTATTCCATCTATACGATCGCCATTTTTATTAAAGGAGATACAAAACAGCTTCAAGAACGTTTAACGACGATAAATTTTTAACTAACAATGAATGACTAAATCTTCGAAGACCAACATATTAAAGGTCAACGATTTCGAAATGAATCGGGCTGTATGCCCATCTGAATAAAGACGTGTAGTTTCATTAACATTAGAATTACGGGATTCGTCAACATGAAGGGTTGCAAATTTTTTAATTTACCATTATTGGGATCGTAAAAATACAAAAATGTTGTGGAAAATTTTGATGGACACGTATTATGAAAAAAATCGCAAAAAATCTGAATAAATACTATTCTATTATTTTTATGAAGCAATGTAAAGTAATCACAGTGTTCCGTGAATTTAGTTCTAAACAAACGAAGATTATTCTAAATTCTTCAAAATGCCGGCTTTTCAAAGAAAAAAATCGATTTTTCACAAAAATTTTGGCCTTAAATTGTCTATAAAAAAAAAAATATTCATCGGAGAGAAAAAAGCTTCGATTAATTACTAAAAAATATACTTAAGAAGCTTGTGTTAAAATTTGGGAGTGATCGGTTCAGCCGTTTCCGAGAAATCTTGGTCACCGACTTTGAAAACACAGTTTCGAGAAAAACGCGTCAGTTTCAGAAGCACTTTACATAGAGTAAAAAAATTTTTTTTCAACACATCGAGTCGTCTATTCCAGGACCATATAATACACCCTAACTTTATGTTTTATACGAAGAACACTTCATCCAAAGAAGGGAACATTTACAATAGGCAGATAAATAAAAGGAACAGGCCTCCTACATTCAAACGCTCTGACACGTCTTTACAAATATGCGTGTAACTTCGAAAATAATCGTCGGATTGACTTGAAATTTTTTGTGCGTATACTTAAATATATGTACATTACGAAAATGAGATTTGAAAAAAATCGATTTTTTGAAAATCCTAACTGTATGTAACCCCTTAAAAGAATTCCTTTTGAAGTTGCTTAGAATGCTACAAGTGAAACATGCATAGTACCATTTAATAGAGTAAAGGTGACCTCGCCATTTCACTGAAACGAAACGCTATTTTTCAAGCTCCTAAATAATACAATGTGTAGGCTATTGAGAGCCGATCATCTGTATTCCAAATACATTTTCGCCAGACCATCGAAAGTGTCTAAAAATTCGCGAGGGTGAAAATTTGGAAACGCTCCTGTAGGCAGCAGCCGAAAGATTGTTCAAACATTAATTCTAACACATTTCCGCTCGAGTGATGTTCGAAATTAGCAAGTTTCAGTGATTCGAAAGTCCAATCTCGGTTTGTGCTAAAATCATTTCAAGAGCCAAGCGGCGAACTTCACCGAACGACTGTCATCGTCATTCTCGAGGATTCTCTGGCTCGGCCGAGTCCCGTGGCCATTCAGACGGTACGTCACAGATCGACGACGCGACGCGTCGGGAAGCGTTTCCCTCGCGAATTATGAAAATTCCGAGGCGCATTGACGTTTCGCCGCGACCTCGTCGACCCCGCGCCCTTCTCTGTTCTCTGTGTTCTCCGGTGTGCAAAGCTAAATTCGACCGAGCTCGAAATTTTCGCGAAAAGACGAAAGAGGCGCTGCTCCTTGAGCATCCGGCTCTAGGATGCTTCACGTTGGTTGCTTATAGTTTTCTTCGAACTATAGCGGAAGGTGGCTGGCGTGTGTGGAGGTGGAAAATCGGGCGCGGACGACCTGGCGCTGGCATTTCGCTATCAGTCTTCCGAGGGAGCGTCGCGACGATCGACGAGCGGCCAAAAATTAGCTCGGATCTCAGCTTCTTTCGGAACCGCTTTCCGTCGATCCGCGTCGACCCTGATCGACGACGGAGATAGGTCCGACTGTAACGATCCGGATCCATGGACCGTGGGATCGCTCGACGATCGGACGCCACCTCCTCTAAACGAGCTACGAACCCCCCTCGAGTACCCTAATCTCTTCTGAAACGAACTTCTCTCTACTGCTGAAACGCTGCTAAATTGTTGGTTCTATCAGTGATACGCCTGTGCCATCAAGTAATGTGTGTCGTCATCGGGTGCAAGCCGAGTAGAATGAGACTGACCTAACCCAGATCGAACAACGGGAAAAAAGAAAGCTACTTCGATCGTTTGTTCTATCAGTAACGCACGCACCTGTGTCATCGAATAGTGTGCTTGCTCGTCGTCAAGGGTGAGACGGTAGAATGAAACTGACTGTCGCATCTATGATTTTGCTATTGAAAGTGAACTGCTCATCGAACAGATTCGCCAGGGTCGAAAGGACGCTTGTTGGGTTTATTTTTGCGGGCCTGTCAACGTGTCGTCTCCTAATATCGCCACCACGGTGAAGAACGCAGCCGGGATGCCAACGTTTGGCGTCCGACACGAAGACCGATCCTCATAACTGAAATATCGGCCGCCGACAACGTGATCGGCGAATTTCGGTATCGATGCATCGAACAGGATCCCGTTCGCCGCTTCGATCCTTGGTGTACGGTGTCCCGTTTGTGAACAGTTCGATGGACTCGCGTGTGATAGGTGCTGATTGGTTAAACACGCGTGCCAGCTCTTGATTCGAAGAGGGCGGTCGGCCCTTTTCCATCGCAACGGTGTCATGGGGAGCGACTGCTGCAAGTGTGCCAATGGCAACAAACCTGCTATCACGGGCTCGCTATCGGATGGATCGAGACACCGGTACGACACTTTGAATCGTTGGTAACGGGTGCTGTGCTATTGGCTTGATTCGTTCGAAAACACACGTATATAGAACAGACACAATACAAACCCTTCGCGCAAACTTAGTTTTCTCACCATCGATTTACAGTTTTACTTCCCACAGATACGAGACTTACAATGCACATAAAGCTGTGTAGATTGCCCGAATTGGAATGCAGTAAAAATTTGGGTTTTCTGTTAGAGTTTAAGGGGTCATATATAGTTAGAATTTTCAAAAAATCGATTTTTTTTATTTCATTTTCGTAATGTACATATATCTAGGTATACGCACAAAAAATTTCAAGTCAATCCGGCAATTATTTTCGAAGTTACACGCATATTTGTAAAGACGTGTCAGAGCGTTTGAAAGTACCTAGAACTCTGTTCCTTTTATTTATCTGCCTATTGTAAATGTTCCCTTCTTTGGATGAACTGTTCTTCGTATAAAACATAAAGTTAGGGTGTATTATATGGTCCTGGAATAGACGACTCGATGCAAGTTGAAAAAAAATTTTTTACTCTATGTAAAGTGCTTCTGAAACTGACGCGTTTCAACGCGTTCTTTCGATGCGTTTTTCTCGAAACTGTGTTTTCAAAGTCGGTGACCAAGATTTCTCGGAAACGGCTGAACCGATCACTCTCAAATTTTAACACAAGCTTCTTAAGTATATTTTCTAGTAATTAATCGAAGCTTTTTTCTCTCCGATGAATATTTTTTTTTATAAACAGTTTAAGGCCAAAATTTTTGTGAAAAATCGATTTTTTTCTTTGAAAAGCCGGCATTTTGTCAAAAAATTTTATTTTGCTTATTCCTTCGATTAATTACTAGATTATACATTTCTTTAACGAAATCAATTTGATTTTTTCATTTTTGATGATCCAGTCCAGAGATATAGTGGTCACCGCAAGGCGCCTTTTTTTAGAGGAGCTCCAGGAGATCAGCTATAGCAGGTTTCAAAATTATTATTTTTACAAATAAAAAATGCTAAAATACAGTTAAAAGTTACCATGATATGTGTACAAATTTTTACATTAATAGATGTAAAGGTCTTCTCAGGAAAAATTCTTAAAAAATCGCTTTTTTTGGGCCTCCTAACTGTATATGACCCCTTAAAGAAAATGCAAAACTCTTTCGAGCGTATTTAGATTTGTTCGATCTTCAATTATGCGGCGGACGTAATAATTATAATGTAATTGTTCGATTCTGGATTCGTATACAATAAAAATGTAGGGTTTCTGCTGAGATTTCCATTAGGTCTTGAACAGAATACAAATTCCATTCGAGCATGTTTACTTTTGTAGCGTTCTGACTCGATAATGACCGAGGCTGCAATAAATGAATCTTTTACTAGCTGTCTCTTACATTGGAGACGAAACTCAGTATGTAAACATTTTATACTCTGTTTTTCATTTATTTTTCCAATTAGAATCAGTCCTTTATTGCGTTTATTCTAACGATATAAATAATATCTGTATAAAAATATACAGAATACAAATACATAAAAATACGATATACCAAATACATACAAATATACAGAAATTTAACAAAATGGACTGGAAAGTGCTTTTTGTAACAAAGTATGCTAGAAAGTGCTCTTTATAAGAAAGTATGTTGGAAATACTTTTTAGAAAGTATAATAATGAATGAATGAATGAACGCGAATGAAACACGCACTATAAAAATCATCGAACGTATTGAGAACTTGATTATTAAACATTTCAACAATCTATCAGGAAAATCGAATTATTTCGTTTCTATCTAATCAACAATGTGCTTTCTATTTCGATTCAGATAATTACGCCATTTCGGCGACGATTTTAGGTATTTATAGACGTGTTTTCTTTAGCGACTCGAAGCCTACTCTCTGCTCTACGTGTTACCGAAATAATTCTTTCGCTCCGATTTCTAAATAATCGTTAATACATATTAGACGGTTTAGCGGCCCGTTTAAATAATAATGATCTGCGCGGGTCCAACTTGATTCAGACAAACAAATGATCTAGAGCGCCACAAACTCTTGGCATTGCTCTACTGCCCTATTTTCGTCACCCTTTTTACCGCGACGGACGACCCGAGGGAAAGAATCTGTCGTCTGGTGCCGGCCGGATTGCGTGAACGCGCGTATGATCGGATTTTTCGAAGGCCGTCGATCGTTCGGATCATTGAGATATCTAGCAACGATCTAGAAATGCCGTAGCGAAAGATCAGCGGTGCAATCGCGCGCGCGCTTCGTACGAGTTGATCGTGAACGCACCGACGCGGCGCACAGGGCGCAGCGGGTTGTTTCTATAAAATAGATGGAATTAATTAAAAAATTTTCATGTCAAGAAATAAGTTAAAACTAGATCCTTTCTTAAACTAGTACTTGATTGAAATAGACTGAAAACGACACAGACTTATCTTAGATCTGATCTCAATGGTTAAATAAACAATAGTCAAGTTCAAGTCTCTTGAAGCAATTTAGTCAGTTTACTTCGTTTTACTTTACTTCTGTAATTAAAATTACAGAACACATATTACTTCTGTTCATTTAAAATTCGTTTAGGCGTAGCAAACTCGTAATCAGCAGAAATCGTGACTTTCGTTAACAAGAACACTTTAACTATTTATTTCCGAGGCGTAAGACTATAATTAATTGCTTAAAATCAAAATCAAAATTACCTACCACAGTTTCGATTTCTTAGGTCGAAACACCCCCTGCTTATAGGGGTAATTTCATAAAGACAGTTTATTATTCTAGGGAATAAGTAATACCTAAATTACACTATACGACTCCAAAAGCCCTTAAAACCGTTCTGTTTATAATTAATAATGTATAATTAACTGAGACATGAATTTTGTCCATCTTTTTGCGATTTCAGCTCATTGTGCAGTTTGTGCTCAATAATTTCAAACGATTTTCATGAAAACTGGCATTCTTAAATTTTTAGAATTTCTGAAGGTGTATGTCTTATCACAAATGCAAAATACAAAATGGAGAATCTAATATTACTGTTATAAACGTTGTTTATAAGTTGACTATTATGAATACTGATCATTTTCCGATTTTTTGACTAAAACCTTGTAATTGGAATACTGAATTTAAAACTTCATAGACGATCAACGATCGGCTTGATAGAACGTTTTTAGAGATGTTTCAATTTGTAGCATTTGAGAAAAAAGAATGTTCTCCGGTTTCCTGCTGCATCGTACACAAGCTTCTTTTAGAAAAAAGTGAACAATGGATTGTTAAAATATACCCGCTACAAGGTTATAGAAACATAGTATTTAAAAAAAGAAAAGTATTTCGGTAGCTTCAATTCACTACAAGATACGCTATCATTCATACTTAAATGTAACATCCTGAATACGAGCTGAAAAAATTCATATTTTTTAAATTCAATTTGAATACTATACCACGTTTCTGTCTCGATAGAATGAAACGAAGGGTTTTAATAGTGAATTATTAAAATTTTATAATTAAAGTAGTGATAGCTATCATAAAAATTAAGAATATAATGTACTACGTAAAATTTTTAACATGAAATGATATGAAAACATTTATACTATTTATACAAATGAATGCAGCTACGAAACTCCGATTATAAATAAATATACTAACCTATGTTGCTTAGTATAGTAACATAATGTTTGTTACATAGAATAATATAACAATAAAAGAAAGTTTCATATTGCTAGGATTTTTCTATCGTCGCGCTGTGACTGCTTCGTGTTTTTGGATAATAATTTCTTAACAAAGCAGCTGATAACATTTTCGCAAAGGAAAAAGCTACTTCAAATTGCGTCAGAAATCACCCCTTTCAAGGAAGTATAATATTTTTGGGACATCCTGTATAGACAGTGTACCACAAAGATACATTATAAGTTTCATATATCTATAAATTCTTGTTCAAGAAAAGGACAAATTCATATGCGCTATAGTCTCATAAAAAATGTCTTCAATATTACAACACGGATAGAAATTCTATTTTGCTTTTAAATAACGGTATCTAATGGAGGTGCCGCTGACACTACGCGTTAAGTACCCACCACTTGATAGCAACGTTGTGTAATTCCGAATACGCTCTCTCAAACCATGAAATCGCTCGGTTCGTGTTTGTTTCCGTTGAAGACCTCCGCAAATCGTGCAAGATAAACGGGAAGAAGATTGATCAAGACTATGGAACAAGAAATTTATTTCTTGACCAGACAAAATAGACATTACGTCACCGACCAACTCGATCCATTTGCTGTACCAAGGTGTTGAACTATATCAACGAAAAGACATCTGTGCCCACGAAGAATTAAAGCCATTACACCACTTTGACGGCCGCTGTCACGCACGTGTGACTTTCCTTAGTAAACGCAATTTTATTATTCTAGGTTGCATTTCGAACACTGTTTTCATTCACCTTTTCGAGGATACTGGCGCATACGTGTACGTTTATTTTCTTTTTGAATTGAAATTATTCTGATTGTGAGTAAAACAAAATCAAACTTTCTGGAGAAAAACAGAATTATTGCAGAACCTATCAACGATAAAATAAAAAAATTCGTCATGTGGAGACACTGATAATATTTTAATCGCATAAGAAATTATTATATCTCTTCTTTCTACTTTCGAAAATTTGCCCCTGAACAGCTCAAAAATATTTTTTAATAGTGACATTAGATGACATTCTACAGACAAGATAATTAATTTTCTTGCTCTTTGTGTACAATCTTATCAATCATCTAATTGACTCTCCTATGATTTTAGAAGTACTAAAATTTCACACATCAAACTTTCCAAAATTGTGTCAATAAAACTATTTATTTTCTTTGCTAAGCTATTTACGTTTACGTAAGGAACATTCCATAATGAAATTAATTTCTTTCTTAAACTTTGACTATTTTACATTACTTTATAAAAATAACAAGAATGTGGCTATCCAAATTTTTAGCCTTCCGTTACATAATATATACATACAAAGAAATCAAGTTGAATAATTCCTCATGGATGTAAATTAGACATATTAGAACTCGTCAAAAAGACATAGTGTTAAACCTAGTGTCAAACAGGTCTCTTCTTAAATAAACTAACACGTTACGTGCTATTTTTTATAATTTCAATTAAAATTTTCTTATAAATTTAATTGAATAAAACACTTAATATAACAAATCCCACCCTCCTAAAGATTTATTGAAAAATTATTAATTTAAATTAGTGAATATCAACCCCAAAAATACCCACAAGATTAAAGTAATTTAATGATTAAAATCGGAACTATAAAGTTAAAATTTGTCATAATTGGCATTACTTTTAAGCTTTTTGTATTCTAAAACTCCCATTAAAATTCGGTTTACTCGACTATGCCACAATAAAAGTGAGATGTCTTGGTCTCACATTGGCAAACGTTTTAAATAAAAATTGAAACCTTGACCCATGAAAGTAGTCGAGACTACAATGCTTGAACAGGAGAACACATTGTATAGGGTCGTTTCGCGGACAATTGAATGAGACAGCAACAACAGACAACATTCTAATCGTCTGCCACAGAGAAGAAATAGCAAATAGACGGTGCGACGATGACCATCGGTCCGATTGGACTTCGGCCATCGCCCCGAGAAGAACCAGAAAGTGACATTTGGTGATTGCAAAACCGCCCTCGTTTCATTAGAAAGTGTTCCTATTCCACTTTTCCTTCTGAACTTTCCCGAACAGGTCTGATTTTTCAACGCGTACTCACTCGATCTCTCATACTGATTTTATAGTAGTCTCAAAATCTAATATTTATATTAGGTGTACCCATGGGTAATGTCGTTTCTTGATATTTTTATAAAATTTTATTTAACATTTAACCACACTACGCACTAAATGTTAATTTTGATTAGTACGTACACAACGAATAACGTGACACACTGTTCAATCAATTTGTAAAAATTACATTACTTATGACTACCCCTAATATATGTATACTTTTACAGAATTTGTTTTCAAACTTCTCCAAACAATTTTTCTATTTCTTCTCCAAAGCTTACGAGAATTCTTTGGTGCTTCTTGTCGCTTATACACTACTTATTCAAATTATAAAAATTATACATTGAGTAATCAGTATAGGAAAGTAAAGTGATAAAGTATAGCGAGTAAAGTATATCATATATTACAGCTATAAATGTTATATTATGGACATATAAATTTACTACATCGATTGTAGGAATGTCTTTCCTTCTGTAATAATTTTAATCGGTTGAAAGTAGTACGTCCACATTCTTAAATTCTATTAATTCATTCACTATTTGAAATTTCACCCACCCATATCTGTTATAAAAAATAGATACACTGCTGCGAATGTTTTTTTGTTTTTTTTTTTGGAAAATCAAACATTTTATTTCACATTTCAACTTCATACGGACAATGAGTAATTAAATTATCATTATTATGTAATGTTGCTTAGCAAACCGGTGATGTTGTCCCTAGTTGTTGCTGAGTATATGACATACATATAAATATTAGCATTATTATATATCTGAAATGTGTTTTTATTTACGCATGGTAAGAATTTAATGCTACTGGTTGAATTAAATTTTATAATTTTAACAGGAATAATGAATATTTACATTATCAATATAACAATTATACTATCATTAAACTTGTTAATTATAAAAATACAGGTAAACAAAAACAGATTAATAAATCATTAATACCAAGGTACATAGTAGCAAGTCGAATTGGCAGCACAGAACAGCAGTCGGTCATAAATATGCGTCTTGCTATACACTGATAAAATAGAACACTTTTGTCGACATATCAAAACATAGTCAAGTTGTTATGTATCAAGAATAAAAGGATTCATGCAACGTCGCCATTAATAATGCCACTGGAAACATTAAATTTGAAAACAATTTCACGGAAGACAAAATAAAAATCTTTATCAAGTTCTTAAGAGAAACAAAGTTTCTGACAAGAATAGCATATCAGACTATATAATCACGAAAACCTTAGAAGTAAAAACAACTTTAAAAAACCTAAAGAAAGCGCCATAACTTATATATTTAATATAACTTACTTAGAAAGCGTAATAGCTTTCTCATTTTATCGTAATGTTTCAATTACCTAGTGTATATTTGAATGCATTATTCTGTTATTTTACATTTCATAGATACGTTTCGAACGTTATTTATAGATTGCCTGTGAATATTTTAAGATCACAAGTCACTGATATAATCCGCTAAGCGCCTAATTCTGATACAACCATGAGTGTCTGAAGCGGCAAGCATAACGTGCTGAAAGCACTATTGATACTAAAAATATTCACCGGAAGTAACTTCTATTTCCTTAATTAAGTATCCATTGAGATGCGTGTTCGTTTATACTTTGTGGTATCGATTATTTATGGATGACACATCATTTGATCCATTGCCAAATATTTAACACTTATAGTAATACATTAAATAAAATTAATTTAGCAATAATACATACTGTTGAACGAAGCTAGAAAAATATTATACACCTCTAGTAGAAAATATTCGATGAAAATCATGATGATAGAAAAATGATTTAATGTATATTAAAAACGCTGCTTTAAAAACGCAGCGCTTTAATGCTTTTTTTAAATTAGAAAATGGAATGGTGCATATATTTTTCTTTGACATCAATGTATTCTTTTTTGGACAAATATCACAGAAACGTTAACGATATTTCAAGGAAATATTAATCAGTGATCTTTTATTAACCATAAAATAGTGAGAAAGAATATTGAAAATAATAAATATAGTAATACAAAAATTTACATAACATGACGAAACATTCAGAACACTTTTTAATACTTTGAACGATGAAGATGATGAAATGAATAGATGAAATGCAAGATAGTAAAAACATTGTAAGAATTTAATCGTAATGTTTTATTATCTCTAATTTATTAAGATTATTAAGCAAAGTAAAGGTACGTCTATGCAGCTCCTATATCTTGCAATCAATGCAGAAAATTTATATTTTGCATACAAGTTTGCAAGGATAATGAATAATACATTTTTGCAAATTGATGTACTTATCACAATTCGATACATAAGCAGTGGATAAAAATTGAAATGGTAACAAGATTTCTCAAGCCGATTGTCCCTTGATTACAGGAAACGCAGTGATATACCGATACCACCCGATCGATACCGAATTCAAATGAGAGGCAATGTCGTCCAATTGACCTTGAAAGAATCTCAGAAAGAAGACACCGGCCACTATGCTTTGGTAGCGACGAGGGTCGGCCAAGGGTTGGACAAAGGATCCTCGAAGAAGATCCACCTTAACATCGAGGATTCGATCACCGAGGAAGGTGATCCGCCGACTTTCGTTCGCAAATTAACCGATCTGGCGGTCAAGGTCGGCACCAGGACTAGGTTCCTTGTGGAAATTCGAAGTTCAACGACACCGAAGGTAATTTTAACAATTTAAAGACTGCATGTCTCTGTTTACGAATTACAACGCCAAGAATGCCACACTGGCTGATCTATGTTAACCAAACTAATTAATGCAACTAGATTATCTAAAGTTATTAAAGCAATATCTACTTTCTACTACATTGTAGTCAGGTTTACATTAACAAATATAATGACTAGACTGTGGATTTTATACATTTATGGCAAAAATGTGTAACTACAATTTTAAACAGTAGGAGAATTAAAAGAAAATCAATAGATTGCCACCAGTTTAAAATTATTGAGGAGACAAAGAAGTTTTTATCTGATGCAAAGAAATGTTTGTCTTGCATAAAAATCTGCACTTTATTGATGACGATCCTACTTCACTTTTCCCATAAGAAAACCATGAATGAATTAATAATTATGTAAATACCCGATCCATACCATACCATACCGATACCAGATCCCGAATGTATTTTTTATAAGCTTGAATTTTAATTTCACAGTTCTTACTACACTGCCAATTTTATGCATTTATAGAGAAATCAATGCCTGCGAGACAGACGCATAAAAATTTGAATACAAGTATCTAGGTATTTTCTTCTATTTTTTAATCTTATACGCTTTGAGAAAAGAATATCGAAATTATTTCAGAAAAATTGGAGTTTGCCCAAACGGATTTACAAAACATACAAATAAGCTTTTAGAAAAGCATTGCCCAATTATTCAAATTATATTTTTGTGATAAGATGCAAATATAAAACAAGTATAGGCAAAGGTGAATAACAATTATACAAAAAGAAATAGCAATTCCTATTTCTAAGCATGTTTCAAAATTTCAGTCTCAATCATATTTCAAATCCACGTGTGTACACGTACATTGCTCCACTATTTTCTATTTTTAAAGGCAATCCTATTAATAAAATAATTTCTGGCATCCTTATAGAGAATGTCAAAAATGTGTTCGTATGAATGCATTCTAACATAATGTTTGCAGAACCCTTTACCTAATAATTATTAAATAATTAACTGAATTATCATAACAATATTTTATGATAATCATAGCAATATTTCGAACACAACATTGTAAGTTTTTATTTACTATTGAAATAATCATTATAATTATTGGGCTGCAATTAAAATCGCATTACACAAAGGCATTGTTTCGAATGAAAAACTGAGTTATAATATAAAGTTATAATAAAAAAGACATTATTTCGCATGAACAAGCGTAAAGTACTTACTCTCACATGTATTAATGCATATTTCAATTTAATAATTATTGTAAATTAGTTGTGATTTAATTAGGTGTCGAACAAGGTACCGAAGATTAATAGATATGAAATATTTTTAGAAGGTTCCAAAATAATTAAAACAAAAAGTAAACAGTTTTGGAAATCGTTATCGAGAAATATGTACTGTAGGAACGTTATGCAAATATCTACTTTTGCATGCAGTTTTCAAGAAAGTAGCGCAAGGAGAATTTCGATTCTAGTATTATTAATTTTACCAAATACGATATAAAACTATTAAATTTCACTGCACTTTGAGTTTGACTGACCCTCGAAAATGTGTATGAACTATAAATGCATTAGGGAGTTGCATAACTTTGGTAAAATACAAAAATTGATTTTTTGAAAGTGGTATATATTTCGGGAACACTGTCCTAAAGTTGTATTTGAAAATTCGTAAAATTGTTGGATTTATAGTTATATTGCATAGCCATAACAGGTAATTGAAACTGTGAATACGTTTCTGTCAAAATAAAGTTTTTAAAATCGGTACCAGAAATGTCTGAAAGACTACTGGACAAAATGTAATATTTTTCAGTAACAATCTTAAGACGATTATCTTAGTCGTTGCTGAAACGGGTCTTTTTTATTCGTAAATTTTCCCTTTTCCTGAATAAAAGAAGCTGTAAATTTAGATAAAATATTGCTTACACATTTGGGTTCGAACAAATTCGACTATTTGAAAAATTGATTTCAACATCGAATTCGACACGAATTTCTATCTAGTTAGATTTAAAGTTTAAAAAACGTGTATTAGATAAAACTCCACGAATCTGGTACCATAAACAGTTTTTTTTGCAGAAATGGCTGCCACGTCCTTCTGATTTAAAACATGTAGCTCAAGTTTTTAGTATACGTTAATTAAATACAATGTAATAAGACGTACATAACAATTTGTTAATCCTTTGCCTCGCGCGTAATATTAAGTTAGACTTGTGACGTAGATCTCAAACGTAATCTACTAAATATGGACGCTATATCTTCCCTACAGTTCGAAATCAAATTCTATTTTATTATGACCAACAGTGGTGGGGGGTTAAGCATTAAATCGAATGTGGATATAAAATAAGTACATATATATAGTTTCTTTTCCTTGTGGGAAATGATTAAAGGCAGAGGAGTTCTAATTTTTATAGCCTTCGAAGACAGTACCGTACGGCGAGACGTTAAAGAGACATAATTTGATATATACGTAACAAAAGTATTGAATTTCCCTTATTGTTCGGAGGCAGTAATGGGTAAAAAGCATTTCAAAAAATATTCGAATGGCAAATACATTATCAACTTCTAATTTATTTTTATTTTCGAATGCGAAGCGTATTTAGATGTTATACTCGACTGTTATGTCATTGCAAAATATAATACTTCTATTAAATGCATAAATCCGTTGACGAGTACCTGGGCATTTTGTTATTTAATCTTGTTAATAGCTCGTCGAATAGCGAATACCGAACACCGAATACCTGCTGTTGCAATAATATTTCACCCAAAATTCGAAAGCTCGATGGTGGAAATATTTCTCCTCAACTCACAGTGCGGACAAAGGGCCTGTTTTTGGGCACTTCTCGTAGTTTTTGTACATATAGGAATTTTTTTAGATAATTATATTTACCAATATAGTTAATAAATTTAACAAAAAAGTAACAATTTTTAGAAAAAAAATTTATTTTGAAAAACTGACTTTAGAACAAAATTGATAATAAATGAACCATATTTAAAATTAATAATAATAAACTTAAACAAAGTATAATACTAGTAAATAAAATTAATAAACATAACAAAACGCTATTCGCTATCCGAGTCATTCTCACTTTTGTGATCTTGCACATTTCTTATTAAGTACTGATCAATTTCAGTAAAATTGCAAGATTTGCTTTTTGTTGTAATTTCTCGATGTGCTGAAATAAACGGTTCGGGTGTCAGTAAAAGACTATTAAATAAGTCGGTGTTCGTGTCCTGTCTACATATCGGTTTTTCGTGTATGATTTACACGATATTTTCTGATTTCTTTGTGTCTCGTTTCTAGAGCTTCATCAGACAGAACTCCCATTCGGACATCAAAATGATTAATGATGTCACACCCATGAATTAAAACTTTATGTACGGTTGTAGGCATGTAGTACCAATTGTATTTTCAAAACATGATAACACCCGTAAAATTATTAGCATACATTAAATAACATACGTTTAATATCGTCATATATCACATAAAGCATATATTAAAAACAAATTAAGAATACATAAAAATGATTGATATATAATTATTACAAAATTGTATTCTGCATAAACATGATTATTGTATGATTATTAATAACTATTTCCATCCTAATACGCATGTTTTGCAAAAGAAATTTATTTCATATAGTGATATACACGAATATTGAACTTTTCTAGTAAATTCCCCACTGTAACTGTGACGAACAAATGGCAAAATTTTTTACAAAAATCCAAATTTGTTTACGAATGCATCCTTATCGTTATTCACAGAAAATGAAATTTAACAAAACAACTAATAAATTTAAAAAGAAATTAACAAATTTTCCACGATAAATCCTAAAGGAAATGTATGGACACTTCTTAAAAAGTTTATCAAATTAAAAGTAGCAGTTAGTCGCAGACAAAACTATAAAATTCTTAAACTATAATAAGTAATGTATCCGAATATGTATGAATCTCAGAATATATTTTGCCTTTTTTGTTTTACGTTAATTTGAAGTTTTATATACAATTAAAAAATAAAATCACCGTTAAAAATTTGTTAAAAAAATAAACCTACTTTATTAAATGTAAAAAGAATGCATATTCCTTGGTAAGCACTTTCCGTTACACAGAATTATTATTGCAACACTCATTTACAGTTAATGTAATATTTTTCGTTTTTTGGCCCTGAGTGCGGGTATGGCAAAGTTTCTGTACAAAAATCTAAATTTGGTTACTAATGCACATGTAATGGTAATTATTCACAGAAAATGAAACCTAACAATAGAACGAATAAATTGAAAAAAAATATTAACAATTTTTATGCATAAAAATAATTGTTAAATGATTTTTAAATGAATAATAATATCAATTTCCTCCTAATATGCAGTTCTGCCAAAAGAATTTTTCGTAAATCGTCAAATAAACGTGCAGTGAGATGTGCCCCACTTGTCCGCACTGTGCAACTGCGCGACGAACTGCGCACGATGCGGCTATGCAGGCTGCAAAGAACACATCGTGCTAAATTTAAGTAATTCACTTTTTATTCGGCTGTGATACCGTGAATACAAGTATTTATATCGTTAATCAGATCAAAGATATGAAATGCTATTCCGTTCGATATTCGACGAGCACTTAAATGCAAATTACTAGGCTGCGGATTTTGTGCATTTATAATAAAAAACAAACTGCCCGAATGTAAAACTATAAGGACATTAGAAGGCTCGAATGATGTTATATTACTTTGACTTGCTCAGGTTATTAAAAGAGGAAATGCATTTTTGTTTTGCATAAAGATCCGCGGTCTATAAATTACAGAAATATTTTACAATCCACAATATGATTAAATACAAAATGCCAAGGTATTTGTCAACAAAATGTATTCTGTTGGAGAAATTAATTCTTACATATTGGCGGTAATTCATAATATTGGCGGTAATTCATAATATCGGCGGTAATTCATAATATTGGCGGTAATTCATAATATTGGTAATTGGTAGCGCGCTCTCTCTCTCTCTCTCTCTATTCAATTGCGTTTTATTTGTCGTTGAATAATTGTCCTTATCTACGCTTACTTCCGTGTGGTTGCTAATCAGCATATTCTTTGGTGGTCTATACTGTATTAAAATGTATTATTACAAGTTCAAAATCTGACATATTCAACAAAAGTATTCGGTAATTGCAAACGTATTTCGACTAGAAAAGCATTCGACGCTGCCCATCACCGTTCAAAGGTGTATAACTCGTTAAGATTCACAGTCGTGCTATCAACGGCACCTGTTATCGACGCGGTGTCGAGAGAGGAAGAACAGACCCCAGACGTTCTATTAGGTTGTCAAGAAAGTAATTTCGGTTTTCACTAATACCTGGCGTTATGTTTTGTTTCATTGACTTCTGTTAACGTTGCGTTTGTTTCCTTTCTGACATTTCGTATAACTGCATATTTTAGGTTACTTTTGAAGCAAATTACACGTAATTTTGATTAAAATTGTTAGTTCTGTTTTAATTTGAACACGGAGTGCAAAAACGAACATTATAGGCACATATTGCTTTTTTATTTCCGTGGAGGTAAAAAAGTTGCCGAGACTCACAAAGATACATGTGAAGTTTATGGTGTGGATTGCTTGACAGAACGCAAGTGCCAGAATTGTTTTAAAAAATTCCTTTCTGGAAATTTCTCACTTGAAGACGACCAACGTTCTGGTCGACCATCTGAAGTTGACGATGACCAACTGAAAGTCATTATTGAATCGAATCGTCATATAACTGTCCGAGAGATTGCAGACAGGTTAAATGTCTCGCATACAACTATAGAATATCGTTTAAAAAGTCTCGGAATCGTTAAGAAGCTCGATATTTGGGTTCCACACGAATTGAAAGAAATTCACTTAACGCAACGCATCAACACATGCGATATGCATCTCAAACGAAATGAAATCGACCCTTTTCTGAAGCGAATCATCACTGGTGATGAGAAATGGATTGTTTACAATAACACAACTCGAAAGCGATCATGTTCCAAGCGTGATGGATCAGCCGAAACCACTCCGAAAGCTGAATTGCACCAAAAGAAGATCATGTTGTCAATTTGGTGGGATTACAAAGGTATTGTATATTTTGAGCTGCTCCCAAGGAACCGAACCATCAATTCAGATGTTTATTGTCGACAACCAACAAAACTGGACATAGCAATCAAAGAAAAACGGCCAGAATTGGCAAATCGTAAAGGAATCGTGTTCCATTATGATAACGCTAGGCCACACACATCTTTGGTAACACGTGAAAAGTTATTGGAGCTTGGTTGCGAAGTGATGTCACGTCCACCATATAGCCCTGACATTGCACCATCAGATTATCATTTATTCCGAAGTTTACAAAACTCTTTGAATGGTAAAACATTCGCTAATGATGATGATCTGAAATCGCACTTGGATCAGTTTTTCACCGAAAAGGATCAGAAGTTTTATGAGCGCGGAATTATGAAGCTGCCAGAAAGATGGCAAAAGATCATAGAACAAAATGGAAAATATTTTATCGATTAATGTTCATTGCTTTGATACAAAAATTGGATTCTATTTCACCTAAATATACCGCAATTACTTTCTTGCCAACCTAATAGAATTGATAGACCGAGCATGGGGAACGAGGAATCCGTGCCAAATCCGGTGATTAACCCGGAAGGGTGAAGCAAAATCAGTCGGTGACTTATTGCCACGGGTTTCTGTTGGTTCTGTCTGTCCCGGCAGTCCGGCAAACCAAGATATGTGAACTAAAAGGGACCCCGTGAGGTCCATGACCCGAGAGCGAGCTTGCGGCAGGAGACGCGAATGAGAGAACGAAGATCGTTACTCGCGATCTTACGCGTCGTATTACGACTATTATTACTCGCGCGCGTACACTATGCCAGAAACTATGCCTACCGATCGGCTAAATCTGCGTGGTCCCGCTCGTAAACCTCCAAATGGTCGTTTTCCGCGGTAATGCTCTGCGACCGTGTTGCGTAATATTCCAAAAGGGACCCTTTGTAAAACACAGCCGCAGAAAAAAAGAACCGACCGAGTCTTACCCGGAACCGGAGGCATCACTGTTTACATTCCTATCCTATTAATAGTTTAACCCTTGTGTCAACACCTTAAATTTTCTTACAACATTCAACAAAAGATCTAGTCGTCAAACTTCAAGAAAGTAGAAATTTGTAACTGTCCGCATGAGTAGAAATTTATAACTGTTCCAAAAATTTAGGAATTTATTTAATAATTTTTCCGTTTAACAACAAGAATATACAAAAAGTTTTAAAGACAAATTAAGAGTAAGTACCTGAGTACCTGGATGTTGATATCTTGGCGGTATTTTACTGTGACAGATACAAAAAGTTGTTTCCTTTTTGCATATACAGAAATTTCAGCATTTTAAAGATATTTTCTCAAAGTTTTGTTATTTTATTCCCGAAAATTAACAACATTATAGCTCGTTTAGTGTGACACCCGTGTTCTCAACAATGAATAAGACATTTAAATATTTAATTTTTATCATAGTAGGATAATGGACCCAATTCGTGTGTGGGTACCAATTACTGTGCCTACATTAGTTATACTTATTTTTAAAGCATAATGAATATTAAGATAAATATTAAGAAAATCAGTTAATATATATGTATATGTTTTTTAATATTCATTGTACTTTAAAAATAAGTATAATTAATGTAGGCACAGTAACTGGTACCCCCACAGTAATTGGATTCCTTACCCTTGTTGTTGGAGAGATCAGAAATTTTTGGGAGAAATCACGATCTTTTACAACTCAATCCATTTGATTTTTGTTTCTCAATTGCTTCGTTAACTCAAGTATTACAAAAATATACAGAATTACAGTAGCTATTATAACAATTGTTAATATAGCTTGTTTAACGAGTTTACTTTCGTCTGGTACAATTGTTTATCATTTGTTTTCCAAATACTACGAAATTCTTTTTTATTCGCTTCACTATTTCCTCAAACATTATCTTTTGACTCATAAATATTTAGACAGCTGAAAATACTAGCATATACTTACACTAGATTTGCGTCAGTTTTCATAAAAACGTCACACAATTGAACTTTGGACCCAAGCTTCGAATGCGTTGCCCAGTGGTCAAACAATTGAGCACACTATCTCTTGAATAATCGCCACAACGAAAAGCTAAATAAACTTTGTTCGTGACTATGTTTTCACAATCAATGTGGTACCTCTTAATTATTAATCGAGTTCGGTTGATCTGCACATTGAAAAAATAACATCACATATTGTTTAACAATCATATTGTTTAACAGAACGAAGTTGTTTGTCTAATCCATACGATAACCAAAAGTGCTTATAATTCGTTTATTTAGACAATAACGGAGACGTTGAGTTCAACGTAATCTTTATTGTGATTTAATTATGAGCGTATTCGTCTTATACGTCACGTCTAACGGAACTAACAGAGCGAAAAACTAACGTAAAAATAAGAAAAAATTTTCTCAGCCAATTGTAAAAATCAGAAGATGGATAAAGATTCTTCGTTTAATAATTTCAATATTCTATTCTAATGTTTTCACTGTTTTGTATTTCACTTGTTCATTTTGGTCATAAGCGCATTAAATCCGCACTATAGTGGTCAGAGGAGTTTAAAAAACTGAATAAAATTCGATTTTCCTCGCTAACGATATCAATCAATTAAAATAGATTCATCGCGACCGACCTGTTTTAAATAGTAGTTGAAAATATATTTCACAAATTCTGACAGATTTGGGAAAGGTTGTAAATGTCTTAACTCCTACAGTCTCCCACGACACACATTGATTTTCCTCTAAAAGTTTGCTGTTTGACAACGCGATGACGTCAGTGGTTGCGTCGCGATTTAAATCTCTCAAACGCGTGGTTGTTGTCGGATTCTAGATCACTTGGCACCGAAATGCCGAAGCAGTACACGCGGGTTCGAGATTCTCTTTTGTCCACGAAGGAAACTTCTACTGCGTCGACGTGGCCCCAGTCACAGTCGAGGATGAAGGATTCTGGTCCTGCATGGCGGAAAACCGGGATGGCAGGTCCTCCTGCAGATCCCGGTTGACGGTGATCGGTAAGGATTTCTATTCTTTAAATCAATATTAGATCGACGATGTTCATGCAATTTAAGGATTTTCAGAATTATTTCTACGGAGCATGAAAATTGCAGAAAATATTAGGTTGTCCGGAAAGTTCTTTCCCCTTTTTTTAACAGGTATTATAAATTGGATCAAACGACCTGACATTTTTTGAGCAATTAGAAGAATTGGTTTTCCAACTAATGTGCAAAAAAGATTTTGAAAAAATTGCAATTGGTAAGAATTACATGAGAAATTAGAAAAGACACTTTTCATAACCTTTTTATTTGAACCTGTAGTGAAAATTTAAAATATGAGTTTTGTAGATCTATGTTAATTATACACATGCTGAAAATTTCATCGAAATCGATTAATATACACATGAGCTACGAGTAGTTAAAAATGGTGAAAATCGTGACTTTTGGTCACTTTTCGCTTAAAATCCACAAATTCTAACATCTTTAGATGCGTGTCGTTTTTATCTGCACCAACCGATTTCGATGAAATTTTCAGTATGTTTATAATTAACATAAATCTACAAAACGCATATTTTAAATTTTCATTACAGGCTCAAATAAAAAAGTTTTGGTAAGTGCCTTTTTTATTTGCTCTTATAATTCCTAGCAATTGCAATTTTGTCAAAATCTTTTTTGCACATCATTTGGAAAACCAATTCTTCTAATTGCTCAAAAAATATCAGGTCGTTTGATCCAATTTATAATACCTGTCAAAAAAACGGAAAGAACTTTCCGGACAACCTAATATCTACTTTTATCTTAGGATGCATGATTGTGGCGTGCATTTGATGAAATTAATTAATTTGAGTTGCTGGAATATTTGAGGATTTTCAGAATTATTTTTACGGAGCAATAAAAATATAGAAATTTGTTCCTTGTGTCTATTTTACCCTTAGGGTGCACGCTCGAGGCGTTCATTTGATTCAATAAATTACTTTGAGTTTATCCAATAGTCCGGTTTACTGGATCGATGAACAATTTTATTAGTTGAAAACATTTATCGCGTATCAAAAATGACAACACTGTAATCTTCTGTCTTTTTACACTCGCGCGATCAAAGTATTTGTAAAAATGATTTAAGGGGTTATATATAGTTAGGAGGCCCAAAAAAACCAATTTTTTAAGAATTTTTTCTGAGAAGACCTTTACATCTATTAATGTAAAAATTCGTACACATATTATGGTAACTTTTAACTGTATTTTAACATTTTTTATTTGTAAAAATAATAATTTTGAAACCTGCTATAGCTGATCTCCTGGAGCTCCTCTAAAAAAAGGCTCTTTGCGGTGACCACTATATCTCTGGACTGGATCATCAAAAATGAAGAAATCAAACTGATTTCGTTAGAGAAATGTATAATCTAGTAATTAATCGAAGGAATAAGCAAAATAAAATTTTGTGACAAAATGGTAGCTTTTCAAAGAAAAAAATCGATTTTTCACAAAAATTTTGGCCTTAAATTGTTTATAAAAAAAAAATATTCATCGGAGAGAAAAAAGCTTCGATTAATTACTAAAAAATATACTTAAGAAGTTTGTGTTAAAATTTGAGAGTGATCGGTTCAACCGTTTCCGAGAAATCTTGGTCACCGACTTTGAAAACACAGTTTCGAGAAAAACGCGTCGAAAGATCGCGTTGAAATGTTCTGACGCTCTAAAACGCTCTGATACGTATTTACAAATATGCGTGTAACTTTGAAAATAATTGCCGGATTGACTTGAAATTTTTTGTTCGTATACTTAAATATATGTACATTACGAAAATGAAATAAAAAAAAATCGATTTTTTGAAAATTCTAACTATATATAACCCCTTAAAGCGATAATAACAAAATTTAATTGCGATATTTAATTGGCAGTCCCGAAAGCATATAAACGGCCAGAATTCGTCGAAGAACTTCGTGCTCTCCTGACAGAGGCCGGTACAGTGTCCTTGGAATGCAAAGTAGTCGGCGTACCTACACCTGTGCTTCGGTGGTTCAAAGATGACAAAGAAATCAAGGCCGGCGATGTCTTCGCTCTAACTGCGAACCCTGATGACTCAACCTCCCTTGGCATTTACACGTGCGAAGCGGTAAATTGTATGGGAACCGCGTATTCCTCCTCGAAAGTAAGTAGACTTCAATTGTCGTTACCTCTTTGACTTAAAAAAAAAAATATTTCGTTCACTGTTGTAGCATTTTACGAACCCATAAGACCCATTAATACCCAAGATTATATTAGATTGTCCCGAAAGTTCTTTCCGTTTGTTTTACAGGTATTATAAATTGGATCAAACGACCTGACATTTTTTGAGCAATTAGAAGAATTAGTTTTCCAAATGATGTACAAAAAAGATTTTGACAAAATTGCAATTGCTAGGAATTATAAGAGCAAATAAAAAAGGCACTTTTCCAAAACTTTTTTATTTGAGCCTGTAATGAAAATTTAAAATATGCGTTTTGTAGATTTATGTTAATTATAAACGTACTGAAAATTTCATCGAAATCGGTTGGTGCAGATAAAAACGACACGCATCTAAAGATGTTAGAATTTGTGGATTTTAAGCGAAAAGTGACCAAAAGTCACGATTTTCACCATTTTTAATTACTCGTAGCTCATGTGTATATTAATCGATTTCGATGAAATTTTCAGCATGTGTATAATTAACATAGATCTACAAAACTCATATTTTAAATTTTCACTACAGGTTCAAATAAAAAAGTTGTGAAAAGTGCCATTTTTAATTACTCATGTAATTCTTAGCAATTGCAATTTTTTCAAAATCTTTTTTGCACAACAGGTGGAAAACCAATTCTTCTAATTGCTAAAAAAATGTCAGGTCGTTTGATCCAATTTATAATACCTGTAAAAAAACGGAAAGAACTTTCAGGACCTAATATAAATACAACATTTCGCTCACAATTTGTTTTTTGATATATCCTTCATTGTTGCCTCTTCTTTCAATTTTATACGGAATAATCTTGAAGATAAATGCGACTAAAGTGTCGTATTAACTATTTTTCTAATTTCAAGAAATCTTTTCACCATAATACCAACACATACAAAACTTGGTTCCGTCGATATTTCAGGTGCACGTGGTCGGAAAAGGTAGCAGAGAAGGTTCACTGAAGCCAGCAGATTCTTTGACTCTCTCCAGTCCACTTCCTGTCTTCAAACAAACCCTGCGGGATGAATGCTGCAGAATTGGGGAAACTCTGCGACTTTCTTGTCAAGGTATGTGCTGTGAAAATAATTTCTTGTCAACGAATTTTTGACTTTCAGACATTCCAATCGATAGGTAGTTTGCGATAGGATTCTCTAATTTTATTTTATGCAGATATAGGAAAAGCGAAAACTACTTTAGTATAAAAAAATATAAACAATGCTATTAAGATGGGAAACTTAAAGGGTTAAGTAATATTTTGACATTTTGCAATGAGTATACGCAAAATTTTGATTTGCACCTGTTAAAATATAGATTCAAAGCACTTTGTAATTAACATCGATTCATTTCGTATTTTCTATCGCTGTTAATCCATCGCTTTATCATTATCCATCATTATTACGATTTACAAATTATTCAATGCCCATGGTGGAAGTTACTTACAATTCAACACAATATTTAGACAACTCTGCGTCCACAAGTGTCGCGCGATTTTTGTATAAGTATGTATGTATATTTATTGTTCCCTTACGGGTTACACAGAGATCCCGTTCCCTTTACAGTACTGTATTTTTCTTTATTTTACAATCATCCTTCAATTATCCGACTCTAACTATCTTTAATATCTTATACTATACTATCCTATATCTTTTAAATCTTATACTCTATTTTTTTTCTTTCCCTTTCACTCTCTCTCACACATTCTCTCATTCACACCTGTCTTCTCATTTCTCTCCCTCTCCTTTATATTTTCCGCCCTGTATTTCATTTCTCTTGCAATCTAATTCTTTCATTCATTCTTCCCCCCTTCCGTCCGCCGCCAGTATCTCTTTTACCTTCCCTTGTATCCCTGTATTCACTCCTTTTTCACTTGCGCACACTTCCAGCACGTGCTCCCACGTCTCTTCTCCATACCCGCACCTCCTGCACCTCCTTTCCTCTTCTTCCTCCCAATATCTTCCTCCCCTCATCTCATTTCCCAGTCTGTATCTCGCTACCCTTCTCCATTTCTCTTCCTTTGTTGCCTTCTCGAAATACTCCGGTCTTTCCTGCACTCTTATCTCTCTAAACCATTTATTATATCTCGATTCCATCGCCTGCTTCCAGTTTTCCTCTTTCTCTCTTTTCTCTATCCTTTCCCATTCTTCTTCTCTCCTTTCCTTACCTTATCACCCACCTCTAACATTCTTCTATCCCCCCTTTCTTCTATGTATTTTTTTTCTTCCTTTATCCCATCTTGATAGCTTCTTCCCTCCTCCAGCTCTCTCTCTTCTATCTCTATCAAGCATTGCCTGGCCCATTCACTTCCTTTTCCCGCTCTTAACCTCTCTTCGAACCTCCGTGCCCTCCTCGCTCCCCTGACTCTCAACTTCTCTCTCGCGCGATTTTTGTAACAAAATATTTATGAAAGCAACAAGTACACGTTCACTTAAATCTGCGACAGTCGAAGTGCCGCCATGGCCGAAAGCAATAACATGGTACAACAAGGAAGGACGTATCGAGCCTAGCGACAAATACCACGTGATGGAGGATGGTTTGGGTGGATACTGTGTAGAAGTATTCCCGTTGGAAGCTATGGACGAGGGCGAGTGGAAATGTGTCGCAACCAACTCAGAAGATATGAAACAATTTACTACTTGCTATGTCGCAATGTCCAGTAAGCTATCGCATCAAATATATTCTCTTTCTACACAGAAATATTAAAGAAATAGTTTCTATAAATTTTTGAAAAATTATTATACGACGCTGTTTCTCATGCGAGGATAAAATGAAATACAATTTTATAGTTCAAAACTATTTGATACGCATATAAACGCCGTATCTTTTAAATACGTTTTTCTTCAGTTCCAAAAAACTATAGGAGACCCCGCTTCATGGAAAGCTTGAAAGCTGTCCTGACAGAAGAAGGATTAGTATCCTTTGAATGCAAGGTTGTCGGCTTTCCGACGCCATTGCTCAGGTGGTTCAAAGATGGCCAGGAATTGAAACCGGGAGATGTTTATCAACTGACTGGAACCAACTCCTTGGGTATTTAATTATTTTTTTAATATAATTTTTTCTTAATAATCGAGCACGTTCTAGTTATGATTATACTAGATATGATTACACAGTAAGTGCATTTGTACAATAAATTACGGCGAAATAAACTCTCCAACAGAGTTTAATATAATTTATTTAGTTTGTATATATAATATATTTTTTTTTGTAGTCAATAGATTATAAAATTGTTATTAATCTCCGCTTGAAAAGTTATTTTAAACGAATAACGGATGCTAATGTAACTGTTCACCTACTTACACTCCGAGTGTTGATACATGGTCTCAACGTAAGAATATGAGACTTTATTTATCAAAATAATTAAAAGAGAATAATACTTTTATTTCAAATATTGAGATAGAACTGTTTTTCATGATATATTACAGCGAATGAACAATGTCCATATCAGAATAGAATTGTTACTCGGTAACAATTTATCATTGCTATTCACAATAATTTACAGTTGTATTTTTAATGCATTATTGTTTCGTAGTCCCGATTCTTCTCGAAGTTGAAAATCTATTGCTTATTTTTTAAATTAATTTTTCCCCTGATCAAGGTTCCTACTGCTGCATTGCGAGAAATTGTATGGGAGAAGCAAAGAGTACAGCCGAATTAACGATTGAAGATATTCAGAATCAATTAAACGAAGAAGAACGTCTACAGCTTCTCAGCACGAATCAACCGCCCACGTTCGTTAAGGGGCTCAGAAGCTGCGAGGCAAGAATCAACGAAGAATTTCGATTTACTATACAAGGTACGTTCAACGTGACCAATTTTCACTGATAACGATAATGGTAAAATGAAGACCAAATAAAATTGTGATGAGTCGACGGTATAAATATCGCTTATTTGAAATGTTTCTAGTAAAAATTTCATGCCACATAAGGAAATGTAATAATGGTCTAGGAGGATAAGAATGGTCCAGCGGCCCCGGTGATAATTTTTATTGGTATTGTGTGGAAAACTATCGTTTTAGGCTGAAAGACAATCCCCTAAAATTTTAAGTCGCTGACCCTTCATTTAAGGATAATATGAGGGTAAATACCCTTAACTATATGATTTTTTTCTCGGTTGTTAATTAAGATATTCAGATGGAATAAAGACGAAAATATTCGAACTTACCTCCTTCATATCATATATTTTTTTTCACAATTGTGATCAAATTATTAAGGCTAGAAAAAAATTATTTAATTATTTAGGGGTGGGGGTTGCGAGCAAGCCTTCGAGTGACCACTTCAAAAAAATTCAAGAACGATGTTCTGTTACCTATCTAATATGTACAAAAGTTTCAAGATCGTCGGGTTGGTGGAACATAGTCAAATAAATATTGAAAAACAAATGAAATTACGCCATTATAATAGTATAATGTGTAGTGCAGTGTTTCTTACGACTCTAATTAATAATTCTTGTCAGGAGATTATGTCCCTCCTTGATCAATTATTCGCATCGTATTATATTCTATTCCTGTCTTTCCGAATTGACAATATAAATAGACATTATGTAGGTGTAAAAGAAAAGTTTAGGAATCATAATATAGATTTATTCAATCTTCGTCATTATTTTCCTCAATTACTGGTACAGCATGTGTCACATCAAATATCTTTATTTGATAATTTATCAAATAAAGCAGTATCCACATTCCAAGCCAACTGGTCCAACAACAAAGAAACTCCACTTGCTTCGACTGCACTATACATAGAATAGATACGTAGAGAGCAAAGTTCATCAGTGTAAAATCATTTTCTAATAATGTATGTCGAGCAACACCGGTCGCCTTTAGGGATATAAATCCTTTTTTTTCTGAGGATATGAGACAATCAGTTGCCTCGTCGTGTGACATTAAATGCAGTATTCATGAATCGCTACTACTCTTTTAAATGGCAGTTCAATCAAACCTGTCAATTCGGTATCGCTTCGAGTTTGATAATCTGGATTTGTTGCAGGATCATTACTCTTGTTGTTGTTTCTACGTTGGTTTTCTGTTCTATAAACAATTAATCGGCATTTGTTACAAAAAAAGAGATCCAACAGACACTGTTCCGTCACAGTAAGCCTGATATTTCGTATTATCCCTACATTATAATACTGTAATTTCATATGTTTTTCAATATTTAACTATGTTCCACCAATCCGACGATCTTGAAGCTTTTGTATATATTAGACAGGTAACAGAACATCGTTCTTGAATTTTTTGGAAGTGGTCACTCGAAGGCTTGCTCGCAACCCCCACCCCTAAAAAATTAAATAATTTTTTCTACCCTTAATAATTTAATCACAATTGTGAAAAAATATATGATATGAAGGAGGTAAGTTCGAATATTTTCGTTTCTATTCCATCTGAATATCTTAATTAACAACCAAGAAAAAAATGATATAGCTAAGGGTACTTACCCTCATATTATTCTTAAATGAAGGGTTAGCGACTTAAAATTTTAGGGGATTGTCTTTCAGCCTAAAACGATGGTTTTCCACGCAATACCAATAAAAATTGTCGCCGGGGTCGCTGGACCATTCTTATCCTCCTAGACCCTTTTTGACTAGAGTAAAGCTTGTGCGAGCTGGTTTTACAAAACGATATTGATGTAAACGGTATACTTTTTCTTTCGAACAACAAAATGATTGGTCATGACACGGTCCGCATCACTGCAGAATTTCAAACCACGGATCGTATGCAAAGAATTAAATTTACAGCCAGTGTTGCGCCCGAGCCAAGCCTCTCTTGGTACAGGGACGACGTTCTGGTGGAGGAGAACGAAAAATACCACGTTGCCAAGGAACATCTTGGCACGTGTCACCTCGATGTACGAAGACTCGAATTTGTCGATCAAGTAAGTTCTTCATCCCCAAGAATTAAAGAACAATCAAATAAACAAGTTAACCAACATTTTTATTATTACTGTCTGCATGTTCTTTTTCCAAAATACAATTTGAATCATACTCTCTTATATTGAACCATCTGTTATCAAATTTCCAAAAGAGAACAAATATTTTCCAAACTTTGACTACACATAGGAAAAAATGTATTCGGTACAATTTAAAAATTTCGCCGAAAACATTACTGTTTAGTTTTATCATTGATTTGTATATGGTATTTTTTAAAAAATACAAATTTAAATTTAAATATAAATTTTTTGAAAAATAAAGGTTGTTTGCATCAACAGTAAGACAACATTTAAGCTAAATAAAAATTTCTTTTGTGATCAACTTTCTTTCCTTTTTTAATAATTTCCAGATGTTGACAATTGCGTATCAATATCCGTAAATACTTTTGATCTTTTCCTCCTCATTTTTTGTCGAAACCGCATAAACCACAAAATTGAATATCCTTGGCTTTTAATTTACAAAGATGCATTGAAGTATATTTCTCCTACTTCAAGCTTTAGTAAATTAGCATCGAAATGAAAACGATGTCGAATTTAAACTACAAAATAATAATTATTCTTCACGTTTTACTTCTCTTCAAACATCTAGGCAGAATGGAAGTGCGTGGCTTCCAATGATTTCGGCCATAGTGTCACATCCTGTTTCCTCAAATTAATCATTCCCAAGCACTTCAAGAGGCCGAAGTTTCTTGAAAGTTTGCGCGCCATATTGTCAGACGAGGGTGCAGTGAACTTAGAGTGCAAAGTGATCGGTGTACCGCAACCGATTCTGAAATGGTACAAAGATGGCGTCGAATTGAAGCCCGGAGACATACACAGAATCATCTCCGGACAAGATGGAACGTGCTGTTTAGGAACGTATACCTGCGAAGCTTCCAATTGTATGGGATCCGTCAGCAGTTCCGCGTCACTTTTAGGTTTTGAAGGTATTTTTAACAATTTTCTACAAATAAACAACTATGTAAATCATATCCTCATACAGCGATCGAGACCGGATCATAAATAGACTGTAGATCATTATGCAAAATCAAAATATTGTACTTCAATTGGAGTGAAATTATCTATTGCCTTAACGGGTTTAAGAGGTTGAAGATAATATAACAATACTTTTAGATTCTTCTATCGGTTTGTCTAATTTCTGTTTCTTCTACTCATATTTGTCATAAATGCATAAAATTTGCAATTCAATCATAAATAAAATACACCGAGGTAAATTAGAAGATACATAAGATATCCGAGCGTGTACAGTCTATACTCGATATATGTCTAGCTACGTCGATATCTAGCCGATAAAAGGCCTACTCTTCAGCATCGAAACTTATTTACATTGTTACCTCTTTCTGTCTGTGGATTTAAGAAAAGAGAGAGAGAATTTGAACATTAAATTCCCCATTCTCGAAAAGTTGCCTATATTAGAAAGGTTTGGTAATTCTTAGAAAAATATTGACTACAGATTTTTTTTAACAGCCATTGTTCAGCTTAAAGGGTTGAAAACAGCCCCCCAAAGTTGGGGTCAGAATCATATTTGATCGAATATCTCGGAAACTATTAGAACTAGAGGACTGGTTAAAATTGCAAACGTTGTGTATTTTTTCATAAGGAATCCAACTGCGCGATCCAATTTTAGATATCTTAATTTGTTTAAACAGTATCTTAAAAAATACCACTTTTTGTAAATTTTTCCACCTATGTGTTAATGTATCGTCTTGAATATTTAAAATGTGCCCAGGCTTATGGTTGTACTATTTGCTTTTGCGAAATTGTCAGGATTTAAATGCCGACCATTTTCTCGGGATTCGGTAATGTGGTGTTTAAATACTTGAAGAAGAATTTAATAGGAATTCTATTAAAATTCACCAAACAATACTGGTTCTCCTTTAATTATTTAATAACTTCAAACATTATTGTGCAGATAAATTGCCAGTTCGAAAAGAAGCGAAAGAAGTTCAATCACCAAATGGTCACGAGCTTGCCAGAAATTTATCGCTGTCAACGATACACGAAGAGAGAACTTCCCAGCTGTACGATACACCACAAACCGATCACTCTGTTACGCTGGATGATCGAGGAGAAGTATCCTTCAGCTTCGATGGGAAAGAAGTTTCAGTCAGCCTTTACGAGACACCCGATCTCACTGAAGAGGAAGCCCTTCAAATTGTCGAGATGTATGCTGATCAATTGTCTGAACATGTTACAGGTGAGTATGATGGAATTTCGTATATATTACAAAGACATGCGCGATCTATAACGTTATTAATTTTACAAAAATCATTTTATCACATACTGTTGATGCCAGCTTGGCAAAAATCTAACAATAAGCCGCCAGAACTTTCCACGAAAGTATTAAATCTAATATTCAAGATGATAAGTCTTCTCTAGAGTAATCGGGATAGCATTAATTTTTTTACAGTAATAGTTCATTGTGGTTGATAGGTATAAAATAAAAGGAAGAAGGCTTAAAACATTTCAAGTGTAATAATCGTTTTATTGTAATTTAATGTCTCTCTTAAGTATTGTTTTATTAAAATCTTGGGCTGTTAACAGTCATAGTTTATAATCGAATTCGAGTAAAAAAATAATACTATTTCTGTAAATATTATTACGGAAACTGTACTGCTAAACTTTAAACATGCATGAAAAAGTTTTAAGAAACCCTCAAATGTATGGTTTTATCAAAGTCGATACAGAATTTATTAGTGCAATATATCAAGACACGCCATAAATTATGCATTTTCATGTTTTTGATTGGTAAAATAGAAAAACATAATCACTACCGTTAGAACTTTGTGTACCATACGTTTCTTCATTTTTTACAATCCATAAAATTATACATAGAAGATTAATGATTATTTGCGTTTCAACTTACAAAACAGATAAAACAAAATTACTTACGGGATGATATAATCTAATCTCGAACGTTGACTATAAGAACGGAAACGTTTGACCTTAATGGCAAGCGGGTACGTCAGCAGACGAACCTAACAATAATTTACACCCGTTTGTTCAACTCGATGAATTTTCTAGTCCAGTAAAATCGCACAGCTGGCGTGACAGAGCGCAATCTATTAGGTTGGCAAGAAAGTAATTTCAATATTTTTAGGTGAAATAAAATTTAATTTTTTTATCAAAGCAATGAACTTTAATCAATAAAATATTTTCCATTTTATTCTATGATCTTTTGCCATCTTTCTGGTAGCTTCATAATTCCGCGCTCATAGGTAAAACTTCTGATCCTTTTCGGTGAAAAACTGATCCAAGTGCGATTTCAGATCATCATCATTAGCGAATGTTTTACCATTCAAAGAGTTTTGTAATCTGCAGAATACATGATAATTTGATATTGCAATGTCAGGGCTATATGGTGGACGTGACATCACTTCGCAACCAAGCTCCAATAACTTTTCACGTGTTACCAAAGATGTGTGTGGCCTAGCGTTATCATGGTGGAACACGATTCCTTTACGATTTGCCAATTCTGGCCGTTTTTCTTTGATTGCTATGTCCAGTTTTGTTGGTTGTCGACAATAAACATCTGAATCGAAGGTTCGGTTCCTTGGGTTCAGCTCAAAATACACAATACCTTTGTAATCCCACCAAATTGACAACACGATCTTCTTTTGGTGCAATTCAGCTTTCGGTGTGGTTTGGACTGATGATCCATCACGCTTGGAACATGATCGCTTTCGAGTTGTGTTATTGTAAACAACCCATTTCTCATCACCAGCGATGATTCGCTTTAGGAAAGAGTCGATTTCATTTCGTTTGAGATGCATATCGCATATGTTAATGCGTTGCGTTAAGTGAATTTCTTTCAATTCGTGTGGAACCCAAATATCGAGCTTCTTAACGATTCCGAGACTTTTTAAACAATATTCTATAGTTGTATGCGAGACATTTAACCTGTCTGCAATCTCTCGAACAGTTATATGGCGATTCGATTCAATAATGACTTTCAGTTGGTCATCGTCAACTTCAGATGGTCGACCAGAACGTTGGTCGTCTTCAAGTGAGAAATTTCCAGAACGGAATTTTTTAAAACAATTCTGGCACGTGCGTTCGTTAAGCAATCCACACCATAAACTTCACATGTATCTTTGTGAGCCTCGGCAGCTTTTTTACCTCCAAGGAAATAAAAAAGCAATATGTGCCTATAATGTTCGTTTTTGCACTCCATGTTCAAATTGACACAGAACTAACAATTTTAATCAAAATTACGTGTAATTTGCTTCAAAAGTAACCTAAAATATGCAGTTATACGAAATGTCAGAAAGAAAACAAACGCAACGTTAACAGAAGTCAATGAAACAAAACATAACGCCAGGTATTAGTGAATACCGAAATTACTTTCTTGCCAACCTAATATTCCAAGCATTAAAACATAAATAAAGACTCGGTTTGCCGCGTTTTCAGAGCACAACGTCATCGAGTTGCCACCTATGAGGTTCGTCAAAGAGTCCTCCAATTCCGGCAACCTGTTGATGGAGGCAGTAGTGATAGACGTGTCGCCGGACTACTTCGTCAGCGCCGAAGATGGCGACGATCTCCGCACCGAAGCAGATTTCGAAGATGTCTCGATCTTAGACGACATAACACGAGTCCTATCCTCCCCCGAACGAGACTCTCGCAGTTCCCTGAAGAGATCGGCAATGTACAGTTTAGAAGACGACGACAAACCACCGACGAGGCCTCCTCGAAAGAAGTCCAGTTCCTCTTCGAAGAGCGAGAAGAGCGAGAAGAGTCAGAGAATGGAGTCGGAGAGCTTCCACAGTGCTCAAAGAGAGGATAGGTTCTCCCCTCCGGTATCGCCGATCTCTCCAGTATCATCTCTGAGACAGGATGACAGCGACACCTTCGCCGATGCTTTGTCCTCCGCTCGATTGTCCATTTCGGAGACCCAGGCTCAGAAGATGTACGACTATCCGCAAGACAGAAAACGCAGTTTAAGCGGTGATAAGACAGCTGGGTCGAGCATAGACGATGGTATAGGCGGCGACTCGTCGTTCGATTCTGTGACTGGTGCGCCGAAGAAGAAGCGGCACCGGAAGAAGAAGAATAAGAGAGACAAAGGTAGTTCCGAAGAGTCTTCTCTGGGCAGCGAGATTGATGGCAAAAGACGCAGAAGCAGATCAGGCAGCGCGAAAACGGAGCTGCATCAGCGTGTAGAATCAATCTTGAAGACCGAGGAGCCGTACATCGAGGACGTGGCGGACAAATCGTCGGAAAAGAAGCAGTCCACTAGCGAGTCGGACAAGTCCATGTCGAAGAGTAACAAGGAGAGGCTCCTAGACAGCATGAAGAAGCTGAAGGAACCTGTCCTGGTGGTTAGGGACTCTTTGGTCGACATCGATGTCCTAGACTCGAAGCTGAACACCGCGAACGAAGAGACATGTAAGACCGTTGTGACCGAGAACATCATCAGACCGATTCAGAGTCTTTGCGAAGAGGTGTCCGCCATAGAGTCCAAAGCCTTGAAGAGCGCAGGTGACAGATCGATGGCTCAGACGATCAGGATTTCTCTGTTGGAGGCGATTGGCGGTCCAACCGAGGAGCTTCTTCGTGGTATGGAGCTGATAGAGCGCCAGGAGAACGTGAAAAGCCGGAAGATGGACGTAATAGCGATCCTAGAGAGCTTGACCGATCCTGTCGACGAGATCCTGATGGGAATCACGAAGATCGAATATGAAATGACTGGTCGGGCGATGGGCGAGAGGCCTATAGCGCTGATCAGGATGATGTCCGCGGTGTCCAAGTTGGAGGAATCTGTTAAGAAGGTGTCCACAATGGACAACAGAGAGTCTAGACTAGTGTCGGGTATCGAAGAGATCCTGAACGCCCTGCAGTTCTTCGTGAACGATGTCTCGGTGGATCCAGCGAAGGGATCGATAGAGACCGTGGACACGGTGGTAGTGGAGTCCCTTTCAAAGTCAGTCGAGGACATGACGAAGGCTTTAAGCCGTGTGTCCAAAGCTGATGGAGTCTCTAGGATGATGGACGAATTTCTGTCACCGATGCGGGAATTGAGGACGAAGTTAGATACCTTGAAGACTGTGTTAGAGACTTACGAGCCGAAAGGGATATTGTCGGAGCACCGGGCGAAGCTGATCGACTCGTTGCAGGAATCTGTGGATCATACTGTGCAAGAGATCCAGAGTGTTAAAGAAAGAAAGCCTGACGAGGGTCAGAAGGTAACGATCGAGGAGCCGAAACAAGATATCTTGAAGGAAGCGAGATTGATGCTCCAGGAGGCTCTGAAGTCCTACGAAAACATCTCAGGCACCCTTGATCCTAGATTGTCCGCCATATTCGACCGAGTCGACGAGATGTACCGAAGGCTGAGGACACCACAGAAGAAAGAAATCGGTATCGAGTCCCTGATGAGCCTGGAGGGTCCTTTGTATTCTCTTCAATGCGCCCTGGCTCCGATTTCGATCGCAGAAAACGCAGACACAGTCTTCAAGCTCTTAGAGCCGGCGGTATCTCAACTGAAATCTACGATCTCGCGTCTGAACGAGAGCTCTTTGCAGCCTGTGATGGAGACGTTGAACAAAATCGATAGAATGATCCAAGTGACCATCAGCGAGCACGAGGAGACGATTTCTTCCAGGTCTATCCAAGACGAGCCGCAGACCTTGACGGATAGGATCCTCGATCCTTTGATCGACGTTCAGTCGGCTTTGAGCACGGCTCTTCAGGACGTCGAGGACGTTGAATCCGTCACAAACGGTGCAGCCAGTGCTCAGAAACTGCTGGCTTCGTCTGAAATCACCGCTTGCTTGGTCGAGCTTAGACAGTATGTATCAGACACTATTCGTACAGCTATGACTCTGAGGGAAGACGAGATGCTGGCCAGTTTGGAGGATTTGAAGGAACCTCTGTTGGACCTCCAATCAGCTGTGGGCTCCGAAGAACGTACGGTCCAGGAGCTCCAAATGATCCGCAAAATCTCGTTGCCGATAGAGAAGCTGAGGAAAGTGATGGTGAAGGTTCTGCGACACTCAGAGTCCGAGGAAAGAACGAAATCGATGAACGGTGTCCTGAAAATTATAGAGGAGATCAATACTCAGCTGCCGAAGACGGTATCCAACTTGGCAGAGATCGAGGAGGCGCAGAAACATTTCTTGGACGGTTTGGACGTGGATCAGAATCTCAGCAACGTTCATTTTGCTCTGTCCTCGGCGCTGGAGAGGCAAGAGAAGAGTTACCCTGCTTACGTGTCCGATTTGACTGGTTGCATTGAAGAACTACGGCAATCTATAGGCTCCTCGGCCGTGGAGATCGCTAATTTAAGGAACCCAGTCGACGACGACGTTATTCTTCAGATCTGTCTATTAAAAGAACCTTTGCTTACTCTGCAGAGAGTTTTACTAACTCAGCAACACGAGCCTGAAGAAGAACAAATTTTAAAAGACTTGATCAATCCTATTGAGCAACTGAGACGTCTAGTTCGAGGCGTTGTGGACAGCAATGCGAAGACAGATGTCGTTCTTCCAGTTCTCGAACTATTAGAAGAAATAGAGAAAGACACACCGTTGATCACGAAAGAGGCGTCGAAGAAGGCGCAGAAAGACACGACGAAGAAGAAGATCTCGTCGTTTGGTTTGGCTGATAGAATCAGTCGATCCTTGGACCCCATGAAACACTGGTTGTCGACTACGTCCGAAGATAGCATGAAAGAGGAAGAAGAGTCAGCGTTAAGCTCGACGATCGACGATCTGAGGAGGGACGTGAACAAAATCGCCATCGAGACGTCTTACTCCGAGCCACCTAGCGACGAGAACCTCCTTGAAGCTTTGATAGACCTTCGCGAGCCCCTGACCCGGCTGAAGAACGCGGTCTCTATGTACCATGAACCAGCGAATTTGACTACCTTGGAAGGTCTGAGCAGGCCTATGAGATGTCTCCTGCAGACCATCATGGACGTCCTTCGAAACCACGCCCAGGAGGAGTCTCTGCAGCCTATAGTGGACATCGTAGAGGACATCGAGAACCAGATACCGATCTCAATCAAGGAAGCTCTTTACAAGAAGGAACTGAGCGAAGTGGTTAAGTCGTTGATCCAAGAAGAAAAGGAATTGACCACGCAAGAAACGGTTCAAGAAGGGACTCCCCTCCGAGAGGAAGTAACGTCTCAGGCAACGATTCCTGAAGGAACCCTGATGGAAACCACCTCAGTACTTCCTCCGACTGAATTCTACGAATCGATCATAGAGAAAACGACTGTGGAAGAGCTCAGTTCTTCGCAGAGGTCCGATCAGATCGTCACCCAGATCGAAGAATTAAGAAAAGAAGACTTGGAGAATAAGAAGGTCACTGAACTAATGGTCTCGCTATCGAAAACTCTGGAGAACGTTCAATTGGGCGTCACCGAGATTTTAGAAGACTTCGAAGAACCCACAGCTGGTACCACAACGCTGCCACCATCGACATTAGCTAACTCCCTTGAAGACTTCAGGAAAACCGTTTCCACGATGCGTATGGCAATTGGAAACTATGAACAAGCTTCTTCCGAAGAAGTGGTTGCTCAGACCACTTCTCAGCTGGATAACCTCCTAAAGTCGCTAGGTAGCCTTCAAGATGTCCTTCTAGAGACACGCCAATACGGCATCCAAGAGCTGTTCATTCTGAACCACTTAACACAACCTTTAGAGACAATCGAAAGAAACGTGATCGAGTCTACCATGGAGAAGTTGGGTAGTAGATCAGAAGTGATAGATAAATGCGAAACTGCTGTTCGAGTTCTGCACAATATCAAAGACAGAATCCCGATTGTTATAAAAGACGTGGAGTCTCGGCAGCAACTGGTGGGTACACTTCGAGAAATCGCGAAGCCCTTGGAGAAAATACAAGATCGTATGGAGGTCCTTGAAACGCAAGCCGAAGAGACACTGGAGACCGATGTAGCGAAGATCTTGCTGAGGCCGATACAGGTACTATTCAACACTATAATCGCCACTTCGCTGGAAGTCCAGCAACTGGATCGTCGCAGGGAGATCGTTGTGGAGCTTAGAAGTCTTCAAGAACACCTGGTGGAGTTCTCGAGTTGTCTGTCTGTGGTGCAAAGCAGTCGCAAGAGTCTGGTTCCCGAAGCAGCATTGCTGGACGAGAGGAGGAACGTCATTCTCAAGGCCGTCGAAGGTCTTCAGAGACAAACGTTGAGCACTTTGGAGAGGATACCTAGTCTGGAAGGAGCATCGTTGTTCGAAGAACCGTTGAACCTGTTGAAGAACGCCATTGTCTCTGTTCAGAAGCAGATCGGCAGGACCGACTACTCCCGAAGACCCAGCAGTGTGGAATTCACCCTACAATACAACCTCGCGACGTCGCTGGATCATCTGAGGCACACTATTTCGTCCTTAGACGAGAACGCCGACTCAGGCGTCAAGGAAATTGTTTCGAAGTCGCTGGGAGCTTTGAAGAAGCAGATATCATTGTCAAAGACGCAGTTCGTTGAGACCAGCGATCAGTCTGTTGACGAAGAAGCCATCGTTGAAGGATTCCTGTATCCCGCTAATAAGCTTCAATCAGCTTTGAACGTGCTCAAAGAGAAAATTGATAAAAAAATTATAGCATCGATTTCGAAGGAGTCGATGACTCATCTTCGGGGTCTGGCTAAGTCAACGTCTGACCTAGCTTCTTCGTTGTTAGCGCATCGGTTGCATCTTCTTCGGGAAGGTGCGTCCGAAGGTTCTTCTTTCGTGGAAACGCTGTCTGCTGTCGCGGACGTTTTGCAAAGCGTGAACGAGTCTGTCGAGAGAATCGAGCAAACCGTTGGCGTGCAAACATCTGCGGAGAAAGTTGAAGAGACAGCTGAGGACATACCTAAAGATCTACCGGTTACTATCACGCAGATCGAAACAATCATCGATGAAATCATCGAGGTGTCCAAGAAAGAAGTCGAGAGTGTAACGACGATTCAAGTAGTGCCTGAAGAAGGGGGGAAGAGGTTGCCCGAGGGGCAAGCCGAAGAAAAAGCGGTTTCAATTGAAGCTAGCACCTCGGTTGAGAAATCTAAAGAGAAAATGAGGACTATCGAGTCGGGAGAGTTGATACAAGCTGAAGAAACCACAGAAGATCGAAAGAAGCTAGACACGTTGAAGACGAGAGAAGAAACAGCGAAAGCTGAAAAGGTATCTACAACCGAGGACACTGCAAAAGTGTCTAAAAAGACTGAAGAAGTGCTAAGAAAAGACGAAGAAGTAGAAGAATCTCGAAAGCAGGAAACGAAATTGGAAGAAGACAGAGACACTAAGGTACGAAAAATGGTAACATTGATTTTCACAATACAACAACCGTTCACAGAATTAACTAATCTCATGTACGTAGCCTTAGAGGAGCCAATGTCTTCGAAATCTGAGGAGGAGAAACGAAAGATACGAGAACTGACCGCACTTATCCAAATCCTGAATGATTTGAGAGCCACAACCATGTCGATCGAACACAATCTTTTGCCCTCTTTGATTCCAGAGTTAGAAGAACAGTTTCTCTGTGTGTTGGACGGCTTAGTGAGTTTGGAACGTGCCACGGAAAAAGTGCTTAGTCTGACTCAGATGGAGCTAACGCCTGCGTTGAAAGAAAACGTGATGGTGTCGTTGCAGTTCCTTTTGGAGCCTCTGGAGATGCTGCAGCAAAACTTGTCCACCTTAGAAGTATCTTCGGTCTTTGTGAAACTGCAAGAGTTAACTCGAACGATCGTCGAACTTGTACAAACGATCCGCAGGACCAAGGAGGCGAGGCATGTGAAGATCCTCGAGGAGATTAGAGTGATGGCGCCATCAAAATCAGAGGAAGAAAGCCAAGGTATTGAGGATACCACTGCGAAACCACTGGAAGAGCTCATAGAAGCCTTGATGGTTTCTCAGGAGCTATTGAAACGCGACGACGCGTCTCCTTTCGGATCCATATCGCCAACGATCGAGCCTACCGATCTATCTGAGCAACAAAAGTCGATCAGTGATGACGAAATGAAATTGGACACCAATCTCGTCGAGAAGATAGTCAGTCCCATTCAGAATCTGAGAGAAATGATCGCAAAGATAGAGAAAGAAGAAATGGAAGAGACTGAAACGTTGGATCTGCCATCTAGGAAGACAGCTGCTGCTATTCTGAATACTATCATTCAACCGTTGGAGGAGCTGGAACAATCCCTGAATATATCTGCGGAGCAGCAAACTGCAGAAACTCAGCAAACTGTGCAAGAAATGAGGAAGGCCAGCACGTCTTCGCAGTCGTTGTCAGTTGGCTCTGCTTTAGAGGATCTGAGGAGATCTATCGCTAGCATTCAAGACGAAGTAATTTTGGAAGTTACCCAGAAAATACCTAAGGAGGAAAGCAGAGTAATTGCAGAGGAAGTCGAGAAGTCGCTGGAAGATTTGAAATTCTCTTTAGGAGCTGTGCAGAAGATCGCAATGATGGAGAGCGAACATTCTGAAGAATTATTTGAAGGGGATAGAACAAGCGTGATGGAAACATTTGTTCAGTCAGTGAATGAGCTTGGAGCAAAGTGCTTGGCAATTGCGACTCTACCGAAAACAAGAATGATGTCGACTGAGAAAGAACAGAAAGAAGAGTTACAGACGGTGATACAAATATTGAAGGAGACTACAACTGAAATTGAAACACAAACCGAAGAGGCGAAATCTCTGGGTCAGACAGGAAAGGATGTAGCAAAAGCGTTGAAGCCGTTGGTACATCCTCTGGAGGAGCTAGAGCAAGCTTTAACTTCAACGGTCCAGAAAGTTAGCTCGACGACACCTGAGACCACTGAAGATGCGAAAGGTTTGCTCACGGAGACGGTGAAACTAACTCCAGTGTTGGAAGAGCTACAGAGATCTATAGCTGTTATTCAAGAACAAGTTTCAATCCAAGCTAAGAAAGCAGAAGTGTCAGCGGTGGAAGATGAGAGATCTGTTGCTCAAGTTATAGAACTTCCATTACAGCAATTAAAGTCTTCCGTGGTAGCTTTGCAGAAACTAGAATTGGAAGAGACGAAGGAACTAACTATCGAACAGAAGACAACAGCTTTGAAGGCAGTAGCGAAGTGTGTGAAACAAATAGGAAAAGTGTGTTCAACTAGTGAGCAGAAAATTAAAGTCAGCCTTGCCCAGCAACCACAGGTGGCTGACATAGAACAAGTTCTTGAAACAATTGTCAGTCCCATCCAAATTTTGAAAGAGTCTATATCTGAAATTGAAACGCGAACCACTGAGGAAAGCAAAGCATTAGATCAGGCAGGTAAAGAAGCAGTGGAAGCTTTGAAGCCATTGGTGCATCCTCTAGAGGAGTTAGAACAAGCACTAAGTTCAGCTGTTCAACAAATCAGTGCAGTAACACCTGAAACAGTTGAAGAAGCGAAAGATAGTGGGGTGCTTGTGGAGACGGTTAAATTGACTCCAATTTTGCAAAAGCTGCAGAAGTCTATCGCTGTCGTTGAGGAACAAGTATCGACTCAAGCCAAGAAAGCTGAAGTATCAATGGTGCAAGGTGAAAGCTCTGTTGCTCAAATTATAGAACTTCCATTACAGCAATTAAAGTCTTCTGTGGAAGCTATGCAGAAATTAGATCTTGAAGAGACAAAGGAACTAACAGTGGAGCAAAAGACAACAGCTTTGAAGGCAGTAGCCAAGTGTGTAGAAGAAATAGGGAAAGTGTGTTCAACTGCAGCTAGTCAGCAGAAAGTTGAAGTCAGCATTATTCAGCAACCACAGATGGCTGAATTGACACAAGTTCTGGAAACAATAGCTAGTCCAATTCAGTTACTGAAAGAGACCATGTCTGAAATTGACACGCAGACAGTTGAAGAAGCTAAATTGTTAGACCAGGCAGGTAAAGAGGTAGTGGAAACTCTGAAACCGTTAGTCCAGCCCCTAGAAGAACTGGAACAAGCGTTAACTACAGCTGTACAACAAGTTAGCTCAGTCGCATCTGAATCTGCTGATGAAATGAAAGGTGGTTTGCCTTTAGAAAATATTACATTGACCCCAGTCTTAGAAAAGCTACAGAGATCTATAGTCACCATCGAAGAACAGGTGTCGGCACAAGCTAAAAAAGCTGAGGTATCTGCCATAAAAGACGAAAGTTCTGTTGCTAAAATTATGGGAGCCTCCTTGGAAGAGCTAAAATCCTCTGTAGAATCTATGCAGAAGCTGGAATTGGAAGAAACGAAAGAGCTAACTTCTGGAGAAAAGACAATGGCGTTGATGGCAGTTGCCAAGTGTGTGGAAGAAATTGGAAAAGTGTGTTCAGCCGCAGCTAGTCAACAAAAGATTGAAGTCAGTATTGTTCAACAAGCACAAATAGCTGAACTAACGCAAATGCTTGAAACGATTGCCAGTCCGATTCAAGTATTAAAGGAGACTATGTCTGAGATTGAATCCCGATCAACCGAGGAAACTAAACCTTTGGATCAAGCAGGAGAAGACATAGTAGAAGCTATGAAGCCATTGGTTCATCCACTTGAGGACCTGGAACAGGCATTAAACACAGCTATCCAACAAGTCAGCACAGTGACGCCTGAATCCGCTGATGAAATGAAGGATTTAACAGCAGAGAAGATGAAATTGATGCCAGTGTTGGAAGAGCTACAAAAGACTGTCGCTGTCATTGAGGAACAGGTTGCGGCTCAAGCTAAGAAAGCTGAATTGACAAATGTAAAAGCTGAAAGCTCTGTTGCTCAAGTCATTGAAGCTCCATTAGAAGAGTTGAAATCATCTGTGGAAGCTGTACAACAATTTAAATTGGAAGAAACGAAGCAACTAACGACTGAAGAAAAGACAAAGGCTTTGGCAGCGGTCGCACACTGCGTAGAACAAATAGGAAAAGTATGTTCAGTGGTAGCTAGTCAACAGAAAGTTGAACTAAGCCTTGTCCAGCAACCACAGGTGGCTGAAATAGAACAAGTACTCGAAACTATTGCCAGTCCTCTTCAAATTTTGAAGGAGTCTATATCTGAAGTAGAAATGCAACCAACTGAGGAGACTAAATCGTTGGATCAAACAGGTAAGGATGTAATGGAGGCTTTGAAACCGTTGGTACATCCTCTGGAGGAGCTGGAACAAGCATTAACTTCAGTTGTTCAACAAGCCAGTGCCACCACACCTGAATCTGCTGAAGATGTGAAGGATAGTGGTTTGCTTTTAGAAACGGTAACGTTAGCTCCCGTCTTGGAACAGCTGGAGAAATCAATCGCTGTTATTGAGGAACAAGTATCGGCAGAAGCTAAAAAGGCTGAAGTGTCAACAGTAACAGCTGAGACCTCTGTAGCTAAACTTATAGAAGCTCCACTGGAGGAGTTGAAGTCCTCCGTTGAAGCTATGCACAGGCTAGAATTGGAAGAAGCGAAAGAGTTAACCAGCGAACAAAAGACAGCAGCTTTGAAGGCAGTAGCCAAATGTGTAGAGGAAATAGGAAAAGTGTGTTCAGTTGCAGCTAGCCAGCAGAAAGTCGAGGTCAGCCTTGTTCAACAACCACAGGTGGCAGAGCTCACACAAGTTCTTGAAACAATCGCAAGTCCAATCCAGTTACTGAAAGAGACCATGTCTGAAATTGACGTACAATCAGCTGAAGAAGCTAAATCGTTAGATGAGACAGGTAAAGGCGTCGTGGAAGCATTGAAGCCGTTAGTGCACCCTCTAGAAGAACTGGAGCAGGCATTGACTGCAGCTGTTCAACAAGTCAGTGCTGTGGAGTCCACTGATGAAATGAAAGAAGGTTTGCCAGCAGAGTCAGTCAAATTATCTCCCGTTTTGGAACAGCTACAGAAATCTATCGCTGTAATTGAGGAACAAGTTGCAGTAGAAGCTAAAAAGGCTGAAGTGACCACAGTGAAAGGTGAAAGCTCTGTAGCCACAATCATAGAAGCTCCCCTGGAAAGGTTAAAGTCCTCCGTTGAAGCTGCACAAAAGCTGGTATTAGAAGAAACGAAAGAGCTAACCAGTGAAGAGAAGACTGATGCTCTGAAAGCGGTAGCAAAATGTGTTGAAGAAATTGGAAAAGTGTGTTCAGCTGCAGCTACTCAGCAAAAGGTCGAAGTGAGCCTTCTTCAGCAGCCACAGGTAGCCGAACTGGAACAAGCTCTCGGAATTATTGCATCTCCTTTACAAGTACTACGTGAAACGGTGTCTAAAGTCGAGGAACAGAAGATCATGGAAGCTGAAGGTCTACCAACGTCTGAAAGTGAAAAAGTAGTTGCCATGTTAAACACTTTGGTTCATCCTTTGGAGGAGTTAGAAAGGTCTTTATCGGTCGCTGTCGAACAAACCAGCATCCTTAAGGAAGAATCTACTTCGGATGTAAAAGGTGAAACTTCCTTAAAATTAAACGTTGAACCTATTCTTCAGGAATTGGAGAAATCAGTTGCGGAAATTCAGGAGCATGTCATCTTCGAATCAACGGAGAAGCCGAGTAGCGAACTAGAAAAGTCCGTAGCTATGACATTGAAAGAACCATTAGAGCAGTTGAAGTCCTCCATAGCAGCTGTGCAAGAGACAATGTCTATGGAGGTTGCTCAAACAACGGACACCCCAGATACCGACAAAATGTCTTCATTGAAAGTGCTCGCAAAATCAGTAGAGGACATAGGTGAAAAATGTTTGGCAGTAATTTCCCAACAGCAGGTCGAAGCACGAGCAGCTCCAAAGAAGCCGGCAGAATCGCAAGTAGCTATCCTGGAAATGGTCATCAGTCCTCTTCAATTATTAAGAGAGTCCATTAACAAAATCGAAGAAAGAAAGTTCGAAGAAGTTGAAAGTTTTGATACGTCGAAGATAAACGAAGTAGAAAAAGCATTAAAATTCCTCGTAGAACCGTTGGAGAAGTTAGAGCTATCTTTATCCTCGACTGTACAACAGACTGTGTTGATGCAGCTGGAGAAAGCTGAAGGAATAACAGGTCAAGCTTCGGAACAGTTAGAGATTTCTCCTGCGGTTGAGGAGCTTCAGAAGTGCATCGCCATTGCTCAAAAACAGGTACAGTTGCAAACTCCAACCAAAAAGTCTTCCCTGCAAGCATCTCTCGTGGAAGCCACCAGAAAGTCCTTGGACAACTTGAATTCCTCGCTTGCGATCATTAAAAGCGTGGTCACCGTTCAGCCCAGGGAACAAGAAAAGCTTTCGAGCGCAGAAAACAAGATGACGGTGCAGCATTTTGTCAATTCGGTTCAAGATTTCAAGAAAACATGCCTAGCTGTAGTCACTCGACAACATGTGGGTGTCAATACCAAGATATTACGGACGATTATTGCCCCTGTGCAAACTCTGCGCGAAACTATTATGAAAATACAAGAAGAGTCTCTGGAAGAAGCGAAAACTCTGGAAGCAGAGAATGTAGATATTCAGAAATTGTCTCCGTTGATCCATCCCCTTGAAAAGTTGGAGAGATGTTTAGTCACCACAGTAGAGCAAGCAACTGGTGATACATTTGAAGTTACTGAACAATTGCAGCCTCCAGAAGCGATCAAGCTTCAACCTATTCTTGAAGAACTGAAGGAAAGCATTGATACGGTTGAAGACCAACTAACGACGACTCCGGCGTCCACTGCAAAAATGGATCTTGCCGAGAGTATCAAACAAGCTATTGCAAAATTGAAATCAACCGCAGCAGCTGTCCAAAAATCGGTGACAGCGCCAATTGAAATCACTGAAGAGATGAAGACAGAAAAGGTATCCGTTCTACAAAACTTCGCCAAGTCGGTTGAACAGTTGCAAGAACGTTGCTCGACCGCAGTGCAACTCCAAAAGGAGGAGATGCAACTGGACAAGTCTAAGGCACAGGAAGCAAAAATGGTTAATGTGGATGTCCTTCAGAAAATCAGCAGTACAGTTCACGCTTTGCGAGAATCTCTTTCTCAGGTAGAGGAAGAAAAATCTCAAGAAGTAAAGGAATTAGAAATACCGAGAGATGAAGAAGCTAAATTAAAATTAGACGTGCTGATTCAACCACTTGGCGTCTTGGAGCAAGCTCTGGTGACAGCTATTCAGGAAGGCATAATGATTCCATCAGAGACCACAAAAGAAACTAAACGTAACGAAATTCTGTTGGAAAAATTGGATTTGCAACCTGTGCTTGAACAACTCCAACAATCGATCGTTGTCATCCAACAGCAGGCTAGTGAAGTAGCAGCATCGACTGACGTTGAAGCCTTGACTCTCGCGAAGGCGACAGAGAAGCCTTTGGAGGAACTGAAGATGACCATCGCAGCAGTTCAAGAAATTGCAAAGACTGAGGTACTCGAAACGGAGGAAATGAAGATCAATGAGCAGTCACGCTTGGAAATTTTCGCCAAGTCGGTAGAAGTATCAGGAAAGGAGCTGTTGGCTGTGGCCAAGCAAGAAGCTAAGAAAATCGCTGAGGTTCGAAAGAAGAAAAAGATGGCCGAGGACTTCGTGAAGATTGTGATCACGCCGATCAACGAATTACAAACTGCGATTCTGAAAATTGACAAACAGAGCAGGGAGTCAGCGAAGGCGACCGAGAAAGAGGCTGTAATCCTCTTGAGCATTGTGCAACCTCTACATAAACTGGAAGAATCATTCTTGTCAGCAATGCAAGATCAGCATATGCCGATTCCTGTTTTGCAGAAGCTTCCTGTTAAGACCACACTGCAAGACCTTAATAAGCACGTGACAGAAATTCAAGAACAGTTGGTGCTCGTCAAGGAAACATTAATCCAAACAGGGAACACAGAGGATTTATCTGTGATAAAGAATGTCGAACGATCGCTTAGCGATCTTAGGACATCCGTGGCAGTGGTGCAACAGTTGACAGCGATAGAGGCACCTGGTCAACAAGTCTTGAACGTGGAGAACGTGTCAGCATTGCAAGCGTTCGGAAAAGCTGTCGAGGAGTTTAAGAAACACTGTTCTGTCATGGTGTCTAGGCCTACAGTGATTTCTGCAATCACTGGAACAGTGAAGCAGCCAATGAAAACAGAAGGAATCATCGTACCCAGCAAGCTGCTGCAGGAGTCCGTCTCCACGATCGAGGAAATGAAGACGCAGGAAGCAGCAATACTAGAGACAGAGACTAAGAAGTCTGTAACAGTGCTGAGCATCCTCATGCCTCCTCTTCAACAATTGGAGCAGTCGTTCGTTGCTGCTATCCAAGGTGAACACGTTGTGGAACAAACTGCGGAGGCTTTAGAAGACCAGGTGTCCTTTGAAACGACGAATCTGAACCCAATACTGGAGGAATTCCAGAAGTCGATCGCTACTATTCAAGAACACATTCTAGCCGAAGGTGCGCACAGTTTATCCGAAACGGAAGAAACTTCCCAGCTGCAGATGATGGCGCAGACGCTGACGGACTTGAAGACCTCGGCCGCAGCCATTCAACATATGTCCCAGGCCGCTCCAGAGTTCGCCGATGAGTTGACGAAGACCGAAAGCGTCTCAGCTTTCGAAACCTTCGCTAAATCTCTTCACGACCTGGTGGAACGCGTGGCTACAATCGACCATCAGCAGATAATCATCGAACCCGCGGCGGACACCATCTCCGAGGATGTCTCCTCTCTGAAGACCTGGGGCGACATTATCGAAGAACCGAACGTCCAGGTCACCGAGGCCATGGTAGTCGATCAGGGCACGATAGAATCGCCTTCAGAGATCGCTGTGTCCCTTTCCGAGGACGAAGCGCAAGCCCTGAAGGGACTAGCCAAACCTCTCAGCGAACTTAGAGAGTGTCTAGCTCTGGTCGTCGAAGAACGTAAGACGATGGACGCTAATGAAGTAACTATTGCGTTGTCGGAGAAGGACGATCTCTCGTTATTGAAGACGATGGCACAGCCGTTGTTGGAACTGAAAACCGCGGCTGCATATGTCATCCATGAACAAACTGCCATCGAGTCTGCTAGAGACAAGTCATTTAGTACTGATGGTAAAGAGAAGGCCACTCTGAATCCCTTGATCGAACCCCTTGAAGAGCTCTGTAGGTCTATAGCAGTGATCCAGGATCACATACTCGTTGAGTCAGCGGAAGAACGACCAGCTGGTGAAACGTCACTGCTGACAGCTTTGGTGGAGCCACTGATCACGCTTCAGAGGAGCATCTCTGTGCTAGAGGAACGTGTACTGTCACCGGAAGTGGTCTCGTTACCTGAAGAAACGAACTGGATCAGCGAGTGTCTGGCTGTTCCTCTGCAGGAGATAGAGAAGTCCATAGCTGAGATTCACGAATGCGTTGTCATGGAGTCGGAGCCCGTAGCCGAAGAACAGTTGTCGAAGATCGAGATGATCGATTGGGCTGTGGTTGAGAAACTGGTACCACCAGTTGAGAAGATGAAAGCTGTGATCATTGGTATGAAGGAAATCGTTGCAGACAAAGAAGATGAAGTTCAGTATAACCTGGTGAAGACGTTGGTTCAACCTTTGGCTGAGGTGCACGAGAGTTTCTTGGCGTTTAAGAACAAGACGGACTTCAGTCCTGAAGAAGAAGAGGCCAGTATAGACGCTATAGTAGACTCTCTGTCGAGTCTAGAGAAGAGTATATCGTTCATCGAAGACCAATCTAGTATGCGCGATCAAGATGCGGGTATAATCAATAGCTTGGCAGAACCTTTGATACTGTTGAAGAATTCGATCATAAATGTCGACGAATCCTCGACAGTGTACCTTGAAAACCTAGAACAACCGTTGCAGAATTTGCAGACTGCTTTGGAGACTGTTTCAATCGAGCAACGTGAAAGAATCCAAAGAAAGAAACAAACTGCAGTTCCAGTGGAAGAAGTTGTGAGAATATCCACAAAAATTACAATTTCCATTAACGAGATAAACGTTGCCATCGATTCTATTAATCGTAAAATCGAAAGTTACAAGGATTTATTGGGTCTCGAGATTCAAATTGAGAACGAAGCATTGAAAACTTTGGTGAGACCGCTGGAGGATCTTAAGGAAACGATACAACATGTGCAAACAAGTAAAGTAGTCGAACAAGCATCGATAAACTGTCTTCAGAAGATTAAAAAAGCTGTTGGCATTATTTGTCAGCAATCGGCTGATAAACCTGTAGCCGAATCTCCGCATTCGGGCACAGCTGACATGATTGGTGTGTTGAGATCATTAGCACCGAGTTTGTATCAATTAGAAACGTCGACCGAGACGGTTGAAGCACTGTGGAACGAAAGCTTGACTGGTGAAGGGTTGGTGGAATTGGAAATGCCTATAGTGAACTTAATGGACACGGTGAACGTATTGTGCGACAACTTGCTAAGAATGGAGGTGGTATGGGTCGCTGATGAAGAAAAGAAGAAGAAAAAGAAGAAAAAGGAACTCACTCAGGAAGAGGAAGAAGAACGACAAAAGGAAGAGGCTGAAAAATTGAAAATTGAAGAGGAACGTAAAAAGCAAGAAGAAGAAGAAGACGATCATAAGCAGAAGGAAGAAGCTGAAAAGATGAAGATGGAAGAGGAGCGCAAAAAGCAAGAAGAAGAGCGTAGAAAGAAGGAAGAAGAAGAACGGAGACAGAAGGACGAAGCTGAAAAGATGAAGATAGAAGAGGAGCGTAAAAAGCAAGAAGAAGAAGAAGAGCTTAGCAAGAAGGAAGAAGAAGAACGTAAGCACAAGGACGAAGCTGAAAAGATGAAGATGGAAGAGGAGCGCAAAAAGCAAGAAGAAGAAGAGCGTAGAAAGAAGGAAGAAGAAGAACGTAAGCAAAAGGACGAAGCTGAAAAGTTGAAGATGGAAGAAGAACGTAAAAAGCAAGAAGAAGAGGAGCGTAGGAAGAAGGAAGAAGAAGAACGTAAGCAGAAGGAAGAAGCTGAAAAGTTGAAGATGGAAGAGGAGCGTAAAAAACTAGAAGAAGAAGACCGTAGGAAGAAGGAAGAAGAGGAACGTAAGCAGAAGGAAGAAGCTGAAAAGTTGAAGATGGAAGAGGAGCGTAAAAAGCAAGAAGAAGAAGACCGTAGAAAGAAGGAAGAAGAAGAACGTAAGCAGATGCAAGAAGCTGAAAAGTTGAAGGTGGAAGAAGAACGTAAAAAGCAAGAAGAAGAGGAGCGTAGGACGAAGGAAGAAAAAGAACGTAAGCAGAAGGAAGAAGCTGAAAAGTTGAAGATGGAAGAGGAGCGTAAAAAGCAAGAAGAAGAAGACCGTAGAAAGAAGGAAGAAGAAGAACGTAAGCAGATGCAAGAAGCTGAAAAGTTGAAGGTGGAAGAAGAACGTAAAAAGCAAGAAGAAGAGGAGCTTAGGACGAAGGAAGAAAAAGAACGTAAGCAGAAGGAAGAAGCTGAAAAGTTGAAGAGGGAAGAGGAGCGTAAAAAGCAAGAAGAAGAAGACCGTAGAAAGAAGGAAGAAGAAGAACGTAAGCAGATGCAAGAAGCTGAAAAGTTCAAGGTGGAAGAAGAACGTAAAAAGCAAGAAGAAGAGGAGCGTAGGACGAAGGAAGAAAAAGAACGTAAGCAGAAGGAAGAAGCTGAGAAGTTGAAGATGGAAGAAGAACGTAAAAAGCAAGAAGAAGAGGAGCGTAGGAAGAAAGAAGAAGAAGAACGTAAGCAGAAGGAAGAAGCTGAAAAGTTGAAGATGGAAGAGGAGCGTAAAAAGCAAGAAGAAGAAGACCGTAGAAAGAAGGAAGAAGAAGAACGTAAGCAGATGCAAGAAGCTGAAAAGTTGAAGATGGAAGAAGAACGTAAAAAGCAAGAAGAAGAGGAGCGTAGGAAGAAGGAAGAAAAAGAACGTAAGCAGAAGGAAGAAGCTGAGAAGTTGAAGATGGAAGAGGAGCGTAAAAAACTAGAAGAAGAAGAGCGTAGGAAGAAGGAAGAAGAGGAACGTAAGCAAAAGGACGAAGCTGAAAAGTTGAAGATGGAAGAGGAGCGTAAAAAGCAAGAAGAAGAAGTGCGTAGAAAGAAGGAAGAAGAAGAACGTAAGCAAAAGGACGAAGCTGAAAAGTTGAAGATGGAAGAAGAACGTAAAAAGCAAGAAGAAGAGGAGCGTAGGAAGAAGGAAGAAGAAGAACGTAAGCAGAAGGAAGAAGCTGAAAAGTTGAAGATGGAAGAGGAGCGTAAAAAGCAAGAAGAAGAAGAGCGTAGAAAGAAGGAAGAAGAAGAACGTAAGCAAAAGGACGAAGCTGAAAAGTTGAAGATGGAAGAGGAGCGTAAAAAGCAGGAAGAAGAACAGGGTAAGAAGAAGGACGAAGCTGAAAAGATGAAGATGGAAGAAGAGCGTAAAAAGCAAGAAGAAGAAGAGCGTAAAAAGCAGAGTGAATCAAAGGTTGAGGAAACAGAAAAGCTTAAACTGGAAGAAGAGAAACGCAAACAAGAAGAGAAAGTGAAGAAGCAGAAAGAGGAAGAAGAAAAACATAAGCAGCAGGAGGAAGCTAAAAAACTAAAAGAAGAGGAAGAACGCAAGAAGGCTGCGGAAGCGGAAAAACTTAAACTGGAGGAACAGAAACGTAAAGAAGAAGAGGAAACAAAGAAACTGCAAGAAGAAGAAAAGCGAAAACAAGAAGAGGAAGCAAAGAAACTAAAGGAAGACGAACAAAAACGTAGGCAGGAGGAGGAAGCTAAGAAATTAAAAGAAGAGGAAGAACGTAAGAAGGCTGAGGAAGCGGAAAAACTTAAACTGGAGGAACAGAAACGTAAAGAAGAAGAGGAAACAAAGAAACTGCAAGAAGAAGAAAAGCGGAAACAAGAAGGGGAAGCTAAGAAACAAATGGAAGAAAAGAAGAAGCGTCAACAAGAAGAGGAAACTAAGAGGCTTAAAGAAGAAGAAGAAAAACATAAGCAGGAGGAGGAAGCTAAGAAACTAAAAGAAGAAAACGAACGTGCGAAGGCTGAGGAAGCAGAAAAGCTTAAGCTGGAGGAACAGAAACGTAAACAAGAGGAAGAAGCGAAGAAACTGAAAGAAGAAAGGGAGAAACAAGAAGTAGAAGCTCAGAAACGAAAGGAGAAAGAAGAAAAACGTAAGCAGCAGGAGGAAGCTAAAAAACTAAAAGAAGAACAAGAACGTAAGAAGACTGAGGAAGCTGAAAAACTTAAACTGGAGGAACAGAAACGTAAACAAGAGGAGGACGCTGAAAAGCTGAAAGAAGAGGAAAAGCGTAAACAAGAAGTCGAAGCTAAGAAACTTGAAGAGAAACGCAAACAAGAGGAAGAAACAAAAAAGCTTGAAGAAGAACGTAAACAAAAGGAAGAAGAAGCGATGAAGCGACAGAAAGAAGAAGAAAAATCTAAACAAGAGAAAGAGACGAAGAAACAAAAAGAAGAAGAAGAACGCAAAAAGAAAGAGGAAGCTGAAAAATCGAAGCAGGAAGAAGACAAACGTAAACGGGAGGAGGAGGCGAAGAAACTGAAAGAGGAAGAAGAACGTAAGAAGAAGGAAGATGCTGAGAAACTAGAGCAAGGAAAGGGTACGCGTAGAATCTCGGGAGAACGCAGGAAATCCAAAGACGAAAAGAGTCGCAAGAGTGAGCAGGAAGCAAAACTAAAACAAGAAGAGGAGGAACGGCATAAAAAGCTGCAGGAAGAAAAGCTGAAACAGGGAGAGCAGAGTCGTAGACTGGAAGCAGAGTCAATGCAGAGGGAGGAAGAAGAGAAGAGAAAGAAAGCGGAAGCTGAGAAACTGAAGCAGGAGGAGGAGAAGAGAAGTAGGAAGCGAGAAGAAGCTGAGAGGTTGAAGCAGGAGGAGGAGGAACGTAGAAGAAAGGAGGAGGTTGAGAGGCTGAACAAGGCAGAATCGGACAAATTGAAGCAAACAGAGGAGAAACTTCGTAAGAAGAAAGAGAAACGGAAAGTGGAGCAAGAGGAGGAGGAAAGGAAGGAGAGAGAAGAAGCTGAAAGACGGAAGAATGAACAGGAGCAGAGAAAGAGGGAACGAGATGAGCGCGCGAAGAAAGAAGAAGAGGAGAGAGCAAAACGCGAGGAAGAAGATCGCGAAAGAAAAGAGAAGAAAGCTCGATTGCGAAAGGAAGAAGAGGATCGCAGGAGAGTCGAAGAAACTGAGAGATTACAGAAAGAAGAAGAACGAGACGCGCAGAGACGCGAAGAAGCTAAGCGTCGACGAGAAGAGCAGGAGAGGCAAATCCGACAGGAAACAGAGAGAATACGAAAAACCGAAGAGGAGCGGATCAGAAGAGAAGACGAGACTCGTGAGCGCAGGAGGCAGGAGCGAGAACACAGAAGGCACGAGGAGGAACAGAAATTAATGAAAGAGGAAGAAGAGAGAACGATGAGGGAGGAGGAGCGTAGAAGAAAGAGAAAAGAAGCTGAACGGCAATGGAAGGAAGACGAGGAGGCTATCAGAAGAAAACAGGCTGAACGAATTGAAAGGCGGAGGGCAGAAGAACGTCAGAACAGGGAAGAAGCTGAACGTTTTAGGAGAGAAAACGAAGAAAGGAGACATAGGAGAGACGAAGACAGACAAGCTAGAAGGGATGAAACTGCGAAAGCGATGAAGGAAGAGGAAGAACGGATGAGAAAACGGCAAGAAGAAGAGTCCTCGAGACTTCGAAAGCGACGACAAGAACAACTGATAGACGACAGCTGGTCCAGGCTGCGACAAACCGAGTCGGATCAGCTATTACGAAAGATTACCGACGACACCAGAATCTCGAGACCTAAAGGCATCTCTTACGATGTTGAATTTTGGAGGGACCGACGCGATAAGACCTATAGACATGATTCCGGCTTCGATTCTGCCCTGTCGAGCACTTCTAGGTCATACAGCTGGAGAGACTCGTTGACTTCTTTGACCAGGAGGAGGACCGACGATTTTCTTGATTATAAATTGAGGGACTCGTCTATGGAAAGGTACTACTTTGACACAGGTTCGTACTACAGAAGAAGGAGAAAGAGAGATGACAGAATCACAAGAGCCAGGTCCATCAGTTTGCTGAAGTATGAGGACTATTCGATTGGCGATAGTGACTTTAATATTTCGGCTAGCTCGTTTAAACCACCACGGTATAGCAGACCGAAAACTACATCTCGAACTGACCTCGATGGGTCGAGTGTCTCGTTATACGTGCCTCTTTGCACGGATGCGGTAAGAATTTTCATGAAATTCTACATCAACCTTTTAGTTCTATTCAATTTATTTCCAATGTTCTGTAGACTATAAAGTCATTTTTAAAATATATAAATAGTTCCATTCCGAAATCAAAAGCTCTGCTTCAAGTAAATAAAAAAAAGATAAAAAATAAAATAATAAAAACAGAGTCCAAGCGTTTTATGTTAGCAAAATGAATTATTATTTTGGAAACTTTTTTCATCGAGTAATATACAGGGTGGTCCTTTTAAGTAAGGCCTCCTAAATGAATATATCTTCCGGTTATTGTGATGCAAAAAATATTTGTTACGTAGTCAATGGACCACATATCTGGCAAGAATATATTTTTCCGAAGGTCATTCTTTCGGATTTATCAAGGTCATCGGTATTTTTTGATATGTAACTACATTTTTTTTATATATATTTGGACGATTCACACCATGCACATTACGTAACAAATATTTTTTGCATCACAATAACCTGAAGAGATACTTAGGTGACCTTACTTGAAAGGAGTACACTGTATATTATTTGCAAAGTTATCCGCACGACTTAAAATAAAATAGACTGTTTACTACTTGAAATGGTACTTTGAAGCTTTAGAAAAAGATTTGTAATATTAAAATGACCTTCTTCCTAGATGTTACCACGCGAGAGGGGAAAGAAACCATCATTCTGTACGAGGCTAACCAACAGAACGGTAGGAGTTGGTATGAGAACCAGACTAACGTGCACCGTGCTTGGATATCCAGAACCAAGGGTGCATTGGACAAAAGATGGCGAGAAGCTCGAAATCACATCGAGTCGATATCGAACTCGGTTTGATAACGGTATGGCTTATTTCGAACTGCATGAAGCACTCCCCGAAGATTCTGGACTGTACACCTGTGTTGCCGAAAATGTTCACGGAATTGCAACCACCGAATCCACATTAAAAATTTACCCTGATTTCCAACCAACACTGTCACCCCCTACCTTCACAAGATCTATTAAAGGTAAGTACACAAAGTATAGACCAAATGAAAGATATATTATTCGATACAACGAAGAAAACAACGCCATAAGCTCGAAGGAATCACAAAAAAGTAACAAAACAGTTTTTCAATTATACAGTCTTTTAGAAACGACAATTACAAATGATTACAAATCCAAACGACATTCTAGAAGTAAACCACCTCTGTCGTATTCGTATAAAACAGTGTGTATACATGTATTTACTGAGTTGTTGGAAAATTGTTAACCCTTTTTGGTCCTATGAAACAGACTGAACATTGCGTTTTTACACCAATCAATACTTATTCTACTCATTTACATATGTAGCATTCATTAATAATACCACAGTTGCTTTGTACGTAAGGACAATTTCAATATTTTTGAACTGTTCGAAATCAGTTAGTAAAGTCACAAATGGAAATAATATTAATCACACATTTATTTATTATCATATAGATCGGAACTATTAATTAAAAATGTCATAACTTCTCGAAGTACCCAATACATAATTGTTGTAAATTCACACTTGAAAATTGAAAATTGAAGTTTTAAAAGTGAATAATAATAACCCCTATACACACATGGTGATTAATAATTGATTGAGCTGAATTGAGCCAGATAGGCATTTACTTCCTTCCTTAGTATTTTTAATCAGTCGAAAATAATGCATCACTGTTCTTAAATTCATTCTTGATAACATTTCTTTATGTACAGCAGGTATAAAACTTACTATTCCTTTCGTTATCCTTCTGCGATTGCAATGCCACATTTTTCAGACACTTATCGACCTTCGGATAACGAATTGATACTGGAGTGTCGAGTGCGTGGCAATCCTACACCACTTATTTCCTGGCTGAAAGACGGTTGCATCCTTCAAGGCGATCGCTACAAGCAAACTTACCTGGACGATGGAATTTATCGGCTAGAGATTGCTGCTCCTAATTCCTCGGACACTGGACGTTACATATGTAGAGCCATGAATGATCTTCGCACAGAAGAAATAGCCCATATGGTTCAATTCGATGGTATAACCTTCATATTCTATCAGCTTTGTTTATATAATTCAACCCTTTGCACTCCTATGTTGAATGCGATTTGACATTTTTAAATTGTCCGTGTAAATGCATATTTAAAAATATGCATTTTATTTTACCTAAATAAGCAATATTTACATTTGTTTATTTTAAACATTATTAGTGGAAAAAATTTATTAAAATTAATATCAATCAAGGAACTATCTGTTGAAGTACATTTTTAGTAAAACATTTAAGACGGTAGGAATTTATTGGATTTCAAATTGAAAAAAAAAAATTAGAGTGTAAAGGTGTCACTTTATAGTGTCGTATAATAATAGTTAACAACTATATGTAACAATTTTTGTTTTTAAGAGCGCATTCGGCGAACCGCAGGCAAGCATCACGAAATTTTTGACGACCACTTCAGCACCGATATCTTCAAGAAGTCTCACTTGTCCAGTTATTTACCCGATTATAGCATCGCCGCCCAAATCAGAGCGAAAGGTATTTTTATTAATAATAATTGTCAACAAAATTTATTATCGTTGTTGCTTTTATCGGGTTCCTTCTTTTACTGTATTAGTAGAATGAATAGTAAAATTTTTATTTCATCATTATTTTCTTATTCTAATTTTTATAAAATTGCTGATGAAAATAGGGATTCTCGGACTAGTTATTTCATTTTCACTCTAATAAAATCTTTAACCCATTTAAGAATCGCATTTCAGTCAATAAAAATAGTGCCAAATAAAAAGAATGTTACAAATGGCCATACTATACAATTCAGATATTACATCTTTATTGAATTTAATCTTTGCTATGTCCTACTTCTTTTCATTCATTTTATTTGTCATAGCTCTTATACGTATATTTGTGTAATTTGCTTCAAAAGTAACCTAAAATATGCAGTTATGAAATGTCAGAAAGAAAACAAACGCAACGTTAACAGAAGTCAATGAAACAAAACATAACGCCACGTATTAGTGAAAACCGAAATTACTTTCTTGCCAATCTAATATCTCTAGCTACAAATTGAGCTATATTTTGTCTTGATCCTCTGCGAAATAAAGCCAAAACTTGAAGCACGTTTCTAGCATCAGAATTCATAATATCGATAATACAGAGCAAAAAATGTGACAAGCTTAGTCACACACTTAAGACCCGTCGGATCAAAACCAAAACGGATCTTAAGTCAGTGGCTGAAGACTTTCAACGGAAATTATACAGCAATTACCGACCTGCTGACTCTGCAAAAGTCACGTAACTACCTTTGGCTCTTAAAAATGATTGTACTATTGTTGTTCATTGTTTCATAGAACAAAACTGAAGAACAAGTTCGGTCGCGTAAAGCCTTCGCGGTGTACCTTGTATTACTGTAAAGGCAGTACACTTTTAATTGAAAGCTTAATGAAACAGCCCCAAAAAATCATACATGAAAGGGCGGATTAAATCTCCAAACCTGTCATTCACGAGAAAATTTTTTAAATATTTTTAAAGACGCTTAAATCGATAGCATTTTCGAGGGAAAATATCTCTTCAGTTCCCCCCATATTATATCGTGATAAAATGTCTTAGGTAAAAACCAATGACAATCCATAAAAGTAGAAGTTTCGAGCTTTAAAATGAAACCAGGTTTATTGTTGTACTATTTTATGTAAAGAAATTATCATAGTTTAACTATCGGTGAGTTTTCGCAAATTTAATGTTGAATTACCTTTTCCGATCCACTGTAAATAAGAAACTATTGGAAATGTGTGAGCATAATTATAATTATAACGATTGATACAGGCGCATCTGCACCGGAAGTAAGATGGTTCCGAGGCGATAGAAGAGAACCAATTTCAATTTCGAAAGCGAAGGCATTCACAGACTTCGGTCTTCACACTTCTTTCGTACCGGAGATTTCTGAATCTGAGAAGGGTTCGATCATATCCAAATATTTCGGACACATAGACAGTACGAGTACGATGGATATAAAATCACCAAACATAATGGACTCCGGAAAACCCGCTATGTTTATTTCAAGACCCGCTGAAAAATCAATCACCGTTACCACCGGAGAAGATGTTAGCGTATCATTTAGGTGCGCTGGAAATCCCAAACCACGAGGTAAATGAAAGACAAAAAATCAAATTTGTTAAAATTTATTTCAACATATTCTCGGTAATTATTTACATTAGGGACTTCCTCACCGATTTTTGATTTTTGATGACCTTGAAATATGTCCGTATATGACCTGTCAACATAAACAGACAAGACAGTGTGTCTCAACTGATTGAAGTCGTTTTAAGTTGTGACTGTGGCCGCCCTATCGGCTTTTGAGATGTTGAAACTCTTTTGCGAATATCTCGGAAACTGTAGCTGAGAAGCAGTAACATATATAGAAAAGAGTTGTTCAGAATGATGACCTTCACAACATATTTCAAGGTCATCAAAATCGGTGAGGAAGCCCCTAATGTAAATAATTACCATATTCTCTACCGACGATATTATCACATAATATTTTAAAGTCCATAGTTAACCTTTTGACTGGGAATGACGAGTTAACTGTCAAGTAACTCTTTCGCTCGAATATGTTATAATATTCACATTTGTATACAAATACTGTATCGCGTTTACGTTAATTGTCCCAAAATTTGTTGTCATGTCAATTTTATTTATATATTACGTTACGTCTCCCTAAATGTTCATAATTGGAAAGACACTTTCAGTTAAAGAATTTTTTAATAGATCTTGCAACAGTAATGATAATTTCAATCGTGAACCAACGAATCACGGTGTGTAACGCAATCTAATAATTTCATTTGAAATTATTATGTAAAAATAGACTTTTAAGCCTCCTTTTGGTACAGTATAATTATTGAACTTTTCGTAGATAATGTGTACTTGAATTCTTTACCTAATTTTTCATTTGAAATTTTTCTCCGACATCTCTAACTTTGAACGTCTATTTTTCATTTTTCAGTGAATTTGATGAAAGGACTAAGAGACATCACCAACGGCCCTAGATCTTACAAGGAAGTCATCGATGACTATGTCAGGTTAACCTTGAAGAGGGTCACACCTTCGGACGAGGGTACCTACTGTATACTTGTGAAAAACAGACATGGATGCGATAGAAGTTTCTTCTCGATCAAGGTAAACAAACGGTCTTGAGAGTTTAGTTTTTTTTTAGAGATAGATGTTGTTTATGGTTCTTAATTGTTCAGGTGAAACAGCGCGCCAGGTCATTGACACCGGACTGGAGTACCGTCAGCAGCCGCACTGACACCGCAAGTCTTATGTGCCTGTCAACTGAGAGTCGTGACGATGAAGTGCCCCATGTGAAAAGTAAGTTCTTTAATTTTACCTTTCATTATCTGTGCAATAATACGTCGATATTAATCATTAAACATTAATTGTGCAAATTGTCTATTTTCATAGACTAATAAGCATACTAGATATATAGTTTAATTTTTAGGCTCGTGGCCATAAAAGGGAACTCAATTTACAATAATTACGTTATACTCTTATTCATTTTTGCAACTATCGTTGATCGATCTTTAGTTGCACCTCATTATGTTACTTTTACTGCTGTTTTTTATAAAAATGCTATTAATCTGATAATATTTTTGAATTTGATAATATTTACCACTTAATGTACAAAGCGTCCCATTAGCTTTATTATAAACTGATATCTCCGCTGTTTTTTATGTTACGCGAAATGTCAAAAGGACAAGGTCATTTTTTTCTAGTTTCGAAGTCATTAATGTTTTTTTCTAACTGCATATTAACTTTTATTTTTTTTTTGTTGTATGTAACTATATAATTTCATGACCTTCGTGTAATCTTGAGTAGCATAAATGAACAAATTTTTGTAGCAAATAGCTACAGACAACAGAGAGATTCGCAAAGCATTTATTATAATACTGCTGCAACGCCACAAATTTTCATAAACGAATTAACAAAAGTTTAAAAGTTAATAGGTCAGGATATTGTAGGTTATTGGTTTCGTCTTGACCTCATTTGTCACGTCATAGTAATTCAAATATATAGTTAGATAAAAAAGAAACATCGATAACCTTGTGAAAAACCACTTTGATGAAAAATGAGTCCCACAATATGTGTCCCCACGAAGCAAATAATTTTACTAGTAACTTAAAAACGTAACTTAAAAACGTAACTTAAAAACATGCATAAATTAACGACTTCACGTCAGAACATTCAATTTTTAACATCAAATTTTGATTCTCCTATTATTCTTTTAAGATGTCTTCTTTTGATGAGATATTATCTGTCACATGGATAATAAATATGTTTTTCGTATCATGGCTATAATAATTTTATCACTCACTGTATACAAAGATTTAGAATTTATGTAATAATAAAACTAGAAAAATTGTCTCAAACATCTCAATTTAAGATCAAAGATGGTAATTTTACGCTTCGTTCGAATATATTGCAAATTTGGCCATTGCTATTACAGTTAAGTCAACTCGCATAATTAAGCAGTTACAATTAGAAAACGTAGTCCGACGACATTGACTGTGGGTTTAACATACACTTGGCCCAAGTTTTAATGGACGAAATCCAAATATACCCAGTTCTAAGTCGACGCTCGAAATGACGTCAATGTTTAGGTTAATCATCTGTCTTACCATACCTCGCCACTTTTTAAACATCCGCTATCTGATCCTCATCCCATGTCTTGTTTAAATAAATGACATTACTTTGTTATCGTTTGTATCTTAACAAATATTACGAGCACTTTTACTATGTTAGTTTGATTAGAATGATGAGAATAAAATATATATATTTTTTACGAACTTTATGTAATATAACAAAATTCTACTGGTTTTTAAATCTTTTCTGAAATCATTCATGCTTTCCGGTATAAATATTGCAACACAAATAATTTATATACACAATCAAAATACAGCTTGAAAACGTATATAAAGTAAATTATTAAAAATAAATCTATACAAATGTTAGTCAAATGTATCAAACAACATTATTTCAAAATATTGATAGTTCTTGTTAATGTCCAAATCAAATCATTCACTAAACATACATACACACAGGGTGGTTCACCAGATATTACCACCTTGATTTACGTCATTATTATTATTATTCACAGCGAGAAATGTTTGGATAAAGATTAAATGGTTTCAACAGATGGACATACTGGTATTGTTTGTTTTTAGGTGGATGCGTTAAGGACTTATGAGGGACAACTCTGATTTTTTTTAATGAAACCATATATTTTCTTATTCAAGAATCGATATAGCTTTTTTAGTTTAGGCTAAACTAATAATTTTTCAACATACATAGGTTAATACCTTTTTATCGAGAATAAAAAGCTGCACCGATTGGTGTATAAGAAAATGTTTGATTCCATTAAAAAAAAAATCAATGTTGACCTTTATAAGCCCTTCACTCGTTCACCTACAAAAAGGACTAGTAACACCCCAGTATGTGCATCTCTTGGAGCCATTTAATTTCTATCCAAACATGTCTTCCTACGAATAACAGTAATGACGTAAATCAAGGTGATAATGTCTGCTGAACCACCCTGGATTTATTTTAAAACAAATAGAATATTACGATAAATCAAGTATATTAACGTAAATACTATTTTATTATTTCAATTTGAAACGCTTCAAATTTTTACTATAACCAGATTCCGGATTTTATGAATTTATGATAAAGACGAGTAGGTGCAATTCAAAACGGTGAAAAGATTAAATAACTTTAAGGGTATTAATGTATTAACGTATTTTCGATACATTAAAATTATTAGTGAAAAGTATAAGTATATATTTAACTGCTGTGTCTTGCACATGATGCACAAACTTTTTATTTTACATAAATATCCGGAGTTTAATTATAACTTTTCCTTCTGTCTAATTGTATTCAATTTCTATTTTCCTAATTCCATCCATAGAAAGACAAGTTATATCGTTGTTTGTTGAATTTTATGAATGATTCTCATTGATTTAAACAGTAAAGAATGCCAAAAAATGACAAAAAGAATGAAAATCACCTTTGATCACATGCATTTAAACACCTAATCAATGGTTTACATTGATTATAGTATATTTACATTTTAGTATGCACAATAAATTCGACCACGACAAAGTTACGAGGTGTAAGCTTTCAGTTAAATTGGATTGGTGTCATAACATTGTTATTTTACGAAGCATATTGACAGACGCGCATGCATCTGCGTGTCAATGCTAAGTTGAAATAGAGCCAAATGTGACAGTTCTTTGACCAAGGCTTCGCCCGGTTTGAAATACTGTAACATACTATGGCATAACATACACAGAGCGAAACAAACGTAACCCGTTTCACGTGTAAGAAAGAAAAACAGTTCCTTGGCATGATTAAATAGGTACATTGAACGCGAGGAAGCGAATCACAGGTGTTGGAAAGAGATCATGAATCCCGAATTAGAATCATGTGAAGTATTTTCATAAACTGAATCAATGCGTACAATTCTTCCAAATTCGCAGTTTCGTAATATTCGACTTCAGCTTTTGTCTCGAATTAAAGATATTTTGTACAACGAATTACAATCAAACTAATTCTTTTAAAACATGAGTTCGTAAAACTACTTTTGGTTAATTTTAAATTGACGTCAATGATCGAATATCGAAATTGAATTATTTTTAACCTTTTAACTGACAGTGAATTTTCAATATGGACGTTTAGCAACGTAAACAAAATAAAATTGACATAACCAATTTTACAATAATGAACGTGAATACAAAATAATTTATACTAACATGGCTGTTATAACACAATAAAGTGAAAGAATTGTTTACTGAATTAAAGAGAAAATTAAACGACGAGGTAATTTGTCATCCCCAGTTAGAAGGATAAAATTGTTGAACAATAAAATTCTGTTAGGATTAACAAAATCGAGTTGTTGTGAAACAAACAATTCTCTCGTGAAATAAATTAACCTGCAGTCTTACGACAATGATTTTTATTTCGGTTAGTTTCGATTGTTTCAGTAATGAAACAATTCAAGTTATACAAATTTAATATTTAATACTAGGAAACGGTCGAAAATAAACAGATGAAATTAATGGAGCATGTAGCCCCTTCGAAGTAGGCCGTCGATAAATAAACATCGTAGCACGGAATCCGTAATATTAGAATTTCCGATTCATCGGAAATTCTAGATGAAATTTATACTTCAAGTTTATCAAGTGCAAATATTTAAATCAGATCCACAAGCAACATTTAATCAACTGTTGCTGCCTTAATATCACAATAATGTCTTCAGATAAATGCATTTCGTGTTTATTACTAGATTACAGATTATGTAGAGAAATATCTGTACAGGACACTTTAGAAAGTTGAAAATAAATGAATATTTTACTTGCTAATTTTAAAAGAGAAATTAAATACAATTATAGTTTCTTAGTCAATGAACAAGCTGCATAACTTTATGTATTTATAAAATATTTAAAAAATGTTAACATATATAGGTACACAGATTGTATTTAAAATAATTTTCATCAATTTTTTACTCATTGGGAATGCTCATAATAAAACTCAAAGCTTCAAGATAAAAAAATTGAAAAAATCGAAAGGATCTGAAATTAAAATGGAATAAAATCGTCTTGGAATCTGCTCTGGTTCGAGTTTTACAACTTTTCAAGATCTTATACGCTATAAATACACTTCCGGCAGTCTATTTATTACAATACAAAATCGTGAACACTTGCAGCCGCTGTGTGTGTAAATCACCTCCAATGCCATCCTCTGCGAGTTGCAGCTACTAACAACCTTCTGCAATAACAAATTACGATACTGTCATTGTCAAGCTTGGACACAAACGTTCATTAATTCCAAATCACGCGCGGGAAGACGTGATTGACCTTCCAACGGCGGAGTCTGTATCAACTTTGACCCAGACTATTAAAATCGTCATGCAATTATTCATTTTCTGGCGAATTAATTGAATGAACAGCTGCTGCACTGGGAACAATAGAAAGGTTAACATGTCTATAAGAAGTACATTAAAAATTTATAAAAAAATCCGGCGAATGGTCCTAAGAGGGTTAATCCTTCCGAGGATCAACTTCTTGCACTACGATTTATGTTATGGTTTCCTTTGTCATTTATAATCTCTTAGAAAAAAAGAAAGTTTATACATGTATATTTATTGGACGCGTATACAGTCACCAGTGGCTACATTTCACGGCTAAACATACATGTTTAGGAGATTTTGTTCGAAATCTTCGTCACGAGTCTGACTCGATGTTATAGTGCAAGGTGTTAAGGGGTTATATACAGTTAGGAGGCCCAAAAAAAGCGATTTTTTAAGAATTTTTCCTGAGAAGACCTTTACATCTATTAATGTAAAAATTTGTACACATATTATGGCAACTTTTAACTGTATTTTAACATTTTTTATTTGTAAAAATAGTAATTTTGAAACCTGCTATAGCTGATCTCCTGGAGCTCCTCTAAAAAAAGGCGCTTTGCGGTGACCACTATATCTCTGGACTGGATCATCAAAAATGAAAAAACCAAACTGATTTCGTTAAAGAAATGTATAATCTAGTAATTAATCGAAGGAATAAGCAAAATAAAATTTTGTGACAAAATGGCGGCTTTTCAAAGAAAAAAATCGATTTTTCACCAAAATTTTGGCCTTAAATTGTTTATAAAAAAAAAATATTCATCGCAGAGAATAAAGCTTCGATTAATTACTAAAAAATATACTTAAGAAGCTTGTGTTAAAATTTTAGAGTGATCGGTTCAGCCGTTTCCGAGATATCTTGGTCACCGACTTTGAAAACACAGTTTCGAGAAAAACGCGTCGAAAGAACGCGTTGAAACGCGTCAGTTTCAGAAGCACTTTACATAGAGTAAAAAAATTTTTTTTCAACTTACATCGAGTCGTCTATTCCAGGACCATATAGTACACCCTAACTTTATGTTTTATACGAAGAACACTTCATCCAAAGAAGGGAACATTTACAATAGGCAGATAAATAAAAGGAACAGGCCTCCTACATTCAAACGCTCTGACACGTCTTTACAAATATGCGTGTAACTTTGAAAATAATTGCCGGATTGACTTGAAATTTTTTGTGCATATACGTAAATATATGTACATTACGAAAATGAAATTAAAAAAAAATCGATTTTTTGAACATTCTGACTGTATATAACCCCTTAAGGATCGATGCACCATGAATTCGCACATGATCAACGGAAATTATGAAAGCGAACGTAATGCATTAGAAACAAAGCTCCTCAAAGGCAAGTACTGTTTTCCTCTTTGTATTGGTTCCTTCTTATGTAAACCTGATATAAAAGGTCTGAAAATAATTTATAATTTCCTTAAACAATGTTCCATTAGAATTTAGAACAATGTAAACCTGTTTAATGTAAGCCAAATGTAATAATACTGTACCTGCTATATAAACCACTTGGTTTAAAGCAATAAATAAATAAATAAATAAATGATCAACGGAAATAGGTGACACAATTCGACAAAGTGGTTCGCGCATAACGATAGACAAACACGAAACGACACCACCTACGTACACCTAGTTGCGAGTATGTACACCTCTCGTTGGGTTATTTTCGTTTGGCTTGCTGATTCGTCTCCCTCTCTCTCTCTCTCATCCATCTCTGTCCACAAATTCAAAATTCAGTCAGCGTCGGGACGCGAGTCATTTCGTATGCCCGACTTTTTTCCGATCCTTGGGCAACGCGAAAAAACACCTTGACATTTTCGGTTTCGCTCGTGGAACCCGCCAACTGCGATAATTTTGCGAACAGCACGCGGGAATCAGGTTCTTCCGTCGTGTTTGACTTTTTATAATGACGCTCGGTGTTCAACGGTTCCTTGCTGTCGATTTGAAAAACTATTGGAGGTGATCTGTCGTCGAGGATGAAGCCCCACGACCACGGAATCGTCAACGGCGATCAGGAATTGACAATTTCCCGTCTGAGACGCTCGTGGTCCGAGAAAGATTGCCTGATCATCGAATTTTTGGAATTTTTGTATGGACACAGAGGTTAGCCTAGAAGTCTGCAGGATTTGTAAATTTAAGGAGCATGGCTTGGAAACGAGAAAGATAGTAAACTTCGAGAATTGTTGCTTCGGAAAAATGATTCTTTCGTCCATAAAGAGTTATGTGTATCTCGTGTCTGTAAATTCTGCGAGCTGTATTGAAAAATTAATCGAACTAAAAGGGCGCGACAGCGGATTCTGCGAAAATAGCTATACCTGAAAACAGTTTCCATGGTAATCGTAGTATCTTCAAAGGCTTCTATGCGATGCGAAAGAAGAAATTTATTTTCGCAATAGTACTTTTCGTCAATTTGCTAGAAATTATTTTCTGGAAAATAGCAGATCTGTAAATAGAGGATTGCAATCTTTGACACGAAAATCGTCCACTTTTTACTTTTTATATACTTGTACAAAACAAACTATTGCGTTTGAATAAATTCTACGACATATCTAAATGGATATATCGTTGAGATACATCAAAATGGAACCATTAGTTTTTGAGAAACAGTCATTTTACTGTTTTCATAAACATCGTTCCGACGAAAACGTGTTTAAAGTTTTAGAACTGCTCGAGGCACCTTTGTCTTTATTTTTTATTTTTATCAATTGCTGTTGTCATTTATGTACAGATGTCCCTGGACCGATTAGCAGCGAGCCAGTTGTTGTTGATGGTGGGAAAAATTGGTTGTCATTAAGTTGGGGAAGAGCTCATCAAAAGGGACCTGCACGAGTCATTGCCTACAGAGTCGACGCTTGGTTGCTTGGTAGCGACGGTGGTGCACGATGGGTCGAGGTATTTATGTTTCGCCTATTCCTATTCAACAGATATTTATGAGAACCTATATTTTATGCAACAGTGAGTAAAGAATAAATTCGAAAAACAAATATAAATTCTGCTAATGACCTCTACCGTTAAAGCAACGTTAGAAATACAACAAACAAACAAAATTTTGAAAAATGAAGTTTTTGTTGAATCCCTTTCGGCGAATATAACCCGATTATGTAAAACTGATTTGAATGCACAAAGAGGTCATTACACGCAAGATTGATATTATTGCGAGCTGTTATATTTGGCAGCTTGTCTGTCACATTTTCAAACTGTGTCTGTACAATGTTGTATCACTACTAACCGTTGCTAAACTTTTGCATAACTTGCCAATTCTCAAGGAATCGAGTAAGTAACACCTGTTTGTATCACATTTATTGTATCATTAAACGCGAACTTCTGTCATATCGATCAATATTCACTTTTCACCTAACCACTTTAACATATAGTTTCCCTTTGTGTTGTGTTAGCCAGAAAGCTATCCTCAATGTATATTTGCAATCAGTGAAGACATTAAAAAATGATAAAAATCGTCGACGTAAATGAACAAATTCATAGCTTAACAAAATTCAATTTACATACACGAGATTTGTCTTAAAATCTGTTTAAAAAGTACGAGAAGACTGTTTAGTCAATGAAATAATTCATGTAATGTTGCAATTAACAAGTAGTATCATATTTCTGAACTCTTTATTCTTGTTTAATTCGTTAAGCTATCAACTGCAACACTGTTCAACAAAATTTTTCATTTATTCTCAACCCTATGGATATATGATTAGGTTGCTGATTATACAATATATGATAATATATGATAAACAACAGTTATATTAAACAATTTGAAGAGGAAAAAGTAAGTTCCTATTTAACTCTTATTTCTATTTTTAAATAAGTTCCTATTTAAATTTATTGTGACCAATAAGAATTCTGTAAAAAAATCTGCAATCTTTACATAATGTTCAAAATAAAGTTCTTCACATTGTTCACTGCAAGTTAGTTTCCAAAAATGTAAACTTGCAGTATAAGGGAAGGGATCGATGTAGCAGGTCATAAGTTCCTTCATATGCGAGTCAAACGTATGATTGACCTCGACCCTCGAAAATTCAACGCTACACTTTCAATAAATCATGTTAAGTAATATCATTCTACATTCGATCACTCATTCTTTTTTTTTTTTAATCGACTGTTATCCACGTCGAATTTAAGAAAAAACCTTCATAAAGTTTATTCTACAAGCACGAACTTCCCTTCGTTAACTCAAGAGACCGTTCTGCCATAGTAGCTCATGTCATTAGGTAGGTCCATGTTTATTCATTATAGGTAATCCCCTCTCCAAACTCGAAATCTTGAAGTACTATCTTTCGCATTTGCCTCCGAACTCTTTGCAAACACTCTTTTGTACTTTTACCCCTAATTTTTGCTTTTCTTCGTTCTCCAAAATGATCTCACCATTTTCTCAATTTTTTACGAATAGCTGGGTATGACACCGATCAACGCATTCGACGCGTTCAACCTGAAGCCAGGTGGCGAGTACAAATTCCAGGTGACACCGCGAAATCGCTATGGATGGGGCGAATCCGTGACTATGACGAATTCCGTGAAGGTCAGCGAGACCGTCGATCTTCCGGAGTTCACGAAAATCTTGCCAGGTCAGCTCAAGGTTCTCGAGGGGACGACAGTGAAATTGGAATGCGAGGCGAGTATACTATTATTAGGCTTGCTTATCTACTTTTGTTCCGCTACGTTTATTATTAAGCTTGTACCGTGCACAGTAATTCTAATGCAGCGTCACGGGACTCGTAGGCGTACATGCTCCGTACGTCGGGAGTGACGACGATGTTTCCGCGTGCATATTTAATAATTCGTATTACACTCCCGGACAAAAAGATAGCACAACAATAAATTTTATGAATGTTCATATTTAAGCTCAAAGTTCTATAAACATTTAATAGTATATGTATACGTTTCACTTAAATAGCATGATACGAAAGTGACAAATGAAAATAACGAGAGTCCTTCCAGTTTCTTAACATAATTATCATATTTCAGGCCGGCGAAAAGATATCACACTTGAACTAATTCTTAAAACAAATGAAATTCTTACAAACAAAATGACATTGTTTATCAATTTAATAATGTGTCGAACTTCCTTTGTTTTGTATTAATTCCACCATTCGTCTCGGTAAAGATTTGTTTATTTTTTTTTTTGTGGAAGTCTGTCCCATTCTCTTCTAGTGCACTCCTTTTAATCTTGAATCGTATCGAATTGTCGATTACCGGCGTAAACAGCTCGTGAGAGTTCTCCCCAACAATTTTCTATAATATTAATGTCAGGGGATCTTGCAGGCCATGCGAGAACAGATATATTTTCGGACTCAAAAAATTCCTTCACAACTCCAGCTTTGTGAACGGACGCGTTGTCCTGTTGGACCACATAATTTGGTCCTCCGATGCGAACTGCATGATTCTTAAGTTGTTCTTCAATTAGTTTTTTTATACATTGCAGCATTCATTCGATAGTCAATGAATTGTATATCTGTTCGTTCGTTGTACCCAATTCCGGCCCATACCATTGTGCTGCCTCCGCCCATTTGTCGACGAACTTTTCATAATTGCTCTTTTCTAATGTCATGGAAATAGTAATTAAAGCCATCTGGACCGTCTAAATTAAATCTTTTTTCATCAGAAAAAATTACATATTGCCATCTTTTCTTCCATTGAACGTGTTCCTTTGCGAAGTTTAAACGATCCATTTTGTGGCGTACTGTTAGTGGCGGGTTTCTCTGAATTTTCTTCCGTATAAGATGTTTACAGGTTTGAATGACACGACGTACATTTGCAATCTGTCTCGCTGTTAGGCAAGAATTCGATGCCGTACGAAGAATTGCTCTTTTCTCACGTTTCGTTAATGCTGATGGCCGGCCAGTACTTTTTTTCCGTCCGTAATTTTTCACATTTTTTATCAAATTGTAAATTACTTTCCGACTTCTTATGAAAAACTGAAGCAATTTTAGAGATAGAAAAGTTTTGGTCCTTTAAAACAAGAATTGTGTGAATCTCTTTACTCAATTTCTTTCCTCGTCCCATGACTGCCAAATGCTTTAATTTAACATCTAATAATATAATATAACATATTAACATATATAATATAATAATAACACGTCTAGCCTCACAGAAAGTTTGACAAACACTAGTAATTGTTATGAAAATTCTAGGTGTGCTATTTTTTCGCCCCCCCCTTCTTTTATAGCATATTCCGAGAAACTGAAATAAAAACAAATACTTGCAGGTTCGAGCTTGTTTACTACGCTCCCAAGACGTGCCAGAAGTTTGGAGCACTAAGAATTTTTTATACGTCTGTTTTACGTGAATAATATAATACACGTGTTCTTCGTTTTGAGATTATTTATAAACGTCAAAATGTTATAAATGATAACAGAAACACAGTTGAGAATCGTCCAGTATTGCCACAATAAAAACTCCTGCACCTCTTCCTATGGTGCGACTCTCCTGGAATTACTATGTACCCTTACATGACACGATAAAAAAACTATTTAGAAAAACTGTACTTATGCATCTTCTGGGGCAGTAAATGTACAGTAAATACTCAAAAAATTGTTTTATACGTGCACTGCCATATACAGTTGATGCGACATAAAACCATAAAACAATACGTGTGTATAAAAAGATTTTCTAACCAATTTTTGGATTGCGTTATACGAAACTTTACTGTATAAACTTATTATCAAATTATTAGAGTCACAGTATTTATTATTATAGTAGACGTTCATAGAAAAATTGATTATTTCATTGAAATAATTGATTATTTCACTTCATACAAATGGCTTAAATAATTAGATCACCCAGTCGTTGTGGCTAGCTAAAATAATTCGCAATTAAATTATGCAGTGAAAGTTAGAACCGGATTATTAACAACAAGAAAGCATCGAAACGTTTCTAGATATTTAGATACCAGTCGCTGCAGTTTTAATGAAAGAGTGAAGGTGGTTTGTATATATTAGTAGAACTAATAAAATTGACACATAAAAAACGAACGACGTAATCATTTGTGTTGCAGATACGCACCGATTCGAAAATCGACATAAAATGGTACCGTGAATCGTCCGAAATTGATTTGAACAATGAACCCAGATGTTCAATCTCTCGTAATGGATCGCAGTGTTCACTAACGATTGAGAACGTTCAAGAAACCGATTCCGGCAGATACGTGTGCGAAGCGAGCAACTCGCTCGGCAAAGTGTCATCGTTTGCTAGAGTGCTCGTCGTCAATGATCCGAAGATCATTGAGGCTGATGCGAAACTCAAGTCAAGGTACACATAGTCGATAAGAGAATCAATGTTCACGACGGTGTAACCTTTTATTACATGGCACTTTAGACAAATTCAAACTAGTAAAAATGATAAACATGCGAGAACAATGACAGAGCCACTCGTTTACCAAAATTGATTAACTCCGTAAGCAACAGCATAGAAAAATTGATAAAACAATACACGTCTGTAATGTAGAAAATTTGTTGTCATTTAGTGGTCCTAAGGAAACTGTAACGAAAGCCTAATTATAAAGAAAATTTATTATAAATACGATATTTTATTTTATCCCCAAAATCGGAAAAAATTTGTTTCTACAGCTCTAAAGTGGGTAGTCGAGAGTTGGCAAATATATATTTTCCATTTGTAAACGTGAGTATTTCATAAAAGTATTAAAAATAGTCTGTGGTAGCTGAAGTTTTATCTTGAAATAGATTGTTTTAATGTAAACGTGTCAATTTGTACAACTAGACCTAACAAACGACCACTGAAAAATTGAAACATTAAACCCCCATTGAAATGTTAAACTTTTAGCATGTGACTTCGAAGTTACACGACACTATATACACAGAGTGTTAATATATTTTGTTTTATGTTTTCACCAATGTGCAGTGAGCTACTAGACGACCTAGAAGACAGACCACCGCAGTTTACCATGAGGATTCGAGACAGAAGGGTCCAGGTATCGTATCCTGTGAGACTAACGTGTCAAGTGACAGGCCATCCCGCTCCGGAAGTCACATGGTACAAAAATGAGAAGGAAATTCGTCAAGATGGTAAGTACAAGGTGGTTAAATTGTTGTTTTTATTTAAATGCAATGCTACTCGAATTATTTGATTATACACAACAGTCGCTAGCAAGCAACTACACGTTCGCTAACAAGTTGTAATTAGTTTTCAATTAGTTGTTTCTTCTTCAAAATAATACAAATCCTATTTGGTAAAAAATACAACTGGTTTGAGTTTGCGCTATTAAAATATTTAAATGAAAGTTTTCAATATCTCCGTGAACTAGTTTGATAAAACATTGACACTTAAGGGAACAAACTATTGTAATATGAAAGCGAATCGCGCGATCCAATGCAAACTGGCAGAATTCCATCACTGACAACTTGTATGCAATATAAAAATTGTCTGCATTATTTGTTAGATAGAGGAATTGCATAGGCATCTATTATCTATTTCAAAATTTTACCGGGTTGAAAATAATGCAATGTCTTTTCACTGTTTTGCTTTTGATTATCGAATTTTTGTCAGAAATGCATAAAATTCGCAGTCTACTGATAACACGGTTTCGTATGAAAAGCGCAAAACTGGTGTGATTTTCTTCGTGTAAAATATGAACTGTAGGTTGTCGCGAATACAATAATGTAGCTCCTGTGACGCCAACATTGATGAATATCTTTTACCCTTGAAGAGCGCCACGTGTTCTGGAACGACAATTCGAATTTCTACACGTTGGAGATCGTTCATTCCACTCTGGAAGATTCTGGCTGTTATATGATGACAGCAAGGAATGTCAATGGGTCGGTGTCCTGTCGCTGTAACCTCGTGGTCGACAAGGGAATCCGTGCTTACATAGCCCCGGAATTCCTGTGCGACCTTGATGCTGCATATACCGTCAAATTGGGAGAAGACCTGCGAATAACCGCTCAAATAGAGGCGTACCCTAGCGTCGGCGTCGTATGGTAATAACTACTTAACTAGACGTATGTACTTAAGGGGTTATATACAGTTAGAATTTTCAAAAAATCGATTTTTTTCTATTTCATTTTCGTAATGTACATATATTTAAGTATACGCACAAAAAATTTCAAGTCATCCGGCAATTATTTTCGAAGTTACACGCATATTTGTAAAGACGTGTCAGAGCGTTTGAGAGCGTCAGAGCATTTCAACGCGATCTTTAGACGCGTTTTTCTCGAAACTGTGTTTTCAAAATCGGTGACCAAGATTTCTCGGAAACGGCTGAACCGAGCACTCTCAAATTTTACCACAAGCTTCTTAGGTATATTTTTTAGTAATTAATCGAAGCTTTTTTCTCTCCGATGAATATTTTTTTTTATAAACAATTTAAGGCCAAAATTTTTGTGAAAAATCGATTTTTTTCTTTGAAAAGCTGCCATTTTGTGACAAAATTTTATTTTGATTATTCCTTCGATTAATTACTAGATTATACATTTCTTTAACGAAATCAGTTTTGTTTTTTCATTTTTGATGATCCAGTCCAGAGATATAGTGGTCACCGCAAAGCGCCTTTTTTTAGAGGAGCTCCAGAAGATCAGCTATAGCATGCTTCAAAATTATTATTTTTACCAATAAAAAATGTTAAAATACAGTTAAAAGTTACCATAATATGTGTACAAATTTTTACATTAATAGATATAAAGGTTTTCTCAGGAAAAATTCTTAAAAAATTGCTTTTTTTGGGCCTCCTAACTGTATATGACCCCTTAAAGCAGGAATTATACCGAAATGTAAAACATCGATATTATTCTGATAAAAAGAGAAAAAATTTTCAACGTTTTTACAGACATTTCAATCTGTTACGTTTTGGACCAAAAAAGTGTCTTCAGTTTTCCAGTTGCTGTATCATGCAAAAATATCTTAGTTACCAATGAACGATGGATGACAAAAGTAGAGACTTCAAACTTTATAATGTGTCGATATAGAATACGGTCTTTTTTCTCGATGTATGTCCCAAATATTTGGCTGATGAAAGTCGCAGAACTATCATAATGTCACTCGAGCTTTGCTGTCCTTTTCTACGTTCGGCGTGGATCGAAAAATAGTATCTCGTGGACGATATACGTCTCTGAGTAGACCGGTGTGGTGGACATATATCGAGAAAAGACCGTATTGTTGTATTTTTGAAAATTTCGTGCTCAAACACATTTTGGATCTACTGTATTTGTGACATTTTTTCAATTCAAACGACACCAAACGTGACACAATTTCGATCATAACTACTTGTTTTATGCATGATACGGTAGAACCTCGGTCATCCTCGGACCGATGATATCTACAGTGGGTGTAGAAAGTATTCGTACACCAATAAATTTGACACAAAAGTTAGTAAAACTGTTGTTTACTAATTATTTTTTTATAAACAATGATTTATTTGCTTGTTTATTTCTGTCGATGTTGTGTTTTTTCTTGTTAATTTTGTAAGTTATACAATTAAATCATTTTGTTCTGCACTGCATCTATTCTATAAATATCTTAGAATATGTTAATACTCGTTAAAAATAATTAGTAAACAACAGTTTAACGAACTTTTGTGTCAAATTCATTGGTGTACGAATACTTTCTACAACCACCCCGTATATTCTCCATTATTGGAATACATGTAAGAATTAGTAAAAAGAAATATTGTATTAATCGTTTATTTAGGCACCGAGATGGAATTCGCCTTCGTCCAAGCAGAAGGGCAGTGATGACTCTAAACCATGATGGTACCGTTGAACTTTCCTTGGGCAAGGTTACTGCAAGGGATGCCGGTGTCTATGTCTGCACTGCTACCAACGAGGTTGGCCGTGCCGAAACCTCCACGAGGGTAACAGTTATTGGAACTGATACACAGGATGACCAAGTGTCGGTCGAAGGAACGCCATCTATCACGGTCGCAACACCAGATATACCGTAAGTTTATCTATCGATGTATTTCTATAAATATTCAGCCGTTACAAAATAAATATAATAGTACAGTGGAGTGCTGACAATACTAGAAACTAATTTCTGTCAAGTAACTTTTGCAAAAGTTTATGAAATAAAATAGAATAGAGTTAATATATACCAATCAAATCCAAATCTAAATCAAATAAATAAATTAGTTAGGTATACTCTTCCGATAATTGCTATTGTATGTTCTATCGTACTGTGACATAATATATTCAAATCATTTTTAAGACTTTAACGAGCACTATTTTATAAATCAATACGATTCATTAGCACTAGAACTACCGAACCAGTCAAAATGACTGGTTCCTAATTTTTTCTTTCCCAATTACTGAAATTATAAAAATGTTTCCATGAGAATTTTTTTAATGAACCTTTTCATTGAAGCACATGTTAGAATGAAAATGGTATTAGGTTTGAATAGATGTAGTCTTATCATTATTACAAAGCAATATTCATCAGTTGTATTTATTACTCGGTAGTTCTAGTGTTAGTTACACATATTTGTTATTACTAGAAATAGTTGTAATCTTGTATAGCTAAGAAATTTAGTATGAGAATATATTATCTAGTAAATATTGTCAAACTAATAATTAATCGATTCTGTCAAAATTCGTAGATATTCAAAAGAGCCCCTGTTCATCACGAAGCCATTGTCCACCGAAGCGATCGAAGGCGACACAGTCATCATATCGTGCGAAGTTGTCGGTGATCCCAAACCGGAAGTAATGTGGCTGCGCGATTTTCTCAAGGTGAGAGACTTCTTTCCATCAATAGCGCGAAACCTAAACGAGTAGTAACACGTATCAAATAATACGTGCCTAAAGATATTAACCGCTTTAATTTATTATTCTTCGCTATTAATTTGATTATCTTCGACTTCGGAATGACTTTAACCAATTTGAGAATCTTCTCACGTCATTATCTAGCAATTAATAACCTTTATGGTCATTAACATCTTTTCACTAATTAACATTGATTTCTTTTATAACGTGAGATTGTATCATACATCAATACGAGTTCGATGACTTGCGTTGCAACCGTGTGTATTAGCAGTGTCATTATTCATGTTCGGTAGCATATTCACTGTTAGCGTGGGGTTCCGCGTAATATCCAGAAACACCATCGAAACCATAGAGATCATATTGAACACTTTTTGCGAAATAAAAAAAGAAAACGATTTTATACCTTCTTTACGCTAGTGTGATTTTTCCGTTTAAGATATTTTGAAGATCATGGTGTTGCAGGTCTCTAAACCTGTTTTGATGTGCACGGAAACGTTACTTTACGCGTACAATACCGAAGTGTTTAGTAATTTATTAAATACAAACAAATTTAATAATGTAAAAAATATTTCGAATAATGATACAGCAATTTTTAGTGGCGCCTTTTTACAGTCGCCATTCGAGTGCTAAGGGCTAAATATCATTCATTATTCACATGCTACCGCAATTTTTCGGGCATTTCCGGCATTCTGACAAGAAATTATTTCAAACAAAAATTAATCAGTAATTATTTTTCTATAAAGTTCAATGTCAAAAATGAAAAAAAATTTTTTGTCACCTATGTAGATTTCGTTAATTGTCACTACGAAACGTCAAAACCAATCCAAAGACCTACTTTACCATGGCTTTAAGTCTTGAAACAATGCTAAAAACTTTCTAAACAGCTAATTTCTCGATCTGGACCACGTCGCGCCGGCCGAACTTCAGGATACGTTCGCGTCGTGAAACATGATCAGTAGACATCGGATCTTTATGCAAAATTAATATGCAAAATATGCAAAAATATATCCAAAATATATGCAAAGTGTATACGAAATATATGCACGGCATATGCAAAAACATATGCAAAATATATGCAAAATAATGAAACCAATTGTTCCATTATTTTGCCAATTGAAACTGGCAATCTCCAGAAATTAGTTGCAATATACTCTAAATCATCAAAAGTAATGTTTCATTTTTCATCACCTCTTGGGCTAATCTAACGCAACTTACATTTCTGTCATCGAATGACTCAATAACCTGGAAATAAATGACAATCTGAATGTCTTATTTTGTTTAATTATTACAAAACAATACTGACTTCTCTTATACTGTGCACATGCTCTGCATAAAATATTGCCGCTTCTAGCCATGTCCCCCATCTTGTTAGAATAGGTTCCGGTGGCAATGGAACATTTGGTAGCTTTTCTTTATAGTATTCAATACGATGCGGTGCCTTCAACAATACTTGTTTTATGGAAGCTATTAATTGGTTAACTACTGGAAAGTGCAATCGTATTTCCTCTGCTACCCTGTGCAAGCCATGTGCTAAACATGTTACACGTAATTCATATAGCGTAACGGTTCTTTACCATTATATATACACGCACACATATACATATATAGTGTGCATTAAATGCAAAATATGTCAAAAATATGCAATATATGCGAAAAATATGCAATATGTAAAATATATGCAATATGCAGAATGTGCAAAATAAAAACTATATTTTTTAAATCCTCTATAAACAACGTAAATTTCTGTCCGGGTCCAAAAACTTTACTTACTTTCTATCGAAATATGCCATTTGCATAAAGATCCGATGTCTAGTGATCAGCATTCGACGCGAAGGTATTAAATAGACGCGTTGACTTTTTCTTCGTTGCGTTCTATTCACCGTTGACAATTTGTCATCGTTTCGCCGGGGCGCCCCAGGCGCGGGACAAAACGAACGCCGAAAGAAAAGCCGCGGCCAACCATAAACGAAGCCTCCGAGGCGACGAGACTGCCTAGCGGGTGGCTGATCGCGGACGGAACGAGAAGAAGAAAGGAAATGTTGCGCAATCGGTGAAATGACGTGTCCCTAATGCCGTCTTGATCCATGATGTCGGTCAAGGTGATTGCGAAAAAGAAATGACAACGTAACATACCGCATTATGCCCATAAATGGGCCAAACATTATATGCGTGTCGGGGAAACGGCATTGATATTGGACGACTCTTTAAAAGGTAACAGTATGTTACGCGAGGTTAGACACCCGGAGTCAAGAGAAAGAGAGAAATTTATTGCTCAATCGGTGGGAAGGTCTCCGACAATGCGATTCGCACGCCGGGAATACCTTTTGTCGGGTCTGACCACTGGTCGGACGCGACTACTGAACGTTCTATTAGGACTCTCACAGTAGTGATGGCGATGTTATCCAATTGTGTCCATATTTCGTAACGATACGTGTCGATCAGAGTTGTGCAGAATTACAATTGAATTACTCCAGGAATTATAATTACAATGTAATTGAATTAAATGTAATTCAATTACTTTGTAATGTAAAAATGTAATGTCACGCCTTGTAATGTAATGTCATGTAATGTAATGCAATGTAATGTAATGTCATGTCATGTGTTAGTTTATAATGTCTTTGTTTGTTTGTACAAAGTAATTGAATTACGTTTATTTCAATTACATTGTAATTCATAATATTCAAATTACATTACAATGTAATTCGTAATTGCAATGGAGTACAATTACAAATACAATCTAATTAAATTAAAATTGAAAATTAAAGAATAATAAAGTAATAGGTAATAAGAGGTTGAAAAATCCATGTGATGGTTTCAAACAGAACGAATTTATTAATATTAATATAATATAATATTTGAACAGGAATAACTTCTACGTTACAAATTTTATAAATTTCAAACATAAATATGAATAGCAGAAAAAGGAAACATGTCTCTACTTTAGCTAGGTTACGATATATATTGAATGAAAAAATAACGACAATCATCTATTCAGAATCATTAAACAAACTTTAACATTATATGTAAGTAAAATGAAATGATTATCTAATAACAAAAAACTGAAAAAAGGAATGTTTTTAGTTTACCACTAATCAATAACAGGACCACCTTGACTAATTATATGTATTATGAACAAGGACAAAGAAATTCTTCAAAGATCCGGGCTATACATAATTTGGAGAGCTGTATGTCAATTACATTGTATTTCAATTACACATCCGACAAAAATATTTCAATTACATTGTATTTCAATTACACGTCCGAATGAAATAATTTTTAATTGAATTATTCAATTCAATTATTATGTAGTTGAAATACAATATAATTGAAATACAATATAATTGAAATACAATGTAATTCAAATACGCAATTGAATTACAACGTAACTGAATTAGCACAACTCTGTTATCGATAGCCGAAGTACCTATACACTATAATATCGGGAATAAATACAATATAATTGAAATACAATGTAATTCAAATACGTAATTGAATTACAACGTAACTGAATTAGCACAACTCTGTTATCGATAGCCGAAGTACCTATACACTATAATATCGGGAATAAAATATCGCGATATCGGTACGTACAATTAAACTAAGATTAAACTCCGGATATAAAAATAAATCATTTATTCAAATTAATTCGTATCTCTTCCAGCTAATCAACCGTAACTTTCTCTTGCGTTCGAATCAATCGACCATCGCATTAGCGGTTCATTAATTACTTTCAAAATGGAGTAAATGCATAGAGAGTGAGGGAGATTATTTTGGAAAGTAGAATATATGTCGGTTGTTTATAAATAAACAATAAATTCACGAAAGAAGAGCTATGAATTAATTTTATAATCTTTAACTACCCTAATAATTTTTAATTATCCTAGTTTATTACATAAACAATAAACAAAAGTTCTGTAGTCGTTCTGTGTTTCTTTCGAAACATTGGTATGTAAAAAGTTTGATCTGCATTACTTTCTGATGCTAGATTGTTTCATCTGCATTTTTTCTAACTTCAGTATATTATGTAATGTTCATTCCTTAACCTCTTAAACATGTAAACCGATTCATAAAGGACGTATGTAAGCTTGTTTTTTCTGTTTCGTCCATGTCTGAAAATATTCTAAAAAAATTTACGAATATTTATGAGTTTTCACAAAAACTTTAATTTGTAACACAAGAAATACTATAATATTTCTTCATGTCGAATAGCTCGTCGTATGGAATTAAGAAATCAAATGCAATTATTGTGTATTGAAATGTATTTTGTTAGAACAAATCCTAAAAAATTTGACACTATTAAACATAGTACTACAAAAATAATACAAAGAGCGTGTAAAAAATTAACACTTAAAAATTAATGTAAACTTATACAGTAGTTTTGAAAGGTTCAGCAATATTACAATGAATGGTTAATATATTAGTGCCACAATATGAAAAATATATATATCGTGTATGTGGCGGATGTTGTTGTTGACAGCAGGGCTCGAAAAAGTTCCAGAACTTTTTTTTATTTATTATTTATTTATTACATATGGTACTTAAAAAAAAAGTTCTCATATTACACGTTCCAATGAGAGCAGATACAAAAGCATTTTTGAGATTAAAATTTGAAAATAAAAGTTTATCTATGACAGTACAGATATTTTCTTAATTGATATAAAAAATGTTGTCAAATATTATAGCATGTGTCAAATATTATTTAAGGAATGATCTTATGACAATATTAAATGATTATTTTGTTTAAATTCTAATTTGATTCTAAAAGTTTTGCTCGTGAAATTAAATTGTTCTTTTTAGTTCAATATTTTTTAGGTTTTTTTTAATAAACCTATAATACCTTTGTTTTGATTTTCATACCGCTTCTTTAATTTGTACATAATATTACATAATATATTGTTATATAAATCTAGCATATACCAATTCGGTGTTTCATAGGGATTTTTTTAATAAACGTTTTCATAAGAAATTTTGTCTGTGGAACTTTAGTGTTAGTGGTATTTTAGACTCTAAAATATCTGTTACGAGATATCATATGAAATTGATTGTTATAATGTAAAACCGTTAACTTATAAAAGTGGCTCTATGTAATTATTTGATGACTGACTGTATTTCCATTTTGTTCATTCAACTACGAGAACTATGGAAGGTACAGTTTTATAAATTGTATTCCATTCACGCGTCTATCGGTACTCTTTCGTACAAACAGTTCCCGAGATTATACGCACAATGTGACACGCGTTCGAACGAATACAGAATACAAAACAGCATTATCTTTAAACACGTTGACGTCATTCCTACGACAAACCGTAATGATTGGTATTTAAAATCGTACACAAAAATTTTCTTTAACGAACCAACAAATGACTAGCCTCTAATGATACAAACAATTTAATCAAAATTATTGTTTTTATCAAATTATCCTCTTGTCGTTCGTACGTCAATTCGAATACGATGAATGAAAGTAAATGGGAAAAGACAAAGTTATTTATGCACCTGCGTGCATACACTCATTAACACTAGATTAACGGAAAAATCTTAATTTACTGAACCAACCAAAGAAACTGAAAAAAAACAAATAAAAAAAATTGACCATTTTATATTATTTTATAATAATGACGAGAATTTATTTAGTCGTATTTTTTAGCGATTCTTATCACCAGACTGTGGATTTTATGCATTTATGTATGACAAAAGTGGATACTCACAATTTATAATAGGGATAAGATTAAGAAAATTTATAAGCATCGACGTATTATTGTCAACTTATTACAATTATTAACACTAGATTGCCGGATGAAAAAGAAGGTATCTGGTTAGTTAGTAATTCCCTCTAACAGATTGGTGGTATTGTATGATAATGAGGGTCATTAGATACCTACCTTCACATTTCTATTAAAAACCAACATATGTTTAAAAAAAATTATTTAAGTTTTTCCATACATTTAGCAATAAAATCGTAAATGAGTCAAATTGACTCGCTGTGACAATCTATGTTAATGGAAAGAAGAACCTTTAAAATGAAGTAATTTTCTAAAAAATGAACCAAACGACGACTTTTTACAAGAAGGATTAGTTAAATATATAAACAAAATTTTAAGAAACTCGTAAAGAACAGGAATTATGAAACAAAGAGTAAATACTGATTTTACAGATTTTTTAAAAATACGTTTTCTGTATTTATATTTATGGATAGTATATTCTATATTCTATATTTCTATATTCATGTCAGTTGTATGTATACTGAAAATTTCATCGAAATTAGGCAACATTATCACAACTTGGAAACGATTAACAATAGTGGAAAAGCGGCCTATAACTGTAATATAAATATAGTAAATTCCAGTCTTCTTTAAACTTTCAGTGCTTTTGGCTTTTTTTTGTATCGATCAGTTCTAGTGGAATTTCGATGAAATTTTCAGCACTTAAACATACGTACAACTGATATACATCCACATAATGTATTTTTTCAATTTTAATTAAAGGCACAGGTAAAAAAAATATTATAATAAACTACCTTTACTATTTTCTTTGGGATTCCAACCAAATGCAATTTTGTTGAAAATTTCTGTACAAATCAGCTAGTAAACTAATTCCTTTAACATTTAAAGGGGCTTAAATCGTTTCCACGCATTTTAAAAAGTTATTCCGTTTTAAAATATGTACGAATACTTTTCCGAGTATTCAATAAATTTATAGAATAAATTGTATAAAATTCACTGATCGTGAATTAACACTGACCGAATTTATTCAGATGTCCCACAACTTTTATGACAACGCGTGCTTGAACGAAGACATTCAATTAATAATTTCTATTGGCAGGATTTTTGTAATTTCAATAATTGTAACATAAAAGTGTGAGACCTATCGTTTAGCCGGTCATGGTACGGATAATGTTAAACAATTTGGAATCTACGGGTCCCGGTGGGGGTCTGGTATTAATGGCAAATCGAGAAGGAAACCGGAAGTGATCGGTGACCGGAAAATCGCGCGGTATATGGTCCCCGGCGCGGCGTCACCCGGGGACATCTGCATTATCGAAAAGCGTGCGGTAGAAGAAGGCTCTCCCCACTTTTCCTTGACGAAGTCGGCTTTCTTCGTCGATGGATCGGTACTGCAAAACGTACGGCCGGCAAAACAGTCGTCGCGTGTCTTTGGCCAACGTACAGCCGTTTCGTCCTCCAACCGATCTCTCGTGATCCTCGGTGTGACATGGATACTTCCTATATTCCGATTACGACGAATATTCCCTCGGAAACACATCGAGACAGTGACATCTTCTTTGTTTGTTGAACCACCGGCTACTTTTGTTACAGTGTTGGATATACTCGATGCGTGAGTGTAAGCGAAAAATCAGTCCTCCTGCGAATGTTGGATAATTATTTACTTTAGGAGCTTCCTCACCGATTTTGATGACCTTGAAATATGTTGTCAAGGTCATGATTCTGAACTTTTTCCTATACATGTTACCGCCGCTCGCCTTTAGTTTACGAGATATTTGCAAAAATGTTTCAACATCTCGAAAAGTGATCAGAGTAGGTGTGGGTTAGATCGATTTTGATAACCTTGAAATATGTTGTCAAGGTCATGATTCTGAACAACTTTTTCCTATACATGTTACCGCCGCTCGCCTTTAGTTTACGAGATATTTGCAAAAATGTTTCAACATCTCGAAAAGTGATTTTGCAAATATCTCGTAAACTAAAGGCGAGCGGCGGTAACATGTATAGGAAAAAGTTGTTCAGAATCATGACCTTGACAACATATTTCAAGGTCATCAAAATCGGTGAGGAAGCCCCTAAAGTAAATAATTACCACCGAATGTTGTAATGGGTTTTTCAATAGGTTTTTCAATGGGTTTTTGCTTTATTATACAGAACATAACCTAAAACTTTTTTATGATTTGTCAGTGTCAAAACGTCAGTCAAGGCTTACATTTTTATCATGGTGAAGTGCACGAACGAGCAACGTTTGGAAATCGTTAAAACTTCCCAGATAGCACAGAGACGTCTGTCGATGGACATTCAGACGTCTTAAAGGCGTCTTGAATGCCCTACGAACGTCTTCCGAACGTCTTCTGAACGTCTCTGGAACGTCTTTGTGAAAAAACTGTACGCCTTAAAGGCGTCTTTAAGATGTTCGTTAGACGTCTTTAAAACGTTTGTTAGACGTCTTTAAGAGGTCTATTTCGGACGTAAAAACGACGTCTCGGGAAATTCCATGCATAATTGTAACATGTGTACTACACCTGTAATAACTTTCAGCCCGATATCTCAATTATTCTGTGTTTTATTTAAACTTCAAATTGTTATGTCCTTATTGAAAAAACCGGTACTATCACTAGACAAGTTATCTCCTACATAATCGAAGTGGTTCGCGGATGCAAAAAAAAGAAAAAAAAATATAGAAATACTTTTCATTTTGGGAATTGTATTTGGTTGAAAGTGGAACAGTAGAACCTCGATTATCCGAACTGAACAAGGATACATGATTTTTCGAATATTAGAACAGTTACTCAGTCGTAATGTTAGATTCAATTTTTATGAATTTGTTCTTAAGGCTTCAGACATCGTAAGTTCGCATAATCGAGTTCTTATCTTGTACATACGTAGATTCTGCAGTCTACTTATTTATATTGGTTATTGAATTTTTAACGTCTTCTTACTGTTCATTAATCATTTTTTAATCCTTGCAGTCTATTCAGTGCTATTGAAAGCACAACAATAAGTTCTGTAATAAAAGAGGTATCATTAGGTATTAGATTTAAGTAGATTAACAGGGGTGTTACAAGTACAATATTAATTCTATTTGTTACTAAACTCCAAATAAGGAGTAGTTTCGAAGTGTTCATAATAATTCGATCATTCCCTGTGCATACTTGCTTTTACATCGATTGCTCCTTACGTATGTACATTTAATTACACAGAGGCCGTATATTAGTTAAAGACTTGCAAAATCTCATTATGTGCAATTATAATAAACATTGCGTATAGTCACCACATCGTAACGTAGTAGGGGGAGTTTAAGGACGTTCAAGGTTTTCCTCAAATAAATGATAAAATACAATACTTTATTTTTTCGTCTGTGTTATTTATAAATTCACAGTATTAGAAACCAAAATAATCTGAAAAATCATCAACATTATACTTTGGTTACACGATTTTAGAAAATTATGAAGCGTCACCTATGCCCGAACTCAGTAAAAATTATTTACAACAATGATCTTAAACATCGTTACAAGCTTCGCGTGCCCATTTTTGGCAGCGTGACCATTGAATCCAATCTTCACTATTTTATAAACAAATTACTCAGATTATCAAGTGATTATAAAATGATTCCTTCAGCCTCTTTTTTTTACTATTGATGTTACTTGGGTGTATGTATTTCTTAATCGCCCAAATCAAATAATAAATAGTAATACAAAAAGGAAGACACAAGACTGCGATTCATACTTATTGACAATAGGGAAATTGTTCTGTCCGATACTAGAGGGCAGTGAACCAATTCACTCAATGCGCAATAAACAAAGATAATAAAAAAAAAATTCTCATCAAAAGATATAATAATACACATGTGTCCTGCCCTCTCCCAAAAAAAAAATTGATACAATATAATTTATAATTTGTATGATGCACTGGATTCTTGCCAGCTGTAAAAGTCAACTGATCTTTTTAGCTGTGCACGCGCGATAGAAACGCGATAAACCGTGATTATTGTTTGTTTTCGTTTCTCTATAATCCAAAGACCTGCACGATGCAACAGTAAAATTTTAATTGTTAAAGATTGTTGATTGTTACTATCCGGCATTAGGTGTCGCCCAACGTTGGGGAAATTATAAAAATAAATTTACCATTCCGTTCGAATGACATTATTGATATATCATCGATCCTCCAATTTAGAGGCAAGATCTGAAAGCTGTGATCTCCGCGATATGAGTCACCCGGCGATTTCTGCGGTGCTCGTTAGGGCGTTCATCGAAGTGGTCAATGCTTACACGCTAATGACGGCGTCTGTTCGCCGTAAACTTGGTCGAGTCCGAGTTCGCTCTCTCGTTCAGGCTCATCGATCGGAACAGGTGCGACGCGTCGCGTCGCCGCTATACAGGGTGTTCATGCTATATTACTAGCCAGCTTTTTTCTTGCGAGTAGTAAATATTAGAAAAAAATGAAAGAGGAAAAAGCAGTACTGTTTTGGTAATTATTTACTTTAGGGGCTTCCTCACCGATTGTGATGACCTTCAAATATGTTGTCAAGGTCATCATTTTGAACAACTTTTTCCTATACGTGTTACCTCCGCTCAGCTTTAGTTTCCGAGATAATCGCAAAAAAGTGTCAACATCTCGAAAAGTGATCGGAGTAGGTGTGGGTTAGATTTGAAATTATGGCCACAACTTAAAACGACTTCAATTAGTTGAGACCCACTGTCTTGTTTGTTCCGAGTATTAAGCATGAAACTATACGAATTCTTGGATATCTGCAACAATCAAGAAAAGTTGATAGATTTTTTAGTTAACAGTAAAGTGATCCATGGCACGATGAATTGTATCAAGTGCAACGAAAATATACTACTTGATCGCGAAATCTTAATTTTTCGATGCCATAATACTAGTTACATTAGAAATCGAAACAAAAGACGTATAAAAACGCAATGTAATTTCAAAATTAGTAAAAAAAAAAAAATGGTGTTGTAAAATATACACCACTTCAAATAGATATCTATTAAGAATCTGATCGTATAAATAAGGAACACTTGTAAACACATTGGTATGAAATATTGTAAATGTTTCTTTCATTCCTGACCTTGCATCACCTCGAAGGTCACTGTGCAGTATACGGATGAATTCGTCTAGACACACGCTTTCGTGTGATATACAAAAATACACAGCATTCCATTTAAAAAATTGAAGGTCATCTTCATATCTAACGAAATAGTATAAACACAAAAAAATTATACATGCCATTGTGTTGCGTATAAAAAACAGTACTACTCTTTTCTCTTTCATTTTTTTTTCTAACATTTACTATTTACAAGAAAAACGCTGGCTAGTAATAGCGTGAACACCCTGTAGACAAGCAGCCGACGACAGAGCTGCCAAATACGTCCAAGTTTGTTTTCACGCAGCTGCAGCTGCTAAATCAGGAAAAACGCGTGCTGATTTCGCGACAGTACTCCCGCTAAACGAAAACCCTGGATCAGTTTGATACCGATACGCTTCCTTTCTGCCACCTGAATACGCTTCCGAAAGATTCTTTTAATCTTCATCAAAAAATGAGTAATCACTGCATTGTGAATTTTTGCAAATACAGAATTTTCTCACTAAAGATTTAATCACGCGTCCATGATCCAGTATTGCACAGTTTTTGAAGTTGAGGCTTTCGGGCACAAACCGTATACTTTTAGAATTGTTCTTCCAACGTTTCGCAGGCAGTGGAACTAGCATTACGTTTTCTACTGATCCATTGTTGTCATAAATGCAAAAAATAAGCAGTCTAGTGATGGTAAATAAAAGCGCCATTTGTGGATGCTAGAATATACTGAAAAGTGAAGATGATAGTATTACACAATAAATGACGTATGTATGTATGTGAATGGCCAAAAAATTCTTTCTATCATAATGCACTCTTAAGAAATTCGTAAATCGTTGACAGAATAGGTTGATTATAATTGTGCTTGCCTTGACTAATAAGTTTTATTTCGAGAAAAGTTTTGTTCGTTTAACATTACTGTTACAAATCGGACATTTTATGCGCAGCAACCTAATAGTATCATCTTGACTTATACGTGTACTAACTTTTAGACAGGAGAAAAACTGTGTAAACACCAGTCTAAACGTGTCTAATTACAGTTGGCTATCAGTGTTTGTTGACAATTTCATTTCCCTAGCATTTGTGTACTATCTTAACCATTTCTGATGGTACGTGTAAAACTTTAAACATTGCTTCAAATCCTTATGTTTGTTAAATATTATATATATATATTGTTAATATTATCTAACATAAACTGTTATGTTTTGTTTATCACATTCATCACATAATTATTATTACCTAAGCTTTATCATTCAATTGAAAAGTAGGTTATCACGTTTTATGTAAAACTAGCGAAGTGTGTTAACACTTTTGCTCGTTGCTGTATATCGAGAATTCACTGTGTTGCTCGAGTGTAGACAGCTTAAGGGGTTATATACAGTTAGGAGGCCCAAAAAAAGCAATTTTTAAGAATTTTTCCTGAGAAGACCTTTACATCTATTAATGTAAAAATTTGTACACATATTATGGTAACTTTTAACTGTATTTTAACATTTTTTATTTGTAAAAATAATAATTTTGAAACCTGCTATAGCTGATCTCCTGGAGCTCCTCTAAAAAAAGGCGCTTTGCGGTGACCACTATATCTCTGGACTGGATCATCAAAAATGAAAAAACCAAACTGATTTCGTTAAAGAAATGTATAATCTAGTAATTAATCGAAGGAATAATCAAAATAAAATTTTGTGACAAAATGGCTGTTTTTCAAAGAAAAAAATCGATTTTTCACAAAAATTTTGGCCTTAAATTGTTTATAAAAAAAATATATTCATCGGAGAGAAAAAAGCTTCGATTAATTACTAAAAAATATACTTAAGAAGCTTGTGTTAAAATTTGAGAGTGATCGGTTCAACCGTTTCCAAGAAATCTTGGTCACCGACTTTGAAAACACAGTTTCGAGAAAAACGCGTCGAAAGATCGCGTTGAAATGCTCTGACGCTCTCAAACGCTCTGACACGTCTTTACAAATATGCGTATAACTTCGAAAATAATTGCCGGATTGACTTGAAATTTTTTGTGCGTATACTTAAATATATGTACATTACGAAAATGAAATAAAAAGAAATTCGATTCTTTGAAAATTCTAACTGTATATAACCCCTTAAGGAGGCAGAATTCAAAATCGAAGGAAGATATCACCGCAGGGTTTTATAAGTCGCACGACTGCGAGCGTAATGTTTAACAGATTTTTTGTCCGGCCAATCAGTTCCACGCGAGTAAATATAGATCGATATACGATGACATTGCAACAAGTCCTCGCGGGAGCCGGCTTTGCTTCGGTTTATGGCGCTTCTCGTCCGTAACGGGAAGTGTCGTCCGCATAAATTTCATCGTAGGCGAACAGTTCTGCAACGTGACAGGTGAAAGACAGATGGGTCTCAGAAGGTCCATTATGTCACGAGTCGATTTCGAACATTAGAGATCCTGAAAACTTTATCCATGGTGACCGAACCGACAATTAACATCGGATCGACACTGCTGTCCGTTGCACTCTCTTATGTCAGCCGTCGTCGTCCCAGCCCGCATTTTTCAAAATTAATTTGTTCGTTAGTATGATTAGAAATGAACGAATTGAATTTTTATAATGTTTCGTTAATACCGAAATTAAAAAATTACCATTTTTATTTCTTGATGAAAACTTCGAACAGTATATACTAGATATAAATATTATTACTTTCCTTTAGGCTTTAAACCGAAATAAAATTCTATTTTGTTGTTGTCAATATAAATTTTCTTCTTCTTCGAGGAAATTATGATCGACAATAGATTATTTACAACTTATCAAAGCTATTAAAGAGAGAAATAAATTCCTGTTTAGTTTCCGAGTTTTGAAATTGGTGTGAACAATCTTTTTGCATAAAGATCCGCGGTCTATTTGTCGTACGCAAATAATAAAGTGTTACTTTCTCACATGTACAGAAACTTACTGCGAGAAAATTGATTTTTCTTGGTTCTAAAAACAAAATTTATGCTGCGCGTTGAATGTAATAAGTGGTAAAGAAAGATTTTCTTCACGAAGAAATTGCGACTCGGACGAATTAGAAATGGTGGTCGAAATTGTAATACGAAATCAACTATAGACATTATATTATTAACTATTTTGACTAGAAAATTTTGTAAATATTCTTTTCCAAAAATGTGGCGAGAAGATAGCAAAAACTGCATTTATAAGATCTATTGCGTTTACAAATATTTATACCAACAATGTGATAGCATAGATTGTCTAAGAAATACTGTTTTTATTATTTTCATTATGATTGTCACGTTTAATCGAACTAACCAGAATCAAAGAAGCAATCGATACTGCAATATTCAATGAACAATCAAGCCTTTCTTCTCGGTGACCCTAATTTCCGAGGGTTTAATCGAGGCGTGTCTGGCAAAGACCTGAAATTACTAACGAAAAAACAGTAATATGCGTTCACACTCATGTCATACGAACAACGAGATCAGTCTGAAGCGATCTGTTCAACTTTCGCTCCCTATATGGACTAGAGCCCCGTCGAAGACGTTTCTCATCTCACTTTTATCACTGTCCTTCCTTCTCTCATCACTGCTCTCTATCTATCTAGAACACCTCATGCTCAGTTTTAACCCCGTGTAGACGTTACATTACTCGTTCGTTACTAATTATTATTATTGACCCCACAGTTTACCATTCTTTATTACAGTGTTCGTTAAAACTATTTCATTAGTAAACTATAACAAGTCGAAATTCTATGTTCACCCTACCAATATTTATTTAGAAAAATAAATACTGATCACAAAAACATCCTATTTTACTTCAAATCATTGACAAGAAGAGCCTAATGATATTCGTATAGGTAGAGAGAGAGAGAGAGAGAGAGAGAGAGAGAGAGAGAGAGAGTAATAGAAAAGGGCTGTATGAATTTATAAACACACATCCAGAAATGCTTCTTCCACAAAGAAGTATTTTCTATTTACTACGAAACTGTCTTATGAATATAATTTTTTAGTTAAAAATATAGTTTTGTACACAGCTTCGAAAAGAAAATCAATCTTTATCAAAACGTTCAGTTTTTATGCATTTATAACAAAAATGATTAAGTGTTTACTCGACTTTTTAAAATCGTTAAAAGAGAAGTGCATTTTAATTTAACATCGACGGACAAAATATGCGTTCCTCGTGTAGAAAAATATTTATTTTAATATTTTATAACGCATCTAATAAAACGAAAGCCAAAAAGTTAAAATTCATTAATCCATCGCTGCAAAAATTAATTTTTAAGTATGAAAAAGTAATATCGTCAACGTGCTGAATAGATAGGAAAAATTGTCATAAAAGTATGAAATGCTAAATTTTAATTAATAGCATAAATACTGCTTTCCTCTTTGTATTGCTTCCTTCTGAAGCGATCCTGATATGGAAGAGATCAAAATAATTTATAATTTTCTGAAAATTGTTCCACAAGAATTGAAGAACTATGTATAACCTAAACTGCTGTAACAATACCATGTTTGCCAAACAAACTATCTGGTTTAAAACATTAATGAATAAAGGGGGCCTTTGAAAAAGTTCTAGAACTTTCTCGATCCTCGAATTGAAGGAGTCTGGACAGGAACAATGGCGATGTTTGTTGAATCAGAAACGATGACCTCGATGTGGGCGTGAGAGTCACGGAAATATCAGAATTCAGGTCGAGGTCGTGCTTCGAGATCAGCTCCCGTTAACAGGGTAAACGTTTCGGAGTTTAAACTTCGCAGTGTGTTTCACTTTTCACTTCGGTGGAGCCGAGGCGGGTTTCGCCTCGCGTCTTTGACGCGTGCACTCGGGTTACGTGTTATTGTTGTCAGCGATAAAAAGTTGCGTACACGCAACAACAGCTCGAACCTCACGTAGAATTACTCGATAAGAGCGACGAAACACGCTTGATCCACGATTCCACGCAGTTCCTAGTTAGTACCACTCGGACTGCTTAAACTCGCGGCAAAATGTTCTCCAAGTTCACATTTCAGAATCAGTATTTGAAATGAGCCAACCTGCTGGCGAGTTTCACTTTGGTTACCATGATGCTGCACGAATTAATTGGTAACTGTTACCAAGCAGAATAACTTTTTAAAAATTGTACCTAACGACTTATGTCTATTCCAGAAGATAAAAAGACTTTTACGAGTTAATACTACCCCTGGTAGAAAATATTCGATGAAAATTGTACTTGTAATTATCGACACTAACAATAACACAGTATGTACAGTATTTACTCGATATACACAGGCTCGCGAAAGTATTCGAACGATGATATATTCCTAATTGAAAGGGACACAGACTGTACAGTATACAAAATATTTTGAAATTGTCGTATGTATTGTGTATAGGGAATATGTGTGGATAACGTGTATTTTCGTAGATACAATGAGGAATGTTAGTAATGTTGTATACATTTGTTCACAGCCTGATTACTACCGGGACGCGCCCCACTTCCGGTTGGTCGGCGAAGGGCCTCAGTATCGTCTGGAGATACCCTATGCGAAACTCGATTTTACGGGAACCTATTCCGTGATAGCGCGGAACTGCCATGGGGATGCCAAAGCTGTGATTTCGTTGCAGATCTACGCGAAAGGTGAGTAGCAAACGATCAGCTGTTTGGCAGTTCGATTAAACGAAGGAACGATTATGTTTGCAGGTCAAGGTAAAGAGGAGAAGATGAAGAAATCGGGTATCACTCACGGGTAAGTAGTGGTATCTCGGATAACAAGTTTGCGATCTGCAAAACAGCAAAATACAGTAAATATTCAATTTAAGGCAGTCTCGCGGTTCTTTTTTTGAAATATTAGGTTGTCCGGAAAGTTCTTTCCGTTTTTTTAACAGGTATTATAAATTGGATCAAACGACCTGACATTTTTTGAGCAATTAGAAGAATTGGTTTACCGAATGACGTGCAAAAAAGAATTTGAAAAAATTGCAATTGCGAGGAATTATAAGAGTAAATAAAAAAGGCAGTTTCCAAAACTTTTTTATTTGAGCCTGTAATGAAAATTTAAAATATGCGTTTTGTAGATCTATGTTAATGATAAACATACTGAAAATTCCATCGAAATCGATTGATGCAGATAAAAACGATACGCATCTAAAGATGTTAGAATTTGTGGATTTTAAGCAAAAAGTGGCCAAAAGTCGTGAAAAACCACGATTTTCACCACTTCGTAGCTCATGTGTATATTAATCGTTTTCGATGAAATTTTCAGCATGTGTATAATTAACATAGATCTACAAAACGCATATTTTAAATTTTCACTACAGGTTCAAATAAAAAAGTTATGAAAAGTGCCATTTTTAATTTCTCATGTAATTCTTACCAATTGCAATTTTTTCAAAATCTTTTTTGCACATCATTTGGAAAACCAATTCTTCTAATTGCTCGAAAAATGTCAGGTCGTTTGATCCACTTTATAATACCTGTTAAAAAAACGGAAAGAACCTTCCGGACAACCTAATACAATGTTGTACGGAGGTGCTGACAGCGAAACTCTTTTTCGTTTTTTTTTTCTGATTAAAATGATACCAAATACGATACAATTCCGATGATATTTACCCGTGTAATGAACGATGAAACTTGCTTCCCATAACAATTACATTAACGAAAAATTAGTGTAAATGTGATCCGAATTATATCGCGTTTGGTATCATTTTAACCAGAATAATGCCACAAATATATTGGTGAAAGTCTCATAAAAAAATAATTAATAATAAAGAAGTTAAATTTTTCATTTAAAGGCCTGCGCTCACCCGAGCTTTGATCTCTGCCGGCGGCCGCGACTCTCTGCGGCTCTTTCTTTCCCATACGCTGTCCTTCTCTGTGTTCGAAACATTCATCGCTCGTTACACAAGCAAGTGTCATCGGAATTATATCATATTTGGTATCATTTTAATAAGAAAAATGCCACGAATATGTTCGTAAAAGTTTCATAAAAAAATAATGAAAAATAAAGAAGTTTTGTAATTGGTTTAGTAGTGGTGTTCTAGTCTCACACCGATATAGCCGACAATGTTGTGGCCGCGACACGACGGTTCTCGAGTGGTGTGAGGTTTTCCGGGGTTATATACAGTTAGAATTTTCAAAGAATCGATTTTTTTTATTTCATTTTCGTAATGCACATATATTTAAGTATACGCACAAAAAATTTCAAGTCAATCCGGCAATTATTTTCGAAGTTACACGCATATTTGTAAAGACGTGTCAGAGCGTTTGAGAGCGTCAGAACATTTCAACGCGATCTTTCGACGCGTTTTTCTCGAAACTATGTTTTCAAAGACGGTGACAAAGATTTCTCGGAAACGGCTGAACCGATCACTCTCAAATTTTAATACAAGCTTCTTAAGTATATTTTTTAGTAATTAATCGAAGCTTTTTTCTCTCCGATGAATATTTTTTTTTTTATAAACAATTTAAGGCCAAAATTTTTGTGAAAAATCGATTTTCTTCTTTGAAAAGCTGCCATTTTGTCACAAAATTTTATTTTGCTTATTCCTTCGATTAATTACTAGATTATACGTTTCTTTAACGAAATCAGTTTGGTTTTTTCATTTTTGATGATCCAGTTCAGAGATATAGTGGTCACCGCAAAGCGCCTTTTTTCAGAGGATCTCCAGGAGATCAGCTATAGCAGGTTTCAAAATTTTTATTTTTGCAAATAAAAAATGTTAAAATACAGTTAAAAGTTACCATAATATGTGTACAAATTTTTACATTAATAGATGTAAAGGTCTTCTCAGGAAAAATTCTTAAAAAATTTCTTTTTTTGGGCCTCCTAACTGTATATAACCCCTTAAGCAGGGAAGGTTGGCACTGCCTTAAATCGAATATTTACTGTAGATAGCTAATTGCTTTCGCTAAGCTTTCCATAAGCGTTTGTGTATGTGTACATTGATCAGTATCGATTTTGATCTATAGAAAAGTGCTGACTTTGCCGGAGATCACGAGAGAACTACGGGACCTCAGGTGTTGCGATGGCGATGCTGTCACCATTGAGTGTAAAGTTCACGCCACACCTGAGCCGCCATTGGTGCGCTGGGAACGTGCAGGAAAGGTGAGCACTGTCAACTATTCGCACAACATTGTAGCCTGACAATTTTCGCGAAGAAAATCATTGAATTTTGAAAGTGTATGGTACATGGCCAATGGTTCATAAATAGATCGTTCAATAGCAATAGCAGTTTGAAGCATGAACCGATAACTCACCCTTAGCTATGTAATCTAATAATGTTGTTCGAGAATAATGGCAGCAGTACTTATTTCAAATGACTATTTAAAGTTCGTGCTGAAAATACACAATTGAAATACATATGTCATATGTACATTACAATCAACGTGTAACGAAGAGTAATTTGATTGTGCTAAAATGAGTTGTACATCAGTACATTAGTAAATTTACAATTATACTACGTAAAAATTCGTGAAGACACTTAATTGGCAAAGCGTAATTTTATATTTTGTGATCGTGCATATAGAGTTGTAGATACGAATTAGATTTATAGTAAATAAAATGAATAAGAAACGGTGCTTGTAACCCGAATGCGAAACAATAAATAATTAAGTATGTCTGTTAGAATCATATAAATATTTCAGATAGTATTTCTATTAATACAAAGGCGAACAATTATTTCAGATTAATCAATGCAGCACAGTTTAGGAAATACTCTCTGAAAATATTGCTCTACAGTCCGCGACAATACTATGAGACATCACTTGAAACGAAATAATTATGTGTTATATGAAAGAACTTCATCGTCTTTCATATAGAGTGTTATTAGTTACTTCTGGAGACGTCGTTTAATACAGTGTTTTCGTTAGTATTTCTGAGTATTTGAAAGTAACACCAACTTACCTTTCATTAACTGCGACAAAACTATAAGACAGGTAATGATTTTCTAAAAAATTAACACGTACAGCTTATTTTTCTCGGTTATTAATATTTTGTGTTGCCACCTTTATTTTTTATGACATGAAACATTCTTTTTGGAATAGATTTATACAAGTTTTTAATTGTTTTTTGCTCAATTTTCTTCCATATCATTTCAACGCAGTTTTTCAATTGTTCTACAGTACTAAACCGATTTCCTTTAGAGTAAACCTCCCTGGCTAGTATTCCCCAAAGGTTTTCAATGACATTTAAGTCAGGAGATCCCGCTGGCCATGTTGAAACCTTATTTTCAAAATAGGCCTGTACTATCTTTGCCGAATGCACAGCTGCATTGTCTTATTAGAAAATGTATTTTTGGTTGGCTATGGACTGAGCATGTTTTGACAAGTGCTTATCAATAACATCTATGTATTTCCTGCTGTTTATTTTTGTGGAAATAAATTCAATATCAGTTCTTCCATGATATCCTTTAGCCGCTCAAATCATTATTCCTTCTCCACCCATTTGTCGCCTTTGCAGTGTCAATTCCTCTTTTCTTAAATCGTGATAATAATAATATAGATTATCAGGGCCATCTAAAGTAAACCGTTTCTCGTCAGAAAAAATTACTTTCCCCCGTTTCTTACGCCAATGCATGCGTTGTTCTGCAAACTCTAATCTGGCTTCTTTATGACGGTTAGTTAACGGCGGTCTTTTCAAAATTTTACGCCTTTTTAAGTTATTTTATGCCTTTATTATTCGTTGTACTGTCCTGACACTTGTCTTTACGCCAGTTCCGTCGCAATTTGTCGTGCCGTTAACGTAAAGTTCGATGCACGTCGTAAAACATTCCGTCAGTCTTGTGCAGTTGTCAACTTTGGACGTTCTCCTTTTTTCTTTTTACCATAGTTTTCACTATTTTTTAAATAATTATAAACTACACAACGGCTTCTTCCAAGAATTTCAGAAATTTTTGCCACCGAATGACTTTCATTTCGCAAATTATTGATAATTTTAATCTCTGTTTCATTTAATTTTTAAATATTGCAAGTTGATTAATATTTTTCAGGTTTTACTGAAATTATTTGCTTCAATTACTGACACTTTAGAAGAATATTTAATTCATGATCTTTTCGCTTTCACTGTTTGCGAGAAACTGCCTTATAGATTTGTCGCGGCTAACAAGAGGTCAAGCTTGTGTAGTTTTCAAGTTGATAGAAATTCTAACGAAAACAGTGCGTGGAACGACGTCCCCAGAAGTAAATAATAACACTCTGCACGAAAGACGATGAAATACTTTCATATAATACATAATTATTTTGTTTTAAAGTTATTTTTTGTTTTAAGTGATGTCTTATAGCGTTGTCGTGGACTGTAAAATACCATTTTACTCGGCACTGAATCCAGCTGTATGAATCGAATCATTCGTTTGCTTGTTACATATACATAGACACTTCCTATGGGTGGCGACTTTTCCGCGGAATTCGACGGAGAAACTGCGCGTTTGAACATCCAACATGTTTACCCGGAGGACGAGGGCGAGTACACCTGCGTGGCTTACAACGACCTTGGAAAAGCATTCACGTCGGCGTGCCTAATAGTGGATGGTAATTTTCTATATAAATTATGACCACCTGATACGGAGGATGTGATTACGGAAAAAGCGACGGTGTTGATAGCTGAAGCATTCATTCGGATCTTTTTTCTTTTTTTTTTTGTATCATTATCATCGTATATTTGATGCAAATATACTTGATCGCACCCACTCCTCCAGTTCGATGAAATGTTTTGTGATAAGAAACCTGATTTCTACCTACACTTACACCTAAGTGGCATACGGTGAGAAAGATCTGTGTAACGCACGCGAACTTATTTTATTCAATTTATCCAGAGACCAAAAATAACAATAATCCTAAAGACTTTCATGAACAAAATCCGTAACTGAAACTTGTTTATTACTTAAACCGAGGATGTGGGTCGCAGAAGATAAAGAAAATTTGTTAAAAATATACATTACTTACAATATTAAACGCTTCGATTACAAATAACAATTATAAGCGACTGAAAATTTATTTCGTCGTCCGTAAGTATTATACTAACGAGAGGAATTCTGTTCGCTAATAACTCTTAGATCTTTGTGTAAAATAAAAGTCTTCCGAATCGATTGCCAGAAATAAAAAAAAAAAATAAATATATAAAAATGGATTTTTCCTTCCAACACTTTGAATAAGTCGATGAATAGTGTAACGGTATTCTGAAATTCTTCTGTACTAGAGAAATCAATTTTTATGTAACTCCTATTGTTTGCAATCGCTTCGGAAAATTTAGATATTGCATAAAGATCCACGGTCTAATCATTGCAGCTACGGTCCCTGAATTCTCCGCTTCCTGTTTTCAGTGCCTGAAGGAAAAGAAAACGTCCTAAGCCAAAGATTGACAAGGCCTGTAGGTCTTTTGTCAGCTGGATCCACGCCAAGATCAACACCGCGTTCAACGCCAATTCGAAGCTTGTCTCCAGCAGTTCCACGTAAGTGATACGCACACAAAGCGTGTGTTATACACTCACATTGAAACCGTAATGAAAGACCAATAATTAATTTCCTCCATTTTCTTTATTTTAATCGGTTAATTGAATAGATTAAACAACATTTATAATTTATTAATTTCATGTAATGAAATAGAATTTATCTGCGTCCATTAAAAAATACGAAAAAACTTTCTGGCCAACTTGATATGTATAGAATAAGTAAAAAAAAAAAATATACAAATTATTTATTGTTAAATAAAAGCGACGGAATATGGAATAGTACCATTTCTAAGAACTTAACAAATAAATAGATATATGTACATATGTTAATCGACTTGTTGACACAAGGTTCGACATTCTAAATTATTTTTTTATTTATTCTTTTTTAACACGTTAACTGCCGTGGGGGTCACCGGTGACCGGCACTCGACTTTGCTACAGCGCCGTGGGGGCCACCGGTGACCGGCGGCGTGGTCAATACTAAAAGTACATAATTATAGTAAATATGGATACTGATCAATTTTTCAATAATACCATTGTTACTATAATGGTTTGAAGAAATTAATGCAATATAGAACATACAAAATAATTTTTTTTTTTTTTTCGAAACACTGAGAGTAATCACTTAGCAACCGAAGCACGATTGTTTAAAAAAAAAAAAAAGTAATACTTGCCTACAGCGCCGTGGGGGGCACCGGTGACCCCCACCAAAAAAAATGCTTCAAACATGATTTTATAACTCGTATTATTTGCTGGGAACTATATTTCATCATAATATGCATCGCATAACGAAAAGTTCATGTTGGCGCCTGGGACAAATCATGGAAAATCCGTCCGGCAGTCAACGTGTTAATGGCGAGTTTCTATATCAGTGTCAGCAAGAAATCGAAAATAAGACGGAACACTTTGCAGATGGCCGAGAATTGAGGTCTCCGCAGCTCCCGCCGCGAAGTAGATCGGTGTCAAGACGTCCGAAGATCAGTCCGCCGAAATTTTACGCAGTGCCGCACAATCGGGTGGTCGAGGAAGGTGAAACCGTGCGATTCCAATGCGCTGTGGTCGGCCACCCCACACCGTGGGTAAAATGGGACAAAAATGGCTTAGCCGTTACACCTACCGCAAGGGTCTCCATAAAGGAACGAGACGACGTGAAGATATTGGAAATCGTCGAAGTCACACAAGAGGACGCGGGATTATACAGGGTGATAGTGGAAAATGATTATGGTCGCATCGAGGCCACTGCTCGTTTAGAAGTCATAAGTATGTAAACATTTTATCAACTCAGATTTTAGCATTTAGCCGATTTTAGCAATTGAAACAAACGGACGTTGTTTATTTTTTGAACAATTCTGTTCGGTCTTATTACGTTCTAGTTAAGACAATAACTGTTTCCCATGGACCTTTTGTAGGAGAGAAACTTGATTCAAAATGAGTTTTTTTTTTATTGTACAGTTGTAACCTTCGATAAGAGGTTATTCTGCATTCTGCATTACATACATAATATTACAACCTTAATATATTATAACATTATAGCCTTATTATAGCCTTATTTTATTTTTTAAACACTGTTTAAAAAGGTACTATGAGAGGAATACAAACAATGGTCGAACTTTGAATTGTTTACGTAAATATTACAAATATATAACATATTCTGAATATCAATTCCACCGAAGAAATTATTTTACATTGTTAGAGTATTCATTGCATGAGTTGCATTGAGTTGTTTTGCATTTGGTCGAGTTAGGTGAGACACCCTGTATATTCAACAATCAGTTCGATCGGGTAATTGTTAATAATTCGATTTTATTTGAAAAGATCGTCAACTCCTTGGGCCGGTTTCCCGAACAATAAGAACCAGAAGCGCCTCTCCTAGAACGTATCCATCTTTTGAACGAAGTCTTTTGGACTCGACAACCAGAATAAATGAACGATTGCAACTTAGCTGTGGAATCAGAGGAACGCCTAGTCCAACGCCAACGTGGTTCAGGTAATGAGCAAGTGACACTATTTATGCAGCTGTTTATATTTTTATATAGCAAAAATAGAGAATGTCATAGGGAGAGTTCTCCAAGTACCGGACACAACATTTCTTTTAAATACATAAAGTTACACACATACCTTTTAGATCTTTCTGTCGCACTAAAGTATTCGATTAAAGAAACGAAGTGATCAGAAGAAATATATTTATTTAAAACAAATTATCTTCAAACTGTAACTTACCATTTTAAAGAAACAAATAGTGGAATACTAGTGGCAAGTATACAATTTATTCGAGTCTGCAAATGAAAAAGTTGTAAAAAGTAACTTCTGTTATTTTGTTTCGTAATTCAGACTAAACACGATGTTTCCAAAATTTTCATTATACACGATCTAGTGAATTAATACAACTAGCTTGGCAAAAAATTGAAGTCTCGTTTGGTCCATTTATAAAAAAAACTATTCAGATTTAAAGTGTGTGCCACCAGTTATTATTAGACTAACTGTATGTCTTCAAAATAGTTGTTGACGAGTGTTACTCGCTTCAGTAAAATTTATTGATTAAAAAGAATGTCGGAACCGAACGATAGCGTTGTTTCCTCTTGGTAGGGTTGATAAAACCTTGAATAGCAGAAATCTGCGCAGTTCCTGTTTATCCAAATCAATTCATAAAACGTGAATTTACATAAATGTTCGCGATCTTGTTCTGACCATTTAAAATCGCATACCAGAAGTAGTAGTGGCTACTGGTATTTCCACACTGTTGCCTTTATATCGCTCCAATGAAACGAAAAATGATTCACGTTGCAGAAACGGACGACCATTGGAACGATCGAGCCGCATAAAACGGCACTTTGACGGGAAAACCGCTAAAATCGAAATTTCAAAAGTGAAAGCAAGCGACGCGGGAGAATACACCTGCGTGGCAACGAACGTCCTTGGTTCCACCAAGAACACATGTCAGGTAAACCGCTTAGTCATAGTCTAATAGCCTATCCACAGTATTCGTCGAACAACTATCTCACGTTTGATTCATGCGATTGCCTGCCTGCAGGTCGCTGTTCTTGACCCTCACGATCCGTCTACTTGCGACAAAGACCCGCCAACGTTCCTGCAGTCACTCTCCAAAGAATCGATCGTCATGGAGGGTCATTGTTATGAGCTACAGACGAGACTCACGGGTATCGTAAACCAATCCTTGATGTACAACATTTTAGAAAAGCCCCTCCTTGCGAATTTTCTTACTATTTTAATTTCAACTTACATTATGTACCCAATATTTGTGAAAACATGATACGAGATTAGATATACAATTAGTCTGAGAATTGATTACACCAGGGACCACAACTGTTCTAATCAAAAAGAAAAAAGTCATGGAATAACAAGTATTTCATCGAATAAAATCGTATTGATTACAAATAATGATTATAATTAACCGAACATTTTTTTTCTTGTTGGTAAATGTTATCGTTGAGAGAAATTCATTTCGATCACTTATAAGTTATCAATGGGAGAAATTTATTATTATCGCTAATAACAGTTATCGATAGAAGTTTATGTCAGTCGCTCATAACAGTTGTCGATGAGAGAAATTTATTTCGATCACTCATAACAGTTATCAATGAGATAAATTTATTTCGATCGCTCATAATAGTTAACAATGAGAGAAGTTCATTTGGATCACTCATAACAGTTATCAATGAGAGAAATTTATTACTATCGCTAATAACAGTTATCGATAGAAGTTTATGTTAGTCGCTCATAACAGTTGTCGATGAGAGAAATTTATTTCGATCGTTCATAACAGTTATTGATGAAGGAAATTTGTAATAGTTATTATTAAATAGTACAACTTTCAAATGGTAGAAATCAACTATTTAATAAATTTTTTATCCATAAAATTAATTTCTACAATCAAAATTTAATGTGACAAACATGAGTTTTTCAAAATTTTCTTCTGACAAATTACACCGCAAATCATCTAACGTTGATTTTAGGGTAAGTTTCGTACAACGCTAACCTGAGTTGCCGGCACAGTGTGAAGTATTCACGCTAGTTTTGATAAATACGGGAGTCTATATTTCTGATTCTCCCAATAGAAAATTTTGAAAAACTTTTTTTTAGATTTTTTGTTGTTCTTATGGTCTGTTGATTCGTCTCGTTGTACGAAACCCTCTCAATGAACTTCAGAGCTCTATCCGAAAAGAGTAGACAACTCGGTAATTAAATAAGCAAATTAAATGAATTTACTCATCAATAATTATTATGAACAAGTGAAAAGAAATTCGATCATCGATAACTGTTATGAGCGATCGAAATGAACTTGTCTCATCAATAACTGTTTTGAGCAATAGAAATAGATTTTCTTCATCTCAATCCAAATTTTTGACAATAATAACTGTTATTTGTAACCAAAAAGTATAAAAATCTTTAGTTAAAAATGTTTTTAATCATTTTGTTCTTCAAATTTTTGTCATTATATTTTGTGTAGATTATCTGAAATTTCAATAATAATCAACGTTTCATTAATGATTTTTATCGTAGAAAATTTTACAATGACTGTAATTTTTGGTCCCTGGATTACACACACTTTAAATCTGAATGATTTTTTTATAAATGGACCAAACGATTTTAGTTTTTTCCCCCAGCTAGATGTATTAATATCATAGATTGTATGTAATGAAAATTTTGAAAACATTGCGTTAAGTCTGAATTACGAAAAAAAACTCAAGTTACTTGCTACAACTTTTTTATTTGGGCTAGTGACGAAAATTTAAAAACTGCACTTTGCAGACACAAATAAATCGTATACTTGCTGAAAATTCCATTTAAATTGATTAATTGGTTTATGAGTTATACGCGATTAAATGTGTTGAAAATTACAGTCATCAACTTCTAATTGCTCACGAAAAATCAGGTCGTTTGATACAATTGTGAAAAAATTTATCATCTTTCTAAGAGTGTCCAAAAACTTTTTGCACTCACTGTATATAAACGTATATGAATCGTGTATGAATCTAAAAAATACATTTGTTTAAATTTTCGTTACAAGCTCAAATAATAAAATTTGATACAGCATACAATTTCCACTATTTTTTTCGTAATTCAAAAAATTACGAAAATTTTTATTGCATATCATCCAGTAAACTAATTCATCTAGCTTGACAGAAAAACTGAAGTCGTTTAGTCCATTTATAAAACATATTATTCTGATTGAAAGTGTATGCCATCAATTATTATTAGACTGCCTGAAAGTTTATTCTTTGAAAAATGACTTGTAGTTTTAAGGGTGTACGGGTAACTGAAATTTATAAAAAATATAAATAATATGTAACAATTAGAAAACGGATCTTTGTGCAAAAAAAAAAAATGGCCGAAGCTAAAGCAATCAAAGTCAAATGAAAATATGTTTTCTCTTTTAATCGTCTGAGTAGTCGAAAATGATACAACGATTTTTCAGATTTGTTTTTAATTTATTCATTTTTGTCGTAAATATATAAAGTCGATAGTCTAGCACTAATGCAGAACATATTTGAAGTTGTCGGAAATCACCTCTCTATCGATGATATAATCACCTCTCTATCGATGGAGAAAAGCAAAGTGAAAGTACAAGTTCAATGACAAAATATTTTTAATTTTTAATTACTTTTTTATGAAACTTTAACCAATATATGTGTGACATTTGTCTGATTCAAATGAGACCGAACTGACGTAATTTGGAGCACATTTGTTTATTCAATTGATGATTTAGTGGAATTATACGAGCCAATAATATATAAATTCTTCATTAACCAAATACTTACGTGTTTCACATGTAAACAGTTCAATTTAAAGCGATCGATATAGAACATTATTCATCATACAAATTCATTATAGAAATCCGTAATAACTTAATCTAACACTGTAACTATATAACTGTGATATTATCCGAGCACTCGTGCCACTGATTAGTACGGATAATAGAGATTTTACTGTCTCGTGAATTAAACAAGTAAATATGATCCAACTTGTATCGTGTTCGGTGTCATTTTAATCAGAAAAATGTCACGAGTATGCTGGTGAAAGTTTCATAGATAAAAATTTGAAAATAGTATGATTACTGAATTTGTATTAGAAACAACAATTGGATAATACTTAGAACTTCGATATCATTTGCTAGTCATTCAAGTATTGCATAAGCAATGTAAGTTATACATAGATTAAATGGGATATAAATGTTGTTTTTAGGTACTCCACCCTTCACAGTGGTTTGGCTAAAAGATGGTCGTGAAGTAGCTAATAACGATAACTATAAGTGCGTCATATATGGCGATGGTGGAGTTGGTCTTAGATTGTCTCACGTATCTCCACAAGATGCCGGAGAATATACTTGTCTCGTTCGTAACAATTTTGGAGAGGCTTCGTCTAGTGGCCTGTTTGCCGTTCAAGGTACGCATTCGATGAAAGAAAATCTTTAAACAAATCGATTAACCGGTTGAGGTATAATATTAGCCTAGTTTCATGGAAGTGGATAGAAAATCTCTTTCTTATTAATAAGTCGCGAATAAAATTATAATAAATTCTACGATACGTTCACATGAAATATTTATGCTTGTTATTTTGCATAAATAGGTTTCATCGTATATTTTATTTAAGAAATGCAAAATTTTAGCTTGAAAGTAGTAAAAGTTTCTGCAAATTTTTAAGTCGACAGTTTTTCTTTCAAAGTTGCAATAAAATTCTGATGGGTTATTTTATCAGAATATAAGTAACAAAAGTGCTCACCTTTTATTTTTTATCAGCAAGTTAAAATATTCTATTTACAATTAATTAAACAGAAGATGACAAAGAAGTTTGACAGTATTAGCAGGATACTTTCACGCAATCAATAGGCTACACACAGTCAATTACCAAATTACCAAATATATGTATTCTGTGTATGTGAACAGATTATAAAGGTGTGTCGAAACTAGCACCACAGTTCACCAAAACTCCGGTGTCGGTTTTGACGTCTAAAGGGGAAACTGCATGTTTCTGCGCGCGAATACAATGCGAAAAACCGATGGAAATCATGTGGACAATTAATGGAAAAGACGTTAAAGAAATCCCAAGATGCAAGGTATGCTCGACAATACAACAAACATGCTCAACTCTCATTGTCAGTTATTCTCTTTTAACAAATACATTTCGGCGGTTGAAATAAACTAGAGCACTCGAAGGAAAATTCAAATTTTTAAGTGTATTCCATTGATAAATACATTATCTGAAATATTCTGAAATATTCCGTTAAATGAATCACAATAAAGATTAAAGCTATCGTTATTGCAACAGATACTGCTACGTAACGTATACACACTTGTCATACTCTTAGTTTATTTCTGTAGTGTCAATCGCGCGATCAATCAAACTAACTCAACACAAAACACTGACTGCAAATAGAAAACGAGAAATCTATATTAATAACTGAAATTGAGGAAGACTAAAAATTAAAATTGAAATCGCATCGTTACGAAAATATTGTTTAGAAAAAGTCAGTAAACGAACAGTCACTTTTTAAACAATTCTACGTTTCAATTCTCATAACACAGTATGCCTACTTAACAATTGATCGCAGCTGAATAAAATTACATTTCGAATTAAAAGAGACGAGAATGACCTTTGTATTTGGTGTAGAGTCTTTTTGAAATCTTTCATGACGCGTGCGACTCGTCGTTGGTACTCTGCTCGCCCGTTATTCCTATACGCAAATCATTTCTCAAAGTATATTCATTCGCTGTATAAATATTATATCGGCATAGGTTGAGAAAGACGATAACGTGAGCGTTCTGAGGATACACAACGTGTCGTCTCGAGATACGGGCGAAATTCGCTGCACAGCATCCGTGGTCGGAAAGGGTCCATCGATCAGTTGCACAGCTGAATTGCGAATGCGACGATTGCATCAGAATTTCGAAGACTCTGTTCGAACGCGCAACAACACGGAAATCGGCAGCAAAAAGAGCGGCAACTGTGCTCGTAGTAATTCCGTGAGGAAAGCTGGAAGAGACGTGCAATCGTCTCCTCGACATCAACGATACGAATCGCCGACGCGTGCCAGGTCGTCTTCTCTGCCATTAAAATCGCCGGACTCGAAACGACAGTCTTCTTCCTCTTCGAAAAGAAACGTTCCAGCCAGCCCGCTGCTCGCTACGAGAAAAATAACCGAAAACAAAACGATCGATAAGAAAGATCCCGACCCGAAAAAGACAAGAAATAATGCGTCTCGTTTAGCCAAGAGTCCGAAAGGTCGGTACGTTCCATTGTCTTCGGACGAAGAAACAATGGATACAACGGAGGAGAATGTGTCTACGAAAGTGTCGAACGTTTCGAACTCGAAATTAGTGATGAACGAAGCGTGTCCGCAAAAAGCGATGTCGTTGAAGCCTGATACGCGTAAGACTGAAAATGGTTTGAAAGAAGCACGAGATAACCGCGAGAAGTATGATAATACGCCTATAATATCCATGGAATGTGATCCAGCTCCGGAGGAACCGAAGGAACTCGAAACTTCCAAGGTAGACGATAACATCGAAACGAAGGAGAAGAATGTTAATGAACGGTCCGATGAATTTATTGCGGCCGCCATTATAAAGGTACCTGCTGACGTTACAGTCTTCAGAGGAAATAGGGTAGTACTTAGGGCCAGCTACCAAGGTCAGCCGGAACCGCAGGTGAAATGGCTCCGGGCGGTAAGTATTGTTCACATGTTTTTCAAGAATAGAGAAAAAAATAGTTTATTAGACTGCGGATTGTTTTTCTACTGCAGGACACGTTCCTTCTTTCGGTAATTTTAACACTTTGACTGCTAAACTAGAAACCTTAAAAATTCAACGAAATCAAAGTAGGTTATTTAATGAAATAAAAATTGAAAAAAAAAAATTAAATATATGATATTAAGTAGTCGTCCAACTTTCTTGAATTTTACGGATTCTAATCGAATTTGGTGCAATGAATACATTAACGTAAAAATTCATTTTAAGGACTGAACAAATAATTCCGTCACTCATATAAGGGTGACATGGCAGTCAACGTGTTAATATTAGGTTGCTGCGCATGAAATGTCCGATTTGTAACAGTAATGTTAAACGAACAAAACTTTTCTCGAAACAAAACTTATTAGTCAAGGCAAGCACAATTATAATCAACATGTTCTTTCAACGATTTACGAGTTTCTTGAGAGTGCATTATGATAGAAAGAATTTTTTGATCATTCACGTACATACGTCATTTATTGTATAATACTATCATCTTCACTTTTCAGTATATTCTAGCATCAACGAATTCATTTATCATCACAAGACTGCTTATTTTTTGCATTTATGACAAAAATGGATCAGTAGAAAACGTAAATATAAAGGCATTAGAAGAACATTGTTATCTTCTTTTCGACGTGCTAAAATTATTGACCAATCGTCACATTCTCACCAAAAATCACATAATGCTCTATCATCATTCTGTTTACTTCTCCACTCGTTTAATAGAGTACATAACGTTCACGTTGATTAACATTGAAATAAATTATATATTTAAAATTAAAATTCAATATCTAAATGAAAACGGGAGATAGATCCTTGAAAATCAGCTTTGTACTTTAACACTAGAACTACCGGATAGGTCAAAATGACATCCTCCTAATTTTTTCCTTTAGAGATATTGAAATTATAAATATGTTTCCATGAGAAAATTTTTTAATAAACTTCTCTATCAAAGTGGATATTTAAACAAAACTGATGCGAAATCTAAACAAATCTCATTTTGTTGTTATTATAAGGCAATGTATGCCAGTTGCATTTAGTGCTTGGTAGTTCTAGTGTTAAAATAGTGTGTGACAAGCCTGCAACATTTTTAGATCGAAAGGCTTTATTACATTTGCAATCTAAAATCAGACATTTCTTATGCACCAACCTAATAAGCTGAAGATTGTCTTGCAGTATTTTTACATTCTTCTGACGTTTTTATTTTTTCTGGGTTTAGTGAACTCATTTTTGACATCTATGTATCAAATTCGCATTCTAGTAGCTGTCACTTTGTGATGTTGTCTTTTCTTATAAATAGCCTGAGGATCTTTATGTGAAATGAAACTGTTTTCTACAGTAATTGCATGAAACAGGGCTTGAGTATAAATTTATTAAAGAAACGATTAATGTTTCAATAAGCTCGAAATAAATCAACGATATTTTTACGTTCTTTTAATCTTTCTACCTTTTTTAAATGATGCCTACTCGTTTGTGTCATACATAAAATCTGCAGTCTACATACAAACTTACGAAGTAAAGTAAAGTAAAGTAAAGTAAAATATTTTTTCTAACACGTTCGTTACCAGGGTTCCTTACAATAACAGTTTTTATGGTTACAACTTTCTATGAAATACAACGTATCGTGTTATGGTTTACAAGATATACTATTAATTTGATTTCCTGTAGGAAATCATGGTTGTTATTGTACATATGGTAGCGAACATGATAAAGTACGATGAAATAAAATGGAAAATATTGGCCGACGAGGCTCGTAATATCGACCAGTTATCATGCAGTCATGATTAAACATATGTTTAAGTAAATATGGTTATTCCATTAGAGTTGTCTCACGAATTTTTTGCAATAAAATACGTGTCAAATATTTATGCGACTTTTATGTCATCTTAAAAACGTCTCACTTTGATAATGTCTTTTGTATATATATTTCGTCTATTATAGTACTTCTTTATCGTTCTTCACTAAAGAAATTTGTGTTTAGTCTAACAAGTAATTTCATCACAGAAATAAGATTTGTTTGCGCATGAGATAATCCAATAGTTGCTTTGAAAAATGCTTGCGAAATTTCAACAGGAAAAGAAAGACTTCGCACTCGATTCTATTAATACGATTACTGCTTCATACAGAGAAACCTCTGTTCCCGTATTGCGGGCCTTGAGAAACGTAATCGACAAAAATTCAAGAACGATAGACTGATCAATACTTTTCGCAATCAGAATAATATGATAGATTCTAGGCTAAAGAATTTTCAAGGAATTTAGTTTCGACTGCTGCTTGAATATTTTGCGTAATTTATTAATTAAATGGTTACGTGAGATAGATTATTAATTAAATAGTTGCATACACTTCAAACAGTCTTCGTAATAAATTAAACAACTTTTTGGACAAGTGATGCAGATTCTAGCAGATTATAGCAGATTTATAGATTAATAGGTTTATTATAGCAGATTTTATAGATTAATAAACAATGAGGTTTCATTACACCACGAATATGCATTTATGATAAGAAGAAATAGCTGAAATTTAAAACAGTAGAAAGGACAAGAGAATTTAAGGATATCGATGTATTGGTTTTGATTTATTAAAATTATTTGCGAAAGAAACAAATTTTTATTTAGCTGCTATAGCTTGCAATTGATGAACATTATTTTTATTTTGTATAAGATCCGCATCCTCTTGATCACTTTCAACATCTCAATTCCTTTTAATCATGAGAAAAAATGCTATAAAATAATATTATTTTGTTTCGAAGAAATTTATAATAAACAAGAAATCTGTCTGTACTTTATATTTTTGAATGACACTTTAGTTTTATTTGAATGACGCATTTTAGTTTTGTTAAGTCATTGTTTATGCAGTCTTGGCTTCAGCTGTTGTGTCATAATGACAAAAATGCAAATTCCCACCCAAAAAATAAAGGAGTATTGAGATTTCGAAAAACAAATAACAAATAATGTTTTTCTTTATCATTTCATCTTATCATAAAAAATTTTATATTAATTGTATCGTCTACCCTGCTTGAATTTTCATATGTAAGTGAAATCTTGAATTGTAATCTTTAAAAGAATTTGTATATGTATATATATATATATTTCTTGTTAAATTATATATACAGTGTCCCGGTTTTTTCGTCAAAACCACGAGAGCATATTCTGCAAGTAGAAATAAGAAAAAAATAATATTTGAAGTTTGGTTGGAAACGCTTCGCTACAAAGTTATGAACAAATGAAATTGAATTTGTTAAGGGCGGATTATAAAATAAATATCAGCGTAATCTTTATTCGAAAACACTCTTGGTATTTTCACCACGATTTCTTGATCTAACAGATGTTGTGGTAAAAGTGACACTGATGTTGAATCACTCCAAGACAGTAAACATGGTAAATATCGACGAATAAGATGAACATGTTCTCATATCATATTGCTCATTTCGCTTTCGAAACTTTCGTTTATCCTTCATAGTAACAGAGAAAATCAAATGTTCACTTTTCGTGACTTACCCTGTATATGTTTATACTAAATTACATGACTTCAAGCTATAAATAATAATACATTATGAATGGCAATTAAAATTCCTATAAAATTCCTATAAAAGAATACTCAATGCAATTATTAGACTGCAGACATTTAAGCAAAATAAAAATATTTTGCATCAATTGTGAAAAAAGAAACAAAAAGCGAGTAGAAATTATATTCTGTCTTTAATCATTTTAAGGAATTAGAAATAATATATTAATATTCTTTTAATATTTTTTACCGTTTTAAATTTTGTCTACTCATTTTCGTCATAAATGCATAAAATCCAGTGTCCAGTAATTATACATGGATGTATAGTAGAAGATGAGAATACATTTTTGTCAAAGGGACGCGAGCTGGCTGCCGACAGGAAGACTGCGATCACCTATGGAGGAGGTGTTTCTTGTTTAATATCAGACGACGTCACCGCAGATAACGCAGGAAAATACGAGGTGTCTGTGGAAAATAAGTTGGGGAAGGACCGTCGATGCTTTAGCGTTGCTGTTGAGGGTATGTGTTAAACAAAAATGATCAGCCTGCAATAGCAGCTTAGGGTCTCTTAGTTAAACCTTGCTGTATACCGAAATCAGATAAATAGCTATAGATAGAAATACCATAAAAATAGTTGCAAATATCAAATTTCTTTCATTTGTTTTAGACATTTGAATATCGTAACCTTAAACTACATACCTAAAGTGTAAAGTTTTTAGTAAAACAGAATTGTATTTATTCGGTATTTGTTCAATTGAACATTACTATTAGACTGCAAGTATTGTATAACTACAACAATACAAAAAAATCAAGTGATTATCATTATAATCATTCATATATTTGATGTGAAAAAGGTACTTATTCAGAGTGGAGGGATTCTCGCCGATTTCAATGACCTTGAAATAGATTATCAAGGTCATCATACTGAACAATTTTAATCGAATGCTTTCTGCCAAACGTGGTATTATCAAGTGGAACTCTATCAAAAGTTTAATCGCTGTTTTATACTTTTTTCGAATAGACAAAATTCATAGTCAATAATTTGTATTTTGTACTAATATCCGAAAGAATTTTTATCGAAGCAATATAAAAAAAAAAGAATAAGATAGACAGATTTCAAAGGAGCATTTATTTTCCACCAATCTAATAGAATCGATTAATCCTTCTAGATACTCGGTCCGTGAAATAAACGATTCTCTAAATATCCATTATGTAAATATCTCAAGTAGAGACGGAGCATCCGTTCAAACAATCTATATAGATACGGGCAATGAACACCGAGAAACGATTACTGTTTACAGAGCTTTGCAACAAGTGGTCTTACGTCACGCGTTTAAACTTTTGCCTCGGTATCATCCAATACGGTGAACATGTGGTACAAACCGAGCATCTGCCTCTTCGAGCAATACGCACGAAACTAAGAATAATCCACGATGTCAAAATTCTTGCCAGCTTAATTAATTTGTCTTTCCGGAATCCATATACTCGCAAGCCTCGCCGACGGCCATTATATTCATTGAACTCCTCGAGTATAATTCTTTGGACTTATGAAACAAACATCTATAAAAAAATGTACACATTAAACTCATTATTGATCTGAAAAACAATGTAACTACAAGTCATGTAACTTAGTCATTAATTTCTAGACTGTGTGAATCTTTATGCACTTATAGTGTTTACACATATTTAGAATACAAAGAATATATGTATAGTGACAAATATTAATAATATCTCTACTCTGAGTTTACCAAAAGAAATTTTCTAGTTGATAAATTGACCTTGTTCCTCATCTTGATTTTTATAATTTGCATAAAGATCCGCAGCCTATTAATTTCATTCGGATTTATATTTTTCTGTTTTCTACGTTCATAGACAGTACAGAGGTTGATAGTTAAACATACTTTTGGTTTTAATTTAAAATTTTGTGTCTGTTACGATTAACACAAAAAAGTGAATGTTCTGTTCCGTGAAAATTCGTTTCTTCAAATTGGTTTTCATTTATTATGGATACGAGAAGCTCAATTAATAATTGCCGTATTCTAAGACTACTGTACTTAAAAGAAAGTTGTATTAAACGATGATATTTAAGTAGCATTTGCTGAAAAATTGAGCTAAACATCTTAAAACAGGAGGACGTTGCGATTTTGTCAAAGTAATTTATGCAAAATACAGTTTGTGATATCAGACACATATGTAGATACGCATATCTCTGTGGAATTTTATCTACGACACATTTTTAAAATTGTACATTAAACTAGACACAACAAGCGACTCCTTATCGAAACCAATTTTGAAAAAAAACAAATTTTAAGAAAGCTACAACCATTTCGTTACATCTCATTCGTAAATTTTCACGCAATTATTTGTCAAACTATAGCTAGTTGTAAAAAATATTTAAAATGAAACTTACTCTTTTTCAAGAGAGGGCAAGCCATGTGCTAAACATGTTACATGTAATTCATATCGCGTAACGGTTCTTTACCATTATATATACACGCACACATATACATATGTATGTAGCATTAAATGCAAAATATGTCAAAAATATGCAATATATGCAATATGCATAATGTGCAAAATAAAAACTATATTTTTAAAATCCTCTATAAACAACGTAAATTTTTGTTCGGGTCCAATAAGTTCACTTACTTTCTATCGAAATATGCATTTGCATAAACATCCGCTGTCTAGTGATGAGAAATGGGTTGTTTACAATAACACAACTCGAAAACGATCATGGTCCAAGCGTGATGAATCAGCCGAAACCACACCGAAAGCTGAATTGCACCAAAAGAAGATCATGTTGTCAATTTGGTGGGATTACAAAGGTATTGTGTAGTTTGAGCTGCTCCCAAGGAACCGAACCATCAATTCAGATGTTTATTGTCGACAACTAACAAAACTGGTCATAGCAATCGAAGAAAAACGGCCAGAATTGGCAAATCGTAAAGGAATCGTGTTCAATCATGATAACGCTAGGCCACACACATCTTTGGTAACACGTGAAAAGTTATTGGAGCTTGGTTGCGAAGTGATGTCACATCCACCATATAGCCCTGACATTTCAACATCAGATTATCATTTATTCCGAAGTTTACAAAACTCTTTGAATGGTAAAACATTTACTAATGATGATGATCTGAAATCGCACTTGGACCAGTTTTCACCGTGAAGTATCAGAAGTTTTACGAGCACGGAATTATGAAGCTACCGGAAAGATGGCAAAAGATCATAGTACAAAATGGAAAATATTTTATTGATTAAAGTTCCATTGCCTTGATAAAAAAATTGGATTTTATTTCACCTAAAAATACCGAAATTACTTTCTCGCCAACCTAATACCATCTCGACCATCTCGGGTCTCTTGGTCTGTGCAAACGCAATTCGGAACGAGACACCCATTGTTCCACGTGTGTAAGCGCGTGTCACACGGTCCAGTTCCTCTTCTTATGTACAAGGCTGGCGACAGTCTCACGTGACGTATCGCGCAATAATTCCTCCTTCCCGCGTGTCTTCTGCCGCCCCCACCATCATCGTCGTCCGGTTCTTCCTCTTTCGTCGGGATCAACGATAGACTGGAGCAGTGGCGAGGAAGCACGCGTGCAAACCGGTAGAACCAGATATCTGTTTATAATGTGGATCGCGATTGCCAAAACGTTTCTGTTCTCACGCTTATCGAACATTTAACTCCGCCGAAACACTTCTTGTGATCAGTGATATATACATATATATATATATACCCAGAAGAAAAACAGACTTCAATCGGAGCCGAGGATGGGTAATTCGATCTTTATCCTGCCGCGTTAAAATGACCATCCTAGCGAAGAATTAACTGAAATCGCAGCTCCTTAGAGGGAACAGTCATCTCAATGACGCCGCATTACCGGTCTCTCCCGATCTTATACACTCCAGATGTTTTAACGTGTTCCACATGTTGTTAGTGCCACCAACATAGTCTCTGTTAGTCGTTCTTGTCACCGTGCAACAACTATCTCGATTTCAATAGATCTCCGAGAAGGACTAAGCATTTCACAATTGGATCGTTCGTTAAGTGCTTAAACGCTATAGTAAATGCCGGTAATATGCAATATCGTAATATCTTGATGAAGACGTAACGAACTGTGAAGGTAATTGTGCATGTCCCAGAAGCGATACACAATCGCGCGAATCATTGAACATCTATTATTAAAAGAGAAATGTTTTTAGTTTCCGTCGTGTGCAAAAGTTTCTGGAAAATAAATCAAACAGTCAGTCATATATTATACTGTAGCTAGTTAAAGAATATCATTTTTGCATGATGTATCGTTAAATATGCTTGCTCTAGACCGTGTCAAAATTGTTTAATTTCGACATAACGTCAACCTTATTTTTTCTTATAGTTAAATTCGTAATTTCAAGCATTTCATTCAAATGTTCAAGCATTTAGAATGAAAACTTGTTAATTATTGTATTGAAATCAGTAAAGGGTTGCACGTAGATGATGGTGCTTATTACGAAAATTCAATAAAAAAAAAACAAAGAATCCGAGATATGGACGTATTATTTCCGTGTCGAACACGAAAAGTTAAAAGGAATTTTTCAAGAAATTAAGGCTACTTATTCCTTTGAGTCATCTAAGGAATCATGTTTAATGACTAGACTGCGGATCTTTATGCATTTATGGCCTCTGAGAATTTTCAAAAATTGTTATAATATGAAATTCCACAGAATTTAGTACGATTTTTATTTATTCCAGATCTATAAAGGCTACTACCGCTAAAAATTAGATTTTATTTGTTTCGACTTTTCCTAAAATTTGAATACAAAAATTGAAAATTGCATAAACATCCGCTGTCTACTAATGACGAACATGAAGTTCTTTCGTTTTCAGGTGTTCCATATTAGATACTACTTTTCTGAACTAACGATCTTCACTTCTTTTAGTTCTTCTTCGGTATAATTTCAAAAAATTTTAATCTTTTCATCTCTAAACTATACGAGTACAATTGATAAGCTCAGGGCAACAAACGATCAGCTCGATTTCGACCTGACTGTACAAGAACAAATTTTTTCGATGTTTCGGTGCAAACAAATAGTCACATATACCACATACAACAGAACGAGATGAAATTCTCCCAAAATTTATTGTTATTCCTATAAATACGTTCAGAGCAACAAACGGTTAACTATTTGAACTTTTGATTTATTGACTAAAAACATTAGAAAACAATGAACGATATATTTATTTCATTGAACAAAATTTTGTATTTTATTTAACATAATTTCATAACTAGACATTTTTTTACAAGTTATATTTGTTACTATCATCTTCACAGCCCCACGTTTCAGTTTTCGTCACAAATCTTAACGTACCGATAATACGTATTTAGTAGTGATACTATTGAATACATTTTATTGCAAAATATAATATAATAATTATAGAAAAAAAAATTATAAAAATAATATCTTTAAATATCTTCAATCTCTCTTCACTTGTAAATTTACTAAAACATTGTTGTTTGCATTGACAAGGATCGCCGATTTGCCTTGCTGGTTTTTCTTTATTACGCACAGTAATTGAACTTTGTCCTTCTAAATTTGCTTCCTGTCTTTTATTTCGTAACCAATTCTTTGGATTTCGTTTTCTTTTTCTTACTTTGGCACCTATAACTGACCGACTGTGACCGTTTATTGCCCCGAATGTTTACAGTCGCTCTGACTGTTTGTTGCTCGGAACGATTAGAAAATCTAAGTGGGCAGTTATGTATAAATCGAGCAGACCGTTTGTTACCCTGAGAGCTCTTCAATTATCTATTAGCTTCTTAGTATTTTCACGCAGGTTTCATTTAAAAAATAAACAGACAAATTCGTCTATTTTTGGCTAACTTTTGAAAGTAAGTGTTCCATATTACCAAGTGTTCCTTTACCCTATACATCTTTGTAACAACATCGCACTAAAATACAAAAATTAACGCAGTGAGATATTCAATTTGTAGAGTTCTCCACGAATTTGTTGTTACAATGTTGGAGCTATTATATTTCTATAATTTAGAGAAAAAACGTTTCAAGCAAATTTTCATTTTATATTTTGTAAATAGCACCACATATTTTCTTCGCCATATTCTTAAACTATGTATACAGAAAGACTAATTCGTCTATGTAGTACTCACATGTTACATTCGAATTACTTCCAATCACAATAATCTAATTTGTTTCTATATTGTTGCTACTACTTTAACGCTTATACACAACATCTATGCTTCCAAACCAAATAATTTTCCAGAACTGCGTAAATAAAAGTACTTGAAGTAAGCACGCAGTATTTCCATATACTTGCATTATTTGTTTTTAGATGTTTTCCATATTATTAACACTACTGCTATTGCACTACTGCTTAAAAATCCTAAATCTTTTTTATATTTGCAAATTGTTCATCTTATTTCAATGCACTTTCGTGTGAAACACGCATTTGTAAAACTCTTCGAACAAGAATTATTTGCACAAGAGTCATAAGTTCGAATAATACAGTAATAAAAAAAGAAAGACACTGGGATTGATTAGATTGTACATTTGTATGCTAAAAAAGGTTTCTTGCATTAATTACAAGAAACAAAAGCCATACAGAAATGCCTTGCTTTCTTTAACAGCTTTAATAAGTTAAAAATAATATATTGATATTCTGAAACTCTTTTACAACATTTTAAATTGCACGTATTCATTCTTATTATAAGTGTGTAAAATCTGCACTCTAAATATGACATTACTCTTGAAAATATATACTTAAATATATAAGTGCACTCACACGGTGAATTTTTGAAACTCACATTAGTCTACCCGTAAAAACTACAAGATGATCGATTACGATAGAACAATAGAGAGATGAGAAATAGATGATCAATTAATTAATTATTAATTAATTATTTTTCGATGATCAATTTACTTGTGGTCGTATTGTGTCATTATTACACAGCGCATCTTTATGCGAAATAAAAATTGTCTGCCCGAATTTTAACAAAGTGGATTGCCATAGAAATTTATTTTCTTTCTTAATATGTTTAATAGGTTAAAAATAATGTAACAGTATTTTTAAATTCTTCTAATGTTTTCACTGTTTTAAATTGTACCTTCCTAATCATTTTTGTCATAAATTCATAAAACCCGAAGTCTAGACATTCTTGTAGCAAATGATTTGCTCACGCATAATTAGGTTGACGGTAAGCAGTGCTGCAATACTTCCTGTTTATAATGTAAAATCGTTCGTGAAACGCTATGCCCGTGAAAAGGACGTAGCTCGCGTTTAGAAAAAAAAACTAGACGCGAAGAAAATTAACACAACAATGGTAATGGCCGCGAGCGTGCCATTTCTTTCGAACGGACTCATTGTCAGTCACTGTTTGGGATCATTGGTAAGCAGATCGTTGGCAAACTATCGCGATTTTGTATTGTGAATTTGTGAAAGGAATTTCTTTGTAATTCTTTCATACCTAATTGAAAGCAGTCATGCCTTAATCATACGTGTATTTTTAAAAAGTGAAATTCAGTTACAAAATAAGTTTCTAATCTACGAAAACTAGAAAGTATGCAGTGAAACCATAACGGTTACGAGAAATACCGGAATTAATCATTTTTACAGAATGCTTCAGATAGGTCGACGAAAACCGCGATTAGATCAAAAAATATTTTGTCGAGGATAAACGAACTCGTAGTGCCATAGTGATCATGGGTGACTGCAAAGTAAGATAAACGCGTTATTGATAACGATGTAGTCTTAATCTTTATGGCAAAATGTTAATGTTTAATATCAAATACTGGAATATACAAGAGGATCTATTAAAATATACTTGACTACACTAGAATATATTAAAATATTCTAAACTATAGTAACATATTAGTATAGTGTTAAATAAATTTAAACACAGGAAACAACATTATTACTATACTATGTTTTATTAGGATACTGTATACAACTAGTACTCAACATTTTTTTGTCGCTCTCCCAAAGTTTGTTCCAATTAAAAAAAAAAAAAAACTGTGCAAAAATAGAGCTACATCGGATAACGGTAAAACGTGCTTTCGGGCTCTTAAACATTGAAATAATTAATTAAATGCTCATAAAATCTTTTTTCTCGAATATCTTCTAAATTATTGACTGTATCGAAAAACGACTATATGAAATTTGAAAACTCTGAAGTGTGTGAAATGTGTATATAATTTTAGTATAGAGGTATTACATATTATTCATTAAAATTTAGTAAAAATAATAATAAAGTAAGATAGTGTAGTTTCAGAAATCTTCACGTTTTGTGCAGAGTGTAAAGTGATTATACGTCACGACTATCATAGCGTGATTCTACAACCCGATTTGGTGGACATTGATGTAACAAGGGAGGTGCAAAATTAATCTTGACCTTGAATATCAAGGTCAAAGGTCGACCACTTTGTTTTTATCGTATTGTATTCTACTCGTCAAAAGGATAAAAAGTGCAACTGGAACTATGGAACTATAGAATTCAAGAACAGTGGGAACAAACATCTCCGGATTATTGCAAAAAATTAGGAGAAAGAATGTCAAAGCGAATTAGTGCAGTTTTACAAGCACAAGGGTTGTGGACGAAATATTAAAAATAAATGATATATTACATATTGCCAAGTATTGGACATGGTACAAAACCGAGTCAGTCTATTTTTGTCGTCATTGCTAAACGAGGAGACATTAATTATTGAAAAAAAATCCTTAAGTTACTTCTAACTATGATGAAACTAATTATAACGTTGATTTTTTGTTATTCTTCTATATTCCTAGTAATAAATAATGATTTATACAAAACTTACGGTTATTGGTTCATTTTAGCTCCTTACTGTATATCGAGTAAACGCTGTACTAATCAAAATCTGTGATTAATTTTCTAGGACCACCGGACCCACCAGCAGGTGTTCCCAGCATATGCTGTTCTCCAGGGACGACCACCATCAATTGGAGATCGTCACCGTACGACGGAGGTTGTACAGTCACCGGTTATACCGTGGAAGTTAATCGCGCAGGAGAAAATACCTGGACAACCATAACCGAGTCTTGTCATTCGCTGAGTCACAGGATACAGACTTCTGGGAAAGGTTGCGTGGAACCCGGTGAAAAATGTCGATTTCGTGTTCGCGCGGAAAATATTCACGGAGTCAGTGAACCGGGAAATGAGTCTGTGTTCGTCAGAATCCCGATGGAAGGTGAAACTCAAATATACGACGACGAAGAAGGTAAGAATACAGAAAAATTACAAATTTCTTGTCAGTGGATTGCGAATATTTGTGCGAACATATTTGACGAGTACGCCAGTTCTGATCAATTTTTCGATTAGTGCGCCATCTTACTGAAAATAATTTATGAAACGTTGATTTGGACATGTTCCTCAAGTATAGAAAAAGATAAGAATTAAAATTAACATTTATACACGTGTTCTAATACAAGCTATTTACTTCGGTTAATACAATATAATGTTCTTCAGGTTTCTTCTTTATTATGTGTACTATGCGGCAAATAATAAGGAAGAAATCTGAACAATATTATATTATATTGACGAGTATCGCAACCCTTAGAGTATAACAATAGTGTCAATTTTTAACAATAAACACTCCCACTCTAACGGTGAAGAATTTTGATGTCTCACTTCTTGATCATAGTATGAAGGTGATCTTGAGTTTTTTTTTTATTAAGCTATAAAACCCCACATGGTATTATTAGCAGCATGCACATGGCTGTGCATGCTAACATTACATTACATAGGTAACTTATAAACTAGGATTGAGACAATATAATGAACATTTTCGAATACAATATTAACACTAAAGATATAAACAATGAGAGGCATTGTATGCTTGATATCAAACAACTTTTGTTTGAAACATAGTTTTGCGTGACAAGTAGTTCACAAAAAGTAAAAGGTAGCAGAGTTAAGTGGCTCTCACCTTGTATCGTTAATTAAATCCAATAACGTAAACACTTTTCGTACACTCCAATCGCAACAGAGAACTTCCAGTAATAGAATTCGTAAGACTACATAAACTGACAGACTGATATCAGGTTCGGTGGTTTTGAGGATACATATGACGTAATACATGCATATTAAAAGGAAATACTTCATACGTCATAACTTGAATGACTAATTCCAGTAGATAACAATTTTCCTGTGGAAAACATATTTCTACTAACAGACACACCCACATTTCAAACCAACAGTCAAACGTAAACGCAACCAATCAGAATGAACTCAAATTAGTAAAAGTTAAAGTTCAACAGATCACATTTTGGACAGACACGTTTCCTACCCATCGGTAACATGTACCACAGTAAATATATTCGATGTATATAACACAGTAAACATATTCAATGAACAACACATTCGTGTAGTTTCGTTGATCTAAACTCAAGTTATTAATTTAACGAAAAGAAAAGTCAGCTATAAGGTAATTCGTCATGCTGCTTTCGTACATAATGTGAAATGCATAATAGTTTTTCTCTGTAAATTCACACTTTCAGTGCGAACAAATTATTACTGCCTTCCAAATGATGTCAATTTTTTTTATTCCAGTTTCAGTGACTTTTTACATAGTCTTGCTGAGAAACGGTTGCAACTTCATTGCAATTTTATATATTGTTTGAAAAAATATTTAAATGCTTGACGTATGTATATCGTTAAATTACGTTAACCTGAAATAAAATTCCATTTTTCTGTCATCGATATTTAGTCATTAGAGAATTTCTGATAAGAAATAATGGTAAGGGCGTAGAAGTTCTCTACTCGCTGTAGCTGCACAATAAATCATATGGCTAGAGGTTAAAGATGAAAGACGTTTCTTTCGATCCTTGACTTTAAGTGAAATTCGCAATCCATGATAAAATAGTCGATGGTCTCTTAACTGAATATTTTGTTAATTATGACAATTTTTCAAAAGAATTCGAACCACCTTTCGAAGCCCGAGTGGTTGAAATGGAAGATGGGCTTCTGTTTACTGATCGATACGAGGTATTGGAGGAGCTCGGGAAAGGTCGATATGGTACTGTAAGAAGAGTTACCGAAAAACAATCTGGAACATGCTTCGCTGCTAAATTCGTCAGGACCATCAAGACCAAAGATCGGGAACAAGTTCGAGAAGAGATCCGAATTATGAACATGCTGAGGCACCCGAAGCTTCTTCTTCTTGCCGCTGCTTTCGAGAGTCCTCGAGAGATCATTATGATCACCGAATAGTAAGCAGTCGATTATTGGGAAATAATTTTATATTATACAATAGTCGAAAAAAACTAATCAACTTGTCAGTTGAATAGATATTTCATTTCACTAATTTTTCTGTTCCTTATTTATTCGCTTATTAATTCTCTTCGTAATAATTAACAATTTTCCATCATTCTATCATAATAAGTATTTCTAATTATTATTTGTACACTTAATAATTTTATTGTTTATTCAATTGATTCTGTTCTTCATTATCATCATTCATTGTATGTACGTACACTGTCAGCAAAGTGCTTCCAAAATTCCGAACACACATATCAGTGATCCAACTTTTGAATATGTAAAGACAGCTTAGTGGGTGAAAAAAAATCATTGAATAATATTTTTAATGATTCGAACACAAATGCAACGTTAGGCTACCTTTTCGAAAAACGAGTTCTTATATCTCTTTATTTTTTTCTGCTATGTTTTGCGAGCTATTGCAAAATGGACTTAATTCGACTTAATTTTTTGAATTGTGAACAATATTTTTTATCTGGTTTGTTAAGGTGACTCCAAACAATTCTACATTTCACAAACAATTTAATAGGCTTTTGGCACCACATAATATTAGATGCGAAGTGGAGCTGTGTTTTATTAAACTGTACTGTTAATATGGATTACTTACCACTTGAACAACCATGCACTAAATGCAACTGGCATACATTGCCTTATAATAACAACAAAATTGCATTTGTTTAGATTTCGTACCAGTTCTGTTTAAATATCTACTTCGATAGAGAAGTTTATTGAAAAATTTTCTTATGGAAACATATTTATAAATTCAATATTTCTAAAAGAAAATATTAGGAGCAAGTCATTTTGACTCGTGCGGTAGTTCTAGTGTTAAACGTCATAATTCTCTTCCGCAGCATTTCCGGTGGTGAACTATTTGAGAGAGTTGTCGCCGATGATTTCACACTAACTGAAAGAGACAGTATACTTTTCATGAGACAGATCTGCGAGGGAGTTGAATATATGCACCAGAATAAAGTGGTCCACTTGGATTTGAAGGTAAGAGGAAATGTTATTGAAATTAAATAATATCTTGCACATCCTATTACATTTCCAATTTCAAAATAATTTATCATTTATCTATTTTCTATTTACTTTTTCGTATCGTCTATTTTCTAATGCCCTTCAAAACTAAAATTTCAACTGCGTACACAACCTCGGGCAAAATCGATGATTATTACTAGACATCGGATGTTTATGCAATTTCCAATTTTTATAGAAACATTTTAAGAAAGTGGATTGAAATAAAATTTTATTTTTAATGGGGACAGCCTTTGTAGATCCAAAGCAAATAAAAATCGTGTTAAATTCTCTCGAATTTTATATTATAGCATTTTTTTAACATTTCCATAAGCCATAAATGCATAAAGATCCGATGTCTAATTATTACACATGCACATGATAACTTGCACATTAGGAACATTCCACCACACAATTAGCATCTGGAAAGCTATCACTTCGCAAACGTACAATTATTTACGGGAAAAAACAAGCATCCGCGTTTGTACAAGCATTTTTTACGTCTGCTTAACGTAAGGACATAAAAACAGTGTTACACGGTTACAAAAAACACAAACTTTAATAACACGATTTTGCTTTAATATGATAGTCGAACACAGAAAAAAACATGAAATAGTCAAATTACTACTTATTATTATTTATTACTGTAAATGTCTCTGCGTACTACGATTTTATATATTCTATAATCATTTTTTTGAGTTCAAATAATATTTTCTATTACTAAACTACGAAAATCTCTAAAACGAAATATATTTCTTGATTTTCACAAAATCTCAGAAATGATAAATATATTTCATTTAGCCCGAGTGTTGAAAACATTTATACAATGTAGCGAGATAATCAAATTAAATCTTCAAGTAGTTATACATTAAACGATTATTAGCAAAAATTGGGGTGAAGCTGGTTATTAGTATTCTGGATTTCGAGATCGTTTTGTTCATCAATTTTGAGGAATTTTTTGTTTTGGAACTATTGAACTTTATGAATTAGGATTTTTCCCACGTATTTATGGGTACATAAGTTACGTAAAACTTTTTGAATAAATATAATAAAAACTACAAGATTTGCATATTTTTTTATACAGTATATTTTAGAAAATATGTGTGACTGTTGCCATAATTCCGATCCGAAAAGAAAAATGCGGAAGTATATTAATCGATATGAATGTAACTATGGTCCGAATCAAATCAATTAAAAATCCTTATTATTTACGAAATGGCGGCATTTTGAACTGAAGCTACTGATTTTAAAAAATATTTTTCCACCTTTAGCACGTGAAAAAATAAGAAAACAACAAATCTTCTCGAAATTTTAAGTGAATTAGTCAACTCTCTTGAGAACTTGAGATATCACGGCAACTTACTATAATAAGTATACTTATTAATCGGTGCTTTATTTATTTCGTAGCCAGAGAACATAATGTGTAGAACACGGACGTCCCATCAGATAAAGCTGATCGACTTCGGTCTTGCTCAAACTTTGAAACCGGACACACCGATCAGGGTTTTGTTCGGTACACCGGAATTCATTCCACCGGAAATCATTAGTTACGAGCCGATCGGTACCGAGTCGGACATGTGGAGCGTCGGTGTGATTTGTTATGTTCTGTGAGTGCTTGTCGAATTAAGAAAACTGTATTTCACCGACGGAAGGTTTATCGAACGTTAAACAACGTTTTAATCACTCAGGTTAACCGGTTTATCGCCGTTTATGGGCGACAACGACGCCGAAACATTCGCCAACATTACTCGAGCGGATTACGACCTAGAAGACGAAGCATTCGACGCAATATCGAACGACGCTAAGGACTTCATTAGCGGTTTACTTGTCAAGCGAAAGGAGTATGTAGTGATCTGCTAATCGAATCATTAAGCGGGCCTCCAAAATCTATTTGAAAAATCGAATGAGTCAATTAAAAAGTCTCCGGTGCACGGTGATTGGATCTGTAGGACCCGTGACGAGATTCGTGTTTAGTTAACTTCCTCGGATGACTTAATAGCTTAACGCTAGAACTACCGAGTAATAAATACAACTGATATATATTGCTTTGTAATAATGACAAGATCACATATCTATTCAAATCTAATATCATTTTCATTCTAACATGTGCTTGAATGAAAAATTTCATTGAAAAAATTCTGATGAAAACATTTTTATAATTTCAGTAATTGTGGAAGAGAAAATTAGGAACCAGTCATTTTGACTGCTTCTGTAGTTCTAGTGTTAAACATATTCGCTTCCATTATCTGTAATAGTGTTCCGCGATAAAGCGATGATCTCATTACAACCAAAAAGAACAATATTTATTAATGAAAATGCAGGCTAAATATTTAGTATCTATACATTGTGAGTAGCTCTCTTCACCCGTGCACTGGACGGTTAATATTATATTTATATTTAATATTCATCTCTATCGAAACGGTAAACAGAAACGTAGTGAGATAGTAAAATTTCATTTAAATCGACAGATGGTCATATTATTAATAGGAACACATTAAATAATTATTGTACGTATTAAGCTCATAAATTCCCACAAAATCAAAATCATCTATTTAACACTAGAACTACCAAGCAGTAAATGCAACTGGCATACATTGCCTTATAACAACAACAAAATTGCAGTTGTTTAGATTTCATACCAGTTTTGTTCAAATATTTACTTCGATAGAGAAGTTTATTAAAAATTTTCCCATGAAAGCATATTTACAATTTCGTCATTTCTAAAAGACAAAAATAGGAGCAAGTCATTTTGACTTATCTGGTAATTCTAGTGTTAATTAAACCGAAACTGAAACTGTCGAATTTATTATAGAGGGCAACTATACTTCCTTCAGCCCTTTTGCAATCTAAAATTCCTAATAAACTCGGATTTACTTGAATATACCATAATAAAGATGAATTTTTAAGCGTGGTCGAAAATTGGTGTCACGCATACGTGACCAATATGGTACCGTGAGTCCAACTAATACTCGTACGCTCTTAAAAATCGCATAACTTTGTCAATAGTGGACTATAATACTTGAATTTTTTTTAGAAGTTGAAACAATTGGATCACTACATAAAGTGAAAGAAATTTTTTACAAATGTTGCAATTGATCGAAATTCCAGAGAAAATACTAAAAGTTGTATTTTGCAACTTTTTAATGTGGACTTACATTGAAAATTTAGAAAGTACGATTTGTAGATCTGTATAAATCTGTATATATTCTGTGAGAATTTCATCAAAATCGGTCAACTTTGCAATGAGCTACGGATGTTCCAAAATGATCACATAAGGGCGAAATTCCCTGAGAATTTTTTTTCATCGTTAAACGTGTGTAGCTCAGTGCAATGTTGACCGATTTAGATGAAATATTCAGAATATGTATAATTGATACAGATGTACAAGACGAACTTTTTAAATTTTTAATATAAGCCCGCATAAAAAAGTTGCAAAATACAACTTTTAGTACTTTCTCTGTAATTTCGACCAATTGCAATTTTAATCAAACATTTTTCTCACGTTATGTAGTGATCCAATTGTTCTAACTTCTCAAAAAAATTCAAGTAGTATAGTCCAATATTGACAAAGTTATGCGATTTTTAAGAGCGTACGAATATTAGTTGGAGTTACTGTACATAACTTGTTAAACTTATTTTATTTGTCATTTTTCACGTTAACGGTTTGAGATTAAATCAGATTTCTTGTTTTTGATTGATTATTCAAAAATTCTGGATATCCTAGTTAATTATTAACAATACTTTAACACTAAATCTATGGAACATTAAAAGTGGCTATTTCACATGGCTTCGTAAAGATAACACGAGTGTATTTATTCAGATTTTAGGCGGTTTTTGTCAGAGTACACGTCCAAAGAAATTTTCTTCAATAATCCCTTGTTAATGCATCTTTATAATCGCAATAACCATCGATTAGAAAACTATTTCTTAGAACGTAATTAGTAACTTAAAATTTAAAACTCTTGAAACTTAACTACTGAAAAGTTTTAGAAAGTAATTCAAACTAATATGGACATATTCAATTTATTGAAGTTGCATTCCTGTATGGGATAAATTCTTATGATTGCATTTACTATTTTATAGATTGCGAATGTCGGCAAGGCAGTGCTTGAAACACTCGTGGATGGCACAGCACACAGAAGCTATGAGCAGAATAGCCTTGCCAACAGAAAAACTGAAGAAATTCATCGTGCGAAGAAAGTGGCAGGTAAGGGTAAAAACAATAAAAAACTTTCGTTGTGTTTGCAGTTTTTGCTGTTGCTTTCTGTTTGCATAATCAACAGAGTGTATCGTTTTATAGCGACGATAATCAAATTTTTGAACTGGTAATTTTACACAACCAGAATCGTAAAAATCGTTCTTGTAAATATTTCTATCACACATTACGTTCTATTCGCGTTCAATTTTTCTGAGTACATTACATTCTCGGTCATACTTCTCAAAATATAATTACAACTTTTGCCAGAGTTGAATAATTTACTACCATACGTTATATGGTAACTGTTACACCACTACTGTTTAAATATTTCCATATGTAACAAGCGAAATAATATTTGCAAATGTCGTTCGGTTACAAGAAAAATTAAAACAATAATGGTGACAATAATATCTTTACAAATAAAAATATAGACATCAACTTTCTCTTTGCAAAACGTTTGACATTTGATGTTAACAAAAAATTCATTCTGAAACAAATTGGTCTCCTCTGTCCCGTTATTTTCATTGTGGAATAGCAATTAATTAGTAATGAATTTTGGAATAAATATTTTTGAATACTTTGGCATTTACATTTTAAAGACATAAATAATAAGAAAAGAAAATCGAAGGTAACGTCATTTAAAGTCATTATTGCCGCTGTATATATCAGCAGTCTACAAAAAACTACACAATTATCTTGGAGTAATATCTTGGACACTATCAGTTCGCAAACATATGATTATTTAACAGGAAAAAACAAACATAATTCGTTTGTTTACACCAGGTAACAGAAAGACCAGGACACGATCTTAAACCATTAAAATAATAATACAATAATAACATGATTTCACTTTAATAGATGAATGCAAACACAAACATGAAACAACCAGATTACATATGTCATTATCTTTATATATATATATATATATATATTATTATTATTATTATTATTATTATTTATATATATATATTATTTTAAACTTAAAATTATTGATTACTGTAAACACATTCCACTGATAAATTACGATTTTCTACAAAATATATGCTAGAATACGCTAGAATAATTTTCACTTTGAATTCAAATTATGATGTTTCAATAGTAAGGTTAATGTATGAAATTACAAATATTCTCTATAGTTGCAAATTTCGAAAATTTCGAAACCGAAACGTATTCCTTAATTTTTGTAAGTATAATGACATACATTATTATAGCTACACATACATACTACCATAAAATCTCCAGTATAATACGCATGATTCATTCAACTTAAGAATTGTTGACAAAATAGAAATTTTTCTACGTAACATGCAACAATGCATTTTTCGAATTTTAAAAATCTAATATAATACGAACAAATATTCGTGATACCTAAATATTACTGGGAACATTTTGGAAGCGCTCTAATTACTACAAGTAGTCGAATTTGGATCGGTGCATAGGTCAAACCACCATGAACCATCAGAAAAAAAATCTTTTAATTATTGTAGTTATTGTTATTAATTACCTATAGATTTTTCTTTTCGTTAATCAATGCATCTTGGAAGAAAAAGATTTACAGTGTTATCAATGGTGTTAATTGGCTATTAGTTGTAAATGAAACCCAGTATTGATCAAATTATATTATTAGAACTACAGTAAGTAATGTATATTCATTGTGCATGTGACGGATACTGTTATCTATGGAATTACTGAATGCGTATTTGCAATTTGCAAACATCAATAAAAAGAAAATAATAATTCAGTATCGATGAGCTGCCACTTAAAATTACATGATGTAATAATACGGTACCCACATATATTCAAATGGTAGCTGGCTGAAACGATGAAAAATTCGTTATTGTACTCGAGATTTTATGATACTCCACGCACATCACAGTCTCACCATACACTCCCGGACAAAAAGATAGCACAACAATAAATTTAATGAATGTTCATATTTAAGCTCAAAGTTCTATAAACATTTAATAGTATATGTATACATTTCACTTAAATAGCATGATACGAAAGTGACAAATGAAAACAACGACAGTCCTTCCAGTTTCTTAACATAATTATCATATTTCAGGCCGGCGAAAAGATAGCAGCCGGCAAACAAATGAAATTCTTACAAACAAAATGACATTGTTTATCAATTTAATAATGTGTCGAACTTCCTTTGTTTTGTATTAATTCCACCATTCGTCTCGGTAAAGATTTGTATAAATTTTTTATTTTTTATTTTGTGGAAGTCTGTCCCATTCTCTTCTAGTGCACTCCTTTTAATCTTGAATCGTATCGAATTGTCGATTACCGGCGTAAACAGCTCGTGAGAGTTCTCCCCAACAATTTTCTATAATATTAATGTCAGCGGACCTTGCAGGCCAAGCGAGAACGGATATATTTTCGGACTCAAAAAATTCCTTCACAACTCCAGCTTTTTATGAACGGACGCGTTGTCCTGTTGGACCACATAATTTGGTCCTCCGATGCGAACTGCATGATTCTTAAGTTGCTCTTCGATTAGTTTTTTATACATTGCAGCATTCATTCGATAGTCAATGAATTGTATATCTGTTCGTTCGTTGTACCCAATTCCGGCCCATACCATTGTGCTGCCTCCGACCATTTGTCGACGAACTTTTCATAATTGCTCTTTTCTAATGTCATGGAAATAGTAATTAAAGCCATCCGGACCGTCTAAATTAAATCTTTTTTCATCAGAAAAAATTACATATTGCCATCTTTTCTTCCATTGAACGTGTTCCTTTGCGAAGTTTAAACGATCCATTTTGTGGCGTACCGTTAGTGGCGGTTTTCTCTGAATTTTCTTCCGTATAAGATGTTCACAGGTTTGAATGACACGTACATTTCTAACGTTGGTTTTGACATCTGTTTCATGAGCAATTTGTCTCGCTATTAGGCAAGAATTCGATGCCGTACGAAGAATTGCTCTTTTCTCACGTTTCGTTAATGCTGATGGCCGGCCAGTACTTTTTTTCCGTCCGTAATTTTTCACATTTTTTATCAAATTGTAAATTACTTTCCGACTTCTTTTGATAGCTGAAGCAATTTTATAGATAGAAAAGTTTTGGTCCTTTAAAACAAGAATTGTGTTAATCTCTTCTTTACTCGATCTCTTTCCTCGTCCCATGACTGACCAAATGCTTCAATCTTTTAAACTACTTGGGATTTAAGTGTTTTAAACTGACTGACACGTCTAGCCTCACAGAAAGTTTGACAAACACTAGTAATTATTATGAAAATTCTAAGTGTGCTATCTTTTCGCCTCCCTTCTTTTATAGCATATTCCGAGAAACTGAAATAAAAACAAATACTTGCAGGTTCGAGCTTGTTTACTACGCTCCCAAGACGTGCCAGAAGTTTGGAGCACTAAGAATTTTTTATACGTCTGTTTTACGTGAATAATATAATACACGTATTCTTCGTTTTGAGATTATTTATAAACGTCAAAATGTTATAAATGATAACTGAAACACAGTTGAGAATCGTCCAGTATTGCCACAATAAAAACTCCTGCACCTCTTCCTATGGTGCGACTCTCCTGGAATTACTATGTACCCTTACATGGCACGATAAAAAAACTATTTAGAAAAACTGTACTTATGCATCTTCTGGGGCAGTAAATGTACAGTAAATACTCAAAAAATTGTTTTATACGTGCACTGCCATATACAGTTGATGCGACATAAAACCATAAAACAATATATGTGTATAAAAAGATTTTCTAATCAATTTTTGGATTGCGTTATACGAAACTTTAATGTATAAACTTATTATCAAATTATTAGAGTCACAGTATTTATTATTATAGTAGACGTTCATAGAAAAATTGATTATTTCATTGAAATAATTGATTATTTCACTTCATACAAATGGCTTAAATAATTAGATCACCCAGTAATCGTTGTGGCTAGCTAAAATAATTCGCAATTAAATTATGCAGTGAAAGTTAGAACCGGATTATTAACAGCAAGAAAGCATCGAAACGTTTCTAGATATTTAGATACCAGTCGCTGCAGTTTTAATGAAAGAGTGAAGGTGGTTTGGCAGAAAAAAATTACATATTGCCATCTTTTCTTCCATTGAACGTGTTCCTTTGCGAAGTTTAAATGATCCATTTTGTGGCGTACTGTTAGTGGCGGTTTTCTCTGAATTTTCTTCCGTATAAGATGTTTACAGGTTTGAATGACACGACGTACATTTACAATCTGTCTCGCTGTTAGGCAAGAATTCGATGCCGTACGAAGAATTGCTCTTTTCTCACGTTTCGTTAATGCTGATGACCGGCCAGTACTTTTTTCCGTCCGTAATTTTTCACATTTTTTATCAAATTGTAAATTACTTTCCGACTTCTTTTGATAGCTGAAGCAATTTTATAGATAGAAAAGTTTTGGTCCTTTAAAACAAGAATTGTGTTAATCTCTTCTTCACTCGATCTCTTTCCTCGTCCCATGACTGACCAAATGCTTCAATCTTTTAAACTACTTGGGATTTAAGTGTTTTAAACTGACTGGCACGTCTAGCCTCACAGAAAGTTTGACAAACACTAGTAATTATTATGAAAATTCTAAGTGTGCTATCTTTTCGCCTCCCTTCTTTTATAGCACACTCCGAGAAACTGAAATAAAAACAAATACTTCCAGATTCGAGCTTGTGTTTACTACGCTCCGAAGACGTGCTGTTTACATTCAATCTATAACATTTAGGAAACTATGAACATACCATTCAAAATATGGAAATATTACCCATGAGCTATCTTTTTGTCCGGAAGTGTACATACAGTAAATCCTACCTAACTTACTAACGATACGAGCATGGTTTGATCACTCTGTGCGTGTGCGCGTGTGTTTCCGTTTGTTGCGACAGAAAACAGGAAACGCCATTCGTGCACTCGGAAGAATGGCAATCCTTTCGGCGAACAACAGAAGAAGTCCAACGGCAACGGTCGAGTCATCGCCTACATCGGAACCGTCATCGAATCCGATCGACTCTCCGAGAACGGTGGACGTCGAGCCGTCATCGGACGAGGGGCCGAAAAAATACGTCGCCGAGAACAAAAGCGAGACAAGCCAAGCGGACGCCGCGAAAAGGAACGTGTATTCTTTCTGTTATAAGACAGAGGTGAGCATCTTTCCGGAAGAAACGTTAGACGCTGCTCGAAAAATGGAAACGCGCGCCTTCGAGTCGGACCTTGACGACTCCAGTTTGAAAAATGAACCTCCGAGGGACCTTGCGAGATCGTGTTCGTGGAAAACTGAGACCGAAGGGATCCAGGAAACCGACACCGCGCAGACAACCGTGGACCGAACAGCCTCCTCCTCCACGGAGGAGTTAGTTTCTGCGACGGAAACGCTCGGAGAGGGAATGGAGATCGTGACGGAGTACCAAATGGAGAAGTCGATCGTTATTAAAGAAGACACGTCGATCGTGAAAAGCATTCGCTTCGAGGAAAAGGATGTGAACAGTTTCGAATACGAAGAAGAGTACAGTAATAATCGTCGAGAAGGGTTTCCAAAGTCCAACCTAAACATCGAACACGAGCGCACCTCCGAGTCTTTCGTATCAAGTTCAACGTTAAACGTTCACGAACAACACGTAGATCGAGAGGTTTCGAGGAGCGAAGGGAAAACGGATCAGGACACGAGCCTAATCTCGCAGAATTCACGACGAGTCTTCAGGGGTGATTCTAGAGATTCGGGCATAGGCGATTGTACTTTGTCCGCTTCTCTGCAACACGTGAACGAGATCGGTATCTCGTCGATCAAAGAGGAGGAGGACAATGAGAATAACAATGGTAACGTGAAAGATGTCTCGACACGGTTAGAGTATCGCAAAACGACGGAGGAAATGACGGATCCGCCGGAAAATAGTCGAGACTCCGCTGCTGTCACTATGAGTGGTGTCACTAAAACTTCGCGTGAATTTAATCGGCATGAAGGTGTGTCCATTTTGCGGTTTGTTTTAGCGACACACAGCTTGAGCTTTAATTGATTTTAAACGTTCGCATGACGATTTACTTTGAAGCTCAGATCGAACGAAACTGTTATATTTTAAGAATGAAAGTTCATTTCGTTCATCGATATTTTGATTTTTTTAATGAAGGTTTTCTTCTCTGTTCCGAGTTAAAACTTTCTACGTTGACGCATTAACTAGATTGTGTTGGAGTTCAGTTTTAAATAGATATTTTATGTTAGATTAACAGAAGCTCTGGAGAATCGTGTAATTTTTTAACAGACATTTCAGGATAAATACAATTTTTGTGCGTTTCACACAAGTTTTGTCTATTTCACCGATGAAATGTCTAGCTACTAGATTGCCGATTTTATGTGTTTGTGGCAAAAATAAGTAAGCGAAACATACAGAGCAAAACATTTAGAAAAATTTGAGAATATTTTTATCGTACTTTCGATTCACTAAAACTATTAAGGAAGAAATACAATTTTATTGAATTTCTATGTCATATAATTAATTCAGAAAATTTTTGTTTTGCATAAAGATCCACAGTCTAATAATAGTTTTGAGTCACTTGGTAATGAAGTTTTTACGTTACGCTGTAATCTAGTTAATTTCAGTTCCAATAAATTGGTATTTAATGGTATTAATATCATAATAATCATTTCTAAGCATTTTAATAACGATCGACGTCGGTGACCCTCGTGGCACTCAACGTGTAAAGTAATATTATTATTATTTATATTACTTAAGGAATTTTTTCTTACTTTTCCATGATTTAAGAGACTGTAAGCAATAACTTTAATTTTGTGAAAACAGAATAAACATTCTTGTTTACCTAGAGCTATTTTCTACTTTCAAGAAAATAAAAGTTTAGTACTTGGACGAAAACATATGAAATAAAAGTTCCAATTAACACATTGCATTTTATAACAGTTTTCTCGGAACAGAAGACTATATTAATTTTAACTGTTTCATTCGACCTATGCTTTTAAGGGAGAACGCTACAATAATTCCGGATACAAAAGGTTTTGATTTTTGACGAAAAGAATTCAAGGAAATATTGTCTATAAAGAGGTTGGGGTCGTTTTTTTTTCAATTGACTTCAATCGATTTGGAATCACCATCAGAAAAGGTCCACTTTCTAATAACACAAATTATGAATGACTATTTATTGTACTGATCGTGTACGTAAAACAGTGCATAATTACTTACCAGATTATGAATACAACATATAATTATTTCGTAAACAGCAACAGACATGAAAGGGTAACTTACACTGATTGTCTTTGGAATAATTTTGAGCAGCTACTCAATAGCCAACACAAGTATAGCCGCCTATAGTTTAGGTTTGAAAATATTGACTTAATTGCTTTATCAAACGAAACTTTCGACAATAAAATATATCTTGAACCACGTCTGTCATTTTGAGAAACAATTGAACTCACACTGATTCGCTTCTGGCCCTTAAAATATATTTTTCGTACTGTAGCTATGTAATCATTCGATCGCCTACTATATATAATATAAGTGCACATTTTGTTTGGCTTGTAAAATTAAAATGAAATATGAAATTCCAACTTTCAAACACTTTGCATTCAAAATAGGAAGCTTCATTCTTCAAATCTATAATAGATTGAGTCATGAAAACAATTTTTTGACATTTTTACAGACCTTTGAATTTGTATAATTTTTTAGACAAAACGTGTATTCAGTTTCCTAGCCGCCATATCAAATAAAAACGTTGTTTCAAAAAATGAACTAAGAGGTGTGAAATTAGAGATTTCAAGCTCTGAAATGAGACCCCGTTTGTTATTATACCATTTTTTTTTTATTACAAAATTGTCACAGTTGAAATATCGACAATTTTTCACAGAATATGAAATTTAGTATAGCCATCTTTATATGGACCACCCTGTAATATACCAGAAGAAAAGTCGGGCTGATGGGCTATAGGGTAGACTGTGCATTTATAACAAAAATGAGTCGGTGAAACACAAAATAGTAGACATTAGAAGAATTTAGAAATACTGTTATGTTATTTTCAATCTACTAAAATGATAAAGTAAGCTTTTTTTTTACCAATTCAGGTAGAAAAATTTTATTTTGCATAAAGAGCTGAACTCAAGTTATAGCACAATTTTCCCTTTAAATTGATTTGTGATGCACTAAATGATTATTCGAACTTGTTGAAGATAGCAAAATGGCGTTCTCCCTTGAAACGTTTAACGATCTATTCGGAACATTATATGTACATTTTCGTGATTACAGATCCTACCGAAATTGAGGACCCGCGGCTTCTAATTGGTCGGATTCGAAGTAAATTCGTGCCAACCGGCAACGTGAGTCGCACTGCGAAATTATTCGAGAAGGATGCAGCAGCGTCGAAACCACCGCCGACCATAAATCCTGTGACGCAACGAGCGTACCCCACGGTCCCCGTTGCAACTACAAAGCCCCACAACGAGAGGGTACAAAAAGCGTTTGCGTTCTGGAATAAATAATAAAGAAAGAAGAATAAGAGAACAAAGCGCGTCGAGTACACGCTATTCTCGAGGCGCTCAACGGAAGCGTCCGTTATTCGTCTTCCGTTCGAAACTCGGATTAATGAGATTATTACCGATAATTTTTTCCTCCTATTTTTCGAAATCCGTAAACTCGTTGCCAAACAGTTAATTTATTATCCTGCGATTTCACACCGTCGCGACAAAATGCGAACTCGCGCTTTAGAGTAAGTACTGTGACGTTCACGACATAAAAAGTATTTATTTAATAATTTTGATCAGCCCCGTGTAGTCCCAGACGTGCACCCGTCAGATTTTAATGTCGCTTAAATCTGTTTTATTTTATTTTATAACTTTTCCTATTTGTTGAAATTTGTTGTAACGCAACATTAATTAAGACCGATCGGATGTTCGATTTTAAGATTAACATTTAACGTGTAGATAATACATTCAGTGAATTTCGATGGTGTTTCGTACGTGAGATACATTTGGAACTTTTGATTTGTGAACGATAAACGCGGATAGACACCTTTTGGCTTTTTCGATGCGTGTAAATAGCTGTCGGTGACATTTTACAAGCGTAGCGGTGTAATAATGTACTTATTGCTTCACTTCTATTTGCACCTTTTAGTTTTTTTTTTTTGCGAACATACGAAACCGATTACATGTATTATTATAATAAGTTATACGTGAATTAAAAAAAAAAGCAATAAAAAATGTGTACCCTGACTGCTCGTATTGTAATCAGACGTGTGACCTATCCGTAGTTATGACGAAAAGAAAATTTTATCTTTTAACAAACTATATCAATATTTTTCGAGTATTCTGATATAAAATATTTTAGATATGTGGCAAACGTGTATTTTTAGATCTCTTCTAAGCAATTTTGGCAATAAAATAAATTACCAGCTTGGATATTTTAATTTCGTTTTGCAATTGTTTTTATTACTATTCAATCTATTATTATTCTATTATGTCCAAATTGTATGACAGTTTGTAAATTACGATATGGAGTCGCTAATAATATAGCATATTCAACCGGTTACTGCGACGATAAATATTTAATTTAACAATGTTATTATTAATCCTTTTGTCTATAAAATAAAACAAAAATGAACGTTTTTTAAAAAGATTTATCGTTCGTGTTTGTGAAGCATTCTTATTTCCACAATTTTATTTACAAAAATAAACAGCTAACTCGTGATCCTCTTGTGAGAATTATAGGTTAAAATAAACTGACGCTTTATAGATTATTAGCAACATTTTTATTATTATGTTGTGAAGAAAAATTGTTCCGAATATCGTCGCTTGAGAACAAGTGTTGTTAAAATAAATCTGTCGATCGACACAAAAGTCAAATTGCCAAAACTTAAATTATTTAAATACGACGCATATTTTTACCATACAAAATCAAGAATTAAGACTAGAACTACCAAATACCGAGATTATAAAAATGATTTCATCAGTTTTTGAATGAACTTCTTCATTGAAGCACATGTTAGAATAAAAACGGTATTAAATTTGAATAAAGGTGGTCTAGTCATTATTGCAAAGCAATATACGTCAGTTGTATTTATTACTCGGTAATTCTAGTGTTAATCGGACGTACCGATGGTTTTGTCGGTAATTATACAGAAAGCTAACGCCATCTTGAATTTCGATGATCTTTAAATATATTAACGGAGATAACTTCTAACGTTCTGAACTTTTTTCTACATATGTAACCGTTGTTCGACCTTAGTTTCTCTGAGATATTCACAAAAAACCATGGCAATTATTTACAATATGGCAGTACCCTGAAATGTCGTTGACCTTGACATATGTTGTCAACGTCATCCTCCCAAGTAATCTACAGGAGATTTTCATACTTGGAATACACTTTATCAACACTTTACATATATGTACATTTCAAAAAGTCAGCACGTGGTATATATGTATTGTACATGGTAAACTTGTCGAAAAGCTACGGCCTTACCGATTTGTAGTTAGTTGGGGTTAGCGTGGAGGGCGGAGAAAGGCCCTTCCATATATAGGGTGTCCCAGCGTTAGTGGTACAATCGTGAAGGGGGTGATTCTACATGAAAAAATAAGTCGAAAATATACAATAAAATTTTTCGTTTGATGCTTTGTTTTCGAGAGAATCGATTTTAAAGATCTGTCAGGTTTGTGTGCTTCAGTATATGCAGGAAGTAGATTTGGTTGGTCATGATCAGACGCGTCAGACAATTCCTCTCGAATAGCATGCGTATTCGCTGCATTCCAAACTCCATTTTCTCGATAACGAAACTTCGGATGAAAAAATTTTATTCTGTACTTTCGACTTATTTTGTCATGTAGAATCAGCCCTTTCTCGGTTTAAACCACTGACGCTGGGACACCCTGTATACAAAAATCCCTTCGAAACCCTCTCCCCACGCTAACCTCAACCATCTTCAACTGTACCTTCTGTTTACGATCCTGTATATGATCTGTATATTCTTTGTTAACAAAGTAACTTTGATATGTATGTAGATATAAAATATATATATAAGCACATCCCCCAGACGACCGATTACCTCTATAGCTAATACTAACGTATACTTTGCTAGGGACATATAATTATAAGCAGAATTCATAGTAGTAGTACAAATAGGTTTTTGTGAATATCTCAAAGAAGCTAAAACCGAGCAACGGTTATGTGCGGGGTGGCCCACATAACTCTTAACAGCTCAATATCTCGAAAACTATGCCATCGATTTTAAATTTCTTGGTCTTAAATTACATGGATCTGAAGGGCTTTTCTAATTACGTAAGCGTGAAGTGACGCCCCCCTTTCCCTTTAAAAGAGGCCGGGGTACCTTCATAATTTTAAATAGAACCCCCTATAAAACGTTACATATTTAGATTCTACAGGAAAAAACAAGTCAATTTTTTTGCCGTTTCATTATTCGTTGAATTAAAGAACGACCGATATGTGGTGTTTGTACATGTTTAAGCTGACTAATATGAGGATTTAATGTAATTGCAGCAAGAATATTGACACTATTGTTTTCATTAGTGACAGGTTTAGGTTTATTGCGAGGTTTTTTTTACACAATTCACCGTGCTCACGAAGCCGCTTTTCTAAATTATAAAATGTTACATGACATTTTTCGATCCCATAATGTTCAACAAACATCACTGCTACACGCCGATAATTTTTTTGCCATTCATCGAACACTAATAACATATTCACTTGTATATCAAAAATAGCCATAATCACGATGTTACTGCTTGAATAACAGCTCTAAATTGAGAACCTTTTCATGGATAATTGAGTCGTACTCAAGAATTGTAAATATTATTGTTTGTGTTCCTTCATGAATAAGCAAAGGACTCGAGCGCGTATACATAATTCCATAACGCTATTTCCGAGCGCTTCGAGTAAGTACATACCTAAAGGTCGATACTTCAAACTATTATATCTCATTATGGAAACATCTGACAAAAAAATGTTTCCGACAAACTTTACTGGTTTTTTTTTTGTAGAATCTAAATATGTAACGTTCCATAGGGGGTTCTATTTAAAATTATAAAAGTACCCCGGCCCCCTTTAAAGGGAAAGGGGGACTCCAATTCACGATTATGTAATTAGAAAGGCCCTTCAGATACATGCAATTGAAGACCAAGAAATTGAGGATTGATGGCATAGTTTTCGAAATATTGAGCTGTTAAGAATTATGTGGGCCACCCTGTATATAGGAAAAAGTTGTTCAGAATCATGCCCGCGACAAGATATTTAAAGATCATCGAAATCCTAGATGGCATCAGCTTTCTGTATAATTACCCTGTATTTACTATTTATTTACTAAATTTTATCTTTTTTCGTGTGCATTAAGCACGTGTGGCGGATGGACGGATAATTTGCATTCTTCATCGATCTCTAAACAATAAAACTTATCCTTCGTCGCCCGTTCCCAACGGACCGTTATATCACCATTGAGGGTAGGAGTTGGGTTCCTGAATTGCACAAATATTGAAGAAATGACTACTCGATGCCTTCTTCAATAATTTAAAATCTCATAAATAACTCACCCGGTTTTAGCAAAGTTTACCCACATTGTGGTTAATCGTTCCATTACGGCTCGCTCTTTTGTTCCTCTCGGAGGTGCCACGTTTTGTTCACCCTTCAAAGGAAGTAAGTTAAACAAATACGCCAATTCGTCGCAATGGGAAGCGCCTGAAACATTTTTGATAATCTACATAATCACTTCACAGACATCAATGTATTCGGATGACATAAATGGATGATCAATTTATTAGAGGCACAATACGATAAATATATTCACAGTGAATTCTCGATGTACAGTGAGTCACGAAAGTATTCGAACGCTCCGAAATAAAAAGTTTAGAGCTTAAAAAATACGAATCATATATTATGTGTTTGGTTTATCTGAAAACGGAAATATCTCGTGACGCACTGTAATTACGAAAAAAAAAAAATTGTTTACAAAAATTGTTCGGAATGAAGGGAACAATCATATGGTGTAATTTTCTTCAGGACTCCAATGATGATGGTGGAAATTTCAAAGTCCAATTAATCGTTTTAAATGAGACCATATATTTTTTTTGTCTTAACACATTATGTGTTATTTACTGACACAGAATATTAGAAATTGTATTATTTTATAACTTCTGAAGTAGGCAATGGTAGTACATATCTGGTTGCTGGCTATTAGCTGCACACCGAAAAATTGTTCATACCGAACAATTTTTGTAAACAATTTTTTTCCATTACTTCAGTGTATCGCAAGATATTTCCGTTTTCAGATAAATGAAACACGCTGTATATTATCATTGTTAAAGATTAAAGATATGTCGTATTCATTTGCCTGCATACACCAATCATTAAGTTACTTTCCGACTCGACTGTATAATACTACTAAATGTGTCTTTACAATTTTCATACTTTTTAAAATAACAATGAGAATGTAGTATGGGTGAGTTGCCATTAAAAAATCTATCGTTATAATTAAACTTTATTAAACTTCTTAGTCAATTATAAGAAACAGAAGTTAAATAAAGATGTACTTTGTTAATAATATTAATAAGCTAGGAATAGCGTAACGGTACTCTTAAATTCTTCTAATATCTTCAAAATTTTATACTTTTCCAATTAAATTTTACCATAAATCCGTAATCTAGTTAAAATATAAAGTTGTTATTTAATGCAAATGGTTCTAATAATTTGATCACCTATTGTTAACTCTAAAGCTAGCTTATTGTAACGAATAATCTACAAATAGAATGGTTTTTTTGCATAAACAAAGGAATTATACTTTACAAGATGTAGCGGGTACAAATTCTTATCAATACCAAACGAACTATACAGAGGTATATTTACCTATTAGAAAAAAGAATTTAGTGATTCAAAGAAAACAGAAACTTTTACTTTTATATAAGAATAGAGTTAAACGAAATACCTTTTAAAATTATTCAATGAATTTAGACAAGAAAATAAGCAACTGCAGGATACTAAATAATTATCATAATTCGTCGAGATTCTCAATATCGAGTTGTAACAAAATTAATAAGCCTAAAAAATGCGAACGTGTACTGAAAAACAATAAAGAGCTTATGAAGAAGATTGAAAAAATATTAAAATACAATTATTTTTATATTTCAACTTAATCTCAAAATCCCTAAATTAAGTCGAGTAGTCGAATAAAAATAAAACAATAAAGTTTGGAAGTACACTTACCGGAAATGTATCGATTTATCAAGAGATCTGTGAACGTCTTTTCATTACCAACGTAGCCAAACTTATAAAAGTACGTAGGCTCTGATGACCTCTTCACTCGATCCTCCGCAAACACCTTTATGGGAATTATAACATACGTGTCACCCATGAAGTTTATCACTTCTCGTATGTTATCTTGGCTGACTGGTAGCTCTTTAAAATAACGATATTTGACAGTCTCCATTAATTCTTTTATTTCCTCGGATCCTAGTTTTTTTGCCGATGCTAATACCTCTACATACTTTGAGAAATACTCATTCCAAATGTCGATATTCTTTTTATTATTGTCTGCAGCAAAAAAGAAAGTTATAAAGGACAATTTTCTTCATTTGAAAAATATCTATACTAGTTGCAAACTATGATTTCCTTACAAGACGTTCAACTAAAGAAAAGAAACTCGTAACGTGTAAATAAGGAACATAGTGATCATTGTAGAAAAATTTCATGAGGTTTTAAAATTCTTTAAAATTAATGAACCTTTTTCTTGAAGAAGTTTTGGAAGAAGTCTTTCGTCTTAACAAAAGAACTTCGTCCGAAGCAATATGAAATTATACATATAAATACATAGAAATTATACATATAATATAAATATTCACTGATGAAGTATACAACTTATTCTTAGCCCTTTCCTCGTGAAGTTGTTAACTGTTCACAAACAATTTTATTTAAAATATAATTATTACCGATTAATTGTGAAGGCTACAAATTAATTTGTACACCTAATAAATATTAATGTGTATCAAAATCTTCTAAATCATACTAAACAAGTTTCAGCCATCATAAATGTGCGTAGAACACTAATACTTTTTGTAGTTAAAGGAAGTCAAGATCAAGTTTTTTCAAAAGAACTTATAGTACCAAGGCAAAGCGTGCTAATGTTTTTTTTTACATTCATCGTATTCTTATAAAAAGTACCTTTGAAAAACACTATAAATTCATCTGATACGTGTCCAACTATCATAGGCAAATTAGCATCATTTGAAAGTAGTTTTTCTATCGGCTCAGGAAAAGCTGGATTTTCAGATGCTGTATCTATGCAAAGGCCATACTCGAGCTCGTACATACATGCTTCCTATAGAAGGGCAAGAAACATGATATGCAACGTTTGTCAGTACAATAACACGGAATCGTACTGATGTACAAAATTTTTACATCAGTCGTAAGTAAGGAACTCTGAGCCTTAATGATGTCCGTAGCAGGTAATTCTCTCAAACGCTGTAGTATTTCCTCGGGATCAGTGGAGTCTATGCCAAGCATTGATGCCAGTCTAAAACTTCTTTTACTTGTTGTAAAACTCCAAGGACACATTATTACGCCACTTTGTAAAATCAGTTTGTGGAAGAGCCCTAAAACAAGGAATGAGACCAGATTAGTAGATTACACTAATAATAAACTAATAATAATGCTACTACAAATAATAATACAATATAATGATAATAATAAGAAAAGTATAGAATCAAGTAATAGAAGGGTTCCAATTTTCGAAACAATATTTGTTAACTGTAAACCCATTATTCAAAATAATTTTCAAATCTATATATTCTCACTTTTAACAATCTTTTTTGATATTCTTAGAAAGGTCGATGTAAATATTCATTTTCTGTAAAACTGTTTGACATAATTTTTTAATCTTCTTCTTGTTACTTTGAATCTTCTACTTGTACTCGAGCATGCAGTCGATCGTAGCGCTAATAAAATAAAAAATAAATAAAATAAAATAGCAACTAATAAAATGGAATTCTTAATAGAGAAAGAGAATATAAATTGTATAACAAAGTGATTTTAATACAATTTGTTATAGAACTTTACATTTTAGTCGGGTGTGAGTTGTTTTCTTTCAATATTACTAAAAAGATTCGATCAGAAGTAAAATTCATAGTAATTTGTTGAGTTTTTACACTATTCGTTCAGTTTTCGAAGTAGAAAAATTACCTCTTGACAATGGTGATATTGCCATAGCGTGAGCTAAGACTGCACCGGCGCTGGACCCGAATACCGTAATATTATTAGGGTCTCCACCAAAATTTTCAATGTTCTGTATAACCCATTTCAAAGCTAGAATCAAGTCTTTCAAGCCCATATTGCCAGACGCATCCTTGTGCTCCAGATTTAAGAAACCTTCGACAAATCGGTAAACATTTCTACATCTCAATTTAGGATAGTAGATTACTAAAATTTGATTTATCTCATCTAATTAATGAATTCCTAGATCATACAATTGTGAACAAAATAATCCTTAAATTTGTTATCTACTCTCTGCTTAGTCGACCTCTCTTAAAAAATAATAATTTTCGATTTTAAGCTAACGGAAGCAAATCGATAAAGAATATAGAAACAAATAAATCTGCAATTTTTCCTTGTCTTTTGAGTATAGTAATGTTTTCATGTATGTGAAAATTTCGAGCTGAAATGTCGCTTCCACTATGTATGGACGCAATTCAATGATCTCCTGCTAGTAGCATCGAACGTGGAAAAGAATAATTAATTTTTTTTTTATAGAAACTATTACCAGCATATTCGAAACATTTTCCTGATTGAGATGACAGGAATATTTACTTGTTTAATTCACGATACAGTCGATCCTCGAGTGTTGGAATAATGTTACAGTTACCCAGCTACAGCATTTGATTAAGTCTATGACCGGATATATGTCGAAAACACGGGTCTAGTTGGGGATATACAGGGTGTTCAGGCTATTACTAGCCAGCATTTGTTTTGTAAATAGTAAATATTAGAAAAAAATGATAGAGGAAAAAGTAGTACTGTTTTTTATGAGCAACACAATGACATATGCATTTTTGTTTTATTTACATTATTTTGATAGAAATGAAGGTGACCTATACAAGTTTTTAAATGGAATGCTATACATTTTTGTATGTCGTATGAAAGCGTGTGTCAAGACGAATTCATCCATCTACTACACAATAACCTTCAAGGTCATGCAAGGTCAGAAATGGAAGAAATGGAAGAAACAATTTGAATGTTGCGTACCAATGTGTTTACAAGTATTCCTTATTGATACGAATCGAATGATGTTGTCATTCACTCTGTCAGAGTGTTTACTTCTAATTTCCACCATAACGAGACAGTTTCAGTACTTGTACTTCCTAAACCGATCAATAATATCGTAATGCAATGTATGTATCGTTATTCGGTAGACGAGAAGAGGGATATGGTACGCATTTATTATCAGTGCAATAGTAATAAAAGACAAAGTGAATTGAAATACTTGGAAGAATATCCGTAAAGAGTGCAACCAAATGAAAATCAGTTTGTTTTGCTTGTAAAGCGTTTCGAAGAAACAGGGTCCGTACAAAATAATTGTCACAATCGGAGATCTGTTATTTCAGAAGATAAGAAGTTAGAAGTCCTGTTGCATTTTGAAGAAAATTCAACAACTTCCGTACGAAAAGTAGCTTCCGCGTGTGGTATTTCAGTTGGCTCAACTCATAACATCCTAAAATTACATAATTACAAACCCTTTAAATACCACAAAGTACAAGGCCTACAAGAAAGTGATCTACCGAGGCGTATTGAATTTTGCGATTGGATACTTAGAAAAAACAGAAACGACAGCAGTTTTTACAAAAAAATTCTTTGGACAGACGAATCAAGCTTCGATAATCATTGTATTGGCAATACTCATAATGCTCGCGTATGGTGTACTGAAAACCCAAGAGTGAGAAGGGAAACAAATTTCCAAGTGCAATTTCGCATAAATGTATGGCGTGGCATAATTAACAATGTGCTGTTAGGGCCTTATTTTTATAATAGAGTATTAAATGTGGAAAGATATTTAGAGTTTTTAAATACACAATTTATAGATTATTAGGAAGATCTGCCACTATCCATTACGCAAGGTATGTACTTCCAACAAGATGGGGCCCCACCACATAACAGTAGAATCGTAAGAAATTATCTTAACGACATATTTCAAAAACCGATGGATTGGAACATACGGACCTGTCAAGTGGCCTGATCTCCAGATCTATCACCTCTGTGGACTTTTATTTATGGGGTACTATTAAAGAACTATCTTATGAGACACCGCCCAGGGATATAAACGACTTGAAAACCAAAATAACATAAGCATGTGGATTAATAACTCGGACCACATTAGAAGAAGCTACCAAAAACGTAATTAACAGAGCTGAAATGTGTATTCATGCGCAAGGAAGCCATTTTGAATATTTGTTGTAGCCTCATTAATAAAGAATACTTGTAAACACATTGGTACGCAATATTCAAATTGTTTCTTCCATTTCTTCCATTTCTGACCTTGCATGACCTTGAAGGCCATTGTGTAGTAGATGGATGAATTCGTCTTGACACACGCTTTCATACGACATAAAAAAAGTGTATAGCATTCCATTTAAAAAATTGAAGGTCACCTTCATTTCTATCAAAATAATGTAAATAAATCAAAAATGCATATGTCATTGTGTTGCTCATAAAAAGCAGTACCACTTTTTCCTCCATCATTTTTTTCTAATATTTACTATTTACAAAAAAAATACTGGCTAGTAATAGCCTGAACACCCTGTATATCGGCCATACGATACAATTCTTTGAGCCACGCCGAACGTACGTCACAAATATGTGACATATATATGTGACATATATATAAATATGTCACAAATATATGTGGTAAGTTGCATAAAAAAAAAGCTCTTGCACATGACCAAAACATTATTGTATGATCTACGGAAACTATCTAAATTCAAATCCAAAATCAAAATTGAACCAACCAAAAGTGCCCAGTCTATAATTCGGTGAAACGACAACAACGTTTTTCGGTATTATATAATCAGGCCCCCAAGTTGCAGAAGCTCCGGCCCCTACAATAAATGCACCGCTATGGATCCAGAACATCACTGGTTTCGGTACGGTAAGGGAACTAGTATAAACGTTTAAGTATAGACAATCCTCGTCACCCAATATATCGTGAGGTGGGGTCTCTACTCTTTGTGGAGATACGTTTACGTTACGTCCGGTGGTATCCTTTATACCTTTCCACCTCTCAGCTGGTTTTGGATCCTAAGAACAAAAATATTAGTGCAATACGAACGTAGATTAAATTTATATTTATCTTTGATTACAAAAATCAAAATTTGTATTTGTCATGAATTATCCGGATATAAATGATAGTTAATAACGTCTACCTTACTTTTGGTCAAGTAAAAGTATTATATATTAGGAATTTTATAATAATGATATTGACAGTTTTCTAAAAATTTTTGTAGCAAAATAAACGTAACTCCTTAAATAATATGATTGCCCTTTTAGTACACCTTGTATATTGTTTGTAATGTTATTAAATCGATGTATACATTCTCTTACTTTAACAAATATGTCGGCGGCATTTATTTATCATAAATAACGTTTTTAGAGAGTTGATTAAAAAGTTCCATCGTACGATCTCAATGCAACATTTAATGTTACCGTTTTTAATCAATACGTTACGCAATACGTAAAACGGTGTTATATAAAGATTGAAAATTATATGTTGATCAAGGTAACTCCAGTTCGAAAATGACGTACTGTGGAAAGAACAAAAATTAGCAAACAAGAAAAAACGCTCATTTCATTATATAAGTATGAATTATGCATCTTCAATTCAACTGATCTAATTTTTTTCAATCGATCTTTATTTCTCACAACTGATATTTTTCATGTACATAACATTTTTACTATAAAGGTTCTGTATTAGCTTATTACCTATTTAAACGTTTTACTGTGAAATTAAAATTAAAAATAGTCTTATAATATTAACTATAAAACAGATTCACCGGACTCATTGTAGTTACTATAATTGATACTATATATCTTTTTTATCATATTAAAAGATTGTCAAGATTAAAGATTATTAAAATTATTATATTATCAAGATTAGAATAAAAATAAAAAAGTTTGTGTCATCGATTTTTTTTTTAATTTAGGAAATACAGCTACTTTGTGTATATACAATATCCATAGCAGTGTCTATGGCAAAGAGTGAACAGATTGAAAATATACAAGGTGTTTCTTAAATCACGGTACAGTCAGCCAGCGATGATTCTTCCTGAAAGATAAGCCGAACGAAAAATACTATTTCTTTATATGTCGTTTCGTTTTCGAGAAAATTATATGCACGCATCTGTTCTACAGACACGTCAGTCGACGCTTATATTTTATGATCTGAACCAAAATAAATGAAAGATCTTCATTGTTGACAAAATGGTGGTATATTGAACTCAAATGATTGATTTCTAAAATATTTTTCATCCTTTAGCACGCCAATGAAATAAGAAAAAAGCAACAATTGATCAACTAAAACTTGAAATACCGTGGCAACAATTTCGGAAAAAGTGGTTACGAGAAAAACGCGTTTGAAAATTCATCTGTGAATTTATATAAAATGCGAGTTGGATTCTTCGGACGCCTATAACTACGTTAATTTTACAAATTCAAACAAATCCTTTTGCACAGATATTCCAAAGCACTTAAGTTAACCTTCGACCGGTCACACAAAATATCTTCTACCTTTTTTACATTTTTGGTAAGTGTATTTTGTTTTCCGGTTTCTTTGACGAGGACAATGAGTGCAACGTCAAATTGTCTAATGAATTTTTACAGAAGGTTCTTCATCGTCATTAAATTATGTACATACATAAAAATGACTCATGCAGACGGTTGCGAAGAAAAACTTGTCAGGGAGGGGCCTGAAATTAACTTGAGAACCGATATAATAAACCTGTACTCGCAGCGAGGCGGAAGCACGAAACTCGCATAATTGATGTAACAGTATTATGAAAGTTTAAAATTGGCTGGGGTTTGTGGAACTTCGCGTGACCGGTCGATGGTTAAGGAAAATACAAAACAAAAAGATTTTTTGAAAATAAAAAACCAGAATCTCCCCTTAAGTGGCTCCTGTAGCTTGCAACAGATGTAGAATATTTTTATGTTACACGAAGAGGCGCAATCTACGTATAATAAATCATTTACCTTAAATCTTAGTTTTCCAACAGGAGGAGCTGCGAATGGTATTCCTCGAAAGGCGATGTAAGAGAGTCCCAGGGCACCTTTGACGTACATACCCTGCAATTTTCCCTGTTTCACGCTTACCACCGGCTTCATCATTATTAACCAATGTCCAGTCGACTTTCAACAATCCACTAAACTATATGTAGTACGAACTTCGCGCGAGATTAGTTCCATTCGTAACCATACTCGAGCAAGCTTCACGGTTAAAATGAAAGCTTTTAGCTATACGAGCTGTCCGAGGACCACAAAGCATGCACGATTTGTTTTAGGTGAATCTGATTCAACAACTGGTCAGTCACATGTCCTGTGGCCTTATTTATAGGTTTCTTGCAAGGATAACAAGAGAGTTACCATCGAGCTATAGGGAAGGGGTAACATGGCCGCTTGCGAACAACATAACGTAAGTAATAGTAGAGGGGAAAAAGAGAATAATGTATTTGTTTTTGGCGACGGTCGGTACGTTGTACTATTTTCGGCTTTTTAAGATGATTAAATATTGAATATGAAAATTCATTTAAATATTAAGATCGACTCTCGGTTCTTCATAATGGTGTCGTTTATTTGAAAATTCTCTATCTTTTTGTGCCTTTTTCAAAAAATTTTATGTGGGAAATTAGTTTCTTTTTTTTTCTCTAACTATGTTTGACAGAATCTGGTCTTTCTACTGTCGCACACATTCAACTATGGTTTTTCTGTACCTGAGGTGCTTCGTTTTCCAGACATCTTAACAATGCTTCTCCCATAATTAACAGCGTTTGATTGTTCTTGGCGAACTTCTTCAGGCCATCTTCCATTATACTTAAAAATTTCCTCTTCTCTTCTATAAAACTAATTTCTGCTTCGTCTGATAATCCTGCCTCGTGTGATGGTCCTGCTTCCTGTGATGGTCTTACTTCGTGTGATGGTCCTGCCTCGTCCGATGTTTCAGTTTCTTCTTCTTCTTCTTCTTCTTCTTCTTCATCTCTTTCTATTTCCATGTTCATGTCTTCTTCCTCATTTCGTGTATTTTTCTTTACATCTTCTGTATTATTTTTTTCTTCGCCTTCCAAATGCCATAACATTTCCATAAAGTCTTCAGGACCGTTCTCCTCGCCAGCAATAGTATGTGTCGTAGCACTCATCTGCGAATTTGTCGACGTATTTATCAGATTTTCCTCTTCCGCTCCGGAATGCATAGATAAGCATTTATTCCACCCATTTTTAATATTAGCGGCTGTGATATCGTTCCACGATTCGTTTAGTAAATAAATACAATCTTTTATATTGTATTCATCATAAAACTCTACAAGTCCTTTCTCCAACTGTAAAATGCGACGCATAATTTTCTGCCTATAATTCGTTTTCAATTGTTCAATTATGCACTGATTCATAGGTCGAATAAGCGAGGTAGTATTCACTGGCAAATAAACAATTTCAAAATTGTCATCTTCCTGCGATACATTGATTCTTTTGTGACTGGAACAATCATCTACGAGCAACAATACTTTCCCTACTATAGCATTGGCCAATTGATACTGCCGTACACTTGGTTTAAACTCTTCCTCGTACCATTCATTAAAAATTTGCAAATTTATACATGCTTGCGGCTCAGATTTGTAAACAACAGGCAGTGGCTCGCTATTTGTTAGTACTCGAGGGCTTTTAAATTTATGAATAAAAAGTGGCGAGAGTTTGTGTGTACCATCTGCATTGGCACACAGTCCAATCGATACTCTATTCTTTTTCTTTTTTAACCCCGTCAATTTTCCTTCTTTTTCTTGTAAAGTCTTCGAAGGGACAGTCTTCCATAATAGACCCATCTCGTACATATTATAGATATTGCACAAATTAAACTTCTCTTCTTGGATACGTTTTGTGAAAGCCTCTACAAACGCTTTTGCACCGTCATCGTCTGCACTTTCATTTTCTCCACGAACTAAACGGATTCTGTATCGGTTCTTAAAATTCCTTAACCAGCCTCCACTTGCAGTGAACGATGTGGATGCGAATTCACCACCAAGTTCCATCGCCTTCTCTTGTAATAATACGTCAGTCAATGGATTACCCATTACTTGCTGCTCCAGAAACCATGTGTATAGACGACTCTCTAACTCTACATACGGAGATGTTCTTCGATTCTTATGCTGTAACGTATGCCCTCCTCGGCTTCCGAAACTTGATAAAAGTGTACACTCTCGTTGAGCACGATATATCACACTTGTCGAAACGCCATACTTGCGACACAATACTTTCGTTGGCACTCCTTTCTCTGATTGTTCGGCAATTGCCATTTTTTCTTGCACTGAGAGAAAAACCCTTTTCTTATCGTGCTTTTTTTCCATGATTAAAAACAAAAAAAAACACTTCGCTTTTAGTTTATTAAATAACAGTTTAATGTTCCGCGTGGAATAACTGTTTATTTGTAATAACAAGAATAATAATAATTATAATAACCGTGAACAACTCGATAACAATAATAACAACAAAAACAATAACAAGAACGGTAACCACCGGAAGCGCGAGCAATACCTGAAAATCGAGAAATCGATCTTGAACGACGATTTTAGATCGTACGTACAGCGATGCGAAGAGCGAGATCCGATTAAACGCTTTGTATTTTCGAGGATTTTTCGTGGACCAGCCAACACTGCCATCATTGCAAAGCAATATTCATCAGTTGTATTCATTACTCGGTAGTTCTAGTGTTAATAAGCTTATCGAGTTTTGGCGATGAGTCATATTTACCTACGAAAGTTTTGTTAAGTGTACGGTCTGGAGGAAGTAACATACAGAGCTACAAAAAAAAAAAATAAGGGAAATAAAAAAACAAAAGGAAAATAAAATCTACGTCCCACAGTAAAACACGGCGGAAGTTCGGTGATAGTTTGAGGTTGTATGAGTGCTGCTGGAGTGGGGTCTTAATTTAAAATATACCTAAACATATTAAAAACCCATATTGTAAGTAGTGCAGAAAAAATGGGTATAAAAGACAACTTTATCTTCACTCAAGACAATGACTCCAAACATACAGCACGCAACACAAGAGAGTGGTTGCTTTATAACACACCACAATATTTGAAAACACCTCCGCAATCACCGGATATTAATCCGATCGAAAATTTATGGGATCTGCTTGACAAAAAAAATCCGAACCGGGCATACTTCAAGTAAAGAACAATTAAAACTTGCTCTTCAAGAGGAATAGTGCAATATTACACACGAGATCACATCCAATTTAGTGGATTGAATGCCAAGAAGACTGGACGCAATTACACAGTCGAAAGGTTAACCAACGAAATATTAATTAAATGTATTTTCGCAAATTATAACACGTTTATTGCTAAATTTGTGTGTTACGTGTACGAATACTTCTTGCGTGCTAATTTTGAGAGACTTCAGACTGTTTTTAATATATCTCATTAACATTAACTTTTCGTTAATTTATTTATATCACATTTTGTAGTTGAAACATATAATAATCGTAATTGTGTTTTTGTTTTACAAAAAATGTACAATTACATGAAGAAATATATGGTTTTCTAAAACTATAAGAGGTGTACGAATACTTTTTACACTCACTGTAGTTGTAGTACACATGATCAAAATATTTTCTCGTTTCTTGTTCCGTGGCATTGGTCTAAAGTTGAAAAACGCATTGAAATTGAATTTCTATCAGTAATTTCAAATTACTGATATTTATTGTAACATCATTGTTATTTATCCGTTTATGTTTGGATTACAAAATTTTTTTATACATATTCATTTATAGATATACAGAATGGCCTACGTCGCGTTCGAACCCGGACCGCCTGCGTAGAATCCATAGACTATACATACTTATAGACCCGGCTTCAGATAACATGACCTGTCCTAAGATTATATCACCTACCTACCAGATGACAATGTGATGAATGTTAATCAGCCACTGTAAGTCAGTTGAGGACGGAGCGTTCAATAAATTAAACACTGACATTTCCAAGTGTCACGGAAGAATGGCATCGCAGGTTTGAATGAACGCAAACTGGTAATTTGTAATTACGAAAGAGAAGAAGCTTGTCGTGAAACGAGTATCAAATTCCGTTGCGAGATACAAGGCAGTGAATCGCGAAGGGCTCAAGAATGGAAAAAGAATTTTGCGAAGACACGAATCGATACGCATATTAGTATATTAAAATAAAAGTTCTACTGATTTAACTGTATACATTATTAAAGAAATTTGGTAATTATTTACATTAGGGGCTTCCTCACCGATTTTGATGACCTTGAAATATGTTGTCAAGGTCATCATTCTGAACAACTTTTTCCTACATGTTACCGCCGCTCAATTTTAGTTTCCGAGATATTCGCAAAAAAGTTTTAACATCTCAAAAAGTGATCGAACTAGGTGTGGGTTAGATTTGAAGGTAAATATTTACATTAGAGGTTTTTACATTAGAGAAGACGTATCCATGGAGAATTATTCAACAAAATTTATTTTTTTGGGTATATATTATTTAAAAAATTGATACAAATGTGGATAGACACGTTCTTGTTATTTTTGTAAAATAATGTTAAGTAGTCAGTTTTAGTGCTCTGTAAATCTAGTGTTAAAGGGACATTGAAGTTGCAAAATATGAAAGAAAACCTTGCATCCAATATTCTACATACGAATAATAAAATATAATACTAATGTACTACAAACTACATTATAAAATACTAATGTAAACTGTACTTACTTCTGAATCTTCTGCACCTCCGTCGGATCCACAGCACACACTTATTCACTCACGAGAATAGGTCCGAATAATTCAACAACAATCACTAAACAACACACACAACACACTTAACGAAATTGTGACAGCAGACGAGAAGATGTTACTCCGACCACGAATAAAATAATACTGCGATTTTAACCGTTCCCCTCCCACGGACGAGTGATACGAAAACAGGAAATTCCGGGAAATAGGGTCGGCGCCCCGCCATAATTTTTTTTTTGTTGGTTTTGTATCTAGTGTTTATAGACCCTCAGCGTCTAACCTGCATAGGATAACCTGACCGTACCACTTCCGTGGAAGGGATCATTGTTAAAATCGCAGTATTATTTTGTTCGTGGTCGGAGTGACATCTTCTCGTTCGTTGTCACGATTTTATAAAATGTGTTGTGTGTGTTGTTTAGTGATTGTTGTTTAATTATTCGGACCTATTCTCGTGTGTCAATAATAGAGGTACAGAAGATTTAGAAGTAAGTACACTTTACATTAGTATTTTATAATGTAAGATTTTGCAGGATTTTGCAACGTATATTAACGATCATTAATGATTTGGTATATAGTATAATTTAATGTGGTTCAAATAAGATACTACTTTAAATCAAATATTTTTATTTTGATAACCAGATAGATAAAATGAAATATTTTTATTTTGTATTTCAAATATTTCCTTACAATGAAAATAAGTTGAGCAAGTAGTTAATATTATAAATTATAATTTTTAACATGGGAAGCTATAATAGTTAGCAAAGTATTATTTGTAGTTTAATTACGAATATGTAACATGTTGATAAACAGACTACAATATCGTAATAACATTACAGGCAACAAAATATAATAAAAATATAAGTTACTGTCAACTATTTGAAATACTATTTTACACAGTCCTACACACACCTACCCCGATCACTTTTTGAGATGTTGAAACTTTTTTGCGAATATCTCGGAAACTAAAGCTGAGCGGCGGTAACATGTATAGGAAAAAGTTGTTCAGAATGATGACCTTGACAACATCTTTCAAGGTCATCAAAATCGGTGAGGGAGCCCCTAATGTAAATAATTACCAACACTATTTTATTCGTATGAATGTCACATTTTTTTATTATCTAGTACATATCCCTTAAAAATTTCACTGATGAACGAAATATTTGTTTATTTAACGTAAAGAAATTATTATTAAATTTTTTTTAATTTAAACAATTAATTCTAACTATTTTACATTTTTCTTCATTATAAATGATATATCCCTAAAAAATTTCATCTGAAACATCAAATACTCGTGACTTCCGCGCGATTCATTTTTGGAAATTCTTTCAGTTGATATTTAAACTTAAATTGCGGCGAAAGGGTCTCGAATTTTTTTTTTATTCCTCCATAAGTAAAAGATGAGCGTAACGCAATGAGGCTTCAGGTTAGTCAACGTTAAAGTTACTTAATGTTAAACAACTTTTTTTTAACAATTTTTTTGCCAGTTAATAATTGAAGCCATTTGCAATAACCCACATGATTTATAGACCCGTAAGTATTCCATTATAGGCGGAGTAATTACATAACTATCGCACTGAGAACTAATGAATTCCCAGGAGCGAAGAAATGGTTATTTACCATGCGTATATCTCCGTAAAAAATTTTTTTTAATCGGACTTTGGCACATTATGCAGTCACTATTAGGCTATACAAAAATAATTTTTTCTCGTATAAAAATCGAAAATTTATAAAATGAATTTTTTGCCACCTTGGCACCGTTGTGAAATTCGGGCCATTTTTAATTCTATTTATATTTATTCTATTCTTCATATTTATTCTACTCTTGTATCAGGAATAGAATTTAAAATATGATCCGAATAATATCGTGTATGGTATCATTTTAATCAGAAAAATTCCACAAATACATTCGTGGAAGTGTCGTAAAAAATAGTTAATAATGAAAAAGATTATGTTTTGATTTAAAGGCCTTCAGACACGTCAACAAATTTAAATCAAAATATCTGAAAAAAAACGAAGGTCAATTCTGAAGAAACTCAAAAGAGTTTTGTTATACTGTATGAGTACTACGGTCTTCACATACTGTCGTTCCAAAAGCGATTGTAAAACCGATATCTTCCTCTTATAAAATGGAAAAACTTAAAGACATAAATAAATTCCAAGGCGGCACACAATAAAACTTTAGTAGACTACAGTATTGCGACTACAGTATCAAATTGCAAGTGTATTCATAAATAAGAAGACAAAAATATCAATTTGGAATATAATAACAATCGTTGGATTCGTTGCCAAATTGTCATAACTTTTTCGTCGATCTTTGGGAGTTTGTAGGCAAAAACACTCACTATATCCCAACTAACTCCCAAGTGTTGGATAATTTGCCGGCCAACCGTAAATGCTAATTACTAGGGTAAATAAATAATCTCATATTGACATCCACATTCAACTCTTGAAACTAGTACTTCCCACAACGGCACACCTTTGCCGCTCAAGGTGTGTAGCAAACATTTCTTGAGAGTTACGAATTACGAGAACCAATACCAAATTCCATCCCTTAACCCACGTGGTGACCCGGTGGTGAAACAGACATCGGCCACTCCACGTGTTCCTACCTAATGGCGACCCGGTGGTGAAACAGACATCGGCTAGTCCACGACAACCCTTTTCCTCACGCGGCGACCCAGTGATGAAACAGACATCTACCAGACCACATGGTCCTACCTATATAGTAGCGACTCGTAGATGAAACAGACGTCGGCTAGTGCACGACAAAATCCCGTAAATACAAACAATCCTCGGTCACGCCACAGACTTAAGATCAGCACAGAGCGTGCATCCAATGCAATTTTCTGTCTACGGTTCTGAATTACCGATTCTGTGGAAAATGCCCTAGTACGACAGCGGACTCTATCGAAATGGAACGGTCAACTAGTGAACTACATGAAGCTGCAACCACAGACGAGATCACCGACTAGATATACATGCTTAAAGACTGCCAGCACAGACGAGATATAAATATATCTCGTCGGGAGATATAGTCTTATGGGAGAATGTGTCGCTCGAAAAATACGGTGTTTTCTAATGCCCTCTAGGATAGATTTTGATTGGAGTAAGAAACAGAAGGCCAACGACGGTATTTCGTGGGTGCAGAAAATCACTAAGGAAATTCTCGTCAGTGAGTGTTGCATTTAAGATATAAATTTTGAAAGTAAAACTAATACCAAGGACAAACAATTCGTAGAAATGTTTTATGTAAGAAAGTATTAAAGCATAATTTTAGGAAAATCAATTTCTACTTCGTATTTGATATGAGATACCTAAATTTGTAATTTAAAAATATTTCATAAACAAGCATTATTTCCTTACACTTTTTTTATAGTTAATTGTTCCAAGAATCGATCTGTGGGAACAGAAATATGTTGAAAACCAGAATAACGTTCATTTGACATACTATTCCGAATAATAAAGAGTTTGAGAGAGAATCACATGGATAAATTAATATAATATAAAATAATGTAATTGTAGGAGCAAAGATGGGCAAATTCTTATTGACATAGACATTTCAAACAGCGAATAAAAGATAAAAAAGTTATTTGTCACGCGTCAAATAAAAATAATTATGTTATCTCTATTCAACACGTAATGATCATTTCCCATTGGGTCAAACGATTCATCTTTAACGTTGAATAAAGTGTTCAATAAATACTAATATAATAAATACTATATTTAATAATAAAATGATAGAGTTATTATTTATATTATAAATTATTATAATTATTGACTTCTTAATAATCAAACGGAGTTATGTCTGAAATAACCTTAACTTTATTGGAAATAACATATCAAATATAGTATGTGTGTACATATACAGCTTGTACGTGTAATGAGATAATAAAGTTTATATATCCTTTTTATAACACATTTTCATTTTCATCGCTTGCTAGTCGGAGAATATTCAATTCAACAATACTGTAAAACACAATATCTTACAATATTCGATTCGGGCTGAGAATGTGTGATTCCATACATAGTAACACGGGCTCGTCACCGATGTCTAAGTACTTGATCTTATCCTTCGTCGCAGGTTTCCAGACGACTTTTACGTATTCATCGATGCACGGTGTAGGATTCCTAGGTGACAAATAATCATCATATAGCACAGAAACTAACCAAATTAACTAAATAAGTCTGATTCGCAGCCATGCAGTTGAATAAACAAAGTTATATAAGGTGGTCATTAACCGATGGTACATCCGAAAAGGAGGTGATTCTTCATTAAAAAAAAAAATAAGTGGAAAATGTAGAAGAAAATTCGTTCATATGAAGATTAGTTTCCGAGAAAATCTCGTTTGAAAATGCGGCAAACACGCATCCAGTAGAATAGGAATTGTCTAACGCGTCTGTTCATGACCTGCCAGTTCTACTTCTTACAAATGCTAAGCTCACGAACTTGGCAGATTTTCAAACTCCAAAAATTCTATTCTACATTTTTAACTTTTTTTTATGTAGAATCTCCCCCTTTTCGATTCTACTACCAGTTACCGATCACCCAGCATGTACAATACTATTCTTTGTATTTAGTACACGCTCAAATAATTCGTTGAACATTCAAATTCACAATGTTGATCGAACTTTTTACTATAAATTAGTATCTATGAGTTAGTAAAAATTACTGTTAGTATAAATTATAGTCGTAAGCTTAAGCCATTCGAGAAGCTACAGGCTCTTTCAACTCACCCTGTTTTACCGAAATTGGTCCACATACGAGTTAAACATTCCAATGTTGCTCTGTCTTTCGTTCCTAATGCTGGTGGTTCTGGGTCCTCCAGTTTAAGAGGACTCAGGTAAAACAGGTACGCTATTTCATCGCCATGAGATGCTCCTAAAGTATTGAACTGTCTCAATACGCTGCGGGTTTTATGCATTCACGACTAGACTGCGGATTCTTATGTATGTATGAAGAAATTGGTATATTGTACAATCTAACAATATTTGTTTTCATCAAAATAATTAACGGATGAAATTACTTTTTACTCAATTCCTGCTGTTCGTAATCGATGCAAATCATTTTTATTTTGCATAAAGATCTGCAATCTGTTCATGACAAACAGGAATTCAAATGCAAGACCTTGAATATATTTAAAGAATTTAAGCAATCTATTACGTTAAGTGTATGCAAATGTTTCAGTCTTTTTTAATGGTAATGTTACAATTTTCCGCCTTTTTGTGAAATTGTTTGTTTGCTAGTATAAGTAAAGAATTCTAAAAACAGACTGAAACTTTTGCATTTGCCTAATATTATTGGGCTCTCACAATTAGTTTTATCCATGCATTTAACAATTTATGCAAAACGTTTTTATTTTGCATTAAAGCTCACAGTCTACTGATTGGCTCTACCTTTGAATTCGCAATCGTACAAACTAACATGAATAACAAAACCTTAAGTGTCTATCTACTCTCATATTGTAAATGTTATATTCACTAGCTTCACAAACAAATCCAAAATTAATCTCTTATAATCTCTTCATATGTGACAAAGCAAACGTCAAAAATTTCATGCTTATTGTTAGAATACTCTTCGAGGCCGTTTTTTATTTCATTAACTGATGTGAATTTTCTATTGCGAAGAAAGTTTCTTAGGGAACGGAACAAATAATACAGTCTTTACTCGATATACGTCTCAAATATCTGGCCAATAAAAGTCCCAGAATTATCCCCACTGCCGCGGGTTATACCACGTGAGGGGCCACAAAACTCAAGTGGCCTCGGTCGCCGAAGAGTGTAAACATATAATACGGATCGAATATATCGGTGTGAGACCAGAGGAGACTGCTTTTAAACAATTCCGATGATATTTACGAATTAACAAACGCGACAAGAAATTTCCGGACAGCCCAATATTATTAAATACATAAGTTGTTTTGATTTTGGGTGACTTTTATGGGCATTGGTGTAGCACTCAACGTGTTGATAGTTTTAATAAGTTGTAAACAGTGCGTCGGTACGTGCGTCAATTCTGTTCATCATTCTACTGCTTAAAATTACACCCACCCAGTGTTTTCCACAAATGCAAAAATCCGCAATCTACTGATAAACGAGTAGAATGAGCAAAATGTAGCCTTAAAATTTAAATTTTATCTTAGTTAGTTTATAACAATGACAAACTAAATGAATTGCATGTAAGCTATAAAGAAACAATATTACCCTTAGCGATACGATTGACCAACATGTCCGTATGTGTTTTCTGAGTGCCGATATATGTGTATTTATAAAAAAAAGTAGGTGCTGATGTTCTCTTCACCCGATCCTCTACATATAATTTCATGGGAATGCCGCAATAAATATCACTCAAGAAACGTACAAGTTGATCTATTTTTCCCGGACCGATCTCTCCATCGAAATAGGTGTCCTCAGCAGCTTTTAATAATTTATCGGTTTCTTCGGGGCTTAAATCTTTCAACGACGCCAATATTTTCACTTTCCATCTTAAATATTCACTGGGATTTTTCGTTAACCCTTCTGGAATTTCTAAAAAAATTACACAAATATAAAATATGAATATATGTAGTTAACATTAGATTTACAGAGCACTAAATGTGACTATTTTACAATACCATAAAAATGGCAACAGTGTACGTATTCGAATTTTCAACAATTTTTATTACAGTGAAAAAATATATTTATTTAAAAATTTCTCATAATGCGTCTTTATGATCTCAATAATCGTAAATTAAAAGTTTTGCAACCCGTAGTTCTAGCGTTGATAGGAAAAGCTGAGGAAACATTATTAATAATAATTACCTTTCAGAAACATTAGGTTCTCGTGAGACGAATATCCAACAATAACGGGAACACAAGCTTCCTTTGTGATCATTTCCTTCATAGGAAGTGGCAAAACTGGATCTTCCGCCATATCATCAGTGTTCAGCCCAAACAGAATATCGAAATTTAACCGTTCCTATGAAAAGCACGCAAGAAATATGATTATCTAAATGTGTGTGTGTGTGCGTGTTTACATGAACTATATTACTCTGTATAAATGGTACAGTCATCTATAAATTAGGGCCCCACTACAGTAGAATTCCATTTACGTTCACGCAAACATCTTCTTCACTTCTATTATATCCTCACATAAACGAACCGGTAAAAATGAAATTGAAATATCCACAATCTATTGAGATATTAAATTTTGAATACATCTACAAATTGTGACAGCTTGAATTTGACACTATAAAACTCTATTAAATGATAACTTTAACAAGTTTTAGAAAAATTTCTAGTTTACTTTCAATTTTTACTGTGCTTTAAAAGCGTATTGTAGTACAGAATCTTACAAAAATCAACTTTTTTGTAAAGTGTGATTCTTGAAAAGTATTTTTAAATTTCCAAAATTGACGAAATTATGAAAGTTAGATAGAGGTAATGTACATAAAGTGTCAAAGTATTAAACGCCGGAAGCTCAACATGTAAATCCCAAAACAATGCTTCTCAAATTGTTTGCCATGATATCTCAAGATCTAATGCAGAGATAAATTAAGCCTGTGCGTCTCCAATAAGCCTGTCATGATAACCAGTATCGCAGATCATTACCATGTTAAACGCCGAAGTACTGTCTATTTACTGTTACATAAAATACATGTACATATACAGTCTTGTCCTACAAGACTTGTTCTACATCACTTTGTTTATATTTCATTTTGCCCATTGTTGCACAAGTTATAGAGTATAGTCACGCTTATACTAAATCAGAATCTGATTTACTCAAAGACATAATTACTAGAATCATAGCAGCCATTTGAACATTTACTTTACAGAAGTGCTTGATCATTTCTAACCAGCCCAATTTCGATTTTGTAGTTCCCTAAATTTTTATATTTCTTAATCTTTTAACCTAGTGAGTTTGCAATTACATACACGAAGACGTACATATACGACGTACATACGATGTACATAGACGTACATATCGAACATATACGAAGACGTAACAAAAGACAAGTAAAATTGAGTTAATAAAAATATGATCCCCATCAACGTAAGTACCACATGGTTTATACCAAGACGAATAGTGTAAGACAACTAAAGAACAGAGTTATTCGTTGAATTGAAGAAAAAAAAAAAGAATTTCTTAAAGATGATAGCGGATAACGATAACGAATTAAGTCGTCATCCTCGGTTAAAAGGTTAAAGCATTAATGAAAGCATAAAATAAATGTAATACTAAGTATAACAGTTCTCTAAACGACTAAATAAAAGACACTTTAATGCTCGTGTTGATAAATGGTCTAAAAAACTGTAAACCTACATGAACGTCTACAGACTAATTACAAACGTGTTGGAGAATCGGTACGTTCTTATTAGATGAAAAACACATGAATCGGCTCGTTTCAGCTGCGTTCACGTGAATGAAGATTCTACTGTATCGTAGGGTTCCCCGTAATTATTAAATGCATTCTAAGAAAACTTGTTTGCCTGTTGCGTAAGCATGCCCTCAATAGCCCTGACGATATCATTAGCATCAATGGTACGAAGGTATCGAACAACTTCTTCAGGATCAGTGGAATCAGTGCCAAGGATTTTCGCAAGTCTGAATCCTCGCTCAGGTTTACTTTGATTCCAGCTCCACGAACACGTCAACAATCCACTTTGCATAATCGCTTTGTGAAAGAGTCCTACGGACAACAATGACGATATAGTTTGTTATCAGAACGTAAATCTAGTTTATCGCTTTTCTACAATTTTGCAAGCGAACGTCAGGCTTATCAATGTACGGGCTTATCAATGCTCGAGTTATCAGTCAATAAAGAACGTCTACTACTCTCATGCAAATAGTGTTTAATATTGTAAACTCTCTGTGCTCTTTTGAAAAGTTCACAAATGTATACTCATTATATTTTCATAAAATTTTAACCTCGTTTAACTAATACTAACCGTACCAAGTACAAAATATGACTAATAGACGTTATTTTATAAACATTGGAAGACTTAATTTATTTAGATTTTGTGCAGTTTTCATAACAATAAGTGCTTCAATGAACTACTTGATTATTTAGTAATATCTAACGGAAGCATTTTTGTAATTTCAATAATTATCATAAAATAAGAAATGTGAAACCAGTCGTCTGATCCGACGTGGTACGATTAGTGTTAAGTACTACAGAAATTAATGTAGGATCAATCATTCAATTGTAAATATTATATGCTAGACAGTAATTTTTTGAACGGACAATTTCTTACGTACAAGTGAACAACTTGTATATCATTGCATGAATCGTTAACTTAAAACTGAAAATACTTAATATTTCGTAATTAATCCTTTCTGTCGGATCACAGCTGCACATCTCCGCGGCATGGAATCAATCAATGAGATACATTCATCCGTGGGCATTAACTTCTACGTTCCTTCTATTAACGTGTACAATTCCTCTCTTCTCGGGTTGTGTTCTTGTATATACAGGGTATCCCAGTATTGACGGTACAACCGTGGTGGGGGTGATTCTACTTGAGAAAATAAGCCGAAAAGACGGTATAAATTTTTTTCGTTTGAGGCTTTGTATTAGAGAAAATTGAGTTTAAAGACCCGTCGGATTCGCGTGTTTAGTACGTATATGCAAGAAGTAGAATTGGTTGGTCATGATCAGACGCATCAGACGCTTCCTATCGAATGACATGCGTATTCGCTGCATTTTCAAACTCGATTATCTCGAAAACAAACCTGTGGTGAAAAAATTGTTTCCTATATTTTCGACTTATTTTCTCATGTAGAATCACCCTCTCCACGATTAATATCGGGACACCCTCTGTTTCTCCACATTGAACCAAAACATCTCAATGGGGTTGAGTTCTGGAGATTGTGCCGAACATTTTGAAAAATTAATATTTTGCTCCGTTGAAAATGATTTAAGGACACATGCGCTATGTTTTTGGCAGTTATCAGCTTGATACACCCAAACAATTGCAATGCATCTTACTGCATACAATAGTAACAACTTTTTTTTTCTAAAAGAACCAGTTGACCAATTCCGGAGCCTAGACTAGTTGTGCGGGAGTTGTAGTTACATTGACTTTTCATCCCAACTTCACTCCATGCACTCGAGTTGAGTTATTGTGGAGTGTTATCTATAATTCCATGACGCTGAATATGTTGAATTTCATGACAGCTAGTCATTCAAGATATCCTTACCTCTTTAGTTGTCTCCAGGAATGTTTTACTTACAACGTACTTGTAATTTTCTCAAATGTTCAATACTGATAAAAGTTGTTTACAACGTTGATATTTAGACGTACCGAGCTACTATCACAATGTACGCAAGTAATTGTCCGCCTCGAAACTGTCAGCCCGAAACAAAGTGAACATAAATGTCCTTGGATTCTCGGAAATAACAGAAACATTATTGAAACTTTATAGCAGGAGGTGCAAACTTTACGAAAGTATTGTTAGGACGCTTTTGCAAGCTTCCCAAGAAACTATATGCCACTTGGTATTCAAAATATCATTAGTACGTAAGCAAATGGCCGCCATTTTGGTTATCCATTACCTTGCGCTCGCGGCGATATTATCAATCCATGTACCAAAGTTCCTCCAACACTGGCCCCGAATATTGTGACATTGTTAGGATCGCCCCCGAAATTCGCTATGTTCTCTTTGACCCATTTCAGAGCAGCGATCAGATCTTTCAGTCCCTGATTGCCTGGCGCAGACTTGTGACCCAGATTTAAGAAACCTTCGACATACGTGAAGTAAGAATAAATATGAAGTCAATTGCTCCAAATTGTGTAAAAAAAGTCATTTCTCTTTTGAATGACAGCTTGTCAACGCGTAAGACGACGAAAACCTACAGTGTTAGTCAATCGACAGTGCAGAGAATAAGAAAAAAATACTGTAAAAATGTATGATTAAATGTTGGAGGAAGACCAAAAATATTATCACCGCAGGATGAACGAAGGATTATACGGTTTGTCACATATGGTGAAGCTTCAAGTTCCATTATAGCTGCAAAATTATTAAAAGAAGATACGAATATACAAATAAGACAGTGGACAGCACGAAGAACCCTCAAAGGAGCTGAGTGTAGAAGCATTAAGAAAAAAAAGAAGTCAATGTTATCGAAAAAAAATATTAAACGTCGTTTGGAATTTGCTACAAAATATCAAAACTGGACAACTACTGACTGGGAACGGGTTATTTGGTCTGACGAGACCAAAATTAACAGAATTTGTTCAAATGGCATGTCTTGGTGCTGGATTCATAAAAATGAAAGGCTTAAACCACTACAAGTTAAAGCATGGAGGCGGATCCGTAACGTTCTGGGGGTGCCTAACAGCATTCGGCGTTGGATCACTGCACCGAATTAATGGCATCATGAATCAGTACATGTACAAGGATATTTTACAAGATAATCTCATAGATGCTGTTGAAAATATGCCTTTTGAAGAAAAGAATGTAATTTTCATGCATGACCGAGACCCTAAGCACACTGCTAAAAGTGTAAAAAATTGGCTTTGTACTAAAAAATGTTCTGTTCTGGATTGGCCTGCACAGAGCCCCGACCTCAACCCCATAGAGTATCTATGGGGTTTACTAAAAAGACAACTTCGGGATTCATATGACTCCCAACCAACATCATTCACAGATTTGTATGATAGAATTCAAGAACAGTGGGAACAAATATCTCCGGATTATTGCAAAAAATTAGAAGAAAGTATGTCAAAGCGAATTAGTGCAGTTTTACAAGCACAAGGGTTGTGGACGAAATGTTAAAAATAAATGATATATTAAATATTGCCAAGTATTGGACATGGTGCAAAACCGAGTCAGTCTATTTTTGTCGTCATTGCTAAACGAGGAGACATTAATTATTGGAAAAAAATTCTTAAGTTACTTCTAACTATGATAAAAATAATTATAATGTTGATTTTTCGTTATTCTTCTATATTCCTAGTAATAAATAATGATTTATATACAAAACTTGTAGTTATTGGTTCAGTTTTGCTCCTTACTGTACATGATTGTCGAATTCATCATAAGGCAAGGGTTTAATTAATTCATTGCTTTAGATGGGCGTTAAATTAGAATGTAAATAATGCAATTGAAGGAACTAACCGAAAGCACCAAGTCTATAATTAGTCGTAACCAGCACGACATCCTTTGCTACCAAGTAGTCTGGCCGTTCATCTACAAAACTTCCCGATCCCGCTTGGAATCCGCCGCCGTGGATAAAGAACATTACCGGTTTACATTCACTAAGTGAATTAGTGTAAACATTGAGGTAGAGACAATCCTCTTGGCCAACTACATCGATTGGGAGCACTTTTCGTAATTGTGGACCACGTATCCCATGAGCTTCTGCGGCGTCTTTGATACCGGTCCAAGGAGTCGGTGGTTGTGGATCCTATTTGTTGAATCGAGAAAAAAAATGATCGATGAATTTAAATCGAATAAACAACGTGTTCGGTACAGAGATACATAAATCCAAAGTTTTCTCGTGACTTGCTCAAAGTAAAGCGTAAAAAGTATTTGACATTAGAGTTTGCTAAGAATTGATATTCGCTACGTATCTGAACGGATATTAATCGATTTAGAAGATTTATTACCTTAAATCTGAGTTCTCCGATAGGGGGAGCAGCGAATGGTATCTCATGAAACGCGATGAAAGAACTACCAAAGACACTTTTTTGTACAGCTCCTCGTAATTTACCTTGCTTTACTGTAACTATCGGTTCGTTCATTGTTGACCACGCTCTAACCAACTTGACAACGGTCCAATCTCTTCTGCGGAGAGTCTTGGTGCAAGGCGTGAATCGTGTGTGCACCACAATTATATTATTTGCTTATCGCATATAATAAAAATAACCAAATAGTAAATACGTCAGTTTCAACAGTATTCTAAGTCGCGCGTGTTCACCCTCTTGAATAGGCAAAGCACAACTATCTTCCCGGAACTATCAACTGGCGAATGTATAAATAGGTGTAAATTCTTTAACATTATAAGGTTGAAAAGTAATGCGGTGCCCAAGATTACAAAGTGAAGTCAGCAGAATGAGCAAAGAATATTTTTAAAGTAAAATATGCAGTTTTGATAAACATCGACAATGATGTGCACGATAGTCTAATCTATCTATACGTTAAAATGCAATAGATAACAATTATTCGTGAGTAATTTTTGCGATACCATTACAATCTGCTTCTAGTCTAGTCTGCTTCAACAGGTGAATAACGTGGAAATGATGTATTTAATGATTTAACGATTGAATAAAGTTATTACCGTGTCTATTTTTAAAAATGTAGGAAATCACGGCCGTCGGTTGAACTTTGAATCTACACGTCCCGAAAATATCTTAAACGTGATAATGCTACGACCCCGTCTGTAGTGTCGTGTCGGTCCCGAAGTTATAGAGTTGATTGATGCGAGAAGCTCCCTTTTTGATGACGTCACTAGCCCAGAAGCGGATGCTGGGTCCCTCGCGATGTGGCTCTGCTACAGTTCGCGACACTTGATTAAACGCAGTGGTATTTTTGCTGTATTTTAACTAAATGAAATTTAAATTATCATTTTTGTGTTTTCAATGTGATTCAAACGCCAGAGTATATAGTATTAGAAGAGGCGAAAAGAGATAAGATCAGGATAACAACTGGAGTAAGAGCGTGGAGATTCGAGGAAAGGCTGAGGGAAGGGAGTGAGAGAATATTGGTAAAAGAATGTCTGAACGAGAAAGAAATCATTAGGCGGAAAACGAGAACCGTAAAGGTGAGGGAAGAATACCTGATGAGGAATGGACTAAGCCAAGTAGGACTACAACAAAGAAGAGAAAGAGAAGAAGAGATAACAGAGGAATTGAGGAGACGGGATAGGGAAGTGCAACAGCAAGTGCAATACACAAGCATGCAAAGTGCAAGATTTAACCAAAGATGTAGATACCTAAGAACATTAGAATTACCAGAGTACCTGAGAAGAGAGGGGAAAGGTGGGAGCCAACGATTACTAGCAGAGACAAGAGATTGGGAGAAAGAGGAAAAAGCGGAAATGTGACTTATGTGAAGATAGTTTCGGGAATTTTTAGCATATGGTAAGGGAACGTAGGGAACATGAAAGGGGTTTGTGTATAGAAGAAATAGTGAGTGAGAGGGGTCAGAGGAAGCGGTAGAATGGTTGAGGAAGCTAGGGGAAAAAAGGAAAGAAAAGAGTAGAGAGAAAGATAGGAGAAAGATAGCTCAAAGCAAAGTGTATGAGTGGGTCCGGGAATGTGTGGAAGGATGAGTGAATTTAGTGATAATGGTAACCGAGTTCCTTTTTTATGGCCGGAAGGCTGAAAATAAAGCATTTCTATTCTATTCTACACAAATATTATCACAGACCAGTTACAAAACGGTGGTCATTCGCGTAACTTTTTATCGATGGTGATGCGAGTCTTAATAATCAAACGGTGTTATGTATGAAATAACCTCAACTATATTATAAATAACATATCAAATATAACATGTGTATACATATATAGCTTGTGTTTTCATTTTCATCGCTTGCTAGTCGGAGAATATTCAATTCAACAATACTGTAAAATACAATATATTACAATATTCAATTCGAGCTAAGAATATGTGACTCCATACACAGTAACACAGGCTCGTCACCAATGTCTAAGTACTTGATCTCATCCTTTGTCGCAGGTTTCCAGGCAACTTTTACGTATTCATCGATGCACGGTGTAGGATTCCTAGGTGACAAATAATCATCATATAGCACAGAAACTAACCAAATTAACTAAATAAGTCTGATTTGCAGCCATGCAGTTGAATAAATAAAGTTATATAAGGTGGTCATTAACCGATGGTACATCCGTAAAGGAGGTGATTCTTCATTAAAAAAAAAAAATAAGTGGAAAATGTAGAAGAAAATTCGTTCATATGAAGATTAGTTTCCGAGAAAATCTCGTTTGAAAATTCGGCAAACACGCATCCAGTAGAATAGGAATTGTCTAACGCGTCTGTTCATGACCTGCTAGTTCTACTTCTTACAAATGCTAAGATCACGAACTTGGCAGATTTTCAAACTCCAAAAATTATATTCTACATTTTCAACTTTTTTTTATGTAGAATCTCCCCCTTTTCGGTTCTACTACCAGTTACCGATCACCCAGCATGTACGATACTATTCTTCGTATTTAGTACACGCTCAAATAATTCGTTCAACATTCAAATTCACAATGTTGATCGAACTTTTTACTATAAATTAGTATCTATGAGTTAGTAAAAATTATTGTTAGTATAAATTATAGTCGTAAGCTTAAGCCACTCGAGAAGCTACAGGCTCTTTCAACTCACCCTGTTTTACCGAAATTGGTCCACATACGAGTTAAACATTCCAATGTTGCTCTGTCTTTCGTTCCTAATGCTGGTGGTTCTGGGTCCTCCAGTTTAAGAGGACTCAGGTAAAACAGGTACGCCATTTCATCGACATGAGATGCTCCTAAAGTATTGAACTGTCTCAATACACTGCCGGTTTCATGCATTCACGACTAGACTGCGGATTCTTATGCATGTATGAAGAAATTGACTGAGTGGAATATAAAATAGCAAAAAATTACAACAATCTAACAATATTGGTATACTGTTTTCAATGTGTCAAAATTATTAACGAATGAAATTAATTTTTTAATAATTCCTGCTGTTCATAATCTATACAAATCACTTTTATTTTGCATAAATATCTGCAGTCTGTTCATGACAGACAGGAACATGTAAATCAAATGCAAGGCCTTGAATATAATTAAAGAATTCAAGAAGACTGCTATCATAAGTGTATGCAGATGTTTCATTCTTTTCCAATGGTAATTTTCGTAATGACTGATAATTACACTGATAATTATTTTTTTTTTTTTGTTTAACGTCGCATCAACATCTAGATCATTAGCGACGAGCTTCTATGGTGTTTTTAGATTTTGTGGATGTGGTTGATTTCTTTAAGGAATTCAATAGTTTGCCAGTATAAGTAAAGAATTCTAAAAAAGACTGAAACTTTTGCATTAACCTAATATTATTAGATTCTTACAATTAGTTTTATCCAATGCATCTAACAATTTATGCAAAACGTTTTTATTTTAACATTAAGTGCCTATCTACCCTCATATTTTAATTGTTATATTCACTAGCTTCACAAACAAATTCAAAATTATAATATCTTCATATGTGACAAAGCAAACGTCACAAATTTCATGCTTTGGTTTCTGCTAAGTCTACACATAGGCACCACTTTCGATAACTATGCTACATCAAAACGAAACAGAAAAAACTTATATCGAATAATAATCTTAAAAAAATTATTGCATTACGTTACTGGAGGGTGACTACTGGTTGTTGTGATTCTACAATCACGAGTAATATTACTATTGTTAATGATAAATTGAACAACTTTGTTACTATGAATTATAGATTTCCAAAAACTATGATATTAAATTATCGCTAGCAGATAACGCGAGAAGAATTAAGCATAGAAAGTTATAAGAAAAATCATAGAATATTTTTCAAAATGGAGTGTCAAACTCTTAAAACTACAGATGCTTACGAAAAATAAAAACTGTTTGCAACGATTGTAATACAAAGGAAACAAACAGGTATTTACTTCTCGTTTAACTACAATCTATTAATTTAGAAAACCAAAATTTATTGGGGTCTACGAGGTACGAAAATATTATAAAAAACATTGTTATGATATACTCTGTCTTTTCCATTATTGTATTATTAAATAAATTGTTTTGATTTTGTGTGACTTTTATGGGCATTGGTATAGCACTCAACATGTGAATGGTTTCAATAGCTGAACATAGTGCGTCGGTATGCGTAAATTCTTTTAATCTTACTACTGTCTAAAATTACGCCCACTCAGTTTTGTCAGAAATGCCTAAATCCGCAATCTACTGATGAATAAGTAGAGTGAGCAAACGCATTTTTGAAATTTATCTTATTTAATTAGTGCAACTGCGATAGTCGATCTTTATACTAAATGAGCTGCATGTACGATATTAAAGAAACTAGATTACCTTTAACGACACGATCGACCAAGATGTCCGTATGTGTTTTCTGAGTGCCGACATATGTGTATATATAAAGGTAAGTAGGTGCCGATGTTCTCTTCACCCGATCCTCTACATACAATTTTGCGGGAATGCCGAAATAAACATCACTCAAGAAACGTATAGTTTGTTCTAATTTTTCCGGACCGATCTCTCCATCGAAATAAGTCATCTCAACAGCTTTTAATAACTTATTGGTTTCTTCGGGACCTAAATCTTTTAGCGACGCTAATGTTTTCACTTTCGACGTTATAAATTCATTGGGCTTTTTCGTCATCGCTTCTGAAATGCCTAAAAAATTACACAAATATGAAGTATGAATATACTTAACATTAGACTTACAGAGCACTAAATGTGACTATTTTACAATACCATGAAAATAACAACAGTGTATGTATTCAATTCTTTAGCAATTTTTATTATATGTCTGAAGAAATGTATTTATTGAATAATTCAAGTAGTTCTAATATTATTAGAAACAGTTGAAGGAATATTATTGATAATAATTACCTTTCACAAACATTAGAATTTCGTGAGACGTGTATCCAACAATAACGGGAACGGAAGCTTCTTTCGTGATCATTTCCTCCATAGGAAATGGCAAAACTGGATTTTCCGCCACATCGTCAGTGTTCAGCCCAATCGGAAGAATAAAACCTTTCTTTTCCTATGACAAGCACGCAAGAGGAATTATTATCTAACTGTGTATGTTTTTACGTGAACTATATTACTTTGCATAAATGCTACAGTCATCTTTAAATTGGCGCCCCACAACAGTACAATTCCATTTACGGTAACACAAACATTTCCTTGACTTCTATTATTATTCTATTGACTTCTATTATTATATCCTCACAGAAAAGAATCGGTAAACAGGAGATTGAAATGTTCACAATCCGTGGAAATATTAAATTTTGAATACGTGTATGAATTGTAACAGTTTAAATGTGACAACATTTCGGTTTTACTTTTAATTTTGTAGTCCAGAATTTTACAAAAATCGATTCTTGAAAAATGTGTTTTCAAGTCGAGAAAAATAAATTTCAAGATTCATATTTTTATGATGCTTCAATAAATTAAAAAAAAAATAATTCTCAGATTTATATTTGATACACCTAATATCACAAGACCTAATCCAGAGATAAATTAAGCCTGTGTGTTTCCAATACACCCGTCACGATAACCCATATCGCAGTTAATTACCACGTTAAGCGCGGAAGTATGTACTGTATATTTACTGCCACATAAAATACGTGTACACAGTCCTGACCTACAGCTTTTAAATTTTCAAAATACCATCACTTTGTTTATGTTTCATTTTGCCCACTGTCGCACAAATTATAGAGTATAGTCACGCTTATACTAAATAAGAATCTGATTTACTCAAAAACAGAATTACTAGAATCATAGCAGCCATTTAAACATTTACTTTACAAAAGTGCTTGATCATTTTTAACCAGCCCAATTTCGATTTTGTAGTTCCCTAAATTTTTATATTTCTTAATCTTTTAACAGAGTGACTTTGCAATTATGAACACATACGAAGACGTAACAAAAGACAAGTGACATTGGGTTAATAAAAATATTATGTATACACGAACAGTGTAAGACAATTAAAGGACAAAGTTATTCGTTGAATTAAAGAAAAAAAAAGAATTTCTTAAAGATGATAGCGAATACCGATAACGAATTAAGTCGTCATCCTCGGTTAAAAGGTTAAAGCATTAATGAAAGCATAAAATAAATGTAATACTAAGTATAACAGTTCTCTAAACGACTAAATAAAAGACACTTTAATGCTCGTGTTGATAAATGGTCTAAAAAACTGTAAACCTACATGAACGTCTACAGACTAATTACAAACGTGTTGGAGAACCGGTACGTTCTTATTAGATGAAAAACACATGAATCGGCTCGTTTCAGCTGCGTTCACGTGAATGAAGATTCTACTGTATCGTAGGGTTCCCCGTAATTATTAAATGCATTCTAAGAAAACTTGTTTGCCTGTTGCGTAAGCATGTCCTCAATAGCCTTGACGATATCATTAGCATCAATGGTACGAAGGTATCGAACAACTTCTTCAGGATCAGTGGAATCAGTCCCAAGGATTTTCGCAAGTCTGAATCCTCGCTCAGGTTTACTTTGATTCCAGCACCACGAACACGTCAACAATCCACTTTGCATAATCGCTTTGTGAAAGAGTCCTACGGACAACAATGACGACATAGTTTGTTATCAGAACGTAAATCTAGTTTATCCCTTTTCTACAATTTTGCAAGCGAACGTCAGGCTTATCAATGTACGAGCTTATCAATGCTCGAGTTATCAGTCAATAAACAACGTCTACTACTCTCATGCAAATAGTGTTTAATATTGTAAACTCTCTGTGCTCTTTTGAAAAGTTCACAAATGTATACGCATTATATTTTCATAAAATTTGAACCTCGTTTCATTAATACTAACCGTACCAAGTACAAAATCTGACTAATAAACGTTATTTTATAAACATTGGAAGAATTAATTTATTTAGATTTTGTGCAGTTTTTATAACAATAAGTACTTCAATGAACTACTTGATTATTTATTAATATCTAACGGAAGCATTTTTGTAATTTCAATAATTATCATAAAATAAGAAATGTGAAACCAGTCATCTGATCCGACGTGGTACGATTAGTGTTAAGTACTACAAAAATTAATGTAGGATCAATCATTCAATTGTAAATATTATATGCTTGACAGTAATTTTTTGAACGGACAATTTCTTACGTACAAGTGAACAACTTGTATATCATTGCATGAATCGTTAACTTAAAACTGAAAATACTTAATATTCCGTAATTAATCCTTTCTGTCGGATCACAGCTGCACATCTCCGCGGCATGGAATCAATCAATGAGATACATTCATCCGTGGGCATTAACTTCTACGTTCCTTCTATTAACGTGTACAATTACTCTCTTCTCGGGTTGTGTTCTTGTATATACAGGGTATCCCTAGTATTGACGGTACAACCGTGGTGGGGGTGATTCTACTTGAGAAAATAAGCCGAAAAGATGGTATACATTTTTTTCGTTTGAGGCTTTGTATTAGAGAAAATTGAGGTCAAAGACCCGGGTTCGCGTATTTTAGTACGTATATGCAAGAAGTAGAATTGGTTGGTCATGATCAGACGCGTCAGACGCTTCCTATCGAATGACATGTGTATTCGCTGCATTTTCAAACTCGATTATCTCGAAAACAAAGCTGCGGTGAAAAAATTGTTTCCTATATTTTCGACTTATTTTCTCATGTAGAATCACCCTCTCCACGATTAATATCGGGACACCCTCTGTTTCTCCACATTGAACCAAAACATCTCAATGGGGTTGAGTTCTGGAGATTGTGCCGAACATTTTGAAAAATTAATATTTTGCTCCGTTGAAAATGATTTAAAGACACATGCGCTATGTTTTTGGCAGTTATCAGCTTGATACACCCAAAGAATTGCAATGCATCTTACTGCATACAATAGTAACAACTTTTTTTTCTAAAAGAACCAGTTGACCAATTCCGGAGCCAGGACTAGTTGTGCGGGAGTTGTAGTTACATTGACTTTTCATCCCAACTTCACTCCATGCACTCGAGTTGAGTTAGTGTGGAGTGTTATCTATAATTCAATGACGCTGAATATGTTGAATTTCATGACAGCTAGTCATTAAAGATATCCTTACCTCTTTAGTTGTCTCCAGGAATGTTTTACTTACAACGTACTTGTAATTTTCTCAAATGTTCAATATTGATAAAAGTTGTTTACAACGTTGATATTTAGACGTACCGAGCTACTATCACAATGTACGCAAGTAATTGTCCGCCTCGAAACTGTCAGCCCGAAACAAAGTGAACATAAATGTCCTTGGATTCTCGGAAATAACAGAAACATTATTGAAACTTTATAGCAGGAGGTGCAAACTTTACGAAAGTATTGTTAGGACGCTTTTGCAAGCTTCCCAAGAAACTATATGCCACTTGGTATTCAAAATATCATTAGTACGTAAGCAAATGGCCGCCATTTTGGTTATCCATTACCTTGCGCTCGTGGCGAGATTGTCAATCCATGTACCAAAGTTCCTCCAGCACTGGCCCCGAATATCGTGACATTGTTAGGATCGCCCCCGAAATTCGCTATGTTCTCTTTGACCCATTCCAGAGCAGCGATCAGATCTTTCAGTCCCAGATTGCCTGGCGCAGACTTGTGACCCAGATTTAAAAAACCTGCGACATACCGTGTCAAATTTAATTTAATTTCAAATAGAGAAAACTCTTTTATTCATCCCTCGCCTTATGGATCTACTACTGGTCGATAAATGTGGTCGACACATAGAACGGTTGGCTTGAAGCCACGCCCCTGCGGGCAACGCTGCATGCATTTGGCAAACGCATTGTCACAACTACTGTCCGTATTCCACAAGAAAAAAGGGCCGGGACTATGTAGATTCGCGATAAGGTAGAGTGACTACAATACCGTCAAAAAATGGTTTTACGTGCCTCAAGTTTTCGTCCTCAACCCTTTGACTACTATGGGCGCCTATAGGCGCTCAGAAATTTTGCGTTTGTGATACTGACGTAGTTTGGCTTTCTGACACGAAGGGCGCCTATAGGCGCTCAGAAATTTTGCGTTTATTTGTTATTTAGATACTGATTATTAGATACTGTAGGAATATTTTAAGGAACTCCTACGTGTTCAGGTGTGGCGTATCGGGGGGAATAATTCAATAACGATTTCGCCTAAAATAATATATTTCGCTAACGATTCGCTCAGATCTCTCGCTCCGACTCGCGCGACTCCCAAAACATACGCGGGCACACACACACAACATACATACTGTATATACATACATACACACTCCCATCCCTACAATACTTATACTAATTCGGTTCAGAAAAATAAATAATATTGTTTTAACGTAGTGAAGTTCAGTTTTTTTATTATTTTTTTTTTGTTTTTTTATTTTTTGTTTTTTGCATTTTTGTGAAAACCCTACCCAAGAGTTCGCCGTTCTCGGCGCACATCGTAACTTAATTTCTGCCGTATGGTACGACCGGTGCGTATCAAAGTCTGCCGTAGTCAAGGGGTTAAATAAGAATATTTTGTCGGTAGTAAAGGGCTTATTCGAAAGAGGAAGGTTCAATCAAGTGCGCACTGGTCAGAAGCTGCCGAGATTATTTGGTAATACAGGGTGTTCACGCTATTACTAGCCAGCGTTTTTCTTGTAAATAGTAAATATTAGAAAGAAATGGAAGAGGAAAAAGTAGTACTGTTTTTTATACGTGACACAATGGCGTATACGATTTTTTTGTGTTTATACTATTTCGTTAGGTATGAAGGTGACCTTCAATTCTTTTAAATGGAATGCTGTATATTTTTGTATATCACATGAAAGCGTGTGTCTAGACGAATTGATCCGTGTACTGCACGGTGACCTTCGAGGTGATGCAAGGTCAGAAATGGAAGAAACATTTAGAATATTTCATACCAATGTGTTTACAAGTGTTCCTTATTTATACGAATCAGATGATGTTGTCATTCACATTCAGAGTGTTTAATTCTAGTTTCTACTATGACAAGACAATTTAAGTATTACTTCCGAATGTATCGTTATTCGGTGGACGGGAAGATGGATATGGTACGCATTTATTACCAGTGCAATGGAAATAAAAGACGAAGTAAATTGAAATACCCAGAAGATTATCCGGACAGAGTGCAACCAATTGAAAATCAATTTGTTTTGTCTGCAAAGCGTTTGAAGGAAACAGGGTGTTTCCAGAATAAGTGTTCCGATTATGATCGGAAATGTCTTCTTTCTGAGGATAAAAAGATAGAAGTTCTCTTACATTTTGAAGAAAATCCGACAACTTCGGTACAAAAAGTAGCCTTACATTGCTATGAAATATTTAAAATGTTTCTTCCATTTCTGACCTTGCATGAGCTTGAAGGTCACTGTGCACTATACGGATGAATTCGTCTAGACACGCGCTTTCATGCGATATAAAAAAAATCATATCTAACAAAATAGTATAAACACAACAAAATTACATACGCCATTGTGTTGCGTATAACAAACAGTACTACTTTTTTCTCTTTCATTTTTTTTTTTGATATTTACTATTTGCAAGAAAAACATAGCTAGTAATAGCATGAACACCCTGTATAAGCGTTAGTAGTAGACTAAAATTTGACGATGCGCATGCCGCGGAATCCAAGCATTTTTACGTCATTAGATGAGTTTTCTGGATTAAATCGAGAGCAGCGTGCACTAGAAAATATCTCCAGCTGGAAATTGAGCTATATTTTGTCTTGATTCTCTGCGAGATAGAGCGAAAATCTTGAAAACTTTTCTGGCGTCAGAATTCATTATACAGATAATACAGAACAAACAATGTGACAAGTTTAGTCAGAGACTTAAGACCCGTCGGATCAAGACCAAGACGGATCTTAAGTCTGTGTCTGAAGGCTGTGAATGGAAATTATTAATTAAAAAGTCACGTGACTATCCCGGGCCCTTAAACCAATTGATAGAAATTGTAGTTTTTAGTTAAAAATTTTTAATGTTGAGTTACCTACATTCATTTGTGCCAAAAATCCATAAATTCCACAATCAACTTATGATTTTCTGTGCAACTGTACTCATTGCAATTACCTTACTGAATGTTTAATATTGATAACGAAAAAATATTACTTAGCAAAACCTACACATTACCATACGATATAGTATATTCAATTAAGAGAAGTAACCTCTATTTTAAAATTTTGTTTCTATGTCTTACAATTTGTAAGTTATAAATTAAACTTATAAAATAACTGAATTTTCAGAAGTTAATTTTAATCCCTTAGAGTGAATTAGGGCAGTCAAATGTGTAATAAGTAGATTTTGGGTTTCTTCGTTTATAACAAAATTGCGTAAATAAAATTTTAAATCGTATGAAGATTAAACTTTAAGAATATTATTACATCATAATTATTTCAGAATTAAAAGCATTGCGATTTAGCTCATGTCTCTTGTAATTGATGTAGAACATTTTTATTTTGCATAGAGATATGCACTCCAGTAATAAATATCCATATATTTATTGACACAGAGTGTTATTAATTTGCTAAACTTTCGAATTAAAGATCCTACTTTTTCAAAAATGTCGAATAATAACGCGTTTGTAGAATTCATCATATGCCAAGGGACTAATTAATCCATTATTTTAAATAAGCGTTAGATTAAAATGGTATTCATACATTTCAAATAACTAACCAAAAGCGCCAAGTCTATAATTAGCTGAAACCACCACGACGTCCTTTGCAACCAAGTAATCTGGCCGTTTATCTACGAAACTTCCTGTTCCTATTAGGAACGAGCCGCCATGGATCCAAAACATTACCGGTTTACATTCACTAAGTGAATTAGTGTAAACATTGAGGTAGAGACAATCCTCTTGGCCGACTACATCGATCGGGGGCACTTCTCGTAATTGTGGACCACGTATCCCATGAGCTTCTGCGGTGTCCTTGATACCGGTCCATGGAATCGGTGGTTGTGGATCCTATTTGTTGAATCGAGAAAAAAAATGATCGATGAATTTAAATCGAATAAACAACGTGTTCGGTACAGAGATACATAAATCCAAAGTTTCCTCGTGATTTGCTCAAAGTAAAGCGTAAAAAGTATTTGACATTAGAGTTTGCTAAGAATTGATATTCGCTACGTATCTGAACGGATATTAATCAATTTAGAAGATTTATTACCTTAAATCTGAGTTCTCCGATAGGGGGAGCAGCGAATGGTATCTCATGAAACGCGATGAAAGAACTACCAAAGACACTTTTTTGTACAGCTCCTCGTAATTTACCTTGCTTTACTGTAACTATCGGTTCGTTCATTGTTGACCACGCTCTAACCAACTTGACAACGGTCCAATCTCTTCTGCGGAGAGTCTTGGTGCAAAGCGTGAATCGTATCCGCACTGTAATCATGTTATCTGCTTATTGTATCAAAGTGTTGATAAAAAAAAGAAGGTGACATCAGAATGTTAGATGGTTCAGTTTCAGAGAACCTTCACTTGCGTGATATCAACAAACGTCTATTTAAGTTTTTTTAACGCTTTAACGTTGAAATATGGTGCCGTGTTTAAGGTTATAAAGTGAAGTCAGCAGAATGAACAGAGCATTTTTTAGAATAAAATATATAGTTTTGGTAAACATCGACAATGATGTGCACAATAGTCGTTGATAATAGTCGAAATTAACGATTAATCTATCTAAATACATCCAAATACTGTACACAATACTATCATTCTCTATATTGCTTGAATTATTCATTTAATTCCATCTCCATTTCTGATAATTTATTAGCCAATTGCTTGGATTATTAAGATTTGCTAAAAATGATGTAGATAACAATTGTTGAGTAATTTTTGCGATACCGTTACAATTGGCTTCTAGTCTCCTAGCATACTTTCAGATGCAACAGGTGAATAACGTGGAAATTATGTACTTAATGATTTAAGGATTGAATAAAGTTACTACCGTGTCTATTTTAAAAAATGTATAAAATCACGACTGTCGGTTGAACTGTGAATATGCACTTACGTAAATTTTCTGATACGTGGTGATACTGATCGTGATGACAATCTCGAACTTTTTTACTAGATTTTTTATTGCAGAAAAGACTATAGCCTGTTGAAGTAAACTCTGCGCATTTTTCAAAGTCATAAACACAGTATCTACATATAATTTTAGTATACACACTATACACTATACATATACAACTTCGAAATTTTTGAAAGTCATTTATCTTTCCCGGTCTCGTTCAATCTGCTCAATATAAAAGTTTTTGTGATGACTTTTCCACAAACAATAAACCATTTACTTTTATCAGATCTTGTGTTAATGATTTAAAGATAACAATGATAAGGACATTGACCTTTAATACAGTCTTTGATCTTCCAGTTCCTATATCAAACTCGTTTAGTGCGACGAAGAAATAAATATTAATCATTGTTAGCGATTTTGAAAATTGTGAGCATTTATGTATATCATTACAATTTTTTCAATAACAACGTTACTCGATCGAATTAAAAATGATTGTTTCCTCGTTCTTTACCATTCACCTTCAAGAGAATGTAATAAAAAATTATGGCATATTAGTTTTCATAAGTTATCCTTCATCGGCCGTTTTTGTTAGTTCATTGATAATAACCGATCGCTCACAGTCGATGTACCTCGCTTGGTCTTGCTATTACTTAGAACTTAAACGGTTCTGGCGAGTAACGCACTATCATAGATAGACAAATACATATATTGGTTTATTCTAATTATTCAGCTAAGAACTATAATTGTTCTAAATATTCTATTCAGCTATGAATTGAACTTTGGCTTATAATATCTTATATTTATTACAATATCCATTATTATATATATTATCACAATATATTCTCTCTCTCTCTCTCTCTCTCTCTCTCTCTCTCTCTCTCTCTCTCTCTCATTATCCTATTTATTACATCTTTCCCTATCCTCTTACATTTTTCTCTTTTTTTTTGTACATTCTTATTCTTATATATTAATTATATATTCTTTAATTCGTTATTATACGTTGAACACAAAATTTTATTTGGTGCTAAAAATTTGTAGTCCCATAATTGATATTTTCGACTCTTCACCATTGTCCAGACAATTCAATTCGTCCTCTATCACAGGCTTCCAAAGAACCTTGACATATTTTATTGGTATTTGGAGTAGGATTCCTAGATTAAATGTATACGTCGTATATAAATACATAAATATTGAAAATAAGTTAAATTATATTTGGAATGTTATCATTACTATACCCCATTTTGATAAAGTTGGTCCATATTTTACATAGGCATTTTATTATAATTCTTTCTTTCATCTCTTCCCTTCGTGGCACAGAGTTTATATGTAAAATAGTAAGGCAATAGAACAGATACCCCTCTTCATCCAAATGAGAAGCAATAAGTAAGGAGCAAATCTGAATCCACACTATTTGAAACAGCATTACTTCTTTTAAATTAGACCAAATGAATTGAGTGTTTTTAAGAAGTTAGGAGGATTAGTTTATTAGACGAAGTGCAAAAAAATAAAAAAAAAACAATGAACTGGTCGAAATCGCAAAAGAAATAGTAAAAATTGGTTTTATTCAGCTTTTTTACAATTGTACTTTTTTATCTGAGCCTGTATCGAAAATTTAAAAATGAGTTTTATTCACTCAAATAAATTACATTCATGCTGAAAATTTCGCCGACATTGGTTAAATCGTTTACGAGTTATGAACAACTAAAAGTGCAATTTTAAGTCGAAAATCGTAAAAAATGCCAATTTGTCAACTTTTAATCGTTTAAATGACAGTAATTACGATTACAATTATTACGCGACCAAAGTTTTGGGCGTTAGAAAGAACGGCGAACGGAAAAGAAAGAGAGATAGAGAATCGAAGTGTTAAACCTCAATCCCTCTTTCTTCCTCAATCCCTATCCTACTCTACGTTCAGCACACTACAAAGAATGTAGTACCTGTCTATAACTGTGACTCGGTAGACCCGAAGTTTTCACAGTTACGAAAAGAATACTGTGATAGAACTTCTAAAGTGAAAAGAAGATAAAAAGAACTTCCTGCCTGTTCCGCAGAAATATTATATTGAAGCGTCATGATATACTCGGCACATACCCACCTAGTAAACAATTTGCTTTGAATTTAGCACCAAAATTTGTCTCCAAATTCCTATCCATATGTTTTCCGCATTAGGCATGGTATTTGAGTGCCAAGTTTGCAGCCAAAATTCCATGCGAAATTGAAGCCAAACCTTCGTTCTGGGCTTCGTTCGGCTTCGTTAAAGAGGGTAGGTCGGTCGCACTAAGAGGGAACTTAACCTTGTTCTGAAATTAAATATCGGGCAAAATCGGAATATAATACATTTATACACATATTTTATTTTCTATAACACATTTTTTACGGTGCTATGTCTTTCACTGCACATTTTGGTGTTTACGCGTCACTTTTGCGAACAAGGTTACGTCCGCTCTTAGGAATTTGTCGACACATTTAGGTGCCACATTCGTATAAAATGGGGACCAAATTCTGCTCCAAGCAGGGTTTGGTACCAAATGGGCAAATCTTTTGCTCGCAAAGTGTGGTGCAAACATTGCAGTAAATTTGCTTGAAACAGCATTTAGCTAACTGGGCAGTTCACAAATTTCTAGGACAAATTCCTAGTCAAATTCGAAGATATACATAGATGGATCGCCAATTGAATGCAAAGTTTGTAGGCAAAATTCCATGCCAAATTGGAGCCAAACCTTGGCTTCGTTCGGCCCTTGTTCGCAAAAAATGATTTCCAACAATGAAAAGTGTTTTGTCATCAAAAAGATGAAACGTTCGAAAATATGCCTAGGAGAAAGTAACTGAGAATCTCTGCAAAATATTACAGTACTTTATTCATTTAATATGAGATAACGCTAATAAAAAACGTTATGTTTTATGAACAATGTAAGGCCAGAAGTAGAAAACCAGAAGTCTCCAACTTCATTGACTATGGAATCTTTAAGATTATAAATTTCTTTGTGGAACACGTAGTAAAAGAAATTAATATGTATAAATAATTCCGAGTTTTTAACTTTTCTGGTTTTCTGACTTTTTATAAATAACTGTCCAACATACAGGGAACTATCTTTATATGGATAACCATTACTTTCTTGATACACTGTATAGATAGTACAATCTCATTTAAAAGATGCAGTCAATTATTTCATAAAGTGCTTTATAATTTCATTTACTTGCACTTCATTTTTTAAACAAGGTCGGATCATGGTCAGTTACAAATGTATGAGTTCATATAGAAACTTGTAAGTACACATAGACAAGCGTTAAAAGCATTAATGAGCTCTTATTATATACTGCCATGCCAATCATACCCCCAATATGATCTAATAAATAGGATTTTACTATGTTCAAGCTACATTTCTAAATGCAAATTACATGGTTTAGAAGGATACACTTATTCATAAAACTGAACTAATACTTACATGTTAAAGTACTTTGGTACCGTAAAATTTAATAACAACAACTTTGAGCAAAAATAAAATATGAACATGTTACAGTTTTAAAATCAATTTTTCATCAGTTACAATAGAAAAATGAAAAATCGTTGATAATATTGAAAATTCAAACTATGTAACTTTTTCCTTATACATTTTTGTATGTTTTTGTAAATGAAACATCCAGTACTTACACGTTATATTGTACTTACACATGTTCAGGATGTTGGAAACGTTTGAAATTTATTATAAATATATGAAGTTGTACCTTTCGTAAGTGGTGATACTACTAAACAATATGTCATAGCTGCTCTAACGCTACCATCAATAACTGTGACATTGTTTGGATCACCTCCACTTTTAGCAATGTTTTCCTTAACCCATTCCAAAACAGCAATCACATATTTTACACTCTGGTGGAACAGTGTTCCGCTTTTGCTGTTAAATCGAAATTACTTGATTTAATGAAAGTACAGACATGCATTTTGATATTGCTTTTATAAGTATAAAGGTGCAACTAACCGAAAATATCGAATCTATAATTGGTTATAACTACGATGACAAAATGGGTGGGTGTAATTTCAAACAATAGGAAGATTCAATGAATTTACGAATATCTAACTATTTCTTACAACTTAATAAAGCCGCTAAACAGAGAAGTAAACTATTGTGGTTCCTATGTGTTGCAATTAATACGAACAATTTTTAGTTTGCATAAATATCCAGTTTAGTAATCAGGTCTGAAGAATTGTAGCTGCCGGATCCTTCTATGAATGTACCTTTGTGCTACCAGAACATAACTGGTTTACATCCGATCAAGGAATTAGTATAAACATTAAGATATAGACAATCCTCGCTTCCGTGGATCTTAGCACAAAATTCGACTGATTTTTGTATACATACTATTCCAGTACTTTGGGAAACATCCTTCATACCTTCCCATGATGCAACTGGTTATGGATCCTAGGATATAATACAATATACAAACTAATAAAATTTTTTCAACAGTTTGTTTAATAAAAGTAAAATATAGACATAAACGTTTATATAATAATACTTACTCATTACGAAAAATAAAAAATAAATAATAATTCCTTTCTTGTAATGTGTTCTGCAACAGAACTTAAATTCTTAATACAAAGAAAAAGGTATTTACGTTGTGAAAGAAAATGATATAGTTTTAAACACCAAATGGTTTCTTGAATAAAAATAACAATAGTTAAACGAGTATACTTGTAATTGTTCGAAGTATGTACAAATTTTTAATCTCGAGCTTAAGTTGAATTTGGTAAGCATTACCTTCAATCAAAGTTCCCCAATAGGAGGAGCAGCGAAAGGGATTTCAAGAAAAGCATTATACGAGAAGCCCAAAACACCTTTATAAACGAACCTGGTAATTCTCTTTGTTTAACTTTAACTGTTGCTCATTCTATTATTAATAACGACCAACTCACCAACTTAACAAGTTTTTCTAACTTATTCTCATAAATTAGACAGATTTATGTTGATATATGAAAATAGCACGCCATTTCACGTGTTCTATTATCAACGATCATATTAGTGCACATTGTCAAAGTAATTGCCATGAGTATAGAAATTATAGATGTAAGATGTGATGTAAGATGTGTATTATAGATTATAGATGTGTGATTATATGTTTTCTACTCCGTTTTAGAATACAATAAAACTAGATAAAGCGTAACACAACAAAAATTAAAAAGTTTTTAAACCATAAGTAAAATAAAATTACTACATACGCTATTGAAATAAAAAATTCGGCAATTGAGAAAACTGGCTGTATTACGTTCACAAAAACAAAGTTACTTTTCTTTTAAAAAAGCGTGAATATAATCAATATAGATATACACATACATTATAAATATTGCATAACAATGTATATAAATATAATATCAAGTCACATCGTTATCTTCATAAACTATTGTATAAAAAATATAATTCTGTTATTTTAGTACAGGCACTGTGTTGAACATTTATAGCAGTTTGGTAGGTTTCGTCTAATTAAATTCATTACGTTTGTTTAGGAATGACATATTCGTGCTGATCATGTGTCAATTAAAACGAAAGAAAGAAATATTGCATTGATAACTAGCGTTTCATCTTATCGAGTATCGGAACAACCATGTCAAATGATGGACGTTTCCCAGGATCTTCATTCATACAGATCCTGATCAGTTTAGCTAGGTGAGGTGAGATACCCGGTGGTATACTAACACGCAAATCTTCGAGAGCAATCTATAACATATATACAATCAAATTATTCTAACAATTTAGGAGATTATAGTAAATTTTCTTTAAGTTAATAAACTGACCTTCATGCCACATTCCATCGGAGAAAGATCAGCGAATGGAACTTCTCTAGTTGCAAGTTCCCACAATAAAACAGCAAAACTCCACATATCACTGGCTTCCAAATTTATATCTGCCGGACGCTTGCTTAGTGCCTCTGGTGACATCCAGGCTGGTTCATAAATTCGTCCCACCTCTTGGAATGAGAATTTCGAATCTGCCATATTTACACGAGCCGTCAAATCTTCGTCAATCTGTAACATCACGTTCATCTATTACATACATATTTAAACAATGGTACCAATGTAAGACGCTCCAACACCAATATACAATTTAAAAAACAGACTTACCATAATATGTTTACTATTCAACTGAAATCTGCATCTGTTTTGCCTCTCGAGTCCGTGAAGAAACGCCATAGCTCTTGCAACGTCAAGAGCGAGTCTCAATGCTCGTGCTGTGTCGACTACTACGCCTGTACCGCCATGTAATAATCGGTGTAAACTACCACGAGCCATGTACTGCGAGACAGTTGCTAATTGCGGTGGTTGATTTACACATCCGAGAACTGGTAAAACGTTCGGATGTGAGAAAATTCTTAACTTCGGAAACTCTTCATTGAAATCTCTGGAGATCCTCGATGTACATTCGCGTATGGTCAAAAGCTTTGCTACTATGTCATTGTTTTGCCAACGTCCTCGCCAAGTTTCACCACTTGGCGTACTGGCCAAAAGAGTGTGCAATAATAAATCAGCCATATTAATTCCTTTATGCCTTGATAATGTTGCATCCCCTGCATGGAATAATTCAAGTTATCATTCACTTTTTTCACTATGTCTTTGTGTAGAAGGGGAGAGGAGACAATAGGGCACATACTGGAAGAGTGTTACAAAACAAGGACAATGGAACACGTGGAAAGAGTGTTAGGGGCTGTGGAGCAAGGAATTGAATACTAAAGAAAACAAGTAAAAGAACATGAGTGGTGCAACAGAAGAAGAGTGGGAGTACATATATGTATGGACAATTAGATAGCTGGGGGCCTAATACTACCATAAATAATAAGATAAATATTAAGATAGATATAGTTAGTATTTCTGATATAGACAATACAGTATAGACAGTATGGGTGAAACAATAGAGAGAGAGAGGATGAAAGAGAGAAGATGGACAAACAAGTGCAATATATGGGTAGTATGTAGTTACACGATAACTGGAAGTCTGTTTAAAGCCGAGAGGCAAAAGAACTATGTAAAACACAAAAATAAAAAAATAATAAACATAAACTTCCTTACGGCTTCTAGTTTTCAAACCCAGCCAACTTTGATCCTTGAACTGAATCTTTTTCAAGTCCTGTCCATATTCTACAGCCAGATCTAGAAATTAAAATCATACGATGAAATAGTTTGCAGTAATCCCTCAATGGTAGCTTTATATTGTAAGTATTTTTATCCATTAAGTACCATGTAATCTTTTAGCAAGTAGACCTCTTGCCTTATCCAATGGGGTATCACCATCTTTATTTGCAATAGAGACAAGAGCACCTGCTGCAACTAACTCTTCAGCAACAGCCTGGTCACCCCAGAAGCATGCATAATGAAGGGCAGTGTTTCCATGCTCATTTGTAACATTAACATCAGCCCGATTTCTCAGCAACTATAAATTTGTATCCGATTAAGCTCATTATGTCTTATAAGATTTTGATAGTTTCGAGGAATGCTTGATATATATATCCTTTTTTACCAGCTGAACTATCTCCTTGTGTCCATGTGCAGAAGCTAAATGAAGAGGAGTATCATCTCCTCTATTGGTAGCATTTATTCGTGCACCTCTACTAACTAGTAATTCTGCCAATTTTAGGTGTCCCTCTTTACAGCACCAATGAAGTGGACTAAATCCGTGATCATCACTACACACAAATGAAATAAAATGATCATCAAAGCTAATTATAGTACATGAAATTCAGTCAATTGTAATCAAGCGAACATTATCAAGCACAAGAAAAATATGGTAATCTAGAAAATTTTCATTATTCATAACTAAGTAAACTATAAATTTAGTAAACATTCTAATCCGGAGTGATAGAAAATAGAATAAACATGACTGTGATAATATGAAACAAAATAAAATAGTTATCATTTCAAAGAAAGATTAGATAAAAATCGAATGTGAAAGATTAAATAATTTTACTTCGAAAAGAAAAGAATTTTCTTGTATTTACCCTTGATTCATGTCATGTTCAGTATCATCAAGCCAAACGCGCACTTGCATGGCATTTCCTTCGCGACACCATTGAAAAATATCTTCCATTTTTTGAAATTATTAAAAAAAATGAAGATGTGTAAATACTGTGGCAGAGGAGTGGCAGTGTTCTGTGCTCCACAACACTGGTCGTCATATACTAAATATAACCATATTTCTGCGGAACCGACGCTGACACAAAAGCTACGTAACTTCAATTAGACTACACAGTAAATGATACTTCTTCGAAGATCTTGTTCGATTATACATTGGAAACGAAAAGGCAAACTAATATGTTTATAACATCAAAGAATGTTTAATGCAACAGTTTTGGATGGTACCACACACATGCACAGTTATGCATGTTACCATATATGACCCGACGGATCACAACTACCGCAACCAGCCAGGACGTGGTTACTTCATATATCCTCCCCACATACTGCCATAAAAATTGAATGTGAAGAATGGTGACATTTTTATTTACTGATGCTTACAGACTCAAATCTCCTGCGAATTTTTTTTTTATTTTAGTCTCCAGAATAGGAAACCTGGCATTATTTACAAAAAACGTTGCCGGTATTTTTCAAATCCGCGACCCCATTACGTTATGTCAGATAGTAAATAAAAAGAAAAATGAGAACTATGTATGAATATCATAGAAAACATTTGGAAATACAGACAATGCAATAATATTCAAGCTATAATATGTATTATAACAAAATCTCTCATTTTTTTATTAATTTGTTGTCGAAATGATATTCTGATTATAGATTGAACTGAAGTAAAATACATATGAGGTTGTTCAGTTACCCACAATAATTCCTTTAGAACATGATCCTATAAAAAAAATAAAACGGAAAACATCAGTAGTGAAATTACACTAATACATTTATTTTTAAATTATTAACAGTTGAAAATCCGCCAATAATTACGAAGCAGTTATGTCTCCGACTCTTGCCCAGCACATACGCTAAGCAGAATCGCCAGATCAGAGAGGAAATGAGTGTGCTCACACTCGGGGTTTTAGTGTCCCCACTTTCCTGAATCATCTTTTTAGTCTGGAACAGAACCTGCATCAACTTTTTAGCCTAGACCAGAACCTGCATCATCTTTTAGGCTGGATCAGAGCCTCTTTTAACATAGAAGTAGCATCCGCTCAGGCATTATTTGGAATCCGCTGCTAATGATGCAGATTCTGGTCCAGGCTAAAAATTAGATTAGGGGACAGCACTATACTGGGGACTGTAACGATTTTAGAGAGAGACCGTTACAAAATTCGGATGCAGGAGCATCGGTTACAAGGAACAGAGAAACGTGGATAAAGAGTTCACGCGATTTAAAGTAACGAAATATATAACTTTATTAAATGGCGGCCACACGTGTGGTCGGACCGAGATAACAGCTCGAGAGAGAATACAATAGCACGTCTTTACAAACGTGTTCCAATGCAGCGAACGGGCACGTGTGTGCGACTGGACAAGAGCGTTCCCCAGCGTTACGCTTTATTCCTCGACGGAGGAAGCAGGGAGGCCAACTCCCTGTCGGTGCTTTCCCTAGGCACGGCCTAGGGGAGTGGTGTACGCATGGGATGAATTCCCTACATACTCCCCCCTCCCCCCGAGTGTGTACGACGATTTACGCACGATACATAAATACATGTTCTCTTAAACTAGGATACAATGAGTACGCAACTAATCTACATACATTTATTCTTACCACTACGAAGTTTCTATATACAGTATGTACACTTACAATTAACTCGGCGGAACGAATTTTACCTTGTAAATCCGCGAATATGTACGGACTTTGGAAATTCGCGTCATGGGATCGATCGATTTATGATGGCGCAAATCGACCACGTGGCCGAAGGGATTCAGGGAATCCGCGCTTAGAATCAAGTACGGTACCGCGGCAACGCAAGAATTCTACGAAAAGGCGCGGCGAAGGCCCGGATTCGGGGTGAGGCGTTTTCTCACCGAACATCTTGATCGACGTAATATATGCCGCGTATAATTTTAAACGGTCGCGAGCTTCTGAGCGACTTTTCCGGAGGGTCGCGTGATTAAGAGCGAGGGCTCGATTTTCCGCGGGAAGGGGTACTACGATGTATGACGCGAGAGATACGTCTCACGATGTTCGCTTGGGCGGCTACTGATTCGTGAGACGATCGACTTGGGCTTCGAGGAGAGCCCTCGAAACTTCATCATCGCCCGGAGACGGTCACAGTGTCTATGGACACGAGCATACAATGCTAAAATAATAAATTCTCGGCGGTGGGTCCGTAACGTTCACGCGAGACGCGCGCACGTCGGAGATACAGCGATGTATCGACATTTTTCGAATGTGCGATGCTACAACTACGAGGGAAGCCACGTGGCGACCAACAAGTACAAAAGTGTCCGAAGGGTCGGACGCGAATCGCGCGAAGGCAGATATAACAGTCGATACTTAATTAGAACGCTGGCAACTCACTGCAGTCTTCGATCGGCGTGTGGAAACAAGATGTTCTCCAGGGACGGTTGATCGATGAGAAGGCGGCTTCTCGGGCGGTGTGCCTCGGTGAGGCAGCCAAGATTACGAGCGGGAAATAAAACGTAATGCTGGTATCGAACCATAATCTTGCCTTACACTCACCGACATTGACCCACGTTTTGTCAGGTAATAAATAGGCCGCCCTTCTGAACAAAAACCTTGAATTTGTTCGATGTACCTACAACATAGTAAAAAATAAATTTTCGTAAGAAACCAGGATAGAAACTGAGTTTTTGGGAAATAACATTTCTGAAGGTAGATTGTTATTTACCGTTGCCACCAGGAGATAATATGGGGTTGGTCAATAATGGTGCTGTTAGGTTTCCGGACTATGAAATTGAATTCCATTCAAATGCAATAACCGATGCATAGATGATTTGCTGAACGATGGAAGATTGTCATCGTTGTTTACAGCTTCTACAATTTTTTGTAGAGTGGGAATTTCCTGATTTAGCCAGAAGTTCTGTATTTTCTTCCGTATCGCTTCTATGTCGGCTTCAGAGGTTTTCTCTGAAATGTTAAGGCGCCGCTTTTTTTTATTTGGCGACGTAACGGTGCCTGTTGACTTGTATTCGGCCAGAGTTTTGCTTACAGTTCGCTGTCCAATGCCTGTAGCCTTCGCAAGCTTTTCAACCATAGGCTTATATTTTATTTCCGGGTTTTCCGCCATCAGAGATTTATACACATTAATAAGAATCTGTTTTTGAGCGGATCCGACCAACTAGAAACAGAGAAAAGTTTACTACACGTGTGTACATTACAAAAACTATGATTTTTGAAATAAGAAACAAGCTTACAGTAGCGAAATGCATGATAAATAATTATGTATAATGTAAGCTTACCTTTCCTCTAGGATTTTTTCTCACTGGAGATCTAGGAGACTTTCCTCTAGGATTTTTTCTCACTGGAGATCTGGGAGACGGTCCAGGAACTTGGTCTCCCATTTCAAAAAAGCTATCGAAAAATACTACTGAACACTAGAAAATACTGTGCGAACACCCAGTATGGTTACGAATGAAGCGGCGTGCAGCGCGTCACTTCAGTGCCACTGCGCGTATGCGCTGTGCATTGGGAAGGGAGCGTACGGAGTGGGACAGAGTGGGAAAACCAACTTTCGTTTGTCGCTGCGCATCTTCGCCCTGATTGGCGGTATTCCCACTCCGTACGCTCCCTTCCCAATGCACAGCGTAATGCCCAATATAAAATTTAACTAATAGTCTTTGAAATTAGTCTTTGAAATCGTTGAAGCATTTTAGAAAACAATATTCTATTGTATTCGCGAGACTGCAGTGATTATATCACGGACGAGGTACAGGAGTAGACGGAGTAGACCAATCACTCAATGTATTTTTTTGTCTCACGTCTGCGGGGCTCTAGAGCCATCTAGAGCTGTCTAGAGCCACTAGAGCTGACTAGAGCCAGGGAGGGTCATTGGCATTGGGTGGCATTGGGGCACCGACGAGAGATACTTAAAGACAGCCAGCCTTACGGGAGAACGTGTCTCACGAAAAATACGGTGTCTTCTACCGCCCTCTAGAATAGATTTTGGCTGGAGTAAGAAACAGAAGGCCAACTACGGTATTTCGTCGGTGCAGAAGACCACTAAGGAAATTCTCGTCGGCGAGAAGGTGAATCATCACGGAACCATATCGATTATTTATTACATTCTCCGACGAACGTATTCGAATTAAACAGATATTTTTTTTAGTGTTGCTTTTTAAGACGTAAAATATTAAAAGTAAAACTAATATCAAGGACAAAAAATTCCTAGAAATATTGTACGTAAGAAAGTATTAAAGCATAATTTAGAGATAGCACAATTTGTAATTTACAAATATTTCATAAACAAGCATTATTTCCACCAACTATTACTATATTTGTTAACACTAAATAAAAGATTCGTCTTAACATCCGCTACAACAATATGTAATAAAAAATACTTAGTTATATATTTACTTAAAAAATTGGAAACTGCTTGTTATAATGCATGATTTGAAATTATTCTATTTGTAATAAATAAAGTAAGACAAGACAAGTAGATCAAGAATATAAAGTATCTGCAGGGGAAAAACTTAAATTGCTTCGAAATTCTTGTAAAAAACAATTAGTTAAGCAATTATCTTCATACTTTGTTATGTCGGAGAAGCATTCTAATTTGTCTTGATTTCAAAATTTCGTGCGAATCGTTCGATTCGGACCAATTGCGATAATCGAATAGTGAGATGCGCGCGCAGGCTTCCTGAGCAGCCATTAGTCTTCCTTGGCGCTCAGGAGAACTTAGACAAACTATGTAAGAGAGCACATTATTTAGTTTGTTTAAATAACTAAAGTACGCCTAGTCATCAAATAGTGGCAGAAAACGAAAGTCGAGCTCATTAGAACTCGGGAACAATAGTTTCTGCCAGAGTTTCGGCATTTTATTCCGAAATACGTGAGTTTAAAATTTGACTTCTCTGCTCCTTCTCGGGACACAATATTTCATATTGTTTTATACCGATTTGTTTAGAAATTGTTAATGCATGATTTGAAATTATTCTATTTGTAATAAATAAAGTAAGACAAGACGAATAGTACAAGAATAGAAAGTATTTGCAGGGGAAAAACTTTAATTGCTACGAAATCCTCATAAAAAACAATTAGTGCAGTGATTTTTTTGAAAAATTCCTAAATTTTCGGAAATCCCCTCTATTTCGTTTACTTTTTTATTATAATATTCCACTAATGTTCATTTTTTCTGAATTTTGGTCTTTTTTATTATTTATTGGTAACAGGTATTAATTCGATTTTTTAGGCATACCCTCCAACCACTTGCCAAGGAACACAGACGTTATGCAACAACATCAAAACAACAATGTGAGTTTCATTAATTATTTACTTATTATTATCCTTATAACTGTGGCTGGAGTAAGTAATAGAAGGCCAGCGACGATATCTCGTCAGTGCAGAATACATATTCGAATTCCACAGATTTTTATTTATTGTTGTTTTTAAGATGTAAAACATTAAAAGTAATACTAATATCAAGAATTAAAAATTCCTAGAAATATTGTACGTAAGAAAGTATTAAAGCATAATTTTATAGATAATTGTTCCAAGAATCGATCTGTGTGAACGGAACTATGTTGAAAACCAGAGTAACGTTTATTTGACATATTATTCCGAATAATAAAGAGTTTGAGAGAGAATTAATATAACGTGGATGAATTAATATAATATAACTTTGAATTTCAAAACCTTTTTTGCACGTCATTCGGTAACCAATTCTTCGAATTGCTCAATGCTGAATTGCTCATTGTCTGTCGTTTGGTCTAATATAAACGAAGTTATCCTTTTTTTTGTGTGGTTACACAGGGTCATAAAGACGGCAAGGCAGCCCTCGTAAACAGGTATGAACATCCCTTTGTGAGGCAACAATTGTCGAGCCACCTCTTGCGCCGATCCCAATAGAAGGGAGGGGGATCCCAATCGCCGATCATCGGAGACAATCGTCACCAGTACGGGCCTCGCGCCCCCCACCACTACTCGCGGTCGCGATGATCAGGCCGCGTCTTCAGTTTCATATCAAAAGTGAAAGTGATCGGACGTATTTTGGATATATCCACAAACTACCCTCCGACCTTGTGAAGCGTGTCGTTTGAAGACGCAGAAAAATTCTACGACGCAACACAAGGACCTTTCCGTGGTGAGTACCATTTTTCTGTATTTTATCATTCGATGGAAGTCCGAGATTATTTATCGTGATTTTTATTAAAATTAATATTGTGCTCACTGACGTCAAATTTCAATTTATTCTCGAGTCGTTTGTTGTCTTCTCCCGATAATTTTTTTCTTTTTGCGTCGTGGCGATCAAACGTATTTACATTCGTGTCGTGCGATAGAAATTAATTTTATTTAATTTTGGTTCAAATTAATTTTGATTTTATATTCAATTTTAACTATTTATTTCCTATTGAGTATGAATTCATTGTTTATTGAATTGTATATATTTGTTGTATCAAATATCGATAGTTTCTAACGTATTGTTCAATAGCGTTTCTAGCTTAGTTTAAATATTTTTTATGAGACATTTTTCAAATGTGCTATTTTTCAATTGTGCTATTTTTCAATTGTGTTATTTTTCAAATGTCATTTTAGAAATTTTTTTTTGATGTGCCAATTTAAAATTAATGTAGAGTTGCGTAGAAAAATTAAAGTGCACACGGAAGTTTTACGTATTATAAAATTTAATAAATTAACTTCACGAATAATAATGCACTGGCCGCGTTTTTTTTTTTGAGACGTTGAATACGTATTTAATATTATGAAAATTTGTTGATAATTTTATTCAAATGAACTTCTCAAACCAAAACTTTTGGACCTTTTTTAATATTTTTTTTATGAATCATTATATTAATACATTGTTGATTGTACTATATATGTTTGTCGTATGTTTGTAATCGAATTCTATTTTATATATCTCTCGTATTTATATTTTGAAGGTTCCTTCAACTCGAGAACACCAACTTTCAACATATTTCAACTTTCAATATTGCCACGATGACCAATGACGACATCGTTAGATACGATCGAGAGCCATCGTGTCGTCCTTTCTTCAAGAGGGAGAGAATGTAAGTATCAAAAGACATATATTTCCAATTAAATTATTTTATTAAATATTTTCTTTTTAAATTATTTGAATAAATGAATTTTACGAATCATTTTTTTAATATCTTCTTGTTTCCTTGTTTGATTACAGGACTCTAACGGAGCATTCGCGCCCCTCCAACAATTAGTAAGTACAAAAAGAACTGTATTTTTGCTTCCTATATTTGATCAGTAGATTTGATATTGTTTTTGACGAGTACAGTGACCGCGGGAAACGCTAGGCCTTTCCCGCGGGTAGTAATCTGTTTCTTAGATAGGTAGGGTTTTTTTGTACGTCGCGTTTTTTTTTTAATAATACAATTTCGATAATGGTATCACCAAATTTCTAGAAGATACAGATCTTCCGTCATTTGGTATACGATTACTAGAGTTATCACTTATCATTGAGATAATTATTAATTTTTTAAATTCATTTAAAGTTAAATAAAAAGCGTATTTTAAAGTTCGACCTTACGTACAAAAAGACGATTCGCGACGGATAGATCCTTTGAACAAAGCAAATACGCACATGAATTTAACCTGTGTTACTTTCACTAGTACTTTACATTTGGTAGAGTATCCTTTCCATTGTTTCGAAACTTTACTTTGTTAATGGATCGTCCGAGGGTTTTTAAATATTTTATTAAAGATTGCAAATAAATAAATTAAATAAATTAAAATATTTCTCAGTCTGTTTGCTTATCAATTAAAATTTTGTATTAGTTCTTTCAGTTACTAAATATTTTTTTCATAAATTAAGATAATCTTTTGAATTTCAAGTAGAGTCATTTCTCAAGAATGTATGAACATTAGCCCGTATAAATAATCTAATGAATTCTTTTAGTTAGGATTTTCAGGATATTAAGGTTCCCTGTTCGTTGCTCGAATCCTCTCGCGTGCCCAGGTGCTACTCGGGAGGGTGAGAGCAACGGGCACATGGAATATTGTTTTAATAATATATATTTGTGTGGCGACTGATAATGGCCAGTGTATCGTGCACGACGTATTTTCCACTTGTGTGTGTGTGCGATTAGGCAGTGGAATTGCGTCTGATTTTCAAATTAGATTAAATAACGCATATTCCCGTCGATCTGTGACATGCTACATAGATCTTCATGGAATATTTTCGCGAGTAGCATTTCTAAAAACTACGTTTGTAACATTCAGAATTACACGTAGTTCAATTGAGTCTCGAAAATAGTTTGTTATTTCAATTTACCGATTTATATCGCAAAGGTCACTACCATTGTCAGTCGATTTCAGTGAAACTGGTACGTACCTTAACTGTGTTTGTATGAGGTTTCGACGTTAGGGTGTCGGAGGCGTCCCGGGACGTGCTCTCTAGGTATTAGGCTTTTGCACCCTGGCGTCTGAATGGGAATCGTTGAGTGAATGTGTTGGTGTGCGTGTATTTTTTGCCATTTTTTAAATATAGGACTAGGTAGGGTTAGGTAACTTGACTTCTTGGTGTGAATGCTAATTTTAAGTAGGTAGGAGCTGGGGCTGGCTACCGTTTTCTCTTTCGGGTAGGCCGTGATTCGACCGGTAGTCAGTTCCTGGAAGAGCTTAAAGTATCGTTCTCGAATCGAAATCGAACGAGGCATGACGTTCGATGGATGATTTGTCTTCGATTCTTCTTGCTCGCATAGCTTTTCGCGGACGCGGACGCGAACGTAAACGCGCGCGGATTAGGGCCTCGAAACGTTGCGCACCTGCTCGATTGCACAAGGGGAACGATCGACATCTCTCCAGACTTGTGATTCGTCTCGGAAGTCGGCGATCGTTTTCCCTGCGAGCACGTTTAGGGTTTCAGATGTTCGGCGGACCACGAAGAAAAAGAAGAGGCCCGACAAACTGTCATTCAAGAGGGCAGCAACTGCATGTGTTGTATCGTTACTACCTTGTCACTATACTCGTCAGTAGAAATATTTGAAGTAGTTGTAGAAAAGTAGTTAGTTGCATCAATGGGCAGGCCTCGCCGCCCCAACGATCAGCTGAGATGGGCACATCCGCGATTTGCAGTAGCGTTGCGAAAAAAAAAAACACGCGTTGTATTAAATGATTTTGAACAGGGAGAATCAAAGTTAGTGTTGCGAAGATACTCGCGATTTAGATTGTTTCTAGTTTAGTGTTGCGAATTAAATCGCGATTTCCATTTCATTTCAATTTTATTGCTACTTGAGCCAATTTTTAAAATATAAAGATTTCATAAGAATTTTTATAAGTAAAGTAGTTTTTTTTTCATTCCTCTGTTCCTTGAATTAGCGTTGCGCAGCAAAAAAGAATCGCGTTTGCTTTCGAGTCATTTTCGATATTTCAGGCGCCCATGCTCGAGCTGCAACGAACCCTCCCTGGTATGGTGCAGGCATTCGCGTTTTCGAATAGAGTTGCGAAAAATCACAACGGGTTGAATTAGCGTTGCGAAAAAATAAAACAGAATTTTTTTACTTACCGCTTTTGTTAATGACAAAGTAAAATGGTGGATGAGCCGGGTCTCTTCACCAATAGACTTTGTCACTCTTCCTGCATGCCTCGCGAATCAATTGATAAAAACATTTCTGTTTGAGAAATTAGCGTTGCGAATTTGATATCGCGATTGTCTTAGTGTTGCGAAAAATACCAACGCGTTGTATTAAGGCGGGATTATTTTCTTGCATATTGGAAAACGTAAAACCTGAGATTTAATGGTTATACTCGCGACCGCGTATATAAAAGTAAATGTTTAACATTGCAGAATTAGTTGCGCAATAAAGCATACGAACATTGAATTCTAGAGATTTTGTTGTTTAGATTTTCGAGTAATATTGCTCGAGTTCTGTATTTCAAGTTTAAAATTTTTGCTACCGTCGAAATGTGGAGCATGTGTCCACCGGACCGCTACACGTCGAGAAAAGAAACGTATTGGTACGTTCTCAGGTCGCAATTAGCGCAAAATCACGGTGCATGTTGCTACGTTCGATTACGCGCGGTGTGCCCTAACACACGATTCGTTTGCCGTTCCAGCAATGGAATATGTATATCCGTTTTCGTATGACAGTACCATACACAAAAAGAAGACGTATTAAGTTACGTCACCTGTGGTGGTACGCACGATAATGCCATGGTGACCATTGTATTAGCATCTATTGCGATGCGAGCCATGGTGTTGACGTGCCTTACGATGGCGGAAATCACTGTAGCTTCACCTGAACGTAGCGACGTGTGTCTTAGCCATTTGATGGTGTGTGAGCGCTAAATGCTAAGAACCTACTACTGCGTTTTACAAAGCATGTATTTTTTTAACGTAGTGGTCCGATCGGGTTAGAAGACATACACTTTGTGTATGTATAGCGTATCGAATGCCTCGTCGGCCCGCAAGGTAAAAGACGGGGTATCTTTACGTAGGGACCGCGCAGTAATTTTGTCGATGGAATTCAGTGTTCGTTGCACCATGGAAAACTGATTTTGCAATGTTCGAATTTGTAATAATAGTAGGGACCGCGAAGTATATTTCCCTGCTCGCGTGATAGAGTAAGAAATAGAGATTCGTATCGATCTAATATGAATGTTTTCCGATATGCAAACGGTAGAAAATCCTGCCTTTTAGTGTTGCGATAAATGAAATGCCACACTTCACCCTGACATAACTGTCCCTGATTACTTGTACAATTTATATGAAATCTTGATTTATTCCTCGCTTATCTCTTGATAGAGATCAATTGAATTTGTATTTTGTGTTCAACAGGTCTTCATCTATACTATTCATCGCTACCATTGTTACTATAGCCTATTACTCTTGTTTCCATATCGTAGGGATTAGGATACGTTTAGAGTTTATGATATTGTTAGGGTTCGGGAAAATTTAAAAATATCATTAGAGTTTGATTGCTTGGCTTTGTTTGTTTATTTCCACCCGCTTCTCGGGTATTTCCTTTTATGGATGTCTTTAAAGGAATTTGTGCGTGGATGGTATGTATTTACATTATTGGGGTTTGCTGATAACCGATTGAGTTCACTCGCCGATATGCGTTTGGCTTCATTCGTTGATATCGAAAATTGTCTGGGATTCGAGGTACTGTGACCCATGGGGGTAACATACAGTCTCCGGTACTTAGTATTGCGGTCCTTATGGGCCGCAGTCGGTCTGGGGACTGAGCTGTTGCCGTCATGTGCCGCAATGCCTCGCTCGAGATACTCTGTGACCCATGGGGGTAACATGCGGTCTCCGGTACTTAGTATTGCGGTCCTTATGGGCCGCAGTCGGTCTGGGGACTGAGCTGTTGCCGTCATGTGCCGCAATCTCCCGCATCCCTTACATGTTTTCCCCGGTGTAAATACTTACTCCGCCGCTGGCTTTTTGGGGAAACCCAGCGAGACCCCGGGTCGAGAATATGACATATATATATATATATATATATATATATATATACAATAATTTATATATGTATGTATAATATATTTATATATTATATATATTATATTTATGTTGTAATATATATATGTTCAACCCGCGATTAAATATTAAATGTATACATGTTATAACATGTGCCAAGCTTGTAGGTAGGTGCGACGAAGTGAAATGGATGGATCTTTGATTTGTCAAAATCATTGAATTTAATGGAAATCATAGATCGTTACAAGTCGTTTGAAGGATAGTTTTTACGCGTACCCCTCTGTCGGGTAGATCGGAGAGCTGGCGATGGTACAGCTCGACCTTGCTAGAGGATTAGGCGAGGTCTTGGGCCTCAACAAGGCGTACACAATCTGGCCGTGCTTAGGCAACGTGGGCTTTATTGTTGAGGCCCTTGCGACACTCAGAGGTTTTACCGGCAGGTCCGCGTCGTAATTATTATATTACTATCAGCCGACATAATTGTAACGATCTCTTAGAGCGCGATCCTCCATTTCACTTCGGATAAAACGATCCAGCAGTAGAGTCATTTGTTTTTGTTCGAGGGTATAATACGCGTTAGAGTAGAGTCATACAGATGTTACAGATGCAAGATGGATTAACCAGTCACGCTTCCGATGCATACGTTGTTGTATCGGGCAGGGTGCATTGGTTGATGCATCTTGCATCTATCCTTTGCCTAGCTGGATCCATTGTAAACAAAGATTCATGTACAATTATCGCATAAAAGACTTGGCTACTCGACTTTGCCATAGCTATTTCATACCTCCTGTCTAAAATAGACGTGCCAAAATGAGCTAAGTGGAGGTTTAGAGACCTCGCAGCTCATGACCGCTGTGGTAGCATTTCTGGCATAGCCAGCGTTCCTGGCCTCTTTCAACCGCTCCTCCCCTTCGACCCAGAAGCGGAACTCCTGCCCTGGGCGAAGGGAGGGGACGCACTCAACTGGCGTTAACTACGACCAGAGGGTGGATGTTACCGCAGTGTACGGATCTAGTATCTAGATCTACGGATCTAGTAAATACTATAGTAATCCGAGTGGCCTGAAAAACCACTAGTCGCTAGCTTAGCTCATTTTGGTGGGGGTAAGCTATATTCCATAGGCATGGCCCGCCTAATAGACCTGCACAAACCAGACCGCGGCTATTACGCCGGTCATACCCCAAAGCGCCTACATCAGTCGAGGTTCCACATTTGGAGGTCAATGTCATGCGATAATTAAAATTCGTTTAAATTATTTAGTCGGTATTTGGGAATAGTCATTTTATCGGAATGTTGGTAATGTGGTTCGATAATCTCTACACTAGATGTATATGTACCCGCTCTTCTACCCGGTACATTCGATTTCGATTGCTGGCTTCGGTTGGTACCCAGCAATCACCTGCTTGCAGCCCGGAGGTTGATTCTTTTGATTCCTTTGGCTTACTGTGGCGCCGAACAAGGGTATAGGTGGACTCCTGCCGTGGACGGTGGTGGTTCTGGTCTCGTATCCTAACGCGTATAATCGTAATTGTAGAGATATTGTCGCATGGTGTCTCCCCGAATGCGCCATGCCACATGGGCTCAGAAGTACGATCGTAAGCCTTAGGTCTCCGTCCTCTTCGTGCCCGGCCATTGGAATTTGTAGAATCTCCTCTTTGAGCGCGCAGACCGGTCTGATATACATTTCTGTAGAGTCCCAACATGCGGTAAAGGTTTCTCAAATAGCGTTACCACTTTTTTCCGAATTACTAGGTGTACTTGCTCGTAGCGTATTTCACTTTTTTTTACATTTTTTTTTTTCGGTGATAGAAATGGGGAATGGGGAGCTAGCTAGGTTTGGTTGCCAGCATGTAGATTCCCGCGATATTTTTCATATCCAATATTTCGATATTCAAGTCTAAGTAGAGAAGTCTGATCGAGACGGTGGAGGTCCGCACCTACTCTTCAAGTAGGGGTGACCTCACAGCCTAAAGACCGCGGCGCACCATCTCTGGCAGATAATGCCAGCGTTACTAGGCTTCGGTCTATACTCAAAGCGGCCAGCTCGTGGAGTGTATACTCGCGAGTTGGAATCACGTTTTGAGCGAAGGGGCGCATCTGTCCTGGCGTTACGACGTCCAGGCAGGTGGATGGTGTCGCCTCGCGTAAGAATCCGGGGTTGATTCTATGGGCTTGGAAACCCAGTCGCTAGCCGTCTCGTTTCGCCTCTACTTCTTTATATCTAAATTCGTTTCGTTTATCGCATGCTGGTAATGTAGTCGTATTGGAAACAAGAGTAATAAGGCTATAGTAATTCATCGAAGAACGAAGAACGTCGAAACAAGAATGGAAGTTCGCGCACATCACATCACTACTTTCGATTATTACGTTAGCCAATTTTGTTGTCGATGTGTTCAAAGTTGTATTTTGATAGAGATTTGAATATCTCTGATTAATAGAGAAGTTCGATCGGGACGGTGGAGGTCCGCACCTACTCTTCAAGTAGGGGTGACCTCGCAGCTTAAAGACCGCAGCACACCATCTCTGGCAGATAATGCCAGCGTTACTAGGCTTCGGTCTATACTTAAAGCGGCCAGCTCGTGGAGTGTATACTCGCGAGTTGGAATCACGTTTTAAGCGAAGGGGCGCATCTGTCCTGGCGTTACGACGTCCAGGCAGGTGGATGGTGTTGCCTCGCGTTTGAATCCGGGGTTGATTCTGTGGGCTTGGAAACCCAGTCGCTAGCCGTCCCGTTTCGCCTCTGCTTTAAGCTTTGAACACATTGATAACAAAAGAATAAGGCTAACGTAATTAATCGTGGTAGAAGAACCACTCCTGTTCATCACGAAGCGTGTGACATCTTCAAGGAAGAGAGAATGTGTGAGTACCAATATATCTTTCCAACTAAACTTTGTTGTCTAACATTTTCGTTACTAATTATTCATGAAAAATGAATAATTTATCATTAATTTACTCTCGTGTAAAAAATCTTATTGTGAAAATGTTCGATTATTCGATTGAAACAACCTTTTCAAAGCTAATTTTTTCGGCCTTTTTTATATTTTTTATGAATCAATTATATTAATACATTATTGATTGTATTGTATACGTTTGTTGTATGTTACTAAACGATTTCTATATATCTCGTGTTTATATGTTGTAGGCTTCCGTAACTCGAGGAGGGGAACTTCCACTTCCATTATTACGTTAGCCAACCTTGTTTTCAATGTGTCGAAAGTTGCATTATCTTAGAGGTTAGGATATATTTGATATCATATTAGTAGAGAAGTTTGATCGAGACGGTGGAGGTCCGCACCTACTCTTCAAGTAGGGGTGACCTCACAGCCAAAAGACCGCAGTGCACCATCTCTGGCAGATAATGCCAGCGTTACTAGGCCTCGGTCTATACTTAAAGCGGCCAGCTCGTGGAGTGTATACTCGCGAGTTGGAATCACGTTTTAAGCGAAGGGGCGCATCTGTCCTGGCGTTACGACGTCCAGGCAGGTGGATGGTGTCGCCTCGCGTAAGAATCCGGGGTTGATTCTATGGGCTTGGAAACCCAGTCGGCTAGCCGTCTCGTTTCGCCTCTACCAAATTAAATAGAATTTGCCGATAATGCGCTTTAGATATATTGAAAACAGGGTAGTAAGACTAACGTAATACAACGCATCAATGCTCAGATTCAGAGCCAACGTCCGCTGACTTCAAGGGGGTGAGAATGTAAGTAAGAAAAGACATTTTTCCAAATAAACTATCTTGTTGATGGAATTGTACGAATCGCTTTTTAACATCTTGTTTCATTTTTTGATTCCAGGACTCTAACGCAGCATTCATATCCCCCCAACAAGTAGTGAGTGAAGAAATAACTTTTTTATTATTATATTTGATTAGAATAGTAGTTGAGTTTGACGAGTATAGTGACCGTGGATAACGCCAGGCGTTTCCACGGGTAGTAATCTGTTTCCTAGCTAGGTAGGGTCTTTTTGTACGTCGCGTTTTTTCTCCTAATAAAATAATTTCTATAACGGTGTCACCAAATTTCGGGAAGATAAAAATCTTCCGTAATTTGGTATACCAATAACAAGAGTAACTTTTTAGTATCGAAATGATCATTTATTTTTTAAATATATTTGAAATTAAATAAAGTTACGTTTTAACTTTAAGATAATTATTTATTTTTTAAATTCATTTAAAATTCAATACAAAACGTATTTTAAAATTATTTAGAATTGCTCAGATGTACTGGGTCTTACGTACAAAAAGACGATTCACGACGGATAGATCCTTGAGACAAAGCATATACACATATCAACTTAACTTGTATTATTTTCTCGAGTACATTACATTTAATATAGTACTCATTCAATAGTTTTGAAATTTTGCTTTGTTGACAGGATCTTCCTAGGGTTTTTTTATATTTTATTAAAGATTTCAAAGAAGTAAATTAAATTAATCAAAATATTTCTGTCTTTTTACTTAACGATTGAAGTTTTCCATTAATTCTTTAAATTATTAAATTAAAATATCATTAAAAATATCATTAAATTTCAATTAAATTCTTCTTGCTAGTTTGTATAAATATTAGCCCGTATACTAATGAATTCTTTTAGTTAGGATTTTCAGGATATTGAGGTTCCCTGTTCGTTGCTCGAATCCTCTCGCGTGCCCAGGAGCTACTCGGGAGGGTGAGAGCAACGGGCACATGGAACATTGTTTTAATAATATATATGTGTGGCGGCTGACAATGGCCAGTGTATCGTGCACGACGTATTTTCCACTTGTGTGTGTGTGCGATTAGGCAGTGGAATTGCGTCGGTTCTTTCAATTAGATTCAATAACGCATATTCCTGTCGATCTGTGACATGCTACATAGATCTTCATGGAATATGTTCGCGAGTAGCTTTTCTAAAAACTACGTTTGTAACATTCAGAATTACACGTAGTTCAATTGAGACTCGAAAATAGTTTGTTATTTCAATTTACCAATTAATATCGCAAAGGTCACTACCATTGTCAGTCGATTTCAGTGAAACTGGTACGTACCTTAACTGTGTTTGTATGAGGTTTCGACGTTAGGGTGTCGGAGGCGTCCCGGGACGTGCTCTCTAGGTATTAGGCTTTTGCACCCTGGCGTCTGAATGGGAATCGTTGAGTGAATGTGTTGGTGAGCTTGTGTTTTTTCCATTTTTTAAATATAGGACTAGGTAGGTAGGTAGCTTACTTTCTTGGTGTGTGTGAATGTTAATTTTAAGTAGGTAGGGGCCGGGGCTGGCTACCGTTTTCTCTTTCGGGTAGGCCGCGATTCGACCGGTAGTCAGTTCCTGGAAGAGCTCGAAGTTTCGTTCACGAATCGAAATCGAACGAGGCATGACGTTCGATGGATGATTCGTCTTCGATTCTTCTTGTTCGCATAGCTTTTCGCGGACGCGGACGCGAACGGTAAACGCGCGCGGATTAGGTCCTCGAAACGTTTCGCACCTGCTCGATTGCACCAGGGGAACGATCGGCTTCTCCCGAAACTTGTGATTCGTCTCGGAAGTCGTCGATCGTTTTCCCTGCGAGCATGTTTAGGGTTTCAGATGTTCGGCGGACCGCGAAGAAAAAGAAGAGGCCCGACAAACAGTCATTCAAGAGGGCAGCAACTGCATGTGTTGTATCGTTACTACCTTGTCACTATACTCGTCAGTAGAAATATTTGAAGTAGTTGTAGAAAAGTAGTTAGTTGCATCAATGGGCAGGCCTCGCCGCCCCAACGATCAGCTGAGATGGGCACATCCGCGATTTGCAGTAGCGTTGCGAAAAAAAAACACGCGTTGCATTAAGTAATTTTAAACAGAGGATAAAAGTTAGTGTTGCGAAAATAATCGCGATCTAGATTTTGTATAGTGTTGCGAATTAAATAGTCGCGATTTCGATTTTATTTCATTTTTTTTTTTTAAGATAGTAAAATTATATAAGAATTTTTATAAGTAAAGTAGTCTTTTTTCATTCCTCTGTTCGTTGAATTAGCGTTGCGCAGCAAAAAAGAATCGCGTCTGATTTCGAGCCATTTTCGATATTTCAGGCGCCCATGCTCGAGCTGCAACGAAACCTCCCTGGTGTGGTGCAGGCATTCGCGTTTTCGAATAGAGTTGCGAAAAATCTCAACGGGTTGAATTTGCGTTGCGAAAAAATAAAACAGAATTTGTTTAGTTACCGCTTTTGTTGATGACAAAGTAAAATGGTGGATGAGCCGGGTCTCTTCACCAATAGACTTTGTCACTCCTCCTGCATGCCTCGCGAATCAATTAATAAAAACAATTCTGTTTGAAAAATTAGCGTTGCGAATTTGATATCGCGATTGTCTTAGTGTTGCGAAAAGTACCAACGCGTTGTATTAAGGCAGGATTAACTTGCATATTGGAAAACGTAAAACCTGTGATTTAATGGTTATACTCGCGACCGCGTATATAAAAGTAAATGTTTAACATTGCAGAATTAGTTGCGCAATAATGCATACGAACATTGAATTCTAAAGATTTTGTTGTTTAGATTTCCGAGTTATATTGCTCGAGTTCTGTTTAACGTTTTTGCAATGTGGAGCATGTGTCCACCGGACCGCTACACGTCGAGAAAAGAAACGTATTGGTACGTTCTCAGGTCGCAGTTAGCGCAAAATCACGGTTCACGTTGCTACGTTCGATTACGCGCGGTGTGCCCTGTCACACAATTCGTTTGTCGTTCCAGCAATGGAACAAGTGTATCCGTTTTCGTATGACAGTACCATACACAAAAAGAAGACGTATTAAGTTACGTCACCTGTGGTGGTACGCACGACAATGCCATGGTAACCATTGTATTAGTATCTAATGTGATGCGAGCCATGGTGTTGACGTGCCTTACGATGGCGGAAATCACTGTAGCTTCACCTGAACGTAGCGACGTGTGCCTTAGCCATTTGATGGTGTGTGAGCGCTAAATGCTAAGAACCTACCACTGCGTTTTACAAAACATGTATTTTTTTAACGTAGTGGTCCGATCGGGTTAGAAGACATACACTTTGTGTATGTATAGCGTATCGAACGCCTCGTCGGCCCGCAAGGTAAAAGACGGGGTATCTTTACGTAGGGACCGCGCAGTAATTTTTTCGATAGAACTTAGTGTTCGTTGCACCATGCAAAACTGATTTTGCAATGTTCGAATTTGTAATAATAGTGGGGACCGCGAAGTGTATTTCCCTACTCGCGTGATATAGTAAGAATTAGTGATTCGAATCGATGTAATACGAATGTTTTCCGATATGCAAACGGTAGAAAATCCCGCCTTTTAGAGTTGCGATGATTGAAATGCCGCACTGCACCGAATGACTACCCCCTGACCACCTGCAGCCAGTGTGGCTGCCCCTGAATATACCCCCCGCAGCCAAATCTTTCCCATTAGAGTTGCGCATAAAGAAATTAAAGTGCACGGGAGTTTTTTGTATCGAATCCAATTAAGTAGTGTCGCGATAAATAATGCACTGGTCGCGTTTGTTTCATTATATTTATTATATATTGTTAATATACTAGCGTTGCGCAAGAATAATTCGGTTTGATTTCCTCCCCATATATTTTGATGGCTGCTATCGCGATTCAATTTAGTGTTGCGGAAAAAGAAATGAAAGTGCACGGGAATTTTCTGTTATGAAAAATATAAAATAGTGTTGCGGTAGATAATGCACTGGTCGCGTTGTTTGGAGATATACAATGTACATTTTTGTAGAGTTGTGTTGCGCAAAAATAGTCCACTCGCGCGCTTGTTTGAAATTTATCGAGTGGACAACCATTCTGAATATTTTTTTTTATTTAAAAAATTTTTTTCTTGATAGGTGACCACCCCCTTCCCAAAATACCCCCCGCAGCCATTGCTTCCCCATTAGAGTTGCGCATAAAGAAATTAAAGTGCACGGGAGTTTTCTATATCGAATATAATAAATTAGTGTCGCGATAAATGATGCACTGGTCGCGTTTGTTTCGTTATATTTATTATTTATTATTAATATACTAGCGTTGCGAAAGAATAATTCGGCTTGATTCCCTCCCCATAAATTTTAATGGCTGCTATCGCGATTCAATTTAGTGTTGCGGAAAAAGAAATGAAAGTGCACGGGAATTTTCTGTTATGAAAAATATAAAATAGTGTTGCGGTAGATAATGCACTAGTCGCGTTGTTTGGAGATATACAATGTACATTTTTGTAGAGTAGTGTTGCGCAAAAATAGTCCACTCGCGCGTTTGTTTGAAATATATCGAGTGGAAAATTATTTTGTGTGTTTTCTTTTTTATTTTTTTTTTTTCATGTGTTAACGCAATATTTAGTCTGTTTCAGATATTTCATTCCTTGGCAGGGTAAGAAAAACAAAGTAACAATAAATGATGTTGATTCATATATTATGTTATATTTGAAATGTCTTTTTTTACATTTTTTTTTCATGTGCCAATATTAAAATTAATATAGAGTTGCGTATAAAAATAAAAGTGCACGGGAGTTTTGCGTATTATAATATCTATTAAATTAATCTCACGAATAGAAATGTACTGTTCGCGTTTGTTTTTTTGAAACGTTGAAGAGACGTAATTTCTAGTTTAGCGTTGCGAGAAAATAGTCCACTCGCGGGTTTGATTCAAATATACGAGTGGACAATTATGTTTCAAATGTGTAATTTTTTTTTTCATTTTTTTTAAATGTTTTATTTTTAATATTGATTATATTTGATATGTGCTATTTTTTAAATGTGTGCTATTTTTCAATTGTTATTTTTCAAAATATTTAATTTCTGAAATATGTAAATTGTATTTCTTAAATGTCATTTGTTATTTTTTTTCATGTACTAATTTAAAATTAAGTTTGTTTCAGATATTTTGATTTTCTGGTAGGCAATGGAAAGCGAAATGAGAACAGGTTATAATTATTATCCATTGCCTAATAATATTAGGATGTGCATAATGTTGATTATGCGGTGGTTATAAAAAATGAAACTGGTGAAACCAAGGTAAAATCAAGGTAAAACCAACGTAACAAATTTAACTTTAAGAGAAATTTGATAATTCAAATATGTTTATTTTGATTGTCACATAATTATACTCTTTTATGTAATTATTATCTGTGCATGGTCGTATGTTGTGTCGCATGTGTTTGTACATGGTTGCGGGTTGTGTCGTATGTGTTCGTACATGTTCTATTTAATTCATTGAACTTTTATTTCAGCTTTGGGTTAGCTACCCATTAGGTACCTAATAGGTATACATATAATTAAAATACAAAACACTTGATAGGCATAAAATAAATAAAGATTATATAATCTTTGGAAAAAAAAACACAATAATAAAATATGCATATTGGGGAAAAAATTAGTGTTTAGACTAGGCAGGTAGTAATTCGGCGGGTAGGCTTTGCAATGAGCTCTTCTTGGTATTCGTTTGCACAGTGATCAAAACTAGAGCACTGTCAAATGTGTATTAGGAAGAGTGGGGACAAAATTACGGCTTTTTTTATTATTTTGTAATTTTGTTAACTTTCCGTCGGGTGGGACGTTGTTGGCCTTGTTCAAACACGGCGGAAATTGCGCGCTTTTCGCCATGTTCAAACACGGCGGAAATTGCGCGCTTTTCGCCATATCTGGACGACGCCAAATACTATGTGGGTGGGCGGGTCTCCCTCACAGCAACCTCCACGTGGTGAGACCTGGGAAATCGGTGTGATTATCGATTTAGAATATTTTGTTGAGCAATGATTATACCAATTGCTCTATAAAATATTAAAAATCGACCATCACATCGAGCCAATGGCTGTGATAATAAAATGATTCTTTGACATGATTTCTTCTCGACGTTAGTTTTCAACGAATATTCTTTGTTGGATGATAATTATTTTATATCGGAATAATTTCCAAATTAAATGTAAATTCTGATATTTCTATCTAATGTTACTTTCATATTGCCTACATTTATAAACTATCGATTATAAAACAATGATTACAATGGTCAACAATAAGAAAAATAAAATGGCAATAACAGTGTAATGAAATTACACAATTAAAAGTAATTATTTTGCAAGCCATTACAGAATGCGTTTATTTACAACCGATGTCACTGATATTTCTTCCGTAGTTCATGAGAAAAAACGTTCTATGTATTCAGGTAGCGAGAGCGTCACGTTTAGCGATGTTGGTATTTGAGATCAGTGATAGTTCCACGTTCTTAGTTCCACAACCGATGAGAGTATCTCGGCATTGGGGCCGTTACCGACTGCTCCCAGTACCCACTCGGGACCCACTTTGGGGCCCGCAGTTTAACACGGGGGCTGGCTGTCTTTAAATATATCTCGTCGGTGATTGGGGCACCGACGAGATATATTGAAAGACTGCCAGCCTTACGGGAGAACGTGTCTCACGAAAAATACAGTGTCTTCTACCGCCCTCTAGAATAGATTTTGGCTGGAGTAAGAAACAGAAGGCCAACTACGGTATTTCGTCGGTGCAGAAGACCACTAAGGAAATTCTCGTCGGCGAGAAGGTGAATCATCACGGAACCATATCGATTATTTATTACATTCTCCGACGAACGTATTCGAATTAAACAGATATTTTTTAGTGTTGCTTTTTAAGACATAAAATATTAAAAGTAAAACTAATATCAAGAACAAAAAATTCCTAGAAATATTTTACGTAAGAAAGTATTAAAGCATAATTTTAGGAAAATCAATAATTACTACTTTAAATTTCATGAGATAGCACAATTTGTAATTTAAAAATATTTCATAAACAAGCATTATTTCCTTACACTTTTTTTATAGTTAATTGTTCCAAGAATCGATCCGTGGGAACAGAAATATGTTGAAAACCAGAATAACGTTTATTTGACATACTATTCCGAATAGTACAGAATTTGAGTGAGAATCACACAAAAAAACTAATATAATATAAAATAATGTAATTGTAGGAGCAAAGATGGGCAAATTTTTATTGAAATAGATATTTATAATAACGAATAAAAGATAAAAAACTTATATGGCACGCGGCAAATAAAAATAATTATGTTATCTCTATTCCACTCGTAATAAGTTTATTCGACGAATTTTTCATTGGTTTGAGCGATTCATCTTTAGTGTTGAATAAAAAGTGTTCATTTTCATCTGTGTCTTTATTCGATGGTTTATTTGATTTCGAATAATTTTCGGAGCCGCGTTCAAATGCTGTAACGAGGACAGACCAGTCAAAGACCGACGCGAGCGTTACAATGTAGTTGCATCGCCCAATGACCAAAACAGGGCTCGAATAAAACTTTAGACACACACTTATAAATCTCAGTTCTTTCCAAACCTTTCAAATTTTGAATCATTTCATTTTTGGTTTGATTTAAAAATAGGATCGATGTCCTTTTTCAATTTTTATAAAAGAATCTGCATTTGTGAAATTCTTACGTGTCTTTCATTTTTTATAAATATGATTTTCAACCGAAAAATCGACAGAAATCCTCAAATATGAATATAAATAACCGTAATTCGTCAGATTTTTTCTATATTTCTACATGCAATTAATTGGGAAAAATTGACCGAAAATCGAATGGCGCAACGGCCGTTCAAATCTGTTGAAGGGAATTTTTGACTAAATTGTCCGGCGAAATATTCCAAATTGTAATATTCCAATATTTCAATATCATTTAAAATATTTCAAGTGAGTTTAAATAGAAAATCAAATTTTGACAAAAAGAATAAGATTATTGTAGGCTCTGCACACTCAGGTCCGGTCAGATTTAGCTTCCAAGAAATGATTTCTGGGATCCCCTGCCGAACGGAGAAGAGGACAGTGAAGCTCGACTGCCTCCGTCACCAAAGAGTGTAACATTATATGTATGTCGTGTTGCATCGAATATATCGGTGTGACATCACTACCAATCAAACAAAAGAACATGTTTATTTTTCATTATTTCTTATGGCTTTTTCACAAGCAAATTTGTGACATTTTTGTAATGAAAATGATACCAAATATGATATAATTCCGATCATAATTACTTGTCTAATGAACGATTAAAGTTTCGGACGCAAAGAAGGACAGCGTATGCGAAAGAAAGAGAACCGGCGAGTCGAAGCGTTCGGAAAAGATCAAAGACTAGCGTGAGCTTGAGCCTTTAAATAAAAAAATAAAGTTTTTTATTATTAATTATTTTCCTATAGAACTTTCACCAACATATTCGTGGCATTTTGCTAAGGAAAATGATACCAAATATGACATAATTCCGATGATATTTACTTGTCTAATGAACGATTAAAGTTTCGAACGCAAAGAAGGACAGCGTATGCGAAAGAAAGAGACGCGGCGAGTCGAAGCGTTCGGAAAAGATCAAAGACTGGCGTCAACTCAGGCCTTTAAATCAAAAAGTAATCTTTTTCATTATTAATTATTTTTTTATGGGACTTTCACCAACATATTCGTAGCATTTTTTTATTGAAAACGATACTAAATATGATATGATTCCGATGATAATTACTTGTGTAATGAACGATTAAAGTTTCGGACGCAAAGAAGGACAGCGTATGCGAAAGAAAGAGAACCGGCGAGACCTTCTCGTCTCGAGTTCGACTGCTCAGTTTTCACGGCGTCGCACAGTGCGGACAAATAGCAATAATACTGTCTCCAAATACATTGTAGTATTATACGGATAGAAGCCGTCAAAAATTAGTTTCATTACTGAACACTTTTATTTTGTTACTACCTCTACTTGAATAATTGAAGTCAATGCAATTGAGCATTAGAAGTGGTATTATCGGATAAATAAGTAAAAACATTAATTTTCTGTTTTTTACTACGGATCACAATAAGAACGATTGAATTTTGTCATTACTTGTGTATGTATTTATTCTTGTTTTTTATTCTGTAATTACTACAGAATATATTTTGTTGAATAATCATTATTTTATAAATATCGCAATAATTTCCAAATTAATTAATTACACCTATAAACTATCGATTATAAAACAATGATTACAATGGTGAACAATATGGAAAATAAGAAGGCAATAAGAGTGTAATGAAATTATATAATAAAAAATAATTATTTTCCAAGCAATTACGGAATGCATTATGTCAGCATTCTATGTTTATTTATAGCCTATGTCACTGACGTTTCTTTCGTACTTCACGAGCAAATGTCGTATTTAGGTACATAGTGAGCGCGGCATGTTTAGCGATGTTGCTATTTGAGATCAGTGATAGTTCCACGTTCTTAGTTCCACAACCGATGAGAGTATCTCGGCATTGGGGCCGTTACCGACCGCTCCCAGCACCCACTCAGCACCCACTTTGGGGCCCGCAGTTTAACACGGGGGCTGGCAGTCTTTCAATATATCTCGTCGGTGATTGGGGCCGTTACCGACCGCTCCCAGTACCCACTCAGGACCCACTTTGGGGCCCGCAGTTTAACACAGGGGCTGGCTGTCTTTAAGTATATCCAGAGAGGAACTCTGGTATATCTCGTCGGTGCCTATACCTCGTCTGTGCTGTGGCATTATTTGGAATACGCTGCTAATGATGCAGGTAAGATCACTGACGAGGATGATGCAGGTTCTGGTTCAGGCTAAAAATTAGACTAGGGGCAGCACTATACTGGGGACACTAAAATCCCGGGCGTGAGCACTCTCATTTCCTCTTTGTATATAGCAGAGAGGATATGAGAGTGCTCACGCCCGGGGTTTCGGCGTTCCCGTTATAGTAGTGACATCTGCTCAGCCTTAGCATGGCACAGAACCTGGGCCGTCTTTTTCGGATCAGAACCCCGGCCGTCTTTTAGCAAGGAAAAGAACCTGGGCCGTCTTTTTCTGGATCAGAACCCCGGCCGTCTTTTGAAACCAGGGCCGTCTCTTGACGGTCTTGAAACCGAACGCTCAATATTTTTTTTACCAGGATTAGAACGTACAGCTTAATTGTTTTATATGAAATATGTAACTGACGTGTAAATCGTGTGTACAAAATCTATAATTAATATAAATTAAGTATAATATTAATTGTAATGATACGTATTTCATTTTTTCCAATTTTATAGTTGCAAACTCTAGTTGTAAAAAATGATAAACCCGGAAAAATTCGAACAAAAATACAAATTTCATGTCGACGTTTTAAAAAGCGACCATACTGAATATTAATTTAATAATGAGCTATTGTCATCAGCACTATCTTAAATTTTTTCATATATTTAGCTACTGTTATTATTAATTTAAAAAATTTTTCTTTCATGAATTTTTTAATTTTTTATTATTTATTAATTATTTTTTTCCACCTCGGCACCATAGGATTTTTACTAGATGACTTTAAAACATATTAGAACTATTTTTAAATAATTTTACTCGAAAACATTCAAGTTTACTCTTTATTTCACCATTCTACTAATTTTTTATGAACTGTATTGCAGCTCTGTTTAACTCCCTTTTACAACTCAATACCATAGTACCATCCATATTTGAAGAAGAACAATTTTTTGCAACTATCATTGAAAAAACAAAAGTCTTTCCACATTTCAGGTCTTTAGTGCGTTGGTGACGTAGCGCCCAGCACACCTACCTGTGGTCTATGCCACATCTGGAGTTTTATGGTACGCTAACAATCGCTATTGAATCGCAAGCCAGCCCGTACAAGCAAACGAATTCTCAACTTCCAGAGGCCTGACTCTAAGGCTAAAAGGAGAGGCCACGACCTCCGGGTCACCGATTCTGTTGAAACTTTGCACACTTATAGATCTCGTTCTCCTGTTCACGAATATATATCATTATAGGGGCAGATACTCAATAGTTTTCGAGATATTGACAATTAAAGTTTCATTACTCCCTATATAATGCCACATTTTCTACAGGCTACAAGAATCGGAGTGGCGCGACGGTAGCGTGGCAACTTTTCAGCCGAACGATCAGGGTTCAAATCCTGCCGAGTAATGCATTTTTTAAATAATTTTATTATGTTTTATCATCGTCTATTTATATGATTAAATTCAGTAGATTAAATTGCACTCATAAAATGGCATTTTGAATTATAAATAACATGTATTTATTTACTAACAACAGGATTATTTAATATTATTATATATTAAATATAGATATTAAATTTTAATAAATGTTTATAAATGTCCTGTGTTAATTTTCCGGATTTCAAATAAGTTACTGTTAGGTTTGTGTGATGTGACATAAGTTCATCTACCTTTACTTGAACAAGTGCAATCTTTTCTGTATGTGCGCCTAGATTCAAGAAGAGGGGTTAGAAATTTGCCGGCCGAAGAATGGTCTTCGTGCCAGAAATCTTTTCCAACGTCTTTGGGGCTGCCTCTGGCCGACACGCTCCAGCATAGACATCTCGGGGGTGTAGGGGGGAGTAAACGGTTCTGGGGTTCTGGTCGCAGAGGACACGATTTTCGGCACGACACGATTCGGAAAAGAATCTTGAGAGCCATCGCAGCCGAAGAGTGTAACATGACACTAAGTATCGGGTATATCGGTATGAGACCAGAAGACCACTACTAATCCAATTACAAAACTTCTTTATTTTTCATTATTTTTTTATGGGACTTTCACCAATATATTTGTGGCATTATTAGGATTAAAATGAAACTCAAACGCGATATAATTCGGATCACATTTACACTAATTTTCCGTTAATGTAATTGTTATGGGAAGCAACTTTCATCGATCATTACACAGGTAAATATTATCGGAATTATATCATATTTGGTATCATTTTAATCAGAAAAATTCCAGGAATATGTTGGTAAAAGTTTTATAAAAAATAATGAAAAATAAAGAAGTTTTGTAATTGGATTAGTAGTGGTCTTCTAGTCTCACACCTATATAGCCGACAATGTTGTATCGCCTTTCTCCTAAGTGTCTACCTGCGACGTGTCAATTGTTATTGAGTGGAGTACGGCTGGTCTATTTTCCCGTTTCTAGACCCGTCTCCAAGCCCGTAACGAACTCTTAGGGCTAAATAACTAAAAAATTACAGTGTTCCACTCGATCGTGACGCAGACCCAGACATGATGACTAGACAATTCTAAAAAAATATAATATTAAGTTCCCTACATTTCAATTTAAATAAGATAAGTTAATTTTTAAAGTAAGTTAAATTACAATCAAAGTAAATACTTTTATCTACACGTATAACTCTACCCAATCAAAGTGTACAAAAATTTTAACACAGCTTACAGCTGGAAAAAAATTATTCGAAGCGTTTGAATAGCAATACTGATAAAACCAGTAAATACAGATCAAATTATATCGTGTTTAGTGTCATTTTAATCAGAAAAACTCCACAAATAGGTTGGTGGAAGTCCTATAAAAAAATAATGAAAAATAAAGAAGTTTTGTAATTTGATTGGTAGTAGTTTCACACCGATATACCTGTTCTCGCCTCGGATCGCCCGGCTGCCGTTTATTGCATCGCTGGGCGACCGAGGTGGCACGAGATTCTGGGCCTGGGTCGACGGGGCTCGAAGCCGCTTATTCGAGCTAACGAAAAATATTCTAAATTTATTCGAAAGAATTAGTCGTAGCCTTCGAATAACAGTACAGATAAAAAATGAAAATTTAATTTGAAGCAAATATAAAAAAGTATTTTTATTCGTCGGATAAATTCTTACCTAATAAAATTATTTATTTGACACTCGTTCAATAAAGAGGGCTTTTTCGAACCTTCAAATAACAAAAATAAAGATAAAGTATTTTTTATTCGAATTTTTATTTAAATAATTTTTTATTCCAAATAATGCCCAACTTTGCGATGGTCACTAGTAGTGTGAAAATTATACTTAATATTTTATTCAAAGAGTGTATCACGAACAAAGACTATGCACTTGGAACTGTTACAGAAATATGTAAGATCACTCTGTTGATGAAGTATCGAATAAGGTTTATAACACGAGCGACTAGAATCCGCTTCTTTTGAAGAGTTTAGTGCACACGGTATTTCTACCCTTCCTTTAATTAGTTTGGAGGCAGGCCTCTGGAAGTTGTGAATGTATTCGCTTGTACGGTTTGGCTTGCGACTCAATAGCAATTGTTAGCATACCATAAAACTCTAGATGTGACACAGAACACAGGTAAAAGACTGAAATGTGGAAACAATGTCGTTTTCTCAATGATCGTCGCAAAAAATTGTTCTTCTTTAAATATGGATGATATTATAGTATTGAGTTGTAAAAGAGAGTTAAACAGAGCTGCAATGCAGCGCATAAAAAATTAGTAGAACAGTGAAATAAAGAGTAAACTAGAATGTTTTCGAGTAAAATTATTTAGAAATAGTTCTAATATGTTTTTAAATTCATCTAGTAAAAATCCTATGGTGCTGAGGTAGAAAAAATTTTTTAAATTAATAATAACAGTAGCTAAATATATGAAAAAATTTAAGATAGTGCTGATGACAATAGCTCATTATTAAATTAATATTCAGTATGGTCGCTTTTTAAAACGTCGACATGAAATTTGTATTTGTTCGAATTTTTCCGGGTTTATCATTTTTTACAACTAGAGTTTGCAACTATAAAATTGGAAAAAATGAAATACGTATCATTACAATTAATATTATACTTAATTTATATTAATTATAGATTTTGTACACACGATTTACATGTCAGTTACATATTTCATATAAAACAATTAAGCTGTACGTTCTAATCCTGGTTAAAAAAATAATGAGCGTTCGGTTTCAAGACCGTCAAGAGACGGCCCTGGTTTTTGCTAAAAGACGGCCGGGGTTCTGATCCAGAAAAGACGGCCCAGGTTCTGTCACCGACGAGGTATAGGATAGACCTATCATCTTATGGGACTTCGTGTCTCACGTTCTGAAATACCGACTCTTCAAAAAATCAGAGGTTTTGGTATGCCCTCTACGATTTAGAGTGGTGAGTTTAGGAATTATATTGAATTACAGACATCGAAGGCGTAGTTGCCAAATCACATCGGAGAATATTCGTCGCATAGTTGCCAATTTACTGTTACTGACGTGTAATGCACAGCGCGTATTTCAGCTACTTTCCAAGTTACAGTCGCATTCTGGAAAACTAAACCAAACGAGCCATTACATGATTAATTCAACCTGAATATTTCATCTCTGTTTAAATACAATGCTTTTTGTTTCTATACTCATTTTAAAGCTGAATAAGTGCTTTTTCAATTTACATAAATAAATTTTTATTTATCGATAGTAAACATAATAATAATTGTTGTTGAAAATTGAAATACTTGAAATAAATAAATTGAAATAAATAAGAAGATGATGATGATGATGATGAGGATGATGATGATGATGATGATGATGATGATGATGATGATGATGATGATGATATATAATAATAGACACGTCGCATCATCATCATCATCATCATCATCATCCTCATCATCATCATCATCATCATCATCATCATCATCATCATCCTCATCATCATCATCATCATCATCATCATCATCATCATCATCATCATCATCATCATCATCATCATCATCATCATCATCATCATCATCATCATCATCATCATCATCATCATCATCATCATCATCATCATCATCATCATCATCATCATCATCATCATCATCATCATCATCATCATCATCATCATCATCATCATCATCATCATCATCATCATCATCATCATCATCATCATCATCATCATCATCATCATCATCATCATCATCATCATCATCATCATCATCATCATCATCATCATCATCATCATCATCATCATCATCATCATCATCATCATCATCATCATCATCATCATCATCATCATCATCATCATCATCATCATCATCATCATCATCATCATCATCATCATCATCATCATCATCATCATCATCATCATCATCATCATCATCATCATCATCATCATCATCATCATCATCATCATCATCATCATCATCATCATCATCATCATCATCATCATCATCATCATCATCATCATCATCATCATCATCATCATCATCATCATCATCATCATCATCATCATCATCATCATCATCATCATCATCATCATCATCATCATCTTCTTATTTATTTCAATTTATTTATTTCAAGTATTTCAATTTTCAACAACAATTATTATTATGTTTACTATCAATAAATAAAAGCTTATTTATATAAATTGAAAAAGCATTTATTCAAATTTAAATGAGTATAGAAACAGAAAGCATTGTATTTAAACGGAGGAATTTTAATACATTGTATTTAATTCCACAAAATAATACAGTGATTATTAATAATCACATTTTTATTAATTGTCTGCAATTAGAATATCAGTACCTAATATGAAACACAGGATGTAATAAATAGTACCATTTTATGTATTTAATAAATTAATTAAAAAGTCATACGTAATACATGTAGGATTCAGAATGTAGACAGTCTCAAGGAAAGAAATGATATATTGATACACATTATATGTGTACATCGGTCTGTTCGTTCTCACTTGTTCCTCGCAATTATACTTTTCTGATAGGGACTGAAAATGTTCTGCAAATAGCTGTTTCAAACTGTTACATATATAACAGTTCTGACTGAAACAGTTATCGGGGATCTCATTTACATATTTTACCTAAACTGTTGTTAGGGTGTTGTGCACTCCGAGTGTACAGTAAAGGTAATGCAATCCATAGTACAAAGGACATTGGTTCTTCCAAGCCTGCCGGTGAATAGGGGTCGATCAGTCGGTGCACTTGCAATTAGCTACCTGAATCGCCGAACGCCGCATCCTTCGCCGGTCTTACCTGACCGCAATTTTTTAGGCTCCGCAAAATTAAAAAACGAAATTTCGAAGGGGAAGTATCGAAGTAACACTTTTTAACAATTATTGAAAAAACTATTATATATAACTATAACATTCAGAACGAATAACATTCAGTTATTATTCGCTATCCGACTCATTCTCAGTGTTTTCAATGTGATCCCCATTCACGTTCTTGGAAGAACAATCTCGATCTATCTTTACATTCATATTACTTTTCGAATAGGTATAAAACATATAGTAAAAGCAAATTGGGAATAAATAAAAATGATTGACATATAATTATTGCAAAATTGTATTATGCATGGAAATGATTATTATATAATTATTAATAACAATTTCCATCCTCATACGCATTCTATGGAAAAGGAATGTATTTCATATCGTGATATACACGAATATTGAATATTTTCATTAAATTCTGCACCGTGACTGCGTCCGTGTTGGCAGAGATTTCTAACTTTTGTCTGTGGCCTGTTACCTGCCCGTGGCCGACACGCTCCAGCATTGGCATCTTAGGGGTGTAGAGGGGAGTGGACGGTACTGGGGTTCTGTTAGCAAATGAGACGATTTTCGGCACTTGGCCTTTGTTGCGAGCACATCGAGTACCTCTCAAGCGACCAACGGATACGCTCAGCCCTTATGGGTGACGATTTTGGGCACCCAAACAACTTCGGCATCTTGCCTGTCTTGTCTGGGGCGACCCTAAATCTTCGGATAACTTTTGTCAGCTCGACGACACGGCCGACAACACCCGTTGGGTGCCGAACGTCGGAGACACAGAGACTGACAAACAGCCTACAATGTAAACAGATGGAGAATCGAGCATTATTGGCAATTTGAACTTTTATATTTTTAATCAAAATAATATTGTTAATACGAATAAGTTGTAGAACTTATCCGGATGAAAATGAGTCCAAACACGACATCGTTTGGACCGTCTTCAATAAGATAGTAATTTTTATCGTAACATTACGTATCAATGCAAATAATTTTTTATCTAAATAATGCACAGCTCTGTTGGGCCTATCATCAGCGACCCAAAAGAAGGCATCTACGGATGTTTTAAAAATTTCGGATAATCTGGTGGGAAAATGTTTTTAACAACAGTTAATCGATACTCAGTCATCTATAAATTCCAATAGAAAAAAATTACAAAATATTTTGTTTTAATAAAAAATTATGGTCATCTTAATTTTTTAAGTAAATATAGAACTAAGTATTTTTTATTACATATTGTTGTAGTTGATGTTAAGACGAATCTTTTATTTATTGTTAACATATATAGTAATAATTGGTGTTCAAATTTCAAATATAAATATAAAGCTTGGCTTACTTAGTAGTTTTTAGTAAGTTATTAAAACATTCGTTTTCTAATGTTCATGAAAATTTTCATAATAACCACATGCTATATAATGCACATATGATTTATATAACAACACTCTTATTTATTTCTTTTCTTATTGTTCAAAGCAATGAAGATAATTAATAATAGGAACAAAATTATGTCACCCTATAACATGAAATTTATAAAGTACATATTAATATTTGGCTGTTTACAACATTTCGAATTTTGCAGTTAAACATATTCTTTATTGTACGTACAGCTTCATTCATTTGTTATTTATACCCAACATAAAGTTTAGCTAATCATAATCGAAATTAGTATTTGAAATCGTTGAAGCGTTTTAGAAAACAATATTCTATTGTATTCGCGAGACTGTAGTGACTATATATATAGCTATATATATAGCTATTTTTAATTTCAATTTCTACCACTAAGGACGCTGTCAGCAAATTTTAGTTCCAGTTGGTAATACAGGATGTGACACGGAAATGGTAAGGGGGTTACGTGACCCCCGAAAACGTGGCCACGAAAATGCATTGGGTGATAGGTCTATCCTATACCTCGTCGGTGGTTCTGTGTCATGCTAAAAGACGGCCGGGGTTCTGATCCAGAAAAGACGGCCCAGGTTCTGTGCCATGCTAAAAACGGCGAGGTCCAAAAAATGGGAACGCCGAAACCCCGGGCGTGAGCACTCTCATATCCTCTCTGTATATAGTAATGGAGACTGATGGAGACTTCCAGAATAAATTGTCAACATAAACCCATCTCTCATTTTAATTTAATTACATTAACCGTATTTCAATTTTGTTGAAATCGATACGATGTACAGAAAATTATAAAATATAAGATTGAATAATTTTCAATTTAGATACCTTCACATGTATCATTTCTTGAGAGCTACAGTCGCAGTGTGATTGCGTGCTATATAGTCAATCTCTCCATGTTACCGTAGTACAAAGCTGTATTGTTATTAGAAGTCTTTTTAAATTTTTACAGAAACTTTAAAATATAATATCATATAAACAAAAAAATTAATACAACTCTGCCACGTATACTTAATTTCAATAATAGTGTATGTTTACATATTTTTGAGGTTATGTGTCCCAGTATTTTCAAAGTATTTTCCTTCATTTTATAGTCATTATATTCCAATAAGCTGTACTGTGTGAAGTGTGTACGGTCTATTATGATTAAAGTTATAATACTTCGAACATTATAATAATGGATCAGCTGCAAACTGCATTGACTGCAATTAAAGTACTACGATCTAGTGTTGGTCAAGTGTTTGATTCTCTTGGAAATGGTTTACGGGCAGACCATGGAGAAGAAAATAAGGAAAATAAATATTTACTCGAATTGCAAGAACTTTTAACAACTGTCAGTGTTAATTTAAGGTATGATCTAGTTTTATACATTCACAGTCGGAAAGAATATGTAGTGGGCACCCTTTAAAAACTAATAGCTTTTGTAAAATTGGACTAAACAACTTCAATTTTTCTAGATGTTAGAAGGATTAGTTTACTAGGTAATGCGTAAACAAATATTTTTGAAATTTCGAAGAACAAAGTGAAGGTCACGATTTTTAACTTTTCTATTTGTGTTTATAACGAAAATTTAAAACATGCGTTTTATAAATCTAAGTGTTATATGCATACATATACAAATTTTCATCAAAATCGGTTAATGTTGCTATAAGTTACAAACATTACATGATGAGAGCAATTCGGACTAGAATTTTTTTTTAAATTTTGTTCACCTGTTATTTAGTAAACTGCTTTTAACATGTTAAAAAACTCGTTGTTTCATCCAATTTTAAAAAAGTTATTAGTTTTTTAAGGGTGTCCACTTCGTTTTGTCCCTGACAGTATATAGGGTGTCCATCTATAAATGTCTGAGCAAATATTTCGTAACTGGTTCAAGTTACAAGAAAGATAAAAACAACAAATTTGCATGGTTTTAAGTCTGCTGTAATGTGCATGTAAAATATTTTGTTTTACTCGTAACCTTTGCGAGTTGTAAAGGTCACCATAATTTTTTAAAAATCATACCCTCATTTTTTTACACATTTATGAAGGAGGAGACATTTGCAGTCAAAATCATAATAGGTACAAAATTGATATTCCACATTGTTTACAAGATAATCGGCATCTGAGGTATCGAAGAAGTAAACTGGATTGTAAGTATTTTTGAATTAGATTTGGAATGTCAAAGAGGTTGAGTAAGTATACAAATACTTTTTTTATGAAGCATTTATTATTATTCATAAATGTGTTAAAAAATGGGAGTATGATTTAAAAAGAATGATGGTGAACTTTGTAACTCGCAAAGGTCATGAGTAAAACAAAATATTTTACATGCACATTACAACAGACTTAAAACAAAATTTTTGCGCAAAATATTTGCTCGGACATTTATAGATGACATCCTGTATACCTCTGTCACTAATATATATTATAGTAAATGTCTATTATGTTTAGAGATGTCGAACAAGCTGTAAGCAGTTTGAATCCACCACCTGGACCATTTAATTTAGCAAGTACTGCATATTTAAGTCAAGAAACAACACAAGAAAGACAAGCATTATATGGTACTCTTGTCAATAGCTATAAGTGGACTGATAAGGTTCACGAATATAGTCATGTTGCTCAAACTCTCCTTAGTCAAAATTCATTGAAGAGATCTTACATTAATACTAGTAGAGCAAAGAGAGGTAGAGTTCAAACAAGTAACCATAATGTTCCTCAACAGTAAGTTAAATTGTTTTACCGACATAAAATTTGAAGTGTTCTAATAACATTTTGTAATAATACATATTTTATATTTTTTCTAGGCAAGTGGATTCAATGATAGCCACATTTGATAGACTTTTCAATGATATGACAATATCTGTGTCCCGACCATTTGCGTCAAATGCAGTATTACATGTTACTCTAGGACATGTTTTGAAAGGTGTAATAGCGTTTAAAGGTTTAATGATTGAATGGGTAGTAGTGAAAGGTTATGGAGAAACTATGGATTTGTGGACAGAATCAAGGCATAAGGTTTTTCGAAAAGTAACAGAAAATGCTCATGCTGCAATGTTACACTTTTATTCTCCAGCATTACCTGAATTAGCTGTTCGATCATTTATGGTAACTAATCTAACAAGATCATTACTTCTAAGATCTTACTATTTTAAGTAATTAACAATCTCCAATTCTTCTTTTAGACATGGTTTCATAGTCTGAATAATTTATTTAGTGACCCTTGTAAACGTTGTGGTTTGCATTTACATAGTGCTTTACCCCCAACATGGAGAGATTTTCGAACTTTAGAACCCTACCATCAAGAATGTAAACCATAGTAATTTATATATCAGAAATTGGTATATTTAATTGTATATTTATTACATAATGTAATTTTGATAAATAAACTAAATTAAAACTACATATCTATTTTGTGAGTTAATAACAATATAATTAAAAACACATACGTCTTACTTTGTAAATATTTTTATTTATAGATTTAAAAGATATCATGTATGATCTTTCCACTTAAATTGATCTGTTCACCTTAAATACATTAATCATAATTAATTAAAATATTATAAACAATTGCTACGTATATATATATACAATTGCAAAGAAACCCACGTTACAATATTACAAATTCACATGTCTCTTTATTAATCAAAACTCAAAATTATATTGTACGTATCAGAAATTAGTCAAATGTTTCTCTAGATAATTTAATATCATTCTTAAAAAAAAAATAAAATATAGTTATTAATTGCTACGTACATTTGGATTAAAATATCTTCTTGAATAGACGATATCGTCTTGAAGACTATAAATTATCACAAAGATATTTGTCAGTCAAAGGTTGCTTGAACTTACTTCACGAATTAGTTTTAAATTATTATAATAACGGAGTGCAGTTAAGTTGGAAATAATTTAGTGTGATATATTTTATGATTAAAGCAAGTATCATCAAAAGAAATATGGGGAGGATAATTAGAAGTTAGCATCTTTTACCAGAGAAACACTTATTTTCTTGCTAAGATTTACGTATAATATACAAATGAGCAGGCATAAATTTTTCTTGTTTTGGAATATAATAATCCTGCAATCAATGATTTTCTTTCTTTTTTTTTTTAATCTGTACCCTACATCTGTATACCATTCTTTAATATTATTACATGCTATTTAGTTTCACGTAACTCTAAATAATATTATGTGTAAATATAATTACGATATAAGAGTACTTTTCACATAACTGTACACATTCACATCTGGAATATCGACGCTCCTCAAAAGAGCGCAAGTCGTTTGACTGGCAGTGAACTTATTTTACAAATTGTTATTGTAATCACTTTGCTGGACTGTTCCGAATTCTTGTTCATTTATTCTCTTTCTTTTTTCTTGGTTTACTTTAAGGTTATATAAACGTTGCAATATTCTGTGAATTTTCATATCATATCATTGACTCCAACTACGTATGCAATCATTATTGATTTCCTTTATCAAAGTTGTGGTGAGTGTGCGGAATAGGTACTCTCATAAGAGTTACCATTGCGTATGTATATATTAATATATGCATAATGTTACAGTTTTAGAAACGAGTTCACTAAATAGATTGTTACGTGTGTGAATGAATTATAGTGAAATTAAATCTGTTCTTATTTTTGCTCTGGTATAACTAAAGTGTTTCTCGAAAACACTTTGAACACCTTACGTTAGGTTGCTTTAGAACTTTGAGAAACAAGAAAAACATTTCCTGTTGTTTCACTGGATTTTGTATGCATACTTGACATAACTGGATTTTGTATGCATACTTGACATAACTGAATTTCAGTAGAATATTTATCTAACAACGCTAATTGTATTTTTAATCCTGGCGAAGGTAGAAAAATCGTTTATAGCTTATTTTTGTCTAGGTGTAGATCGTGTTGTCATTTGCTTGGAAATTTTCATTGTAGGTGTATCACAGCATGCCTTTTCTCAACAGGATAATTGTCAGAAAAGAATAATAACGTTTAAACTCGAAGACTCAACGAATTCGTGTGTCCGTCCTCGAGCGATTTCTATCGACTCGTTACGTCGCAACTGAAAGAATGTGGAAACATGAAAAGTAAAAGGTACACAATTGTATTTTAAAATATCTTTAACCTAGCGCGGTACTAGGTCTCTTTTGAATTCAACTTATTGATTTCAATGATTTCGTCAATCGAATTCATAGTTAGTATATACGAGTTGGAGCGATTGCAACTACGATCGTATGTTTACGTGTGCACGTGTAGGTGTGAGTGTCTGTTATGTCAAGACTTTAATCGATTTAAAAAATGGATATGCTACCAGTACTCGGTCCGCGTTTATTGTACAGCCATTACGAGTGAGAGAGGCGCGTATGTTTGTCCCCGTTCAACATACGTGTATGATATTAGCGAAATTTGCGATTTTCTTTATCATTAGTCTGTTTATATCGTGCTACTATAGACTAGTAGCTATGTATGTATTCATATACCTAGTCTAAGTATCAGTGATCAATAGACTAGAATTCTGATAATACCTATTATGCAAGGAAATCTACATTAGCATAAGTTTCAGTTCCATAGCTTTTATTGCCTTTCTCACTGATTCTGTATGATTTGGACAGCTTATACTTAGTGTTTCTTTCTTTCGTTTTCGTTAAATTAGCACATGTGATTTTAGTGCATATGCCGCTTATTCATTTACTTTTTTTTTCCTTCTATTCTACATATTAGTATGGTGATTACGCTGCCATACTTCACTTAACGAACCGATTTGAAAGTGTTTAATTTTATTCGATACAAGCTAACATGAAAGTGTTTCCGACTGTCAGCGTTGGCAGACCTCGTTAAGTGATGTTACGTTATTTCTCAAGGAAATCAAAAACTCTCCAAATCGCCTAAGAATTTCCAGTGTCCGCTTCTTAACAATTAAAATGCGTAAGTATACGTATATATGTATTATATAGTTTGTTTCCTTCCAATTGATAATACATGCAAGCAAAATGGCAACAGAAAATGGATTTAAATAACACTCTAATTTTCGTCTAATTAAAAATCAGTTTCATGTTCTGTATTATAGAATTTGTCCCGTAGTGTCAATAATAAATATATATATTTCGAAGAACATATGTTCGAAAGTAGTTTGTTCTCCAGTTAGAAGATGTCGCCTCAAACAGTGTTGTACGGTGTTTCCGGTCGATGACCACTTCAGTTCGAGTGGTCAGGTCAGTAGAAATGGATTCAGTGTCGAAATAGATAAATATCGTATGAACGACACAATCAATTTTCGTGTAACGCTATCTTAATAGGGAATCGGATATACTATGTCGAATAGTATAGGATTATCATACAATTGCTTATGCAACGACGTGGTAAGTACGATAGAAGTATACAGTATATACATATTATATACATACATATAAGGGAAGTTTCTCCCGAAGAGCTTTGCGTAACATCAAATTACGTGCATTTTCGTGTAAAATATCAACGACAAAATGTAGTAAGAAAAGGCATGCCTCCGAATGTGCTGGGTGTTATCGAATCTGGTTGTTCAATCGAACGGGTGTATAATAGTAGAATTAACCCTTAAAATTTATTAAACGAAAAATCAACGTGTAGTTAGTCTTTTCATTTGTCCAAATATTCATTAGAATTTCAACGTTATCGAACGCAGGTACGAAATTTGGAAAATGGAATTTGTTGAAGTATGCCGTTTTGAGACTATATAGCGACGGACAGTTCGTTCGCGCGTGCGCGCCGTTTGAATTTCGTAGTAACAGCTGACTCTCGCTCGTTTATTCTACCGCGTATTGTGTTACGAGTTCGAATGATCGATTTTTTAAACGTTGCTATTAAGAGGCACCATATTAAAAACGACGTTAAATAGCGCGATTAACGTCACTAGTAATTCGAATGTCGAAAAGCTAGTCCGAGTAAAATTTGGTCGATACCAGATTTCTCAACTTTTATGGTTAGAGAGATTCGTTCCGAATTCGATTTTTCAATCAACGAATGGATAATCATTTAGTACAGTGCAATCAGTTACAAAGACGACAGTGATACAAAACGTCATATAACCGCAATAAATCCTATGAAATGAACGATATAAAAGTGAAGTATATAGATATACACCTTTCCATATTTCTCTCTGGGGTTTCGTTATACGATTCGTCGCATCTAGCAATTATATCTTCTATATTCTTCGATGTCGCACGAAGTTCAATTTCATTCTCATGCAGTGATCATTATCTAACCTTCTCACGCGTTTCGTTCGAACGTAAATGTTTAGGCACAATCACTTTCGCAAAACGTTTCGTTATTTTTCGCGGGCTTTTCGAGCTATCCTCTTCCCAGTTATACTAGCAAGTTTTCCGCGAACCTACAGATACTCTCACTTTATCCGTTCGGAGTATTCTCATCATTCGGGATATTGGTATCGAAAATAAGATCGCGTTCAAGCGTATTCGTTGCCGACCGAGTTACCGGCCGAATTCCGACCGTTTTCGATCGACGTTGTCTCGAGTCAGCGTTCAAATGCGATCAACAGGTGACCCGGCTTGGTTGTCTCTGGTTGATTCAGGCACGAGACTCGTTAATGATCTACGAATCCTCTGTTGGCAGTCCAGTCGTTGGACGACGACGCGTTCATTGCTCGACGAAAACCATTGCGCAGGTAGGCCGCGCAGGTCTTGCCCCCCTTCGTGATGATCTTGTAGAGTTGATTTTCCAAAGTGAAGCTGTCAGTGGTGAACAGTAGCGGCAGTAGAATTGACGCGTTCGTGATCACTAGATTACCGATATTAAGAGGAGCTGTTTCCCATTGTCAGACACCGCTGTTCGGAAAGCGTGGCGGGGGAAGCGGGGGCGGTGGTCTCTCCGGCTGAGCGGGTGCGCCGGAAGATCGCTCTGACCCAGCTGCAAACACAACTGTTCATCCGGATTAATCAGATGTACAATTCCAATTCCGGCGAAACTGCAGAACAGTTACCTACCTACCGATTTTCATAATTCTTCGATATGTTATAATTATAAATCTCAACATTTCCAACCACTTTGTCGTTTACATATTAGTGACGGTCCCCGCTTAGTTTCCAAGATATTCACGAAAAACTATTGGACCGCAATGTAAAATACCGGAGTAATATATCGGTACGTTTATTTATACTTATCGGTCATTTTTTGGGGTCTCTTAGTTTATCGCAATATAATCTTCAGAATATTTTTAGGCAAAGATTTCAAATTCTCTTCGCCCGGGAACGAAGATGTAGGGATTTTGTAGGCGTTATGGGTGAACCGGAGTGATTTTTAAAAGAACGTTAATAATACGGATACGGTTGCTCCGAAATACATATAATAGCATGTACTCTCTTACTACGCGAAAACGCTTGTAAATTGTAAATTTATTTCGGTTTTCGATAATATATCTACTTCGGTATTTAGGAATTTCGGTACGATATCGGTTTTGGTATAGCTTTGCTGACGTAATACCGGTATTAAAATCATACCGGTTTTAAGTCGCTGCTATTGGTGCCACTACAACGAATTCTGTCTATACAGGGTGATTCAGGTGTGTGCCACCTAAATTACTCCTGAAACCATACAACTGTTGTTTTAATTATTTTTTCACATACCAAATCGTTGGTGGCACATTTAGTTCTCGGCTAAAGTTCCGAAAATTGGTCAAGTCGGATTGAGCACAAATTTGGCACGTAGCCTCACTTTGCATTAAAAATATGTTTCTCAAAAGGATTTTTGGCGACTCGAAAGAAGTCATTTTCTACCATACCAATATAACATTTTGCACCTTACCGGCAGTTCCATACCCACTTCATCATGTTTTTGTATCAAACCAATCAATCTGATCGCGTCACTTTTATTGTCTGGATAAACTTAACCCAGACCTGACCCAAGTTGGGCTGCGCGAGTAACCGAAAAAGCAAGTCGATCAAATAAATTTAGGCTTAAAATACCATGATGCGAGTTACTGTGGGAAGCATTTTAGTATAATTGAGAATGCCAAATGTTTGAGATGTTTTATTATATATTTTGAAATGGATATAATGTTGAGTAATGTGGATTCAGAATTTGTATATCCTTTATTGAAGATAGTTGTGCAATAACAACTATTTCCTTTTATGTGAATAACTAGATACGATCTGCAAAGAACATTATTTTATATATTTCTTTATATTACACTCCGGTTTAGTGTGCAGTCGTAAAAAGGTGTTGTCGCGAAATTGTTTATAATGTTGAAAATTAACTTTAAATGTATATATAATGTATGTATGTATAAATATTGTATAATATTGATATGTATGTCTACGTATACGTTCCAGTATGTGCCAGTCTACAACCTACCACCACCCTGTCATTCGGTACTGTGCAAGTATAGTTGAGGAGATTTTTACTTTAAATTTTGAAGAGATTTACAAGGAGAGCGCAAGTCCTTCGGGTCACCGATTTAGCTCTAATTTTGAACATTTGTAAATTTTGTCCCCCGGTTACTGGAGATACATGTATATGATTGTATGGGCCAACACTCAATAGTTCTTCAAATATTTATAATTAAAGATTCGTTATTATCTTAAATTGAGGTTTATTTATAACTGTTACGATGATGGACGACATGGTGGCTACCTACCAGACTTCATTACACGGTAGACCCGGGTTCGATCCGAAGTGGACGGATATAATTTTTTTTAGTTTTTATAAAATACGTAATAAATAAATAAATTGTAAATAAAAGATCTACTTACTAGAAAACTTATAAGTGTGCTGTTGCTATAGAAAAAATATAAATTATTGTTAATCGCAAATAGTACAGATTTGTTTTGTAATAAATATATACTTATATAAATAACAAAATTTGAGCTCAGTCAGATTTGACCGATTTTCGGAACTTCAGCCCTCAGCTGAATCACCCTATAGACAGATTCACTGTAGCGACTAGAGACAGTTTTGCGAATATCTCGGATACTAAGCAAGACCGCCACTAACATGCACAAGAGAAAGATGTTCAAAATATTGGGGTTTGTAACGTATCTAAAAATCATCAAACTCGACAAGTAGATAGATAGCTGTTCCACAGTATCACCTCCAATTTCACTCGCGGATTTGTTACACTACGTTTACATTCATCTACCAGATCGTTTCAATTTAAAAGACGACATACAGCAAGCCTCTACGATTCTTGTAGAAAGAAATTGTTACGGACAGTATCAGATGTTGCTTTTATTAGCGTATGTGTTCCTCGAGGTACCGATATGTTCAGGCGTTCTAATTACTCTTCTTAATCAGTAGGTAGCAATCGTAGGTTGTATGAAAATCAAGATGAAATGATCGTTGTACTGAAATTAAAATATAAAAGCATTATATTCGTTCTCTTCTCGGGATATGTACGTAATTCAAATAAAATATACGTCTCCTCCGTTGTCTTTTCTTTTTAAAATAAATATAATGTATACTTTATGATCGTGTGTGTCAATAAATGTTTACTGTGTTATTTTAAGATCATCCTCCTGATTATCTGACCGTGCCTTGACTTTTTAACGTCATAGATGTCTGAGTTTACGAATTCGACAATAAAAAATCTCCTCATAGTACTCTTAGAAGCAAATGCAATGAATAGAATTTGCCTCGGTTCTCCTGAAAACATAACACAGATATAATTTATTATTCGAGAATCGGTGAAAAGTAATTTTATTGTCCGTGATTAGTGTTTCCTGTGGTCTGATCATTGAATTGTAAAAATTTGAAAAATAAGCACCTGTGAGAACATAGAAATAATAATAATAATAATGATAATAATTCTTCAACTTGATGATTATTTACATACGCAGGCGAAGTGTGCTTACATACATTAATAGTGAGCTCGGTAGACAGACGAAATGTTCCTGTTAAATATAATATCGTTGTGTCCATAAAAACGATATTATTCATTTGGAAGGCTTTGATATTAGGAAGCGTGTATGTCATTTATTTTAAATGAATTGATGGGTTGATGATAATCAGTGGGAAATTTTTGTCCCACATTGCATCTTCTCGTGTCCAATATCATAAGGAATTAAGCTTAAGGGTAACCAAATTTTGAAATAAAAATGCGAGAGATTGATCAGTACTATTTAGATTTTCTTTTAATCTAAGTAAAATAAGATTACATTCATGCGCACATGCCCATTATACCATTCATGCTCTAACTGTGATAGTATTGAAGTCGGTTTTACAGTTTTCATATAAAAAATAATAATAATGTGATATAATTTGTTTTGAAATCTTTGTTGAATCTCGATATACTCGTATAACACCTTCGTTATTTTTCTTGTTTACATCTCTTTTTTACGCTTACAAATTGATCTGTTAGAGACCATATTTGCGTTAGTGTGAAATCCATAATGGCCTACCTCCACTTACACTACTACAAAGGCCAGTGTTAATAGCACATAGTATTGTATATATATATACACATACATGTATATTCTTAGAATAGAAGTGAAAACAATATCTTGTATATCTACCAATTTCGTTTATAAAAATACTTAGAATCGACTAGTTAGATACAATAACAGGATGACAGATTATCATACTGCACACAGATGATAGAAGAGAGACATTATATACCATAGAGCTTATAATACTGAGAGTTTCTTATATTATAGTAAAAACGGACTATAATGACGTCATCGTATCGCTATCTCTATTCGCGATAGTACGTCTCTTTTGGTTTGTTTTATTTACAATTGCTGTCGTATGGTTTCCACGTATGTTGCGATATTGTCAGAAATATAAGCTCTACATATACGGAAACAAAAATGCTTCAACTATTGTTCAACGTTTATTCGACTGTGTAGTGTGTGTTTTGCTGAAGCACTGTGAGTCGTGGAAAGCCACAATAAAGCTATGACCGATGCATGAAATGCCAACAGTTACCGAAAGTGAAAAACAAATTCGAGAACAACCAATGCGTTTTTCTTTAATGATATCATTACAAATTCCGACTTCTTCCTAGACAATTAAAAAAAAAAAAAAAATGAAACGAAAATATAACTTGATCAAAAGTCAATCGAAGAAGTACCATTGCGTTTTTATCAGATAGATAAAAAGTGATTTCTACGAAAATCCTTACCACAGAACAATGAAAGACAAAAACGACTAGAAACGAACAATCGGATATAACGCACATTTACAGGAATATGTATATATATAAACTTTAAACTGTCTAACGTCTTAATTACAGAAATACGCTTTGCATAAACCAATACAGTATCATGGTCAAGTGGCTCCTTGGCATTTGATAATTGATTCTTGTCATTTGATAATTTATATATATATATATATATATATATATATATATATATATATATATATTTGTTCAATTGCACTCTCCTAAATATTTGCTATTGTCAACAGGAAAATATAGGTAGTGTGATTTATTGTTCTCTGCTAGGACCACTTGTATGTCTTGTAGTAGCGAAGCAGCAATGTAATTTTTGTTTGTTTTTTTTTGTCACAGAATCAGCGGTTTGATTCCTCTGCACGTTTGAATCATACTGAAAGCAGAAAAATAATAGTCGCAAATAAATTTAAAAAGTATGTATCACAATGAGACTACAAATAAACAAAATTTACAAACATACATAGATGACATTATGACATGCACAATGATCGGTAGATGTAAGAGGCGACCACTGACAAACAATTCTCTTGTTCACGGGTCTTTAACACGATCTTAAACAAAGCGTTGCATCATCTTCTCTTAAAAATAAAATGTAAAATTAGTTATTGAATCAAGAACCTTTCATTCAGGCTTCATTTCATAGAGCTGATCTTTTAGTCTACACAATGGCCGTGCTACAGCCGTATCTTGTTGAGGTGGACCTTTCCGCAATATTATACATAATATCAAATAATATAGTAATATAATAATTGTCGTCCTATTCACTCAAAATTTCGAACGACTCTTATACTATCACTGAGATCTACGTCATTATTACTATCCGCGGCGAGACATATTTGGTTAGAGATTAAATGATTTCAAGAGATGCACTGGCGTTATTAGTTTTTTTTTACAGGTGGACGCATCAATGACTTATGAAAGTCAAATTTGATTTATTTAATGGAACCGTTTACTTTTTTATGCACCAATCGATGTAGCTTCTTATTTTCTATAAAAAGAGTATTAACCTATGTATGTTGAGAAATGATTAGTTTAGGAGATATTTTAATTGAAATATAACTTAAAAAAAAACGAATAACACCAGTATGTACTTCTCTTGAAACAATTTAATCTCCATTGAAATATTTCTCACTGCCAATAATAATAATGACGTACAGTGTTTACATACCTCGTTTGTGGTGTTTACAGTGTATGTATACCACGTTTTCTACGATATATGTCCCTGGCTAGACTCTTGTTTTGGTCATATATCGAGTAAACACCGTATATGGGAAGTTTGTAATATATTGAAAAATTTTCTTGTAAATAATACTTTTCTACGAAAGTTTTAAAGCGTGAGGTATTCGTTCATACTTTTACTATCTTGTTACCGAGTAATATTTTAAACAATCTTTGGCATTTTTTTAGATTATAGAGACTGTATATTAGGTTGGCTATCGAGTCTGCGTCATTCTGTTTTGTTTATCGATTGTATCTTTCACCCGAATAAATATTAAAACCAAATAAAGACATTTCAAGATGCCAGAACGTTTTCGAATAGAATAGGCGACACAGTGAAGTAGAACTTACCTGTAAACATTAACACTAAATCCACCGAGCATTAAAAGTCGCTGGTATATGTTGTCTTACGAAAATAAGTAGAACGAACTTATTTAGATTTTGAGCAATTGTTATTATATTGTTATTATATTATATGCTTAAATGAAGAAATCTATCGAATTAATTGTCATGGAATTGCGTCAATAATTTCAATAATTGTGAAATAATAAATCTAAATAACCATTCGATCGGTGCACAGTGGGCGGCTGTTTCTATAGAAAAGGTGGAATGAGCAACAAAATTTTTGTTGTGTCGTCTCAGTGTCCAACAATATTACACTCTCCTGAAGAGAGAGGTAAATAAATCACAGTCAGTAGGTTAGAAAAGTGTTAGAAAACTTGAGGTTGACTGTAGTATATTTTTATCAAGGTATGTAGACAATGTAAACTATGTATTTTTAAACAATTTATTTCTTTTTAATCAGGATTCGCCATTCAAAGATGCACAAATTGGATGTTTAAATTTTCGTCTAGACTTAACAGTTTCGGAGGTATTCGATAAAATAGATTTTTGAACCCAACTTTGAGGGCTATTTTCACCCCTTTAACACGAATGTCGGCAGCTAAACAAAAATAAGTGTTAAATATTTTTTTTTTAGTTCTATATCATAAAAAAATTCCATCAAAATGGGCGTGTTACGATAGGATAACCTCCCTTGTAAGATAGGAATTTTGTAACTTTTTAATATGGTTGGATATGTAACACTACTGTTGAGATGAATTCACAATGTGGCTGCAGCAACTTGTAGTTGTAACCGTGAGACAATTTTTTGTTGTAGGCAGTAGTTTCGTAATAAGTAGAGGAGAGTTGTTTAACGAATTGAGAGAAGAGGGTGTGATAAAACTAATAATAATTGAATGTTCAAGTTACGTTGTTTCGTAACTTTAAGTCTCTATCCGTTTAAAATTTGTTTTGGCGTGTCAAACACAAAATCGATAAGGATCATAACATTCAGTAACATTAACTCTTTAAGTATTTATTTACGAGGGTATGTCTATCAGATATTAGTTGCTTAAAATCATATTCGAAATCGACTAGCAAAGTTTGAATTTCTTAGATTAAAACGCCTTCTATAAGGGTAGTTTTGTAAAGACAGTTTCAGAATCAGGCATTACGATCTCCAAACCCCCAAAACTGTTCTATTTGTAATGAATAGACTGCGGGTATTTATGCCAATTATAATTTTTAAGCATCAATTGCAGTTTACAGAAGTACGTTTATTTTCTGCATTGATAATTTTAACATGTTGATGATAGTGACCTTTGCGAATTCGTCCAATCTTTTTACTGTTTTAAATTGCACTTACACATTTTTCTCTTGATTACAGAAAATCCGCAGTCTACTAACGAAGAACTTATAATTAACTGAGACATAAATTCTTTCCAAGCTTGTTGTGATTCTGGCCCACTGTGCGGTCATAGTAGGTTTAGTGTTGCAACATACGAAGAGACTTTTCAGCCAACCAAGTATTTCAAGGTCCAAGGTGGATTGAACGAAGAATATGAAAATGATGCATATAAACACCGCGAAGAGGTCCGGTTTAAGAAATACCAGTGTGTCCAAAAATGTTGTACTTTCTTGAAAGAGGTGATTCCTGGTGTCATTTGAAGTCACTTTTTCCTTTGCTTTCTTTTTTCCTCTCAAGGAAGTGGAACATTTTTGGGCACCCAGTGTAATACAGTTTCTATGAAATGTTTTTGACTGAATCTTTGATTTTCCATAAAACGTTCCATACGTAAATATTATTTCTAGATAATAAGATGGGGCAACCCTTTAGAAAATAATTTTTGGTAGATGTGTTCGATAGTACTAAATGATATTGTATGTTCGAATGCGAGGTGAAAGAATTGTTTGCGACATAGAGACGGATATGATAATGGTAGTAGATGACTGTGGGCGATTTTGGTGAGGTTTTTAAGCCTTACATGAATCAGGATGTGGCTTCTCCTCGGCCACCATCAGGGCTGCACTCTCTGCTGGCGGTATGTGTCCCTCTAATGCATTCACACAGTTTAGCATGCTCCTGCAAAACATCACGCGACTTGTCCAAGTTTCCGCTTCTTCACACATGTCTATTGAATCTCTCCTTCTCTTATTACATTCCAGATCTTCGTCGAGGGCATCGATTCAACATGCACCGACGTCGTCGAACCATGAGAAAACAGTATCGCGCGGCATATCAACGACTCGTCAACGTAACTTTACATATCCGGAGGTTTTTTGTTTTTATCTTATCCTAATCGACCTGGATTTGAATTTGAAAATTCAAAAGGTTTGTGACGTTGTAACCCGTTACAATGGTAAATTACGGTAAGTTTTCTTTGTTTTACGATACATTATAACACACCCTTTTGTAAAGCAACCATTAGTCGAACTTTAATTTTGCCCTTTTATTTAATTCTTTTTTGTTCTGTTTTCGAGTAATCTTTTCGTTTTATATAATATATATATATATTATCTTTTTATATTCCACTTAACCGCAGTCTTCGTTTAGTTGGATTTTTTGTTTTTGTTTTTTTGGACATTGCTCGATCCCACTTTAACCTGTACGTGAATCATTTTCAAGAAATGATTGTTCATTTCACAGTTTCTAGCCTTGTGTAGGATTACATTGGTTCACTGGCCTGTGTAGTAGACTTATTGAGACATGTAGTTATCGTCCAACATACCAAATATCGAACTTCGAATGTTCCCTGTCCCCATATTCGCCTAACAGACCGTCGAATAAGAGTCCATCGGACTTGTCTTCGAAAATCGAAACGGAAAAAGAAAAGTCGCGATAATTTCTGATCGACTAATTTCCTCCTGCAAGATGAATTAAAATCGGGGCTGTGGTTATCTATAAGACAAAAAAAAACATTAGAAAAGAAATAACGAACATAATTCGGCGTTAAGGTCGTTCGAATAAATGGAAGTGAACTAAAACCGATAATTAAATAAACAAACAGATTTATTGTACAAGATCTAATACATACGTCGTATATATGTATTAGATCCATGATCGGATATACGTATGTATATATTATATGGAACTTTATCGGTGATGCCGAAATATTCGTCGGTTAATATAATAACACTAGTTAACGTGTGTTCTAAAAAGTCGTAAACGCGTAATCAGTGATTACAATAATCCACATTAACGGTTTCTCCGCTACTAGTGTAATGCTATATCGTTGTCGATAACAATTACATATTTCGATTAGATTGACTGGATACGAGAACTCTAGAGTTACAGTTTCATATTATTTTCTCTCTTTATCTGTTTCGTTTCTTTCTCAGCGAATGATATTCGACACTAGGACTGATATTAAAATCGTTCACAAGTTATTATATGGTTTTTTTTTTGTTTATGGTTTGTCAGTAGCGTGGGTATGGTTGGCAGTGGTGGCGTCAGATAGGACGGTCTCCTTGCTAGAGTTAGTGGCGAGCTCCTCTTCCCTGCAATATAATAATGTTACATGCCCATCGAGCCTCGAATCGTATTCAAGATCGATATTTTTTTTTTTTTTTTTTTCGTTTGATTCAAGAGAGAAAAATCTTAGATTTGCGTAAGTCGTATGAACAAAGTATAAGCTTTTTACTCTAAGGATAACGTTTACATAAACATCCTACGCCGAGAATAACAAAAAGATCTGTTCAAAATTCTCAACTACGTATTTTCTTCGAACTCGGAAGGACACTCGTTCGGAATTATTAACACAATGGACACAACCAGCTCTAAATTAGTTAGGCTGTCGACGAACGACAACGTATTTCGTGATGTAAACGGGTGAGATCTATTGTTCTTGTGTAAATGATTGACAAAGGAAACATTAGACTAAATGTTCTCAGTGTTTTTGAATTCGATCTTACAAATCAATTGTGTGTGAATAGTGTTTACCCGATATATGTCCAAAATACGGGTCTAGCCAGGGACATATGTCGGCCAGGCGATACTATTCTTTGATCCACGCTGAACGTAGAAAAGTTTAATTTTAATTGTACTTCAACAACCTTTAGAGTTATAGTTCTGGGACTTTTATCGGCTAGACATTTGGGACATATATAGTGTAAACACCGTGTTAATTCAGGCTGAGTTCCTATTGTCCTTTTCAATACCACGATACCTCGCTAATAGATAGAATTGATAATTATCGGAAAAACTATGAGAAACAAGGATTGCATATGCAGTACGTTATTTAGCAATATTTATGCGTTTATATAAGATCTTTGCGAAGTGTCTTGGATGAGAAAGAAGGAAATGCGTTATTATGCGATAAAGAGATTGCGGATTCTTATACATTTATAAAGAAGTTTGCTGAATGAGATATAAAACAATAAAAGATTAGGAAAATCTAAGTATATTATTATGATGTTTTCAATGTAAAAATACTATTAACGAATGAAACGAATTTTGATTTATCTCCTACGTTCCACAATCGATGCAGAAAATTTTTATTTTGAATGAAGCTCCACAATCTAGTAATAAGAAACAAAATTAAAGTTTTACTTCTAAGTAATAAATATAAAAAAAAAATAAATCTGGTTCTCCGTTAAATAGCATACTGCACTTCCTCGTTTTCGGAGACGGCAATGATCTAGTAAAAAAAGTTCAGTAAGTGAACTAATAGCGAAATATTGCTGTATATTTGTACGTAGCCTGCGGGTTTTGTTTTTCGAAAAATGTTTATGTATCGTAATATGTACCGAGTGGCATATATAATAATTCGTGACATAATAAAAACAGTTCGACTTTCTATAAAAATAACGAGCAGTAAAACTCTTTTATTAGAGATTCTGTTGTCAAGGTTATTCTGATCACATACTGGCTTCAAAAGCTATTGGCATTCTTTTTTCTGATCGTCGAAAAATTGCGGTTATTTCTGTGGCTGGAAGGAAAAACGCCGACACAATTTCAAAAAATTAAGTTTATGCAATAATCGAGCTATATAATATAGGATTTACGTATGTCTTTACCAGAAAAAAGTCATGAAAATAAATACGATAGGCTCAAAAAAATAATGCAGCAAGGAAAGATTACTAGTACAAAGAATCAGTAATCACACCTTAAACGGCAATACAGTGCTTACTCGATGTAAGTCCAAAACACGGCTTTAGCCAGGGACATATATCGGCCAAGAGATACTATTCTTTGATCCACGCCGATCGTATAAAAGGATAGCCAAGGTCTAAAGGCCTCGGTTGGGACTTTTATCGGCTAGGCATTTCGGACATATACAGAGTAAACACTGTATCTTGAAAGTGAAAGTATGTGACATGCGGCGTTCTTCCTTACAACCACAGAATTTAACCTGTTATAATTTCATAAAAGAAGATCGTAAAGCGATAAACCTGTGCTCAATTTTAAAGCTTGAATATGTTTACATTCGGCAATGTATCAAGAAATAGTATCTTCTAGCCGATATATGTCCCTGGGTATGTCCGTGTTGTGGACATATATCGAGAAAACACTGTACTTTTTGAAGCCACTGTAATAGTATGATTCTATCATAATTGCGCAAATATAAAAGATGTAATTGTAATATCTATTTATTACAATAAGAGTTCTGTGTGTTTGTAGAAATGAACATAATTCTGACATTACTATGTGTTACATTTTATGATCGGACATGACAGGTAAATTTTACTGTATCAAGGCAAGTTGAAACAAAGGCATTTTGGTACAAATTGCAAACAAAATCGTCCATGAGCTTTTTTAAATGCATTTCCTCGAGAACAAAAGACACTATATTTTTATCTTAATTTCCTACAGAAAATCGTTCACCAGCCAAAAGTTAGTTGTAGTGAAAAAGATGGAGTCGATGAGCGATCATGAATAAAACAGTGTGAACCACATTGTAATTGTAAAATCATACCACAGACCGCCTAAGCGATTGAAAAATACAAACAGGTGTAATATATGAATGATCACACAAATATGTTCAACGAACACACGTAAAAGTCGATTCGAACACATACACAGTTGTAGATCGTGAACAATTAACTCCCATTCTGTATTGTAATGAGAATATTATAAAACAGCTTTCAATACTAATTCTATGTCGTTCATCAGCATTAGCGTTCAACGATCGTCGCAAACGAACAAATCGAATGAAAAATTCCACCAAATCATAAGTAACGAATGGACCATAGCTATCGATCAGAGAATTCATTCATGTAAAAGCTGATAACGATCGATCGAATGTTTCGGCAAAACCTTGTTTCAGCAGAATCGATATAATACAAACGAAACGGAACGGAACGAAACGAAAACCAGGAGAAACGAAAAACGAAATTGTTAACGAAATTGCGTAGCTTGCGAGTTTATCAAGAGCTGGCACAGATCAACATCCAAGAATCATGGACAAAGTGTTCCAACACGTCCCCGTTGATGTTTTCCTTTCGAAAAATGTCATTTTTCTTGTTCTATTCAAGAAATCTCTGTTTTTTTTTGTTCTTTTTTAGCTTGATGCGCAAACAATGATGGAAGATTATGGAAAACGGGCTCTTGCTGCGTTTGCCTAACGAGCAAAGTAATCTATCCACTCTGTATACAACTGAGAAACAGGTTTCGTACGCCAAACAGTAAATTGTAAGCACTAACATGCATTCGCATAGTACAGCGCCATATAACTCGTGCCAACTATATCGATGTGAAAATAAATCCAAGACTCGAGAGAGATAGTTTCTCGTCGAACACTGATGGGGGGGGGGGGGCAGGGATAAACTGTTAGACTAAAAAAGAAAGGAGCATGCTGTCAAATACAAGGCTCCAGGGTTCGGGAGAGAGGTCAGGTCGTATAGTATAAAAGTCGGGACTGTTATGTAGCGAACCTTACCAACGGGTCATTGGTGCATCGGCCGCGTTTTAACACGAGATCGGTAGAAGGCATTGGTATCGATCAACATAATAGCCCTGAGGAAACTATTATAGAAACTGTGAAATGTATCGCCGCAAACGAACCAAAAAACCAAAAGGAAATATTACAATTTCTCGTAACGAGTCTTTTCATGCAAACTATAGAGAACGAAACGTCGTCCCCCCTTTGCTCCCCCTTTCTCTCTCTCTCTCTCTCTCTCTCTCTCTCCCTCTTTCACTTGCTTTCTTTCGCTCTCTTTCTCCTCGTACGATTAGGTTAGCCTGACTGATAGCGTATGGAAACGGCGACTCGCAAATGAGCAACTGACAGGTAAGTAAAGATGTTTCAACATGCCAGGCGCGTCAGACCGAGAAGTTGTATGGTAGTTAGTTAAATAGGCAGGTACAGGATTATTTTTTAATTATACTCGAATCGATCCGCGTCTCATCTAATTCAATCAGTGAAAGATTACACCGAGTAACAAAAAAAAAGAGAAAAGAGAAAAGGGAAATAAACGAACGATCAGGATCGCGGTGGTTTCAGAGAGAGAGACGCGAAGTATGTAACTGGCTAAAAAATAATCCTTTGTTTAAAGGCGACTAGTGGTGTCTTTGGCAAATAATCGATTCTCATGCAGTAAAGATATATAAGTCTTGTAAGTTGATATAAGTATCGTAACAAAGCCACCACAGTAATACAGAGGGTACGTATTGTTAAGACTCACCCATAAAGTCTGCTGTCCCGCAAGCTGCTCCTGCTCCAAATAACACAGAAAGCACAATTACGATAATGTACCAGACAGATGAACATGTAGATTTGTCAATTTGTTTGTTTCGTTTCTTTTCATTCGTTTCAGTTAGTTAAATATGTATACGGAAGTTAACTAAAAAAGGATTTACCAGAACCATTAAATAACGATTTATTGAAATAATACATGTACAATACGCTAAACAAATAAATATAATAATATCCACTTGGCCTTGAGGAAGTACGTAACAATAAGGATTATGAAGCGTTCAAGCGTTCAGCATGTTTTACAAATGAATATAATACGTATATACGTATATAGGTATTTAAGCGGAAATGTAAAATAAATCATAAAGCGAAGGTAAAAGAAGCGATCGTAGATTGCTCCGATCTATCGCTTTTTAATCGTATTCTATTAATAAACTGCAGAGCCTTGTGTATTTATAGCGTTTCCATCTATTCAGAGGTGGGTAATATTTGGCGAAACCGATATTTCAAATACTTTTTGATATTTTAGATTTTACTTGGCTTGAAGAATAATATTTTAAACGGGATATATAATTCCAAAAATAAAATATTTTCTAAACCATAAAATAAAATATTTTTGTTTCAAGAATCTGATTCACAAAATAAAATATTTCCATTTTAACAGTCTAAAACACAAAATAAAATTGTTTATTTTGACGATTGGACATTTTCAATTCATTCTTCGATATCAAATTTAAGAGTTTCTATTGTCGAGTTATTAAAAAATACATTAGAAAGTAAACTTTAGATGATGGTGATAAAACGTATTTCTGATAAAGTTCGTTTTAATACTCTGACTATTCAAACATTGAATAACATAAATTATTATAACAAACATACAATGTATCTTGCCATGGAAAAAAAATTTATAGTTGTGAGTATACTAAATAGAAACCATTATTTTGGTAAAGATATATCAAATAAGGGAAATAAAGGAAAATACATCAAATAAAATATAATACTAACTTGACTATAATTTGAAAATTCAAATTCCATTTTAAAAACTGATTGCATCACATAAAATATTTTATTTTCGAAATTGTACGCATACTTTAAAATAAGTAGGATTATTTACTATTTATTATTGTGAAAATATCGTTTTACCCAGCTCTACAATACTTTGACTAATTTTTAGTGTACCGACGAGGGAGAAAAGCGTTTGATAAATTGTTCGAGTATTTAAAAATTCGCATTAAGCCTCCGCAGTATGTTTATAGATTACGATCGCTCGATGGAATGTTGAATCGTTGCTCGATGTGAATCTACGGGAACGGTGTTGTACCTTCTGCGTTTGTTACAAGAAAGACTTTGTTCGGTGTGACATACAAGCCGAAGAGGACGGTCGGCGTATGCTACGACGGTATGAACAATAACTGTTTACTATACAACCATGCGACAATCAGCGTGAACGATTTCACGGGAACATATACATACGATCTGAAAACGTTGCTGCGTTAACACCTCTCTACGTTATTTTACGGTACGTTACGGGCTAAAAGACGGTGTCTTATTTGCACGAATCTCGAAAATGTCTATTAATGTTCCAAACAGCGTGCATTCGATAAAATTAATCCTGCGCAGTTCGTCGTGATCGAACCGTGACACGCGAAGCGAAATTTTCCGATTTCTCAGCTGATTCTTTCCACAAAGATGGAATATAATACAGCGTTTTCTCGATATATGTCCACACACGGGTCTATCCAAGGGCATATATTGGCTAGAAGATACTATTTCTTGATACACTGCCGAACGTAGAAAAGGACAGCTAAGCTCGTGTAGCCTCGGTTGCCGAGGAGTGTAAACAGATTAAAGGTCGGGTGTATCAGTGTGAGACCACTACTAATCCAATAACAAAACTTCTTTATATTCTTGAACTTTAATTAACTAAAATCTTTATATTCATTATACATAAGTAAATATCATAGGAATTATATCATGTGTGGTATGATTTTCATTAGAAAAATGCCACGAATCTATTGGTGAAAGTCCCATAAAAAAATAATGACAAATAAACAAGTTTTTCTTATTGGATTAGTAGTGGCTACCTGGTGTCACACCGATATACCTGACCCGTATGTTTACAGTCCTCGGGAACCGAGGTCACTCGAGCTTTAGGGCCCCTCACGGCAGTTAGGATACTTCTGGGACTTTTATCGGTTGTATGTTTGGGACATATATCGAGTAAAGACTGTATACAGCACAGTCGACTGACACAGCGATGCTCGCATTTCTGTTCCTCCTTTTCGAATCGTCTTGGATCGAACACCGAAATGTTAACTGTTTGTCTTCTTGTATTTCGAGCACTAAAGAAGTGTTGTTTGTATAAACAAGATCGTAGGGTCGTCTACTAATAAATACTTGAATTTTTATAATTCACCAAAGAAAAAAATATTCAATCGTTGTTCATTCTCTAAACTTTGAACTTTCGAATTAGAAGAAAAAAAGGTGTGCCGTTGTTTTCGAAATGGTTTTAAATTTGTTTAAATCATTTGAGACTGTTCCACGATGTACAGCATACATTTTTAGCGCTGCTTTAATATCACCAGGAAAGTTTATAAACAGCTGTGTACATTTTCTACGTAAACAAGTTGTTCATACAAACGGCTACGTTTTCTTGTTTTATAAAATTCATAAAATGATTATGTATTTTCCTCAATTTTACCAACACCAGAATAGAGAATAGCGAAGGAGAAATAAGGCAAGAAGCGAATAGTGCGTTAAAAATAGTCACGGAATGGTGTCATTGATCTCTACAGTAGCTAAAAAATTTACATAAAACTGAGACAAAGATTTGTTTATGTAACCAAGTCTCTTGGAAAGCGCGCATGCCATCTGCAGTAAACAATAAGAACATAGTAAAATAGCCAAAATATACCCCGACGAAGTTGTACCATTTTGTTTCTACGTATATAATAATGTACAAGTATAATGAAAAGGAAGCATAAAAATTGAAGCTTTCATTAGTAGATACTTCTTTTTATCGTTAATTAGGCGGGTTTATTTCCCTTGTACACTAAATAAAAGAATCTAAAAACGGGGCGAACATCCGAAGAGAAACTGGGACAGATACCGGGGGAGTTCTGTACTTCTCTCAAGAGTGCTCTCGAGAAATCGAATGAACATTATCACAGTTAAATTTGTATTTATAGCCACGCGGTTAGGCAACAGCATACGGTGTCCTTTTTCAAAGCCTTTTTTTAAATAACATTTTAATTAACAGAGAAACACAGTCAGCGATCACGCCTCATCTACGAGATACATAGAAAGTATTAATTAAAGATTGCACTACGGTATGCTCGATATAATATAAAAGTCACAGAACTGTTGCTCGTAATTATTGCTCGCGACACAAAAGTCGTTATAGGTCTCGTTCTTGAATGTGGACAATAGCGTACGTAATTACCATGCAATATTGTATGCGTGATTCGGTATTCTTTAGAGTATATAATTACTGCATTCGTAAATGTTCTGAACGAGTGTCTCTCGATCCATACTAGCTACTGTTAAATGGTACGCAATTAACTATCCCGCGTACGGAAAATGTCCCTAGGGATCGATCGGTAGCCTAACGACGAGTATAAGGTGTACACTTCCTAGCCGTCCGTTCGTTCGCAGAAATCAACTGCGAGTTTCGCGTTTCCTGTATGCGACCAAAATAATCTCAGAAGTCGCAGGTTAAACGCATTCGATGCTCTTCTTGGTATATGTATGTATAATATACACGGCCGGATGCGTGGACGGATAAGATAATGGTACTTACATCGCGCATCGAATGCGCAGGAAACATACTACAGTCAATTCGCGATATATGTATGCATGTCAGCAACAATGATGGATCTTGATGTCGTTTATTCTCCAGGAGTCAATATTCTTTAGAAAAGGACAACGATGCCCGCCGCCGAGACCTCGATCGCCGTGTAGTGTAAATTCGTTCGTTCTATATTTTATTAGTCAAAGTCAGCGGCAAATGCTGTCGACGAGATTCTACATTTTACGAGACATTTACCAATATATTGTGAAAGTATTGTGGAATTTTTCTGATTAAAATGATACCAAACAGGATACAATTCACTGTTTTCAATTCACAGCATAATTGTAACGGGAATTAACTTTCATTGTTCATTACACAAGTAAATATCATCGGAATTATATCATATTTGGTATCTTTTATTTAGAATTAGAATTAGTAGTCTCCTGGTCTCGCACCGACATACACGACATTTCTCGGCGACCGAGGTCGCTCACGGAGTATACATACCCCGCGGCAGTGGGGATAATTCTGCGACATTTATCATCCAGGTCTCGGCGACATATATCGCGAAATTCACTGTATTATTCGTTTCCTACTCGAGTTGATTCCGATAGATGATTAAGCACTTTTTACAAAACGATAGATACAAAGTCTTTTACTTATAATCTCGGCACTATTATTTAAGTAACAAAGGAAAATCATAACTAAAACGACCAAGCTGTCTGCGGCTAGAGTTACATAACATACGGATACATACAATAAAGATCGACCGAAATCAGCAGAACAGAAAAAGGATTCGAAACTGAAGATTATCTATCTAATGACTTGCTATACGTATTAGGGATGGTATTAAGTGGTTTGTTGATTGCGTACCTGTCGTTACCATGCCTGAATAACGCTAGAATTTCTTCGAATGTTTTATTCTTGGTCTCGGGAACCTTCCTGTACGTGAAGATCCAGAAGATGGCTAGGAATGCACTGAATGGTAGGAACGTGTAGTTATCAAGGCTAGTCTGTAACACATCGGCATCGAGAAGAATCAGTTATCCGGTCGAGATGACTCGTATGGAAATTACACATTCTTACGTTGTTATCAAACTGCGGATTTTATATATCGTGTTTCCGAAATAATTGTACAAGCTGTACCAAAATTACGAAACTTTAAAGTTGTTTTTTGAGAGAATGGTTGACTCGAGGCCTATTGTTCCGACAAAACTTTTTATCCTCTGGACGTGTAGATTACGATGCAAGAATAAAAAATGTTGACCTTGGAAAAACCGGTCAAGGACAATTTTGCACGTCAATTTTCAAACATATCTCCACCGATCCAAAGGTATAGAATCCAGCTGTGACAGTATTTACACATAATTTTGGTACACCCTGTACAAACGACCGGGACCGGGTGACTCCACTTGCAGAAACAAGTTGAAAAAACGAAATAAAAATTTTATCGTTCTTGAGAAAATAGAGTTTAAAAATTCAGCGAAAACACGCTTCAGAATACTTCCTGAAAGTATTAGGTCGTTACATATGAAAAATTTCCGATCCATAATAGTAACTTTAAACAAACATAATTTTCTCTAAATAAAGTTTATTAATAATCACCATTTCTTATTGATAAGCATCATTGTACTTGTCATATTCTGTCAAAAAATCATCAGTTCACCTTCCTCGTTTATTAGATTGTCATCTATGTTTTTGAGCTTTTTCTATCATCGACTGTAACGGCACGTTCATTTACCATCACATTTTTACTAAACATCACATAATGTTCATTTTCCCACTCGTATAAAGAGAATACGCGACAATCAGATCGACTGATATCGAAATAAACTGTATTAATTGAAAGGAGAGGTTATCGGTGTCATTTGAGGTAACTTTCTCCTTCGCGAAAATGTTCTCCGCGCCTTTGTTTAGGTGTTATTAACGAAAAACATGGATCAAAGTCACGGAGAACATTATCGCAAAGGGAAAAGTTACTTCAAACTTCAAATGAACGTCCCCTTTCAAGGAAGTACAACATTTTTTGGACACCCTGTATAAGAAACCTGTAGATTATAATAGTATTTCTTGATTAAAACATTTTATAAAAATTGCATTCTAAAATCAGTAATAACAAACTGTGACGACCTAACTAGAGCAGGCGAACGCGACAGATTTTTGAACTCGCTTTTCTCGAAAACTAGGCGCCAAACGAAAAGAAAATGTTATTCGTTCTTTTCGACTTGTTTTTGCATGCAGAATCACCACCTGGCGATTTGTGCCATAATTTCAGCACAAACACCCTGTGTACATAGTGATTCAGTTAAATGTGTCACCTAGATTACATGCAAACTATTTGGTATATGAAAAAATGGTTGAAACGGAAGTTGTACGTCTTCATTAGTAGCAATACTCTGGAGAATATTGTTCTTAATTTTTTACCTAATAATATGTCGAAAAGGGCAAAGGGTGCAAAGGGTTAAAAGAGGCTCTTCTATGTAGGCTCTGATCCAGCCTAAAAGATGATGCAGGTTCTAATAGAGGCTAAAAAGTTGATGCAGGTTCTGGTCCAGGCTAAAAAGTTGATGCAGGTTCTGTTCCAGGCTAAAAAGTTGATGCAGGTTCTGTTCCAGGCTAAAAAGTTGATGCAGGAAGAGTGGGGACACTAAAACCCCGAACGTGAGCACTCTCATTTCCTCTCTGACGCGAGACACCAGTGAACGCGACGAAGGTGCGCGCTGCATGAAAGAAATGTTGCTGAGAAAAGCAGGCGTTCGAGGGGCCCCTACCGTGCCCATTACTGCTTTACACAGTTGTTTACACTTAGCTGAATCACTCTGTATATCGATATATTGCTGTAACAACCGATCGTTTACCAGAGGATTTACATATGTTAGGATAAAAACCACTTTACCTTCATACTCGGGAAACCAATGCCAACCAAAAAATTAGCCATCCAATTGACAAGAACCGCGATAGACATGGCGGCGGGTCTGGGGCCCTGCGAGAACAGTTCGGCCGTGATCATCCAAGGAATGGAGCCGGGCCCGACAGCGAAGAACACCACGAAACTGAGCGTCGATACGACCGACAGATAAGACATCCAGTCAATCATTTCCTGCACATAACCGAAAAACTCCTATCAGGCAGTAGAATCGTGTTCTTCTTTCCTGAGCAGCCGGAGGAGTCTCTCTCAGGATGAACAAAAATTAGTAAGAAACCTATGGAACTCAATGAACAAATTAAAAAGTACCACATGCACTGGTGCAGCTCAACCCTGTGTCTTAAGGCTTGATGATGCGACTGCAACAATGTGAACGTGCTCTTGTTATGTACAGTTAACGTCTTGTCATCTGTTTTAGTTCTTGTTCTTTTTTTTTTTTTTTGTTTTTTTTTTTCTTCAAGCGACGAAGCATGACTGGCTATATATTTACCACAAGGATCGACCGGGGACACTCGTTGCTTAGACCTCAGTTAGAATCACAGAAATACACGTGAATTACGTGAAAACACGCCAGAGACATATACCACAATTTTCGTGTTGTTACAGAAAGACGTGAGTAAGTACGTAGAACAGGATCCAGCTTGTCAATATCAATGACCCTGATGCATGTTGATGCGGTCGACATCGGGGATCTCATTATACTTGTTTTAGACAACGGATGCTATGCGAAATAAACAAATATTCCGCACCCGTTACAAGACATAGAAACCACATCAAAATTTCTTTTCCTCTTGTATAACTTTACCAAGTCAGAAACAATACGTCGATACTCGCCAAATCTTGTAATCTTTCTAACGTTACATATTACTCATATTTTTTTTAAATTCGTAAAATCCGCAGTCTATTTATAATTGTCATTGATATTCATCAATGATATGAGATTATTTTCAGTTTCATGCATTGTATTATTTTTCATTGTTTCAGTTCAGCTTAGGACAATTTTACATCAATTTCGTTTTAAAAATATGCTTGGAAATATTATTGCTTTTTTAACATTGTTTTAATTCACTTAGAGCAATATTGTGTTGATTTTTCGACAATCAAAAGCTTGTAATTTCATTTATTATTGCTTTGTTACGAGCAATGTATTCGCCGAATGAACAAACGTATTACATTATTTGCCGGAATAGAAACGCGAAGTAAACATAAAGGAATACAGTGAATTCTCGATATATGTAATATGTAATTCTCGAACGTAGAAAAGGACAGTAATGAACGCCGGCGAGGCCACAGTTGTCGAGGAGTGTAAACATAACACACGTCGGGTATATCGGTGTGAGACCAAGAGACTACTACTAACCCAACAACAAAACGTAGTGGGGATAATTCCGCGACATTTATCATCCAGGAATCGGAGAAATATATCGAGAATTCACTGTACTTCGAGCTTACGTTGGCAAGTAATCATCGCGGAACACGGAAAATAAACAAACGTCGAACCGTTAACCGGCAAATAGCTTAAAACAATACGATGCGTGTTGAAAATATGTTTGTTTATATCTTCGAAGCTGATATAATTACTCAGGACCCTGTTCTATGCAATTACTGAAAAAAGGTACAACTGACACGACGAATTTGAATAGTGCGAGGAGAATACAGTCGTGCTTTGAAAATTACTCGTTTGTCATCTTCTTCGATTCTATGTCCTGTGCCGTTCTAAAATGCGTATTTTAAACATTAACACAATGTACAGGTGCTTTTATTTGTACTTATGATAGACACTTATCAAAGTTTTGTACCGCAAATGATAAAAAAATACAAAATATACAGAGTAAGTGGTGCTACAATCGAAAAGAGGGTGATAATACGTAAAAAAAGTAAGTCGAAGATGTAGAATAACATTTTTTCATGAGGGAGTTCGTTTTTGAGGACATCGACTTCGAAAATGGGTCAAGTCCGCGTGTTTAACATTTGCAAGTAATTTACAAGTTATAAAGAATCGGCCGGCCATGATTAGACGCGTTGGATGATTTCTATTCAATCACACGATTTTCTCGAAAACGAATCCGTATATGAAAACATTCTTTTCTACAGTCTCGACTTACCATTTTTATGTAGAATCACTCCCTTTTTGGTTGTATCACCAGTTACCACACGTCCCGTATAATTGTGAAACTGATATGATATTGACTGATTTAACTGATTGTGATATTGATCGTTTACTCAGCAACCACAAAAATTGGGTGAAATCAAAGAGGCATATTTTATAAAACGGAAACTGAGAAGTTAAGATTTATTATGTTAATTGCATTTTCAATCCTCTTATATTATATAGATAATAAACACTACCGAAACGGATGTTTAAGTCTCGAAAAATAATATCGTCACTCGAGTATGGGTGATATGACAGTCAGCAAGTGAAATATAAAAGAATTTCAGCGACCCACTAAGAAAAATTTTGCAAATGTATAATCTAAAATCAGTTAAGTGTTTGTTATTTGCGATCGCATTGATCCATACATGATTCGTCATTATTTTAAGGATTAGTCTAACAGAAGGAAGTCAGAAATTGCTCGTTCACGAGCGATTTTCGAAGCACAAACACTTGTTCTGTATCTTTTTTGTTCTAAAAGCAGTTGAGGTGCTTCGTGGTGTGTATATTTGTGGACATAAAAGCTACACACAAACGAGAAGTATGTTGGAAAGAGGGTAGCTGTACTCTCCTCACACAGAAGAAATTGATAAAACCAAGTATACACACAGGATATTCTAGGAAGGTAGAACAACTTGGCAAGAAACATCGCTCTACGCGCAAGAATAATGAAAAATATACATCGAAAACTTTTTCAACTAACATTTCGTGCATTGTCGTGATAATCGAATTGGACGTGCGATATCAATTATATCTCCAAAAACAAAGTGTCGTATGAAAAAGTTTGACCGTATTCTTTTCATTTTGGCGCGTAGAATGACTGAATAAATCGTCTTCACCCCTTATTCTTGAACATTCTGTCTAATGGTCCCGAAAGTTAATTAAGCTCTGCAGATATTTTGCATGAAGGAATATAAGGAAAATTTTCAAGATTAAAATATGCAGCATATTTTCTCAGAAATTTTCAAGAAAGCTTTGTGTACAGCATTTCTCCTATATCTGAGTTTCGTCAACACAGAGTCCGACTATTTTCGAACACTTTGTGTACCGGTCGAGTTTGTTAGATGAACGAAAGGAATAACGAAGTGTTATAGGCGGCTTTTGTAGCTTCTCTGAATCCGTTTTTGTTTCACGAATTACGTCGATTTGAATCGGAGAAGCAACAATAGCCGTATATTCGGCTCACGGTTGAAGATGTAAGAGATTAAGAGCAAATTAGATTTTTGCATGTATCGAACCAATAATACGTAACATGACAAAGGGTGACAGGTTTGAGCCAAATAGAATGGTATACTAATAACAAAGGGAGTGTAAATGTCTCCTCCAGGCAGTCACGAAAGAGGTCGTTGTGAACAGGGGAGGGGGGAAGGGAGGGAGGAAACAGGGGAAAGGGAGAGATTCAGTAAAAAGCGGAATTGGCAAGCCTAAGCAACAAAAAGAAACCGCATGCAACAAGTATTTGACACATAGATATATGTATACGAAACATATTTAACCAGTGAGGACATATCAATTTTGAAAGTAAGAGGAACGATTTAGTCTTGAAGCTGCGTGTTCACGTGAAAACAGAGACTAGAATTCTCTAATGGACACAGGTTTAACCCTTAACACTCGAATGGCGACTGTAAGGAGCCACTAAAAATTGCTGTATCATTATTCAAAATATTTTTTGTATTATTAAAGTTTGTATTTAATAAATTACTAAACACTTCAGTATTGTACGAGTAAGTTGCATCGTGTTAGTATTTATAACATGAAAAAAGAAATATATAGAAGGGAAATATTCCAGGTTGGAACAAATGTTTCGTTTTAGTGTTAAAATAGGTTCGAGTGCAAAGGGTTAAGAGGAATCTCCAGACAGCTTACTCTCCATTAGCAACAATCTCATTCGAGTCGACACACACGCGAAAGCTGCTTAGTGTGGATGTGTAGCATTACCCTCTGCTAATAGATCAAATTTATACTCTACTGATATATTGATAATATTTTATATTCCACTGTACGAGGAGCATACAGTGTTTACTCTATATATGTCTCGAATACCTAGCCGATAAAAGTCCCGGAACTATCCCCACTGCCGCGGGGTATACCACGTGAGGGGTCATAATTTTTACGTTTACATTTACATTTTCTACGTTCGGCGTGGATTAAAGAGTAATATTTTGTGGCTGATACATTTCCCTGGCTAGACCCGTGTGTCGGACATATATCGAGTAAACACTGTATTTAGTAACCGGGCCGAATTACAACTCGATTGTTACTGAAAATAGAAAAGAATTGTAGAGTTCTAATATTCTTAGTTCTTAATATTAGGTTCTAATATTTTTACTTTAGGATAACTGTTGAGGTTGTAAAGATGAAGAATTATTCATTGAATTTATTTCTTTGGGTGTGTGCATATTATGACAAATTATAAGACTAGAACTAACAAACCGATGAGAATGAGTTTTTAGGAACTTATAGTGAAAACATAAAAGTGTCTACTAAAAATGTTGACATGTGAAAAAAAATGTTTTTTTCACCATTTATTTTGCAATTGTTTTCAACAATGGAAAATGCAATGCAATGTTTTCATAGCACGTATCTTTTTAAAAATTTGAAAAAATGTGGATATAGCCGCAAGCGTGCCCTTTACGGACCTGTTTTCAAAAAAGCGGACACTTCAATTTTGTTAATTCTAAAGTGCCCGCTTTTTTAAAAACAGGTGCGTAAATGGGAACATTTGGGGTTATAATATCTTCATTGTTTCAAATTTTTAAAAAAGTACCTCCTATGAAAACATTGGATTTGTTTTAAACAATTGCAAAATAAATGGTGAAAAAACATTTTTTTTCAAATGACAACATTTTTGGAAAACACTTTTATGTTTTCACTATAAGCTCCTAAAAACACATTTTCATTGGTTTGTTAGTTCTAGTCTTATAATTTAATGAAAAAATGGTGACACGTTTTTTTATATGTCTGTAAAATCAACAATTTTTGTGACCTATGACCTATGACCTATTTGCTTTAAATTTTAAAAGAATATTCTGAATATATTACTCCAAAATGTCGCGGAGGATTATTTTCATATCTTAAATATCTTTTGAGTTATAAATGATTATATATGTATATACATATATTATTATTATAACGTGAAAAGCGAAGTTTTCGAATCAAACCGCTGCCATTTCTACTGATGATTGAATTTCTGGAAAATTTTACACTAGATTTTAGATAATACCTTCTAGTGCGAGAATAAGAATGATTTCTCATTTCAGACGTTTGAATTTTTGTCAGCAATGGCGGCCAACCATCCATGTACCAATAAAAGGCCATTTCAAAAACAGCGAATAATTCATGTCATGTTGAAATACATATTTTGTTTTGAAAAAAAAAAATTAAGAATAAAGTTAAAGAGACACCGTAAAATACCGGAATTTTTCGTTACTTAATTATCTTTGAAAGAAATTCCCGTAAACATAGCACGTTTGAAGATAGTCAAGGTGGTCTAAGAATTCTTTTCAGAAGAACTATTAATCTCCTTACTTTAGCATTTTGCACACACAATTATTGATATTTCAGCTACATTCGTTATTTATTTATTTTTTTAAGTAAATGCGATCGAAATTGCGTTTGGCTGGGTTTCGTTTCAATCAGAAAACTGTTACAAATATGTTGGTAACAGTTGCTCAACGATACATTACTATATTTCGCTATTAATTGATTTTTAATGTATACTATTTCTTTCAGGCTTACTACACGTGAAATACCAAAGAGTTGGTAGTAAATAAAAAAAGTTTAAAAATTAATAAACAGTGGAATGCATTGAGTTCAGCACTCGGTTGGCTTAGTTAATCGTTATTTCCGGTCCAAAGAATGAAAGAATTCTCGCGCGTATTTCTGAGTTTGACAAAAAAGAAAAAACCCGTGAACCACCATCGAGAGTAACTATAACGTGAACACGTGGCTGAAACACAGGCTCGTTACGTGTGTCAACATACCGACCGTACGTAATCTCTTTCGGGCGCAACTAAAGTATAACATGCAGGAAACGGGGGAACAGATCTTACAAGTTACATGAATGTTTGGGAGTAAATTAAAATGAGTCATTTTGAATGCAAGTTTATATACGTAAAGTGGTGATAATTCTCACTGTCGGTGCAGTGCTGCACTCCAGCTGTGAACAAAGTGTTAGATACACCTTTTGCCAAGGTGCATGAAGTGACAAAGCACAAAGAGAGATAACTATAGACAATCCACGTTCATTGTGGTGTATTTAAATGTCCTACGAGAACTAATCTCTGCTCGACTTTCTACACAAGACGTTAATCCCCCTCTACGGTAATAGCAAGATTTCCATAAAAAGAAAAGCGAATATCTTTATCTTTCTCGATCCTTGACATTCTCCGCGCGATAATCGGCATTGTGCTATAACCGCGACCGTGTCAAGGATCATCGTTACGTTTCGATTCGACGGAACTGTATACTTATACATACTCGGAAATAGACAGGTCCCAGAAGTTGAACTTACCTTTATGAGAAAAGAAATTGTGATGAATATTGAAAAGATAAACATGCCACCAAGACCGTATAAGTGAAGTGTACGTCTTCCTGTTCTATCCATAAGCGGGATGGATACTAACGTCATACAAACCATAATGGCACCTATGCCAATGGTTGCAAACTTGGCACTCTCCTCTGTCAAACCAGAACTAGTGAACAAATTTGTCGAATAGTAAAACACCTGGAACATAGAGACATTTTGCCGACTATTACGTGTCCGTGGACAAACCGCAGGTGCGGGAACTTATTGTTAAACAATGTCGGTCATCGGATTGGACCGACGCGACGCACAGTGGGCCAGATTGTTGAATTAGCTGCTTAGGCCTGTTTTAGCATTATTTTAAGATTAAAGACAACATTAAATAAATCGTTGGATTCGTCTTGGCATCAGTTATAACGTTATTGAATAAAAATTATATAGTGACAATAAATAATCACAGTGACGTCAATTTTTTATTAAAAAGAATTCTTCAAATTTTTTATATTGATATTTGTAGAAAACCACGTACTGATTACATTTTGTAGGAAATATTTTTTTGTCGTACCAACGAAAATGTCCAAAAAATCGTGTGAATAACGAATAATCATTGAAAACTGGCTGTTCAGGCTTTGAAACAAGAGAAATCCATAAGTTTTTAATGAATGAAGTTTATTACATATAATAAAATAACAAAAATGTATTATTACTGTCTTAAATAAAAAATTAAAAATAGTCAAAGAAAAGCAAGCATTATATTTTAGAAAGTTACTGATTACAATCAATTAACAATACGGATTTGTGGCTTATAATTACATTTATCCATTAATAAACAAAAATCTATACAATAATTCTCATTAACAGAAAATGCCGAAAAATTTAAATTATAATCATTTTAGAACGTAAAAAACTAAATTTCATCTTGTTCGTATTTCATATTTGGGTATACACTACTCGCATACAAATGTTCACAAAAATACGTTAATACTATAAGTAGAAAAGTGAATAAAAAATAATGTTTTTTAATATATTATTTAAACAAACGATAACATCTTACATGTATCTTTGTAAGTATATCCCCTATAAAAAGTCGCATAGCTTTGCCATTTATACCATTTATCTATTTTTAATAATTTCCAAGATATTCGTGAAAACTGTTTTCTACCCTCACTTTTGAGGGCTGTTTTCACCTGGATTTTTCCCCTGTGACAGTTAGTGGAAAATTCAAATGCTTATGAATGATCCTATATTTTAAACAACTAGTAACATAAGCCTCTGCAATCTCAAGATCCAATGGGTGGCGCAACTCGCCGCGGTAATTGCGTGTCACGCAACGCTTTAAACTATCATAACTTCCGGGGTGTGACGAGGGGGAACGTGAACTTTACTGGAACTTTTAGAGGAGATGTTGCTGAACATTTTTTTTTTTTTTTGGTTCACTCTCAATATTTATTTTATAATAAACTATGAAGAATAATTTTTAATTGCAGATCATAGATATACATATAATATTCATAAAACAAATTGGGATCACAATGTTCAATAGGTTTTCCAGGGCATCATTATGAAAAGAAGGTATTTTTTCGGTGAAAAATATCTAAAAAAGCTTGATCTTTGGACGCTTATTTTAACGAGAGTTTCTACTAAATTTTATTAACACTAGAACTACCGAGTAATAAATACAACTGATGAATATTGCTTTGTAATAATGATAAGACTACATCTGTTCAAACCTAATACCATTTTCATTCTAACGTGTGTTTCAATGAAAAGGTTCATTCAAAAAATTCTGATGAAAACATTTTTATAATTTCAGTAATTGTGAAAGAAAAAATTAGGAACCAGTCATGTTGACTGGTTCGGTAGTTCTAGTGTTAATATCGTGGTTTTCGTATGCAATGGATCTTTAAGAAACCTTATACATTCGTTAAAAATCGATATGAAGGGTTCAATTTTTGAGCCCATGAACAGCTCTAGCGCGTCGATCTGGCCCACTGTGCGACACGACGCGTCGATACAAATTTCATGGCTTTTCATGTAAAGAGGGAATTTATAGCTTGTGGGCTACTTACAGCATTAATGCCTGAAAGCTGTTGGGAAAGTTGCATAACGACACCGATAACGAGCGGTGTTCTCAGCGTTGGGCTACATATGAGCTCTGTCATTGATATTCTAGACTCGGCTTGTTGAGCCCGTTCTTCGGCTCTCATTTCCTCGATGTCTTCTTCCACTTCGTTACTCGCTCTCAACCTTCTCAGAGCTTTACGAGCTTCCTCCTCCCACTGTTTGGTAATGAGCAAATATCTGCGGAATAGAGTTCAAAATGAGAAACCACTCGGTGCATTCACCAATTAACAAAATCGTGGTACTGTCCGTCCAAAATGTTTACATGTTCTCATTCTGTTCTGACTCCCTTACCATCGCACGCGATGTCGATATATGGGTCGAAGGCGATGACGAAGAATGGAAGCGGTTGTATCGAGACCGAGTGAGATGGAACGATCAATTTCACAGGTTTCGTAGACTATGCCGATGCTGTGAATTCATGCTAATAGCATTATCTTCGTAACTGTCGCAAAGGTGTCTACCGTATCTGTCAAGCGGTAAACACGCTCGATGACCGAGCCATCGAAACTCACGCTAATGCAAGCGAAGCGAAAGATTGCAACAAGATTCTAATTTTTTATTATTATTTATGAAACTTTTACCATCGTATTCGTTTCGTTTTTCTAATTAAAATGATACCACACACTATACAGGGTGTTCAGGCTATTACTAGCCAGCATTTTTTTTTTTGTAAATAGTAAATATTTGAAAAAAATGATAGAGGAAAAAGTAGTACTGTTTTTTTTATGCGCAACACATTGACATATGCATTTTTGTTTTATTAACATTATTTTGATAGAAATGAAGGTGACCTATAAAATTTTTTAAATGGAATGCTTACAAAATAATTCTTTGGAGAGACGAATCAAGCTTCGATAATCATTGTATTGGCAATACTCATAAAGCTCGCGTATGGTGTAATGAAAACCCAACATTGAGAAGGGAAACAAACTTCCAAGTGCAATTTCGCATAAACGTATGATGTGGCATAATTAACAATGTGCTGTTAGAGCCTTATTTTTATAATGGAGTATTAAATGGGGAAAGATATTTAGAGTTTTTAAATACGCAATTTATAGATTATTGGTAAGATCTGCCACTATATCCATTACGCAAGGTATGTACTTCCAACAAGATAGGGCCCCACCACATAACAGTAGAATCGTAAGGAATTATCTTAACGACATATTTCAAAACCGATTGATTGAAACATACGGACCCGTCAAGTGGCCTGCAAGATCTTGAGATCTATCACCTCTGGAATTTTGTTTATGGGGTACTATAAAAGACTATCTTATGAGGCACCGCCCAGCGATATAAACGACTTGAAAACCAAAATAACACAAGCATGTGGATTAATAACTCGGACCACATTAGAAGAAGCTACCAAGAACGTAATCAACAGAGCCGAAATGTGTATTCATGCGCAAGGGAGTCATTGTGAACATTTGTCGTAGCCTCATTAATAAAGAATACTTGTAAACACACTGATACGCAATATTCAAATTGTTTCTTCCATTTCTTCTATTTCTGACCTTGCATGACCTTGAAGGTTATTGTGTAGTAGATGGATGAATTCGTCTTGACACACGCTTTCATAAGACATAAAAAAATGTATAGCATTCCATTTAAAAAATTGAAGGTCACCTTCATTTCTATCAAAATAATGTAAATAAAACAAAAATTTCATATGTCATTGTGTTGCGCATAAAAAACAGTACTACTTTTTCCTCTATCATTTTTTTCTAATATTTAATATTTACAAAAAAAATGCTGGCTAGTAAAATAGCCTGAACACCCTGTATAGTGAGGATCATAATTATTTATCTAATATTCGATTAAAGTTTCAGGCGTGAAAGAGGACGGCGGATGGAAAACAAAGAGAGACATCTCTACTAGAACCATAGTCACTAGATGAGAGGAGGGAGCACGAATTGAGGGGAAAAGGTTACCCTCTCTCTACCTGTACCGGGTTAGTCACGTGACATTGTGATAAGGACACAAGAAAGAGGGAACGAGTCACGTGACCTGGCAGTGGCGGAAGCGTGGGGGAACTAGGGAATTAAAGTGGGGGAACAAGTCTTGATCTGGCGACTATGACTAGCACTGTCGCTCGGTAGATCCGACGATACGACAGTTACGGAGATACAGTAACAACAATGCGTGAGATGGTAGGGGACCTAGGATACAGTGAGACCATATTCTTTACCTAATCATCATCTGACGGACGAACAGTACAGTACACTTCCGTATAACCACTAATGGGCAAAAAGCATTTGTAGAAATTTTTGAATAACAAATACATTATCAACTTGTAATGTATTTATTTTCTTTTCGAACGCGAAATGTAGTTAAATATTGTATTCAATTCTTACGTCATTGGAAAATACTTCTATTGAACACATAAATCAGTTGACGAATACCTTAGTATTTTGTATTTAATCATGTTATGGGAAATACTTCTGTAATTTGTATTGAAGACCTTATCGAATGCCAAATACAGTGAATTCTCTATATATGTCGCCGAGGCATGCTCGATAAATGTCGCGGAAGTGTCTCCATTATCGCGGAGATCAAACTCCTGGACGATAAACGACATCAAGACCCGTGTTGCTGACATATGTCGAGAGAACTCACAGTACTTCTCAAAAACATTTAAAAAAATGTGAAATACAATCGTATTCGGTATTCGATGAGCTCTTAAATGCAAATGACTAAACTGCAGATTTTATGCATTTATAACAAAAATGGATTGGTCAAATATGAAACTATTAACACATTAGTGGAGTTGAATGATGTTACATTATCTTCGACTTGCTAAAATTATTAAAGGAGGAAATACATACTTATTTAGGCTCCGTTCCTTACTACAGTGAATTTCCGACATAAGTCCTTACAAACCTAACGTTTAAAGATCCCTGAACTTTTACATAAATAAACCTTTTTTACATAAAGGTACGCAGTCTACGAATTACAGAAGTACTTCCCATTCCATAACATGATTGAATACAAGATGACAAGGTATTCGTCACTTGATTTATGAATTCAATAGAAGTATTCGGTACATTCTACTATTTCAAATTTTTAAATACAAAAGCATGTGATGCTACCCATCATTACATACAAAGCGATCAGAAAATTGTTAAAAAACTAATTGGACATATAATAGATCCAAACAGTATTTAAACACTATATTTCCAATTATCCTGGCAACCATAAGCCTGGACTCATATTAACACTATGGCGTCCGGCCACACCACAGTGGTGTGCGTCGCAAACTATTGCTCGGCGGCCGGTAACACCACAGTGGTGAGTTTCGCAAAATATTGCCTGACGGCCGGCGACACCACAGTGGTGACCTTCGCCTGCCGGCAGGTGGCGCTGTAATGAAAATTACAGAAACCCTCACCCTCACCCTCATAAATTTAAAAATTCAATGTACTATAAAAATTTCGTTTTAAATAATTTTTACTAAATAACTCGGAGTTCAATTTACTATAAAAATTTCTTTTTAAATAATTTTTACTAAATAATTCATTAAAATTCAATTTACTATAAAAATTTCTTTTTAAACTCACCCTCATAAATTTAAAAATTCAATTTATTATAAAAATTTCTTTTTAAATAATTTTTACTAAATAATTCATTAAAATTCAATTTACTATAAAAATTTCTTTTTAAACTCACCCTCATAAATTTAAAAATTCAATTTATTATAAAAATTTCTTTTTAAATAATTTTTACTAAATAATTCATTAAAATTCAATTTACTATAAAAATTTCTTTTTAAATTCACCCTCATAAATTTAAAAATTCAATTTACTATAAAAATTTCTTTTTAAATTCATCCTCATAAATTTAAAAATTCAATTTACTATAAAAATTTCTAGGTACAGTATTTTTACCATAAAGCTGTACAGCTGTGGAATAAGTTACATACGTCAGCGAGTGTTTTTTTTTATGAGTATTTGTACACATTTATCATGGCAGACGAACGAGAAGATACTGTTATTTACGAAGAATGCGCGGACGACTTGTCCGACGTTCCAATCGACATTGCGGAAAAAAAAATTAAAAAAAAAAATTAAATTAAAAAAAAAATTAAATTAAAAAAAAAATAAAAAAAAAAAATTAAAAAAAAAATTAAAAAAAAAATTAAATTAAAAAAAAATTTAAAAAAAAATTAAAAAAAAAAATTAAATTAAAAAAAAAATTTTTAATTTATTTACATATGTACATTTTCATAAAAATAGGTGAGACGGATTGAAAACTCGTGACCACTACCAATGAGATTAGAAAAACTTAAAAATCATCTCCCAATAACCTCAAAACCAGCCGGCGCCGAGCGAAGTAACAGAGGTAGTGGTGCCGGCGCGAAACGAACAAATCTTTACGAAACGTGCGGACGCCAAAGTGTTAAAGCTTGAAGCCTTTACTTTCGCAAAGCAGTGTTCATTTTCCTCTAACAATAAGATATTTTTGTATGATGTAGCCGTAGGAAACTGAAGACCCATTGTTTCTAAAAATTGCTGCACATTCGAACATCTCGGAAAACTTTCAAAAATTTGTCTCGCAAATGAAACTGCCATAGATTTGAAGATCGAAGCCTCCTTTTTATAAAAGTTTTATGGAACAAAAATGAGGAACAAGTTTGGTCGTGTAAACTCCTCCTCGTGGTATTGCTTATTCTACTTTAAAGTTGGCGACATATCTCTCGTCCAAAGCTCGATAAAACAACTAAAAAATCGTTCATTAATTTTTAAAGATAAGTTTGTAAAAAATAAGTTTGAATGGTGACTTCCTGCCATGGAACAAAGGCTATAGCCGGGTTTGGAAAATTCGCCCCGAGCCAATTTTAATCAAGTTTGAACCATTCGATAGTCTACCAAAAAGAAACTTTTCTGCCAAGTTTTCAGCCCGATAGCTCATCCGTAAGGGTAGTTATAGAGGAAAATCGAAAAACCAGTTTTGGCACATTTTCACATATACGGAATCGTTTCCACATTTTTCCGTTGCAAACTCTGGTAAAAAACGAAGAACAAGAAAAGAATTTTTAAAAAATGCATATTTTATATAGAATTTGAAGAGAATTTTACCTGTATAACTACCCTTACAGATGTGGTGTCGGGCTGAAACTTGGCTGAAAGGTTTCTTTTTGGTAGGCTATCGAATGGTTCAAACTCGATTAAAATTGGGTCGGGGCGAATTTGACCTTCAAACCCGAATAGCCTTTTTAAAGTTTTCACAGACGATTAAACGTATAGTATTTTCGAGAAAAAATGCGTTTTCGGTTTCTCATCCGCTACATCATGAAAAAAACATCCTAGAGTAAAATGAACGATGGATTATGAAACTAGGGGCTTCTAGCATTAAAAGGAGTCCAAACTTATTGTCGTACGATCATTTTTACAAAATTATCATAGTTTAAATATAGACAATTTTTCGTGAATTTATAGTGTTGAAATACATTTAGGAAACGTATCTTTTGGGGTAGCAATTGCACAGTCATTCCGAAAAATTCTTTCGACAATTACTGTAGATTTACTGCCGCGTAAAACATATGATTAGTCTTTTTGAACAGTTTTTTAATCGCGTTCTACAAACGTTTTCAGATAAACTCGAATTTAATTAAGTCGTTGCACATGAAACGTCCGATTTTGAACAGTAATGTTAAACAAATGCAACTTTGTTTTTGAATTAAGCTAATTGATCGAAGTAAACGCTATTGTAATTTTTAAGTTAAATACGATCACCTAATTATTTGTACTGTTTAGTGTTGTATAAAAAAAAACTCAGGACAAAATTATACTATCTCAAGGGGTACATGTAACTGTGAATAGTATCTTGTCTCAAGACAATATTTTAGCGAAATTTCAAGATCATTGGTGATTTTATAAATGAAATCTTCAAATAAAAAACATTTGCAGCATAAAAAGACGGATCTAATGACCTTGATAACCATACCCTTCTCATCACTCAATCTCGAGATATTTTTGTCTGAAAGCATCGAACATCTTACCTTTCAGACACAAATACTTGAGGCTAAATGACTGTAATGGTACGGTTATTAAAGTCGCTAGATTTGTTTTTCTACACTTTATAAGAATATCGAAGAAAAAATATAAATAAAAATAAATATATAAAAAAGAAATACCTATTACCTTGAAATTTTGTTAAAAAATAAGCCTGAAAAATGATTCTTTCCATTGTTACGTGTATCTACCCCTGAGTTAGTATAACTTTGTTCTAAAAATTTATTTTATACAATAGCAAATAAAAGATATTTAGGTGATCCTGTTTAGCTGATACAACCTGTATACTTGCTGTCCTACTCGTTACTTGCTTGGTGATTAACGATAGCCATACATATGTGTTTACAACTGATTTACTACACACATATATATCAACATATTTCTCAAAATTTTTTTAAAATTGGAAGTAGTATTGATTTTTTGTTATCGTGATACCTCTCATTAAATTGAATAGCATTTACTTAAACTATTCTCTTTGATTGTGCATAGTTACAGAATTATAGCGAAAATTTGTTCTGACTTCAAACTCTCAAGTAATGAAAATAAAAACGATAAATATCATAATCGCATTACACACTATTTCTAAATACTTCTAAATACTTAATAAATCTTCTACAAATACTCTGTCGAACATTTGATAATAATGAAGAGGTAACCGATACATAAGCAGTTCTTAGCACAAGCTTAACTAGCCCGTAAACATATTCGCAGAATCAATTTCAATTGTTTGCTATAACTCTGTAACTATGCACAATAAAAAAAATGGTTCAATTAAATGCTATTCAGTTTAGCGAGAGGTATCACAGTAATAAAAAGTCAATACTACTTCCCATTTTTAAAAAATGTTGGGGTCACCTGTTTCCCCAAAATATTTTATACATACTAAAATATTAATCCCCCACCCCTCTTAACCATGTAATTAAAAAAAATGAACTCGTTATCTTTATTAGATTCTGAGAAAGCAGCTTGTAACATTTTAGTCGGTTCACCCTGTATAGATTTATCCATATATGTATATGATATACATATGTAGTTAACTTTAAAACATAATCTTTCAATATATCATGGATCATGGAAAACATAGATCCTCTTAAGAAACAAGTTTCAGGATTGTATTACGGTTGGAATGTGTTCATTTACCATATTTCCACTTATATAAAAAAGAATAAACAACAACCCACGTTAATTCGCATTGAAATAAATTTTGCACCCATAAAATGTACAGCTTTGTATCTATTCAATATATGTTTGTATTTTGTAACTATATCTATACAATACATGTTTGTTCAGCCTTGTATTTGTACAATAAACCTGTGTACTAGTGTAACAGTATTTCTTGACCAAAACACTTGATAACATTTCCATTCTAAACTGGAACATTTCATATGCAACAACTCAGTACGCAACAATAAAAACTTATGGGTACCGTAGCCCCTCGATAATTGCCCTGAAGTCGGGTCAGCTAGAGAGCAAGTAACGAGGCACTGCAGAGAGTTGTAGACCTATGCGATTATTTCTGCAATAAGAAAATATGAAAGATACGCTCGAAGAGACTGTTTTCGAAAAGGTTAAAGAAACGTTGACATAATCAATTTGACTACTCCTGGGCGCACGATTCGCCTGGCACAGATAATCACGGTAGTCTAGACTGAACGCACGTGCAAGGATAGCTCGTGGATCAATATCGATGCAGTGAATAAGGTCAGATACCGAGGGACTACAGTAGAGAATGTATTAGGTTGGCAAGAAAGTCAATAATTTCGGTTTTCACTAATACCTGGCGTTATGTTTTGTTTGATTGACTTCTGTTAACGATGCGTTTGTTTTCTTTCTGGCATTTCATAACTGCATCTTTTAGGTTACTTTTGAAGCAAATAACACGTAATTTTGATTAAAATTGTTAGTTCTGTGCCAATTTGAACATGGAGTGCAAAAACGAACATTATAGGCACATATTGCTTTTTTATTTCCGTAGAGGTAAAAAAGCTGCCGAGGCTCAGAAAGGTATACGAGAAGTTTATGGTGTGGATTGCTTAACAGAACGCACGTGCCAGAATTGTTTTAAAAAAATTCCGTTCTGGAAATTTCTCGCTTGAAGACGACCAACGTTCTGGTCGACCATCTGAAGCTGTTGATGACCAACTGAAAGTCAATATTGAATCGAATCGTCATATAACTGTCCGAGAGATTGCAGACAGGTTAAATGTCTCGCATACAACTATAGAATATCGTTTAAAAAGTCTCGGAATCGTTAAGAAGCTCGATATTTGGGTCCCACACGAATTGAAAGAAATTCGCTTAACGCAACGCATCGACATATGCGATATGCATCTCAAACGAAATGAAATCGACCCTTTTCCGAAGCGAGTCATCACTGTTGATGAGAAATGGGTTGTTTACAATAACACAACTCGAAAACGATCATGGTCCAAGCGTGATGAATCAGCCGAAACCACACCGAAAGCTGAATTGCACCAAAAGAAGATCATGTTGTCAATCTGGTGGGATTACAAAGGTATTGTGTATTTTGAGCTGATCCCAAGGAACCACACCATCAATTCAGATGTTTATTGTCGACAACTAACAAAACTGGACATAGCAATCAAAGAAAAACGGCCAGAATTGGCAAATCGCAAAGGAATCGTGTTCCACCATGATAATAACGCTAGGCCACACACATCTTTGGTAAACGCGTGAAAAGTTATTGGAGCTGGGTTGGGAAGTGATGTCACATCCACCATATAGCCCTGACATTGCACCATCAGATTATCATTTATTCCGAAGTTTACAAAACTCTTTGAATGGTAAAACGGTCACTAATGATGATGATCTGAAATCGCACTTGGATCAGAAGTTTTACGAGCGTGGAATTATGAAGCTACCAGAAAGATGTCAAAAGATCGTGGAACAAAATGGAAAATATTTTATTGATTAAAGTTCATTGCTTTGAGAAAAAGATTCGATTTTATTTCACCTACAAATACCGAAATGACTTTCTTGCCAACCTAATGTACATATATATATATCATTGATTAGAGATGCTACGCTGGTGTTTCTACCTTGGTGATTCAGGACAAACTGGAAGCAGCAATAACTGTAGAATCGCAGGGCAGATAGCTAGCCCTAAGAGAACTGGCCAACCGTCATTTGTTCCAAGGATTTGCTCGATGCCCAGCACCTGGGAGACCAGGAGACCCACCGTAACAGCGAGCTGGTTCACCGTGCCTAGGCCGCCTCTCAGGTTCAGTGGTGCTATCTCCGATATGTACATGGGAACCAATGAGGTGTTTAAGCCACAATTGACACCGATGATGAACCGTCCAAAGAACAACATTTCGTATGAGTGAGCAATCTTTGTACAACCCATCAGGCACGCCCCCACGATGCCCAGCACGTTGTTTAGCAGTAAGCCCCCCTTTCTGTGAGCGAACGTCAAACAAACAAAAAAACATGAACGATGTAAATGGTTGATTCATAGACAATTGTTACCTGCCAGTTTCACACACGCACGGTTTTCATGACGCAGGATTGTGTAATATTGTGTACAACAAGTCTGGCATATGCAACAGGGTTAGCGGATTACCGGCAAACGATTCTAGATTCTATTCAGAGTGTCGTACAAACCTGCCAAATCTGTTGGCAATTATTCCACCGCTAAAACCACCTAGCATACCACCGATCGCAAATATGCTTACGGCCACCGAGTACAATTTCTTCACGAAGTCGTCGGAAATATCCTCCCCATACCGATCCTTGTACACGTCTTTCATGAAATTTTCTATGTTCTGAAACAGGTTCGAGGGTGTCTCTTCGATTAAACATGATCAGACATGGTCGCTTGCGAAATGTTTGTGTAAGGGAAAGTTGCCAAATGATCACTAGACGCTCAAATTTTGTTGTATTTATTGTATGCAATGTCCAATGATCAATTGTATCTAAATCATTACAGTGAATTCTCGATATATGTCTGCAACGCGTGTCTCGATGTCGTTTATTCTCCAGGAGTAAAGAGGATTCTTTGATACGCTGCCGAACGTAGAAAAGGACAGCGATGCTCGCCGCCGAGGCCTCGGTATATGGTCCTATATTTTATATGTCAAAGTCACAGCAACAAATGCTGTCCATGAAATCCTACTAGCCTTTGACGCAGTGACGAACGTAGAAAACGACAGCGAAGCTCGAGTGGCCTCGGTCAATGCATGAAACCAAACATAGTATAATTCCGATAATATTTGCTTGTGTAACGAACAATGAAAGTTTAGGACGCAAAGAAGAAGAACGTATGACAAAGAAAGAGACGCGGAGAATCGAACCGTTCAGGAAAGGTGAAAGACTGGCGTGAGCTCATGTCTTTAAATCAATACTTAAACTTTTTTTATTATTCATTATTTTTTAATGAGATTTTCACCAATATATTTGTGGAATTTTTCTAATTAAAATGATACCAAACACGATACTGTTCGGATCATATTTACAATAATTTTCCGCTAATATAATTGTAATCGGAAGTAACTTTCATCGTTCATCACGTATCATTTTAATCAGGAAAATGCCACAAATATATTGGTAAAAGTTTCATTAAAAATAATCAACAATAAAGAAGTTTTGTTATTGGATTAGTAGTGGTCTCCTGCTCTCACACCGATATACCCGATCCATATTATGTTACATTTCTCGGTCTTTCGAACTTCTTAGCCCCTCACGGGGGTATATCTCGCGGTAGTGGGGATAATTCCGCGACATTTATCATCCAGGCGTCGGCGACATATATCGCGAATTCACTGTATTGTATGCAATGTCTAACGATTAATTTTATCTGATACTTTATACAGTTTGTTGTGTATACGTACAACGAAACCGTTGTTTGACAGCAGTGTGCTGTTTTGTGTTCTCTAAATTGAATTTAAAAAATCGAACGTCTCTCATTGGTGTAGATTTTGCGAAGCCCATCTTCTTGTTATTTCTTATTTATGTTTTCTTTGTTTGGTACGTAAATATTCATGCCGAATTTTAATGTTGATTTCAATTTTGTACGATTTTGGAGAAGAATACGACTTATGGTACCGCTAGCCAAAATCGTAATTTTTTAATACTTTTAAATTACAAGAGAATATGTAAATATTGCATCATTGTAAATAGTTTATTTTCTTGGAATATTGGAACAAGATGCCACTCTATCGTTTTACTTATTATACTTTTTTTAAAGAAACATATCATTCCCTGACTACTTCAAATCTTGTAAGTGCTATGATATTGGCAACTTTTCCCCAAACAAAGAGTTTGATATTCGCAACTTCCCTTCTCCGTATTCAGAGTCAAAAATAACTCTATCAACGTTCATCTCTAATTGCCACACTCTTATAAAAATTAACTAAATAGTTTATCCATATTATAATATAGTTACAAGCAAGTATTTCTCCGTAATTATCAATTAATTTTTATCCCATTTAATTCGTAAGATATGTATAAGTGTAAAGGAAAGTGGCCAAATATGGAATAGTGTTATTTTTAAGAATGAGAAAATTCTTTAAAAAGACGCTAGTAACAAAAGCTTTTTATTCTGTCGCTGTTTAAAAACATTTGCTGGTGCAGAGTTTGATATTTGGATACATAATTATTGAGAATGACTATTCTTTTATTCACTCTGGTTTTTTACCCAGATTACTACGAAGAATAAAAAATATTTCTTGTTTATTTTCTATAAAATAGAAATTTTAATATTAGTTCAATATTTCAATAGTTCAAAATTATTTATGATGCTAGAAATGTAAGACTGCTCAAAAGATTAAAAGAGTAAAAAGACTAAGACTTTGTCTTTCATTTGTTGCAATTGATTTCTTATAATGACATTTGAAAAACAAAGTGGTACTCCATGTTTGACTACATTCCCCTAACAATTATTTGTACGTGTTTAACAAAAAGTTATTTGGTTTATTTCATTTACTGGTATAGTTGTGCATAGTGCATGCAAGTCTAAATTCGATTGAACAGTTTCAACTTTTCTCAATGTTTTACTTTTCTACAACTTATTTACCTTGTTTTTTTTTTTAATACTCATTATCAGACTGCAGATTTTACGTATATCAACTATTTAATTTAAAACTGGTGCAAATCAATTCTTTCCCTGTTTGGTTTAACACCACATTTCGAGAATTTAACCGTGATTAAATAATGTAATTTTAATATAATATTATCGTGCCTTACGTAAAACAAACGTAACACTCTCCGTTATTATTGCGTTGTGCATAACTTTTACTGAAATCCTCAACACCTATTTTATAATTCCTCAATTCCTCAATAATATTTTAACTTGCACCACTTCTGCATTAAACGACTAATTTATAGTATATGTATACTCTGTTTATATTTTTGTACAGAATAATATTTAACAACGTATCTTGTGATTTTTATTGTGTTTTGAACTCGTCAGTACATTTAGTACAGAGAACTAATTTCGATTTGGTTCTAGTTTCAAAAAATATGGGTGTTATTCGCGTACATCCGAAAAGGGGCGTAGTCGAATAAGTCGAGAATGTAGAATAAAAATTTTTCATACGAAGCTTTGTTTTCGAGAAAATCGAGTTAAAAAATTCAGCGAATATGCGTGTTATTGAATAGGAATTGTCTCGTTAGGTTCGTCTGGTCACGACCTACCGGATCTACTTCTTCCAAATGCTAACAAGGAAGCATGTACAAGTTCCATATTCAAGTTGTGATGAAAGTTACAGTGGCGGACATATACTTATGAACATAATCATTTTCAACCTTTTATTACATTTTTAAATCAAAGGGACGTAGATCATATATTTATACTGAAATTATAAATAATACAACTTATCGTCTATAGATACATACAATCTATTTTATTGGAAATTAATAAGAAATACAACCAAATAAAATGACAACATTTCGTGTGCTAAATTTCAGCGACACATACTTATGAACATAATTTTCGAACTATATTTTCTTGTCTTTTTTTGCATTTTGAAACATCTAAATAAAACTAAACATTATTAACTTAATATTTCGTAGCATATCCCTTATTTTTTATCACTTCGGCACAACGTCGTGGCATAGAATTAATTAAACGTATACATCTATCAGCTGGAATGGATTTCCAAGCTTTTTCAATCGTCTCAAATAAATCTTGGATATTTTTTGGTTTTTGAAGTTTTATTTCATGATCGACATCAATCCACAGCATCTCTGTACGATTAAGATCTGGAAACTGTGCCGGCCATTTCATGATATTTAATTTTTCTTTCTCTAAAAATTCTTTTACCACACGTGCCGTGTGTTTCGGATCGTTATCGGCCTGATAAATCCAATCATTTGGCATTTTGTCTTTAACAAATGGAAGAACATTTTTCACAATGTCTAGATATACAAAACGGTCCATAATTCCTGTAATCCGATGTATTGGGCCGGTACCATTCATACTCATAGACCCCCAAACTAGTGCTGATCCGCCTCCACCTTTGACGGTTGGTTTCGTACAATTTTTATTATATTCTTCACCAGCTGTGCGTCTAACATAGCATTTTCCATCAGAACCAAATCGATTGAACTTGCTTTCGTCGGTGAACACAACTTTCGACCATTTCTTCTACCGTCCATTTAATATGAGCTTTTGCGAATTGAAGTCTAGCACGTCGATTCTTTTCGGATATTAGAGGTTTTTTTGCGAGCTACTCTCCCCATTAAATTAAACTCGTTCAAGCGACGTTGAACAGTCCTTACACTTATTGCTTGCTTCAAGTACGGTGATATTTCAGTATGAATGTCTACAGCAATTTTAAAACGATCGACTTTAGAGGTTCGGTGAATCACACGGTCAGTGTGGACATCCGTTTTACGAGATTTTTGTTTTCGAGGAACATTATCTACTGTTTTATGCAGTTCTATATGCTTCATAGCTGCATAACAAGCTCCGACAGTTATTCGCAATTCATTAGAAATGCTTCGATATGTTTTACCTTGCTTTCGAAGCAGCTGTATTTGCAGCCGTTGTTGAGGTGTAATATTTTTACCTTTACTCATTCTTAAGATAATAATAATTAACTTTAACTTATTCCGCGTACTGCACAGAGCATCCACGCTCGTTCACTGTACAACAGAAACTGAATATCGATTGTTTACATTGTAAGAAAATCCGACAGTCGGACGTTCATAAGTATGTGTCCGCTGCTATGGGGTAGGGAAACATTGTAAACCTCTGAACATTTCGAGTTATGTTGATCTGGGCACATCGGAAATATTTAGGAAAGCATTGCATACATTATACTTTCTAACTACAAAAATAAAATGATTACACCTAATATGGTTTTTACGATATAGTTCTTGAAACTTTAGCTAACGTTGTGTTCATAAGTATGTGTCCGCCACTGTATGTGAGACATACCTCTTCGAAAAATATTTTACGCCTGCTTTTTTTATCGCCAACCATCCACTTTGAAGGGGGATGAAGACAGCCCTCAAAAGCATATTTTTTTAGATATCTCAGAAACCAGAGGTCGAACAAGATTGAATTTTTTTTTTAAGTTGTGCGGGCAAATTTTAATAAAAGTTATTTGTTTAAACAATATATTAAACATTTTGCTGCCTAATATTTTGAAACTAGAACCAAATCGAAATTAGTTCTACAAACTATTTCGCTTGTACTAATCATCAATTTCTTTTTTTTTTTTGTAGAATCACTCTTTTCGCAGTGTACTAATCACAGTTAATCTATCTCGTCCGCTCTGCCATAGACAAAAATTCTGTCGAAAAATTGTTAGCAGAACAGACGGTTACCTTAATCTTCGCTAATGTGCGCATTGAACAATCTGTTGCTTAGAAAACGTACCACTTCCGGCGCGTTAATGACTCCGGTATTGTATCCAAACTGCAACATTCCTAAAACCGCTGCCAGTATTGCATACGACAGGAAAAGTGTCAGTCCCTGAAAATACCATCAACATTGTTTAATACATAGACTTGCAAAAGATGGGTTTGCAAAAGGATACCAATTCTCGTGAAAACATAGTAAAACAATCGCAGCGTCAAATAAAATAATTCGAATGGTAAAAATCATAAAGATGAAAGGATAAATAAAAGAACACCAAAGAATGTTAGACTGGTTTATTACAAAATATTCGTCGATATAAAAATCATACGCTACGCTATGAAGTAAAGAATGGTAATTATGAAATGAAGCGGGACAGCATAACGAAACAAATACAGTTACGATGTAGGATGATGACGATGATGATGATGATGATGATCGTACAAACAAGCAGCCATCAAAAGCGGTATCGTACATTCTCGGTATAAAATAAAAATGACACACCAATAAATAAGCATTCTCGTTCGAGATACAAGGATCACCTGTTGCAAAAGTCTAAGTTTCCGCCGATGAGAGTGTTCTTCTAGTCGATCCACATATTCTCGTAACTCTTCTATTTCTTCTTTCACCTGCTGTACTGTATCGAGTTCGTGCTGCGTTGGATTAGGAAATTATAGTTTACAAACAGGAAGACACTTTTTAACGAAACAACTAAACGATATAGCCAAACGTAAAGAAATTGGAATAAGCGTTTCTGAAATTGTTCGTCGAAACGGTCGATCAGCATTTTTCGTTCCGTCACGCGCAACAGTTGTTCCAAAAGTTTTGAGAATAATATAACAGCATTTACTTTTACTTTCTTCTAAAATACAATAATACAAAGTAATCGTTTTGAACTTAACGCAATGAAATCAACAAGATTCGAAACTAAATATCACTTTCTAGGATTCATCGTATACGTTTAAAATAGAAATAATGGTGCTTTAAATTCTCTTTTTATTTAGTGGAATAAATCTTTTTTCTTATTTAAAGATTTATACGTGTCGTAATTGTTTTGTTTCATATTTTATTCAAACTAAACAGGGGTAAATCATAAACCGAAGGAGGCTTCTAATACGAAGTAGAAAACTGAATGGAAAAAATTGATTAAACGGATGAAGTTCCGAAAATCGGTCAAACCGGACTGAGGTAAAATTTTGCACATGGTCCCATTTTTCATTAAAAGCGTGCCTCACAAAAAAATTTTTGGCGATTCGAAAAATATTCTTTATCATATTAGTATCATTTTCTACCTTACCGACGTAACATTTTGTACCTTACCGAAACTTGTCTCAACATGTTTTTGTATCAAACCAATTAATGTAATCGCAATTAGATAATGTAATGTAATTAAATATCTATTGTTCATAATTATATTTTCATTTACAGAGGAAGTAAAAGGTAAGTATATTTAATCTACTTTAAAATGCTTGTTCCTATGTGCAAATTACTGATGAATAAGAAACTTAGTCGAGCACGTATTAAGATACGAGACATTGTTTGTCATTTGAACAAACTTCGTTGATGAAACTACGTAAGTTAAAAAGATTAAATACTTACCTTTTACTTCCTCTGTAAATGAAAATATAATTATCAACAGTAGATATCTAATTTATACTACATTACAGCCACACACAGCTTGCAGAAAGTGCCAGTAGCAATGACAGCGATACATAAACTGAAAACGTTCAAATACTTCATTATTATTATTTTATTGTGTTTTATATATGAGAATACGATATACCTTCAAACTCTGGTGTGTTATCAAATCATTTCAACGAAAAAATGATTTCATTAGTTTTGTGTCACAAAAATCTATTTTTTGCAAAATCCTGAGGTCGTACACAAATTTTGAGATCAGATTTGAAATCAGCGTGAAGAACTCTATGGGAAATGATGTATAGCATGTAAAAAAAAAAAATTTTCCGCGCGTGGTATTGTAAAAACCACAATTTTCTTGAAATTGTGCAAGTTTAACGAATTTTCTTAAGGTTAAAAAACGTTCGTACCATAATCTCCCTATTTTTCCCATATTCTGCAAAGTTTCAGCTTTAATTTAAAAAATATTTCAGCGCTCTATCTCATTTCTATCGAAAGTTCTTCGATTTTGAATCCGATTAGGTTCCGTTACTGAACCTATTATTGCTTCACGTGCGTTGGGTCAAGTCTGGGTTAGTTTAATATGATTATGTTCAATTTTTATTGTTTTTTGGGCATGATTGAATGCGACGATAGACATCACTTGGAAATGTGTCTACACAATAAAAGAGACGTGATTACATTAATTGGTTTGATACAAAAACATGTTGAGACAAGTTTCGGTAAGGTACAAAATTCTTATATCGGTATGGTAGAAAGTGACAATGAAATGGTAAAAAACTATTTTTCAAGTCGCCAAAAATCATTTTGGGAAACATGTTTTTAACACAGAATGAGGCTATGTGCAAGATAGGAGCTCAATACGATTTGACCGATTTTCGGAACTTTATGGTCAACATAAAATATCTTGATGCGTAGAAAGCATTCAAAATAAAACAATTGGGTGCTCGTAAAACCGAAGTATATTTCGGCTATTGAAGATTTTTATCAAATGATATTTTTAAAATATCGGGATCGACAGCTGTAGACATACAAGCTTTAGCAAATACCTGTGAAAAAAGAAGAATTTTATATTATTGGGTCACTCGAAGTTTGATTTTAAACAAAGGTACATCAACTTAATCCGACAGCCACGCCGCTTCCAATATGGCGGCGGTAACTTTTAGTACGAAGGATACTATTTGCTTTTTTTTTTTTGCGACATCAAGGACGAATTGGAAAAATTTTGGTCTTAGAATCTTGAAGATATACAAATTCTTTTTAAACGAAGTGAAGTAATAATACGATACGTATATTTTTTTCATTCGAAGACGAGATAAGTTAGATTGAAAGAAAAGTATCGTGCAAATTGGACACTTATGGTAACTTTTACATTTCTTGGTTTTTAAAGAACGGTAGGAAGAATATAAAACACATTTCACTTAAAAATATAGTGGACTCAGGAATTACTATTCCGATTCGATTATTTAGACTTTTAATCAATACAATTGCAAGTATAGATTGAATAATAGATTGAACTTCCAGAAAATAAAAGAAATTTTTGCGAAACGCGAAGAATTTAATAACCAGATGAACACACTACGTTATGAAACCAAACAAAGATTCAGTACGCTTTTTTTAAGAGTATATACAGTGCAAAATGAATTATGTAGATCTCTTATTAATCCTCGGCAAAAGCAAGACTTAAGTCAGAAACTTAATAAGACTTAATTCTGACTAAAGTCAGAATTTGCATGAACATCTACGGTCTTGTAATAACTACTCTTGCATTTATGAATTTATGCGTAGAAATGCAACAAGAACAGCAACTTTTAACAAGTTGCCCTTCTCTCATTTGTAGTCAGATAAAATCCTTAGCAGAAAAGCTAACTTTTAACTTCGTTCCTGTTACCAAAAAGGATGGCCAGAAGTTCGAAATTAGCATAAAGGTCCGCACGATCTTGTAACGAATGAGCTCAGAAGGAAGCTTTTTGCTCTGTGGTTCTCAAAACCATTGGAACGACCTGTCTGAGCGGTATGTACGGGTCTACTCGTGTGGGAATAGGATGCCGGAATATTAGTTCCGTGCGAGAATTCGAAAATGTCGGCTTCGATTGGGCCGGGGGCTGGGCCACGACATTTTCTCGGAATCGGGACGGATTCCCAAAAAATTTAAAAATTCTAGAATATGTCGGGATTACCGAAAACTGTTGGATACTCAAATATGTTGGTAATTTCGAAAATCTCGAGATTTTTAATTATGTCGGAATTCCTAACAAATTAGTAAAAAAGTAATTTCTCGATATAAGTCAACACGATGGTAACTGAATGATTATTTCTGCCATCGAAACAGTAAATAAATGATTATTAATCTCGAAAATACGATAGATCCCCATGTATATTTTTGATCACGTTATAAGCAGACCTATTATACATTTACTGTCTGTATATGTATATACGCTACCGCTCAAAAGTATCCGGACATTCGCGGTGGATACGTGGACGAATCTCGTATTTAATTTTAGTGTAGTATTGGTAAGTTCCGCATACGTAATTTCTAATTTGAAACGTTAGATATTTCGTAAGAAACTACTAAAAATCGATTTCAGTCACTATTTTAGGCACTGATATTACTTTTATGCAATGCTAATACTCGCAATGTATAATTTCGCAAGTGTCCGGATACTTTTGAGCGGTAGTGTATGTATATAAGCATGGTGTTAATTTTAACTCGAGTACCTAAATTATTTCCGCTACTGTCGAAAGTAAGAAAAAATGACTAAATAGGATGTACATGGTTTTAAGGCGTGCATCTGATTGTGATAACAAATCCTGTGAAAGTTATTTTAACGGTTTTCTCAAGGTCGTCGCATTTTTTTGCATATCAAGATGTACAACGCAACCTACACACCATGACTTCGCAGTGACCTTGAAGACGAAAAAATCAGTTGACGCGAGGAATAAGCTGATGATTGTGCTACTTGAAATCTACAAAAGTTTGTTAATGACAGTAGTAGTATTGGCTTATTGTTTTCCCTTCAGGATCTTACTTCTTCAAATATAACATAGAATCGGATAAAGTAAAATCATATGAACAAAACTAACCTAAAATAAAGTAAATAATTTGTAGATATAATAACAGCTCTGTGATATAAATATTCTTTCAGTAATAAATAAAGTCCTTTTTCTCTCTTTATAATCTCTCACTAAGCTTCGCCTTTCCTTGGTTTTTTTTTCTAGAAATTTATTTTTAAATAGGGCACACAATTGTCCTACTTCTATTAGGTCCAATAAGATCAACGTTCATTTTAAAGAAGTAGGCACAAAAATATATAGACGAAACTGTCATACTGTCTTCGGACAATTCATCGAATCAAACCATATAAATGAAATTTTCAGGAAACATGTAAATGAGAAAATTAAAAGGAATTACGCAGAAAAATACCATAACGAAGGAGCAGATTTTGAGTGGCAAAAGTTTCCAAGTCCAATAGATCGTCAAATTCGAACGTCAATTTCTAGAATTAGAATCGGCCACTCAGAAATAACCCATTCATTTTTATTAAATAAAAAAGAAAACACGATATGAGATATGTATATGTAAAGTACCAGTTAATATTAATCAGCTTATACTGGAATGCAAAAAATATGAAAATGAAAGGAAAAATACTAAGCTGCCAGGATCCTTACCCATTCCGTTAGGCTCTGAGGAGCACATTGTCGGTCTTGCTCAATATATCAAAGATACAAAGATGTACAAACTATTGTAAGAAAATGTACCGTGTTGCTGATGACCTTTGATGTTAAAGCAACATTAAATAAATGAATAAAAAAAATTCATCAAATCGTCAGAAGACAATCCCTCGCGGGGATGAAAGCGGGTTTTATCGCGATAATCGAGTCTTTGAGATGTTTATAGAAACCCCGAGAACATCCCTCAGGTATCCCGAAATTTTCTGAGAATCCGAGCCGTCTCGAACCGACCTTCGACAAGAGCATCGGGTTAAGCCAGACACATCTTCGGGTTCTCGCGCGTCTTTGCAGAGGATCGTTGGGCGAGCAAGGCAGCCGGAGAGTTTGGCCGTAGATCGACAATACCTTGATCGCGACCATGTCCCGTTTGACCTCGCTGACCTCGCTCTGACAAGACTCTACGCTCTTGGTGAGCTCCTGCAGCTGTGTGCGGATCTCGCATAGGGCGACGGTCGTCTCCAGCTGGCGGTCACCCCGCTGCAGCTCGTCCAGCTTGGCACTCAAGTTCATACTCATAACGCTGACCTGTTTCTGCAGACTGCCCACACACATATACCCTAACGTAAATCACGCTGGCTCGCCCCGGTTAAGCAAGATTCGACATTGTCGAGCACATTGACAGACACTAGACACGATCAAGGCTAGAACTATAATGCCTATATGGAGAATATCCCTAAACAGAAGTCCAACTAAATTTCGCGCGCGAAACTGCCGAGCGTTCACGGTTAGCCTCACGGATTACACAACTGCGCGCACACACAGCACGCGCGAAACAAACACACGTACACATAGTACTGTGTGTGTGTATATATAATCTCTGCCGCTGTATTTTGCTATCTTACTTCTTTTTTTTTCGTTTTTTTTTTCTATCTAGTTTTCTTTCCTATTTATCAGGCGCTGGTTTTTATATTCTCCGTTTGTCACGTGCGAGGATATAAAGCTCTAGCCGGTAGAACGAAAAAAAATCTCTGCTACACTATACAATGGAACTGAACGGGTGCAGCGTGTTGTAACACACCTTATCTCGCCAATGATGCTTTGAAAAATTGTTAGCGAGCCAGCGGTAGCTCGGCAGCTAAGGAAGCGTCGGGTATTACACGATTATAGCATATTAACAGAGAGAAAGATGTATATACATATACATACATGTATGTATATACATATGCATATATATCGGACACAAATATACGTACTATATACATATATACATATATATATACATATATTATCCGTCTATGTAATAATGAATATATGTATATAGAGAGTAATAATATCGAATCGAAAGAATATAGCACAATGTACAAACGCCACTAAAAGCAGGTCTAAAACTGTGTGTGGGTGAGTGTTAGGGTGAAAAACTACGGTGGTATATGTATATATACATATATATATAAATACATATATATATATACGTACATAAATATATATATATGTACATATATATCTATATACACACATTAAACATAGTTGTCAGAGCTGTGCACATTAGATGGGAAGTTTGTGAAGGTGAGAGATGAGAACTAGTCCCGGTTCCAGAGAATGATCGCGATTCTAGGATCGTCACGAAAAATACAACAAATACGGTCATCCCGAGTCCTCGATTTTTCGTTCGATATATACCACGTACATACAGACACGTATATACATGTATATATGCGTACCGTTTTTCCATTCCCCGTAAATCGGTCGCGATAGCTTCGGCACACGCGAAGCCTAATCTACAAAACACGATGCGGGAATGTGCAAGTGGGTTGAGAGACAAATGTTCCAATGCTCGTATAGATCGTAAACGTTGCATGTAGACAATAAATAAGTAATGAGAACGATCAGAAATCTCTCGATCGAGGGAGATTTAGCAAACTTATCGATCGATGTGCACAGCCAAGCAAAAAGGGTGATTTTAATCAACGGTCGAAACGCAAGAATAGAGAGAACCAAAAACCAAACGAAAGAGACAGAACGAAAAAATGAGAAAGAGAGACAGAGAGAGAGAGAAATAGAAAGATTGGAGAGAGGAGGAGAGACAGAGACGAGAACAGGGAGAATCACGCAAGGCATGAGTGACGGTGTGAATAGTGAAAAATGAATGAACACATGAACCGTAAGAGAAAAGAGAAATAGAATGATCCGAATGAAGTACTACCTCTGGCATAAAATATTCGATCGAAATCTTGAATATGATTGTTGAACGAATTATTCGAATGTTAGAGAAATAGAACTTTTTCGCTTTTCTATCAGATATAAAATAATAAATTGTCTTCGTTTATGCGGAACCTATAAAGAAATTGAAATAGCATAGCAAAGAACCACACTCGGTTTAAAAGATTAAATAAATAGTAATAATAGCGTGGCAAAGCAATAGAACACTTTTTAATATTTCTGATGACGAAGATAAATAGATACATTGCTATACAAATATTCTTGGGGGTGTTTAACCCCTCTTTTAAATTTGCTCATTTTGGAGATTATGAGAATTATTCATGAATAATTGGAAACAGTTGACCAATGATGGACACTGGATTTGTCCGATCGAATAATTTTTGCCAGGGTAGCATTCGAATAATCCTGGGAGAAAGAGAAGAGAGAGAGAGAGAGAGAGAGAGAGAGAGAGAGAGAGAGGATAGCGAACGAAAGGTGTGGTAGGCATGAAATGAAAAGGGTCGAAAGAAAGTCAATGAGAAAAAAAGTGTGAATAGATAGACAGAGAGATAGAAATAGAGAGAAAGAAAGAGCAGTGATGATGTTGCCATGTACCTGGGAGGTAGGGAGACCATGGCTGTGTTCCGAAACTACAGTAGCCTCTATGCCTCCCCACTCACTCCTCTTGATTCAGTATTTCGTCTTATTCTCACAGATCTATTTGTTCTTTGCTTTGTTCACGACATATGTACGTACGTTGGATTATCCACCAAATCCAATCAATTGACTCTGAACGATTGCACAGCTTGTTGTCAAGTGGGTCCACAACCAAAGGTGGAGGGGTAACGTGTGGCGGGGGGTTTAAAGGCCGACGACGCCCGCCCCTGCCTCTTATCTCACTCACTCTGTAAAACTTTACCTAGTTTGGAAACACAGTCGTGGTTCAGTCAAAATCAATGTCACACAATGGTATAGTCGCTCGAATTAGTATCACGTGACGTCCGATTCTTCTAAAGGACAGGCTCGTCACGTGCAGAGAGAGAGGAATTTTTTTTTTTTTTTTGTAAAATAATTTTTTAAATCATCTTATAAAATTTTATCTCTTTTTACGTTTTCTCGTTTTGTAAACTTTCTTTTCTCGCTTAGATTCTCACGCATCGCTCATGCGACGCGCCGCCAGCTTACTCACCCCTGCCTAGTCGCCCGCGTCCACAAGCGAGCTTGCAATTTGAATGGGACCATCACTTTCGTTTTCTACAATAGTTTTTGTCGTTTCTGGTTTTTCATGTTTCTCTTCGAGATTGATTTTGAAATATACATATATATATCTCAGTATATGTATATGTATACTGTATTAATATATGCGACAAACGAACGGTTTGGCAAAATAATTGACAAAAATCAGCATGATCTCATGAAGTGAGTATAATAACAGACACGCACACAAATAAGTGACAACGGCGAGCACATTGAACAACGAGTGTATATCGATCGGTACCAATGCCGAAGGAAGTGTGTTTCTGCTATTTTGACCGTACTGTACGTTATCGCGCGAGCTCGATCTTCGATAATACTCGATGATCTTTGTGCGGTCGCCGGTTGATTTCATTATTACGGTGCCTCTCTCTCTCTCTCTCGCTCGCACACACACTCACACACACACACACACACACACACACACACACACACACACACACACACACACACACACACACACACACGTGTAAGACAACGACTCGTGAATTGCATTTCAACTCCGGTGCGTGATTCACAAACTGGGGAGAGAACAAGGATCGTTTCCCGTTTCGCGGTATCCTTTTGTGTCCCGTCGTCGATATATTCTCTGTTATCGTTCAACGGCGCGGCGTTGCTCGCTTATTTGTGTACCCGACTTTCGAAAGAACGTGACATGACATCGAATGGAATGAGCAATCAGTGGTAAGCCTGCGAGCGCCGCAGCCAAAAATAGAGATTCATGGAAAAATCTGTTAATGTTGGGTATGTAAAATGGCTACATATCGAAATGAACGTATTCTCGCCGGGTGTCTCGATAGTATGTAACTGTTATGACCGAGGGGTGTGTCAGTATATGTACAAAGAATAGGACTAGAGCGAGTGATTTATAATATGTATAAATGATAAATGGCACGGCACAAAGCCTTGCAGTTGCATTCTCTGATACATAAAAATAGTCTATAATAGAAAATAATAAGCGGGGAACAAAAAAAAACACGTCTGTCTTGTTGTTGTTTTTTGTTTTTCGCTTTCCCGGTACTCTTTATCTTTCTTTCTTTTTCTTTTCTTTTCTTTTTTTTTTTTTTGCATGTTCGTATTTGCGAACTGAACGAAACGAGGCACCGCCACTTAGGCCGGGAATTACCTGGATGCGGTTCCGAGAATAACGCTGACCGACTCAAAGACCGCTGTCATTCGAATGATCAATGGTTTTGGTGGTAAACAAGGTTCGTTTAGATAGTTAATTCTTGTCTACGAGAGAGTTTTGTCGGTCGATAAAGCAAGTGCTATCGATTCGGGGTACTTCGGGGCGAATAATAGAGAGCGAGCGAAGTGTTCTCTTAATTGGTATGCAAGCCTTAAGAGCGTATACACGCTGTTCTACTGTACTGCTGGTGGCACTAAGCTAAGTTACTTCGATGAGACTTCAAAAGGTTTACGATAATTCCAAAGAACTTCAAACTCGAGTGAAAAGCTACGGTCGGCGCGTCTCAACAATAGACCAAAGAGAAATATGCTAAATGTAACTTTTCTACGTTCAAAATCGCTTTAGAGACAGAGCAGATTACAGAGTTGCTATGTAGAAGAGCCTAAGAAAAAGATCACTACGGAGTATTAATACAGGATCCTAAGAATAGGCGCTAATCTATTAAATGAAAATGTAAACGTTTCAATCAGCCGAGATCATAGTTCACGTTCGATGACCTTTCCAATTTCATTTGATACCATTAATTACGAATCGCCACGGTAAAAATAATGTCCACCACGTTACGGAGTATGGCAGTGTCTCGCTGCGTCGCTATCGATCACATTTCCTATTTTCCATTTAGCTGTCGTTAATACGATACTACATTCGTTCTCTACCTTCTTGTTTAGCATATTAAGCCATATTTTTAGTCAACCGTACATTAATAAATCCTTAACACTAAACCTACTAGCATAGGTCAAATGACCAGTTTGAGATTTCTGAATTGTTGAGATTGTAAAGGTTACAGTGTTTACTCGATATATGTCCAAAACACAGGTCTAGCCAGGGACATATATCGGTCACGAGATACTATTCGTTAATCCACGCCGAACGTAGAAAAGGACAGCGAAGCTCTAGGCCTCGGATTATGGGCAGTGGGGATAGTTCTGGGACTTTTATCGGCTAGGCATTTGGGACATATATAGAGTCAACACTGTATTTCGTAGAAAATGGTTGAATCAATTTCTTTGTCCAAGCATAAATTCGATCTTGTAATTTTTATAAAGGGCACACCAGTCTTTTTTAATGCTCGGTAGGTTTAGTGGGTTTAATAGTAGGTTTAATATTCATTTATGAGTCGAGACTACGATTTCACAAATTCCGCGGTTGTTGATATAAAAATATTGTTTTTATTAACAAATTGTATTCAAAGTATTGTCTGCATCGATACAAAAAGATTAACGTATTCAGTCACCTTCAGAAGAAATTCACAAATTAATATCGATGTCTGAAAAACTTCGCGAATCAATCGACACGTTTAATTCATTTTTACTACAGGTTAACAGTGAAAGCATGATCTCCAGCGGCTAGTCAGCGAGACTCTACGTTGGAATGAAAAATAAATCTGTTGATTGCCGAACGGGACAGTAATAAAAAAAAAAAAATGAATAATCCGACCCGAAAACGATCGGTGTTGTGTGGATCCAGTACATCCAACGATCCAGATAATTCTCAAAGACGTCGGTGGCGACGCCCATCGTGCGATACAACGTCCTCGGCAAAACTGAATCCGTGCGTATCGTGTGTTTCTTTGAAATCTTTCGAATTTTTGGTAGGTGAAACTCTCCCCTCTGTGGTGGTGTCACTCGAGGTCCGGACTCGCGCGACGTATCGACAATCTACAGTTACTCATATTAATATTTCTCGACACTATACTATTTCTATAATTGTTGCTGTGTGTAAGAGGGATTGTGATCTAGATATAATATCGTTTATTTTACGAAAAGATATTCTTCCATGATTTGCACATTTTAGTAGATAGGAGTTAAACCTTATTCGTAATAATAAAATTCGTGTTGCTTAGGACCATTCAGCATTCGATTTATCAATTTTCTTTTTAACATGATGTAAGCGGCCATGCGTCGTCTTTACGTGCAAAAACAAGTTTACATGAAAAAATAACATTTTCTTCGAGAAAATCGGGCTAGAATAGCTCTTTTTTGATTGAAAAGGGATCGACTGGACGCGTCTGACTACAACCCACCGGTTCTACTTCTTGCAGACACTAGAGCACGCGAATCCGACGCATCTTCAAACTCGTTTTTCTCGAAAACGAGGCGTTAGACAAATAAATGTTATTCATTTTTATCGACTTGTTTCTACATAAACAGAATCAACGCTCAGCCGCCTGTACCATAATTTCAGAGACGCCCTGTATTTTCTAAGATAAGTGCTTCCTAATGTAACCTTTCTAAAAACTTGAAAATAAATTTGTACTAAATCTGTCACGTAAGCCAACTTTTTGTTATGATGTACGAGATGTGAAAATATTGCAAATATCATTGTTACGTTAATACAATTACGTGTTAATATAATTATTAAACAAAACACACGACAAAGCATTAAAATCGCAATTTCTCGTCAATTTTAGGTAGACAATATTTACTTTTCATAAAGTGTTTGAACATTAACCAGTTAATTGCGGAGTTTAATTTTGAAAATCCCTCTCGACACGGAATTAAAATCAAACAATGACGAATATACACGTCGAAAGCAGGACAATTGCCGCTGTTATAAATTTTACGAAAAAAGTAGAACGAAATGAGAAAGAATTACATTTTTATTCGATAACAAATTAACAATTCATTAATGTTAACTGCACCGCAATAGAGATTTGTTTCGACGTGTATACACGTCAAACGCGCTTAACTGGTTAATGTAACAATTCATTGTTGAAAACGTATCGTACAATTAAATGTTATTGTTAAAAAGAAATAGTTTCAGTACAACAGCCTCCCTTATAACGCGATAATACAATTTTTTTTAACAGAGACTGTACATATGTATACCGTTTATACCATTAATTGTACCAGTCCTTTTAAACAATCGTTTAACCATTTACTATACAATTACTACTACCTAAAATACATCGATACAGACTTATTAAACAGTTTTTCGTTCGCATTATACGGGAGTCTATCGTATTATTGATCCAAAAGAAATGTCTCATTTTCTCGTAGAATAACTAACAAGATACTGAAATCATGCCATCCCACACAAAGTAAGCAAAATACGGAAATAGTGCAGTAGATCCCCGTATATGTAGAGCGACCTTAAAATTTTTTCAAGAAGATTGTATATACGTATTTTGTATGGCAGTAAGTGTACAATCCTTTTAACCAATTTCTTATACATTTACCGTGACATGAAATGCATATACAGGATGTTTCAGGACAGTGAATCTGTGTGGAAAAATAATTTAAAAAAAAACGAGTGACACTTGTCGTTTTTCACTTGTCGCTTTATTTTCGCGATAATTAAGGTTGAAAATTCGGCGGTTATGTGTGCTGTTGAATAGCTGTATCTTCCTGTGTATGCTAGGGCACGCGATTCCGCCGAACATTCAAGCTCAATTTTCTCGAAAAGGAAACGTCGGCCGAAAAAATTTTCGTATATACAGGGTGTTCATGCTATTACTAGCCAGCGTTTCTCTTGCAAATAGTAAATATTAGAAAAAAATGATAGAGGAAAAAGTAGTATTGTTTTTTATGCGCAACACAACGACATATGCATTTTTGTTTTATTTACATTATTTTGATAGAAATGAAGATGACCTATACAAGTTTTTAAATGGAATGCTATACATTTTTGTATGTCGTATGAAAGCGCGTGTCAAGACGAATTCATCCATCTGCTACACAATAACCTTCAAGGTCATGCAAGGTCAGAAATGGAAGAAATGGAAGAAACAATTTGAATATTGCGTACAAATGTGTTTACAAGTATTCCTTATTGATACGAATCGAATGATGTTGTCATTCACTCTGTCAGAGAGTGTTTACTTCTAATTTCCACCATAACGAGACAGTTTCAGTACTTGTACTTCCTAAACCGATCAATAATATCGTAATGCAATGTATGTATCGTTATTCGGTAGACGAGAAGAGGGATATGGTACGCATTTATTATCAGTGCAATAGTAATAAAAGACAAAGTGAATTAAAATACTTGGAAGAATATCCGTAAAAAGTGCAACCAACTGAAAATCAGTTTGTTTTGCTTTTAAAGCGTTTCGAAGAAACAGGGTCCGTACAAAATAATTGTCACAATCGGAGATCTGTTATTTCAGAAGATAACAAGTTAGAAGTCCTGTTGCATTTTAAAGAAAATTCAACAACTTCCGTACGAAAAGTAGCTTCCGCGTGTGGTATTTCAGTTGGCACAACTCATAACATCCTAAATTTACGTAATTACAAACCCTTGAAATACCACAAAGTACAAGGCCTACAAGAAAGTGATTTACCGAGGCGTATTGAATTTTGCGATTGGATACTTAGAAAAAACAGAAACGACAGCAATTTTTACAAAAAAATTCTTTGGACAGACGAATCAAGCTTCGATAATCATTGTATTGGCAATACTCATAAGGCTCGCGTATGGTGTACTGAAAACCCAACATTGAGAAGGGAAACAAATTTCCAAGTGCAATTTCGCATAAATGTATGGCGTGGCATAATTAACAATGTGCTGTTAGGGCCTTATTTTTATAATGGAGTATTAAATTGGGAAAGATATTTAGAGTTTTTAAATACGCAATTTATAGATTATTGGTAAGATCTGCCACTATATCCATTACGCAAGGTATGTACTTCCAACAAGATGGGGTCCCACCACATAACAGCAGAATCGTAAGAAATTATCTTAACGACATATTTCAAAACCGATTGATTGAAACATACGGACCTGTCAAGTGGCCTGCAAGATCTCCAGATCTATCACCTCTGGACTTTTATTTATGGGGTAGGGGAAGTCGGGGTATTGTGAGCCACGGGGAATCGTGAGCCAGGCGTCATCTGTGTTTTACTTGTGAATAATGACAGCTTCGAACAACTGTTTTTAAGTTGTCTCATAATAAGGTAATATTTCCGCTATCAGTTGAAGGACGCACCCGCATCATTACTTTGCTCTGTTAGCAGACGCAAATTTGCTGCGCTCGAAGTATTATTTTCATTTCGTGTTTGGTCTATTATTGTTACATTTTTCTGTGGATCTAAGCAGGTAACTGTGTTTATAATACTCGTGTGACTTCAAGCTTTCGAAATAGATAAAGAATTTGAATTAGGTGAGGTTCGGGTCATTTGTTTGTGGCCAAGTTGTAAAAATAAGGGTTCGGGGAATTATGAGACACTTTTCTCGGGGAATTGTGAGCCACTCAATTTTTTACATTTAACGAGCTAACTTCACTTGTTTGATGCTTCTAAATGATTATTTATGCAATATTCGAGCACGCGCGCGATATAAATTTTTTGGCAATATCTAATAAATATTTTATCTGCTTCAATTCTTTTAGTTACGATGCCACGTTATTATGCCAAAAATGACCATGCGCTCGATTTTCACAATATTTTGGAGGCAATAAGGTATGTGAAAATTCATAATGCATCAATCAGGCAAGCTGATTGATATTTTTAAATTATATATTCATATTTTTAAATATTTTGTCATTTAGAATGAACATTTCATAACAGAAATTGTAATTTTTATTTGATTTTGAAAGTGGCTCACGATTCCCCGAGATTTTCAAAATTCAAGAAAATGCAACTTTTTTGTAATGGGCTTAAAATTATCTAATTTGCAGATATTCGATTAAACTATTGTGTCTAAAAGAAAGGTGAATCTTCATACTACAACATTTAGCGTTGAAATTTGATGAAAAACTTAATTCAATAGCGGTTTTTTGGCAATAAAAAAAGTGGCTCACAATACCCCGACTTCCCCTACTATTAAAGAACTAGCTTATGAGGCACCGCCCAGCGATATAAACGACTTGAAAACCAAAATAACACAAGCATGTGGATTAATAACTCGGACCACATTAGAAGAAGCTACCAAAAACGTAATTAACAGAGCCGAAATGTGTATTCATGCGCAAGGAAGCCATTGTGAACATTTGTCGTAGCCTCATTAACCCCTTAGCTTACAATGACGCCTCAGAGGCGTCGCAAGGTTATCGGACCAAACACGAATAAGACGCCTCAGAGTCGTCGTAAGTCTACCTGGCGAAACATAAACAAGACATTATGTCCCTGCGCGCAACCGACCTTGGTGTCGCTTTTGGCCCGTACAGTTGGGGTCATAAGGCAAGGGGTTGATAAAGAATACTTGTAAACACATTGGTACGCAATATTCGAATTGTTTCTTCCATCTCTTCCATTTCTGACCTTGCATGACCTTGAAGATTAATGTGTAGTAGATGGATGAATTCGTCTTGACACACGCTTTCATACGACATACAAAAATGTATAGCATTCCATTTAAAAACTTGTATAGGTCACCTTCATTTCTATCAAAATAATGTAAATAAAACAAAAATGCATATGTCGTTGTGTTGCGCATAAAAAACAATACTACTTTTCCCGCTATCATTTTTTTCTAATATTTACTATTTGCAAGAGAAACGCTGGCTAGTAATAGCCTGAACACCTTGTATAGAATCAATTGATGACTCCTGAGACAGTCTCCTGTATGCAGTCTTTTTTAAACAGGTTTTTGATCGTTCTACGCCAGGGGGAGGAGGAAATTACCGTGTCGCGAATGAATATTGACATGAGTAACCGTAGCTGAGATCAAGTCGTGATCGAGTAACCGCGTGTCAAGTCGGGTGGTCGGTACCCCCGGTTGGGTGTTCCGCGGCCGAAATAAAACGAAACGATATTGTCCGTATCTTTCGAACCGAACGCGGTAAGAAAGAAGAGAAACTAGATAAATAGGGGTGTATATTCGCGCGGTGAGGGAGGGGTACGTGTGAACGTACCTTACAAGCAACTCCCGTAGAGTGGCTTCATCGTCCTCCTGTACCTCTTCCTGCGTCTCATTACTGAACGCGCCGTGGCTTGGATGATGATGCTGGTGGTGCCTGCCGATCGGCCTGCCGGTCGGATAAGATCCTCGCAGCCCGTGGTGATGGTGGTGATAGTGACCGGTGTTCGTGGAGGCAGAGTGCAAGTATCGGGCCACGGTGTTGCTGGAACGCCCCCTGGTCAGCTTGAGGCCGGTGCCAGGCGGTAATACGGCGCCTGTACTGGGCTCCACGTAGGTGCGTCTCGCGGCATACTGCTCCTCGTCCACCCTGACGATGTCCTGACGTCCGCTCGATGGCCGATCGGCCGATCTGCTGCGCGATCGCGAGCTAGTCCCGACACTTTTGTGACTTTTGTTGGTGTTAGCACGCCCGTTGACGGTGCCGCCGACACTGGCGTTTCTCTCGGCTCGTTTGCTTTGCCTCCACCAGCTGCTGCTACCGCCGACCTGTGCGCCGAAATCGAGCCTTCCTCTCTGCCTCTCTTCCTCCTCCTCCTCTTCTTCCTCCTCCTCTTCCTCTTCCTCCTCCTCCTCCCCTTCCTCGCCGACGGCGGCACCAGCCGGACCTGGCTCCGTATCCTGGGACCCCGAGAGGCCCGCGATCTCTTCGTAGAGGCACTCCGAATCCGGGTCCGTCGACACTGCCGTGCTGTGCCACAACTGGTTTATTGGCTTGAAGCCGCGTGAATCGGCCATCGTTTGAGCTACGCCAGGACACAACACAGAGAATTTTATACGATCGACATCGTCCCCTTCAACGTCTTCCTCGGCTGGGATGAACTAAAGACCATCCGATGCTGCTTTTCCGAGGAATACTAAGAGTAACGTGTAATCAGTTTGGATTTTTTCTCTTATTCTGTACAGCCAGACACACTTTTTCTCTAACTAACACGATAGCATTGATGGTGAGATGCGCTGAGAGCGGGATGCTTGAAAAGTTCCTTCAAGAATCGAGCTGATTCGCCGAGTCCAGCTAGTTCCGAGAGTCTCGTTACGTTTCTGTGTTTGCGGTCTACAATAATTGGAGTATGGCCAAGTTGTCTATATTCGTGTACAAGGGTGGGAACACTCGAGGGGGCTAGCTTTTCATTGCCAAGCGAAAGAAAAATCGTTTCTGAACAACGCGTGCGTTTGGGAAAATTCGTACGGGTGCACAGGCACCCGGATCGGATCGGAGTGCACTGCGGTCGGGGCGGATCAGGATCCTGAAAGTTTATAAAGTTCTGGAGACTCGCGATCACGGATACCCGAAACTGTAGTCGGATCGGATCGGGTCGGGATCCCGACTTCAGTTTCGGGTACCCGAACATAGCAGACTTCCGGGATCCTGACCTGACGTGACTACAGTCTCGGGCATTTGAAATCACGGGTACCCGAACTTTATAAACTTTCGGAATTCCGACCCAATCCCAAGCAAATTGCCCGAGTCAGCCCGAGCACGGAATTCCGGGTACCCGCACACCCTTACAAATCTGTTCCAATCGATTTTTAAATAATCTTCATTTCTTCGGGGTTATCGTAATCCGCAGTAAACTTGGTTATCACTGTCCAGTTATTTACTACCATTGTGATATCGTTTTCTGTTTTTTTTTTTTTTAATGATCCTGAAGATATTAACCCTTTGCACTCGATTGGTCCTGTAAGGGGACATCGCAAATCTATTGCGAATCCGTCAACGGGAATGTTCCTTCTAAGGGAATGCAAAAAGGCTGCTGGTAATTTTAGAACATAAAACACTCACAGAAACATGTGTTATCAACTCGTGTATACTGTTCAGAACGTTAAAGAAAAAAAAGGAAAAATAACGTCTCTTTCGTTTAAAATCATTATTTAGTTATATCATTATTTAAAATTTAAGACTTTGTTTTCCTACAATTAGCTCTGACAATTTTTATTTTTTGTAATGATTCGTCGTTTAATTATTATATATTTTTCATATTTTAATGATACGAGAGGCAACGAACGAGATTGCATTGTTTGTACAGACAGAAAAACTTCAAGACTTTGTTATGAAAGTCAAGTATTTGTTATGAAAGATATTTGCTTAGGTATTTGTTTTGAATGGTATCGTATGATCAAAAACTTGAATGTCTAAAATTTGATTCTTGTTTCATCAAATATACGTATATTATAAAAATAAAGATTCAGGTCAAATTTCACTTAAATAGAATAAGTATTATCAACGCTACATTATTTTATATAAAATGATACGTTACGCACTATATGTTCTGTGAAAAATATGCGAGTGCGAAGGGTTAAACTAATAGAGAGCATCGTGCAACTGAGTTACGCCGATTTTAATACATGTTTAGTATGATAACTATAGCATTTGCAAAAATGTTTGACAATTTGTTTATACCGATTAGCGTCTATACAAGAGGGATGAAGATTTGCCTAAATGGGGTTGAAAAAATTAATTTTATTGGATTCTCAGAAACTATTTACGAGTAAATAGAGATTTTACAATGCAGGTAACAAATTTTTCTATGCAAACAAACTTAAAAAAAAAGATTCGTTTAAAAAATATACAATACACCAAAAAATTAAAGGATCACTAAATCGTAATCAACAGATTGTATTGAATTCAGGTAATTTTGTGTAAAAGAATCTTACTGTGCTCAATTTCGAGCTCCATTCTCACAACCTTCAATTTAGTTTTCCAAAAATTCCATTTTTATTATAAAACGGAATGAAAAAACACAATTGTTTTGTTCCTTTTAAAATTTTATAAAACTAACCTAGGGAGATAAAAAACTGTGTTCTGTACTCATTTTAATGTGATCTTGAAAAATAAATTATTATTATTTAATTACAATAAACTCTTAACACATTATCTACCGCAGATATTTAATACTTTTTGAAACTGTACGATGCGCTTCCAGCGATGGCTTATTAAATTTTTCAATAGCAATTAGAATTTCAATAATTTCAAAATTTCAGTTACACGATCTAATAATTTCTTTCGTGATTATTATTACGGCATAAGCCTTGCGTCGTTTTTTGTTCCCCTTGCGTGTTCCCGCGCATTGTGCGCATTATCCTAGTGCAACATGTTAATGTTAACATAATAACGTATATACACTATCCATAGATATAGTTCGTTTCTCGTTATTAAATATGATTGCACAAGCAACGGCGTTCTTGTTTTAAAACCCTAACAATTATTTAAAACAATATCTTTATTTATTGAGAATCCCATATAGGCTAAATTGTTAAAACTTGATTTGGCATTTTTTTGTCACAGTGTCCAGCATTTACAGGTCGATCTTATCAACATGGACGTTTGCCAAAATGAAACATATGTCTTTATCATTTTTGCAAATTCTTTATCTTACTAAAAGAGCATCAAAATCAGTGGTTGTCAATTGCGGATAGACAATTGCAATAAACAGATAGATTATACAGGCTGAACGGTAACAAGGGTGGTACAACTAAAAAAGAAGTGATTCAACATAAAAAAAAAAATAAGTCGAAAATGTAGAAAAAACTTTTTCGATATGTTCAAAGAATGATGCGTCTGTTCATGATCTACCGGTTTTACTTCTTACAAATGCTAAGCACGCGAACTTGACGGATTTTTGAAGAACGTTTCTCTCGAAATCAAAGCCTCGGATGAAAAAATGTTGTTCCGTATTTTCAAATTATATTCTCATCGAGAATTGTTGTACCGATTACTGAGACACTACGTCGACATACTTACTGTGAATACCAGGCCACGTGAACTTGACCTTCAAACTCATTTTTGTCGAAATCAAATAAGCAAAAAAAAAACACATTAAACAATTATATTCTACGTTTTGCGTAGAATCGCTTTTTTCCGGTTACACCGCCGGTTATCGATCAGTCTGTATTTTATCGCAAGAGAATGATTCATTTCTCAAATAATCTCAAGAATCAAGTTCTTCCATTGATAGTTCCGTAAGAACTGAAACTGTTCACAACGGTTTGTTATTAACGAATTTTTATCAGAGAATTGCTTTCGATTCGTCTATTATGTTTGGTTTGATTTCCCGGCGACTGTGAAAGAATAACGTGGCAAACGTGTTACCAATCTGAAACAGGTCTACGCGTAACACGAACCGAAACAAATTTCCAGAAATTATACATTGATCCGCGGAAAATGTTAGAAACGATGAATACAGTCTTTACTCGATATATGTCCCAAATATCTAGTCGATAAAAGTCCCAGACTATCCCCACTGACACTCGAGATTCGCTTTCCTTTTCTACGTTCGGCAGTTTACCAAAAAAATAATATAGTAACCGATATACTATGTTCCTGACCAGACTAGTGTTATGGACATATATCGAGCAGACACTGTAATTGAACGGGACGCGTTTCCGGGCCTGTTCTAGGAAAAAGGTTTTCCAATATTTAAAGCGCGTGCTCCCGTTTCCCTTTTGTTTTTTGAAACCGTGGCAAAACGATTCGAATATTATTGTTCTAGATAGAGTTTAATTATTGTTGTCGGCTTTCTCTCGCGGCGTTCTGCACGAGAATCTCATCCCGTGGTAGACTGGTTTATATTCGGACGATAATAGCATAAACTATTTCTCTAACGGCTGATTCGTCGACCGCCGCAGTGAAAACACAAACGGAATAAACAGTACTAAACAAATTCCTCGGAACGAAGTTAGTTCGGGAACTTTTCAGACATACCGCGTCTGCGTTCGTGTGCAAATGAACACCCTCGTCCACGTTGTACCACGTCATTATGCAATCGATATTTCAAAGTCAAAAATTTTCTTTCGACGTGGAGCGGCATTCCAACTGTGAAAACGAGTGCGTAAACGGTGACGCTGATTAACGTGATTTGAAATTATGTAATGATAATAAAAAATACCAATATATATATATATGTATACTGTATATAAGCACTAGTGTATTCACATATAACGGGTTCCCCGAAATTAAACAATCGAACTTTGTCGATAAAAAACAGAATACATTGCAAGGATGTTACTTCAAGAATAAGATCACCAAAAACTATTTATTTTCTGTAATTTAAAATAATTAACTGAAATATATTTAACGCGACTTTTTCGAACAATACCTACGTATATTGCCATATTTTAAACTTTTAACTTATAGAATATACCTTCAAAATCGAATTGTTTAATTTCGTGATAGCCTGTGTAGTCGATGAAACAAATATAGTGACTTTCTTCAGACCTATTTAAATGGTTTATCAAACGATACATTAGTTAGGAACGGTTTGCCAATGTATATTTTTGATAGCTAAAAATCTGTGTTTCGTCAGACTGAGTTTCTTTTGCACTGAATGTTTGGTATCGTTTTGTCTCGTATAATCATATGATTCTGTTTTTGTATTTCTTAGTGTTGAAATTGTACACTTATTCTTTTATAATAGATACAACGTACAGACATTTGTGATTGGAATGGTATCTTTTTATGTACACGATAAGAAATGACTGTATTTATTAATTGTTTTTTTGGAAGAAGAGAATTTACCAGATCATCGATCATGAACTGATCAGCGTTTCTGGTATCGATTAATGAGACTGTTTATAAACTTTGCCAGTGATACGATAGTACTGAAAACAAAGTGATACGTAGAAGTCGATGAATTGCAGATTACATCGTATTGCTATACTCGTATACATATTTTTAATAGGAAAAAAAATATTTTTAACCATTTTTAAGCAATCAACGAACGCATCGATTAATGTCTTTTAAGCATCTAATTATATCAAAACGACAGATTTGCTCAGAAAATTTTCATAAATGATCATCTCGGAAGTGAAACCGTATACCAGGAAAGGTTATTTTAAAATTTCGATTGATTTTTATATGTATACGCATGCGCAATCGGAATAGTTAAAAATGATGGACGCATCGATTCTCGCCTTCTTAAAGCGGTCAATAATAATAATAATAATAATAATAATAATAATAATAATAATATCAGTAACAAATAATACATTTCTCTATTATTTATTGTATTAAAAGCAGAATTTTTAGTCACTGCAATGTCATATTTTCAACGACGAAAAATTTGCTCTGCTAATTGTTTCCATAACAGATAGGTCGAATTCATTTCTGCACGGCACCTTTAGTTGTCGTCAATTTCATTTTAGCGATACAATACAATTTTCCTGGAAAGTTCGCAATTGATTTATAGTTGACCATGGTAACCGAGAAATTGAAAATTTCAACGCAATATGCTACACTAACTAGCTAACAATCAGTGAATATCTTGTTCCACCATTTTCCATTAAGCCATGCTCTGAACCGCCAACCAATATCATGAATTATATTATAACCTGTGTAGGTATAATAATTTGAGCGTCGAGTTTTACTATTTTTATAAAAATTTACCACGGAGATTATAAAATGATGCGTTCGTAAGAAAGCATAGCTATTAACAGTAACCTTTTCACACCATATATACTAATTATTTCACTATATTCCCTTCACTCTACTAATTCACTAATTAATTTCATGAGTCGGTTTCAAGACTTCACCTTTCATATTTATAGTAATTGTAGCATTGCTTTGTCTTTATTTCACTATTCTTCTCGGTTTTTACTTCTTGCCAGGGCGATTTCACGCAAAATTATTTCCCAGTTTACCTCATTAGTAAATGAGGTAATTAATTTCTGGCATCTGCTTTTGTATCTTTTTGCCAATGCATCCTCGCTTTATTTTTATTCCGCTCTTCTTCAGCTTCTTCACACTGTTTTGCACCGGTAATTTTGTGTAACACCTAATAAATTATTCAATTTCACCCCAGTCATCCCGACCAACTATCGATACTTTTATGTGCACTTGCTTTCTGCGTCTATCATTAATAACATGTTTCATTTCATGAATCATCATGTTTCTATTCATCATTACACTGCGAATCTTTATGCATTTGTGGTATACACAGATTTATAAAATACGAGAAAACGTATAGATTAACAAAAACCGATAGCGTTCTAGTTTTACACTTATGATGAAAAATATTTTATATTTTAGTTATACTCTAATTTCTATTTTATTCACTGATTTTTAAACCTTTGCAATATAATAAACCGACTTAAGCTTGTAACGAAGGTTTTATATGGGATAATATAACACTATTATAAAGTAAACGTTGATGGTTTCAATTTCTTTCACATAGAAATAAAATTCTGTGATTTCAATATTTAAGCATTGAAGCAAATAGTATACTAAATATATAATAAACATAAGATATACGCTGAATGAACGTTTTCTTGCTTTTTTTTTTGGAAAATTCTTAGACTCACTATAGTTTACCATAGTTGCGAAAAAACAATCGTTATCAGGAATGAAAAATGGAAATTTGCACAGAAATTCACAGTCTACGATTACTCCAATCAGTATTATCCTTCATTCTAAAAGAATCTACCCGTCAACAGGCGAGAGCTTTTCACGAAGTCACTATATCTGTTCCACGAAGTATCCGTGGACGAACGTTTATCTTGTCCCCCGGCAATTCGACTTGACGTGCAGACAGACTAGACAAGAATCCACGAACAGTTCATTGCGAATTAATCAGAACGATTCTCGTGTCAATTCGCTGAAAGTCTGCCAGCAGCCGGAACAGAGCTAGGTTGATTAATTCACGCGAAGTTGGCCCGGCGCGGCGCACGCCGTACCCCGCCGATGCACTCGCGATGCACTCGCGATGCACCGTGCAACAACGCAACGCGCACTACCCCCGATGCAAATTTCATGTGCCCATTGACAGTTCCTGTTACTCTAAGGATAGCGGCCTCGCGATGGCAGCGTAAATAACGAAGCCCATCGCTGGCTCTGCCAGTGTGACCCTCCTACACTCACAAAGAAAAAGATAGCACATCCGTGCTATCTTTAATTTATCGCGTTATAATTATGGTACAGGAAATGTGCCAATGATACAGAAAGACTACCTTCTACTAATATGTAAACATAACTTTTATTGACTTTTCTTCAACGAATTCTCGTCGTAAAAATACAAATACCCAAATGAATACAGACAAAATGATAGCACATCTGAAAAATATTCCATATTATATAAATTTAAAATAGACAAATATGAAAATGATATAACTGTACCTGTGTTTAATAATGTGTGGAACCTCCGTGGTTCTCAATTACTTCTATCATCCTTTTTGGTAAGGATTTACACAGTACTTTAATTGAAGATTGTGATAAATTTTTCCATTCCTCTTTAATACTGATTTTTAAGTCATTTCAATTTTCAAATTGTCTACCTTCTGCGTAGACAGCTCTTGATAATAATCCCCAACAATTCTCAATTATATTTAAGTCCGGGGAGCACGCCGGCCATTCCAAAACAGGAATTTTCTCTTTTGAAAAATATTCATGAATAATTTTTGCCGTGTGTACGGCAGCATTATCTTGCTGGAACACAAATTTTGGACCTGCAATGCATTGTGCATACTTATCAATTTGGTTTTTTATTAATCTCAAATAACTTGCACTATTCGTTTTTCCTTGTATAAAATTAATATCCGTTTTTCCTTTGTAACCTATGCCGCCCGAAATCATTATTCCACCTCCTTTCGTTTGTCGTCTAATTCTTCTTAATTGTCCTTCTCGAATGTCATGATAATAGTATGCACTATTATCTGGACCATCCAGACAAAACCGTTTTTCATCTGTAAAGATTATATTCCTCCAGGTTTTCCTCCAGTGTATATGTTTCTTCGGAAATTCAAGGCGTGCTTCCTTATGCTTCTTTGTTAATCGTGGCTTGGCTTTTATTCATGATTGGTTTATAATGTTAGTCATTTGCAGCACACGTCGAACATTTTGAATATTAGTTTGTACACCAGCTTTGCAAGCAATTTCTCTTGCAGTAGCACACGAATTAGATGCAGCACGAAATATTGGTGTTGTGTCACGGTGCGATAGAGCTGCTGGCCTTCCAGTGCTTTTCCTTTTACCATAGTTATCCACATCTTTTAATACGTTATATACAGCTTTTCTGCTTCGACCAATTTCTCTCGCAATTTCTGTAATCGTTACTTTCCGTTTTCTTAAAATAAGAATCGCGTTTATTTCACTGTCAGATAATCTTTTACCACGGCCCATCACGAAATGCGACAGATACCAATATCAAGAAGCACTGAATACCGACCGACCACTTTAACTTCCTTAAACCTCGCGACATATTGAAGAAAATCAAAATAAACCTTGAGTGTGCTATCATTTTGTCTTTGTCTATTTGTGTGTTTACATTCCTCCTAAGAGAATATCTCGTAGAAATTCCAATATAGATAGCGTTTACATATTAGTAGAAGGTAGTCTTTCTGTATCATTGGCACATTTCCTGTACCATAATTATAACGCGAGAAATTAAAGATAGCACGCGCGTGCTATATTTTTCTTTGGGAGTGTAGTAACGGAATGATTTCGTTTATGGTAGCGGACACGTACCGTAAAATCTTCGAAACAATATGCACCTTAAGATCCTGATAAAGTGAAAATATTTCTGTTTAAATTATACTGCGAAAAGAACGTGCCCGATGATTCGACATCGGTTCTGCACGCCAAATTGGAAACGAGCAGTCAGTTGCTGCAAGATTGTGCTGCAGTAATTAAGCGTGATGCCTGTACGCGTCGGCTCGCCATACCAACGGCGATTAAAGTACCACGGTAACGAGCTTTATTAATACCGTTCGCTGTCATTAATTCTAAGTGAGTTTGAGTTCACTTTGACTGTGGAACTCCGCGGTCGAAGTAGCTCCTCTTTCTCTCTTTACAGAGAGTGTGAGAGAGAGAGAGAGAGGGAGAGGAAGGGAGAGAAAGGGAAAGAGAGAGAGAGAGAGAGAGAGAGAGAGAGAGAGAAAGAGAGAGACCTTTCGATCGAAAGCTGACAACTCGTTTCGAAGTTTTAAGTGTTATATTTTTCGTACGAACTTTCGCGTTAATTTCGATTGCTGTGTCGTCTTACGGTGTCTTCTTTTGGAACGGCGAACATTTTTCACACAAAACCTCGCATGGTTTTCTGTTCAAGAAAAATTGTCTGCCATGGAAAGATGACAATCATTTCCTCGAGTCATCAGTCGTCTGTTATTACGATTTTTTAAATAAACTTGTCTTCTTCATATTGCTTTCCTTCACGGCTGCTTTAAATTCCAGTTTTTGAAGATTCTAGAATTACCGCTCGCGGAATTGTTTATTACAATAGAGAGAACAGCATTGCGAGATTTCGTACGCTTTCACGGTTCACTGTGGTCGGGTTTCGTGCAATACAGCTATTGCATTGAAATCGATATTTACTAATCGCAGGCTTCGCTAGTTTGCAAATAAATTCATTTCGAAACGGTACTTTCCACTGGTGACAGGAAAATTTGTAATTCAACACTGTGTACCAAATAGCACGTTTCATGTAAATCGATATAATAGATTTCGATTGAATCAATTTAGATTGAATCAATTTCTGATCGACCGACGCATATCGAAGAACGAGAATCATTCTGCATAATTCTTCTACCTTCGGGAAGCGTATGATTGAAGAAAGTGAATCAATAGCAAGAAGCAATTCTTATTGGCATTTGCGAGGTTAACAGCCTCCTGTTTCCTAACATTTTATATTGGAAATTAGTAAGTCATCTACATGTATGGTACAACGCTACATGGTGTTCCATTTTAATCTGCATTCAAGGTCTGGAGTAAATAATTAAATTTTAGATCAGTTCGTTATACAGTGTTTTCTCGATATAAGTCTAAAATATGTAGCCAATAAAAGTCCCAGAACCTAAGTATATCCCGTGTGAGGGGCCAAGAAGCTCGAGAGACCTCGATCGCCGAGGAGTGTAAACATAATACGGGTAGGGTATATCGGTGTAAGACCAGGAGACCACTACTAATCGAATAAGAAAACTTCTTTATTTTTCATTACCTTTTTAGGGAACTTTCACCAACATATCCGTGGCATTTTTCTACTGAAAATGATACCAAACACGACATAATTCGGATCATATTCATACTAATTGTTCGCTAATGTAATTCTAATGGGAAGTAACTTTCATATATACCCGACCTGTATTATATTACACTCCCGGACAAAAAGATAGCACATGGGTAATATTTCCATATTTGGAATGGTATGTTCATAATTTCCTAAATATTATAGATTAAATGTAAACAGCACGTCTTGGGTGCTTAGTAAACAAGGTCGAAGCTGGAAGTATTTGTTTTTATTTCAGTTTCTCGGAATATGCTATAAAAGAAGGGGCGCGAAAAGATAGCACACTTAGAATTTTCATAACAATTACTAGTGCTTGTCAAACTTCCATTTGGCAGCATTTGGCAGTCATGGGACGAGGAAAGAGATTGAGTAAAGAAAAGATTAACACAATTCTTGTTTTAAAGAGGACCAAAATTTTTCTATCTCTAAAATTGCTTCAGCTATCCAAAGAAGTCGGAAAGTAATTTACAATTTGATAAAAAATGTGAAAAACTACGGACGAAAAAAAAGTACTGGCCGGCCATCAGCATTAACGAAACGTGAGAAAAGAGCAATTCTTCGTACGGCATCGAATTCTTGCCTAACAGCGAGACAAATTGCTCATGAAACAGATATCAAAACCAACGTTAGAAATGTACGTGTCATTCAAACCTGTGAACATCTTATACGGAAGAAAATTCAGAGAAAACCGCCCTACTAACAGTACGCCACAAAATGGATCGTTTAAACTTCGCAAAGGAACATGTTCAATGGAAGAAAAGATAGCAATATGTAATTTTTTATGATGAAAAAAGATTTAATTTAGACGGTCCAGATGGCTTTAATTACTATTTCCATGACATTAGAAAAGAGCAATTATCAAAAGTTCGTCGACAAATGGGAGGAGGCAGCACAAAGGTATGGGCCGGAATTGGATACAACGGACGAACAGATATACGATTCATTGACTATCGAATGAATGCTGCAATGTATAAAAAACTAATCGAAGAGCAACATAAGAATCATGCAGTTCGCATCGGAGGACCAAATTATGTGTTCCAACAGGACAACGTGTCCGTTCATAAAGCAGGAGTTGTGAAGGAATTTTTTGCGTCCGAAAATATACCTGTTCTCCCTTGGCCTGCAAGGTCCCCTGACACTAATATTATAGAAAATTGTTGGGGAGAACTCTTTAACGAGTTGTTTAAGCCGGTAATCGACAATTCGACACGATTCAAGATTTAAGGGAGTGCATAGAAGAGAATGGGACAGACTTCCACAAAAAAAAAATAAAAAATTTATACAAATCTTTACCGAGACGAATGGTGAAATTAATACAAAACAAAGGAAGTTCGACACATTATTAAATTGATAAACAATGTCATTTTGTTTGTAAGAATTTCATTTGTTTTAAGAATTAGTTCAAGTGTGCTATCTTTTCGCCGGCCCCTGAAATATGATAATTATGTTAAGAAACTGAAAGGATTGTCATTATTTTCATTCGTCACTTTCGTATATGCTATTTAAGTGAAACGTATACGTATATTATTAAATGTTTATAGAACTTTGAGCTTAAATATAAACATTCATAAAATTTATTGTTGTGCTATCTTTTTGTCCAGGAGTGTAAATACCCTCCTCGGCGACGAAGCCACTCGAGCTTCGCTTCCTTTTCTACGTTCGATAGTGTATCAAAGAATAATATCTCCTGTCCTATCTATGTCACTGGCTAGATCCGTGTTGTGGACATATATCGAGAAATCGCGGTAAATATTGGGTACTGAAAAATGTTCATGATATACTTTTAAATCTTCCATTGTATAAATTAAAGATCAGCATTTCTTAACAGTTCCTGTTTCCAATCCTTTTATATGAATAGTAACTTGAGTACATACATAAACACTGTATGATATCCCAACTCGATTTATATTTAAAACTTTGAGTGATTAATTAAATTTGATATCAACTCACTAGAAATATTGCACACTAGAAAACGTACACCGTGCACTATAAAAGCCTCCATTCTATAAATTAATTACCACCGTATCTCGCCCCGAGAACAAAATAAACAGTGCAGTATAGAATAAAATAGTATTTATTAATTTGATTAACAAAATTTAACATGCAGAGGCCATATTTCATTATCGTCGTAATTCGACAGAGAGTCTTCATACGATTCCAATAGAATTATCAGTAAATGAAATAACTGCATATCATATTCATCATTATCGCGTATAAGTTTGTCGGTCGTAATCTAAATTAAAAATATTTCCATTCAGATAAAATGAACGATGATAATAATTTTACTTTTCGTATGCAGATATGATACGATTCATTGTTACTCTCATTAAACAATGGTAATAGCCGTGGTTTGCGTGCCGACTGGTTCGATGAAATCCAATAAGTGGTGACGATATGTTAATAGATTTTATGCAAAATTTAATATAACAGATCCGAACGAAAATTAAAAAAAAAAACGTTCGGCGGATAAGAATAGCAATACTCGTACAACGCGGATATTGGGTTCTGGGAAACAACATCGTTATGAGAATCGCATTAACAGGATAATTTCATGCGCAGAGTGAGTTTGCGTTCCAAGAACAATATGGTTTCATTTAACTCTGAAAATCCATTCAACGAAACATTTTCACTACGAGACAAAAAAGAAATGTTCGTATTAAAAATTTAATGGGACAGCACGAGAGAAATAGGATAAGGGACCCAATTACTATGCCTATATTAATTATACTTATATTTAGAGCATAATGAATATTACAAAATAGATACATATATTATATAACATACGCATTAACTGATTTTAATGAAAAAAATTTAATATCTCTTTTTTAATATTCATAATGCCTTCAAAATATGTATAATTATTATAGACTCCGGATTTTATGCATTTATGACAAAACTGAGAAACTGGAAAGATTAAAAGATTTTAAGAGTATTAATTTCTTATTTTGTACTACATTAAAATTTTTGGTGAAAAATATAAACGTATGTTTAGCTCCCGTGTCTTGCAATCGGTGCACAAACTTTTTATTTTGCATAAAGATCCGGAATCTAATAATTAATATAGGCATAGTAATTGGCGCCTCCACAGTAATTGGATCTCTCACTCAAGGTTAAGCCTGTTCTAAAATGTATAACTTGGTCTCTATATTGTGACACATTGTACAGCCAGATATCAAATTGCAACTTCAATTTATGTTATGCAAGTATTGCTACAATTTGTTAGTCATAAGTTACGTGTATTTATAGAATGGAAAAATCTTGTGCACGTTAAGGTTCGTGGGATTTTACGTGGAGTGTTTGTGGTGTGTCCAACTATACACATAACTGTAACAATTGTTGGGTATTAACCTCGCATGATACTTAGTAGTAAGATTATTGTTAGCATCGCGAGTGCATAATAATTCATCAGGCACGTGGTTCAACAAGATGTCAAGACCACCAATGTTTACCGTAAATGACGTCGTCTAGACGCTGACAAACCGTAATGAAGACTCGGTGTTTGCACATATTCACGTTGCAAAAATAGTGTTGTAGATTGTCCCTTGTTTATCTTAAAAAACTTGTCAATGAGAGTAACCCACAAAGAACGAGCCAAATAGATAATTTTTCAATTAACTAGATTTCGCATAACACTAACACCTTTCCGATACTGTGTTCATAGAACAGTTTTATTCGATACGTTCATTAACCTTTATTAGTACGCGATTTCTTTATTGATACTTTCTTAATTTCTTCATTAAAACTTTAAGGCAAGAAAAAACTAAAAGACAATTAAGCAAACACTTTTATACACTTTTATACAAGGTATCTCATTATATACAATTTCACTTGCCGCGAATATTCACAGAATTGATGGTGAAAGGTCGAATTGTATCAAGAAGCAATATGATTTCAACCGTTTTGTCTTTCTCCAATCAAATCACATGCTTTTAAATACATTATTCAGTACCTTATTATACCTTATTATATAGTACAATACTAACTATATTAAAGAAATATGTTCATGTAATTGGAGAACAATACGAGTTGTTTAAATTAAAACATCTTTTCAATTAATAGTTTTTAGTTGTGAGAAATTTAGCGTTTTCATTTGTGAAGAAAGTCTAAAGACAGTCTAATGTACATAAAAAATTCAATTAAACAATGCACAACTAGTTTATATGTTCTATATACGTCCAACTATATAAAAAATCTACTTATGCTCAATTATGTGCCCGCTGGAATCATTTAACGTTTATCCACAACATGTTTTGTTGTCACCAACAGTTTTGTAGATATTTAAGTGGACTGTTTTAAATGAGACACTCTGTGTAAAGTTTCTTGGCATATAAATACAGTAATACACAGTGTCCCGCAAGAAGCTTAGACTGACAGAGCTCTTCGACTATTAATAATCTGCTTGAAGCTCTTCATTTCGAATCAGTATTTTATTAGTAGATTTGAAGTTCTTTATAGCGATCATGACGTGCAAATATCTCCAGTGATTTGTACGATATAAAGTTTAATAAAATCTAACCACCTTAATTTCGTGTTCGATTCTTCGAAGCCAGAAGCGAAGGAAACGAAATTGTACACTCAATTTTGGCCTGTGAAAACACGAATTTCCACAAAGATTCTTAGTCCATCATCACTTTTGGAAACAACAATACCTTCGGGAAATTGTTTGTGGTTCAGATAAAGTCAACTTGAACGGTGCAAACTCAGAACGAAACGGGCCGTCTCAGCCTCGGAAACGCGAACGAAACTGCTTCTTGCTCATGTGTTACGAAAGTCAAAGCATGAAATGTATATTGTGCGAATGTTGATCTGCATCGTTACGATTCTCGTCGCAAGATTTCCCGCGACCTTCCCGCATTACGGTAATTCAGTTTTGTCTCGACAGATTAGCAGTATACACACCCAGTAAGCAATTTGCTATGAATTTGTCAGCAAAATTTTTGGTAATTATTTACTTTAGGGGCTTCCTCACCGATTTTGATGGCCTTGAAATATGTTGTCAAGGTCATAATTCTGAACAACTTCTTCCTATACATGTTACCGCCGCTCGCCTTCAGTTTACGTTAGCCTTTAGTTAGGGTTAGAATTAACAGATTTCTTAACAGATTTCTATTTGAAGTGGTGTATATTTTATAACACCATTTTTTTTTTTACTAATTTTGAAATTACATTGTGTTTTTATACGCCTTTTGTTTCGATTTCTAATGTAACTAGTATTATGGCATCGAAAAATTAAGTTTTCGCGATCAAGTAGTATATTTTCGTTGCACTTGATACAATTCATCGTGCCATGGATCACTTTACTGTTAACTAAAAAATCTATCAACTTTCCTTGAGTGTTGCAGATATCCAAGAATTCGTATAGTTTCATGCTTAATACTCAGAACAGACAAGTCAGTGGGTCTCAAGTAATTGAAGTCGTTTTAAGTTGTGGCCATAATTTAAAATCTAACCCACACCTACTCCGATCACTTTTCGAGATGTTGACACTTTTTTGCGATTATCTCGGAAACTAAAGCTGAGCGGAGGTAACACGTATAGGAAAAAGTTGTTCAAAATGATGGCCTTGACAACATATTTCAAGGTCATCACAATCGATCTAACCCACACCTACTCCGATCACTTTTTGAAATGTTGAAACATTTTTGCAAATATCTCGTAAACTAAAGGCGAGCGGCGGTAACATGTATAGGAAAAAGTTGTTCAGAATCATGACCTTGACAACATATTTCAAGGTTATCAAAATCGGTGAGGAAGCCGCTAAAGTAAATAATTACCAAATTTTTTTTTGTCTACAAATTCCGATCCATCTGTTTCCGCATTTGACTCGGAATTTGTCGACAAGTTTTGGTGCCAGATTCATAGAGAATAGGGACCAAATTCTGCTCCAAGCAGGCTATGGTACCAGATGGACAAACCTTTTGCTCGCAAAGTGTGATACAAATATTGCGCTAAATTTGTTTGCAACAGGATTTGGCTCACTGGACATAGACAGTGGTTCTGAAAACTATCTCAACACTAAATTTCCGATCGTCGCACATTGTCGATATTTAAACAGTTGCCATTCTTTCCGAATCGTACGAAAATAAATCTGGCCCCGTATTAAAACTTGAAGCCTCCACTTTCGTAATCCATTTAACTCTTCTCTAATTGTAAGACATTTTTGTGTGACGTAACGGGTAGGAAATTGAAGACCGTTTTCGTCTCGAAAATTCTGCAAATTAAAACGTCTCTGAGAGCATAAACAAATTTTTTTCGCGACTCAGTATATCGTAGATTCGAAGCTTAGAACGTCCTCTGTACAAAGATCTCTCATAAAACTTGATGTACGATTTTTTCATGTTCCATGGAACAGAAATGAGGAGCATATTTCGGTCTTGTAAAGCTTTCGCACATTATTGTAAAATTCACAACACACCTTTCATTCGAAACTCAATAACACAAGTCCCGAAAGTCAAGTATCAAGTTGCAGGGGGTTGTTGCAAAGAGGAAAAGCTTCAATCTTCGAACCTATGATAAATTCAGTCGTGAAACAAATTTTTCAATATTTTTAGACATTTCAGTTTAGATCATTTTTCGAAAACGACTGGGGATGACGAGTTAATTCGTCATTCGTTTTTGCTATCACCTGTTGGAAATTTTTTATTTTCTTCGTAATTCAACAAATAATTCTTCCATTTTATCGTAACATAATTAGACGGCGGATTGTATGCATTTACGACTAAAACGTGTAGGAGAAACCCAAAACAGTAAAAACATTGGAAGATTATAAAATTATTGTGATATTATTTTCAACCTATTGGACTTATTAAGGAAGACAATAAATTTCAATTTTATACCAGTCTGACGCAATTGAAGTAGACAATTTTTATTTTGCATAAAGATCCGCAGTCTAATCATAATATGTATACACATTAAGGTGAAGGCACCAGTAGTTGAACATTTTATAGAAAAACATAGAAAACAAGGTTTTCATAAGCTGTGCAGTTTTGATGAAAGTGAACCTCGGATGCCATGCCGTCTGTTGTTTAAATTTCAAAACAATAAGAACATTTCAAACCTTATTTCTTATGTTTTTCTATAAAATGGTCAACTACTGGTGCCTTTACCTTAGTACAAACAATCTCGTGTTTAGGTTGATTGTGGAAAAATGGTTATTACGTCAATTGGATTTGTCTCACGTTACGTCACCCTGAATGTGTTCACGATTGAAGTGAAAAGTAGATTGTGAAAGTAGTGGCGTCGAGTTTTGAAACGAGTCCAGACTTACTTGAAATGATAAAAGTTCAAATATCGACGGTTTATCGAAATTCAGAAATACAGTGATCAAATACTTTTCAGAGCCACTGTACGTCTTGATAATGTCCATGATCTCGCGAGGTTCGTGTGTACGCGTTTATCCGGTGTAATTATGAGACGATTCGCAGGCCATCGAGTGTATCGCCGGCAAATTGGCGAGCAATTAGTAGAATGTCCGACTCACCTTAGAGACTTCGCAAGCCATCGTGCTCGACGATGATAGTTTATCACGCCAGGACGTTTCTCGTGCCTTGGCTCCAGCAGCCGCGAGGAGATCGCTCACCAGTCACAGGATCCCTATAGAATGCGTCGAAGAGAATCGTTCGTAACCTCGGCCAGGCTCGCGTTGTCCACGTGACGAAAAAGCGTATAGAAGACTATGGTCGCGAGGAGAGCTCTAACCACGCGGACGTAAACGTAGGAATCAATCGGGATTTCCAGCCGCACTTACGATCTCGCCGTGATTACGTGTATATATCACGTGGTTCGGGCTGCCACCTGGTTCTTCCGGAGGGCCTTCGCTTCCGGCTCGATGCGAGACGATGCGCAGATTTCAAACCTGCAATGCAAACGAGAATTTAGTGCACTAGGAGGACATTGAAATTTCGAAAAATCGATTTCTCCTCGTTTTTTACGAAACGGTATGCAGTAGGGGAGAGTTGCCAAATGCGTACTGGTCACCTAAATCGTACCAGCTCTTTTCTTTAAAAGTTAATGCATTTTGATGCCTCTTGGTGGTAAAGATATGAACTTTTCTTTATGTCGATAAAGTAGGACCAAAAAGTAATTCGCATGAAGTGCGTTGTTTTGTGAATGACAGAAGCACAAAGAAATCAGACAAGTCTGATGTTAATTTTAAACGATTTTAATCGGCTGAATTAAATATAAATCTACAATTTCTGAGGTAGTCTTATATATTTTTGAAAACTAGCTATGTTATATTATTTATTTCTATTTAGTTTATAAAACATGCTGATAATGTTTTAAAGGTTAGCTTCAATTATTTAGCGGGACGTCTTTTTCCTAAATCGTACCACACTGTGGTTTCTTACATCGTACCAGTACGATTTAAGATACTGTTATTCAAATTTTACCGCGAAAATAAACGATTTACAATATTTCAAATTTTTTTAGCATGGGAAAGCGAAAATTTTGTGAATGGACAGAAGAACAGATGAAATTAGCAATAGAGGCTTACAGAAATAAAAAATACGGATTCAACGAATGTTCTCGGCGGTATAAAATTCCAAAGCCAAAGTTGAGAAGACACCTCCTTGGATTGATAAAAAGACCTACTTCTACATTAAAAAAGGTTGGAGAAGTTTTGAAAGAAGACAATATTTATTATTGCCCTAGTTGTATTTAAGTTAAGTAATGTAATATTCCATTTTATTTTTATGTTGTATTGTATATTAAACTGAAATTAAACGCAAAATACAGTTTCTCTTATGATTTTTTTTGTATCTTTTTTTATTATATTGTATTGTTATGTTATGTTATATTATATTATAAAAAACGGTTTAAAAATGATTTAGGTGGCACACTTGGCTGGATCGGAGTGAATCTAGATAACTGTGATCCTATTGCAGAGAGAAATTTTACTTATCAAGCTCTATCATCGAACAGGTCGAATTGCAAGATACACAATTGCACTATTCTTTTAAATGAAACGTTACAATGTATTGAATTGTTTGAACCTTCGTGTCATTTTGAACAATAAAACGTTAGGACCTAATGTTAAAAAGATTGTTATTATAGGAGATGTTTAAAATTTGATACAATATCCATCTATCTCACAGCGGCTTTGATTAGTGAATTTTTAAATATACTTGATAATTAAGGTTAATAAAAAGTCACTTAAATGTAAGAATATAAAACTTTTACTCAAACATGTGTAGAAAGAAATAGATAAAACTTATTTCATTATATTGTCTCATGGTTTACAATTTTAGTCCATTCAAATACACTACTTTATTTACGTGACCCTAAACACTTGAAAAATGTATAAATGGCACATATTTAAAAGTAGAACGGTTTTTCGCTCATAAGTAATAATGCTTATAGAAAACATGTGACTAAAGCAACTCACGTTATTGCTTTTACTACCACCTATTTCACATGTACGGAATGCATAAAGAAATAGACGTGCTACGAAAATGAGAAACGCCTCCAAAAACGCAACAATATCCATCAGCCAAAAAGAAAAAGAGCAGATACCGCCGCGTGCATGTGATGAAACTTCCGCTTTTTGCTCCTAAATACGGTATCTCGGAGTATGGACGTCATTTCATAGCATCTCAGAAGACTTCAAAGAAGTAGTAATTGTAAGTCCTCGCCGCATTCTAAGAATTTTTGGTTCATGATGCAACCTCAAAATAAATGATACTACAAAGCACAGTCGGGGCTTACAAGGATAAGTCACTTCCTTTACACTTTCAATAATAAAAACACAGTGTTTATTATGGTGAAAAGGAATCCATTTCAATTGTGTGTATTACATGTGTCCATTTCAATTGTGTGTATTACATGTGTTCATTTCAATGTGTGATTCCAAAATAAAAGCAAATTTAACAATTTCACTTTAACGATGATTCATTATTACGTCACTAAAATGATTCGAATTTTTTAAAATGCTACCAATAACATTGATCCGTCACGAAGTTGTATAAACATACAATATTAATAATACAATATAGGAACGCCCTAATAATATGTCACAGGTCACAGGTTATACACACAAAAATATTCATATTTCTCCTTCTTCGTTCTTGCTCCCCAATTAACGGCTACATACAGTCTTTACGCGATATACACAGCCTCAAGAAAGTAATCGAACGCCCTTTAAATCGTTATAACTTTTTTTTTAAATTGGATCAAACGACCTGACTTTTTTGAGGAGTTAGAAGAACTGGTTTTCCAAATGATGTGCAAAAAAGATTTTGAAAAAATTGTAACTGGTAAGAATTACATGGGAAAATAAAAACTGCACTTTTCACAACTTTTTTATTTGAACCTGTAGTGAAAATTTAAAATATGCGTTTTGTAGATATATGTTAGTTATATACACGCTGAAAGTTTCATTGAAATCGATTAATATACACACGAGCTACAAATAGTTAAAAATGGTGAAAAGCGTAGATTTTCACGACTTTTGGTCAGTTTCTGCTTAAAATTCTCAGATTCTAACATATCTCGATGCGTGCCATTTTTATCTGCGTCAGCCGATTTCGATGAAATTTTCAGTACGTGTATAACTAACACAGATCTACAAAACGCATATTTTAAATTTTCATTACAGGCTCAACATTGTATCGGAGAAAGACATTTTCTCAGCCTCCTTGTCCCTATCCGTCTACATGTCCGGAATTTTGGACATATAAATGAAAGGATCATTTACATTTCCAGCGTGCACTGTGTGTTTCAAATGTAACGTTTAAATGTCCCTCGCCCGAATCGCCCAAGGGACTTATATCGGGAACTCACTGTAAATATGAACTATATAAGAATATAATATAACTGTTGAACTATTGAAACGTAGTCATTTTCAAAATTAAGTTAATTAATAAATTAATTAATTATTAACTTTTTTAAATCTACAGAATCATCAATCGAAATCCAAATATGTATTATACAATGTATGCATGACTAACATCACGCAATACTCCTTCATAATCGGTAATTAAAAATGTCTGTACGACGTTTAGATCATGCTGATAAACATACGAAGCGACCTCAAAAGTCTTATTACACGGCCTTCGTTAATTCTCAAGTAGGTTAAGGGACCCAATTACTGTTACTTATTTTTAAAGGATAATGAATATTAAAAAAGAAATATTAAATTTGTTTCATTAAAATCAGTTAATGTATATGTTATATATCTCTTTTTTAATATGCATTATACTTTAAAAATAAGTATAATTAACATAGGCTCCAATGGGTGTAATTAGGTCCCCTACCCTATGTACCGTCATAGATCATTGAATTTGTCTTGAAAATGATTTTTATAATACATACAGATAAAATATGGCATTCAATATGGTTTAAAAAATATAGTTAACCCTACTTAACAGAATAAAACTATTATTACTACACGCTGACCACACAAAACTATGCAACTTTTCTTGGGAACAGTTCAATGCAGTAGAAAAATAAGAGTATGTGTTTAATCAATTTGTAACTGAAAAATAAATGAAATTCGTGTCCATACGATGAATGGGGAAGTAGATTAATCCCGTTTGTCCTCATTGTCGGACGTTCAAACGCGGACGAACTGGCCACATTGAAGCACCTTTTTTTTTGCGTGTTTAATGTCACATGAACCTAACTACGGTTATTAGTGACCCCTGTGGATATGTCAAAGATTTGGAAAATGTTTATATTAAATGGTCATAATCTCATAAGCCCCATTTTATAGTTTTGTTTGCAATCTTTTACCGTGGAAACTACCGTTGAGGTATGCTCGTGTATTCTCTATGTCAGAGTTATCAGTATTCTATGCGGGAAAATACGTTAATATAGAATCACAGATTCCTGGGTGTATCAGTTTAAAAATAGTAATTTTCAAGAATGTCGTTAGTACAATACAATCACAACGACTGTTGTCTTCAAATTATCTACTGTTCGTGAGCGATAAGGCAAATATATTCTCGTAATTTTGGGAAAATTGATTATCTTTTTCTGGCCTTGAAACAGTATCATCTTGCGTACACCGTTTAAACCGAGAGTAAACACGACTTGTCTTGATACTGTTAGAAAAATAGTTACAAAAAGCTTTTTGCAACCACAAAAAACCATAAACCACAAAACCAAAACCACAAAAACCAAAACACAAAAAGCCATAAACAGCTATAAACTACAAACTACTACTCTCCAGCTACTACTACTCTCATATATATATATATATATGCGGTTAATGAACGAAATTTTGCGAGATTTTACCATTGCGTCAATTTTGCACACACTTCTTGCAAATCCAGTATACTTATAACAAAAGAATCTCGGAGCACTTAATTTTGCGTAAACATCCTCTGTTATTACTATTATGCATTAATCATGAGTATGAGCACACGGGAACAGGCGAAGATCAATTTAATGATTACATGATTTGATGTTAAAATTCAAAAAGATCGTAGTGAGAAGCAAATGTAAATTGGTAAGGTGAAGTATGAGGATTATTGAGTTTGAGATTACATAAAGTATAAAATTCTTGTACTTTTTGCTTTGGATGTAACAGCGACGTTGGCATTAGTCTTACGCATACAATTGCATAAAATTGACACACTAATTACCGGTGTATAGGGTGTCCCAAAAAATATGTTGATCTTCCTTGAAAGGGGTAATGCCCGAGGTCATTTGAAGGAACTTTTTCCTTCGCCAAAACGTTCTCTGTGGTTTTAGTAACAAGTTATTAACGAAAAACACGGACCAATCAGAGCGCGGTTACAGCGGACGGATTCCATCCCGGCCAATGCCAATGCAACGCCACGCTCGAATGGTCCACGTTTAAATGACCCTGGGAATCACAAGAAGTACAACATTTTTGGGACACCCTGTGATATACTGCATGCACATTAAACCGTATTATGTGTAAAATGGAGCAATTTATGTATAAGGAACATCATCATACATTAAACAAATGATAAAAAATTGTCGTTTTAAATAAAAATAATACAATTTAATTTGAACAAAGTGATGGAATGTTAGCCATAAACATAAAAAATACTTATTTAATTAAGAAAAAATTGTGAATTTTCAAAAATAAGGCGAAAATAACATTGACGAAGGAGGAATTCATTATATAATCATCGAACTGATCTTGGTTTGTGCTCGTATACCCATGATTAATGCAAACTACGGATGTTTACGCAAGTGTACGTGATATGCGAACTATAGTGAATTTCTGCTGTGTAAAAAATATCGACACACTATTAATCTCCATGACTATTAAGTCCATGACCGTGTTTAGAAGACAGATCGTTACACAAATAATAATACGATCTGCGAATTAATTATTAAACTACGAATTTTATTCATTTATGAGAAAAATTTATAATCTATTATACATTATATTGTATGATACAGAGTTTACTCGATATATGTCCAAAACACAAATAGGAAATACTATTCTGATCCACACCGAACGTAGAAAAGGTCAGCGAAGCTCTAGAAGCCCTCTTGGACTTTTATCGGCTAGGCGTTTGGGACGTGTATAGAGTAAATATATATATATATATATGTATATGAGATCAAAGATGTAGATGAAATGCAAAAATAATAAAATTATTAAGAAAAAAAAAAATAAATGCTTATGTAGCTCTTATATCATGGAATTAATGCGGACAATTTTCTCATTTTGAATAAAAATCCGCCAACTACGAATTACTTGAGTTGTAAAGGTTGTAATAGTGCGTGTGAATTTGGTCTGGGAATGTCCTGGTTTTCCTGAAGCGATTCTCATAATTGGCAGAATACAATTTTCTATTGAGGAGTTTATCTAGTCACGAGTAAGATAAAATTAATTAAATCTCTATGCTACGATTTTGGTTTGCTATATTTCACTTATATTTTTTCTACATTCTCATGAACGTGAGATGCCCAACATTTCGTGTATGTACATTGGATGACTTGTTACATTAAATAGTTGTTTTTTTACATTAGAAATAATAATAAAAGGTGCATTAGTTTACAATAAAAATCACAAAAATATGGATAAATTGCACTGTTGTCATTCTACAGAACAGCACGTGGTAACTGATTCGCACGTGGTAGCGAAGAAACATATACACTGGAGGAAAACCTGGAGGAATATAATCTTTACGGATGAAAAACGGTTTTGTCTGGATGGTCCAGATAATAGTGCATACTATTATCATGACATTCGAAAAGAACAATTAACAAGAATTAGATGACAAATGAAAGGAGGTGGAATAATGATTTGGGGCGGCATAGGTTACAAAGGAAAAACGGATATTAATTTTATACAAGGAAAAATGAATAGTGCAAGTTATTTGAGATTAATAAAAAACCAAATTGATAAGTATGCACAATGCATTGCAGGTCCAAAATTTTTGTTCCAGCAAGATAATGCTGCCGTACACACGGCAAAAGTTATTCATGAATATTTTTCAAAAGAGAAAATTCCTGTTTTGGAACGGCCGGCGTGCTCCCCGGACTTAAATATAATTGAGAATTGTTATGGATTATTATCAAGAGCTGTCTGCGCAGAAGGTAGACAATTTGACAATTTAAACGACTTAAAAATCAGTATTAAAGAGGAATGGAAAAATTTATCACAATCTTCAATTAAAGTACTGTATAAATCCTTACCAAAAAGGATGATAGAAGTAATTGAGAACCACGGAGGCTCCACACGTTATTAAACACAGGTACAGTTATATCATTTTCATATTTGTCTATTTTAAATTTATATAATATGGAATATTTTTCAGATGTGCTATCATTTTGTCTGTATACATTTGGGTATTTGTATTTTTACGACGAGAATTCGTTGAAGGAAAGTCAATAAAAGTTATGTTTATATATTAGTAGAAGATAGTCTTTCTGTATCATTTGCACATTTCCTGTACCATAATTATAACGCGAGAAATTAAAGATAGCACGCGTGTGCTATCTTTTTCTTTGGGAGTGTACATATGTAATCCGGATCCACTGAAATAACCAGCATTTCTAAAGTAAAGCATCACGGAAGCAGATCGTCTCAGCAGACAACAATTTCAGAATTTCTTGTGAAAGCGAAAGAACCTTGTTATAAACTGGGAACAGATGCAAGAAAACGGAATAACAGAAAGAACCATTCGTTTTTTTGCAGTATCTTCCGCGGTACTCGGTTGAAAAGAATGCGAATGGTGGAAATTGCTCGCATGGCGCGAAAGAAAAGCATGGTCGCTGTTGAAACGTGAATGCGTCTTCGCACAAAGATGTACGTAAACACAGCCGGGTAATGTATAATTACGGACCGCAGCGCAGGTGTAATTTTCCAATACGGCCTTGCTCCCGTGGATTACCGACCGTTCGAGTCGTAAATCCCCGCGCAGTACCTCATCTTATTGTCAGTATGTACAAGGTGTCGCAACAGTAACCGAGCGATTCTTATCATTCAAATCTAATCAATGTTTAATTGCACCCGTAATTGAAAAGTCCAAATTTATTATGATACTCTGAATCTTTTGGATTCCATAGGCTGAGGGACCCAATTACTGTGGGAGGTACCAATTACTGTGTAATAAATAATATTAATTATTAGACTCCGGATCTTTAGGCAAAATAAAAAGTTTGTGCACCGATTGCAAGACACGGGAGCTAAACATACGTTTAATCTCTTAAAATCTTTTAATCTTTTCACTGTTGTAAATTTCACCGACTCAGTTTTGTCATAAATGCATAAAATCCGGAGTCTATTAATTATGTATACATATTTTTAAAGCATAATGAATATTAAAAAAGAAATATTAAATTTTTTTCATTAAAATCAGTTAATGTATATGGTATATATCTCTTTTTTAATATTCACTATGCTTTAAAAATAAGTATAATTAATATAGGCACAGTAATTGGTACCCCCCACAGTAACTGGGTCCCTTACAATAGGTACTTCAAAAATTTTGGTTTACCGTATTTGTTACTATAATAATCAACTCTGCTAGTTGATATTATCTGACCCAAAAATTGTAACTGTCATATTGTATGCAATAGGGAATGATTACATGAATTTCCTTATCCAAGCTCGCATTATAATAAAAGTTGTACGAAATCTAAATAAATACAATTTCGACCATACAGTTCTTCTGTATACATATATACATAGCAATAAAATCGTAAATGAGTCAAATTAACTCGCTCCGGCAGTCTAGTGTTAAAAGAAATGGAAATACCGATTTTTACATCAAAGTCTTCAGTTATTAAATTACATTTGCCCAAGTGGTTTATCGACGATTGAAATTGTAGTTGCAATTGAAACGTTTGCTACAAAATTTTTTTTAATCATAAATTTTGAGAAAGTATTAAACAACCAGCGACAGGCGACGTGTTCAGAAAGAAATGAATACTATTATACAGGGTCATCCGTTTTTAAACGGCCAAACGTCAACCAGCTATAGAGGACCCCAAATGAAACAACTTTCACCCCTAACACTTATTTTGATTCGGTCTTGATTTTTAGATAATTGCAAAAACCCGTCAAATATTCCCCCTAAATATTCAAGGAATGTAACGGGACTCAAGTTTTAAGAATGATTTTAAATACATCTTTTGGGTACGTATTGTTTAAAATATTTTCAAGAAATCAAGGCCGAATCAAAAAAAGTGTTAGGGGTGAAAGTTGTTCCATTTCGGGCCCTCTATAGCTGGTTGACGTTTGGCCGTTTAAAAACGGATGACCCTGTATATTTTCTGTCGAGTTTCTAGCGAAATTATTGTTCGATCATAAATCTGATCAATAAACAAAATATTGTTCGACCCGCGGAGAACATTTTCGCAAAGGAAAAAATTACTTTAAATGACCCCAGGAATTGATCCTCTTTCAAGGAAGTACAATATCTTTGAGACACCCTGTATGTTCTCCAATTTAAAAAGGTTAACACTATACATATAGCTTCGTCATAAGACCGCAATATTTTTCCACAAAACTGTTAAAGAATTGGCGACAAGGTAAAATACAGGTATAAAAAGTGTTAATCAATATATCGATTAATAAGTATTATACTACACTCTGCTTTTTTATTATTCTCGGCATTATTTATGGAATGACGCGATAACAGATCTTACATTGCTTTACTGAAGCAGAAAAATACAACAAAATTGTTAGAAATCGATTGAATCGATTTGAAATATATGCTTCGAATAAAAATTAAACTTTATAGATCCATTCTCAAATATCCGCTTCGTCAGCAATCATAATATAAATATAATAATGTCTTACAAAAAACATTTTTGTCAAAATACTATGGAAAAAGAGCTTAAAAGATTGTTTTTTTTTTTTAATCTAAAAGCATGTTTCGCATAACTTCAAGAGTAAATTTTTCGTGAAGAAAGTCGTTTACAAACAATTCGCAATTTTGATTGAGTTTTGCAAGCGCAGTAGTGGCCGCTAGTTTAAGATAAGAATTTGTAATTTAGATTATGCATATTTCGTGTAATTGCTACTTGCTCGTATCGTACTTCCCATCAATATGTAAATGAATAATTCATTAGTTATTCCTCTCCGTACGAAACACACACTACACATTACAACGATAAATATATTAATCACATTAACGATACGTCTACTCTGCTTTTACAAGGTATTTTAAGTTAACTATTAGGTGTTCCACCAAAATTTTTACAGGTATATTTACTGGTTATAAATTTTGAACTTTTTATTATGAAAGGAAAACGTTTGTAAATATATCTTCATAGTATTTCACATAAAAAAACCAATAAGAACTTCTCTGCGTACTTAGTATACTTTAAATATTTATATCATTACAAATACACAATCAATCAAAACATGGTTCTAAGAAAAGAATTTTATGTGTGTTAATAGTAAAAACTCAAATTCATTGTTCTGTAGAATAAAATATGCAATCTTTTGCAGTGATATTCTATAGCAGAGCCGGGCAACTTTTTCCCCGCCATCGCTGCGCAACCCCCACCACTAGTTTGCCGGTCCTCCCACTCTTCAGCATCACTACTAACTTGACTTTATCTGAAGAGCCGAGGAACTGGGTCCCGCGGGCCGCACGCTATATTTCTTTCACGGGATACCAGTAGAATGGTGGAAGACTACAGTGAATTCTCTATATTATTATATGTCGCCGAGGCATAGCCGATAAATGTCGCGGAATTACTCCCACTACCGCCGGATATACCACATGTTTTGGACATATGTCTAGTAGACACTATATTTATCATTTCATAAATGTTCAGAGAGGTTTTTCTTTGTCAGCTTTCGAATGGTTCATTAATTATTGAAAAACCTCTAAGGGCAGTTTTGACCATCTTAATCGGCCAGGCCTTTTGAACGTAAGCACAAAGAACATATACACATTTCGCATAGTTTGATTCTATAAATTATCACAGCTCTACTTGTCCATATACAGTGAATTCCCCAAATACAGTCAGTCTCATAAGTATTCGTACCCTCGTTGCATATAAGAGAAATTGGTAATTATTTACATTAGGGGCTTCCTCAACGATTTTTATGACCTTGAAATATGACCCGAGATATGTCCGTATATGACCTGTCAACATAAACAGACAAGACAGTGTGTCTCAACTGATTGAAGTCGTTTTAAGTTGTGTCAAAATTTCAAATCTAACCCACACCTACTGCAATCACTTTTTGAGATGTTCAAACTCTTTTGCGAATATCTCGGAAACTATAGCTGAGAAGCAGTAACATGTATAAGAAAAAGTTGTTCAGAATCATGACCTTGACAACATATTTCAAGGTCATCAAAATCGGTGAGGAAGCCCCTAATGTAAATAATTACCAAATTATGCTAAATAGTCGTTTTAGTGCTCTGTAATGTAAATCTAGTGTTAAAGTGACATTGGAGTTGCAAAATATGAAAGAAAACCTTGCATCCAATATTCTACATACAAATAATAATCCTACATTACAAAATACTAATGTAAAGTGTACAGTGTGTGAGATGGAACATAATCGTGTGCGTGCCTCGAGACAAACGAAATTGGACACTAGGTTCACGGGGCCTGTCAAAATGACGGGATCTAATATTTATAATTTACAATTATTGACGTTGTGAAGACGTATCCATGGGGAATTATTCAACAAAATTATTTTTTTGGGTATATATTATTTAAAAAATTGATACAAATGTGGATAGACACGTTCTTGTTATTTTTGTAAAATAATGTTAAGTAGTCAGTTTTGGTGCTTTGTAAATCTAGTGTTAAAAGGACATTGAAGTTGGAAAATATGAAAGAAAACCTTGCATCCAATATTCTACATACGAATAATAAAATTTAATACTAATGTACTACAAACTACATTATAAAATACTTATGTAAAGTGTACTTACAAATTTTTCTGAATCTTCTCTTCCTCCGTTGGATCCACAGCACACAATTATTAACTCAAGCGAATACATCCGAATAATTGGACCACAATCACTAAACTCTACACAACACACTTAACACACACACACACTTAACGAAGTGACAGCGGACGAGAAGATGTTACTCCGACCACGAATAAAATAATACTGCGATTTTAACCGTTCCCCTCCCACGGACGCGTGATACGAAAACAGGGAATTCCGGGAAATAGGGTCGGCGCCCCGCCATAATTTTTTTACCTTGGTTTTGTATCTAGTGTTGATAGACCCTCAGCGTCTAACCTGCCTAGGATAACCTGACCGTACCACCTCCGTGGAGGGGATCATTGTTAAAATCGCAGTATTATTTTGTTCGTGGTCGGAGTGATATCTTCTCGTTCGTTGTCACGATTTTATAAAATGTGTTGTGTGTGTGTGTGTGTGTGTGTTGCATGTGTTGTTTAGTGATTGTTGGTCAATTATTCGGACCTATTCTCGTGAGTTAATAATTGCGTTCTGTGGATCCGACCGGAGGTACAGAAGATTCAGAAGTAAGTACACTTTACATTAGTATTTTATAATGTAGGATTAGTATTCGTATGTGGAACATTGAATACAAGGTTTTCTATCATATTTTGCAACGTATATTAACGATTATTAATGATTTGGTATATAGTGTAATTTAATGTGGTTCAAATAAGATACTACTTTAAATCAAATATTTTTATTTTGATAATCAGATAGGTAAAATGAAATATTTTTATTTTGTATTTCAAATATTTCCTTACAATGAAAATAAGTTGAGCAAGTAGTTAATATTATAAATTATAATTTTTAACATGAGAAGCTATAATAGTTAGCAAAGTATTATTTGTAGTTTAATTACGAATATGTTACATGTTGATAAACAGACTACAATATCGTAATAACATTACAGGCAACAAAATATCATAAAAATATAAGTTACTGTCAACTATTTGAAATACTATGTTACACAGTCCTACACACACCTACTCCGATCACTTTTTGAGATGTTGAAACTCTTTTGCGAATATCTCGGAAACTATCGCTGAGAAGCAGTAACATGTATAGGAAAAAGTTGTTCAGAATCATGACCTTGACAACATATTTCAAGGTCATCAAAATCGGTGAGGAAGCCCCTAATGTAAATAATTACCCTACTTTCTTCAAAAATAAGCAGCGCACCTACTTATTTATTCACCAAATGAAAATGTCACACTAACTGCCTTACGATCACTGCATGCGAAATTTATTAACACTGAAAGATATCAAAAGTTTAACAGCGTTAACTCACTAAATCTTCTGTTTATTGTTCACCTAGACAATAGTTTAGAAATATTTTATTCGTTTTAATAATCACAATTTAGAGGAACAGAAGAGGATAAAAAATAACACTATGCAATAAAATAAGAAACGCAAAAGTTTAACTCGACAATGCTTAAAGAAGTTAAATGGCGATTGCGGTTTGGTTGTAGAACAAAATCAGTCACATCATAAATGGCTAAGCAAACAAACGACGTAATCATAATATAAGACGAGGGAAGCTGATAAACGATCTTGTTCACAGTCATGTCAGTAATATGCGTTTATAATTACGGCAGATATTATTAGTAGAAATTGAATTGTGTGTTTCAACGATGTTATAAATTAGGTTTTAAGTTTCAGACACTTCCATGTAATCATAGTTGTAACTGTTATATGTACAGAATACTAAGGACCATAGCGTAAAAGTTTAACCTTAGCATGTATAGTGTAATCGCACAATATCAGTATAAGAACAAACAAACTAATCGATGAAACATCTAAAATTCCGAGAAAAGAACAAAAAGGAACAATAACGCTTTCTTATGAGAATAAGTTGTGTAATGTTTTGCAAAACAAACACTTTCTCAACTTTTGCAATCCGTTTCTAAAGAGTATAGAGATTATGTTGCCATGCAATAAATATCAAAACTAGCCTAACCTACACATCGTTTCATTCGTGAAAGACTCAAACAATTTTAGAACGAAATATACTGAAATTTCATTCTCTCTCTCTCTCTCTCCCTTTCCACTTTATCATTTTTTTAAGATTGTGTTAACCTGACAAGATGTAAACAAAATTTTAAAAATGGACACACGAGAGTTGAAGCGGCTAGGCATTTGGGACATATAAATATAGAGTAAACACTGTAATTAGTTTTCCTTTAAAAAAAAAATGGTGCCAATTGAAACATCTGCAAAAGCTTTAAAAGAATTTTCTTGTAAATGTAGCTGTCATAGATAGAGTGCGGATCTTTATGCATTTATGACGAAAATGAGTAGGTGTAATTTAAAACTGTAGAAATATTACATACTTGTTGCATTATGTTCAACCTACTAAACAAATTGAGAAAGGAAATAAACATTAAAATCAGCATATGAATAATGTACTTGAGCAATGTCCCTTGTTAGATATACTGAAGTAAAGTTGGCAGCACAGCTCTCATTCAAAGCTCAATAAAACGACTAAAAAAATCATACATCAATTTTTAAGGTATTGTTGCAAACAGGCATCTTTCAATCTATGGTCGTTTTAATTACGAAAAAGATTTTTCGAAGTTTTCGCAGACGTTTGAATGTGTAGCATTTTCGAGAAAAAACACGTCTTCGGTCAGCACAAAACAAATCTTAGAATAAAATGAACGATGGATTATGAAACTAGAGTCGTTTAGATCAAAATGAGTCTAAATTTGTAGTACGATAATTTTTTACGTACACGGTTAAAAACATACACAAATTTTCGAGACTTATACTTTTTGGCTCCACTGTATAACTCTCCTTGACATCAGAATTTTTGCTTATTATTACACTCTTAATGTCCCCTTAGAGGAGACATCCGAGTGCAAAGGATTAATATGACTGTACTTATACAATTTATTCGAGTTCGTGTTTTGTTCTCTGTGCTCGTTTTGTAATGTAAGAGATATACAAATAAGATAAACCGTTGCCATGAGTAGCATCTTTTCCATTTCAGTGCACAGTGATGTCAAGATCTTTCTGGTAGATTGATAAAAATATAACATATATAAGTTTTGGGCAGTACATTCTTTACTCGATATATGTCCCAAAAATATCTACCCGACAACAGTCACAGAACTATCCCCACCGCACCAGGAAACCACTTTTAATCCAGTAACAAAACTTCTTTATTTTTCAATATTTTTTTATGGGACTTTCACCAACATATTCGTGGCATTTTTCTACTGAAAATGATACCAAATGTGATATAATTTCGTTGATATTTACTTGTGTAATGAACGTTGAAAGTTATTTCCCATTACTATTAGGTATATTAACGGAAAATTCGTGTAAATATGATCCGAATTGCATCGTGGTCGGTATCATTTTAATCAGAAAAATTTCACAAATATATTTATGAAAATCTCATTAAAAAATAATTAATAATAAAATAAGTTTGAGTATTGATTTAAAGATTTCAGCTCTTCTCTTGAGAGCTGTACTCTTTTGCGTCCTAAACTTTCATTGTTCATTACACAAGCAAATATTATCGAAATTATACTAAAAATATTATTGTATAATTGTATTGTATTATTATATAATTATATAAAATATTACCTAAAAACATTTTAATTATAATTGTTATTATAAACTGCAATGACAAAATCGAATTCATTTTGTTCGATCGTTGTACATGATTTAATATTCAATCATTTTCCAGTGCTTATAATTTCAACAGTCGTAAAATAAAAAACCGGTCATTTGAAGGTGGTAGGTTTAATGTCAATTCTATGTACAACTACGGTAAAACCTCGATTATCCGAACCTCCGATGTCTGAAGCTTTCAGTATCCCATCATGCTTCAGAAGTAAATAGCATGATCTAAGGCGACCCATATTTACTGCACAAATTAATAGTTTCCCTGTTTATTTCGGACAATCGAGGCTCTACTGCAAGGGTTCCCAAAGTTTTACCCAGGTGTGGGCCAAATTGTAAATTCCAAAATAGGTGGCGGACCAAAAAGGAAAAAAAAGGTAACAAGTTAGACACGAGGAAAAGACTTATAATCGTTCTTTATTTATGACAATAATTACATTTCGTTACAAACTGTTAATTAACACAATTTCAAAAATATAATTCGCGGGCCGCACTTTGGGAACCCCTGCTCTACTGTATACGAACGCAACTTTTCATTCCGCCAGACAAATCGAAAACTACTACAAACACAGTGAAACCGCAGGATACTGTTCGAGAACGATCAAAACAGACGCGGACTTTCTAAAACCGAATAGTGAAAAATGCGAAGACCGCAAAACTTAAATTTCGTCTCTCGATCTTCAATGTTTCAAGAGCCCAAAATCGTTGTAGTGAAAAACGTTTAATCGATCATCAAACTTCCCGCCGGCGGCAGTGTGCTGCACAGTATGTATTCAGAGAATTTTCCGAGCGTCTGAATGGTGGACGAAACGAACGGTTCTCGTCGAGAGGTCACTGTGAAATCTTTAACTTTCGCTTTCCGTGGATAATTACCGAATCGAAATCGATGCCCACTCGAACGACAACAAAGAGAGAACGGGAACGGCGGTCCTACGCTCGGACAGTGTTCTGATTCGAGTCGTCGAACCCAACGAATTTCAGCATCAAGTAGAAACTCGTGTGTCCGGTGGCGTATGGTATGGATATCACAGACTAGCCGACATACATACATACGTTCGCTGGCAACGTGTACGTTCAGTAGTAGCGTAAAGTCGGCGGCGACGACGAACACGATGATATGCTCGAAACGCGTTGTTTACCAGGAAACGACAACCAGGAACGGGTCACGTGCCGGTATAAATCAGGCCGCGATACGACGAGACGGAAACGAGCGACACGAACGACTCGGCAGACCTCGCGATACTAATGAGTCCGCTCCAGTGTTTCGCGTCGATGATTAAACGAAATCCGAAGACTTTTCTCCCCCACCTCCAGTTAGTCCGTTCTCTGATCTCTTTCACTCGCTGTCCTCGTTCCGACCACCATCGGTTCCACGTCCTTCTTCAACGAGCGTATTACGTGTCTGCCAGACTGTCGTCGTCCGGTTTCCCAGCGAGCAACTAGTCTCGCGAGTTTCCTTTTCGTCTCCACGATGAGACGAGCCTACCTATAGTCGAGTCAAAGAAAGAACCGACACCATGGAAGAAGAAGGAGGAACGGTTCCTCCATCCCGTTGGAACCAGAGTTGTGCAGGATTACAATCGAATTACTCCAGGAATTATAATTACAAAGTAATTGAATTACATTGTAATTCAATCATATTGTAATTCGTATTTCAGATCTTCATTCAATTAAATTACAATGTAATTCGGAACTGCAATGGAGTACAATTACAAAATACTTTGTAATTAAATTACATTGTAATTCGATAATATTGTAATTTATAATTCAGATCTTCATTCAATTAAATTACAATACATTGTAATTCGTTCATTGTATTCGTAATTGCAATGGAGTACGATTACAAAATACTTTGTAATTCATACATAGTGTAATTCATAATTCAGATCTTCATTCAATGAAATTACAATGTAATTCGGAACTGCAATGGAGTACAATTACAAAATACTTTGTAATTAAATTACATTGTAATTCGATAATATTGTAATTTATAATTCAGATCTTCATTCAATTAAATTACAATACATTGTAATTCGTTCATTGTATTCGTAATTGCAATGGAGTACCATTACAAAATACTTTGTAATTAAATTACATTGTAATTCAACCATATTGTAATTCATAATTCAGATCTTCATTCAATTAAATTACAATTGTAATTTGTAATCGCAATGGAGTAGGATTACAAAATACTTTGTGCTTTGTAATTAAATTACATTAATTGCGAATTACGATGTCATTAAATTAAAATTGAAAATTAAAGAATAATAAAGTCATAGGTAACAACAGGTTGAAAAATCCATGTGAAGGATTTAAACAGAAGGAATTTATTATTTATAAATTTATAGTATCTGAACAGAAATAACTTCTGCGTTAGAAATCTTTAAAATTTCAAACATAAATATAAAAAGCAGGAAGGACTACACATAATTGGAAGAGCTGTATTTCAATTATATTGTATTTCACTTACACATCTGATTATAAAATATTTCAATTATATTGTATTTCACTTACACATCTGATTATAAAATATTTCAATTATATTGTATTTCAATTACACAACCGATTAAAATAATTATTAATTGGATTAATTGAAAGGTTTGAATTATTTAATGCAATTATGACGTAGTTGAATTACAATACAACTGAAGTACAATGTAATTCAAATATGCAATTGAATTACAACGTAACTGAATTAGCACAACTCTGGTTGGAACGGGCTTTATAGGTGGAAAAAAACTTGTGATATGATTCATTAACACGTCGTCCATCATATCTAGGTGACGGAATTACTTCTCCAGACTTAAAAACTCATTGTTATATGAGGACGACGATATGTTGCGATCAAATGTGCTAAATTATTTTCTTGCCATCGCAGTTTTATTTATTCATTTTTTAACATACTTCTAGTGCAGCCATTACTCACGTTATTGTTCCTAACGTAACAGTTATTTATTAATCCTTAGCACTCGAATGGCGACTATAAGGCGCCACTAAAAATTGCTACGTCATTATTCAAAATATCTTTTACATTATTAAATATGTTTGGATTTAATAAATTACTAAAAATGTCAGTATTGTACGAGTAAATTCCACCATTTTCGTAGGTACAACATGAAAAACAAATATATAGAAGGAAAATAATTTAGATCGGAAGAAATGTTTCGTTTTGGAGTTAAAATAATTTCGAGTGCAAAGGGTTAAAGGGTGTAGCCGGACAAGGAGGTCAAAAGTATCCCCAAAACAAATTGAATATGCAATAGGCCATTGGATAGTATTAACAGAAAGTAGCCTAGATTGAACCAGCATTTAGGTTGAATTACTATATACATCAGGAAAGAAAAAAGGAAATAAAACTATCGTCAATAACTTAAGCAATTTTACCTGGTGAAGTATGCTACTTTCAAAACGTTCAACTTTAAATGATCTTGGTAACTAAAATATTTATTCAATTTCATTTATTTCTTCATTTTCGCGGTCTATAGACGCTTCCAAAGAAATACAAATTGATTGGTGTTCAATTTCGAAAGGTCGAAACTTATTGGTCGAACCCATCACTGGTTTACGAGTCAGTACATACTTTTGCGAGCGACTGCGTATTTATGACAGCAAAGACCCAGTTTCGCGTAGCCCAAGGGCGGTTCTGTCTTCTGCTGGTAATTCCTATCGCGTAGAACCGATGGATTATCAGCGAACGAAGAAACACACCTGACAAACTTTGCGGCGGAGTTGCGGCAAGTTTCCCCGTGTTTCCGTGTCCTTCGGAGGCAGACATTTATTATACGTCGAGCCGTTGCCCGCGAGAAGAAAAAGGATATAGAATTTTTGATACGAAAATTGAGAATGATGTTACGCAAATGGGCCGTATTATTCACCGTTTGCAAGAAATATGGAATATAGCGGCGGTGCAAGTGAAGTATGTCCGCTCCCGCGCAAACCGTATCGGTGTTTTATTGTGCCGCGATCACAATGTGCCCGTTCAACGTCATGCAATTGTGAGGCATAGGGATAATATTATACAGGGTGGTCCACGCAATTGTTTCAAGTCATAACTCCGTTATTATTGCATTTACGAAAAAATGCCAAAGGAGAAAGATAAATGGTTCGAAGAGCACTACATTTGTAGGCCTTTAAATTTTTTTTAGATGCAGCAGTGCATGTGCAATTAACAATTGCATCATTTCTTTAAATAGAAATGCATATTTTTTTTACACAGATCGATTCTTCTGTTCATTCTACGTAAAAATGATTAGGGTACCATGACAAACCTCTGAACCAACTAATGTTTTCCTCTATCATAAAAAACACGCAAGATATTTTAGATGTTCGAGTTAAGTTAGAGACCCTGTACACAGATACGAAACCATCTCACCGATTTCGATGATTATTGTAAAATAATGGAGAGTATGAGGCATTGTTGCGAAGTACTATGCTGTAAAATATTTTTATTCTATATTTAAAGGTTTCTCCCACTTTTCCGAAGTCCAAAAAACGTAGCAGGGTTAAAAAGATACAGTTTTGTTATATACACTTCTTGTAAGACCGAGATGATGTTGGTGTTAGCAGTATACACAAATTTTATCTCTCAGATTAAAATAATATTGTAGATGTATCTTGGCTTTTTTTTAGAAGCTGCGACCTTACTGTATAAGCGATTGGTTTATACTGCGTCTAGTATTAATGTTTTCATTATAACGTTTATATACCTTCAGTTTTGTGTAATTTTTTTCACCCTCTTCTTCTCTAATTTGTAATCTTTGTTTCGTATTCTCCATTATGTTGCAATAAATCTCATATGAGAGTTTCTATAATAAAAAAAAGATATTGCTGCGGACGGCAGGGAACATTTAATTCGTGAAACCACAACGGAACATTCACTCTGAACGGGGTGTTGTTGATTTCAAGAATTTATTTTTAAAAGCCCGGATTTATTTTTTTTTTTTTATAAGTGTAACATATCTTGTGTAACTTGAAAATAGCGAATATCATCATTTAGATACGAATTAATAAATAGTTAAAAGTTTAAAAGAATAATTGAATTTACTCCGATATGCAAAATATGAATTCACAATCGTGATGCACGTACCTTCTATGGTTACGAAGGAGATAGAATAGGATAGTACTTTTGTCACGTTGTGGCTGAAAATAAAATTAGACTGAAAAATATCGATATATTTATATAGTAACTTCGAAGATACACAGAGGGCTAATATAAAAATATAAATTTTTCAGTAGTTTCTAGAAAAACAAATGCAATCGATCAATCTGACAGTTTGTACTAGATCTTTCTATATATTTTACTATTTATCGTGTCACTCGAATTTCTTAAGATCCAATTACTTGGACGTCGAACTGCAGTTTGTATCACAGTTAGTATCATCGACATAATATGCGCCCGTCAGTTTATCTAACATCGAAAGTTTCAATTAGATTTTATTTTACACACGTACAGTTATCGTTTGACATACAATCAACTGATAAAATTATTTTCCGAGACATGACAATTGTTTAAGTCAAACGATAAAAGCTGATTCAAGCTAGTTCGATCAAATACTTTTTTCTTAAAAATTCGTGAGTAGTTTTCAGCATGTATACGGCCAAGGACAAATTAGGTGAGCACCCTTTGAAAACCAATAATTTTTTTCAAATTTGACCTTTGTGTATAATCAAACTTTTTTGAAGTCGTTACCGCTCCGAATTTCGAAGAAAAAAGTGAAGGCTTTTTAACTACTTTATCTGTACCTATAATGAGAATTTAAAATATGCCTTTCGTAGATGCAAGTAAATTATATACATGCACAAATTCTCGTCGAAATCGATTGACGCATTGAAAAGCTACAGGCATTGAAACATCTTTGAATTTTCTGCTTACGGTTCATCTAAATCGCAGTTTCACATAATTTTCGGCACTTTTATATCGTTTATCGTCTTCGTGCATATATGTATATGTATAAATTATTTGTATCTACAAAAGACATGTTTTGAATTTTTATTATAGACTCGAGATAAGAAAGTTAAAAATCGTAAGCTTTATTTTTTTCTTCGAAACTTCGACTAATGCTAATTTTTAATTAATTGTTCGTGTACATTACCTAGCAAACTAATCCTTCCGACATGTAAAACTCAAATATTATCAGTTTCTTTGCAAACATCTCGGAAACTAAGCGAATACATTATATATGCCTTTTATGTGCCTTATAATAGAAAAAAGTTCGGAAACCCATATTCAGAGGATTGAAATTTCTTGTATTTGTTGCAATCGATAAATTATAATTGTGTAAGGTATAACTTAATTTGGAAAACCTCTAGTGTGGTAAAATCGACAGAAAACTGACACGTATGGAACTACCGCTAAATAAATTTCATTATTTATTCCCGTCGCGGACAGTTGTTTCTTTGAAATATCGATAAATTAATAAAGTTAATAATGAAGTTGCACGTAGTATATTTTGAAAAAGTGGTATCCGTGTTAATGTATATTACATTGAAAAATGAGAATAATTTTATAGAGGTTCATATTTTAGAGAGGAAAAATGGCCGAGAGAGAACTGACAGATTGATATAATAGGACGCACGAGAAGTGAAATTTCCATTCGCGTCTGCAATAATAACTTCGCGCAGTGCAACTAAAGAGCATATAACTAGTTGAAAGTTGGCACTAATATTTTCAAATAAAGTCCGTTGTTGAACGCTTTCGACGAGTAACAGGTGTACAACCTACATTCGCGGCATTCATACTGCGTTGGCCTTCAGAAATCTCTGATTGGATGTCTCGCCAACGTGAAAGCGACACAATACCGTGATACAATGCGTTTACGCTTCTCTGAAACGCTAGAACATTAATCGATCTCGTTCGCCGATCAAATTTCGGTGTACACCCTTGATACTACCTGCCCTACAATATCGAGCCAGACTCCTAACGACAGATCCTGAAGAGAGTCGAATAAATATGTACACGTTATTCCTTTTAAACCGAGATAAAATTCTATTTTCGTTTTGTCAATGGATATAAATTTTCTCCTTTGTTTTAGGAAATTATGAACTAGAAAAAAAGTTCTGATCACTGAAACCGTAAAATGAATCGTAATGCAAACTTGCGTGTAGTTTAAAACTTAAATAAAATAATATAAAATAATATAAATGATATAAATGAAATAATTATTTGGTCAGCTTTCACGATAGAATAACTTTTTTTTAAATTGAACCAAACGACTTGAGTTTTATTGGAAACGGATTATAATGTATTATACACTGATATTTAACTGAAACTGTTCTTTATTAGACGGCGCGGGAGGAAACTCTTTACTGTTCAGAATCTTAGCTTTGAATGACTGCAGATGGAAAACCGTTAGCAGTTCTCCAGATAGATTAGGTTTGGCTCCCACAAACCGGCCCTTGAAACTAAGCATCAAATGGACACTTCGAAGTCTCTATTTAGAAAAGAGATTCTGATATCGTTGATTCATTTTTGACAACGAACAATAAGTTCATTATGCTTGGAGCTTATTGGTAATCCAACAAGTTTCTTTTTTCTTTTTTTGATGTTAGAAGGATGACGCATAAAAGAAATTTAAAAAAAATTGCAATTTGTCGAAATTGTGGAAAAACTTTTTTTATCCGAGCCGATACAGTGTTTACTTGATATAATGTCTAAAATGTCGGCCAGAACAAATGTAGAAAAGGACAGCGAGGGTCTAAAAGCCTCGATTCATGGCCCCTCACGGGGTATATCACGCGGCAATGAGGATAGTTCTGGGACTTTTATCGGATAGACATTTGGGACGTATATATAGAGTAAACACTGTATTGAAAATTTAAACCATCTGTTTGGTAGTTTTAAGTCAGTTCTAACACACTGGAAATTACTTCGACTCAACACACTCTAGAGACGCTTTTAACCAAATTCAAAAATTCGAGAAAATTGGGAAGAGAAAGTTTAAAAATATTTGCCCCTGTTCCTTGCATATTCAGAGCTGAGTACATTTGAAATAATATGTATTGGTAGAGTAATCGAAATACTTTTAGTTATGTAAAATAGTATTTCAAAATTTATAATTCAATGGCGACACTTTATTGTTTTTAATCCTATTTTTGTGACACTTTTAACAAAATATTTGTAACATTTTTCTGATTAAAAAGATAACAAAAATGACATCGTTCGAAGCATATTTGCTTTTTCAATCCACAATTTAGTAAAATCTCGATTATCCGAATTGGTGACATTCTCCATTATCCATATACAGTACGTGTTTCACATGTAAACCGTTTAAACCCGACACAGGCAAATTATTGTTCAAATCAATAAGGATTTTATCTAACACCGTAGCTAAATAACTATTCTATTGTCCAAATGTTCTTCTATTGTCCCGATGTTCTACTACATCGCGAATTAAACCAGTAAATATAATCCAAATTACACCGTGTTTAGTGTCGTTTCAATCAGAAAAATGTTACGAATTTGCCAATTACAGTTTCAAAAAAATAACAACCAAAATGTTTCGTCACTGGATTAGTATTGTACACAATATAAGTGACATTTCGGTCGCGAATTTTGCACATACAGTCGGGGACAATATTAAGTGGACACTTAAAAATTGCATAACTTTTTTAAGATTGATCCAAATGATTTGATTTTTTTTTAGATATTACGCTGATTAATTTGCCAGAAAATAAGTAAACAAAAATGTTTTTAGATTGCAATTGGTTGGAATGATAAAAAAATGAAAAAATGATGATTTTTTCATTATTTTATGTAAGCCTATAACGATAATTTAAGAAATGTGTTTTGTAGATTCCGGTAACGTATATGTATACTGAAAATTGTATCGAAATCGGTCAACGTTGCAATGAGCTACAAACGTTTCAAGATGAGAGTTTATGGGTGAAAGTCGCAGATTTTCGACCTTGCCAGGGAATTTCGCCCTTATGTAGTCATCTTTAAACGTTTGTATCTCATGACAACGTTAACCAATTTCAATGAAATCTTCAGTATGCATGTAAGTTACCGGAATTTGCAAAACACATTTCTTAAAGTACCGTTGTAGGCTCAAATAAAAATGTAGTAAAATCATCATTTTTTTCATTCTTTTATCGTCCCAACTAATTGTAATCTAAAGAAATTTTTGTTTACTCTTTGTCCAGCAAACTAGCCAAAACATTCTTCTAAATTAATTACGGCATATCTCATGGAGCAAAATGTTAATATAATTAAGTGGTCAAGTCAATCTCCAGACTTGACCCAATTGAACATTTGTGGGATTACGTTGGATGTCAATTGGGGAGTCATTCATTTACTAATAAAGCGGAGTTAATGCGAAAAATTACGAAAATATGGTTTAAAATACCACCTAAGCATTGTGTTTGATTAATCGAATCAATGCCATGCAGACATCAAATCCAAGGGTTATCCAACATCTTATTAGATCATCATAAAAAGTATAAACACCTGCACATTGTTGTTTTTTGTTAAAAGTGATTACATGATTCAAGCACAGTATGTTTCTTAAATTTTGTCACGAACTTTTCTTTCGTTTCCTTGACTTAATATTAATTTGTAGTGCTTATACAAGTATAATCTAAAAAAAACTTATTGTATGTTCATGTATGATATGTAATCTGTTCATGTTATTTTTAATTCGGACATATGTATTTCAGGACATTAAAAATATACACTAATTCCCAAACGACTATATTGTTTCTTAACTTTTGTCAGTAAGTGTATCTTTGTGAGCCTCGCCAGATTTTTTACCTCTACGGAAATAAAAAAGCAATATGTGCCTATAATGTTCGTTTTCGCACTCCATGTTCAAAATGACACAGAACTAACAATTTTAATCAAAATTGCGTGTAATTTGCTTCAAAAGTAACGTAAAAGATGTAGTTATAAAATGTCAGAAAGAAAAGAAACGCAACGTTAACAGAAGTCAATCAAACAAAACATAACGCCAGGTATTAGTGAAAACCGATATTACTTTCTTGCCAGCCTAGTATTTTGGCGAAAGCCGTGCGAGGATTAAGCATTCGTAATTTAAAGGGAGCAATGAGACGCGATTCTGTGAACGGTAGAGCCAAGCTCTCCTCACTTCTGTACCAAGCTTCATCCGAGCGCCCGGCAATTGGATAAAGACGACGCGACGCGAGGATACATTTGAGGTTGGCTCAGTGCCAACAGGTCTTTCGAAAAATATATATATATTTTCACCTACATTCATGCATAATGTCGTCTCCGCAATACACGTAAATCCTGGAACGGACTTTCTCGCGATGGTTTTTGTTGAGATATGCACACCCTCGTCCGTAAGCATTAGAATGAAGAATGAAGAATAAAAGAGTCGCACAACACACCACGAAGAATAAACCAAAACCCAACCATTCTTAGCAAATTACCACATCTTCGAAAATTTTGTTTCAACACGGCACAATTTAAATCATTCTTGGTAGTTTATTGATAGCTATATCTATGTAAAACGAGAATTAATATGTTAGGTTGTCGCGTATTAAATGTCCGACTTTTAACGCAAACTAGCAAAACATTATATCTATAATTTTAATTATATCAACACTCGTGTATTATTACGCTAACAAAACTTTATATCTAACGACCTCGATGTTAATGCGACCTTTGTAAATAAATAAAGAAAAAAAAAGAAAAAATAAACACAAGTGTAAACACTTTTTCCTAATAAACTGATCGATCAAAAGAAACACTATTGCAAGCAACATATTCTGTTAATGAATTATCTGTTTCTCAACTGAATTAAGGTAGAAATTGAATTTCTTGGCCGTTCGCGTTCTTCATTTATGAGATTTTCACTTTTACTAGTTCTATTTTGTGGTTTTACCATTAACGGTTTTGATCAAACATCACCTATTACTATCGCCAATGTGTTGCTTTTCCATTCATATAAAAAGAATGCACGACGACCGTATTGACTGACATTGAAATAAAATTTATTTGAAAGTGAAATTCAATATCTCAATAATAACGGAAGATGGAACCATAAAGACTAGCTTTGTACCGTAAAATAATCTATACTAAACTCTTGGAGAGCGTAAGAGTATTTCTCAATCGAAACGCTTAGTAACATTGTAAATCGGACATGTCATTCGTGACAACTTAATAATAATACAACAGAACTCGAACAGGCGATTAGACACGAGTGGAGACTCAATTAGATAAGTTTAAACATATGCCTACCTTGAAATATTATTTAATTCATTCAGTTTTTAAATAGGAAACGAAAGTATGTACTTTTCTGCATAAAATCCGTAACAGACAATTCACACATAATATCGCCATTAATCAGAAATAGAAACATTAACCTCTAACAAGGGACATCACGAATGTGGATTAACACGTGGATTTGAAAATGCGTACAGGATATTTTTTTTATCTGCAATGATCCATATTTAGAGTGTGAAAACACCTTTAAAGTTGGTGGTGAAAACCCTACATTTGCTAATATCTCGGGAACTAAAAGGTCCAGCACAATGATTTTTTTTTTTAATTTCTGTTTTCCATCAAGGAATGCAGTCAAATTAAAAAAATGTATCATTATAGATAAAAAACAATACGTGTCAAATATTTTTCAACAAACTATATCCTGTATAAAGGGTGTAGCCGTATAAGGAGATCAAAAATGCCCTCAAACCAAATTAATTTTGTAATAGGCCATTCGATAGCTTATCCAAAGAAAATACTTTGCGCCAATTTTCAGCCCTTCGGTAATTTCTCTTACCCTTTTAAATTGAAAATTCTGAAAAAAATCAATCATATTTTAGCTATTAAAACGCACATCTATGAATTTTTCAGAATTTTTAGCTTTGAAACCGGATTTGAAAGAATAAAAAATCTTTTGAAATGTCGATTTCTTGCAGAAGTTACGAGATACTAAGTTTATATTTTTACAGTTTTTGCGTCTCGTTATCAGTTTATAAGTTTAAACATCCCGTTAAAGTGGAGGCACATAGTTAAGACATGTATTATGAGTCACATGAACATGGTACTTGTACGGGCATGGAAAAGGTAAAAAATAGCGGTTTTTTATTTTTTTAAATACGTGCCCCCACTTTGAAAAATCTGAAAAAATTATATATCAACAACCATAACGAGATGCTAAAACTGTAAAAATATAAACTTAGTATCTCCTAACTTCTTCGAGAAATCGATATTTCACAAAAGTTCTTTCATTTTTTAAAATTCGGTTTTGAGGCTAAAAATTCATGGATGTGCATTCCAATAGCTAAAATATGCCTGATTTTTTCAGAATTCCCCCCCCCCCCTGTCGACATACAGGAATGAAAATTAGTACGAAGAATTTTCTTTGGAGAAGCTATCGAATGGTCTATTGCAAATTTAATTTGGTTTGGGAGCACTTTTGACCTCCTTATACGACTACACCCTTTCATTAAAATGTATTATTTCATTAAAATATGTTTACACTTTACACTACAACATCGAGTCAGACTCGTGACAAAGATTCCGAATAGAGGCTAATAAATATGTACTTATGTTATTACGTTCCCTTTAAATCGAAATAAAATTCTATTTTGTTGTTGTCAATGCACAGCCATTAGAGGACATATACTATACGAATAGAATAGCTATAAATTTTCTCCTTCTTCGAGGAAATTATGAACTATAAAGAAGACTCGCTGCAACCGTAAAATAAATCGTGGTGCAAGGTGTTAAATACATTTTACACTATTTATTTTTTCATTTAAACATCTATAGGGGTTTAGGAACTTAAACAAATTTTGAATTTTTGTCGGCTAGATTCAACGTTTGGCCGACTGCGCGTCGTATCCCGTAATTTGCTCCGAACATTGTTTTTCTGCGCTTATATCGGCGACTCTGTGCGAGCCTGTACGTTAAAAGTATAAAACGGGGATGCACGATTGCAGATAAAACTGGAAAGTAATAAGTCGAAGGATCTCGGCATTGTTCGAACAGAGATTATAAAGGAGTGGGGGGGCTCCGGGTGTGCCAGATAAGAACAGAGACGAGGATGCACGATCATCGCTGCGGGGCATAAGGTGAGATAGAAAGGGCGGGGGAGAGGTAGGAATTTAGTTTAAAAAATATATGTGTGTATGATCGATCAAGTAAACACGAATGTAAGTAGGTCATGAGCGTTCGCTCGTCAGCGTACGCTTCTTCCGTGCATTTTGCGGCGGAAGCTTCTGAAATTTACCAAGAACTTTCGAACCGCCTTCTGCTGTCAGGTCGCGTCGCGGATTTATTAAAGAACATCCGGCGATGATTCATGCCCGTTCAAAGTTACCACTCGATATCATGTTCCGTTACAATATCGGTCGTTATCATTAAATAGGCAAACTTTCGTCCGGGCGTGGGCGTGGTGGTGTTGGACTGGGAAAGACTTCGATTTCAGCCATCCCCGCGGATTGTTCACAATGAAAACTTTTCTCCGAGGAGATTATCTCCGCGATTTTAATTCGAGCCGATCGACGTCACGCGAGCACACGGGCTGTTTCACGGGCCGATCGTTCAATACACGATTAATCGCCGATCGTTAGACACGTTAATCTTTCTATTGTTCTAAAAAATGAGTAGCAAAATGAAGGAGGCAAAAATGAGTAGGTGAGGGTGCCGATTACTGTGCCTCTATTGATTATACTTATTGGGAAACGGGTATTACGTTTTTTATATAATATTAATGTATAATTTTTATATAAATTTAATTAATATATATATAATTAATGTATAATTAATATAGGCACAGTAATTGGCACCCCCGCAGTAATTGGATCCCTTACCCTAGCTGTAATTTGAAACAGTAAAAACATTAAAAGAATTGAAAAATGCTGTATTATTAACTGTATTACTATATTAATTGTACTATTAACCCTTAGACAGCAGAAAACGTATTTTTATAGGTACCTCTTGTAGACACGTTAATCTTTCTATTGTTCTCGGTGCTATTGGTGTTCATTTAATTAATTCGCTCAAAACTAAACAATTGTATGACGAATTTGATACTCTGGGTCAAAATAGGCCCGAATTGCGCCGTTGCGTTGGGTAGTTAAACATGTTAGGAAAGAAAATTAAATGGTTAGTTCATCCCAATTTGTTGCAGTTCAAACGGAAAACTTTTATTTTGCATACAGTCCACAGTCCCACAGTCTAGTGATTTCTTACGCTGTAATTGTTCACAATGAAAACTTTTCTCCGAGATGATTCCCTCCGCGCTTTTAATTCGGGCCGATCGACGTCACGCGAGCACACGGGCTGTTTCACGGGCCGATCGTTCAATACACGATTAATCGCCGATCACGTTAGTCACGCTCTCTTTTTTTGCAGGTGCCCGGAGTACTTTCCTTGCTCGATATCCGAGAGCATTTAGCTGGATCGCGCGTATACGTGAAAGACTCAGTCACCGCGCCGCGACGTCTTAAACTAATCAGGAAAGTACACACACTTTATCGTTTGCGCGCGAGAACACGGGCTTCGGTGCACTTAACGCATCGAAAGCCCGCCGGGGGTGTAAGTGCACCTGTACACACGCCTAAAGTGTGTGCACTTTACGTATGCATTCAACCCCCACCAGTATACCCCGCACGCGCATATGCACCGCAGAACCTTTTATCGATGAACAAAAACCGGGTGAGAATATTTTCCTGTGCCCGGCGGACTCCCTGCAGAATTAACAGTGTTAACACTTAACCGCCGCGCCGCGCCGGCACATTTTCAAATATTTTAGCCGCTCATCACCCGCTCCTGGTAATGTAGGCCACGGTGTTACTCGGAGCAAGACTCGGTGTTCTCGTACAATAGATTACAGAGTGCCCGCCCATTTCCCTCCGCGTCTCAAGTGTTTTTATTTATTCAAACACCATGAAATAGCATTTTCTCCGCGATTCCGACGAAACGCTACTTTTTCGAAAAAGTTCTTTGCACATCCGTTAGGAAACGAATTATTCTAATGTCTCGGAAAAAACGCAAGTTGCTCGAATTCATTTCGACACATTGTTGTTATCAATTAATTCAATCGAGAGCATTTTTATTCGTGCTCTCGTATTTCATGGTTGTACCACTGTCCAAATCGTACCTTTCGAATTTTGGACGTAATATCTCAACAACACCGCTTCTAGCGACAATAATATGTACACTGTAATGAACGATATTGGTTCACACGTGGTGTATATCTGTCACCGACGGCGCTTACTGCTGTACTCTTATAATTTTCTGCATATGTTCGCTGCTTTCATACATTAAGTAAATTATTGATAAAATCACACTCCTTATTCCGTAGTGATTCTTTAGTATTTAAATAATTTTTTAATACAAGCAAAATCGTATTAGCTTCATTCAATATTTTCTTATGTTCGTTTGAAATGAAACTTTTTCTGTATCTTGAGTCGCACCCACATGAGATTCTCAAATTGTACTGGCAGAAGACATCGAAGAAAACACTGCCTAGAATGTAAGAAATGGGTGCATGATCTTTGCGCTGGAGTTAACAAAAAAACAAAGAAATATATTTGTGATGTTTGTACTAGTCGAATATGTGACAATGATATGATAAAAATATTTGCATTGAAATAAATTGCTTATGAAATGTTTACTTATTTTTGTACAATTTTATTTTTGGGTACGACTTAAGGTGTATGTGAATCCTTAGTCGTACCTATTCTAACTTTTTGTACATGTGCTAATAATTACTATTTCCATTAATATTTTTTGTTTTCGATGTTAGAGATGTACGGTATATTCGATAAAGTTTCACTGGATACAAAAACTTTTGACATAACTTGTATTTCTTTCAATTTATGCACATTTTGCGTTATTGGGTACGACTAACCAGCCATACCCTACGTCAAACACGATTAGAGGGATATCTAGCATTTATCAAAATGTGGGTGTCGATTTTCACTCGAACGAAACTCGCTCGTATGTGAGTTAACATAATGCTGGACACATGTGTAACAACTTTAAAACGAGACACTTTACACAAAGCATTATACACGACTTTAGATTATTTATTGTCACATAGAATGTTCCGATAAGCTCTCATTATTTTGAATACACTGTGGTGTAACATTACGCCGAGAGAAATTTATCATAGCGTTATTATTATATGTATAAGCGTAACTTCTAGATTGCGGATTCTCTGCATTTATGGCAAAAATGAGTAGGTGAGGGTGCCGATTACTGTGCCTCTATTGATTATACTTATTTTTAAAGCATAATGAATATTAGAAAACAGGTATTACGTTTTTTATATAATATTAATGTATAATTAATATAGGCACAGTAATTGGTAACCCCACAGTAATTGGTTCCCTTACCCTATATCCCGGAGTCTTTCATACTGATTTCATTCTTCGATAATCATTTCAATTCGATAGCTCTGTAGCGCAGCGCGCAACTCCGAAAACGATGACGCACGAATGCATACTTTACATTCGCGTCGAAACGACGCGACAATAGCGTCGTCGACCATAAGGAATAACATAAATAGGAGTTGACCAGACTATTTTACGACTTAATGTTCTTGTAGTTTTGCTAGTTTTCGAGTCAATTCAAATATATCTCACAAAGTTCAAAACACGAAAACGATTTTTACCCTTCTATAATAATATTAACGTTGACAGATATTGTGACAGTTTATGTAGGTTTCGTTTATTATACCGATGCTGCAGCTTCTTTCCATTTTGTTTATAAATTTCTTACATCGGACATTGCTTCAACCACAACTTTGAGCATTAACATTCATATATGGTCCTTAAATGAAAATTCACTCATTTTATGTTTCAGCTGCTGCAAAATCGTATACACTCCTGTGATAATATTGTCGTTTCAAGTATTTGTTTAATACTCGAATTACGAAACTCGCCAAATTGACAAATGAAAAGTTAAAGTGAATACATTAATGTAAAAATTCATTTCTAAATCTGTACAAATAATTCCGTCACCCATCTACATATGAGTGACACGGCAACGTGTGTTAATCCTTTTACTGTTTCAAATGTCATCTAGTCATTTTTGTCAGAAACGAATTAAATCCGCAGTGTAGTAATAAAAATCTGAATAAACACTCGCTTATTATTTTTTTTTTTTAAATATGATCTCAAGTTCAAATACAAGTAAAATACAATATGTCGAATGAATGAAAACTATGGAAGGAGTCACTTGTGCAGCTGTGTTGCTGAATTTGAGATTGATAGAAATGAAAATAGAAAATGATATAATCCTGTAATGGTATCCTGGAATCTCTCATGTCTCCAGTAAAAATTACTGTATACTGATTGTCGTATCAGCTTTCATGTTCTTTTGAATATTTGGGTTTTATAATCTTAACTATACAATTGACAATGTTTAGGACCGTTCGCTGCTTTATTTATCAATTTGTTGAAACATAATATATTTTCGAAGATACTGTTAATCTTTTTATGATCACTAATACAGCAACTGTACCTTTAATTAATTGACCACAAACTGAGTAATTGAATAACTATCTTGATACTCTGGGTCTAAATAGACCCGGTCTTCGCTGTCGTACACAGGGTGAGTCTCGTAATATGAACACTTCAAATAACTAAGTAACATTAAGTTATTCGTTGTACGAATAAATATTTCAAACAAATGTTGCATGGTTTCCAGAGGGACGTACAGTACTGCAATCTGTTTTTTCTTACTTCTCTTTTTTTTATCGAGATATGGGGTTCACTTTCAGTTGTTTAAACGGAATGCCCAATATTTTTTCTCGAATTCGAATAAAATACCAAATGCTCCATGAAAAAATATCACACTAAACAAAGCTTGAAATGAATAATTTCTAAAGTAATTGTAAAAGAAATATTATTTAAAGCAATGTTCCAAGTGTTGTCGGATTCATTATTAATCATAATCGGATTACGAGTAAACGAAGAACTATTTCTAGTGTTTCTGCAGTTATTGCGGCACTTGTACTAACGATACGTTCTCGGACATATATGGCCCATCGTTGATGGCTCGCAATAAACTTAATTTTTAGTGTTTAAAAAATGAAATAAGTTTGGGGATATCTTAGTAATTATTAACTTTGCCCTACTTCATCCGAATTCGAGACAAAATATTTGGCATTCTATTTGAAAAACTCAAAAGGTGACCCTCGCATCTCGTTAAAAAGAAGAGTAACAAAAAACAGATTACAGAACTGCATCCCCCCCCCTCCTTTAAACCGTGCAGCATTTGTTTGAAAAACTTTTTCGTACAACAAATAACTAAGGAGTTGTTTGAAGTCGTCGCCGTGTTACGAGACTCGCCTTGTATACCCGAAAGCATTTGAATAAATTCCAATTGAACATTTAAGAAGATCCCAGAGTGTGGTACATGTTAATCCGAGAGAACAGTGTACCGCGTTTGACGGTGTAAATGAAGTAGCGATACGTGTTTTCTTCGGTTGTCGAAGGATCAAGAATCGCGGGAGAAGTCGGGATCTTAGCCGAGGGGAAAATCGGGCTTGAGGGACTCAACGATAGGTGTCCGGGAACGTGTAAAATGGTAATTCGAAACGGTGCACGGCTCGCAGGAAAATTGCGGTGAGAGGAATAGGCGCACGCGGCGCGCGTGATCGTTATCTAATAATGAGAAAGAGCTTAACGCCGCCGTGGCGTTCGTTCGTTCTTTTCCCCCGGATTTCGTGCAGAACGGTTCCGCGGAGCCCGTGCCATTTCCAAGTAACACAATTGCGAACATCGATTCGAACGGAGAAACTAGATACGAACGATTATTCCCGGCCGGATGTATTATATAGCTCGCGTGTGGATAACAATACGACAATAGGCGCAGTTTGCGTTGTATATGCGGAAGAATCGTCGGATGGGGTGGAGTGAGAGGAAGGGAGGGGGAGGGGGAGGGGGCTGGGAGGAAGGAACAGTCGTGAAGTAGAGAACGGTTCGATTCGAAATCGACGAGGGAGTTCTTATTCGAAACGCAGAATTCCTGCAAAAAAAAAAAAGAACTCGAAGGAATGAAGAAAACGGAACGAAGAAATCGCGGGATTCGGAACACCGCGATCGTCGTTCTCGTTAACCTACTTACTTTATTCACAGCATTCATTCATCCGCTTCGCGCGACGCGTATATCTATATGTGTGTGCCCGTCTATATGCGCTGGTGTGTACGCGTATGTGTGTATGTATCTGCGTGCGTATGTGTGTGCATCCGTGCATCACTGCCGGTGCTTTTGCGCATTCTACACGGGACGAATCAAAAACGAGCCTTTATCGTGTTTCGCACGCAAATGGCGTTCGAACGGGTAACGGCGGCGGCGTGTAACCGCGATTCCGTCGCTTCGGCTAATCTTCCTTATCTCCGACCGCATCCGCCTCATCTCGATTATCTCGCGTGCCCGCGTTACCAAGTTTCGCGAGCGAGCGAGTTAGCCAGCCAGCCAGTTAGCTGGTTCTCTCTCTTTCTCTCTCTCTCTCTCTCTCTCTCTCGTCCCTCCCTTCCTGCGGCGAAAACGAACACGAAAATAGGATCCCGAAGCGGGCGATCGAACGACCGTGAGAGCCCGCGACCGTGTAATCGTTTCCAGGAGGATCGATCCTCGCCAATTAACATGGGCGAGGTTGAAGCCGTGTCATAAACCACCGAACACAGGATAGCCCGGGATATATTCCGGTCGTGTAATCGGCCAGGATACCGCCGGAGAGGGTGGTTAAAGGTATCCGCTCTCTCTGGCGTGCTCGGTTTCTCTCGCCGCCCATGACACGCAGAAACTGGGCCAGGACGCACGTAGAGATCGTCGCCTCGATTCAAAGATTTTGCTCGCGGGGCTCGTCGGGATCGTCCACGAGTCGTTTCTCGAGAACAGAGAGTTTCGGCAACGAGGTTCATCGATAGCCACCGCTCGACCCAGGAACGCGGGCTGGTGTTCGTTCCTAGGTCGATCTTGGTGAGCGCCGCGGGTGCTGTCGTCTTGTATTATCGATTGACGGAGGTTATGTGGTGTCGAGTCACCGGGGCACGACGACCGCGGATAATAGAACGAGAAATTCTATTCTAATCGTATACGCGACGCCAACGAGTGAATAGAATCTCTTTTACGGCGTTCGCCTTTCTTCCTTCTAGGCCTCTTTTATCCTTGAACATCCCCCTCCCCTCTCCCTTCCCCCCCTCTCTCTCTTCGTACACGTATATATATAGATAGATAGATAGATAGATAGATAGATAGATATATATATAGCATTCATTCGCACTTGCTCTCTTCCTCGACCTCTCTTGCTCTCCCTCCCTTTGGTTTCTCGGTCTATTCTTCGCCGTGTACGCGTTCTTTCATCTTGCCAACCCCCGTACGCAGAGGAGGAGAAGGAGAAGGATGAGAACGAGGGGAAACTGTCGCGAGCCGATGGATGGATGGATGGATGGATGGGATAGGATGGATGGATGGGCTGGGTCGGTGTTTAAGAATTTGGAAACGGAAGCGGCACTCACCTGTACGCGCGTCAGGGTTACACCGTTTGCGGGTACGCGGTGGAAGCCTGTTCGGCGTCAGCAACAGTGATCATGCTCGCGTCGTCGAAAATGGCAGTATTGGCAGTGGCGTAACTGACGGCGGCAGCCACAACAGGGTTGACGGTGGCGGCGGTAGCGGTGGTGACAGCAGCAATAATAACGGCAGCGGTGGCGGTGGCGGTGACGGTAGCGGCGACGGCAGCAGCGGCTACGACGACGTCGGGGACGTTGTACGCGGACGCGGCGGCACTGACAGCGACAGCGTTAGCAACCAAGTCACTTATATCCGAACGATCCGGGGACACCATCATCTCCTTGCTCGTCCGATCGCGTACACAACCAACGACGATGCCGACGCCCGCACTGGCCACGGCGCACTGTGGTCGCGTTACCACGAGTACCATCGTCGTTGTCTCATCGTCGTCGCCGTGTCCGACACACGTTCCAGTTCCAGAGAAAGAAAAAAAGCGGGGCTGAACGAACAGGCGGCGGTGGCGGCGGCGACGGCGGCGGTTGCGGCTGCGGGTTGCGGCTGCGGCTGCGGCGTCTACCGCGTTACGTTACGGTTCCAGCAACGGTTCGACTCGGTTCCGGTCCGGTCCCGGGGCCAACAATGACTCGAAGAAGGCGGTGGTCGTCCCCCGATCGACTGCACGACACCGATGCTCGATGGCAGGAGACGCCCCAACACGGAGCACCTAGTTCGACGTATGCCGAGCGACGGCTTACCCCGCGATCCGTCTGCGCTCGACCCAACTCGCGCAGTACCGTAACCACCTAGGGTGCCCGCCTATCCAAGATCCCTGACACCCCCTACTCTCCGTTTTACCCCTATCCTCCTATCTACCCTCCGCGCATCCCTTACCCTCTTCGACCGCCCCTCCCCTGATCGCCTCTCACCCTAGACTCTCTCTCCTACCGGCCACTTAACCGCGAAATTTTGAAGAACTCTTTATTTAGGCCAGTCTCCTTTTTCGATGCCCGGTGCCGAACGCGATCCGAAAGCCCACCGATCGAAATGTCCCGATCGATTCTATCGTACACGAACGATCGACGATAATCCGGCAAAAATTCTCGGTTAGATATAACGTGATCGATCCTTGCGTGGTAGTTTTCAAAATTCATAGTTCGAACTACGTTTCCTGCAATGTCGTGCTGATGAACGAAGGTGATGAGGGTTCGTGGGAACCGTTGGAAAATTACGGGTTTTCGAATGTCAGGGGTCAGGGGGGCGTTAGAGATGTACGATGCTAGGTTGTCTCTTCTAACAGACGCAAACGTATAGAATTGTTTTATTAGTCGCGGGCACCGACAGCCCTTTGGGGTGACCTGAAGCCGTCGGGCACTCAGCGGCAAAGCGGGGGGTTAAGGAAGCCCTTGAAATCAATAGCCAGTCGCTACTGCCGCCGCCACCCTGATCAGGCTGGTCTGCGCTGTGTACGCCGCTCCACTCTCTGACATCCACCTCCCTCATCCCTGATCATGATTTATCTGCAACCTACCTGAGGAAGTCCTGTTCGACTTTAGTTCGCAGTCGAACGTCTCGGTACGAGTATCGTTCGACGGGTTTGATCAAAGGGAGCCACGTGTCCGAGGTGGAGGAGAGCCGATCTGCATCCGCACGATATACCACCGCATACCGTACACCCCCGATGCGCTATATCTATTTTCGCATTCGTCTGCGCATACTGTGTTATTTAAAATAGGGTAAACTAGCAGCTTTCCGTGTCGCGTGGACACACCCGATAGTTTCTCGAAGGAAAATATTATTAGTATTCGCGTGACGTCCGTAGGGGGGATGTTAATGATGAATATAAATATCCGACGACGAGTATTCTCATCAACCAGAGGGGTGGTGTTTTCAGATTAAAATTAGTTTCCTACGGATAGTGAAAGTATACCGTTTGCGTGGAAGCGCTTCAAGTTGCGAATTGTGATCGATCTTTCTTGTAAGCTATCTCGTTGTTGAAAAGACGATGAATTTGATCGTTTAATCGATGGTCTCCTTGTTCTTTGAGTTTTTAAGTACCCAATACACACCACTCTCTGTCTCGCCTACGAACGCTCCTTTCCCCCACCACCATTCGATGGACGAGGAGAAAGTACGCGAGTGCATGTGCACCCAGAAGGTTGCCTGATTATAGCTTGACCTAAACTACTTCGTTTCGCGCAACTACTTTTCGTTTCCAAAAAGTAGAGAATTTTATCCTCAGATTTATCCTCCCACGTAGCTGATCCGATTCTTCGACTCTATTCTGTTGTCGGTCTAATATTACGCGATATCAAGTAACCTTCGCAATAATTGATTAATGATATTTTAAGTACGGATATCATTGCGTGGATGTATTATTATGTTCGGAATTTTATTCAATGTACGTTGTAAGAAAATTGAATGCTACATATACAGGTGAAACAATTGTTCTGTAATACGTTTGATATTATTATTGTTTCTCATAGAGTAGATAATATAATTGCAACCGTTCTACAATTTGCATAATATTCGGTCGTATTGCGCTTTTATTTACACAATGGTGATCTCATTGTTTCGTTCAACGAGCCGCGGTTAATGGCAGCCTGTTCTAAATTGTGACAATCTGTTTCGGATACAGTAATAACGTATAATAATAACATCGAAGCACAATGGCGCAAAAATTCGAACGACGACGATGAGGTCAATTGTTTGAAAAGAAATTCGTTTATAATCTATTCTCGGACGAAAGAATTTTTGTGCTGACAACATGACACACCGGATCGTGTTCATAATTTTGTCAATAAACCGATCGGTCGGAATAAAGAATTGTTGTTCGCTGCTTTGATAAAGGTTGTTCTTTTTTTACCAGTGAACTCTCGAACTATTTCCTTAACGTACCCCCTGTATCCACGCGGAAAGAAAAGCAACTTATACCTATACGTCAGGTATATATTGAGCAATCAGTCGTTTACAATATTTATTTTATAAACACGCGATACGGAGAAATTCCAATCAGATACATTTTTATAATTACAATATTCTCTTATCATGCCACTTCGTTACATATCGGATGCGATCTTTTTTTTTTCTTTCTCCCGTTGAAGGGAAGCTGTTCAAGAGCAAGTAACACTAATACCGAGAACAGAAAATGCGAGCGGCGCACCCTCGTTACAAGTTTATTCGGCGTTCCTGAATGAGTAACACTGAAGCAGGGAAGAATGCAATAAAAAGTATATTGTAGAACGATGAGATGTTGAAATAGTTTTGGATCGAGAAGACGCGAGCACGTCTATTAAAGAGTCGTCAGAAGTACGCTTATAAAATACGATAATATTTGAAGAGTAGTGATATAGATCAGAAGCTCGAAGAATGATAAAAAATATCTAGTGATTATTATAAAAGTCGATATTCGATACAAGTGTATTAAATATATAAATAAATTGGAAATAATGAATGATATAACTCGTAAAGGATAAATGTTCGACGTTCCGTCTTTTCGTTCACATTTCTCACAATTTCCCAATTCCACGTCGGCGTATGCTATAATTCAATTCAACGATCTAATTTTTCATTCATGGAAATATTCGAGACTGTTATGAGACTTCAATGAAGCGTGAATAAAGTTATATTGCTGCCTCTATTCCTAAGGCACGGAAATACAAGTACTCGTGTGTTATATGTTTTTAACTGCGACATGCTCGATATTAATTGTGATGATGGATAATCTACAAAAAAACCTCCGTTTGCAGGTTGAAAAACTTGAACGGTTTCGTTAAGATGAGACTTTAAGCGATACCATATTCGTGTACGCTATGCTCCACTTCTGCAATACATGAACGATCAATGACGAGAAAGGTACGAAGTATTAAAAAACGTCCGCCGTATGACATCCGAGATATCTTTATTTTGGATTTTTATAAGACAAACATAAAGAAATAAAAATACACTGAAGCGTCAAAAATTTGTAATGCATTAAATCGCTTATGTGATATACCATTGCTGATGGATAGAGCCAGCGTATCCAATTTCTGAGTCACGAACCACTACAGTTAATAATCAGCCAGCCCCCCTCCCCCTCCTGACTATATAAGTTAGACATTAATATATTATCTTAAACTGGATACATTATGTACAATCTTACATCGTGTGATTGTTAAGTACGTTTTAATATGTCAAAAAAAAAAAGAATTCATTTCTGTTTCCCTTTTTCTTTCCTCTCGTTTTTTCTTCTCTTTTTTTTTATACACAGATACAGACTTCATTCTGTAAATGAATACGTTTGTTTGAAAGAGTTTATATTTAATAAATTTCGTAATTCCATACATAATTCACTTAGTGACAACACGTGTTTTGTTTCTCGAAGACATCGCCGCAAGCAAATTCGTAAAGCAAAAATCCTTTCATAAGAAATGTCGAAAACGAAAAAAAATGGATGATCTCGGATGGTATTAACACTTCGTTTTTAATTTATGATTCAATATTGAAATCATTAATAGTTTACGACACTCACCGACAACAAAAAAATTTTATCTTTAACTTCTGCATTCTATGCTACTGCCTATGCGATGTGATTTCTTAAAAAAGGATTTAAAAGTTCAGTCGGTTTACCAAAATATAAGCACACTCCTGCAGCGCGTTTAATTCTATTATTGTAAACCACTACCTGTTCATGTTTATAGTATTTATTATGAACAACCGTGTAATACGATGACTGATTTTGATCTCTCCGATCAGTAAGTGGTACATGGTAGCAGGGGGACAGGCTAAGAAACACAGGGGAAGAGGGGATGTGCCAAGTTATGCGGTATTGTAACGGCTGCTCAGAACATTTTTCCAAATAAATATCCTACTATGACCATGACAACGGCAATGAGGATGGCATTTGGAGAAAATTGGCTATTGTTTCGTGAGATCAAACCTCTAGACGCTACTATACTGCTTCGTGGAATCAAACCTCTAGCCGCTGCTAAGGTAGCGTCATTTCCCAATGCTGCATTCTTTAATTTTAATATATCTTCCTACAAATAAAACCGATTTTGAATATATTTGTCGTCTCGCTGCATGTATCTTTCCTATAAATTAAATATATAATTTCTTACCTTCAACTGGATGTTTTCCTGCCTAAGAGTACTTTCTTCTACCCTAAGCTGATTAACTTCTTGTGCTGCTTTTAATAACTTTTCCTCTGCTTCTCCAAGAATCTAATAAAACAAACCCACACGATTATGTTACATAATATGCAATTAACCAGCATCAATAAAACCAAAACGCATGGTAATCATTACCTTGGGTGATGACTTGACAGTATCACCAACTCCTTTGTTTTTACCATTAGTTGTATTTGCTTCTGATTTAGTTGTTGTGGTAGTTGAAGTGGTTTTAGCTGTTGTAGTGTAAGTTACAGGATTTTGAAATACACATTTTAATTTTGATTCCATTAGCTCATCTACATCTGGGTCTTTCCACTTTAAAAAGAATTTTAATTCATAGTCGGTCAAAGTTCAAAATGAAAAACAATTATTGTAATAAAACACAAGGTATATAATTGTGAACACGATACAGTACAAACATGACTTTTATACTATTACATACCAGATCGATATATGTGCAATCGTCATCATCATTAGGTGGAGCCATTAAAGCTTGTACCATAAATTTATGTTTATTCTTTTCCGTCGGATCAAAATCAAATGGTTGTAAAGTCACTGAAAAATATGACAACTAGTAAATGAAGTTTTTAAGTAACCTAAGTTATTCTTCAGAAATTTTATGATATTAACTTTATAAGAAACATCATCGAACTATTAATATTCAATGTATAATTAATTCCGAACTAACCAGTTACTTGAGATGTTTTCTTTGGCATAATAAATCCACAATTAGGACGTACACAATATCTCTTTGGAGCAGTTGTCTTTATTTTAAAGTAAATTTTACGTTTCGTTGGATTCGTTAATGTTATATATGACGTGACCGGTGCTGTTGCAAATGGGCCTGCAATACATTATAAAAATGATTTATCACTTAAAAGTGTTACTCGTATTACATCTTCCACTTGGTCACTCTCTAAAGGAAAAGCAAATATGTATATCTTTCATAAAATTTAAGTTTAGTAATTTACAGTGATGACAGTCTGTGACAAAAATATGATGAACATGTTTAAAATACAATACAATATATATAAAGGCAATGAATAAAGGCAATGAAAAGGCAATGAATATTAAATGTAAACAGTAAGTTGTACACACAATGAACCGTGTTTTTATATATGAACGAAACTATTTGCATGGATTTTACTCTGTGTTTTTCCAAACTTTAAAATATGACAAATTCCAACAGTCACTTCATATGTGAAACAAAGTAAGAATTTACCACAGTAAACACAGCATTCAATATTTTCTTTATTTCATAGTTCATCAAGAAAGTTGTCATTTTATAAATAGCAAAGTGAAAAATTCGAAATAAAAGACATTTAGTAAAAAAAACTGTAAATCGCAGGCATTCGTATTTTTATAGGTTTGCTTAACTTAAATAACAATTAACGATACACGATACATTATATCTCGAATAGTCGAAAAAAATTTCGTAAAAAAAATGGTTGTAAACAAAAATCAATGGACATGCATATATCTTTGTGAAAAAAGAATATGCAAAAATATGCATTTATGATATATATTACGTTAGCCGTGCTTAATTAATTTGTTTTTTTTTATCTTCTTCATTGAACGTTTGTACATACAGGGTGTTTCATAATTATATAGGTACATAACTTTTGTGATAAATTAGCGCGTAAAAATAAAGAAATTCGTACAGATATATGTATGTTCGATTGACTTTTGTTTCGAGTTTCGATGGTGTTACACCAATTGTTTTGATATCTTTAAAGAAATTGCTCTAAATGATCAACGACAACTTTCGATCCGAATACGTGACCCCAAACGTCATATCATTTGACATTCTGATTTCATCAAAAGTGTCAGGTGCAGTTTGTAATCAGTGAGAAACCTCTTCAGTCCGTTACTGGAATATGTCAACGTTTTCTATTGCTTCGTTATAAACCGAAAACTACGATAAATTAAAACAACTGAAAAATGACTATAAATCGGAAACAAGGTCATACCAGACAAACGTTTATACAAACACTTTTTTCATATTTTGCGGGCTACCTTCATCACTGATGATTACTTATGCCCAAATTTTATGGAACATCTTTGTACGCTATGTACATCAAATAGGTATATGTACATAGTACATATATATATATTTATTTATTTATTTATATATACATATACATACATGTAGATATATGTTTGCATAAGTATGAAAAATAAGTGTATGTAATACAACTCGATGATAATGCTGACTGTATATCTCGTGAAAGATGGGACGTAAGAGGGGAGACTGAGAAGTCAATCATGACTGTACTTAGCTCTGACAGCGAATGACGTACAACGAATGGGGTTAGGTACGGCCGCGAAGGCTGATTGTACCTACTAAATCGTCGTGCCTAATCTTATTTAGTCGTAAATCAGAATGCAATCAAATTGGCTATCGGAATCAACCTTACGTCATCTTGACAACGTAGCACACAGTGTGCGACGGTTTCATGAGACCGAACAATGCGCCTCATTTTGTCACGAAATCAGGATAGAGACTCGAACGGAACGGAAGACAAGACAAAAGAAAAAGAAACGTGCGAAGAAAACTACACATGAAAGAATGATTCGTCGTTTGAGCGTACCCTGGAACCGTAGTTCGTTTTCCGGTTCGATAATTAAAGCTTGATCCTGCTTCACCATCCTGCCTGGCAGTCGACCGAATCCTACGGACGATTAGCCGCAACACTTTCGAGTGCGTAAATAAAACAATACGGGACCACGTCTTGACAGGTTAATCAACGCTCGTTATGATTTTGTGCAACGGCACCGCTGTGTCTCGCACTCACTACTTTCCGGGATTCCGTTGGACTAATTCTGATTTTTGCTCTGAATCGAATACGCATGCGTCACGACGGAAATTATCAGGAGTACAGCCGTTACGTCACGGACAGACGTTACCGCGGTAATCATATTCGCTACTTCTGCACGTCCCAAAACTTGAAATGCCGGTAAAAGACGCACCGTACAAACCAGAGACCAAAAACAACAGTTATTTTAGACACTTTTTCTAAAAACGATCATGAACAAAATATTAATTGTTATTCGAATGGAAGTCAAGCGTTGGTAAATTTTGCAGATAGTTTTCGAAAAACGAAACAATTAAAAGACTTATTTGTTATGGTTATAAATATCCATTATGAACTAATTATGGACTAAAATTTTTCTGATCACTAATAACTATTATCGATGACAGAAGTCATTTCTGGTTACAAATCACTATTATCAACAACTAGAATTGTTTTCGGTTATGAATAATCATTATCGCTGATGAGAATTATTTTTTTAGTCATCACTCAGATTGATGACACTACCCAGTTTCGTATTGGTTACGAGGTAACCAATATCGTTGGTGATACTTATATGTTCGTTACATTAATAAAATATTGGTTATGTTAATAAAAACTGTCGTGTAAAACGATATGTACATTCTTTTTCTAGAGTAACATATATAACATAGCAAATGGCATAAATATTTATTTATGTTTATGGAATGAAATATGATATGTTATTGCCGTATATTTTAATCTGTACCAAAATCGAAATTGTTTTCAACATACACACAGGGTGTCCCAAAAATGTTGTAATTCCTTGAAAGGGGGTCAATTCCTAGGGTTATCTGAAGTAACTTTTTCCTTTGCGAAAATGTTCTCCGCGGCTATGTTAACGAGTTATTAACGATAAACATGGACCAATCAGAGATGCGCTTCGTGGGTTCTGTCGCCGAGCCGGAATCCCTCCGCTGTAGTCACGTTCTGATTGGTCCATGTTTTTGTTAATAACTCCTAAACAAAGCCACAGAGAACATTTTTGCAAAGGAAGAAGTTACTTCAAATGACGCCAGTAACCTCCCTTTTCAATGAAGTACAACATTTTTGGGACACCCTGTATTTCAGACTTGTAATTCACATAGTATTTTTTGCGTGAGATTGGTAACCACGCATTTTCTTTACTAGACTTCACCATACTACAGTGATGAGATATTGGACGGTTTTTCTCACGTATGCGCGATTAAACCAGTACTGTATCTACGTTGTGGAGAAAGTACTGGGGAAGTGTTGGCGGGAAAGTGCCGGAAGAGTCCAGGACGATATATTATATATTATGAGTATATATATATATATATATATATATATATATATATATATATATATATATATCTACAAACATACACACATGTTGTATATTCATTTTTCAAAATTAAATCATATCTTGCGAAATTATGCGGGGTGACCAAGGTACCCCATTTTAGCCAATCTTATTACTTCACTGATGCCAATCGTCGCGCATGCGCAAGAAAAACCGTCCAATATCTCATCACTGCCATACGGTGATTGAAGCGGTTGATTCATTTGTGTTTGTCGTTGTTACCAATAAAGCCGGTCGAGCACATGGTCGTCTTTGAACTCATATAAAAGAATCGACTTTTAGAAAACATGGAGTCTGTGATAGATCCTAATTTAAACGCAGATGTTTATAGGAATATGACTGCGGCAGACAGGCCGCCAGTGATTGACAATAATTTGCAATTCATTTTGATTCACAATGGTAACATCATATAGGTTAAATCTTCAATATATTCGTAACGAAATGTACACAATGTTTAACTCCGAATAACAAAAAGATTCATTTTTGTTCATTGGATTGGTGGGAAAGTAATGTCGATTTTGTGAATGCATAAGTACAGCAATTTATTATAGTTATTACTTCATTTAGTAAAGTATATACTGTAATAGAGGATGAAATACAGATTATATAGAAAACAATGGGCATTAAATTTATTTATGTATTTGTATAACTATTTTACTTTCCTATTAACAAAGTAAGATCTATTTAAACATGAAGATGTTAGCATGTAATTTTATTTACAGAAAAAAGTGCTATTCTTGGAGGTACTAATATGACAGATCGCTATTGGAGTGGTACTGTTTGGTATTACAACGACATTTCAGATTTTACTAGAGAGAAAGCTTTTATCGCTACAAAAACAGAAAGTGGTGTATGCGATGGTGCTCATTTAGGACAGGACAAATTTGTAATTAGCGAAGATAGTGGAGTCTTGCAAGTTTTAGGCTTAGTTGAAGCAGCGGATACACAATTACAAGAATTACATTCTTTAGGATATGCTTGTCTACATGACAACAGCCTTTTAACACTCTCAGTATTTCAAGACAATGCACACATAGTTACAGGTGGAATGGATTATTGGTAAAATACTTCAAATCTTTCACTTAAACCATATGCGAAAGGATTAATGCAGAAATATAATTATATTTTAGTGTGAAGGTGTGGGATACAGCAGAATTAATTGCAACACATTCATTTAGTTTTGCTCACACAGATATAGTTACTTCTGTTGATGTTCAGCCAAGGAGCACTACTACATTTGTATCAACATCATTGGATTGTGAAGCACTGATGTGGGATATAAGACAACCGAATCCAGCACAAAGTGAGTGCTACTACTATCAGCGTGCAATTGCTTTTGTTTATATAAATAAAATATGTGCTGTTATTTTCTATTTAAGGTATTTTGAAGAAACAGTTGTTTGGTTTGACCACAGTGAATTGGAATTCTGTTCTGGATCATATTATAGCTATAGGTACCGATAATGGAGACGTTATATTAGTCGATACCAGAAAAGCAAGTGATTCAGTATTACAAAATGCAAAAGTATTTCCTAGATCAGTTCATAAACTTTTGTTTAATCCAAATCCAGAGAGGTATTATAAAGAATAAAATTACAGCTTTAAATGAAAAAAAATTTTATTAATCATCTGAAAATGAAAATTTAATCATTTCTTTGTGTTGTATTTCTAGATCGGAAGAAATAGCATGCTGCTGCGACGACACTCTTGTGCGTGTACTTGATATAAACAGGAATTTTTCATTGATATATGAAAATGAAAGACATACTGATTTTGTACGCGGACTCGCTTGGTATAAAGATGAATTAGTTTCTTGCTCTTGGGATAATTCTGTGAATAAACATACAATACATCCCTGTGATGATCATTGATTTCTATTAGAATATTTTAAATTTCAGTTATATTTTTAGTTGTATACTGGCATTATTTTTCTTATTGATATGTTCGAAAATAGATTTTTTTACATCATTAGCTAAGCCACATACATAGTGGAATTCTGCCCCAAGTAATATAGGAAAATTTTTTACAAATATAAATACACTCCTAGTGATTATTTATTTGTGTTCTTTATAATTCAAATTTCTTATTCCATATGAACAAAATTAGAAAATAATAATTAAGTTTTTTTTTTAAAAAGAACATTGTGGCAAAATATATCTACAGATTATTGTTTTATTCCAAAATTAACTTTTTGTTACACATTCCGTTCTTTATGTTTTTGTATCAGTCATAGCGTTGTAGTAATAATAACTTAGTACAATAATTTTTGCTTCAGTGAAATCATAAAATATTTAAAGAGAATATATCGGACAAAAAGTTAAATATAAGAAAAACTTCACCACACTATTTGTTTGCATACTCTTCAGTGATGGTTAAAAGATGTTAAATCAGCGTAAATAGCTATGTTTTGTATTATTAAATGAATGAATGAATAATTTGTGTAAAATATATATTTGAAAAACACTAATGTTGACATAAATAAAAAAGACTCACAGTTTATTTTCAATACATAGCATCTGATGACATGTATATATGTCAATATAATGATGAAATTACAAATCAGTCAAACTTTTAAAGTACATAAATGCTAACCCTTCGATACTTGAAAGATTTGCAACTCTGTTTCTAATAATATTATAAGTTGGTAGTTAATATTTAAATATTCATACTATGAACAAGCAGAAAGGTTTCTTCATATTTACTTGATGGGATTGTATGTAAACACAATTATTCTAGGAAACACTTGATAATACAGTTCATGAAATAATTTGATTTCGCAAAAGAGAAATATATAGCATTATAGATAAAATCATTATCTCTATACATATCTAGAGACAAATTATTATGGACTTTTTAAATTTACCATGTGATAATTCATTTGAAAATTCCTTTTTTTCGTTTTTTATCTGTTCCTACAATATATTACTTTATTTATATGTTCACTTCAATTATTAAAATATTGTTTATATGATAAATCCTTTGCACCAGCGAATTCACAAATGCTTGACTATAAGGTATAAAATTTCATAGAATAAACGCTTACTGATATGATGCCCATCTAACTATTTCCACTTTAATATTCATAAAAATTTATAAGATGTTATTTGCTTCGATTACAAACATTCATTATTTCTTTCATTCTCAATAAGTTTGTATCCTGAAAACTGTGTGCAAAGTCGTAGAATAAATAATCTACTTGTCAATGTTTCTTGTTGTACATACATGTTGTATTGTATTGTATATAGATTACATCTATCTATTTAGATGTAAATAGTTTTAATTCTATTTTTTTCGAAGTTATGATGACTATTTCACTGTATCATTCGTTATGTTATAAATTTCTCTAAGGAAAGTATTGTTTGACATTACATTAAATATTCATAAAAATGACAGTGGGAGGATGAATCAATTATATATATATATATATATATATATATATATATATATATATATATATATATATATATATATATATATAAAATGTCTAACTTTCACAGTGTTTATATAATATGATATTAGTTAAAAAAAGATATAAGTTGTGATTTATGTAACTAGAAAAGAATGTTTTCGCATTAATCCAGTTTTATGGCTACAAAGCGGCACCAGTTACTTAAGAAGATTAGTAATTGAATCTAAATAACAGATATAATTGTATAATATTTTTATTTGATGATGATTTGTATGTACACATAATTAACATACATATATATTTCATTTAATATCTCGACTATTTAAGTAATGTTTTACTGATGCCACTTTTATTAAAAATATAAGAATATATTTTTCTTGATATGAGCTCTTATATACTTAAGTTAAATGAGTATGTTTGACAAAATGTACAATTATGAACTTTATAATCATCTGTATAATTCGTAAATAGTGATTATTATGCGACATAAAACACGTACAAAGAATGATTTTTTTTTACCTGAATTGAAATGTAAACAATTAAAAATAAATTGCACATAGATCACGTAAAGTTTCAATTGTTTGTTGTTGTTGTATGTACTGTATTCCTAAAATTCATGAAGAATAGAACTTTACATTCGAATACAAGATAATGAATGATGAGAATATATTATGCTATATATTATGCCACTGTTCCGTTTAAAAGTAACAAAATTAATGAAATTGTTATGTACAATTCATACTTTTATGTAATGTAATATTATTGCATCGTAATCAATGCAACGCATAACTCTCATATGGACATTTATTAGCTTTCGTAAATCTATGCGATAGATTCTTAGATATTTATGTATTTTATAACATGTCTTTTTCCCTGTATTAATCACTTTTAAACCAATTCTTGAGCATTTTTACAATCCATATTGTTTCTCATCGTCCTCACCGCCGCGCCGTTTCAAGGATTGCTAATCGGGCCTGCATCCTCACGTATGTCGCCATATCTCCAAATATTACGCCGACTAAGTTCTGCATCTTTTTCCGCTTTCTTGTATTCATCAATCTAAAATCCAATAAAACGCAAATAAATGGTTACTTATAAATGCGTTCGCACCAAGTGTATATGAATCGATTACATTAAAAACTACTAAAAAGTACAACTTTTAATTTCAGAGAACCGAGAATTATGTTTTTTTCTTCTTAAATGAAACGTCATATATTTTTTGAAGTTCATATGATAGTAGATTAAAAAATAAATTCAGCAACCTCTAAAATATATACTTGATATCAAATAACGATGAATTTTTAAGATATATGCGAAATTTACGATCGAAATTGTGATATATAAGTAGCATAAATAAATTAATTTTTATATAAAATCTTTTTTGAATCTTCAATAGCTTCCGAGATAATTGACCCGTATACGCTTAGCGCGATGTTACACGATCATATAATATACAAAAGGTATGAAAAAGAAGATAGAAACTAACCAATTTAGTAAGTCTTCTGTCACGTTGGTTCTGTACGAGCAACAGTCCATCAGTGATAAGTCCTTTTGCAATATCTTCATTGGTAGTAGAATCAACTAATGTTACAGCGAGAACATTAGTATTGGTAAGTTTGTATTCTGTGTTCATTAACAAAATTTTATCCATTACATCTTCTTTGAAGGCTTCAACCGCTGTTTTCGCATCATCAGTCTACAAGCAGTTAAAAAGGAATCATTAAAAACTACCTATAGTAGTTATGAACTTGTAAGGATATATTATAGTCGTTCCAATTATGTATATTCTAGTTTTTACATAAAAACACTTACATCACTTGGAAGTGAAACGCATGCAAGTGCGTACTCGTGGGCGTAAGGTTTATCAGTAGCAAACCGTGATGGTAAGTCGGCAAGTCTTGAAACATTGATTGTTTCTCTGTTACCATAATCAATATAAAATACGCTGACATTTGAACCAGAGACTTTTTCTATCTTAACTCTGTACCATTGATCATCGCCAGTAAATTTGGCAACAGCTAATTCACCCCTCATGGGTTTGTAAGCACCCGGAAGTGGAGGATTAGACGACAATTCTTGTCGTAGTTGCGAAAGTAAAGTTTCCAGCATACTACGTTGATCAACTTTTTGCACATAAAAGTGAAGACCGTTGACTTCAGAAATTACTACTTCTTGATAGTCTATCTTTCTTTCCGCAACTTCTTTGTCATTATCATTCTTTTCATTCTCAACTTGTACTTCAACGTAGTTCTTCCAAATCTGTAACAGTACAGTAGCATGTGTAGAATTGGTAAATTAAACAATGTATTTTTAAACAGTATACAGGATGCTCGTGGTAAATTGGACCAGCATTTTTCTCGTAAACAGTATCTTTTACTGGCAACACGAAAACATATGTCAACTTTTTTATATTTACATTATTTCGCAAGAAACGAAGGCTAATAAAAAAAGAACGTGGCTTTTAATTTTTTTAAACAGAATGCTGTATGTGTTTTAATGTCATATGAAAGCGTGGATTAAAAAGCATTCATTCATATGTAACACGATAACTTCCAAAGGCAGAAATTAGAGAAATATATAGATTGAACATTTTGTTACATTGTTAAATAAATACAATAGTTGTGATTACAAATAAAAAAAAACTACATATCGTGTTCAATACGACTTCTATTAGCAAGAATGCATTTCTGAGCTCTGTTCACTCCTGGTACTTTGTGCTAATATTGCACTGGATATGGATGCACATGCGTTTTTTATCTTAGTTTGTAAGTCGTTTGAATCTCTTAGTAGTGTAATATAAACAATATCTTTAATATGATTCCATAAAAAGAAACTCATGGATAAGAAATGGGGAGGATCTTGGAAGCCATTTTATACCCAGTTAGGTTTAGATAACTCTTTATTAATCCTGCTTAGAGCAGAATTTGGTCCCTATTTTCTATAAATTTGGGACCAAAACTTGTCGACAAATTCCGAGCCATATATGGAAACAGATGGATCAAAATTTGAGTGCAAAGTTTGCAGGCAAAATTCCATGTCAAATTAAAGCCTTGGCTTAGTTATATAGAGTAGGTCGATAGCACTACATAAGTCCTTGCTCCACGAGTATATACCGGACAAAATCGGTGTAAACCTTACTTTACGAGGAAAAGTAGAATTTTATTTAAACTTCGAAATTAGATAATTTTTAGTTTCATATATTTTGAATAATTTAATTCCATTTTCCCTCCGACACCAAGATTTACTCTTAGAACAGGGTTAAGTAAGTTCTTCCTCTTCCCTTTTTTTAAAGTGCTTACTGTTCACGAAAAAAACGCTGGTCTACTTTTCTGCGAGCATCCTATACGCAATATATGTACATTTTAAGCTACTTACATTCAATTTCTTTGTTTTCGCACGTTCCTCGGCTGCTTTAAGGGTTCTAGTTAATTCTCCAAAGTCAGGGAAGGTGACCACTTCTGCTAAACCTTCCTCAACAAGAGCGACAGACATGTTTTGATCGTTCACGGTCAACCAACCAATAAAACCGCTTCCTTTCGTCTCTGTACTTTCAACTTTAATTTCTACGTCTCTTTGGAAGCAATGTTCCCTGGTGAAAGCCAATGCCTTTTCACCATATTCATCGGCTTTAACTATACCACCACCTGGAATCGACCTTTGACATCGAGGGGTTCTTATACCAGCCAGAACAAATGTAATAAGCTGGTCTTCTTTCGGCAAAAAGAGTTTCAAACGAGAACCACTCGTGACAAATTCAACCATAGCTTTAATGCCTTGTGCTCGCTTGAAAGACGTCAAGTACGACTTCACTTTTGTAGGATCGTTAGAAACATCTACTAATCTGTGCACAGGAATATCTTTCTTTGCATGTAAACCGTGTTGAGATTTTTCCGCTTTACTTTCTGCGATTTGTAATAGATTATAGTGGGATGATCGTTGATCGTCATTTTGTCTGTATTTGATCACTCGCGCTAACCCTCGTGCAACCAATGCTTCTGCGATATTTCTGAATAAAAATATACATGAAAATGAATGACAATTGTTCCAAATAGTTCGGATTAAATTTAAAAGAAAAAAACAAGGAAAAGTAAAATAACATACGTTTTACCGCAGGTAACAGTGCAACACAACTTTTCTGGGAAATTGTCTCTAGCTGGTTGTGTATAATCCACAACAACTTTTACGTTTTTTCTAATGAACTTCTCGCGCAAGAACTCTCGAGCTTCTAACATCCATGGGATATCGTACAGGGGTTTAAAATCTTTTCTACCAGTATTGTTAAGTTCTTCATTCGGCTTCTTTTCTCTGGACGGTGGACGAATACTGCTCAAAAAGACTTTCTTGTTTTCACCATTCTGTGTTCTGATTATAAGCGCATCTGCGTTCACAATTTCAACGACAGTACCAGTGAATTCTATTTGTGGCCCAGATGGTTTATAATCTTTCCATAAACGCAGACGCGCTTCTTTTGCAGCTTTTTCTGCGAGATAAAGCTTTTCTGCGCCAGCTCTACTGTTACTAATTGACCAATCTTGGCATTTAGCAAATCCTTGACTCAATAACATTTCTGCAATATTTCCTGTAAAACAAAAGAACAGTTAATTATGAAATATTGAATTACAAATTATTTTACGTGTTTGAATCAGCTTCAAACTAAATACTAACCCTTTGGATGTAGAATGCTTCCAATGAAATTGTTGTTATTAACTGATTCAAGTACAATTTCAACATCTCTGTGTAGAAGGCGAGATTCTACAAAATATCTTGCTTCATCTGCATAAGGATCGCCTGCTGAAATTTCACGTTTACCGTTTGGCCAACCAGGACATCGAACACCTGATATCATTAATACTATGTTGTAATAATCCGGTAGTAAAAGCGCTTTGACTGTTGAACCATCAAAAATAAATTCGATGATAGCCTTCACCGGCTTTTTTCCAAATTTTTCAACCAATTTTCGTGGATCGTCCACTGTCCATTTAACATTACGTATGTGTTCAGAAGATGGTGATTCTGACCACTTTCCTTTTTTCGCTGCTCTGGCGGTATTTTCTAGTTCAATTAGCCGTGCCTGTTCTGGGCTAGGATTTCGTGTATCTTTTTTCACAGTTACCAAACCCTCAGAAACTAATGTTTCAATTACATTTTCTCCATTTCTGTCTGTAAATACAAAATTTTATATTACGTTTTAATAAATTTCAAAATATTATAAATAAATAAGTTTATATCCAAAGCTGACATACCTTTCCCTAACCACACAGTACCATAAGTTCTGTTCGCGTTTATAGATTTCTCTGCAACAAAAGTTACGTCCTCGCCAATGAGCTTCTTGCGTAAGAATTCTCGTGCTTCCCAGGCATATGGTTCATCTCTGCTTTCATCAGTGCTATAATGTTCAGAATTATATAATGAACTTATACAAAATTATAAAAATATTGATATATACCTGTCATTTCCTTTCCACCGTTCTAATTTTGGAGCAGTAATGTTACAAAGAATAATTGTAATTTCAGGAGGTGGACCGCCCATAGGCTGACCACGGATAACAATGGTGTCTCCCGAAGTAACCTTAAAGTATAAAAGTCTACATTGAAAAGCATGGTAGACCAATTTATTTTTTACTCATAATATTACATTACATTAAATGATAGCATGGCACCTTACAATTTAATACTTTTCATAGAAGATTAGAAGAATAAACAGCATTTAAGGTCTTTCAAAATATAACAATATAGTCCAAAAAATATGTTAACTAATAGTAAGTAAAGATATTATAAAACATGTTTCTAAGATAACAATAGACATCTATTTGCATATTAAAGATTTACTATCGAGGAAACTTGTGTACAGTACGAAAATACTTTAATGTAAGGACCATATGTTTTCGGTACAGATCTTTCGTTGTAACTATGTCGGGTACATCGCGTGGACGTCAAAATAATAGGTTACATATAACAGTAATCACATAAATTATATTTATTTTTGCCTAAAAAAATCACTGGGAAACGGACTGCTGTAAAATTCAAGATGCCTCACCTGTTTCACTACTCCGTTTCTTGGTTTCACTTGCCCCTGGGGTGCACTCATCGTGTTGTTCGTTTACTACGTTAAGCACTGAGAAAAAATCTATAATTTCCCAGTCAATACTTTTTCCAGTTGTACTATTTGATGAACAGAATTTTTCTGTGCACAAATCTTTGCTTTCCTCGTAGATAGTCGTCAGAAATTTAAGAAAAATTTGACATGTTGGACCGGAGTAGAGAAACTCACGCTTTCCACGTATTGTGGAGGAGTCGGCACGAGCGCAATCTACACAGAAACATCGTCCAAGTACGTTTGATTTGGTGGTGATGTGGCAACACGCAACACTTCGACAAACAGCAGTGTCGCGCTCTATCGGTCAACTTACATCGATAAGTACTCTGATCGGTAGAAAAAGTGTTCAAATATTTTCACTATAAAATAACACGTGGATTTTTCAGTTCCTTTTCTTACTCTTAAACTATTTAAAAATATTCTTACTTTCAAATTAATGGTGACACAAATTTTGCAGAAATAGTGTCAATGCAAACATATGCGTATAGGTATATATTTACACAGGTATATTTCAAGTAGTCGAGTTGTGAAGTCACGTACAAGCGTAATTTAACCACATGTGGCGTTATATTAAAAAAAAAAATGTACTTTCTTTTATAGGTATATGTATTGTTAATTTTAAAGTATATTTATACGCGTACATGCAAATGTTAGAGTTATAAATACTTTGATGAAACGATGGCTGGAGTTAGAATTTCTATTATGCTTGCATATATTCGCATCTCCGTCAAATAAAAAGGAATTTTTATATTACAATATAAATATATAAGTATAAAATGTACCTATAAATGTTATGTTTCTGCGTTTAATTATAGAATGAAACTTTGATTCTTTAAATAAATAATTGTTTGTTATCATTGAACTGCAACTTTTCATGTACGTTTTTACTTTTAACGATAACGTTAAGTGAAGTAGTTTTAGTAAATAAAAAATGTTCTAAAATCAAATTAAACTCTGGCTTTCACCGTTTTCTTTTAATACGTTCATTTGCTATAATTATTTACCATAGTAAATAAGTATGTATACATACTGTTTAAATATTTTCTAAGGTCTTCATCGAAACACAGATTACAATTTTTTTTAATTTATCATTAATTAGATGTTTTTTTCTGTATTTTCATTTAAAATTACGATAAAAGGATCTCCACCTAGAATTTTCTGAATGTTTATTGTAATTTGCCGTATTTATTTCAAAATTGAAAACTTTTGCACCTAAACCACATGAATAAATAGTGATATTCATAAATTGCATAAGTCATTGGATCAAATTAAATTATTTTTTTTTTTTTTTTAGTACAAGTAAAGATTCTGAAAAATGTTTAATATAAACAAACACATACAATCTAATAAAGGTAAAAAGAAATTACACTTCTTTAAATCAATAAATAGTATTTTTATTCCACACAAAACAGTTTACAACCATTTTAATCATTATACTACATAATGGTTTGACAATGGAATGGTGACAGTGTGAAATGAAATCTCAATGGTATAAATAGTAAAAAAAAATCTCAATGGTAATGTAATGACACGAAAGTAATAGAAACACATTTCAAGACAGAATCAAGTGACAGGCTCCTACCTAAGTCATATTTATTAAATAAATATAGTGATTTTGCTATGCATTAAAATTAGCATGACACTTCATTCTGTCACATAAGAAACGAAGAAGAAAGAAACAGAAATTGTTTAATACTTAAGTCAAAATAATTTATAACAGTCTTTCTACATCCTATAAGTCTTTGGATTTAATTAAATAATTTTAAATGAGAATTTTAATCTACTTCTTCCATTCTAGAGGCTTCTTCTGCTTCACCTTCTACTGGAGGAATTTCTGTGTCCATTTGCTCTTCTGCGTCTGTTCCTCCAACTGGTATATCATCGTCATCGCAGCCAATACCAAGCTTGATCATCCTGTATATTCTGGATGCATGTACCTGCGGGTTTTCTAGTGCAAAACCAGATGACAAGAGCGCTGTCTCGAAGAGAAGCATAACAAGATCTTTTACAGACTCGTCATGTTTGTTTGCTTCTACCTTCTGCCTTAAGTTCTCCATAATTGGGTGGTCTGGATTGATTTCCAAATGTTTCTTAGCAGCCATGTATCCCATGGTTGATGTGTCTCTGAGGGCCTGCGCTTTCATTATCCTTTCCATGTTTGCGGTCCATCCATATTGCGATGTAACAATACAACATGGAGAATGAACTAACCTATTGGACACAACAACCTTCTCAACCTTCTTGTCCAAGATGTCTTTCATGACTTTGCAAAGATTTTCGAATTTGGCTTTGTCTTCTTCACGCTTCTTTTTTTCATCTTCATCTTCTGGAAGTTCTAAACCTTCTTTTGTAACAGAAACCAGCTGTTTACCATCGAATTCTTTTAGCTGTTGTACAACATATTCATCAATTGGCTCTGTCATGTACACTACTTCGTAACCACGTTTCTTAACCCTTTCTACAAATGAACTGTTGGCTACTTGTTCTTTGCTTTCGCCAGTAATGTAATAGATGTGCTTCTGATTTTCCTTCATTCTACCAACATAATCCTTCAATGCACACATCTCATCTCCAGAGGCAGATGTGTGATACCTCAGCAACTCTGAGAGCTTTTTCCTATTCTGACTGTCTTCGTGAATACCTAATTTCAAATTCTTGCTAAATTGTTCATAACATTTCTTATAGTCTTCTTTGTCCTCTGCCAATTCTTCAAAGAGTTCTAAGCATTTCTTGACGAGATTCTTCCTGATAACTTTAAGAATTTTATTCTGTTGCAACATTTCACGGGAAATGTTCAATGGAAGATCTTCACTGTCTACGACACCCTTAATAAAGTTCAGATATTCGGGGATAAGATCTTCACAGTTGTCCATGATGAAGACCCTGCGTACATATAATTTGATATTGTTCTTCTTCTTCTTGTTTTCAAAAAGATCGAATGGAGCACGACGAGGAATGAACAGTAAGGCACGGAATTCCAATTGCCCTTCAACAGAGAAGTGTTTGACAGCCAAATGGTCATCCCAGTCATTGGTCAAGCTCTTGTAAAAGTCACCATATTCTTCTTGAGTAATGTCATCTGGATTTCTTGTCCAAATTGGTTTTGTCTTGTTGAGTTCTTCATCTTCAGTATACTTTTCCTTAATTGTCTTCTTCTTCTTCTTTTTCTCATCCTTTGGCTTATCTTCATCTTCATCATCTGCAACTTCTTCAATCTGGGGTTTGCTCTCATCTTTCTCTTCTTCCTTCGCAGGCTCTTCTTCTTCTTCATCATCGCTCAATTCTTTGTCTCTCTCTTTCTCAACAACAAGTTTGATTGGATAACCAATGAATTGAGAATGTTTCTTTACAACATCCTTAATCTTCGATTCTTCCAGGAATTCTGTCTGATCTTCTCTGATATGAAGAATAATCTTAGTTCCCCTTCCAATTGGTTCACCATTGTCTAGACGGACTGTGAATGAACCACTAGCAGTAGACTCCCACAGGTATTGTTCATCATCGTTGTGCTTAGAGACAACAGTAACTTTATCTGCTACTAAATAAGCAGAATAGAAACCTACACCAAATTGTCCAATCATAGAAATGTCTGCACCAGCTTGGAGAGCTTCCATGAATGCTTTTGTTCCTGACTTAGCAATGGTGCCCAAGTTATTCACAAGGTCAGCCTTGGTCATACCAATACCACTGTAACAAATACAATTTAGTTACTTATTTCATCTTGTTGCGAAAGTAGAGTAAGAAATAATCATTTTTTCTCAAATTGAAGTTCAAAACAAAATTTTTTAAATCAATCAAATAATCCAAAGAACACTTACGAGTCAAGGATGGTCAAAGTGCAATCACTTTTGTTAGGAATAATTTTAATGACTAATTCTTTGCAAGTGTCCAGTTTTGATGGATCAGTGAGAGACTCGTAACGGATCTTATCCAAAGCCTGCAACAAAAGATAAGAACGTATTAATGATTGTCCTAAATATATTTTACGAAATCATTCACGAATTGTTTTAATGAAATGAAAAAATTAACTCGAACTTAAAAGATTTATCATCAAAATGTAAGACATAATTAAACACGGTTAAAAAGATTTTACTTACGTCAGATGCGTTTGAGATCAATTCTCGAATGAAAATTTCTTTGTTGGAGTAGAAAGTGTTGATGATCAAGCTCATCAACTGTGCAATTTCGGCTTGGAAAGCGAAAGTCTCGACTTCACCGGTGTCAACCATTGTTACGTCCTCGGGCATTTTTCCTATTTAATACTGTCCTTATTTAACACGATATAAATTATAATATTGAAACACAGATATACTGGGACCGATGTACTCTCACGTTGACGTTCGTAATTGTTCGCACGTATTTGCAATGAATGAGCGTATTTTCTCGTCTCCTCTTGACAATCCGCGTCGCGCGCAGACACTTTTCAAAGTATTGAATACTGCTGCGCTGCGGCCGCTTTTATCGAGTTTTGAAGATTCTAGAAGGCATTTGCCGGAAGTTTGTGCATCCTCTAGAATATTCTGTCAAATATCTTACTATAGCGATGTTTTAATAACGGAGTTTTACCAGATATTTAATAGAAATATTCTTTAAATTCATTATATAAATTTAAAAACTTCATAATAAACAAAATAAATAGTGATTACTGCACATGGTAGAACAAAATCCGAAATTTTTGATCGCAGTCACGTAGTAGCCGGAAGTAGCGATTTGATTGAATATGCTAGAAACTTCGCGATACATCGCAGTAAAAAATTAAAGGATGCTTATGCGGCAAATACCAAAAATTGGTGCAATGACGTGTTTGCATATATGTATATTCAAACAATATCTGTACAATAAACATCGAATTTTATTAATCCTAACAATGATTTTAACCTTAATGTTAAATTCTATAGTTAAATTTATAATGACACTTTAATTTTCATAACATTTTGAAATATTTATTATCAAAGATTATTTAAAGTAAATTTACAGTTGCACGACATATTTATGTATGCATTCAATGTACACTATTTATATGTATTATGAAAGATTTTGAATACAGAAGATGTAAGATTACATAGACAATTTTTGAAAAGATAAATTATTGTAGACTGTCACACTGTCCAACATTTTCCAATCACACAAGCAAGGAATGAAGTTACTTTATATGTAAATTCAATATTTACTTATGGTTCATAATTAAAAAAAAAAGCATTTGTTTCGGAAAATTGATTCAGAAAATATTGAATTGTTCATGCATTTTGTAGTGACATATTTGAGCCGTAAGATGTACATAATATAGAATATAGATAACACCGATCATATTGAAAATGTCGATAAAATACGGATTGCAAATAAATATAACGTGAAAACAATAGAATTTAAATTCAAATTTAAAGTTACATACTAAATATAAATAATTCATTATAAGATTTAGTAACATCATAAACTGTAAAGAAATCGGTAAATAAGCTGGGTAAAGTTAAAAATTTGAAAGAAAGCATGCTTCAACTGCAGTTGTATTTCCCTATTTCCATAGTGCATTATTACTATAAAAATTCATAAGAAATAAGAACGCGCACTAATAACACCCTATGCGTTATTCACTACAGAGAGGAATGAGAGTGCTCACGCCCGGGGTTTTAGTGTCCCCACTTTTTCTGCATCATCTTTAGCCTGGAACAGAACCTGCATCATCTTTAGCATGAAACAGAACCTGCATCATCTTTAGCACCGATCAGAATCCGTTTAATTTTTGTTTAGCCTGTGGCGTGAATCAGAACTATATTGCAACCAAACCTTTATGCGACATTACCATGCATTACAAACTGCTTCGTGCGACATTTCCATCAACAAAAATCAGTTGAATTCTAAGAAAAATGTGAAATAAGTAGTTTTTATTTTTTGATCTTGCCAAAGTTGTATGCATAAAAGAATTATACAAATGATTATGATTACAATTACTTGAAATCCAATATACAGGGTGTTTCATTTATCTAAAAGAATTGAAATATCTCGTGAAAGACTACACCTGTCAAAAAAAGTTTAGAAATAACTTGTTTGATACGAAGGGGGACATAAATACGGTGTACGTTATTTTTTTGCAGGGTAGGTTGTGCGGGAAAGTTTTAAGTCGATTTTAGTTTTTCAAATGCTACCCTATGTTTTCCTGCATTATGTCGTCATTTATCAAGACAAATCCAATGACCTACACCTACACTTCCTACGACCTGCACGTCCTGACTTTTTCTATTCTTCTCATGCTACCCAATTTAACGTTCGTAATGTTCAGAAACCTTGAAAACAAAAGCAGTTTATTCGGCAGATATTTTGACACCGAAAATGCATTGCACTCAGTGTAGTCAGGTCTAGTCTACGGGCGAGTAAACAACATTGTCACGGACGCGTTGTCTAGTGGCGCGACGCGACGGCACGATAGCTGTTCACGAACGATAAGGCTAAAACAGACTAGTATATGAGAAAATAATTTTTTTATAGAAACAAATTTCTATACATTATAAAAATTTATTTATAACAATTTTTTATTTTTATAAATATTTAATTTATAAATATTTTTTATAACAATTGTTTTAACAATAAATTATTATTGAAATAATAATTCAAATAATGAATACAGAAACATTATAAAAATTTATTTATATAAAAATTGTTTAAATAATAAATAACAATAACTAACTACTTATAAATAATAAATATATAAGGCTGAACACAATCGCGGTTCTTTTTACTGCCTTCCATACGAGCTCGAAGGTTCTCGCCGAGCGTCCCATTTGAAATACAATGTTGTACGGAGGTGCTGACAGCGAATCTCGAGAGCCGTCGCAGCTGAAGAGTGTAACATGACACTATCGGGTATATCGGTGTGAGACCAGAAGACTACCACTAATCCAATTACAAAACTTTTTTATTTTTCGTTATATTTTTATCAAACTTTTACCAACATATTCGTGGCATTTTTCTGATTAAAATGACACCAAATATGATATAATTCCGATGATATTTACTTGTGTAACAAGCGATAAAAGTTTCGAACACAGAGAAGGACAGCGTATGGGAAAGAAAGAGACGCGGCGAGTCGAAGCGTTCGGAAAAGATCAAAGACTGGCGTGAGCGCAGGCCTTTAAATGAAAAATGTAACTTCTTTATTATTAATTATTTTTTTATGAGACTTTCACCAATGTATTTGTGGCATTATTCTGATTAAAATGATACCAAACGCTATATAATTCGGATCACATTTACACTAATTTTGCGTCAATGTAATTGTTATGGGAAGTAACTTTCATCGTTCATTATACAGGTAAATATCATCGGAATTATATCGTATTTGGTATCATTTTGATCCGAAAAATGCCACGAATATGTTGGTAAAAGTTTCATAAAAAAATAATGAAAAATAAAGAAGTTTTGTAATTGGATTAGTAGTGGTCTTCTAGTCTCACACCGATATAGCCGACAATGTTGTGGCCGCGACTGATATTCGGGTTCGGGTCGGGTCGCAGAAAGTCGGCCGAGCTCGATTTGGATGCGCGATACTTTATGACACATCGGGCGGCCCGAACGTTTTGGGCTACCCAAGAGTTTCGGGCTACCTGCTCGACTTCGTCGGGCAGGTTCGGAAAGAATCTCGGACAAGTTCGAGCGAGCAAGTTATCGCGATACCTGAGATTCAACTCTGCGTTGTTATGAAATACATAATGGTAATAATGATACTTCTTTCATAACTTAATTAACGTAATTTTTAATATACTTGGATTTTTATAATTACCGTCGGTATATTTGGCAAACATACGCATAATCTTTATTTGTATTAAATTTTGAAATAATGCACGTTACATGTGAGAAAGTTAAGAGACAATATTTCTAGCATTCTGACGAATTTGTTGCTCCGAATGAACTTGCATATGTATCGATAATATTATTAAAATATCCTTACAAAGTTACATACACTTAGAAGGTATAAAAATAAGGTAAATTATGAAATTTTTTTACATTTTTTGCTGTTTTTATTAACTGTGATATAACTTAGTTAATATCTTATTATTATATATAAACTTATTAATAATATAACTTATTAATTAACTATCATTAACCTAACAGAAATTCTTAAATAATAATACATAATAAAATAACAAAATAGAAATTGTTGTACCCCGACTAAATATGGTAATAAAATAGCAGTTTTAAATATAATATATAATTTTTCACGTGTAACGTGCATTATTTCAAAATTTAATGCAAATAAAGATTATGCGTATGTTTGCCAAATATACCGACAGTAATTATAAAAAACCAAGTATATTTCTTAGTATCATTATTACCATTACGTATTTCATAAGAACGCAGAGTTTTGAATCTCAGGTATCGCGATAACTTGCTCGCTCGAACTTGTCCGAAATTCTTTCCGAACCTGCCCGACGAAGTCGAGCAGGTAGCCCGAAACGCTCAGGCCGCCAGATGTGTCATGACTCATGAAGTATCGAGCACCCAAATCGAGCCCGCCCGACTTTCTGCGACCCGACCCGAACCCGAATATCGTGCGGCCCGCACATGCCTAATCGTTTCTTAATTTATTCCGATCGCAAGTTCAAGTTTCCACGTAGCAGAAACTAACGAAGATCAAAAACAATAAATAAGAGAAACTATAAACACAAAACCAAATTTTTAATATATTGTTTAAAAAAACAACTTTTGTTTAGAAATTTTTTGGGCGACTACATTTCACATTAGACAACACAATTTAAAAAAAATTTAATTTTTTCGACCGCTGGTTTCCAAGATATCTCAAAGAGAAGCGGACAGCGAATCTCGAGAGCCGTCGCAGCCGAAGAGTGTAACATGACACGTGAAGATTCGACTTATGATACTCCCGACGTTCCCTGCTTATGACACTGGGACACCTCAAACCACTCGAGAACCGTCGCGTCGCGGCCACAACATTGTCGGCTATATCGGTGTGAGACTACACTTTATTCACCGTGAGAGTGCCACCGCGTTTCGACCAGTTTTCGTTCGTCGCTGCGCATCTTCGCCCTGATTGGTGGTACGTACGCTCCCTTCCCATTGCACAGAGCATGCGCAGTGGCACTGAAATGATACCGCGTGTTCGGACAGTATTGTCTATTTAGTGTTCAGTAGCATTTCATGCTAATTCGTTTCATTACTGTACACCGCGTATATGAAACCCACAGTGGAGAGTGGATGGTGGAGTGGGAGTTGAGAGGTTCGCAGCGCCTCTCGCGATCAGTCAAGATGCGCGAAACGGTGGCACTCTCACGGTGAATAAAGTATAGAAGACCACTACTAATCCAATTACAAAACTTCTTTATTTTTCATTATTTTTTTATGAAACTTTTACCAACATATTCGTGGCATTTTTCGGATCAAAATGATACCAAATACGATATAATTCCGATGATATTTACCTGTATAATGAACGATGAAAGTTACTTCCCATAACAATTACATTGACGCAAAATTAGTGTAAATGTGATCCGAATTATATAGCGTTTGGTATCATTTTAATCAGAATAATGCCACAAATACATTGGTGAAAGTCTCATAAAAAAATAAGTAATAATAATGAAGTTACATTTTTCATTTAAAGGCCTGCGCTCACGCCAATCTTTGATCTTTTCCGAACGCTTCGACTCGCCGCGTCTCTTTCTTTCCCATACGCTGTCCTTCTCTGTGTTCGAAACTTTTATCGCTTGTTACACAAGTAAATATCATCGGAATTATATCATATTTGGTGTCATTTTAATCAGAAAAATGCCACGAATATGTTGGTAAAAGTTTGATAAAAATATAACGAAAAATAAAAAAGTTTTGTAATTGGATTAGTGGTGGTCTTCTAGTCTCACACCGATATAGCCGACAATGTTGTGGCCGCGACACTCTCGAGTCCCATCGTCGACCGATTTTGTACCGGCGATGGCAGTTTTCTAAACGCAGGGTTTCTTGCGCTCGTAAAACCTAACCGTCCTCTTCACTCTCTTTTCTCTTTTCCTTTTTGCCTGTTCTCTCATATAACCGTCTTCCTACAAGACTTTAGCCCATCCTTGACATGGACGAAAATCAGACATCCTCGCCAGCGATCATCCCTTGTTTCATTGCCAACTTTCACTTTTCCTCCCGTACAATTGTCCTACCCTAAAGTGAGTCCGCTAGTTCAAAATAAAGACTTTTTATCAAACCACTAAAGTTGTTCTCCTTCCGGGATGACGACAATACGATTGAAACTCTATCGAGTTTGGCTTGATTTTAACCAGAAAAATCTCACAAATCTGTTGATGGAAATTACATAAAAATAGAACTAAAAATTTAGAAATCATATTGTCTTGTTCATTAATCACTCTTAGAAAAGTTCCTGCCACTCTCTGCCTCCCTTGCTTTTGCATTTGCCGTCCCCTTTCATGCCCGAAAATGGAATCGCTTATTACACGAGAAATTATAATCGCAATTATATCGTGGTAGATGTTGTTTTAAACAGAAAAAAGAAACAAATACGATCGAAAAATATTCTTGAAAGAAATAAAAAATCATTAATTCGATCCACCGTGATCGTATCAGAGTGGAACAATATTTTTCAAGACAGCGCAACGTCGGATTTCTTACTATTTCCCACTTTTATTCTCTCATAAATATTCGTGTGTCGTTCATTTGCTTCCACCCGACGTAAGTTCTAATTAATCTCAAGCGGTTCCATTCAAGACTGCACACAGTCTAAAAATATTTTCATAAATCCTTTTTTAGGTTTTGACATCATTAAAGATATTGTAGGAAAATGTATATGATCGAAATTGTTGGTTAGCGAAGAGTTTTATTTAATGCTATTTAACTTAATCTACTATTACAAAGATCGGTTCTTCTTCTCTTACAAACTAACATGATCTCAAGGTCTGCCTCACATTGAATATTAAATTATTATAATTTGTATTATTACCGCAATTGTTGCAAAAGCTACATTAATTTGAGAGCAAAACGTGCTTTATAATATTCGGAATTTTTTCTCTATTACATATTGGCAGCGGATGCCAAATAATGCCAGCGTGGATGCTATTTCTATGTTAAAAAATGATGTAGGCTCTGATCCAACCTAAGATGATGCAAGTTATGGTGCAGGCTAAAAAGATGATGCAGGTTCTGTTTCAGGCTAAAGATGATGCAGGTTCTGTTTCAGGCTAAAGATGATGCAGGTTCTGTTTCAGGCTAAAGATGATGCAGGTTCTGTTTCAGGCTAAAGATGATGCAGGTTCTGGTCGAGACTAAAAATTAGACTAGAGGGCAGTACTATACCGGGGACACTAAAACCCCGGGCGTGAGCACTCTCATTTCCTCTCTGTTCACTATAACCGTTAGTGGAAACGGTAGATTTTTCTAGAGAGAACAGCGATTTTAGTCTGTCTCGTCGTAACATATTACATATGCATTTACTATCAAGTAGCGACGAATACTTACTAAATGTTGCTTCTAGTATTTTTAATTAAACTTTTTTTATTCTTTCTGTTTGGTATATATATATGTATGCGTTACTAATTTTATTTTTGTTACTAATTGAAATATGTATGAATTTGATTTTACTATTAAATATGTGTATTGTGTATAAATATGTGTATATATACATGGTCAGAGAGGATACATATTGTATACATGCCATGCATTTCTTACTCAGTACACTCAAGTTTCTATTATTTTTTTACGCGGTTTTTCGAATTTAGTATAATTCTTTATTTTATCTTACATGATTTTTGTATAACATGGAACATATCTCTAATTTCACTATAGGAGAGGTACCTTTGCATGGTTTTTTAAGTATAGTATTTTTTATATATAGTTTTTTAAATATATATATCTACCGTATAAAAAAAAACAGTTGAGTGTACAAATTTAAATTGAAGTTTAGCATACATGCTTACATAAATTTATTTTTATAGTGCGTAAATTATGAACTTAGAGTTCACAAATCCACTTCGCCTAAACAAAAAATTTTATAAGTATAATTATACTTATTATATATTAATATCTATTAATATCTCTTTTGAGTTACATTCTGCCATAATGATTGGAACCGATGTTGCATTACGTGGTGACTGGAAAGTTTATATTATAAACATATTTTTCCTGTAACAAAGAACGCATTTAGTCATTTTCATCCGCATTTCTGCCATCAGTTATTTATTTCTGATGTTTACTAGCAGAGATTTCCTCTCTGTTACTATTTAGCAGCAGTGGCAGCAGAGATGAGCAGAGAGGATATGAGAGTGCTCACTGGTGCTCACGCCCGGGATTTCAGCGTTCCCGATACAGTGCTGCCCCCTACTCTGACTTTTAGCATGGAACGGAACCATGTCTACTTTTTAGCATGTAACAGAATTATGGCCACAGACGTGGTAAAGGATAGACGTATCATCCAATGTATTTTGTGGCCCACTTTCTTGGGGTTACGTAAACAGTACGTAACCACACGTAAATTACCATTTTCGTGTCACATCCTGTATTACCAACTGAAACTAAAATCTGCTGACAGCATCCTCAGTGGTAGGAATTTTAAGGATCTATCTGCTATGTTTTAATCTAGTTTACCAATGGCTGTGCCATTTGGGTAGAGGGAGCAAGAAAACACTGATTTTTAGAGATGTTGGTATTTCAGATTTTTCAGATTGTATGAAGCGAAACCACATGTGGTGCATGGTCTATTCTTTTACTTTGTCTATGCTTCGACGTTACCTGCATCGACATCTGGTGTTTATAAAGAAAAATAAATCATCAAGCGATCGCTAACAAAATCAGGAAGAATTAATCACGTGTTTTTTTGGCAGAAAGCTATGCGAAATAATAAGTATATATCATATTGTGGTATAATTATTATAATAATATTTTAAAATATTATTATACTAGTATAATTAAAAATATTATATATTAATAATACTATTATTTATTCGTAAGATTATTTTCTTTGTAGTCGTTATTAAAAAGAATATTTCTTGCTCTTGTAACTGTATTGATATTTTTAAAATGTTTATTATTATTTTGCGAAAAGTAAGAATGATAGCGCATGCGTGATGCGATACAGTCACGCATCTCAGCTATAGTCTGCGCGCGCATCTCGGCGCGACTCGCGGCTTTCAATAAAAAATTGAACGTACCGCTCGCCAGTAAACTGTGAGGTTTCCAGCGATTCGTCAGGTGAAACACTGCGTCGTCATTAAATTTCATTTCTTTAGTGCTCTCATAAAATATTTTGACCTATGCATCACGACATTTTCAAAAGTAAACGTTACATTTTCTGAAGTTGATATTTTCGAGCCGATTCGCTGTCGCATTGGTCAGCTGTCAAATTGTTAACGATAGGAAGCCGTGTATGTCGCCCAACTTCTCTTCCAAGCTTGCAGTAGTAGTGGAAAAGCGACGACGCGGGACAGATGGATATCAGTCGGCTACAAGCCGCAAAGAACGTCAGGTCTGTGGAGTCTTGATCGATCCGAGGAATTCTGTAATATCTCGTGCGAACTATAATTACAACGGAGTCACCGATTTTTATCGCATATTATTAGCAGATGATTCTCGGATTTTTTCTCGAGACTGACGTATTGAGTAATCGCAAGTTAAGAGTCGTCAGAACATGAATATAGAGATTTCCGTGTAGAAACACGTGACAGCAAAGAAATTATATGTAATAAACTGCAAACTGCCGAGTCGTCCAACGATTGGGGAGATTTTCCGGTGATCCGAGTAATCTCGAGCAACAGTGACACAGAAATCTATTCGTAATTTCCTCGGAAAAAACATGCAGTGAAGTTGCTTCGGTGGGTGCCATTGACCGCCATATTCAGGACATTCGTTCGAGATACAGTTTCGAAAAAACACTTGGGAGGTGATAAGACCGTGAAGTGACAGAAGCATTGGTAGGTTAGGGGTTGGTTGTTGAACGTATCACGCGTGTAAATCGGCAATAGGAACGTAACGTAAAATATACTGCCGAGATGGAGTTCAAGTTCAACGTAAATAAACTCTTGCCCAGAAAGATCAACAAGGTCACGCACGCTCTCATCCCAGAAGACTTCAAAGGTGATCATCGAGAGTTAAAGTAAGTAAATTTTTATTGTCACCTTGTCATTTGAATCTTTTTAGTCGAATTATTGACATTAACACCCCTTCCCCGTACTCCACTGTACCTACCGTTTCGGAAATATCTGATCACGAACGTCAGATACGAGATGTGAATGTTTATTATAGTGAAGTTTCGTGATATTTTTGTAAATTGTACAAGGGAATATGTATTAAATTTTGCAATTAAATAAATCGAAATGCCGTAATAGGTGCTGCTTATCGTGATTGTCGTCATCTTCAAGGTTATCTTGTAATATGGAACGTGCATGGTACTTTCACTTCGCGTCGATGACACGATTGCTGTAATTTAAAGTCATTCTTGCGTCTCGATGACTTCCCGGAACACAATCAGTTCGATCCGGTGCGGCGTAAAATAAACTGTCTGACATGACACAAGACATTCGACGCTATCACGTTCGCTAGTGTTACCGGTGAATCGATGGCGAAAGTAATTGTCGTTGTAATAGTTCCACTTGTTGGCGTGACTCGAATTTTACGGAGATATTTCAATGCAAAGAATATCTGCAACATTCTGAACATTTCAATCACATTATCATCTGTTTGTTCTGACATCATCGGTTCTTTTTGTTCCGAAGTATGTAATACGGCTGCGTACAAGCATCTCAGCTAAAAGATTTTCTAACACTATTTTATTAATTTAATTAATGCAGTAAAAAGTGTTAACGTAGAACTCGTTTCTATATAGTTATCGTACTTCTAAGAGTAACTACAAATTTTTTTGTTAAAAAACAATTAAAATCGACTGCAGCGTAGCGTACTAAAATTAGTTCTTCATAAAAAAGCTATGTTGCTGGTTAACATGATTCCAGTCCGCTTGTTTGAACCTAGAAAATCAAAATTATAGACGGAGCTAGAAGTTTTAACATTATTAAAAATTTAAAAAATGGCGGCACTTTAAAATCAAAATTTCGATTTTTCCAATTATAAGTTTGTCTTCATAAGATTGTGGGAAGTAGACAAAATTTTATTTTCGCATGATTACTTCCGGTTATAGTTATACATGTGCTAATGGCATACCTTTTGACTCAATTGATTGGAAATATACTTTTCTTATGAAGAGCTAATTTTAGTATACATACTGTATGCAATCAATTTTAGTTACACTTCATAAAAAAAGTATAATAACAGTAGGATAAGTACGTAGAAACAAATTTTATGTTAATACTTTTTACTGAATTTTTATAAAAAATTTGTAAAGAAGCGTAAAAAATGATATAGCCGTCACAGTAGACGACACTTAAATGACAATACTATATCATATTGTTATAAAATGGTAGATTTAATGTTAATATGAGAAATATTTACTTCTATATTTGACGTGGCAGTAAGTATTATAATGTGGTTGATCACTGATATGGTTGATAAATTAATTCATAATCAATGTTTCGAATATAATTATAGATTATTTCATTACTAGTATTTTTATACATAAGTTGTTCTTTATTGTTTCAATTAATATTATATTAAAAGTGATATTATGTTATAGTAAATAATATTCGAGTAATATTAAATTATATTATAATGAAAAATAACATAAATAAATTAATTAACAATTGACCCAAAAGTAATACTTAGGAAATAATAGGAGACGTAATAAGACAACGAATAATTAAAACGAATGAAATGATAAATTTGAAGGTCAACGAAATAGATTAGCGAATCACATTTTCAGCATACGTGACATAATTCCCGCGATCAGCTAATGGGACATTGGACAAATAACTTGAAAAGCATGATTATATCGAGATTGGACAAATACACTTGATTTAAACGTGACAGAAAATAACACAAATAACAGTCGTGTAGACGAGACTACAACAAAGAAATCTTACGCGTAATACAAATACAGATTGTTATTGATAGGAAACGAAATACATAACACGCATTACGAATGAGGAAAAGGATTGAGAAAATATAGAAGGTAGATCATACCGATAGCACTGCGTAAATCAATCTAGCGATGACTTGTGATTATAATAAAAATATTAAAAATAGAAAACTATTTTATTTGTATTTATAAAACATTTTATATATAAGCATAAATACAAAATATAGTGTTTACAACACACGAGAGCATATTTGTAAGGTACCATTTAAAGGTATATCTTATGTATCAAATAATTTGTATAGACAAATATATTATATTATAGAAAAATATGTAACACGCTAAAAAGTATATGTGGAGTGGATTACATATTTTGTATAAAGTACTATATAGCCATCCTTTCAAAACAATGCAATACAAAATTTTGAGATAAGGTCATAAGCTCTTATCTTATTTATCACTAGTCCAAACTACTACATACAGTCGCTATGTAAAGTATTTGTACACTCTTTCAAAACAAATAACTTTTTTACAATTGGAGCAAACGGCTTGTATTTTTTTAGAGATGTTCGAAGGATTAATTTACTAAGTAACGCATAAATAATTTTTTTTTAATTTCTATTGGTCGTAACTGCGAAGAAGAAAGTAGAGGTCACGATGTTTAAGTTTTTTATCTGTGTTCGTAATGAAAATTTAAAAGGTACCTTTTAAAGATCTAAGTAAGTTATATACATACTACACACACATACACACACGCGTGCGCGCGCGCACACACATGCACAAAGTTTCATTGAAATAGGTTGACGCATTAAAAAACTTTGGCATTGTAAGATGTAAAAATCTTTGAATGAAGGTAGGGTTTAAATCACAGTTTTTTACAATTTTTGCTATTTTCAATCAATTACATTTTCTAGCAAGCTTGGTCAATTTCGATGAAACTTTGTGCATGTATATAAGTTACTTACAATTAGATCTACAAAATGCACTTTTGAAATTTTCATTACAGATACCGATAAAAAACTTAAAAATCGTGACCTCTACTTTTTTCTTCGCAGTCACGACCAATAAAAATTAAAAAAAATTATTTAAAATTTTTAAAAAGTTGGTTGTTTTGAAATGTGTACGAGAATACTTTGTACACCGACTGTACATATTCAAAAGAATAATTTTCCGTAGTTTTTGGTAATACAACAATAATTAACACCAGGTTTATGGGGAACTAAAAGTGATTATTTTACATTACTTTATAAAAACAAGACGAATGTGTCCATCCAAATGTTTAGCCATTTTTTTATAATATGTACCCGAAGAACTAAATTTGTTGAATAATTCCTCATGGATGCATCTTTACAATCTTAATATAATAAATTAAAAACGAGTAAATAATGTAGATGGGTTCCGTAAACCTAGTTGTAAACACTTTTTGGAGTCATTGTAGTAACGAATTAAAAAAGAACAGAAGCTGCAAAAATTTTAAATTAAACACTACATGACCGATTATGTGACTGAGGAGAAATGAAAAGTTACACCTGTTGCGAACAGAGTTCACCGCAAAATGCGTAACGCCGCCGCATAGTTGTGTAGGTGAGAGTTGCTCGCCTAGCAAAATCAACTACGGAAAACCGGCGGCCAGTTGCCTTATAATTGGCCTCTAATGTCGCCAACATTTTCATCCCTAAAGTTGCATGGTCGTTGCGATCGATTGACATTCCATTGGCCAGTATGGTCGTAAGAACGCCATCAAAACATTTTTCCTATACAGTGTTTACTCGATACATATACATATGTCCATAACGCGGATCTACCCAGGGATATACAGTGTGTCCCACGAACTCTGTTCACTTCAATCTCTTGGTTATTTCAAACAATACGAGAAAATGTTACGTACAAAAGTTGTAGGGTTTAAGAAACTACATACATAATATGGTATAAATGATATTCTTTCAAGTGGAGGTGTAGAGAAGATATAGAGGTCACCTTTGTTTTTTTAAATGGAATGTCCAATTTTTTATGCTCGATTTCGATAGATTGGCGTATTCTGAGTATGAAAGTAGTAAAGTGCATGTGTCCTAAAACTTATCGTTACTTAAATTTTTTGACTGTTTTCGTGAAGAATGTTCAGAACTGTTTTCAGAGGGCCTACCAATGTTTATATTTGACGTAGTGAGCATATGCTTGAATACGTTCCATAATGAAAGTAATTGAATGAAAGCAGTCAAATATCTCAGTAACGATAAGTTTTGGGACAAATACATTTTAGTACTTTTATTCTCAGAATACGCCAACCTATCGAAATCGAGCATAAAAGATTGGACATTCCATTTGAAAAAACAAAGGTGACCTCTACACATTCTCTACGCCTCCACATGCAAGAATATCATTTATACCATATTATGTAGTGTCTTAAACCCTACAACTTTTGTAAGTAACATTTTCTCATATTGTTTGAAATAACCAAGATATTCAAGTGAACAGAGTTCGTGCGACACACTGTATATGGGCTAGAAGATAGAATAGTTCTGGGACTTTTATCGGCTAGATATTTGGGACATATATCGAATAAGGACTTTAAATTCCATCTGCAGCCGGTGGTGGTTGTAGCTTCTTTTTGTACGCTGTAGTAGATGATGGCACTTGTCTGAGGATGCCATCACAAGAGATTACATTCGTACTAAAAAATGTTTCCGACAAAAGTTAAACGATACTATGGAGCATACTTTTCGGTATAAATATCTTTTTTCTATGTGGACGCGTAGACGTCATATGAAGGTTTACTCGATGCTACTCGTTATTCCCTACATAAAAGTACTAAATCACTTATGGCGAAGAATCATTAGTTTAGAACAGTGTTTCCCAAAGTGTGGTACGGATACCCCTCGGGGTACGGGAAGAGTTTGGAGGGGGGTACGTGCTACATTTGCGACAGTGTCGCCAGATCGAGACTTGCGTCTTCTCTCGTCACATCCCCACGTTTCCGCCGCGACCCGACCACTGATTCCGGTACTGGCAGAGAGGGGGTAACTTTTTCCCCTCAATTCGTGCTCCCTTCCCTCATCTGGCGGCACTGATCCGTGGTGCAAAGCAGCAAACCAGCGGGAATCCACTGTTAACTAATACAAAGGACGTAGACGCCTGCTATTTAAAGTGTTACTGATTTTTCGTAACGGGAAGGACTCATTGTCAGTGTTACGAAACTTATAGAAGTGGTACACAGATGTCGAAACTTTGGGAAACACTGGTTTAGAAGATATTTTGATTTGAATAATGAGTACAGGAATTCGGGTCCGAGTCTTAGCATTCATCTTTCTAAAGTTGATACAGCGAATCCAGATTAACGTCGCAAACCTTCTGAATTCGTTGACGTTGAAATGTCCCCACTACCGCGGGGTATACCCTGTGAGGGGCCAAGAAACTCGAGAGACCTCGATCGCCGAGGAGTATAACGTAATACGGATCGGTATATCTGTGTGAGACCAGGGAACCACTACTAATCCGATAACAAAACCTATTCATTTTTCATTATTTTTTTGTGGGACTTTCACGAACGTATTCGTGGCATTTTTTCTAATGAAAATGATACCAAATATGATATAATTCCGATAATATTTGCATGTGTAATGAACGGTGATAGTTTCGGACAGCCAAGAAGGACAGTAGCGTATGGGAAAGAAAGAGAACCGGTGACTCGAAGCGTTCGGGAAATATGAAAGATTGGCGTGAGCTCAGGCCTTTAAATCAAGACAGACTTTTGTTATTGTGAATTATTTTTTTACGAGACTTTCAACAGTATGATTGTTGAATTTTTCTGATTAAAATGATACCAAATACGATACAATTTGGATCATATGTACGCTAATTTTCCTCTAATTTAATTGTAATGGAAAGTAACTTTTATCTTCATTACACAAATAAATATCATCGGAATTATATCATATTTGGTATCATCTTTATTAGAAAAATGTCATGAGTATGTTGGTGAAAGTCTTGTAAAAAATAATGGACAACAAAAAAGTTTTAATTTTGATTTAAAGGCTAGATCACTGTTCTATTATCCGAACACTCTGATTAAAACAGATAATCGAGGTTCTACCGTATTGTAACAAATAAAAATGATTCAAATTGCATACTGTTTTCAAATTCAATGTCACAAATATGTTGATAAAAGTTTCATAAACAAAATTTTTTATTTATTTTAATGTATTTATTTATTTTTATGTATTTTAACTCTCTATTGTGCTTTATCTTAATTTCATTAGAATTATTATGATTTAAAAAGGATAAAGCAGTCATCACTGTGATAACTTAATTTTACAGATCTGAATTAAATCAGCTCCAAATTAAATTCAATTAAATTAGCTTAAAATTATGTTACTCTCTGATTTGGATTTTGGTAAAATCTTGCAGTTCACTGCTTCTCGCGTCATTGACCTTTTTCACATTGTAATAGAGTACTACTATTTCACAAGGTGGGAATTGAACTCTGTCTAAACGTTCGTAAATTCCTCGGCGATGACTCGTAACGCTTACGGAAGTCTGTGATGAAATTGTGCCGCGGTTATTCGTTTTACTCTGTTCTGCCCGAGATTGCGACCATAAGCCTGACAGTCCGATTATATAAGTCCGTATTATATTGAATCCTGTATCAAAATTATTCCAAAAACAACAAATTGTAAACGATTGAATTTGTTCATCAATTCGACAGAAATTGTAACTTATAACTGCACTTATAGACGCGTTTTTCTCGAAACCACATTTTTCGAAACTGTTACCATGATATCTTAAGTTCTAGTTGGCCAATTGACACAAAATTTTGAGAGGGTTTTCTTCTAACGGCGGAAATATATTTGCAAAATCATTAATTTAAGTTCAAAATGCCGCCATTTTGTAAATAACGAACTGTAATAAATTCACACTGATTAATACACTTATCCATTCATTTTGTTTTTGACAAAACATACTCCATAAAAAAATATGTAACTCATATAATTTTTATTATTTTTACTTGAGAAAGTTTATGTAACTCATGCAACCCGTGAATGAACTATTGGAATCGATTTAAATATATACTAATAATCATTTATCGTGTAACTATTAATAACACAACTATTTAGATGAAATTTGACTAACTTACTACATCTCTATTTACTATTTCGATAGCGATGAATATTGAACGCAAATATATCATTAAATGTAATTTAATGAAAAAATCATTGCATTCCTTAAGTATATATTTTGTAGGTCCACTTAAGGGTTAAGTGTTCAAAGATTTTTATAAATTCGAGCAGTGATCACGAGAGCGATTTCCGTTCCATCCGCGAGCGTTTTAGAAAACGAACGCGATGATTTCACCGCGCGAGTTCGTAATAATTTACGTTTTCAATACATATTCATAAAAACGATTTCCTTTTTCTCGTGAAAGCAGCGTGAAACTCGAAATCGCGTGTTTTTATTGTTCCTGATCAAATTGCTTCGGGCGGCATAATACGTGCGTTTTATTGGTTCCCGATGGTGCTCATCCGTTCAGCGGCGTGGTCGTCGTCGGATCAAACCAAAGCTAATTAATACAAGTCCCTGGGACTCTATCACTCGATACGATGAAATATCGACGATAAAACGTCAACGAAAAGTTCAATACGCGGTTGCTGCTTCCATTTTTGCGATAAGCGTGCAGCGTTTAATTGCAGAGTCGTTCAACCTTACCAGATAATAAAATCAAGAAAAATATGAGAGTAAATATTCAGGATGTGGTGCGTAACTGTAACTGCTTTCGTAGCGCCGCGGGTAATTACTAGATTGCGAATCGCGATGCAATTATAGTTCATAAAGATCTTCAAGGAGAAATAAAATAGAAACTTTTATAAATATAGTTTTTTGATTTAAAAAAAAAAGTTAGACAGAAAATATTTCTAATTAGACGGAATCTTTCATGGATATTTCGGTGTTTTTTTTTTGTTGTATTGTTATTAATCTACCGGAGCTGTTAATATATTTACAAAATTTCAGTGCAATTCGATTTCGCGGTGTGTAATTATAAAAGTTTGCGGAAAATTCGGCAACATGGCAACTGTATTAGTGAAAGTTTCGAAGGGGACTACGGGGTTATACTAATTCATTCTTTTGTCATTTTATGTAGTTTTTAAATAGGGGTTAATGTTTTTCGCTGCGAAATTTAATGATAATATGAAAACGAAGTGATACGTAACAACATAATATTTACGCTAGAATTATAAGATTGGTTGTAATTCTTAAATGATTTTATTTTGTTGTAGGTATATTATCATATATATATATATATATATATATATATATATATATATATATATATATATATATATATGATAAAAAAAGATGATAAGATAAATATATCATGATGATATGATATATATATATGCCAAATCTGGACTGAAGTGCCGAAAATCGGTCAAATCGGATTGAGCTAAAATTTTGCACATAGCCTCAGTTTGCATTCAAAGCATGTTTCCTAAAAGGCTCTTTGGCGACTCGAAAAAATCTTTTTATCATTTTATTGTCATTTTCTACCATGCCAACATAACATTTTGTACCTAAAATGTTTGAAGAACTCGTACAGCATCAATAAAACTATATTTCTTCTGTTTTAGAATGATCATGATTTTACGTCGATTCCAATTATACTTCTATTCTATTGGTTCATATTCTATTGGTCCATAACATTTTTTAACGTTTCTAAATCTTGATATGTAAGATTATTCATTATTTTATTCGGCCGATTTAGTTAATTCAAATAGGAGATTACTTGAGTTTTGTACAAAACAAAGGCATTATAAATTAATTTGTTTGAGGTAGTGAATAAATAAAATAATATAAATAAATTATATTCAAAGTCTGAGCTCTAGATATACCAGCGCAAGGTTCTTTCTGCAAATAAATCACATTTGCAATGTAGGGGATGTAAAGGTGAACTATAAGCGAAATTTCTGATAAGTAATATGCATCTCTGCGACACGTGAAACTTCTCACGTGGAGCTTGCTGATCTATCAACGCTATACGACGTTTAAATGCCTCATGGAAACATTACACCGCTCCGATTATCCATCACAATTTGCATTGTAAAGTGGCTTATTGGCTCGACTCCAGTTCTAGAATTGGGTCGGATCCCACGACACATTAACTTAAGGCACGATCGATCTGCTGAGTGGGAAGTCGCCTAACTAAGAAAAAAAAAAGTAGACTGAAGTTTGCGTATGCTTGTAGATATGTACAGTAGCGGGTATATAAATAGGGAAAATCGTAGTATAGTATAAAATCGCAGTCTGTGATTGGTATCAATGTAATGGGTAAATGTGCATATGTTCTAGGAAAATGAAGATATATATGTATATAGAGTGAATGCAAAAAGTATTTAAATACTACGTGTCCGACTCTTGAAAAATTGTCAATATACAATTTTTTTATAGTTTATAGTTTTAACTATAATTAATTTTTTTATAGTTTTAACATTTTTTATAGTTTTCTGAATCTATAGATGTGTCTTTGGAGTTTATATGGAATTTTTATAATAACAAACCCAGTACATTATTTTACTCGAAATACCACACATGTGACTTACACTAGACAGTGGTACAGTGGTTATTCGATATATGTTCAAAACACGGGCGTAGCCAGAGAAATATATCGGATAGGAGATACTATATTTTTTATCTACGTCGAACATATACCACTGTATACAGGGTGTTGAGCCTATTACTAGCCAGCATTTTTTTTTGTAAATAGTAAATATTAGAAAAAAATGATAGAGGAAAAAGTAGTGCTGTTTTTTATGCGCAACACAATAACATATGCATTTTTGTTTTATTTACATTATTTTGATAGAAATGAAGGTGACCTTCAATTTTTTAAATGGAATGCTATATATTTTTTTATGTCGTATGAAAGCGTGTGTCAAGACTATACAATGTATAGTCAATCTACTATACAATGACCTTCAAGGTCATGCAAGGTTAGAAATGGAAGAAATGGAAGAAACAATTTGAATGTTGCGTACCAATGTGTTTACAAGTATTCCTTATTGATACGAATCGAATGATGTTGTCATTCACTGTCAGAGTGTTTACTTCGAATTTCCACCATAACGAGACAGTTTCAGTACTGCTTCCTAAACCGATCAGTAATATCGTGTAGCAATGTATCGTTATTCGGTAGATGAGAAGAGGGATATTGTACGCATTTATTATCAGTGCAATAGAAATAAAAGACAAAGTAAATTGAAATACTTACAATTAGAAGAATATCCGGAAAGAGTGCAATCAAATGAAAATCAGTTTGTTTTGCTTGTAAAGCGTTTCGAGGAAACAGGGGCCGTACAAAATAATTGTCACAATCGGAGATCTGTTATTTCAGAAGATAAGACGTTAAAAGTCCTATTGCATTTTGAAGTACAAGGCCTACAAGAAAGTGATTTACCGAGGCGTATTAAATTTTGCGATTGGATACTTACAAAAAACAGAAACGACAGCAATTTTTATAAAAAAATTCTTTAGACAGACGAATCAAGCTTCGATAATCATTGTATTGGGAATACTCATAATGCTCACGTATGGTGTATTGAAAACTCAAGGGTGAGAATGGAAAAAAATTTCCAAGTGCAATTTCGCATAAATGTATGGTGTGGCATAATTAACAATGTGGTGTTAGTGCCTTATTTTTATAATGGAGTATTAAATGGGGAAAGATATTTAGAGTTTTTAAATACGCAATTTATAGATTATTGGGAAGATCTGCCACTATATCCATTACGCAAGGTATGTACTTCCAATAAGATGGGGCCCCACCACATAACAGTAGAATCGTTTCAAATCTTTATTTTTGTAAATATTATATATATATATATATATATATATATATATATATATATATTGTTAATATTGTCCAACATAAACTGTTGTTTTGTTTATCACATTTACCATATAAATATTATTACCTAAGCCTTGTCATTCAATTGAAAAATTGGTTGTATCATCTCACGTTTTATGTAAAACTAACCAAGTGTGTTTACACTTCTGCTCGTCACTGTACGTGTCTGAAGGCTGTGAATGGACATTATACAGCAGTTACCGTCCTGGTGACACTGAAGAAGTCACGTGACTATCCCAGCCCTTAAAGGGTTAATGCGATACAAGTATATACGTATGTTGTCTTGGTTGTTCGCGGAAACCTGGAGAATGATTATCACTTTAAAGAACCTTGTTCGTCGTTAATTGACAGGCACCATATGTCGACGATTCTTTACGCGACTTGCACAGTCTCAAGTATGCGGAACGGGAAAACACGCGGCGCTGAATCACACGTTAATTTTGGAGCGTAGAAGCATAATCGGATTGTGTAATCGATTTTATAAATTGCCGCGTTCGGAACTGTAGGTGTGTCCCCGTGACGACAGGGTTGCCAATAATAATTATTTTGTAGAACGTGCAGAAAAAGACGACGGAGAATCGCGAATTGTATTTACATGACCAAAAAGTCTTCCGGTTTCTGTTCGCCCGAGATGACTATAAATATTTACTTGGCTCAGGAGACTGACTTCCCCTTCAACGTGTCGTGCTTGTATTACGATACATAAATAAATTAAACAGCGAAATCACTTTCCGCGTGTTCCCAACTATTGGCCTGATTCGAAAGAATACTTTGGGAATTTCTTTTCGAAAAACTTATAAACTTTTTACCATTGATACGTCGATATTCTTGGTTGGGTAAAATATTATTTCACTTGGTAACTAGTCTACTTTATTTGAAATTGTGCGTACAACTTTGAAAATTTTTATTTTATTCCAACTTTATTAACTTGTATAAATATTTTCAAAATAGTATTTTACTTGAAGAATTGAATAGCTAGGAAACAGCTGGTAAACAATATTTGGTTTATATTTTGAAATGTCTCATTTAACATCGTCGAATTCTTTGTATATACGATGACGTAACCGATAAAAATGACGATAAAAATGTTAAATGACGTATTTTTTCGTTATGCAACCGTGGTTTTGATTTACTTACGTAACAAAAAAATATTTGAGCTAGAATATTGTAATATACTATTTTACAGCATGTACCAGATTGTCAAAATAAAATATTGCTTTACACGTTAAATTTGATTTGAGCTTGTACGTCATTTATTATTTTCATTAATGTGATTGTAAACGAAAATCATATACAGTACGCTAAGGGAGTCAATTGCTGTGCCTATATTAATTATATTTACTTTTAAGGCATAGTGAATATTAAAAAAGATATATATATATCATATATATTAACTAATTTTAATGAAAAACATTTATTATCTTTTCCTTAATATTTATTATGCTTAAAAAATAAGTATAATTAATACAGGCACAGTAATTGGCACCCCCATAGTAATTGGGTCCCCTAATCTAGAATATAAGTTCTTCAATAGAATGTGACATAGAATGTGGATGCTCGAAATAATTGTTTTTATATCTGAAACATTTGTTTCCATTGAACGTAATAAAAATGAAGCTTTTAGCTTACTTCTTAAAATTACTCGACATAAATGTGATGATCATGCAAACATCATAGTACAACTAATACAAAAGGAAATTGTCTACTAATAACCTAAATATAGAAATATGATCAATATACGCTCTCCTTTATGCGATGTATTTAGGTAAACAAAAATCACTTATTTGGAATGGTTGGTTAAACAGTGAGTTCTGATTTTAAATTTTTGAATCAACAACACCAAACAAATTTACCGGAAATGAATATTCTCAGTTCCGAGTAGGTTCTAAGACTTTTTGTTTCCTTAGCGAGAAATCATAGGAAAGTACAAAACGAATGACTCGCAGAAAAACGAGGAAACAGAGGAGAACCGAAAGTGGAGCAACCGCGTCGTCCTATTTGTGTAGTGAACCGTAATATATGATTTACAACAATGTTAATAAACATTGCTGCGATTAAAGTTAAAATTTTAATGGATGTAACTCATGAATAGGCTACGAGTCTTCATGTAGGAAAAAATTTATCTGCAGCACTTTCAAGGAACAGGACCTAATTATAAAACTTTTATCAACGTGTTCGTATGAACAATTTTTTTTTTAATCATAATCAGATTATTTGATTATCAAATAATCAAGGGTCCGCCGTATCGTGAATGAATTAAGCAACTAAATATAATTCAAATTTATACTTATTTTTAAACCATAATGAACTCTAAATTTTTCTCATTAAAATCAGTTAATATATATGTCTATTTTAACTCCAAAACGAAATATTTCTTCCGACCTAGAATGTTTCCCTCCTATATATTTTGTTTCATGCTGTACACGCGAAAACGGTGCAGTTTACTCGTACAATACTGAAGCGTTTAGTAATTTATTAAATACAAACAAATTTAATAACGTAAAAAATATTTTGAATAATGATACAGCAATTTTTAGTTGCGCCTTACAGTCGCCGTTCGAGTGCTAAGGGTTAATATTCATTATGCTTTAAAAATAAATATAATTAATATAGGCACTATAATTGATCCCTTATCCTGTGTCGTGTTCGGGATCATTTCAATCAGAAAAATGTCACAAACAAACGTCATAGACCGCATGCTTATTTTCTCTAGTTAGGCGATACTGTAAATGTTTAAAAATACGTGTTTCAGCGAATGTCAGAGGCAACTAAGCAGGGTCCTGGACGACATGGGCGAGGCCTCGGCGAGAGCCCAGGGTTTGAACAAACCAATAACCAACGCCCTAAAACTTCGGGACACGGACCATATAGTTTATCTACTAGTCGATAACGAAGCAAACCGGTAAGTAAGCTGTGACTCATCGTAAAAGCGTAACCAATTGCCAAATTAGATGTTGTGAAGCATTCGATGCAAAAATTAGCTAATCGGTCTTAATACATCTTATTTTTTATTGTCAATTAATTTAATTTTTCAGTTGAATCTTCAATTTATTCAAAGATGCCATTTAGTTTATCGTTCGTGTAAGCATAACCACGAATTTTCTTATAAATTTAAAGCAGACACATATGTGTTTCTGGGATATGGTAATAAACAAATTATTGATAATATTTACTTAAATATTAATACTTTACACCAATGTTCAAAATGACATAAGAAACAGATTACGTATTTGAGAGATCTTTGCATTTCAAGGGGTTAACCTCTTCGAGCTAGAGTTTCAGTTACTGATCTTTTTCGTGAAAACTTTTTGGGAAAACTGTAATTTCTGATCCCTAAATAAAATGGTACGCGGACAGTACCCGGCGTTGCGCGTCACCGTAAAACGGCGAGAGCAAGCGCTCGTTTTCGAAGGAGATCCTCATAAAAAACTTGCAACTGGAAGCCAACCTGTGACAGAAGGGAGCAGATGGGAAGCTGCATTTCGCAGGATAAGGGTTTCGCGGCGCGCAAAATGGTCGGTTGGATCGATACGTCGTGTCTGGTGTGTCGCTTGCCTGCGGAAAGCGAAGCATTTCCTTCCTCGCTCGGCCCTATTCACAAAGCATCTACTCTCGACCCGATGTGTTTCCTGATTAAAACGCTCTTCAGAACCGTTTCTCGCACGAGAGAAAAATTAATACCGCGTACAGGTGCGGCGTTCAGAGTTGATAATAGCTGTATCGTAAAGACCCACTCGCGGGAAAGTATGTAGACGCTCTCGTGTACCCAGCGTCGCCGTCTTCGTGACGATGCGAGTTCCCTCGCGATGCAATCGACTCCACTCCGGGCTACACGGTTCACTGTAACTATACTGCGAGGCTTTCTGTAAAATCTCCATCCTCTCGTGGACCGTTCTGCCCAACGCGGGACAAGGGAATTATTTACAATAAGGAGCAAAACTGAACCAATAACCACAAGTTTTGTATAAATCATTATACAAAAGGAATATAGAAGAATAACAAAAAATCAACATTACAATTGTTTTTGTCATAGTTAGAAGTAACTGAAGAGATTTTTTTCAATAATTAATGTCTCCTCGATTACCAATGACGACAAAAATAGATTGACTCGGTTTTGCACCGGTCCCTACAAGAAATGTTTACGTGGGATGTACTAGTAGTATATTTACATCTAGCACTTTGGTACGTTTACAAACTATTAGTTTACGTCTTAACACTCAGTTCTTCGCAATCAGTCGAACGGAAAAGCACGCAAGCGAAGTAAGAATAAATATGAAGTCAATTGCTCCAAATTGTGTAAAAAAAGTCATTTCTCTTTTGAATGACGGCTTGTCAACGCGTAAGACGGCGAAAACCTGCAGTGTTAGTCAATCGACAGTGCAGAATCTGACTGTAGGTCTGATTGAAGGGAAAGGGGCTTCGTTGCTTAGGTAGAGTATGGTGGACCCCACTAGATACAATAAGAAAAAGTAAATAATCCTCTTTACAACGACTGCTTAAAACTTAATCTACGATTTTTTTTTCTTTTTTGCTGTTTTACAGAACAGAAACGAGGAAGAAGTAATTGAAAATAGCAATCGAAACACTTTTATAGAAATTAGATAGTATTTCAAGATCTATTTTATTTTTTTGTTTCATATACGAGATTATTTGAAAATGTATTTTTCGTGTAACATATAAGAAACATTTATGTTTTCATCGTTCCTTAATTTTCATGAATTATCTGAATTCATTTTGTGATCTGATGAAATTAGAGTTATCTATTTTCTGAAAGACACAAATGATTAATGTGATTAATATTAATGTTATATGTTAATATTATTATATGACTAATTTTAGTCATTTGGTCGGATATATGTCAGTCAACATGTATATAATTTTATGCAAATCGCTCCATTAATAGTTTAATCTTATTTTAATTGTCAGAATTCTTCCAAGTTGTATAAAGAATATTTGTTTAACATTTTTCCCCGTGCTACACAAAAATTTTATTTTAGGAACGTTGTTATTAGTAAGATTAAAAAAAGATTACAACTCGGAAATTATTTTTCAAAACTAAGCAAAGTGAACGACTAGTAAGAAAGATAATGTGTAGTATGGCATGTACTGAATTAGAATCTTTTATGGCAGTAATATTGTAACCTCCTCTTGCGAATCTTGTAAAGAAATTTTGCTTCGCGATAACGGCCAACGTGGCATGGCCATGAACCTCTAAAAAGTCGCGCGAATCAGAGTATGAAGCTCTTCCTCATCCGTTCTGCTTAACGAACCTTACCCTCACGCATTACCATATATTATATATACTTAGAAGTCTTGGATAACTTTCTCGAAGAAAAATAAAAAATAATGATTTGTCAAAATACTGAAAAGCACACGGTCAAGGGTTTTTAACGAGCCAGAAACGAGCTGTTTATTAATCTTAAACTTTGCAGCAAACCGTGGAAAATAAACACATTTTATTTATTCATTAATTTATTATTCGCTTGATATTCTTATTACATCACGAATTTAAACCTTCAATGTAATTGAATGCAAACCCCTTTAAACATTATGTAGATCTTCAATGTAAGTGAATGTAAACCCCTTTAAACATTATGTAAACCTTCAATGTAAGTGAATGTAAACCCCTTTAAACATTATGTAAATCTTCGTCTCCATAGGCGTTATTTAACAAAAATATATATTTTATTAATTTAGAAATAACGCGAAGAAATTCTATTACGAACGTTTCACTCACAACATATGTATCTATAATGAGGAACGTTACTAACATAAATGTTTCGAATTATTCGTTGAATTAGTCTGTTTCATAACAATATTTAGTTAACTTGTGAAATATTCGAAATACTATTTAGGGCAATAGATGATATTCAGTGCAATAGAATAGTATTTTAAATAGTAAGTAAAATTCTGGGGAAAAATATTTCTATTTTATCAATCTGTAATACTTGTGCTCCAAGTATTCGTTGGTAGTGAAAATAAATTGAGGACAACAACGGAACGATAACGCAAGTAACTATAATATTTGGAAAAGTAAATTTAATTAAAGTTCATCTCAATTGGGTTGTTCCATTTATTTTAAAGTAAATCCGAACTATTATCAATATTTTTCAAATAAAACACCGTTTAAAAAATTTACTTCGTTAAATGAAATATTTTATGTTCAAAATTGCATGCCCGATCTACAATAAATAAACGTGTAGATGATTTACTATTTTACATGTATATTTCGAGGCTATATACGTCTTCAAGCATTTCACAATCTGTCTAGTAGGAACATGGACGGTGAAATTATTACCTGAATGTCATAAAAATGAAAAAAAAAAAATTAAACAGCATGAACCTACTTCTACGATGCATTGTAGATAAATCTTTCGAAATAATCCGATCGTTACAACGAGTGACACTTTTGTAACTGTTTGTAACTGCTGTTTACACAGCACTAAAATTGATTAAATACGTTCATGTTGTTCTTATCAGGTAATGTGAAATATTGCGATTTTTATCATAATATGTGTCAGAAGAGATATTCTTCTCTATAAATGCATCTTTATAACAAAAATTAAAAAATTTACAATCCGTGATTTGAACGGGTCCCGTAGTTGCATTTGTTGAAAGATAAAGTTTTACATTCACGGTAGATACAAATGGTATGCGTTTCGAGCAACGTGGATCACGAACGTTGGACCACAACCGTGAATCATTATCCGCATAATGTTTCAACCTTGTTTCGATTTTACAGCGGACTGGGCAGCGTAGTTGGCCTGCTAAAGACCGGATCGAAGAATCTTTTCATGTTCGACGAAACAGGAGCTCATTACCAGCTGAAGCCTAGATGCATTTTAGACTTTTACGTCCACGAGTCCCGACAACGCATGGGCCTTGGGAATATTCTCTATCAGCATATGCTGTCTGTGAGTAGTCTGCTTTTCCACGTTCATGTTTATTTATATTCTATCCACCTTTGCGTAGGATTCGCCATCAGCTTTGACCACCTTGAATATATCCGTTATTCGTAATAATATGAAAAAATGATATGCAGAACGTCCCAAAAATGTACAGTGAATTCTATATAGATGTCGCCGAAGCATGGCCGATAATTGTCGCGGGGTATACCCCGTGAGGGGCCAAAAAACTCGAGAGGCCGAGAATAATGCGAGTCGAGCATATCGATTTGAGACCAGGAGACTAATCCAATGAGAAAACTTCTTTATTTTTCATTATTTTTTTTTTATGGGACTCTTACACCAACACATTCGTGGCATTTTTTCTAATGAAAATGATACATGTGTAATGAACGGTGTTAGTTTCATCATTGGAATTATATCATATTTAGTTTTTAATGTCCCAACATTCCTGGAAGGAAAGATTTTACTTATCTAATGCGGATTTTTATGCAAATTAAAAATTTTCTGCATTAATCGTAAGATATAGGAGCTGAATGCAAATTTCTTTCTTTCTTCAATAATTTTAATAAGTCAAAACTAATAAATCGACATTCTTCGTTTCTTCATGAGATTAAGTAAAATCTACACTCTACCAATAAGGCTATCCTGTTGGTTAGAATAATTGAATGTTGTATGAGAATCTATGGGAGAAACCATGCTTGATCTGCCGATGAATTTGATCCCATACTCGTGGGAACCACGAAGAAATTCGCACGTCCCGTATACACAGATTCCGCCCGCGCAGATTGGAAATCGTCCGGATCGCAAACAAGGTGTAATTACTTCCCGAGTAAAAGCAGAAAGGCGACGTGTGATCTTGATCTAAACTACTTCCACGGAAACCTTGTGCGAAACGAAGTAACGTTGCCACGATCCTGTTCAACTAGTTGCGAAAGTTTCTTGTTTCGCAAGCAATCGCCCCGGCAAACCAAATTATAACCAAATAGAAAAATTACGCTGGTTATATAAATAATACATAACAGAATAGTAAGGTGTAATGGAAAAATTCGGTTATGGCATATCAAATAACAACATCTAACGTAAATAAATACAATTTAAACTTATCATTAGAAAATCTAAAAGATTATTTCACTGACGTAAAGGTGTAATTTGTGGATATTTCTATACATGATGCAACTGCAAAAAGTTCGAGTTAAATTCACATTTCAAATTGAGTTTATTGCTATTGGGTGGTTGTTATTGACCAATGGAACACTTTATACATTTATACAATTCGAGTACCATGCAAAACACAGAAAAATGTCTTACGCACCATTATTGTGAGCCTTTAAAGCATTAGATTATTCGAAATAAAGAAATTCCATTTTATGCATCAGATTATTCAAATCAGATTATTTTATCCACGTGCTCTTCTTCATATTGTGTTCTGATAGTTTCTTTCTCACAGGTATCAGTCTAGATGCTCGACTTTCTTTCCTTTCTACCTCTATTTAACACTAAACATATCACTGCAGGTTAAATGAACAGCTTCAAATTTTTTATTTTACAATTATTAAGATTACAAAAATACATTCAGAGGAAATGGTTCCATTTTGTTTACTGAAGATCATATTACAATACAAATTGTAATTGTTGGACTAAAAAAGTACAATCTTGTCGTTTTTATAAGGCAATGCATATCTGCTACTTTCATGCTCGGTAGGTTTAGTGTTGCATCTTTTCGTAGTGAAGCTTCATGAAAAGATTTTACTATACTGGTATGTATTGTTTATAAAATATTTGTGCACATTATGTCGAAGTATGTATTATGTGCTTCGAGTTTCATTATTAATTGTTCATAAGTCACGAGAATAACGTCATTTTCAATCGCAACTGTTGATGTTGCAACGGTCCTCGACCACATTGTTGAACGTAAATTACAAATTGTCACTAATGGGACACTCAAAGACATTAAATAGCGATCGGTATTTGCGATAATGGCTGCAATGGGTTGTGAACTATTTACAGTACTGTAGAGCCTCCCATATCCGAATTAATAGGAAGACAAAAGTGTTCGGATAACGGAACAATAAATTTTCGGATATTAAATTTCACTGGTTAAAATACAAATCAAGAGACTTTAAAATTTGTACACCCCACTGCCGCGGGGTAAACTCGATTGATCGACGTGGATCAAAGAACAGTTTCTTCTGACTCGTATATGTCCCTCACTAGACCCGTGTTTTGAACATATGTATATCCAATAAACACTGTATATGTTTCTCAACGTAGACAACTGGGTATTTACGTATGTATGTCTCGAATGCTTTGACGTGAGAAGATTTATGAGAAAATAAGTTCTCCTCATCATTACCTTCAGTTACAATTTCAGCTTGTGAAATAAAATTGGCGTGTGTGTGTGTGTGTGTGTGTGTAATATGTTCTACTATACGTTGTACGAAATCTATCTATACGTTGCATATAATTTTCAGTATTGAGGTTTTGTTTTTTAATGTCTGTTATTGTAGATTCTCCGACATCATGTATTTTTGCCAATTGTTACTAGGATACGGGAAGCTCTAGAGTATTTCCTTCGACCGTTGTCCTCGCTTACTCGAAAAATCGATATTAGAAGGGCGAAGAGAAAAAACGTTAGAATTCCGCAATTCCTAAGGGTTCATATAATTTTTCATAATTTTCGTCGGGACGAATTTTTGCGCTAGGTGCGCAGAGAAACTGCCACGCTAATGGCAGCCTCTATAACACGTCGGGGGGAGTACGGCTAATATGCATTAATTACGGAAAAGTACCGTACAGGCCGGCGTTCGTGATAGTTGAGCACTGTGCGTGAGACCACGGGGCGAATTCACGTGTCGCTAAGCCGACAGCACTTGCAGTGATTCCGACAAGTGCGCCAACCATGACAAAACGAGGCAAAAATAATCTAGAATACGTAGCTGCACTGCTACGAAATACCTGTTTTCCGCAAAACCTTTTTCTCAGTCGGCATAGTTCTTCTTGCCATAGACTCAGAGCATTTCCTCTTACTCTTTCCCTCGGCATATTGAATTATCCTACGGGGTACTTTTACAAGTCTGTCGGGTGTGCTAAGTTTTAGAGAATTTTTTTCAAAAATAATAAACAAGTGAAAAATTCCGGTTTTCCTTTTTTTTTACAGTGGCATTAACATGGACTTTATTCTCAATTTTTTTTTTAACAAAATATTAAAAAGTTGTATGTACAAATTTATAAAACGTACTCTTAACATTTTCGTTGTAGGTCCGCATGAAAAAAGTTGTAGCAAACTGATTGTTCTAACTTCTCAAAACAATCCAAGTCGTATGAGTCAGCGTAGTCGGGTAAAAAGTTATCGTCCTTTTAAAACTTGTTCGAATATTACTGCGATACTGTAGACTGTAGATGATCGGAGCTTTAGATAATAGCGGTTTGGTCGGACGAAGTAAACGTATTGAGTACCTGAACAAAATCTTGGCTCTGCGACCCTTTTTCGATAAGAAAAGGCAACGGGCTGGCCTACGTTGGCAAATTAGTGAACGGTCTTAAATAGGAGCGTGACAAAAGGTCGTTACGCGTGGGCGTTACGGGCGAAGGTAACCCGAAAGGTGACTGAACTCATTCAAACTGTTTGTTTCGCCTCGGTACTTTCGTTTCTCCTTATTAGACCAAGGTACCAGGAGTGCCGATCAGTACTTCACTCACATTTTCGGAAGTTGGGTAGCTATGCTGTTTCAGTAACCTTTGTCCTCGCTCTTCAATACTCGATATAGTCATCTTTAACAAACAAACAAAAAATGGCAAAATAGGTGATATGAGTTTAGATTGTGTTTCATCAGATTCCACTCAAAGTTACCATTAAGGCTTAGAATAGTAGCAGTTATTTATGCTTCCCCCCTTCACGTTCAGCAAATAATTTTTAAAAATCTAAACGTGTACCATTTAACCTTGGATAACTAAACTTACGTAAAAACGGCAAACATTCGAATCTTGTGATACCAGATGATGCATCGAATAGTTCAATTAGTAAACTCAATATCGAGTAAAACTGTTTCATATTTCGTGTATCTTTTCTCTTGAGGTAAAATGCTTTCGTTGTTAAATAAAAAGTGTCCAATTGCATTCGTGATTTTATTTGGCATCGTCATTTGCACGCATTATAGTTTAGTTATGTAGGGTTAAAAATATTCATTCATTTCGTCTATGTCAAAGTGAAAACATAAACCCTATGAATCTCACAAACACTTGTAACATTCCCGTGGTCACCTGATGAAGAATATTTTAATATTCGACGATTGAACGTTTTAGTAGAATTTGCATTCGATGTGCCTTGTACAATTTATACAATTAGGTATACTAAATAGCACAATAAATTAAAGTAATAAAGGTTCTTGATAAGAGAAAAGATATTGGAATATTGTACTATATTTTCGTAATATTAAAAGTGTATAAATACGAAATTTACGAAATAATTTGTAGAAATAGAAATTTAAAAAATTTGTGAACATTACAAATGGTTTTACTAACTTTTGCCTCTAATTTATACTTTATTGTATATAGGCAATTGTGTTAGATACGACAGATTAATAGATTTCGTCGGAGTTAATAAAACTTTTACTTTCACATTAATTTGCAAACATTTGACTTATCAAGCTAAATCTTTTTTTGATTCGGATTTCTATTTGAATTGTTTAGTATTTACATAAGCGCACTCTCTCTTATGCATTAACAGTTTTGGAAATTCTCATTTAATTAATTCATCTCAAGATTGACTAATTGTTGACTAATTACTAGTTGCTTCTAAATTTCCAGGAAGAACATATTAGGCCGGTGAAATTGGCGATCGATAGACCTTCTGAGAAGTTCTTAGCCTTTCTAGACAAATACTATGGCCTCTCCAAAATAATACCGCAGAACAATAAGTTTGTCGTCTTCCACGGATTTTTTGATGACGGTATGTATAACATCTTCATCCTGAATTTGGTACTTAGAAAAGATTAAAAGAAGATTAAAAGATCTTTTCAAAAAGATTTAAATTCTTTTTTTATGCTTTCTGGTAGTTTCGTATGTTAAGAATACCATTCTAAAAATACCTTAAAACGGACTCGAACAATTAAGAATGAGCCTGTCAATTTCTAATAATTATCAGTTATTAAAAACACTTTCGAAGATTGAAATACGCAGTTATGAGTATAGTTGAAGTACATTTTATTATAGGTCACAAAGTTAATTTTACAAAAACAACAATACAGTACAATACAATACAATAAAACAATACAATACAATACAACAACAAAACAATTATTGTTTTTGCAATACAATATTTATATTAACTATTTTTAAATATATAAAAAAATCGATTTGTTAAATCACTTACTTAGATATATGAGACTAATTAAAAGTTGGGAAAGAGTTTTCAATTAAAATAAATTAATAAACCTAAGAGCTTGGCCTGTAAACTAGTAATTTACAGTGATCCGGTGATCGTGTATAAATCGGAGAACGTATCACGTTTTTCATGTACCGCCGTAAAAGTATATAATACACACATTGCCCATGAACTCATTGCCAATCAGGTTTCATGTTAAGGGTATGGCAATGGTAGATCGAAGGTCGATTACATTTTGTCTTGCAATTTGTTCTTCGGTAGCCTGTATCCTAAATCGGTAATTCCTGACCGAAGACGCATAAAATTGCGGTCAGTGTCACCCTATACACGACCAACGACCCTATTATGCGAGTCGTGTGATCGATTCGAAGCTGTCCTTAAACGATAAGTGTTCTCCGTCGATTATAAATGTGAACTGCTCCCATTTTTTTTTTTTTTTTTACACAGAAGTTAACTTATTTGAGAAAATTGATCGCACTTCATTGCAGTATTCCTGGTGAAATGTAATAAAAAAATTCTAAGGAAACCATTGTGCATGGAACTTACAAGGTTGCTTCACCAGAAACGAAAAAATAAAGAATAGTAATTTAATTTTATAACGTATTTTGTGAATTTTAGAACATCCGGCCGTGAGATCGAGTAGATACAGCCTTCCCGCTAACATTGACATTGCTGGACAAAACAACATTCATAACAATGTTGGAAAAAATAATTCTGGGTACGTATGTTGCAACTTATGTAAAACTCAAATAGTGCCCGTCAGTTTTATACGTACGAGTTATTCACGCAATTACTAGTCAGCGTTTTCTTGCAAATAATGTTCGAAAAAAATGGAGGAGGCAAAAATAATACTGTGTTTTGCAAACAACGTAACGGCGTATGTCATTTTGTTGTTTGCACTATTTTTTTTAAATGAAGGTGCCCTTCAATTTTTACATACGTTTTTATATCATATATCTTATATATTTAATTTGTTTATTTATTTTTTATATATTTAATTTTATTGTTTTATTTTATTATATATATATTTTTATGTCATATGAAAACGTTGTGTGAAGACAAATTCTCTTCGAACACGACACAATGGCCTTCATGGTCATATAAGGACGGAAATGAAAGGAACATTTTTATATTGTACGTAATATTTCGTAAAAATGTCGTTTTTGATATACCGGCCAGAGATGTAAACAACTTGAAAAGCAAAATAACACAGGCATGTGCATTAACATCTTGGACAACATTAAAAGAAACTACGAATGTAATTATTCGAACCTAATTATGTATTCATGCATAAGGAAGTCATATTGACCATTTATTGTAGTCTCGTCAATAAAGAATACTTGTAAACACATCAGTATGAAATATTCAAAATGTTTCTTCCATTTCTGACCTTGTACGACCTTGAAGGTCATTGTGTCGCATTGGAAAGAATTTGTTTTGACGCACGCTTTCGTGTGGTATAAAAAAATATATAGCATTCCATTTAAAGAATTGAACATCACCTTCATTTCTAAGAAGATAGTGCAAACATAACAAAATTACATACTCCATTACGTTGCTTAAAGAAAACAGCACTATTTTTTCCTCCGCCATTTTTTCTAATATTTATTATTTGCAAGAAACACACTGGCCAGTAATAATGTGAACACCCTGTGTATATACCTACAATTAGTTACACTTATGGTAAAATTCAGCATCCTTAAAGTTATTTATTTTAATTCTTCCATTTAAGGAACTGTATGTTCTAATAATATTAAGTACATTAATAATATTGTTCAGTAATTTTAATAAGGACACATCTTACAATACTTCTGTCTTTTTTCAGCATGAATGGAGTTCAGTATCCTCCACCTGTTACACGTAGTTCATTTGGTAGATATGCTGCTGCACGACCACCTTGTTCCATGGCAAATGTAAGTACAACACCGTAAAATATTGTACATATTACACTTAAAGAATGTTATTCGAAAATTTGGACTTATTGTAAAATGAAGAACAGAAATATCATGTGTAAATTTTTTATCAAAACCATACTTTTATTACTTTGTACTGATCATAACAGTTAAAGCATTATCTACAGCATTATCAACAATGTTTTTGTAGACAGGCATGTACAGAGACTATTTTAATACTAAATATATCAAGCAGAGTCACTCATTTATATTTTTTTCACTCAACTTATATGTATTTGTTGGGATTTCAAATGAATTCAATGCAATGTAATGTAATGTAATAATTATTTAAATATAATAAATGTAATACAATATAATAAATCCAGAAAGCAATTGATAGTTATAGTTTCAAATTGCAGACTAGTAAACTCTGAGAAAGCACTTTTGTATGTATATTGACTTCCTTAGATAATATAATTACACTCATATAATTTCGATAAACATAATGAAAATCGACTAATAAATAATTAATAACAACAGTAGCTTAATAACAAAAATTTCATAAGTCGTAACCTTTCTGTTGCAACTTACATTGTAATTCAATTAAAAACATATTAACGCTTTCTTTTAGATCATTCATAACACTACAGTGCTTGGTCCATCCGCAGAACGTACTGGGTGAGTAGTGATGATAAGCAAGCACCAGATCGTTGAACGGTCCTGCAGCTTAAATTAATTAGCTATTCAATTCTGTGTTCATACCTTGAAAAAGCGAGCCCCTCGCAGATGCCTGATGTTGAAGCTTCAATTAATTTCTTCGATAAACAAAGAAATAAGATTTCAGACAAATGTTTATTAACTGTTACCATCAGGTAACGGTTACATGATAGTATTAAAAATTTAACTCGCTATGTAGTAAATCAAATTAACTGATCACTAAAATTATAAACGTCCAATCTTGCCGCTAAAAGTTTAACAAAAAAGATGCATAACACATTTAGTCCTAATAAAGCGGCTTTCTCTCTTTTTACAGTGAATGCGTTCACGCTATCTCTTGCCAGAACACATTCAAAAGCGTGTTACATAAATGTTACCTGATGCTTCCATTCTTACATTTTCTCAAATTTTGATTATTTAAGTTAAATGTTTTTCGAAAATATCCGTTGGTGATAAAATAAGAATTTTGTCTTGTCAGTTAGGATCTCGATGATAAATTGTAATCTTTTACTTTAATACATATATTTAATTTCCTAAATAAGTATAGAAGAAATATAGATTTTGCGTCTTTCATTATATCAGTACGGTCCCAGTTAGCCAAATTCTGTTTAGAGAAAATTTTGCGCAATGTTCGTATCACACTTTGCAAGTAAAGAACTTGTCTATTTGATACCAAACCCTGCTTGGAACAGAATTTGGTCCTGATTTTGTATGAATTTGATACCAAAACTTGTCGAAAAATTCCGAGCCAAATGCAGAAACAAATAGATCGGAAATTGAGTGCAAAGTTTGCAGACAAAATTCCATGCCAAATTGAGACCAAACCTTGGCTTTGTTATAGAGGGCAGGTCGATCGCACTAAGTCCTTGCTCTATAAGTACATATCGGAGAAAATCGGAGTAAACCTTGCTGTAGGAGGAAAAATAGAATTTTATTTAAACTTCTAGATTATATAATTTTAAGTTTCACATATTTTCAATAATTTAATTCCGTTCTCCCTCATACAAGCAAGGTTTACTTTTAGAACAGGGTTAGGTTTGCTCTTAGTGCGACCTACCTGCCCTCTATAACGAAGTCAAAGTTTGGCTTCGATTTGGTCTTGATTTGACATGGCATATTGGCTGCAAATTTTATGCTTAACTAATATGGAAACAGATGGATCGAAATTTGCAGGCAAATTTTGGTGGCAAATTCATAGCAAATTATTTACTGGGGTATTTAAAATTATTGTTGTCTAGTGACTGTAAATAATTTTAATATTTAACAAATTGTACATGTAAAATGGAACTTCCATTATACAGAGAGAGAGAGAGGGAGAGAGAGAGAGGATTTAATAGAGTCATAATGAATTTATTTATATTGTGATTAAATTATTTATTCTAATATATATTTTTTTAAATTTCATATTTGATCGATTTAATTAATTTGGCAAAGCAACTTAATCGCAATTGATATTTATTTCAGCAATATTATTTTTAATGCACAGATTTATTGATATTATATTACTGAATTTAATGTGCATGTGTGTACGTGCGTATGTATGTATGTATGTATGAATGTATGTACGTATGTATATATGTACATTATTGTGATATGTATTATTATTTTTAGCAATTACTTGCACCTGTGCATATCAGTAAAACATTTTCATTGAATGCTCAGCATGGATTTATATTTACTCCCTTTTCATTACCAGATATTAAACAAATCCACTTTGAAACACAAGTTCAGTATCCTAAAATCCTTTGTGCACCAGCAACATGTTCCTTTTATTCTTATTTGCGGAGTAAGTAATTTCACTTAAATCACATTCAATAGTTCTGATTGCTGCATGACATATACATTACAATGAGGAGCATAACTGAACCAAAGACCATAACTCTCTTAGAAAAAGGTACCCTTTACTGTTTCATAAAATAAATAATAATAAAACATAATTTACATATTTTTATTTCGAACTTATGGAAAGATGTTAATATTTAGTCTACAAATAATTTGAACATAAACTAATTAATGCTAAATGATACACTTTAGTGTCACATAGTATATATAGTTAAGAATGATTTTCGGTATATGTTCGACCTTAAAATATGTATTACAATCATTTAATAATATATTCATGAAATTAACACTTTCTTATTATTTATCATCTCAAAAAGTTAAATCTTGATATCTGTATACCACCTGGTCATTAGTTCTACATATTATGCTCCTTAATGTGTTATGGGTAAACTACAGAACGTGATCAGTTTAGATTACTCTGTTATTAACAGGCTGATTGAAATTTTTTTTTATTAAGTATTGCACGGTTCAGAGAGAGCTTTATGAAGAGTATAATAAATTAATTTGTTGTCAACTCTTTTTTTTTAGGAATTTTCAAGGTTACGATGAATTTTTTTATAAATAAACCTATAATTTTTTACACCTATCTTTTAGCGGATATTAAGACTAATTTGGTAAGTATATCAACAAATTTTGTTTCATCTGAACCGAGAAAATATTTTAAAAAATATCTGTTCAAAATATTCTATAGTTTCTTCTATAACTTCTATAGTATCTATATGACATCTGCACTGATAGTTGAGCATGCATCCACAATTGTTTGTCTTTTGACATTGTTAAAGCATCTTTATACACTCTTTCTTTCAATGTACCCCATAAAAGGAAATCTAACGGAGTAAAACCTGGCCAGTTCACTACACCTTCACAACCGATCCAACCGTCCAGGAAATTTGCTATCAAGTAGATTTTAGTAGATACTTGGCGGGCTGTCAATACTGCCATAGCATAATGTGCAGGGCAACAGTCATGATGATATGACATCAAGATCATTTCAATCTTTTCGTTGATACTGCAAATTACCATGGAACGTGTACGCAAACGAATATCACAAAGATTACTATCGGTTCACTTCTTCCACTATCATTAGATGTGTTCCAATGTACAGAACGAAATACTTATAAACAGTAAACAAGCAGTCAAATCAATAATTTCGGTCTATCAACAACTTGGGAAAGTGTATGTACAGCATGTGATGTTCCTTATAATACACAATTCTTTCAGCTAGAATATTTTTGTTCTCTCGGTCCAAATGAAAAAAAAATTTGTTACAATACTTATCGAATTCGTCTTAATGTCCACGAGAGAGAGAGAGAGAGAGAGAGAGAGAGAGAGAAGATAGGTGCAAAAAAAATGATAGGTTTATTTATAAAAAATTCATGGTAATCTAAAATTTCTGGAAAAAGAGTTGACAAAAAATTTAGATCGGCCTACTAATAAGAGAGTAATCTAAACTGATCACATTCCGTGGTTCACCTTGTACTCTCGTATATTATAAATATATACTTCAATATCTTATCTTGCAATTTTAAAGATACAATATACCAAGTAAACTTGAAAGAATACAATCTCTAATCTGCTAATTCTTCAAAAAGACATTGTAAAATATTATTTGTTTACATATTTTTTAACTTTAATTTTGGCAATATTGTTACATGTAGAACTAAAATGTTTTTTGTGCTAATTATAGCAGATGATAAAATTTGAAAATATTAAACGAAGTTAGAATCATCTTATTTGAAATGATTGTATAAACACTGACTGCCACAGAGATTGCTGGTGGGTGAACCTTGTTATTTCTTATGAAAAAACAGTTTATCAAAAATTATCAAACACATTGCAGCAAGATAAGTGCGTTATAAATTATGAAATGGCTTTATTTAATTATATTACTTATATTTTGTATAACATATAAGATTTATGTGGCTATGAAAGTGTTAAATCTGTGGCTGCAAGGAAAAACACTGCATGTCACAATTTCAAAAAATTTAAGTTTATGCATTAATTGAGCTTTATAATACAGGATTTATGTATTCACCCAAAAAAGTTATGAAAACAAATTCGATAGGCTCACAAAAATAATGCAGCAAGGAAATATTACTGATACAAAGAATTAGTGATCGCAATTTTAAACGGCAATATCTCGAAATTGAAAGTATGTAACATGCGGTGTTCTTCCTTACAACCACAAATATTACAATTTTCATAAGATTCAATGATTTAATGCTCAGACGACGGTACTTTGATCCATTTTGATCAAACTCGTTAAAAATTTGATCTAATTCTCCACCTGCTGATTATTAAATCAAATTGTAACTTAATATTATTAAATTTAATAAAAAGGTTGACTTCTTGGAGAGAATATGATAATAGAATATCTAGAAAAATTTATAATGGAATGGACTTGGACTTTATATTTTAAAAAACCTCTGTCTTCTGAGTGTAAATAATATATAGAATTGTACACAGTGAAAAATTATCATCATAGAATATATGTCAATATTCTTTAATATTCTATGTTTTGAAAACTTCATGGGAAGTTACTTTTTCAGTGAAAACCCGAGCACAGCGGCTGTCATACAATCGAAACCGGAAAGACCACGTTCTTTGAGTCTTTACTCTGAAGAAGAACAGAAGCAACGTACAAGCGAATTATCTACGGTTCCGACACCTGCTTTACCTGATCATCAACCCACTCCCCTAGCTACCATTTTACGAGAAACAGAGAAAACTGAAAAAAATGTGAAGCCATCTCCTTCTTGTAGTCAAGAAGTAGTAGCTGGTACTAACCAGCACTCTCGTTTGGACCTAAAATTTTACCATTCACCTTTGTGGTAAAGCAATTAAAGAAGTGAGGAATTGACATTTCTTTAAATAAAATTATTTCATATTTATGAACAGTCTTAGAGGAATTGTAATGGAAAATTGTATTGCTCGTGTATGTGACGAAGTATAAAAACTGTACCGTTCACAGTAAAGTAACTGGGAAAGGGTAGTTAACGATCACCATAAAAATGGTAGTATTTATTACACTAGAATGCATTTTCTTTTCGGGAAAAAGAAATACTTTTATTTATTAAAAAAAAGTATTTCCTTATTTTATATTGGAGGTGAGCTGCGTACAAAGTGAAATACGAAAACCTTTTGTACTGTTTTAAGAAATGTAAGTTATTACCTTTGCTTTATTAACTTCATTTTTTATTCGCATAAAAAGGTATTGTCGTACGTGTCTCAAAAATGCGACCATATTAAATTATTTGTTCCTAGTATAAAAACCTGAAATTATGTATTCCTATTATTTGAAATGGTTGTAATATTCAAATTGTTAGTAAGTTTTCATAAAAGAATAAATTATGCTGTAGTACATGTGAAGCAGGTAGAATCCATGTATAAAATGGCTAGTAATTTTGTATACATATAATTAGTCGAAAGTATAATACCAGGTATTTCTCTGTTAATGAAGAGAGAAAATATTATTCTGTAAAGATTGATAATGAAATTTGTGTACCAAAGTGGAACGTAAATAATTTATATCTCTAAAATAATATTATCCTCGTTCATTAAGCATGAAACTTGGTCTCATAGGTCCATCCTGATAGATGGTTTCAATAAAATAATTTACGAATTTATTATGTAAATTATTTCTTTTTGTTTGTTATAAAAGTAAACTGCTTTTCAATTTATTTTTACTACATTGATTTGTTTCATTGGAATAAAATAAACTCTTCATATGAACATACTCGTCAGAGAGTATTTAGAAAATTTTGTACTTTCTAATACTGAGTTTGTAAAAAATACCATGCATTTGAAATAATAAAGTATTACTCAAACATAGAAGTGGAAATGAGTGGGAAAAATTATATCATATGAAAAAATAATAAATTGCTATAGTATAAACCACTCCTTTTTATTTTACAATATAGTAGCCAATATCAATAATACCCCCTCTCATATATCCACATTTAAAAAACGAGGCTATGTTAAAGTAATTAAAAATACATTAAATATTGCATTACATTCTCAACTGTATACACAGCATTTCATTTGTTTCAAAAATAAAAATATTGAACTATACATCATACTCTGCACCATCTATTTTTTCTTCAGTTATCCAATATATTAAATACCTACATGTCTCAGGTTCAAAGTATAAAATACTCATAAGAATTCCTTCAGCATATCCTATAAATAGACCTGTGATAACGTCAAGAATATAATGCCTTCTCATTAAGAGCCTTGAGAGAGAGACAGCAACTATCCATGCTAACAATGAAGGGTAAAAGATCGCAGACAGAGGCCACAAATAATAGAAAAAATAGAATACTAATACTGCCCGAGAAGCATGACCAGATGGAAATGAATATTTATCAGGGCCTAATGCAAGAGGATCATCGTTAATGGCAGGACGTCTTCGTCTAGTAATTGCTTTCAATATACCAATAACAACAATGTCTAACAATATACCTAAAAATATATTTGGGTTAAATTAGAAAGTAACATTTTAAATTCTCAAGCTTACCTATTAATAAATTGACTTGCACTTGATATAAATTTTTGTTATCAAGTATCCAAATAAGTGCAAGTGTCAATGTAATCCATGTTAGTCCATGACAAGATATCTACACAAATAATAATAATATATATGAATAAAAAAATCAAGATGCAATATTTATACTCGTATCTCATTAACATCTTTTATTTTAACTATTAACTTTAATAAATAATATTTACAGAAAAATAAGCTTAATTTAATCATTTAAATGTTTATTTATTATTATTACTATACTTTATGATACATTGAAATCAAATACATTTGATACTTTTTAAAAATGATACATTTATTATTTAAATGAGAAAGAATAACTTATACATACCTCTAATGCTTTATAATGTATTTGTAACTGTCTCATAGGCATAAGTTTCTCAACATGTTCCACAAAATTTTCTGTTATCTTCTTATCAATAGCTAATATTTGTTTTAACAATGGTGAAACATTTCGTTTATCCTATTAAATATAAGAAAATATGTGTAATTCAAATTCGTAATCATTTACTCTTCAATAGTGTACTCATCAAAATTATTCACTTAGTTGATTTTAATAATAATGATTTAAGAATGTGTGTACTGAAATTTGATAATTGTATAGGTTGTAGGTAAAGGAAACTATTCCAAATATTTTGACGTTTATATATCTTAACACTCCTAATTATAGAATCTATTGCTAAAAATTAAACGATCCATTAACTTTAATTTAATGAAAATAATCTATTTTATGGTAATACTTGATGGTAATACATTACCATCTATATTATGGTAATGTATTATTAGATTGCGATAGAAGTAATTTCGGTTGCAAGTATTCAAGTATTTTCGTGCAAGAATTCAATAAGAGAAAAACATACCGAATATGATCGTGTTTATTTACGTTACTGCTGAATAAATACTGTAATATTTAACAAATAAATACATTGTAAAACGTAATAGTTAAAATGCATACCTGATCCATGATATAATATGTATTTACAGTTCTTGATTTAGGTTATGAAACTCTTAGTTTATCACACAGTGTTCTGTCAGCTTTATTATTCTTGTCTCTGTAGTTATATATTTTCACACAATCTCATATTGTTATCAGGAGATCTGTACGATAGTAATTGCAGAGGCAAGAGGGGTACTCTCTGTCATGCCATCATGCCTGGTGCCGGTTGCAAAGTTCAGTTTCATCGGATTGCATCCAAGTGTCACCAGATCAGGGGAATTGACAAAAACTCAGGGGAATACAGTTACCCTTGTTGCTTTTCCCTTTCAAAGAGTGGGGACAGAGAGGCCTCTCTGGTAGGGATACAACCACCGACGAGGTATAGGATAGACCTATCATCTTATGGGACTTCGTGTCTCACGTTCTGAAATACCGACTGTTCCAAAAATCAGAGGTTTTCGTATGCCCTCTACGATTCAGAGTGGTGAGTTTAGGAATTATATTGATATACAGGTCAGTGAGGAAATTTACTATACAAGATATATATCCCAAAAATCTACTTCCTAATTCCTGAAATCATTTCAAGTAACTTTTTCCTTTGCAAAAATGTTCTCCGTGGCTTTATTAAAGAGTTATTAACGAAAAACACAGACCAAACCACAAACAGAGCGCGGCTATAGTGGTATGGAGATTATGTATGTAAATACAAGCTGACAAATTGTATAATGAACCTTCGATTGTATTTGTGTTTTTTAAACAATTGACTGTAATCGTATGTTTGCAAAGGAATGACTTAACAATGAGTTTGTATATTGATGCATTACCAGCTAAAAATCATTTAATAATAGAGAATAAATTAAGTAAAAATGATTTAGAAAAGATTGAGGATAACCTCGACATTCAGGAGAAAATCTCTATTTTATTTTTAATGACAAGTGATACATGCACATTCCAAGAAATTTATAGCTTATTTCAAAAGCATAAAGAACAAAAAACTTATATACTCAACACTTTTATTGACAATCATGAAGACAATTGGAAGAATAAGTTACTGGAAGCATTATGCATTATACAAAATCGACAGGTCATAAGAGAATTGGGAATATTGTATAAAGATTTAGAATTATTGTACTTACCACAAATCAAACGATATTCGAAAAATATAAATCCAGTTGTGAAGTGTTTATATCTATTATGCGAAGAATTAACACAAGAGCAAAGTACATCCTTTTTGCAATATGTAAAAAGTGATTTCAGCAAATATGTAGAAACTTTGAAGGACACGGATTGCTTGGAGTTGCACATTTTGTATTGGATACAAGAAAAATATATTTCAATTAATTTAGGTATATTTCTCTACATATTTTGGTTTGATAATTTGATGCACACAATGTGTCTTTGTTATATTACTGTTTGTATCTTTTTGCTACTTTAGATGGTAAAGTAAATCTAAAAAAATTATTAAGACATATAAAAAGATTTAATGATCTAATAGTCATTTATGAAGGTTTAGAAGCATATGAAAATAATCAAAATGTGTTAGATAATCAAAATATAACCTCCTCAAGTTCATCTCAGTTGAAGTTTACTACAACCCAAAGCAATTCGCTCTCTAATAGAACAGAAGAGTCTGTGAAAAGATTGGAAAAAGGACGTTGTATAATAATAAGTCAAATGTCCTTCTTAGGTAAAAAGGTATTAAGAATTGCTTAAATTTATTATTATTTAATAAGTATATATACAACGCATATATGTGTTCCTGATGCAGAATATATCAGAGGATTTTATATAATTTTCAGTATGAGACTCGGTTTGGAACATCAGCTGATTGCGCAAAGTTATCGGAAACATTTTGTGGTTTTGGATTTACTGTTGATATACTTAACAACTTGAAGAAACATGAAATACTTCAAACATTGGAAAATATTCCAAAAACGTTTGAACCTAATTATGATTGTTTATTTCTGTGCATTTTAAGCCACGGATATAAGGGTAAGAATATTAAATCGTTTCATTATGCTGATGTTTAAATTATGATATTGAAATAAATAATTTATTAGTCATGAATGAAGTACATAATTAATTCATGTTTTAACATTAGGTGGCATTATTAGTTCAGATGAACAAGAAGTTAGTCTTGAAGAAATTGAGCAAAAGATTTGCTGTGAGAAATTGAAGGATGTTATTAAAATTGTTATTATACAAGCTTGTCAAGGAACAGTAACAGGTAAAATAGATTTTACGTAATACATTATAAATATTGAAGTATATTAATGATATTTTATTGCAGGACAAGCAAATGAAGCTTTAACTACGGATGGCCCTACCAATGGCAACATTTCGAATGTTTTAGCACACAGACATTTCTGCATATTTATGTCTACAATACAGGGTTTTGTGTCTGTACGTCATAAGGAAGAAGGTAATGATTTGTGCGATTAACGTAGATGGCAATTCTTTAAATCTAATCCTGAGTTTGCTATACTTATTATAATTTTATCTCATCATTTTAGGTTCATGGTTTATACAAGAGTTGTGTAATGTATTTCAAACTGAAGGATCTAAAATAACGTTTATGGAAGCTATCAGTAAAATAATTCAACGGGTTATGGACAAGAGAGGAAAGTTAAATGGAACAAATTTTGTTGCACAATTACCTGAATTGCGAATGTGTAGGTTACCTACAACTTTTCAACTTCCAGAATACAAAAAAGAAAGGTAGCAAAATGTTGTTGATTACACAACGATTTTTGACATACTTCGAAATATTTTATATGTATTTTACAAAGTATTTTTATACGATGGAAAAGAGAACCATTTATATTAGAAAATAGGATATATTCTAAAAGAATTACATGCTATTTACAAATCTATTGATCATACAAATTATGCAATACAGTGCATATGTTTTTTATATTTCATCGATTCTTTTTTATTAATAATTTACGTGTGTCGTGTTTTTTCGTTTCGAACATGTGTCTGTTACAACTCGAATAATGAAGAAGTAAGTACATTCAAAAATAGACATTAGACTGAAGCCAGCAAATAATCCCAAGAGACCACCAAAAGTTGCTGAATAAATTATCATCTGTTAATGTTTTTCATTTTTATTTTCTTATCTTATTAACATATCTTACCAAATACGTGACGCCAGCTGTAGCGTACATCTCGTCTGTACTGAATAGACACTAGGTCACCAAAGAATATATGTATTATACTTTGATTATCCCAGGCATTGTTTTCCCTGAAATATAAATTCAATGCTAAATATTATATAATATTTAACGTTTTGTTTGTAAGCTATAAGCAACATATATATTAATGTTCTTTATCTGAGCAGTAAAAATCATTGGAGTAAATAGTGAATTTTTGTTAAAAGAAGCTATTCATTTGTTTAGATAAACTTATGTACGGTTTACTTTTTAGCCTTTTAGCTTGAAAGTATACAACCCGCTAAATCCATTCCGCCTGACCACATGCGTTCTAGACTACTTACATTTTACTGATCATATTACACTTGATAATCATGCAGAAATAAACACATATCGTGGCAAGTATATTAAATAGGTATAAAAAAATACTTTCAATTTGATTCAAATTATATTTTACTTGTTACAAACTATCTTTTTATCTCATTACATTATGAAAAATGTGTTCTTTAAGTAACTATTACTATTAGAAGTATTATTAGATCGAATCTTCTTTTTTTAAACAGTACAGCATTCTTTAAATTATAAAGAATAAAATGTTCTTATTTATATCTTCTGATATGGATATACGACACTACTGTAAAATAATGATAAATTACCCGTCATAGTTCGAGTAGTTGAGACCAGTGTGAGAAATACGGTTGTCAAGAGTTCCTTCCGACTTTTCTACAGAATAAAGATAAAAGTTGCAGTCTGTTTTGCATCCGCAGGGCATGTTGTTCATATCTACAATAGGTACAACTTTAGGCGAGAAATCTATTCCTGGCCAAGCAGACTCGTACCAAACTGAAATTTTTGAAATTTTAACTATGCCTAGTTCGTTTTACAAAACTGTGTTTTTGCACTTACATTTATAAGCTTCTAAGCAGTCAGTATCCTTCAAATTGCACACTCTGGTTTCTGAAATATATGTTTCGTTATAAACTTAAAAAAGTAGGTTTCAATTATCTACTGTTAAATCACATAAACAAGTATCTATTGTTATTTCATACAAACAGATATATGTGTATGTATTTCGAATTATATGATATTAAGATATTTCAGACTGCAGATATTGTGCATACAATCGAGTAAAACTTTACTGTAGCTGAACATGCTACTGAATTCTATTTTTAATCGGATAAAAACTGCAGGAGATGAATTAAAATTTTAAAAAAATTAATTTATGAAAGTAAAATCTTGTACTAGTAACCGAAATTCTTTTTCGATTTGATTTCCTATAAATCAGCACAGGCATTTATATTTGCATAAGGATCTGCAATCGGACACTAATAAATAAATAATAATGAAATAGCTGACCGTTTTGTGGGTAATAATACGGTATGCATCCACACTTTGTTTTAATTACGTTAGCCCGACACTCCGTTAAACAGTTCCGGTAAGAGTATCTGGTGAAAGCAAACTTTCGTTCGTTGTATTTTGGTTTTACGTATTGCCATTCGTTTGCGAACACACAACGTCTGTCGGACACTGGTAATTCTCGGACGTTTTCTGTCGAATACGTCTCTTCTGGAATGACCGTCATAAACGAGTATTTTTGGCTTGTTACTAATTGAGTAGCCGAGTCAAAATCCGGATAATCGTACGGATCGTGTAACATGACCTGCAACAAACGGTTTGCAGTAGTAATCCTTATTCATTTTTTATCAGCTGAGGAAAACAAGCGCAAGTAAATTGATAACCGAGATGGCTGGAACTATAATTATCACCTTGATTCCCACGGATCCCACGAAACTGGCGTGGTAATCATCAGGATTCAGCTCGACCAGGAATGTTAGCCCACTTTGATACCCACAAGAAGTTATTTTCAGTGGAAATCTGAAAGATAAATGAAAAATTATCACGGAAGTCTTAAATATTGTCCGTATTTAAGTGTGCCTTGTTAAATTATATTTACTGAACAATATTTATTCTCTAAATCTAGTTCAACACCGTTAATTTCCACAACAATAGTTACGCATAAAAGTCACGCAAAAGTAGAGCAATTTATTTAATAATATATGAATAGAAAAGACAAGATTTATTATAGCGATTGCTTTCGCGATTTTCTTGCATCTCGTAGATAGTAACGGAGTTTGGTTTACTTAATAGATTGTAATAAAAATTTATTTTCAAGTTGCGCTAGTCAAAGAAATACGTGTATTTCGTAGATTATGTTGTCACAAGCAAGGATTAAATGGAGAAATGTTTTTGCTAGTAGGGTAATGAATATTAAAAAAGATATATTAAATTTTTTTCATTAAAATCAGTTAATATACATGTTATATATCTCTTTTTTAATATTCATTATGCTTTAAAAATAAGTACAATTCATATAAGCACAATAATTGGTACCCCCACGGTAATTGGGTCCCTTAGCCTACTGCTTCTACTAGCAAAAAAGAAAGATAAAATATGTATTCGTACGGGTTCTTAGATCAAACTTTTTTTTTTTAATCTAGTTTTATCTAACGATGTAGTCACCGTTGGCTTTGATGACCCATTTTCACCGTTCTACAAGCTTATACATCTCTTAATTGCAAAAATCTCAAGTTATACTCATACGAAATTACATTAAAGCAATTACATTACAGTAAATGAATACATTAAAGTAAAGCTGGTACCAATCAAGGAACACTGCATTTCACAGTACATTTTAAATGAAACACTTAAAATGGGGGGACAATAAAATTCAAACAAAAAATTCGTAATGCGAAGGGTCAATATTTGAAAAATTATATTTAACACGTACACTGTATTCGAGATATATTTTTCACGGGTGATATAATTGAAGCTGCAGCACAACCCGTCGCGCGAGACGCTTGGCTCGAAGATGGTGTCACAGTCGACGTCGAAAGTTTTTAGTCGACATGCTTTCAGTAAACTTTGACAATTCTTCGTGACCTGTAATCAGGAATTATTTTTCAAATCGTTCATCGTAGTTTCTATTCTTGTCCGCAACATTCAATTCACACTTGAAAGATGGCCGAAGGGTCTTGGACCGAGAAATGCGCTAATTCCCAACTCGGGATCTTCATGAAAATGAAAATTCTGGTGGAAAATTAAAATCGAAAACAATTGGTAAGCATTGTCAATTACTTGTCTCCTCGTGACGTAAATATCGAACGGTGTGAATTTGAAAATGTTTAGTTAATAATTAGTGGAGTGTTCGTGGGATCAGTTGCGTAAATCGGCATGTTGTTACACGAAATTCTCTAATTAGATACGTACAGCGTTAACAACAGTAGGAATCGTCAAATCATTCGATTCGAAAATGTATTGCAAACGGGAGAGATTATTCCGAATATTTTCCGCGTTCTGTCCGGGGTACAATAACTCGTTCAACAAGCTCATCTCGTGCACAATAAATTCCTTCGATACGGACGGCGGCAGGTCCCTATGATAACGGTAAGGATTTATTGTTATTGGAAGAGTGCGGAACTAAAATGCTACAAAAATAAAGGGAAAAATTATATGGTCCGTATCTTTCTATATGGTGATGCTGACACGGTAAGACGGAAGGTAGATGCCGTTCTTAATTCCATTTGTTCTTTAAAGTATATTAAAACCAATTTCGGCAAAAGACGTGACGAAGAAAAATGGCTACGCAACAAATTAAAAAAGAAAAAGAAAATGACTCAATTATTTCTTGTATATAAACCGAATTATAATATAAAACAAATGTTATCATATGCAATTTAAACAGTTCAACTTGTAAAGAACAAAGCTTCGACTCGCAGAACTTTGACTATTCTAAATTTGAGTTATGAAAGTAAAGTAATGCTGCTGGACATGTGGTAAACAATTCAAGTTCTAGTAAATTTTAACACTAGAACTACCGAACCAGTCAAAATGACTGGTTACTAATTTTTTCTTTCACAATTATTGAAATTATAAAAATGTTTTCATCAGAATTTTTTTAATGGCCTTTTTCATTGAAACACGTATTAGAATAAAAATGGTATTAGGCTTGAATAGACGTAGTCTTGTCATTAATACAAAGCAATATTCATCAGTTGTATATATTACTCGGTAGTTCTAGTGTTAAGAATAAACAAAATTGTTATCTCGTAGTTGTTTTCGAATTATAGAGGTTCTACTGTAACATGCATACGTATTATTATCTTAGGAACGATGTGGCAAGTCGTTCCAGTGCAACTTACAATTTGTCGACCAGTTTTCGTGTTAATTCGAGGGACACGCGATTGATATCGCACACGGTCACCGCCGGGAAGGGATAATTCCAAATCCCTTGGTGGGTCGACTTGATGACCGAGTAAACGCGATGCTCGGTGTAATAAGCGTAGCTAAACTTTATTATCACGATTGCGATGCACAGGGACGCGAACACCGTGATTGCCCAAACGATCCTGCAGAAATGAATACGAAATGAGCGCGCGGCCGATTCTATCGGGCGCGATTTAATTGAAACGCGCGGGAACGATAATCCGCGAAACGCTTTTAATGAGTCTACTTATGATGCGTATAAGAACGGTTCAATTTAGTCCTCGTATAAACAGGGGGATGGTCGAAATATTGCTGCGCAACACACGCACGAAAAACTCGTTCATTATCAAACGGAAAATTAATATTGGCCCACGTTCTGCCAATATACCGTGATAACACAACTTTTTATGGAACACTAACAGATAATATCTACCACAGTTTATTCATCAATTAACAAAATTTCAATCAAAGAGCTGTCACGTGTAAATAGTTTTCAACTTTAACGTCACATTAAGAAAATATTAGTATCGTTAACTGAAGACAGCGATTGTCGATCTATAATAATCAATTTTTTTTTTTAATTTGTGTTTTATACAGGGTGAGATACCCTAACTCGATCGCCTCGGATAACATCTAAATTACGAGTTGCACAAAAAGAAAAAAAAAAATTGTTTCTACAGATGTTACACGGTATCAAGGGGGATATGATGCGGTGTACATGATTTCTTTATCAGCGGAGGCGTTTACAAGATTTATAAGTCAACTTTGATTTTTTAAATGGAACCGTATAATTTTTGTGTACCAATCGATGCAGTTTTTTATTCTCTATAAAAAAGGTATTAACCCGATGCGTGTCGAAAAATGATTGGTTTAGCAGATATTTTTCTGCTAAATTAATCATTTTTCGACATGCATGGGTTGATACATTTCGTGTGGAGAACAAAAAATTGCGTCGATGTGTGTAGAAAAAAAAATATACTCTTCCCTTTAAATCTCCTGAACGCCACCGCTTATAAAGAAGTCATGTACATCGCATTATGTCCCTCTCGATACCATGTAAACATTTTGCTTTTGTACAACGCAGAATTTGGAAGTTATTCGAGGTGATCAACCGCGATGCTTCACTCTGTATATGCGAGATAGAAAAAGTCTGGAACCGCTTACCTGTCTCTTATGAAACGATGAGACTCGCCGATGTATTTGTAACCGTGTAGTCCAGTGTTGCGACAAAATTCCATGGCATGCTGCTTTACAACACTCCAACAGTTTCGCACAAATTTTCGCAAATATTTTCGGTATACTCCGCTTTTCCTGTTCTCCATGTTTCGGAAATGCATCGACATTACTCTCCGACACCGTAAAACGATTTACCCTTTATGGGTTTGTGCGTAGCAGTGTTTTAACGCTACAGTAAATCGTTTAATTATCGTGTTTCTTTTTCTTTTTATTGGAGATAAAAAATTGTAAAGAATTTAGATCGAATAATTGAGTTTCAATGTCGGCGTACAAGTTACAGGATACACTTGCGCAAACGTGAAACGAGAATAAAATTGTTTATCATCGCGACGAAACGATCGGAACACGACTGCCGAGCGAAGCACCGTGCACCGTGTGCGAGTTCGATGTTATTTAAGAATATGTCGCGCGAACCAGTCGACATCCTATAAAGAATTCATTCGACCTTCCACCGATTATCCCGTGATCGCAGAAAACATACATTACACACCTACGCGGTTGTTAGTATTGACGATAGGCGGGAATAAATAATTAAAGAAGTCGTGTTTCAATTGTATACGCGGTGGACGAGAAAAAAAAAGGTTGAAGGGTTCTGTAGAAGAAGAGAAAAATTTTGTAAAAATATTTAAAAATCGACCCGTCATTATCTACCACTTTATCCAAAACGATTATTTTCTCATTCAACAGCTTTCAAATCAACTGGCAGCGTGTCTTACGAGTTTCTTCTCGTGTTTAAAATGAAAAACTTTTCGAGAATGGTTTCTGTTAGGAATTTTTCGAAACCTGGTATTTTTATATGAAGTTAAATAGAAAATGTATGAATATTAATGACAATAAACAATAATCGCATACTTATTGTTGACAGTACGTTTCTTGCTATTAATTAAGCATGTTTTTCTCGCCCACATACAATTGTTGCTGCTGACAAACTAAAAATGGTCCCTGTTATGATATATAAGAATTATATATATATATATATAAAAAGTGTATAGGTTATGATATGTTAAATGGTATAGTTTGATACAATAGTACCAGGAAAATATCAAATCGACTAGAATACATACAGTCGGGGACAATATTAAGTGGACACTTTTAAAAATTGCATAACTTTTTTAAAATTGATCCAAATGACTTGATTTTTTTAAGATGTTACACTGATTAGTCTGCTAGACAATGAGTAAACAAAAATTTCTTTAGATTGCAATTGGTTCGAATGATAAAAAAATGAAAAAATGATGATTTTTTAACTTTTTTATGTAAACCTATAATGATAATTTAAGAAATGCGTTTTGTAGATTCCGGTAACGTATATGCATACTGAAAATTTCATTGAAATCGGTGAACGTTGTAATGAGGTACAAACGTTTAAAGATGATCACATAAGGGCGAAATTCCCTGACAAGGTCGAAAATCTGCGACTTTCACCCTTAAACTCTAATATTAAAAAGTTTGTAGCTTATTGCAACGTTGACCGATTTCGATGAAATTTTCAGTATGCATATACGTTACCGGAATCTACAAAACGCATTTCTTAAATTGTCATTATAGGTTTACATAAAAAAGTTAAAGAATCATAATTTTTTCATTTTTTTATCATTCGAACCAATTGCAATCTAAAGAAATTTTTGTTTACTCATTGTCTAGCAAACTAATCAGTGTAACATCTTAAAAAAATCAAGTCATTTGGATCAATTTTAAAAAAGTTATGCAATTTTTAAAAGTGACCACTTAATATTGTCCCCGACTGTATATTCGACTAAACAGATGTACTTACATTCACGGGAATATTGACGCAAAGTTTGACTTCACCGCATGCAATACTGCAACTTCTTCCTGAGGATCGATAATTTCTTTAGCTTCGTTGCACGAAGAACGAATGATTCTAAAAAACGATTGATTTATAGAGATCGTACGTTAAGTGGGGCAAAAAAGTTTGTTCCATACCTGATTATATTAACAAAGTGATATTATCCAAAATGAAAGTTTTCTGTATTAATTTCATGGAATATTAGCCAAATAAAAATTTGTCTCTTCTTTTATTCAGTTAGCTGTTTTGACGAGTATGCTTGTCATGAAGAAATGGCAATGTTTTGTGTTATAACGAGTATACTCGTCAAAACAGGTAACTGGATAATTTTTGGGACGCAATTTAGGTATTTACACATCGACATAGGTTCCCCTCGATGTGAAATCCACAGTCTAGCAAGTAGTAATCAACATAAATAAAATGCACAAGTCGACGATGCAAGGGATGTTCTCGTCCTTGAAACGAAGATATTTCGAGTCGCCGAAGTTCTTTCGAGCCTCGCGCGTTCCTGGAGTGGACAACCCTTTTTATTCGAAAATCTCGTACACGGTCGGGGATTCTCGAAAAAAAAGTACTTTGAAAAGCGGACCGACGTCGACAAGGTCGGTGCATTAGGCACCCTTAATCGGAAAGCCGCGGTAGTCAGGGTAATGACGTGTGCTCGAGCACACGGCTCACCGGTGTTTAGCACTTTATCTATCTCCTCCAAAGTTATTAATGACACTCGCTGAGTCAGATGCCGCGGCGAAGTGCGGCATCTTCAGAGTTTAATATCCGAAAGAATCGAGTCACTCGGCCGACTACTCGCGGACTCCTACTCCTGGCTTCGAGTAATACACTCGTGGGCCGGGGCATTTCACTTCCAATATCCTTCACCCTGGGCGAATCGAGTGTCCCTGGGCGGCAAACGAGTTGCAGCGACGCCTTCATTTCGCGCGAAGTGCCTCGAATATAAAAAAGAAAAGGGACAGGGGAAAGAAAAAGGACGAGCCTCTCGCGACATTGTCTCGCTTTCAGAAAACGCACAGCCGCGTCGCGCTGTGCGACAGAATTGTAAAAAGCTGGACAAAAATTCAGGTCTGCGTTAATTATACGTTATTAACCCTTTGCACTCGAGTGGTGACTGTGAAGCACCACTAGAAATTGTTTAATAAAGAAATTACAAAAAATATTACAAAATATTTGTTACATAACAAAATTTGTATTTAATAGATTACTGAACATTTAAATATTATATGTAGAAATCGCATCAGTTTCGTATGAATAAAATGAAAATATTGTAAGACGGAAGAAAAATTTAGTTTCAGATTGAAAATAGCGTCGAGTGTAAAGGATTAGTTACAATCAGTACGGTTTTACGAGTTTTTTGAGTCTTTACAAAACTATTCTTATTGAGGGCGCTTCAATCTCACAAATTATAGACCATAACTGTTACAACCAAAAGGAAAAAAAGTCATGGAATAACAAGTATTTCATCAACTAAAATCGTATTGGTTCCAAAATAAGGTTTATAAGTGACCGAAAATTTTTTCTCTTGTTGAGAAATGTTATCGTTGAAAGAAATTTATTTTGATCACTTATAACAGTTATCAATGGGTGAAATTTATTTTGATCGCTCATGACAGTTATCGATGGGAAAAGTTCTTAACAGTTATTGATGAAGGAACACTTTGTAATATTTATTATTAAATAGTGCAACTTTCAAATCGTAGACAATCAATGATTTAATAAATTTTTATATTATATTTTTATATTTTTATATTAATGTAACAAACATGAACTTTTTCAAATTTTCTTCTGACAAATTGCACCGCAAATTATCTAACGTTAATTTTAGAGCAAACCAGAGTTGTGCAGAATTACAATTGAATTACTCCAGGAATTATAATTACACAGTAATTGAATTACATTGTAATTCAATCATATTGTAATTTATAATTCAGATCTTTTTTCAATCAATTAAATTACAATGTAATTCGTAATTGCAATTGGCGTACAATTATAAAACACTTTACAATTAAACTATGTCAATTGCGAATTACGATGCAATTAAATTAAAATTAAAAATTGAAGAATAATAAAGTAATAGGTAACAAGAGGTTGAAAAATCCATGTGAAAGTTTCAAACAGAAGGAATTTATTATTTATAAATTTACAATATCTGAACAGAAATAACTGCCGCGTTACAAATTTTTTAAATTTCAAACATAAATATAAAAAGCAGAAAAAGGAAACATGTCGCTGCTTTTCCAAGCTCACGATATATATTAAAGGAAAAAATAACGACAATCATCTAATGAGACTCATTAAACAAACATTAATAATATATGTAAGTAAAGTGAAATACATTATGTGATAACAAAAAAACTGAAAAAAGGAATGGGTAATTATTTACATTAGGGGCTTCCTCACCGATTTTGATGACCTTGAAATATGTTGTCAAGGCCATCATTTTGAACAACTTTTTCCTATACATGTTACCGCCGCTCAGCTTTAGTTTTCGAGATATTCGCAAAAAAGTTTCAACATCTCAAAAAGTGATCGGAGTAGGTGTGTGTGTAGGACTGTGTAAAATAGTATTTCAAATAGTTGACAGTAACTTATATTTTTATGATACTTTGTTGCCTGTAATGTTATTACGATATTGTAGTCTGTTTATCAACATGTTACATATTCGTAATTAAACTACAAATAATACTTGGCTAACTATTATAGCTTCTCATGTCAAAAATTATAATTTATAATATTAACTACTCGCTCAACTTATTTTCATTCTAAGGAAATATTTAAAATACAAAATAAAAATATTTCATTTTATCTATTTGGTTATCAAAATAAAAATATTTGATTTAAAGTGGTATCTTATTTGAATCACATTAAATTATACTATATACCAAATCATTAATGATCGTTAATATACGTTGCAAAAGATGATAGAAAACCTTGTATCCAATGTTCCACATACGAATACTAATCCTACATTATAAAATACTAATGTAAAGTGTACTTACTTCTGAATCTTCTGTACCTCCGTCGGATCCACAGCACACAATTATTGACTCACGAGAATAGGTCCGAATAATTGAACAACAATCACTAAACAACACACACAACACATTTTATAAAATCGTGACAACGAACGAGAAGATGTCACTCCGACCACGAACAAAATAATACTGCGATTTTAACAATGATCCCTTCCACGGAGGTGGTACGGTCAGGTTATCCTAGGCAGGTCAGACGCTGAGGGTCTATAAACACTAGATACAAAACCAAGGTAAACAAATTATGGCGAGGCGACGACCCTATTTCCCGGAATTCCCTGTTTTCGTATCACACGTCCGTGGAAGGGGAACGGTTAAAATCGCAGTATTATTTTATTCGTGGTCGGAGTAATATCTTCTCGTCTGCTGTCACGATTTCGTTAAGTGTGTTGTTTAGTGATTGTTGTTCAATTATTCGGACCTATTCTCGTGAGTGAATAATTGTGTGCTGTGGATCCGACGGAGGTACAGAAGATTCAGAAGTAAGTACACTTTACATTAGTATTTTATAATGTAGTTTGTAGTGCATTAGTATTATATTTTATTATTCGTACGTAGAATATTAGATGCAAGGTTTTCTTTCATATTTTGCAACTTCAATGTCCCTTTAACACTAGATTTACAAAGCACCAAAACTGACTACTTAACATCATTTTACAAAAATAACAAGAACGTGTCTATCCACATTTGTATCAATTTTTTAAATAATATATACCTAAAAAAGTAATTTTGTTGAATAATTCCCCATGGATATGTCTTCACAGTGTCAATAATTGTAAATTATAAATATTAGATCCCGTCATTTTGACAGGCCCCGTGAACCTAGTGTCAAATTTCGTTTGTCTCGAGGCACGCACACGATTATGTTCCATCTCACACACTGTACACTTTACATTAGTATTTTGTAATGTAGGATTATTATTTGTATGTAGAATATTAGATGCAAGGTTTTCTTTCATATTTTGCAACTTCAATGTCACTTTAACACTAGATTTACATTACAGAGCACTAAAACTGACTATTTAGCATAATTTGGTAATTATTTACATTAGGGGCTTCCTCACCGATTTTGATGACCTTGAAATATGTTGTCAAGGTCATCATTCTGAACAACTTTTTCCTATACATGTTACCGCTTCTCAGCTATAGTTTCCGAGATATTCGCAAAAGAGTTTCAACATCTCAAAAAGTGATCGCAGTAGGTGTGGGTTAGATTTGAAATTGTGACACAACTTAAAACGACTTCAATCAGTTGAGACACACTGTCTTGTCTGTTTATGTTGACAGGTCATATACGGACATATTTCGGGTCATATTTCAAGGTCATCAAAACCGGTGAGAAAGCCCTAATGTAAATATTTACCTTCAAATCTAACCCACACCTACTCCGATCACTTTTTGAGATGTTGAAACTTTTTTGCGAATATCTCGGAAACTAAAGTTGAGCGGCGGTGACATGTATAGGAAAAAGTTGTTCAGAATCATATGACAACATACACCAACAACATATGTTGACAACATATTTCAAGGTCATCAAAATCGGTGAGGAAGCCCCTAATGTAAATAATTACCAATGATTTTTATCGTAGAAAATTTTAGAATAACTGTTATTTTTGGTCCCTGTCATAAATTGAAACAATGCTGGGTTGGCTTCGAATGTGATTTTAAGCAATGAAATAGTAAATAGTTAAGGGGTTAATGATAACGAAGCGTTATTTATGACGGTGATTTGAAAAGGGATTTGTGAGTCGCGACGGCAACAGTTTCTTTATCTCCGTAAAGAAATTGTTGATTTAGTAACCGGCGCGTTACAGACTCCGCTGTATGATATATGTTCGCCCCGTATATTGATATAATCCAATATTAGGGTGATTTCGCGGCGCCCCTAGCTGAACGACACGGAGAACTTTCGTTTCGCGGAGGGCAAATGTTTTAAATCGACGGGCCAAAGGACGGAGGGAAGAAAGCTGGTATTTGCCACCACCCTCCGACCGTTTCTCGCCGTTTAAACGCTTTGACGGCTGGAAATGGGAGAACTTAACCGAGAGCAATTTCAAAAGTATCGCGCCGCTTGTACGGTCGCGCCCGAGATAAACGAAAATCTTGATTTCCCTGTAAAAATTTGAATTTCACCGACTAATCCACGTGGTCCTATTTTTCATCCTCATGGTGAAATTAAGTCCTTCATTTATTCTGTATGTTGTCTTAGTCGAACTTTTCGTCACGCGGCGCATTAATTTCTCAGAAATGATTTCACAAAAAATCCTTCTACGATTTTCTCCCATGTTCGTTTCACAGCAGGACTGTCTAATATTTTGGCTTCTCCGGGCTATACGTAAAACGCGCGCTAAGGACTGACGATAGTAGATAATCAAAAAAGAAGTACGTGCATAATTTTCCTTGACAAAAAAGTCCTTAGATCAGCCTGTCCAGGCCACGCGTTAGATAAGCTTGTTTTACAACGTAAGATACGAAACAACGAACAAAACACAATTTGTGGAATCAAACGGATATATTTACAATTGATTTTACAATCTCTACGATAAAAAAAAAATAAGTGAATTTTCATTCGAGGGTATCAGCGCTGAAGAGGCGACGATTTCTGGACTGAATTTCTGTCATAAGGAATCTTTCATACTTCGTTTGTCTCGACCTGTACGAAGCAACGTATGAAAATGGGAATTCGTATAAAGGTTTTTCGATCTAATGATATCAGTGTTAATTTCATCGGAGCCGATTGAATCACAAACAAGTAGCAGACAGATGAACCGTAACAAAGGGAAAATAAATTCCCCCGGGATGGTGTTCGAATCGCGTGTACACGAGCGACGGGTTAGGGTGTCGTGATTCCGAGGTGCGTACGTGTAATACGGTAATTTTAATTATGAGATAGTTCATCCCCCGACGTCGGTTCCGCGTAGAGAAAATTACTGCGCGTGGAATGGGCGAATCCGGTGGATGGGGTAACAATGTATTATGCGTTCCCCCTCTTCGACCCCTCGCGTTAACCGCAAACCCCTTCTATTCACCCCCAACAATTCGTTAACTGCTATCGAATTGACTTCAGCCGGCGTAAGTTGAAAGTGCAACCCCCGTTACCTCTTGCTGTTGCCATCCGCCTCGGTCGAAAGTTTACGGTCTCCTCGTCGAAATCCGAATAATTCGTGTCTCGTTCACGCGGGCAATTCTCCAGATACCAATTCGTTCTGGAAACATTCGCGACAACAATTATCTCGAATTAATCAGAAGCAGTTTACGTATTTAGCGTGATCTTCTTCGGTAAAAATCATATTCCAATGTGTCTTTAAACAAAAAAGAACTTTAAGTTTATGCTTGAACTTTTCTATCTGAAAAATTACTTCGCCTCGTTATCGACAAGATTGTACTGTAGAGTTTCTAATCAATATTTTATACTCGTTCGTGAAAGTTACGTCGCTTTTTGCTAGGAAAATTGTACTTCAATCTGTTAGATCGATAAGTAATATTTTCGTTGAAGACATTAAAATACAATTTTACATCTGAGGAGAGATGCGACGTGATTTTTAAGATAAAAGTGTTAACAATGGAACCGCCGACCCCTAACATACCAAAGATTGAGTTTGTTCAGATTTCATCTTTATGTTAACACGTACTTGTACAAAGAAGTACGACATTTTGACTAGCTCGGTATTTCTAGCGTTAAAATACAAGCACAAAATTCTTTGTCTATCAGTGGCATTTCGATGAAATTTTATTGGCAATGATCAATTTTCAAGACAGAAAAATTGAAATAGAAGCGACGTGAATAGAGTTGTACATCCACCGGTTCAATTAGCGCGTAAAAATCAATTTTCTACGTCGGTATTGCTTCGTGGAAAATGACAATTGTGATGTTTAATGCCACCCTTGGCAAACTTTCATCGCGCGTCAGTGAAATCGAAGTATCCCCAGGACGTATGCCCGGAAATAGCAATAAAGTTAACCATGTGGGAGGGGGGCGGGGGGGGGGGTTGAAGGGTGAATTGTTTAAAACTACCCTGTCGCGTGTGAGCCCTCGTTGTCGAGAATGAAAAGAGGTTATAGATATGAAGAGTTTTGGGGGATTTGTAGCCATCTATACGGCATCTGTATTATAGGGCCGATTGGAGGGGAGCGACGTATTTCGCGGAACATTGAGCCCCATGGACTTTAAAACACACCCGAAACCGAATCTGTTCCTGTCTATGCTCCGAAAATTCTCCACCCCGGTGCGTGGATCCATCCGCCTTTTCCAATCGTATAATGTTACCCTCCGCCGTTGCAATTTCGACACAATGACTCGTCCTCAAACAGACGGAAAATATTTTGCTGTACGGTATTCCATCGACATCAAACTGTGTCCGTCCCATTCTTCCCATAAAAACTATATCCGTCATCAGAAAATACAAGCCATTACAAAAACATCCAGCTGACATTACGTCTCAATTTTAATTAATTGCTTCCACAATCGTAAAAGTTTTCATGCTGGAATCACAAGTTTATTTCCATTAAATTATCACGTCACTGAGCTATGCAGAATGTATCTCATAGAAATGAATTGTTAGGAATACTGTAGCTTGACGAGGTTTCTATAATTTAGAAATGGCCACGGTAAATATTGATTTGGATGTGTCATTATTAGTCGAGATACTTCAGCAATTGTAAAAGTTCTTATTCAGGAATCTCACGTTTATTTTCAATTAATTATCACGTCACTGAGCTATGCAGAATGTATCTCATAGAAATGAATTGTTAGGAATACTGTAGCTTGACGAGGTTTCTATAATTTAGAAATGGCCACGGTAAATATTGATTTGGATGTGTCATTATTAGTCGAGATACTTCAGCAATTGTAAAAGTTCTTATTCAGGAGTCAGAATTTTATTTTCAATGTCTCGTACAGAAATGAATTGTTAAGAATATTGTAGCTCGATTGATACATATATTGTTGTGATATATGATTGATTAGGATTGCGCGTACAGTGTGCTTGCGAAGATTTTCAAGTTGGGAACGATTGCAGAAGATTCGCCCCTTAACACCCTGAGAGTCGACGCGTAAAAGTCTGCGGAGGTCTGAGAGCGTCGATAACGCTAATGAAAGTTAAAGCGGCATAAAAACTCTTCTGAATATTTTTGATTCGGTGCGTCAATTAAGATAGGAGGTCTTATCTGTCGCTATGAGCGTTCCGCGCGCACGAGGATGCGTAAAAGAAGGGAAGCACATAGAGGGTGGTACATACGACGCACATAGGGGTTTGCACGCTGGGAGAACTTTATGGGGGCCCCAAGTATATTTCCTGATTGAGCGGACTAATCCACGCAAAGGAGGTTTTATCGTCGAGGTATACGTAATCGAAGGGGTCTCGTCGGCGCGGATGTCGCATGGAGGAGAACCCTGAATTGAGATAGTTCCGTCGTTCGGTTACGAGCCTTCACTGTTTCCCGGGTACCTGGCCTAAAGTGGCACCCGTGAGCTTTCCCCTTCGCCTCGATCACTGAGCCAATTTTTTTTCTTCAGAAATTATTATTACCCCGTCTGTTCCACAGAATTGTGTGCACCGAGTTGTGCCGAATTACAATTGAATTACTCCAGAAACTATAATTACAAAGTAATTGAATTACATTGTAATTCAATCATATTGTAATCTACAATTCAGATCTTCGTTCAATTAAATTAGAATGTAATTCGTAATTGCAATGGAGTACAATTACAAAATACTTTGCATTTAAACTGCATCAATTGCGAATTACGATGTAATTAAATTAAAATTAAAAATTGAAGAATAATAAAGTAATAGGTAATAAGAGGTTGAAAAATCCGTGCGAAGGTTTCAAACAGGAGGAATATATTATTTAGAAATGTATAATCTCTGAACAGAAATAATTTCTACGTTACAAATTTTTTTTTAATTTCAAACATAAATATGTAAAAAGCAGGAAAAGGAAACATGTCTCTACTTTACCTAGCTCACGATATAATATTAAAGGGAAAAATAATGACAGTCATCTAATGGGACTCATTAATCAAACATTAACATTATATGTAAGTAAAATGAAATACATTGTCTAATAACAAAAAACTGAAAAAAAGAACGATTTTAGCTTACCACAAGGCAATAATAAGATCACTTTGACGTATTATGAACAAGGACGAGGAAATTCTTCAAAGTTCTGGGCTATACATAATTTGGAGAGCTGTATTTAAATTATATTGTATTTTAATTACACATCTGATTAAAATAATTAGTAATGAATTAATCGAAAGGTTTGAATTATGTAATTCAGTTACGATGTAGTTGAATCACCATGTAATTGAAATACAATGCAATTGAATTAGCAGAACTCTGTTGTTTCATTAATTGAACGATGCAGTATGGCTGTGCTCTTCACGGGAAAAATTACAATGTAAAACAATTTTTTATTGACAATTCAAAGCTAGAGCCTACAAAAAGTATTTGATCCCAGGATACAGGAGATTTTGCTATAATTTTTTCGTGGGAAAAATAGGCGAACGAAGTTTCAAAAAGAAACAGTTGAATACATTTTAACGGATTCGATAGAATCTTAACGGGCTAAACATTTAAAATTAAATGAAGTAAATATTTAAATCATTCGCTGTCAAACATTTGCTCTCACCCTTCATTTTTTTTTAATTCAATTTGAAAATGAAAGAATAATCCCTTCCACGGTTAACCCTTCCACCGTTTACTAAGAAAGTATAGTCGAAACAATATTTATCTTCCACATTACATTGATATGACCTTTACACATCATTTTACTCATCATTTGTACTTGTATTGTGTTCAGTAATCGTAATCATAACGTATCAAATTCTTTATAAATACTACAGCTCTTGAACACTTGGATTCTCGTTCCTGTCACGTATGGACAAAATGGGTGAATTTCGAAAATTCCATTTTTGGAAATGAGAAACTACGATGACATAAGCAGATTTATGATTATATTATTCGCGTCCTTTAAAACGATGTGAAAAACCTACTATTTATTCAGAATCAGTGAAATGTCTGTATCGAATTGACACGAAAGACAGGAAATTAAACAGAAATTTATTTTTTTTCTTAATATGTTTAATAGGTTGTAAACACAACATAGCAGTATTCTTAAATTCTTCTAATATTTTTTTTCTTTTCACACCCATTCGTTTTTATCATACTCGCATAAAATTAGCTATCCACTGATCACACTATTCGAACATATGATAAACCATTGTAAATAATGTCGAATATATAATTGTTGCTTCTTTTACCGACAGATAAGATACATAAAAAAGGAAATGACTTGGGATTCGCTGCATTTCAAACTCTCTGCATACTCTGACACGGACGCGCAGTGTACGACTTGTTTAAAAAATGGGACAAAAATCAATGTCGCCCCAGAACTCAATTTATTGGGAATATCGCTTCAATAATAATGTTAAACATAACTTTTAACCTTCGTAAATAGTTGTATCTTCTTCTTCTAAAATACTTAAATACTTAAAAATACTTAAATAAAATACGAAAATACTAAAAGTTGTTGTTTACAACTTTTTTATGTGAGACTATACTGAAAGTTTAAACAATACCTTTTGTAGATCTGTGTCGATGATACATATCCTGAAAATTTCATCAAAATCGGTCAACGGTGCAATAAGCTGCAAACGTTTGAAGGTGGTGAAAATTGCTGTTTTTCACGATTTTCAAAATTCAAGCATCTTTCAATGCCTGCAGTTTTTTTCCACATCAACCGATTTTTATGACATTTTCAGAATATGTATAATTGACACAGATCTACGAAATGTATTTCTTAAATTTTCAATATAGGCTCACATAAAAAAGTTGTAAACAACAACTTTGAGTATTTTCTTTGTAATTCCGACCAAATGCAATTTTTTCAAAATTTCTTTTTCACGTCATGTATTAAACTAATTGTTCTAACTTCTCTACAAAATCCAAGTCCCATGGTCCAATCTTAAAAGCGTGATCGTCCTTTTAGAAGTGTCCGAGTATTACTGTGATTCCACTGTACGTTTGCATATGGCTTTTAGTTTATACAACTCAACAAACCGCAAAACGCCGCGGCTGATTAAAAATTTGTCAGTTGCAGCAATGAATATTGTATTATGTGCAACAAAAAAGAATTCATTCGGAGACGTTCCAAAGAAGATATGTAACAATATTTAAACTATTGGATTTACTGTAAATTGCACCTGTTGTCTAAATAATTTATGGATTATTGTAATAGTTTAGACCCATATTTACAGTTTTCCAACAAATTTTGAGCATGTACAGTTCGGAGGAGGAAAAAGTAATCTCGAAAATTGTTGTACTTTTTTTTTATTGTTCCAATTATTTTAGTTATGAATCAGAATAAAGAATATTACCAAAAAATGTTCATCTTTTAACACTAGAACTACCAAGCACTAAATGCAACTGGCATACATTGCTTTATAATAACAACAAAATAAGATTTGTTTAGATTTCACATCAGTTTTGTTTAAATATCTACTTCGATAGAGAATTTGGTAATTATTTACTTTAGGGGCTTCCTCACCGATTTTGCCGCTCGCCTTTAGTTTACGAGATATTTGCAAAAATGTTTCAACATCTCGAAAAGTGATCGGAGTAGGTGTTGGTTAGGGTTAGGGTTAGAATTAACAGATTTCTTAACAGATTTCTATTTGAAGTGGTGTATATTTTATAACACCATTTTTTTTTTTACTAATTTTGAAATTACATTGTGTTTTTATACGTCTTTTGTTTGAATTTCTAATGTAACTAGTATTATGGCATCGAAAAATTAAGTTTTCGCGATCAAGTAGCATATTTTTGTTGCACTTGATACAATTCATCGTGCCATGGATCACTTTACTGTTAACTAAAAAATCTATCAACTTTTCTTGATTGTTGCAGATATCTAAGAATTCGTATAGTTTCATGCTTAATACTCAGAACAGACAAGACAGTGGGTCTCAACTAATTGAAGTCGTTTTAAGTTGTGGCCATAATTTAAAATCTAACCCACACCTACTCCGATCACTTTTCGAGATGTTGACACTTTTTTGCGATTATCTCGGAAACTATAGCTGAGCGGAGGTAACACGTATAGGAAAAGGTTGTTCAAAATGATGGCCTTGACAACATATTTCAAGGTCATCACAATCGATCTAACCCACACCTACTCCGATCACTTTTTGAAATGTTGAAACATTTTTGCAAATATCTCGTAAACTAAAGCTGAGCGGCGGTAACACGTATAGGAAAAAGTTGTTCAGAATGATGACCTTGACAACATATTTCAAGGTCATCAAAAAGAGAATTTTATTAAAAAATTTTCTCATGGAAACATATAATTTCAATATCTCTAAAAGAAAAAATTAGGAGGAAGTCATTTTGACCCATCCGGTAGTTCCAGTGTTAAAGAATTTTTTAAAATTTTTGTCCCCATTTTCCACTGTGGGACGCGAGCCCACGTTAAATATCCGGTATATCGACGATCTTACCTTTATCGCGTCCGAGTGCACCGGAGGACTGCCGCTGCTCGCAGATTTTTTCGCCGGCAGAACGATGATCACGGTTCGTTTCTCTCCGGCGCTATTTACGAATCGTCGTATCTATCGTTTCTCGGGCGGATTCTTCGCGGAGATCAAGGACGATTTGTCTGCGGCGATGTTTACGATAAGCATAAACCTGCGAGAGGAGAGTTTCGAGTCACCGGGCCGGGCGAGCACGGTTAGTCCTGCGGCAAGGATCTGCGGCTCTGGCCCCCTTCCGGTGCGCCCCTGTCGAATCCTGTGCGACGGGGTCTTCCCGGATTCTGAGAACTCGGGACACGGCCTGGGCGGGTCCGCTCGGCGCGGTCTTTTAATCGTAACTTGCGGCCTGATAGTAAACGGGCGAGCTCTATACGGGCAGAGGTCTATTTTTATTGTTCCCGCGATAGTACAGTTGCGAGTCTCGTATTTACGGCGGACACGGGACCAGGATCGGGGAGGGTGGGTGCAGGGAGGGAGGGAGGGAGGGAGGGAGGCGAGGGAGGAAGAAGAAGAATCCTCGAAGAAGAAGGGGTCCTGGATAAACGCTCCAAGGGATCCCTGCTTTCCCTCGTTATTGTCCATTCCGATGGTAACGGAGGCACTTCGATCAGAGAACTCTCGTCAGTCCATCGACGTGTCCCTGTATCTAGATCATCCGATATGATAATTCCACGCCGATACACGTTCCCCGTTGACGTGGAGATCCTGGAGTTCAGCCTGCTGCTTTCTCTCGGACTTTTTTGACCCATTCACCCTTTTATTCCCTCGAAGATATCCCCCCTCCTGTCGAACAAATCTAGATCATCTTTAGGAATTCGTTACAGGAAATCGAAGGATGTAGAACTGAAACACTTTTCGCAATTATTCGCTTTAGGGGGGACAGATGACCTGGACCTTGACATAATCAAGAATACTCTTAGCAATTACGCTCCCGCTCATAAGTCTTAGGACAGTGATCGTATTTGTATTCAACCCTGTAAAAATGAAATAATTGTTGAACGATGCGAACAAATTTGTCCTTATTTAACACTAGGTTTACGGGGCACTAAATGTGCCTACTCTACATTACTTTATAAAAATAACAAAAATGTATGTATCCAAATTTATAGCCGTTTCTTTTACAATATATACCCAAAGAAACCAATTTGTTGAATAATATCTTCTTCATGCATCCTTACAATTTCGATAATTGTGAATTAAGAGGTACCAGAACCCGTCATTTTGACGGGTCCCGTAAATCCAGTGTTAAAGGTTTACATGTCAAATGAAGGATGTTGCACTCGTATGTCAAAACTCTTACTAAGAAGTAAAAAAAAAAATATATTCTCTTCTTTCATCGAAGAATCCGCTACGTTTCTTTATTACACTTTCCACTATTCTTCGCATTCGCGTGATCAATTTTTTCATACTTTCTGTCGTATTATGTAATTCCATTATCGTTCCAAAATATTCCATAAATGTGTTTTCGAAGCAGAGCAAAAGTTCTGCACCTGTTTCTCCAGTTGATCCCCTAATTTTTCTATGGGGTTTAAATCTGGTGCTTGGTATGGCTATTTCGTAATTTTTAATGAATTATTACATCGAAGTTGTAATTACTGATGAACATATGAGGACATTTATATTATGTAGTTAATACAGTTAAAGGTTCACAATCTTTACGAAAAACCAGAGGTGTCCTAAGACTTGTGAGCGGGAGTGTACTTCCAAGACCTTTCCGCCGTCGATCGTTGTTCTTTAAACAACGCACTGATAATTTGTTGGACATTTACTAAGCGAATACGCGCACGATAACTGGCAAGAGTGTTCGTTCTGGCCGCGTGTCGAGTTCCTTTGATCTGATCGTAACTGAATATTAATATAAATCTACATGTTTTAACCAGTTAACTGTGGCGATCTCTTTGCAAAGCGCCCACCAGTGTGTGTCGCGATAATCGTAGATACTGCTTACAAGTTAGCTCTCAGGAAGTTATAAATCCAACTCAAATTATTTATAATTTTCATTTGTTTGTTTCATTTCGTCTTGACCTCTAAACATTTTAAACATATTAAAATTTACGAATAAAATTTAGTTTTCGCTGAATTACAATTTAAATATCAAATTGTAACAAAATTTTACGCATGACGGATATAGTCGTCATGACACAAAATTCTGCCACATCTCCATGACGGATATAGTCGTCAAACACACTTAACTGGTTAAGAAACGGTTGAAAATAGAGTACAGGTATTGTTATATATATATATATATATATAAGTAATTGAATTACATTGTAATTACATCATATTGTAATCTATAATTCAGATCTTCGTTCAATTAAATTAGAATGTAATTCGTAATTGCAATGGAGTACAATTACAAAATACTTTGCATTTAAACTGCATCAATTGCGAATTACGATGTAATTAAATTAAAATTAAAAATTGAAGAATAATAAAGTAATAGGTAATAAGAGGTTAAAAAATCCGTGCGAAGGTTTCAAACAGGAGGAATATATTATTTAGAAATGTATAATCTCTGAACAGAAATAATTTCTACGTTACAAATTTTTTTTTAATTTCAAACATAAATATATAAAAAGCAGGAAAAGGAAACATGTCTCTACTTTACCTAGCTCACGATATAATATTAAAGGAAAAAATAATGACAGTCATCTAATGGGACTCATCAATCAAACATTAATATTATATGTAAGTAAAATGAAATACATTGTCTAATAACAAAAAACTGAAAAAAGGAACGATTTTAGCTTACCACAAGGCAGTAATAAGATCACTTTGACGTATTACGAACGAGGACGAGGAAATTCTTCAAATTTCTGGGCTATACATAATTTGGAGAGCTGTATTTAAATTATTTTGTATTTCAATTACACATCTGATTAAAATAATTAGTAATGGATTAATCGAAAGGTTTGAATTATGTAATTCAGTTACGATGTAGTTGAATCACCATGTAATTGAAATACAATGCAATTGAATTAGCAGAACTCTGTTGTTTCATTAATTGAACGATGCAGTATGGCTGTGCTCTTCACGGGAAAAATTACAATGTAAAACAATTTTTTATTGATGAATTTTAGTCGTGACACAAAATTCTGCCCCATCTCCATGACGGATATAGTCGTCAAACACACTTAACTGGTTAAGAAACGGTTGAAAATAGAGTACATATGTTGTTAGCTTTTATTGGTTCGTAACGGTTCATTGAATTTGACAAATCTGCGAAAGAGTGAATTTGATTTGCAGGAGTGAACTCGGTTCGAACTCGAATGTGTTCACAACACCTGTACCGCGTGCGTCACCTGTTCGGCGTGGCAATTTTTCCGTGCGACTCGCACCGACATGCGACACCACGCGCGGAAGATGAATAAAACCAGGAACAGCAGCAAATAAAACTGCGAGAGCCAGCGGCGAATTACGTAGAAAGCGTCCGGGCCCGATAAGGGTTTAATAGACTCGAAAGCGCAGAGGAGTCCGAAGTGGTGCGAACTTAAAAGAGCCGGGCAACAAGTACATTTTTACAGGGTGTAGTAGAGGCGTGCAGCCGCGACGGGACGCGACGCGACGCGACGTACGAAGTGTCCAGCTGATTTTAATCCCTCTTTACACCCCTGATCAGAAGTGCGGCCGCGGGAGTAGATTACACGGGGCGGCCGCGCGTCTTTCACAATAAAACCAGCGAAAGGGTCACGGATGGGTAAGCGGATGGTCAGCCCGGGGACTGGTTAATGTGTGGACACTTCGTGTTCGCGGCCTGTATCAGGGCAAAGAATGAATATTCAACAGTAAACACCGGTACCGCTTGCAAAGGGTTCGCGCCGAGGGTGCACGCCGAGATAGAGAAGGGGGTTGCAAGGTGGTTCCCTGGTTTCGCCAGGCCCCGGTTAAAGAGAATGGGGTTGGTGGGGGAGAGGGCGGTTTGCGCCGGCTAAAGAGGGAGCTGGGGGGTCTCGTGACTTGTGCAGATATAAACGTGGCCTCCGGCTGAGAGGGACATTGTTTACGATATTACATCTGTAATACTGGTCAAGTGACCAACGTCCACCAACGTTCCGTAATCTCGTCTACGCCAGGACTTTGTTCCTGGCCAGATACAGCACGTCGAGCGGCTACGGGTTCGTAATGGCGACGGTCGACGCGTTAAGGTTTTACAGGCCCGTTTAACGCGTTCCTCAAGCATCATGCACTCTCTGCACCCACCCACCCCTCCGTGCGCATCCTGGAGCTGCGCTGTTGCTCCCAACCGAGGCCGAAGCGGTGGGAACTTTTGCTGCTGGAAGGTTACAACGATCCGCGAGCACCGCCTACATTTTGAAATTGGTCAAAAGAAATTGCATTGCCAGAGTGAAATTAATAATTTCTTTTAGCATTGACAATTTCTATCGCAAACCAAGAAGATACTTCTAGTAATATAATAGAATAATTTCCTGTGGAATCAATACGGAATGTAAATAATAATAATAATCACTTAATAATAATTATAATTTCCCGTGGAATTTGTGCTATCGATCGAAGAATATTTTCAACCTACTTCCTTCTATGTATAATAAAATCCATATACAGTCGAGTCGGAAAGTAAGTTAACGACTGATATATGCAGGCAAATGAATATGACATGTCTTTAATCTTTAATAATGATAATATATGTTTTACTAACATATTTGTTTATTTCCTTACACCTCCTAAATAAAAACAATACAATAACTTGATTTTATTCATCATATTCATTGCCTACATATCACCAAATGTTAACTTACTTTCCGACTCGACTGTATGTATATGTACAATGAGAATCCTGTTAATAAGAGTTCTAGTAAATAAGTAATACATTTTTTACACATTGCATAATTATTGTCAATCATTAGGCATTTGTGTTGATCATTAAATTCTTTACTATCACTAGACATCGGATCTTTATGCAAATGCATATTTTGATAGAAAGTAAGTAAAGTTATTGGACCCGGACAGAAATTTACGTTGTTTATAGAGGATTTTAAAAATATAGTTTTTATTTTGCACATTCTGCATATTGCATATTTTTCGCATATATTGCATATTTTTGACATATTTTGCATTTAATGCACACTACATATGTATATGTGTGTGTGTGTATATATAATGGTAAAGAACCGTTACGCGATATGAATTACATGTAACATGTTTAGCACATGGCTTGCACAGGGTAGCAGAGGAAATACGATTGCACTTTCCAGTAGTTAACCAATTAATAGCTTCCATGAAACAAGTATTGTTCAAGGCACCGCATCGTATTGAATGCTATAAAGAAAAGCTACCAAATGTTCCATTGCCACCGGAACCTATTCTAACAAGATGGGTGACATGGCTAGAAGCGGCAATATTTTATGCAGGGCATGTGCACAGTATAAGAGAAGTCGGTATTGTTTTGTAATAATTAAACAACATAAGACATTCAGATTGTCATTTATTTCCAGGTTATTGAGTCATTCGATGACAGAAATGTAAGTTGCGTTAGATTAGCTCAACAGGTGATGAAAAATGAATCATTAATTGATGACTTAAAGTATATTGCAACTAATTTCTGGAGATTGCCTGTTACCATAAAAAAATTAGAAACAAAAGTACTCCTATTGCACGAATCAGTAAAATTAATTACTGACATTACTGAAGAGAGAGCTGGAACGGGTATCCGGTGCTTGTGGAGAAATAGTTTAAAATAAATGGAAGAAGATCTTAAAAAAAAATCCAGGATTTGATCCTGTATTAAAACTTAATCATACTCTCGGACCAGACGAAATTGATGCAAGATATTGGAAAAAGTACAAATATGCACCAATTACGTCCTGTGATGTTGAGAGGACATTTAAGGAAAACAAATTAATCTTTAGCGAGAAAAGACATAAACTTACCGTTGACAATATGGAAAAAATCATAGTTACATATTGTAATACAAATTACAACAAACAATAAATGAAAATATGTATACAATGTACAATTGGTTTCATTATTTGGCATATATTTTACATATGTTTTTGCATATGCCGTGCATATATGTCGTATATACTTTGCATATATTTTGCATAGATTTTTGCATATTTTGCATATTAATTTTGCATAAAGATCCGATGTCTAACTATCACACTTTATTTTACATAAATAGTGTCTCAAAAATACAGGAGCTTCATAAAGATGCACGTTCTTCGCACAAATACAAATCGACTTTTACCATTTTAGAAGACAAATCGTCGTTATTTGCTCCAGACACAGGCGCATGTTTCGGGCGACAATACACTTCTGAGCAGTGTTCTTAATGAAAGATATTGGTCGCTGTTCGTTACGAACCTGTGCACCGATAAATGAATAAGAATCTTGGGGTAATCAGAATTCCGTCTTCTCCTGTAACCCGCAATTTACTGTTAATTAATACAGCGATTTCACCGATACCAACTGTCTGCTGCAGAAGTCGCTGGCCGAAGGACAAACATCGCCGTAGCAGGGGAGGACGGTGTTTTGATTCTGGCTGTTATAGGGAAGACATATATCACCGGTCCACCCCATTGCTATAGATGCCAGTAGTTAGGGTGGCGATGCTGGGGGCCGGATGGACATGCGGCGATTTATTGCCGCGTTCGATATATATGATTATTTAAATCTTTTTCAGCTGCTGCGGTCATCCGACACTGCCTTCCGCTCTGGTCAAACCTTTTTGTGCTTTAATGTTGTTCCTCGATTCGTATGTCTTCTTTAGAAAATTTAACAAGAGGAAGATCTTTGAATAACACTGGCGCAACAAGAGGAGAAAATGTTCAGTGAAAAATTGGCGAACGTGTTCCTTCATGTACAAACTTACTATCTTTGTAATTGAATCACATTGTAATTCAATCATATTGTAATTTATAATTCACATCTTCATTCAATTAAATTAGAATGTAATTCGTAATTGTAATTGGAGTACAATTATAAAATACTTTGCATTTAAAGTGCATCAATTACCGATTACGATATAATTGAATTAAAATTAGAAATTAGTTATTATACGATAAGAATACAGTTATTATTAAATAGTGAAACTTTCAAATGTTAGACAATCGATTATTTAATAAATTTTTTATTCATACAATTAATTGCTACAATCAAAATTTAATGTGACAAACATGAGTTTTTTCAAATTTTCTACTGACAAATTGCACCACAAATTATCTAACGTTACTTTTAGAGCAGAGCAGAGTTGTGCAGAATTACAATTGAATTACTCCAGGAATTATAATTACACAGTAATTGAATTACATTGTAATTCAACAAATTATCATTCATTCATTTTTTTTTTTGTACAATTGAACTATATCAATTGCGAATTACGATGTAATTATATTAAAATAAAAAATTGAAGAATAATGAAGTAATAGGTAATAAGAGTTAGGTTGAAAAATCCATGCGAAAGTTTCAAACAGAAGGAATTTATTATTTATAAATTTATAATATCTGAACAGATATAATCGCGGCGTTACAAATTTTTTCAATTTCAAACATAAATATAGAAAGCATAATAGGGAAACATGCCTCTAGTTTACCTAGCTCGCGATATAATATTAAAGAAAAAAATAACGACAATCATCTAATGAAACTCATTGAACAAGCATTAATATTATATGTAAGTAAAGTGAAATACATGATCTATAATAACAAAGAAAACTGAAAAAAGAAACGTTTTTAGCTTACCACTAATCAATAATAGGATCACTGTGACGTATTACGAACAAGGACGAGGAAATTGTATTTCTGTTTATATTTATATTGTTTTCCAATTACACATCTGATTAAAATAATCAGTATTTGAATTAATTGAAAGGTTTGGATTATGTAATTCAATTACGACGAAGTTGAATTTCTATATAGTTCAATTGCGCAATTAAATTACAACGTAACTGAATTATGTAACGTTGTTGAATTACTATATAATTGAAATACAATGTAATTCAGTCGTGCAATTCAATTTACAAGATTTAGCAAGAGGAAGATCTTTGAATAAGACTGGCGCAACAAGAGGAGAAAATGTTCAGTGAAAAATTGGTGAACGTGTTTCTTTATGTACAAACTTACTATCTTTGTAACAATTTATAACGGGACTGCGTAACATTATACTGTGATTTATCTATATATGTCGCCAAGGCCTGCACGATAAACGTAGCGGAATTAAGAGAAGCACGAGAGGTCTCGGACGCCGGGGAGTGTAAGCATAACAGGGCTCAGGTATGTCTCCTAGACGATACACGACGCTCGCAAAACCCGTGTTGTGGACATATATCGAGAATTCACTGTACCTACGCCAAAATAAAACGCATAGTAAAATAACGTTCCTGAAGGAAAAGTAAAGAAAACCATCATGACTAGACTGCGGATCTTTATGCATTTATAATAAAATCGAGAAGATAAAATTTGAAATTGTATCGTCTATTAAAATTAGCGAGTGAAGAAATAACATTCCAATTTGTTTCTATTTCTTGTAACCGATGCAGACAATTTTTATTCGGCATAAAGATCCGCAGTCATGACTAAACTCCCGGAGCTTTATGCAAAAATTTTGTACGTCAATTGCAAGACACAGGAGCTAAATCTATATTCTTCAGCAATAATTTTAATGCAGTGAAAATAATATACTAATACTATTAAAGTTTTTAATCTTTCCACTGTTATAAATTGCACCGAATTATTCTTCTCGTACGTAAAATCCGGAGTGTCTAGTCGTGACACAATCGGTTGTTCGGAAAATTGTCGAAAAATTGGTAGCCTCTGAAAATTCGGATGGCAACGGGGGCCGATATCTAGGTCGACGTACGAATTCGTGGCGTGAAAAGTAGAAAGGCGTGTGAACGTAGACACGAAGAAATCGTCGACGCTGCCCGAGAAGTCCAGCAACACGTTTCCGTTATGGAGATTGGTTTCGCCGAAGGAATACAAATGGCGGCGTGTTGCGTCGGACGTAACAACCGAAAGCACGGACACGACGTTGTATCGTGTGCGCTGGCATGGTCCGAGCTTATTGGGATTGACGTTCGCCTTTATCTTTGCACTAGGCTCTTTAAACCGCGTTTCAGTGGTCAGTTCGTTTGCATACTGTCTGCGAATTGTTTGACAGCTTATTACATACGGTTCGTTGAAACGAAAATCTTTAAAGAGACGCCCATGAAAAACTCCACGACGCCGTTTCGATAGAACTTGAAAATATTTAACTACTTTTTATGCATGACTGTAAGGTGGGTACACCTAATATGGGCCACCTGATTTCAAAGTAATGTTTTGTTTTTTCAATGAAAAAAACGTAGAAATACGACAAAATTAATAGATATTTGTATGTTATGAGTAGACAGCGGATCTTTATGCAAAATTAATATGCAAAATATGCAAAAATATATGCAAGATATATGCATAGTATATACGAAATATATGCACGTCATATGCAAAAACATATGCAAAATAATGAAACCACCACCTAGTACATTGTATACACATTTTCATTTATTGTTTGTTGTAATTTGCATTACAATATGTAACTATGATTTGTTCCATATTGTCAACGGTAAGTTGATGTCTTTTTTCGCTAAAGATTAATTTCATCACGTAACGGTTCTTTACCATTATATACACACACACACACATATACATATGTAGCATTAAATGCAAAATATGTGAAAAATATGCAATATATGCGAAAAATATGCAATATGTAAAATATATGCAATATGCAGAATGTGCAAAATGAAAACTATATTTTTAAAATCCTCTATAAACAACGTAAATTTCTGTCCGGGTCCAATAAGTTTACTTACTTTCTATCGAAATATGCATTTGCATAAACATCCGGTATCTAGTTATGAGTTAATTATCCAGAAGTTTCAATATCTCGAAATTCGAAGTGATCTATTGGGATAGAAATATGAAGGGAATGAAATCAAGAAGACCTCCAGCCAGTTCTGTAGCCACCCAAGGTTACAAGCGAGGGTGAAGCAGTTACACTGCAGAAAAGAGCCGCGACGAATTCAGAGTTCACGGCGAATATACAGGCAGATCGATGGATTGTCTAAGCCCGTGTCTGACAGGAAAGTCGAAATCTGTCGGTGGCAGAAATATTCGAAGCGCACGGCGTATTTCACGCCTAATTTCTCGCGAATTCCGTGCTGAATATTCCTCGTTCTCAATCTCATGCGGGCCACGTGCCATTCATCTCGTAACCGGTTGAATTCTAACCGCGCTGCGTTTCAAATTCTTCCATTCTTCCCCTCCCCCCTTTCCTCTCGCCAATTTTCTGTTTTATCGTGCAATACTCTCGCTTTTCACATTTTTCAGATAAACTAAATATTATAGGTTTGCGTCATCGATAAACTGATTCTTCTATTGTTTGGAAATCACATTTTTGTTATTTGCTTGTAAATTAGAACAACAGATCTCGGCGGTAATGTTTGTTAATATATAACTCTTTAAAAAGAATTATGCCAAATAATACTTCGCCCGTTCCCGCTTTACGATTAATTCCACGAATTTTACAGTATCTAGACCAGAGTTGTGCAGAATTATAATTGAATTACTCCAGGAATTATAATTACACAGTAATTGAATTACGTTGTAATTCAATCATATTGTAATTTATAATTCACATCTCCATTCAATTAAATTACAATGTAATTCGTAATTGCAATTGGAGTACAATTATAAAATACTTTACAATTAAAGTATATCAATTGCGAATTACGATATAATTATATTAAAATAAAAAATTGAAGAGTAATGAAGTAATAGGTAATAAGAGTTAGGTTGAAAAATCCATGCGAAAGTTTCAAACAGAAGGAATTTATTATTTATAAATTTATAATATCTGAACAGATATAATCGTGACGTTACAAATTTTTTCAATTTCAAACATAAATATAGAAAGCATAATAGGGAAACATGCCTCTAGTTTACCTAGCTCGCGATATAATATTAAAGACAAAAATAACGACAATCATCTAATGAGACTCATTGAACAAACATTAATATTATATGTAAGTAAAGTGAAATACATTGTCTAATAACAAAAAAACTGAAAAAAAGGGAACGTTTTTAGCTTACCACTAATCAATAATAGGATCACTGTGACGTATAACGAACAAGGACGAGGAAATTGTATTTCTGTTTATATTTATATTGTTTTCCAATTAAACATCTGATTAAAATAATTAGTATTTGAATTAATTGACAGGTTTGAATTATGTAATTCAATTACGACGAAGTTGAATTTCTATATACATAGTTCAACGTAACTACTTACGTTTCATGTAACGTTGTTGAATTACTATACAATTGAATTACAACGTAATCGAATTAGCACAACTCTGATCTAGACGCAGAAGATGCGTGGATGTTCTCCCGAGAAGTGTACGATGGTTAAGGGATTACAGCACGAGATCAGGGGATGTTGTCATAATACGTCGATTGATTAGTCTTATTATATGTCTCACAGCTATTTTCAAATTCTAGAAATAAATAATAAGTATATTAATAATCTGGCTTTCTGTAAAACTTTGGAAGGATTCGTTCGAATCAGTATGGGGCACGAAGGTACAGTTACTTCTCTATATATGTCACCAAGGCCTGGATGATAAGCGTCGCAGAATCATTCCTACTACCGCTGGTATACTGGAAACATAAAGACTGGAAACATAACACGGCTCGGTTATGTCTCCTGGACGATACAGGACGCTGGCCATACCCATGTTGTTGACAAATATCAAGAATTCTCATTGTAGTTCCTGAAGGGTTAAATATCAACATTTTATTTCGAAAATCGAAATGTTCAAACATTTCTCGGAGCCACTGTGCGTCAAATGGTAACCCAGAATGTCCAAAATGTCCAAAACAGGAAGAGGGTAAATTGTATCTGGAGGATTATAGGAGGGTTAAAGCGATGGTTTTCCTTGCGTTTGGAGCGAACTTGTAAATTGTCGGCTCGGTTCGATACTGATCTCGTTACTTTGTATTCTTCCGGGTTCCATTGGCCGGCTCGGTCATCAACATGGATAACCAAAGGCACTCAACGAGGAGATATTTCGGCCAGGCCGTGCGCGGTTGTACTCCGTGTCGTCGGTTCACCCCATATTTCTTTCGGCGGGCCATCTCCCACCCCCCTTAGAGCCGGGCACACGCATGCACACCACCCCAGAAATTCATTAGGGGTATCTGATATTTCTGGTGGGTGCTTCGCGCCGGAATAAATCATAGGCTCGGGCCGCTGTGGCCCGACGTGGCCCGACGTGGCCCGGCGGAAACGTTTTGCCGGTACACCGAGCTTCTTTCCCAGTGCATGCGCGATCTACCCGAGAGAGCTTTATCTCGATCCGAAAGAAAGGGGATAAACGCGACGCTGTATCGAATCGCGCGAGCCGGTGACGAGCACACGCAGAGAGATAGAGAGAGAGAGAGAGAGAGAGAGAGAGAGAGAGAGAGAGAAAGAGAAAGTGTACCGGGATAGGGTCCAGGGCGAAATAGAATCGTCGAAAGCGTTTACGTCGGGAGACGGGTCGCAGAAAGAAGGCTAAACGTTTGAACATGATCCAGGCTTAACCGTTCCGCGGACATCGAACGAATCTCGTTACCAACTTGACCGGCCGCAGACCTCCACCCCTCCCTTCCACCCCGTGCAAGCTGGTTTATATAGAGCAGAAGCACCGCGGAGATCTAAGAAGCTTCTCTCTACCATTGGATCCGCTCAATCTTACCGGCATTCGTGGCCGTTCGAGCGTGGCCGGCTTGCGTCTTACCTCCATGAACCTCGACGGCGGAATTAATTTCGGTATCGCGCGATTGAAAACTCGATGTATAGGTCGCGAGCTCCCCTCTCCCCCCGCCCCTTTCTCACGAATGACCGAGGTCTCCATCTCGCTTTGAAACCAACCGGCCCCCTTTGAAATTACTGGATCTCCCGCTCGGCTCGGACTCAATCGCTCGGATCCTATCGAGGAATTAAGAATTTCTGCGGCACGTCTTCGAGCGAGCAACGAGAAGGATACGGGAATTTTTAGGATTGTGACTGATAGCTGTGGAACCTATTTAGATGGCCACTGCACCATATACAGTGGCGGACGTATACTTATGAATAGACATCGGATGTTTATGCAATTTCCAATTTTTATAGAAACATTTTAAAAAAGTGGAATGAAATAAAATCCTATTTTTAATGGGGACAGCCTTTGTAGATCCAAAGCAAATAAAAATCGTGTTAAATTCTCTCGAATTTTATATTATAGCATCTTTTTTACATTTCCATAAGCCATAAATGCATAAAGATCCGATGTCTACTTACGAACATAATCATTTTCAACCTTTCATTACATTTTAAACTCACAGGGACGTAGATCATATATTTATACTGAAATTATAAATAATACAACTTATTGTCTACGGATGCATACAATATATTTTATTGGAAATTAATAGGAAATACAACGAAATAAAAATGACAACATTTCGTGTGCTAAATTTCAGCGACACATACTTATGAACATAATTTTCGAACTATATTTTCTTGTCTTTTTTTGCATTTTGGAACATCTAAATAAAACTAAACATTATTAACTTAATATTTCGTAGCATATCCCTTATTTTTTATCACTTCGAGAGTATTCGAGCGTGCTTTAAAACAGTATAGCTTCTTTTAAATTGGATCAAACCACCCGGCTGTTTTTGAGCAATTAGAAGAATTGGTTTACCGACTGACGCGCAAAAAATATTTTGAAGAAATCACATGGGAAAATAAAAATTGCACTTTTCACAACTTTTTTGTTTGAGCCTGTAATGTAAATTTAAAATCTACAGATCTATGTTAAAAGTGGTGAAAATCCTAGTTTTTCAGGAGTTTTGGTCAAGTTCTGATGCGTGCCGTTTTTAGCTACGTCAACCGATTTCGATGAAATGTTCAGTATGTGTATAACTAACGTAGATTTACAAAACGCATATTTTAAATTTTTATTATAGGCTCAAATGAAAAAGTTCTGGAAACTGCCCCAATATCTAAAAAAACTGTCTGGTCATTTGGTCCAATTTAAAAAAAGTCATACCGTTTTAAAGGGCGTTCGAATACTTTCGTGAGTCAGTGTATATCTTTGAAAAACATTTCCCAGCATATTTATGAGAAGAAATGTTTATAGACATTTGTAGAGAACCACTCCAGTCTTTAAATTCTTTAGCGCTCAGATAAGAAATTCTCTATTCGTGCAAGTAAAATTTCCGTGACGTCGACGTTCAAAATAAATTACGCGAAAACGTAGAAGTGAAGTCACGTTCGTCGAGAGAGAGTGCATCAAAGAGAAATAAAACTTCCGAAGGTACAGCCCCCCCCCCCGAAGACTTTTCGACGGTCGCCACGAATTATTCGTACATTACCGAATTCAAATTAATTTCACGCGCGGCACCGTAAATCAAAGCTCTCCGGTCTATAACGGGTGGGCTCTAAATCACAGCACGGTAATTGCGGCACCGCTCGGACGGATCTGCGCGCGGTATACGTACCGGAACTACCTAACAGATGAGGGTATTGAACGGAACATTTTGTTCCGTTGAAAAGAGATTAAAGACACTGGACCCTCCTTTTTCCACAGGGAAGCGAATATTTCGGTAAGGACGAGAAATCGAGATTATTTCGATGTAAACGATTACGTGATTCTAGCGAACAGAAAAATACCCTACAACAATTTTATATTACGGGTACCCTCTTAAGTAATCAATTATTTGCATAGAATTTGGATTACGGATTCCCCTAATATTTTTGCATTTGTCAATAAAAAAAAAAATTATTCATTTGACAATCGTCAACGATTAAGCGACTAATATTGTTCGTGTTTGTAGACAGCGGATCTTTATGCGCAATAAAAATCCTGTTCATCAATTGCAAGAGGTAGGAGCCGTAAAGACATTTCATTCTACCTTTAATAATTTAAGAAAGTTGAGAACAGTACATTGATATCCTTCAATTATATTAGTTTTTCTTCTGTTTTAAATGGTACTTACAGATTTTTGTTACGCGTACTTGCAAATGTCTGCAGTTCCTTTAACATTTTGATTGCCATGTCACCAATATGTGGGTGATCGAATTATTTGTCTAGGTTTTAAAATGAATTTTTACGTTAATATACTCATTGTACCAAATTTTATTAGAATCTGTAATATTTGAGAAAGTTGGAGAAATAGCATACATTTAATTTTTTTCCATTTTTATTTCATTAAATAACTTACTTTGATTTTATGGAATTTTTGAGGTTTCTAGTTTGGCAGTCAAACTAAACTGTGTTTGAATTGGATTATATCTCGGACTCCTGCGAGTTCTAGACCTATGCCGGGGTCATTTCTGATCCACGCCGATGTTTCACTACAGTTTTCTTTCGATATAAGGCGGTTGCTCGGGACCGGCTTTCGTCGTATTTCGGATGAAGAGAAAGAAGATTAATTTTCTTATTTCGAAATAAAAAGTGTTGTCTTGTATCGGAATAAAATTGTACATAACGTCAGTCGCTCGAGCTTAACCCCACCGCTACGAGTCATAGTGGAAAATTTGGGTAGAAGTTTGAAATATGAAATCGCGACAGAGAGGAATAACCCGAAGGAAAAAAAAAAATACGTTGTTAGACTACTGTCGATAGAAACTCCATTCTCCGCAGGATAAAGCACACAGGTTTCTGCACGTTAACAAGGAGAAGGCGAAGTTCTGTGTTAAAGCACGTCAACCTATGTTCGATATATTGGACCGGAGCTGGGTCAGTTTAAAGGAAGAAGAAAGAAAAAGCCGGGAAAGGCGAAAGCATAAAGGGCCGCCTTTCAACAAGGCTAATTTCCCGTGCAACCCCTCTGTATCAAGATCACGTATGCCATTTGCCTCTAGGCACGATTCTGGTGAAAATTCATGCGTCGTATTCCCACCTTCAGACGTTCTCTCTATCGAAGCCAAAAACGATGGAGGAGATGTACGACGTACAACTCGGAAAAATACGCGTTTTTCTTTCTTTCTTAAGATTCGAGCTATTCAATGCCAATTAAAATTCTGATGAACACGTTTGCAGTAGTCCCATTTGAACACTTAAATTACAATTCTTCTTAGATTTTGCCTATGTCATATATTTTTAGGTTTCCATCTCTCTTTAGATTTTTATTTTATTTCCTTTCTTTTTAAGTTTTCGACGAGAGAAACCAATTTTCGTAAGACTCTACGTTCCACAAAATAATACAGAAAATGGTTTTCAAATTCCTTTTTCATGTCATGTAGTAAACTAATTGTTCTACGGATGAGTCAAAACGCCTTGCTCCTAATTTGTTTTTTTTTTTTTTTGGAAATATCGAAATTATAAATATGTTTTCACGAGAAAATTTTTTAATAAACTTCTCTATCGAAATAAATATTTACACAAAACTGGTAGCAAATCTAAACTAATGCAATTTTGTTGTTATTATAAGGAAATGTATACATTTAGTTTTAGTGTTAAAAAGAGTTATTTATATTCGTCTTTTTAAGAGTGTCCAAATATTATTTCGGTTGACGGTAACTCGATTGATGATTCAGTGATATCTCTATATGTGTCGCCAAGACCTGGATGATAAATGTCGCGGAATTATCTTTACTACTGAGGGGCCACGAAGCTCGAGAGGCCTGGACGATACACAACACTGGCATAACTCGTGTTGCTGACATACACAGGCTGACGAAAGTATTCGAACGCCCTATAAATCAGTATAACTTTTTTTTAAATTGGACCAAACGACCTGACTTTTTTGAGGAGTTAGAAGAACTGATTTCCAAATGATGTGCAAAAAAGATTTTGAAAAAATTGCAATTGGTAAGAATTACATGGGAAAATAAAAACTGCACTTTTCACAACTTTTTTATTTGAACCTGCAGTGAACATTTAAAATATGCGTTTTGTTGGTATATGTTAGTTATATGCGTGCTGAAAATTTCATTGAAATCGATTAATATACACACGAGTTACAAATAATTAAAAGTGGTGACAAGCGTAGATTTTCACGACTTTCGGCTTTCTGCTTAAAATCCTCAGATTCTAACATATTTCGATGCGTGCCATTTTTGTCTGCGTCAGCCGATTTCGATGAAATTTTTCGTACGTCTATAACTAACACAGATCTACAAAACGCATATATTTTAAATTTTCATTACAGGCTCAAATAAAAAAGTTTTGGAAAATGCCTTTTTTATTTGCTTTTATAATCCCGAGCTTGAATTGAAATTTTTTAAAAATCATTTTTCCACGTCATTTGGTAAGCCAATTCTTCTAATTGCTCAAAGAAGTCGTTTGATCCAATTGAAGAAAAGTTATACTGGTTCAAAGGGCGTTCGAACACTTTCGTGAGCCAGTGTATATCGGGAATTCGCTGTATGAAGGTCGTCGCTCACTTAACGGCAGAACATCTGAACATCATTATTGGAATATGGGTATACTAAGAAACCACACTCGTTTATATAATATGAAAAAGAAGTTATATTTCAATAGTTCTCTAAAAGCACGTTGCGAGACACGTCTTTATTGTTCGAAAGAAACACCACGAAATGAAACATAAGAGATCCAGAAACAGAGGGGCAACAGTTAAATATAAACAACCGAGGATCGAGGGTCCCATGCCGGGCACAACGTACAATGTATATTGACTGTAAATGCAATGTATGCATCCACAGACCAAGAGTCGATTCAAACGATTCTTCGTTCTAAAAAGATGTAACAGATTAATTTTGTTCTACATTTATGAAATAAATTCCAACAATCATCAACATATGTGCAACTACTGAAACGAGAAGAAAGTGGAAAAGAGTGTACGGTTGCGATATTGAATGAGCAGGGACCTTCAGACCGGAGACTTTTCCAACGACGCACAGTGGGCAAAAACGGCCTTTTTCGATTCAAAATCAAAGAACTTTCGATAGGAACGAGGTAGAGCGATGAAATTTTTTTTAAATGAAAGCTGAAACTTTGTAGAATATGGGGAAAATAGGGAGATTACGGTACGAACGTTTTTTAACCTTGAGAAAATTCGTTAAAGTTGCACAATTTCAAGAAAGTGCCAGTAGTAATGACAGCGATACGTCAAGTGATGACGAGATGCGAAGTGCTTCATGTTTCGTAAGTAACTCAAAACGTTAAAATACTTCATTATTATTATTTTTATTGTGTTTTATATATGAGAATACGATATACTTTCAAACTAGTGTGTTATCAAGTCATTTTAACGAAAAAATTTCATTAATTTGTGTCACAAAAATCTATTTTTTGCAAAAACCAGAGGTCGTAGACAAATTTTGAAAACAGATTTGAAATCAGCGTGAAAAAATCTATGGGAAACGATATATAGCACGTTAAAAAAAAATTTTCCCCGCGTATTAGCCATAAAAACAAAATTTTCTTGAAATTGTGCAACTTTAACGAATTTTCTCAAGGTTAAAAAACGTTCGTACCGTAATCTCCCTATTTTTCCCATATTCTACAAAGTTTCAGTTTTCATTTAAAAAAAATTTCATCGCTCTACCTCATTCCTATCGAAAGTTCTTTGATTTTGAACCGAAAAAGGCCGTTTTTGCCTACTGTGCGACGCTGCGTAGAACAAAAATTGTTGGGGCCTCGACACGAGTCGGTTGTAACGCCGCGAAATAAGACGTGGCGTGGATTCGTCGACGTCATTTGTAGGCGCTGAACAAATGTATAGGTGGGTGTGCACGGTAGGAAGGCAACAGGATCTAAGGGGACACGTGAACCTCGATCGGTCCAGATATATAAGTATTCCCGAAGGCGAGGGGCAATTTGTCCCGGTCATTTGGCGAGTCCACGGGGACTCCCTGACTGTAATCCAATCACTAGCCACACTCTCCCTCTACCCCGCGGTTCCTGTCTCTTCTCTACGGAGGCCGATTTCTCTCTCTCGCCTACCCTTCGTTCTCCTTCGCAGGGATTCCCTTTCTTCCTCTCGTTTCAACCGTCCCCCCTGTTCCCTCTTTCTCTATTGTCACCCTCCTGCTAGACATCGCCTCGTCAGTCGTCATTGAGTCCACGGCAATCCTGACCGAGTGACGACTGCATCGACTGTGCACGGATTCCAACCCCCCGATACCGGGGATGTTTAGCAGTCCACGCAACGTTACCTCGAGAAAGGGAATAAGATTACGCCCGAGGAGAACGTAATTAGACACGAAATTGCGCGCAATCGAATTCGTCACGGTAGGGTTATGGGTCCCGACACAAGCTGGTCCGTGCGACTCCGTACCGGTACTGCAAATCCGGCCGAGTAGAATCTTACGAACCCTCGACCGATAGTCTGAACTGGTTGATATATAGATCACGGAGTCACTACGAAACATACTGTGTATAATTACAGTGTGGATTGTACTCGATTTGCCTCCTACCTAGGCGATATCATTGAACAAGGGATGAAATTAACGATATGATATCTAGCTTGACAGTCCTTTGGTAGATACTACAGCTTCTCTATATACACTCCCAAAGAAAAAGACAGCACACGCGTGCTATCTTTAATTTCTCGCGTTATAATTATGGTACAGGAAATGTGCCAATGATACAGAAAGACTACATTCTATTTACTAATATGTAAACACTATCTATGTATATTGGAATTTCTACGAGATATTCTCTTAGGAGGAATGTAAACGCACAAATAGACAGAGACAAAATGATAGCACACTCAAGGTTTATTTTGATTTTCTTCAATATGTCGCGAGGTTTAAGGAAGTTAAAGTGGTCAGTCGGTGTTCAGTGCTTCTTGATATTGGTATCTGTCGCATTTCGTGATGGACCGTGGTAAAAGATTATCTGACAGTGAAATAAACGCAATTCTTATTTTAAGAAAACGGAAAGTAACGATTACAGAAATTGCGAAAGAAATTGGTCGAAGCAGAAAAGCTGTATATAACGTATTAAAAGACGTGGATAACTACGGTAAAAGGAAAAACACTGGAAGACCAGCAGCCCTATCGCACCGTGACACAACAGCAATACTTCGTGCTGCATCTAATTAATGTGCTACTGCAAGAGAAATTGCTTGCAAAGCTGGTGTACAAACTAATATTCAAAATGTTCGACGTGTGCTGCAAATGAGTAATATTATAAACCGATCAAGAATAAAAGCCAAGCCACGATTAATAAAGAAGCATAAGGAAGCACGCCTTGAATTTGCGAAGAAACATATAAACTGGAGGAAAACCTGGAGGAATATAATCTTTACAGATGAAAAACGGTTAAGTCTGGATGGTTCAGATAATAGTGCATACTATTATCATGACATTCGAAAAAGACAATTAACAAGAATTAGACGACAAATGAAAGGAGGTGGAATAATGATTTGGGGCGGCATAGGTTACAAAGGAAAAACGGATATTAATTTTATACAAGGAAAAATGAATAGTGCAAGTTATTTGAGATTAATAAAAAACCAATTTGATAAGTATGCACAATGCATTGCAGGTCCAAAATTTTTGTTCCAGCAAGATAATGCTGCCGTACACACGGCAAAAATTATTCATGAATATTTTTCAAAAGAGAAAATTCCTCTTTTGGAATGGCCGGCGTGCTCCCCGGACTTAAATATAATTGAGAATTGTTGGGGATTATTATCAAGAGCTGTCTACGCAGAAGGTAGACAATTTGACAATTTAAACGACTTAAAAATCAGTATTAAAGAGGAATGGAAAGATTTATCACAATCTTCAATTAAAGTACTGTATAAATCTTTACCAAAAAGGATGATAGAAGTAATTGAGAACCACGGAGGTTCCACACATTATTAAACACAGGTACAGTTATATCATTTTCATATTTGTCTATTTTAAATTTATATAATATGGAATATTTTTCAGATGTGCTGTCATTTTGTCTGTATTCATTTGGGTATTTGTATTTTTACGACGAGAATTCGTTGAAAAAAAGTCAATAAAAGTTATGTTCATATATTAGTAGAAGGTAGTCTTTCTGTATCATTTGCACATTTCCTGTACCATAATTATAACGCGAGAAATTAAAGATAGCACGCGTGTGATATCTTTTTCTTTGGGAGTGTACACTACCGGCCATAAGTGTTTACCCACCTTCAAATTTCGTTACTATTCAAATAATAGGTATTTTATTCTTATGAAAATGTCCGTAGCATTAAATCCTAATTATAAGGCTAATAAAAAACATCCAAAATATTCTGTACATACACAATCAGGTACTGTAAATGAGTTTACAGCTTTTTATGAAAAACGACAATTTTGGAGTTCAGGTAAAGAAACCCATTTTTCTGAAATTTTTATAACGTCCAGTAGGGAATATGAACGCAGGTAATACAGGTATCTTAGTCTTCTCAAATTTCATACTGCATTAAGCTTTCATACAGTAAACAGTTGATTTTCACGTGCCTAAAGAATTTTGCGAAAATTTCAAATAATGTCAGGGAGAAAAGAATTATCGATTGAAACGAGCGCTCTAATAGTGTCCGATCATAGCATCGGAAAAAGTAACAGAGAAATAGCAAAGTTATTGAAGCTGAACCGTAGAACCGTGGACTACAATGTTAAAAAATATGTGGGTGGGTAAACACTTATGGCCGGTAGTGTAGGTCACCAAGGCCTAGATGATAAATGTCGCGGAATTATCCCCACTACCGCGGGGTATACCTCGTGAGGGGCCATCAAGCTCGAGAGGCTTTGGACGCCGAGGAGTGTAAACATAATATGGCTCTGGCATGACGCTGGCAAGACCACAAATGTTGTTGACACATATCGAGAATTCACTGTACTCTGTATCGTTCGTCAATTTTAAATCTTCGTTTAACGCTAGAACTACCGGACCAGTCAAAATGACTGGTTCCTAATATTTTCTTTCGCAATTACAAAAATTATAAAAATGTTTTCAACAGAAATTTTTAAATGAACTTATTTATTGAAGCACACGTTGGAATAAAAATGGTATGAGGTTTGAATAGAAGTAGTCTTGTCATTATTACAAAGCAATATACTGCATCAGTCGTATTTATTACTGGGTAGTTCTAGCGTTATCTCCTCGCACTTGACACAAATACACCGCACCGACTCCGAGTATTTCGAAATTGGTTACGGAAGGTCAAGGTATTAGATGCGGCGAGTTTCCATGCGTTTTTGTTCGCTTTCTAGAATTTGAAGATAGCCAGGGAAGATATCAATAAGTCTAAATCGTCGAGAGATTACATCGTTGTAACGTCAACCTTAACAGGAACAAACTGACAATCCATCGGTCGCCGACGAGTTCGGAAAGTTCTTACTGCACTCGATACAGATTGACTACACATTATTTGACACAACATAACTGTTTTAAAATTAGATCAAATGACATGAATGTTATTGAGAAGTTAGAAGGATTAGTTTATTAGACGAGGTGTAAAAAATTTGAATTGGTAGGAATCGCAAAAGAAATAGTAAAAGTTGGTTTTTTCAGCTTTTTTATCTGAGCCTGTATTGAAAATTTAAAACATGTGTTTTATTCGTTCGAATAAATTACATCGATGCTGAAGATTTCACAAATTTTGGATAATTCGTTTACGAGTTATAAATGATTAAAAGTGACAAAAATTGCCGTTTTCTACGATTTTCGACTTATAATCGCACTTTTAAGGTACGGACGCCGCCATTTTATTACAGGGTTGTAAAACAAATTATACTTTTTAGAATATTTTGAAGACAGGCTGCTTTACCGAAAACTAAAAGAATACGTGTTTTCTATTCAACGATCGGTACAGAACTAAAAGCAAAACAAATTCTTTGCAAATAATTTCACATAAAATGAAACCCCTAATATATACAGTAAGGAGCAAAACACGACTACACATTATTTGACACAACATAACTTTTTTAAAATTAAATCAAATGTGACTTGAATGTTATTGAGAAGTTAGAAGGATTAATTAATTAGACGGGGTGCAAAAGATTTTTTTGTCGACCACAGCGGTGTTTATTTACAATGGTTTTCCCGTTATTAAACTTTTTAAGTATATAGTGAACTGTTGACTTACTTCTATTATCTATAAGTTTTGCAATTTCATTCATAGATTTTCCTTCCTTCTACCATTTTACTATTAGTTCTCTTTCCGGCTTACTTGTTTCCGTCTTTTTCCGATTCATTTTGCAAGACTTCGACTTTAAATAAATTGCGACGCGAGTTTTGAACAGTATTTCTCTTAGACTGGCTGCTTATAAACCGAGCAATGTTTTTTTATATTCGCCGGTGCTTAGAAATGTTACTAACACGACGATTGTGCTCTTACAGTTCGAATACTTTTGTGACCTACGATGTGTTATTAAGTCTAATAAAGTCTTTCTAACTCGAATATGTGTTATATGTAGACAGCGGATCTTTTTGCAAAATTAATATGCAAAATATGCAAAAATATATGCAAGATATGTATATATAAAGTATATACGAAATATACGCACGGCATATGCAAAAACATATGTAAAATATATGCAAAATAATGAAACCAATTGTACATATTGTATACATATTTTCATTTATTGTTTGTTAAGAAGATTAATTTGTAATTTGTAATTTTGTCTAAAGATTAATTTGTATGTTGAAAATGTCCTTTGAACATCACAGGACGTAATTGGTGCATATTTGTACTTTTTCCAATATCTTGCATCAACTTCGTCTGGTCCTTCAGTAGTGGATACGTATAGAGTATTATTAAGTTTTAATAAAGGATCAAATCCTGGATTTTTTTTAAGATCTTCTTCCATTTATTTTAAACTATTTCTCCACAAGCACCGGATACCCGTTCCAGCTCTCTTCAGTAATGTCAGTAATTAATTTTACTGATTCGTGCAATAGGAGTCCTTTTGTTTCTAATTTTGTTATGGTAACTGGAAATCTCCAGAAATTAGTTGCAATATACTTTAAATCATCAAGTAATGTTTCATTTTTCATCACCCCTTGGGGGCTAATCTAACGCAACTTACATTTCTGTCATCGAATGACTCAATAACCTGGAAATAAACGACAACCTGAATGTCTTATTTTGTTTAATTATTACAAAACAATACCGACATCTCTTATACTGTGCACATGCTCTGCATAAAATATTGCCGCTTCTAGCCATGTCCCCCATCTTGTTAGAATAGGTTCTGGTGGCAATGGAACATTTGGTAGCTTTTCTTTATATTTATAGTATTCAATACGATGCGGTGCCTTCAACAATACTTGTTTCATAGAAGCTATTAATTGGTTAACTACTGGAAAGTGCAATCGTATTTCCTCTGCTACCCTGTGCAAGCCATGTGCTAAACATGTTACATGTAATTCATATCACGTAACGGTTCTTTATCATTATATACACACACACACATATACATATGTAGTGTGCATTAAATGCAAAATATGTGAAAAATATGCAATATATGCGAAAAATATGCCATATGTAAAATATATGCAATATGCAGAATGTGCAAAATAAAAACTATATTTTTGAAATCCTCTACAAACAACGTAAATTTCTGTCCGGTCCAATAAGTTTACTTACTTTCTATCGAAATATGCATTTGCATAAACATCCGCTGTCTAGTTATATGATTTCAATGAAATTTATACACGTTGTCCACACATATTCCCAATACATACGACAATTTCAAAATATTTTGCATAACGTACAGTCTGTATCTCTTTCAATTAGGAATATATCATCGTTCGAATACTTTCGTGAGCCTGTGTATATCGAGAATTCACTGTATTTATTCGTATGCTGTATTCGATGTCTATCAAGGTTTGTACAGAAAGATCGTTCGGTGCGTTGTAATTACAGTGTTGGAGTATACTGTGAGCGTCGATTTACTTCCTACCTAGGCGGACGTCATTAAACAAGGGATGAAATTTACGATGTTCGATCTAGCTTGCGAGTGTGCCACGGCTCCGAGGACTCGAGGGAAAGTCTTCGGTAGTTGATCTGCGCGAGGTAACAGCCTCGGGAACGTGTCCACCCTGCGAAGGTGGACGGACACACCTCTCTGATGCGGCAATTTCAACCTGGCTCCCCAGTCCCCCGTACTCCGAGCGCTTTTCTTGACGTAATAACCTGGCGTTTACCCATTGTTTATAGTCCTGGAGGATCGTAAATCGCGCGGCTGGGTAGTTACCGTTACTGCCGGCGTGTGCGTCTTCGGGAATTCGAATTCAGCCGGTACTGATCGATGCGGATCGGTGCGGGTCGGTGCATCGGCGAAGGATAGTTGCAGCCGACCCTCTTGCCAATGCCCGGTGATACGGGGGGACGTCGATGACGGTAACGACTCTCTCAGGGGCTCTGCGAGACCGTCAGGACGCTACCGGCGACGAATCGCTGATGGCCTTTTTACATACTATCCCACTGGTGGTTCTCGAGCGAGAAAAAAAAAAACTAGAACCAGCCACGGTTAGCGTCTACGCTCGGACATGTCACATAAACTTCTATGACTCACTCTGTTCCGTATAATCGAGGCCACGAGTTTTTTCCGCTGGCCAGGATCTGATCGCGGCGTACGCTGGGAAAAGGTACTAACATTTTGCAATGAAAACATAATACATAATTGTAACAAAATGTTTGAATTCAGTTTAGAATTTTTCTGTTTGTTTATATAGACCACATGGTATAGACTGCGGATCTGTATGGTGAAAATCTTGTGCATTGATTATGCAACGAACAGGACTCCTAATCATGTTTGTTATAAAGGCTCTGCAGTCTAATAATCACAGTAATCATAGGGCTAACAAAATTTGGTTTACAGCGAGTTCTCGATATATGTCTTGCCAGCGACCTGTATGATCAAGGAGACATACTCGAGCCGAGTTTTACACTCCTCGACGTCCGAGGTGTCTCTAGCTTTGTGGCCCATCATCGGGTCCACACCGCGGTAGAGGAGATAATTCCGCGACGTTTATCGTCCAGGCCTTGGCGACATATATAGAGAAATCACTATATTCGAAAACCAAAATTTGAATTTCTAGACCTGATCGGGAAACAGTGCCACTCATATACGAACAGTGTAAAAGTCGGCGTATTAATAATTAAACTGTGGTTCTTCGTAAAACTACAAATACTCGTTTAGTTATTTAAGGAGAATCTAAAATATTATACATATATAAAATGAGATTAGAAAATCGTCTACGCCAAAAATGCATAAAATCTTCGGTACGTTTGTTAAAATTTGTATTTTCATCAAGACTTTCTTCCCTATCTGTCGCAGAATGTACTTATGTATTGCGAAACTACGTTGTATGATTATTTTCTACTGATGATATGGAATGAACACTTTAGGTTGCAATAATTATCCTGTATTGGAGAGGAAGAGTTCGGAAAGTGCTATAACGATAGATCAGAGAACGGGGATTTCTTTAGGCATAGTTAAGGTACCAGCAGCGATTAGTTCGGCCATTAAAGAAAACGGAGGCGAAGGAACGTTATTACCCAGCAGGAATCGCGCGCGTTATCTCCGCGCTCAATTAGACCCGTAAAGAATCGCGAGCAGATCCTCTTGGCTCATTGATCCCCTTTACTTCTAGATGCAGTCGATCGACCCTTCCGGTTTTTTCGCTGCACGTCCGACCGTACGTTCTCTTATAAAATATTATACTAATTTGACACCTTATCCGGAACTCTGCCGAGAAAACCTGTCCGTGACAATGTCGTAATGATTACGTTAGCAGACAGAAGTGTCACTTAGAAATGCAATCGCGATGAAAATCATGTTTTCAACTTTTCACGATTGTGAACCGAATTTTTTTCATACTCTGCACATTGATAATTTAGCATAACGACTAGGAAAAGGAGCGAAATAAAAATTGGTTACATTCTTTTCACTTTTCCATCATTTCAAATAAAAGTAAAATTCACAATCCAGCAATGGCTTTCTAATAGTTTTTTTACAAATCAAAGATTAACAATTCAGCGCTCCATTACCCTAAAAAAAAACCGCCAATGGTTTCTTTTGCAGCTACGCTGATCATATTTAGTGCCTAAAATATAATTACCGATTTATTGCCCTACAAAAGTAGAATTTCAACTTCATTTAAACCTTAATTCATAGGGTGGTTTACGATGTATTTTAATAGCGGTCTTCTTTGGGTAGTAACACTTAGGATTGTTTTTGAAAACGAAGTGTTTAAATTACAATTGAAGATACAATTACATTAACGTTCGTTCAGAAAGATTCGTGGGGTGCCGGAGACACCCTGCCAACAAATTAACGGTTAAACGAAATGGGTAACAATCCACGTTTAGCAGATTCAGTTTGAGATTTTCGTCACGAATCAGACTATAAAACGATGAGTCAACCCCTTGCGCTATAATTTTGTGCACAGATATAAAAATAATTTTCTAGAAGACAAAGAAGACATTAATATATCCACGGTTACTTTTTTTACTGATTAAGCCGTTAAAAACACAACTGTACTCTAATGGTGACTCCACTTATTTATAAACATTTCCATCGCATCGCGCGTCGGTGTGAAATCTCAGCTGTTCAAGCGAGACTGAAACATTTTAATCGAAGAGATAAAATCGAGTTTTGAATGAACGTGATTTATTCGAACGATATCTTGCGATATCGCTGGTTCGAAGCCTGGACGCAGCGGTGACAGGCTTCGAGAGCGGGCCAGGGGTCGAGGATATTACAAATCATCGTTATCCAATCAGCGGGGCGAGGAATCAGGCCGAGGCAATTAAGTCGCGATGTCCATTCTTCGTGGACGGGGGGAGGATTTACTGCTGTTTAACCCCCGGTAACTTCTTCGATAAATAAGCTATACAAGCGGGCGACGGTCGTGTTCGAGGGGGTGGGCACCGGGGGTGGGAAGAGAGTTTGTTGTCCCAACAGAGGCGATCTGATTGCCCGTTAGTGGAGTCGAGTTAGCGCCAGTTCTGACTTTCACGAGTCCTCACGAGCCAACGCGGAGGAGCTAGAGAAGGGAGCGGTGGATTCTCGGTTCTCGGTTCTCGGTTCTCGGTTCTCGGTTCTCGGCGAAGAGTTGCTCGAAGAACCGGCCTCGTTTCGCTCGAGAGGGGCAAGTGCAAGCTCCTGATTAGTAGCCTTCGACGGTCCTTCGGAGGCGAACAATCGTCGTCTAATTTACCAGCCGATTCGATCTCCTTCGTCCACTTAAGTCTTCTTCCATCGCGACTGCCGTCCGCTCTTTCGTATTTTTCTTCCGCCCCCTTCCCTTGGCACGTAGATCGTGGCCCGCTCTATCCCGGTAATTATCTGATTCACTGCGAACGACAATTTCGTGATCTACATGGGAATTTTTAATCGACGTCTTGAACCATTTCATTTTGTTAACCCCTTGCACTACTATTTATTTTGTGAATACAATGATTAGAAATTCTTCATCGTTCAGAGTTTCATAGAAAAAAAAAGATAGTTTACATCTATTGTGTGCCAGTGTTTTCTCCAAAGGATATACAGCCAGTCTCATAAGTATTCGTAGCCTTATTGTTTGAAAAAAAATTTGTTGATATCAAATGATGCAGGTAAGATTTTGCAATAACTCTTTTGTTACGAATGAACACATATATAAACTTTATTTGTACAAACTTTTAACAAAATTGGGTTATTGATAACAAAAATATATTAAGTTTAATCTACATAGTACATAATAACAGTCCACAAAAGAATTCGTACCGGTATACGGCTTACAAGAAAAATCGCATATTATAATAACTTATTATTTTTTTAGTATTTCGTCGGTCCACCGTTGTGCTTAATTATTTCAATTAATCTATCTTGCATACTTTTTATTAATTTTTCAGTGGTGCTTTGTTCAATACGATTCCAAACTTCCAGAATTTTTTCTTTTAGTATTTGTTTATTCGAAATATCATGTTTGCGTAGTCTTTTCTCTATTTCTGCCCACAAATTTTCTATAGGATTCACATCCGGACTCTGAGGTGGTGTGGATAAAAAATGAGGAATGTGATAAAGTGTCCACTCACGAACTATTTGAGCAGTATGATTCGAGTCGTTGTCATGTTCAAAGTAATAATCGTCTTGCATATCCAATTTAACTGCACTTTCTTGCAGATTTTGTTCAAGAATACTTTTATATTTATATTTATCCATAAGTCCATCAACGAATACGAGATTACCCACTTCGGATGCTGCCATGCAGCCCCAAACCATCACCGAGCTTCCGCCGTGCTTCACAGTCGGTCGTAGATTTTTTAATTCTAGTTCTTTGTTGGGCTTTCTTCAAACTTTTCCTGTTCCGTCACATCCAAAAATATTAAACTTGGATTCATCCGAGAAAATAACTTTTTGCCAAAAGGTATTACTCTTATTTACGTATTCTTTCGCAAATGCTAATCTCTTTGCTCTGTCAATCTTATTAATGAAGGGCTTTTTCCTAGCTGCTCGACCATGAAAATTTTCAGATCTTAATATTCTCCGAAAAGTTTCAGCAGAAACTGTTTTATTAAACATGTTGTCTTGCACATTGTGACTAACTTAGGGGCGCTAATTATTGGATTTTTTTGCACTTGACGTATTAAAGTCTTTCCTTCCCGAGCTGTTAAAATCTTTGGTCTTCCAACACGTTTTTTGTTTAACAAAATATTATTAGTTTTTACACGTTTAATTATGTATTGGATAGTAGATTTACTTCTGCCAATAAGTTTTGCTATCTCAACGTAACTTTTGCCCTCTTGGTGCAATTTAAAAATTATTTTACGCTCTTCTACAGTAGTCTCGGCCTTCTTTCGACTCATTTTCGATTATCAATGTTACTTCGACAAAGTTTTGACTAACACTAAGTAACTAAAGCCCAATTATTCGACTATGACCTCTGGGAATCATTTTCAAAGTGAAACAATGTTTATAAGCAAATTAAACTCAACTATGTCAAGCATGGTACGAATACTTTTGTGGTCTGTTATTATGTATTATGTAGATTAAAATTGATATAATTTTGTTATCAATAATTCAGTTTTGTTTAAATTTTGTATATATATATACTTTATGCATCTGTTTATTCGTAACAAAAAACTTACTGCAGAATCTTGCATGTATCACTTGATATCAGCAAATTTCTCTTATATGCAACGAGGGTACGAATACTTATGAGACTGACTGTATTTCAACTACAAGAAAATAGAATTTTATTACGGTTTATATAAAGGAAGTTAATAACATACATATTTATTATGTAGACTCTGTTCAGAATCTTCATCACGAGTCTGACTCGATATTGTAGGGCAAGGGGTTAAGTAAACTGCGTATACATAAACATGTAAAAGTACAACGATGGACGGTGATTCTACATGTAAAAATTAATCGATGAAAGGAATAACATTTTCTCGATTTGAAACTTTGTTTTTTGAGAAAATTTTGGAAAGTTTTACTGTTTTTCCTCCCTCAAGGTCATTCGTTGCAATTTCTAAAACGATTTCAACAGCATGACTTTTGAACGATCTTCAGCTAAACGGTCAAGCTAGTTTGAGGACGATAGAAAAACCATTATTCACACCCGAATGACAGACGAGAAAGCCTAAACAAGTCTAGAATGCATAGCGATTAATCAGTCGATACTGGGCGATTTTTCATTGGTCGCCGTTTATCTTCCAGTGTTTTCCTTTTTGTCTGGATTCGACTGGGACCTGGTTCCCCAAGGTGCATTACTTAATTGCTTTCATGATGATCTTCCGATAGAGTGACTACTCGAGGGGTCGTTACTGTTGATCGAACAGGGATTGCACTTTTTGCTGTTGATACATCTACAATATTATTTTAATCTGAGAGATAAAATTTGTGTATACTGCTAATACCAATATCATCTCGTTCTTACAAGAAGTGTATATAACAAAACTGTATCTTTTTAACCCTGCTACGTTTTTGGGACTTCGGAAAAGTGGGAGAAACCTTTAAATATAGAATAAAAATATTTTACAGCATAGTACTTCGCAACAATGTCTCCTACTCTCCATTATTTTACAATAATCATCGAAATCGGTGAGATGGTTTCGTATCTGTGTACAGGGTCTCTAACTTAACTCGAACATCTAAAATATCTTGCGTGTTTTTTATGATAGAGGAGAACATTAGTTGGTTCAGAGGTTTGTCATGGTACCCTAATCATTTTTACGTAGAATGAACAGAAGAATCGATCTGTGTAAAAAAAAATATGCATTTCTATTTAAAGAAATGATGCAATTGTTAATTGCACATGCACTGCTGCATCTAAAAAAAATTTAAAGGCCTACAAATGTAGTGCTCTTCGAACCATTTATCTTTCTCCTTTGGCATTTTTTCGTAAATGCAATAATAACGGAGTTATGACTTGAAACAATTGCGTGGACCACCCTGTGTATTCGTGAACAGGAGAACGAGATCTATAAGTGTGCAAAGTTTCAACCGAATCGGTGACTCGTCGTGGCCTCTCTTTGTAAGAAATGAGCAGTAGTAACATCAGCGGAACAGCACTTTCTCTGCTTGCCACCAGATGGCTACGAAGACGATACTTTTCTCGTTACTACTTGCATCGTTACCCATTTGTATATATACCGTTTCCGAAGCATCAAGAAGTGGAATTAATCCCCCGGGTGATGTCCGCTGTTCAAATTCCCGCAGCTGTTCTGCGATAACAACTCAGCCTGTCTCGTGCTAGAAGTCCGGCGGTTGGGGTGGGTGGGTAACCGCCTTTGGAAATAGGACTGTGTACGAATGGATTCCACGGGCAAAAGGATTGACGTAGCTAATAGGGGATTATCCTTTTGTTCTTTTTTTTTAACTTATTAAACTCCTCAATCCCCTACATGAGTCTACGCTCCGCGACAAAAAGATAGCACATTATCTAATTTTGTTAATTCTAGCAAATATAATCGAATAACAACAGTTCCCGTATTATATACATCACTGTTCAGTTAGCAATAGGTTGTATCTGGTCAAAATGGAGTACTTTCAGTCAGCGTCAAGGTGCTAAACTGTTCACATCGGCGAGTAGTTAAGGTTGTTCGCGTTCCAGTGTTCAAATATTTTGAAATTTTTAACAATGGCTCGCGGTAAAAGATTGACTGGTCCTGAAATATTAACAATACACAATTTACGTAAAGAAAATTGTTCTATCAGTAAAATTGCGAAACTGTTGAATCGTAGTCGCAAGGTTATTTACAATTTATTAAAAAATTGTAGACGAATATGGGAAAAGAAAGAGCACAGATCGTCCAAGAGTGACAACTGATCGTCAGAGGCGTGCAATTTTAAGAACTGCATCAAATTCTGCTGCTTACAGCAAGGGAGATTGCAGCAGAAGCTGGAGTAACTACCAAAATACGTAATGAACAACGTATTATACAAGAATGTAAATACATAAAACGCCAAGAATTATTGCGTAAACCACCGATAACAAAGCAACATAAAGAAGCCCGTTTACAATTTGCTGAGAAGTATATTCATTGGAAGAAAAAATGGCAAAAAGTTATCTTTACTGATGAGAAGAGATTTACTTTAGATGGACCCAGGGGGGTCCACTCATATGTATGACCTTGGACCGCTTAATTTCTCCGCGAGGGAACGACCTCAGATGGCACCACGTTCGCGACACATCACGTGATTAAACGTGATTGGACAGGACAAGACAAGACTGGACAAGACTGTTCCAATCTACAGAGAACATGTTGTATGGGCAATTAACCTTTCATTTCAGAAGACATTTCATGTCAGAAGACAACGAATCGTAGTATTCCAACAAGTTTGGAAAATCCACACGGAAGAAGAAAAATTAAGAAGAAAACCAAGAATCGTCGTGGTATAATAATAATAATTATTATTATTATATCGTTTTTATATTAAAATTATGTATGCGTGTATATCATAATTATGTATTAATTTGAGATTGTCATTATGTATTGCGTTTAAAACATAATTATGTATTACATGTATAATTATATATTATTGTTTTAAAATAAAGTATGGTTAAAATAAAGTATTGTTACAAAATATGTGATATCCTTTATCCTTTTGTATATCCTTTGGTTCTAACAATAAGTTTCAAGTAATCGTACATTCATGTACTGCACAGTAGGCATATGTGTATGTGCATATGCGTACATGTATATGTGTAGAATTGTATAGCTATATATATAGATTTTAGTTAAGGGAACCAGTTTAGATGGCACTGCTAAGGTCCACACATTATACATGGGAGATGACCCTCCCTGGATGGACCGGATGGCTACCGATGTTATTTCCACGATTTGCATAAATGTTGGTACGACATCAGCACCAATCATAGAATGCGACCAACGCATTGCGTTTGAGTTGATATAACTGCCGCGTCGTACGTTGGTAGCGAGTCGAGCGGTCTCCCCGTGTTTTGTTTGTCGCGTCCTCCCACTACTTCGCGAGAGCATCGCGTCATTCTTGCGCCTCCGCTTGACCGCGTCGGTTTCGAAGTTATCTCTTATTAAATGTTTTTCCAACACATAATTGTTCTCGTTATTGTGCTCTCCTGTTCCCTAATCCTAACAATAAAGAACAACAAATTTTATGTAGTCGACAGTACGGTGGTGATGGAGTAATGGTGTGGACGGGAATTCTGTACTATGGATACACTGAAATTAAGTTTATAAGTGGTAAAATGAATAGTGCAAAATATATTGATTTAGTCGACGAACAATTGAAGAGACATGCTGTACAAATTGCGGGCACAAACTTTATTTATCAGCAAGATAATGCAAGTGTTCATACAACCAAGATTGTAAAAGAATATTTTACACGGGAAAATATGAACATTTGCGAATGGCCAACCAGGTATCCAGATTTAAATATTATAGAAAATTGCTGGGCCCATTTAGTCAGATCAGTATATGCCGATGAAAGACAATTTCCAGGCGGAGTTATGAAATATTGAAACACTATTTTTTTATACATATTCTTATATTTTAGCTGTTTTAAGAAATATGTGGTATTATTTTGACGCACCGGTGTTTGCGTTTAATGTTACACATTTTCCAATAAAATTGTTTCTTCGCGTAATAAATGCGTTAAAACATATTGAAGTAATTGGTTATTCTTATTACGCAGTATACAGGTCAGAAACGATGTAATATACTACTTGAAAAGTTAAATACCTTGTATTTGTATAATGTGCTATCTTTTTGTCGCGGAGTGTATTTAGCTTTGCAAGTATGTAGCAATAATATCACAGTGCTTATATGTTTTTGAGTTATAGATATAATTCCCATTGCCAGGTTACGAGGTTCAAGGCTGTCGCACACGCCTAAACAATTAAGAGTGGGATTTTTCACAATTTTCGACTCAAAAAACGCATTTTTAATGGTTTATAACTCGTAAACGAATTAACTAATATCGGTAAAATTTTCAGCATGGACATAATTTATTCGAGTGAACCAAACACATTCTCTAAATTTTCACAATACAGGTACAGACAAAAAATCTGAAAAACCAACGTTTACTATTTCTTTCGCGACTCTGGCCAATTAGAATTTTTCTCAAACATTTTGTACACCTCGTTTAATAAAAAAAAAACTAATCTTTTTTTAAGACTTCTCAAAAACACTCAAGTGGTGTTATCTAATTTTAAAAATATTATGCTGTTTCAAATATTGTGGAAGTTTTGCTCCTCACTGTGCATGAAATGAGTTCAAGCAGCGATAGAAGATCCGTTATAGACGTAACTATATGCACAGTATACTGTTAAATAAGTCTTTTACACCCGTTCATTGTCACTCGCAACAAAAATTTGTTTTTTTTTTTGCAAAAGCGTGAGTATGGACCTGGAAAATGGTGAATTTCGAGTGCAAAATCTGTGTCTATGGAACAGGAAACGCGTCGAACTCGTCGCTTGTCGCTCGCCAGACTCGCGTTGTCGGATCAATTGTAAACTTCTGTCGGGCAATGTAAACGTCAGTTACGAGCCGCGGACGTGGTGGTGTGCAAGTTATCCGAATCCCGTCGGAGCAGTTGTGTATCTTGCAACCGTTCGAGAACGCGGCACGGGCAACAATGTGCAACGTTCCACGGAACGACTTGATGGCGCGATTAAGACCCGTACCCGTACTGCATCGTTACCCGGTTCTCGTTACGCGGAAACTATAAAAGGGTCGTCGATAACGCGGAAAAATAGACGATGGCATGAAACGCGGGATCGCCGCTGACTGAAACTCCTTCGGATCGGAAGCTGAAATATGTCTGGAGCAGTAAATCCTATCGCTATCCCATCCCCCGAATTTACCCCTCTCCTGCCCCACCCCCCTCTCCAACCCCTTTGGACTCGGTCAAATCGTATAGCTGCGCAAAAAGGAGGGTTGACGTGTCCCCGAGAAAAAGGGCGAGACCGTGTAGGAGGCCTTCGGAAAGTTGCGTGTGTAGTCTACAGACCGGTTTAATATGGTGGCAGTCGACTCGCTTCGGGAACATAGCAATTCATAAGGGCCGCGATCTTCCACGGGGCAGCTGACTGTTCGGAAAACCAAAGCTGGATAAAAAAAAAAGAAAGTTGCGTATCTCTTGCCGCGGCTACGAGCAATTCCATTTTCAATATATGCGAAACCTTTTAATGAGAATATCGGAGAAACGCGACAGACGCTTCTGGAATATTTATTTAACCCTGGTCAATTCCTGATTTAACATATTTCACACCGATTCTGAATAAATATCACAGCATGTTCTAGGTTTTATTAGTTGCGATCGACGAGTTACAGATTCTCTAATAAATTAATTTTTAAATATAAGTCCTACGAATTTCTTTTTTTTTTTTCGATTTCATACTTGGAAAATTGATTGCTTTTAAGCATTGAAACCGTGGTAGCCGGAGCGGGTAAGTTGGGGGGAGGGGGCGGGGTCCCCAGGAATTGCAAATCGTTTTGATCGCGACTCGGCTCGAGTTGTGTCGACACATCGAAGCCCGATCCGCGATTCGGTCGGAAACAATACGACCAGCGATTTCTGCTGGCGATAGGTGAGCCACGCCGGGGTCGGAGGGCCGGAGAGGGCCGAAGGGTGTAGGGTGGGGTGGACTGCATGAATTTCAATCGACATCTTATCTGGTACACGAGCCAGCCTCGAGTGCCGGTGGATCGTGATCAAGTGGACCTCCATGGCGAGGACAATACACGCTGCGCGGCCGACAAGTGACAATACGCTATCAGGGTCGTTCGAAGCGTATTGCTCTTTTGTCCGAGCCACTACACCTGCCATACGTACTTGAACAAGTTCATGGAAAGTGTCAAGACTGACCCGGCCGTGGATTACCGGTTGAGGATCGCACGAGGGCTGTTCAAAGCCGTCGTGAGGAGAACGGTGCCCGCAGGTATTAGCGGTGATAAGATATTCGATCGAGACCAGACAGAAATTTTATTCCGCGATCCTGCGTCCGATAGTGTAACGGATTCTCTTTTAATTTTTTTTTTTCTTTCTTTTTTTTTCTTCACCGATCTCGACCGAGATGGTCGTAATCGACTCGAGCGCAGTTCGGATCTCGACGAGAGATGTCCATGATTGAAACACGGACAATGCTCTCGCGGTAAATCAGATGATTTGAGGAGTCCCCGGCGATGTTTGCTGCCGTTGGAATCGTGTACGGTAATAGTGTTTCGGTGCTCGATCAATGCTCCAAAGAAGCCTCGTTCAAGCTTTCACCCTTAACAATTCGTCTGCCATGTCGTAGATGCTTGAAACTATTTTTTGGACCAATTTTCATTGCAACGTATTCTTCTTCTTTTTTATTATTGTTCCCCCCAGGGTTACAATATCCCTCTATAGGTTCACACCTATGTGGTCACCCATCTTTCGACGAGCCCCAACCAACATATCGCTTAACCTCAACGATCACAATCCCACAACACCACCGGTCGAGCCACCACTCGCCGCACACTGTACCGAACCATGGACAAAAATCGAAAAAGTCACTACTTCGTATCGATTTAAAACTATGTTCATACTATGTCAAAGTGTCCAAATAAATCATTTTTTTTTTTTTAAATTCAAAAAGTTTAGTAGGAAATTAGTTACAAGCGAATTTGTAAGCGAATTTTACGAAGATCAAATAGTACCTCAGTTCTTAGCGTAACTTGTTCACGTTATATTATGATCCAAAGACGATTATAAGAAATAATCTTTTCAGAAAATGACGGCTAAGGGTTGACTAATTGTAGTTTATCGTCAAAAATTGTGTAATACATATATGCAATATAATAATTAACCTGAAATGAAACCATTCAGTTTTATTGGTTTCCCTAATCTTTGGAAGGGGATAAAAAAAAATTTCCTCAAAGTTTCGCTGAGATTTTGATTGCGTTGTATGTTCCGAGGTTACTCGGATCGTTGCCCGCCAACTTAATTTTGGGCAATTGTTTCAAGAAGAGTTGGATTAGAATCCAACTTGGAAAGGAATCGCGTTTCGTCCCGGACTTGTCGGAGGACTCGTCGGTAAGGCAATTCCGACAAGTCTTGCCTTAGACGCGTCTCGTTTATATTATGTATAAGAATCTCTCGTCTCGTGGTGTACGGAGGAAGTAACCGGTTATCACGTCGGATATTGTTCTGAGATGTCTTTTTATTTTTATGATCTGTTTTTATCCATACGATTCGATTTTGTCCGTATGATTTGTTTTGTAAAAAGACTGCTGAATTAATCGATTCACTGATGTGAAGTCAATTACGAGGTCTTTTGATATGTCTCGTGTATGTAATTGTAAAGAGATTACCGAACTAGTCGATTCACTGCTGTGAAGTCGATTGCGAGTTCTTTTGGTACATCTCGTGTATGTAATTACAAAGATATTATCGAACTAGTCGATTCACTGTTGTGAAGTCGATTGCGAGTTCTTTTCTCTATGTATTGAGAGAGCAATCCCCATGAAAGAGGAAATACACTGATTGGTTCTGCCGAATGTTGCATTACCCAATCAATGCATTTGTGAATGATTATCACCCTGTTTGGGTGAAACTTTCTTAAGGACTTAATCTATGACGTCTCGTAACCATAGAAGTGAAAACCAATGAAAGGCAGGCTGTGGACCTGAATGGTTGCCACATGATGCACCGTGCCTAAGCGTTGAAGGTGATCGCTTAGTCACGAGAGCATCACAAATAATCATCCGAAAGAAAGCCCTACTTGAACTGTTCCTTGCGACGGAACATTGTATTGGTAAGATAGTATACTTTGAATTGTATAAGTTTTAGCTGCAACTACCTGCAAATCTCAGAGTTATTTAACAAAATACGTAGCAAGAACCGGTTAGCAAGCGAGTACGTGGGTATCCACTGGTAATGAATTAGCACAACTCTTATTTGTGTCGAGGAGACGAATGTTATGATAGTTTAAAACAAAGTTTCAGTTTCGGAAGAACTGAACTAAGAATTCATCTACTGAAAACCAGCAATAAAAACAAATTTTGTGTATAAATATCGTTTTTCAATGTTTAAATAAATGACTATATTTATAATAATATCATACTGAGATTGCTTTCAATATAAATAAAAAAACCCACTTTGTTTCATATCTCTATCATAAACAGAACAAAAGTTATTGAATTTTGTCCAAAAAAAAACAGGCATTTCGGTACACTGTGCGCCGGCTCATTGCAACGTATCAAGTAAATCAATTTTTCTATCCTTGTATTGTGAAATAAGTTGTTCCGGCAGTCAATGTGTTAAAAATTGGAGCGTCTCCTTGTTTATCAATTTTCTCTGAAACATATTTTTGAGAATATTGGACAACTGTGAAATACTACTGAAACACCGGTAAAACACTTTCGTCGGCCCCCGTGCATTTCAACGGAAGATACAACCGAGAGGCGGAAGATCATGACAATGTTTATTATCCATGCAAATCGGTGATAAGAAGCTCGTGATCCCGTCCGGCGAGAAACGTCGGTCTAGGCGTCGGCCACGAACGTCGCCGGAAATTAGTTTCAATCGGTGCGGGCGGAACGTCGCGTCTAAAGAAATTCTTCCGGCCCCATCGGCGTTTCGTAAACGATTCGATTTCGGGAGACCGAGTTATCCAACAGACGTGGAAGTGGCCCGATAACGATTTACGTCGGGGCACTCCGGTCGACGAACGATCGATCAAAAAACAGAGAGAACCGCCGGGGCAAGAGTAACGAGGAGGAAAGAAGAAGGGTGGTCCAGAGTCGCGTCGCGAAAACGAAAAGGAACGAGTAAACGAGAAGTCCGTGGAACTGGATGGGTGGAAGAGGAAGAAGAAGAAGAAGAAGAAGAAGAGGAAGAGGAAGAAGAAAGAGGAGTAAGGGGGTTGGGTAGACGACGCTAGGAGCCGGATCCTCCTTTTCCTTCTTCCGCGTCCCCGAGGAGTAACTAACTGAACGAGAGCCGGGATAGAGGGTGTTAAGGTAATGCCCCATTAGTATGTGGCCCCCGTACTAGCACCGTAACACCACCGCACAGTGGTCAAACCGTGGTTTGTCTCATCCTCGTGTGTCCCCTTTCCTGCGTGCAACCTCCCCGCACCCCCGTTTCTCCTTCCTCGTCCACCCCCTTCCCCACCTCTCGCTCTTTTCGTCGAGCACACACACACACACACAGACAGAATCCTCGGGGTCGAACACGGAGAAAACGGGCACACCTACGCCCACATCTACGTGCCGCGCGTATGTAACCGTCGCACGAGAACGAGACCTGTCAATAGCTGGCTTGTTACCGCGACAATGATCGGCTTAACCAACGGGAAAGATCCACCCAGACGTACTGGATTTTCGGAGCATTGGAGACCACGGGATAGCGTGTCAACATCGTTTCCCTTCGTCTCCCCGCCTAACCACGCTGCCAGGCGAGATACCGACTCTGATTCGAGTCGTCGCGCGTCGTCGTCCCCGCGAATTTATTAGAACTCGAGCACCCGGACACGACTTATTGGCCGGATTATGGTGAATCGTGTAATCGTAAATATTGGAGCGAGGGCCGAACTCAGGGACCGGAGAGGAAACCAGCGAATATTCGAGATTGCTTAACCTTGAGGGGGTCGGCATTTTTCCATTGAAAATTCTATTACATGCGACGCATCCTCTTTTGGAATACGAAGAAAGTTATTATCACGGAAAAATCATAAATATTCTCCGAATATCACACTACGCGTTACAATTAATTAAACAACGACATGCGCAAAACTAAAGGCACGAGAGCACACTACTATCGCGTCACGTGAAAACAAATGAAATCTCGCATGGCGTTCTTAGAGTGTGAACCAACAGATTTGGTGGTACAAGCCGCGAGGAAGTGAGTCTACATAAGAAATTGAGTCGAAAGAAAAGTATAATGTTTTTTCGTTTAAGGTTTCGTTTTCGAGAAAATCGAGTTTGAAAATTCAGCGATTACGCGTGCTATTAGATAGGAATCGGCTGACGCGTCTGTGCATGACTGACCAATTCTACTTCCTGCAAATACAGCGATTAAACATATATTCTCTCTATACAGGGTGTCCCGGGTTTTAATGGACAAACTTGGGGAGCATATCCCACAAGTGGAAATATAAGAAAAACATGTTATTTGAAGTTTGCTCAGAAACGCTTTATTACAAAGTTATAAGCAAATAAAGTTAGAATTGATGACGGCGGATTTTACTTTACTGAACGCTGAAAGGTCGAACGTGTTTATCTTATTTGTCTATTCATGTCATGTTTACTATTTTGATATGATTCGCTGTTAGTGTTAACGACCAGTTAGATAAAGAATACGTGGTGAAAATGCTTGGAGTGTTTTCAGATGAGGAATACGCTGATATTCATTTCGTCTACGGATTTTGTGACGGAAATTCCCGAGTTGCTGTACGAGAGTACGAACGCAGATTTTCTTGAAGAAGAGTACCTCGTCCCTCTGTATTTATTAATACTCATCGGCAATTACGCAATTTGAGGTTCATTTAGAAGTGGGAATGAATATCATGGTGTTCGGTCAGCCCTTAGGACAGCGACGACGCACGGAAAGATTCTTAAATTTGTTTGATAATACTCCTACGCAGAGATTCGACGTGCTGCATCTCAACTACAGATACCACGAAATACGATTTGGAGAACATTACGAGCCGACGATAGGTTCCCATACCATTGTACATCTGTTCAAGAATTACTTCCATCTGATTACCGGAAACGAGTTGAGTTTTGTGACTGGTATGTAAATGCAGTAGACACGGATGAATTTTTCCCATTAAGGACATTATGGACAGACGAAGCAACTTTTACAAGACGGGGCATATTCAATTTTCATAATAATCATCCATGGGCCTACAATAATCCATATTCCACGCGACAAAGAAATTTTCAACGCGAGTTTCGGTGTAATGTTTGGATAGATATGATTAATGACCAGCTTATTGGCCCTTTCTTTCTGCCTGAAACATTGAATGAACTGCTTTTTCAAAGATTCTTATCGAACGATTTACCAATTTTGATGGAAAACGTGCCACTACCCAGATAGCACAGAGACGTTTTAAAGACGTCTTAAAGACGTCTGTCGATGGACATTCAGACGTCTTATAGACGTCTTGATTGTCCTACGAACGTCTTCCGAACAGCTTCTGAACGTCTCTGGAACGTCTTTGTGAAAAAACTGTACGTCTTAAAGATGTCCGTTAGACGTCTCAAACAGACGTCTTTGAGAGAAAAAATTAAATTATATATTTATATTTATTTAGTTTTATGTATTACTTTCTGTGCACTTCTTTGTTGAGGGAATATTCCACTTTCCTTTCGAAAAAACCTTAAATTACATTTAAGAAAGTTTTAGGAAGTTGGCTTTTCAAACGAAAAATGTTTATTCTATATTTTCGACTTATTCTTTCATGTAGAATCACCCCCTTTTCGCTTGTACCACCAGTTACCAAACACCCTGTATTTCCACTTGTAAGATATGCTCCCCAAATTTGTCCATTAAAACCCGGGACACCCTGTATATGTCGCCAAGGCCTGGATGATAAACGTCGCGAAATTATCCCCACTACCACGGCGTATAACACGGCTCGGGTATGTGTCCCTGGACGATGCATGACGCTGGCAAGACCTGTGTTGTTGACATACACTCCCGCTCATAAGTCTTAGGACACCTCTGGTTTTTAGTAAAATTCTGGTATTTCATAAAGATTGTGAACCTTTAACTGCATTAACTACATAATATAAATTTCAGCAGTAATTACAACTTCGATGTAATAATTCATTAAAAATTATGAAATAGCCACACCAAGCACCAGATTTAAACCCCATAGAAAAATTAAGGGATGAACGTGACAGATAGGGGTTTTTACGGAACTTTTGCTCTACTTCGAAAACAGGTTTATGGAATATTTTGGAACGAGAATGGAATAATATAACAACAAAAAGTATCAAACTGTAATAAAGAAATCTTCTTTTTCTTCGATGAAAGTGTAAATATTTTTTCACTTCTTCGTAAGATTTTTGATATATGAGAGCAGTATTTTTTCCTTGACAAGTAAACGTTTAAATGAGGAAAAATTTGTTCGCATCCTGCAACAATTATTCCATTTTTACAGAGTTGAATACAAATATGATCACTGTCCTAAGACTTATGAGCGGGAGTGTATATCGAGAGTTCACTGTATTGAGGCATAATTTGCAATGAAGGACGGTCGTAAGTCGGTGAGAACAGAATGTTGATAAAAATTGATGAAAAAAAAACGCTCGTTAAATGTGAAAATTTAAACCTAAGACGCAACAGTATCGCTGCATTCTGACAATAAAGTTGCACAGTTGTTTACACAGTGGCAACTAATTGATCCGCTACAAAGTACCGATACGAACCGTGAAACCAGAGAGTCGTGTATATAGGGTGTCCCAGCAAGAGCGCCGGATTTAAATTTGCCGCCATTTTGTTAATACGAATTGTATGGTGATATTTTTTTTTTACAGTTGTCACGTACAGACCACGCGATTTAAGAATATGGAGAAGTATTCAAACGAACAACGTTTAATTATTGTAAAAACACATTACAAAAATGGTGAGTGTTTAATTCTTGACCACGATGCCGAATGGAAGTTCCTGGATTCTCGGCCACAGATTCCCTTACTGTGGCTATATTTTTGAGTGACCGACAAGAACGACGACGAACTTCGTTCTTCTGATCCATCAGCGTAAATTTGGTCTCAAATTTTGTAATTAAACGCCTCACTGTCGATTCATTGACGTAATTGGCGAACTGTTTTCGCAAATCTTTCACCATTTTTGTAATGGGGTTTTACAATAATTAAACGTTGTTCGTTTGAATACTTCTCCATATTCGTAAATCGCGTGGTCTGTACGTGACAACTGTAAAAAAAAAATCGCCATACAACTCGTATTAACAAAATGGCGGCAAATTAAAATCCGGCGCTCTTGCTGGGACACCCTATACGAATCGCAAAATCACAGACGCGCCGTGCGATCATTATTTTCTTAGAGTTGACAGGGATTGTGTTCTAGGTCCATAGGTCACATGAGACGTGTGCGTGACGAAAACGTAAGTTCGTTATCGTGCAGAGACATCGACTACCGTGAAACCAGCGCTGCCCTCTTTGTCGCTCTCCTTCTGAGAAACATATTACTACATACTACACGAGAGGAATATGTTGCACTGGAAGTAGTAAATAATTCCTCAGTTTCACTCTCCTACTTATAGCGTGTATGAAATATTATAAAATCAAACGATCAAATTTTTCACGGACGGAAATAAAGAAAATATCATTTGTTCGATGGCTAATAAACTTATGTATTTTCAGGGACCAAAAATAACAGTTATTCTAACATTTTTAACGGTAAAAATCGTTAATAAAAAGTTGATTATTATTTAAATTTGAGATAATCTAAACAAAATGTAAAGAAAAAAAATTCGAAGAACAAAATGATTAAAGAATATCGATTCTTATACTTTTTAGTTACAAATAACAGTTATTCGTGTCCAAAAAATTGAATCCTCCTCGATAACTGTTATCGATCAAGAAAAACTGTTTGGATTGCTCAAAGCAGTTATCGATGGTCGAATTTCTTTTCTCTTATTCATAATAATTATTGATGAAAAAATTAATTTCAGTTGCTCATTTGATTACCGAGTTGTCTACTCTTTTTCGGATGGAGAAAGCCTGTGAAATTCATTGAAAAAGGAGTTGAAAAGGAATCAACAGGAAAATTAGAAATATAGACTCCTGTATTTATCAAGACTGTATTTTCTGCTCTAAAATTGACGTTAGACGATTCGCGGTGTAATGTGTCAGGAGAAAATTTGGAAAGACTCACGTTTGTCACATTGAATTTTACTAGTACCAATTAATTTTATGAATAAAAAATGTATTAACTGATTTATTGTCTACCATTTGAAAGTTGTACTATTTAATAATTATTACAAATTTACTTCATTAATAACTGCTTTGAGCGATCGAAATTCTCTCATTGATGTAAACTGTTGTAAGTGATCAAAATGAATTTCTCTCAACGACATTTACCAGCAAGAGAAAAAATTTTCGGTTACTTGTAATCCTTATTTGTAACCAATACGATTTTAGTCGATGAGATACTTGTTATTCCATGACTTTTTTTCTTTTTGGTTATAACAGTTATGGTCCCTAATTTTAGCGAAGAAGAAACGAGTCGAGCTTTTCCTTCGATGCATGAAAACACTATTTGGATAAGTAAAACCGTTTCGATATATTTGGAAAAAGAATTTGAAAGGAAAGTAGATTTTTTATCACTCGCTTCTTCTTTATTTTTACCATGTTTTTAACTGTTCAAGCATTTGTCACAAAAAATGACCTTCTAATCTTTCTGCTTTTCGTAAAGCCAACGTGCATAAACTTACACCTGTGAGATATCGATAAAGTTTAGTAGAGCACCCTCCCGGAGATTCTTTGAAAGTTATTCAGTAAAAATGTAACGTCGATCAAGGTGGATTCTTTCAAGTATCCTAGCCACTTATCTCAGTTCGGCAACAAGGATGCAAGTCATCCAGCCGGGGCGGTAGGAAGACGTTGATGTGAATTAATGGCGGCTTAAGTCATAGTTAGTGCCCAAGTGTTGCGCTTACAGGGGGTGCCGGTAGAGCAGTATTAATTAACGCGACCCCAAAATCTCTTCTTAACCCCTGAACTCCCGTCTAAACGGCACTGTATCATGTTGATGTCCCGGCAAAAGGGGAACGAGGAGCTTGGCCGTGATTCTCGAACGAGTAGCCCCATAAATATTATATGTTCCTTCTTCGATATAAATATGCGTGTCTGGTATGCAACGATAGCCGATTAAAACGTTCAATTAAATCCCGCGAGCAACGCCAGAGAAACTCTTTGCATCTACGAATTACCATTTCCCGTCCTTCTCGATTTCGGAAATTTTTCTTTACTGTCTCTTCCATTTTCAGTCAGTCTACAAATTATTGGCCGGTTTATAAAAATCGTCGGAAGCCTTTAAAATGTGGTAAAATTAATATTGTAATCATAATTAGTTTGTTATATTCGTATATCTGCCGTGGTAATAGATTGCAGCATTTAACACTAAACTATCACCGCCTACGAGCACATATTTACAATAAACATCGCGAGAAATCGAAATAAATCGAGAAGTGATTTTTTGTTTTAAATTTCTCGTAGCTTCGGAAAATTTTAGATTTATAATCGACCGTCGATGAGATCAATAACTCTCGGGAAAAAAAGTTACAAATTCATTTCCCCTGGCCGAAATTCTCACCCTCGCGGAGTAACTTTCTTCCGAAGCAGGAGAGAAAATAACTAAACCCCGTAGATCTTGGAATTTCTTCGGAAGACGAATGGCAGGATCGGAGGCTCGATCGGAGAGGAAATCTCAGGTAGGGAAATGGAATCCGGTAGGGCGAGGTGGCGGTTGTAAAAAGCGAAATTTATAATCCGTAAAAACAATTATAGAGCCCGCGGTTCGAGTCTCGCAATCATCTACCACCCCGTTCCCGACAAAAACGGCCAATATCTCCCGTTTGATTTATACGATCCGACATGGTGTCTGTCGCCCACCACACACGTACAGAGACCATCGTCGATATTAAATAGAATATTAAAGACTTGTTGGGAGACAATAGCGGAAAATGTCGATCCCTTCGCCAGCCTGTCACGTTAATTCACGCCACTGTATCGTGACATCGATCGACACGCATTAACCCTCAAAAATAGTTGCGTAAAGAAACCTAGGATTTTCATCAATTTTTGCTGTGCATTTTAACACTTTACCTACCGGAAGCCTATCACTAGGTTTTTCAATAGTTAAACTGTTTCAAATGGAAACTTAGAAATCTTCTTTTACATTATAATCTGAAACGAAATTCCTAGACGACGTTGGTAACTTGTTGTTGAAATTATATATACTTTTAAGTATATATACTTTTAGTATACTTTTAAAAATTATGGAATAATAGCTTGTAGGTAGTGTGCTAAGTCAACAAGTTGAGTTGCATTTATGTCACATTTTACAGAAATACATCTTACGAAACAATGTATGTGGTTAAAAAAACCTGAGTAAGCAAGCAAGTGACACATTTACGAATTAATTACAATTAATCGTGACATTTTTCTAAGCTCTAGCTCGTTGGGAAACTATTCTCGATTGAAATTGAACCTCATTAATATTTTATAAGCGCTAACCCCTTGCCCTACAATATCGAATCAGACTCGTGATGAAGATTCTGAACAGAGTCTAATAGATATGTATGTTATTCATTTCGGTAATTATTTACATTAGGGGCTTCCTCACCGATTTTGATGACCTTGAAATATGTTGTCAAGGTCATCATTCTGAACAACTTTTTCCTATACATGTTACCGCCGCTCAGCTTTAGTTTCCGAGATATTCGCAAAAAAGTTGCAACATCTCAAAAAGTGATCGCAATAGGTGTGGGTTCGATTTGAAATTGTGACACAACTTAAAACGACTTCAATCAGTTGAGACTCACTGTCTTGTCCGTTTATGTTGACAGGTCATATACGGACATATTTCGGGTCATATTTCAAGGTCATCAAAGTCGGTGAGGAAGCCTTAATGTAAATATTTACCTTCAAATCTAACCCACACCTACTCCGATCACTTTTTCAGATGTTAAAACTTTTTTGCGAATATCTCGGAAACTAAAGTTGAGCGGCGGTAACATGTATAGGAAATAGTTGTTCAGAATGATGACCTTGACAACATATTTCAAGGTCATCAAAATCGGTGAGGAAGCCCCTAATGTAAATAATTACCTTTATTTCTTTTAAACCGAAATAAAAATCTATTTTGTTGTAGTCGATATATGTATAAAACATAGGCATAGAGTAAATATAAGCTATGTTTTTTTTCTACGAAATTCTGAACGACGAAGAAATTCGAATCCTTATAATCACAAAATAAATAGTACTGCAAGGGGTTAAAAAGTGTTTTGTTTCATTTCGGTCCATTTACAAACAAATAGACGAACCAGAAATATTCCGCACAATTAGAAAATGTATCACGCAGTGGCAGATGTTATGCGTGCGCACAGTGCTTGATTCGATGGCGATATAGAAAATGGTATAATGTAGTCAGCTGGGGTGTTCGATATTAAATAGAATATTAAAGATTTACTAGGAGACAACACCGAGAGAACTCGAAATTCCCCTTCTATATCCGAGCCACTTCCACCCCCGAATGCGAGAAGTTACGTCCACCACGTGCGTGCGCATATATCTACGTACATACAAATGTCCGCACTCATATGCCGTGGAGGAGCAAAGAACTATTCTTTTGGGGCGGGCGAGACCAGGCTCTGCCCGTTTCAATAAACTGACCGCCATAAATTGTGTGCGCGACGTACTGCCGCGTACGCGCACTTATTTGCATGTGTAGCCGCCGCCGTCGCTCGCCTTTACCCTAGTCGCATTCTACAAGTTGTATCCGATGCTGTTTTTCCAGAAATCGCGAAACCGTTCAGAATCGATTCACTAATTTTGATCGTAAAAACTAACTGGAGGGTTGTTCCGCTAATATTCCCGTGGGGTCCTCGCTTGTCCTAATATTTCAATTAACAAACTCACAAAATAGCTGAAGAAAGGTCTACACTTTGCCATTTAGAATTTAGGAATTTTAGGAAACTCTGCGAAACTTTTGTGGATCCATCTTCGTCTATTGTGTGATTTCAGTCGTGTTACATTTGATCGAATAGCAATCATAAAATAGCTTGAAAAGGTCTGTTCTTTGTCTCCTGGAAATTCTTTCAGAATTTATTTTATTGATTTTTCAACTGTCCACCGTGTAAAGGGTAGTTTACAGATTACGGAAGAGAGTCTTTACAAATCTTGAAGCGGGGAAGAGAATAGCCCTTCAAGAGCGAATAGGGTTGCTGCGAGTTTGAAGCGAGCACGCATCTATTACGGTATCTCTTGATCTGGCCACACGTTACGGATCGTCGTATCACGGAAGTGTCTCTCGCTTTTATACGGCCACAGTTTTTTTTACACCTCGAGTCCCTGTTCCAGCGTCTTTTCCACGAACGAAGCCCCTTTGCGGTCAAGTAATAAAATTGGACTGCGGGCAGTTTCGTCCAGCCGGGGCGAACGCCTTATTGCATGTAAAACATTTATGCCCTCGTGGATATTGGCGAACCTCTACGTGCCGTTCCACGCTCTGCGTACATCTTCCGTCTTCTCTAGGATAACAATATTCTATGTAAATCAGCGTTGCGCCACGTATTTGTGAATGGTGTCGTTAATATCCCAAGTATTGGGACAGGCGCTGGAACGTCCGCCGTCCAAAGCCGTTTTACTAAACGAAAGGTTATCGATCGCGTTATCGTTCCGTTACAGGGACGTTTTGCCGTACGAAACTCGTTTCCTTATTATCCGCGCATTTCATTTTCTTGTTGAAACACTGACACAATATGCTAATGAATTTATTCGCCTTAACATCAAGAATTTACCATTTCATCGTCGCAGTTATTCGAACTTCAAGCTCCGTTAAATATAGGACATGGGGCCCAATTACTGTGCGGGTACCGATTACTGTGCGGATATTAATCAATACTTGAAAAGATACGTACGTAGAATATATACGTAATACGTTTATATATATATTAACTGATTTTAATGAAAAAAATTGATTACCTCTCTTTTAATATCCATTATGCTTTAAATATACGTATGGTTAATATAGGCACTGTAAGCGGTACCCCCACAGTAATTGGATATCCATTACCCTAGTTTTGTGTCTAGTCTCCACAGCTTTACAATTATCGTATTTTATCTCTCACGCTGGTAATAATTACGCAGAGTTGGGTAATGGAAAACTGGTCTGCTAGCTTAAATTGTAATGCCTATTGCAATTGATTCAGCTCGTAGTTATAAATTTTAAGATATAGCGTTTGCCAAAAATACTATCGCAGAGTGCAGACTGAAAGTAAAGCCAGAATGTATACGTGGTACACTCTTGTTTTTAATTTGTCTTAGAAAGCAGTGGTTGAAAGGAAAATATAGACTAACATTTAATTATTTAAATCTTCTTAAGTCCCCACACGTAGAGAACGCGGTCGCGTTTGAAGATTAGGGTAGTTGGAAGCCAAAAAAATAGCGTGAAGTGTGAATCCGTGTTATGCAGGCTTTACTGAGCATTATATGTCGACGAAATGTGTAACTCTTTCTTTTAATGCTGCAAGGGATCTGTTCTCGATGAATATATATATATTTTTTCTACCAATAGGGTTATCGATGCTGATATAATTATCCAATATGCAGTGACGTAACTGCTTAAAGATTTACATCGATTTTCATCGTGTTCGTACTTTTGCTTATCAATTCAGGAAACGTGAATAACAAAGACATAAAATCCTTGATACGTCTGCTAAACTTGGCCGGTGACAAGCTACGCCGTTCTCTGATCTACGACTGATTTCTGCAACACTTTACGTTGAGAGGGCGTCACCGCCATAGTGGTTCTCATAGTGGAAAATCGTGTGACATTTTCTTAAAAAATCGACTATCACATATCAATATTTAATAATTATATAACATTCCTTAAATGTCCATCAGTCTCGAAGTAGAAGATATTTATACAATTTGATATAGTCTTTTAGTGGCAATGACGACTTAAAGTCGGATTTTTTATGAATAGTGAAATTGCATTTTTTCTTTCAGGAGTTGTTCTGATGTACCCATTCAATATTACATGCCAGCGTCAATTCATAAATTTCAAATACATGGGGCGAAAATCATAAAAAATGAGGTGTTGCCAAGTAACTGAATTACATTACGATGTCATTAAATTAAAATTGAAAATTACAGAATAATAATAGTCATAAATAATAAGGTTTCAAACAGAAGGAATTAATTATTTATAAAGTTCTAATATCTGAACAGAAATAACTTCTGCGTTACAAATTTTTTAAATTTCAAACATAAATATAAAAAGCAGAAAGGGCTATACATAATTTGGAGAGCTGTATTTCAACTATATTGTGTTTCAATTATTTTGTATTTGAATTACACATCCGATTAAAATATTTTAATTATGTTGTATATCAATTACACATACAATTAAAATATTTCAATTATATTGTATTTCAATGACACATCCGATTAAAATAATTATTAATTGAATTAATTGAAAGGTTTGAATTATTGAATTCAATTATGACGTAGTCGAATTACAATATAACTTAAATAGAATGTAATTCAAATATGCAATTGAATTACAACGTAACTGAATTAGCACAACTCTGCTTTCAATGGAGGCCCAAGAAACGCGTCACATGGGTTTTAAATTCAGGATTATGCACAAATGAAGATATATTGAATCGACTACTTTTGACATCCGATCCATACATATCCAGTATTAGAACAAAATCATACCGTAAAAAAGTCAGGCAATTAGAATCAGAAGCTTTAGAATTAATAGATAATTAAAATAAAAAGTGTACTAATAATAATAATAGTAACAATAACAACAACAACATTTCTGACACAATTCTTCTTTAACCTATCCGTAGGTTAGCAATTCAACATTATCTGGTGCAAGTTGCATTTAAAAGTTACAGAAAAATGTCACACGATTTTCCAATTTGCACCACTGCGCTGCACAGTGGGCATTTTGGACAAAATAGGATTCAAAATCAAAGAACTTTCGATAGAAATGAGGTAGAGCGATGAAACTTTTTTTAAATTAAAGCTGAAACTTTGAAGAATATGGAAAAAATAAGGAGATTATCATCAACAAATACGTAACAAATACGTGACAAGTACGTAAGTTAAACAGATTAAATACTTATCTTATTTCCTCTGTAAATGAAAATATAATTATGAACAATAGATATTTAATTTATACTACATTACAGCCACACACAGACTGCAAAAAGACACAGACATCGATACGTCAAGTGATGACGAGATGTAAAGTGCTTCATGTTCCGTAACCTGAAAACGCTCAAATACTTCATTATTAATATTTTTATTGTGTTTTATATATGAGAATACGATATACCTTCAAACTAGTGTGTTATCAAATCATTTCAACGGAAAAATGATTTCATTACTTTGTGTCACAAAAATCTATTTTTTGCAAAAACTAGAGATCGTAGACAAATTTTGAAAACAGATTTGAAATTAGCGTGAAAAAATCTATGGCAAATGATATACATATAGCATGTTAAAAAAAAAGTTTTCTGCGCGTGGTATTGGCAAAAGCCTACAATTTTCTTGAAATTGTGCAAGTTTAACGAATTTTCTCAAGGTTAAAAAACATTCGTACCATAATCTCTCTATTTTTCCCATATTCTACAAAGTTTCAGCTTTAATTAAAAAAAAATTTCATCGCTCTGCCTCATTTCTATCGAAAAATCTTTGATTCTGAATCCGATTTTGTCCAAAATGCCCACTGTGCGCCGTTCTTGTTTCAGGAAAAACAATGATATTAGGTTGGCAAGAAAGCAATTTCGGTTTTCACTAATACCTGGCGTTATGTTTTGTTTGATTGACTTCTGTAAACGTTGGGTTTGTTTTCTTCCTGACATTTCATAACTGCATCCTTTAGGTTGCTTTTGAAGCAAATTACACGTAATTTTGATTAAAATTGTTAGTTCTGTTTTAATTTGAACACGGAGTGCAAAAACGAACATTATAGGCACATATTGCTTTTTTATTTCCGTGGAGGTAAAAAAGCTGCCGAGGCTCACAAAGATATATGCGAAGTTTATGGTGTGGATTGCTTAACAGATTGCACGTGCCAGAATTGTTTTAAAAAATTCCGTTCTGGAAATTTCTCTCTTGAAGACGACCAACGTTCTGGTCGATCATCTGAAGTTGATGATGACCAAATGAAAGCCATTATTGAATCGGATCGTCATATAACTGTCCGAGAGATTGCAGACAGGTTAAATGTCTCGCATACAACCATAGAATATTGTTTAAAAAGTCTCGGAATCGTGAAGAAGCTCGATATTTGGGTTCCACACGAATTGAAAGAAATTCACTTAACGCAACGCATCAACACATGCGATATGCATCTCAAACGAAATGAAATCGACCCTTTTCCGAAGCGAATCATCTCTGGTGACGAAAAATGGGTTGTCTACAATAACACAACTCGAAAACGATCATGGTCCAAGCGTGATGAATCAGCCGAAACCACACCGAAAGCTGAATTGCACCAAAAGAAGATCATGTTGTCAATTTGGTGGGATTACAAAGGTATTGTGTATTTTGAGCTGCTCCCAAGGAACCGAACCATCAATTCAGATGTTTATTGTCGACAACTAACAAAACTGGACATAGCAATCAAAGAAAAACGGCCAGAATTTTCAAATCGCAAAGGAATCGGGTTCCACCATGATAATAACGCTAGGCCACACACATCTTTGGTAACACGTGAAAAGTTATTGGAGCTTGCTTGGGGAGTGATGTCACATCCACCATATAGCCCTGACATTGCACCATCAGATTATCATTTATTCCGAAGTTTAAAAAACTCTTTGAATGGTAAAACATTCACTAATGATGATGATCTGAAATCGCACTTGGATCAGTTTTTCACCGAAAAGGATCAGAATTTTTATGAGCGCGGAATTACGAATCTACCAGAAATCTTTCTATCTTTCGGCGAAAGATTATAGAACAAAATGGAAAATATTTTATTGATTAAAGTTGATAAAAAAATTAGATTTTATTTCAACCTAAAAATACCGAAATTACTTTCTTGCCAACCTAATACTTCAGGTTCCCTAACGAAGCCCTCGCGGAAGGAGCATGATATTCCCATGGTCCTGGACAAGGGGGCGCGCACGCATCACACGGTATTCTAACGAACGGTTTGACGGCACGGTCTCGTTGCCGCGGAACGTAACGCGGTCCGTCAACGTGACGTTCAACAGTTGTATCGCGTTCCCCGAAGCGCGACATTAATAACGCGTCGCACCCGGACGTGACACCGGGTAGCGGAGGGCCGGTCGGTTCATGACGAGCGTATTAGCCTCGTTAAGGGTGGCCACGGTGTTTCTCTGATTCTTCCTTTTCCACGCCATCCAGCCAGCCACCAGCCAAAAGCCACCCTCTGGTTACGCACCGTGACGCACCGCGCACCGCTCACCGCGCACCCGCACCCGCACCCGCGGCCGTGCGTCTCTCCCGCACCGCATCCATTTACGTCCGCGCGTGCAACGTCATGCGTGCAATTGAATTTTTGTGTTGCAACATGCTCGCCGTGTCGCGGCTGTCCGACAATTTCAGCCGGATTTCAGCTCGCGCGAAAACCCGAACACGAATCTGCTGCACGTGCTGTTTTTACCTTCTTCTTCGAGGGACAACCCTACTTTCACGGCTTCGGCAACAAGGAAACCCCTTTGCATTTTCTCGCACAGCCTGTCCCGTTTGAAGTTTCACAATTATTTCCTAGAAACTTGGTGCAAAAAGTATTTCACATACTGCTCTGTTTCGCAGGCAACCTCTATTCAAGGTGCTTTCAAGACTTCAAGGTGATTTGAAATAGGAAAATGTAACAAATGGTGTCACATTTTTTCCCCGTGTTTTGCTATTAACTATACATATATAATTGCCAGTTTCTGTAAAACGGTAAAAAGAAATCTCGAAACACAGGAGACATAGAAAGCTGAGATTTGGTACACAGGTAGCCAAAAGGGTGGAATATGGCAAACCATAAAATCGATCAAAATCGCGGAAATCCTTCGGGATCAAGTGCTAAAATTAAATTAATAAAGACTGCTAGCACAGAGCACGGAAAAATTACAGACATTGTTTCGACAATCTGCCAGCAGATTTCATTGTATTTAATTTCAAACAGTAACAATCAACAACAAATTGGTACAGCTATTAAGCAAGCGATTGCTAATGCAAGATTAAATATATCATTAGCCTATATTCTAAACTAGTGGCATACCTTCAGAAATAAGCCAACCGTTGATATATGTATATTTCATATTAAAAGAATAAAAGTCATAAAGTTTCAGATCAATTATACTACAAATGGCAGAACAACATTATCCTGTACGTGAAAAATGTGTTAAATCACGAGGGGAAGAAAGGGAACAAAAATTGTTGTAATTACGAGCACGCTAAATTAGTTGTGCCAATGACGAATACCAGGAGAATTAAATGAGAATGTAAGAGATTTGTTTCACTGTTTAGTAACGTATCGGCATCTATGGGAGCAAGATTGCGGTCACGCGTCGCTCGTCTACCCCTCGAATACACCAGCGAATTTACACGGTTGAAAATTCGATTCACTTTACAGTCACGGTCCCCCAACCTCGAAAGCAGGACGCGCGACACGCCTGGGGACCATTTAAATCCCCTTTACTGTCTATTTTAAACAATTCGCTGTCCCGCAGCCGCCCCCTGTATCAATGATGAATGACTAAAATTCGCTTCTACTTGGAAAACATTTCTAACCCAGTTCTGCCAAATCGCATCCCCCTCTTCGTTCATAATGGAAAATAAAATTGCTTTGTAACAGGGACGCGAATATTTTACACGCCAATATTGAAAGAGTTCTTAAACGTTATAACTAGACTGCGAATTTTTTGCATTTATGACAAAAATGAGCACGTACAATTTAAAACAGTGGACACGTTAAAAAAAAAGTTAATAAAAGTTAAGTTGAAAAAGTGAATTTCATTAAATTAACGATTTAAGGAAATTAGTGTACTAGTTTTAGCTTGAAAAGATAATCGGAAGAGGAAAGAAAATTTTTATATGGCTCCTGTGTCTTGCAACGAATGCAAACATTTTGTGTATGAAGATCCGCAGTCTATATCATATACCGAATATTGTTAAATGAGTAGTACTACAACAATATTAAATAGCTATTGCAGTTGATTGTTATTCCGAACATGTTACTTACTTTTAATATTTTGTTCATTTCTCTTCTGACAATGGAATTGCGATATTACACATTCCGAAATATCTGTTCCGCGAGAACATTTTTTAAAGGAGTTCTCAAGGCTAACGTTTCTTTCCATGAAAGTTCCACAAGAACAGACGCCTCTTCGGACGTGTGTGTGTGTGCAAGTTCGATCAGAATTTTTCAAAGAACGGCAGAGAAGTCTTCAAGTTTGCAAAAGTGCCGGAGTTTGCCCGGATTCCTGGTAAAACCAGTCCGGGGAAAGCGTCCCGGTAACTTGAAGAACGTGACAATCGACTGATCGAACATATCCAAACGTGAAACGCGATCCGATTGTAAGCGAAGCTGGGCTTAGGGGCTAATCATTGACGCAATACGAACGAACAAGTCGATACGTCGCACAGTGTACCGAACCATGGACAAAAATCGAAAAAGTCACTGCTTCGTATCGATTTAAAGCTATGTTCATGCTATGTCAAAATGTCCAAATAAATCATTTTTTGAAAAAAAAATTCAAAAAGTTCAGTAGGAAATTAGTTACAAGCGAATTTGTAAGCGAATTTTACGAAGATCAAATAGTACCTCAGTTCATAGCGTAACTTGTTCACGTTATATTATGATCCAAAGACGATTATAAGAAATAATCTTTTCAGAAAATGACGGCTAAGGGATGGCTAATTGTAGTTTATCGTCAAAAATTGTGTAATACATATATATGCAATATAATAATTAACCTGAAATGAAACCATGCAGTTTCATTGGTTTCCCTAATCTTTGTAAAAGGATAAGAAAAAAGTTCCGCAAAGTTCCGATGAGATTTCGATTAAAATATTCGTTTATAAATATCGTTTTTCAATGTTTAAATAAATTACTATATTTATAATAATATCATATTGAGATTGCTTTCAATATAAATAAAAAAAACCCACTTTGTTTCATATCTCTATCATAAACGGAACAAAAGTTATTGAATTTTGTCCAAAAAACAGGCATTTCGGTACACTGTGCGTCGGTAGAAATAGAAAGGAATAGAAAGAGAGAGAGAGAGAGAGAGAGAGAGAGAGAGAGAGAGAGAGAGGAGGTTGACTTTGCTCGAAGCGTACAAGAATGTAACGATCAGCTGGCCGGGCCGCGGCGAGTGTCAAGTATGATCCAATTGAAGATGACCCTAGCCTACCTAGCCCCACTATTGGCATAATAGTAGTAAGTAGCCTCCGGCTAGTATCCGATACTATCCGCAGTTGCGACCACACGATGGGGCTTCGATTCTGTGGTACGTGGCGAGGCGAGGCGAAGGTGGTAGGGTCCACGTTTCCCTCCGCCCTGCGTGCCACCATGTGTGGCTTCGGTGCTCGACTCAATCTGCGCCTACTTAACCTTATTCGCTCGGCTGTAAATTCCGGAATCCGTCCGGAAGAAGGCTCCCGGCAGGATAATTCCCCAGGAAGGATCCCGAAGGATCCTGATTTCTCGCAAGGGTTCGCGTCTCGGTTACGCGGGGGCTCGAAGCTACGAAAGAATGTATCGCGCCGTGGCGAGGACCGGTCGCGGTGGATCACTAAATTTCTTTTTATAGCTGGAATCTGTGACATCATCGACACCCATAAAACGCCCGGAGCGACATCCTTCTTGTCTCCGGGAAACAGCTTCCTCCTTGATGCCGCCGCGCTTTGCCCCGAGGCCTCTCTCGTTTTTCCCGCCGGCTATCGTTCCGCTGCCACTTTATTTCGCTACATAGCTGCCGATTCCGCGCCGCGGAAACAAGATTAAAGCGTACCTTGAAGAGCCCACGCTCGTAATGCCCCATCCATAAAGAGGACGCGCCATCCCGCCTCGGAGACGTTTATTCTCGACGGGTACGCTGTTGCGTATTAATTTATAGACTCGAGTTTTTTCGCTTCAAATGTTCGTGATCTGCTGCTGAAGATTTCTTCATCGACAACAGCAAGTTTGCTCGATAAGTCACACCCCGCCCCAGACTTTTTGGACGTAGTTATGGATTTTTTTCAGTACAAAATAATAATTTAATACCAAATCGAATTGAAGCACCGTTTACAACACACCCCGAAGTACTTGGAAAAAAATTTGTTGTATTCTTCCGATCCAAAATGGCGGCGCTACCGCTTACAGGGCTAGCGTTCACATTTTCTGATCTAGAACAATAAAAGAATTTCTTTCGAATCTACATTAAAACGCCTGGACACGTACGGTTTATTGAAAATACTGATTTTTGTCAGAAATTTCAGACAGTTGCAATGTTTGCTAAACAATTTTGTGGGAAATCGTTGATAAAATAAAAAATGTTATATGAAACGAAGAACCCCTACTTCTTTTCTAGGCATTTTAATGTACAAAATTCCTTTTCGTTCTAGGTAACAAAATGTGGGCGCTTGATGATAAGCGACGTGTTAAATTTAGGACCTTTTTTAACCCGTGCCCGCATAATAAGAAGTTATACTCGAGAAATTCAATCATCGATAACTGTTACGAGCGATCGAAATGAACTTCTCTCATTGATAACTGTTACGAGTGATCGTTATGAATGAAAAAGTATAAAAATCGATTTTTTCTTTATATTTTGTGCAGATTTTTATCGTAGAAAATGTTAGAATAATTGGAATTTAGAATTTTAGAACAATTTTTGTCCTTGGTTCTGATCGCTGTAGCCTCTAGGAGAATACATTTCCGTGCGCGAGACGTACACTCCCGCTCATAAGTGTTAGGACACCTCTGGTTTTTAGTAAAACTCTGGTATTTAATATAGATTATGAACCTTTAACTGTATTCACTACATAATATAAATATCCTCATATGTTCAGCAATAATTACAACTTCAATGTAATAATTCATTAAAAATTTTGTAATAGCCACACCGATCACCAGATTTGAACCCCATAGAAAAACTGGACAGAAGGGTGCGGAACTTTTGCCCTGCTTCGAAAGCAGATTTATGGAATATTTTGGGACGAGAATGGAATAATATAACAACAGAAAGTATGAAAAAATTAATCACGCGGATGTCAAGAAATAGTGGACATTGTAATAAAGAAACGTGGCGAATTCTTCGATGAAAAGAAAATATATCTTTTTACTTTTTAGTAAGATTTTTGATATACGAGAACAGCATCCTTTCTTTGACGTGTAAACCTTTGAAAGGAAAAAAAATTTGTTCGCATCCTTCAACGATTATTTCATTTTTACAAAAGTTCAAGACGAATACGATCGCTGTCCTAAGACTTATGAGCGGGAGTGTATATCAGAGATGAATTAGGAAAAAGCAAAACGGTCAGTGTGGGATGCCCTTTGGATGTATGCCAGAGTCAGAGAGAAAGACTGCCTCCGTTTCCCTTTCAGTAGACTACGGTATCTGATACGCGCTATCTTTATGGCGGCTACATACATATATGTAAGTTATGTACGCGGCGGTCCCTCGCACACGAGACCCCGATGCGTGCACGCATGCTTACACACGGCTATCGGATCATTTCGATATTGAATCCCATTGATATATCCCAAACTAGGAACCCGAACCGTTATTATTCCACCTCGTCTAACCACGGCTCCTCGTACATCCACTTTCTCCGGTTCCTTTCGATGAAGCGGACCGTTCATCCCGGGCCTCGTGCTATCCCTTACTTCCTTCTCTAATGCAAAATCACCTGGTTCGCTAACGACCCGATGGAAATAGTATTGGACCCTTTCTTACGGAACCTCCTTTGTGACATTAAGTCGCTCTGAAATGTGGCTCAACCCCTTGCTATACGAATCAAATGAAATTCGATGTGACCGAAGACACTATTTTTTCTTTAACTTGTCATTCCTGTAAGCTTAGCAACGAATTCTCTTACAAATTAATTAATATTAACCCCTTGCACTACTATTTATTTTGTGATTATAATGATTAGAAATTTTTCATCGTTCAGAATTTCATAGAAAAAAAAGATAGTTTATATTTACTGTATGCCTACGTTTTCCTCAAAGGATATATATCAACTACAAAAAAAAAAATAGATTTTTATTTCGATTTAAAGGAAATTAATAACGTTCACATTTATTAGACTCTATTCGGAATCTTCATGACGAGTCTGGCTCGTTATTGTAGGTCAAGGGGTTAACAGTTTACCTTCGTTGTGAAAACATTGCGAAAAACAGTAGCACTACAGATGATTCTTTGTTTCTTCAATAATGTTAAATATTTGAAATTGCAGCAGCATGCTTTTGTCGAAATCCGCAGTTTGTGTATAAAACTAATTTGACTATCTTCGGTTAACACTAGATTTACTGGACTCGACAAAATGACGGATTCTAATATTTTTGATTTACAAATATATTGAGATTGTAAAGATGTATTCATGAGGAATCATTTAACAAATTGATTTCTTGGCTACAAATTTTGGTAGATACATTCACGTTATTTTTATAAAGTAATGTAAAATAGTTATTTTTAGTACTCCGCAAACCTATAGTGTTATACCTAGTTGCTTAATTATGGATGTCGTATATATGTGTAACGGTGGCAGCGATCTCGCGAATATTCGTGATCTGAACAATAAAATGTAAGTAACAATGAAACCTAAATAAATTCACTCCTATTATTATTATAAAGATTTGGTACGTATATTTTTCTATGTTTTGTATATTTATATTTATCTCTCTCTCTCTCTCTCTCTCTCTCTCTCTCTCTCTCTCTCGACTGGTTATAGCGTATGCGGATGAATGAGTGTGGTAGGTTTAAGATGGGTATAAGGTAGTTCAAGGATTTGTAAGGATTTGTAACCCCGGGGGTGAACAAAATAAACGAATTGAATTATTATTATTATAAAGAAATGTACACCAGTCCCGTGAAGGGCTCAGCAGTTCCAGCGTCAACAGGCCAGAGCACGCAGACAAAAAATTCGATGCCATCGGACGAATCAAATTCTCGTTGAACCAGCGACAATCTAAATTTTGTGCGGCACCCAGTGCCAGAGCATCGGATGGAACGGGCATCATGATCGTCGTAGTAGATGCGTGATCCGTAAATCGGCCGATAATGTGCGCGCAGACTGGCCCAGATTCGACGGTCGTGGATTGCGAACGACAAGGTAATCGCGGCTCGGTCGTCTTTATGCTAATGAGACCGTTGCTCGACGCTCGAATCGGCAGTTCGTAGATCGCAGCCGGCACCGACGACCGGTTCTCTATCCTCCCTTTCGGAACTACCACTTTCTTTTCTCCCCCGTGGCCGTGTGTCCTTCGACGAGGGGGTGGTCGGTGCGGCGATCGCGCAATAATACTAAAAAGATAAAACCTCCGGGAGGGAAGGGAGAGGGTGGTGGTGTAGAGGGTAGGGTGGTGTGTCCACCCTTCGAGGAACACGGTCGGCTATTGCTTCGAGGCTAGGTGGTCCATAAGCTGCCGACCTTACGTAGATGGACAGTGGGGGCCAGTTCTCTCTCTCTCTCTCTCTCTCTCGCTCTCTCTTTTTCTTTGCCCCCTTCGTTGCCCACGTCCCTCTGTCTCCCGTTCTCTTCCTTGTTCTCTGTCGCGTGCACCCACACGCGTGCGGTGTCGTGTGCACGCGGAGACGGTAGCAACGGCTCGGCCACCAAGCCCGGGAGCGAGGTTTGTGTGCTGCGCTAATAATGGGCGGGTGAGCCGATCAGCCAGTTGACCGTGACTAGATAAAAAATACTGCCTGACAGCCGACCAACCCTCTCTACAGCCCTCGGCGACCCTCGATCCGACGACGGGCACGCACCGTCGACGACGCCACCGAAGGCGAGCAACAAACTACTCCCGTACCGCGTTGTCATGCTAATCGAGTGCAAGTCCACAGGACACCGGATAGCCTCTGTAGGGTAGTTTACGCGGAACTGCTCGAAAGAACCTCGCCGAGTCCGAATCGTAAATTCCGACGACCATCGCCGGGGACCGCTATCGGCTGTCGACGCGCGTGTTACAGTAAGGAGCAAAACTGAACCAATAACCACAAGTTTTGTATAAATCATTATTTATTGCTAGGAATATAGAAGAATAACAAAAAATCAACATTATAATTATTTTGATCATAGTTAGAAGTAACTTGAGAATTTTTTTTCCAATAATTAATGTCTCCTCGTTTAACAATGGCAACAAAAATAGACTGACTCGGTTTTGCACCATGTCCAATACTTGGCAATATTTAATATATCATTTATTTTTAATATTTCGTCCACAACCCTTGTGCTTCTAAAACTGCACTAATTCGCTTTGGCATACTTTCTACTAATTTTGTGCAATAATCCGGAGATATTTGTTCCCATTGTCCTTGAATTCTATCATACGAATCTGTGATTGATGTTAGTTGGGAGTCATATGAATCCCGAAGTCTTTTTAGTAAACCCCATAGATTCTCTATGGGGTTGAGGTCGGGGCTCTGTGCAGGTCAATCCAGAACAGAAAATTGTTTAGTACAGAGCCAATTTTTGACACTTTTAGAAGTGTGCTTAGGGTCTCGGTCATGCATGAAAATTACATTCTTTTCTTCAAAAGGCATATTTTCAGCAGCATCTATGAGACGATCTTGTAAAATATCCTTGTACATGTACTGATTCATGATGCCATTAATTCGGTGCAGTGATCCAACACCAAATGCTGTTAGGCGCCCTCAGAACATTAAGGATCCGCCTCCATGCTTTAACGTTTGTTTCACATGTCGTGGTTTAAGCCTTTCATTTTTACGAATCCAGCACCAAGACATGCCATCTGAACAAATTCTGTTAATTTGGGTCTCGTCTGACCAAATAACCCGTTCCCAGTCAGTAGTTGTCCAGTTTTGATATTTTGTAGCAAACTCCAAACGATTTTTTTCTTAATGCTTCTAAACTCAGCTCCTTTGAGGGTTCTTCGTGCTGTCCACTGACTTATTCGTATATTCATATCTTCTTTTAATAATTTTGCAGCCATAATGGAACTCGAAGCTTCACCAGATGTGACAAACCGTATAATCCTTCGTTCATCTTGCGGTGATAATATTTTTGGTCTTCCTCCAATCATTTAATAATATACTTTCACAGTATTTTTTTCTTATTCTCTGCACTGTCGATTAACTAACACTGCAAGTTTTCGCCTTCTCACGCGTTGACAAGACGTCATTCAAAAGAGATGTGACTTTTTTTACACAATTTGGAGCAATTGACTTCATATTTATTCTTACTTCACTTGCGTGCTTTTCCGTTCGACTGATTAAGAAGAACTGAGTGTTAAGACTTAGACTAATAGTTTGTAAACATGCCAAAGTGCTAGATGTAAACATACTACTAGAACATACCATGTAAACATTTCTCTTGTAGGGACCGGTGCAAAACCGAGTCAATCTATTTTTGTCGTCATTGCTAATTGAGGAAACATTAATTATTGAAAAAAATTTCTTAAGTTACTTCTAACTATGACAAAAACAACTATAATGTTGATTTTTGTTATTCTTCTATAATCCTAGCAATAAACAATGATTTATAAAAAGCTTGCGGTTATTGGTTCAGTTTTGCTCCTTTACTGTACGTCTCCACGATCAATCTGCTTTCCTTTCTTCTCGACGAGCGTTCCTCGTCCGAATCGTAGTGGCTACTATGGGAAAGGATTGGCGTGTCATTGTTTGACACATTGTAGGTACACCGACTAATTATCGGATGTTGGAAACCTGATCGCTGTCGATCGCGCTACTGGTTTACGTGGCACATTTTGATATAAAGACGGCGTTGAATGTATTCATACACTCTGAAAACGAATAACTTCTTCAAAGTCGGACAAAACGGCTTGAATTTTTTTTTTTTTTTTGAGATGTTAGGATTAGTTTACTGGCTAATGTGTAAAGCATGGTCGCAATTTTGAAGGAGAAAGTAAAGGTGACGATTTTTAAGTTTTTTATCTGTGCTTATAACAAAAATTTCAAACATGCCTTTTATAAATCAAGTTGTATACAGAGGTGTGCTAATTCAATTACGTTGTAATTCAATTGCACATTTAAATTACATTGTGTTTCGGTTATATCGTACTTCAACTACGTCATAATTGAATTAAATAATTCAAATCTTTCAATCAATTCAATTAATAATTACTTTAATAGGTTGTGTAATTAAAATACGATGTAATTTAAATATTTTAATCGGGTGTGTAATTGAAATGCAATATACTTGAAATATTTTAATCAGATGTGTAATTGAAATAAAATATAGTTCTCCAAACTATGCATAGCCTTTTCTGCTTTTTATAAAAATGTATACATGTATACGTTTTATGTATACATTCATGTATGAACTTTAAAACATTTGTAACGCAGAAGTTATTTCTCTTCAGATATTAGAAATTTATAAATAATAAATTCCTTCTGTTTGAAACCTTTTCACATGGATTTTTCAACCTGTTGTTACCTACGACTTTATTATTCTTTAATTTTCAATTTTAATTTAATGACATCGTAATTCGCACAATTAATGTAATTTAACTACAAAGTACAAAGTATTTTGTAATCGTACTCCATTGCAATTACGAATGACATTGTAATTTAATTGAATGAAAAGATCTGAATTATAAATTACAATATGATTGAATTACAATGTAATTTAATTACAAAGTATTTTGTAATTGTACTCCATTGAAATTACGAATTACATTGTAATTTAATTGAATGAAGATCTGAATTATAAATTACAATATGATTGAATTACAATGTAATTCAATTACTTTGTAATTATAATTTCTGGAGTAATTCAATTGTAATTCCGCACAACTCTGGTTGTATGCATGTACAAAGTTTGAGATTCATTTAAATCGCAGTTTCTTTTAATTTTTTGCTGTTTCCAATGAATTGTATTTCACTGAAACTTTTATCGATTTCGATGAAACTTTGTACGTGTTTGTAACTTTGTTAGGTCTACAAAAGGGGCTTTCTAAATTTTCATTACAGGCAAGGTTAAAAGTTAAATATGACCTTTACTGTTTCTTCGCAATCGCGACCAATAGTAATTTTTAGAAAAATTATTTACACATTACCTAATCCTTCTAACATAAAAAAAAAACTGAAGCCGTTTGGACGAAGTTTCAAACAATCATTCGTTTGTGTACGAATACATTTTACACCCAGTGAACATTGTTATGCACTTCGCCATTCTTCTCGCCGATCGTTTCTTGTCGGACTCGTAGCTGCCGTGGCGAAAGGATCGGTATTATTATTTAACCCATTGTACTCCGGGCAATTATAGGATGCTATGAACCTTCGGCGCTGTTATGTCGTACATTTAATTGTACATTGTTATGAAACGATTAAACGATTTTTACAGATGCGCAAGGTTCATAGCCTAATAGATCAGACTTAACATTTTCAAGAATTTTCTTAATTCCCAGAGAGCAGGTCTTTCCATGGAAAAATATGGGACGAGCTGTGGATAAAAGTTCGGTTTTTATCACCGCACGGGAGAAATCTGATTAATCGATTTATCGTCCGTATCGGCAGTCGTAAGGTACCGCGAAGAAATGGGCTAGCTCGCGGCGAAGTTCCGTGGGACTTGACTTATGAATTCTCGTGGAGGATGGACGATGGGCAGCCGCCTAGCTATATAATAAAATAAACTGTCAGCAGCAGCTCGCATAAAAATGCTAAAGAGGCCTGTGGTCCATATTGTCCCTGCGTGTACCGTGCAGATGTTCCACAGTCTGTGCCATTTTGACTTCGTCCGCGTCCGAGATTATTTTTCACGATCGCCGGTCTAAGGAAATCTGGTATTAAATCATTCCATCGATTCCGCTAACGACCGTTTTCAAAAATGGAATCAAATGGAATGATTTGAATTTGTGTAAAATTTCGCGCCGAATCGCGGTATTTACAAATAAACAGCAGATTTTATGCATTCATGGGAAAAATTCGCATTCTAAAATAATTTGCATCCTCGACGTTGACGTATTCAGTAAATTATAATTAGTAATTGTAACAATTAATGATTCAAATTCAAGGATAACAAGAAATTGCAATCGTAATAGATGTTAATACTAAATTATTGTGAAACGTTTCGAAAGAATTAAGATACGTAACGTTAAAATAATTTTCCACTGGAGAGTGATAGTTAATTATTCACCTCGTTATTTCCGCTACGCAAGTGTGGATACCCCGACGGTCACTTGGCGTCTATCACGTTGATGAATGCATGGGAGATTCGTATCTTTCTGTTCTCGTTCCTGTAAATCATTGCCGAGACATTTAACCCTCGGATTGCTTGACCGTGGCTAATACACTGTTATCCGCGCACAAAATGCCAAACCAGGGCCATCCTCTTTCGCAATCTCAGAGTCGCATATCCTTTTAGAAACAAGAAATAAAGAGGGTAACTTTGGGAAAGGTTATGTTCCCTTCGCTAGAAATACTTGCACATTTCTTTGATTCGTGTACGTTGCACAAGTTGATCTGCAATGAAAATGTTATTTCTTCAAATGCTTCACAGTAACAAATTCTGTTAATACGTAATTTTATTTAACAGGCGCAATAAATACTTGTCTCTGTAGAAACGCTGTTTTCAATTCAAGAAAAACGAAACGTTCAAGTGCTGAAATATCGTGTAAATACTTTAATGCGTTGAACGGCTACTATTTATTTCGTCGAAAAATCAATGTTTCTAAGAAAAGCCATTTTCTACGTCTTCAACCATTTTGCATTTTAAAGATTCCAACCAACTTCGGCATAATGAACGAATCAACGCAAAAATTTATTTTCAAAGAACACAATAATCCATTTCTGAAAGTTGACAAATTTCAGTCATTTACTTTCTGTAAAGAATTCTGAAGAAATTATTTATTGTTTCGTACACCTTTATGTTTAAAAATCAAGGAACCTTCGGTCAATTAATGTAGAAGAAAACGATGAAAGCGTAGACAAGAACGTGTATTAGCTTCAGTCTAACATACAGAAATATTATAAAACGTACCATGAAAAACAATTTTCTTCACGATAAATATACGAAACTCGGTTCAAGAGCCTCCTCACCTCCCTAGATTTTCGCGTCAATATTCAGTCATACTCGAGAAGATTCTGAACAGATTCCAATGTTATTAATTTCCTTTAAGCCGAAATGAAATTCTATTTCGGCCTTGTTAACACTAGAACTACCGGATGGGTCAAAATGACTTGCTCCTAATTTTTTCTTTTAGAGATATTGAAATAATAAATATGTTTCCACGAGAAAATTTTTTAATAAACTTCTCTATCGAAGTAGATATTTAAACAAAACTAATACGAAATCTAAACAAATCTTATTTTCTTGTTATTATAAGGCAATGTATGCCAGTTGCATTTAGTGCTTGGTCGTTCTAGTGTTAATGTATTGAAGAACATATAGGCATACAATAGATATAAACTTTCTCCTTTTTTTAAGGAAATTAGGAATTACAAAAAAGTTCTAATCACTGAAACCGTAGAATTAATCGTAGTGCAAGGAGTTAAGCATTCGCATGGCTACGCCGATGAGTATCCGTTTATTCGTTACAGTCCTGAAGGATCGCATCACGTACAGTGAATCACGAAAGTATTCGAACGCTCTCCGAAATAAAAAGTTTGGAGCTTAAAAAATACGAGTCATATTATGAATTACGAAATACTTTTATTTCTATAATAACGTATGAGAATCATGATTACATATATTAAATTTCAATTGTCTTTGATAATATCAACACTAGTTATGAAACATTTCTTGGTAACATCGACTACATGAACGTCACAAAAGTATTCGAACGACGAACCTCCCAAAACAAAACAAACCTTAAATATGACAAAATGTAAACATTCGCGGCCCCAATTAGTATTCCACACTTCCCGTGTTCAGTACTGTAAGTATTAATAAGATTGCAGAAGTTTTAGTAATAATGTGCCCAAAAGAATTCGAAACAAGCATCACTGACAGGAAATTGATAATTAAGTGGCATAATGAAGGCAAGAGCTATGGCGAAATAGCAAAATTGTTAGGAAGAAGTAAATCTTCCGTTTACTGCATAGTAAAAAAGTTAAAAACTACTGGAATCCTTCAAAATAAAGTCCGTTCTGGCCGACCCAAAACGTTAACGAAGAGGGAGGAGAACACAATTGTGCGTGAAATCAAGAAGAATCCAAGAATTTCTGATCCACAACCTGCAGTACTACTTGCTGATAGTTTTAAAAAACTAGTTCATGCTGAACTTTGTCGAAGAATTCTTCGTAAAAATAATTTTCATGGTCGGATTCCTCGAAAGAAGCCATTCATTAGCAAAGTCAATAAGCAGAAGAGACTAACTTTCGCCAAAAAGTATGTCAACAAAGATAAGGATTTTTGGAAACGCGTTATTTTCTCGGACGAGAGCAAATTTAATGTATTTGGTTCTGACGGATGTCATAAGGTTTGGAGATTAGCAAATAGAGAAATACATCCTAAAAAATTTACATCCAACCGTGAAGCATGGGGGTGGATCCATAATGGTATGGGGGTGTATGGGAGCCTGTGGTGTCGGAAACCTCGTCATTATTGAAGGCATATTAGATAAATATAAATATATGCAAATATTGAAAGATAATTTGATGCAAAGTGCGAAAAAATTAGGGCTAGGAGAAAATTTTATGTTTCAACAAGACAATGATCCGAAACATACCACACATATTGTAAAACAATGGATCATATACAACGATCCCCACATTTTAGAAAAACCCCCACAAAGTCCGGACATTAATCCCATAGAACACTTATGGGCAGAAATTGGCAGACAACTCAGTAAATATAATATTAGCTCAAAAGAAACATTAAAAACCACAATTGTGGAAATTTGGAGTAATATAAAAGAAGATATTACTGAAAATTTAGTTGACAGCATGCAACGGCATTTACAAGCTGTGATAAGTACTCGTGGTGATCCGACAAAATATTAAAACACTACATTTATTTAAAATCTCTATTTTGAATTTAGTCGTTCGAATACTTTTGTGACGTTCATTTAGTTGATGTTACCAAGAAATGTTTCATAACTAGTGTTGATATTATCAAAGACATTTGAAATTTAATATATGTAATCATGATTATCATACGTTATTATAGAAATAAAAGTATTTTGTAATTCATAATATGACTCGTATTTTTTAAGCTTCAAACTTTTCAGTTCAGAGCGTTTGAATACATTCGTGACTCACTGTACATCTTCAGGGCCATTGGCGAGCCGGCCGAGATAAACCAGGCAGGATTTGCGTGTCCCATCAGTGAGGCACACCGGTACTATGTTTACACAGAGTACAGGTTCCACGACACGCCGCGCAAACTTGGAAGAAAAAAAAAGGAGACGGTATATAGATGACTTCGACGTGACTCCCTGAAGAGGTCGAATATCCTCGAGTGGCGTAGTTGCGGGAGTGCGGGAGGAGGAAGAGGTGGACTCGGTACAATGATAATAATAACTGGCCATTGGGGGTGTGCGAGGGTTGAAGGTTGTATCGTGAGTAGGCGGGGCCACCGGTGGCAGGCGCCTCGATTCCAACGAGGAGCACTAGGCCGACCCTACAACTGGATAGGTATTCCCCGTGCCATGGGAACCTCATGGAGAGCGACGGCGCGAGAACTGCTACCCCCTGGTCACCACCTCCCTCCTCACGACCACCCTCCTCTTCATCCTCCTCTTCGTCCTCCTCCGGTATCATCGAGCAACGTGTTCGAGCGCCTCTTCGCGAGAATATGCTCCCCTCGCCGCGCCTCGCCGCGTCGCGTCGCGTCGCGTCGATTCGAAATTCGGTCATTCGAGTTTTGAAATTGCTACCGTGCTCCGGGCCCAGCTCCTCGATGCTCCGAACGAACACTGGCACTGTGTTAGACGTTGCCAGGTCGGAAACTATTTTCGATTATTATAACTTTGTGTGCCCGGGGTTCATTTCTTTCAAGGTATAACTCTAACTAGCGATACCAATATTATCGCTGGTACTCGAAACAATCCGGTATCAAACTACTCGGTAGGAAGTACAGTGAATTCTCGATATATGTCAGCAACACGGGTGCTGCCAACGTCGTATATCGTCAAGGAGATACAGTGACTCCCACTAATATTCGAACGGTCTTCAAAATCCCATAACTTTGAAGATATATTGAACTATACTACTTCAATTTTTTTTTTTTTTGAGAAGGTAGAACTATTCGATCACTACATAACTCGAAAAAAATGTTTGATTAAAAGTACTGAGAGTACTGAAAGTACTAAAAGTTGTATTTTGCAACTTTTTTATGCGTGCGGATCTTGGCGACATATATACAGAGAAATCACTGTACAATGTTACGCATTCTCGTTACAAATCGTTACAAAGACAGTAGGTTTGTACATGAATGATCGAAATATCAGGCACTCGGTGTCAATTACCGATACAGATTCCTCTTCATTCAACAATCTTTTTTTTCCGATTGTATCCTCTTCGAACTGTTCAACGTTTTATCACCGTGTATTAAAATGCACGCGTGCTGTAAATACACGAATATGCGTGAAATTAAAACACACGTGTACCCGTGTATTTAATATTACAGGTTTATTACGCGTGAATTTACACACGCAGATGCGTGAAATAGTCGGTGTTTATGGATATTTAACAGAAACCTAAATCCTGGAAACCTAACCAAGGTAAGCCAAGATACGACAGTTGCTTCAGAATCGCTGGAGCGGTACGGCCGAGGTATGATCGCAAGGGTGACAGCTAACGAGATCATCTGGTGGATCGCGCGAGCCACCGGGGGGTCTTAAAACCGTTAACGATATCACTCGTCAATCACGTTGATGACTGGTGATTGATGCGCAAGGAAGTAAAAGAAGAAAGGAAAGGAGTTGCACGGCGTAATGCCGGAAAACACGATCAAATCCGGGTTTAGCGTAGCGCGCTGCCCGGAGACGGCCAAGCGGCGCGTAGCGTAGCGTTGCGCCGATTCACCCTGGGCTGTGACTCGCATGAACGACCGTGAATCGAATAGTCGTCTACCACGACGATAAAAGTAATTCCATTTGACCGAACGGGGAAGAACTTTCGCATTGTATCCCCGCGAATCTGCGGCTCGAACCTCGCCGGGGCTCAAGGGTTGAAAATTGATGCTCGGCGGATATCTTTTTTCTCTTTTCGAATTAGTTTTTTGAACCACAGCGGTCAACCTTTTTGGTAACTCCTTCGCGCCGCACAAGACTTGAACACTATAAATTTTACGCTATGAGCTACACTATAAATTTTATTTAAACATTGTAAAAGCATTGGGAGAATTTCAAAGTACCGTTTATACAGGGTGTCCCAGCATCGGTGGTAAAACCGAGAAGGAGGTGATTCTACATGAAAAAACAAATCGAAAATAAGGAATAAAATTTGTTCATTTGAGGTTTCGTTCTCGAGAAAATCGGTTTTGAATATTCAGCGAGTACGCGTACACTTAAACTATGGCCTAGATAGATGGATCTCGATATAGACTTTTGTTTGTGTTTCCAGTTGCTGTACATTCTTGTTGACATGACGTTCTGAGCACTTCTCACAGTTTCATTTGGTGCCTTAGTATGTTATTATCTTCGGTTTTGACTGACAGTTTTTATCAATCCAAAACGTACCTCTAGCTATTAGACAAAATCTCATTTTCCAACATGACGGTGCCCCACCACATTTTTCTCGAGAAGTTAAGAATTTATTAACTACACGAAGTTTGTATTGGCCGTGGTGGTCCGATAAACTGGCCACCAAAATCCCCAGATTTGACACCCCTTGATTTCTATCTATGGGGTCATGTTAAATCAAAAGTGTACGAGGAGGAGATTACAAAAGCCTTCCTCAACGAAAAGCGAGGATCGTTTTAGTATTTGAAGAATTAAAGGTACAGGATACATTAGAATGCGTTCATACGAATTTAATTCGGCGAGTACAGTTGTGTATGCAGCACAATGGGCAGCATTTCCAACAATTTTTGCATTAATAAAGTAAGTTAGTAACTAAATTACATGTCTGATTTTCATTTAAATTCACTCTATATCCATAGGCAAAAATGAGTAATACAGCACATCATCTTGATACTAATGATATTAGTACTACTTATAAGTGACATATGACTTGTATCGGGAACCATCCATCTAAACCATAGTTACGTGTACGCGTACTCGCTGAATATTCAAAACCGATTTTCTCGAGAACGAAACCTCAAATGAAAAAATTTTATTCTTTATTTTCGATTTGTTTTTTTTATGTAGAATCACCCCCACCTTGGTTGTACTACCGATGCTGAGACACCCTGTATATACGAATTATTCTCAACTCGTTGAAATGACGAAGAAAAGAAAATGTCTACGTAATTTCTGTAACGATGCAAAGCAATTTCTATTTTACATAAAAATCCATAGTCTAATTATTAATGTCCCATTTGATGTCTCGTTCGCAATTATTTCCCAAACTATAGCTCGTTGTAGCAGATATTTCAAATGAAACTTATTCTGTTTCAAGGAGGGACATCTTGTGGCGGACAAATCTCTTCTTGGTGGACGTGCTTCCGAGACTTCAAGGTGTCCTCTGTTTTCGAATGTGGAACTGCATGCTTTTAGTTAGGTAAGCCCGAGAAGAATTCAATAATCTAACATTTTAGTTTACAAAGGTCATTCTAGGTCCTTCAGCGCCGTTCGAAATTTAGCTTAGCTGGACGGAAGCAGGTTCACCCAGAGAAGATATGACAAGAATTAGTAAGTGTAATTTTAAGTAGCAAAAATATTAGAGAAACTTCAAACAGAAAATTTTCTATTTAACTTCAGTTCGTTGCAATTCAGATAAAAAGTTTGGTAATTATTTACTTTAGGGGCTTCCTCGCCGATTTTGATGACCTTGAAATATGTTGTCAAGGTCATGATTCTGAACAACTTTTTCCTATACATGTTAAATTAAGTTTTCGCGATCAAGTAGTATATTTTCGTTGCACTTGATACAATTCATCGTGCCATGGATCACTTTACTGTTAACTAAAAAATCTATCAACTTTTCTTGATTGTTTCAGATATCCAAGAATTCGTATAGTTTCATGCTTAATACTCAGAACAGACAAGACAGTGGGTCTCAACTAATTGAAGTCGTTTTAAGTTGTGGCCATAATTTAAAATCTAACCCACACCTACTCCGATCACTTTTCGAAATGTTGACAGTTTTTTGCGATTATCTTGGAAACTAAAGCTGAGCGGAGGTAACATGTATAGGAAAAAGTTGTTCAAAATGATGGCCTTGACAACATATTTCAAGGTCATCACAATCGATCTAACCCACACCCTTTTCGATGACTTTTTGAAATGTTGAAACATTTTTGCAAATATCTCGTAAACTAAAGGCGAGCGGCGGTAACATGTATAGGAAAAATTTGTTCAGAATCATGACCTTGATAATATATTTCAAGGTCATCAAAATCGGTGAGGAAGCCCCTAAAGTAAATAATTACCAAAAGTTTTTATTTTGCATGAAGGTTCGCAGTCTAGTGATCACGATAAGGTGTATCACCGAAAACAGAGTTAGCTTTATTTGAAATATTTTTTCCAACGAGCTATAGTTCGAGAAATAATTGCGTGCAAAACTTCAAATGGGACAGGGAAAAATAATGGCCTTATATACAGGGTGCGACGCAAATTAGTCCCCACGATTTTTTTGCCCCTTCGGATGGTCGGACAGAAAAATATTTCTTACCAAAGTTGATCAGTATTTAACCGACAAGAAATTGCAATATTTAAAATTTAACAAAAAATCAAGGTCGCTGTCGTATTTTTTAATGGAACTGGGTATTTTTGACTTCATAATATTGTAGGCGACGTTGAAACGAATTCAACAACCTGCTTATACAATGACTTTCAGATGACCTTGAAAGATAATATCGCCATGAATCAATTGCCAGAATATTTGAAATGTTTCGACGGTACAAACAAATGAACAAATGACAAAGCGTGCACAAATGTAAAAAGAAGTTCTCTAATGGAAGCTACACATAAGACTTTGTTACAAAGAACAGAACTTTGCGTTACACAAGATGGGATGCAGTTCGAAAATTTAATTTAATTATTAATTAATTACATGTACACGTTTAACATTTGTATTTTCAACGTGGCTCCGTATAAATTTGGTTTCTTTGTGAGTTAAGTTCTGAAGCAATGTTTACGTTCATTTGTTTACTTCTATTTGCGAGGCGTTGCTACTACATACCGTCGAAATATTTCAAATATTCTGGAAATTGATTCATGGCGATATTATCTTTCAAGGACATCTGAAAGTCATTGTATAGCAGGTCGTTGAATTCGTTTCGACGTCGACCACAATATTATGAAGTCAAAAATACCCAGTACCATTAAAAGATATGACAGCGATCTTGATTTTTTGTTGAAAATCGATGTTTTTTTTAATTTAAAATATTGCAATTTCTTGTCGGTTAAATACTCATTAACTTTGGTATGAAACATTTTTCTGTCCGACCATCCGAAGGGGCAAAAAAATCGTGGGGACTAATTTGCGCCGCACCCTGTATATACATACAATCAACATCTTCTTTTATCATGTCTGAGAACAATAATTTCTCAGTTACGACACTGATTTCATATTTCAGTAATTCAGTAATTCGTATTATGCACAATATGTGCCCAGGAAACCAGTGCTTACACGGTAAGGATGCAAACGGGTCAACAATGTCAAAGCGTTGGCGTCAAAGAGAAGACCGTAAACAATCAACGGGCTGTACACTTCTGTTCCGCACGGTGTGGGATACTTTCACGAGATCCGTTGATTTTACTTTGTGATTCTTTCGCGTCAAAGTCTCCGAGCGCTTTTTCGATGGTTCAAAGAAGAATTGATTTTCGGGTAGCGCGCGAGGAAAAACGAATACAGAGGTCCGCTGATTATTCTTGCAGACGCACCGGGTGACTTTTAGCGGGGCGTCATTAACGTGTCACCCCGAGCAATTCAAGTCTCGCCCCCTTCTTTCTGGTCGCGGGGGTGGCGGCGACGGCGACGGCGACGACGACGGAGGCCAGGATCGCCGGAGCGTGTTCCTCTTAACCGGAACGGGGAAAAACGAGTGCCGGCACCCCGTAGCTGTTTGACTTAATTTTATGAGGGGTCGCCCGGGACATCGAGGGCGGTACAGTTACCCCCTCTGCCCGACGGGTGACGGCAGTTGTCGGGGGATGGAATCCGCGCCGGAGGCTTAGCGGATAAAAATTATCCGTTTAAAGTCGGGAAGCGCTATAAAAGTGTAGTTAAGCTAGCGCCTCGGAAACGGGCCACCTATTACCACCACCCGCGCCTCTCATTTGCCGACCGTCCTGTAATAACTATAATTGGTAAATAGCAGGGGGGTGGGGGTGGGGGGTGGCGGCGGCAGACGATCTCCCCGAGCTTCGAGGACTTAAACAGCGGACTTCCACGCTGTCTCGTATCGTTGCTCACCGCTTAACTTAATCTCGACTTATTCTATATACTCCGGAAGCAGAAGTCGCCGGGGAGACCCCGGGAACAATTTCTTCCCCCGCGAATGCCAGCTTCCTAACAGCAGCCAGATTATCGGATGGGATTTCACCCTCGTACGATCCTCAAGGTGAGAACTCACTCATTCTCTGTTCTTAACCCGCACGGGGATGACGCCCGTGCAGTGTACCGACTCTGACGACTTTTACAAAATGGATTATACAAATTCATGCATCGCTGTTGTTTACTTTTTTGGAATTTCAGGATAATCATCGATAGATTCGAGTAGCATCCGTAACGACGATTATACAAGAATCCTCCTACGGTCAGGCGTCGTCGTCCTTGAATCTAAGGATCCGATGAAATATAATTTGTTGGTGTAGAAAAGTAAGCGAGATCAGCGAATACTTTTCAGATTTCATTCTGAATGAAAAATTCTAGTAGGTTTATCTTGCAATTTTTTTTTAAGTTACAATGTTATGGAATGGCACAGAGTTATTCGTTTGTTTTAAAAATACGTTAATTCATGTGGGAAGACAAAGCGCCAATACAAATAAAACAAGGCCGGTTCTGACAAAGGAAAGTTTGCCCTTAAAGATAGATCCACAATATACCAACAAATTTCAAGATATTTGAATAAAACACTATTTAAAATCAACCAAAATCGGCCATTTCACAGACGTTACAACCGCACGTTACCGATCTTCTACGCAATTGTTGAATTTGTACCAGGGACCAAAAAAAAAAACAGTTATTCTAAAATTTTCTACCATATAAATCATTAATAAAGAGTCGATTATTACTGCAATTTAAGATAATCTACACAAAATATAAAAAAAATTTGGATCCTCCTCCATAACTGTTATCGATGTAGAAAAACTGCTTCGATGGCTCATAACAGTTAGAAAATTGTCACAAACGTTTGACAAAAGTTTCATAAAAGAATAATTCAGAATAAAAAAGTTTTACTGCCAGGGACCAAGAATAACAGTTATTAACTAAAATTTTCTAGAATAAAACTCACGAATAAAAAGTTGATTGTTATTGAAATTTAAGATAATTTACACAAAATATAAAGAAAAAAATTCGAAGAACAAAATGAATAATCGAACGAACCTTTTCTGCTCTAAAATTAACGTTGGATGATTTGCGGTGTAATGTGTCGGGAGAAAATTTGGAAAAACTCACGTTTCTCACAGTGAATTTTGATTGTACCAATTAATTTTATGAATAAAAAATTCATTAAGTAATTTATTGTCTACCATTTGAAAGTTGTACTACTCAATAATAACTACTACAAATTTCCTTGATCTGTAAGTGTTATGAGCGATCAAAATGAATTTCTCTCATTGATAACTGTTGTAAGTGAGCGAAATGAATTTCTCTTAATGACAACATTTATCAGCAAGAGAACAAATTTATCGGTTACTTATAATCCTTATTTGTATCCAAAATACGATTTTAGTCGATGAAATACTTGTTATTCTATGACTTTTTTTTTTCTTTTCGGTTGTTATAATCAAACCATAACTGTCATAGTTATGGGCCTGACCAAAATCAGCCATTTCACAAACGTTACAACACAACACATTACCGATGTGTTCTACGCAATTGTTCTCGAGATGCGTGCGAGAGAAATTTCGTCGCGAAGAAACGAATCTGTAGCGGACAACGGAATTGAAAGAAATTTGGAAAGAAGACGAATGGCGAAGAGAAGAAAAACGGCAGGGAAACTTGTGACTGCCGCGGGTCAAAAGCTACCGTGGTTCGACGCGTAGAAAAAGAGATCGCGGCCGACGCGAGCGTGCCACGCGTCCCGGTGTGTGTTTGTGTGCGTGGACAAAAAAACACCTAATATTTATGGGCCAGCTGATCGGTCTCAGGTCTCCACTCGCAGATCGGATCTCACTAAATCACCGTTCGTATACGCCTAGGAAGGAACTAGCCGGCCCCTCGTCCCCTTTACGGGCGGAAGACGGCCGTAAGGTCCGGCGTATGTTTCACGCAAGGACGAAGGACCAAGAATAAAAGGAAAAAAAGATATTGAGCGGGGGAGAAGCAAACGGTATACGCCGTTTGTTCTATTCTTCGGAGACAATGCGATGTACAAGCATGGCCCGAGGTGATGTGTGGCCTATTACGTTGATTGCCTATCGTTCGCTTCCTTCTGACTGATCCGTAATGGCGGCGGCAGCATAGACGTTGGAAATATGACTCGCACCGGAGTTCCAATATATTACACTCTAATTACTAGACATCGGTTCTTTATGCAAAATATGCAAAAATATATGCAAAATAATGAAACCACCACCTTGTACATTGTATACATATTTTCATTTATTGTTTGTTGTAATTTGTATTACAATATGTAACTATGATTTTATAAGTGTTATCGTTAATATAATCAAGCGTAGATAATACAGAATTTGTTGCTGAATGAATTAGTAGATGAACAACTTCCATAAAATGACGATACAAATTTATTTTTATATAATTTCACTTATATATAAAAGGTGCGTAACTTGATAGCGTCTCATTTATTTTGAGTTGGCCATGCCACATTGAGAATAGTCTCTCTTTCACACTGATTGATTAGGTTTAGAAGAACTATGAAAATAGAAGAGCTATTATTACCGGCCGCGGCAGGTAAGACAGGCTAGATAAATTTCTTGGAAAAGAAAAAATAAAACAAGAAATAAATACTGAAAAATACATTGTATACGTACTTTAAGAAAAGCCGCAAACATAAATAGCGACGTGATCATGTTGTATGTACGAAATTGTACGTAGAAGTTTGAAAAGGTCAATTTGACCGGCCGTGGTAGGTTCAGCGTTTATTTCCTTCAAACCGGAATAAAAATCTTCTCGTTATCGAGATTTAAACATTAGGGAACTTACGGACATACAATAAATGCACATTCCCACTTGACGTCTCCAACGACAGAAAAGTTGTAATCACTGCAACTGTACAATAAAACACAATAAGCTTACTTGCTTCGGAATAACAACTTTGTTGTGCCCGAGTCTCTATTTACGCGACTAACTTCCACACGGTTTTCTAACACGCTTTGTTTGCATTTACACGGTTTCCAACACACTTCCCAGCGTGTAAACAGTGACTCGGCTGTCTGTTGCAATTTTACTGAAAAATTGACGCCATTGTTATCTGATCATGACGCGCGCAATCGATGAAAGGTGTCAATCAATTCAATTTTTGCGTGAATGATTGTTCCACCGGTGAATTTAAATGCAGAAGGTATGCGAAAGTATTCACGAGCTGGTCTACTTAGTGTATACGTGGTCATCCAACGGAAAGAGTAAGGGTGGTTTGATCTGATTAGCGAGTATCGATTGTGTTTGACGACCCAACTGTCCGACTGGGTCAGGGTGGCCTTCTTCAGGGTCATTACACTACCCCCATTAATACCGCGTCGTATCTTTCGTCCTTTCGAAAGAAAAACACAAAGCTCTGCTACATTCTGATAAATGCTCTAACGTTAAAGTCGGGCGCATTCGATGTCATAGTGTGTTCTCGGAGAAATAGCTGCGAAAATAATGAAAATACTCGTTCAAAGAGTAGGCAAATGTCAAACTCGAAGAGGGTCCGGTTTCGTTAAATAAAGGATCCAAGTGACATATATAATTGTATATACAGTGAATTCTCGATATATGTCAACAACGCGGGTCTTGCACAATTCCGTGACGTTTATCATGCAGGCCTTGGCGACATATATAGAGAAATCACTGTAGATTAAAAAAAAAGAGCTCCGGTACGTGGAGAACATCCCCTGCAGAGTGAGAGAAGAAGAAGGAACGTTGACCTGGGTAAACAAACACGTGATAAACAAACGAGTATGTCGATGGTTTAGAGAACAGGTCAGCCGCGTTAGTGGTGCACGATATGACGATTGAGCGTGGTGCGAGCGTCTGGAAGATTAGGTCAAGGTGGCCGTCTCCGTGATCTCCTTAGTTCCGTGTCCCGGTGCAGGTTTCGTTCATTCGTTTATTCGGTGAATATGGATCGCGTGTGTGCACGTGGCACACGCGTGCCCCGCCGGCGTGCACATGTACAGACGGGGCTGGTGTATGCGAGCGCGGATATAACCTATGTGCCGCGTCATCAACCACCGCGAGCGAACCTACACCGTCATCAGAAGTGAAAGATGCTGGCGTCGCCGAATCTTCCCTTTCTCCACCTTCTGCCACGCGGTGAGAGTAAACGTGACGTCACCGGCTTAAAGCTGCTAGACGAAATGAGAAGAACCGATTGATTTGTCCTTTTCATTTCATTCACCTTGCCCCGGTCTTCCTTCTGCTCACGGCTACCACTTCGGGACGCAACGGGGCCTCTCTTCGTGTCCTTCGTATGCTCGGATCTTACCTGACGGTTGCGCTATAAAGCTTGCACGGACGAACGATTTCACCGCGAAACAGACAATTGATGAACCTTGCTACACTGAATGTCTATTGCTCGTTTATGACGTATTCAAGTTTGGGAATTGCGGATATACGTTTAGCAACGCTAGAGGGTGGCCTTATGGGAAACCTCTCCGATTATGAGACCCCTGCTTATCTAGGATACAGATCTCTTTAATGCATTGTAGCGATACTGTTTTGTTCCTTAACCCCTTGCGCTATGTCGTCGAGTCACCATAACTTGGCGACAAATTCCGACCCATCTGTTTCCGCATTAGGCTCGGTATTTGAGTGCAAATCCATGCCAAACCTTGCCCACGCGAAGAGCACATGTCGATCGCACTATAAGTGCGGACCTAACCTTGCTGTAGGAGGGAAAACGGAATTAAATTGTTGAAAATACATGAATCTTAAAATTATATGACTTGGAAGTTTAAATAGAATTCTATTTTCCCCTTTATTTACTCTTAGAGCAAGATCTTGGTGCGGCGGATCTGCCCTTTTCACGAGAGCAACGTTTGGCACGGATTTGGCATGGATTTGTCATGGACTTGTGTTCGCAAACTTTGCCATTGAAAATTTGCTCAAACACCGAGCCATCTGTTTTCGCAGTAGAATCGAAATTCGTCAAGTTTTGGTGGCAAATTTTTAGCAAATAGGGGCCAAATGCTGCTCCAAGGTTGGCACCAAAATGACCGCGGTTTGCTGGCAAAGTACGATTACAAACATTGATGAAAATTTTCTCGAAACATGTTTGCGTAACTGGGTGTCTACAAGAGAAACCGTAACAGGTCTGCGCGGATTATTAACAAAGTTAAATTTTTTCAATTAATCATGTAGACAACACCGCTGGTGCTGGTGCAATAAATCAACCGACAGTGTTGCTATCTCGTACTGGAGTTTATACATTCTTATGTTTACGATCAAACATCGGACCACCGCTATGATAACGCGGTATGCTGTGGTGGTCCGCGATAATTAGCTACCGTGATATCAATACCTCGAAGGAAATGCGATTAATGGATGTCAACAACACCGGGGTATATACTTTGTATCACATTCTTCAGTACCTTTCTGTTGGGCATCTCAAATTCCCAGACTGCGATAAGTGTATCGCGCAATATTATTGTTAAAATTGCAGTCCGTGAGATTAGTGAATCTAAGATCTCAGGTTCGCCAGAACATTTTCATTCCAGCAAAGTGTTAATGACCCCCTACTTCCGAACACCAACTCCTGTCCTCCAATTCTTCGAAATTCCTAAAATTCCAAAGAATTTCGACTCGGTTCGGCTCGGTTGAAAATCTCGGGGCAGGGGTCCGAATCAAAAATCGATGCAACGGTTAACGAAGGTGAGTCCTAATGAAAGGGTCGGGGCAGAGTGCGAGCAATACGATGTCTGCGAACGCTTGCCAACTGCAATCCGTGATATCAGTTGACCTGAACTTTCATATTTGTTGAAGTGCAAATCTAACTGCAACAAAACACCAAAGATCCGAAGTTCCTAAAATTCCAAAGAATTTCAACTCGGTTGTAAATCTCGGGGCAAGAGTCCGAGGAAAAAATCGATGCAACGGTTAAAGATGGTAAGTTTTAACACTAGAACTACCAAGGGGGTCAAAATGACTTGTTTGACATTTCTTATAATTATAACTCATTTCAGGTACATTTTGTTTCTGAAAATTTTGTACGATTTTTTCTAAGATATACAAATAATTAATTCTGTAAAACAGTTTTCTTTTTTTTTATCATTTTGTTGTAAAATTGTATGCAGTATACCTACATATACCGAGATGAGTCATTTTGACCCCACACGGAACATAGGTTTTCGGTGCTGTTCTGTTGTATCGTGGAAATTTTTGTGGCACGTAGTCTGAAAGATACACAGAGAAACCGTTATTTTGTGTCATAATACCTCTAGAAAATCGAAAGTTTGTAATTTTATTGCGTTACGTGCCCAATAAACCTGGGCACTCATTAGCGTAGCAATTTATCATCTAGTCGTAAAAGAAAATATTTTCAAACTCAAAGATCTGTCAACAACCAAAAAAATGTTGTTGGTTACATTTACAGGGGGGCGGGTTTTTACGGTTACATTTTATAACAATACCAAATTTGGCGCAGATGTTACGGATCAAATGGCTCGGAAATATACTGTATCCCGAAGATGGCCATTACAAGTGTTTTACAATATCCTAGATCTTGCCGGAATAAATGCCTGGATATTATATAAAGAAACAACAGGAGAAAATATTTCAAGAAAAGACTTTTTATTCCAGTTATCCGAAGAACTTGCAATTGACTACAAAGAACTAACCGATCGATCTACAGTTCAAGCAGAAGGAATATCATCATCTATATCGTCACAAAACCAGACACATATTTCGATGAAACGTAAACGGTGTCAAATAGCACAGTGTACTAATAATATTTGTGGTACATGCCATAAACGAGTCTGTGGTAAATGTTCTGCTAAAATAACTGTAACTTGCAAAAAATGTCTTTGATTTTTATGCATAATTATTTAATAAATTATTGCTATTATATTACTATTATTATTCAGATTATATTCAATTTTTGTTCATAAAATTAAAAAATATATAAAAACATAAAAATTGCTGTCTTTTCTTAAATGTCTCAGTAATTTAAGAAACAAGTCATTTTGACCCCTCCGGTAGAAGTAGGTATACGTCAATCGTGGGTAGTTCTAGACTTAATATTAGGTTGCCAAGAAAGTAATTTCGATATTTTTAGGTGAAATAAAATCCAATTTTTTTTATCAAAGCTATGAACTTTAATCAATAAAATATTTTCCATTTTGTTCTGTGATCTTTTGCCATCTTTCTGGTAGATTCATAATTCCGCGCTCATAAAAATTCTGATCCTTTTCGGTGAAAAACTGATCCAAGTGCGATTTCAGATCATCATCATTAGTGAGTGTTTTACCATTCAGAGTTTTTTAAACTTCGGAATAAATGATAATCTGATGGTGCAATGTCAGGGCTATATGGTGGATGTGACATCACTCCCCAACCAAGCTCCAATAACTTTTCACATGTTACCAAAGATGTGTGTGGCGTTGTGTTATTATCATGGTGAAACACGATTCCTTTGCGATTTGCCAATTCTGGCCGTTTTTCTTTGATTGCTATGTCCAGTTTTGTTAGTTGTCGACAATAAACATCTGAATTGATGATTCGGTTCCTTGGGAGCAGCTCAAAATACACAATACCTTTGTAATCCCACCAAATTGACTTTCGGTGTGGTTTCGGCTGATTCATCACTCTTGGACCATGATCGTTCCCGAGTTGTGTTATTGTAAACAACCCATTTTTCATCACCAGTGATGATTCGCTTCATAAAAGAGTCGATTTCGTTTCGTTTGATATGCATATCGCATATGTTGATGCGTTGCGTTAAGTGAATTTCTTTCAATTCGTGTGGAACCCAAATATCGAGCATCTTAACGATTCCGAGACATTTTAAACGATATACTATAGTTGTATGCGAGACATTTAACCTGTCTGCAATCTCTCGGACAGTTATACGACGATCCGATTCTATAATGGCTTTCATTTGGTCATCATCAACTTCAAATGGTCAATCAGAACGTTGGTCGTCTTCAAGTGATAAATTTCCAGAACGGAATTTTTTGAAACAATTCTGGCACGTGCGTTTCTGTTAAGCAATCCACACCATAAACTTCGCATATATCTTTGTGAGCCTCGGCAGCTTTTTTACCTCTACGGAAATGAAAAAGCAATATGTGCCTATAATGTTCGTTTTTGCACTCCATGTTCAAATTGACACTGACAATGTAATTCGCTTCAAAAGTAACCTAAAAGATGCAGTTATGAAATGTCAGAAAGAAAACAAACGCAAGGTTAACAGAAATCAATCAAAGAAAACATAACGTCATCTATTGGTGAAAACCGAAATTACTTTCTTGCCAACCCAATAGAAGGGTGGAGACAGAGTACACCAATACAAGGTCCGCGCGGACACTTGTCACTGTTTATCTGCGATTTACTGACATACTGGATACAAAAGGTAGGTGAACGAGATGGTGCACGTACACAGGATGCTCGCGTACGAAGAACATAGATCGAAGAGGCGGCGCGTCTACGTCACGAGGCGGTAAGGGGGTGTCACAGAGGAACGCCGCGCAAGGGGTGACGGTGGCAGATAGAGATAGGCCACGATGCCCGCGTGACTTGACAATAAAGCTCGTCTCACCTCTGGCTCGTTCCACAGCCTCCTTTTTGGCCCCTCTACACGGCTCGTCCTTCGTAACCATCCCCGCTTCCTCCCCTTGCACCACTCCCTTAACCCGGGCTCGGTCCATCCGCTCCACCCGATACCCTTAGCACCTATGAGGCTCGTTCGCCATTGACTACCTTGGCTATCGCTTGCCAACTGGCTGGGTGCTCGAGGGGTTTATAACGCGCCCGTAAGAGTTATAAAACCGTGAAACTCGAGCCCGTGAAACGAGCCTGCAGTAGGCTACGGCTCCTTATCTCTCTTCAGACCGATGCCAGATGCATGTGTATGTGCAGGCGGGAACGCTTGACACGTTCCGCCCTGGGAACATCGTCGCTTCTAAGGAGAAATTGCGTTCCGTGTTACCACGCCGCGAAGGTTACGGCTACGACTGCCGAGGGTCAGTCGAACATTTTCTCGAATTTTCGAAAATACAATTAAGTTGTGTAGCGACATTGTACACAGGCATACATACAGTGACTCAAACAATTGATCGAATGTTTTCGTAGTTCATATAATACAGAATTATTGATTTTTTTACACAAATAGATTAATACTTTTTTGTAAAGAATATGAAGGAGCATCAACTGATGCAATAAAAAATATATGATTCCATTTAAAAAAACATGAATGACCTTCATATGTCCTTTACACGTCCACCTACAAAAAAAAATGTACCATCAGAATGTGCCCCTCTCAAAGCCATTCAACTTCATCTAAAACATTGTTTGATATGCGTAATAATAATGACGTAAATCTAGATGGCAAAATCAATAAATGATGAATGAATGATGATTGATGTTGTTCGAACATTAATGTTCGAACAAAAAGAAAACAAGTCACAGTACACCTTTCTTTGAATCTTGCTTAAGACTGTTGATATATGTATACAGGGTGGGTCACCACACATTTTGCCATCTAGATTTACGTCATTATTATTACGCATATCATTCAATGTTTTAGATGAAGTTGAATGGCTTTGACAGGGGCACATTCTGATGGTACATTTTTTTTTGTGGGTGGACGTGTAAAGGACATATGAAGGTCATTCATGTTTTTTTAAATGGAATCATATATTTTTTATTGCATCAGTTGATGCTCCTTCATATTCTTTACAAAAAAAGTATTAATCTATTTGTGTAAAAAAATCAATAATTCTGTATTATATGAACTACGAAAACTATGTATCTATTATAATAAAATATTTTGTTACATACATATCTTACTAACATGTGTTCAATTAAATAAAAATTTACACTGGGAACATTTGATCAATTGTGTTTGAGTCACTGTATGTCCTCCTACAATTGGTCATTTTCCCGTTTTCATTTCGTAGAATGTAGAGGGTTGATTCCAAAGCCCTCTCACTGCGGACCTAACAAATCATTACAACAATACGATGAGTTTGGACAGTAAAGGGTTTGTGCGCAAAAATTCTCTTCACACTCCACGATTGATTGTTCCTGGTATAAAGAATTGCAGTCTAGTATTTGATGCATTTTACAGCGTACTTTATGGATTTATGACAGAACTAAGTAGACGCAAGTCGAAAGAGTACAAAGATTGAGAGAATTTAATAATATCGATGTATTGTTTTCAGCTTATCGAGGTTATGAAAGAAGGAAAGAAATTTTGTGCTTGGTAGCACTTTTATTTTGCACAAACATCCACAATCTAGTTGTGAGTTATAAATTCGAAATAATTGTCGGTATACCAGGACACATTGTAAACGCTGTGTTTGGATAATTGTGTAGCGATTGAAAACGAACCCGTCAATTTTCTATTGCGTCCCCCCGACACACATGATCGCAGGCAAAACGTATTATGGGGTTATTACGAGTGTTTCGATGCTAACAACACGCGGACAAACTGGTTGGTAGGAGACGAACCTGGAAGTAGCGATCAGTCAATCTGTCAGTGTGACGAGCGGCGTCTGTTCAGAGGGTCGCCGAGGGTCGAAGACGAGCCCATTGTCAAGCGACCCCTGCGGACAAGTTAGTTAAATCCTCGTTAGAACTTTATCCACCTAACCGTTTGACAGCTACTGGAAACGTAGCTGACTTTTCGCGCCTCTAATCCCCGTAGGTCCCTTAGGTATCGTTCATAAATGATACAACGTTTCACGCACCGCGTAGAACGTGCAACCCTCATACGCTACCCTCAAAATATGTATAACAGATTCTCAAACTATACTTTGTCTGAAATATTAGGGGTACCCATAAGTAATCAATAGACATCGGATCTTTATGCATTTATGGCTTATGGAAATGTTTAAAAAATGCTATAATATAAAATTCGAGAGAATTTAACACGATTTTTACTTGCTTTGGATCTACAAAGGCTGTCCCCATTAAAAATAAAATTTTATTTCATTCCACTTTCTTAAAATGTTTCTATAAAAATTGGAAATTGCATAAACATCCGATGTCTAGTAATCAATTATTTGCAAGGAATTTGTTCTGCCTTTAGTTCCGTACCGATCGTTGAAGAGGAAACACGTATTCTTCTACAGTTTTCGGTAAAGCATAGCCTGCGTTAAAAATATTCTAAAAAGTATTATATTTTTTACAACCCTGGCATAAAATAGCGGCTTCCGTACCGTCCGAGGATCATATATTCGTCATTGCATACTTTTTCGTTTTCTTGTGGGATTTAATGCAAAACGGTAACAACAAAGAAAATTTGCTGGAAAGTAGGCAAACTGTTCTTGATAATGATGGAGATTATACAATAAATTAAGAAATAAAAACTTGAGTTTACTACAAAGTTTGTTTTAGATTTCAAAATATAACTGATTACTAGACATCGGATTTTATGCATTTATTACAAAAATGAGCAGGTGTAATTTAAAACAGTAAGAACATTAGAAAAATTTAGAAATACTGTTATATTATTTTCAACCTATTAAACATATTAGGAAAGAAAATTCTATTTCGTTCCAGTTTGTTGCAATATAGGTAGAAAATTTTTATTTTGCATAAAGATCCGCTGTCTAGTGATTACTTATGGGTCCCCTAATATTTTTACTTCATCACACTCATATTTTAATATTTTCAACAAAAATATCGAGCTGCTACACAATCAAAGGAAGATCAGTATTTTACTATATTCAGATATCAAATTGAATTTTCTACTGTAACTATTTTTTACCAAAACTACATATTATTCTCTAAAAGACGACGCTTTTCGTAGTACCCGCAGACTTCTTAAATTCAACTTTTCTAGTCTATACCCTTTCCTTCAGTTTCAAGGGGATGTTATCGATTTCCCGTCGGCACAGTTGTAGTTTCAAAATGCGTCATGCCTCGATTCCGTAATAATTAGTGATATGAATATCACTGAAGAAGTTTCTCATTTATTTCTCGGAGAAGTAGACCAAATTTAAAACAGTAAAAACATCTGTAGAATTAAAGAAATTCTAGTATAACATAACGGGTTATAATACACGGAAGTTCGTGCTTGAAACGAACATTATCTGCTGCTTGGTTTTTCGAAAGGAACGTCATTTTATTTTTGCGTAACAGAGACATTTCGGAACCTATCGTAATTGCGACTGCTCGTTTCTGATCGGACCGCGTACGGTATCGGCTTCGCGCCTAATTAACTACACGTTATTAAGCAATTTCTCGATGGAGATTCAGTCTCGTCGGGCCGAGCCGGCGTTATATCCGCAGGCGGAATAATTCGTGGTTCACGATTCCACGGTTTCGTGTACACATCGTGCACGAACCGGCGCGGCGCGATCCACGGGAGTCGGGGCTGCGGGTTACATCGAAAGAGGTGAACGTTTTGTTTACCGACGTTCCATCTCGATGGATTCATCGTCGAGCGGCGGTGTCAGCAGAAACGGCGTTGCAAATAATGCGAGGGAAGCGGGAACGACGGGGGCCCCGCGTTCCGTTCATGAAAACGCGTGCCAATGTTTCGCGTTTTTTAAGCCGAGAAGCCAGCCAAACGGTCGCGATAAAGGAGCGAATATATGTATATACAGGGTCAACCGTTTTTAAACGGCCAAACGTCAACCAGCTATAGCGGACCCCAAATGAAACAACTTTCACCCCTAACACTTTTTTTTGATTCGGTCTTGATTTTAGATAATTGCAAAAACCGTAAATAAAATTGATATCACAATATTCACTGTTTGAAAATACGTGTGGCATTTTTCAATTCACGAAAGTAACTGAATTCAAATTTCGAAGTTTCAAAGTTAAAATAGAAAATCTACATCTGGTTTTAATTATCCTATACGAAATTTCATTCCACGAAACTATCTGAATATAAATTTCGAAGTTTCAAAGTTAAAATACAAAATCTACATCTAATTTGAATTATCCCATTCAAAATTTTTACAGCAATACCTAAATATTCAAGGAATGTAACGGGACTCAAGTTTTAAGAATGATTTTAAATACATCTTTTGGGTACGTATTGTTTAAAATATTTTCAAGAAATCAAGGCCGAATCAAAAAAAGTGTTAGGGGTGAAAGTTGTTCCATTTGGGACCGTCTATAGCTGGTTGACGTTTGGCCGTTTAAAAACGGATGACCCTGTATATAAATCGTCGATTCTTCCGTCTCGGACCACGTCATCGTAAACTTAACTCCAATATTATTACAGTCTGTCCCGCAACAACTGTAAACTTTTATTTTCATCCTGATTTCGCTCCTTTAACCAGTTAACTTGCGGAGTTTCATTTCAGAAATCCCCCACGGCGGGGAATTAAAATCATGCAACGCGGAATATACACGTCGAACGCAGGCCAAATTCCGCTGTTATAAATTTCACGAAAAAATTAAACCAAAGTGAGAAAAAATTACGTTTTTATTCAATAAGAAATTAACAATTCATTAACGTTAACGGCATCGCAATAGAGTTTTGGATTGACGTGTATACACGTCGAAGGCTGATAAAACAGTATGCATACAGTTGGTTCACCTAACTGTAGCCACACAAATATCTCTTTGAGTTGCGTTGATATAAAAAATATATTGTAAATGAATTCCATACATAATTCTAATTTTACCACTCAAAAAAAAAAATATATATATATATACTTATATACAGTCGATAAATAATTGATTTGAGCCACTGTGCGAAAAATATATTAGGGGGACCGGAAAGTAATGTCGTTTTTGCGCAAGTCAATATTTGACTGATAACAACAGCTAACTTCAACTTTAGTTAGTACTGTTTTGTACAAAAATATCGTGTTTTTAGAGACTATGTTCGAAATGACCGATTCAAATCCAGAAAAGTTGCACATTCGGCATTTTATACTAATTTCGAAAGGGTAGCAATGACGCAATAGCTACAGGAAACATTTATCATGTTTATCCGGAAGTATTGACTGTACGTAAGTGCCAACGATAGTGAATTTGAATCGGGCAATTTCGATCTTTTTGACGCACCTCGATCAGGAAGGCCTGTGGCACTCGATAACAACATTTTACCTCGACAGACGATTGTAGAACTCTCGGGGAAGCTTCGTTCATCATGGTCAACCGTACGATAGTATTTATATGTCACAAATTAAAAATAAAATGTCAATAAAAAATTACTCTACTTTAATTTTACGAAAAATACGACATTACTTTCCGGTCCCCCTAATATTTGTCTATGTGACGGATAATGTTGCCTACGGTATTGTTAAACAATTTGCAATGTGCAAATATAAATATCTCCTGAACATAAGAATTCAGCGCAGCTAGATTTTCATTTAGAAATCGATTGTTCCAATTTACCAATTTATGCAAGTGTCTACCAGTTTGTTCAATCAGTTGGTTTAATGCTAGTTTAATAATGAGTCACAAGTGTGTAGCGTAAAACGATACATGATTGGGCGCCTGATAAGATAAATAAATAAAAAAGTTAATGTAATTCATCGTTAAGGATCTAGCAAACTATCTCGCAATCGTTGAAAAATTATTTTAGAAAGAATCTGAGAAAATCTGAAAAACGTACCGAATGTATTTTATAAAATGTTGTAAGAATTCTCACGGACAAATCGTTTTTCGCCCTTCATCGAAATTAGTTCATTTCAACAAATTTTCGCTGCCGCTCCGTTACGAACGTTGCAAAACTGCATTTAGATAGCATTGGAACGGAATAAAGAACGAAGGATCGATTCGAAATTCGTCTAGAATAACGGCGGCCGGTCCGCGGTGTTGAATTTCATCGAAATTCGAAACTGTCGGCTACACGTGCGACAAATATTTGTTGCTCGGTGTTACCGTAAGTTTAACGAGAGGGGCAAAGAATGAGACAGAGGTAGGGGTATGTTGGTGCATAAAAGAATGAAGGGGATTTCATATCCAATGCTCGTGTCCGCCTCTCAAATGAAATGCTGACCGGGCACATTGCACGTTACACCAAGAATCACGCGAAATGCGGCGCACCGCTAACCAGAACTCCGCTCCATGGTCTTTCTTCACCGCCTTCTTTTCCCATTCGAATTCTTCCCTTTAGTTTAATCGATTCTGTCTCCTTTATTCACCCGTTTGTACCTTTCACAATCCCTTTTCGCCTCTGCCCGTCACGAAAAATCGATTGTTTTCGTGAACTTTCTTTCGAACATCTTACAACACCCTTTCAAATCCGTATTCAGACTGTCAGAGGAAAAACGGTATCATTCGAATCGTCTTAAAATATTTCGGAATACATTATTGATCGCGGGAAGTGAAAAACAATTTTTGATAAACAGATTGCGGATGTTTCTGCAAAATAAAAATTGCACAAATCAATTGTAACGAAATAGAAGTTAAACGAAAATATATTTTCTCTCTTTTAGACGTCTGAGAAAGTCGAAGATCATGCAACGTTCTCTTGAAATTCTTCCAGTGACTTTTCAAGTTTATATATTTGATCTATTCATTTTTATGAACGCTATATTCGTGATCAATGTTTTCTACAACTCACACTTACCAGACACATTGTTCCACCAACATGCGAAGCCTGGGTTCTGTTTTGACCCAGACCATCAAAATCGATATTTGATTACTCAGTTTCTAGCAATTAAATTAGACGGGCTACGTTCGAAACAGAAGGAGGATTAACATGTCTACGAAAGTAGGTATGTACAGTGATTTCTCTATACAGGGTGGGTCACCACATTTTGCCATCTAGATTTACGTCATTATTATTACGTATAGCAAACAATGTTTTAGACGAAGTTGAATGGTTTTGAGAGGGGCATATTCTGATGATACATTTTTTTTTTTGTAGGTGAATGTGTAAAGGACATACGAAGGTCATTAATGTTTTTTTAAATGGAATCATATATTTTTTATTACATCAGCTGATGCTCTTTCGTATTCTTTACAAAAAAGTATTAATCTATTTGTGTAAAAAAGTCATTAGTTTAGGAGATATTTAGCTAAAAAATAGGAGATATTTGTGCCTTTTGAGTCAGCCTGTCTTTCGATTCCGCGAGAGCTAACGGATGGATTTAACGTAATTGCGGCTAACACTACAATTTCGTTTGCTTCATTTGTTATTGTTTTATTACGAATTGCCTTTTTGCGTAATAATTTCCCCGTCTGGTGAAATTTTTTAAAAACATAATCAAAGGTACGGCGTGATGGATGATTTCGTTGAGGAAATCTATTGGCGTATGATCATTCTGCATCTGTAGCACTTTTCCCAGCTTCCAAATAAATTGATTATATGTCTATTTTTTCTTCTTTAGAATACTTCATTATGAAGTGATAATTCACCGTATCGCCGTATTCACCGTATCAGAGACGTAAAAGAGACTAAATTTCACAATAAGTAGGAAAGCAAAAATTATCAACACAGAAAATGTAAATATTTACATTGATAATTCTTGCTCTCCTACTACATTATCACATTGAATTCATAATATCGACCAGAAAGTCGAGATTTCCTAACAAATTAGAATTAAAATATCTCCTAAACTAATGATTTTTTTACACAAATAGATTAATACTTTTTTGTAAAGAATATGAAGGAGCATCAGCCGATTTAATAAAAAATATATGATTCCATTTAAAAAAACATTAATGACCTTCGTATGTCCTTTACACGTTCAGCTACAAAAAATATGTACCATCAGAATGTGCCCCTCTCGAAACCATTCAACTTCGTCTAAAACATTGTTTGCTATACGTAATAATAATGACGTAAATCTAGATGTCAAAATGAAAATGTGGTGAAGGCCTGAATGATAATCGTCGCTCGGAATTATTCCCATTACCGCGGGATATATCCCGCAAGTCGGTCATAAAACTCGAGGTCACTGTACCTTGAAATTGTATGTTTCCAAAAATTGACAAACAAAGCTGTGAATAAACATAATCGGTCATGTAGCTGTATGAATTGTCCTCTGTCCGAGGCTTAAAATATTTACTGCAAGTTAAATTATAGCAAAGTAGAATTAAATAATATCCGCTGCGTGTCACTCGGAGCCTGTGATAAAGTTCGATTATTTTGTTATATCGTCACTGGTGGTAGGAACTGTGTCGGTGTGGATATCCTGAAGGAAAGGATGCTCGTGGACTCGGTGAAAGAAACAGACCGTGCTGCGTGTATCTGAAACCGCCGGTGCCGGCATTTATTTATAATAAGAAGTATAATAATTATTTTATGTACACATGAGACAATGTAACGGGAATTAAAACATTCTTAAGTCGAGCGGAAAATGTGCTCGGCCGCGGCGAACGGTCGAGCACGTGATCGCACACGAGAAAACAATAACATATGCTTCATATATCATCCGATATGACAGTGGCGTAATTTTTGCAATAAACTACTCGCCTCCTTTAGAAGGGGGGAAAAAATAAAAATATTTCCAGGCCCGGAAGAACGATTTTTTGATTTCTCAGGCGCTCTAACGATAACATTCGCTATACAGGCGATCACACCGATTAATAATCGAGAATTCCGCACAAAATTTACGCCGCTGCTCAACGCAAAGAAGAAACACAACGCAGCCCTCTCGTTGTCTAAACACCCCTAGAGATTAGAAAGGAAAACCTAAAACCTCGACCAATAATTTATAGAGCTACCGTATACAGATCATTTTGTGCCATAAGTACTAAAACGATATCACCGTTCGTGTCGCATCGGTACGAAAATGTACCGACCACGTACTGTTTTCATTATCAAGCTGGACTATTCGCTGGCCCACACGTCGCACTAGTTATTGCAATTCATTTTTCTATGCTTGTGCGAAATAATACTTACAACGAAGAATTTCTTAATCACCTTTTAACCGTTACTGCGGTCCTTGGTTGAACTATACATTCGAAATGTTATCGAGAGAAGGTGAACATTTGCAGCAATTTTACATTCCAACAAAATCAGGACTTGATGAAAAAATGGTACACGATCTAATCACACGTAATGGTACACGATATGGGTCACATACGCTCGAAGAACACAGCAAGGTTAAAAAACAAAACCCTCAAGGGGAAGAAACAAGATTGTACATAGCATGTTTGCAAATTATCTAAACAAAACTCTAACTTTCCGTAAATATGCTCGATCTCACCTTACGTCATCTGTATTCGTGGATCCGAGTTCACCGCACGGTAAAACGAAAACACAACGTACAGTGTTTACTCTATAAATGTCCCAAATACCTAATCGATAAAAGTCCAAGAACTATCCCCACCGGGGCCTCTGGAGCTTCGTTGTTCTTTTCTACGTTCGGCGTGGATCAAAGAATAGTACCTCCTGACCGATACATGTCCCCGGCTAGACTCGTATTTTTTACATATATCGAGTAAACACTGTAATTCGTAACTAACAACGAACGTTTCCCCAGACTTCTTCATGGAAAGTAAAAAATGAAAACTACATTAGTAAAACTGAAGAATGTAAAAATTTCAAGAATCTACATATTGTTCTTCTTCGAATTGTCAAAGGGAGAAAGGAATTGTTGTTTTGTTCCTTAGCTGAATATTTGTCTCGCAGCGTACTCATCTGCGTTCGGTTCTTAATCCTTTGCACTACTATTTACTTTGTATTTATAATGATTAGGAATTTTTTATCGTTCAGAATTTCATAATAAAATAACGATAGTTTATCTCTATTGTATGTCAATGTTTTCTCCAAAGGATATATACCAACTACAACAAAATAGAATTTTATTTCGGTTTAAAGGAAATTAATAACATACATCTTTATTAGATTCTGTTCAGAATCTACATCACGAGTCTGACTCGATATTGTAGGACAAGGGGTTAACAAGCGTCGAAACGTGTGACTTTTTCATGGAAGAAATCCAGAGATTAGGCTGCCAAACGAAAATAGAAAATGAAAACTAAATTAATAAAATGGAAGAATGTGAAAACTTAAAGAATCCGCATATTGTTTTGAACTTCTTCGAATTGTTAAAGGGAGAAAGGAATTGTTGTTTGGTTCCTTAACTGAATATTTGTTTCGCAGTGTACTCATCTGCGTTTGGTTCTTAACAAGCATAGAAACGTGTGACCAGGTGAATAGCCAGCCATATGCATGCACTTGAGATCCATGGGGATATCCTCGCCATTTCGGAATGAAACAGAGACATTCGCACCGCGACTTGCACACACACGATCGAACGTACCACGTAGAGGACGCCGATCCCATTAATTCCTCGGATTAGTGTCCCGACTCGCGAATCGAGTCGTGATTGGTTGTGATTTCATCGAAACGATAGAGAAAAAATAAAGAGAAACGACACGCGGACCGAACACGAACTGGCGGCTCCGAGTTGCGCGATCATTCGATCGTCATTGTCCGTTCATTAAAACAGACTACGGCGAGTTCTCGGCCTATACCGGAGTCATTTCTAAGCCACGCTGATATTTTTCTTTCGATACAAGGCAATGGCTCGGGACCGACTTTCGTCCTATTTCGGACGAAGAAGAAGAAGAATTTCTTATTTCGAAATAAAACGCGTCTTCTTATATCGCAATCAAATTGCACAATCAATTGCTTGACGAGTCACTAATGACAACGGATAGTATACGGATGATTAAATGAGTAGAAGAATTGAAGACTCGTGGAAGACACTGTAGACGCTAAAATTCGATTTTCTTTTTTTAATTCGTTTTTTTCTCTTCATATTCCACGTGCCAAAAGAAATACTGTTTAATATTTTAGTGTAATTTAATTTTGTAAACAGTTCGTAGTAATACTAGAATTTTTGTAACACATTATGCTTGAAAATAAAAGTACATGTTGACAAACATTTATTTTTGGTTTTCCATGCAAGTCGTCTTTCTAGATACATGCAAAATTACAGTACTTGCAAATTTATGTGAATGACACATTCGGTTTCATAGAAGATTTTCCAAAAATTTTTCTTTTTCAAACATTCGGACCGTGTCAATGGTCCAATGCAAAATAATTGCACAAGCGCATACAGTGCTTTCTACAAGGAGTCTTCAATTATTGTTGTTCGAAAAAGCTCGCGTGAGCTTTCAGAAGTCTTACAAGTAGTATTAGAGCAGAACATGGTGTAGCTTGCGGATTTGCTAGGAGAAAAATGAGGTGATCGTTATTGAAAACACTATTCCCAATTCGGTGCTTGTCATTCGAACGTTTTGTAACGTTGAACATTCATATTCGACGCAAAAGCGTGTACGGCTCCATTCAACAGGTCCGATCGATGCTAAATAACAATCAAATAAAACGTTCCACAAAAATGCAACACGATCCTCGATTTATTTCTAATGTCACGACAGAAGTGATTAATTTCTGTTGAACTTTTTATCTCTGCAATTTATTCTCGGAACTATAATGGTACTTTATTTATGATTCATGAAAGTTCGAGTACGATTAAAATGGATTAAAGTACGACAAAAAAGAAAATCGTGTTCCCGCGAGCCTATGCAAGATGGCGGATTTCAGTGAAACGACTGAACAGTCGCGCAAACTCGAAGGCAACCAGCGCGTGCTTAATCTTATTGTTCGAAACGACGTCGCTACATTGTTGAGAAACACATCTTGGGTCGTTTGTTTATCAATGACAAGATGTAACTCGTAAAACAATAATGGCCAGCCAGAAAGATTTACGCGTCCGAGAACGTTCCAGGGGAAAATGGAATGACATCGTTCTATCGATGCACCGCGAGTTCGGAGTCACTTAACTACATGAAAATTGAATACAACTGAACCGACAACGAATGATCGAGACGGAGACAGTGATTTATAAAATAGAACTCTGAGATTTGTTTATGTACAAAACGTAGTCCTTCGGCGATAAGCACCTTTCAAATGAGCAAAAAGTAATGTCGAATACAGAGGGCGATCCAGAAGATGGCTGATCGAACGTAAACGCGCGAACGATTCGACTTACGAAACTAATTAATACTTAATCGATTTTGAACGCGAGGAGAGCCAGAACGCTCATTTCTGTCGAACTTTAACCGAGCAATACCTCTTCGTTTCGAAGAAGTTAACACTAAACCAAGCATTAACAGTATCTGGTAAATATTGTCTTATGAAAATGGCAACCCTATTTATTGAGATTGTCCGTAATTTTCCATATAATAGATGCTTGGACAAGGAAATTTATTCCACTATTTTCCATAAATGAATTTTTATAATTTCGTTAATTGTAAAATATAAAACCGGTCATTTGACCGTGGTAGGTTCAGTGTTAATTACTCATACATTGCGTTCAGAATCCTCTCAAGGTATAATAAATAAAGTAGCACTGTAAAGACACGATGTTAAAAACTGTAGCACTGTCAACGGCGTTAACAGCAATTATTTAAATTCCGCGTCCGCGAGAACTAAAACAATAGTTACAACCTAAAATATATCTATATTAACGCGTATCTCACTGTATCTCTTTCAAGATTGTTTCGTAAACCTACATAAACATTTAGATCCGCTTGTCGTTAACAAAAACCGAGCATTCGAACAATTGGACCGCCCTAGTATATTTTAGAAAGTAACGAACACAACAGGCAACAACGAAGGCCATCCGAAGGCGAGCCGATGATTCGCCACGACGAATAAAAACTATACTTTGGCTAGAAACAAAATGATAAAGAGGACGAAAACCCCTGTGAAACCGCCGCACCCTTTCTCTCGACGCAGGCTTCTCGCCCCTGATCCTTTGTTTTATTTATTTTATTTTATTTTTTTTTTTTGCTTTCTGCGCTACGACAAAGTACGGGTGTGTTCCATTTTCGTTCTCATAGATCTTTCCGCCTGCTTCCCCCGTTTTCGATACGGTATTTGGCAAAGACGTTTTCCAGTCTACCACGAGCAATATATTTATATATCTACGCGAATAGAGCTAATTACCTTTAATCTAATGATACCTTAGTTGCGCTGCGGCTCCGTACACCATTTACAGTGCCGGTTTTAACAGTCAAGGGCCTCGCCGTCGCTGAACGAAGCTGCGCGAACGGTAACGGCCGAACCGAGCGCTATGTACACGCAGACGAGCTCGGAGGTGTGCTTTTGGACTTAGGTCTCGATCGAAAAACTGCTTCTCGAAGGAATACTCGCAGTTGCCCGCACGCTCTTTTCGACCCACGGCCAAAGCTGCCACACTGTGAACAAATTTTTCAAAAGAACATTTATCATTACTAATCCTCCGAACGTTACGAGAGACCAGAGCTACATACAGTGGCGGACGTATACTTATGAACATAATCATTTTCAACCGTTTATTACATTTTAAAATCAAAGAGACAGATCATATACAGGTTCATCCGTTTTTAAACGGCCAAACGTCAACCAGCTATAGACGGCCCCAAATGGAACAACTTTCACCCCTAACACTTTTTTTGATATAGTTAGTTGTATTGTGGAAAGACAATTTTGAAACTCCATTAAATTCTACTGAGTGCAAAGAGAGAGAGAGAGAGTTGTAATTCAATTGCATATTTGAATTATATTGTATTTCAGTTATATTGTAACTCTACCACGTCATAATTGAATTAAATAATTCAAACCTTTCAATTAATTCGATTACTAATTATGTTAATCGGATGTGTAATTGAAATACGACATAATTGAAATATTTTAATCAGATGTGTAATTGAAATACAATATAATTGAAATACAGCTCTCCAAATTATGTATAGCACTTTCAGCTTTTCATATTTATGTTCGAAATTTAAAAAATTTGTAACGCAGAAGTTATGTCTGTTCAGATATTACAAATTTATAAATAATAAACTCCTTCTGTGTGAAACCTTCACATGGATTTTCCAACCTCTTATTACCTATGACTTTATTATTCTTTAATTTTCAATTTTAATTGAGTGACATTGTACAAAGTATTTACGAATGACATTGTAATTTAATTTGAATGAAGATCTCAATTATAAATAACAATATGATTCAATTACAATGTAATTCAATTACATTGTAATTATAATTCCTGGAGTAATTCAATTGTAATTCTGCACAACTCTGACTGAGCGCAAACAAAAATTATTTAAGATCAAGCGTAGTGTTCATCAATGGCTGACGAAAACTTGGTGAAACGATCGGGATGAAAGTCGTGGAGCACGGAGATGTAAAGCTGAAAGGATATCCAGCGCGCCACGACGGATTTACACGGGATTACAAGTTGATCCGATGGAAAATCTAAACGATGGCTTTAATCCTATCCCGGCGGTCAGTTTAAATTGTTTCTGACAGAGACGCGGGAAGCGAGTTACGAACAACCAGCGACGCGTTTCAATACATATCCACACACCGTTAGTCTTCGTTTAATTGTAATTAGACCGCGTCCGTCCGCACGAATAAAAATTCTCGTACGCTTTTGCAACAGAACTAGACTCGCGGAAAAATATTGGTAAGTGACATACTGAGCGCCGGCCACCGTTGATCACTAAAGCCGGTAAAAGAGATATTCGTCGACAAATAAAACGAAATGCTGTATTCTGGAAATTACTGCACAAACCCGTAAATAATGCCAACATTTTGTGGAAATTACACATCGAAATGCAGACAAGGATACCATTGGCGGAAAATTAATAAATGACATAAATTGTGGATGGGCGTTAAATTGTAAACCCGTGAGAACGAAAGAAAATTATTTGTATTGTACATGCCAAAAAGTTTCGGACACAAATGTTGAAAGTATCCCTAGTAGCACAAAATATTGTATACACATTCATATAATATTAAAAAGAGATTCAATCTTTTTTTAATATTCAAATATACATACAATATTTATTTTATATTACGTAACAAATATTTCTTTTTAAATATTCAGGAAATATCTGTCATGTTACGAGAAAAATATTTTTTTCTAAATATTAAATGAATCTATTTCATATTGGAAGTAGAATATTTTGGTAATTATTTATTGTACATTAGGGGCTTCCTCACCGATTTTGATGACCTTGAAATATGTTGTCAAGGTCATCGTTATGAACAACTTTTTCCTATACATGTTACCGCCGCTCAACTTTAGTTTCCGAGATATTCGCAAAAAAGTTTTAACATCTCAAAATGTGATCGGAGTAGGTATGGGTTAGAATTGAAGTTGCAAAATAAGAAAGAAAACCTTGCATCCAATATTCTACATACGAATAATAAAATATAATACTAATGTACTACAAACTACATTATAAAATACTAATGTAAAGTGTACTTATACTTCTGAATCTTCTGTACCTCCGTCGGATCCACATCACACAATTATTCACTCACAAGAATAGGTCCGAATAATTGAACAACAATCACTAAACGACACACACAACACACTTAACGAAATCGTGACAGCAAACGAGAAGATGTTACTCCGACCACGAATAAAATAATACTGCGATTTTAACCGTTCCCCTCCCACGGACGTGTGATACGAAAACAGGGAATTCCGGGAAATAGGGTCGGCGCCCCGCCATAATTTTTTTTACCTTGGTTTTGTATCTAGTGTTTATAGACCCTCAGCGTCTAACCTGCCTAGGATAACCTGACCGTACCACTTCCGTGGAAGGGATCATTGTTAAAATCGCAGTATTATTATGTTCGTGGTCGGAGTGACATCTTCTCGTTCGTTGTCACGATTTTATAAAATGTGTTGTGTGTGTGTGTGTGTGTGTTGTTTAGTGATTGTTGGTCAATTATTCGGATCTCTTCTCGTCAGGGAATAATTGTGTGCTGTGGATCCGACGGAGGTACAGAAGATTCAGAAGTAAGTACATTTTACATTAGTATTTTATAATGTAAGATTAGTATTCGTATGTGGAACATTGAATACAAGGTTTTCTATCATATTTTGCAACGTATATTAACGATCATTAATGATTTGGTATATATAGTATAATTTAATGTGGTTCAAATAAGATACTACCTTAAATCAAATATTTTTATTTTGATAACCAGATAGATAAAATGAAATATTTTTATTTTGTATTTCAAATATTTCCTTGCAATGAAAATAAGTTGAACAAGTAGTTAATATTATAAATCATAATTTTTAACATGAGAAGCTATAATAGTTAGCAAAGTATTATGTGTAGTTTAATTACGAATATGTAATATGTTGATAAACACACTACAATATCGTAATAACATTACAGGCAACAAAATATCATACAAATATAAGTTACTGTCAACTCCGATTCTTTTGTGTTACTCCGATCACTTTTTGAGATGTTGAAACTTTTTTACGAATATCTCGGAAACTAAAGCTGAGCGGCGGTAACGTGTATAGGAAAAAGTTGTTCAGAATGATGACCTTGACAACATATTTCAAGGTCATCAAAATCGGTGAGGAAGCCCCTAATGTAAATAATTACCAATATTTTTTCCAAATACAGATAATATTCCCTCAACAAGCAGTGCGCAGAAAGTAATACATATTCATAGTTTCTAATTTTTGTTATAATTTGAAACTTCTTAAATTTGAGAATTTTATTGAATGTTTTTTAAATATTGAATTTATATTTTTCAAATATTGAATTCACATTTTTTTAATATTTACTGTATATTTTTTAAATATCTAGTTTATATCCTCTGAGTATTTAGCTTATATTTTTTAAACATTCAATTTATATCTCTTGTACATGTATACAATATTCAGATCCAATATTTTTCTCATATGAAAAAATCTGGCTTAAAAAATATTTTTCCAATATTTGAAAAAAATATCTATCTAATATTTTTGTGCTACTAGGGATATTACTTCTACAGGGTGTCCCAAAAATGTACTTCCTTGAAAGAGATGATTCTTGAGGTGATTTGAAGTAACTTTTTCCTTTGCGAAAATCTTCTCCGCGACTTTGTTAATTTGGTAGGACTTTGTTAACTGTAGGAGTTTGTTATATATGTTCATTAATGTTGGTGACGATCAATCGTCGGCAGTCAGCTGGGACGATCTGACAGTCATCCGTTTGACTCGTCTGCTCGTCTCACTGGTAACCGGTTGTCATTACAAGCCAACAATCGATTTGTTTATAACAACCGGATGTTTTAGCGTGAACCGTGTAACAGCAGAATTCGTAAAACCGTCAAGCAATAAAGATCTTCTTCCTATAAATCTTGTTTTTCGTTAATAACTCCTTAAGAAAGCTGCGGAGAATATTTTCTCAAACGAAAATGTTACTTCAAATTACTTGAGGAATCAACCCTTTCAAGGAAATAGAACATTTTTGGGACACCTTGTATACACCTTCGCGAAAGCGTTTAGCGTCGACCATACTTCCAAGTTTAACCCCTTGCCCTACAATATCGAGTCAGACTCATGGATGAAGATTCTGAACGAAGTCTAATAAATATGTGTTATTTCCTTTAAACCGAAATAAAATTCTATTTCGTTGTAGTTGTACGAATACTTTTTGCGTGCTAATTTTGAGAGACTTCAGACTGTTTTATAATATATCTCATTAACGTTAACTTCACACATTTTGTAGTTGAAACATATAATAATCGTAATTGTGTTTTTGTATCATAAAAAAATGTACAATTACATAAAGAAATATATGGTTTTCTAAAACTGTAAGAGGTGTACGAATACTTTTTACACTCACTGTAAAGCTGAAACTAAAATTTAACCGTTCGGTTCGAACGAAATCGAACACTCTGGGAACTCTAACTGTTAAAGAAACAATGCCTGGAGATTATTACTCACGGTCGAAAATTTCGCGCACCCACGACGGATGTCTCTTCAGGACCAGCAAGCGCCTCCTCGGCGCTGTCGATGTCACAGATAGACTTCGGGGCTAGCGGGTGCTGGTTGGTGCTGTTGCGATTGTTGCTGCTGCTGCGTTTGCGGTTGTTGTTGTTGGTTCTGCGCCTGATGCTGCGGCAACGGTTGTTGCTGCGACGGCTGTTGCTGGTGGTGGTTATGGTTGTGATGGTGGTTCTGGCGGGTCCTCAGGACCTCGCATCGCTGCTTGTAGAGATCCCGTTCCTGCTGCACCCGTGTCAGCTCGATCTTTATCCGCTGAAGTTCGTTTTGCAGGTTTCGGTTCGTCGTCTCGAGGTCGTGGCGTTGTTGCAGCCGCTTGCTGCGACAGTTCTGAGCGTAGCCGCGGTTCTTCAGGGTCCGTCGCTTCTGCTTCAGACGCACCACCTTCACAGAACACAACAATCTGTTGTTACGAGCGAATCGATACGTTGCCGGCTGCTTGATTCCTACCGTTCATTCTTCGATTGGCACCGGCAGATTCGTTATTGTTGAATATTATGCATAGCTTAGGAGTCAGATTAACCGTGGAATAGAGATTGGAATTTAGAACGAGTAATTCCAGAATTTCTAAGAGATTAGAATAGTTCTAATACAATTTATAAGAATATTAATGAGTTTGATGATTTTGTAGACTTTTCAAACGTTACTGTTGCTTTGTAGCTGACTCGCGATTTTTGACGAATACCTTAATATTAATAGAGACGACGGTACATTTATATTTCGAGGGTCAGAAAGATGGAAGAATGAACGATAAGAAATCTACCCCTTGAAACGATCTACTTAACAAGACAGTGGAATGTGCGAAGAAATATAAGAAACCGAAACAAAATATATTTAAAAGATCAGATTCTGGCACCTGACAAGATCAGACTCATACGATACCATGAAGTAAGAAGAATGCTTCTTGATGCAACAGTCTTCCTACAAATAATAAAATTATTCACATTTTCCGTAAACGAAACATGATGTGCGTACAATGAAAATCTTTTAAACATTCGATGCAACTTCTGTTTTCATTAATCGTTGGTTACACGGGCTGCTCAGACTATCTGATCAGTATTCGCTATTTCTACTACTTATCTAGTACTTCAAAGATGCGACTTCCTTTTAAAACAAAATGTGACACGATACCGTAACTTTTGTAATTTATTTGCAATTAACCTTTGCTTACTCTTTGCAATCGTTCTGTCTCTCGTCAATTTAGTTTCGATGCCGAAACAGTTTCAAACTAACCGACCAGTTTCAGCAGAAACCTGGTGACACGAAGGTTAAGAAGTAAAATCGATAGTCCGTCGGAAGGTACATATAAATCGGAAAATTTAGCGATCTCGCCGTCGAGCTCTTCAGCAACCGTTTTTCCGGAATAAACGAAGACAATTTTGCACGCCGAGTGGATTAAATTTCGTGCGATTTAATATACGTTTCGTGTCACGTAAACCACGCGTTCTAGCCATATAATGTTATGATCAGTTTAAGACGTGTTACCACCAAAAGAAAGAGTATGGTGCATGATGTGAAATCTGGTATGCAATGAGAGAGCTCATGACAGCTAGACTGTGGATCTTTATGCAAAATACTCTGCATCGATTCTGGAAAGCAGTGGTTAAATAAAAATTCATTTCATCCCTTAATGAACGTAACAATATTTTCAAATCTTTTACAATTTTCACCCAGTTAATTCCCGTATAATTTCATAAAAATCCGCAGTGTACTGATATCGGTTTTCAAAATCTAATAGAATAAAAGTCGAGGAAGGACGACTCGGCACGGAAAATGTAAACCCTAAGCGCTTGAATGGCGACTGTAAGGCGTCACTGAAAATTGCTGTATCATTACTCAAAATATCTTCTACAATAATATCAAATTTGTTTGTATTTAGTAAATTACAGCATTAAGTAAATTGCACCATTTATATTAAATATTCTAGGTCGGAAGAAACGTTTCGTTTTGAAGTTGAAACAGCTTCGAGTGCAAAGGTTTAAGGCGGTTTGTGATTAAACAACAGACGTGATTATCGGTGAAATCCATATATGTATCCTGGTGAAAGGTTAAAGAGCAGGCCAGCGCGTTCAGGTTTCGCGCGAGTCGAATCTTGTCGGTCGGCGTCAACGATAGAATCGCTCAGCAGAAAAGAAAGGGGAAATTACCTCTACGGAAGTGGCATTAAAAAGACAAGAGACCTGACTCACCTCTTCCCGCGGGCAACCATGGAGGCGTTTGTTTAGTTCGCGCACGGAAAGGGACATGAGCAGCTCGTCGTTCATGAGTTCTTCCTGGGGGTTGTTACTGCCGCAATTCGAATAGAGGCCGTTGCCCGTCCTGTGCGCGGGACTAGGTCCTCCGGCACCGCAAGAACTCACTGAACAAACGCTCATCGGTCTTCCCGGTTGCATCGGTATCCCCTGCATGCTGTCGTCCATCCCAGACATTCCACTTCCGCCCGCGGGAAGCATCCCGCCGCCTGCACCCGCGCCCCCGTAGTACTCTATGTGACCCGACACCGTGATGTATCCACCTGCGACAATAATATTTGTCGTCCTCGAATTCTCTTTCCTGCAATCTCTATTCCCGCGCATGTAGCCTTCCCTTTCTACGGCTGATTAGAACGTACGGCGATCGTTGTTTCTCATCAGGGACCAAAAATGACACGGTTATTCTACAGTTTTCTACGATAAAAATCGTTAATAAAAAGCTGATCAATGTTGAAATTTTTCAGACAATCTACACACAATATACAAAGAAAACAATTCGCAGAACCGAATTGAAGAATTTGATTCAAAAATATCGATTTTTATACTCTTTGGTTACAAATAACAGTGTTATTAGTATCCAAAACAAATTAGATCCCCCTCGATAACTGTTGTATCGATGAAGAAAAACGGTTTCGATTGCTCGAAGCAGTTATCGATGACACAAGTTCATTTCAATTTCTCATAACAGATCTATCAATGAGAGAATTTTATTTAGATCGCTCGTAACAGTTATCGATGAGAGAAGTTCATTTCGATCACTCATAACACTTATGAATGAGATAAGTTCATTTTGATTGCTCCTAACAGTTATCACTCATCGAATTTCTTTTCACTTGTTCATAATAATAAATACTGATGAGTAGACTGCGATTCTTTATGCATTTATGGCTTATGAAAATGTTCAAAAAATGCTATAATATGTACAGTCGAGTCGGAAAGTAAGTTAACGACTGGTGTATGCAGGCAAATGAATATGACATGTCTTTAATCTTTAATAATGATAATATATGTTTTACTAACATATTTGTTTATTTCCTTACACCTCCTAAATAAAAACAATACAATAACTTGATTTTATTCATCATATTCATTGTCTACATATCACCAAATGTTAACTTACTTTCCGACTCGACTGTATATAATATTCGTTAGAATTCAGTACGATTTTTATTTGTTTTGGATCTATAGATGCTGTTCCCATGAAAAATAGGATTTTATTTCAGTTCATTTTCTTAAAATTTGTCTGCCAAAATTGGAAATTGCATAAACATCCGCAATCTACTGATGAGAAAATTAATTTCAGTTGCTTATTTAATTACCGAGCTGTCGTCTACTCTTTTTCGAATGGAGCATGCCTGTGAAATTCACTGAGAAGATTTCATACATGACGCAGACCATAAGCACAACACAAAATCTGAAAACATTTTTCAAAATTATTTCAACTCTGAAAACCAGAAATATAGACTCCCGTATTTATCAAAACTAGCGTGAATACTTCAGACTGTGCCGGCAACTCAGATTAGCGTTGTACGAAACTTGCTGTAAAATCAACGTTACATGATTTGCGGTGTGATTTGTCAGAAGAAAATTTTGAAAAACTCATGTCTGTCACATTAAATTGTGATTGTAGCAATTAATCTTATGAATCAAAAATTGCTTAAATAATTGATTGCCTACCATCTGAAAAAGTTGTACTATTTAATAATAACTATTACAAATTTCTGAACTTGAAAAAACTCTGGAAAAAATGAACTTCTCTCAGTAATAACTGTTACGAGCGATCGAAATAAATATGTCTCATCGATAACTGTTATGAGCGATCGAAATAAACTTCTCCCTTCGATAACTATTATTAGCCATCGAAATAAATTTCTCTCATTGATAACTGTTATAATTGATCGAACTGAATTTGTCTCAACGACAACATTTACCAACAACAGAAAAAATTTTCGGTTACTTGTAATCCTTATTTGTAACCAATGCGATTTTAGTCAATGACATACTTGTTATTCCATGATTTTTTTCTTTTTGATTATAACAGTTATGGTCCCTGGTTTTCACATCTTGCCACCTCTCGATCGACATCGGCCATTTTCTCGTGATTTGTAAAACTGAAGCAACCTTACGGTGCGCATACACTAGTAACTCGTGACATTTTCTTGCGGGAGCTACATGCAGAAGTGTGTGTACACTTTTTTGCAAATTTCTGAGAGCAACTATCGCGAGTTTTCAACTTTCCGGTCGCTATTTCAAAGGCGTTTGTATACACTGTGTGAGAAAAAAGAGCACATCTTGTATTTTTTGCAAGTTTTGTGGTAACAACTTTTTACTAGCATTTTGGGCTCAATATTGTCCAGAATATTCGCTCCGACAAAATTTCACGAATGCAAATGTAAATCTTGTGGTACGCAAACAGGGACACACGATGACAACACAAGCACAAAGTCCATGTTTCTCGGTTGTACATAAGCTACTGAATGATAAGTATCGAACATGGAACATAACTAATAAAATGTGCAATACCATTTTGTGAGTTGCATTTGTTAAAAGCGACAATAGATTAATGAAATTGTGCTGTGAACAGGAACTAAGTGAAATATATGTACAGAAACAAATTTCAGCTGCAATGTCGTAAAAGTGCAAAATTAACTAAAATTTAATTCTTGTAAATCTGCATATGCACTCCTATTGTGTCGCACAGAGTATGTCACAAGAATACAACGTGGTGTAGCCTCGTTATGCGACGGTAATGACATACGACTATGGGGGCACGATCATGCGCGATCATAGGGAGGGAATACTTCATTATAGTAGACGGGAGTTTGTACATTTTCGCGCTTTTGTAGACAAGGGAAGCTGAATTTAATAAATTTCTACCTTCGGGAATGGCTTTCGAGAATTAGGAATCGAATGAAGCTGTTTAAAATGCAACTAGAGATTAAAGGCGAAGCAATCTAATCATATGTATCTGATTGATGGTCTAATTCAAATTTAAAAAGTAGAATATAATGCGAATCGAAAGATTTATGAAGGCGTAAAAACAACATTCGATTAAGATTTAAAATCACTCATTGAAGGAACACGTGAAACTTTACCACCGGAATACACGGAATATAGCTCAATCATAATGCGCACAGCACTTCATCTACTTTCATCGCAAGACGAACCTATCGAGCCCCAATTGCTTCTGTCTAAACAATTTAATATTTATTTTTTTCAGATGTTCACGCTTATTGTGTAACATCCTATTTGTTCAGTGACCTGCTGCTAACTAAATTAGTATGATCACTGTATTGGAACTGATTAATGAACACTAATTGGACCCATCTCTGAAACCTTATTGACCCAGTAGCGTTTCTATCATTCTAACCCTAATACATTCTTCCACTATGCTTCTAACCGAATTATGCTTTTGTACCGCTCATAACACCGTTTATACCTTCTGCTTGACATCATGCTAAACCGGTAATACAAACTTTAAGCGAGTACGTCAGTAAATCTCATTCAACACGTTCACTACCAGCGTTTATTCCACCATAAAAGCCTTCTGTTATTCTATTACATGCGACGCATCCTCTTTTAGAATACGAAGAAAGTTATTATCACAGAAAAGTCATACATATTCTCCGAATATCACGCTACGCGTTACAATTAATTAAACAACGACATGCGCACAACTAAAGGTACGAGAGCACTACTATCGTGTCACGCGAAAACAAATGAAATCTCGCATGGCATTCTTAGAGTGTGAACCATCAGATTTCTGAATGCACCGGATGTAACCGATCTGGTGGTACAAGCCGCGAGGAAGTGAGTCTACATAAGAAATTGAGTCGAAAGAAAAGTATAATGTTTTTTCGTTTAAGGTTTCGTTTTCGAGAAAATCGAGTTTGAAAATTCAGCGAATACGCGTGCTATTAGATAGGAATCGGCTGACGCGTCTGTGCGTGACTGACCAATTCTACTTCCTGCAAATACAGCGATTACACATATATTCTCTCTATACAGGGTGTCCCGGGTTTTAATGGACAAACTTGGGGAGCATATCCCACAAGTGGAAATATAAGAAAAAAATGGTTATTTGAAGTTTGCTCAGAAACGCTTTGTTACAAAGTTATAAGCAAATAAAGTTAGAACTGATGACGGCGGATTTTACTTTACTGAACACTGAAAGGTCGAACGTGTTTATCTTATTTGTCTATTCATGTCATGTTTACTATTTTGATATGATTCGCTGTTAGTGTTAACGACCAGTTAGATAAAGAATACGTGGTGAAAATGCTTGGAGTGTTTTCAGATGAGGAATACGCTGATATTCATTTCATCTACGGATTTTGTGACGGAAATTCCCGAGTTGCTGTACGAGAGTACGAACGCAGATTTTCTTGAAGAAGAGTACCTCGTCCCTGTGTATTTATTAATACTCATCGGCAATTACGCAATTTGAGGTTCATTTAGAAGTGGGAATGAATATCATGATGTTCGGTCAGCCCTTAGGACAGCGACGACGCACGGAAAGATTCTTAAATTTGTTTGATAATACTCCTACGCAGAGATTCGACGTGCTGCATCTCAACTACAGATACCACGAAATACGATTTGGAGAACATTACGAGCCGACGATAGGTTCCCATACCGTTGTACACCTGTTCAAGAATTACTTCCATCTGATTACCGGAAACGAGTTGAGTTTTGTGACTGGTATGTAAATGCAGTAGACACGGATGAATTTTTCCCATTAAGGATATTATGGACAGACGAAGCAACTTTTACAGGACGGGGCATATTCAATTTTCATAATAATCATCCATGGGCCTACAATAATCAAAGAAATTTTCAACGCGAGTTTCGGTGTAATGTTTGGATGGATATGATTAATGACCAGCTTATTGGCCCTTTCTTTCTGCCTGAAACATTGAATGGACTGCTCTTTCAAAGATTCTTATCGAACGATTTACCAATTTTGATGGAAGACGTGCCAGTAATGCTTCGACAAAACAATTGGATACAGTTAGACGATTGTCCATCACATTATGCCAGGCCAGTTAGAAATTGGTGAAATGAAAATTATGGTGACAGGTGGATTGGTCGAGGAGGGCCAGTTATATGGCCTCCAAAATCCTCCGATTTAATTCCTCTCGATTTTTATTTATGGGGAACTTTAAAAGATAGAGTCTACAACGCAGAAGTTACTTCGTGTGAAGAATTAAAGCAACGGATTAACCCTTTGCACTCGAAACTATTTTAACTTCAAAACAAAACATTTCTTTCGACCTAGATTATTTCCTTTACATATATATATTTTTTTCATGTTATACAAGAATGGTGCAGTTCACTTGTACAATACTAAAATATTTAGTAACTTATTAAATACAATCAAATTTAGTAATGTAAAAAATATTTTGAATAATGATGCAGCAATTTTTAGTGGTGCCTTACAGTCACCATTCGAGTGCTAAGGGTTAATATCTCCGTTGCTGAAATGCAACAAAATAAGGAAGAGATTTATTCTGTAATAAGCTCCATAAAAAATCGATGTCAAGCTTGTATTTGCGCCCAAGGACGACATTTTAAAATAATCCGATAAACACGTTCGACCTTTCAATGTTCAGTAAAGTAAAATCCACCGTCATAAATTCTAACTTTATTTGTTTATAACTTTGTAATAAAGCGTTTCTGAGCAAACTTCAAATAACATTTTTTTCTTATTTCCATTTGTAAGATATGCTCCCCAAGTTTGTCCATTATACCCGGGACACCCTGTATATGTCGCCAAGACCTGGATTATAAATGTCGCGGACATACACTCCCGCTCATAAGTCTTAGGACAGTGATCATATTTGTATTCAACTCTGTAAAAATGGAATAATCGTTGCAAGATGCAAACAAACTTTTCCCTATTTAAAGGTTTACATGTCAAAGCAAGGATGCTGCTCTCGTATATCAAAAATCTTACCAAGAAGTAAACAAATATTTATATCTTTATCGAAGAATCCGCCACATTTCTTCATTACAGTTTCCACTATTCTTGGCATTCGCGTGAGCAATTTTTTTCATACTTTTTGTTGTTATATTATTCCATTCTCGTTCCAAAATATTCCATAAATACGTTTTCGAAGTAGGGTAAACGTTCCGTTCCTGTCTGTCTCGTTCATCCCCTATTTTTTTCTATGGGGTTCAAATCTAGCAATTTGGATGGCTATTTCATAATTTTTAACGAATTGTTAAGTTGAAGTTGTAATTACTACTGAACATATGAGGATAATTACATTATGTAGTTAATACAGTTAAAGGTTCATAATCTATACGAAATACCAGAGTTTTACTAAAAACCAGAGGTGTCCTAAGATTTATGAGCGGGAGTGTATACTCCGTGAGAGGCTACGAAGGTCGAGAGGCCTCGGACTCCGATGAGTTTAAACGTAACACAGCTCGGATATGTCTCCTGGACGATACATGACGCTGGCAAGACCCGTGTTGTTGACATGTATCGAGAATTCACGCGAACCCATCGGACAAACTTCAAACTCATTTTTCTCGAACACGAAAAGACATTATGTATACTTGTTTTCCGACTTGCACCGCAAGACCGGTCACGCCATGTAGGGGAGAGTTGCCAAATGCGTACTGGTCACCTAAATCGTACCAGCTCTTTTCTTTAAAAATTAATGCATTTTTATGCCTCTTGGTGGTAAAGATACGAACTTTTATTTATGTCGATAAAGTAGGACCAAAAAGTCATTCGCATGAAGTATTGTTTTGTGAATGACAGAAGCACAAAGAAATCAGGCAAGTCTGATGTCAATTTTAAACGATTTTAATCGGCCGAATTAAATATAAATCTACAGTTTCTGAGGTAGTCTTATATATTTTTGAAAACTAGCTATGTTATATTATTTATTTCTATTTAGTTTATAAAACATGCTGATAATGTTTTAATGGTTAGCTTCAATTATTTAGCGGGACGTCTTTTTCCTAAATCGTACCACACTGTGGTTTCCTAAATCGTACCAGTACGATTTAAGATACTCTTATTCAAATTTTACCGCGAAAATAAACGATTTACAATATTTCAAATTTTTTTAGCATGGGGAAGCGAAAATATTGTGAATGGACAGAAGAACAGATGAAATTAGCAATAGAGGCTTACAGAAATAAAAAATACGGATTCAACGAATGTTCTCGGCGGTATAAAATTCCAAAGCCAACGTTAAGAAGACACCCCCTTGGATTGATAGAAAGACCTACTTCTGCATTAAAAAAGGCTGGAGGAGTTTTGAAAGAAGACAATATTTATTATTGTCCTAGTTGTATTTAAGTTAAGTAATGTAATATTCCATTTTATTTTTATGTTGTATTGTATATTAAACTGAAATTAAACGCAAAATACAGTTTCTCTTATGATTTTTTTTGTATCTTTTTAATCCAACACATGAGGTACGATTTTGGAAACCGGTTGGTACCATTTAGGATTCCGGTTGCCTAAATCGTACTGTTTGCATGATCTTATACAAGTTGTTCATATCGCAATGATCTATCAATAAATATTTAAAAAATCATATTAAATTGCAACTTCGATAGTTAATACATAGATGCAAAACATAATTTTTGCTCAAATTCCTACTAAAGAATATATAAACTGCCTTCGAAATTAAGTGGTACGCATTCGGCAACTCTCCCCTATGTATGTATTATTTCCTGTGTGTGTTACGCCATAGCTCATGTTTTCGCGTGACGGTAGTGTGCTCCTACCTTTGTTTCTTTACACGATTCAAAAAACCGTGGCCGTCATGCTGATAGCGAACGTGTTACTCAAGAAGGACGTTTAGGTTGACCGTAAGGTGCTCGATGGCCACATCAGAGAAAGCCTACCGCCGCGAACAATTGAAAACCCTGATCGCAGCACTCACCAGGGTGCGCTCTACCGTGACGCTGCAGGTGGTGCAATTGGTCCTGGAACTGGACCTGGTGGTTAGGCGTGGAGGACCAAGCCTCGTGATGATGTTCCGGCGTTTGATCCTGGGGACAATGAGGCCTGAGATCGAGCGGTTCCTGCCTGAGGGACTGCGTCAACCAGCTCATGCCACCGTTGCCCGGATGCATCTCGTCCTGCACCAACGAGCCCGGCTGTTGCAACTGCAGGAGAAGACCTCTTTCCCGCGGGTCCCGTTCGCCGCGATGCAAATGCAACGGCGGCGGCGATGCAGACACCGGAGGCGTGTCCGGCGGGGTCCCAGGGTGCGACAGGGTCGTCAGGTGAGACGCTGCACCTGGGGGTGCTTTCACCAGGACCCCGTGTTGCACCTGAATGTGCGGCTGCCCGTAGAGCGGATGGGGCTGCTCGAGCTCGTGCGCCGGTGGTGTCAATGGCGCCAGAGCCAGACCTTGCGCCTGCACCTGTGCAGGTAACTGCACCACGCTACCGTTCACCATCATTGGAGAGCTTATTCGTACCTGCGCACACAACCAAGAATACCGGTTAGGAACTTTTCTTTTAACAAAACCGATTCTACGAGTCAAACTTACAAGGGAACGCATTCAGGTTGCACAAGCTGATTTTGATGAAACTTGTGCGAGGGATAGTGCCTAGAAAAATATGTAACATACATATATATATATCTTTTATTGGCCATCAAACAACAAACAACCTTCAAATATTCGGGGCCAAAAACACGGTACAGCTTTGGAAATATCTCAAAATATTTTCCAGGACATATCTCTCGCACAAGTTTCATCAAAATCGGCTTGTGCAAGCTGGAATATATTCGCTCGTTAAGCGGCACCGACGGCTACCACGATAAATTAAATTCTATGCCTTCCCTAGTGCTCGATATTATAATATATAATATATATTGTACAGTAAACTCTGTCTGAAGAGTTCAGTAATGTACCTACTAAAATACGAACTTCCCAGTTATGAGATTCACAGTTTCTCTTTTATTTGGATAAGTCGGTAACTTCGTGTGCTGAGATCGGCAATTCTGACGTTGATCAACCCCCTCAGCATGAACGCGGAGTGTGTTTTTCATTGGATTTTTATGATTTGGAAATTATAGAGGACCGGACGAGTAAAAAATTTCGAGTTTCTTGGTCGATTGCTAGCAGAGAAATTATCTGAATTTTATTTCGATTCGCTATCTGTATATTCTTATCTGGTACCGATGTTTAAGAAATTACGTAAGCGCAAAACGTGCGCGAGCTTTGGCTAAACATGCAACTAGTGATCTCTCTGGGTAATTTTCATTCACAAAGCTGTAATCGCATGTAACGATCTGTAAAATTCGCCGGCTCGCGCGTGCAACAACGACGTTGTTTATTGCGATAAAGCCGTTATAAAAAGCGTATTTCGAGCGTATATTAAAAGTGTTCTCCAGCGATACGTCAACGTTGCCCGCTATTTATGCATTTATTATTTGCCGGATTATGCGCGCGTGCAGCTACGTTATTATCCGCGCAAATAAGCCGCGTTATAATTTCACGCGTGTACAATGCAAACGGTGCACGTGACTCCATTTACACGCGCGATACCAACGTCGGCAAAAATTATCAGTGCACAGCAGATAATCACGCACGTAAATAAAGTCGTCTTCCCTGTACTCGCTAACTACGTGCGAACGGCCAACGTATGAATGACTTTGGACACACCGTGTTTGTCACGTAGTATACAAATTTGTGTTTCAATCGCGACGCGAAACACTCGGGATCGATGTTTTGACTTGTGTTCTTGTTGTATTAGTCCGACATAAGCAACATGAAAAAACTTTGTCATGCTAACACTGATTCTTCCGATTTATCTTTTTAAGTATACAGATAACATCAGTGTTGTATTTTTGATTGATCGAGACGTAAGTTTCATGTCGGTTGACTGTACGCTTGAGCATTTTATATGTGCAACTTGTCGAGTTAAAGAATATTTTGTCAACATCTTACAGAAAACAAACTCGTAAAACAGCCACTTACAAATTGTTTACGTTTCAACGCGAAGTAACATGAAACATTAATTTTGGAAATAATAATAATAATTCACTGAAAGGAACAGAGAATTTACGTGTTTAACACTAGGCTTACGGAACACTAGAAGTGACCAATTTGCATTACTTTATAAAAATAACAAGAGCGTACTACTCACACATTTTTAGCAATGTTTTTAAAATAATGTATAACCGAAGAAATAAATTGGCTGAATAATTTCTCATGTGTGCATCCTCAGAATTTTAATAATTTTCAATTAAAAACATTAGAACCTGCAAAACCTAGTGTTAATATCAGCACGTTACTTTGGTCCATGCCTACTGGTTTTTATATTTATCAAAGCGTGCTTGTAAAATTCACATTATTTTCTGTGAACTTCCTTTTAATTACAACTATTGTATAAACGACGTAGGCATTATTAATCACCGTATGGCAACACTCACTTTCCAAGTAATTTAAGCAAAGCGTCACTGATAGATAAAATGCAAGTTACAACGCATAAGTATTCTTTTGCTCATAAGTATTGTTACCGAAAATAATCTACATAACTGTAAGATTGAAAAAATAAGCAATTTAATTTACCCCTGTGTCGCATTAGAAAGTAAGGAAACGTTTCGTAGTATTAGCACATTGTGGTCCAGTATAACTTCCAAAAAAACATCTTTTGCGACCGAGAAAAATATAGAATTAGCTAACAAATGCCTCAATATTTTCAAGTTCTAGACGTCACAATGAATCGCGATTAGGACACATATGGAACAACCGTGTGGAACTATGTGCACATCCATACGTGGCAAACTGAAATGTCCATTGAGTTTCAAGCAAGCTCTTTCACTTTACTTCGAATCAAACGGAACATCTTAACCCCTTGCTCCACAAGAAGATTCTGTACAGAGTCTAATAAATATGTATGTTATTAATTTCCTTTAACACTAAACCTACCACGGTCAAAGTGACCGGTTTTCTATTTCACAATTATTGAAATAGTAAAAACGTTTTCATAGGAAATTGCTGAATTGACTTGTTTATTTGAGTACATATTATAATGAAAATTGTACAAAGTTTAAATAAATTCAGTCTTCTGCCTTCTATAAGACGTTTCACTTTTGTGCTCGGTAGGTTTAGTGTTAAACCGAAATAAAATTCTATTTTGTTGTAGTTGATGTATGTACTTTGGAGAAAAACATAGGCATACAATAAATATAAGCTTTTTTTCTATGAAATTCTGAACGATGAAGAATTTCTACTCATTATAATCACAAAATAAATAGCAGTGCAAGGGGTTAACTTTCTATTCGAAAACCACAAGTTTAAACTGACCGATCACATTTTATTAAAAAAAAACTTGGGAACCGTTTTTCTTTCAATAGAAAAAATCAAAGGCCTGCTGCAGCTGCTTGCAGAAAACCAAAAACTCCGAAAACAAAAACCGAGGCGTCAAATGAAATTCTAGGTGATTCTTGTAGGTGATGTATGTGCTTTGGAGAAAAACATAGGCATACAATAAATATAAGCTTTTTTTCTATGAAATTCCGAACGATGAAGAATTTCTACTCATTATAATCACAAAATAAATAGCAGTGCAAGGGGTTAACTTTCTATTCGAAAACCACAAGTTTAAACTGACCGATCACATTTTATTTAAAAAAAACTTGGGAACCGTTTTTCTTTCAATAGAAAAAATCAAAGGCCTGCTGCAGCTGCTTGCAGCGAACCAAAAACTCCGAAAACGAAAACCAATCTTCCAATGAATCGTCGATGAAACAAACGACACAATCGTGGCACTATATAAACCGTGAAACTTTTTAAATTCCACAGGAAGATAATATATGTAGTTCTCGAAAGTAAAAGGAACCTTGAGGGAAGAAAAACGAGTTTAAAAACGAGAGCGTCTACCCGTTGTAAGTGTTAAATTAACCCTCGGATGGAACGATCCGATCTAGATTCTAATTGGTAGCAGTCAGTTTGAATCATGAACTATTTACCTATATCGAGTCGAATAAGAAAATGAACTGAAAAGTCGCAGAGAAAAGAAAATTGCTAGAGATTCGAATGGATGTAAGAATGAGCGTCATAAATAGCGAAAATGGTAATGCGTCCGAGGGTTAATCATTCGTGGAGAAGAACAGAGACCACTAACCTCCCGTTTGACGTCGGCGGGATCGAGATGATCGAGAACAAACTCCTGTACGTATTCCCTCGCGAGATGGTCCTCGGCTTCCATCTTAACCTCGTCGACCTCTACCTCCACCTCCTGCGCCTCCACCTCCTCTACCGTATCGGTTGCGGCCGCATACGGGTGCGTCTTCTGGCTGCCACCGCCGCCTCCACCGCCGCCTCCACCGCCGTCGTCCTCGCCACCTCCTCGACAACTCGTCACCGTTTGTTGCGTCGTGACCACCTTTCCGCTCGACTCCGCCTAACGACCCGAAGCCTCCGCTCGCGTTCTCTCTTGCTCTTTCTCTCTCTCTCTTTATCTTTCTTCTCCTTCCTCGCCTGTCTCTTTCTCTCTCTCTCCCTCTCTCCTCCCGCGAACGTGACACCGATTACGGCACGGCCACGTGAGCAGAACGATCGATTTTCACCTGGCGGAATCACTGATCCTTGATACGATCCCCGATAACGAGAAACCACGGACTACCCTCGTCGAACCTCCCTTACTCGACGGATACCTGTTACCCCTGTTACCGAGGGCTCGAAATCTGTTCGTTCAGAGTAGCTAGTGTCGCGTCCAGTAGTATCGGTCAATCACTGCAAAGTCATAATTCATTGCACCATCATCGTTGCCGAACAAACGAATCAAAATCACTTTCGGCGATTGTTTCCGAAGGTCTGTACCGTTACGACGCGTCGTTACCGGCCATCCATTGGCAGCACTGTCACCCGCATAACACACTTCTCCTCAAGGTTCCCGCCAAAATAACAATCCTGAACCCGACGGACCTTTCCTCCCTCGACTGCCGAGAGGTCTGCGGACACCGGGTGGTGGTTAAAGAGCGGATCGTCGACACGATCGAGGGAGCCGTGCGTACCACGCAGAAACCAAAATGGTACCGACGCGGCCCGAAATCCGCAGGCTTTCCGCGGTTTCTCGTGCGCGCACACGAGCGTATGCGTAGGCACACGGCCGACGGAAAAGGGAAAAAGAAGACGCGTGGTAAGCAGCGCCGAATACGTCGTCCGAGTGGTGACTGGTCCGACGAGTGCGGCGGAGAGTGGCTCTGCGCGCAGGACTCGGTGACGTTGCCGGTGGGCGTGGCCGGGGTTACTCGGCCCTCCGGCCGACGCGACGATTGGCCCGCGAGCGAAGAGGTCGCCATTTGCACACTCCTCTCGCGCCCCACCATCGCCGCCACCTTGTCACTCCCGGCACGGATCCGGTTCCTCCACGGAGGCACCATTAATTTCTAAAGTGATTATTATAATTTTTCAGCGACCTACCTCCCCACCCCTTCCACCGACACCTAACCCCACCACACCACCCGCATCCCCCCCACCCCTCGAACCCAGCCCCTCCCACGATCCTTCGCGGCGTCTCTCTTTCCTCGGGATTTCAATTTAGCGCTCTGCTCGGTATATAGGGGTGACCCGTTATCGCGCGACCGCGATCTCGAATCGGTGAGCGCTTCCACGATTCTCCACTGAGCCACCGCGACGACTTATATGCGATACCATAGTCCGACGCCTGTACACCTGGATCACCATGCTTGCCCATGAAATACCGCTGACCACCCATTCGCTGCGAATTAGGCAACTCGTCCTGCACCTTTTAATTGTTACGGGCTTTTCGTTTTTGGAACGACCCTGTTCCCGTGACTCGATTCCGGATATTACACGCTCGATCCACCGTGACACTCCCGGATGCAGAGGGTGGCCGTTGGATGTTTGACACGCTAAATGTCACGGTGGACATCGAATTACTTGAAAATGATTCTCATAAAATTAACTGAAATATTACCTTATTCGGATGCTGAAATTAAGTAACTATAACGTAGCGTAAGAAGTTCATTCAACGGTTGTTATTAATAACTAAAATGCACAATTTTATGCAAAATAAGAATTGTCTAGAAGCAGATATTTCTCTCCCTGTTTAATAACTTCAAAACGTTACTCTTTCAAATTGCACCTACCCATTTCTTCCATAAAATCCGCTGTCTATCAGTAACGCTAATTTCTTCGATGAACAAAATAAATGAAACTTGTGTGAAATGCATAAAATTTGCGTGGCAGTCAACGTGTTTTGAAAATGAGCATGATCTGAACACGCTGCCACGTCGATTAAATCTGAGCGATACGATTCTTCGTCCATTATTAAGGTTAATTTTTATCGCATCGTATTCGTAAGTCGAATTTCATTCAGATTTGTAGGATCTAAAAATGTTCTCGTTAACTAGAATTTGCGATGTCATCCACGACCAATAATCCCGTGAGTGTAAAATTCGTCTGTATAGAAATACATTTTATGCAATTGAAAATGATATAGGTACAAGTAATGCGGAAATTTCTCGATGATTTAAAATTGCAATTGGTAAAAAATATGCGTCTGACAATTCTGTAATAGAAAATACACAGTCACAATTAGATTGTGGATTTTATGCGCTGTTAGGGCAATCTTTTCTAATAATAATTGAGTCGACACTTCACATTTCCGGTATGTTTCTGACGTTAATTGTGCTGCAAAGATCAATCGTGCGGTAATATGATAAAATTTTGTAGTTGCGGTCAATAATTACGCGCGATAAGTGTTCGAAACTGCATCGACTGCATGGATTCGGTTTTTTTTTTTTTGTTTTTTTGTTAAGGAAAGACGGGGCATTGGCAGCGCGTGCACCGGAGAGGCAAGCCGATGGCGCGAATCACGAACTCGCATCTAAATAGGTTTCCGCAAATGTCTACGAATCTACCCCTGCTTAGCAGTCTATATTCTGTACCCATTTCTCGGGTGGCACGACTTTAAAATGCTTCATGAATATCAAATTTTCGTTCTCTCGCAGCGAGAGAGAGCCTCCCCCGCATCCTCTCTCCTTCGCTGTCTGTCTCCCCCTACCAGTCTTTTTTGCCCTTTATTTCCCGTTACCACCCGTTCGCGTCCCTTGGTAACAAAATTTGTTGCGCGTGCAAACGATGCGCCTTTTAAAAGTTTTAATAAGCGCTCCTCTCCGCCGTTATTAAATCAAAAAATTCGTCGCGCACAACATGAACGGCTACATTCCGCATTAATTAAGTCGTTACGGCGACATTACCGGTAAGGATAAATTAAAAACAATCTACTTAGTTAGTAAAAAAAAAAAAAAACAAACTAATTCGATCGAGTTAAAATAGAAAACGAGAATAGATGAAATACTAAAGGAGAAGTTTCACTGTAATTTCCGAGACCGGCGCGAGAGTTAAATGTAACAAAGTCCTTAACGAGCATCGTTGTTTAACACGTTGACTGCCATGTCACCCATACATGGGTGACGCGGAATTATTTGTTCAGTCTTTAAAATGAATTTTTACGTTAATATATTCATTGTACCAAATTTGATTAGAATCTGTAAAATGCAAGAAAGTTGGAGAACTACACAACATCGTACATTTAATTTTGTTTCAATTTCTATTTTATTAAATGGCTTACTTTGATTTCATGGAATTTTTTAGCTTTCTTGTTTGGCGATCAAAGCGTTAATCTTCGCTACAAAAACATATCCGCAAAAGTGTAAGTTTGCATAGTAACAGCTGGACGATTCTGCCGATTATATAATTTTAAAACGATTTCCATTGAAATCTATGAATAAACGCTTTGGCTAGTTCATAGGCTGCGAGTGTTGTTGCAACCGTATCGCGTCACGCATTTCGTAATTCCCGATTCAATTACTGCCGCATGCTCGGCGATTGGAAAAACGGCGAATTTTTCTTCCGGCGCGAGGCGCGTGCGATTTGTCATTGAAACGCGATCGAACGACACAGAATTGTGTGCCAATTAAGCGGACGGCGCGGGAATCGAAGAGCGGAGATTTCGTTTCCGGGGCGCAAGGAGGAGACGAAGGGAACTTTAAGGGTCTATCCGTACTTTAATCCGGCGAGCCAAGGTGACAGGACAGACAAAATTTTGTTGGTCTAGACCGGCAAGTGTCGCGAGAACCTGAAATAGAACGGTGAGGCGACGACGATAGGGATTGGCCATTTTGTTCAGCGGAGGAATTCGTCGACGTTGCACTTCGACATCCTCTGCCCGCCGCCTTTCTTTTCGCTCGCTCCTCAACGTTCGACCTGTACTCGATACGTCCTGCTCGGTTTCTCGGCACAAGTCCGACAAATTTTCCACTGGCCCGTGAATCACGCGAGCGACGTGGCACGCGTGTCGATTATGTCAATTAAAATCATTCGAATCGCCTTCCTCCCACGTCGAGAATTTCTTTGCTTTCAACCACAGATATTTTCGTTTCGTTCGCTCGGATTTCCATAGCCTCCTGACATACTAATTAAGTGAAATTCAATGTGACCAAACGATCCGTGAAGTTGTTCCGACAAGCAACGTAATCAAGATGGCCTGCGAACATGAAACCCCGTGCAACAGATTTGTTAACAGCTGATATTAACTGTTTATTTATGTACAATTCCTTAAAAGGGGTGAACAATGAAATATCCATGGAACAGTAGACGGACTTTGTTAACAGTAGACTTTATGCAATTTCCAATTTTAATAGACAAGTTTTAAGAAAGTGGAATGAAATGAAATCCTATTTTTAATGGGAACGGCCTTGATAGATTAAAACAAAAATAAAAAACCGTACTAAATTCTGTCGAATTTTATATTCCAGCATTTTTTCGAAATTTTCATGAGCCATAAATGCATAAAGATCCACAGTCCTGCTTTGGTAAAAATGAATTTCGGTTTTCAGCCTCTGTCACGCTTGGTTGCTGGAATGCGGATTTTTATGTGAATTCTCATTTTCGAGGATTAGTTAATTAAACGCCATTTATGGTAATTTATTATGCCAATAAACATCGCTGTTAAGTAAACTAGGGTTTGTGTTGGAAATCAAAATTTATATGTTCTGAATTTTATTTAGCATTCATTATACAAATGGTTTGCGAAGATTCCAGAGACTCTCCCGTATAAAAAGACATATATTTTTATAACGTCGTAAACGTTCGCGATTATTTGGACAATGTTTAGCGAGATCCATCGTACACCATCCTTTCTGTATTCAACTTCATTCGAAAATGAAGATTCCAAAACAAAATGGAACTGCTCCAAACAGTGGAGCAGATATTCTATCAAACCGAGCTGCAACGTCGATGATGTTTTCGATCGAGAAAATAAAATAGTTCCGCGCGACACGAGGCACAATCAGGGATTCTCGGTACCGACGATCGCTTGACATTTGACTTATAATTATACATTTGAATTTGATATGTATGTACTCGGCTGGTGTTAAAAATTGGAAGAAGCATTACGAGCGGTATTGTGTACACGTCCTGGCGCAACGCGTGCCAAAGATTTACCGACAACAATAACTGTACATCAAGGATGCAACAAGTGTGCAACATCAACATCTTTTTCTTAACGAACTTGACATTGTAGACGGGCAGATAAACATCGAATGATGTAACATGCTGCGCGATCAATGAAGTTTCCTTACGAAGTGAAAACGAATTAGTGGACGCAGCAGACGAAACCGAAAAATCTTTGTCATGCTAGCACTGTTTCTTCCTTTTCAAGTACAGATAACAAGTTTCATGTCGGTTGACTGTACGCTTGAGCATTTTATATGTGCAACTTGTCGAGTTAAAGAATATTTTGTCAACATCTTACAGAAAACAAACTCGTAAAACAGCCAATTATAAATTGTTTACGTTTCAACGCGAAGTAACATGAAACATTAATTCTGGAAATAATAATAATAATTCACTGAAAGGAACAGAGAATTTACGTGTTTAACACTATGTAGGCTTACGGAACACTAGAAGTGACCAATTTGCATTACTTTATAAAAATAACAAGAGCGTGCTACTCACATTTTTAGCAATGTTTTTAAAATAATGTGTAACCGAAGAAATAAATTGGCTGAATAATTTCTCATGTGTGCATCCTCAGAATTTTAATAATTTTCAATTAAAAACATTAGAACCTGTAAACCTAGTGTTAATATCAGCACATTACTTTGGTCCATGCCTACTGGTTTTTATATTTATCAAAGCGTGCTTGTAAAATTCACATTATTTTCTGTGAACTTCCTTTTAATTACAACTATTGTATAAACGACGTAGGCATTATTAATCACCGTATGGCAACACTCACTTTCCAAGTAATTTAAGTAAAGCGTCACTGATAGATAAAATGCAAGTTACAACGCATAAGTATTCTTTTGCTCATTAGTATTGTTACCGAAAATAATCTACAAAACTGTAAGATTGAAAAAATAAGCAATTTAATTTACCCCTGTGTCGCATTAGAAAGTAAGGAAACGTTTCGTAGTATTAGCACATTGTGGTCCAGTATAACTTCCAAAAAAACATCTTTTGCGACCGAGAAAAATATAGAATTAGCTAACAAATGCCTCAATATTTTCAAGTTCTAGATATCACAATGAATCGCGATTAGGACACATATGGAACAACCGTGTGGAACTATGTGCACATCCATACGTGGCAAACTGAAATGTCCAGTGAGTTTCAAGCAAGCTTTCACTTTACTTCGAATCAAACGAAACATCTTAACCCCTTGCTCCACAAGAAGATTCTGTACAGAGTCTAATAAATATGTATGTTATTAATTTCCTTTAACACTAAACCTACCACGGTCAAAGTGACCGGTTTTCTATTTCACAATTATTGAAATAATAAAAACGTTTTCATAGGAAATTGCTGAATTGAATTGTTTATTTGAGTACATATTATAATGAAAATCGTACAAAGTTTAAATAAATTCAGTCTTCTGCCTTCTATAAGACGTTTCACTTTCGTGCTCGGTAGGTTTAGTGTTAAACCGAAATAAAATTCTATTTTGTTGTAGTTGATGTATGTACATTGGAGAAAAACATAGGCATACAATAAATATAAGCTTTTTTTCTATGAAATTCTGAACGATGAAGAATTTCTACTCATTATAATCACAAAATAAATAGCAGTGCAAGGGGTTAACTTTCTATTCGAAAACCACAAGTTTAAACTGACCGATCACATTTTATTGAAAAAAAACTTGGGAACCGTTTTTCTTTCAATAGAAAAAGTCAAAGGCCTGCTGCAGCTGCTTGCAGAAAACCAAAATCTCCGAAAACAAAAACCGAGGCGTCAAATGAAATTCTAGGTGATTCTTGTAGGTGATGTATGTCCTTTGGAGAAAAACATAGGCATACAATAAATATAAGCTTTTTTTCTATGAAATTCTGAACGATGAAGAATTTCTACTCATTATAATCACAAAATAAATAGCAGTGCAAGGGGTTAACTTTCTATTCGAAAACCACAAGTTTAAACTGACCGATCACATTTTTTTGACAAAAACTTGGGAACCGTTTTTTTCAATAGAAAAAATCAAAGGCCTGCTGCAGCTGCTTGCAGAAAACCAAAAACTCCGAAAACAAAAACCAAGGCGTCAACTGAAATTCTATTTTCAGTGGTAGGTCTGAAATAAAGAAAAATTCTACTAAATTCCGTCGAACGTTATGTTTTAGAAATTTTTGTTAATTTTCAGAAGCCATAAATGCACACAGATCCGCAGCCTAAAACAAATTAGCGGATTTCCTGTACGCGCGACATCATATCCGGTTGTCGTGATGCTTCTACACCGCGAGATCTAGAAGAGTGACGTATGGGAATCTAGCGGAATCGGTCGGCGCGCAACAAACTTTTACCGCAGGATTTACAGCAAGCAATTGCATTCGAAAACCAAACAGGAGAAGCTCCGGTTTACTCCCTGGCTATCTCTCTCTCCCTTTCTCTGTTCTCTGTTCCTCTCGGTAAGTCTCGGTCACTGCGAACGAATCCATCGGACCGCTTCCTCGATCTTAACTCGAATGCCAATCTCGGTCATTTATCCATCTCCCGGGGACTCGAGTCGTTCATCGAACGACTCCGAATCACCGATATATCCAGAACTTTGTCCCGTTATCCTTCCTCCCCGCCCGGAATCTATCCGTTTCCATGCTCCTCTTCACGCAGTAAAAAAAAAGACCAGGAGAGAGAGAGGAAGAGAGAGAGAGAGAGACAGAGTAAATAAAATCCTCGACACGAGGCATTGATCGTCGAATCAAAGAGAGGCGAGTAAGATCATACCCTTTCCAACGACCGGTTCGATAACCTTGCCTATCGAGAAAAGTTCGACCGAACGTCACAGTGTAATCTTTTCCTCTGATTATAATTTTTACATCGGTTCAAGCTCGTAGATTCTTTGTGGTTTTTCTCTTTCTTTTTCATTCGGTCACCACACGACCTGGGAAACGATTATTGTGTTTTAATCGATAGTTCGAAATATTTTTGGAAAGCGACACGAGTCTCCGGGTGGTCTGGATGACCGTTCAATTATGGGGAACCGTTTCATCCGATGGCGCGAGTAGTATCGGAAATGATGTACAAAACTGGCCAAGACAGCCTTGCCAAGATTGTACGGTACTACTGTTGAAGAGTCCGAGAATTTTAATGCGGAATATAAACTCCGTGTGCCCACTCCTGTCCTGCCCCTTCTTCCTTGCAAAATTGAATGAAATGAAACACTGTTCCAGTATTAGGGGAGAGTTGCCAAATGCGTACTGGTCACCTAAATCGTACGAGCTCTTTTCTTTAAAAATTAATGCATTTTGATGCCTCTTGGTGGTAAAGATACGAACTTTTATTTATGACGATAAAGTAGGACCAAAAAGTCATTCGCATGAAGTATTGTTTTGTGAATGACAGAAGCACAAAGAAATCAGGCAAGTCTGATGTCAATTTTAAACGATTTTAATCGGCCGAATTCAATATAAATCTACAGCTTCTGAGGTAGTCTTATATAATTTTGAAAACTAGCTATGTTATATTATTTATTTCTATTTAGTTTATAAAACATGCTGATAATGTTTTAAAGGTTAGCTTCAATTATTTAGCGGGACGTCTTTTTCCTAAATCCTACCACACTGTGGTTTCCTAAATCGTACCAGTACGATTTAAGATACTGTTATCCAAATTTTACCGCGAAAATAAACGATTTACAATATTTCAAATTTTTTTAGCATGGGAAAGTAGCTTACAGTAGCCCCTATAAAAAGGAATTAGTTGCAATGAAAACAAAACAAATGAAACAAAGAAAAATTAATTTCACGACTTCAACCAGCACCGCTGCTCCAGTTCTCGTAGAAGTGGAGAATGAAAACGATTGGTTCTGTTTTCTTTGCAATAATTCTTATTTAGAAGACATGATCCAATGCTTAAAGTGCCAAAAGTGGGTACATGAAGCTTGTGGAGGAGTTTTGAAAAAGGACAATATTTATTATTGTCCTAGTTGTATTTAAGTTAAGTAATGTAATATTTCATTTTATTTTTATGTTGTATTGTATATTCAACTGAAATTAAACGCAAAATACAGTTTCTCTTATGATTTTTTTGTATCTTTTTAATCCAACACATGAGGTACGATTTTGGAAACCGGCTGGTACCATTTAGGATACCGGTTGCCTAAATCGTACTGTTTGCATGATCTTATAAAAGTGTTCATATCACAATGATCTATCAATAAATATTTAAAAAATCGTATTAAATTGCAACTTCGATAGTTAATACATAGATGCAAAACATAATTTTTGCTCAAATTCCTACTCAAGAATATATAAACTGCCTTCGAAATTCAGTGGTACGCATTCGGCAACTCTCCCCTAACACTTTGACTGCCAAACTAGAGACCTGAAAAATCTCCATGAAATCAAAGTAAGTTATTTAATGAAATAAAAATTGGAAAAAAATTCAATGTGTGATACTGACAAGTAGTCCTCCAACTTTCTTGAATTTTTGCGGATTCTAATCGAATTTGATACAATGAATATATTAATGTAACAATTAATTTTAAAACCTGGACAAATAATTCCGTCACCTACATATGGGTGACATGGCAGTCAACGTGCTAATAAAGCGATCCCTGAAATATATATTTCGTTTTTTTTTCATGTAACGACTAGACTGCGAATCTTTATGCATTTATGGCTTCCGAAAATTTTCAAAAAATGCTATAACATAAAATTCCGCAGAATACTACTACTACTGAAAATTAGATTGTAGTTGTTTCCACTTTCCTAATATTTGCCGACAAAAATTGAAAATTGCATAAACATCCGCACTCTAGTAACGACATATTCCTTTAGGATAGAACAAAATTCTATTGAATTGGCTTCCCATTCGGTCTTCTCGTTTTTGTTCCTACTGTACGGCAATTAGACTGTGGATTTTTGCATTTCTGATAAAGAGTAGATGTTATTCGTACAACGGTATAAATATCAAACGAAGACACTGGAAGGATGGTAATGCTCGTATTTTATCAAGCGCATATACTATCAAACGTTAGGCAAGAATGCTTTCGACCAATCCGATAACGCGTTTTTGTTCATGTAACAATAGAATGAAATTGAAAAATGATTAGTAGCTGAGGTGAAAATAATCGACTCTCCTAAGAAAAATGACTGGAAGACGAATCTCGCGATTATATCGTGTACGACTTGAACATGAGCACATTTTACAGAGCGATGCTTCAACATCCACTGAATTCAAAATGGCTGCAGATGACGCAATTATGACACACACACACGCGCGCGCACAGACACACACACGTCAAAGAACAATATGTGTGCAGTACATCGCCGAATGTTGTGATTCTTTGAACTTTAACCTTCCGCGACCTCGATCCGGTTACACATGTAGAATGAAGTCACTTGTGTACATCGATAACAAACTTCCGGCACGTGTGTATCTTGAACATTGGACGAAATCCTTCGAGGAACGAAAACTCAACTTAATATTTACTTTACCGTTTGAATTGAATTTACCGAACGTCTACTATTCGGATCGTCCGTTGTTCCACAGAAAAGACACTCGACTGGTCTCTTCCCTTGAACGCGTGACAAATCGGGTTCGAATCCCGTCGGCGAGGCCACGGTGGCCATGGACGGTCACGAGGCGTTAATCTATCCGGATGCAAATTAAAAGTCATCAGCCGCGGCTCCACGGCCCTAAGGAGGTTAAGTTTATGAACGCGCTTCAGCATGAGACTAAGACCACGAGAGGAGCAAGAGTAAAGGTGGCTGGCACCGGAGGGTGAAGGAGGAACGAGGGAGAGTGCTGAGCCAGCATAGCCGGCTTGCCAGCCTGCACATCGATACCAACCAGTCAGCCAGCAAGCCAACCTACCAATGAACCCACCTACAGTCGATAGAAACGTTTTTCCTACGGGGAACCGTTACATATGCGATAATTTCCGGAAAATTGGAAAATACTGCTCGACGAACTCGCTCCGGTTCACTCGCCGCGTTCCGTTCATTAGCTAGCCGGTGGACAAAACGTTTTATTAGCCGCAGACATTCGTTCGATGCCTTTTCATCGAATCAACTGCGAAACCGTTTCCAGTAGGTGCTCGCTCGTTGCACGAAAACGGGACCGGAATCTCCGCCAAGATTCCAGGCTTTTGCAAGGAACGAGGTGTCCCATCAATCGCGTATAACATTTCCCACATAGAACTCTCCCCCACTATTAAGGGGTTATATACAGTTAGGAGGCACAAAAAAAGCGATTTTTTAAGAATTTTTCCTGCGAAGACCTTTACATCTATTAATGTAAAAATTTGTACACATATTATGGTAACTTTTAACTGTATTTTAACATTTTTTATTTGTAAAAATAATAATTTTGAAACCTGCTGTAGCTGATCTCCTCGAGCTCCTCTAAAAAAAGGCGCCTTGCGGTGACCACTATATCTCTGGACTGGATCATCAAAAATGAAAAAACCAAACTGATTTCGTTAAAGAAACGTATAATCTAGTAATTAATCGAAGGAATAAGCAAAATAAAATTTTGTGACAAAATGGCGGCTTTTCAAAGAAAAAAATCGGTTTTTCACCAAAATTTTGGCCTTAAATTGTTTATAAAAAAAAAATATTCATCGGAGAGAAAAAAGCTTGGATTAATTACTAAAAAATATACTTAAGAAGCTTGTGTTAAAATTTGAGAGTGATCGGTTCAGCCGTTTCCGAGAAATCTTGGTCACCGACTTTGAAAACACAGTTTCGAGAAAAACGCGTCGAAAGATCGCCTCCTACTTTCAAACGCTCTGACACGTCTTTACAAATAGGCGTGTAACTTTGAAAATAATCGCCGGATTGACTTGACATTTTTTGTGCGTATACTTAAATATATGTACATTACGAAAATGAAATAAAAAAAAAATCGATTTTTTGAAAATTCTAACTGTATATAACCCCTTAAATATGGATGTACAATATACAACAATATACAACAATGTGAAGAAGCAGTCGCCAAATTTGCATTTCCACTGACTGAACTATGTTCCCCAGCGCGAATAAAATGCAAAAAACTTCACGTAAGGAACCTACTGTAATTATATTTTTTACTATTTATTTCAGCAATAGCTTTTGATTCGATTTTAAGAAAGTTGTTTGTTTTCAAAGGGTGCATGAATAATTTGTACACCCACCCAGAGAAGTACAATGCTTTGCTGCATAAATTTTTATTTTGAAAGTACAAACCTTGTTCAAAGATTGAACGCGCAGAACGGTTTTGCGATGTACTGTAAAATTAGCGATTGTTAGAGGTAAATATTGTTCTCTATGCTGGCGAGAATAACTTTGCAATCGTCTTAATAAAAAGGTCGGACGGAATTTTCGAGCTCGAACGTAATGGAAGGACTCTGGGCGGAGACAGTAGTTTCCGGTGCGATTGATCTCACAGTGAAAGCGACGTGCATAGGTCAGACGTGCCTCGTAAAACAGGTCCAACGACATGCGTGGATATTTTCACTTATATCCTCTCGCTCTGTAAGAATGATCGCGATCTTTCACAGATTTCTGAAACCACAACGTGTACATAGAATAATACATGATAAACATTAAATACTTCTATTAGTCGTCAATGGATAAAAATTGAAGTGAATTTAAATGAATTGATGACCATAATTAATGACCACGTAAATAGAATAATACATGATAAACATTAAATATCTCTATCAGTCGTCAATGGATAAAAATTGAAGTGAATTTAAATGAATTGATGACCATAATTAATGACCACGTAAATAGAATAATACATGATAAACATTAAATATCTCTATCAGTCGTCAATGGATAAAAATTGAAGTGAATTTAAACGAATTGTTGATCATAATTAATGACCACAACGTGTACATAGAATAATACATGATAAACATTAAATACTTCTATTAGTCGTCAATGGATAAAAATTGAAGTGAATTTAAATGAATTGATGACCATAATTAATGACCACGTAAATAGAATAATACATGATAAACATTAAATATCTCTATCAGTCATCAATAACTATTAGTCATCAATGGATAAAAATTAAAATGAATTTAACACTATATAATACTACTGAACACTGAAAGCGCGTTTGCATTTTCATATACAGTCAACAAAATCGCGACTGTTTGAATTTTGTGCAGTTTTTGAATACATGCCCGCGCATTAGAGGTGGTTCTTTAAACATTTATAATGTTATAAAGAAATAAACTGCTGCATTTGAGAGAGTCAACAGGATCGTTCTGCGTAAGAATCATTCGAATAATTTTTAGTTGGAACAGCCGAAATTCTTAAAGTCGACAACTTGACTTCATGTTCGACATTAAATATCTCAAGAACTGTTGGACAAAAACGGTGAAAAGAAGACATAAGAATCATCTGAACTGTTTTTTCGTGACACAATTCATGTTGATCGGTGTTATCTACCACGATAATTAACCGAAGCCCGCGGAACGAAGCAGTCTACGAACAGACAGAGCAAACAAAACCGGCAAGAATGATATCCGAATCGTTCGTAAACCACTACACAGAAGATCCTCCTTCCTCTACGCTAATATCAATCTCCAAAGAATCCAGGGATCCACTCGTCGCGTATTTCGAGCATCCTGAAACAAACTGATCCGCGGTGATCGAGCGGGTTGCTTGTGGTGTTCGGGAAGGGCAACGGCATCCCCTGATTCATTCATAACAGAGACAAGAGGCAGGAAGAGGGGTGGATTGAAACGTGTACAGGGTGCTGTACAACTACAAACACGGGCGACACACCGATCGTACACCTTCCACGAATTCTACAAATTGAAGAATCAAATTCTTCGTAAGAATCGTTTTCTAGAAGTTCGTTGCTAGACTGCGAATTTTATGCATTTATTTAAAAAAAAATGAGTATATTCAATTTGAACCAGTAAACAGATTAAAAAATTTTTAGAATATCAATGCACCAGGTTCATAATATTAAAATTATAAAAGGAAGAATAAAACTGCTGTTTGGCTTCTGCTTGTTGCAAATGATACAAACAATTTTTATACTGCATAAAGATTCGCAGTCTACAGTTCAGCGATAACAAAACGTGCATAACCCGATGGAAGCGTTGAACTAAGAAGAAAATGAATTAATAAAAATGAAAGTGATCGATCTGTAGTAAACAAGTCAAATTATCTTTATACAAGGTGCGGCCAAATGATATGTACAAACTGTTCGGGGGTGATTCTATATGTAAAAATGAATCTAAAAAACGAATAACATTTTTTCGTTTTCAAGAAAATTGAGCTTAAAGATCAGTCGGGTTCACGTGGTCGAAGGAAGTAGAATTGGTTGGTCATGATCAGACGCGTCAGACGATTCCTATCTAATAGCACGCGTATTCGTTGCATTTTCAAACTCGATTTTTTCGAAAACGAAACGTCGGATGAACAAAGTTTCTTATTTTCTTAATTTTTACATGAGGACTTCAGGCCCGCTTGTACTTGTTATTCGGCCGTACCCTGTATGCATCTATAACGTAAGAAAATATGAACTTATGAATTATTAATTAAATAATATCAAAACGAAGAACGCGTGTATTATCTTATAACAGAAGTATGAAAACTTCTGATGGAATATTTTTGTAAGAGGTCAGTGCAAATGTTATTATCTCCTTATGGTATGGTTTTAACTAAATATCGACTTAAATAGTGACAATAGTTTCTCTTTTATGACTTTTCATCGTGCTGTGACAAATGTTTTGGTACTGGTTCTTGTTTTTATATAGGTACGTCTCTCCCTCAATTTAGGGAGAAAAATGAAGAATAAGAATAAGAATAATTAAGAATAAAGAATAATGAACGAAGAATAAGAATAAAGAATAAAAAAAAGAATAAGAATAAAGAATAAAAAAAGGAATAAGAATAATAAAAAGAATAATATAGAATAATATTGAATTAAGAATAATTTATATTTGTTGCTCTGTAATTAGGTAATTAAAAAGGAGATGCTTAATTTTTGAACAAAAAACGACTCGCTGGATTCTAATAATTATTGTATTGAATGTTTAGAAGATTATTATTCATCCGCATCTGAAGTAGATTGGATTTCTTGCTTAAAATACCTCGATTGGCTCCATGAAACATATACTATGTATTCTCTTTTGTGTAATATGTGGTAGAGAAAAAAAGTCCCCAATCAGAAGTACATCTAACCCCAGGCCGTAGGGAGAGATGCACATTTTCAAACTTTTTTAAACAGCATATTAATCCTTAGCACTCGAACGGCAACTGTAAGGCGCCACCAAAATTTGCTGTATCATTGTTCAAAATATTTTTCACCTTATTAAATTTGTTTCTGTTTAATAAATTACTAAACATTTCAGTATTGTACGAGTACCATAAACACCATTTTCGTATGCATAACATGAAAAAAAAAATACATAGAAAGAAAATATTCTAGGTCAGAAGAAACGTTTCGTCTCGGAGTTAAAATAGCTTCGAGTGCAAAGGATTGATATATTATAAAAAAAATATTACTCATTTTTAACTTTATACATTATTCCAGAGATTTGAATAAGTAATTAAACTATGCCTGTCTATACTTTCACTTACTTTCAATAAAATTTTTATCAACAGAAAACAAAATGTGGTGCATCCCTCCCGGAATTACCTTAACATAATTTTAAGCAAGAGAAACGGTAAAAGTAATGAGAACGGGAAAGGCGAGATAGAAACAGAGAAACATTAATAAGATAGAGAGAATTTATTGAAAGAGGCGAGGTAGAGAGAGAGAGAGATGGACGGCAGTGAGCGAGAAGGGAAGTCGATCGGAGAAATGGAGAGAGAGAAAAAGGGGGTGAAAAGTTGTCAGTGAAAAGGGACGAAGAACGTTCAGCAGGATAATCCTTGGAGTCATTTGTCTGCCGGCTGTTGAGACGCTCATTTGTTCGCGGCGCGATGACAGATGACAATGAAGTAGAGATCGTGCCACGGTCATAGAGCATGGGATGCCGTAGGTGGGGCAGAGCGGGGGTGGAAAAGGCAGCGGGCACCCCTGCTCCGTCAGGGCGCAGATCTGTTTGCCGTTCGTGCCTCAATTATTCTCGGATCATCGCTGTGTATCGGGCCGAGGAACAATCGAATCGCGGTATTTGTGTCGCCGTGATTAAAAACATAATGTTCCGTTTCGCGTCCCGAAATGGAGACACGAGCTCTCGCGCCTACTCTGACCGACCACGAATTCCACTTTCACGGTTCCCGATTTATTTCGAAGTCTCCGCCGATATTCCCGCATCCGTGCTCGTCGAGCAAAACGGCACCAACTTCTGACGCTCGATTTTTATGTTGTTACCAGATCATGCTGATCTTTGCCTGCTAATCGCACTCGGAACTTTGTGGAACGCAGGAAAACGGTCAACTTATAAGGGAAGAACCTTGTGTAAAATGAAATTTTTGAGCATTTTCTTTTTTTTTTTTTGTTTAAATTCATAAGAAATTTCCACAGGAATGCGATAAAAAGAAGTTAGAGAGTGATCGGTAGACTGCGAATCTTTATGCATTTATAACAAAATCGAGTAGATCGAATTTGAAATTGTAGGAAAATTTTGACAATTTCAAATGTCAATATACCGATTTCTCATCTATTAAAACTAACAAGCGAAGAAATAACATTCTACTTGGTCTCTAATTCTTGAAATCGATGAAGACAATTTTTATTTTGCATAAAGATCCGCAGTCTAGTGATCAGAGATGTTCTTGTACGTTATTTTCAAAATAAAGTGAACGCTTGTATTGGGCGGAGCGGCTCACGTAGTCGGGCTATCGTCGGAAAGGCTCGTGCTTCTCGAAAAGAAGAAAAAGCGACTGAAATACAACTTTTTGAGGAAGAGGAAGATCTGTTCTATGGCCCTGGAATCGCAGATTAGCAAAAAACCCGCGGTAAGTTAAAACGAATTAAGATTTTTTCACGATAAACACGTAACCTGTTTTTCACGTTACTCAAACTTTAAATGCATTTTTCTCGAAACGCAAAATTTTAAACTCGATCTTTATGAAACTTGGTATATATGTGTTCTAAATAATTGGCCACAACATGACGAGAAAATCATAACGGAAAATCCGTTTTCTTTCAAAACTTCGCCATTTTTGGAATTTTGCAAATTTCAGCAAAAGAAGAATGTCATGTTGTGCGTATTCGCATAAACTAACGATTCCATTTTGATTTTTTTGTTTGAGATCATTTTTGTGCACTGTACGGCGCATTTCCAGGGTTCCATATTCAAGCCGCCATTGCACCATTGATATCAATAATTAAAATTTATAAAAAATATCTTTGGTAACAATTATAACGTTAATAAATGATACCTCGAATTTTAAATCAAATATCCCATTACCCCGTAATTCTTTCTCGACGAATATAGACATAGTGCTGACAGCAAATATTTCTCCTAATTTTCCTGAAACGGTCTACGAAAATGGAAACTTGCATAAAGAGTTTGTCAATAATACAGGAATCGTTTAGTTGACAAAATGATGACAGAATACGTTCATTACAATGATACTTACTTGAACCAATAAATTTATTTAGGGAGGAGTTCAGTTTGTTTAACGATCCTGTTAGTAATCGAACATATTTCACATGCAACAATGTAATAGTGAGAATGTTTTTAGCAACAGTATTGCGAATGATTAAAACTCGGCTCGTCGAACGCAAGAAATGAATTTATCGAAGGAAACGAGCAGATGAAGTTAAACCGAGAAGCAACATATACGGAACGCGAGGGGGACGAAACCAGACACTGGTGCATTTAGCTACTTCCGGTCCGCGTCGGAAGTTCCGTCATATTTGTCACCACGCTGTTATTAATGGCAAGTTTTTATTGTTTCAGCGAAGCTAAGGGAAGCGAACGAAGAAGAGCTCAGAAGAACCATCGTTTCTCGTCCCCGGCTATTAAATTTAATAGCCAATATCTCCCCTATTGCTAGCACGTTTTATGTCTTTTATCTCTTCGTGATTCTTCGGAGATAAACAAACATCGGTTCGTTTGATTATAACAACACTCCGCTACTAATTCGAAGACACTATAAACATGTAAAAGATCGCGATTTTCGTTGTAAATCCAAAGCTTCCAAGTCGAGAGACTATGTTGCTAAACTAATTGAAGAGCTGAGGGCAAGAAAACGATCAGCTCGATTTCGACGCGACTGCCCACTTAGATTTTCGAATCGTTCGGAGCAACAAACAGTCAGAGCGACTGTAAACATTCGGAATTTACGCGTTATTCGACATTCAAGTAAAGAGTACAGCACATAAAAAACTGTACAACGACTGTATTCGTGAAAAATGGAAAACGGCAGTGAATGTAATATAAAAAATTAGTATCAAAATACATACCATCACATCATGATTGGTATAATAAACTTAACACGTTGACTGCCATGTCACCCATATGTGGGTGACGGAAATATTTGCTCTGGTTTTAAAATTAATTTTTACGTTAATATATTCATTGTGCCAAATTTAATTAGGATCTGTAAAATGCAAGAAAGTTGGAGGACTACTCAATATCATACATATAATATTTTTCTATTTTTATTTCGTTAAATAACATACTTTGATTTTATGGAATTTTTGAGGTTCTAGTTTGACAGTCAAAGTGTTAAGCGCGGTGGTGAAAATGATGGTGATGAACAAGATGTTTTGTGAATCAAGTTTATTTTTTTTCTTTCAAATAATATAATTTTTTCTATAATTAATACGTTACATTTTAGAATAAAATGTATTCAATAGTATTACTAAAACTGAATCGTGGCTGTGAAGACGATAGTAATAAATATAACTTCTTGTGAAAAAAAAACCTGTACTCCTGTACACGTACTAAACACGAAAGTGTTTTCTGAGCAGCTGTGCAAACCCCCCGTTCAATAGTGTGCGCTCTGTACATACACTTAACCCAGATAGCACGCGACGTCTTAAAGACGTCTGTTTTACGTCCATTTTTGGTCTGAACGTCTTACGTCCTGAAAAGACGTCTTTAAGACGTTTCATTTCTTGACGTTTCAGTCATTCTAAACTGCTAGAGAAAAGCTTTACAAACTGTAATTGATTATCAAACTGAATATTCTATCAACAAAGAAGTGCACAGAAAAGTAATACATTAAAATAAATAGATAAATAAATAAAAATAAAATAAAGCATAAAATGTTAATGTTCGCGAATATGCTGAAAAACATTCTTTTAATTTATTTAAGACGTCTTTAAGACGTCTCTGTGCTATCTGGGAAGTAATAGGCGTGACGATTTTGCGTTGCATGTTTCGTTACATCTTTTATGAAATCACCCCCCATCTGTAAAACACTTTCGTGTTAAAAATATCTAATTATTAAACTATATTAACTAAAATATAGAATTCCGTTCAAGATAAATATATCGTTAATTGTTTTCTAATGTTTTTACTCGATAAATGAAAAGTTCAAATAGTTAATCGTTTGTTGAAAATCGATAAATTTTTGGGAGAATTTTATCTCGTTCGGGGTAACAAACAGTCACAAACGTCGCAGGATATCGAAGAAATTTGTTCTTTTACAGTCACGTCGAAATAGAGCTGATCGTTTGCTGCCCTGAGCTCTTCAATTGTCGGCGATTCCACCGATCGGGTAAATAAACATTGCCGGGGAAAATTCGGTGTCGGTCGGATCGCGACGATAAAAACATTGCCGGTGAAAAATGATTGTCGGTAATTTACAGGTCCGTAATTATCTTATCCTGTCGCCGCCGACGACAGACGCGAAAATAGACCTGACAGATAAATACGAAATGGCGTCATACTGCACGCGTTCCATGCGTGCTACCGTCACCGCTCGAATATATCGCGCCGTTGTAAAACAACTCACGGCAATCGGAGCAGCAAAAAGGTCGTAATAACATCCCCCTACAAGAAGACACCGTGCAGGCGAGGCACGAAGAAATCACTCGGGAGCGGGTGCAGCGTTTCGGGAGACCGGTCGCAGTTCCTGGTAGCGATTTATTAATAACCGATGCAATACGCGAGCCGCCGTCACTTCGTGCGCTGACTACGGGGGCTTACTGATTGCGCCTAACAGCGTGCGTCGCATCGGATCGCATCGCATCGACCATTTCGTGACTTCGAATCGTCGGCCTTCGACAACCGTAGACCGACTGTATAACTTCGCCGATCGTTTTTTTTTCCCTGCTGAAGGATGTCGCGACGATAACGGTCCTCGGTCGCCGACGAACTTCGCCGATAAGCCGATTATCAAGGCGCGAAACATCGGAAGATTATGCGTGCGGAAGTCTCAGTTGCATGCGTCGTTCCTCGCTCGATCGCGTCACTTCGAATGCACGGGTTACACCAGAAGTTCTCTGTGTTTCGTTCGAATGCTTAGGGCATTATTTACCCCTTACACGTGACTATAACATAGCTTGCGACAGTCGGAGGCTCACGTGACGCATGCAGGCAAATTTTTAATACCTAAACATGTTATAATAAATGACCTGCATGTATTTCGTACGCCATTTTTTACTTTTTTTTAAACTAGATAGCTAAGTATTGCCGACTTTTTGGACGACTTTCTTCATTTTCGCGGATCACTTAAGGTGTTATAAAAAATTGCGTGAAGCAAACAGTCCGTTATCCAAGTACATCGTCTAGAACATATTTATAATAGGCAAGAATAATAAAAATAAATTATAAAAATTCATCTGACAACCAGCGTATAAATATCGATTCGATTTACTACATTTACTAGATTCTGTTTTTCGCATTGTGAAATGCCGTCAGTTGTGCGAAAAATTTGTTGCTATCAAAGAGATACAAGTCTAGCAACATTAGCTTATATTCAACGCCTCGTAAGCTAAAAGATAAAATTCGTTAGAATATAATTTAGAATATAACTTCAGTTTCGTAGGGATTTTAGATGGAAGTTGTTTAACACATTTGGAAATCAACAGCAGAAAAATGTTACTTGCACTGGCCGAGTTTGACTCCGGGTGCTTCGAATAACATGAGTCCCGATACAATTTCGATCGAGTCGATCGCATAATGTAAGACCTGGTTAGAAACTGAGATCCCAAAGTGTCGGAAGTAGGGGAGAGTTGCCGAATGCGTACCACTTAATTTCGAAGGCAGTTTATATATTCTTTAGTAGGAATTTGAGCAAAAATTATGTTTTCTATCTATGTATTAACTGTCGAAGTTGCAATTTAATATGATTTTTTAAATATTTATTGATAGATCATTGTGATATGAACACTTTTATAAGTTCATGCAAACAGTACGATTTAGGCAACCGGTATCCTAAATGGTACCAGCCGGTTTCCAAAATCGTACCTCATGTGTTGGATTAAAAAGATACAAAAAAATCATAAGAGAAACTGTATTTTGCGTTTAACTTCAGTTTAATATACAATACAACATAAAAATAAAATGGAATATTACATTACTTAACTTAAATACAACTAGGACAATAATAAATATTGTCTTCTTTCAAAACTCCTCCAGCCTTTTTTAATGCAGAAGTAGGTCTTTCTATCAATCCAAGGAGGTGTCTTCTTAACGTTGGCTTTGGAATTTTATACCGCCGAGAACATTCGTTGAATCCGTATTTTTTATTTCTGTAAGCCTCTATTGCTAATTTCATCTGTTCTTCTGTCCATTCACAATATTTTCGCTTTCCCATGCTAAAAAAATTTGAAATATTGTAAATCGTTTATTTTCTCGGTAAAATTTGAATAACAGTATCTTAAATCGTACTGGTACGATTTAGGAAACCACAGTGTGGAACGATTTAGGAAAAAGACGTCCCGCTAAATAATTGAAGCTAACCTTTAAAACATTATCAGCATGTTTTATAAACTAAATAGAAATAAATAATATAACATAGCTAGTTTTCAAAATTATATAAGACTACCTCAGAAACTGTAGATTTATATTTAATTCAGATTTTAAATCGTTTAAAATTAACATCAGAGTTGCCTGATTTCTTTGTGCTTCTGTCATTCCACAAAACAACACTTCATGCGAATGACTTTTTGGTCCTACTTTATCGACATAAATAAAAGTTCATATCTTTACCACCTGGAGGCATCAAAATGCATTAATTTTTAAAGAAAATAGCTGGTACGATTTAGGTGACCAGTACGCATTTGGCAACTCTCCCCTACATGATATTATGCGTCGTAGACTTTGACATAAAAGTCGAGCAAAACCGAACCGAACCGCCGCGTCGCGCCGCGTCGTCACGTAACGCGAAACCGCGGCGTGATCCGCGAGGTGGATTCGCGAGGAGAAGGAAGAGAAGGCAAAAGAACTTTCGGTGTCGGGTCGCATCTGGCATCTGCAATCAACACTCGCCTGGTTCCAGTGACGTCACGTCCGGCCATCTGCCGAATAAGCAGAAACCGCGTAACCGGACTCTATCTGCGGGAAACGATTTCGAAAAAAGAAGAAGAGCTGCCGACGCGAAGCACGTGTCCCGCGAAAGGGATACGGAGGTGTGGCGAGATTCCGTGATTCCATCGAATCATCGTTTGCCAAACGACTGAATTTCGCTATAATTTTCTGTCACGAGAATCACTATTCGGTCCCGATTCGATCGTTATCGAAATATTTTAAATAATCGTCGAGCAGTCGAGAAATGTTAAGCGCTTATTTATTAACGCCTACGACAGACGAGGCACGCTCGCACTATAGTTTTGACCTCTTTGGAACTGATAGCAGATATTGGATTACAATGTAATTACTGTGTAACGCGATTCAAAGTCATAAAACGCAACGTTATGTACGTTGTAGTGCACCCGCGGTGATAAACCGCGAAACGTGTCAAAGGTTATCTCGTGAATACGTAAGCCACCAACGTAAAGACCACCAACCGTGTTTGGTAGCCGATTGCAAATTTTTGTGCAAAGATCTTGGGCCTTTAAAATGTTTCAATACACGGAGGAAAATGTGCAGTTTATAGTGGAAAACAGCTGGAAATTTTTCCTTTGCTGGAAATAACTACTATGTTTACCATGACTGCAGAAAGCACCACAGTCTAGCTATACCGTTGCAACGATTAGACTACAAGAGTAACAAAACTTTGATCATACAGTATCCTGTAACAAACCAATACGTTCCAAAACCTTGTTCCTTGTAGGATTCGATAGGGCAGAAAGATTTTTGAAAAACCAATCTGAAGATGTCTGTATCAGCCTGGACTTTTGGACTTCCTCTTTATTGAGAAACACTACTACGTTGCTAAGGTCGTTCGTTCTAAGATTACCACATTGTGCTATTCGCGCCATTCTACTCTTTAGAAGAAGGAAAAACGAAGAAGAATAAAATATTAGGGGAACCCATAAGTAATAAATTATTTTGCAATCTAAAAAAAACTTCGTAGTAAATTCAAGTTTTTATTTCTTAATCTATTATATATATAACCTTCATCATTATCAAGGACAGCTTGCCATCTTTCCTGCAGATTTTCAATCCCATCTTATAGAAATCCAGAATTTGTGAAGCAAAATATGTCTCAAAGGTGTCTCCTTACATCTTCCACAGAAATGTGGAATGTTTTATTTCTTAAATAATGCACCAGAGATCTGAAAAGAAGATAGTCAGAGGGAGAAATATTCGGTGAATACGGGGGTGCGGTAAAACATTCCATTGCAATTCTTTGATTTTTTCCTGAGTGAGTTTCACTGTACGGGGCCGGACATTGTCAATTTGCAGTATTACACCTTTTCTGTGGACTAAAGATGCCCTCTTTTTCAATAGTTCTGAATACAGCCGTTGTAATTGCTGACAATACAAGTCAGCAGTGACTGTTTCTCCAGGTTTCAACAACTCAAATAGTGTATTATGCCACGACAGTCCCACCAAATGCACAGTAACACCTTTCTAAGCGATAAGCTAGGTTTAGGGTTTGATATTGCGGTTTGATTTGCAGAAAGCCATTGCTTGGAGCGCTTTATGTTATCATAAAGAATCCATTTTTCATCTCCGGTTACGATTCTGCTAAGAAATGGATCTCTACGAAATCTGGATAGCAGTGAAGTGCAAATTGATCGACAAATATTCGAATTGGTCTCAGATAATTGATGCGGTACCTATATTCCATGCCTATATACCTTTCCCATTTCGTGTAGATGACTTTGTATAGTTGACCATGTGGACCCAAGACTTCTCGATCAATCTTGTATACTTAATTTTGGATCAGCTTCCACTAGAGATTTTAGGGTGTCATTATCAAATTCAATTGGCCATCCACTTCGAGGCCTGTCGGAGAGATCATAATCACCAGCAGCAAACCTTCTGAACCAACGTTTGACACTTGTTGACCTTCAATACATCTCCATAAACAAAAATTTTCTTTGTTGTTACCGTTGCATTAAATCCCGCATGAAAATGAAAAAGTATGCAATAACGAATATGATCCTCGAAAGGTACGGACGCCGCCATTTTATTACAGGGTTGTAAAAGAAATTATACTTTTTAGAATATTTTGAACACTGGCTGCTTTTTACCGAAAACTGTAAAAGAATGCGTGTTTTCTCTTGAACGATCGGCACAGAACTGAAGGCAAAACAAATTCTTTGCAAATAATTGATTACTTCTGGATACCCCTAATATGTTCACTGTTTCACAAAATTTGAGGGATCGGAAAAAGCGAATCGCTCGGGGTAAGGGTCGGCGCACCCTTACCGCGCGTAGGGAGGAAAGAGCGACGGGACTGATGAATCAAGGCAGGCCAAAGGGTTCAGAACAAACATCGTTAATTTGCACGCAGAATCCCGCTGGCTGAGGCCAAAAGGTCAACATTAACCGCGGTATGTATATGCTCGTCAAATACTCTGCACTGGACCGTGTAATCCAGATTCGCGGTACTTACTACGCCGAAGTTTCGGTTGCTCGCGCTCCCTGCGCCCTTTCAGCCGACCTAATTGTCTAATTGGCAAATAAATCCCATTGTTTTCCAATGGCGCGATCGATATGTGCACCGCGGGAAACGCTTTTGTGCAGCAACGGTGAAAGCCTGCGCGAGGCATGGTCGAGCGTTTTTCGGGGACCACCAGACGACCAGTATTTGACACGGTGGGTGTCAACTACTTTATGTACCAATCTTCGGCAGCGACCCCTTGCACACTATAGAGTCGCCATTGCTAACGCAACCACAAAGGGTCCACGAGTTCGAAAGGTCCAACGAGACAGACTGAACGTAGATACACAGAACGCCATTAATTCTAGAAATAATTTACGACTGATCGAACGTAATAATTATTAAACAATACAACATTTCTTAAACAGTATTCTTGTTCACACTGTATCCACCGGTATGACATGTAAAAGCAATTTCATCGTCTTCTTTGAAGTATATTAATCTCAGAAGAAATGATTAAGTTGTGCGAGATTGGGTTTGCTAATGACGGTGTATCGTTACTGAGAAATTTATTTTAAAAAACTCTCAATTAGTCTGATTTTTTCAAAAATTATTAAGTCGTCGGATAAAATAGTTAAAATTAAAGATAAAGATATAATAACGGTTGTCGAGCGTAAATCAATTTCATATTTTTGTACTTTGGGTTAATTTTACCGAAAATAAAATAGTTAAGATAGTTAAAGAGAGCAATACGGTTAATATGAAGATGCATTTGCTCGTTTCTTTGCTAATTGCAGAAGAACAGAATTGAACACCAATTAAGTGAACTTGAAACTTGTTTTTATAAACTAATTTTTATAAATTAGAATAAAACAAAAGTATGTTTTACTCTATATAAAAGTTCTATCAAATATTGAATGAAATAAGAGACTACCTGTACTTTATTAAACTTTTAACTATACTGATTTTTATTTATTTTGTTTTCAAATTGTAGAAAATCAGTAGTCATTTCGAGATCATTAATGTACTTTATTATTATTACAACAATATATGAATAATGTACAATTAATGTCCTTTCTTTCTTGTTCCGCAGTTACCGCTGGAGGGTTGCAGATATTGGGCGATTTAATGCTTTTAAAATGGCTTCCGAATTCCTGAACGTAGGTAACCGTCTGACTATACGCGCACGAGAATAGTATACTAACAGGGTTTTTCGGAATTCTTGTTAGCATTGTAACTATTTCAGGCAGAGGCTTATAAAATATTGAAATTGTTACATAAGTGTATAGTAATTTTGGTAGTAAACGGATGTAGTGCAATCCAAAAATGAATGTGAACTCATTGATGAAAATATTTGTTTTACTTTAATTAAGCACGAATTATATTAAAGAAGCAACTTTAGCAAATACAGCTATTGTTATAATTATGTTTATGGGAGTTCTGTACTCTTGTGCATGTCAGTGCATCCTACTCTGTTCTGAAGTATTACGGAACCATTAAGGACTAGGCGGTGAGGCACACGTGGGTAGGGATGAAACAGTGGAGTGGTGAACTGGAAGGAGACAGAATCGAACAATTATCGGACAATAGTTTGTTAGTGAGGTTCACGTGCTGTATTGTTCTCTGGAAATGTGGATTCAGCTTCACTCCACGATCGTTCCTCCTCCGCGTTTAAATCGTTTCAATAGATACAAGTGATAGTATCTTATGCGCATACTAATTAATTGCAGTCGCACTTAAGATTTTTTAACCTCTGGTAATATGCATTTTTAATATGAAGATCGTTCAAAGTACTCATCATTTATAACGGGTAGTTTGTGGATTTTGTGCATTTATAACAAAAACGAATAGAAAAATATTTAATGAACTTACGAACTCTGTTGTTCTGTTTCAACCCTATAAGATTATTAAAAAAAGCTTCTGCAGCTTGGAGTTAATTCACAATTCCACAATTTTGCAATTTTTATTTTGATGAATAGAGAAGGATACATGTATTCATTATTACGACTGTGTTTTAAAACTTCTTTTATTCAACAATTAAGCGATCAAAAAATTATTCTTCAAATCAATGACACAAATCTCTCTTATCTTATAAGTAGGCATAATGATATTTTTGTGTATATTAAAGCCCAACATAATAGTTTTCTTATAGCCAGTATAATTGTTATGCCATAGTTGTGTAACAAATTCCTTATGCAACATGTTATAATATTTACATGTTAGACTGTGCATATGTACTCGTTTCATGTGGAACATTATGTGTTTGCATGTATTTGTCTTAAATTGAAGACTCGTAATAAAATATATAAATTATTTGACATATACATATTCACATTAACATGTGTCGCTATGAACGAAACAAATAATATATTGCCCATTGTTTTGTAATAAGCAAATACGCGTTCAAGGCCTCGATGATGTGACGATTGGAAAATATAAATATAAAGTGACTCCATGATGCTACATCAATGATCAATGATTAACCATTTGTCCGTGATTTGTTCTATTTGTTTAGTAAGAACTGGATTTCTCAATCGTATTTTCAGTTCTAACTTTGCTCCTGTTGGTTTCCTCCCATCCATTAACTACGGTCATAAAGAATTTCTTTAATGTAATCTATAACTCAAAGTATAATCTTGAATAAATAAAATTCAATACTTACGGGAAATGAATCATGAAGAACACATTTACTCTCCAGAGGTTGCAATTTCACTGTTACTGTACCTAGCAGACTATCGCTTCGAAAGAATCCACTGTAAAAAGACATAATCGGTTGGGATATTAAATAAGTGCACATACATTATGGACTAAAAGCTGAAATGTAATAAAAGAAAGTATACGTTGTCACAGCTTGCTCGTGCAATTTAAAAACGTGATAATGTCAAGTAATTACCGATCAAATTACAATATACATAAATAAAATAGACTTGACAGAACTTTCTTTTTATCTCATAAATACACTGATATTCAAATACTATTTTTACAATACATTAGCTAGAAAAACAATAAACAAAAAAACCATTAACCAACAACTCTTACAGGGCAAAAACATTCACATTTTTTTTTTTGGCATATAATTTAAAAGCTGAAAGCTTTAAATGCTCTTTAGAACTATGATTTTCATACCTTGGATGAGTGCAACACAGGAGAGGATTCAGCGAGCATCTGCAAGCAACGTACTAATCTATTTTACTATTTTTAGTATTACACTTTTAATCATACCTACTTAATATTGACAAAAAAACATTCAATCACCAATGCATCATACTTCATACAATGAAACATGATTTGTGAGCAATAAATGTTACTATTGTAAATAAAAACCAATTTCATAACGAATGCGTTATTAAAAACCAAAACTTGTCATAAATAAATAGTGTCTAAATAAATACACGAAAACACCAACAAAATCATAATGTTACGAAAATATTAAATTAATAAGGTTATAAAAAACTGTAGATGGTTATACCCATCATTGTTTGTAGTTACCCTTTTGACCAAATTTGACATTTCAGCGCGTGTCGTTTAAAAGCCCGTTGACATTGTCTTAAGCTTCGTTCTATTATTCCATTTAAACGAAATACTGCTTGGTATTCTGGATTGCATGTTCCTCTAACAGTAGTTGTTCTATCTGTTGGAGGACTATCGGATGGATAGGGAAATTCGTATATGACGTATGTGTCCTCTTTTGAATAGTTTATCCCTCTTATTATTGAGATTTCTATATCATTGTCACCTAAATCCGTACAACTCCTGAAACATAAAAGTTTCAAAATATAAGATTCATACTATTTTTGTTTTTGTCGTATAATATAAGTAATACTGACTGCACTATAGCATAAGTTTTTGTTTCATAATGGTGCTGTGGTGGTGGCAATGCATCACGTTTTCGAACCCTCAGCATATCCAAATCCCGTTTGTAATCCAATGCGAATCGTTCCCATTTATTATACCCAGGTACATCTCCTAAAGCTTTGGAGTGATCTCTAGTGCATAAGCACCACTATAACAAATTACAAAAATATTTATTATAAATTTAGTTTAAAGTATACACTACGTTCCTATTATACCTTCATTTGTTTCATTAGCTGAGCCTCCAGATTCTCATAAATCTCTTCATCAGTACCTGTTGCTTCGTCCAAACAGTGTTCGCTACTGACCAACTCAAAACTATCATCAAGTTGTCCTCCTGAACTATTTGCATTGAGTTCCATTTTTGCTAACGGAGACAGAGGTATTGTGTTCATATCAACTGGTAACCCTGCTTTACTAGCTTCGATCAATGGATCTATCCCTTTCGCTTGTCTTAAATAATTACGTGCCAACTCTATATCTCCATCCTTTTTTGCATCAAGAGCGGCTTGTTTTAGCTCATGCTGGCGTTGCTGCAGTAGAGCTGACTGTTTATCTGCACGTGTCATCTTTTGAATTGATTTTTTTCCTATCAATAGAGGAAAGTATATCATTATTAAGCAAACGGTTTAATCATGAATGATTGTGTTAAGATACATGCAAATTTTATTACACACCTTGTGTTCTTGAAGGAACTGTTGGACTCTTTGGACTCTGTATATTTTCAGACGGTTCAGAATCTGAGGCTACTTGTGTTGTCGGGCTTGGCTGTGCTTCCTCGTCTCGTACAGATGCAGCAAGCGGTGCAGTAGCCGAAAGCGGTGGAAAACCAGGTGGAACAGGCAGTTCATCTAGAGCTATAGGTTTTCCACGAGCATATAACTTAAGAGCATCTTCAAACTGTTTACATATACGACCATATCTTCGAACTTTAGAAGAATTTCCTTCTGTTTCTGCAGTTGCTTTTGATCTTTTATATACTTCAAGTCGCTCCTTCAAAGCAAGTCCTAAATTCTCTGGACCAACTGGTTTTGCTTCTGCTATTTCAGAAAGATGAATAATGTTATAGTGATTTTTAATTAACCCCTTCGTTAGCATGGACGAAACACGTCGCAAAGTTGTTCGTGAGGTGATATGGACGAGATTTATCGCATCGCAAAATCGCTCATGACGAGATATCTAGTCCATACCATCACTTTTTAATTTTGCGACACAAGATATTTCGTTCATACGATCAAAGAGGTTAAATAAGAAAAATATTTTATTGTACAAACGAATGACTTTATTTTAATATGGAGTTACACATAACCGAACATTACACTTTTTACAAAAGTACTTTGTTCCTTTTCGTAATTTATTTTCTATACAATAAACACTGCGTTCTAAAAACAATTTAGATTTAACAAAAACATTTAAATTTTAGTCTAAATAGTAACTTTACTACAAGATTTCATTTCTCTAGTATGTAAATTTTCGCCCAGTGTGGAATGTTTGTCACGAAAAGTTTTTTCATTTTCGTGTAAGCAATTCCATATAATGGGGCAATTAAATACCATCTCATGGAAGGGTTTAATCTATTTATCCTTATAATATCAACGGAAAAAGTAAATGCTTAAATTATGGATTATTTACCTGTAGATGGAGCTTCTAAGGGTGCCTGCCCTTGTATTTCATTTTGAGTCTTTGGAAATTCTGGTGTAGTAGCAGCAGCATTTGATCCAGGCATATTTGGAGATGGAGGCATGTCTGACAAATCGACTGAGTCTCCTGCATTTACCGCTGCTATGACTATATCAAACTGTTTCGCTACACTTACACATTGAATTGCTTCCGTCTTATTACCGGTTTTCTTCCATGCTAATGCAGCAATCTTATATTCTTGTTGCCTACTTTTTAATAAGCTCAAAGCTTGTTCATCTACAGACTTTGCTGGAACAGATTCTGCTGTATTGTCAGTTTCTGGAGACGGTATTGTGTTATCATCAACCGGAGCACTTTCCTCTCCTGAAAAGCATGCATATAGTACATATTACTTACACAGATTGAGCATCATGAAATATGAACTACTATTATTTCTTTGAGCATTACCTATTGGATCTTCTTTAGAACTCTCTGATACTTTTGTTGTAGACTCTGCAACTGCAGATGGTGGTAATTGTGGTGGAATATCCTCTTGGTTGATGCGTTTCCCTGACTTAGCATGAGTCAATAATTCTTTAAGCATTTTAATGCCTCTCGTATATCTTCTTGCTCGACTTGGTTCATTTTCCTCTTTTGCTTTCCTTTCAGCTGTCTCATATAACCTTAATCTTTCTTCTAAAAGATTTATTGCATCTTGCACAGGTGTAGAATCTGCTCCTAATTCAAAGTGTTCTACGTTTTGTGTTTGAGGGCTATCTTCTTCTGTTGGAGACATTTCCTCACCAGATTCATCGCCTGTGATCATCTTAAGTTCATTCTAATGCAATATAAAATTTCTAAAATTATTTTTAATGTAACTACTTATACAATTATTATGAAAATGAAGAATATACATATAATATAATTTATACCAATAATTCTGGATCATCGTCATCATCTGACACTTCTTCGTCAGGATCCTTCAAACTTTCTTCTATCATTGCATCAAGATTTGCACTTGGAATTGGTTTTCGGGGTGCTAATAAATTTGTTGAAAGTTGTATGAACAATATATATTACAATTTGACAAACATACAAATAACATGCAACCTTTACGTCTGGGTTTTTGATTATCATCACTAGTTGTCAACGCTGCTAATTCTGCTTCCAAATCATCATCATTATCATTGTCCTCCATGAACTTATTTCCTAAATCATCAAAAGTTTCCGGCACTTCGAAGATTCCATACTTTTAAATAAATAATATATTTTTAAAAAGTCAAATTGATAAAAAGTAAGGTTACAAGCATTTCTAAGATAATACCTGTGCAAGACTACCAGAAGGTCGTGCCGGGCGTTTTGGTTTCTCTTTCTTACCAAACATTTTATTGCGTGGGATTTACGCAATTAAAAATCAATTAACAATTAGTAAAATATTAAAGATATTGTTAGAGACCAAGTACATTACAGGTTCAAAGCGCATCTCAATGCAACAGCATTTCATCGGTATGCGTCATCCACTCGACACTGACACATAATGTTTGACACAGAACGAACAATCTCATATACAATTAGTATGATTAAACTGTTTATAGATATGTCTATTACACAGTTTTAAAACGAAGGTAATTTCTAATGCTGTTGTTAAGAACAAATAAATTTTTTCAAATATAACACAATATTGTTCCAAACAACTTTACATTTATTAAAAAATGTTCTTTTCCTAAAAAAAAAAACGTTACAAAGTCAATGATAGTAATACATATATCCTTATAGATTAACGAATTACTTAGAAATAAATTATTTTGTCCTTTCCAACTTATATTAAAAATGAATTTATGCCTACATTTGAATATTTAATTTCATGAGAATTATTTATTGTAATTTTTTATATGCATTGTAGCAGAGTATCCTTTTATAATTTGCTTTACGCGATCTAATAGTTAACAAAATTCATTCATCAGCCAGAAAAATATATGTACATATACATTTGTAATATTATTAAGGTGGATTTGCAGTTTACAACAAAACTAAACAGTTAATTGTAACTCGAAATTCAAAATAAATTTAAAAAAAAAACAAATTGAGCATAAACCATAGAAAATTCAAATATTCGATAGTTATTCGTGGTTAATGAACCGCCATCTATAGTTAAATGCCACTTTGCGTCGTCTGTGGTAAACTTCTCACCGAATAGTCATATGATCGTCACGGAAAAGGGCGAGTCCGACTTCGATTTTGACGGATCTGTGTTTCGTGTGGTGTAGTTGTGAAATTTTAGGAAACGATCCGCCAAAATGAAGGGTTGCATGTTCAATATCAACGGAGGATACTTGGAAGGTCTTTGTCGAGGATTTAAATGTGGAATTCTTCAACAGAGTGACTACCTCAACCTTGTACAGTGTGAGACCCTAGAAGGTACATTTTACACAACAAATTATAATTTTGTTTTAACATTTACAATTATTTTAAACCTAATTTGTTATTCTTTGTTTATTTGAATAGATTTGAAATTGCATTTGGCGGGTACAGATTATGGCAGCTTTTTGGCTAATGAACCATCACCATTGTCCGTCAGTGTGATTGATGATAAATTGAGGGAGAAACTTGTCCTAGAGTTTCAACATATGCGTAATCATTCTGTTGAGCCGTTGTCGCAATTTTTAGATTTCATTACCTACAGTTACATGATCGATAACATCATTTTATTGATCACTGGAACATTACATCAACGACCAATTTCTGAATTGATTCCTAAATGTCATCCTCTTGGCAGTTTCGAACAAATGGAAGCTATTCATGTAGCAACTACACCTGCTGAGCTTTACAGTGCAGTCTTGGTCGATACACCTTTGGGTATGGTCCAAAGATTTTGTCTTAAATTTCTTTTAAAAAAAGTTAAAACAATGTGCTGTATATTCTAATATAAATAACATGTATGTTGCCATAGCCCCCTTTTTCGTGGATTGCATTTCTGAACAAGATTTAGATGAAATGAACATTGAAATAATTAGAAATACTTTATACAAAGCTTACTTAGAAGCATTTTATAAGTTCTGTAAAAAAATTGGTGGAACAACTGCAGACACTATGTGTGAAATACTCGCGGTATAATATTTGATATAGTTAAAATATAAATATGATTTTGAAAGATAATGTATTAAGTGTAAACTGTATTTGTAGTTCGAAGCTGATAGACGAGCAATTATTATAACTATCAATTCATTTGGAACCGAGCTAGGTAAAGATGATAGAGCTAAATTATATCCACGCTGTGGAAAATTAAATCCTGATGGATTGGCAGCTTTAGCAAGGGCTGATGATTATGAACAAGTTAAAGCAGTGGCAGAATATTATGCTGTATGTATATTATAATTCTTCTCTCTCTCTCTCTCTCTCTCTCTCTCTCTCTCTCTGTCCTCTAAAGATAATATTGATACATTTATACATGTTCTAATGTGCAAAAATGCCTTTCTTTTTCCTTCGTAGGAGTATAGTGCATTGTTTGAAGGTGCAGGCAATAATCCTGGTGATAAGACTTTAGAAGATAAATTCTTTGAACATGAGGTAAACTTAATATTGTTAAGATTTGTTATTACTGCTTGATAAAAAATAATGTCACACATTATTAACTTTACTACTGTTTTAGGTTCGTTTAAATGTTCATGCCTTTCTTCAACAATTTCACTTTGGAGTGTTCTATAGTTATCTTAAGTTAAAGGAACAGGAATGTCGTAACATTGTATGGATAGCAGAATGCGTTGCACAGAAACATAGAGCTAAGATAGACAACTACATTCCAATCTTTTAATGTTATTGAAATATTTTGTTGCAACAATTATTTGTCCTGTTATATAATAATATTCAGAAAAGGTGACTCTTTCTCCTTTTTATTTTTCAATCATGATTAATCACAAAAATTCTGCACAGTATTTAGGATTGTCAAAAAGGGGAAACTGCCAAATACATGGAAAATATAAATATTTAATTCATAATTAAATAAAAAAGGCAATTATATGTCTAGCCAAATTGAAAGAATGGTATTAAAACTATCACTTAGCACTGTTATTGTCATGTATAACAAAAGTTTATATCATATAGATGTATATAATGTATTTTATTGTAGACCAGTATATTTGTTGTGTCTTGTATTACCCAATGTTATGATTATTAATTCCACTGTAATATAAAACAATATAGAATACATTCCATAAGATTGGAAAACTCAATTTAAATCATGTCTTACACATATGACTTCATTTATTCATTAGTAATCATGTTAAAAAGAAAGTAAACAATTTTATCGTGTATGTCAAATTATAAAATTACTTGTATAAACAACTACACTGTTTAACAAAGTTTCGCTGTAGCACAATTAAAATATTGTGACAAACAAAATGTAACATTCAACAACAACAGAGTTATTGTGAAATTCTTGAATTTTATGATATTGAGTGGACTACTCATTAAATAGGTCCTGAACTTTTCTACTTAGTTTTTCATTTTTTCTTAGAATTGTATAACTTTTATCTCATAACAATTTATGACGTTATATCAATCAGTTATACAAATTATTAATAAATATTATAACTTTGATCATTATAAAAATAAATTATTTTTTTGTTTGCTTCTGGAACATAAAACCATTTTTTATATTTAATTTCAGCTCCATCTAATAATATCGATTTTACTACTGCATACTCCCTACGTTTGTATATTTATTGATAATCATTCATATTTTAAATACCAAAGTCGGAAAATGAAATGGTAAATTATATGTTTGTATAATGTTCTATGTAACAAAAAAATGCATATCTGAAAGTGCTTATAATACTTAAATGTCTTAAGATCTAAACAATTTATATATACTACAGATGTTGAAAAAAATGATATGTATGAAATGTGTAAACACATTCATGCAAAATTATAAAATTTTATAATCTAGGTTGTTTCAAAATAATTTATAGCTTCTAACTACAAAAACAGATTATAAATTTTCGTAATCTATCAAATGTATTAAAGTATGTATTGTTTATGAAAAAGATCTTGTATAAAAATCTTAATATATTTATTCTAGAGCAGCCTTTAGATTCATAAATAATTGAATATTATTCAATGCACTTTCTTACTATTGGAAAATACAATATTTCAATTCAATGAGTTTCAAAATATAAAATCCTAACGAAAAATATTCGTCATGTATGTCTCCAAATTCTATTTTTGAAAAACAATTTTTTCTTGTAACATATATACATGTATTAGTACTTGTATGGAAATCGATTCACATACGATGTACTATACACCTTATAAAAATATAATAATTATTAATTCAATTTTAAATTCTCCACCAACAATTAATATTTTGTGATCTTGCTACTGTAAGAAAATTGAAAATATTTTCCAATTATCGAAAATAAACTTCCAGTATTTTCCGTTAGGATGCTTTCCAAATTTATTATATAAAAATAAAACACTGCTTATCTTCTACAAATTCGTTCACTTTCACACTGCATCTTTTCACCATCAGATTCTCGACATCTCGCAGGATTTGCCTCTTCGTTCATAGAGTTCGCATTAACACCTGGTGGTGGTGGAATATTGTTCACATGTTTCATGTTTGTATTATTAACTAGATTTGGAGGTTGGTAAGTAGCTAAACTTTTCAATCCAATAACTTCTGGATTTTCTTTCCAAAATCGGTCTGCAATAATGTCATCTACCAATGGAACCACTGCTGGTTTTAATCGACCTGTTCCATCAGGTACTAATTTTCTTATAAGTGTAGTACCTTTTCGGAATAGCGGAGGTTCATTATTATAATTTATACCAAATTCTTGAAAAAGTAAGTCATTTTTATGTGATGCCAATGTTCCCCTCAATTTCTCTTCCGCCTGAAAGTTAGAAAAGCCGAGTTGAACCAATTATTTTTTCATTCATATATGTACCCTACAAATATACTACAAAAATTTTTAATATACCTGACTTGGAGTGAGCTTAGCTTTCAACACAAGATTCCAGAAACAAGTATTATACAAATTATTCACATGAACATCTGCTTGTCGCCAAGCTAAATAATCCCTTAAATTTTTATCTGTTGGGTACAATACGATACGGGCATCAAAGGAAGGTGGATAATATAATTCTTTGCCACGAAAAAATCGGGGCCAGTAATAAACATACGCTGATGTAAAAAGAGAATTCACATTTGACATTAATTTAAAAGCTGAAACATAAAAAACAGTATTTTAAAAAACATAATACGAGAAAACAATAATTGCGTTTGAAAACACAATTTTCTGTATTCTTTTCTATCATGTTGTTTGTGTTGATTATTCAAAATCGATTGAGTTACGAACTATTTTTTGATCTGTACTATACCTCTTCTTTTGTAATGTTGTGTGTCTTTTCGAAAAACGAAAGAATATTCATCACTTTGACCGAAACCTAAAATGATCTCTTTAAAATCTTCCATAACCGTAATAGCAGCCCGATTCATTAATTCCAAAGCGGCTACATCGTTTGGTTTGGTAAATTGATGGGCATCGCAAAACTTTGAAAAATTTCTTCCATCAATTCTAACCACAATCCAGCAATTTGGCAAACAACATTCGTCACGTTCAAATTCTTTTACATATTCGAATTTACTTTTGGCCATCGTTGTCAAACTGATGTGCCGGCTTATGACCACTTGTTTGACCGAGTTAATGATTTTCAGGAAGTTACTTCCCTTCATTCGTCTTTACTGTCAGAAAATACAAACGTTCTCTGAAACTGGCGAGTGTTGAAATCTCTTTGTAATTGAGACTCACTGTAGCTTGAGACGTGTGAATCTTACTGTCAAAACGAAATCCTGTATTTCTATGGTGTTTATAACATTCTTTATGATACAATAGAGAAACTTTCCATCCGTATATTTATATTTTTGAGTACCCACGTGTACTTTTATTGGTTATGTACATTCCTATTATTATTACATACATACAATAACATATGAGCAACATAAAGGGCAATAACTGTTTTTAATAGAGTAAAATGATATCGTAACCGTATCTTGATTAAAATTTTTCTTACTGAAACATACTTTTGGACTACATATATTGTATACGTCAACTTTATCAATTTCTTTTCCTTGAAAAAGGATTGTAAATAGATCTAACCTTCCATGTAAACACGAATATTTTTGTATGTACATATAAATTATCAAAGTCGGTGGCCGTTATAACGTAACAAAATGGATTCACACAAACGATACACACATTTTCCAACAACAGATTTGTCGATATTGGAATCATTTGATACCTCATTTAAGGTTGAACCATTTACACTATTGCACAGATTAATTAAAAATTACGCAAAACAAATAACAAACGATATTTTGGATATAAAGAAATTGGAAACAGTTCGCACAATACTATGTTATGAATATCAACTTTTATTTCATTCAGAAAAGAAATATACAAGAACAGTGTCGAACGACTTGTGCTTCAAACAAATAGAAAATGTTTTAAATTTGAAAAAACATTTCAAGAATTCCAGTGATTTACAGATTTTATATGATATTGTAATTTTATATACATCGCTCTTTTGCAATTTACAATGTCTTGAACAACATTTAAGGGATTTCCAAAGATCACATTTTACTTTTCTATTGGGAAATGAGAATAGGGTGTTTTACATGAAAATACTGGAATGTTTTCTGGATTCAATGCAATTGAGACAGTTGTTAAATGTTAACACAAGAACACAATTATTACAATTAGAATTAGAATTGCATATCTATCCAAATATAACAGTTTGGCTAGAAGTGAAAGATAATACAGAATGGCCATCTTTTGCTTCGATATTCCCAAAATTAATCAACACTTTTGATTCTAGAAAAGTTTTTCCCATGATATTAGGTTTCATTTTATTGGATGTAAATGATATGGAAGACCAACTTAGTGCACTGAGTATTATAGTTGATACATGCTCTTCAGAAAAGTTAAAAGACACAAGTTTGATATATCATATATTATGTTATAGTACAGAATTATGGTTGCTAATAATAAAAAGTTTAAAATCTTCTGTACAACAATATCGGAAACAAGGATTATTTTTAATGAAACGGCTAACAGATTTTAGTAGTACTTTAGATAAGAGTAGACTAAAGTCGAGGAAATCAACAGTTGTACCATTCATGTGCATACAGTCCATTAAAACAGAAATATCAATATGTGATATTAGACAAAAGTTTTATGTAGTACTAGAGGCTTTGGAAGAAAAGCAGTACCATCTAATTGCTCCAGCTTTGACGCATGTGCCAAATTTAATGAAAGGTAGCGAAGAACATACTTTGTGCAATGACTGTTTTAGTACAATATGGCTGCAACTCATTTTTGAGAGAATATTTAAGCATGAGAATAATGCTACAATAAAGCAAGGAATTAGTTATGTTTGTCAATTTCATAAAGTTCTACGTGATTCTGAATTTTTAAAATTGTTTATAAATGTATTGAATAATACATTTTTATATGAATGCCAATTGTATCAAAGGGAACCAGAAATAGTAGATGAAATTATAACATTATTTGTACTTATAAGAAACACAGAAGATGAATTTATTTCTAGACTTCTTAAAGTAATAGATGAAGAAACATGGGCTCCTATTCCATTATTTTATATGATGATGATTTTAAGGATAGTTACGGAGAGGACTTTAAATGTTTGGAAAGAAAATGATTTGATAGTAATGAAATCTTTTATACAAAAAAATGTACATGCGCATTCATGTATTTTTAGAGTTGCATTGCAAATTGAAATCATAAGAACAATTTCTCTTTCTTTAGAGAGGGTAAACAATTTGAAAATTGTAGCAAATATGTTATTGGAATTTCCTTCCGATGAAGCTCTTATAAGGGGTTCCTTCTCATGGAACAGTATAACAACCTGTTTGAGAGCTAAAGTAACAGAAATAGAAACGTCGAATTTTATTAAAATGTTATGTGAAGATTATTCACATCAAGATACGCATGTAAGAATAAATCCAGCAAAGTTTGCGTCTATAATTTTTATATTCTACGATGCAGGGTTAATACTACGCACAAAATCATGTTCAACAGAACAGATACTATATGAGTGGTTATCGTTACTTAATAGTTGTGATATAAGACCGTACGCAAATGTTGAGCATATTCTTTATACCATAGGAGTTATGTCGGAATTACTAAATTTAAGTAGAAATGAAGATAAAAAAATTATACAGTTACTGTCTGGGCATACTAGAAATGCTTTAAAGTTTCTACTTAAAAATAGTAAGAGTATACCATCTAAATTCGATTATGAACAAGTGCATAGATATATAATTACAATCACATCATTTTTTAATCATGGGAATTTAATTCTACCAAAGTCAGAACTTTTAGATTATGTTGAGAAATTTAAATTCGACAGTATAATAATTCTTAAAAATATAGAACAGTTTACAAATATGCACTACATGTATGCATTGCACATTTTGCATTATACTCAAGGCATTTTAGATTCAAAGCCTACAGATTTTTATGTACAACCTTTATTGAATATGTGTCATGCTCCTATATCTGATAACAATGAATATTGCATGGATTCTAAGGGAAAAATAGCTTCACAATGCTATTTATTATTAGCAAAACTGACAAATCAATTCTTATCAAATGTGGAAACAAAATTATGGCCAGAAAATATTGATTGGCTTAAAAACGTCTCACATATTTATGAAATGGGAGGAACTGAAATTATTCCAGAAGTAGCGTTGACTTTAAAAATAATTGTTGATACGAGAGGAATAAATATAAATAACTCTGAAAGTATGTCAAGTTTAGAATCTATTTTTACTATGTGCTGGAAATCTACTTTATTAAGTTCGAAGAATAAGCTGTACTTTTTAGCAATGAAAGCTCTTCTCAAAGTTATTGTAAATAGTAATTTTTTGATACTTCCCAATGCTGTAAACCTTGTGAATCGTGTAAGTTAATTAATAAACTATTGTCACAGAAAATTAACATTTGTTACTTAGTAACTTATTTTACTAATTTTTAGTTTCTTGAAGAATTACTTGAAGAAAGTAACAAAGCACCAAAATTGAAGGCAATTTTATTGAATGAGATGAAGTTGTTAGATACATGCACCTTGAGGAACTTACAACAACCATTAATATTATGTCTTCTTCATGGACACGCGCTTCGAAGGGATAAGCAAATAGAAAATCAAATGTGTTTATATATTGCTAAAAATTTTGAAACTTTTTATCCACAACACATATCAGTAATGTGAGTAGTTTGAAATTTTATGATATCATTCTGATTTGAAGTTCCTTATTAATCTATAATTTTATTGATAGAGATCATAATAATGATGGTAGTATCAGAGCACTTTCTGTTATACTGTTACACAGAACAATTACTGCGGATGTAGAATATGCAACAGGGTTTCTTCCAATTGTTTTACAGAAACTAGAAGAATACAAAAATAAAAGATATTTTAATCATTCCTATATACATAAGATAAAGCATAGAATTATGCAAATTTTATTAGTGTTGCAGCCTATTCTGAATGAGGTAATACCGCATTACAAAAGTTGAAAAAATTATAAGTGCAATACAAATAGCAAAATTAATATCTTGCAGGTAGATACAACTATATTGGTAGACCTTCTTTGTAATTTAATGCTTTTGGAAAGTAATCAACACAGTGTGCGAGTAATGCAAGAATGGTTGTTAATTAAAATTTTTATAGAGCACAAACATCTTCATTATAAACTGTGGAAGTTTTTTGAAGAGGTATCTAAAAAATGCAGGTTTTTCTTATTTAAAATTTATGTAGCACATCTAAACACTCTTAAAATATTTGTATAGGGTATTACACAACGTCCAGGATGCGTTAGTTCAATCGCATGCATATTTTATCATGTTGCAAAGCTACTTTCTGAAGTTGATCAACTTACTTTTATTTCTATGGGAATCCCATATATTACGCGTTGTTGCTTAGGACAGCAGTATAATATGCGACTTTATAATCAGGTACATTATAAATGTAATTATAATAAATATTATAGAATAGTTTATTATTAATATTAGTAAGTATTTCAAAATATGCTACTAATATGTATACTTTATACAGGCAATTTTTATACAACTGTTTCAAACATTAGAAAACTTGAACTACAATAATCTTACAGAGTACAGAGGATTGTACAAAGCGATAATGGAAAGTTTAAAAGATGAGAATACAATGAAAAGTTTCACTAGAATTAAAGACGATTTTTATCTTTCCACTTTTCATGCTCTAAATGATTATAGTCTGCAGGTAACATTATTAAACTTAATATTTCAAGTTATTAAAATTTACGAAAGACTAAAAAATATGACCTATAGCTCCTTTCTTTTTGCATTTGTAGACAATATATTTTGAGTTGTCTCGATTAACTGATATGGATCAAAGTGAATGGATTAGCCCAGTCGTGTTCGAACAACTAAACTTTAAAGGAAGTCAAAACCATCCTCTTCAAATGGAGAATTTAAAGGAGTCATTATCAAAAGTTGAAACATCAATATACATAACAAAATCTGCAGGCATGTTTTTAACAATCATAAGAACTATAATTTACAGAATGTGTTATAACATAATCAATGAGAATACTTTGTATACTCATATTACATATGTATAATTAGAAGATATTAATTTCTTTAACACTTTTGAAAATTCAGGAGCTGATTCAGGAACTCTTAAAAAATCTTGTGGAATAAATCTTGGAGAATTAAGTAATATTCAGAAGAAAATTGATCCTTCATCAGTACCTGCAAATTTGTCACATGACTACATTTCCTCGACAATTAGGGAATCTATTTCCAAGAAAAAAATATTACCTGATGAAGAAGGTATCATAGTTGTAGCATGCCTCATTGATCGTACCCCAAATTTAGGAGGACTTGCACGTACTTGTGAAATTTTCAATGTGAAAGAATTAGTTATTGCTAATTTAAGTCAAATCAGAGACAAAGAATTCCAAAATCTTAGTGTGTCAGCTGAAAACTGGATAACTATTACAGAGGTATTTCGTTTTATACATTTTCGTATCATACAGGGTGAATCACGAATTGTGACCAGTAGAGATTACTCTGTTATTAGCAGTCCGATCGAAAATGTTTTTATCAAATATAGCAGGGTTTCAAGAGAGCTTTCACGTGATTATAGCAAATTTTTTGTCAACTACTTTTTTTCATGAACTTTATGTTAATTAACATATTTTATATTGTTAAACTCTAGGGTTTAATTCCTAACATTTAATGTAAAACACAATTATTAATACAAGTTTTCATAATTTTATAACTGGTTTAGGTGAAGCCAAATGATTTGAGTAAATACCTCTTAGAAAAAAGAGACATGGGATGGTCGTTGGTAGGTGTGGAGCAAACAGTTAATAGCATAAGCTTATTGAATATGAAATTTAAAAAGAAGTCAATTCTTGTTTTAGGGTAAGTAAATAAAAAAGACTGTAAGGTTTCTCATCTTATTGTACATATAAATTCTGTTTTCAGAAACGAAAAGGATGGAATACCTGCTAATTTAATACCTCTCTTCGATACTTGCATAGAAATACCTCAATATGGTGTAATTCGTTCATTAAATGTTCATGTTTGTGGTGCTATATGTATATGGCAGTATGCAATGCAACATACATTCTGATTTCATTTCGTATTATAAAATATTAACAAGAATGCAAATATGAATTGTGTAAAAATTAATATAATCAAAATAAGAAAGTGGTTTACCAAACTAACATTAATGTTTATTTACAAACATCATATTCTTTTTATGAGTTTATATTTATATAAGAACAGCTATTATTTATACAGGGAATACGTCTATGCGAATAAATTACAATACATGTTTAAACTTTGTATCCAATAATGTGTCGTTTGCCAATACATTCACCTATATAAAACCAACATATGACTTCAATGGTAACTAAAGTGTTTAACCAAGCTTCACGGACTGTAACATCACGGTATTTCCCAGTTTTAGCGGCACTGATCAGGTTTTTGATGCCACTTTTAATGGCTGGTATATCAGTTGGCTTCGGTGGTACCAATTCAACTTTTCCATAATATATGGTTTTTCGAATAAGTTCCTTAGAATTTGCAAGGGTCACTAAAAGAAACACAAGACTATAATAGCTGATGTATCATTCATCCAAATTAATTGTACGTGTAATCGTACAAATTCATGATAATTTTACAATGTACTATTTCTACATAACCTTCAGAATGTCGAAAAATATATATTTGACAGATAATGTGTACGAATTATTCATCCGACCTATATGATAAATTTTAACAGAGAATTATAAAATTTCAATTTCTACTTGAAAATTTCATTAAACATTGTACTAAATAAAGCAGGAATTCATGTTATATAATAATCAAGTTGTAACTCAATTGTGATTGATATAATATTAAAAGAAATGGATGATACTAAGACCAAGTTTGTTATTAAACCATTAAACAGATTTAATACGTACATTTCCATAGTTTTACTGTTGCTTCGCGTGCTGCCATTTTCGATTCTTACAACTCAAATCTTTCCAAAAAGAACTTGGCTACGGAGAACTGTCCGCTGTCCTAGCAGAGTAGCCCCTTTTCGTGGATGTCTTTCCATCTAGTGGAGACATATCGTACTATGTATTCCGTTTATCAGAAAGGAAATGAGAGCAGAGACGAGATATAGGAGTAGATTTAGTTAGAGCAGAGAGGATGTATCCTCTCTGATTAGAGATAACAAATGTATAAGACGCGTATTTATAATCGTGGTATCTTGTTGCAGAAAAAAATATTAATAGATATGGTTGAAAAATTGGAAAAGCGCGACCTCCAACTTTGATAAAATTCGTACGATTTTAGAAGTAATTTCTGAGTTTATTTTAGAATGTATTCCCGTAAAAATTTCTGAAGATTTGAGAACTCAAAGGTAGAGAATTATACTTTTTATAGGGGCACCAGACAAGCCGCAAACATTCCATTTCTTTTCTAGTACCACAGACGAGACTACCAGAGAGGAAATGAGAGCACAGACGAGGAATAGGAGTAGATCAATCACCATATGGGATTTTCTGTCTCACACAAAAACAACTCGTTTACTTACGCCCTCTACGCTGACAAACAATAAATGTTGGAACTAGATCCACAAGAAGCTTAAACCATATACCTATCATAAATGGAGGGACCTCCGATCGGAGGAATGACAAGTTTAAGCAAAACCTAACACCAGAACACGAGAGCAAAGCTAATAACCCCGAACACGAGTGCGGTCTAACCAAGAAGAGTTCAACAAGGGTAGAAGTCAGAACTTTAAACTATAATACTAACTAAAATAGGAACGCATAGAGGTAAAGGCGCTTCGGGGTATTCCGGGTTCGGAGGAATACCAATTTTAAGAAAAGGAACTTTTGAAAAGTTCAGAAGCAAATTTCAATTAGAAATCGAGAAAAATAGTTGATGATGGTAAAATCCTTTCCCTACTTGGTAAGATCCTTTCCCATTCATTGACATCATCAACTATTTTTCTCGATTTCTAATTGAAATTTGCTTCTGAACTTTTCTGAACTTTTGAAGAAGCTAAAGGTGGACCTGGGTAAAACAAGGAAAGTACTGAAGGCAAATTCAGACACAATTCAATACACAAGTTTTTATTATTAGTATTATTGTCTATTTGTAAGATTACTAGAAGTTCTTACAAATACAGAATAATATCGATTGCCCAGGAGGTTGCTGCACAAGAGACCCGAAAGGAAGCCAGAATTCAATACGCTTCCTTCCGACTCCCTTTCTTACAACGACGACTTAAAATCTTACAAACTAAATTTCGCAGATCGCTAAATGGAAAAGATCACTTTTCCAAAGACGGAAAAGGTCACTTTACCATTTAGCGTATGTCGAGTAATTATTGCGGAGCAAAATGTGTGAATCGGAGAAGAAGTCTCCGATCCACGGGGGATCAAGAACGAATCAGGCAGAAGGCTCTGATTCTTTCAATGGGACAAACAAAACCGAACCAGAGCAGAAGGCTCTGGTTCGAGGGTCACCCTCCCACCCTACCCACTGGTCACAGCAGAAGGCTGTGACCCAAATGATCAAGCGAATTTAACAAAATGAATCTAACACAATAAATGGTCGACAAATAATATAAACTTAAAATTAAATCGGAGTCTTCTTTCAGTTCGGCGTCTTCGGTCGATACGTTGTTTTCGGTCGATGATCAATTTTCGCATCTGTAGTGAACAATCTGAAACAGACTAACAATAATTAGACAGGATATACAAAATAAAAGAAGCCGTGGAGACGTCGAAACGATGGCATGATGAGACGACGAGATACAACTCTAAACCCCGTACACGAGTACGGCCTACCTAACACGCACAAGAGTGCGAATCTAACCAGCTCACGAGAGCCAAACCTAACTCCAGCTCACGAGAGCCAAGCTAACCCCGCACACGAGTGCGGCCTAACCGACAAGAAATCAACAAAAGTAGTTGAAGTCAGAACTTCAAACTACTGAATTTGTGGCTCGGGGAGCCCCGGGTTCGCCAATACCCGTACCCATCCACGGCCCCATCCGTAAGTGAGTCCCTGAGGGACCTCCGTTTGGAGGAATACCAATTTTAAGCCAGACATATCAATTTTAGAATCGAAAGTTTTGAAAGTTCCGAAACGAATTTCAATTAGAAAGACAAAGAAGCCCAATCAAAAATAAATTTAATTGATTTTATGTCAAAAATACAATATAATACAATATAATTTCGGAATATAAATTTCACGTAAATATTCACTTAAATATAATATAATATAATTTCGGAATACTAATTTCTTTATTCCGACGCAAATTCGAATTAAAAATACAGAAATAATAATTGACGGCGTTCGTTAAATGAACACGCATTGCAAAACAGAAAATGTATATTTGCTGAAAATTTATATGCTGAAAGTTGACCAAGGTGAGCGTTGACAGATTCCAGGAATCGCTGACCGACCTCGAGGCAGCTTAAGGTGGACCAAGGTAGGCCAATGATGTCCAGTGATGTCCACTGCAGCTATGGAGAATCCCTGGTCCACTCGAATGTAGGCAGGAGTAGTCCAGGGTGGTCAGGGTGGGCCAGAGCAGTTCTGGAGAACCAACTGTCACTTCCAAGGTTGTTTGCACTCGCGGTTTCACAACACTTCCGCTCACTTTAAATCGCGCACTTCGACTGACGGACCGAGCGTGACTGCTGAGAACAGGTGCGCGGTACGCAGGTGCGCAACTTCCCCACCCCAACTAATTTCGCAAAATTATCGATCGCCAAGATAGTAATTTTTGATAAATTTATTATTTCTGGCTGCTTAATGTTTATAACAATTTCTTTTGGTGATGATATTAACAAGCACTCCCTTGACCATCTTGCCATCTAATTTTTTTAGCAAAAATAATTAATAGAAACCGAGATACAGAATAACTTCTAAGCCATGAATATTCGCACGCATTAATTTATCGAACACAATTCACTGATAAATTTATTAAGAGCGCAGCGAGTGAACGAAGTGAACGAGCGAAGCTCTTCTTTACGCTACTCTTACATTTCGTTGACATTCTTCTCCTCCTAAACCGCTCGACCGATTTCAATGAAATTTTGCACACATATGCATGTGTCCTCCGAGAAGGTTTTAAAAAAATAAAATCGAAAATCGGACAAGTCATTATGTAAATAAAGAAGAACAACGATAAATAAAACATAAAATGTTAATGTTCTCTCTCTCTCTCTCTCTCTCCCGAACGAGGAGTCCCTTCTCGAAAGATTTTTCTACTTTTTGCCCGTCCGTTTACCTTTACCTTTATGTTCACCTTTTTTTTTCTCTACTCGCTTTATGACTCTGTCGATCATCAGTACCAGGTAACGGATTACTAGGGTTAGGGAATTTGACCTGGGACGATTATCGTCGCGTGACGCATTTCCGTCCCGTATTTCCGTTCCATCTTTTCTCAAATCACCCCCATCTCTAAAACACTTTCGTGTTAAAAACTCATAAGACAATTTGGAAGTTCTTTCCGATTTTTCGCCTCAACATTGACGGTGAAAGCTTGAAATTCCTATCACTTCGTTGTATTGAAAGAAGAAAGGTGGTAGACATCATTCACTATATGTGCGCATTCTAATCAGATTTTTCATTGCGGAAGGCATATCACGCTGCGCTCTTAAGTCTACATAACCATCCGGGCAAGTACACCTAGTTATTTCTGGCTGTTTAATGTTTACATCAACTTCTTTTTCCAATGATGTTGACAAGCATTCATTTGACCATGTTACCACCTTAATTTCTTAGAAAAGGTAGGTAGGTAAGAGAATTCAAGATACAGAATACGATTAAATAGAGTGCGACACGAAACAGCATAAGATGAGATCACAGACGAGGGGGATAGGATAGTATAATATTTGGTTCCACAATACTAGTGGTCTGGCTGATACGGTAGGATGTGACACGGAATATGGTAGGTAAGGGGGCTCTAGTAGAGCCCCCCGAGCGTGAGACAGAAAAATACATTGGGTGATTGGTCGTCTTACTCCTATACCTCGTCGGTGGTATAACTCCCTGGTGCACTTGGAGCACTATTTTGCACGCGCGTGAATTTAAGGAGGTCGTGCATAATCCGTTCAGCTCGCAGAATACGTTGAAAAGCGAATCGTGATTTTTTCGGGTTCGGGGAGGTAGATTACCTCCTCCTCGATTCCTGAGAGAATTTATGGGCTTTTTCCTCTGTGGATTTGAAGCAGCAGTTATTTTATGCTTTAATTAAGTTAATGGGGCCAATCCACACGGCACTGCAATGCGTGGCCGACCCGCGACAGAGGGGGAGCAAGCCCCGACCGCTCCGTCAATTTTCAAAAATCGAGTTAATATACTGACTCCCCGATGGGGAGTGTATCAGATATTAAGCTGATAAGAACAGATAAAGGCGTTTATTGGTCAGGCAATGGTCCCCCGGGTTACAATGTTTCCCCGGGGGCAGTACAACAAAACTCGCCTTTGGCGAGGGCTAAGTGTGGGTGCTTGTTAGGCACCCCGTGCAAGTAATATAAAATTTCGTGGTGGGGTGTGCGGCGTGGGGGCGTCAGACCCCCTGCGTGGCTAATATTGTTTTATACTATGAATGTAACGCATCGCACGCACACCCATAGACACACACACGTCGTATAAAATAAATAAATATATATATAAAATAGTTAAAATTATATCGGCCCCACAGTGGGGCCTCGTCAGGTATCTTAACATCTACGGTATTGCATTGGCCCGCTGCGCGTTGGAAAGTTAAAATACTTAAAACCTAAGGTAGATGACTAGAAGATGATAGGACAAGAGAAGAAAAGAGGGAAACTAAAACAAAACAAAAAATAGAATAGAGGTGGAAGTGGGAGAAATAAATAGGGAGAAACAACTAAAAAGCGAATGACTAGAAAATAAGGTGGTATAAAAACTGAAAAGCGAAAATAGAATAGAAACGTGCAGCGGGCCATTTGCCCTCGCTAAAATACACTGGTGTGCTTAGGATATCATAAAATGACATAAATGTCAGTGGTATAAATAAATACAACAGAATATAAAATATAAAACTAAATAATATAAAATAAAATAAAGTATAGTGGGCACGGCGCCCCGCATGGCGCCGTTGTCTCACTATCTGTCATATACAGGGCCAGAAGGGCCCTGAGTCAACAATTGGGCCTCATGCCCGCTTAACGCCTCGTCGAGGCTGGGGATTCGGGGCGCAACCTCCTCGTTGGTCGAGGGAGGCGTTTCGGGGGGAGGGGCCACATGCACCGCAGGCATGGAGAGGGGCGGCGCTGAAGTAGGGACGTCAGCTGGGGGAGCAGCGTACTGTCGAACCCCCGACACATGTTCCACGTAAATGTCCCGACCCCAGCGAATGGTCTCAGACACAATGAGACGGCGCATCAAGTCCGCGTATCTCCTACTCACACGCAGGAGCTTGAGCACCGCCTCATTGGCCTGATCCCATGAGCCGAGCGCCCCAACGACGATCGCGTCGGTCACAACTCGGTAACCCTGTCCTTCGAGAGCGGCACCGATTGGGCGGTACTTTAAAATTTTCCGCTCCCTGGCGGCTTCAAGAGCCTCGGTGCCGTTTTCGAAGGCCACGGTCACGTCGATGATCACGACGCTTTTTGAAGGCTCGTGCCTGACGACGATGTCAGGACGCAGAGCCTCCAACTCGCCGGAGAGACCCTCGACCCTTTTATTCACCCTTAAGACCCCTGGCAGTCGGCAGGCTCGAGCTATTCTCGAGACGATGGCGTCATGGCGTAATTGCCAGGCAGCCGAGTGAGGCCGGCAGTGACATAGCACGTGGGGCAAGGTCTCTAGGGTCTCCCCGCATCGCCGGCAACGCTTATCCCCCTCACCCCAACGCCTAGCCCCATTAAGAGGTAAGACGTTGAGGCGAGCCCGGTGGATAAAGCGCCAATCAGCGAAGCGGGTGAAACTGCCGCCGCGGAGGAAGTGGTTTGACACACCGTTCCGCGACGACACCCCAGAGACCTTCCCCTGATCGGGCTTTTTGCCCAGGCGGTAACAGTAAAATTCTGTCACCGCCGACCTCAAACGGTGCAACACCTGATCCCGAGCATCAGGTGTTACAACCACCGTGTGCCCGCGTGAGCCTCGGAGTCTAAGACCCAATTCGCGCCGGACAGCGCTCCACTCCCAACGCAATTGGAGCATTTCTCCCGATCTCCGTGCCGCGTTCCGCGCTCTCGACCACAAGGTAGAGAAGTCCCCTGCGTCCCTGGCGAATTCCCCCTCCAGCGAGCCGGAGAGGTAGGTCGCCAGGTCCTGATCGGTGGGTGTTCGACCGATTTTCCTGGCTACCGCCTCACACAGAGATTCTCTGGCCAACCCACTGGCCACCGGGTCAGGCGCCGTCAATAGACGGAACGCATGTCCGATGACCAGTGCGTCGGCCAGGTCTGCAAGCGGAAGCAGTCCACATCCTCCCCTGCTAGGAGGGAGGTAGACTACTTCCGCGCTGGCTCTCTGTGGGAGGTTGAGCCAGGACTTGGCAAACTTACGGACAAGTTTGTCCACTTCTTTCAGGGGGCCCTTCTCCACATGGGCTCCCCGCAGCATGAAGTCGAGGCGGGGCAATAGGAAAGTTCTCACCGCCTCACACTTTTGCCACGGGGCGAGGAGAGAGCGATCAACGGCCCGGAGATCCCGGACAAGCTCCTCGATCGTCGCGAGCGGAGTCTGCCTGACCTGAAATCCCGTGGGGACTCCGAGGTGCTGATATGGCACTCCTGCTGCCAGGGGTTCAATCCCCTGACCCTGCAAGCTGAAGCGAGTGGGGTGCGCCCGGCGAGTGCCTCTACTGTCCTGGTGCAGTGTCGCACACTTCGCCGGGTTGAACCGAAGTCCAATCCCATTCGCCGCAGCTTCCACTGTTCTCAACAGTGTTTCCATTCCCTCCGGAGTGTCTGCGGTTAACGCCAGGTCGTCCGCGTAAGCCAGGACTGTGTACCGATGGCCGTGCAGCGTGTACCCCGCCGTGGTCGCGGCTACCGCCCTCAGGACCGGTTCCAGGGCGAGGTTAAACGCTACAGGGCTCAACGGGCAGCCCTGCTTCACTCCGGAGAGAATGGGGACAGGGTCGGTAAGTCCCTGTGAGGTACGCACCCGGGTGGTGCATCCGTCATACAACCCTTCCACGATGTTGCGGAAGGGGAGGGGAACGCCGGCCTCAGCGAAGGCGCGGTATATGGTGGAGTGGGGGATCGAGCCGAACGCGTTCGACAAGTCCAACCACGCCACCACAACCTGACGCCTGCTCCTGCGGGCATCGTTAAGGACCTCCTGCAACGTGAAGTTGTGTTCATAACACCCCTCGCACGGCAGGAAGCCCTTCTGTTGGGGGCTAAGCCTCCCATTGTGGAGAGCCCACGACACTGAGCGGTCGGCCAGGACCGCCGCGAAAAGTTTGGGGGTGGTGTCGGACATTGCAAGTGGCCGCCAGTTCGACAGGTCCCCCCGGTCGCCCTTTTTGTGAATTAACACAGTGTTTGATACCTTCCAAGTAGAAGGGACCGACTCCAACTTACGGCACAAGTTGAAATAGGCAGTTAGGACGACGCAGCCCGGGTCAGCCTTCCGAAGGTCACGGTAAGTCAGACCGTCGGGTCCTGGCGCGGAGTTTGACATCCGCCGGATCCGCCGGTCCACCTCACTCACCTCGAAGGGCCGAATCAGGGCCTCGTCGCTCCCTGCTGTCGGAGCCTCAGACGGAAAGCCAAGGGGCCCAGAGGGTTGTGGCTCACCCGCAGGTGAGTACATGTCCAGGAAGTGCTGCATGACACGGTCCCTGGCAACTTCACATTGCTCAGGGGCGCCCATGAGCACCTCCTGGACCGCACGCCTGCGGTTTCGGCGGAACAACCTCTGGAGACGCGTAGCCTCCTTGACCTGGTCCGTTCTACTTTCCGGCATCAAACCAGTACGACCGGGAGGGCGTGTGTCTGGCGTGTTCACGACACGCCCCCTCGCCCTCACAGAGTTTGCCGGCCTTCCACCAGCACTTCCTCCGTTCCCCGCAGGCTGGGTCCGGAAGCCCTGGAAGAAGACAGCAATCTGTGTTGCAACTTCTTCCAGGTCTTGGGGACTGTCAGCGGCCTCGGCCAAGCCGACCAGGAGTTCCCTCTCTCTCGCCAGCGCGACTTGCTGCCCTCGTCGGGTTGCGCGCCGGCGAGGATTGGGCTGGTCAGCAGGCGTAAGCCGCCGCCGCTCCAAGTCCTGCGAGGTCTGGAGGGTCATGGACCCTCTAACGACGCCCTCCAGAGCATTAGCCTGCCCCGCGGGGACCGTCATCCCCCCCCTGCGACCACCCGGGAGCGAGCTCCCAGGGTTATTGTTCCCTCCCATAATTCTAAATCGCGACGCGAACCCTCCCAATCGGACATTCATGTTACGAATTTCGCGGGATCGGTCCAGTCGCGCGGCGTTGTCAGGGGCCCGCTCAGTACTCACCCTCTCACGGGCGTAGCCACTGCCTCCTGCCGCCGTCCGCTGGTGCGCGATGCCGCCTCCTCGTTGCGCCATCCTGCACGGTGGTGTGAGGGCTGGGGATAAGGCCCTCAGCCTCGCCGCGTTGTTGGTGGTGGTGGTGGGTGTGGCCCCTTCTAAGGCTCCGCTGGCGTCGGGAGCTGGTAGGGCCGCTGGAGGACGTTGCTCCCTCGTTGATGGCCTGAGGGGCGCGGCGGGCGTCCTCCTGGGCCCCGCTGGTGTGCTGCGGGGCGTTGTCGTCTTGGACGGCGACGGCGTCTTCCTCCTTGACGACGATTCCGGCGACGAAGACGGGGTTGGTGGCAGCGGGGACAGGCGTCCAGGTGGCCGACGTCTGCTCTTTACAGCCTGCCACGGCACGGGGGAGGAATCTTCATTTCCTCCCTCCCTCTCTCCAGCCTCCTCTTCGCTCCTCCGGATGGCCGGAGGGGGAGAGGGGTCTGCCCTGGCGGGACCAGGTGACCCTGTCACTTCCTCGATGGGGGGGAGGGAGAGGATTGCAGGCGTCGCCCTCGTCCTCTTCTTTCCCCTCTCCTCTACCCCCGCGAGGGGCCTTGAGGTGACAATAGGCCCCCCGCTGACAGTGGTCACCACGGTGGCCGTAGTGAGCGTGACCGGGGTCACGCTGGGGACCGCACAGCAGCCCTTCGCTCCCCCCTGTTCCCCACAGATGGTCGGTGGGGAGATGTTGATGGGGGGGGAGTCCCTCATGGTGATGGTGAGGTGGGGGCTGCTGGTAGCTGCGATCGTGAGCTCGGGCGGGAGCGATGATGCCCGAGTCATCGATCGCAGCGTCCTCCTCTCTGGGCGGTCTCCCGGTGGTGTTACGGTGGCCACCGTTGCGCCCGCTGTGACGGCGGCGTAGGATGGCGATGCCGCCGTCCTGATCACCGAGGTGAACACCCGTGGTGGTGGTTGGTGTTGGTTTGGGTTAGTTGCCGTTGTGTGGGGGGCGGGGGTGGCTGCCCCGGCAACTAACCCAGCTGACCTCGGTGATGTCTCCGCACCAGTTTCCGGAGCCGCCTTCCTCTTGGTGGTCTTGAGAGCGGCTGTCCTGTTCTTCACGTCGCCGAGCTCTATCGGCACGCTGGCTCCCCTTCTGCTCCTCGTAATCGGTCCCCTAGGGCTGGTGGGCGGGGACCGCGTCTTAGGGGAGACCGTCGACCCCCTCTTCGTCCTTTTTGTTACCCTCCCAGAGGTGTTGGTGGGGGGTAGGGGGGGGGTCGACTTTCGTGCCGATAGGCCCGGGCTGGTTCGCTGGACGGCTCCGGTCCCGGACCTGGTGCGGATAGCGGGCGCGTTCCTGGTCCCTGGCGGTGTAGGTGCCAGGGCAGTCTCATTACTGCGCCGTGACAGGCTGCTCTTCGCAGCTGTAGATGGTGGTGGTGGTGGGGGCGTCGATGTTTTCCCCGTGGCGGTCGTCTTCGACCTAGTGACGGTCAGGAGGGGCGGGGGCGTCAGTGACTTCCGTAGGGGGGCCACTAGCGCCGCCGCCACCCCCTTCCTCGTCCCCAGGTTCGCCTGTGGTGGAGGTGGCGTGGTGGACGTCCTGGAGGTGGTCCGTTGGACCGCCACGGTCGCCTTTGGTCCCATCGTCGGCGTCGTCTTCTTCTTAGTCCCCGCTGCCGCCCCCGTCGCAGCTGCAGACTTGCCGAAGGGCAGTCTGCTCTGCAGCATTGACGAGCGGGTCGTCGCCGTAGTCGTCGTCGTCGTGATGGTGGTGGTGGTGGTTGTTGCCACGCTGGTGGTCGGCGTGGTTGCGGGGCCCACTGTCGGTGTCGTTGCCCCGCCGGAGGAAGATGTACGCTGGACCGTCGCCGTCTGCCGCTGGCCACTCGCCGTGGTTGTCGTCGCCGATGATGTTGTTGTGGCGGTGGCCGTAGTCGTGGTGGCGACCCTTCCAGCTCCCGTATCAGTCAAGACCCTTAAAATTGACTCGGGCCTCCCTCGGCCCGAGGTATTAGTTTCAGTTGCCGAAGAGGAGGACCTGGCAGGACCGGGATTTATCCTGCTGGTCCCACCCCGACCTGACCCACCCGGGGGGTCCAGTCTCGGGACGTGCACGGCGGTGTGGTGGAGCTTGACGGCTTTGAGAGGATATCTCCCAGAGCCGGGCTCACCACACACGCCGCATCGATGGATTATAATATGTCCCGGGTGGTGCTTTTTGGCGTGTTTCGCCAGGTCGGAGTGGGACAGGTACTTCCCCGAGACCTTTAAGCCCGGCCTGCCGTAACAGTCCGGGCATCGGAACTCCTCCGGGAACGGGAAATCTATATAGATCGTAATGGGGCCGTTGTTTTGCCCTGCCATTTTTGTGACCACGTGTAGAGGGATAGCTTCGAGCGGTAAAATAGGGTGGGATGCAAGATAGATAAATAAAAGTAAAATAAATAAATAGTTAAATAGGTAAGTGTATAAATAAATAAATAAAATAGATAAAATAGATAACTAAAAGTGAATGCGACAGAGACCAGGTTAAAATCACTTAAACCTAGGTAGGTGTTATAGAATTAGTTAAAATTAGAATTGACGAGTCGACTAGAGGTTTATAGTTAATTATTATAAATAAATAAATACTATAAAATTAGCCGGCGTCAATGTGTGTCAGGTGGTGCTATATGGTCTGGTAGTGTCGGATTCGGTATAAATGAAATAAAAATAAATAAAAATAGATAGAATAGATAGCAGTAGAGTAAAATTGAGTAGAGTAGATAAAATAAAGTTAGGTAGAATAAAATCAAGTCGGTAAAACTCAGGTACGTGTGGTAGAGCTTGGGGTAGGTTTAAATTATAAATTAAAAATTAGAGAAATTAAAATTAGATTCAGAATCAGTGTAAAGGGCTGACCAGGCTATAAAACGGAGTAAAAAATACGTTGAAGTAGAATGAAGGTGCCGTAAAATAAAATAAAATAAAGTAAAATAAGAGTAAAATGAGTGAGTCGAAGCGGTACGGTATAAAGTGGATTATAAAACAGGATAAAAATGTTGAATAGATGACTAGTTAAGTAAATAAAATCATATAAATAAATAAATAGATAGGTTAAGAAAATTAAATTAAATTAGATTAAGTAGATCAATTAAAATATAGCTACTGGGCAACCACATAGACTGATTTTTAGAATTAAATAAGTGGCCGAAACCCAGAGAAATGAGAAAGAGAAAGCGATAGAAAGAGAGAAGTATGAAACGGGTAAAGATAGAAAGAGAGAGGAGATAGCGGGAAGATAGAGAAGGATAGAAGATAAAAGCGACAGTAGGAATCTACCTTGGACAGAGTAGAGCCTGTCCAAGGGGGACACCTAGCGGGCGGTCGAGAAACTCTTTCGAGCTTCTCGTGCAAGGACCTACCGCTAGAGGGCTGCACCGATACTTGGCGGTACTCAGGCGATTTTCTTAGCACAAAGTCTAAGAAATGCCTGAGGCCTACTCGGATCGGTGACCGAAAGGATTAGGCCGAATTAATTTAATCGAACAGAGTCCGATTAAACAATTCGGCTGGCCTTTGCTCAGGAACGATATTCCTGGCTTATTCCGAAACGGAGTACAATTCGACGAAGCGAGGAAACGCTTCGACGTGCCGGCAATTAACGAAAGATGTTAGATATTAAATAATTAGAACTGCCGGCACAGGCTTGCGCCCGAATTTTACAACAAATAAAATCTGTTAACTCGGGAACCGAATTAAACAATCAGCAAGCTGATTGTTTAAACAGCCGTCGAATTACAGATTAATTTTGATTTGCAAAATTCGTCGAATACGTTTCCACGTATATCTGTCTCTTTGTTCCCCGAATCGAAATTTCCAGAAATTTCGTTCAGAGCGGCCGGGAGGGAGCCGTTAATTGTTTGTGTCCCGTACTAAACGACAGTTAGCACAAGTGCTAATGTCGATAGGACAAAGACACAACAACGAACGGTAGGGAAGGACAAAGGGGTTTACCGTATAATTTAAACGGGCACTTGGACAAAGAGAAGTCCAAATGACACCGTTAAATTAAACGGGGGAATAGAAACAGAAATTAAAGAGATAGAAGAGGGGGTTTCGACCACTTACCCCGCTCGAGTTCCCTGGACAGGTGGTCGGCTTCCCGGAGGTCCGTCGGTCTCGGTGGAGGTGCCGGTCTTCGGTGGGGGGTGTGGTCCTCCTCGTCGGCGACTGGTTGCGCCCCGTCGCTCCTCGGCTCGTCCTCTGGCAGGATACACTCCCGTGGCACTTGTGATTTCACGCGCGAATATTAAAAGGGGGGTCTCGCGGAAACCCGTGCAATTTCGCAGAAACAGACTTAAAAATCTCGATTTTTTCGGTTCGGGGAGCCAGATATCTCCTCGATTTCTGAAAATTGACGGGCTGTGGATAAAAAGCTAGATTTTATGCTTTAGAATGGCTAATGGGGCCAATCCACACGGCACTGCAATGCGTGGCCGACCCGCGACAGAGGGGGAGCAAGCCCCGACCGCTCCGTCAATTTTCAAAAATCGAGTTAATATTCTGACTCCCCGATGGGGAGTGTATCAGATATTAAGCTGATAAGAACAGATAAAGGCGTTTATTGGTCAGGCAATGGTCCCCCGGGTTACAATGTTTCCCCGGGGGCAGTACAACAAAACTCGCCTTTGGCGAGGGCTAAGTGTGGGTGCTTGTTAGGCACCCCGTGCAAGTAATATAAAATTTCGTGGTGGGGTGTGCGGCGTGGGGGAGTCAGACCCCCTGCGTGGCTAATATTGTTTTATACTATGAATGTAACGCATCGCACGCACACCCATAGACACACACACGTCGTATAAAATAAATAAATATATATATAAAATAGTTAAAATTATATCGGCCCCACAGTGGGGCCTCGTCAGGTATCTTAACATCTACGGTATTGCATTGGCCCGCTGCGCGTTGGAAAGTTAAAATACTTAAAACCTAAGGTAGATGACTAGAAGATGATAGGACAAGAGAAGAAAAGAGGGAAACTAAAACAAAACAAAAAATAGAATAGAAGTGGAAGTGGGAGAAATAAATAGGGAGAAACAACTAAAAAGCGAATGACTAGAAAATAAAGTGGTATAAAAACTGAAAAGCGAAAATAGAATAGAAACGTGCAGCGGGCCATTTGCCCTCGCTAAAATACACTGGTGTGCTTGGGATATCATAAAATGACATAAATGTCAGTGGTATAAATAAATAAAACAGAATATAAAATATAAAACTAAATAATATAAAATAAAATAAAGTATAGTGGGCACGGCGCCCCGCATGGCGCCGTTGTCTCACTATCTGTCATATACAGGGCCAGAAGGGCCCTGAGTCAACAATTGGGCCTCATGCCCGCTTAACGCCTCGTCGAGGCTGGGGATTCGGGGCGCAACCTCCTCGTTGGTCGAGGGAGGCGTTTCGGGGGGAGGGGCCACATGCACCGCAGGCATGGAGAGGGGCGGCGCTGAAGTAGGGACGTCAGCTGGGGGAGCAGCGTACTGTCGAACCCCCGACACATGTTCCACGTAAATGTCCCGACCCCAGCGAATGGTCTCAGACACAATGAGACGGCGCATCAAGTCCGCGTATCTCCTACTCACACGCAGGAGCTTGAGCACCGCCTCATTGGCCTGATCCCATGAGCCGAGCGCCCCAACGACGATCGCGTCGGTCACAACTCGGTAACCCTGTCCTTCGAGAGCGGCACCGATTGGGCGGTACTTTAAAATTTTCCGCTCCCTGGCGGCTTCAAGAGCCTCGGTGCCGTTTTCGAAGGCCACGGTCACGTCGATGATCGCGACGCTTTTTGAAGGCTCGTGCCTGACGACGATGTCAGGACGCAGAGCCTCCAACTCGCCGGAGAGACCCTCGACCCTTTTATTCACCCTTAAGACCCCTGGCAGTCGGCAGGCTCGAGCTATTCTCGAGACGATGGCGTCATGGCGTAATTGCCAGGCAGCCGAGTGAGGCCGGCAGTGACATAGCACGTGGGGCAAGGTCTCTAGGGTCTCCCCGCATCGCCGGCAACGCTTATCCCCCTCACCCCAACGCCTAGCCCCATTAAGAGGTAAGACGTTGAGGCGAGCCCGGTGGATAAAGCGCCAATCAGCGAAGCGGGTGAAACTGCCGCCGCGGAGGAAGTGGTTTGACACACCGTTCCGCGACGACACCCCAAAGACCTTCCCCTGATCGGGCTTTTTGCCCAGGCGGTAACAGTAAAATTCTGTCACCGCCGACCTCAAACGGTGCAACACCTGATCCCGAGCATCAGGTGTTACAACCACCGTGTGCCCGCGTGAGCCTCGGAGTCTAAGACCCAATTCGCGCCGGACAGCGCTCCACTCCCAACGCAATTGGAGCATTTCTCCCGATCTCCGTGCCGCGTTCCGCGCTCTCGACCACAAGGTAGAGAAGTCCCCTGCGTCCCTGGCGAATTCCCCCTCCAGCGAGCCGGAGAGGTAGGTCGCCAGGTCCTGATCGGTGGGTGTTCGACCGATTTTCCTGGCTACCGCCTCACACAGAGATTCTCTGGCCAACCCACTGGCCACCGGGTCAGGCGCCGTCAATAGACGGAACGCATGTCCGATGACCAGTGCGTCGGCCAGGTCTGCAAGCGGAAGCAGTCCACATCCTCCCCTGCTAGGAGGGAGGTAGACTACTTCCGCGCTGGCTCTCTGTGGGAGGTTGAGCCAGGACTTGGCAAACTTACGGACAAGTTTGTCCACTTCTTTCAGGGGGCCCTTCTCCACATGGGCTCCCCGCAGCATGAAGTCGAGGCGGGGCAATAGGAAAGTTCTCACCGCCTCACACTTTTGCCACGGGGCGAGGAGAGAGCGATCAACGGCCCGGAGATCCCGGACAAGCTCCTCGATCGTCGCGAGCGGAGTCTGCCTGACCTGAAATCCCGTGGGGACTCCGAGGTGCTGATATGGCACTCCTGCTGCCAGGGGTTCAATCCCCTGACCCTGCAAGCTGAAGCGAGTGGGGTGCGCCCGGCGAGTGCCTCTACTGTCCTGGTGCAGTGTCGCACACTTCGCCGGGTTGAACCGAAGTCCAATCCCATTCGCCGCAGCTTCCACTGTTCTCAACAGTGTTTCCATTCCCTCCGGAGTGTCTGCGGTTAACGCCAGGTCGTCCGCGTAAGCCAGGACTGTGTACCGATGGCCGTGCAGCGTGTACCCCGCCGTGGTCGCGGCTACCGCCCTCAGGACCGGTTCCAGGGCGAGGTTAAACGCTACAGGGCTCAACGGGCAGCCCTGCTTCACTCCGGAGAGAATGGGGACAGGGTCGGTAAATCCCTGTGAGGTACGCACCCGGGTGGTGCATCCGTCATACAAGCCTTCCACGATGTTGCGGAAGGGGAGGGGAACGCCGGCCTCAGCGAAGGCGCGGTATATGGTGGAGTGGGGGATCGAGCCGAACGCGTTCGACAAGTCCAACCACGCCACCACAACCTGACGCCTGCCCCTGCGGGCATCGTTAAGGACCTCCTGCAACGTGAAGTTGTGTTCATAACACCCCTCGCACGGCAGGAAGCCCTTCTGTTGGGGGCTAAGCCTCCCATTGTGGAGAGCCCACGACACTAAGCGGTCGGCCAGGACCGCCGCGAAAAGTTTGGGGGTAGTGTCGGACATTGCAAGTGGCCGCCAGTTCGACAGGTCCCCCCGGTCGCCCTTTTTGTGAATTAACACAGTGTTTGAGACCTTCCAAGTAGAAGGGACCGACTCCAACTTACGGCACAAGTTGAAATAGGCAGTTAGGACGACGCAGCCCGGGTCAGCCTTCCGAAGGTCACGGTAAGTTAGACCGTCGGGTCCTGGTGCGGAGTTTGACATCCGCCGGATCCGCCGGTCCACCTCACTCACCTCGAAGGGCCGAATCAGGGCCTCGTCGCTCTCTGCTGTCGGAGCCTCAGACGGAAAGCCAAGGGGCCCAGAGGGTTGTGGCTCACCCGCAGGTGAGTACATGTCCAGGAAGTGCTGCATGACACGGTCCCTGGCAACTTCACATTGCTCAGGGGCGCCCATGAGCACCTCCTGGACCGCACGCCTGCGGTTTCGGCGGAACAACCTCTGGAGACGCGTAGCCTCCTTGACCTGGTCCGTTCTACTTTCCGGCATCAAACCAGTACGACCGGGAGGGCGTGTGTCTGGCGTGTTCACGACACGCCCCCTCGCCCTCGCAGAGTTTGCCGGCCTTCCACCAGCGTTTCCTCCGTTCCCCGCAGGCTGGGTCCGAAAGCCCTGGAAGAAGACAGCAATCTGTGCTGCAACTTCTTCCAGGTCTTGGGGACTGTCAGCGGCCTCGGCCAAGCCAACCAGTAGCTCCCTCTCTCTCTCCAGCGCGACTTGCTGCCCTCGTCGGGTTGCACGCTGGCGAGGATTGGGCTGGTCAGCAGGCGTAAGCCGCCGCCGCTCCAAGTCCTGTGAGGTCTGGAGGGTCATGGACCCTCTAACGACGCCCTCCGGAGCATTAGCCTGCCCCGCGGGGACCGTCGTCCCCCCCCTGCGACCACCCGGGAGTGAGCTCCCAGGGTTATTATTCCCTCCCATAATTCTAAATCGCGACGCGAACCCTCCCAGACGGACATTCATATTACGAATTTCGCGGGATCGGTCCAGTCGCGCGGCGTTGTCAGGGGCCCGCTCAGTACTCACCCTCTCACGGGCGTAGCCACTGCCTCCTGCCGCCGTCCGCTGGTGCGCGATGCCGCCTCCTCGTTGCGCCATCCTGCACGGTGGTGTGAGGGCTGGGGATAAGGCCCTCAGCCTCGCCGCGTTGTTGGTGGTGGTGGTGGGTGTGGCCCCTTCTAAGGCTCCGCTGGCGTCGGGAGCTGGTAGGGCCGCTGGAGGACGTTGCTCCCTCGTTGATGGCCTGAGGGGCGCGGCGGGCGTCCTCCTGGGCCCCGCTGGTGTGCTGCGGGGCGTTGTCGTCTTGGACGGCGACGGCGTCTTCCTCCTTGACGACGATTCCGGCGACGAAGACGGGGTTGGTGGCAGCGGGGACAGGCGTCCAGGTGGCCGACGTCTGCTCTTTACAGCCTGCCACGGCACGGGGGAGGAATCTTCATTTCCTCCCTCCCTCTCTCCAGCCTCCTCTTCGCTCCTCCGGATGGCCGGAGGGGGAGAGGGGTCTGCCCTGGCGGGACCAGGTGACCCTGTCACTTCCTCGATGGGGGGGAGGGAGAGGATTGCAGGCGTCGCCCTCGTCCTCTTCTTTCCCCTCTCCTCTACCCCCGCGAGGGGCCTTGAGGTGACAATAGGCCCCCCGCTGACAGTGGTCACCACGGTGGCCGTAGTGAGCGTGACCGGGGTCACGCTGGAGACCGCACAGCAGCCCTTCGCTCCCCCCTGTTCCCCACAGATGGTCGGTGGGGAGATGTTGATGGGGGGGGAGTCCCTCATGGTGATGGTGAGGTGGGGGCTGCTGGTAGCTGCGATCGTGAGCTCGGGCGGGAGCGATGATGCCCGAGTCATCGATCGCAGCGTCCTCCTCTCTGGGCGGTCTCCCGGTGGTGTTACGGTGGCCACCGTTGCGCCCGCTGTGACGGCGGCGTAGGATGGCGATGCCGCCGTCCTGATCACCGAGGTGAACACCCGTGGTGGTGGTTGGTGTTGGTTTGGGTTAGTTGTCGTTGTTGGGGGGGCGGGGGCGGCTGCCCCGGCAACTAACCCATTTGACCTCGGTGATGTCGTCGCACCAGGTTCCAGAGCCGTCTTCCTCTTGGTGGCGGTGAGGGCTGCGGTCCTTTTCTTGACGTCCCCGAGCTCTATCGGCACACTGGCTCCCCTTCTGCTCCTAGTTATGGGTCCCCTAGGGCTGGTGGGTGGGGACCGCATTTTAGGGGAGACCGTCGACCCCCTCGTTGTCCTTCTAATTGTCCCACTAGAGGCGTTCGTGGTGGGTTTGGGGGGGGTCGACTTTCGTGCCGATAGGCCCGGGCTGGTTCTCTGGACGGCTCCGGTCCCGGACCTGGTGCGGATAGCGGGCGCGTTCCTGGTCCCTGGCGGTGTAGGTGCCAGGGCAGTCTCGTTACTGCGCCGTGACAGGCTGCTCTTCGCCGCTGTAGCTGGTGGTGGTGGTGGGAGCGTCGATGCTTTCCCCGTGGCGGTCATCTTCGACCTGGTGACGGTCAGGAGGGGCGGGGGCGTCAGTGACTTCCGTAGGGGGGCCACTAGCGCCGCCGCCACCCCCTTCCTCGTCCCCAGGTTCGCCTGTGGTGGAGGTGGCGTGGTGGACATCCTGGAAGTGGTCCGTTGGACCGCCACGGTCGCCTTTGCTCCCATCGTCGGCGTCGTCTTCTTCTTAGTCCCCGCTGCCGTCCCCGTCGCAGCTGCAGACTTGCCGAAGGGCAGCCTGCTCTGCAGCATTGACGAGCGGGTCGTCGCCGTAGTCGTCGTCGTCGTGATGGTGGTGGTGGTGGTTGTTGCCACGCTGGTGGTCGGCGTGGCTGCGGGGCCCACTGTCGGTGTCGTTGCCCCGCCGGAGGAAGATGTACGCTGGACCGTCGCCGTCTGCCGCTGGCCACTCGCCGTGGTTGTCGTCGCCGATGATGTTGTTGTGGCGGTGGCCGTAGTCGTGGTGGCGACCCTTCCAGCTCCCGTATCAGTCAAGACCCTTAAAATTGACTCGGGCCTCCCTCGGCCCGAGGTATTATTTCCAGTCGCAGAGGAGGAGGTCCTGGCAGGACCGGAGTTCGTCCTGCTAGTCCCACCCCGACCTGACCCACCCGGGGGGTTCAGTCTCGGGACGTGTGCGGCGGTGTGGTGGAGCTTGACGGCCTTGAGAGGATACCTCCCAGAGCCATGCTCCCCACACACGCCGCACCGGTGAATTATAGTGTGTCCCGGGTGGTGTTTCTTGGCATGTTTTGCCAGGTCGGAGTGGGACATATACCTCCCCGAGACCTTTAGGCCCGGCCTGCCGTAACAGTCCGGGCATCGGAATTCCTCCGGGAAGGGAAAGTCTATATAAATGATTAGGGGGCTGCTGCTCTGCCCTGCCATTATGGACCAACCTGTAACAGGGGTGGCTTCGAGCGGTAGGAGAGGGGTGAATGAAATGAAATAAAATAGAATAAATAAGTTGAAAAATAAAATACGACGCGCTAAAATATAGTCAGTAAAACCAATAAATAGATAAGAGGTGTATAGACCAGTCAATAAAGAGACTAGATATGTAAATAAATAGATAAATAGATGTATATAAAAAGTAAAGAAAATAAATAAAAATAGGTAGGTGTAAATTGGATAAAAATAAATATATGTATGTATCTCTCAGTAGAGCGGTGAAACAGATCAGGTAGAATTACAGCGCAGGGGAATAAATAAATAAATAAGTAAAATCAATTAGAATAAGATTGGGTTAAAAGATCGGTGTAGAAGGCTGACTAGATTGGTAGGAGGAGGTAAATAAAAGATTGCGTAAAGTAAAAATAAGTTAGTTAAAGATTAGAAATTAGAGATTAAAACGGTAGATCATTCGGTGTGGAAACTAATATATGTAAGTGGAATAAAATAAATAAAATAAATAAATAAGTCAATAAATAAATAAATAAAATAAATAAAATAAATAAATAAGTAAAATAAATAAATGAGTCAATAGATGTATAAATAAGTATATGTAAATGTTAGTCAACCTAATAGACCGATAGTATAGAATTAAATAAGTGGCCGAAACCCAGAGAAATGAAGAAATAAAAGCGATAGAAAGAGAGAAGTATGAAAATGGGGAAGATAGAAAGAGAGAGGAGATAGCGGGAAGATAGAGAAGGATAGAAGATAAAAGCGATAGTAGGGATCTACCTTGGACAGAGTAGAGCCTGTCCAAGGGGGACACCTAGCGGGCGGTCGAGAAACTCTTTCGAGCTTCTCGTGCAAGGACCTACCGCTAGAGGGCTGCACCGATACTTGGCGGTACTCAGGCGATTTTCTTAGCACGAAGTCTAAGAAATGCCTGAGGCCTACACGGATCGGTGACCGAAAGGATTAGGCCGAATTAATTTAATCGAACAGAGTCCGATTAAACAATTCGGCTGGCCTTTGCTCAGGAGCGATATTCCTGGCTTATTCCGAAACGGAGCACAATTCGACGAAGCGAGGAAACGCTTCGACGTGCCGGCAATTAACGAAAGATGTTAAATATTAAATAATTAGAACTGCCGGCACAGGCTTGCGCCCGAATTTTACAACAAATAGAATCTGTTAACTCGGGAACCGAATTAAACAATCAGCAAGCTGATTGTTTAAACAGCCGTCGAATTACAGATTAATTTTGATTTGCAAAATTCGTCGAATACGTTTCCACGTATATCTGTCTCTTTGTTCCCCGAATCGAAATTTCCAGAAACCTCGTTCAGAGCGGCCGGGAGGGAGCCGTTAATTGTTTGTGTCCCGTACTAAACGACAGTTAGCACAAGTGCTAATGTCGATAGGACAAAGACACAACAATGAACGGTAAGGGAAGGACAAAGGGGTTTACCGTGTAATTTAAACGGGCACTTGGACAAAGAAGTCCAAATGACACCGTTAAATTAAACGGGGGAATAGGCAGAAATTAAAGAGATAGAAGAGGGGGTTTCGACCACTTACCCCGCTCGAGTTCCCTGTACAGGTGGTCGGCTTCCCGGAGGTCCGTCGGTCTCGGTGGAGGTGCCGGTCTTCCGTAGGGGGGGTTCCTCCTCGTCGGCGACTGGTTGCGCCCCGTCGCTCCTCGGCTCGTCCTCTCTTGGCAGGATACACTCCCGCGTGCACACTTGGCACTCACGCGCGAAATTTTTTTAAAAAAGAGAAAAAGGGTCGCGTACCCGTACAATTCGCAGAATTTTCGTGTTTTCGGTTCGGGGAGCCAGATATCTCCTCGATTTCTGAAAATTGACGGGCTGTGGATAAAAGCTGGATGTTATGCTTTTAAAAGGCTAATGGGGCCAATCCACACGGCACTGCAATGCGTGGCCGACCCGCGACAGAGGGGGAGCAAGCCCCGACCGCTCCGTCAATTTTCAAAAATCGAGTTAATATACTGACTCCCCGATGGGGAGTGTATCAGATATTAAGCTGATAAGAACAGATAAAAGGCGTTTATTCTCAAAACATGGTCCCCCGGGTTACATGGTTTCCCGGGGGCAATACAACATATTCGCCTTTTGGCGAGGGCTATCTATTGGGCGCCGTATAAGACGCCCCGCAAGAATATAAATAAAATTCTGTGGTGGGGTGTGCGGTGTGGGGGCAATAGGTCCCCCGCGTGGCTTAATAAATAAATACACAGAACGCATACACACGCACACACATACACACACACGTCAACAATATAAAATAAAATCGCTTTGGCCCCGTAGAGGGGCCTCGTCGGATTGCTTAAGACTAGGTAGGAACAACATTAGCATGGCCCACTGCACACCGGAAGAATTAAAACGCTTAAAATTATGGAAGATGACTAGAATGGTGATATAAACATAACAATAATAATAACATAAAGATAACAGAAGAGGAAAGAATAGGAGAAGAAACAAAATATAAAAAAAAAAAAAAAACAGAAAAGCGAAGTTAAGAGAACGTAACAAGGGAAAACTGAAATAGAAAAAAGAATAGATGCGTGCAGCGGGCCATTTGCCCTCGCTAAAACATAGTAATATTTGCTAAAAGACAATAAAATAAAATTCGTAAAATCACATAAAAAATAGAATAAAGTGGGTGCGGCGCCCCGCATGGCGCCGCTACCGCACTATTTGTCAATATCCAGGGCCAGAGGGGCCCTGGGTCAAAACATGGGCCTCGCGCCCGTTCATAGCCCCGTGGGGGCTGATTCTTCGAGGCGCAGCTTCCTCGCTGGCCGAGGGAGGCATCTCAGAGGGAGGGGCCACATTCACCGCATTCACCGCAGGTAGGGAGGGGGGCCGCGCTGCAGTGGGGACGTTAGCAGGGGGAGCAGCGTATTGTCGGACTCCAGAAACGTGCTCCACGTAGATATCCCGACCCCAGCGGATGGTCTCGGACACAATGAGACGGCGCATCAGGCCCGCGTAACTCCTACTCACACGCAGGAGTCTGAGCGCCGCCTCATTGGCCCGATCCCAAGAGCCGAGTGCCCCAACGACGATCGCGTCGATCACGACTCTGTAGCCCTGTCCTTCGAGAGCGGCGCCTATAGGAGAGTACTTCAAAAATTTCCTCTCCCTAGCGGCTTCGAATGCCTCGGCGCCATTCTCGAAGGCCACGGTCACGTCGACGATCACGACGCTTTTCGAAGGCTCGTGCCTGACAACGATGTCAGGCCGCAGAGCCTCCAACTCGCCGCTGAGACCCTCGACCCTCTTATTGACCCTTAAGGTCCCCGGCAGTCGGCAGGCTCGAGAGATCCTCGAAACGATGGAGTCGTGGCGTAGTTGCCACGCAGCCGAGTGAGGCCGGCAGTGACATATCACGTGGGGCAAGGTCTCCAGGGCCTCCCCGCATCGCCGGCATCGCTTATCACCCTCGCCCCATCGTCTTGCCCCGTTAAGAGGCAGGACGTTGAGGCGAGCTCGGTGTATAAAGCGCCAATCAGCAAAGCGGGTGAAACTGCCGCCGCGGAGGAAGTGGTTTGAGACACTTTCCCGCGACGACACCCCGAAGACCTTCCCCTGATCGGGTTTATTGCCCAGGCGGTCGATGTAAAATTCCGTCACTGCCGCCCTCAGTCGGTGTAACACCTGGTCCCGGGACTTTGGCGTTACCACCACCGTGCGCCCGCGTGAGCCCCGGAGTCTAACACCCATCTCCTGTCGGGCAGCGCACCACTCCCATCGCAATTGGAGCATGCTTCCCGATCGCCGAGCCGCGTTTCGTGCCCTCGACCACAATGACGAGAAGTCCCCCCCGTCCCTGGCGAATTCCCCCTCCAGCGAGCCGGAGAGGTACGTCGCCAGGTCCTGATCGACAGGTGTTCGGCCGATCTTCCTGGCTACCGCCTCACTCAGAGATTCTCTGGCCAGCCCACTGATCATCGGGTCAGGCGCCGTCAGTAGACGGAACGCATGTCCGATGACCAGTGCGTCGGCCAGGTCCGCAAGCGGAAGCAGTCCACATCCCCCCTTTTTAGGAGGGAGGTAGACTACCTCCGCGCTGGCTCTCTGAGGGAGGTTGAGCCAGGATTTCGCAAGCTTGCGAACAAGCTTGTCGACTTCCTTAAGAGGGCCCTTCTCAACATGGGCTCCCCGCAGCAAGAAGTCAAGGCGGGGCAATAAGAACGAGCTCACCGCCTCACATTTTTGCCACGGGGCGAGGAGAGAACGATCGACGGCCCGGAGATCACGGACGAGCTCCTCGATCGACGCGAGCGGAGTCTGCCGGACTTGGAATCCTGTGGGGACTCCGAGGTGCTCGTACGGCGCTCCTGCTGCCAGGGACTTGACCTCCTGACCCTGTAAGCTGAAGCAAGTGGGGTGAACCCGGCGAGTGCCTCTGCTGTCTTGGTGCAGTGTTGCACACTTCGCCGGGTTGAACCGAAGTCCAATCCCATTTGCCGCAGCTTCCACTGTTCGCAACAGTGTTTCCATCCCCTCCGGAGAATCAGCAGTCAACGCCAGGTCGTCGGCGTACGCTAAAACTGAGTACCGCTGGCCGTGCAGCGCGTAACCCGCCGTGGTCGCGGTTACCGCCCTCAGGACCGGTTCCAGGGCAAGGTTAAACGCTACAGGGCTCAGCGGGCAACCCTGCTTGACTCCGGAGAGGATGGGTACAGGGTCAGTAAAGCCCTGTGACGTTCGCACCCGGGTGGTGCACCCATCATACATCCCTTCCACAATGTTGCGGAAGGGGAGGGGAACGCCGGCCTCAGCGAAGGCGCGGTAGATGGTGGAGTGGGGGATCGAGCCGAACGCATTCGACAAATCCAGCCACGCCACCACCACCTGACGCCTGCCCCTGCGAGCGTCGTTAAGGATCTCCTGCAACGTGAAGTTGTGTTCATAACACCCCTCGCACGGCAGGAAACCCTTCTGTTGGTGGCTGAGCCGACCATTGTGGAGTGACCACGCCACCAGGCGGTCGGCCAGGACCGCCGCGAAAAGTTTGGGGGTGGTGTCGGACATGGCAAGCGGTCGCCAGTTCGACAGGTCCCCCCGGTCGCCCTTTTTGTGAATTAACACGGTGTTCGAAACCTTCCAAGAAGAAGGGACCGACTCCAACTTACGGCATAAGTTGAAAAACGCAGTGATGACAGTGCAGCCTGGGTCCGCCTTCCGAAGATCACGGTAAGTCAGACCGTCGGGTCCTGGCGCGGAGTTGGACATCCGCCGGATCCGCCGGTCTACCTCACTCACCTCAAAGGGCCGAGTCAAAGCCGCGTCACTCACTGCGGTCGGAGCCTCTGAAGGAAAGCCCAGGGGCCCAGAGGTTTGTGGCTCGCCCGCAGGTGAGTACATGTTCAGGAAGTGCTGCATGACCTGCTCCCTGGCAACTTGACATTGCTCAGGGGCGCCCATGAGCACCTCCTGAACCGCACGCCTGCGGTTTCGGCGGAACAACCTCTGGAGACGCGTAGCCTCCTGGACTTGGTCCGTTCTTCTCCCCGGTTCCGAACCGGTACGACCGGGAGGGCGTGTCCCTGACGTGTTCACGACACGCCCCCTCACCCTCGCGGGGTTTGCTGGTCTTCCACCCGCGTTTCCTCCGTTCCCCGCAGGTTGGGTCCGGAAGCCCTGGAAGAAGGCGGCGATTTGCGCCGCAACTTCTTCCAGGTCTTCGGGATTGTCAGCAGCCTCGGCCAAGCTGACCAGTAGTTCCCTCTCTCTCGCTAGCGCGACTTGCTGCCCTCGTCGGGTTGCGCGTCGGCGAGGATTGGGCTGGTCAGCAGGCGTGCGCTGCTGCCGCTCCAAATCCCGCGGAGTCTGTTGGATCGCGGTCACTCCGACGACGCCCCCAGGAGCATTTGCCTGCCCCGTGAGGACCGTCATCCCCCTCGTGCATCCACCCGGGAGCGATATCCCAGGGTTATTAATCCCACCCAAAGAACGAAAGCGCGACGCGAACCCACCCAATCGATCATTAACTTCGCGAAGTCCGCGGAGTCGGTCTATCCGCGCGGCGCTAACTGGGGCCCGAACAGCACTTACCCTGCGACGGGTGTTGCTGCCTCCTCCCGGTGTCCCCCGGCTGTCCCCGATGTTGGTGGTGGTGGGAGTGGCCCCTCCCAGGTTCCCGCTGGCGTCCGGAGCTGGCGGGGTCGGTAAGGGACGCTGGTCCCTCGCTGGTCGGAGGGGCGCGGCCGGCGTCCTTCTTTCCCCCGCTGGCGAGTTGCGGGGCGTCGTCCTTTTTGGCGGCGACGGCGTCTTCCTCCTGGTCTCCGACGTCGACGGCAGATCCGGCGACAGCGAGGACAGTCGCTGGCGGCGTCTACTGGTGGCAACCTGCCACGGCAGAGGGGAGGAATCGTCCTCCCTTCCCTCCTCTTCTCCACCCTCCTCTTCACTCCGCCGGATGGCCGGAGGGGGAGAAGGGACTACCCTGACAGGACCAGGCGACCCTGTCACTTCCACGATGGGGGGGAGGGAGAGGATTACCGGCGCCAACTTCGTTCTCTTCGGTCCTCTCTCCACTCCCCCCGCGAGGGGCCTGGAGGTCATGATTGGCCCCCCGCTGACAGAGGTCGTCACGGTGGTCGTTGTTAGTGTGGCTGGAGCCACACAGGAGACCGCGCAGCAGCCCTCAGCTCTCCCCTGCTCCCCGCAGGTGTTAGGCGGGGGTGAGGTTGCAGGGGGGGAGTCCCTCGGGATGGTGTTGAGGGGAGGGCTGCTATTTGCTGCGGTCGTGAACTCAGGCGGGAGTGATGACGCCCGAGTCATCGACCGCAACATCCTCTTCACTGGGCGGTCTCCCGGAGATGACGTCGTGACCACCGTTGCACCCGCTGTGACGGCGGCGTAGGATGGTGATGCCGCCGTCCTGATCACCGAGGTAAACACCCTCGGTGGAGTAGGGTGTTGGTTCGGGTTAGATGTTTGCAGGGGGGCGGGGGCGGGTGCCCCAACCAACCCAAACCTCCCCGGTGATCTCTTCGCACCAGGTTTCGGAGCCGCACTCCTCTTGATGGTGGTGAGGGCTTCCAGTCGTTTCTTCGTGGACCCGCTCTCTATCGGCACGCTGGCTCCCCTCTTGCTCCTCGTTAGCGGTCCCCTGGGGCTGGTAGGCGGGGACCTTGCTTTAGGGGAGACCGTCGACCCCCTCGTCGTCCTCTTCATGTTCCCACCGGCGATGTTGTTGGTGGGATTGGGGGGGGTCGACTTGCGTGTCGATAGGGCGGGGCCGGCTCGTTGGGCGGCTCCGGCCCCAGTCCTGGTGCGGGTGGCGGGCGCAGTCCTGGTCCCTGGAGGTGTCGGGGTCAGGGCAGCCTCGTTGCTGCGCCGTGACAGGCTGCTCTTTGTGGCCGTTGATGGTGGTGGTGGGGGCGTCGACGACTTTCCTGTGGCGGTCCTGGTTGCCATAACCACTGTCGGCACCCTCTTAGACGCTCCAGGTGGGGGTGGCGTCAGGGATTTCTTCTTTCCTCCTACGGGCGTGATCCTGGAGGGTGCCGGCAGTGGTGGTGGTGGTCCCGTTCTCCCAGGGGCGGCTCCTTTCGCTGCTGCCGCTGTCTTCTTCCTGAGGACAGTCGGGAGGGGCGGGGGCGTCAGTGACTTCCGGAGGGGAGCCACTAACGCCGCCGCCACCCCCTTTCCGGTCCCCAGGGACGCCGAGGGTGGTGGTGGCGTGGCAGAGGTCCTGGGGGCAGTCGTTGGGACCGCCACAGACGTCCTTGCCCTTGGCGCCGCTGTCGTGGTTGGTGGGGGCGGCGTCCTTGTCGTCCTCGTTGTTGCCGTCCCCGCTGTCACCGTCGTTGCCGTCGTGGTGGCCACGCTGGTGGTCCGCGTGGTCGCAGGGCCCGAGGTTGGTGGAGGGGCCCCGCCGGAGGAAGTTGTGCGTTGGGTCGCCGCCGCCTGCCTCTGGCCACTCGCCGTCGTGGTGGTGGGTGACGACGTGGTGGTGGTGGTGGCCGTGGTGGTGGTGGTAGCGACCCCTCCAGCTCCCGCCGCAGCGGTGAACCTTAAAATTGACTCGGGCCTCCCTCGGCCCGAGGTATTAGTCCCATTCGCAGACGAGGAGGGCCTGGCAGGACCGGGGTTCGTCCTGCTGGTCCCACCCCGACCTGACCCACCCGGGGGATCCGGTTTCTGGACGTGTGCGGCGGTGTGGTGGAGCTTGACTGCTTTCAGGGGATATTTCCCCGAGCCGTGCTCCCCACACACGCCGCATCGATGGACTATAATATGTCCCGGGTGGTGCTTCTTGGCATGCTTCGCCAGGTCGGAGTGGGACAGGTACCTCCCCGTGACCCTCATGCCCGGAATGCCGTAACACACCGGGCATCGGAATTCCTCCGGGAAGGGGAAATCTACATAAATAATTAAGGGGCTGCTGCTCTGCCCTGCCATTGTTAACCAGCCTGTAGCAGGGTTAGCCTCGAGCGGTACGGGGGATCAAGCGTTGTAGGATGAAGTAAGATTTACTGAGATAAGTAAAAACGGTAGAATCAGTGAGTAGATAGATAAAATGTGTGTAAGATCAGTCAATAAATAAATAAATAGATAAATAGGTGTGTATAAATGACTAGATAACTAGAATAAGTGGGTGCAGGTCCAGTAGAGTGAATAAATAAATAAATAAGTTTCTCAGTACGACAGTAAAACAAAAGCAGGTAGAACTACAACGCATAGATATAAATAGATAAATAAATAAATAAAATCAGTTAGGATAAAATTGGGTTAAGAAAGATCAGTGTATAGGGCTGACTAGGGTGGTAGGAGGAAATAAAAGATTGCGTGAAATAAGTTAGTTAAAATTAGAAGAATTTAAAAGTTAAAAGAAGTAAATAGTTCGGTGTAAAATATTAAAATAAAATAGATAGATAGAATAAATAGATATGTCAGTGAGTAAATAAATAAAATAAATAAATGAGTCAATAAATAAATAAATAGGTATGTGTAACTACTAGTTAACCCGATAGACTGATAGTTTAAGATTAAATAAGTGGCCGAAACCCGGAGAAATGAAGAAATGAAAGAGATAGAAAGAGAGAAGTGTGAAAATGGGGAAGATAGAAAGAGAAAGGAGATAGCGGGAAGATAGAGAAGGATAGAAGATAACAGCGACAGTAGGAATCTACCTTGGACAGAGTAGAGCCTGTCCAAGGGGGACACCTAGCGGGCGGTCGAGAAACTCTTTCGAGCTTCTCGTGCAAGGACCTACCGCTAGAGGGCTGCACCGATACTTGGCGGTACTCAGGCGATTTTCTTAGCACGAAGTCTAAGAAATGCCTGAGGCCTACTCGGATCGGTGACCGAAAGGATTAGGCCGAATCAATTTAATCGAACAGAGTCCGATTAAACAATTCGGCTGGCCTTTGCTCAGGAAACGATATTCCTGGCTTATTCCGAAACGGATCGCAAATCGACGAAGCGAGGAAACGCTTCGACGTGCCGGCAATTAACGAAAGGTGTTAAATATTAAATAATTAGAACTGCCGGCACAGGCTTGCGCCCGAATTTTGCAATAAATAAAATCTGCTAACTCGGGAACCGAATTAAACAGTCAGCAAGCTGATTGTTTAAACAGCCGTCGAATTACAGATTAATTTTGATTTGCAAAATTCGCCGATAACGTTTCCACGAGTAAAGTCTCTTTGTTCCCCGAATCGAAATTTCCAGAAATTTCGCTCAGAGCGGCCGGGAGGGAGCCGTTAATTGTTTGTGTCCCGTACTAAACGACAGTTAGCACAAGTGCTAATGTCGATAGGACAAAGACACAACAACGAACGGTAAGGGAAGGACAAAGGGGTTTACCGTGTAATTTGAACGGGCACTTGGACAAAGAAGTCCAAATGACACCGTTAAATTAAACGGGGGAATAGAGACAGAAATTAAAGCGAAAGAGGGGGTTTCGACCACTTACCCCGCTCGAGTTCCCTGTACAGGTGGTCGGCTTCCCGGAGGTCCGTCGGTCTCGGTGGAGGTGCCGGTCTTCGGTAGGGGGGGTCCTCCTCGTCGGCGACTGGTTGCGCCCCGTCGCTCCTCGGCTCGTCCTCGTGGTGGATACACTCCCGTGCACTTGCACTAACGCGCGAATTTTTAGAAAAGGGGGTGTCGCGGTAAGACCCGTGCAATTCGCAGAAAACTTGAAATATCGATTTTTCGGTTCGGGGAGCCAGATATCTCCTCGATTTCTGAAAATTGACGGGCTGTGGATTTAAAGCTGGATATTATGCTTTGTTAAGCTAATGGGGCCAATCCACACGGCACTGCAATGCGTGGCCGACCCGCGACAGAGGGGGAGCAAGCCCCGACCGCTCCGTCAATTTTCAAAAATCGAGTTAATATACTGACTCCCCGATGGGGAGTGTATCAGATATTAAGCTGATAAGAACAGATACTACACTTTGATCTTAGCCATGAGGCCGAGAAGCGATGCTTTTACAACGTTAAACAGCTTATTTATACACTGCATCGTTCACTTTTAGCTGCGAGAAACACTTTCGAGCGGTGAGCCGCCTAGCGGTCGAGCGGTGGATCAGACTCGACCTGCGGTGGTTGTCAGCGACCAGCTCTGCTCTCCATTACCAAAATCTTTTAAAATTCTGTATCATATTATAATACTTACTAGGTAATGTAAATTAATTTTACATTTTTACAGTTATAGTAATTAACAATGTTTTGTTTTCGGTATAATCGATAACCCGTAATTGTTGATTTTTAGTATGAAATCAATGCTTGGGAAGAATTTAATTGTAGACCACTTTTTACTGCAACTAAATGAATAATCGTAATGCTTGTATACAATATATCTGCATTGAAAATTGTTTAATTCTCTTTCGTACTGGTTATTTCCGTCTACGATGTATTACTTATTTACGGCCGCCGCCGCAAATAAGTAATACATCGTAGACGGAAATAACCAGTACGAAAGAGAATTAAACAATTTTCAATGCAGATATATTGTATACAAGCATTACGATTATTCATTTAGTTGCAGTAAAAAGTGGTCTACAATTAAATTCTTCCCAAGCATTGATTTCATACTAAAAATCAACAATTACGGGTTATCGATTATACCGAAAACAAAACATTGTTAATTACTATAACTGTAAAAATGTAAAATTAATTTACATTACCTAGTAAGTATTATAATATGATACAGAATTTTAAAAGATTTTGGTAATGGAGAGCAGAGCTTTTTACAATAACTGTTGAATCATGAGAGATATCAGATCTTATTGTAAAGACTTTTACAAAACGCACATTGCCAAACGTGACGAATTTTAGTTAAGTAATAAACATGTGTTTGCTTAACAATCGTTTAAGTAATAAAAATATATTGGTTTAAACATTTGTGTAAATAATGCAAACTTATTTGTTTAAACAATTGGTAAAATAATAAAAATGAATTTGTTTAAACAATCGTTTAAGTAATAAACATTTACCTATATAAACATCTGTTTAAATAATACAAATCTATTTGCTTAAACAATTGCTTAAATAATAAACATTCATGTGTTTAAATATCCGTTTAAATAATAAAAATTCGATTGTTTAAACAATCGTTTAATTAGCAAAAAATGTTCGAATATTAATGAGGGTCTATACCGTAGTACGTACTTACATATTACGACGTAAGTACTATGATTTGGCAACGTCGCATTAAGAGGTCATTTAAATGAAATCAAATAAACATACGAATTAAAAATACATTTGATCTTCATCCGTTCCAAATACCCGCCCAGCTAAAATAACTGAAGAAGTCATCTTCCCAAATAGAGCTTCAAATGAATACGTACAGATACTCTGAAAATCGTACGGCGAAAATTGAAAATAAATTTCCGAAGATTGTATGTTAATATAGAGTGTTCCAGTAAGAGCGCCGGATTTAAATTTGCCGCTATTTTGTTAATATGAGTTGTATGGTGATTTTTTTTTACAGTTGTCACGTACAGACCACGCGATTTAAGAATATAGAGAAGTATTCAAACGAACAACGTTTAATTATTGTAAAAACACATTACAAAAATGGTGAAAGTTTTGCGAAAACAGTTCGCTAATTACGACAGTGAGGCGTTTAATTACAAAATTTGAGACCAAATTTACGCTGATGGATCAGAAGAGCGAAGTTCGTCGTCGTTCTTGTTGGTCACTCAAAAATATAGCCACAGTAAGGGAATCTGTGGCCGAGAATCCAGGAACTTCCATTCGGCATCGTGGTCAAGAATTAAACACTCATCATTTTTGTAATGTGTTTTTACAATAATTAAACGTTGTTCGTTTGAATACTTCTCCATATTCTTAAATCGCGTGGTCTGTACGTGACAACTGTAAAAAAAATCATCATACAACTCGTATTAACAAAATGGCGGCAAATTTAAGTCCGGCGCTCTTGTTGGGAAACCCTTTATAAGATTTTACGTGAATAGGGATATTGTCAAGTGTTGGAATTTTATTGATAGTTGCGGAGGTCAAAGTTAATGTGTCATTGAGGAGATGAAAAATATCCTCAAATTCATGACATAATATAATTATTGAATTTTTCTCCTCGGCCTTTAAATGTTCTGTGCGTAAATTTTCATTTAATAAATGAAGTCTCTCATTTTTATTTTCTGAGCCATTATTAGGAGAACAAAAGGTATGACCCTTCTCGGAGGGATGTAGGAGTGGTAAATTGTGTTTTGCAAATGTTTTCTTTTCTAGAGACCGGTTATTTTTCTTTATTACTTTTACTAACGCGCTGGGAATAATTAATGATTCATTTTGATCTAATGATTGATTTAGAATTATTCCTTCTTTTAAATTGAGAGGGTTTAATATATACGCACATATGGGTGACATGGCAGTCAATGTGTTAAAACAGTATGTGTAGAAGTCGATGTTTGAAAAAGAAATTTCTCAGTGTACTGTTACCGCGATATATTTGTTATTGTTGTATTCGTTCATATTTATTCGTCCACATATGATTCTTACTGCTCTCAACATAAGGTACCGTGAGAAATTCGGCAAGAATCATTTGCTCCGGAAAATGTGAAAATAGCGCCATTCCGTGCAGCGACAAAACGCTCAAACTTCTAGCCCATTTGTTTCAGCAATCGCACGTTAGATGGCGCAGCAGGACAGTGGTGCTGAAAATCTGAAAATAGCGCCAATTTGTGCAGCGGCGAAACGCTGAAACTACTAGCCAATTTGTTTCCCCTATCCACCGTTAGATGGAGAAACTGGTTAATTATAAAAATGATTAAAATAATTACAAGTCAAGATACAAATGATGCTTGCCGTACTGGTCATAAGGTACAATGTAAAATTTGGCACGAAACGGCCACAAATATATATATACTATAATAAAATATAAATAAAATATATATATATATATACAACCTTGGCCGTTTCGCCACTACGGTCAGTGGCGCTGTTCGTAGGCAGCGGCAGTGTTTCCATCTAACGGTGGATAGGGGAAACAAATTGGCTAGTAGTTTCAGCGTTTCGCCGCTGCACGAATTGGCGCTATTTTCAAATTTTTAGCGACACTGTCGTGCTGCGCCATCTAGCGGGCGGTTGCTGAAACTAAGTGGCTAGTAGTTTCAGCGTTTTGCCGCTGCACGGAATGGCGCTATTTTCACATTTTCCGGAGCAAATGATTCTTGCCGAATTTCTCACGGTACCTTATGTCGAGAGCAGTAAGAATCATTTGTGGATGAATAAATATGAACGAATACAACAATAACAAATATATCGCGGTAACAGTACACTGAGAAATTTCTTTTTCAAACATCGACTTCTACACATACTGTTTTAACACATTGACTGCCATGTGACCCATCTGTGGGTGACGGAATTATTATTTGTCCAAGTTTCAAAATGAATTTTTATGTTAATATATTAGTTCTTCCAAATTTTATTAGGGTCTGTAACATGCAAGAAAGTTGAAGAACTACACAATATCATACATTTATCTTGTATCTTGTATCCTGTATCTTGTATCTTGTATCTTGTATGGCGGTCGCGGGGTGGGTAGTCTCATTTTTTCCCGAATTTTCCAATTTCCGGCCAACTTTTCCAAACTTTCTTTGCGTAAAAACCTAATTCGGACTACAACGAACATTAAAAAAAAAATTAGCCAAATCGGTCCAGCCGTTCTCACGTGATGTAGTGACCAAGGAACAGCATTTGATTTTCATTATATATATTAGCCATGAGGCCTAGACACTTTGATCTTAGCCATGAGACCGAGATGATCTTGGCCATGAGGCCTAGACACTTTGATCTCAGCCATGAGGCCGAGATGATCTTAGCCATGAGGCCGAGACACTATGATCTTAGCCATGAGGCCGAGACACTATGATCTTAGCCAAGAGGCCGAGATGATCTTAGCCACGAGGCCGAGATGATCTTAGCCTTGAGGCCGAGATGATCTTAGCCATGGGCCGAGACACTATGATGTTAGCCATGAGGCCGAGATGATCTTAGCCATGAGGCCTAGACACTTTGATCTTAGCCATGAGGCCGAGACACTATGATCTTAGCCAAGAGGCCGAGATGATCTTAGCCACGAGGCCGAGATGATCTTAGCCTTGAGGCCGAGATGATCTTAGCCTTGAGGCCGAGATGATCTTAGCCATGGGCCGAGACACTATGATGTTAGCCATGAGGCCGAGATGATCTTAGCCATGAGGTCTAGACACTTTGATCTTAGCCATGAGGCCGAGACACTATGATCTTAGCCAAGAGGCCGAGATGATCTTAGCCACGAGGCCGAGATGATCTTAGCCTTGAGGCCGAGATGATCTTAGCCATGGGCCGAGACACTATGATGTTAGCCATGAGGCCGAGATGATCTTAGCCATGAGGCCTAGACACTTTGATCTTAGCCATGAGGCCGAGACACTATGATCTTAGCCAAGAGGCCGAGATGATCTTAGCCACGAGGCCGAGATGATCTTAGCCTTGAGGCCGAGATGATCTTAGCCTTGAGGCCGAGATGATCTTAGCCATGGGCCGAGACACTATGATGTTAGCCATGAGGCCGAGATGATCTTAGCCATGAGGCCTAGACACTTTGATCTTAGCCATGAGGCCGAGACACTATGATCTTAGCCAAGTGGCCGAGATGATCTTAGCCACGAGGCCGAGATGATCTTAGCCTTGAGGCCGAGATGATCTTAGCCATGGGCCGAGACACTATGATGTTAGCCATGAGGCCGAGATGATCTTAGCCATGAGGCCTAGACACTTTGATCTTAGCCATGAGGCCGAGACACTATGATCTTAGCCATGAGGACGAGATGATCTTAGCCATGGGCCGAGACACTATGATGTTAGCCATGAGGCCGAGATGATCTTAGCCATGAGGCCGAGATGATCTTAGCCACAAGGCCGAGATGATCTTAGCCTTGAGGCCGAGATGATCTTAGCCATGAGGCCGAGACACTTTGATCTTAGCCATGAGGCCGAGATGATCTTAGCCATGAGGCCGAGATGATCTTAGCCACAAGGCCGAGATGATCTTAGCCTTGAGGCCGAGATGATCTTAGCCATGAGGCCGAGACACTTTGATCTTAGCCATGAGGCCGAGATGATCTTGGCCATAAGACCTAGACACTTTGATCTTAGCCATGAGTCCGAGAGTTGCAATTGGCGCATTATCATTGATACCGTTGTCCATGATCGGTTCAGGATTAATAATTTTAAAATTACTAAGGCTCGACCTTTTGACTAACGACACAGATTCTCCTGTATTGATTAAAAATTTTAGAACTCCGTAAAGGGAGTTTGATGATGAAGATTCGAATAGAATGAATATTAACTCGCTATTATTCAAGTAAACATTATGAAAAGTAAATGAGCTGAGGTGTGACGTAATATTCGATTCATCGTTACTTGCGGGCACGCGTGCAGGAAGATTAGGGTTTTGTGCTGGTAGTTGAAAATTTTTATTACTCAGATGAACACTCGAGTGTTGAGTGTTTTGGGAATTCAACCTGTTTCCGTTGTTTTTATTGCGCCGAACATTTGCAGCGCATCTTTTTATACATTCATCAATAGAATGACCTTTATTTTTACAATAACGACATTGAGTTTACTTCACAATTACGTTGCGGAAACATTTTCAATAATTTTCCTTTAATTTGTTTTAAATAATTGCTTTTCATACACTATGCATAAATACATTACACAATAAAAGTTTTTACGATATTATGTACTGTATGTACGAGGTTTTCGCTTGCCGACAATTTAATTTAGATATTTATTTATTTGTTTCTAATAAATAAGCATTTGTAATGATATTTTTATTTGTCTTAACATATATATACATAACGTACTATATAAAAATATAGAAATCGTGCACGTGTTAAGGCAAGCATGGGCAATGAAACAATGACAAAATAATATACAATATAAAAATGTATAACTATAATAAATTTCCGTGGCACGAACATTATTTAAAAAATTATATTAATTATTTACGGATCCATAAGGTTAACTGCAGGTGCTCGCAGATTTAGTTGATACTCTCCAAAGATCATAGCTGCTAACCACTTATATTGTTCGTCCTTTAACGTTCCAGCTATTGTACATCCGAAAAATGGAGTTTCTTTACACCTAAAGTATAATTTCAGTACATATCATTTAATATGCGAACGTTTATTATTGTAGTGACAAAATAAATATTTATCAATATAATGTTGTTTCATAAATTACCTCATCGGTTTGTTATTTTTTGTAATAAATGTAATGGACCATCTGTAACAGAAATACATGCATATGTTGGTATATACAGTATACTCTTACCAATTTTGACAAGAATTGACAAAATCTAACACATTTGTCGCCAAGTGTGTCTTGTATTGTAGAATGAGGTGTGCGAGAATTCGAAAATGTCGGGTCGGGACGGCCTGAGAATTTTATTTGGGATCGGGACGGGTTCTCGAAAATTCGATATTCTCGGGTTTCGAGAATATTGGGGATTCCCGAGCATATTCGAAATTCTCGAGAATATTCGCGATTCTCAAGCATATTAGAATTCTCGAATATTATCAGGAATCTTGAAATTTTCGAGTACCCGACTCGTCTCGACTTGATACCTACTCGATCAGGTCTGACATTTTCAGGTTCTAGCACACCTAAATACAAGTAAATTATAGTATTGAACTGCACACAAATATGGTACGTAACATATTCATTGTCTTGTCATTGAAAGCTTGGTGATCATCACTGGTGTTCGTCATTGCAGTGTATGTATTAAAGGATATTAAACTTACCCTGTTTGTGGATTTCGTTTAGGCTCGTGACCTAAGTACCAAATGATATCTTCTATCCTCCATTCGTACAACTTAGTAGAACACACCTTGTCTTTGTAACAACAAAGTTTTCCTTGGGTAAATTCGAAGAGGTAGGTTTTGAAGTGTTTCATCTTACTGCTAGCAAATTTAAGTTCACCAGACGGCGTAAGTGGTGGTTTTATCTGTAACAAATAAAAATGAGTCAAATACATTTTTCAATCGAAATATTCCTTAAAGTCAGAATGACAATGATCTAAGCGAAAACAGAAGTGCAAAACTAAAATTATACTTGATTTCATACGTTTTATAAAAAACATGGGTATTAATACTGTAAATAACAAGTGTGTGTCATAAAACGATGCTAAAGATATTTAATAAAGATAAATACGTAGGAATTATCTGACAGTCTATACGCTTCATTGTTGAAAGTAGTGAACTAATACGAATACATTGTATGCTTTAATGGATATTGATACTTTTTATGTTGAAGTGTGTAAAGCAAGCCTAATTAAGTCACATCCTGTCTTTGTAGCCAGTAAATATGCATTTACTTTTCCCCTTCTGACTCATGTGCTCTAATCCACGACGAACCGGTCGCTATGAAAAAGTCGCAGACTTAAACGACCCTGAACCTCACTAATATATGCGTTATTGTGCATTCAGGCCGTGTGAAAGAAATTTTAACATAGACTTTCACAAATCTATGAGTGTATGATCTACAAACCGAAGTAGATTTGAAAATACAAAGATAAATTCAAATGTAAAAATGCAAATATCTTCACAATTCAAATACCATAAATGTATAGCAATTATCCGTCTCTGATTTGGATGGAATATTGTTGGTAAAAAATAAGGAGCACACATTTTTATTGCCAGAAACTAATGTTTAAAGGATGAAATATTTTTCTTAAAGTTATCACCTCGTAAACGGTCTCGACAATTATTAAAAATAAAATTGTATGGTTTTTCAGCATGACAAATATAATTTTCTTGAAAATTAAAAGTGAAAAAGCAACTACTTTTATCTTAAATTCTATCCCTTTGATGATAATAATTGAAAATGAAATAAAAAAAAAATGAAAGGCCTAAAAATAGAACTGTAGATCCACTTATTTTAAATTGGTGATAGTGATTGAAGGTGATATGTATTTGATTCACAAGGGTATAGCAAAAGATAACATATCATAGATATCGTGGATATCATTTGTAGAAAAGTATGGTGCCTAATGTGCTTTTTACACAGGATGATCTCGCGTGCGAGGTTTCAGGGACACTGATATTTTTGTATAGGTTCAATTTCTATTGCTGTAGCTATAGGTATGCGCTCTATTACGTTTACCAAGGGCAATATATCCTTGTAGAGTTGATCTCTTTTAAGAATGAGAATGTTGTCCTTCCTGTCCTCGGGTTCCCAGTATCCCCACCTTGCCACCGTTTCAAGGACACGTTCAGTATGATGCAGTGGTCGTTCCAGCGCGCCGGATAACGTATACTCCTCCAAACAAAGTTCATGGGCCGGTGAATTGGTTTTCTCTGCCAGCTCCAGGCATATATCAAATGCAGTCTTTTGTGGTCCGATCTGGAAATAATTACGTTCTAATTATATCCGCGAAATCAGGATAACATTGGGAACAAAGTCAAGAGCATTAACAGTGATTGTTTTTGAGCATTGTAATTTTCTATTACGAACTCGAAATTAATAATTTTCTTAGACATTCGATTATGAGAAGGGATTCCTTACCGTCACATTGACGCATTCTCGATCTTTTGAGAAAATATATATCCATATCTTGAGATCGCCCGACGGTGCTCCACGCGGTCCATTGTTCGAAACGTGATGCTTCTCGAGCACCTCCAAAATTTTCGCCTCTTTTGCGAGATCGGCCGCGGTTAATTGATAAAGCTTCGGATACAGCTTAATCAGGTCGCCGATCACCTTGGTCTCCGCACGATTCCATTCCTCGGCTTTGTTTTCTCCGGCGTGCATCAACGTGGGACCCCAAATCGCTGAAAGGTTCTCGACGGTCATCAGGTTCCTGGAACTCTGTTGACTCAGGCAGTGAAGGTGAGCAAGAATCCTTCGCAACGTCGCCGCCGGCACAGGACTCAACGTAGATAACAGCGTCCTGTACACCGTGATCTGCTCCTTCTCGTTAGTGTTTTCTGCAAACGGAAACGAGACCTTTTTAACTTCTTATCGTTCGATCACGGATTCTCTGAAAAAATTTCGGAAAATCTGATCTTGAACAACAAAATATCTCAATATATATATATATCATTCGGAAACAAACATTTTTTCCTTAACAATGTTAGGTGACTACATACATATACAGCGAATCCAAATATGTAGTATTTCAACATCAAATTTCTCATTTCAGGGAAATAGACGATATTTAACTCGTAATTTCGGAAAAAACAATCGTACAGCAATATACATAGTTGGACTCATTTTAAAGCTCGAATATTCTAGTTTCGCACACTATTATTCAGTTTCCTCTAAGATACTTTTATGTGATGTAGCAGATGAGAAACGGAAGACCGATTTTTCTTCAAAAATACATTGAAATCTCTGTAAAAACATTAAAAACTCTTTTTCGTGGATGAATCGTCCATAGATTTGACAATTGAAGCCCCCTCTTACCAACAACTCTACAGAAATTGACGTACGATTTTTTTTTCACTATTTTATGGAAGAAAAATGCGGTCTAAATTAGGTGGTGTAAGTCCATTATGGTGTACCTTATGTCACTGTATGGTTGGCTGTACACTACGGTGGACCTTAGCTATACTTGAGGAAAATTATTCTACAAGATTCTCTTGATCTCTTACGAAAATGATTAAGTGAACTTATATTTATTTCGTACAAAAATTCCGAATTTTTGTAACATTGATTAATAGACACATTAATAAAAATGAAATTAATCAAATACATTATGTGTTCTATAATACTAATTACATTGTAACGAATCACATACCAATAATAAAAGATAGAAATGTTGCATGAAAAACACTGTTATATCATAAAAATGATATGAACTTATCATTATTTCGGCCACTGTATATAGAGAATTCACTGTAAATGATTTTAATATGTTGAAAACAAAGTGGAGACATTCTTAAACTCTTTGAATCCTTCTACTGTTTTAGATTGCATATGTTAAATTGTTACAATTGTATAAAATTCGCAGTCTAATTACAAAACAATGCAAGGCAGTAACTTTTAGTGCTCAGTAGTTTTAGTTTTTAACGAATTCGATTGTTCGGCGAAACTGGGACACGTTAAGTTCTCAAGTAATAAACACCGGAGATTCAACAATAGCTTCCTAATGGGACGGGTCGCGACACGAGAAAGTACGTGAGTGGGTGCCGACAGCTTGACATTCTTCTTATAATTACGTATGCAAATACCAGTCGAAGGCAAGAAGCGATTTATTTGCATGCGCTGCTCTTCACGGAAATGTTCTGTCGTCTTTAGTCAGCGTGACAGACTTTCCGGTCCGTGTTAACACGTTGTTCATTGCTGTTTCAACAACCATAAATGTTTCATAAAATTGAAGAAATCTCTCGAGTGAAATAAAGATGCAGAACTGCAAGATTACAATTACCGGGCCCGTTAACCCCTTGCACTACGATTTATTTTAGGGTCGCAGTGATTAGAATTTCTTTGTTAGTTCATAATTTTCTAGAAGAAGATGAAAACTTATATCCATTTTGTGTTCTTTATACAGGGTGTCTCGTAAATGGTGGGCAAAACTTTAGAAATAGGTTTCTAATGCTTAGAGAAGACAAACAAGTTATATTAACATAGGTTCGGAAATGATTTCTGAGTTATTATTCTGATATTATTATTCTGAGTTATAGTTCAAGTTTTTGTGCCACGATTCTCGTCACATCGTCTTACGGGCCAAGGGTAGTCACGTGACTTTTGCAGAGTCGGCAGGTCGGTAACTGCTGCATAATTTCCGTTCACAGCCTTCAGACACAGATTTAAGATCCGTCTTGGTCTTGATCCGACGTGTTTTAAATCTGTGACTAAACATGTCAAATTGTTTGCTTTGACTTTATTTCACAGAGAATCGGGACAAAATATAACTCAATTTGTAGCTGGAGATATTTTTTAACGCGCACGACCCTCGATTTCACCCAAAAAACTCATCCAATGGCATAAAAATGATTGGATTCCGTGGCATGCAGATCATCAATTTTTGCCCTACTTCGAACACTTATATTACAAAATATCTGCATAATCTCGTTAGCTAATGACCAGCGCGTGCTGTATTGAACCTTCCTCTTTCAAATGAGCCCTTTACTATCGAAAAATATTGGAAAAAATAACTAGAAAAAATAAATAGACGAAACGTTGAGGCACGTGAAATCATTTTTCGCGATATGTACAAGCCTCAGCTCGTCGTCTCATTGTAAACAAGAGTAATGCACCTCGATAAGGTAAACATAGACCGACGATTACTTCAAAAACATTGTTGATGTCTTCATACGGGCCTGTGACGAGAATTGTGACACAAAAACTTTAATAACTCGGAAACTAATCTTTCCCGGAGCTATGATGATATGACATTTTTTCTTCTCTAAGCATTAGAAATCTATTCCTAAACTTTTGCCCAACATTTACGAAACACCCTGTATATTGTCCAATGGCTGTACTTTAAGAACAACAAATAGAATTTTATTTCGGTTCACAGGAAACTAATAATACATATACAGGGTGAGTCACCTAATGTTTGCACCTCAAATATCTTTGTTGTTTCTACAGATACGTAAAATATGGTAGGGACAAAGTAGGATCGTAAAATGGGGCTGACACAATGCCATACAAAATTTTGAAGTTACATGTATTTAAAAAGGCTATCATATATATACGCAAGCAATAATATTAGGTTCAGCTATTAAGCAACCTATGCCCAATGGCAATTGAAAACCTGCTCTAGTAAGGTTTTGGATAAGTTTGATCCTCTCTCTCTGATCATTATATGAGTTGCAGAACTATCCATTTCAAGGAAGTGTTTGGGACACCCAGTATACGGAGTTCTAATGTACTGGAGACATCTACATATTCATCGCAAAATAATCAAGTTCGTTGAACCCGTCCGCGGACAGTCAATGACAGTAAGCCCTCCTTACCTGTATTGAGACAAAGTCTGTCATGAATGATGGTAGGAAACAATGGATCCGGCAAATCACGGAGAAACCTTCTGAGAACCGTGGCTACGTCGTGCTCCGAATACGAGTCTTTTGTGATTTGCGTCTGCCATGCGTCTTGACGGAAAGCTGTCAGCAGCCGAAGAACGGCGCTGGTAGACCCGCTACGACGATAAATTCCCTCAGTCATGATACCTTCAAAGTAACATTGACATTATCATAGACAACGTTGTCATTCGATGGCAACAAACTATTACACAGCGTAAGAAATTCTTTCGCATTTTTTTGCTCGAAACCGAGAGATAAATTAACGGGACTGACGTCGTGTTTTATTTACCATGAGCATATATGAAATTGATGCATTTATCAAGTATCACAGGGACGTCGTCTTGCGTCAGTTGTTGTTGTTCTAGGCTAGGACCACACGTGATAGCTGCTTGATAGAGTGCATGTCTCCATGCAGATCCTTCGTGTGTACCTGGTGCAGCCATGTGCAACGCACCACTGCCGCCTGCATCTACGACCACCACGGGAACGGATCCCGCGTTTGAATTTGGACCTTCTTGTTCCCGTAAAACTGGAACATATCCAGGGTTCATAACAGGGTTCGAACTACGAACAGGGTTCGTAGGGTAGATAGTTTAAGTTATCAATATAATAGAGAGGTAATTGTTGTAATATTAAGGTAAACTTTATCTTGTACACTATTTCACAAATTTATAAATGCCAGAAATACACGAATATGTACAGTTTGATAATATTATTTGGAATAAGTTCTCAACTTATATAGTTTGAAGTGGCAGCGATTATTTAAACTGTGAATAGCTTTTGTTCTGTAGAAGGTGAAGAAATGCAAATTTATAAGTGGATATTTTCTAAAAATCGTGTAGTTATATGATTATTCAAGTTGTTCTAATTAGAAACAGTTGTTTATTTATAAAACAAACACGTATTTATTTATGAAACTCACCAATGCACCGCGCTTTTCGAAGATCGAGCTCTCCAAAGGTGACAGCCATGAAAGGATCGAGAGATTTTGTATAGATCAGAGTTCTTTGATGCAAAAGAACCCATGCCGTAAACCATATACCTGTTACGCCTTCCTAGAACATATATCACTCAACATATTAGTTAAAATTGATTATTAATAACATAAACTAACTACTTCATTCTTCAGCATCAATGTACTGTATATTCTACCATAGTTAATTTTTTGTTGTTTGCGCTACAATACATGAAATAAGTTACCTGCAGGTTGATACAATCCGAATGGCTTGATTTAAAACAGAATAATCTAGTTTAATTCCAAATAACTTCTTTAATGTTCCAATTTTTATACGCATAATCAATTATGTGATGAGTAGATAATGTATTTTTGTACGCTGGTGACTCATGAACGTTCTTAAACATTCGTAATATATCACACTAAATATGAATATGTATCGCATTATTATATCATATGAAAATGAGCATTTGCATAAAGAGTATAAATACTCACTATCTACTGATTACTAGACTGTAGATTTTATGCATTTATGACAAAAATCAAAAGTCGGAAGAATTAATTACAATATTAATGTCGATCTCATACAAACATTAAGAAATTAAATATGTTTCTGTGTAACTTCCACATCTAGCAATCAATGCAAACAGTTTTTATTTTCCATAAAAATGCACAGTCTACTTATTAAACTGCTCATCCTTATGCCATATAAAAATTTGGAACGTAAAGATAACTTTTAATTTTAAAGATAACTATTTTGAACGTAAAGATAACTTTTAACTTTTCTCCTATAAAAACATGTTACAAGAATAAACACTTTTGCATTTGACCTACTCGTTTTTATTTATGAACTCGTTTGTTATCATTTGAAAACTCGTTTTTATGATAATTCATAGTCGGTAAGGAACATGAGTATGGTTCAATAACTTGAACATCGACTTTCAAATACGTGAGGAAATGAATTTTTTTCCGAATGACCAACAGTTATTATCGGTCGTGTCTCGTTTTTACCTTCAAGTAAGCCCATCCCACCCTCGTCAGATCGGACGTGTATTTCGAGGGAAAGACTAGAGTGAACGCCTCCAAAATTTGCTGAGCCCAAATTCTTCTCGCGGCGATACCTTTTGCGTAAAACACGTGGACGCTCGGCCTTCCTTCCACGCTAATCGCGATGCAGTGTACAGTCTCGCCATCAATTTCTCTAAACATTTCAAGTCATTTTCCATTATGCTTTTCCATATTCTATGTCTCTACTAATTATAATTATTTTTAAAGCATAACGAATATTAAAAAAGAGGGTGTCCCAGCTAACTTGACCACCTTGAATATCTCGCTTAGTGTTAGTAAAAACGTTATAGGACAATATTAACCTAACCGACGGGGCAATGTAATGATTCGGAAGAAACTTTTTTCAAGGTCATTTTTTTTCTATATAGCAAGGTCATCAATTTTTTTGTAATGGAACTATATACTTTTTTTTATCGCGATGTAATAGTAGAGATGAAGACCTCTTCAATGACATATTATACAATGACCTTCGTGTGACCTTGGGTATGAAAAATCCATAAAGCATTATAGGTATTATCGGTGATTAATTTACTACACCAATTGTTTTGATTGAGCTACACTATTTCAATAAATGTTCGAAATGGTGACTATTGTTTGCAATACATTGTTGTATGCGGAAAATAAATGATTCTCTGGCTCTTCTAATAGTTTTTATATTGGAAGATGCAGTTCTAATACGCATCTTCGTATCTTCGGCTGTTGTTGGAACATGTTAGCTTATCTGCGTTTATAAATTGAAGTTATTCGTCATTGAGGATAAGAAAAGCTTATTAAGTAACATTCAATATCATTCCATTCATCGATGCGAACTGCGCGGCCGGCGCGATAGACGCATTCATAAATAAATATAAAACCATGGCTGTTGGACAGGGAAAGAGATTTTACTGTACATCATATGTTCCAATTTTTTTATGGGACGTTCACCAACATATATGTGGCATTTTTCTAATGAAAATTATACCAAATATGATATAATTCCGATGATATCTACTTGTGTAATGAACGATGAAAGTTACTTCCCATTACAATTATATTAACGGAAAATTAGTGTAAATATGATCCGAACGATATCGTATTTGGTATCATTTCAATCCGAAAAATGCCACAAATATATCGATGAAAGTCTCATAAAAAAATAATTAATAATAAAAAAGTTTAAATTTTGATAAAGGCCTTACTTAGCTCATGCCAGTCTTTCATCTTTCTGAACTAATGTGCAAAGGAATTAGCTGTTAAAAATATCGATTTCTGCAACATATTGAAAAATCATTGAAATCAGACGGAAGATAGTCGTTGTACAATTTCACCCGAGACATTGCTGTGCTCTATTTCGAACGTTACACCCTATATGTCTCTAGATTCCACAACATTGCGGAGCTAACTGTATCTACGGTGTCTCAGGGCGTGTTCTTCTACGGCGGGAAAAAGCGTACTCACTTTACATCCTGCAGAAGATGAATGCTGTACACTGTGTCGAGGTGAATAACCTCCTTCAAAGTGGACATGGCTTTGTCCGTGTAAAACGAGAGTTTCTGTTCAGACAGCACCGCCACCCTTTGCACGAGGTCCTTCGCTCTCTCGATACCTACACCGGTCTTGTAAACAATTCCTCTATGCGTTGCAGGATTCTGCGGAGCGTTCAACTTCGGCCTCTCAAGTTTCATCGATTTCGTGTTCGACTCCTTAGGTTGGTCCCGGTTCCTCGACAGCAATTTGCTGCTGCTCTTAACGAAGCTCATCATGTTCGGTCCGATACCATGGGACGACGAGTCCTGCCTCAGTTTCTTCAGCTTCTGTATCATACCGACGCGACGATGCTCCTCCGTGGTTTTACCGCTCGCAGGACTCGTTGAACCTTCCTCGGGACTTTTCGGGCTGACCGCCATCTTCGTGGCTGGAATTTGCGAAAGTGTCTCGGTGATCGATCAAGGATAATTTGGAATCCTTTGTCACAGAGGCAACTTGATACAATACCACTCCCTTTCGGGGTGGCGTTGTTGAGGAGGGGGGTGACGAGTTGTTTTCGACCTCGAGTCCTTCGCCGCCCCCCCCCCTTTGCTCAGGGAGGTTACCATGGTGGAGTTAGTGGGTATACCTTCGGACAAGCCCCACACATCCCCGCCTCACTCCCCAGGGAGGGCAGGGTATCCGTAATTAACACTAGATTTACCAGACCAGTCAAAATTACTGGTTTTGCAATTTCAATTAAAAATTCCTACTGCATGTAACATTTTCTTTCCGAAATGATATCATGACTTTTGTAGCCATAACTAAAGAATCAGTTTTATGAACTTTATATTATTTTATATATATATGCATGTTTCTATGTGATGAAATCACATTGGAGCAGCTACAACAATTGATAAGTACTGCAACGTTTTTTCGGGACAGAATGTATGATTCCGGGAAAATCATGATTCTGATGCAGTACGCTAGCGGACCTTGGAATTGTATATTTACTCAGGGTTTTGGGCCGCACGTAAATAAGGTTCCCCTTGGGGTCCCGGACACTTGGCTATCTGTAAGTGCGAACTCGACACTCGGGGTTGTGATCGATGAACTACAAACAATTAAGCTTTTGATTAATTGATAATGTCTATAAATCTATTTTTATATTACAATTAATATTATTTAACTTTTTGTTGTCATTTCACACACGACAGCCGGTAAATCTAGTGTTAACGATTACCACCAGGTTAAAAAAAAAAAGGTTGATACAATGTAATTATTTGGCCACTGTGTATATGTACACAGCACAACTTCGGCTAGATAATTGAGGTTCGTTAGTTAACTGTTTTAGTCACGCTTGTATATGCACACGTGGATAGTTGTGATTCAATCTTTTTCGTTTTTATCGCAGCAAAGTAAATATATTCGTGTTGACTTTTCCAACTGGAGATATTTTACAGAACGTTATATTACAAATAGATTGCGGACAATAGTTGATCGCAATCGTGAATACGACAGGTGAATGAATTGTGTAGGCCTTTATTGAAAATGGAAGATAATATTGCATAAAACGGAAGGGAGGGATTTTTAAAACTAAAAATTCCACAATTAACTGGTTAATTCACAAGTTAGCTGATGGATCAGTAAGTGGGACAAGTTCCCCAGTGGAGTTTCCAGAGACATGCACGTATTTTTTTAGTCGGATCTATATGACCCGAACTGCGTCTGTGTGTAAGTTTTTATGAACACCGTAGGCCGGTTAAGGAGTAAAAAAATTATTGTAATCGAGAGTGGCTTCGTTTTGCCGGCGAGTGGTGGCTCGACCGGTGGTGTTGTGGGAATGGTGATCGTTGAGGTTAAGCGATGTTGGTTGGGGCTCATCGAAAGATGGGTGACCGCCCATAGGTGTGTGGTGAACCTATAGAGGATTTGTAACCCTGATGGGAACAATAATAAAGAATTGAATTGAATTGAGTGGCTTCGTTTTCGTGAACATGAAATGAATCCTAAATGACGAAATCGATGCCTGCCGTATGTTAGAATAGAAAAACGAAATAAGATTGAGTTCGAGTGTCGTAGCAGATTTACCTGTTACGTTATCATCGGTAACTGCCACAGTGTCAGCAGCAGCCGCCGGAGAATCGGTGGACCGATCTCTCGGTGGTTTCCTCGGAGGAACGGCGGGTTGTTTCTTGGTGACTAAGTGCGCCAGTTTCGGCAACAGCGCTGGATTTTTCCCGATAGCACCCTTATCAGACACCGAGATAGCGTCAATGACTTCGTCGTACTCGTTCTTCGGCAGAGAGTCGAACCTTTTCGGCGGCACCGGCGGCACTGCCGAGGTCTGCGGATGCAGAACATCCTCGTCGTCCATATCATTCTGGTCCTCTTCGTTATCGACGGCTTCTTGGAAATCGAGGATGCTTCCGGAACTGCTAGGCGAGTCACTGGTGGCCAGCAGAGTTTCCAGTAGCATCATATCATTGTTCTCGTAGTTGCTGTAAATGTTTTTCGCGTCGGATGATTTCGCGAATGGATCAAATTCGAACAACAACGATCGACTATTCTGTTGTCTGTTCTCGGCGCTAGACGCTTCCTGTTTCTCCTCCAAGGCTGTTCTGTGCGTGGCTAAATTCTCGTACAAAGAGTTCTGAATGGACGCCTGGCTCTCGTTCGATGCCGAGGATGTTCTATCCAACAGGGGCACGTCCTTGTCCAACGTGTCTTCTTCTGCACTGGATATTCGGTCCAACTCGTCGACGCCATCCGATTTGGTCGCTGCCGCGGTGTCGTAAAACGTCCAAGAATCGGACCTTCTCGTGTCAACCTTGTCACGAGGCAGGGATCCGCTCACGTCCGACAAATTCAAGCTTTGGTCCGAGTCGCTGGCCTGGCACGAACACGCAGGGAGTAATGAATTAAGATCAAATACAGTGTTTACACGACATACAGTGGGTGTGGAAAGTATTCGTACACCCCAATAAATTTGACACAAAAGTTCGTAAAACTGTTGTTTACTAATTATTTTTTTTTATAAACAATGAGTATTAACCCTTTGCACTACGAACCATTCTGGCAGAAATTTACAAATCCTCGTATTATTTAGTATAATTTTGGAACCAAGTAACGTATTATAATGATATTGGACTTATATGAATTGGTTGACATCGAGGAATATATATTTGCAAAAAAATCAATATTTTATTTAAAGTTGCGCCGGAATAAATTAATTCCCCGTAATCGCTAATAAACTTTAATGTCCCCCGAGAGGGGACAGCGGAGTGCAAAGGGTTAACATATTCTAGGATATCTATGGAATAGATGCAGTGCAGAAAAAAAAAAGATTTACTTGTATAACGTACAAAATTAACAAGAAAAAATACAACATCTCGACGGAACAGACAGACGGTAGAAGAATGGTCTAAAGTTGTGTTCACCGACGAAAGCAAGTTCAATCGATTTGGTTCTGGTGGAAAATGCTATGTTAGACGCACAGCTGGTGAAGAATATAATAAAAATTGTACGAAACCAACTGTCAAAGTTGGAGGCGGATCAGCACTAGTTTGGGAGTGTATGAGCATGAATGGTACCGGCCCAATACATCGGATTACAGGAATTATGAACCGTTTTGTATATCTAGACATTGTGAAAAATGTTCTTCTTCCATTTGTTAAAGACAAAATGCCAAATGATTGGATTTATCAGGCGGGGTAACGATCCGAAACACACGGCACGTGTGGTAAAAGAATTTTTAGAGAAAGTAAAAATTAAATATCATGAAATGGCCGGCACAGTTTCCAGATCTTAATCCTATAGAGATGCTGTGGATCGATGTCGATCATGAAATAAAACGTCAAAAACCAAAAAATATCCAAGATTTATTTGAGACGATTGAAAAAGCTTGGAAATCGATTCCAGTTGATAGATGTATGCATTCAATTAATTCTACGCCACGACGTTGTGCCGAAGTGATAAAGAATAGGGGATATGCTACGAAATATTAAGTTAATAACGTTTAGTTTTATTTAGATGTTCCAAAATGCAAAAAAGGACAAGAAAATATAGTTCGAAAATTATGTTCATAAGTATGTGTCCGCCACTGTACAAGAACGAAAACTTGAGGCACGTAAAACCATTTGTTGACGATAATGTAGTCTCATTCTACCTTATCGCGAATCTACGAAGACCGGGCCCTTGAAGAAAATGTAAAAAAAAAAAAAAAAAGAAAAACAAAAAATCGATTTATTTTTTAAAATGCAAAGCCGAAATACCTCTTTAGGCGTCTTGATAGAAATACCAAATGTTTTTACCTGGTTACGTGCAAAATTGAGTAGGCTGAACGTCTCCGGGAAGTCCCTGTCGTTTCTGTCGGAGGTGGTTGAGCTTATCGTCTCGTATCGGCTGCTGTCGGAGGTAACGGATTGCAGTTCATCGTAGATAGATTCGCAAGGACGCGGGGGTGGAGGATAGACCGGGGGCGGTGGGCTGTTCCGCATCCCGGATAGGTCTTCTTCATTCTTCATGCTTCTCAGATTAGCGTTCAGAGGACTATAGAACGTGATGCTGCTGAAAATATCGTTGGCCGGCATGGACACGCATCTCTCGTCTACCATCGGCCCGTTGAATATCTTGAGACCCTCGGCGTTGTCGCGTAGAAGCTCATCCTGGTTCAGCGACGTCAATCGTCTGGTCAGAAGGTTCTTCACCGATTTCTCCAACCGTATGCTGGCGTTCCTGGTGCTGGAGATCACCGCGCGGCCCTTGGTCGTCACCTTCTCCGAAATCTCGTCTTTCAGCTGTCGGGAGCTTGTGCTCAGATTGCGAAAAAATTCGTTATTCGCGGTCCGCGTCTCCGGTATCGATTTCTGGTCGTCGCTTTTTTCCGATTGACTCGAGTCGCTGCTCTGGCTGCTGTGACAACTGGCTGGAAGCGTCGGCGGAAGTCGCGTCGTCGGCCGAAGTCGCCTCGGCGCTGGAATCGGCCTATGAGGCACGACCGATCTAGGCTTCGGGATCGGTTTTACCTCCATCACGACTGGTTCAGCTTCCGCCTCGCCGCTTTCTATCAACCGAACCACCCAGGAGCGTAGAAGCAGCGCCACATGCTTCGTTTCCCTTAATCAAACGTTCATTGTCCTATTAGGCTGATAACCACATCAGTTCGCGCGGGGTTTCATGCGAGTGTTAGTACTTGGGACTCGAGAAGAACTCAATCTGTCACGGCACAGGGGCAAGGGAGTTTGCACGCCTATCCTCATCATCGATGCTTACGTACAGTAGCCGAAATAATGATAGGTTCATAGGCTTAACACTAGCGTGTTTACTGTTGTCATTCTTATCTGCGTCGTCGAACACCTCCTGTGGTGTTTGTTTATATTTTGAAAATTATTTTTATTAATATAAAATTATTTTTATTAAAATTAAGAAAGTGTTCTTATTACTGGAGATACATTTAGTTTAGTTTCGACAGCGCAAGTGTTTGGACGTAACAGATTGTGAAATTTGCTGAAAATTATTCTGGTAATAGAGCGAAATAATCTTAGGTTCACAATCATTTATCTAAGAAATACTTTTGTCACTACGTAGAAGAAATTTTATAAGGTATGTAAGTACAAAATACTTTCATGTTTGTATTTTTTAATATTAATTCTAAGTATTCAATGCTCTAAACAAGTGATAATTATTTAGAGAGTAATGGGTCGTGGAAAGTCATTAAATGATCACGAAAAGGGATTAATCATTGCATTTTCAAGGACAGGAATCTGTCAGATAGGAACATCACAGTAAGATCTTTAAATGTTGTTAATCATTTTTTGCAATTTTGTGATAAATATGGGGCAAAAAAATCTACAGGTCGTCCAAAGAAGTTGAGTCAAAGGGATAGAGGAAAAATTTTTTATGAAGCTCGACAAAATAAATTGTACGCTTCTCAAATCAGGGCAAAATTAACTTTACCAGTTTATTTTATTTTCCAACACGATAATGCACCAATTCATCGTGCAAAAGCAATTAAAGCATATTTTCAGATGGCAGAAGTTGAGGTTTTACATTGGCCATCAAAAAGTCCAGACCTTATCCCCATTGAAAATCTATGGGGCATATTATCAAGAAAAGTTTACGGTAATGGCAAACAGTACGCAACGGTTAATGAATTAAAAAATGGCATCAAAGAGGCGTGGTCTCAGATCGGATCAGAAACTTTAGAGAAATTAATAGACCCAATGTCACAAAGGATATTTGAGGCCATAAAAAACAACGGAGGGTCAACTAAATACTGAGTTTTCTGGTCAAATAATTAATTTGTACTTATATTTGTAACATTTTGTTAAGTCCAACTAGAAAATGATTAAGTGAATCTATAGTTATTTCGTGCAAAAATTGGAAATTTTTGTAATATTGATTAATAAACACATTAATAAAAATGATATTATTCAAATACATTATGTGTTCTACTAATTACATTCTAACGAATCACATACCAATAATAAAAGATAGAAATGTAGCATGAAAAACACTGTTATATCATAAAAATGATATGAACCTATCATTATTTCGGCCACTGTAGCAGTGTCGTCCGACTAACAATAAGACTTGTCCCTCACTCTGCGTTACCCCTCTTCTACTTCCCCCATTCTCTGGCGGCGAGCATCTCTACGCTTCTGCTACGACTCGATCGCGTAACGCGTTTCACCTCTGTCGTGCATGTGTCAGAATGTCACGTGACTAATCCGGTAATGACCCAGAGAGGGTAACTGTATTCCCCTAAATTTCCCCGGTCTGACTACACTGCTACATGTCGGGACGAAAGAAACCCCTCACATGACCGAGCTGTGGTGAAAGCGTGAGTAATAGCGTCGTAGAAGGGGAAGGGTAGAGTGAGTGACAAGTCATAATCTGGCAACACCGTTCCGTACTTTTAATGTTTAGGCTTTGACGGCACACGCTACGAAGTATATGCGATCACTTAGCCAATATTTCGCTAGAGCCGAAAATACAGGGGCGTGTGCCCATCCTGTATTTCATCCAAGTGACTTCTCTTCAGCTCCCAATAATACTAGCCTACTGTTAAGGAACTAATTCTTGATGAGGAACTGATTTTTTATCAATTCATAAAGTAAACCGTTCTTATAAGCTTATGCCAACAGATAATTACCTGAAATAATTGTTTAAGTAACGATCGACACAATTCAAACATATATGTGTTAGACGTGAAAGCAGTTAATATTGTGAGTTTATACCTCACTCGTGATCCTATTCTAGTTATTATCAGGTAATTATGTAATGATATAATGGATAATTGTAACATCATTACAGCACTTTACTACAACATCCGTTGTAGCGTGAAGCTGCACGTTTGTTCTAATAAATTGTATAATTTGCTATAATAATTTGATAATTCAGTGATCGATGCGATATTATACGTCACACGTCATGTTTCATGTAGTTTCAGTTTCAAATGACGCCAACATTCTACACAAACATTTTTACTCTTGCTGTATGTTTCTAATGGCACACACATGCAAAATATTGTTGCACCCGTTATCAAAATGTTATGACTGAAAGGCAAAGTGACAGGCGCCGTCATTTGAGCTACACTTGATGCTCCGTGATAATGCAAAAGCAGCGTGTGATAACAATAATGTAACAGGAGCAGATGCGCTAATACCAACATACATATACATTTGCCCTAGGAGAAAGGCGAAATACGAGAAATAGTTTTCACAAAATCATGAAAAACTCTAGCTTGAATAAATTTGAAGAATGAGTTAACAAACTTTTCTAAGGAGTCTTTCAGGTTTTTTCTGCATTAATCTTTCTAAATTTGTAATGTATAATGCACAACAATTTTTCAAAAAGCACACTTTTTACTCATTTGTGATCTCACGTCTCTCTTAAATGTCTTTTAAAAGCTTACATATTTTTTAATATCTCTACATTTATTTATGCAGAAAATATTACAAAAGCTCAAATGTGCTCAAGAATCCTCTTCCTTTCAAGGAAGTAGAAGATTTTTGGGACAGCATGTATTGTTGGGTAGATGGCGTCACACAAAATCGGCGTCTCTCATTCAAAATTTGATAAAACGACTAGAAAAAGAAAATTTGGAAGCTTCGAAATCTCCTTGGAATAAAATGAATGGGTTATGAAGCTGGAGGCTTCTAACTTTAAAAGTAAAAAATTATTCTCATATGTATTTGGTGTTCAAATACTTCTTGGAGCCATTGTAATTCATCTCGCTAAATAAAATTTCGCAAGCATCGAAAAAATTATGGAACGAAAAGTTAGCAAAATGAATCAATTGACTCTGCAACCGCAAATCACTTGGAAATTTTGTGTTGTGTGAAAGAACGTTCCGAACAGAATTTGTGTGTTGTCAAACGGAATTTTACAGTGTGGTTGTCAGATTCCCGGATGAGATGCTCTATTATCGCAACGGGAATGTTACCTTGAATGTAATCTGTAATACTTTACACTTTTAACGATAGCGCCGTGGAAAAAATATTAGTGTGTACAAGTTAATATATCTGGAATTATCAAGGAATATCTTTAAATATTTTCAGTATTTTTTACTTATTCGGAATTCTAAAGATTCGGTTAAACACGTTTGAACAATGCAGAGTAAGCATTTCGCTTTGAAAAATCAATGTCGTTTTTGTTTAAATTGAAAATATTCCAGAGAACGAACTACTGTTCACTATTGTAAATAGTTATTAAGATTTTCTACGTTTATGTCATGACACTAAAAGGGTTAGAGATCGTATTGGTAGATTATGTAAAGCTGTAATTCTAGGAATACTTTTTATTGAAAAACATTTGAAGAACATCCCGATTATCCATTGAAAAATATATTTATGTGTAGATTTTTGAACTTATATGCTAAATATTTATTGTACGATGAGTATAATAATGTTTAGAATTGCAAAGTCAATTGTTGCAAACTATACATAATCGGAGAACACGAAGTAACTGCTATGTCGATAAGATAATCAAATTACCAGAGACTAATTATTGTATCGTATTTCACACTTTAAAATCTATTTTTAAAGGCGTAATTTTATGTCACCTTCAGTATAATTTATGTCAAAAATACTAATTTAAAAAAAAATGCGAACATCGTTGTGGCAAGTACATCTATGAAATACTGATCATTAGACCCCGGATTTTATGCATTTATGCATTTATTAGCAATGAAACTATTAGAAGAGCCAGAGAATAACTTATTTTCCATGTACAACAATGTATTGCAAACAATGGTCATCATTTCGAACATTAGAAACCAATTAGTCTAGTAAATTAATCATTGATAATACCCATAATGCTTTTTGGATTTTTCATACCCAAGGTCACACGAAAGTCATTGTATAATATGTCATTGAAGAGGTCTTCACATCGCAATAAAAAAAATGTGGTTCCATTAAAAAAAAATTGATGACCTTGATATCTAGAAAAAGTGACCTTGAAAAAAGTTTTTTCCGAATCATTATATTACCCCTTCGGTTAGGTTAATATTGTCCTATAATATTGTCAAGTTAGCTGGGACACCCTGTATATAAAGTAAGCACAGTATATTTGAAACATGTTGGGATACTAAAGACTTCAGATATCGGAGGTTTGGATAATCGAGGTCCTACTGTACTTTGTGAAATTTTTACGGTTACTGTCCCGACGCTCAGGACGTTAAAAATTTCATCACGGCGCTTCAATGTCCCCACTGTCAATAAATAGCAATCGATTATTCGTGCGTCGTCAACGTTTCGATACTCTTATCGCGTGTGCATTGCAGCTTGAGACTCGAAACTGGTTAAATGAAGAAACAAACGCGGGCCAGTAGTGTTTCAATTCCTCCAATTCCTTCTTATGACTCCCTTTTTACTCTTCACGGTCACTCGAGTTTAATCAATGAAAGGCAGTTTAAATTGAGGGTTGTAACGTTTGATAGTATCGCGTTATTGCAAGTTGCAGACACGCGACGTATTTTTACCGTTCAATCACACGTATAATTTTGCAATTGTCCGGGAAGAACCGGGTGATCGTTCTGGGAACATTTTCTGTACGACGGCGACGGGACGTGACGGGACACAACGGGACGCGGCGTGACGCGACGCACAGATGCGTTTAATCAACTATTCCTCGTTGCTGAACACAAATTAAATGCACGCATCAAGTGAAATCGGTAGCGAGCGATTTTACTAACACAACTGGGTCTCCGGGCAAAGGAAAGTGAAAACTTAATTGCGGCGCCACCATAAAACGGTAAAAGTCCGTTGAACTTATTGAGTAACAACCGGAGAAGTGAACAGTCATATTTCGTAGGTTTAAAATATTAGGTGTTGAATGTGCGATGTCTTTTTAGTGAAGCAATTACGCAACCATTTTACATTGAAATATTCTTATTTCTTATTCGTTATTTTGGGATTTGGAAATAGCAAAATAAAAATTGTTTACATTGACTGCAAGGAACCGATACCAAGAAGAAATTTCTTTCCTTCTCTAATAATTTTATCAAGTTGAAAACGATACGATGACGGTATTCTCAATCTTTGTACTCTTTCGAATTGTAACCATTTTTCCCACAAATGCATAAAATCCGCTCTCTACTTATAAAACACTACGTATATGTATCTATACGGTGGATCCAACAGTGTTTGAAGACTAAATTTCCGATTTACGAAAAATTGTCAATATTTGAAGTCTGATAATTTCGTTAAACAAAATACAACAATTTTGTTCTTATTTTAAAGCTCGAAGCATCTAACTTTCACAGACCATCATTCATTTTTTTCTAGGATATTTATGCATGATATAGCATGATATTTTCTGAATGAATCTATTAAAAAGATTTGAGACGATCGAATCTTTCTCTTCATGACTACTGCTTAAAACTTGGTCCACGATTTTTCTTGGCTGTTTTATGGAACACAAATGAGTAACTTGTATGTTATCTTATGTTATTACGAAGATGACACTGCACCATTCGTTCAAAGCTTAATAAATCGACTAGAAAAGTCTTCAGTTTTCTAGTCGCTCTATCATACAAAAGTATTTTACAGAAAAATGAACGATGCATAACAAGAGTTGAGTGTCAAGCTTGAAAACGAGTCCAGGTATATTATTGTATTATTTGTTTAGCGAAATAATCACAGATTATTTCCGATTTCCCAAGAATGGGAAATTTAGTGTTCAAATGCTGTTTCGATCGACTATATTATAGCTCTTGCGTCTTGAAATAAATTAGACAATTTTTGTCTAGCATAAAAGTCCGCAGTCTAATTATCACATCCTGCTTGCATACTGTTAAAACTTAATGAGCTTTAACATACGTTCTTCCGAGTCTCAAGATGCTCCGCTCCACTAACTGTACCGCACTCGAAACAATTAACACTTATGCCTCAACTAATTTAACGAACCTTTATGTAGCACAGCTTACACATACACGCGACAGAAATTTTCAACGCATTCCATTCCCCATGCAAAAGCATTAATACAAAACTGCGAATGCTAACAAGTAACTCATTAAAAGTTGAAACCAATCATTTGCACTCGATAATTCCAGAGTCTAATTGTAATTCTCCCGGAGGGACACCATGTTCGTCTATGAAAGCAAGCACAGGTATGCGAATATGTTACTCCATTGCACCACTTCCCGCCACCAATTTAGGGATAACGTAAACTTAAATCGTTCGTACTTGAAAGTGCTTTTGCTTCTAGAAATCTCGTCGAGTGCAACAAATTCACATACACATGATTTCAGCTCAAGTATGCAAAAGCGTTAGTTGTATAAATTGAGTAAAACAGTTGACCGCACTTGGTAAGGTTCGACGAGGATATGTCATGTCTCCTGTTCCGATGAAAACGTGGAGTTTTACACAAAGAATTGTTAACGCTCGCTCCGCGCATTCTACTGACGATAGCTACTTCGACAATAAAGACAGCTCATGCTCGACGTAGTGGAAGGTTGAATCACCGCATCCGAGTCACGTGATTGACAATGAGGAGTTGGAATAAATCAAGTTTTATAATTTCGCATGCTGTCCATTACCATTTCTCTACATCCTATTTCCTAGCCACTCCAAGTCGCATTTACATCGTTGCATTTACAAATTGCATGCAAGTCACAATAAATGAATGAATCTGAATCTGGAACTTTCAGACTTGCCATTAGACTGTGGAACTTTATGCAAAATAGAAATTCGTGTTCTATCTCAATTGCAACGAATTATAGCAAAATAGAAATTTATTTCCTTTTTCACCAGATTTAATAGATCGAAATTAATGTAACGATATCTTTAAATTCATCTACTGTAAAATACTGTGTAATTTAGCGTAAATACTAAGTGTGCAGATCAAATATTTTCCACAATCTTGTTTCTATAAATGCGTCAGATCTTCCTGAAAGTAATGCGAATTGCCATTCATGCGTTTAGAAAATGAAAGACAAACGTGTGATCACAATCGCTGGTCTTCTATACATATGCATGTATAATATAATTTCATAGGTTGTAGGAAATGAGAGGAAAGTATACAACAGATACATTGCGGCATACATGTACAGCAGATTAATGATCGTGATAATGTTTGTATCTCATCCTTAAATTAATATGAAACGAAATTCGCATTGCTTATACGATGACCTAATACTTTATGACTGTGGAGAATCAATGAATGAATCATTTTTCATTTCATTTAATTCACTATATCTGCCTTTAGTCCATCCGGCATCGTGCGATGAGTACTACTAATTGCTTACTAATTATTAATTACCTGTTGTACAGTGAACCTGAAACACTGTATTTCCGATTCAAAAAGTAAAAAGAAATAATACAACCAGAAGCCTGGACACATTTTAAAGTTCAAAGCCTCTACTTTCGCAAAGCAGTGTTCATTTTCATAAGATATTTTTAGCAGCATATAAGAAACTGAATACCTATGTTCCTCAAACATGCTGCAAATTCAAATGACTCCAAAAACAATAAAACAGTAAACACTGTAATTGATGGCACACCTCTCATTCAAAGCTTGATAAACTAATTCGACTAAAAAAAAATCGTGTATCAATGTTTCAGGTATCGTTGTGAAGAGGATGCTTCAATCTCTAAATCTGTGATGATTTCAGTCATGAAGAAAATTTGTCAAAGTTTTCACGAACATTTAACTGTACAGCATTTTCGAGAAAAGAATGCGTCTTCATTTTTGCGCGCGCTACATCGTGAACAAAATTCTACAATAAAATGAAACATTTGTTATTAATTAATTAAGCATAATTCGTGAACAAAACAACAGGGTTGCACGTGTAGTTGGATTGGGCAGATTTTAATTGAATTAAGATCACAGATGATCATTTTAAATAATGAATTGTTTCAAATAATTTATTATTTTGATTTGACAGATATATGCATAGAGATTGTATTTTTACTTTGTGTTTAAGTCAAATGAATAATTTTCACTTGACTCATATAAAGTAACAAGTAATGTGACATAAAATGTTGAACTAAATTGATTAATCAAGCGAGTTGTGAAATAGTTACTTTAATCGAGTTATACGAGTGAAATATTGTACATGTAGAATTCTGTATTGCAGAGATAGATTTGAAAGCTACTTGTTATTTTATGTGAAGAAGCGTTTGATCGAATGAAAAATAAAACGGAAAATGATTTAAAATAGATTCCATATAACTAAATAATTTAACGAAAAATTATTTGTGCATTATTTTATGTGAAGAAGTGTTTGGTCGAATGAAAAAAAAAAAATTAAAAATCATTTGAAATAAATATACCACGTGCTCGTTTCAAATATCATGTAACCAAACAAGATAATATACATTATCTTAAGGATTATTTTTTAAACAAGTTACTTCGATAACGCCCAGGCTTGGTGTCAACTATTTATATTTCGCGGGAAACTAACATCTGCAGACTTCGGCGCGTTCGAATCATCGCCTGCGGATCACGTGACCGACTCCGGAGTCTCGGAATACTGAAAAACTGTAAATTAACGCCGGCCGTGTTTTATAGCAATGCATGAATCATCGGTCGGTAAACTGATACAGAGACACGCGAGTTTCCGGTTTTCGCACTAACCGATATTCACGTCACGTGGACGTTTCCATGGTTGTTTCGTTCGAATCCAGGAATGGACGACCGCGAATCTGCAGTCCCATGTTGCTCATTGGACAAAGGAGAGCCGTTCGCCGTTCTCTCCTCTCGGTCAAGAACGGAACGTGAATCATGCTCAAGTTACACCAGCAGATCCATCAGAGTTTCTAACTATATTAAGAATTAACTGATAGCTGCGCTCTGTAAATGATAAGTATTTCTCGTTATCCTCTAAAAGCCCAGAAGCTTCTTTTGCCGTCAATTTCATAAGCAAGGACTTTTGTTCTAAAATTGGAACCAGTAGGGTGAGGGACCCAATTACTGTGGAGGTACCAATTACCGTGCCTATATTTATCACACTTATTTCTAAAGAATAATAAATATTAAAAAAGAGATATTAAATTTCGTTCCATTAAAATCAGTTAATGCGATGTATCTCTTTTTTAATATTCGTTATGCCTTAAAAATAAGTTTGATTAATGCAGGCGGGTACCCCAACAGCAATCGGGTGCCTTACCCTACCAGACGGCATCAATTCCCTTATGTCTACGACCTCTACTTTCACAGAGTGAAATTTCCACTATTGTTCCGCCATTGTTACTATAGCACGTGACACTTCAGACATTTTTACAGATTCAAGAGATTTCCGATACACGTGATTCGCAGAAAAACTAGATTACAACAAATGCCACATTAATTCTATGAATCACTATGTCGATACGTCGCCAAGGCAATAATCAGCGTGACGATGGAATTCTATGCGCAGCTGGAACAATAAGTAAAAATATGGACAACGCTGACAGTCAATAATAAAGTTGCTCCAATTACTCCTATCAACCGAGTGCCACACTTGGCAACTGGAGCTCGAGGAATAAACACTTGCCAAAGCGTCGACGATTATCTACGTCACATATTGAGCAACGCGTTTGTTTATACTTCATTGGCAACCATATTTTCAAACGTCAATCTTTGCACGCGAAGCGCTCCGTAAGAAATATCAATTCCCCATTTTCTTTATTATTTCTACCAACCCTGGGCAAATTTGATTTGAAATGAAAATAAGACATTTAGAATTGAAAATTGGCATAAAGTATTTTCTTTTGATGAGCTATCGAATGGCCTATTGCAAATTCAATTTGATTTAGGGGCACTTTTAACCTCCTTATCCAGTTACACCCTTGAAATGAAAATAAGAAATAACTATTTGGAATAATTGATTTCGCACCGTTATTTTCAATACCGATTTGAAAACATTGCTAAATATACTACATTTAGTAATTTCTAACTAGAGACGTGTTGGTGTACGTATGTATTTCCTGGATAGCGGATTTTATGTATTTACGACAAAAATGAGTAGGTGTAAATTAAAACAGTAAAAACATTAGAATAATTTAAAAATACTGTTGCAGTATTTTCAACCTATTAAACATATTATATTAAAAATGGAAATAAATTTCTATTCCGCTCGAGTTTGTTGCAATTCAGGTAAAAATTTTTATTTTGCATAAAGATCCGCTGCCCAGTATTTACATATAGAGATAGCGGTGGTAATCTGATAATGAGTGACCACTATTGTGCGTAACGTGCGACTGTTGCGCGTGTTTTCGCACTCCTCGTTGTCTTTATTTTCGCATTTTGATCGTAACAGCTCTAACAGAAAATAAAAATTACGTTGATTTATTCGAAATAATAGCAATTTCAAATGACATATTATTTCGTTATTTGTTTATTTCAAATTCGACACAAAAAATAATCCTCAAAATTATATATACCGAAGAGTGTCAATATAAACCAGACTCAGGCCTGGTTATTCGGTTATCTCAAATAATTATAAAGTTAAATATCGTGTTATCTGAAATATTATTTCAAAAGTGTTCCCAGGCGTGGAAGCGATTATAGAATAAATTAATACGTTTGAAATAACATTTCAAGTAATGTAATCACAGAAGTGTCCGCGTCTGGTCATAGGCATGGAAGTAATTATAAAATGAAGTAGTGCGTTGTCCAAAATAATATTTCAAGTAATGTAATTTCCGAAGTGACCAGCTCTGACTTCTACCACTGCGTTGAACGGTTGCCAACATTTACACACTAAAGTTTAAGCCTAAGAACAAGGCTGACCGAACTGTGACCGTTTATTCGCAATCGTGTACAACGGAGCGAGCTAGTTTTTGAACGTAGAAACTTGTTGATTCCCGTCGCCGCCGCAGAGAGAAGACTATGATGAAATAGTACATCTCGCGCTTACCTTGAACGGTTCCCAAAACGAGTTCCTGATACGAGGCACGAAGATTCCACCGATTTCACCGTGCTCGACGCAGCTTGTAACGATCTAGTGAATATTACTTAAGCTTCGAATCTCTTTATCGTCCGGTGGGGTCAGAGACCCACCTGGTTGACGGCCGTTGCCACTGTCATCTCTCCCCGCGTCTCTTCTCAGCACACCTTTGAGAAGGTGTGCACACAGAGACACGCAAACTGACACGGGCGCACAGGGGCACAGATGGCCGCTCACGCACAACGTGGCACTGGCACACACTCACAGAATTCACAGTTCACGATCGAGCCTCTCCTTTCTCTTCGCATTCTTTGACATCTCCGGAGAGTTTCCTCTGGCGATGCCAACAACGTAACGCAGAACCGTGATTACTTGCCGAGACACTGGTTTCTGGTGAAATTCCAATGGCGTTAGGCGATCAGATCGACCAGGGACACACCACTGACACAACAAAAGCTGACTCCGGCAGCTCCGAACGCGCATCTACACGAACGCTCTTTTTCTAACCGCACCGGAGACTGGCAGTGTACTAACTACTAACGCGCGGTGCATCCCTTCCCTTGATATTATTTTCTTCTCTTCCCCCACTACCGCGATCTGCGGCCACGCTCGCACGCTGTATACTAGGTGGCCCACGTGAAACCGATGTCGAACAGTTTGTTACTCCAATTGACTTTTCGGGAGACGGTAATATTTATTGTAAATACAGGGTGAGACATCCGAAGCATGTCACCTGAATAACTCAGTTGCTATTGGCACAAACGAGGTATAGGATAGACCTATCATCCAATGTATTTTTGTGGCCCACTTTTTTGGGGTCACGTAACTCCATTACCATTTTCGTGTCGCATGTTGTATTAACAATTGAGGTAATTATTTACATTAGGAGCTTCTTCGCCGATTTTGATGACCTTGAAATATGTTGTCAAGGTCATCATTCTGAACAACTTTTTCCTATACATGTTACCGCCGCTCAGCTTTAGCTTCCGAGACAAATGCAAATTGTACGAAGAAAAATGTAAGTGAATATTGCATTAACGCAACGAATTTACCCAGGACTCTTTTTGCATGCTAATTTCCTACATGATTCATAATTCACACATCCAATCAAAAAAAGAGTCTCGAAAAACATTTTGCGGGGGGCAAGTATTTCAGCGACACGCTACTTAACAATTTTTCATTTAGCTGATGATGTAATCTATTAATCTATAAAACATGATTGTGCGTGGGATCCACAGTTTGGCATAGACTAAATGGCTCCATTTTGCTGAAGGGTCTTTTATCGCTAATAATTATCTTGCGTGCTTCTAATCTATTCGGAGGTTATGTAATATTACTTTTTCGCAAACATTGATAAAACAAAATGTAGACTGACCTATCTACGTATAGATAGGCGACCTGATTCGGAAGGGTCTTTAACCCCTATCTCAGTAGAAGTGACTCTTATGAGTTTAACGCGACGTGACTCTAACGCTAACGTGATAGCACGATTATTGAATCAGGACTGGACCGTTACCGGACGCTACTAAACGCAAACTGAACCGAAGAGGATGAAAACAAACGGGTTAATATACCTTGAGAATGAAAGGGGTGCTCTGTTTAATATTTAATGTCACGTAGTGGCACAGTCGCGTTGTTTGTCAGTTCTTGTTTTCTTCAGTTCAATTGCTACCCCCCTGAACGAGTCGATAATTGTTATGAGCCGTAACACAATTGGATACGTTTATGTGCGTAGCAGATAAGGGCGGTTTGTGTATCAATTGCTCTTCTTTCAATATTCACGTCCCATCCTGCGTTCAGTAACCGCTTTTTGAAGTCAACGACACTCGTCATTGTTCATTCATAGAATTTACATCAACTAACGGCCATGCAGGGTTAGGAGTTCTATACGAAAGCACGGGTTCTGTCAACTAAAAAGGGCAGAATTCGGATTAGTGATTGTTAATGCGATAAAAAAATTTTTTCGGGTCGCTAAAAATCCTTTTGGGTGTTTTTAATGCAAAATAAATCTAATTACCAAATTTCAACTCAATCGGATTTGACCGATTTTCAGAACTTTAGTCCTTGTATCAGATTACAAATATTGAATCATATCAGTACTGTCAGTGTTATCGGAAAAAGATGTTACGAGAAATATTATAGATTATGGCTAATATTTAATATTAATTTTGTACCTAAAAATAATACAAACGTCTACAAGCTGCGAATATATACAAATCTACAGTCTACTTATTATAAATAGATAGAGGTATTGGCCACATGGAATTTTCGAACAAACGACTATCTAAATCTATATAGTATCTAAATCTAAATCTAAATCTATAGTATCTAAAAAATTTCTCAGGACTAATTTTACAAGTAAACTAGATTAGGTGCTTGTTGCTTGATACAGCAATTGACATGTTACTGTTATTCTATGTATCGTGATATCCTTTGTCAACTTTCGGACTCAACATAAACCTCAGAGCTGCGCTTACGTTACTAGCTCATAATATCGGTAGATTTTTAAATACAAGGAGATTAGATCGATAAGATTGCAAGAACTCGTAACAAGACAGCGGGGCTTTATGGAAAATAAAAATTTTCTACCTGAATTGCGACAAACTGGAGCGAAATAGAAATTTATTTTGTTTTGCAATACGTTCAATAAGGTTGAAAATAATATAACAGTATCTTTAAATCCTTTTAACGTTTTGACTGTTTCAAATTACGTCTACTAATCTTTGCCATAAATGTATAAACTCCGCTGTCCATTCATAACACAATTTCCCCACACGATAAAAGGACAGAGAAGAAAGCAAGCTAATTGGCCTTGTAATTCCTAATTACTGTCTATGATAAGATGGTATAAAACACTTCTCGAATGATTTAGTGTGCTGATAGTAATATCTTGCAAATTATAATTAGTTCCAGTCATCCGTATTTCATACTCAACAGATTACTAGCAATCGTATACTATTGATAGTTTTTATTGTTTTCAGAAAGTTGTATCACTTGGATGTTCTACATGCACGACCACGCCATGCTTGACTTCCACGCCTTTTTTGTTGGTTCACCGGATGTGAACCGAACTTCACCTGCGTGTCTTAGATAAGTCAAAGTCTTATCCTTATCTGTCCATTGTTATTCGCTCTGATTTTCTGCGTAACCGAAGTCTTCAGTTGCATCGGGCGAGTGACTCAAAGCGAGATTTCGTTGCATGGAACGGGTGATCCATAGAGATTTAGTTGCATCAAACGGGTGATGCATAGCGGTGGTCTCTTGAGTTATAATGTCGCCGTAAACATATCTTGTGGATAATTTTGCTGGCATCGTGTTACATTTTCAACGGTTGAGAAATAATTTCGCAGGTACTCTTTTATTATTTCATTTAGAATATTTTAATTTGAATGAATGTTGGTTTCTCGAATCAGGAATTTATAAAAATATAAATCCTAGGGATTGATAATACCGCGTGATTACTGTGAAATATATTTTTACATTTTCTTAAGTTAATTAGAAAAAAAAAGAAAGTGGTGATGAGGGCTCCTTTAGCTTTCTACAAGCTCCTTCCATACATTTTTCGATCCCTGGTTTTAAACGATGTATGCGCGTATAAAGTCGAGCGCCTTGATCGAGTATGACGTCGAATGTTAGAGACTTGAACTCGACTGATCATCTGGGCCACATATACGTCACGCAATTGCTAGCCTCTCTGGCGAGTCGATAGTTTTTATGAGCCGTAACACAATTAAATACGATCACGTGCGTAGCAGATAGGGGCGGTTTGTGTATCAATTGCTCTTCGTTCACTATTCATGTCCCGTCCGGCGTTCAGTAACCGCTTTTTGAAGTCACCGACACTCGTCACTGTTCATTCATAGAATTTACATCAACTAACGGCCAACATAATTTCGCGTATATGAATTTAGCAAGCACAAATCATGGAACTTTTTTCAATATATTCTATCTAAAACATAGATTGAGAAGATCAGAAAGAAAACAAGATTTTCATGTTATAAGGTCTAATGAGAACGGATAATAAAAAGTTTTCATTTGAATGGTATTTACAAAATATGAAAGCAAAAATTTTCCTATCAGGGATGCAGATATCTTATTAGTTTTTTTTTTGTTTATTTATTGAAGAAACCTCATACGTACCCAATAAATTGTATTATATGTTGACCACTTTATGCACTGGCCGAAAGAATGATAGGTTCATATCATTTTTATGATATAACAGTGTTTTTTATGCTACATTCCTATCTTTTATTATTGGTATGTGATTCGTTACAATGTAATTAGTAGAACACATAATGTATTTGAATAATATCATTTTTATTAATGTGTTTATTAATCAATATTACAAAAATTTCCAATTTTTGTACGAAATAACTATAGGTTCACTTAGTCATTTTCTAGTTGGACTTAACAAAATGTTACAAATATAAGTACAAATTAATTATTTGACCAGAAAACTCAGTATTTAGTTGATCCTCCGTTGTTTTTTATGGCCTCAAATATCCTTTGTGACATTGAAAGGTAGTATGGCATATAGGAAGGGGGCTGGCAATGTGACGGTCTCTGAATATTTTAATGAAACCTTTATTAAGATTTTATCGTACCAAAGTCAAATAGTGACTTTGGCAATACAAACAGGTAAACGTTGCCCCGAGAGTCCTCGATGCAGATGCATAACCGACTCAATAGAATAATCTCAACGGAACGGAACGCGATCACAGAACATCGGTATACACGGTATCTCACAAATAATCATCACCGTCGACGAAACAATATTGATACAGAGTAATACGTATAGAAAACGAATCATCGCGACATTTCCAGCGATCGGTTTAAAACCGACAATATAAAATTGGCCACTTAGTGTCACTAATAAATGGATAAACAAGCATTTCCGCCGGATGGATCTGCACACATTGAGTGACCTAGCACGGGCGGTTTCTACTACCTTAAATCACAATGGCGACGACAAGTTTATTCGTTTACTTTGTTCAGTTTCTTTTCGTTAATTAATTATGTACTTAAGATTGATCGTTACGTACATCAGAAGGCGAGTCCGCAACGCGCGCGCGCGCGTGCACGGGCTCTGAAATCCGTATACATGTGACGTGCATTCGAGAGGCGAATTTCGCGATGGTGAGCATAACTTGTGCCGAACGTGTCCCCGACAATGACATTTCTCAGCAGTCTGAGCTGTCGCACTCGAACCACATTTTTCTTTGAATTCTTGTTAGTCAATTTCTATTATCCTGCAAAACCTCTATCATCTCAAGTGTAACATTTTAATGAAATAGTCTACCGATTTGTCTTTGTAACTTGTATTTTGTAGACAGTATTAAAAATGTGTTCGAATACTGTTAAACAAAAAGAAGCAGCTTTCTTGCGAGAACAATCCTGGCTGTGGTTGCGAACCAAAATAACCACTATATCTTATTTTTTAACACAATAGTCACATTTTGGAATTCGCATTTTTTATTCTTCAGTAAAGAGTAATGTGATTCTTTTAGAAGCCTATCGACTAGGGGCGTGCGAGTAAAGAACGATGCGTTAGGAATATCATTTGCTTTTAAAGACGCACGCTTTAAGAAAATACAATTAAAAAATCGAGTCTACAAAGGTTCCTGACCACAACATATGACAACATATTTCAATGCATATTTCCACGAGCATCTTTATTCTAAAGCTATACCGACACTGGCGCAACACAGACAAATCTTGAGAAAATCGCCGGTTTTACCGAATGAGGAAAGAAAAAGGCAACAAGAGGCGACAAAAATTCACTGGATATTGCTTCAGTGTAGATATAGCATGTACATATGTGATCGCATTGCGTGCTACGAGTAAAATAGGGTAATCAGCTGTCAGGACTCGGTCGTTTCGAACACGTTCGACCCGTCGGATATAATCACGAAGAGGAGCATCCGACAATCGCAGTTCAATGTTATTAATCTAAAGTACAGTCGACGATTTTTGGGACGGTGTTAAGGATGGGCGTCGCGGCGCTCCTCCGCGTTACTCGCAACATTGCAAAAATCGCCGGATGCACGGAAAAAAGAGTTTTTTTGTCCCCGGCGGCGGCGAGCGTCTCGTTTGCATATATCGTTTTAAAATCCTTCATATCATCGTGATACTCGTCCGATCAAAGTATACAGAACCCGATGAAGAGTTTTCTTGTATGTCCGTTCAGGCCGTTGAACCGTAAAAAAATATTTAAATGCATGAACATTATCTATTTTCCAATCCCTTGTCCTGACCCACGGTCCCATCGGGAAAAATTGGAAAATACACGTTTAACACTTTCGTATACTGTCGCCAACGAGATCGCCCTGGGGCCTTGCAAGCAAGTAAACGCACCGTGCACGCGCGTCGGTTGCATCGCGGCTGCATCTATCAAGAGGAACGATCCATGGAATCCATATATATATATACATATATATATATATATATAATATATATTTATATATATATTATAGGTACAACCGGAACACAGAGAGACAATTCTTAAACAATGCAATTAATCCTTAACTGACACCACTTTGCTTATATCTGTGTATCATAGTGAGATGCTAAACAGATCTTTTCTGAAAGCAGAATATTTTGAATTTTCGAGTAACCTAATTGTTTTCATATATTAAAGTGTTTACTCTATATATGACCCAACTTTCTAGCCGATAAAAGCCCCAGAACTACTGCCCCTACTGCCACGGCATATACCCCGTGAGGATCAAAGAATAGTATCTCCTGGCCGATGTATGTTCGTAGCTACATTTGTGTTTTGGACATATATCGAGTAAACACTGCATACTGTCTCCTTGAGTCATTACCAGACTACGGACTTTATGCATTATTAACAAAAATTCATGCATGTATTATGAAACAACTATGATGACATTACAAGAATTTAAGAATACTGTTATATTATTCTCGACTTATTGAAATTGTTAAATACTTAAATATTGTTGTCACTTGGCTTGTGTTTCTTACAATCGACTTGGAAAAGTTTTATTTTGCATGAAGGTCCATAGTCATTACACAAACCTTGATAATGTGTAATTTTGAATCTATTACAATGAAATCGATAAAGAGAAACAGTGATAGTAAAAAAATGGTACCTGATTAACCTTCGGGTGGCTTTCTATTTTTAGTTCTTTCTTTATTTTTTGATACCTATATTTCAAGGTACTTTTGCTAGACAAAAGTCTATTGCTCCTAGTGGAACGGCTGCCAATTTAAATTATTCATTAGAAAGTGAGTAGTGAGACAACAATTTTCACTTTTAGGGTCAAAATTGGCTCCACCGGCCAAGGGTTCGATCAACGAAGACAGAACACTTTTCACTTGAAATAAATAAAAAATGACCTACGGAAGTTTTGAAATTTATCTATCTTTTTTGTAGCGAATTCTTTAATCAGAAAAATTTGTGTGTTACCATAGAAATTGGAGGGTAGGTAACTACTCTGCAATTTCACAATAGCCTTTTTAAAGGTAAAGTTTAGTGTTTTCACCTCCATGTTACACTTAAACAATACTTTGTTCTCTACTTTGTTCTCTTTGATCTCTACTACTGTAGAGATCTGAAATTTTACAGAATAACGTTTCCGGTAAAGAGCATTGTGTTAGCGGATGAAGAAACATTGAAAATTGGCATGGGGACCGATTACCCTATTCTTATCCTGCTAGATCCTTTGTGAGTTTACTGATTTCTGAATCGACTTTGTCACGTTACAGTCAGTTAAGGACTAATACGAGCGATCCGCCCTCTTCCCTGAGAATTACCTAGGAAATTGCCTGGACATCTAGGAAATTACCTGGTCAGGTAATCCACGGCAGAGAGCGGAAGGGAAGGCGAGAACACGGTAAATACAGAGTGAAAGAGATAGTCCAAAGAGAAAATCTTTAGGCACACCCACACACATACACATACATTTATGTATATATATATAATATATATATGCATAGAACGTAAGAATCATTTCATTTATTTCAAAACTTTGTTTATACTTATTATACGATGAAGCAAATCGTAAATATCCGGACTTAGATTTGCCAGTGCGTAAGTATCGAACGCAAACGCGGGCAGGGTGATGGCAACGACGTTTCTTCTCATCTTCTCATCACGAATTGCTCGTTATTTGTTTAATTACCTATCTTCCTTCCTTTCTTTCTTTCTTTCTCTCTCTCTCTGTCTCTTTCTATCTCAATATTGCAGCATTGAAAAAGGAGCGTACGTCATACGATTTTTCCTCTCGTGATCGGTTTCTTCTCCTTTACGATAATCAAAAAATAAGTTATCAGAGTACTTTGTACTTGTCCAAAGCCGATCGATGGTCGCGGAAGCTCTCTTTCTCATTCCCTCTCTCTCTCTCCCTCTGTCTTTCTCTGTCTGTTTCTTTTGTTACAGTATACGTATTAGATATCGGAGAAAAGGCAGACACGAAAATCGCGTCCATCGCCATGCCCGCGGTCTCTTAGACGGACTCTTTAAAATTGCTCGTTAACTCCTGTACGATTCGCGCGTCATTAATCATTATCGATGTAATTAATTACAGTCGTAATTCAATAGCAAATATATTATCACATTTAGATTGTATTAATGTTTAAGACATTCGGCCCGGACCTTCTTCGACAAATTTTGACGTCTGTCGACGATTTATCGTCGTCTCGTTCTATTTCGCGAATCCGCGAAATTTGGAAAGTTCGCGGCTCGAGTTCCGAGTAGCCTAACACCGCGACTCGGTCGCGTGACATCTCGGTCCTCGAGACCCCCGAACACGTATGTATAAGTGTACGCTCGTGATTCCCTTAGACGTCAGTTTTTTTGTTTTTTTTTTTTTCGAAGATTTCCAGAATCGACCAACCGGACAGCTTTCTCGGGAAGATCATCGGTTTCGTTGCCTGGACTGTTCTCGAAAAATGTTCGCGATCGGTTTGGCCGATCGACTCGAAGCACACTAATTAACTGGCTCGTTATGCACACACACACACACATGTAATATAATATATATGTATATATATATATATATATTTATTTATTTATTTATTTTTTCTCGTCGAAAATTCGTAACTCGTGCAAATATTGCTTTTCGAGAGGTTCGCGCCGATTCGGACGATGATCGAGAACGAGTAGCTGGCTGGCTGGTCGTTCTTTCTCACGTAAATCTAAGAAACATTAATATAGAATATATTATTGTGTAGTTTATATAAGGTATACGTTAAGACACTTACCATCTACTGCAAAAATTCAACAGTTAAAAGATTGTAACAACTAGTTCGTAATTTTTATACAAGACGAGTTTGCTCGATCGGCATTTTTCTTTCCGGGAACTTCGTTTTAGCTTTCTTTCTTTCTTACTTTTTCTTTTTTCTCACGGCGGCCAATAACGTACATGGAAGAAGAGAAGGAAATGACGAATTGAGCGAATTAGGCTCGTCCTCGCCCCCATTCCTCCCCCTACCATCTCATTCTTTTTTAATATGCTGATTTCCTGTCTCTCCTTCTACTAACGCCGTTTGGCCCGTTTTCTTTTTCTCGTTCGCTTTTCTTTTTTTTTTTGGCACGCATTTGTATCGCTAACTATTGGCACGACAATTTACGAAGAATGAGCTTGCTAGAATTAATTCGAATAAACCTCGGACGCGCGCACCTGAGTTCGATCGCTCGGACAATACGATATAATGAAAAGAGCCTTTGTTACACGTATTATGCACCGTATACTAAGACTGAATGCCAATAAATCGTTACTCAGCTCGAGGAGGCTCTACGTCCGTTCACGAAAGGCAATTTTCCTTAAAACAACAATAGATTCACTGGTACATGAGGAATCTGAAGTTCTGCGACGAAACTCGCTGTTATGTTTGGACTGTTGATCTTTATGAAATATAAAAATTGTAAGCGAACTGTAAGAAACAGAAGTCAAATGTATTTCCTCTTCTAATAGTTTTAATGAGTCATAAACAATATAACAACATCGTTCAGTTCGTCTAATATTCTTACCATTTTGTATTTGATTCTGTCGTCAATGCGTAAGTCGGAAATCAGTTATGTTCAACCCTTCGACGCACAAAGATGCCGATTGTATGCATTTATGCCAAAAACGAGTTAGGCTGTCAAATTCGAGACTGTGAAATCGTTTGAAGAATTTAAAAATACTGTTATATTATTTCCAACTCGTTAAAATTATTAATTTTAAGCTAGCTCTTAATTTTGCATCGTAATCTTGCAACTAATACAGACAATTTTTATTTCGCATAACAATCTGTAGTCCAGCCATGTGTTCCTTTTAATATTGTAGATATCGAAGTAAAATATTATTCAATATTAACAATAAATATTACGAGCAACACGTCTACTACCATATTTGGAACGAACTTGCTTTGAATCTATACGAAGATTCGTTGTTAATCTTACACGAATGATAAATTAAATAAATGGTATCTTTGGTTGCATCGGATTTCATTTAACTTGTATGTCAAGGAGTTCACCCGACAAAGATAAACTCTGAACTAATTATCTTTTATCACCTTTTTCAATGTCATGTTCATAGTTTACTGAAATAGAATTTGCACTCTCCTATTTCATTTTACAGTATTTACTCTATATATGTCCGAAATGCCTAGCCGATAAAAGTCCCAGAAAAAAATTATACCATATGATTGTTCCCTTCATACCGAACAATTTTTCTAAACAAATTATTTTTCCAGTACGTCACGAGATATTTCCGTTTTCAGATGAACGAAACGCATGAACAAAGAGAAAATTAAATTGACAAAATTCGTTCAGCGTTGGTTTGTCTCTGATGTTAATCACAGGATAAATCCAAAAACATTGATTACACGAACCAAAGATCTAATTAGGTGTTGTAAACAATATTTCATAAATGGCGTGCACTATATTTAGAAAAACATATAGAGTTCATAGCATTTTGCCGTGTGATAACGAGAAAATTGTCTAAATATGTATATAATATATTTTAGTAACTAATATTCAAGCATTAAAGTGTAGATATACAATAAATAAATTTCCTGATTAAAATGGAACCAAATATGATATAATTCCGACAATATTTACGTGTGTAAATGGGCGCAATGCGAGTTCAGCGTAATTTTTAAGAGAACAAATAGCGTGAGCAAGTAAGTTTAAGGAATAGTAAAACATTAAAGAACAGATGGTCGCGTTGTTTGTGTATGCTCGTGTTAACAAACACTAGGAGACGTGCATATAGCGAAGGAAACTCTTGGGACAACCTAGTGTAAATGAAAACACTGCGATGATACCACAGATTTGTTAGCTAATTTCGTCGCAGAATGTTCAAGTTATCCCCCCGTAAAATTTCGCGACGTATTTCAAAAGTGTCCACATTTGGAAGATCTCCTCGTGGAGAAATGTCCGACGAGGTTCGTGAACGAAAGGAAAGCGAGATGATCGCGTGTATCGAACACGTTTACGATACCTTAACGGCTAAACAATCCTCTAAACGCGGCCATCGAGGCCGACGCGGTTCTAAATAGAATAATGAATCGAGCGGTTATCAAAAATAGAATATATCGTTACAAGTACGATACACAACGCATATCGGTATACCAACAATCAACAACATCGCCGTCCCGTTGTCTGTCGCGAATCCACGGGACGACCGGTACCAAAAATATTATCTCACGAAGGAGAACGTTGCATCCGCGTGCATACAAAAGCCCGAAAAAATTAAAGAGACGACGATCCTCCTCAGCTCCGCTCCTCCTCATCGCTCCTCTGAACGCATGCACGCGTTTTAACGGAAATCCGCTGGCGTACACATGTCGCATCATGTATAGAAAAACTGTTCTGAACGTTATTATAAAAAATGTCGCATATACCGTCGATACAAATCGTTCGTAAATGTACAATCGTTGTTCAAATTCAATTGTATTCGACGATTGCAAAAGTTCCTGATTTTCAGAGACCTCAAGATCTTTCTTCAAGAAAAACCATACAATTTTTTCAAAAATGAAATTCACCGGCTTGTAAAACGTTGAGCGACAATCGTAGAAAATTTTAGGGACAATATACTTGATTTAACCCTCGTACGTTTCTCGGACATAGTTGCATAAAACAGTCTAAGAGAATATTTCGCCCATTTACGTTTCATTTATAACAGAACACGAACCACAATCAGAGTCACAAATAAACATAAATGCAACTATTTCATTTTCAAATCGGGCACCAACTTCTGCAATCATCTAATACTTGTGTAAAACACGAGAAGATATACAGTGTGCAAGGTGATTGATGAAGAATCTAATTTATCGCGAAAGAAGCATATTGTTCGTGTCGTAATTTTAATTTCAAATATACGATTTTTATTTCAGTTTATAGTTTTGTAAATAAATAAATTTACTCGGTAATTTCACAAAAAAATATCATTGCAATCTCAATAACTGTTACATAAGAAGTCTGAGACTCATTATTTTAATAGATCCGACCATTCGAATATTAATAATATGTAGTCTGATTAACAGTTTTATGTTGGCAACGAAAAATCTGAAGCTACTTTTACGCACTTATGACAATACAAATTGAAGAAATACAAAACTGTGAGAACAGAAAAATTTCTGAAAAATACATTTTTCGGGATGAAACTTGTACTAAAACTGACTAAAAAATTATTACAATAAATATATAGTAATAACGATAATTATCAGTAAATAGGAATAATTTTTCAATGAATTTTAGCATGTTCGTACATTCGCCGTTTTGTTTCTGTCCCGACCCAACCTATCTGTACGAACCTTTAAACTAATCTACGAGTAAGAGTGAACTTTGCTTCTTTATCAGTTGAAGGCTGAGTCATATTGTATATTCTTATGCTCTGACATATGCACCAGTTCACTTCCAAACAGCGTCGTTATTAGAATACTTATAAATTCTCATATTGTTTTGTTCAGATCTTACTTATTCATTCGAAAAGAAATTTCAAATTGTATAAGTTTAACAACCTTGCATTTTGTGTGAAAAATACTCGCCTCTCTATCTACCAATTATTTTCATTACACCCTGCATACTGTATATTGTAGCGTAAAAGTACACAAACAAGTAACAACTTTTTCAATTATTGACACATGCGATTGATCGAATTTTGGATAGCTATAATTGTTCAGTAATCACAATATTATTGAAATTAGTCGTTTTTTAATCATAAGTTTCAATTTTAAATAATTTTCCTTCTTAATACTTTCCCAAAAAAATAATACAGTCGAATAGAAGTACAAAAATTGATTACTAATATTATGTGACATGAATTACTGATCATTAATAAATAAATATTCTTTAGCTGTAGTATACTGTTAACAAGCTGAACTTTTCAATTTCTGTACCAAATGTTCGAGACCCAAAATATTTTGAAGAGTTAAGAAATAGAAAAATATTTCATGATTTCGACTGCATAATAATTTTCCAGCACATGCGAGCTATTACCATTGTAATTTTTCACTATATTTCGCATATTCGATATCAAATTATATAGATTAATAGGCTGCGGATGTTATGCGTTTATGATAAAAATTAATAAAGCAAATGCGAAACCGTGAAAATATTTCAGAAATTTAGAAACACTTTTATTATTTTCTCCTCATTAAAATGATTAAGAAAAGAAATAACTATCTATGTAGCTCCTGTCTTTTACAGTTAAACATACAGCCTATTGATCAATACTAATTTTCCTTTATCTGATCAATCGCATTTAGTTATAGGAAATTGTATTAATTTTCGATCAAAATGGAAAATGGCGTATACAGTGATGGTCGTAACACGTTGCGCGTCGTGGAGCATAGATCCCCCTTATCTGTGCCTTTGTTATCTTTCCCTTAAAAACGGTTATCGACTAGAACGTAGGTAGTTGTAATACATTAAAAATTGACACACATGTATGTTATATAGATTGGCCTCAACCTTATCTCCTTCTCCGTTGTTTCTCTCTCTCTCTCTCTCTCCCGCTGTTTTTTCATTACTCACTCACTCACTCTTTCTCTCTCTCTTTCTCTCTTTTATTCATTCATTCTTCCTCTTTCTCTCTTTCTCTCTCTCTCGCCCCCTCTCTCTTTCTTTATCTTTTCTTTTATAGCAGAAAGTAGTACGGCAGAATCGTTTTGGGGACGGTGTTCGATCGTAAAGAGGAAAAAACTTGTTACTGTTAATTACTTATTCGATGTTAAGTGAGGATAGAGTATAAAGCCTGTTATTACCGAACGGGAACTTGCTTTGCTTTGCTTTGCTTTGCTTTGCTTTGCTCGCAGACAAACCTTTACAATTCGCTTTGGCTTACACTTTCACGGCTTAAGTATTAGTTGAGACAACATGAAAAAGTTTTACGGTTCGTTGGAAAATCCTGCATTCTCTATGGTATATTTTCTTATCATCTTTTTTTTGTTTTCCTATTTTCTCTATCTTTCTTTCTCTCTCTCTCTCTCTCTCTCTCTCTCTTGCTCTCTTTCCTCTTATAGTTTGCACCATTCGCTAATGGTTAATATAAAAACGTTAAATAATATTAGTTGAAAGTATATCGTATATCTTTCCACGTTCATTTAGGCGGACACAATTATTGACCACAGCAGAAGACTTTCGAGCCTCTTATCGCTAGCACTATGAAATTCGATAAAATTCTGTCGACTATTCTTCCCCCAGTTAACGAACATGTATCGTGTACACTATTTATGTACCTATACGCTGCTGCAATTTGCCAATACTTACCGTAAGAATAGTACCCGCCTCGCGTTTTACATGGTATAATAGTAATGATACCGGTATAACACTCATAGGTAATCATAACAATGTATATCGTTATCGATAATACGGTTAACAATCATAATTACAATTGGACAATTATAATATAGCCGGAATCGAATATAGGATGGCGCGACAGTAAAATTATGTTTGCAAAATAGCACCTTACCCATAGGATAGAGACCTCAAGCTGCTTAAATTATCTCTCGACGAACATCATTGCTAAGAAAGTGAATTAAATAACAACTTTTACAGCAATCGTTGTGAAAATGTCAGTAGTGGTACAATATTTTCTAAAAGATGCTAGAAATGAAAAGTACTTTCCCCGGACAAAAATTTTTACCATTAGAACTGACACTTGGAATAGTGAACATTATATTTGGAAAAGAGTAATTACTTTAATGTGTAAAGCAATTATTTAATGAATCTGCAGAAAATGAAAATTTCCAAAGAGAACTTCATGACCACATTCATGTTACAATTCAAAGATTAAAAAGAAAATAAAAAAATAGCCGTCGGAAGAACTTTCCGAATTTAACGAGGCTCTTCCAATGTTGCCGGAATCAAAGGTGCTTCAAATGTAAAATTTTACCGTATATTAAAATAATATACGCGTTACCAAAAATTGACAATTGTTGTAAGCACAAGAAAATTAGTTTATTTTTCACATCGTGGTTGTCTTTTTGTCGGATTGCAAGCGAAGTAAATTGAAAGCTCGCGCAGCATGAGTATCTCTTGGCCATCGGGATAGCAGTCTTAACGATCGCTCAATTTCGATCAACAATCGAAAGTTTTAACGATCGACGCATAAAGATAAACAAAGGACGAAGACACGCCGTCTAGCGTTCCTACTTTCAGTCTTCCTCTATAGTCCAGTCTACGATTCTAGCACCATTGCGCAGCTTTATCGTTGTTCGTCATCGTCACATCAATGAACGAGTCCCGATAATTAAAAATCGACTAATATAAGATCTCGTTAGAATTTAAAGATTAGATTACATTATCGACGTTCGCATGCAATTCTCTACCTGTTGCCTAATTACTAAGGGCAAACCTCATCGTTGCTAATCAGAAGTTGAAACTTTCTTGTTACTTTCATCTCCGCCCGGACATCATGTTCTCCTCGAAGCGCCACCCCGGTATGCATATTGTAACTGTTATGAAGCTTTCGAATAATTACAAAGAATCGTGAAACACTGTTTGAAAACATGGAATCGTCAACTTCTGATCATCCTAGCCGTCATGGATTCAGCTGCCCAAGGCTAACTTAAATCTTCATCCAATTTTACACAAACGCATTCTTATTTTGGGCTCCTCTCACATTTTATGCATTTATGAAAAAATTAGCTAGGTGTCATTTTGAAATAGTAGAAATATTAAAAGGATTTAAGAATTTCCGTACATTACTTAGAACGTATTGAAACTATTGCACAGAAAAATCAATTCTTATTTTGGTGCTGTGTCTTTGCTACTGATATAATTATATTTTGCACAAAGATCCACTATCCAGCTAATAACGATCATCTGTTTTACTTGTCGAAAATTGATAAGAATTTTCAAATACAATTATTCTTCGAACGTTTTCGAACCGGTTCAAACGTTCTCAAACGGCTTAAAACCAGTTCAAATCGTTCGAATTGTTTGAACTTTTGTTTCGCTTGTCGAAACTTTATAGGAATTATGAAACATAATTATTGTTCGAATGTCTTCGAACCGGTTCAAACGTTCTCAAACGGCTTCAAACCAGTTCAAATTGTTCGAATCGTTTGAACCTCGCGGCAGCTCAAATCACGACGTTACGATCAGCTTTGCCAATGTAAAACCGCCTCCATAATTTTAATACCTAGGTCGCAGTATTGACAAAGTTAGGACGTGTGTGAAGACAATCCGCTTCTTTCTGCTGAGTTGCTTCGCTAGTTGGCGGACTCCGAGTTGGAGGACGGCGAAGACTCCGGGCTCTGCACCAGCGGAGTGTCCCTGCCGATCATGGGAGTGAGCAGCATGCCACGTGGACTGAACGTGTCGCAATAGAGATTCTCCTTTTTGTGGACGCGTCGCACGTGGCTTCGTAGGTTGTCCCGGCGAGCACTTCTGTACGCACAGTGTGGACAAAGGTGCGGTTTCTCGCCCGTGTGCATACGTCGATGTTGAATGAGCTGAATAAAACAACAAGGAGGATCATCAACAATACTGTAATGTCTTCATGTATTTGAAAAAAAAAAAAACGTGAAAATATCCGTGAAACAATATCAACACGTTCGCTACCAGTGTCGCACGTACAGCGACTCCAACTAATATTCGAACGCTCTTAAAAATCTCATAACTTTGTCAATATTGGACTATACTACTTGAATTTTTTTGAGAAGTTAGAACAATTGGATCACTACATAACGTGAGAAAAATGTTTGATTAAAATTGCAACTGGTCGAAATTACAGAGAAAGTACTAAAAGTTGCATTTTGCAAACTTTTTTATACGGGCTTATATTAAAAATTTAAAAAGTACAACAAATTCATATTAATTCGCCCAGGTCTAATTTGATCATAAGTATAAAAATGATCAATCCGTTACTCATGGTCCGTCGACAATGTTAAGTTGCTAACTGAGTTACAGATTTTATGTATTTTAGAAAAAGAAGGAGTATGTTTCAAATGCGAAACAATAAAACCGTTTGTAGAATTTAAAAATGCTTTTGCATTATTTTCAGCTCATTAATATCATTAAGAAAAGATATAAATGTCTATGTAGCTCGCGTATCTTGCATACACAAATCCGCAATCTACTAACGAGTATAGAAGAAGTAACTTCATAAATGTGTTCAAAGTTTGCTTGTATTCTACAAATTCGTATATGCCAAATACTCACATTATTTCTTAAAAGAGGTCAATAAAAAAAAGAAGAAATTTTGTGCATTTAAGAAATTTTATATTATTTTGAACCATACGATTTGTATGTATAATATACAAATACCCTTGAACAGAATGGCCACAGAATAACTAACACAGTGCTGTCCAATACTTTACTCGTTAAATCTTTCCATATTAACAATATAAATATCATCCAGTCCTGTATTGATTTTCAATATATTCGAGGATCACCGACGCCGATCGCGGGCCGTTTACACAAAGCGAAACATTTGATTTAAGAGTGACACAGAATACATCCAGAGGTAGTTTACAAAATTGAAAGGGCCGGAGTAGAATAGCGTAGAATTTACGATCAGCCGTGGGATTATACGAGCGTGGCAGAGATAGAACTCTAGAAACAATCCAAGCCCATAGATTATACTCGCCGCTATATTTTTCGGTTCTACGCGATTTCAATTGGCTCCGAACGTTTCTATAACTCGACGGAGAAGGGGATGAGGGTGGAGGGGTTAGAAGAGAAAGAGACAGAAAAATATTACCTTTTTCAATTGAACCGTGCGGAAGATGCAAATGTCGCAGCAAAAGTATCGGTCGTCACGATGCCTTCTCATGTGTCTGCTGAGATCGACCTCGGAAGATCTATCTGCGCCACAGACGGCACAGCTCACCCTAGTTTCTGGTGCTGTTCCCTTCGCGTGTGCCCTTAAATGCCTTTGGAACGCCTTCTCGATAGTGCAGGCGTACGAGCATAATGAGCACCGATACTCTTCCCTTTCGTATCTGCGCATACGAATTGTACCATAAGTCGAATTTTATGAGAACAATCACATTTTTATCTTATCTACCTACTTATTCGCACCTCCTTCTTGAACACTACATACAGTGGGTAATCGTACACCAATAAATTTGACACAAAAGTTCGTAAAACTGTTGTTCACTAATTACTTTTTAATCAACAATAAGTATTAACATATTCTAGGCTATCTATAGAGTAGATGCAGTGCAGACAAAAATGATTTACTTGTATAACTTACAAAATTGCCAAGAAAAAACACAAAATCGACAGAAATACACAAGCAATAACTATTCGTACGGTTCTTAATTTGAACTGCATACAGGAGAATTTATTAATGTAAACATGTCATATTATTGCTTCGTGGATCGTCAGTATGTTTGTCAACGTTGGTGATATCAGTAGCATTGAAAATTTCGTAGTATTGTGAGTTACAGTACGTTGACAAGAGAGAGAGAGAGAGAACTCTGTTACCACCCCGTTAATATGAACAATGTCGAAGAAACGAAAATCGCGTGTTTTCGCTTCAGATAGAAAAAGAGATCGGTAAACGGGGGTAAAAATTTACAGAAAATTTTTAAGTACCTATACCTGACGCGTTGCAAAGCCAGTGTTCGTTTTTTTCCCGTCGGTGTCATGCCCTGTGCCACGTGCGCGGCCACGTGGGTCTCCATTTCGCACCTGCTGCTCGTTGTGAAATCACAGCCCGAGGACGGACAACTTTTCGTTTCTCCTGTTTCCGTGCTAGTCACGGGTGGATGGCAATCGACAATATGCTTTCGTAGGGCTGGCCTCGTTGGTGCAACCACGTCGCAGGATCCGCACGAATAACCGCGGTGAGCGTTGCTCACGTTCGGACTGCTTCCTCGCGACCTGCAAATTTTGTTGCGATTTTCAATTTCGCAAAATGCAATGCCCGCACACAGGGTGTTTCGTAAATTCTAGAACAACCAGCCAGCGACTGAATCTACGGGCGTTACAATCAACCCTCGCATGACAGGAATTGGGTATACTTTGACCCAGACAAGTAGATCGCAACATGCTTTTAGGACAATATGTATCGAGTAGCTACAATGTGAAACGGTAGAAAGATTCAAAGAATTGAAGAGCACTGATACCTGAATCACTGTAATATTCTGACACTTTTTTTAAATATTAGACCATACGACTTGGATTTTTTTTTTTTTTTTTACAAGTCAGAACAATCAATTTGCATTAGTTTGAAAAACTAGTAACATGAGCGGCGGTAACATGTGTAGGAAAAAGTTGTTCAGAATGATGAACTTGACAACATATTTCAAGGTCATCAAAATCGGTGAGGAAGCCCCTAACGTAAATAATTACCATAATTTTTTTTTAATGCACCCTATATTCTTGGATACATAACGTTGTAACTAGATTGTGGATTTTATGCATTTAAAAGAAAAATTAATGGTAGTAATACAAAACAATGCAGAGATTACACAAGTTGTAGAATGCAGCATATTAATTTTATCTTGTGAGAATTATTAAAAGACGAAATACATTGTAAGTTAACTTGTACTACAACAACACCCCACTACACTTGTAATACATACAATTTTTACTAATTTGGTTTTTCTAAGATGAGTGTGTATCATATTCAAAGAATAGATTATTTCCTTATATTTATCTTCTTGTAAAAATATATCTTGTTTTACACAAGTATAATTCTTTTATGCTAATGATTTTAACCATCGGACATGATCTCTAGACTTTAATTAAAGACCTCTTTATTTTAATAAAGAAAAATAGATTTTCAAGATTCAAGCAATAAAACAGTGACTAAATTATTAAAAATAATTCACATTTCATTCTGCAGCTATATTACAAATACTGTGCGTATGTAGCACAGTTTTCACAGACTATTTCAGCCTGCTTCCACCATAGAACGGCGAGAAGCGAACAGTGCGACATTTATTTTTTAAAAATTCCCCAATCGCGGCACTGTGCTATTAAAAAAGTATCCGAAATTTCGCGATCGGTATTCGCGAAGCGTCCATAACTCAGGGCAATCCAATATCCTTCGACTGCTTTGATTTACAGGGTGATTTATCTTGGATGTTTGAAGTATCAGAAACGAATTCGAGCGAAACGCATGATTTGTCCTCGAGTTCGACAGATTCGTCGCTTTCGTTTTATCGATTCCGCGGTGAGCTAAATAGAAGCCCGCAACTTATATACCTCTTTGTTTGATTTAATTTTCTGTAGAACAATCTCTGGATCCATTTTCATTATGGGCACTCCACATGTTGGGAGGTGCTGTTTGTTTTTGAAAGTTAAGTTTTAATACAATATGGTATAATTATATTTTCCTATGCTTTCTATACTTAAACGAATCAATAAAATCTCGTTTATGATATTTGATTTCGTTGACAAGCGGGTAAATATTCAGAATAAATTTTAATGCAAAGAAGAAACAAGAATCGATTCTTGAAACATTGGGGAACCGATATAGTGGAGTCAAAAAGATGACAGTTATGGAATTAAAGAGAAAACATATGGTATAAAGGTTCTTCACAACTGTTTCTGTTATATAACAGTTTTAAACAGTTGTTTTGAAACCATTTCAAGCCCTGGTCAGTAGCCTCTTAGCAGTTAGTATTCAATTAGAAAGGTTTTAGCACTGGACCCCACCAAATAAGCTGGCGATAAACGTGTTAACACACATCTGACCAGCATTTTTTCTCTGGTCATCTTTCTGTTCTTTCTTGTACGTTTTAATAAATCACGACTTCATCTTTCGTTCATGTTTATGAGTTATGTTTTTAATTTAGAGAAACTAGAGTCATTTATTTGCTGCGAGGCACAATGATTAATATATGTATCGCACAATTGCACATATGAGAGGCACAAATCTTTAACCAGGTATCGAAATTCATGTTTGTTGTAATATATAAAAAATAAATGGAATTTAATTGGGATCTTTAAGAGGCAAACGGGTTAAAGTAGCATCCACTATGATAAACTTTAACTTTATAGTTTTGCTAATTGAATTGCTTTGATTTTGGGGGAATTTGTGGGATTGACGTTCGGTACCTAACATGTTAATTTGTAAATTATTGCATACTTCTCAGTGTAAGACGAATGTTCGCTCTCCGAGTCACTGTCGGAAGGGATGTTAGGGATTTCTGTGGCCTCGAGAGCCGCAGTCGCTGCCGATAGTCTTCCAAGCATGGCGGTGTATGCGCCAAGGACCCAGCCATTTAGAACCGGTGTAACAGTCCCCTCCTGTTATTCAATGGAAATATTGTTACAGGTTATTCAAATGATTTAGCTTTGAAAAAGAGATATAAATACAGTCTGTTGAAAACAGAAAACCGGAAGGATGCTGATGATCGTAAAAGCAGTTCCGCTATAGCGAATAACCGTTTCCAGTCCAGGACGGAGTTTCGAAACTCTATTATATGTATATTCGAAAAATACTATATTATACTATTATACTTTTGAATTCAACGATCCTACATTTATATTCAAAGATTAAGTATACAATTATAATAAAGTTATTTTTCATATAAATCCTGCATACAGTGGATCCAAAAATTATTTAAACAGTATATTTCCGATTTTCAAAAAAATTGTCGACAGTTGAATGGTGCTAATTTTGTGAAAGTAAATAGTACAACCGTAAGCCCCTCTAAAATATTTTTACATGTTTTAACAGTTGAGAAACTGAAGACTCTTTTTTCCTCAAACGTCTCCAGAAGTTTCAAAAATTTTTCTTGTAAATGAAACTACCACAAATTCGAAGATTGAAGCCTCTTCTTTACAACAACTCCTTAAGAATTGATATGCGATTGCCTTCACTGTTTTATGGAACAAAAATGAGAAACAAGTGCGGTCGTGTAAAGCCCTCGTCAATTAATTAGTACATCAATTTTTAAGACATCGTTGTAAAGTAGAAACTTGAATCTTTAAATCTATGGTGGTTTCAGTCACGAGAAAATTTGCCAAAGTATTCACAGACGTTTGACTACGTAGTATTTTCGAGAAAAACACTTCTTCATTTTCTCGCCCCGCTACGTCATGAAAAACAAAATCTGAGAATAAAATGAACGATGGATTATGAAACTAGAGGCACCTATCTTTAAAATGAGTCCAAATTTATTTTCGCACGATCGGGTGGACCGGAAGTCTTAGTGCAACTAGGCAGGGGTGGTTCTATGTGTACGAACAAGTCGAAAAAAAGGTATAACATATTTTCGTTTGACGTCGCGTTTTCGAGAAAATCGAGTTAAAAGATCCGCCAGGTTCGCGTGCTTTAGTATACGCAGGAAGTAGAATTGGTCAGTCATGATCAGACTCGTCAGACGATTCGTATCGAATAACACGCTTATTCGATACATTTTCAAACTCGATTTTCTCAAAAACGTAACTTCGGATGATAAAATGTTATACCGACATTTTTTCTTATTTTTTGTGTAAAATCGAGCACCCCCTGCCCGATTGTACTACGATTACCAACCCACCCTATATAGACAATTTTTTCGAGGATCGGGTTTTAGTGTTCTAATACTTCTTGGAACCACTGTACAGTGTTTTCTCGATTTATGTACATTGTACATTATGTACATTAATTTTTATAACTATTTTTTAATACTGCAGCTCACTCAAGATTTTGAAACTCCTACTATTTCTTTCAATGACGTAATCATTTGCGAACGTATTTCTACACCTCAAAGAGGTGTACCCTGCGATAGTGGGGATAGTTCTGGGACTTTTATCGGATAGATATTTAGGACATATATCGAGAAAACACTATCCAAGGTGTCCCACATAAATGGGAACACATAAATATCTTTCGTATTTACAGTCCTATCAGAAAACTTCAAAGGACAAAGTGACACTATTGCGGGGGGCAATATAATTGTGAAGAAAAAATTTTTTTATGTCGTTTTTTAATGAAATTTCAAGGTCACCGATGTTTTTTTTAATGGAATAGTATATTTTTTTACGATAGCATGATAGACAATAAAAAACTGAATTTAGTGGATACCACCTTTTTGACCTTGAAATGACCTTGAGCAAGAATAATCATGTTTTTCATTTTCAATATCAAATCTGTAAACAGTTCTAATGATCGATGTTTGACTTGCTCGATCGAATACTTTTTGCTGTAGGTAGTATAAGGAATATGTAATGATGATTCCCTATTTTTGCATTCGCATCAATAAAATCGTAAAGTGGCATTTCATTGGAATGAGAAGAATGGTGATTAAACGATCCATGTCCAAAAATACCGAAGCAAAGTGAGAGAAACGATTAGGTCGACTGGCGATGTCGCGAATTGTTAATAAGAAAGTCGATCAGGTCGTCGGCTGGATTAGTCAGATCCGAAAACGGCGTTCAAATGAAATGATATTCAATCGATTTGCGGCGTCCAGTCGATCATTCCACGAGCGGATTAAGTCTCATATTTCGGATACGACATTACTGTCTATTTTTCACATTAATTGCCAATTACTCGGTTCCATTCTACTTTTAGACCGAGCTTCGCGAAATTGATCAAACTCGAAACGTACCTTATCGAAAGCAAGGTAAGCCATCGGATCAAGCAGCTTCGTCGGAAGATTATTGTTGGCCGAGCGATGGGAACTGTTTGTACTTCCGCTGTCGCTTTCCTCCCCCGCATCTTCGTTGTCGTTGTTCTCCTTTGGAACTGATGTCTGCGCAATAAAGAAAAATCGATACTTAATCATATTTTTAACACATACAATTTTCACGGTTTCCATTGTTCCGAATACAGTGAACTAGCGATGTCAGCAACTCGGGTCTTGAATTAATTTATTCTCCAGAAGTTATTTTTTGATCCGCGCCGAAATGCCACGAATATGTTGGTGAAAGTCCCATAAAAAAACAGTGAAAAATAAAGAAGTTTTGTTATTGGATTAGTAGTGGTCTTCAGGTCTCACACCGATATACTCGACCCGTATTGACCCCTCACGGCGTATACCCTGCAGTAGTGGGGATAATTCCGCGACATAGTGATCGACAACGAGACCTCTTGCATTAAATATGATATTATATACGTAGATATTTTAGTTACAGTTTCTGAAAAAATGTGAGCTTTACAGCTTATTCTTAATCTGATACTAACATACATTTATTTTTAAAACTTAATGGATATTTAGAAAAGATATATAATACATGTATATCTTCACTGATTATAATGAAAATAATTTAATATCTCTTTTTTAATGTTCATTATGCTTTAAAAGTAAGTATAATTAATGTAGGCACAATAATTGGGTCCCTTACACTAACAAGAAACGCTGATTTGACTTGCTTCGTAACTTTTTGTGTTCCTCTACTTGGCGAATATAGTGTTTATTCTATATATGTCCAAAATGTCTAATCGATAAAAGTCCCAGAATTGCCCCCACTGCCGCGGGATATGCCGCCATTGTAGGGGCATGAACAGAGGCCTCTAGAGCTTCGCTGTTCTTTTCTACGTTCGGCGTGAATCAAAGAATAATATCTCCTAGCTGATATATGTCCCTGGCTAGGCCCGTGTTTTGGACATGTGTCGAGTAAACACTATAGCTGCTACTGACGTTTAAAAAAAAAAAATATGTGACCATCGTTCTCCGACTTATCCTAATTAGTAAATGTGCCCATAATTATGAAAGTGGTCTAGGTCAAAATTAAAAAAAAAATGAATTTATCACTTATTTCACACGACATGATTTTAAACTAAATTTATTCAATAAAAAAAAAAAAACAAGAAATATATGACTTAGACCACTTTCATAATTATGGGCACAAATGTTTCTCGTACCTGGTTATCATTTTCGTCCGATTTTTCGATGTTTCCTTCGCTGTCGTTGCGTTGCTGCTCATCGTTCCTTTCGGTTTCCTTTTTCTCCGCCTCATCCCTGTCCTTAGAAGATTTCGTGACCAGTTCCATGGGTCCATATGGTGGTCCGGCCGATGTCAATGGTAACGGCACCATGTTCGGTCGGTGGAGAGCGCTCAGGGCAAACGCTGCCCTAGGGAGCAGCTGCGTCGCGCTTGGGGGCAGAATCGGGTGCCTTCGGGCGAGACGCGGGTCACCCCAAAGTTCACCCGCGGCGTGAAGACTCCAAATCCCATATTCCATCTGTAAAATTCACCATAAGATTGCTTCTCGCATCTAGGACTACCACCGATCCAGGTTTCCCGGATTTTTCTACACTTTTAGGCAGCCCATGGACGTCCGGGAGAACCCTTTCTAATAAAATTCGGCTTTCCCAACAACTCCCTAGCATCTTTAGTATTTTATTTAAAATGCGCTTCACAAGGCAGTTCCTTGAATGGTGCCAATTGTAATCAATTTTTTTACTCATTATATGGATAATGATACCAGATATACCGGGTGTCTCACGAGAAACATGCCACCTAAATAACTCCGTTAGGACTAGAGATAGAAGAAAATGTTAGAGAGAAAAGTTGTACTGTTAAAGGGGGCAAATATGGTGATATAAAAACACGTTCCGATTGTAGTCGTTTTCAAGGTCTTTTGAAGGTCATTAATGACTCTAAGAAAAAATATTAGTCTTGTGACCTCTGGGTCAGCAAGCACATTTTTTTTTGTCAGTGCTATCCCCTGTGTAGGCCTATTCCACTATGTCGCATGGTAATTTCGGAAAGTAAATTTGAAAAATAAATTCAGAAGATTTTGGGAAATAACTTATTTTCATCGGCAATATTTTATTTAGATATGGAAAAACATTTCCGTGTACGTTTAGACTTTAGACGTGCTGAATAAATCCGTGAATACTACTACATGTTTCACATTTATTTTCTCGAAATTATCATGGTGGAAAACCACGGAAGGACAAGAATTCGAATTCTACAAAACACTGGACTATACAGGGTGGTCCACCTAAGTAAGGCCACCTAAATATCTCCTCTAATTGTGGGGGTACAAAAAATATTTTCTATGCTATTTGAATGGCTTGAAAAAACCATTCTATTGCAAAAAATATTTTTTCTACGGTCATTTTTTTCGGAGTTTACAATGTTATCGATGTTTTTTTTTTGTGTATAATTGTGTAATTATTTTTATTGCATCGTGTAGCTGATGTTAAAATACGTTCAGTTATGTACATAACATGACCTTGAAATGACCTTTGAGTTCAAAAATTAAATGGAAACGAAAAATTGTCTATCGAGACTTTAGAGACGAAGAGGTCGTTCGGGAATCTGTAAGAGTAAATAAACATGTTCACTATTACGAAACCCCATTATGAAATTTGTAATACTTTTTCACGAACCTATTTTTCAAACTGTCATTGTAATAGATGCTCGAAATGGTGCCCCTCCACATCGATACATTTTTTGAAACTTAGAATAGGAGACGCTTTGGCCCTTTCAAATGTTGTGAGATTAATTGCATAGCTATTGAAAATTCACAATCACAAATTTTCAGGACTATCTGTATGGGGTTAGGAATCTGTATGGGACTAGGAAAAACTATTTTATACTTTTTAGTCCGTCTTAAAAACATGGTATATTAAACATTCTTTTTTATTTAAATAATTATCTGTAAATACTTGCACTTGCGAGTTTTACATTCAATATTTATGGACACAATGGATATATACAAACCATTTTTTAGTGATTACCAGTAAATTAGTTATGTGAATTTGATTGAAAAGGGAAAACGCATTTATTCGTTCTACTCGATAATTCCATAAGTCGAATATTAGAAATGCCCTTGTGGATTTTAGCAGGTACGCAGGTTCAATGACGTCCAACGATTAATTTGTGAATCCTAAAACATTTTTACCTCGTTGGGGCCTCAAATGAGAACCAAGGTAAGCATGTATTTGTCACTTGATACGTGACATACACTATGGACCCCTCTGTTGGTCGGATTGCCGCATTTTAGGCAGATTTTTAATTGTGAATAACTAAATGACGAAGCCGAAATCGCAAATTTTGTATTCTTCAGTTTCGTCTTATATTGTCATGGAGAACCACCCCCTAAATTTTCTCCCTCCTGTAGTCGAACATCCTGTATGAATAACCCTTGAGGGACGACGACCGATTCTCGATATATTTCTGTAAAATCGTCGTTGTATAATGTTACAGATACTATAATTGTAAATTAATTGAGCTATTTCATGTTTTTCATAACTATTTTTAAATTCTAGAAGGTAAGCACTAACGAATGATAATTTATCGTACTTAATACTTTACCTACCGGAAACCTGTTAATAGGACTTTCAATGTCTGTATTATATCGAAAAGAAATACGATATCAATGCACGAATAGCGAAAGATTCACAATCACATTTCGTTACAGCTTCTGTAATTATAAATTAAAATGTTTGTAATCCGACAAAATGACGGGTCCTGTGGTTTTAAATCGAGTTACTGACAAGACAGAGAAACGTGGGAAGATTTTTACAAACCGACTGAATCACGAATAACGAAAGATTTTAATCACATTTCGTACAAGTCGTTCTGCGAGACTATTCGAAATGGCTGCAAATACGATTAACAGAGGACCGAGAATAGACAACGGTTAACGGGAAAGACGATATTTGTCTGATTATTCCGTCGGGATATCTATTATGCTAGACGAGTTCTTATTGGTGAAAAATAGATGAGAATACTCAGCGAAGACGGGAATAGAAGCACACTTAATAATTAGTTAAGTCTGCAGCATGTGAAATCTTGATCGTTGCTAGTCACCCAGGGAGCAGATTTGAACTAATTTAAGGGGAATCCTAGTCGTAGAAAATGCGTCTGGCAAGTTAAAAGACATAATCAAAAAATGTTATATACGCTAATCAGGAAGGTTGGTCAAGTAATATCACTGCCTAAATCGTGCCTTTTGTATTTAGTTGTTTAGTACAAACAAAACCGTATTAGCTTCATTCAATGTTTTCTTATGTTCATTTGAAATATAACTTTTGCTGTATCTTACGTTGTACTCACATGAGATTCTCAAATTGTACTCGCAGAAGACATCGAAGAAAACATGATTCGGTGCCTAAAATTGTAAAACACGGGTGCATAATCTTTGGACTGATGTTAACAAAAAAAAACAAAGAAATATATTTGTGATGTTTATACTAATTGAGTATATGACGATGATATGATAAAACTATTTGCCTTTGAATAAATTACTTAAGAAATGTTTACTTATTTTTGTGTAATTTTATTTTTAGAGACTACTTAAGGTGTATATAGTATGACTTAGTACCTTAATACCTTAACACCTTAACTTTTTGTATATGTGCTAATAATTACTATGTCCATTAATATTTTTTGTTTTTGATCTTAGAGATGTACAGTATATTCAATAAAGTTTCAGTCGATACAGAAACTTTTGACATAACTTGTATTCCTTTCAATTTATGGTCATTTTACCTTATGGGGTACGACTAAACCAACCTTACTCTAATCAAAACTATTACAATTTTGTAAAAGCTCAGAAGTATCGCAACCGATCGAATATGTTCAAGTGCTGATGGAGTTCGCACTTACTAGCAAATATTTTCAACATAAATTGCGTACCAGCGAATGATACAATCGGTAAATAGAAAAAGGATATGTAAAGAAACCGGAAATGCGAAATAAATATTTGTATAATCACGATCAGTTGAAAGTTACGTGTCCGTGATGGCGGCTGCAGAGAAATACCAATAATTGATGAAAATAATTCAAAGTTTCACGTAAAAACATAATTATCGCGTACGCGTTAATGCATTTGTTCTCGCGCTAATTCCTTCAATATGATACTTAATAAATTATTGAAGGTAATTTTCATTAAATGTTTTTCGCCCAACCTGTACAAGCTGGGATGAGGATTACAATGGATACTCGGTAATGAGCTACGCAAATGCGCGCACAGCTACGTGTAAAATCCTTTTCAGACAATACACAAGATGAAGTTAAAAATAAAATTCCGATCGTTCGTATATAACAAGAATATTGATATATGAATAATACTGTTCCTCCGGTTCGTTCATTTTAACTTCATTTGAATAACTACTCTCTGCTTCCTGACTCAAATTAGTTAAAACACTGAACAAATATAAAATTTAAGAGCATTAAAAAAAATGTATGTTAATGTTTTGTCGAGAAAGTGTCTCCAAAAAGCGAAGTGTGTAAATATTGTTCTCATACGCTGTAGGGTAACGGACCCAATTACAGTGGGGGAGGGGTACCAATTACTGTGCATATATTAATTAGACTTATTTTTAAAGCATAATAAATATTAAAAAGGAAATATTACATTTTTCTCATTAAAATCATTTAAAACACCGTGTATTTTAAGTGTATCTTTAAAATATAATTCGGAGTACTATTTTATGAAAATATAAACTGTTTAAAACAATAAAAAAATACTTTGTATCATTATATCTCGCGATGGATAAATATATGTACGTACATCTGTATACGTGTGGACCATTATTATACTAACACCTACGTATACCAACAATGTTAATATAATTAGCTTTTTCACCGTTTTAGTACTGTATTTACCCCGCACTTCGCCATTTACGCAAATTGTACTAATTTATTCATGTATCTGTTACGTCAATTATATGCTGTATACATTGTGCTCATTCACTACTGCATAATAAAAACGTAAATCACAAGAATAATGCTGGTTGCTAATGCAGAAAAGATAGCATTTATTACTCATAATAAATTCGTGTTATTATACAATATTAATTATTATTATTTTCAATGAAAAATGAAAAATATCTAAACAATAATAGTAAATTTATATTAAATTAATGTGATTACATTCAAATAAATCATAAAATATAAAATGTTAATTCGTCTGTAATACGTGTATGTAACATAGAATATTTTATTTAATACCAAAATGTTCGAACGAAGCAACTTTATTACAGTGTGTGACGAGCTAATTAAAACACTCGTGCAGATACTTGAAACTTCAAAAAATTATCATGACCTAGTTGCTATTAGAGCAATAATTTACGGCCCGTATCAAGGATAATAAACTATTCTTGTTGGTCCATATTTCAAATTCTACGTATCCCAGTGGTTTATCAGTTTTTTAGATTATAAACAATATGGGCGGACTGCTACAAACGAAAGTTTTTCTTCAAAGAATCGAGTCAGATTTGTGCCTCTATAATATTTCACATATATTGCGGTACATGAAGAAAAACTAGATATTAATTGCATACGATTAGTGTGATGAAATATTATTGAACGCAAACTTTACAAAATGCAAGCAGAATAAAAAATGAGTGTGTTTTTATAGTGTCCAAAAAAAAGTATTCATCCAACGTTGCCTTTTAATTATCAAGAAAACAGTTAATTAAAGCATATTTACGTCAAACTACTTTTTAATAACACAATTTTGCATGATGTAATTGCATGTAAGTAACGTTAAACCTGTCATGTTGAAAAAATCCTATATTTTCAAGTAAAACCAATAAATAATGATATGCGCGGACGTGTGTATAAATACTTATTCATGAGAAATGAATTTCATACACGAAAATCTCGCTTTTAATTTCAATCTATTTTTTATGAAGTTTTGATTAATTGCAGGATCTCAATTTTTCTGACGGGGACGTCTTTTCATTATACTGGTTTATATATCGAAGTTCTGCCGCATTGCGAGACATTTGTCAATTTAAAACAAGGGAATTTTTATTATACCCAATGAATCGATCGCTCTTTGTTATAAACAGATTTAATCATTTTTAATCGACCATCATTTTTATTACTCGAAATGACTTGACTTTATCAAGTTTTATCATGCAGATAATTTTTAATCATTGTAATCATATATAAAATATTATACTTGTCCTAAATTACATTAGATTTACTGTTTATAATATAATTGGCAACGTTTTATTACATCTGTATGCTTAGTTTATTTATGTTTATTACATTTTAAATATTTCATACTCGTGGTTAGATTAGATTATTCGTTAGATTATTCGTGCACACTTCAGATTGTAATAAGTCAAAACCTAAACAAAATAAACAGAATAATAATTAACGATAAAAAATAAAAAAATTAAACTTATTGTATAATTCATCAATTTAGATTTGTAGACATATCGTAAAGTGTGTAAATCTAATATAAACAAGTAAGGAGAACTAATATAGAAAGTACAAAAAACATGTTTTCAGTTGTACTGACATTTTTAAATTGGTTTTCGATGTAACTATTAAATGTCATTGTAACTATTTGTACTTAACGCATTAAAAGACGCACCAAATCGTGTTGTTTCAGTGGATTAACAACAGTGGTAACTACATTGACCATTAAACTAACGAACACGTATTGTAAATAAAGACATGAAAATTCACGTGGCGGTAATATTTTATTTCATAATTCAAAATTACGCAGCGTTGTGTACGGAACGGGAACGAGAGGCTTAACCATTTTGTCTTTTCGTATAAAAATGAAGCCAAATGGATTTTTCACAACGGTCGGCCGCTTTAATTGCGACGCATTTTGTAATGTTTAATAAGTGAGCCCGCAATGGACAAGCACTGTACTCATTATTTGGGAAACTTCGTCGGCGCTCATTACTCGCGAAACTGTCTGGGAAAACGGTAATCATTTTAATGACCGTTTCCGTTTAAAAAAAAAAAATCCTCGAAACGAATCCGGAGGACTTTTGATTACGGAAGTTCATCGTGTGCTCCTGTTTCCGTCGCGATGCTGTTGTACTCCCGATAAAAATAACACGACAAATGCCTCGACTAATAAACCTGTCTATCTCGAACGCTGTGCGAGCTAAGAATTTCGTGTGTGAAATTTAGTCGGTTGCAAACGCCACTGACAGTTCATCGATATCTACGTGAAACTGTAATGAAAGAAGAGGAACGGTAACGGATCAAAAAACTCAGACGAGTACCGCAGTGATGGATAAGGAACCAGTTTGTTAGCGAAGTTAAAGGTGGAATAACTACGGAACGTCTTATTAACGGCCCTCCGGTAAGTAACTATTTCTGTCCGTAACGCGGACACGTATGACGTTTGGAAAATTCAAAAGTAGCAGAGAAGATTTCCGGCCATTTTCTATTTCTCGAGCTTCTCAAATCTATACAACAGTTTTGAAAAATCTGGGCAAAAATAAGCAGGGCAAGGGACCCAATTACTGTGAGCTACCAATTACTATGCCTATATTAATTATAATTATTTTCAACGCATAATGAGTATTAAAATATCTCTTCTTTAATATTCATTATGCTTTAAAGATACGTATAATTAATATAAGCACAGTAACCAGTACCCCCACAGTAATCGGATCCCTTATCCTACATGGTCAATACAGTGTTTATTCTATGTATGTCCCAAATGTCTAACCAATGAAAGCCCCAGAACAGTGAGGGGCCAAGAAGCTTCGCTGTTCTTTTCGACGTTCGACGTGGATCAACGAATAGTATCTCTTGGCCGATATATGTCCCTGGCTAGACCCGTGTTTGGGACATATATCAAGTAATCACTGTAATCATCCTTTAAAAATGTGGATTGGTAAAGATTATACGAATGTAATATTGATGGATACAGAAATCTATAGCCTTAAATTTTTATATTCTCTAATATTTGGCCAAAACGATTAATTTTTAAGAGCACATCAAAAATTGTTTCACGTATGTGTTTATATGAATGACACAATAGAAAATGAAATTGTATAGATGACAAATTCACGACTCGTCCAAGGTGTTTCATTTTTAACAATTAGACTGCGAATTTTTATGCAATATAAGAATGGTCTGCATTCTTTGCATAATAATTTTAATAAGTCCGAAACAATGTATCATTTTTTTTTAATGCTTTGAATATTATCCCTATTTTGATTTTGATTGATTCCTGTCATAAGTGCATAAAATCCGTAGTCTAGTAATTCTGTGTTCTTTTATTAACGCCGAGAAAATAATTTATTGAATTTTTTGGCGTTACAATTTGTATGCATAATGAGATTTTTCTTTTACTTTTTCCTGATTATTCTATCTTTTATTACGGTTCTTTGTAACCACGACAAAATGAATTTCTTGAACTTCAACTGTAAATATAATTATTCCCTTTGGAAGGCGTTCTACAATTAACATAATGGCAATACCTCTTATCATTTAGTACAATTCAACATGGCTAAGTAAATTGCATCACATGACCCTCTCTAAAATTATATGATCGAAATCTAGAATACTAAATTTCAAAGTAATGCAATGACATAAATTCTCTATGGTGTTGGGCAGCAAACTCTGAACATCCATTTAGCCGAAATGCAATAACCCCGCAATATTAATATTAATTGTGGCCTAATAGTAAAAGTTGTTTAAAATATTCGGATGATACAATAAATATAATACCCCACCCCAATATTCGAATTATAATGAGCAAAGTACAATAAATAATTTGAATAAGGGAGTAATGTAAGCAATAAAAGAAAAAAATCTAAATCAGTGTTCTCTATAACACTTGTCAATTATTCTTAATGACAGGTTTGTTATTTTCAGACTGCGGATCTCGTGCATTTATGATAAAAATAAACAGCCACGACTTGATCCCATGGAAATAAAAGAATTAAAGGTTGTCAATACATAACTTTCAATCAACCAAAATTATTAAAGAAATGAAAAATGCTTAAATAACACCTGGTTCTTGCAACAACAAAAAAAAATATTTATTTTGCATAGAGATTCGCAGTCTAGTTATTTTTATATAAATCACAAGCAGAATGTAAGTATCTGTCTCTTGATAAAAGAGAAGGCAAATTTTGACTGTCGTATTCGTTGTATACTCTCGAACTTGAATATGTGACAGAATTACGAATGGAAAATGGAGGAGAAAAAAATGGTACAACATAAAACAGATTATACATATAATAAGAAAAAGTATTAAGTAGACTTTGTAATGAAGTAGAATGAAAATTTTTCGTTCCGCAAATTCGTATTCGCCAGTCTGGTCCGGTTCGTTCGACCGGTAAAGAAAACAGAGACGCACAACACGTTCGAGATCACACCAGAAAACAGAGCGTACGGATAACAGAACATTCAGCTACCAGAGGAGTTACCGTGCCCTCCAGCAGCGTATGCTCCATCGACAACCATATAAGCATGCGAATACACACGAACAGCTTAGCCACGAGGAAGCAAAAGATGATGCGACGATACAAAATGATCGCAACGATCATTGAAACAGAGCGGTGCATCGCAAGTGACCGAGTGTGCCGGGCATGGTAAAGCGAGCAAAGAAGAAGCTTGTCCAAACGACAGGGAGCGAAATAAGAAAACTGAGAAAGTAGGAGAAAATGGCACAAAACTGGTATGGTGGCTCCCGGGTGAAGTCAGGGGAATACCGATAAAAATAAAGATCGCAACGGTGCAGCCTTAAGGACTTATTCCGATACGATCATTAACCCTAGACAACTAAGCTTACTATGCGCGGAAATAATATGACGTTGGAAATGGGAAAGATACTTTATCTTCTGAAAGATCAAAAATAGTGAAATGTAAAAACGATATTTGTATTGATTGAAGCATTTGGGGGATCATTTTATGTCACAAGATCTCAAATGTTCCGAACCGTAATTTGTAAGAGGGCAAAGTTATCTAGGGTTGAAGCAGAGCGGTGCATTGCAACAGACAAGTGAACTGAAAAGATAGGGGGGAAAACAAAAGAAACTGGATAGAGAGACAGAATAAGGAGACAGTCGGCGACAGTGGGATTCCCGGGTGAAGTCAGCGATGGAGTAATAAAAGATTCCTCTTACGGATGCCCGTCCGGTGGCCTACCGCAATTCAGGCCGATCGTCATTACGGGTAAATCATCCCCCGGTTACACGATGGCCCGAGCAAGAAGCTGGCCGATCCCTCCACGGTTACCGGTCGACCGGAAATTACGCAGTGGTACCGCGGCGGCTACGAGAGAGAGAGAGAGCGAGCGACGTGGACGACGATGTTCGGTGGTCGTGGTCGTGGTCGTGGTCGTGGTCGTGGTTTTGGTCGTGATCGTGGATCGTGATCGTGATCGTGGCCGTGCACACGCGGCCCCGCGAACCGCGAGCCGCGCGAGTCCAGAGAAATACGTCCGGATACGTGCTGCCGCAGAACGAACTCGCGAGATTCCTGACCATTGGACCGACCCTCGTACATGCATACTTTAGCATAACGTTCTCTATACAATATCCAGAAAGAGGGACGAACGCGGGGTGGTTTGGATGGGTGGTGGAACACGGGAGGGAAAGAGAGGCGGGCGGCGGCGACGAAGGGAGAGCACCGACCAGAGACAGACAGAGATGTACAGCGGTACCCTGCCCCTCTTTCCTCGTCCGGAGTCCTACCTCGCTGACCCCTTCCCATTGCCCTCGCGAATCGATTTGTTATTGTTTTTGTGTCTGCGGTCGTCGCGGCGAGCGGAGCAAGCGGGGCGGGTGTATCGGCGGGTAGTGGGTGGCACAGCCTGGGGACCCAGGGGCTGCCGATTGGCAGCGGGGGTGGGCTGGTACACGATGAGGAGCTGGAAGGGTGGCGGGTAGGTAGACCCGTACCGGTCGTGCTCGCACAGCTTCAAAGCCCTCGGTTTTCGGGGCCGACAGAGAGGCGACCGGGAAGGGTGAAACGGGGGAACTCTGCTACCACCCTGGACAAAAAGGGGAAAGGGAATGGTTGTAAGTGTGCACTTTGCTAGCTCGAAAGAGATGGACGAATGGTTACGCGCGCGTTCCTGGCCAGTGGTGTAGCCATGCTCGGGCGTCGAAATTTTCGGAAGACCTTCTCGAAAGCTACGAAACCAGATAAAACACATCCGTTCTGTAAAATGCCTGACAAAGATTCGCATCGATTTATGATGGGGTATCGAGGGGTTCATCGCTTACGAGTACATCGAGAGTGTCTGTAATAGTACGCTATCCTCGACGTTTTGTCCCTCGATGAACACAGTATGTTAGAGCGTGTGGGGAGAAATCCTGGCTACGCCACTGGCTCCATTACTAAAAAGAGCGAGAGAAAATGGCTGGTAGGCAAGGATGGAAGCTGGCACACTGATGAGAGAGCAAGGAGGGATGGGGGGTGGCGGCCGGGGGTGAAAGAGGTGGATAGTAGATGGAAGAAACGACAGGGTGAGAGGGAAGAACCGCGAGGGTTAAACGGAGAGGGGGTTTTGCTGCTGGTACTTGTGGAAGGAGGGCTGGTGGGGGAGAGAAAGAAGGGGAGGGAAATAGATCGGATTGCGTGGTCGGCACGAGGGTTGGTTGGTATGAGTGCAACGAGATAAAAGAGGGAGCAAAAGTGAGATGGCAAGAGACAAGGGGATGCTGATGAAAGGAGTTCGTAAGAGCGAGAAAGAGAGAACAAGGGACGAGCGTGAAACGTCCTGAGAGCAAGAGAGAGAGAGAGAGAGAGAGAGAGAGAGAGAGAGAGAGAGAGAGGATGATAGAGGTAAGACGAGGAATACAGTTTGACAAGTGACAACCGATCGGACCACTGATGTCACAGATCACTCGGTTGGCCGTTCTCTCACACGCACAAACCACGATTAAATCGCACACACACGCGCGTAAATACACGCAGGAGACAGAGGAAACGAGCGCGCGCGCGTGTCGTGTATCACGCCGTTGCTCGCGTCCCGTGCACACAGAGTACGTCGTACATAAGTTTTCCACGCCGCCGAGAGAAAAAAAAACAAACAAAAGTATCACACCGAAAGGACTAGAGGATGATATAGAAATCGTGGGAAAAGAGTGAAAGAAAAAGAAAAAGAAAGAAGCAGGCGGATAGAGAAAGAGAAACAGAGAGAGAGTGAGAGTGAGAGTGAGAGAGAGAGAGAGACAGTGAGAGAAAGACGTAGCATGGTGCAGAGCGAAAATGAGAGAAATTATGCACGATGACAGGGATAAAGACGCAGAGAGAAACGAGGGTAGAGAAAAGAAACGTGAACGAGCAGGCAAAATTTTTCGGCGAAAGTAAGTAGTAACGTATTTACGATGCTAACCGGCCGATAGCCCCGCGCGACGCCTCTATCTGGTTACCATTACACTCGGATGTATGAAATGCGCCAGCAGCATACACCATCCCCCCACAATAGCCCTATTTATGATTGGGCAAAATTGCTTTCCATGCGCAGAATAAAATCGCGCGCGGCCGAGGAAAAATCCGCGGGGGTTGGATGCACGCGGTGCTGCGACCTGCGCCGACCAGCTCCGGACACGTTTCTTTCGACTGATCCTTATTAAGGACATGCCGCGCACACTTTACAATTATTTGAATCAATCGGTGAATCGAGGCTACTCCTCGACTGTCGGATTTTCTTTGCGGTACACGCCGGCAAAATTTGGGGAAAAATTAAATATGGCGAGGGGTCGCGGTCATGCGTACAGGACTCCGGCGACTCCATTTTCCCGTTCGCCAATCAGTGGATGAGAGCTGATTTCAAAGAAATCCGGTCCACAGCGCCATCTCCGTTCGAGGATCTGATTCACGTGTCCTGCGAAATTTCTATGTAATCTTAACCTTTTCGGGACGACGTTATATAATGTTACAGATATTACAACAATCTATTGATGATTTTGATATTTTCCTTAGCTATCTTCAAATTCTAGAAAGCGAACAATAATGCATAAAAACACATCGCATATAATAATCAATTTTGAAATATTCCTCAGAATCAGTATAGCGTATTATTGTTGGGTCGGAGGGGTTAATTCGCTAATTTTTTTTTTGGACATGTTTCTCGTTTCAATACGAAAAGATGGTATTAAATTTAAAAGTATGGCAGCTTGGAAATTATCATACATGTAATTTGTTCATTGAAGTTTATTACAAATGTACACCCGTAATGAAAAAATAGAAAGAATTATCACTTATGTTTAATCGCATTGAACAGTTCATATTGAAATGTTGAAAGTCTTATTCAACATACACTGGCCCGCGAAAGTATTCAAACGTCCTTGAAAACAGTACATACTTTTTAAAAATCGGACCAAACGACCTGATTTTTTTTTTAGCAATTAGAAATATTGGTTTACCGAATGACGTGCAAAAAAGATTTTGAAAAAATTGCAATTGCTAGGAATTATAAGAGCAAATAAAAAAGGCACTTTCCAAAACTTTTTTATTTGAGCCTGTAATTTCATCGAAATCAGTTGACGCAGATAAAAGCGACACGCATCGAAAGATGTTAGAATCTGTGGATTTTAAGCAGAAACTGACCATAGGTCGTGAAAAACTACGATTTTCACTTTTAACTACTTGTAGCTCGTGTGAATATTAATTGATTTCGATGACATTTTCAGCATGTATATAACCAGTATAGATCCAGAAAACGCATATTTGAAATTTTTATTTTCATGTAAATCTTACCAATTGCAATTTTTTCAAAACCTTTTTTGTACATCATTTGGAAAATCAATTCTTCTAATTGCTCAAAAAAGTCAGGTCGTTCGATCCAATTTAAAAAAAGTTGTACTGTTTTAAAAGGTGTTTGAATACTTTCGTGTGGGTCAGGGTATAAAGCATTGCACTTAAAAATTTCCAAACTGAATCTGATTTTTGTATCATGTTCTCAACTCCTTCGTTTAAGACTTTACATTAAGGATGAGGTTGCAGTTTTCAGTGCAAGAGCCTGTAACTTGTTAGTATATCTCTCTAACCTGGAAACAAGATAAATCATTGAGCGTAACATAATTTAGTTTCTTAAAAGACAGAATGTAATACCACACCTTTCATAATGATCTTTAATAGTGTTGTATTTAGAAAATCTTTAATGCCATCACTGATGCATCAGTAAGACTCATAAGATCCAATTAAATCCATACTAAACTTCAAAGTATCGCAACAAAATTTAAGTGCTTGAAATGTTTCTTCCCATTCTATGGGTGTCTTAGGAAAAATCATATTATCACAGCGTAGTACCTCATAGTGTTGTAAAACAATATGTAACTGAGATAAAACATCTTTCACTTTTCTGTAATTCTGATTCTGTAATTCAAACCACAACAAATTCATTTCTCTAACACAGTTCTAAAATAGGTCATTTGCACAAATATTTATCGATTGTTACTTACTGATTCAGATTTTTGTATCTTCAGTTTGTCAGTCTACTTCATTCTACAAATTAGTTAAGTGATATCTCTCTCCTTGATTTTTAATGCAAATAATTTCTCTTCGTTACACTCAAGTTCCTCAGTCATTGGCGGTAATTGCGATACAATCAATTTCTCCTTCTCCTACGTCTTCTGTCTCATTATAATTTACACCATCAGACTTTGTAAGCATTTGTTGAACAAAAGTTACATCTCTGTATGCTCCTCATCAAAACGTTTATCCAACTGAGGTTGGAATATTGACAATCGACCTGCTCCACGTGTTCCTGTGAGGTATAGGTTAATGCAGTAGTGAATATTTTACATGTTTTATAGATACATATGATTAAATAATTTAAATAAAATTTGCTACTATGTGATAAGACAAAATCTGATGAACTCATTATTAATCGATGACGAGAAGAAGCTTGAGCGCCGACATCTGATATGTCAGATGTAACAATATATATGTAACAATTATTACAATATAGCTTAAACAAATTGAAGAATTAATTACCCTTACTTTTTAATTCGACGCATCACTTTTGATGGTACCATGTTACCTTTCTGCATCTTTTGATGTATTCATCTTTGATGATCATTGCTGACCTGCAAGCAGTAAACATGGTAAGAGACATGCTCTATGTATACAGAAGCCCCCGAATGTGAGACAAAAAAATACATTGCTATATATAATATCTATACAGGGTGAGTCTCCAAACATTACCACCTCAAATATCTTTGTTGTTTCTAAAGATACGTAAAATATGGTAAGGACAAAGTTGAATGGTACAATGGGGCTGACACGATGCAAAAAAAAAAAATTTTGTTTTTATGTCATTTTTTTGGAGATATCAAGGTCACCTTGACTTTTTTAAATGGAACCACCCTTTTTTAAACACCTACAATGATAGTCCCTTTCATTAGGAATTCAGTGACTATAATTAGTCCAAGGTCATTCAAGGTCCAGGACAGAAAAAACGTATAAAACTAAAATATGGAAGCAGAATACCTGTATTTTATAAATGTTCGAAATGATGGCCGTCTGCGTCGATACATTGTTGTAAACGAGCTCTGAAGGAATGTTGAACTCTGATAAGTGTATTCGACGTGATATTCGTACATGCTGTGATGATACGCTGACGCATATCTTCAACTGTTGTTGGAGCATCCGTGTACACAGTCTCTTTTAGCAGACCCCATAAAAAGAAATCCAGTGGATTTAAATCAGGCGAACGTGCTGGCCATGAAACTGTTTCGCCTCGTCCAATCCATCGGTTTGGATATCGAGAATCCAACGTTTCTCTTGCTACTCGTGCATAATGAGCAGGACAATCGTCATGTTGGTACCACATATCGTAGCGATTTTGTAAAGGGACATCTTCTAACAAAATTGGCAGATCTTCTTGCAAAAATTGAGCGTATTTCTGTCCCGTCATCATTCCGTTAACGAAATATGGTCCAATTACTTTGTCGTTCAAAATACCACACCACACGTTTACGCTCCATTGTCTTTGATGATCAATTTCTCGCAGCCAGTGCGGATTATCCACAGACCAATAATGGGCGTTCCGTAGATTAATTGAGCCATGATTAGTAAATGTTGCTTCGTCCGTAAACAAGACATTAGAAAAAAATGAATGATTTTGAAGCAATCCCCATTGACAAAAATTAATTCTATTTTGAAAATCATTCCCGTGCAATTCTTGATGGAGCGATATGTGGAACGGATGAAATTTATGTCGGGCCAGAATTCGTATTACGCTACTTTGACTTATGCCTGCTTCCCGGGCAATTTTTCTCGTACTCACGTGAGGATTGACAGCTATAGCTGCTAAAATATTATTTTCATTGTCTTCATTAGTCGTGGGATTCTTCCGTTTGTACTGTCTTGCATGTACACTTCCAGTACTTCGAAACAACCTGTACGTATTAGTGAAAGTACCTCTAGAAGGAGTGTTTCGCTCGGGGTACCTTTCTTCATAAAGTAGTCGGGCTTGCACTGCATTTTTTCTACATTCACAGAAAATCGTGATCATATCACACTTTTCAGTCATCGAATATAACATAGCGGAATCGCGTTTGGAAACATACTGATAGTAAATAAGAATGCTGAATAACATTGAAGGACCTTAGTATGTTTACTTCAACTACGATAAACGTCTCAACCGTGATAAACGTATTTTGCTTCCATATTTTAGTTTTATACGTTTTTTCTGTCCTTGACCTTGAATGACCTTGGACTAATTATAGTCACTGAATTCCTAATGAAAGGGACTATCATTGTAGGTGTTTAAAAAAGGGTGGTTCCATTTAAAAAAGTCTTGGTGACCTTGATATCTCCAAAAAAATGACATAAAAACAAAATTTTTTTTTTGCATCGTGTCAGCCCCATTGTACCATTCAACTTTGTCCTTACCATATTTTACGTATCTTTAGAAACAACAAAGATATTTGAGGTGGTAATGTTTGGTGACTCACCCTGTATAATAAAAATCAAATGCTGTTCGTTGGTCACGACATCACGTAAGAACGGCTGGACCGATTTGGCTAATTTTTTTTTTAAATGTTCGTTGTAGTCCGAATTAGGTTTTTACGCAAAGAAAGTTTGGAAAAGTTGGCCGGAAATTGGAAAATTTTCGGGAAAAAATGAGACTACCCACACCGCGACCGCCATACAAGATACAAGATACAAGATACAGGATACAAGATACAAGATACAAGATAAAAGATAAATGTATGATATTGTGTAGTTCTTCAACTTTCTTGCATGTTACAGATCCTAATAAAATTTGGAAGAACTAATATATTAACATAAAAATTCATTTTAAAACTTGGACAAATAATAATTCCGTCACCCACACATGGGTGACATGACAGTCAGTGTGTTAAAACAGTATGTGTAGAAGTCGATGTTTGAAAAAGAAATTTCTCAGTGTACTGTTACCGCGATATATTTGTTATTGTTGTATTCGTTCAACATTTATTCATCCACAAATGATCTTGCCGCTCTCGACATAAGATACCGTGAGAAATTCGGCAAGAATCATTTGCTCCAGAAAATCTGAAAATAGCGCCATTCCGTGCAGCGGCAAAACGCTCAAACTTCTAGCCACTTTGTTTCAGCAACCGCCCGCTAGATGGCTCAGCACGACAGTGGCGCTGAAAATGTGAAAATAGCGCCAATTCGTGCAGCGGCGAAACGCTGAAACTACTAGCCAATTTGTTTCCCCTATCCACCGTTAGATGGAGACACTGGCGCTGCCTACGAGCAGCGCCACTGACCGTAGTGGCGAAACGGCCAAGCTTGTAATATAATATAATATAATATAATATAATACTGATATAATTATATCGATATAATATCAGGAGGAAATGAGAATGCTCACGCCCGGGGTTTTGGTGTGCCCATTTTTTCTGCATCATCTTTTAGCCTGGAACAGAACCTGCATCATCTTTTAGCACCGATCAGAATCCGTTTAATTTTTGTTTAGCCTGTGGCGTGAACCAGAACTATATTGCAACCAAACCTACATGCGACCAGAGAGAAAATGAGAGCACCGACGAGGTATAGGAGCTAAAAGACGGCCGGGGTTCTGATCCAGAAAAGACGGCCCAGGTTCTGTGCCATGCTAAGGCTGAGCAGATGTCAGCAGATTGTAGGATCAGCTCTGTTTGAACCTTTTGCTCGTAACAAATATGGAACCTCGAATCTTTTCAATATTTTTCCATCCTTTTGAAAATCGTATTTGATAGCAGAACGTTCATAGAAGCATTTCCTCTCTGCTGGCAATACTGTCAGCCAATTTCTGAATACGGCCCTGATACGAACAGAAGCAATTTTCCGAGAATCGATTTTTGAAGGAGAATCGAACATTCCTGCTATAGTTCCTCTCTCTCTCACTCTCTCTTCTCTTTGTCGTGCAGAGCAGTGCACAGCGTAAAGAGTCTAGTTGGTCTAGTCTATGTACACTCTCTTGTTAGTGGTGTCGTGATTATGGTTGCGCGCTTGACATTTGTAATTTGTCTGTAGAATTTCTGATGAGATGAATTAAAATTGTGTTGCAATGTCGAAAGCTAAAATCTCCGCAGAATGGAGGAAACGCGTAAAGTCCGAATATATGCGTTTACGGCAAATGAAACGCTACAAACGAGCAGATGAGGTAAAGATAGCTTGGAATCAAAATCGTAAGGTTATGTCGGGTAAGCATTCTCCCCCATAATTATATTTCATCTGACTTTATCTAGGAAATATAAGAGAATAGACTATATATATATATATATAATTCTTCTTTCGTAAATAATATTTCCTATCAAGATTAAAAATATTAGGTTAGATGCTTGCAATAATTCGGTGAATTGCAAATAAATGGAAGTTGTTGTAAGGTGACAGATTTGCTTTATTTACGGGATTTGATAAATTTTGATTAAAGTAAATATGCAAACAAATTTATCATTTTACGGCAAGCATTTAATATTACTGCAAAATAAAAACAGACAGCATGAATAAGATTATGAATCGATTGATATACATTTAATAATCAAATCGTACAATTAGAATTGTTAACAACAGAAGAAAAACGATGGACCGATGGAAAAGCAATGTGGTTAGCAATGCAAGACATTCCTCCGTTTGTCTCTTGCATGAAGAAGGCAGAAGTTACTAGTTCCGACGGTGATGTGCAAACATGTCCTGTTAAAATTATCAATGCTGTAACTCCTATACCAACCATGTATACCTGGGCCCCTATACAACAAAACTTCATGGTAGAAGATGAGACAGTTTTACATAACATACCATACATGGGGGATGAAATTTTAGATCAAGATGGCACATTTATCGAAGAATTAATAAAAAATTATGACGGAAAGGTATGTGATCAGAGTGTTCTATATTATGCAGTTCTTTTATGTTTTATTAAATCTGTAGGTTCATGGAGACAGAGAATCTGGTTTCATGGATGATTCCACATTCGTCGATTTGGTAAATGCTTTAGCACAATATGAAAAAGAGGATAAAGAGAGAGAACAAACGAAAAAAGAACGAAAGGATAAAGAAGATGATAAAGAGAGGAAGGATGGTAGTAATGTTAAAACGGAGGTCAAATCTGATAAATTAGAAGATGTGAAAACAGAAGGGAATCCGTTTCCATCAATGCACATTTTCAATGTGAGTAGAACAATTGAATGGAACTAACGAACGGTTTAATTTAGAAACAAGCTTTCATTCTTATATTAATTTCAGGCAATATCTAGTATGTTTCCTGATAAAGGACGACCAGAAGAGTTAAAGGAAAAGTACATAGAGTTAACAGAAAGATCGGATCCGAATGTTCTACCACCAGAGTGTACTCCTAATATCGATGGTGTGAATGCAAAGAGTGTACCTCGGGAACAAACAATGCATTCTTTTCACACTTTGTTTTGTAGAAGATGTTTCAAATACGACTGTTTTCTTCATCGTGAGTACAATAATGATGATAAATTATTTCGATTCATTTCAGATTTAGTAGTTTAATTTATGTGCAAGAATCGTTTCAAGATGCAGCGTAACAGCGATACATGTAGAATTCGAATATAAAATCGAGCATATGTTTGTTACAATAATTTATGATTCTTGATTTATCATAGCAGCCAGGGGAGTTTCGCCGCAAGGTAAAGAAAAGTGCATACAAGAGACCATGTTTAAACGAATGCTTTTTTTTTTTTGTGTCGTTTAGCACGACGACATCATCAGGGATTCATCTGCAATTGTGTCATTCGTCGCTCATTGTTGTGCCTACAAGTTCTTGTGATCACGCAGTATTCATTTCGAAATATTACCCGATTAAATTGACGTTGTTACTTTCAGGTCTTCAAGTCTGTCATCCGGGACCGAATCTGCAGAAACGAAAAGGGCCCGATCTGAAACCGTTCTCTGAACCGTGCGGAACAGAATGCTATATGCATTTGGTAAAAATCGAAGGAATAACGTGCTCGAACGAAACATTTGACTGTAAATAATTCTTCTATCTTTCACTAGGAGGGGATGAAAGAGAAACTCGCGGCTCAAGCGGCTGACATCAAGGATGAAGAAAGCGATGAGAAACGCGGAGCTCCTAGAAAAGTGCGGAAACAAGCGAGTGTTGATTCAGGAAACGAAGCGAGCAGCGAAGACAGCAACGATAGCAATAAGTATAGTCAAGGTGGCGGTTGCCAAGGTAAGATCCAACACACATTCCAATAGCCAATAGATGTTTCTTAAACAACGAAAATTAAAAGTCTGAAATTAAGAATCATTTTCTGGAAGAAATATATGTACAGTTTTCAAGTTAAAATGCAAAATAGTCTTAACGTTGAAAATTTAAAACTGTTATAGTTGCGAGTATGTGCAATATACAATTAACATTACTTATGTCGTATTAGATTTTAAACAGAACGTGAATAAAGAAACAAAGCCGGAGGAGACGGTGGAAGATCAGACTCAACCGGAAAATCAGGTGCCATTTACGCTTCTTGGCCTTAATAAACGTATCAAAACGGAAAACGAGCTGTCGTGGACTGGTTCAGAGCAGAGTTTATTCCGAGCTCTTCACAAAGCATTTCCTGGCAATCCGTGCGCATTAGCACAGATAATGTTGACGAAAACTTGCCAAGAAGTGTATAGATTCGCGCAGAAAGAAGCCTCGGACATTCCAGCTATCGAGAACCTGAAGGACTTTACACCTCCACGAAAGAAGAAGAAGAAACATCGACTTTGGTCGATGCACTGTAGAAAAATACAGCTGAAAAAGGAGTCCGGTAACACTGAAATTACAGAAATTATAATAAATAATTATTTTTAAGCTAAGGCTTGGATCGTATTTAATAATGTGTGCATGTCTTTCTCTTAAAAGGTGCCAATCACGTGCATAATTTCGCGCCATGCGATCATCCCGGAAGGCAATGCGACAATTCCTGTCCGTGTATACAGGCTCAAAACTTTTGTGAAAAGTTTTGTCAGTGTAGCAGCGAATGCCAAAACCGGTTTCCAGGATGCAGATGTAAAGCTCAGTGTAACACAAAGCAATGCCCTTGTTATCTAGCTGTGAGGGAATGCGATCCAGACCTCTGTCAAACTTGCGGCGCAGATCAATTTCATATTACCAAAATATCGTGCAAGAATGTCAGCGTTCAACGCGGTCTTCGTACGTGGCAAATGTTTTTTCGATTTCAGTATCATTGAACGAATTTGAATAACGGACAAAATCATTTGTAGATAAGCATCTCTTGATGGCGCCGTCCGATGTTGCGGGTTGGGGAATATTTCTTAAAGAATCTGCGGCCAAGAACGAATTTATCTCTGAATATTGTGGCGAGATTATCAGTCAAGATGAAGCCGACAGAAGGGGCAAAGTGTACGATAAGTACATGTGTAGTTTCCTGTTTAATCTGAATAATGGTAAGAAAGAGAACAAAACGTATTGTTATCTATTATTCTTCATCTATTACTACATACAATAAGCTTCGAATCCCCTGTTCGCAGACTTTGTTGTGGACGCAACGAGAAAAGGAAATAAAATACGATTCGCTAATCATTCGATAAATCCAAATTGTTACGCAAAAGTGATGATGGTGAACGGTGATCACAGAATAGGTATTTTCGCCAAGAGAGCCATTCAACCTGGCGAGGAACTGTTTTTCGATTACAGGTAAAGCTTGAAGTTGAAGCTAACGTTATTACTGGACTGCGGATTTTTGTGTAAAATAAAAATTGTGTTAATTGCAACAGACAGATGTCACATGAAAATGATACAATAGCATTTTTTAAATCTTGAAATGTCTTTCCTATTTTGCATTTGATCTTTTCATTTTTATCATAAACGCATAAAATCCACAGTCTAATTAATATTATCCTCTCAGAATGTTACATACTACAATTTCTTACATTCTCTTACAGATACGGACCAACAGAACAGCTGAAGTTCGTCGGTATCGAACGAGAAATGGAGTTTTTGTAACTATTTAATAAAATATACTTTAAACTGTGTTCAAAGATTTATTATTACTTCTACTCTAGAACGAACCGCGAGAAAATGGATCGCGGCAATCTATGAAAAACGAATCGTCTTGTGTAAGTGTAGATCTGGTTCAGAGATCGCGGTGAATAGGATCGTAACGCATTTATAGAATGTAGTAATACTAACGAATAAAAGAAAAATAAGCAGAGTGACTAATACAGTACGAGCGTACACCTTCGCGTATAGTTTGTACGAAAATGAAACTAGCTAGCGAGGAAGTTACACGGAATGGATTATAGGAAAGCTTCCCGACAAACTTGGCTCGTAATTCGGCCACCAGTTGCAAGTTTCTCAGCCGCAAAAACAGTCGGGATGTACGTTTTCCCTGAACGTGAAGCTTTTCATTAACTCAGCTGAAATTCGTTACTAGTTTTTCCTTTTTCTGAGAAAACAAAAGAATTACGGGCCGTATAGTGAATCGAGTGAGCATCGAAGTAAAGAATATCCAGTATCTACCGAGCGGAACCCAAGATCGCATCAAAGGACCTAGACACGTGAACTTTTGTAAAAGGTGGCGATTTGATGAGTGACCGCACGCGTAGGATTTGAAATTAGACAACTTTGCTTGACTCGCGTCTACGTTTCAAAAAATAATTTGTTCGATCAACGGCGCGTGGGAGTAAAGACGGTTTGAAATAGCGCGTTGTCATAATGTGAAAACGGAAAGGTTCGATTGGTTCGTTTGATCACGAGTAAAAATCGAAGGGACTAGCTCGAGGAGATGAAGGGAGGGACGGAGGAGGATGTTGCCAACGGCGTGACGAAAGAAGGTAAAAATCGAACAGAGAAAGATATAGGAACGCGGGTACGTTGATCGTTGAAATACGTACCTATCAAACAATTGGAAACAATGGTAATTGTTGTTAGAATATGTATGCAGTCGAGTTAACGCGCGGCTGAACTTGAACTGGAATTAATGGCAATTACGGTTGACCCGTACGCAAATACGATGATCTTCTTGTTGGCCGATGTCTGCGAACGCGGAATCAAAATTACCCACCGACTCGCCGGCCAGCGGAAATCATATTTGTGCATGACTAATTGCGAAGCGGTACGCGGTATAGGAGAAAAAGGGAAATGAAAATCTGACGGCATAGATCGAAAATAATTCTTGGTGGTCGGCCAACCAACTGAAATTCGGGGGGTGCACGGAGAATCGCGGCCGCGGTCGCGGTCGCGGTCGTGTAACACCACAGAGGAGGTATAAGGATAGACCTATCATCTTATGGGACTTCATGTCATGTAATACAAGATATGACACGAAAATGGTAATGGGGTTACGTGACCCCAAAAAAGTGACCACAAAAATACATTGGATAAGTCTATCTTATACCTCGTCAGTGGTAACACGTTGCCCATTCCTGTTCAGTCTGCTCCCTCATAAACACCAGCTACACCTGCGATTTTTAAACAAATAGTAGTCGGGACAGTAGGCCAGGATTAATGTGTAGACAGCAGGTTGTAGGAAGCAGGAATTATGTAAAAATAATTAATAATTTTAATAATGCAACGATAATCTGAAATTTTTCTGATATCTTCATTGCTCGGTACTTCACTTATCCATTTTTGCCATAAGTGCATGTAATCCGCAGTCTACTAACGTGAATACAAGGAATACAGTGAAATTTCGATATAAGTCACTTGCGCAGTTCTGGCGAGTGACATTTAGACGAAATCTATGGTTGCATTTGAAATACACAGTACACGTTGAAAATGTATAAGTTACCATCCGTGATGGTGTGGGTAGTCCCAGTGACCTTTAATCGCAGGGTATGCAGTGACATATCGGGAATTTACTGTATCGTGAAGAATACGTTTTAAAGAAATTAATAAATAAAGTTATGAATGGCTCTGAGATTAACTATGCTCAGGCCCATTCGTAACTTCATTTATTAATTCCTTTAAAACGTATTTGTATACAGTTTGAAAAAAGTTTCCCCAAGCGAGGAACGATATCACTCAAGAGTGCTCGATTTGAAACCGGAAGTTTTAAAGAAATTATGAATTATCATAACTTTATTTATTACTTTCTTTAAAACTTTATTTTTATTTTATTTTTTTATTTTTATACAGTTTGAAAAAAGGTTCCCCAACCGAGCGTTAATATCACCCAAGAGTGCCCGATTTGAAACCGGAAGCTTCGAGCGAAACGTGGGATAGAGATGGCACTTTCGCGGGATAGAGATTGTTTGACTTTCTTGCTAGTTCAACGTGATTTCTGCAATCGCATAGTTTATTTGGAACGCACCCTGCTATTAATAAGGGAATGCGATCTGGTTATTGCTCCTGTCATCGCCGCCGTCACCGCTGCCGCCATTCTAATGTACATCGATCGACGCTCCCCTGCGACACTCCCTTTTTTTCTAAATGGAACGAGAATTTGTTATCTTTGTTAACAGATCTAGAGACTTATATACAGTGGATCTAGAATAGCTTATACATATACAGCGGATCCAAAGAGTATTTGAACATACAATGTCTGATTCTCGAGAAACTGACGATATTCAACCTGTTGTAATTTCGTAAAAAACAATCGTACAGCAATAAACTTGGATTTGCTTCAAAGCTTGAAGATTCTAATTTTCCACACCACTATTCATTTTTCCCTAAGATATTTACACATAATGTAACAGATGAGAAACTGAAGACCCATTTTTCCTCAAAAATACTACAGATTGAAACCACTGTAAAAACATTAAAAAAATTTTTTCGTGGCTGATTCGTCCACAGATTTGAAGATCAAAGCCTACCCCTTACAACGACATCCTAAAAATTTATGTACGATTTTTTCCCTTTTTTTTTATGGAACAAAAATGAGGACCAAGCGCGGCGGTGTAAAGCCCTCGTGGTGTGCTTTATGCCACCGAAAAGTTGACTGTACACCTAGAAAAAAATTGAGCATCAAGTTTTTTTGTCGTTCTAAAGGGGAGACTTCGATCTTCGGATGTACGAAGGATTCGTTCACGAAAAACAATTTTTCCATATTTTTGGAGACGCTTTAATCGGTAGCATTTTCGAGTGAAAACAAAGTACATACTTCAGTTTTCCACCTGTGACGTCGGGCAAGATCGTCTTAGGCGAAAATGGATGACGGTTAGCAAAAGCATTAGCTTTAAGTTTTAAAATTGAGACCACGTTTATTGTTGTACTATTGTTTTCAATGAAGTTATCACAGTTTTTGACGATTTCTTCAGAATTCGAAATCTAGTGTCGAAATACTTTCTATTTAGATAGGTATGTAGGTATGTTCCCAGTCAAAGAGGTATATTAATACAGACGCGATATTTTAACGCGTTCACGATGACTCTGATAGGTCGATCTGAGCTTCGAGATAAGGAAAGTCGTAAATGAAATTTAATGAATCGGCATCGCTTGATGCCACGGGCTCACGGCGCCTTTCTGAACTTTACGCTTGACATTTTTACAATCACTTTGAATCTAATTTTAAGCGTAGGAATTTCTTCCTATGAAACTATAAAACTCTGAACCCTTTGCGAACGGTATGCTTCTAGTGTAGGGATCGAATTACTGTGGGGGGTTCCAATTACCGTGCCTACTTTAATTATACTTATTTTCAAAGCATAGCGGATATTGACTCAAAGCTATTTTAACTGCAAAATAAATATGAAAATGGTGCAATTTACTCGTACAATATTGAAGTGTTCAGTAATTTATTAAATACAAACAAAATGTAAAAAATATTTTGAATAATGATACAGCAATTTTTAGTGACGCGTTACAGTCGCCATTCGAGTGCTACGGGTTAAAAAAGAAATGTTAAACTTTTTCATTAAAATGAATTAACCCTTTGCACTCCTTTGTCGAGTGTGACTCGATATTTAACAGGTGTTTACAAAATTCCGGAGTGCAAAGGGTTAATATATACGTTGTATCTTTCTTTCTTAATATTTATTATGCTTTAAAAATAGGTATAATTAATATAGGCATAGTAATTGGGTCTTATACCGTACAGTTGAACACGCTATTCTTTCGATGGTCGATATTGGTTTTTAGAGAAATCGAAGGTGTCTGCTGGGAATGAAATGGATGTCGAGGAATTGGAACAGCTTCGGGACAAGTACGAAGGGAAGTTGACGGCGTCCCTTTATACCGGCACTCTGTTTGTCGCCCTAGTCGGCTCGATTTTAGCCGCGGGAGTCGTTTGCGCAGCAAACTATCGGGTAAATCCACCTCGTTTCAATTGTTCTTTAATATTGTTTTCTCCGTCAATGTAAACGCGTCGACGACGAGCAAATCCATATAAAATACGAGCCAAGACTCCGTAAATTCCCGATAAGGTAGAGTGACCCAGTTACCGACAAAAATAGGCGAAAAATGATTTTACGTGCCTCAACTTTTCGTCCTTATATGAGACTATTTTTCGCTGGGATAGACCTGGTGGCTCTGCAAAAGTCACGTGACTACCCTTGGCTCTTAAAACAATTTCTAAACATTTGAACAGATAAATTTTCGTTATTTTTATAAAGCAACGTAGAAGCAGTTGTCGCAAGGTGTGCAGAAGAGAGCTTTCCAACAGATAGTTTCTGTTTACAGGATCTATCCAGAGTGGTCGTTCCTGCAACGAGCTTAACGATAATGATCTTCACCTCGTTGAGTTTGTTATTGCTGACACAGCTGCCGTCTACATTAACATCGGCTAGAACCAGATTTCTCATAGGGTTCGCCGCTTCCGTGATTCTTGGGATTGGAATTTTGAGCCTTGAGAGTACCGTGCCTCTGTTCATCATGATCCTCGCGATGATCGCTGTCGTGCCGAGAGGATCTCGGCAGATCCCGACTATCCTCGCGGTCATCTTTATCGTTGTTCACGTCGGCAGAAATGTCCTGTTTCTCAACTATTCGAGCCACTTCGACGTAAACGAGGTACCTGTCTTTCCTTCGTACAACCGTCTTTCAGCGAAATAATTTGTTTATTGTTCGCCCGGCCGTATAGACGTGCGGGCAGATGGTGTTCCTGATTGCGGCAGTTCTAGCGGGTTCCTACTATAGCATACTAACCGCAAAAGCTCACAGCCGAACCTTCTCCGGGACGAAAACCGTGATCGAATCCCGAATCAAGCTGGAATGCGAAAGGGAACAACAAGAACAATTATTGCTAAGCGTTATTCCAGCTTACATCGCAGCTGAGGTGAAGAGTTTCAATTTCGCGAATAATTTATAGTGTGCCGGGTGTCCCAAAATTCTCAGAAATCAGTTTTTCCGGTCCCCTAAACATTACTCTTGTCTTATAAAAATGATGAGGTTGAATTTATTTGGATTTTGTGCGGTTCTATATTTATTTAATCATTTCCCACCCGGTACACTTTGTAGATTAACGCAGAATGGAATTAAAATATACAATATAATTGATTGCGAGGCAGGTAAAGAGAAGTATTATGTTGAAAATGGCGGACGCGTGTCAAGAGGCGAGCCAGCACCAACAAACCAGATTTCACGAAATGTACGTGCAGAGGCATAACAACGTTAGGTAAGCCGATAACTCTGGCACGTTGACGGTGCGTAGAACGGAAGGAATACGTTCCAAGCTCTGTACACACATTGTAATAACAACCGAACGATCTTGTTTCAATTGGCGCGCGAATTAGTATTCTGTACGCGGACATTGTGAATTTCACGCCCCTTTCGGAACAATTGTCTGCTTCGGAACTGGTGCGAACCCTGAACGAACTGTTTGGAAGATTCGATCAAATTGCACAGGTAAAAAATACAGTGGTTCTGTCTCGTCTGCGGGGTCGTCGAGGTAAATCCGGAGAAGTCATTCTAAAAAGGAAAACGGTTCAAATTCCAGGATAATGTCGCTATACTCTTTCGCCAGTTTCCGCAAAAGTTGGGAATGGTATAAAGAACGGAATTACAGTGATTTCTCTATATATGTCGCCAAGGCCTGGACAATAAACGTCGCGTAATTATCCCCACTACCGCGGGATAAGATCGGTGAGGGGGCACGCAGCACGAGAGACCTCCGAAACAATTGCATGCGAGCACATGGACTGTCCGAAAAAATTCCGGACTCATCTCGACGGCCCTGCATGTCTGTATAACTCGGCCGATTGATTGAATGACCTTGCATCAAGAGCGTTTATCGCGCCGCATAGTGATCTAAAACACGAAATTTAGTGACATTTTGGTATAACTTCTAAACTATTAAAGATATCGAAGTGATATTTGGAGTCTAGAATATTAACAAGTAATCTTTTTTAATGGTGCATAATGTGCCAAACTTTTTGTTTACTTAATAGCTTTTTGTACTATTTTTTAAGTGTATTTACAAAAACAACTTTTAGAAACACACATTCAGCTCAGTAAATATATTATTCCTCCAAATTTTTGAAAAATCGCTCTTTAAATAAAATTTGGTTTAGCGACCCGAGAACCTATGCGCATAGCCGCACGGACGCAGGCGATTTTAGACAATAATAATGTATACGTACGTCCAATGATATTGGATGAGATTGGAAATAATTCTTGAACGATTATATAGAAGAAAGTGTGCCGAATATATTCCATTTTGTAAATTTCCATGATCTCTTCTGTCTTAGAAGAGACAAAGTATACGAAGATAAGATTTTTTAGCAAAACGTCACTAAATTTCGCGTTTTAGACCACTGTGCGCCGACCGGAACTTCCACAGGGACCCGTAAACATTCAGCATGCATTTTTAGGATAATCAATGCATGAGAATCAAGATCCTGGGTGACTGTTACTACTGCGTTTCAGGACTGCCGGTTTCGCGGCCGAATCACGCGTACAACTGCGTAAACATGGGTCTTGAAATGATAGACGCGATCAGGTGAGAGAGAAAGAGAGAGGGAGAGAGAGAGAGAGAGAGAGAGAGAGAGAGAGAGTCTCGACGGAATGAGCTTCCGTGTCAGTTGGTTTTGCTCTTGCTGTGTTCCTCGAATATGTTTACACGTTAGGTTTATACGAGAGGCGACGGGGTTTCAAGTGGACATGAGAATCGGCATACACACCGGAAACGTTTTATGCGGTGTGCTCGGCCTACGTAAATGGCAGTTCGATGTTTGGAGCGACGACGTTACACTGGCGAATCGCATGGAGAGCGGCGGTTTACCCGGGTATAATTAGAATTCTATATTTCCAGCAAAACCGTGTACCGTCATCGTATCGTTATCGCTTCCGAAGCTTCTTTAACCGTCCCTCCCGTTTCTTTCTGCCGCAGGCGGGTACATATCACCAAAGCCACCCTATTGCAACTCGGTAACCGTTTCGAGGTCGAACCTGGCGACGGAGGCTCTCGGGAAAGTTACCTTGCCAGCCACAACATCGAAACTTTCTTGATAATCCCGCCGAAGGTGAGACGATCGTTTTACCTTATATTAGGTCGTCCCATAAGTTCTTGACCATAATGACTTGATGTGACCTTGAACTAAGAAATTGATATTGAATAGCAACTCTTCTTGTGTAACAAAGCTTTATCATTTCCCCTAATCGGAAACAAGTAAGACCTCGACGAAGAATGCGAAATTCGCGCAATGATTTTTTCTTTTCTGTTAGAAAAGCAGTGGAGAGAATTGCATGGGTGGTAACAATGCAGGGGGACAAGGTACCAGCCTTACTACAAGGATGCCGTCGAGGTAAATTTTCTGTAATAAAAATATTCTATACAATACCAAAAATGCTGTACTTCCTTGAAAGAGGTGATTCCTGAGGTCATTTAAAATAACTTTTTCCTTTGCGAAGATGTTCTCCGTGGCTTGATTAGTCCGTGTTTTTCGCGAATAACTTCTTAACGAAGACGCGGAGAATGTTCACGCAAAGGAAAAAGTTATTTCAAATGACTTCAGGAATAACCCCCTTCGAGGACCCCCTCAGGATAACTCCCCTTCGTGTCTATCGAAATGGCGAATAGAAACATAGTAAGACAATAAAGTTTCATTTAAGTTTACAAACAGTTATGTTATGAATAGACACATAAACACACATTAATGACACATTAATTACACTTAATTTGTTTTATCGACTATTTTTTATCAGAGATGTATATGAGAACTAATCATGAAAAATATATATAGTTTTAAAGATGATACGTTCCATCTAGCAAGAAAAAATTCTTGCTATAATATGCTAGTATTAGTGGCCATAATGGAGGTAATATTTCGTACAGAGCTTGCTAATGGACTCATCACTTAGAGTACCTGTATACCAAACCCTTGTAATTAAACGTAACGATGTTGGGTGAACAGTTAGTACAGCATATCGTATACATATTGTAACTGGATGCTGCCTTTAGGGTTTAATTATTCAGATATTAAAGAAATGTAAAAGTTCTAGTGTTCAATAAATCAAAAAATAAAATGACCTATGAAATAAGTTATATAAAATAATTACTAACGCAATAAGTTGAACATTTTTTCTTCGTTTTCAAATAGATCAAGACCGAGCAGCAAAATGACCAAATACGTAGAATGCTGGGGCGCGGACAAACCGTTCGCTAATATTGCAGAAGCTACTCTTGCAAAAAATATTGGTCTAACGGTAAGCAATAAAATCGCCATCTTTTCTTCAATTTCCGAGAGGAAAAACAATTTCGAGATGAGGCAAAGGATACAACAGATGAAAGAGGCATTTTTATTCGCAAACACTAATACAACGAATACACTATAATAACTACTAATACAACCAAAAGAAGGGAGTGATTCTATTAGGTCGTTCCATAAGTTCGTGCCGTTTACTCTTGTACCATTTAAATTCTAAAAATAAAATATGTAATCACCTTTTCATTCCACAACCTCTTCTGATCGTTTTGGCAAAGATATCATACCGTTACTATAAAATTTCTGCGGTTTTTCATTAAAATACTTTTCAATGCGGAATAATATAAACATATCCACGGCACGAACTTACGGGAGGAGCCAATACATAAAATTTGTCCATACAAGGCTTTGTTTTCGAGAAAATCCGTCAAGTTCACGTGCTTACTATTTCTAAGCAGATCTGGGCAAATTTTATTTGAAATAAAATTCAGCGTTCGCCTAATTTAAAAATTTTTAATTTTCGATTTTTTCGAAAACAAAGCTTCGAATGAAAAATTTTATTCCACATTTTCGACATTCTTTTACGTAGAAGCACTCACTTTTCGGTTGTACCCCTAGTTTCACCGAACACCCTATATATCACGAAATTACTGAATCCCCATCCAAGTTACGGTGAACGTTCCTCCTGTTTTATTTCAGAGTATCGCGATGATCGAATCGAACCTTTTGGCGAACAGTAACTCCAATTGTTTCGTCGACGTAAAGTGAGTTGCCCTTCTTTCTGTAGTTTTGGTAAAAGTAACGGTGCCGTGTTATCTCATCGACGCTACGTTTACGTGCGTGCAAACGCAACAGACGGTGGTGCAGCGGAAATGGTACCGACGGTATGTCTCCCTTTACCTATCGGTTCAACGACCGAATCGAAGAAGTTCGGTTCCGTGAACAGACCGACGAGCAATGTGCCTACTATTTGCCCGCCTCAATCGCCATTTACACGATGATTTTCATCATTCAGATTACCTATTTGCCCAAGTAAGTGTATCGCGTAATCTCTGATGCTGTACCAATTCCGTAACGATGCAGCAGTTGCATGACAACTTTGTCAAGTAGTGTCTATTCGATAATGAAACCGTTCACGTATTTTTTGATCCAGTACTAATTTTATATGAAAAGTTGCTTGACCCTCTAATATTTTATAAATCACAACTGAACATTTTTGACTGACTACCCTGTGCATTCAGCAGTCGAATACAGCGAATTCTCGATATATGTCAATAATACGGGTCTTCCCAGCGTCAAGTATCGTCCAGGAGCCGTGTTATGTTTACGCTAGGCCTCTCGACCTTCGCAGCCCCTTATAGGGTATACCTCACGGTAGTGGGGATAATTCCGCGACGTTTATCACCCAAGCCTTGGCGACATATATAGACAAATCACTGTAATCCTCTGTAATTTCTTTGGTGAGCAATGAATTTTGCAAGTCAATTCGGAATAAATGAAAATTCGCTGGAGCAAGAGACATTTAGAGTGAAGTTTTTCGGAAATTCGTGAAAACGAACACCGACGAGAGCGAATACAAATTTCCCAGTATAAGATCGTTTCTGTTACAGAAGCGTTACAGTTTACAGCTGTTTCGTGACAGGTTTGTTCTTGCTGTTGATCATCGCCGTGACGTTATGGTTGTCCGTTAGAACCAAAACCGAGAGCGAACATACGATAAATCAATTAGCCACCAGCAGATTCATCAGAGTAATAGCATACTTGGTCACGATAGTACTGACGACCGTCTCCTCTATGCTTAGCCTAATCGACATCGATCAGGCCAATGAGTACATCATGCCGGTATGTGTCAACTTCAAATTTTATAAACTAATTGTTTTTCATTGTCGGGCAAACTTGATAATGAACGTATTGTTGACTCAGAAGTATATACATACCGGGAAATTATCGGCTAGATATTTGCGACATATATCGAGAAAACACTGTAGTCGGAAATTTAGTGTTCGAATATTTTTTATTGCTTCAGTTGTACATCTATTCCACGGTGATGACTCTGGTTGTTGGTTGGACGCACTTGCGAGTCGGTTTTTTGTTGAAATTTTGCGTGATGTGCGTGTCTACGACAGTGGTCCTGGTCACATTGTCTCAAATACCGGCCATATGGTTGTACCACACAATGGGAAGCGACGAGTAAGTAATATAAGAATGATTCCATTTCTCTGGTCCTTTCTCTACATTACTAACTGGCTGTAAGTACAATCAGACACTCGAAAAAGTCATGTTGTCACGTTTCAGATATTATCGCATTCACAATTTGCTTCGAATCGGATATTTTCTTGCACTCACCTGTCTAGTGCTTCACGTTTTGGATAGACAAGTCGAGTACACGTCTAGGATTGACTTTCTGTGGCAGAGTAAACTGAAAATCGAACAGGAACAAGTAGAGACCATGAGAGGCATAAATAAGATCCTCCTCGAGAATATATTACCGGCTCACGTGGCGGAACACTTCTTAACGAACACGAGGGCGACTCAGGTAAATCACATCGATGAGTTGTACGCTCTGGGACAAAAACATAGCACGCGAACAAAATTCACACGATTTTAATTTATTTTCATTATGCACTACTTCAGAATACGTTTAACACTAAACGTATCGAGGTATAAATGTAACAGGTACATGTTGCCTTATAAAAATGACAAGATTTAATTTATTTAGAATTTGCGCGGTTCTTATTGCAATGCGTGCTCTACTAAAGATACTTATAGAATCATTGCTCACGAAAGCACCTTTATAATTTCAAAAATTGTCAAATAAAAAATCTAGAACCGGTCATTTGACCGGTGGTGGTACGTTTAGTGTTAGGTAAGTATGTCACGTAAATTGTTAGACGATTGAGCCAACAGAATGTGATTGTTTTTGTTTCGTTTCACGATCATGCTAGGAACTTTATCACGAAAGATATAGCAGTATCGCGGTAATGTTCGCGTCCATCCCAAACTACAAGGAGTTTTACGACGAAACTGACATTAATAAACAAGGATTGGAGTGTCTGAGACTTTTGAACGAGATTATCTGCGATTTTGACAAGCTGCTGCTGAAACCAAAATTCTCCGGCATCGAAAAAATCAAAACCATTGGCAGCACTTATATGCTTGCTTCGGGTCTCAGTCCAGGAAAAGAGGACACCGATGAACAGGTAAAATACACGTGTCTTCTTTCATCGATGTTCGAACAAGCGAAACACTCTGATTTTTCCACGATGTATTCTAGGATCTAATTCAGTTTATTCACTCGTAGGACCCGCTCAAGCAACAGGATCACAACATAATCATCCTCGTCGAATTTGCGCTCGCCTTGATGACGATTCTGGATCAGATCAATAAAGAATCTTTTCAACGATTTAAATTGAGGATAGGTGAGCTCTACAATTTAACAATGTTTCTGATCCTTATCCTTCTGATCCTTTTTTCCTGATAATCCTTTCCTGATAATACTTTCATACCTTTCATACTATTTAAAATATCATCGTAGGTGTTTAAAATGGGGTAGCCCCATTAAAAAAAAAAAAAATGAAGGTGACCACGAGATCTCTAAAAATCTAACATACAAACAAATATTCTTAGTTACAATATTTTTAGAAAATATTATTAGTTAGGATATTTGGCGTAGATATTCGTGCAAACGTTGGGTGACTCAGCCCGCATAATTTCAGGCTAAATGTTCTAAAGAAGTTAAACTTGATATTTGCAATTATCGCGCGGTACACTAGCGAAGATTAGTGTGCAGAAATTTTGTTGGGCTCACGAGAAACCTCGGGATACTATTGTAGGGTTAGATTGAATAGTATACACTATTTTGACGAAGTGTGTTTTTTTTCGATAAGGTTTGAATCACGGGCCCGTAATAGCAGGCGTGATCGGTGCCCAGAAACCTCAGTACGACATTTGGGGGAACACCGTGAACGTTGCGTCCAGAATGGACAGCTGCGGCGAAATGGGAAAGCTCCAGGTCTCCGAGGACACTGCCAAGATTTTGATGACCGCAGGGTACGAATTGACCTGCCGGGGACCAACCTACGTCAAAGGGAAGGGAACCCTAGTCACGTATTTTTTGAAGACGCCGTTTGACAACAAGGAAGAGAACTACTAGCGTGTCGACAACTGTACGAAACACGAGGAAAGAGGAGAAAGAGTGGAGAGGACCATTGATTTATTCCACTTGTATGATAGCGGAGTCTGCTACACGAATATATAATGAAATAAGAACACGTGCTTCTCCTGCTATGTGACTTCCCATACTTCTAAGATCGAATTCATATCACATCGTAAACATTATCACGAGTATACATCAAATACAAATTACCAAATCGATTAACGTCTTTATTATTGACTGATTTATGTGTTTATTACTATTAAAACGAAAAGGGAGAGTAGAGGCAGAGGGTGGTGAAATATGTATTTATTAATCAGAGAACTATGTATTAAAACAGCCTTAAAAAATTCCGCGAGGCAAATCGTTCGTAACGACACAAGTTAGGCATAACAGTGGCCTTGGTTCTGCAAGCACCACTCGGGTTGCAAGCTTTCCGCGTCGAATCCTCTCGCTACGTATCGCTCTCTCTGCCTAAGCATTCTCTGCTCAGCATGGATCCAACTCGAAGACGGCTCTGCCCACAATCTCTCAGCGAGTGCTGCTGCTCTGGGCCAGATCTTCGAATCGGTCGTAGCGCTGTCAGCTTGCTCTGACCAAAGTGCTGCTTCTCCTCCTGTTACGGAATACACATATATATAGAATTGGAGAAACCTCGCTTCGAAACAAGTACAAAAGTTTACCCAAAATGTGATGTTTCTTCGTCAGAAGATTCTTCGACCTGACTATCGACAGAGGAGAATTATTGTAAACCTTCTGCCAACCTTTGTAGGGAGCACACCAGTTTTCACCTTCGCCTACCCAAGCTGCAGAACTGAAACGATCCCGCACGAAGAATTTGTAGCGTTAGATGTACGCAGAAGTTTTAGTCTTTTATGCAGAAGATCTTTACGCAAAATATAAATTGCATTAATTGTGTGAAGCGGGAGCCAAGTAAAATGGCCATTAATATTCTTAAATTCTTTTAATCCCTTCACTGTTTCAGATTTCATTTACTCATTGTTGGCATAAAATCCGCATTCTAATAATGACTTTATATTGGTTGTAATTAGACTGCAGATCTGATGCGTTTACGGCAAAAAATGAGCAGGTGAAATACAAAGGAGACTTTAAAAAATATAAGAACGTCCATATACAGTGGTGTTTCTCTATATATGTCGCCAAGGCCTGGATGATGAAGGTGACGGCATTTAGTCAAACAATAGCAAACGTGTGCTCACCCGCAATCTAAATAAAGCGCATCGTAGTTCGAAAAGATCACGTCAAAATCGTTTCGTAACAATCTTTCAACCGTCGGATCATCGCCGGTCGTCCAAATTTGGATGATATACTTGCTAGGATCCAGATATCGAATATTTTCAGGACTGGTCAAGCCGCTGGTCCACACTACAATAGGAATCTCTTTTTGGTCGTTGGCGACAGTTAATTTCTCGAGTGCTTTGCTCTGAAAATGATCCCAAAGTTTGTAGAAACTCGATTCTGATAGATCCCAGCCTTTCACAGACCGCATCCAATTTGTTATAACGGCCGAAGAGTTCCAGCAGTTTAAGTTCACTTCGTCCCCGCCCATGTGGAAAATATCCGGTTGGAAATCGTCTATCATGTCCTTGTATATCCCTTCGAGAATTTCGTACATTGATTCACTGGTCGGATTAAGCTGACCACAGGGCGGTTCAACGCAATATTTTTTCCAGGGTTCTGCCTTGAAACAGACGACGGCATCGTCTCCTACCTGAAAGATCGTTTTATAATTACAAAATCGAACTTCCTCTCATGCTTTTGCACTGTACAACTTGACACTAAACGCGTACCGAGCTATAAAAGTAACAGGTACATATTGCCTTATAAAAATGACAAGATTTAAACTATTTAGACTTTGCTTTATTGAATCATTGCTCATGAAAGCATCTTTATAATTTCAAAAATTGTCAAATAAAAAATCGAGAACTGGTCATTTGACCGGTGGTGGTACGTTTAGTGTTAAAATCACAATCATTAGTAGACTGCCGAGTTTTATGGAAAAGAAAAAATGTCCAAGTCAATTGTAACAAACAGAAATTAAATAAAAATGTATATTTTCTTTTAACAATCTTCATAAGCCAACAATAGCGTGTATTTTTGCGTATGCAGTGGTTTCAAAATATTTAAGGCCACTTTGTTTCGCTAAATGGAATTATATACATTTTTTCTCATTTGCGAAAAGAATACTAAGCTTAATGGTTAACGAGATAATTTACGATAAGTTGCCTTTTGTGTTTACATCGCTTGGTTTATAAGAGTACTTCATTCTCAAGACAACTTATCATGATATTTTTATCACGTTAACTATCAAGTTTAGGATTAACGCTTTTAAAACAATATACAATTCCATTTGCAGAAATAAAGTCGATTTTTCAAATGTTGACCTCTGTACATGGAACAAAAACTGATTTATTTATAATTTTCATACCATTTATTTATTTTTTTTTTATTTAATAAATGTATGAAATCTATGATACTATACTGTTAAATAATACTAGAACACAATAGTTTGGCTTTTCCCTTTATTTGGTGGAAACTTTTGTAATAAACGTTCCCTCGATTATAAATTAAATACATATAAATATAAATTAAATTTACCCATTGCCATCCTTCACCTACGTGCGCAGGTGCGTCAAATTCCGGTAATACTCGAACACCTCGTAAAAGTCCGTGTTCGACGATTTCTTTCACATCCTCCTCCGTGTAGACCTTTTCGGCCGAGTACGAGCCTAATTTCGAGAACTTCGGCCACGTTCTGCTTACATAAGGGAAACTATGGGAATCGATGATGTGCCAGTGTAAGGTGTTCAGCTTCGACATGGCCAATCCGTCGATCGTTCGCAGTATCGCGGATTTGTCGAAGAAGTTTCGACTGGTGTCCAGCAACACGCCACGATACGGATAAACGGGTCCATCAGAGATCAAAACCTCGCTCGGAATTTGAATCTGGTTTCGTAAATTGTCGTAAATGATCAATTGGCCCAACGTCTCTATAGCATGCCGTGCGCCGAAATACGATTTCGCAGTAATCGTTGCGTTTATCACCTAAGCAGTGGAAAAGAAGAGGCGTACAATTATAATCCTAGTTAGGCAAATACTGTTTCAAGCTTTAGCGCAATGTTTGCGCCACACTTTGCGAGCAACAGACTTGCCCATTTGGTCCTCATTTTATATGAATTTGACACCCAAATTTGTCGACGAATTCTGTATAATTTATTTATTTATTCCTCTGTTCAGGAATAAGTGGTAGATGTAGGAGACTCGATAAAAATTATTCTATTTTACACAAACTTATTCTTCCAAACAAAGTAAGAATGATACAAAACTGAAAAGTATCAATTTTCAATATTCTAAGATAAATGTCAAACAGGTTTCCAGTGATCAACGAAAATGATCCTATTAGCATATACATAGTCGCAGGGACAAGTAAAATCTCGAATTCCGGTGTGAACAAAGACCCAACTCTGAAATCCGTAGGACTCCAAAACGAAAGTGGCGTGGGCCACGCATAAATTATAAAAAAAAAGAACTTTTGTCGAATGCTATGCCTAATCCCCTGCATTGTAAATTTTGTTTCATCGTATACGATTAGTGAACGCGCAGTTCACCTTGACTCCCAAATCGCCTTTTTCCTTTTAAAATGTTTTGGAAGAAAATATGTTAAATAAAAGGTTCGAGTCCCGGAGAAGCGGAGAATTTTTTTCAAGAATTTGCAGCCTCACCGTTTTGGCGACTTCGGCGACTGCCAAGGTGTAACTTTCATCTGTGCGCAGAGTAAGCTTAACGTTGTCAGTCTCGAGGAGTCCATTGAATCGTACGAACATGCTGTAACCACCGACTTCTACCGGTGTTCCGCGTGATTTGCCAGCATTCGTTCGCAATAGAAGCACATTTTCGTCCAGAAGTCGCCTAATTTGCGTCCCGCTTTCTAGATCCGCTATCGAGATCAATTTAGGATCAAGATGGACCATCGCTTTGCTCAAAGACAGGTGACCCGTTGGCCTCGGCCACAAAGAGCTGGACGCGCCACAAAATAATTCGCATACTTCCAACGATATCGGGGTAGTTGTTTCCTTTGTGATTAATTGTTTCTTGCATAGCCCAGCCTCGCATGTGTAGTGCCATTCGGAACTGTGTACAAAATTCAAAACTCTTTCTAGCACTTTATGTCTGCAGCAATGCCTCGATACATGTACATACGCGAAAAGAATAGCGAATAAACAAAACAGCGACGTTTATTATCCAGGCCTTGGCGACATACATATTGAACATTAATTTTTTCGAACACTTTTCGATTTCTTTCAAGTATTAAGAATCCAAGGCAAAATGTAACTACCCCACACGGTACAGCAAACACCTTTCATACGGTAATCGCCAAGAAAAATGACAAAACAAACGTTTTTGATTGAAAAAATAAAGTAATTTCGTAAGAGTTAAGGAATTGCAATAATTCGTAAAGCTGAAAATTTGAGTTATTCTTGAAATTACATTCCTCGAAAAGAGATAGCGACTCAAGAAATGAAATTTAACGTTAGAAAACGTAATCTATCTAGATAGCAAAATTTAACAGTTGTTAAAAAACATAATTTATTGAAGATAAAATATGTACAGCAAACTATATACAGTATACTAGCCTTGTTATCTGATTTGTTATGAAACGAGATATGGAAGATATTTTATCAATCATGTTTTTACAAAAGTAGATAAAATATTTCTTTTGTAAAATCACTTATTATGTGCAGAGTGGTCCATTAAGGACTGGCACTTTGAATATTTTTAAAACCATAACTATTATTTAAAAAAAGCCGTAAAAACTAAAAGTTCTAAAGATATCATCATCGAAAACAAAACTGTTTGATTTTGAATACAGAGGTTTTTTCTAAACCACTCTGCCATAACACTCCTATTCGTATAATACTCAAAGAAATCTCTTATTTATGCAGATACAAATCTGAAACTGAAGATCCATTTTTCCTTAAAAATACTATAGATTAGAACCTCTGTAAAAACATTTTTTGTGATTGAATCATTCACAGATTTGAAGATTGAATCAACTGTATCTTTGTGTAGTTCTCTCAATAATTTGCTCTTCTTTTTAATTTTGAAATTCACATATAATTAATTAATAGCATATATAATTGTGTATATACATATATCCCATCAAAGACGCGGCTGCATAAGACGTTTACCCGCTTGTAGAGATGACTATTTCACGAACGAGAATGAAGTAGCATGACTCTATTTCGGTATTTGTCTACTGAGAGTCGACGTGATTTGCTTTTTGGATCGATACGTTTATCTGGGTCCACAGTACCCACTTGTTGCTTTCACCGTAGCATAAATAGACCGTGAGTCTCGATTTCTAGTGAAACAGAAACGCCTAACGAGTTTATCACCGTTTAGATTCAATCGTCCTATCCACTTATGCGCAATTGCAATGACAATTAAACGGGGAAAAGTACTGTCACACCGATCTGCCTCAATTAGAAATCGCTAACAGTGAACGCCGGCGATGAGTAATATACAGTTAAAGGAAAATCATCGCTGCACGACTTGCAAAACTCGTGTAAGACGTTTATCGATAGTATATTATTTACAGATGCATCAACAGATCAATCGATCACATGTATACAAACCAACTAATATATATATATACGCATAGCAACATATTTTACAGTCTTCTATATCAACAAACCATAGTTGTAATGTTGTCGGGTAGAACGGGTATTATTTATAAATTTAGCGATTTAATTATATGTAATAGACACAGGGACACTTACCGATAAGAATCCGTGGCGTCCACTTTGACCGTAGCTTGAACGAGAAATGCGGCGATTAATAAAATAATCATACTGCTCAAATAACACCTACGCACGAGGAGATCGTTGCATCTTGTGTGTGACCGCACGGCTTTCTTCGAACGTTTAAATCCTCCTCTTCGAGCAAATATCGAATCTTCGTTGGAAGGGGTATTAAGGAGTGGCGTCTCGTCAACGTCGTGAATCAAATTTGGAAGGATCTTTGTACGTACAATAACGAAAAGGACAATGCCTTCGAAATCATTTACTTATGAACGCTGAAAGTACCAAAAGGTCAAGCGACTCGTTTTTATTTAGTAAAGTTCGACGCGACATTTATTGTATGATGCACACGAATACATAAGCTTATTTAATAATTCCCAACAACAGTACCTTTATCGCTTTAGTAATTCTAAAATAAGAAACCTGAATTGGGATATCGTAATCCATCTTGCAGTACTAGTGTTAGGAAGAACAAAAATTAAAACATTAATGTTCAATACTTATTTTTAATTATTTACACTTATTCGATATTTCATCATATTACTAGTCGACACAGAAACTCGATTAGTTAGTCAAGAGTAACAGTAAAGTAACAACGGTTTTTATAAAAACTATTCAAAATTACTCGAATTGCTTCTATTCTGAAATACATAGAAAACTAATAAATAGTTGTTCATCAATATGTATGTCGTTTAAATTCTTCTTCAGCCTACAATTTAGCAGCATAATATTGATCTATTGTGCATTTTCTATGTATATAAAGTATGTAATACTGACTACCTTATATTCGCTTATCTTGTAATACATTCTTCTACAGATAGTGTTTATGGCAGCTTAACGCAACAGTACAAACTTGAACAGTATAAACCGACTGCAATTAGTTGTTTAACAGTTGTTTTGATATAATATACCATCATTGATTGATGGAGAGTTAATGGATCAAAAATACACGCAGCATTATTTTATATAATTCCTTTTATTTGTTTATTCGTCACCACGTATTGCTCTATACTTTGCCAATTCGTGTGGAAATACTCTGGTCAATTCTACTAACATGTTTGCTTTGAATTTCCTATAAGCATCAATTTTTCCTTTCACTTGTTCATTTTTAGTTAATGCTTTTTCTATGCAATCTTTCGTGTATAGTTGCGGGTTTCTGCCCTGATCTATGTAACTGAAAGTAAATACAAACAATTAGAGTTTTAATTTTAATACTTACTTATAGTATTTCTAATTGAATTGAACTAATTGTATATACTTACTCGAAAACTTCCAACGGTACATGAACATCTTGAACTTGAGATTTAAGCTTGTCTATTTCTTGTAAGCCATTTACTAAAAGTTGACTAGAAAAAGGAAATAATATGACAATAAGATATTATTTTTATTTGATTATATCATCTAATTTATTTAGTCTATGTAAATTCAATAGAATGAAAAAAATTACATGTTATGAATTCCTCCCTCTGTCTTATATTACAACACACGTTTCTAAAAACCTTGAAATTATCGGTTATTAAGAAAAATATTTTTTTCTTATATTTGACTGGATAAATAGATGGCTGTGCTTGTAATTATTTGTTTAAACAGGCACTTGTTTTGAAGAGAAGTTGAAATGCAAAAAAATTAAAACATTATCTAGTGCGAAGTAGATATGGTTAATGTAACACCAAAAATGATTGCTCAACAAAATAAAAGCACTGAAACAAGTTTCAGTTAATTAATTGTTAATTAGCAAAATAGTAGTCAACAATTCTTATTACTGAAACAATTCAGAACGAAATGACGCCTGCATAGCACGATAGAAAAACCACTGTTATATTTAACGTTTAATTTTAACTATGTTATTAGAACCTAATAAACAAGCTCTTAATGCAACATACTATACTTTGAATCATTCAAAAATAAATTAAAGTTAGTGTTATATATTTTAATAAAGTTCATTAAAAAACGTGTGAGGAAGGTTATGTATACCGTAATTTGGTGTAAAAATAAAAGTTAAATGTATAATATATGGGATAAAGGAAATATTTATATTCAAATTGCATGCACGACAAATGTCATTCTAAAAGGAGCAGTTTGACGCTGTATTAGCAATGTCTTTTATACAGGTGTAATAATTAAAAATAGTAATATATAATACGTACATTTTCTGGTTTAATACATTTTGTCCTTGAGGCTGAAAATCGCTCACTATAATACGTATCTGCCTCACATTTTCGATAAATAACTCCAATTGTGTTTCTAAATTTTCTAGTGCAGACGCCATGTTTTATCATTCATGATGCGCAACGCTACAGCACTGTACTTCCTTCTTGTGTTCGTGTACACACACACAGTACACTGTACACCTACACACCTGTGCACACCTATGCTACCAGGAGAGTAGACAGTGTTGTAGAAGGGGTAATGCATATATGTGCACACTTGCGCGATGCAATAAACCAATCACATGAGAATGTAATTCCAAGCAGTATTGTACTGCCAGTATGTTGTTAGATACCGATGATAAAAGTTTCTTTAACCTCATGCTAACGAATGAACTTGGATAATAATCTTCAGAGCTATACAGTATCCTAATTTTGTTAATAATATGGCTCTTAATCACGTAGTTGTAGGCAAGTTTGTTTTTAAGTATTATGAAAATCTTATGAATTGTTAGGTTATGTCACAGATACAATACGATTATATAATTGCCTCAGGTGGTGGTACAGGTTTCGTTGGAACTCATATAATAAATTCACTATCTCGAAAAGGTGTTAAATGTACATCTGTTTCTCGAATGCCTGGTCCTAATCGAATGTCATGGGTAAGGTAAAGTGTGCGATGTAATTGCACATCGAATGATTAATAGTACCAATACATAATATATAAAATCCATAGCATGACGTAGAATCTTGTGGTTTACCTGAGAATACGTCAGCTGTAATCAATGTTGCGGGTCAAAATGTACTTGATCCTATGCAACGATGGTCAGAAGGGTTTAAACAAAATGTTGTAAATAGCCGGGTACAGACAACAAAATCTTTGGCTAACGCGATATTAAATACTAAAGCCAATGTGTTTGTAACCATTTCTGGAGTAGCTTACTATAAACCTGATGACAATATTGAATATACAGAAGAAAACAAGTGTGAAAAGTATGACTTTTTATCGGGTAAATTCTGTACATTACGCCTAATTCACCTAAAACATTCTATTGATTATATTAGTTTTACATAGTCATCTCGTGTGTTAGACCTTTGCCACAAATGGGAAGCAGCTGCACAATTTCCAGCAGATAGTAACATTAGACAAGTTACAATTAGATCTGGTGTTGTATTAGGAAGAGATGGTGGTATGATTAAACAGATCTATCTACCATTTTGTCTTGGTTTGGGTGGTCCAATCGGTGATGGAAATCAATGTATGCCTTGGATACATGTAACAGATTTAGTTAATATGTTTATCCTTTCACTCAAGAATGAGAATGTACATGGTATATTGAATGGAGTTGCTCCACAGGTGATTAACTTAAACCTAAGTGAAAGCATACTTATGCAAATCAGCTCACTTTGCAAATATTGTTGACAGATTGTGACAAACAAAGAATTCACAAAGGTATTTGCATCAACAATGTGGAGACCTGCAATTTTTCCTGTTCCAAGCATTGCTCTGAACATTCTATTAAACAAAGAACGCGCAAAAGTCAGTAATAGAGTACATATGAAATTATTCAATATTGCTTCTGAAAATTATACCAGCTCCTTTTCAGATTATGCTGGAGGGACAAAAAGTTGTACCAAAACGTGTCAAAGAGTTAGGATTTCAATATCAGTATCCAGATATAAAATCTGCATGCGCAGAAATACTTGGTAAAAATAAATAACTTATTTCAAAGTAAATAAATGCCTACGTTAGTTTACTACAATTGAGATTGAATAGTTGTATATATATTTATAAAATATAATTACATATTTCCAAAAGTGTTCACACATACAAGCAGCATATGAACATTTTAAGCGATTAAAAGAAATCATAGTACAATTCTAACTTGTGTATGAAAATATGTACCGAGAAAACCTCTACCTTTTTCTGCATACAGGTTATGTTACGTTACTAACATTTTGTTTTGTCCAAGAATGGATAAAATTTAAATATAATTCCTTAAATAACGCGACTTACAGGGTTATACAAAAAATAATTTATTTTTCTTCTAAGACTCTGAAGTTCTTTCCATGTAAAACCCTGCATGCTCAATGAAATTGTTTTCCCATTCTTGCAAAGTATAAAAAGACCCATTTCAATGGAAATTCCAACATATTGGACATCGCTAAGTTTCATCACAATGCATAAGCTTCGTCTTGTATTCAAACATAATTTGTCTATCCAAGTGTACTTTTTAATAACAGCATTATTCTTATCCTTATCTAATAACAAATCTTGACATTCTCCAAATACATCCAAACAGAACATTATCTGTCCCAAAAATAAGATAATCCGATAAAATAAGTTTTTTGTTAGAGGCAAACACATCTCAATGAAAATAACTGCTGACACTAAAAATAAGGAGCAAACAGCATTTTCAAATCTCTATATGCATATATAGTTTACAAATAATCGGGTACACTAAAAAAAAATATACAATTGAAATTTTCTTATGCTCATGTATAATTATAACTTACGACTGAACAACGACAATACGATAAATCCTGGTTTGCGAGAAACATGAATTTTTCGTTCATTTAAACTTATGATTCGAGGTTTTGTAGATATAATCATGTTGGAACGTTCAAATTTTTTACGTTTATAGTTGAGTTGTAATTAGGAAGCTACATGTCACAAAAATAAAATGAATTTCGATGATTTTGCGGCTAGAGGAACTTTGAAACTGTTTCTCAATTGTTACTCGCAGGATATCGTTATCTCGAAGTAAAAATAAACGCGAATGGTCATAGCCCTTTTCATAGAACGATACGGAAAAGATTAAAATTATACACGTGTTCATCTTGTCATCAGTAAAACGAATCCGAAAGAAATAAAAACGAGAAAATAATACGCAACGGGAAATCAGTGTATGTATACACGTATTAAGATTATATACATCTAATTGTAAGTATGTACACAACGGAAAATACTAAGAGTATAAACGCACATGCAAGACATATGTACATATGTATACATCAACAAGGAATCGAACATACAGTTGCAACATGGCGCGTGCTATAAGAACAGCTGTTATTGTTTACAGACGAACATTTTCTATAGAGTATACAAGTTGAGACTGATGAAATATTTTTGCGCGTCGAGCGTCTCGTGTGCGAAAATTTCTTCGTAAAGGGTTAGGATAAAGTGAAATATGTTTCGTGAGAAATATGAAAGCAGAAATTGCTACGATGACGAATGAGTTTGAACGGTAAAATAGCCCGTCTGTAAGAGTGGTGGCAGTGGCAGCGGCGTTGAAACAGTGGTGGAAATGATACTGTAGGTATTCGAGGGAAAGATGGTCTAAAGAAATTCTTAATGGAAGAATTAATCAGATTCGTGGATACGCTACCGATGATAATCATCGGGCGACTACAAATTCACCTTTTTTGGAGTATTTTCCACGAGAAGCGAGAAAATTAAAATACGTTTGTCAAAGCGAGAGAAACTAACAGAGAAGTAAGTTGCCCTAAAAAATCTGAGCAACGCTTATTTCTCAAAGATTTAACATTTCCTTAATAAAAATACATAAAAATACGAATAAAGTGCTCGAAGAAGTGAGAAATCGTACTCATAAATGTTCATGTAATTTCGATATAAATGTATACATGTCGAATATTCTGCTTCCGAAGTTTTTAAAGAGTCTAACAAGTTATACTTCTATGACGTTACTCATCGATCATTTAATTGTATTTTCGAAGTACTGGACTATTTTCTACAACTAAAAGATGACCAAATATCGTTCAGTATCGCAACGGGTCTCCAGTGATAATCATCGTATCTACTACTTTTACGAGGTTAGAATTGATCGACATAATTACATTTTTCTTATTTTCATTTCTATCTGTTGCTTACGTTTGGTCTATTAAAGCCATATATAATTTCTGCTCGTTGTCGTACCGAATTATAATAAATGTGATTCAAATATTATATTTATTATGTTCTATATTATGATAAAAAATGCCATTATGCATTATACAAACGATAATTTTCACTTAGACATTAGTTTGTAACTGTGCCTTTCATTTAAAATGTATTTTTTCTTACGAATCAATGTTTTTATCGAATAGATCATTCATATAAATGACTAATTTATACGATTGCGAAAAGCTTGAATATTATTTACGACATATATTAGATTTCTTACTTTGTTTCTGAAAATTTCTACCTAACAATTCTCTCATGGTCTCTCAGTAACATGTTTAAATCTTGTTGTATAGGAATCACCATGAATGCCAGAACTCAATTGTTTGAATTAAGCATGGAGGGCAGACAAGTGGACGAAGCAGTAGCAAGTATCTTTCACAGTGTTCTTTTTCATCGAAGTCTTGGGAAATTTAAGTACAAACAAGAAGGCAGCTATTCAGTTGGCACAGTAGGATACCAAGATGTCGACTGTGACTTTATTGATTTTACTTATGTTTGTTGTTCCTCGGTACATCTGGATCAAACTTTGAAACGTGAAATATCAGGGTTTTCAGAAGCTTTACGTTCCACCGATAGTCCAGGTTCTGGCCAAATATCCCTGGAATTCTTTCAAAAGAAGAAAAATCGTTGGCCGTTTCAACCGGAATGCATACCGTGGGAAGTGTGGACTGTACGTTTGGAACTTATAAAATTAGCAACAGAACATGAAAGGCAAATATGCAGGGAAAAAGTTGGTGATCTGTTAACTGACAAGATTCTTTACATAACAGAAGTAATGAACCGACACGACTATCTTCCTAAAATGCCGAATCAAGCTGAATTGGATCTGATCTTCGATACGTCATATCCAGACATACAGCCTTATCTGTTTAAATTGTCCTTCACAACGTCTAGTCCGTCGAGTACAACAATGGGTAATACAATGAAAAAATTGATCAAAGAGACATTATCTATTTAGTTGTAACAGTTTGCGAAGACTCATTAGCGCAATGCGTCTACAACGCGAATCATAATATTTTAAATAAAGAAGATTAACAGTCAGTGTTTAATTAACTGAAGAATTTTAGTTTCTTCTCGCCGAATCAAATCGATTCGTTTTACATTTTCGCATAAAACCGACTCGTATTCGTTTCTCTAATTCTGCCACGATTATTAGCCGAAGATTGGAGATTAGAAATTAGATATTAGTAAATTAGAAGCACAGAGAGTCGCGTAGTTCTCGTGCATGTTTTAAGTACGCCATTTTCGACGTATGTCCGTGTCAGTTCTATACTGGCAATACACGTCAAAAAGAGAACTTACAGAATAATACTTGAAATAATTACGATTACTTGGATCTGAAAAGTTCGTAAAATTTCTATAATAGAAAAAGAAAGAATCGTGTATTCGACAATTACGTCTTTGTAGATTCTTTTTGCTCTGCGTAGGCGATTTGTTAAGTTAGCTTCTACTAATCAATTAAATAGTGAATGTTTTTCTATTGCTTTGGGAATTCAAACTTTTCGTATTTTTATTGGTCCCAGGAGCGCAAGAATTAACTATTTCATGTTTCTACGTTATCAACATGACATAATCTCAGAGATGGTTGTCCTTCTTACTTCTCGAAAAGTTTTGTTCCAATTACAAAAGAGTGTTATTTGTAAGTACATATAGCAATGTATGTATGCTGTTCGTTTTAAAAAGAAAAATTCAACTATCAATTTATTTTGGTGGACGAAATTTTATTTGTTATACTATATTATATTTGAACGATTACTGCGTTACTACAGATATTGTTGGTCCTTGAAAATGAAACTAGAATCTGCATATGTACGTAAGAAAGGCATTGCGTTTTATCGGGATTGTGACATATCGGTCGGAAGAAAAAATTTAAACAAAAATGTTATCCACTTCGTAGATAGTCCAGTAATTAAATGGCTGTTGTAGATTACGAACAGTCGATAATTACAAATTTGGAACACGCGTATCGTTTGCGATTAACAAATATAAATAAAGCAAAGAGAAGAGACGAGTTTTCCATCGTTAAATCGTAATACATCGTTTCGTATCCAACTTAATTATTAAATATTTCGCGCGTTAAACAATGCAGTAAGCAATCGAGTAACAATGGCAAACGACAATGTATGGTTTCCGGACGGTGTTGAGAGAAATTTGAAATCGTGGCATTCAAAACATTACGAATTACTCGCACGAACACATTCGTAGTAGTGTATATGGAGTTTTCGAAAGTTTCATGCCTTCGTATCAAATTTTTACAATAGAAAAGAAAACCGTCAGAACATAGTAAATAAACTGTATAATAACTTGTATTGAGTGAAAGCGGCGACGCTGTTTGTTCATTAATTCGACGCATACCTTAGTGACTTTGTAGCGAATGAAAGTACGAGAGTAAACGAATCGAGAGAGCGAGAGAGAGAGAGAGAGAGAGAGAAAAATAGAACTCGAAGAGGAAAGATTTGTTTCCGCGGCAAGAGATGTTTGAACAAGTTTGACACGTGTATGCGGTAGTGTTGTAAATATAGAGAAGGAACATTTGAAAAATTTCGATCATCACGAAAGAAATTTCTACTTCGAGACCTGCTTTTTCCTTTTCGTCGGACTAGAATAATTATCGAAATTCGAAACGAAACGTGTTTTCGTTCGTGTGTTTGCGTTTCCTGTAACGTTTTTCTCAGCAGTCTGTCTAATTGTTCGTTCGTACGCCTCTAAATTCCTCGGTAACGATGATTGTAAACGCGTAAGCTCCCAAGTAAAAGCGATTCACACGCCAATAAACTGATCCCGGGCCCGCACGCAATTGTATGTGTACTCTACGTTGAAAATACGAGGTCGGTGCGTTATTGCGAATCACAAGAGAAGCACAATTCCGTTCGAGACAAAAACGTCCCGAGCATTGCCGTCGTTATAATGGGAGTGCAATGTTTTGATCGTGTATCTGGGTGCACGCGTGCATCCGGGCTGTGGGATAATGATGAAACGCGAGATGCTGATCGAATTCAAAGAAACAGACGCGTCTTAATGCACGAGTTTGATATTTTTATACGGGCATCGATTTTCCGAATGTTACTGTGTGGCAGCGATATGTATACCCATGCGCGTCGAGCGTCGCCTCGATTGTGTTCCAATATTTTTGGCGTATCGTTTCGCGTGTACTGTATACCGTGCCGGTGTGTACTATTGAAATTTCTGCGAACGCTCCAATTAATTGGTGATCCGGAAGTAACGAGACGCTTCCGTTGACGCGCGTTTTCTCGAATTTTGTTACAGAGCTCTCGGTACTCGTGCACGCGTCCCACGAGATATATCGGGAATGTACGCGCGTAAATATTTATTCGTCCACGTCGGCGCAAAATGCTACAAGTGCATAGAATGGAATTGGAACTATAGAATAAGAGAAGCAATGCGTGCTGGAGGGAAGAAAAGTGTGCGGTGGGGTAAACGGGAAATATTTTGGGGGGTGGGGTCGGAGGTGGCGAAAGAACGTGAATGACTGGACGTACACACAGGTGCAATGAACAATTTTACGAAACCGATTGTAGGATAAATGAATAAATACGATAACACGGCGCATGGAGGGAGATGTATGTAATTTAAGTTTCGATTCAACTAACTGTACATATGTTCAAATACGCATACATAAAGGCAGGTACACGAATAAGAAAAAAACAAAAATAGTCGGTAACGGACACGCGTAGGTGACAAGGTATTATGTATACATCTAGATAGAGTAGCGACAAAAGTGTTGCTTAGCTGTACCATAAGGTAATGGAAATGCTTTACACTCGATGATTTATCATGAGAAACCAGAAAGATAAACGATTTAATAAATTACTGTATTTTACAAGTCTGATTTCTTCCTGAACAGTGCTGTGGGCGAAAATGCCATTTTGGCGATCTAAAGTAATAACTTCTAAACCATTAGAGATAATCGAATGAAATTTAATAGGTAAAAAGGTAACATTTATAGCTTCAAATTGCAACGAAAATTAATTTGAATTTACACGGTGTTTATTAATTACACAGGTTTCAAACAAATTATAGAATAAGTGGAATTAATATACTTGTTCTTCTGCATTAATATTCCTGAAGTAAATCTGTAATTTCCGGCAGATTTGTTGCAAGTTGTCGCAAATGAATTTTTTTGCATTGTTTGGTCAACTAATCATAGTTTATCAGAGTATAGTCGGTGCAAGGTTCTATTAGGTTCCGGCTGAGATGTGCATGTTTATTGTTCCATTTACAAGCTCGGTACGTTGAGTGTTAACTTTTTCCTCGAACTTTGCCGACCTCCAGTGGATCGTGGTGGGGGGATAAAAAAATTTATCTCAGGTTTGCTTCCTTCGGAATGTTCTTAAAACATCCCCATCAGTCATTTATTTAAAAACAAAAAAATTTCCATTTTCGACCGCCGAAATCCCGTTTTCGCCCACTGTGAGCCGCACAGTGGTCCTAATCGATGAATTATGGAGGAAAAACATGTATCAGTGAATGTTTATGTACTCTACATCCCACAGAGACGCAAAGTGACCTCTGAAATAGTGTATATGAAAACGTGTGTTCTGATTACCTTGCGTTATAAATACTTTTATATTCATAATAATATGAATTCCACGGTTGAAGGTAAATATAAAACTACAAATTTATTTCGATTTAGTGACTCATATTATTATTTCTACTTCGGGACATCTTGTTATATACATGGTCCTCGTTTCTTTTGTAAGCTATTCCACGTTTTGTGGAGTGCAGAACCCAAGTTACTGAATGTTACTAATTGAAACAATTTTTAAGCAAGAGTAACACTCTTGTACTTGATATAAATTCCATAGTTTTCTGCCTTCAGTTGCCATTTTGTGAGAAGTAATTTTTTTTTGTAGACAGAGTGCGTGCTATAACTCGGGACATGGTTATTCACCTGAAAGAATTAGGTCTTATGCAGTCGTCTATGACCAAGAATCGTCATATACTCGTAAATTATTTAGAGAATGAGCTAGAAAGTACAGGAGGTCAAAATTTTTCAAGTGTAACGGATGCCCGCAGGCAAGGACGCCCTCCGAAGCCCGCGGGCACAGCCACGGGCAAGTAGAATACTGAATTATCATCAGAGGAATGCTAAATTGTATAATAATCATCTGTCCCAGTAAAAAAACTATTAATCGCATCGAACAAATATATAAATAACGGTATTGTGCTCAACAGAAAAATTGATTTTAGTATTTTTTCCTTCTAATTCGTCGATTGGGACCACTGTGCGCCGGTGCCGGTGCCGGTGCAGGTGCAGGTGCGGTGGCGGGGCGGCGGCTATATAGTACATAAGATCGTCGAGGGGAGTACATGATTTCGAAAAGAAAGCTGCCAGGCACAGGGAAGCCAAGTGAAAAGTATCCCAGACAGATGGTGTAATGCGAACGCCTGCGCGAAGGAACGGCGGCTCGACCGGTTCATTTCGCCAGCGATTTTCCATTCTCAGTCGTCGATGGAAAAGCTCGGCGTCGGATGCGTTTCGTTTCGTGTACACCGCAACCACCGTGCCTTACATTTCCCTCTACATTTTATCGCTCGCCTCTTCTTTTCATCCTTTCTCTCTCTTCTTCTCAAAGCAAAAGAAACAATCATCCGAGTGATCTCTTTGAATTTATCCCGGAAATGTATCCTCGGTATAGTATCAGTCGTGACCCCTAAGATGACTGGTATCATCCTACCTCGTTCTTCTCCTACATGAGCCAAGGAGACACCGAACAGGCCCGGCGGAATCGGGCAACAGGTGGCTCGAAATCAAGTATAGTGATCGTGCGCCCTGTGCGCGTGTATTTTTCCGTACGGTATGACGCGCGCGGACCGGAGGATGTTGAGATCCGGCGGCTAGATAGTTGACGCGCTCCCGATGGAAAAAAGAGGCAGTCGGACGGACGGGTCGCGAGCACGCAGATTGGTGCTATTTTCGGAGACTGTTTTCAACTGGTTAGCCTCGAGACACCGCAGATTTTCCTATTTTTAAGATAGCTCCGTTCGATTCGGCGGAACGGTATTGCCGGAAGCGACTAGTTTCTACGAAAAAAGGGGATAAGTATCGGTGGGATGCGCGAGCGGCTGTCGCGTGCAGTTGCCCGCGCGTTTTCGCTGGTGGTTCGCGCTGGTTGAGCACGCGAGAGAAAAAAGGGAGGACGATGATGGAGAGTGAACACCAGGAGGGAAATTGGACCGGCAACACGAGCCATTCGAACGGCGAGAACGACGTGATCTCGAACCCTATGGTGCAGATCGTCTTCTCTATATTCTACGGGGTGATCTTCATGCTGGGCGTGTTCGGCAACGTGCTGGTGTGTTACGTGGTGATACGGAACCGTCAGATGCAGACCGTGACGAACCTGTTCATCACGAATCTGGCGCTGAGCGACGTGTTGCTCTGCGTGCTCGCGGTACCGTTCACACCTTTGTACACGTTCCTCGGTGGCTGGATATTCGGCAGAACCCTCTGCCACCTGGTCCCGTACGCCCAAGGTGTCAGCGTGTACACAAGCACGCTGACCTTGACGAGCATCGCGATCGACAGGTTCATGGTGATCATACATCCGTTTCATCCCCGCATGAAAGTCGAGATCTGTTTGGCCGTGATCTTCGGCATCTGGGTGGTAGCTCTGCTGGTCACCCTGCCCTACGGGATCTACATGCGCCTGGACGAATCGCAGGCCTATTGCGAGGAACGTTGGCCGAGCGAACGGTTCCGGAAGATCTTCAGCATCGTCACCTCGATGCTCCAGTTCGCGGTGCCGTTCTTCGTGATCGCTTTCTGCTACACGCGAGTCTCGTTCAAGCTGAAGGATCGAGCGAAAACGAAACCAGGTACCAAGTCGAACAAGAGGGAGGAAGCCGACAGGGAGAGAAAGAAACGGACAAACCGGATGCTGATCGCCATGGTCACGATATTCGGTATCTCATGGCTGCCGCTCAACACCGTCAACATCGTCGACGACTTCTATCCGCCCACCAACGCCTGGACCTACTACAGACTCTGCTTCTTCATGACCCACTGTCTCGCCATGAGCAGCACCTGCTACAACCCGTTCCTTTACGCTTGGCTCAACGATAACTTTCGCAAAGAGTTCAAGCAAGTACGAACTTATGATCGGACCCCACCGGCTGCACCCTTTCGACTTCGGCACAATCTTCCGCTCGTTCCCATCGACAGTTTCTTTGATCCGCTTTTCTCTTTCCGTGACGTACGTCTCGTTTGCTTGAAAGAAATATAGTCAACGTTTCGTAAATCGTCAAAGGGATCGACCGAACAACAAGCTACCGAGCGAATGTACTCTTCCGCTCGTAAGTCTTAGGACAGTGATCATACTTGTATTCAACTCTGTAAAAATGAAACAATCGTTGAAGGATGCGAACAAATGTTTCCTTCTTTAAAAGGTCAGATGTCAAGGAAAGGATGCTGCACTCATATATCAAAAATCTTACTAAGAAGTAAAAAAATATTTATATTTTCTTTTCATCGAAGAATCCGTCGTCACGTTACTTTATTGCAGTTTTCACTATTCTTGGCATTCGCGTGATCAATTTCTTCGTACTTTCTGTTATTATATTGTTCCTTTCTCGTTCCAAAATATTCCATAAATGTGTTGTCGAAGTAGGGGAAAAGTTCCGTACCTGTCTGTCCGGTTAATTCCATAATGTTTCTATGGGATTCAAATCTGGCTATTTCATGATTTTTAATGAAATTATGTTATATTGAAGTTGTAATCATTACTGAACATATGAGGATATTTATATTATGTAGTTAACACAGTTAAAGGTTAATAATCTATACGAAATGCCAGAATTTTACAAAAAAACCAGAGGTGTCCTAAGACTTATGAGCGGGAGTGTATACCAGACACACATGTGCATAGTTTCAGAGGACATTTTCTATAACGAAATTCGTGTCGTTCCGCGTCCACAGGGAGAAAAATCTTTCAGGGCACGCTACCCTTATCTGTACTCTAATCGCGGTGTTTCTCCTTTGCTCGATCAGTCCAACGTCTGATGACACGTTGACTGTCATCACTAAAAAGTCAAGCCTGTTTTTGTGCGATAGATAGGGACTGCACGAAAGAAACCGCACAAAAAAAATATTCAAAAACTTCATAAATAGCTATAACAAATAATTTTATAAAGAAAATGAAAGAAAAATATAGATTTGTAAAGAATATTAAAGAAGATCTTTTATGCGGTGGAGAGGGACCGCATAAAAAATGTCTCACTTACAAAATGTGTCAAAGATTTACGAAGTGGCGAGAAAATGCTTTCCAAACAAAATAAATAATTAAATTACACATGAAAACATTTTTAAAAAATTTAATTTTTCATTTTAAACACGGAAAAATGTTCAAAATGCATCTAAAACGCGCATCTAATTGTTGTGATGAGTACATTACAAGGGTGTTGGCATTCGTATAAATGTAAAAAGATCGCACAAAAAAAAAAAACGCATAGGAAAGGACCGCACAATAACAGGTTTGATTGTAATTAATTAGATCAGAACCGGAGTTAACATTCGTCGGCGATGGCTCCAAATCGTAATGGAATTCATTTTGCGCAAATAATTACGGTAAACATTGCTTTTAAACACGGCGGAGAACTGTGTCACCCACATGTGGCCGACGTGACAGTCGACGCATAAATAAATACGGGACACGGAAATACGCGTATATATATATACAGTAACTTCCACTAATATTCCGACGCTCTTAAAAATCACATAACTTTGTCAATATTGGAGTATACTACTTGAATTTTTTTGAGAAGTTAGAACAATTGGTTCACTACATAACGTAAGAAAAATGTTTGATTAAAATTGCAATTGGTCGAAATTGCAGGGAAAGTACTAAAAGTTGTACTCTGAAACTTTTTTACGCGGGCTTATGTTAAAAGTTTAAAAAGTACGTTTTGTACATCTATATCAATTATACATATTATGAATATTTCTTCTAAATCGGTCAATATAAATCCACATAAAAAAGTTGCAAAATACAACTTTCAGTACTTTCTCTGCAATTTCGACCAATTGCAATTTTAATCAAACACTTTTCTTACGTTATGCAACAAACCAATTGTGCTAACTTCTTAAAAAAATTCAAGTCGTATGGTCCAATGTTAACAAAGTTGTACGATTTTTAAGAGTCTAAATATTACTGGGAGTCTAAATGTTAGTGGGAGGCTCACGAAAGTATTCGAACACCCTTTAAAACTGTATAACTTTTTTTAAACCGGACCAAACGTCCTGACCGTCAGGTCTGTGTATTTTGCAGGGGCGTAAACGTTGAACGATCGGATTTCGTTGTTAAATGCACCGGCGGTCTTCATCTTTTGTTTTTCTGCATTGTTTTCAAGGTACTCCCGTTCTTTTCGAGAACAACGGTCGAACATCAAGCTCCAAAAAGTGTCGAGGGATTTGGAATCGACAAAGCGTGCAACGGCAACAACACCCTCCAGGAATCGTTGCTCCCGAGTCAAACTCAGAGCCGAGCACCCAATCAGGAGGGTTGCGAATTAATTGTTTTCGAGGCAACCATTACCAACGCGTCCACAGAGCTCGGAGAAGAAGCTCTGTGACGCTACGCTGAATCTAGGCAATACCGTATCGTGGTAAGCGGATACTTTTTTTCTCTTTGACCTTCTCGTCGCGGAACAGTTTTTACCTTCGTACGAATTATTCAATTGTTATACACGTTATCTCCAACGAATACGTTTAATAGCGACACAACCGAATTTTAACACTAAACCTACCGAGCCTTAAAAGTGACTTGTACATATTGTCTAATAAAAATTACGAGATTGAATTTATTAGGATTTTGTGCGGTTCGTATTTCAATACATGCTCTACTAAATATATCTATTTAATTATTTCCCACGAAAAAATTTTTATAATTTTAGTAATTGTCAAATAAAAAATTTAGAACCGGTTATTTTGACCGCCGGTGGTAGGTTTAGTGTTAATAATAAATTCAACTAGAGTTATTAAGAAATGAAAAATTCCTACGGGCGATTATAGTGGCTTTCGGGAGTGGTAGGTTTAGACAAGAAGCGTTTATCGACTCTTCGACAGCGGAGCCTGGGTCTATTTTGGCCCAGACTATCAAAATCGAGTTATTTAAGATTCGATTCAATTAACCGTGTAACTATCGCGTTAGACGTAATGGACAGCCTAACAGATCAATGTACCTCAAAATACATATATGTTTAGAAATACTGATAAATAAAGCTGTGGATGGACTCGAGTATCGTCAGCTCTATTAGCTGTAAAATTGTTCCGCCATTCGAATGTTAAATTCAATTTGAATTGTTCGCAGCTCGTCTGATCCGCTATTATGAGGCAAAGGGTTAATGATGCCCTGCGAGCTATACATTTCACTCGATCCACCCTTCAATTTACTTCCACCACTCCATTTACTTCCATTTACTTCCTCGCTTCTACAGTTTCAGTTTCGTTTATTTTCCGTGCGCATGCCGGCAAATTGACCAGAAGAGTAATGAAAATCGGGGCTATATCTGCGGTCCATTTTTCCGTTGAAAGCTTGTTCTTATCGATTCGAGTAAACCCGTAAGGGTGTCGCTTCTCGAAACCGATTACGTTATCTGTTGGCTGTCGGTCGATGGGGTTTCGATGAAAGGTATTGGCAACGCAGAGATTGCGTCGCCGCTAACAAATTGTAGATCCACTTTAGTTTCAAGCGTAACATGTCGTCAAGGTAATAAACCTTTCCGATAAACATTTCGAAAGCGGCTTATGAACGAGTGTGCATAAACTGTGAAGGGACGCGTTGAAACACACGTCGAAACCGAGTCTCCGAAGATCGAGATCCGAGAGGAAATAAAAATTGCCGACACTATGACTCTCGCTGGGAAAAAAATATTTATGTATCTTCACGTCGCGTGAAAAAGCTGAATAAGCCGATTCGAGCGAACCGAACTTTGTTGGACTCTCTCAAATACCCAGAAGTTGAAGAAGCATCCGCTATGATGAATCCCAACTTCGCAATTCCTGCTTAATTAATTCTGTTTCGGTACGTGATTAAGCTACAGATTTTAAATAACGTTTTCTCTTTTCTTCTTTTATTAAGCATTCGAAGTCTCGTGAGAAATTTATTTCTGCTATACAAAAATACAGTTTAGTACAGTAATATATTATACGTAACACACATCAATTACGCAATACATCATTTTAACTTAATTTTTAGTCGCGATTCTAAATTTTAAGCTTACAATTTTTTTTTAAAGTTGAAGGAAGATATAATTTTCTGTAATTGTCTATTAGTTGCAATCGGTACGAGTTATATATATAACAATTCAAGTCCAGAGGAAGTCCGTGGGACTTGAATTTCGGACGTCCCTGGACATCCGAAATTTAGATCCCATGGACGTCCCTCAGACGTCGAAAATTTAGATCCCACGTACGTCCTTAGAACGTAAAAAGCGGACGTCCATTGAAAAATAATTATGATGGTCACAATAAGTTTGCGAGAATGTCCTTTACGGGCATACAATGAAATTATCACGGTTGAAATTTGGGAAGTAATTTTTTCCTTTAGAAAGGGCTTTTTGTTTACAATTCCAGTGGTTTCTGAGCTTGCGGATTTACGAAAATAGATCGATACAAACTAAATCTTTAAACATATATGTATTTCCGTATATACCAGGGCGAACAGATGCCAAAATGAACGAGTTTCTAGAAACAGTTAGTTTTAGCACTCCCCACTGTTTATATTTGTTTGAACAACAAGAATTATGATATCCGACATGCATGACGCCATTAAGACAACCTCGAGTAGCGCTCTACTAAGTGAATAGAATAACAATTGTTCGAAAGACAAAGGATCGAAATAAAATGTTATTGTTGTTAAACGCGTCGTGATCGATTGTTCTCCATATATCGTGCACACTCTTCCTTCGTCCGTTCCATCGCGTTGCACGTGCACGTGTTAAATACATGCACGTATCTACATTATTGTTGGGTTGCCAAGCTGCTTTCACCGACACCGTTCCGTGTCCATTATCATGCACTATCGTACGCTATCCGCTATCGTTCTTTATCGTCGTTCGTACTTTACCTTTGTGCCTTTAGTTCCGCGATCCCGACCTGAAACTGCGTCCACCTTTCAAGCGTTTCTGTTCCACTCAATTCCAATACCTACAGAACTCGCTACCAGTTGGAAATGATTTATTTCTAGCTAATGCAACCGTTGCTGTACATATGTGTTATCGAGAAAATGTTGACGCATTTAAAAAATTTCAATACAAGAAAAACGATTCTATTATACGGTAGAAACATCGGTTTTTTTTACTGTTTTTATTTGATAGCTATGTATGTACGTTGATGGTATTTCGTATCTGGCGTGTTACAGAAACGACCATGTTTATCAGAGAGAAGCGAGGCCGTTGTGCTAACAGCTCTTTTATTGGGGAACATTACAACCGCTCGAAATAATCGAGTAATACCTGCTGCGACTGGTACAATTGATCAACGATCCAAACGACATCGATCGATCGGCACGATGCCACCATTTCTTTTGCCGCTTCCACGAAGAAGCAAAATTCTCTGTTCTACGGAGGAAAAAAGTACGATATGAAAATCGCTGGAAAAATCGATACCGTGTACGTGTAATAACAACCACGCAGGAAGATCCTCGAGGGCGACCGCTTCTCCCCTTCTGGCCAGCTCCGATTTCAATTCTACAAGTACTGCTCATTATCCTGGCAAACGATTGCGGTAATCCGAGTCTACCTCGCGAAGAACGAGACTCTCGCCGGGAGACAAATGGGCCAAAGGGAAGAGAGAATGGGATACTGGCTGGAGCAGAGGGAGCAGAAATAAACCATAATTAGTTCAGTTCCGAGAAGGAGTCGAAAGAATATACCGATTCGGATTCTCTCCTTTTCCTTGCCCGCGTTTCTCGCGCAACACACGTTCGCCGCGAAAAGAGAAAAAATGGTCGAGTCTAAAAACATTTCTGTATTTTTATTAACATTTTTACACATTTTAATAGTTACATCGCGGACCGAGGTTCGCGTTTCTTTTATACAAAGGTAAATACAATATGTAAACAGCAATGAATACGGCCCTGGAGTTAATCGTGTGCGACGTACTCTCTTCGAAATATTTTCATTTGGCAAACAATAACTCTTTTACTCGTGTTCATTTCCATCCGGGTGCCCGGGTGTGTGTACACACGCGCAACATGCGAACGGCTCTATATACTTTCTGTATCGGATACTCATATTATTGTCATCGTGATTGATGTCATAGTGATGATCTTGAGATATGTAGTATCTGACACGGTAACGGTAGTAACGTCCGTTGATATTCCGTTTATTTACGTGTAGAATTTTAATCAGTTTCCTGAAACTGAGTTCACGTTTGGCTCGTTCGCACGGTGTACGCGCACAATCTGTTGATTCGTCTATTTTCTTTGCTGTCGTCGCCTAGCCTCGCATAATCCAGCTACGAGCGGTAGGTTAATGCCAAAGGGAGTAGTCTTGAATAGATACGTAACCATTACCCGCGACAAACAAAATCAATGATCATATTTCAACGAAGCGGTTAACGATTACGTTCATTGTATCAACAATGTGAAGCGTGGAGGAAAATTTGATTAATTAAATTTATTCTCTAGATCGGCTCTAACGCAAATATATTGTGCGCACACAATCCGTAATCTCTCTGGCATTAACGTTGCGTATTTCGTGACGTTCCAAAATACAAATGATCTTTGTTCTTCTCTCTCCCATCTCTGTGTGTTCCTTTGATCAACGTAAAAATTATTGAAACGTTTATTGACAGAAATATACAGACGAATTTCATCTGATCCACAATTTTAATCGTAGAGCATCCACACCGTTCAAGTAATACCGAAATAATCGTTTGTCACGTACAAAGCCTAGATTCTCGTATAAACGTAGCGCCGGACTGTTAGTGATCTCCGTTTCCAAAACTACCTCGTCCGCATTGTCTTCCATCATTGCTTGTATCGCCCTCCTTACCAGATTCGATCCGACTTTTCGCTTTCGATATTTCACATCGACCGCTAACATTGCAATGTATCCACGTTTTATCACCTTCCTGTGGATATCCAGCTTGCAGACAATGGCACCGATGCACTTGTCACCATCCATCGCCTTGACGAACAAAAAGCAAGAATTTTTCTGTAAATTCTATACCTGCAAGACAAAGGCATCCAACGAAAACTGGCTAAAAGTTCTTACACTTTCTTGATGCGTTTTATTGTCGCATCTGAAATGTCGGTTTTTTGGTTTTACGTTTTACGCATACGATCAAAAATAAATGGAAATACGAAATGGAACAATGCGTCTTTGATTCTGAGTTGAAAGTTACTAATATTTTTCAAACATCTTTAACATACATGCAGGTATACGTACCAGAAAACATAATTTTGGCCAATTATGAATGAAGTATCTATATGTGTAAATAGAGTAAGGTTCGCTCAGATCTTTTTGTATCAAGTGCATAATGTCGGGCATCTGTAGTTCGCTCGTATAACTAACGTATTGGATGTTACTGTCATCAGTTTCTGAGGACAATGTTTTTGCTTCCTCTATATAATAAAAATAAAATATAAATAAATTGGTAGGAATACGATTTGTATTGTATCAATAATTAAATATGTATCAATAATTAAATATCGATCATGTAACTGTACAAACTCCAGAAATTTTTTAACGCAATTACTTTCGACCTAGCTGCTTAACATTCAATAACGATTACACAGTCAATTTAATCATATTGTATAAATATCTCCTGTGAAGACAACAACATTTAGATACGAATTTGCCATACCGTGCTCGTTGAAATGACCTTGTCGAGGCATTCCATTTGTACGTGGTTCTTCGTACGTATCGCTAGTTGCCAAACTCAATCGAGACTTAATATCTAAATTCATGATATCCGTTACAGAATTTTCCGATTCTTCTTCGATATTAATTGGTTCAGCCTCCGATTCGCTAGTATCTGTAACGTTGTTCAACTGTACGCTTTCCATTTTTCGCAATTTTTCTATATTTCCGTTGCCCGAATTCCACTTCTTAAGGTAGTATGTTACGGCACACACTCTTCAATCGAATTTTCATAATTACGGTAAACTGATTCACCTATTGATACTATTTCTACTTTAAAATCCGGATATCCGACATAAACCGTTCAACAACGGGCACCATATTGAATTTTCTGTGATAACAGCTACCAGCGAAGCATAAACAATAATTTCACAAGAACCAACTGTACTTTGCCAAATACGTATGTATCTTTCACGATATATGAAAATGCGCAATGTACAGTGGTAAAAACGGTCGATCTAATAGGCTGGTAGCTTAGTTGTGTTGCCATAGATGTCGCCGCAGATCTTCTCAAAAAAATTTAATATGCGTAGGTTCACTCAATATATTATTATCAGAAGAAATATACTAGAATGTCCTTTGAAAATCATAAAAATTACTTTATTAATACAACACCAACATTTCCTTAGAAGACGTGTTATCAGAGAGGAAATGAGAGTGCTCACCCCGGGATTTTGATGTCCGCGGTATAGTGCTGCTCTCTATTCTAATTTTTAGCCTGGACCAGAACCTGCATCATCTTACCTGCATCATTAGCAGCGGATTCCAAATAATGCCAGAGTGGACGCTACTTCTGCCAGACGCTACTTCTGAGAGACTCTTCTCTGTAGGCTCTGATCCAGTGGATCCAGCCTAAAAGATGATTCTAATACAGGCTAAAAAGATGATGCAGATTCAGGTCCAGGCTAAATAGATGATGCAGGAAAAGTGGGGACACTAAAACCCCGAGCGTGAGCACTCTTATTTCCTCTTTGTTATTATTAAATTACCAATGGCAGGCGTTTCAAAATAAGTAGTAATACATTTGTTATTTCTTTCAGCATTATGTTTTACGAATTCAAAATTTATAACGAAACACAAGAATAAAATACATATATGTATTTTCAGTTACATTTCTCATTCTAAGACGATGTCTTCAGCCAATAGCGACAATGCGTGCGATGGTAGGGAAGTAAAAAAATGTCGCTATTGGCCGAAGACATAGTTTTAGTGTGAGAACGTAAACACTTTGCCTAGTCATCATCTGGCGAAAAGATGGTACATGATAAATGCAATACGAACATATGTTTAAAAATTCGAAAATGAATTTTTCCTTTAGAGATGCGTTAATCCTTCTGTTAATATTAAATCCCTGTTAACAACTGTCCTATATTCGAGTTCACTACAAATTGTATTTCCACTTATTATTCCAAGAGGGCAGTTAAGTTCCCTCGCGACACCGGAAGTGTGTACAAGCCTTACTAGCATTTTGTAATTTCAAGTTTCTTTTGGACCTTCGGCACGATGGGTGAGGCATTCGATTTTATATAATTTATCTTTTTATCGTCTTCAATCAGTGTTTTCTATTTAGATATTATTCATTTTCATCTATCGGTAGAGTATATGTATATCTCCTTCTTTAATTGATATATATATTATTTGGATAATAATAACGTAACAACTTTCAAATTTATTTGTTATCCGCTTCGACCAGCACTTTGTCATTTTCCTCCGCGCACGACAACGTGTGTATGTTATTCTTCTTCACGTTCGGTGATTTTTGTTATGTATTGTATCTTCTGGTTCTATGCAAAACAAATACAAAGAAATTGATCGTTTATAGGTATTTCTCGTGATCACTGGCATAAAAGACGAGCGACTGGTGGCAAAAGGAAACCCATCAGAAAGAAGAGGAAGTTTGAGTTAGGACGTCCAGCTGCAAACACTAAACTTGGAGCTCAACGTATACATACGGTATGATCAAAGAATACCTTATAAGATAATTTCATGTTTATTTAAGTAACATATTATTAATAGATTATGGAATGATGAATACCTTTACCTACTCTGAAAGTTGTGAAGACTTTAATCTCACAGCGTACTGAATGAAATCAAGAAGTTAATAGAACATATTTGTTTTAAAATAACTGTAATTTTCATAGATGCCTTTTTTTCTTTTTCAAACTAGGTACGTACACGAGGTGGTAACAAAAAATACAGAGCACTTCGTTTGGACACAGGAAACTTTTCCTGGGGTTCTGAATGCGCTACAAGGAAGACACGTATCATCGATGTTGTTTATAACGCGTCAAACAATGAATTGGTGAGAACAAAGACTTTAGTGAAGAACGCAATTGTCACAATAGATGCAACGCCCTTCAGACAGTGGTACGAAAGCCATTATGTTTTACCCCTTGGGCGTAAAAGAGGTGCTAAATTGGTAGGTAATTCATTTTCTTTCTAAATATCTTCAAGACTAGAATACTTTAACAAATAAAACACGAATGTGTGCAGACTGAAGCTGAAGAAGAAGTATTAAATAAGAAACGTTCAAAGAAAGCTGAAGCTAAATATAAAGCGAGACAGAGGGTTGCTAAAGTAGAACCTGCCCTGGAAGAGCAATTTGCAACAGGACGTGTACTTGGTAAGAAACATCTTCTATTTGCTAAATTGTATATTATTAATGTCAGAATCTGCATAGCATGTTGATATATTTATGCGTTGCTACTTTTTAAATCCTAGTAACATCTCTTATAACATTTTTATTTAATAGTATTTCCTTATTGTACAATATCTTTTTTAAATGCAATTTTTGAATAAGTAAAAATAATTATTTTCTAATTTGAAATGAATATTTTTGAACCTGCTGAATTTTGAACGAATGAATATTTGATTTTTCAGCTTGTATAGCAAGTCGACCTGGCCAGTGCGGTCGTGCTGACGGCTACATGCTCGAAGGAAAGGAACTTGAATTTTACATGAGAAAGATTAAGAGCAAAAAAGCTAAATAAACATGTAACTATGGGAAGAAAATAAATAAATCCGAATAAAACAGAAACTGAACTAAACATTTGAAATCAATAATGAGCAGTAACACAGATTTTATGCATATTTTCGAATTCTTGTATGGGTAATCAAATTGAAGTAAGTTTACACCATTATTCGTATAATACATACGCCAATCAGTAGAAAGTAGTATATATTTATTTATTGCTCGTTACTTATTCATTTACTTCATATTCAGTATACCTTAGAATACTTTGCTTTCGTACATTTATATGAATATTAACGATTTTGTATATATATACACAGAATAGCGTGCATAAGCGGTCTTTCCATTTCTTGATAGGTCTTTAAATTAAAATCTTATTTGGGTCAACAATTCCCCTAACAACACAAACGAAAATATAATTTTTCACTACTGGGTCATTCTTTGTACGTGAACTCTTTTTCCAACCACTTTTTTTTATGGTTAACTTGAAGCTGGACAGTAATTTTTTATCCCTTCTTGTTTTTACCAATTTCAATCGAACTGAGTCGAGTACAAATACAATACGAAACAAATATTAGGGAGTAAGAAGAGACGTATAAATCGTGCTTCAATATCCCCTAGGAATATTTTGACATGATCAATCAACTACGCATAATAATTGATGTGGAGCCAATTTCTGAAACCGTAATCAATTCTTATCTGATTATAACACGTCGGCCGAACTTCAGAAATAACGCGTTAGGGGATAATCCTGACTTTTCGTTTGATTTTATGATCTTATTCTAGGCGATGAAAGAAGTTACAATGTTCGAGCTCTAAACATATTTATAATCCGTTCAAAACTATTAACTAAAATTTTTAAATGTTTACAACATTCGAAATGATTATAAGCTGTAACATATAACGCCTTTATCGGTTTATCCAAAGGCTAGTGATTCTGCTACTTAGCTTAGAGTACTATGATTATAAACTATCAAAATTATTTAGAAAGCGACAATCGGTTAGTGAAAAATATGTTTTTCTGTTGTTTTTGTAACTTGTAGATACCGAAATAGATGGAAATTTTGAAAATATTTACTTAATTCTGGCAAGAATTATAGCAACAGGTATTTTAACTATATATTATAAAAAAACAAAGCAATCGGCTCACCACTAGTTCTTCAAAAAAAGTTGTGAAAGGTATTTAAAGACAGCCCTTGTAGCTCCGAAAATTCATTCAATTTCGAAAAATAGTTTAGTAAGTTCCGAAGTGGAAAGATTGAAGAAAATGTACATTTTTTAGACCCCAAAAGTCGGAATAAACGAATTGACACACTAATGTGTTTGTCAACTCTTTTGTCGTGTGATTATTGGAATGATAACTTAAAAAGTATGAAGGGTCCAAAAGCATATCCAATGTAAGTAGAATGTTGCAATTTTGTCCGATACTCATAACATTACACACTACTAACATTGACTAAATATAAACGAAACTAAGGCAATCACTCATGTCATTAGCGCATATAGACTCGGTGAATAAATATTCTTTATTTTGTTTTTTGTCGATTGCATTTTTTACATTATAAAAACTGTTGTACAAAGTACTGTTTTGTGTCACGTGTAAACACAAAATGCGAAGGCGATGAAAATGGGATAATAGTGTATTGGGGTATTACGAAAAAGTTTGAGAAAAGATTTTATGCTTGAAAATTGTGACTTCGTTTTCAAGGACTTACACGGATGCGCTCTAGGCCCTCCATATAGTTGACGCCACATTTTGAGTATTTATCATAAGTCGTGGCATCACCTGCTGCTGATTTGCATTCGCAGCAGAGCTAGTGACCATAGTGGTGAACGAAGGTTTTTGAGCGCATGTTCTCATATGCGTTGGCCAATGCGATTGTTGACAGGGATAGTCACAGTACGCCGTATTCCAACAACAATAAAACAATGCTTCACGACCACACATTATACACCATTGTTTGCGTTTAATTTCTTCTATGCAACGCAATTTCTCTTCTTCAGCTTCTCTACGAGTATCCTCGATAGCTCGTAGCCTCTCGGCTTCCAAACTTGCCTTCATTTCCCTTAATATTCGGTCTACAACAGAAAATTTTTTATTATATTCAAACATAAAAATCAAAATATAATAAGCGTTCGATAAGATAAGTAGCCGTTAGATATGCTCTTTGCACACATACAGTGTGTCCGGTTTAAGTGTGAACAGTTAAATATCTCGAAAAATATAAAACATACAAAAAAAAAGATTCAGATAAAAGTTGTAGAACAGGACAGATATCATGCTGATATTCGTATGACCTTAAAATGAGTCTGAAATGCCCTGTGATCATCGGGTTTAAGTTAAAAAAAAACTATATTGTTTATTACTTATGCTAACATCGAAACGTTTTCAAAACACTAACTAAACGTGTCTTTAGTTTAAACCATTCTCAAGATATTAAACGACAAAGTTGCCGTGCCGCCGGCATTAGCGTTATCCGATGTACACCGCGAGGAGGTTGCTCGGTCGGACTTTGTACATCATGATGGCATTAAAAAGAGCCGATGATATGTGTATTTAATTAAATGTAATGTAATGTGTGAAAAACAGTCCAACATGATGATCCAAAAATGAGTGGGACTCAGGTAAATACCATTCTTGATCCTCCGGCTTTCGAAATTTTATTTCTTGAACACCTCCGGTATTCTTTTCAAGAATTCTTTTTCGAAATTTTGGAGCATTGTTGTTGTGATTGTTCCTCATACGTCTACGATTCCTGCACGTAATTCGTTTACGTTGTCAACAGTGGCGTTCTAAACTTCTTGCTTTAAGTGGCCCCAAAGGAAAAAGTCGTTCACAGAAAGATCTGGTGATTTTGTGGCGACGTTATTACTGTTACTTCAGCAATATCATTAGCTATATTGACTGTTGTCAATTCTTAGAACCAATGTTATTTACAAAGTCAATTCTCAGTCCGACCAAGCAACCTACTCGCAGAGTGCATTGAACAATGCTATGGCTGGTGGTATGGCAACATCGTTCCATATAAAGACACATGTAGGTAGTGCTTTGATAACTATTGATAATATTATAATTTTATACTTTATTACATAGAATGCAGTTTAATTTAAAAAAAATTCAGTCTACACATCCACTATCCGTAAAAAAAAGATTACTGTTACGTTACGGCCTTCTGACCATCACAGAAAAATTGATGAGCAAACTTTCTTTGTGTCTGTGCAAATAATGAAAATGATTAGACTTAATGATTCATCCTATTATATGATGAAAAGCAAACAGACGAGTTACAAAGAACAAATCACTTTAGAAAAAGAGAGAAGACGGAAAGAGAAAATAACGGTTTCAAACTGTTTTATGTCGGTACCGATTGAAACAGTTATGAAGAACCAAAATAATATTATAACTGTTATGATGACATCAGTTACAGTTAAATGTTCTTGAGAACCAATGTTATTTCGGCTGTATAACTGCTATATATTTCAGTTCTTCGTAACTGTTTCGAGAACCGAAATTGATAGTAATTGTTTTTAATCCCTGCATCTGTACCCATGTCTACTCTAGGATACCTAGCACAGTCATGTATTGAGCGATTTGTATATTCCAGGAAAGACTATAGATGACGTACCGGTATTGTGCTTCAGTTCAGCTAATTGTTGTTGATGTTGCCATCTCATACGTTCTATTTGTAATCTTAGAAAATGGACAGTTGCCTGATGGTTTTCAGACGTTGCATTCTCGCTATTTTGATTTCCTCGAGCTGCTTCTTTATACGCCTCTTCCATTAACTGGGCCATTTTTCTGGCCAAATCTTGAGCACCGTGATACAAGCGAGCACTTATTGGCCCAGCTTCCGGAGGAAGCATTTGATATTCGGTAGAATTTTCTGTCTGATGGGCAGGAATATAAACTAAAGAGTCTATCGAATTCGATAATAAACTAGTTGATGAATGTGGAATAAGCTGCGGACAAGCACGAGTCTTGTTAGGTAGTGATTTTCGGGCTTTGCTCTCTTTCTTTTGATGGGGAATTGGCACCGGATCTGTTTGCTTATGCTGAATCGTTGAAACATCGTCGATCTTTTCTTTCTCAGTCACCGACGAACTACCAACAGATTTTTTCGCGGTGGCATCGGGAGTACCATTATTCATGGCAAAAAGCAACGCAGATGACTGATCGGTAGAGCCTTGTCTAGATATTTGAGCAGTTTCAGCATCATTAATTCGAGCTTTGTTAGAGGCTGATATCGGCACAGATGCTGACACTGGAACATCGCTATCAGGATGTTTTGAGGAACCTTTCAGGGACAATGTGTCGATTTGTTTCACCAAATTTTGATTTTCTTCGCTCGCAGAAGACTTCAAAGCCTTCTCAGCATTTACTTTGTCAACCATTCTGGTTTTCGGTTTATAGACTTTCCCTGCAGTCTTCGATGTCTTCAAATTACTTTTCTGCAAAGAGTTTGTAAAACTCTGATTCGTTTCATTTTTATTAACAAGAGCTTTTAACAGAGAGGATTCTTTTTTGAGCACGTGAACCTCATCTGTCGAGTGCTTACCTACGTCTGTTGCTCCTTCTTTCAATAAACTTTCTGATGATTTCGCGCTAACAGTTGCTAATTTCCCGGCATTATTATTTTGTTCCATTATTGGAACATTCGATTCGCTTGAATCGAACTTTTTCGACACATCCTTTTCATTACCACTGTTTGTGTCGAGTGTAACTTTACTTGAACCAGGTTTTGAGTCCTCCTCGTTCGTTGTTGTTGAATTCGCTAATGTATTTTTATTTATTCTCGTGTCCTCTTCTTTCGCGATCGATTCGTTCGAGTTTATAGAGATATTGGAACCATTGCTCGAAATCGAGATTAGCTCCACCTCGCTCGATCGTTCGAGATCTTGTACTTTAGGCAGTTTATCGTCGGCTTTGTATTGTTCGGAGCTAGTCTCGCAATCTGTCGATACCTTGTTTTCGGTGTCGGAATTGTCAGTTTTCTCTGAATCACTTGTTGTTGACTTTGTTGCTTTACTATGTAGCCGTTTCTTTAGAAACGGTTTCTTTTTAGGAGTTAAAAATTCCGTTGATGTACAATTGTTCGAGCGAAGAGGATCGTAATTCGGTAACATTAATTTAATTTGCATTGGATCGTGTGGATTATACTGCACTTTGGGAGGCGCAAACTTGAACTGACCAAACACCAGTTCAAGCTTCCGACAATGTCGAGTGATTTCTCGGACACATTCTTCCATATCTAGTTTTCTTTTACGCGGCAACGGGACAGGTGGATCTTCAGAATATAAGTATAAATCTCGTGGTGGTACCCAAGCACGATCGTGTTCCCCGAAGAAACGTACGTCCACAAAACCTTGAGAGTTTATGCGAGGCATTGCTTTAGCCGGCCAAAAGGGGAAACCTTTTAGTTTGGCCCAAACCAGTGGATGCGGACGGCGACAAGGCTCGATAAACCACGACGGTTGTGGTCTCGGTAGGTTTCTTCCGTGAGCGTAACAGTCGGGACAAGCCTCGATTTCCGACACCTCCTGACGAGCCAATTTAATCATCTGTTTTGCTGCATTCGTTAATTTTGATGTATCCGTATACACGCCTCCACCTAAGTAAGAACCATGCCTTCAAATCAGTTGTTCAAATTACCTATTATGATTTCTACATCATTGTTTTAACTAAATTTACAAATATATATTACATACATGTATTAAACACAATACAATTATGTTGTATCCATTTAGCATCGGCCATGAACGCGTCTGTACTACCGTATAGCTTAGCGCGCACGTTTGATTCTAAAAGGCTCAAATCCATTGGTTTCACCACATACTCCATATAATTTGGAGCTTCCGAAAGTTCTACTGGTTTCCAAAACGGCTCCGACTGTATCAAAGATGTTCGACTATAATTTCACCGAACAACAAAATATAAACAGAAAAAAAGAGACCAATACGCACACCGGGATATTCTCTCATCCTCTCGACTACATGTTTCAATAATAAACACAATTGATCAACCGATAATTGTGCCATTGCTGTCGAACGCGTTTCTGCATTTTCTGCTCGCAAAATAGCTGCGCATTCACCGCATATCCAATTTTGGATAGACGTTGATTGCATTCCTATGCATTTGCGATGCCATGACCGAGGACATGCACTGCAATGGGCTTCCACGGATTCTTTGTGGCAACGCCAACAAAATCGATCGTTCGTATTTCTTTTCTTTCTTTTACTTCTTAAGTTGCTTTCCTCGGTGAGCGATTCCGCGTCTTGAACACTACAAAGTCAATTAAGTTCTTATCTCTGCATAGTTTTCATCTTGATAAAAAATTCCCTAAAGTAGCATTAGCTTCTCTAAAACGATTAAGAGTTTAATTGTAGCAAATTGAACCCATCAAATAATATTAAAACATATATGGATAACTTGGTTAAGAGAACTACTAAGAATAGAATCTTTATTTACACTCACGTTAAATTCCGTTGTTTTCGTTTTAAATTATTTGCAGTTCTGATCGTAGGTGTTTCTTTTGTGCTTGTACTCTTATTAATCCTAGGATTGTTTTTTGACACTGGAGTAAGTACATCTGAGTTTTCTACATTCTGAACACACTCTACTTTATCTATGTTACATTTAATTTCTTTCTTAATCCCTTCTAGAATAATCACCTCTTCCTCGTTTTCCATTTTCTCCGCATCACAGATTGTAGCTTCATTTTTATTTTTAATGACACCTTTTGTATCTGTGTTTTTTTCATCTTTGCTAGGAGTATCAATAAGATTATCTTGTTTGATTTCTGTGTCTAGAGGTTTAGAATCTTCTGTCTTAGATGTAACTGGACATTGTTGCTGTAAAGAATTTGTGGAAGTTCCTTCAACTTTTGTGGATGTCATTTTTGTTCATTGCATGTATTTACTTCAATAGAGATTTGCTAGACATCTAAATAGAAAATATAAGAGTTAGGAACCGTATGAACATAGGGGAACTCATGTCTTACGTATCATATAACTTAATTTATGTTTATCTCTTTTCGGATTTTAATGAACCATTTTAAACAAAAACAAAATACTCTATATGTTTGTGTACAGCAAGGGACAAAATTAAAAAAGTTAGACACAAAAAAGAAAATATGCATTAAGCATGTTAAACATCATGAATGCTACCATCTAAATGGAGCATTTCTTAATGTTTATGTATATTAGAATGTATTAATAACTTTTAATTGTGAAGTAATAGTACCAAAAAAAGAATATTGCGATTAGGCTCTATATAAGCAGTATCTATGAAACATAGCTGTAAATAATTCAAAGCATTAACAAACTAGCAACACACAAGATCACTAAAAATATATGTTTCCTAAAATCAATCTAAAACATTCTGATTGATAATAGTATGATTTAGAATACAGTAATAGTAGCTAGACAAAATTGTTTTATAGTGTAGAATATATTCTGTACTGTAATAAATAGACAAAACAATTACCATCTATGGATTTTGTATATATGAGTTTATGTATTGAAGCAACCAAAGATCCTGACTGTAGTTTTGTTTAACAGATACTTCCTAGAGGTCAAATGAACCACTTGTAATATAAATTCTAAACAACATGGATAGGCGACATATATCACTTACTAACACGGCATTACATCAAACAGCACGAGCAATCCTTCCCCCTCTGACATGCCCGCCTTCCATAGGCTAGTGTCTCCATCTCTCAATAATATTTAAAACTAATAAAATCACGTGACTCCGTATATAGGCTATTAAAAACAAAAGTAGTTAATTCTTTTGATAAGTATTTGCATTTTTATTATATAAATACCTCTTTACATACCCGTTACATAACGATATCATTCGTACACAATACACATACATTCATATAAAATATATTTATGTATAAATATATACATGCATAGCATATATGCATATACATATACATATTTACATATACATAACTATATATGCATGTATCAAATATGTGCATATTTCAATTATTACGTTTTTTATCTGTTTACATAAGTATACATAAATCAACGTACATATCTTTCAAACAAATTATCAGTTTGCGATGATGATATTCTGAATCTTTTTTCATTTAAAGAGGTTATCTTCGGAACAAAACAAATACATTTTACTCTTTATATATCCCATACGGACAGTTTAATATAATCCTGCCGAAATAAAGTGTCGTAGGAAATTATTCTGAAGCAGTACCTCTCAATCTGATATTCACTTTTCATCGTTGTATACAAGTTTAAAAAATTTCAAATATATTTCCAACTGTTTTCGTGTGTATGTATTTGCTAAATACATATATACGTTCGAAATATGAATGATGAATTATCTATGTCTATATGACAGCAGGTACCACAACGACATTTATCAAAAACACTACATACATCGAGATCACAGATAAAAGTATTATTTTTATAGATATTGCATTATGCGTTAAATAGACTTAAAAGTTTATGTATACATATATGTATACATACATAATGCTGCTCTCTAGACTGTATTCTGTATTACAAGCTGCTGCATGAAGTGCACGCTCGATTCATAAACTTAAAAAAAATCCATACAGACTGTGCGTGCAATGCATTTTTCTGCCTATGGTTCTGAATTACCGACTCAGTAGAGTAATAATAAAATGCGATATCTGGCAATATGCAATCTCTGTACATAGGAAGTCTAGTCTTGTAGGAAGTCTGTGATCAATTTCAACACGTATTTATTCACACTCACACAGGTACTTACACAGGAATTATAAGACACGAACGCGTATTTGAGAAACATACATGAAAACCGTATCATCTGCAATTATCTTGTTCTTGTCTTTCTACAGGTTCTCTGCTAAAAAAAATAAAAGTTTCATTCAGAACATATGTTTGGGATTATTATGAAGACTGTATTTAAGCATGCATATTGTAAAGCTAGAAAAATGATTTTTTTATCACACATATATAAACAATGTCGCCAGATCAAGACTTGTGTCCCCCTTCTTAAAGTCAAGGGGATCTTCACTTTGTTTAATTCTGACTGTTGTGCAATCTGATTCGTTGATACTAACGCTTCGACCAATAAAAGAGATACGTGCGTCTAACAACCAATCAGATTGCATGTACGATCTTCGTACATATATATACATATACACAGGCAAGCCCAATGAAATTTTGATCACGTGATTAACCAAGCCGCCGTTATGTTTTGATGGAGTTTATACCTAACAAAATGAACATTAAAAATCATATTAATTTGGTTTTCAATTGTTAAAAGTTTTCTTTGAACTATTATTCAGAGAACAGTGAATGATGAATCCAGATAAAAACAGAATTGCAACAAAACATGTGTCGGATGAATGTGATAGCCTTCGGCATCAACGTAGTTCATTAGCTGTCAATTTAAGTTGTTGGTCGAGCTTAACAGATTCTGGAAATGGATCGCTCAAGCAAACAAACGTTGAATGTAATGATAAGTTACCTTCACCTGCAATCATTTCTAATACAACCCAAAGAAACAGAAGATACAGAAGTTTTAGAGATAGGCAGGTATCTGTCAACAATACTAGCGGTGTAGCTCATCAGAATGTTTCTTTGAAACATGCAAGCGTGGTTTTAAAACGAATAGAAAATGATGCTGAAAGTTTAGATAAGAGTTGTGAAATATTGAAGCAAGTTATATTAACCAAGACCAAACAAATGTTTGATAGACGGAACGAACTATCTGTTAAAACTCAAGCGATTCTAACCAAAAACTTCAATCAACGTATTGATAGCACACCGAAGGATAAACACAGAAGTAAAAATGTTAGGGAACAAAGGAAACAATGTACTTTGGATAAAAGACGATTATTTGATTCCAAAGAGCATTTGCAGAATACAAACAAAAAAAGTATTACTCTAGAGAGTGCTTCTTCTGCATCTGATCAAATCAGATTGAATAACGAAGTGCATAGCAATATCACTGTGCCAAATGAAAGCAACCGAATGGCTGATTCCAACTCGGCATCCATCCTTCCTGCTGAAACGGAACATAATAGAACTAATTATTCTATTATATCCAAAAATAAGTACTCTTCAAATTTAAATGTATCAGAAGATGATAGTATATTCATGGCAGAGCCTATTGGTTGTTCTACAATGATACAGGATGAAACATTAGATGAAAATCCAGAAACACATCATGACATTAACGATTTATCTCCTCATTCTAAGACAAAGAAAGATGCAATATCTATGGAAATAACACGTATCCAACAAGAATGTATATTAAATAATGAGAAAAACTCTTTGGTTGCTGAGCGGAGTAGCAAAACACAGGTCAACAAACACAATTTTTCTTCTGAAGAAGACTGTACAAGAACATTGCAGAGTTCTCTGGATGTAAACATATCTATTAATCGATCAAGTGAAGACAATAGAAATATAGATATATGCGAACATAAGGAATCTACAGTGGAAAATAGTAGTAAGAACTTAAAAAATAGACAGGAGAGAGGTATCTACTCAACAATTTTAGAAGGGGCAAAGCAAAGTAAAAATACAATTAGTACTTCATTACAAATGAATACATCTTTAGATGGTTCAAATAAATTGTATTCACGAGAAAATAATATTACTAGAAGAATGTTGAAATTGAATAGTACGATAAATAAAAACAGAGGTATGGAAGAAAAAATTGATAGTACTAATACAGTTGAAACGGAAAACACTAAATTAATAAAACCTCAAGGAACGAGAAATGATACAACATATAGAGATCATCAGTCTAATGTTTCCAAAAATAAAATAATCTCAGATGAAGATCAAAATGGTCGAAGCCATGTTGAAGCTACTCCTTATTCTACATCTCGTTTAGTTTTATTAAAAAGTCAATTGAAACAAAACGTAGAATGCTCCAATCTTAGTAACAACAACAAAAATGCTATTGAAATAAATTCTTCTAGCAGCAAATTATCTTCTATGTAAGTATAAATATTTCTGCTTTTAAAGTAGAGCTGTTACTTGTGAAATACCTGGATTACTTGTGAGATACCTGGATTACCTGTGAGGTACTCGGGTAAACAAATATTATCTAGGTAGCCGAGTAAACAAAAATTATCCAGGTACCCTGGTGTCTCACGAAATATCTAAGTATGTGAGACAGTTTGTATTATTATTATGCGAGATTTCTTTCATGACACAATGGCTCAATCTTAGTCTTGCATTTTATAGGGAACAAAGTACATCCAAAGAACGTAGAAAATCATATGAAAATGGAAAAAGTAGAAGTGATTCAATAATATTGGATAATTCCTCTTCACATTCCTGTACAGAATTGCTAAAGTCAATAATTATAAGGGAATCAACCGATGAAAGTGAATTAAAAATTCAAGATTTAAAAAATTCTACAATGATTTCCCTGAAGAAAAGGAATAAAAGAAAGTTATTGCCTTTACACGAATCTTCGCAACTACTAACATTTTCCCCGGTGGAAAATGTAAATGTACTACCTGAAATGTTAAAAAACAAACATAAAAGAAGGAAAGAAAAACAGCATGTAAACAAACTCAATACAGTATGTAAGCGCAGAAGTATAGAACACAGTGATAAAGGAAGCAGTGACCAGTTTGCATTAGAACATGATAATCTGGTTGCCTGTGATGCAAAAATACAAAAAAGAAAACCTAGGAAAGTTATTAAGAAAAAGATTGTTGTTAAAAAAATGACTACCAGTGATGATATTTTAAGGAGATTACAGGAAAGTAGAGACAATTGTATCAAGACACAAACCTCTGTTTCAAGTAGGAATTCTTTGAACGATTTTCAATCATTGAAGAAACAATCTTCTACACAACTAAGAAATAAAAAGGCACAAAAAATAAGTATTGTCATGACTGGTTTATGTAACGAGTAAGAAAATTTGTATTTAAAACTTTTTTGCAACTACCGTTTTCTAAACCTGTTCCTTAAATGTTACATCTTTTTTGTCTAGCGATAAAAATATCGTTAAAAGCGTTGTCAAAGCTCTGGGTCATGCAAAAATTGAATCAAGTGTTACAAAACGAACAACGCATGTTGTAACCACGGGTGTGCGAACAATAAACATGCTACATGGAATTATACGTGGCTGTTGGCTTGTCAGTCTTGAATGGGTTTTGAAGTCGTTAGAAAAGAGTACATGGTTGAATCCAGAAGAATATGAATTGACACACTTCTCAAAAGCAGTATTGGTACGTATACATATAAAAACATATGATGTTGTAAATAAAAAATATAAATTTTACAATTTTCAGGAAAACCGTAAAGATAGACAATTATTCGGAACTTCGTATGTTCCTGAATTGTTTGCCGCTTGTGGAAATTTATACATTGGAAAATGTACTATACCTCCGCATAATGTGTTGAAAGATCTTATAAAAACTGCTGGTGGTCATACTACTGAGCGTCCAGAAACTGCAAAAATTATAATTGATACAAATGGTTTAAAAGAGTCTTGGGTATTAGATTGTATCACAACAGGGGAACTGCAACCATTTGATCAATATCAGCGATCATAAGCGTCGAGATATTCCGATTCAGTATCGAAAATGGACAAACAGAATATTTTTCCTTCATATATAAAGTTCTTTATATTCATTTGATTAGCTTTATACATGTAATGTAAATATATCTAATAGAAATAAGTTTCTAAATTTTGTATAATATATCACATTAAATATTATTGTACATTGTTACGCATTATTCTCGTCCATTTCCTTGAACAAATGTAACCGATATTTCAGTTCTCTTAAAACTTCTAAACAAGGCTGAGTGAATGTTAATTTTTTTAATAAATAGATTATAACAGGTAAGATATGAAAGAGGCGTTGATTGAAGTTGATTGACCGCTACAACCGCGATCCGTGCTGGGCATTGGGGCCGTTACCGACCGCTCCCAGGACCCACTTTGAGGCTCGCAGTTTAACACGGGGGCTGGTAGTCTCGTCGGTGGCTCTAGATGGCTCTAGGCCCCCGAGCGTGAGACAGAAAAATACATTGGGTGATTGCACCGACGAGGATTCCTCGTCTGTGGTGATTGGTCTACTCCTATAGCCACGGACGAGGAATATTGAAAGACTGCCAGCCTTACGGGAGAACGTGTCTCACGAAAAATATGGTATTTTCTACCGCCCTCTAGAATAGATTTTGGCTGGAGTAAGAAACAGAAGGCCAACTACAGTATTTCGTCGGTGCAGAAGACCACTAAGGAAATTCTCGTCGGCGAGAAGGTCAATCATCACGGAACCATATCGATTATTTATTACATTCTCCGACGAACGTATTCGAATTAAACAGATATTTTTTTTACTGTTGCTTTCTAAGACGTAAAATATTAAAAGTAAAACTAATATCAAGGACAAACAATTCCTAGAAATATTGTACGTAAGAAAGTATTAAAGCATAATTTAACGATAGCACAATTTGTAATTTACAAATATTTCATAAACAAGCATTATTTCCACCAACTATTACTATATTTGTTAACACTAAATAAAAGATTCGTCTTAACATCCGCTACAACAATATGTAATAAAAAATACTTAGTTATATATTTACTTAAAAAATTGGAAATTGCTTGTTATAATGCATGATTTGAAATTATTCTATTTGTAATAAATAAAGTAAGACAAGACAAGTAGATCAAGAATATAAAGTATCTGCAGGGGAAAACTTAAATTGCTTCGGAATTCTTGTAAAAAACAATTAGTTAAGCAATTATCTTCATACTTTGTTATGTCGGAGAAGCATTCTAATTTGTCTTGATTTCAAAATTTCGTGCGAATCGTTCGATTCGGACCTATTGCGATAATCGAATAGTGAGATGCGCGCGCAGGCTTCCTGAGCAGCCATTAGTCTTCCTTGGCGCTCAGGAGAACTTGGAAACTATGTAAGAGAGCACATTATTTAGTTTGTTTAAATAACTAAAGTACGCCTAGTCATCAGATAGTGGCAGAAAACTAAAGTCGAGCTCATTAGAACTCGGGAACAATAGTTTCTGCCAGAGTTTCGGCATTTTATTCCGAAATACGTGAGTTTAAAATTTGACTTCTCTGCTCCTTCTCGGGACACAATATTTCATATTGTTTTATACCGATTTGTTTAGAAATTGTTAATGCATGATTTGAAATTATTCTATTTGTAATAAATAAAGTAAGACAAGACGAATAGTACAAGAATAGAAAGTATTTGCAGGGGAAAAACTTTAATTGCTACGAAATCCTCGTAAAAACAATTAGTGCAGTGATTTTTTTGAAAAATTCCTAAATTTTCGGAAATCCCCTCTATTTCGTTTACTTTTTTATTATAATATTCCACCAATGTTCATATTTTCTGAATTTTGATCTTTTTTATTATTTATTGGTAACAGGTATTAATTCGATTTTTTAGGCATACCCTCCAACCACTTGCCAAGGAAGACATACGTTATGCAACAACAACACAAAACAACAATGTGAGTTTCATTAATTATTTACTTATTATTATCCTTATAACTGTGGCTGGAGTAAGAAATAGAAGGCCAGCGATGATATCTCATCAGTGCAGAATACATATTCGAATTCCACAGATTTTTTTTTATTGTTGTTTTTAAGATGTAAAACATTAAAAGTAATACTAATATCAACAATTAAAAATTCCTAGAAATATTGTACGTAAGAAAGTATTAAAGCATAATTTAACGATAGCACAGTTTGTAATTTAAAAATATTTCATAAACAAGCATTATTTCCTTACACTTTTTTTTATAGTTAATTGTTCCAAGAATCGATCTGTGGGAATAGAAATATGTTGAAAACCAGGATAACCTTCATTTGACATACTATTTCGAATAATAAATAGTTTGAGAGAGAATTACGTGGATGAATTAATATAACTTTGAATTTAAAAACCTTTTTTGCACGTCATTCGGTAAACCAATTCTTCGAATTGCTCGAGAATGGTCTGGTCGTTTTGACAATTTAAAAAAAGTTATACAGCTTTGAAAGGTATTCGAATAGCTTTGTGAGCTTGTGTATATGGGTTTTTTCTATGTGCGTATGGTTACAGAGTCGGCAAGACGGCAAGGCGGCTATAAGAGAGAGAGAGTATAGGCCGGAAATTATTGCGAATAAGTTAGTTATAAATTAGTGTATACCTGCGAACAATTTGGAGAAAAACAGTCAATATGTGACAGTGTAAATTTATGGGCGACAAGTGAGAACCTTGATTTAAATAGAAGGGAAATAGCATCTAAAGTAAAAAAAAAGGCGGCACAGCGACCTTCGTAAACAGGTAAGAACCTGCCTTTGTCACGTAATAATCGACGCGCCTGCCCTTTGCGCCGATCCCACTTTTGACGCGTCGCCGATTTTCCGGGAAGCCCCCAATATTCGGGCCTTTTTTTCGGCCCCCACCACCACTCTTACCCCCGCGGCCGCGACGATCCGACCGCGACTTCATTCTAATAACGAAAGTCAAAGTGATCGGTTGTGTGACGTGTGTGTAAGTGATCGTTATCTCCGAACCACCCTCGTCCTTGTCAACCGCGTCGATTCTCACCGATACATTGGATATATTACGACGCAAGACAAGGACCTTTACATGGTACGTACCGTTTCTATATTTCATCATTCGCTAGAAGTCAAGATTATTTATCGTAATTTTTATTAAAATCAATACCGTGCTCAAGTGAATTATTTATTTTTAATTTTTAATTTATTTCATTCTAATTTATTCTCGAATCGTGTTGCCTTCTCGCGATAATTTACTGTTGCGTCCCGACGATAAATCAAGTTTGTTTAATTTTGATTTTGTATTCAACTTGGATTATTTATTTTCTATTAATTCGGATATATTCTTTGACGGCTGGTCGATTGAAATTAATCGAATTTGTTCTTTATGTTACAGAACATGAGGGGAAAAAGAGGCTTCGACACCAATAGGATATATCGATAGCCAGGTTCGAGATACGATTTCTTCGAGCAGGAGAGAATATGTGAGTACCAGCAGTATATGTTACAAATAAACTTAGTTATTGAACATTTTATATTATATTTCAATTGTGTTATTTTTCAAATATATTATTTTACAAACGTGGTATTTCTCAAATATGCTATTTTTCAAATATGGTATCTTTCAAATGTGCTTTTTTTTAATATGGTATTTTTCAATTGTGCTATTTCTAAATGTGCTTTTTTTTTTAATTTGCTATTTTTCAAATCTGTTATTCTTTCCTAATTTTTTTTTTTCATAGACTAATGTAAAATTAACATAGAGTTGCGTATAAAAATTCAAGTGCACGAGAACTTTACATAATATAATATTTATTAAATTAACGTCACGAATAACAATGCACATTGGTCGCGTTTCGAGCAAATTTAGAGCTCATAGTGAAGTTTTTCGATTATTTAATTCAAATGACAGTAGTTTCCAAAGTACTATTTAATCGCGGTTCGACCTTTTTTTTAATATTTTTTTCATCAGTCAATTACGTGAATTATTTGTTGATTCATTTGCATTTTATATATTTGTCGTATGTTTCTAAACGAATTTTAATCTATATATCTCATATTTATATTTTACAGGCTACCTTAACTCGAAGAAAACAACATTGAATATTACGTTAGCCACCCTTGTGTTCGATATTTTTAAAAGTTGCATATAGTAGAGAAGTCCGATCGAGACGGTGGAGGTCCGCACCTACTCTTCAAGTAGGGGTGACCTCACAGCCTAAAGACCGCGGCGCACTATCTCTGGCAGATAATGCCAGCGTTACTAGGCCTCGGTCTATACTCAAAGCGGCCAGCTCGTGGAGTGTATACTCGCGAGTTGGAATCACGTTTTGAGCGAAGGGGCGCATCTGTCCTGGCGTTACGACGTCCAGGCAGGTGGATGGTGTCGCCTCGCGTAAGAATCCGGGGTTGATTCTATGGGCTTGGAAACCCAGTCGCTAGCCGTCTCGTTTCGCCTCTACCGAATTAGATAGAATTTTTTCATAATGCACTTTGAATATATTGAAAACAAGGGCAGTAAGACTAATGTAATACAACGCATCGTAGTGCTGTCTTCAAGGGGGAGAGAATGTAAGTATCAAAGGACATATATTTCCAATTAAACTATCTTATTGATGGAATTGTACGAACCATTTTTTAACATCTTGTTCCTTTTTTTGATTCCAGAACGATTCCAGAACGATTCCAGAACGATTCCAGAACGATTCCAGAACGATTCTTAACGCAGCTTTCGCATCCCCCCAACAAGTAGTAAGTGCACAAAGAACTGTCTTTTTTATTACTATAATTGATTAGTAGTTGATTTTTTTACGAGTATAGTGACCGTGGAAAACGCCAGGCGTTTTCCACGGGTAGTAATATGTTTCCTAGGTAGGTAGGGTCTTTTTGTACGTCGCGTTTTTTTTTTCTTAATAAAATAATTTCTATAACGGTGTCACCAAATTTCGGGAAGATAAAAATCTTTCGTAATTTGGTATACCAATAACAAGAGTAACTTTTTATTATCAAAATAATTATTTATCTTTGAAATATATTTAAAATGAAATAAAGTTGCTGTTTAACTTTAAGATAATTATTGATTTTTTAAATTCATTTAAAATTGAATACAGATCGTTTCTTAAAATTATTTCGAATTGCTCAGAAGCACTGGGTCTCTTGCGTACAAAAAGACGATTCGCGACGGATAGATCCTCGAGACAAAGCATATAAACATATCAATTTAACTTGGATTATTTTCTCGAGTACATTACATTTAGTATAGTACTCTTTCAATAGTTTCGAAACTTTGCTTTGTCGAAAGGATCGACCGAGGGTTCTTTAATATTTTATTAAAAATTTCAAATCATTAAATTAAATTAATTAAAATCTTTGTCTTTTTGCTTAACGATTAATGTTTTCTATTAATTCTTTGAATGATTAATGATCTTCAAATACCTTTAAATTTCGATTCAATTTTTTTTGCAAGTTTGTATAAATATTAGCCCGTATACTAATGAATTCTTTTAGTTAAGATTTTCAGGATATTGAGGTTCCCTGTTCGTTGCTCGAATCCTCTCGCGTGCCCAGGCGCTACTCGGGAGGGTGAGAGCAACGGGCACATGGAACATTGTTTTAATAATATATATGTGTGGCGACTGACAATGGCCAGTGTATCGTGCACGACGTATTTTCCACTTGTGTGAGTGTGTGCGATTAGGCAGTGGAATTGCTTCGGTTCTTTCAATTAAATTCAATAACGCATATTCCTGTCGATCTGTGACATGCTACATAGATCTTCATGGAATATTTTCGAGAGTAGCTTTTCTAAAAACTACGTTTGTAACATTCAGAATTACACGTAGTTTAATTGAGTCTCGAAAATAGTTTGTTATTTCAATTTACCGATTTATCTCGCAAAGGTCACTACCATTGTCAGTCGATTTCAGTGAAACTGGTACGTACCTTAACTGTGTTTGTATGAGGTTTCGACGTTAGGGTGTCGGAGGCGTCCCGGGACGTGCTCTCTAGGTATTAGGCTTTTGCACCCTGGCGTCTGAATGGGAATCGTTGAGTGAATGTGTTGGTGTGCTTGTGTTTTTTGCCATTTTTTAAATATAGGACTAGGTAGGGTTAGGTAACTTGACTTCTTGGTGTGAATGCTAATTTTAAGTAGGTAGGGGCCGGGGGGCTGGCTACCGTTTTCTCTTTCGGGTAGGTCGTGATTCGACCGGTAGTCAGTTCCTGGAAGAGCTTGAAGTATCGTTCTCGAATCGAAATCGAACGAGGCATGACGTTCGATGGATGATTCGTCTTCGATTCTTCTTGCCCGCATAGCTTTTCGCGGACGCGGACGCGAACGTAAACGCGCGCGGATTAGGGCCTCGAAACGTTGCGCACCTGCTCGATTGCACCAGGGGAACGATCGACTTCTCTCGAGACTTGTGATTCGTCTCGAAAGTCGTCGATCGTTTTCCCTGCGAGCACGTTTAGGGTTTCAGATGTTCGGCGGACTACGAAGAAAAAGAAGAGGCCCGACAAACTGTCACTCAAGAGGGCAGCAACTGCATGTGTTTTATCGTTACTACCTTGTCACTATACTCGTCAGTAGAAATATTAGAAGTAGTTGTAGAAAAGTAGTTAGTTGCATCAATGGGCAGGCCTCGCCGCCCCAACGATCAGCTGAGATGGGCACATCCGCGATTTGCAGTAGCGTTGCGAAAAAAAACACGCGTTGTATTAAATGATTTTGAACAGGGAGGATCAAAGTTAGTGTTGCGAAGATACTCGCGATTTATATTGTTTCTAGTTTAGTGTTGCGAATTAAATCGCGATTTCCATTTCATTTCAATTTTATTGCTACTTGAGGCAATTTTTAAAATATAAAGATTTCATAAGAATTTTTATAAGTAAAGTAGTTTTTTTTTCATTCCTCTGTTCCTTGAATTAGCGTTGCGCAGCAAAAAAGAATCGCGTTTGATTTCGAGTCATTTTCGATATTTCAGGCGCCCATGCTCGAGCTGCAACGAACCCTCCCTGGTGTGGTGCAGGCATTCGCGTTTTCGAATAGAGTTGCGAAAAATCTCAACGGGTTGAATTAGCGTTGCGAAAAAATAAAAGAGAATTTTTTTAGTTATCGCTTTTGTGAATGACAAAGTAAAATGGTGGATGAGCCGGATCTCTTCACCAATAGACTTTGTCACACCTCCTGCATGCCCCGTGAATCAATTATCTTATAAAAACAATTCTGTTTGAGAAATTAGCGTTGCGAATTTGATATCGCGATTGTCTTAGTGTTGCGAAAAATACCAACGCGTTGTATTAAGGCTTGATTATTTTCTTGTATATTGGAAAACGTAAAACCTGAGATTTAATGGTTATACTCGCGACCGCGTATATAAAAGTAAATGTTTAACATTGCAGAATTAGTTGCGCAATAATGCATACGAACATTGAATTCTAGAGATTTTGTTGTTTAGATTTTCGAGTAATATTGCTCGAGTTCTGTATTTCAAGTTTAAAGTTTTTGAAATGTGGAGCATGTGTCCACCGGGCCGCTACACGTCGAGAAAAGAAACGTATTGGTACGTTCTAAGATCGCAGTTAGCGCAAAATCACGGTGCACGTTGCTACGTTCGATTCCGCGCGGTGTGTCCTAACACACGATTCGTTTGCCGTTCCAGCAATGGAACATGTGTATCCGTTTTCGTATGACCGTACCATACACAAAAAGAAGACGTATTAAGTTACGTCACCTGTGGTGGTACGCACGACAATGCCATGGTGACCATTGTATTAGAATCTAATGCGATGCGAGCCATGGTGTTGACGTGCCTTACGATGGTGGAAATCACTGTAGCTTCACCTGAACGTAGCGACGTGTGCCTTAGCCATTTGATGGTGTGTGAGCGCTAAATGCTAATAACCTACCACTGCGTTTTACAAAGCATGTATTTTTTTAACGTAGTGGTCCGATCGGGTTAGAAGACATACACTTTGTGTATGTATAGCGTATCGAACGCCTCGTCGGCCCGCAAGGTAAAAGACGGGGTATCTTTACGTAGGGACCGCGCAGTAATTTTTTCGATAGAAATTAGTGTTCGTTGCACCATGCAAAACTGATTTTGCAATGTTCGAATTTGTAATAATAGTAGGGACCGCGAAGTATATTTCCCTGCTCGCGTGATAGAGTAAGAAATAGAGATTCGTATCGATCTGATATGAATGTTTTCCGATATGCAAACGGCAGAAAATCCTGCCTTTTAGAGTTGCGATAAATGAAATGCCACACTTCACCCTGACATTGATTTATTCCTCGCTTGTTACTTAATAGAGATCAATTGAATTTGTATTTTGTGTTCAACAGGTCTTCATCTATACTATTCATGGCTTCCATTGTTACTATAGCCTATTACTCTTGTTTCCATATCGTAGGGATTAGGATACGTTTAGAGTTTATGATATTGTTAGGGTTCGGGAAAATTAAAAAATATCATTAGAGTTTGATTGCTTGGCTTTCTTTGTTTATTTCCACCCGCTTCTCGGGTATTTCCTTTTATGGATGTCTTTAAAGGAATTTGTGCGTGGATGGTATGTATTTACATTATTGGGGTTTGCTGATAACCGATTGAGTTCACTCGCCGATATGCGTTTGGCTTCATTCGTTGATATCGAAAATTGTCTGGGATTCGAGGTACTGTGACCCATGGGGGTAACATACAGTCTCCGGTACTTAGTATTGCGGTCCTTATGGGCCGCAATCGGTCTGGGAACTGAGCTGTTGCCGTCATGTGCCGCAATGCCTCGCTCGAGATACTCTGTGACCCATGGGGGTAACATGCGGTCTCCGGTACTTAGTATTGCGGTCCTTATGGGTCGCAGTCGGTCTGGGGACTGAGCTGTTGCCGTCATGTGCCGCAATCTCCCGCATCCCTTACATGTTTTCCCCGGTGTAAATACTTACTCCGCCGCTGGCTTTTTGGGGAAACCCAGCGAGTCCCCGGGTCGAGAATATGACATATATATATATACAATAATTTATATATGTATGTATAATATATTTATATATTATATATATTATATTTATGTTGTAATATATATATGTTCAACCCGCGATTAAATATTAAATGTATACATGTTATAACATGTGCCAAGCTTGTAGGTAGGTGCGACGAAGTGAAATGGATGGATCTTTGATTTGTCAAAATCATTGAATTTAATGGAAATCATAGATCGTTACAAGTCGTTTGAAGGATAGTTTTTACGCGTACCCCTCTGTCGGGTAGATCGGAGAGCTGGCGATGGTACAGCTCGACCTTGCTAGAGGATTAGGCGAGGTCTTGGGCCTCAACAAGGCGTACACAATCTGGCCGTGCTTAGGCAACGTGGGCTTTATTGTTGAGGCCCTTGCGACACTCAGAGGTTTTACCGGCAGGTCCGCGTCGTAATTATTATATTAATATCAGCCGACATAATTGTAACGATCTCTTAGAGCGCGATCCTCCATTTCACTTCGGATAAAACGATCCAGCAGTAGAGTCATTTGTTTTTGTTCGAGGGTATAATACGCGTTAGAGTAGAGTCATACAGATGTTACAGATGCAAGATGGATTAACCAGTCACGCTTCCGATGCATACGTTGTTGTATCGGGCAGGGTGCATTGGTTGATGCATCTTGCATCTATCCTTTGCCTAGCTGGATCCATTGTAAACAAAGATTCATGGAAAATTATCGCATAAAAGACTTGGCTACTCGACTTTGCCATAGCTATTTCATACCTCCTGTCTAAAATAGACGAGCCAAAATTAGCTAAGTCGAGGTTTAGAGACCTCGCAGCTCATGACCGCTGTGGTAGCATTTCTGGCATAGCCAGCGTTCCTGGCCTCTTTCAACCGCTCCTCCCCTTTGACCCAGAAGCGGAACTCCTGCCCTGGGCGAAGGGAGGGAACGCACTCAACTGGCGTTAACTACGACCAGAGGGTGGATGTTGCCGCAGTGTACGGATCTAGTATCTAGATCTACGGATCTAGTAAATACTATAGTAATCCGAGTGGCCTGAAAAACCACTAGTCGCTAGCTTAGCTCATTTTGGTGGAGGGTAAGCTAATTCCATAGGCATGGCCCGCCTAATAGACCTGCACAAACCAGACCGCGGCTATTACGCCGGTCATACCCCAAAGCGCCTATATCAGTCGAGGTTCCACATTTGGAGGTCAATGTCATGCGATAATTAGAATTCGTTTAAATTATTTGGTCGGTATTTGGGAATAGTCATTTTATCGGAATGTTGGTAATGTGACTCAACACTAGATGTATATGTACCCGCTCTTCTACCCGGTACATTCGATTTCGATTGCTGGCTTCGGTTGGTACCCAGCAATCACCTGCTTGCAGCCCGGAGGTTGATTCTTTTGATTCCTTTGGCTTACTGTGGCGCCGAACAAGGGTATAGGTGGACTCCTGCCGATGGACGGTGGTGGTTCTGGTCTCGTATCCTATCGCGTATAATCGTAATTGTAGAGATATTGTCGCATGGTGTCTCCCCGAATGCGCCATGCCACATGGGCTCAGAAGTACGATCGTAAGCCTTAGGTCACCGTCCTCTTCGTGCCCGGCCATTGGAATTTGTAGAATCTCCTCTTTGAGCGCGCAGACCGGTCTGATATACATCTCTGTAGAGTCCCAACATGCGGTAAAGGTTTCCCAAATAACGTTACCACTTTTTTCCGAATTACTAGGTGTACTTGCTCGTAGCGTATTTCACTTTTTTCGACACTATTGTTTTTTTTTTGGTGATAGAAATGGGGAATGGGGAGCTAGCTAGGTTTGGTTGCCAGCATGTAGATTCCCGCGATATTTTTCATATTCAATATTTCGATATTCAAGTCTAAGTAGAGAAGTCTGATCGAGACGGTGGAGGTTCGCACCTACTCTTCAAGTAGGGGTGACCTCACAGCCTAAAGACCGCGGCGCACCATCTCTGGCAGATAATGCCAGCGTTACTAGGCCTCGGTCTATACTCAAAGCGGCCAGCTCGTGGAGTGTATACTCGCGAGTTGGAATCACGTTTTGAGCGAAGGGGCGCATCTGTCCTGGCGTTACGACGTCCAGGCAGGTGGATGGTGTCGCCTCGCGTAAGAATCCGGGGTTGATTCTATGGGCTTGGAAACCCAGTCGCTAGCCGTCTCGTTTCGCCTCTACTTCTTTATATCTAAATTCGTTTCGTTTATCGCATGCTGGTAAAGTAGTCGTATTGGAAACAAGAGTAATAGGGCTGTAGTAATTCATCGTAGAAGAAAGAACCTCGAAGCAAGAAGTTGAAGAAGTACTTCCGATTATTACGTTAGCCAATTTTGTTGTCGATGTGTTCAGAGTTGTATTTTGTTAGAGATTTGAATATCTGTGATTAATAGAGAAGTTCGATCGGGACGGTGGAGGTCCGCACCTACTCTTCAAGTAGGGGTGACCTCACAGCCAAAAGACCGCAGCGCACCATCTCTGGCAGATAATGCCAGCGTTACTAGGCTTCGGTCTATACTTAAAGCGGCCAGCTCGTGGAGTGTATACTCGCGAGTTGGAATAACGTTTTATGCGAAGGGGCGCATCTGTCCTGGCGTTACGACGTCCAGGCAGGTGGATGGTGTCGCCTCGCGTAAGAATCCGGGGTTGATTCTATGGGCTTGGAAACCCAGTCGGCTAGCCGTCTCGTTTCGCCTCTGCTTTAAGCTTTGAACACATTGATAACAAAAGAATAAGGCTAACGTAATTAATCGAGGTAGAAGAATTAATCCTGCTCATCACGAAGAGTGTGACTTCTTCAAGGAAGAGAGAATGTGTGAGTACCAATATATCTTTCCAACTAAACCTTGTTGTATAACATTTTCGTTACTAATTATTCATGAAAAATGAATAATTTATCATTAATTTACTATCGTGCAAAAAAGCTTATTGTGAAACTGTTCGATTATTCGATTGAAACAACCTTTTCAAAGCTAATTTTTTCGGCCTTTTTTTATATTTTTTTATGAATCAATTATATTAATACATTATTGATTGTATTGTATACGTTTGTTGTATGTTACTAAACGAATTCTATATATCTCGTGTTTATATGTTGTAGGCTACCGTAACTCGAGGAGGGGAACTTCCACTTCCATTATTACGTTAGCCAACCTTGTTTTCAACGTGTCTAAAGTTGCATTATCTTAGAGGTTAGGATATATTTGATATCATATTAGTAGAGAAGTTTGATCGAGACGGTGGAGGTCCGCACCTACTCTTCAAGTAGGGGTGACCTCACAGCCAAAAGACCGCAGCGCACCATCTCTGGCAGATAATGCCAGCGTTACTAGGCTTCGGTCTATACTTAAAGCGGCCAGCTCGTGGAGTGTATACTCGCGAGTTGGAATAACGTTTTAAGCGAAGGGGCGCATCTGTCCTGGCGTTACGACGTCCAGGCAGGTGGATGGTGTCGCCTCGCGTAAGAATCCGGGGTTGATTCTATGGGCTTGGAAACCCAGTCGGCTAGCCTCTCGTTTCGCCTCTACCAAATTAAATAGAATTTGCTGATAATGCGCTTTAGATATATTGAAAACAGGGGTAGTAAGACTAACGTAATACAACGCATCAATGCTCAGATTCAGAGCCAACGGTCGCTGACTTCAAGGGGGTGAGAATGTAAGTAAGAAAAGACATTTTTCCAAATAAACTATCTTGTTGATGGAATTGTACGAATCGTTTTTTAACATCTTGTTTCATTTTTTGATTCCAGGACTCTAACGCAGCATTCATATCCCCCCAACAAGTAGTGAGTGAAGAAATAACTTTATTATTATTATAGTTGATTAGAATAGTAGTTGAGATTGACGAGTATAGTGACCGTGGATAACGCCAGGCGTTTTCCACGGGTGGTAATCTGTTTCCTAGCTAGGTAGGGTCTTTTTGTACGTCGCGTTTTTATTCCTAATAAAACAATTTCTATAACGGTGTCACCAAATTTCGAGAAGATAAAAATCTTCCGTAATTTGGTATACCAATAACAAGATTAACTTTTTATTATCGAAATGATCATTTATTTTTTAAATATATTTGAAATGAAATAAAGTTACGTTTTAACTTTAAGATAATTATTTATTTTTTAAATTCATTTAAAATTCAATACAGAACGTAGTTTAAAATTATTTAGAATTGCTCAGATGCACTGGGTCTTACGTACAAAAAGGCGATTCGCGACGGATAGATCCTTGAGACAAAACATATACACATATCAACTTAACTTGTATTATTTTCTCGAGTACATTACATTTAATATAGTACTCTTTCAATAGTTTCGAAATTTTGCTTTGTTGAAAGGATCTTCCTAGGGTTTTTTAATATTTTATTAAAGATTTCAAATAAGTAAATTAAAATATTTCTGTCTTTTTACTTAACGATTGAAGTTTTCCATTAATTCTTTAAATTATTAAATTAAAATATCATTAAATTTCAATTAAATTCTTCTTGCTAGTTTGTATAAATATTAGCCCGTATACTAATGAATTCTTTTAGTTAGGATTTTCAGGATATTGAGGTTCCCTGTTCGTTGCTCGAATCCTCTCGCGTGCCCAGGCGCTACTCGGGAGGGTGAGAGCAACGGGCACATGGAACATTGTTTTAATAATATATATGTGTGGCGACTGACAATGGCCAGTGTATCGTGCACGACGTATTTTCCACTTGTGTGAGTGTGTGCGATTAGGCAGTGGAATTGCTTCGGTTCTTTCAATTAGATTCAATAACGCATATTCCTGTCGATCTGTGACATGCTACATAGATCTTCATGGAATATGTTCGCGAGTAATTTTTCTAAAAACTACGTTTGTAACATTCAGAGTTACACGTAGTTCAATTGAGTCACGAAAATAGTTTGTTATTTCAATTTACCGATTTATATCGCAAAGGTCACTACCATTGTCAGTCGATTTCAGTGAAACTGGTACGTACCTTAACTGTGTTTGTATGAGGTTTCGACGTTAGGGTGTCGGAGGCGTCCCGGGACGTGCTCTCTAGGTATTAGGCTTTTGCACCCTGGCGTCTGAATGGGAATCGTTGAGTGAATGTGTTGGTGAGCTTGTGTTTTTTGCCATTTTTTAAATATAGGACTAGGTAGGTAGGTAGCTTACTTTCTTGGTGTGTGTGAATGTTAATTTTAAGTAGGTAGGGGCCGGGGCTGGCTACCGTTTTCTCTTTCGGGTAGGCCGCGATTCGACCGGTAGTCAGTTCCTGGAAGAGCTCGTAGTTTCGTTCTCGAATCGAAATCGAACGAGGCATGACGTTCGATGGATGATTCGTCTTCGATTCTTCTTGCTCGCATAGCTTTTCGCGGACGCGGTCGCGAACGGTAAACGCGCGCGGATTAGGTCCTCGAAACGTTGCGCACGTGCTCGATTGCACCAGGGGAACGATCGGCTTCTCCCGAAACTTGTGATTCGTCTCGGAAGTCGTCGATCGTTTTCCCTGCGAGCACGTTTAGGGTTTCAGATGTTCGGCGGACCGCGAAGAAAAAGAAGAGGCCCGACAAACAGTCACTCAAGAGGGCAGCAACTGCATGTGTTTTATCGTTACTACCTTGTCACTATACTCGTCAGTAGAAATATTTGAAGTAGTAGTAGAAAAGTAGTTAGTCGCATCAATGGGCAGGCCTCGCCGCCCCAACGATCAGCCGAGATGGGCACATCCGCGATTTGCAGTAGCGTTGCGAAACAGAAAACGTGTTGCATTAGTCCATTTTGAACAGAGGATCGAAATTAGTGTTGCGGAAAGAATCGCGATTTAGATTGTGTATAGATTTGCGAATTAAATAGTCGCGATTTCGATTTTATTTCATTTTTTTTTTTAAGATAGTAAAATTATATAAGAATTTTTATAAGTAAAGTAGTCTTTTTTTCATTCCTCTGTTCCTTGAATTAGCGTTGCGCAGCAAAAAAGAATCGCGTTTGATTTCGAGTCATTTTCGATATTTCAGGCGCCCATGCTCGAGCTGCAACGAACCCTCCCTGGTGTGGTGCAGGCATTCGCGTTTTCGAATAGAGTTGCGAAAAATCTCAACGGGTTGAATTAGCGTTGCGAAAAAATAAAAGAGAATTTTTTTAGTTATCGCTTTTGTGAATGACAAAGTAAAATGGTGGATGAGCCGGATCTCTTCACTAATAGACTTTGTCACACCTCCTGCATGCCCCGCGAATCAATTATCTTATAAAAACAATTCTGTTTGAGAAATTAGCGTTGCGAATTTGATATCGCGATTGTCTTAGTGTTGCGAAAAATACCAACGCGTTGTATTAAGGCTTGATTATTTTCTTGTATATTGGAAAACGTAAAACCTGAGATTTAATGGTTATACTCGCGACCGCGTATATAAAAGTAAATGTTTAACATTGCAGAATTAGTTGCGCAATAATGCATACGAACATTGAATTCTAGAGATTTTGTTGTTTAGATTTTCGAGTAATATTGCTCGAGTTCTGTATTTCAAGTTTAAAGTTTTTGAAATGTGGAGCATGTGTCCACCGGGCCGCTACACGTCGAGAAAAGAAACGTATTGGTACGTTCTAAGATCGCAGTTAGCGCAAAATCACGGTGCACGTTGCTACGTTCGATTCCGCGCGGTGTGTCCTAACACACGATTCGTTTGCCGTTCCAGCAATGGAACATGTATATCCGTTTTCGTATGACCGTACCATACACAAAAAGAAGACGTATTAAGTTACGTCACCTGTGGTGGTACGCACGACAATGCCATGGTGACCATTGTATTAGAATCTAATGCGGTGCGAACCATGATGTTGACGTGCCTTACGATGGCGGAAATCACTGTAGGTTCACCTGGACGTAGCGACGTGCACCTTGGCCATTTGATGGTGTGTGAGCGCTAAATGCAAGGAACCTACCACTGCGTTTTACAAAGCATGTATTTTTTAACGTAGTGGTCCGACCGGGTTAGAAGACATACACTTTGTGTATGTATAGCGTATCGAACGCCTCGTCGGCCCGCAAGGTAAAAGACGGGGTATCTTTACGTAGGGACGGCGCAGTAATTTTTTCGATAGAAATTAGTGTTCGTTGCATCAGGCAAAACTGATTTTGCAATGTTCGAATTTGTAATAATAGTAGGGACCGCGAAGTATATTTCCCTACTCGCGTGATATAGTAAGAATTAGATATTCGAATCGATTTAATACGAATGTTTTCCGATATGCAAACGGTAGAAAATCCCGCCTTTTAGAGTTGCGATGATTGCAATGCCGCACTGCACCGAATGACTGCCCCTGACCACCTGCAGCCAGTGTGGCTGCCCCTGAAAATACCTCCCGCAGCCAATGCTTCCCCATTAGAGTTGCGCATGAAGAAATTAAAGTGCACGGGAGTTTTCTATATCTAATCCAATTAATTAGTGTCGCGATAAATAATGCACTGGTCGCGTTTGTTTCGTTATATTTTTATATTTATTATTTATTATTAATATACTAGCGTTGCGAAAGAATAATTCGGCTTGATTTCCTCCCCATAAATTTTAATGGCTGCTATCGCGGTTCCATTTAGTGTTGCGGAAAAAAATAAAAGTGCACGGGAATTTTTTGTTCTGAAAAAAAAATAGTGTTGCGGTAAATCATGCACTGCTCGCGTTGTTTAGAGATATTCAATGTACATTTTTGTAGAGTAGTGTTGCTCAAAACCAGGTCCACTCGCGCGTTTGTTTGAAATATATCGAGTGGACCATTCTGAATATGTATTTTTTTTTATTTAAAAAAGTTTTTTCTGGATAAGTGACCACCCCCTTCCCAAAATACCCCCCGCAGCCATTGCTACCCATTAGAGTTGCGTATAAAGGAATTAAAGTGCACGGGAGTTTTTGATATCGAATTTAATAAATTAGCGTCGCGCCAATAATGCACTACTCGCGTTTGTTTTAATATATTTACTATTTATTATTTGTTGACTAGCGTTGCGAAATTATGATTCGGCTTGATTCCCTCCCCATAAATTTAACTGGCTGCTATCGCGATTCCATTTAGCGTTGCGGAAAAAAATGAAAGTGCACGGGAATTTTTTGTTTTGAAAAAAATAAAATAGTGTTGCGGTAGATCATGCACTGCTCGCGTTGTTTAAAGATATTTAATGTACATTTTTGTAGAGTAGTGTTGCGCAAAACCAGTCCACTCGCGCGTTTGATTGAAATATATCGAGTGGACAATTGTTTTGTGTATGTATGTTTTTTTATTTTTTTTTTCATGTGTTAACGCAATATTTAGTCTGTTTCAGATATTTCATTCCTTGGCAGGGTAAGAAAAACAAAGTAACGATAAATGATAATGATTCATATATTATGTTATATTTGAAATGTCTTTTTTTTACATTTTTTTTTCATGTGCCAATTTAAAATTAATATAGAGTTGCGTACAAGAATAAAAGTGCACGGGAGTTTTACGTATTATAATATCTATTAAATTAATTTCACGAATAAAAATGCACTGTTCGTGTTTGTTTTTTTGAAACGTTGAAGAGACATAATTTCCAGTTTAGCGTTGCGAGAAAATAGTCCACTCGCGGGTTTGTTTCAAATATACGAGTGGACAATTATGTTTCAAATGTGTAATTTTTTTTTTCATTTTTTAAAAATGTGTTATTTTTAATATTGATTATATTTGATATGTGCTATTTTTTAAATGTGTGCTATTTTCCAATTGTTATTTTTCAAAATATTTAATTTTTCGAATATGTAAATTGTATATCTTAAATGTCATCTGTTATTTTTTTTTCATGTACTAATTTAAAATTAAGTTTGTTTCAGATATTTTGATTTTCTGATAGGCAATGGAAAGCGAAATGAGAACAGGTTATAATTATTACGCATTGCCTAATAATATTAGGATGTGCATAATGTTGATTATGCGGTGGTTATCAAAAAATGAAACTGGTAAAATCAAGGTAACAAAAACTTTAAGAGAAATGTGATAATTCAAATACGTTTATTTTGGTTGTCACATAATTATACTGTTTTATGTAATTATTATCTGTGCATGGTCGTATGTTGTGTCGCATGTGTTTGTTCATGGTTGCTTGTTGTGTCGTGTGTTCGTGCATGTTCTATTTAATTCATTGAACTTTTATTTCAGCAAAGGGTTAGCTACCCATTAGGTACCTAATAGGTACACATATAATTAAAATACAAAACACTTGATAGGCATAAAATAAATAAAGATTATATAATCTTTAGAAAAAAAAACACAATAATAAAATATGCATATTGGGGAAAAAATTAGTGTTTAGACTAGGCAGGTAGTAATTCGGCGGGTAGGCTTTGCAATGAGCTCTTCTTGGTATTCGTTTGCACAGTGATAAAAACTAGAACACTGTCAAATGTGTATTAGGAAGAGAGGGGGACAAAATTACGGCTTTTTTTATTATTTTGTAATTTTGTTAACTTTCCGTCGGGTGGGACGTTGGCCTTGTTCAAACACGGCTGAAATTGCGCACTTTTCACCATGTCTGGACGACGCCAAACGCTATGTGGGTGGGGCGGGTCTCCCTCACAGCAACCTCCACGTGGTGAGACCCGGACAATCGGTGTGATTCTCGATTTCGAATATTTTGTTTCGCAATTGTTCTATAAAATATTAAAAATCGACAATCACATCGAGCCAATGGCTGTGATAATGAATTGATTCTTTGACATGATTTCTTCTCGACGTTAGTTTTCAACGAATATTTTTTGTTGAATAATAATTATTTTATATCGCAATAATTTCCAAATTACATTTAAATTCTAATATATCTTTCTAATGTTACTTTCATATTGCCTACATTTATAAACTATCGATTATAAAACAATGATTACAATGGTCTACAATAAGGAAAATAAAATGGCAATAACAGTTTAATGAAATTACACAATAAAAAATAATTATTTTGCAAGCCATTACAGAATGCGTTTATTTACAACCGATATCACTGACATTTCTTCCGTAGTTCACGAGCAAACCCTCTATGTATTCAGGTAGCGAGAGCGTCACGTTTAGCGATGTTGGTATTTGAGATCAGTGATAGTTCCACGTTCTTAGTTCCACAACCGATGAGAGTATCTCGGCATTGGGGCCGTTACCGACCGCTCCCAGCGCCCACTCAGCACCCACTTTAGTCCCGCAGTTTAACACGGGGGCTGGCAGTCTCGTCGGTGCTATAGCTCGTCTGTGGTAACAGATATTTGTAGGTATAGGAGGCGCTGTACGAATGGCCTGACTCAATCGGCAATTCTATGGTAGATTTTCGTAACGGCTGTTGCAAATCTGCTGCCTGCGTCTGTTATCAGACTCTAATGTTCTTCTGCCATGATGAAAGCTTTCTTAAATAATTTGAACTGAAACATACATATTTACTTAAACAACCAATATGAACAGCTATTAGTATAAAATATAAGAACATTCAACAAATAATCTATAGCTATGGGAAAATTATTAATTTTCTTTCATGTCTATTATTATTTTTGATATATGTGTGGACATCAAAGTATTATACATTACGCAATCTAACATGACAAGCATAATAAATAAAGAATGATGTAAACGTACCAGAAATAATTTGTATCGAGACCCGTAAACTCGAAAACAAATAGAATCAAGCCAACGTGATCGTTGTCAATTTGATCTTGAGAACGGAATATCAGAAATAACTTCGTCGCACGGTATGATCAATAGAACCTATAATAATCTGTGCATGGCAGAGCTTGGGCAGGATTTCAGGCACGGCACTGGTGGCTCCTGGTACCGATAGATCATCGCTTCTTTCTTAAACCTATTTCTAAAAGTATTCTGTCAACTTCGTTCCTAACTCACTGTAAAGTAACAAATGCGTTGCGATTTCTTTATCGAGTCCACGTTCATCGACATTTAATCAATACATTGATTAAACTACAGTCAAATTATTGTTGTAAGTTTTGTCTCATAACATACATTAGAATCTGAAATTAGACGATAGAATGCCGAAGACAGATACGCATTTGCGCCCCCAAAAGGGAAGGTGATGTCAACATTTCACGGTGTATGTATGTAGCTGTACTTCAACTTATCCACGTGCAAAAACTGTAGTTCTGATCTCATTATAGTTGTTCCAATAACCTCTTCTCTTCATAAAAATTCATAAATTTACGTGAAATGACATACGAAAGATTTATTTCTATGAACGGATATTTTTTTTTGCTTAATTATCTGCTTGATGAACGCAATAAAACACTCGGAACCCCAAGCTGCTGAAAGCTTTTTTAAACGCTCGCTACGCATACAAGTATACTTGGGCGCGGCACTGTAGACACGTTTTTCAACCCCTAAGTATACTTAACCTTCCCCGCAGAAGGGCTAATAATTCGTAGACTGCGATATCAGTCGCGTAATCGGTAAGCTATAATTAGGTCCCGCATCAAATGAACTTTCTACTTCCTATAAATTAAAAACAATTGTTGCAGCTGAAATCTGATCACAAAATTTCAAATTGCGAATGCCAGCCGAGCAAATCATTTCAGCTCATATTTGCGTTTCACATTATCGTTTCAATTGAAACTTTAATTTTTTTCTATCAACTGTTGCAATTTCAATTGTTGTATTTGTCTATTAATGCTTTTTAGAGCGATCCAAGTTTTCAAGATAGATTCTAGATGTGAATAGCATTGGAACAGGGGTTATCCACCACGGTGTTGCTAATAAAATTGTAACTCTGTTCCTAAGGGAACTATCACACCCTTCTGGCTTTCGTTCATTCACAGTGCAGTGTCAACTGACTGTAGCCTCCACATGTTCATCCCCTGGGAAGCGATTATTCTTTTCCAGTATTATATTAAATTCGTAATTACAGAAACTCATTCATTAATATTTTAACGTTTCTCTTGGCATAAACAAACTATAAAATTACGTTAAGATTCACGTAGCAATATTCTTGCGAAACTGTTTTACAAGTTCGTTACGAAAGACCAGTTTAACTTTTCAATGTTCCATCCGTAATGTAATGTAGCATCCGCCTGCTGGATCGCCATTTCGATTAGTTTTTGCACGTTCCCGTGCAGTCTGCGCACAAGCGAAATCGTGAACGAAATCGAAAAGAACCATTTCATACTTCGCCGGAGGAGCCAAAATGACCCTTTTCTGATCTTTCATCTCAGGATTGTTAAACTTTTAATGCTGCTGCATCCTCGAGGTCATCGTCGCTCACTCAGGTTTCATATTTTGATCCTGTTTACTCTTAAGTGGGATTCGAAGTGATTTTTGAAAGAGCAATTTGATCGATTTAAACTTGACTCTTTGATCGATTTGACAAATAATTTTTTATATTGAATAATCATTAATTTATAAACTGTAATAGTCTGGCTTAAAGGTTAACGCTTTTACGGTTGCAACATTTTCCGTTGTTTAAATTAACACCTTGATTGCCCAACTAGAAATCTCAAAAATTCCATAAAATCAAAGTAAGTTTTACAATGAGATGAAAATTGAAAAATATGATATGTATGATATTAAATAGTCCTCCAACTTTCCTTCATTTTACAGATCCTAGTCAAGTTTGGTACAGTGAATATATTAAAGTAAAAGTTTATTTTAAAACCTGGACAAATAATTCCGTCACCCACATATGAGTGACATGGCAGTCAACGTGTTAATCATTTCAGGTCTTTTACGGACGACTTCGTGTTCGAGGAAATCTAACAAAACTGTTACCGATAGAGGACTATAACACCGTTAAAAATACCCCCGTGCCTGAACCTAATTAAGCATTTATTCGCGCGCGTTCATACCTACCATGATAAAAATCGCGACTCGACGAACCGTGTCAGCATGATTTTTCCACGAGATTAAAAACGAATTAACGTCGCGCGCTTCCAGCGTTAAACGTGTCGAGCTTGTACGCCCACGCGGCGAGGAATAATCGAGTTGTAAGCGGAAAGGAGAGGAAAGGAGCCGGCGACGTGCCAAAAACTTGGTCCAGCGAGGCGGAGGACACCGAGGATGATATTCCTGGCTGGCGGAGCGCGGCCATAGTATTGATTAAGGGGGTTTCGTCGGGAGGGATCCTCGCAGCCGAGGGGATTTCCTCTCTGAATGCACGGCGATGAATGGAGGGGGTTGCCAGCGGGGGTGTTTCGCGAACGCGGTCGTTCGGGGGTTGCACGCAGGGTGGTGCGTGCGTTGCGCATGCTCGCCTCCGGTCCAGAATTCGCACGCATTCACGTATCTTCGCGTATTTACGGTGCACGGTCGCCGGGCCGGTTCTCTGCACGTGGCGTTCTCGAGTGATCCACGGACAAAAGTAAAGGGGAGTGAAGTCGTGAAAAATTGAGCCATCGAGAGAACGAATGCTGGCTCCTTGACAGGAATATCGCAACGCTCGGTCTTCCTGCGGAAACACCTTCACGTCGGCCAGACGCGTTTGCCCGTTTCCTTCGTTCGGCAACGAGGGACTCACGGTGGGTGCAACGGAGTACTTTCGAATCCTGCTTAAATTTCCTTTCAGAAAAAGGAACAACATCCCGGCCATTTCCTATCTCTCACGAATATCTCAAAAATAAATCCTACCCACTAAGGTCTCATTCGTCTTCGGTCGAAACTACTGATTGGAGGCTCTCCAAAATTTCAGTGATCAGTCCGAAGGATCAACTTAGGTTCTCTTTCGGATGCGCCACGCGCGATCTCTCTCTGATTGGTAAGACGCAGTGTAGATTCAAACCCCCCAAGGAGTAGCATGGGTAGCCGATACGTAATCAGGCATTGGACTGGGCCAGGAAAGTACTTAGACTTTTAAAGAACCAACGTTTCCTCGATTCGTCTCACGAAGTTTGCGGATAAGATTGAGCAGGATTTCTAAAATCCTCAGGGCCGGTAACGGTAGCTGAATCGTAATCGCATATCGAAGTACATAGACCGACAGAGCGTTTAGCCGTCGGAGACACGAGTCTTGGAACTGACTTGGACTCGAGACGGTTCGAACGTTTCTGGGCCAGTTTTCAGCGTTGAATTTTTATATAGAAGGTGTTTGCGGTCATCGAGGGGGGAAAAAACTTGAGCTTTGTGTCTGTTTCGCGAACTGTGGGTCCCTCGTGGCGCTCGGCACACGTATCTACACGCAGGGAACACGCAATAGCGAGCGACTGGTGGAACAGCGCAGCGGGGCGCGCTCGTCCGTCTCGACAACACCTCCTTCTCGCTCTCCTTTTTTCCGGTATCCTGCGGTCTCGCCCTCTCTTTCTCCCTTTCCCTCTCTCGTTCTCTCTTCGACAGAGTTCTCTCCCACCCTCTCTTTCTCTCGGGCACCGGCAACACAGGGGACCGGCACCGGCACCGGCACCGGCACCGAAGGGCTGCAGTTGCGATCGGATGATCGACGAGTGCGCGTCTGCTTGTGCGCGTCACCCGGCATGTACAGTGTCGTCTCGTTCTCGTTCGAGTGAACCGTGAGTCGAACACCGAATCGTCGGCGCCCCGTGACTCGTACAGGGACCGGAAACGAGAGATGTTTACGGTGATTCGCCAGGTAAGCCGGAAACCTATACTCCAGGTCAGGACACCGCCGATAAACGTTGTACGCGTGTCGGAGATGCGGAGTCGGTTTACGATCGTCTCGCCGCGACGAGACGCAGAGGGGTGCCGATCAGGGAAGGTTAACTTGTCCTATTGCTTGTTATCGGCTGCGTTCTTATGGTCTCTCGACGGTACGACCCGTCATCGTGGTCCAACTCCAATGCTCCACGAGAGCAACACTGTCGGGGAGCGATTGCCCTGCGAGATAATGACGCGAACAGGGTTCTTGAGTTTTGGGGGATGATAGCTCCCGAATTCTCGAGTAATATTGATTTTTCACCAGTCTTGGAACAGCGTCGGAGAGTACTCGTCAAGTTAAATGCCGATAAATCATTCGGCATGGGGATTCTCGGACTGATTCCTGCTTGGACCATGCGGGCACATGTTACCACAGATTTTTCAAATTTTAACCCCTTAAACTACGATTTATTTTACGGTTTCAGTGATTAAAACTTTTTTGTAATTCGTAATTTCCTGATAAAAGGAGAAAATTTATATCTATTGTATGGCTATATGCTCTTCGATAGCTGTGGTTTAAAGGAAATTAATAACATACATATTTGGCACGCTTTGTTCAAAATCTTCATCACGAGTATGACTCGGTATTGTAGGGCAAGGGGTTAAGTAATTCGTAAGTGGTGAAATTATTCATAGGGGAAGTTAATAGAGTAGTTGCGTCCGAGATAAAGACGCGAGTAAGTACTTGGGATTTGGTGGACTACCGCGAATTCTGGAGCAATATTGATTTCGCGTCATTTTTACAGAAGCGTAGGACTGTACTCGTGAAATCTAACGGTGATTTTTATTGTGTCTGAGAATAGCCATTGGAGTATTTACGGACCAAATGATGTAGCTGCAAGATCTTCATATTTAGGGGATGATGTTTCGTGAGTCATAGAGTAATGTGAATTTACCATAAATTTGGGGTTTGGGGAAGCGTAGTTGGAGTCGTCGGAGTAGTGTTCTGTAAGATAAAAAGAACGGTTAGCTTCGGGTTCTCGAGATTTTGTATAATTACAAGGTTCGAAGAAGCGTGGGAGATTCTTGGTGTGTCATCATTGTTCATAGAGATTATTGGAGTAAATTGTAAATCAAGGGGATAAAATTTAGGGGATGGTTGTGACGCCTTGTGACGCTTAACGTGAATTTTGTTGCAGTCGATTAAGAATCTCGGAGAGTATTAACGAAGCGTATTTGACAGTGTATAAGTGTGTACCGGTACCGTCTGCTCCGAATTTGTGAAAGTCATCCGTTATCGTTTAATCAAATTCTAAGATGGATACAGTGCACTGGCGAGACGTGGCGAGACGAAAGAAGGGACTGCGAGGCCACGAGGTTTCTCTCCGACTCAATCGATATCTACGTCTGAGTCGTCAGTAATTAATCGACGAGTGCCGCGATGATTGCCGGTACTTGACGTCGCGAAAGAAGCAGCGATAAGTAACAGCCACCCTATCGACGATCACCCTTCGTTCGCGACATAAAGTTTTTAGCGTAAATTGGACACGATTGAAGCAGATTAGCAGAGCTGGTTGCCGATGGAAAATTGGATGCAACGGGTGCTCGGTTCGTGTAAACAACAATATTATTGGGCAGCTTATTTGCAAATTGTTATCGAAATCGTGACGCCTATGACCGGGCAGATTTATTTAATAATTTCGCGACACCAGTAATCGTAAAACAGAGGATACATTTTACGTTCAGCTTCTTCAAGTTTTTAAATGTATATTTTATTTACACAGTGTTTCAGAGAAGCGTAAGAATGTTTACATTTACGTGGAAACACAATCTCATGAACTTGCGGCTCTTTGACAGCGGTCGCACGCGCGCAGAAGCTGTAATCTACCGTCCCCGCGTGCTTATCCATTATTTGAGCCTCTCGTGCTTTATTAACACTCATTGTTGGCCAGTGTTTACCTCTTTGATAGGGGAATACGCATTGATTGGTACTGTTTGTCGCCGCTTCGTCACTCGTCGCACTCCTCGATACGATAGTTTCAAACTGCACGAGGTTTAAATGCACTTCGCATCGCAAATGATAGTCTGAAACAAGAAATCTGAAAACGTCGTTGGTAGACTGTGGATCTTTGTGCAAAATAAAAATGTTCCAAATCGGTTGTGTCAAAAACAGAAGCTGGATAAAAATGTGTTTCTTCTGTTAACGATTCGAATAAATTGAAGGGAATGCATTCTTAACACTAGAACTACCGAACCAGTCAAAATGACTGGTTCCCTAATTTTTTCTTTCACAATTACTGAAATTATAAAAATGTTTTCATCAGAATTTTTTGAATGAACCTTTTCATTGAAACACATGTTAGAATAAAAATGGTATTAGGTTTGAATAGATGTAGTCTTGTCATTATTACAAAGAAATATTCATCAGTTGCATTCATTACTCGGTAGTTCTAGTGTTAAAATAAAAAATAACAGTTATTCTAAAATTTTCTACGATAAAAATCATTAATAAAAAAGTGTTTATTGTTGAAACTTAAAATAATCTACACAAAATAGAAAGAAAAAAATTCAAAGAACAAAATGATTAAAGAATATCGATTTTTATACTTTTTGGTTACAAATAACAGTTATTAGTGACCACAAAATTGGATCCTCTTCGATAACTGTTATCGACGAAAAAAAACTGTTTCGATTGCTCAAAGCAGTTATCGACAAGAGAAATTTATTTCGATTGTTTATAACAATTATCAATGAGATAACTGTTATAAGTGATAAATTGATAACTATTATAAGTGATCGAAATGAATTCCCCTCAACGATAACGTTTACCAACAAGAGAAAAAATTTACGGTTACTTATAATCCGTATTTGTAACCAATACGATTTTAATCGTTGAAGTACTTGTTATTCCATGACTTTGTTTCTTCTTGAAAAAAATGTCTTTACAGTTTAGTATTTCACCTAGCCACATTTATTATGAACGCAAAAAGTCCCTTATAGACAGGTTATAGACAGCAATTTCTTCAAGAAATTTATTATCATTCTCTGTTGAAGATCCGCAAAGCTTTAAGCTATGTCCACACCGAATCAACATCGAGCAATTTTCTTCTTCTTTTATTTAGTAAAAAGAAGAAGAAGAAGAAGGCAACAAAAGGCGACAAAAAGCTGCTCGTTGTTGCGTCAGTGTGGACAGAGCCTGAGGTTTTCTAATATAAACGTTTCTATTTTCTCGCGCGCTCATTAAAACGCAGCGTTAAGCGCGTTAGGCGTAGCAGAAAGTTAAAGTTCGAATTTATTCCGCGTTTTCTCGTTCGCGGAATGGTGTTCCGCGGATAAGAAAAATGCTTTCTCGTCGCGAAATAATGATCGCGAAACACGAGACCCCGGCCCGGAGAAAATGAAAAACAATTTCACGGCGCAGATGTCGAGACGGTTTTGCAATTTACGCGCGACGTTCGAGACGGTTCTCATCGTCGAATCGGCGCGCGGCTTGATCACGTTTCTTTTCGGCCACGGCCTCAAAGGAGAGGACGACACGAGCAGTTTTACCGGGGCGAGCCTGGCTTAAATGGCGTTTCTTGGTGTGCGCGGTACGAACATAAAGTCGTTAAAGAATTTCTAAGGCGTCGGACAACGGCCTGCCACCACGAGTCTCATTACGTGTATGTATAGGCGAGCATATATCTGCCTCGTTGCTTGGTGTACGTACGTGTAACTTACTTGGTGTACTTGGTGTACAAGTACACGAATCTTCGCCATCTTCTGTAATTGAGGTTGCCTTTAATGCGGTCGACGTGCAATTCTTGTCGCTGATAAATTACTGGGACAAATGTTTGACGAGCAGTCTGCCTCGAAAATTAAATTCTAGATTACATAGATCCGCGCTGAAACCGTGCGAACCCGACTTGCCGACCTGATTTTCCGTCTTTCTTTCAATCTCGCAAATGATATTTTCAAGTTTTAGCGCATGCCAGCGCCAAAGCTGCGGAGCAGTAAAAGTGAAACCGGTTTGCGGTTACCTTGTGAAATGATAAGATTACATCTGTTCAGATTTTGTACGGTTTTTGTTTTATCATAATACGTGCTCTATTCGTTTCCCGTCGAAAACATTATCGCAACTTTGTGAATTGTAAAATAATATGGTCAAGTTCAAAACGGTACACGTGACTCGATAATTCGACTTAATTATTAATAATTTATAATTCTATTTACTGCTGTTCAACAGGCGTTCATAATGTCCAAAACTATCAACCGGCTTCTTTCACATTTGATATGTTCGGAATGTTAATTTCACAGGGATCTACATTCCATTATAAGTTTAGATTAAAGAGAGAGATCGTTTCGGGGGGGGGGGGTTAGATGATGATTCACGGCAATTATATTTTCATTAACACTGCGTCGACGAAATACAATACATTTATGCTCCCGGCGAATGAACATTTTGAAACAGTTCTCCTGGGGACAATGCAATTACTCAATCGCAGGCTTCGATCAATCGATTGCTTAAGGTATTCTCTTGAATTCATTATTTTGCCTAGTCAGTTTTCTTTCGAGTAATAACAGCCACTCTATTAACGCTAAATCTACCACGATCAAATAACAGATTTTCTATTTCGCAGTTATTGAAATTATGAAGATGCTTTCATAGTAAATTACGGAATTGACTTTTTTATTTAAGCACATATTATAATGAAAACGGAACAAAGCTGAAGCAAATTGAATCATCTCGCATCTATAAGGCGTTTCACATATGTATACTTTGTGCTTGGTAGGGTTTGTGTTAATTAATACTCGAAGCTCACGTACGGTAGATAGGTGGACAATACCTTTAATGAAATGTTTGTACCGAGCACTAGAAGCTGTCGCTGAGAAGCCTGTTTCCCAGCGTTCAGTGCGCAGTCGAGCGATCACGGTTGAACTTTTAACAGGAGAACGCAGATTCACAATAAAAATGTCGCCGGCCACGATTGACGGAGTCACGACTTTGTTCGAACTTGCTCCCGGAATGCCTGCATGCAAATAGCAACAAAACGAGATCACGGCGCTAGTCGATAAAACGTTGAACCAATGGATATTCTCTTAATGGCTGTTTGACGAACTGCGAGGATGCTAAACGACAACCAGGTTACAGGTTTATCTTTAGTGTACCGTCGTTTCCTTAATGTTCCAGCCACGGTAATTAGGGGATCGCTTACTTTACTCGAACGACTCAATCAGCCTGGGAGTGTCCCGGTACATAAGCAACTCCACAATGAAAATCAACGACACAGTTCCCGCTAACAACGATTTCACAGATTTTCAGGTTTTGTTGTACTGCTGTACAATTTTCTGATGTTAAAGCAAGCTCTTCAATTTTTCTTGCCGGAACGTGGGAATAATCTGTCTTGACGTGTAAAAAGATTTTCTTACATTCTTTTGTATTGTGCATCGAACAATATACGATTCTAACGATTTTTTCTGGCCATCCGCAACGATTGTCTTCCGGGAGGGATTGAGAAATTTGTCTTAAGTTACGCTTAGGCCGTATCTCATTCTAAAAACATACGAAACATAGTTCTGGTAGGTTTTCAAGAAAAATGTAAAAAGAAAAAAAATAAACAGATGTTGTATGGCCGGAGAAGGTATTAGGGTAAGGGAACCAATTACTGTGCCCATATTAATTATACTTATTTTTAAAAAAGAGATGAAATTTTTGCATTAAAATCAGTTAATATGTTTGTTATGTATCTCTGTTTAAATATTCATTACGCATGAAAAGTAAGTATAATTAATATAGGCACAGTAATTTGGTCCCTTATTTCAGATACAAACTCTGGGAAGGCAAAGTGTTGAACGAAATTTATCCGAGATTGATTAGTCGAAGTGTTTTCGAGTTACTATTAATTAACGGTATTAATTAGCCGAGAAGACACGCTCGCTACATAAACGCTCGTATTTATTCTACTCTTCGTTTTCTACGCGCAGAGCGCATGGAAATAAGGAGGTTATTCATCGTGCAAAGTAAGCTTACTAAAAGGCTCGGGTTTCTTCAAAATTCCGCATGGAAATCAATTGAGAAAACCGATAACGAAGAAGGCCGCGTGGTTATTATACTAGCTATCGCTTCGTTACGATATCCTGCAGTCATGTAATTTCTGTCCGACGTTTTTACGAAAGCTATATTCCATTTCCTGCAAGCGTACACCCTCTTGCGCAACCGCGCGAACATTCTCAATGTAATTCTCTTAAAATTCGCTAAACTCGCGGACACTTTAGACTCTAGGAAACTCTATACCAATCCTGTTTCTTTGGGACGACACGCATCAATACCTTCTTCCCCTTGTCTGTGCCCTAGACCACACAACAGGAGATTTCACCGCACGGTGTCCCGCAGAATAATGTTCGAAAGGAAACGTGCGTTTTATTCAATACTAAAACGGAGGCGCCAAGTTCGCGTGTGACTGCCATGCAGCGTCGGCCATGTATAGGTAACACGATTCTTTGTGTATATTTAAAAATTATTTCGCTTGTGTAACACTTTTGCTTGAACTAAATCTCATTGGGATTTGTACGATCTAGAAGAGAGCAAAAGATTATCCCTGTTATAACTAAAAAAGGCATAGAATCACAAGTATTTCATCGACTAAAATCGTATTGGTCACAAATAAGGATTATAAGTAACGGAAATTTTTTTTCTCTTGTTGCCAAATGTTGCCGTTGAGAAATTCATTTTGATCACTTACAACAGTTATGAATGGGATTTTATTTCGATCGCTCATAACAGTTATTGATGAAGGAAAGTAATAGTTAGTATTAAATAGTACTACTTTCAAATGGTAGACAATCAGTTATTTAATAAAATTTTTATTCTTAAAATTAATTGCTATAATTAAAATTCAATGTGAATAATTAAGATTTAATGTTTGTGTAGATTATCTTAAAATTCAATAATAATCAACTTTTTATTAATGATTCTTTCGTAGAAAATTTTGGTATAACTGTTATTTTTGATCCCTGGTTTTAACTATTTGAAACACGTGTTCGAATAATGGAGAATTTACATACCATCGGTTCGGATAATCAAGATTCTACTTATATCGTGGATTAGTAAATATTACTTAATTCATATTTTTATAGACAGTTATAGTAAACAGTAATTAATATTTTAACCCCTGGACTCCTGCGACTTCTAGATCTACAGTGGAATCATTTCTGACCCACATCTATATTTCACTTCAGTTTTCTTTCGATATAAGGCGATGTCTCAGGACCGACTTTCGCCGTATTTCGGATGAAGAAGGAGATGGGATAGCGATTTTCTTCTTTCGAAATAAAAAGCGTCATCTTACATCGGAATTAAATTCGCACATAATGACACATTCATTGATATTTTACAAATAGTAGAAAATAATCTTTAATTTTCCCTTGAAGAAACGAAATTATTTTCCGATCAACCCAACAGCTCTGTAACCGGAGTGTCACGTAGGATAGTGTTCGAAAGGAAACGCGCGTTTTGCTGAACTCGGAGACGCTAATCTCGTGTCACTGGATTTAGGTTCAGGCAGGATGAGGCGTAGCAGGTAGCGTCTCCTTTCACCGGAAACGCCGATAGCGACGGTCCCTATTTTTACCGAATCGAGGAGGAAAAGAAGGAAAAGAGGGACGCGAGAGAAGAGTTATCGATTGACGGACTTTCGCGGCGTTGCTCTTTCGTTGCTGGTTGGTTCTGCGAGCAGCTTGGCTCGCGGCGCAAGGAATTCCTCGTGCGATTAGTGGAACGCCGTGGACTGTGGAGCAACAAGCCCGTATATACCCACACGCGTTCGCGATGGTCACGCTCCAAAACTGTTACTTATTACTTCAATCTTATTACCGCTAACGGAGCATTACCGCGCTTTAGAGCCATTTCTCGGCGCGCAAACCCCGAGGCAGCACGAGCAAACCCGGCGAAAATCGCACAAGCACGATTTTTGACTTTCTATTCGCGAGCGACGCGACGCGAGCCATGCAAACCGACCCGACGGCAACCTATCGTTTTCCATTTCCCTGGCGTGCTTTGCTTCCGTGTTTACGACGCGACGGTAATGGAATTAATCGTAACCGGCCCGGGCTCGTTCCGTCGATATTATTGTTTGTCGAGTAATTCATCCGCGATGCCGGATCGACCAATTAGCTGATCTCTGTTGCAGACTTGTCTATAATAAAACCCCGATCCAAACATTTATAATATAAAATTTTCAAGGATATACTGGAGTCACAGAAAACTAGATTCATAGAAAATTATAAGAATCCCTAAAATAATAGTATATCCCTATAATAATATAGTAATAATGCAGTATAGTATAATTATAATAATCCCTAAAATAATTAGTAATAATATAGTATTCCTATTGTTCCTTTTATGATATTAGATAATATTGCTTTTTAATAGTTTTATAGTTGTCGTTTACCTTCGATTAACAGACTCGTTTACGTTTCAAGTTTCGACTTGGTCAACGGCGTATCTTCAACATTTGGTAGCTGTAGAGCCGAGTGGGAGGGTCTCTTACAATCTTTTCAGGGTTAATTGACCCTTTCACAATTTATCTCGCCAGTTTCGCAAACCTTTTACCGATACGGTGTATTCAAGTTCCACGAGACACCCCATAGGGATTGATAGAAGCAATTACGAAAAGTTTTAATCAGGAGAATGTCGAGCGGTTGTTATAAACAGTAATTTCCTCCCTCGTGGGTTCTTCGGGCCGTTCCCCGGGGGTCATTAGGAGGCAGCTTCAAAGGGTGACAGGGTTGACTGGTTTTATTTACGTTCGCGGTGGCTTCGCGTCAGGAAGGAAACATTTTTTTTTCTCTCTTTTCATTTTGCCGGCCCCCTCTGTCCCGTTGGTCTGGCGTGCGCAGGCCGATTCTAATAACTTGTGTACCTCTATCTAGCGTCGTTAGCCGGGACGAGGGAGCCTCGATGCAACCTGGTTGCCATTCTACGCCGCCATCCGCGATGGCCGGTCAAACCACGCAGAAACGTATACATAGTCTCCGCGGAACGGTAATTGGACAGGCACGCTCTGTTTATGCGATTTAATTAGCTGGGCGATGCCGCGCCATTTGTACCCCGCCGGAATTCCTTCGATCTCTCGTTCCTCACTGACTGGCATTGAAATAAAAAGTGCGCGCAATACGTGTGCTGGATCCGGGCGAGAGATTCCTGCACCCGCGGCTGTGCGACGCTTTCTACGCTCCTGAAATCGAACTCAATCACGCCGATTCGCGAACGGAGGACGTTGCACGCGACCGATCCACCGACGGGACCCAAATGTCACTTACAGTAAGGAGCAAAACTGAACCAATAACCACAAGTTTTGTATAAATCATTATTTATTACTAGGAATATAGAAGAATAAAAAAAAATCAACATTATAATTGTTTTTGTCATAGTTAGAAGTAACTTAAGAAATTTTTTCCAATAATTAATGTCTCCTCGATTAGCAATGACGACAAAAATAGATCGACTCGGGTTTGCACCGGTCCCTACAAGAAATGTTTACGTGGGATGTTCTGGTAACACGTTTACATCTAGCACTTTGGTATGTTTACAAACTATTAGTCTACGTCTTAACTCGCTCGTCTTAAATATCTCCGGATTATTGAATATTATTATTTTTAAAAATAAATGACATATTAAATATTGCCAAGTATTGGACATGGTGCAAAACCGAGTCAGTCTATTTTTGTTGCCATTGTTAAACGAGGCAAAACGATTATTGAAAAAAAATTCGTAAGTTATTTCTAACTATGATAAAAATAATTATAATGTTGATTTTTTGTTATTCTTCCATATTCCTAGTAATAAATAATGATTTATAGAAAACTTGTGGTTATTGGTTCAGTTTTGCTCCTTACTGTATATCGCGCACGGACGCTGTTTCGTGATCTCTCGGCGCCTAGCGTCGAACGTAGAAAAGGATAGCGAGCAAACAAAACATCGACACCGGCGTACCGGTGTAACGATCAGTGCAGTGCAGCATGATAGGAGAAATTTAGGTGAACAGATTTACCCTCTCTCTGCCATTACCGAATTAGTCGCGTGACATTGTGACACGTGCACGACGCAGACGAAACTGCTGACAATAATAATCTACGTAGTAGCAAAGCCTCTCTTTTTACGGAACTTTTACCAACATATTCGCGACATTTTTCAGATGAAAATTGTACAGGAGGAGGTGGTAATTTAGCCTTCCAGTTAAAAGGAATAAAAAAAAAAAAAAATAAAAAGGTACACGCGGAAGTCAGAGATCGTGGACGTTGAATGCACTTTCGAGGTTTCAGTAAATTGCATCAGACTCGGATTAATTCAGTGCTCGCACACGACACAACTGGCTATTTGTTCGACACGAGTGTTCCTAAAATACTTTCAAAATACGCGTTCTCACCCGAGAGAAAATGTGCCTGTTTTCGTTGGTTCTATTTTTTAATGTAGTTGCACTGATAAGATACTAAAAGTACCTACTACTAAGAGACCATATACAACATTGAGCCTTGCAACTGCATGCTGCTATTGTTGCGCGGGTCTTCCGTAACACCTTTTGTCTTTAACATAACAGATTTCCGTTGACTGTTGCGAAACTGTGTCTCTAATTAAAGAAATTGGGTTAATCATTATTCCTATTCATATTTGTTCCGCGATTGTTGCGTGAAGGAGCTCCAACTGTTCATGGCGCATACGAAACGCCAATCCGTTTAGAGTTATACAGGGTGTCTCACCTAACTCGAGCATCTAAAATATCTCGCTTGTTTTTTATGATAAAAAAGTTTTTCACGTCATGTAGCGATCCAATTGTTCTAACTTCTCAAAAAAAAAAAATTCAAGTAGTATAATCCAATATCGATAAAGTTACGCGATTTTTAAGAGCGTCCGAATATTAGTGGCAGTCACTGTATGTCGCAAATACTTGGCTGATAAAAATCGCAGTACTATCCCCACTAGATAATACGGGTCGGGTACGAGGTTCAGGTGGATAAATGAATAATAGTATCTCCTGGACGATATATGTCGCCGGCAAGACCCGTGTTGACTTTTCAGCCACTGACTTAAGATCCGTCTTGGTCTTGATCCGACGTTAAGTCTGTGATTAAGCTTGTCACATTTTTTGTTCTATGTCACCGATATTATGAATTCTGACGGCAGAAACGTGCTTCAAGTTTTAGGCTTTATTTATACTTTGTATCTTTTATATTTATACTAGAGATATTTTCTAGTGCGCGTTACCCTCGATTTCAACCAGAAAACTTATCCAATGGCATAAAAATGCTTGAATTCCACGGCATGCATATCGTCAATTTGTGGCCTACTTTTAACGTTTATATTATCAAAAGCCGCTTATGGCTTATGCCATATCTGCATAATCTCGTCATCTGATGACCTTCCCCTTTCGAATGACCCCTTTCCCAGCGAAAAATATTCTCATATAGGGACGAAAAGTCGAGGCACGTAAATCCATTTTTCGCCTATTTTTGTCGGTAACGTGGTGACTCTTAAGTTTGCGTTCCCGATAAACAAAATCCTAGAATCAGTGATTGTAAAAGTTCGGATACGGCGATCCTTATTAGGGTCATCGAATTCAGCGTGACACCAGCGCAGCGGCTCTGTACACGCCCGTTGTTTACGTCCGCGCGAGTTTTGCCAGTCGCGTAATTCTTGGACGCGTGGGCGGCGGATTACGCGGCGAGATAGTGTCGTCGAGCTGATCCCTAAAAGGCACCGACAAAGTCGCGTGGCGACCCGAGGGAGACCGTGATGAAAGCGATACGGTAGATCCGCCGGAAGCACGGTATTTTATATTACTTGGTACCTTGTTCCTCTTAATTGAGAAATTTACGACCAGAGAACCACCTCCTACTGCAATCATATTTCAATTTCGTTCCTGTACGAAGTAGTCCGTGAATGTATCTCGGTGAGCGATCAAACTGATACGAACAGATGGAAAAATTGCATCCTTTATGTCAGAGCTGTTCAACATGCCTATTAGCGTGCAAGGGCGCCCGTCGATGCCCGTCGGCGGACAAATGACTTAGTGGAGTGTGCATAGCACAGCCATAGCTGGCTCAGTGTTGTCGGATGAGGGGAGGGAGCACGAATTGAGGGGAAAAGGTTACCCTCTCTCTTCCAGTACCGGAGTAGGCACGACAGAGACGATACGCGTCGGAAACTTGGGGAATAGCGCGGTAGAAGGGAAAATTAGAGTGGGGGAACAAGTCTTGAGCCGACAACACTGAGCTGGTCCCCGTAGCTGGTCACGTGGCTGTGACAATGCGTGTCACAAATACATGCATCTTTGCCCGCAGGGGCGCACAGTGGGCAAAAACGGCCTTTTTCGATTCAAAATCAAAGAACTTTTGATAGGAATGTGGTAGAGCGATGAAATTTTTTTTAAATGAAAGCTGAAACTTTGTAGAATATGGGAAAAATAGGGAGATTACGGTACGAACGTTTTTTAACCTTGAGAAAATTCGTTAAAGTTGCACAATTTCAAGAAAGTGCCAGTAGTAATGACAGCGATACGTCAAGTGATGACGAGATGTGAAGTGGCTTCATGTTTCGTAAGTAACTCAAAACGTTAAAATACTTCATTATTATTATTTTTATTGTGTTTTATATATGAAAATACGATATACTTTGAAACTAGTGTGTTATCAAGTCATTTTAACGAAAAAATTTCATTAATTTGTGTCACAAAAATCTATTTTTTCCAAAAACCAGAGGTCGTAGACAAATTTTGAAAACAGATTTGAAATCAGCGTGAAAAAATCTATGGGAAACGATATATAGCATGTTAAAAAAAAATTTTCCGCGCGTATTAGCCACAAAAACAAAATTTTCTTGAAATTGTGCAACTTTAACGAATTTAACAAGGTTAAAAAACGTTCGTACCGTAATATCTCCCTATTTTTCCCATATTCTACAAAGTTTCAGCTTTCATTTAAAAAAAATTTCATCGCTCTACCTCATTCCTATCGAAAGTTCTTTGATTTTGAATCGAAAAAGGCCGTTTTTGCCCACTGTGGGGCGTGCCCGCCGTTCTGTGTATCCCCAGAGCAAGAAAATTCGCTGTCCGTATTTGGCAAACGCTGAACAGCTCTGCTTTATGTTTTCGTAACTTCCATGACAGTGAAATGTGCAGTTCTTGCGTTCTTCGCTGTAAGTATTACATTTACTTTAAGTTCGATCGATACGAAGCCGACGGAAAATATATGGGAAATAAAGAATTACATCTGACGAAATAAATGGACCGGGGATCCTTATCCGTGAATAGATTTTATAAATGTTTAAAATATAGGGAAACGTTTACAGTAGAACATATATATATTGAACACATTTCTACTGTGCTTGCGTCCTGAGCAATTGTTTAGTTAACGCGACTATTCTTCCTCTTCCTTTCTGCGGTCTAATAACCATTAAATGAGAACCGATTAAGAAAATGATGTAAGTGTAACATCGCGAAACAAAAATACAAGAAAAAAAAGACAAGTTGAAATTGCATCGAAATGTAGATAGGTATGCAATTATGGGTCCGAACGGCAGCCTGATAAAAAATTTGTTGAATTGTAAAGAATTTAAAATAGTTAGATATAATGTTTCATAACAACAAAAGGTACTATATCGTGAAAGTATTTTTCATTTCATTTTTAGTCAAACGTCTAAACGTCGAGGTGTGCGTAACAATTTCATCGCACGTAGCATCTTTCTCTTACTTTATCTGGGCGAACGATTCCAGCGAGCAGAAATCTCGGCACGGATGAAATCGTGTAGGATTTAATCCTGAATTTATTAAGATAATCACGCTTCAGGGGATGCAGAATATTCGAGCGTTCTGCCAGGAGAAATTTTCGACGCGCACGAGCACAGATCTTCCTGTCAAGTACACTTCTTATCTGGCTCGTCGTGGACACACGCTGTTTTCCTTGACAGATAGAAAGCCAGGCTTCTCAGTGACTTACTCGGTCGCTCTAATTAAGGGTTTTCCCTCCGCGCGAGGGTAGTGAAAAGACGCTTTTGAAATTAGCGCGGTGAATGTTGAATGCGGCGGGCGAATTGGACCGCGTCAACGAAACGTTTCCTCGGCGAACTTCTCGCCGACGCGGAAACTTTCGAATGAGAGCATTCCTCGCTCCGATGCTGCATTTATGACCGACAATCCTGCGAATTCTATATCGTACACAGAAACCGCGCGAGCATCCGTCAATTTAAATCTCGTCCGTAAATTTTCACTGAACTGTGAGACTTTGTGCAAATTCGCATTTTTGTAGACGACCGTGATCCGGGAACTCACAAAACGATTGAATTCGGAATACTAATTTTCCATAGAGTCCAATAACTTTTTCTGTTACGCACCCGCCATATTGAATCCGCCATATTGGTTGTTGTTATTTTAACATCAGGTTCATATTCAACGGCACAAGACATATGGGAATAGTAATTTTCAAGAGAGTCCAATAATTTTTTGTGTTACGCATCCGCCATATTGAATCCGCCTGTTTGTTTTTTGTAATTTTGACAGCAGGTTCATATTCAACGGCTTAAGAAATATGGGAATACTAATTTTCAAGAGAGCAATAATTTTTTGTGTTACGAATCCGCGCATCCGTTTTGTTTTCTTTTTAATTTTGACGCCAGATTGATAATCAGCGACCGAAAAAACCTGAGAGTATCAATTTTGAACTAAATTGGAATACTCTTTCCTATTTTGGCTATGTTTTGACGATTTCCGATCACTGTGCGTCGTGTCGTGTCGCGTCGACGCGTCTCTAGACCCCAAGAATTAAAAGAAAAAAAGAAGAAGAAGAAGAAGAAATATGAAAACATTCCTGTGTTTGTTTCGTGATTAGGTCGAAAGATCTCACCGTGTATGCAGGCGACAAACGTGGACGTTGTCTCGTGGAGGTCCGTTCGACGACCACGGGAGGACGATTGTCGTCTAGCGGTGTGTCAGTGTGCTACACGTGCTCGGATGCAATGCCTCGGATGCAATGGGTTTGTCGCCCACGCACGCAAGAGCCTCGTACTACAAACCGGACGCGAGCCGGCGTGGCGGTATGGCGGATGTCTACATGACGAGTCGCACAACAGTCGTTGTGCCGTTTCGCGACCATAGCAAACTTTCTGGGAACCGTCGACGAAGCCGCACGAGCTATCGCCGATCCTATTCGCCGATTATCCGACCGGCGAGTGCGATTGTTAGGCGGTCGTTGCTCCACGGTCCTGGACTTTGACGCGGTTTTCCTGATTGAATAACGAGATGCCCCGACGCTTATCTCGCCCGCGAGCTCGTTCCGAAACGACAACTGTTTGCAGACGACTGCTCCTGATCGCATTCACTGTGTCGATTACACGGAGTTGCAAATACAGTCTTCTTAAAGTAGGAACACACCACCGTCGCGTCACGTGAAAACTTGTCACGTGGCATACTTAATGTGCGAACCAACAGATTTTCGAATATATGTATTATTATTTCCTCTGCACGTACGATACAGTAAAATTTGCTTAACACTATTCCTACCGACACTTCACGTATACCTATTCCTACCGCGACCGGTCAAATGACCGGTCTTTAGCACAACTTATATTTTTTAATATAGAATGAAAATAATTCTTATCAATAATCAGAGAAAATGCCGTCATTACTTTACCTTTCATAATATTTCGTTTACTATACCCTGTTGGGCCTGATGTTCCCCTAAAAATATTATGAATAGGTGCTCTTCCAGGATTAGACTCTTCTTTTACTTCTTGCCAAACAGTTCCGTCTACAGCAGTTTCGATTACCTCTTCCTCATTCTCACTATCGGAACTAACTAAAAATCTCCTTCTCTTTCGTCCTCTGCGTACGTTCGAAACATTCTCTTCGTCCTCATCGGTGTTCGAGTCGGTCTCAAATAGATCATAATTTTCGGCATTGTCATTTTCAATATCAAGAATTTCCTGATCATCTTCAGAACATTCTTCATCAATATTATTTATTTTCTCTAATAATAAATTTACACTCTTCGAACGTCTTGACATTTTGGGAATGAATATTCAAGGGATAAAATAAAAACTGAAATATAAAAATGTAATTCAAGATGGATAAAAACATGAACAAAAGATAAAATGTGAAACTTAGTACCAAGTATTGTTGGTTTGTTCACTTTTTTGAAAATGACACTTATAACACGTAATACAATATAAAGTAAAAGTAGAATAATAATAGAATAAAAATACAAAATAGTAAACGACTGCCGAATATGCTCCTTGTAACTTTCACGTTTTGATGCTCTCTGTTCAGGTCACAAGACTTTTGAATTCGTGAGAAGACATTTAGGCATCCCCTTCGGCTATGATTTTGATTATTTTACAGTCATAGTAGATAAGACGGTGTAAGAAAATCCGAGGTTCTGGACCGCCTCGGATATCAATAGGCAAAAACACCGTGAGGCCGATAGGCGAGCGAAAACTGTAAACACTTTGAAGTGCCGTAAAGCATTTCCTGGAAGGCACTTTTCGGCTAAAATCATGCCACAACTGCATTACCTTTCGTTTGTAACGACTTTATATTTTCGGAATTGAGTCTTTGAAAGAATGCTATTACAAAAAGATATAAATCGTTCTACCGGTCAAATGACCGGTCGTGGTAAGTAAGACAGACTACAAATTTTTCTCAGAAAATAAACAATAAAAAAGAAATGAATATTGCATATTTTATATACGCATATTTTAGGAAAATTCGTGAAGTTTAAAGGCGATTCAATTACGTTGTATATAGGAAATTTTAATCGGAATTTTAAAAACGGTCATTTGACCGGTCGCGGTAGGAATAGTGTTAATGTGTGATCCGTTCCTTTGAAAAGTCATAGATAGCACTGCGCTGGACTTTCATCGTTAGGACGATAAACTAACTGTCAACTTTGCCCTAGAAAGTTAGAATACGGATATTGATCAGATATTATTTATTATCGAGTTAGAACAACGTTTTAAGGTGTCGACCCTATTAGATCCACTTAGGCTTAGGCAATTGTTGATTCACTTTTTCTGAATATTATTTCGCGTACTTTATGTGAACTGGTTGATCTTATTGAGTTCAATTAAACAGCCTTCAATTGAAATTAATTACCACAAGCTAGACGATGCGTCAACAAGTGTTTGAACCAGTGTTACCAGATGAGGGGAAGGAACTCGAATTGAGGGGAAAAAGTTACCCCCTCTCCGTCAGTACCAGAGTATGCACGACAGAGATGGAACGCGTCACGTGACCCGGCCGTGGCGGAAGCGTGTGAAACAGCGTGGTAGAAAGGGAAATTGGAGTGGGGGAACAAGTCTTGGTCTGGGAACTCTGGTTCGAACTAGACCTTCGAAAAGTTTTCTCTGATTTATGACGTTATGACTGCGTTATGCACTACTTAATCATGTTCTTGTTTTCGAATTATCTATTGCAATGCATAAACAATTTCAGGAGACTGTGAACGTTTTCAATGGCATTTAAACTGCTTGGCATAGAGGTAAATCAACAGCAATAAGTAGTAAAATATCACAGTAATAAATCAACCCCTACGCGCACCTGGTCGTTTATTAGTAATACGATGAACGAGCAAGAACAATTTGCAGGTTATGACACTGTGTTATGGTAAGAAAATAAAGTTATTGCACTTGGTTCTAATCCGATGGCCATTGCAAAGAGTGAACAGCAACGCGAGAGATGTAATTGTCTAAGGATCTCCTTTTATTGCACGTTATTATTATTACTCTTATCTGTAGAGGATTTTATGTTATACATATCGTCTTGGATATAAGATTGGTTCCAAGCATGATCTTTTACTCTCGAAATGATTTCGATTAATGTAATATGAATAAAATTTGTAAAATAAAAGTTTACGGCCACTTCATTTGCAACAACCTAATACATGCGTTGTTGCATCCGTGCATTCCAAGAACAAGGTTGCTTGCGACCAATGAAATCATTACATACTAATGGGGGAGTGCCGACGATTTTCCGCTTTCCCATGCGCTGTGGGAACAAATAGGGTGCATCCCAATTAGAGCAATTTTCTTTCCTGATTCACCTTTTACATTCGTGTTCTAATACGACCAGACACGACTCTGAGCGTCTCTAATCTGCCACTAGGATTTGTCGGATTTTGAAAAATTTGGAAATTGCTATCAGACACTAGTATTAACCCGCAAAAATAAGACAACCATTCAATTGAGAACTTTAACAATAAAAACGTAATCTCCGGGTTAACAGAGTAATCATCCAGTGAACATTTTACATTTTTTGAAATTATTTTCCATTTTTTTCTATGGTATTGTTCGTGTCTTCTTCCTTTTCGTAAAAATCATATTTGCTATGGTTAAATATAATATAAATTTATAGGTATAAAGCAGAGTTGTGTAGAATTACAATTGAATTACTCGATGAATTATAATTACAAAGTAATTGAACTAAATAGTAATTCAATCATATTGTAATTTATAATTGAGATCTTTTCATTCAATTAAATTACAATGTAATTCGTACTTGCAATGGAGTACAAAATACTTTGTACTTTGTCATTAAATTACATTAATTGCGAATTACGATGTCATTAAATTAAAATTGAAAATTAAAGAACATGTGAAGGTTTCAAAGAGAAGGAATTTATTATTTATAAATTTATAATACCTGAACAGAAGTAACTTCTGCGTTACAAATTTTTAAAATTTCAAACATAAATATAAAAAGCAGAAAGAGCTATACATAATTTGGAGGCCTGTATTTTAATTATATTCAATTGCACATCTGATTAAAATAATTAGTAATTGAATTAATTGAAAGGTTTGAATTATTAAATTCAATTATGACGAAAATCAATCATTCAATTATGATGAATTACAATATAACTGAAATACAATGTAATTCAAATATTCAATTGAATTACAATGTAACTGAATTAGCACAACTCTGGTATAAAGTTATTTGCTGCGTGGGCGCATCCTTTGCAAAATTGTTCGACGTTGAACGATCGCCTCGGGCCGCTTTTTGCCCATCGGTAAGGCATGTTTATTTCATGAAACTCGGAAGTTACGTATCATTTCGAGCACCAACGGTGTTATTATTACCACGCGTTGAAATCACCAGAACGGACTTTCTAACGATTACGACGACGGACGGACAGCGTGAACCAATTGAATCATTCGTTCCTAAAGTGTGGATATTTATGCAAATTCCAGGTTTCATAGACGTACTTAGAGAAAGCGGTGTTCAGAGAAATGTTATTTGTCGCAGTTATGGCACCGATTGATCAAAATAAACATAACCTTCGAGTTTCACTGCTATGCTGGCGCAGAGTTGGCCAATATTTGCCGAAATGAATATTTCAAATACTGTTTAATATTTTACAGTACAATATTTTAATAAAATATTTTTATTTCGACAATGTAAACCACAAAATTTGTATTTCAAGAATCTGTGCATAAATGTATTGAATACAAACTATTATTTTAGGCGAGAATATTTGAAATAAAATATTTCGAGATGAAATTCACATATTTTTAATATTCTTTAAATAAAATACTATTCTAAAAACTTATTGCGTCAAATAAAATATTTTACATTTTCGAAGTTGTAAACATACTTTAAAATAAATAGGCGTATTTGCTATTTACTATTTTACCCAGTTCTGCGCGAGGCCTTGTAATTAAGAGACGCCCCTGTCAAAGCAAACAAAGTCTGACGTGTACTCGTTATCTTACTTGTTCGTGGCACAGACGGTCTTACCTTGAGCCCGACACGTTGCTCTTTGCTCCATTTGTCATGATAACGCGAAATCGGCATTAATTGGCGGGCCGTCCGTTGGATAATCGATCACCGCGGTCGGCTGATTTATGAAGAGCTTCATCGAGGTGATATCCCTCGCCCACGCGGAGGCCTTTAGCCATGAGAAAACGCCGCTGCGATCGCAGAGTTCTATTTTGCTGGTGTAGTAGGTGAAATATCGGGTTTCGACGCGCAATACTCGCGGTCGGATCGCTATTATTCGATCGTCCGAGAAAAATTGGCCGCATCTCTCGGGTCGCGTGGTCGCCACTGCAAAGGACACAGAAAACATGTCGTCACATGGACACACGCGTTTTCCAGACGTGTCACCTGTTTACCGCGGATTGCATTACGTGGGCCAGAACCAGTGACGACACGTTAATGGATCGATGTCGAAGGACACCCGTAGGTTTGCTCGCCGAAGTCACTCGAGACGATTACTGGGATTTCATTTCATCGATCTGCAGCGCATTCTTGCCTCAGAGGCGGATTTGCGTCACCGGAGGCGGGCTGTGACACGTCCTCCTAACCGACGACGAAGGATTTATGAAAATCATACGGACGGTTTCCCCGGTTTTTAATACCTCCACCATTCGGTCATCAAGTCCCACGCGACGCGTATTCCGCAAAACCGTGAGGCTTACCCGCGAGATCGATGAATACTAATAACGAGTTTGAGCGCCGTTTAAATACAGAGGCGTTCGCGGACTTATGAAAATTTATGCCTTCTCGGAGAACCGCCCTTGACTACCTTCAGGCTGGTTTTAACAAACGGGGAAGGCTTAATTTCATGTACCGGGCAACTGCACAAGCTTCGATGAGTTTTCTGTGCCAGTTATGTATTGACTTTCTGCGCGTTCCAACGACTTCTTTCTGTTCGTACGGAATTTTCGTTCGTACCGATGTTTACTTCAATATTTTTGTTCAACGACCCGACGAATCAAGTCCAAGACGGATCTCTAGTCAGTGTCCGAAGGCTGTGAACGGAAATTATACAGCAGTTACCGACCTGCTGACTCTGCAAAAGTCACGTGACCTTGGCCCTTAAGGGGTACCTTGTGTAAATGGCCTGTTTCTCAAGAAGTTTTTTTGAAAAATCTATTGCAATTACGAATTACATTGTAATTTAATTGAATGAAGATCTCAATTATAAATTACAATATAATTGAATTATAAAGTATTTTGTAATTGTACTCCATTGCAATTACGAATTACATTGTAATTTAATTGAACGAAGAACTGAATTTTAAATTACCATATGATTGAATTACCATGTAATTCAATTACTTTGTAATTATAATTCCCGGAGTAATTCAATTGTAAATCTGCACAACTCTGCTGTAGGGGGGGTTACAATGGAACCTCGTGAAATGATTGGACGGTACCTGGATAGTCTAGTCGTTGATCCAAGTGCCGAAAACACCGAGGCTGCGGTCTCGTCTCTCTCTCTCTCTCTCTTTCTCTCTCTCTCTCTCTCTCTCTCTCTCTCTCTCTCTCTCAAGGCTATTATCAAACATTGAAGGACCTCCTCCAAACAGACAACCCGTAACATAAAACCCATTCATTCCCAAAACGCACTTGAAACGCGTACCGTTTCCTTGCTGCCAGTCATCCGGCGTACTAAAAGCACGCTCTCCGGAGGTCTTCAACCGCTCGGTCTCGCTTATGTCTCGTTTATGGCTGCGAAAGGGACGGCCACGATGTTACGTCTTCCGGCATCATCGTATCGCTTGATCCCGCGAATTATCCTTCTCTTTCGAGAGGCGACCCGCTTGGTTACCAGATCGCTCGTTTGCGAGACTCTCCTTGAAAGAGGAAAAATAATAAAAGTAAATGGTACTTCTGGCGGACGTTAACGCGCGACTTTTATAGTAACTTCCCTTCCCGCGACATCCACCGTATGTTGTTCACCGAGTTTAAGGGCCCGGAATAGTCGCGTGACTTTTTAATTAATAATTTCCATTCACAGTCTTCAGACACAGACTTAAGAGCTGTCCTGGTCTTGATCCGACGGGTCTTAAGTCTGTGACTTAAACTTGTCACATTTTTTGCTCTGTATTATCGATATTATGAATTCTGATGCCAGAAACGTGCTTCAAGTTTTCGTCTTTATTTCGCAGAGAATCGAGACAAAATATAGCTCAATTTGTAGCTAGAGATATTTTATAGCGTGCGCTGGTCTCTACCTCATCCAGAAAACTCATCCAATGGCATCAAAATGCTTGGATTCCACGGCATGCACATCGTCAATTTTTTGCCTACTTCTAACGCTTATGTTACCAAATATCTGCATAATCTCGGCAGCTCCTGACCAGCGCGCACTAGATTGAACCTTCCTCTTTCGAATGAGCCCTTTACCAGCGACAAAATATTCTTATTTAACCCTTTGCACTCCGAACCATTCTGGCAGAAATTTACAAATCCTCGTATTATTTAAGTATAATTTTGGAACCAAGTAACGTATTATAATGATATTGGACTTATATGAATTGGTTGACATCGAGGAATATATATTTGCAAAAAAATCAATATTTTATTTAAAGTTGCGCTGGAATAAATTAATTCCCCGTAATCGCTAATAAACTTTAATGTCCCCTGAGAGGGGACAGCGGAGTGCAAAGGGTTAAGGACGAAAACTTGAAGCACGTAAACCCATTTTTTGAGGGTAATGTAGTTATTCTACCTTATCGCGAATCTACGCAGACCGGGATCTTATTATTCCGGGAATTTATCCGATCGGTCGGTGGGATAAAAAAAGAAAAAATGAATGCGTTTCCCTTACGCGAGCGATAACGTAACACGAACGTTCTTTCTGTTCCGTAGGCTCACGTAATCGCCAGACGCGCTGCGCCGCACAGCGTCGCCTACTGCTCTTCAGTAGTCTGAAAGCCGAGGAATCCGGTGGTGCATCTAAATAGGGAGAACACTGCTGGCTGAAAAGGGACTAAACGCCCGGGCCAAGACGAACCGGGGGGAGCCGGTGCAGGCGATCGGGACACTCTCGAGAGCCCTTTCTGCCTCCAGCCTCCAGCCTCCAGGATGTCGTACGCCAACCGATTCCCGCCTTCCCAGCATACTCGGTATCGCAGCAGCTGGGGCCCATCCTCGGTGACTGTGTTCAATCGCGCGGACGTACCGAGACCCTCGCCGGAAGAGGAAGAGTTCGCCGAGTTCTATCACGAGCGTCTCCACTCGGCACAGAGCAGACAGTTGCTGCCGCTTCAGGAGGACCTCGCCGATTGGATCAATAAAACGTTGAGTGAGTACTTACACACAGGCTTCCAAAATCCGGACTCGAGGCTCGGGCCTCGCCTCCCGACACACTGCGGATAGGCTGTCGCGAAATCTCACAGTCGGTTTCTGCATTCTCCGATGCCACGCTCTCCCGTTCTTCGTTGCCAGAACTTGCCGAGGGAGTGATTCTTATTTTTTTTTTAGCGAATCTTTCGGAATTTTTTTCAGAAAAAATATTGAACCTTTGGCGTCGCGATTTTGCATACATATTCATTGGCATTTGAAGTATGCGTAAGTTTTCCTTTCAAGTACAAATAATCAAAATTAGATCAGCTATGTATTTACTTGTAGAGCATATTGAACACTAAACCTACCGAGCCTTAACTCCAAAACGAAACATTTCTTCCGACCTAGGGTATTTCCCTTCTATAGATTCTTTTTTCAGATTATACATACAAAAATGGTGCAATTTACTTGTACAGTACCGAAGTGTTTGTGAATTCATTAAATTACAACAAATTGGAATAAAGTCAAATATATTTTGAATAATGATGCAGCAATTTTTAGTGGCGCCCTACAGTCATTCGAGTGCTAAGGGTGAAAAGTGACCGATACATGTTGCCTTATAAAAATCACGCTCTACATACATGCTCTACTAAATATATTTGCGTAATCATTTCCCAAGCAAGTATGTATGATGATGCTAAAATTATAAAATTTCTGTATTTGTAAAATAAAAAATCTGGAACCGGTCATTTAGACCGGCAGCGGTAGGTTCGGTGTTAAAAAACCATTGAATTGCAGAAGTGCATAGTCATCCGTTTTGGAGAGCCATTGCAACACGTACTCGAAAACAATGTAATCTTTCTCTAATAATTAGCGCGACTTTCATCTTTTGATCTTGCGCGCAAGGTGTGACGAACATGTTGAAACGAAAGGGAATTTTTTGTCGTTCGAGCGATCCTATTTTAATTAGGATCGTTAAGTCTGCACTGGGCTTTTTGCCCGGTGTTTTCTTTCGCGTCTACAACATCGGCGCGGGCAATTAAGTGTTCCGTTTCGATCGATTCGCGTCCAATATTCGCGTCGAGGATGCTGTTCCATAGAACTTTTGACTGATGAGCCAGCCTCGCATTCAGGCCAATGATTCAGCTTTCCGGTGGATATTTCCGATAGCCATTAGCCGATAATCAATGATTCTTCTGATTGATGAAGGGAAGTCACGGAAGTTCGGCCTGTGCATCGCCATAACGCTAACGCAACTCTCGTATCTGACCGGTTCATCGCGGAGGCTTCGACTTCGGGGCTCCGGGAATTTCTCTTGCGGTTTTACGCAATCCCCTAATATTTCTTCCGTGGCGTGGAAAGCGCGAATCTTTGAATATTCATGTGGACACGGTTGGGCTTCGATTTTTCGCGGTGCTCGAACGAAAGTTGCGCGGTGATGCAACGATGATCCAGAGCAAAGCTGTTCAGCGTCTTCTCGTACGGGCAGCGATTTTCTTGCCTTGGATGTACACAGAACGGGGGGTGGGGGGGGGGGGGGGTTCGAAGCCACGCCCCTGCGGGCAAGGTTGCATGTATTTGTCACACGCATTGTCACAGCTACGTGGCCAGCTGAGCGTTGTCGGATCAAGACTTGAAGATTATGTCAGTCATTTTCTTTAAATCGAAATAAAATTCTATTTTGCTATAGTTGACATATATATCTTTTAAACTATCTTCTTTTTCTATGACATTCCGAACGATAAATTTCCAATCAGTATAATCACAAAATAAATAGTACCGCAAGGGGTTAAGCCTATTATCTAGTCCTTGATGAACCGGATTTCCGATTCGAACATATTTCCCCTTTCGACGAATAAAATGAGCTAAAAATTACTTTTTTCAACATTGGTCATGACAAAGGCCAGCTTACGAAGTTCGGAACACGCATCGGATGTGGCGTGCGCCAGCACTGTGTACGCGGCTCTTGTGCCGCACAAAAGGCTCGCATCTGGCACGACGACGTGGGAAAGGATATTCGTAACATTTGGCCTTTCGTTTCGTCGTGTTTTCGGCGCACTGTCACGCGAGTACATGCGAAAAAATCGCTCGGTACCCTCGGGACCATCGCTGCCTCGTGGACGAAATTTAAATCGCGACGGGCTGATTCTGCTTGGCGATTCCAAGCGCGTGTTACGTGATTCGATCATTCGGATTTCATTCGTTTCAGATCTATCCTGCTCTTTGAGACCTTGTTTTTCAAGAACGGATTCGCGAAAGATCGGGTGTTCCACCAACTTTCGTTTATCACGTTAATGCGAGATTTTTTTGCACGAATCATAAGCAGGTACACATTTCGAGAATGTGCTCTCGAAAGTTTACAGTCTGATTCGCAAAAATAACGAAGTTACAGACCATGTAGCGCGACGTAACAGAATTCGAAGCACCAGGTTTAACAATTTTCGACTTTGTTATAAAAATATGTGCAAAAGGAAAGTAACTCGTCAAAACGTTATTACTTACCTACGTTAGACTATTTTTCTGCAGTCGTAAATTTTAATAATCTTTGATTAACACTAGTTTTATCGGACCCGTCAGAAAGATAGGTTCTACATTCTCTAATTTACAATTATTGTGATTGTAAAAATGCATTTATAGGAAATTTATTTAACCGAACTAAAAATTGATTTTAAAACTGCTAAAAGTCTGGCTGAATATGTATTCTTGATATTTTTATAAGATAATCCAAACTGGCCACTTTAGCGTTCCTTAAACCTAGTGTTAAATGAAAAACTGTAAATATAATATTTATGCAGATGTTTATCTTTATGGATTAGTTTATAGGTACTAGAATCCTGAACGTGTCCTGTCACATTCCGAAGATCTTATTAAAGTTCCAATAAACTTTCTTAGCTCTAGAGGTATCAGATCGTTCGTAATGACATATTGCACTTATTCCATCTGATATTTAGAGAATAAATGCGCATCTACAGGAAGTTATTAAACCACTCCATTATCTCGCATAAATGTCACAATAACTTTCCCATCCAATTCCAGCGATACGTCAAAAACGTGTTTTAGAGGAGCAAGAAGAAAATCCAGTAACAAGCAAAATGACGTATCGAGCTAACTGTACACCAGAGATTTACCCTCCAATTAACATAACCTAGAATCTCTAATGAAAAATCTCAATGAATCCATCATCCTCCAAGCCTTGATTCTAGCTTACCAAGCACAGCCAGACACTTTCGTGCTGTACGTTTTCTCAAGGCGGTACAGACTAACCGAACAAAAGCTCGAAACGATCGATAGCGCTAATTCGGCTCGCCAGCTGTTATTTTTTTCCCCTCAATTTCATAAGGCAAACTGTAGCGCGAATATCGATACCCGATATTCCCGATGCGCAGGCCGATAACTTTGCGAATTTCGAAGCCGGAGAAAGTTTTCCCGATTAGACTGGATTACTCGCCAAGAACCGGCACGTTCCCAGGAGCATCGCCGACGAACAGATTGGAAGAACCTGAAAAGTTTCTTCTGGTTCCGCTCGAGGTACCAAGGGTGGGTTCAGCGAATACGAATCGCTCGTTGTTTGATCGTTTCACCTACTTCTCGCTCCGAATCGTCGTCGTTTCTGATTTCACCGTTCGTTTTTCGTGTCGTCGCGTTTTTACGACACCGGGGATTTGCATGCGAACTCCTGCTTCCTCCGCGAATCGCGAGAAATCGATCCACTTGGAATATTTTGGTCACCGAATGTCCCACAAATTCCTTGATCGATAGGGAACGTCGTGTTCCGTTATATCTGACACTTTACGACCATTCTATGTCACTCTATAAAAATATGTAACGAGCGTGGTTTTCCGCGGGCTCGTTGCAACGGACGGCACTCGCGGCCCGGATTTGGCTCGCCGTGCCAGGGTTCGTAGGATACGCGAGTCGGGACGGTCAGGATAATAACTGAGGCGTTCTTCGTGTATTTTCCACGGGTTACGGTTCGTGCCTTGGCGGTCGCGGAACGGATCGGTACGCGGCGGTCGGCGGATCGGTCTTCCTGGATCACGGTGTCGCGCGACGGCCGTCGCCGTCGCGCTACGGCGGAGATCGCGATTCGCGGTGCTTTCGGCTGAGATGGGTTTCAGAGCGAACTTGGGAGAAGAGCAAACGTAAGAGGCAGCGAACGTAAGAGCGGAACGTAAGAGAGCTCGGTGGCGCGCGCGGGCTCCTTTTATGCCCTGGTTGACTCGGGGCAAGGGGCGCGGCGCGGGGTGGTTTTCGGCGGAACTTCCGGTGACGTTCCGTGTCCGGTTCGAAGGATCTCGAAGCTATGGCGGCTTCCGGTTGCCGCCAGAATCGGTTGCGTGGCGCGAGGGCGCGGAGCGCGGATCCTGCGACGCTCGACATTCGTCGGGATCGGTCGGCGGGGGTCGGGATTCCGCGAGACCGGTACGTAACAGGCCTGGCGCGTCCAGGTCTGTTACACCCCCCCCTTTCGTCGCGGAACGAGTGAACCGTAGCCCTTATTTATTCGTACTAAATGCATCAAAATTAACAGTTCGATTCTTTGGCCGGTTCTGGTGGGGAGACCGGCTCCTCCCCGTACAATACTACGGTTCTTATAACTACAGAGATTACGCTGCTTATAATCACGGATCGGACCGCTGTCCGAACGCGGCTTATAACGGATACGGAGCTAGAACTAGCTGTACAACCGCGGCTTATCACTTACGGAAATTATGCGGCGGATAACTACGGCTACGGACCTAAAACTACGTGTACTATTTGTACAAACGCGGCTTATAACTACGGATGGAACTAGAACTACTTGTACAACCACGTCTTATAACTGCGGATACTAAACTAGAACTTTTGTACAAACATGTCTTATAACTGCGGATACTAAACTAGAACTTTTGTACAAACATGTCTTATAACTGCGGATACTAAACTAGAACTACTTGTACAACCACGGCTTATAGCTACGGATACGGACCTAAAACTACGTGTACTATTTGTACAAACGCGGCTTACAACTACGGATACGGAACTAGAACTTTTGTACAAACATGCCCTCGACCCTGCGTGCCGGGTGAGATCGCGGAGGCCCTCGGGTGGGCCCTCGGCCCTGGCCCTGGGCCCTGTCCACGGTGCGCGGGTTACCGCCGGACGTCGGTCATTACGGTGACGCGGTGTCGGTTCTCGGTGATGACGTGATTCGGGGTACGAAACGCACGCGAGCTGGGTGCCCGCGGCCGTTGACACACGCGGGTTTCCTGGAGGTCTGATCGTCCCGGTCTCAGCGGCCACCGTCGTGGTCGCTGGGGTCCGGATCGTCGGGTGTCCGTTCGATCATTTGGAACGGCGGACGAGAGTCAGCGGCGGCCGTCGCCGTCGCTTCGTGCTCGTATATTCGGAACGGCGGATGAGACTCGGCGGCAGCGGTATCTGCCGTGTCGATCTCATATATTCGGAACGGCGGATGAGACTCGACGGCAGCGGTGTCTGCGGGTCGATCTCATATATTCGGAACGGCGGAGGAGACTCGACGGCAGCGGTGTCTGCGGGTCGATCTCATATATTCGGAACGGCGGGTGAGACTCGGCGGCTTCGGCCGCGTCGGTCTCATATATTCGGAACGGAGTTTTCGTTCGACCGGTGAGACTGAGTGTCGGCTCGCGATTTCTCGCGACGGGCGGTACCTCGCGGTACGCGGGTGTTCTCGGCACGCGCGTTATCGGCATGCGTGTTGTCGGTTCGCGGATCGGTCAGTCTCCGGTGCTCGGAACGGCAGGAACTCGGTTTCTGCAGTCGTCGGCCCGCGAGTTATCGCGGAACGCGGGTGATCGGGTCGCGGCTTATCGGATCGCGATACGGCGGGGCCACGGCGTCGCCAGCGGTCGGCACACGTGGGTGTCCGAGAGCCGATCTCCCTAAAGGTCGGCCCAAACAAGACGGGCAAGACGGTTAAGATGTTTGGACGCTTACATTTAAGAACACGGGTCAGAAATTTGCCGGTCGGAAAATGGACCTCGAGTTGGAAATTTTTCCCGACGGCGTTGGGGCCATAAATTTGAACGTCCTATTGCTTCTAGATGGCCCTTCGAGTGTACGGTGACTGTTCCCTGCTGTGCATGGCACAAAAGAAAATGTTTTTAGGGGCTTCACAGTTCCTTTAGGTAAACTATCGGTCTCTCTTTTCTACAACATCATGGGGATAGGAATCGTACCTGCCTCTTGGTGAAACAGCATCACCCATTCTTATATTGTTACACGTCAATTACACACATATTGTAAAAATAAGAATGGTAGTTATTTTTTTTTAAGGAAATATGCAAATTAGGAAAGGGGTGATTCCATGTGAATTAAATCATTTTTTGTGACTACGTTTCGAATTTGGATGAAACTGAAATATTTTGTAGCCTGAGCGACAATTGGGGGGGGGGGGGTGGGGGTTGAGCTATCATTTTATAATCTTCGAAATTGTTTAAAAGATACAGACCAGAAAAGTTTGCTATTTTGGATGAGTTTTACGAAAACCGCCTACACAACACTTTTTATACCACAGTTATTATTAAAGATAAAACCATTTCCTTTCTTTAATCGTCATCGCAAAAAACTTTAAGAAATCACATTCGAATATAAAATGATAAATTATTTAAGAAGAAAAAGGTTTTTGCGATGACGATAAATAATCATATAATAATCATTTCTATGCACAATACAATTTTGCAATAATTATATGTCAATCATTTTTATTTATTCCTAATTTGCTTTTACTATATGTTTTATTATATACCTATCCGAAAAGTAATATGAATGTGAAGATAGATCGTGATTGTTTACAATAGCGTGAATGGGGATCACATTCAAAGTACTGAGAATGACTCGGAAAGCGAAATAACATTCAGTTATTATTAATTTCGTTTTGGATTTGTTAGTTTTTAGAAATAAATTTTTTAAAACACCACGGGGGTTAGCTACCAGAATTGCAGAACCGTCCACTCCCCTCTAGATGGGAGATGCCTATGCTGGGCACAGACGGCCAACAGACAGGCAAACAGGCAAGAGACGACGGGCAAGAGACGACGGGCAACAGACGACGGGCAACAGACGACGGGCAACAGACGACGGGCAAGCCACCGACAAAATGAGTCTGGATTCTGCCGATACGGACGCAGTCACGGTGCGGAATTTACTGAAAAAATTCAATATTCGTGTATATCACGATATGAAATACATTTCTTTTGCATAGAATGCGTATGAGGATTAATTTTATATGTCAATCATTTTTATTTATTCCTGATTTGCTTTTACTATATGTTTTATTATATACCTATCCGAAAAGTAATATGAATGTGAAGATAGATCGAGATTGTTTGCAAAAGCGTGAATGGGGATCACATTCAAAGTACTGAGACGAAGGGTGCGGCGCTCAGCGATTCAGGTAGCAAATTGCAAGTGCACCGACTGATCGACCGCTATTGACCGGCAGGTTTGAACAAACCAATGTCCTTTGTACTATTATGGATGGCATTACCTTTACTGTACACTTGGAGTGCACAACACGCTAACAACAGTTTAGGTAAAATATGTAAATGAATAATTTTCATTTCGCCATTTCTTGAGGGTCACCATTTTTGGGGAGTCTATCGTTAGCGCCAGAGTGCCACCTCAGCCGCACCCGTAGTCCCAATGTTTGGGTTTTGACGTCACACGCTACAGAGTATGTGTGACGGCTGTAGCCAATATTTCGACTGTAGCCGGAAATGCGTGTGAAACGAGGCCTGCCTCTTCCACACTGATCCAATCAGCCACGCATTTGTATCTACACTCTGCCCAACCAGACGAGGCAGTGAAGTACTAGCACATGTCCTTTGCTAATTAACTTGGAAGCGTAACATCAACTCTGTCGCACTCGAGTGGCTATGTTTACGTCTACTGCATCGTCTCGTTGGACAAGGTATAGATACGTCACCGCATTCCCACCAGGGAACATTCTTCGCGGCCTCGCACCAATACTGTGTCACCGCCTCGCATCCATACAAAATGGTGCCTTTTCATTCAGACAACATATTCAAATTTTTACAAAATCCAACAGACTATGCAGAAAAATGTCCGATTTCGCGTGGAATGACCCTGACACTTGCTAATTGCAAGTGCACCGACTGATCGACCGCTATTCATCGGCAGGCTGGGAAAAACCAATGTCCTTTGTACTAGGGATGGCATTAACCTTTACTGTATACTCGGAGTGCACAACACCCTAACAACAGTTCAGGTAAAATATGTGAATGACCTTCCCCGTGTTCTTTTTTTTTTACTGCGTGAAAATTTTTATTTTAGGACAGACGGTGTCGACCCTCGCATCAGTATGCCTATAAAGAATATCCAGCAATTTTATGTACCCAAAATAATAAATAGTTCAACAAATAGTTTTGAGGCTCCGCGAATTAAAAAACGGAATTTCAAACAGGAAGAATCGTAAAATGTGGCCATATTTTTCCAAATTTTTTAACTCTTGAACCGATGGTAAAATTTGAAAAACAAATATGTTAGTAATATGTTTGCATTAAGAAATCACATTCGAATATAAAATGATAAATTATTTACGAAGAAAACAATACATTAATGCAAACATATTACTAACAGCTTTGTTTTGCAAATCTTACCATCGATTCATCTGTTAGAAAATTTGAAAAAATATGGCCACATTTTACGATTTTTCTTGTTTGAAATTCTGTTTTATAATTCACGGAGCCTCAAAACTGTTTATTGAACAATTTAATTATTATTTTGGGTACATAAAATTGCTGGATATTCTTTAGACATTCTGAAGTGAGGGTCGACAGCGTTTGTCCTAAAATTGAAATTTTTACGTAATGAAAAAAAGAACGCGGGGATCGCATTTACATATTTTACCTAAACTGTTGTTAGCGTGTTGTGCACTCCAAGTGTATAGTAAAGGTAATGCCATCCATAGTACAAAGGACATTGGTTTGTTCAAACCTGCCGGTCAATAGCGGTCGATCAGTCGGTGCACTTGCAATTTGCTACCTGAATCGCTGAGCGCCGCACCCTTCGTCTCAGTACTTTGAATGTGATCCCTATTCACGCTTTTGCAAACAATCTCGATCTATCTTCACATTCATATTACTTTTCGGATAGGTATATAATAAAACATATAGTAAAAGCAAATCAGGAATAAATAAAAATGATTGACATATAAAATTAATCCTCATACGCATTCTATGCAAAAGAAATGTATTTCATATCGTGATATACACGAATATTGAATTTTTTCAGTAAATTCCGCACCGTGACTGCGTCCGTACCGGCAGAATCCAGAGTCATTTTGTCGGTGGCTTGCCCGTCGTCTGTTGCCCGTCGTCTGTTGCCCGTCGTCTGTTGCCCGTCGTCTGTTGCCTGTCGTCTGTTGCCCGTCGTCTCTTGCCCGTCGTCTCTTGCCTGTTTGCCTGTCTGTTGGCCGTCTGTGCCCAGCATAGGCATCTCCCATCTAGAGGGGAGTGGACGGTTCTGCAATTCTGGTAGCTAACCCCCGTGGTGCGTGTCATTGGCCTTTGTTGCGAGCACCCCGAGCGACCGTCAAGCGGCCGACGGACCCGACGGGTCCCTATAAACGACGATTTTGGGCGTTCAAACATCTTAACCGTCTTGCCCGTCTTGTTTGGGCCGACCTTTAGCCTCGGCGGCAACTCTCGTTGGTGCCGAGGCCATGGTGTCACGGCTTACGGGCGACCCTCTGCTGAGGATCGTGATGTCGATGGTACGAAGACGCCAGCGGGTGTCTTGACGCACGTTTCCGGATCGGGTATCGAGGGCAACAGCGGTCACCGGCTCGATACGTTTCCAGGGGTTCACCGGCCGAACGATAGCAACATCGGTTACGTAGCTCGGCCAGGGTTTGTCAGGGCGGGGTAACTGGCAACCGCAGTTACCAGGAAAACGGACCGGGTGTCGGGGTGTCAGGACACTTTCGGCGGGGGTCCCGGAGCTCGGTTCCGCGAAAACGGTTTCGGTGGTGCGCGCGGTCGCGGTTGTGTTCGCAGTTCGAATCCTACGCGTGCTGAACGACGGCAAAGAAAACGGCAGGGCGTGTCGGACAAACGGGAGCCCTTTACGGCGCGAACGCTGTTCGGTGAAAGATGTCCGGTAGTCTGCCACGGGTCTGGTCTGGACTTCGACGGAGGCGGCTACGGCGGGTCTGGTCTGGAATCCGGCGGCGGCGGCTACGGCGGGTCTGGCCTGGCACAACGGCACACGGCATCCGGCACGGAACGAGAATTGCGTTTTTGCCCAGGACGCATTTGATTCCCTGGAACGGCACGGAACAGACCTGCGTTCTCATGCGCGCGTTCGTTTCGCTCCTTCGGGGATCGCTCTTTCGGTTAACCCCGTCGCTCTTTTCCGGCTCAGAGACGCTCCTACTTTCGTCGGAATCGATCTTTTCCACCAGGGATCGTTCCTTCGCTGGTTCGGCTGGCGGTCGGCAGGCGGTGCACGTGTACCGGCACTGCCATGGCGGGACGGCGGAGTCCGGCGTCTTTGCTGGTCGGTGCGACCGCTCCTTGGATCGGCGAAATCGCTCTTTTGATCGCCAGGATGGATCCTGCTCGGCCGGGAATCGTTCCTATGTTCGTCGGGATCGATCTTTTGCTGGTTCGGCGTGCGGTCGTCAGGCGGTGCGCGTGTACCGGCGCTCCTTCGGCGGTACGGCGCGTGGATCGGCACGGCTCGGCGGGACGGCACGGTGCGGCGCATGCGTATCACTTTTCGCTCACGGCGAGATAACCTCTCCACGCCACGTGGTCGGAACTTTTACCGGTCACCGCGAACTTTTACCGGTCACTTGAACTCTTACCGGTCACTGGGTCTTTTACCGATCAATTGAACGGACCGATTAATGCGAATTAACCAGTCCCTGTTCGGGCGCCATGTAACGAGCGTGGTTTTCCGCGGGCTCGTTGCAACGGACGGCACTCGCGGCCCGGATTTGGCTCGCCGTGCCAGGGTTCGTAGGATACGCGAGTCGGGACGGTCAGGATAATAACTGAGGCGTTCTTCGTGTATTTTCCACGGGTTACGGTTCGTGCCTTGGCGGTCGCGGAACGGATCGGTACGCGGCGGTCGGCGGATCGGTCTTCCTGGATCACGGTGTCGCGCGACGGCCGTCGCCGTCGCGCTACGGCGGAGATCGCGATTCGCGGTGCTTTCGGCTGAGATGGGTTTCAGAGCGAACTTGGGAGAAGAGCAAACGTAAGAGGCAGCGAACGTAAGAGCGGAACGTAAGAGAGCTCGGTGGCGCGCGCGGGCTCCTTTTATGCCCTGGTTGACTCGGGGCAAGGGGCGCGGCGCGGGGTGGTTTTCGGCGGAACTTCCGGTGACGTTCCGTGTCCGGTTCGAAGGATCTCGAAGCTATGGCGGCTTCCGGTTGCCGCCAGAATCGGTTGCGTGGCGCGAGGGCGCGGAGCGCGGATCCTGCGACGCTCGACATTCGTCGGGATCGGTCGGCGGGGGTCGGGATTCCGCGAGACCGGTACGTAACAGGCCTGGCGCGTCCAGGTCTGTTACAAATAACAAGAACGCATATTTCTGAATGACTGTAATACATTATCGAACACATTTCGTTGAATACGTAATTTTTCACGAACTACAATCTCAGTAATCGTAGATGAATAATTATTATTGAACAGGATTGTTGAACATCGTTTGGCACAGAGTCGACAGATCAGGGAAATTGACTCGAATTTAGGGGAAAAAGTTACCCCCTCTCTGGAATAGCGTGGTAGAAGGGGAAGGTAGAGTGGGGGGACAAGTCTCGATCTGGCGACCCTAATTTGGCAGTGTTAACACATTGCGTACGGCATAGAAATCTCTAAGACATACGCCAGGGACCGCACGTTTTTCGGCAAACTCGAGAAAAAAGTCTTTTTTCTTGCGAGAAAACTCGTGACCGGTCCTTAACAGATGGGACGCGAAACACGAGAAAACTCGGGAGCGGTCCTTAATGTGTTAATACATACCATAAACATAGGAAAGATATAATGTAATCTCAAAAGTTTAATCCTCATTCACCTTCCATTTTTTCCAACTTGGTCTGTTCCTTAGTGTCAAGTTGACATTCTTAGCATTCGCAGTCCCCTTCTTCGAAAGTGAGAAACTGAGGTGCGATGTGATAAATTTAAAAATTATTTCACAACCAACTAAACGATGTACTTTCAAGTATTCGATCGGTTTTAGAAAAGTGTGTATCTTTCATCGAGCAAGTCGAAAGTTTGATTTCTCGGTACAACGAGGATATTTTTCTTTTTTGCGAGGCGACTCTCCGTGGAAGAACGATGTTTATTTCAATCTCGCGCACAAGTGTGACCGCCTTTCTGAACTAGTACTTGCCTAATACGGTGCCAATACCAGCCGGTGCGTTCAACCGAACCGCCCCGATATATCGAACGTCGAAGTCGCCGTCTCGGAGGTTCTCTAAAGTAAATTACACCGTTTCCTACTGAAGAATATAGGATTGCAGTCTCTGGTACAGCAACGACGAGGTTGACCGCATCGATTTCAAAATAGTAGCCTACTGAATCTTGCACGTGTTCAATCTAGTCTGAAAACGATGAGTATTCTGGGAACAATGAATACTTAAATACCCAATATCGACACCGAGCGACCAGATTTTGGGAGAATTTCTAAAATATAGAAGTTAAAAAAAGATGGCCCACTTTTTACTTGAAAAGAAATATTAGTAGATTGGCTTTGGACTCTTTCAATTTTTAGAACTAGAGCTACAGGTTCTTTCAACTTTTCTTTTTCAATGTTCTCAAGAGATGGTAACTCTTTGAGGATGGATATCGATAAATTTACGATATCAGTTAGATAAAGTTATTTGTTTTTAAAGGGTGTACGAATACTTTGTACACCGTCTGTATGTACTTTAACTTTTAGAAAAAGTAAACTACAAAGACGGGAAGTTTCAAATGTGAAAAACGGTCAACAACCTAATATTTAAAAAAATTTTAACCCTTCCTCCGAGGGTTGAAATTGCAGTAACCTGTTTTTTTTTTCATTTTCGAATTAGGTAAACGCAGCTCTGGAACGTCTCCAGGAATTGCTGTACGAAGTTCTGAAATCGGTGTAAGCTCGACGTGTGATTCATCGCTGACCGTTATCGAAGCGATAAAGACAAAGTTGTCGGAGACGCGAACGATGGGATCAAAATCGATTTGTTCGCTCCGCGTCGATTTAATCTTCAGAGGCCGGTGTGCCGACGACGTTGTTATCGATGCCGAGGGCAGGTTGTCTCGCTGCGAAATGTCTTGTAACGTTGCCATATATTTTGGTGAACGGAGCGCGCGCGGTTTCGCGCGACCTCGAAGAATCCAGCCGCAAGATCTGGACCACCGTGAAAGATTGCGACACGAGGCGGTCTCCGGTGAAAAACGACTAATACGCGGATCAGCCGGCACACCGTGTCGTCTCGCGAGATGCGACCGGGACGCTCGCGATTCGGTTAGAACCGCGTCAGAGTCTCGTTCCAACGTGCCAAATTTGGCACAAATAATTTCGAAAAGAGTATGGTACAATCGCCGGTAAATAATGTTTCGAGCGAACCTTTGAAATCCCCTTTTATATCGCCAATAAGAACAACATAGTATAAAATTACCGAAAAAAAAAATTACGAACGCATCTATGTATGTGACATTCGGTCTTGATGGGCTAATGCTCCTAAACGCTTCATGTTCCGTCTACTAGTCCTTGCGACAAGTACGTGTACATAAAGTCCGCGATCTAATCGTCACGTCAACGTCCTCCCAGCGCACGTAATGTCCAGCGCACAAACGAGGGGAAGAAATACTCGTATAATTTCGTGGAGAGGGAAACGCGAATGCTCCTAAACATCCGGAGCTTAGAGGCCGGAGTAAAACTCGGACGTCTCTAAGTAAACCGGTAATGAATCGAACCGGCATTATACACCGAGGTTGATCAGACGCGTCTAATTATATCGCGCCGCAATATCACGGTGACACGCCGTTCTCCGTGTAGCTTCAAAGCCCGAACGACGGAGATGGGTCGGCAGCCTTTATGGTGGAATGTCGCGCGCGTGTTTGCGAGTGTGCGTGCATGCGTGTATATCGTCAGCCGTGTAGCAAATATGTATTCTTCTTATTCGCGGGTCTACGATTCAAGTGTGCACCCACACTCGGCCGTGTTAACCGAGCACACAACGCTTGAAATGCGCCGCTAGCCGGTCAGCACTCCTGTCGGCATTCGATCGAGGGGCGGGGAATTTAACAGGGGGGGGGGAGGGATTCTCGTATAAAGCAGAAAACAGAAATTTTTGTTTCTAGGCAGCTATTAGCTATGGAGGTATATTATTTTGCAGTCGCAAAGACGCATCCAGATACTAGGAAAACAATGTCGTATTCTGAAGAAGGAATGAAAATTTTGGGGTAGAAAATCGAATTTTATTGAATTATTTAATTAAAAATTTCTTATGCGAAGTTCACCGTTCATTTCGGCAATATTCACCGGTATGTAGCACAAACTTCGAATAATCGTTGCGTCTCGTATCGACTATACTCACGACATACAAATTGAGCGTTTTCAACGTAGGTGGAATCCTTGATTCCCAAAGCCAGAAATTAATCGCCGCGATCGAGTCGGAATGCGGGACACGTTTTGAATGTATCGCGTGTAACCTCTTTCTGCGATCGACATCGGCCGTGGATCTTAATACTGCGATCTACAAGCGCTCTTGCCGCTCTCGTCGAAGATAATGAACATCGGGCTCGCCGCGGACTTGTTATCTCGCGATAATCATACAAACAAACCAGTGAAACCAGAAGTTGAATCGCTGCAACATCATCCGGAAAATCCGGGACGCGTCGGCCGAGAGAAATTTCCATCGATTTGCATACTCAGCCGGAACGTCGATAATTGAACGGACAGCCGTAGACGTGCTCGAAATAATTCAATTCAAACAGAGCAATATCACCGCGCCAGTTACTTTTCCCTATATCTATACTTTTCAAATGTTTCGAAAATATTAGGGAGACCCATAAGTAATCAATTATTTTTAAATCTAAAACAGACTTTGTAGTAAATTCAAGTTTTTATTTCATAATTTATTATTTAATCTCCTTCCGTTATTAAGGACAGTTTGTCACCTTTCCTGCAAATTTTTAATTCCCCTCTTATAGAAATGCAGGGTTCGTGAAGCAAAATATGACTCAAAGTGTCTCTTTACATCTTTTATAGAAGTGAATGTTTTATTTCCACTTTGATTTGCTTCCACTTTAAATTACCGGATCCGAACTTAGATAACCACCTTTGGCATTTACGAACAGTTGACTAAACATCGCAAATGTTTTTGTAGCAACTGTTGCGTCGCTACCCTTGTGGTACTCAAAAAGCATACAATGCCGTGTACACTCCTGGACAAAAGGATAGCACAAGTGTACTATCATTTAGTTCTCAATGAAAAATCAAGAATTGTCTGAATTCTACAAATGGTACATAAACATCGTCTCACGGTAGTATATTATATAGCGACAAACTGGAACTACTCTGTCCGTACTTGTATTTATCAACAAAAGTCGTGTAACAGAGGTCGGCGAAATGATCAAGATCATGATCAAACAACACACAACTGCAATGAGCTGCAGATGTTCCAAAATGATCACATAAGGGCGAAATTCCCTGACAAGGCCAAAATTCTGCGACTTTCGCCCTTAAGTTTTCATCGTTAAACGTTTGTAGCTCAATGCAACGTTGATCGATTTAGATGAAATATTCAGAATATGTATACTTGATACAGATGTACAAAACGTACTTTTTAAATTTTCAATGCAAGCACGCATAAAAAAGTTGAAAAATACAACTTTTAGTATTTTCTCTGCAATTTCGACCAATTGCAATTTTTGTAAAAAATTCTTTTCATTTTATATGCCAAATCAATTGTGCTCACTTTAAAAAAAAAGAAATCCAAGTCGTATGGTTCAATATTAACAAAGTTATACGATTTTTAAAAGCGTCCGAATATTATTGCGAGTAACTGTATGTACACTACCGGCCATAAGTGTTTACCCACCTTCAAATTTCGTTACTATTCAAATAATAGGTATTTTATTGTTATGAAAATGTCCGTAGCATTAAATCCTAATTATAAGGCTAATAAAAAAACATCCAAAATTTTCTGTACATACACAATCAGGTACTGTAAATGAGTTTACAGCTTTTTATGAAAAACGACAATTTTGGAGTTCAGGTAAAGAAACCCATTTTTCTGACATTTTTATAACGGTCAGTAGGGAATATGAACGCAGGTAATATAGGTATCTTAGTCTTCTCAAATTGCATACTGCATTAAGCTTTCATACAGTAAACAGTTGATTTTCACGTGCCTAAAGAATTTTGCGAAAATTTCAAATAATGTCAGGGAGAAAAGAATTATCGATTGAAACGCGCGCTCTAATAGTGTCCCATCATAGCAGCGGAAAAAGTAACAGAGAAATAGCAAAGTTATTGAAGCTGAACCGTAGAACCGTGGACTACAATGTTAAAAAATATGTGGGTGGTAAACACTTATGGCCGGTAGTGTACCTCTTATGCCAAAACCGAAATTCCATGGAAATTGTCGGAATAATGCGCGAACGGTCGGGACCTTTCGACCCACACCCTGAGTCTCCCGCAGTCGCAACGGGTCTGACTCAACCGGAAGTCGGTCGGGCACCCCTCTTCCTTCGTGCCACTTCTTCTCCCTGGGTCGTGGTGTACCTGAAGCCGCATTACGCATAATGGGCGTACGCCTTCCTAATACGCTTGCGCGTGTGCGAGCACCGGCGAGTATCGTCAGGATTCGCGAGCGAATCGCTTGTTCGGCACGGGCCATGGACGAGCAGCGAGCCGTGAACCGACCAGACGGTTCAGCAATTTATCGCCGACCCCTTCGATGAACCCGAATCTCGTGGAAAGCCGGTTTAATGCCGGTCTTTGAGCGCGCCGAAACGAGACGGAAATTGATACCGGGAGCGGAAATTGAAAGGCCGATTTTTTTTTTTTCATCAGCCTCTCTGGCTGTGAGCAGCTACGAGGAATAATTAGTCGCCGAGAGATGAGCACGTATTTTATGCTAATTTCTGTAGGGGAGTCGAACGAAACCGACCGCTTGATGCATCTTTTCTGCTGCGGCGGAGCGGGATTGCAAAAAAGACAGAACATCGCTGGAAATCTTAATTGGCCTTTGCCACTCGAATTGGAAGGCGAGGGATCTTCTTTGAAAAATTGCTCGGCACGCGGAAAACTTGATTTCTCTCTGAAGTGTAGAAGCAGCCGGTTTCAAACCTGTACGTGTGGGTAATATCGGGCAGATATCTCTCGACTAGACTGGTATGCGTGTGTTTACCATTTGGTTACCTGCCATTCGCAAGGGCGTTTGATGTGGACAAATAACACAACCTTAGATCCCGCGTAGGATTCCGCAAAAACCATAAATAGAAGTCGCAAGATTTATAATACCATATCATATCCTATACTTTTCCATTTACGGTCAATAACTTTCAAATTGCATAGTGCAGAATTTTCTTTTCTTTGCAATCCTAGAAAATTAAGATAATTGAAATAACGACACTGAAACTGCAAGCTGGTCTTACAAGTTTCATTTAAACGAATCTATTACGACAAGAATTAATCTTTAATCCTGAATGCACCGCTTAGATCACTTAGACTCGAAAATTAACGTTTGCTTCCAATTATTATATTCTTTCTTATAGTCGGTCGTATTACAGAAAGAGGATACAAAGGGTAGGATACGCAATCCAGTTGTCGGTAACCTGTTTGATAGCATCGTTCGAGGGTGCGTTAACGCGACATTCGACAATTTGTGAAAATGTCAGCAAAAGTTTGTAGTACAATCGATCTACAACGTTTTGTCGCGTCTAGCACAACTTGGACACCGTTCTCTGCGAAACACTTTTGAGGATACTTTTTGTTGAGCATCGTGCCATTTCGACGACGAACGATGGCAGGTGAAAACTGTGCCCGGAGAGGACGTAAATCAGCCCGAAAGATAAACATCGTACGTAGAGTAATGCAACATTAAGAGAGTCCATCCAGTAACTCACGCGAGTGTCCTTCGTCGGAGGATACCCCGTGTGTGGCCGAGTACACGATGAAATTAAAATTATCGAGCCGAGTCATGTTTTATGGTAACAGGCAATCGCAGTGATATATCGCGCTCGAATTAATGCACCGATCGAACAATGCCAAGGACGACGGATCGGAGATGCTGAAAAAGGATCGAATCGCACTAAAGAGGTCAAGCGAGTATTAAAATCGAAGGGTAGCGTATCAAGGATATGAAAGAAATGCAGGTCACGGTGCACGATAGTTATCGATGCACCGGAGCCTATCTTATTAAGGGAGAGAGCTAGAGAGAGAGTGAGCGAGAGAGGAGAAGAAACATCAATGAAGTTCTGAAAAAAAACGGATTTTCTGTTAGTATTTTCATAAGTAGTCGATTATTTGTAAAGACCACCATTTGTTTTGCCTTTAGTCCTGTACCGATCGTTGAAGAGGAAACACGAATTCTTTTACAGTTTTCGGTAAAGCAGCCTGTACTAAAAATATTCTAAAAAGTATAATTTTTTTTCACAACACTGTAATAAATGGCTTCACGAACCCTGGATTTCTATAAGAGGGGAATTGAAAATTTGCAGGAGAGGTGACAAACTGTCCTCGATAACGAAGGAGATTATAAATTAACCCCTTCCCCTACAATACCGAGTCAGACTCGTAATGAAGATTCTGAACAGAGTCTAATAAATACGTATGTCATTAATTTTCTTTAAACCGAATTATAATTCTATTTTGTTGTACTTGGTATATATCCATTTGGGAGAACATAGGCGTACAATGAATATAAACTATCTTTCTTTTTCTATGAAATTCTGAACGATGAAGAATTTCTAATCAGTATAATCACAAAATAAATAGTAGTGCAAGGGGTTAAGAAATAAAAACCCGAATTTACTACAAAGTTTGTTTCAGATTTCAAAATAATTGATTACTTACGTTTCCCCCTAGTACGTACCAAGTTTCTTCCATTAACTCTACATCTTTTCAACAGGACGAGTTGTGTGCGTAGTTTGCCCTTTTCCTTAACACTAGATTGCCCAAGGAAGTCATTTCGACTGCTTTTTAATTCCAATTAGAAAAACAATTATGTATATAATGACACAATTTCTTAGAATTTTGTGACTTTTTGTACAACATAATAATGCGTCTATTAATAATTGTAGTTACCTCCCCCTTCCTTCATTTCCGGTACATAAATATATATATGTGACATACCTATATTGCCCAAAAGCAGTCAATTTGACTGCTTGGGAAAGTTTAAATAATCAAATACAGACTTATTATTGAATTGAGTAAATTTCTTATATGACCAGTTCGGCTCTGTATTGAAATAACATTTTTTATTTTTTTTTTTTCGATTACCGTCACATGATAACATACAAGTACATGATAAATTGTCGATTTGGGCGTATACTTGATAAGTTGCAGTTGCTCAATAAGCTAAAGTAGTACTTGTTATTCGAATCTTTATGCAGTGGTACTTGTTCTAACAAGTTGTTTATTTTATTTCTTTTGCGCCCTAAATTCATGAAAGAAATGTCGAATAGAAGTGAGTAATTGGAAAAGCTAACTAACAGCAGCTAACAATGCAGTCAGGTATATAGTAAAAAAGTTTCAGAGTCTTTCTAGTGTTAAGAATCTTCGTAGGACTTTCGCGGGAAGAATTCGCCGCGTTCGCAACAAATAAGAGGACGTATAAAACTTTCTTTATCAGAGAACCAATGAAAAATGTGTGAGATAGACACGAGGAACAGACGAGGATTAATTGCCAGCTATATATCATCTCGAAAAGACAATACGCTCAATTTGCCCGTAGAATCTTTCGTAGCGCTTTCACAGGAAGAAAACTCGTCTCGTGTCCAACGTTATTGAAACGTTCACAAATCCGTCGAGTTATAAATCTGCCGCGCAGGACAATGTTCCCAGCTGAATTCGCTTCGATATCAGCATCTAATTACCGCTGTACGTTGCGGGGCCTTTCTTCGGGCGGCATTATTGCCCCGTCGCGGGCACCGTCAAACATAAATTAGACGCGTGTGCTCGAGTATGTATCGCGCACAGTTCCGGGTGACCGAGTTGTAGTTCGTCGCTCGGTTCGCACTCGAATACGCTCACGCCCGTGATCTTTCGTAAGATCGAAACGGGGTAGGCATCCTACTCGAGAGAGCAGCTGTTATCACGAGCTTGGGTTCGCTTCGCCATTGTGTCCCAGCCATATGCGAACAATATTCGCGATCCAGATTCAGCCGGCGCGGCGCGGCGCGGCGTCCTGTGCTACAAGTACACGTGAACGTGAACGTGCTCCGGCTGCACGTACACGTGTGCTCGGTGTGTGGAACGTGTGATGGACTTTACTCCATAAGCCCGGCCGTTAAAACCTTTTTTCCCCGGTTCTGCCCCGGGTGCAACCCTATTGTTACCGGGTCGAGTCACGAGCCTGTGCGCCGGTTCTCATTACCATCCGTATCTGCGAGGCTTTATCGCTCCGTCAGCCCAACCTAGTTCCTATTTCCCATCGTATCCCACCTATATCTATTATACGTGGCATGGATCGTGTCGCGGGTTTTCCTTAGATTCCCCGCCGTCGATCTATCGCGCGCGTTCTATCCAGGGGATCGTGGGAGAATCGACGCGACGACCGTCCGCGCAAAAGGAACGGCACACACCTCGCGACAGAACTATGCGACATATAAGGACATTCGTAAAAAGTGCATTCTGATCATAATTTTTGTCTCTCCTCATTCCAAATTGCAGGAATGTAGCTGCGAAACGTCTGGATGTGTCACTGAAGTTACGAAACAAATTTGTTTACAAAAGATTCCAGGACTCGAATGGTGGTGGGAGAAATTTCAAAGATAAATTAATTTTTTCAAATGGAACCATATGTTTTTTTTTTATCATAACACGATAGCATTTTCCGAGATGAATTCAACGACATATCGCATTGTGTTATTTACCGTCACAGAACATTAGAAATTATATTATAAATTTGTAACTCGTTAAGTAGGCAATGGTAGTACATATCTGGTTGTCGACCTTCTTGTGTCTCCTTAAATTTCCAATTTTATTCAGTATACGTAAATAAAATTGCTACGTCAATTAGTTAGTTAAATAATTTTCTTATTTTTTTGCGCTTATCGATGCTTAATTTAACTGTTGCCTTTTCGTTGAGAAAGATGCAGCCTATGAAATTCCCGAGCCACTTCTGCGTAGGATAAATATCCATCACCACGCAGACAAACTAGCTCAGCTTTTTCCTAAAGGGCATGTTCTGGAATTAAATAATTTCGAAAGCACCAAATAGAACTCAACGAAATTATTACAGTCTCTAGCATTGCACTTGCTCAAATAAAATAAATGAAACTCGAAACAAAGAAAGCAGCTCTTCAAAACAAATGACAACAATAGCCGGTATCTAGCTATATATTACCCTTGCCTACTTAAGAAGTTACTTTATAACATAATTTCTACTGTTTTGTAACAGTAAATAACATAATGTGATATGTCGTTGAAATCGTCTCAGAAAATGCTATCGTGTTGTGACAAAAAAAAAATACTTGGTTCCATAAAAAAAAAATGAATTTAACTATGAAATATCCCCTACCATCATTTGAGTCGTGGAAAAAATTACACCATAAAATTGTTCTCTTCGTACCGAACAATTTTTGTAAACAAATTTTTTTCCTAATTTCAGTGCGTCACGAGATACTTCCGTTTTCAGATAAACGAAACACCCTGTATGTATCAAGAAGAAAGACACCGATCGATAACGTACAGACAGTTGTCGTCAGAGACATATTGTAATTTGTTTAATGTCGGTTATGCTGGTACAATTGGACAAGAGCGCGTGTTTACATTTCTTACCGAAGTTCTTTGAACCGTAGCTTCAAGGAATTTAGTAACTTTAAGGTTACTGTATGATGCATACAATGACATTAGAAACAAAGGAAGATTAAAATTCTCGTTGGAATAGATTTTCGTTGCTCGGATTTACAGGCGCGCACGTCGACGAACGAAATTGAAATGATTTCGAAGAGTCACGCACGAGTTGGCCTATCGTGAGAGTGTCCTGGCTAGACCATTTCGCGCTTGACCGAGCACGCCGTTCCTCGAGTTTCTAGCCGGCCCGATTTTTCGACGGATTCACATCCAGCCGGAGGAAGCGACAGAATTTAATACGGGCTCGGCTGGGGATGACGTTCCAGAAGTAGTACACTCGATCAAGCGGAATCCTAGATCTTCTTAATCATGGAACGACCAAGTGGCTCGTCGAACCTGTTGAACGGTGAATATCGAGAAAACTTAGTTTCTCTTGTTCCAAAAAAATTTTATAAAATTGCTTACTGTCGCTTGTGCCTCCAAGCGACCGTTTTTCGTTCCATAAAGATATTACTCCATAAAGAAATAACTTCTGCGTTACAAATATTTTAAATTTCAACCACAAACTAAATAGGACTAATATAGACTAAATATAGACTATAAATAGGAACGTTTTTAGCTTACCACTAACCAATAATAGGATCACTTGGCTGTATTACGAACAAGGACGAGGAAATTCTTCAAAGTTCTGGGCTACACATAATTTGGAGGCCTGTATTTTAATTATATTCGATTGCACATCTGATTAAAATAATTAGTAATTGAATGAATTGAAAGATTTGAATTATGTAATTTAGTTACGACGTAGTTGAATTACTATATAATTGAAATACAATGTAATTCAATTGTGCAATTAAATTACAACGTAACTGAATTAGCACAACTCTGGTCACGTGTTATGTTTACACTCTTCGGCGTCCGAGGCCTTTTGAGCTTCGGGACCCCTCACGGGGTATACCCCGCGGTAGTGGGGATAAATGCACGACGTTTGTCATCCAGGCCTTGGCGACACATATGGAGAAATCACTGTAGTGTTTTGTCGACGATTATCGTGTGATGGTTTCGAGATGCCCACATTGAGTCTTTCACGTAACGGTCCAGGGCTCAGTCGTTTCCAAGGCTCTGTGCCTGTGGAAAAGTCTCTCTTCGATCATGATGCATCGATCGGTGCACCTCTTTAACCCCTCTAATCGGATCAGATCGCTTTGATGAATGGATTTGAGTCGCATAATGATTCACCGTGCCGCGGACTGTATGTACGTGTCGATCGAGATCGAAGTCGATCCGAATGGGGCTTCCATAGGTAGCGGTTTCGCTGATAAATCCGAAGCGATCCAGGCCGCTCGATCGTTTCTCACGTTCCCTGACGCAACCGTGTCATCTCACAGACCTCCGTACGATTCGATGGATCTCGATAGTAATTCGCTTGGCCCGAGGTTAATTTGCCACGTGAAACTGGCTATCGTTATTTATCGGCGAACTTCACGTTCTCAGAAGCTCAAAGAGTTGTGCAATTTTACGGAGAAGTAGAGCAATTAACGCTTCAACTAAAATCAAGTTATAGCACAATCGAAAACAGGTTTGCGACATAAATGAATTACTCCACTCGCTGGCAGTTTCTGAAATTTTCTACATTTACCTAATTGTTTTGCTGGACCCGATTCTCCAAAAACTATCCTGATCCCTGCCCTTTACTCGGTTGACATTGTTACACCTACCGAAGGGCCATGAAAGGGTGTAATTAAATTTCCCCCGGCGCACACTTCGCTCGCAAAGAACTTGCCCGCAGAATATTTCTGTAACAAAGCGAGACCCACCCTAGCTCGAGAAGAATTTGACTGCGGCGAAGAGTGCAAAGGAGGGTTGCTCCATTGTTCCCAACAAAGGCGCCACTTCGTCGATACCTTTGACTGGTTTCAAGTGACCGTTTACGCAGTACGTCGAGTCGTTCGTCGACCACGGAGTCTGTACGAATCAAAAAACCAACGTTAGCTTCGAAAGCGAAGTTTTTCGATTAATTAGAAAACTTTGTTGTTTGCGTTTCAGACTCGGAGTATGTAACTGGGGACAACTTCTTCGACGCGCTTGACAATGGGGTGGTTGTGTGTCGATTGGCGAGAGTCATCCAGGAGAAAGCGAGGGTGGCGATCGATGCAGGAAGAGCCAAAGGGGTGAGTAATTATTATCTCGGCGGATAAACTGTCTACCGTTATGGGCGATAAGAGACTCGAGGTTACGAAGCTGCGTACACTGCACCTGATCCTTGTGAAAATATCTTTTTTTTACGGTATTCTACAAACATAAAAACAAGCATTAGAAAACAATTAAAACAACATTTTACAAGCATAAAAATTTACTTCTTGCGTTCAGAATATCGAGAATTTCAAAGCGTCACGAAGTCTTATTAAATTTCCATTATCTGCTCTTCAAATAACATGAATAATGCACAGTAACGTGACCCATAGTAGAATGTCTATAGCACCAAAATTTCAAAGGCGAATTGCACTAACTCTGACCTTGTATGCGCTTAGCCATCCATCAGACTAAACAAATTCCAAATTTTTTGCCGTTTCAACACTCCATTTACAAGATGCAAGGTGACCTTCAGATGAATGAAAAATTTGTTACTCGCGTCATCGTAATCTATAAGAAAAATATTGATAAATTTGTTTTATATCGTCTACGATTTCGTAGTGATTAGGTAACAACGGCGGATTATTTGAAGACACTCTGTACACTTTATGTACTGTGGTTCGACTAATTTTATCACCTGCCATGATCACTGTTTTCGACTTGTAATGGTCTTGTCTGGAATGAAAAATATATTATGAACGTCTTTTAGCCGATACCTGTGATAAGAGGCCGCTGCTGGGAGAACGCAGCTAGACGGAGCTTCTTCTCGCGCGACAACATGGAGAATTTCATTCAATTCTGCCGGCGTCTGGGCGTTCACGAGAACCTCTTGTTCGAGAGCGACGATCTCGGTAAATCTTGCCAATTAATTCCAATTTCCGCGTATCGATCCTCCTCCGCGCGTTTCCATCGGTTGACCGTCATGGCTGCGTACCCGGTGAAAAGCGAAATCCCGCCAATTAGAGGAAGAGATGGTAATGTGTGCGATTCTTGCATCTAAAGAAGACAATTTGTTGCATTTATATCCCGTCGATGTCAAAATATTACCAAAAACAATGATTTTGTACGATTTCTGATTGCGGGGGCCATATCAGCCTCACCTATGTAAGAGGTCCAAAAAAATGACATTTTCATAATACATATTCCATGAAATTATTTTTCTTTTACTTGCGCCTTGTATCACAAGTAAACACATGAGTTTGTCTACATATTAAGGGAGAAATTCAAACGAATTAAAGTGATGAATACAGTGCGTTTCACCTAACTCGAGCATCTAAAATACTATAGAATACGATAGAAAAGAATTTCAGAGAAAAACATTAGCTGGTTCACAGGGGCAAATATTATGATAGGCAAAAAAATTAGTTCAAGGTTATATTTCTTGAGATTTAAAGGTCATCGAAGTTCTTTTTAAATAGAATTATATATTTTTATTAACGCTATATGATAGCCGAGGTCAAGACGAATCCAACGACCTGTAATATTATGACCTTCACGTGAACTTCAGTACGAAAAATTGAACCAACTAATGTTTTGCCAGTGACATTTTTTCTATCTTAGAAAACAAGCGAGATATTTTTTGATGTTCGAGATAGGTGAGACACCCTGTATAATACTCGGGGTGCATATTACCACTCCTTCCTCTACGTTCCCGCAACCGTTGCGGGCCGAGTATGCGAATTCAAACCGTTTCCGAGGCGAGAGTAATCGCCTCGAATTAACCGTGTCTCCACTGCGAGAAGTGGAAAAAACGAGCGAGAGGGCTCTTCGCTGCGGCTTGACCGGTTTCAAATGCCATCGAAAACAATACACGATGCCGTGCGTGCGACGCGCTGCTGGAAAAAGAACGACTCCCGGTTACGTGGAAACCGAGTCGAGCCACGTGTTTTCGACGGGATTCTATGGAGGCAGGATCTCTGGAACCGCGAGGTTCAATGTTTCAGTCCTACATCTGTTCGTCCGCCGCGCTGCGTTCAATTATTTGAAAAGAAAATATTGCTTTATGCTTAGCACAACATCGTTAACCTTCTCACCTCTAACGCCGACTTCACTTGGCCACGAAACGGTACTAGCATCATCTATAATTCTGGATTAACGTTAGTGCTATCACGCGAGCTAAAGCATTTCGAATTTATTGTCTCGTACGAACAGGAAACGTTCGGGCGTTCGAGATGACCGAGTAATTTGACTCTAAGACTTAATCGAAGTTTCATTACTAGACAGCGGATGTTTATGCAATTTCCAATTATTGCAGACAAATTTTCAGAAAATGGAATGAAATAAAAAACTATTTTTCATGGGAACGGCCTCTCTAGATTAAAAAAAAATGAAAATTGTGCTAAATTCTATCGAATTTTATATTTTGGAATTTTTTCAACATTTTCATAAGCCATAAATGCATAAAGATCCGCAGTCTGTTCATTTATAACAAGAATGGTGCAATTAAAGATCGTGCAAATACTTGAGAAATTCTAATTGACGAAGAAAATTTTTATTTTGCATAAAAAACGGGGCCAAACGCAAGCAACATTGTTGGCTCTTTATTTACCTGTAGCTTGAAGCTAGTAATGTTTTTATTGCTCCGATGCGCAACATTAGCGTCCTATATAGCGCACAACCGTTGCTCGACCGACGTGTGCCATAGCGAGAAGGTTAAAGACGACGATATTTGAATTTAGATCGGCCGTTAAACATTTTTCGAATACTCGAGCCAAGCACACTTTACAATTCCGTCCTACTGTAAAATGTACAAAAATCGTTGTAGGATGAGAAAACCGTAACCAGGCGGTTCCCATAAAGAAGCCGTGCGTTACTGTCTAATACGTATAATACGTTGTAATGTACAATTATTTAATAGTACGATACCTATAATTGGCAGTTCTCCACGGACAACCACGGAACGTCGTGCTGTGCCTATTGGAGGTGGCTCGATTGGCTTCGATCTATTCCGTGGAGCCACCGGGGCTCGTGCAGCTCGAGAGGGAAATTGCCGCGGAACAAGAGAGGGATCTTCACTGTTTGTCCGATAGCGGTATATCTCACAGCAGCCTCGTCTCTTGGCAATTCCAATCGCCGTCCCCGACCGCGACGCCTCGACCACCAGCCGAGAAGATAAAACACAGCAGGTATGACCGACGATACAGCTATCGCTCCTTGTGAACGGTTTGCTTTTCTCGTCACGATGTCTTCCAGTCAAAACGATTGACGGTCGATCGCTATTCTGTCTGTGATCTATTGAATCACTTTCTAATCAGAGTTCCATCCAGTCTTCAGTCACCTCTTCGACGCGGCTGAAAAAAAAAACGGTAGACGGTAGCTGGTCAATTATTTCAATAGGTTTCCTATCACACACTTTTTATTATTGAAGGCTGACGGGTGCAAGTTGTTCTTTTAGGGACTGCAACGCTTACGAAACGTTGGGAGAACAATTTCTAGGATTTCAATGGCTGGCTATCAGTTCGTTAACTTTTCCTTCTAAACCGAGAGAGCAAGTTAGACTGTTTCCGCTTGTTAGTTCGTGAGGAACCCAACGATCAAGCATCTGAATTTTATCTAACCTTTGAAGAGATGTGGATCGCATGGGTCTTCTTGAAACTGAAGATCGGCACTTTACAACGCCACCAGAAGCGGGAAGGAAGTATAATTGAAACTAAAGTCGCGACCGATTGAATAAAACATTCGCCAGATATAATCAATTACATTTTTATGGTGACCGCACGGTTTGCAGCGCGAGTCTATCCGAATAGCGATCTACGACCCGATGAAACACGATTCGAAAAGCAACAGCCGCGTCAGATTCGACGAGTCTCTCGGTTTGCTGGAAAAGGATTCGCCTAATGGGCAAATCTGCGAGGCGTTACATTCTAAGAAAGACAGCACACACTTACCTCAACCGTAACGCAATGCCGTAGGAGTGGCGGTGTTTCATGGCGTGTAAAGCTTACGGTATTTACGGCAAACCCGTGGCAGATACGCCGCGCCGGCGTAATTATGATAAGCAACAGAAAGCGCGCGAGCCAGTCTCTCTTAACTACCGTTGTCGCAAAAACCGTTCCGAGATGCTTTTTAACGAAGAATCACAGCAGATTACTGTATCGTGTTACTGGCGCGTGCGCCGGAACCTTTAATCATTACAGTGAAATCAAAAGCCTTCTGAGTATTTTAATCTCACTGTGGGTGGTAATTGTACAGAAGAGTTACGATCGAAACAAACAATTATAACAAAATTCTGTTCGAACTTGTTTGTGTCTTTATGTGCTGCTCTTAGGAACTTCTTTATCAACGAGTTCTTATCGAGCGGATTAGAATCTGTGTAGAACGTTACTTTGAGAAGGGTTGCATCGGTAAATGACAGCGAGGACTCGTCTAGTCATTATTTAATCATTCCAGTGAAATCAAAAGCCTTCCGAGTATTTTACTCTGTGAATAGTAATTGTACAGAAGAGTTACGATCGAAACAAACAATTATAACAAAATTCTGTTCGAGCTTGTTTGTGTCTTTATGTGCTGCTCTTAGGAACTTCTTTATCAACGAGTTCTCATCGAGCGGATTAGAATCTGTGTAGAACGTTAATTTGAGAAGGGTTGCATCGGTAAATGACAGCGAGGACTCGTCTAGTCATTATTTAATCATTCCAGTGAAATCAAAAGCCTTCCGAGTATTTTACTCTGTGAATGGTAATTGTACAGAAGAGTTACGATCGAAACAAACAATTATAACAAAATTCTGTTCGAACTTGTTTGTGTCTTTATGTGCTGCTCTTAGGAACTTCTTTAACAACGAGTTCTCATCGAGCGGATTAGAATCTGTGTAGAACGTTAATTTGAGAAGGGTTGCATCGGTAAATGACAGCGAGGACACGTCGAGAGAGTCACGATTTTTCCGAATTAAGTTCGTCTCGTGTTGTGTTCCTTAGCTCAGCGTCAGAGGTGACCTCGCCAGCGACAAGATGGCTGGATACAACGACGGGCGCCACCCACGAACCCGAAATGCGACGGTCCGTCAGCGATAATGGGCCACAGGGTAGCGACGGCGTGCCCAGCGATACCACGGAAGACGATTGGTCGCGCGGAAGCGCGGAAGACCCGGACGAGGTTCCATCACCGTCGAGCTCACCTTTGCCCTCGCCAGCTGAGCCGCCGGAACACACCGGGCCCATAACGGAACTCGATCGCAAGGTAAAACAGCTTGTAGCAGAAACTAATCTGTCTATCAAACTGCCCGTTAAGTAGCGTCGTTCCTCGCAATCATTGATTAGATCGCGTGCAAAGCGTTTTTCTTTCAATTTAGAAATACTAACGATTCATTCGCAACACTCGACGTTTGACCCCCTCGCTTTGTAATTCGTGCCTCAACACGGCCAGCGTGTGGAGTATTCTATTGATTTAGTCCGTTCGTTTGAAAGAGGAGATCTGGGATACACTGACGGGATAGTCATAATAGCTGGCCAGTTATTTTACAATAATTTTCCCAACGCGCACAGAAACTATAAAAGTGCGAATACAGCGGCAAGTAACTCGTGACATTTTTGCGAGAACGACTCTCGTGGCACGTGTAAACTCTTCTGGGATAGCAAGTTGAAGTCACTTGCAACAGTCGTTCGCAGGAAGCGAAAAAATTTATAATATTTGCAGCCAAGTGTACACCGTGGTGAAAGAGACATACATATTCATAACATTTTCCTTCCGCCAGTGTGGAAAGCGAGCCGGATCTGATATTACAAAACAAGCGGTCGATTTCTTAATTGCACATTTTTAAATCCAACTTTTTCCGGTATAAACGGTGATTTGAAGATTCTCACCGTAACTACGCTCGCATGCGGTAGAGATTACTGAAACGGTATAGAAACAAGACTCCACGCTCAGGCTCGCTCGCGTCACGTTCACTATGAATGGCGTGAGCAAGGAAGAGAGGAAGAACGGAACAATGGAAGTAAACGGCTCCCTTTAAGCTTTTTCACGTATGCGTTTGCATGCTCGTAGATTCTCGCGTGTCGAATTCCTGCGTACGCAAAAGCGGTTGTTACGCGGCACCGCGTCTTCGACGGCCGATCGTTCTTCGTCCATCAGACTGTCCCGCTGTCAACGTAAAAATACGCCGCTGCCGTTCGCTCGTGCATACCTCCTACATCGTGTTCTGCTCTTTGTTTTAGGTGAGGAGAGCCACAGAGGCTGTGCAGAGACTCTGCCAATGTCCCTCCGAGAAGTGCTCTAAGCTGAAGGTGCGCAAAGTTGGAGAAGGTCGTTACCATATCGCGGGACGAAACGTCTTCATCAGGGTCGGTAACAATTTTCATCGATACAATAATTTATTTGCCAAACTTGCGAGAATGTAACACCAGGGACCAAAAATAACACTTATTCTACTATTTTCTATGGTAAAAATCATTAAGTTTTTGGTTACAAATAACAGTTATTAGTGGCCAAACAGTTGGATCCTTCTCAATAACTGTTATCGATGAAGCAAAACTGTTTCGATTGCTCAAAGTAGTTATCGATGAGAGAAGTTCACCGGTCATTCATAACAGTTATCAATGAGAGTAGTTCATTTCGATCACTCATAACAGTTATCAATGAGAGAAACTGAACAGTTATATGTGCCCATAATTATGAAAGTGGTCTAAGTCAAAATTTAAAAAAAAATGAATTTATCACTTATTTCATACGACATGATTTTAAACTAAATTTATTCAATAAAAAAAAACAAGAAATCTATGACTTAGACCACTTTCATAATTATGGGCACATATGTGATCGAAATGAATTTCTCTCAACGATAACATGTGCCAACAAGAGAACAAATTTTCGGTTACTTATAATCGTTATTTGTAACCAATACTATTTCAATCGATGAAATACTTGTTATTCCATGGCCTTTTTTTCTTTATGGTTATAACAATTATGGTCCCTGTGTAGCACATAACCAGCCATTAGCGTTCGATCACTTTCGGATTTATACCATCAATTTACTTTCCACTATACTTATAATATGAATTTTCAGGATTTCTCATTTCTAACTATCTATATAGCTTAGTCACCTTTGTGGTTATTAATACAGTCACATGTTTTTGTGCGGTTTGTTTTATGCAGTATATGTATGCCAACGGTGTTGACATTATAACGTGCTTGTAATGTTCTCATCACAAGATGCGCGTTTTGGACTACGACGAGTAGTATTGAATTATATGCGTTTTGAAAATTTCTCCATGTTTAAAATGTTTCCATGTGTAATTTAATTATTTATTTTGTTTGGAAAGCACATTCTCGCTATTTCGTAAATCTTTGACATATTTTCTAATTGAGACTTTTTTTATGCGGTCCCTTTCCACCGCATAATAAAATTTTCTTTGATATGTTGTAAAAAATTATTTTTCATAGCTATTTATGAAGTTTCTCAATCTTTTTATGCGGTTCCTATCCACCGCACAGAAACAGGTTTAACTGTAATAAGTTACTCCTTTTTGTCAGGAATCTTCTTCCGGTCTTTCTCAAGTTTCATGTTCGAGAAAAGTCTAATACATTACCTACTGGCGATCATTCGGCACCTTTTAACCTTTAAAGGGTCGGGGTGGCTACTGTAGTGGTCAGGAACAAACTTGGGAATTTAGCGTAAAGGTTAAAGATTTATAATTCATGATTAAAGACGCGTGTCTCGCATTAACAATGCACACTGGTGCTCCAGCGAATCCTCTTAAACTGAAATCCACCGTGCCCGAGTAGGAGCTGCTAATGACCCAGGCTACCTATGTTCGCAGTTGCTGAAGGGTAGACACATGATGGTCAGAGTGGGCGGCGGTTGGGACACCTTGGAGCATTTCTTGGCGAGGCATGACCCCTGTCAGGTGAGGACCCTCAACCGCGAGAGCACGCCGCCTTCACCCCTCGGCAACAAGCACACCAACTTTCTTCCAATTCGCGCCAAGTATCGCAGCCCCCCGGCGGAATTCGTCTCGGCCCGCTAGCCTAAAAGCACAGTGCCTGTTACAAGTCCACGCTACTTCACGTTCATGCTGCTGTTAGTCTGTTACGTACAAGTAGAGTACACACGACTCGTCGACAGGGTGGCGTTACGAGGCGAGGCACGGCGCGGCGCGGTTTCGTTTTATTTGTGTGCGCGAAAGGTGACTGAACCGTGGCGAGTTTTTAGGGGAACCACGCTGATAGAGGATAGACCTCGCTGGGGCTAGAACGGCTACGATCGATAACCGAATCAGATTCCGCGTGCACACGGCTAACTCGTGGCGTACGGAGCCTATAGTCCGTTCCTTCTTTCCAACCGCTGTCGGGTGCGTTGACGATCTTGAGGGATTCGAGGGCTCTTTATCCGCCTATCAGCGACAGTTCCAATAACGCGTGTTTTCTCGCCTCACGCTATGCTATCTCACAATTACACGTCTTCTATTCTATTTGCGGATTAAATACACGTTTGTACCAAGTGCACCTATCTCTTAGATGCGTAAGTTATACAGGGGATGGCACTATTTTTTCTTACATGTCATGTAACAACGGCTAGGGAGCACTAATAATTTTATAACGTACGTCCTTGCAAGCGTGTTAATATGCCATCTTCTTGCGCGAAGACTCGAGCCGAAATACTGAATTTTCCGCGCTCGAGTGTTTACCTCTTACCATTCTATCACTCTTTCTCTCCTCTATCGATTAATCTCGTCGAATGTACGTGCATTTACATTTAATCGTTTCCATTGTATACTATCGAGTATCGAGGCATGCGTTGCGTTTGTACAGGATGCACGGGGGTGGGGCAGCTAAGTGGTACCACTTGGGTACCACGGAAAATTGCTTCTGGCGAATATCGTCTAAAGAGGTCGGTGTAATGGAGCGATGAAATTGTTTCTCCTAGTTTACGCATTTCGGAGTTATATCTGGGCGTCTTCGGTATTTTAAACACAGAGTTAGAAAACTGAAGGCGAACTCCGGATCTTTGAGGGTTCTCGTCGCTCTACCCGCGCGTACAAACGCGACCTGCGTATTTATTTGTACTTCTACCGTTAATCATTCGCGTAATAAAAGTACAAGACTATTTCTTTTTTTGTACGATATTCACTCGCTTCGTCGCTTAAACGTTTAACCCTTTTGATGCTTTGAGCGTTTAGGGATGCAATCGACGCGACTTGTTCGGCGATCGTGGATCCATACTAGGTGCGATTCGCTATAACCTACAGAGTGTACGACCGTAAACACCGCGCGCCGCATTATTCGTTAAACGCTCAAATCTCTATATAGCACCGAAAGGGTTAAGTGTCATGCATTCCACGAATGACAGGCATATTGACGCTTGATTTGGAAATTGTCTAACAGAAATAGACAAGAGGGCAATGCACCTGGTAGAGGTAGCTTTACGACCGCAATGACCAAAGTTCGCAAAACGGTATGTTGAAACGACGCCAGTGACAGCTGATCGGAATGTCGTTTACTGTGAAGATAACGATCCACCGTCTAACTACTCCCATTGTGAAAATCGTTGGATCGAACTCCATTGGCTGCTAAAGGCCACAATATTGACAGGGTAGAAAACGGTTCTGTAATGGAGGAACGTTAGCTTAACGATTTTCTCACAGACTCTGTTCAAGGTACACATTTGATATCTTAAAAACGACTTGGTCTAGAAAGTTAATTTTCTACGATGCAAAGTAGTTGTAAATGTTAGGATATTCTTGTGGGAACTACTAAGAATCTTTTCTAATTTCCTTGAACGATGCATTTACGCTAATAGAACGCAACACGAAGATGGTAAAAGCTTGTGTGCCTTGAGCGACCAATTGACTTACTTCCAACCTCAAGATACTTCGAACTTAATTCACGCGTATATGATTAGAAGTGCAATTAAGGACTCGGGCAACGCCAGCCTAGGTCAAGAGTTTGTCCCCTTAACGCCGCAGGAAATTGTACTTTCCCACGAACGATTCCGTCTCGTAAAACTACGATATAAGGTTCGGATGAGTCTCTCGAGATTGCGTAATGCAATTTTTTTCCCTGAGACGTTAAAATATCCTCGAGTAACTCGTACTTGGTCATTGCTGCAGCCTGCGAAGGCGTATATCGTAGTGCACTTAAATATCTCTAGGCACATAGATCATAAATTATAACAAATGGCAGGGTCGGTCAAAGTATACACTTCTCCGTTGTAAATACACGTTTGTTTATCGTTTTCGGACGAATTAATCAACGACTGCCAAAATTATTGTTACAGAATGTTACGTAACGGACACGAAAGAGAAATACGGTTTTGTTTTTTATCATTGTAAACTCTCGTAATTATACTTTCTGTTCGCAGGATAATATCGTAGCAGTACCATTTTTCTTACATGTTGCAACGGCCGGTCATATCCGCCGACCCTGAAATTAATTATCACAATTTGGCACGTTAATCGACCAGTACTCAAATCGGCTAACTCTCGCAAAATGCTTCACGATGACTGCCATAATACATACATATATATTTATATACACATATACATATATACATATATATGTTTTGTACTTTTATAATAAACACGTAGGCTAAGGGATTCACGAAGAACGTTATCGTCGAAATTACATTACGCGATGTGTTTGTTGGGTTCACAGAAATGCAAGGGCACAGGAATGTGCAAAGGAATACCAAAGCAAAGAAATGCGCGACGAGTATTGTCGGCACGTTGAGGCTATTGTCGTTCGAGGATTTTTTTGTTAGACTCTTTCCTATTCCCTTCAATTGACCATTGTATCGTAGGATTCTTTGTTTCGTGCGTTATTGTTGGACGCGTGACACGTAATCCATTCTGTGTTTGTAATTTCGTTTCGCATTTTTGGGCGCAGAGACTGTATTTATTTTATAAATGGTGAACAACAACTTGTGAACCGCGACGCAACGAGACTTTGTTCAGTGCGCTTCATGTAAAATCATTTCTACTACGCACGGATGAAGCGATTCCGCCATATTACATTATTATAAACGCGTTATTTGGTAAGTCTGTCTATATGATTAAGATTAAGTTGTTTTGTACCTGCTTGCTTCCACGCAGAGTATTGAAAATGTTCTTTTGATTCCATGTTTTCGCGAGAAACGAATATTTTTTTTCATTTGGAAATCAATCTTTCTCATTATGCGGCTGTCGTGTGACGTATTCCAGAGGGAATTATGCAATTCTGACGGAACAATGATTTATTTGCATAATTTTCGGATGTTCGGGATTCATTTGGATTATGAATGCTATGCCGTACGATGGCCATTGTCAAATATGTTTTTCCATGATTTGTGATACATATAATCGTATTACATATATACTATTTTCAATTCTTGCTGCACGTTAGCAATCAAAACATGCTTTTTGTAAAGTCTACGTCATAATTGTTTCATATATTCCACGTAACGTGTACGATTAATAACGTTAGGTTTATGTAAGTACGATGCAATTGTGTTAATTGTTATATTTTGTTGAACAATAAAATATTTAATTACGGACTCGCTTGATCACAAGGTGACGGAAACCCGAAGACGAAGCTGTTGAAACGAGTCGATTTAATAAGTAACAAATATATTTTTATTTGTTTCTTTGTGGTGCATATGTTATTATAAAAGTAACTTAAATTTGGTAAACATCACTGTTGTCGTAATTATCAGTCTGACGTACGTAAAACCTATAGTTTAAGTAATATAAGAAAAAATTACAGCGCCTTGGAAACTTTGGATAATTTAATATGTCATTTCAGTAGTCAAGTATCAAATAATTAAGATAATAATACTCGTTACGTTATGGAGATAGAAGATGCGCGTTACAATATTTGTTTTATTTCTTCTTGCTTTTCCCTAGTGTTAGCGTATGATGTTGAGGTTGCTGAGCGAACTGCATCTTTCGTCTGTTTAATTCGAGAATGTCGTCTTCGAGTTTCTTCCTACTTTCCTCCACCTTTTTCTTTTCCTCTGTGTGATCCTTTTTCAGTTTGTCGAATTTAACGTGTAGCTAGATGGTGCAAATTAAAACAAAATTATCGCTCTGCAGACAATATACTGAAATATTAAAGGTGAATAAAAAAAAAGGTGAATTTATACCTCTTTCTCTGCTTCCTTCAATTCAGCCTCCGTTTCTTTCACTCTCACTACAAACATTTGTCTCATTTCATCCTCCTTCTGCTGAAGCTCTTGCAAGTGGAGAGTTCTCTTCGCTTCGCATGTCTGTTGGAAGCTAACTGGTTTGTTCTCGCTGTCCACGTCACTGAAGCCCATCTAGAAATTAAAATGAAAAATTCGAGGTTTTTGCTTAAATACATATAAAAGAATTTGCTACTTCATAAGATTACCTGTTCCAGTTGTCTTTTACGATAAAGTTCATAATGACGACAATGCGTTTTCTCTCTCATATCCTCCATGTTCGTCCGTATTAACATCTCACGCAATTTGACGAAATCGCAATGGGATTCATTTTCCACTATAATAAGAAAGGATCAATTAGTTAAATACTTTAAAAGATAAAGATAGATAGATAGATAGATTCATTAAGATAGATTCATTAATGATAGTATGATACTCTACCTTGCACTGTACCCCATGGGTATTGCCTGGAACGCATCATTTTATTTCCGACTCGTACAAAATCGGTACTACCAACTACTGCAAAGGGTACATGAGCATTCATACTAGTATTCACTTCTGCTACGCTTTCATCGTCAGTGGGGAACTGATAAATATGGACTCCATTGTTTTGCAATTCGGATATGATTTTACTCTTAAACTTTTGCAATTCGGTCTTGGAGATTGTGTCTGCTTTAGCAATAATTGGAATGATATTTACTTTTGTGTCAAGCTTCTTCATACATACAAGGTCAATGGACTTTAATCTGCAATGAAATGTGGAATGTACAATTAAATAACAAAAATATGATACTTATATTGAGTAAAATATATTTTTATGTGTATACATACCCATGGCCAGTAGGACATATAAAGTATAGACAAACATGAATGCGACTATCGTGGTAAGTTGCCAGGCAACGCTTAATTTTCAGTTCTTCTTGCAAATATGCCTCGAACTGAGCATCTATGTAATCAACAACCGCCTTAAAGCTATCTTCCTTATTAATTTGATCACCATATCCAACAGTGTCAACAATAGTTAACTTCAGTCTAACATTGCTCTCCTGTAACTCGTACGTGTGTGCCTTGAGCTTCACAGATGGAAGATTGTGGGGGCTTGGAGTAGACTCGAAACTCGTATTAAAGAGTGAATCCATAAGTGTAGATTTCCCCAGACCAGTCTCACCTATTATAATAATGCTGGTTAGTATACATTCTTACAAAAATGTGTAATACCTTGATTGAAGTCAGATATGTTTCATACCAATACAGAGGATGTTAAAAACAAATCCATTTTGCACAGATTTATTAACCAACTGGTCCGGAAGACTGTCGAATCCAACATGGCCAGACAACTTCAAATTACGTATGTTAGATTCCAACTGAAAGTACGAATTAGCCATAAATGTTAAGCGATATAAGCTAACCGGAAATTAGCAGTACTATCTTTAAATGGAGCGAGAACGCTTCATCAAAAGTACTGTTGTTGTGACAGACGACAACCAACGCCCTACGGACTCTAAACATTACGTATATGTCGACAGCAGTTCAAGCTTACATTTGTATACAAAGAGTGACACTCGAACAACAGTTTCGAGTAGCAGTGGTGATCAGAAGGAACGTAAATAAACCTAAAATTGCAAAAAAATGACACCTACCTTGACACGCTCTACTTCCACCGACGCCATTTTTGCTACTAGCGACGCCTGCGTACACTCATACTGCGGTTCTCAGAAAGAGTCTGCTTACACACGTATAACGTAATCCAGTAATTATGTTATTCGTATAAATTAAAGACGAATTGAAAACGAATTACTATAGTATATTTATGTTTAATTGTTTTGCTATACTCTGTGATGATTTTTAAATTTGAATTTATATACTTCGTATGGAAATAAATAGAGCAGTGCAAAGTTCATTCATGTTCAATCATTCGATGAAATTATTGTAATGAATCAATAGTATACTATACTACATTACTATCGATTGTGTCCATGTACGAGCAGCGAGCTGTGCTATGTATCTATATTTGTATGTATATACATACGTATATGTATATGAAAGCCTCCTCGAATCGCTCTGCGAATTTGATCATCATATGAATATTTAAATTTTCATTTATAAATTATTATATTATTCATGTTCGTATTTCGAATATAATTATTTATCATTAACAAACATTGTCGTGTTACTGAAATATTTATTTCCGTAGTTTAAGCTTCTAATTATCGCAGATGGTATATATAAATTACGATGCTAAAAGACTGTAGGAATATATTATAATACATATAATGCATATAATACGTACAAAAGTGTACGTAGTTGTACACATCGGTTAATATATAAAACAAATGTACGTATAAATATATTTATGTCCATGAATCAATGAAAATTGTATTTCCAAAGTGTATAAACGTGTTCTTCTGTATTTCCCATGTTTACTATAATAATGTTTTATTAGAGACAATTGTAACTTGAACGCTAATATGGATGAGGACAAGGAAATAAAAGTCGTAGTGTACGACGCTTCTGGCAAGCGCTTTCTCTACCATAGCATTCATTTCGCTATTCTCGATTCTCGAGGGTTGTAGATAAGTCACATTCATTCACATGCAAACATTTCCTATAAGCTTTCCAATACTAATATATATATTTCAGTAAATAGTTTCTCAGCTAACCGTTGTCCATGAGAAGAGGACGCTTTAAACAGTCTCTTTTTAGGTCGGTACTGCAGACAACTATGGGTTGCCGGAAGTCCATCCTATAAGACATAAGATATTATGTCTATTTTTATATCTCCTCTGTGTATAATTCTATTTATTGAAACAGTCTAATCGATTATCGTATTTCATTTCCCGAAATTTTTCAAAATATTATAAAAACCAGTTTATTTTATTTTTCGTTTACTAATTTGTTAAAATCAGTCAAGACGACAATTCAATTACATTTCTGTTCTAATCAATTTCTGTACAAAAATTTAATTTTATATATGGTAGTGCAATTTATTAGTTAAATATACTTACTGTCTTCTTTTCAGAGATCCAAAATAAGCTATTTTTTAAATATTTTGAATGATGAAAGCCAATAGACAACAAACTTTTTGGTTACCACGTATTCAATATCTACAGCAAAAATTTTTTCGGTTACGTTCGACTACCGCTAATCTATATTACACGTAGGAGTAGTGTTTATATTTATTTCATTATTTCCACTTTCACTTTAAAAATTAAATAATGATCTTTTCCGACGATATTGATTACGCGATATTAAAAAAAAAACCTGATCATTGATAGTGGTGACTAGTAGCCAAAAAGATGGTTACTAATAGCTAAAATAATTTTAGTCCTTCATAATAGCTATTGATAACCAAAATTTGTTGATCAAATGTATTAACCGTTATACCATAATTTTAGAATTTTGTATGTATGAAGTTCCTTCTGTTGATTTCGTCGATTCGATTCATAAATCGCGCCCACCCCCCGCCAGGTTTGCGTGCGCAGCCGCGGTCAGGTACTTAGTGGCTCAGTTGGTGTTGGGACTGCGAGCGCGACGCTAGGGTGTTTCATGCTGACGTGCTGGCAGACCGCTCATAACAGTGTCTACTTTCTAACATGGCAGATCAATTTGTGTTGTATTATCATGTGACGGGGAAAAGCTCTCGTGCATAAGACGATCTTCGTGTAAACTATCGTAGATTCTCCTCGCGGGGTAAACGTGTTGCCAGCGTACGAGTACCGTCGCGATGGCGGACATGAAGAGTCCACCGTTCAGTGACATTAAACGGCCCGAGGAGGTGGTGGCGATGGCGATGAACGACAGCCTGAAATTCGCCGTGCTGATCGGGCTGATCGAAGTCGGACAGGTGTCGAATCGGGAGGTTGTCAACACCGTGCTTCACCTGGTGAGCAACCCTAAACATTTGTGGACACGATCGCAGAGCCGGTCGTGCGTTTCACGGGCATTCCCGCCGATTTCGGTGCATCGGCCTAAATCTGTCAATTTGAACTGTCAAACCTCCGTCGCTCCACGCGTTCTCGTACCACCGACGATTAGCGGTTTATTTATCGGTTATTGAATGGGGTAATGTACGAGCGTGCCGAGTACGGGACGGCCCTGTAACGTATACGATTGTTTCCCGCACGATTCTAGTCAACTTTAACCGCTAAACTCGTCCCGACCACATCGCGACACGTTTTACGGATACGCGGCCTCGTCCTTGCACGGGTTTCCCCCCCCCCCCCCCCCTTACGCCGCAAACGATTTTCAACACACGTCAACCAGCTCTAACGCGTTCATAGCTAATAACGTGTGCTCCGTTTTTATTACTGGCCGCCTGCTTTGCCATTAATACTTCGTCAGTATGCACGGATCCGATCCGAAAAAGAATTACCCGTTTGTTCGGAGTTTTGCACGGTGTGGTGTGTCAATACCGATCGGTTTCAGTGAAAGTAATGTTGCTCTTTGAGTCAGCCTCGTTTCTTGTTTTATTAATTGCCGATTGAGAATTGGAAAGCTCGCGGAACGATGTACATAGTAGAATCGTAGAAACCAGTGGATACTTCTAATTGAATAACTAAAGCAACATTTGTAGAACGCGTGTTCGTAAAACTGATATTAATATCCGATAAATCGAATTGAGGGAAACAGGGAAATGGGAATTTATTTAATTTCATGGATTCATAGGGTGTTTTACTCAGACTATAGCAATAGAAAATCATGGATCTAGGAACAGCGTTTATAGCAACAGTAAAAAATATTATACAGTAGCCTGTTTTTTTGGAAGTGAGATCGACGGTATATCAACGATTATACACCATACTGCAAACACTCTAAGTTCATAACATGTGGTGAGCACAAGTGGGGTGGACAATTATTATGACTATCGATGTGCGTCGAGTATCTTTGAAAAAGCAGGCTATAGCACATTCTTTACACAGTCACACGTTCGTTTTATTTTTATCATTGAAGCATGAACGTCGATATGAACTCTACGCTGGTATAGATCTATATTGTACTATAATTAAACTGCGAATATTATATTTACTACCTAAATGAATATTTTTGCCGCATGAGGACATATTTAATTTATATTGGCTTGTAGTCAAATGTTCATTTTAGTGAAAATAGTAGGTTGATGTTATATTTTTATTTGTGCGTGTCTTTATTATATATTTGCCAATGTTATATCATGGTACTGTTATTATAGTATCAATACAAAACACAAATAAAACACTAACACCTGAGAGTATACTATCGACATAACGCTTTTTACTATACTACTTAGTGTTATGATATAAATGTTATTCACAAGCTCACCTTGCAACCAATGCATACTTTGTTCGTCATTTAATTGCCATTCTCTGAGATATGTTAATATGCTTGAAAATACTTCCACTCTTTTTCTTAAAAAAAGCAAAAAGATACGACGCCGGTGTATTAGAAAAACACCGACACAGTATTCGCATTAACGTGGAATCAAAGTGCATATTGGGGAAACGAATGCCTCACTACTATTGCACTGCATCCCAGCGCCACTAACAATAATAACTCGAATTCTCCGCAGAATTGCTCCATTTGCCGAATCCCGATTCTCATTTCGCGTATTACTCGTCTGATTGTGCGTAATATTCTACGGCAATCGTGTTACGTTACAAACGGCAATAGTAAATGTTACACAAGCCGCATATGTAATTACACAGTGAAATTAACGTCCAACGTTTGCTCAATGATTTCATCATTTTCCGCATACATCGCGCGGAAAGAAATCCTCGGCAGTCTCGTTTGCAGTCGTGGGCCAACTGTTCTCGGTTTTCTTTTCTTCTTTTTTCTTTGGAGCATCGTCGTGTTTTATTAATTAATCGGTCTCTTCCGAAGACTCGTCCGAGAAAGGCGCAGCAGCCACGTTGTATAATCGTATGAAAAATATGCAAATGTCCGGGCCGAGAGTTTACGGTCGTCGTGCTTTTATAGCATTCAATCATGCGGTTAGCACAGTGTGTTCGGCGCCGGAGAAACGCTATTCACGCGACGACGTATCTCGTTTCCGATATTGTTCCTATTTCTCCGGGGATTATTATCAACGGGATAGGTAGCCGCCGGACGCCACGTAGGAAAACACGCTTATCAACGTTCTTACGTAAATGGTTCCCGCGTGGGAAGGTCGTTAAGAAGCCGTGCACACCTAACGAGCCAAAAAGTCTATCTGCTTTTCACAATTTCGTTTGACCAGAGTGTGTCTTCGCCAATACTTAACTGTCGATCGATCGAAAGAGCACACTCGAATATGCAGCAATTGCTGTCTTCGGCGATCGCTGCTCCGTTCCTTGTTGTTCGAGATGCCTCGAACAAGCATCGAAATGTTCATGTTTCTTCACCTTCGATGACTCGAATAAGTGTCCACCGGTACAACGATAATTGCAGAAGACACGCGCATAGATGAATCACATATTTAATTCTCGTCGCAACGGTGATGCGTACAATATGTTCTACAAACAGAATTCTTTTTTTCTATAAATTTGATCGTCATCAATGGAAAAATTGAAAATTTTTAGACGCGTTCAATACGTGTGTGTTCAGCATATTTTATAGTTCTCCGTTTTGAAAAATATAAATAATAAAATATATATATTATATGAATATATGTGATATCAGATGTTCTAGGAAAATGGAACGCTTTCATGAAATTGATATTTCTATCCCGATGTCACGCTACGGACGTAAAACAATGAAAAATTGTTCGAGGCACGGGCAAAGTTGGAAAATTTGAAAAGTTTGAAGCGGGCATCCGAGTATGCGAATATAAAGATAGGGATTGAAGTACCTTCGAGGTATAAGGGTTGGCATGGCAGTGCGATGGTTATACTCAACTCTGAGAATGAAGTATCGAACCAAGTGCGCTTGTTCATACATAAGCGCTCTTTTCTTTTTTACACAGGATCGTTGGCGTCAGAGTCACACAGGGAGCCTTAGCAGTCGCTGTAGTCTCATGTCAGTTGCATTATGCATCGACATTTGCTTGAACTGGTTGGAACTCGACATTAACATAACTTCGTCATTTTGAGGAATCTTAATGCTGCGTATTGCACAACGATCCCAAAGAGACACCTCGATGACCTTCTCCCCTTAATTTTTATTTCCCCCTTCTATGCGTATACTGTGATATACTTCCCCTGAAGAAATATACCAACAAAATTCTGAAAATGATACATGGAGCAACGATTTGCTCGTACATTAAAAGCAGAAGGCATTGTGTATTTATTAAAGTAATTGAATAGAATAGCTGAGGTAGCGTCAAGAAAACGTCAACCCCTTGCGCTATGATTTATTTTATGGTTATAGTGAATCAAATTTCTTTGTCGTTCGTTGTATCCTCGAAACTGGAATCTATCTATACAGGGTGTCCCAAAAATGTTGTATTTCCTTGAAAAAGATGATTCTTTGGGTCATTTGAAGTTACTTTTTCCTTTTCGAAAATGTTCTCCGCGGCTTTGTTGAGAAGTTATTAATGAAAAACGTGGACCAATCAGATTTGGGAAAGTTATTTGCAATGACCTCAGGAATCATTCCTTTCAAGGAAAAGAAGTCTCTCTCTTCTTTAAATCCGTTGACCTATACAACCTGTTATAATTTTATGCTTCAGTTACTCGTGCCAATGTCAATATTAATTACATTCCATTATATATTACGTGTTAAATACGTTTTAGCCAAGTGTGAGCTACATAGGTGGACGCTAACGATCTCGCAGTTAATGCGACTAATTGTAAGATAAAATAAACCATTAATAGAAAAGAAAATAGAATTTTATTTCGGTTTAAAATAAATTAGTAACATACATATGCAGTAGATTTGTACGAAACTTGTATCGCGAGTCTGACTGAATGTTACAGTGGAAGGGGTTAATGAAATAACTGATGTTTTTACGGTAAATATGGCGAGTATTTTCCTCTCCGGACAAGTGGCGCGACAAGAAAATAATGACACGAGTTCGATGCACAGTAGAACTCCGGTAATCCGGCACGCGTAGCCTCATCTTCAGTCACTTGTTTTGACTAAAAGCATGAAGCAAGCTCGAACAATATTTCTCAGCGGTGAAGTTGTTGAAACATTGAATGGATTTATAAAATTTGTCGTGTGCAAAAAATATAGTTTCTCAGAGATGACGGACTTTCACTTACTACGAAATGATTATTTAACTAATAAATCTAAATGTGCGAAGCGGACGGATACACGAACACTATCCAAGAAAGCAGATCTTGTATATTCAATACAGGAATTACTTTTTCCCAAAAAGTTGCATATATAATTGCAATAAGTTTCAAATTATATTTCTCCTTTTAGCTTCATTATAGATGTAATCCAATAATCCAGTATATTTGATAATTCGGATTATCAAAATTCTATTGTATTTCCGTATCGCCTGAGCAAGGTGTTTAATCTTCTCGGTTTGTACTCAGCAAAATTTCTATTTATGCATTATTTGTGCTCACTGCATAATTCGTTTGCATATGCATATTGCGTTTAGTACTACCATCAAAGGGTAACAAGTTTTTCACGTTCGATACACGCGGACTCACGACGGACAAGGCTAGTGACAACTAGTCAATTGATCTTTATGTATTCGTTACATTTACAAATTACTGTAATAGATTTACAAATAAGTGCAACACAAGAATACATTTACCAAAAAAGAAACAGTTTCTGTCTTATTTGCGACACGGTCTTTTAGACCGCAGTAAAAAAATACACTAATTTCTCTATGTATGTCGCCAAGGCCTGGATGATAAACGTCGGTGAATTATCCCCACTACTGCGGGGTGTACCTCGTGACGGGCCATAAAACTTGAAAGGCACCGGTCGCCGAGGAGTGTAACGTCGCGTGGATCAAAGAATAGTATCTCACTGTAATTAACGAGTCCAAAATTTTGAAATTGTCATAGCGTACACCTGTAATTTCACCGGATACACGTGTACCTACTCGAACTTTCTGAAAAAACTTTGAAAGCTATAAAGTCTTCGAGCAAATATCGATACTTTCTACCCAGAAACTGGCTACGTGCTACACTTACGTAACCCCGTCGTAACGATTCTCCAAATGTGGTTACCTGGGGGGAAATTGCGAAAGTTCCTTGGACGTACGGAAGGGTCGAAAAAATTCCGCGAGAAATGTACGTGTCCGAAGTCCGAGCAATATCATTTCAAGGCGTTTCCCGCCCGCGTGATCTATTTATACGTGGCTGTTAGAGCGTCCATCGATCACGTCCTTTTGAAATGCTTTTTCCGCGGGTAACGACCGACGAATCTCGTTAAGATTTCACTGAAATTGGCCTGAAAGCTCGGCCGAGCCGGCGAACGAACGGACGTGGGCAAACGCGGCTTGTTCCCGAACTCCGGAAGACAAATACGTAGCACGTGGCAACGATTAATGTCGGCCGTCACGGTTGCACCGGGTTACGAACGCTCGTTCCCGCTTTTTCGATCCGATCCGGTCCGGTCCGGTCCATGAATTAGTCGCCGATACCGATTGCCGCTGTTTTCTATTGATCTTTTGGCCCCTTCGAACCGCGTCCCCGCGATCACGGGACAGATACACGGCACACAGACGCCACACTGATCGATAAGTACGAAAACTGGGACAAAAATGAAAAAAAAAAACAAAATTGCTTTACGATTTCATTCATTAAGATTGCCTGATAAGTTTTAATAAGAAAATTCAAATGGTTAAAAATTATTGAAATTTTAACCATCAAATTTTTCTTCTGCCGAACTGGATATGCTTCAAATGGTTTAAGAAACAGAAAATATGGCTTTCTCTCGATCTTCGTGGCCCCTCACGAGGGCTACAGAGAAATCTCTGTACATATATCTGAGAAGATTAACAGGTGTATTCGCTTCTATTGTAAGGCGAATGAGTTAAATTTTCGAGTTATACTAATTTTTGCCCCACTTTTTCGAAACATTGATCACTGGTAGCGTCGCTTCGTGTCGGCGGACGATAGCGTTCGCTCGGCTCTCTTTGACCCTGAATTAGTTAGCGTCGTTTGCGGAGGCGGCCGTGCGGCGCGGGAGGACCACAAAGGAATAGAAATTTCGGCAAACACGCCTAATTTTCTGCCGCGTTGCTCGCGGCGGCCGGGACAATCGGAAGCCTGCAAGGAGAAATATTAGGTGACTGCGAGGAGTTCCCGAGGGTTTGAGTAATCGAACGTAATAATCGCAGGCGGCAGATGTTGTACGGCTCTGCTGTACCAATGTGCTCGAGAAGGATCCTGCTCTCCGAGGAACGTTTGTTTCGTGCAGCAATTAAGCGATACGGTCTCGGACAGTTTCTGTGCGGAGCTTGTTTGCCGAAAAATTATGCGATGCAATTTCCGTATTTGTTTTCGTTATTCTTGGAGTATACGAAGCCAGTGTTTCAAGTATTTGTTTGTATCGCTCTAGAAAAATCGTCTGTCGAGGAAGAAAGCCGTTTTAGAATTTCAATACTGTCTCAAGAGAGTCACGGTACGTTGTCGATGGTTTACCTTGAAAAGGAAACAAGCTATAATTCTTTATGGTTCACTGAAGGGTAGTACGGACACTCTTTTTTCCAGGCCGGTGGAAAATGCTTTATTCCCGAAGATAATCCACTGATATTGAGCCACAGAGTATCCATATTTTGGTCGGTTTCTGAAAAGACACTATTATAGACAACCCTCGTATAATACGCATAACATTGCGAAGAATAATCTGCTCGTTGAAACAGGTCGTATCAGGAATACTTAAAATCGGGGATCGTAATTGTTATAACCAAAAAGACAAAAAGTCATGGAATAACAAGTATTTCATTGACTAAAATCATATATGTAACCGAAAATGTTTTCTCTTGTTCGTAAATGTTATCGTTGAGAGAAATTCATTTCGATCACTTATAACAGTTGTCAATGAGAGAAATTTATTTCGATTGCTAATAGTAGCACTCTTCGAGTCTGTAAAAATTGTGAATCTATTCCCAGTGGACTTTTCGATTGCTTCTAGTCCTTTGAATAAAGCTGAGATCTCGCTAGCGAAAACTGAGCAGACGTTATTCAGTCGATAAAAATTGGTTACAGTCGGGCTAATAATATTTGGTTCCGTTCGAACGTAAGAAATTTCGCGGTTTTGGCGTTGCACGTGTTGCCGCGCCGGTGTCTTTATCGTCTCCGATAGAAATACGCTGAACGCCGGCTGGGCCAGCAGGCCACGCTCTAGATGTACATAGCTGCGTTCGGTGGGCAAATTTGCATAAGTAACTGATAAAGTGGAAGCGGTTTCGAGTTTTTCCGTCTGGAGGATTATCCGTTTACATCCGACGCGCGCGGGGAGCGGTCACGTGGGGGCCCTCGCGAAACGTGGCGCAAGGAAATTGGCTAATTAGTTGAGTAACTGAGCGGCAGCGTTCCCTCTTTTTTTTTTTACCCTTTGCTCTCGCTTTTGCTTTTTTTCCTCTCCATCCCGTATTCTGTCTCTTGCGACGTATCCGGATTATCGAGCTGTACAGGTAACTACCGTGAACCGACGCCGCGCCGCGGTACCTCACGTTTTCGAGCCGCGACGAAACGAAAACGTGCGCCGCTCGTTCGTTAGATCGTTGATACGCGGATAAACTCCGCTAGATTAGATTAGACTAGACGATATGGGCCCACGTAACACGGAGATAATAATTTCGTTCGTTCCAGCAATGTTGCTTCCACTTTTTTCCCCACGGCCGAACGAATTACGACGAAATTACCGAAGCTCTGGCATTCGAAAAATTCTGCAAACCTACGGGGTCGTGTTTAGCGTCTTTTCCTTATACTTTTTGGGAATTCCCGTGAACTATTTGTCACGTATTTAATATGCATTATTCTATCAACTCGGACTCGGAGACGGCGACGTCTGCAATTTCATCTGTAGAAGTGTTTTATACTGTGTTACAGATATTTCCATTAATGTCTCTTCGACGTGGTATTTTTATGACAAAGGATTTCAGTGGTTCGAATCTCGACTAGGTCTCTCACGGTGTTTGAAATCATAAAACGATTCTCTTTCAATACCTTTGTTTCTTTTTTATTTCGTTTCGTATAACTTTATATATTTTAAAAAGATTTATCACCTGCTGCCGGGATTACAAATTTTTACGTGAAACTGCATTCGGATCCGAGGATCGTAGTTATTTAATCTGTTCGTTAGTAACTCCTGATCTACGTTGAAGTTTCTACAATTTTCAGTGGCACGGTCCCGTGGCATGTTGGTCGTCGCCTTTGCACAAGGAGCGGTAACTTTCGTCGCTGTTTGCAGAATGTACTCGGGTCGCGGCGTTGTTGGTTCAGTCCACGACACCGGAGTCCGTTTCGATTACTGCGATCAATTGTTAGCGGGCGTGTGTATCTGTTTCCTCGTTTGTCTGAATTTCGAATCGCCGTGTCTCCGTCGGCTAGGCACGTCAACGGTTCCATTTCTTCGCTCTGATCTCGCTTCCGCGTATTGCCAGCGTTCGCTGTCATTCGGGCCTCGTTTATCTCGTTTACGCTAGCGGCTCGCAGCCGATTCAATCAGATTTTGTTACCTCCGCGATCAAATTAATCACCTGCGGAATACGCTTCGACCCTGTTGAACGGCAGCACAACGGGCTTTTTAGCGAACTGATAATTAATGTAAACGAGGAATGCGCGAGCCTTTAACGCGTACACGCGAGAACATCCTTCGCAGCGCGTGCCAACGCGACGCGTTCGACACAATCCATTTCGCACCTGATGTCCATTCGAGCCCGTTTATCTAATGCGAGTGAATAGTGATTGGTGGGACCTTGATGTTCACGACATGATGCGAAATAGATTGGGCTATTCATAGGGCTTGGGTGCACTTTTTAATCACTGAAACCGAAATAATAATTAGTAGCACGAGGAGGGACAAGCAAGACTGCGATTTTTACTGTCCGGTATCAGAAGAAAAATTTGTTTATTCAATACACTCTGTGCGCAATATAGAGAGATAATTAAAAAAAAAATACTCATCAAAGAATATAACACAACTCACACGTCTCCTGACCACGAAAATTATTAGATATAATAGTTTACAATTTGTACGACGCACAGTGTGATACTATTTCGCCGACCTAGGCGGACAAAATTATTTCAGCATTATGTCAAGACTTAAAGCCATAGGTTATTGGATTCGTCTTGACGTCAGCTACAACAATATGTAATAAAAGATACATAGTGGCAATTAAAAAATTAAGTTGACCATGGCTTTTTATTAAAAAAAAAAAAATGTTTTGGAATTTTTTTCTCTGGGGGTTTATAGATGACTGAATATCGATTAACTTTTGTTCGAAATATTTTTTCGTCAGTGTCACTTTCCGTGGTTTAAATCTAGAAAATCCTTTAGGAGATAAGATTCAGAATTCAAATATCGAAACGAATATTGTAATATTATCTAGTTTAAATTTCAGTTCTTTATCTTTCTGCCGTCACTTGAATCTCTTTAGTCAAACGACAATGTCGTTTATATTTACGTTCAGATATACACGGACGCTATACAGGAACAGTCGTCTCGAAAGTTGTAAAAGAAAGTAGGAAGTGCATGCTTGTGCAAGAAGATTTTTTTTTAACTAAAACTCTATGTATATTTTAAAATTAAAAGTTTCATCTTGCGTTTATTGCTATGCGAAGTTTTATATGTTAAAGATGCAGCACATTCTAGCTGGCACTGCCTAATTTATTTAGCATTGTCTTGCGATTGTCGAGTCTCGCTGTTCATGCGCACCGATTCTATTTTTAAATTAAATAGACTCAAGATATGCTTCCTCGAAGAATCTTCGAGTTTTTATTTACTGGTCGATCAGGTATCGTTGGTCCAGCTTAGGGCCATCTTGGCGATTTTATTCTTCAATCAACTTCAATCTAACTCTTCGAAGTTCTGGTTGCTCGATAGTTCAAGTAATTTCGTATGCAAGGAGGATGTTATCGAAGTGGTCTTCGCTTATTCTAATTTCTATTATTTTATAACCACCGAGTTTCGCTAACTTTCATTTTACTGTTTAAAATGATTCAGACTTGGAAAGTGCATAGATTCTACGTTTCCTACAAGAACGTGAGTGTTCCGAATGATCAGTGGATCGTGTAGTTTCAAGTGCGAGGAAGCGGCATTGAAGCTTTAAGTTACGTGGTAGATGACCTTGTATCATGCTATCCCAACCTTGAGAGAAGGGTTAGATAAGAATCGTGCGAGAGAGCAAGGAAGGTGAGATACATTTTGATAAGAGAACTGTGACGGGCAAATTTAGCGTTGGCCTCAAAGCCGTAACATCGAGAACTATTTTTGTTTTCATCTTGCTCGATTTGTACACGATACATGCTCTGTTTTATGCACATTCAGATTTTATATCTAGAGTGTTTAAATTCAGAACGACACGCTTCAATTCACTTTTGCACATATAGGCTTGCCACGTTCGATACAATTATGGGGAATTTTCTGACGCTAACCGATGCGCCTGATAAACGAGAAGAGAGGAGACATCCGGAAGAAAGTATCGCGGAACACGAAGAGCTAACTCATCTTGACTGGTTCACAAGTTTACGTAGCGAGCGGAAGATAAGATCTTCGCGGATTGTTGCTGTCGAGATCTTTTGTTACACGTTGCGACAAGATCGTCCTGCGGAAAATTTGATGTCCACGAGTAGCCCGTTGCGGGGGATGAAAATTTTGCGAAGAGAAAAGAAAAAGGTATACAATTCTGGCAAGATGTAGATGCTGGGTTTACGATTCGGTCCTCGCTGCATCTGTTATCAATGGTTCCTTGTTACTCCAGCGTCAGCGTATTGCGCAAATAGCTGTTCCGAATGCCACATGACAGCCACGCAAAATTCTCGGCTGTTCTCCCCCTATATACATACGTGTATCCTCTCTTCCTTCCAATCGATCGCTGCTAATTGATCGGACAAAAGCGCGATTTTGTAATTTCCATATAAATGGGAATGCAGATTCGGCGTGTTGCAAGATCGACCGACGGAATTCATGGCCTATTGTCATCGTTCGTTTCTGGTTCGCGTTCCGTGGGAGACGGTTACCCGTATTCATCGATCGCCGGCCCAACGCTGGCGTGCATCGATTGCCGGCTATGTCGTTCTCGTTTGACCATCGCTGGCTCCAATACGTTTGTCTGTCCGATGAAAAAAAAAAAAGAAACAAACGAAAATAATAGTATTCCACCCGGTCGCGAGCATTTTTTAGCTGATCCGACAGATTTCCGAATGAAGACGTCTTCCGTCACCTTCGTCGCTATTTCCGTTCATAACCCTGTTGCTGGCTTAACACATTGTGCATGGGTCACGAGATATCTCGTTTTCATGTTTTTTTTCGATTCAATCGGCAACTAAAGCAAATAGTTTTGTTACGTTACCAGGATAACGAAGCCTCTCCCACTCTTAAGACAAATGATGAACGAAATAATTGAATTTTGACATTCCGAGCATGTAGAAATGATCGGTGATTGTTGCGTTGGTAGATCTGTGCCGATCGTCGTACGTACCGTATCTTATAAAGTGTTGTTTTTGTACATTTTGGATTTTCAAAGTTCGTGTTTTCATTTGTAAGGCAACAGTTTTTTTTTAACCCTTTCAAAACATTTTTATTAGCAACATCTTTCCATACGTGCTCGATAAACACAACAACGAAACATTCACGAATAAGGTTCACGTTAAGGTGAAGCATCACGTTAAGGTTCAGGAAGCGTTATTGAATTGTTAAGTCCGAAATTGCTAGATTTAGAAGACGAACGAAGCTCGCTATTTACTTGGGGGTAGCAGCGTCGTACACGTGAGTGTATTTCGCGCGTAACGATCGGGATTTGGGAAGCAATTCAAGAAGGCGCCTGAGAAAATCCTTATTGGCAGTTTCGCCCCTCCGTGGAAGCACACGCCGCGCCTCGCATCGAAGGAAACATCAGACAGACAGCGAGTTTTAGAGTAGAATGCACGCCGAAGATAGAAAGAACCTTCTAAATATTTACGCGGAATCGACCGGACTCTAAACTCGGTGAAACTTCTGTCTTGAACTTTCCGACCTCTCAGACCTACAAAGCCCGTAAACACTGTGGACTTTATAACTTTCCAATTTGTCAGAATAATTCAGCCGAGTATAGCTCTACAGCAGTCCCGTTCGGCTACAATTATAAGCTACTTGGCGGACAACTGAACCACGCGTCCTTTCGATGGTTCGGCCTACGACAATATTTTTTTATAGATTTTATAGCTTGTACAATCATCCGTAAACACTAATTAAATCAGGCGTACATTTTACCCTGTCTGGATCGCGAAGAATGTTCAAAATGAAGAAGAAATTATTTTCATCAAAATTCCAAGACGATGAGGTTGCTGCGTCACTCTATTATAAATGCTTCTCTCGTTAATCGTTTAAGTTATTTTTTCTCATTTTTAGGTTCCATAGTCTATTTGCATTGAGTCTAATTTCCCAGTAATAAATGACAAACGAATAATAAACTAGAATAGTACACTACTAATAATATAGAACATTGTTTTGCAGTTTTTAATTCGTACTAAAAGTGGAAATAGTAAACTAAATATCACCGATTGTTCACGTATTCACGCTTTTCTTGAAAAGTAATTCATGAAACCTTGGAATTTGCTGTAATATTGTAAATTATATCTATACGCAGCTGAAACGAAGTTCATTCGAAGTTCCAGATGCCAGAACAAGTTCGCATAATTTGTAATGGTGTTCTGGGTTCGTGTTACAAATAGAAAGTTCGTCCGCGGTCAGAAACTTCATTGACATTCTTTTGTGGCGCTCCCTCCGACTTCGACTTTTTGCCAGCCGACCCGTGTTTTCCTCTATGTTTCTTGCGAATAGAGTGAAGTTCCTCGATTTGTTTCGTTTTATTTCGGTTAGGCGAGTTCCCGGGTCACCTTTTTCGCAGATGTTGACAAGTGCGCTCCAAGGACAGGGTTGTAAAGCTGGCAAGACTGCCACCCTTTTAAGATCGTCGGGTCCATAAACCAAGGCGACCAAACATTTCGACGCGGAGAGCAGTCTCTTGAAAAATAGAGTAACTCGATCTGATAAATGGACGCTTCAAGATTTGCATATCGTACATCTAATACGGAACAGTTGCCGTTTCATAAATCTCGGGTACTTTTCCTAAAAGATCGTGGGCTCTGTGAATTCCGTTGTTGTTCAATTCGTTGACACTTTAGAGCGGCGATTGAAAGTGTTTTGGAACGTTTTCAATTCTATTTAAAACATGGACCCTAGAACTTGCAGAAATAAAACTAGAAAAAAATAGAAAAAAGAACCGCTCGAACTAGAATCTCCCTCCCTCACCCTTGAAACCCCTTGAATTTAATAAAAAACTAAAATAAATTTAATCAACTATTCATCTAACCATTTTTAATCTCAAAAACTATCCGAAAATTGATTGCTCTAAATGGGTACACCCCCTTAAATGCAGTATTATTTATTTTCATTATTCAACCTTATTTTGGCTAACAGTAACATAGCGTTATCGAGCATAGCCTGGATTCCGATCGCAAAATTACGGGTGAAAAAAGAGAATAATTGACTGTTCAGTAGCTTTCGCCAAATGTTGCATGACATATCATAATCGGCGTATATTGTTATTTTTATATTTATTGTAATACGAGAATTTTTCATCGCGTACCAATGTACAATGTGCAACAGTAAACTAATGTGAAGGGGTAATGCTCACGTACGTGTTTGACATAGGCATGCCAGACCTGCAGATTTGTATACGCCTATGTCACGCACCCGTTACGACCGACAGGTCTCTTGTCAGTGGTCCATTAACCCCATCTCGCTTCCGCAGGGGATGATTTATTCTTGACATTCTGTTTGCGAAAGTAAGATTTATGTTCGTCCGTAACAAATATATTCTCGCGAAGTACACTGTTGTTTCTAATCTAATCGAAATGGTGATAAATCACTTCTGACCCCAGGTTTCGAAAGCTTCACAGTGTAATTATCATCGAAATAATTTGCTCAATAACCTAATAACTTCTAGACTTCAATTTACAATTTTCATGAAGATTATAATAGATATGGAAATAACACACTGTGATTGTTTCTGCAAATTTGAAACGAGTAACACTAAACGCACCGAGCTATAAATGTAACAGGTACATGTTGCCTTATAAAAATGACAAGATTTAATTTATTTAGACTTTTCGCGGTTCTTCTTCAGTTGTGGTCCCTGGTTTTAAATCGAGTGGGTACTTTTCATCCGAGCGGTAAACAAGAAAATCACTGTACAGTAAGGAGCAAAACTGAACCAATGACCACAAGTTTCACTAATAAATAACCATAAAAATCACAGAGTCAATCTATTTTTGTCGTCATTGCTAATCGAGGAGACATTAATTATTAAAAAAAATTTCTCAAGTTACTTCTAACTATAACAAAAACAATTATAATGTTGATTTTTTGTTATTCTTCTATATTCCTAGTAATAAATAATGATTTATACAAAACTTGTGGTTATTGGTACAGTTTTGCTCCTTACTATATATCCTCGAAGCTTATTGAAGAATGTCAAAGAACGAAACAAAGGGTACCGAGCTCGATTGATTCCAGCAGGAACTATACGTCATTGACGAGCCGCCGGTGGTTCATCGTAACGTTGAGTTACACTTGGATTTGTCATCGATTCAAACGTCCAAGCGATATTGTCGACCGCGGCGTACTACCGTAATCAGTCAGCGCAATTTCCGCAGACTGTAACGGCGAGCTCGTTGACGTGACTTCGCCAGTCGACCAATTTTATGCTCGTACTCTGTTGTCACGGCGCAAGTGGTCAGTAATTAATTCGACGATAGGATTCCTATTATTTGCTTTTGCGTGGCGAAATTCGCAAACGTCGGTCGAACGAGGCTGTTTTGAACGGGCCGAGAGATCCTGTCAGGCCAGCGATGATAATTACTGAAAGCTGTCGCGAGCCAAGCCTGGGAAATAACGATCCTCCTCCTTTCGTAATTGTCGTGCCTCCTCTGGAAAAGCTCGCTGTAATCCGTCTTGTCGTTGATCGAACAAATTACTTCGCCAAGCAGACGGGGTTTCTAGGTGAAATGAATTATATCGGTCGCATCTGTGGCTTCGACGACTCGAGAACTCGCGCGAAAATCTTGATCGTGCTGCGTTTAAATCGCGCGACTGGAAAAATCAACCAGAAGAGAGAGAAAGAGAGAGAGACAGAAAGAGTTAAAACCGTGTTTCGAAATGCCATTTTCCGCGCGACAGGGATTTCCATATGAAATATTTTACGAAACGTTGAACCACAATTAAAACTACGAATCGGAGTTTACAACGGCTTCCGAGTTTTCGTTCGACCAGCGAGTTTAACCAAATTAGCGGGTTAATTCGTGCTCGCGTGCGAACGTCCACTCGATGTCCACTGCTCATTACTGTTGGATAAAAATTAAGTGGCCTCGGCCCTCGACGACTGAAGGGTTATCCTCGTTCGTAGCACCGAATAGAACGCCTCTACATCATCGGCATAGTGGATATTCGAATTCATTGCTCTCGGATCTAGAATCCTTCTCGAAGAGGCGAAATGTATTAGCATACTACGAGAAATACAACACGTCCCGGAGAACCTCTGTTTTCGAGCGAATTGAGTTTCAAAAGCAGCTGCATATACATATGTATTCAACAAAAAGTAATTACCATAATGGACTCGACCAGCTAGATTAGAACAAAAAAGTCACCTCAATTCGACTAATTCGCTCATTTGCTTAATCGATTCGCTCCAGAAAAGAATATGTTTAAAAGTTTTTTCCTATTTTTGTCACTCGACGACGTCAAGAAAATTTATTATAAATGTAAACGGTTGAGCGTTAATCGAGTGCATTGGCAGTAGAACGTCAGAAAACCTGACAGGCAGTTAACTGTGAAAGTTAATTTGACTTCACGAGTCAATATTTTTATTTGTTTGAATTATATTTGAATTATATTTGTTTTCACGAGAAATGACCAAAACAATTGCAAAGTACAATGATCCGTGTTTCACGAACAAATACGTATGCAGCCAAACCATGAACTCAACTCAATGTTTCTATATCCATTCTTCGAAGTCTCTATTTAGAAAACAGTGTCTGTGACTGTTCATTTTTGACAACAAACAATAAGGTTACTTGTAATCTCTTACTTGTTACTGTATTGAAGGTTACTTGTAATCTCTACTGGTCACGATACGTGGTGCACTCTGTATATATATGTAGAGAGGATGGAAGGGTTAGGGGCGGGTATTTGATCATGAAGTTTCGGGTGATCCGAGGCTCGTTTCGAGGCGGAAGCCGAAACGGGTCGCTGCAAAAATATTTGCGCACTGTAACACGTGTTGCTAGTCGGCGCAGGTGGAGCCCCGGCGAAGGAGCACGGGAAACGAGTGGGAAAAAAGCCGGACAAATAGTAGCGTAGACGAGGAACGGTCATCAATTTCTGTTAACGTTTACGTTTTATCCGGCAGTTCTATTATTCTTTGTGTTGGTTCGCGCCCGCTTTCCCGAGCGACGCGACGCGACGCGACGCAACGCGACCCGACGCAGCGATAGAGTTTCGGAATTCGATTTCGGCCATCGTTCTCGCGGATTCGACGAGCGTGACGCGGTCGTTATCCCCTCTCCTCCCCCGCCCACTTTTCGAATCCCTCCCACCTCACCCTTAGCCGTTCGTTTGCAAACGGCGAGCGAAATAAACGATGATTAATTACATCGGGTGTTGTAATAACTCCCAGTGTACACCTTAATTCCACCAACTAATTAGTCCTCATTGTAATGAATGCGTGAGCTCTCATTGTTTGCGACCTTGCTTCGCAGCGATTCGAGCTAAGCGGCTACGCTCCTCACCGCTCCGCACCGATCGCACGGCACGTTGCGTTGCCGTGTGTGTACGCGGGAGTAATTAATACCGCGGGTCAAATGAAAGGCGGAGCGAACGAGGGGAGACCCTCAAAGGCTCCATTCGGCTCGATCGCTGTCGGGCCGATATTGAATTATCCCTGGGCAACGCCGCGCTCCCAACAATTCACGATGCCACTTTCGGTACACGCTCCTTACCACCGGCACCCAATCGGAAAGATTGTTACGGGACACCATAGCGAAACCGCTTACACGGAGTGCTCCGTCTAAGTTCGTTACTATGGACGCTTCCTTTATCTTCGGCGCTTCGACGGATTCCTTGCTGTGGTAGATAAAGGGGCCGGTAATGTGCCCCTACCCAAACCCCAATTTCACATTTCTAAAATCCGATTCGTAACTGAAGTTCATTTGAATTTCCGCTTAAAATATAAGTAAACTAGTAAGATCAGAAAAGACAGTAGAAGTGTTCGTAAAGAGTTCTTCGACGGATTCCTTGCTGTGGTAAATGAAGGGACCGGTAATGTGCCCCTTCCCTAACCCCAATTTCACATTTCTAAAATCCGATTCGTAACTGAAATTCATTTGAATTTTCGCTTAAAATTGTAGGTAAACTAATAAGTTGATTAAAAGACAGTAGAAGTGTTCGTAAAGAGTTCTTCGACGGATTCTTTGCTGTGGTAGATGAAGGGGGGGGCGGTAATGTGCCCTTCCCCAGTTTCATATTTCTAAAATCCGATTCGTAAGTGAAATTCATTTGAATTTTCGCTTAAAATGTAGGTAAACTAATAAGGTGATAAAAGACAGTAGAAGTGTTCGTAAAGCGTTCAAACAAGTATTCGTACTGGAACAAATTTTACTTTCTTTTATTTTTATTTCTGTTTCTTGGTTTGTGTTAGGTCTTTTTCAGTGGTTAGGATTGAATGATTACCCAGCTAACAGGTTGATCGCGCCGCCAGCGATAGCTCGCACCATACAATACACGCCTGCGTATCGTCGCCGGTGAACAGTTCGCAGTTTTGATAACACTCGTTCAACCTGTTTGGCGCGACCTTCGAGATAAAAATTCTGTAGAAATAGAACGCTATATGCACACATGAAACGCTCGCGGCTGGTGCAGGTGGACGAGAACAATAACCAACTCTGACAAAATACTATGCGTCGAAGGGATATAGTTTGGTTCGTACGTTCGGTACGATTGATGCGTAGAATTGCTTATAATTCGATTGTAGATAAAATGAAAGTATGGAAAGATGGAACGACTTGAAGATTCGTCGGAATAAAAATAAAATAAAAATATTCATAATACCTAAATACTAGTGTAAACGAAAAGGCCAAATAGAGAAAATGGACTTGACTTCTGGATATAAATAAGAGAATATGTTTTATTTATTTGCTATTGGTGTCAAAATTTTACCGAAAAATAAAACGATGATTTTGTACGATTTCAGTTAGGGGGCCATATTACCCTCACTTTTTAAGAGGCAGAATCATAGCTAACCTTATTAATTGACCTATATTTTAAGCAAAAATTCAAATGAATTTAAGGTATAAATCAGATTTTAGTAAAAATCACGAATTTTCATAATACATATTCGATTTAATATTATTTTTCTTTTACTTCCAGCTTTTATCATATGTAACCTTATTAGTTAACACTGTTCAACACTAGATTGCCAGAGTGAGTCAATTTGACGCATTTACAATTTATTGCTATATACAGGGTGTTTGCATAAAATGTGTTTGCTCACATAAAATCTAGTCGAAGATAAGCGATAAATTTTGTTCATAGGGGTTTCATTTTCGGGAAAATCGAGTTTGAAAATTTGTTAGATACGCGTGCACTTTGACAGAGTCTGCTTTACTGGCCCGACCTCGCCCTCAATTCCCATTGTCGTTTGTGTTTATAAGCAATGTGGGGACTCCTTGTTATTAATTAAAGTCATACCATATCCCAAACGGTACTGTTTACAGATGCAAGCAGCACTGAAAATTGCGGGCTAGACCGAGCGAACAAAGCATACTCTGTCTACCTAAGTACACGCATGCCTAACGAATTTTTATACTCAGTTTATGAAAGAACTATATTTCTTATCTTCGACTACACTTTATGTGAGGAATCATCACCTTGCCGGCTGTACCACGATTTCCCAAACACCCTGTACATAGAAAAACTTAAATAATTTTTTTAAAACATATGTTGGTTCCCAATAGAATTATGAAGGTAGGTATCTGATCAAAAAATGCCAGAATATAAAATTCGATAGAATTTAGTACAATCTTTCTTTGTTTTGGATCTGCAGAGACATTTTATCGCATCGTATTTTCTTAAAATTTGTCTACACAAATTGGCAATTGCATAAACATCCTCAGTCTATTGATCGCCCTCATTATCATACAATGCTACCAATCTATCAGAGGGAATCACTAATTGACCAGATACCTTTAAAAAATTTAAGTAAATTTAAATAATGAATCAGGTTTTGGGAGGAAATATAAAACTTGGGAGGGGGGGAATTACTACTCCTTCCTCTATTGGCTGAGTTTAGATTTAATCAAGAGTTGGTGAAACGGCAATAACGCGAACACGACCGACGAGTTAACTCGTCTTCCACGGTTAACAAGTTAATCAGGTTCGCAAGAAGTTTCAGCATCGGGTGTCCCGGCGAATTGGGACTGCTCGTCTCTGTTTTCAATTAGAAAATTGCCATTTGCTTGTCGCGCGCTAGCATCGCGTTGGTTCGCGGGAGACAAGCGAAATGCGGCACACGCTCGGTTTGAACGGTTGATGCGCCGACGATGACATAACTGCGTCTTAACTCGGTAAATTCGCCGCGGTTACACGGTAACAGGTCGGATGGCGTTCGCCGGCGTGCGAGCGCGCAGATTACATACGTACGCCGGCTGATGCCATTATCAAATCGTACGCTGTACTATTTCGAGGCTAGCCGGCTTATCAAGATAACATCCACGCCGTCAGCCCGGCATTTTGAACGGCGATGTACAGTCCTAGACAAAATAATAGCACGCGTGCGTTATCTTTGGTTCCTCGAATCACTATACAGGGTGGTCCACGCAATTGTTTCAAGTCCGTTGTTATTGCATTTACAAAAAAAAATGCCAAAGGAGAAAGATCTCGAGATCTAATAACTTTTTTGCCATGGTACTCTAATCATTTTGTACGTAGAATGAACAGAATAATCGGTTTGTGTAAAAAAAATATACATTTCTATTTAAAGAAATGATGCAATTGTTAATTGCACATGCACTGCTGCATCTAAAAAAAATTTAAAGGCCTACAGATGTACTCTTCGAACCATTTATCTTTCTCCTTTGGCATTTTTTTGTAAATGCAATAATAACGGAATTATGACTTGAAACAATTGCGTGGACCACCCTGTACAGTGATTTCTCTATACAGGGTGAGTCACCTAACGTTTGCAACTCAAATATCTTTGTTGTTTCTATAGATACGTAAAATATAGTAAGGACAAAGTTGAATGGTACAATGGGGCTGACACGATGCCATAAAAATTTTGTTTTTATGTCATTTTTTTTTAGAGATATCAAGGTCACCTTGCCTTTGTTTTAAATGGAACCACCCTTTTTTAAACACCTACAATGATAGTCCCTTTCATTAGGAATTCAGTGACTATATTATTCCAAGGTCATTCAAGGCCACAGACAGTCACAGACAAAGTTCATACATACATGATATTTTCACAAGGAAGACAGCTACATTCGAGTATTATGTTATTCTGTGTGACAGTGCACAAACCGACTGATAACCATTTCGTGGTCACCTCTTATGTTATTTAAAGTCGTATTTCCTGAAGAACACTAAATGCGGTAAACATTTTTAATTTACATTTTCTACGGTTTTTAATTGTTTTCGTCCCTTTTTCTCATGCTTTGTCTAAAATGTATTTTTTACAAGAGTCGCAACACTAATGGAACTTGCGACATTTGTGTAAAAGTAGGCTTTGCCTATTGTAGGCTAGTTACTCGGATAATCTATTGCTATTCATTCGTTGCGAAAGCTACGCAAACCTCTTCCGTGAGAATGAAATGCTGAATCAAGGCAAGATAAGATTACTCTTTCCAATAAAACATTTATTTGCTGAAAGAGGTACTTTAAATTGAAATCACAATTAGTTCGAGGCCACATTGCATGTCGTTGATATTATATGTTGATGGAAATTTTCGTAACAATAGATTGGAAATTCTTCAGCGTTCGCAATTCCTGAAGCATAAAAGGAGAATAAAGTACTTTATTGGAAAGAATCGCGTTCGTCTTTCGAACGTCTTCAATCAGTTGAAACCATTAAGGTGGAAAATAAAATTCGATTCCACTGCAGACTCAGGATACTTCGATAAAAAAGTGAATTCGTACGAAGATAATGTAATTGTAATAAAAAGTGATTGTACTGCTCAATAAATTATCCCAGTCGATAACTCGTATTCCCACTTTAGGTTTTTTAATATGACTGTCGATCGGGTAATTTGTGAGAAGTAGATATTGGAACGTTGAATCTGTTCTGCTCGGATATTCGCTTGTCACAAGGTTTCTTTCAAACTCTTCGTCAACCCACGGTTCGGCAATCGACCGATTCCCGGAGGAAAAAAATTGCGGCGATAAGCGAAATCGCTTATCGATACGGCATGCTTAATCGCGGTAATCTCGCCGCGCAAATAGTAGGGTGTCACTTGATTCGGTGCATACCTGTTCGGATCGTGGTCTCAATTAGGTGGCGTATCTTGCCGCGCGATCTACCTGTGCCCGTTACATTATTCGGTGTCTGATCAAGCTGATTACAGTCCGCGACGATACTGTAAGACATCGCTCAAAACGAAGTAATTATGTATTATATGAAAAAATTTCATCGTCCTTCATGCAGAGTGTTATTATTTACTTCTGGGGACGTTTATTTACTTAAAGTACCTCTTCGCAGTAATACAAAATTTCTTCTTGCTGTGGCAAAACGACTTACACACGCGCCCGTTAGATTTCTCGACGCCTGATTACACTGATTAGATCTTCGCGCGAAGTTCGCAGGAACGCGCCGAAATTCCCCACAGAATCGTTGCAGGCAGCTTCTTAAAAAAAAAAAAAAAAAAACGGAAAAAGGAAGAAAAATTTCAAGACGAACAAGATTGCCTTTCCTGCTTCATTCCGACGAACTAGGAAAATATTGGACGCTCGAGCGCGGAGGTGCAATTTAGTAATAGAAACTTTTTCCTTCGAATTACCGCGGAAGTTGGGAGTTCTGCATGGTCGAAGAGGGCGAAGTATCGAACTCGTCCGGAGGCGGATGGGAAAATGCTCGCGGAATTAAACCAGAGGATTACAGGTAAACGGGGTACCCAGAAAATTTGAAATTCAATGTTAAAAATACTCTCGACTTTGGTTGGTCGGGGCGGGGTGGCAGGGTGGACGAGCCACGCGGAATAATGAACTCGACGGATTCGAACGGCTCCCTGTTAATTGACGTTGAAAGTTTCGACGGGGAACTTCATGGTCAAATGGATTTCCTTTCCTTTTGTGTTCCGGCGCGCCCCCGGAGAGGAAAAGGATAATATTAGCGAGCCACCGGAGTAATTGAAACGCGACCGACCGGATTGTATACGACGGCGACGGATAGCCGCGGATAAGGGGGCTCAGAACCCCCCGCGGAAACTCCATTTTTAACGCGTTCGCCGACCGTCCGTCGAGTAATAGGACTGTAACGATCGAAATTTTTGGCAACGGTCCACAACCGCTTGCCGTCGGAATTTTTACTGGCGCCCGACTTCGGGGACAAATTTTTCCGACCACGTTTTATGGCCGCCACCGGGCCCTCTGCTCGAAAATATTTCCCGGGGAATTATTAGGCTGACTCGTACGATCCTGCGTTCACATACTTTTTTTTTCCAATTTTTTTTTCATCGAAACTCGTCAGCTTACACGCCAATAAGGACTACATTAGAAATTATACGCCTCAAGTATCTTTGTTGTTTTCAAAGATACATTAAATGTCTCGAGCACAAAGTCGAATGGTAAGATGGTGCTCACACGATACTCTGCTATACTATGGTGCTCTGCTTTGTATTATTCGTTCCGGGTGAATTATGGTATACGAGAAAATTCGTGATCCTTTATGTCACTGCTGGAAGCGGAGCTTTGAAACGATAGAAGCGAGGAGGCTGTTTTGTTAAAGGTCAAAGATGTTCTCCGAAGACGTGGATCGTAGAAATGTCGTGAAAGAACGTGAATTTCCCGCATATTCTTCGATCAAATATGAAGAATGGAATACAATTAATTAACTAAAATTAATACATATCCAGGGTCATATTATTACAGATCGTTGGATTCGTATTGACCTCGGCTACCATATGGCGATAATAAAAATATATCATTCTATTTAACACGTTAAATACCAAATATCATTTCCAGAGATTCTTACAAAAGTAAGAGTAATTTAATTAATGAAAGCGAAACTAGAAAATTTTAATGTATTACAGAAGATGCTGTTTTAACCCTTTTGAATTCTAAAAATCTTACTAAAATTCGGTTTATCTGGATATGTCATCATAAAAATGAATGTCTAGTCAAATATCACTGTCAGTCATCTGACTGACATGGCAGTTAATGCGTTAAAAAAACTTCCTTGAAATCTCAAAAAATATAACCTTGAACAAATTTTGTTACCTATCATAATATTTGCCCCTCTGCACCAGCTAATGTTTTCCTCTGAAATTTTCTTCTATCATAAAAAACAAGCTACATGTTTTAGATGGTCGAGTTAGGTATCGAATAAAAATAACGAGAATAATTTTATAAAATCCGAAGAATACACGGTGCTTATTTATTCCGGAATACCTAATGTGTAAGAGACAAAGGACCGGCAGCCACAGAATGTGAACGCAAACGAGCAATCCGCAGAATTTTCTGAACGAGCTAATGTTTCACTCAGAGCGAGTATGACTTTCTATCGCTTTTCGTCATCATCTTTAGCCAATAGGATGCGTGGGAGGAGCGAGGCCATATTATTTACCTAGCTATCAACCGACGGATGAACGGTACTTTCATCAAAAATTTTCTGGTCGCTGGAAGAAAATCGCAGGAAAAATATTTGCTCGGCCGGGGTGCCGGCCAGAAGTGGCATTAAAATTCGTACAAATTACGCGCGTCTCTTAGTGCACTGTAGAGACACGGTAATTCGTATCGTGAAACAAGGGTGTCGAGTATGCGAAGAAAGTTCCGAGCGCGCGACTTTTTTTCCGAGTGGAATTCAGATCGAGGATTCGTCCGGTGTTTTCGTTTTATTCTATCTTAACCGTAGTCCGTGACGTAATCTGGATAATCTGGATAAGACACTGTGTCCGTTCGGCTCGAGTTATCACGCGGATCGCTACATTTATAGTTGGTTCTAATCTACCAGAATATTACTTATTAAACGGGAAATCGCGGGCTGCGAACCGTTTGATTCGATTAAAAATTTAATCCTGACCAGCGCTTTACATACCGATGAAACTTCTTCCACCGTTCCGGGTCGTTCGAGAGTCATTCTTGCTATCCGAAATCCATCTGTCGAGTTACAGAAATTAAAACCTTAAAATGTAATAATTTTATCATTACAGTAGTCATATTTTATACCGATCCACATATGCACGTACTCGAACCTTTTCCTTTGCGACGCGTCGATGTGAATTTCCGCCTGCATTCCGTTTGACATTCTCTGTACACACAAGTCTGCGGTTCGAAAAGCTCGTTTTTTCATTTTTATAATTTCTGTACCAGATACTTCTATAACATTCATAACACAAACATTCGTTCTCTTTCGCGGGGAGAATCCTTTGGTACGTATTGTGTACATAACGTGAAAGCAAATTCAAAGATACGGTCGCATAGTTGAATGGAACGTAATGGGATAAAATGCAATTTAAAAAGTAAGGAAACAGGAAGAATGCGAGAAAAATTCAAAGTACTAAACATCGAAAAAGCCATAACTGGGCGTGAGTAAATCGTTGCTGAAACAAGTAAACGTCGAGAGTGTTTTAAACGGTCCACGAGGGTAGGAAGCCTGCAGCCGATCGAGGCATGTCAAAAAGTATTTCAGCAGAATCGAACAGTGCCTTCAATCTGAAATTCCAGCCGAAAATTCTTTCAAAAATTGGACTCGTTTCGCCCGCAGTGGAATTACATTTTGCCAGGCTCTCAGTCTCGCAATTTCAGTTTTATCGATTTTCCGCGCGGAACTTTCGAAAAGGCGCATTGAAATTCCCGGTGAGAATCTTTTGAAAACTGGTCGGTGTGTGCAGGTACGCGCGGCGTTCGACTTGGTCTCGTCGTTGGTTCTCGGCCTCGTTTTCGTCCGTCTCCGGCTCTCGTTTGCTCCTAGAACGTCATCCTTCCCCTCCCTCTCTCTCTCTCTCTCTCTCTCTCTCTCGTTCATCTGTTTCTAATCACGGAGATTTTTCTGTCTGTTCGTGAGACGCTCCGTGCTAGAAAAGCTCGTTAGCCATAGGGAGCTACGGACCAAGTACGAGGGAGACAGAGAGACGTAGAGGGAGAGAGAGAGAGACAGAGAGAGGGAGAGAGAGTGGCGAGCAAGAGCGAGAGTGAGAGGGAAAGAGTCAGGGTCCGTATCAACGAGAGTTGCAGTGGCTCGGTCAATAACAAGCGCCTCCACCTGCACTGGACTTTTGCTGATGCAGGTTCTCTCGCCCGCTTCCCTCCATTTTCCTTGCGCATCTTGTGCTAAATTCGCGTATCCCTTTTGTATAATGGAATTTCGTGTGACGCCGCGTCGAGTCGATACTCTCTCTCTCTCTCTCTCTCTCTCTCTCTCTCTCTCTCTCTCTCTCTCTCCCTTTCTCTCTAGCCGCTCTTCAGATGCCGATTACGGATCCTTTTACCGGCGATAGTCGAACCACGGTAGTTGGGACGCGCGACTCGCCTTGCACGCTGAGACAATGCGACGAGACCCGCTCGAACCTTTTGCGAACCGCTTGAACGCCGGCCAATCGGAGATTGTGTGTCGCACCGAAGACAGAGAAACGATTCTGTCTGAGGGAAACGTTCGAATCAAGTGCGTGAAACGAGACGAAATCGCGCCGAGATGAACACCATCGACGACGAGCTCGTTTGCGAGTGCGAGCTCAAGGGCAAGCAATGCGTACTGAGAGAGTACAGTGAGTATATTGTATAGTCGCGCGGCAGAAAGAAGTTTCGCTGCCCCCCACCACGTCCAACCGAGGGGCGGAACTGTTCCCCCACTTTTTCGTACTTCGCCAATCGGCGGGACTACTTTTGTTCTCTTGACTGTGCGTTCCCTCTGGAAGTAGACTCACATTGAAATAATGAAATGATCTAGAAATACATTGTTTTATTAAACTTCTTTTTTCTGCGAGAGGTCTACCTTTAATCTTTACTCTTGAGATTTTCAGTCCAAGGTCATTTCAAGGTCTTGCAAACGAAAATATGGTTGTTTCATGCGAGGAAAACGCGATTAACCCTTTGCACTACGATTTATTTCACGGTTTCAGTGATTAGAAGTCTTGTAATTTGTAATTTCCTACAAAAGGGAGAAAATTTATATCTATTGTATGCCTATATGTTCTCCAATAGCTGCTCATTAACTACGCCAAAATAGAATTTTATTTCGGTTTAAGGGAAATGAATAAAAAACATATTTATTAGACCCTGTTCAGAATCTTCGTCACTAGTCTGACTCGATATCGTAGGGCAAGGGGTTAACGGAAATATCGTTTTCGTAAAGTACAATGACTTCTTTCCGAGGCATATTTTTCTATGTTTGCAAACGTCAAAGTAACGGAGAGGGGCAGAGGAAACTGGTACACCCTGTAGAGTCTTGACAGTTATTTATGAAACCGAGTTAGCCCGATTTTACTATCTCATCTTCTTATAGCCGTTAAACCTGCAATTAAAATAACATCCCCAATAGAAACTCCAACGAAAGAGATTTCGTTTAATATTTCAACTTGAACGTTCCATTTGTCTACGATAAAATGTGAAATTGAATTTCTTGCGCCGCGAGGAGGAATGTTGTAACAGTATTAATAAGAAATTAATTTAACGAGAGTTCCGGAAGCGGTTCCGAAATACTTAATTTAATTAAACGAGAGGGAATTCGAATAGAAGTGGTTGGTTTCGTGAACAACGTTGGCAATCCCCTTTTCACCCGTCTCGGTCATCCTCTTAAGCAAACTTTTTAATATCATTTTGATAGAGGTTCCCCGGGAACGAAACGGGCAAAATTTCCGTCCCTAATTTACCGCCTGCGTGAGTAGTACTATCGTAATTAGCACGCGTATTTTGCCCGCCGATAGCGGACATCATTCGTTAATCAAGTCTCCCGAAATCATCCAATTCTTGTTTCCACGACGTATTCGTGTTTGTAATGGAAAATCCATATTTTTGTTTTGTTGTCCCGCAACGAGACCATGATTCGGTTCCCGGATTTTTTATCGCACAGCACCCGCCGATTAATCGGGTCCTTTAATCATTTGAAGAACTGTTTTCGATGTTAATTGCAGTCTTCGCGCTGTCCGGTGGTTGTATTTGTGCTTATCATTGCGGAGTCTGCACTGTACAGAGATTAATGGGACGTTGCACGGTTTTATTTCGCATTGTACGCGCGTCGCAGCTTCTAATTATCCGAACCCTTCCCCGTACCCGTAGAACTTTGTTAATTGTTGCCGTGTACATTACGAAATTGCACTATAAATAAAAACGGGAAGCGATCCGTCGCTCGATGTTAAGTAATGTCGTTCGATCATTGCTGTTGGCGACCGAGGCGAATCTCGTTACCAGATAACGAACCTTTTAAACATTGCGCTCAGGTAATGTTCAGCCCTTAAGGGCGTTATCGATTTACTCTTCGCGCTCGATCTCTTTGAATATCTATTCAATTTTCCGATGAAGACGAACCTTCTGTTTCCTTTGTATCGGAGACAATAGAAACAACGTTCGTATTCCGATAGACATACACAGTCTCAGACTTTACTTTCTGGTATTGTAATACGAAATGATACTACAAAATTTCCAAGTATTCCCTTTCATCAAAATTAAAATTATTTCTTCATAATTGTTCGTTTCTCTTTGAAAACTTTCCCTGTTTACGAGGATTCCTTTGGTCCCTACTGTTTCGTTTTATTCACCGATCATCTATTCTTATTGCAATACATTGAAACACATTGCACAACGGATGCATCGAGTTCTAAAAAGAACCACGCTTCGCGAATGAACCGTTCTCTCACAAAAGCATCGTAAAGTTTCCGCCAATTGAATTACGTACAGCAGCTTCTGGGCGTGGCTAGAATCCCCCTCCACCTGTACAGTCACGCGAGCGAGGGGAACTTCGCTTCACGGTTGGCGGAAACTTCGATTTGTGCTTTTGTGTCAAAACGGTCTGTCCGTTTTTCACGATTCTTTTTGCATTATCGTTCTGCGATCACTTCGCAGACGCGACCAGAACTGTTTAAAAAAGTATCTCATCGAAAAGATGTATTTGTTGCGCATTCTCCTCGGTCAGATTTCGTCATCCGCGACATACTTTCGCGTTTTGGGATCCAACTGAATATTTTTGTACGCGGAGCTCTTAATGCCACCATATTATGGGAGCTGCTTTAGGGGGAAATGTAACACAGATTGCGAAGTTAAATCGTAAGCAGAGCCCGGAAGGTGGTTTAGTCGCTAGGACATAATTCACCGCGGACATTTTATGCTGCCAGCTATCATTGGATTACCGGGAATATTCGTGTTGCGTTTTATCCGACGGTAAATATGGCCTGCTTTAAAAATCATTTCGTTGTTTTAATTGACCCGACGATTTTTGTGTTTGCGCCAACTTGTCTGTTTGTCGATTTCTATTATTTCCCGTTGGACCGAATTTATACGCGTGTATCTCACAGTATTTCCGATTGGTCACGCGATAATGGCTGATAAGATTAAAAAAAAAAAACTTAACATAGCGTTTCCCGAAGCATCTCGAGCGCTGTAGGGGAAACGATAACAATAGTTTGTATCTTTTAGAGTCCCGTTGGAGTCTTTAGAAGCCGTCTTCCAGGAAACTTTTTCGATACCGATAAAGTTTCCAGTGTAATCTTCTGATGCAACGACCAACACACTTCTTTCCTTCGGTCCGTCGATTTGCACAATTAGTTTTCCATTGTAGTCGACTACGCCAATGCTTCGATAATTAAAAAGACCATCAAGGATTCGCATGGAAACATTTTACGGTTGAGCGAGGACTGTTCAGCGCTTCTGGCTTTCTGCCCCGAAACCTGAAAGTTGTTCTTTATAATTTTGTTAGCCTACGGGATCGACAAACCATAAGCCGGATAATTCAGAATTAATTATTGATCGCGGCCCGCGAACAATGTCTGAGGCGTAACTCGCCGGCATTGTATCATCGAGCCACGGTTTTCCTACACTGGAAAAACTTCGACGCGTAATTTATCGTGCGCGGATGACAGGCTGCAACTTTCCCGCGCCTATTATGTAAAAAAACAGGATTATGGTGATTTATGGTGGGAGTGAAAGCTATATTTCATACATACCTAACGACAATTTCGCTTCGAGACGAGCCGGGGTCGGAGCGATTGATTTTTCTGGACGAAAATGCGTTTGGTGATCAATTTCGCGATGCCGGACGAAAGTATTGCCAATTTTTTTTTTTTATCCGGGACTTGTTTCAATATTTTCTGAGAGTTTTCTTTCAATTATCTACCGAAGCACTGTGCTTTGAATAACGATGAAAAAAGAAGCTGTGTCTCGTTGCTCGAGTTGATAGCAATGGCTATCGAAAGATTTATTTACTTCATTTTAATTTTTAAAGGATTCTTGCTTCAGAGATAAATTTATTTTCACTTCGGTAAACACACATTGAACGAGGGAGTGATTCTTGGAAGCTAAGTAGAGAAGAAAGTCTTGACTTTTCTGTAAGAAATGTTTAAAATAATCACTTAGTTATGGACCGTTAATTCTCAAGAGGCTATGAGACGAAACTTCAATAAAAGCCCGGCAGGCGGGATATTAAAAAAGCGGCAGGTAATTTCGAAGACATCAACGAGCTGTTGACACACCGATGACACCCGGGCGAGTGTCGCAGCAACACCTAAGTCCAGAAACTCCATCCAACAGGTGCCTAACACCCTATTCTCTCACCGTCAATCCAGCAGATGGTATCGACACACAGCGTATCATCAATAAATCAGCCCGCGAACCCTATTAAATCCTGTTCTCAATCCAACATACAAATCATCCATCGGCATTATTAAATTCCCGTGAAGGAATGATACATACACGGTCCCCGGGACAGTTCGGGAACCGATTTCCTGGTTAGGCGTTTCCATTCACCGCGTCCGCGTGATCGCCTTTTTCACAGTTTTGCGGCGAGCCATTTATTTAACGGGGAAACCGATAAATTTTTCAGGAAAACGGTATAGGAGGAGAGGGGAGGGGAGGGGAGGGGAGGGGATTCGATCGAGCCCCAGAGAGCGTCCGGGAAACTCGACACGCGACGAATCGACTCGTTCATCATCCTCCCGAACGTATTACAATCCATAAGTTATGTAATGGACCGGCTGCCTGTTGACGCGCTGGATAATGTTTCGCGAACGGTAAAGCATAACCGCGGGAACGCAGATCCACGCGCGTCGGACTATCGTGCAGAAAATTATTGACACGGCCTGTCGATAACATCGTGTTCGATAAGGCCTGGCGTCAGACAGTGTTCGGCTCACTGGAGAGAAATCAAAAATCCCAACTGGAACACACATATCTGAAAAGTGTTGTAGCAAAAACGTGGCTTATTTCGACCCCTGTCCAAGACTCAGCCTTTCTGAAAATAAATTGCTTGCGAATAATAGAAATCTCTCGGAAGTATGAATGTGCGAGGACTCGAAAATTTCACGATTCGACTCGAATCGGGTCGGCATCACGGTAATATGAAGAAAATCTTTTGTTTTTGCAGATCGTGCAACATTTCGTTTGAAAATTGTTTTGAAACGTCGTTTCATGAGTTTTATTTAGTCATCATGCTGCGAGAGTCATTCTTTATACTACACCGATATTTATATTTAATTCAGGATAAACAATGATTGGCACCCTATGCCAAAATCGTGGCAAAAATCTTTTATCTTTTTTTGGAATGTTTAAACGAGTTTAGCTTGCTGTTATTATAAGCTAGTAAAGATCTTTCAGCAAAATCAAACAGTTTTACGAGTCGTAAATCTTTTATTTGGAAATATATGCAGCGAATAACAATCGTAGTAGTACAGTCATTGTCACATTGGATACAGTTATTGACATAACATGTATCAGTTATTGGCATTGAAGAACTGAATAGGAATTATGAACTTAAGGCTAGGCTTACGGAGCACTAAAAGTGAAAGTGTAGCCTACATTCTTAGCAATATTTTTTAAATAATATATATCCAAAGAAATCAATTTTCTAAATAATTTCTCATATACTTATGCATCCTTAGTTGGCACCTGAAAATCTGAGATTATGTCTGATAAACAATACGAAGTAAACATTAGGCAGGCTATTTGAAGTATACTTAAACATATACGCACTTATTACATCTGTAGCACAGTCCGGAATAAAGTCATAAAGCGATAAAGTATACTTACTCGTAACTAAAATTTTAACAACACACTATTCACACTGCACTGTGGTCTTCTATACCAGGAATTCTTAACCAGTTAAGCGCATTTGACGTGTATACACATCGGACCAAATCTCTATTGCGGTGCGGTTAACGTTAATGAATTGTTAATTTCTTATCGAATAAAAATGTAATTCTTTCTCACTTTGCTTTAATTTTTTCGTAAGATTTATAATAGCGGCATTTGGCCTGCGTTCGACGTGTATATTTGTCATTGTTTGATTTTAATTCCGTGCCGCGAGGGATTTTTAAAATTAAATTCCACAGTTAACTGGTTAATATTTTCAGTTTAAATCAAAAGTCAGTTCAGTTTATAATTCGTTCAACAATCACATTCACGATCTTGGATATTTTCTGCTAGGGGTTCGCTAAAGGAGAGCCGCAAATCAATTTGGGAAGCGCGGCCCGAAAATGTCGGCTAGAGTCGGATAAGCCCGACCGCGGATTCGCTGCGATTGTAACGTCTCAGTCCTTAGCCTCTTAACAAGTTCCCAGTCCTATCCACCGAAATTTGACGACAGGTCGAAGGGATAGGCTCGAGAAACCGAGTATCGCTTCTTTATTGCGCAGTCGCGGCTGTGAACCGGTTGTTGGAGAGCTTAAGCGCTGGTAATTTACCAGCTTATGGTTGAGGAGTTTGAAGGGCGAGCGAGTTGCTCCATTCTCGTCGATTCGCGGTTTTTAACCTCCCGGTATCGATTGGCTCAAATTGACTTGGATATTCGATGTTCGGTGATACATTAACCAATCGTTTCATTTACACGATATTTGTCGACTTTCATTGTATATTTTTTTTCCCCCCGTAAAACTGTATCCGCCGATAATAATGATTGTGGTGGATTTGTTAACTTGAAATTGCGTTGCAGTGTACATTGAAAACGGTTACATTGATTCGCAAGCTTGTTAAGTACGAAGAACGAAAAGTTAAATACCACTGCCGGGGCAGTATCGATCCGAGCAGAATTATTGATCAGTGCTTTCAGCAAATGGTATTTCCAGATTGCAGATGTTTGTCTACTGATTGTATTTGTAGTCTTGTACAGTATAGAATTTAAACATTAATCGCACCTCTGCTTTTACTGCCTCACATGGTTGTATTACAATTGCAGGGACACGCGTCTTTGTTACATTCGTACTGTACAGTCCGAACTGAGTAAAAGTCTCACGTATCTGGTGAAAGAACTTCATACTTATCTTGATTACTATCATAGCATCTCTGAACTCTTCTCGCCTGTAAACATTCGTCAAGGTAGATGTGTATTTTGCAACGGTCCGTCTTCTCCGAAGAAAACTCAAACTGTTCATGCGAGACAAGCTCGAAAGCATTTGCTGTTCAACGCGTTGGAATTTCGAAGCTTGAAAGAATAGAGCCAATTTCACGATAGCAAAAATATTTTCGAAATAAAATAAATAAAATAAGTTGAAATATTCCAACCGACCGATAGCGCGACTGTACCAAAACTTTTAAAGGCGAAAAATTCCACAGGCTGCAAACGCTGTCGCTTAATTTGGATGGGAGATTAGACTGCCAGCGCGTAAACGTTTTACAACAGAGAGAAAATACCACGTTTCGGTTAGCATGGTTTTTTACTTCCCGTTTAAGTGTTCACTAAAAGGAAGGACGCCTCAAAAGTCGAGGTAGAGTGTTGAAAATAATGTTTCCTTATTGCTGCGACAATAAAAAGCCAGCTAATAGACTCCACAATTCTCGGAAGACCGTCAAAGCGCTTCTCGTTTGGATGCCGCTTATTCTGAGAATATTCTCAGGCGGCATATTGCAATTCATTCGAAAAGATGATCTTGTGTGCTGTAAACACAAATACTAGTTAATCCCATATGTCCCATATACAGTCGGTCACAAAAATATTCGGACACCACTACAGTTTTGACTATTATAGACCGTACTTCAGAAATGTATGCAATAAGAACAAAAAGAGGTTTCACGTATGTTACTATGTATAGTTAACAGAAACATAAGGGATATTTATTAACGATAAGTGATTACATAAATAATAACAGAAAAATGGAAAGTACGTTTCAATTAATTCAACTACGTCATAATTTAATTAAATAATTCAAACCTTTCAATGAATTCAATTGCTAATTATTTTAATCGGGTGTGTAATTGAAACACAATACAATTGAAATGTAATATAATTGAAATATTTCACTCAGATGTCTAATTGAAATACAATACAATTGAAATATTTTGATCAGATGTATAATTGAAATACAATATAAATGAAATACGGCTCTCCAAATTATGTATAGCCCTTTCTGCATTTTATATTTATGTTAGAAATTTAAAAAATTTGTAACGCAGAAGTTATTTCTGTTCAGATATTATAAATTTCTAAATAATAAATTCCTTCCGTTTGAAACCTTCACGTGGATTTTGCAACCTCTTATAACCTATGACTTTATTATTCGTTAATTTTCAATTTTAATTTTGATAACATCGTATAATTCGCAATTAATGTAATTTATTTATAAAATTCAAAGTATTTTGTAATTGTACTCCATTGCAATTACGAATTACATTGTAATTTAATTGAATGAAGATCTCAATTATAAGTTACAATATGATTGAATTACAATGTAATTCAATTACTTTGTAATTATAATTCCTGGAGTAATTCAATTGTTATTCTGCACAACTCTGCTTGTTTTGACGTCGGATAGACAGTTCGATCGCGGCGGCGTGCGATTATAATTAGAGGGCGACAACGGCGACCCGGAACCTCGGAATGGCGGCGGGTTTGAACGGCCTAATTCTCGGCGGGAGAAAAAAAAAGATAGAAATATGCCCAGGGTCGTTCACTGGACACGAGGCAGGGTAAACACGTTCCAGGGCGTCGTCGTTGTGCCTTTTCCCTCGGAGGGATCGATCGATCGCAAAGCTGCCACCCCCACCCCACCCACCCCCCGCGTGTGTCCGTTGTGGTCGTGTTGCCGGCTGCTCGACACTGGGTTAATGACTCGGACAGTGAATGACAAGACGATCGAGTCATTGTCATGCGGCGAGCCAAGGGGACACCGGCCCGAGCCTTTTCAGAAGCGGAAACTTCAATTTCACGCTAGGGGGACACGAATTGCGCTATCGCGGAGAAAATTTTGACGCGAGAACTCGCACGATCGCGAGCGCGTAGCTTATTTTCCGCGAACGGAAGAATGATCGACGAAGGGGCGTTGCAGAGCGGGCCGGATCGAAGAATTTAGCGACGTTTTGGTAGAACGTTCGAACTACAGCAGTGTCTCGATATTTGCGACAACTACGGGACACTTGTGTTACTTGCATCGTGTACAAACACTATTCTTTGATTTCTGTATGCCGAATAAGCATCAAAGTAAACAAAACACCGACCACAACGTGTCGGTGAGGCTATGCCTTCTTTTTGGTTATTTTCTTAAACATGAGACTAGACATAGTTCGGTGCATATTTGCTTGTTCAGTTGACAATGCAGTAGAATCTCGATTACCCGAATCGATATCGAAACACGCTAAAGTGAACTCTCGATATATGTCAACAAAACACGAGTCTTGCAGGATCTCACATGAAAAAGCTTAGCACAGTGAATTCTTTTTATATCGTTGTGGGGATAATTCCGTGACGTTTATCATCCAGGTCCTGGCGACATATATAGGGAAATTATTGTACTTCAAAAACGTTCATCTTTTAATTACCATAGTAATTAAAATATTTATTCGATTCTTTTACTTTTGTGGTTCGTAGACCCTGGGAATGTTGTAAGAATTACATGGGTATCGATTTCAGAATATCGAGTTGTACAAAATATGTCACTAAATTACTCCTTCCGGACCACTCTTTTGATGACTCGCCAATTTGGAAGGTTCGAACTTAACATTCGAACTTAACGAAATTACTTTGTTCATCTCAAAAGATTTATTGAAAAATATCGAAAATGTTGGTATGAAAATGTAATCCTGATGTTCCTGTTAGCTCCGGAGAGATTAATTTTTAAGCGGGCATATTTCAATATGAATTTGAAAAGTGCAACTCGATCGATGTTTATTATTCGTTTTATCGAATCGCTTAACGGAAACGGATTTCATTTTATAGTAGTTTATTTCAATCTCCAAATGTCTAGACATAAAATAAATATATTCGGTTATATCGAATATAATTTTTAACTGCAGAGGATGTTCTTCATTAAACAATCGTAACTATTATTTAAAAGTCTGCAAGTCAGCTTATATTTGCTGTTTAAACCGTGTCAGTTACCAACGACAGCTACAATGTTTTCGTGAAATTGGCACGAGATGGAGTTATATTTTCATTAAATTTGATGAATTGCTTATAACGGTAAAAAATCATTGTACTCGTTATGCATGTATAAGCACGTGTCGTAATTGGACAGGAAATCTCACGTATTTATGAGAAACGAGGACACATAAAATATGAAACGTTCATTGAAACTGAAGAACATTGTTATTTCGTTTTCAATTGGAGTTCCTGCGAACGGATGCAAATTCGTGCTTAATTTCCGTTCTTGTCGGCCCTTGTCGTGTCGGAATAATATTCACGGTGTTATAAAAACAATTACTATCAAGAGAAAAATGTAGTTAAGGATTTACAACCTAAACTAAAATGTACTTTCATTTTAAAAACCGATTTAGCCCTAGTTAATGATTCTTGTAAATATGACAAGAAAGGTCAGATAAACATAGATTCGCACTTCCTTTCTTCCTCTTTCGAATGAGCCCTTTCCCAGCGAAAAATATTCTGATATAAGGACGAAAGGTTGAGGTACGTAAAATCATTTTTCGCCTACTTTTTATATCTTAACCCATTTGCATCATTAGCGTACACACACGCTCAATTTTCCTGGTCCCGGAGTCGTATGCATACGCTCAACTTTGTTGATCGCTATGATTATTCGTTAGCTAAAAAATAGAAATGGAGGGTGTTGTTAGAGATGAAAGCAGTAATTCTGATTTATTCTTATAATGCTGAAATATGAAGTACTTTTACCTGTAGTGATTTTTGTACTTAAATGTAATAAAAAAAAAAGTTTGGTGCTAAAGACCTTCTTTTCATATTTCCTTATGATGCAAATGGGTTAACGAGACAAAAACTTTCGAAGGCAAATCGAAATTAGGTAGGCGGCTGTTGACAAAAGGGTTAATCGGGAGTATCCTCGAGGACGCTCTTCGGCTGAGCGAAGTTATTACGAAAGAGATCGTCGAAAGCGAGCAGTGAAGTATGTATGTAGGTAGATGGGTTGCTTAATCCTCGCATGGTACGTTTCGACGACAGTCGATCGACATGAAGCGAAGCGGCTAAGTATAATGGGGGAGGCTGTTATCTGGAAAGGGGCGTGTGCGAAATTGCGAGAGGAATATCGGGAAACGAGCCGGCTAGCTTTTTCGGAAAGAGTCCAGCAGTCACCGGAGCTAGACGTTCCAACAGACGCCAGATGCGCCTTCCGGCAAAAAATGCTCCGGTTGCGCATAATGCGAGCGCCGGCACTAAGGATTCCATTTGCCCGAGCCGGACCAGCGCGATTCCGCTTTTCACGTAACACGAGAACGCAAAAACATTCTTTCTGCGGGCCTAGTCGGTCGCATTCAAATGAACGCGCGCGCCGAGCTCTTTGATTGTCCCTAACTCTGCGTTTCTCGGGCCATATTTAATTCTACGCATTCATCCCGAAGAAGTATCCCCTCCCTTCCCTCCGAAGCTCACCGTAGCCCTCTTTTCACGTCATATTTCCTCGAAAGCACACCACCGGTCGGGGGCTTTTATATTTTTAGTCGGTTAGACTCTCATTATTTCACCGGGTAGCCCGGTGGAGGTAGCCCGTGCTCAGGAACGCGCCTACGCGCCCGAAAATTCCAATTTCTGCCCCAGAAGACGGGCCAGGATTTGTGATTGATGGCGGCCACGGAGAAGTTCATTAATTTCTCTCGCACGCCCCGCGCGGAAACTTCGGATCGGGGCGCGAATTAATTTATATTACCTGTGATGGAAGTTTTACTCGATGCGGCTCGTATGTTCGTCCCGACTCAATGGAACGGTGCTAATTGGTCTTGATTACCGCAGCTCGGAGCTGCTTCCTCGCGCAAACCCCTCCTATGCTTTGTTATTACAAAACTCACTACTATCGTGCACAAGTGTTTGTCCGTTTTTAATAACGTTTTCAATGTTTTATTGCTACCCTCGTACATGTCTTTACCAAGATCTACTAGCATTCATGCTGATCGCCGCTATTGCAAAGTGCACTTGATTTTCGAAACAATTAAAAAGTGGAGTAGTATCTTGAACATTGAAACACTTCAACAAAAGTAGCGTGGAAGTTTACACTATGGATAGATGTATCGGATTGATTGATTCCATGCCGCAGAGATGCGTAACATTACAACATATTATATAACAGATTGTATAACATTTAAAAATTTGTTAAGTCATTCGAATAAATAAAAACCTTTTTAGTGTTGCATAAGAGAACGTTCAAATTTCATAAAAATATGATTCCTATACATGTTTACAAATTAAAATACTACTCGTACTTAACACGGTCAAAATGATCGATTTTATATTTTACAGTTATTGAAACTACAAAAATTTATTGATGGAAAATAGTAGAATAAATCTCCTTGTCCAAGCATTTATTATGTTGAAAATTACGGACAAAATCAATAAATTTAGGGTTGCCATTTTTATGAGGCAATAATTAGTAGATACTGTTAATGCTTAATAGGTTTAGTGCTAAGTATACGGCCGCCACTGTGCATACACTACCGCACAAAAGTATCCGGACAATTGCGAAATATCGTTATTGGCATTGCATCAAAGTTATTTCAGTGGCTAAAATAGTGACTAAAATCGATTTTTATTAGTTTCTTGTGAAATATCTGACGTTCTAAATTAAAGATTACGTATATAGAGGGTGAGTCACCTAAAGTTTGCACCTCAAATATCTCTGTTGTTTCTAAAACGTAAAGTATGGTAAGGACAAAGTTGAATGGTACAATGGGGCTGACACGATGCCATAAAAATTTTGTTTTTATGTCATTTTTTTTAGAGATATCAAGGTCACCTTGACTTTTTTAGAAATGAAACCACAGTTTTTTAAACACCTACAATGATTGTCCTTTTCATTATTAATTCAGTGACAATAATTATTCCAGTCATTCAAAATTTTTTATAGCATCGTGTCAGCCCCATTATACCATTCAACTTTGTCCTTACCATATTTTACGTATCTTTAGAAACAACAAAGATATTTGAGTTTATAAGTGTCCGGATACTTTTGAGAGGTAGTGTATATTCAATTTAATTACATGTTAACACTTTACCGACCGCTAGCGGTTCAACAGCATACGCACATTCGACCGGCCGCTCAGGCGCAGATTCAAAATTAAATAAAAATGTGGGAGCTTACAACGCAATTGACGCAACTGAGCAACGTACCTCATTGTCAGTACTAAATAACAAAACACTGTTCATATAACGATAAAGATTGTTTATCGCGATTGTTTATCGATTGTTTATATTAATAGGCTCTCGGTCGGTAAGCGTTGGCGACAAAAAGCCTATTAATAGGCTACCGGTCGGTAATGTGTTAATCAACATATCTATTTCATTTACCTCTCCATCTTGTGGTTATTCATGAAAATTTCAGAAGATGGTAAAAATTGATATCGCCGATGAAAAGATCTACAGAGAAGGTGGCGTTGTTATTACGATCGCGTTCGCAATTTCGTAAAATCGCGCGAGGGTAGATTTTCGCCGTGACCGTTGACTCGGTTCAGCTTTCAGATCCGTGGCTGATCCGTTCACGTGCACCTGCACGTTTTATGTCTGACTTGTTACACCGGCAAAAATCATTTACACTTGCCCCCTCCCCCCGTCGCAAAGCTAATACACCACCTGACCGTACGACAATTTCTTGCCCCGTTATTTCACGGTGATCCTCTTATAGCGGGGGTACGGTGGCACGATTATTATTTATATCGGTGTATTTGTACGTGTTCCGCGTGGCAAACGATTCAATATAATGCCGCCGGTGGTAGGGAGCGGCCGGCAGCGCGAGCCCTATTGATTTCGGGTGAAACTGGTCAATCTGGGGGGATATTTCTTTGGCGCAAAACGAGCTTTTTCCCTCGCTATGGCGCGGCCCCGTTCGGCTTGGCTCGTTTCGACGTATAATTCCCGGCGAAATTGAAACACGGCCGCGCGTATGGCCACGTTCATAATTACGCGAATTCGATGCAGCGCGGCGAGAAAAGCGGGACCCTTTTTCTCCGACGGATCGGAGGGAAATCGTATTGATCCCACGAGCTCTTTCATCGCTACTGTAATTTTATCATTTCGTCCCTGTCGGTTTCACGATCTCACGCTCACGATAAAACCTGTATCATTCCAACCAATCTGCACGATCAATAAAGTATTACGAACCGTTTTTTCTCGAAAATAATAATAATCCGAATGTCCGTTAAAAATATTCCTAATAGTCAAACAAACAAAAAAAAAAAAAAACAGAAACAAACGAACCTAAATCCATCAAAAGATACCTACACTGAATCAAAAACAGAAGTGTGTCGCAATGGTGTAAAATATTTTCCACCATATTTCGTGCATGATCTACCACAAAAAAAAATTGGATTGTTCCGACCGTTCGACCATCGACTGGATTAATGAAAAATGAAATAAATAAATTGAACGCGGTAGCTGGCGTCAAAAAAAGAAAAAAAAAAAGATCAGATCCTTCTTCGTTTTGAGTAATTTCATTTTACCGATAGAATAAAGCGCGCACGCAATTAAAAACGTATGAAGAGCCCGGCGATAGGTATTGTGTCATTCGTTAAACTGATTTCCTGTTATTGCTCGGCCGATTTACACTGGTGCCGCGACAGTGTAAATGGTTCGCGTTGATTGGATGCATCTCTGGATATCCTGCTACGGTGTTGTAAATTTTTACCGTGACATACTGAGGCGATCGATCTCGAGTATGATCGGACGGGGAGCTGGAAGGGGTAGACCGATGTTTTTATTACCGGACACTTCGTATTTTTATTCGCTGCTACTTTTACTGAGAACTCGGGCCAGCGAATTGCAGCCGTCTACGTGGTCTACCGATTCTGGCTATTATTAATTTCGATGACAGACGCTTTAGAAACGATATAATCGATAACAGTCCCCCGACCTTTTGCAAAATTTATTCTCATCCGGCGTCTTCTTTAGGTAACCCGTTTCTTTCGTCTCGATCTCCAAGTTTAACTCGCGTTGAAATCTCGAAGTTAAGCGTTTCAATTCGCAATTGAACCCTCGAGTGTACAAATATATAAATAGCTGGCTATTATTAATTTCGATAACAAATGCTTTAGAAACGATATAATCGATAACAGTCCCCCGACCTTTTGCAAAATTTATTCTCATCCGGCGTCTTCTTTAGGTAACCCGTTTCTTTCGTCTCGATCTCCAAGTTTAACTCGCGTTGAAATCTCGAAGTTAAGCGTTTCAATTCGATTCGAGTGTTCAGCAGCCGAATGAATCGAACGGGTTTTGCCGGGCGAACGGAACGCGTTAATGCAATATTTTAAAAACATTTTCCCGGCGAGAAGGTGCTTTCTTTCCGTGGGAAAAATCGAGAATTTATCGCGCCGGTGTACTCGCAACCGGGGCGCGGAACAAATGAGAAACTGCGGTAGGGGGGGGGGACGGGGTTGACGGTTCCGCGAATTATTTTCGTTAAAGAGGCTCTCCCCCTCTTATGACGCCTCGGGTGATACGCGTGTCTGCGTCTGTATTCGTCGTTTCCCGACCTGACCCACATTTCATTCAACCATTCATTACGCCGCGGATCTTTCGGTTTGCACGAAGTCGAGCGTGTTCCCGGATTTTTCCTTAATCTTGTTGACAACGCGCGACGGGGTCACCTTTCGTCGATAGCGAGCATAATGGAGCAATTGGTTCCACCACTTCCTTAACGGCCCTCGACTTCCCCTGTAAATTATTAGGGGGACCTATAAGTAATCAATTATTTTGAAATCTAAAACAAACTTTGTAGTAAATTCAAGTTTTTATTTCTTAATTTATTATATTATATAATTTCCAAGAAGACAGGCTTCTTTACCGAAAACTGTAAAAGAATACAGTCGGTGTGGAAAGTATTCGTACAGTGACATATTGAAAGTAAAATTGTGTATATTCATGCCAATAATAAATTTTATGCCGAAAAAATGATTAATAAATATTCTTAGATGTTTGTAGAATAAATTCAAAATTGTAGAATCAACAAAAACGGATAAATGTGCAGAAACAGACGCATGAATATACACAGTTTTACTTTCAATTTGTCACTGTACGAATACTTTCCACACCGACTGTTCGTGTTTCCTTTTCAACGATCGGCACAGAACCGACGGCAAAACCAATTCTTTGCAAATAATTGATTATTTACACGTACCACCCCTAATAACAACTGGGCCTGCGGATCGTTGTCTACAGTCTGTCCCACGAAAGCGTATCGGTCATACCTAAGGAAATATTCATGTGATTGTGCCACAAAAACTGTAACACTAACAGAAACACAACATTGAATTGCTCGAGGCACACGATCTGCTCATCTCGGAAGATCAGCCTGTTAAATATTGCAACAGTTTTGGCATTCGAATGAACTACGGTTCGCGCGTTTCGTGTTGCCGAATTGGTGCTTCGGTTGTTGAATTGTCATATATTCGCAGCTCCATTGTACCGCTAAATCCCAGTGCATTTAGAGACATTTGTAATTCTCTGAGCTCGATGAGCCTGCTAGATTGCGGTTCAATGCCCGTGCAATGGAAATAATGGACGTGTAACCTGCGCCCTCCCCTCGGGGATGTTGATTTTAGCAGCTCGATTGCATGCTTATGAACGGATAATTGCATTGCTTCGCGCCAAACTTTCCTCGAGTTCGCCAGTTTTACAGCCCTTCTACGGGGATATCGACTTGGCACCATTCGCGGATCGCGACGAGAACCGAGAGATGAATCATTCGTTTAAAACAGTGCGAACTGTTAACACTAACACCTGTCCATGAATAAAAGAAGTATCCCCGAACTCGGCAGATGTCTAAATAGAATCGAACAGTACATCTGTAGAGAAATTACTGTGTTCGGACGCCCTTTAAAGCACTATAACTTTTTCTAAATTGGACAAAACCACCTGACTTTTTCTGAGCAATTAGAACAATTGGTTTACCGATTCACGTGCGAAAAAGATTTTGAAAAAATTGCAATTGCTAGGAATTATAAGAGCAAATAAAAAAGGCGCTTTCCAAAATTTGTTTATTCGACACTGTAATGAAAATTTAAAATATGCGTTTTTAGATCTATGCTAATTATACACACGCTGAAAATTTCATCGAAATCGGTTGACGCAGATAAAAACGGCACACGCCGAAAGATGTTAGAATCTGTGGATTTTAAGCAGAAACTGACCAAAAGTCGTGAAAAACTACGATTTTCTTACGATAACTGCCTTTTTTATTTGCTCTTATAATTCATAGCAATTACAATTTGTTTCAAAATCTTTTTTGCACGTCATTCGGTAAACTAATTCTTCTAATTGCTAAAAAAAAGTCAGGTCGTTTGGTGCAATTTAAAAAAAAGTTATACTATGTTAAAGGGCGTCCGAATACTTTCGTGAGCCTGTGTATGTACCTACGTCCATTCATTGTCTTAATAGGATCTTTGTGGGTTTAAAGTTTACATTTTCCAGTTTGCCAAAGAAATATGTCTCTTGCGCTAACTTTTACAGATATTCAAATTATACCACTCAATAAATAGTATGATAGAAATCATCCGACTATACACGGTGAAGGTTACTTTACACCAAAGTCGCCAGATCAGGGGAATTGACTCGAATTGAGGGGAAAAAGCTACCCTCCCACTGCCAGTACCAGATTAGTCACGTGACATTGTGACACATGCATGACTGAAACAAAATACGTCATGTGTTCAATGTGTTTCAGATCAACTCTTTCGTAGATCTTCGTGATTTTCATTAGTATCATTTGTATCTTGCGCTTTTTGAGTTTCTCTAAATTGTAACAAATTAATATAATCCACAAAACTGAACGAAGTCTGAAATCGTAATTTATTAGAAAATCAAAGGAATAGACAGATGAATGGAGAAAGAATACAGAACGATCTCCTTGTGTCAGTTATAAATGATTGCCGGTTAATTCGATCGTCGAGGCAACGGGCTAGGTGTTTTCTATCCGCGAAACGTTGTCTCGCATGGGAATGTTTACTTTATAGCGTGTCTTTGTAACGGCGCCGTAAATTGCGGCCGGAGCGTCCCAGAGATCGTAAAGCGGGGTTTCTGGGTGACGCTCGACGCCGGTAAATCGAAGAAAATGCCGGAGCAATCCTGCTCGTCGATATTCGCATCGCGGCGTTTCTGCCGTTCTTCGTCTTCGCTTTCCGACGTGATCTTGCTCCCTTCGCGCATCGAGATTTAAATGGCCCTCTGGTAATTGCGACAGGGACGGGATAGCGTGCTAGGTTTATCGATGGTCTTCCACAATTTTCGTAATGATCTCGTTCTACGGGCGCCGCCTGTCCGTTTGTTAACACGCGCCGCGCGCCGGTGAAACGTCTCGCACGAAATGAACAGCGAATGCAATGAACGCCGTTCGGCTTTACAATCCTGTCGGGAGGAGGTTCGGTTGTACATTAACACGTTCACCGCCATGCTAATTTTCTTGAGGCACTCCGGTCACCGATGACCATCGTGTGATGTTGTATTCCGTTAACAAGTAACTTTATTAACGCTAAAACTACGGGACTTGTCAAAATGATGGATTCTAAATTTTTCAATCGACGATTATTGAGATTGTAGAGATGCACTTATTGAGAATTTACTTACAGTGTGGTTTCTCTATATACACTGGCTCACGAAAGTGTTCGAACGCCCTTTAAAACAGTCTAACTTTTTTTTAATTGGACCAAACGACCATATGGGTGATATGGCGGTCAACGTGTTAATATTTTGGATAAAATACTGTAATTGGTAAATTCAATGTAACAAAAATTAATCGTTTCTCCTGCTGAAATAAATGTAAGATGATTAAAATCCTTGAAGTCTATAGGACTGCGTCTTAATAAATTACAGAGATAATAATTTAAAAAAAAATGGTTTCATTGGTTCAATTCTGCTCCGCACTGAATGTATGCCACTACTTCTGACAATACTAAAAGAATCGAAATTGCATCGAAATCGAAGTCTGACAGTTCGTAGCTTTTCTTTATTTGCCCATTTCTCTGATTTATTGTTGGTTGAGCTCGGAGTTGTTCTTGCGCCTTAGCAGCGATTGACGACCTATCGTAAACCCACATCCTGTCAAATGTCGTAACACCGAGGACGGCAGACCTTGGAGCTTGTAGTTAAGGGATTTCGCAGTTCTACCTGCCAACCCCAATCATTACACTGCCATGCGGGCACGTGATCCTTTTTAAGATGTGCTCCAAGCCATTCTCTTACCCTTCCTGAAGATATTTGTTAGCTCTATCGAATACGTTTTGCCAGGTTGTAAAAATCTGTTGTTTTGTTCATCAAAATCGACAATGAAAAGCACAATTCTATTTCTGACAGATTAGTAACTAACTAACTAACTAACACATTAGTATGTTTGATTAGTAATCATAAAAAAATCCTACAAAATCGACATAGCCTAATCGATGATGCCGAGAGTGGAACATTATTACAAAATCTAACCGTGAACCTAATTAAGAAATAGTAACATCAATCAACCCTCGTACGTTTTCCGAGTGGAAGTTCAGTCGTCTTGTTGTAAATATTTATGAATAACGCGTTGACTTTGGGGGCGAAACCTTGTGTAAAATTAAATTTTTTAGCATTTTTTCTGTTACTCAAACTTTAATCGCATTTTTCTCGAAACGCAAAATTTCGCCGTGCAGCATAGCTCAAAAACTGATCGATCGATCTTTGTGATAATCGGTATAGACAGTCGAGTCGGAAAGTAAGTTAACGACTGGTGTATGCAGGCAAATGAATATGACATGTCTTTAATCTTTAATAATGATAATATATGTTTTACTAACATATTTGTTTATTTCCTTACACCTCCTAAATAAAAACAATACAATAACTTGATTTTATTCATCATAATCATTGCCTACATATCACCAAATGTTAACTTACTTTCCGACTCGACTTTAAATTCTATAATTAATTGGCCACAACATGACGAGCTCCAATTTTTTAATTTTTTATTCAAAACATTGTTATTAACAGAAAATCCATTTTTATGCGCTGTACGGAGCATTTCCAGGATGCCATTTTCAAGCCGCCACTGCGCCATTGATATCAAAGATTAAAATTTATAAAAAATATTTTTGTTTACATTATAACGTTAATAAACGCCGCCTGAAATTTTAAATCAATCTATGCATTACATTTTTCAAAAAAAATTCTTAAAAAACAGGCCATTTCCACGAAAGAGAGAGGTTCGCGATTTAAAGTCTAACTAAAAAGTGGGTAAAGTATTATCGTGGGATTTGATTGTTTCTAAGGAGTTCCGAGGTCCGCGATGCGATTATTTCGCGTAAGAAGCCAATTGTTTCCGGTGGGAAAGGTAAGTTTCGTTGCAGTTAGGGGGTCGATTGGCGCGTCCCGTCGTTAAAGCGTTAATTCGGGTGGCCTTGCGAGGTAACGGACAGCACTTTGCGCAAAGCGTGTGCACAGTCCGGCGACCAGTCGGGAAATCCACCGGTACAGCTCGGCCGTGAACTGTGTTCGAGTTCTCGACAGTTGTATCATTCTCTGTTTGCCGCGCTAATAACCCGTGGCCCGAGTTTTATCGGCGGCGCACACCCGAGAGCAGCCTTGCAAAGTTTTATCGAGTATTCCCGCGGGATGCGAACGGTGGTGGATACGCGAAGGTAATTCGCTGCGAAATAAGTCTCTGGTAAATACCGGGCTCCGATCTCTTTAGAAATCTCACGTGAAATATTTTTTTCGCCAACCCCCCGCCACCCCGTGCTTCCCATCCCCGGCTCTCTAGTTTTCTTTCTCTCTCTTCTTTTTCCTCGAGTTTCGACAGCGAGCGAACCCGGTGGGTTTTATTCGTTAGAGAGTAATAAAATCTCGAGCCGAAGGAGAGTGCTTTTGCCCGGAGAGTTGAGAGAGGATCAGGAAGAAGGGGTGGCTCGAAGGGAGGGAAGTACGTCCGAGTTCCTCCGAGGGGTAATAAAGCTCTCGGGTTCTACGTTGCGTTCGGTAACTCTCGAGGAACGATGATCGATTAGCGGCGACTTTACTCGATGCTCTAGCTGTCCAACTTTTCAATGTCCGACGGAACTATAGTTTCCCAGACGGCGACAATTATGATTCCTACAAGCAGTTTTGCCCTGGCAGGCACCTACGATCGGACGGAAAAGTCTCCGTTCGGCATTTATGGTAAAAATGAGTAGTTGCAATTTGAAACAGTGGAAAAACGAAAAGAACTGCAGAATATCGACGCGTTACTTTTCACCTCCGAAAAGATCCAAGCAAGAAAGAAACCCCTAAGTGCTCCCATTCGATGCAACAGATGCAGAAAATGTTTACAGTGAATTTTCAATGGATCCAGGCCTTGGCGATACGTATAGAGAAATCACTGTATTTCGCAGTCGAGGCATGAACACAAGTTATTTACCATTAGTTGCTTAATTCCGCGTCCTGTGATTGTTTCACAAAAAATCTCGCGTGAAGATGCACTGATCGCAGACGTCAAGCTCTGGTGTGCTTTCGATTGGCCAACGAATGTGTGTACGAGTGTCGGTTGGTAATGGATTCAGGCCGAACCGGGTCGGACCGGGCTTAGGTTTGCCGGAGACATATTAAAAGTTTATCCGAGGCCGACGAGGCTCTCTCGTCGTGAACAACCGGCACCCCTTTATTGCAACTTTTCCGTCGACAGGAGGGTGTACCCGTTGCTAAATAAAGGCTGATAACGGACATCCACTTATTGGTATAAGCGGGGCTGTTCCGTGCCTCTTAAAGCACGGCGCCGTAAAGGGGAATCGTATTTCTCTTCACCCTTTGAACAGGCAAGTATTAAAAGCCGACGATGCATCGAGAGGTCTCACGGCAGAATGCATGCACTGCCGTCGAGCATGTGGTGCATGCACGACGGTCACCGGCGGAAAATTCGTAAGGAAAACATTGATTTTTGTACCGGAAGAAATATTCAATCTCGGCTACGTCGGGGCCGGATATTGCATGCCAATGCGAGCTACGAAAGCTTTCTTTACTTCCCCGTTCCGGTTCGATCTTGTTATTATTAATCAGTCACTTGTAGCTCCGTCATTTGGTCGAGCTGTTTCAGAAAATAGGCTAGTCCAATCGGTGAACAAACATTTGAGTCTTGGTAATGTCAGATGATCACCGTTGACTGCTATATATAGGCGACACAATTCAAATATTTAGAGCTTAATTTTGTTCATAATACAGTTGAAGCGATAATCGATCTCAAGTGGTAATTCCTACCATGTTTACTCGGACTACGAAGTCTCGTACTGGGGCTTTTCTAAAATTCCTAAAAAACTTACCGAGATCGCTTTATACGTGTAATTTTACGTGATAGTGTAATACGTGTTAAGACCGGAAACCTCAAATGTTCCACAGAATTTAAAGAAATTTCATATTTGCGGTTGTGCCATGTAGCGAAAATTAATATAGAGAAACGGGGGTCGTGAGGAACTCCAAGATAAACTACTGCAGGGTTCACCTCTCCGCTACCTTATCTGTTTAGAGGTAAACAAATTACTGTCTCTTACGGAATTTTTAACACTAAACGTACCGAGTTATAAATGTAACAGATACAGATGTTGCCTTACAAAAATGACAAGACATTTACTTAGACTTTGCGCGGTTCTTATTGGAATGCGTGCTGTACTAAAGATTGAATCAATTCTCGTGAAAGCATCTTTATAATTTTATAAAAATTTGTCAAATAAAAAAATCCAGAACCGGTGATTTGACCGATGGTGGTACGTTTAGTGTTGAGAAACGTTGTAAAGGTTCAATCTTCGTACAATTCATTCAGAAAGAAAAATTTGTTGACGCTTTTACAGACGATTTTATTCGCAGCATTTTCGACCAAAGACATTCAGCATTGTACCAGCGAAACTGTTCAGTTTATTCAGTGAAACTGTTAGAGGATCACGAGAAATTAAAAGCATAAGCACGAAGCCCGCCCAGGTCCGGTCGCAAGGAAACAAAAATTCCGGGGGCCGGTGAAAAAATCCGGCAGAACGTTCTGGAGTCATTAGCCCCGGGGCAGGGGCGGGTAATAACTGGGAGCGCGGAACGTAGACGCGGCAGAGAAAGCATAATTATAGGATTAATCTCGCGGCACTGATAAATCGCGGTTATTAATAATAGCCGGGCTACCTGTCCGAGCCAGTTCCCAGATAGGAAGGAAGTTCGCCGCTGATACCGGAAGCGGCAGCGCGGCAAACGGCGCGTCGCGTCGCGGCGTGGCTGGCTCCCCGGGCCAGATAGCGAAACTGCTAAACTCCCGGATAGCAGGATGAACCAGACAGCCGTAGGTTTCCTCTCGCAGGAATGCATCCCGCGAGCGGGGCTTTATTTCGCGGCTACGGGCAGAAGCTGGGGCCGCGCTCGGCCATATTGTAAATTCGTAACTTTATACGGGGGAGAAGTTGCGGCGGCAGGATCGTGAATCTCCAAGGCGGTCGTACACACGTAGGCCTCGGGCTGCTGCATAATAAATAGACGTTCATTTCCCTGAGCCGCGGAGCCCCGGGAACCGGAAGACTCTCGCGAGAAGTAATAAAGAAATCGAGAGCCCGTAAAATGGACGTTAATACCGTGCAATGATCGTGAAAACCCACCCCCGGCCGCCCCATTACCCTGCAACGGGAATCAATTCGAGCTGCTCGGCCGTGACGGAGGAAACCAAAAAATACATTAGGTTGGCAAGAAAGTAATTTCGGTATTTTTAAGTGAAATAAAATCTAATTTTGGTAATTATTTACATTAGGGGCTTCCTCACTTGAAATATGTTATCAAGGTCATCATTCTGAACAACTTTTTCCTACACATGTTACTGCTGCTCAGCTTTAGTTTCCGAGATATTCGCAAAAAAGTTTCAACATCTCAAAAAGTGATCGGAGTAGGTGTGTGTAGGACTGTGTAAAATAGTATTTCAAATAGTTGACAGTAACTTATATTTTTATGATATTTTGTTGCCTGTAATGTTATCACGATATTGTAGTCTGTTTATCAACATGTTACATATTCGTAATTAAACTACAAATAATACTTTGCTAACTATTATAGCTTCTCATGTTAAAATTTATAATTTATAATATTAACTACTTGCTCAACTTATTTTCATTGTAAGGAAATATTTGAAGTACACAATAAAAATATTTCATTTTATCTATCTGGTTATCAAAATAAAAATATTTGATTTAAAGTAGTATCTTACTTGAACCACATTAAATTATACTATATACCAAATCATTAATGATCGTTAATATACGTTGGAAAATATGATAGAAAACCTTATATCCAATGTTCCACATACGAATACTAATCCTACATTATAAAATACTAACGTAAAGTGTACTTACTTCTGAATCTTCTTCCTCCGTCGGATCCACAGCACACAATTATTGACTCAGGGGAATAGACACACACGCACAACACAGTTTATAAAATCGTGACAACGAACGAGATGTCACTCCGACCACGAACAAAATAATACTGCGATTTTAACAATGATCCCCTCCACAGAGGTGGTACGGTCAGGTTATCCTAGGCAGGTTAGACGCTGAGGGTCTATAAACACTAGATACAAAACCAACAAAAAAAATTATGGCGGGGCGCCGACCCTATTTCCCGGAATTCCCTCGTTTTCGTATCACACGTCCGTGGGAGGGGAACGGTTAAAATCGCAGTATTATTTTATTCGTGGTCGGAGTAACATCTTCTTGTCCGCTGTCACGTCTTCGTTAAGTGTGTGTGTGTGTTAAGTGTGTTGTGTAGAGTTTAGTGATTGTGGTCCAATTATTCGGATGTATTCGCTTGAGTCAATAATTGTGTGCTGTGGATCCAACGGAGGAACAGAAGATTCAGAAAAATTTGTAAGTACACTTTACATTAGTATTTTATTAGGTTGTTCGGAAAGTAATTTCGTTTTTTCCCAACGGAGGAAGTGATTGTATTTTTCCCAGCCAACTTCACACTTAGGCTGCATATTCATTATATATTTTGACAGCTGATATAGCAAGCTTATGACCTGGATCAGAGTTTTTTGCCAGCAAAGAACAAAAATTTTATGAGTGTGGAATCATGCTACTGTCAGAAAAATGGCAAAAGGTATTGTACCAGAATGGACAATATATAATTCAATAAATTATTTATTCGCTATAAGAAAATCGTCTTTCATTTTCATAAAGAAAAGCGAAATTACTTTCCGAACAACCCAATATAATGTACTTTGTATTACATTAGTATTATATTTTATTATTCGTATATAGAATATTGAATGCAAGGTTTTCATTCATATTTTGCAACTTCAATGTCCCTTTAACACTAGATTTACAACGCACTAAAACTGACTACTTAACATTATTTTACAAAAATAACAAGAACGTGTCTATCCACATTTGTATCAATTTTTAAAATATTATATACCCAAAAAAATAATTTTGTTGAATAATTCCACATGGATACGCCTTCACAATGTCAATAATTGCAAATTATAAATATTAGATCCCGTCATTTTGACAGGCCCCGTGAACCTAGTGTCAAATTTCGTTTGTCTCGAGGCACGCACACGATTATGTTCCATCTCACACACTGTACACTTTACATTAGTATTTTGTAATGTAGGATTATTATTTGTATGTAGAATATTGGATGCAAGGTTTTCTTCCATATTTTGCAGCTTCAATGTCCCTTTAACACTAGATTTACAACGCACTAAAACTGACTACTTAACATTATTTTACAAAAATAACAAGAACGTGTCTATCCACATTTGTATCAATTTTTAATATATTATATACCCAAAAAAATAATTTTGTTGAATAATTCCACATGGATACGCCTTCACAATGTCAATAATTTCAAATTATAAATATTAGAACCCGTCATTTTGACAGGCCCCGTGAACCTAGTGTCAAATTTCGTTTGTCTCGAGGCACGCACACGATTATGTTCCATCTCACACACTGTACACTTTACATTAGTATTTTGTAATGGAGGATTATTATTTGTATGTAGAATATTGGATGTAAGGTTTTCTTTCATATTTTGCAACTTCAATGTCCCTTTAACACTAGATTTACAGAGCACTAAAACTGACTACTTAACATTATTTGGTAATTATTTACATTAGGGGCTTCCTCACCGATTTTGATGACCTTGAAATATGTTGTCAAGGTCATCATTCTGAATAACTTTTTCCTATACATGTTACCGCTTCTCAGCTATAGTTTCCGAGATATTCGCAACCCATTTTCGTTCGCCCGAGTTTTCAGAAAAAATGGATGAAACGAGAAAAATTTCTGGATTATCGGCCAAGCGACATACGTTTTCTGTTGTTTTTAATTTTTGATTCGCAACTGTACACGCCGCAGATTGGAAGTGGACCACCTTCCAAGGTATATCGAAACTAGGTGAATTATAGTGGCTCGTTTAGGCCAGAGTGCCTCGAGATTCGACCGCCTCGCCATCTCCGTCAGCGCGAAATAGCCACCGGCCACTAGCCAGCCCGTGACCGGCCAATTAACGCGCTTTTACCGGCGTGATTAATCCACTGGGAAATTCGCGGACGATGACCGGGCATGACTATAGCGATACGCAATGATCCAATGGAAATTTGCAAGATACGCGCTAATCTGTTAACGTTCGCAACGCGACGATTCGTTTCTCCGATGTCGCGTGGCTGTGTGTTCATTATGCACGCTCGGTTGTAACGTCTTGTGACGTTTGCTGCGCGGAATTAATTACGGAGGCTGGGTCAAACGAGTAATTAAACATGCATCCATCGGGTACGTACTCTATGTGCGGTGGGTCCACGTATTATTCACGCTAGAATTACCAGACTCGTCACATTGATGAGTTCCAGTATTTCTAAAGGTGCATTCATGGGGAATTTATTCAATAAATTGATTTCTTTAAAATGATTTATTATTAGATTTACCTTTAAAAGTCCGTAGGTACAGTATTAATTCAGAGGTTGCGTGAAAAAGAGCGTAGCTGCTAAAATCGTGTTTCGAAATATTGAAAGTTAAAATTTTGTTTCGTTTATAAAATCGTAATATTTTTGGAAAAAACTGTAAAATACACAGGCTTCATTTTTGTTGTAAAATAAAATGAGATCAAATAACGCGATTATTTTAATTCCTTTATTTTAATGATTTTCGATGTTCCTTTTTCAGTAACGCTGTTGCGTGTAATATCTCATTAAACACGCATTCAAGTGCAAACGAAATCATCGAAACGCATATGAAAGGTTTTAAAAATGGGTATCACATGAAAGACAAATATGAGAAAGGAATTACGTATTAATTTAAATTGTATCAGTAACGCGTCGTCCACTTTCAACACGAATTTCCAACGCATTACGATGGTACGGGTATTATTAAAGCTACAAGCTACAAGGTGTTATTAAAGTTACTACTTCGAAATACCAAATTGAAAATTGACAAAAAAAATTCTGTTGACATTTTGCAAAAGTTGAAGCTCCTTTAAAAGAGTTTTTGTTCGTAGTTTAAAGAATATTAAATTGGAAAAATGAAAAAAAAAATGTGTTGAGTTGAGTTCGCGATGGTTTCATCTCGAGTTAACCTTTTTAATCGTAATCCCGCGCAGATGGAGGAAGAAGTAGGTGCACGGTCGTCGTGGATTTAAAGTTTCAACTCCAATGCATCGATGATTACCGGGAGGGTCGATGTAGTCGGTTGATCGAGGTCGAGAGAAAAAGTGCATGCGAAAAAGGAGAACAATATCGAGAGAATCGGGAAGCTTTCGATAGAGCGGCACGGCCGAAGATTTCAGTTAGAGCACTTTCCACTAGGGAAATCAGAATCGTCGAAGATCCACTGTTTCATCGGTATCGCTGGCGAAATGACGAACGCCTAGATCTCAGCCGCATCGCAGTTCGCTGCCCTTTCATATCGGAATTTCCATAAGATTAAATCCATTCTGTCGCGATCGATGGGATAAAAAAAATATATAGAGGGTACAGAGTAAAAACGAACGCCGCTCTGTTCGATGCAAATAAGGTTACCCGATACCGATAAGGTCCGATATACTCGATGTCCTAGATACGACGCGTCTGCCATCTGCGCGGATCAAAATTAAGATACCCGACTGCCGACACGGTGTCCTTGCTATCCTCATTCCCCTCTCGCTCCCCTACTTTGGAATCTTTCGCGAGATTTTCCGACCCCGCACATCCTGAGCTATCCTTCGTTAAATTCACAAATTCGGTAGCTCTTTCCCACACGGTATTTATAAAACGCTTTACGTTTACGCTTCAAGTGCCGACGTTCTATTTATAAGATTGTGAAAATCATCAGAGCAGTTGAGTGAATATGCTACACACACCGGGATGCTATTACCGTAACGCGTGATATCGATGACAATTTTCCAGGGACCAAAAATAACAATTATTCTGAAACTTTTTCTACGATAAAAATCATTAATACAATGTTGAATACTATTGAAATTTAAGATAATCTACACAAAATATAAGGAGAAAAATTTCGAAGAACAAAATGATTAAAAAATATCGATTTTCATACTTTTTGGTTACAAATAACTCGTAGCGTAGTAGTGGACAAGTAGTGTCCAAAAAATTGGATCCTCCTCGATAATTGTTACCCATCGAGAAAAACTGTTTCGATTGCTCAAAGCACGTATGAGAGAAGTTCGTTTCGATAGCTCATAACCAGACTGCGGATGTTTATGCAATTTGCAATTTTTGTAAGCAAATTTTAGGAAAGTGGAAACATATTCCATAAATGTGTTTTCGAAGCAGGGCAAAAGTTCCGTACCCTTCTGTCCAGTTTATCCCTTAATTTTTCTATGGGATTCAAATCTGGTGATTGGTGTGGCTATTTCTTAATTTTTAATGAATTATATTACATTGAAGTTGTAATCATTACTGAACCTGTGAGGATATTTATATAATGTTGTTGACAAAGTTAAAGGTTCATAATCTGTACGAAATTACAGAATTTTACTAAAAGCCAGAGGTGTCCTAAGACTTATGAGCGGGAGTGTACAGTCGAGTCGGAAAGTAAGTTAACATTTGATGATATGTAGGCAATGAATATGATGAATAAAATCAAGTTATTGTATTGTTTTTATTTAGGAGGTGTAAGGAGATAAACAAATATGTTAGTAAAACATATATTATCATTATTAAAGATTAAAGACATGTCATATTCATTTGCCTGCATACACCAGTCGTTAACTTACTTTCCGACTCGACTGTATATCGCGAATTCGCTGTACCCGCTTAAGTACTTAATCAGTGGAATTGTGAATGGGATGCGACACGATCGTCGCATCCGAATCACAATGCGCTGTCGTTGACTGGGATTGGTGGTTGGTGTCTGACATAAGATCATTTTTGCAAAAATTTTCCAGACGAGCGTTATTTTTTAGCTCGGCGCAAGTTTCGCCCCGTCACCGTCGGCAGCGCGTGCGATTTAATAAATAAACAGAGCACGACAGTCGATACACCGATTTGAATGGGGCGGCCGCGACGGAAATCGAGCCGGGGGATGCCGTTTCCTTTGAAATGTCAGAAACCCTCGTGTGTGTGTGTACGCTGCCAACGAGTAAAACGGCAGCGCGCGGGGGTGGCCGGAGAAAGAGAGTCGGAGGCCGGGGAAGTTTAAGCGAATAGATTCTATAAAATCGACGCCTGTCCGCGACTACCAATCGTTCCGGGGATACGCGAAACTGCCGTGTCACAATTCCCGGGGAGCCCGAACGAAACTGTCGGACCGGCCCGAGATAATATATCGTTTGCCCCCGGCCACCCGAAATGTCAGTCTGAAATGAAAGGCTTTGCATCGGCCACCGGATAGATAACCGATCTTTGTTCATGCTTCGCGGAAAATCGATACGCGAGTTTGCGCTTTGTAAAATGCAAAGGGGCTGGGCTCGCTTTGTTTTTTTTTTTTGTCTCGGCTCTCTTGATGCCTGTATCGCGGCCAACAAAACTATTGGCACTTTCGAGACATTCCACGCGGTCCGGTGTTCACTTTTTTCTGGAATAATCTCGTCGACAACATTTGCCGCTGTGACTTTGACCGATAAAGTATAGAACACGTGTATTTACTCAAAATGACCTCAAAGTGACTCTTGAATATTAAACTCAAGTATCAAATATTAAATTCAATTTAAAAAAAATGGTACCTTAAGATATGTTTGGAAACAGTGCTCCGATTCGAGTTTAGATTAAATTATTTTTCTATGCGGAAAAAAATTGGTTAATTTGTTACTGCGGCCTTATCCCTTGGTAAGCTGGAACTAATACGCCCTTAAATTCCTTTGGTAATTAGTTACTTTAGGGGCTTCCTCACCGATTTTGATGACCTTGAAATATGTTGTCCAGGTCATGATTCTGAACAACTTTTTCCTATACATGTTACCGCCGCTCAGCTTTAGTTTCCGAGACAAATGCAAAAATGTTTCAACATTTCAGAAAGTGATCGGAGTAGGTGTGGGTTAGGGTTAGGGTTAGAATTAACAGATTTCTTAACAGATTTCTATTGGAAGTGGTGTATATTTTATAACACCATTTTTTTTTTACTAATTTTGAAATTACATTGTGCTCTTATACGTCTTTTGTTTCGATTTCTAATGTAACTAGTATTATGGCATCGAAAAATTAAGTTTTCGCGATCAAGTAGTATATTTTCGTTGCACTTGATAGAATTCATCGTGCCATGGATCACTTTACTGTTAACTAAAAAATCTATCAACTTTTCTTGATTGTTGCAGATATCCAAGAATTCGTATAGTTTCATGCTTAATACTCAGAACAGACAAGACAGTGGGTCTCAACTAATTGAAGTCGTTTTAAGTTGTGGCCATAATTTAAAATCTAACCCACACCTACTCCGATCACTTTTCGAGATATTGACACTTTTTTGCGATTATCTCGGAAACTAAAGCTGAGCGGAGGTAACACGTATAGGAAAAAGTTGTTCAAAATGATGGCGTTGACAACATATTTCAAGGTCATCACAATCGATCTAACCCACACCTACTCCGATCACTTTTTGAAATGTTGAAACATTTTTGCAAATATCTCGTAAACTAAAGGCGAGCGGCGGTAACATGCATAGGAAAAAGTTGTTCAGAATCATGACCTTGACAACATATTTCAAGGTCATCAAAATCGGCGAGGAAGCCCCTAAAGTAAATAATTACCATTCCTTTAATCTGTCTACCGTTTGTAAAATGCGCAGTCTTGCTAGAAATGCATCCGGCTGCAGTGTAGTGCCCCGAGATGAAAGCCGACGTATCGTGCACCGTTTTGAGCTCGGAAGCGTAGCCATGCCTTGATCGGACGTAACAAGCGGGCGTATCTACTCGGCGATTTTCGCGCACATTCTCGCATGCACTTAGTTTTCTGCAAGGCGAGTAAACGGAGCACCGTAACGGAGGAGACAAGATTACGTTGCGGGTGTGCTCGGCGAGCAACGTAAGACGCGCCCTCGAGTCGTTTCGCCCCTTTGCGGGAAACGGATGGAAAAATTGAGGCTGAACATCGGACGTCGGGACTCCTTGTGGAAACCCTCGAGGAAGCACCGAGAAACCCGTGGAACGTGAGACTGTGAATTTCTGTCGGCGAAAGACACGGCCAAGGATTATCTCATTGGGTGACGCGGGAAGAGAGTTAGTTGGACAGCGTGACTTCGCGCAGAAATACCGAGAAATTGTTAAACCGTTGGATCCTATGCTTTCGACTTCTAGAAACAGGCTTCTAATGAATTAAAGAGCTGCATGACACGTTAGGTTGCTGAAAAACAAATTTCGTTTATGCGAGGCAAGACACAATCTAAATTCTTTGCGATCTTTCGATAGACCAACGTTCAATTTACACTCCTCGTCATAAAGATAGCCCAGGTGTGCTATTTTTAATTTCTCAATGACGCATGTAAAATTTTTCGTCTGTAACGTATAATATCAAAACATAATGAGCTCAGAATATGCGGTTTGCTGGAAATAAGTCACAATGTCGTAGATGTTTGTATACAACAAAGGAAAACTGTTCCATACTAAGGTCGAAATGATAACACATTCTGTTAATATGTTTAGAAATTGTTCAGTATTTCATGATCTAGCAACGAGTAAAGATTACGGTACAATATTATATAAATTTGTAAGTATGGGACGCGGAAAGAAATTAAACGAGTCTGAAAGAAAGCGAATTTTTTAACTAAAACAGCAACAGTTATCAGTAGCAAAAATATCGAAAGTAATAAAAAGAAGTCGCAAAGCAATACACAATTTCTTAAAAAATGTCGAAGATTATGGCAAAAAGAAAAGTACTGGTCGGCCGTCATCGTTATCCGATCGTGATAAGCGAGCAATTTTTAATATTATAATATTTTTATTTTTCCTTGTAATATTTTAAATTATTTTCAACGAATCCCATATTCTGAGCACATAAAGTTTTGATATTATACGTCGAAAACGTAAAACTCCACATTGAGAAATTCAACGACGAGGTGCGCATCTTCGATAGACCATCGCTTCAAAAAAAAAATGCGTTACACATTTTTGGAAATTATCGACTTTCGTGCGTTCTCGAATTTTTCTGCGAACTGAAATGAATCCATTATAAAGTACGATCCCGCTTTAATACGAGCCGTCAAAAGTTCGAATTCTCACGGAAATACGTTTCAAAATCGATTCAAAGTCAATTATTAAAATCCAATCGCTTCTCCCCCGAGCTATCAGAATTTATCGACTTTTCGACGTGTTCTCCGATTTTTCTGCAAACTTCCATAGACCTATCATAAAGTCCAGCTTTTCTAGCTTTCGCACAAGTCCTTAAATGTTCACAAATACCCACGAACATACGTTTCAAAATAGTGTCAAAATAGAACGATAAAATCCAATCATTCTCCTCCGAGCTATCTGTTGAAATTTATCGATTTTTCGATATGTCACCCAATTTTCTTACGAACCTAGTTGAATCTATCATAAAGTACAAACTTTTAGCTTTCGCATGAGCCGTCAAAGATTTATGAATTCCGTCGGGAAGCATTTCAGAATCAACTTGAAGTGAGTAACTTCAAAAAATTATGAATAATTTCGTAACTTGGTGGCTGAAACGTAGGTACATAAAGTTGACATTGTAAATTATATTTGAGTTGTAATATCCGAAATGCAATAACGTTTATTAGTTATTTACTTCCTACCAACCTAACAACGCAGAAACTAAATTAATACGTTCAATTAACAAACAACGAGTTTCATGTGATTGTAGTAAATTTCAAAATTCAGAGTACGCCAAAATAGCCGCGTTAAACAAAAATACATGCACCACTTATATCGTTAAAAGTCCATAAAATATTCCACGATTCTTTTTAAAATAAACTAAAAAAAGAATGAGAAACGCCTGTAAAATTTCGGTAAAAACTGGTTTCCGTCTGTAAAAAGAATACAATTCGAACAAAGCAATGCAAACAATTGAAGATCTCTAGCGTGCCTAAAATCGAGATATATTACATTAATTGTAGATGAGTGTTGCAATAATAATTCTGTATAATGGAAAGTGCTCACCAAGGTATATGCATTCTTTTTACATTTAGTAAAGTAGATTTATTTTTGGTATTAATTTCCAACGGCGGTTTTATTTACTAATTGTTCAAATTAACATATAACAAAAACGACAAAATATATCCTGAGATTCTTACATATTCGGATATCTTACTTGTGTTACAGTTTAAGAATTTTATAGTTTTGTTTGCAACCAGCTGCTACGCTTGATTTTATAAACATTTTTACAAGTGCTCAGACCTTTCCTTTAGGATCTATTGTGGAAAATTTGTTAATTTCTTTTTAAATTTATTAGTTGTATTGTTTTTCATTTTCTGCGAAGAATTACCTATATACATGTACATTAACAACCAAATTTAGAGAAGTGCCCAAAAATAAACCATTTGTCCGCACTGTGCGTCGCGGCGAGAAGTTTGTTCTGCATCTTGTACACATTTCCTTCTTTAACACGAGAAAACATGGGAGGAGGCTCGAGCATAGAATTGTTTCGGCAAAAAGAGCGAATAATAAATGAAAATTTAATTCCCCTTCAAGGCAACCGACAGAAACAGTTTCCTATTTAATTTTTCGTCGTGAAATCTCTCTGCGACGGACCGGTGAGGAGACACGTCGCGTCGGGCCCGAGTTGCATAAAACATACTGTCCAGCCTGTTCGTTCGTCTCGTAATATAAAAAAGTGGAACAACAGCGTGTCCTTCAGGAAGAGGAAACGTTCGTTACAACGAGAAGAAGAGAAAGAGAGAAACAGATAAAAATTCTTTGTCGACACGACTGCGTCCGTGGTCCTCGTGACTCCCGGGGATCGTAATTATAGGGCACTAATTGGAGACGGCCCGAGGAATCTTCATCTTCGCCGACGAAACTTTCAGCCCCGGCTGAAACTTCCGTCGCCATTCTGACGTCTCCCTCTTCGCGAGGAACATCTAAAGCGGAAAAATATTTCGCCCGTAGGTCCGTATTCTGTGACGGTCTTTAATTACCAACGATGCGTGGACGACCGAGAAATTAACCTGCTGCAAGCTGTAATTGGCGTCGTTCCGAAACCAAGTAGACGAAGGAAAAAGTAGCGAACGCTCGCGATAAGCTGAACGCGCAATCGCGACATCAAACGATCTCGCTTTCGCTCTCGCGCCTATTTCGCATTAAACGCGGCGATGCTTCTTCGTGTACATCATTTCGCGAAGATTTCTACGATGGCTTCCCAACCTGGAAGACGGGTTGATTTTGTCGCGTAGCGAAAGTATGTTTAACACGTTGAGTGCCAGATCAGAACCCTAAAAAATTCCATGAAACCAAACTAAGTTATTTAATGAAACAAAAATTGAAAATAATTATATGTGTGATATTGAGTAGTCTTCAAACTTTCTTGCATTTCACAGATCCCAATCAAATTTGGTACAATCAACCCTAGTAGCACAAAATATTGTATACACATTCATATAATATTAAAAAGAGATTCAATCTTTTTTTAATATTCAAATATACATACAATATTTATTTTATATTACGTAACAAATATTTCTTTTTAAATATTCAGGAAATATCTATGTCATGTTACGAGAAAAATATCTTTTCTCGTCGGATCCACAGCACACAATTATTCACTCACGAGAATAGGTCCGAATAATTGAACAACAATCACTAAACAACACACACAACACACACACTTAACGAAATCGTGACAGCAGACGAGAAGATCACGAATAAAAACACGAACAAAAAAATAATACTGCGATTTTAACCGCTTCGGACCCAAGGACGTTTGAAACGAAAACAAGGAATTCCGGGAAATAGGGTCGGCGCCCCGCCATAATTTGTTTACCTTGGTTTTGTATCTAGTGTTTATAGACCCTCAGCGTCTAACCTGCCTAGGATAACCTGACCGTACCCCCTCCATGGAAGGGATCATTGTTAAAATCGCAGTATCATTTTTTTCGTGGTCGGAGTGACATCTTCTCGTTCGTTGTCACGATTTTATAAACTGTGTTGTGCGTGTGTGTCGTGTGTGTCTATTCCCCTGAGTCAATAATTGTGTGCTGTGGATCTGACGGAGGAAGAAGATTCAGAAGTAAGTACACTTTACGTTAGTATTTTATAATGTAGGATTAGTATTCGTATCTGGAACATTGGATACAAGATTTTCTATCATATTTTGCAACATATATTAACGATCATTAATGATTTGGTATATAGTATAATTTAATGCGGTTCAAATAAGATACTACTTTAAATCGAATATTTTTATTTTGATAACCAGATAGATAAAATGAAATATTTTTATTTTGTATTTCAAATATTTCCTTACAATGAAAATAAGTTGAGCAAGTAGCTAATATTATACCCTAGTAGCACAAAAATATTAGATAGATATTTTTCTCAAATATTGGAAAAATATTTTTTAAGCCACATTTTTTCATATGAGAAAAATATTGGATCTGAATATTGTATACATGTACAAGAAATGCGCAGAAAGTAATACATATTCATAGTTTCTAATTTTTGTTATATTTTCTTAAATTTGAAAATTTTATTAAATGTTTTTTAAATATTGAATTTATATTTTTCAAATATTGAATTCACATTTTTTTAATATTTACTTTATATTTTTTAAATATCTAGTTTATATCCTCTGAATATTTAGCTTATATTTTTTAAAAATTCAATTTATATTTCTTGTACATGTATACAATATTCAGATCCAATATTTTTCTCATATGAAAAAATGTGGCTTAAGAAATATTTTTCCAATATTTGAAAAAAATATCTATCTAATATTTTTGTGCTACTAGGGAATATATTAACGTAAAAATTCATTTTAAAACCTGGACAAATAATTCCGTCACCCACATCTGGGTGACATGGCGTTCAACGTGTTAACCAGTTTACTGTTGTGGCGATCTCTTTGCAAAGCGCCCACCAGTGTGTGTCGCGATAATAAAGCGATGACGGTTATAGTCGTCAAACACAGAGTAAGTGGCGCTGTTGAAACATTGGGTCAAAAAGACGACTTTATTTTAGGAAATGAACAATTTTATTAGTAATATTTCTTTTTGTTTTTTGGCTGGCGACACTGTCATTCATGTATGCGTAGAATTTCACGTCAGTACATATTTTCTTTGGTATTACTTGTGTAGGATCATACGGACCATGGAAGGACAAAAAACCTTTGGTATTTTAAAGCGTGAATATACCCTAGTAGCACAAAAATATTAGATAGATATTTTTTTCAAATATTGGAAAAATATTTTTTAAGCCACATTTTTTCATATGAGAAAAATATTGGATCTAAATATTGTATACATGTACAAGAAATATAAATTGAATGTTTAAAAAATATAAGCTAAATATTCAGAGGATATAAACTAGATATTTAAAAAATATAAAGTAAATATTTAAAAAATGTGAATTCAATATTTGAAAAATATAAATTCAATATTTAAAACCATTCAATAAAATTTTCAAATTTAAGAAAATATTATAACAAAAATTAGAAACTATGAATATGTATTACATTATATTACATTATATTGAATATTTTCTGTATTATCTGTATTTGGAAAAAATATTCTATTTCTAATATTAAATAAAGATTTGTTTTATAATGAGAAAAAAATATTTTTTTCATGATATTAAATAAATATTATATGTATATTAGGAAAAAATATTCTACTTCTAATATGAAATAAAGATTCATTTAATATTTAGAAAAAAATATTTTTCTCGTAACATGAAATAGATATTTCCTGAATATTTAAAAAGAAATATTTGTTACTTAATATAAAATAAATATTCTGTGTATATTTGAATATTAAAAACGAATTGTATCTCTTTTTAATATTATATGAATGTGTATACAATATTTTGTGCTACTAGGGTATTTAACAATAAAAAGACAAAAGACGAAACAAGGTATACAAAGAGATATTACAAAAGACTACTCGAAGTGCGCTTCTCTACGTCTCGACGGGAACTGCCCGATGCCGAACGTTTCTCGAACTCGTCAGCTCGTCTACATTGTTTATTATCGAAACGCTATCGCATCGCTCGGTCCGCGTGAGTCCTTTATTCCCGCCGACAAACATTAAACGATGCCGCCGAACGCGCGCGGAACGAAGGCACACGGAAAACAACACAGCCGCGCACGAAAGTTTATCTTTTACCCGCGGCACTATGATTCGGATCATTCTTTGAAACGCACCGAAACTACACTTGTATATCTGTTACAGTGAAACACCGAAATCTGGAGAATGTCGACTTTCACCGGTGAATGTTAACATTCACCATGCACTAATGGTGAATTTTGAACATGTTGGAGATTTATATTTTCTTCTCCGTAATTCAGTCGCTATAAAACGTCACGCCAAGTCGTGATTAATTTCGGGTTATGTGCGTTACGTTACATTTCCTCATAAAAAAGGTTTAGGGTTAGGGTTAGGGTTAGGATTAGGGAATCACTTGGGGGTAGAAGGGGGTGAATCGACTTTCGAGTAGAACTACGGGATTAGGTAAGGGTGGTATGCCCCTGGTAAATCCTCCCAAAATTTTGTTATTTTCTTCCTACGACGCTCGGTTCAGGAGATGCAACGATTTTTAGAGGAGGCGAAAATAAATTTGGACCTCCACCAGAGCATATCTGTGATTGTCGACATACACCGGACAGGGTCCGAATATACAACAATGTAATAAAATATTCGATCTTTCACCGACGTATTTGGTATCTGTTGACATTCACCGGTGAAAGTCGACATTCTCCAATTTCGGTCATTCACGGTAACATATCTATGGTATATTGTAATTGTATTATTATATCTTTGGTTTACCTGTATCGGATAAGTCACTCTAAGTAAAATTGATTTCTTTCTCCTGAAAGGTCAATGCAAGAATACCGAATTCGGCGGTAGCAGGTTGAGAACATTGAATCATTCTACGTTGGTGCAGGGAGAACCTACTTACGTAACACTCGTACCATTCTGTTTCATTCCCGCGGCTACAATTAGATTAGTCTATCAAGTGAAGCAGATCAATTTAATCCTCTCTCGCACAGATTCCTTTACAAAACTACTGACTCGCGCACACGTAATCCTTCTGCTTATTACCACCTAACCGGTGAAGTAGTCTTCCACGCGTACTCTAATTTTCTGCACTAATCAATATGAAAATGTTAGGAATATAGATATCTGAAACATAATTTCAAACATTTCCAACAACTGCAATTCACTTGTTACTCGTTGCAAAAATCCTCGAGCATATACACTACCGGCCATAAGTGTTTACCCAGCCACATATTTTTTAACATTGTAATCCACGGTTCTACGGTTCAGCTTCAATAACTTTACTATTTCTCTGTTACTTTTTCCGATGCTATGATGGGACACTATTAGAGCGCGCGTTTCAATCGATAATTCTTTTCTCCCTGACATTATTTGAAATTTTCGCAAAATTCTTTAGGCACGTGAAAATCAACTGTTTACTGTATGAAAGCTTAATGCAGTATGAAATTTGAGAAGACTAAGATACCTGTATTACCTGCGTTCATATTCCCTACTGACCGTTATAAAAATTTCAGAAAAATGGGTTTCTTTACCTGAACTCCAAAATTGTCGTTTTTCATAAAAAGCTGTAAACTCATTTACAGTACCTGATTGTGTATGTACAGAATATTTTGGATGTTTTTATTAGCCTTATAATTAGGATTTAATGCTACGGACATTTTCATAACAATAAAATACCTATTATTTGAATAGTAACGAAATTTGAAGGTGGGTAAACACTTATGGCCGGTAGTGTATGTTGCCGAACGCTCCAAGGAGATTAAACATGATGTCCGCTAATTTCCTCGAAAAGTAAGGTCACCGAACCCTGATGGCCATCTCAGGTTTAACACTAGAACGACCAAGCACTAAATGCAACTGGCATACATTGCCTTATAATAACAACAAAATAAGATTTCTTTAGATTTCGTATTAGTTTTGTTTAAATATCTACTTCGATAGAGAAGTTTATTAAAAAATTTTCTCATGGAAACATATTTATTTATAATTTCAATATCTCTAAAAGAAAAAATTAGGAGGAAGTCATTTTGACCCATCCGGTAGTTCTAGTGTTAAGCTAGTATACATGTGTATTCAGTAGAGGTGCGAGAAAACCCGAAATTGTCAAAAACATTCTTTCCAGAAATATTCAGTTTAACCATTTCTGTCAAAATAAGTCAAAAACTGAGGATCCGAGTTATGCGAATGGGCTGGTAATAAAACATTCTAAAGATTTTCAAAGACTGGGGATGCTGAAGAAGCACGACACGCAGGATTCAGGGTATTGGAAAGATTAAAATCGATTGGTCAGCGTGGTCACCGCAGTCTGCCACCTGTAACGAGGAAAACGAAACGTTCGTATTGACCGTGGCGATCGCGATGCATATCAGCGACCGCTAATTAATCCTGCTATCCGATTAAGACGTGCCCGGTCATCGGGTCTCGCAAACGCGAACACGTCCACGGGATTAAGACGTGCCCGGCGATTAATTGCGAGTAGCCTCGCGAGTAGCTGATAGGTACGTACGAGCTCGTGAATTGCCGTCCCGAGGTCAGGGTCGGAAGTATTTCCGTCTAGACGCAGCTGCGAGCCGGCGCGGGCTTCAATTACCGCGTATACTCCGGTGAATTAGCAGCAGCTTAATTAAACCCGCGTATAGAGCCAGCCATGGGACACGGTTAGGCACAACTCTACACCTTGGCATACCTTCCGCGTTCTACAGAGCTCGTCCCGTTTCGCGTTTCATCCCCGCTTTCACGCGGGGGTGCGTGAATCGCGATTCACGTGTGACGCAGACGTATCGCGAGCTGCGATACACACGTGTTGCGTCTTCGAAGATCGCGATACCGAATTTCATGGGGTCTCAAGTTCCCTTCCGCTCGCGTGCCACGTAACTGAAGAGCGCTGGCGAAGTGGATGATTGATTAAGAATTGTGATTAAGCATTTAACATTAAACCTACCAAGCAAAAAACATATGAAAGTGAGAATATGTCCGTCTTATAGAACGAAGAAGATTGGGTTTAATTAAACTTTGTACGATTTTCATTATAATAGCTGTTTAAATAAACGAGTCAATTCAGTAATTTCCTAAGGAAATGTTTTTACTATTTCAATAATTGTGAAATGGAAAACCGGTCATTTTGACCGTGGTATTAGGTTTAGTGTTAAATATCAACACTTCATGAATTCTATTTTTCACCGAGAAATTACCTCATTTCTTCTAGAGAATCTATTTAATTTTATGTGTCTATTTTTGTTTCAAACGAATAGTATTTGTCTATATTGAGAGTATATCTTGTGTACGAAGGTTTAATATTTATAATTTATTGAAATCACATTGCTTAGTAAACTAGAGAGAATCTACAAAGTTTTCCATCATTGGTAGTAGATAAACGTATTGTATCAAAGTGGATTATATTTTCAGTACAGTTTTCTCTATAAAATCGTCCAAGATTCACATCCCATTCGATCCCGGTGAAGAAGTAATTATTATTTAAAGCACCTCTGTGACCAGAGTTTCTTAAGGCTGTCATATGATTCTTTTCAAATAAAATGGCCAAATAATCGCGGTTTAAGATTAAAACGAAAAACACACATTATCCCCAGAATTAAAGATTATTTTGTTATTTCAAAACCTGGTAACAGCTAAGATGAAAATCTGAAAGTCGAGGGTAAAAAACATGTTCCACGAATATCTCGAAAACTACTGCAGATAGGAAAATGGTGTACATGGCAAAATTGTATGTCTTTTTATAAGAAATACACCTGCGAAGACAGATTTGAAGTATCACCATTTGTTTCAATAGTATACTAAATATCATTCATTGGTCACATGTAATCTGACAAGAAGATGTTTCCAACAAAAAATTACTTTTCTGTAAAGTTCAATATAAAGAATAAAAAAAATTTCGTTAAATAAAAGATTAATGTCACCTTGAAATTTATTGTCACTATATATTTTTTCCTTAATAACGTTATACTTAACGTCAAGACACGAATCCAATGACCAACTTTGTGCGACGCGGTGAATTCCCACGAAATAATATATTTATGCTATTTGCAAACGAGTGTAAATGCTTCTGCAAGTTGCTCTCGCAAGAAAATGTCGCAACTTGCCAGAGTGTATTCACACCTTTAGATGTAAGAGATTAAGACACTGACACGTGTACACCTTAAGACATTAGACTCGTAGACTGTGGACACAGTAGTATCCTGAACTGAATTGCGACTGGTGCATCTCCGTGTGTGAAAAGGCTCTTATGCAACGCCTGTAACCGTGAAACCTCGCTGAAACGAGATACACGGGAAAGGGATCCATCGCGGAACCAACTTCTGCATCCTGAATCCCATTTTTCCGCCTTCGGAGCGGCCAACGTTGCCAGATCGAATGCGCTGAATAATAACGGAAGGTAAAACGACCGATAGGATGCGCCTGCATATTGATTTAAACCACCATCGGCCCCCTTTTAGCCCGCGAATGTGAATTTACGGAACGAGTTAGCCGGCCTCTATAGCCTATAAATTCATTGTCGGCGATTCACTGCGGCCATATATGAATTTCTGACACCTAGAAATCGGTAAAATATAATTTCATTTCTACGAGAACATACGGGGTTTTTCCACCGGAAGTGGCATAACCAGACCCTCGATTTTATGCATTTGTAAACTCGTTTGTTCCAGTGTAAATTGATAAAAGACTTTGTTATGCTTGGAAGCGAGCGATTTATTCAAATATTTCGAAGTTTACCTTTGTGTAGCATTGCAGTAGCGTAATTTTGCCTCATTGTTCAATGAAATCGATATTCTATTCGTCGAAATAAATTTCTCCCTTCCTGTCGTTTTTCCGTTTAATTTTGCAATAGATCCGATCCGTTTTCCAATTGCGTTGAAACATTTTTGTTGAAACGTGAAATATTACGGATTTATCCGACCGTGTATGAAATAGAAGCGTTCGGTAAGAATTCCGAATGAAAGAACAGCAAGTTTCATTTTAATTTCCAGTTACATACGATAAAATATATCTATTGCTCACCGGTACGGTAAAAATTCTGCAATAAGAGAAGTCTTACGAACAATGTGTTACAAGTAATATTAATATTACTACAGAAATATTCTTTTCGAGAAATTTGTTCGGTATACTTTTTTATTCAAGTACAGACTAGCATAAAGATGATGAAACTCAATCCTGCTATTATTATAAAGAAATGTACATATCGGTGATTCTAGCGTTAAAGAGAGAAAGAATGAATGTAGTCACACGGGTTTCAAATTTTAACAAAGTGATTTACGATAAACGCGATTTCGCAAATACATACGTTCAGCAGTTTAATCGTCGGCGATGAAAAATCATTAAATCACCATCGAACTCCGTTTACCAGAAATTTCATGAGACCAAGACGGTTCTAAGTGGAGCACCCTTATCACGGAAGTTCAGCCACTTCCAGTGGATTTGGTCGTTTGTAGTCAGACAGCAGTCGCGATAAGCGGTCTTCGGCCAGAAGTTTACTCGACCGATCATTCGGAAAAATGTCATCCAGGTCAGCAACGATCCATTTTCGCTGGGAGTAGTCATTACGCGACTTAATGGAGTCATAATAAACCGAGGATACGAAAGACTTCTGAATGGGATAGTAAATTTTGTTTTCCATGCCCGAATGGCTGACTGGAGATCACCGTCGAGACGCCGTTCTCTCTAAAGATAATATAGAAGTGGAAATGACTGCCCGTGGCGATATCGAGCGTATTTTAAGCCAGTTATGCAACTATCGAATAACTAAGCCTTCGATCCGCCCAAACGGGATTTTGAACCGTTTCGTCAAGTACTTGTTATAGTTCATCATGATTTCGTCCGGCGTGGGGCTCCATTGTCTCGTTTTATCGGCAGAGGCACGGAGAGAAAAATGAAGAGAAGGAAAGGAAAACGGGAATACAATAAAACGAGGAAAGAGAGAGAGAGATAAGGAAGAACAGAAAAAGAGGAACATTCGACACTGTTTCTGTAGCCAGCCTCTTTTTCATAAAAGTTATAAAGATTCTCGTGCACCGGTAGAATCTAAAATAAACATCTTGCGCGTTTTATCCTCATCGGTTTACATTATATTGACTCCCACTAATTCTTCAGGCTTGTAAACTTTGTATTTTCTGTTCTATTTATGATGTAAATTGAATTTCTTTAAATTCTAGAATTATGAATGCACCAAGATGCAATAAAAAAGGGGGGGGGCGATGCGTTATTGTTCTAATTTCTCAAAAAAATTCAAGTAGTATAGTCCAACATTGACAAGGTGTTATGCGATTTTCAAGAGTGTGCGAATATTATTTGGAGTCACTGTATGTCACATTTTGTAGTTGAAACATATAATAATCGTAATTGTGTTTTTGTTTTATAAAAAATGTACAACTAGCATGTACGGTTTTCTACAACTACAAGAGATGTACGGATACTTTTTTACACTCACTGTATATCCATTTCGCACATCAAATGCCCGTAAAATAATCGAAAAGAAATCAGAGAAGAGAGAGAAGGGAGGATTGAAGACGAACGAAGGAAGACATGGACGGAGAGAATGCGAGGCAGAGGAGGAGATCGTTGGCCATCGATCCGAAAGGAAACTTATCAAAAAGCTCCTCCCGAAGCGAAGACAAAGGGCGGTGCGGGGACGGGCCGGGTCGCGAAGAGCTTTAATCGGATAAAGTTCTCCGGGGCGGCGTGAAGCGACGGAGACAGTTTCGGTTTCTAACTGTCGTTTGTTCTCGCGGGGAACAACACCGCGGGGCTAAGTGTTTCGAGGGGGGGCTGCCACGCCGTTGCGGAACCGGTTGAATCAACGTTACTTCGCGGCTAAGCCCTCTCGCGTCGACAACAACCTTAAATAGACAGTCTATCCGCGAGACTCTGAGAGCGTGGCTCGCGCACTCTCGCGCTCGGGCTCGTTCAAATCGCGTAACAAACAGCGAACGTCGCAGCTCCCGCCCGCGCATATATTCCGAAACCTATCGACAAGTATCTCCAGAGATTTCGCGTGAACTACTCGACCGACAGCCGACGAACAGCGAATTCCTGCGGCCTCAAAGACTCGTCGTCGTTAAAGGGAGCTGCGCGGGCTGGGGAATATATGGGCCACGCTGCTGAGAGTATGCAAATGGATACGGAACACCGGTCGAATCAAATTTTGCTAGAGACATACCGGCTATGGAACACGCAGAGCATAAATAACTGATGGAATTCCCTTGTGTTATCGGTGCGAGGGAACCATTTTCTTGTGTTTCCAGCGAGACCCCGTTTACCGGTTTTGCACACCAAATTAACTCTTGCGCACACCAAATTCACCTGTTTACAAATTAAATTCACCCTTTTACAGACTAAATTTATCCCTTTGCAAATGAAGTTTACCTCGTGGATGGCTCGAGAATGAGATAACACTCTCGATTTTGTGGAATCGTGTGGTTCTGTGTGGAATCGTTGGTGATAACAAACTCAATGTCGCGTGAATTCGTTTTAAAAAACTTTCATGACCTTGAAATCTCAAAAAATATGTCCTTCAACAAATTTTTTTGTCTATCATGATATTTGCCCCTCCGAACCAACTAATGTTTTCCTCTGAAATTTATATCTGTCATAAAAAACAAGCAAGGATTTAGAACACCAATGGCTACGGGAAATATATTCAATATTGTCGCCATTTTTTCTTGACTCATTAAACATCCCTTATAGGATGAAAGACAATTTCGTTTTTGTTTCTCTTGTCGGATTGCTTGTGTAAGAGAATGATATACTTATCTCACTCAAAATTCAAGATCGGAGCTAACCGAATAAGTGATTTTGATTATAAATAATGCCGGTAATTAAACAAAGTAAATACGTGCAGAAATGATAGAAATTGTAGGTTTTACAGTAAAATTCTAGAAATGTCGAAAGATAAGAAAATAGTAAGACGGAAAAATGATCGGAAACGTTTCTTTGTATCCGTATCTTTTCGAAAGACGGCAATATTTTGACGAAGGATGATCACTAACGCCAACCATAAGGTACGTTGATCGCGAAGAATATTTATAGTTTCCCGATCTCCGTGATCCATGAAAGGACCATTGAAAAATTTCGCAGCCACCGTCGGAAGTTTTGTTGAAGCTCTGACGTCAAGGCTTTTCACGCTCTCCCTCGGAAGCGTGAAAAATGTATCTACAGAGCATGCACTGTCAAACATTACGTAACCGGTCGTTTTCGCTAAAGGAATAGAGCGACCACGCGTGACCGCTTTAATCACAAGCCTGGAGTCACAGAGGAGTGCGTCGAAACAAAGAGAGAGAGAGAGAGAGCCGCGGAAGTACGCAGTAATTAAATTGTAGAAAAATTTGAAGCAGAAAACCTGACAAGGAAAATATGTGTCTTCTCGCAACATTTCCCACCGAACGAAAAACGTGCACCGCTCAAAGAACATCAAACGCTAGGAGCAGATGTTAATTATCCCGTTATCTTACATTTCAATTCATTCCTCTTCGTGCTCGGAACTTTTGAAACGAACTCAAGAAATTGAAAACCGGAATGAAATTGCGGGAAGATTGCACGAAAAAGGGAACCAGTGGAAGTAAACCAAACGTCGGGAACAGCTGGCAACTGGCCCGTTATTCTAAATTTCGATTCCTCCTTTTTTGAATCCGTCGCGTGGAAAATTTTCGCAATAAATTTCCGAAATTCTTAGATCGCAGTTAAATTGCAGGAAAATCGAACGCGAAAGAAAGGCATCGTCTCGCAACATTTCCCTCGAAACGTAATTTTTAACGTCGATACTTCTGCTCGGATTCGTCGCGTAATGTTCGTAATGAGCTCGAGAGAATTGAAAACCGTGACGGAATTACCGAAAACTTGGGATCGAGAATTGGTGAACTTCTAGCAAGATTTCTGTTGGAACCCAGGAAACAACATTACCGAATGTATCGATAATCGCGACATCTCCATTTACATTATTGTATTATATGCGTATTGAGATTGAGGCGTACATGAGGAACCGAGAACCCGGCACTCTGCGTTCAACCTCCCGTGCGGAAATTCAATTGTGTTTATAGTAACTGTAACTGTATATATATATATATAGACTCAGTGAGGAGATTGTATTCATTGCGCCAAACATATAAAACAACAATTTTTTAGTAGAACTAAAAAGAGCCGAAGAACATTGTCGGGCCAGAGTGCATGAAAGATCGCGGCACCGGTTGCTAACTAGTCTTCTTAATTTCGATCGGTACTTGAACATATCGCGAGCAGACTAGATTCAAAAAGTACGAAACCGTGGAAGAGACAGAGTCTACCTCGAGTATCAACTTCGCCATGCGAAAACTTCGTCTACCTCGAGTAGGCTTCAGCGGCTCTTCCCGGCGGATAAATAAATTAAAGTTACCCGCGGTAAAAAACACGCGAAAAGTTGATCTACGGGATGACAAAGAAGTCACGTCCGCAACGAGAATCGTGCTGGTCGTTTTTCCATGGAAGTCGCAGCATTTTTCCAGAGAAGCAGCTACCTTCACCAGCAGCACGTGAGACGAGCGCGGCTTCGGACAGATTTCAATAAACAGAGAGCGGAAGCAAAGCAGAGAAGAGGAGGAATTGAAGGAAAAGTTGCGCGCATTATTTCCCCGTAGAATGTCCTCCCTTTCGCGAGGAAACGCGGACGACTAGGTGGTTGTCTTCCGTTCTTGAAGTATGAACGCTTAGGAGCACCTGATGGAACTAGGCAGCAAACACGCCGAGGAACGGGGAAATACGCCGGCCAGAATGGAGACTCCTTTATCTCTTGAAAGATGAATGCATGTAATTCAACGCGAGGCTCGCCTCAAAGCTGCGGGAAATGTCCGCGGAAACCGTGACAAAACAACGAAATATATATCCCCCCGTCCATTTGTGCCGTTATTTTGCAAAGTCTTGCGTTTCCACGGAACTGTGATCAATTTCTTTTACTGCGCGCGAGGGTCTGAGTCGCAGAAATGGACACCTGGCTCTCCCGATGTGAAGTGTATTTTCTTATATAGAGGATAGTTCGCCGAATGCGTTCACCTGAATCATCCCTCCGGAAACAATTCGTTACTATTTATTTTATTATGCAACATCTGTCGATAAACCCATATACAGTGAATTCTCGATATTTGTCAACAACACGGGTGCTGCCAACGTCGTATATCGTCCAAGAGATACAGTGACTCCCACTAGTATTCGGACGCTCTTAAAAATCGCATAACTTTGACAATATTGGATTGTACTACTTGAATTTTTTTGCGAAGTTAGAACAATTGGATCGCTACATAACTTGAAAGAAATGTTTGATTAAAAGTACAATACTAGAAGCACTGAAAGTACTAAAAGTTGTATTTTGCAACTTATTTTATGCCGGCTTACATTAAACATTTAAAAAGTACGTTCTGTAGTTCTGTGTCAATTATACATATTCTGAATATTTCATCCAAATTGGTCAACATTGCAATGAGCTACAAACGTTTAACCCCTTGCACTACTACTTACTTTGTGATTACAATGATTAGGAATTCTTCATCGTTCAGAATTTCATAGAAAAAAAAAAGATAGTTTATATTTATTGTATGCCTACGTTTTCCTCAAAGGATATATATCAGCTACAACAAAATAGAATTTTATTTCGATTTAAAGGAAGTTAATAACGTTCACATTTATTAGACTCTATTCAGAATCTTCATAACGAGTCTGGCTCGTTATTGTAGGGCAAGGGGTTAACGATGAAAGCTTAAGGGCGAAAGTCGCAGAATTTTAGTCTTGTTAGGGAATTTCAAGCTTATGCGATCGTTTTGAAACATCTGTAGCTCATTGTAACATTGACCGATTTTGATGAAATTCTCAGAATATGTATAATTCACACAGAACTACAGAACGTACTTTTTAAATGTTTAATGTAAGCTGGCATAAAATAAGTTGCAAAATACAACTTTAACTTCATGTAGCAAACCAATTGTGCCAATGTCTTAAAAAAAATCTAAGTCGTACGGTCCAATATTAACAATGTTATACGATTTTTAAAATATTCCGAATATTAGTGGTATATTCAAACCATATGTTATAGCGAAGGTCACGCGAAGGTCATAATATTACAGGTAGTTGGATTGGTTTTGACCTTGGCTGTCGTATAGCGATGATGAAAATATATCATTCCATTTAAAACAAACTTCGATAACTTTGAAATCTCAAAAAATATAATCTCGAACAAACTTTTTCGCCTATCATAATATGTACTTGCTCCTCTGAACCAACTAATGTTTTCCTTTGAAATTTTTTTCTATCGTAAAAAACATGCTCGAGTTAGGTGAGACACCCTGTGTAGAGAAACCACTGTGATCTGTTCACGCTGTAACACAATACATCTGTGTCACGATATACGCAGCTTATCCGATCCACATGATTTTTTAAATTATTAGTCATAATCTTACAGAAAATCTCTGAATCTGAATTCTATCTGATTGCAAAGTATGAGAAAGAACGGAGAAAAAAAATTCCGGTTGCGTGCGGTTGAAGATTATTCCTTCGCGCGGAACCATTAAATTCCTTTTAAATCAAGAGGGCTTCTAACAGGCTTCCGATAGCTGAAGCGTTCACAGAAGGTCAACTTTCCACGGTCGACAATCGTCTGTAGCTCGTGAGAACACTTAGCTGATCGACCCAGATGCATGAAACACCGAGTTCCCTCCCCCAATTATCGCTTCCGATAACGCGTGGCATCGCAATGAAATTTCCATTCATAATCTATTTCATTCCATCACAAAGGGCGTCGGTACGGCACCGCGTCTCCTCGTTATTTGGCCGGAAAATATTTGCTCTCGTTGCGCGACTCTCCCGTCATATATCACGTTCCTGCCTCCGTCTTGTCGACAACTTGAATGAGTTTGCACGACAAACTCAACCCGATACTCGTCCACGAGCAAAAGGAACGGTGGAGGAACGGGAGGAGAACGAAACGAAGACGAAGAAGAAGAAGACGAAGAAGACGAAGAAGAAGAAGTGCCGACCAGCAGTCTACAAAGTGGCAACAATGTTGCCCTTTTTCATCGCTTCGCGTCAAACAACGTTCTCGCGTGCACCACGAGAACGCTGTTACGGATTAGGCGCTGAAATTACGAAGATTACCCTCGCAGAAGATTTCCGGATAATATCCTCGAGCACCGGTCGCCGCGAGCGTCGCCGTCCGTGTGTGCACACACATGTTGATTTATGTATACATACATTACACACACACACACATACGTACGTACGTATACGGTCGCGAGCAAAAAAAAAAAAAATCGGAAACACGAGAGAGTAATCTGTCTGACATAGATCCGGCAGCCACTTGTAAGGGTTGACGTATGCGACGCCACCCTTCCGTCTGGCCTGTGTATACCTTCCACGCGTCCTCATGCTTCACGCTTCACCCGTAACCCTAAGGCGGTGCTTTTTACCTTTCATACGCCTGCCTGCATTTTAAACGATTCTTTTCTCTCGGTGATACGCCGAACCGAAGCCGCCGCGCGATCATCTCGCCGTACGTGCTCTTTTCCTGTCGCGCGGACTATCCGCGAATTTCGAGGAGATTCGGCCATCGTTTAAATTTTCGAATCCGCCGACTACGAGTTTCGATTTACAGTCGGTCACGAAAATATTCGGACACCGCTATACTTTTGACTGTTATAGACCGTACTTCAGAAATGTATGCGATAAGAACAAAAAGAGGTTTCACGTACGTTACTATGCAGCGTATAGTTAACAAAAACATAAGAGATATTTATTTACGATAAGCGATTACTAGACAGCGGATCTTTATGCATTTATGGCTTATGGAAATGTTAAGAAAATGCTACAATATAAAATGCGAAAGAATTTAACACGATTTTTATTTGCTTTGAATCTAGAAAGGCTGTTCCCATTAAAAATACGATTTTATTTCATTCCACTTTCTTGAAATTTTTCTATAAAAATTGGAAATTGCATAAACATCCGTTGTCTAGTGATTACATCAATAATAACAGAAAAATAGAAAGTACGCTCGTTTTCATGTCACGAAAATATTCGGACACTTGCTATACTTCTCAAGTTTCCACCGAGTGAAAAAGAGAGAGTATGTTAGAGATCGAATATTTGTCAGTCTTGCTAAAAATTTGTGCGAAATGCATCGGAAAAGTAAGTACATGTCGTTTGATATGCGACAATTAGTAATTTTTCATCAGGAAAAGGGGAAATCGATTCGCAAAATTGCAAATTTATTAAATATTGGTAAGAGCACGGTATGGGATATGTCATTGCAAGAACAAAGATAGAATTGAGTCCATCCCTCAATCGGTTTAGGAGGGATTGGTCTATCCCTCCTTGGTTTGCGATATATTTGCGGGAAACTGTTGACTATAGCGAACTCCGCCTTTTTTAAATTTGACCTTTAGGGCACGGGAGGGTGGAGCCTTTTCATCAAAGTACAAAGAAGTAAACTAATTTAGCACAGCTGTTAGAAAAGTTTAAATCGCCGACCGAATCTCTGAACTTCCCGCGAAGTCTACCCAATTTTTTAACAATCGCGACTCGAAGTAAGATTTAAGCGTAACCTGGTCCCTTTGCTTGGGGGGCCGTAAGCTCACCCGGGGATTTCTCCCCTACGACCCAAGGGGCCGAGTTCGATCACTGACGCGTGGTTAAGGTTTCCCTCTTCCCACCGGAAGCGTGAGTGTTTCTATTGGAAAGTAAACACTCTTAATCATCAAACAAAGTTCAAGGGGAAAGTGACGGAACCTTCAATTTACAATCGACTCGTTATTCCTCGGGGGAAGTTCTACAAGCGCAGAAAGGAAAGAAAAGCTTTGAAAAATTCTACAAATTCACGCCTTCCCGAGCAAAGTGGCATTAAAGAAGTAAACTTCGGCTTTCAACTGTAACAAGCTCCAGGAAACTTATTATCACTATTAAAAGGAATTACAGAGTTTTGAACACTGAAACTCCTTCTGCTTCTTGGCTACAGGTTGTAAAACAATCTAACACGTGTTTCAAAGTGTAATCGATTTACACGATCAAAACGACACACAATAAATATGATACGATTTTAGTAAGGTGCATGTTGGAACGAATATTTTCTTCCTCTTCACGTTGGATTGTCAACGGTTGCACCTTTCGGCTCAAACGAGGACCTTGAAGCGTTAATGAATATTACCATAACGCATACGCGTACGATGTCCACATGTCATGGAATGTCCACATTGCCAATCCAATCGAAACGTGGTGAAAAATATTCAGCCGTAATTTTCCGGCACGCGACCAATTAATAATTCCACAGAGATTTGTCAGAAGTCGAAAACTTCGTCGAGCTCCGTGTAAGATAGAATCGCCCCGAAGTTTCCAGGAGAAAATACGAATCCTTAAAACTTGATCTCCGCCCGACTGCTTGCATTTCCAATTCTGTCCTATTAACGAAAAGCCGGCGAACAGCGTTTCAAATTGCGGCGAGCGAAGAAGAAAGTTCCCGAGCGAAGTAGGGGAATCGTCTCACAGGCGAAGATCATCAAAGCGGACGGTTCCTCTAATTTTCGTTTTAAATCCGGCGCAAAGGAAGCTCCGGGGCACATAATTTCAGCGACGTTCAAACGATCATGCGCCGCTAAGAAGATCGAAACGGTTCCCAGATATATACATACATATATAAGCAATGATCCGGCACGAACAACGCGTTTCCACGAGTTGCCAGCCTACAAGAGAGGAGGCGAAATTTAATTTCTTTTAATTTATTTGAAATATGAAACATTGATCGTGAATCAATTGTTTTGACAGTGAAGTGCAGCAGCTCTCTCTGACGTCTCACAATAGCGTGACGTAAGAGAGGAAAAACTTGGGGTAGACAGACGTTCAGAATTGATCCGAATAGTTGGGATCATTTCAATTTATAAAAAGAACTCGGAACCCTGAACAGGTACACGAAACCTAGGTCCATATTGCTACTATTACGTTACACTTGTATCATGGAAGTGAAGTGGACATCTATTATGATTTCAGGTACCTTGTTTCGGAAAAAAATTACAGATATTATACTTTCCAGTTTCATACGAAATAAAAATATTCCAGAGTTAAATAAAATGTATTTCGCTCCTGAATAAGTTCAATAGTTGCAATTTATAAAAAAAACACGGGCCATGAACAGGTACACGAAACCTTACAGACAGTTGAGGGTACATATTTTTGTTAATATTATCGTCACTATGATCATCCTTCGAAACTCGAATGAAGTCATAACAGATGACCACCTTGCTGCTATTACGTTACACTTGGACCATGGAAGTGAAGTGGACATCTATTATGATTTCAGGTACCTTGTTTCGGAAAAAAATTACAGATATTATACTGTCCAGTTTCATACCAAATTAAAAATATTCCAGAGTTAAATAAAATGTATATCGCTCCTGAATGAGTTCAATAGTTGCAATTTATAAAAAGAACACGGGCCATGAACAGGTACACGAAACCTTACAGACAGTTGAGGGTACATATTTTCGTTAATATTATCGTCACTATGATCATCCTTCGAAACTCGAATGAAGTCATAACAGATGACCACCTTGCTGCTATTACGTTACACTTGGACCATGGAAGTGAAGTGGACATCTGTCATGATTTCGGTACCTTGTTTCGGAAAAAAATAACAGATATTATACTGTCCAGTTTCATACCAAATTAAAAATATTCCAGAGTTAAATAAAATGTATATCGCTCCTGAATGAGTTCAATAGTTGCAATTTATAAAAATAACACGGGCCATGAACATGTACACGAAACCTTAGCAATGATTTGACAGACGGTGGACGATACATATTTTCGTTAATATTATCGTCACTATGATCATCCTTCGAAAGTCGAATGAAGTCGTAACAGATGACCACCTTGCTGCTATTACGTTACATATGGAGCACGGAAACGAAGTAGACATCTGTCATGATTTCGGTACCTTGTTTCGAAAAAAAAAATAACAGATATTACACTGCCCAGTTTTATGCGAAATAAGAACATTCCGGAGGTAAATAAAATGTATTTCGCTCCTTAATGATTTCAAGAAAGCTATAGTAACACTTGAGTGTACTATATTTCATCTATCCATTTTTTGAAAGTTCGTAGAAATTACATTTCGATGAAATATCCCAGATGATGTCTCCGTTAATGTAACTCTAGAGGGAATAAGCCGTGTATACAACTGTCCGACCACACGATCACGTGATGTACGAGTGCGGACATATAGTGTCCTTTCGGTCACTCGACACCGTTTCTCTTTGAGCTGCGTTTCGTGGCTGTCGGAACAGCGAAACGCTGACCAATGAGAGCAAAGATGCGATAGCCACCGCTGCTTCCGAGCGTCTCGCAGCGTGCTGCGAGCTGTAGCCTGAGCGGGAACGACTCTAATCGAGACGACCGGGGTCCCCAGGCCGCAACAAACGGCGAACACGCCCTTCCGGCTAGCGTTCCTCGCGGGAACCGAATTTCCCTCGGGGGAACAAACGCGGAGCCTTGACATTTGAATTAATCGTGTCGCGGGACCGTGAATCGGGACTGTGAAACGGGTTGGAAATCCGGGAGCACCGGGATCGTCTAACGCTCAACTATTAATCACTGACAGTCCAGCGACGAGGAATCCGAGCGCACAGCCGGGAGACGTTTCGGATCTTATATTATCCTCGATATCCGGCCGGCTCGGGTCACTTCACCCCTTTGGCCAAGACCTTGCGCACCCTCTAGAATATTGTTTTTGCTTCTCGATGGCTCTCCGTTCGGTAAAAGTGGTGCTTCTCCCGCGGCTAGCCCGTACGGCGGGGGGAGAATTTTTAGCCACGCGATTTCGACTCTTTTTACTCCACTCGAGACGCGAGAAACGAGGCAATTATTAACTGCTCAAGTGGAAACCGTCCTATTCCCGAGCTCCCTTCTTCCCGAGCTGCGACCGACTCGGAATCTTTGTCTCGAGAATCGCCGGTAATGATCCTCTCTCGCCAATGTTACTACGGCTGTTAAATATTTCGTTCGTATCGTTGAGAATAAATGTGACACAGACACTGACAATGCTCGGGAATTTAACCAGTTAAACGCGTTTGACGTGTATACACGTCGGACCGAATTTCTATTGCGGTGCGGTTAACGTTAACGAATCGTTAATTTCTTGTCGAATAAAAATGTAATTCTTTCTCGCTTTGCTTTACTTTTCTCGTAAAATTTATAATAGCGGCATTTGGCCTGCGTTCGACGTGTATATTCGTCATTGTTCGATTTTAATTCCGTGCCGCGAAGGATTTTTAAAATTCCACAGTTAACTGGTTAAAGATTCAACTATCGATACCTCGGGAGGCGAGTTGCATTCCTCGAATGCATACAATTATTTTATTTTCCATCGATCCGTATTTAGAGCGTCAGTTGATATGAAATAGTACGTTTTAATCGGAATCCTTGAAATGAAATTGTACAAAATCGATTTGATCGGAAATAAAGAAGCAGTATACCCTCTTACATCAAAGTAGCAAGCAATAAATAATTTCTTTACGCTTCAGAGTTTGGGACGCGTTGCAAATTCATACATCTGGAAGAAGTATGGTAATGCGAGTTCCCGAACGGAATCCACCGAGTCATAATATGAAATATCGCGGTAGCGCCGAACGCATCATTCCGCCTGACGGAACGTCGAAGAGTTTTGAAAATCCGATTCTCGGCATTAGGCGAGTACGCGCCGAGCCGGTTGGGTTAATTCGATTTTTTCCGGACGAATCGACGGTCGAGCGAACGCGGTCGGTGTCTGGCGGGGAAAAAAAAAAAAAGAAAAATAAAATAGTCCGTGGAAAAGCGCGAGCCCAAACGGATCGAGAGCAAAATATTATCTCCCGTGGACAAAACGTGGTTTCGCCGTATCGCGCCGTGACGCGCCAGCTGCGATCGTATTTTCGCGGCACGGTTTTATTAAAAACTTGTCGAGCCGTAGGAACTCGACAAACTTCTGCCGACTGCCACGAGACAGTTTTCTCTCGGAACAGAACCGTAAAACCGAAAGATAAAGAACGAAACCGGAGCGAAATTAAGCATCCAGCCCCCGAGCCGTTTTGCGACGCGACGCGACGCGGCGACCGCCCGGAAACGCGGACGGAAACGAGAATAACAATGCGGTCGTGGAAAACTAGCCGCGGTAAACCGGTCACGTCGGTCCACTGATTATGAAACCCGGACAACCGTGGCGAAATGCACCGCTGATTGGCCTGATCGTCGATCGCTACTCTCCCCGCTGCATTGCGCTCGCGTGCAACTGGATACGTTTACAGTATAAGCCTACGAGCGAAATTTACTTCAATCGCGTTCTTAACTTTTAGAGGGCAGAGAAGTGTTGGAATTTATTTCATAAATACAGTGAATATTCATTTTAAGGCAGTGCCAATTTTAGTACTTTAGCGAGTCTGACTCGCGATGATAATTTTGGACCAAACATGAATATCGCGAGTCTGACTCGTGACCAGATACTTGGGCCAAACGTAAACATAACAAGCCGAGCTCGCGGACGGATTTTTTTTTTCTATACCACAGGTATCGCGGGCATCTACATTTCGGTTCGTATTGCGACTGTTTACAAGCATCAGTCTGGTCTGTTTAGCGCGCGTCGATGCCTACCGCTTGGGCCCAAGTTTCGTCGAGCTAAATGGCACGAGAAGGGCAGTGTAAAACCTCGTCTCACACCACTCGAGAACCGTCGTGTCGCGGCCACAATATTGTCGGCTATATCGGTGTGAGACTAGAAGACCACTACTAAACCAATTACAAGACTTCTTTATTTTTAATTATTTTTTTATGAAACTTTTACCAACATATTCGTGGGATTTTTCTGATTAAAATGATACCAGATACGATATAATTCCGATGATGCATGAATCGATAATGAAATTTGCGTTTCTTTCAAGGCTTCATTCCCATATACGGCACATGACTTCTTGTGTCCTTGCGATGCGTTCTTGCCTTTTATAATACAATAAAATATGTCTGAAATGCGCGTCTTGTTCTTCCATGTTTAAATTGGGATAAAAACGAAACTGAATAACTAATCGATACAATTTTTTTACTAAATTAAAGGTGGAAGTCCAAACAACAAGAAAACAATATAGGCTAGGTGCTTTGAACACGTTGACAAAACAAAAGAATGTGCTAACACCACCTATTGACAAAATCCCAACTATTCCCGGAACTCTAGTTCTGTTAACTTTATTCAATATTCATGACCAAGTGTTACCGAGTGATGCTTAGAAAAATTTGTGCTGCTTGCATATCTGTCACTACTCTTCGGGACATCGTGAAATTTTTCTAAGCACCACTCGGTAATACTCGGCGATAAATACTGAGTAAAGTTAAGGAAGAACTTCAGGAGATTTCATTTTAAGATAATTAAACGTTCTCCAATTCAAATTTCTGTAAACTAGATGCGAAGCATAAACATCCGTGGCTTAGTTATTGCACGAAGGGGCACGAAGGGCAGATTTACCCTTGGGAAATACCATTAAGGAATAAATTGCGTTTGAATTCGCTGTAGGTCAATTTAAATCCGGCACCCGAGAACGCGGAAGACGATCTCTTTGAATTTGCGAATAGAGAAACGCGTTTCCTTACGAATTTGTTATCCATTGCTGTGCTTTTATATATGAGTGTCTTCGAATTAATTCTCCTTGCTCAGAACTCCTTAAACCTTGTACGACTGCAGTTTTTGTAACTTCTGATCAAGCAGGATTGTTGTCATGACAGTTGGTCAAACTGGCACGGAATTTGTCCGCCCGTAGAAAGGTACCGGTAAGCGACAAGTAGGTGTGGCATACGACAAACCCGGCCATTATTTCCTAAAAACTTCAAAGACCTCAAAGCAGGTAGACATCAACAAATTGATAGAGAGGCAGAAAATTAAAATACTCCGTATCGTACTCCCATGCTCGGCCCTATTGTAATCCCTCGCGCCCTGTTTATCACGCCATTCAATTTGTAGACGTGCATGTTTCAGGCAATAACGGAACTACACGTGGTAGGAAGTAGAGCTATTACTCTAAACAGTGGCAGGGTTGCAAGACCTCAATTAGACCCGCATTCCCTTGCCTGGCCAAATTATCATCTCCACGCAGTACGAGCAAGTGGGGTTTGCGGTATCTTTGCAGTTTCTACTTTTCCTTGAACAACTTGAGAACGAGCGTGTTTCTCTGATACGTTCAAACTGGGATGCTGCTCATTCCCCAATCGCTGACTTCTCTTTATTCGCACATTTTTAAAATAGAGGGCGGGCTTTCCTGACCGCTCCGCCTTAGCTCCGCCCATTTGCCCCTCATTTGTCGTTTCACTGAAAAATTTTATCTGAATTTCCGGTGAACCGATATCGAAAATACAGGTACGTTCTCAGAAAGAAACAAAAAAGCTATGCTCATATTTTATACCAAATAAAAACTTTTCTTAACCAACAGTGTGTACAGCGGCCATGATCGTGATCTAATGATACAAACATGGAAGAATGGGAAAAACTGTTTTATCTAATCCTTTCGAGGATTATGACATTAGTCATTTTGCCTCTCCGCTTTAAACGAAAAACATAAAAAATAAGGTTTCAAATATTCTTATTGTTTTGAAATTTAAACAACAGACGGCGTGGCATCCGAGGTTCACTTTCAACAAAAGTGCACTTATAAGTGCGCTTCTAAAAACCTTATTTCTTATGTTTTTCTATAAAATGGTCAACTACTGGTGCCTTTACCTTATTTATTGTTTATTTTACAGAGCAATTTTAAACAAGTTTCTATCGACACGATATCGTGAAAACTGCCGTGCTATAAAGATCGAAATTAAGTTTCAAGGAAATGAACTGTGCGGAATATAACCATGATCGTGGCCGATCGCAACGGGAATGATAGAAACAATTTTAAACTCTCGGTGGGCGGGGTCCGGCATCGCCCCGCCTTAAACCACGCCCAGTGCTCATCTATTTACCGTTTCATAGAAAAATTCGATCATTATTTTCTCGTTACTCGGCCGCGTAAGAACCAGCGAAATTTCGAAGAAAAAGAAGATCGCCGAAGCCGACCGTGGCACGCGAGCACTGATTGCGGCCCTATCTCAGGTCGAAGATTCCGTCTTCTTAGCGCGCGTTGTCTCCGGCCGTAATTAAGGGCGGACCGTGTAACGAGAATGATAGAACGTGGTTGAAATGAATGCGGCCGCAACAGAAATTCGCGGTAGCTGGGGCCGCGGCGAATCGTAAATCGTCGTGGGTTAGGCGTGCAGGTGAATCCCGGTGAATTAATTTTCGGTGTTGGTGTGGTGGGGGGGGGGGGGGGGAGCGAGACGCGGCGGAAAACAGAAGAACCCGAGGAATTACGCAGTCCGTTTACATTAATGAAAATGGGAATGTCGTGTAAGGGACACAGAGAGGAGGGATGCTCTCCTCGAACAGAATAAGCATTCCGTGCACGCGCGCCGTTTCTTTTTCACCTCGTATTCTATCTTTGCGTGGGCGTCGGGGCTGGGCCGAGCGGGGCCGAGCCGAGCGGTGCGGAGCCGAGCGGTGCGGAGCCGCGCGACAATCTCGTCCGCGGCCAACGCGACGTGCACGCTCGATTACATAGCCGCGATTAAGAGCAACAAAGAACATCTTCGCTTATCACTCTTTCCCTCGCTCCAGTAGCTCCGCCGACAACGTGATTGCTGCGCCGCCCGTACGTTGCACTGTTCGTTCATCAAGGGCGCACATTTCACGGGAACACTGGCTACTCGGTACATAGTTCTGCTCTGCTGGATTCCACTTTTGAGTCGATAGAGTTCACAAGTGCCGTTAAGATTTACACGAGTTTAATCTGCTCAAGGTCTACGATACTGTGACAGTGGGGGTAAAACTGTGCGTGTTGGATCCCCTGTGGATCTTGGAATTCCTTAGTACTCACTGTGATTTTTTTGATAGCCTATAACGTCGCACGATTACAGTAAATTCTCGATATACAATCCGCGACAATACTATAAGACACCACTTAAAACGAAATAATTAAGGTAAAGGCACCAGTAGTTGACCATTTTATAGAAAAGCATAAAAAAATAAGGTTTTTATAAGCGCACTTATAAGTGCACTTTTGATGAAAGCGAACCTCGGACGCCATGCCGTTTGTTGTTTAAATTTCAAAACAATAAGAACATTTCAAACCTTATTTTTTATGTTTTTCGTTTAAAGTTTTTTTCGTTTTCGTTTAAAAATGACTAGGGTCATAATCCTCGAAAGGATTATATAAAACAGTTTTTCCCATTCTTCCATTTTTGGTCAACTACTGGTGCCTTTACCTTATGTGTTATATGATAGAACTTTCGATGAAATTTTCAGTACGCGTATAACTAACACAGATCTACAAAACGCATATTTCAAATTTTCATTACTGGCTCAAATAAAACAGTTTTGGAAAATGCCTTTTTTATTTGCTCTTATAATTCGGAGCTTGAATTGAAATTTTTTAAAAATCATTTTTGCACGTCATTTGGTGAGCCAATTCTTCTAATTGTTCAAAGAAGTCAGGTCGTTCGGTCCAATTTAAAAAAGTTATACTGTTTCAACACTGACTGCCAAACTAGAAACCTCAAAAATTCCATGAAATCAAAGTAAGTTATTTAACACGTTGACTGCCGGACGGATTTTCCATGATTTGTCCCAGGCGCCAACATGAACTTTTCATTATGCGATGCATATTATGATGAAATATAGTTCCCAGCAAATAATATGAGTTATAAAATCATGTTTGAAGCATTTTTTTTGGTGGGGGTCACCGGTGCCCCCCACGGCGCTGTAGGCAAGTATTACTTTTTTTTTTTTAAACAATCGTGCTTCGGTTGCTAAGTGATTACTCTCAGTGTTTCGAAAAAAAAAAATTATTTTGTATGTTCTATATTGCATTAATTTCTTCAAACCATTATAGTAACAATGGTATTATTGAAAAATTGATCAGTATCCATATTTACTATAATTATGTACTTTTAGTATTGACCACGCTGCCGGTCACCGGTGGCCCCCACGGCGCTGTAGCAAAGTCGAGTGCCGGTCACCGGTGACCCCCACGGCAGTTAACGTGTTAATGAAGTCGTAAATCACGATGTTCCGGTAAAATTTTTTCCATTGGTTCAATGTTGCTTCTCGCTGTGCATAAATCAGAAATCTCGGCGTCTAAATTTTTGTGGTCGTCGAGTAGGGCGGTCAACGTGCTGAAGGGTGTGCACAGATCCCTGGTAAATCCTGATTCGGGACCGCGTCGCTGGGAATCTCCGTGAAAGTAGCCATTGTTGCACCCGACCTTTCGGACCGCGTTGCGGTGCCAGGGTGGATTGTCCTAAGCGAATGAATGAACGAAACGGCGAGGTAGAGCGGGTGTAGTTGCGGGGAAAGGGAGCAAAATAGACAGAAATGAAGGAGATGGTCAAAGAGAGAGAGAAAGAGAGCGAGCGAGCTGAAGAGCGGGTGTAAACGTCCTCGAACTCGCAAGTGACCAGACACAAATTCGCCGAGTTAACCGGAGCTGCCCGATAAATATCGATGGCATGAGGCACGCTGTCCAGCGTCGTCCCCGAGCAGCCTCGGAGTCTCCTGGAGCCGGGGTGAGGCTGTGAGGATGCGAAAGAGCCGGTCCACCGGGTCTGGCAAGAAAACCAGAGGAAGACAGAGAGCGTGGGAGTGACGTTTGGGGGTGAGCTCGGCTGTAATAGCATCGCCACTGTGTGTCCGTACTGTTGGTACGTATGAACGGTGGGACAGACAGGGTGGCGGAGGGGCAGACAGCAGCACCAGTCGGTCGATACGCGCCCCTTTGGCGACGTACCGTGGCCCGTCCTCGTGCTCCCTTTTCCACCCCTATCTCTCGCTTTCTCTCTCTCCCTCTCTCTCCCACTCCCCCACCCCCTGTGTTCCCCTATCTCTTTCTCCCTCTTTCCACGTCACTCTTCCAGCGTTCTTCCTCTATGCCACCCTGTTACCTCGTCTTCGCGTGTCACGCTGCATCTTCGACGGCATTGTCATCGCTGATTACCGAACCGCCGCCTCATTACCGGAAACGCTGAAGGCGCATCGCGTGTGCACCGTTCTGCCATCCCCCACCCACCCTCCGCAACGCGCCCCCACCTCGAGGATCTCGTGCGAAGCTCGTGCCGGCGAAAGGGAACGCCGTTTCGTTGGAAGATTGCAGGGATCGGATTTGCGATTGTCTTCAAGGACTCCGAGAGGCTGTTGCGTTCGGGGAATTGTTCGAGCGTCGGGAACGGGCTCGTGCGAGCAACCCTTCGTAACGTCGTTCCGTCTGAATACGGCCGGGAAATTGGAGCGGGTCTTGCCGAACGATTGTGTTTTTAACCCCTTGATTACTCGAGTGATGAAAACCTCTTTGTCGGTCGGGATTTCCTAGACGAGACCGGAAAATTTATGGCCACCGCATGCAGCTTGTACAACCCTAATGGGATCGAATAACGAAAACAACGAAGTATGACTTCATTTTGTTCGGAGGCTGGTGACACGTTGACAGGCCTAAAAATTTTCCACAAAATCGAAATAATTAATAGAAACGGAGTATAGGTAGTGGTACACACACTTAACACAAGCACCAAATATCTCGTTCGTTATCGATAATTGGTATCAAAATGAAATAAGGGAACGGTGCTCGAATAATTTAACCAGTTAACTGTGGAATTTAATTTTAAAAATTCCTCGAGGCACGGAATTAAAATCAAACATTGACGAATATACACGTCGAACCGCAGGCCAAATGCCGCTATTAGAAATTTTACGAAAAAAGTAAAGCAAAGTGAGAAAGAATTACATTTTTATTCGATCAGAAATTAACAATTCGTTAACGTTAACCGCACCGCAATAGAGATTTGGTCCGACGTGTATACACGTCAAACGCGCTTAACTGGTTAATAAATTTAATAAGTGTTTTTAAGGGAATGCGCCCAGATCCAAACGAGCGTCGTTTATTGTTTGGAATATCAACAAATTCTTCTGAAGTTGTTTTTATTTTGCGTTCCGAGCGTTCAGTTTCGTTATAAACGCGTAAGATCCGGAGTCTAATGATGGCACGTTAATTTGAGACTCCAATTATGCACCTACCAAGGCTATCTGCAGCGTAAACTGGACCCGGTGTAAGAAAATGCAGGTAGCCACCATGTAACGAGGTAGTTCCTTTGAAAGCTGCGTTAAATTCAAGACTGAATTTCAGGAATGCGGCGCTCCGTATTACGAAATTCCCGACGATCAAGAGAGAGAGAGAGAGAGAGAGAGAGAGAGGAGAAACGAAGATATACAGTTTGCTAGAAACGAGTGGGACCACAGAAACAATATGTTGCAGAAAGAAGTTGAGGAGATTTTCTATAATAAACAAAAAAAAAAATGTTTCGCGAACATTCTTTGGAAGAAGGCCGCGTGGAGAGAGAGAGAGAGTACTTGCCGGCGTTAGTATTAGGAGAGCAATGTGTTGTTCGATAGCCGTGTTCCATTTATGCCACGATAATCGCGAGTGTTCGCAAGTCGTCCCATAAAGCGTGCTACGTACGTAGCCAAGGGCGAATTCTCGACGCACAAATAATGAGGAATATTGCTTTAGTCGCGCGCGAGTAATTCGCTTTAATTTTGTATCCGAGACGCTGAAGCAGCAATATTGCATACGACGAAGACATCCACGGCCACGCGTGTCTGTGTGTATATCGCCCTTGGTAATTCCTTCATTTCATAGGGGAACGAGAAATGCCATTTACGCTCTGCCATCCAGACGTTCGTTATAGCCTGAATAATTATTACGTCAATTTGCTTCTGCCAATCCCATGTTGTCCGTAGAATCCGGCCGCGTTTCGAGGAGGGAACGCAGACTAATTTCGTAGAATTCGTTTTCGATTCGAGAGAGAACTTTCCATCGCCGCGGATTCGCCAGAAAGAAATTCAACGCGGCGCTCGGACAATTTCAACAAAGAATGGTCGAAAATAAAAGAGAGATTTAATTAAGAGCCCCGCCGAACTTTCCGAACTAGAGCGAATAAGGAAAAATATTTTTTCGCTCCCGAGCAGTCTATTAATTTCCGCCTGCTCCCCCATTATACCGTGTGGAATATCAGTTTGGAATTGAATACCGCTCGTCGGCCCGGAGTCATTAGTACGGGAATCGATTAAAAATGTGTCCGACCAGTTCAGCGAGCCAGTTGTTATAAACGTTTAACTCGTTTATAGCTGCGGACGTTTGCATAACCTGGAACACGTAACAGTCTTTCGTACTAGCCGGACGACGCGCGCCGCGCTTCCGATGCGTTTTGCACGTCGAGTCCGATGCATCTGCATGCCCGAACGTTATGAATTTTATGCACGATCCCGCAATACGATTTATTAATTGGCACAGTTCAATTTTTATCGTTCCGCCCGGACTCGTCGGCGAACGTATCTCTGGATCGCTTTTTTTCGCCCGTTTTACTTCCCATCAAATACGAGCTATACATGTATCAATTTAAATGAAAACATGACGGTACATAACATAAATGTAATTTGTTTTTACTCGTTCTTTATCGGTATATATCGTTACACTTTAAAAATCATTTCATTTAAACGACCGTGTCTGGACTTCTGAAAAAAATCGATCCGTGAACACCAATTTTTAGCCACTTTTTCACCTAAATCGCCGGTAATATCACGATTGATGGTGGTCTTTAAATCATCTAGCGTTGTCGGCTTATTGGAATAAATCGACGATTTGACATAGCCCCGGAGAAAGTAATATAATGGTCGCCAGTTCACATCAGCATTGCGAGAGAGATTACACTTTTCTCTCATTAATTGAACAGGTTCATTATTTTTTATTTTCAACAATTTCTACACGCGGTGCGACTGTAGATTTGATCACGATAAAATGGCAGCTGATACTCACGAAATCTCGATAGAGGGAAGCAAAAAATATGGCTGTAATAAGCTGTCGAATATCTACGGTACTATTTTGACAACCCTGTAGAGTTCGATCGAGTACGTCACACGCTGGAATCTCGCATTTGAATATTCGAGAAATTGCAAATTTCAGAGTCCTTCGTATGTCACCGAGCGGTCATGCATATCGATCGCCGCCGTCTCGAATTGTACTCAATACCATTGTCCTATCTCGTCCTCTCAATGGCTTCTTAAATCTTAAGAGTGAACGCGAAATGCGATGCGATTTTTTTATGATACTCTCGGCATTGTGTCCTCTCAGCCGAAAGTTACGATGATAATAACAGGACCTGCAGGGGCTATCGTCCGATGATTTACATTTGAACGGTGTCCTTTAAGTTCCTCGGCGCTCGCGGGAGCTTTATCCCCGAAAGGAAAGTTTGTTCGAAAAATTTATAATCGTCCCAAGATCCTCTATCCCGATGACATTAATTTTGCACACGGTTTTGTATTCAGGTTTCATAAAGGCGACACTCGTACAGCTTTGAAAATTAGTTTAGGTACTAATTTATTCATTGTACTTTGAATTTTTGTGATTGCCGTACCGTTTAAACATAAAAATTCGTGTAAAAAGTATATTCTTCTTGAGAAATTGTAGAGGGTGTCTCACCTAACTCGAGCATCTAATCTATATTACACGTCGTTGGATTCGTCTTGACCTCGACTATCGTACAGCGATAATAAAAATATATCGTTCCATTTAACACGTTAAGTGTCAAATGTCATTCCCAGAGATTCTCACAAAAAATCAAAGTAATTTAATTAATGAAAACGAAACTAGAAATTCTTAATGTATTATAGGGAATGCTGTTTTAACCCTTTTGAATTCTAAAGATCGTAATAAAATTCGATTTATCTGGATATGTCAAAATGAATGTCTAAACCTAGTCAAAAATCACTGTCAATCATATGTGACTGACATGGCAGTTAATGTGTTAAAAAAATTCCTTGAAATCTCAAAAAATATAACCTTGAAGAAATTTTTTTGCTTTCAGCTAATGTTTTCCTCTGAAATTTTTTTCTTTCATGAGAAACAAGCGAGATATTTTAGATGCTCGAGTTAGGTGAGACACCCTGTATATGCGTGTATAAGCTTTGTGTCGTTTAGCCTGCGAAATTGTCTCGTTGTCTAGGAGTGAATTTGCCGATCACGCATGATCGCCTACTTTGTATTTCAAGTTATCCTTCGAGTAGTTACTTCTGCTTTGTGTCAGACATCAGGTACGATTCCGTCCCTCGTGGTTAACGACCTAGGTCCGTCGACCGTTGCTTGCGGTTAATTAGTAACTGTGTATGGCTCAAAGCAACTTTAGACGGGTACGCGTGTCCTTTGCCCTGCTTCGCATGACTTTATTGTATGCCCAAGGCTTACGAGATTACGCGTACCATTTATAATGAGCAACGAGCATGAATCCTGTGCCCTCCTCTGCCTCCGTCTTTTGTGACTTTCTGTTTTTCCCGTCTTCTCAACTTCTCGAGTATTGTAGGGTTACAATCACGTATCTCTTTCATCTTTGAAAGTCGACAACATGCCTTTATGGTACGGATACTGAAGATAATTGAACACAATATGCCTTTGTATAAAAGCCATTTTTAATAAGCTGTGGGCCAAGGAAGTAAGAGGCCGATGCTGAACGGGTAGAAGCTCTTCAAAGTTTTTAATGCTTTATGTTGCGAATGAACAAAGACCCTCCGAGGATTTCTAATGCATCTCTGGAACCATTAGAGGATCGTCAAGGTTCTTTGGTAGTCTCAGAGATCTCAAGAGACCTGTGAGCATCCTGAAAAAATACATACACGACGTTAGACGATCTACGGGAGGCTATTAGAACCATAAAATGCTTCCTGAGGGTTCATTGGAGGTACCCAGGATCCCTAGGATGTTCACTGAGGTCTTCCAAGGATCTTAAACAGCTTCCAAAAACCATTAACCGCTCTTCAAGAATCCATAAAAGGCTCCACGGAACTCTAAATTGTCTCTGGACCCTTCAAGGGTATCCAGAAGGTTCCAAGGACCACAAATTGCTCTTCAAGAATCCATTAGGGGCACCAAGGAACTTCAAATTGTTTCAAGAATCACTGAGATTCTTCAAGGATCTTAAACAGCTTCCAAAAACCATTAACCGCTCTTCAAGAATCTATAAAAAGTACCACGGAACTCTAAATTGTCTCTGGACCCTTCAAGGGTATTCAGAAGGTTCCAAGGACCACAAACGGCTCTTCAAGAATCCACTAGGGGCACCAAGGAACTTCAAATTGTTCCAAGAATCACTGAGATCTTTCAAAGATCTTCAGAAGGTTCCAAGATTCATACTCTCCAAGGATCCACAGAAGAAGACACTTGAGATGTTCCAAGGATCGCTCAGAGGTGTTAGGGACTACTGGAGGCTCTCTGGGAGTCCATATAAAGCATCGAGGACAACTAGAGGTCCTTGAAGGGCTTCTAGGAGCTACAAAGTCCAGTAAAGCTTTTTCACAGACCCTTAAGGGCCTGCTAAGAAACATATTATAGATCCTCAGGAGCTTCTGAAAACTATTGCAGATATTCAATGTTGTCTAGCAGAATTGTAAATTCTCTTGAGGTAGAAACAAGTCTAAAAATTTTGAAGTTCTTTTACAGAAAATTTATGTATACAACCTACATACATGTGTCCCTGAAAGTCCGGCTCTGAATGGCATGGTAAAGATTGCAAATTTCCAGGAATTATACATTCACATCGAATAGTTGATATCCGGGCCGCTCGAGTCCTCTGTAGATTAATTTCTACGTTGCCTGATTTCTGTTATTCCTGGTTAGCGGAAGAAGAAAATAGTTTGTCTCCGAGGAACGTTGCCGTTTACTTTTCCAATATCCATTTGAGTTTGGCGGAAGCGCCACTCGGCCAACAAGGTCCAACCGGTCTCAATCCCCCATACCCGCGGACAGCCCCTTTAAACTTTTCGTAAGCCCCGACACCCTCGAAACCTGTCGAGATCTCTCGATCGTTGCAGAATGTCTGCGACTTCTGAGATCTCCGTGATCCGAGGTATTTCGGAGTTCAACTGGATCTCCTGACATTTCCAGGATATCCAAGCAGCCTGACAGCTTGGTAATTTGTTCGTGCCAGTTCCGCGGGTCTACATTATACGCATTCCGCGTTTGTGATTCTACATACTTGGCGTTGAACGCGGTCGTCAGCTTAATGTTGACAACATGTCTGTCGGGATTTTAGCGATGGGACGCGAAAAACCGGACCTGTGGATTAGCTTTGGTCAAAACTGGGACATGTATGTGTTCAGACCTGGTACTTACACTCCCGGACAAAAAGATAGCACATGGGTAATATTTCCATATTTTGAATGGTATGTTCATAGTTTCCTAAATGTTACAGATTGTATGTAAACAGCACGTCTTGGGAGCGTAGTAAACAAGGTCGAAGCTGGAAGTATTTGTTTTTATTTCAGTTTCTCAACTGAAACGACGGCAGCAACGAAAACGACAGCAACGACGGTAATGTAACAAGTTTACTTGAGAAACATTAATGTAAAAAATTCTTCTTACTTGTGGATAAAGAAACAGTTAAGCCCAGAAAACTACATGCCTCTTGCAAGTAGTTTATCATCTGTCATTGGTCTCTGTTAAGTCCAGTATTGTACCAGATCTACAGCTTCTAAACTAGCCATACCAAATCAGTCGAGTACCATTAATCCCGCAGGACCGTCGCAACTCTAATCTGATCCCGGAAGTGTCATTTAAAACAGTTCGATCGTCTGTCTGTCGAGTTTTTAGTAGGCTATACCGCTTCGAGAACGCAACGCGTGCAGTCAGTGTTAGGTCGCAATCAGGCCGTTTATCTTCTAGATTCCGGAGCATTGGTCTCAATTAAGTTCAGCTGTGTACCTAATCGTTTCCACCGGTCCTAAACTATCCATACCAAATCTGTTAAGTACCATCGATCCCTCGGGGCCATCGGTACGCTAATCTCAACTCCGGGAGTTCCCGTTTAAAATAGCAAGAGGATAACCGAGCTGAAAGGAGCCCAACCGGTGCTGTATCTGGCCGCTGGAAAATCCATTTTACAGTCAGATTGCTCGTTTACCTGCTTTCGCCGGGTCGACTTTTAAACAGATTCCGGGTGACCGTAACTTCGTATCGATTCCTCGCGTCCCGTTTCCCCTTCCTCCCCTCGCCGCGGCTTCCGTTTTCTTTTTTATCGTCGGCCTGGTCTTTCTTCTCGCAGTACGGATTACAACGGATCAGTCGATTACCGTGTCGAGGGTTGGGCGCACCCGACACCCTCCGCCAACGCAAACATAGAGGCCAAGTAGGCCAGATTGGACGGCGGGGGAAACTTTCAGTACAAAGACGGAACACCCAGCCCGGAATGAAAACCGCGCCTCTATTTCGCACGGTACAGCGGTACAATAGCGCACGGTTGAATTTACATCGGTTCGGGAACGAGTTTTTTCAAGAACTGCTTGCGAGAGGAGCGAAAATTTTATTACCAGTCATTCTCGTCTTATCCCTATAATTGTAATGTCAAAGGATAGCCGATATTATTCCGATTAAAATGAGTCCAAACACGATGCTAATCGGACTATTTTTATCGATTTGAGTACATAATTCAGTTCCGTATTACGGGCCTGGCCAACTGCTCGAGTCCTACCCCCACTACCGCGCTTCGACTCGCATGAGAGCAGTAGTGGGGGTAGCGGCTCCGAGCGTCGTCAGCTCCTCTCCTTCTTTTCCCCTTCCACTATCCCATTCCCCCACCATGAGTACACTCCAACGTGTGGTGTCAATCCCCGATGCGCACGCGCAACGTGTCACATATTACTCTGATCATCAGAGAGGGGGTACATTGTATTCCCCTCGATTTTCTCAACCTTTCGATTGAATCAATAAAATTAGTCCGACTTACCTCGTGTTTGGACTCATTTTAATCGGAAGAATTTCAGCCGTCTATTGGTGCTACAAATATAATGGTAAGATGACAATTAATGAAAACAAAGTCTTCTTTGTTTACTTTTTCCGGCCGTTATACATATATAAAATGTTAGGTGTACTTAAAAGCATTAATGCAGTGGAAGCATAAAACGGCAGAGCGCCGTTTCCACAACGTAATAGATAACGTAACAGTTTCCAACGTTATAGGCAAAGTTATTAACAATTGGTAGCGAGACTCGTAAACTGGAGATCATCGCATCAAATTCCGGTTGTCCACAATTTTGATACATATTTTTCCGTAGTTTCATTATCATTTACAATTATGGTTAAAAATTATATAGGAAACTTTCAGAATTACCATGCATTAGCAACCGGCTGCGATGTTTCAATTATTCACCATCTACTTCAAGCACCCATATACACAAATATGACAAAGTATATCTGGAGTGACGTCAAATGAATTTCAACCCGCGAAATATTTTTTAACGCGAACCGAATAGCTTTTCCTGACGAAGTAAAGAGCATGAAGTGTACGTGTCACAAACAATTATTTATTCAATGCTCCTGGTGACGAAGTTTTCAAGAAGAATCATTTACATCGTAGTTATAAGTGAAATTATGAAGAAATTTTTAAAAAATTAAAATCAATCGTGATTTGATCAGATGATCTCCAGCTTACTAGTCTCGCTAACAAATAATTTCGCCAATGCTACATTCAAAACACAACTCTGTCATTGTATACTTATACTGCGTATCGAAGGTACGTAACTTTTAACTGTTTACAGTGAATTCTCGATATGTGTCAACAACACGGGTCTTCCCAGTGACATATATCGTCCAGGAGACATACGTACGTACGTAGCACCTCACGGGGTATACCCCGCGGTAGTGGGGATGATTTCGCGACGTTTATCGTCCAGGCCTTAGCGACATATACAGGGTGTTCAGAAAAAACCATTCAGTATTTATATGGTATATAGGATACACTGTACTGAGTAAAAAAGCTTTAGTAAACATAGGTCGAAAGGTCAACCGTTTCTGAGATATAAACATTTTTGTTTGCTAGTATCATGATTGACTTACTATATCTCATTAACGTTAACTTTTCGTTAAATTATTTATGTCACATTTTGTAGTTGAAATATATCATAATCGTAATTGTGTTTTTGTTTTATAAAAAATATACAATTACATAAAGAAATATATGGTTTTCTAAAACTATAAGAGGTGTACGAATACTTTGTACACTCACTGTATACTACCACCGTGCAAAAGTAAATTAAAATCGAAAACGAATGCGTCGGGTCCATCCGTTGTAAGTGTCGGGAGAAGAGTGGGGCTGGTTCGTGTAAATTTAACCGTGCACTACTGTGCTAGCCGTTTCAGTTGGTGGCCTCGTACCCATTTGTCGAAACCGAGAAAGAATCTGGCCCTCCGCGGAATTCCGCGCCCCAGGGCTGTTGCCCGCACTACTGCACGTGAAATCATAATACGCCCTCGCACAGAGATAAACATCCTTGCCTCGCAAATTGCGGCAATTACCGCGCGTTCCATAAATAGCTCGATTCCGCTCGTCAAGGGAAAGGGTTCGCCACGCCTTGTAAATAGCCTCGCTCCTGCTCGCGGCCTCTTTATCGGACTTCGGTCACAGTTTGCTGCAGAAACTGTGCCCTTTCGAGAATCTAGGTGCACAAAGAAAACATTTCACGACTATTTATAGGATCGATTGTAATATGTTGTTAATTGAGTGCGAGGCAGATGATCCTGTGTGAACAAATAGGTTAGAAATCGAGAATAACATTTTTCCGTTCGAGGCTTCGTTCTTTCGAGAGTTATTAATTAGAAATATAGAGGAAGGTTGTTCACCTACGTTTTTAAGAATGTTTGTCTCGAAGATTTGTCGAGTGCTCGTGGACTCGATCAATTTTCTAACTTCATTTTCTACGCAGCAGGATCTCACATGAAAGGGCTTAGCACAGTGAATTCTTTTTATATCGTTGGCGACATATATAGAGAAATCACTGCACTACATTTTTGACTCATTTATTCCTGCATAATAACCTGAATATTTAACTGTTCTGTCGGAAGGCTAGAGCATGCGTACGAAATCCAGCGTTGACTTTCTGCAAAATGAGACTCTTCGAATAAATGGAATTTCATGTCATGTTTTGTACTTATCTTCTCACACAGAACAAGTGCATTCGAGCAATCTTCGCTGGAGAACTTTGGGCTTCATAAAGCCGCGCTTGCAATAAGGACACGAGTTTCTTCTGAAGTTCCAGATGAAAAAATTCTATTGTATTTTGTCGATTTCCTTTTCCACATAGAACCACTTCTTTTCTGATGATACCGTTGCTTACAGGTCACCTTGCGTTGCTTCTTTATAATATCGAGTGAACAGGCAACTGTATAGATAGGTCCCGAGATACAGCCGATAAGCTGAAATTGAATGTTTTCTCGATACCTCGTGCAGTCAAGTTTCTTTCTTGGCGCGGAGAAGGTTGTATTTTTAAAAGTGCCTTGCGAAGCGTTTCGAGAATTGAAGTTTCCCAACCGGAAACGGACCGTAATAAAATTAGTTCGTTTGCTCGGCTCGTTATCACTTCGCAGGGTTCAAGCTTATTTTTCCCGTTGCACGGTTCCATTCAATCAGCTTGAAAATACGATTGTCGCCAACGACGTCATCAAGCTGAACCCAGCTTGATGCAAATTGCGCCGAACCGAGCATTTCTCTGTATTTTCTTCGTCAGCTGTCAGCAAACAATTTCCCCGTACTTTACGTTGATAAACTGGTCACCGAGAAGACAGCAACAATTTTAAATCTATATTTCAGACGTCAGAATAGTGGCATCGATTCTGAGTCGTTGAAAGCGACCTAGACGAGAATCTATGAATCAGTAACGAAAGCTTTCATAAAAATGAATATTAAAATTGTGCTCCTCTTATTACTATAATTATTTCGTTCCCGTTATTTTTTGTCCATAGTTCGGACGAATAACGATCCTCGTAGATAATTTTTTTATCCAGAAAGCTTAAAAGTTTTATTTATAGCTGATCCGATTACAGTTAGAATTAACCGGATTACTTGTTTGTACGTCAGCATGAATCTCTGGACGTTGATCCTGTTCAGCAAGCAGCATTTAATCCTTAAGTGGTTAGGTAATTTACGAAGCACCTCTTTCTTCCAACTCGATTGCGAGGATGTCGGCCGTTTAATACAAAAATGAACATGCGCGTTCCATAATATCAATCAGGGACCATAACTGTTATAACCAAAAAGAAAAAAAGTCTTGGGGTAACAAGCATTTCATCGGCTAAAATCGTATTGGTTACAAACAAGGATTATAAGTAACCGAAAATTCTAAATGGTAAATGTTATCGCTGAGGGAAATTCATTTCGACACAGTTTTCTTTCGATATAAGGGGATGTCTCGGGACCTTTATTTCTTATTTCGAAATAAAAAGCGTCATCTTATATCGGAATAAAGTTGTAGATATTGACGATCGCTCGAGCTTATCTCGACCGCTACGGATCACGAATGACTCCGTGACGGCATACAGTTAAACCAATTAGATACAAATAATTAAACTATTAAAATTGGAAATTTTTCTTTTTGTCCAAATCGGCCGGTTTTTAGAAATCTCTTTCTATTCGAGGAAAGCGTGGGGGTTAAGAAAAACGATGAATAACATTTGGAAAGTCTGAAGGTAGTCTGGCGATAAGCGTCGAAGTCGATGTCTTCGAGTGGAAGGGTGAGGGGGATGGGAGGAAATTAATTAATCGATGCCGATTACGATTCGAGCAGATTTTCCACGGTGTTCCGTCCGGTTCTGTTTCCCTTCGACCCAATCATCTTCAGGACTCGCTTTTGTCTCGTGTTCCTTAACGATCCGATCCACCCCCTGGCAGCTTTTCCTTTCTCAAGTATTTCAATATTCAACGTTTTCGTCCCCTGGGCGGAGCTCGCCTTGCCCTTCGGTGCATTATGCACGATATTCCAGCGATAAGTAATCAACGAGTTAATTAAAGGACTCGAATCTTGTTGCTGAGGCCGACTCCTCCGTCTGCTTCGGAGATGTCTGACCTTACGCGTGCTGTCTCCACTATCGATCGGACCATCGACTCCTCGTACCACTTGCTCGATCGCGTTTTGTACGCGTGATCGACGTATCAGACCATCCGTGGCAGTTGTTTTTACAAAAGTTTGCTGTTGCAATTTTCATGCGCTCACGCGACGCAGTTGCTTTGCAGACTTTTTTCTTTTTTACGACACGTTTTATCTCTAACGAAATAAACATGGAAACTTCGCGTTTCGCAAGTTCACATTTGATATAGGTGCACAAATTTTACGGTTCAGTTGTATGCACGTGTATGCATATTTTTCCTGAAATATTTCCTAGGAATTTTAAAGCCTGCCTGACGAGGTCATTTGGCAAATTATGATGGCGGGATTGTGTAAATGGTACACGTAAATGATTTTCAATAAATCGTATGCACAGTCTTTCGATGTTATACTATATTATTATTATCACGTGTAGTTAGAGTGTTAACAGGATATTTAGTAGCATTAAAAAAAAAGTTGTTTATCATGTTATTTCTACAGGTTTTCATTATTATCTTTGATGCGGTGTCTTTTTCAGTGGCTTTTCGGTATCGTGTCTGTTACTCCTTCGTTTTTACTCAACTGTTTTAAGTCTCGAAACTTCTATCGATACAGTATAAAAACGGGAACACGATACAAATAGTGAGTGACCATAACTTCGATATATTCTCTTGTCGGAACTCGTAAAAGCGCTTCGTAAAACATACACAACGGAAAGTTTCATCGCATTCATGAACTTTTTAGTTCGTTCGGAACGCAACCCTTTTATAAAAATCATCCCCCGATTTCAGTTTTTCTGAGCAGGGTCTGCCGTTAGACAGAAAACATTCGACGGAAATCATAAACGCGATTGTTCGACGAATCATTTCTATCACCGTATGGTATAATAATCGTTACACAATTTTTAAGCTCTATCGACAATCCAGGAAATAGTATTGAATATCCAGTTTAAAAGTTTGTCTGAAATGTCTTTTCACAGGGTCACTAGTTTACGAGTAATTTCGAGTCTTGTTGCGCGATACGAATACTTTTTGCCGGTAACGTGGTTTGTATCAATACGGATACCACGACGCAATAAGATGAAAAAGTTATTGAATTACGCGAGCGATGAAACGTTGCTGAAAAGCGACAGCGAACACGACGACGAGTTAATTCGTTTTCCCCAGTTAACGGTTTAGAGGAATTCGCTATCCTCGTCTTTTTTTCTCGGAATGTTCGACAAATGGCATACTTCTTCATCCACAGTTTTCTCAGCGGAGGATCAACATGAGAATTTAGGAGCCTCGAGGGTTCGAAAATGTCGCTCGAATCCGATTCACTTAATTCTCGGCGCGATACAGTTCTCAATTTGTGGGGAAGCAATCGACGGGAACAGGCCACGGAGTGTCAAGAGATGGAAAACGAAGGGAGACCAGGAGACAGAGAGAGAGAGAGAGAGAGAGAGAGAGAGAGAGAGAGAAAGGAAAGGAAAGAGGAAAAAAGGATTTATTAATGGGAAGAAAGTGGAGGAGGATTCTGTGGCGAACAGCGCAGCTCGAATCGACGGAATAAATTTTACGGGGACCAGTGACTTTTCCATTTCCTTCGCCGCAGGAAATTGAAGAGTTCGGTTAAATGCTATCGATGTATCGAATTGCTTGAATATTACGACGCCAGTTTTCGGTGCGACGGGACGTCACCGCGTTTTTCAGGCCGCAGCATACCGGCGAGAAACACTGAAATCCTGGCGGAAAGTCAAAACCGAAAATGGTTGAATTCTCTGAATCTATACCGAGTGAATCTGGAAACTGAAACTGGTCGAAACTCTGCCCCTATTCCAGCTATTTCACATTTTCTATCTAGCTGTACCGTGACTTTTTTTCACAGAATTGCATCCCTGCAGTTGCAATTGCAGACACAGAAGAATTTTTATTTTTATCGATTTGATTCCTCGTGTTCTTTAGAACGGAAAGTAAATATCAGGGTACGAAGAGTTACAAGATTTAATATTTTAATATATCCTCTTTATAAAAATATTCTCGAGATAGGTCACACTTTCTAGATTAAAAAAAAAAATCAACATCTCTGAATTTCCTTATATTCGTTTTTATTGTGATATATCGAAATAGTTTGTCTTAGGAAATATTAATTTTGGACTTTCGTCATTTTGTAGGAAATTGAACCTTTTCCCTGGTTTCGTTCGAACGCTGCCAATAGTAATTGCGCAATAACGAACGAGCCATTGGTTATTGCTTCTAGAGCTTCTCAATGGCCGTGAACAACACCGTGTATCAAGCTACACGGTCGAATCGAGAGCGCTTTGACGTAATAGCCGAGGCCTTTGCACATAGTGCACGGAATGTTTATTTTACAAGGGAAAATATACAACTGTAGCCGATAAAACTGAGCTGTCTCGCAAAAATACAATATTTTTCATACCTAGATACGCTTGCCAGTGCGATAGCCGCGCTAAATGCAACGGTGTAGTAATAACACAGAAGTTTTGCAGGAGGCACACTGAAACTATTGACATTTTTCTTTGTTAGCGAATTTAAACGAACATTTTTTCGACATTCGGAGTACAATTTTTGCTTTTCCAGCGAACCGCAGAACCTTCTGCATTCATAGCCCTTGAAAAAATCGCGAAACACAAGGTTTCAGGATAAAAGTAATCTCCCACAGTATTAGCGAAGAGGGGGAACATTTTTCTACATTTATTCATAAAAGCGTTAACGTACATTGTGAACTCGATGTAAATGGAATTTAACGTAAATTCGCATTTTTTGTAGAAAAATCAGTTCTCGTCGCTGGTCGTTCCAGCGAAAATAGAACGAGACACTGTAAAATTCTACGAAACATATCACGCGACAATTCCGTGACGATTTTCATGCACTCCGTGCGCATAAAATGTCGTTTCTCGCCAACAAATTTAACAAGCATTTTTAGTGTCTTCCGTTTTGATGTACACCGATATTAGGCTCGCTCAGCCACACCGTTCGACAGACCGCACGTTATCACCGTTCCCTACATTATAGATATTCTACCAATACGCACGCGGAGCCATCCTGCACGCGCGTGTCTGAATTTCAAATTTCGATTTTCCAGCAGATGCGAAGGCTATAACGACTATTTTATCCGCATGTTATTTCCACGTCGTAAACCCCGCGCTACGTGCTGCAATTTGATAATAATGATCAACCAGAGATAATGCGTGCCACACGGAACACGTGTACGTGCTGTATTATCCTTGGGCAGTGACAAATTTTCCGAGTTGCAACAGTTGGATTTTATTTGTGGCCGATCGAATCACGGTGTTCGCGAGCTTTCGTATCTCGAATCGGCCCCGATGCGGGTCAACTGCTTGCTCGCGATCAACTTTAACGCGCTTTAAATGGCTCTTCCATCATCGATGATTCACTGTACCGTTACTATGTCGACTGTACCGGCCCACGGTGACCGACAGTATGAAATCGAAATAGAGAATAATTGAAATATACGATTACCCCCGCGAATATAATGTGATTTTTCTTTCATATTTTGGGAAAGGTGAAACACAAGGAAACAGTCCCAATCATTCGTTTTTCATATGTATGTTACAGTGAAACACCGAAATCTGGAGAATGTCGACTTTCACCGGTGAATGTCAACATTCACATAGTCGCTTGGTGTATGTCCGAAATATTTGCTAAATACCCTTATTTCTGACTTACACCGGTAAATGTTGACATTCACCATGCACTAATGGTGAATGTTGAACATATTGGAGATTTATATTTTCTTCTCCGTAATTCAGTCGCTATAAAACGTCACGCCAAGTCGTGATTAATTTCGGGTTATGTGCGTTACGTTACATTTCCTCATAAAAAAGGTTTAGGGTTAGGGTTAGGGTTAGGATTAGGGAATCACTTGGGGGTAGAAGGGGGTGAATCGACTTTCGAGTAGAACTACGGGATTAGGTAAGGGTGGTATGCCCCTGGTAAATCCTCCCAAAATTTTGTTATTTTCTTCCTACGACGCTCGGTTTAGGAGATGCAACGATTTTTAGAGGAGGCGAAAATAAATTTGGACCTCCACCAGAGCCCAGATAGCACTGGACGGCTTAAAGACGTCTGTTTTACGTCCATTTTTGGTCTGAACGTCTTACGTCCTAAAAAGACGTCTTTAAGACGTCTTTTACGAGTCGTCTTTAAGACGTTTCATTTCTTGACGTTTCAGTCATTCTAAACTGTTAGAGAAAAGCTTTACAAACTGTACACACGCAACACAATATAACGCAGTTTTCCATCCTTCCAATAGACGTTTATTTATTTAGGAAAGTTAAATAACTAAATTGTTAATTTAGTACTATTATAATATATTACATATATATTCGCAATAGAATTTAGCAATAAATATTGTTTAATAATAAAACTATACATTATATATCACAAATCCAACATCCAAAATAATATATCAAAATAAATAGATAAATAAATAAATAAGTTAAATAAATAAATAAAGCATAAAATGTTAATGTTCGCGGATATGCTGAAAAACATTCTTTTAATTTATTTTTTTTTATTTATAAATAAATAAATAAATTAATTAATTAATTAAATAAATAAATAAAGCATAAAATGTTAATGTTCGCGGATATGCTGAAAAACATTCTTTTAATTTATTTTTTTTATTTATAAATAAATAAATAAATAAAGCATAAAATGTTAATGTGCGCGGATATGCTGAAAAACATTCTTTTAATTTATTTTTTTTTATTTATTTAATTTTTTTGTTATATCAAACATTCAATTTATATTTCTTGTACATGTATACAATATTTTTCTCACAAGAAAAAATGTGGCTTAAAAAATATTTTTCCAATATTTGACAAACATATCTATCTAATATTTTTGTGGTACTAGGGGTCTGTTTCGGGACGTCTTGAATACGTCTGTTCGAGACGTCTTAAAGACGTCGAACGGACGTCTTAAAGACGTCTTTAAGACGTACAGTTTTTTCACAAAGACGTTCCAGAGACGTTCAGAAGCCGTTCGGAAGACGTTCGTAGGACATTCAGACGTCTAATAGACGTCTGAACGTCTTTGACAGACGTCTCTGTGCTATCTGGGAGCATATCTGTGATTGTCGACATACACCGGACAGGCTCCGAATATACAACAATGTAATAAAATATTCGATCTTTCACCGACGTATTTGGTATCTGTTGACATTCACCGGTGAAAGTCGACATTCTCCAATTTCGGTCATTCACGGTAACATGTACACTACCGGCCATAAGTGTTTACCCACCTTCAAATTTCGTTAGTATTCAAATAATAGGTATTTTATTGTTATGAAAATGTCCGTAGCATTAAATCCTAATTATAAGGCTAATAAAAAAACATCCAAAATATTCTGTACATACACAATCAGGTACTGTAAATGAGTTTACAGCTTTTTATGAAAAACGACAATTTTGGAGTTCAGGTAAAGACACCCATTTTTCTGAAATTTTTATAACGGTCAGTAGGGAATATGAACGCAGGTAATACAGGTATCTTAGTCTTCTCAAATTTCATACTGCACTTCATACTGCATTAAGCTTTCATACAGTAAACAGTTGATTTTCACGTGCCTAAAGAATTTTGCGAAAATTTCAAATAATGTCAGGGAGAAAGAATTATCGATTGAAACGCGCGCTCTAATAGTGTCCCATCATAGCTTCGGAAAAAGTAACAGAGAAATAGCAAAGTTATTGAAGCTGAACCGTAGAACCGTGGACTACAATGTTAAAAAATATGTGGGTGGGTAAACACTTATGGCCGGTAGTGTATATGTCGTGGATTTAAGCGTGTTTATTAGGTTAAGCATTTGCCGGAGTCGGTTGCCGAGTGCTCGCGCGTGTATTTACATTGTAGCGCGGCCGAAACGTTCGAGCGGCCGCGACAAACAAAATCGGCTTCTTTGTAATGCGTGCACGTGGACGGAGTGACTCTGCGGAGTGGGGAAAATGGGAGGCAAAGCCCTCGATGGCCCGAGATCGGCCGGCAGATTTTGTTTAGCACTCGAACGATCGAGATCGGTGTCTCCGCGGAGTCAATCAGTCAGAGCAACTCGACAACTCGATATCTCGGCAAAATGAAACGCGCGAACTCCGGGTCGCGTCGAAATGTTCGCGCTACGACATATACAGGGTGGGGCACCACATTTTGCCATCTAGATTTACGTCATTATTATTACGCATAGCAAACAATTTTTTAGGTGAAGTTGAATGGTTTTGAGAGGGGCACATTCTGATGGTACATTTTTTTTGTAGGTGGACGTGTAAAGGACATATGAAGGTCATTCGTGTTTTTTTAAATAGAATCATATATTTTTTATTGCATCAGCTGATGCTCCTTCATATTAGTTTAGGAGATATTTAGCTAAAAAATAGGAGAAATTTGTGCCTTTTGAGTATGCGTAAAATGCTTTTGCGGCTAATTCCAGCTTGTTTTTCGATTTCGCGAGAGCTAACGGATGTATTTAACGTAATTGCGGCTAACACTACAATTTCTTTTGCTTCATTTGTTATTGTTTTATTACGAATTGCCTTTTTGCGTAATAATTGCCCCGTCTGGTGACATTTTTTAAAAACATAATCAAAGCTACGGCGTGATGGATGATTTCGTTGAGGAAATCTATTGGCGTATAATCATTCTGCATGTGTAGCACTTTTCCCAGCTTCAAAATAAATTGATAACATGTCTATCTTTTCTTCTTTAGAATACTTCATTATGAAGCGATCAGAGACGTAAAAGAGATTAAATTTCACAATAAGTAGGAGAGCAAGAATTATCAACACAGAAAATGTAAATATTTACATTGATAATTCTTGCTCTCCTGCTACATTACCACATTGAATTCATAATATTGACCAGAAAGTCGAGATTTCCTAACAAATTAGAATTAAAATATCTGCTGAACTAATAATTTTTTTACACAAATAGATTAATACTTTTTTGTAAAGAATATGAAGGAGCATCAGCTGATGCAATAAAAAATATATGATTCCATTTAAAAAAACATGAATGACCTTCATATGTCCTTTACACGTCCACCTACAAAAAAAATGTACCATCAGAATGTGCTCCTCTCAAAACCATTCAACTTCACCTAAAAAATTGTTTGCTATGCGTAATAATAATGACGTAAATCTAGATGGCAAAATGTGGTGCCCCACCCTGTATAATTCTATAAGAACATTATTCCCATCTCAGTTTTCGGAAAGTTCGGAGAACGAGCTTGCCCGATACCTTTCTCGAAGTCTCCAGCCGCCACAGAGTTGTAAAAAAAAAACTCGAAATTTTCATCGTACGGAAGTTCTTTCGTCAGTAAAAACATACCAGGCGAAGTTCTCTCGAAAGCAGTCCGGCGTTAGGAAAATAAACCGAGGGATGCTTTCGAAGCTCGACAGGCTTTTGGCTGCTGGCTGGCCGGCGGAAAATTGTCACGAATAATATTTTCGCGTTCCCTGCGAAGGGCCGGAGGGTGTGACGGAAGGGATGGGGAGCTCGATCGAGCTCGGAAAAATCACATTTCCGAACGGCGAGTTGCGGCGTGGCGAGGGGCGGCAGCTTTGACATGAGACGACAGGCCGGGAGAAGTCGTCAGGCGTATTTGCATCAAAGTTGTTTCGCCGTCTCGTGGATCCGAGTTTGCCGCGTATAATTTACCCCGGCAGCTCGACGGCAGCAATGTATTTCGATAAAAATCGGTCGGGCCGAGCGTTGAAGCCCGTTTGAATCGCTCTCGACGCGACTCATGAATAGTAGATTACTCTTAAAAGGCACGCGGCGCGCTCTGATTTACGAATCTTCCCCGAGGAACGCGTTTCCGTCATTTTCAGTGGCCGAAATAATGATAGGTTCACTGGTCGCGTCGACTGGTTTACTGTTGCCACTTTTCTTTACGTTATCGAAAGTGTACCGTGGTGTTTGTTGTTATTCCGCAAGAATGTGCCCTACACACTGTACGAGCAGTCGGTCGAATATTAAAACCGGTAGTGCGAAGACGTACTTCTTTCAAAAACACTGAAAATTCTCGGGTACAAGATACGAAATAATCTTAGGTTCACGGTGAAATATACAGGGTGTCCCACATAAATGGGAACACCTAAATATCTTTCGTATTCACAGTCCTATCAGAAAACTTCGGAGGACAAAGTGACACTATTGCAGGAGGCCATTTTAGTGGTGAAGAAACAAATTTTGTATGTCTTGTTTATAATGAAATTTCAAGGTCACCGATGTTTATAGTAAATTGAATTTTAAAATTTATTAAAATGAGTTTAAATTGAATTTTTAAGTTTATGAGAATATGTAAAGGTTAACCCGACGTAAACAACGCGCAATCTTTGTGTAAAAATATATAATGAACCTATCTTTATTTCGCACATAAATTTTACAGTTTTTAATAAATCATTTGTAATTGACACAAATTATATTACGTTATTCATTTGAATTATGTATTTTATTAATTGTATTAGAAAGAATAAATAATAATAAATAAACTCAAAAGTACTATATAAGACACATGTTTACGTTAACAAATGAAAGTGAACCTATAATTATTACGGCCACTGTATTGTTCCACGGGACGCGGAACGACAAAGCGGATTCCGGCCGGGCGTGTTTGTTTCGGTTCGAATTAAGGCCGCGGTTTGCTAAAGAAACCAACGAAAATTTGTGTCGGGCTCACGGCTGCCGGCGTCTCCCGTGTATGTACTTAACCGGGCCTGCGCGGGCTCACGGCCCGGCTACGGCCCAGGTCGCGACGATGGCGTGACGCTGCTCTTTTACATGGAAATTCCAACTAAGTAGCGAATCACATCACGATAATTCAATTTCCACGACACGCGGAGAGAATGCGCGTCTGTAAATCTTCGTGCTCGTTACACGCCGCGAATTTCGAGCCGGGTAACGAGGCTCCCCGAAAAGCTCCGCGCGTGATTAAACAGGAAGAATGGTCAGTCCGATCGATCGATCGAATCGACTCGGGAGATAGGTCTATTTGCATTCGATTAATCCGTCGACGACGCAGACTGCTGATCGAGAGACTTTGCCGGGTTCGGTTGCCGGCATTGTAAACATTTATGAGCCGTCGATCTCGCCGATTGGAATATTCTCCCGGTTTTTAGTCTAAAGGGTATGGAACGGACGATTTTGTAATATTCATGCATCGATTTCAAACCAAACAGAAAAGTCTCACAATGTGGGACAAGTTTCCAAAAATTTTCAATATATTTCGCGACGCTGCAATGGCTATCCTTTTCAGCACGGTCCCCATTCAATTCTCTGAAATCGAGTTTTCCAAAAGTATTCGAAAAATGCGAAATGCAAGATTGTAGAGTAAAAACGTTCGCTGATGGCGTTAGCGAAGGGTGGAAAATTCTGTGGCTGTATTCTGAAAAAAAATTTGCAACCACGAGAATTCAATAAAACTCCTCTTTGTGACCGGTTACAATGAAAGAGAAATATCTGTTTGCGCATGTCCCTTCACTCAATTTTCCAAAATGGAACGTCCAGAGACAAAATCAGGAAAAAGTGAACTTGATAAAAATGTAAACTTGCATAGGATTGTGAACTCGTTGTAAATGGATGGAAAATTCTACAGAAATATTCGAAAGAACAGGGACTAGATAATATTCCGTTCTCTTCGATAGCAGTTTTGGTAAAAGTAGAACACCAGCTCGAGCATGTCTTCGCGCGAAAATCGAGGTTGCAGAGACAAGTCTTAAAATGCGTTCCCGTTGGAAACGGGCTCCCGAAACAGCAACAAATCTGCGATCGTATTCACCGGCAAAGTGCAAGCGCACTCCTGTGTTCCTTTGGTCACGGTAGCTCGATAGATTTCTTAATCCCGGCCGGCGGAGGCGTCGCGCACACCCTCGAATTCAATTCCCCGGAAGTCGGACGCGCGGGACTCGGAAAATATCGGGGAAAGTGGTGCTCGCGGAGATAAAGTCTGTTTGATCGAGGGAGAGGGGCTGCTCCCGCTGAGATTCGATTCGACTCGACTCGATTCGATTCGATTCGATTCGATCACCGGAGGTGTTCGGCTGTGCTGCGAGGCCAATCTTTGGCCCGGGAGGGCTGCGCGTTCCCCTCTCGGGCTCCGCGGGGGCAATTTCGCAATCGTCAAATTGCCCGAAAAACATTCACGAAATTGAAAAAGAATGTGTTCTGTTGGTATCTTCTTAAATCTTTGCGATCCGTCGTGTTTTCACTCTTTTATTTCAGAAATTGTATTATATAACTGAATTGTCTTTCCATATGTAGCTATGCCACTATTAACCCTTTGACTGCTAAAGGCGTATATATACGCCCTCACAAATCCATCAATATATACGAAAAGCGTATATATACGCCCTCTGTATTTTTTAACTATAACACTTTTAGTACTGTTTTACCAACTGATTCAACATGGAATTTGTTGTCTTATGTAACATAGCAACTAAGTATCGGCAATTGTTTCAATATCGTTCAATCAATTGTCTTCATATTACACTGCTCTTCGAAAAACGCGCCGTCCATATTAGATGGATTCGTCCGAGAGCGCGCCGCAGTCAAAGGGTTAATGAATACAGTAAAGTCTTGATCTAAACCGAACGGAGCTGCACGATCTTAGTCGCCCAGTAGTGGAAATTGTAAGTATAAGCCGATACCGGGTCGGGTATATCGATGTGAACCACTACTAATCCAATTAAAAAACTTGTTTATTTTTCATTATTTTTTTAATGGGATTTTTACCAGCTTAGTTTTGGCATTTTTCTAATTAACACGACACTAAACACGAATTTGAACATATTTGAAAGATATGGCAGTCTTTAACACATTTAGTGCCGAATAATCACTCTTCAAGAACCCTACAAGATCATAGTAGTATAGTTATTGTAACAAAAAGTGCAAATTTAAAGCTTATTAATTACTTCTTTAAATTAGTTTAGATCATGCATATCCCAATAAAGTTCGATTCAAGCAACTGTATTAGGAAGGTTTATTCTTAACACTAGAGCTACCGAGACCCCGTTAAAAGGAGGGATTTCAGATGTTTTTCTTTTACAATTAGTGAAGTTCTAGAAATATTTTCGCCAGAAATTTATCAGTACACTTTTTTATTCAAGTACGTAGTTGGGCCTCGCGGTCGGTGTTTGCAAGAAAAGATTACAGTAGTCCTACACAATCTATGTCACAGCACGGACTTGGGAATTGGGTTTAGATCAAGACTTTACTGTAACGTAAATCCGTAAAATAAGATTAAAAAATTGACGCATAAGTGCATTACCATAATGGCACATTACTATAAAATTGATGTTTCTTAGAACTTTGGGCCATTCACAGCTTTATTTACTAATTTTTTTTTAGCATACTTTTTCAGATAATTTTTCTACACAAGCTTTCTGGTAGTTTCCAATTTTACATTCCATTCACTCGATTTAAGAATTAGAAATTGAGTAATTCAGTGACTGTTTTAACACTGTGGGTCCAAATGGACCCGTACTCCACCGTTGAAGGGTTAAATGTTTAACATGTATCATATCTGATTTACTAAATTTCGGCGTAAAATTCGATGACTAGTCACGAATTGCAAACAGATGAATTTTGTCCACGTTTTCGAAGAAACGCGACCGCTGCGCGACGGGACAGCCGTCGAATTTCGCGCAACTTCCTAGACGAGATTAATGAATGTTTCTCGTTTAAAGAATGCCCCCTGTTCCGGTGAAAAGGTAGCTCTGTTCGACGGTTCAACCCCCGCAGCAAGACCGGTCCGGTCGTATTAACGGTGGAGGAGGCGCGCGAGCGCCGCAACTCTGAAAAGTCTGTGAGCTCTATCGCATTGAATGGCTAGACGGGCCGGCACAAGGACCCTCTTGAACTCTATTCATCCGTTTCGCTCTTTTCAACTGTGCCTCTTTCTCTCGGCGCGTGTGTGCCCACATCGTCCGTTTCTTTCGCCGTCTCTCTGACCCTTATCCATTTTTCGTTATCATAACTCGCGACCGCGGGCGAATAGCTTCGCTCGTGCAGGGCCGCGCAGTGCGAAATAAATAAAGAAAAACGAGAGAAATTAATAAATGAGAAAGTCAATAAATCGTATTATCAAATGTTTTCATTTTTTAAAGAATTTCTTTCACTTTCGTTCCATTTTCCGAGGAAAATTTCCATTTTCAAAAAATCATTTTTTGCACTCTCCTTAAGCGTTCAGTATTACGAACGTAAACGCTTCGGCTTGTTATCGTCTAGCCATCTTCAATTTACTTTCAGAAAGGCAGACTGCTGGGCAGGGGCCGAGATAAGGCGCATTGAGAAATTAATTTTTATAAATTAATTTTTATCGCGGTACTGTACGCCGGTCACAGAACCGCCCACGCCCGCCGGACCACCCTCTTGATTATTCATAATGACCGACCGAGTTGTCACGCTCTTGGGTAATGCAACGGGCGTCGGACACCCTGAAAAATCATGCACAGGGATCGGGTGGGCGCCTTTTTCACCCCTCGGATTCGCGTTTTGTTTTGCCCTCGCTGTGATCCGCCGGCCTCCTCGCTGCCGCGTTTTTGGATCGCCACTCGCCCTGCTTTGTTAATGTTTCCACCGACCCTGACGCACGTGGAAACTTTCCTCGAGGATGGATGTCGGTGCCACGAGGAACGGTGGACCGACCTCCTGACTTCCGACTTGAGCAAAATGTGGCGTCGCGAAGTTTGCCGCACAATATTTGTCTAATTTTGCATGAACTTTCTTTGGGACCTGGCAACTTAGGGCGGTACCGAGAGTAAAGTTTAAAGTCTCCGACGGTGCTTAGAAAAATGAACGCAATTTCTTGTTTATGGCCAGTTGACAGTGAGGAAATGCTGGGCCACTTTGAGTCCCATAGAACAGGGGAACATTATGTATACGAAAGTCCAATTTTCTGTGAGCTCTTTACCTTGGTAGACCTTGAGGTCTGAAAAGCACGTTGTAATTAAGTTACTTAATTAAGTTCACATCAAAGGTTCAGTAGGTTAACTAACAAACTTTGTAAGGTGAAATGATAAAAACGTCTGAAAGTAGGATCAAGGTGCTGTTAAATATGCAGTAGAAAGGTATTTTGATTTTATTTAACAATGACGGAAAAAATTTTAAGATTATAAGTTGGTGTATCTCCTTAAAAGAGCACTACCTTAACCCTTTGCTCTCCAAGAAATTTTAACTCCAAAACGAAACATTTCTTTCGACCTAGAATATTTCCCTTCTATATATTTTTTTCATGGTATACGTACGAAAATCGTGCAATTTACTCGTACAGTAGTAAAGTGTTTGGTAATTTGTTAAATACAAACAAGTTGAATAATGATACAGCAATTTTTAGTGGCGCCTTACAGTCGCCATTCGAGTGCTAAGGGTTAAAGTGAGCGTCTGTAGCAGAGAATCCGTCTTATTAAGGTTCAGGGGACAGAAAAAGGGGCACAGAATCTCGTCGAAGCGTAGCTTAATAATTCGAATCAATTAGACGAAGCCCGACGTCTATTGAATTCGCAGCAGGCATCATTCGTCATCCAATCGAAAGTTGCGCTCTCAAGTCGGGGAACTTAGCAACGTCTCGAAATCGGCCGATTGGCCCTGAATAGCCGAATCCCAGTCCCACGGATCAGCCAGCCAAGCACTGACATCGTTTCCTCTTCGAGACACAATCTCCGTCAATCTCGCGTCCATCGATAATAACTCCTCGAGGCGAGGATACCATTCCCAGATGTTATCGATAACTTCCAGCCCGGCCCGGCCCGGTCTGCTCGGCCGCGTTCCTATTCCCGACCCGTTCGAAATTAGCGTATCTTCGCCGATAAATTTTCCTGTAATCCCCGCTATTAGCAGAGTGTTGGGAACGCGATCTGCCTCACGGCGCGCTACGAATGTACGATCCACGTGGACAGAAGTTGCATCATCGATCGTAAAATGCGTTTTTCGTTGCAATTCACCGAAGACGATCCGCGAGAACGCGTGAAAAAAAAAACATTTATAAATCAATTTCGTAAGAAGTACTAGACGTATATGGCGATTCGTAACGTCGCAAAGTGGACGATTTCCTCGAGAAATGGGACGATAATGAAGAAAAGATTCTTTAAAAAATGAAAATTTTTTCGTAATATGATTTAGTAATGTCTAATACGTAAAACTGATAAGTTTCATTTCTCTATTCTTATTTATAACTGAAATAATTGATACAATAAAAAAGTACTGAAATTTTCAAGATTACTTTTTTCCTTCATCGAACTGAACATGTTCAAAGTTTTTTTAAAAACCTAAAATATTACAATGATCCATAAATTCTTTAGACGACAGGTACAATTTGCAATAAATCCAATCGTTTAAATATGGTTGCATATCTTCTTTGGAACGTCTCCGAATGAATTCTTTTTATGTACGTATTCGCAATATGTTCATTAGTGCAACTGCAAAATTTTAAAGCGCCGTGGGACACCGTGATAATTCGCTTGTTTTATCGCAAGAGCAATAAAAACGGAAGTAAAATGAGAAAATGTGTAAAATACAAAATCATGCGTTCGATAGGCTCGGTGTCGACGGGTATAGTAAGATCAGTCATTTTGAATTTTGCCCGGGTCAGATGGGCGATTTGTAGCACTACGCGGCGCCGTGATAATTCGCTTGCTTTGTCGCGGGAGCAAGGGGATGAAAGCAAAACGTGCAAATTGTAGAGGAGACGCGGAAACGGTGGAAGAATAGCGCGGGGCGAGGATGTCGAGCATGTAGAGAAAGAACAGAATGGGTGTGCGGGGGCGAGGGAAAAGAAGAAAGGAAGGCCGCGGGGTTGCACCGGGTCCCAGGGTAGCCACGGCCAAAAGCCAATACGATTCTATGGCGCAACCGGGATGGCCAGCGGAAGGGGCGCAAGAGCCGGGATAAAGAGGGGAATGAAGTAATCCTGGGTGTTGCCTCGGAAAAAAAGAGGAAAAAAGGGGTAGTAACCGTGGCAAGGGTGAATGGCTCGGTGCATTTAGGATCACAATTGAGTGGAGTCGAGCTGCAACCACCGTTCATCAGCCTTGTCACGGTCCAGAGGATGAAAACTGTTCCCGCCGATTAACGTTTTCTAATTCCTCCGGCGTTTTTACTACCAACAATGGATAGGCTGCGCCTAATTGCCTGGCGAATTATCATCCCTCCTCGTGGGGCTCAATCGAGCAGGTTTATGGCGGACAATTGTCGATCGTTCGAATAAAATGTTCGGCTCGTGTACACTCGTTCGTGGACAATCCGGTCGAACTGGGTTACTGCGTTTCTGCAATGGAGAACGCTATTCGAGGTTAGAGATCGAGCTCTTCGTACATTTCGGCTTTTTAATTGGTTCGTTCGGGCTTTCGTGGCTTTGTTTTAATTGACGCGTCGTAAGCCAGCGCGTTCTATACTCGTCTGGATTACCGATTTTTCTGGGTTTTGCCTCAAAACATTTTAATTATCGTTAAGGTGTTTGGTCAACAAGCAGCGTCGTTTTAGTACAGTTATATTTTCTTAGTAAAATTCAGCTGGTTTTCTTACATTGTGAAAATGAATTTATTTAAACCAAATATGCTCCATTTTGATAAAGTAATGAAGGCAGATTTTGATAAAGTACCCTCACCGTACACAGCACAAATTTTTTTCACAAGCCTGCGCAGCGTTCTTCCCTTCGTCGTAATAATATTGTAAAATATAGCGCAATTTTTCATTATTTTTCCCCATTTTCAAACGCAAAATACTTTCCAACCACTGCACCAATTTCGATGTTTATACACTCAAAGTGTCACCTTTCCAACGAGCGTGTAGTGGTGTAGCTGCGATCTGTGTTTCCAGAGTTATTTGCAATTGAAATCATCTATTCAGGAAAAACTCCACGAACTCTTTTCCCAGACCCAATATTTGCCTTCTCCCCTTTTCACAATTTTCATTATACCTACTATTTTCTCTATCGTGATTTGCCGTGTTCCGTCGTTTCTGTTTTATGGTTGGTCAGGTACGAGTTTGTGTGGTGGTTTGTGGCTGCAGTCGCTGATATTTTGTTGGCAATGTCCGTATGTTTATGATTTGGGCGGGTTCGTAGGTTGTAAGGGTTGTTGGGGCTGTGAGAGACGTCAACATCTTCCGTGCCTTGAAACCCTGCATAAATCGAAGGCTATAAGAATCGCTTCGGCGTCGGGCCTCGATTTCACTGGAAACACGTCGACGTTGAAACACGTTTGATTGATTCACCGCAATTTCCCCGTGCGGACGTCGAACGAACCGGGCTGACGCGCGTGGGCGGACAATGCCGCGCCGTGCGTTTTATTAATCAACGCATCTCCCGCAGGCCCGGTAGTTTTGCGGCGTGTTACCACGCCGGGAAAATCTGCACCCCGGGATTAACTTTCCTGATTCATTGGGCCGCACCGCGGCGGCGACTTGACGCGGTCTCCTGTATTCGCCGGCGGATCACCGCGTCGTTTTAATCGTTCCAGCGGCGCGTGCACGCATTCCATTATTTACGTGCCAGTGCCCCGGTATTATCAACCATATTCCACCAAGGCCACCACCATCATGCGCGCCGGATCCGCGCCCATGTCCGCGGCTGGACGCTATACAAGTCTCTGGTTTTACAACTGTTGTTAACGAGCGTCCTGCCATTCCGCCCTCTATACACTTCGGAAACATAAAAACCGCTCTCTCCTGCCCGCGAAATAATCCTGTTTTCATCACCCGGCTCCTGTTTTCCTTCCCAACACTGTATACCTTCCCCCACCCTCGCTTTCGTGAACTTTCTATTTTACTATCGTGCATCCTGTTCCCGACCACTTGGCTCGCACACGTCCACAGAACCTGCCGATCGCCGGTCGACATTCTGCTTCGGCCACGGGAAAACACACATATATTACATATACACAGGCTCACGAAAGTATTCGAACGCCCTTTAAATCAGTATAACTGTTTTTTTCTTTAAATTGGATCAAACGACCTGAATTTTTTGAGGAGTTAGAAGAATTGGTTTTCCAAGTGATGTGCGAAAAAGATTTTGAAAAAATTGGCACTTAATTTCACCAAATAAAAATGGCACTTTTCACAACTTTTTTATTTGAACCTGTAGTGACAATTTGAAATATCCGTTTTGTAGATATATTTTAGTTATATATACATGCTGAAAATTTCATTGAAATCGATTAATATACAATCGAGCTACAGATAGTTAGAAGTGGCGAAAAGCGTAGATTTTCACGGCTTTTGGTCAGCTTCTGCTTAAAATTCTCAGATTCCAACATATTTCGATGCGTGCCATTTTTATGGCACGTGTATAACTAACACATATCTACAAAACGCGTATATTATTTTAAATTTTCATTACAGGCTGAAATAAAAAAGTTTTGGAAAATGCCTTTTTTATTTGCTCTTATAATTCCGAGCTTGAATTGAAATATTTTAAAAATCATTTTGAAGCTTGGATGCTACAACTAGAATTGTCTCACTTTATTTATTCTTACATATTAAGGAAACATTGTGTAAATGGCCTGGTTTTCAAGAATTTTTTCTGAAAAATGTAATGCCTAGACTGACGTAAAATTTTAGATATCATTTAATAACGTTATAATGTAAAGTAAAATATTTATTATAAATTGTAATCTTTAACATCAATGGTGCAATGGCGGCTTGAAAATGGCATCCTGGAAATACGCCGTGCAGCGTACAGTGCACAAAAATGATATCAAACAAGAAAACAAAAATGGAACCGTTAGTTTCCGCAAATACGCACAACATTCCCGAGGTAATTTCCTATTAATTTAACAAAAAAAAAAAAAAATGTACAAAAATTTCATTTCACACAACGTTCCCCCCTTAACGTCCCTCGCGAAGTAAGAGCGTGTGGGGGTGAAAAGAGACTCGATATCCTCGGTTTGTCGAAAAAGATAGCGCGTCGGTCTTTCGTTGTGGCTCGTTCCCGTGGATCATGCACACGGCAACGAACCTCTCAAGTATGTCGGGGAGCAGCAGAGACACGATTGAATAATTCGGCGTGGGATAATGGAATAATCACGAGGTGGCCAGACCCCTAGCAGCAACTGGCGACGCGCCGCTATTCGAAATGCATTTCCCCAAAGTCGGCCCCCTCTAATTGGTGCGCGGTGTTTCGGTGCTGTTTAGTTATTTAGCGTGTGTCGTAGCCCCAATGGAAAGGGTTACATCAACCCCGACGGTTCCTTGTCGGTTGCCGGCCAAGATATGACGAGGCAGCGCCAAAGATAGGCGTGTTTCTGAATTAATCGTGACGGAAGGCGCGTCTCTTCCTGTTCCGGTGAACACGAGTGGTTGCCTCGCAACAACGACCCCGGAGCGTCTTCTTTCGGTGACTTTATTATGCAACCACTTGCCCCTCTGCGACGCATACTGAATTTTGCTAACGAAAGCTTTAATAAATCTGCTCGCGGAACCTTGCTTAGTTGCCAGGAAATGCGCCCAACAGATGTGCTTTTATTTTGTGGATATATGTATCATCTTTTTGTCAATCGTCAGTTGCGTCGAAGGATTGAAAGAGGTCGAAAATTAAAATTTCTTCGTTCGAATGCTACTGTTTTCTACTTTTTAATAGCCCTCCATTTATTTTTATTTAGATGATAGGGTGAGGAACCCAATTACTGTTGGGGCACTAATTACTGTGCCTATAATAAGTACATTTACTTATAGAGCATAAATAGTATTAACTAAGTATCGAATATTAAAATTTTCGTTATGCTGTGAAAATAAGTATAATTAATATAGTCACGGTCATTGGGTCGCTTATCCTATTCGTTGCCGGATAAGTTACAATATCTCTGTATACGCACTTTACACACATTTTGTAAAACGTCCTGTTTACAACCAGCAAAGCTTTGAATGCACTGTTCTTGGATACAAAGAAATTGCGTACTTGCGAAATTCTTTAGAGATTGTTAAACCCCGTAACAATATGTAAAGTTTGAAGTCGAAGTCTCAACCTCGTGAACCCATTTTCCTTGATGCTGCTTTTGCACGAGAATCTCCATCGAAAATTTCCTTAATACTATAAGTAATTTATATTGTTAGAACCTCCGCTAGAGCTACACAATTTTGTTATTTGCAATTCAGCTGGTGTACTGTAATTTCTTGGCGGGCTATTAATAAAGGAACAAGCGTCAAACACTTTTGTTGGAATTATTTTCGCTCAAGGTTGCAGCAATATTGGCTGCTGTCACTTCAGCATGTTCCATTGTTAATAGAATGACAGCGCTGCCGGTGCTCAATACCGGATTGATTTACTGCTTAGATTTTACACTATCACGGAACGATACAATGGAACAATAATAAAATGCTAATATTCATTGAGAAAAACGGGGATACAAATGGAAGTTAATTACCAGCGCTTAACGAATCATTGCATATTCCCAATGTAGTGTTTCTTCGACTTTCTCCCCTACGACAAAATAAACGAACATCTCATTTTCTGACGCCATTTCTGGGCTCCGCGAGAGTAATTAAGTGCTCGCATCGTTGTAGGATTTTCGCACGAGAAATATTCGCATTCGCGGTTCTCCTTTCTTTCTCCCCTCTGCCCCCACCCTCCGCATCCGACAATAGAATTTTCTCGCCGTTACTTTTAATCCGGATATTCCTCTTAAACGATGCTCCGACGTCGAGGCAGAAAATCGCGAGGCATGAATATTAACACCTGCGTTTACATTAAACGCCTGGCAATGAATCAACTTCGCCGTGAAACCAATTAATTGAGTTACCAAGATTAAAATGCAAAAACGTCGTTCTATGTAAATCTGGCGCGAACGGCAGGAGGGGGAAGTGATTTCGAGCGACCGAAAATTGATGGAAAGTTATCCGACCGTCTCTTTTCTCCTCTTCCGCGCGGTTCCGTGCAGTGAAAACAGAAAAAAGAACAAAACAAAACAAACAAAAATGAAAAATGTTAGTCGACGGAATGATGTACGCGTTACAGGCTCTCACATTGTCACTGCCGCTTTTTCCAACGTTTTATTCGGCCCGGTGACAAATGTATCCGGGGTCCGCGGAGTTGCTAATGTCGCGTCAGATCATAATCACCCGCCATTAACAGATTACCACGCGAGCTATAGTCACCAGCTCGATAAATTGATGTATAATCACACGGCAGTGCTTGCGATCGATTCGATGTCACGGCGAGCCCGTTCTACCGTTTACTCGAGATCCTGTAATATAATTGATACACGGTTTTCGGTCGCAGCTCGATAACGGGCACAATGGATAAATCGTCGAATATTTGTTCCCAGCAGGGACCTTAACAGTTATAATGAAAAAGTAAAAAAAAAATCATGGAATAACAAGTATTTCATCATTCATTTCAAGTAATAAAACATTTTTTTCTCTTGTTGGTAAATGTTATCGTTGGGAGAAATTCATTTCGATCAGTTATAACAGTTATCAATGAGAGAAATTTATTTCGATCGCTCATAACAGTTATCGATGAAACAAATTTATAATGGTTATTACTAAATAGTATAACTGTCAAATGGTAGACAATCAATTATTTAATCATTTTTTCATTCATAAAATTAATTGCTAGAATCAAAATTTAATGTGACAAACATGAGTTTTTCCAAATTGTCTCCTTACAAATTACACCGCAAATCGTAGACAACTCAGCAATTGAATAAGCAACCAAAATGAATTTTCTCAGCAATAATAATTATTATTGATGTGATTACTAAAGTGCGTTTTCTGTGTTAATGATTTTAATGTGTTCGAAAATAGTCTAACGTTATTCTTAAATTCTGGATTTGACCGATTCATTTTTGTCATAAAACCGCAGTTTATTTGTAACTGAGAATTCAATCTCCATGTATAAGAGGCGTACATAGGAACATTTATAGAGGCTCACAAAATACAAATTTTTAAAAAATTTATAATGCTTGCACCTCTTTCTTGATTCACAGATTTCAATGGTCAATAATATCAAATTTTATCCGACGAATTGTTTATTATCAGCAGAGTGTGGTGGGGGGGGGGGGAGGGGAGTATTTGATATACATTGTTCACGGGAAATTCGAATTTCCAACAGATGGGGCAAATCATGCTGAAAGCAGAATTCTGTATACAATTTCATGGTCGACGCTCGGGCGCTCTATTATTAAGTATCTCCTGTTCACGGTGCAACCCCGTTGAACCACAAGAGCTAATTAACATCGCCACTATGACGATCCTATCATAATTGACAGATTGTTTGTCGGGCAATCTGGAACTATTATCGAATCTTAATACAAGACTAGACAATCAAAGACGGCAGGTCGAATGTCGGTACTTGACGGAGACTGTTCTATACCGGATAAAATTATTCCAGTCGCGGTGCACCGCGTGCAGTTAAGTGCACCGACGCATTGTTTGCCTTGGCTTTTGTTCCTTTTCACGGTGCGCTACGGTTACTGAATTAATCCTTACGAATTGGTATGGTTGATCGCATCGTTGAAGTAGGAAAAGTACTTGGCAAAATTAGCCAATTAACGGTAAATGTACAGGGTGTCCCCAAAAATATCGGAATATCTTGAAAGAGGTGGTTTCTGAGGTCTCATTCGAAGTAACTTTTCTCTCAGCGAAAATTTCCGCTTCGCCTTTGTTAAGGAGTTATTAACGGAAAACACGGACCAATAAGAGCGCCGCTATAGGTCCCGCTGAGCGTGGGGTTTCCATTGGCCGAGCCAGAGTTCGCCCGCTGTAGCTGCGCTCTAATTAGTCCGAGTTTTTCATTAATAACTCCTTAACAAAGGTGACTCTGAAATTTTCGCTCTAGAAAATGTTACTCCAAGTGACCACAGGAACCATCCCTTCCAAGGTTTCCCGACATTTTTCGGACACCCTGTATAAATTAGACTCTTTTGTTTGTCTATCAACATTTTAACTGGTAAATTACCTTAGAATTTTTACGATTGTACACAATTCTAGCTTCTGCGCGGTCCTTTAACTCCCCCTCGGACTCCTGCGAGTTCTAGGCCTATGCCGGAGTCATTTCTGACCCACGCCGATATTTCATTACAGTTTTCTTTCGATATAAGCCGACGTTTCGGGACTGGCTTTCGTCGTATTTCGAATCAAGAAATACGGGTTAACTAAAGCTAACTAAAAGCGGGTTAACTTTGTCGCCGTATTTGTCGCGACATCGGCTACAATATAAAATTGAACTTGAAAATTGAAAACACGTATACATGTCATTCAAATAAGTTTGAGAATAGCTCTAAAAAATAAATTATTTTATACTTGACTACATGTACGAAATATCTAGGACATTCTCGTACGCCTTCAATTTTAACAGAGTTATTTACCGAGGAAAATAATTTCATGGAGCGACAAAACTATGTCATACGAGAGAAGAAAAACGAAGAACCATCGAGAGCACGGTAAATGGAGAAAAAGCGGAAGCGAAAGAGGAAAAAAAAGATCGACATAGTTTATTTCCCGGTGGCTCACCACGTACATTGTTCCGGCCCTCTCGTGTCGCGAAACAGATTCACAATTCCCGATCGTAGAACATCATTTCAGAGAGCAAGCGTAAATATCAGATCACGCGCGAATATATGTAGTTGAAGCGTGGCGAGATTATCCTCCGGGAAAATAGTGAACACGGGTCCGGGAGATAATGTCGTGGAATCACGGCGTAGCTGGATTAATTCCGGCGGAATTGAGCTAATTGTTGAACTATTTTTGCCGGACGTGATTAAAGTCGCCGTCCCTCCGAAGAGATGTTCCTGTAATTCGTTTTAGTTGCCGGTGCCGCGTCCGTAATCAGGTTCATTTAAATCTAGTTTACGATAAGGATAGTTAGCAGTTAATGCACCGGATAATGAGCGGCCATTCTTTATTATAAACGCATTAAGAACGCCGGGATTCGCGGAATGGAAGGCGTGGCGAGTTAAACACCGTTGCGAATCATTCTTTTTCTTGTTTCCGAGACTGCTGCGGCTTCTTCTCTGAATGAACTTTCTCTACATTTGCAATGCGATCGCGATTAGAATTCATTTCTCATACATTGGTCCATTCCGTTCCCCTAACTTCTTTGCGAGATCAAGAAAGTTTGAGCTTATTCCCGAGATCGATTTTATTTGATTTGAATATCGAACGTGCCGAGTACTAAACTGGGAAAACATTGCTTTATACAAATATTAACATTAACATTTTTATAGCGTTGATAACCTTAGCCCATGTCTGCTGCAATAATCCCGAGACTATTGTCAACAGTTTAAAAATTTAAATGACTATACAGTGTTTTCCCGATATACAGGGTGTCCCAGTTTTTTCCGGCCAAACTTTGCCAGTGTGTTCTACACGCAAAAGTAAGAAAAAAATGTTATATGAACATATGCTCTTAAATGTTTTATTAAGGAGTTATAACTAATAATACAAAATGATAATGAACTGGCATTTCGTTGACACAGCGTACGAACGTATTATGAATATCTCTGTTTGTGTTTACATAAAGTCTTATGTTTACTTGCTGAAGTAGTTGATATCGACATTGATTTCTACTGAGCTAATAATGTTTAGTACGCTGTACGATTTCATATCGAGATGCCACGAGAATTTTCCAATCGTGAATACGCTGATATGCATTTTATTTATGGTTTTTGTAATGGAAGTGCCCGAGCACTAGTAATACGATAGAGTCAATTTTTGTTAGATGCCAATCCTGTGTTCGTAATAACGGGCGTCATTTTGAAATGTTAACTCGTTAATAAAACGTTAATAAAAAATGTCGATATCAACTACTTCAGCTAGTAAACATAAGACTTTATGTAAACACAAACAGAGATATTCATGATATGTTCGTACGCTGTGTCGACGAAATGCCAGTTCATTATCATTTTGTATTATTAGTTATAACTCCTTAATAAAACATTTAAGAGCATATGTTCATATTAAATTTTTTTCTTACTTTTGCATGTAGAACACGCTGGCAAAGTTTGGCCGGAAAAAACTGGGACACCCTGTATGTCCACAACACGGGTTTACCCAAGGACATATATCGGCTAGAAGATACTATTCTATTACGTGTAACGTAATACGGGTTGGGTATACCTCGTGGTGGTGGGAATAGTTCTGGGACGTATATCGAGAATAGGCTGTAGTTGCTTACCAGATAAGAAAATAGGATGTACACAATCGTTTGCAGTTTAGTTCAATTGAATTTGCGCTCGAGTTGGTTTCAATTAGTCTCTTTTGCGTCAGCAAATCAGGAATTTTTAGCCCTTTAGACCTTTCAGATGAAACTGATTGCAAAACGTATCGTACTGTGGACAGTTTAAGATTAAATGGTCGGACAAAACAATTCCATTTGAGTACGAAAAATTACACACACCGCTAAAAACGGATTCGCGTCAGCGAAAGTCTGGTTCCTTGCTCGGTGCCGAGATCCGAGAGAAGTCAAGGCTGCGCTGTCCCGCCAAACAGTTTCATTAATTTCGAGTAGAAGGAAGTCGGACGCCGTGACGCCGGCGAAATTCAATCATTCAAATTCCCGCAGCCGTGGACCCTTTCATCCCTCCTTCACAGACATTCTGTAGAATTTAAACTCTCAATCTTACAGCTCTCGTTAAATCGCAACTCCTCCCTAATGCGTTGAATTTCTTGATTCCAGCTGTCGGGAATTCCACGTTGTATAAACTTAGGAGCGATGGTTCAGTACGCTGGAAAACTTAATAACTAATATAATATCGACATATAATATTTTTCAATGTTCCCCACAAGAAAAAATTTAGGGATGTTAAATCTGGACTTCGTGCTGGCCAGCGCGTCTTATCCATCGATTTCGGAACATTTCATTAAGTGTACTTCTCACCCCTCGAGCGTATTGCGTTGGACATCCATCGTGCTGATACCACATTATTTGACGAACACTTAACGGCACGTTTTCTAATAAATTTAGTATTTCTTAACCCCTTGCCCTACAATAACGAACTAGACTCGTGATGAAGATTCTGAATAGAGTCTAATAAATGTGAACGTTATTAATTTCCTTCAAATCGAAATAAAATTCTATTTTGTTGTAGGTTATATATATTTTTACATATATATATATTTATATATATTTATATATTTTCGACTTATTCTTTCATGTAGAATCACCCCCTTTCCGCTTGTACCACCAGTTACCAAACACGCTGTATATAAAGATTATGTAGTTTCTCGAACCCTACAACTTCTGTAAGCAACATTTTCTCGTATTGTTTGAAATAACCAAGACATTCAAGTGAACAGATCTCGGGACACACTGTATATACAGGGTTCGACCTTTCAATGTTCAGTAAAGTAAAATCCGCCGTCATCAATTTTAGCTTTATTTGCTTATAACTTCGTAATAAAGCGTTTCCGAGCAAACTTCAAATAACATTTTTTTCTTATTTCCACTTGTAGAATATGCTCCGTAAGTTTGTCCATTAAAACCCGGGACACCCTGTAGAGAAATCACTGTAATAAGATAACAGTACTTACCGATGTTGTTTATTCTGTTTTATTATACCACAACGATTGTCACCGTTAAGATCTTCGTAACACTGACAATATTTGAAGGTGATAGCTTCCATAATGTCATAAATCGATATCATAACTGCTTCCAACCCCTGCCGGAAAGCGTTCACTCGCTGGACAGGCTACCCTATACGAGATTAACCGAAATTACAATACCAATGGAAGGACAAAGGGAGAGAGAGAGGAAGAGAGTGGGGCTGGAGGTAATCGCGATAAGGATAGGGGACGAATTGCATTCCCTTGATTACTTTAAAAGGCAACGGGGCAGGCTCGGATTTTTCGGTCTGCGTTCCAGGTTCATCTGTCGCGTGTTCTCGCAAGAGGGACACGGGGGTGGGACGGAAAGAGAGACAAAGGGAGAGATCAGGATTGGCTCGGCTGACGAGAGCAACTCAAACACGTAGTTTTTAATGGGAGCGTCCGAGCGATGCAACGTTCAACGGAAGTGGAAATGGGATCATGCACGGCCGTGTGTTTGATCTTTCCGTGTTCATACGTCTCGTTTCCCCCGGTTTGATTTTCGCCGGTGCGCCCACGGATCGAATGGTCCCCTGTACAGAGGTTCGGTGTGCTATCGTGTTCCCGGCCGTCGTCGGATCGGAACAATCCAACCGAATGTTGCTCCGAATAATCTATCGAAATTCCTGCGTGCACCGTGGATTCCGGGCCGCGCCGCGGCGGTCTTCATTAATTTGCCCGCTCGCGTTGCCGTTTTAGCCGATTCGAATTATTGATTCGGCAAATAACCGGGCCCCGGCCTCAAGAATGATTTATCGCGGACCCGGACACGTTATTTGCGCCATCGGCCAGTCTTATTGTTGATTAATTCAGCTCGAATACGGCAGGGCGATCTTTATCTGGACAGATTACTGTTCCGATAAGCGATCATCCCGACACGACATGTCTGCAATGAAACTTTGGGAGCATGTAGATCTGGCAAAAATATTAGATATTTATTAGGTTGTTCGGAAAGTAATTTCGTTTTTTCCCAACGGAGGAAGTGATTGTATTTTTCCCAGCCAACTTCACACTTCATTATATATTTTGACAGCTGATATAGCAAGCTTATGACCTGGATCAGAGTTTTTTTCCAGCAAAGAACAAAAATTTTACGAGTGTGGAATCATGCTACTGTCAGAAAGATGGCAAAAGGTATTGTACCAGAATGGACAATATATAATTCAATAAATTATTTATTCGCTATAAGAAAATCGTCTTTCATTTTCATAAAGAAAAGCGAAATTACTTTCCGAACAACCCAATGTATTTTGGTTTGGAAATTTGGTAATCGAGATAACCACCGATCACAAGGCCGAGATAACGCGAGACAATGCTGGTCCACGGAAGCAATTGCAAGAAGCGGTGGGGATGATTCAGCAGCGACCACTAATCGTCTACAAAATGGCCATCATTAAGCGTGTGCACGTTTGCGATCTCGGCACACGCACATACACACACGCACATACACACACGCACGCACGCCTGGTTAACGGGATGCAGAAGTTTGCCGAACAAGCGGAAAACTGATGCTTCGTTCGTTCGCGGCTTCCGATTAGAACATGGAAGGCTTGGTTCGATGGTGCGAGGAGGCCCTTCTACTTTCGCATTCGCAAACTCGCGAAAAGTTCGTCGTGACGATTTCACTGCGCGTTAAGGAAACGCTTCGCTCGTGCGCTCGGAAAATTAAACTACTGCCAGCGGTAACAATTTCGGAGGTTCGAATTAATTAACCTGACGCAACTTCGCCCCGGGGAAAACGGCAATATAATTTTCTCTTGCGACTTCTATCGTTCTCTCTCTCTCTCTCCATCTCTCTCTCTCTCTCTTTGTGTGTGTCTCTCTCCCGCTCTCTGCCTCTGCTTCTTCCTACGTTGCTATATTTGCCTAGTTAATGAATGGAAAACACGATATCGACGCTGGCAAATTTAGGGCGAGTGCGTCCGACTGACAATATGCTGCTTTTATTATAACCGCTATAATTGCGTTCTTCAGCGATTCCGCTGCCGAAATTAGTCGGCCCGTTTCGAGATCGATTCGTACCTAAATATCCTAAGGTTCGTCTCACCGCCGCAACTCGTTCTTTTATAATCGTTCAATTATTCACGAACTACATTCAGTGTCAACGAAAAGGTCTTGCTAATATGCACGCTATGGGATTCGTTACCATAATAGTACTCCCTCCGTCCCTTGACAATAGTGGCAATTGATGAATTTAATTTGTCCCATAACGATAGTAGCAAAAGAAAATAAAAAAGAAATAGATTAAATGAAACAACAAAATTAAAAATATTACTCCTAATTTTTATTTTGAGCGTTCAGATAGTTTCTGGATTATTCTATATGCCTGAGCTTAAAATTATTGGGACCATCTTTAGTCAAACCTTCTTTTTTCCATCTTACTTTCACAACGGTTTGATATTCAACTGAAACAAAACAATTGATTGCGCTTAGCAGATGAAGTTAGAAAAATAGTTATAATTCATAATAATTAGGTTAACTCAAAAATCGAAAGATGTGCCAAAACATATGACAGATGTCAACAAACATTGCTTTTGATCGAACGCTTCGCAATTTTGCGCTACAACATAACTTACAGCAGCATTTGCCAATAATTCCCGTTTAAATATTCACTGGCTACTATTATTATGGGACAGAGGCAGTGTATGATTTTACATATAACTGGATGGCCTGTGTTGGCTGAAACGACATGTACGTATATTCTATTTAACATTATAAATGGTTGGAGTTATAATTTTGCAAGAGGTGGTGGGAAGTGCAATTTCTGTCGGTATGATGAATCGCATCCAATTTCCGGGGTACAGTTTAAATCCTAGCTCGTCGAATGATGGACTACAGGTATTACATACTGCTCGTACAATAAAGGTGGAGTTGGACAGTATGCCAGACAGACGCAATAAAAAAAAATATATATATACGTCTTCCACATAAAAAATACCAATCATAAAACAAAAACTTTTAGAACATTAATTTCTTGAAACAATGAAACAACGGGCAACTTCTTCCTCGCTGTCGCTTTACGACTCCCACTACCACAGTGTACCGATTCCCCCACTATCAACTATTTCGTGTTACCGTGCTTTGAATGTATGCATGTACATTAACACTCCACAGGAGTTTGGTGGGGGTTCCAGAAATGGGGAACACAGTTGCCAGATCAAGACTTGTCGCCCCACTCTAATTTCCCCTTCTACCGCGCTTACAAGAATTAAAAAATGCAATTGTACGCGAATGGGATACGTTAAGTCAAAATTACATCCAAAAACTATATAAATCGATAGCAAATCGTACAATAGAAGTAATAGAAAATAAAGGGGGATTTACGGATTATTAAATATGTATATATGTTTAATAAGTAATTAACTATTATTAGTAACTATTGTTAGTTAAAATTTATGTTCATTATTATCTTCTTATGTGCTATCATTTCTTTCTTAAAATAAAACAATTCTTTTTTGTTACACACTAAACCTTATGATATTTTAAATTATTTTCAACGAACCGCATATTCTGAGCTCATAATGTTTTGATATTATACGTCACGAACGTAAAACTTTACATGCGTCATTGAGAAATTAAAGATAGCACACCTGGGCTATCTTTTTTACGAGGAGTGTAGATTATTATTACTCTATTGCGGTGCAGTTAACGTTAATGAATTGTTAATTTCTGATCGAATAGAAATGTAATTCTTTCTCATTTTCCTTTACTTTTTTCGTAAAATTTCTAACAGCGGCATTTGGCCTGCGTTCGACGTGTATATTCGTCATTATTTGATTTGAATTCCGTGCCGCGAGGGATTTTTAAGATTAAATTCCACAGTTAACTGGTCGAGGACCAAATTTAGAGAAGTGCCTAAAAATAAGCCAAGTGCGGACACCTCGACTCGAACGCCTCGTCTAGAAGACGAAACCTTTCTTGCCTGGTGCGGTGTACTTGCTCGTTCTCGGCAATTTCTCGCCGGTACTTTTCGTTTGCGGCTTCGTCGTGCACAGGCGGGCCATGCAGGTCGCCTCTGTCGCGCAGACTCTTGAAAGTGTCGGCCGTAATAGTCCATAGACTTGGTAATAGCTGGCGAATTGTTAGGTCCATGAAATTTCCGCGGGCGGAGGCCGCCGTGTCGCGCACTTGAACAGCCAGCGAGAGCTAACGAAGAAGAGGGAGCGGATTTTCAGCTGCGATCCAGGCGAATTTCCCCGCCGGAATTGTCGCGAGGGCGAAACTGTCGTTGACAATAAGAAAGGGGTCGCCGTCGCAGCCCTGTGTCTGTTTATTGCGGACTAGAACTTTTCCACTTCTGGAAATTTCATGTCTTCCTACGCTCGGGCTCTTTGAGGTCTTCGTAGCCAGGCTCTCTCGGTCTATTTTTCCTCGGGTCTTTTCACCTCCTTATTTACGTGCGCGTTGTGGATGTTCACGCTCGCATAGGTTTCCGCAAAGTTATCGAACAGATACTGCGATCAGTTAAAGATTTCTTAGTTCATTAGATTCACGGATGCTTAAGATCTCCGGACACGCTTAACACGTTAACTGCCGTGGGGGTCACCGGTGACCGGCGGCGTGGTCAATACTAAAAGTACATAATTATAGTAAATATGGATACTGAACAATTTTTCAATAATACCATTGTTACTATAATGGTTTGAAGAAATTAATGCAATATGGAACATACAAAATAATTTTTTTTTTTTTTTTCGAAACACTGAGAGTAATCACTTAGCAACCGAAGCACGATTGTTTAAAAAAAAAAAGTAATACTTGCCTACAGCGCCGTGGGGGGCACCGGTGACCCCCACCAAAAAAAATGCTTCAAACATGATTTTATAACTCATATTATTTGCTGGGAACTATATTTCATCATAATATGCATCGCATAATGAAAAGTTCATGTTGGCGCCTGGGACAAATCATGGAAAATCCGTCCGGCAGTCAACGTGTTAAGGAATATTATGGACGCATAAAGGAAATTACTAACGATGTTTATGCGAATATAAATGCTTGCAGGCCGAGTGGATAGAAACCGCAGTCAGTCAGATTTGTTCCAGGATGCTTAACCAGTTAAGCGCGTTTGACGTGTATACACGTCAATCCAAAACTCTATTGCGGTGCCGTTAACGTTAATGAATTGTTAATTTCTTATCTCGAATAAAATGTAATTTTTTCTCACTTTGCTTTAGGTTTTTCGTAAAATTTGTAACAGCGGAGTTTGGCCTGCGTTCGACGTGTATATTCCGCATTGCATGATTTTAATTCCGCGCTGCGGGGGATTTCTGAAATTAAATTCCGCAGTTAACCGGTTAAGGTATTAGGGGATTTAAATTCACCTTAAAGGAGAGCCATTTTGTATCCACACAGGGGAAATCGAGCCAAAAATGTTCATGTGAATCTTTGTAGACTAAATGAATGGACATTACAATCAGTCAGAAATCTATTTAGCATTAATTCTGGAATCCTTATGGTTCCCAAGGTTTAATGCCAGCTTATAAGACACTGCTTCCTGATCAATCGTATGTAATCGGTTAAAGTAAACAATTTCTGACCTACATTGTGCTGCGACAGAAAACCTGAAATACGGGAAATCAATCATGATGGACCGTGAAAGTTTATAACAAGGTTTGGGATCAGGAGATCTCGCGAGGTCATTAACAGCGTTAATGAGAAGCGTGAATGAGGAAGGATATTTTGCGCAAGACTCCCAATTAAGAGGGTTTGTGTCGTCGTTCATAGTGCTGAATAAGTGAATCTGCTTCAGAAATAGCCTGTAAAGAGATTCGTGAACAACGCCAAGCCATTTTTCTAGTTATCCTTGACTGCGAGGATTTCTAGGAACAATGGGGTACGACCGCAACAATTATCGCTTCAACGAGCGTTGAAATTTCATTTGCAAAAAAAAAATAACGCGACAGTTTCTGCTGATATACACTCCCGCTCATAAGTCTTAGGACACCTCTGTAGTTTAGTAAAACTGGTATTTCGTATAGATTATGAACCTTTGACTGTATTAACTACATAATATAAATATTCTCATATGTTCAACAGTAATTACAACTTCAATGTATGTAATAGTTCATTAAAAATTATGAAATAGCCACCCCAATCACCAGACTTGATCCCCATAGAAAAATTAGGGGATGAACTGGACAAACGGGTACAGAAGTTTTGCCCTGCTTCGAAAACACATTTATGGAATATTTTGGAACGATAATGGAATTATATAACAACAGAAGGTATCAGAAAATTGATCAAGCGAATGCCAAGAATAGTGGAAACTGTAATAAAGAAACGTGGCGGATTCTTGGATGAAAAAAGAAAATATAGTTTTTTACTTCTTAGTAAGATTTTTGATATATGATAGCATCATACTTCCGTTGACGTATAAACCTTTAAAAATTTGAAAAATTTGTTCGCATCCTTCAACGATTATTTCATTTTTACAAAGTTGAATACCAAAATATGATCACTGTCCTAAGACTTATGAGCGGGAGTGTAGGTTCCTTCGCTGTTCCGTTTTCTTTCATCACCGGCAACAGTCTGGTCCGCGTTTTGCCGTGGAGACACCAGCAAAACCGGAGCAACGCTGACCTGATATTCTCTGTTGTTCTCGTCCCGTGAATTACTGATATTCCTTCATTGCGAATTTAGACCGTAGCCGGCACAATTCCCGAGGAGAATCAATTTTTGAACGGCTCCGGGAGAAGGATTTTAAAACGAGACCCGCGTGAAATGCTCCGCCTTCGTTTTCGGAGGATCTTGTGCACAACATTCTTTGACATTTGTACGGTTACTGTATTTATGTCGCCTTTCCGATTATCCGATTGCACAGTAATTCTGTCCTCGGAAAGCCTGACATATCGGTGTTGGTAGTTCAGTCGAGAAAATATTAATAGGACACGGTTAACCCACATACGATCTCTTCCTCTGGTGCACTAATTAGGATAATTCTAATAACAGTTCGAATAAAAGTAATATTTTATTCACTTAAATCTCGTTACTATGTTACACGAATTTTCCATTCCGAGAAACATGGATCAAACCGGTATCTATAGCGATTGTGCTACTTTCCAGCAAGAACTTACGCAACGTTTGCGAGATAAAATAAAAGAAAGAGAAGAGAAGATCTAAAATAAATTAACAACATTCACCGTATGCCTTGACGCGATCAGATGAGGGGTTGAAGGAGAAACATCGAAGCATTGTGCAAGAACGAAGGAGACTGAAAAGATTTTGAAGAAAAAAAATATCGGGGATAGTTTTTGACATTTAATTCGGAAGACTGTCGCTTTAAAAGGCAGCCTTAAAGCCCCCCCCCCCGCCCCGTACATCACTGCGGTTTCATTATGCTGTCGTCAGCTGTGTTCGAGAGACACGCGCGTACAGGTTTTACGCGATACGGCCCTGCGCCGAAGAAAGTAATTCCACGGGCGCCGCCGAACTTATGACGGATTTGACTTTCAAGTCGAGTACAAGTCGTTATGCAGGAGCACTCTCGTGGAGCACGAGCGAGGATCAGTGTCCTCCTCTCGCTCTCCTGCACTTTCTCTCTTTCTCTCTCCCTCTCTTCTCTCCCTCTGTCTGTTCAACACCAGCCCCAGCCAGCCCCGACCCTCTCTATATACTTATTATACTACGTGACTGTCTCTGGAAAATGTTCTTCAATTTTACTCGACACAGCTAACAGCCGGGGAAAGATAAATAACCTCTTACCCGGCACGTCCTTCCACCCCGGAACCAACGGAATTCACTATTCCCGGCGCCTGTCCCGTTTGAACGTTAACCTCCGACCACCTGGGTCACCTTTGACCCGCACCCTGCTTGCGCTACCCGAATAATCGATTTTATGCGGCGCTGCGTTTCTCTGACCTTGCCGGTATTAATAAACGGAATTACAAAGTACATGGCCGTGGCTTTAACGGGATAGACCACCTTTTTAGCATGTTCTTATTAACTCGCTTTCTTGTCTGTCTGCTTGTCTTTTCAAACTTTCCAATTGTTTTTAAACTAACTTCCTGACAAGCTAGAGACTTGAAACTTTGAACATAGCTCAGAACTGGATGACAACGCGCACACACTTTTTTAATATACCACGTTTTTGAGACGGGTTAAAAAGTATAAAATATTAGGGGTACCCATAAGCAATCAATCATTTGCAAAGAATTTGTTTCGCCTTTAGTTCTGTACCGATCGTTGAAGAGAAAACAATTATTCTTTTACAGTTTTCGGTAAAGCAGCCTGTGTTAAAAATATTCTAAAAATAATAATTGATTACTTATGGGTCCCTCTAATAGTTTCTATCTGGGCCCATACAGATAGTTCTGAGAATTTGTGATTGTGAATTTTGAATAGCTATGGAAATACTTGTAAGATTTAAAACGAAAAACGTGGGGCGCATGCAATAGATAAGTGATGCAGGAATAGTTCACGACGATTTCAACAATTTTATTGCGCTGCAAATGATATGAACTGTTGTGTGAGTTTTCTCAACGACAGCTACTCTGTACACTCGTTTTTCGTTTTAAATCTTACAAGTATTTTCATAGCTATTAAAAATTCACATTCACAAATTTTCAGGACTATCCGTATGGAGTTAGGAATTTGTATGGGGCTAGGAAAAATTATTTTATACTTTTCAGTCCGTCTTAAAAACGTGGTATATTAAAATTTTTTTTATTCGAATAATTCGTTCAAAAATCGACTTTCTCAAAGTTGTGTTTTTCGATACTTTAAAGTGCCGATTCCTGTCGTTTCACATCCAATTTACGCAACAAATATAGTAATGGATGAAAAAGAAAAGAAAAAGATAGAGTCCTCTAACAGTAGAAAGTTGAATTTTCTTGAGTTTTTTTTTACGGAAATTTTGAAAATTAAGACCTTTGGTGCAAACGGAAGAAATTTTCCGATAAAGCTGAAATTTTTGACACGTTTCATCGAAAAAATGTTTTCTTTCTCGCTCCATCTTAGTGCTTACCCCTAGCGGATAGAAGTTTCTAAACAGGTGGCGATAATTACTAAGCGATTATTAGTGACACTTAATGAACAGAAGTTGTACGCACGGTTAGTACCGGTGGGACATTAAGGGTGTGTTTACCAGCGTTGCCAACAGACCGGATATTACGCATTTAATCTTCCCAGGACGTAAAAATGTTTAATGAAATTTCTTGCACCGGCTTTTAATTTCATCGCGAACACCAGTGGCCTATTTAATTCTTCTTTTATTAAACAATCTGCCAGTGTTTGTGTAAAAATCCGCGTCATATTTACCAGCGATAAAGTTTTATTACTTTTTTTTAATACGGACTCTCGCTGAATTAGCTTCGAGAGTTCTGTTCGCGAGGGAATGTTAAAATCCGCAGATCTAATGAAGGAAGTTTAAAGTACGACAGAATGCACTTTGCCGGTTAAGGGTTCGAGGCTATCCTTCTTTCTTGCGGGTGTTGACGGTAACATTTTTGCGGGCGCGTTATCGTGATCGCGAATAAACCACGGTTTTACCATCTAACCTGACGTTCGTTTCAATTTTGTTTCAGGTAAGTTGACGCTACGAAGATTTATACGGAAGTATGTCGCTGTTAGGGTGCCGCCGGCCCTGGTAAGTGTATCGCTGCAAGCAACTGATTAGGATTTATAGCGAGTGCACGCGTGGCGTTATATTTCGAGTAACGACCGAGGGACGTTCGTTCGTTCGACGACGCGCGTCTTTGTCTGTTAATGAGACTTCGAGGTAACATCAGTACGGTTCTCGTTGTGGAACTGCGACAGACGGTTAGGGTTAGCAGTGCTAATAGCATAAGCCCGAATTCCGAGAGGCTGAAGCTCAAAGCATCCCGACGACGAGAATCTCCTGCGCCCGTTTACTCGAGCAAAGCCGAATCTTGTCATCAATGACAACATCTGGTCTACAATCGATGACTGTACGCACAGTGGTTCAGAATCGTAAAGGTGGTGTTCAAAATTCGAAAAACTGGAATGATTTAATATATGGTCTACCGATAAATTAATACTCCTCTCAATTTTATTCGAAAGACGGCGGTCCTTCATCATGCAATAGTTTAGAACAATCGAATTGTAAACATTCAAGCGTCGATGCTCTTTTGAGACACTAATCGATCAGTATATGTTACGCGACGATTTTCGAAATCAAAAGGCTGAAATGTAAAATTTTAGCAGCTGTTTCCTCCATTTTATACATTTTTTAACATTCTAAAAAATTACTGTGAAAGTACTGTTTCATATTTTCAAAATTAAAGGGATTAAGTTAGAAGTTACTATTTCGAATTTTTACAATTTTTCAATCAAGGATATATCTAGGGGTAGCTACTCCTCCTGTTTTCTACATTTTTTAAAGCTCTAGAAAATTATATTCTTCATGGTATTGTATCTCTTATACAATTTGTAACTTTTCAAAATCAAAGGGTTAAATTTAAAGTAAGGGTAGCTAGCCCCCTATTTTGTACATTTTTCAGAGCTATAGAAAATTACGTTCTCTATACATATGTTACATCTCAAAATCGAATTAATATTATAATTAATATCTTAGATAAGGGGTTACTTTACGTCTATGAACTTGTCAAGTTTCATAGATAATAGTGGGAGGAAAGAGTAAAAGTTCATGCAAAAATTTGTATGTATTTTCTGTTGATGCATACGAACGGAAACTGTGATTAGATAACTCGAATGCGAACATCATTTTCAACTAAAAAATTGTGAAAAGTTCAATGTGTTTATAGGAGAAACTTTCACTTTAACTAACTGGCTATGAGCTCAAGAATTCGCGAAAGCACACACGATATAGGAAGCGATCCCAAACTTCCGAGCAGAAGTGTACTTTGGGAATACATGCGAGCAAACATTTGTGCTCACGGTTGCTTCTCGATCCTAAGAACATAAGCTGTACACATTAAATCAATCATAGACGCGCATTAATAAAAATGCATTTATAAAAATACATTAAGCGATCGCAGACTTTATTTACAGCTGCGCATACAAAATTCTATACACGCTATTCAAAATTGCAAGTCTAATAAAATTTTCGGTTTGTTGTTGCCTATTAACATGTAACATTTGTTGTCTTTTAGCATGTTTTAATGAAACGTTATTCGACTAATTCGTTCATCAACTTATATAACAAAATTAATGTTTAATCTATCTCTGTTCTTATCCGTGCTGTTTTCATCCAAAATGGTGCTTGGTATCATCGTATACTAGAATCACACCTTTACAGTCAGTTTCGTAAATTATCAGTATTTTATTACTGTCGATTTTAAAAATTCGCATTATCAATTAACCCCTTGCCCTACAATAGCAAGTCATGTGATGAAGATTCTGAACAGAGGCTAATGAATATGTATGTTATTAATTTCCTTGAAACCGAAGTAAAATGCTATTTTGGCATTGTTAATGTACAGCTATTGAAGAACATATAGGCATACAGTAGATATAAATGTTCTCCTATTTTTCAGGATATTACGAATTACAAAAAAGATTTAATCACTGAAATCGTAGAGTAAATTGTGGAACAAGGGGTTAATCGTCATTGAGTAAAATAATTGTGGAATAATTTTAGTTTCATAGAAATTTTACTTAATTCCTCATGGTCTAACGATTAACACTGTTTCTTGCACCATTCTCGCATTAAGGAGGGCACCTCGTGTAAAATGAAATTTTTTTAAATTTAAATCTGCCATTTTAAATTGCTATTTTTGTAATTATTTGCATAAACTAATGTCTAACATCTTGATTTTTTTGTTTGAGATCATTTTTATACACTGTACTATGCACGGTGCATTTCCAGGATGCCACTTTAAAACCGCCATTGCAGCATTGATATTAACGACTAAAATTGATAGAAAATATTTTTTTTTACATTATAACGTTACTAAATGATACCTCAAATTTTAAATCAATCTACGCATAATATTATTAAAAAAAAAAAATTCCTGAAAACCAGGTCATTTACATAAGTTTCCCCCAGTTTGTTTTACATAAGTTTTAAGTTTAAACGAATTGATTCTACATTATCGATAATTTCATACAAAGGCGGTGTGTACACTTTTAAACGTGAATGTTTCGAGTTTCTCTGCTAATAATCGCGTCCGACCTTACAAACAGCTTGGGAAACAAAAATGTTGGTTCTCCGGTGCGCGTAGGAGCAGAGATTAATTCTCGGTTCGAGCTTCCGCTTGCATCGGCGAGCGTCATAACAGATAAGCGGGATCATCTGAGAGCGACAGCACGTGAAAGTATTGATTATGCTTTTTACCTAGCTTCACCGTGTTTCACGTGTCTCCCCTCTCTCTTTTTTTCCTGTTTCGCGTCTCCTTCTCCCTCGAGCCTTCCGCGTTGCACAAACACCTCGGCGCCGCTGCGCTTACAATTTTTCCCCCGTCCCGACGCTCTTGTTAACTATTAATTGCCCTCCTCCCCCTTCCGATAATCGACGTTCTTGTCGAACGATCACTTGTTCGGCGACGTTTAACAATTCAGGGGGGCTCCGGTGTTTAAAGAGGACTTACGAAGATTAGAACGTAACGCTACTTATTAAACTTTCACGCCGCAACATTTGCCAAGCTCCCGACGGCCCCGCGCAGATTAGAACGGTTTATTATTTATCGCCTATTGTTTATTCAGAAACGCGCTCCGCCCGCCTTTCTTGTCGGATTTATTTATCTTTCTACGTGGAGGCTTGTAGCTTAATTGTGGCTCCGTTTCAGAAATATCAATATTTCAGAACGCGAGTGTTCGCGCTTGCATCGGACTGTGTGGAACCGTTTGAAGAACGCTTGCATGCAATTTAATACAGCTGTCCGGTTGCCCCTAACTGTTCAAGAGATTGTGTTTTTTACCCCTCGAACTCCTGCGAATCCCTGGCCTATGCCCGAGTCATTTTTGACCCTCACCAATATTTCACAGCGATTTTCTTATTTCTTTTCTTATTTCGAAATAAAGAGTCTCGCCTTATATCAATAAAAAAAAAAAAAATAAATTGAATAAAATTGTCCATATTGACGGTAAATTTTAGAATTGTTTGTTTCTAGGCGTTTATAATTGAGAGATCTTACGATTATGACAAGTATCAGCATTATTCCAAGAGCACTAAACTATTCTTTGAGTGCCAAACCAGAACCCTCAAAAATTCCATGAATACAAAGTAAGTTGTTTAATGAAATAAAAATTGAAAATAACTATATCTGTGATATTGAGTAGTCTTCTAACTATTTTGCATTTTACAGATCCCAATCAAATTTGGTACAATGAATATATTAACGTAAAAATTCGTTTTAAAAACTGAACAAATAACTCCGTCAGTCACATCTCGGTGACATGGCGATCAACGTGTTAATTGTCTCATGACTATCTGCACGAATAAGTAGCGCAAAAGATACAAACGAGTATCCCTTTGTAACTTACAATTAGTTCGAAAATGCTGTAAATGTAATGCTCTAAATTTCGGAAATGCTGCGAGCTGATCCAAAGAAATGTGAGAACGCAGGATCTATTGTCAGCGAAACGAATCGAGATTGTTTCGATGTTTGAATTTTCAAATTGCCTGCCGGAATAATTACAGCATTTCCCTCCTTTTTGATGCTTCATGTTTTTGTCCGATGCATGAAATGCACATTCTGCTGTTGCGATAAACCATGACCGCGGCCATAGCTCGACATATCGTACGTGATAACTCGAGCCAGTACATTCAACAGCATCGTGCTTCTGTCCGAGCATAATTCCGACCGAAATTCGATCGTTCAACGATTAGATCAATTTTCCCAGGTTATTCAGACTCTCCATCGTTCTATCGAGAGCATTCACGGACATGGAACGTTTCGGAAAAATTCCGAGGAAATCGAAAAGGGGAACTGATTCATTGAATTAAACCATTAGAGAGACAGAGATAGGGAGATCGATTGAAAATCGAGGAGCAAACAGCCTGAAGTTTCTCTTCTGGTAAGCAATGCAAATATTAGAGCAATCTGCGAAGAGTGGCCGGGGAACAGGGCGCACAGTCTACTAATAATCTAGCGGGTGAAAAAGTTCAAAATAATGAAATAAATCTGTCTGTCGTGTCACAAGCTGCCGAGATATCGGAATAATTTTTCCCCCTTCATATTTATATGCAAACAATCTTTTCTGCAATAAGCAAATGTGGTATGTATACTATTTCCTTGGTTCGAGCAGCACAGCATGCACTTTTACATGTATTTCATAAAAACAGCGATCGGCTGAACTAATGCGAGCTATACAAATTTTAATTTTAAGACACCCCTAGAAGCTGAAAGTTTTAAGATTAGTAAATGTACGCCGATGATGTTTTTCAAACAAATAATAAATACTTGGTGATTTCTGTCCAGCGACTTTTTTCCCGCTAGATTGTTGAAACAGCCGAGCGAGATTTTAGATTTTCAGCACAAATTTGTTCACAAGCCGGCGCAGCGTTCTTCCCTTTGTTGTAATAATATTGTAAAACAGAGCACAATTTTTAATTATTTTTCTCCATTTTCAAACGCAAAAAACTTTCCAACCACTTCACAAATTTCGTTGTTTATACACTCAAAGTAACGCTCGAAGTGTCACCTTTCCAACGAGCGTTTAGTGGTGTAGCTGCGATCTGTGTTTCCAGAGTTATTTACAATTGAAGTCATCTATTCACGAAAAACTCCACGAACATTTTCCCAGACCCAATATTAAAAACCAAGATATGTTCTAAAAGAAATTATTTAAGTTTTTCTATATACAGGGTGTTCGATTACAGGTGGGAGAAAATTTAAGGGGTGGTTCTCCATTAGAATTTAAGACGAAAATGAAGAGTAAAAAAATTATGATTTCGGCTTCATATCTTAGTTATTAACAATTAACGCGTGACTGTCGCACGCCTTTACGATGTAAGCAACGTACACCTCTGTTGGTCGGGTTGCCGCATTTTAGGCTGACTTTTAGTTGATAATAATTAAAAAATAAAACCGAAATCGCAATTTTTCTATTCTTCATTTTCCTCTTATATTGTCTTGGAGAGCCACCTTTTAAATTTTCTCCCACCTGCAGTCGAACACTCTCTGTATATAGCAATAAAATCGTAAATGAGTCGAATTGACTCGCTTCGGTTAACCAGTTAACTGCGGGGATTAATTTCAGAAATACCTCACGGCGCGGAATTATAATCATGCAATGCGGAATATACACGTCGAACGCAGGCCAAATTCCGCTGTTATAAATTTTACAAAAAAAAAAAAGTAATTGTATATAAGAAATGAACAATTCATTAACGTCAACGGCACCGCAATAGAGTTTTGGATTGACGTGTATACACGTCGAACGCGCTTAACTGGTTAAGTAAAAAATACATAGTGACAATTAAAAAATCAGAGTGACTTGAATTGCGACAATAATCGCTCCACGAGTTCATATTCCCGAACCCGAGCGTGTTCTCGCTTTGCCTCTTCGATTACGGTTATTAAGAGCAACCCGGAGTATTCCCTTGACTATATTCCCGGTCGGTGGCGGTGCAGCCAACGGATGAAACCTGGATGAGCCCGAGCGACACGCTCGAGTGCCAATGGATGTCATGCACGCACGAATCACCGATATCTCAAAACGCTCTAATTAACTTCGCCTAATATCCCTGTCAATGCCGCGTGATTAATCGGCCCCTCCAGAAGTTGCCAGTCGATGCTCGTTGCCGAGCCGAGCCGAGCCGCGTTCAAATAACTTTCCTCCCTCGCGGTCTGCGGATTGAAAACGACCGATACGTATCTGCCGAATCGAGACGCAAATATGCAGGCACTCGTTAACTGCAGCTGATGCACCGGAAAACTATTTGGCTGCCGCGTGCATTTAGGGTCCCACGGGCCGACAGAAAATTTCCGAAATGAAAACGTATCGTTTCGTGCTGATAACGCTCCACCTGAAACGTATAACTTATAGATGTTAAGAATGTTTATTCAAGACCGAGAGAATATGCAGTTTTATCGATCGATTCACAAAACGATGATCGTCGACCCGTGTCAATTATCCTCCGTGACATTGCACCGTCCGTTCAGAGAGACTAGATTAAATCATAGATCAATGGATACGCCAATCTCTAAATCTACGGCGGTTGTAGACGTAAAAAACATTTTCCCACCCGTTATATCATGCAAAAATATGTTTGAGAAAATTGAACAATGGTTGTGAGGGTGGAGGTGTCAAGCTTAAAATCAATCCAGATTTATTGTTGTACAATTCTTTTCTGAGAGAATGGGAACCGTATATAAAATCCTGCTTTTTTAAATACCGAGTTAAAATTTGGTATGCATTATACAATATTCGCTTCGTATATGTCCCAAATGCTTAGCCGATAAAAGTCCCGGGATATACACCGTGAGGGCCCAAGAAGCTCAAGAGACCTCTTGTAAGTAATCGGTGATTTACAAATTGTGTTTGTATTCCACAAATCTGCAATTGCCATAGATGTATAAAGAGACTCGTGGTAAAAACATTTTTTGGGATTATTTGCAAGGAACAGACTTTAAATGACAATGTATTCCTTCTCTTAATAATTGAGAAAAAATGGGAAACGATACAACAGTATTCTCGAATTTATCGAATATTTTCGCCGTTTTCTCTTCGACGTATTTATTTACACAGTTTACTGACGACTCAATCGAACCTAATAAATAAATAAACCGCGAATAAACAGCAACGTCTGAACAGCGACGTTTATGAGAGGAATCTGTTAACGAGAAGTCGTGGATACATGCATATGGAACACTCGGTACGTGGTACAGGCTTTCACAATTTTATTTTCGGTATATACACGTTGCATGGCCAGGTGCAAATTGAACCCGTTCACTGACCAGCGGATTTCCCGATGGACCGGCTTAACGTGGGACTGTCGCTGACGTAGACTGCCCATTAACCGCGGAACTTTTATTTCAAAGAATAAAACGTTAATCCACGATCACGCGCAAACAGATCATATTATCCGTGAATATTTTCCCCACCAGCTGGGAGCCATAAAAAATTTCGAAAATCGTTGCAACAGAATTTATCGACGAATTGTGATTCTTACCGAATCAACGCTTTCCTCGATAAAAAGAATCAGAGGATATCAATATGTATTTAAAATTGTTGAAGAGAGAAAAAAATCCCTTAGTGATCCCTGTGCCTTGCAATTAATGCAGACAATTTTTATTTTGCATCAAGATCCGCAGTCTATTTAGTAACATTCTACATTACCACATCCTGTGAATTTTATACTTCAGTTTTTCGACTTTTGTCGCTTCGTCTATTTAGAACTCCATCAGTGGATCATTAATGTACGCATCATATGGCCCGGTCGATACACCCGCTAGAAAAATTCAATTTCAGCAAGTTGACTGCTTCTATCAGCTGCCTCCATACCGAGGTATTAATACGTCGCTCTGTGCGACACAATCGATTGACCGCGAAAGCGGTCACATCGAAACTTACCGATCTAAATACGTGTAGTTTGCAGTTAACCTTCCGTATGTTCTTCCGGAGTCATTCGTGACTCGTAGCGTCAATATGTTTAACTTTATCCCGATATAAGTGGAAGAACACTGGACGATTTCACGTTGCAAACATACGATGATGTTGATAACGTATATTTGCAAGCATAACAATACGGCGCGGCGCCCTTACACACGCATAACTTTTGATGTCCTGGTATTAAAACTAGGATTTTCGGCATTTTCTTGTCAAAATCTGCAGGAGTAAATTAAAAAAAGTTAGAAACTTCTGGTTTTCTGAAGTGAAGTTTAGCCCGAGTAAACATTCAGCATATAGCACGTGTTCCAGGAAATGTACGTAGTCTCATATTCGATTTTACGTTTCAGTTTTAACAATAAATTCTGGCATTTAGTAAAAATTGTGACTAGCATTGTAAGCTACATTATATTTCCTATTGTTTTACGACAAAATTTTTTTAGATTTCATACTTCAAAAATTGGACTTTTTAACATTGTTTCGAGCGCTGTGCACTGTGCGGTGATGCGTGCGCGACGAGCGACACGAGACGAACGATGAATGGGAGAAAAGTACGCGGCTGTGTATCGGCTTCTATCGACTTTTAATTATCTTGCATCGTTTACCGCGCACAAGAACTTGCAGCTTTTCATGTCGCTGCTCCTTGTACACTCGTTTCTCGTCACTCGACCTCCGACCTTAAGCCAATATCGCGCGACGAAACGTTTCGTTAGCTTCGCGAGGATTGCGAAATGCATCAAACGGGTACAGGACTGTTCAAGGATAGCGCGAAAGTGTTTTGACATGCAGCATTACTATAAAAATTAATGGAAATTATCGGTGATTCCCGCGATTAAACGCAATCTGTCTTGTTCCACCAAATTCTAATTCCAGCACGCGCGGCTTTTACGCGTTTATGATAAGAATGGATCGGTCAAATACAAAACTGTAAAAACAGCAGAATTACGTTTTATCCAGAAAGAATACACCTCACTCTTATCTTCTACAATTTAATAAAGGAAGATTTTATTTTGCGTAAAATTCCGCAGTCTATTAGTGACTTATGCATACAGGGTGGGTCGGAAATCGCAGTACAAGCGGATAAGGGGTGATTTTAAATTAAAAAATAAGAAAAAATTTCGGCATAATATTTTTTCGTCCGAAGCTCATTATCGAATAAATCGAGTTCGAAAATTCAACAAATACGCGTATGACGTGTCTGATCATGGCCACCCAATTCTACTTCCTGCGTATACTAAAGCACGCGAACCTAACGGATCTTCGAATCCAATTTTCCCGAAAACAAGGCGTCAAACGAAAAATTTTATTGCTTCTTTTCTATTTATTGTTACACGTAGAATCGCCCCCTGCCCGTTTGTGCTCCGACCCACCCTGTATATTGTTTTCGGCTGTTCTATTGTAGAGAGTTCCAACGACGATTTTTAGCTTTTATAAAGCACTCTGCACGACCCACTTTAATCTTGGATTACCGCGTGTACTCTAAAAATTGATACTCGCTGCATCAGAATATATATACGTTTATTAGTTTCCTTCCAAAAGTTCTTAAAAATCGTTCAGTCATAACAATAATAGTTTAAACATATTTTATCGAGTATCTTGGAAACTACTGGAGCTAGAGAAATAGTTTAATCGAGAAAACAGATCTCGAATATCACTGTCAGTTACGAAAATTTTCATTGAAATTGTAAACCGTAATACGAGGCTGACTTTTGTTCTAATAATTAAACTCCCGTTTAAGCTGAAAAGCGTGAAAAAATAATGTTGTCCAGCTGGCGCAAAAATAATCGAACCAGCGTGCGTCCTGTAGGAGGGGACAGCTCTGCATAAAACAGCGACAGGTCAGCCGGAAGCGTATTTATTTCGTCGCCGAGCATCAAACGGCAATGTATCCCGCCTTTTCAACCATTTTCACAGCGTTCTACCATTTTATTCCGTCCCGTAGGCGTGTTACACGCGAGAAGATTGACCTATCAGACGTCCATCCAGTCGTGAAAACTTTTTCCAACGACCGGATTGAAGACACGAACCAGACGAGAACGTTGCCCTGTGAATTTCCGCGTGTATGTTACGAATATTCCGGCCCGTTATCACCCTCCGCGTCGATTGTAATCATTCGCCCGAGGTATTTATCGTAACCGACGACCACGGTGGAATTGCAGCGATTCCTAGCCCGGTCGTATGGACGTTTATGGTTATTTTGCAATACGAAACTTTCTGTTCAGCGCTTGAAACATTCGCCAGCAACGGGCGCACGTATGCGACCACAAAGTCTCATTTTTTTTTTTGTAAAGGGAGTTACAGATATTTTATTTTGTCACTCTGATATAATCGGACCGTGAATGTCCACACAAATTTCGATTTTTGAGGAAAAATTTCGGGGCAAGGAAACTAACTAAAAAATTGTGCATCGCGTGGTGTGATTTTGGAAAACAAAAAAATATTGGATTGCACTTTGTTGGATTTACGTGCCGCGTGTTTTCAGCTGAAGTATCAATTTATAAATATATTCACAGGATCAACGGTTCTACTCTGGTAAATTGTTTTATGTTTCATGAAGAGAATGTGTCGAAAAATTTGCATTTGTTTCTGTATTGTTGTTTATTCGCAAGTTTTGTCAGCTGTTAATGCACAAACGTTCTCTTTGTTTGCCTTCTGTCGATAAAATACACACGGAAAATTTATTATGTTTTCCCGGTGAACTGCTTCGATATTTCATAAAGGGTAACCCTGTACATTTAATAAAATACTGTCAGATTGCTATCCGAATAAATGATGGCAACGAACATGTAATTATACCTTTCATACCGAGCACTGCGTTGCGGCGTGGGAATGAAATTGAATCGAGAGAGAAAGAGAGAGCTACGGGAATATTACAAAAGTTTACCGCTATCATCGATGAAGCGCGAAAACGAATCGCGATCATCCAACTTTCGCGCTGTGCATCGTTTTGAAAATCCAGCGCAGCTTTCATACATGCATCGAGTTCCCGACTTGAACCGGGAATTGATTAAAGATTTATCCTCGCTTTCCCTGTCGCAGATAAAGCTTGGATTTTCATCAAAAAATGACTGCCACCCGTGGTCATTGGCCGTAGATATTGGAAATGTTTAAGCAATGTTCAACTCTGTGGTTCGATTGACGGAACAAACTTCTAATGAATATTCTACTTCGTCCTGAAGGGATAATCATAGTTCAATAACTATTCGCCGTATCTATTGTAAAATCTTGCTACGGAATATCGAGGCTCGTGATTAAACTGTGAATTTCATGTAATGATAAACATAAATATATATGTCCATGTAGCTCCTACATCTTGCAATTGATGCAAACAATTTTTATTTCACATTAATGCCCTCAGTCTATTCACAACGAAGACTTCAAACAGAATGTTATTCGTTTCTTGCCGGTTGAAAATGCAATTCTTCCATTATCAATATGACCTTGAGCATCGCAGTAAATGTGGACATACAACGAATACAAATCCAGTTTAGCATAACGAGGCATGCATGTTCGCGGATTTGCATGTCAAACGTTAACCTGTTTCGTGAAGATTAGTCTTACTACAATGTGCCCGAAGCGATTTCAAGATGAAGCAATGAGGTTCTTAATTAAATAGTCGGATATTTACAATTAAATTTTGAAAATCCAACGATTTTTCAATTTTCAAAATCCTAGTCTCACTTTGACTATAACAGTCAAAACTATAGTGGTGTCCGAATATTTTCGTGACCGACTGTATGTCAACAATGCAAACGTTTTACCCCTCGCGGGATATACCCCGCGTAGTGGGGATAATTCCGCGACGTTTTCATCGAGGCCTTGGCGACATATATAGGGAAATCACTGCATTTCCTTGGCAATTCAAGAGGCGCGGGAATATTTAAATGCAGTTGCGAGTAAATCTTAATCCGTCGCCATCGAAGCGAACAAAAGAATCGCGAGCGACGAGCAACCGAGTACTTTCCATTTCAATTAGCCAGAATCAATAAATCTTCGGCGGGGGAAAAAAAGCCGGTAGTACAACGCCCGCCTCTATAAAATCGATCGCCGCCACTATTTTTCTGTAGCGCGGCTCGGTGTTACGAAATTTATATTATCGTTTTATTTGTCCCGTAAATAAAACGGACAATAGTTCGGCGCGGCGACGTCGACGGCGAGGCCGTTCTAAAAACCGGTCTCCAGTTTCCGCTGAATCGATACCGACGGCGTGTTATACCTACTTGAACAGTGACTTGCTCTGCCGGAAAAACACAAGGGAAACCCGTTGATTCCAGTTATTTTAGTTACTGGAACGCGGCGTTGGGTTTAGGGTTGGTCGGCCGGGGGTTCGTTTGGAACACGCGCGCGTCCGTTGCATTCATCGACGAGAAAAAAAGGGTGCGGGTGTGTTCGGGGCTTCGACGTGGCTGAACCAGAGTCCGTCGAGACACGAAAAATTTGATACTTGGGGAAAGAGCTAACCATAAACAGCTTATTTTTTTCTGTATCAATTTTTATTAATTTGCTGCGAACAGACCAATTCGCTAATCTTGTCGGAACTTTAAGGTGGGAACCTTGTGAAAATGGCATGTTCATCAAGAATTTTTTTTTTTTGAAAAATGTAATGCGTAGATTGATTTAAAATTTGAGGTATCGTTTATTCACGCTATAACGTAAACAAAAATATTTTTCATAAATTTTAATCGTTAATATCAATGGTGCAATGGCGGCTTGAAAATGCACCGTGCATACAGATCCGAAACAAAAAAATAAAAATGAAATCGTTAGTTCATGAAAATATACACAACATGACATTCTTTCTTTATTAAAATTTGAAAAATTTTAAAAATGGCAGTTTCGAAAAAAAACGGATCTCGCTAAAAATCGGAGCTCGCTCCGCCCAATAGAACTGTTCACTTTATTTTGAAAATAACGTACAAGAACAGTCTGATCATTTTCTAACTTTTTTTTATCGTATTCCTGGGGAAATTTCCTATCAATTTAAACAAATAGAAAAATAAATGGTCAAAAATTTCATTTTACACAAGGCTCCTCCCTTAATGGTACTTTATTTAACATTATAACAAGTAAAACGAATTTGACAAAAATTTTGGTGAAAGTTTTAGCATTTAATACGTTACCGAGCTACTCTATCGTGCCAGGAACATTGATCATGTTTCATTGCCTTTCATCGCGTTACGTGGGGGTCTACTGTAGAGGATGAGGTCTTATCGAAGGAGAACAATATTTGCGAACGAGAGTCCATCGAAGCACGAAAAATATGGTACGGTAGTGCCTCGATATATGTGGAAGAGATGTGCACGATATTTGTTATAAATAGACTGCGGATTTTTATGCATTCATGGCTTCTGAAAATTCTCGAAAAATGCTAAAATATAACATTCGACAGAATTTAGTAGAATTTTAATTTATTTCAAATCTACAAAGACTACTACCACTGAAAATAGAATTTATTTGACGCCATTTCTTAAAATACCTCTACAAATATTGCAAATTGCATTAACATCCGCAGTCTAGTTATAACATTACGATAACTGAGATGCCCAGAAACTCCATCGCCGAGGAATGTGACGTGTAGATAATACTGATCCAATGTCGAAACTATTTTTTTGTAAATATTTATCAAAAAACGAAACTGCCCGATTTTCGGAACCACAATCTTCCGCTTCGTAGCCGTCGAAATTGAAGCTTGATTAATATAGGACAAACTGTAATTAGGGATTCGGTTAATTGAGTGTCGGTGTCGTTTTAATATCTCGCCGAGGTATCGCTGTAACTTTCCAATTAATTAAAAGCTTCGTTTATGTAGGCCGCGTTCTGGAAGTATTTTATCCTTCTGAACTTTGACCTGCTTCTCCTTGGTTTGTCCACGAAATTTGATACCCTCATTTAAATTAATTGGCGCGGGGTGCCCTTAACAGTGAAATCGAAGTGTATTATTAACAGTTGACTGTCGAGATTCTGACGTACTCGGGAATTATTTCTTTTTTGGTATTGTGCTTCGAAATCAATTTTATATTGACGCAACTGGCGCCATGAAAGTTTGATTTATCATCAATAGCCCGCGGATTTTATTTATTGATAGCGTTCCCTGAGGTACAGTTCCATCGAAATTTACGGAAGAAGTTTCCATATCTATTATTCGTAAGAGGAATGAATTGTTATTCTACACCAGTTTTTTTTTTTAAGTTATTTCATGGACGTTAAAAAATTCATAAAAATACGCTAACGAAGAGGTTTAATTATCGTTGGTTTAACAAATTCCACCGTATCTTTGAAATTCCATTTCGACTCGCGGGCTAACGGATTTCATAAATAATTTGCATAAATGATCAGATATAATATTTATTTTTATCGAAATGGTAAAGTCATCACCGGAAACGGGGCGAAATGATAACAGTTAATTTGAATCTACATAATAATTGCATCAATTCATAATTTGCGGATTAATAAATGTATGTTTTGTAGACATTGAAATCGCTACAAATTACTCGTTAATTCTGACCGTATCGACAAATGAAAATCAATTTAACGTGGCAAATATAACAGACTGTTAGCTCAATATCAATTTTGCTGAATACTGAAGACTGCTGCATTGAAGGAGTCTCATCCTATTTATGTCATCGTTTAAATATGTTTAAACACTTCTAATGTTATGAACAAATATATCACTATATTTTGTACAGTCTGTAGTTGTTTGCGATTGAAGATACATTTAAAATTGACATGTTTACTTTATCTTCGAAATGAAATTTCCCAGAATCCAATACGAACGAAAAATATTGATTATTAAGCCCTGAACATTTATGCAAAAAATTTTACGTACAAAACCATATTTTTCGTGCGAAATTCGTTTAAACGCAATGTTGTTCTTTCTCAGATATTGAGAGAAATTGTAAGGGTAAGTGTTTGATTTAATGAGTGATTATAAGGGTATTGTTAAAAGAAAATGGCATGTGAAAGAAAAAAAGGTGAAAGGAAAATATTTAAATGAAGCTGAAATCGAATCGCAAAATTGGACTGGAAGTTAAACGTCACTTTATTTCGAAGTAATGGCGGCCATAGAAAATATTTTTGTTTTATTATTAAATTGTTTTCTTTACACGTGCGTTTCAACGAATTTCGCACGAAAAATATGGTTTTGTTTGTAAAATTTTTTGCATAGTGGATATCTTATAGTGTATAAATATATTTTGTAATCCTCAGTTATTATTATATGCTTCTTGTTAAAATGTTGAACCTTTAGCACCGAAATCATTATTTTCTTACGCGCGTTTAAACGAATTTCGGTCACTGTATGTCGTGGTACGAGCGTAGGTAATGGCAACGTATGGGGAACCATGCTCGCACCATACACTTTTACATGCTCCATATTCCAAAATAGACTTGAAAGTTAACGAAGCTCTGTAACGTAGAACGCTGCGTTAATTTTCTCGTGGGTTGCTGGTGCGCGGAGCGAGATGCAAAATACAATCGGAATTCCTCGACCGTGTTTCGTAGAAATATTCTGACTTGCGTTCGGATTTCCCAGAATTCGCAATACATGGACCATCGTTAACATCGCGGCGAATACTCCCCGAACGTCTCGGCTAATTATAAGTTTTTAACACCGTCACGAAGAGGGACGGGCTCCAGCCCGCGACGTGAAATATTCACGTACTTAATGGACTGATTCCAAGATCGACGTGGAGAGAGCATTTGAAACTACTTAATTTTGATCCCGCTACTTTTCCCGTAATCCCGCACCTTTTCTACGAATACAGTCACCTGTTCGAAACGCTCGCCTGAAACACCTCGCCGAGCCTCGTTCTCTCCGCTGCAGCAGCATGCATTTTCATCTTGATCAATATGTCGCCACCTCAATTTTTCTACCGTATTCGCTTCGTAAACACGCGCGACGCTACTTTTCATTTCTAACAAATGCCCAAACGAATCTTTAAAATTTTCCTTTCTCAGCTCGCTGTCACCTTAGTTATCAAAAGCCAATTAAATGACTCGCACAATTCTGCAATACCAAAAGGAATCATACAAATTATTACACTACATTACTGGAGGTCACTTGTTGGTTCGCAATGGGAATTGCTGTCGCATTAACGTTATCGTATTACGAAACGAATGCTGTTGTATTAACACGAGCAACTAGACATTCGAATTCACATAATTTCGATATAAATGCTGTATATGCGTCGCGGCGTCGACAATTGTTTTAGCGACGATCGAACGACGCGGAGGAATTTCTGTGATAGAGATCCTATCGAATGTATATAGTGGACTGTAAAAGTTTGTATAATAACGAGTCACTGATGGATGCAAAGTACAGTGGAGTCGGAAAGAAAATTAACGATTGGTGATCTGTAGGCAAATGAATACGATGTATGTAATCAAATGGATGTATTATTTTCATTTAGGAGGTATAAATAAATAATCAAATATGTTAGTAAAACATATATTATCATTATTAGAAATCAAACATGTGTCATATTCATTTGTTTGCATACACCAATCGTCAACTTACTTTCCGACTCGACTGTATGTATTTGGACTACCAGGGACACAGTTACGCAGTTGGTCTGACTGTTACTACGTTTCTAATGGTTCTGACAAAAATGTATGAATCCGCCGCTGCGTCTTGCTATTTGTATTCTACGTTTGGGCGTTTACAAAAATGAATAAGGACGTTCATTGGTTGTTAGAAGAAGGGTTAATAATGTCGTTGACCAGATGTGTTACAGGGTTGTAAAAATAATGGGAAATCCCGAATTTTGCTAGGTCGTTTAAAACGCATCTTCGCATCACCTTTGCAGGTACGGTTATAATTTTTATGGTTAGGGTCCAAGACATCGGCTATGCGCCTATAAAACACTAAATGAGCCGTTTATTTTGAAAGTGGCCTAACTCCGTTTTTCAGTTTTTTCCGGTTGTCATGGTTACGTGTACAACTTTATGTTATTTATCAGTAAAGCATTTCAGGTTGCTTATAATCCGAGCAAATACGATAATTCTTGACACATAAGTTTTCAGAGTTAGTTTAATAATCGAACCGCGTAGTTTGAAAGTGGCCTAACTCCATTTATACTTAAATAATCAAGATAATATATCAAGGGTAATAATTTTATTGTAAATGAAATGAGACAAGAAGATTTTGTATCAACAAAATTATTAGAAGACGCAATTTTTAAAAGAGTAAAAAATTCTAATGGAGAATCAATAAACTGGCTAAAAATATGTTGGATGCGCTTTGTCAGAAATGAACCGTATAAAATTTTCTATAAGACCAATGAATAAGAATGAAAATTTCAAAGTCCTGAATTTATTACCACGTCGGGGTAGACCAAAAAAGTTCGAAAATATTGTATTGACACCACTGTATAAAAATATCAGACAAATTACAACAACAAAATTCAAGGACATGATGGACCTATTACGATATATACCACCGGAACATCATGATTACTTCAAATCCCTTTTACACGCACAAAATGTAGATGAGTAGTAAATTGTTTTGTAATAAATTTATGTTTGTAATTTTGCACGTTATGTAGTTAATTGAATCGCATAAATTATGTTCCTGAAGTGTTTTAAGGATATGTAAAATAAATTCAGTATTGTTTTTTTTTCAATTTGAAGCATCTTAAATTATGTTGAATGGACTTGGGCACCTTCAAATTTTATAATGAATCTGGTTGTTAATTTTGAAAGTGGCCTAACTCCATTCTTGATAAGAAAACGCATATTATTCACTTAATAATATTGCCACTATTTTAATAGGAACTATAAATTTTACACCCTTACATACACTTAAGCAGTGCGACTCATTAATGTCCTATACGTATATTTTTAAATTCATTGAAACGCAAACCCTTAAATATCTCGATTTTAAGATAAATGGACTTAGGCCACTTTCAAAATAAACGGCTCAAATATTCGGCCGGCAACGGTTTCTTGGTCATTATTCATTTTAACGGTTTTTGCTACGCGACAAATGCAGTTTATTGTGAATTTAGTCGCAACATAGGGATACGTTTTTATCTAGTTCGAAGATCGAATTATGGATTATGCGTCTTTCAAGCGCCTATGGCTATGCGAACTTTAAGAATCCAAACGAATCGCATTTGTACTTAAAGAAATAGATTTTTTGAAAATGAAAAACCAGAATACCCGCTTGGTCGTTAGCACGCGAAGGATCGTGGTGTTGCGCGCGAAGGAAAAACAGCGGGCGGGATCGCGGGTCTCGCACGCTCATCGCCCTCGTCACGCTCGTTATCGATTGCAGCGTGTAAAACGTCCAAGGTCCTGCATGTGACTGTATAAGTCAAAGCAAAGAGGGTCGGTGGCGCATAATCGATATTTATTCCCGACGCGCTTAATAACGTCTAATTACTCGGCTGGCCCGCGCGCGTCAGCGTCGTATCGGTCGATACTACGCGGGAAACCGTTCGTCACCGCGGAACCGTCCATCGGAACCTATCCGTTCCCTATCATCCCTAATCCTTTGCGGCGGTCAGTTGATCGCCGTTACAACTGAATAATTTACAGGCAAATCTCCCGGGTCCGCCATCTCTCTCTCTCTCTCTTTCTCTCTCTCTCTCCCTCTCTTGACCAGCCCCGTAGAACTCGGTCCCGTTCGCCCGTTGAAAAGAAATTTATCAGCCGGCAGTATCCCCGTCTTCCTCGTACACCCCCTTAAATTTATTGCTCCCTAACATTCTACCGGACCGCACGAAATTCCCCGGTGAAACAATCGAACGCCCCGGAATTACTCGACGTTAATGGACCGGGTCCCGGCCGGTGATCTTTTCCGAACGATTTTTCGGTCGTTCTTGTGATCGCCGACACCCCTCGGCCAAGAATTGGGTCGAGACCACCCCCGCGAGAACCGTCACACGACTTCGCCAGATCGAGCAATAGAATGCCCCTCTTCGACGGTAATGGCCTCTGAAACGGATCGGCGCGCGATTAGGAACCAAACGTTTGTTCTTTCCGTCCCGTGACAGAAGAACGACTCGACGCGCCGACGTCCTGCTGCAACGATCCCCGACTTGGATTCCCGAAAAACGTGTCTCTCTATAGTCTTGATTACATTCTCCGCGAAGTTTCACGTTTCTCCTGGTGTACTTGAAATTGACGTCGCCGGGTGCTGTAGCGGAGGCACTTTTTTCCGGGAGTTGTTACTCTCAGAGAGATTTTGCTGCCGTTTAATTACGAACTAATGGCGTAGGAGGATGCCCCATAAAATACATAGCTGGTCTACACGTGTGTAGTACGTAGAATATTGGAGATTTTTTTAGAATGAGTTAACCCTTTGCACTCGGCACTATTTTCATTCTAAAACTAAATTTTTCTTCCGTCTTAGAATATTTTCATTTTATTCATACGAAACTGATCCGATTTCCACATATATTTAAATGTTTCGAAATCTATTGAATACAAATTTTGTAATGGAACAAATATTTTGTAATATTTTTTGTAATTTCTTTGAAATAGTGCCACAACGATTTCTAGTGGTGCTTCAGAGTCACCACTCGAGTGCTAAGGGTTAATAATGTCCGTATGCCCGAAATTGACTTGGGTAGGAGACACACTTCATGGTTTCTATAAAGCTTGTTACGTTGTCAAGAATTTTACTGTTGTTTAATTACGAATAAATGAAGGATGTTTGTAGAAGGTGCTTTATAAAATACATAGCTGGTCAACACGAGTATAGTACGTAGAATATTGGAGATTTTTTTAGAATCAGTTAATAATGTCCGTATGCTCGAAATTGACTTGGGTAGGAGACACGCTTCATGGTTTCTCTAATATAAAGGTTGTTACGTTGTCAAGAATTTGACCGTTGTTTAATTACGAACAAATGAAGGATGGTGTGGTGCTTCATAAAATACGTGGCTGGTACTATGCACCACAGATAGTATGATCTAGTCATAGATAAATCGAAGGTTGAGCATATCGTACCTACAATACGTAAACTTAAGTGTCTTGCTCTATGCTACTCCTCAGGGATTCGCAAACACAAAATGTCAAGCCACTCTCGACCTACAGAAATTGATTTCTAATAGACCAAACAATTTACGATGGCGGCGATATTGACCTATGTAACGTACGTCGGCGACCGCCGTGACTCATCGAGCGTTGTCGGATCGCGCGGCGACAATCGCGCTCGCATAATGCAATTTAAAAATGCACGCTCGCAGAGACGACCGGAAGTGCTGCATGTGTTGGACGCTCGTGAAAATCACGGCAGTGGATGGGCGAGACCGGCTTGAAAAAGCACGTAACACGGCCATTAATTCGTCGAGTTACGAGTCATCGATTCGCATGGCAGCTAGTTACGGCTTCGCCGGGCGCATCCGTGGCTCGCTATGGCGAGTTGAATCGCCTGCGAGCGAATTACATATTGAATCTCGGCGGGAGGGCGTTCGATGTCTTTCTCCGTCGGGGAGTAAATCGAGGAAGCCTCTTTGAATGAAACGCGTTCATAAAAGGGACGAAGAGCCGCACGCTACGAACGATGAATACCATTTCTACTTTAAAACTGAATAGCGGTGATCGCTGGAGTGGATAAAGCGCGGGCGGAGCTAGAGGGGAGCAAAAACTCCTGGCAGCAGCCAGTTCTCGTTCGTTCCTTCTCCGCTGATATTTCGAATTGGCCAACTTTAGTGGCGCTCGCTGGAATTAGAACTGTCCCCGTGCATTGTCGCGCGATGTATCGGATACTATTTTCACGCGACGGGCGCCGTTGTTTGATTTATTCGCGCCGGCCGGTTCCGCGACGTTCGATATCGACGCTTCTAACGATAAGTCGGTAATTTCGGATCCGTTGTTTCGGAAACACGGCGAAATCCTCGTACGGAGCCTCGTTACGGCGGATCACCGCGATATTTGCGAACGCACGTGGTACCTTGATCCGGATAATTCCCTGGAAGCTTCCGGGGGATTACCTACCCCTATATTCGCGCCCTCTGTCCAGAGAAACGAGCTTTATCCCTAGCCTAGTGGCAAACGAGCAGCACGTTGGTACGGTAGAAATCTGCTCTCTACTGTATCGAGTGCAGGGATGGTATCCACCGTTGGTATCGGGCAAATATTAGCACCGACGAGGAGGTAATATCACCGACGAGGCAAGCACGACAAGCACTCCCTTGATCATCTTGCCATCTAATTTTTTAGCAAAAATAATTAATAGAACTTAAGATACAGAATAACTTTCGAACCATGAATATTCGCACGCATTGAATTATTTCTGTCTGTGTAACGTTTACAACAACTTCTTTTTCCAATGATGTCGACAAGCATTCCTTTGACTATGTTACCAACTAATTTCTTAGAAAAGGTAGGTAAGAGAATTCAAGGTACAGAATACGATAAGATAGAGTGCGACACGAAACAGCATAAGATGAGATCACAGACGAGGGATAGGATAGTAGAATATTGGTTCCACGATACTAGTTCTGGCTGATACGGTAGGATGCGACACGGAATCTAGAGCCCCCCGAGCGTGAGACAGAAAAATACATTGGGTGGTTGGTCTACTCCTATACCTCGTCGGTGCCTTTACCTCGTCTGTGGAGGTAACCCCTGAAAGCTCGATACCAGCTGCTGGTAAAGCTAGGATATTCGTTTACCGACTAGTGACATTTCTTTCTCACGTTGGCAGCACTGTTCAAGCCACCGTTTTCGAAAGATCTTCCAGAATCTCGATGGGTTCGCACTAGATGGTGGGCTCGGTATCGCGGGCAGGCTCAATCAATACTTGAACATATACAAACACATATACTTCGGCTCTCTTTCGCTCGCTCGGAATGAGACTTCGAGATAGCTCTTCACGCTCGAAGTGTTCGGTATATCGCATCGGCTCTGTCGAGGAAGATTTCTTGGATTTCGAAGCCCGCGGATCCTGTAATATCGAATCGAACGATGGTAAAGTGGTTCTTCACCGGTTCGAACATTTCAATACGACGATCGCGGAATTGAATGAATTTATATCCCGGATAGGCACTCGAAGGAAACTAACCGATATCGGTGTTCGATGAATAAAATCGAAGAGCACTAATACGTCAATTGCGAAGATAAACTTTCCCCGGGACACACGATGGCAGAAACGCGCGACGAATTAGTAGGGAACAGCGTCGAAATCGAAATCGACGCGCCCGGTTCGTTAATCGCGGCGAGCGACGAGGCTGAAAATCAATAGCCGGTGAAACGCGTCGGTTTGACGTCACGAGAAATCGCGCGTTATGTATTTAATAACGCATTAAACGTCGTATTAACGCAGCTAACCGACGCGCAGCCATATATGTAGTTACTCTTTTATATTTCGCGAGCGGCCGGTTGGCGCCCGGGATCTACAGTGTAAATCAATTATTCCGCAGAGGGGAAGGAGAGAAAGAGAAGGGAAACAATTCTGTCACTCGGAATCGATAATGTCTAATTAAAAGCAATCGGCTGTAATCCTTTAACGCGGCCACGCGCAGTGTGTCTCACGCAGCCTGGTCGTTCCGTCGCGTCGCGCCGGCCCGCTTGAAATATTGATACGAAAATGCCCGGGACACCGCAGAGAATCCCTGGCAGCCCCTAATTAGCGTGCCCCCGAAGAGGGAATTCGAACAACGCTCCAGTTCGTTTGCCCGTTTTAAATACGTGATGCGATGTACTCCCGGTGTCGTGCCGCGGAAACTTTTTCCCTTCATTTTCCCATCTCTTTTCCTCTTTCCGCATCTCCACCGTTTCTCTCTGTTCCATCGGTTTCCGCGACGGGAAAGAATTCAAATATTTTTTTCCCACCCAACCCCCATCGAGCTGTATAATTCGCAACGAGCGGTCGCCTTTGGCAATTCAAGCGCCGTGATTTTTCGAGAACCTCCCTTTTATCCCCGTTCGTTTTTATTGCCTCCTATTGTTCCGGGACTTTCCCTTCCTCGCTCATTCTCTCTCTCTCTCTCTCTCTCTCTCTCTTCGTCTTTGACCGTGGAAAAGTATTCGCAGAGGACCGGGACAGAGGTTCGGTCCCGCGAGAACAGGAACGCGACAAAGGAGCGTTTATTGCGAGCGAACTGGACCACGCTCCCGGGAATTCTACTATGAATGATTGGACTCGGGGTCCTGTATTGCGGACCGGGTTTTAATGAAGTCGCCAGACGCGGCAGTAAGCTTTCCGCAGCTGGTGCTTCTACTCTGCCGCGTGTAACTCGTAGAAGCCTCGTCTGAAGTGGATTAAGGGCACTCTTTGCTCCACGACAACGAATAAAGGGCGACCGGTCTTGCACAGCTCTTCTTTTTCTTTTTCCTTTTTTTTTACGAAAATCTATTCTACCTGTGGACTCCAAATTTCTCAGAGCTCTTAACGTTGCAATATTTTTCTTTGATTATATTTCCTTTAATCGTTGATTCAATTTGATGTTGCGACAGTTCTACAGGAACGTTCCGTAAAATTGTCGTCCGAGCGGAATGGTCTGATTCCTTGACGAATAAGTACCGCAGTTTCGATGACAGCAGTCTATCAAAAATCCTGCATGCAGCTGAAATGTGTAGAAGTAAGCGTGCACGGTTGCGGAAACATAGGTAGTTTAGCTTACTCGAGGAAAATATCCATTTCGTTCGGTAAGAAACAAAAATGTCAGTGGAATATGCCAGCCTTTGGCCAGACATGTGACTTTCATATATTTGCCTTTAGAAGCAAGTATTTGTTACAGAATTTCATACGAACTGAACACGAACATTTTTCTTTCGAATATTTTTTCTGTACGAATAGTTATTACTTGTGTATTTCTGTCGATTTTGTGTTTTTGTAAATCATTCTTTTCTGCACTGCATCTATGTTAACCCTTTGCACTCGGCGCTATTTTCAATCTAAAACTAAAATTCTCTTCCGTCTTACAATATTTCCATTTTATTCATACGAAACTGATCCGATTTCTACATATAATATTCAAATGTTTAGTAATCTATTAAATACAAATTTTGTAATGTAACAAACATTTTGTAATATTTTTTGTGATTTCTTTGAAATAATGCCACAACAATTTCTAGTGGTGCTTCAGAGTCACCACTCGAGTGCAAAGGGTTAATACTCATTGTTTGTAAAAAAATAATTAGTAAACAACGGTTTCACGAACTTTTGTGTCAAATTTATTGGTGTACGAATACTTTCTACACCCACTGTGAGAGACCGAACGAACGAGACCAAGATTATTAAATGCGATGTATATGTCACGCTACGAGCGCGCATGAGAGCGATTCTCGAGAGACGTTCCCAGGGTGTATCGACAAAATGACGGCGTCGAATCGAAGCAGAGTTCCTTCGATGAAACTATAATGGACGCGCGGTCGTTCTCTACGAAACTCGTCATGAAATATTAGCGGGGGCGTTTGATCAAGCACGGTGTTTAATCTCGGCCCTGTTCTTCTTGTAATTCTTCTGGACCCGGTGAAACGACAAATTGGGTTCCTTTACGCGTGCGTTTCTTCGTCGTTCCAATTCGCCTTCGCGCTACGGTTCTGCTTTGTAAATTGTCCTCCCCTCCATTCCCCTTCTTTTTTCCGCGGCTAACGATGCTAACGAGCGAGGATCTCTCCGACAAGTGGCTGGTATTAACACAAACCCTTCCGCCGAAGCTCGCTGTAATAATTACATGCAAATACAAACAATTACTTGGCCGGTCGAGCGAATGGACGCGGAGCTCTTCGGGATCACTAACGAGGGGCATCGCCTAATTCAAATCCGCCGATTTTAGTATAATGTACGTAACGTATAGTTCGATTAAAAAATATTTCACACAGACCTTTTTTTTTTATCAAAAATCCACTTTTTGACTCGTAAACTAGGGGCTGCAAGACAATCAACTTCTTTTAAGTAGGTGATCTATTTATTAGAGTCACTGCACGAAAAATTCATTTTTTTTAACTATACGATAAATAATGTTGTCTATGCTGCTCGAAGTGCATTTGTAATTTACCAACACCAATACCTCATACAGAAATGATAATTGCGGGTTTTATGCATTTAAAAGAATGAGTAGGAGGAACTCGAAACGTTGGAACGCTTGAAATAATTTAAGAATATTAATGTATTATTATCAAGTTATCAAAGTGATCAAGGAACTGAAGATATTTTTATTCGTTTCCTGTTTCTATTGATAAGAATTCAGTTTAGCTAGATTTTCAAATAAATATTGATTGTTCTAGTGTAAAATTGCCAGCTTATGCAAGCGGTTCTAACATTTTTATCCTTCATTTCGGTTTCGTCGTCGAGTAGGTTTCAGCTTGTAAATTGAATATAGAATTCATTCGAGATTTGTAATTTTAAAGATTAAAGGAAATATTAAACGTAAAGTCAAGGTGTTGTTAAACATCTCCCGGAAAGATATTTTTTATTTACCAATTACTGGAAACAAATTGTGTACTCGATCCAATAATTGTTAAAATTACACGGTGGTAATTTTCGAAGAAAAGATGAGGAAGTTTGACGAGAAGCGGAGTCAAGTGAAAGACTCGGCGACGCATCAGACGGAATGAGAAAGTCCTTTGAAGAGCAACGGGAATACTAATCAAGGCGGAGCATCGGTGTGAGCGCGAGTCTCTAGAATAGATGTTTACCTCGGCGCAGGCATCGCGAATATTTGCATTATCCGGCTCGCAGACGTCGTAGTTTGTCAAGTAGCGGAATCAGTGCGCGAAGCTTATTGCGTTGGCGGAACAGTAATTTTAGAGTGTTTTCGATAGACCGTATTGCGATTGCCGGGCGAAACAATTATGCGACACAGTGCGTTCAACTCCGTCACGGTGTACGTGGCTGGTAAATTTAATTAAAGATGTGTAGCGCTGTACGTGCCTCTCGCGCTATCTTTCCACGTAGTATACCCTTCTCGTTAATATTCCAGGATTTCCGGGAGCATTACCAAACACCGACGTTAACATTTTCATACTCGTGTTACCGTCAAATTATCATTCTCATCTTTTTCGCGGTGTTCACACAACAGTTGCACGACCAACGTTCATGGAATTAAACGGAAGGATATATTTCCACAGTTTCTACGCAAATTAAAAAAAAAAAAAAAAAGTTCCATGACATTTAATTAAACAATTGTCTGCTGGAATAGTATGCAATTTATGATTTATTCGGACTTCAACGAATCTACAAGTTCGCGTAAAATCTGTTTCAATTTATTTCGAGGAATGTTTTACCCCAGTGTACACGGAAATGAAATTTCATGTCGAAACAAATAGCACCGTTATAGATGAAAGTTATTATTCCATATAAATCGTCGATGGTTTAAATGGCGGCAGCTTCGAAAAAACATTCCATTAGGAGCGGAGTTGCGTCGTTCGAACACCGTGTGTCTGTATCGCGGCGTATTCTCGCGCGAGTATTAACGCGTTCAAATATTTTACCATTGCGATTGAAAACTTTTCGCCGCGGAACGTTTTGAAGCTCGCAGCGTATAAGCTTTTGTAAATAGATTCTTTACAGCGCCATGGGGATAGCCGTAACTCTAGCAGGATTGCGAGTTCCCGAGCTCAATATCAAATGTGCAATTGCACAACTTGGAAATGAGTTCTGTCCAATGCGCGCGCGCGCCCCGTCATACGCGAGTTTATAACCACGTTCCCCACGTCTGCGACTTCCTTTCAAATGAAATCCTCCCTCCTCGGGGGATTGTCTTCATTTAGATTACAAAAAGCGACCCGCCCCGTCACCTCCACGGAAAAATCTCAACGGTTACCGCAGTGAAAAAAAATTGTTCTTTCATTGTGCTATCGTGCAATCGCATTCGTACTCGTCCTACCGCTTGACTCTTTCGAAACGATCGATGCCAAACAACATTATTTCAGCCTTTATTTTTAGACTTGAAGCCTTAGTAAAATAGGTTATTGGATTTGACGTCAGCTACAGCAATATGTGATAAAAAATATATAGCGGCAATTAAAAAATTAAGACGACCATAATATTTTATTAAAAAAAAATGTTTTGCAATTTTTTTCTCTGGGGGTTTATAGACGACTGAATATCGATTAACTTTTGTTCGAAACATTTTTTAATTAGTGCCACGCCCCGTGGTTTAGCCATTAGAAAACTCGGAAATCCTTTGGGAGGCGAGGTTCAAAATTCAAATAACACGAGAGTTGCATTTTGCAACTTATAGAATCATCTTATAGAAAAATCACTGTATATATGAAATAACATAATAAAGTGTAAAACACCCGAAAGATATCATTGGAATATACTAGTATAATGTATTTACAAAAAGAATGTGGAGTTCATAATGAGCGCATGGACGTGAAAACGAGATTAGTCAGACTTTGGAGACTTGTGAATAAATAATTAGTTAATTGCTAAACCAGTGGATGTATTTGTGAAATATGGACAATTTGGGATTGCTTGATAATGTTTTTTTCTACATTTGGATTATCGTCGAACGTCGACATTGTGCGGCGTCGAAACACTTGCCGCGAGATTCTCTTTCGCGTTTACAATTTCACCGACGTGAACCTGTTCGCTGCAATTATTCATCGTGTGCGAATGTTTTAAATGGTTATCGACGGAAATTAATTGCGGATATATTCATCCGAGTGGAATATGCTACGAGCATTTAGTTGGTTTCAAAACTTTACTCGTTATAGCGTCCGTTCACTCTAGCGTGCATCGAAATGTGTGCATTTAGAGGTAATCCGTTCCGAGCACACAGTTTAGAACAAAGTTGCCATCTAATCCAACGATTTTAAAATCCAACATATGCATAAAATCTAGAGTCTAAAGAATCGTACCAAACGTGGAGACTGGTCGCGAAACTACAAAAGTGTGGAATCAATCACGGAGAACAGAAAAAGAATAATTCTATGTATAGTAGCTTTTCGTGAAAGTGTTTCAAGGATCACATTATGATAATCATACCGAGGATCGTGAGAAAGTTGTAGAATGTCTAGAACGAATAATTCTGGCAAACAATATCGAGAGTACCAAATGTTCAGAGTTATAAAAGTATGATTTTTTATAGTCGCTCCTTCCGACTGTGTCTGAAGAGTCAAATGATGTTGACCACACTGAAGAAAGCTATAGAATTCGTGAAACGAACAAACCTGATGAACAATACCAGAAATATCACAGTTTCAAATTATTAACCAAGAAAAAAAGTGTATAAATATCAGAAAAAATAATAATATATTAATATAATATTGAAGTGTCAGAAAGTGTATAAATATGAAAAACACAAGTGATAGAAAATGAGGATTTATTGATGTTTCGCTGGTAGAAATCGTATGAAATCATGCAGACACAGATGGAGAGGAATGTTTGTTTGTCGCGGTTAATTCTAACGTTGCGAGATCAGTATCTTAATATGATAAAGAGTGTTAATTACAGTACGCCCGCACTGTATTCCAACGTCGCGTCGCCCCCATCGAACAAGGAAGGCGTCGATTAGAGGCAATGCAATGTGCAGGCCGTAATACTGTGTTTCGATAATAGCGCAACCTGCGTCAAATCACCTGGCATGTTCGAATGAATGTTGCAAACCTCAATGCAGATTAGAGATGCCTGCATTGTTTCATGATAACCTATTGTTCAATACACGAACCCTGGCCTGTATGTGTTTATCGGCGTGTTGGCGATTAATTGGCCTGATCCAGGCAAATAGGCTTCTCGCTGATTATGATTTGTTGCTTTTCACGTAGGATATTCGTTAACGCTCAAACGAACATAATGCGCGCTTCCCAGCTACGTACGTATCTGCAATAAATTAGAAGGTTTTCAAGAATTGACGCATCGATCTTTGTTTAAAAGCGTACAAACAACCGACTACCGATTCTATTTAACCGTTACAAATTTAGCAACACGATGATGCGTATGGAAATATCTAAATTTCAGAAGGGCTAGACGATTAGCTTGTAAACAATCGTTTTAAAATAAATCTGTCGTAGTTTCTAAGACATGGTTAAAAATTGGCTAGTCGCGATGATTTCTTAATTTCAACCATAAGGCTTTTAAAACATCACCAGGTCAGCTTGAGTAATTCAATCCAGTTATTTCTTCTTGGGATTAATGTTTCATAAGGTACGGTTACGCTCCCTTTCCATTTAGAAACTACGAATATTTAGATAGCAGCTGTCATAACATTATCCGATTGTTTAACTTTGGTTAACTATCCTAATTTGAATCGGTGGCTGTTTAACTAATGTCCAACTTAGTTCAATGGGAATGTCAACTCGTCGAGGAGAAACTTAAAAAAAAAAAAAAGAAAAGTCGTTGATAAATAAGAATCTAACTGAACGTTAGTTGAACCTGACACACAGAGCATACCTATTCTACAGAAGGATCGATTTAATAGCAAAGTATGCGTAACAGAGTATAATGTAAAAGAGGATCCTCAAAGTAAAATATTTTCCACTACAGTCAACCTCCGACGATCGAAAGATGGCAAGCTGTCCTTGACAATGATGGGACTTACATAATAAACTAGGTGTACTTGCCCGGGTGGTTATGTAGACTTAAGAGCGCAGCGTGATATGCCTTCCGCAATGAAAAATCCGATTGAGTTTTAACACGAAAGTGTTTTAGAGATGGGGGTGATTTGAGAAAAGATGTAACGAAATATGGAACGGAAATACGGGACGGAAATGCGTCACGCGACGATAATCGTCCCAGGTCAAATTCCCTAACCCTAGTAATCCGTTACCTGGTACTGATGATCGACAGAGTCATAAAGCGAGTAGAGAAAAAAAAAGGTGAACATAAAGGTAAAGGTAAACGGACGGGCAAAAAGTAGAAAAATCTTTCGAGAAGGGACTCCTCGTTCGAGAGAGAGAGAGAGAGAGAGAGAGAGAGAGAGAGAGAGAGAGAGAGAGAACATTAACATTTTATGTTCTATTTATCGTTTTTCTTCTTTATTTACATAATGACTTGTCCGATTTTCGATTTTATTTTTTTAAAACCTTCTCGGAGGACACATGCATATGTGTGCAAAATTTCATTGAAATCGGTCGAGCGGTTTAGGAGGAGAAGAATCTCCACGAAATGTAAGAGTAGCATAAAGAAGAGCTTCGCTCGTTCACTTCGTTCACTCGCTGCGCTCTTAATTAAGAAATAGAAACTTGAATTTACTACAAAGTTTGTTTTAGATTTCAAAATAATTGATTACTTATGGGTCCACCTAGTATAACGACCCGAACGGTACAATTACCCGAGCTCGTTGAGCGTCACCGCCCTGCCAGGCTTCCGGTAGCTAAAGTGCTAAACCTATGAAGACCCTGCGGTACCCGAAGAAGCGAAGTGCCCGAAACAATTTCAGGTGACTAAACACGCGAAAATTCCGGAGACTACGAGCCCGTTAACGTCGACTACAAAGTGGTAATCGTATCCGGACGTGAAAGCCGTCCGAGAGCACGTTAGACGACGACCCGGGTGCGCGCTGAGCCGGTCGCGAGATGAAAGTCTAAAACAATTGCTCTCTTTTGTCAGGTACCTTGAGCCTTGGGTAACAACGTTTCTTAGAATTCCCACCGGCGAAGCGGTAATCGCCGAGCGAGCCCGGGGTATTCCCGGTATTTTCATAGAAATGGAAATGCTGTTCGTTCGGGTAGGGGTTAGTCGGCGTCGATGACCAACTTCTGATAGCTACAGGGGGTTGGTTCGCCGACGATATGCATACCCGTACGAAATATCCTCGTGGCGAGATAGAATTTCCTCGCGGCGGCTCCTCTGGGATAAGGTTTCGTCCTGACGACGTGTAATTGGACCGCGGCAGGGGTCGGCGGGGTGTGGATATACACGGGGGAGCGGAATGCGAACTGTAGATACGGAGAAACAGAGGGGAAAAAAAGAGAGGACGGTACTCCGAGGGTAAAGGAAAATGAAGGGGGGGGGCAATAAGGAAAGGGAGGAACCGGGCCGATCCGAGGAGAAAAGAGGGCTTTTTCCCAGGCAGCGAAGAAAAAAGCGTCCGGTGAAAAAGAGGGAAACAGCAGGAGGATGGAAGCCGAGGAAAGGAAGAGGTAGACGAAGAACGAGGCGTTTGGTCCGCTTGTCGATACCAGATGCACCGTATCTGCGAGGTATCGACCCGGTTTAAATATTCTCAACGGCCGCGGAGTCCTCTTCAATAATTCATTTGGAAAACGTCGCCGTATCGGCCATTCGTAATGAGACCGGCCGATATCGCGAACGCTTCAGAGGGTATTCTAGTGTAACAGGTCCGGAAAATCGATTTCTTCTCGCGTACATCGATAGTACAGCGTTTTTGCAAATTATTCTCTCAGAATTTTATAATTGCACGTGAAATCATACGAAAAGTTCTACTCGGTTTAGTGCGACGCACTGTGGTCCAAATCGAGGAATTAGCTATTCGCAAAGATTTTAGCGCACTGTTTCAAAACTTAAAGCCACAGTAAAGTAGATCATTCACAATTAAAAGATAAAGATAAAATTAATTTCTTATTTAAAAAATTTTTTTTTTATTTCTTATATTGAACTTCGTAGAAGAGTAATTACTGATTAATTTTTGTTTGGAACATTTTCTTGTCAGAGCACCGGAAATGACGGAAAAATTGCGATATCATGCGACAGTGGTTTTTGACTGGGTTTAGAAATTCATTTTTATTATAAGTTATCCAGATAAACCGAATTTTATTGGAGTCTTTTGAATTAAAAAGGGTTAACACAGCATCCCCTATAATACAATTTAGATTTCCAGTTTTGGTTTGATTAATTTAAATTGTTCTGATTTTGTAAGAATCTCTAGGTTTGATATTTGGCTCGTTCTCTCGCTCGCACGCTTATTCTGACACGTATCGTCATCCCTCGTCTGGCTCACACTCCTTCCGAGTCTCTTCACTCCAGACACGGACTGTACTTTTCCCGAATTTAAAGCGTAGTTGGCCCCACCCCGGGCGGTCTCACCACTCTCTCCTTTCTCTCTCTCTCTCTCCTCTAAAATCACACTTCTTGCACCCCAGAGGTACTTCTTATCGAGGAGTAACTCGAGGTCCGGCTAAAGATCTTCTCTGGATCCCAACATCTCGAGAGCCGGCGTTACGGTGCCGCTTAAACGGTCGCTTATCGTGGAACTTCCGGTTCTCTTGGAGAGATGTACGCGTTCCGGGTTCCCGCTTCGAGGACTATGTCAACGGGCTATGGTGGTCTAGGTGAATTGTTGTTTGAAGTCTTGAATATTCCACGGCATTCAGATCTCTGCGGGTTGTCATCGTGCAAATCATCGTCATCGTCAAAGAATTACGAATATGAGATTCTTGTATCAAAATCATGATCGTATACTAGAATTAATATTTAATTTGCTCTTTTTCCTGGTAATATTTAGACTCCGAATTTTATGCGTTCACGATAAAATTGGGTAGATGTAATTCACAAAATTTAATTGTAATTCAAAAATATTAAACTACGAAAAAAATTTGCTCATCCATGCAAAGGTTGGACAACAGGAGATTGGAAAAGAGTTATATGGCCTGACGAGACAAAAATTTATAGATTTGAATCTGATGGAAGGTCTTGGTACTGGAGTGGGAAGTTTGGGGGTGGCTCAATTATGTGTTGGGGTTGTTTTACTCATAAGGGTGTCGATCCCTTAGTTCGGATAGAAGGTATCATGCGCAAAGAGCATTATTTAAATATTTTGCAAAATAATTTACCTTCTGTTGTTAACCCTTAGCACTCGAGTGGCGACTCTAAGGCGCCGCTAAAAATTGGTGTATCATTATTCAAAATATTTTTTACATTATTAAATTTGTTTGTATTTAATAAATAACTGAACATTTCAATATTGTACGAGGAAATTGCATCATTTTTATATGTATAACATGAAAAAATATATATAGAAAGGAAATATTCTAGGTCAGAAGAAATGTTTCGTTTTCGAGTTAAAATAGCTTCGAGTGCAAAGGGTTTAATTCTATTGAATTTGTTAAAGATGAAGTAGTATTTCAACAAGACGGAGACCCTAAGCATACTGCAAAAATAGTAAAAACCTGGAAAAGTTTTTTGTGACGAAGTGGCCAGCACAAAGTCCAGATATTAACCCAATCGAAAATTTGTGGTCAATTGTGAAAAAAGGCTAGCAAAATATGACAATCCATCTGCGTAGATCAGCAATATTTACATTGAGCGTTTTTATGTAAGCTGCGTTTACTATCTGAGGTCCATTAAGTGAATACATTGATCTATTCGAGCTAATGCTCGCAATAACAGCAAGTCACAATGACAGAATTTTGTTATAACTTTTTAATAAAGTTCTATGTGCCTTATGTTTACCTAACATTCTATTCTTATTTAATGCCATAGAATATATTCACAAAGTTTAAACATTAAAACCTGGGTCACCCCGTATAGCAATAAAATCGCAAATGAGTCATATCGACTCGCTCCGGCAATCCAGTGTTCAACGAAGATCCGCAGTCTAGTGATAATACTTTGAGAAAAATACGGAACGCCGCAGAAGAACTTCAAACCGACTACTATAAGAAGTGCTGACTCTAGCAAACTGAGAAGACGTTGGTACTGTATGTATGTACTAATACCGAGCCGGCGATCGACACTGGAGGCAATCTGTAGGATCTCTCCAATAAAACCTGTCATCGTTTGATACGGCCGTACCAAGTGTTCAACCCGCCGAGCGCTATCCATTCAAAGGCTGCAGGAAAAATTAGACCATTTTACTCTCGAGGAAGTTTTTTTAACAGTCCGCTTTGAGAAAGTGGAATCCCGCGTCGCAGTTTCCGCGAGATGTTTCCTTATCTCGAGCCCGGTTTTTATTGCGGTATTAAACCGGCGCCGGATCACTCCTAACATTTCCCAAGCGGTCTGTTCCATCGATCGGTGTTTTACGAACGAGGTTCCACAAATCGAGGATATATTTGTTATATCTGCGAATCGAACGTATCGAAGTTGCTCTTCTCAATTTATACTGTTTATTATTGATAGCTGAAAAAAATCCAAAGAAAGGGCGCTCTCTCGCTCGACACGCACCTGTCAACATCGACGCTTCCGTAGTCCCAATCAGCGTCGCCAGATCAGAGGAGAGAGCACAAATCGAGGGGAAATAAATGACCCTCTCTCTGCCTTCATGGTAATACATTCCTGTTTTACGATCCCGTTTATAAAATTATAAACAGGCAATTCGTTCAGAGACACTGTGTGAGATGTGTGAAATTGTCACGAGGGACGGACGATGGTTAACCCCTCGCACTACTATTTATTTTGTGATTATAATGATTAGAAATTCTTCATCGTTCAGAATTTCATAGAAAAAAAAAAAATAGTTTATATTTATTGTATGCCTACGTTGTCCTCAAAGGATATATATATATCAACTACAACGAAATAGATTTTTATTTCGATTTAAAGTAAAAATTAATAACGTTCACATTTATTAGACTCTATTCAGAATCTTCATCACGAGTCTGGCTCGTTATTGTAGGGCAAGGGGTTAAACCACATTGTCGTTCGACCATGAATTTTCAAAAAACTGATGATGCTCGTGGGCCCTTCGATCTCTCGATGTCGAGCCGGTGGGCAAGTAGGGCGAAAACAATCGCTCGTTCCACGGCTCCTCCTTTGCTGGCCTATACGACGGAATTTCTCGAGTGCAGTCGATCCGTGGAGGAAAGCCACTCGACTCGAAAACGATAGCTGGCTGCCGGCGAACAATTTCTGGACGAGCAGTAGCCCGGATACGCTGTCTTAATTACTTTTAATCCTATTTTGCGAGCCGATCGAATTCAATCGGGCCCCGCTTTTGTTCGTTTCCGCTCCCCGACGCCGTTCACACCCCCGCGTCGATTCGCCAACTGCTCCGATCGGGAAAGTTCCGTCGAGTTTGCGTCTCTTTCGAAAAGCGGAAGAGTCAACGGGTCCAGGGTCCAAGTTTTATCCAGGCTAGACAGGTATTACCGCGGTGTTACAGAAACTACGACACTATTCCTTTCGGAATCCTTTGCGAGACAATCGCCCTTCGGAGGTCAATGGTCTACCGGTAGCAAACCCCGAGATTTAGGTACGCTTTTGTCCTTGGTGTGTGTACACAGGCTCGCGAAAGTATTCGAACGCCCTTTAAAACAATACAACTTTTTGTAAATTGGACCAAACGACCTGATATTTTTTTTTTTTTAGCAACTAGAAGAACTGGTTTGCCGAATGATGTGCAAAACAGATTTTGATAAGATTGGAATTGCTAGGAATTATAAAAGCAAATAAAAATGGCACTTTCCAGAACTTCTTTATTCGGGAGTTTTTTTAGATCTATGTTGGTTATACACACGCTGAAAATTTCATTGAAATCGATTAATGTACGCACAAGCTACAAATAGTTAAAAGTGGTGAAAATCGTAGTTTTTCAAGATTTTTGATCAGTTTCTGCTTAAAGTCCACAGATTCTAGCATCTTCCGATGCGTGCCGTTTTTATCTGTGTCTACCTAACCTAATCTGTGTATAACTAACATAGATCTACAATATACTACAACTACTACCATTCATTGGAGGCTCAAATAATCTGTTCAAAAAGGGTGATGTACCCATTATTAAATAAGTATATATGATCATAAGTAATTATTGTACATGTGCTATCATTTCGTTCTTAAAATAAAACAATTTTTTTTTACACACTACACCTTATATTTTTAATTATTTTCTACGAACCGCATATTCTGAGCTCATAATGTTTTGAGATTATACGTCACAAACGTGAAACTTTACATGCGTCATTGAGAAGTGAAAGATAGCACATCTGGACTATCTTTTTGACGAGGAGTGTAATGCGACCTTTATAAATAAATAAAGAAAAAAGGCACCGAACTGCTTTGCATACCTGAAAACCAGCTCTGACTCGTCAGCTAGTCGTCGATTTCGACGGTGACCGGGATCGACGTCAGCTGGTGGAGCAGGAAGGACCGCGATTACACGGTGGCAACAACTCGCAGTTAATTGTTAGGGAGCAGGAAAAGAAGAACTATGCTCGATCGCAGCCTCTGCCAGCCGGCTCCGATCTTTTGTCGTGCGCTCCCGGTGGAAATCAAGCAGACGTTCCCGCCTCGCTTTCTCTTCCCCGGCGTCTCTCTCTTTCTTTCCCTTCCTCCCCGTATTCTCCGGCACCGATGATTAGGATAAATTGAAGCTCAGGAGAACGAAGATCGCGGATGCTCCGGCACCTTTATGTCCGCTCAATTTCACCGTTCCAATATTCCCCGTAACTCTCTCGCAAGCCTTCTTCGTCCCACTTTTTCCAATTATCCGGCGCTGCGCCCGATGTTGCCTGTTGTATGTATTTCGTGCGCGAATTACGACCATTGAATGCTACGTCCTCTCGAACGACATCGATCCGCGGACGAGAGGGAGAATCCCATTGTCTCATAATCCTACTAACGACTCGCCTCCTCCTTCTCCTCCTTTTTTTGCCACCTCTTTCTCTCTCTATCTCTCTCTCTCTCTCTCTCATCCTCTAGCAAACGCGGCCTCTTTTCTCTCTTTCTATTCCCCACTGTCTCGTCTTGCTGCATCGAACCGCGATCATCGTTTTTCTTTCCCTATCCTCTCCGCGATCGTTTCTTTCCCTTCCATCGTGGACTCTGTTGTTCCAAACGGAAACGAATGCCAACCGGCAATTCGTAATTGGTATCGCGCAAATTGCAGCTCACGTTCGAACCTTTCTTTTCCCTCTCTCTCTCTTTCTCTTGTTTCGGAACTATCTCCCCTTCTCTCTTTCCCGCTATCGCTTTGCTTTCGTAGCAGGAGGGCGCACAGTGGTCCCAAAGCCCGAAAACGTGGCCAAAACCTAAACAATGAACTTTCAGGTAGGTAAGTTTTAAGCACGGGGTTGGTTACTCTAAGAGTGTTTCTAAGTGGGGGTAAAAAGCAAAAAGATCATTTTTTGATACCTGACCAACAGTCACAGTCCGGACTCGAGTCAACCGTGCCCTTAAAAAAAGTACTTTGATGTTGTCATAAACTATTTTCTTTTCCATAAGTCAGGGAGGAAGCGAGACGTCAAATGACCAGAAATTAATTCCATATTTTCGACATATTTTTTTCACGTAGAATCGAGGAAATAAGGAATTTCTTTTTCATTAAATGAATTTTCCCATAAACATTTTCAACCTGTGTGTTTCTATTTGCTATCGGCGCTGTCAAAGAGGCGAACAAAGCGGAGAACATATTTAATCCTCTATTTCGAAGCTCGAGAGTAGGCCGAATAATTGAAATATCGAAAATGTGTATTTTTATGCGAGCAGATTGCAGAAAGTTCGACTTGTTTAAATAACAAGGCGAAAAAAACCTGGTACATTAAAAAAGTTTCTATTTCCCAGTCCCTCAGAATTTTTCTCCGCCCTATTTTCTCTCTTTCTCTTTCCGGAGCCGTTGGAGAATATTACAAGCGTAATTGCGGCGCCCGGATAATTCGACGGACCGTATTCCTTCCATTTTTTTTCCTTTTTTTTTTGGATCCAGAAACGCCAACTCGATACACGCGAGATTTTCCCAGAATTTTTCCGTTGGCTCTGCCGCCGCGCCCCCCTCCCCGCGCGGGTTTCCCTTCGAAAGAGCCGTGTGCAGCCGCAATCGTTAATTATGTTCCATTCGTAGCTTCGAATCTGCTCGTCTCGCGTGCTATTACACAGAGGCGGTCGAATGAAATTTTTTAAATGGAATCGCGTTTAACGCGGCATTACGCGGCCAGGAGGTGGACACGTTCGCTCGAATAATGAATTCTGTAAAATTTCGCGAGAACGGAGGAACCAGAGACTTTAATTAAAGTCTCGTAGCGAGAGTTTTGCCTCGCCCACGGGATTCGATGGATAATTTCATATTCGCCGGTTTGTCAGAGCTGGATGCCGTTCGTATCTTTCGGCCTCTTTGCTTTTTAATATTAATCCGCCCGTTCGCGCGCACACGCACGCGGACGGATCGAACGGATATTTATTGGGGAACCACCCACCGCGCCGTCGATCGGCGTTCGTTCAGTTTATCGGGCAATTTCATTTTAATTTTACCCCCTCGTGCTATCAACGGAAAATACAATACGATTCTTCGTGCTTGTGCTCGTCGAAATTCTTTGGGTTATTTTCTATAGAAATGAATTCCTCCCGATTTCATTGCGAAATCGAAAACTAATAAGAGATCGATCATCGAAATATATTCGCTAATATTATTAGTGACTAGACTGCGGATTTTGCGCAGTCATAATTAACCCTTTGCACTCGGCACTGCTTTCATTGTAAAACTAAATTTTTCTTCCGCCTTAGAATATTTTCATTTTATTCATACGAAACTGATCCGATTCCCACATATAATATGTAAATGTTTAGTAATCTATTGAATACAAATTTTGTAATGTAACAAATACTTTGTAATATTTTTTTTAATTTCGTTGAAATAATGCCACAACAATTTCTAGTGGTGCTTCAAAGTCGAGTGCTAAGGGTTAACAGGTAAATCGCAGTAAGGCAGGGTTGGTGTCCTTAACCCCTTGCACTACGCCGAAACTCTGAAAAAGCCGTGCCAAACTTGTCCGCCGGAATGGGCAGACAATTAATAAGTCACGAGTCAGACTCGTGATATTCAATTTTGGGACAAAATTTTCATCACGAGTCAGACTCGTCAAAGTAGTGCAAGGGGTTAATACTGTTTCGAACGTCATGTAACTTCGTGGTCTTCGAGTTTATCTATTCTTCGTCCCATACTTCCACATAGCCGCTTTTTTCAAATATTTTTGGAGGTCTTGATGGAATGTAAGTTTTGCGATGGGTTCGGATTTACTGGAAGTGGCCAATTTTGCTGTTTCGTCCGCCTGTTCGTTTGCCTTCGATGCCAACATGTGATGGGATCCAACAGTACACCACATCTTTTCCGTGGCGCTTCAGTATTTCGTTTAGTTGAGGATCGGATTGTTCTGTCCGCGATGGCATGCTCGTCGGTTGTTTCCCGTTTTCGAGCTCTGTTCCCTTGCTTGGCAAGACGCTCGCTCTCTCGCGAATGCATTATCTATGGGATCCGGGAGCACGGGGGTGGACGTCGGGGAACGACGTAGACCGCAACGACCGTTCAGAAGTTAATAATGCAACCCTCCCAACGCGCCGGCGTTCGCGAGCTCGCCCATATAAGAGAGAAATGTTTCGCGAGAGGAGGGAATCTGCCTGCTTGACTCCGGCCACGAACAGTTTTTAAGCATTCACCGGGCTCTGTGAATTCCATTAAAAGCGGAATATCGAATGGAATGGAGTTCCTGGCGACGAATCGATCGACTGCCGCAGCGCGGATCAACGATAAACGAAGACATTCCCCGATAAACGGTCGAGCGACATCGTCGCGGTGCGTGAAGCACCGCGGTCCTGAGCACCCTGGAGACTGATTTTATTCGTAAGGGGTAGCTTTTTTCTTCTGCAAGCACTGTTCCCGGATAATCGTATTCCGAGATCGACTGATGAACGTTTACCAGGTCGGGTACAAACGCCAACGAACGAAAGCGTGTTCCGTGCTGAAGTGTCGCGACGAGGGGACTGTTCAACGACTGCAACAACGCTGCAGAACAATCCAGTGACTCTTTTAGTCCACGTTTTCGTTGTACAGGGTCTTTCGACAACAGCTTCCGGAAGTTGTTTGTAAATGTTTAAATTCCGAGAATTGGCCAAACTTTTATTGAAAATCTTTTACCGTTGAGCACCTAAACTTTCACAGAATAACCACCTAAACTTTTTTTTTTAAGGATCTTCTTGCGAGCTTCTTGCGTCTGAAAAGTTTCCGACCTAACAAAGATATAAAAGGCATTTTTTCCTCAAAATTATTTTTATTTCTCTGCATAGTCTCCTTGTAAGTCTACAGGGTGTCCCACATAAATGGGAACACCTAAATATCTCGGTTATTATTAGTCGTACAAAAAAATCTCCACAGAACAAAGTTGTACTGTTTCAAGGGGCGAATTTGATGATGGTGACAATTTTCTATCAAGGTCATTTTTGTTGCAAGATTTCAAGGTCATCGATATTTTTTTTTAATGGAATCATATATTTGTTTGTTCGTATTCTTATAAGAGAATAAAATGACAAATTCAACAACCTATCATAATGTATGATTCGGCTCATCTGATCTCAAGATGTTAGCATTAATATGTCCTGGCGTTGTGGAACAGATACTGGCAAAATACTTACAAAATAGTAAAATTTCATTTTACGTAAGGTTCCCCTCTTGTAGAACGAAGAAAGTGTCAATGTATTTTTACAGAATTGAATTGAATGAATAAAACATTGCGATTTAAGAATATCGTGAACACTGATAGGTCTAGAGGAGATAATTTAACCCTTTTAGTGCCGGAGGCCGATATATCGGCTCTTGCTGCACTGGCGAGAAGTGCCAGAGCCGATATATCGGTCCGCACCTTGTAGCGCTTTACTATTCGCATTTTGTTATTTATATAATTTCCAATGAATATTGAAAAACTAGTGTCATTGTTTTGTTCTCTATTTCGTCCTTAATATTATATATTGCTTTTTGAATCATGTAAATATTGTTTCTTGTTTAGTTTTTATGAGCATTTTCCCAAACCCTAGTAAAACCATGAAATTCGGCCGGTCTTTCTCGCATAGGCACCTCTTTCTCGCCCGGCACTAAAAGGGTTAAAAAAGAAATAAATGTTTAAAAAAATTGACAATTAAAGCTTTGATAGAGCAACATCATTTTTATCATTGTGGAGAAGGTCCGCTGTTCACTCACGCAAGTTCTTAACCAAACATAGCGTGGCAGTTAAATATAACTCGTTCAACGTGTTAAAGCATCCCTGACCGCGTTTTTGATAGATTCGTCCACGGTACAGACACCGCTAGCCATTTCGTTCGATCACCGGTCGCGCGGCGGTCGTATCGGAGGCAAGCCATGCCGAGTCACGTAGACAGACTCGCACACACCTTATATCCGATCCAATTTCCCTCAGAGACAATCATATTGATGCGAATCAAGGTGACCCCGCGTCTCCGCCCCTATACGTCTTCCTCGCGCGTCGGTCTCGAACAAACCGCCGGCATTGTTCCCGGCGATCCGATGCATTTCTCCGCGCGATTTCCGCTCGAGGAACGCGTATCGACGTTCCACGGAGCTGGCTGGTTCGTCGCTTCTAGCCAAGCACCGTCGACAAGATAATTATCCCGATGATGCGCTCGAGACTTTAGTTTTAGGATCCCCTCCCTCTCTCTCTCTCTCTCTCTCTCTCACCTTCCGCCAAGCTATTGTACATACAGTCACTTGCAATATTATTCTGACACTCTAAAAAAGACGGTAACTTTTTTATTATTGGGCCACACGACTTCGATTTATTTGTTAGAAAAATTACAGTGAATCCGCTATATATTAGGGGGATCCATAAGTAATCGATAGACAGCGGATTTTATGCATTTATGACAAAAATGAGTAGGCGTGATTTAACATAGTAAGAACATTAGAAAAATTTGAAAGTACAGTTCTATTATTTTCAACCTATTAAAACCCCTTAACTTGTACGCTCGAGTTAATTCGAGCACGCTAAACAGGTAAAACTGTGCACACTTGAGATAATTCGAGCGGCGTTGTATTTTATGCTGCTATAATTTCTCACACTCGAACATAATCGAGAATTGAGAATAACAATGTGAAAGCAAAGAAAAAAAAATCGCTTTATTGATATTTATCATTTACATGGGATTGTAAGCTATAACACTTATTTATTCAAGAATAAAATATAGCCTTTTTCCATGGAACCCTGGAACGGACCTTTTCCATTGATTTTTTTTTGCCGGTTAAAAAAAAAACTGTGCGTTAAGGGGTTAAACATATCAGGAAAGAAAATGCACTTCTATTTCGTTCCTGTTCGATGCAATTCAGATAGAAAATTTTTATTTTGCATGAAGATCCGCTGTCTACTAATCGATTATTTTGGAATCTAAAACAAACTTTGTAGTAAATTCAAGTTTTTATTTAGCCGCAACGGCTAACTCGGAATTCTCGACGACCGTATATCCCAGATTCACTGTACTTAGTTTACTACATGAAAAAGAAATGTTGAAAATACTAAAAGTTGTTCTGTACAACATTCTTTTTTTTTATGTTAGCCTGTATTGGGGATTTAAAAAATGCGTTTCCCAGATCTGTGTCAATTTTATGCATTCCGATCATTTCATCGATTCAGCTTTTTCATTTTTCAGTTTCTAGAAGCGTCCACAACGGACTGCGAGCATATCGTACCGGTGTTTTCGACTTGTCGAGAGCCCTCGGCAAAGTCTACGTGATCCCGTAACTTCATGGCGACTCAAGTTTCACGCCGATCACTGGCGAATTGTTTCCCGGTTTGTAGGTGCATTCTGAACCGTCATCGAACCAGATACGATCGAGCCTGTGTCACGTTCGATGCACCGCGGTGTTAATTCTATTTTTTATTCTCTGCTCGATTTCCAGCCCATTGCTCTGGCCGCGTTCAAAGCGTAATGCAACTCGCGCAAACGTTACGCACGCGGAAACAAACGGTCGGTGACGGAGAACACGGATTTTTATAATACGGAAAACACCGGAAAGTCACGTTCTCCTCGTATATTCGGGACGTGTCGCTTGCTGCTCGATTTTTCTGAAAAGTGGGACAAACTTGAAAATTTGATTCATTTGCGATTAATAGAATTGAATAATCTTGGTAGGTAGATGTACCGTTATTCGTTATTCGTTGTATCATTATGGTTTTCCTAATGAAAGTGTTCTATTGAAAAAAGTAGTTTCGAGTAAAACGCGTTTAAGGATTCAACTACGAGTTGCATATTTCAAACGCCTGCAACTACGTTAATTTCTTGCACTACTATTTATGTTCAAAATACTAGTGATTAGAAATTCTTCATCGTTCACAACTTTATAGAAAAAAAGATATGCGTATGTTTTTCTCCAAAGGATATACCATATATCAACTACAACAAAATAGAATTTTATTTCGACTTGAAGGAAATTAATAACAGACATATTTATTAGACTCTGCTCAGAATCTTCATCACGAGTCTGACTCATCCTAGTGGGACAAGGGATTAACTTTACGAATCGAAACCAGTCCAAAAAGGAGAGAATGGATTTTTTTTTTAAATGAAAAGCAGAATATCATCTGAACAACGCGCACGCCGGCAGCGAATCATGTGAAAACTATGCGAGCCGTTCGTCGAATTTGACTGGGAATCATTCGAAGCACACCGGATTCGTATCTCGTCAAAACAGTTGAAACTTTCTGCTCAGCTGTCAGCTATAAAATTCGAGGCCAGTTATCCGGACCAATATCCGCACTCGAAACGATTACACGCTGTCCATCGGTGTACGAAGATGCGCCATCACCGATTTTAATGTCGATCCCGAATTTATCGACCCCGTCGACTAGTAATTCGACGATTTATAGCATCGACGGAGGCTAAGGTAGCCACTATCCCCGTGGATAGAGTAACAATGGGGCGTCCATTAATCTCCCACAGGACCGACGGTTTGCACGACAGTGTCTGGTTTTGCTCCTCTCGTGATCGGTATCGCGGACGCTCGTCGAAAAACGAATGCGATACGAGCACACGTTATTCCTTTCTGGCTGGTTTATTAGCGACGTCATTCTGATCGTTTCATCTTGGCCATATCGCCACGCCGTGTTTTTGTTTTGCTGGACTTCATTAGTTAATACTTAAAGTACTAGTATTAGGGGTATTAGGGTAACAGCATTATGTCAATACTTAAAGTAATAGTATTAGGGGTACCCATAAGTAATCAATTATTTACATAGAGTCATGAACCTCGGATTTCTATAAGAGGGGAATTGAAGGTTGCAGGAAAGATGGCAAACTGTCCTTGATAATGATGGAGATTATATAATAAATTGAGAAATAAAAACTTGAATTTACTACAAAGTTTGTTTTAGACTAAAAAATAATCGATTACTTATGGGCCCCCTAATAAAATAAGTCATTGGATTCGTCTTGACGTCATCTAGAACAATATGTAATAAAAAATACATAGTGGCAATTAAAAAATTAAGGTGGCCATAATTTTTTATCAAAAAGATGTATTTTTTAATTTTTTTCTTTGGGGGTTTATAGACGACTGAATATCGTTTGTTTGAAAAAATTTTTTTGCCGGAGTCACGCCCCGTTGTTTAGCCTATGGAAAATTGAAAAATCCTTTTTGGAAGACAAGGTTCAAAACTTGAAAATAAATTTTTTTTTGTAAAATTTTGTTAATTTCTTTATAAATTTATCAATTATATTATTAAATATCATTGTCTGTTAATATTTATCGATATATACACATTGGTAATGTAGACTTTTGCCCGAAATTTGTCCATTTGTTCGCATTGTGCGACAGCGTGGCAGATGGTCAAAGTTCGGTCGAGCGAGGGTTCGTTTTCCGCGAGAATGGAACTTCTTGGGAGCCCGACGAGGCCCGGCTTCTGCCGCGTCTTAATCTAAGATCGCACACGCGTGCCCGTTCCAATTAACCGTAATTAAAATTAGCAGGGCTAATCTCTCTATCCGCAGTTTAATTAATTAAACGCAGGGGGGTCGGGTATGTTTGACGAACGCCAAACCGAGCGTTTAATTAACGCGAGGACTTCCACTCACCGGGAAGTTCGCGAGAGTAGACTCGCGATGGAAAGTATGAACAAGAGCGTACAGTTCGCGTTATCGTTTTCCTATTTCTTCGGAACGCGCGGGATTTAGGAAGGTCAAAAACTGGAAGAATAAGCTGCGGTTTTTCGAATTTAACCTTCATATGTACGTACCTCAGAAATTATATGTTTTATCTGTAGCGTCACGTTTTAAAGAAATATGTTTCACAACACAGACAGAAAGGGATTCATCATTTTACAGTATGTGAAAATTAAACTGCGAATTTTATGCACTTATGACAAAAATGGCAAGATCAAATGCGAAACAGTAGACATTTGAAGAGGTCAATCACACTTTTGCATTATTTTCAACTCCATAAAATTATAAAGGAACGTGTCTGTGTACCTTGCAATTCATGACCATTTTTACTTTGTATAAAAATTCGCAATCTATTCCAATGGGTGATTTTTCACCTTGAAGAACGTACGAAGGTTAAGGGATGAAGGGCTCCATAAGTTTCTAGTCCTCCCCAAAGTGCCTTAAAGACTAATAAAAAACGGGAAGAAAGGGGAAACTCTGTTCGGCTCTGCGCAATACAGTAGAATAACTGCGCTCGTGATCGTGTAAGTAGAATGAGCCGGTGTATAGTCAGACACGCGAGGCACGTTTCATGGCCCATTAAAAAAGCGAAAATTGTTTCTTACCGTGTAGATCAGGTCTTACGAATTTATAGCAGCGCTCGCAATTTTGAGCGTGTGCTAAAACACATGGGAGACGTGCGACGTGTTAATTGGCCGACCTTTCAATTATGAACACCTGTGGAAAAGTAATGAAAGCATAAAATCGAGATAACGAAAGTTTTACTGCAATCGACGTGAACGGAATACAGTTTACAGCAATATACAGGGTGTCCCGATATTGACGTTACAACCGTGGATCACAGGAGCAATGTTTAAATAAATACAATAATAATTTTTGCAATTTTCCGATCTTTTGGGGGTTTTTCATTTTTTACGGCCACAGTTCGCAACAAAAAATCTGGAAAAATTCTCTAAAATGCTCCTTAGGATCCAAAATATGCCACATTTTTTTCAGAATTTTAGGAAGCATTAGAGAGCGGAAAATGCTCGGAAAAGCGCGAAATCTAATTTACCCTGTAACTATCCTCACAGGGGGCGAGCTAGAGGGCTGAAATTTTACTCAGAGGGATTTTTCTTGGTCAACTTTCGAATGGTTCTGTAGTCATTGAAAAACCACTAAGGACAGTTTTAACCATGTTAATCCGCTAGGCCCTTTGCAGTCACTCTAGCGGATTGCTACCAAACCGTTTGTTAAGCAAACGAAAAATCGTTTGAGGTGGAATGAATGATAGCCTGGCTTGTCGCGATGACACGAGCGAGCTTGCTCTTTGGTAATCAGATAGGTAGAACATGACTTGTGGCTAGTGAGACAGGTATAACACGATCCCTAGGTGATCAGATAAGCGAAACGTGGTTCGTTCGTAGTCAGACAAGTGATCTGTTAGTGTTGGAATAGGAAGAGATTGATACTGTGTACGGTCCGATAAGTGGAGCACTTTACCCTTGTTGTAATAATAGTGAAATCGGAATTTTCGTTATTGATCAAGTTCCAATCAATTCGATGTATAACAGATCCTGAATTTTCTCTGGACCATGGATTTTCTCCTCCAATTGGATCAGGGGAGAGAAGGAAGAGGTCAGAGGACACACTAGAAATAGGGCGTACAATGCAGCACGTGCTGTGCAAGGTACTAGGAAACGCATTATGGATTAGGGAAAGGAAAAGTCGGGCAAAATTCCGAGAGGGGAAGGGAAACTAATAATTTAATCACCTACTGTATATTCAAAGCAAATTCAATTGTTCTCTACGAAGTCGGTTATTCTAAAGGTCAGTGTGTCGTAATTAACCTGTGTAGTATATACATTTACAACAAAAATTTCAAGACATCAAAATCAATGCAAGGAGAAACCTCTTCAACTCCTATGCCTCGCAATTGCTTCAGAAAATCGAATTGATCTAGCGGAGGAAGTCTGGTAACAAACGAGTTCGGAGCGTTACCTCATGTTTTAAGCTGCTTGAACAGCAAGGATCGCTAACGGACTATCAAAGGCGATGATCACGAATAGACGCGGCGGTCTCGTTAACGACACCGTGGAACTAAATCTTCAACTGGGTGCTGTGTCCCCCGGTTGAAAAACGCGTCGTTTTCATGACCGAGCCGAGGCACGGCTCGTTGAACATAAATTTAATCCAGCCGCGTGCCGTTCGGAACCCGGTGCCGTGCTTAATTGTCCGTTTGTTGGAGGTGCACGCCGCCGCAACTACGACACCGCAACCGGCGCGCGACCGCCTCACGCTAATGTGCTCGTTAAGGACGGATTTGAGTTTCGCGATTGCTAATTACTTTCTGATTCTTCCACGGACCGGATTCGATCCGGCACGGGTCACCGTTAACGACGCCACGAGATACACGCCGTGGAACCGAACTGCTTCCGGTTGCCCGCTTCATTGGCAGTGATTTTACCAACCGACCGTCGAAAACGATCCACGAAAGGGTGATTTAGGGAAGGGTAGAGAGAAGGGGATTTAAGAAAGGAGTGGATCTACAAAAGGAAAAGGACGATGGAAGAAAGGACATCCACCAAGGTTCACCAAGGTCCAGATCCGCTACGCAGTTTATTATATCTAATGGAAAGCAAGGTTATATGGGTTATCTCGCGAACGATGGTAGGAATCCTGATATTATTTTCGGGCGTTAACAGTAAATCGTAACGGAAACTGGATGTCGGCAACGGGAAGTTGTGTATTCAGCGTAATTACTGGTTAATTATCGTGGAATTAATCATTCGTTTCGAGAACTAGCGCGATGAGCGTTCAAGATACATGGTTTTATCGCGAAATTCCAAACGGTATCGGCAAGCGAGCCGGGATTAATGCATTGTTTTCCAATTATTTACGGGCCGCGCGGCGCGCGGAAGTGGGATGGTTTTCGTAATAAATCCCTCCATTTAAATACACGGAGCGCACGCGATAACGTCAAGTTGTTAATGGCGGCGTAATAAAATTTTACAGCCCATTACGGCGGAACTATCAAATCGGTCCTACGGTTATGGGAAAATTAAGAGGCGTCGGGCTAGAGTTTATTAGATTTAATACTCGCCGGCCGAATCCATCGTGTAACACGCCCCGCCGCGCCTCTCCGTGTCTAATGGAATTCTCGCAGCTCGTTACACGTTACTATTATTTCAAATATGATATTGAGTGGCCGACGAACGTTGACAACGATGCTCAATTTCACCCGTCAGAAATATCTGCGAGTCGGATGCGCCCCGGGTAAACGAAACCGATACATTTGTTTAGAACAAACACGCGATTTTAATATTTCTGGTGCGTCCAACTAGAGTTCATTCGCTGCGTATTGACTCTTCGTTTCATTAAATTACCGATACGAGCCTGCCCGAGACCGGAAATTATTCAAATATCCAACACACAATTTCCCCCCGTCTCATTGGCCGTGTCTCTCGCTAATTTTTAAGAGTACAGAGAACTCTATCGATTTCATAGACCTGGCGATGTCACATTTAAATTAATTTCGCGACCGGCCGCTTGATTATCGGGAAATGTCGCTGTAAAGGCAGCCTATTAATTTTATTGGTCTCTATTCCGCGATAGAGTATTGCTCCATTCGATTATCGCGACATAATTCTGTTCGTGACGTGTCAGAAGATACTCAAACCGTATCGTGTTTGACATTTCGAACAGGTAATCTTTTTCTTGCTATGGTGAAACAGCTATCTTTGAAAGGGACAATTATTTTTGAAACTACACTGCGGAGCGTAACTATAGCACCATTACAATTTTCCGAAGTTTTGAAATTCTAAGTAATGATTTCTAAATGGTAATAATACCACGCGAAAGGGACTAGAAATAAACTATAATTAATGAAAAAGGAACAGAAATAACATCTATTTAATATGAATTATAACAATAAATTAAATATTTCCATGGTACGTAACTAAGGCACCATTGTACGTGCAACGTAATAATAACAATAATGTATAATAATATAATTTATAATTTAGGTTATTAAAGTGAATAGTTCCAGTAATGAGTAGGACCTCTTTTTTGATGTATTAATTCAAAAACACGATTGTTCGTACTGTTCACTAGTTTTTTCAAAGTTTCCTCGGTAATATCATTCCACGCTTCAATAACAGCTGTTTTTAGCTCCGATATATTTGAAAATTGTCGATTATTTTTATAAACACGCCGTACCATGATACCCCATAGATTTTCGACTGGATTTTTCAAACCATGCTGTAGTTTGTCAGCTTCTGTAAATTGGAGCATTGTCTTATTTATAAATCCATGAATCGTGATCGTTTGCATAAATAAACGGCAATAATTGATTTTGAAGTATTCCGGTATGCCCCGCACTAATCATTCCTGCAGTAGGAAAAGCTAAACTGAGCTTTCCACTGGAGCAGAATGCAGGCCACATCATAAGTGTGCCACCACCAAAATTGCACTTCTATATGTATACAACTTCAGTTAATTTCATCCAGAATCCATTCTTTACAATCCTCTTTGACGCCATATGATTGGCTTTTCCAAATTATTTTCTTACAGGTCGAAAATGTGAAAAATGTTAGTGGTGCTATAGTTATGTGTATTCTTATCAAGCAGCGGAAGAATCGTAACTTTCTGAGATTTGCTGATTATCGACATTTGCGAACCGTTTCTATTGAGAACTACATTTTTTTGCTGAGAATAACGATCGTACGACTCCTCTAATTATAGATTGAATATTGCAATAGGAGGCCAATTCTTCGCCAATTTCTTCCCTAATAATAATAATAAATCGGCCAAAGGGGACGTTGAAATATGGAGAACGATTGAACGGTGGGGAAAAAAAAAAGGAAATAAACGAAACGAGATCGGGACGAAACGTACAGCAACGCGGCAGTGGTGCCAGGGAGGCATCGAAGATTAATCACCGTGGCAGGGGTTGGTTTCTTTCAGCTCATTAGTCTCCGGGCAAGTTTTCCAGGATTCGCGGGGCCGGTTTCAGTGGCTGGCACTTGCCTCCCTCTCCTGCCCTCCCATCTTCACTGGTTTTGCATATCGAGCGAGACTTAACTTTAATTCACGACCGGCCTTTGGGGGAGAGGGGAGGGGGTGCAAGATGGCCGCGGAAACTGGAACGGAGAGAAGCGGACGGAAGAAAAGCAACGGGGGCGCGGGACTCGCCAGTTGTCGTCTTCCCGGCTCGTCCGCGAAGCAAAAATCAGCGACTTTCGCGAACTAGCGATGCGACGTTACTATTCATGGGAAAAGTTTTAATTTGCGTGCGGCTGCCAGCCTGCCATGCCCGCCTTGCTTTGCCCGTCCACCCTCCTCCCCGCGCACCCTCCTCGTCGTCTGCCCGTATTCGCCGGTATCCCGTATTCATGCGAACCTACTCGGCGAACTTCGGATGAACCGACTTCGGGAGCAAACTCCTACGGATCGAATTGACATCTGCAGTGGATTAAATCGCCGTTGCCATGATAACCCCTGCCATTCAGCCGGTTATCCGCTAGCCCCGTGACCAAGCAACTCACCTTTGCCGAATAGGTAATTGCCACTTGTGTTCGGTACACGCGAGATAAGCTGACTTTATGCCGCTTCTTCTCGGTAACTATCTCGGCCGATCGAGTGGAAACTTTGCGTGCTTTTACTACCAACGATAATACAGATATCAGCCAATGGCCTTTCTGAACCTCGGCCTTCAGCCGGATTGGCAGCGTCATCTAGGTTGAAAACACATTTTATATTCCCCTTTCTTATTAACCCCTTGCACTACGATCTATTTTACGGTGTTAGTGATTAGAACTTTTTTGTATGTCGTAATTTCCTAAAGAAACGAGAAAATTTCTATCTATTGTATGCTTATATGTTCTTCAATAGCTGTACCTTAACAACGCCAAATTTATTTCGGTTTAAAGGAAATTAATAACAGATCTGTTCAGAATCTTCGTCACGGGCATGACTCGATATTGTTAACCATTCGACCGATTGAGTTGAAAGGGGTAACGATATTATGCCAATTTTCAACCCTACATGTCGACCGCGGAGGGGGGTAGTAATGGGGTGTCAAAGAAAATCAGGTTTTTCCGTAATTTCTTTTATCCTCTTCAATCGAAAATTCTGATAAAAATCATGCATATTTCCAGCTATTAGCATTCAAATCTATGAATATTTTCAGAACTTTTATCCTCAAAACCGAATTCTCAAAAATAAAAAAAAAAATGTTTAAATGCCGATTTCTTGTAGAAGTTATGAGATACTAAGTTTACATTTTTACAGTTTTAGCATCTCTTTATAGTTGTTAACATACAATTTTTTCAGATTTTTCAAAGCGGAGGCACCTATTTAAAAAATCAAAAACAAGTACCATGTTTCATATAATTAATTTCTTCGATGGATATTATATCAAATTCTAAATGATATGCATGTATTTCCATGGAAGAGAGTTCATTCATTTTCGCATTATCCATTCGACCGATTAGGTTATTTAATGACTTCTACTGCGAAGGATAGCATGCAGGCAGAGACATTTTTTTAAGCTCGGCCTACTATCGGATTAGCAACATCATTTAAGTTGATGATACCGAAGGCTAGACTTTGGAAAAACGCGTCTGTCATATCAGTGTACGCGTATACGCCTCGCTTGTATGCAGTGCAGGATTATTAAACATTAAATTGCGCCGAAATTGCGTGTACCTTCGTTGAGGATTAGCAATGTACATACACAATTTGCAGACTCCGTTTCCGTAAACTTCCTCGGATAATACCATTCATTGTTGGAACAGTCGAAACGCGAGTTCGAGAAACTATATCAGATCGGACGATATCAGTATGCATGGAAAAAGTTTTAATTCCTAGTCAAGATTCCCGAGGATGTTTTGCGCGTACTGCACGGAATTGGCTCGCGATCAATCGCGCCGAATTAGGGTGCTGCCGAGACGTCTTTCTCTGTTCGTAATGGCTTTTAGATAACTTCCAATGTTACGCGAATTTTTCGACGCCATTAAGACGAGTTGTACAATCATTTACCACCCGAATTAATCGTTGTGCAACGTTACGCAAATGCACAGCATATTTGATTTTTCATTTTATCTACCGTCTTCTAAAAATCAATGATTCTTCTAAATCAATTGTTCAATAGCAATTATCAATCGTTGAGAAATAATCGAGAACAAGTGAAACTAGTAAAACTTTCTTTTGCCATATCCATATTTTAATATAGCATAGTCTTGAATAAACTTAGAACCCACCAGCGGGTAAATATATCTGTGTTGAATCACGCATTGTAACAAATGCAACGTTGACATTGATCGTATACAGCTTCACGAATGTTTAAAACAGAAACCTGATTTATACAAAAATGATAATTCCTTCAGAAAAGTGTAAAAATAATATTTTTTCGAACATGAAATAATGCCTGATTCGTCCATTATTTTCACTAACAGAATATGGTCGCGGTGACAGTTAGCGCATAGTATTCGAATGCCGACGTCTCGATAGCTTCATTTTTCGATGCATTGTTACGCTGGAAGCAAGAAAAATCGCTGGCACGAAAATCGAGACTCCCGCTTAGTCTGAGATAAAAAGAAAAGAGAATGTCTTCGACGGTAGACGGTCTCGTAAGGCTTTTAGTAGGCGCCTTTAACGACGTAAAAGCCCACGGCGCAGCAAACTCGCATGCACTCCTCGGAGTGGGCAATCAGAGGCACAATTACAGAAGACAACGCTACAGGCGGAGAGACACTCCCCGTATTACGCGTCGGCGATACATAATGAGGACATAATAGCCGCGCGAGGTGGAGTGTCGCGAATTAGACGGATCGTAGAAGTTCCGAGTTCCTAGTTCCGAGTTCTGCGCCAGATTCCGTGCAACTTTCCCCCTCTGACGGAGCTCCGTCTCCAAAGTCATTCAGAGGCGGTCCTAAACGATGCCTAATTTCATCCGCAACGATTCCTCCTTCCTAATGATCGCTGTCTAATAATCGTCGCGTTGAACCAGTCATTCTGATTTCACGAAACTTGTGTTGCTGACAAGCGTGAAGAGTAAATTTTAATCTTGTGGTTGAAGACAGAATTGAACTTTGAATAACAAATTTGAAACTAAAGTGATTATTTATTGCTAGGAATATAGAAGAATAACAAAAAATAAACATTATAATTATATTTATCATAGTTAGAAGTAACTGAAGATATTTTTTTCAATAATTAATGTCTCCTCGTTCAGCAATGACAAAAAAACGTTTTGCACAACGTTCAATACTTGGCAATATTTAATATATTATTTATTTTTAATATTTCCTACACAGTCAGAGTTATGCTCCTTACTGTACATCGAGAATTTACTATATCCGAGGTGACCCATAAATAAATGATATTTAATGCAAGTAACGCTGAAAATGCTAGCTGTTGCAATAAAGGTTCCATTTATGTGTTCAATGAAAATTGTTTGTATCACTGTTCGGTAACATGTAGATGTTGCCAGAAGCAGAGAGAAACAATTACCATCAAAATTATCATGTGAAAAGCTGAATTATCATATGCATGGTTACGCATTCATAATTTCTCCTTTCAAAACGTGATACAACAAAGATTCTATTAACGTTTGGAATATCAATCACTGGATTAATATTTAACACGTTATACGCGTTATCAGAACCGTAATACACGATACGTCGAATTCAACAATATTTCCTCTTTCATAAATTGGTATCCACGGTCGTCACTTAGAAAGACGAACAGTCGTTCCTTTCCAATTACGACCAACAATTTCTGCACTCCCGTCGTTAATTCGAGCATACTTCGCGAGAGCAGCGAACGGTTTTCAGCGTGAGATGAAAAATGGACGTAAGACGAACGAGAAACTCATTCTCCCCGATTAAAAGGATAAAAAGAAGGCGAGGAGACCGGGCTCTATTAAAAAAGGTGCTCTTGAAGGGACTGGCGTACATTCAGCTAAGAAAAATTACTGTAATATTACATTTTCCCCGGCGGCTGTTGTTTCGAAGCTGTAGCGCGACCCGTAACCCGCTTCTTCGTCAAAGTTAATATTATTTCTGTGTTTGCGGCGCTGCGGCGTGGGACGACAGACGAAAAACTTGTTGTACACACGTCGACGGGATCCCGGCGCGACGGTGGGAAATTCTCACGACGGGCTGCGTCAACTCCTCCGCGAATTTGTCGCGTGCGAAGTTCGCGACTCGGTTTCCACCCTCCCCTTGCAAACACGTCGGTTGTGCGAGTGAACGACACACCACTCTGCTGTGTTGTAATTAGTATTCTGCTGTTAGGTTTAGACGGGCCACGCGAAGAAAAACAACAGACAAAAGAAAGAAAACACCGAGGGGTTGATTTAATAGACACCCCCCCACCCCTCGATAAGCTGGATTGGCGTTATGAAACGAACCTCAGCTTTTCTACTAGGTGGTCCACTTAACCACTTGCACTACTATTTATTTGGTGACTATAACGATTAGAAATTCTTCATCGTTCAGGATTTCATAGAAAGGAAAAGGTAGTTTATATTTTCAACAAAAAATCATGGTCGCTGTCATATATTTTAATGGAACTGGGTATTTTTAACTTCATAAGATTGTAGGCGACGTCGAAACGAATTCAACGACCTGCTATACAATAACTCTCAGATGACCTTGAAAGATAATATCGCCATGAATCAATTGCCAGAATATTTGAAATATCAAACGACGTGTTCATACTTTTCCGATCCATTTCGCACAAGTTTTCAGCAAGACTGACAAATATTCGATCTCTAACATACTCTGTACATAGTATGAATGATATGTTTACAAACGTTGTTTCAGTCAGTTCCTGGAACCTGGAAACTTGAGAAGTATAGCAAGTGTCCGAATAATTTCGTGACATGAAAATGAGCGTACTTTCCATTTTTCTTTTATTATTTATGTAACCCCTTATCGTAAGTAAATATCTCTTATGTTTTTGCTAACTATACACTGCATAGTAACATACGTGAAACCTTTTCTTGTTCTTATTACGGACTATAATAGTGAAAACTATAATGGTGTCCGAATATTTTGGTGACCGACTGTATATAATTCAGGACGCAGTTGTAACATTTCAAGGGACACTTGTAAGCTTATTTTGTGTTCCAATTTTTTTCCCCAGACATTTCAAGGTCATCTTTTTTATATGGAAAGACATACTTTTCCTGCCGATTCTATTGTAGCATGAAAAAGAACAAAATCAACGATCTGTATGGCCATACGGTTTCGATTATTGTACCTCAAAATGCTGACATTAAGCGTGCACACCGGAAGACCGCGAATAAGCAGGTGAACGCGAGAGGTTAGCAGATCGGCGTAATTTCCAAACACGGGGCAGGCCGGTTTCGAGGATGGCCGTTTCATGCGCGGCGCGTCGCCTAATCTTCATTGGCATGCGTGAAGTCGCTTTGAAGCCCGCCCACCCGGGGTCCGCAGAGTCTGCGGATTCTAGCCGTGGTGTATCGCCCATAAATTTTCGAGCAGTCCGATGCGACGTGCAACACTTTTACCGGCGCATTACACGTCACGCCGACCCGGCCCGACCCGGCCCGACCCGGACCCGCTGCTGCTGCTGCTTCCCCCCTTCCCCTTCCTTCTGCTTTTGTTTCACATCCCGAACCTTGCGGCTCGTTTTAACGAACCGTTTCCGTTCGACGGCTCGCGAACAAAATCCACTACGTCGGGGAAAACCACTCGAATTGTTGTTACGAGTGCGGGAAACGTAATCAGCCCTTTTTCATGTTATTGTGATTAGCAGATATTTATGAAATAAAAGTTTTCTACGCCAACTGCAAGGAACTGCTACCAAGTAGAAAGTTCTATCCGTATTTAAAAACTTGAAAAAGCTGAGAATAATAAATTATTACCCTTAAATTTATTCCTCTTTCAAATTGTCTAACGATTAGACTGCATTTTTCTGCGAAATGATAATTTTCTCCGATAGTGTTAGGACGCGAATACATCGTCCATAGAACTTGTATCGAGCGACCGAAAACCGCTGTTTTTTTAACAATTTCTCAGTGGAAAATATGCAATACAATGTAAGGTTAAACTTTTCCTCGGGAAAACAGAAAGTTTCAACTTTTCTTTCTGTAATCCCGTAGATTTTTGTTAGAAAATGCCGGAAATCCAAGTTTTAATCCTAGGAGATCAGTAAAGGTGCGTAAAAATATAGTATAATGAAAAATTTAGAAGACAGAAGAATTTTGTTCAACTTCAAAACCGAGTATAACTTGCTAAAAGATAATAATCGTGAAAGAATTTGTAAGGCGGCGTTCGCTATCGAAAAATTTCTTAAGAAAATTCACCATTCCATAAACTCGATTTGCTGGTCTCCGCGAGCGAACTCAACGTCATTTTCGATTACTCTACGACCTGGCATTTCCAGAGCCAAGGGGAGCATGTTTCATACTATTTCGAGTTCTCGTGCCGCGTCCATTCTTGGATGCACGGGTCGTTGTTGAGCCTGGTGTCGCTAGACATGGGGTCGAGGAGTCATGCGAGAAGTCATGCTCGACCTGAAAGTTAACTATCCCCTTCGTCACCTCTCCGCCACGAGTACGTCAACCGGAACTGATTCGAGGAGAGTGTCTTCAGTTCCGAGAATAGATAGACCTGGTTGTTCTCGGTTGGGGCGTGAGCCGAATTCTTCATTGTTAACGCGGTTCCGCGCAGCTCGCAGCACTCCGATTAATTGGAACGCGAGAACAACTTCGGCGAACTCGTGCTTTCAACCCTCGCGAGACCAACGGAGGATGCGCCATCGTGATAATCGCCTATTTTTATAGAACTCTTCTACAAAATAGTTAATACAACAAATGTTCCAACTTTTATTAGTTTTTATATCATTTGCATTGAAACGCTGGAAACAACCCCTAACCTTGCAATGATGTCCTGTTTACACAGTTTATTTTAATGTTCTAATTATTATTAGTTTTTCTATCATTTGCGTTGAAACGCTCGAAACAACCCCTAACTCTGCAATCATGTCCTATATACACAGTTTATTTTAATGTTCGAATTTTTACTAGTTTTTATATCATTTGCGTAGAAACGCTGAAAACAACCCTTAACCCTGCAATGATGTCCTGTTTACACAGATTATTTTAACGTTCGAATTTTTATTAGTTTTTATATCATTTGCGTTAAAACGCTGAAAACAACCCTTAACCCTGCAATGATGTCCTGTTTACACAGTTTATTTTAACGTTCGAATTTTTATTAGTTTTTATATCATTTGCGTTAAAACGCTGAAAACAACCCTTAACCCTGCAATGATGTCCTATTTACACAGTTTATTTTAATGTTCGAATTTTTACTAGTTCTTATATCACTTGCGTTAAGACGCTGAAAACAACCCTTAACCCTGCAATGATGTCCTGTTTACACAGTTTATTTTAACGTTCGAATTTTTATTAGTTTTTATATCATTTGCGTAGAAACGCTGGGAACAACCCTTAGCCCTGCAACGATGTCCTGTTTACACAGTTCATTTTACTGTACACTTTACTGGGGTCACGAGAGACCCCGGGATATCGTTACACGATTAAGGGGTGTGAATCTGTGAGATATAAAAATTTATATTTTCTTGTAGCTATTATAACTTTCAACCAGGGACCATAACAGTTGTAACCAAAAAGAAAAGTAAGTTTTGTGTAGATTATCTTAAATTATAACAATCGACTTTTTATTAATGATCTTTATCGTAGAACATTTTAGAACAACTGTTATTCTTGGTCCCTGTTTTCAACACGAATGAAGTCAAATAAAGAAGTACACGTCGCATATATTTCCGAGGACTAGCGGCCCCGATTGCGACTTCTTTACAACTAATCTCGGAAAACGTATTTTCTGCGAAGCCTGTTCAGCTCTAGTTCAGATGTTTTTCGATTGTTCAGTTTTTATCGAGCCCTTTGTCCTATTTTGCAGGCGAACTCGCGCAGCGCGTACTGTTAATCGAGAACAACGGAGAACTTGTTCGTTGACGGTCCGTCAGACGAGAGAAGAAAAATTGCGAGCATCGAGAGATCGAAACATCGGATATAACAGAACCGTTTGATCGAACAGTGAGCAGACAATTTCTGCCATATTTCATAATTCCTCTGTGTACGGCGTTTCGACGTGATGCCCCACACTTGGTCGGATCAACGGATCCAAGGAAATTTTCAGTGAAAGAATAAACAATCTATTTACCCTCTCCAAAAGGAGGACACGTATAACATTGATTAACACTATTCTTACCGCGACTGGTCAAATGACCGTTTTTAAAATTTCGATTAGAATTTCCTATATACGACGTAATTGAATCGCCTTTAAACTTCACGACTTTTCCTAAAATATGCGTATAATACTTTTCTGAATATTCACTTCTTTCTTTATTGTTTATTTTCTAAGAAAAATTTGTAGTGTGTCTTACCTACCACGACCGGTCATTTGACCGGTAGAACGATTTATATCTTTTTGTAATAGTATTCTTTCAAAGACTCAATTCCGAAACTATAAAGTCGTTAGAAACGAAAGGTGATGCAGTTGTGGCATGATTTTAGCCGAAAAGTGCCTTCCAGGGACTGCTTTACGGCACTTCAAAGTGTTTACAGTTCTCGCTGGCCTATCGGCTTCGCAGTGTTTTTGTCTGATTGGTATGGGAAGCGGTCCAGAACCTCGGATTTTCTTACACCGTCTTGTCTACTATGACTGTAAAATAAATAAAATCATAACCAAAGGGGATGCCTAGACGTTTTCTCACGAATTCAAATCAGTAAAGTCTTGTGACTTGAACAGAGAGCATCAAAACGTGAAAGTTACAAGGAGCATATTCGGCAGTCTTTTACTATTTTGTATTTTTATTCTATTATTATTCTACTTTTATTTTATATTTTATTACGTGTTATAAGTGTCATTTTCAAAAAAGTGAACAAACACAATACTTCGTAGTAAGTTTCACATTTTATCTTTTGTTCATTTTTTTATCCATCTTGATTTACATTCTTATATTTTAGTTTTTATTTAATCCCTTGAATATTCATTCCCAAAATGTCAAGACGTTTGAAGAGCGTAAATTTGCTATTAGAGAAAATAAATAATATTGATGAAGAGTGTTCCGAAGATGATCAGGAAATTTTTGACATTGAAAATGACAATGCGGAAAATTATGATCTATTTGAGACCGACTCGAACACCGATGAGGACGAAGAGAATGTTTCGAACATACGTAGAGGACGAAAGAGAAGGAGATTTTTAGTTAGTTCCGATAGTGAGAATGAGGAAGAGGTAATCGAAACTGCTGTAGACGGAACTGTTTGGCAAGAAGTAAAAGAATTGTCTAATCCTGGAAGAGCATCTATTCATAATATTTTTAGGGGAACATCAGGCCCAATAGGGTGTAGTAAACGAAATATTATGAAAGGTATAGTTGTGACGGAATTTTCTCTGATTATTGATAAGAATTATCTTCATTCTATATTAAAAATATAAGTTGTGCTAAAGACCGGTCATTTGACCGGTCGCGGTAGAAATAGGTATACGTGAAATGTCGGTAGGAATAGTGTTAAACATCACAGTTAACATGACTCGAATTCAGAGATGTCAGGTCCAGGAACAGCCCCAAAAAAACGAAAAAGTACAAAAACATTTGTTGAAATACCTCAAGATATCTCGCAAACAGTGCTTCAATTTGATTTTATGTTACATTATTTTGTACACTGAAAAAAATCGTTTCATTTATTGATGTTTCTTGACTGAAAGAAAATTTATAAAAAATTGATCTTTTAAAAATGAAAAACCGTTCCGCATTAACGCTTCGAAATCTCGTCCGGCTCGATCGATGCCGACCCCGTTGAAAAATAATTCCCGCGATGCGGAGTGTTGCTGTTTGTTATTCGCGGCGGGCGTTCTGTGCCGGTGAATTTAAGCCGAGTAATGCACCCCCGCGCGCGAATGTATCTTCGATATTGCGTCATCGGCAAATTCCATTTTCGGCGAGGCCGAGCCGCGCGTTCCATTCGCGGATATTTATTTGTTCCTCCTCTTCCTTAATTCTTGGCACGCCGCTCTTGTTCCCGCAGTTGCGTCACGGAACGAAGACAATGTTGAGCTACCAATATTTCCACACGATTTTATTCTCCCAAAGGATTTACACGTTACCCCGATTCGCGATGAAGCCGCGCTTCACCTTGTGTCTTCCATTTTTATGCGCGCCACCCTTAACACGAGGTTGCTCGAGCATCTCGTTCTTGACGCCGCAAAAGAAATGCCGAAATTTATCTCGCGATTGCAGCTTTCGAAGTTTTAACCCTTTGCACTCGAAGCTATTTAAACTCCAAAACGAAACATTTCTTTCGACGTAGAATATTTTCCTTTTATATATTTCTTTCTAATGTTATACATACGAAAATGGTTCAATTTACTCGTACAATACTGAAGTGTTTAGTAATTCATTACATGCAAACGAATTTAATAATGTAAAAAATATTTTGAATAATTATACAGCAATGTTTAGTGGTGCCTTACAGTCACCATTCGAGTGCTAAGGGTTAAATGTGACCGCATTGCATCACCGTGTACGAACAGTTGAGTATGTACTGATGTTTCATAATGATTTTTATTGCAGCATTGAAACATGTTTGACACTAGATTTACGGGATCTGTCGAAATGACGGGTTCCAATATTAAAAATTTACGATTATTGAGATTTTGAAGAAGCATTTATGAGAAATTATTGAAGAAATTTATTTCTTTGGATGTATATTCCCGCTGAAAATTTGATAACATACAATCTAGTTATTTTGTGAAAGTAATGTAACATAGTCAGTCTTAATGCACCGTAAAAAGAATTTTATTAATCGGTGGCTTTATTAATATTTAACAAATTCATTTTATAGCAGCATTGAAACATGTTTAACACTAGATTTATGGGACCTGTCGAAATGACGGGTTCCAATATTAAAAATTTACGATTATCGAGATTGTGAAGATGCATTTATGACAAATTATTCAAGAGATTAATTTCTTTGGATGTATATTCTAAGAAGAATGGATGAAAGGACAGATACAATCTAGTTATTTTGATAAAGTAGTGTAACATAGTCAGTTTTAATGCTTTGTAAGAAGCACCTTATTACCAGCGGCTTTATTAATATTTAACAAATTCCCCGAATCCATGCATTCAGTTACAAAGCCTCTTCATCCAGCATCGGTTTCCGAGCTTTTAACATCCGTTTTTTTTTTTTTATGATACAACCTCGTCAGTGCTGCATTTCACCAGGATCAGAGCTGCTGGATCCTGGAACGTTCGCTCTCGCATTCAATCGCTAATAAGCCCGCATCAAGTCGGTACCGGTAGCAAAAAGCTCGCGAAGCCCAATATAACGAGCAATAAGCCATGATAATGCCTCCCACGAATTCGTAGTCGAGCAACGCGAAGCTGTGTGCCACGATCGTGTTGATATTTCGCGAGCTGTTTGAGCGAGTGCCACGGTACGCTATCAAGCCACGCTATTTATTAGCTCTATGCCAAATGAAGATCCCTCCGAGTCGGTTCTACGCTGTCGCATCCCAGTTGCGAGTGTCACTAGTGTTTGTCCGCGTTCGCATAGCGTTCGGGGCCGTTTCATCTGAATGTGTAACAATTTTGTTGAAAAGTACTGGGCACGTGTAGTTTAAATGTATAGTTTATTGCATCTTTTACCAACACATTCGTAACATTTTTCTGATCGAAACGATACCAAACACGACACAATTCGGATCGTATTTAGTTGTTTAATTCACGACGCAGTAGAACCTCGATTATCCGAACTGGAGCATCAGATTAGATTAAATCTTAACGGTTTTGTACAACGAATCGCGTTCTATATGAAGCGTATTAGACTGAACGGTTCACATTCAAAGCACGTATTCGTATGATGAAGGCTTCGGTTCGGATAACCGAGGTTTTATCGAATCAATAATCTCATTTTAATCAGAAAATTGTCACGAATGTGTTGATGAAAGTTTCGTACAGACGATAATGGCGAGGTGTTGAGATAAATTCTCATAAATATCATGCGCGTATCTTTAGCACGTATCGAAGCATTACTGCACAAAGTGTTTAAGGGAGGAATCTTGTGTAAAATTAAATTTTTGAGCATTTGTTTTTGTTTAAATCGATAAGAAACTTTCTCGGGAATAAGATAAAAAAAGTTAGAAAATGATCGGAAATGTTCTTGAACGATATTTTTAAAATAAAGTGAACTCGTGCTTCTCGAAAAGAAGAAAGAACATCTGAAGTACAACTTTTTCAGGAACAGGAACATCTGTTCTACAGCCTTGAAATCGCGGATTAGTAAAAAACCGAGATCAGTTAAAATAAATTCAGGTTTTCTCACCATATACGAACACGTAACGTGTTTTTCACCTTACTCAAACTTTAAATGCATTTTTCTCGAAACGCAAAATTTCGCACGTAGTGCAACGTAGCTCAAGTTTGCATAAACTAATGATTCCATTTTGATTTTCTTTGTTCGAGATAATTTTTGTGCACTGTGCATATTTTCAAGATGCCGTTTTCAAGCTGCCATTGCACCGCTGATATTAACGATTAAAATTTATAAAAAAATATTTTTGTTTACATTACAACGTTAATAAATGATAACCCAAATTTCAAAACAAACTGCGCATTACATTTAAAAAAAAAATTCTTGAAAAACAGGCCACTTACATAAGGTTCCCCCCTTAAGTTCGCCACAAGATAGCCACTATAGCAACGACCTTCCCGCAACACTTCTGTCTGTAGCAGGTTCTACAGACTTCGATCTTTCCCTTTGCATATTGTCCCCCAGCCGTGTGTCTCCTTTCTGCGAGACTCCCAGTGACAAGGTTACTTTGATCCCGAGAGCGAGAGGCGCTTGCGAGCGTTTTCGAAATTGGAGTGGCGCGGGCGAGTGTGCTCGAAAAACCATGTTGCAAGGTTCCCAAGCGCATTCTGTTTTTGCCCGTCGGCCCGTATTAAACGCAGCCTGAATGGGGTTAACTGGTTCGCGCGGCAGGCTATTATGGCCGTGTCACGCGTCACTCGTTAGCGAATGATTGATCGCCGGCCGATATGTAATCGCGCGGAGCAGGTCCGTTATCGGAACGAACGATACCGAAAGCCTTCGGGCGGGGTGACGTCCTTCGACGAAAATTACCGTGCATTAGCTTTTGTCAGGCTTGATTGTCCTCGCGGAGAAGGAAGGATGTCCGCTTCAGCAAATTTCGCGAAATTCGTTGGCTCTTGGCTGACGCGCGAAGCCCCGCCGCGAAACCGTACCCGGTCGATCTGTTTTCTTCGCGGACCTGCTGCTTCGACGTCTTCAAGTACGTTAAACCAAGGTAATATGCCGCGATACCGAGATGACCCTACAATGCACCGGCGCCTTAGTGTCTTCCGGGACGCTAACAGTTGTTGGGCATCCCCGCGATTGACCCTCGACGCTTAAGACGCTCCTCGAGCTTGTTTTTTCGGTCTACAGGTAATTGTTAACGGGGGATTCTCGAGTGACTGGTACGAAAGATCGATTTTTTAAACTTTACTATTGAATATTTTTTAGGATTTTTGTGCAACCTTATTGAACACCGTTACGAATCACGAATGAAACTATGTTGAAACAAAACTATGAATGTAAACTATAATGCTCTGTAACTCTGTACGTACAGTCGGTGTACATTGTATTCGTACACCCTTTAAAAACGAATAAATTTTTTTAAATTGGACTACACGGCTTGAATTTTTCGGAGATGTTAGAAGAATTAATTTACTGAGTACATAATGGTCGTAATGGTCGTAATTGCGGAGAAACAAGTAGAGGTCACGATTTTTAAGTTTTTTATCTGTGTCTGTAATGAAAATTTAAAAGATGTTTTTCGTAGATCTAAGTAAGTTGTATACATGTGCAAAGTTTCATTAAAATCAGTTGACGCGTAAAGAAAAACAATAGGCATTGTAAGTTGTATAAAATCTTTGAATTTAGGGTTTGCAATTCATTGAAATCGCAGTTTCTTACAATTTTTACTATTTTCAATCAATTATACTTCTTTGCAATCTTCATCGATTTCAGCGAAACTTTGTGCATGTATATAACTTACTTAGATCTACAAAAAACATGCTTTAAATTTTCATTATAGACACAGGTAAAAAACTTGAAAATCATGACCTCTACTTTTTTCGTTGCACTTACGACCAATAGCAAATTTTGAAAAAAAAAAATCATTTATGCATTACTTAGTAAAGTAATCCTTCTAATAACTCCAAAAAATTCAAGTTGTTTGGTGCAGAAAAAAATGATTTACTTGTGTAACTTACAAAATTAACAAGAAAAAACACAAAATCTACAGAAATACACAAGCCACAGAAATACACATTTGCTCGTCACTGTAATTTGAACTGTATTTAGTGGTTTAATTGTCGGTATGTACTGTCTTTTCTTTCATTCGATGCGGTCACAATAAAACATTAGTCCTGCACGATCTATGTCACAGCACGGACTCAAGAATTGGGCTTGTATCAAGACTTTAGTGTATATTCCCTACAGTATTTTTTAAGCGTATAGGTCCCTAAAAATGCTTTCTCAAAAGTTGATACCGAAATTCATCAAAATGACAAAGTTTTGACGATTGCAGGTGAACGATGCTTCGGAGTAGCAGTGTCAGTGCAAAATGTGCATTTCTCGAAACTGTTTTTTTTTCTATATAAAGATTCGTGATCTACTTATTCAAATTGCTATTAGTTTGCTAACTCGCCGGCACCGGTTTCGTTCTCGATCCATCTCGCGGTTGTTGATCACGTTCTCTTCCGTCAGGATCAACAAATTTATAAATTTATTCGCATTCCGGCGGTATTTTTTGTTATGATCGATGCGTGTCGTTGGCCTGCATTTCTCGCCGAGCGATTCAATCATGCCGATATGGGCATGAAGGGACGGGAGGGGGTGGGGGTGGAGGGCATTCGAACGCGAGTTTCCCCAACTTGGAACATTTTGCCAAACGCAAAAGCAACCGAGGCAACCAGGACGCATCGATCACGTGGGTTCCCGTCTATCCGCGAGCAACCAGCTCGATATCGATAATCGATGTAAATGCATCGGATCGGACGCGACGCGGTCCTGCGGGACACCGTGCACCCTCTTCCCGGCTCGTTTTGAGCGGAAAACTTTTAATGCCACGAATGTATCGATGACAAATTTCGATTCTGTTTAACCCTCGCCGCTGTCGAAATCGATTAGTATGATGGAACGCGATTCCCTTTGCGAGTGATTCAGCTAGTTGAACGTGGCCATGCCGTTCGATGAAGAATTCAACGTGCCTGTCCATGTCGAATTTTTTATGAGTTCTGCTCGAAACCGAGGATGTCTTTCTGTAATTTGTCGTAACGGAATCGACCTCGTCGAGGATTTTATTAAATTCTCCATCGTGTCTGTTCGACTCTTAAAAATGTATTTTGAAAAATTAATATCGAAAAAAAGCTGAATGTTATAGTTTTCCTCTACCAGTACACTCTATATATATACAAGAATTAATGATCTGTGCAACGCCCACACAATCTGCCAAAACTGAATTTCAACCCCAAACTGATATACTGGAATCTCTCATGATCCGAACAAAATTTCGAGATAATAATATCGATAAAATCCGAGATAATTTAAAATATCAAGTTTCTTTAACATCTGTAGAACATTGGGCTTATTTAGTCTTATATGCTTGAAGGTATTTCAGAAAATTTGTACAGAATTGTAGTTTGTATACTTCGTAATCTGAGTAAACATCGATTGCGCTTTTTTCTTCGCTCCAATCAGGCATCCATTGTCAAATGTACACCGTAATGACACGGCTAGGATGCCATGTTCTGCACCAACGATCATGCGAGAGGTGCAAAACCGTCGTGTCGTACCGCGTCTATGGAATTAAAGTAATTATGCGGCGGGTGTATTTATAGGACGCGACAAGCGGGAGCCGCAACTTATTGAACGATCCATTTTCCGTTCACCGAGATCGCGTTACCTAAAGCGAGTATTGAGCCTTTGTTTACATGATTTAAAGGCGCCTCCTGTCTGCAATGAGCCATTCTCTCCGGCTCCCTTTCCACCGTTCTAATGAAACGGCAAACAGCCATTTATATGCACGCATCTCGCCAACGGGAGAACCGACGCATCTCGCTCGCGGGATCGATCTGGGAGAAATGCAATCTGTGGCCAGTCTCGATCTCCAGACAATGCTACGGAAGTTGTCTGCATTGAAGATAACCATACTGCGAATTATTTTACAACTTAAAAATTATCTGAGTAAATTTTTAGACTAAGTACAACATTCTTCATCATTTCAATAAACCGAAAGTATTGCAACGATCTCGTCAAATTCTTCCAAACAAATTCATAAAGTTTTGTAGAAATCAAAATAAGAGAAAAATTTACTTCACCGACTAAAGGATTTCTTTCCTGGAAATACAGTAATTTCTCTATATATGTCGCCAAGGCCTGCATGATAAACGTCGCGGAATTATCCTCACTACCGCAGGGGTGATTTTTCGTGAATCATTTTTTATTATGCAGTGTTAGAGCCGACTGCGATTGATGACACTGCATAATAAAAAGTTAAACCATGTCGACTTTGCCGTGATCTGGACCCGTCCACTCAAGGTCAAACGGTTATGACCGTTCAATAGAATCCTTAACACCTTAAAATTATTGTCTAAAACATTTTTTCCCATAAAATTAATTGTTTCTTGAGGTAATCAATAATAATAACGATGCCATCGTAATTGAGAATGAACGCACCGAATTCTGTTTCGATACGGGTTCTGCAAGAGCATGGCAGCAGAAACTGGATCTTTCTGCATTGTGGATCCTTTTATTAGATTCCACGCGCGGATTCTGAAATCCGTGAATCAGAACGATAACTCTGCGGCTCGCGGCCGCGACGCAGCAATGGATATGCACCGGCCGAGGGAACGCTGGAAAAAGTGCATTCGACGTTGGGAACACGCTCGCCGGCGATTGCAAACTATTGTTTCCGCTTTTTCTTTCGGTATTTACTAGCCCCGGCCGTTTCTTATTCAGTTTTTCACGCGGCTGCCAGGGCCGGTCGTTTGTTTCCTTTTTTCCGTTGATCATGCTCGATGCATTTTGCAGCATTCATCCCGTTCCTCGACTGGAGCCACTTACTTCATTTTATTTAACCCTTTGCACTCCGAACCAGTCTAGCAAAAATTTACAAATCCTCGTATTATTTAGTATAATTTTGGAACCAAGTAACGTATTATAATGATATTGGACTTATATGAATTGGTTGACATCCAGGAATATATATTTGCAAAAAAATCAATATTTTATTTAAAGTTGCGCTGGAATAAATTAATTCCCCGTAATCGCTAATAAACTTTAATGTCCCCTGAGAGGGGACAGCGGAGTGCAAAGGGTTAACTTCGGTTTCTTAAAATTGGCATTAGCAGACAAAGGTCCGCAGTCTTGTCATGAGAATATTCGTTCTGGTTTCAAAGTTACATCGAAGATATGATTACAACGATTTCTCGATATATGTCGCCAAGGCCTGGATTATAATCGTCGCAGAATTATCCCCACTACCGTGGGGTATACCCCGTGAGGGGCCACGAAGCTCGAGAGGCCTTGGACGCCGAAGAGCATTAACATAACACAGCTCGGGGCATATATCTCCTGGACGATACATGACGCTGGCAAGACCCGTGTTGTTGACAAATATCGAGAATTCACTGTAGATTCGATGATACCGATCTTCATACCTGTTACAACATTATTTCGGTTCTTAATAATCGTTTCGAGAGTCCATATCAATATTTTAACTGTTTTCAATCCCCGAATACAATCGTTACGGCTTTAGACTGATTTCGCCGCAGAGAGCGGCCAAATTCCGACCACGAAAGTGTCACTATGCGCATCGTTCAAGATCCCGGGATTTGTCGCGTTCCGCTGTGACAGTATCCGTGATAAAGTAGGCTTTCCGGTCACTGTCATACCGGTAGTGATGTACGCTTCCAACGGGGCAACCCAGATTTCGACATTTAACGCGTCGATTCCTGTCGAAAATTTTTCTCCTCTCGGACAGGAGCCGTTCACGACTTTAATCACCAGATTTCTACATCGTCGTGGCTTTTCCACCGTGCCGAAAGCCGCTTTGCTCATCGGGCCAGCAAACACGCCGACCGGCAAGCGTATAACGCGTCCGAAACTAGAAAAAGAAAAATGGGAAAGTGGAAGCAAAGTAGGATCATCTTGATGCGATGTTACCGGGTAGCCGTGTTCCTTCAATGTGTATTACCGTTCATTTTGAAACGGGAATAATCAGGAAGTTTCGAGTTGTACTGCTTAAACGTACCGGTTTGATTAAATATTCTGTTACGTGCTGCAGAATACTTTCAATCCACGTTTCCGTCTAACAAACTTGCGTTTTATTCGTCCGCCCGTTAATCTTGATCCCGCTTCTCTGACAAGCCTGTCTCTACACTTTTTTCATGTAAACTTGCTTAATCATTTTGATTCCGATCGAAAGTTCCTTCGTTGTGTCTACAAATGAAAGATAACACGGTATTCGAATAATACATAGCTTATCGATTACATAGCTGAAATATATCTTTATCCGATGTCTGTTTCGCCAAATGCTTTTACAAAAGTGAAGCATAAAATTCCGCAGAATTTTTATAGAAGCGGTATTCGTGGCTCGATAGTAGAAGCACCATGCGGCAGATATTACATTAAACGTAAACAGCAATTTCGTTCGAGCCCATTGTTTTGTTCCGGTGAAAGTAGGTACTCATAAAAATTTTGATTCCACCCGATCACGGTGCGATCGCACTTCAAAGTACCTGTTACGTTTTATGAAGTGCTCGTAAAATATTTGAAACCCTCCAACGTGAAGTTTGAACCTACTGGCGATTTGCAACAGTTTAAAAGTATCGTTGTTTCTGACTTCAGTATTACGGACAGTCAAACATTTGTTGATTTGGAAGACCTGGGATTTCTTAAATATACTAATAAAATTAGGTGTGATAAAAGGCAGAAGTAAAAGAACAATAATTCTTAGAATAGTAATATGTGTTATGAAAATAAGTCATTTTTGTATCTCTTGCAAAGTGAGGGTAACATGACCTCCTAATAGATACTGTACAAAATCATTTGGCGTCCTTTTGTCGTCAACAAGAAATAAGTAAAAAAAATTCTTTTCTGAATTGAATCCATATTTCTCTATGTTCATCTACCGAATAACGTTCTTCAATATTCGTTTATACTATTAGAATATAAATTACGGGTAAATTACACTTTGAAGGACCAACAATTTTCAACTTTTCCTTATACAGTCCTATAGATTTTGACGAGAAAATGCGAAAAATGTAAGTTTTATTGGCCAGAGTTCGAAAAGTTAGACACACGTAAAGTTGACCGATTTCAATCGATTCGAGAAACGCCCCCATTCTCTACATACAGTGAGTATAGAAAGTATTCGTACACCTCATATAGTTTTAGTAGACCATATATTTCTTTATGTAATTGTACATTGTTTTATAAAACAAAAAGGCAATTACGATTATTATATGTTTCAACTTCAAAATGTGACATAAATAAATTAACGAAAATTTAACGTTAACGAGACCATCTCATTCTAGTACCTGTACGAATACTTTTCGCGCGCCAATTTCGAGACACCTTTCATACTTTCTAATTTTTCTCGTTAACGTTAAACTTTTTCAAGTATATTTATATGTCAGTATATAGTTAAAATATATAACAATTACAGTTACGTCTCGTTTTATAAACATGTGTGCAGTTACATGGAGAAATAAATGGTTTTTCAAGCCTACGAGAGGTGTACGAATACTTTTTACACTCACCGTATAAATCCAGTAAACGCAACAAATTATACCGTTCTCCGCTAAATGTCTTTGTCGTAATATCACAGATTATAAGGGGGCACATTACCCCATCCCTTTCTCTATTATTGTTATTCGTCTTCTCAGGATTATATCACTTGCGTTACGCGACGACCGACGCGACGCGACGGTAATCGCGATAATATCTTTCATAACAGCGAGGGGACGTCGTCGTCGGCGCCGCTACGAAGCACACCGTGTTACCCGCGGAACAGAGCGGACAATTTTCCCGTGACGCGTGATCGTCACGTACTCGTCGGATCTTGGATGCACGGCGAGTGCATCCGTGACGAGGAGATGCAACGACGGAAACCGTGTACATCGATCTCGAGGCTCGAAGCGGCGTTTTAACAAGAAGCATTGTCGGCTCCGGCTGAAGCCTCCCGCGCCGCATCGCCGCCTCTATTCGCCAATACTCGGCTCACCGATGGGACGTTTTCATCCTGGCTGCTTCGTTCTCGATTAATTTCCATTTATATTCGTGCCGTGTCGGCCGACGTGTTTACAAGAGCTGGTAATTGCGCGGCCGCATATAGATCGGCCCCGATCAGATTGTACATTCAGGCGAGCATCGAGTTCCTACAGTCGGGGACAAAAAGGCGGGACAGCCCACGTTTCTTTCTGCTTTCGTACTGTTATGCGAGACTGCGAGTAACATTCTGTTTATTCCGAGTCACAAGCTTCCTCATCGACTTGACAAAAGCAAATTACTCATCGGTAGGCAGATTTCAGGTTCAAGTCTAATCCTGTAAAAACTCCGACTTCCACGTCATCCCTTATCTCTAAGTGCTAGCGTCGTCCACTCCCCACTAAACCTCCATAGTCAAATGTAACCTTATACAGGGTGTTTGGTGGTACAAGCGAAAAGGGGGTGATTCTACATGAAAGAATAAGTCGAAAATATAGAATAAAATTTGTTCATCCGAAGTTTCGTTATCGAAAAAATCGACTTTGAAATGCAGCATGCTATTCGATAGGAATTGTCTGACGCGGCTGATCATGACCAACCAAATCTACTTCCTGCATATACTAAAGCACACACAAACCTGACGGATCTTCAAAGTCGATTTTCTCGAAAGCCCCGTATGAAAAAAAACCTGTACTCCTGTACACGTACTAAACACGAAAGTGTTTTCTGAGCAGCTGTGCAAACCCCCCGTTCAATAGTGTGCGCATGCGTACATACACTTAAGTAATAGGCGTGACGATTTTGCGTTGCATGTTTCGTTACATCTTTTATGAAATCACCCCCCATCTGTAAAACACTTTCGTGTTAAAATTGACCACGATTTCCTAAACACCCTGTACATTTCAAAGAAGCGATTTTCGTTCGAATTGGTATTGCCTAATCGAGAACGGCGATCATTCTACTTAGCTAATGCCCGAACTGTTACACTATTTGCTCTTTCAGGCGCGACCATCGTTCTACTTGTCTGACCACAAACAGACCATATTCCACTAGCGCAATCCCGACGGATCCTCTCTTCTATTTGTCCAACTAATACGGTCATCATTCCATTCACTCGACGGGGTTATAGTCCTGGTTTTCCGCGTGCCGTAGCAGAATCGATCTCCGCGCGGTATTATCCACGTCGATCGACAATTTTTACGCGACGTCGGGCAAAGCAGATACTCGTCAACAAAACGCAACCGCGCGAATGTACGGCCCGTTCGTTCGACGACCACTTTTCCCCGCTTTTTGTCGCAATCACGACCTCTTTTCCCGTAAGTGCCTCGTACTCCATAGGTGGTGACCTAGTAGGGGCTTCCCTCCGAGGAAAAACGGATTGTATAAGCGTGAAATTTATGACGGGGGTGGCTTTGACGTGCTCCAGAACGATGGATGTCGTTCCGGGAATGTCTATTCAAAAACTGAACTCGTTCGGAATGATGAAACGACGGGACTCTTCCGAGATGAGACAGCAATTTCGAACGTATTTCATTTATTGACGGTTCTATAACCTGTATTCTCGCTTCTTCCCACTGTGTTCTCATTTTCTATCTCTGACACACGCTCGGCTTCTAGTAGACATCCGCGAAACGGAATTTGCAATCGTTTTTAGTCAAATTTTGCAATAGAGCTGAGAAGGGTATCGGGAATTTCTTGCGAAATGAAACAAGCTTGCGGGCCGAATGCTGTAAGAGCAGACGCGCGACCAGTTGAAACAGTTAAAACAACATCGGCAGCTCGAAAATCGGGCGTCGAGCGGGATCGCGAAAAGTTCGGTCCGCTCGAGAACGTTAAGCAGTTCGATCGCATCGAAAATTTGGCGGGTCGAACCGGAGGGAGAGCAGGTCGAGTGGAAGTTGACCTCCAGCAATTTCGTTTAATGCCTGATTTATCCGGTTCGGCTGCCGCTCCGGTACGTTTTAATCCTTTTTCCCAGCGGGCAGCAGCATCGGAAGTCAAACACCTGACGGCGCCGCAACGGCGAAACAGGAATTCCAAAGGCTCCTCTAATTCCGGGAAGTTTCGGCGAACGGGAATTTCGAGCGGCGGCGAAGTTTTTAATAAGTTTCGAGACGCGGAGCCCGAAAACCCCCGCCGAGTGAACTAATTATCGCGAAGATTTAGTTTTGGCTCACCCCGTACTCGAGTGACCTGCGTAAATCGCTGGCAACAGTCTCTCGAATAATATTTATTACCCGTATTTATCGACGTTGTTTCTCTCTCTCTCTTTCTCTCTCTTTGCCCTCGAGGTAAAAGTAGAATGTAATTACGGTTCATGAAACAGCTGTTTCAACAATATTTCGCGTAATTGCATGAAATTACACAGCTGTCTGGCATATCGTTAAACTCGTAATTAAAGTTAAACAAACAAACTCATATTGTGTTGTTCGTTTGTCCACGCGGTGTAACTGATGCCAAGCAAACGGTCTGGCCAGATTGCGCTAGAGAAATAATATTTCTGCAAAGAGCAATTGTGCCTGCGATGAAATATAAACGAGCAATCTCAATCTGCTCCAAAAAAAAAGGAACATCGATTTTATCATGGTTCTTGTTAAGGGGGCCGGCACGACTTGAAATCCATATACGTATGAGGGTCAAAATCTTGACAAACTGACGCTTCAATATTGCAATGAGCAGTTTAAAAGCGGTCACTTGTGATTCCTAAAAGTCCAATCTACGTCTGTTCGGAGCCCAAATGGCGAATTTCTACCTCATCGTCGAGTAATTTGTCATATTCACGTCACAAGATGACTGCCGCTGAGAGATTCTCTTAATTTCAAGAGGTTTAGTGTTCATATAGAAAAAATGGCTTTGAACAGACGTAGCAAAGACATGTGAAAACACGGTGGTATGAATTTTTAATCGATTACTTATTTATTTAAGCCACCAGCACTGTTCGTGGAGGTTCAGTTGATAGAGTAATAATCTATTAAATACAACAAGATGGCGATACGATTGTACCATAGACCTTGATTGACGCGTTGACTGTCATATGTGGGTGACGGAATTATTTGTCCAGGTTCTAAAATGAATTTTAATTAGATTAATTAGATTAGGATCTGTAAAATGCAAGAAAGTTGGAGGACTACTCAATATCATGCATAACAATTTCAACTTTTATTTCATTAAATAACTTACTTTTGATTTTATGGGATTTTTGAGGTTTCTAGTTTGGCAGTCAATGTGTTAACACATTACCGACCGGTAGCCTATTAATAGGCTTTTCGTCGTCAACGCTTTCCGACTGAGAAAGGTTTAGAACATGTTTTGTTTGTAAATTTTGCGAAGTTCCACTACATAGAGGCGACTGTTTTGAACGATATCATACTTTAAAAAAATATGAACTACTTTTAATTTGTAATTATTTGTAATTTTTTATTTTGTATTTTATTTTTAATTTAGCATTAATATCATTAAAATAAAAGATTTTATTAAATCTAATTATCCTATAATAACAGAAAGCAGACAATTTTATTTCAACATACAAAACGCACAGACACTCCCGCACGACAGTCTAAACCAAAACAGAGCCGGCGCCAGAGAGAATCCGTGGCTGAGCGGCCGGTCGGACGTGCGTATGCTGTCGAAACGCTAGCGGTCGGTAAAGTGTTAAACGACATTCTTATGACAGCTTAACAGTTTCAGACCACAAGACGCCCTTAACGTCGCCACGTTTGTTAATCCTACGATTTCGTTTTCGAGTTTCCGGGCTCTACGTCGAAACATCGTGCGAATTTCCGGGTCCACGAAATCTCATTTTAAAGAAATCTCACAGGATTAAAGGCATTAACGCATCACGCTGGAAGTAATTGAATCTCCGTGTGCAACGCCCCCCCCCCTTCCATCCTGGGTTTTTCATACTCCTTGAAGAATTACTTGGCACTCGAGAGTAGCCCTGCTGATCCTTCCTTTCGACGTGGACGCGCTGCCGCTGTCGTCGGCCGACAAAGAGAACGGAGAGCTGAAAACCGTAGGAGCAAAAGGAAACGCGAGCCGATCCTTGGTATACGTCTGCTGAAGCGTCGTCGACGACGACGTCGACGTCGACGGTACCCGGATAACGCGTACAAAGGCACCGGACGCTCAGACGTGGGTTTCTGCCCAGGTCAAAGAACCTGCAGCCTCGGTTTCCTTTTACTCTGGCCGCCCTCTTCCCTGAATTACCCGGCCGTTGTCCACGACAGCGCAATTTTTACGTCCCCGTGGCAACGCGGTGGTGTTTGCATGCCCCGAACCCCCGTGCCTCCATCGCGAAATGGGAAACGTTCGATTTATTAAAGTGCAACCAGCCACGAGAAATATGCAGCTATTCGAAGTGTCGCGCGTGCTTGAACAGGAATACAAGGAGGAAGTATTTCAATAAAATAATTCCTGTGCAATCGTGCAGGCAACAACGAGATGCGAATACCACTGTACCGTTCGAACGAATGCGAGCATTATTTGAGATTTTTCAGATCGCGTTGGTAGCTGTGCAAATTATTGTGGGGACCCATGAGTAATCAATTATTTTCAAATCCATTTGTCCATATTGAGAGTATATCTTATGTACTCTAAGATTTAATATGTATGATTTATTGAAATGACAATGTTTAGTAAACTAAACAGAATCTTCAAGGTTTTCTATCATTGGTGAAGGATATCTTTTGAATTCCATTTAGTTCCGCATTGTATCAAAGTGCATTATTTTCAGTACTCTGTTCTCTATAAAATCATGCAAGATTCACATCTCATTCGGTCACGACGCGAATGTTATTATTGTTTAAAACGCCTCTGTGTCCGGCACAGCGCGGAGAGTTGAGAGCAATTTAAGATAAAAAGAAAACACATTATCTCCAGAATTAAAGATTATTCTGTTATTGCAAAACCTGGTAATAGCTCAGGTCAAAACTCGAAAGTCGAGGGTATGAAACCTTTTCCACGACTATCTTGGAAAGTACTGGAAAGTTGTATGTTCCGTGATTGTTGACATATATCGAGAATTCTCTGTAATTATTTCTTCGATAGAAGAGTTTTTATACAAAATATTTCCGGCATTTACTTTCCAATTATCACTGGATTGGGGATATTTATGCAGAATAAAAATTGTCTGTATCAATTAGACGAAAGAGGAGTTGCATAAAAATTAATTTTCAGTGATATAACATTCATCTGATGCTTCTTCTATTCTGTGTTTCAACAACTCGTTTCCACCATAAACGCGAAGAGACCCGTTCAGAGAAAGAAAGAAGAAACAGTCCAGCGAAGAACAATAAAAATATATCCAAGAAATCGTTCCCACGGCAGGTAAATAGTAATAATAAAGGTGTCCGACACTTCATGCCAGGACTACAGCTCGGCCATTGTGTCGAGCCCGAGCATCGCGCCGCGTGTTCGAGTCAACTTTCGCGAATGGATGAACATTCAATAAGACAAAGTGCATAGAAATAGTTTCTGTAGTGGTCCCCGACGCGCGAGGACGGATAAGAATTAAACGGGAATAGCATAGGTGGACAGGCGGAGCTAAAACGGTGTGGCCGATGTAAATGTCACCGGGTTGGAGGGTAGAGCTTTCATTCCGCGCGGCGTTTGACATGAATGTTTGCAAAGAGCAAATCTCGCGTCCAGTGTTCGCCGTGAATATTTAATCTCCGTTGAGCAGGATACTTTTTTCCCGTGCAAATTGACGCGGAAACGGGGATTTCAATGTATTCCATTAACGTTGTCCGGGCGAGTCGCTCGAAATTACGCGATTACGCGCGAGTTCGTTCCAGAGCGCGTCGCTGTCAGAACAAACTTCGAAAAAGAAGAAAGGAAAAAGAGAGAAATAAATACCTGGGAGGAGAGAAAAAAAAATGTAGAGGGGAACATAAACAGGCCCGAAGGGCGGCGTGCGTTTAACCCCTTGCACTACTATTTATTTTCTGATTATAATGATTAGGAATTCTTAATCGTTCAAGATTTCATACAAAAAAAAAAAGATACTTTGTATTTATTGTATGCCTATGTTTTCTCCAAAGGATATGTATCAACTACAACGAAATAGAATTTTATTTCGTTTTAAGGGGTTATATACAGTTAGAATTTTCAAAAATCGATTTTTTAAAATTTCATTTTCGTAATGTACATATATTATATTTAAGTATACGCACAAAAAATTTCAAGTCAATCCGGCTATTATTTTCGAAGTTACACGCATATTTGTAAAGACGTGTTAGAGCGTTTGAAAGTAGGAGGCCGGAGCGACAGCGCTTACCTAGAACTCTGTTCCTTTTATTTATCTGCCTATTGTAAATGTTCCCTTCTTTGGATGAAGTGTTCTTCGTATAAAAGTTTGTCCATTAAAACCCGAGACACCCTGTATAAGAAAACTATAAGATTTTAAACTATTTCTTATCCACTAATTGTGGTATCACATAACCAGTTAAATGCACATGACCTTGACCCTCTTGTCTGGCGCGTTTTACATTCTTCTGGTTCTTCAATGATTCCTTAGTTTTCTATTTTCCACTATTATGCAACGGTTTTAACACTAGGTTTACGGGGCACTAAATGTGCCTACTCTACGTTACTTTATAGAAATAACAAAAATGTATGTATCCAAATTTATAGCCGTTTCTTTTACAATATATACCCAAAGAAACCAATTTGTTGAATAATATCTTCTTCATGCATCCTTACAATTTCGATAATTGTGAATTAAGAGGTACCAGAACCCGTCATTTTGACGGGTCCCGTAAATCTAGTGTTAATAAGGAAAGCAACTGACTGGACAACTACATAAAAATTTATAAAAATAACTATCTAACAAATTAAACAAACAATATATTCAGACATGTATTATCCGAAAGAGATTATTTTATAATATTCTTTGGTTCAAACTTCATTTCAATATCTCAAACGATTCAAAGGTTATACATAAATGTCCCTAAATTCTGGACCACTGTGCGTCGCGCGCATCACGTCACGTGACTGGTCAGAGAGAGGGTAACATTTTCCCCTCGATTCGTGCTCCCTCCCCTGGCTGCTCCGGTCTGATGTGGAGCACCTAAACTACGTTGGCGCAAAAAGTAGCACGTTTCTCATTAGAGGCAGAAGATAGCACACATACAAAAGGACGGGCATTCGGCTCGATTAGCTCGTCGTGGCAGTTCCAAGTCGTCCGACGAACAGTCGAGTTAATTAAAGTCGGTTCTTGGTTAGACGGCGTTGTTCGCATCGCTGGCGCATGCCGAGGCAGCCGAAGATTGAATGATAAAACGGAAGCACGGTGATACAGACACCCTAGACTCGACGAGCAAACGCCGTAAATCCTTGACGGACCTCCCCGTCGCCGCGGAGAATGTTTCGCGTGAATTTCGCGTCTCGTCCTCGGGTTTGTTTCAGCCGCTGGTAAATGAATCACCGGATCCGCGACAGGCGGCTGGACTTACATTGCGATCTGGGGAAACTTGTAGGACGCGGAGATACCTTTCGAGAGACTCGAGGGCTCCTCTCCTAATCTCTCAGAACCCTCCAGGACCGGCATAGTCAGCGGAACTTTTAGATTCCGGGGTCTATTAACGCGCACAATCTCCCGAGGCTCCCGCAACCTTTGAGACCCCGTAAGTCTCTCGGATCGACCAGGACCGTCTGACTTCTTAAAACTATTAGAAGCCTCCGAAAGTTCGCAATCCCCGAAACGGCCGGGTCTCGAACCTCCCGAGGATCCCAACCCTCGAAATCCCAGACAGAACTCGCTGAATTGTCCACCATATCGTCAACGACCGTTAACAAAAATCGGTATATCGAAGGACCGAATCAGTGATCCGTCAAAACCTGTCTCACGATCTCTCTTTTTTTCATTTCAGTCTTACCGCCAAGAAATTTGAACTTTAGTTCACCCTGCTGTCTTCTAGTCTTCGCGTTATTCTGCGTTTTTGGTATTTTATTGTTGCCTCTTCTGCTTATTATTTTCATCTCGCTATAGCGTTCACGATACCACGCTCTGATTTTCTGTTCCACTCCAGCTTCTCCAGCTGCATCGTTTTGTCCATATAGTTCATGCAAAAGAAAACTTTTCCGAGTCAATTGTAAATAACAAAAACTAAGTGAAACGTAGAAGAAATACTGTAACAGTAAATTCATCCAAGAATTTTACAGTTTTATATTTTTGTCTGTTGATATCCCGAATAGGATGAAAATGATTTAACATTATTTTTAAATCCTTTGAAGTATTCTACGATTTCATTTTATCATTATTAAATAGTATCGATAGTATCATTATTTGTAACTCATCCAATCTTTTTTTTTTACAATTTTGCTGGGTACAATGGCTCTTGTCAGATCAAGAAAAAAATTTAATAAATTTTAACGGAATACTATCTACGTATATATTAAATTATTCTGTATTGGGATCTGCATTTTAATATATATATATCTACGTATTAATTCGCAAAAGCCCCGGCAATACATGAATTGACTTTAGCAACATTAATGGGCGGATTGTATGCTTTGATCGTTTAATTCGTTCGTTTCTGCCATATTTTCAGCGATTTTCAGCTACTTCGCTTCACGCAATTTTCGAAAAGCTTTACGGAAAACCTGTGTAATCTCCCCGGAGAAGCCGGAAATAGCTTGAAATCGGGGCACGTGTTGGTGCATGAATTATAACGGAGTGCATTCTCGCTGAGAAGGATTTCGCGTCATTCATTAGCGGGACGCCGCTGTAGATTCGAATATAAATTTTAACGAATTGATTTACGGAAATTGGTATCGAGCAAAAAGTTCTGTAGCTTTTCTTATGAACTTTATAATCGAATAAAATATTGGTTATTAGATAGGTTTATACACGCATATTAGCAGTTCTGTCGATTTTATAAAGAGAGAATGATTTAGTGTCGCATTTTGTAGAAGCGTGGCTCTAGCCTGTACAAGAATTTGAAAAGAAAAACAGAAAACTGAAAGAATAGCGACACGTGGAGGATTGAATATCAATCTCGGCCAGCCGTTTTTCAAACTTTCGCGAACTGTAAAATTGGAACGAAAAATTGTTTAGTTTGAACTAAATGGAGGCGCCAGCTGTAGCGACAGGTGCGTTGAAGGCGCACGTCAAGTTCGGAATCAATCGGTCGAATAGATCTCGAGACATCGGTGCAGCAATTTTCAAAATACTGTTCTGAGCAATGCGCATTTCAAATCGGACGGTTCTGATTCAATACTTTAATCCGGTTGTCCGTCTGGTGGCTTGAATTTCTTTTTGTTAATTAGTAATAATTTGACTTTATAGTTGTCCAGGAAAATATATAAATGGAAGCTCTTAAAAAATAAGAATTTAAAATATAATCTAGTAGCTTGAGTTAAGCGTAAGAGTTTTCTTTTTGTTGCAAAATTTGTTCGTTTTGCTGTAATGTTGAAAAGGCGAGCATTTTTTTGCGAATGTTCGCATTCTTTTCTCCGGAACTCCATCATTTTGTGAAGAATCGCGCTTTTTCGAAACATCTACTCTCATTCGAAGTTACAGGATTATATTTTCACAAGCCATCGTCGTTAAATCAAAGTATAGTTAGAAAAATATTGTACAGTTGCACCTACCTTCTAACAAGTAGCACCAAAAAACTTTATTGTAAATCCACATATTCCACTCGAGTCGCAAGTATAAGATCAGAGAAGTACGAATTTGAAACTTGGTTATTTGTGGAAACACAAAATCGAGCCGATTACTTTTAAACCCACCGATTATAATACCGTTCAAGCTATAAATGAGTACGCTATAAATGCACGAACAGCCGGAGTTTATTCATACAGTTTAATCTGGGAGATACGTGACTGGATGGATGACAAACTTAGCCGTCGTTATGTTTACACAATGCGGGTTGCTCTTCAACTCTCAGCGAATCTCTGCAATGTTTATGAGCGATAGATAATACAGAGGTGCGAATCGGAACAATTACTCGGTTGGTGCACATGACATTTTCGCATTGCGCTTTACTTTGTTTATTTTTCACGTAATTTCTTAAACTGTTTGTCAACATCGAGTGTGACATTTCGTTGAAAAACATTTTTACAGAACTGTACATTTTTGCCATTTTTTCGTAAATATAAACAGGCTCATGAAAGTATTCGAACGATGATATATTCCTAATTGAAAGGGACAGAGACTGTACAGTATACAAAATATTTTGAAATTGTCGTATGTATTGTGTATGGAGAATATGAGTGAATAACGTGTACATATAAATCTCATTCAAATCATGTGACACACATCCGAGTTAGAAAGACTTTATTAGACTTAGTAACACATCGTAAGTCACAAAAGTATTCGAACTGTAAGAGCAATCGTCGTGTTAGTAACATATACAGTGAGTAACGAAAGTATTCGAACGCCCTTTAAATCAGTATAACTTTTTTTTTAAGTGAATCAAACGACCTGACTTTTTTGAGGAGTTAGAATAAGAATTGGTTTTCCAAATGATGTGTACAAAAGATTTTGAAAAAATTGCAATTGGTAAGAATTACATGAGAAAATAAAAATGGCACTTTTCACAACTTTTTTATTTGAACCTGTAGTGAAAATTTAAAATATGCGTTTTGTAGATATATGTTAGTTATATACATACTGAAAATTTCATTGAAATCGGTTAACGTTGTCATGAGATACAAACGTTTAAAGATGCTTATATAAGGGCGAAATTCCCTGGCAAGATCAAAAATCTGCGACTTTCACCCTTAAACTCTCATTTTGAAATGTTTGTAGTTCATTGCAACGTTGACCGATTTCGATGAAATTTTCAGTACGTGTATAACTAACACAGATCTACAAAACGCATATTTTAAATTTTCATTACAGGCTCAAATAAAAAAGTTGTGAAAAGTGCCATTTTTATTTTCTCATGTAATTCTTACCAATTTCAATTTTTTCAAAATCTTTTTAACACATCATTTGGAAAACCAATTCTTATTCTATCTCCTCAAAAAAGTCAGGTCGTTTGATTCACTTAAAAAAAAAAGTTATACTGATCTAAAGGGCGTTCGAATACTTTCGTTACTCACTGTATATCTTGTTGCTGACCCATTATATTTCATTATTATTATTATATATATATAAGATATATATGTTACTAACACGACGATTGCTCTTACAGTTCGAATACTCCGGCATAGGCCTAGAACTCGGGAAATAAAATTGCTTTGTAACCAATTACCAAAATCACTCGTTCATCCATCACTCGTTACTCAGCGTGGGAAGATTCTTTAAGAAGTTAAGGGAATTGCAATTTTAGAGCGTTCCTTTTAAATACTTTTAAGTATTTTTAGAATCTTGGATCATTTTAATATTTGAATAAATCCTGCTCGGTTCTGCTTGGGATACGTGTGCACCTGTACAGTCGAGACCTGAATCGAATTCCACGGGAGGAGCTCTATTTTTATTTACACGGCCTCGGCGTTCGAACAATGTGTACCGAGTATTAATAGAGAGCATTGAAACGGAAGTAGAAAAACTCTATCAATCGTGAATTCAGCTCGCTTAATCGAATTTCCCCGGGGGTCGGAAGTTGGGCTCGTCTGCGTACGCTCGATCCCGGAGAAAAATGGAAATGTAATAAAACCCGACAACTCGCGTGCATAAATAAAATTCCATATTTGGAGCGCACGCGCTCCACGGAACGTGTTTTTATACATATTCAACGTCGATCCCGGCGGCGTATTTCTTTTTTCCAAATCGACCGACTCTTCCGCCATCACTCCCCCCACCTACCCCTTTGTCTATTAGGAAGTCCCGCTGCGGGAAGTTCGCGAGTTTCGTCGAGCGTTCGAGAGAATTCAGGGACTCCGAAATGCATCGGTGAGTGTGTCTACAAAGAGTTTATAATTTATTTACAGAAGAATCAGTGTGCACGACACTTTCGCAACTGAAAATAAACCTTCGTCGAGGGCGAATTGCTTCTGAGCGGACGGAACAGCGAGATCTTCTTTCCAAGTTTAATTAAAACCTCCACGCGAAAGCATTGTGTTACTAAGGAAAAAGTTCTTTCCGTTCTGCACAGAGCTTCGTGGAAGAGAAGCTCGAACGTTTTGGGGACAGTACGGCGTTGGCTGACGGGAAACAGGCATTCTTCTGGGTCAAAAATCTTCGGCAATTATTCCGAGTAGGCCATTCCTCAACCATTTCAATGACCTTGAAATTATGCCCCCAACAACATGCGTCAAGGTCTTTGTAATCGGCGAGAAATACCCCACTCGGAATAATTACCAAATCCTTTATTTTGTGATAAACAATATTTTGAGTTTGAATATAATACCCTACTCGGAATAATTACCAAATCTTTTATTGCGTGATAAACAATATTTTGAGTTTGAATATAAGGTGAACCATGAAAAACAGAACATTTGATTTTCTCTTTTGGTATGAAGGATAAATGAAAGTTTCAATATCAACAGATATCGAAAACCAGCTACAACGCCTGAAATCATGGGGAAAATATTATTCACTCCCGTGCCACTATCTCACGTGAAATAATCCAAGGTACAGTTGAAAGACTTAGCAAACGTTTTATATAAATGTATAATTAATGTATAACTGCATAAATGTATAACTGCTGAAGGTCACCACTTTGAACATTTAATAAAGTCGTATTTAAATTTGATGTCATTCTATTTTAATTTCTGCACTCAATATCATTTCAAGGTAATAGGGTACTAGGTCGTTGAACTCGTCACGGCATTAGTCATCACATAATGAGATTATAGAAACATAGTGCCATTTAAAAAATATACCGACAACCTTGAAATGACGTAAAAAAAAACGTTAAACACCAAATCTGTTGATATCATTTCATTTCACTGTCGAAACTTTCGTTCATCTTTCACACCAACAGAGAAAATCAAGTGTTCTGTTTTTCGTGACTCACCCACTGTAATTAACTCTTAAGTAGTACAGCTGCCCGAGTACTCGGAAAAAATCGAGTAGTGTTATACCCGGCTCGAATAACCGATTCTACAACGACTATAATTACTGTCCACGTGATCAACATATTGAACGGTTTACGTGTGAAGCACATATAGCAGAGCCTTTCCCGTTACGCAAAAAAACTACAGTGACTCGCAATAATATTCGGACGCTTTCAAAAATCGTATAACTTTGTTAATATTGAACCATACGACTGGGATTTTTTTTAAGTGAGCACAATTGATTTGGCATATAAAATGAGAAGAATTTTTTACAAAAATTGCAATTGGTCGAAATTGCAGAGAAAATACTAAAAGTTGTATTTTTCAACTTTTTTACGCGTGCTTATATTAAAAATTTAAAAAGTACGTTTTGTACATCTGTATCAATTATATATATTCTGAATATTTCATCTTAATCGGTCAACGTTGCACTGAGCTACAAACGTTTAACGATGAAAACTTAAGGGCGAAAGTCGCAGAATTTTGGCCTTGTCAGGTAATTTCGCCCTTATGTGATCATTTTGGAACATCTGCAGCTCATTGCAACGTTGACCGATTTTGATGAAATTCGCAGAATATGTATAATTCATACAGATCTACAAATCGTACTTTTAAAATTTTTAATATAAGCCCGCATAAAAAAGTTGCAAAATACAACTTTTAGTATTTTTTCTGCAATTTCAAAAAAAAAAATCCAAGTCGTATGGTTCAATATTAACAAAGTTATACGATTTTTAAAAGCGTCCGAATATTATTGCGAGTCACTGTATATAGAGAAATCACTGTACTCGAAAGAACCGGGTAGCTCGAACACGTTTGAAGGAGTGGTTTGGAATCCATCGTAATCCAGAATGTAAGTGACTGCACGGTAAAATTAAAAAAATATTGATGATGGCGTGTTTTTCACTTTTCCGTGAGACGCAAATGAATCAAGAGCGAATGAAATTTGTGGTCGAGTAGAGAAGAGAAAGAAAGGAGCGACGAGAAATCGTGAATTCCGTCCGGCGTTCGCGTGTTTTTCTAACACGGTTATGCAAAGGGTTCATCAACTTTCGCCACAGCCTTCCGGGATCTTCTTTGGACCGTTCGAATCAATTTTCTCGTTCGTGGCGAAATCCTCCCGCGAATAAATTAAAACGGCGGAGAACCCGGGCGAACGATTCTGCGATATGCGTACACGGCATTCGTTCCGCGGGACCGAACGGCCATTCATGCGGGGAAAACTCATTCGCCGTGTAATTTTCAATTAGGTCTCAATGTGACGCGGCGGCCCGCCCGATAAAAGGCGTAAACTTTTTTAATTAAAGGCCTGCCGCGCCGAGTTTTCAATGAGTCGGTTGTCGGTGACGGTTGGCAAACCGGAAGCCAAGAGCGCGATAGAGAGATCGAACTGGAACGAGTGCGAGAACGATAGAAGGACAGACCGGAAAGAAAGGGCAGAGAAAGGAAACAATAGAGGGAAAGAGGTTTCATTTAATGATGAAATTAAGTCTTCGGCCACTTCGACGACCTACCAATAATACCTACATTTTGAATTCTTAATTAAGCGACGATCAAACATTTTTTTTTACCGAAGTCTGAACATTTTTCTTCCGGTTAATGTTCCAATACGAAAATTCGAAAAGATGAAACGTTTTTATACCTTATAGTCAAACTTTACTTCGGGAAACCAAACATTTTTTAAACACACATTTTTTGTATTGTCATTCAGATCGATAATTTTGTTTTTTTATACTCTAGAAGAATATGCAAAATAGAGTACGTCATTATATTTAAAAAAAAGTACTGATGACCTTGAAATATCTGGAAAAATAACATTCAAACGTCTCCGCCATCTTCATTCGACGCACGTCTAACGACCTGCCAACCAAAGTGGTTTATCTAAACGTACGCGCGGAATGTGCCGCCGGAAACTTTTCCGCGAATGAAAAGGCAACGGACACGAGACCCGACGGAATTGTCTTCGCACGTACCGCGGCGAAGACGTTTCCATCGCACTAGGAAAATTATAGCTATCTCTAATTTCTCGGACGAGAAATTATTTCTAAATTATAAAATACTAATGTAAAGCACACTTACAAATTTTATCCGAATCTTCTCTTCCGCCGTCGTATCCACGCTATTATCCACTTACGCCAACACGTCCGAATAATTGGAGCACAATCACTAAACTCTGCGCAATACACTTAACGGAAATCGTGACAGCGAACGAGAAGAAGTGACTCCGACCACGATCAAAATAATACTGCGATTTTAATCGCTTCGCTCGCAAGGACGTGTGACGTCACGTTATACTAGGCAGGTCAGACGGGGGGGGGGGGGGGGGGGGTCTGTGAACGCTAGATACAAAAACAGGGAGTTCCAGGAAACCGGGTGAGCAATTCAGCCCGACAGAATTTCTTTACCTTTGTTTTCGTATCTAGCGTCAACAGACCCCCGGCGTCTGACCTGCCTAGGACAACTTGATCCTAACAGGTGCGCGGCAGGGAAGGGATTATAAAATCGCAGTATTATTTTGATCGTGGCCGGAGCAACTTCTTCTCGTTCGGTGTCACGATTTTCGTAAAGTGTGTTGTGTTTAGTGATTGTGTGAAAGTGTTGTGTGTTCCGTGTTTCGAAAACAGGCTCCGAAAGACGGGCACAATTATTCGGACCTGAGTCAAGAATAGCTTGCTGTGGATCCGACGGAGGAACAGATCATTCTGAAAAATTTGTAAGTGCACTATGCATTAGTATTTTATATTGTAGCATTAGTATTCGCGTGTGCAACATTGGACGCAAGGTTTTCCATCGTATTTTGCAACTTCAAATTTACTGGTAGTGGTAGTAGGCTTTTCACTATATACACAGGCTCACGAAAGTGTTCGAACGCTCTTTAAACTACTATAACTTTTTTTTTTAAATTGGATCAAACAACCTGGCAAGACGTTTAGTTTCAAATCAACGAATTGATTTGAAAGATACGAAAACTACAACAAATTCTAAGCGAACGATACGGTGCCATTTGATGAAACAAAAATTGCGTGAAACTACTGTCGTATCCTTTGCGGTCCGCATATCGAAGCCCCCATGAAAAGTTTTTGGTACACTTCGTTGATTTATCGAAAACACTACCAATTTCGAATGTTCGTTCGCCAAGATAGAGGAACGAAAGTTTTCCGCGACGGCAATAACGGCGTGTTAATTAAACGTCGTGAAATTTCGTTGCTCGTTAATGGCTGCGAGCCGCAATTAAACCGAACGAATAGGAAATCAGACACAATAATGAGACGGGTTAAACGTTTGTTCGTGACAGTCGTCGACATCGGCGGACAGGTGTAAACAGGTTTCCGCTCGGATGCGGTGCGGGTGGTAACCGGGGAGACTTCTGTCTATTTCACGAAGTTCATCGATTTTCCGTGGTTTTGTACGACGCACAAAACGTTAACTGAATTCGGAAACAAAGAACAGTCGTTACAGCGGCGCGCCGGCCGATCACAAAGGCATTTCAGCGCGGCGTTCGAGCAAATAAGTAAATCGAATAGTCTTTTGTGGACGCCGCCTTTGTGACGAAAGAACGCGATGACTCCGGCCTTTTTGCCACCAGGAATCGAATTACCATTGTTCCATTATTGTGAATGGAGGTTCGCGATGTGCTCGCTCTTTGCCGAGAGAGAGAGAGAGAAAGACTCTGCTGCAAAATGACGGAACTTTTTCCCGAAATCGCGAAGAAACCCTCACTTTTGACACTTACGCATACTTTGTGTTGGGTTCTCTTGCATGAACCACTAGGTTATATTTTGAATTTATCTAAGACGCCTTCGACTTCTTTTCTTCAACTTTTTTCGTAAATCCCGGAAAAACCCTGTTAACCGTTACGTGCGTCCGATGACGTTCCGGCAATTATGAAGGTCAGTGCCATAAAAAACCTTTTTAGCCTCCACCGTCAATTACCCAAGTAACGGCGGCCTAACGAAAACCGTTGCTTAGGTTTGAAACCAGAAACGCAGTAGCCTAGGCCTGCAATGTGTTTATGACCCCCCCCCCCCCCGACCTTTAAGAGTCGGGGTACGGCCAGACACCCATTGCTAAAGATAATACCAGGCTCCGCGTTCCTGGTACTCTAAAGTGTTTCTCAACACAGAGATTATTTTTGCTTATATACAGTGAGTAACGAAAGTATTCGAACGCCCTTTAAATCGGTATAACTTTTTTTTTTAAGTGAATCAAACGACCTGACTTTTTTTAGGAGTTATAAGAATTGGTTTTCCAAATGATGTGTAAAAAAGATTTTGAAAAAATTGCAATTGGTAAGAATTACATGAGAAAATAAAAATGGCACTTTTAACAACTTTTTTATTTGAACTTGTAGTGAAAATTTAAAATATGCGTTTTGTAGATATATGTTAGTTATATACATGCTGCAAATTTCATTGAAATCGATTAATATACACACGAGCTACAACTAGTTAAAAGTGGTGAAAAGCGTAGATTTTCACGACTTTTGGCCAGTTTCTGCGTAAAATCCTCAGAGTCTAACATATTTTGATACGTGCCATTTTTATCTGCGTCAGCCGATTTCGATGAAATTTTCAGTACGTGTATAACTAACAGAGATCTACAAAACGCATATTTTAAATTTTCATTACAGGCTCAAATAAAAAAGTCGTGAAAAGTAAAATAAATTCTTACCAATTGCAATTTTTTCAAAATCTTTTTTACACATCATTTGGAAAACCAATTCTTCTAACTCCTCAAAAAAGTCAGGTCGTTTGATTCACTTAAAAAAAAAAGTTATACTGATTTAAAAGGGCGTTCGAATACTTTCGTTACTCACTGTATATATTAGATAATAAAAATCCAACAAAAGCCAAAAATTTGAAGCACGTTTCCGGCTTCAGAAATCATAATATCGATAATAGAGAGCGAAAAATGTGACAAGTTTACGTCACAGACTTAAGACCCGTCGAATCAAGACCAAGACGGATCTTAAGTCAGTGGCTGAAGTCTGTGAACGGAAATTATACAGCAGTTATACCCACCTGCTGACTTTGCAAAATTCTACCCTTAGCTCTAAACATTAAATTCGAAACGAGTTACAATAAAATAAGGTGACAAAACTTGAACAAATTTTGCTCGCGAGATAAAACCGAGAACTCGTGGTTTGTGTGTATCTGTAATGTTACATCTGAAGAAAAACATCGAAACGATCGCGATCCTATCGAGTTGTCGGTGACCAACGCACAGATCGCGTGACGCGCGTTACGATACATTTGAATGCAGTGCATGCGAAAACCGACACCGAGCTGAGGTTTATTCAACCCGTAGTCCCTCGTTATCGCCGATTTTGCCCGTGGATTGGTTGCAAAATCTCAATTACAGTACAAATTCGCTGGTGATGGGGGATTGTGCGATCGGACGCAACATCGGCGAAGCTCGCGCGATGATACGCGCGTTTCGGATGGGTTCATTGTCGATTAAATTCCAGCGGGATGGATTGCACGGTCGCGTTACGCAAAAATCGCTCGGACAACGAATGAGCATCGATCCGCTCGCAGGATCCGGTGGCCACGGGAATAATTGATAATTAAAGTACGATTGGAAAGCGATTACAACCGGAAAATCTAGCGAAATCGGTCACTGGCAACTTCCTGGCTGCGCCTTTCGAAAACTCGTCTAACGTATTAGGGCCGAACGAGCTGCACCTGTGAGTTCGTCGGGTTTTAAATCGTGATGACCGTGCGGTTTCGATCGGACTTTGGTTGTCATTTGCACGCGGTGTACCGACGAAAATTACTATTCTCGAGGAACCACATCCTTTTGCTAAAATTAGTATTCTCGGGGAACCGCCTTCTTTTGTTGGAAAGAGAAAATATGGTATTCTCGGGGAGCCTTCTCTTCTTACACAGAGAAAACGTACGTTCCGAGTTATGTGCATCTTTTGTACTTCTGCGGATTTTTTTATACACTTTAAGAAAATCGAGTGCTATGATATTTCAATGTCTCAGTATTGAAAGAAGTTTGAAGTATTCTTTCAGACACCGAAGAGAAACAATCGAGTATTTTCCAATATATACGTTATCTAATAACAATTTCTGTCATGTTTCGACAAGTTGTCTCGACCGACATCATTCAACAATTTCTTTTCGAATTTTTATTTCAGAGAAAGTGGTTAAACTTCTTCTGGATATAGCAGAGTCATTAAAAAACTCATTAATAGGCTTCCGGTAGCTGAAGTATTAATCTAGGAGATTAAAGTCAATTCAAATTCTACTTTCTGTAAATCAGTTTATAAAAATGTAAATTTACTTCCGTCGAATTCTTATGCAGTGATAATGACAAAGTGAAAGTAAGGTAATATAATGATAACGGTAAGGTGATACAGTTACCGGTGCGAGACAGGATTTTCTGTAACACGTTGAAAATCCTAGAAATGTTGAAGCATCTTAGAAGTACTATCACATTCTTCAATTTCTTCACAACTGTGAATGCTACTTTAATTATTTATTCTATATTACAGTAGCTCTAGACACTCGATAAAATCATATGCAACTACATAAAATTCACACAGTTTAACCCATTGGAAACCTACAAAAGCGATTGGGGTATTCCCTTGTATAATAGTTGCTCAAATATTGGATAATCGTTATATTTTTACGATAGAATTGCGAATTTACTTTTCAGTATTCATCTCCCGCTTTAACTCCGTCATCGCGTTTTCAAAATCTCTAAGGAACGACCCTTTTGGTTCTCAATGTATACCGTGCTTCCGTGTCGAAGCTATTCTAATTTTGAAAGACGGTGCTCTCGGCTCCCACAGATTTCCTCGGGAAAACCCGTACGATGAAAAGAATCGCATTTAGCAATGTTACTCGGCGGTCGGCATTCAACGAACGAACGAGAGGACAGTGTCGGTCCGCTTTAATTCGTGGCATCCACGGGACTGGCAAGGTGAATACGTGTTTCGTTACGGTCGCGTGATACAACATTTGTGTCAGCGTTTCATTAACCGACATAACGGGGTGGCGGGGTTAAACTTAGCCGCATGGAAACGGCCATTTGAGAAGCGGCGCGCAAGAGCGTTCGCGCGCCCGCCTCACCTTTATGCGTCTGTAAATTGCGGCCGTTAATGCAATCTCAGCCGGCCAGAGCGCAAGGTTGCCGGCGACACCGGTGACCTCAGACCGCGACGCGTGCATAAAATAATGTTGCCAATTTGAGGAACACGTTGTCCCCCGGTCCGGAATCGCGTCGACGCGACTATAAATTCCTATACGGCCGCCCTCTCCGCCGACGGAAACGCGACGGATTGTTTTCCGCGCGGCGGATTACGGTTCCCGCCGCGGGCGGTCACGTCCGGTGCTGATTAACCGGTATTTGTCACCGGTCAACATCTAGTTAGCCGATTCCGCCCATAAGTCTCCGCGGTGCTCGTTGCACGCGAAACTTTCCCTCGGAGACGCTTCGAGCACGCAAGAACGATCTACGGGACGATACGACATTTAGGATTCCTAATACTTCGACGTGAGCCTTCTATTTAGGTACTACTACTACTGAGCCAATCGAGAGAACAGAGATAGTTGTAAAACATATAGGGGAGAGTTGCCGAATGCGTACCACTTAATTTCGAAGGCAGTTTATATAATCTTTAGTAGGAATTTGAGCAAAAATTATGTTTTGTATCTATGTATTAACTATCGAAGTTGCAATTTAATATGATTTTTAAATATTTATTGATAGATCATCGTGATATGAACACTTTTAGAAGATCATGCAAACAGTACGATTTAGGCAACCGGTATCCTAAATGGTACCAACCGGTTTCCAAAATTGTACCTCATGTATTGGATTAAAAAGATACACAAATAATCATAAGAGAAACTGTATTTTGCGTTTAATTTCAGTTTAATATACAATACAACATAAAATTAAAATGAAATATTACATTACTTAACTTAAATACAACTAGGACAATAATAAATATTGTCTTTTTCAAAACTCCTCCACAAGCTTCATGTACTCACTTTTGGCACTTTAAGCATTGGATCATGTCTTCTAAATAAGAATTATTGCAAAGAAAACAGAACCAATCGTTTTCATTCTCCACTTCTACGAGAACTGGAGCAGCGGTGCTGGTTGAAGGCGTGAAATCAATTTTTCTTTGTTTATTTGTTTTGTTTTCATTGCAACTAATTCCTTTTTATAGTGGCTACTGTAAGCTACTTTCCCATGCTAAAGAAATTTGAAATATTGTAAATCGTTTGTTTTCGCGGTAAAATTTGAATAACAGTATCTTAAATCGTACTGGTACGATTTAGGAAACCACAGTGTGGTACGATTTAGGAAAAAAACGTCCCGCTAAATAATTGAAGCTAACCTTTAAAACATTATCAGCATGTTTTATAAACTAAATAGAAATAAATAATATAACATAGCTAGTTTTCAAAAATATATAAGACTACCTCAGAAACTGTAGATTTATATTTAATTCAGCCGATTAAAATCGTTTAAAATTGACATCAGACTTGCCTGATTTCTTTGTGCTTCTGTCATTCACAAAACAACACTTCATGCGAATTACTTTTTGGTCCTACTTTATCGACATAAATAAAAGTTCATATCTTTACCACCAAGAGGCATCAAAATGCATTAATTTTTAAATAAAAGAGGTGGTACGATTTAGGTGACCAGTACGCATTTGGCAACTCTCCCCTACTGTGGATCAAGAATTCCTCGAGATTGCTACCGAGAAATTATTCGATCACGCGGAACATCGTGCGGTTAAATTTGAACTTCAGGAAGCAAAAATTTTTAACTCTTTTTTTTTACGTAATCCTGTAGGTCTTGCCGAAATAATACAAAAAATCGAAGTTTCGATGCGAGGGATTCACTGGTTCAAAAGTTATGCGTGTTTAAGGAATATCTGTCTTTAATTTCTTGAAAATTACTTAGTATTTCCGAATGCAGTACATAATTGCTACGATCGTGCTCGACGAAAGATAAATTTATTTTTCAACACGACAATGCTGCCATTCACGGAGCTAAAATCGTAGAACAATTTTTTCAAAGAGAAAATGTATCAGTTATAACATGGCCCGCACGCTCCCCGGACCTGAATATTATTGAAAATGTTTGGGGAGCACTCGCACGAGTTGTATACAAGAATAGAAAACAGTGCGATAATATTCAACAATTAAAGTACGCAATTAAAGAACTATATAAATCCTTACCAAATCGGATGCTCGTAGAAAATAAAGGCGGATACACCCATTATTAATTTGCTGTTAATTATTATGTAACTTTCTTTTTCGTGGAAATATATGTATAAATTTTGTAAGTGTGCTATCATTTCGGCCTCAGCATTTGTATATTTCTTCTGCTTGCTCAGATAGCTAGCGAGGTTAACCTTATTTGCAAAGAGGTTTCGTCTCTGTGCGTCATAACTAGACATCGGATGTTTATGCAATTTCCAATTTTTATAGAAACATTTTAAGAAAGTGGAATGAAATAAAATTTTATTTTTAATGGAGACAGCCTTTGTAGATCCAAAGCAAATAAAAATCGTGTTAAATTCTCTCGAATTTTATATTATAGCATTTTTTTAACATTTCCATAAGCCATAAATGCATAAAGATCCGATGTCTAGTCATAACAATTATGATATTATGTGTTACATTGAAAAATTCTAAACGATCTTCGAGAAATTAAAGATAGCACGCGTGTGCTATCATTTTGTCCGAGACTGTGTCACTCGGGATGCCGAAACTGACGGACCAGAGGCGAACTTAGGGGTAAACGTATGACGGGTAGCAAGATCCGCGGGATTCAGGCGAAACGAAGTTAGGCTATCGGACAAGCCGCGGTGTTACGATAGAAAAAGTTTTGCACGGGTCGTCGGTCGCACCTTCGGTTGCCTCTGCGAATCGTGTTACCGGGAATCAAATCGCGGACAATGGCGGAGGATGCTGGGTACAGTAAGGCGGGTTACAGGTATTGTCAAACGGGGACCGCAGCGATATCGACGATGCCGCCGGTAAATCAAATCTCGAAACGTCGAAACCGATGCTGCTCGTGTTGCACGGTTCATTTGACCCGGCTATTTTTCGATTTCGAATACATTTCTTTGGTAGCTTGCGCTGTTGTTTGTGGACGAGTGTTTCATTAGAGTTATTCTAATGCTACTAACCTTTAAACGAAACCAATTCCTTTGTAATAAGAACAGGTTTGAATTTATTCAGATTTCATAGGATTATTATGGGAATGTATACTAAACAACTTTTCTATAACGTTACGAATTGTAAAAGAAAAAATCTAAAATCTGTTATCTTGTGGCGCTCTGTGAAGATTAAATTTATTCCGATATCAGATTGTGCCAATTATACAGTTTTCTTTTCTCCCATGACTCGGTGAAACACAAATCTGTAAAAACATGAAAAGAATACTGTAATATCTTGTTCGACTTAGTAAAACAACGAAACGAGTCCATTCGTTTCTCATTGTTAACTTCGAAACTTTGTATTCTGCGAGAGGATCTAGACTCTACTTATAGAATACAATATGAAAGATCTTTCTAGCTGGAAACTTCTGCCCCGCTACTGCACGCTCTTCCACTTCTATTCAAATCCATTTCCTTCTATTCACATCATTTTATTTCCACCCACGTCTTCCTACATATCCAGCGTCTGCTTCGTATTATCTTCTCTTCATATTTAGATAGTTAGATCTGTTCCTCATCGTCCCCGTCTCCTCCTTGCAGAAGGAATTAAACAAATCTTCGACTATGCGAGCACGATGCACCGAGTCACTTCGCGCTTATCTTTACCCGGCAATTTTAACTTTGCTCATTTATCTTTCTCCTTCCCCGCGAGTATTTAGAAACATCCCGGCAGGGGAAAAAAGAGGAAAACTCTCGTGTAGGGAAGCATCTTTTACGGAGTACCGCGTAGACCGCATACTGTGCCCCGCAGAACGTTACAACATCTGCGCTTTATCCAAGAAACGTTTACCACGAGAATCCTCTCTTACCGCAGCTACGTCTGACCCATTTGAACAGTTAACAACCGGTTTCTATTGTCTCCGTGAAAATGCTGCTGTTTGGTGATCAGCTCGGTCCCACGAAACAACGTCGACCATTCAATTGACTCGCTGCGAGTGAACGATTATCAACGGACTGCGGATCTTCAGCCAGATTTAGAATTTTTCGGATAATTCATGAAACGTAGTAGACGAGATCGAACATTTAGCTGCAATTTATTTTCACGTATATCACAGACGTTTATTTTACTGACTGTCGGCAATTTATGATTCGCAGATAAAGATTTCTTAACCGATTTTTCAATTAGTAATTTTAGTCGTGGGTCGATAATCTTATCGTTTCTTCTCGAATCATTATTTCACATATGCTTTTAGACTTTATTTTCAACGTAGCACAGAAAATGTTATTCACACAGTTGCAAAGAAAACTATAAAATTCTTGAACTATAACGAGTAATATATCCGAATATGTCATTCGTCGGGACTCTTTCACGACTAAAAAACACTTTAGGCATTAAACAAAATTTGATTTAAAGACCGATTCTTCAAAAATTTAGAGGAATAATATATTTACTGAGCTGAATGTGTTTCTAAAAGTTGTTAAATTTCCAAATATATTTAAGAAATGTAAGATCATACGGACCATGGAAGGACAAAGAACCGTTGGTATTTTAAAACGTGAATATATTTAAACAATAAAAAGACAAAAGACAAAACAAGGTATACAAAGAGATATTACAAAATACTACTCGACGCGCGCTTCTCTATGTCTCGACGAGAACTGCCCGATGCCGAACGTTTCTCGAACTCGTCAGCTCGTCTACAATGTTTATTATAGAAACGCTATCGCATCGCTCGGGCCGCCTGGGTCCGCGTGAGTCCTTTATTCCCGCCGACAAACATTACACGATGCCGCCGAACGCGCGCGGAACGAAGGCACACGGAAAACGACACAGCCGCGCACAAAAGTTTATCTTTTACGCGCGACAATATGATTCGGATCGTTCTTTGAAACGCACCGAACCTACAGAAATAGTAGAAAAAGCTATACCACTGTGCGGCGGTATGAAAACTATCGGCATCGCGCGTCCTCGGTTCCGTTTGTCGACGTCTGCGAGAGATTAATTATTCGCGGGTGTCTCGAATCTATAGCAATACGAAGTCTGGAGTCTTCAAACACGTCGGCAGAAAACGGATGCCTCGGGTGAACACGATCCATGTCCAGAAAAGGAACGTTTCGAATGTGTACGCTCGTCTGGCGCGCAAACTTAAACTGCCCCCTCCGCGAACAGCCACTTCAAGTATTGGAAATGTTGTTTCATTTTTCTTACGCTACTTTAAATATTGATTCGAAGAAGCCTTCAAACGGACAACTCTTCAAACTTGGTGCATCTTAAACAGGAAGGAGGGGACGTCTAAAAGTCTCCCAACTCGAGAAACTATTTCCTTGGAAAAATGAATATATTCCGGCAGCCAATTTATTCTAACTTCGCCAACGAAATCGATACGACGCTTCTAGCTACGTGAAAATATTTGCGATACAAAGTTCCCATCGAAGTTACAGTCGCTGTGCGATGCACCGCTTTCTAGAACTGTTATTCTGACGAATCGGAATGTTGCGTTTCGCGATGTTGAACAGTTTCAAGCATACAGAAGCAGTCGGTACTTTAATCTGTAGAGGGTGAAAAGGGAGATCTGAATTAGCTTTAAAAATGCAAAATTATTTATTGATACATATATATACAGGGTTGTATATATATATATATAAACGGCCAAACGTCAACCAGCTATAGAGGACTCCAAATGAAACAACTTTCACCCCTAACACTTTTTTTGATTGGTTAGGACTGCAATTATGTATCGTGATGATTTTTCCTTTGTTTGGTTTAAAATAAATAGGGGCATCTTTTTTATTAAGTCAACTTTTTTGTATGACCTTCGGATCTTGGTTTTTTTGACATGGGGCACGCCGTGGAGACTGAATGAAAAAACTTCGAAAAATTCGGATTCATGCATAATAAATTGCTTAATTCAAGACAAAAATTGACACAAAATTATTGGAAAAATTTCAAAATTTTTACAGCAATACCTAAATATTCAAGGAATGTAATAACGGGACTCAAGTTTTAAGAATGATTTTAAATACATCTTTTGGGTACGTATTGTTTAAAATATTTTCAAGAAATCAAGGCCGAATCAAAAAAAGTGTTAGGGGTGAAAGTTGTTCCATTTGGGGCCCTCTATAGCTGGTTGACGTTTAAAAACGGATGACCCTGTATATACAGTGAGGAGCAAAACTGAATAAATCATTGTTTATTGCTAGGAATATATAAGAATAACAAAAAATCAACATTACAATTGTTTTTGTCATAGTTGGAAGTAACTTAAGAAATCTCTTTCAATAATTAATGTCTCCTCGATTAGCAATGACGACAAAAATAGATTGACTGAATTATTGAAAAAAAAAAATTCTTAAGTTACTTCTGACTATGATAAAAATAATTATAATGTTGATTTTTTGTTATTCTTCTATATTCCTAGTAATAAATAATGATTTATACAAAATTTGTGGTTATTGGTTCAGTTTTGCTCCTTACTGTATATCTTCTATGGATCCCCGTCATAGTGAGCTAAACCAATCTTCTTCGCCAGCGGAATCGTTTGGTTCGCAGTGTCCAGCCCACAAAACAGTTCCATTATCCCCGAAATCGTCATTGGTACCGTTCGAGTAGTTGAAAACGTTTGAATAATCTACGCCAATCTCGCCAGAAGGAAACTGACAAGCGCAAAGGAACTCGATCCGGACGCAGACCGGAAGAGTTTTTTCGCAAATCCTCCGGAGCAACTTCGGCTCCCTGTTCAACTTAACGCGTCCCCGAGCTGGGGTCGTGTCGACGCAGCCGGCGCGCATTTCACGGCTATGGTTGCCAGGGGATTCGACCTGGGCCCGCGCCATAGCTCTCCCGAATCCTCGAGCAATCCCCATGAAATAGGTTGAACCGAAGCAATCACCGGTCGGCCTGGAAGTTAACCGATTCCGCGGAACTTGTCCACCGGAAGCTGCGTTTGCCGCTAACAGCTTCGCTGAAAGTCGCTGGCTTTGATCCTGAACCAGTGGACGGAGGTTTATAGTAGACTTTCTGCTGTGTCGTGACTGTATGCTCAACTTCAAATAACGACGAGATTTACACTCACGCTCATAAGTCGTAGGACAGTGATCGTTAGAGACTGCGGATCTTTATGCATAATAAAAATTGTCTACATCGATTACAAGAAATATAAACTAAGTAGAATGTTATTACCTCGCTTGCTAATTTTAACCCTTTGCACTCGAAGCTATTTGAACTCCAAAATGAAGCATTTCTTTCACAACCTAGAATGTTTCCCTTCTATATATTTTTTTTTCGTCTTGTAAATATGAAAATGCTGCAATTGACTCGTACAATAGCGAAGTGTTTAGTAATGTATTAAATACAAACAAATTTAATAATGTAAAAAATATTTTTATAATGGTATAGCAATTTTTAGTGGCGCCTTACAGTCGCCATTCGAGTGCAAAGGGTTAATAGATGAGAAACAGTGTATTGACGATTGAAATTTTAAAACTTTTCCTACAATTTCAAATTTCATCTCCTCAATTTTGTTATAAATGCATAAAGATCCGCAGTCTAGTGATCATATTTGTGTTCAATTCTGTAAAAACGGAATAATCGTTGCAGGATGCGAACAAATTTTTCCTCATTCAGAGGTTTACATGTCAAGGAAAGGATGCTGCTCTTATATATCAAAAATCTTACCAAGAAGTGAAAAAATATTGACATTTTCATCGAAGAATCCGCCACATTTCTTTATGACAGTTTCCACTGTTCTTGGCATCCGCGTGATCAATTTTCTCATACCTTTTGTTGTTATATTATTTCGTTCTCGTTCCAAAATATTACATAAACATGTTTTCGTAGTAGGGCAAAAGTTCCGTGCCTGTCTGTCACGTTCATACCCTAATTTTTCTATGGGGTTCAAATCTGGTAATTAAGGTGGCATGATTTTTAATGAATTATTAAGTTGATCTTATGTAGTTAATACAGTCAAAGGTTCATAATCTGTACGAAATACCAGAGTTTTACTAAAAACCAGAGGTGTCCTAAGACTTATGAGCGGTAGTGAGAAGATAATCCTTAAAAAATCCTCGCACTGGAAGGCTTAAAATGTTGACAGATCATTGGTCAATTGACCAGTTTCGGTTAGACCCGTATTAGTTCAATGCAAATTGAAGACTTCATACTAATGTAGCACTTTAAGCGATGCGTTAGGGGCGTGAATTTGGTAATTGAGTTAACAGAAGAAAATAGAGAAGTTAGGTAGCTGGTAGAAGACGTTGGAGACTCTGTTTTGAAACTGTTTGTCACACGCAGGGATGGGAGACGTAAAAAAAAAAATATCGTCAGAGTTCCCTAAGCCAATCTTTGGCTCTTCAGCCCGACTCTTCAGCTCTCGTGATAGTCGATAACCTTGGGGTCGAGTTCCGATTCTAATGGTTAAGTAGCTTGGCAGAGAGTTTCTCCGAGAGACAACGTTGCGTCTCTTGTTCGAGATCAGGGCTCGCCGGTGATCAAGCGATAGTTGTTGATCCACCGATCCGCCGTAATCGGGATCAGCGGAGTCTCAGATCGCCAAACGGGATTCCGCTCGGACGACGATGAACGAGGACACGGCGAAGTCCCTGCGCTTGCCCGGCCGTTCTGGATTAGCCTTAATGGGGTGTCTTAAAGAACACTGGACACGGAGCCGCGCACGGCACGTCGATACTGTGACGGTTTAGGCGAAGTTGAATCCCTTGGGAGCGAGCGCCTGTCTCGGTCTGCTGGGAATGTAACGTCGGGATGCCGGTTTAGAGGTGGACGTGCGCTCGACTGCAGCGCCGTTTCTCAGTTTGTTGGCTGTATAAAACCGTTGTGCAGCCTGTCTCGAAGTCTCCTGGGAGTTCCCGGACACGTTCACCGTCCCGAACCTCTGGGATCCGGTGCTGCGGTTCTCGTTGGTCAAAGTGTCACTCGACGGTTAACTTCGAGGGACTTCATTGTTTCACTTATTGTTCGTGGAATATCGATACGTTAACTTCCAGGCCGGTCGTATCGCAAACTCGCGGGCAAGCTCCTTCACCCATTACGAAAACCTCGTTCGTTTGTCTTCGTAGTTTGATGGGTAGAGATGGTTAACTATTATTATCAGGGACCAAAAATAACAGACATTCTAAACATTTTCTACGATAAAAATCCTTAATAAAAAGTTGATTATTGTTGAAATTTTTAAGATAATCTACACAAAATATAAAGAGCAACATTCGAAGAACAAAATTGAAAATATATCGATTTTTATACTTTCTGGTTACAAATGACCAAACATATTAGTGTCCAAAAAATTGGATCTTCCTCGATAACTGTTATCGATGAAGAAAAACTTTCGATTGCTGAAAGCTCATAATAGTTGTCAGTGAGAGAAGTTCATTTCGATCATTCGTAACAGTTATCAATTAGAGAAGTTCATTTAGATCGCTCGTAACATTTATTCATGCAGGACTATTAAATAGTACAACTTTCAATTGTTACAATCAAAATTTAATGTGACAAACATGAGTTTCTCCAAATGTTCTCCGAACAAATTACATCGCTTATCATCTAACGTTAAATTTAAAGCAGAAAAGGTTAGTTCATCGCTAACCTGAGTAAAAATACTTGTTATTCCATGACTTTTTCTCTTTTTGGTTATAACAGTTATGATCCCTGATTATTATTAGTTACTTGACGACGAAGTTTACACCTTACGCTATAATCTATAGTTCATTTCAAATTATTGTTTAGGAGATAAATTGAAAATTGGTCTCGGGCCGATGTTTATTCTAAACAATCCATCTAACGAGTATAAAAGGCTTTAACGTTGCGTATCACTATAACATATTATGGAACGGAGGGGTTCAAGGGCACTGGATTTGTGAAATGCATGGGCTCCGCGTATTACGAAATGTCTCGTACAACCGAATCGAAAATAAGTGACCGAAACCGTGAAAAGTCGGACCGGTCGAATTTCTGTTCGCGTTAATATATTCCCGATAACCATGCTATCGGACTAATCTCTCTATTAACAGATCCGCTTATCGGAATCCGATGTCTAACTGTCGCTGGAGGAAGTTCGCGCACATAATCGAAATTTATATTCAGATCCCGGTTAATGCGAGTACATTGAATATCGTCCCGCTTCGAGAGGATCTCGCTGCACATATGGCTGTCTCTGTTTCTGTTTCTGTGTCTCTGTGTCTCTTTTGCAAAGCGTTTCGATCGCATCATAGAGTGTCGACGTCTTGCTCTTACAGTACAAGAGCCTTGGGAAGGAGCACGCGATATCCGCGCTTTTATAGGATTTCGCGGCGCCATAAGTCGCCGGATTGCGCGTGCTTCCCACATAACAGGTGGCAAACCCGCCTATTCCCAACCACGTTCCCTTTTATGCGTGTCCCGAAGAATTCCCTCACGGATCCTCCCCGTGTAGGTAACCATAGGAGAAAATCTGATGAAGCCTGCGTTCGACGGCGGCTCAACCGTTTTGGGAATTGCCGGGCTGTGATTGGATTTCAAGACTCCTGGAATATGCTCCCGGTGGAGCGGCCTGCGAACCGAGCTCAGAGCGATTTAGTCAAATTGATTTTTCGGAGATGAGAACGTGTTTTGTTCTGACGATGCTATTGGACGTCGGTGAGGCTACTTGGAAAACTTTCCTCGAGACGTTATTGTATTTTTCCATCGTTTTGTCGCGAATCGTTACCTTGTGCTGCTCGTAACGATTCCCGTCTTTTTCGAGAGAACGTTTCTCTGTTCCAATACTAATGAGCGAAAAAATACTCTCGTGCCTCTGTTCTGGAAAAATAATACAAGTATTATCCATTCGGGGACGATGCCTGTGCAGTGCATTGACTCTGACAAATACTTCGGAATTTATTACACAACACTTCTAGCATTTGATAGCTGTGAAAAATATCAGAAGGTCCATTTAGACTTTTTTCCCAGAAAGTAGAATATTTTCCATTACAGTCGACCTTTAACGATCTTGAATGGCCTTGAGACGTAGGTCACTGTACGCTTTTTAAAATGTCCTATTAGATAGTACATCAGATCGCTAAGACGTGTTTTCTTTGTTTCAGGTACGTATCCAAACAGCAGACAACATGTCAGGGGATAGTTGGTCGCGTGAGTACGTTATCAAGAAGGTCTTCGTGGTTCTCGAGCACTATCGTTTCTGGTGCGGTCTTCCGACCGACTTGTGCTCTATAGTATCAGTTCGCAGGTATTGACAAGCGGGTGGATTCACTGGAATCGTCCTGGCTCGAACTCGTCTTGTCCAGGTCCGGGTTCTATCGTCTTTATCTCTCCTTATCAGCGTATTGTCTCGGCCGTTTGTACGACCGGTGGCGGGATCGCAATTAAACCAGCAGTACACATCCGGGGACGGGGGGGGGGGTAGATGTCTGCCGAAGAAAGTCAGCCAGATGGCATTGTCCTTTTCACCCCCGTCGAACGATCTCTGTCTGCTGCCGAATAAAAGTAGGACAAACTCCCGGGAGTTCGTCGGGAAGCTAATATCAGCGGGGATATTAGATGTTTCACGGTTGGACGCCAGTCTCTCTCTCTCTCTCTCTCTCTCTCTCTCTCGGCTCCGGCCGGATTTCGTGAAATGTCGCCATCCCGGATGGCAAACGGGAATTATATTTGTCACGCGAGTTGCGTATCTCGCGGGAGCAAGAGAGAGAGAGAGAGAAAGAGAACGAGAGAGAGAGAACGATCGAAGCGTTCCGTGCCGAGAGTCGTACACTCGAGTTTCAATGGGACCTGGATCGAGCGAGAAACGCTTGTCACTGATCCAGGTTCAAAGGGAAACGGGGTACGTTTTGATTATACGGTTCAGTTTCGATTGCGCGGACTCCAACGAGGACGAAGAACGCTTTAATGGCCACCGGAAACGGATTCGTGAGAGGTATCGTGCTGCAGAACAAATTTTCGGTATGAATCTTTGCTAGCCGAGCGATACAGTGTGGCAAGAAATCATTATTATGTTAGTGGGACTTCGCATGGCGCAGGAACACTTAACGTTTCTCGGAAATAAATGAAAAAATATAATATTCTTTTTTACTCTGCGTTATTCTTAAACGCATAATTTTAGACACCAAAATAAAGTGAAAAATAGTCGACACGTATTTTGGTTATACAGGGTGTTTGGTAACTGGTGGTACAAGCGGAAAGGGGGTGATTCTACATGAAAGAATAAGTCGAAAAAATATAGAATAAACATTTTTCGCTTGAGGCTTTGTTTTCGAGAAAATCGACTTTGAAGATCTGTCAGGTTTGTGTGCTTCAGTATATGCAGGAAGTAGATTTGGTTGGTGATGATCAGACAGTTGCGTCAGACAATTCCTATCGAATAGCATGCGTATTCGCTGCATTTCAAACTCGATTTTCGCGATAACGAAACTTCGGATGAACAAATTTTATTCTATATTTTCGACTTATTCTTCCATGTAGAATCACCCCCTTTTCGTTTGTACCACCAGTTACCAAACACCCTGTATAATTTCAAGAATCGCGAAGTCTCCTCTAGTACCGAACACAGTAGAACTGACTAATAATAATTTGCAACGAGTAGGCTCTATTATTATCATTTCTTGCTTTTAACAGTTAGTAAAAATACAAAGGATAAGACGTATGTAATTTTTACATATAAACAATTCAAAATTTCGCGGCACCCAGTTTGTGCGGTCCAAGGCTTTGATTGGTCCGTGTCTTTCGTTAATAACTCGTGAACAAAACCGCGTAGAACATTTTCGAAAAGGAAAAAGTTGCTTGAAATCACCTCGGTAATCACTCCTTTCAAGGAAGAACTACGTTTTTAGGTCGCTCTGTAGAATCGCGAGCAGCAAGCAGCTCGCGCGGCAGCGTCGCAGAAAAGTGCATAATAAATTCCGCAACGAGCGAGCCGAGCGGCGTTCTCGGCCGACGGAGTTCGCAGAAAATGAGATTTCGTCACGGCGTCTCGCGTTTTCAACATTCAGAGGGTTCCCTGCCTAAGTAACTCAACGGAGAGAAGGATGGGATAAGAGAGGAGAGGAGAGGAGAGGAGAGGAGAGAGGAGGCACACGTGCGCGCGAAACGGCACGCCGAAAAAAAGGGACATCCGATGGAGGAATGGGGGCAGAGAGACAACCGGGCGAAATCAGTTCCCGTTTAACCGGTGTGAAACGAACCTAGAAACGAATTCGCGACACTGTCTCGCCCCATTGCTATTCCCGGCGAACGGTATTTCGCTTTTTCGGTAACTCGCGCGCGTGACTTCTCGCCCGACGTTTTTCCACCTTTTTCGCGAACGAGACGGCTTCTTAGGCAACGGGAAACAGACTTTCTTATCTGGCGAACGCGAATTCGATCCCGACCTCGTTCTGTTCCGTCTGTTAACGCGAAATTTATTGCACGACAATGGATTCTCAGTACGATCGAAGTTACACTATTGAAATGTTATATAACTAATGGTTTTTCGGAGTGGGCAGGTCAATAAACACAGGCATAATTTGTTATGCCGAATAATAAAGTACAACCCTGTAATAATAATAGCAAGTGAATATTTAAACGAAAAATCCAGAAACTATCTGAACACTCGAAATAAAAATTAGGAGTAGTATTTTTAATTTATTTTTTACTCTCATGTAGTTTTTCGTTAATAAATGTTGCGTTCTATATTTATCTTCCTTTGCTACTATTATTACAATGCAAATTAAATTAATCAATTGCTACTATTATTATGGGGCAGAGGGAGTACATTAACAAAATTGAAAGTGATCTTCGTATGCCTTCCACCCCTCTACCTAGAAAAAACCATTAACATTAGCACCATTAGCACCCCCCGAAATCATGTAACTTTTGTTTGAAGCATTTTTCGGTATCATTAATAATTTCGGAGACGTTCGAGCGGTTCACTTCCAATGGGACAACCTGTGTTGTATAATAGTTAGTTCAAAAAACATTCTTAAATGCCACTTCTTTTTGTTCTTCATAATGAATAATTTAATTAAAATTAAATGAAATGACCAGCTGTTATGTTGTGGACAACAGAAAGACCAACGTGTGTACAAGAAAGTACTTACAAAAATATGTTTCGAGCAGTCCTGAACATTATCAGTGATACACCTGTAAGAATAATCCGCCGTCCGAGGACTGAACGGAACAGACAAGTTCGTATAGAATTTCTTTTTAGAAACGAAAGATACCTGACTATCTCGAGCTCCTGGTGTTAGTAGAACTGATCACCGCGGCGGGGATCACTGTCAATGGTTTAACCGGGAATTTTCCAGGAGAGGGATCACTGGATACGGGATACGGGACGCGTGTCGCCGAGAGGACACGTAAGAATCGACGGACGCCGCTCCGCGGATAAATAAACGCGGGGAAGGCGTGGTGGGGTCGGCAAAAATTATTGGACAGGAAAATGACAAGCGTGTTATAACGTGTCCCGTGCCGTGCAGCGACAGCTTCGAATTGAAAGCCAGCGCCCCGCGGCTTCGTATTTTTCAAGCACGACCCTTGGCTCACGGCGACTTAACGCCGAGTGACAGTGCGGAGGGTAGCATCAGACGCGCGGCGTCTCTAGCAAAGGAACGGACTTGCCTGTATGCTTTCTGGCATCGCCTCCTGGCATTAAACAATGGATAACAGAGGAGAGTGTTCTCTCCGACTTAGAAAGTTCGATAACTCGAAAATACAGATATCAGGAATCGAGGAGTTAGCTGATCCGAGCGAGCATGGGATGTTTTGCGAGATAGTTAGTGTACCAAGTATAACTACACTGCGCGACAAAAAGCACATTATCTAATTTTGTTAATTCTCGCAAATATAATCGGATAACAACAGTTCCCGTATTATACAGTGGCGTGCAAAAGTTCCCGGCCAGATATACGTCCATGCCTCGTCGCTGTGCTGCTGTTATTGCTGCAAAAGACATGGCTACGAAATATTAATTATAACATGTTATATAATGGACTGCAAAATTGTTACACAATGAAAAACAAGCATAATTTTTTCGTTAAACACACTGGCGGGAAATTTTTAAAAATGTTAATTTACTTATTCTGCAAATAAACAAGTAAGAAAAATAATTAGTGTCGATTTTTTTTTGTAATGTCCTTTCATGTAATACGCCCTTATATATTCAAGATTCTAATGAAAATTTCTTAACGCTTTTTTTTGGAAGAAAAATAGCAAAAACCATGTGGCCGGGAACTTTTGCACGCCACTGTATATCATTGTTCAGTTAGCAATACGTTGTATCTGTTCAGGGTAAACAATCGTGTTCTGTTTATAGGTTGCGAACGTTAAGCCGAAAATGTAAACAGCAGCGCTGATTGCTGCGTCAAAATGATAGCACAGAGTCAAAAATGTGTACTTTCAGTCAGCGTCAATGCGCCAATCTGTTCAAATCGGCAAGTAGTTAAGATTGTTCGTGTTCCCGTGTTAAAATATTTTGTGAAATTTTCAACAATGGCTGCCGGTAAAAGATTGACTGGTCCTGAAATACACAATTAGTAGCGTCGCACAGTGGGCCGTTTCTATGAAATACGTTGAATTAATTAAAAAAATTTTCTCCCATGAAATAGGTTGGCCTGTGTATATAGCTCGCTAATTAATTTTTACACTTCATTTATTCCTTTTGAAAGCGTGAGGTAAACATTTTCTGACGCATAATTGTAAAAACTGTTTTATATCAAGCAGTCCAGATTTAAAAATACATATACCGCGTATTTCAGCTAGTATCAAATCGAAGGTTAGGTAAGAAGATTGAAAGGGTATCATACCTTTTTGATCTTTTCAATGTTTCTTTCATGAAAGAAATTAGCTTGATTTCACGGAACTTTCGAAGTTGCTGGATGAGCAACTAAAGTGTTAATCACAGTTGGTAATTTCTCTGATTGCCGGCCGGACGAATGGAAATTGAAAAAAGGGATGTGTCTTTCCTTAACGAGAGCTCGCGAAAGGATTCTCAGGACGGGGCGAACTTGTTGAAATGTTTTTTGAAGTTGTAATTTTATAATTCGCCTTTCCGCTTCCTCCGGGCGCACGAAGTTTCGGACGATGGATATAATCTTTCTATTTAACTGAAACTCTTCGGAGAATGTCCGCGGCAGAATGGTTCGCAGTAGTAATTTAATGATTCGTCTGGCCGCCTCGGCAAGACGAGACGCAGCTTTAATCGAAAGACATGCTTTTACTTGGCGGAAGCTTTCAGGAGTATTCTTCTTGACCGAGAAAGACACGGTTTCTTGAAATCACGATCGAAAAAATTCATCGTTTTCTGGCTGCTAAAAGGGAGACGTTACGATTAATAAAACACATCGGTGTTTCCGGTCGACGAGAGATTTAATTAACGATTCGACGGGCACGTCCGTCTCTTGAAGAGATTCTAAAAAGCGAAATGCGAGCTAATTTCATGCAATTATTGTAATTTCATGATTTTTCGCGCCGTCTTCTCGAAGGTAGTTGGAACTTGGAACAAAAGCGCCAATTGTTTCCGTTTATCGGAGCCTGCGAGATTCCTTGAACGGAACGGCGAACGCACCGAGGATCTTTCGAAGTTGCGAAAGCAATTCGAAGAGCGTAATTTAATAATTCACGTGACTGACCCCGGCGAGGGGAGAAGTTTCAATGAAGCAAAAACCATTTCAATTCATCTGGAGTACTCGCGATGTACCTTTCCCACCCACCGCGTCACGATGAAATCATCAAAGGTATTTCGAAATCAGGCGTTTTATGCGAATAATTTCCGCCCCGTACCGTGTAACCTGGCAAATCCAACAAGGGAATAGTTCTACGCGAATTTAACAGAGCACCGGCGAAATTTAATTTGCAGGTCCCGGTAATTGAGTTTTGTAGCCGCCGCCTTTGCTTTATTCGTGTAATAACTTTTATCGTTGACTGCGGTATTTATTTATAACCGTGGCAGCGCTGTTTCCTTCGAAAGAGCGCCGTATAAATCTTTATATGCGCGGCGAACGAATATCACGTGGCTTTCAAAGGCCTCAATATGAAATATCCATTCGAAAATGTAGCTGTCGCTGGACACGAGCAGATCTTTCGTTTAAATAATCAAACGAGAGCTCTTAATGAATTTTAAAGTAAATTCGTGCGACGGCTATCGAGCACGGAAAGCATAAATGTATTAGGAAGTTATTTATTTAATTACTCAGAAACTGAAATATCTGAATTAACCGTAGTGATTACTGGACGGCGGATCTTTATGCAAATTCATAATTTCGTATTTAATTTTATGAAATTTGAAATGAGGGAAATATTTTTTTACTAAAGATAAAATGTAAAGTTAAAAATATTATCCAGCAAAATTATATATTTAGAAGCAAGTCCATAAGCTTTTATCTATTACTATTATTATATTGTTGCATCATGTAGGTCTTACTCAACTGTGGCACACTCAATGTATTAGAACAAAAATCTTTCATTGCAAACAATATATCCCACACTTTAAGAAGCCATATTTCCAAAGAGTTGTATAGTGGCACAATTCAACAAACCTGCACCCCATCGTTGGAGGGTTGATAAAATTGTTCAACTGTCAATACTTCAGCTTTTAATAGAATGAATGCTAGAGTCACAAAATGCTCGCTTCTTCTAATAAATAATTAACGATAGAGTACACGTAGCTCGGACGCTCTAGAGGTCTCCAAAGAGGGGGTTAATTATCCTTTAGATGAATCTGCTAGCGAAAGAGGTTACTCCAGTAGTTGCTAAAGTTTCGCAGCACCGTCAGAAGCGATCCGAACTTCCAGATTATGGAATTATTCGAGTATTTCCAGGGCAGAGGGTCGAACACCCGTCGCCGGTCCGAGGCTACCTTAAAAGGTTCCAGAAGGGTTGATAAGTGCACGGGAGGGCGATCAAGCTGAATTCTGCGACGTATGTATGTAGGGTAGACGATGCGTCAGAAAACTCACAGTCAAAATTCACGAGTATTTTCCGGAGGTCACTGCCGAATATCTTCGAATCTCGTGTGAATTTATATTCGTTATATTTTCAATCGCTACACATGTTGCATGTGATTAGAACGTAGATGTTAAAACCAGGAACCCCATAACTGTTATAACCAAAAAGAAAAAAATCGTTGAATGACAAATTTTTCATCGACTGAAATCGTATTGGTTACAAATAAGGCGTATAATGTTATCGTTGAAAGAAATTCTACTAGTGTTTCTTCATTGGTAACAGTTTTTGTACACTAATAACTGTTATCTGTAACCAAAAAGTATAAAAATCGATGTTTTTTAATCACTTTGTTGTTCGAATTTTTTCTTCATATTGTGCGTAGACTATCTTAAATATCAATAAGACTTAACCTTTTATTAATGATTTTTATCGTAGAAAATTTTAGAGTAACTGTTACTTTTGGTTTCTGGTTAAAACCATTGTCCGGGAAAGTTCACATCCAAAAGATGCGAGTTTTTATAATGACAAAAATGAAATGAAATGAAGCGCGAAAAGTTGTGAAGACAGAGATTGTAATTTCTGTTTCTTACGATTGACTTTGTAAATTCTCATTTACGACGCGAAGACAGTGGAAAAAGGACATGTAACAGCAGCAACTATCGTTATTAAATCGTCATCGAGGCCTGACCTGGCCTTGCAGCTCGTAACAAGACGAAGAAAATTGCATGTTCCGGGGGAAACAGGAGAATGAGCAAGGACGATGTGAACGGTCGAGAGGTCGCGATCGAGATGTCGCGATCGAGATCTCTCGGGTCGCAGGCCCGTTCCCGTTGTCGATCGCGCCTGCCGACCAAAGAGCGGCTCAGATCTCAATTATGATAGAACTCATTAGAGAAATTATCTGCGCGGCCGGAAAGGGGAACGGACGCGACAAAGTACTTCTGTCAAAGTTGCCTGGCACCGGAACCCGAGTGTTATAATTCTAAAGACGTTCGCCCCCTTCGCCGACCGGGAAGAAAACGCGGCCCTAGTAATTTATGACGAAAGCTTCTCTAAGTAATTAACGGCGGCCCGAACTCGTTTACTTTCCAGCGCGAGTTGAGCATTCGCACGGATTATTTCGCCGCCCGGTACCGAGTAATCTTCGTCGCGGACTTCCGGTCGGACGGGAACCCTCTGGACAGTAGTTGCAGATTGAGAATGAAGTATGCTACATGAGAGTAATTGGGCGAGACAGCCTCCCGTGGATTTTCTTGTGTTTCAACCTGTCCTGATAGGTTCGAAATCACTACGGAGGAACATAGTCTGTTACGGAGGAATTTACTTTCAAAGTACATTTCTATTTAACACTAGAACTACCGGATGGGTCAAAATGACTTGCTTCTAATTTTTTCTTTTAGAAATAAGGAAATTGTAAATATATGTTTTTATGAGAAAATTTTTTTATGAACTTCTCTATCGAAGTAGATATCTAAACAAAACTGGTACGAAATCTAAACAACTGCAATTTTGTCGTTGTTAGTGTTAATCGTAGTTCTAGTGTTAAACGTATCCCCTGAATATTGGAAAATTGCTATTTCACTATATGTATTTGCGACACTGTAGAGCGCACAGTCCAAATGGTGTTTGATTCGATTAGCTCGTGCTGTTCACGTGATACAGGACAAATTAAAAAAAAAAAAAACAATACATCAAGATTGACGATTCCACTCGCGTTCACAACAGGGATTGAAAAGAGTTATCGGTATCGGTTCTGTAACTGTTATTTTTCCTAGATATAAGCCAGAACCGGTATCCTCATGACAGTTATAAGATTTCTCTATGTATGTCGCGTGGGTGATAAGCGTCGCAGAATTATCCCCAATAGTTAGGAACCGCGAAGCTCGAATAGCCTCGGACGTCGAGGAGTGTAAGAACGTGTGGATCAAAAAGTAGTATCTACTGGACGATATATGTCCGTGGCTAGATCACTGTTTTGGACATATATCGAGTAAATACTTTATAACACTTTGAAACAATTATTTTGAGAACCTTTTCAGTCCCTAGTTCGCTACCGACCCAGGATCCGTGAAGAGCTGAAGAGCCAGCATAAAAAGAGGCGAATAGTTAGCATCATTATACAAGAGCGTCTAATGATTTTCCAAGAAACGCCGATAAATTAAACTTCGCCGAGGATCAAGCACCTCAACACGATCTCACACCGTGTAAGTAGATTGCGCCCGCCACAGACAGACGGTTGTTTCGCCTCCGTCAGATTCTCCGCCGGAGGTCGAGATTAATTGTGCAGTAGCGGGGCGAACGTTCTAATAAATAAAAGGGAAGCACAATGAGAAGGAGAGAGAGAGAGAGAGAGAGAGAGAAAGAGTGCTTGCAGAGAATAATTTGTCGCGTCATTGGCTCGGATGGAACTACTCATTGAAAAGATCGATACTCGGGGGTGCGGCAAATCGAGGCTTAATCTTCTCTTTCGATGGGATATTTTTTTAATGCGAGCAGTTGACGGTATTGATTTATTCCCTGTACAGAGAAAGAGAGAGAAAGAGATCGTAGGATAGCACGACTGATGAGAATAAATTCGCGTCGAAAATTAGAATAAAAAGCCGGGCCCGCGGTCGAATAAAAAGCCCGTTAATTCACGGCTGTCGGCCGCATTAATATCAGCCGATCTGCGGAACGTCCGGAATCGGGTCAGTTCTGCCTGACTTAACCCAGCCCCCCTCCCCGTTCCGACGATAACTATACCGGAGGGCTGCTATTTAACACGTACACACGACGCCGCACAGAAATGCGTAGCGTCCTGTCCCGCGCGACTATTGATATATTTCGACGTTTACGACTTCGAGTAACTTTGCCTAATATACGGCCGGACTTGGACGGTAAATCTCCACGGTACCGAATATGTACCCGTTCCGAACCATCCAGGCATTCTCGAAAATCCCCCAAACTCCACCCTATATTTACTCCCGCACCCCTAAACTGCTTTTAGATCGAGACACCGGGGAGCGAGCGAAATTGCCAGGTAAATAGGGAAGTTCGTCGAGTCGAGGCGATATTTTCCACGGGACTGAATTAATTACCGGCTCAGGATTTAGGATCGTCTTCGACGAAAATATTAAAACCAATGATTCACTGTTCGTGCAATTTCACCGAATCCCGCCATGATGGGGTTGTTTCATATTTTACGCTCGGCAGACGTTGTGTTCGCCATTGTCTGTTGCTGCGTATTTAGGTACATAACATCTTCACTAGATGGATGTTTATGGCGATTTCATAATGGTCCTTAATCCTTTTTTATGAATTATCGAACATGCTCCTTTGACACCAATGCTAATCTTCTCATTGGGCTTGGTACAGATTTAAACTGGCTACCACAAAATCAGAATTTAAATGAAAGTCCGCTGTGTATCGCGTGGTGTAGTTAGATTTTACTTCTGGCCGTTAACTTTCAGAATAAATTCAAGAGTGTCCGAGAAAATAGGTTTATACTGTTATAAAAAAATACATCGTTTTATCTAGGCCAGTCTACAGAAAACTCCTGCGCAAGAATCATTCACACATCTAACACGGTTAAATCGCAGAAAATTTTTAAAGCACGAAATTCATCACTTTCTTCAAAATGAATTTGCCAGTTTCTTGAGACGAGAAAGGAACCTTAAACTGTGCCGACCACATTGTCGTTTTGAACACAGGATAAATTCTTGTTGCGAACAGTATAACACGTGGCTCGGGATTACAGTACCTACTAGCCTGAGGATAAAATAATTTTGCGCAGAGAATCGTATTTCTTGGATGTGGCGTGGGTTCTATGTAGGCCAGCGCCGAAGTAGAACGTATAAAGTTGGCGTATGGCACAAAGGAAGTCCTCCAGCGTGCCAGTGGAAATTTTTCACTCGATTGACTCGTTTGCGGCCCGCCAATCCGTGATCGTGTTATTTAGCAGTAATCGTTCGTCGAACCTCGATTAAAATATTGTCCACGGTATCAGCGAGTGGCACGCGTCGTAATATCGTTCCTGCCTGCCTGCTGTAAATCCGATCGGAAAGTCGCAGTCGCTCCGATTCCCTCGATGGTTTATCGCGATCCAGCGTCACCAGCTATGAAACTGAATTTTCCGTCGACGAGAACGGTCGAGAAGCGAACGACAGCAACGCGAGTCGCGAGAAGTATCAAACAATTTATCAACAAATATTTCCCTGGAACTACATCAACGAATTCGCTGGACATAGCGCATGATACAGTCGCGAGAGTTTCGCGTTACTTTTTAGGAACGATTTTCAATGTCTCAATATGTGCGTAATAAATATTCTGTAAACACGATACAGGAAAAACAGTAAAAACAAGTAGATGAATTTAATGATGTTGCTACGTTATACTATGCTCACCAGAATTATTCAAAAAAGAAATGCACATTCAGTTCTGTTTCTTACGACTGACTTGCACAACTTTTATTTTGCATAAAGATCCGCAGTCTGACAATAAATTATGTGCCGTTTCGCAACAAGTTTGTAATAATGAAAGAACTTATCAAAGAGTATCGCTGAAAATACATTGATGAATTTGCACGAAGTGTAACACACAGAGTCGTGACTGTTGTGTTGTTTTTTAGGAACAGTTTTTCGATAGTCATTCTTTTTCGGTGTGTCAATACATGATGTGTCATAAATCTTGCACTATTTTTTAACAAGTTTGCGACCGTGCGATGGCGTTTTTTTTTTACGAATGTGCAAACTAACGCATCACTTTTTAATCCATTTTCCACTCTCACGGTGATCAAGTTAGTGATTTGTGATTTTTCTTTCAAACATATCGTTTGGCTTCGGTAATTTGTATTTAACTTTTTCATTCCATGCGTATGGGAGGAACTTAATAAAAACAAGCAAATGTGGTAAATATACTAAAAAATAATTTAATTTTTTTTTATTTACTAATGTAGTAAAAATTAATTTAACAATGCAGTAAGAAATAATTGTACTGTAAAGATTTGGTCTAGAGATTCAGGCTACAATTTACAAGAAATTTAGATTATAATTGTATGCGGAGTACGGTCGGACGGTTGGTACAATCTGGTAGGGGATGATTCTACATGTAAAAATAAGTCGAAAAAACGGAATAACATTTTTTCGTTTGACGCCTCGTTTTCGAGAAGATCGATTTTGAAATTGCGACAAATACACGTGCTGTTAGATAGAGATCGTCTGACGCGTCTGACCATGGCCGACCAATTCTACTTGCTGCATATACTGAAGCACACAAACCTGACAGATCTTCAAAGTCGATTTTCTCGAAAACAAAGCCTCAAGCGAAAAATGTTTATTCTATATTTTCGACTTATTCTTTCATGTAGAATCACCCCCTCGCGGGGGGTGAAGCACGCGAATCCAGCGGATCTTTAAACTCTATTTTCTCGAAAACGAGGCCTCTATCTAACAAATGTCCTTCCTTTTTTTCGACTTATTTCCATATGTAGAATCACCCCATGCTCGATTGTGCCACCCGTCCGGCCACACCCTGCATAAGTAACAGAATACGTAGCCAAGCAACAGTTGCAGAATCACTTAACCCGAAACACGAGGAGCGAATAAAAATTTGTTTATGGTGTACGGTGTCGCGACAGAAAGACGACAAAGGAACAGAGTCGAAAACGTTGTCGGTGTCACCAAACAGAGGCAAATAACCATATTGTTGGGAATGCGAAGCAATTAAGTGGAAGTTCGTAGGTTCGTACCGTCTGGTCGATGAGCTTGCGACCTTATCTAAGTCGAACAGGCACCAATTATCGGCTTACCAGGAAGCACTGCTCGCAGCCTACCTGTAATTAACCGAGCTTACTGTGATTCGAGCCCAAGGCGAAATCCTTGCATGTGACTACGCGTCGTTACGCGGTGGATGCAACCCGGCGATGCAACGTGCATCCGTGCAACCCTCGCGCGATGTCATGCACAGTCTGCTTCCCCTTTCCGCTGAAACGCTACCTTCTTCAAAAGATAACGGACCCTCAACAGCAGGAACATCTTGTGCAGTCTCTTTCGCGAGAACCATTGCCACAGTTATTACGTTATCATACGGGCACTTAAATAACGAACTAATTAAAAATAATGAAAATTGTAAATACATTACGATTTTACCAAATCGCTTACGCCTTCTATCACGTTGACTATCGTGCCACTCATAAATTGATCACGAGATTATTTGTCAAGAGTCGAAATTGTTTAGAAATTAATGTTTTTAATATGTATTGTAGGATCAAGGGAGATAGTATGAACATGACGTTATATTTAATAATCATAGTTACATAAAATAACTAACCTAAAATGTAAACTGAACACGCTAAATTAAACTGATTGTGAGTTAAATTGAACAACACCAAATCTTATACGCCTATCGGTTAATCACCTAAATCGTCTATTGTATTTCGCCGACCGCGTTTACTTTTGACAATTACAACGGTTACAAACGCAACGCTGTTTTATCGCTCGCTTGTTAAACTATTTATTGTTTTTGGGCATCGGTCTCTGTTCCGCTCGGTTCGTCCCTTCCCACAGTATCTTACTAATTTCCTTTAAACTGAAATAAAATTATATTTCGGCGTTGTTAATGTACAGCTATTGAAGAACATATAGGCATACAATGGATATAAATCTCCGTTTTCTAGGAAATTAAGAATTACGAAAAAAGTTCTGATCACTGAAACTGTAAAATAAAATCATAGTTCAAGGGGTTGAGAGAGCAACTAGTATTAAAAATCCGAACTTTACATTTTTCTGTCGAATTTCTGTGACTTCTGAATCTCCAGCGAACACATTGCGAGACATACGTTGTGTCCGGAAGGAGAGAAAGCGATGGGTGCTGGGAAAATGGCGTGCAGTGTTTATGCAGCACTCGTCGGCGGCGACGGTGCATTTTTCGAACGATACGCTTTCGGGTTGGGCAGTGCGTCGGCGAGCAAAGGGCGTGCATCGGAAGAATCGTGCACGCAGAATGCGGATCCGATAATCGCAGAGACCAGGCCGCAATAAGGTCTAACTCATTGGCGGACGGCCTCGAATCGATACGGCCGAATGAATTTAACAAACTCATTCGCTTGTTTAACCGGCAGGAGTTTCAGCAGCCACTCCACAGAGAGCCAGCGGCAAAGATTTGCAGTGGTCTCGAGCGTGCCGGAGAGAATGATCGACCGATTCTGTCGAGCATGCCCTCCAGTTCATCCTGTACTGCAATTTCGTAGCCGACGTCGACTGATCTTGTTCGCGTATCGCTTTGCGCCAGATATTCAGTGTGCCCACCCCCGCTTTGAGCTCTCTCTCATTCTCTCTCTCATTCTCTCTGTCTCCCTTCTCTCGCATTCGCCAGTGAATTTGGAAATTCAGAGCGACGAGTCATTAAACTGCACGGCCTGCTTTTCCAAATAAATAAGTCGTCAAGTGGAAGCCAACTTTTTGCCCGCGGGCCTCTGTTCCTCTTTGCTCGCCTACTCTACAAATACTATTTTATCGCGTCTGTCTACGACCGGGTAATTCTACTTCCAGAAATTCGCCGCGTTCCTCCACCTCGAAATAAATAAATCGGGAAGCGGGAAAACGGTTTCTGCGTGCAAAAGTTCGTTTCGTTTTAATCGTCGAGAGCTTGCAGATACTGTTTAACACTTTGATCGCCAAACAAGAAAGCTCAAAAATTCCATGAAATCAAAAAGTAAGTTATTTAATAAAGTAGAAATTGAAAAAAATTAAATGTATGATATCGTGTAGTTCTCCAACTTTCTTGCATTTTACAGATCCTAATCAAATTTGGTACAATGAATATATTAACGTAAAACTTCATTTTAAAGCCTGAACAAATAATTCCGTCACCCACATATGGGTGACATGACAGTCAACGTGTTAACGCGTCTGTTCGACGTAGATAAATTCTTCTCGCGCCTGCTTTCAGTAATAAACAAATGAGAAAATTGAAATTTTGTTCCACGGAATCTTGCTCTTTTTGATCATCAAAATGGATTCTACTTTGCGGAATGTAATACAGGTCCGCTTTTGACGAATAAATGAATTGAAATGTAGAAAGAATATTTCATTCTACATAACTTTGTTCTTCTGATTGTCGGATTTGCAAATGCTAGCCTTTGTAGCTCTCATTCTTCTCGTCACACTGCGTTGCCACCCGGCCTTTATGAATAAATAAATTGGAAGGTCGGAGTAAAGTTTTACTCCACGAAATGTTTTTTGATGGTCAGGTTTATCGATGTTATTTTACTGCGTCTGCGTACAGCTGGGTCATTCTACTTTTAACGATACAATGCCGGTCTTTTTCCCAAGTATTTTTTACAATATTTATAAACAACACCTTCCGTAATACTTAGTAATACGTATGTAGATTGAAAATCGTTAAAAATTTCGATCATCACAGAGCTGTGATCTATGCTTTGCCATTTCAAGTGGATATAATAAGTAGTGACAGTACGGTATGGTCAGACACGGTAGCCGTTGAAGTGATGCCATCATGTTTAATCTGTTCCGATCTATTTTGTTAAGACAGCGAACATGCTTTTTAATAGTGTATACGTTATATAGCATATTTTATGTTGCAACATCGATACCGATTGTCCCGAGGGATTTACATAGCGTTTAACGTGTTAATGCTCGCCGGAAGCGATCATTTGTTTTTCCCGGTGATCTAACATTCTTAGGCGCGAAACGAATTAAGCCGGTATCAGCGTAACAGTGGGGCGTTATTGTTTCCGGCGGCGTGGGGGTTAGGTGGGAGGAGGGGGGCAAAAATCTGTAAGGCCATTAGAGTAATTGAAAAGGAAAACTCGATGAAATACGGTCGAACGGTGCGGCGCTCGAGTTCGCTCTCAATTACCCGGACGTCGAGCCACTCTCGGAATTAGATTTCCGTGAGTAACGTACAAATGTTGGCCGTGTCAGGACACCGCTTGGTGCTGCTAGCTACGTTTCATGACGTGCGCCGCGTTACATTCTTGCCCGGCAAGATGTCGCTTAATCTTGGACCGTTGCGAACCACCGCGGGCAACAGGAGGCCGGCTGTCCGACGACTTTTCCTCGCCCCGGAGCGGCCAAGTGCATTAAGGCGCAATCAAACTCGCGTGGAACTTGCGCGAAACGTCGTCGTCGCTCCGAGGGTCCGACCGCGAATCCCGGACGTCGCCTGTTTATCGGACGGCTCGGCCATTTTTCGAGCAACGTCGCACAGTGGACGATTTCCTTAAAAAATGGGACAAAAATCAATACCGCCCAAGAGCTCGATTTATCGGGAGTATTCGCTTCAATAACAATTTTAAACATTCAGTCACATAGCACACGCATGCTATCTTTAATTTCTGGAAGATCACTTGGAATTTTTGTATGTAACACATAGTATCATAATTGTTATGATGCACAGAGACGAAACCTCTTTGTAAATGAGGTTTGTAAAGGTTAACCTCGCTAGCTCTCTGAGCAAGCAGAAGAAATCTACAAATGCTAAGGGCGAAATGATAGCACACTCACAAAATTTATACATATATTTCTACAAAAAAGAAAGTTACATAATAATTAACAGCAAATTAATGTATCCGCCTTTATTTTCTACGAGCTTTCGATTTGCTAAGGATTTATACAGTCTTTTAATTGTGTCTTGCGACAAACAACCCTATTTTACCTTAATAGCATCTTTTAATTGTTGAATATTATCGTACTGTTTTCTATTCTTATATACAGTTCATGTGAGTTCTCCCCAAACGTTCTCCCAAATCTAACACATTGAAGCTCTCAAATTCTTCGAATCTATCTCCAGTTTTAAATCACACCTGCTCATTTTTACCATAAATGCATAAACTACGTAAACGAATAATGAAAATGCTGATTTCTAGTAAAATTACCCTATTTAACAATTTTTTGCAACACGATGAAAATGTAACTCAATGAGAATTGCGTTTGGAAGAAACGACTGAAAATGTTTTAAATAATTGCTGCCAATCATGAAGCTATATCGGAGGCGTGGGCGGGCTAAAATAATGTAGAACCTGGTGCTCGACATTTCGTGGAAATTATGCTACGTATAACGAACAATTAATTTCATGGAAGTTAACCGACGATCAGAAACAAAGATACGATTAAGTGTAAGCTTCGTCGGAATATTGCGCGAAAGAATGATGAACTCTGGACGAAGCAGCGGGGCACTTGAAGCAGTTTCTAATTTCCTACGATTAATATTCCACTCGAAGTTTTTAATTAGCTTTTCAAGGCGTTACCGGATACTCGAAGTTTCTGGACTCCGGGTTTCCCAGGTATGCGTTTAATAAACTTATTAAAGGCTTGAACGTTCCAGCCGGCTCACGACGCGACGGTGTGTATTTATAATTCTGTAGGGCTCGACTCGGTCTTTTTCGAGCAGCAAAGTCTGCGCAGAAAATATCTACTGTCGAATTTTACTTGGCATGATTTGCCGGTAGGCCGCCGAACGTTATGCAAATATTTATGAAAGTTGGAATTAAAATAGAATTATGAATGAAATCGAGCTTCCAGGAAAATAAAACGTTGAAGTAGGTAATTGGTTTCTTTTTGCTCGCCGTTGGACAATAGAAAATCGTGTACGCCATAAATGCATAAAGTCCACAATCATGATTATGAGTAGGTATTCCGTCGGGACTCTTAAACGGATTTATCGTGCTCCGCATACGGTACTGCGTCCCATGTAATGGACATAGGTCCCCGAAGCTCCGCCAGTTGTATCAAATAATATTTAACTAAATCCTGCTTCAAGTATACCACACGGTACGTTGGTTAATCTACTATTTTATATTTCTTTCGATTCTATCGTGTCAACTCTAGTTATCTTGCGTTGCGTCTTTCGAAATGTTCAAGTCATTCGGATAAAAGATTAATTATATTTGATAATATGAATTTTCCCTACTTGGATAAGCAATGTACCTGTACTTGGCTATTTCCAGTATGATTAACCCTTTGCACTCGAAACTATTTCAACTCCAAAACGAAACATTTCTTTCGACATAGAATATTTCCCTTCTATATATATATATATTTTTTTTACATACGAAAATGGTACAAGTTATTCGTACAATACTGGAATATTTAGCAATTTATTAAATACAAACAAATTTAATAATGTAAAAAGTATTTTGAATACTGATACAGCAATTCGAGTATACGCCGTTTGAGTGCTAAGAGTTAAAATTAGAATTTTCAAAATTCGTACAAGTTAAGAAACCGTCTTTTGAAGTACAGTTTAGATGAAACGCTTGACAATAGTGTCCCTATTTATTTTTTCATGTTAATTTTTACTGCTTATGTAAATATAAAAGCATATCCATAGGGATGGGCTCGATATCAGGGATAAGTACCCTACTTTCGAGAATTCGACACGACCCGACCCGAAATTCTCGTGTTCTTATGCACTTAACACATTCGCGACCGCTGGCGTGAATCCACGTCATTTTAAATTCTATTCCTGATTGCCGCTAACGCGAATTCACGTCATTTTAGATTCTATTCCTTATTCTATTGTCTACCTATAAAGCAAGTATAAAAATTATAAAAATCTTTTTATTTTAAACAGCACATGATTGCAACATTGTTATTTCAAAACAAATTGTATCATTTTTATCCTTGCTTTAGCGATACAAAGAATTGCAGAACTAAAAAGATTGCAGCAACTATAAACTCAAAAGGATATATCCTACAAAGTATTAATTAATTCTTCTCTTTAATTTTCTAATGCTAAATTAATTTTAATTGCGTTTTTTTCGTCAATTTCTGTTAATTTAAGAACTGTACGAATAGTTACTGCTTGCGTATTTCTGTCGAGAGAGAGAGAGATGGATTTTGTGTTTTTTCTTATTAATTTTGTAAGTTATACAAGTAAATTATTTGTTTCTGCACTGCATCTATCCTATATGGATACCCTAAAATATGTTAATACTCATTGTTTATAAAAAAAAATAACTAGTAAACAACAGTTTTACGAACTTTTGTGTGAAATTTATTGGTGTACGAACACTTTCTACACCCACTGTAGTTTTGAGAACCTGAAATTTTCGAGTTCGCGCAACAGCTTTAGTGCAAGCCATCTTGACCGAGGTAGATTGAATGGCAACGCGCGTTTCGATCGCGAACAACAACCGTGCCCGCCTCCGCCAATCGGTCGGGCTTTCGGTCAGGCTTCGAACAAGTTCGCCGCGGGCGGTTTTATACGCGAGCGAGCGCGGCACAAAGCCGCGGTGGTCATGAATATGGAGAAAGTGACGTCGCTTTTAAGTGGTACAAGGTTCAGCGGATTCGCATCGACATGCTGCGCGAGTTTACGGGCCATTGTTACGTCGGAGTTTGCGAGCGTCGCGTCGCGTCGCGTCCGCGCGACGTATGCTCCGACACGACCGGCTCGCGCCTCGCGAATACGCTTTGGAGTTTGCTGTATCGCATATAGCACTTGTACAGATGTTCGGATTAAATCCAACCGCTTGTAGATCCCTTCGAGGGGCGTTTGATTTTTCGGTTCGCGTACAATAGCATGAAACGACTTGACCGCGATCAAAAAAATTTGTAGCTTTGCTACTAATTTAAATTCTTTAGTGAATTATTTAAAAGATAATCATTGCATTATGGCCTTCGTGTTCCGTTAATTTCAGTGGTATCAATGAACCGAATACCCAGATATTCTCGTGTTCGGTACTTTTTCTTTATTTCGTATTCCTGATTTTTTTACATTATTACTTTATGTACAGGGTATTTATTAGTTCTGCTGCTCCATTATTCATTCGTACGAAAATATTATGTCTTTAAAGTTGCAAAGTTAGACATAGCCTACCATAGAAAAGCAGAGATCGATAAAACGGGTGAAGTAACTCACTGTAATATTCGGCCACTTTTAAAAGGACGATAACTTTACCAATATTGCGTGATCTGCAAATTTTTCAGAAGTTAGTTCAATTAGTTTACTACAGGACGTGGGAAAAATATTGGAAGAAATCGAATTTGGTCGGAATTACAGGGAAAATACCGAAGGATGTTGTTTACAACTTTTTTTATTTTATTTGCTATATTGACAATTTAAAAAATACGTTTTCTAGATCTGTGGCAATTATACATATTCTGAACATATCACCAAGCGTGGTCCGATTGTGGTCATTTTAAGTATCAAATGAATGAAAAATCGCAAAAAAATATTAATACGTTATATTGGGTCGTTGCAAATGAAATTGCTGTTTTTGAGTCGTTAACATAAACTTTTATTTTACAAACTTTATTCGTATTCCCGCAATCGAAATAATTTCCATCGACGTCAATGCACTAATAAACACGAGGCAATATATTTATCAAATGCAGTTTTTACAGTACATTTTTCGAAAATGATAAATACATTTAAATGTATTTCATTAATACATACATTTGACGAAATTTTTCAAACCAACACCATTATGGTCCGATCACTTGCTATACCTTCACCAAAAGTAGCATTTATGTTTTTCGCTGCTTCAGACGCAGTATGTCCAAGTTTGAACTTGTACAAGTAAATTATACGAATTTCCTTTTTTTCCATAGTGAACGAAAATCGATTTTGAATCACGTACACTCTAAGATATCAACAAACACACACAAATTCATGGTCGAGATGTGTGAAAAAAACATAAATTCATGGTCGAGATATGTATTTTTCATATTGTATAGCTTCAACGCCATTTGTCGTGGTAAAACTAAACTACAAAAACGGGAAGTTTCAAATGTGAAAAACGGTCATTTCAATTGCAACAGCCTGATACATTAACCTAGTTATTGTTACTTTACAAAATCATTCGAACGTAATCATCTGAGAAAATGAATGGCACAGACCCGTGTCGGAGTCCGTGAAGAGCTGAACGAATTTAACACTAATCGTGCCACCATCAGTCAAATGATCGGTTCTAGATTTTTTAATTTTTTTTTCGATAAATATCTTTAGTAGTGCACACGTTACAATAAGAAACGCGCAAAGTCTAAATAAATTAAATCTTGTTATTTTTATAAGGCAACATTTATCTGTTACTTTTATAGCTCGGTACGTTTACTGTTAAAGAAATCGGACGAAGTGTAAAAGTAAAGTCAGGGACAATAAATCCAAGATATAAGTAGTTAACTATGCAGCTTAATATTTAACGATAAACTTACGACGCCACCGACGAAAATGTCGTCTAATGGAGTTCGCGAGTTATGGTTTCGCGCGTTCATTCCGCGCCGAACCGTGGCCGTCGTATTTTTTTTTCTCGGATCCCGGAATGATCGAGGTTTCAGCGGCGAACAGGAAGCTGCTTTTTCCTTGAAATAATCAGCGGAACCAGCACGAAATGGAAACTTTTCCCTCGCTGACACTGTTGCAGTCGCAATTTCGACGGGAAACAGGAAGTTAGAATTTTTTGTTTTCAACCTCTGCGATACCGGACAGCGCATCGATTCGGGATGATCGGAAATCGACGAATTTTTGCTTCTCTCTGATGAAACATCCGCGAGTACCGTAAAACCGGAGGAAATGAAACGGTCGCGGTTTTAAACAAAAATATCGGCCAATTTTTTTATGGCTTCGCATGAGCGTAATATGGTTTCAAAAAAATCGGTACAGTCGTCGTTCAAATTAATATCGCGACCCTCTGTGGCCCATTTACGGAAAAAGGTATTCGTACGAATTGCTGCAGGTCGCAAAGAAACTAAAAAATTGATATCTATGAACAGCGAAGAGATACGAAAACATCAAAGCTTCCTATGGCTGCAGTTGTTGGTGAAACGTCTTCCTTTCCTCTTTTCTGCTGTATTCTTCTGGCTCGTTTCCGAGAATTCGGTAATTAATCAATCCTGGAACTAGAAAATTTTCCTGAAAATATATACACGCGCTTCCGTCATTGCTAAAAAGTTCATCATTTTGAACATTTAATTAAATTCAAGTAAAATGATTACACATTTTGAAGTTGCATTTTGAACTGCTTTATAAATGTAAATGTTTTTGGTCCAAGGTCAAGGCTTGGAGATCACAGTATATCACATCGTTGAACTCCTCCTGACATGAGCTACTACGTTATAAAGTAAAACATGCGTGATACCATTTGAAGAACTATCGATGACCTTCACAAGACCTTGAAGACAATCGGACATTTTTTAATACCATCACACGCACAAGCGAAGCACGCATAATTCTAAATTTAGGATTGTCCGAGTACCTTTGATCCAGCTGTCTATTACTTCTCGACGCAGGGGTCAAAGGGTTAACAACAATACTGAAACAACGCAACCATAGGTGGTCCGCTGTCGATTCTTGATGGATTACTGGATGGTGGAGGCCGAAGAAAAATGGTTAAGAAGCGGAAACCGGGGGGAGGGGAGGGTGAGCTCGAATAAAAGAAAACCGACAGATGGAGTTACGAGGGGTAGGAAAGTAGTAGGTCCCTGTCGTTGGCTGGCGGAGCATAAGCGTGAAAAGCAGGAAGATCCCGAAGAAACACGAAGCGTGGCCCAGCGAGCGGGGACAAAGGGTACAAAGAGGAAAGTAGGCGAGCCCGATCGGGGAAACGGGCGAAATAACGCGAGGAATTCGCGGCAACATGCCGGCGACCTTCTATTTCGTAATGGCGCCGACGGTGATGTAATATCTCGCTGCACTCGCCGAAATTGATACCGCGGCGAGTTAGCTAAGACTCCACGAAAGTACGAACCCTTAAATTCGCGGGAATAATGCCGGTTTCCAGTGACCGATGCTTCTCTGAAACTTTTAATACCTCTGCTCGATACCCGTTTCCTAATTTGGTGCACAGTGATTCCCTCTATACAGGGTGAGGCACTCGAAACCGGCCACCTGAATAACTTGGTTGCTATTGGTGGTAGAAGAAAAGACATCAGGTAAAAATTATTTGGTATCGATAAATGGAACCACATATTTTTGAACTCCTACGATTGTAGCCCTTCTCGATATTTTCACCAAGGCCTTGGTGATAAACATCACGGAATTATCCCCACTACTGGACGATATGCCATTGTTGACACACAGAGAGAACGCTAAAAGTTCTATTGTGCAACTTTTCTATGTGGAGTTACATTGACAGTTTAGAAAGTACGATTTGTAGATCTGAATGAATTATACACATTCAGAGAATTTCACCAAAATCGGTCAACGTTGCAACGAGTTACAGATGTTTCAAAATGATCGCATAAGGGCGAAATTCCCTGACAAGGCCAAAATTCTTTCACCCTTCAGTTTTCTTTAAGATTTAGATGAAATATTCAGAATATGTATAATTGATACAGATGTACAAAACGTCCTTTTAATTTTACGACTCACAGTGCTTTCTCTGCAACTTCGATCAATTGCAATTTTATTCAAACATTTTTTTCTCTTTATGTAGCAAACCAGTTGTTCTAACTTCTCAAAAAAAATTCAAGTAGTATAGTCCAATATTGACAAAGTTATGCGATTTTTAAGAGCTTCCGAATATTAGTGGGAGTCACTGCATATTGAACTATATTGTTCTGATTATGGTCGCGTAAACCTCTAACGACGGTGCTTGGGTCTATTTTGTCCGTCTGATTCAGATGCCGCGAACGAATGACCTCAACACGGGGTCAATCCTGGCACACGATATTGCGCAACAGTCATCGCGATGCGATAGAGTTCAAATTTCCCGTTTCGATATTTGCTGACTTTTATTTTCGCGATGTTCCGGCGTTGAGTCGAAAACACGGACAGTTTCGAAGGTTCTGCTGAGGATAGCAGTCTTATTTAGCCAGCTTACCATAAAACTCGCTGCGAAGATATTGAAAGAGCGCGACGTAAATTTTTACGTGTGGCAGCCAGACATACCGAGCACCATATTTCTTTTAGCCGTTATAGCTACGATTCCATTCTGGTCGTGCCGGCATTTTAAAATAGAGGAATGGTATTCGATATATAGCACATCCTAATGTTATCGAGAAATTTATCAATTTGCCATCTCGATATCCGTGGAATAATTCCATTAATCCAATCTGTGTATCATTGTATTCCGCGCGGATATTTGAATTATTGCAATCAAATGTTCCACAAAATCGATAACATTAATTCATCTGTCGATACTTCTTATCAATCCGATAGGTAATCGGATCCTTCTCAATTCCACGCTAACCTGAACTCCGCATTCACAACCAGAATTTAGGTGATGCGACACTTGCATTTAGTATGATTGCAATTTTATTACTACTTTGATTTTTCAAATGTATTAAACGACATCGATTAAAATTAAATGAAATTGTTGTACCTAGAAGAATTCAACAACTCAAGGAGGGATTACGAGAATTCGAAATAAAATCCAAGGTAGGGGTTTAAGAAACATCAAGGAAAGTGTAATAATCGCCGATGAACAATCACTTGCAAATCCCTCGAGAAATAACAGATCTCTTCATGAATGGAATTCGTAAACTCTCGCTTAATGGAAACCAGACGCCGACTTTTCCGAACAGAACTCCAGACTAAAATCCAGGGGGGGGGGGTACTAATAATCGCTAAATAACAAACACCGTGAAATATCTCCGGAAATACCAGGTCTCATCAGAAAAAGGAATTGCAAAGTTCTTCTAGAACCCTTGTGTCAATGACCTGGTACCTACTTTCAATTTCTTTTTACTTCAAAGTTTTTCTTGACATATAGCAATAATATCGTAGTTTTATATTTTTGAGAGATCAAAGATTAGTTTGCCTTTCAGGCATAAAAATATGCCTTGAAATTACAAAGTGCATCATCATTGAATATTGTAGAAAATTTTGGTTATTGACATAAGAGTTAACACTAATCCTACCACGACCTTTTCAAACTTCTGCTTACAGTTTCGTACATACAACATGATTACATCATTATTTATTTTTTATCTTGAAAATGAAAAAGTGTGCAATGACGAATATGATCCTCGGAAGATACGGACGCCGCCATTTTATTACAGGGTTGTACAAAAAAAATTATACTTTTTTGATTATTTTGAACACAGGCTGCTTTATCGAAAACTCTAAAAGAATACGTGTTTCCTCTTCAACGATCGGTACAGAACTATAGGCAAAACAAATTCTTTGCAAATAATTGATTACTCATGGGCACTTCTAATATAAAAGTTAGTACTCATTTCGCGTTATATTTTCCTCGAGAGATTGTAATAAACAATTGAACTATGCCTGTCTATTTCTGCAATTATTTCCAGTCAAATTTTCATTGAACAGAAAACAAAATGCGGTGCGTCCCTCCCGGAATTAGTCTACAAGAAGTGTCTCGGCAGGCTTAGCGTTAATGAAAATCTGGCGTTGAATTTCGCCGAACAGGATTCCAGACCGGAATCAATGGAGGACAAAGGCGGACCGTGGGGGTTCTAGGAACCCTGAAGAGAAGCTTTGGGATCGTTTCCGCGGGACACGGTGCCCCGGTATCCGCAGAATCGCGGAGAGGGATCGTGGTATCCGAAGAAGACGAGCTTGGAAAGGAGTCGCGAGGACGGAGAAGAATAAGGCCGTAGGTGGCCGGCTGTGCCTAGAGTCGGTGTAAACGGCGAGGGGATGCCGGAGAGGGTAAGGGGAGAGTGTCAGTCGAAGAAGATGGACGCAAAGTAGACCGGGATGGAGCGAGGATGCTGGACGGAAGGTTGTAGAAGAGAAGCGAAGAGCAGAGAAGAGAAGAGAGGAGAAGAGAAGAGAAGAGCGGGGGAAAGGGTGACGGAGTAGGTTGGTGGATTTTCCGAGCAGAGGAGGGGGTGTCGGGGGTGGCGCCGCAGGCCGCGCCGTCGCCCAGCATCCCTCGTTTCCACCCGCCCACCCTCGTAAAGGCGCACCCTCACGCCGAGAGTATCTGGTAGTCATACGCTGGCCCGTTGCGAGCCCGCCGATATACCGCGCCTCTCTCGCACGCTCGTGCGCTCGGTTCGTGCACGCTTTGAAGTCGCGGCGAACGACACTGCGTGGTGGTTGTGCGTTTTGACCCAGTTCGTCATTCCCGTTTGTCCTCGGAGCGACGTGGAACGCGACCGTCTAAAGCAAGCCGGGGAGAAACACTGAAAGGCGAGGCGGCGGAATAATCGACGCCCTTCCCGAAAGACGCCGCGCGTCGCGTCGCGCCGCGTCGTGTCGTGTCGCGTTGCGTCGGAAGATCTTCCGTGTCGCCGAAGGGCGCGAGCGTAAACACGCGACTCGCTCGCGGCTAGAGACGAGACCGAGCAAATCGGAACAAGCCGTAACTGTTAGCCGGAAGAGGATCAACCGAGCAATCCACCTCGGGGCAGTGTCGCTCACATGGTCTGTGTTTTGCTCCCCCGCGATCCTCGCCGACCCTGCGTCGCTCTCTCTCCTTGCTCGCTATTCACGCAAGCGAACAACCAGCTCTCCTCTCCGTCGTCACCTGCTCTCCACGCGTTCACCCGCCTCGACTCTGCTTTACCCGGCCGTGCAATGACCGCGCGACGCAGCCTTCGGCGAGACGCGCGCCGATGTTGAAATCATTGTCCGATCCGTCTTTGACGTAGCTACCCGGTGTCTGCATCGTCGGTCGACATCACCGGCAGGAGGCACTGGTCGACGTGTCGCCGCGCGTCGTCAAGCTCGTCGAACCACGGTCCGCTGCGGTCTGCCGTCAATCGTCGGGCTGCCACGCGACAGACTGTGCGACTGACAGGCGTCGTTGCGAGCCCTTTGGCGCAGGACTATAGCTAAAAGGCTCCGAGAATATCGTTTGGTTCGTTGAAACGGGAAGACAACCTAAACGATATCGTCGCTGCCGAAGAAACGGCTCGCTCCTCGAAGGAGGTGCACGGCGGCCGCCAGCCTGAAAATAATCCCTTCCCCGCCGGCAGAACAAATTCATTGCCCAGGCGAGACGGTGATCGATACGATGGATACGTCGCTGATAATAGGTATCTGCGTTCTGTGCTACGAGATGTGCGATCTGATCAGGCGATACGCCACACCGCAAACAGCCGAGCCGCGTCGCCAGCTCGAAACTTCCTCAGCACCACCCTCGCAACGCGTGTTCTCGATCTCGCAGAGGACGCAGAGCCGTCCAGCCTGTTGCCCGCAGTAAGCCGGTGGGATCATCTGCCTCTCTCCGACGACTCTGAACACCGGAACTCCGCTCCGAGAAGCGCCGGACGAGCGATCTGTCAGCCCCTGACGCGCGAGATCGCTGTCTGAGGAGGGAGCGGCGAAGAACGGCGACACGTATCCGTCAGCTGATTCCCGCCGGATAATCCTGAAGTGGTGCTCCGCGGTACGGAGCGTAACGTGTTCAACGATTCATTTCCACGGGCCACCTCTATGAAGAGAACAGGAATAGTTTTCCCGTGAGGATTCTTCGGTGACAGCTCGGCGGCTGCTCCAGCGGCCCGAACTTGTTGTCGAGTCGTTACCGTTCCCGGAACGTCCTGGGAAAGACGAGATCTCGCTGCTAATCGTTCCGATTAGATCGGGCTCTTACTTAAACCTCGTTCCGTAAACGTGCCAATTGATTTTCTAATCGTTGATCGGATAGACAAACGTAGAGAAGCAAACGACACCTTGAAAGTAAGCTGAATCCGTCACGAACCTCAACCTGCCAGGCCTGTTTCGTCTAACTGTTCTACGGAGAGAAAACGATTCATCGGACTAGAATAGGTTGCAAACTGTTTGAACGTCTTCCAAGTCGATCGGAGGCGCACCGGAAACGCATAATCAGCCCGCCGATTGATCCTCGATCCGGAAAGCCATCCGTCAAAGATTCACCTGCGCCGGTATTAGCCTAAATTCCCGGCTCCCCCAAAGGAATGCGGGATTGCGCGGTGGTTTCCGGGCTTGGTCATTAATCCGTCAGGCGATCGACTGATAGACAGCACGAAGAGCCATCGGGAGGAGCCGTAGTTCCCAATGACGTTTACACGAATCAGCATGACAGTGGGATCCTAATAGAGCCGGCGCGCATCCGTCAGGCCGAACAACCGGCACACCAGGCATCGTCCTAGGATCGCGGCGAGTAGCGAGCGGAATTGTGCACGACAAATGTACCGGACATGATGGAGCGTGTCCCTCGTCGGATCGATAACAAGACGACGTGAACGCGGATAGACAGCGTGGAACCCTAATCGACAAGATCGAGGGGATCTCGGTTTGATCGGTAGCGCGACGACGCTCGTCCCACAGTCTCGTGCACCGCGGGAAGATGCGCGTTCGAGCGGATTCGAGCGGAACGGGACACGGTGAAGCTCGTCGGCCGCATGTTGAATCGAGAACCGTCGTCTCGTGTTGCGAGTGTCGTTCGCACTGAGTCGGCCCGACGACGATAGCATCCTCGAAGAAGTTGTTTCCTCGCGGACAGTTCAACCTGCGATCTCGAGCGTTCGTCCGGCAGGCTGTTTACGCTGTAGCGAGCTCGGGTTCCGCGCGGATGCACCGCCACACGCCGATCGATGATCCCCGGATCTCGCTGGGATCTGGACTCGAAAAGAAGTCCCGAGTTCGCCAGGAGACGTTGAGCTGGGATCGAGAGTCCAACCGCCTGCACGTGACGATGAGCTCCGTTGAGCCTGGTTTGACACCTCGCTGTCAGAGCCTTCCGTGGATCGAGTAACAGTGCTGTATCGACGTCCCGGTGTTGATCTGGACAGAGTATTCGAGTGTTTCGCTTGTTCGATAGAACCGTTTTCAGTGATCGGAACACGTCTGTGCTTACTGTTTAACAGTGTTTGAATCGTTGTCACACGGTTGAGTAGTTGTTGTTATCGTTGTTGTTATTTGTTGCTGCTGCTACTGCTGCTGCTGCTCACAGTTCTGTTAGAAACGAATTGTTGAGGTCGAGGGATTTTTCGAGAGCCGGGCGGTCCTCGAGGGGATCTGCTTAGAAGCTGTTGAAGAAAACAAGGTCTGATCCAAGGGGAGGAGAGATGGACTCACTGGAGCGCCTGATGAGCGCAGGATTGTACCAGCCAGCCCTGACGGCGGCTACCAGGTCGCAGAACGCCTTCGTGCAGGCTAATCTCTGCTCGGTGGTCGGCAGGAAGGGTCGTCACCTGACTGGCACCTTCTGCCTGACCGGGGATACCATGGAAGGCATTATACAATGCCTCGTGTTCCTCAAAGCCTTCTCGGTAAGACTCTGTTATCCTGCTTTTGAGGACTTCGTTGTCTGTTTAGTAGTCTAGAGAGATTGTCTGACTGTACACGAAAGTAACTACTGAGATTCTGGATCTGTCTTCCCGGGACGTACTGAAAACCGTAGTACCTCCGTCCTTGAAACAATTCGAGAAACGACTGACAGAAAGTATACCAGTATTGGTAAGAAAACCCCTTATCCTACTAGAAATTATTCTGAAATTCTATACTGGCTTCTGCCGGTTTCATTTGGTTCGTACTACTGTCAGTATCCTTTCTATACTCGCTTCAGCCAGTGTCCGCTTATACACGATCTCTACTACTGCTAGAATTATTTCGGAACAAAATTCATTCCATTGATCATCAACTGAATTGCTGACGTAGCCTGAACATAAACGGTTTTTGCTACTGCAGAAGTATTCTTTAAATTTGTTATCAGTATCTCGTGCATGGTTTATATGAACATTATTTTTGAATATCTTATTACTAGTGTCTGACCACCGTAGTGCTCTCGGACTAATTATCATCCTAATGAGACATCTTGTGACTGACAGAAAGTGTACCAATATTGGTAAGGCAACCCCTCATTCTACTCCGTAGTTTTAATTTAAAGTTGTTTATTAATTTCGAGACACTGTCCGATTATACATTGAACGAACTACTGAGAAAGAAGTGTCTTCTGAAACGTGTCCCAACAGAATGTAGCTAATTGGTCTTTGAAACAATTCGAGAAACGAATAAAACAGAGTATAAGGTATTGGTAAAACAACTCTTTGTCCAGTTCTGCAGTTTCAATTATTTCTTGCTTATTAGTTCCGAGAGATTGTCGGCTTTTTACATTGAATTAACTATTGAGAAAGTTCTGTTCCGAAACGTGTCCCGACAACAGCTACCTAATTGATCTTTGAAACAACTCGCGAAACGAATAAAAGAGGGCATAAAGTATTGGTAAAACAACTCCTTTATCTTGTTCTGCAGTTTCAATTGTTTCTCGTCTATCAGTTTCGAAATAGTGTCTGATAATACGAGGAACTAACTACTGGGAAAGTGGAACTATCTTCTCGAGCATGTCTCAAAAACAGACACTCAATTAGCTTTTGAAATAACTCGAGAAACGGACCGAGGAGAGTATTACCTTCTCTGAATTTCGCTGTCGGCGAAACTAGCACTCAATTTTCGTTTAGTAGCTGCCATTGGCGTGCTACGTTCACGATAAGAAACTCTTATCGAAAGCTCTCCTTTTTATTATAACAGAGCGTGTACACGACCGACATTAAATATCCGCCGCAGTAGAAATAGCAGCGAACCTAAATCGGTCAGTTCCTTTTCTAATGGAACACTCTTCAATGCCAGCATGTATGTTTTCAAGTCTATAACGAAACAATTTATTAGATTGATGCGTGTGAAATGTCCGATTTGAAACGTTAAAGAAACGTAACGCTTTTTTAAACTAAAACTTATCGATTCCATTATAAGCACCATTATAATCAACATATTCTGTCAACGAATGATAAATTTCTCGATTGTACTACGGTAAAAATGGAATTTTTTGGCCGTTCGTGTTTTTACAATATTGTCATCTCCCTTTCCATGTTTTCTCTAGCGTTCATTTATCGCCATATATTGACCAAACGTCATTAAATGCTTTTGTCAATATACGTGACAGTCCCATTAATTGGTGTTGAAATAAGCAATCATTTTTCGCTTAAAAGAGCAATTAAATGTGTAAACGAAAACTGAAGGTGGGACAATTCAATGTTGGCTTTGTTCCTTGGGTGATATTCAAAATAACCTGCACATTATAACAGTATTTTTCTTTTTACCAAAACGCTTCAGAATATTTGCATTCTGAAATCGAACCTTTCACGTGCAACAACCTAATATGAACACGAGTCTTGTTGGAGCGCTTCTTCCTAGTTAGAAAATGAGTTTAGATTCAATAAGGATTCATGTTACGAACGTAATTTGTAGTTCCTAGTCTTGGGTTAGCTTCACCGGGGAAAGGAGTTTTCATTTTCTAGGGGGGTTCATATTGCTCGCGTAATTTGTACTTGGCTCTGTTAAACGAGTTCGCAGGCTCTATTGTGAACGCGAGTTCGGCAACGAACGTTCGAGGGGCAAAGTGGCCCCGCAGAAATTGCGCTCGCGGAAAGTCGTAGGCTCTGTCCGCGAGGAACTATGGTACACCGAAACTGGGCTTGTCTCCGTTCTCCAGAATATCAGACTAATACCCTGGGAACCTGTTCCATTTAACAGCGGGCCAAGTGGATGGGAAACAATGTCGAAATTGTTTGCCAAATATTCGTGGAACGTCCGTTTCAGAAAGCACGTCACCGGGGAGCGCGATAATGACGACAATACATGCCGCGAATGAGACCGAACTGTAACTCGAATCGGAAGATGCAGGCCGCGCTGGACCGATGCGAAGGGGAAAACACCGAGAGGCTCGTTAAGATAATCATGCGTGCTGAAAATTACCAAAGTGCTATTATTAGAAAGACAACGAGCCGCTGAAAGTGCGCCAGTTCTACCAAGACGATCCGCCGGTGTTTCTCCGTATACACGTACACGCTACTGGCATTGTCCGAGTAAGCACTGCACAAACTACTAATGCTGTCGGTACACGAAACGTACTGCTGAAGTAGTACAATTGTGCACTCGGGACTCTATCGTCGACGGCTGACCATACACGGTTCATAGAACTCTGCACGAATTATCTATACATTGGTGTGAACATACTAATCCAATAACAAAACTTCTTTATTTTTCATTACATTTTTATGGAACTTTCGCTAACTTGTTTATGGCATTTTAAAATGACACTAAACACGATATAATTTGAACTGTATTTAGTGGTTTCATTGACGGTACGAAGTTGCAATTTTCTGCTGACTTTTCGGTCACAAGAAGAAAATATTAGAAAATGAAGTTCGCCATATTATGGCGACGTTTTCTACGTGAAGGGGTTAACCGCTTGCCCTACAATGTCGAGTCAGACTTGTGACGAAGATTCTAAACACAATCTAATAAATATGTATATTATTAATTTCTAGGTATTAGTGAAAACCGAAATTACTTTCTTGCCAATCTAATAAAAATTATTCTGAAATTCTATACTGGCTTCTGTCAGTTTCATTTGGTTCGTACTACTGTCAGTATCCTTTCTATACTCGCTTCAGCCAGTGTCTGCTATATACACGATCTCTACTACTGCTAGAATTATTTCGGAACAAAATTCGTTCCATTGATCATCGATTGCTGACGTAGTATTTTTGAAATTTATTCTTATCAGTATCTCGTGCATGGTTTATACGAACATTCTTTTTGAATATCTTATTACTAGTGTCTGACCACTGTGTAGGGATCGTACGTGCGTTCTTCGAAGCTTCTACCGGGATCAGCCGGCTGCGACGAACCACGAGCGTTGTCGGCCATTTAGTGCTCTCGGACTAAATTATCATCCTAATTAGACACACCTTCGGGGAAATCTGATAGAACAGTTCTTCCGAGTGCAAGAATTCTGTACCGAACAATTCACCTGTTCACCGCGGACGATTGTAATTCCTGCAGCTTGTTACACAGACAGAGCAGCTATCCGAAGTAATTAGTTGATCCCGCCCCCCCCCGAAGTTTGTGGCGGAGTTAGAGATTAGAACTTGCGGCAAGTTCCCGCGATTTCAACTTCCCAACAATTTGCGACGAACGGGAAAGTCTTCTCTGGAAGCCTCGCCGTAAATTGAACTACTCGAACTCGGTCGGGAATCGGCAAGAACCGTTGCCGTTCGATTAAAGAACAAGCATGATGCTTTCTCGGCTTATTGAAAGCCGACGCGCACCGGGGCCGGCCGAGTGAGTCATAGCCTTTCCGGGCTTTCATCGATTACAAGTCGCAAGAAGAACGCGAACCCTAAACTATCCGCTCGGGCGTACCCTCGCACATAAATCTGCGCCGGAGCCCTTCCCAGCAACCTCGGCTGCAACCACCCTCGAAATTTCACCGCGACGATATCGGAGCCCTCAATCAATAGACACGCTCCTGCCGTCCGACGGAATTTTTTTTCCCCTCCCCCGTCATTGTCAATCAATTTTCCTGGAAACGCGAAATCCATTCGGGAGTCAATAGTCATTCAAACACGATACGTCCAGGCATTTATGTCCGCTATATTCGGCGAACCTATCGGCGCATTACAAGCTCTGAATGGGGTCCGAAGCGTGTATTCGACTCGCGTACGAACTTTATACGCGAGCACCGGTAACTAAGTGTTTTTAATAATTCCAGCGGCACAGGTATACACGATCGACGCGGACGTATCGCGATTCGCTTGCACACGCTATTCATAGTTTATCGAGTGGAACCGAGAATCAAATATAGCCCCCATGCAAATATTTATTACAGTTTACCATCGAAAACTCGGAATCCACCGGATTCTCGGCCGTCCGTGTTTTTCAACATATTTTCCACAGCCCTCGGCAAATCCAGCGCAATTTGCACTCCATTATTCTTTTATTGAATATCTTATAGAACGTTTTACCATCGGACTGTGGATGGTGCTGCAAAACAAGAATTTTATACGTTAATTTATATTGACTGTTCCATTTAAAAAACTGAAGGTGACTCCCCCGTTACTCAATAAAAACGAAACGAGATAAAAAATGAATTGCAATACTGTTTCTCCTGGAAACCGTGCAACATTTGCAAAATTGATTCGCACAACAAATAACTTTTAGTTATGGCCAGTTAATAACTCACCCCGTACATACAAATGGTACAGTGATTTCTCGTGAGGAGCCACGAATGTCTCCTGGACGATACATGACGCTGGCAAGACTCGTGTTATTGACATATATCGAGAATTCACTGTATATGCATACATAGATGTGTATAACATGGTTCCCATTAGAGATCACGATTTTGGACGTGTATTGAGGATACACGTATTCACGTGATCATGTGTACTAATTCGTATCCGTATTTTAATCCGTGTATGTACCTCTTTATACACGGATACACGGGTACTGAAGTAAACGTGTACACGTGTATCGAAATACACAGATTATACACGGGTACACGTGTATCGAGCTACACGGACAATACACGTGTACCCGTATATTCAAGTTTACAGTTATTCGTGTGTAATCCGTATACCCTGGCACGCGTGAACACGTGTATTTCAGTACACGTGTATCCGTGCATTAACACTAGAACTACGGGATGGGTGAAAATGACTTGCTCCTAATTTTTTCTTTTAGAAATAAGGAAATTGTAAATATATATATGTTTTTATGAGAAAATCTTTTAATGAACTTCTCTATCGAAGTAGATATCTAAACAAAACTGGTACGAAATCTAAACAACTGTAATTTTGTCGTTGTTATAAGACAATGTATGTCAGTTGCATTTACTGCTTGGTAGTTCTAGTGTTAAATAGTATGCGGACTTCTGTACGGATATATTAATTCCACGTGTACACGTGTTTTTATTTTCAATAAAAATGGGGATCTCTAGTTCCAATGGGTCTAGGAGCCAATTCCCGGTGTATTTCTATTCTAGCAAAATAATTATTTCCTACGATATCGATATTATTTCGAGAGACAGCAGCAAGTCGAGGCAAAGCGGTCTCTCTCGTCAATCTCAATTCCAGGGCAGTTAGCGTAACGATCAAACTTGGTCGATGAAATCCACGCTGCCCTCGGCACCTGTCCAGTTCCATCTGTCAGGTCCTCTATGGGAGACCTCAACAGCCACACGCGACCTCCGACCGCAAAGGGCCTAAGTTCATCGAGGCCGTGTGCCGTACAAATCGAAAACAAATTGTACACTTGCGGGTCCCTTTTCGGAACACGCTCGTTCGCGGTATCGGGAGATACCGGGACGCTCCGAAACCGCACAAACTCCCCAACAAAGCTGTCCGAGCGGGCGTCTCCGAAAGCGAGCCCTGCCGCCGTTCCGTTTGTAGGACACTTCAATCTCCTGCCCTTTGAATTCCCCCCCTTTGATCGGAGGAAACGATACCGCGAGGTGACAAGCCGACATTTCTTACAGGGCGCCCGTCACGATCTAAAAATAAAACACCAATTGCCGGGATCATGCTGCGCGCGTCATAGATCCTTTTTAACCCAGAATCCACGAATTCTGCGGCAAATAAAAGCGATTTATGCGCAGCACCATATTCGAAGAACAACAACAGCATCGTCTATCGTTGAAATAATTATTCGGCATACCGTCGAACATTCTTGTCGCGTGTAAACAGATCGAAAAAAGAAGAAACGAATTTCGTTATTGCACTTTTTCAAAGTATAGGAATATTTCATCACTCATTTTGATTTCTTTGTTTCTGATCATTTTTGTGCACTGTACGCTGCACAGCGCATTTCCAGGATGACATTTTCAAGCCACCATTGCACCATTGATATTAACGATTAAAATTTAGAAAAAATATTTTTGTTTATATTATAACGTTAGTAACTGGTACCTCAGATTTTAAATCAATCCACGCGTTACAGTTTTCAAAAAATATTCTTGGAAAACAGGCCACTTACACAAGGGGGGTTCCCCTTTAAACGCGTTTTTCTTGACATGTACACTCCCGCTCATAAGTCTTAGGACAGTGATCACATTTATATTCAACTCTGTAAAAATGAAATAATTGTTGAACGATGCGAACAAATTTTTCCTTATTTAAAGTTTTACACGTCAAAGAAAGGATACTGATCTCATATATCAAAAACCTTACTAAGAAGTAAAAAAGTATATTTTCTTTTCATTGAAGATTCCGCCAAGTTTCTTTATTACAGTTTCCACTATTCTTGGCATTCGAGTGATAAATTTTTTCATACCTTCTGCTGTTATATAATTCCATTATCGTTCCAAAATATTCCATAAATGTGTTTTCGAAGCAGGGCAAAAGTTCTGTACCTGTTTGTCCGGTTCGTCTCCTAATTTTTCTATGGGGTTCAAATCTGGTGCTGGGTGTGGCTATTTAAGTGGCTATCGAAGTTGTAATTACTGTTGAGCATACGAGGATATTTATATTATGTAGTTAATACGATTAAAGGTTCACAATCTATACGAAATACCAGAATTTTACTAAAAACCAGAGGTGTCCTAAGACTTATGAGCGGGAGTGTACATAAGTACTTTTTCCAGCGCCATGGAGTCGATAAAATTTGAAAAACCGTTGAGCGATAACTGACCTGGCACGCTAAAATTGCAATCTACGAGTTTCCAATCAACTTCACAGAACCTGTGAACGAATTTCGAGATTTGAATTGTTCACTTCGAGATCAATAAACCATATTGTTTTGAAATTGCCAATATCCCTGTTGCGAACAACTTTCTGTCTATATTGAAATCCTAATCCCTATATTCTTAATTTACTTCGGCGATACTGTGAACCGTGTTGGGGATTTGAATTGTTTAGCAGTAAACAAATGGACTACATGCGTCTGAAATTGAGCGTATGCCCCTATTGAAAGCTATTGCAGACAACGTGGACTATATTAAGCGTAGAACTTCATTCATTCTTTACCCAGCAGTGAATGGACAATATTCTTGGGAAGTGTTTCCAATATAAATTATTACGTAAAATTTACGTAACTGAACCGCTAAACGATGTCACAATTTATCAACAACAATTTTGTAAATCGAGGAGAGGAGGAGAGGAAATTTTTATCGTCATTTTATTGTCATTTTAAATTGACTGTGGCCTACGTTTAACTGTATTAACAATAATTTCTTTTAAGGACCGGTCATTTCGACCATGCACGGTAGGAACAGGTATACAAGAGCTGTCGGCAGGTTTAGTGTTAAACGAATTCTTCCATAATATAGTAAAATGTGGACGCAACAGAAAATACGTGAATAGTCAAATTTTTTTGGAGTTTTAACTCGGCCCGCTTCTTATTAGCGCCATTAATCTAACCATAGAAATTCCACCATCGTTTGAGCAGACCGCTATCAAATATCCCGTCAAGAACAGCCAAAACCTTTCATCTCCAGCGGCCAGTTTCCACGAATATTCATCGCGGGGTATTCTCAGCTCGGTTTTTATCTGGACGGTCATCGTTCAAACGTTCCTCCCGCCGCGTGTTCTAAATTTCTCACTAATTTTTTCCGCCGCCGGTTGTAACAAACGACCGGCGCGCCGGCAAACCCAATTGTCTTCGAAATGGAGACAAATCGAAGTTCGAGGTGCGCGATTGATACCGTCCTCTCGATGGCGAAGCGCCATCTTCCCGTGAAAGAACCTGGAAAATGAGGGACATGCTCTCGCGGGGGGGCGGCACGGTAAATCGTCGATAATGAGAATTCGGTGCCGGAATTATCCCGGAGCCCCGACGACTCGCGGGAATGGCTTTCGACAGACGGATAAGGAGATAATCTGCGCCGGTTCGACACGCAAGAAACTCCCGACACCCTTCGCCATTCCCGTTTCACGAAGAAAATTTTCCGCCTTCGAGCCACCCACGCGCCGCAACTGGGTCAAAGAAATTTAATCGTGTCGCCCCGATGCAAATTGCACGCGGTCTCCTTCGCGCAGAATAACCCTCGAGAGCTCAACGAACTATTACGCACCAGGAAAAACCGTTTTTTTTTTCAATCAGACATACAGTAGCATTCGTTTTCAAAAAATCAATTTTATTTTTGCATTTTCTTTAACCCCTCGCACTACTATTTATTTTGTGATTATAGTCATTAAAAATTCTTCATCGTTCAGAATTTCATAGAAAAAAAAAGATAGATCGTTTATATTCGTTGTATGCCTATGTTTTCTCCAAAGGATATACACTACCGGCCATAAGTGTTTACCCACCTTCAAATTTCGTTACTATTCAAATAATAGGTATTTTATTGTTATGAAAATGTTCGTAGCATTAAATCCTAATTATAAGGCTAATAAAAAACATCCAAAATATTCTGTACATACACAATCAGATACTGTAAATGAGTTTACAGCTTTTGATGAAAAACGACAATTTTGGAGTTCGGGTAAAGAAACCCATTTTTCTGAAATTTTTATAACGGTCAGTAGGGAATATGAACGCAGGTAATACAGGTATCTTAGTCTTCTCAAATTTCATACTGCATTAAGCTTTCATACAGTAAACAGTTGATTTTCACGTGCCTAAAGAATTTTGCGAAAATTTCAAATAATGTCAGGGAGAAAAGAATTATCGATTGAAACGCGCGCTCTAATAGTGTCCCATCATAGCATCGGAAAAAGTAACAGAGAAATAGCAAAGTTATTGAAGCTGAACCGTAGAACCGTGGACTACAATGTTGAGGGTGGGTAAACACTTATGGCCGGTAGTGTATATCATCATACAATAAAATGGAATTTTATTTCTGTTTAGAGGAAATTAATAACGTTCACATTTATTAGACTCTATTCAGAATTTTCATCACGAGTCTGGCTCGTTATTGTAGGGCAAGGGGTTAAGTACAGGTGTAGAATATGCTTGCAAAAGGATTTTTGGAAAAGCATTACGAGAGTTTGATAATTGAATATTTAATCCTCGCTCTTTGTACGGATCGTAGTTGTCGGTGATTGGGTCTCACGTGACCCATATTAGCGACTATTAGTCGAAGATATAAAGTTACTCCAGATCCACGTCACATTAAATTAATTAAACGGTTTTTTTTTTTAAGCCACCTTTTTCGGTGCCACGATATCTCAGATTATGGTTGAACAATTAACTTGAAATTTTGAAAAAATCTTTAGCACATTCCCTGGTCTCACACGAACCAACACTGTTATAATCCGTGAATTTCTTTCTTATTCGTTTATCGTGCTGAAGGCCAAAATGTTTCGAGAAATCGGTAACTTCACTTCAAAATACCGACATTTTATGAATAATCCGAATTTTTAATATCTTTTGGCGCGGTCCATAATTACGTTTAAAAATAGGATTATCACACGTTTAAAGCTAGCGAAGTGTGTTGACACTTTTGCTCGTCACTGTATATCCGTTCTCGTCTTATTAAATGGCGTTCAAAGATGTTACTATGGCGAACGGATAGCGCGGATTTCTTTTTTTGATATGATTCATTGTGGGTAGTTTTAATCGTGGTCTTTTCATGGAGATTGAATATTGTTATTAGAGCGCGACCTCCGCCCGTTCCCTACGGACGCAGTTGAATGGGGAACAATAATATAATATGGAAATATTAATGAAATTTCACCCGTCGCGTCGTTCGTCCGTCCCCTCCGATTTACACGGTTCATTGAAGATCCCATTTAATTATTGTTCTCATACAGCCGCCGTATGAAAGTATAAATTTTTACAAATATCTGCAATTTAATTATTGCACGCTGCCGATGTTTGCGTTTATCTTTACGCGTGTACACAACGGCCAGCAAACGTTCGTACATATCATTCGAGTAGCTGCGACGATTTATTTGCTCGAGGATTTCAGATCGAATTCATTACGCAATTTTCGTGTTTTAATTTGTTGACGGTGTATTGCGCTGTCCCGAAACTCCATTTTATATCGGAGATTCAGAGGCGCCGCAATCCTCTAGGCCTGTTCGAGTTCCGAAACCATCAACCACGGTGGCAACTTGTCTGCTATCATGACAAACATGAATCAAGAAGCATCGCGCCGAAAACTGTGCAGATGGTACCGTGTCTTCATCGAGGCAGGCGTTTAAAACACAAGCGTCAGTGTACTTTGGGTTAGTGTAGTCCTCGTCGGACGCTGGTTCGCCGAGATACAGGGTGTTCCAAAAGTGTGAAGTCAGAAGGAAGATTCACGAAGCAGGGACGACTGAAAAAGTCTTTTACTATTTTGCAAGTTGTCACTTCGTTCTCCGGACAGTTGAAAATTGTTCGAACGTGAAACATGAAATTGTTTTAACCCTTAGCACTCGAATGGTGACTGTAACGCATCACTAAAAATTGCTATATCATTATTCAAAATATTTCGGTATTGTACCAGTAAGTTGCACCATTTTCGTAGGTATAACATGAAAAAAGAATATACAGTGTGTTTGGTAAGTGGTGGTCCAAACGAAGAGTAGGTGATTCTATATGAAAGAATAAGTCGAAAATATAGAATAAAATTTTTTCATCCGAAGTTTTGTTATCGAGAGAATTGAGTTTGAAATGCAGCGAATGCGCATGCTATTCGATAGGAATTGTCCGACGCGTCTGATCATGACCAACCAAATCTACTTTCTGCATATACTAAAGCACACAAACCTGACAGATATTCAAAGTCGATTTTCTCGAAAACAAAGCCTCAAACGAAAAATGTTTATTCTATATTTTCGACTTATTCTTTCATGTAGAATCATCCCCTTTTCGCTTGTACCCACCAGTTACCAAACACCCTGTGTAGAAGGACAATACTCTAGGTCGGAAGAAATGTTTCGTTTCGCAGTTAAAATAGCTTCGAGTGCGAAGGGTTAAAATATGAAACAATTTCTCACTGTATTTTCTCCAAGAACCTGTGGTCACCGTAATTATGGGGGCTGTCGCGAAAGGAATGAGGGTCAACGAATAGTCAGCCCAGGACACAGGTCAGGAACGTTTCTGCCGGGCCCATAATTTTGTGCCAGCCGGTACACGGTGGCTTGTCGTTCCCCGGTCGAGTGGATGGCATTCTTCGTTTCCTTCGCGCTGCTCCGAGACGAAGGGTGCGAGGTAGGTGACGATAACATCTCTATGAGACCGGCTATGAATTTTTATCCAGGCCTGGCCGTGGGCTACGGGCCTACGGGCGAGTAACGAACGAATCGCGATGGCCCCTAAAGAAAAAACCACTTACCCCGGTGAGCTCGTTTGACGATAAAAGTTATTGGCGCGGCGATGACGTAACGGGACGGGGGGGGGGTGGTCGTCTGTTAAGAGGGTGAGGGGGCTTGGGGATAAAGAAAAAAGGGGAGGGAAGGATAGAGGGAGATACCAGTCTGAATGGCCGGGGGTTGAAACTCCTTCGGAAGATGGAACCGGGAATAAGCGGAATAAAGAAGGGGAACGGTTAAGCAGAAATCGGCCTGACCCGGGTTCCTCGGTTAACGATGAATCACGTTCCGCGGATCTTTTAATACGACTTTTCGCTTCTCGAGGATCCACCACCCCCCGATCCACCGGGTATTAGGTGAGCCGACGACCGCGAGATCGGACGCAATACCGAGTTATGAACTTTCCGCGAAACTCACGCCGGAACTTCTAATATCGTTGAGCACGGTTTTTCCGGTGAAATCTTTTCGCTCGCACGGCACTCCCCGCTTCGTGGCCAGCTCACGTATTAATAAGGCTCCTGTTTAATTCAAGCTGCGGGGATTGATTCGGGATTCGTGGCAGAGATTGTTTCTTTTTTTTTTTTTTCTTTAATAACATAACGCCTGGAAATGCACGAGCGTGGCCAAGCGACTCTTGATCCAATTTCCAGACATATATCGCGAATCCATTGTAATACGAAAGTGTGTGTGTGTGTCAGGACAAATTCTTTCGTGTACGATGCAATGCCTTTCAAGGTCATACGAGGTCAGAAAATGGACGAAACATTCAGCTTATCAGATGTCGCGACAGGAATGCTCGTCGTGATTAAGAGGAACAAGAAAGTTGAAGAGAAAGGAACACGTGACAGGTCGATTCCGTCCTCGAAGGAAAATTCTATATGGAAGAGGAATCACGGTTCGCGGGAAGAACACGAAGACAATTCGTAGACTATTGGATCTAGGGACAAAATTGAATTCGCGGCGGATGAAATATATTTAGCTCCGCGAGCCTCGCTAAAAATGACGAGGGTTCGCAATTTCCCGGTGTCGCGCGGCAAGAGACGCGGAATGTCATTCTTCCCCGGGAATTATGTCGGGATATTCTTCGCGCCGCGCGTCATACCGGCAGCCGCGGCGCGCAATTAAAATATTTTGCTAGGAAATTGCGTTCGACAGAATCGACCTGGTGAATCGCTCGGCCGAAACCAATTTTAGAATGTCGGAAATCGCTCCGAGCTCCGCGCCGAGCCGCGCCGTTACTGAAATTTATTCCTCGTCGAGTGTACCCTTGTTTTTCGCGGGGCGAAATGCTGCACAATTAAAATCACGTGATTTAATTAAGAGGGGCTTCTCGTGTAACGCCGGCGAGAACGAGTGATTTTTGCGATCGACGGAAAAATTGTTACTTCGGGATAAACATCCGCAGCGTACAACCTATCGAAACACACCGATTACGAGAGGAAAGAGCAGAAAACGCAAATTACAATACAACTTCATAATACGTTTGTTCGTACGCGATAAGGTAAACGTCCGCCGGCAATAAGCGGCAGTAATTACGATAATTATAATCCATCGAAATCCGAATTAGCGGAGGAAAGGAGCGATATGGAGGGACTAAAATCGACAGAAATAAATATTCCGTGTACCGGCCGGTCATTATCGAATTCGCGCGCGCGAGCCTCGTCCGGAGCGCGATGAATTAAAAATCAGATTAAATAATCGAATCGTGCCCGGCAGTGAGAATAGCGACGCCACCGCGCCGTTCCTCTACCATACAAACACCAAGAAATAATTCACACAGCTATTATCGAACGACTGCGTCCACACGGTGGCCCGGTTTCCCCGGGAAACCGAATTACGTCTGGGAAAGTCCTGGCCGCGTTCTGCATTCCGCAGGCCGGGACGCTGTTTATTTAAAATTTCCAACGAAAATATACTGTTCGGCATTGAATAACGTTCTGAACCGTGGTCCCCCCCCCCCCCATGCCCGCCCCGTTCTATCGTATTTACATTCGTAAAATCAAATTCCCGTTTCGCGTGGAAATTGAATTGCGCGACGCCCTGAATTACTATGGTGGTCCGATAACGCGGCCGAATTTGCCCGATTTAAGGCTACTGGCTGCTGCCTGAAATGCTATAAAGGATCCAGCCAGCATTTGTTGCCGCCGTCCGACTTCCCTTTGAAATATTTTTATTCAATGCGACTGGTCGCTTTTAATCGACCATTCAGTACCGTTGTAATTGCTACCCGGGCATTCACGCTGCGCGGAATTTCTGGTTCATTATATTTTCTATATCCTCGTGGCAGCCATAATGCTCGCATAATTTCATACGCGACGGAGCTACATATCTATACGAACAGCGGTGTTACAAAATTGCAAATGATTCTGATCAGTGCTCTTCGAAAATTTCAATCGATTACTGTGGATCGTATTCTCGAAATTGCGAGCCACAAAGAAGTTGTAATAAACGTAAACGTGAAATAAACTATGTAGTTGTTTGTAGACTACGGCCTTTTATACAGAGTAAAAATTTTCTATCGTGAGAAACGGAAGCTGGAAGAGAATATATTCTTTCAATAGCACAAGTTTACAAATTCCGACTCTTAACGGAATTTGATGCGCTGTGAATCCGAATCTTCAATCCGTTTGTCAAGATTGATTCTGGTATTTCCCACAGGACATTTTCCTGCCCCCCCCCCCCCCGTTCGCATGAAACTAGGTCTTATGAAGAACTTCGTCAAACCACTTAACCGTGAAGGGTTGGCTTTTCAGTACTTAATCAGGTTGTATCCCAAATTGTCATACGCAAAGATCGTACAAAGAATACAGTGATTTAATAGTGTGGCAAAGTACATGTCTCGGGTTTAATTGATCGCTTTTGAATTAATTAAAAAAGGTGCTTCATTTCTTACAAAAACGACTGCCTAGTACACTTACAGACATTAACGTTAATACCCTAATTTGAGGGAGGGACGCACCTATACAAAAACAAGAACCAGTGCATAAATTTTTGTAAAAACACAATGAAAAATTCTAAAACAGAAACCATATTGTCACTATCTAAGTCGATACCGATAGTTAAAACCGTACCATAACAAGGTAACAACATTTGTACTGACCACTCACAAAAATATTTCATCAGAACTTTGGAGCACTAAGAAGTTTTTATACTTGTGTTACACGTAAATAATATAATACACGTGTTCTTCGTTTTGAAGTTATTTACAAATGTTGGAATGTTATAAATGATAACAGAAAAACAGTTGAGAATCGTCCAGTATTGCCACAATAAAAACTGGTGCATCTCACCCTATGTTGCGTCTCTCCCGGAATTACCCTTTATTTGTTTAATTTCAATAAATCGACGCGAATTCAACAACATTCTTAAAGTCCATATTTTCCATGAATGCATAAAATCCACCGACTATTTGTGACAGACGTACAATCGAAGTACCAGTGATTTTTACTAGTAAACGTGCCGAGCTATAAATGTAACAGGTACATGTTGCCTTATAAAAATGACAAGATTTAATTTATTTAGACTTTACGCGGTTCTTATTGTAATGCGTGCTCTACTAAAGATATTTATTGAATCATTGCTCGTGAAAGCATATTTATAATTTCAAAAATTGGCAAATGAAAAATCTGGAACCGGTGGATTTGGCCGGTGGTGGTGCGTTTAGTGTTAATTGTTAGTTGAACACCTTTCTTCGATTGTAAGAATATTGCAACTGTTCGCGCGTTCGCGGTGGTAATTCCGAATCATACGGTGTAACAGATGGCGCCAATTTGTTTTCCTGTTTAGGGGGCATGGTGGCGTTTTAAGTGCACAGAAAGTAAAAATAACGGGCGTGTTAATTAACGAATTCCCGGTGTCCAGTCTAATTTGGGGAGCGCTAAACGGCCCGAAACGAGAGATTAAGGGCAGCTCATAATAAAGGTGATCGTCCGGGGCGGCGGTACCCCCGAAGTTTTGCAAGTTTAATATTGTTGAGGATCTCGGTCCCCGGTCTGCTTAAGAAATTCTGTACAGTCGCTTAAAAGAAACTTTAAACCGTCTTAAAGGAACAGTACCGTGTACACCTTTCCCGGTGGGGTCTGCTTAAGATTCGCCGGGTAGATAGTAGCACGCAGGGAACTATTTCAACTCCGATTCCCCTTATTTCCATAATGGCTCATGTCCTTGCCGTCTGCTGAACGAACAAGGAAACCTGTTTGAATCTCCCAACTTCCGTACAAAAATGACTTATTCCGTCGCAACCGTCTAGTTCCTATCGCGATCTTAGAACTTTGCTTTCTTTCCCCGTCCTGCTGCGTCTTACACACGATAACAACTGAATGCAAAAACTTACGAGTTTTGCACTTTTTTTTCAAATTCTTCCCCGATTAACAGAAACTACTTACTTCAATTTTTTGACACAAAAGCCACTATAGTGGTTCGCACCGTTCAAACTGATGCTTTCCACGAAAACCACTATAATGGCGTACAGTACTCAGTACTGAGGTTAATCGATTAGTATCTCTACTTGTAAGATGGTGCATTGATTGAAATTATTTTGGAGAGTAGAATATATTCCTATTGTTTGTAAATAATCAGTAAATTTACGAAGGGCTAGGAATTAATTTGCACACTCTCATCGTCGACATCTCGAACGACTCTTAAATTGTGAACCTCGCGTTCGTTTCTAAATAGCAGCGATCATTAAAAGGAGAAACGAACAGTTCCCAATGATTTATAGGAGTCTCGAGGGTGCATCGAGGGACTCGCGAATATAAAAAATCGTAGCAACAATTGTATCCATCGCCGTGAAGAGCAGCTTCCTTCCACTCATCCAACTCGAAAGTGCTCGAAAGACCTCGGTGTGGCTCGCGCGACGAAGAATGTCGCTGTGGCAGTCGCGTATGATCCGACGACGTTAATTACCCGCCGACTCTATGGCTGCTCCAGGGTAATTAAAGGAGTCCCTCTTTGTGCGGGGCACTTCGGTGCTCGTGTTATAGCATGTCGCCGCCGCCCACGGTTGAAAACTTCGCCGATATTTCAACCGGTACGGTGTTCAGGGCACCGTTCATTTTCGCACGTGGCTGAGGGACAAAGCTATTCCCAGGATGCCTTGGAACGGACGGTCATTTTAGATAAGAAACAGAATGCATACGTTCGTTTACTGTAAAATGAATAAATTATGGTACAATTGGTAGACACTTAACACTAGATTTACGGGACTCGTGAAAATGGCGGGTTCTAAGATTTTTAATTTACGATTATTAAGATTGTGCAGATGCATCCATTAGGAATTATTCAATAAATTGTTTGGGTGTGTATTAAAATAAAAAAATAGCGAAAAATTTGGTTAGACATCATGTTCTTGTCATTTTTATAATGTGAATTAGTAAATTTTAGTGCTTTTTAAATCCAGTGTCAAGGGGGTATTCTGATTTTTCTTTTTGTCGCATTTGTGAATGAAATTTTAATTGATGAAATGTTCAGAAATATGCTAAATAAATAAATTTTCATTCACAAATGCAAAAAAAGAAAACTCAATTTTTTGTATTTCTGTTTTTTGCATTTATACAGGGTGTTTGGTAACTGGTGGTCCAAACGAAAAGGAGGTGATTTTACATGAAAGAATAAGTCGAAAATATAGAATAAAATATTTTCATCCGAAGTTTCGTTATCGAGAAAATCGAGTTTGAAATGCAGCGAATGCGCATGCTATTCGATAGGAATTGTCTGACGCAACTGTCTGATCATGACCAACCAAATCTACTTCCTGCATATACTAAGGCACACAAACCTGACAGATCTTCAAAGTCGATTTTCTCGAAAACAAATTTTCCATATAGAATAGATAAGAAAATTCAACAAATTCCATTGAAAATTTCTGTTACGTATCATCTAGTTAACAAATCCTTCTAACTCCTGAAAGAAAATCAAATCGTTTGGTTCGACTTAAAAGAGGTTATTTCATTGTAAAGTTCGAACGTTAATTTCGGCCACTGCGGATACGTGTTCAGATTGTCACAGTGCCTTAAATTACGCATCGACGGTCGGAGATATCGTTGGATCGCTTCGCATGGGACACCCTGTGTAATTTAGGAAACGAGTACGCTGTAGAATTAAAACGTGACACCTCGTGCATGCCTATTCGTTGCACCGTGCGTGGGCTGTGCGCGCATCTGCGACACGATGTGTCTCGGTGGGCGGAACACGGCTTGTTCGAGGCTTGACCCCGATCCAGGTGTTCCGTCATTCTCTCCCTCTGCCCACCCCCTCCCTCCCTCTCTCTCTCTCTCCCGCCCCTTCTCGTCGTTCTCGGGCTGTTCTCGTAATAATAGATTTATATGCATAGCTCCCCGCGAGCGGTACAGGTGGTTCCGTAACTACGGTGGCGCGGCTCGGCTCCGTTCGGCTCCGCTCAGCTTCGGGATCGTGCAAACCGCTTTGCGACTTCGCAATGCACCGGCGTGATAATTGTATTTTAAACGACGCCGGCTGACGTCACGGCGCCGACGCCACCGGTTCAAGCCCCGGGGTATTCATCGGCGACGATGTGTTCGCGCGCTACCGTTACGTTGCTCGGCCCTTTGCCCCTTTTGCATTTAAGGGATCACGGATTGTCGCCCGTAGGGCTCCGTTATTTCATTAACGGCGACCGGAGATGCGACAATTGTTTCGCCGGACACGACACCGGCTACTTTGATCCGTGACACAAATGACCGGATAGATGCTGCGGTTAAATACTGTGCACAAAATTTCAATCACAAACTACAGTGATTTCTCTTTATACAGGGTGAGTATTACCTTATACAGCTTCAGTTTAAATAATGCGAAAAAACTTCGAACTGATCTTCGAGAGTGAAATAATTCACTGCATTCTAGTCAGCACATTGAAAAGTGGACAATTCAATATACTAGAATCAAACGTTGAAATACTGATTAACCGTGCTTCCGTATAAATAGCTCCAACTCTTATCTTTTCTTTTTCCCCACGGTTCTCACGCGAATCGCTTTAACTTAACATTCTAGGAATTCTGTACGAATGATACCAGTATTTTCGCTTTACGGTTTCTCTGATGTCCAACCTTACGATTCTTACGACTCCGCTTCTCTATACGCTTTTACAGGGAAATTTAAAGGAGCAAGGACTCGAGTAAAATTTTATGTTCTATGCAGATGGATTCGGGATACAAAGTATGCGACGGAGTTCTATTTTTCAATCGGATTTTAATGCCACGAGTAGACTGCGTAAAAGTTCTCGAATAGCTTCTGTGGAAGATTACCATAAGAACTCAACTCCTACTAATCTTATGTGCAATTTGCCAAGCTTACGGGGAGTGGCCATTTTTTCGCTACGCCGAAGACAATGTACCTTTTCCTCGGAATCTATCGCAGCTGTCAACTCCAAATTTTTGGAGCATCTAATACAATACTAGATGTACATTTTAGTCGAAGAGAATGCCGAATAGAAAATATTATCAACCCCTATCAACGCAACAAACTTAAACCCCATCAGTCGAACAGTTACTGAGAAAAAGGACCATTAAGTTGGAGACCATTTACTAGGCTCTAAGGGACCCAATTACAGTGGAGGGTACCAATTACTGAGCCTATTTTAATTATACTGCTTTTTGAAGCATAATGAACATTGCAAAAAAGATATTAACTTTTTAAATCATTTGATATGTTACATACACTGCCGAGCATGCTTGCCGCTGGAGCAGAATGCACCCCACACCATAAGTGTGCCTCCACCAAAATTACACTTCTATATGTATACAAATTCAATCAATTTCATCTAGAATCCATTATTTACAATCCACTTTCACACCATATGAATGGCTTTTCCGAATTATTTTCTTACAGGTCGAGAATATTAAAAATGTTAGTGGTGCTATAGTTATGCACCGCAGTGTATCTCTTTGTTAATATTCATGATGCTCTATAAATAAGTATAATTAACCCTTAACACTCGAATGGTGACTGTAAGGCACCACTAGAAAATATTTTTGACCTTATTAAATTTGTTTGTATTTAATAAATTACTAAAAATTTCAGTACCTATTGTACGTGTAAATTGCACCATTTTCGTATGTATAACATGACAAAAATATATAGTAGGGAAATATTCTAGATCGCGGAAGAAACGTTTCGTTTTGGAGTTAAAATAGCTTCGAGTACAAAGGGTTAATGTAGGCACAGTAATCGGTACTCCCACAGTAATTGGGTCCCTTACCCTGTGTGTCGAAAAAATGCTCACTCAATGAAAGCTTTCATCTATACGAAGGTATAGCTATTAACGGAGACTGTAATTGCCGGTATTTAGTAATTCCCGGTAACGTTAAAAGCCCGTGCGTCTGAAAGCAACCGTCAAACATCAGAGACAGACACGGAAATTACCCTTTTACCGTAGAATAACGAGCCATTGTGTGGTATTCAACCCCAGTCCACGTTGTATATTTCAGCAATGGATTTCCGCGACTTCGTCTACTGATAAAACCCTTTGCGCCTGTGTATATTCAGGACCGTGGCCGTGTCTAGTCGCAATCGCTGGCCGTAAAATCGTATTGTCGACCGATCGTTTAGCCACGGACTCGAAAAGTTTCCCCGTGTCCGCCGCGCGTCGTAAAGCCGGGCACGTTCGCGCTACCAACACGTTGTTATAGTCGCAAAAACTTTATCCCCTGATCCGACGAAACAAACGCTGTCGACGGTAAAAATAGATTTTTCACTGGCTCCGAAACATTTTCGACTGTCCCAACAGCCCAGCGATTTGTTACTAAAATTTTTTCCGTTTCACTACACCTCCGTGTCTCGAAAACTTTTATCGTTAACTTTCTGAACGTAGCATAAATTCGAAGATTTGTTAACAGACGAAATAGATTCTTCTGCAAATTGCAAATTCACTCGACGTTGTTCTCCTTCCGAATTTGAGCAAGTTGATAATTATTAGATTTGTTTTGTTGGTCACATTCACCATATAATTATTATTACCTAAGCTTTATCATTCGACTGAAAAAACAGATTGTATTATCACGTTTTATGGACAAATTAGCGAAGTGTGTTTACACTTTTACTCGTCACTGTATTTCGAGAATTCACGTATATGTTCTCCAATAGCTGAACATTAACAAAACCAAAATTGAATTTTTGTTCGGTTCAAAGGAAATTAATAGCACACGTATTTTTTAAACTCTGATCACAATCATCAAGGCAAGGGGTTAAACGTATCCCGTATACGGAGAGAGGACGTAGAATTTGAACTTTGGGCAACTTGTGCATTTCCCCGGCTCTATGAGTTTTACGAAACGACTTTGTTCCGTGATGTTTACGTGTGCCGTGCAAACGCGGGTCACTCGACGCTTGTGAATCCTTTGAGAGGTTTGTTCGCAACGTGGGCACGAAAGGGTATAGGTCGAACGGGTCGGCAAACTGAGATCTTTGCATTGTTGGATCCTCGGATGTTCTCTGCGTATACACTTCGCTGTGCTCGTTCGTCGGTTTAGCATTTGGCTGAGAATAGCGTGGAGCGTAGATACGTGTACAATTAAATTAGAGCATCCCGGCGAAGCCGGTTCTGTGTACATTGCAGCGTGATTTAATTAGAAAATGGGCGTCTCGATTTTTCAAGATTCACTGCTTTGTGTACACTGTGCGATCCACCGTGCATCTCGTTGCTGAAGGTCTAGGCTTGATCGATACCTACATTTACGAGGGGCTCTAAATTTTTTAACCCTCTATGGGCCCGTGTAACTTTCAGGTCACATGCTAATATATCGACATTCTGACAAATAATTTCAGTTTTTCACAAGATGGCGTATACGTCTTAATTATATAATGTCTCTGAGATAACCAATGACAATATTGATGACGGTTAGCAGCACCATCAACTCGAAATATCAAAGTAAATGCCTTGCAAGTTGTCTGCAAATAGAAACCACCGGAACAAAGTCGGCCCATAGAGGGTTAACGTAATTTCATAATAAACATCGTTCTGCTTTCCCCCTCGGCGTAAAGAGTGTCTTCTGTGGCAATGAATGAACAAAACAATAATGTTCTATATTCTCTCAAGTTAAGACGTAGAAAAGCTATCTTATCGATCTCGAGACGTTTGCGACAACATTTCCTAACATTATCGAGCTGTTGAGGACCCAACTCACCGATTTGCAAACATAGTTGTAACAAACTTGTTCTCAGCTTCGTAGATTCGGCTCCTGTACCTGGGAACGAGGCGGCCTAAAAAAAAAAACATAGCGAGGCAAATGCTACAGTCAGAGCCTGAGTGACGTCACAAAGCTATAGTGTAGTCTAACCCAGATAGTGACGTCGCAGTCGTGCCGAGGGTGGTTGTAACGTGACGACATGCATTTCCTCGGGGAGAATTTTGTGCAGAACGCCTGTGCGCGAGAGCCCGAAAACCTCGGGTGACCGACCTGATATTTTCGGGTTCTCGCACACCTTTAATTATTAAGCGTTTCCCGCGAAGCAATCGGAAACGCCGCGTGTTCGAGCGATCTGGAATTTCGCGTGCGGGAACGCGAAGGAAGAATGGAATTGGGTCGCGCGCGCGAGTCAAACGAACACGGGGAACAGGGATTTTCCAGCGGCAATCGGATATCGCGTGTTCGAGAACAATCTTTGATCTCCTGCTTCCCGGCGAGCAGAGTTGTGCTAATTCAGTTACGTTGTAATTCAATTACGTATTTGAATTACATTGTATTTCAATTATATTGTAATTCAACTACATCGTAATTCAATTGAATAATTCAAACCTGTCGGTTAATTCAATTAAAAATTATTTCAATCGGATGTGTAATTGAAATACTATGTAATTGAAATACAATGTAATAGAAATACAATGTAATTGAAATACAATGTAATTGAAATATTTTTATCAGATGTGTAATTGAAATACAATGTAATTGAAATACAATGTAATTGAAATACAATGTAATTGAAATATTTTTATCAGATGTGTAATTGAAATACAATGTAATTGAAATACAATGTAATTGAAATACAATGTAATTGAAATACAATGTAATTGAAATACAATGTAATTGAAATATTTTTATCAGATGCGTAATTGAAATACAATATAATTGAAATACAATGTAATTGAAATGTTTTTATCGGCCGTGTAATTGAAATACAATGTAACTGAAATAGAATCTTGAGAAAGATGAAGATAAAGATAAAGATAAAGATTGTATTTATTGTCGTTATTTTTTCCTTTAATATATATCGTAACCTAGCTAAAGTAGAGACATGTTCCCTTTTTCTGCTTTTCATATTTATGTTTGAAATTTAAAAAATTTGTAACGTAGAAGTTATTTCTGTTGAGATATTATAAATTTATAAATACTAAATTCGTTCTGTTTGAAACTTTCACATGTATTTTTCAACCTCTTATTACCTATTACTTTATTATTCTTTAATGTAATTTAATTACAAAGTATTTGTAATTGTACTCCATTGCAATTACGAATTACATTGTAATGTAATTTGAATGAAGATCTGAATTATAAATTACAATGTAATTGAATTGCAAAGTATTTTGTAATTGTACTCCACTGCAATTACGAATTACATTGTAATGTAATTTGAATGAAGATCTGAATTATAAATTACAATGTAATTGAATTGCAAAGTATTTTGTAATTGTACTCCACTGCAATTACGAATTACATTGTAATGTAATTTGAATGAAGATCCGAATTATAAATTACAATGTAATTGAATTAAATGTAATTCAATTACTTTGTAATTATAATTCCTGGAGTAATTCGATTGTAATTCTGCACAACTCTGCCGGCGAGGCTGTGTCGACGCGCTCAATCACGACGCGTCCACATTTCTGTCTAGCGAATTCTTATTTGTTCCGCGCGGGAAAGCAGTTCCGACAGTTATTCGAAGAAAATCTTTCGTAGGAAATGTTTTTTCTCGATCCGGTCTACTACGGGCCAGCTAACAGAGAAAAAGAGAGAGAGAGAGTGAGAGAGTGAGAGCACACAGGGAGGCACGTTAAGATTCGAAGCATCGTGAATGCGGCGCGGCGCATAGAAGCGCGGCAGCGGTGTTGTTTTTGCTGAGTAAACGCGGGACGACATCGACGGTTTCATTTGGCGGAAGCGCAAACACCGATCCCCTGCCAATAAACATTCCCAGCTCTTGGTGGCCGGCCCCGCTTAAGTATTCAAAGCCTGCTCGATTTCCGCCACGCTTTGAGGCCACAGGCTCTAACTCCCCTCTCTCCCCCCCACAACCTCGCGTTTTCCCTCTCATCCCATGCTTCCATCCGCGAATCGCTCTCTGTGCCTCGCGCTCTGATAAGAAATTGTCGGATTCGGAGAGTGGAATGGGCACCTCGCATCCTAGAAATGAAATCTTTGATCTCCCTGTGTTACCGCGGGTTCGTTTCGCAGCCCGCTCTGCCTTTCTGCGGTGCCCCCCCTACCCCCCTGTACCCCCGTCGACCATGTAAGCATGCAATTATTTCAGAACGATCTCATTCTTCCGAAGCGAACATACGTACAGTGAATTCTCGATATATGTCAACAATGCGGGCCTTGTCAGCGTCTTGCATCGTGCAGGAGACACACCCGAGCCGTGTTATTTGTAGCTGTGATTTGTAACTTCGAGCAAACTGATTTCATAATTCTTCCGAAACGCACGTATGCATTCGCCGCACATCGATTACACTCTACGAATCATATTTGGGTTTGTAACATTGAGTAACAATGGTTTCATAATTCTTCCGCAGCGCACGAATGCATTCGTTGCATATCGATTACACTGTTTCACGCATACTCGGATTTCTAACTTCGAGTAAACGTTTTTCACAGATCTGAACGCGAATCTGTGAATTCTGTTCGATCCTCTCTTGTGCAGTTTTTAGGAAAGTTGATTTTAAAAGGAAATGCAAATTTTTTAGTTTTGAGATGTCTCGTGCAGTAGTATTAATCTTCTACGTATGGATCAATATTACATTATTATTGCGAAAACAATACATTATTATAACGGCGTAACCGTTCAAACTGAAGCTTTCCACGGAAGCCACAATAGCGGCGTACAGTGCTTAAGAGGTTACACAATGATTGAAGTGAAAAATACATCTCGTATATATGCGATGTCATCGATATCTAAAACGTCTTCAATAATAGTGAAATAGAAACTGTATTGATATAAAATTGGATATGAGAATAAAATATCACAAATTTATGTATGTCCACGAGAAAATTTATTTTGGAAAGGTGTTGTTTCTGAACCCAACACTTTTCTGAAGGCTGATGCAATTTTCTGATCCTTGTGATTTGGAATAATTTGTTGAATCACTAATGAGCAGAATAGTTCGTGCAGCACCTCGATAATTACTTTGACGACGCAAGACCGTCTAGGAATAAGCTATCAATGGAAAATGGAATCAACTCGATACGAACAGAGTATACAATCTAATTCAGCGACTGAAACAGGTCCTGCAGGGACGGTATTCGAGATAGGTATCGAATAGACTTCACCATGGAGACACACCGAATGAAATCGATATAGCTTCAGACCATCTGGCGATGCAGGTCCACGTTACAGTCTTCGGACGATCTGAGTCCATTGAATTCAATCCTATCGCATCTGTGCGATTCATTCGGTATACCAACAAACACACAGCACGCTATTTTTCTTCGTTACGTTGCAATTCTTATCTCGAGCTAAATACACGCGAAAATTCATGATTCAGAATAACATTTCCCTCGCTGTGAGAAGTAAATGAAACTGTGAGAAGTGCTCAGAACGTCATGTCAACAGGAACGTACAGAAGTGGAAACATAAACGAAAGTCTGTATCGAGATCCATCTATCTAGGCCATAGTTAAGTGCACGCGTACTCGTTGAATATTCAAAACCGATTTTCTCGAGAACGAAACCTCAAATGAAAAACATTTATTCTTTATTTTCGATTTGTTTTTTCATGTAGAATCACCTCCTTCTCGGTTGTACCACATCGATGCTGGGACACCCTTGTATATAGATTAAGATGATCCAGGCTCTGGGATACCGTAACACTTGCTCTAATGAGTTCTTCCCCGGCAAGTCTCGCATATCCGCGCGTCGTGCAGAGCGCGCGTGATTTAAACGGACATCGTGGATAAGCACGAAACGCGGCCGCGAATTCGTATCTGAACTCGATACGGCTCGGCGAGCCTCAAAGGGGGGACCTAGATTCAGATCTCCGGAGGCGGCCGCGTTTCCCACGATCGGCGCGGATTCATTAAAAGCGATGAGCCCTCGATTCGCAGTTCCGTGCTGCGAAATCAAGACGCCGGCTTTCACCCCTCTCCTCCCTTTCCCCACCACTTTCGCACCCTCGTATTCGCACCACCCCCTCTCATCCTCCCGTTTTACCCGGCGTCACCCTTTCCGCCCCGGAGTCAAACTTTAATTACGCCTCGCGTGCCCGTTTTAAATATACGCGCGTGAAGTTGCCGCCGCCTCCAATTAAGGTGAATTAAACTTCGCCGAACCGACACGTCGTCGGGGCGACGACGACGCGACCGACGCTTGCGACGCCTCGATGCGCCTCGACGCCGACTTGGCTGTCCACTTTTGCACAGTGACATCGTTTCTTTGTCCCTTTGCCCGCGACTCCTGCCTGTATTTTCCGATAACAAACATTTTCCGCTTGCAGACGGTTTTCATGCCACTCGAGAGATTGGACGCCGGATTTCTTTCAAGTGCCTGTGCTGTTTTTCTTCTTTTTTTTTTCATTTCACGCGAGATTGCACGGTTTGATGAGTTCGCTTGATTGGAAACGGTCATTTCTAAGTCATCTTAGCTCAATGCGAGGTTCCAATGGAATATTGGAACGATTGCGGTGACAGCGATAACTAGACTGCGGATCTTTATGCGAAATAGAAATTGTTTACTGAAATGAAGTCAAATCGTCTTTCTCATTATGTTTAGCAGATTCAAAATAGTACAATAGTACGTTTAAATTTTTCCAATATTTTAAAATTACACTCACTCAGTTTTGTCATTAATGCATAATATCTGCGGTCTAGCGATAACGAAGCGTTATAATGTATCGAAACACATGCTTGCTACTCGTTCTTGTCAAAACATGTTCGCAACTGGCTTAGTTCCGCGGAGTTAACGTCGCCGCAGTTCAAATTGCAAAGTTTAATACTGCAAATGCTTACGAAGGACCATGATCTTCTATTTAAAGAAACTTCCGTCAGGAGAAACCTTAATATCTCTCTACCTACTTCGACTCACTATAGTGGATTCTCTGCAAACGGTTCTTAATAACGACTAGTCATGAGGTTTCTTGGTAATCTGAAATAAGATGCAATCACTTGCTCTTCATCTAGATCGTTTCAGTATTTCAAATATCGATACCGTATAATTAACGTTTCTATAAAAAATTTATTCATCAATTTATCGGAAATGCGTGAAAAATCGAAATGATAACATAAGATTTCTTCGATTCGGGAAAATTTGGGCAAGTAAAATCAATTGTTGCTTAGAGTTTAATGTCTCCAGAAGTAGTGTGCAAAAAATTAGAGAGGTACTTTTTGGTGTCTTGTTTTTTAAAACTCGAATCACAGTTTATAAACATTTAACGCAAAAAATTGGGAAAATTATTAATACTTCCAAAAACTTGTTTGCGGTGCTTGGAGGACCTTATAATACTCACAACATAACTTGTAAGAATCAAATTAATGAATTAACATTCAGCAAATATCACGTGTTTTAGAAAATGTATCGATTTTTATACAGTGAATTCTCGATACATGTCAACAACTCGGGTCTTGCTTATGTTTACACTCTTCGGTGTCCGAGGTCTCGAGAGCTTCGTATACTCCTGAGGATAATTCCGCGACATTTATTATCCAGGCCTTGGCGACATATACAGAGACGTCACTGTATTCGAGTTTACACTTCAGTTCTCACAATAAATTGATATGTTTAGTAAAAATTGTGGGCAGTCTTGGAAACTACATTACATCACTAATGTTCTACGACAAAAATGTTTTTAGACATTATACTTCGAGAATTGGTCATTTTAGCATTGTCTTGGACACTGTGCGTCGTCGCAGCTAAACTATCAACTATACAGTTGGAGCGACGACTTTGAAAAATTGGATGAGAGACCGCGTTCCGATAACAGTGGCGAAATTCCCGCGAATAAACACCCGGAGCTTGTTATAGGAACCGGAATCGAATTACTGTCGGCCTTGACCATCCCGAGCCTCTCCGCCGGTATTAATTTACCGCGAGCAGCGTCGAGGAGTATCATTGGCTAGCATCGGACATCGTATCTCGCACCTATCGTCGATACAGAGTAATTTCGTTACGCCACCCATTCACCCCCGGGGCTCTCGGCAACCATATTCGTTTATTGGGTTCGCAGGAAAGTTCAAATCGTCGACGATGCTGCGGCAACCGTTGACAGTATTTCTAGGCAAATCCTAGTTGCCGGGCCCAATTCGAACGCCTATTAGAAACTACTTGTACAAGCGTTCCCCTCGGGCTCTGTGAAATTTGATTGGAAAACAGAAATCAAATTTTCTACTTCCGGTCGAACGCGTTATTCTGTTGGCCTTGTTTGGAACGCTTCGTAAAGAAATCATACGACAGATTTGTATCGAGGCGATTTGTGTCTACATATTTCCTATCGTTTGGACGGTAGAATATATTTTTTGAAGTCGAAATACTTACAATTGTTAACCCTCAGCACACTCGAATGGCGACTGTAAGGCGTCACTAAAAATTACTGTATCATTGTTCAAAATATTTTTTACTAAATAATAAATTACTAAACATTTCAGTGTTGTACGAGTAAATTAAATATGCCAGGCCGAAAGAAATGTTTCGTCTTGGAGTTAAAATAGCTTCGAGTGCAAAGGGTTAAAATTCCTTGAAGAGGGAAATGCAAAAAACTTTCATGCTTTTAATTGACTTATTCGTGTTTGCCATAAAATCGATTTGCAAGTATGCCCATAGCGTGAACCTATTTTTTAGTTAACGATTTAGAGATTAAAGAGATTTTAATTCCCATGAAAATCCTCAGTTTAGCAATAATAATCTTGAACTATTCTAGTACGTGCACAGTCTGGGCTCTATTCGTTTTCTTCTCTTTTTGTAAATGCATACAATCTGCGGTGCAGTTATTAATTCCTCCATTACCACCGCGAAGCAGTGCTCGCGACGAATTTACGATACTACGCGTATTATACGCTCATTGTTCCGACTTTTACCAGCTGAGAACGGCCGGATGACTCATCGGACCGAGCGTATTTTGTTTCCGGGATGAATCACCTTTGTTTCGCACGGCGAAACGCGGCGAACATTTGTTCGTCCCACGGAGAAATGAATCCTCGGCTACGAAAGCATGTCCTGCGTCCCTCGCGCGGGGGTGTACCAAAATCCTGCGGTCGAAAAGCTTTCAAATCCGCTGTGAGTAACGAAAACATCGGAATGACGAAGTTTCGCGTGGTCCACGTTCCAATAAATCCTCTGGAATTTCAGTACGAGCTTTTCAAGAATGTTTTCCGCGCAAATAAACTCGATACGAACGCATTTTATGAACCCCAATTTGTTCAGCATCAATTGTTTCTGAAATACGGGGACAGTTTTATTAGTGGACCGTTGATCTTCATGTGCTTGTTAACAAAAACTGTGTCCATTTATCCATTTATTCGTTCATGAATAATTTACACACGACATACGTAAGTAGAGCAGCTAAAAGAAAAGTCAGACAATAAGCACGCAAATAGTAACAGACAATTTTAAGTCACGCAACAGACTAGCATGTAGTAAAATATGTTTTTAAGCCAGACAACAGGTTTCCAAGTAGTAAAAGGCGATTTTAAGTCAGACAGCTGTCCCGCAAGTAGTAAAAGACGATTTTAAATTAGACAGTCAGGCTAGCAAGTAGTAAAAGACGATTTTAAATTCGACAGTCAGGCTCGGAAGTAGTAAAAGAGGATTTCAAGTCGGACCACAGGCTATCCAGTAGTAAAACACGAACTCGAGTCAGACAGCAGACTTGCAAGTAGTAAAACACGAACTATTGGCTCTCGTACACGTCCTTTCAAAGACTTCGGGAATGCTTGCAATACGTGAACACTTTTTAAAATATACAAAAAAAAAAAACGTTTTAACGTCAGAGTGATAATGTTCGTATACGAAGACAAGTGTGTATATTTCGTATAGGAAATTGAAACTTTCGAAACGGCACGCGAAACGATAAAAATATTTGATATTGTGCACTTAAGGTTCATTCGGTATTCCGGAAACATCGAAAACAGCCAGCGCATGTGACGGAAACGTGCAGCAACATTTTCCAAGTGGAGCGAACCGATCGATGTAAAATTGAACCGGTCCAGTCCGAACGAATAGTGCTCCGTCCCGCTTGCACACATCTGCCCCGCGAAAATGAAAATAATTTCGCTTTTGCTGCGGGCCTGTCATCCGCAGCGGAAGTCCGATGTTTTCATGGACGAAGCCGTGCGGCAAATCAACCGCGCTATTAAAAGGGAATCCTCGTGCGACAGAAAAATTTACTAATATTTTAACATTTTTTTTTTCTAGAAAAATATTATTATTTTATCGGTGCAACGATAAATTCAAAAGCTAGAAAAAATAATTTTGTATCCTCCGTTTTATCACCGTTACTTCAAGTTGCATATAATTTAATATACAGTAAGGAGCAAAACTGAACACACATACGACATTTTAACAAAAATGATTTTTTATTCAATATTTGCATGTAGAATACAAAAGAAACAAAATACTTAGTATTATCTACAATCTTTTGGCTTTTCAAAGTAAACTTAACATTTCTGATATTATTATTATTTCGCTTCATACAATTTTTTTCGCGTGGTCGGTTTTGCACGGCAACTAATTTTGAGTAAACATTTCAGATTTTCGAACACTTAATATTTCGTCCATGAACCTTTAACCTTGATAATTGCCTGAATACTATTGAGTTTTGCTCCTTACTGTACAACCATGCAGTGTAGCACTTATATCGATAAAAAAAAGATACTAAATATTTTCACGAATGCCTCACATTTTCACCGATGGTCGCGCGAGCGTTTATCTCCAGACTGCCTGGCATCCAACAGGAATGCGCGCGACGCCGGAAATGCAAGAACGTTACCGTGTTCGAGGAACACGCGCGGAGATTTCGAAAGTAACGCACGCGGCGAAGAGCTTGATTACTCTTTCGAGAGAGGGAACTTGTTGATTCGTACGCGCGCATCACGGAAAGATGCTGCCCGAGCGAACGATAACGAGAATCCATGGAATTCGGAACTCCATTCCGGAAGTTTCGAGCACGGGGAAAACGATCCAGCGGCGCGATGAAAGTATCGTATCCGCGGAAACGGAAACTCGTTCCGCGGAATTAAGGTCCGCTTTGGAAACGCGCCTTCCGACCCCGTCGACGTCAGGAAACGAGCGTGTAACTACATTAACTTTGTGTGGGTGTATGCTTGTTACCGCTATTATATGCCCACGGTGACGCGCGAATTCATTTTTCGTTCACCTTTCGACGAATTTCATCGCTGAATCGTTTTATTATTTTTTGGTAAATTTTTTAGTAACAAACATTCCTTTGTTGATTGCTTAATTGCAATTATACGCTATTCCCACAACTCTGAAGTAGATACCTCATTATCTTAATTATGAACATCAGAACTACCGGTTGTTTCCAATGTTTTACAATTGTTTAAATTATAATATCTAGACTCCAGATTTTATGTATTTACCACACAAATGGTAAGTGCAATTTAAAACAGTGAGAAATTTAAAATACCTTAAGAGTACTGATATATTGTTTTCACTACGTGAAAATTATTAGTGAGAAATATAAGTTTATATTTAGTATCGTGCAATCGACGCACAAACTTTTTATTTTGTACACAGAACCGGTCTCTGATAATATCTAATATTTTCATGAGAAATTGTTGTTCATTCTTCTGGTTCCTTGTAAAGCAATATTATCGGTTTAAGCGATCGAAATTACTTGTGCCAAGGCGACGTAAAATGTTCTAGCGTTGAAGCGATAAACATTGAAATTAACGGCCCGGCATTCGTTGATCGAGGGTTGAATGACTTAGCTCGTGTAACGAGCTGGAAAACGCAAAGATTTGCCCACTTCGCGAGCCAATATTTTTCTAATTGGTCGGGGGTGCAGGTTGCCGATGGAGAGGGTGGCAGCGCGCCCCTGATTCGATTCGACAACGTTCATTAACGGACGCGAGCGTTCGGCGTTTCTACACCGAGGTTGGTTCTACGTGTATCGGTAGCGGCGCTCGATCGCGATATTTACGATCTCGGGGCTGACTCTGCGGATAATCCGAGCGCGGGACCCTGTAATTAAGTTTAGTTATGCGCGGGGATCTCTGCAGGGACACGCGCGTTATCCGCGAACGGTGCTGCAGACAAACGCCGACGTTATCGATGACGAGAGACTTTTGTTCGGCTCGGGGCGGCCCCGTTTCCGCGACGATCCAGCCACGTTCACGATAATCAAGGCCGTCAGCTCACGTTCGAGAACCTAGCAGACGTCTAACGAAGGGTTCGTATACGTTGGAGCTGTTATACAAGGTGGTTCGCGAGAAACCTATCTTCGTTAAGGGGGGAACTTTGCGTAAAATGATATTTTTTAGCAGTTTTCTTTTTGCTTAAAGCGATAGGAAATTTCCTCAAGAATACGCTAAAAGAAGTTAGAAAGTGATCAGAGATATCGAAGAATTGTTATTAACGGAAAATCCATTTTTTTCAATACTTTGCCATTTTTGCAATTTGCAAATTTTAATAAAAGAGAATGTCATGTTGTGCGTGTTTGCATAAACTAACGATTCCATTTTGATTTTTTTGTGCACTATACGCTGCCGCCATTGCACCATTGATATCAATGATTTAAATTTATAAGAAATATTTTTGTTTACATTGTAACGTTAATAAATGACACCTCAAATTTTAAATCAATCTACGCATTACACTTTTCAAAAAAATTCTTAAAATACACCATTAAGATTGAAGATAAAAGAAAATGTTAAAGACGACTGCTGAACGAATGTTGTACTGTTCGAGGAGGAAAATAATGATACAAAAAATGTCTTGTTATATTCAAGAACTTCTGAGGGTCATCGACGAGTTTCGTAAAAAGTATGCGAACGATCGATATGCATACCGATTCTCTAGACTAAATACAACGGAGTGCTAAGTTGTAACATCATGAACATTTAAACATGTTTAACCCCTTGTAATATAATGTCGAGTCAGACTCGTGATGAAGACTTCGAACAGAATTTTCTAAATATTATTAATTCCCTTTAAACTGAAATGAAATTCTATTTTATAGTAAACAATATTTAGCCATTCCAGAGCACGTGGTAATACAATAAATATAAATTTTCTATTTTTCCTAGTAGATTATAGGCATCAAAGAAGTTCTAATCATTGTAATCGTAAAATAAATTGTAGTGGAAGGGGTTAAATTATATTTAAAGCGAATGAGACACTCCAACGTTTACTGGTGATCGGAAAGGCAAAATTGATGTTGAGCAATATGATGTAACACAGTTGTACATTCGCTTATTAATTTGTCTTATTAATAGCGAAGGAAAATTGTCATACAGTTTACACTTCCGTTCTAAAACAATGTGTGCCTACCAGATCCTTTCTCATCGTTCCGATCGAATTTATCGCAGCTCCAACATAAACGAGTCCTAGCAAGCTAGTTCCCTTGTCTCGAAGAAACGATTCAGCAGAACAATGGCCGCGTTGTTCTAGGACTAGCCAGCAGCGAAACCAGGTCGCGGAAACGTTCTGCGGTTGCGGGAAAACGTTTCTGAAACGATCGTTTAACTTCCCGCGATTCGACGATCCGGATTTGCTTGTGCATACGTCAAGTTGTGATCGACTGAACCCACCGTGCTGCTCTTGTTCCTTTGTCTTTGTCATTCTTGCTATCTGCGGATTCTCATCACGAGTTGCGCATGATTTTTGGAGCAAGTTGCTGCATAGCGTACTATTAGAAAGCTGATCTGTGAGTCTATTACTTTTTTCAACATTAATCAAACAACCCGAAGGAAGAACACAAATCTGTAACAGTGAAAATATTATAAAACTGTTAATTTGGCTTAACTTCACTTTGGCAACCCAGAAATTCTGAAGTTTTTACTATTATATAATCCTGTGCATTTCGATGAGAAAATAAGAAAAGCCGGAGTTTTAAGACGAGGAATTCACCGGGTCAAAAGTTATGCGTGTTTAAAGTTGAGCGATTTTGTTCTGGGACAAGCTCCCATCGAACACTAATTAGATTATAGAGAGAATCATACACGCGGGATCTCATACAGAAGGTATAATCCAAGTTGGTTGGGATTAGGTTATGGGGGGAGCTTGCAAATGTACGTTATCGACATTAGCGCGTGCTTATGCTACCATCTAGCGGTTCCGCTTATCAAACAACGCGCAACGCCGAGCACACGCCAACATGGCGGCACTCCTTCCTGTCAAAAACGGTTAAATTTCCTCAACTGTAAACGCGCATAACTTTTGAATCAGTGAATTCCTCACCGTAAAACGTCGATTTTTGGAATTTTCTCGTCAAGATGTACAGGGCAATGTAGTAAAAAGTTAAAAATTTCTGGGTTACGAAGGTGAAGTTTAGCCCTTAATTTTATAGAAGCGTTAGTTATAAGCGTACAAACGTATGCAATAGTAAGGACGAAGTTTATGTAAAAATTAACAGATGAGCAAAATAACAATGTTTTGTATCGACTGTGGGAAGCCTGGATAAAATGAAAATTAATTTCGTCCCTTAATAATTTTCATACACCGAAAACAACATACCGATTTTCTGTTTCCGATTGTCTCGACTGTTTTATAATTGTGTTGTACGACAAACATTTACAATCGTTACGGTTGTATAAAATTATTTAGGAAACCTACAAATATGTTTTCGTACGTTGAATTAGATTCGTACCAGCACATTAAGGAAAGTGGTATTATAGTATTTTCAAGACGTAGAAAATGCAATGGTTGGAACGTGCTGCAGTAGAACAAACTTCCAGGAAGCGCGATAAAATCGTTTATTAGATCACTCGGCACAAATTGGGCCAACTTTCGCGCAATAAAAAAAAAAGCATAAGCAACGGAATCAAATATAACACCTCAAAAGGGTTCGCAATCTTCTCCGGCTAGCCTTTGAGGGGTGATTGCCGGTCGACAAGTAACGTTAAAGGATAAGCGCGGTCGAAAACCGCTGACGCAATTAAAAAGTAAAAGTGTAACTCTCGTCACGCTCCGTCCGCGAAATAAGCGGACCGCTTTTCGGGTTCTTCGGCGATTTTCTACATTCGTTTGAAGTCTTCATCGGCGTACCGGTGCTCGTCGGGATTTAAAACGAATCGCGTTTAAAATTCTCGTGCTGAAGGTAGACGAGAGAAACTTCACCGTTTGACGCCGCGTAATTTTTCGGTGGAACTCTGTGGGTTCGTTTGTGATCGCGAAAATTCGCAGTGCACTCGACGGATAGACGCGCGCAGAGGTGGATACAGTCGGTCACGAAAATATTCGGACACCACTATAGTTTTGACTATCATAACCCGTACTTCAGAAATTTATGCAATAAAAACAGAAAGAGGTTTCACGTATGTTACTATGCAGTGTGTAGTTAACAAAAACATAAGAGATATTTATTTGCGATAAGTGATTAGATATATAATAAAAGAAAAATGGAAAGTACGCTCATTTTATAACACTATATATAAATCTTTTTTTTATAAATTAATATTTTGTTGCATATCCCGTATGTTTTGTGACGTGTCGTAATCGCGTTGGCATATTACAAATTATTCTTTTTAAATAATTTTGCCCAATACGTAGCCATTCTTCTTGCAGGTGTCTTTTTAGTTCGTCCTTATTGTTAATTACTGTTATTATATATGTAATCACTTATCGTAAATAAGTATGTCTTACGTTTTTGTTAACTATACACTGCATAGGAACATACGTGAAACCTCTTTTTGTGTTCTTATTGCATAATTTTCTGAAGTACGGACTATAATAGTCAAAACTATAGTGGTGTCCGAATATTTTCGACTGTAGAAATACCCGAGAATGAAACTAATCCGTTAGGCAGAGAATTCCACGTTTCAGGCACTATTAATCCTATATTAGTCCTTTAACACTTGGATGGTGGGGCCATCATTTCCTGGTCACGAATTTCAATGAAAAGTTGTGCAATCTCCAATTTCACCTTCGACATTCCTTTAAAAAATCCAAGCATCATTTGCATAATTTTTTTCTATATCCGTTAAAATTTTTCACTTCGGGCGTAATTTCATCCCCTAATCTGTTTAGCCAGCGATAAAATAAATACGTTTGAGGTATTTTTAGCCGAACTAAAAATGCGCACAGTTTTATCTGAATCGGTAATTGACGCTTGGGTGGTGTTCCTTGTGAGTGGTGGAGACTTTTGACGAAGTCCCCGGAATGGTATTATTATCCGGTCGATCCGCGGGAATGAGGCGCATTTAGGCACACCAACGCATATAATAATAGCGTGCATTAACCGGCGTGCGGCTAGTTGATAAGCGCGTAATCGCAGTTGTTTGTTATGCAGGGAATATGTTCATGGGGCGTTCGGTAGACGGGGCGGGGGGTGGGGGGTACGAGGGGGGCTGTTAGCGAAACGTAAAACCCGTCCCCCGTCGGCTAATAAACGCTCGGTCCGTCGAACGGGCTCGAAGTTTCGCTCGCAGGGTAATCTGCTTGTCAATAGAGAACGCGCGATTTCGTGCGCGAAGGCGTCCGGTAACGAACGGCGCCAAAGGGAATTCCGTTCGGGAGTTAGTTTCGTCGTCCGGCCACTTATTAACTTCACCAATTAACCCGAATTTTATTGGGAAACCGGCGACCCAAGGGCGGAACTATACCAACCCTAGCCGAAGGGCGTCGCCGCTATAATTGAGCAACGCGACGCTGACCGGCGAATCTCTGCAAACAGTTTTTTCTTTTTTGCCGATGGTTGGCCGTGAAATGGAGGTTTAACGTGTGTATGGCAATAATTTTTCAGCACGAGTTCGGACCGGACACTTTTTATTCGGTGTGTTGTTTTGCTCCACGAGCGGAAAGACATCAAACTCCGTAAAAAGCGTACTCCAAATTCACCGTTTTGCAAGTCGTCGAGAGAAATACGACTGTCGTTGTTAAGCGATATCGAAATACACGCTGTCTATGATAAACTTTTGACGCGTATACCTTCCTAACAGGAACTACAATGATTTCTCTATATATGTCGCCAAGACCTGGATGATAAACGTCGCGAAATTATCCCCACCACCGGCGGGGTATACCCCGCGAGGTATAACACGGCTTACGGTTGACATACACTACCGCTAAAAAGTATGTGGACACTTCCTTAATTCTTATAACTACTTTTTAATACTGTAGCTTACACAAGATTTTGAAACTCCTACTTTTTCTGCAATATTCCTTATAGAATATCCTTCTTTCGATAACATAATTATTTGCGAACGCATTTCTACACTTAATTCAGTTCTTTTCGTGCCCATCGTGCTTTCACAAGTATTTAAACCAAAGATGGACCACCCCTAACGAACCGCGGGTTGGCATTAAAGCAGCGAGGCCATCGAGAAATTATGTCCTCCTCATTATAGGACAAGTGTTATTCAAACTACTAGCTTCTGTTTCCGCGGGAAAGAAACGTGCGATTCAGGGGACGCGGCGGAAATGACTCGCCCTCGAACCTCGAGTTGCAAATGAACGTCACACCCTCCATGCGAGAGAGATAGATAGATAGAGAGAGAGAGAGAGAGAGAGAGAAGGAGAGGAGATCGTGTACACGAGAGAATAGTCTGAATTCCTCTCGCGAGCGAGCAAGAATACACCGGCGAACCTATACAAAAAGGGAAAAAACGGCATCGTTGCGAATAAAAGGCGTGTCGCCTTGAACCACCCCCCTGTTCGTTCGCCATTTATTAATGAAAACGGCAGGTCCGTTTTTACACTCCAACCCCCTTCCCCCTTCGGTCCTCGTTCCACTGTGTTCCGACGAGACTGACGCCTCGCCCTCGTTCGGACAATTTCTCCGTTCGTGCGCCTCGCGAAACTGGAACAATGAGCACGCGATGCGGGTTAGGGGGTGCGGGGCGTACCATCCTCGGCCTGATGAAGATGCTCGGCCAATCCGAGCTAAATTGCATTGATAAAGCCCGCGCGGAGACAGACGTCGACCGAAATTGCGTGAAGTATGCGGCCGTTCGACGACCGGTCATGCATCCGCCAAACCTCTCGGCCGAGAGGCTTATGTGTACGCTGCGAGCGTGGAAAATCAGGGCCTCTCCGGACCCGCAGACCTGGAACTGACGCTTCTCGCATTAACCGGGTTGATCTAGGGCTGGTATCGATGTCAATTTCCCTCGAAATACTGTGGTAAATGCCGGTGCGTTCCGGCCGTTCTGCTCCCCGGAAATTCCTGGCCTAGTAAACCATTTTGTCCAGGGGAATCCCGCGTTCACCAGATCCCCTGCTCCTTCTGCCGAGTCTTCGAAACGTTTTTCATCTCCTGCAATCTCAATAGCATAGTCGGAACGGTCGGTAATTTGTTCGGAAAATGCAGCGTGACACGTTCGTGACGTGCAAATAAACCAACTCCTTCGAAAACCTCTGGTCAAACAAGAAGAACCGAGTGCTGTTCGTTTAAATCGTAACAAAATTCCAATTGTTCAATATTCAAGCATTACATTGTGCACGCAGTAAATATAAATTTTCCATTTCAAAAAAGTTCGAACCATTCCATCCGTGGATGGAGCAATGCGTCACCGAATTAGTGAAACGAAGCGTTTTTATGATTTCGGTAATTGCGCGGAATTCGTTAACCCTTTGCACTCGAAGTTATTTCAACTCGAAAACATTTCATCCGACCTAGAATATTTTTTATGTTATACATGCGAGAATGGTGCAATTTACTTGTACAATACTGAAATATTTCGTAACTTATTAAGTACAAACAAATTTAATAATGTAAAATGTATTTTGAATAATGATGCAGCAGTTTTTAGTGGTGCCTTACAGTCACCATTCGAGTGCTAGGGGTTAACAAAGATATCTAACCGAAATTTATTTTAGAAGCTAGTTTCTCCTTCGAAAACCTCTGGTCAAACAAGAAGAACCGAGTGCTGTTCGTTTAAATCGTAACAAAATTCCAATTGTTCAATATTCAAGCATTACATTGTGCACGCAATAAATATAAATTTTCCATTTCAAAAAAGTTCGAACCATTCCATACGTGAATGAAGCAATGCGTCACCGAATTTGTGAAACGAAGTGTTTTTATGATTTCGGTAATTGCGCGCGAAATTCGTTAACATTCGCTGGAATAATGAAGCGACGTCAACGAGAATACATATCCTAGTCGCATTAGAGCTGCAGCGGATGATTCAATCGCAGCGTGGATGACCATAGGATTTCGGAAAATTGGAAGCCGGACAGAAATTTCGAAATAATTGGAATCTATCAATTAGAGGCTATCCTAAATCGACCATCGAGTAAAAACGGCCTGCTTTCGATAGTGTACCGGGCTGGGTCACATGCCGCGCGGAAATACAATTAAACGAAAAGTCATATGCGTTTAATGAAGCGTCAATTATAACGGATTGACCGGCGTACCCGTTTTCCGTACCTATTACATTCCCTGCCGCACAATTTGTCAATCCGGCGTTTTTGCGCCGATGTAAATCCACAAAGATTCACGGATTTTGAAAGTCGGCTTTCTCGAAAATGCGACTGTTGAATGAAAAAATTGTGCTGTACAGTTTTCGACTTATTTCTTCGCGTATATCACCCTGTATATTTTGCTGCATTCATTTTTAATCGTAAACGCGTAAAATCCTCCGGTACGCGGAACGAACATTCGCAGCGTGAACGGGAAAACGACGAATGAAATAATACGGTGATTTCGGGAACGACGAATAATCCGCCGGCGAACCTGAAGAGAGTTTCGAAATTAGTTATCACGTAGATCACAGGTTCAACAGAGTATACCAGGTACTTCCTAAAATAACGGTTTTATCCTATAACCATTATCGTATTCATGAAACACGGCTTCCACCTTTGCACAATGCGAAGGATCGACCGCGTGTGTGAGAGCACGTCACCCGCACACATGCAAAGATAATGTAGATGCAGCGTTTCACAAAAAAAAAAGAAGAGTGAACACGCGTGGCTTCGTGGTATACCAGAATGCGGGGAATACAGGCCTGTGCGTGTAGGCCCGTGAACAATATGCGTGGCAAACAATGAGATGGTCCATAAAAAAACGCGGGGGATGCTTAATGGCGACGGGTACGTGTCACCGGTGAAATCGATACTCCGTTGCCTTTTTCTTTTCCCTCGTGGTGCTCTACTCGCCCGTTAACCTGAATAACATCGAGGTCTCGATACCGAGCGCGTAAACATTCGCCGAGCGACTAAATTAATTAAAAAATCGCTTGTCCGTCGCGTCGTTCAAATCTCCGATCTAACTGGTAAAAACTTCTACTGATGTCACTTTATGTGCTATAGTTGTAAATAGGAGGTCTCAATCTTTAAGATTATGGGGAAAAATGTTGAAAAACAGTATTTGTATTGCATGTAATTTTTTAAAGACAAAGTAACATCAACTTACCACTCGATGGTTAATATAAAGGAGTTGTTAAGAAAATTGAACTTACGGGCGCAATTTGAATGTCCTGCGGTATTTAATACAACATCCAGAGCTCCATCTTGGAGCTATTTTAAAATTTGAGACAAATTTTGATTTTCTGTATTTTGTAATTTATTTTGTAAATAAGTTGCAAGAATTTACCGATTTTTGTCGTAATGGATTGCATTAGTCCTAATTTTCGCTGGTTATAGCAGTTTCACGATCTACCAAAAAAATTATTTCTCATAAAATAGCAACTAGTCAAACAATTTTCGAATTTATATCAAGTATAAAAATGTTCTACGGCAGTGACATGTTTTTGATTCCCAAAGAACTAAATTAGTAAATAAGCTGCGCACAAAATAAAGTTTTTTTTTTTGTGGATCAAAAATAAAAAAAGAATTTTTCTATCAATATCTCTCGAGCTTGTTCTTGTATTCGGAACAGCAGATTCATGTGGTCCACTTTTAAGATGTTACATCATTTTAAAGAGTGCATGGAGACTTTCTTGAGAAACTGTACTTTTACTGCTCGCATCTCAAGTCTCAAACGCTGAAACAATTACACGTATAAAATGCAATATAAGAGAAAATTCTTTAACATTTCCTGCACTTTGACATTCTACACCCTAAACGACGACTGCCATTATTTTAAAGATTAGCTTTCCACGCTTCCAAAAGGCAGAACGTGATACCGTGTAGCGTTTCAATGAAGCGGATTTTCGACGCCTGCAGCTGTTCATCCGGCACGTAAAGTCGAATTTTATTCATTTCGCGACGCAGACATAATAAATCGCTTTTCCGCGGGTTGTCACGCGAAAGAACATCAAAGTTGCGGCTGCACGGCTGCTCCAAGATGGAGGGAGATCCTAAGAGCAATCAACCGTTGTATGTACATCCGAAAGCGACTGCCGCGCCGCGTCTCTTATTTCCGTGCCGTTTTTGATTTATTGATGGAAGCGCGCCGGTGACAAGATGTTGACGTAACGTCGCGGATAGACGCGTAGCTGCCGGCTGAATTTTATTCGCATACGCGTGCACGTTCCGCTGTCAGCAATTAAACGTGACAGAATTTGTTCAGTGTCCAGCTGAAACTGCGACGCGATTAAACTTTTTTTAGGAATTCCAATTGACGACGAGCCCCGCGACAGCGATGACGGAAGCTCGTTTTTTCGGGGATCGTTTCGATATTTTCAGATATTTTGGAAGTGCGTTTGCATGTTTATTATGTGCTAACACGTCTCGGACACGATTTATGCTTCTTTATGCAAAACAAAAATGTTGCAGGTTAATTGGAAGAAACCGAAGTCAAATACAAATGCATTCCTTCTCTTAATAATTTTATTCTGTTGAAAATATTCGATTTTCCCTAAAGTTCGTCTCGCTTCCCATCCATGCACTCGATATAACCTAGTTTTTCAAGAAATCAAATCGCGTGGCTGTGTTGGAGAAAGCTTAGGAAGCAACGAAACGTTAACGAACTTTAATCTCTGATATTTTGAAAACTATTGTCAGTCGAACTACAACAGGCATAAGGTCATTCGATAGCTTATCCAGTGAAAATACCTTGTGCCAAATTTCGACCCCAGATGTCGATATGGGGTGTAGTAATGGCGTGACATATTTTAGCTATTAGAATGCACATCTGTGAATTATTTCAAAATTTTTAGCCTCGAATCTGAATTTTAAAAGATAAAAAAAGTTTTGAAATGTCGATTTCTCGAAAAAGTTTAGATACTAAATTTATATTTTTGGTTTCAACATCTCGTTGTGGTTGTTAAATATAATTTTTCAGGTTTTCCAATTCAATCGAATTCATCGTCACCTTGTTACTACCCCCTATGTCGACATATAGGGTTGAAAATTGGCACAAAGTATTTTCCTTGGACAAGCTATCGAACAGCCTATTACAAATTCAGTTTCCTTATTCGGCTACGCGCTTTCCAAAATCGGGGGTCCGAAACGGCGAGAATTTTTGGGTCACTCTTTGTGTTTTTCGTTTTCAAGCTGCAGACAACTGCTGCCGACGGACAAGCCCCTAATTCTGTAACTCAATCGCGAAAGTGAATAAATGTCCCCGGTCGGTCGGTCGATCGATCGATCGATTATATTGGCGACCGTGCGAAAGACTATTACCGGGCACGAAACTCGGCCCGTTCTCGTTGGCATTAGGACAAATTAGAACCGTGCTTGGACCGTGGAATCAATTGTTGGCCCGTAATTCCCAGTGGCCAGGCTCGCCGTTGTCTCCGCTCGATGTAATGACCGAAACCGTGCAATTCCGGCACTCGACGCCCGGCTACGGGCGTCGAACGAATCCCTTCGGTCGATCCTGCTGGCTGCTTAATTGCTCCTCATCACTGTCTCGCGTAATTGGTGTCGAACCGTGAACGCACCAAGACAAGGAAGGAAGCGCCTAACGAACTGTCGCACCGACGCCCCTTAAATTCCGTTTTCGTTCCCCGGGCTGAAAACAATCCACCCGCGTACGTGACTCGGAAGACACTGCCCCTGTCTCGGATCTACCTCGATTTTTAGATCGACGGACATTCCGTACCCTCCCGGATCGTTAATTACGCGCGTCAGACTACCGAGACGGCAGACTTTTAATTCCTCAACCTCTGGCTACAGTGAATTACGGATCTAAAAGTTCCAATCACGATATCGGCCCCACCCTTTTCCCCTTGTTTATTAACCTTTCAAACGGGGCTAACGAATTCGTTCGTCATTCATCCATTTATTGGGCTGTTCAGACAGTAATTTCGTTTTTCGTTTAGAGCCTCCATTGTGCTTCCATTTTTTATTACTTAACCTCACTCTACTTCGCAAAAACATTGTATCACAGGGATGTTAATCCTAGCACTCCTAAGCCTCGAGCCGTCGCGCAGATTTTTCTTTACTCATATTTCCTTAAAAAAATTGATTTTACGAAAAGTTTTGTAATATTTAAGTGTCTGATACTTTATGAATATCTTACATTGCATTTAGATGTATGTTTATAAAATAGAAAGTAGATATATAACTCTCTTCTCTCGGAATAAATATTCACTTCTGACTGCATTGAATGATTGATTGTAATTTTACGGCATATCTTGAACATGTGGATAGAGGATGCACTTTTAGCAATCTTGGTATTGATTCGATCGTTTGAATTCAGAGAATCTTCAACACATATTCTGTTATCGTACGAACCAAAATATTTACAATCTGTTAATTTTTTATTATTTTTTATGGTGCTAAAGACCGAACAATATACAGAAAATCGATCATTTCAATTCAAATTGGCGTCATTTTCTAAATAATCAGGATTTTTATTCTCTTTTGGTATCAGATATAACCACATTCACACTGATTAAGAAACAACCTCATTTTTTCTGTTTCCATATGGTTTTCCTAAGCATACTCTGTAAAAGAATATACTATAACTCATACAATTTTGATTATTTTTACTTTAAAGAAATCGTACATATACTCCAAATACCAATGTGTGCAAAATCCAAATGCGAATAGTTCAATACTTTTTCCGAAAGAAATTCCTAAAAATTCACGCAAAAATAACAACAAAACAGAATTTTCTTTCGGTTCAAAAGAAATTCATAGCATATATAATCATAGACTCATGCAATTTTTATTATTTTTACTTTAAAGAAATCGTATATGTACTTCAAATACCAATGTGTAAAAAATCAAAAATTCCTAAAAATTCACGCAAAAATAACAACAAAACAGAATTTTCTTTCGGTTCAAAAGAAATTCATAGCATATATAATCATAGACTCATGCAATTTTTATTATTTTTACTTTAAAGAAATCGTATATGTACTTCAAATACCAATGTGTGAAAAATCAAAAATTCCTAAAAATTCACGCAAAAATAACAACAAAACAAAATTTCCTTTCGGTTCAAAAGAAATTCATAGCACACATATGATCATAGACTCTGTTCAGAATCTTCGTCACGACTCTGTCTGAATGTTGTGGTACAAGGGTTTAAGCCCGAAATTAAGTCGACCGAAACGATCGCGGCGCAGACGGGAATTTTCTGACGCGTCAGGCCCGACCCGAGATTCCTTTGATCGTTCGCAGATTGCTTCGCGAATTGCTCGCTGGCGGGAAATCGAATTTCCTGGGAATCATCGATACCGGCGAGCCTGGCCGAGCCCTTTGCGCGAATTTCGCAGCTCCGGCATTCGCAGAGTCGGAGCTCGTTAGAACGGAATACGTGCGTCCGATACGCATCGTTGGCCGGCGCGAGTGCATTTTCGCCTCTGCACGGCACGCACGTTGTAAATTTTCACGGGCTATGAGCCTGGAAATCGACTCACCGCCGCAATCGCAACCGAAACGCGGGTTCCGTGCCGTGATCGTATCGGAACCACGTGTAATCGGTTTATCTTTGACTCGGACGATACCTTATCTCCACAGAGGGTCTATTTCATCTCAATGCGATGATTTAACAACACGATGCTACGAACGAAATGTTTGAACAAAAGTTGCTTGCCGTAGAGAGGAATGTTATTTGATACAAATCTTTGATTTACGCCTGTTATAGAGAAAAAATTATGACAAAAAATTGTCCTACATCAATTTTCACTTAATCATAACTATAATGTTTACCGAATAGGCTACTGTACAAATTTTAATATACCTCCCAACATTTTTATCATGAGCCTACATAAGAAACAGGATCTACTATCTTTACCTAACAGTGTAAATGTCAAATATGTAATTGGAAATTCCGAATTTTTATTAAATAACAGATAAATACCTGTATTATAAGAATCCATATTAAATTTCAACAGATAGAACTAGCTAAGTAACTTGAGATAAAATCGAGACGGATTGATGGGTATTCTTAATAGACGAGAAACAATTGAAAATTTCTGATGTTTTAAACAAACGAAACTCAAAACCTTCCGATCCCTTATCATGGGCGTATAAACTTGTCAAGGACATCAATTCGAAGTTATTTCGTGAACTGAAAATTTTCGAATTAATTTCACCTATATTGAGGAAATACAGTGAACTCTCGATATATGTCAACAACACGGGTCTTGCTATATGTTTAATATGTTTATACTCCTCGGCGTACGAAGCCTCGAAGTGGGGATAATTCCGCGACGTTTATCGTCCAGGCCATGGCGACATACATAACGACATACATACATAATTTGTCGCACTACAAAAATAGCGATGGTGAAGTATAAGTTATTTAAGCAGCAGAATTCTCCAATTGCCAAAACAAATTTTCCCGGAATACATGTACACTACCGGCCATAAGTGTTTACCCACCCACATATTTTTTAACATTGTAGTCCACGGTTCTACGGTTCAGCTTCAATAACTTTGCTATTTCTCTGTTACTTTTTCCGATGCTATGATGGGACACTATTAGAGCGCGCGTTTCAATCGATAATTCTTTTCTCCCTGACATTATTTGAAATTTTCGCAAAATTCTTTAGGCACGTGAAAATCAACTGTTTACTGTATGAAAGCTTAATGCAGTATGAAGTGCAGTATGAAATTTGAGAAGACTAAGATACCTGTATTACCTGCGTTCATATTCCCTACTGACCGTTATAAAAATTTCAGAAAAATGGGTTTCTTTACCTGAACTCCAAAATTGTCGTTTTTCATAAAAAGCTGTAAAAACTCATTTACAGTACCTGATTGTGTATGTACAGAATATTTTGGATGTTTTTTTATTAGCCTTATAATTAGGATTTAATGCTACGGACATTTTCATAACAATAAAATACCTATTATTTGAATAGTAACGAAATTTGAAGGTGGGTAAACACTTATGGCCGGTAGTGTATGATCGTCCTCGTGCAAATTGAACGGCACGAAATCAATTGTCAGCCGCAATTCCCCAACCGCCGGTTTCGTGAAACGTTCAAGACCCGGGAAACACGTTTCAGGAAGCATTGGGGTTACATGGTGTCCCATAAGCGCTTGCTAATTGCCCGGCAACGCCCTTTCGCGTGACTACAGGCGAAGTTCGAACTTCGCTGGCGAATCGATCGACCGTTCTCAGCGAAGTTCTTTTTCCCGTGGAATCCGCTTCGACTTTGTCGCCGGGATCCATTAGCATCGTAAACAACGATGCTAAATCTGTCGTTTGCTCTCCCGACGAGCCCGCTTGCTCCTGGAAACCGGAGGAACTTACCTTTTTCTAGTCGGGAGACCGACGTCGTCGTCGGACTGCCATCAGGGGCAGCTCATAAATCGTCCTCCCGACTCCTCTCTCGTTTCTTCACGACCCACTTCTTCATGGAAACGGCACTTCTCTGACGATGTCTTTCATTCGTCATCCGAAGCGCCGTTGTAACGTAGACGCGTCGAATGTTTCTCCGTTTTTGAGCAACGCGCACGAACCCCTAACCGATCGTTTTTCCAAATCTTTCCTCCCCTTTATTTTTCGTAGACGGCGGATCGATTTTTACTTTCTGATGTTAACATGTCAAGGTAGACCATCGCGTTTCTTCCCGAAGTACACACGTGCAGACCACTTGTCAATTTTCAATGAAATTATACAGGGTGAGCCACTAACTATTACCACCTACTCCGAGAGTATGATAACTAGCAGAAAAGTTTTTCAAACAAAAGATCAACAAAAATCCCTGCTCGTAACCAAGCGAATCTGAGAATAGATTCTATTCAAATATGAAAGCAACGTGATAAGAATCTGCCTGAAAAGGAAAAAAAGGGGGAGGAAAGACACACGATAAAATATTAGGGGGACCCGTAAGTAATCAATTATTTTGAAATCTAAAACAAACTTCTTAATTTATTATATAATCTCCATCATTATCAAGGAGAGTTTGCCATTTTCCCTGCAAATTTTCAATCCCCTACTACTAGAAGAGTTGTAAAAAAAATTATACTTTTTAGAATATTTTGAACGCAGGCTGCCTTACCGAAAACTGTAAGAGAATACGTGTTTCCTCTTCAACGATCGGTACAGAACAAAGGCAAGACAAATTGTTTGCAAATAATTGATTACTTGTGGGTACCCCTAATATAAATGTTCTGAATGGGGCAAACGTGTTGCAAAGAAAGTTTGCTCTGTGAACGAAGAAATTCGGGATAGAACGTGGAATGAAATTTCCAGAGAGGAAGTGCGGCGATGATAGAACATTACGTCGGAGTTGAATGTACGTAATCGCGCGGAGTCATGCGCCAATCAATTTCTATCAGGAAAACCGCTAAGCGTCATTACTAATGACGAAGTCTGTCACTTTATCTCTCGGCCGGCCTCGTTAGAGTTTCGCGTACGCTGAGCTCCATTAGTAGAAAGCGCATACGTTACGCAATGCGAAACCGTACCCTTAATGCGCGTTATCCTCAGGATTCCCCTCGTTCGAACCAATTTACAGGTATTTGCAGAATACACGACGAAAGCTGCGCACTATCTACGAAGGATTACTGCGATCGTTGCGCATCGCTTTCATCAGCCGGCGCAGGGACACGTTCTCGTTGCGGGAATTGAACGCGCATCATCGAAATCCGATGATCGGTGTGCCGGCCGTCATCGATCTTATAACCCAGTGGGAACATTCTAAATTGTAATGGAGCAGCCATTCATGTGCTCGCAGCGCGTTGCAAATTATTCAACGTTACGCTCCGTGTGACGATGGAAACGACAAAATCGAATGACTATCGAGTTGGCCGTGAGGCTTCTCGCATGTTTTCACAAAATTCCATTGTTCAATTCTACTCTAGTAATTACGTTGGATATCTCTTTCTACTTATCAACTCGTTGACAATCATCCCTAAACAATCCTACAGCGTCGAATTCATACGGTCGTAATCGAAACTGCTGAGTTAACACTAGAACTACCGAGTAACAAATACAACTGATGAACATTGCTTTGTAATAATGTCAAGACTACATCTATTCAAACCTAATGCCATTTTTATTCTAGCATGTGCTTCAATGGAGAAGTTCGTTCAAAAAATTCTGATGAACACATTTTTATAATTTCAGTAATTGTGAAACAAAAAAAATTAGGAACCAGTGTTCAAGCTTGTTGAACACTTTCAGATCGTGCAAATCTCGAGGAAGCAACAGTATTACGAGTAAAATTCATTTTCGTGTCGACCATATACAGGGTGGGTCGCCACATTTTGCCATCTAGATTTACGTCATTAATGACTCTTTCATATGTCCTTTACACGTCCACCTACAAAAAAAAATGTACCATCAGAATGTGCCCCCCTCAAAACCATTCAACTTCATCCAAAAAATTGTTTGCTATGCGTAATAATAATGACGTAAATCTAGATGGCAAAATGTGGCGACCCACCCTGTATGACCGACATGGCGGTGTACAGAACTGCATCGAATGAATTGTGTGTGGCTGTACGTAGTGCTATTACTGCACAGAAAATAAAAACAAACAGTTTAAGAAGAGTTTTCAAAACTATTTAAGAGAACGTCGTGTGATAATAAATTATTTATTCTTATTATCATTTTCCCGCTAGAGATTCCGTAGGTCCATTGTAAAAATGTCCCAAAATTAGTGGAAAATCATAGTTCTCCAGCAGGAGCAGCCGAAGAAGATTTTCAGGAGGGAACTTCGCACGTCGGAGATTCGGTGACTAAACAGGCGGATGACAAGGCTTGTGAAATGTTCATAAAACGCGAATAAATTGACCGAGGTAAACCGAGCGAGCAAGAATCGCAAACATCGTTCGGCTCGTAAAGTGACGATTGTCAGCGCGCCACGGTAAACACCTGATTATTTCATTCGATGGGGCAATAACGCGGCGCAAACAATTGTGGCGGATCAATTATTGAAGAGTTATCGATTCGCCGGGGGAAACGAACGGGACGAACGATGTATATTTAATCCGAACGGCGGAAGAGCCGCGGCCAGGAAAAGTTCCGCGACGCGCGTTCTAGACGGTCTTCGCGGCGACTGGAAGCAACAGTTTGTCCTTAACGATTATAGCCTAATTACGGGAGCCGGGTCGCGGTTCGACGTCGAGGAACCATAATTTATGAATGCGCCCGGCGAGCTTCCCGCGAGAACCATCGGCCCGATTGCCTGGTGTCTGAAACGATCTAGCCACCGTGTCTAACACGTTCACGCGAACGTGTATTTATTGCTTTGAACCAAGTGGTTTATATAGCAAGTACGCTGTTATTACATTTGGCTTACATTAAATAGGTTTACATTGTTTTTAAATTCTAACGGAGCATTGTATAAGGAAATTATAAATTATTTTCAGACCTCTTATATCAGGTTTACGTAAGAAGGAACTAATACGAAGAGGGAAACAGTACTTGCCTTTGAGGAGCTTTGTTTCTAATGTATTACGTTCGTTTTCACAGTCTGGGCATTGCCATATAACATGATTTAGGTCTTGGAGTTCTGCTCCGCGTTGGCAAACACTGTTAGCTATAAAGTTAACCCTTGCCAATGAACCGTTTAAATTATAGTGATTGGCTCGACATCTATTAACAAAAACCAGAAAATCTCTGGGGAGCACAAGACCAGTGTACCATGGCTTGCCTTTGTCCTTGTGATAAAATCTAACGTAGTTCGCACCATTGACTGGACCTTCCTTTTTGATTAGGGTGTTAGTGGGACAATCTTGCTTGAATTTCGAGGTCTCTGGTTAGGTCAGCGATTGAAGCCTTGATATCCGGCGAAGGACATTCTTCGGTCGCTTCTTTCGCAAGTGAGTCTATTTCCTCGTTACCGATAATTCCTACATGTGCTGGTATCCAGATAAACTTAATTAAATTCTGGCCTTTGTCGTTTAACCCTTTGCACTACAATTCATAATACGATTTCAGTGATTCGAACTTTTCTTATAGTTCGTAATTTCCTAACAAGGAAGAAAAAGTATATCTATTGTATGGCTACATGTTCTCCAATACCTGAACATTAATGAAACCAGAAAAGAATTTTATTTCAGTTTAAAGGAAATTGATAACAAACGTATTTATTAGACTCTGTTCAGAATTTTCGTCACGAGTGTGACTCGATATTGCAGGGCAAGGGGTTAATATAAACGTAGAGTACTTAGTTTTAATTTCAATTATATGGTTACTGATACTATATTTCAAGGTTGGCTTCTGTAGTGATTTGATTGTATTTAGCGAGTCGGTGAAGATGAGAAAGTTTGTAGCATTACATATATAAATTAGCAATATCCAGTGCTCGGTTAATGGCGTAGCACTCTGCTGTGAAAATTGATGCGCGAACGTTTATTCGATTCGTCTTTTTCATCCGTTTGAAATTTTGTTGTGTGACAAAGTTTGGCAGGAAAGTGCATAATCGGAGATTAAGATATTAAACGACGGTCGCGAAACAGGTGGTCCAGTTGCGAAACTGACGTTCGTGAATGGATAACTATCCCTCGACTTTGCGACTGCGTCCTTCATCTCTTCGGAACGGCAATCCGTCACTTGGAGACAGCGAGCTAGCGGCGACGACAAACCTTCGGTAAAGGAACGTCTGAGGAGTCTCCACGAGGTACCATAATCCGACGATGATGAATCCTCTTGTCCTGTAATCCGTTCCCGTCAATCATCCCGGATAAAACTTCATTACCTGATAATAATAGAGAAATAGATGGATCCCCTTCATCCATAACGCGTCTCGCGTGCTGTGCCGTCGTTGCAATATCGCCGACGGTTCGTGAGAACAGACCTTTTTAATTCGCGTTTAATTCTCGGCGAATCGGTAATCAATTTCCCCAAGAGGCAGTTAGCCTTGTGATTCTTTTAAGTCGTATTTTTTCACGGGACTGCACGTGTATGCGTGGAAATAGGAGTTCAGGCGTTGATTTACTTAGAGCACACACGATGTTATCCACTGTACCAACAAATCAACTTAAATGGCAAACTTTTTATACGTCTAGACGGTCTAGACATTTAACTTGGAATAACTGTTGTTACTATGTTACGACTTATTTCGATTTCCGGATTCGAAAAAATGGTCAAAACATTCCAACTTGCAAGTCCTATTTCTAGACAATATCTACCTCTTGAACGGTAGTTCGTTTTGCTCAAGGTTTTTATTATTTATAAACAACGATATAAATGTTGTTTTAATTCGGTCTCGTTTTATCTCATTTCTCTATCCGTTTAACTTTTCGCAAGAGACAAATTTGACTGAAATGATGTCAGTTTCTATTCGATTACGTTTCAGTTAACTCGTACCATTCCAAATGACGCGAACTCTCTCAATAGACTGTATAATTTTATTTCGTTGTCGGGTTATAACCGTGCAGAATCGTTTAAACGATTCCTTGATTGACAAGTTTCGCTCGCGAAAATGCAGTTACATTTTTCCGATACGAGCAGACACGGATAATTGCGCTAAATTCGATTTTATTTTAACAATCTTTTGTTTCGATGTTGTTTTAATGTTTAATTAGTCGATTGCATCGATGAAATCGTGATTGATATTGGTACCTTGTTTACAGAGGATATGTTTCTAAATAATTTTAGATGTATTAAAACAAATGGTTATCGATGTTTATTAGCTCCATTATGTTCGATATACGTTTCACATTATATGTATAATATGCATTAGTACGCCGGACTAAAGCAATATTGATATGCAATGCAATCTGTTTGCACAGAGTAAATCAAGGGAAACAGAACGTCTGAACATCTCGATTGAATATGCTAAAATACGTTCAATGCTACATGAATTAAATAGATCCATTAATAGACCTGTTTTCAATCTCCATGCAATGGTTTCTGTAAAGTAATTCAAATACATGAAATCCTGCATTACATGAACACCCTTTACGCTATGTGAATGCCCTATTGTATGAACACCTGTTATTTGAACTGTCTATTGTATTGGCAGTGCATTTCCTATTACAATACTGTATGTAAATACAGTAACAATAAACGTTTACATATTTGCTTCTGCAGGATGAAATCTATTACAATGATTCGGTATGAAATTGACGTAGTATTTGGAACGTTATGTCTATCGTGTCTTTGAAAGCTACACGCACAGTATTGAAAAGCAGGGACCATAACTGTTATAACCGAAGAGAAAAAAATCATGGAATGACAGGTATTTCGTCGACTTAAATCTTATTGGTTACAAATAAGGATTACAAGTAATCGAAAATTTTTTCTTTCATTTTCTCTCATTGAAATGAACTTCTCTCGTTTCGATCACGATCTCGTTTAGTTGAAAGTTTGAATTTACTATAGATTTTTACGATTCCGAGCTACTGTGCGTCGAGTAAAACGCAGATCCAACGCCGCCGCATAATTCCCTCGTAAAGACGGAATTGAGACGATGCTTTCGGCCGGTTTACGGCCGTCGGAGTGACAATTCCGCGGCTCCACGCCCCGCCTGCAACGTTGCAATTAATTTTATTAACCGCGGCGGCTGGCGGAGCCGCAACCAGCAGCAATCCGATGGTTGATGAACTCTGTACCCCCCCATCTCGACGAGCACTCAGCCAGCAGTATCTTAACCCCTAACTGTCGAACAGACGCCACCTAATCTGTTCTCTTTAATTCAGCGCGCCCGGTAGGAACGTTTTATCTTCTTGAACTTTGACCTATTCTCCGCCGGTTCGTTTGGAAAAGTTGATGCCTTCGTTTGAACTAATTGGTGCACGGATCTCGGCAAAAACGGCCGGCTGGATTAAGTGAAGGGTAGTTTCACTGTATTTGTTAGCAGACTGTGGAAGTTTATGTAGATTTACGCTTTTGTAGGGACGTTCAAAGAAATTGGAGCTTCGAGGAGCAAATTTGATCAAAGAATTCACTGAGTTCAGAGTGAAATGACACTCTGCTGTGCTCTATTGAACTCTGTGTTTTCGAATTTTTGGGAGCTGTTGAGGTGAACGTCCCGGTGGTAATACAATTAATATAATGAAAAATGAAATTTAGTAGCATAAAGTAGAAACACTCATTAATATAAATTAAACTAATCATTATATAAAATTCAGTTATTAATTAAAAAATATTATTTTGAAACGTGTGTCATATCTATAACAAATCTTGAAGAATTGCATAAGTTTTTTTACTGGGAAATCTCGCTAATTTATTAAGGGAATATTTCACTGTATCTGATATTTTATGTTACGAGAATGAATTAATAAAATAGATATACTTTAATATGTAAATCATGTATTCGAACGTGCAAGAAAATTAATTTTTTTACTATAAAATTCCTCAATATACCAGTAGGGGATTGTTGTGTTGTACAGTCTTTTTTCGATATACAGGGTGTTTGGTAACTGGTGGTACAAGCGAAGAGGGGATGATTCTACATGAAAGAATAAATCGAAAATATAGAATAAAATTTGTTCATCAGAAGTTTCGTTATCGAGAAAATCGAGTTTGAAATACAGCGAATACGCATGCTATTCGATAGGAATTGTCTGACACGTCTGATCATGACCAACCAAATCTACTTCCTGCATATACTAAAGCACACAAACCTGACAAATCTTCAAAGTCAATTTTCTCGAAAACAAAGCCTCCAACGAAAAATGTTTATTCTATATTTTCGACTTATTCTTTCATGTAGAATCACCCCCTTTTCGCTTGTACCACCAGTTACCAAACACCCTGTATATCGCAAATACCTGGCTGATAAAAGTCGCAGAACTATTACTGTACCATTAATCATGTTATATAGTAAATTGCAATAAATAATGTTTATTTTTGACATCTGTGTAGTCTAGTGTATTTTTCTTTTATAAATTAAACGTGGCAGAAACGAAAGAACAAAAATATACACAGGATCATTTAAAACATGGAATGTCGTACATATTATGTGTTCGGTTAATGGGACAATGTAATTCGGGTATTGGGACATGCACTGTCAGGTTGTCCGCTAACTGGGACATCGTACCGTTTCGTATAATCGTTAAAATAAATACGCCCAACATGATTTTGAAGTTTGACTATCCTAACTTTCAGTAATTATATAGTATTAGCTTCCGAATTAAACGAAACGGTATTATGGTGGTTTTACACGTTAAATAAAGATTCCTTAAGCCTCCGGATACTGTGACGTTTACCTTACGCGGCACTGTACGATACTTGTTTTATAAATCTTGAACGTTTACTTCCTTTTCGCCGTTAAAGCAAAATCCATGAAGGGATCTCGCGAAAAGATGAGAAAAGATTAAGCGATACTTACATTTCCGAAACGGAGCTTTCGCCCCCCGGGGATCAAATCCCGAATAAATGTAACAGTCGAACCATCGTTCTCCATAGAACGCCGTAGAAACTGGCTCGGAGGATAAAGACATTTATGGGGCCCGTCTCATGAAAGCAAAATCCGCGATTACCCTCATGTTTACTTGCGACGTTCAACGGCGATCGCCCTGTGTTTCCCTCGCATGCAGACACCCTGGCTTATTAGAGCATACATTATTCTCCTCGCGAGTGTTCCGCCGAAAAGTATGAAAGCCTCTCGAGAAGGAAAATCTGTTGTCATATCCGCGCGTGCAAACGCACGTGATACGTTTATAGCAATTCGTCCAGCGTGACCGGGCAAAAACCGCGTAAACCACTTGGGGCTGACCGGATTACCGAATAGCAAAATAAACCGCTAAATTTTGTTGAGGCTTAAGCACCCGTGAATTGTAGAATTCCCGCGGGAATGAAACTTTTACGCCCCGTGTCTACCGGCGTGCTCTCATCGCAACGACCATGAATGCGCCACTCCGACGTCGTAACATGCAAATGGGGGGAAGAATTCATGGCGACGCATGAATCTCTTCTAATATACATATTCATCCGTAATTTACATTTCCGGCGCGTTACACCGGCCGCGGCGCAATTCGTTTCAATTCTTCGCCGGAGTCGATTTCCCGGAGCTGCTGCGATCAACGATTCCGTCGCGGCCTGGTTGCCTGCCAAAGATCGGCCGAATTAGATCGGCTATTGCACCGTCACGGATGCTTCATAATCGCTTACTTGATACACGACCTGTCTGTTTGTGTGTGTGTGCGTGCGTGTGTTCAACTACTTAGAAGGAAGTCTCGGGTGGACGCTGATAACGGCTGTGTGTATCTTCTGCGTTCCCAGCGATACCGATACAGGTGCCCTGAAGGGGTTACGTGACAGGAGCTCGGAAAATGGCGAAAATTAATGTTTGACGGTGCACGTCTTTTACATAGGAACAGTTGTTTATTTGTACAGTAGGTCACGAAAATATTCGGACACCCCACTATACTTTTGACTATTGTAGTCCGTAAAAATTTATGCAATAAAAACAAAAACAGGTTTCACGTATGTTACTATGCAACGGGTAGTTAACAAAAACACAAGAGATGTTTATTTACGATAAGCGATTACTAGACAGCGGATCTTTATGCAAAATAAAAATTGTCCATCTGAATTGCATCGAACAGGAACGAAATAGAAGTGTATTTTCTTTCCTAATATGTTTAATAGGTTGACAATAATAGAACTGTACTTTCAAATTTTTCTAATGTTCTTATGATACTATTTTAACCCTTTGCACTCGTATGTCACACTGGTGGTGACAATGCTAATTTACTCTACAACTCGTATGTCACACTGGAAGTGACAATACTAATTTACTCTACAACTCGTATGTCACATTGGAGGTGACAAAAAAAAAATTTTTTTAAATCTATTAAATGGTGGCGAAAACTTTTTTTCTGGGGTTTAGAGACAAGTGCCATTAATTCATACATTTTGTATAAAGTTTCATGTAATAAGAATGGGGTGAAGCCAATAACTCATTTACGTTTCATACGTAAGTTGGTTCTTTCCTTGGTGGGGGATTTCAGACAAAGAGCTAAAAAACGCGGGCGACCATCAACATCAGATGTAGAGAATCGACTTGATGGAAAACTTCACATTTTAGTACCTCATCCGGAAAAAAACATAACGATTGTATGGTCTGTTCTAACAGAAAAGCTAAGGGCGAAAGGAAGACAACTGTTTATTTCTGCGAAACATGCGAAAGACATCCTTTTCTGCATGTTGGAAATTGTTTTAAAATGTATCACACTGTAAAAGATTACAAAAAATAAAACATTTTATATAAATAATTAATGAAATAAATATAATACGAATGAATTCTACCACTGTAAATTACTTTAATTCATTTATCTAAAAATAATTACAAGTTGACACGCAACAACTTTGAAAATAAATCGAGTGCAAAGGGTTAAATCACGCCTACTCGTTTTGGTCAAAAAAATTGATGTCTTTTGTTTAGCTACATTTACTCTAGAGAAGTTCAGTGGGCGATTGAATTATTAACTTTACACTGCAACAATCAATTTCTGAATGACATCACATCTATACTGAATTCTTATTAATTTTTGTTTGCGAATTGCAAATATATATTTAGTAATACCATAGGTAACCGCCTTATGAATAATATATAACGAGTGTCGTGTTTACTGTTTCAGGTACGTATAAACGTGGAAGAGCGCAGGGGATCTGGTTGGAGGTGCGCGCAAAGCGAATGTGGTGAGACGCCGACGAATCGCGTAACAAAAGCACGATTAACACTCTGTAAACGACCGTAGAACGCAATTAAATCGGTCGCAATACTACTTTCTCTGCCACTGTTCCTCTCTGTGTATCTTTCTCTGTCGGTATGCGCCGTCATAAACGGGCCCAAAGGCCGTGCCCTGCGCTCGACGGTCGAACAAAGCTCTTCCGGCCAACCGATTTATTTGTTCGGCTAATGTACATTAGAACGATCGTTGATTTAGAACGATTGGTCGCCGCTCGTTACAAGTAGCAGCGAGCTTATGCGGAATTTCGGTCGGAATCAGCGAATCGAATGTAACCCGGCCGACATTCGATCTCTATCTCTCTCTCTCTCTCTCTCTCTCTTTGGTAGAGAAGATGAATTTGGCTCGGCTTCGAACGATTCGCCGCGTTTGTCCGTGAATTCATCGCTAACCCCGTTGATTAATTAAGTATTCCGATGAATGAGCGAGCCTCGTTTGGCTCATCGATTGCTCCGGTCACTGCCTTTTGCATGAGACAAATTGAAAAACCGATTACCGGTTTACAAAAGATCGAATAGACGTTCGCGTGCTGATCAGCTTGCTTGTTCGCGAGATTGATAAACGCGTTCCACACGGAACGTCCCTGTTGTTTCGACTGTGCACGATACTTGTTCGCAAAACATTCTTTGCTTTTCTGTTCCAAATTTTCTAAAATTGCATCTCCATTCTCAACTGTAGTACAAAGAATATTGTTCATATTTAGACGTTTTAGGTAGCCTGCGGTTCATTGATTGTTCATTCTATTTCAAGCCAATGAAATCAGCGTTTGTATTTCTTTCTCGTACTGTTCGAAATGTGTTGCTTTAATCAACGAGAACTGCTGGAGCATTGTGTCTGTTAAACATTTATCGGCGTGTTCGTACGATCATTTACACGATACATCAAGTCCCGCTGTCACCGAATACGCGAAACGATCCACATTGTTGTAACATTCGATGTGTTTCCATTTCTCTGTACCTGCTTACACACCGCTGAATCGAATACCGTTCAAGATAGTGAAATAAATAAATTGAAGTTCAATGTATGTCACTCTTGTCCCACTCATTTCATCGGAGCCTTTGCTCGCCGTGCGTGTTCCTTCGATTCGAGTCCTTAGCTTCGCATTATGGTAAGTTCAACTATTATTTATCGATTACGTGTCCGCTCGCGGAAGACTCTTTCACGCTTTCACGCTTTCATTTGACCTTTCGGTGCGACGTTCCGCGAGCACCGCAAATATTCGCTGAACATTGCGGGCATTCATCCACGCCGCTTGTTTATACCAGGCGAAATGCAGTGTTTATTATTTTTTTTTCAAGAAAACAATTTGGCAGCTGAAAACGTTCGCGTTTCAGAAAAAAAATTGCTCCCCGACGAACGTTGTCGACGCGCCAACGAACTCGCGATAGTTCACGAGCCAAACGCACTTGTGCACCGAATTCTTTCGAAATTCCCCCGAGATTTTTCTTGTACAACAAAAAGTACCGACAAAAAGTTAATTTCCCGTTCAAATTTCGTTTGGAGAAAACATTGCGACGAATTCACTGTACCATCGAAGTAACAGACTTTCTTAAAAAATGGAAAACTACGTTTATCGTTAGAATACGAATACACATTCTTTCCCGTGGTGTGCTATAAAAATGTCATGACCGGTTGAAAATATTTTTAGGAAAGCTAGGCGGCAAACTCTTTGCACACTTGTCAGGCAAATTTGTCAGGTCGAGTCGTTGAAATGCGTTTGTACGGAAAAAGGTGTTTTCTCACCAAATAAAACCATTTAATTGGTGCGTCAGAACTTTCGATGTTTGCGCTCTCTCGGAACTGAAAATACAGAAGTACGTTTTCCCACGGGTCTGCGCGTTACTCGAATTTATTTCTCGTGAAAACACTGCGCGCAAAGTTCCCGGAGAAACGAGCCCGTAGGAGCTCGCTCGTTCCCGCCGAAGCGTTAGAAGAGCGCAGGCCTCGTTGCCGAAAACTGTTCCCTGTAAAATATGAATATCTTTTTACCAGCAGTTCGTGAGTTTTACAAGCGTTATAGCGCCGATGGAATTTTTGTGATCCGTACGTGACTATGGCCGCGCTACGCCGTGGCCCAGTCAAGCGTGCAGCAGTATAGTTCTCGCGGGTTTTTGATGCGACGAATGATCGAACCGGCACGGGTCATCCGGGTATTCGAGTGAAACACGGATCACGTACCGAGCAACATGCGAAATTTCTAGGTTTAAAATGTTTTTCTCTATCGGCCGGGATATTCAACGAAGAATCGAATCACTGCGAATCGACCGAGACCTCGATATCCCGTTTCACAATTTATCGGCGATAGCGGAATTCATGCCGGACCCAACAAAAGTTACAGTCGAGCTGTATGGCCAGTCGATATGAGCACTTCGTTAATTCCGAATACTGAAATCCATTCGGAACACTACGCGACGCGGGAACAATTTGGTGGACACGCGCGTACTTCGCCATCGAAATCAATACAATTCACTTTACGCGACAAAAGGTCCGCGAAGCTGGTCAATTACCGAGTTATTTGCAATTACCGGATTGCACGCGTGTACCGCGATTATTGCCAGTCCCAGCTCGGTCTGTAAAGTACCTGCCAACGGAACAACTTGTTATTTACAACAAATGGTGCTCGGAAACCTTCGTCATTCCACGATGAAGTTTAGTAACAAATTTGGTTGTTTGGTCATTTGTTTTCGTGGATCGGTAGAAAGGAACGTTTGTTACAAAAGGATTACTTGTGGCTGCTGCAAATGTCATTTATGCTTGTCGGTGTAACGGCTCCCTTGTGCTTTACTCATTTGTATACATGCTGTGAATGTATCATAAACGTGGTTGACAGGAAGTAGTCTTAAGAAAATATTTCTTTTGCTGGTCGTATAAATCAAGTCGAAATTAATTAAAGTAATCGTATATTTCAAACACTGTTAAGACAAGCAAAAACATTATGAGTTGCAGTTTGATAGAATAAAAAACAGCATGATTTTATTAAAATTGTAGATGAAAGTAAGACCTAAAGATCTGAAGTAAGACCTAGCAAATATTCTTTATCCGAGCAAATATTTTGCAACTGGTTGAAGTTACAAGACAAATTTGCACGGTTTTAAGTCTGCTATAATGTGCATGTAAAATATATTTTTTTATTCGTCACCTTTGCGAGTTATGAAGGTGACCATTATTTTTTTAGATTCATCCGCCCATTCTTTTTACACATTTATGAAGTAGGAGTCATTTTCAGTCAAAATCATAGGGTAGAAATATGCCGATTGTTTCGTAAATAATGCATAATATCAATTTTTTACCTAATATGATTTCGACTGCAAGTTACTCCTGCTTCATAAATGTGTGAACAAACTGGGGGTATGAATTGAAAAAAAAAAATGATGGTAACCTTCATAACTAGAAAAAAAATATTTTAACTGCACCTTATAGCAGATTTAAACCAGACTTCAACCAGTTTCGAAATATTTGCTCGGGCATTTACTGACGGACACTCAGTACATTTTAGTGCGAAATACAGTTTCCGTAAAATGAAATCGATAGACGCAAGTACAGAAAGCCTTCTCTCGCACGAGTTGTCCGACACTTTGTACGAAGTTTCCGCTGTCAAAGATAAATTCCGAATTCGGAAAGATCGGCGATTCGGAAGCTTGGCACGAGGTTGGAATCCCCTAAAGTAGTTATTTGGGTAGCACTTGTCTCAAAGTCTCGGGTCACGGGCGACGGGGCCGGAAGTCGTTCGGGGTTGGCGACAGAAAATAAATCAATATCGATATGGCGATCGGATCAGCTCATCGAGCAGAAGTGAGGTAATGGTCCATTCCGGGGCTATCAAATCTGTCGGGGTTCTCCGGCGTCTCTTCTCCGGCCTCGCTATGTTTTTTTCTCTCTCTTTTTTTTTTGTTTTGCCATCCCCTTTCCGACCACGTTTCGCCGTTCCAAGACTCTGTTTCCACTTGATTTTCCCGCGCCCTCGCCCCGGCCTCGTTCCCGTCCGCCCTATTTATCAGAGCACAGGGCTTCGGCGAAAGGTCCGAGCGTTTTGCTATTTTCTGCACCCTCCGCCGTTCCGCTTCACCTAAACCCGACCCGGCTGTACCCGCCGCCTTTTGTACCCTGCCCACCAGATCGGATATAAACTCCCTCGCCTAGAAGCTCCGCACGCCGGCAACGAAACGACCCGACGCGACCACCGAAAATCCTGAAACTTTACTTCTGCTTTCACCGCCTTACTCGATTATTCAGGAATTTAACGTTACGACGCAACCTTTGTTCTCTGTTACGTTGTCGCTAAACTGCGGATCTGTCTCAAATTAGAACAAATTCACCATTGACCGCAAGGCGGATACTTTTCAGGATTTTATGCCAGCCATGGCTAAATTCACTGATACTTTTACTCTCGATATGATTTTGAACCTTGAGCTTTGGGATCAACGATGATATTCTTGATAGATCTTACACAGCGTGGCCCGAATAGGCCTGAAGGATGTAACTAGAGTATTAATAACAGTATTAGTATTAGTATTAGTATTAGTAACTAACGCCATATCCACATATAAAATTTCGGGATGCAAAGGGCCCAGCCGATTAAGATGGTCAAAACTGCCCTTAGACGTTTTTCAATGATTAATGAACCAATCGAAAGCTGACCAAGAAAAACCCCTCTGAGCAAAATTTCAACCCCCTATCTTGTTATAGTACTATATTGGGTCACTAAACAACTAAATAGCATGTTTCCATATTTTTGAGAAACCTGCATTTTTCCGATTTTTGGGGGTTTTTCATTTTTTACGACCACAGTTTTTATCCAAAAAATCTGAAAAAATTCTCAAAAATCCGCCTTAGGGTCCAAAATATACTACATTTTTTTTTTCAGAATTTTAGGAAGCATCAGAGTGCGGAAAATTCAAGGAAAAGCTCAAAATCTAATTTACCCTGTAACTACCCTCACGAGCAAGATAGGGGGTTGAAATTTTGCTCAGAGGGGTTTTTCTTGGTCAGCTTTCGAATGGTTCATTAATCATTGAAAAACGTCTAAGGGCAGTTTTGACCATCTTAATCGGCTAGGCCCTTTCCTTCAGCTCCTTGTTGTGTGGGGTTTATTGATGTAGACGTACCACCTTCAACACTAAACCACCATGGTCAAATGACCGGTTTTATATTTTGGAATTATTGAAATTGAAAAAATTCATTTATATGGAAATTAATGGAGTAATTATTTTTGTTCAAGCATCTGTTTATACTGTAAATTGTGGACATTCACAATAAATTTAGTTTTGCCATTTTTACAAGGTGACGTTTACCAAATACTTTCAATGCTTGGTAGGTTTAGTGTTAAGTAGCCCCACAGAAAAAAGCTATGAAAGTAGCTTTGAATAGCTATGAAAATACTTGTAAGATTGAAAACGAAAAACGTAGAGTGTAAGATAATAGCAAGGAGCGTGGAGAGTAGCTTCCGTTGAGTGCAATAAAATTGCTAGTGACTTAGGTGAACTATTGCATGCATCAATCATCTATTGTACGCGCCCCACGTTTTTCGTTTTAAATCCTACGAGTACTTCCATAGCTATTCAAAATTCACAATCACAAATTTTCAGGACTATCTGTAGGGGAAACATTATTTTATACTTTTTAGTCCGTCTTAAAAACGTGGTGTATTAAACAATTTTTAAATTTAAATAATTATTTCTACTTTTCAGTTTTGTGTGTGTTGTCATCCAGTTCTGAGCTATGTTTAAAGTCCCTAGCTCATCGGGAAGTTAATTCAAATTGCAATTGTGATGCTCGTTGAAAATATTGACGATATCTCCATTGAGTTAATGTAATGGACCAACATAAATCTCCGAGCAGTGTTCTGTAACGCACAAAAAAGGAATAACAGGAGAGTTATTTAAATTTTACATCGTTCAGTCTCATTCGGGCCATTCTGTAGAAATAGCCGATGATTTTATCCGAATGCCGCCTTGTCGAGTCCGAAGAAATAATTCTGTCGCCGAAGTAACATGGCGGTCGATGCGTTAAAAGTATGATGGCTCCAGGGGAGCGGTGAGTGCGAGGAGTCAAATAACAGAGCTCGCAGCATGCAAAGTCGGGCAAGTCCAGAGAATCCAAGTTCCTCGAATTCGAAACTCAAACACGAGCCGGATGTCTGCGCGTTCTGCCGTCAACGTGGCCAACAGGTCGGGGCGAGTTAGGCTAAGTGATTTAATAATTCACGGGGAAGCGAAGTTCCGGTTCGCCGGGGGCCCTTAATTCGCTGCTAAATAGAAGGTCCGCCGGCGAGAAGACGTCTCCTGGAACCAAACGATGACCATCGAAGCGTCCCGACGACGATGAAGAACACGGTTGAAAAGCGACCCGAAAATTCGTCCGTTTTGGAACCTTTTTGTCGTGCCAAACGATAGCTTATATCGGGACATAAATTCGTGTAAATTTTCAAGTTGATTTAATCATTTGTTTCTGTGATGTCAGAGATTAAAGTTCGTTAACGCATATACCTAAAACGTTACGCGATTTCAGTGACTATTTTTAGTTTTCAGTTATAGTATAGATACATATGTCATAAAGAATTAACACGTTGACTGCCATGTCACTTATATGTGGGTGACGGAAATATTTGCTCAGGTTTTAAAATTAATTTTTACGTTGATATATTCATTGTACCAAATTTAATTAGGATCTGTAAAATGCAAGAAAGTTGGATGACCACTCAATATCATACATCTAATATTTTTAAATTTTTATTTCGTTAAATAACTTACTTTGATTTTATGGAATTTTTTAGGTTCTAGTTTCGCAGTTAAAGTGTTAATCTGTGCTAATACTCTTGAACTGTTCATCCAGATCGCCGATCTAACCGGAGGTTTGAGTGGTAGCATCGAGAAGATTTCTTGATCCCTTGTCTCTCGGATAATAATGTTTAGATGTCCTTTTTATATTTAGATTGAAAACTATTTGCTTCGGAAGGTTTCCTTTTTTCAAGGGGTTCGTGTTTGTCTTTACTTATCGATAAAAGCTCTTACGTAGCGAAAGGACCGAGTGTTTGCGGACGGTACGTTAGTTTTAACTTCGTCGTACCCGAGAGAAAGATTCTCTCAGCAGTGGCGGCGGCGTAATTCCATTACACATCAGATCGATTGACTGCAAACGGATACGCGAAGTCTTCTTCGAGGACCGATCCAGCGAACGAACCGATCGACAATTACCCGCCATTTTCGGGTCCTCGCAGACCTCTAATAATCATTAGATTGTAGAACATGAGATGTTCGATTTTAATTAATTTGATTAATTAATTTCTAGTGATAAATACTTTAAATCAAAATAGCAAAACAACTGGATGCTACACACTTTTTGCAACACGTTTCTTAATAAGTTCCTTGACAGTATCTTGAACGTCTTCTTGATTGCTGCGAAAGCAAAACGTCAATATGCAAGGTTAGACGCACAAACAAAACAAGTAAACTAACAAAGGAAAGTGTGCAGCTACATATACAATATGCCAACGAAGACCTTTTAATAAAAAAATAATTTAAAATACTGGTAAACCAAAAACGGACATTTCATGTATTAGAAGATAATACAGTGAATTATATCCCACGGTTGGGGATAATTCCGCGACGTTTATCATCCAGGCCTTGGCGTCATATATAGAGTACATTGTTCCACGAGGACTACTTGGACTTTATGGAGAATGCTCGCCGATATAATAAGCAGAGAAGATTAGGGCTCAGTGTCCCGTTGCAATTCGGCGAAGTTACGCATCTCTCTCCGCAGCAATGGCGGCAAGATTATAAGTCCATAATGGAAAAACTTTGCTCCTAAAGAACGGGTCCGTCGATTCTGCGCCGGCAGCTGGCTGACTTCTTTATTTACCTTCACGATGGGCGAAATTAACGAACTTGCTGCGTCCACGGGAAGAAGGATCTCCGGTCGACGGGACCGTCAGGTTAAACAATAAATCTCCCCGAGTCGTAATTACAATCCTCTTCTTAATTGGACACCGAAGCTCTGGACGCTTCGCTCAAGTTTCTTTGTTCAATTATTACTACGATATCAGTGTCCAACAAATACCAAGGGAAGGTCGTCTTTCAACACCGACCTCGGTTTTTAAAGGATTCATTTTCAATGGAAGAGATTCCTCCTTAATTTAAAAGGATTTTAATGCTTTGATAATATGAATTAAAAATATCAAATCCCCATATTTAAACATTTTTTCCCGATGTAACCGTAAAATGATTTTTACCTACAACGATTCTGTAAACTGTCTCGAATACGACATATCTTTTCCATAACGTCATGAACGTAGTTAAGCAACGATTAAAGGGAGCGAGACACTTTTGTCGGTAATTTTTCTATTTACTTTCAAGCTACCAAAAAAAGCGAAAATCTAGATTTCGTTTTCGTTTACGAAAAACCCGACTTTCGAAACGAAATTGGTTTCGAACAGTGTATTTACATATACATTCGGAGCACTTCCGATCAATTGAATTGCAGAGAAATTATTTTCTTCGTAATGATCTCTGTGTCTGTACAGAATATTAAAAAAATTCTGCTGTAGGTTCATTGCCCAGAGTGAAGGAAATTTTTCACGAAAAAGTAGGCAAGAAATATGGGAAGCAATCTTTTCACGTGATGCTTCGTTTCCTAGAAAATAGACTTTATCCGTTAAGTAGAACAGGTGAGCTATGGGCAGACACATCGGTCAAGCTTTATTCAATATCTTGCATGAACGAGGAACATTTTTATTCCGTTATCAACCTAACCGTGATTCGTATCTGCGTATTACCCATCATATACAAAATGCTATACGCTTGAAACAACAACCAAGAAGATTAACTTATTCCTCTGTATAAAAAATGACAAAAATTAAAGTTTTAAGGCGAGGAATTCACCGATTCAAAAGTTACGCGTGTTTATGTATTCCGGCGATTTATGTATTCCGTGTCTAAATTCCATTTATTTGTATAATGTGTTATCTTTTTGTCACGGAATGTAAATTTGAAACTCCTAGGCCGCTCTTTCGCCGCGTGTACGAAAACACCGATGAATATTTGCGGCATGCAAATAATCGAGAATCCGTCGGCGAATCCACGGTTCCGTCGCGTTAGCACGTCGCATTTCACACGACACCGGTAACCGCGAGAACACGGATACTCCAGGTCCTGATTAATATTCATTAATTGATACGAGCCGCGAGGACGTCCCGCCACTAGATATAACGATCCCTCCAATTAAAACTCTGTTCCATTTGAGCTCGTTCTATTTCGGCGAATCCGAACGCCGCCGTTCTACGCGAATCAAGACGGTGACAAAGTAATTGCGGTTTTCGTCGCTTCAACCTTTGCCGCCTGTCTCGAGATGCTTCGAGGATCTTTCAACAAGAGGCACGCAAGTTTCGATTGGTCCTTGGCTAAAATCCTGTATCGTTTAGCGCACGTTTGATTCAAGCCCCGATAACAAGCGAGCGATTTGAATTTTATCTCGCATCCGTTACTGTTTCATTGAGTGGTGCTTGAGAATAATGTTAGTCTTCGATATCTGTGGAAAAATGTCAACATATTCCGTCTATATTTCGTTCTCTAGTGTGCACACTTGAAATCTACTACGACCCAAAGCAAACATTTTATAAACATATTCTTCTGATTGTATACTCGAAACTGGTTAAATGTAGCTGCATTTTTCTTGCCGCAACCTGCTCAATTGTCGTTCGAATATGTTCGTGTGTTACACTCCATCGTAAAATGGAGTTCACTCTATCGATTTATGCAAATGGTTTTTGCTTTCGCCGTTGCGTAATATCGCTACGACATTGTCGAAGCAAACGCGTAAAAATGCAAGTGATTTTATTGGACGGGCTCAAAATAGAATCGCGAACGTTATTTCCGACATTAATCGATCCACAAGTTCTTATAAAGGCGGCCATGAAGCCCAGACTTGGAGACCCTCGAACATTTATACGCCCTCTTGAAGAGGTAATTAAATCAAGAATATCATTCACCATCATCCTCGATGAAACGATTATGGCTTCGAATAGAGGAGCAATGGGGATCTACGTCTCGAGAATATTGTGAAAATTTAGTAACAAATATGCCACAAAGATTTGCTTTTAATAGAGCAGTCAAGGGTCTTTGAAGGAAGTACAATGTTTACTCGATATATGTCCAAAACAGAGGTCTAGCCAGGGACATATAATGACCAGGAGATTTTTGATCCACGCGTCCTCGAGCTCCTTGGCCCTCACGGGGTATACTCCGCGGTAGTGGGGATAATTCCGCGACATTTATCGGCCATGCCTTGGCGACATATATAGAGAATTAGCTGTATGTCCAAACCACGGGTCTAGCCTCACACTCCTCGGCGACTGAGATGTCTCTGGGACTTTTATGGGCGAGGCATTCGGGACATGTATAGAGTAAAAACTGTATTCAATATATTTGTTTGTTAGCAAAATCAAGACAGAAGATATCTGCGATAACTCACATTCTCGGCAGACTTTCGCGGCTGTGTCGACGCAACAATGCACGAATCACAACCGAACTTTGCAGGATTTAATCTGCTAACTAATAAATCCGGTGGTACACGCGAGGCACGCGTCTCCGCATTACAGAAACCACGACGCAGCTGGGCTAGCTCTCGGCCCGTAACCGTAAATTATAAACCCCACTTCTGCCCGCAGCATTCATTTTTATGACGAGCGTGCTGCGAGGAAAAGTGAAAAAAGAAACCTCGTTTTCGTTCTACTTCGAGGAACGAGGATTGTAAAACTCGTCGTTGGTGGGGGTCATGGGAATCACGAGGAAACGGAACACGACCGCGACCGTCGCGCTGCTTTTACGGCGCAATTCCAAGCTGTTAATTATCGTCGCGCGTTTTCGCGTTGCACTCGCGGCCGCGTTAATAAAAACGGCTATAGTTCCACGCCGCGTTCCGCGGGCGAATTAATTTCCGCCGTTCGCGGTCTCGATAGGGAATCGTTTAAGGGAGGATTTTCGTTTAAAACACGAAAATCGACTAATATCTTGCGCGGAATTGGCGCAGCATGGAAATGTAATATATTGGGGGATAGACAATAACTGATAATGAATATTAACACTGGACAATTATTGCGTACGAGATGCAACGACGATGGAGGAATAATCAATATACAAACGACAATATCGATATTTGAATATATAATATATAATAATATCGATGTAATATCGATATTCGATATTTCGAATTTCACACCATACATACATTACGACATTCGTTATCTACACTTCAGCCAATGATATTAACATTTTTTTCCATAAAACTACATATTATAGAATTTTATCATTTATGAGGTACAAAGATACATTTACTGCTTAGATCATTTACCGTTTTTCTTTAACATGTGACTTACGCAACTATTTTTGAGGAGCGTGTGAGGGTCTAATAATTTTTTCACATATCTAATGTCTTCTAATGTCTCGAAAAAGAAGTTCGGTTCCAATTTTAGAGAATCCACCTGGTTTGAACGAGAGTGCGCGAATACTTTTGTCGAGCACTGTACAAGTTCGGAATTCGTTTGCATGGAAAATATTCCGCGGTGATTTCGAGCGCGCGCGCGCGCACGAGCGTAAGAGAAGGAACCCCGATATAAATTCTGATCAGCGCTATCCACTTTGCGGAGAGATTCTTCCGCGTGATTTATCTCGGTGAGCAGCTCGTTTCAATTTGCCACCAACCACCCGGCAACCCTTCGTATCGCGTGTTGCCGAGCCATCGTGGGAACCTCGAACACCCCTTGATTATTTCATCCACCGCGATCGTTTTTTTTTCCGGTCCGAGAGGAAAAAACTTCCGCATCGCGGGAAAATCGAAAACCCTGGAATCAAGAACCCGAGAATTTCCGCGAATTATCCGCGGTTTATTTCGTACCCACCGGATCATTTTAGGAATGGAAAAGAATTTCAAATGACAAACTGATTTTTAGTTTAGTTAGATATAATCGATACCGTCTCTTCCTTCGTTAAGCCTTAAAATATGAGCTGCGATTGCTTTTTCTAAACCTGCAACACTGTTTAACACCGAATTAACTACTCAGTATCATACATTTATTTTTCTTCAATTTTTATTTCATTAAATAACTTACTTCGATTTTATGGAATTTTTGAGGTTTCTAGGTATTTTAGCGAATTGTGTTTAGACAATTTAGACATTTTTAATTCAACTTACACAGCATCGTGGTGACAGAAATAATTAAATGAACGAAGTAGTTAGGAAGCAAAAACTATACTGATCGAAACTTTCCCATCAATTGCAACGTGATGTTCACCGCAACGTAGTAGTATGCTGCGTTAGTAGTCAGACAAGATTCTCAACTGATCCAAAGATATTCCCATTCTAGTCATGGCTCTCAAGTAGTGGAAGTTCATACATAATCAGACAGTATATTTAACATCCACCTTCGAGATCAGTCAAGCAGGAACAGAATAGGATCGATCCCGACTACAGAAGACTTACACCTTTTCGTTGCCTTCAAATTGTAAGTTCGAACTTCCATAAACCTATGAAAACTTTGATTACTGTTTCATTCATATATGAATGGAAATTGAGAAATAATGCTTGCGAATAAGTTTGAAACGAAAGCAATTGTTACGAGCCATTACTAGACTGCAGATTTTTATACATTTATGAAGGAATTGACACAATTGACATAATTTTTGGGTGAAATAAAAACAATATGAAATTAGAAGAATCTAGAATATTGTTACAATGTTCTAAAAAATCTATGAAGGGATGAAATGAATTTTTATTTAACACCTGGTGTCTACAATCGGTGCAAAACATTTTTATTTTGCGTGAAGATTCGCAGTCTAATGTTGACATATGGCATACATAGTTACGATTTAGATAAATCGTACATTTTTACAAGTTTCGACGACTGTAGCTCTTCATGCGTCAAAATCGGTGGGTCAAAATGACCCGGCTTCGAGTGTTAGTTAAAGAGTTGAAATAGCTTATTTAACACTAGGTTTATTACTATTGCTTTATCAAAATGACGAGAACATGCTACCCACATTTTTAGCAATATTTTTAAAATAACATATACCGAAAGAAATAAATTTGCTAAATAATTCCTCATGTATGCATCCTTGGAATCTTAATACAATGAATTCTCGATATACGTTAACAACATGGGTTTTGCCAGCGACGTGTATCGTCCAGGAAACATACCTGAGCCATGTTACGCTTACACTCCTCGGTAATAGGGACAATTCCGCGACGTTTATCACCCAGGCCTTGGCGACGTACACTACCGGCCATAAGTGTTTACCCACCTTCAAATTTCGTTACTATTCAAATAATAGGTATTTTATTGTTATGAAAATGTCCGTAGCATTAAATCCTAATTATAAGGCTAATAAAAAAACATCCAAAATATTCTGTACATACACAATCAGGTACTGTAAATGAGTTTACAGCTTTTTATGAAAAACGACAATTTTGGAGTTCAGGTAAAGAAACTCATTTTTCTGAAATTTTTATAACGGTCAGTAGGGAATATGAACGCAGATAATACAGGTATCTTAGTCTTCTCAAATTTCATACTGCATTTCATACTGCATTAAGCTTTCATACAGTAAACAGTTGATGTTCACGTGCCCAAAGAATTTTGCGAAAATTTCAAATAATGTCAGGGAGAAAAGAATTATCGATTGAAACGCGCGCTCTAATAATGTCCCATCATAGCATCGGAAAAAGTAACAGAGAAATAGCAAAGTTATTGAAGCTGAACCATAGAACCGTGGACTACAATGTTAAAAAATATGTGGGTGGGTAAACACTTATGGCCGGTAGTGTATATAAAGAAATCGCTGTAATTTTATATTAAAAATATTAGAACCCCTTATTTTCACAGGATGCCGTAAACCTAGCGATAAAAAACCGCGCGAAGTGTTGCAAATTCGCCCAGCGACACTGTTCGAAGTAAGTTTATAGTTTATTCGAACAAAATTTTTATTTATTCCACCTATTACCGCGTGAATTAACGTTTTCCGCAAAAAGTGTCAAAGTGTTAACAGATAGAGCGAGGTATTGCTTCGGAAACGTTTGACCCCGGAAGTATCATTGCTCATATTCTCCAGCTGGCGTTCCTCGTGTCTGGCGTCGCCTAACAACTTTATCGCGGAGAATCAGGACTCTCTGCAGCATGCTTGCTGGAAACGATGCGAATTCCTCGGGCGAGTCGAGGTGTGCAAACGGTCTCCGCATATCGCACTTTCGTTACCCCTGTTCGCCGGTTTCCGACTGCGCAGGCGAGGCACAGAGTGACGAGCACGTCACCGCGCCAGTAATTCGAGGCACGTTCCGCGATACGCGCGACAGAGAAAGGGTCGCGTAGACGAAACGAGGTCGCGGAACGCATTTTTTCCTCTCTCTCTCTCTCCCGTCTCTTTTTCTCTCCGCTGCTGTGTCGCATCCGGTTTCCACGAATCGCGACGGAACGCTGTCGAGCGATTTAAAAGGCGGCCCCGCATCGAAAGCGGATTTACACCGCGCGCAGGGATAGAATCCGGCGCGGCCGACTAACCGGTTCCCTTTTTCCCGGCTTTTCGATCGCGAAACTGTTACTGCACGTCCCCCGCGCTGCGTCCTTTCCGCCCCTCGTAGCGTTTTCTATAGGCACGCGTTTCACTGTTCCACCGCGTGACGAAACACCGTTCTCCCTCAGCTTTCCTCGTTACCTAATACCGTTTCGTCGGTGATCCTGTTTAGCGCGCGCGCGCGAGCGCGATTTACCTACGGGAATTTGTCGCTCCCGGCGAACGTGCATCGGCTTTGCGAACGCGGAACTTAAGGGACGCATGCCAGCACATGCACCGTTTATCCTTTGGAAAAATCCCTTCTATCGGAATTAATATACTCTGCCTGATTGCTTTGACTCGCTATAGCGGCAACTTATCGTACTTCCTACGTCGTACACCTTGAAATCCTACCTAACGAATTTTAATATTTACCGATTTCAATTAATTAGATTTGTTATATTCACTTGTCCAAGCTCAGAATTTATTCCAAAGTAATGAACAAGAATATTGTAAATTAAATATACCATTAAAAGCCATAAATTAATAAAATATTAAATCGTCTGGTGACTGGAAAGACAAAAAAGATCCTTCCTGATGAATTTACCTATTTTGATTAATTAGATTTGTTATATTCACTTTTCCAAACGCAGAATTTAATCCAAAATAATGAACAAGGATATTGTAAATTAAATATACCATTAAAAGCCATAAATTAATAAAATATTAAATCGTCTGGTGACTGGAAAGACAAAAAAGATCCTTCCTGATGAATTTACCTATTTTGATTAATTAGATTTGTTATATTCACTTGTCCAAATGCAGAATTTAATCCAAAATAATGAATAAGAATATTGTAAATTAAATATACCATTAAAAGCCATAAATTAATAAAATATTAAATCGTCTGGTGCGTGGAAAGACAAAAAAGATCCTTCCTGACGAATTTACCTATTTTAATTAATTAGCAAAACTCTGGTAGTAGTACGATAGGATTAGGAGCGTAAATGTTGATATTTCAGGCTGGGTGAAAGCAATATTTTTACCGAAACGAAGTTCCACGTGTTTTCAAAATATACGTTACATTGATGCACAAAGTATGAAGTTCGTATAGAAGGAATAACTACGATTCGGAAGTCGCGAAGATTCGAGGCGAAAGGGAAGGTGTCGGTGGCCCGAGTTAAAAAGCGGACGTTCGCCGTGGGGATGGCCTTTTCCACGGGCCGGCGATGTAATACTAAAAACTCTGGCGTCTGAAAGTTTCTCACAAAAGCACGCGGGACATGGGAAGCCTAAGATTCCCGTCTTGTAGATATCCAGCCCCAGCCGTCGCATCTGAGGCGCAGATACGCCGGTTTACGTTTTCGCTGTCCAGACGCTTTCATCGTTGAAAAGCGTGGCTTTCCTTTCAGCAACTCCCCCCCCCCAACCCCTCCCTCCCAGCAACCCGACTTTTGTTTCGCTCGTAATTTATCTTCCGATACGGGGAGCCAGCTTTATGATAAATGAAAGTAAACCGAGCGCGAATCTGCTAAAACGGCTGCTCTCTCTTTCTCTCCCTCTTTCACGCGAGTACACGCTTTTTCAAAAACAAAACACTGCAGCGTGCAATATTTATGGCGTAGATCAAGCTCGTCGCGGATTTATACGCTTTATCTTCGCACATTTCCGAGTTTCGTGGAGTATTAACCCCTTGCCACATGATTTTCTTCACGACCACAGCGATTAGAACTTCTCTGCCTCTAACAATTTACCGAAAACCAATTTACTTAAGTGTCGATAATGAAAGATGAAAATTTTATTTCGACTTGAGGGAAAGAAATCACATCGGCGCTCACTCGATATTGGTAAACGTAAATTCGAAAAGCAATAAGTTGATATGTAGCCAAAGAAGGGTTAAACTTCACCTTCTAGGACCGAGAATTTCTAACTTTTCTGAATATAATCCTGTAGATCATGATGGGAAAATGTCAGAAATCGATGTTTTAATGAGAGGAATTCACTGGTTCAAAAGTTAGGCGTGTGTAAATATGAGCTTAACATGGTACAATCGCTTCACTTTAAATACTCATAACTTTTGAACCAGTGAATTCCTCGCCTTAAAACTTCGATTTTTGATATTCTCTTGTCAAAATGTACAGGATGTAAGCCTGTAATGTACAGCCTGTAAGTGAAGTTATGCCTAAAAACGCTCAAAGCGAAGGTAGGAACGAAAACAAAACTTCGAAAGAAGAGCTGCATTAACATCTGATAAACACGAGATGAGCGTTACCAAAGAAAGATCGATCCTTTCACTAGCTAAAGTGTTAATTATTACTCGTCTCGAGATCGAATCTCTGTCGGTGTAGCATGGAATTCTCGTCTCGAAATTAAGCTGAGAAACGGCTCGAGACAGGGAGGCGGGAGGGCCGTGTCTCGTAACCGTGATTTAATTAAAGGGAAAGAGGGTAGTTTATGAACATCGTCGGGGCTGATTAAACGCGATTCGTCGGCTACCTCTGATTAACTTTTCTTTTCACGGGTAGCCTCCCGCCTCCCCCAATTCGTTTGACCACGATTTTCTCTCGAATTCGCTCGTTTTCTTCGTGTTCTCTTTCTCACCCCACCCCGCGCACACACGCACACATGTAACGGGGGTATGAAAAGCAACGCGGACTCTGATTAATTCCTCGTTAAGCGTTTCACCGCCGGTCAGAATACGGTTCCATGGCTATTCCACGCAAATTCACTTTGCCCCGTAACGACCACCACGACCTCAATTTCCGTAAAACCACTCCACTCGATTCTCATAAAGGATTCGATTCCCGTCTTCGGTATCATGTCCCGAGCCAAAGAATTTCTCCGCACACTTTCGTCGCGCGTTCGACGTTTGTTTCAGTGTTCGACGACCGATTTTACCGCTGGCCTCGTTCCCGTTGCCGCGGCGTTGTTTGAACACAGCGAATCCCGAATTTTTCTCGAGAATTTCCGGACCGTGTTAACAGCGGAACAATGGACACGTTGCGAATATACACTCCTCGTCAAAAAGATAGCCCAGGTGTTTTATCTTTAATTTCTCAATGAGGCATTTAAAGTTTTACGTTTGCGACGGATAATCTCAAAACATTATGAGCTCGGAATATGCGGTTCGTTGAAAATAATTAATAATATTATAAGGTTTAGTGTGTAACAAAGAAAATTATTTTATTTTAAGAACGAAATGATAGCACATGTACAATAAGAAAATAATAATGAACATAAATTTTAACCGACAATAATTACTTATCAAACACATATATACTTATTTAATAATGGGTACATCCCCCTTTATTTTCTATTACTTCGATTTGCTATCGATATAGTTTTTGGAAATAACTTTGACTTAACGTATCCCATTCGCGTACTATTGCATTTTTTAATTCTTGTATCTATCTTTTTGACGAGGAGTGTATCACAAATTTTAAAGGTGTCCGCTTGGCCAGAAATTCTTTTAATCGCTGGCCTAATCGTAAACTCTTTCGACTATGATAATCGATGAAGCCGAATACAGCGAATTCTCGATATTTGTCAACAACACGGGTCTTGCCAGCGTCATTTATCGTTTAGGAGACATACCCGAGTATGTTTACACACCTCACTTCGCGGTAGTGGGGATAATTCCGCGACGTTTATCCTCTAGGCCTCGGCGACATATATAGAGAAATCATTGTATAAAGTCGGGGATAGTGATGGCAAGGATGATCGTGCTGATATTGGTGTCTTATAATAATTTTGAAGTAGGCATTAGGACTTCTCGAACAGTCCGAGTGTTATACCAATCCACAAAAATCTATACTCGGACGAGGATGAGAATTTGCCAGGGAAGATTTGCGCATTCGTTTCGTAAAACGGACGAAATCGGTAATTTTGGAAGGGATCCAAGAGCTTCGAGCGCGTCGAATAAATTTTTAATGAAAACAGGAATTCTCGCCTTCGTGCCGCACTGAAAAATGTAGATTCGCGTAACGATCTGCAGTGTGACTACAATGAGTTTCCATTCGCAGCGCACGTTCGACGGGATAGAGAGGTCACGTGTCGACTCGACGCGACGTTACGAAGGCACGCTTATCGATCAGATTCCCGTACCAATTTTTCCCTGGGTAAACACCCCCGCGAGAATATCAGAGATTCGGTGTCTACAAAGCATTCTCCGGCGACGATAGCCTGCTGCCGCGTCCCTATTTATTTATTAATCCAGTAATTGCGTGCGTCACGCTGCCCCTTGCAAGTTCAACGACTTCGAAAGACGTCGACGACCTTCACGGAATGATCTAATAAAGCGGAAAAATGTAGGGAAACACGAATAACACGGTAAACAGCCACTAAAAGAGGTTGCAAATTTTTGGAGTATTAGGATAACAGTACCAAAAAATAACAAATTTTTTAACATTTTTTGGTCATAGAAGTGTCGAGCAGTCTCCTTAAGCTACATCCACGCTGAAACAACATCGAGCGATTTTATCCAATTTACTTAATGGCCTAAGAGGCCTCAAATTTTCTGCGATTAAAATCATTGATAAAAAGTTGATTGTTAATGAAATTTAAGATAATCTACACAAAATATAAAGAAAAAAATTCGAAGAACAGAATGATTAAAAAATATCGATTTTTATACTTTTTGGTTACAATTAACAGTTATTAGTGTCCAAAAAATTGGACCCTTCTCGATAACTGTTATGAACGATCGAAATAAACTTCTCTCATCGACAACTGTTATGAGTGACCGAAATAAATTTCTCTCGCTGATAACTGTTATAAGTGATCAAAATTCATTTCTTTCAACGATGACATTTACCAACAAGAGAACAAATATTCTGGTTACGGTAATTATTTACATTAGAGGCTTCCTCACCGATTTTCATGACCTTGAAATATGTTGTCAAGGTCATCATTCTGAACAACTTTTTCCTATACATGTTACCGCCGCTCAACTTTAGTTTCCGAGATATTCGCAAAAAAGTTTTAACATCTCAAAAAGTGATCGGAGTAGGTGTGGGTTAGATTTGAAGGAAAATATTTACATTAGAAGTTTTTACATTAGAGAAGACGTATCCATGGGGAATTATTCAACAAAATTATTTTTTTGGGTATATATAATTTAAAAAATTGATACGAATGTGGATAGACACGTCCTTGTTATTTTTGTAAAATAATGTTATGTAGTCAGTTTTAGTGCTCTGTAAATCTAGTGTTAAAGGGACATTGAAGTTGCAAAATATAAAAGAAAACCTTGCATCACATATTCTATATACGAATAATAAAATATAATACTAATGTACTGCAAACTACATTATAAAATACTAATGTAAAGTGTACTTACAAATTTTTCTGAATCTTCTGTTCCTCCGTTGGATCCACAGCACACAATTATTGACTCAAGCGAATACATCCGAATAATTGGACCACAATCACTAAACTCTACACAACACACTTAACACACACACACATACTTAACGAAGTCGTGACAGCGGACGAGAAGATGTTACTCCGACCACGAATAAAATAATACTGCGATTTTAACCGTTCCCCTCCCACGGACGTGTGATACGAAACAGGGAATTCCGGGAAATAGGGTCGGCGCCCCGCCATAATTTGTTTACCTTGGTTTTTGTATCTAGTGTTTATAGACCCTCAGCGTCTTACCTGCCTAGGATAACCTGACCGTACCACCTCCGTGGAGGGGATCATTGTTAAAATCGCAGTATTATTTTGTTCGTGGTCGGAGTGACATCTCGTCGTTCGTTGTCACGATTTTATAAAATGTGTTGTGTGTGTGTGTCGTGTGTGTTGTTTAGTGATTGTTGTGCAATTATTCGGACCTATTCTCGGGAGTCAATAATTGTGTGCTGTGGATCCGACGGAGGTACAGAAGATTCAGAAGTAAGTACACTTTACATTAGTATTTTATAATGTAGTTTGTAGTACATTAGTATTATATTTCATTATTCGTTTGAATATTTTGCAACGTATATTAACGATCATTAATGATTTGGTGTATAGTATAATTTAATGTGGTTCAAATAAGATACTACTTTAAATCAAATATTTTTATTTTGATAACCAGATATATAAAATGAAATATTTTTATTTTGTATTTCAAATATTTCCTTACAATGAAAATAAGTTGAGTAAGTAGTTAATATTATAAATTATAATTTTTAACATGAGATGCTATAATAGTTAGCAAAGTATTATCTGTAGTTTAATTACGAATTTGTAACATGTTGATAAACAGACTACAATATCGTAATAACATTACAGGCAACAAAATATCATAAAAATATAAGTTACTGTCAACTATTTGAAATACTATTTTACAGTCCTACACACGCCTACTCCGATCACTTTTTGAGATGTTGAAACTTTTTCGCGAATATCTCGGAAATTAAAGCCGAGCGGCGGTAACATGTATAGGAAAAAGTTGTTCAGAATGATGACCTTGACAACATATTTGAAGGTCATCAAAATCGATGAGGAAGCCCCTAATGTAAATAATTACCCTGGTTACTTATAATCGTTATTGTAACCAATACGATTTTAGTCGATGAAATACTTGTTATCCCATGACTTTTTGGTTATAACAGTTGTGTCCCTGTTTTTAACTATTTCTGAGAAGCGTCCGAGGGTTAATAGAATAGTGTGCGCAGGCTATTGCTGACATAAATGGTGCTATAAATTGAATAAAAATATGTGAAATTCTACAACCTGTACTCTTGTACACGTACTAAACACGAAAGTGTTTTCTGGGCAGCTGTGCAAACCCCCCGTTCAATAGTGTGCGCTTTGTACATACACTTAACCCAGATAGCATGCGACGTCTTAAAGACGTCTGTTTTACGTCCATTTTTGGTCTGAACGTCTTAAGTCCTGAAAAGACGTCTTTAAGACGTTTCATTTCTTGACGTTTCAGTCATTCTAAACTGCTAGAGAAAAGCTTTACAAACTGTAATTGATTATTAAACTGAATATTCCATCAACAAAGAAGTGCACAGAAAAGTAATACATCAAAATACATAAATAAATAAATAAGTTAAATAAATAAATAAAGCATAAAATGTTAATGTTCGCGGATATGCTGAAAAACATTCTTTTAATTTATTTAAGACGTCTTTAAGCGTCTCTGTGCTATCTGGGAAGTAATAGGCGTGACGATTTTGCGTTGCATGTTTCGTTACATCTTTTATGAAATCACCCCCATCTGTAAAACACTTTTCTCTTTCTCTCTCTCGAACGAGGAGTCCCTTCTCGAAAGATTTTTGTACTTTTTGCCCGTCCGTTTACCTTTACCTTTATGTTCACCTTTTCTTTTCTCTACTCGCTTTATGACTCTGTCGATCATCAGTACCAGGTAACGGATTACTAGGGTTAGGGAATTTTACCTGGGACGATTATCCTCGCGTAACACATTTCCGTCCCGTAACACATTTTCGTCCCATTTCCGTTGCATATTTCGTTACATCTTTTCTCAAATCACCCCCATCTCTAAAACACTTTCGTGTTAAAAAAGAAGGGTGAATATGATCGTGCAACTAGGGAAGCACTTTTTGGAGTCGGAGAAGGAGGAACGACGGGATATAGACACGGTATTCCATTCGGGAGAAATAAGTTAACCATCGGATCTGCGAATAGAAGGCCAAGTGGCTTTGCAATTCGTCTTGGCCTCCGCCGGCTCCTGCCAGCTGCGCTTCGAACCACGATCTGCAAATACATGTGCATAGAGATACTCGCTTTTTTCGCGCGACTGCCTCGAACTTTTCGGCGCCATCTGCTGCCAACGGACCGAGGGCAACAAAGTCCCGACCGCCTTTTTCCCCATCCGAGGAATAATACTTTCCTCTCGATCTTGAGAACGCGATATCCGCAGCCGACAGAAAGTGCGGAGCGCACAGCAGATTTGAATGATGCGATCCGGGCGTTCCTTCTTCCCTGCCAATCTCGATGCATCATCGGGACTTAGGTGTGGACGTTTCCAGACCTTCGCTTCACCATCGACCGTGAGCCCTTTTCGTAAAAAGTCCGGCTCGAAACAATTTCTTTTTAAAGAGACGCGAGAAATGATAAATCGATCGAAAAATCGAGAAATAAAAATTAAATAAAACTATTATCTATATTTTAGAATAAAATCTTTTTTTAAACATAGAATTATGTACATTTTCGGAGTTCATTAATTTTACAGAACGGTTTCCAGAGTTCCCGGAAAAAATTTGTTCAATATGGAATATTATATTGGAGGACGTATTACTCGGAAACTGGAAGCAAATGTATACAAACGAGAATCGGAAAAAAATTCATTCGAAAGCTTGTACCACATAGCGGATCAAAATGAAAATTCGCTCGAACAAAAAACGGGCTCTGAATTCGTTACGAAATTTTTTAAAACGCTACGCAGTTCGTGTTCCTGTCCATCGTGGGGAAATACATTGCAGAAATGTAGATAACAATGGTAAATCAACACGGTTGCACACTCTTTAAAAAGTTTGCACAAATTTAAAAAATCGTTGCAATATTTCATGAAACAGCTGAAACTCAATGTATTCGCGAGAATAGTTAATAAAAAACGAAAAGTCGAATGTAGTGCAATGGTTAATAAATCATTACGCATTAAAACTATTCGTAGAGGAAATTATTTAAATATTTCACAATCGCTGAGACCTAAATCACCTAAATTTCTTATCTGACAAATGACTAAGCAAACTGAAATCTATATGGAATGAAAATCGTAATAAAAGCACTGTCACAACCTTTCGAAAATGTCACAAACAATTCACCTCAATTGCTCGATAGAGTATCGAACTTCTGCCGAAGAATCTACACACTGCATAAAATTTCTTAGGCTAATTGCGGGTTTAATACAACCTGGGAGCACCATTACATAGTACCTAAGTGCCGCAGTCTTCTCAAAGTTGTCACAAAGGTAGCACCATGAACATAAAGTCTACTTCGATACAACTTCCATCTCATCCAATTCCGAAGGAACTGCTTTAACGAACATGTTCCAAGAACGAAACCGCCGACCAACCTCGTTAAATCTTAATTACGGAATACGAGTGCGTAAAAGAGCAAAAGGAAACGCTATAGCAACGATCGATCAGTCTTTCATGTACAGGGCGTGTCCAGAATGTTCAAATTGCTTACATAATTGGAAAAACCAAATGAAATTTTACTTTGATAATATTTCACTCCGTACATCTCGAACACAGGAAAATGTTAACGAAAATAGATCGTTGAAAAATTGTAGACGATCCCGTGAAAAATCTTGCACGCGGTAAGGACATTTTGTTTTCTTTAGGCAGATTGAAAATGCCGTCGTAGCTCCACTTTCGGATAATTAAAGTAAACCGAAACGATTGAATATCGAGCAGGCTCTGCTTCGAACGCGCTGCAACGTACAATCGATGACGCAATTCGCTTTCTGGATGCGTACCTAAAATTCGGAATATAAACTCAAGGTTGGCGCAAAACTACGTCGCGTCCCGAGGCAATAAATTTTTACAGAGGCCAGTCTCAGGCTCTAAACGAGTACATTCTATCGAGACGATGAAATTCTTTCATATAATATATAATTATTTCGTTTTAAGTGATGTCTTATAGTATTGTCGCGGACTGTATTACCGAGCGACAAAAAGAGAGCCTAAAAAATTCGGAATATAAAATCGAGGTTGGCGCAAAACTACGTCGCGTCCCGCGGCAATAAATTTTTACAGAGGCCAGTCTCAGGCTCCAATCGAGTACATTCTATTGAGACGATGAAATTCTTTCGAAATTCTTTCATATAATACATAATTATTTCGTTTTAAGTGGTGTCTTATAGTATTGTCGCGGACTGTATTATCGAGCGACAAAAAGAGAGCCTAAAAAGAAAAACCTGTACTCCTGTACACGTTCTAAACACGAAAGTGTTTTCTGAGCAGTTGTGCAAACCGCCCGTTCAATAGTGTGCATACACTTAACCCAGATAGCACGCGACGTCTTAAAGACGTCTGTTTTACGTCCATTTTTGGTCTGAACGTCTTACGTCCTGAAAAGACGTCTTTAAGACGTCGTAAAGACGTCTCGTGAAAGACGTCTCATTTCAGACGTCTTTAAGACGTCTTTTACAAGTCGTCTTTAAGACGTTTCATTTCTTGACGTTTCAGTAATTCTAAACTGCTAGAGAAAAGCTTTACAAACTGTAATTGATTATCAAACTGAATATTCCATCAACAAAGAAGTGCACAGAAAAGTAATACATCAAAATAGATAAATAAATAAATAAATAAATTAAATAAATAAATAAAGCATAAAATGTTAATGTTCGCGGATATGCTGAAAAACATTCTTTTAATTTATTTAAGACGTCTTTAAGACGTCTTTAAGACGTCTCTGTGCTATCTGGGAAGTAATAGGCGTGACGATTTTGCGTTGCATGTTTCGTTACATCTTTTATGAAATCACCCCCCATCTGTACAACACTTCACTCTCTCTCTCTCTCTCTCTCTCTCTCTCTCTCTCTCTCTCTCTCTCTCTCTCTCTCGAACGAGGAGTCCCTTCTCGAAAGATTTTTGTACTTTTTGCCCGTCCGTTTACCTTTACCTTTATGTTCACCTTTTTTTTTCTCTACTCGCTTTATGACTCTGTCGATCATCAGTACCAGGTAACGGATTACCAGGGGTAGGGAATTTTACCTGGGACGATTATCGTCGCGTGACGCATTTCCGTCCCGTATTTCCGTTGCATATTTCGTTACATCTTTTCTCAAATCACCCCCCATCTATAAACACTTTCGTGTTAAAAAATTCGGAATATAAAATCGAGGTTGGCGCAAACAACGTCGCGTCCCGGAGCAATAAATTTTTAGAGGGGCCAGTCTCAGGCTCTAATCGAGTACATTCTATTGGAACTATCCCTGGACCTCGTTATCGAACGGCGCTATAACGCCTCGAACGAGCGATAAGGCGGCCAGACGCAATAACCGTTCACGAAGTTGCAACTCTGTCGGGTCTGGGCTGCGGGGACGGAGTGCATCGACGGGGCCGGAGTTAACGAGAGTAATTGCATAGCTCGCGCAAATTTGTAAACTCCCGACAGCGCGGCAGCGTGTGGCAGCGGGCGACGACGCGGATTTTCGATCCTGCGGTGCCGAAAATGTATGCAAACCGCCACCTCGAGGATTCGGTGTCCTCCCCCGCGGCTGCAGGAGTTCCGCGGCCGTGTTATATTGAATTTCAAATGCGACCCGATGCGATAAATAAACTTACTCGTGACGCGCGAGTTATCTCGCCCCGCGATTTTACCCCGCCTATGTATGTCTCTATCTCTCCCCCGGGGGACGCCCAGCACCCAATGACGCCCCCGCAGCGTGAAATTGTGAAATCCTGCGGAAGCCTCGATATCAACGGCGCACGAGGACGCGACGGCCGATGCATTAGCGCCCGCGCAATATTTATTGGCATCCGCGGTTTATGGAACATCCGTGAGCGACACTTCTCGGCCTTTGTCGCGGCCGATACTGTGACAAAACTATCGTGTAGCTTCTCGTTCGAGTGTGTCTTTTGTCGGAGGCTGTATCCTTCGGAGTTGTTGCAAGTCAAGGTGCGCTGTCGCGCGTCACGTAGTTTTGTCATTTTTATGAAAACGTGCCCAGCCGTCTCTTCCCGCGACGTGGCATTTGAAGATGTGGAATCGATACGGTGAACTCTCGATATACAGTGACTCACGAAAGTATTTGAACGCTTACTATATAATAAGTATATTATGCAATACTTACAGAAACATTATTAACCCTTTGCGCTCGAAGCTATTTTAACTCCAAAACGAAACATTTCTTTCGACCTAGAATATTTCCCTTCAATGTATTTATTTTTTAATTTTATACATACGAAAATGTCGCAATTCACTCGTAGAGTACTAAAATGTTTAGTAATTTATTAAATACAAACAAACCTAATAATGAAAAAAATATTTTGAATAATGACGCAGCAATTTTTAGTGGCGCCTTGCGGTCGCCATTCGAGTGCTAAGGGTTAACATTGTAAATCGGTATGACACTCTAGATCATACAGGTCAAGTTTCAAGTGAATCGAAGTATGTATACGATAGCTAGGAATTATTTCTTACAAACATAAACTTTGCTGATGCCACAAAAGTATTTAACCAGTTAACTGTGGAGCTCAATTTCAGAAATCCCCCACTTCGTCTTGTAATTTCTATAGAAACGTGCCAGTCGTTTTTACTCGTGCCGTAGCTTAAAACGCAAAAATGATTAAAAACGGGTTCGCAGTTGTGACAGGTTAAAATTTCGGGGTCCCGGGTAACAATCGCGTCGCCTCGCTCGCCGCAACGTTCGCGTATCAACGCGCTCGCGGAAGTAGCGCAAAGGACATAATTGCCGGCTGAAAAGGAGGTTAACTGGCTCTCCCGGTGTATCCCCGTTGTTTCGTCCCCTTCGCCCCGCTGCCTGGCCGGCCCGCTTTTTTCCTTTCTACAGCGGAGAACCACTTAAAAACTAGCATGAGCACCGGCCCAGAACGTGTCCGCTTTTATGTGTATTACGTGCTTTTAAAAGGGTCCATTAAGGGGCGTAATCCCGTGGCCGGGCGTGCCGCGAAATTAAATTTGGAACTATTTAATCAGCGGCGGATGGAAAACAAAGGGGATTTTATCGGCTAGAACGGGGCCGAGGTCCAGGGTCCGAGGAATCTTAACTCGTCGCGGGAACAACCGCTCTTTACCCGTTCAGGCTGAATGTGTACAGGGTGTCCGAAAAATGTTGTGATTCCTGCGGTCAGTTAACCCCTTGCCCTACAATCTCGAGTCAGACTCGTGATAAAGATCCTGAACAGAGTCTAATAAATATAAATGTTCTTAATTTCCTTTAAACCGAAATAAAATTCTATTTTTTTTTGTAGTTGATATATATCCTTCGGAGAAACCATAGGCATACAATAAATATAAACAATGTTTCTTTTTCTATGAAATTCTGAACGACGAAGAAAATTTCTAATCATTATAATCACAAAATAAATAGTAGTGCAAGGGGTTAAAGTAACTTTTCCATTTGCGAACAGGTTCCTCATTGAGGAGTTATCAACGAAAAACACAGACCAATCAGAGCGCGGTTACGGCGAACAAAAATTTCGGCTCGGCCAATGATAACAGCGCATTGAGCAGGAACCACGCCAGCCGCGCCATGATTGGTCCGTGGTTCTCGTTAATCCATTTGCATCATTAGCGTATATATGCGCTCAACTTTGTTGGTCACTATCATTGCATGTTAGCTGAAAGATAGAAATGGTGTTGTTGGAGATGAAAGTAGTAATTCTGATTTTTTCTTATAAGATAGTAGTCATTTTTGTACTTAAATATAATTAAAAAGAAAAAAGTTTGGTGATAAAGGCCTTCTTTTCATATTTCCTTATGATGCAAATGGGTTAATAATTCCGCAAAAAAGTCGTGGAGACCATTATCGCAATGGAAACAGTTACTTCGAATGACCTCAGCGATCACCCCTTTCAAGGACGTACCACCTGCATATTCAGAATATACAGGGTGTCTCGGAGTGGGTGGTACAAGCGACCATGAGGTGATTCTATGTGGAAGAATAAGTAAAAATAAAGACGAATAATACTTTCTCGATTGACGCTTCGTTGGAATGCTCCTGGCATTCGCAAAAGGTAGATTTGCAGATAGGCTTGCCTCATGCTCGCTCGGGACACCCATCCTAAGGCACCCTGTATATGTTGCCGGAGCTCACGCGTATCAGGTTTACCCGCTCAGAAGCATCCTTTACGACCCGTTCACGAACGATAAATCACCGACAGGAAGTGCCCTCGTGAGACCCGCCAGATTTCACCGTTCTACATTCATTACCGCACTCTGGTGAACGTTTTATGCGCCCCTCTAACCCCCGCGATCTCGCAAAACAGATTCTAATAGCGCCGAGCTCTCCCAGGACGGGCATTCGACGCAGCTGCTGGACGTCTTCGGGCCTCGAGAGTTTTCAAGCAACCCGACCCGGTCGGGATCTTGATCTGTCGTAAACGTGGCAACTCGAAAGCTTCGCCGAACAGCTAAACGTCAGAGGGAAACGCTCGCGAGGGGAATTGTTAATCTACCGAGACACGTTAGCGCCGCGTATTTGTCCCGAAAAATCCCGGAAAAAATAGTATAACGTTATTTACACGTTCATGCCCGTGATATGGTAAGTCGTTGTCTTAACGTCATCCACACTCCTCGTCGAAAAGATAACCCAGGTGTGCTATCTTTAATTTCTCAATGACGCATGCAAAATTTTACGTTTGTGTTTATGCGAACAAATTTTTTCTTACTTAAAGGTTTACACGTCAAATAAAGGATGCTGCACTCATATGTCAAAAATCTTACCAAGAAGTAAAAAAATATATTTTCTTTTCATCGAATAATCCGCCACGTTTCTTTATATGTCCACTGTTCTTGGCAATCGCGTGATCAATTTTTTGATACTTTCTGTTGTTATATAATTCCATTATCGTTCCAAAATATTCCATAAATGTGTTTTCAAAGCAGAGCAAAAGTTCTGTCCCTGTTTGTTCAGTTGATCCCCTCATTTTTCTATGGGGTTCAAATCTGGTGCTTGGTGTGGCTATTTCATAATTTTTAATGAATCATTACATTGAAGTGGTAATTACTGCTGAACATATGAGGACATTTATATTATGTAGTTAACCCTTTCCTGTACTTTAACGAGTCTGACTCGTGATGAAGATTTTGACCCAAACGTAAACATCGCGAGTCGGATTCGTGGAATGATTTACAAATGGCTATATCACAGGTATTCACATTTCGGCTGGTATTTTGTTTTAGAATAAAATTAATTAAAATTTTAAAACAACTGTTTTCGAGCATTACTCCGATCTGTTTACATATTGCTTGACCCTCACCACTTGGGCCCGGATTTCGTCGAACTATTGGGTTGGCAACTAAGTAATTGCCGATTTGTTCAATGAAATAAAAGAGTTTTTTTTTACTTGGAATGAACTTTAATCTATGATGTATTTTCCATTTTGTTCGATGACCTTTTGCCATCTTTCTGCCAACTTGAAAATTCCACGCTCGTAGAAAGTTTGATGCTTTTCGGCCAAAAACTGAGTTAAGTGAGATTTTACATCGTCATTATTATTGAAAGTTTTACCACGAAGGGAGTTGTCCAGGGATCGAAATAAGTGGTAATACTTTTTGGCAGCTTGCACTGCGTTCTTTCCTTTACGGAAATAATAAAGCAATATATGGCGAAAATGTTCGTTTTTGCACTCCACATTAATATTGAGGTAAAAAAAAAACTTTAAGAAAACATCTACGCAATGAACTTGTAAAGCTAGGTTGTCAGCTAACATATATAAGGAGAAGAAGATCATAACGTTTACGGATATTATAAAAATGGGAGTGAGAAACATATATAACTGAAATCGGCAATTACTTAGTTGCCAACCCAATAAATAGCACGGGAAATGGTTAATACAGTTAAAGGCTCGCAATCTATACGAAATGCCAGAATTTTACTAAAAACCAGAGGTGTCCTAAGACTTATGAGCGGGAGGGTATATAGAGAAATCACTGTAATTACAATTATTTATCAAAGAAATAAGTTTTTGTTTGGCTATCTTTAAAAATGACGCATAAATATTTTCTTTTGCATAAAGATTCGCAGTCTACTAATAAGCCGACGATGTCATGGTAACAACGAGTTACGGTAATGTGGATATAGGTTTCAGCGCAGTTTTCAAGTTTTTCCTTAATACCGCTCGATTTCCTGCAGCGGAAATTTGATTTAGTTGCGGGCGAACGGCGAGAGTCCAAAGGATAATGGATAAAGGGAACGAACCGGGGAAAGGACGAACAGTAACGAAATCCAGTGAATTTCCAGCCGATGAACGCCGCGCGAAACAAACCGAAATTGATTGCGCAGACTGCACGGCTCACGGGTGTATTGTGCAATTTCGGTGGACCTTTTTTCACCGGGTTTGTTCCGGCACGCTTTGGACACGCATAAAAGGCTAATCACGGATCCGGGTCAGTACGCGCTCATTCTTCTGGGTAAACAAGACGAGACAATGTTGAAGTAGGTCGCTGAACAATTTTAGTTAGGCTGCCTTGAACATTTTTCAAAGTGGGTAGACATTTTTATGAAGTGAAAACTGTAGGAAACTGTTTTTCACCTGGTCCTTTAATTATGCTGTGTACACTGTTGCAACAATATTACTGAAAGTGGTAATTGTGGAGGCTTGTACTTTTGTTAATTCTGCGGGTGGTTTGGTAAATTTTATGAAATGAGCGTTGAATAAATATATTGGCTTGCTCGGAAAGTTATTTCGTTTTTCCCCAACAGGAACGTAATTGTATTCTTCGCAGCCAACTTCAAACATAAGCCGCATTGTCATTATGTTTTGACAGCTAATATACCAAGGCTTGTTTGTGGAAGAGTTTCCTATCAAATATGGGAAGTCGGAAGCAAGATTTTCAGCATATTTCACTTTTTTACTATCGAAATGGTAAAAATGCTGTTCAAGCAAGAAAAAAATTATTCGATTTGCATGGAGAAGATGTATTGATAGAACGCCAGTGCGAAAACTGGTTTGCAAAATTTTGTTCCGGTAATTTTGATGTTGAAGATGCACCACGTTCTGGAAGGGCAGTTGAAGCTAATAAAGACAAAATTGGATAATTGGGTACTTCGGTACTTTGGTATTGCACCAAAAAGGAAAATATATAATTAAATAAAATATTTATACACTATAAGAAAATCGTCTTTCATGTTCACACAAAAAAGAAAAAAGGAAACGAAATCACTTTCCGAACAACCCAATAGTTACTGTTCTTCTGGTCTGCGAACTCATCGTTTCAACAAAAATTTTATGTTGACTTATATTATTGCGTAATATCGATCGGACGAGTTAGAAATGTTCACGCGTACAATTTTTACAATCCCTATTTCGTGTGTTTTCTCACTCACAAAATACAGTCATTAAGAATATAATAACCACAGAAAAAGTACCGATTCACATCTTGATAGAAACAATCATTTGGCAGCGCAGTTGCAAAATGAAGGGACCGAAAAGCAGCGACTTTTTGGGTCTTTTTGCCTGAAAACTTCGCGAAGCTGCGGAAACCATCTTTCGAAACAATCGCGTCGTTATCGATCAACCCCGAGCCCCGTGAACGTACTGCGCAAGAACTGGGCAAAGTACGAAGTTCCCGAAAAGTTATTGTTGTTAAATTCACCGTTACCGCCGCGGTCCCATAACCGTATTAGAATCATTAATGGCTCCTCCGCCGGGGAAGAGTTGCTAACGAGTGTTAATGAGGCCGCGCGCGGATAAACATTGAAATTACTTCGGATCGGGACTTCGGGAGCGCAAGGCTTCGTCGAACGTCGTTACGTCATGTCCAAAGTTGTCGGGAAGTTGGCCGTCCCCTAATCTCGTCGGCTGAAAATCTACTGCCGGTAAACTATTACCATTATGCGCTTATTTTCACTTCTCCTAACGAAATTCCCCCGGTGCTTGTCGCAGCTGGTCCGCGTTCGATTGAACCAGCGCCGAGGATATTCGTCCCTTTTCGATCGGGCGAGAGGTCCGCTCGAACATTTTCAACCGGTTTCTTCCATCAGAATTTATCCCGCTCTGGTTCCGCCATCCTGCTCATTCATTTTCCATTGAAAACTGCAATAGACGCGAAACGAACCCGACAAGAAATCGACCAGCCTCGCAATTAAGGAGTCGCGGTTAAGTGGCGGCTTTGTCAAGGAAGGCCCGATGGATTCTCTATCCTTTTTCTTTTTTCTTTTCTTTTTTTTTGTAAGGTCTTGCGGTCGCAGAAGACGCTTAAAGGCAGACGGTTTTTAAGTTCACGTCTCATTAAGACGATCGAACCCGATTTCACGGTGGCCGGGCCACTCGAGCTTCGTCTCGAGAAACATGAAGCATTAATTACTCGAACAGCGGGGCGCATCGATCCTTTGTCGAGTTATAGGTAGATTGACCCTCGGATGGCGGGTCCCGAGCTCCTCTTAACCCAGAGCTAAAGATGTTACATCGAAATCCGAATTTTCTACGAGCCAGTACAAATCGTTGGCTATTTATACTCCATTTCCGGTTCAAAGATCTACGTGATCTCAAAGACATACGTGTAGAAATATGGAATTTAAACATTTTCCTGCCATTTCGAATTTTCGTTTAGTATTTCTTTCATCAAGTTTGCAACGTGTAAGGAGGACTGCGTCGAAAATGTTCGTTTTTAATATTCGGTCTGGGAAAAAGTTCGTGCCATTTCCTTAGTACAATTCAGCTGGTTTTCTTATAGCGTGAAAATGATTTTATTTAAACCAAAGCTGCATTATTATCAACAATGTTTCGCCATTTTTCGGATAGAGCCATGATGATCTTCAACGATCGGTACAGACCTAAAGGCAAAACAGATTCTTTGCAAACAATTGATAACTTATGGGTACCCCTAATACATTCGATAAACATCGACACGAGCAAGTTGCTTTTTTATCAAATGGACAGCTAATTCCTGGATCTGGATCACTGTGCGCCGTTACAACGTGTCTCCCACACTACCCTTCCCCTTCTACGACGCAATTCCCTCACTGTTCCGCCATGGCTTGGTCACGTGATGCGTTTCGTCTCGATCGTGAATGTCTCTCAATGTCACGTGACTAATCCGCTACTGGCAGAGAGAGAGGGTAACGTTCTCCCCTCAATTTGAGTCTGTTCCCCTGATCCGGTGCCTCTGCCGAGCACTGATGTAGAATAATGGGAACGTGATACCTCCTCCGTTCGAACATTTCTCGGCGACGGCAATCTTTCTCATCCGGAGTCCAATAAAATGGCGACGAAAAATCGTACATCAAGTTTCCAGACGTCGTTGTAAAGAGGACACACAAATCTTCGAGTCCGCGCTGATCTACTTAGTTCTCGAAAAATTGTTTCATGTCCGTTGTAGTTGTTCGAATTTGAAAGATTTTCACCGTCCCACACATGATTTTTCAAAACGCTTGTCGCACGACCCGACGTCGCGAAGTTACAACGGTTGGAAGGTCGGCAACTTTTCATTCGGAAATTGCTTTTTTTAATTTATCACGCTGCCGTGGATTGCCAGGAGAGGAATAGTTCACCGTCGGAAGCCAGAAACGGCAGGATCTAGAATTAGAAATAACAATGGTGCTGGGGTAGCGGGGGAAAAATCAGTGGAGCAGATTGTCATTTGAAAATCTGCGCGGATTCAGCGGGGACCGGTTGTACCGTTGGCTTTTCGTGGTTTATCATGTGGGAAATATGGTAACGCGTTTATCCGCGGCTCGGTGTACGCACTGCAGAGCACGGTTACCGCAGTGGTATAAATCGAGTTAGGCACCGCGCGCCGCGAAAGCGCATTTCATTAAGCATATCTATTTCCTCGTGCGGAGAGGATTAATACACTTACTACGCTGGATAAACCGTCGAGCTTCGAGGAGAACGCAGACTCCAATTTGCTGGCGAATGATGCACCAAGATGCGCCCCGAATAATTACAAGCGATTACAAAGGTTCCCCCAATGATCCGTGTCTGGCAAATTTTAACTTAACCCTTTGTCCTCTTTCCCTTCCCGCAGGTTAGTTAAATTCAAGCGATCAAAGTAGACGTTCAAAGTGTTTAGAATGCAATGGAAAAAAGTTTGAAGATCTACTTCAATTGTTTCAATTCTTCGAAATATCTTGTTAACTGTCAATTTCTGGGCCATATGTTCCTAGTACTTTTTTATGTGGAACAGCAAGGTACGTAGGTATCCTATTTAAAAATCTTGCAGCCCTTTCGTAGCCATCCATCTTCTCCGTGCGACATTTTTCCTAACTTTAGCCAAAACAAAGATACAGCTTGTTACGATTACGTGAAGCACCCTGTATGGTTTGGAAGCAATAAATGCAACATTTCTTTCTCTTTAGTAGAATGTACGATCAATTTAGAAAACTTTCTTCATACTAGGGCACTTTCCTCTACGAGCGATTACAAATGTCCGCAAAACGGCAATCGAATTCGCGTGTCCCGGGGACAAAATGTCCGTGATCGTTCAATCGTCACGTTTCCATTACGACTTCGACGTGGGCCAGGGTCGCGGGGAGCGGTTAGACGACTTGCGTTCCAAATAAGAACAAAAGATAAGTACCCGGTACGATGTCGATGCTCGAGTTTCCTGCAGCACGACCATTGTGCCGCGCACACACGTAAAGGGCCGCGACACTTTGCGGTGCAATAGTTGGCACGATGGCATCTTTCGAATCGCTGTGTCGATTCAGCGTATTGCCAAAGGCAGAGCCCGAGGATCTGCTATCCCGAAAGGTGTGTGTACATTGCCTATCAAAAGTCTGATGCTGTGTACACGATCGCCTGGTTTCGCAATGATAGCACCGGTGACAATGCTGTGCTTACACACGATAATTGCACGAGCACGTCAACTATGCCGTGCGAGAATTTTTCTTTACAATCTCTGGCTTTCCCGAGTCTCGACTGATATTTTAATTTCTCAAAAAAGTTTTTCGGTAGAGGTACTCAATCGTACGCGAAAATGTTTAAAACAAAATTGTTGGCGATGTAATGACCTCAAGATACTTCGAGACGACCTTCGGACCCCTATGTTTGTGAATTTGTTGATTATTTACGTTTAAAATTCATCTTTCTGTGCATGCACTCCGTCTTACATATCTCCTATGCAACGAGTGGAAGATTTAAAACAGAGTTGCAGTCCAGAATTACAAAGCCCTACGAGTCTAAATTCCTAAAGTACAATAAAAACCGACCGTCTTCGTGGACAAACTTTTATGGATTCGCGAACAGCGCGGTTTGAATCCAGAATTTTGACCTGCATTGTACCAAGGCTTTACGAGGAAAGGAGAAGAAATGGCGGACTCGGACGAAGGAGAGGGAGCAAATAGAAGGAGAAAATAAGCGGAGAAGGATATTGCTAAACGGCTAGAAAAGAAGGGGTAGAGGGGAAGGTGGGATGAAGAAGGAGCTATTCTTGATTTACCGGGGTCTCCCAGAGGAGGTGCGAGCAAGACAGGCAAACAGGTTACCAGCGGCCACAGGATTGTCTATAGAAGCAGGAGTAGGTGGTGCGTGACGCGAATGCCATACTTATACTCCTCCAACCTCCGTTTTGTCTCCTAGTCTTTTCCTCCGCCTCTCTTTCCCTGTACGCCGAAGGAATTCCTACTGTACGATCACGATCGACGTTCAGCTCGGACATCGTCCGATATTTCTGGCTGTGTTCGATCCCCCTTTTGCGCCTCTTCATGGCCGCACTGCGTCCTTTGCCCTCTCGACCGATACCATGAAGCCCGTAATGCGATTTCGCTACCTCTGACCTACGCTCGTTGCACCCTTCGTATTTTCTTTGCGCTTCTATTGATCCCTCGCGTCGCACAGCCACGCTGTCCTTTCTGCTCGGACCTCGGCATTCGCGGATCGCTTTTGCTTTGGTTAATTAGCTCGGTTATTGATTCCAAAATAATGAGGACCACTCACAAATTTTTGTCTTTCGTGTTTTCAGTAAACTTGAAAGGCATGAACGGAACGTAATTGTTAATTTAAAATTGTTTTATTCTTCGAAGATTCGAGTCGGGCAAGAAAAGAATTTTTAATATCCTGTAAGAAAATTAATTTTCTTTTCTGAATCCCTTGCCTTCTAATTTCTATCCTGACCGCTGCGAGGCTGCCAACGTTGATGCTGATTAAAAAGTAAAGATTCCTATTGGCAAAATAATATTCCCCTTAAACCTTTAGAATAATCACGTTTTTTGTACTGAATGGAAAATGTAATGACTAGACTGTGGATCTTGATGCATTTATAAAAAAATTGAGTGGATAAAATTTGAAATTGTAGGAAAATTCCAAATGTCAATATACTATTTCTCGACTATTAAAATTAGCGAGCGAAGAAATAACATTCTACTTAGTTTCTATTTCTTGTAATCGATGCAGACAAATTTTATCTTGCATAAAGATCATCAGTCTAGTAATCGACTGTTCTGTTTCGATTGAAAACACGGGAGATCTATAATTCAATATAAATCTCGTACGAGAATTTCTATAATAATAGGAAAAAAAAATCTAACACATCTTTCTGAGGTCAAAGCTTAAGAATGTGTTGCTCGGACGAACGAACGCAGGAAAGTCAACCGAGGACGTAGGGAAAATATTGCCACTGGGCTTCAGCTCGAACGCGTGCAAAGGGACGTATGATAAATGTCACGGATTTCGTATATCGATAAACGTTAATGTTCTGGCAGGGGCTTTATGACGTCGAGCTAAACGTCAACGACAGTGAATTCTGGTTCGTTGCGAACAAAATCGCGGGATATATGCAATCCGTTTACGCCGACGTAAACGGAACACACAAATGAAATATCCGCTGTTCCTGACACGAGCTTTCTTCGTGCTTTTCATAGAAGGAGAGTGTGTGTGAGAGAGAGAGAGCTGAAAGGGGATAGAGATTGAAAAGTTTGTTCCATTTATGCGACGCACGGTCCCGGTGTGTAAATGCACGGGCGTGTCGCAGTGTGCTCGCCGAATCTCTTTTTAGTAGAATACAACTTTTTAAATCGATTCCGGAAAATCTCTTCGACTACTAATCTATAGTTAATAGAGTCGCGCGAATCGTCTCTCTCTCTCTCTCTCTCTCTCTCGCTTCTTTTTCGATCTGTCTGTTTTCCGTTTCGGTCGGCGAAGTTTTTATACGATCGTTTCGTTTCGGTAAACGAATCGGAAGTGGAAACGGTCCTCGAAGGATTTTACGGTCAGACAGAAACTGGCTGAATTAAATAGAACATAAAATCCGTCGGCGGGCGTGCGCGTTTTCGTCGGGCACGGAGGAGCGAATCCGAAAACAGTGCGCGGTCCCACGAACTTTTTATTACGCTCGGAGGGTTTTACGTCCTCAAAGGAAAACTCCTCCGACCGCGGCCTGATGGTACTCTGTAATTTCAGTATGGAACTCGAGAGCAACGGCGGAAGAAGACGCGGCTCCCTATGAATTGAAAGCTTTCCATATTTCTCGGCGTAATAAAGATTGAGCCCTATAAAGTTAACATGCCCCCGAGCCGCGGCAGTCGGTAATGGATAAGTCATTTCGGCGACTCGACCCCAAAATTGAATTATTATTGCGATACAGTGGAACAGAACGCTCGCTCGGTACGTCGAAGTAACCGTTAAGATTCAACGAATTTCACTCTGTGTCGGTCGCGGTTCACGACACGGACGTGACTGCTTTCCTATTTTCGGGAGAAAGTTTTTCCTTAACCCTTTGACTGCGCCGCACTCGGAGAGAACCGTCAATACACGATATTCGCATATCAGTCGCTGCGACTGCTCCGCTGACCAAAACGGTACCCGGAGATTTGAACTGAACAATATGAAGACAATTGACTGAACAATATTGAAACAATTGCTATTCAGTTGCTATGTTACACAGGACGATAAATTCCATGTTGAGACAATTGGTAAAACAGTGAAGGTGTTACAGTAAGAATATAAAGGCGTATATTTCATATATAGACACCCTGTATATTGACAGAATTGTGAGGGCGTAAATGTATGCCTTTTGTAGTGAAAGGATTAATGCATTCGGTCCTTTATTATTTTATTTCAGTGCACAGGAGGAGCTTATGATTCGACAAGTAGAATAGCAATGATCCGACTACTGATCCTCATAGAAAATAAAAATTTTCTTCACTAATTTTGAGAAATAGAAACTTATTTGAATAGAAAATAGAAATTTTAGTAGAAATAGAAACGTATTAACAAGTTACAAATAATTTAACAGAATTTCTACATTCTCTAATTCTAAGAAATAGAAACTTATTTTAATAGAAAATAGAAATTTTAAACGAAATAGGAACGTATTAATAAGTTACAAATAATATAACAGAATTTCTATTTTTACTGGTTTGTGTTCACCTTCCTTTTTCTTCATATAAATTTCCAAATCGTTGGCCAGACAAACGAAATGGTAGAACGTCCCTCGAAAAGGTGATAAAGAAAATACGATTGTCTATATATAGAAAGGTTCTCATATATCTCAACGTAATAAAGATTGAGCCATTCATTCCTCAAGTCGTACCACCAGGCAATAGATATTCCCAGCTTTTCGGGTAAAAATGGAATCTCGGAATGGAATCTAAAACCAAACTACTTCTCGCGGAATTTTTTTTTCCAGCTCGTACATAAAACGTCCTCGGGACTTCTATCCACAGGCGGTTTATTTGCCGTACAAAAACAGCGTGGTCGTTCACAAAATGGTATTTTCTTTTGCACCGAAAGCTTTATTGTGAATATTGATGGATGTCGTGTCCCATGTAAATGAAATGAAAGGGCTGTCGCCGTGGTTATCATCCAGATAAAAGAGGGATGATCCATAAAGGATTCTCTTGGGTTTCTTGCTGCAAATTTCAATTTCGATCGCCCGTGACACGTTCTCCGATAAGATTGTTTGATGGATCACACGCATCGACGGAAACTGGTGTTCGCTTTATTAACGTGTATCAAATTCATTTCGAACTCTCTCGTCGATCCCTTAATCCAGATTACGGAGTTTACATCCATATTAGTTTTCATTCTCAGTTATTTTCCATCTCCTGAATCGTTTGCTTCGAAAATTAGCTTCACGAGTTTGCGAGAGAGTGTTCAACACAGGGACAACCTTTGAAATAGGAAATATTTTCAAGTTTACTACTTTGCAATACACGGGGTCAGCTTGTCTGCAAATTCTTCGGAACGTGTCCAAATTCCGACCACGTCGGACGCTGGATATACCACGGCTCCCGACAACGAGCTGAAATTTAATAAGAAGTGTCTTTACGAACGTGAGACGACGTCACGAAATTTCATACGCCGCTGCTTTTCTAACCCTTGCCGTACGTGCGCTCGAAATCCTTTTTCCATCCCTAATTCTTCTCCCTTGATTGAATGGACGGCTGTCTTGGTATGGTACGCGAGCCCTACGTGAAAGTAGTTACCATTCGCCCCGTAAGGAGTCCTTCATCCATGGCACGTACCCGAGTAAACAAGTTATTGCACTCGGCTTATCCTTTTCGTACGCAGAAGACGCGAGAGAAAGGTTTCCACGGAAAATTATGGCTCCCGAGGCACTTGTTCATTCAATCCTTGCGTGGGCGACGAAAACAAGTTCCAAGAGAGACGTAATATCAAAAAGGGCCTAGTTAAGAATATCAAAAACGCTATTCAGCCGAAAATTTCTCGTTCGATAGCTTACCAAGAAAGAACCCTTTCTGCGAAGTTTCAGCCCTATATCTCGTCTACAGTTTTCCCATTCGATCGCATCTAAAAATTCTAAAAAAAATCTGACACACAACTTATCGAGCTATACATGCGAGAATTTTTGCCAATTTTTATGTTGCAAATTCTCGGTATAACGAATGAGAATCGCGAAAAAATACAGATTTCATATCGAGGTTTAAGAGCCACCACTCTGGAAATTAATTAAATAATATCGTACTGTCATCAGCATTATCTCCAATTTTTTCATATTTTTTGCTACAGTGTGTCATAGCTAAAGAAAAATTTTATATCAAATTAATATGTTAGCAAACATAAATTTTAAATAATGTAGAACACGTTGTACACAAGTTTGTACTTCGAAGAGGTAAAAGTAACTAAGAAATCTGCGAACAGGTGCAATTTATGCGCACTTTTCGAAGTACATGGAAGACTATAGAAAGTTCATCAGACACTTTCTGGAAAAAGTGTACAAGAAGGAAGTGAAGGAACTTTGCATGCATGGGGCCGGGAATATGTTTTATATCCCCATGTTTACACTGGCGCAGCTTCGCGCAACTCCATTTATTGAAACGTGTTTTATATGGGGATAAAAACCCGGAGCTTGAATATTCTTTAAATTTCGCTCCCTTTGCTACGGGATCAGTTTTTACAAGCCCTCGGCAACACGTTCCACGATAACAGTAAAAACATTCTGTTCACAAAAATATACGGACCTAGGAACACATATCCATTCTACGTCCGCGGAACTGTTTTCCTTTTCTTTTTTTTTTCATCCTTCTTCCGCTCATGCGATTTGCGCTGTGCACACACTGTCTACTCTACTTTCGAACAAATATTGCTCAGGAAAGAACGGAACCGGTACGAGGATTCCCCGCAGTTATTGCAGCTAGGTGCATTCGAACTTGTTCCGCAAGTCTTCACGCCGAAGAATCTGCACAAAAGCTTCCACCGATTGCATCAAATAAATTGCGATCGGATATCTCGTGTTTTCCTGATTCTTCTCATCGAGAACCGATGACCATGCAAAGACCAGAGCGAAATGGTACAGAGAAATTGTATACATATATTCCGAAAAATCAATTTCAATTACGCTCTTCCACAGACGTTCAAACTGCGACATTCTATTTGATTAAACCGCTTAATGATATCCGAAACTATTGATTAGAAACAGATTGATTAGAATCTAATATTTTGTTTTCTGCTTCGCACCTCGTGATGAGCACAAATCTTGATTAGGTGAACGTGTCATAAAAATTTCAACTTTAAATTTTCGGAGTTTGTTAACCTATAGTAGATTGGTAGTTTACAATAGTATAAGTAGTTAACTGGAAAGTATATTATTATTCCCCTGTTTACGTGGAATATACAATATTCGTTTGTAGAGTATGTGCATCATTGGTCCGGCAAGTAGACTAGGAGCAGCATAAGTCAGACCAAGAAAATAGTAGGAATACACTCCAAACAAGTAGAATATGATGGCGTAGGTCAGACCAGGAGAGCGCGAAAGTCTAGATGGAGTAAAGTAGTAATAGCTGTCTATAGTCAGACAAATGCAATAAGCACGACTTATAAATAAATAGAAAATAAATAGAATAGTGTTACACAACAATAATAGTAATGAAACAAAGACGACTTAAATACGTATGGAGATTAGGAAAAGTTGGAAGATTACTTCTACACTACTGTGGTTCCAAAAACGTCTTTTTAGAGGGAATTTAAATATGGCTAACACCTACACCGCGGAATATATTTCACCCTTCATGTACACAAGAATTACTAACATTTACTATTCACTTGGTCAACGCTAATCGACGACAGCCGTAGTTGAAGAGGTTTAAGTTGAAAAGCAACGGAATTTACAGGACCCTTGTTTTGCATTGAAACAGAAGATCGAAAATGCCTCGAGCCAATAGCGATCGGAGATGTTAATTATTCCGAGGCAATCCACCGTCGTTCCTCATTTACCCGCGAATTCATGCGGCAGGAATTCGGAGCGTTTTGCGGATGCGCTTTAACTGTCTCGGCTACGAGTCGAACAAGAAGAAGAATGAACCGAAATATTTCGAACAGTCCCATTAAGATCGTCCGATAAATACCTCGTTGCCTCGTATCACGAGTCGTATTGCAATTAAATTGTTCCCCGATAATTTGCGACCGATAGAATGGTGGAAAGGGGTGGAGCGCGGCTCGGGGGGGGGGGGAGAAGAAGTAAATACACCGTCGAAGAACTCCGCTGAATAAAACGGTTGCAGCCAGGCAGGGTTCGATGGTCTCGTTTATATCGAACCTGTCAATAAACTGCAAATAAATTTCTGCTGCTTACCAGGGCTAATGCATCTCATTGCCAGCCGTTTGCGTTCGACCGCCTTTCGCGTTGCTCGTTCTCGGCAAATCTGGACCAATAAAACGCTGCGAACACGCTGCGTTACATTAGCGCGACCTCGCCGAATCGATTTTACAACGAAGTCCATCGTTTCACGGGAATTTGCGAGTTCACGGTCACATTACGTCGAACGGTGCCGCTTCGTTGGACACCGTAGAATCGAACGCGAAAATAATACTAGGACGAAATCACTGTAATCGTGTTCACGCTACGTGTTCATTTCGTGCGCACTCTGTTACTTTGTAATTCGGGGGTTTTTGGGGTGAATTTGTAAGAATTATCAAAACTAGGCATTGTACAGCATTGGGTTAAACTTTACCTCAAGAAACCAGAAGTTTTTACGTTTCTGAAATGTAATCCTGTAGATTTTGGCGAGAAAATGCCGAATATCTGGGTTTCAATCCTAGGAGATCAGTAGTTCAAAAGTTATGCGGGTTTTAAATTAGGCGATTTTAAGCGTTTCGACAAGTAGAGGCGCCGCCATGTTGGTGTGAACTCAGTGGTACGCGTCATCTAACGGGCGGAGCCGCTAGATGGCAGCACAAGCACACGGTGATATCGATAACGTAGATTTGCAAGCGTACTCTCCACCCCCTAACCTAACCTCGACCAACATTTTCACGGTTCCGTTCATTGGACGATATCTAAGTACATACCAATATGAAAATCACACATTTTTACACTCTCTCTCGCATAACTTTTGAACTACCGATCGCCTAGGTTTAAAACTAGGATTTTTGACATTTACTCGCGAGCATCTACCATATCTAAAAATAGTTAAATATTTCTGGTTTCCTGCAGTAAAGTTTACCGGTTGCATTGTTTTCGATAACATTCCTATGAAAATAAATAGATGACCGTGTATTGTCTGTGTCTTATAATTAATGCAGACAATATTTTGCACAAAAGTTCGCATTCTATGTATGCGCGTTAACTACCACAGCGATCACGTTTTTCTCTTCATTAATTTCATATTTTAGCGAACTACGGTAACAGTGTATGTATAAATGATGAGGATGATTTCGTTCACGGATAGTAATGTTCCGCAGCTTAATGTTTACAGTATGACAAAGATGAACATGATCTTCCTATTCAACGTTCGGTGTTTTGAACCCGGAGTAATTCACAACATTGTTTCATCGGCAAAACGCAAACGAACTCTTCGGGCGGTCGACGCGGAACAAAACGCGTCGCATTACCGAGGAAAATCCCCTATTTCCCGAGCCAGTGTCCGTTCAGCCGGTCTATAAACATATTATTTATCGAAAACGAAATCTCTTTCATAAAGGCACGACCGAACGAGCACGTTCGAGCGCGCTGCCCGGTTTCGCCGCAATACGGAGAATTTTATTCCCCGGCCAGCCGAAAATGCAATTCAATCTCGAACAATAGAATGTTTCAACCGCGACGCTGCGAGAGAGAGAGAGGGTGAGAAAGAGAGGAAGTGGGGGTAGAGAAAGCGACGAATAAATTTATTGTTCCGCGTCGATTCCGTTCACTGGTTCAGGGATAACGTATTGATTAACGCGATTCCGCCCCCGACCCGCGCGGAAATCGCAACTCGGCCTGCGGAACGTTCTTCCGGCACCATTATCCGGGGACCAGCGGGCCTCGTTTCGTCTTAGAAAGTTCGCTACGTGATTTGTTAACGAGATTAGCCCGTCGCGACCCTCCCCCCGCGTCCGGAAACTTAGGTTCTCCGGTTAGGCGACCGCGCGACGCCGCAGTTTCGCAACGCGTAATAAAGTCAATCCGGCGAGCGTATTTTCATCAACGAATACGTAACAAATACGTAAATTAAAAAGATTAAACACTTACCTTACTTCCTCTGTAAATGAAAATATAATTATGGACAATAGATATCTAAGTTATACTACGTTACAGCCACGCACAGCCTGCAGAAAGTGCCAGTAGCAATAGCAGCGACAGTGCTTCATGTTTCGTAAACTGAAAACGTTCAAATACTTCATTAATATTATTTTTATTGTGATTTATATATGAGAATACGATACACCTTCAAACTAGTGTGTTATCAAATCATTTCAACGGAAAAATGATTTCATCACTTTGTGTCACAAAAATCTATTTTTTGCAAAAACCAGAGGTCGTAGACAAATTTTGAAAACGGATTTGAAATCAGCGCGAAAAAATCTATGGGAAATGATATATAGCATGTTGAAAAAAAAATTTTTTCGCGCAAATTCTTGAAATTGTGCAAGTTTAATTTTCTCAAGGTTAAAAACGCTCGTACCATAATCTCCCTATTTTTCCCATGTTCTACAAAGTTTCAGCTTTAATTTAAAAAAAATTTCATCGCTCTACCTCGTTTCCATCGACAGTTCTTTGATTTTGAGTCCGATTTTGTCCGAAATGCCCACAGCCGAGTCGGTTTAGGCGAGCTCCTTGATGTTCCCGCGAACAGGTATGCAACGGAAACCGAACGGCAAACGCCGCGTCTCGAGTTCCCGTTTCCTTCAACACCGCCTTGCCGAACAACTTTCCGGCTAATTAGCGGCGACGTCGACCAGCAACTAATTTTCGAACTCGTTCGACGCGTGACACCGTGAATCCCTTTCGATTGCGCCGAGAGAAGTCGATTTATATTATACTAAATACTAAAAGCTTTGCACATTCGGTCAGTCTCATAATTGATGGCACGCGCTTTAAAACGGAATACCGTTTTCATAAATGGACCTCGGTTTCTCTGCCAAGCTAGATGGACTCGTTCACTGGACGATCTGTAATGGAAATTTTTTGAAAAAGTGCGTTTAAAATTGAAAACGATGCTTTCTAGAACGTTTTCATTCGAGCCTGTAACAAAAAAATGTGGAAAATGTGATTTGATATAAATTATGCACATGCCGAAAATTTTATTGAGATTGGTTAAATGATTTACGAATTTTGTTTTCTTTTTACAAATGATTAAATTTTTTCCCACACTTTTTTATCCCTCTTTGGCCGCTTTATTGCCCGATCATTTTCGATTGTTCGTGGACCGATTGACCGATTTGTTAGTCCATTGAAAAAAAGGGACGTTGATGCACGGAGAGGGTGAATACAGTATAATGATCGACAACAGTGACCTTCGTTGAACCGGTGTCATCGAGGCGATATTACGTGTCCACGGACGTCCCAACATTACAGACGTATCGCGGAGCCGGTTTCATTGACACACCGCACACGCACGCGAGAATTCAATATAGCCCGGCAGTCGATCAATAACATTGTGTAATGTTATCGAGCGTCCAGGTTCCGCTTTACACGTTTTCCGGGCGAGTTTACGAGCAGTGCCAAGGCAGATAATCCGACGGCGCTCAGCATACGCGTGCGAGCGTGAAACTCGCGTGTAATAGAATTTACCGCGGTTTTCCTTGGCAGTGGGCGATGCCAAGCGGAAAAGGCTTTCTTATTAACGGTAATGCGGCGGGGCCATATTTCCCGTGAGAAAGTGTATAGCCGCCTCGCGCGACGCAGCGGCAAACTTTTTCGGTAAACTGCACGCGAGCCGGGATAAAGCACGCGCGAGGACACCAAAGACCGGGACTAACGACCCGGAAAATTTCATGCGGCGTCCGATTCAGGAAGGGAACTATCGTTCTCGTTACCGAACTCTAAAGACGCGACCGCAGCGGCGCACAGTGGTCCGGATCGCAGAATTTAGGGACATTCGACCAAAAAGCCGACTTTTCGAAATTGAAAACTAATCAATTTGTATTGCTTTGTAAATGTCTACAGACCTCGAAAATGAAGAAATTAATGAAATTGTGAATACATATTTTAGTTTCTATGATCATTTAAAGTTGAACGTTTTGAAAGTATCATATCTCACCAGGAAAAATTGCTCAAGTTCTTTGCGATGTCCTCATCGTCTCGTCCCATATTTTCTCTTAATTTTTTTTTGCATGATATATATATTTGTCACGTATTTGTTACGTATTTGTCGATGAAAATACATAAGTTAAAAAGATTAAATAGTTACCTTACTTCCTCTGTAAATGAAAATATAATTATGAACAATAGATATCTAATTTATACAACATTACAGCCACACACAGCCTGCAGAAAGTGCCAGTAGCAATGGCAGCGATACGTCAAGTGATGACGAGATGTGAAGTGTTTCATGTTTCGTGAACTAAAAACGTTCATTATTATTATTTTTATTGTGTTTCACATGTCCACCGATCCAGAAGTGTAGGTTCACCCCTAGTACGGATGAGCATTACTTTTTCTACACCCAGTACATATTCAACTTAAATTGCAGAGCAATAATGCAATTACGATAGTGTTAATCTTTTTCAGTGCATCTTGTTTCTGGACATAAAATCGTTGTTCAGATTTTGAACTAAAAATTTTACTCGTAAACTCTGTTAGATTTTTCACGGAACCATCAAAATTGAAAATATAACTAAAAATTTGTTGTCACCGGCAGATTTTATACGCGTAGAACGAAAAGTATTTCGCTGAAATTACAAAGAAACAAATTTCGATTGCATCCAATGTTGAAACAAAAAATATCAATATTCCATTAAACGATTCATTGTTTACTATCCGAACGAAATAGCGTTCCCTGTGCAAAACAGCTGTTCCCCAAAAAATCGGCTATACGTCCGCGGCAACGGTGCATCGCGGTTACGCAAAAATCGACGGTCACGACCGCGGCCCGGTTCGTTATGTTCCACGGTGGCGCTATAAATCGCGCGATATGAGTTTCATAAAGCGGCTACGAATTATGGCTTCAATGGAGCGGCAGTTTCTCCGCGGGTTTGCGGAAAGAAAAAAAGAAAATGGAAGACAGACGAGGTGGCGGAGCAAAAGGAGAGAAACGCCGCGGAGTCGAAGAGACGGTTAGAAAAATTTCCACGAACTCGGAAGCTATCGATCGACACCTCTCGAACGCGCACTTTCCCCTTTTCTTTTATGCAACCGTTTCCACCCTCTCCTCCCACCCCGCGCTTTGGTAACGCTGATAAACGCGACCGCGGAATTTAGCGCGGAGTTCGTAGCCGGGGCCGCGGGTGGGTTTATCGAGTTAAGCTCGGGTGAAAATCACGATCGCCCGCGTAGCGCAGTGCGCGACGCGCAGCGCCGACCGGCGATCTATTCGACTGGAAATATTCGGCAATTCCGGTTAGAAGGAGAGGATATCCGCCCGGCTCTTAGTCAGCTAAGTTGATAGGTAATGAAGATAAAAGCTCCGAGGTTCTGGCAGAAAAGACGCCAACGGACCGGCCCGACCCGGCCCGGTGCGCCGGGGGTAAAGGGAGCGAACAACTGGGAATTCTGCAATTAAATCCCGGTGCCCTGGCCGTTCCCGTGCTTTTCCCATCCTTTTCCCGCGACTCGCTGATCCTCCTACCACCGTTCCGCTTTCCTTCCTACCAAAACCCATCCCACAGACTCGTTGTTGCCGACCGCGTTACCGCCCTACAACAGAAAACTAAATCCTGCAAGCTAGAATAGATACCCCGCTGGAAGTAATTCCGGATTTGTAAGCCGTTTTAACGGGGGATCCACTTTTTTCTTCCCCCACCCCTAACCGACTCTGTCCAATGAGCTGGACCTGCTGTACTGATACTGTCTACCCTCGTGGTCACCGTGTTTCGGTTTTTATCGTGAGCTCACTTCGGCCGGACTATCGGAAGAACTTTAGTTTGATCACGGTTTTTTTCTTTTTTTTTTTTAGTGTATGGAACATTTAATATGCAATACTTCGAAGCAAGCCGTAAAATCAATCGACGACGAAACACAAGTTATTATCACCCATTCAAGTAGATTTTCATTTCTTTGCCTTTAAGGTCATCCGAAGGTCGTTGAATTCGTCTTGATACGAGTTAATAATATTGTTAAGTCGAACATACAAAGTGCCACTTAAAAATATGAAGGTGGACTTGACAGTAATTAACACTTTGACTGCCAAACTAGAAACCTGAAAAATTCCATAAAATCGAAGTAAGTTATTTAACGAAATAAAAATTGACAAAAATTAAATGCACGATGCTGAGTAGTGCATTCGACTTTCTTGCATTTTACAGATAATAATACAATTTGGTACGATGAATGTATTAATGTAAAAATTCATTTTAAAACCTGGACAAATAATTCCGTCGCCCATATATGGGTGACATGGCAGTCAACGTGTTGAAAAAAAATTTCGAGCTTTTTTTATTGCAATGTATAGCCGATCAAAAACTCATCAACTTTTGTTTACAATACTTCTTTGTCAGATTATCGCGAGTACTTGACAATGTGTTATACGTATTTGAGCACTCTTTAAAGATGTACCGTTTGATGTGTTTCCTTGTTAATATAATTATTATCTATTTGTCGAAATACGTACGTGCCCGACATGGAACACGTTGAGTGCACGTAATATGGAACATGTTCTATGTACGACCAATAGGTTTTACGTTTATTTTCTGATGATAAAAATAAAAACGACAGTAATGGTGAAATATGGGATAAACGCATCTGTTGCTTTCATTAGGGTCGTGAATAATGTGCCGCATCGGGTGCGCCATTCCCGTGTTGAAAGTGTGGAAAAAAACATTAATATAGTATAATATAAATTTAAAAATTCAAGATATTTGTTCGCTGTTCCTCTTATGTTAATGAATATTTATTTTTCATCGCAAAAATAAGTTTCTTTTAGATTTATTTATAATTTCCATGGTTGTTCCATGTTCGATACTTTTTTTTCAACTCGCCGCGTTCGCCTCTTTTTTTTTTATATATTGTGAGTTCCCGTCAGATAAATAATTAGCAGAGCAGCACTTTAGAAACAGTTTTGTTGGTCATACTGTTAGAAAACTTGAGCTAGATTTATTTTTCATGTAGATAGAGATTATTTGTTATGAAAAATGCGAGGGGGGTCTGATTTTGTTGTGACAAGTAGAAATTTCGAATGTAAGCTAATTAAAATTGATGTGTTTACGAAGTAAACGTGCTGATGCATATAATTATGACATCGACAGTTTAAATGAAGTCTAAAATATATCCTGATAATGCTTGATTATGAAGCATATGGAGGCTAAAAATAATCTAGATGTTTACTTTTTCCTCGTTTGGGTAATGTTTGTTCATTAAAACGCGCAAGCTACATGGGATTGTGTTACAAACTGTTGAAACATGAAATTTGAGTTTTGAAAATATTTAATTATATATTTGACCTCACCAGCAACCGGGGTGATATAGCTAGACTTTTATTTCAATTTTTCAATCTGTGATTAATAACTCGTTGTAATTCTAGTTTTAGTGAAACTTGATTACAGTATTATTCAGTGTATCTATTTCAATGAATTATTATCATTTTAAAGTAAACAGTGTTTAGAATTGAAACGAGAATTAACTTTTCTGAATTTTACCATTGGATTTTCAAGCATCTACCAGATGTTTGAAACAATTTTGATTACAACAGAACAATTGAAACAAATAAATATATTGGGTTGTTCGGAAGGTGATTTCGTTTCCTTTTTTTTGTGAACATGAAAGACGATTTTCTTATAGTGTATAAATATTTAATTTAATTTTATATTTTCCTTTTTGGTGTAATACCAAAGTACCGAAGTACCCAATTATCCAATTTTGTCTTTATTAGCTTCAATTGCCCTTCCAGACCGTGGTGCATCTGCAACATCAAAATTGCCGGAGTGAAATTTTGCAAACCAGTTTTCGCACTGCCGTTCTATCAATACATCTTCTCCATGCAAATCGAATAATTTTTTTCTTGCTTGAATAGCATTTTTACCATTTCGATAGTAAAAAAGTAAAATATGCCGAAAATCTTGCTTCCGACTTCCCATATTTGATAGGGCACCAAACAAAAACTATTTCGTAGAATCAAACAAACTTTTCCACAAACAAGCCTTGCTATATTAGCTGTCAAAATATATAATGACAATGCGGCTTATGTTGAAGTTGGCTGCGAAGAATACAATTACGTTCCCGTTGGGAAAGAACGAAATAACTTTCCGAGCAAGCCAATATATTTATTCAACGCTCATTTCATAAAATTTCCCAAACCACCCGCAGAATTAACAAAAGTACAAGCCTGCACAATTACCACTTGCAGTAATATTGTTGCAACAGTGTACACAGCATAATTAAAGGACCAGGTGAAAAACAGTTTTCTACAGCCAGCAGTACCGCACCGTACCTAAATATTCAAAAGATTGCACTTTCCTCTTCGGCCGCTGTAACTCTTACATTCTCGCACAGTTTTGCAACGTCGGAATTCAGAAAACTTGTTAAAGTGGCCACGGACGATGCATCCCGTGCCAGAATAAAGAATAAATAACGCTCTGGTGCACCGTCTGCTCGTCGGACGAGGGAAATGCGGGCGTTTCGAGTCGGATGGCAGGCCTAGACGCCTTTTCCGCCGGAAGCAGGCGAGTGATCGCCGCATCCCAGTTAAATGAAATATTCCCGTTGCTGGGAATTGCGTTCCCGCGGGTCCTCCGTCCGACGCAACGGTCGGTCCAACATTTACAACGTTTACAACATTTACGAGGCGTTCGTTCCCGCGACTCCGTGGCCGCAATTGCTCCTCGCCGATGGAATAATAAAGATGCGAGCCCCGGGTTTGTTGCATTTAACGCTGTGCCCGGAAGAATAATCTCCCAGGATGCTTCGTAGAGGACGCGTCTCGCAGCTTTACGGACCGAAATATTTTCACTCTGTTTATGAGCACCAGCCGGAATACGTAATAGCATGCATAAAGAAGCGAAACGGTCGACCGGCCCTTTTGTTTATTGTGTTTCGCGGATTGTTGCCCCTTGATTTAGAACGCCGCCGCTGCTCTAAGGATAAAAGGGCTCGCTCAACCGTGAGACATTCGTAAGAACCTACACTATTGCGACGAACACGTATGGAGAAGCTGCGGCGTTTCGTTGTCTGGCTCTGACGCTTGTTTCTACTTAATTTTCCCATACAGTGTGGGTCGGACGTCATAGCACAATCGGGCAAGGGGCTGTGATTCTACATGTACAAATAATTTATTTTTTAATTTTTCTATAAGCGAATAATTTTCAAAATCGAGTTTTATGATCCCCCGGATTCGCGTGCTTTAGAATGTACAGGGTGTCCCACATAAATGGGAACACAAATAATAACCGAGATATTTAGGTGTTCCCATTTATGTGGGACACCCTGTATATACAGAAAGTAGAATTGGTTGGTTATAATCAGACGCGTCAGACGATTTTTTCAAAAACGAAGCTTCAAACTTATAGATTTTAAACGGGGACCATAACTGTTACAACCAGAAAGAAGAAATGTCATGGAACAACAATTATTTCATCGACTAAAATCGTATTGATCACAAATGAGGATTATAAGTAACCGAAAATTTTTTCGAAATGAACTTCTGTCAACGATAATCGCGTTGAGCAATCGAAACAATTCTTTTAAAACGTATAAAAATCGATATTTTTTAATCATTTTGTTCTTCGAATTTCTTTCTTTATATTTTGTGTAGATTATTTTAAAATTAAATAACTGTTATTATTGAATAACTGTTATTTTTGGTCCCTGATTTTAAACCAATTGACCGTATCTGAAGGAGACGTATTAAATGGGATCCATAACCGCGAACAAACCATGTCGGAATACCCAGTAAACGTGGCTCGTGTAGAAAATGCCGTGTAAAAAGAGAACCAAGCGTATCGGTCGAACAAGTTTCTTTCGAAACTACTTTTGTTCGTTCACGCATTCAAGTACTTTCGAATTCTTATCTCGCAAACTACGTATGGGACCGAGTCGAACTCTTTTTTACTGGTAATCTAAAAAGTTGGAGCAACAGCAAAAAATCCTTCTAATTCGAAATCTACCGACCAACTTGGAGAGAAACGTCATGAAAGCGTTAAGTACAGGGCGCAACTGCAGCTCTGGCAGACGACTCCGAAAGGATCCGTTCGATCGGAAAATTTTGGGATTCCGTGCGAGTAGTCGCACACGAGGAGTCCGGTAGTCATGAAACCAGAAAGAATTCGCTGATTCGAAAGGTCGCGAGCGACGGTGGGATTCTTCGGGAACTATTTCCAGAAAAATGTTCGGGGCCGGGTAGCCGTCGACGGCGAGTCCTCCTTCGAGGAGGGTAATAATCACATTTTCGAAATAACTTCCGCCACAGTCCGGCTTCACGGATCTGAGTTTTTAATTTCAGATAGCGGCCTCCCTGCAAAAGCGTTGGGTTGCGTCACTTTGAAACGCGAGCCCCCTGTGTTCCCGTCGTCACACAAGCGGACAGATAAAAAATAACGTTTCCTTCACCCCGGCTTTTCGCTGTCTTTTGACGGTTAACTGACAAGCAAAGTGCAGCCGTGTCGTGTGACGAATCCCTTTGACGGCACACGTACATCCCTTTTTCCCCTTTGCCGAGGTTCGTTTAATATCCAATGGGTCGCCCGTATCTTTCCGTTAACTACGTGTGGAATATTGTCGCTCGGATCTTCGTCCTTTTCGATAAATGAGGACGCGTGTTTCACTGGTACTGCAAATGTCTGTAAAAGAACGGATCGTTCCACGCCTCCGCAAAAAAAAAAACAGATCAAGATCAAGATCCCTAGTTTATTTTCATCTTGTTTCTTAACACACTATCGGCGGGAAGGGTATTAATACCTTTTCCACAGACTGACTTTTCTCGACCGCTATACGTGTGAGTCAAGCTCTCATGATGTTACCCACCGATAGTGTGTGTTAACACGTTAACTGCCACCTCAGTCACATATGACTGACAGTGATTTTTGGCTGGGTTTACAAAATTCATTTTTATTATCAGATATCAGGATAACCGAATTTTATTGGAGTCTTTCGAATTCAAAAGGGTTAAGACAGCATCCCCTATAATACATTTAAAATTTCTAGTCTTCATTAATTAAATTACACTGATTTTGTATGAGTCTGTGGGGTTGATATTTGGCACTTAACGTGTTAATACTTTACCGACACTGGAAGCCTATTAATAGGCTTTTCATTGACTGTGCTACACCAGAAAGAAGCAATGAAATTATATGGTTAAATTACAATCCCAAGAGGAATTACTAGATAATATTATTTTTTTAAATAACGTCAAATAGGTGGTTTATATCTAGTAACAAATAAAAAATCCCAAAAAATTTCAAGAGGCATCAATACAGGCATCGACTCTATATTCGGAAAATTGTCAGTAGTGGCGGAAAAACTATATACTTCGAAAATTCAATTTTGGCAAGTTTTTCGAGAAATCGACCCAGCGTGCACTGCGGCGTCCGCCGGGGTCACGCATCCGCGACAGCGGTCGTCAAAGCGCGGTGGATCCCAAGGCCGGAACTGCGGAACCGGCGTCGGCTTCCGCAAAAGACGGTGTCTGCGCGGGTCCGCGGAATTACTTTTTTGCCGGATAAATCCATTTCCGGGATGGCGAACGGGCGCGACACCGTTACGAAAAACCGTGGGTGGCGGACGCGAGAGACCGAGCGAGAGAGGGAGAGAGAGAGAGAGAGAGAGAGAAGACGAAAAATGGAGAGAATGCGGAAAACTCGGATAGAGAAAGGGGGACGGGGCTCGCTCGCGAGGGATGGCGGCAACTAGGGGGGTGGAAGAGGGGACGGACAGGGATGGAACGTGATTAATCGATGCTAGCGAGCAGACGAAGCGAAAGAGGGCGCCGTGACAAAGGGCGACTTCGCGATGGCGCCTGCACGCATAGCGCCATTGGATTACCAGGGGGGTAACGAGTTAACGACGGAGGCCAACTCCCGTCGTCACACCGCAGCCCATTACCCATGACAAATACTACGCTGTGACGTTGACTTTTCCCTCGCAGCCCTCTCCCCCCCCACCTTTCTCCTCCCGCTCATCGCAACACGCTACCCCCGCGACGCTCCTTTATCCCTCGCGTTATGCACGATTGCTCTAAATGATTCTCCACCCGTGCAAAATGAATCTTTTCGGTGTTGAGGTTTTTTTTTTTACGTCCACCGATCGTTGACACTTTAACCATCCGTCTGTCGCGCATCTGCCATTCCGCTCTCAGGCGTGATTGACACCCAGAGTATTTTTCCACGGCCGAACGACGGCCTAGACGAGTTTTGACGTTTTGCGAAAGTTATGCGGTCATTCACTGGTTTAACAGTAACGGATTGACCTTTGTGCTATCAAGGTGTTTTTTTTTTGTCATTTGAACTACCAAGAAGGGCATTTTGCGCACACCTGTAATAGAAGCATTCAGAACAAAGTAATGATTAAGCCAAGAGTTTCTCGATATATGTCCCAAATATCTAACCGATAAAAGTTCCAGAAGTATCTCTACTGCCACGGGATACACCCCGTGAGGGGCTATGAACCGAGGCCAATATATGTCCCTGGGTAGACCTGTATTGTGGACATATATCGAGAAAACACTGTATGTACTACTTAATGATGAAATCTCTGCAACTTTTACAAACCATCGCAAACCTGTCATTTTTAACACTAAGTACTCCACCGTTGGTCAGAATGACCGTTCTAGATTTTTTATTTTACAGTTACTGAAATTGTACAGATGCTTTCGTGGGAAATGATTAAATAGATATATTTAGGAGAGCATGTATTATAATACGAACCGCACAAAGTCCAAATAAATTCAATATCGTCATTTTTATACGACCATATATATTAGTTACTTTTAAGACTCGGTAGGTTTAGTGTTAATGCTCAATACTGTCAGTGTTAACGAGCTGTTCGACTAGGAACAAAACGATTTTCGGACTTTTGCACTGTTCAGGGAAGCGTCCTCTTTCGTCGCAGTCTAGATTTGAGCGTGATTGATAGAAACCTGCACCCCGTTGACTATTAATTTTCCAGGAAGTTCTATTTCAACGTGACATTATCGAATACTAGACGTCAGTTCATAGTCGTCTGCCATCCTGTGGCAAACGTATAATTTTAACAAAGTTCATCTTCCTGGAATAGAATTGTACGTTATTACGGGCACCATTGTATTACCAAACTTGAAAATCAATTTTCCTCAGAATCTCAATCAAAATCATCAATCAATCAATCTCATAAAAATTGTATTTATCCTATAAATGTTATAGTTATAAAAATCATTCAACTTTGTCTTGTCTATTCCTGCAGGTACCGTTACACAAATTCTTTTAATCCCGTATGACTTCTACGTGCACTGGCTTGGCACACACAGCGTGTTATACACATAAGACGAACATTTCCGACATAAATTTAATGCTCCTATAATTTTTCCCGTCAGCCTGGATGTCGTAAAATCTTCAATATCTTCCTGTTTGCATCGTAAAACGTAGTGTATAAAAGAACTATTCAGTTTGTTGCACTCGACACAGTGGGTTTTCTGCATTCGCAAGCGCGTCCCGTGAATCGAAATGATTTCACGATCGCAGGAACGTTATTTGCGAAATCGCGGAGCTTTCGCGACACGGCGCAAAGAGGATACCTCTCGGTAGGAGGGTCAGGGGTTACAACTATCGCGTACAGGAGTCTCTGTATCGTAAAATTTTACCGGGCCGTATTCCTTGACGCGCGACGGTCCTATCTCCCGGTATTTGTACAGTTTCGCCGTTCCGGGCTCGGGATGTAGGAATCCCGGTTTACACGAGCCGGGATTAGGTCTTAACGAAACTGTCGGGAGTTAGGGTAACGAATGGTCTCGTTGAAAATTCGTGTTCCCTGCACGGTGATAATAAAATGCACCGACAGTCGCCCGCTTGCTATTCTCCGCCGGAATGCCCGTTCTTGAACATTCCAGCGAACCGGCATTTATTCCTCGCCCCTCCTGTACTTTGCATTTCGATGATTCTTCTTCCGGTTCCGGTCTACTTACACCGGCCGTGTCAGAAAAGTAATCCAACCGCTATGCCGTCGCTGTTAATCTCAATTCGATCCAGCTTTAACCAACGAAAATGGAACGTTCACGTTTCGGCCTGTGTCCAGCGTTGTTTTCAGGAGTTGAAGAGAATAGTTTTAATGTCATAGACAGAGTGTCTCGTCTAACTCTAGCATCTAAAATACCCCGATTTTTTAAAATAGAAGAAAATTTCAGAGCGAAAATATCATATAGCGATATTAAAACTATATCATTCCATTTAAAAAACCTTGAAATCTCGAAAAATATAACCCTGAATAAATTTTTTTACCCCTCTGAAACAATTAATTTTTTCCTGTGAAATTTTCTTCTATCATAAAAATGATGCGAGATATTTTAGATAGTCGAGTTAGGTGGGACACCCTGTATATTTTGAATTATATGTATAACGTAGGTACATTTTCCACCAGATGACGTGTACAACTTTCCATGAAATTAGTCTCATTAGGTTCCCGTCACGTCTCGTAAAGTAAAACGGGTCTCTGACGATTTTTAATGCATCGAGCTATTCGTTAATGTAATCGTGGGCGATCGAACATTCTCGGAAGGCGCTTGCTGAAAGCAACACACCGGATTTTCGAGTCGTCTTAAAGCACAGAATGAACGAATTCGAGTGGAGAGTTTGAGACGAAGAGGGAAAGGAGAAAACGGAAGGGTTAGAGGAAGAGGGAGGCATCGAGTTTTTCGAGCCGCGGCAACGAAAAACATGTTTTCCACGTCAAACTTTCCCTTGTCATCGTGCCACTCGACGTTTTAATGAAAAGTTCGAGGGCGAACGTCGTCCGCCCGGGAACTGCGTACTCGTTGAGGCGATAATGTCGGGAATAAAATGTCTGGCCCGTGGAATTTATTGAAAAACACAGGACCGAAGATGCCGGTCCCATCTACGATCCGGTAGCTTCGGTATATTATTCGGCGTATCGCAGTTATATTTTTCTTTCGCCCAGAAACGTTCAACTAAAATGATCATTTAACTCTAACCGTACCGAGTACAAAATATGACTAATACACAGTCGGTGTACAAAGTACACCCTTTAAAAACAAGTAACTTTTTTAAGATTCGATTAAACCGCTTGATTTTTTGGAGATGTTAAAAGAATTAATTTACTGAGTAATACATATATAATTTCTCTTAAAATTGCTATTGTTCGTAATTGCGAAAAAAAAGTAGTGGTCACGATTTTTAAGTTTTTTATCTGTCTGTAATGAAAATTTAAAAGATGTTTTTTGTAGATCTAAGTAAGTTAAAAACGGCATTGTAAGCTGTATAAAATCTTTGCATTTAGTGTTTGCAATTCATTTAAATCGCAGTTTTGCGATCGCAATTTTTGCTATTTTCGATCAATTATACTTCATAGCAATCTTCATCGTATATAACTTACTTAGATCTACAGAAAACATCTTTTAAATTTTTACTATAGACACAGATAAAAAACTTAAAAATCATGACCTACTTTTTTCTTTGCACTTGCGACCAATAGCAAATTTTGGAAAAAGTTATTTATGCATTACTTAGTAAAGTAATCGTTCTGACAACTCCAAAAAATTCAAGTTGTTTGGTCGAATTTTAAAAAAGTTATTTGTTTTTAAAGGCTGTATGAACACTTTGTACACCGACTGTAGGTACATCGTATTATACAAATTACCTGACTGAATTTATTTAGATTTCTCGAGAGCAGATTTCTCAAATTCACAGAAAGCAGAGAACGTTACCCTTCGTGGACAGAAAAAAAATTAAAAATAAAAATTTTGATCAATACTAGTTTTTTCATTTTTAATTTTTAATTCGTAAAATTAGATTTTTCATCCACCTGCGCCAGAATTACCGCTTCGATCGCGATATTTTGACACGAATGGAGAAACAAAGGGCGTGAGAAGGGGTGGCTGAAAGCGTGAAGAGGGTGTTTCGGTAACGAGGGAGATAAATATCCTTTTAGACGGACAGGGACTTCTTTTTATCGGCCACGAAGCCACCGAAGCACCGCGCGCTCGTCCATAAATTTGTGTTCGGCCGGGTTCACCTGTGCGCGACTGCATGGGGGTGGCATCCCCAACAAATCAGCGTTACACGTGTTACTCGGAGGTTATCTCATTCATTCTGCCCCCAACCCCTCTCTGTCCGTGTCTGACTCTTGATGCTCGTCCACCGCGTTCAACCCCGTCCGTATCTATCGCGCGAGGGTGGTTGGGGGTGGTTGGACGGAAGAAGGACGAGGTGAGCGGAGATTTATCGACATTTTGAACCGTTCGTCGGTATTTTCAATTAATGCCGACGCTTCGTACACTCGCGGAATGATAATATGAAATCGGGCCACTGGATTTACACACACACACATCAGTTTTCCCTGAATGTATTGATTGATGTACAAATAAATTCGGTGCCCTTTTCCGGTGATATTTAACTACTGTTCATAATGGAAATGTACGGGATCATGTTTCGAAATATTCACCATCATTTTGTAGCACTTTTTCCCATATATTAGGTTGGCAAGAAAGTAATTTCGATATTTTTAGATGAAATAAAACCTAATTCTTTTATCAAAGCAATGAACTTTAATCAATAAAATATTTTCCATTTTGTTCTATGATCTTTTGCCATCTTTCTGGTAACTTCATAATTCCGCGCTCATGAAACTTCTGATCCTTTCCGGTGAAAAACTCAAAATCATCATTAGTGAATGCTTTACCATTCAAAGAGTTTTGTAAACTTCGGAATAAATAATAATCTGATGGTGCAATGTCAGGGCTATATGGTGGATGTGACATCACTTCCCAACGAAGCTCCAATAACTTTTCACGTGTTACCAAAGATGTGTGTGGCCTACCGTTATCATGGTTAAGTAATCCACACTATAAGCTTCACATATATCTTTGTGAGCCTCGGCAGCTTCTTTACCTCTACGGAAATAAAAAGGCAATATGTGCCTATAATGTTCGTTTTTGCACTCCATGTTCAAATTGACGCAGAACTAACAATTTTAATCAAAATTACGCGTATTTTTATTAAATTTGCTTCAAAAGTAACAGAATTCAATCAAACAAAACATAACGCCAGGTATTAGTGAAAACCGAAATTACTTTCTTGCCAACCTAATAGTTGGTAGACTATGTACGCCTTCCTGGAAAAGCGATCGATGCGTTTTTTGACCTAAGCTCCATGCGAAAGTGTCAGGGGCCTAACAATTCTTCGCAGCTTCTTTCCTTTTCCGTTTCCCCCGTTCGTCCTCCTATCCGTTCCCCGGGGTTACACGAGGTTCTATGACCCCGGCGCGAGTCGTCGTCATTATCCAGTGTCCATTGTGCGAGATGAAAAGAGATTGCGCGTTCCGAACGCAGGCTCTTCGGCTCGACGCTGGTTAACGACGACACGCTGGTTAACGGCGACAGTTGCGTTAATTATGCGCGCCGCCTGCACGGTTGCTCGGCTAACGATGGACTCGTCCACTGACAGGAAACACGGCCACTAACTAACTAACCGCCGAATGTTTTACCACCGTCGCGAAGACGTTAGGAACCGAGACTGCAACGGATTTACGGTGCACGTGCGGTTTCATGTTTGCGAAATTAACTCGTTGCAATTTGCATTCAAGGGTTACGTGCAAAATTACTCGACGAACCTGAAAGGAATCGGTATTATGCAACATCCACCGCACACCGGATACTCGTGGAAAATACTAGGCAAACTTCACGGTCTACAGTATCGTCGAACAAGTAGAAACAGTCTGCAGTGGTCGGACACTGCGTCAATACCGCAGAGAGCACAAGCGAATATTCTGTTCATTGTCCAAACTACCGATATCGGAGCCCCGTGATTGTACGCTGAAAGTTACACAGAATAGAACCAAAAAGAAAAAAAAAATTGAAGCTGTGTAACAGGGACCAGGATCGATCCAATCCTCGGGAATTAAAGCGAATAGAATAATTTAGAGGACCGCGAAGTACGGCTGTGCCGAAGTTAAACAGCTTATCAAGCCCGATAGCTTTTTCTGGGAGAGGATTGGGGGGGGGAAGCAGGGAAACAGTGGTACAGAGGGGAGAAGAATCAAAGGTAGTTCACTCTCTGCGGCGAAAAAGCCCACAGGAACAAAGGGATTCCGAGGATAAACGTGGCAATCCTATCTCTACGCCGCGGAGATTTTTCTCCCTTTCCGCTCCGTCTGCTACCCTCTGCGCCAACCCTTTAGCGTTTCCATTTCTCCCGCCCTCTTTTCCTTCGAGAGAGGGACACGGACGAAGATCGAGGTCCACCGATACAGCGAACGATTTCGTTAATATGTTGCAATTTCGATTGACCGCGGCTCGATTCGTATTACTCGGTGAAATACGATGTGCAAACGCTCGAGGGTGAGAAATTCGATCGACGATGCAATGTAACGCATTCTTGCTACAATGTATCCTTTTATTTTAGGGGTACGAAGATCGAGTTAGAACTTGATAGGGTGAACTGTACAATGATTGGCGAACTAAGCCAAAATCGTAGTGAAAATCTTTTTATCTTTTCTTAGAATGTTTAAACGAGCTTAACTTGCTATTATTAGAAGCCAATAGAGATTTTTCAGCGAAATCAATCAGTTTTACGAGTCATAAATCTTTTATTACAAAATATATTCAGGGAATAACAATCGTAAGACAAATAGTACAGTCATTGGCACATTTGGTACAGTTATTGATGCAACATCAGTCATTGGCACTGAAGAACTGAATAGGAATTATTCACTTAACACTAGATTTACGGAGCACTAAAAGTCACTGTTTTGCATTTATTTATAAAAACAACAAGAACGTGCTACCCACATTTTTAGCAATATTTTTGAAACAATATATACCCAAAGAAATAAGTTTGCTAAATAATTTCTCATGTACCCATGCATCCTTAGAATCTTAATAATCTTCTTCCGCATATAAGAATATGCAATGATTATGTGAAGAAAATGTTACGGGGAGGGGATTGACCTTTGAAAATTTGGTTATTTTTCGATTTGCTTTTCTAATTACGTAAATTGGTGAATGTCTTACCAAACGATGGTACTCATTCACCCTTTGCACCTCGATTTATTTTATGGTTGCCTATGCCTGTGCCTATTGTCATTGTATGACTATGTAGTCTTCAATGCATATACATCGACAACAATAACATGATATTTTGTTTCGATTTAAGGGAAACTAATAACATGTAGTTTTAATAGATTTTGTTCGAAATGTTTATCACGAGTCTGACTCTGTGTCACAGTGCAAGGATTTGAAAGGAACAATTTTTATCTAGAATTAACTTGATATATTTTGACTGTTGAAGTAATAAATTATCCAGAATTCAAAGGTTTTTGGTCATTCTCTACAAATATCTTTGGAGAAACCAATTTTTTCCAGATATTTTCTTGGTATGTATTTGTTGTATGTTATGTGTACTGCTTACACTGAAATCTGAGCCACGGATAGCGAACCGCAATGTACAATATAGATCTCAGTACTTGGTTATCCCTCTGTGAGTTTCGTTAGCCAGTGGTTCCGAGAGTTTGCTGCTCAATAGCTACGTGCTGTGCTCGGGAATGCAACCTGACAAACGGATATAAACCGCTCTCTTATCAGCACGATTATTAATTGCGAGCGCTCATCATTATTACCTTGAGAAATGCTCAAGCTGTGGAATCGAGTCGATCCAATTAGTAGCGCGCGTTATTTCCACTGCAGTTCACGTTAAATGCATCAATTGTCCTATTTTAAAAAATCATTAAAGTTACAATAGGAAATGAAAGGAATACTCTGAAAATAATGGACAGTCCGAAAAGTTTTCTGCAGAATCAAAGAAATTCACTTGATGAGGGCGACGTTGAAAAATTATATATCAGCTCTTGCAATTCGAAGGTTATAAGAAAATTTACATTTGGCTAACAAACGTGTCATTTACGTACACTTCGGAGTGTACACAGCACTTATTTCAATTGTTGGTTTTAGTCAAATCATGGCGATGTTCAAAGCTTTGAAAAACTAATTAATCGTAACTTATTCATTTCAATGTATCCGAGCATAGAATTTTGTGAAATAATTTTCTAGGTGGTACGCTGAAAGCACACACATAATTGACGTTTCCAAATGGAAATATCGTCGAAGGGATTCGAGTAAAGGAAAAATATCGACTACCGATAAGATTCTCAATAATTCTGTCGTACCAAAAAGTAACTTAAATATCTAATACGCCAGAATATCAAACCATTCGATTACGTTACTGACGATTACTTGGTTTACTATTGCGATTGAAATTTCTGTCTAAATAATCCACTAAAAGGTCCTTAGCCGTGCAGACTTTCAAAACTAATGAAGTGAACGCTGATGTTCGCTGAACTTTCATCGAATTGTAAATAATGATGTTTGGCATAAAATTTGCATAAACCGGGGGTAGGTTCGAGGAGCCAAAGGAGGGTGCTCCTTTGTGAGGGAATACTGCCGCGGGAGTGTTTCGAAGGCACAATGTGCTAGATGAATGACGGAATCTGAAATTCGCAGAGTATCAAGCACTGTACTAAGAGCACGCATGTCCGCCGAGTCATTGATCTCTTCTCCTCGTAGGATTCCTCCATTGTCGCCTAGCGAGCGTCCACATGCCCGGCATATTTCAACATAATAACACAAAGGTGCACGTAACTCGAAAGTACCTGTGCAACGTTACGGGGCCATAGAGGACACTGCGACGTAAAATTTACGAGGCTTGCGTAAGAAAGTCCGCGTCTTGCATTGTTCTGTAAACAACGGGAACGGGAGCATCGATTGCCTCTCTGAAACGCGTTGCAATTCTATTATGCAGTCGCACGATGCGTTAAAAAGCTCGTTTTCTGGACAAAATTCCGTTACTCGGAAATTATAGGTGATACGAACAAAAACAAACAAAGTAACATGTACAGTGAATTCTCGATATATGTCAACAACACGGGTTTATCATCCAGGCCTTAACGACATACACTCCCGCTCGTAAGTCTCAGGACAGTGATCATATTTGTATTCAACTCTGTAAAAATGAAATAATTGTTGAATGATGCGAACAAATTTTTTCTTATTTAAAGGTTTACACGTCAAATAAAGTGTCAAAAATCTTACCAAAAAGTAAAAAAATATATTTTCTTTTCATCGAAGAATGTTCTTTATTACAGTTTCCACTGGCATTCGAGTGATCAATTTTTTGATACTTTCTGTTATTATATAATTCCATTATCGTTCCAAAATATTCCATAAATGTGTTTTCAAAGCAGAGCAAAAGTTCTGTACCTGTTTGTCCAGTTGATCCCCTAATTTTTCTATGGGGTTCAAATCTGGTGCTTGGTGTGGCTATTTCATAATTTTTAATTAATTATTACATCGAAGTTGTAATTACTGCTGAACATATGAGGACATTTATATTATGTAGTTAATACAGTTAAAGGTTCACAATCTATACGAAATGCCAGAATTTTACTAAAAACCAGAGGTGTCCTAAGACTTATGAGCGGGAGTGTATATATAGAAATCGCTGTACATACCTTGAGCAACAGACTCTACGTAATGAAAAATTGTCACTTTTATAAATCGTAATAGAAATTTTTTACACTAAACACAAGAACTGAAAACTAAAAGCACTAAAATACTAAAACTGCATGAAACGTGTCACCTTCAGAATCTCAAGCAAAATAAAAAGTTTGAAACCGGTTTTTGTGACTCATTTTGACGCAATTCACAGTTCCGGTGGTAAACTAATTTGCGAACGACTCTAGGCAACGACACCATGACGAGAAGGGAGTCTTTTCGGAGGTTGTTTCGCGTGTCGCAAGAGAAAGTTGTTCGATATTTAAATTCATGACGGTGAAATGAGATTGTAGGAAGCGTGTAATATCCGAGCTTACGGGTACCCGTAATTGTTTATTATTTCTGGTTACACGACAAGCCTTTCTCCCTTGACACCGTTCTCCACTTGGCCACATCTACCCTTAACGTTAACGCAACCGGCATAGTCACGAAACGTCACAATGGACTCCCTCGGCACGGTGCAACAAACGGAACAAAAAGTCGAGCGTGCACAGTGCACATGCGGCACACGATATGCAGTTTATTGGAGCACGGAACACGGTATTTCTTTTGAAGTGCGCCAGCCAATCCCCTTCCACCATCCGGCGAAATTATATTCCTCTTACGCAACGCGTATTTCGTAATATCTGGTTACCATTCCACTCAGAAATTAATTGCAACGGGAATTTCCTGTTATTCCTGATCAAACAGGACGAACAAATTTGCAATAACATATCAAAGGTCCAGTTAACGTAATTTAAAAAAATACCGACGATATGCGTGAACATTCTTTCAAATTATCCGACATTATTTTCACTGCAATCTGAAAATGTGAGAAAGGATTTATTGGAACATCCAACGAATTCCAGGTTTTTATGTTCACATTTTTCAACTATCTTTAACTACATCGAGATAATATAACTTTTCATTCCCGTCCTTTCGACTGGGACATAGTAATTGTTCTCATTATACGTTTCAATCTGATGCAACAAATAAAGCCCTGCGGAGACGCTACTGCAAAAATCGGGCAAATGCTTTTTCCAGAAATATTAATCCCCGTCGAACATAGTTTTACATGTTGCCGACAGAAGTCGGAATTAAACAAATTTTCAGAAACTAGACTTACCCGGTTTGTGCACCGGAGTCTCCTAATAAAATAAAGGTCCCGTAAGATTGCAGCAGTGTTCGTCTCGAGCAACAAAGGAAAATTGCACAAACATTGACGTGTAGCAGCGGCGCAAAGTACACTGCGGAAACGCGTTCGTCGCGCGAATCTGGGAGAATAACTTTCGTGCGCTAGACAGTAAAAAGCTGCATGACTGACGAGGGTGAGGAGGGGTAGGAAGGGTATTTAACCCTCGAGGGTGAAATTCCGAAATTCCCCAGGTGGAGAAGTTGGCCGTACGACGTCTTACTCCTCGAAGCGTGATGAAACGCGAAAGAATAGGGGATGCGAGAGCTGGGGTGGCGGGCTCGGAGGTTGCATAGGCCGGAGACGGTGCGGAAGGAAGCAACTTTCGGGGGTGGTTGGATGTAACGTTTCAGCCCCGCGTTTCGTTTCGTTTGATCCTATCTGGGAGCCAAACGTTCATCCCCGAGCATTTCTCTGGTACCCGGCTGTTCCTATTCTCGCAACTTATCGTCGTGCATCCGTACCAGCCTCACCCCCACCCACCCTCCCACGAGTTCACCCGTTCCTGGATTTTCATACGCTTCCCTAGCCTTTCTTTTATCAGGACCGACGAGCTCCTTCCCTTGCGGCGTGGCGGCTCGAGGGCAGCAGCCATTCTAATCGCGGGAAACGGCGCAGAGTTTTCAATAGTTTGTACATGCACGAATCAAAATTGAAATCGACGAACGAACGGGTTTCCGACGTACGAACGCCTCGCTGCTCGGTATTTTCTCGTTTTCTGTCTGCCGTTTAGCCCTCGCGCTCTGCCTACCGTCCTCGTTTCGCCGCCTTATCCGTTTTGTCGATGCGAGGTAAGAGGATCAAGAAAAATGGAACAGAACTTTCTATATTCCCGCCGCGTGGATCGCGCGACGGGAAATGACGGCCGAACGCGATATTTATCACGCGCATGCTTTTAGTCGGCGATTTTATCGATTGTAAACAACCGACGATGGGATTCCCGGATTCAGAGTAACGCACGGCGGCACCTCCATACGTTGTCTGAACGCACGGGATGCTTTTTATTTGCGCGTTCGAAACGCTTCGATTGTCCCGAATTCTCTCTGTTCGTTGTTTGAACTGCGAAGACGATTCAGACAAATTTACACGTTCACTGTGGACAAATCCTCTGCGGAAAGGCGGAAGCTGAAGAGAAGCAAATTATACCTAAAACTCTCAGAGGGGGGTGCTCGTCGAGCCCAGAAGTTCAATCATGATAAATTAAACTCATTTCCTGACTGCATAAAATTTTCTGAAAATTATTTATTGTCGTCTAGTGTGTAAAAGTTGTTTTCACTGTATGTTAGAATACTCTACGCAAACATACCAGAATATTGTATAATATATCAGAATATGCCAGAATATACTAGAATACACTGTATATTTATATATGAGTAAACACTGTATACAGGGTATCTCACGTAACTCTAGCATCTAAAATATCTCTGTTTTTTTTTATGATAGAAGAAAATTTCAAAAGTAAACATTAGTTGGTTTACAGGAGCAAATATTATGATAGGCAAAAAAATTTGTTTAGGGAATGTGTATGTATGGTGTGGAATCGCGAGTGATAACAAAGTCAAGGTGACGTGAGATCATAATATTACAGGCCGTTATATCGATTCATTTAAAATAACTTCAATGACCTTGAAATCTCAAAAAATGTAACCTTGAACAATTTTTCTTGCCTATTACAATATTTGTATAATAACTATAGTAATAATAATTTGTATAATACTTTATTCTTCTACCATAAAAATCGAGCGAGATATTTTAGATGCTCGTGTTAGGCGAGACACCAGTATATACGCGGGCGAGAAACAAATTCGCCACTGACCTTTCGAAGAGAAGTCGATTTTTAGGAACCAACGAAAGGCCCAATCAGAGCGTGTCTATCGGCGGATAATAATTTGCCAGAGATTTGCAAGGACGCATTACGCAATCAACTTTCCTCTGCAAATCCTTTGCAAATGGAAATTGTCCATCAGAGAGGTTGCGAAATCAAACGTTGCACTTGAAACGGCAGTGCACACAGCTGCGGCGTTTCCTATCACTTTGTCATTAATGGTCACTAGCTTAGAACAATCGCCGGCTCGGCGCAGGTCGACGACAAACGTTGAAGGCTCATTCACGCAGGAAATCGCATTTGCCGTGGGAACACGTGTACGGCACGCATCGCACAGAACACAGAACCGTGGCAAAAGCGAGAGCCCCGTGAAACGGGTACGTATCGATCGGATCGAACGCGCACCGAGCGCAGATTTTCATTGAACGCTGCGCGAGCAAATACGTCCGTCGACCTGGCCTGAATGGAAAACCAAACTGTCAGCGGCATAGAGCCGGTTTACGCAGAAACTGCCGTCGAACGAGAGAGAGAGAGAGCCCTCTGTCTCGATAAAAACCACTGTACCCGATTTATCGAATCGATCATCGCACATGTCCGCGCGTATATGCACAAATATTTTCGCAAGCGATGCGCGCCCGTGCATCGGCAAGATCCGCCACCCACGCGGAAAACTATTACTCACGTCTTAACGCAGATATATCGCGTCCGCGCGACATTAATCTTTCCAGCAGTCATGTAAAGCAGCCGACCGGACATCAATCATTTTTTGAGAAACTTCTCTATTAACCGCCCCCCCCTCCGGCCCGTCTGCCGTCGCTTTCGAAATCAGTTACCTAGGTCCATAATTTATGGCGACGCCATGGAAATTGGCGAGTTCTCTTTCACACGGGAATATTCTACACAGGACACAGGCTCCCGCATAGATCCCCAAGAAGGTTTCGCGTCCGAAATTTTTACCCATCGACCCGGAAGAGTTTATACGTTTTCTGCACAAAGTTGACTTTATTCCGCGTTCCGAACGAAAACAATTCTACAGAAAAGCGGGTAGCAGCATTACGCAACATCGCAGTATCTAGGAGCGATCATGAACGGTCGAATTCGATAAATTTAATCTCTCAGAGATCTGACGAGTAACGGCTATTCGCCGGTTTGCATCAATTAATGCCTTTACTGTGTCTTCATTAGCTTCGACTGGCCTTCCAGAACATGGTGCATCTTCAACATCAAAATTGCCGGATCGAAATTTTGCAAACCAGTTTTGGCACTGGCGTTAAGTCAATACATCTTCTCCATACACATCGGATAATTTTTTTCTTGCTTGAACAGCATTTTTACCTTTTCGATAATAAAAAAGTATAATATGGGGAAAATTCTGCTTTTCATTTTCCATATTTGATATGGCACCAATCAAAAACTACTGCGTAGAATCAGTCGAAATTTTTGACAAGCAAGCCTTGCTATATCAGCTATCAAATTATATAATGAATATGCAGCCTAAGTGTGAAGTTGGCTGGGAAAAATACAATCACGTCCTCCGTTGGGAAAAACGAAATTACTTTCCGAACAACCCAATATTTGAAACATCTTGCAGATTTTCTACACTTATACAGGGTGGTCCACATAACTGTTAGCAGCTCAATATCTCGAAAACTATGCTTTCCACTCATTAAGGAAACATCTGACAAAAAAATGTTTCAGATAAAATTTACTTGTTTTTTCCTGTAGAATCTAAATATGTAACGTTTTATAGGGGGTTCTACTTAAAATTATAAAGGTACCCCGGCCCCCATTATATAAAGGGAAAGGGGGGTGCCACTTCAGGCTTACGTAATTAGAAAGGCCCTTCAGATCCATGCAACTTAAGATAAAGAAATTTAAAATCGATGGCATAGTTTTCGAGAACTGAGCTGTTAAGAGTTACGTTGGGCCACCCTGTATAGTGAAAGTAATCGCAGGACCCAGAATTAACCTGCTCCGGTCCCCGGAGAGACTTTCGAAGAACCTGGCGTAGACTCTGGAGATAGTAATTTCGGGTAGTAGTTCAATAAGTGGCTTTCCATTACAGTCCCATCACGAGAAATTGAACGTCCGCGAATATTGCGTTTTCGAGGAGTAATTAAAAATATACTGCGGGCGTTCCGCGCCACGGTTACGAACTCAGTCAGAAATTAGTCGAAATTGCTAAAAGGAAGCGCAATATAATGGCTCGAGGCCTCGAGCTCGCGTCCAGGCCGGCTCAAAATGAAAATACCAGGGAAATATGAAGAACTTAATAACCCGTCTTACCGGATACCATTGAAATTTCCTTTATCATTCGTAGATGAAAAATGAAAATGGTTCGCGCTCCTCTGGCGATAACAAGCGAAGGAAACAGACGTCGTAGCGTAGGGAAACTGACGTTCCGCGTTTTAATTATACCACCGCTACTCCGCGGAGGAAAAAGTTAATCCAGAAGGCTCTGAGAGATTCCAAAGACCCGGTAATGGTCGAGGCTTAGTTCTGCACACGGTCGTCTTCGGCGAACTCGCGGAAACCTGGAAACGAGTTTCTTCTTCAAAGCGAGAGCGTAATCCGCTTGTTTAATACCGACTACCATCCAATTGTCTATTTCCCGAAGCTCTCGTGCAATTTCGATTAAATATTCTCATACTGCAGATCTATGCAAAATAAAAACGTTACGCGTCCATTGCTAAACGGCAAGCAGGAACTAAACAGAAATGTACTACTGTTCTTAACAATTTGGTATAATACTGTCCGATGGTATTGCCTGTTTCGTCTACTTGCTTTTGTTGTAAATGCATAAAATGAAACCGTCTAATTCCGCAGGATTTTATGGCAACGTTCCCAACATAGTAGAACATTGGTCGTATTGAAAGAAACTGGTATTCTGTGACTAGTAAAAAGTGTTTTTATATTTTTCTTGGTTGCATAAAATATAAATCAACAACTTCTCGGATACTAGGGCTCCAAACATCATTTGAATTGTTCGTTCGAGGCCGCAGTAATTACTTGGTTATTAATTGACAGTGCGTCTTTATGCATTTCTATTCATTCGGTAAATGCCACTGAATGAACTCGAGTAAGACGAAGATTTGAACGAATTCGAACAGAGAGTTAGTATTCTTCTTTACCTTGCAAAGACTCTGCCTTCGTTAAGGTACTAAGCTTCTGTATAATTTCTCTTTTCATCAATTAGTCTTGAAAAACGTGAATTTCCATAAAGATCCGCAATCTGGTTATTAAAGACCGTAGCTGACATTCCATCGTGGAAGTTTTCGCTGTCGAACAAGTTTCACCGATTCACTTCTGAGGCTTTCTTTGCTTTGAAATGTTTCTTTAACGATGTTGGGAATTTTGTACCAGTTTCAATGGCTTTTACATTCAGTTCGATAGTTTGTTTTGCGTTTAACCGTTATCAGTGTAGTGAAAAATGTGCTGGGAACGTTTTCTCTCTATCCAATCTAACAATGGCGAGCTTCGTTTAACATTTGTTCAGCACAGTCGGAGTTTAACAATTAGAAAAATTTTGTTATTGGCATAAGAGTGTGCCTTTTTTTGAAAGTAAACAAAAGAAATTGAATTTCCCTCGCAAATCGTTCCGCTCTGAACTATAAATAAAATCAAACCATGTTTCCTCCTGCCAAACTAGAAAATATTCGAAACTTTAAACATACAAAATTCGGCAATTCAGGTTTGCTAAATAGGATTTGCAATAAGAGGGCTACGAAAACAAAGAACAAAAAAAGCAATTCTCAATTTCATAGCCGCTCGCAGTGTGGCTGTATAGCGGGTCGTTCTAAAAACAATATCAGATCGAGCGTTCCAGGTAAACAAACTGCGGTTCGATTAAACGAATGTGAATTCGGATAGACGTGTTCCCATGTACAGTGAGCTGCAAAAGTATTCGTACTACTCCGCAAAGCGATTGAACAGGAATTAAACAACAAGAATTACAAACTAACAAGAATTACAATTAAAATCATACGTGTTCGCGCTCCTACCATATGCATACACACGAGTACAGTAAAGTCTTGTTGTTAGTTCAAAAGCTCGAGCTCGGTCGCCGAGTAGTGTAAAAATGCCGCGTAATACGATACTGGGTCGGGTACATTGGTGTGAACCACTACTAATCCAATAACAAAACTTCTTTATTTTTCATTACATTTTTACGGGACTTTCGCTAACTTATATATGGCATTTGAACTGATTAAAATGACACTAAACACGATATAATTTGAACAGTATCTAGTGGTTTCATTGGCGATATGATGGCACAATTTTCTGTTGACTTCAAGCATCGGTCACAAGAAGAAAATATTAGAACATGGAGTTCGCCATATTATGGCGACGTTCTCTACGTGAAGGGGTTAACCGCTTGCCCTACAATGTCGAGTCAGACTTGTGACGAGGATTCTGAACACGATCTAATAAATATGTATATCATTAATTTCCTTTAGCACTTTGACTGCCAAACTAGAAACCTAAAAAATGCCACAAAATCAAAGTAAGTTATTTAATGAAATAAAAATTGAAAAAAAATAAAATGGTATGATATTAAATAGTCTTCCAACTTTCTTGTATTTTACAGATCCTAATCAAATTCGGTACAATGAATATATCAAATCACCTACACGTGCATGGCATGGCCAAAAATTTTATTTTGTTGTAGTTGATATACACTACCGGCCATAAGTGTTTACCCACCCACATATTTTTTAACATTGTAGTCCACGGTTCTACGGTTCAGCTTCAATAACTTTGCTATTTCTCTGTTACTTTTTCCGATGCTATGATGGGACACTATTAGAGCGCGCGTTTTAATCGATAATTCTTTTCTCCCTGACATTATTTGAAATTTTCGCAAAATTCTTTAGGCACGTAAAAATCAACAGTTTACTGTATGAAAGCTTAATGCAGTATGAAATGCAGTATGAAATTTGAGAAGACTAAGATACCTGTATTACCTGCGTTCATATTCCCTACTGACCGTTATAAAAATTTCAGAAAAATGGGTTTCTTTACCTGAACTCCAAAATTGTCGTTTTTCATAAAAAGCTGTAAACTCATTTACAGTACCTGATTGTGTATGTACAGAATATTTTGAATGTTTTTTATTAGCCTTATAATTAGGATTTAATACTACGGATATTTTCATAACAATAAAATACCTATTATTTGAATAGTAACGAAATTTGAAGGTGGGTAAACACTTATGGCCGGTAGTGTACCTCCTTTGGAGAAAACATAGGCATACAATAAATATAATCTTTTTTTTTTTTCTATCAAATTCTGAACGATGAAGAGCTTGAAAGCGTGAAATTGGCAACTTTCCTTCACAGATGTTTCCCCGGCTCGGCAAGCGGGTGAGCAGAGCATCCGTCGATCGTCGCATTGGTTCGGTTATGCGAGTCCACGCCCGGTAATATCCCCGGATCTCGGTCTGTCGGAGGCGCGGTGGGTGTCTGAGCATACGGATCGCAAATTACCGGCGCCGGGCACACCGGTGCCCTCTTGTCGCGACGCGAAATTATGAGCCTGCTCTCGTCCCCAATTAAGCCGAGGTTCTCTCGCCCTCCCCCTTCCCCCTCAGCCCGTGTTTTGCCCACAGCCCCGCAGCAATTCGTCGACGACGGATAACTGTGAAGCTCGACGGGCGGGCTGGTGACGTAGAGCCTCCTGCCGGTCCTCCATCTCGTTCGCCAGCCTCTATCTTGGCCGTGTCGTTGGATCCCCGAGTCTTCTCCTGCCTTATGTCACGCAGAGATACTTACCGCAGGATACGAATCCGGTTAATTGACCTATTTTCGTTCTAATGGGCTTCTTTGTGGCCACCGTGCGTCCAGGGCTGCGGTCTACCGGCTCCAACCCCCGCTGAGCTGCTGTGCCGTTCCGGCTTCCTCGTCACGATCCTCTCCAGCTCCTTTCAGAACCGACGATTTCGCAAGGGATGACGTCGTCGACGTCGACGACAAGATTAATCGCGTCCCAGCCGGAGACGCCCACCATGGTTTTTTCGCCGGTTAACGTTCCACGTCCCTCCGCGGGATAAATAAAAATCAGGTAAAAATGATTAGAGAGGAAAAAGCGTGATTAAGAGACTTCGCCCCGGTGTCTTCAGAAGAGACGGTATTTTCTGCGTCCTCGACGAGCCGGTTCGCGGCAAATACCACGGAGGTTCGTCCGCAAAAGCGACCGCCTGCCCGGATGGATTTATCGGGATGAAATATTGTGGATGAAAGTAGTTTTGCACTTTACGCCGAGATGCTTTTGTAGCGATGAAAGACTTGTCGAGGGATAATCAGGATTGCTTTACATTCGGGGGGAATGCGCAATGTGAACTGGTGGTGATAGCTTCTCGAGAATTTGCGGTCCATTGTAACTAAAAAAATATCGAATTAAGTGTCCCCTGTGCTTCACCACGTGTTAACCCAACTAAAATATCGAGTTAGACTATTAACCCCTTAACGCATAGTTTTCGAAGAATAACGTGCCACGCGCTCGAATTAACTCGAGCGTTAAGGGGTTAATGAAGATTTTTCGAACAAAATTTAGTAAATATTTTATTAATATCCTTCAAATCAAATTAAAATTCTATGTGTGAATGTGTAGACTTACAAAAAATGCCTGCTTAGAAATTATAAATCTTAACCCCTTGCCCTACAATAGCGAGTGATGCTCGTTACGAAGATTCTGGACCTTCTTAAACCGAAATAAAATTCTATTTTGGCATTGATAATGCACAGCTATTGAAGATCATACAGGCATACAATAGATATAAATTTTCTCCTTTTTCTTTAGGAAATTAATTACAATAAAGTTCTAGTCACTGAAACCGTAAAATAAATCGTAATGCAAGGTGTTAAAGAAGTTGCACTCACTGTAACGGGTAAAATTGTAGTACATGTTGTTAAAGGTACTACCTGTCCCTAAAGCAAAGTTCAAATCGAACGGACACGTTTCTATAATATTAACACTTTGACTGCCAAACTAGAAACCTCAAAAATTCCATGAAATCAAAGTAAGTTATTTAACCCCTTGCACTACTATTTATTTTGTGATTATAATGATGAAGCGAATTCTTCGTCGTTCAGAATTTCATAGAAGAAAAAGATAATTCATATTTATTGTACGCCTATGTTTTCACCAAAGGATATATATCAACTACAACAAAGTAGAATTTTATTTCGGTTTAAAGGAAATTAATGACATACATATTTATTAGACTCTGGTCAGAATCTTCATCACGAGTCTGACTCGATATTGTAGGACAAGGGGTTAATGAAATAAAAATTGGAAAAAATTAAGTGTATGATACCGAGTAGTCCTCCAACTATCTTGAATTTTACAGATTCCAATCGAATTTGGTACAATGAATATATTAACGTAAAAATTCATTTTAAAACCTGGACAAATAATTCCGTGACCCACATATGGGTGACATGGCAGTGAACGTGTTAAAGCCGGTGAATGTCGCAAAATTAGATAATGTGCTATCTTTTTGTCGCGGAGTGTAGAAAATATCGAATGAAAATTCGTCGGATACTTCTCTACCATACTGTTCCGTCGCAAAGAACTGTCGTCCAAAACGTGAATCGTTTTCTCACGATAGCAATAAACGATAGATCTTACTGAGAGTCTTTGTTCGTCTATTTCGCATCATAAACATTCGTGACTTGGAGACTGGCCCAAGGATTAAGCTTGTTTTCTTCCAGAGTTATCTAAATGTACCTAAATAGAAATTTAAAACCTCTTGTAACGTCGAAGATGTTTACCATCGGTCCGACCTAAATGTATACATTTACAAGGCATGGGTCTGAAGAACCTCCGCGTTCTTTAAGTACGGTAAAAGGATGTATATCCTTCGCTCGCGGTCAATAAGTACGGTCACGCCATAAATTCAATGTTTTACGACACAGTTCAAGGGTCTACGACAAGAGACTTTTCGACAGTCTCTTGTTACAGAAACGCTTCTTTTTCCCGAATCAACCATCGCCCCACTCTTCCTTCCAACCAGGCCTCCTGTAGAGCCTATGGAAGGGGTGTGAACAATTAAGGGCATTCTGATTGGAAAATGCAAGTTTCCATTGACCAATCCGGACAGCTTCCTCCCTCATTACAACAAACGATACGTACCTCTCCTTTACCTAAGGCCAACCTCTCATCCACGAGGAGCCTAAGACCTCGAGTTAATGCTGGAAGTCGAGTTCACGAGCAGTTCTACACGGTCCTACGAACTAGCAATACTTCTGATCTCATCCGAACGTATCATTCTCGCGTTGAGTCAAAAGTCGAATTGCGAATAGTTCTAGACGAACCTAAGAACGAGCAACACTAATCAGATATCAACCGAACGTGACATTCTCGCGTTGATTCTGAAAGTCGAGATTGCGCGCGAGTGATACTAACCAGTCGATTCAACCGAGCGTCAGATCGCCTTGCAATCGTTATCGGCAAGGCGAGCAAATACAGATCGACGAAAGATCTGCGCGCGTCTAAGGCAAGACTTGTCGGAACAGCCTTACTGACGAGTCCTCCGACAAGTCCGGGACGAAACGCGATTCCTTGCAATACAAATCCGACCAATCCAACCCTTGATTGAACTAGTTGCTCAATATTAAGTTGGCGGGCAACGAACCGAAACGCGTCGGGAACACATACGTTGGAGGAACTGCCGCCGGGTCCCTTAAAAAAGATTTTCATCGGAGGGACTCGTTTCTATTAAAGCCGGCGAACGTCTTCCGCGGGCTGGATAGCTAACGAGGCTGAATTTTGAGGTCGAAAGGCAACGTAGCAACGCGGTAACTCCACTTCGGAATGAATGATCCTCGTGTACCGGTCGGAGGTAACATGGCCGAACACAAACAGAACCCTGCGGCTGGCCGGTGCCTCCGGATTGAACCACTAGATTTCATTGCGTCGAGATGAACCACTCGAGAGGCGGCGCGTCCGATGCGGCCAAGCCACTCGTCCCGATTAGAACACGACCCGTGACCAGCGTGTCATTATATTCCGGCGGATAACGAACCGCCGCGCCGGGAATGCTCGGGGAAAAAATACGGTAACGACACAAAGGAATCGAGCGGGCCACCTACACCGAGCCAATTACCGCTTTACACCGGATTAAGAACGGTCCACCCTCGTAGATCCTGATCCCGGCACGACTCATTTAGAGAGTGAACACAGACCTCCTTCTTGCGTCGTTCGGGCCAAGAGTTATCGGCAAATTAGCGGATAAGGTTGATCGTTCGGCCTTTTTCAACTCGAATTAACAAGTTATAAACCGATGCAATTTATTTTCAACGCGTCTTCGAAATTCTTTGTACACATGCTCCTGCTGGAAAATTAACTAACCGGTTGGCTACCGGTCTTCTGGTTAATTACAAATTGGTTTACCTTTTAATAATCCGCAATCTGACTAATACATTATTTTGGACACATTAACACTTTGACTGCCAACCTAGAAACCTGAAAAATTCCATACCAACAATAACCATCCAACAATAGATATAAATTTTCTCCTTTTTCTTTAGGAAATTAATTACAAAAAAGTTCTATTCACTGAAACCGTAAAATAAATCGTAATGCAAGGTGTTAAAGAAGTTGTAATCACTGTAACAGGTAAAATTGTAGTACATGTTGTTAAAGGTACTACCGGTCCCTAAAGCAATGTTCAAATCGAACGGACACGTTTCTATAATATTAACACTTTGACTGCCAAACTAGAAACCTCAAAAATTCCATGAAATCAAAGTAAGTTATTTAATGAAATAAAAATTGAAAAAAATTATATGTATGATATTGAGTAGTCCTCCAACTTTCTTGCATTTTACAGATCCTAATTAAATTTGGTACAATGAATATATTAGCGTAAAAATAATTTTAAAATCTGGACAAATAATTCCGTCGCCCACATATGGGTGACATGGCAGCCAACGTGTTAAAATTTTCAAGTAAATTTCTCATTGAAAATGTTTGTTTTGCAGAAGAATCCGCAGATATACAGATCTAAAGTCAAGGTAAACATTGCATATTGATTTATTTGCTACAGTACTGACAGTAGCTATCCACGAGTCTTAGTTCACTGAATAATAACTCAAAGACCATTGTGCGTGAATGACTCTTGTAATGGAGGCATTTAATCAATATTTAATGAAGGCGTACGAGGTTGTCAAACGGTTTGAATACAGATGCCAGAGAGAGAGAGAGGGGGGGGGGGTAGAGGAGTTATATCGACAGCGCACAAATTTTCGGCGTCACCTCGAATCAACACGGATCCGTTATCGGTCCTGAAAATAATAGCCCCGGCGCAATCGATACAGATGTTCGCATTGCAAGTGAATGCATTAATGCCGCCCGGTGTCCGTGATATTAATTCAAGCTCGGATTTCACCGGAAAAGCCCGTGTTTGTCGACCGATCGCCCTCCCGAATAACAAATGCAGGAAAGATCGTTATTGTCCGCCGGTACGTGGGAACGGATCGCATGCGAAAACAGCGTGCAGGTGGATCGATCGATGTGTTGTTTGTTGTTACGTTTTTACGCGAGTTTTTCCCAGAAAAAATTCCACTGTTTACACGCGGAACGATTGTTCAGGCTGCAACTACGCGTTTACGAACGAAAGTTTACCTTCGGAGGCTGCGCGCGCGATTTATTGTTGCACGGACGGTATAATAAATTTTGTTTTTACCAGTCACGTGGTATAGGTGCGCCCACATTGCAGCAACAACGAGAAACTTTTCGCCGACGCTTGACGAAACGTTTCCAACAAACAGTAACAACCTGCGCGAACACATTGTCCACGCAGAAGCAACACAGTTTAAAGAACATTTGGAGCCTGTTTCGGTTTCACGGAAACAATTATTGTCAGCGATTCAGTTTGTTTTGACCTGAAATTTTAGAAATTATGACATTCGCTAAAATGATGAACGATGCTGTCGAAACTTTGTACGGTTATCAAATGTCGACCTAGAATATTTACTTGAATGCTGCTGTGAAAATGTTGATTATTTTTCACATTATTTTAGTTCATGATATTATCAATTCACGAGCAACGCTGAGCAAAGCAACCATAGTATTACACTTTGTTATTTATTTTAGAAAAATATTAAGTGTCAAGCGTTAGGGGAAATTATAACCACATTTCGCACATACGCATCGTTCGCCACACTGTGCCGCGGTTCGATCGCTTTATAATTAACACCTCCCCACCGCCGCCTAATTGCGGAAATATGAATAATTGACCGAGGTTGGCCCAGCTTATTTGCCGAAGTCCCCGGCTGATAATTGAGTCGATGAATAAGCGAGGAAGAATTATTTACCTACCCGGAGTTTTCCGCGCTCGGGTCGTAGCTCATATTTCATTCCACGTGGACATTTCGCACGGACAGCCATTCGCAATTAGCGTGGCAACAGACGGAGAGGCGTGAGGATTGAAAACAGCCCGCGTGTTGGCGCTCCGTTAAAAAGCTCCGATCGAATGGGAAAAATCGGTCTTTTAATCGCGAACCGGCGGCCTGGAACAGTTTCCTCTCAAGGGACGTAGAATTATTGAACGCGCATCGGCTAGTAAAAACTGACCTACCAGCTGGACCATGTAGAAACCGGAATGAAATCGTTTTGATCCAGAACGATGTGTATTTCATTCGAATCTTGACGTTTCCACGAATCGCTTCGTGGTTCGAATTCTCCGCTAGTTGAAATCTATACTTTCCCTGCGACCAGGCACCATAACTGTTATAACCCAACAGAAAAAAAGTAGTACATCGTAGTACAATCGGGCAAGGGGCTGTGATTCTACATGTACAAATAAATCGAAAACAAAGGAATGTTTTTATCAGCGATATCATTTTTAAACTCGAGTTTTATGACCCGCCGGGTTTGCGTGCTTTAGAATGTATGTGCAGAAAGTAGAATTGGCTGGTTATAATCAGACGCGTCAGACGATTTTTTCAAAAACAAAGCTTCAAATTTGTAGCTTTTAAATGGGGATCATAACTGTTATAACCAAACAGAAAAAAGTCATGAAATAACAAGTATCTCATCGACTAAAATCGTATTGGTTACAAATATGGATTATAAGTAATCGAAAATTTGTTTTCTTTTTGTCTTGAAAAATCATCTTTTTATTAATGATTTTTATCGTAGAAAATGTTAGAATAACTGTTATTTTTGGTCCCTGCTTGCGACAAATTGGGAAATTTTATGTGAAACGATACATGACAAAATTTACATAGATATGTTTATGTATTTTTACTTCATTCTTCGGTCAAACATATTGTCAATAAGTGCGAACAATTGTGTATTCCAGAAAATTGACTATTAAAGGCAATCTTCGCGGGATGCACAGTAGCAGCCAATAATAATTTTTCAAAAGGGTTTTTTGAAAATAGACGAGGGCAAATTTTCATGTGAACAGAAGAATGTAAAGAATCAAGTGTCAGTTAAAATTTCATAATCTTCTCTGTCGCTCTAAATGAGTGAAAATGAAGTAGAATTGATGAAGGTTTCTAAACGGTCTTTTATAAATAGATGATCTGTAATCTTATGATAAGAGCGATATTATTACTCGTACGTAGAGTTAAGCAAAACACAAACTAGCCTCGCAGTCGCTAACAACCTCGATCATTAAATCTAAACCGGCGAACGAAGAAATCTGGTATACATTTGTTCAGCGCAGAATCCTGAACTGTTGCCACTTATTTCGTTAAATTCTTTGAACAGCGAGAGCCCATAATTTATCAGGCTTCGCCTGCCGGTGGAAACAGAAACAAAAAAAAAAGAAAAACAGCGGAACCTCGACATTTTCCTGCGCAAACGCAGCGCGAGGATCGCGTGAACACGATGCCCGTAATTAGGAGCGTCGTCTCGCGTTAGGAGTCGTTCGCAGCAAAAGCCTACTAATTGCGGCCTATTAGAGTCCGACAGCTCAGTTTCAAGTTTAGCGATGCTCGCAGTTCATCTCCATCCCCCATGAAGGGAAATAAGAGCGGGAGGAGGAGAGGGGAAGACTGCAGTGGCAGCTGACTATTTTCGCTCTTATTTTTATATGCGAGCAGCGGCCGCAACGTTTCTCGTTACGCCCGGCGACTTTGAAACGTGTAATTAACACCCAACTTGATGCGGATAAATTTCTACACGTATCCGAAAGATTTCTCATCGGCGCGGGGGTTGATCGTCGTGCGATTAATTACACCCTCGTGGAGGAGATCGGCGCATCAGCGATTTTCAATGCGTGCATTTAAACATTCAGAGTTTTTCGCGTAATCCCCTCACGGTTGTATCTGCTTCTCCCGTGCTGGTTTCGCGACGAGCTTCTTTCAGCCACGATAACGTTGGCAAATGAGCCCACGATAGAAGTGTGCTCTACAGTTTTTTCCTCGTACAGTGTCCATCGAGAGACCGTTCTTCTTGTGACAGTAGTATGGCAATCCCTTCGGGTCTTTTCAAACAATTTTCCTTCTGTGCTCTATCGCCAACTCTAAGTGCTCTTGCTTCAACGTGTAGGCTTAAGATTTTCCGCATTTATGATGAAACTGAGTGGGTGAAGTTTAGTCAATATTATACCAGACTTATTGACATCATTACAGAACTAAAAAAAATTTTATTTGGCTCATATTTTTGTAACTAATGCAAAAAAAAATTCGTTTGTACGAAGAGCTAAGAGCGTTTTTATTAAACTTCGATGGACGTTTTAAAAGTGAAATTTGTGTTCACAGTATCCACTTAAAATAAAATAAAATTAAACAAAACTGGATGTTTAATACCTAATATGACACCCATCCCATAATAAAACTTCAATACAGTGAATTCTCTATATATGTCGCCGAATCATGACCGATAAATGTCGCGAAATTATGAGGAGCCAAGGAGCACTGCCGAGCAGTGTAAGGTATAGTTTTTAACAGTATAGTTGTTTCAGTATTCGCTGCTTAATGATACGCAATTTGGAAACAGTATTCACGAAAATTACCATGCACTTATCACCTTGAAAGTATTTATAATTGAATCGAACCACTGTAGAAAATTTTGGCAACGTATCTCGCAAGACACGCTTGCGAAGGTGTTTAATTGATTTCAGGTGTAATTACGAAAGAAATCATCGTCGGCAATGAAGTATATAACGAAGATGAGCTGTCTTATATCAGAAGAGGTTCCGTAGTAAACAACTTCATGCTAGGAGAAGCTAATAGAACGAGTTCAGCGAAAGAAGGCTATAATTAGCGAAAGCTTCTTATTTTGGCAACGCGAGCCCCGTATTATACCAGGCGCGTCTGATAAATGAAGAAATTAACTCGTGGAGTGGGTCTGGCATCAAGGAGCAATCTGCAGATAACGAAAATAAATTGTCAGATTTCCGGCAGAAAACCTGCAGCAATTCGTTACTCGCCTTCGGTTTCGTGCTCGCAATTTGTAGTCCGCTATCTTCGTGGCACAGGGAGGCTGCTCTTTTCGCCAAAAATTTTCGAAACAACTAGTTTCTAACTACCGAAAAGTTTCGCAACCTTTTTCTCAAACTGTAATCTTAATCGTTCATGTTCCCTAGCGTTTCCTCGTGTCGCAATCTTTCTTTGGAACTCCTCCTCCACGAGAAAGAGAAAATGCACGCTTTTCCTCTGCTTCTTTATCTTCTATTCTCTCTCTTTCTTACATTTCCTTCCTCTCATATACGTGTCTTCCTACGTTTATGTACGTATTCTTTTCGAACACTTCGCAATACTTACTATTTATTAATTAAATTAACTGAATCGTCGTTACGATATGTGTTAATACGAGTTACAGCATAAATGTTGACATTTCAGTTCCAGTTTCGTAAAATGCAATGCTGTTGCGGCTTTGTGACTGCCGACTTGTCGCTCGAAGCTTTAAAAGGGATGAAAATACAGTGCTCAAGAAATATTAATTTAAACCGTGGAATAAACGTTGACATTGTAGCCTCTGTTCTGTAAAATGCATTGCGTCGATTTTATGGAACTCGGTGGACTTGTCGCTCGAAGGGAATGAAAATCCAGATATAAAAAAAAAAAATGGGTCAACGAATAATAAAACAAAACCGTGAATCGCGGCGTCAAAGACTTCACGAACAGACACGCACACACACACACTGCACTGGCAGCGTTCTCGTGGCGACAGTAGAGTGATACAGAGTGTCGCGTGGGATGTTCCATTAATTAAGCGGAGGGATCTTTGAGTGAGAATAAGTGGCGACGCGTAAGGCACGAGGACGTTGCGGGGATGTCGGCGAAGGAAATGATGTTCCGAGGATGCCGTAGACTGCATTCGTCAAACGAACTTGTAAAGTCAGTGACACGCACCACTCGCCGGCCCCTTTTATCGTTACGCTGCCCTTATTACGGCGTCTACGTACCACGACTCCCTATCAATTACCCGACGTAATGAGTGGCATTGTCTGCTCGCGACGGCCGCCACTTTCCACGCCACTGAAATCCTCCACCTGACGGTCGAAATGTTTCATGTTTCCCAAGAAAACCAGTAGGGTAAACTGCGCAATGATTGGCACTGTAAACAAAAAAATTTTTTTGAAATGTTTAAACGAGCTTAACTGCTTCGCTAAAAGCTCAACTAAAATCAAACAGTTTTACGAGTCATAAATCTTTTACTACAAAATATATTCAGTGAGTAACAATCGCAAGACAAATAGTGCAGTCATTGACACATTTGGTACAGTTGTTGACACAACATGTATCAGTTATTGGCAATGAAGAACTGAATAGGAATTATTTACTTAACACTAGGTTTACGGAGCACTAAAAGTGACTATTTTGCATTACTTTATGAAAATAACAAGAACGTACTATTTGCATTTTTAGCAATATTTTTAAAACTATATATACCCAAAGAAATAAATTTGCTAACTAATTTCTCATATAGTTATGCATCCTTAGAGTCTTAATAATTTTAAATTAAAAATATTAGAACTCGTCATTTCGTCGGGTCCCGTAAACCTAGCGTTAATAAAGAATAATAATGAAAGTAGTTTGTACCGCGTGTAGGCGTACATTCTGCATAATGTATAATTTACAACTGAACTAATAACGACAGCTTAACATGTTCGTTAATAGAACGGACATCTACAGTAACTACAGTGTTGGATGAAATCGTTATTTGCATAATGAACCGTGCTGTATACGAGGTTCTACTAAATCGCCAATAGAACAAACGAATATGCTGAGAAGTGTGTTGTGTTCGGACTGATCGTAATCAGAAAAACGTCACGAATACATGAATAAATTTTGTACATGACAATTAAGGAAAGAAAAATCGTAAACTTTACATTTCCAACCACGAACAATTGCTAAAAATGCACCCTGAACGTAAAGGTACTGGTCGAACTCGAAGAAGAGAACGTTCGACATTTTACGATTTCTGCAATTACCATTTGAATCGAAAATTCGCGACGGGCTTGTAAATATTCCGAAGTGATTTGCGGATTTGTGCACGATCACAGCGGGCGGTCCGCAGGTCCAGGGAAATACGTTTGATCCCGAAAGATCGTTATGGAGGGTCGCGGAGCCTCATCAGCGATAACCAAGCACAATTTTCGGACCATCCACGTCGGACCGTTGAATAATACAAACGGATAACTTCGGTCGTTTTGCAAATACACCATCGGGCCGCAGGATTTCTCGACACATAGACACGGGATTCGAGAGAAAGGGAAGGGAAAGCTGTGAGTGGTCGACCAGTCCGGATTGACCCCGGCTCGAACATTGTTCCGAATGCAAATCGTAGTTTACACCAGGACCCCGTCGAGACGGTTCCCTATCATCCTCCCTGATGCAGGGGCTCGAGGGCGCCAGCCGGCGACTCGTATTAGTCTGGACTTGAAAGCGGAGGAATGCTTGCGTGGCAGACCCTCGCGGTCCAATCCTACTCGAGACATCCTTCACCCCGTTATCTCTATCCCTCGCCGCAGACGCCAATCCGCAGGGTATCAGTCGTTCCTAGCAGACGTTGCCTCGTTACGATATAATGATCGGGTTCGCAGACTTTGAAAATTACAGTCGCCCTTGATTTTTCCCTTTAATCTGTCTGCCTCTTTCAAATCAGAAGATTCGGTCGCAAATCAAGAGATGGTCAAATCAAAATTCGCTGGATGACTTTATCTATTGCAGACCACATTTGCTTCAATATACATATCCTCAATTCGAGTAAATTCCCACTATCTGGCGACTCTGGCCCCGACCAGCAATGATCTATTGGATCTATCGATTCAGAGAATTCCGTAATCGTCGACTTCAAATATTTGAGGAAAACAAGAATACATTAGGTTGGCAAGAAAGTAATTTCGGCATTTTTAGGTGAAATAAAATCTAATTTTTTTATCAAAACAATGAACTTTAATCAATAAAATATTTTGCATTCTGTTCTATGATCAGAACTAACAATTTTAATCAAAGTTACGTGTAATTTGCTTCAAAAGTAACCTAAAAGATGCAGTTATGAAATGTCAGAAAGGAAAGAAACGCAACGTTAACAGGAGTCAATCAAAGAAAACATAACGCCAGGTATTAGTGAAAATCGAAATTACTTTCTTTCCGACCTAATAGTTGAAAATGTGATACGTACTATGGAAGAGGATGGCGAGTCCGTTCTTGCAAAATGCAGTCTGCAGAAAAGTAATTTAAAAGTTCAGCTAAAAGTAGATTCACCCTCTTCTCCGTGTTCTTTTTTCCGGACGATGGGCTAACGAGTGTTTTTAAAGGGATCTGCATCGACGCGGTGGAGATTCGATTGTTACGATTGTCCGGCTGATGAAATATTACACGGTCATCCAGGAACGAGACAATGAGTCCCCTCACGCAGAAAATTAGCCGGGAACTGGAAAGTTCAGAGGCGAAGCCGGGTATTCACCGTCTGTTCGACTGCGCGCGCGGCAAAGGCATAGCTCGGCTCGGCTCGACTCGGCTCGGCGAGAACAATGCTTGTGAATTTAGAGCTTGTCAAGATGGCGGCCTAATTAGGAGGAACGCGGCTTAAATATGAATGTCGGCCGGAAAGAGAACAAGGACGCGAGAGAAAGAGACAACCGGAGAGAGGGGCCACGGGTTGCGTGGGCCTCTACCAATGACTCGGCTTCTCATTTCTCTTCTTCCGCGTCCTGCAGCTTTCACGTAGAGGAAAAACTGCGGTTGTTTCGCGAGGTGCACGTACCCGTGCATAATGCACCCATTCTAATAGATAATTCAAGCCGACCCGGCATCGAGGAACACACCGCGATGCACTTACACTGATGAGCACAGACTATTCCGCCTCCGTACGTTCCCTACACGAGAATGGAAAATTAATTGTCCTCGGAATATCGCACGCTGGAAGATTAAACATTCGATATAGACAGCGTTCCACGGTCTCTCCAGCTCGAGTACGTTCCTCCGGGTAAAAATTCATCCATTTACGTTGTTCGCGTATTGTAAAGCAGTCGGTTCATTTCCGTCTGTCTCGCGAGACGTGTTTCTTGATTTGAAGTATGAAACAAAAATGGGTGAAATATTAGGGGGGCCCATAAGTAATCAATTATTTTCAAATCTAAAAGAAACTTTGTAGTAAATTCAAGTTTTTATTTTTTTTATCTAAGAATAGTATCTCCTGGACGATATATGTCGCTGGCAAGATCCGCGTTGTTGACTTATATCGAGAAAACACTGTAATCAGGTTTACCAAAAAATTGAAAGATGTGATTTTGATTGAAGGCTTCGCAATTTTGCGCTACAATATAACTTAATTCCCGTTTAAGTATTCACTTGCTACTATTATTATAGATTACAGAGAGTATTAAACAAATATTACACACAATATTTACCTATGCAATTCACGGTACAAACTTTGCTAACGTTTCCCGTGTAATTAAAATGACTTGTTAACACGTTGACTGCCATGTCACCCGTATGTGGGTGACGGAATTATATGTCCAGGTTTTAAAATGAATTTTTACGTTAATATATTCATTGTACCAAATTTTATTAGTAAAATGCAAGAAAGTTGGAGGACTATTCAATATCATACATTCAATTCAAAACTTACTCTGATTTTATAGAATTTTTTAGGTCTCTAGTTTGGCAGACAAAGTGTTAAAATATTTGTTCCATAAGAGTACACATTTTGAAGAAACTTTTAAGGGTGACGCTTTTTCCACAAAACTTCTGCAGGAACAGATATCACTCCGAATTTAGCGAGTACACGTGTAATTAAGGAAAGTTCGGTGGTCCACGTTTACGAGCATCGCGCAGCGAACCAATCCTCTTAATCCTTCCTTCTAGACTGCCTCGAGCTCTGTACATTATTATTATTACAATAGGCATTTCAAGGTGGTAATTCAGGCCGGGAATTCGGCTGCATGGCTGGTGTAGAACTCGAAATATTTTAAAGACGTAATTTTACGTAGAAAGTATACGACTACAATACTGATCTCTTTGCACAATGAAAATTCTCCGAGGCAGCTGCCGAGAACCAGGAACTAAATAGGAATTCACTTCTTTGTTCAAGAATTGTAAGCATTTCTTGATGATATTAACCAACAACTTTTGCGACGAAGCTTTCGTGCACGAGGAACTATGTTTTTAACGGAGAACATTGCTGGAGTTTTTGAATTCATTTATTTCCTCTTTCTAATTTTCCTCGGTAGATCTACTTGTTTTAAAAAAATATAAATTCTCTCTTGAAAAGAATTTCTCATATTCGTGACTCGTTCAGGTAATTTCAAATATTTTTGACAGCTTCCCTTTCCCATGTTCTGTCGGTAAAATCATGTACACTCAAAATCAGTTGGTCAAAATGAAAATACAACTCTGAATTTTCTTCTAGACACTGATTGGAGTTAATGCATAAAATTCGTATTCCGCGCGCGAAGAAGGGATTGTTTCTACGGCATTCGTAATAATATTGTGCATCAACTAAATCGGTCTGCGCGCCGTCAAACGCATCCTGTTAAAGCCAACCTACCGAGACACATCCGATAAAGTGGCGGCAGATCTATAATAGAGGCGCACTGTGATTCGCCACGAGCACTAATTGCTTTCGAGGATGAAGATTGATCCGGGTCTGACATCTCACCGGTTTCATCAAATTGGTAACCCATCAACCGACTGGCTAGTGGCTGTCTGCCAATTTCGGGAACGATTAGTACTTAATGCAAGTAAATAGACGCCAACACCACGGAGTCGGATCGGCGGGAACTTGAATTATTCATGAAATATTTCGCGGGTAGTAAATCTGTTGCGGGCTAGCGACACTTAATTCCCTTTCGCTCGTAGGGCTAACCGTTTCGCGAACGTACGCGCGAGCCTAAGCGAACCGGTGGGCCGTGTCTTCAATTCGTGAAATAGGAAAAAGTCTGTTGGAAAAGCGAGCGTCCGCTTCGACGAAGTTCGTTGGGAAAATCCGAAAACAGAGTTGAAAAGGGAGACGAATGGATGGGAGAGGGGAACAGCGATGAGTATAAAAGGACACGGTGAAACAGGGAAAAAAAAGAGCAACGGGGGTAGAGGAAGACGACAACAAGCTGGTCCATTGAAATTTCCCGGGATCGCAGTTTGCAAATGTCCTGTCGAAATAACCTCTGGCACACCGCCCCGGCGAGAATTCACTTTGGCAGATCGAGTGGAGCCAGGCCATCGCAAAAATTGCATACAGACAGTCCAACTGAATCGAGGGGATTAAGAAACGGTATGCTTGAATTCGATGTGCTTGCTTCCGTTAAAATTTATCGACACGGAAAAATAAACAACGACCGAGCTCTCTCTCTCTGTCGAAACATAAGTTTAATCTTTGTTCACGATAACGAGGATCTGCCAAAATTAATGATCATTTTCTGCCAGTTTTATGTTGCCTGTCAAGTATTTGGCTGGAACACTCGGCTGATATATCCCTTGATACTACTACTAGACAATTTGTCTGAAACTGGTCTGACATATTACGTGGCTACACTACCTGCGCGACACGTTCTTCAGCACTACTATTTGTCTGAAAAAAATTTGGTTACCCTACTTGTTTGATAAGCATGCCATGATTGTGGCACTACTGTTTGACAGATAAATTAGCTACACAACTTGTTGTTACATTTGCTAGAATGACTAATTGTGAGACGCATCCTTCGGTATACTTCTTGTCGGGCATATTCTTTGTTAATACTACTGAACATGCACCTTCGGTAAGATAATGTCATAAACGCTATATGCGACGTGAAATTAAAAAACATCTTACTCTATTTACAACCATTAACCGAATACTAATGTTTCGTTCAAAACGGTTGATATTCTAAACATAATCAAGGGAAGCTCGACAAGATTTATTCCCGAATGCATCGTTTGCGATTGCCGAGCAAATTAACCAAAATTAGGAATGAGTACACTCGAAATTTCGATTAAATGGAGTGGACGCTGGATCTGTGTTTTCGAACGAATGAGGATCGTCGTTCAATCAAAAATTCATCAAGTTAATGGAATTAATTGCGTTCAAGCACCTCGTCGTTGTTTTACACACCTGGGAAACTTCGCGTTCGCGACAAAAGGGCGAGTGATCAATACTGCAAATTCACAGCATTTTGTTCTGGACCGTGCTTCTTGACAGTTATTCCCTGGAGAACTGGCGTTTCGGAACACACGTTCGAATCATTGTGTTCGTGCAGGGCTCGTCCGCTGGAAATTCCATCGAAACAAGCTGTTGTAGATGTTAATCGCTTACGCTTTCCATTGTTTCAGTTTTACTCGATATTTTTGTGTACTGACATTTTTTTGTCGACGATCGAAACCGCCCGTAAATATGCGACAACAGAAAACGAGATAAAAAAACATTGAATTGTATGTGTTATTCATCTGAGGCATATCGTAATTTGTTATTCAATTCTTTATGCTGGTATTTTGGGACACTCTTGTACAGAGAGTAACACCTAAATAAGAAATATCTCGCTTGTTTTTTAAATGGGACACCCTGTATACAAACTTGCAAAATTTCAGCAAGTAGAATTTCGCCAAAAAATAAACTCGGCCGACGTTTCGGGTTACATGGATTGTAGTATATGCACGAGTATAATCGTCGAAATGAAGCTTCAATTTTGGAACTTTATTAACAATTCTCTGAAAGCAACAACGCACTCGATACTGTGGCTAAGTTGTACACGATGACGCGTGAGTGAACGCGTGAGCTCTATCGCCAATTAGCGTTATTATTACTATTACAACACAGCGCGAAGGGAAGAAGCCAAGTTTTACCTCGAATTGAACAGCTCCCGTAACGTGCAAACAAGCTCCCGAAGCCCGAGCTAACACGATCGAAACCTCCTACGTGAACACAGTTCCTCGGAGCTTTGAACAACGTTCAAACGCCTGGCAACAACCCCCGAACAGAAATCGATCTTCCGGTAACATTTGTTTGCACCCATTCGCCGCGAGCTATAGTTAGCCCGTAATAAATTATGCTTCAATAACGATGGGGAACGCCCGAGATTAGGTATTGGGTTTCGATAATAACGTGGTATTAACTAAAGTTCAAACAGTTCCGATCGCTGCGTGCCCGGACGCTTTATGAGCGCGCCCAGTTCCGAAAGATGTATCGATCATCCCGATTCGATGGCGATTGGCAATATGCTCGGCTAAAAGAAAAACTTCGTGCCGGAACATCAAAAAAAAAAAAATTGCAAAAAGAATTCTAACGAAGTTTGTCCTGGTTCTTCCGTCACGGAAGCACAGCATTTTTCTGTTGAAATTGTTCATTTTCTGAAGGTAAAATTTATGCCTGTAGACAATATAATATGTTTTCTAATGTATTAGGTTGTAACATATGAAACGTCCGATTTTTAAGATTAACTTTAAATGAACACAACGGACATTTCATATGGTACAACCTAATATATAAGATCGTTCTCGAAGATACAGTGGCAAGTACAGTTTCTAACGACATGACGAATGTTGGAGACTTCAAAATGAAAATTTCAAGGCAAAAATTGCTCATGAAAGTATTTTTACAGTTTCGATGATTGTAAAAGAAGAAATGGGGAACATTTTGATCCGCTCAGTAGTGTCAGGAGAGACGTGCAGAACAAATAAGCACTGCGCGTGGTAGTTAGTTTTTGACCACTGTGTATACACACTTGTCAAAAGATCCTCATACGGGTGCGTCTAATAGTGCCGTACCTTGAGCATCGGACTCACCGTGGTCACTGTGTTTTCGTTGCTGAATAAGCACGTTTGGCACGTACTGTACTGGCTGGCTGTTTTCGACTGACAGAAACATAGAAGGTGTAAAAGCAAGTGGTATCCAATTAGCGGTCGGCTCTGCTGGCCAGCCCTAATTCACCGAAACCCATTTCGCCTTCCCTCGCGTGTCCATTCGCCCGCGAATCCGAGTGTGAACGATCGAGCCGCGTTTATACACGCTCACGCACACCTTTAGGCAGATCTATACAGGGTGCTTCAAAATAAACGACACCAGAACGTGATTCTTTACGAGAAACTATACAACTGTTCATGAGCATCCTAACAAAACTAGACGAACAGATTTTAAATGATTCGTTGGGAACAAAACTGGACAACATCTGGAGTGCAAAGTAATGAAAGAAAGTATGAGACTAGATGGGAATATGTCTGATACGCTCTTTGGTTGCGTTATTTTTCCGATGTATTTTTTGGGACTGTTACTGACACGTCAATTTATCATGGCGTATACTGTTGTGTCGCTATTTGTTTCACTAGTCATTTGTCCCACATATTTTCTGGCACCACTGCATGTCGGACACTTCTTCTGATGTGGCTACCTGTCATACATATTTTTTGACAGTACTTAATGCCAGCCATTGTCTAAAGTTACTACTTGACAGACGTGTTATTTGGCACCACTACTGAACGCTAGACAGATTCTTTGATGTTACTACTTGTCACACTTCTACTTTAGTGTTACTACTGGTCTGAGATATTCTTTAGCATTACTACTTATGCGTCATATAGGGTTATCCAATTGTTTTGAAAAGATGCCATCGAAAAACATTATCAAATCATCATGGAACGCTAAATACATACTTTAACGCAATTGTTCTGACATGTGAGTTGGTTACACTACTTGCCTAATAAATTGATCTAAAATTTTTGTCTGCCAAGCATATAAAGTTGATGTTACACAATACTTATCTGATAAAATTATTTATCTAGACTTTGTATCTGCCTGGCATATTAGTTGGTTACACTACTAATTTGATGAAATCATTGATGTAGAATTTGTATCTGTCTGGCATATTCGTTGGTTACACTACTTACATGATAAAATCATTGATTTAATAAATATATCATTGATCTAAAATTTGTGTCTGCCTGGCATATAAGTTGGTTACACTACTTATACGATAAAATCATTGATGTAGAATTAGTAGTTGCCTGACATATAAGGTGGTTACACTACTTATTTGACAAATGTATCATTACCGTAAAATATACGTACCGCAACATACATTTGCCATTATTGAGACAGCAAAGATGCATTTACGACTTGATATCTGAAATGAGGTTTATGCAATCATCCGCGTCGTGCACAAAATTCCCAATGTCGAATTATCTCGTAATACAAGCGCCGAAAATATAAAGTTTAATAAATGCTAATAGAGTTTCGTTTGATTTTTAATGTACGGAAATCGTTCGCGAGGGAAATTATCGTTAGCCGTTCAAATTGGCCCTTTTAAATTAGCCCATGAAAATGTAAATTTACATGAATATATGCCATCTCATTATCCTGCTCATTATCACTTTCAAGGAAATCCATTTTTAAAACATATGAGAATTTATGCATGGAAAATAGGAAATATAGCAAATCATACTTTTGGTTTCATCAATTTCGTCTATTTCCTCGTGCTAATTGCCGAGGGAATCAAATTTTTCTGTTCAAAATCGAAATGGAACGGTAAAAAGGCGCGGAGAAAATCCAGCTGGACAGAAGTTAGTTGCCTGTGCGCATACAGCATTTTCTACACGACGATGCGATTCTGCTTTCCCGAAGTACCGAATCGCGAAGTATCATTTATTCCGTGTATTCATGTTTTCTATCAGCCAGCCAATTTCACGGGGCATTCCGCGCATGCACGCAACGTCGCGTCGGGGATCAAGCAAAGCCGAAAATCGTAAGTCACGATCCGTCCACTTTTTTCGGCTCGATTCGACGGGACGGTTTAACATGCCGACCGGGGGGATCCCTTTGTGTGTATCCTCTTTATGGGTTGCTCATGGAAATGTCGTTCACGAACGTTTGCCCGGGAGGACAATCGGGACCGATCGAGACTCTGTGTGTCACATCGCAATCAATTTGAAGCGGCGGTGTCAGCGGCGAGTGCCCGTCGAGTGCAAACAGTGTAGTAGCGAGGTTACTTTTTCGGTGGGAAAGCCTCTTATGAGGTTTCCTGTTCTCGTGATATTGGAGCAGGTTCCTTTCAGAATTGTCGAGTGGCTATTTGAATGTAGGACGTACGAAGCGGGCCTTGGCGATGACATCAAAGGAGATTGTTATTTGCACGAGCCAGCCGCACCTGGCCGCACCAGAACACCTTAAAATAATTACGTTGCTCGACCTGGACCGCGCGGGACGACTCAGGACAATTATTTACATCCTCCGAACAATCTAGAGACGCGGCGACTTAAAATAAAGCTTTTAAATTATTCAAACGATACAGCAACCAACAACTAATTATATTCTTTCACGAAACGTCTGCACGTTGTTCGCGTCCTTTAAATAATTTACACGATTCAGTAATTATTCCCATACTTTGAATCGCCTAGCCGACCTACATATTATTCATACGTCATACGTTATTTACAGAATTCATAATCCTGTAAGACAGCTTGCGCTAGTTATTCATATTAATCGGAAAGCCTAAGTTCCGCAGGATGCCTTAAAATAATTACGTTCCTCGACGTAATACCACGCAGAGCGTCTTAAAATTATTACCGACGTCCTTCGAGGAATCTAGACGGCAACATAAAACAATTACGTATTAAATAAACTTTTAAACGATATGTTTCTCGAAGAGCCTCGCCCACGGTATTATCGTTTACGTAGTTGAGGAGCTTCGAAACATATTTGAACTCGGAGGGAGAGTCTAGAAATCCGATTGTTTAAATTTTTGTTGAACGTTAGCTTAGGTAATAGGAAAAATTCGCGTGACCCATATGGTAGGCGACCCAGTCAGCGATGCGATAAGCACGAGAGAAACACGGGACGGCGCGGCGCGGCCGCGAATTTCGGGAACGTGGAAAAATCTCGTTGGCAGGAGCCCATTTCGGTACATCCATCGTGGGTATTTTGGCGAACGTCGTAGGATCGATATTCCCAGGAACCCTTCTATTTTTCAGCATCCTACCGCCACCCTTCTGATCCCCGGTATACGATTCCCTCGGAATTTCGTCGAGTGCCGTGGGGTCAGACCTCGAAGATGGTGGCCGGGCGTCGTACGTGAAATCGTTGTACCGAGTCTCCCCGGCAATAACGTCGGTCCCCATATTTTTTTGTTTCTCCCGCGGAATTTATTTTCCTCGAGGGGCGCTCGTGAACGACGACTACGTGACAACGAAACCTGCAACTCATCCGCGCCACTTGGACACCGACTGGCGAGAGCAGAGGCAGCGGCGCCACTGTAACGTTCCACTTGAAGAAACAACGGCGAGACAATGGTCACTGTAATTCATTGTAACCGTCGAAACAGTGTCGAAATATTCGCCTCGAAAATGCTCGATTTCGAACGTAACGCCTAGACTCTAAATCTTTTTACCACGTTATTTGTTAACTCGCTTTATTGTCGGTGTGTATTTGTCTGTTCGGTACGAATTTTGCAATTGATTTTAACTTCCCGGTGAGCTGGAGAAACTTTAAACATAGCTCAGAACTGGATGACAACACGCACCAGATTAAAAAGCAGAAAATAATTATTTAAATGAAAATAATTTTTAATATACCACGTTTTCAAGACGGACTAAAAAGTATAAAGTAACTTTTCCCATACAGATAGTTCTGAAAATTTGTGATTGTGAATTTCGAATAGCTATGGAAATACTTGTAAGATTTAAAACGAGAAATGTGGGGCGCAATTCATGTAATTTGCAGTGAAATAAAATTGTTAGTGACTTAGGCATCAATTATCCATTGCATGCGCCCCACGTTTTTAATCGTAGAAGTATTTTCATAGCTATTCAAAATTCACAATCACAAGTTTTCAGAACTATCTTTACGAGGTTAGGAATCTGTTAATGCTTTTTAGTCCATATTAAAAATTCTTTTATGTAAATAATCTACGTACATTCATGGCGAGACAAAATTTTTGGCATGCTTGATCACTGGACTGCGGATGTTTATGCAGAATAAAAATGGTCTTAATCGATTATGAGATACGGGGGTTCAATAATAACGTGTTTCTTCTCTTAATAATTTGAATAATCGAATAGTATATCAGTAATTTTAAATTGTTTTAATATTTTCACTTTCTCGCATCGTATTCGCCCATTTTTCCCAGAAACGCATAAAATTCGCAGTCACAGATTTAATGCTTCATTCTAGCTTGTAGAAACAGTATGTAGTAGTAACAATAATTGTCGCTGCACTTCATAGTAATCGCGGAAGTAGTGTCGGAATACTCGGATCGAAGTTACTCGATTTTTTACGTAGCGGTTAGGCTCTGGATCTTTTGATACATTTGTTGCGAGATACGAAATTTCAATGCTTTTTTCTAGTTTGCAGGACACGCCTGTTAAAATAGTGGCTTTTTCTCCTGTAATCGTTATCTTTGTCGACAAGCTTTAAAAACTGAAATCCGAGTAAAGACCCGCGGTTTTATAATGGCGAACATGGCAGATATAATATTTCCTTCTGGAGCCTTTCGAGGTGAATGAACGCTTTGAAAAGATCAAAGTTGCAAGAAAGTGGGTCGGGTTAGTTCGGTGTAAAATAGGTTGGCTACTGTATTTTATACAATAGTATCCGAGACTCGGAAACTGTGTCGGAACATTTCATTGGATATAATACATTTTTATACAGAGAGAGAGAGAGAGTGTTATAATCGAAAAGAGAAACTATTCTTAGAGTTTTGACTGACAAGTTACAATCGGTTGCATTCGCGAATTGTAAGCAGTGTCAAAACATTTTCTGAGAGTAATACATTCTTCAAATAATAATCTGACGGGAAAGTTACAATATTTCTTCATACTTCCAACGAACTTATAGCAATCTACTGGCCTCGTCGACTAGTCCTGTCCATCTGGGCATCGACGATTCAGATCATCCTACCATCCTAAATCATAAAACTTCTAGTCCCACGAAGCTCACGTTATCGCTCGAAACTGGACAGTCCTCGTGTAAAATTTTTTTATGGAACCCCAGATGATCCATAAATCGTGCCGCAGGCGTCCTCTTAGGGCTTCAAATTATTCGCGTTTCTGCAAGTGTAAGTCCGTTCGCGGGACACGTTGAGCCGGTCTTTTTCAATTTTCTAAACGGTCCCGCGTTATTCGTGAATTTTTACGACCGATCCGCGATCGTAAAAATGGCTTCTCGTAGGCGGGACATAAGCAATTCATGATCGATATCGGAGGCTCGAAGTTCTGTAGAAGACGGGGGGGGGGGGGAAGAGGCGAAGGGCGATTCCGCCGGAAATTACGTCCTTGGCGTGGAGACAGCGCTTCCGGTTTCGCCGTACATAAACCATTTTCGGTGTAAGAAGAGGCCAGCGAGTGTACGCACAGTTTCGTAAACCGTTCTTCGTGTTTTCGCGCGATTTATCGGCAGCCGGGGAGGATAAGTCATCGATTAGGTCGCCTGGACGCGGTGAAAACACATAAATTCGCGGGGCGAATGGCGCGTGAACGTTTCGGAACCGAGCATTTCTGTCGCCCGTAGCGCATTCAATTTATCCAGACGCGTAGAAATGAGAGGCTCGTATTTCGAACAGTTCTCAAACTTTTCGGTTTGCTTCTGTCCTAGACATACGTTCGCTATTTCATCGAGCATACGAATTGGTTTTATCTACACCTATTTCGACTTACACTTCTATACAGAGTGTCCCGGGTTTTAATGAAAAGATTCTTTCCGTGCGTCGTCGCTGACCTAAGGCTGACCGAACATCATGATATTCATTCCTACTTCTAAATGAATCCAAATTGCGTAATTGCCGATGAATATTAATAAATATGGAGGGACGAGGTACTCTTCTTCTAAAAAATCTGCATTCGTACTATCGTGCAGCAGCTCGGGAATATTCGTCACAAAATCCGTAGATGAAATGAATATCAGCGATGAAAATATCCTCATTTGAAAACACTCCAGGCATTTTCACCACGTATTCTTGATCTAACTGGTCGTTAACACTAACAACAAATCATATCAAAATAGTAAACATGATATGAATAGACAAATAAGATAAACACGTTCAACCTTTCAATGTTCAGCAAAGTAAAATCCACCGTCATCAATTCTAACTTTATTTGTTTCTAACTTTGTAATGAAGCGTTTCTGAGCAAACTTCAAATAACATTTTTTTCTTATTTCCATTCGGAGGATATGTTCCACAAGTTTGTCCATTTAAACCCGGGACACTCTTAGAATCACCCCTTTTTTCGGTTGTGCCAGATCGTCCTGTATATTCAAAGAAATAGATTTTCTTTTAACGCGTCGTTGCAGTCCGAATCAATTTTTATTTTAAATATTGAAGGCTGTGTGTGTGTGTTTTTTTAATCGCATTCGTTCTGTTTACAGCTGGTGGGCGGTGAATTCGATATGGAGCTGAACTTCGTGATTCAGGACGCGCAGAACATCAGGCACATGCTGGAGCTCCTCGATCATTGCCCGCCCAATCTCCAGGTAAGCAATGGGCGTTAACGCTCGGCTCGATCAAACTAATTATCGAGCCGACTCGGTTGTTGTTCACCCGCCAGCGATTCGATTCTCGCCGAGAGAACACGCCCGATCAATACGGTCAATACTCGTCAAGTAGCTGGCGCGTAATTAATTTTCTCCGGCGGATTTTTTTCTTGCGAAATTTCCACGCGATCTTCGTTTTGCCGCGACACGTGTTCGCTAAAAAAAATTTCTGTCATAAAACATTAGTTACATAATACAGTTTATTAGAATGTGTTGTTAAAACAGAAGCGTAAAATAAAATTCAATACATTTCTCGAAACACGTGCTATTTGTTGAACGTTTACTCGGTTCATTCGATTTTCACAAGTTATGTCTAGCATTATAAGACCTTAGAAATTCCATAAAAATTATTTTGAAATATTAACAATAACAATATAACAATTTCTGCCAATTTTTCATGTTGAATATTTAACAATTTTGATTCGAGTTTTAGAACAAGTAACACAAAGTAGCTCTCCGATTTTTTGTACACTACTTCTGGATACATTCAATCTAAACTTGCCCTGATCGAAGAGAATGCTCGACGGTCACCGGGTGCACCGCATGCCACATTTCACGCATTTCTGATAACCTGATAAAAAAATTTCAGACAAAAATAGGTCAGAAATTATACGATAATAAATTGCAATAGAAAAATCTATCTAATAAAAACTCTTAGCAAATAGCAGTTCAATTTTCTTTAAAAAAAAAAGTGTTAGCTCTGAAACGGATTATTTCAGAAGTTATTAATTTTCTTGCTGACTCCCATAAGTGTCCGAACACTGTGCGGTAAAACGGGGGGAGGTAGGTGGGTATACATAAGTACTCAAAGCGTCGAATACATCTCGAAGAGGATCGAATCGCAGGAAATTTCGTTTCTGGCGAGTAGAACGGGCCAGAGAGAAGACGAATTTTTCTCTCGTTTTGCGCCAGGAATTTATCAAGCATTGTCAACGTCGCTCTCGCAACCGAACTCGAACCGGATCAATCGGAATTTCTCTCCGATATGGCCGGAAGAACGGCACGTTGTAAAATACGCTGCTCGTTAGGGGAGAGCGATGTGCAGCGACTCGTTCCGATCGAAACTGTGACGCGAGCGAATGGACTCTTTTTTTTCTCGCTCTCCCAGAGAAGAATAAATCGACACGGGTTTCGAAAATTCGGAATAGATCGTTCGAAACGAGCGAAACCGATTCCCGTTTCGGTTTGAAGCGTCGAACGCGCGTCGGCTACGCGAAGAACCGTTCCGGAATTTCTTCCCCGGGGAATCGAGTGGCGGAAACTCGATGTCGAAGATACCTGGGAAATTACGCACGACCCATTTTTCTTTTAACGGCCTCTCGTGCTTTGTAAATGGAGGCGAAACACGGCTTGTTAAACAGTACTCGCAACTCGATGTTCGTCATCGTGCTAATTGACCACTTCATCGAAGTCAGTTCCTTGTGATTACTATAAGAATAATTGTAACAACTAATTTTATACCCTGTACCGACTAAATTGCAAACGACATTGTTTCACAAGTTTGAAAAATTCGGTCACCTAAACAATCGACATAGCCAAAGTGTTTAAGAAATTGAATCTATTATATTATCTACTTTCTCTAATCAACTAGTGCATATTAATGATTTGAATTAATGTCTTCAAACTGTTTCGACACCTGTCCTTTGAGACTCGCACAACTTTCGTATCGAAAACTTTTGCTCACGTTTCCATTCAATGCGACATCAAGTTTCGTGATCTCATTCTAAACGTGCAGCTCCGATGCGGTTCTCTTGAGGAACAGAAGTTGAAGAGACGTGTTCGCTAAAATGGACGACCCACAGGCTTCGCCGAAATCCCGGTTAAAAGTAATAATTTTATACCTAAATAGAATAAAAACTGGTATTAAATCTTGAAACTAGAGACAAAATTTGGTGCAATTTTGATTTTTTCTTCAGTTTCAATATTTAATATCAGTATTTATTGTATTTAGGTATAAAATTATTACTTTTAGCCGGAATTTCGGCGACACTTTCCACTGTGCGGCGTTTTGTCTGAGATTTAGCCATCTCATTTTGATCGACCAAGTTGCATGACGTTGACATAGGAATGCAACGGTGTTTCGCGTTCTTGAAGTGATTAAGAACGGCCGTCGGAATGCCGGGGCGAAGACATAGGGATAGAAAAGTTTCGCAAATAATAGAGGGTCCTTAGTCGCCGCGTCAAGCAGAGGAAAACCCATTTACTCTATCTCCGGGAGTGTTGCTAAACTTGTACTAGCTTGTTCGCGTCCCCGCGAAAGAAGTTTCGATGTTCAAGTAAATAGAAATTTAAACTGTGTACACGGGCGCGGGTTATAAGGAGCTTGTTCTACCTTTCCCGCATTCTCCGTCCGTGTCCTCGTGGCGAGACGAGAAAACGGCGATAAGCAATCTCTCCACGACTTTCGTTGTGTTTGTAACGTTGTTTCCCCTCGGCGAGTGCTTTAATCGAGAAAGTAACTGCGTAAGACAGCTCTGCGAGTTGTAAAATAAACCGCAGACGTCAAAGACCAGATTCGGTAGACCCCATTTTGGAAGCGTCGAGCTTAACGCATAACGTTAATTCATACGAACATTCGAAATCTAAACTGCTGATTTTGGAGATACACAAAGTACGAAAGGCTATAAAGTACCATCACTTAAAAATATTTAGGGTAATTTCGGTGGAGATGCACCACATTTTGTTTTCTGTTCATAGAAATTTTATTAAAAATAATTGAAAGTATATGCAAGCATAGTTTAATTATTTATTTAAATCTATTTAAAAATATATACAGTTATATAAGTTAAACTTTTATTTTAATATATTAATACGCTGTTTAAAAAAGTTCGAGAAAGTTCATCTCATCGAGATAGTTTCATGGAGCCATTTGAGGCATTCTAAACAAGAAATTCAATCTACTTTAGATGTGGTTAAATAATAATCTTTTAAACATTCAATACAATAATTATTAGAATCTACTAGCCAGTCATTTTTGTCAAAAATGAAGCATCTCCTTTTTAATTGCCTAATTACAAAGCAATAAATATAAAGAAATAGCGTGGCAAAGAACAAGTCGCAGGTTTAATTTATCGCTTTTTAATTAATTAAAAAAAGGTGCTTCATTTTTTATAAAAACGACTGCCTAGTACATTTACATACATTAATGGTGCGTCTCTTCCTAAACTAATGAATAGACACACCTATACAAAAACAAGAACCTCTAAATTTGCAGTATCAGTAATTGATAAACGTATCGAAATTTTTTATCAGAAGATGTTTATCTTTTTTTCTATTTATCTCTCTATCAAGAAGGATGACAATGTCTATAATCACCTGTATCCCAGAAAACCGATCCGCGCCACGACAACAGAAGCGGTAATATTTCCTCACAGTGTGAACTCTCTGCGCCGTCCATATAGTATCGGTTGGGGTTGACATAATCTATTAGAGATCGATTTCTGGCGTCCTCAGAATCCCGTTCAAGCACGTCCCTGAAATGTTAATACTGTTAAGGGAGTTTCCAGGTTGCTATCCCTAACAGTACACGGCGGTCCCCTATGTGCGGGAGTCTCTTATGTACATCGAATGTCCGCAGACATACGTATGTACATACATACGTACCCACATATGTATGTACCTATATGCACATAGGAGGCTCCCCGTGTCATTGAAATCGAAGCCAGGCGCGGCCGAATATATTTGAAACGTGTTGTCCCAATGAACACATTTCACGTATTTTTATAGTACCGGCATACCTCAACTCGTGACTCGAATCACTTATGCAGGATCTTTACAACTACGGTTTCGAAACGTCCATTTTTCCATCATCTTATACGCTTATATACTTTCAATACGTAGCCTCGACTGCTTGCCACATAATTTTCATCATCGTTGCAATGATCAGGATTTCCTTGTCTCTAAGAATTCTCGACTTAACTTTATCTGTGGACTCTAAAAACTATTACCTAGTTTCAATCCTAGACATAACAATCTTTACACACGCATAACTTTTGAACTAGTGATCTCCTGGAACTGAAACTTGGATTTTCAGCATTTTCTCACCAAAATCTGCAGGATCACATAAAATACAGTTAAAAATTTCTGGTTTCCTGAGATAAAGTTTAACCGAATTTTCCAAAACACAAAGACAGATTGGTATTCAGTGTATTTCTGTGTATCCTGTGGTGCTTAAATGTTGATAAAAAAAGAACAGCATTTTTTATGTCGACTTATGGAATTACTTTTATACGTAGTAGATCTCATCTGCAATTTTCACTCGTTGTTATGGGATAGGAGGTTGAAGTATTGTAAACCAATTCAAAAAGAGTTAACAACTCTGCAGGATTCAAAAATAGATTTTTTACTAAGCGTCGTTAATAATAGTACAGATGAGCTCATTTTTAGACAATGAAAAACGTGTACAGGCTCGTGTAGAAGTAAACGATGCGTATTGAAAATCCATGTTAAATCCAGTTAAAAAACCATGCAAAAATCAATTGTTTAAAAGTGTATATAAGAGATCCAGATGTATATCAAACTGAAACAATGGTTGGACGAGTATTGGATTCAGTGGAACGTTCGTTCAAGTAAGCACCCAAAACTGAAGAACAATAGAAGAAAAATATTAGACTTTGTCCACAAAATATAGTACATTGGAGTTAATTAGTAATAGTTAATTACAATTGTTTAAAAGTTGGACTCCCATTCATCGGAATAGAATAGGTACAACCACTGATGAAGCAACTAGAATGAGAACGACCCATTAACAGGCAATTGTGATGCCAATAAGTGGAATAGGAGCGTGTATGGTCAGACAAGTAGTGCAAAGAGCATTTAACAGGAAAATCTACTATTAGGAAAGTAGAATAGGAACGACTGTAAGTAGTTCTTAGAAACATATTAGAGATATATTTTTTTATCGGCCATCGTCCACATTGAAGGACGATGATAGGGCCCACATCGAAGCGTGATATTAATAAGTGGAATAGGAGCGTGTGTGGTCAGACAAGTAGTACACGAGGGCAATCTACTGTTAGGAAATTAGAATAGGAACGATTGTAAGTAGTTCTTAGAAACATATTAGAGATATATTTCTTATCGGCTATATTGAAGGGGTGAAAACATCCCTCAAAGTTGGGAGTCGGAACCAAATTTTTTTTTAAATCGAATATCTTGGGTACTATTAGAGGTAGTGGTGGTTCAAATGGGGAAGTTGTGTATTGTTTTATAAGGAATAGATCTGCGACAACAAAGTAAAACGCAAAAACGAGTATCACTTCGGTGTGTCAAACATTCCTCCCCTAAAATCACATTATGGCAGGAACAAAAAATAGCTCTACAATACGGACAAAAAGTTCCATAATTTTCTGATTCAGCGCCTCCCTGCGAGCTCCGAATAAATTATATAAATCGACGTAGTAAAATGTAATGGAATTACACGACTTCGCCGCAAATTCTGAAACGAGAGACTCGAACGAAAGAGGACTAACGAGCAGACAGGAGATTTTGCCGGCAGATGAGCCTCGTTTCCTCATCAATCGGCGAGTATTATGACTTACGCAACGGAATTTGTATTCAGTGGCCCACCGAGAGGTAACGAAGCGTCGTCGTTCGACGGAAGAAATTCAATCTAAATTTCCAATGAAATAAGAGAGGGAGAGTCGATACACCCCAGCGCGGTGGGTTGTATACTTACTTTCAAAGTCGGAGCCAATAACGTTCCCGGCGACTTTCATTTCGCCACGGGTTGGCCTTACGGCGGCAATTTACGGTGGTCGTGGTCTCAGGGAGAGCCCGGGGATCGAACGTTTCTACCGAGTATCCAGGAATTACAATTAAATCTAGAATACGTTGCTTCGTTATTTGCCGATAGCCACCTTACGAGCCGGGGACGGTTTTCAAAGGGGCAATTAAAATGGATGAGACATCGTTCAGCCGGTGAAACGGAACGATCACCGGGCCCAGAGAAAATATATCGTTGACCGGGACGCGACCGTAATACAAGCAGCACGGGAAAACCGAGCGGAAAGGAGAAAAGAAAAAAGAAAAGGGGAGAATCGGCCCGGCAACCGCGTAGAATTTCATATTGAATCTTTTCATTAAGGAAATCCGCCTTTACCGGCGATCCAATACTCCTAGAGAGAGAGAGAAATCGAGTTCCGGCCCCGTCCATTATCGTAGGGCTGTGCAAGCTCAAAGAGCCGAATAGCTCAAACCGTAGGAAACAGCTGCAATCCTTCACCCCATTCCGCTTCGTCCCGTCCTCAACTCCCTTTCCCATGCGATGCTTTTCTTTGTACGGTATTATGGGATAACGAACACGCTGCGGAATTCCGTTACGTTATCCAGCTGTTTGTTCGCTGTCCGGCGAAACTACCAAGGATGCGCTGTATTATCGCGTTTCTAAAGCCCGTTATCTCTGTACTCCGCAATTAATCGTGTGAACGCAAATTGGAATGGTATTGGATGGGTTTACCGGTCGCTCGATCGTGCTCCTGATGTCTCCAGTTTTCTCGTTCCTCGAGAAACGGAGAAACCAAATTGTGTTCTTCGAGACAGCGGGAGACGTGTTGCAAATTTCATATTTGCTCTCGCTCGGAAAGTAATTTTGAAGGGAAACGAAAGACGATTTTTCACTGTTCAGTGAAAATTATCTCTGTGCCAAACAGGGAAAGCTCTGTTCACAATTTGGTAGATGAAATTTCTCTAATTTGGTTGCACACGTGTCCGAAAAGGCTTTGACCATCAATGCTCCGCGTGTTTTGCATATTTGCCTGTACGTTTACTGAACAACTTTAATAATTGTCCGTCGTGAAACTCGTGGAACAATTCCACGTAAAATAGAGAGGTCCGATGGCCAACAGGGAGCACGGTTGACCGTATTTAGGCGAACGCTACTTCAGGTATACACGAGGCTACCGGTGTCGTATCGATGAAATGTAAATTTGGATAACTGCTTGCAAACGTCATTCAGCCCGGTGCAGCCCTGCACCGTGTATTTGTCTCATGCATATGCCTCTCTCGCATCGACGAAAGCCGTGCACCGTTATCTCTCTATTAGTCTCTGCCACTGACGTGCCAAAATATTTCATGATTCACGGCGTTCGAATTTACAAGAAAATTAAGCGACAGGGTAAGCGACCAAATTGTTAGAGCCTGCGGTTACGAATATTTGTTCTGCACGTGACGAATAATAGTACGTGCAGTGTTGCTAAATATTTACTCAGCGTCAGTACTTAATAAAAGGACGGTAAGAGTTCAGTGTAGGTTTTCTTTTAACAATTTATTCATTTTTATCTAACACTAAACCTACCAAGGTCAAAATGACCGGTCCTCTATTTCACAATTATTGAAATTATAAAAACGTTTTCATAGGAAATTACTGAACTGACTTCTTCATCAATTTATTCACTTTTATTTAACACTAATTCTACCATGGTCAAAATCACCGGTTCTCTATTTCACAATTATTAAAATTATAAAAACGTTTTCATAGGAAATTATAGAACAGCGAGTAAGTGTCCGGTGACTTATGGACAGGAGTGTATATACACCTGTATATACAGGGTGTCTCATCTAAAATATTTCTCTTATTTCTTATGATAGAAGATAATTTCAAAGGAAAACATTACTTGGTTCAGAGAGGCAAATATTATGATAGGCAAAAAATATATGATATATTTTTATTATCGCTATATGATAGCCAGTCAAGACGATTCCAACGACCTGTTTTTTACCTGTAATTGAACAAAACTTTGATGAGCTTGTGGTCTCAAAAAATATAACCTTGAACAAATTTTTTGCCTATCATAAACTAATCTTTTCCTCTGGAATTTTTCTATCATAAAAAAAGCGAAATATGTTTGATGCTCGAGTTAGGTGAGACACCCAGTGTATCCGGACTTGATTTCCTCGAAATGGACCGGTCCGATTGACAAGTTTTATTTCACGTATCTCGGTATGAAATCATTTCATTGTTCCAGAACATTTTATACGTCCTGTTATCGATTCTCAGAAATAGATGAATCGAGGCTGGAACGTTCGCCGACAGAATTTCCGCGATCATCGATCGGGACTGACAGGCCGCCGCGAATCAAATCGAGACTGCGAGCTCGTCGTTGATTCATCTCTCGCGCAGAGAAAAATGTGTATCGCGGAACGGAAACGTTCATGGGAATTTATGGTATCGGTCGGCCGGACGCGGGGCAAACTGTATTAAATTCGAAACCGGCGGCGGTCGCGTTCGAATCCGACTACGTTCCGGCGTGTTTATGTGAACAATTTGACGTCGATGGCGGCGCACGGACAGATTTAACAAGTTCGCGATGCTCGCCGAAGTCCATGAATAACTCGCGGGCGTCGTTCCGCGGAACTATCGGCATGATTTAAGCGTTAGAACTTGGATATTGCTGGATTACCCTGAGCAGTGGCATTCATAAATTGGCCGACGAGTTATGGACTCGGGAACGCGGTGCGTGCAGAGTACTGTAGGGCGTGTCGATTTTCCTCCGTGAACGCAGGATGGAAATAAAAATGGAGAAAACAGAGGATCCTATCGAACAGTCATTTATCAAATTCGGAACCGTACTAACAAAGCACAGACGCGGCGCATAAATCTGCAATGTTGCGCCGACGGCCCCTGGAAATTGGATCGCTTCCAAACGCCGCGAACAAACAGAAAACTAAACACGAGGCACGACATCGAACGGAGAAATTCGTTGCAGTACGCTGATTCTTCGGAAACGGCATCTTATAATTAATATCGATATTATTGTTTCAATTTACGAGTACAGTATGCGGGCAGGCAAGTGGAACGAGGCCGTCTGTTGCCAGACAAGTGGAATGTGGATTGCCGTAGTCAGACAACATCCCTGTACAAACATTTTCCCAGTCGATCGTAACAAACAGAAAATACATTTACTCCTTTCAATAATTTTAATAAGTTAAAAATAGGATACTTCTACTTAGTTTTGGTTTTCACTTATCCGTTTGTACACAGTTTTATGAATGTCTAGAACACAAACCTGAAAAAAAGTTCATTCCATTTTTTAAACATCAGACAATTTTTGTCTCCCATTTGCGATAACGATCTAAAACCGGATCGAAGTTCACCCAACAGCGTCGACAGGTTTTACGCGATATTCATGTCGCGGCGTGCAGGGAATGTAACCGCAGCGAGAAATCATAAGCGGCCGGTTGCATACTGCATGACGCAACCGTGCGAATTAACCCTGTAAATTTCCGCGACAAGAAAATGTATACGTCCTCGGTGGCCGTGCAACGATCGTCGCCGCATGCAAATGAAGATCCATCCCGGAACGAAACGTCGAAGGTAAAATCGATTAGCGGGGCTAACCGCTATAATGTAATTAACGAACAAAGGACGTTCGGACCTTAGCTTTTGCCGCGACACATTAATTCCGCCCGATGAATTACGCTCCGCCCCGGCTGCAATGTACATTTCATTTGCACCGACGACAAATTAATAGCGCGGTTTCAATTACGTCGACCAGCTTCGATTGGTCTATCGAGGACCGGCGAGCACGATCAAGGACACTCGAAACAGTTTCCTTCGATTCGCATTCACGCTCGTTGCAGCCTGGAGGAATCGCAAACTGAAAGATCCTCGCTTTTGCGAATTATTTATTTCGCCCCCTTTCTCGTTGGAAAATTATTTATCTTTCAGTAGGTTCGTCTCTGCTGTCGACAAATTATTTATTTTTCTCTCGCTGCTTAGTTCGTCGAAAAATCATTCGTGTTTCTGTTTCGTGATCTATTTGAAATGATCTATAGATTCGTAACAAACCACAATGGCGGCGAAAGTTCGCTGCGTCGTTGTCTCACGAATCACGCAATTACACAGACTTAACTGGCCAGCCATAACTATGTGCTCCATATACGAACCAGTACAAAACACTCCGCCCAACGTAATTAATGCAACATGTCACCGGTAAGTATGCCCGCGCACAGAACATGGCATCGTAGTATGATAATGCGAGGCTGTGCAAGTGAAGTCGAAAGCGCAAGGCGACAAAATATTAGGTCAAGTTTAACCGCCTGGCATCGACTGCAGACTCGCGCTGTTGTCCCGAACTTGAAACTCGCAAGATAAACGATCTCCTATTTTGTGTTTTCATCTGAAATTCCTTTCGAGTATCTACACAAACGATTAGCATTAAATACTGAAACTAGAAACGATCAGAAACTTGTGCATTTTTAATCCTTGATATCACGAATCCTTCAAATCCTGCATATTTCAGACATTATCAAATTTTGTTGCAGCTGTTGTTCGAACTTGAAACTCGTAAGATAAACGATCACCTATTTTGTGTTTTCATCTGAATTTCCTTTCGAGTATCTACCCAAACGATTAGCATTAATACTGAAACTAGAAACGATCAGAAACTTGTGCATTTTTAATCGTTGATATCACGAATCCTTCCAATCCTGCATATTTCAGACATTGTCAAATTTTGTTCAAGCGAATTATTCAGTGCTTGAATGTTTCATGTATCTCAATTTCTGAAAACCTTTGAATTTTTCAGCCCCCCCCCCCATTAATTATTCCTTGAATGTTTCAGTTCTGCACGTTTCGAATCCTTTTTCCGATTCTCGATGTGCCTGTCGTTTAAATATTCTCTTATGACAATTAGACAGCGGATTTTGTGCGTTTGTAACAAAAATGAGTATGTGTAATTTAAAACAGTAACAACATTAGGAGAATTTAAAAATACTGTTATATTATTTTCAACCTATTGAACATGTATTGACACTGAGTGTCAAACCAGAACCCTAAAAAATTCCATGAAACCAAAGTAAGTTATTTGATGAAATAAAAATTGAAAATAATTATATGTGTGATATTGAGTAGTCTTCCAACTTTCTTGCATTTTACAGATCCCAATCAAATTTGGTACAATGAATATATTAACGTAAAAGTTCATTTTAAAACCTGGACAAATAATTCCGTCACCCACATCTGGGTTACACGGCGGTCAACGTATTAAAAGAGAAAATAGATTCCTTTTTCGTATCAGTTTGTTGCAATTCGGAAATAGAAAATTGTTATTTCGCATAAAGATCCGCTGTCCGGTGATAACAAACAACAAAGTTCTGGCATCCGATTGTCCTTATCCAGCAGAACGCGTGGTTGTAAGCGTCGAAATTGCGAGCGGGCCGTTCCCTCGCGTGCCTATAATTTTCGCGTGGCCGTCACGGGGACGTTTCGTGACCGTTTCACGGTTGCGATCACGAACACAGAAACGCGAGTTCGCGCACGAATGTCTTTGGTTATTAGCCCGGCCGGGATATTAATCCCGGTTAGTGGCAAGTATCGCGATAATGGCGACGCTCGCGTTGCGGTCGTCTCGGATTTATGTCGGCCGTGTGGTGGTGGCTTGCTCGATGCACCGCACGGTGCACCGGCCTGGCACAACTCATCGTCGGCTGCATCGCCGTCGACTCTCGCGGCGCAGCTAATTGCCCGCGGATCGACGCGATGGGAATTGCCGTTCGAATTAAAACACCGTGCCCGTCGAGAGTTCGATAACATATTTTCCGTCGTTAGCGCGCGGTCGTTAAAATTTCCTACCGAAAACGGCGAACGTAATCGCCGGGAACCTACAGCACCGGAAACGGATTCGGTTCGGAATGACACTTTATCGTCGCGATATTGGAACAACGGGCTGCAAACGCTCCGCGAAAATTTCCAACCCGAATACAGCAATGCCTCGACGTACGGTCAGTCTCATAATTGCTGGCACACACTTTAAATCAGAATAACTTTTTTTTTAATAAATGGACCAAACGACTTCAGTTCTCCTGCCAAGCTAGATGGACTAGTTTACCAGATGAAACGCGATGGAAAACTTTTTAAATAATCGCGTTTACTCTGAATTACGATAAAAATAGTAGAAGTTGCTTTTTACAACCTTTCTATTTGTGCTTCTAGCGATAATTAAAAAAAAAAAAAAATGTGTCTCGTAGATGAGACATTGCAGATAAAGTCTTAAAAATAAATTTCTCATTATTACGAACGATAAACCAGTCAGCATATCAGTTTGGTCTTCCAGGGTAGTAAAAGGGAGTAAATATTTTCATGCCGATAGTAGATAACGACAGTATGTTTTACAAAATCGTATCTACGTTTCCGATTGCCTTTGTACGTAGAAAATAATTTATAACCGTAGCATCGCGTGGTATAATTTTCAGGGATTTCTGTATTAACGTCGCGCTGGCTGGCGCATATTCCGTGGGACGTATAATAAAGTTTTCCTTCGCCGTGGATGCTAGTGGCAACAAATTATATTCCGCTCGACAAATAAATGGTTGCGGTCACCACTGGGAAATGTATTACCGAACGAAGTAGCAACATTTTATTCAATGCTCTGCCTCTCCCTTTTTAGCCAGCCGCTGGTTTTTACGACAGCGTGTTATTTATACCCGTTCGTGGATTAAACATGGCGGCCGCCGAGCCTGGAGAACATGATTACACGCGCGGCCGCGCATCGATGTTCATAACGAACGATGGAACGTTTTCACCGGAATCATTTTTCGCTAGCATTTGTTCCTGGTCGCGCGCTGCCTCTGAAAACGTTCTTTCTTTTATTCGGACCATGTGCAAAATTCCTGCGCGCGCCTCGGAACCGGATATCGTACGCAACAAGCATTTATTTACGTGCCCTCGAATACTATTCGTTATTAACGCTCCGCTGAAATCAAGTCCGCGAACTTTGTAAACGGCTGAGAAGTTCCGGGCAAACGTTTTTGCGAAGTTACCCGACGCGCGCTCGTATGTGTGTGTTTGTGTGTGTGTGTGCGTGTGTTAATGTTTACCCGGCTGCCGTTCTACCGTGAAACTTTCGTTGAAAACCGCCATCATAAATCACACAGCACGCGTGACCATGCGTCTTTCTCTGTCACGGAAGAAAATTCGCGTCAACAGATTGGTCAAATGTAATTTATCACGTTGATACCCGCAGATACCAGATTAAGACATCGTTCAGACGAATAGAAGCGAATGCGGTTATTATACAACGTATTAATTCACTTATTTTCAGGGACCATAACTGTCACAACCAAAAAGAAAAATAGTCATGTAATGACAAGTATTTCGTCGACTAAAATCGTATTGGTTACAAATAAGGATAACTTTTATGAGTGATCAAAATAAATTTCTCTCGTTGATGACTGTTATGACTAAACTGCGAATTTTATGCATTTATAACAAAAATGAGTAAGTGTAATTTAAAACAGTAAAAACGTTAGGAGAATTGAAAAATACTGTTATATTATTTCGAATCTATTAAACATACTAAGAAAGAAAACAAATTTCTATTTCAATCCAGTTTGTTGCAATTCAGCAAGAAAATTTCTATTTTGTATAAACATCCAAGATCGAAATGAACTTCTCTCATTGATAATTGCTTTGAGCAATCCAAACCGTTTTTCTTCATCGATAACAGTTATCAAGGAGAATCCAATTTTTTGGACACTAATAGCTGTTATTTGTAACCAAAATGTATAAAAATCAATATTTTTTAATCATTTTGTTCTTCGAATTTTTTTCTTTATATTTTGTGTAGATTATCTTAAATTTCAATAATATTCAACTGTTTATTAATGATTCTTATCGTAGAAAATGTTAGAATAACTGTAATTTTTGGTCCCTGCTTATTTTCAATCTTACCAGGAGACTAAATTAATTTGAAAATGCAGAAGCTGGAGAGACAATTTCTTTTCCGAATCATTTGCGGCGTTCATTTCGATTTGGAAGTATTGTACTTTTAACTGGAACGTTGCTTCTGAGGAAACTACAGTCGTTAAAAGAATGATATCCAAGCATCCTCTTGTTCTTTCAATATCTCCGTCAGTGGTCATAATTTACGCAAACCACTTGAAAGATATAGCAACAACTATAAAGATTAACACTAAACCTACGGAGCCTTAAAAGTAACCGATACATGTTGTCTTATAAAAATGACGAGATTGAATTTATTTGGATTTCTCTACCAAATATATGTATTTAATCATTTTCCACGGAAGCATCTTTATAATCTCAGTCTTTGTAAAATAAAAAAGTGGTAGGTTTTGTGTAAAAAAAAAAGCACAGTAAGAAAATTCCGAGCCTGTCGCCTTATGAAACAGGAAGTGTCATTTAATTGTTTGGTAATTGGAGTTACGTTAAGCTTTTTTGGAGTGAAAGCTTAGAGTATTCGAAAGTGCGATTGAATCCTGTCGATTGTAATCAGTATTTAAAATTTCTCGGTCCGCGATAGGTTACAACAATCGAGCTTACAGCTCATAAATAATGTCGCAAGGACGCTCGCAAATTCATAATGCCGGCATAAAGCCTTTCCACGTCGCTGTGCATGACAGATACAAATTTCAGGCGTGATGGTAGGATATTCGAGACGCCGCTCGAGATAAAATCTAAATCACCAAGTACTCTGCGACAAGCTCTTTAAGCGCCGGAGAATGATGCGACATTATGGCCCGTTCTCAAAGGAAGAATGGCAGACAGTTATGATTCGGGGGCAAATACATATCCGCAAGAAATCCCAGACGGTGATCCGGCTTCCTCGAAGAAAAGTAATTAAGGTCGTTCTTACCTACCCTCCTCCCTCTCTCCGCTCAAACACTACTAACGACACGACCTCATTATTGTACCAAGATAATGTTAATCTCCTGCGGCGTCTCAAAATTACGTTTTTAATTACGCTGTATCCTCTCCGCCGCGCAAATCGGGGGACGAACATTAGCCGAAGGCCAGTGGGAAATTCTCTGGAAAATATTTCCGTCAGTCCCGAGGGATTAAAACATTCGTTTCGGGGAGCGGGAAAGAACGTTGTTTCGAGCGGCGAGTCTTAAAAATTCATTTGTCGAAACTGCGCGATAATTTACACGGATAATTGCGTTTTTAATACTGCACGGTGAAGAATACTTCGCGCGCGCGCAAACTTAAACGCTCGCCGCAGCCAGAGGTAGTCACAACAGAGCACAACGAAGTTCCGGAATTGTTTGAAATGTACCGCAGAGTCTTGCTGCTAATTACTCGCACGCAGACGGCGCATCAAACATTTAAACGCGATTCATTCGGTTACACGGGAGACGCAGCACACTAGTCGGTACTGCGAAACTGAAACACGAAATGCATTGCGTTCAAAGTCGAACGTGAAACATCGTATACTAAGTTGTTTGTACGTGATCCCTAAAACAATCAATGTAATCACCGACGGTGGATTTTATGCATTTATAACAAAAATGAATAGGTCCGATACAAAACTGAAAAAACGGCAGAAGAATTTAACACTAGATTTACGGAACCCGTCATTCTGTTCTAAGATTTTTATTTTACTGAGATTGCAAAGATGCATCCGTGAGGAATTATTCAAGTTTAGTTCTTTGTGTACATATTATGAAACAGAAGGCAAACAATTTTTTTGATATCCATATTGCACTTATTTTAATGAAGTAATATAAAATAGTCACTTTTAGTGCACCGTAAACCCAGTGTTAACGACGCTGTCACATAATTTCCGACGTTTCAAGATGATTGAAAGAGAAAACATTTTCCTTCGATTTCCCGCGGTTGGACTAATTCTGGCACTACACTTCTCGTTCGAAGTTTAATTGAAATGTTAACGCAACGTTAACAGAAGTCAATGAAACAAAAACCGAAATTACTTTCTTGCCAACCTAATACAACCATGTAAATTAAAGAGAATGCAAAAAAAAAATTGATTTTTTTGAAAAGTGGAAAACCCGAATGGCCCCTTAGCGCGTGAGTCTCGGGGCGCAGCAGAACGGGGTGCTGTTTTTTACTTTTCTTTGCTTGTTTTTCTCGTTTTTGTGCACCGTTTCGACGGGGTGAACGGGCGAGACACGAGAATAGCGCGACGGTGCGGCGCGACGCGCCAGGGCGTTGTCCCATGAACGATTTCTGTGGCAGCGGAGTTCTCTTCCCGCACAATCGTGCAGCGTCGACTAGATTACGTTCCAGGAATGTTCAAGCGACCCGCCCGGCCTCGAGGACTCGCGCTATTTGAATAGAGCTCTTCACGATAACCCAACCCCCCATCCCCCTCGCACCCCGACGCGGCTCGCGCCCACCGCGAGATTGTTATCGACAGAGCAACAGGAGCAAAACGGGAGAAATCGCGATTCTGTTGCTAACGCGGAAAAATAGATAGCCTGGCCCGCGATAACCTGGAATCCGCGGCTCAAATACTCCCGGCGAATACTGAAATAGGGGAACCTCTCTGCGGAAAAATGTTCATCACGCTGCGGTACGGCCCCTTCTCTCAGTTATTTGTTCATTATGCGCGAAAATCCCGGTGACGGCTGAGTAGAAAGGCTGTTTTCGGGATTCGTTTCCGACGAAATTGGACTTTTCTTTAAGAAATCTTTGATGCCGTCTTTACAGCACAATTTGTTATGTCTAGTGGATTTAGGGACACAAATGTTAGGTGTAACAAAGGTTACTGATACTGCAACAGTATAAATAAAAGAAGTATAAGTAATGAAACAAATATTAGATCGTCCCATAAGTTCGTAGAGTTTACTCTTGTACCATTTAAGTTCTAAAAATAAAATATGTAATCACACATTCATTCCACAACCTCTTCTGAGCTTTTTGGCAAAGACATCACTATAAAATTTATGCGGTTTTTCATTAATATACTTTTCAATGGTGAATAATATAAACATATCCACGGCACGAATTTATCGGACGACCTAATATAATGAAATACAGAAATAACAAATATAAGCAATAAGAAATAAAACGAATATCCTCAGAGACAGTATTATGATTTGCATATCATACTTGGCTGTCGTATAATGAGCTTTGAGCCTTATGAAGTGTCTTATAGTCCATACTGCACTATATACTTATAGTGCATACACGTTAGATCTGCCACATTTCAACAATTTGAAAAATTACAAATGCGGACAATGGACGATTTCCTTAAAAAATGGGCCAAAAATCAACAACAAACCGCAAAAAGCCGCAGCTGATTTAAAATTTTGCAGTTGCAGCAACGAATATTGTATTATGTACAACAAAAAAAAACAAATTTATTCGGAGAAGTTCCAAAGAAGATATGTAATAATATTTAAATTATTGGATTTATTGATAATTGTACCTGTTGTCTAAATAATTTATAGATTATTGTAATATTTTGAACCCATATTTTCAGTTTATGAAAAAATTTTGAACATGTTCGGTTCGGTGGAGAAAAAAAGTAATCTCGAAAATTTCAGTACTTTGTTATTGTTCCAATTATCTTAGTTATAAATAAGAATAAAGAAAACAAACTTATCAGTAGACATCGGATGTTTATGCAATTTCCAGTTTTTATAGAAACATTTTAAGAAAGTGGAATGAAATAAAATTTTATTTTTAATGGGGACAGCCTTTATAGATCCAAAGCAAATAAAAATCGTGTTAAATTCTCTCGAATTTTATATTATAACATTTTTTTAACATTTCCATAAGCCATAAATGCATAAAGATCCGATGTCTACTTATCAGTTTTACGTGTTGGATATTAACAAATCATATTACCAAAAGATTTTCATTTCTTAAAGAATTTTTCAAAAATCGACCACTCTGTGCGGCGCGGCGTTAGAAAAGTATAGCTCAGAACTAAAATAGGAAATTTCAATAATCCCGTGTTTAATGAACCTAACACAACCCGAAACTTACTGAATAGCTCAGAATCCGACTTCTATAGACGCGTTTCACCGACTTCCCGACATCCGCGGAACTTCCAAATCTACGGAGATCTTTGAAATCTTCAAAGTTCCCGCACCCTACCACTCGGTTGGAAACGGGCGCAAACCTTCCGTACCTTATTCCGTTCCATTCAAACGAGTCGAAGTTAGAGTCCGAGCCGAAAATATGGAAGCTCCGCGAGAGGACGAAATCATGACAGATGAGCCGTCGCGGCAGCGTATCAAGAAGAGAGGACCGTTCTCTTCTATCGGATGCTCTCGATCTGTTACAGAAAAGTGAGACAAATCGCTCTTAATGGGGGACGATTTGTTAGGGGATACTGAGAGGCCCGGGCGAATATTCCGCGAGTGTGGTGTCACCGTGTAGGTGACTCCGGCGAGCCACCGGTACCAAAATATCGAAAAAATACCGTCATTCTAAAATATCTATCGCCTAATTATGATTGTTTATTTCTGTGCATTTTAAGCCACGGACATAAGGGAGTCATTATTAGTTCAGATGAACAAGAAGTTAGTCTTGATGAAATTGAGCAAAAGATTTGCTGTGAGAAATTGAAGGATAGAAACATGAGATACTTCAAACATTGGAAAATATTACAAAAACCTTTGAACCTAAAATATCGATCGTAAACGGTGTTTACACTCAATTCTGCACAAATGTTAAATAATCGGTAAATGTTTGATAAAACCTCGTTTATACGAACGAATTAAACTAGTCTCTCGGTAACAACTCGAAACTCTATTCGTCGGAAAGTAAAGATTCGATCTATCGATCGTTCTGCAGAGAGTAGGAGTCAAACAGGATTGCGGTAACCACTTCGGAGATCAACAAGGTTTATTTGGAAATAGTAATATTAGGGGGACCCAGAAATAATCAATTATTTCCAAAGAATTTGTTTTGCCTTTAGTTCTGTACCGATCGTATTCTTTTACAGTTTTCGGTAAGGCAGCTTACATACTTTGCTTCACGAACCCTGGATTTCTATAAGAGGGGGATTGAAAATTTGCAGGAAAGATGGCAAACTGTCCTTGATAACGATGGAGATTATATAATAAATTCAGAAATAAAAACTTGAATTTACTGCAAAGTTTGTTTTAGATTTCAAAATAATTGATTACTCATGGGTCCGCTTAATATTTCTAATTTGAAGAACATAACGAGCAGTGTCGCAGGATTCTACAAAAATGAGAATATCAAAATATGAAACCGTGGTAACAGAGCTCTCGGTAACAGTCTGCTCGCCGGCGCGGCGCGACAACTCGGCTTTGCGTAGAAAAACGAGCGGCGGCGTTGCATCGTCGAATAAACAACACGAGTAGACGGTCAGGTTCCGACTCCGAACGGCCATGAGTTACCCCGACGAAGGGAAAGACCCTCGGAAAATCGGGGATGGGAAGCAGAATCGTAAAATCTAAACGCGCTGGCCGTACACACAGCCTTTTATGCTCCGCTGGTGCGGATTAACTCCTCCCCGTCGAAATAGGATCGCGGATATCAACAAAATTATCGGAGAATATCCGTGAGGCATCTAAAATAGACTGCAATCCCATAAACTGTAACAAAATCGTAAAAAATCTCTTTATTTTTGTTCGACCACCTTCCAGACAACTTGCTGGGAATAACTTGCTCTTCTGCCTGGAAGAATTTTTCATCTGCACATCGTATATTGTAAATTATCGATAAATGTTCATAGAGCGTCCGACGCATTATGAAGAAATGATAATAGTTAATCTAAGACTATTAATAACCCCTTGCCCTACACTATCGTGTCAGAATCGTGATGAAGATTCTGAACAGAGTCCAATAAATATGGATGTTAATTTAAGCATACAATAAATATAAACTATCTTTTTTGCTATGAAATTCTGGACGATGAAGAACTTCTAATCATTCTAATCACAAAATAAATAGTGGTGCAAGGGGCTAAAGACCAGAAAAATTATAGTCATTCGTAATGGTTATTTGTGGCGCAAATCATTTAACGAGGGAACCTTGTGTAAATGGCCTGTTTTTCAAGATTTTTTTTTAAACGTAATGCGTAGATTGATTTAAAATTTGAGGTTAAAAAATATTTTTTATGAATTTTAATCGGTAATATCAATGGTGGAATGGCGGCTCGAAAATGGCATCCTGGAAACGCACCGTGCAGCATACAGTGTATGTACAAAGATCAATATGGAATCGTTAGATTATGCAAATAAGCACTAGATGACATTCTTCTTTTGTTAAAATTTACAAAATTGCAAAAATGGCGAAGTTTTGAGAAAAACGGATTTTCTGTTAATAACGATGTTTTAAATGAAAAATTTTAATTAAAAAAATGAAAAAATCGTAGCTCTCTCGTCATGTTGTGGCCAATTATTTACAGAATATATATACCAGGTTTCATACAGATCGAGTAATCAGTTTTTGAGCTACGTTGCACGGCGTGCAAAATTTTGCGTTTCGAGAAAAATGCGTTCAAAGTTTCAGTTACGTGTTTGTATATCGCGAAAAAATCTGAATTCGTTTTAACTTAACGCGGTTTTTTGCCAATCTACGATTTCAGGGCCATAGAACAAATCTTGCTCTTCCTCAAAAAGATGTACTTCAGCTGTTTTTTCTTTTTTTCGAGAGGCACGAGACTACGTGAGCCGCTTCGCCCAAAACAACCGTCCACTTTATTTTGGAAATAACGTGCAAGAACATTTCTGATCACTGTCAAACTTTTTTTTAGCGTATTTCTGAAGAAATTTCCTATCGATGTAAACAAAAAAAAATGCTCAAAAATTTAATTTTACACAAGGTTCCCCCCTGAAGAATAGCATTAATTCTTATGGCACAACTTTCAGAATTTTGCTTATTACAATTATGGTCTCTGGCTTCGATCGAAGCGTTCGGTTCTCCTTCAGCTCCGGCAGGCATCTTCTACCATCGGGCTGGCCTATCTTCGGGATCCAGCCATCCGTTCCGCACGGCCCGGCATAGTTTGCGACTCGCGTGGCATTGATCGGATCGGATGAGATCGGATAGGATCGAATCGGGTCGGGTCCATTCCAGCGGAAAATTATTCGCAGGCTGAAGTCTTCGGGGCCTCGTCAAGTCCCCACGTACCGACGAAATCGGCCGAGCGATAGCAGGCTGGAGCCGTGGCTGACGTCACAGTCTCGATAACTCAGAAATTTCCGACGGCCAGTAAAACCGGAGCCACTGGCCCGGAAGATCGCGGAACAGAGAGGGCTTTGCGCGTTTAATGGGGGGGTTAGAATTATCAGGGCAACCGCCACTCTCCGACCTTCTAAACGTTGCCGGCGCAAAAACCTGCGGCCGTTCCGCAGAAAAATATCGATGCTCCGGGTTGCTGGGACGAGGAAGACAACTGTTTATAAGATAATACACGGTGTTTGGGAAATCGTGGTGCAACCAGCAAGGTCATGATTCCTGACGTAAAATCTACTCGAAAATAAGGAACACAGATTTTCGTACGTGGCTCCATTTTCGAGAAAATTGAGTTTGAAAACTCGTTAGGTACGCGTGCATTTAGACAAAGTCTACTTTATTCGCCCCACAACTCCCATTGCCGCTTCTGTTTATGAACAATGTAGAGACTCTTTGTTCTTAATTAAAACCATACCATGTCCTAAACGATACTGTTTACAGATGCAAGCAGCAACGGAAATTGCAGGCTAGACCGAGCGAACAATGCTGACTTTGTCTAAGTACACGTGTACCTAACGAATTTTCCAACTAAATTTTCTCGAAAATAAAGCTCGGTATGAAACAACTATATTCCTTATGTTCGAATAGATTTTATGTGCGGAATCATCCCCTTGTCGGTTTTACCACGATTTCCCAAACACCCTGTATGTGCGAAGTAGTAAAATTGTGTGCAGACATTAAGACTAAACCAGACCAGATTGAATTTATTTAGATTTAAACACATTTGTTTAATCATTTCCCACGAAAGTATCTTTATAATTGCAGTAATTGTAAAATAAAAAATCTGGAACCGGTTTAGTGTTGAAGTGTGATGATAGCAAAGGAGGTCGGTAGCGTGGCTTGTGCGACAAGCTGAATTCTCAATATCGATGTCAGTTCACTCGATATAAAGAGCAACGTGTAATTAAAATGTAAGGTTAAAAGGAAATCGTCTGGGCAGCTTAATTAAAAGTTAAAATTAAAAATGGATTGAAAGAACAGCTATTAAAATTGAAAACGGGCACGAAGGGCAAGAGGTAATTAATATTAAATTGAAATTAAAACATAGTTTCAGAACAGTAGTCAAGAACGCGAGATTATTCAGAATTGGGAACTCGAAAGAACGGAAATAAATGAACACTGACAGATCCTTTATAAACTGACAATTATTGATTCTGCATTTGGAATTGTAATAACTCAGAGGTAAACACACCAATGTAAATAGAGGGTTGGCGGACATAATTAAATTAATCGTTCCGGCGAATGTATTGCGCGACTCGATTGTGCCGGTGGGGGCATTGTTGTCGATATTTTTATCTCTCTAACAATGAAAATTATTTATATTGTGCAAATAAACGATCAAAGGCCCGCGTTGCACACCGTCATTATTCGAAATTTCTATAGGCAGACTTTTGCGTCGAACGGGCATTGTTTCATTGTGATCCGTGAAATGAACCTCGCAAATAACAACATTCGCATGGTAATTTCAAATGGCAGGTACCTGCTAATTAATAATGCGCAGCTTTTGAACTATTGAAAACGTAGTAGATACATTACAACGTTGGCGCACATTGGCGAATAACAATTTGTACTAGTTCACCGCATTTTAGCAAATTAAATTCGCACTGAAATACTCAATAAAAAAAATGTAATCATTACAAAAGCCAATTAATTGTTCCGAACAGAGTTTCTGAAATAAGCACGTCACTTCGCTAGGTTAGTATAAATGTTCTGTTTCAGTGGTTGATGCTGGAGGAAGTCGACACAAGTTATTGGATTACAAAAATTGTCAATTATGAATATATATTCTACATAATCCACTCCTTAATAACCTCTCAGCATCAAACATGTTTATTCGTAATTTTCACAGTATCTTTTTTATGTCTAAACAATATCTGCCAATCTATAATTGACAAATACAAGGAACACTTATAACTACAGCACCTGTTGTACGGGAAAATTAATATTCGTAGAAGTTAAATGTGAAATATATTGCAATCATTAATACTCCAGCGTTTTTCGAGCCGTCATTTAATTCCAGTCTGAGCTACAATCAGTGAAAAATTTATTTTGTGTGAAACATTATCTGTAGTTCCAACGGTACTGATCGTTTTAGTTGACAGATATCTACAGAAACGTTGTTTCTACAACTACGTTTTAAGTACGACACACTGTGCCACACACGCTTCAATAATTAAAAACTTGGAAACTATCAAGAACTGTAACTTAACACTCTGCAATATATATATACAAAACAACATTGCATTTTTATTGTTTGTATGAAAACAATATACAGTGAGTAACGAAAGTATTCGAACGCCCTTTAAATCAGTATAACTTTTTTTTTAAGTGAATCAAACGACCTGACTTTTTTGAGGAGTTAGAAGAATTGGTTTTCCAAATGATGTGTTAAAAAGATTTTGACAAAATTACAATTGGTAAGAATTACATGAGAAAATAAAAATGGCACTTTTCGCAACTTTTTTATTTGAGCCTATAATGAAAATTTAAAATATGCGTTTATGCGTATATGCGTGTATATATATGAAAATGGTGCAATTTACTCGTACAGTGCTGAAGTGTTTAGTAATTTATTAAATACAAACAAATTGAATAATGTAAAAAATATTTTGCATAATGATACAGCAATTTTCAGTGACGCTTAAGAGTGCCGGGGTTAAAATTTGACCGAGACGTGTCTAAAGAGTTAAGGTTAAACACTGCGAGAGAAATTGATTTTTCTCGCGAGAAAGAAAATTCTGTAGAAGACGCGAGATGTGGAAAAAGGAGGAAAGCAAAACCTCTGAACGACAAGAAACGGCCCGCGAAGGTTTTCCAACTGAAAACGAAGGACGCTCTTGATTCGCCTGCCGGTCTCGAAGAATGTCTTGACCCGGGCTCGATCATGGCCGCGCTTTATTGGCAATCAGGGGCCCGGTGGAGGAACGGTGCTCGTGAATTCGCGAACGAAATGAAGTGGAAATTCCGGCGAAGGCGGCAACCCCATCCCTCGGCTCTTCCTTTGAGCGTCCCTGAGAAACAGAAAACGGCGCGGGGCTGCATCCGACAAGGCTCGGCTTTTGATTAAGAGCCGACGCGATAAAGTTTCGGGGCTGAGAAGCCGCTGGTACAATCGGTTCTCCTGTTTCCCCATCCTCTTTTCGGGCGTTTCGACGCCGACGAGGCTGCTCCCGAAGGCACGCGAAGAAACGTCACGGTCGCCTGTGCGGAAGAATTCGCGACTTTTCGCACGACGACCGTGCTCCGCCACCTTTTTTGCATAAATGCTTGTACAGGGTGTACAAAAAGTAAGAGTAAAGCCGGTTATAAATTAAGTCGAAAATATGGAATAGATTCTGGTTCCTTGCATTTTAATATTTCCTACTTTCTCAATTTATTTTCATCGTGAAGAAATATCTTCAGTTCAAATATTTTATTTCATGCTTGAGATCATCAAAATAATAACATCACGTACCACGAAGATATTCCATTCATTATTTCGATTGATAAGATTCAGTGATCTCAGTGTATATATACATATATATACAACGTATCCGGTAGCATTTATTATATCGAACCATTACCATTACATTTGTTCGTACGTATTTCTCCACGGTATCGGTCTTGAGACGGTCCGTGCAACGACTAGATGCAGCAAAGAATTTCCGCTTTGCTGCGTGCAAAAGAAAGTACGGGCAGCTGAAACGGGCGATTTTTCACGTGGACGAGGACGAAAATGGCCAGGTCAAGTGCGAGTTATTTTCGTGGACCGTCGCGAGCGCAACGGAATAGAGGGCATACATCTCTCCTCTGAAAATCTTTTGTTCCCCGGTGCTCGTGATCATCGGTTCTCCGGCTGAACGAGCAATATTTTAAACTCTCGAATGGAATCGGAACGATGGGGCCAGCCCACTCCCGCAGCCCAGAAAAGAACGGGCTGGGAAGAAAGTAATATCAAACATTAAATGGCGGCGCTCGCGAGAGGGGCCGGCTCGGAAAGCAAAATTGTATAAATATACAGACATCCTTCCGCGGAGGACGCGAGGAACAAAGTTTGAGGAGTCAAAGGACTTCTTGCTTCGTTGGCTAACGAAAAGGATCGTACGATACGAGAGGCCCTGGTTTCAACCTTCCCCTTCTCCCACCGTTTCAAAGAAACACCGCGCCGTCTCAAAGCTATTCTTTCTGCGAGTTAATAAAGATTTGCTGCACTCGAGGCCCGGCGCTGTGGACTCGATAAACTGAATAATTAAAATGGAACGGAACAACGAGCTCGGGATACCACAATGAATCCAGTCACCGACCACGGTCATCTTTATCTCCGTGGTAAGCTCTGCTTCTTCCAATTAACTCTGCGGAAGCCACCACCACGAAAAATCATTATTGGCTCTCCTAACCCCCTGGCAATCTAGTTTGTTAGTATCGATAAAAATACAGGTCGACGAATTCACCGTGGAACGAGGTTCATATTTATACAAAGGAAAATATACAACACAATTTTAAAAGACATCACCGAATCAAGAATACTTTCTCCATGTAATTCTGTATTAGAGTTTGAGAAGATTACATTTCCTGTTCCCATTTGAGAACACTGGTATACAGGATGCGGCCGAATAGCATGTACGAGCAGGTACGAGGCGACTCCTTATGAAAAAGTAAGAAGTAAATATAAAAGAGCATTTTTTCATCCGAAGCTTTGTTTTCGATAAAATCCAGTCTGAAAATCCAACGATCACACGTGCTAGGTATCGTCTGACGCGTCTGACCATAACCGGCCAATACTACTTCCTGCACATTCTCTCCCTACTCCTCGGTCCCCCCACCAAATTCCTCTGGAGTGTAGATGTACACGCATATATTTGCTGTCATGCGGTCAAGCGAGGTAAAGCACAAAATAGTTGATAGTGGGGGAACCGTTACAATGGTAGTGGGAGTCGATGGATGTTTAACCCTCTATTTGTTGAATATCTTGAAAGTTTTCCAAAGTGCTTTTCTAAATACTTAATTTAGGTGCAAGTAAACCCCTTATAGCACAATTTTCATTATACATAAGTCATCACCACAAGGTCATCAATTACAAGGAAAATAATTTAGGAATACGAAGTTTCAACCATGAAATAGTATACAATTATATAATTTTATAATATGGGCTCATAAAATTCATAACATATCAAATTTTACATTTTAACTTGGCAAAATGAAAAACATATAAGTATTTAATATCTTGCATAGATGGGAATCTAGCATCCATCTTGGCCTTACATCAGTTTATATGTCTCTAGCAAGCTTCCAAAGAGTAATAAGCTTGTGTTGTCATCCAATAATTGAAGAACAAACTTCATAGAAGTGAACTTCAAAGTCCCAATGGGTCTCAAAGCGATTAAATGAATACAGTACCATTAGAAAATAAAAGGATAAAATAAAGGGTTAAACTCGATTTTATCGAAAACTAGGCGTCGTACGAAAAAATATTATACGTTTTTGTCAATTTATTTTTACGACTTCTTTTTATTACTTTCGATATTTTTGCTACTGATAAATGTTGCTGTTTTAGTTCAAGAATTTGCTTTCTTTCAGACTCGTTTAATTTTTGTTTTTCGCGTCCCATACTTACAAATTTATATAATATTGTACTGTAATCTTTACTCGTTGACAGATCATGAAACACCGAGCAATTTCTAAACATATTAACAGAGTGTGCTATCATTTCGACCTTAGTATGAAACAGCTTTTCTTTGTTGTATAGAAACATCTACGACATTGTGACTTATTTCCAGCAAGTCGCATATTCTGAGCTCATAATGTTTTGATATTACACGTTACAGACGAAAAATTTTACATGCGTCATTGAGAAATTAACACTTTGACTGCCAAACTAGAAACCTCAAAAATTCCATCAAATCAATGTGTTATTTAATGAAGTAAAAATTGAAAAAAATTATATGTATGATGTTGAGTAGTCCTCCAACTTTCTGGCATTTTACAGATTCTAATAATATTTGGTACGATTAATATATCAGTGTAAAAATTCATTTTAAAACATGGACAAATAATTCCGTCACCCACATATGGGTGACATGGCAGTCAACGTGTTAAAGATAGCACACCTGGGCTATCTTTTTGACGAGGAGGGTAGTAATCTTCGTCCCCAATTTGGCATAATGATGGCTATCGTATAACCGCGATAATATTGTAATCTTGTTGGCGAGTTCTCGAGGCGGGTGGGGGGTGTCGATTTGAAATTATAATCGTGAAGATGGTGTTCATAAACACGTGGAGAAGCAACCAGCCGCGAGCGGGCCGCGCGGAAATATTCCGTTGCGGTATCTTCTCCTCGGCTGGTTCTCGAGATTTCCCCAGGCTCGAGTCACTTTCGGCAAGATGGAAATTTACGTGGCGCGTTGCGGTGATCGTTTCTAGGCCCCCGCGCCTCGAACGTTCAATTTTAACGGGGATTTATGGAGATAAACCGAAATAAGATTGAACGCCGCTCGAGATTCGGTGCACGTTGACGGATATTTCGTGCGAGCAGGCTGTCGCCGCCTTTTGCTCCCCTTGCCCGTCGTGTTTCTCTCTTTTTCTCTCTCCCTTCTTCTCGAATTGAAATGCAACCTTATGAACGGGGTCGGGGGTGAATGCCAAATAAAGGTTGCTTCTCCCGCGGGCGACCTTCTCCGAACCGACGCGTTTTCGACTTTTTGCTCCGATCAGGCTTATTTCATGGAAATCGTCGCTGAAGGAACCGAAATGGTCCAAAGTTTCACGGGTTCGAAGATTGTTGAATCTTGAAAGTAGTTCCATGGAACACCAATGGACTATTTTACCTTCTACAAATGTTAGGGGGACCCACAAGTAATCAATTATTTTGAAATCCGAAACAAACTTTGTAGTAAATTCAAATAACGTCAGAAATCCCTTTCAAGGAAGTACAACACTTTTTGGATACCTTGTATATACAATGAAGTAAATCCCGACGAATGGGTACGTAGAAAAATAATGAAAAAATAAACAATTCAGGGAATGAACCAGAACAATTCAGTCTATAGAATATAAGATATTTCAGTCTATAAAATATAGAACCTTGCGTAGGTGTGTATAATGATTCGAACACCTTTAAGAAGCACTGTATAGTCGAACAAATCTTTTTTAATTAATTACGTGGTCGATGTTCGAGTATGCTCATCCTTAAGCATAACGCTAGAGTAAGGAACCGTGCCGACGTTTAGAGCTGTTCTTTCATTATATAGAGCTTTCGGAGGATCGTTACTACTGCGTTGTGTGGTAGTAAACTCGGCGAATACGAGGACGGTGTGCTCTCGCGAACTGCATTTCTATTAGCACTTTCCATATTTATTGTTTTTCACCACGCCCTCTGTTTTTCCAGACACTGGGGCGCAGCATAAGAGAGGAATTTTATTTTCTATATAATGTCGGATTTAATTAATACCGTTTTATTCTCGAGAGGTAAGAGAAATGGTGCAATAAGTAATGGTAGATAGATTAGAGTAGGAAAGAGAGAGAGAGAGAGAGAGAGAGAGAGAGAGAGAGAGAGGGAATGAGCCGAATGCATGGATAAGAGTTTTTGTAAATATAGGATACTGTAAACCGATACTGTAGCCTCGGCAGTAAGGCTGAATAAAGCAATATATTATTATTATTATTATTCTCGAGTGACCGTCAGACATTGCAGTCTCTGCGAGCGTCATGTTGTCGGTCCTTTAATATAATGGCGGTGTCTCGACGGGGCGCGGTCCGGAATAATAATTCATTATCAAATGACCTAAGAGCTGCTCCCCGTTACGCGAGATGCGTCCCCAGGGACGGAACTATGAGAAACTTTTCCCTTCTATTTCTCCAGAGATTGCCTTTTCCTTTATTCTTCGGGTTTTTGTTTGCGGCGTCCGTTTGCCTTTGCCAACAGCATTGTTAACGGCGAGAGGAAAGAAATTCTGACGGATGAGCAAGATACACGGTCTCGGGTCCCGGAGACGCTAAAAATTCACTGGACCTTTCACCGTGCTTATTTTCGTAAATATTTTATTGTTTTGCCCGGCGACTAATGAGAGGGTCCAGCCCCGTTTCGCTTAAATGTCGGTCGCTGCCATAACCTGAGACCCGCCATAATGCTGACATCTGATTAAACGTTTCCGTAGGAAGTCCACGTCACCGTCCACGGCTTTGAAAGTACCTGTTTCTGCAAATAATTCTGAAAAATGAATGTTTTAATTTTGACAGTTTTATAAGAGTCAGAAGTAATGAAAAATTCCATTAACTTCTTTAAATGCGAACGTTACCTTACTCGGACCATTTTCGCAAAAATATATAGAGAATTTAAGCTCATACATAAACTCGCGAAACACAGAATATTAACGGAATTTCACGCAATATTCTATCTCCGCGTAAAATCCGTTATGTATTCAATTGCTGCATACGCGAACGGTTTATCGCGAGCAAAATTGTAAGCGTCGCTGAACGAATGGCAGGTTTAATACGATGCGAAAGATTACAAGGTGTAATATCTCTGAAAGTGCTGGACGCGCAGCCGTTTCGACGCGTCGTAAACATGCATGTCACCCACACGCAAAGCGGAAACAACCCATAAATATTGAATTTAATAGTAATACGACGCACAACAGTGTAGAAAATTGTTCTATCCGCGAACTGGTCTCGCCCCATTATCCGAGACTGTTTAATTTGTGGCGTGCCATCGACTGTACGATTCGTTTGGATCAATGCGCACGTTCCGATTCAGCAGACCTTTAAAATCGCAGCTGTCCCGTTGCTGAGCGAATATCTAGGCATTAATCGCGCTTCAATTGCTTTCTGATATATTGTATTCCGATGCTTCAATTACAACTCCGGCTCGATACGCCGTCGTATACTTTGCAATAAAAGAGAGTCGCAGAGTTACGATATTTCATATCGAACTGGATAAAATTATGGTCACTTCTGCCCATAACAACCCCCTTCGGTTCCATCGGAATGAGTACAAAATCCTCTCTCTTCTTCTGCACAATCCTTTATGCGCTCGGGGATATGGAAACTCTTGATGCATTATGCAGATTAAAGCGACGCGTTATTATAACCATTGTTCTTATTTTCAAGATATTTTATTACACGGTATAATACTCGTATACACGGTATCCCACTTAATTCGACCATCTATAAGCATTAGTTGGTTCAGAGGGGCAAATATTATTATAGACAAAGAAATTTCTTCAGGGTTATATTTCTTCAGATTTCAAGGTCATCGAAATTTTTTTAAATAGAATGATATATTTTTGTTATCGGTATATAATAGCCGAGGTCAAGACGAATCCAATGACGCGTAATATTATGACTTTCGCATGACCTTCGGTCGAAGAAGATTTCGCAATATTTGAACACTGGAACACGAACAATCTTAACTACTTGCCGACTTGGCGCTGACTGAAAGTACAGAATTTTGACTTTGTGCTATCGTTTTGACGCAGCGGTCAGCACCAATGTTTACGTTTTCGGCTTAACATTCAACCTATGAACAGAAAACTGGTGTTTACCCTGAACGGATACAACCTATTGCTAACTGAACAGTGATATATAATACGGGAACTGTCGCTATTCGATTATATTTGCAAGAATTAACAAAATTCGATAATGTGCTGTCGTTTTGTCGCGGAGTGTAGGAATTTGTCGAAGACCTGGAAACCTTTAGACGAATTTGTTCAATTACATGGCACAAGAAATCGTCGGACGGAAGGACACCTCGATCTAAAGGAATATTCTGGAAAAGTTCCCGGCAGTAATGGAACCAGCGGGATTGCCTCGATCGGAATGCAATCGAGCAGAAAGCTATCACACGCAGCACTGGCCAAGCCGCGGTCCCCCGACTTCATCACCTCATCGCGGCGTTATCGGCTCCATATATCAGGGGGATTTATTCTTACGTATCTTGACCTTCGGGGCCGGGCTATCTCGTCGAAAGTGGCGCGCATACGGTGATCTACGTTCCGATTCATGGGATTGCGGCAATTCCGCGCACCAGTTCTACCGGTCGATCGAAAGGACCCACCCACGTGTGCAGTTCCAGAGATTGAGATCCCGGTTTACGAGCGGGAAAACGAACCGGAGGAATTGTTTTCGATCGCGGCGCTCTCAAAAGCTCGTTCGACCGATCCGTAAGCGTATCGCAAAGTGGTTCTGGTTATTTTACGAATACCGGGAAAATAAAACGTCGTGGCGCAGCGTTGTCTGCGCCCGACAAAACAAACGATAAATTAACGTCAAGAATACGTCCTTTTTACGTCAAGAATAATTGCAGCACAATAATTTTCGTTTCACTGGTAATCTTACATTTTGAACATACACATTATTTTGCGACAAAGAGATAAATGATTTTACAACACCTGAAACCGAGAATAGATTTCATGTGTAAATAATGTAAGAGCACAATTAAATACAGTCAATGTACACACGCCGTGAATACGTAGGGATTCGCAACTTAGTTGGAGGCAATCATAAATTTACTCGGCTAGGTCCCTGACCGTATCAATTCATACAACACAGAAATTCATTCCGAAGTGTAAACTCGATGACGAAGGGGGTTAATTTCATCAGTGTCGCTGGAACGACGTCCGTTCTCCCGAAGGACGGCGTCGGTTTAGAGAAGTTGCTAATCCCGAACGCAAAAAAGTTAGCCCTCGTTAATATCCTTAATCTGTTCGTTGACAAGTTGTTCGCCACTTTGAAATAGCCTGACGTTATATTCAACGTTCTCCGTGAATTTCCCTGGAGGAGTTTAAAAACGCTGCGCAAACCCTGTTAGCGGAAATCAGGTTCGCAAAATGTGTTTGTCTCCAGCTGAACTTCTCCCAACCGATTCGTCTCGTTAACTGCGGAAAAGGAACATTTCGTTCACCAAGAGATTCTGTAATTTCGGTGTCCGATGTTCGTATTCAGTTTTCCATCGACGTTCCTTCGATTATTTGGTTGTTTTTATTTTTCATTTTGCAATGCAATTTTTGACTCCTCGATCGCTCCTCCGGGCGAAATTTGAATTCTGCTGCAGATTCCCTCGCGGCGGTTAGCGATTCATACATTATGGAAACGAAAGGGCAATCGCAATCGGTGCACTGCGCTCTATTCATAATTCAGTATGACTCTGAATTGTTTAACGACGGTATGAATCGGGGAATAGGATCTGCGAGGCGATTACATTATTATTAAATCAGATACGATATAATTTCGCGTATCCTGTACGTGGCCGGACGCGTTTATAATTCAAATCGCCATAGTGAAAAAAGGCACGCCAGGGCCTGCGATACACAGGTTCGATAATAAACTGGGTGGAGTAGATTGACGCGAACGGGAAATTGCATGTGGAATTGTTAATTACCGTGCGAACGTAACCTAATGACGCGGCTCCGTTCGGAAGATATTGCCATTGCACTCAATGCCTCGTAATTCGGTCCTCGTTGTAATCCTGCGTGCACGTCTCTACAATTGCAATATCGTGTTTTACACGCGGCCACAATTAACTGCAGTTATTTGTCCGGCGATGGCGCATTAAAGGGCGCCGCGAGATGTACCCGAGCAAACTGTGTCATCCATTTGAAATTAGAGGAAAATTGCCAATTAATACATTGGTAACAAGTAGCGTCACATAATTGTGTACACACAGAGGAATTTTTAATTACCGTTATACACCGTGACCATAACTGTTGTAGCTGTTATGACTAAAATCGTATTGGTTACAAATAAGGATTATAAGCAACCGAAAATTTTTTCTCCTGTTGGTAAATGTTATCGTTGAGAGAAATTCATTTCGATCGCTAATAACAGTCATCAATGAGATTTTATTTCGATTAACAGATTAACGGATTAACAGTTTTTCTTCATCGATACGAGTTATCGAGGAGAGGATCCAATTTTTTGGATACTAATAATTAGACTGCGGATCTTTATGCAATTTTCAATTTTTGTAGGCAAACTTTAGGAGAGTGGAAACAAATAAAACCTAGTTTTTAGTGGTAGTAGCCTTTGTAGATAAATGGAATAAATAAAAATGGTATTAAATTCTGTGAAGTTCTATATTATAAAATTTTTTTTTATATTTTCAGAAGCCATAAATGCATAAAGATCGCAGGAAATTTTAGAATAACTGTTACTTTTGGTCCCTGTTTTTAAAGTCTGACTCGAAAATTCAAACCGTAGTTGTGCCAAACATATCGAAATAAAATATACATACGTCAAGGAAGTTTGTACATGAAGAAGTGGCCTTTCTTAAGTCATTTCATGCGATTAAATTCTTGAAAATTCTGCGAGTAACGAGACGAGCACGTGCTTGGACGGTTCGGACAGCGTAGAACTGCTGACCAACGAGTTTCTCATTCCCAACAAAGTAAGAAACGTTCGGCGGACGTAACGCTCGCGAACGTGCCACGGAAAATAGACGAGCCTGCGTGAAGATATCCGGAAAATAAAGCAGCGAGTTTCGAGAGGCAACAATTAGGAAAGGCGAAACCGTCGAAACGGTAAGCCGAACCTGTCGTTCCGCTGTCCGTGTTGTCGATTCTTAGGAACGGCTCGCTGCAAGAAGCATTTGTCATCCTGGCAAACCTATCACGTTAACGACAGGTCAGGTTCTGTCCTCGCGAACGCGTCTTTTTTAAATTATTGCGAAATACCAAAAAGAACTTTTAGAACTTTCGGTTAAGGAAAAATGTTATTTATCAAAAGTTCTGTTATGCTCGCAATGGCCCTGCGTGCAACGTCAAACTTTATAACCGCAATCTAATAATTATTTTCGATAGTAACAGTACACAAAAATTCACGAATTTAGTTGAACCACCTACAATCTGCCAAGTTTTGCGAGAGTATACGTATAAGTTAATTTATTGACAGCGAAATTCTAACGTACACCACTATTTCGGGAATATCTCTTCAAGTTCTCGATGAGCAGGTCATTTCCAATTCAAACACTCTTCGGCGTACAATCGACGGCATACTGCTAGCTCGGGCGCGTTGCGAAAACCACCCTCGCATAATTTAGCCAATTCAGCTTCCGTGGATTATCCCGAGATCCCTTTACGTAATCAGAAGGTCCGATCCTATTTTTATGTTGAGATTTATCAGAACTGTCGCAGGATCAGCGATTTTGCGGATTACCGAGGGACATTCTGACTCATCGACGCACTGTGCGGTCGAAGCAATCTGAATTCGGCTGGAAATCCCTTTCAACAAAGTGTCCCAATGAAAGAGAATTTTTGTGCAAACAGTACTCTCAATATTTGCATGCTTACGTGCCATTTATATTTTTCAGATTCGTCGATTTCTATTCTGCACCATGAATACATGAATTTCTAAATGAAACTGAAAGTATCATTTATCCTATTATGCCATTAGATGTAAAGTGCTCTTTCCAATGAAATTACTGATATTCATTTTTTTTTTTTTAATTCTAACCTACTTTTCATTCTATCTCACCTTGGTATTTCTGAGAGTTTCATTTTTAAACGAAAAGTTTAATTTTCAGCTTGGTCTCCGGCCTCGAAAGAAACTAATTAATATCACGCAACTGCAACTGTAATTATTTTTTTCTCAAGATATACGATGGTCCAAATTAGGTTACTGTTCCCCAATTTCAAGCCTAAAATGTTTTTGTACGATGTCGAAGCTTCGACGAAGGGAAATTAGAAACTAGCAGAGTTTCGTCGGTTGAACATCGCTCGTGTAACGTAGCACGATAGCAGAGGCCAGGGGCGGACCGTTAATTTTGAGTCCCAGGGCTGACACTTTTAGTGGCCCACTCAATTAACCCAAATTAACCGAAGCACCAAAAATTTTTGTATAATTTATTTTTCCTTCAGTTTTTGATTAAAGGTTTTTTTTTTACCGCGAAGGGTGCCCTTCGATTGAACGGAGCCCTGGGCTGCAGCTCATAAAGCACACGTCTAGATCCGCCGTTGGTAGAGGCAATGCGAGCAGAAGTTCAATGAGACTTGCAAGATTAACAATTGCAGTGTTCGCGCGATACTCGCGGGAAGATTAATGCTCGCTCTCGCACACGAGATGAATAAAGTTGAACAGTCGGGAAGCGAGATTTCGAGCGACTCGGTTATAATTTCGCGATTCAGCCGGTGATGTTACGAGCGGCCGAGATTACATCCGAGGCTTGCATTCTGATGCGACTGCATCCTTTCTTCGGAGATGGCCTCCGCCGCTCCGGGGGAAGTTAAATTAACATCGTCGCGATGTCAACTGCTGTTGATCACGCTCCCGACTAGATTATTTTCCGAGTAAACGAATTCTTTCTGTTCGGATGAACGAGCTTTCTGCATGGCCCGCTCCACGCGTATCGGGTTAATTAGTTAATATCTTGTCGGAGAGAGCTGTGAAACCTGGTGATCGAATAATTGCTAGCTTGCAACTTTGATGAGTGAACAGCGGATTATATGCATTTATGACAAAAATGAATAGGTGTAATTTAAAACAGTGAAAATATTAAAGGAGTTTAAAAATACTATTATATTATTTTCAACCTATGAAACATATTCAGAAAGAAAATTAATTTCTATTTTACTCCGGTTTGTTGCAATTCGGATAGAAAATTTCTATTTTCCATAAAGATCCACTCTCTATTGTCGAGACAAAGGTCGTCAAAACTAATTTTGTGTTACGTGTATACCAAGAATTTCATTTCATGTTACGTTTCCTTTTTTACATAAACTTTTACATCGATGGTAACTCATATGTAGTATACAAAATTTCAGAAAATATTCAGCAGCTGCTTCTTAGCGACCATCATTCGTATTCAGGGAATAGAAAATTCGAGGTCGAAACTATATTAAAAAATACATTTTAATATAGACCCTAAAATACACAAATTCTTTTCACCTTCACCTCGAACTTTGAGGACCACCTTCGTCTTCTGAATATGAATCATTTCGTCTAAAAAAGATACGTGTCGAATATTTTCTTGTGCTCTTTATTCCATGTAAATTTTATGAACACTCAAGGCGAAGAGCACTTCCAACTGTATACGAATGAGACTGAGAGACCCAATTTTAGTCTACGTGTCTTTTAATAAATACAGCTTTCTTTATCCGTAATAAATTGCTTCGTTGCAAAAAGCGAATATAAGCAAAATATGGGATTTCTCGATGGTACAGATCCCTTGGACATTTCGTCTAGCATTTATGCTGCGAAGAAATTGATCATCAAAGACAATGGAGCGTAAACGTGTGGTGTGGTATTTTGAAGGACAAAGTAATTGGAACCTGCTAACTTGAGAAGTATAGCAAGTGTCCGAATATTTTCGTCACATGAAAATGAGCGTACTTTCCATTTTTCTTTTACTATTTATGTAATCACTTATCGTAGATAAATATCTCTTATGTTTTTGTTAAACTATCACTGCATAGTAACGTATGTGAAACCTCTTTTTGTCCTTATTGCATAAATTTCTGACGTACGGCCTATAATAGTCAAAACTACAGCGGTGTCCGAATATTTTCGTGACCGACTGTATATCGAGAACTCACTGTACTCTAAACATTGTGAAATATCGATACCGGATCGAAACTTACGGAATGCTACCGATAATATCGACACGGTCTCGGTCTGATCGCTAAGCATGAAAAATTGATCAAAGGACGCTCGAGTTTGCCAAAGCTAGGGTTCGATGCGGCTGAAAAGAAGGTCGCGTCGCGGCAGGTGAATGAAAAAAAGCAAGGAAGGATAACGAGACACCTTTATGGGGATCGAACAGCGTGCAACGCGAGTCGGACAACGAGCGATTCTCCGAAATGATGAGCGCAATCTGATAGTGGATGTCTGCCCGGCTCTCGTATTGATTGACGCGTTCCAATCACTCGGAAAGTAGCGTCGTTAATCCGCAGCACGATCCCATTTCCTCGTAGCCGGTAGTTTTTCCTCATTTCAGCACCCCTTCCCCTCCCCGGCCCACCCTGTCTTTTCAGCCGTCTTCATTTTACATGGGGGGCGCTGGCAGGGGCGAGGCGCGCCTCTATTTTCTTTCAAGTTATCTCGCTGCCGTCTGACGTGACAGTAATTGTGCTCCCGGCTTCCGTTCGCGCGGGTTTACACGCTCGCGAGAGAAACCTTTCCGCCAAACGGCCGAACCGCGTGTTGCGTTGCCGGTTGCGCCGCGATCGACCGAGTTCCGTCGAATTCCCGCGAACGGAAACTCGCGAACGGAGAACCGGAACCATCATCAGAACCGTCTAACCTTCGCCTCCTTTGAAATTTAATAGCGCTACAAGTTCGCGAACACTCGAACTTGCCAACCCGAGCCGCGTACGTGAGAGAATTTTCTATTCCGCGGAGCTCCCTCGGCAAATTGGCACCGCCAGCTTTTTGAACAGTCGTGTAGGGTCTAAATCATTGTAGGATCTCAATTCGCGTCGGTCGCGTCTTTCCAATCGATCGCATCTTCCCGCCAAACTTATGGGATTTTCATCGAAACGCAGAAAACATATCCAACTTTCCTATTTTCACCCAGTTCCTTGAGAACAGACATTAGATGTCGATCTGCGTCTCGATAACCATTCGCCGAATCGGGCTGAGTCTTTCTTGGTTTGATCACGATGCCATGGTCTGATCTACCGCCGGTATCAATTTTCGATTACTCTCCGTTGAAGTTAAGTGAGTATGCCGCACGATATTAACACATTAAGGACCGGTCACGAGTTTTCTCGCGAGAGAAAAGACTTTTTTTCTCGAGTTTGCCCAAAAACGTGCGGTCCCTGGCGTATGTCTTAGAGATTTCTATGCGGTACGCAATGTGTTAAAATGAATCGTTTTGCTCATGACTAGACTGCGGATTTTATATATTTATGACAAAAATGAGTAGGTGTAATTCAAAACAGTATAAAGATTAAAGGAGTTTAACAATGTCGATGTACCAGTTTTAACATATAAACATTATTAATGAGCAAAATAAATTTTTACTTAGCTCATATAGACTGCAATTGATGTATGGAAATTTTATTTTGCATAAAGATCCGCAGTCTACTCATGACATTATGCATCGCTAAATCTGGAAAAGCGAATATTAACAAGAGAAACGTGTAGGTTTAAGGTACAGTACAGAACGATCGAAATAAATTTCTCTCATTGATAACTGTTAGAAGCGATCGAAATGAATTTCTCTCAACGATAACATTTATCAACAAGAGGAAATATTTTCAGTTACTTATAATCCTTATTTGTAACCAATACGATTTTAGTCGATGAAATACAGTGAAACCTGTTTTTGTGCGGTCCTTTTCTATGCGATCTTTTTTTTGTACGATTTGTTTTGTACGATTTTTTTTTTATGCGGTATATGACACCCTTGGCATTATAACACCCTTGTAATGTTCTCATTACAAGAAAATGCGCGCTTTGGACAACGACGGGTAGTATTGAATTATGTGCATTTTGAAAATTTCTCCATGTTTAAAATGAGAAATTACATTTTTTTTAATATCTCCATGTGTAATTTAATTATTTGTTTTGTTTGGGAAGCACATTCTCGCTATTTCGTAAATCTTTGACATATTTTCTAAGTGAGACTTTTTTTATGCGGTCCCTATCTACCGCACAAAAACAAAGGTTCGACTGTACTTGTTATTTCATGCCTTTTTTCCTTTCTGGTTATAACAATTATGGTCCCTGGTCTAATGTTCTTTAATGAGTCGCGTTTGTTCCGGTGCATCGGGTATTCGAGCATTGCAAACTTCCGGGACCAGACTCGACCGGACTACAATTTCGGATACGACTTTATAAACTTTCGGGATCGCGGACCGACCGGAGGCCTGAAATTTCGGGTACCCGCACTACCCGTATTAGCTAGACATCGTTCGAGTGTGCATCCTCGTAGCTGGCAATGCAACGGTGCCTGCCACTGTTACAGCTTGCTGTCAAGTTCCGCCTGGTTTACGGTGCGCTGCGAGGTTGTCGATGCATCATCAAAGTCCGCGGCGCGCCGGTCGCATCTGCTAGCTCAAGGGAAATAGAGTTATACTGGGCTGATACGTTTCAATTACGTTGGTAGCTCGCCACCCTGCCGTTACGGCAACAACCTAAACCGATATGCGGAATTTACCTAAGCCCACGGGTACGCCGTCGCGGAGCTAGATAAATATGACGGTGGCGCAGGGTGGGGAGTCGTTTTCCTCTTAGCGGAACGCAATTTAGATTCTATCTCATCGCTGGTGCTCAAGTCTTTCGTTCGGATCGCGTTTTTCCCCTCCGTACACCTTCTCCGTGCTCCCACCGTTTATCTTGGTTTTCCTCTCCGCCATCTACCTACACCTCTATACGTCTCTAACACGGTTTTCATTTCTCCCGGTTGGATTTCCAATCTCCGTAAATTCGAGACCCCCGCTAAAATCTGTACCGCGACTTAGCCGGATCAAAGCCGGAACTAGCCAGCCCCGATCGGCCTCCGCACAGTATTATTTTCCGATTGTTTGCTGCTAAACGGCTGCCAAGAGAATAGCGAGCTTCTCTCGCTCGACAAACTGCTGCTTTCAGTGCCGAATGAACTCGAGCAGCGAATCACATGTATCAATCAATTAACCCTGGAACGAACTACTGTGTTGTCAACACAACGTGACCTCAGGCTACGCGTCTGTTTCTGCACATTTTTCCGTTTTTGTTGGTTCTTTTGTAATGCTGAAGGGAAATAAAATTTATTCTACAAACATCTGTGAATATTTAATAATCATTTTTCCGCATAAAATTTATTATTGGCATGAATATACACAGTTTTACTTCCAATTTGTCACTGTACGAATACTTTCCACACCGACTGTATGTCGTCAGGGCATGGATGATAAACGTCGCGTTTCAGTTTACACTCCTCGGCGTCCGGGGCCTCTCGAGCTTCGTGGCCCATAACGAGGTATAGCCCGGGTACTGGGAATAATTCCGCGACGTTTATCATCCAGGTCTTGGCGACGTATATAGAGAAATCACTGCATATCGAGAATGCACTGTAAGTTGAACATTCAGTTGGACGCGTGTGCGTGCCAGTGTCCGTGTAATGGCGAAACAGAGGTTTCCGAAGGAGGTTTGAACCTTGAGAGCGATAGTTGATTTCGGTCGGTCGGTTCCGGCCAAGCAATTGGGGAAATTGTCTGGTATCGGGGCAACAGCAATTTTAGGTCGCGTCAAGAAATATCGATGGCCGCGAATCCGGAGCAAAGTTCTCGCGGAGGAATCGTCAGCACGGACGAGCAAAGGAATGCCCGGCACGCCTCGGCCAATTCCTGGTTGTTCGAGAGAATGCCGCAAGCCTCTGCGCTATCGCTAAGTTATGACGTCTCTAATACCGGTTGGTATTTCATTGTTACCATTTACGAAACGACCGCTCCATTCCTCACCACTTTCGCAATTACGTTTACCCGAAAAGAAGACTCTCCTCGACCACGGGTTTCGTCGTTCCCGCGAACTTTCCAGACAGACGCAATCAATTCTCGCGTCTCCGGTAATCGCTGCTAACCCACCCTGCCACCCTCCAGATCAGAGAAAAGGAAATTACGGCTACTGTATGTAGCAAATTAAATTATTTTTCGAACCGTTATCGCGTGAACGCTCGTTTAGATCGGAGATCCCGCGAATTCCAATATCGCTATCGGAGTTACCGCCGTTTCGATTTAACCGTGATCGAGATGAGCACTTTGTCTCTTTCAGGATTTTATTTTTCGGGGAACCTTCTGGAACGGTCTTGATCGTTTTAGACTTTTTCTAATTGATAGGTAAAAACCACGTTCACCAAGACCCACTGAACCCTAATCAAAATATACCTTTTCAAACTGAAGGTGAGATTTAGTGAGAAGAGTTCTGAACACACAAAATTTGAAGAAACGAATTAATGTAATCATTAAACGGAAAGTTAAAAATTGATTTCTTCTCTTATATAATTTTGATAGGTTGTACACAACGTGCCAATAATATTACATTCATCAAATGTTTCTTCCATTTTGTGGTTCATCTATCCATTTCTGCCATAAATCCGTAAAATCAATCTCGTAATAATTTTCAACACAAGCACGTTTTTTTATTCAATAATTTTGATGTGAGATATCTGAGGTAAACTTACTTCTTGACTTAACTATGCACTTTCGAGAAATTCTTGACCGCTCGGGGTCGTAAAACTCGGGAGTGTTTAATGATACTCGGCCTGCGTTAATGGGAGACTTTAATTGCATCTTTATAGCCATCGTAAAATGATAGAACATCATAATGAAACTTCGATCGAGACATGACTTTAACAATTTCGAGGAATATCATTTTTATTTTAACATCCATAACTCACATTGTTTAAGTACCCCTGAAATTAAAAAACAGATTTTAAAGAAGTATTCTAATGGAGAAAACGCTATATTTTAATCTATCTGTGAAATTTTTACCAGAAGACTGCGAAACATGGCAGCTAACTCGGGAAATGCAGTTTCGAGGAAGTTTCGAACTACTTTTAGTCTGTTATAACTTCGTCAATTTTAGCACTTTAGGGAAATCGTTTCAAGGACACATTTTCAAAACTCTATTATTTAAAAACGTACAAAAAGGTTCGATTTTCCAAGCATCTCGCCTAGAATGTCTCGTTCAGAAAATACTTATTAAGCTCTTACTGACTGAGCCGTTTTAATTTCCGTTTCTAAGGGGATCAATTTTAAAATTTGACTTCTTCATAATCGGCTTCGATAAGGACTTTTTTCAAATAAAATCGTACGGAAATAGTGCTGCCATATCTTTCAAAATTAAGATATTTAGTCCAATTTTTCAGCATATGCTACTCAAGTATCACGTAATAAGACGCACATACAGTGTGTTTCACCTAACTCGAGCATCTGAATTATCTCGCTTGTTTTTTATGATAGGAAAAAGTTCAGAGAAAAACATTAGTTGCTTCAGAGGGGCAAATATTATGGTAGGCAAAAAGTGTCGAAAGTTATGTTCTTTGAGACTTCAAGATCATTGAAGTTTTTTTTTAAATGGAATGATATATTTTCATTATCGCTATATGATAGCCGAGGTCGAGACGAATCCAACGACCTGTAATATTATGACCTTTTCTGCATCACTGTACACTATTACTGAAACGTACTGATTAGAGTGAATTTGTATCAGTGACGCCGCCATTTTATTACAGGGTTGTAAAAAACAAATTATACTTTTTAGAATATTTTGAACACAGGCTGCTTTATCGAAAACTGTAAAAGAATACGTATTTCCTCTTCAACCATCGGTACAGAACTAAAGGCAAAACAAATTCTTTGCAAACAATTGATTATTAATGAGTACCCGTAATACTTGCGACCCAATTAGTTGCAGAACTCGAGGGGTCGATCGTCGTCGGAGCAAGACGCTAAAAATGCGCGTAAAAGAGGCGAAAGCGATCCGGCGCAAATATTGAAAACGTGAATGGGAATCGTATGCGACGCACGATGGGCACTGTCAATGTTTGCCTTTCGCGTAGACCACGAAGCCGATTCTGCCCATCAGTCTCGCCATCGTTGGTAATGTCGTTCCATCTCACCCCCGATTTAACCCCCGGATTTACACGAACACAGAGACGGGGTGGGCCGAACGGTGTGCGCGTATCGCCCGAAGGAAATAAATTGAATTCGTCTGATTTCACGGTTTTACGAAGTTATTTCTATCGCTCCCGCGTTATCGTTCCCGCATCCTGGCTGCGTGTATTTTCCCGCTCCGAGTCTGCGGTTATTCGGACGCGAAACGCTACGAAATACGTACACGCAATCCCGGAGAATTCGTTGCCATTTCGTTTACAGATTTAATGAAAAAGCGGCGAGTTACAACGAACATTTCAAATAGGAGCGGTTCTCACGAAAGACGAACTGATGCGGGAATTAGGAACATGAAAGTTGAGAAATTTTTATTTTTTCTTCGTAATGAGTAGACTGCGGATGTTTATGCAATTCCCAATTTTTATAGACAAATTTTAAGAAAGTGGAATGAAATAAAATCCTATTTTTAATGGGAACAGCCTTTGTAGATCCAAAGCAAATAAGAATCGTGTTAAATTCTCTCAAATTTTATATTATAGCATTTTTTGGTAATTATTTGAACATTTCCATAAGCCATAAATGCATAAAGTTCCGCTGTCTAGTAATGAGACTTGGTGATATTTCATTTATAAGTCCAATGGAAAAACGGCGAGTTACGACGTAAATTTCGAACGGCAATTGTAAAGCAATTTTATTTGGTGTTTGTGGCTTTGTCTACGCGTCAAAAACGCCTTATCTTGGAAATATTGCGAAGAAAAGATTTAAATGATTTATTGAAAGAAAAATTAATTGAAACGAATGTTCAGTAATATTGATGAGATAAACTGTGAACACTGAACCTGGCTTTGTGCACCTTTATCAGACGAATGTGAGAATGTAGTAGAGATAATGTAAATAGTCTTTCGCGAGGCACTGCACGGACGAGAAATAATTACACGATCGCTTTTAATTAAGTTCCCAGTTAAGGAGACAGCGCGAGATTTGATAACGTTGTTTTAGCAGGGCTGTTTTCGTAGGTAGGAACGGGGACAATTACTGTCTACATTATTAAAAAGAAGGAAGCAGAAACGAAACGGAAAACAGTCGAGCACCATTGTTGCCGCGCCATTCAGCTCGGCAGCGGAACGAGAATGCGCGGAAAATTACACAGCATGATCATTGAGATGCTCTTTAAGCCTCGTTTGAATAGTTCTCATGCATGACCGGTCATTTTGTATACCACATTAGATTTCTCTGCAAATTGAATTTAAAGCAGTCGATGGAAAGGCGACCATGCGCGGCTAGGAAAATTGAATTGTTTGGCAAAAGTTTATGACGAGAATAAAGAAAAAAAGAATGAGAGAACCACTGCTAATTAGGGAGAGTCCGCGAAGATACAGAGGACCGAGGAAATTAAACGGGTCGAGGATTAAAAAAATTCAAAGGTCGAGAAGAGTTTAAAAACGTTATAATGGATCCGGTGTTTCTTTCGAAGGTTTCCGTCCGGAGGAAGAACGGCGAGAGACCGGTTCAGAGGAGGAGTTGCTTCGGCAAAGCTTTTCCAACGACGCAGGAAAAATTCTCCTCTAATAAAGTTTTCTGCCGCGCCGCGGAGCACGGTCCCGAAACCGTTTGTTTGTTTTTCCGTAGCGTCCAACGCAAACATTTGTACAGCGAGAGCTTTTCGTGTTCATTACTCTGCAATGCTAAGAAGATGCATATCGTTCCGAACTGAAAACTTACTTTTACCGGAAACACAAACGCTATCCTCGAAGGTACAAAAATACTGTCGATGCACAGAGCACGTCTTCCAACCGTGCTACGTCCACTTGAACGCTGTTTGCTGCGTGAACGTAAAATTCGCACGAAAACTGTACAGTATGAACAAGTCTTGAGAACGTACAGTTCAGTATAAGACATATATAATAAAAATGATCATTTTCAAAAGAAGAAAAAAGTTTCTAAATCGAATGTGACGTATATGTTGTAAATATAAGGGGATGAAACATATACTATCAATAATCATATGTTATCAATGATATGTAGATCTTTATGAGAAATAACAATTTTTCACCTGAATTGAAACGAACTCAAGTGAAACAGAAATTTATTTTCTTTCACATTATGTTTAGCAGATTGAAAATAATATAATAGTGTGTTTAAATTTTTCTAATATCTTTGCTACTTAAAATCACACCTACTAATTTTTGTCATAAATGCATAAAATCCGCAGTCTAGTTATCAACTTACATGATCAAAATTTAGCACGTAATGTCATATCGAGCTCTAAATTTGGACAACTAATAATTCTGGTATATACTCGTTTGCTCGCCCGTTAGACAATTAAATATTTTAGGATATATGCCCGCTTGAAAAAGTGAAATAATATTCACAAATGCATGCAAAAATACTTCTCGATCAGTATTATTTCACTTTTCCCGTAAACCTAGTGTTAATATTCACAAATGCATGCAAAAATACTTCTCGATCAGTATTAACACTAGGTTTACGGGAAGTAGTATTCTTAATTCACAATTATCGAAATTGTAAAGATGCACGAATGAGAAATTATTCAAGAAATTTATTTCTTTGGGTACATATTGTAAAAGAAATGGTTATTGAAATAGAAATGGGTCATTGAGAAATTAAAGATAGCACACCTGGGCTATCTTTTTGACGAGGGGTGTGTACTGCAGCGTATACCGTCGGGGTGCACACTGTCGGAATACCTTAGCGAGGATTTGCATAACCAATGTGACTGCGATCGCGACGAACGCAAAACAGGGATCGAGTAATTCCAGGAACGAATTTCGGGCGAGATTAGTTTAATAGCGGCGGCAAGAAAAGCTTTTTGTGGCTCGGCGAATTTACAGAAGCCACGGCCTGCGTGTTCGCTATGGAACGTGCGCCGTGACTCTGTCAAACGGGACTTGGTCTCTTCTTGTGCATGCGCTTATAAGCGTGCAACTCGTATATTCCCTTTGATACGGGCCCTCATGACTCTAATCTGGAGTGCGCTATACGTGTATACACCGTGCGCGGCGCGGTGTTCCGAGTACATCAGACGCTCTCCAAAGGAAGGATATCGTAAAGCCTTTATGGCTTTGCCGCGCCACGGAGTTCACGATTCGCCGATATCGAGCTTCGGCGTTCCTGTTCGAAGTTAATCGTTTATCACGCGAACTGCGAACGATCGTGCCCTGTTAACAGCATTCAAATCATATTTGAATTTCCGAACTTCCTCCACGACCCTATATAGTCACGAACAATTGTTTGCCGCGAGAAACACGGTCGCGGCCAAGCAAAATTGCTGCCGCCCTTGTAGAATCGTTCCTTCGGCCGAATGACGTAACTGTTTACGATAACCTAACGATTCCTTTGAGCAGAGCGGGTTACAAGACGCTTGCGATTAGGATTGGTGATTTATTCGGTGTTTGGAGTCGAAGGAAACCTTATGGAACTGTGATTGCTTCACCGAAAACGCACGAGATTGCTACAGTGACCCTAATTCGTTTAAACGCACGCAGGAAAATAATGATTTTGGGGATAAAGGTTCAAAATTTTAACAAGAAACATATAATAATAACTGAGGATTATAAATACATGGTAATTATTTACATTAGGGGCTTCATCACCGATTTTGATGACCTTGAAATATGTTGTCAAGGTCATCATTCTGAACAACTTTTTCCTATACATGTTACCGCCGCACAGCTTTAGTTTCCGAGATATTCGCAAAAAAGTTCCAACATCTCAAATAATGATCGGAGTAGGTGTGTGTAGGACTTTGTAAAATAGTATTTCAAATAGTTGAAAGTAACATATATTTTTATGATATTTTGTTGCCTGTAATGTTATTACGATATTGTAGTCTGTTTATCAACATGTTACATATTCGCAATTAAACTACAAATAATACTTTGCTAACTATTATAGCTTCTCACGTTAAAAATTATAATTTATAATATTAACTTCTTGCTCAACTTATTTTCATTGTAAGGAAATATTTGAAATACAAAATAAAAATATTTCATTTTATCTATCTGGTTATCAAAATAAAAATATTTGATTTAAAGTAGTATCTTATTTGAACCACATTAAATTATACTATACACCAAATCATTAATGATCGTTAATATACGTTGCAAAATATTCAAACGAATAATGAAATATAATACTAATGTACTACAAACTACATTATAAAATACTAATGTAAAGTGTACTTACTTCTGAATCTTCTGTACCTCCGTCGGATCCACAGCACACAATTATTGACTCCCGAGAATAGGTCCGAATAATTGCACAACAATCACTAAACAACACACACGACACACACACACACAACACATTTTATAAAATCGTGACAACGAACGACGAGATGTCACTCCGACCACGAACAAAATAATACTGCGATTTTAACAATGATCCCCTCCACGGAGGTGGTACGGTCAGGTTATCCTAGGCAGGTAAGACGCTGAGGGTCTATAAACACTAGATACAAAAACCAAGGTAAACAAATTATGGCGGGGCGCCGACCCTATTTCCCGGAATTCCCTGTTTTCGTATTACACGTCCATGGATCCGAAGCACCTCCGTGGAAGGGATCATTGTTAAAATCGCAGTATTATTTTATTCGTGGTCGGAGTGACATCTTCTCGTTCGTTGTCACGATTTTATAAAATGTGTTGTGTGCGTGTGTGTGTGTTGTTTAGTGATTGTTGTTAAATTATTCGGACCTATTCTCGTGAGTGAATAATTGTGTGCTGTAGATCCGACGGAGGTACAGAAGATTCAGAAGTAAGTACACTTTACACTTTTATAATGTAGTTTGTAGTACATTAGTATTACATTTAATTATTCGTATGTAGAATATTGGATGCAACGTTTTCTTTCATATTTTGCAACTTCAATGTCCCTTTAACACTATATTTACAAAGCACTAAACCTGACTACTTAACATTATTTTACAAAAATAACAAGAACGTGTCTATCCACATTTGTATCAATTTTTTAAATAATATGTACCCAAAAAAATAATTTTGTTGAATAATTCCCCATTCATACGTCTTCTCTAATGTAAATACCTCTAATGTAAGTAAATATTTACCTTCAAATCTAACCAACACCTACTCCGATCATATCAGATCGAATTCAGATAATTTTCTGAATTTTCTTTTGGCACAGCACAATTATTAACCCTTTGCACTCGAAGCCATTTTAACTTTAAAACGAAACATTTCTTCCAACCAAGAAAAATACCCTTCTATATACAGTGAGTAACGAAAGTATTCGAACGCCCTTTAAATCAGTATAACTTTTTTTTTTAAGTGAATCAAACGTCCTGACTTTTTTGAGGAGTTAGAAGAATTGGTTTTCCAAATGATGTGTTAAAAAGATTTTGAAAAAATTACAATTGGTAAGAATTACATGAGAAAATAAAAATGGCACTTTTCACAACTTTTTTATTTGAACCTGTAGTGAAAATTTAAAATATGCGTTTTGTAGATATATGTTAATTATATACATACTGAAAATTTCATTGAAATCGGTTAACGTTGTCATAAGATACAAACGTTTAAAGATGATTACATAAGGGCGAAATTCCCTGGCAAGATAAAAAATCTGCGACTTTTTTTCACCCTTAAACTCTCATTTTGAAACGTTTGTAGTTCATTGCAACGTTGACCGATTTCGATGAAATTTTCAGTATGTGTATAACTAACAGAGATCTACAAAAAACGCATATTTTAAATTTTCACTACAGGCTGAAATAAAAAAGTTGTGAAAAGTGCCATTTTTATTTTCTCATGTAATTCTTACCAATTGTAATTTTTTCAAAATCTTTTTAACACATCATTTGGAAAACCAATTCTTGTAACTCCTCAAAAAAGTCAGGTCGTTTGATTCACTTAAAAAAAAAAAGTTATACTGATTTAAAGGGCGTTCGAATACTTTCGTTACTCACTGTATATATTTGTTCATGCTATACACACACGAAAATGGTGCAATTTACTCATACAGTACTGAAAAGTTTAGTAATTTATAAACCCTCTATAGGCCCGTGCAACTTTCAGGTCACGTGCTAATATATCGACGTTTTACCAAATAATTTTAGTTTTTTCAGAAGATGACGTATACGTCTTAATTATATAATGTCTCTGAGATAACCAATAACAATATTGATGACGTTTAGCTGCACCAACAATTTGGAATATAAAAGTAAATGCCTTGCAAGTTGCCTGCAAATAGAAATCAACGGAAGAAAATTCGGCCCATAGAGGGTGAAATACAAAGAAATTTGATAATGTAAAAAATATTTTGAATAATGATACAGCAATTTTTAGTGGCGCCTTACGGTCGCCATTCGACTGCTAAGGGTTAAAAAATCCTGTTAACAGGCTTCCGTTAGACAACGTGTTAATATTACACGAATGCATCATGCCGCCCAGTATATAATCGCATTAAAATTTCGCGTAACATTCCTCCGAAGACCCGGAGAGTTTCCTCGGTGAAGAACGACACGCGCAGTGACCCGAGCGTTCGAATATAGCGTGCAATCAACAATCACGAGCTGAACGGTTCCCTCTGCACAAGCTATATTTCAATCGACGCGGCGACGGCGGAGAAAAAGAAATATCGCAGTCGAAGATTATAAGCGACGAGAACGGAGTTCGCCGGGGAACGAGATTTAAATAAGATGTCAACGACGCCATTGGCGATTCAATTTATCGGGGACTGTATCGGCGAAAGAATCGGGAACGAGACGCTGCAACGGAATCTGATTAAGGGCGGAGGTCCGTGCAACCTGTCGGGTGGGGCTCGTTGATTTTATAACGATATAATTAACAGAAACGGGTGGAGGGCAGGAAGAAAAACGATCGGATCCTGTAATCACGTCGGGAACCGTAGCGACGTCTCAGTTTCGCGTTGCCGTTCCTTTTTGCAGCCGATACTTCCGCGGTTTCATTATCCGACGAGACTTCGTGTCGCTGTGTTATCAGACTCCCAGGCCCCGGGATGATTAATCAAGAACTTTTCAGCGCGCCGGTGTTTTTAAATATTCAAACAGAGGCGGCGAGCCGCATCCCGCCGGCAGAATAATTGATAACGTCCACGCTAACAACCCGATGACGTGACTCGGCGACAGGGATGTTAAAACCGAAAATGTGCCGGCTTTAGAAGATCCGGGTTGCGATTTTATCTACCATTACGGGTTCTTCGGTCTCTCGTGGTGAATCCATTTGCGAGGATGCAAGCGCTCGCACGGCTGTTCTCGGCGATCCGATTTCTCCCGGATTTTCGAATCGTTTTAACAGAGAGGAATACCCTGAAGCTTTCCCATTAACCCATGTTCACCGTTAAAATCATGGCTACGCCGGTGCCATTGCGATCTAAGGTAAAATGTGATACAATAAATATTCTCTAGTGTAGCATTGCCGACGATACTGTGTTTGTTCTGCATCCGGCAGATGAAATATAAAAGTAAACTCGTTCGACAATGGTCTTTCGAGATCTAAAAATAATTGTTTCGGAGTATACGCGTGGAAAACTAATTAATGTATCCCTAACTGATTAATATTTGTTTCTAGAAAAATATTAAAAATACTAAAAATTGATAAACGCTATCATATTGCTAGTAAAATATACTACAACTATGCCCTGTTAGATTTCTTTTCTAATGTTTACCTTTCACGGAAAAAACGCTGGTACAAATGATCGCGAACACCCTGTATAGAGAAAACACTGTACCTCCAGGGAGCTCGCAGCAGTCTTGGCGTGGACTTCTCCAGACTTCCCTCTTTCCTGGACTCTCCAGGCTTCCCTGGTCCTTTATTGGAACAGATTAAACAGAGCGAGAACTAGGACAGCGACTAAAAATATTCGATGGAACGGTATAAATTTTAATTTCGATTTAGTTTGACCTAAGCGGTTCGCGAGGGTGTACCGGAAGGAAGCTAACATCGTTTTTAATGACCCGGGCATATTATAAATGGAGCTCTTTGATGTCTCATGTCTCGAGAAGTTCTCGCTGACGCTAAACATCATTTTTCACGGACGTAATTCGTACGGAAATGAGTCGAGATTACAATGCCGAGATCAAAGAGCGTATTCCAATTATTTTCAGCACACTGCTCCTCTCTCTTTGTTCGGCGCATTGTTCCGAGACCACGCTGGTAATGCCGGCTCGTTTTCTACGTTCGTTATACCCTATTTATTCGCATTTTCATCTCGTTATTGATAATAAATTTAATATTCGACGTTTCGAGAACGAGAACGGTACCTTGCGTTTTCATCGACTTCGCAGAGAAAGAAGGGAAAAGGGAATGTCCGAGCATTAAAAGACGCCGGAAGAATAAGAAGCAAACAAACGTTATTGCATTCGATATCGATTCGTCGAATGGATTTCTCATGACAATAATACGAAAGCATTATTTTCCCTGATATCGTTATGGCGCAGCATTACGTAGACAGTCGCACACTTGCGTCACGTATATTGGAACACACAAACCGAAACGAGATGTCGTTCACCTAGCACAAAATTCAACGGCGAGGTATAATAACGAGACAGAACTCGTCCCTAAATGTACTGTCGTTTGCGTGCATCGTTCTTCGAAAATTCTTCAAATTCGACAAAATTGCCGTCTTTGAAATAACATAAGTCCGAAATATTTTCTGAAATAATAACTAGACTGCGGATCCTTATGCAAAATAAAAAATATTCCTTTCCTCCTTTAATTATTTTATTAAGCTAAAACCAATACGCTGGTGCCGTTAAATCTTTTTAATATGTCCACTGCTTTAAATTGTGCCTACCCTATTTTGTCATAAATGCATAAAATCCGCAGTCTAGTAATAACAATCGGATTCCAAATGCGCACAAACAGTTTTAAGTAGAATTTCATGTTTTGCGGTAATAATTACTCCAGTTAAAATCACACATTGCTTGAAATTCTACTTTCAATTTTACCGTTGTAAACGGTAAATGACCGGTTTTATATTTTACAATTACTGAAATTATACACATTCATTTATGGAAAATAGTGGAACAAATATCCTTGACCAAGTATTTATTGTATTGAAGATTACGAACAATCTCAATAGGGTTGCAATTTTTATAAGGCAATATTTACCATACACTGTTAATGCTTGGTAGATTTAGTGTTAACAGATTTCAAATTTTTTGCTTTAATTCGTGAAGGTATAGAAATTGTTTAGTATACTTCGTTACTCAAGTACGTATTACCATAAAAATCCTATGAAGTCTGAATAAATTCAATCCTGTTATTATTAAAAAGGAGTACACACGTCAGTCTCGTTTAGGGCTTGGTAGTGTCAACATTGAATGCGTGGAATAGCATTGTTGAAATTATGAGTTTCCTTACGGAGACTAATTCTAATCATTTTTAGAAGTCAACACTTACTATTCATATTCAGCGCTCGGTATAGTTTTTCGAAATTCAGCGAGGTATAAATGCACGAAGGTCCACGGCGGAGTTACGAATTACAAGAAAATAATGCGGGGTGGGTGATTGACGGGTTTTATGCGGCCATCTATATCGAATGGCAGGCCGTGCATCGATTTGCCACGACTATGTTTCCCGTGGGAATTCCGTGGCCCGACATCGTCCATTTCGTCATGTGCGTTAAAACGCACTTGCGGGGCCGGCACCTACTTTTCAACAACGATGTCACGCTAAAAGCTGCCACCGTTGTACGGCTTTTAAAGCTCATTGCGACACCGAAGCGTGCTATTCTTCCGCTAACTCGGCTGTGTTTGACGGGCGTCATTCGCCTGGTTCAGCTGTCTGCGCATTTCATGGAGAATATTTTCCTTGCCCTCGATTAATAAATCCATTGAACGACCGTGCGCAACGTTTAAAAATTTCAATCGACCCGACCCGACCCGACCCGAGCCGACGCACGCACGAACACGCGGAACCAGTTCCATCGCTTAGGAATCGCATTATCGGAATTTAGGTCGGTTCTTTCGATCTCTCTCCCTGCATTTCTCCGATCGAGAATGTTTGCATTATTGGTACACGAATATTTCTGCTGGCGTTTACAAATCTGTGAAACACATAGTTTAGCTTGACAAACTTAATAGCTAGTTTAGCTAATTTTCTCTCGGTTTTCGACTCGGTTTTCAATTCCACTGGGCTCGACTCGAAATATAATATATTGACATTATGTTAAAAAAGTAGTCTGCGGATACGGGACTATCCAGAAAGATTCTTAGTCTTATCGTTCAAGTGGAAGTCGTACGTTGTAAGGACTAGTGTGTCCACAGAAAGTAAGGTGAATTTCCAATTTAAACTTCGCGGTTTGTATTTAACCCCTTGTCCTACAATATCGAGTCAGACTCGTGATGAAGATTCTGAACAGCGCGTCTACTAAATATGTTTCTTATTCATTTCCCTTAAACCGAAATAAAATTCTGTTTTGGCGTGGTTAATGTACAGCTATCGGAGGACATATAGGCATACAATAGATATAAATTTTCTTCTTTTTTTAGAAAATTATAATTTACAAAAAAGTTCTAATCACTGAAACCGTGAGATAAATCATAGTGCAAGAAGTTAAACTTTATCCAAATTGATAAATATTTCTTCTGTAGGTTGGTAGCTCTGCGACAGAAAAAGGGGGCATCTTTGATCCACAGAAAATGTATAATACCGGAAATTGTCAATGCCCGGCCCCGTACAGGGAAACTCACTCAGGAAAAAATCAAAGAATTTCAATGGGAAGTTTTACCGCACCCCCGTACTCATCGGATATTGTTCCCTCTGACTATCATCTTTTCAGATCTCTGGAGCATTATTTAGAAAATAAAACATTCACTTCTGTAGAATATGTAAGGAGGCATCTTGAGTCACATTTTACTTCACAAACCCTGGATTTCTATGGGAGGGGGATTGAAAATTTGTAGGAAAGGTGGCAAAATGTCCTTGACAATGATGGGAGATTATATAATAAATTGAGAAATGAAAACTTGAATTTACTACAAAGTTTGTTTTAGATTTCAAAATAATTGATTACTTACGGGTTACCCTGATATCCAATCCTAAATTCAAGATACCGTACGGCATCTATCAGCAGTTCGACGATATCAATCTATCTAGCTTCGCTACGCTCGGGGCGGGTAACGCAGGGTTAAGGAGATCGAGGCTACCCGATGACGTCACGGCGAAACCGAGGTAGTTTCTGCATTGTTGCAAATCGAAGGAGCGTCATAGAGGATCAGCGAGTCCAATTTCCCGAGGAACGTAACCCACATCCCGCGGAATGGAATTATCCGCGTGAAACTGGAGCTGAATTTTGAGCTGATTTATCCTGGCGTCGTCTAGTTGATTCCGCTGCGACCGGCGCGGCGCACAGTGGGCAAAAACGGCCTTTTTCGATTCAAAATCAAAGAACTTTCGATAGAAATGAGGTAGAGCGATGAAATTTTTTTTAAATGAAAGCTGAAACTTTGTAGAATATGGGAAAAATAGGGAGATTACGGTACGAACGTTTTTTAACCTTGAGAAAATTCGTTAAAGTTGCACAATTTCAAGAAAATTTTGTTTTTGTGGCTAATACGCGCGGAAATTTTTTTTTTAACATGCTATATATCGTTTCCCATAGATTTTTTAACGCTGATTTCAAATCTGTTTTCAAAATTTGTCTACGACCTCTGGTTTTTGAAAAAAATAGATTTTTGTGACACAAATTAATGAAATTTTTTCGTTAAAATGACTTGATAACACACTAGTTTGAAAGTATATCGTATTCTCATATATAAAACACAATAAAAATAATAATAATGAAGTATTTTAACGTTTTGAGTTACTTACGAAACATGAAGCCACTTCACATCTCGTCATCACTTGACGTATCGCTGTCATTACTACTGGCACTTTCTTGAAATTGTGCAACTTTAACGAATTTTCTCAAGGTTAAAAAACGTTCGTACCGTAATCTCCCTATTTTTCCCATATTCTACAAAGTTTCAGCTTCCATTTAAAAAAAATTTCATCGCTCTACCTCATTCCTATCGAAAGTTCTTTGATTTTGAATCGAAAAAGGCCGTTTTTGCCCACTGTGCGGCGCCCGGGTCGCTGTGAACTAAAGCTCAAGAACTAAATATCCAACGGAAAATTCCCTTTCAGGGATTAAGTTTAATCACGGTGTCCCTCGAACTTCGGACGAGGCACAGCCATTCACCCGCGAAAAACCTCTATATTAGGTTATCCGGATTCCATAACTTTCGTACGCGAAAAGTTTGGTGCGGGCCAACGCGAATGCCTCGCTAGGGAATTTCGTCGGCATTCCCAGGATTTCCGCGATACCCCGCGGATAATACGCTTTCTCTTTGCTCTCCTCTCCCTCTCTCCCGGTCTCTCGTCGCAGTTATTGCACTCCCAGGCTCCAGCCACATATTAGCGACGGATTACACGAGCTTCGTCTGTTGGCTCACTTTCTCTCTCTCTCTCTCTCTCTCTCTCCCTGACGAGGCTTGAACAGCTTTTGATTCGCTCGAATAACTATTGCCGGCGGTATAATAGTTTGACTATTAGCTACACCGTGCGCTGCAAGTCCGTCGCAAGTTCGCGCCGTCGCTAATGCATCGACTAATTAGGGGAGTAATTACAATTTGCTGGTAGCCGGTGAGCCCTGACACTCAGGCTCCTTGGGAAAAACCTAATATAGAGTGTTCGAGAACGAAGTTAACGGCAGAGCGAAGTTTAGAAATTGTACCGGAACGAAGTTTCTTCGACCGGAAAATATTTGAAAAATTCCTATTAAAATTTCGTCTTGCGCAGGATAGTTAAAACGGCGAGCGCTCTATAACTTGATGAAACTCGCGTGAAACCGGGTCAGTTCGAAACGAAACTAACGTATGTAAAAAAATTACTACTGACATCCCGCTGCGGAGTTTGTGTCGACTTCGAGTAGTTGAATCGTAAAATGTCATTTTGGAACTTCGTTTGGATCGTTTCGAAAACACCAGGATTGTATAGGAGCTCGGTAAAATCGGGAATAGAACGTCAGATTAACGTTTCGTTTCGGAACTTGCCACGATCTTACGCAAGCGTGCCATGCGTTGCACTTTGAACGAGAGAAATGAGAAGCCCGCGCGTTCCGTCGGAAATATCTATGAAACCGCACCGTGGAATTTAATAAAAATCCTCGATACCGACCGGGCGCGTTGTCTCCAACAAAGCTGAAAAATTACACGCGTCTTCCGGAGCTCGCAGCCCCGATAATCCCTTTAATATCTGAATTTTTCGCGAACAAGCGAACTGACGTTGGTCGCGTTTCTGTTCCAGGCCGAAATATGGAGCGTCTTCATCGCGATCCTGAGGAAAAGCGTGCGGAATTTGCAGGCGTGTACAGACGTAAGCCTCATAGAACACGTGTTGCACCGACTGTCACGCGCAGAAACCGTTGTCGCAGGTAAGCCCTTATCTCGCGATTGTAATCCTGCGTCACAATGCACTGGAGAATAGGGTAATCGCGGTCAATGGGCAACCATGGCCAATATAAATGAATAATTCAAGCTTTTTAAACGTATCTTTGAGTAAACGTTTCACCCCATATTTTCATCTCATTATAATTATTGCTCAAGTGACCGCCATTACCCCTTTTTCCCTTACAACCAGCAGTGACGACCTTCACCTTCTACTCTACACAATAGTAATCGCTTCACGCACGATCTACAGATTTGCTGATCGACATGCTCGGAGTGTTGGCCAGCTACAGCATAACAGTGAAGGAATTAAAGCTTCTCTTCGGCGCAATGAAAGCTGTGAAAGGGAAATGGGTAAGGAACGAGAAATGGGATCATGATGGTTCAAATTAAAATAATTCAGATGTTGATACAATCCAGATATTAAATACCTTATTATTAGACTGTGCATCTTTATGCGAATTCCCAGTTCATACCTAATTTTATGAAAATTAACGGAGCAATTTGTTTCGTTGACTAAAAGATTTTTTCAGGTGAACAGAAAAGCATTATCAATTTTTATGACAATACGTAATATATACGTGTGTAAAGATTAACAGAGATAGTTTATTTCACAAGAATTACAATTCGGCAAGACATTTGGTTCATGCAAGTGGATCTGATTACGGATGGCCTAATATATTACTAGATAATTAGAAATAAAAAATTTCTTTCAATTCTCTCGTACATTTGAGTTACTTGTACACTCCAAGTATCGTACTAAATTTTCGCAGAATTATTAAAAAGACTCCACCTTTGATACTTCAAAGCAATGAAACTATCGTGAAGCGTACAATATTGACTCGAGCATATTTCAGTCTAATAATAATGTATTAAAATAACTAGATTGTACTACGTAATCTGAAACAATGGCAAAAACACGATTGTGCCAACAAGTTCTTGGTGTTCGGGCGTTCACTATGTTTTTTCTCGATTCCCATCAACAACAGCCACGGCATTCGGCGAAGCTGTTGAACGTTCTCCGCCAAATGCCGCAACGAAACGGACCCGACGTGTTTTTCAGTTTTCCTGGCAGGAAAGGATCGGTAAGTCAATTTTTTCTTCTTCTCTCTCTCTCTCTCTCTCTTTCTCTCTCTCTCCCACTACCTAAGTTTGTGTTCGCTTTTTTCCGTCCCTCTCCACCTGGATCATGTCCCTCTGCCAAGTCGAAGACGCAGGTCGTTTCTAAACTCTATCAAACTTTCGATAAGAGAATTCGCCTTGTTTCGCGAAACTTCCACTTGCACTCGGTTCGTCGAATCGAATGACGTATTGATTCTTCGGCGAGCTTCACCCCTGGCGAATAGTTTGAAATTATTTGAAAGCTCTTCATTGGATGTCGCGGCGCGAAACTTCGGCATTTTTTCGCGAATGTGGAACTAACTGCGCAATTTCTGTCACCATAGTACCTTGAATCTTTTTTGATAATTGATCGAACCATTGCTTTAATGTTAACCCTTTGTACTCGAAGCTATTTTAACTCCACAACGAAACATTTCTTATAACCTAGAACATTTCCTTTGTATACATTTTTTTTATGGTATACAATTTTATGAAAATGGTGCGGATTTACTCGTACAATACCGAAGTGTTTAGAAATTTATTACATACAAATTTTAATCGTGTAAAAAATATTTTCAATAACGATACAGCAATTTTTAGTGGCGCCTCAAAGTCGCCATTCGAGTGCTAAGGGTTAAATCTTCTAGAATTCCACTGCCATATTTTAGATTAACTTTAATTTTAAATCGCTTTAAAAAATGCACGTGCACGAAGGGCTAAGACAAGCGAGTGAAAATAATATATCCTTTCAGCATCAAATGCATTTAGTTGTAACTCGAAGTGCAATATGAGAAACTGTATATTGGTTGACGTTACATTCGTTTGGTAAAACTTTTCCAGGCAATCGTCCTGCCGCCGCTCGCGAGGTGGCCACACGAGAATGGGTTCACCTTCACAACGTGGTTCCGATTGGACCCCATCAACTCCGTTAATATCGAACGCGAAAAGCCATACCTCTACTGGTAAGTGTTCTTTACGTCGAGCACCCTCGCGGGAACACTCTCCTCGACTCGAGTGGTCTGCTACCTTAAAGAATCGTTTACGTTGCGGGTTACATTGAAATCATCGACACAGGTCTCGCCGACACTGATCCGCAAGATCTGTCTAATAGAATGAATAATCTGAATATTTAAGCTATCGTATGCTGTCCATATGAATGTTGTACCATATGAAATGTCCGTTGTGTTCATTTAAAGTTAATCTTAAAAATCGGACGTTTCATATGTTACAACCTAATACCTCGTCCATTTACACTGATATATTAAGGTATTAATATTTCTGATTTCTAAAGGCAGAACATCTCGAGTTTTTCATTCACTAAGTACACGACTTCGATTTTTTAGAATTTTTGCTACAAATTTTTCTTCAAAAGTTCCGTAACCGATTTCACTCCAACTTATGTCACTTTCTACAAGAAATTAATTTTCAACGTTTTACAATACTTTTGCCTAATCGATCTAATAACTGTTTCTTTAGAGCAAATCAGGATATGATCCATTTTACCTAAAATAAAATAGAGCGAGATCCTTTTGCATACACGAGCATGCATAACGATTGATCAATTTTATTGTGTGTCAATTAACGCTGCGTACGCTGTCAATTGATATCGCCGCTGAGGACACCTGTGTCGAGGATTTCACTACAACACTTACGTGACTGACCTCCCTTGACGAACGAAAAATAGAAGGAGAGAAAAAAAAAATAGCGCGAAACCCGTCCCACCGGATCCCTTCGATCGAACGTATCGGATTTGATTAAATGCAGCTTTGTTCGGAGTTCACGCGAAAAAGGTCCTATTCGAGCGCGTCGCATCCTACACCAATTTAATCACGTTCTTTCACGCGGAAACAATTCGATTTCCATACAGTTGACAACCGTTATTCCCGTTTGCAAAATACATCGCCTTTCCCACAGACAGAAACAACAAAGAATTGAACAAGAATCTCGCCTAGCGCTTGTCCCGGATAAAGGCATAAACATTTCACTGTCGATTATGCTTCATAACTCCGAAAACACGGGAATCGAATCGATCTCGGTGACCGTGTGCACATCGGGGTCGCTTCTCCGTTCAAGTAGAGAAACGTGCGCACTCGCTCTTTCTTATTTCAGTTTTAAAACTAGCAAGGGAGTGGGATACTCTGCGCATTTCGTAGGAAATTGCCTGGTCCTCACCTCGATGAAAGTAAAGGGCAAGGGCTTCCAGCATTGTGTCAAATATGAATTTCAACCACGCAAGGTACGTGACATTTTATCAAGTAGACAAGCTAGCTCTCTGTTCGTGGATCTCCATTGTTTATTTCATCCGAGGGTATCGTCAATATTGAAATACATTCTCTCAATGGCGGATTTATGGGGAGACTGTAGGGGCTATAGTCCAGGGCGGAAAGTTTTTGGAAAAATACCAAAGACACAAGTCGCAATAATAAAAGCAAATAAATAAAAATGTTAACCAGTTTAAAAGTCAAAATGACATGTTTGCATGACGTTGTGTGAAATTACAAGAAATCATTTAAAGCCTATGGAAACTCCCCACATGTATGAAAAGTTGGTTAAACAAAATTAGGGTAGTTCTAATGATTTCGTGCTTTGTGCTATTGACAAACCTATGGGGAGAAAGCATGAAACGGATGAGGTATAGAGGTAGCCCCTAGACGGCAGAAGTATAAATCCGTCATTGCAATCTCTCGCGACAATCGAACGCATTATAAAGCATTCTATTTTATTACGTGTTTAATTCTTTTAAGAAAGGTACGTAATACTTTGTCAAAGAAAGAACGTAGCTCTCTTGATTAATCTTTCTTATTTATTTGTTTGAACAGTATTGGCAATATTTCAAATAAATTACCTACAAAAGAAATAATAGGGCAAGCATAAAGGCTAAGCATTCTGTTTTATTTTTAATGTTTGATATTTAATTTTCTATGTGAAAGGTATGCAATAATTTATCAGAGGAAAAAGCTAACTCTCTGTTTATGAATTTTATTATTTATACCTTTGAACATTATTGTGAATGTTGTGGATTACGGAACAATAAAAAGCACACTGTTTTGCTTTCGTTGTGTGATATTTCGTTTTCTCTGTGGAATTATTATTTCTCCTGGCAAAATGATTTAAAAACTCAATAAATCGCGTGATTTAAATAATAATTTATAGAAGAATGTAGAGACCTACATTATTATTATGCATTCATAGAATGTTAGTTCTTTATGCTTCTATATTAATTGTTTCCTTGAAAATTCCAATCTAATTCTTACTGAATCGATTTATTTTCGCAGTGGTATATGATCGCCGTAGTGTACATATATAATAGGTGGACGAAGAGCGAAATTAAATGTTTGGTGAACGGTCAATTGGCTTCGAGCACAGAGATGGCGTGGTTCGTTTCGACAAACGATGTAAGTTAATTTATGCTGCTGTCATTTTGGGTCGATCGTGCCCGTGCTTCGTCATTAAAATCCCCCGGGGCAAATGAAAACTGGTGGACCGCGGGTTTGTCAACAGTTTTCATTTCTCATGGGAGAAACGTCGCGCGCGTTAATGCTGAAAACTTTCCCGTAGCCTTTCGACAAATGTTACATCGGATCCACACCGGAACTGGACGAGGAGCGCGTGTTTTGCGGACAAATGAGTGCGATTTATCTGTTCAGCGAAGCTCTGACTACGCAACAAATATGTGCTATGCATAGACTGGGGCCTGGATATAAGGTACAAACGACCCTTTCACAAACACTGTCGCACAGGCGTCGAGTTGTCGAAAAATGTCCATTCCTAGAAATTCTGAGTGACACTGCTCGCAAAATGACAAGAAGATCAAAGTACAGTGAGCTTTCTATATATATCGCCAAGGTCTGGATGATAAACGTCGCAGAATTATCCCCACTACCGAGGGTACACCCCGTGAGGGGCCTCGGACTCCGAGTATTGTTGACGTATATCGAGAATTCACTGTAATTGTCGAGGTGCAATCCTCTTACTACAGATTGCGGATTTTTATGCTGCATTAGTTAGCATAGACGTTTATTTTTCTTCTTCGAAATTTTAACGAGTTGAAAATGATACAACAGTATTTTTAAATTGATTAAGTGTTGTTATTCTTTTTCTTCTGATGCACGCATTATTGTCATAAATGCAGAAAACCATTTTTTACATGGAGGTCTAGCTACACACTGAATTTGTATCATTTTGTATGACATTTGAAAATTACAAATGTACATTTTGCAGCGCTGTAGACGACATTATTTATCGCATAGTTGAGACATACGTACATTTTTAGTACCGTGGCTCTAATAATTTCATCGCCCACTGTATATTCATGTAGTCCATGAAGCAAAAAGATGACTGGAATATTAAAGGGGTGTAAACGTTTCTCGACAACTCAGCGTCGAAATGAAAGGTCTCTCCTGAATAATTGCGTCTTTAATTATACGTGAGCCTGTTAAATAATCATGACGTTTGCTTTTGTTCGGCCGCAGAGTCAGTTTCGTTTTGACAACGAGTGTTACCTGAACCTACCTGACAATCACAAAAGGGTGAGTGATGAGCCGGAGCTCACGAGCATGGTGGACCAAAGTATGCAAACTGTAAGCATTTTTAGTTTTTTTGTTTTCCTCCCGTTTACATTTGATTTGCACATTGTTTAATCACTCTGTTACTGCGTTCGAGCCCGTCAGAGGTAATTACCCGATAAATCGGCCATCACTACGAATATCTATTTCCCAGAACAATGAGTTTACTTTGGACGTTGCTGCGGCACATAAGTTTGTATCCGACGACTGAGTGACTGCTTGTTGTGAATCGCTTTCGTTTCGTACACATCCGTGCAACCGTTCCATTTCCACCACGAGTATCGTTTTCTTGCTCGTTCGAGGCTTCTTTGTCGTAATCCGTGTTGTATTCGGTTTCTTTGCTGACTTTTGGTAGATAGTCCCCTTTATCTTTTCGTTGCGTATGTAGCTGAACGTTTCGTGTGACTGTATCTTGTGTCGATAGACTCCGTAGAAGATTGCGCTACCCGATATGTCTGGTCAATTCGATTATTCGTAGCAAAGGACGCCGCCGAATGGGTAAACAGACTTTAGAATGACGTCCCAGGACTTCGAATGCTTTCCCGAAGATTTGCTCGTAGACCATTCATACTAACCACACTTTTGAAATGACTTATTATGTGTGACGGCACGTGTGTCACCTAACATGCAACCATCGTTCCCCATAGCCACGAGTAAACTTTGAAAGCTCGCTCTAAATGTCCTAAAAATGAAACAAGAAAAATATTAAATTTACTTCTCGATAGTTCCACTACATTATCCGGTATAAAGAAGAAGTGTACAATGCAATTTTTCTTAGCGTATTATCGCAGCATAATAAAATTTTTTCGCTATAGTAACTTCTAGCTAAGCGACTTAACGATATAGCAATTTATTGTGCCCGAGTTTGTCCGAACTTCCGTTTTGTTACATTCTGTTCGACTCGTTTGCTGCGAACGAATAAAGAGCTGCAGTTCATTCGTGAGAATAGCGCACAACTCGAGCTTTCAAAGGTTAATCACGATTTACGGCGGTGGAATAATTATAAAAGAGTTGCGAGAACACTGCTAACACCGTTACTTTGTAGGTGCTCTACGATGGCAAGCTGTCAAACGCAATTGTGTTCATGTACAACCCGGTGGCAACGGACTCTCAACTATGCCTGCAAAGTGCACCGAAAGGCAACGTCTCCTATTTTGTACATACACCGCATGCCCTCATGCTGCAGGTACGAATATATCTATATACATACATACATTGTATAGATATCGCTTTGAGACCGGCGCGGCGCGCCAAACGAGCGTTATCAAAAAGAACTAATCAAACTCCTCTCTGCTATCCTTTTGTAGGATGTCAAAGCTGTCATCACGCATTCCATTCACAGCACGTTGAACTCGATTGGCGGCATTCAAGTATTATTCCCTTTGTTCTCGCAACTAGATATGCCTTACGATTGCATAGCACCGAACGACGTGAAACGAGATCCAGCGTTATGGTAAATCTTCTCCCCTAAGTCGAACATTTATTCATGATCTCGGAAATCGATGATGTCGAAACGAAAATGTCTGGACAAAATCTTGCGCCTCCCTCAAGGTCCAAAAAATCAATTCCCAGTACTTTGCATTAGCTCGTTTTAAAGGGGTGAAAACAGTCGTTGAAGTCAAAAAACAAGTGCGATGAAAAATTTCATTAAAATTATCAAAATGTTTTTTAATATATACCTTCAAAATAAACTAACCTGTTTCGAACCTACGTGTATACATATACATACGAATTTTAAAATGCATAATCAGTGCATAGAACAATTTTTGTTGCTCCAAGATTATTTTCACCCCTCCGAAGTGACGATTGTAAATATCAAGGAATGTGTGACGAATATTTATTCGAACTCCACTATGACATATCAGGAGAAGATCAGTTGTTAATATGTATAACTTGATGAGCTTGTTCTTTATTATATGGAGGTCGGAAGAAATTGTTCAGACAGTAGTTAGTGGAGTCTGTATCGAGGTTTGATTTTCAGTTCGAAACTGTTGGGGTTTATTTGCGACCTGGTGGAAAGCTCGCAGACTGTGCAGCAACACATGGTACAAAACAGAGGATTTTTGGTAATTAGTTACATGCTGCAAAGAGCAAGCAGAGACCATTTGACCACGGAGGTCCTCGCGTCCTTCCTGGAGCTGACGAAACACCTGGTGACCTGCCTCAGCGCAAACAGCGACTTATTATTGAAACAGGTATCCATCAAGTCATGAGTTCGGTCTATAATACTACTTAGAACTAACTTGATTAGAACGAAGTTACCCGTACAGCGGATAGAACTTAGGAGCCAGTGGTATAGACGTAGGTTTACAAGGGATCGAGTCGAGAAGTTATAGCTTGCACGAAAGTAGAATGAAATTATGACACTGAACAGTTTGCTGGAGACAGGGTAAACAGTTGTTGAATTAGTTACAATAGATCGTACGTAAACCCCTGTGTACTTTATCGATCGGCCCAGTTAAGATAATTTCATCTTCATGCTTTTGATCGCAACGTAATCGGATAGAAACCGTGAAATCGGCGAAGCGTGTTAGGCAAGCGAAATTCACGTATAAGCATAGAATTCGAAAAAATTGTTTGGTACTTATCTCTTTAGCGGCCATCATTCATATTTAGGGGTGAAAATCGCTCACGACCCTACTTCATTCATATTTAAAGGATAAAAATGGTCCTGCAGGTTGGGGTTGTACGCCATATTTAATGCACTCGAATAAATCATATCGGAGTTATAAACTGTTAAATGTGGTGGAAGAGCATTAAATACAGTTCACGACCCCAATTTCGAAAGTCATTTTCACCCTTAAGATACGAATGATACGAAAGAATAAGTACCCAACATTTTATAAGTTTCCTCACCCTTATCAGTTGCGATACACATTTGGACCGTTTATTTTTAAAGTGGTGTAAATAAAAGTGAGATATCACATAATTTTTGTATTTGTATTTTTTTCTTTTATCAACAACACATGGACTTGCACCACTTTCAAAATAAACGGTCCATTTATTATTTGCATTGCTCAGCTGCAAGTAAAACGAAGAAAATTCCACAAAGGTTTGATGAGTTATCTTAACCAACACTTAATTAAGCTACAAAATAGATCCCAACTTTAGGAAATTGTACAATTTAGAAGAACAAAACTCGGTGTAACGAGGTGTACTTAGAAAACCGAATTAGGTGATTAGGGTTTGTATCCCCGAAAGTAGTGTGTACACGTGAAGATGTCCTAGCAAGAACGTAATTGAATCTTCTAGCAAGAGCCCTGAGAGACCGGGACCCCCGTATACTGCGACGCATTTATGGTTTAATCCCGCGATGCTTCCAAACGCTTCCACCCCCCTTATCCGCCCCTTCTGACAGCATGAGCGCAAGATTTCCAAAACGCGGACGTATAATTGTACAGTTCCCTCTTTTCCCTCTCTATAATATTCGTTGCAGTAGTATAAACGCGACGATCTGCTAGTAAACGCTGTGAGAATGTTGCGCGCTATCTCTAGTCTGTACGTATACTTTGTTTTCCCACCGTTTAATCCGTTCAGCATGGTTACATACTCTTTCATGAACTGTATTATGTTTAAACGAGTCTTTGGATCGCATGCAATCTACCGACTTTTAGGCTTCCTGATTTCATAATATGGCTACGCAAGACATTTCATTTCTTTGTTTGTTTCACACTATACCGCTTCCACGTGAGAACCTATCTGAATATTATTTTGCAACGCTGAAATATACTCTTTCTTTCTGTCTGTCTCTTTCTCTCTATCTATTTTTCTTCGCTGCGACAAATCTTTCCGAGTTCCCTTGCGTTTCGAGAGAGAAACGACACTACCTTGTTATTTTTTCTTTTCGTTTTTTTTTTCTTTTCGAGTTCTGGAGTCTGTAACGTTTCGCTTCGCATTCTTCTATCGAGGATGCCTATCGCCTTCAAGGAAGCTACTTTTGATTATTTTGTCTCTTTGCGCACAATCGAATGCCCGGACGTGTCCCTCGATCGCAGCTACATCATGAAATGAAGGAAGAGTATGGCGTCAGTGTCTATACAGCGAGAAAATGTCTTCATCGTCACCAATGTCTTCGGCATTGGTGCCACAACCTTGCTGACTTCAAAATTGTGTCCAATTCTCGGTATCGATTCCGTTGCATGAAAACCTGTCCACCCCTCCGAATAACTGTCACTCCCGAATCTTTCACGGCGGATTTGATCGGCACTATCGATTCTCGATCCTCGATTCCGTTTGCTTTCCATGTATACGACAGCATTGCACAATCGCGAGTGTTCCTCTCTACCTCCCACTTGACATCCTCAAAATCACTCGTGTGATGCACAAACTCGCAACTGGTGCAACCTGAGACCTCGTGTCCCGTCGAGGACTCCGTCCCGTGAGACCGTTCTCCGACGAGAAAGACGGAACGGTAAAACATACACACGAATGTCAAGACGCGGGTGTACAAACGGCCTAGAAAACTGATAAAAGTCGGCTAGATTGGTGTGTCCGAAGAACAGGCAGATCTATGGTGATGTAGTTGTTTTACTTTTCATTCCTAACATGGCAGCTATTGGATCACGTCCTTTTTAATCCCGCTCTTTGGATATATACGCCGGCGCCGGTGCAAACCCGGCTTTATTCGTACTTGGCCACAGAGTTTCTCAGTGACACGCAGATCTACTCGAACGTGAGGAGGGTCTCTACAGTATTACAAACGGTGCACACGCTTAAGTACTATTACTGGGTTGCCAATCCGCGAGCCAAGAGTGGCATCACACCGAAAGGACTTGGTGAGTGTTGCCGTCGGGGACTTTCACGCTCCCGAGTACCAAACAGTCAAAGTGACACTTGCTTACATTCAGCCGCGAGAGCGCGCTCGTCGAGACTTCGATGGACCCTTGTTAGAGCGCGCCTGAGAATAAATCAATCTTCTTGGTCCTCTGTTCACCGGACAGGACAAACTGACGTCTTGCCGCGTGATTCCCTGCGATAAAAGCTTTCTTTGATAATCATTTGACTGTTAAACATTCGCCGACATATTCGTGACACTTTACTGATTGCAACGACGCCAAACACGATGCAATTTGGATCATATTTGGATCATGTCGTCGTTATTTCACTATTTACATCAAGTGTCCTACTTTTGTGAAGTTTTTGTACTCAAGGTCACGTGAAGGTTACAATATTACAGGTCGTTGGATTCGTCTAGACCTTGGTTATCATATAAATATAATAAAAATATATCATTTTATTTAAAAAAAACTTTAATGATCTTGAAATCTCAAAAAATATAATATGGAACAAATTTTTTTGCCCATCATAATATTTGCCACTCTGAACCAACTAATGATTTCCTCTGAAATTTTTTTCTATCATAAAAAACAAGCGAGATATTTTAAATACTCGAGCTAAGTGAGACACCCTGCATATTGAAGCGTTACTATGAGTTGCCCGAAACAGAAAGGAACTCTGTTCTTGCGTGACTCTTACATTTACTGTATTCAAAATATAGTCTCTAGTCGATAAATGTCCTAAATATCTAGCCGATAATTGTCCCTGGCCAGACCCGTGTTTTGGACAATTATCGAATAGACACTGTACACTGGCGTGCATAATTAAAGAACCACCAAATTTTCGATCAAAAATTACCGCTTTGACTTGTTTGGTACTTTTATCTATGACGTTATACTACTGTCCGTGCCTCACAAGAAGTCCCGCGGGACGGCACAGGGATAAACAAGGCCCTCACCCTCTTTGTGTATCCCATGATGTCATGATGTCACACGCTACATGATACGCTACAAAAGTAGTAATTTCTTTTACGGGACTTCTTGTGAGGCACGCATGGTATACATTAATTTACTAACGTACAATCTTACACTTTTGTGACGAAATGCAGATGGACCACGACCTCAGCAGAAGGATATTTTGACAATACGCTCTTATATTTTGTTATTTCTGAAACAATTGATCATGATCGGGAACGGAGTGAAGGACGACGAGCTGCAAAGCATTCTGAACTACTTGACAACAATACACGAGGTAATCTAAAGGGTGACTGCTGTAAAAGACTGCGAGTACTGGTGATCATTTCGATTCGGTCGAGTTGTACGTGGCTCTGAAATTTGTCTACAGGATGAGAACTTGCACGACGTGTTGCAAACGCTTATATCGTTAATGTCCGAGCATCCGTCGTCGATGGTGCCCGCCTTCGACGCGAAGCAGGGCGTTAGAACGATCTTCAAATTGTTGGCAGCGGAGAGCCAGCTGATACGACTGCAGGCTCTTAAGTTGTTAGGTTTCTTCCTCAGTCGTAGTACACACAAGTATGAGCAAGTACCTTGTAAATAAACAAAGACCCAACCCACGACGATCAGAAATACAAGACATTCTCGTTACAGGCGGAAGTACGACGTGATGAGCCCTCATAATCTGTACACGTTGCTGGCCGAGCGATTGTTGTTGAACGAGGAGACACTGTCATTGCCAACGTACAACGTTTTATACGAGGTATTACTTTTTATTATCACCGTCAAAACCGTGTTTCACAGCAACGTCGCATCTGGCTCATTTGCACCATCGTAATCTCTGCTTTTTTATGCGAGGTGTGCAACAGTAGCTAGGAGAAAATTGAGTAGATGATTCTTCATAAAAATATTATAAGTTTAACGTCTTCCTATACCGTTCTCATGCGTCGCTATCGTCAAATCAGAGGGTCCTTAAATTATTAATATATGAAAACACAGACCAAAAATTTGATTACTCTCAACTTGTATCTTACACTGCTATGGAGAGTCGTTTCCAAGAAAAATTATTGTTGAACATTCCGAGTTCAAGTTTCTCAACTTGCCTAGTAACTCATTATTGATTCAAGATGGTGGATAAACGCTACTAACAGGAAATTGTATATTGATGTATAAAATTACCGCACATGTGCGTATATAGAGCACATAATCCAACGCAAATGGGTTATTTCTAAATCTGACTTCTCAATCCTACCGAAAAAAATTGTGGTTAATCCCACAGAATTAATTTTCGGAACGTTTCTTTCAGATTATGACGGAACACATTAGCCAGCAGATCCTCTACGCTAGACACCCCGAGCCGGAATCCCATTCCCGTCTAGAGAACCCAAGTAAGACCACAATGATCTTCTCGACTCAAGAATCTTCAGAGGATACTCATTTTCGATCTCGTTTCAGTGATACTAAAAGTAGTCGCGACACTGATACGACAATCAAAGCAAACGGAACAACTGTTGGAGGTGAAGAAGCTGTTCCTCTCGGACATGACGTTGCTCTGCAACAACAACCGCGAGAATCGTCGCACGGTTCTGCAGATGTCCGTGTGGCAGGAGTGGCTGATAGCCATGGCTTACATCCACCCGAAGAACACGGAGGAGCAGAAGATATCGGACATGGTGTACTCGTTGTTTCGCATGCTACTGCACCACGCGATCAAACACGAGTACGGCGGATGGCGTGTGTGGGTGGACACGTTGGCCATCGTGCATTCCAAGGTAAAATCGTTGGGGTCGTCGACGATCCCGGTATATACGGTGCACCGAATTCATTTTCGGGATTTCAGGTATCCTACGAGGAATTCAAGCTTCAGTTCGCCCAGATGTACGAACATTACGAACGACAGAGGTCCGATAACATCACCGACCCTGAGTTAAGGCAGCAGAGGCCGATCAGCACTATCTCCGGCTGGGATCAGCAGCATTCGGGGAATAATGGATACAACAAACCGTCGCCCTGGGGAAACCAACAGAACCATGACGCGCAACACATTGAAAGAAACTACAAGGTTCGTCCGCCATCCAGCTATTAATGCTTTCGTTAATCCTGGACAGGCTTACTAAGAATATATTTGTTCGAAGTAATTGCACAACAATGAGTCAGAGCTTCACTCAGCGTTCAGCAATGAAAACAAGATAACCCCAATGCGAACCAAAGAGTCTTTTGTTTATAAAGCGTTCTAAACACTGTGATCACTTTGCTGGTTTCAATTGATTGTTTCTAGGAGTTCGACGCACCAGAAGGAAACGACCGACTCGAGGAGTCCTGCAGCTGCGACCTGAACTCGATAGACAACACCGAAAGTGACGGGAGTCCAGCGATCGTGAAGTCGCACAGCGAGGCGATGGACACTCCGCAATCGAGCGAGGTGATATCCTTGGACTCCAGATTGAGCGACAAGCCGGAGACCCCGACGACGGCGCGGGAAGTGCACACAAACACCCCGACGATCCTCGAAGAGGTCAACAGCGAGGCAGTGTCCATACCAACCACCCAGGAGACCAGCGAAGTGATATCGATCGAGAGCTCCAGCGACTTGTACAGCGAAGTGCAGAAAGTCAAAGGATCCAGTCCTGATTCGATGGTGGTGCAGGAAGCTTTGAAAGAGGACGAGGAGGAGCCATCGGAGCAGAAGCCTGAAGAACCTGTTGCCGAACCGGTACCGACCGACGAACAGAGCAAGGAGGAGGAAAGTAAAAAGGAAGAGGAGCCGGAAGAAGAAAGTAAAAAGGAAGAGGAGCCGGAAGAAGAAAGTAAAAAGGAAGAGGAGCTGGAAGAAGAAAGTAAAAAGGAAGAGGAGCCGGAAGAAGAAAGTAAAAAGGAAGAGGAGCCGAAAGAAGAGACCGCGACCAAAGACGACGCGAGCGCGTCTGAAACTGTTCCAAGTGTTCAGGAAGACGCTGCTGTGGTCCCTGAAGAGGGCGAGGAAGTCAAAGAGAAGTCTAACGCGACGGAAGAGCCGGACAACGACGATGTTGGATCCAGCACCGCGGAGGTCTCCGAGAAAGCCGAAACAACGGACGAGACTGCGACGGAGATCGTCGCCACGATGGATGAAGTTGCTACAGAGACTATGGTGTCCGCCAGCGAGACACCGGAACCGTTGACCATCAAGGACATCGAGAAGCTACAATTGGAGAATGACCGGGAGATCGTCGACAGCGACACCTCGGAAGCGTACTTGACGCCCACGGAGAACCAAGAGAACATAGGCGACATGAAGAGCAAGATTCCGGATGGAGAGAAGATCGAGGAGGACGCGAATGCGAACGAGGAGGTCGAGAGCCCGAAGAAGGAGGCGATCGTGGAGGCCGAGATCAGCGAGAACGATACCGAGGAGAACTCAAAGAATCCAAATTGCTCAACTAGCGTAATAGAAAGTACGGAAACCAGCGAGGAGAAGGTAGACGTAGAAGAGGCGAACGTGGAATCAGTAGTGACTAGCGAGTTAAGTAGTGAGAAATGCGCCGCGGACTCTGTTACGGAGGACAAAAGTGCTGTTATTAATGATAACGACGACGAGAAGGTAACTGACAAACATTCAAGGGAGCCGTCCACTATTTCTACTAACGTAAGTGATAATAAGTCAGACATTCCAGTGAGAACTGACGAGCTAGAGGTAACAGATAGTGTTTGTAGTAATAGCGATATACAAAGTTCTGTAGATAATGTGACGCAAGTGCCAAATCCTAAACAGCAAATTCCAACAATATCTACGGTCTGTGATGCAAATAAAAATATGCCCGACGATGTGCCTCAAATCGTTAATTCTGCCGTGGTCGTGAGGGACAGCTCGTTAGTGAACGACGTAGCCCCAGATCACGTAGATACCCATCGCAGATCCAGCCTGCCGGCTGTGCCCTCCGAGACGGCCGCTGATGAGAACGCAAACAGTAACGAACCTCCTTCTTTACCTGTACCCTTGCGGAAAACATCGTCACCCCAGAAACGACCAAGGAGTGCCTCAACATCCACGCAAGTGGACCCCAATCATTTTGGTAAGACATCGATTCAACCTCACCTCCTCAGACTGCTTTATTCTCGAAGATCTCGTTGACCACTTCATTGGATGCTCCTATTCAAATTATTTTAAGACGCTGTCCCATCAGTCGATCTATTAGTACCTACACTGTAGAATTTAATTTATTCAGGCAGTTCTAATTCCGATAACAGGGGCTCAAGTAGACGGGATAACATTTCATTCAAAACATCTAAGGTTACCTTCATTTCTAAAAAAGATAGTGCAAACAAAAAAATTACATACACCATTACATTGCTTCTAAATAACAGTATTTCATTTTTGTCCAATATTTATTATTTGCAAGAAAAACGCTGACTAGTAATAGCATGAACACTCTGTATAACCAAAACGAGCTGGAGAGGACACCCCTAAACACCTTTGTAGTCAAGCAAGTCACTTGCTAGCCATCAGAATTGAAGTTAGACGAAATCATTGTAAAGATGGACCCTATCTGAGGATTCAGCAGAACAAAATCTAACATTTCATGTAGTTCGTATTAATATTCATACATGATGTTCTTTCTGTTGCAGAATCAAAAAGAGCCAAACAAGCCAATCCTCCAACGAGACCAATGTTCAGTCCAGGACCCACCCGACCTCCTTTCAGAATACCAGAGTTCAAATGGTCCTACATACATCAGAGACTACTCTCGGATGTTCTCTTCTCGTTAGAAACAGACATTCAAGTTTGGAGAAGGTACGAGACTTATATGCATGAAATGACATTATTAATGTAGCGCTATTAATCTTGCTCATTGATACCAGTTTCGTTGCACCAATTAGGATCTTAGAAGCATACACTGAACGCAGTGAAGTAATTTGAGACGTTTAATGAACGTGTTTCAGTCACTCCACGAAGTCAGTGTTGGACTTTGTGAACAGCAGCGAAAACGCAATATTTGTTGTTAATACTGTTCACCTGATCTCGCAACTGGCCGACAATCTGATAATAGCCTGCGGAGGATTGTTACCACTTCTAGCATCAGCGACCTCGCCGAACGTATGTATCTGGTATTTTCTGTATTTCTTTTTACTTTACATAGAAGAGTGTAACCAGGCGATGAGTTCGTTTTTACGGAGATCCTTTTTTTAATTCGTGCTTGGATATTCATAGAGCGAATTGGATGTAATTGAACCAACTCAGGGGATGCCAATTGAGGTAGCGGTTTCTTTTCTGCAAAGACTAGTCAACATGGCTGATGTACTTATCTTCGCCAGCTCTTTAAATTTCGGTGAACTGGAGGCCGAGAAGAATATGTCTAGTGGCGGTATTCTCAGGCAGTGTTTACGACTGGTTTGTATTATCGTCCACGTAGTAATTTAATTTCTTAAACAAACACATCAACTACTCTTGCCACAACTATAAAGGTCGCCCCCGTCTGTCTTTAATCTTCAAAGATAGTTTACGAACAGAAATTTCTGTGAGAAGTTGTAGTCCCCTTTGTACGAAAACGAAGCAAAACATTGTTGAAAAGAGTCACGTTAAACGTTTGCGATGCACATTGATTAGGCTCATCGTGTTAATGCACTTCACAACAAATGATATCTGTTATAGATAACACAAACACCAATTCCAAGTTGGCCTCGTCTTTCACACTCTCTCATAGTAGTGTTGTTTCTACGTTCATATATTTTTTTTTATGATTACAGACAACGATTTTGTTTCAAATTTAATCGTTAGTGAAAGACAAGGTTCATCTAGATTGGGAATGTAATAAAAAAAAAACCATTCTGTTTATATACAGGCTGTTCCACTTACGTTGAACACTATGAATACCTTTCTTAATTGAGATCGGATGCAATAATGTCAGAAGAAAGCATATTTTGTAAAGGCCATATTCTTTTAGAGTTAAATTTTATTCAATGACCTTCGAAGATGAAAAATCTAATATAAATTTAGACAAGACATTAAATTTGATACAACCTATATAAAATACTAAACATTGTATGAAATATTTTAGATAAAATAAATTAAATGTTTTCCTCGGACATCTTGTTAGATCATAAAAAATTGGCGAGGTATTTAGAATGTTCCAGTTCGCTAGAGCATCCTGTATAATACACGTACACATTTGTGTTTTATAGTAACGGTAGACGTTAAAACTTTACTTATAAATGACAATTGAAAATGAAAACAGAATGAAAGAGTAATGATTTGATTGCAAAGCCAGAAGGAACCAATTAAGTCGAAGATACAAAGGTACCAAGATTTTGAAATTTCGAGTATCAAAATGTTCCCAAACCTGAACCCTGACACTTTAGTAGTCTACAAGTAACTTCTTACGAATAGAAATAGTCCTTAAACCAGCAGTGTGTTAAATAGTTGTAATACTATTGGCTTCTGTATACGTGTGAAATAGAATACCATCTTTTACACTCTACATTTTTGTTATATTCATCTGATGAAAATGCTTCTATAGGTCTGTACATGTGCTGTTAGAAACTGCTTAGAGTGTAAAGAACGTGGCAGATCGTACAGCATGTTAGGTCGGCAGATTGGTACTAGTAATAAATCACAGCACATACAGTCTCTTATACGAGGAGCTCAAACATCACCCAAGGTACGTTTCATCTGATCAAACTTAATTTACATAGACAGAATGTGTATTACTGTCATCTATATTCGACAAATTGCACACAATGCATACTTGTCCAGAGCCATTTCGTATAGAAGAATAGCTTTCACAGTGATCATCGATGCGAGCTGCTTAATCCCAGAATAAAATGGAATTTTTATGTCCTACAGAACATTGTGGATAATCTGGCCCATCAATTAAGCCCTGTTAAAGATCCTGAGAAATTACTTCAGGACATGGACGTGAATCGTTTAAGAGCTGTGATATACAGAGATGTTGTAAGTACATATATGCATATATACAATACATCAGTTATTTTGTGTTACATTAATTTATATTACAATAAAAGCTAAATGAAATCGAGTCATATTATTAAACAGAATTAAATTCTGGTCTAGATGTTTCTTAATATTAAAGGGTACATCATCTTTGTCATTTTAGGAAGAAACCAAGCAGGCCCAGTTTCTGTCCCTGGCTATAGTTTACTTCATCTCTGTACTAATGGTATCAAAATATCGTGATATATTGGAACCACCAATATCTCAACGTCCACCAAGTCCAGTTCAAACTATACAGACTAACGGTGCTAGTCTAAGACCAGGCAGTCCATCAGGTAAGATACAACACCGCTCCTCTTTCAAACAGTTCATTGCTACAAAGAAGTACATAACATTTCTTTAATGGAACTTATTGTACATTTGTCAGGCAATTTTTGATTTGACACAAATAACCATCTCATAACATTAACATTGTTGACAGTATTTTGAGGTAAACGATCAGGATCATTTGCAATAAATGGCCATAGTGTTTGTTGACCCGATAATTAGAAATAGGGAGTTATCAGCGACAGGAGCTTTTGAAAAGATGCGTTGATCAGACATGCAAGGAGTACTTAATTTGATGTTGATATTCAAACATGCATGTTGAGTTTCGAACATATATATGTGTTAACCCTCTAACAAACTGTACACAAAAAATGTTATTGTTCAATAACAGAAAATTAATATTAACTGTATCTAGTTATTACTTCAAAACTCTTACGTGTCAGATATATCTTGTTGTGTCTATTAATTGTATTCGGAAATGAATTCACCTCCAAAATCAAGTTTTCCGCAGACTGTAAATGTAACACGATATTGTGGCATGACTAAAATTATAATATACAGGCATGTTTCATATGTTTTTTCAATCATTAAAAAATCTGCAATTCTTCAAGTATTATAATAAATTTTATTCTTGACATAGTCGAATGGTTTTTGAACTCTACTAACTAATCGGAGGAAATGAAAGTATTATATGTAACACAAATGTATGTGCAAATATGTAGCTAACATGGAACACTGTGCACTTTAATTGTGTAGCTGCAAATTCAAACAACAGCACAAACACACAAAATAGAGCGCATGTTCAATTGCACTGTATGAACTATTTTATATGTATCTGACAGTGAGAGTTTTGATGTTTGCCGAATGCATTAGCACTTTCTTTTACGTTCGGATACGTTCTTATTATGCCGTTATTACTCTTTATATTACAAAATACCAAATTTCTCGCCTCAAAGAATTTCGAGATAGTATATTTCGATTACAAGGTGTAACAGATAATGATCTACATTGATTACATTAAGTTTTGATTACATTACTTTGTGACAAACTGACTAATTGGTAACGTGTATCACTTAAATGTTGTACACTAACAATGTGTATGATCTATGAACTATGCGATGCTCCTGAATTTAGTACTTTATGTTTCTTTGAAATAATAGAGTGACTTAGTTGTTATGCAAGGTATAATATCATCCGTTATCATCATATTTACTGAGTTTCACTCTAGCAACGAAGATATTATGAATGTTAATAATGTTTCTTACATTTTTATACGATTAATGGTTGGTGACAAACTTTTCTTCTGAAGTTTGAAAGTACTTACGCTAATATAAATTTGAAAAAACTGTGACACACGTATTGATCTTTCGGATTTTAGTAAAAAAAAGACAACTAAATAAAGAACAAACCGCAAATGAACTGAATTTTTAAAGATTTGTTTAATGATGCAAACTATCTCGGACATAAATAACTATAATTCTAAACATAAATAACTAATAACTCTGAGCAGTATAAATGGTATTAAAGAAGGTCAAGACGATATCACTAACATTGAATGATTATAACTAGACTGAAGATTTTATGCATTTATGACAATAATGAGTAGCTGTAATTTGAATCAGTAGAAAGAATTGAAAAATTGAAGGAATTTCTAAGTACATGACTCAAATTTTTATTTTGCATAGATATCCACAGTCTACTTATGACATTGCATAATAATGGAAAAATATTACCTAGGATGGGCACTGCTAACAGTGGTATTTTTCTTCAATTAATCTTTCCTAAATCCCAGCTAACAATACTCATATGGAGAAAATGTGTATGTCTACATGAAAAGGATATTTATTAACTCTGGCATTCTAGTACACAATTACCGGGGAATTATGCTCTAGAAAGACTCGAGCAACATATCAGACAGAGTGAAACCCAGTGTGTGAAGATCAACTAAACTGAGAAGCAAAAGTTTAAGCGTCTCGTGCAAAATTCGAATCTGCAGGTTTTAAGTCTGGGACGTGAATTTTAATACAATTACTCGAAAGCTTTGTCAAGACTTTGTGATTAGGCTGGTCGCAATTATCAAATGATTGCTATGTTTGAACTGGTCGACACTGCTATACGAGGTCACGCGAGAAATGTGCGAGTTTTGGGGGCGGTTTAGTGTGGCCGAGACGCCTAAATTTCTGTTTTTGGTCACGTAACATGAAGATAGGAGAAAATGCACGACAGATACGAGGGCTTAGCGATCGAGAATCGGTGGTAACGTGGTAAATGTGGTTCCTCAGCAGATGGGAATGGTGGTGGAGGAGGGCGGCCCCTGTTTCCACAGTGGTCTCACCACGTGTACCCACAGTTCCTCCCGGGATCTCACCCTAACGCCAATGCGAATGCCAATGTCAATGCCAACCACCACATCAACCAGCACCACCACCAGCACCCGCTACCGGCTGCCAGGCACTCTAACCGCCAGCCCCCCTCCAACTATTATCTCCCGAATCACCACAGTAATCATTATAACCATCATCCGAATAACCATAACTATCATCGTCATCATCATTACCATCATCACAATAACAACAATCACCACCATACGCTTCAAAAGCATATCGATCAGCCCCGAAATCTCTGTCATAGAAACTCCGGTGTCGGTCTGCAAGGTAACTCGATTGCCCGAACGTTGTTCCACAAGAATGCTCGAGTTCGTTTCTTTCGCCTGCTCGAAACTATATATATATATTTTTTATTTTGTTTACCTGCCGTTCGCCTATCTGCCGGCGAACAAGACTATCTCTATCTCTTTATCTGTCGCGACACCTCTGCGTTTTTTCCGTTACTCGTTCTTACGTTTCCGTTCCTTTTCAGTTGCTCGTTTCTGCGTGGTGTTGACGTGCCGGTATCTATTTGTCCGCATGTCGCTGTTCACTGCTAAAGAGATTCAAACTGTTCTCAGATGACACGCTAGTTGATAGTAGCCCCAGCAAAGATTGATTCTGATCACTGCGGATCTTTATGTACACTGAACGTTTCTTGACCGCGGACTAGAGATAAACGCAAATGTATTTCTTTGACGCAGAGTTGTGCAGAATGACAATTGAATTAATCCAGGAATTATAATTACGAAGTAATTGAATCACATTGTAATTCAATCATATTGTAATTTATAATTCAGATCTTCGTTCAATTAAATTACAATGTAATTCGTAATTGCAATAGAGTACAATTATAAAATACTTTGCAATTAAACTACATCAATTACGAATTACGATGTAGTTAAATTAAAATTAAAAATTAAAGAGTGATAAAGTAATAGGTAATAAGAGATTGAAAAATCCATGTGAAGGTTTCAAACAGAAGGAATTTATTATTAAATTTCAAACATAAATATAAAAGGCAGAAAAAGGAAGTTGAAAGGTAGTTGAATTACTATATTATTGAAATATAGTGTAATTCAATTGTGCAATTGAATTACAACGTAACTGAATTAGCACAACTCTGCTTTGGAGACTGTAATTCTTATACAATGAATTCAGAATCGATTTCACAGATTTGTTTAATCTTTCGTATGCATGATCGTATAACTATGTGCAAAATATAATTAAGGGCAGGCATATTTATTCCCTGAATGATGCTCGCAAGAGAAACATAAAATGTTCTTGCATTCGTCTGGCAAGGGCATAGATTGCATTAGCAAGAGACTTATAAGTAAATTGTTCGGTATAGACAGCAGTATCATTAATAACTAACAAGCTGTCTCGAGATTAATATTTAAAAGAAAAATGATTAAGCTTCTTCTAGATACAGCACATTTATTACAAATCCTATTAATCCTTTGACGTGCAAAGACGTTTCAAATACGTCACGTCAATGATAAATAATAAATAGTATCTTTGATTACATCGAATTTCACTTAATTCATATGTGCAAGGGATAACAGTCTTTCCGTAGGCAACGTGGTAATATCAGTGCATAAACATCCGCAGTCTGACCATAATCATGCTCGACGATTGGTCAGCCAGTATTACGAAAGACGAATCAGTTGGATAATTAAACGTATGATTGTCCAGGTTAAATGGCTTTCAATGAATTCATGCATTTATGTTCCTCGATAAAAATTTCTGATTCTGAAACAAGTGTTTCGTCTGAGAGGGCCTTCCAGGTTTGTTCGACACGCTCAGACACATGCACGTGCACGTACATCGACACACACGCGCGCGCGCGCGTGCACAGAATTGTTGTTTTCGTTTAATTTTGCAGGAATGAAACCGTTTGAATTTCACCGCTCCTTTGTGTTTTCGTTGTTGGTTTATTCCTAGACGGAATCTTTAGTTCCTCAGTTGAATAAGACTTTTCTTAGGAAAAAGAAAGTTCGTTCATGGAAACGTTCTTTCTCAAAACGTCTGAGTCGAACAGACGTTTTGATCGTAAAACTTTTGTTTACAAAACTTATTTATGCAACATCTTCGTTAAGATATACTAATCGGCCATTATCTGAACGCTTGGAACGCATAACACACTTGCACACAAGCTCTACGTATGGAAAAGGCGCACTACTTGCATACCATTTGCCAGCAAATCAACATGTCTGCATGTTCGTTAGAACGCAGCCGTACTTTACGCCGTTAAGTTTTCTTTCTAACACTAAACGCAGGACTTAATGAAGAAAAGATGTATACTGTAGTCATAACTCTCTTACTGTTTCAACACTTGATAGATTTATGGAAGATCCGTGACTTTTATGAAACTTGAACTCCTTTACTGTTAGTCAATAACTTTCGTAAAATTAGCTATTACCGAGTACGCGATGAAGTTTTTAAACGAATCGATCTATCGTTTATTATGTTCGCTGTAGTGATCATATATGATTTGATTTGAGAGATTTATCCGAGGGGATGGGAAACTGTTCTCATCGGATAGCGAACCAAAATATATTTAGGTAATTATTCGGAGTAGGGGGATCCTCGCGGATTTCAATGACTTTGAAATACGTTGTCAAGGTCATCATTCTGATCCTATACATGTTACCACCGCCTTGTCTCGCCTTGGTTTGCGAGATATTCGCAGAAAACTGTTCGGATCGGGGACCAAAAATAACAATTATTCTAAAATTTTCTACGACAGAAATCATTAATAAAAAGTGGATTATTATTGAAATTTATAATAATCTACACAAAATACAAAGAAAAGAATTCGTGTTTGCCATATTCAATTTTGATTGTAACAATTAATTTTACGAATAAAAAATTTATTAAATAATTGATTGTCTTTTTGACAACCTTTTCTGAGAAAATGACTATACAAACCTCAGCTAGATTAGGTATTTTAATTTCTGTTGAAATTGCCAAAGACCACGGAGTGGTTATAGTTCTGTAGCTATTTGAAAGGAATCTTGTTTAGATTTGGGTAAGGTCCTTCTTGGAGTAGATTTAGTAATGTATAAAGTAACAATTAAAACTGATAACTCTCAAATTTATTAGTTCATGTTAAAATCAACATTACACTGACTTGGAAATACTTCAGCCATTATTTATAGGAAAACATGTATAGGGAAAAGTTGTTCAGTATTATGCCCTCAACAACATATTTCAAGGTAATTGAAATCGGTAAGGATACCCCTATTACGAATAATTACCGATATTTATTCTGTTGATTAATTCGACGGAACCGATTCCCTGAGCTTCAAATCGTTAAGCAGTTTTGAATGCTTGAATTACACACCAATTGCGCTTCGTTTGTCCCATCCGTTTGAGATTCCTGCACTATAATTGATCTCCTTTCCTATAAGATGCAATCGACGTCTAGCTCGTCGAACTCTAGCAATAACGTACAAAACTGTTTAACTACCAAGGTAGTCTTTAAAAGTTTGAAAACAATCCTTAAACCTCGCGTGAGCAACCGAGCGCCATTTGCTCATTACCATCGACAATGCGTGCCAATTTCTCCGTTTTCGAACGTTTGAACATGGTAAAAAGCCTCTAGATTTTCGTTGCTCACGCGAAGGTGACGACTAGAACTCACTTTTTAGTAGATTTTCGAACCAGGTAGTGACGAGAGTTTTCACACGAATGCAATCCGTCGATCGCATCAGCGTTCATGTCATGTGCTTTTGCAAGAAAATGATTATGCCCCGACAACGGCGGATAGTTGCATACTGTCACACTGTAAAAATGTGTTCCCAGGAAGCGGCGGTATCATGAGCCAAGCTGGTTCTCAAGACGACGGCGAATACGAAGTTATAATCGTCGACGAGAACAACTCGTCGATCCTGGCGGATCACGACGTTACCTCGTCCGGGCCCCCATCGACCAAGGTAAGTGACCAAGAGGACCCTGAAATATTTTACACCGTACCTGTTCGATAAGATGCAACGTTCGCTGCACCTTGCTCGAACGTGCGACGAAAATATATAAAACGTTCTACCCGTACGAAAGACGTGCGTACATCGGGATTTATTGATCCGATATAGCTCAGGTAAAACTCTCCTCTGAATCTATGCTCAGTATCACTTCCGTGTAATCAAGCAACGAAGATCTAAGAACTTGTAATCCTCATGTAATCCACGGACGAAATTTCTTCTTGATGATCTCACTCTTGAGACTGCATGCTCTTCCCTATGAGAAGGAATGCGATCCCGTTTCATTCGATATACAAATCTTTCAGCTTATAATTGTACGTAGTTTATATTATTGGAGCGTTGTCGAAATTACTATTGAAAGAATTTAATGATTGTCTCTCGCAGTCATGATCTTTACGGGGTGAGAGACGTTTGAAGTGGTCGCCGCAATAATTGAACTTTCAACGGGAAAAAAGTATGTTGAAAGTTGTTCACTTTTGTGGAAGATTCGTACAGAGTTGAATTCTCGTCGAGGACAGACAGTCGACAGTCATTATATAGACTGCGGATTTGTATGCACAAAATAAAAAATGTTTGCATTGATTGCAAGACACAGCAGCGAAATAACAATTTCTTTCTTCTTTTAATTACTTTATTCAGCTGAAACCAATACGCTGACATCCTTAAATCTTTTTAGTATGTCCTCTGCTTTAAATTGTCGTTAACCATTTTTGTCATAAATGCATAAAATCCGCAGTTTAGTCATTAGTCTTTGCGAAGTGAAACGATGTACAGTGAGTTCTCGGTATACATATGTCAACGATGTATATCACGCATACCTTGGCGACATATATAGAGAAATCACTGTAGTCTTCCTTTCTCTTCGTGAATACGTTGAATGTGGTAATTAATTGCGTTTAGAATAATGTCTTCTACGGAATGAAATAACTTTGCTATTTTTTTCCGTCTGAGAATATATTATTCGGATGGCCTTACTTTGAACACTCACCCTGTACGTTCTGTTGTACATATCCAATTCTTTTTCGATACTTACTGCACTTTTCTAACACGCACGATCTACGGTCGTAATAAAAATTGATCACTTTTCGCAAACACGGTCCGCTTTGCATTCTTTTATTAATCTAATACTACTTTCCGATTCCTCTTCTGTAGTCGTTCGAAACTCAGAATCTACTTTAAACTGTCGGTATAAATAACGAACAGACTGCATGCGTCGTGAGTACTAAGCAACACGAGAGATAACGAAATCAAATAAATTTCGACGTACAAAATCATTCGATCCCGTCCCCATTGAAACGTTCTTTTAGAAGTAGTTTATATTATAGTTCAGATATTTAGAAAACCCTTGAGTAATGTCTAAACAATTACCAGTAAATTACAGTCTTTGCTACATCCAGCATGTAGTGTATACTTAGCGTTCTTCTGCACTTGTGTACTCCAGAACAACAGTTTTATGTAATTGTTGCAGAGTGTCCAACACGATATGGGCGAACTGTAGCTTCGAAACGGTGAAAGATACAGCGATTGTTTATGCGAGCACTCTAATAATAAATTAATTTTAAATTAATTTTCTTTTTAGAAAATAACGGTACGTTTGCCGTAAAAAAAATCCTAGAGGATTGTTTGTCCATCTTTCACCATTTCGGATCTGTGGCTTGCTCCAGTTGGGCAGCCTGCAAATTAATGATCCATTATTACTTAATACTTAGTATAGTACTCTTAAATCGAGAGTGTTAACGCGCGTCAGACTGTCCGGAAAGTAAGCTCGATCCGGTTGTTGTATAATTTTACTTCCCCGAGAGATACCGTACCCGATTTCGATCTCCGATAGTTTCGAGCATGCGATATCCTTTACTTTCGTATTTCTTTTCTGATCGTTAACTTCCTCTGCTTGCATTGCTATGCGTACTAACTACTGGTTCTGAAGGGAGGTCACAGTGGTGTACCTCGGCCACGGACAATTCTCGAGGATTACACCTCGTCAGAACCAACGCTTGGCTCTACGACAAGGCCCGAACCACTGCCACGAACTATCCAGGTAAAATTTGACTTGCGTACGGACCCGGTGAAACGAATCTTTAAACAGCAATATCCCCCCACCTCCCCCACCTCCCACCTCTACCCCCCTCACCCCTTTCTCCGTGTCAAACAATTTTCCGTTGTCTCCACATGTCGATGTCTCTACACCATTGACTGTCCACGTTTTGGGAGCGTTCGAAAACACTTTGCTAACCGTTCGCACGTTCTCTGCCCCCCGAGAGCGAGAAGGAACGCAACGGGAATGCCCACTCGACGGGTACGCAATGAAAATCGTTTACAAACGGTACAATGAGAAACAGTTCGTCAGTTACCAGAGTTCTTTTGTTTTCTATACGGTTCATGGGCGTAAAACTATGCAAGCGACACGGCGCGCGGCCCACTGTGGTCCGGATCGGAAAATTCAGTGACATTTAGTCCAAAAACGAACTTTCTCCTAATCAATGAACATTATTTCTTAAATGTCCACGGACCTCGGAGATGAAGAAATTAGTACAATTTAATAATTATTATAGTCGTAACGAACATTGAAACTTGGACGTTTTAGGAACAGTAGTTTTCACCACAAAAATTGCTTCTCTTTAATGTGATTTCCTGACGATCCTACTTAATATTTTCTCTCGCTTTTTTTTTTTTTAGAAAATAATTTCTCTTTAGAAAATAATATTTCGAATACAGATGGGAACATTTGTAAAATTTTTTACATTCAGAACGACATTTCCCAAGTTCCACATCCGGACAAATCGGAAGATTTTCAGTATCTTTTTCCCTATATAATTATGCAAGAATCATTTCCCACTTCAAACCACTTTCAAAATTATTGTTCTTGTTATTGTTATCGGTGTATGTATAGATTGGTATATTTGATTAAATGTCTTTTAAATGTGTACATTTTTACAATAATTTTGCGTTTACACCTGATGTAACTGATATAGCCATTTTAAGAAATAATTCTTTTCTTACTATTCTATTTAAAAAAGATAATGAACAGTAAACGTTTTTTAATATCATTGCTACATTTATAGATATCTATCGACGAAGGTTTGTGAAAGTGATTCTAAACACTCCTAACGAACTGTTTAGATTATAGAGTATACATTGTATAAAATTGTTTGTCACGACATTTAAAAAAAGTTTATATTTCGTAGCAGTTGAGAGAGTATCATTGAGAGAGGCTCGTTCTGAAAGATTCAAGACAGTTTTTCTATTACTTATACCATATATTTTATTGCATTTATGATTTTATGTGTGGTATATATTTATTGTGTATTGTACACACAGTCTAAAAGTCTATCATTTACCTATTACCAATTTAATAACGTAACAGTAAAGGTAAGTTTCATTGAAAGTATTCTTTGCATTTGATACTGTCCATTATTATTATGACTCAATTTTAAAATAAATTAAAAATCACTGTTTAACGAATGCAAAACATATTTAGTCATCAACCATTGAAAAATTACTTTAAATATTTTCAGCGAAGATTTCATTGCAATGTTTCTAATAGTTCATAAGCTATAACAAAATGTCACTAAATTCTTCGATTCACGTCCGCCGTTGCGTCGGAGCTTGACAGTTTAGGACGCTTTTATTTCCTATTTACTCGTGCTAGATGACTGCGTATTATAGCGATGTTATTTGATTGCATGACGTAAACTGAGCGCATAGCACGCGAGATTTAATCGCAGAGTGTACCGTCCGATATTCCCATAGAACGTTCCTAAGACTGTTATAATAGACATCTTTATGATTATAGATTGTTGTTGGAACGAAAGCTAGGCTTTCGTTAGAAGTATCCAGTACCGTAGTCCGAGTAGACGTAGTTTTGTTGCAGAGTATTTTGAGCCAAAGTAACTTTGTTCAACACCGTTTCTATATCATCTTTTTTCATCTTCGTACGTTGGCCCCTAAATATTTGAGCAAAAAGAGCTATCAACCCCCCGCCCCTCCTCCGCGAAAATATCGCACTAGCACCACCGATCCGATGTCCCCGAATGAACAATCATTTCCAGATCGGTGTCTGCGCACATTCGCCGAGCGGTTGGCCAGTGCGTAAACGCTTTAATTAGTTTTCCTTTTGTACGAATTTCTCCCAGAGCAACGACTCCAGCGAGGAGACCGTGCACCGTAGCAACATTACCGCGGATGCCAGTCCGTCCGACGTTACCACCGACAATGAAAACAAACATAACTCCTCCGAGGAGGCTTGGACCGACGTGAACCTGAACGAGGACGGGGACACGATCCCGATCGCCAATCAGAGAGAAGATCCGCGGAACATTCACAATATCGCGCATACTCGCGGTAAGACTCCCGGTTCATTTATTCGACCACAACTTTATTATTTCTCGCTGCTTTCTCTTGTTTGTAGTTCATGAAGGGCATCGATGCAGAGAAATATGCAAATTTTGCAATCTTTAACACGTCTTCGCATCTTGTTTTTTAAGGGGCCTTCTGTGAATGGCCCGTTTTTCAAGATTTTTTTTTGAAAAATGTAACGCATTGATTGATTTAAAATTTGAGGTATCTTTTATTAACGTTATAATTCAATATATTCCAACAATGATTGTAAAACTAACTAAATTGTAATATAAGGTGAATATTTCGTTATTAACACTAAACGTACCGAGCTTATAATGAGCCTTATGAAAATGACAAGATTTAATTTATTTAGACTTTGTGCGGTTCTTATTGCAATGCGTTCTCTACTAAAGATACTTATTGAATCATTGCTGATGAAAGCATCTTTATAATTTCAAAAATTGTCAAATAAAAAATCTAGAACCGGTCATTTGACCGGTGGTGGTACGTTTAATGTTAAGTAACTAACAATTGTTATTGATAATGGCTACCATGAGCGAACTATGCTAAACCAACGTTGAACGTATAAAATTCGCGTATTCAACCTGTTAGCGTAAATAGAAAGTTCAAGAACGTTTTGAAGAAAGATGAATGTTTGAACACCTGATGAACGAGCGCGTTCGCATAATTTGACCTTCGGGGTGTGCAGGAGACATCCAAGACAGCGAGGGCAACGTCCTCGAGCAAGAGATGCTGGGTAATGCGGAACGCGGCGAGAAACCATCGGCGGAGATCTCGGTGGTTCGTGTTCCGGACAGATTGGTGGTGACTTCCGCGTCTCCACGACCTGATGAACTTCCGATCAAAGGGTTGGTCGATCACTTGCCGGTGCCGACACCATCCCGCGAGGCATCCCTCACGCAGAAGCTTGAAATGGCCTTGGGCTCGGTTTGTCCTCTCCTGCGCGAGATCATGGTCGATTTCGCACCGTTCCTCTCGAAAACGCTGGTCGGCTCCCATGGCCAAGAGCTGCTGATGGAGGGAAAAGGTACGTATCCTTTGGTGGATCCATCGATCAAAAACATCATCAGCATTTTGAGAATATGGTTTCGATACAACACGAGACGTACAGTGATTTCTTCATATATGTCGCCAACGCCTGGGTGATAAACGTCGCAGAATTATCGCGGGGTACACCCCGTCAAGACCCGTGTTGTTGACACATATCGAGAATTCACTGTATTTCCTTTATTTGTAGTAATTTTTGATCTCGTTTAACAAAGAGGCGCTCGAGATGTCTGAAAAACGGGCGCAAGCGAAATTTAATGAAAACTTTCAGACAAGAGAAACACCACGCTTTTTTGTGCGCGTAAAACGTCTCATCTGGACAGGGCCTTAGGCGTGCCACGTAACACGGCGATTCTCGTATCTAGTCGTTTACTTGGGAATATTAAACAGCCTCGCGCAAATAGATAAAGAAATAAAACCAGTAAAGAGTGGACGTATGGGACGTTGGGTCGCGCAGTTTAGATATGTCAGCGCGATAAATAAAATTCCAGGGATTCCTGGACGCGGAAAGGTACACGCGGTGATTTTCGTCACTTTCGTGGTCCCGTCCCGAGCCACGGTATTCAAATTAGTCGGTTTATAGTTTCGCTTAGGAAGATGGAACGCGTATTCCGGATAATCGACTGGCATTTGTATTCCCGCGGCGCGGCCCGTCCGCGCCACTTCGCGGACATTTTATATTCGTGGAACGTCGCGGATGACGGTCGTGGCACCACGTATCGATGCGCTTTATTTTCAGCTTTATTTCCAACAGGGCCCCGAAGAAGCGATCCATTCGTAGCGTTGTTTATAAATCACGCGACCCGGTCCCTTGCTCGCCGCGCTCGCCGTGTCCCTGTATATTTTACAACAGATCCTAAACAACCGTTCCTTTTTTCGCCCGTCTGGCGACCTTCGGCCCGGGCACCAGCACCCGTTACACACGCCCGGAGCTTTTAACGATTCCCTTCGGCTCTTGATTGCTAGGCCTGACCACCTTCAAGAACAGCAACTCGGTCGTCGAGCTGGTGATGCTACTTTGTTCCCAAGAATGGCAGAACTCCTTGCAGAAACACGCGGGCCTCGCGTTCATCGAGCTCATTAACGAGGGAAGGTAAGGAGGCTCATTATGATCATCGTTAGAACGACAGAGTTATAGGGCGTGCTGTAAACCGGGGGTACCCGGCGGAAACATTCCCGTTCCTATCGTAAAATGTTTTCGTTCACGTTTGCGCGCAGGTTGCTGTCTCACGCGATGAAGGATCATATAGTCAGAGTGGCCAACGAGGCTGAGTTTATCCTGAATCGGATGCGAGCGGACGACGTGCTGAAGCACGCCGACTTCGAGGTACGTGACGTTTTTCGTTTACAGCCACCGCGGGCCAATTAGTTCGGATGTTATGCCTCGACCGACGTTCGGCGAGTTCGGCTCTATGCACGAGACGTTCCAGCGGGTAATTATTGTGAAACTTTTTCTCTCAGTCACAGTGCGCGCAAACGTTGCTCGACCGACGGGAAGAGGAGCGAATGTGCGATCATCTGATCACCGCAGCTCGTAGGCGGGACAATGTCATTGCCAGCAGGCTCCTCGAGAAGGTTCGGAATATCCTGTCGAACAAACATGGCGCTTGGGGATACATGGATCCAATGGCTGCAAAGTAAGCTATCGTCGACACTGTTAGATCCAATGGTGAATTAACACCTTGCGCTAGGACCCGTGACGAAACAAGGAAATCAAATTCTATTTCATTGTTGTGGATGTACAGGCTGTTTCAGCCAACTCGATTATCTCGAACCTTACTTTCAATTACTTTTTCCACTTCATGGAAATCTGAAAACATAGATTTGAAATAACTTAAGAGCCAAGACTCCGTGATTCGCGATAAGGTCGACTGACTACGTTACCGACAAAATCAAGCAAAAAATGGTGCCTCAACTTTTTCGGCTTTATCTGAGAATAGTTTTCTCTGGGAAAGGGCTCATTCGAAAGAGGAAGGTTCAATTTAGCGCGCGCTGCTCACGAGCTGACCAGATTATGCAGACATTTGTTAATATAAGCGTTATAAATAGACACTTTTCATACTTTCTAATTTTTCTCGTTAACGTTAACCTTTTTCGAGTATATTTATATGACGGTATGTAGTTAAAATATATAACAATTACAATCATGTTTCGTTTTATAAACATGTGTGCAATTACACAGACAAATACATGGTTTTTTAAGCCTACGAGAGGTGTACGAATATAGTTTTTACACTCACTGTATATGGGTACTATATCGGGTTCGGTACAGCCTTATCAGTGCAATATCGGTATCGAAATCATGCCGGCTTTGTATCCTTGCGAACGAAAGAACTCGAATGAACACGACACTTGTGCACCACAGATTGGCCGAATACTGGAAGCTAGATGCTTGGGAGGATGATGCACGTAGACGCAAGCGTTTCGTGCACAATCCACTAGGCTCGAGCCATCCCGAAGCTACACTGAAAGCGGCCCTCGAGCATGGTGCACCCGAGGATGCGATCCTCCAGGCGCGTGAAGAGTTTCACGCGCATCTCGCAGCCTCGCGTGCACATCAGCAGCAATTGCAGTCGGCGGATCTCATGGACGACAGCGAGCTGTTGTCGGACGACAGGGATCTCGACAACGACTTGACAGGTTGGATATCCTCTGCTACGTTTCGTTTCATTTCCATTTCATTTCTCTTCCTTTCGCCCCGTTTCGTTTCGTTTCGTTTCGTTACCAAGCGTGACCAAGTTGCTAGCATGCCTTACCGTTCGAACACTGATATACTTAAGCTACAACGAGGTCGTGTTCTGTCAGGCCCGGTGAACATCAGCACGAAAGGAAAATTGATCGCGCCAGGTATCGTGGCTCCCGGAATTATCTCCGTCACGTCCACGGAACTTTACTTCGAGGTAGACGAGGACGACCCGGAGTTCAAGAAGATCGACGCTGAGGTGAGTCACAGATACCTAAAATTTCGAATCCGCGTTCAGCGTGCCGGTGACGTGTCATGCTGCTTCTTATCCGCCTTTACCAAAGAGAAATGTATGGTAAAAGTGTGCCTCGGTTAAAAACTCGTTTATTCATTTTCTGAGAAGTCCGAAGACCGGTCGTCCGCTGTACTTGCCTTAACCTCTTGTTCTGAGTCACACATTTTCATTAATATATTTTTATGTCCATCGATATCGATTATTTATGCATTCGCGGCAGTGAAAGAACGGAACGCGTGAAAGAAATATTATCGCGTTATTTGCAATTTCGAGCCATAAAAATGGTATCGTCTAATTAGCTGACATGTGTCACCCGCATGCTCAACCAAGTCTATAAAATTAGCCTAAGAATTTCAAAACGACGTTCAAGGGAAGCGTTTCAGAATGTACAGGCTGTATTTGAATTTTGATAAATATGTATCTCGCGGTCCTATAAAGATTAGTTGCACAACCGAAAGCTGCACTTGCAAGCGCAATATTTTTCAGGAATTGTGAAAGAGAGTTTAGAATTCGAACCGGCCTTTACGTGGCCAGCTGCATTTTCCTGCTCGCATTTATCACGCGTCATACGCAATCTTAATAATTAATCACTGTGTCAGTTCGTCCGCGTTCAGATACCGTCTATTACATGCATTTGGAGCAACTTGTTGCGTTCGCGAAGCTATCTCTTTGAAATATCGTGGTTCTGCAGATAATGTCGCCGTGCGCTGGAATACGGGAAGCCCTCTTGCGAAATAAGACTCCAAGGGAGACCATAAACAATTTTCGTAAAAATCGCGAGCTGCGCTAACGTTGACGCGCGTAATCACGCAACAAAGTCCAAGCGGCTGCACAATTAAATGCAGTGAATTCTCTATATATGTCGTCGAGGCATGGCCGATAAATGCGGAGTATACCCCGTGCGGGGTCAAGAAGATCCTAGACGATATATGTCCGTGGCTAGACTCGTGTTTTGGACATGTATCGAGAAAACACTGTACTATGATACTAAAAGCAACACCTTGTTTTGTTAGGCTATCCTTCGGATTAAGTTTTATCTATCTGTGTTCCGGCACATATTCTGCTGCTTGTGAAATATAGTTTGTCCTGAACGTTAATAGCGATCATTTTATTTTAATCTTGTTTTAGCTTACCACGGGTTTTATCTTTAAAGAGGAAACTTAATTATTAATCTCCTGAGCAAACTGCTTCGATTTGCCGAGAAATAAAGTAAAAGAGGAGTTTCTTTTCTCTTCATTTTTGCGTGAAAAATTTCAAATTTTAAGCTGATTATTGAAAAATTGTAATCGTTCGTAGCTCACTGAAACGTAGACCGATTTCAACGAAATTTTCAGAATATAGGCAGAGTGTCTCACCTAACTCGAGCATCTACCCAGATAGCACAGAGACGTCTTAAAGACGTCTTTAAGACGTCTGTCAAAGACGTTCAGACGTCTATTAGACGTCTGAATGTCCTACGAACGGCTTCCGAACGGCTTCTGAACGTCTCTGGAACGTCTTTGTGAAAAAACTGTACGTCTTAAAGACGTCTTTAAGACGTCCGTTAGACGTCTTTAAGACGTCTCGAACAGACGTATTCAAGACGTCCCGAAACAGACCCCTAGTACCACAAAAATATTAGACAGATATGTTTGTCAAATATTGGAAAAATATTTTTTAAGCCACATTTTTTCTTGTGAGAAAAATATTGAATTTGAATATTGTATACATGTACAAGAAATATAAATTGAATGTTTGATATAACAAAAAAATTAAATAAATAAAAAAAAATAAATTAAAAGAATGTTTTTCAGCATATCCGCGCACATTAACATTTTATGCTTTATTTATTTATTTATTTATTTAAAAATAAAAAAAATAAATTAAAAGAATGTTTTTCAGCATATCCGCGAACATTAACATTTTATGCTTTATTTATTTATTTAATTAATTAATTTATTTATTTATTTATAAATAAAAAAAATAAATTAAAAGAATGTTTTTCAGTATATCCGCGAACATTAATATTTTATGCTTTATTTATTTATTTATTTATTTATTTATAAATAAAAAAAATAAATTAAAAGAATGTTTTTCAGTATATCCGCGAACATTAACATTTTATGCTTTATTTATTTATTTAACTTATTTATTTATTTATCTATTTATTTTGATATATTATTTTGGATTTGTGATATATAATGTATAGTTTTATTATTAAACAATATTTATTGCTAACTTCTATTGCGAATATATATGTAATATATTATAATATTACTAAATTAACAATTTAGTTATTTAACTTTCCTAAATAAATAAACGTCTATTCGAAGGATGGAAAACTGCGTTATATTGTGTTGCGTGTGTACAGTTTGTAAAGCTTTTCTCTAGCAGTTTAGAATTACTGAAACGTCAAGAAATGAAACGTCTTAAAGACGACTCGTAAAAGACGTCTTAAAGACGTCTGAAATGAGACGTAAAAACTACGTCTTTTACGAGACGTCTTTAAGACGTCTTAAAGACGTCTTTTCAGGACGTAAGACGTTCAGACCAAAAATGGACGTAAAACAGACGTCTTTAAGCCGTCCAGTGCTATCTGGGTAAAATTTCTTGCTTGTTTTTTATGACAGAAGAAAATTTCAGAGGAAACATTAGTTGGTTCAGCGGGGCAAATAGGGGAAAGGGGAGGGGGATTGAAATATTATAAGGTCATATTTTTTGAGAATTTACGGTGATCGCAATTTTTTTAAATGGAATGATATATTTTTATTATCGCCATATGATAGCCGAGGTCAAGACGAATCCAACGACCTGTCCTTCACTATGACCTTCACGTGACCTTGAGTACGAAAAATTCATAAAAGTAGGACACTTGATGTAAATAATTAAATAACGATGACATGGTTCGCCTAGGGTTTCAAGAAATGTTCTTGAACCTTGATTAATGATTGTAAACACGCTTAAAATAAATTGTAAACTGATATAAATTCTTCTCCTTTCGATGACAATAATCGGTACGTTTAAGAAAAATTCGTCGGGATTTTATGACGTTTTCTTTACTGACGAAGTTATTTTTTCTAACCATGGACAACTGAATACACATAATATACGCATTATTAGTGCACCGAAAATCTGAAATGGCTTCGACAGGTTCTACACCAGCGTCCATGGAGTGTAAATGTATGGTGTGGAATCGCTGCGGTGATAACAAACTCAAAAAAACCTTGGACAAATTTTTTTGCCTGTCGTAATATTTGTCCCTTTGATCCAACTAATAATTTCCTATCAAATTTTTTTCGATCCTAAAAAACAAGCGAGATATTTTAGATGCTCGAGTTAGGTGAGACACCTTGCATAATTGACACAGATCTACAAACCGTATTTTTCTCTGCAATTCCGACCGATTGCAATTTTTTCTAAATTTCTTTTTCACGTTCTGCAGTAAACCAATTCCAACTTCCAAAAAAAAAAAAAATCTTATAGACCGATAGTTAAAAAGTTACCGTCTTTTTAAGAGTGTCGGAACGTCATTTCGGCTGATTGTATTAAGGAGCCCCTCTTAGCCTGGAATTTGAATAAATGCGGCCCGTAAGACGTGACGAAAGCTTCCACGACAGTGACCCCACGGTACCGGGGCCCGGCTCTCCGAATTGGTTTGGACGTGTCCTTGTCTATCAGCGACCATAATGTGGTCACGTTTCGCGGAGGTGGTCATCCTGAGTGAAAAAGGAAAGAGAGGGGCCGAGATAAGGGACGAGAACCGAGAGAGAAGGCCTGGAAGTACCAGAGGCCCGATTATCATATATCGGTCGTAGATCTCGCGTTTGTATAACTAGGGAATAAAACAAACAGGGAAGAGCCCCCATGGGGTCGGCCGATCTTCAGGGTCGGCAATTATGAGCCCCCCGCGGGGCCCGGTATCCACCTAACCACTTCTCCGTCTCTCTTTAGCATCGCCTTCCATCGGCTTCGCCACGTACTAACCACACATCGGTGGCATAGGTGAACAGACAGCTCTCCTCAGGAATGCACTCGAACTACCACGTTTTCCCATCTAGTAACTATCGCACGTCTAGCACAGGCATCCTGTTTATTCGCCGATTCACGATTCAACGGGGACAGATGAATCGGGAATCGTCATCGCGCGCGAATGCCGTGCCACGTATGTGTGTATGTATGTTGCCAAAGCGATTCGCAAAGATGAGAAAAGTATACGGCGAATCCGACCTGTTCTACCTGTCTCGTCTTCTCTCCTCCGATACTCATTATCATTCTCCATGCCATCGGACAGACATGTACACTGTTTTTCGTCAGTTGTCTCGATGGTGGCAACGCAATTGTTATCTCTTTCGTCGCGTATTCGTTATATGCAGATTTTATTTCGATTTTACCCGACACGTTCTTCTTGGCCCTGTATAAGCTGAGACATGGTTTCAAGCGTTGATAAATAAATAAATGCCACTATATATATATGCTTTATAGAACGAAGATTGTCAGTATTGCGGTTCGCATTAAATTTTTAAGATTTTCAGCTTGAAAATACATAAACTGGGATCTTTAGAAGAAAAATATTACGCATCGTGCTATTACTGCGGATTTCATTCACTCGTGACAAGAACGGGTAGATGAAATTTAAAATAGTAGAACAGTTAGAAGATTTTTTAAATTATTTCGGAAGAGATGCTAACGAAGCTGGGAAATCAAATCCAAAGTTATTAGGTTGTTCGGAAAGTAATTTCGTTTTTTCCCAACGGAGGAAGTGATTGTATTTTTCCCAGCCAACTTCACACTTAGGCTGCATATTCATTATATATTTTAACAGCTGATATAGCAAGCTTATGACCTGGATCAGAGATTTTTGCCAGCAAAGAACAAAAATTTTACGAGTGTGGAATCATGCTACTGTCAGAAAGATGGCAAAAGGTATTGTACCAGAATGGACAATATATAATTCAATAAATTATTTATTCGCTATAAGAAAATCGTCTTTCATTTTCATAAAGAAAAGCGAAATTACTTTCCGAACAACCCAATATACAATACACGAAAAGAAGAATTGTTATTCCAGTAACAATAAAAGAGTTGAAGCACAGGTTTAAATAGTAACACGGTGACCTCCCCAGAGAGAAACCCGGAGAAACAAAGCGCAGGTCGTCTATCCAAGCGATAAAACTCAGGTTCCGAGAGAGAGAAGGCACCTCTCCTCGTTTTCCAAATTGACTCGAAACACAATCGGCCCAGAAGATCCAGCGATTCCCCGAGCTGTTCACCTGATCTCGGTCCAGGTCCGAAATTCTAGCTCGTAGGGATTCCGTCGTGTCCACCTGTCGTCTCCGATTCATCTCGGGTTCGCTGTGAATAGAAGCACGAGCTCGTTCGGCCTCTTAATTGGAATCCTTTTTGAACAGAAACGGTGAACACACACCTGGGACCGTGTGCGGGGAAAGGCTGATTGTGAGCGAGCGTAGGAACGGAGGAGCAGCGAGAAAGATGAACAGTGATAAAAAAGGGAGAAAAGAGGAAGGAGTATGCGTGGACGGGAGATGCGGCAGAGAAATAGAAAGGGAGAAGGTGAAAGGAAGAGAAAGAACGAAAGAGAGATAGAGAGAAAGAGAGAGAGAGAGATGGCGAGCAAGGGACTAGTCGGTTCACGATCGAGACACGCTCATTAGTCGAGGATGTCCCGAGGGTAGGCGGGAGGCTTCGTCGAATTCGTAGGCGATGGATCACTCGATAGTCGAGCCGAGACTTAAGCGATCGTAATGCGCGGCCGTGGAGGAAGGCTGGGTCGGGAGTGGCCCCAGGCCAGGGACTGCGTCTTCAGGAACATATCGGTGAACTCTCGCTGGCCCCCTCGCAGCCTCCTCCCAACTCCTGATCGCGTCGATTCCTCCCCCCACCCCGGGCCCCGGCTTTTATAATGGTCCGGGCAAACGTATTTATCGTGATTTATTGTTTACACGGGTCTCCTTTCTCCCGGCTCGCTGCGTCCTCCTTCATCCCTCTGGTCTCTCTTTCAACGGGTTCTGCGCTAGAGATAGAGGATGCACACCGTGCGATTACGTCCGAGGTAAATTATTGATCGTCCACCGGGAACATTAATATCTAAAACAAATAATGGACTGTTACACCCCCGTGGCCCCTCTACCCGTCTCTGTCCCCCACAATCGAACTTCCATTGATGCCTCTTGCTTTCTCTTTTTCTCTTACGATTTCGCTTCTCCGCTTCGCGAGCCTTTCGGCCCCTCCGTTGCTCGTAAATTGCATTTCACTCTTTCATTTAACCGTAGCATCGCAAAGCTGCCCGGGAAACGCCATTTTCGTCTATTCGTTCATTCGCTACCAGTAGAGGACAGTGAATTGTGCGGTGACAAGGGTAGTTTCCTTGAAAAAAGGAAATGTACCACAAATGTAACACGCAAGCAGGTTCTTTGCTTGTCTTGAAAAACATATTTACAGTGATTTCTCTGTATACAGTCGGGGACGATATTAAGTGGACACTCTTAAAAATCACATAACTTTTTTAAAATTGGTACAAATGACTTGAATTTTTTTTTTAGACGTTAGACCGACCAGTTTGCTAGATAAAGAGTGAACAAAAATTTCTTTAGATTACAATTAGTTGGAACGATAAAAGAATGAAAAAAATGTTGACTTTACAACTTTTTTATCTGAGCCTACAACGGTACTTTAAGAAATGTATTTTGCAAATTCCGGTAACTTACATGCATACTGAAAATTTCATTGAAATCGGTTAACGTTGTCGTGAGATACAAACGTTTAAAGATGATCACATAAGGGCGAAATTCCCTGCCAAGGTCGAAAATCTGTTACTTTCACCCTTGAACTCTCATCTTGAAACGTTTGTAGCTCGTTGCAACGTTGACCGATTGCGATGAAATTTTCAGTATACACACACGTTACCGAAATCTACAAAACGCATTTCTTAAATTATCGTTGTAGGCTAATTTATCATTATCTGACTCGATATTGTAGAGCAAGGGCTGAAGAAAATTAACCCTTAGCACTCGAATGGCGACTGTAAGCCGCCACTAAGAATTGCTGTATCATTATTCAACATATATTTTACATTGTTAAATTAAATAAACACTTCAGTATTGTACGAGTACATTGCACCCCATTTTCGTATGTATAACATGAAAAAAAGAAGTATATATAGAAGGGAAATATTCTAGGTCGGAAGAAATGTTTCGTTTTGGAGTTAAAATAGCTTCGAGTACAAAGGGTTAATGAAGTAGCATCAGAACTTGAACCAGAATTAAAACCAGAAATTTTATCTTGAAAAATTGACACTTTCCCTGCTGAAAGTCTATCAATAGGCTTTTTAATGACTGAGCTGTGTGTAAAAGAGAGGCTGAATTATTTTCTTTTAAATAATTTCAGAAGAAGCTGTTACGTTATTCTGTTTATTCAACTATAAATGGGTGTCGCTTTCAAGCGATTTATTAAGGAATTCTCGACTGATTCCTTGCTCTTAGAAAAACCATTGGAAAATTGCCGGCAACTGGAGTGTTAAAATGACCATGTGGAAAAACAGATTTAATACCATGTTCCTACAATCAGTGGGGGAAATTACATGGTGTCGTAGAATACCATATCGCCGATTCGTGGTTCTTTCTAGAAAACGGCTGGGTCATTTTCTAGAGACCAATTGCCTCGCACGTGTCCGGGTCTCGCCGGTTGTGCAACAAAATGTTAATTCCGCCTATTAGATTGAGTCGTGTGTCGTTTTCGAAACGCTGCTGGACGAGGTACGCGGAAAGTGTTTGTTGTTGAAATCGTACGTTTGCGCGCGGTTATTAAGTCGCTTTACCTTGTTCCTACGGTCCTGCTCGAGGCTCGCGTGCTCTCCGTGAGAGGAGCCAGCCCCCGTAATTGCCGTGCTTTCAGACACGCACGATACTCTCGTTACGCAGGTACGCCTGGCATCCGTTCGACTTTGTAAGAAACTTTTTTCTTCCTTCGCTCGGATTCTTAGCCTTTAAATTTAAGCGTCTTTTCACCCGCGATGTGTTTCGAGAGTCCTCTAATTCTGGTTGATCTATCCACTTTTCGTTCTGGATTTCCTCTGGTCAAAATTTGCCTTTAGAGTTAGGGTAATTCCTTGAGAGACGCGCCGCGTTATGTTTTCTGTTTAACGCTTTGACTAGAAACTAGAAACCTCAAACATTTTATGAAATCAAAGGAACTTATTTAATGAAATTAAAATTGAAAAAAAATTGAATGTATGACATCGAGTAGTCCTCCAACTTTATGCATTTTACATATTCGAAGGAATGCTCATGTGGACAATCTTCAGCTGTAACGAGAACGTTATTACTTCATTTCTGCTTCGTTGTTACTTGCAATTGCAACCTGTCGGTTTCATATTTTAAAAGGTAGATGCCCGAGAGCCCGGTTGTCCGAGTCGGTTGTCGTGAGACAAATAACGTCAGGGACGAGGAGATCCGTTTAGGAATAGCCAGGAGTCGCATCGAAGGGATAAAACTTGCAAAAAACCTGGGACATGCAAGAAACAGCCTTGAGGCCCTTGAAAGGAGTTGCAGGGGTACAGTAATCGGGCAAAGCGTGGAACCGAAAACGAGCCGAGAGGGAGACTAACTGAATCGAAGACGAACAGCATAAGTCAGACAGCATTCTCGGGTCCTGTAACGTATAAATTATGTGGAAACTATTAAAAAGTACGAGACAAGAGTCCAGAGAAGAGAAGCGAGTAAATTCTACGCGTCGCACCGAAAACGAAGAGAACGATGCTCGCTAAAGTCCTCCGATGGTTATCTCGTGGCTCGCGAACCAGGTCCGAAAGATTCTGTCGCTGGTGCCACCTAATCAGCGCGTCTCTCGCAACCTGGCCTAATTTACTGCCGTGGAATCGTGCGAACAAGAACAGGAACGAGAACGAGAACAGAAACAGGGACCAGTCCACGTTCGGTTTCGCGACGGAGCCAACTCGGTACGGGAAAGTCCCGATCGCACGGGGAACGGTCTCAGGCGTGGCATGGCGTCGCTCGTATTAAAATTCACCGGTTAAAATATGCGGAAAAGAACGTCTGTTTGAATACAAATTATTGTATTTTCGGAGACGAGCGTCTCGCTGGCAGATACATACCTATAACGGGGCCGGCCGATCTCGGTGGACGTTGTTCTCGAGAAAAAGGGGGTAGATCTCGCGTCGGGGACATTAAACTCCGCGGTGCTGTGTCGCGGCGGGCTTCGCATTTTTATGGAAACTCCGGCTGGCGCCTAAAGCTACCAACCAGCGCTATAGTTATCGCAGACGCACGCTGCGGGTATCCCCACGGGATACTGAGGGGCCGCATCAGCCTCTGGAGGACGATAGAGAAAGAGGGAAACGCACAGACCCACCGGACAGGTGGTCCGTGGTGCCGGTACACTCTCGTGCATACTCATTCGCAAGCGAGATGCCATTAACGGGAGTACAATATCGCGAAAAATCGAGGAACATCCGATCGTTTATCAGCCGGCTCGCGACGAGACGCCATATATCATGTCGCGGATGAGATTTTCGATTTATGGATAGAGAATGTTGCTGCTACCCGGCTGCAATCACCGTAATAGGAAAACGCGATGCGCCCTTCGACGTGACTGTCTATTTCTCTCCTCCCGTGATTACTCTCTTCGATTCCATCAAATTCCGGTGCAGCAGCCCTACATTAACTAGAAATATTATTATAAACGCATAAAATTCACAAACTGTGACATACAGTGACGAGCAAGAGTGTAAGCACACTTCACTAGTTTATCAATTGGATGATAAAGCTTAGGTAGTAATAATTACATGGCGAATGTGATGAACAAAACATAACAGTTTGTGTTAGATAATATTAACAATATATATATATATATATATATATATATATACAATATGTTACAGAAATAAGGATTTGAAGTAATGTTTACAATTTTGCACGTTTCATCAGAAACGGTTAAGATACCCAGATAGCACAGAGACGTCTTGAATCCTACAGCAATGTTATGGATTGACGTAGACAAACGTGTGAGGAACAAAAATCCGAGAAACATTGAAGACCATAATAAGAGAAACATAAAAATCAATACCTGTTAGTCGATGTATCACCTTAGGTGTGCAGCAATTTTTAGAAATAAAGGCTCATGTGCTAAATATTGAAATTTCATAGCTCCAAGTATGAAAAAGCTGTCAAAATACAAATATTTTACTGGTGGATAACTAGACCTCGAAACAAAAAATCTGAATAACTCTTTATTTATAAGACACAAGTCAACAGTATTTTGCGGTTTAGTTACATACACTTTATACTTATAAATAATGTAATTCATTTTTATATAAGTGTACAATGTTCGAGCGCAGATGAAATACAGTTTCATCTTGTTAAGCGTAGTTACGTATGTAAAGCATAACTGCAGTAGGCACAGCTCGGAATAATTCATACGATTAGGAGATTTCATCAAATCCGCGCGGTTTCCTTACCGAGAAATAGGAAATTCCGAGAGCAACGGGTTTCGCAAGCGAGCACTCTTTCTCGGAGCAAGGTTAATCGTTAATTGAACGCGCACATTGCAACATTCATCTTTTTCGCGAACTGGTCGTTACCGGGCGTGGTTTCCTAACCAGTTCCAACGATTATTCATTGATATATGCAAAACACTCGGCCCGCGGAGCTTTTTTTCCAAATTAATAAGGCGGCCGGATATCATATTCATTGACTGTTTAACGGGCTTATCGCGGTTGACAGCTGGCCGTCGGTTGATTAGACCTTCTCGGTAAGGATACCGGTCACGCATACAAAGTGCCCCGGCCTCGCTCGAGCAACGATCATTTTCGTTCCCTTTAGCCCCGACTCCTCGCGAATGCATCATTCAGCTCGGAACATTTTCCTCTCGTATTACTCTCATTACTGTCCGGACGATACGCCGGAGATCATTCTCCAGATACACCCGCGGCGTAAGCGATTCATTAACGGGGCGAACACGTGCAATCATCGTAATTATACCTCGTACGAATTCATTGTTTCCGCCTCGGTGTGCGCGGAGCGCACGCCCGCGCTCGCTCTCTCTCTCTCTCTCTCTCTCTCTCTCTCTCGCGGGGCCCCGCGTTCGGACGCAAGAATAAAAAGAAAGCGCCGCGGACGTACGAACGAATGATCGCGGAGGGCGTGCACTTCTAAGGAGACCGAAGAGAAATGGCGGGAAGGCGGGAAAGTAACCGTGAACGAGCACCGATTTAATGTTATGCGATTATGCCCTTCCGCGGCAATGCATATGCATGATACACGCCGGTGATATATCGGCGGTGACGTAGCGATAATGCAACTGTAATTATCCGGTGCCGGATACCATCGGCTCAAAAATACCGCGCGCCGGCTCGTAAACACAGACATCGAAAACGCAATCGTATTTACCACCTTCAACTAGTTCCATGGATTACCAGCGACGATAATTGATAGATCCTGTTCGCTCCTCGCGCACTCGATTGATGGCCGAGCAACTATCTTTGGCGCCAGACCCCGTCGTGTCGTTTTCTTTCTGTTTTTCCTGGCAGTTTTCCGTGACGTCTTCATTTCTTATAGTCGCGAACACGGGATATCCCGAACGAGTGTATCGAAACTTCTGAGACCGTCCATTTTCTTGATTTTTTGAGAAACGAAGACCTGTTTCTCATCCCACATGAATTTCATCTATTTCTGGAACTCTTCTCGGTTTAACATTAAAAGTAACGTACAGCAAGATTGACTAGTTTTCATCCGCTTATACGTGTAACACGAACCAATTTATGCTCGCAATGATGGGATCACGTTGACGTGTCTGTTACTTCGTGTACTAATCAGTGCCGTTTCTTTGTCGATTTTCTGTGAAACAAAACTTGAAGAAACCGGTTTTTCATCCTCCATGAAATTTATCCGTTTATACAACTTATTGCTCTCGAATCTGCAGAAAGTGTACATTTTCTCGCTTCAACTTTACAAGTATATAGTCGAGAAAGACTGATTAGTTTTCATCTGCTTAGCGTTTGTAATTAACGTAGATAACGTTAAGACGACGCTTTTTATCTCGAAATAGGAAAATCGCTATCCCCTCTTTTTCTTCTTCATCCGAAATACGGACGAAAGCCGGTCCCGAGTTATCGCCTTATATCGAAAGAAACCTGTAGTATCGGCCTGGGTCAGAAATGACTCCGGCGCAGGCCTAGAAATCCGAGGGTTGATTATGAAAGATTGAAACCAAGGAAAAAGTTCTTGAAGAATTGAAAAAATTTGCAAATAGCACATCGATTCTCCTAAATCCTCATATTTTTCCTGTTACAAATTACGCCTACTAATTATTGTGATAAACGCATAAAATTTTCAGTTTGGTCGTTACCTGAGCGTGCCAAATCGCGCAGTCATCAAACCGTGTCATTTTTTCCGTCGACGTTCGATAAAACAATTTTAAAAGAACCATTTGGTTTATTTATCAGCGTCGCTTGGCTCGATCGCGTTTATTCGATTCCACTTTGACAAACAGCCGGACCGTAACCATGCAGGATCACGTGCACGAAATTTAATCGAGGCTTTCGGAAGGAATTCGACGTTATAGTAGCTTATGGCCGGCGGCCAGGCTGCACCGAGAACAGGCAGTTATATAGTTTGGTAAACATCCATCAATTCGTGGGCAGGGCACCGTAAGGCAAAACAGGGTAGGAACCTGAACAACAGACAGTCTGGAAGGAAGCGGGCGGATTCATTCTCAACAAGGCAGGGTAATCACTGCTATTAGTGCGGACATTACTCCGGTGGTCCGCCAATCTCCTTAGCACTCCATCATATCGGTACCTTCGGGGCCCTTCTCCACGTTGTAGAAAATAGGCCGGCGTCCCTCCTTCGCGTGCAACAAGTCTCCCCTTGTTTGCATTCGACCCAGTGATGACAGCTACCACTTCGGTCCCAAAACTTTCACTACCTAATGAATTCTAATTACTATGAAATTTTTCCCCTTTCGATACACTCCTTATCGCACCGCCATCCAATCGACAATTTTATTCTACACCTGGTTCGCTTTCATTTCTCAAACTGGATCGAGTACACTTTGCATTTGCATTAGTATATGCTTCCGCATATATTAATAATAATTAAATATTATATCTAATATTAGGTTGTTGCATACGAAATGTTCGATGTTTAACAGTAACATTGAACAGACATAAACATTCTCTAAATAAATTTATAGATCCAAGTAAGTACCATTTCAATCAACTTATTCTGTCAACGAATTGTAATTTTCTTGATTGTACTTCGGCAGAAATCGAAGTTTTTGGTTCGCCACGATTTTCATTCACGAGACTGTAATCTTTTGCTAATAGTATTTCTTAATTAACGCGTTGACCGCCATGTCACCCAGATGTGGGTGACGGAATTATTTGTCCAAGTTTTAAAATTAATTTTTACGTTAATATATTCATTGTACCAAATTTTAATAGGATCTGTAAAATGCAAGAAAGTTGAAGAACTACACAATATCATACATTTAATTTTTTTCAATTTCTACGTTATGAAATAACTTACTTTGATTTCATGGAATTTTTTAGCTTTCTTGTTTGGCGATCAAAGTGTTAAAACGTTTCACAAAATTTCCATTCGAAAATCGGACATTTCATATGCAACAACCTAATAAAATAAGAATTTAAATGGAATCTTTTTTGTTGTCTCAGTTGTAACACAAGTTTTGATAAAGTGAAATACGGATTGAACTGTTCGTTGAGTACAAATATGTTTTACGACGGTGGTCGTTCGTTCGATTAGTATTTAAAGACGTGAACTCGTTCGGACACTCGAAATCCAATATGTAATGACACAGCACAATGTCGTAAGTGAGTCGTCCTCCGGCCGCCTCGTTGACATCCTGCGAGCATCCGGCTGCGGTTGATTCCAACAGCGGATGATCCGCCTCTTGTATGATATCCTTCATCGTTCGTTATAGGCGTGACCAACGATTATCCTCGGAAGGAGCGATGATGGATATCATAGGCAACTGTCTCGTGCCACATCAGCGCTGTCAGCAGCTGCAGGTAGGCGGGAAGATTGTGGGTGTACCCTTTCTGTGCAAAGTGGACGCTCGGAGGCGCAGATGTGTTCCGATCTAATGATGCATTTACCTCCTCCTCATTCTATCTCGTATTATTTTTTAATTTGCAATCCTCTTATCTGTCACAGGAATCGATTTATTCTCCATGCATTCGTTAACTCGCGTCTCGGAAAATATTTTTTCTCCGCAATCAACTGGCCAATTTATTCAAACAACTCCGTTAATACATTCACAAATATAAAAAATACTTATATAACAAATGTTCAAACGAAGCTCCATCACACTCTAAACACTTTTTCAATCTTTTGTTTTTTACATTACTCAAAACAATTCTCCAGGAATTCTCGACGTTTGTTCAAAAAATTTTTGCTCCAATTACTTCTAAACTATAGTCAATTCTCGAGACGTCCGAGGCCTCTTTATTCAGGCGCTGACGATATACAGTGACTCAAACAATTGATCAAATTGATCATTGATTTTTTTGCATCTGTACAGCATTATCAACGGTACCATTACGGATTGATCGTACGATTAATCGCTTTGTGGTAGTGGATAACTTTGATTTTCGTCCTGCTTTATTTTTTAGTATGTTTTATTTTAAAGTTTTACGTACTGAAGACGCAGTACCAACAGAGCACAGTACCTTCTTAGAAATCTCGCGATGAGAAAGCCCAGATATTAATAACTTTTTGATTTCTGATATTTTACTTGCTTTTATTGGTCTCATTATGAAATATGACTAAAAATATTTTTTTTTATTCATTATTTTATCACAAAGGTATTCTCGAATGTTTAAAAATAACGTTATGACTTACCAGTAATTATATATGTGCTAAGGAATGACAAAAATATAAGAATTTTTCACAATTGAAAATTAGCTTCACATTGCTATGAAACATTCAAAATGTTTCTTCCATTTCTGACCTTGCATGACCTCGAAGGTCACTGTGCAGTATACGGATGAATTCGTCCAGACACACGCTTTCATGTGATATAAAAAAAAACATTTACATATTTAAAAAATGAAGGTCACCTTCATATCTAACAAAATAATATAAACACAAAAAAATCACATATGCCATTGTGTTGCGTATAAAAAACAGTACTGCTTTTTCCTCTTTCGTTCTTTTTTTTTCTAATATTTACTATTTACAAGAAAAACGCTGGCTAGTAATAGCGTGAATACCCTGTACATACATAGTGGAATCACTGTAGTAGGTTTAAGGCATAAGTTCCTCAATACTTTCTTGCAGAGAAAAGAAAATATTGATAATATTCGCAAACGAGTGTGCCCGTTTCTGCATGTTGCTCGTGCAAAAAAAAAAAAATGTTGCGAGTTACCTGCTAGTGTATTCGCACCTTTAGACGAAGTTGGTTGTCCGTGCAGCCGAGTTGGCCAAAAAGACAGTAATCCCGGTGCTGAATTAATCTCGAAATCACGGTGTAGAGTTTCGCGCGGTGCTTGGCGGAGAGCGCACCGTGCAAGAAGCTGGCCCGTGCAGGGTGCAGCAAGAGGCCCCGTGGGAACAAAGGAGACAAATTGGCCGTGTCGATTGAATCGGGTCCACGAGCTGGCAATTTGTGTATCGCGGGGCGCTCTCGGTTACCTCGCCGAGGCGAGGCTGGTGTGGAAGAATGCTAGTCGGTGAATAGGCGGAGCCCAGCCAGGCTGGATCCGATTCAGAGTGTGACGGATGGCGCCCACCTGTGGATTCATTCACTAATCTGCTCGCTAAGCAAACAGCCCGAACACACCCCATCATTATCGCTGACGGCGTAAGTAGCGCCCGATCTCGTCCTTACCCGATATTTATTATTCCCCCCCGTGCCTCGCCGATGCCCCCCTCATCCCCCGCATCCACCGATACAAGCTTTCCAAAGGGGGCCACCGATCGAACGTCCAGACTATTTTCGCGTCACCCTCGTTGCAACCATCGATGCTCGATTCGGTTGTCGGATCCGCGTTCACCCCGTGATTATCCTGCAAGGTGGTACACACCGCCGCGTATCGCTGGTTGCGTGCGCCATATGGGTCTTCGGGCGATCCCTGTAAACTCGATCTTCAACTTCGCAACACGGCAACTTGTATTCTCTGTAGTCCTCTTGAAGCTGAAATCGTCGTTAGCCCTCTCAGAGACCCTCTCGTCAAAAGGGTACGGAACAAGTCTCCAAAATACATTGTCGACTCGCGTAGCTTCCTACAGGAAGCGTCCTACAGGAGTTGCCGACAGGTGCAAAACCGCGAAAGGATACGATCCGCAGATGATTATCTGAACACGTTGGCGACTTCGAGCTTATTAAAGCTATTCAACATCAATAGCGAGATGCTTCGAAGGATAAAAGGACTTATCCGTTTCTTAGTCGAAGCGCCTACCGATGATCAAGAATAGCGGACATGTGGGCACGTCTGCGGTCGCGAACAAACATTTGCATTCATTAAACCGGCGAAGAAGAAGTTACAATGAATCGGTCGCTGACAGTGCTCTGCGTAATGCTGTCCTGGCAGATGACCGAGGCTCGGAGCACGTTCGCCGTGCAACTATTAGCAGCTCGGCGCGCACGGACGTTATCAACGGAAAGAATTTCCGGCAATTAACGCCACGTCACTGGAGGTTAACGAAAAGATCGGAGCAATTACCGTGAAGGAAATCGATTCAGTTTTTACGCGGGGCGCCTAAGGAACGCAATATTGTAACCGGCGCGATCTTCAACGGCGAAGCATGCTGTAAGTGCTTGCGCGCAATCATTATTTTCGTCGGCGTTGCTGCGCCGATGGGAAAACGCTGGTCGGCGAGCATTCCCGCTGCTCGCCGATCGTAACGATGGAAAAACGAGCAGCCGCGTCTGCCGGGACGCTACCGAACACCGTGGAGAAGCCAGTCGCGAGAGATAAGGGAAAATCTACCTGCGCTCACCTTTCCCGCCATTTCTACCATTAATCACGGTTGCGTGCAGACGCGCGGCTGCCCGAGGCGCGTTTCCAGGCATTGCGAAACGGCCACGTGACAACGAATCGATTAATATTAATGAGCGCCCGTGACAACGAACGCGCAAATCATCGCCCAACACCGTTTACGCTTATTTTGTGTATCCTTCCTAAGTGGACATAATCCCGCGAGCATAATTCTCCGATGACATTCCTATAAAATGGCATCCGTGGAAATTGTACACGGAGATACCTCTGCGCGGACGTTCTATGCAGAAGCGTGCAATTTAAACATTGGAACTGTTTATTCATACTTAGTCGCGATTGTACCGGGTGTACCACGCTTCTCCTGCTGAAACGGATCGCGTAGAAGTACAATTAAAAAGGCGACATTATATATCTTAAGATATTGAGTAATTGCATAAGTAAGGGGAATTTTGGTGAATATTTTTGACAAGCGAAGTACAAAGAAATAATCGCGATCTTCCAATAATTTTATAGACTGTAGAAGATGGAGGAAATTACAGGTACATATGTAGAAATTTGTACTTATGTTTTTCACATTTCTCATTGAGTTACCTAACATTTTTATTGTAATTACGTGGAGATGTTCTCTGCAAACGTTGCATAGATTTGTGACGGCTGGTTGAAAAGTTTAATCAGACAGTTAGATGAACTTCATTTTAGTTGTGTAGAATGGCCATTTTGAGGACGAATTCTAGAAAACTTATGCTGTATTAGAAAAGAAAGTTATTGTTATAACAAATACACGAAATAACGAAGGCCCGGATTCGTTGTTAATCATTTACGAGCCTGCGCGTGCGCATCGCCTTTTTCATTTTTTCTGGTAATAACACCCTGTAGATCAACGAAACACCTGTCTCCCTTTAATTTTATTCGTAATTAAAATTGAATTGCTCCCCCTCGTATCGAGCATCGAAGTGGTGCTACCTATCACGCGTTCAAATCACCGGAACGGCATTAATTACGCTTCTGATTCTGTTGTGTTGAATATAGAATTTATTAATTTTGTATCGCGGAACGTGCGACGATATGTATGGCCGCGGATCGATTCTACGTTGAAACAGGAATGGCTACCGTCCAAAGAGAAAAAGCAAACTAACTACGATGAAAAATGAACGGTAGTAATCCTTACGAAAGGATATATAAACTTCGACATGGTTGTATCTCACCTGGTCTCGCATACTACATACCGGTAGATTGATTTTATATCTCTACTGCAGACTATTGACCAGGCCTGCGTAGAAACAAATTATGCGACAGGATAATTGCTAGATCAATACTACCGCGTAATAATTAAACTTTTCTATGGCAGCGTTGTGTTTACGATATGTTTGCTCTGTGCCATTAACATTTTCGCCGTGAACGAGTCACTGGTATATCAATGTTCAATTTTTCTACCACAGTTTCCATGCTTTTTTGCCTACAACCAGTCTCACTCTAATATAGTCGCAAACACAAGATTTATGTAATCGTTAAGTTATTAAAGTATTCGAAAACAGTTAAGAGCTTGATATACAAGTGTATTTATTATGAGAACGAGCAGATCAAATACAAAACAGTAAAGACATTAGAAGAATTTAAGGATGTCGTTATCGGCTTGTTGAAATTGTTAAAACAGGAAGTACACCTGTCTCCTCAATTTTGCGACATCAAACGATACAGCAAACGTTTCGATCGATAAATTCGATACCAAACATAGCTTTACCACTTATCGATAGATATTAGGGGGGTCCATAAGTAATCAATTATTTTGAAATCTAAAACAAACTCTGTAGTAAATTCAAGTTTTTATTTCAGAATTTATTATATAATCTCCATCGTTATCAAGGTCAGTTTGCCATCTATCCTGCAAATTTCCAATCCCCCTCTTATAGAAATCCAGGGTTAAAGGCAAAACAAATTCTTTGCAAATAATTGATTACTCATAAATACCCCAACAACAACAACAACAACCCCCCCCCACCCCCTCAACAATGGAGCATGTTTGGTTTAAATAAATTCATTTTCACACTATAAGAAAACCAGCTAAATTTTACTAAGAAAACGCCACGAACTTTTTCCCTGACCCGATATTAAATTACGACTTTAAAGCTAACTTCAAAAAAGAAAGGAAAGGAAAACCGTGTTTTTTGATCCTCGCCGTCCTTTCCACGAACAATCATTCAGTTATCTACGGTTAAGTGAACAACCAGCGAACATCGTCGTTGTCCTCAAGGTATCCTCGGGTCGGTTGCCATCTATCATACGTGTCCAGATCGACGAAAATCGCCGTTGTCCGGGCGGTTCCGACGGTCGCCGAAATTCTGACGAGAATTAACGACCGTGCGGCGTCGTCGATACGGGGCTCGTCGAAATTCTAGAGACACGAATAAAATAACAATTACACGGGCCCGCGCGCACTGTTCCTCGTTTCGAGGTGAATTTTATTGTCGCATTAATCATAGAGGGCCCGATAATGTTGGCGGTGGGCGCGTCAGCTGTCCCGCGCGATTTTCATTCGCCGCATGAGGACGCTCATACGCGTTCCTACGTATGAGAGAGAGAGAGAGAGAGAGAGAGAGAGAGAGAGAGAGAGAGACGGAGGGACTGTTGCACGTTGGCCGCAAGAAACGCGAAGTCAGTCGGGTGGAGGGAAAAAGAAATGAAAGAAAGAAAGACACTGGCAGAACCGAGGAAGCCCAGGTATCGGAGACGGCGTAGATGGGACGCGCGGATAGGCAGGAAACGGGAATGTTACTGACCCGGGGGAAGCGGGCTGGTAGTTAAAACTGTACGTATCCCATAATTTAGCGATTATTTTGACAAGGGTATGATCTCTTGACAGGTTGTTGGCCTTACGGCTACGGACTGAAATATAGCTATTTAAATGGGCACTTAGAGGTCCTGTAATGAATACATACTTTTCGCTGCCTGGCTATCGGGAATGCGACTGGTACGCGCGATTTAAGGTCATCCGGTGAATTTTTAGGTCGCCTTCGCGTCAAGCTAGTATTCCATTTCAGAGTGAAACACCGAAGACACTGTTGCTCGGCACGATCGTGTCACTTGGGAGTGACTCTCGAGGCAGTGTCCACTCGCGAGAAACAGAGAAAGAGTATTCCAATACTATTTTTATTGACCTTTTTCCTTTACTGGCACACGATGTCTAAACAACATGTTGAGATTATGATACTGTGACCTCCTCGACAATGTTTACGCCAATCACGTGTACTCAATTTGCGTGCTTCTGCGGCATTACAGGAAACGAAACACCAAAATGGCAGAAGCGGCGAGGAAAATATAAAAGGTGCACGAACTTATGACTCGCTCCAGTAGTAGTCAATATGTATATTTCTGTGAGACAGAATGTCGATAAAAACTGACATCGGTGAAAACAAAATATCGTATTGGGGAAATACAGTGATTTCTCTATACATGTCGCCACGGCCTGGAGTATAAATGTCGCAGAATTATCCCCACTATGGCCTCGGACGCCAAGGAGTGTACATAAACATAACGCGGCTCGGGAATTATGTCTCCTGGACGATACATGACGCTGGCAAGCCCCGTGTTGTTGACGTACATCGAGAATTCTTTGCAAATTCTTTGTAAACATTGTCGAGGAGGTCACTGCTGGTCGAACAGAACGGACCCGAATTACGACGTATAAGGGACGTGAGAAACGAAGATCAGCGTGCGTATTACATCAATTATGCAATAAGAGAGGACAGTTCGTTGTTCTGAAAAACAGTCGTTTATAATACCTTGTGACATTCATGCCTCTATCTACCGAGGGAAACGACTGAAATTGTGTAACCTCGGTTGCTCGAATAATTATAAGCAATGTCGTAGGTGTTCCGAGAACTGCTGGCTGTTATCTTTCTCCTTGAGTGCATCGGTGACGAGACCAAGAAATATTTTTGAGTGGGAATAAAGTAGAAAGGTTCGAGCAATTCCAAGAAACAGTGGGCTTACCTTGGCAAATATTAAGCTGTTAAATTAGTTAAGAAAACGTTTTCAAACTTACATCGTCACCGAAAACTTTCCACGATGTTCGATAACATTGACGGACTTCGTAATTTCAGCTTGTACTCTTATACCTCAAATTTACATCACTCTGTAATTATACAAGACAGTAAACGTCTGAAGCAATCTCTGTTATTTATCAACAAGAACACGTACAAATTTTTAAACGTGAATTGAAGGCAGGCGTACTTATATAATGCGTCCTCTGCCATTTCGAACTGGAGACTCCCAGTTTCAATGTTTCGCGATTAATATAATCCAGCTCGACCGAGACGGGGCACCCTGTACATGCTTTCTTTGAAGCATATTTTCCCAAGAAAAAGTCTGCAATTACGTTCCGGCCGGCGGCGGCCACGCTCCGAAAGAAACATAGTGATACACGTCTCATAATGACGGGTTCGTTCAAGACCTTCGTGACAGGTAAAACCGATCGAAGTAACGTTGCTTGATTACCGTAAATCAGAGTACACGAACGTTGTCGCGTCGCTTCGCGGGCAGGACCGGTGGTCGTCGGAAGCTGTATAATTTCCAGGTCTCGCCGTTCCGAGCCATTTGTTCTACACTTTGTAATTTCAGTACGGTACAGTGCCGTCCGTAGGGAGGTAAACAAATTTTTATAAAATATCCGTGTCGCTTACCTCGCGATTAAACGAGGCCCGATTTATCGGGAACGGAGCGGGGGATTGGAACGCCGGACCGGAAATTATATCCCCCAATTAATTCTCGTTAGGGCTGATCATTTACAGCAAATGGGACGGAATCTTTATTAACAGCGAGCGTGTCTTCGCCCATTAATATTCGACCGGCGTGACGCTCTTCGGCGGCTCTCGAACGGCGGAACAAGTATCGCGAATTGTTTCGACCCCGGGGGAAAAAGGGGGGCCAGAGATGATCGCGATTTGCAGCGGCGCCGTTTAGTGCAGAACTGTGTAAGCCGGTGGTCGTCGCTGTTTTGTTGGACTTTTCAGAGATGCTCGGTTACACGAGGTAGCCCGCCCGGTCTCGCCGGAACGATTATCCGGTTGTTAGGTGGCCGCTCGAATCGATGGTAGGTGGAGCTCCTTTCAATTTCGCTTTCGACATGGTAGCCTCGACGAAATCTGTTTACGTTTTCATCGGCCAGAATCCATAATGCATCCCGGGCACCGACCATCGATCTTCATTCTATTCTCCATTTGACCTTCGTTCTATCCTCTGGTTACCACGGTCCAGTGTTTACAAAATGCATACATTTTTTCCCAAAGAAATACAGTCATTTCTCTATATATGTCGCCAACACCTGCATGATAAACGCGTGGACATATCCCCGCTATCGCCGGGCATAACCTAAGCCAAGGATCCCGATGGTATGCCTCCTGGACGATACATGACGCGACAAGACCCGTGTTGCTGACATGTATCGAGAATTTATTGTACTCGCAGTCTCCGTAAATGACGCGCAGAAAAGGAGTATGGATTTATGACGATTCTGACTCCGCAAACTTCAAATGCATTTGGATATAGCGGATTGATTTTGGTTCAGTTCTTCTCGATGATCATTTTTATACAACACCGGTGATGTAACCGATATAAGTCAGAACCGATATCCCTGTAACAATTATGACATTATTTCGGTTCCATGTAACTGTCTCCATAAGAACTGATAATATAACTAGACTGTAGATTTTTATACAAAATAAAAGAACATTGGCAGTCATTGCAAAACACAGGAGCGAAATAAAAATTTCTTTCTTCTTTTAATTATTTTATTAAGGTAAAACCAATACGCTGGTGGCCTTAAATCTTCGTAATACGTCCATTGCTTTAAATTGTGCTTACCCATTTTTACTGCAACTAGACTGCGGTATTTTATACAATATAAAAAAACATTGGCAGTCATTGCAAGACACAGGAGCGAAATAAAAATTTCTTTCTTCCTTTAATTATTTTGTTAAGGTAAAACCAATACGCTGGTGGCCTTAATCTTCTTAATACGTCCACTGCTTTGAATTGTGATTTTTATCACAAATGCATCAAATCCGTAGTCTAGTTATAACTGTTGGGGACAGTTATTATAAGAACCTTTGCAGACTCTGGTATATAAGTCGGTCTTCATTTGTCTCTAACCGCGCAGAAGCATATACCGGCGAGTCGCGAACGAAGAATTTCTAATTACAGTGTTCCCGGCGTTCGTTCGAATGTCTCGCTGTCGAATGATAGATTGGCAAACGAAATTCCGCGATACGAGTCCCGGACAAGTGAATCCGTGAATAGAAAAATATCAGGCTTCGAGAGAAGGTGCGTGCGTGGAGAGGAAGGGATGCCAGCCCGCGGCTGGAGGCGCGACGTACCTTGAGTTATGGCGCAGGTTAATTATACAAAACATTCAATTATACCTCCCCGAGAACTTACACAGGCCCGGCGTGTCCTGTGCGGAGGCCTGGCCACGAAGACGGGTACACGGTCCAGACAGCTGAACGGTCGGCACCGGAGGATGTTGCGGACTCGCAAACATGAAATCAGTCGCGATCTTGGCCGATCCCGTTTGTTTAAAAAACCCCAACGGATTAACATTCTGCCAGACGGTACTGCGATCAAATAAAACAGATGTTGCGCTCGACGATATCTCTCGGCTAGGGACCAGTTAAGTAATTGAAGGCGTCGATGAAAGAAAGAATTATGGGCAGATTCGTTACATGGCAAATAGGGTTGTAACGATCGTAAAGAAGCCCGGTGATTTCGACCATGGTATCAAATCAATTTCGATCGTTCGTTGCTCGACATCTTGAGCAACCGCTGGATCCTCTCTCCTCAATTTAACTATCGAAAACCATGATTCTCTCGTGTGACCAATACAATTGAGAAATTTGGTCGAGACGTACCCTGGCTCTTTTGCTTTGCACGGTTGAACGATTTTTATGTGACGTCGGAGGAGTTTACATTAACATAGGTCAAAAACATTCGCTAAATTTCACATTTCTCTTTGCGATATTTTCAACATGTTAAGGCGATTGCAGAAAAATCAGCAGCCTGATAGCAATCTTTCTTTTAGCAACGACTATGATGGTAGCAAAGGTTTAGCCTTAGAACATCTACGAAGTCGCATGCGATTTTCTGAACGTATTGCGATTCCGTAGAGATTAATCTTTCAGTGACCAGAAAGAGGAGCCGTAAGAATCCTGAAGAGGATAGTACACGCGGATCCATGTTTCAGATCTATTAAAATGTTTAATAAACGGAGATCGGAAGCTGAACGGAGAGAAAATACAGAAACCCGAAGAGCCCAAGAAGCTCGGGGCCCAGAAGAGATTTTGGAAAACCGGAAACGCGTAGTTTCGCGCGCGTCGTCGAATAATGAAAAATACTTCGAAGAACTATGTCAAACCAGGATCGATTCAGTTGGGAATCCGTGGTTGCTCTTTTGCTAGGGGGGGCCAGGCAGCTGGCGTTGTCTCTGTCGAAATCAGTAGCCACGGCAACAACGACCAAACTCACCGGCAACCACTTGTCCGTGTGTTCTTTTGGTCTCTGTGTGTAAAACGAAAGTTCAAGGTCAGGGGATAAATCAATCGGTTAGGCGACTGGGGAACCGGTTGAATCGCGTTCCTCGCGCACAGTGATACCTACCCGCGGCACGATTAATAACCCGGGTAATTAATGACCGATCGTGAGACCATTCGAGAATGAAAGCTCACGTGATCGGTGCTCGGCTCGCGCGCTCCGATCGATGGACGGGGCGAGGATCGATCGGCTCCAGCGACATGATCGATACAGAAGAATCGGCTCGGGGAGCGACGCGATCCCCGGGGACCGGGGGTTCCATCGATCGTCGAATCGGCGATCGTCCGACGCCGAGTATGGTGAATGCGATATATGGTAAAAAGATGCTTAAGTAACGGGCATTAATCACGCCGATATTTCCCGGATCGTAACGCGTGTCCTATCGCGGACGGTATATCAAGGCGAGAGGAAACGACGGATCACAATAAACGAAAAAATCAAGTTTCCGTAATTCGATCGTTATGTAACGAGAATATCAATAAAAACGTTTCGAAACGTCCAGAGGAAGGGTCGACCTCAAGCGGTGATAGTCCCAGAGATAGTCCGATGCACGTTCAGCCTCGGCATTATGGTTGCGGCGTCTGAGACCGCGGGGGGCGCCGGCGCCGGCGCGTAAAATCTCTGCCTTATGAGTCCCCTCTCGGCCCCCCACCACCTGTCCCAGCTTATACATATACCGGGGCCCCACGCCGTTCGCCTCGGAATCTCCACCACCTCCGCTCTTTCTCTCTCCCTTTTCTCTTTTCTCTTTTCCTCTTGCTCCATCTCGCTCTCCGTCTCCCTCTCTCTCCCCCCCCTCTCTCTCTCTCTTTTGCCGGTATCGTTCGGCCCGGTCCACTGGAAGACATCCTCGGCTCCTCCACGGCCTTTTGTTTTAAGGCATCCCAAGGATCCCTCGGACGTGATAAATGGTACCCTTCCCGGCAGGGCCGATCGCTAACTTCACGTGCGACTATGCGGTGACACACTAGCCGCGCGACTATTCGCCTCGGACCAGAGTTCAACCGGTCAACCGAGATCAATCTTCCGCATGACAATAGGTCCCCGGTTTTACGGGCCTGTTCGCTCCGAGCCCAAATCAACCGAGACCCCTGTTCGCGTTCGTTCGTGTCGTTCACGTGGGATTGTTCGACTTCGATTTTGGAACCGGCTGGTTCAGTAAAAAATCTGTAAAGAATTTTTCAGTTTTTCCTTTTTAAATCGTTTCAAAGCCGTATATCGAACATGTAGATTTATCGGTAGTCGTCACTGACGTTTAAAATATGCAGCTAAATCTTGCAGAATTTTTTACAGTGTCACTCGCAATTTCTGCCAGAAATTACGGAGGAGTTTTGAAGAGTATTTTTTAAAACCGTATTTAAAGTTATCAGTAGTGTTTAAAATTACATTATTAACCCCTTGCCCTAGAATATCGAGTCATGTTCGTGATTAAAATATTAATTTCCTTTAAACCGAAATGAAATTCTATTTTGGCGTGTTAATGTAGCTATTGAAGACATTTAGGCATACAATAGATACAAATTTTCTCCTTTTTTTTAGGAAATTATGAATTACAAAAAAGTTCTAGTCACTGAAACCGTGAAATAAACCGTAGTGCAAGGGGTTAATTTGATCCCCAAAAAGGTGGGAAAAACAAACAAATTAACATTAAAATAACAAGTGCATGCTTCCAGTGACACACTGTATATGGCGATAATAAAAAGTTTTCACTTTTGTAAAACTATAAATGTGGAACTAAATTTAAAAAACTAAAACTAAACTAATACAAAATGAATTTGAACAGAAATTTTTCACTTGCAGGTGAAAAATATTCAGACATAGTTAGTACTTGTTTATTTTCCTCAAGAATTCAAGAACAGTGGGAACAAATATCTCCGGATTATTGCTAAAAATGAGTAGAAAGTGTGCCAAAGCGAATTAGTGCAGTTTTACGAGCACAAGGGTTCTGGACGAAATATTAAAAATAAACGATATATGAAATATTGCCAAGTTTGGACATGGTGAAAAACCGAGTCAGTCTATTTTTGTTGTCATTACTAAACAAGGAGGCAGTAATTATTGAAAAAAAATTCTTAAGTTACTTCTAACTACGATAAAAATAATTATAATATTGATTTTTTGTTATTCTTCTACATTCCTAGTAATAAATAATGATTTCTACAAAACTTGTGGTTATTGGTGCAGTTTTGCTCCTTACTGTACCTATAGCTTACTTTTATACAAACTTTAAATACCAACGTGAAAGTTGGTTTTCCGATTTTTGCCAATTTCGAATGCACGTCGCGTCGCTGTGCGCTCCGTGCGAAAACAATGAACACACGTCCCCGCGACGAGCAATATCAATGCAAACCGGACGGCGCCGATTCCCCCGAAACCTCGTCGGGACTTTAGCGCGCGTTACCGGTGTAATATACAGCTTATTGTATATCACTGTACGGTCGCGGTGTCCGGACGTTTACGAGCGTAGCTGAAGGCGCCTTTTGTAGGACAGCGACGGTACAATGTCAGGTGTCTCCCGAGGTTCACGTGGGCACACGGTGCCGTGCCGTTTCACGAGGCTGTGATCCTCCACCTACTTGGAGGTACCCGCCACCCACCGTCGTCGTCGCGTATCACCACCAGCCGCCCACGCAACAAATCAAGCAGATCTTTTAATTGCCTGGCATCTTTACGACTCCTATAAAACAATGAATAGGTAGGCACCGGACCTCGGGGGAGAAGAGGGGACGCGTCCCCCGGATTCAGACGGCTCGTATCGTCCTGTCGAATGTCGGTATATCATGTTTACGGTGTCTTCGGGGTTAAGTTTCCGTTGATTCCCGAGGAGATCCTCAACCCTGGAACGACAAATACACGACGGGAAATGCCGAAGAAAAATTGTTTCTCCTCAAAGAATTTTACGAAATTATTTATTGCCGCGTGTACGGCGTTCAACCCCTTGCGCTACGATTTATTTTGCGGTTTCAGTGATTAGAACTTTTTTGTAGTATGGAATTTTCTAAACAGAGGAGACAATTCATATCCATAGCATTTTATTTCGGTTTAAAGGAAATTAATAACATACATATTCATTAGCCTCTGTTCAGAATCTTCTTTAACACTAAACGTACCGAGCTATAAATGTAACAGCTACATGTTGCCTTATAAAAATGACAAGATTTCATTCATTTAGACTTTGCTACTAAAGATATTTATTGAATCATTGCTCGTGAAAGCATCTTTATAATTTCAAAAGTTAAATAAAAAATCTAGAACCGGTCATTTGACCGGTGGTGGTACGTTCAGTGTTAAAATCGAAATCAGATTTCGCTTGGACATTTTCCGTTCTGTGGGTTGGCGAGACCTATCTTAGTTTTTCACGTACCGGCCCAAGGCCCGATCCAGGCTTAACGATCAGGATAATACGTACAGTTATGAAGGCGTTCCGAGCAGAGGTGCGCGAGGACCCGAAAATGTCGGGTACCTGACGGTCGGAACGGGTCGGGATGAGTCGGGTTCTCGAAAATTTCGGAATAGTTGAACACGTTGAGATCTCCGAGAATATTCGAGATATTCTCGAGAATGATCCTCGAACTTTTCGATCCCGAAAAGAATTCTCGATCCGATACGATTTTCGGGTTCTCGCATAACCTCCGCGTAAGGTAACCCGCGGTCCTTAGAAAGCCGAGAAGACCGGCTCGTTCTCTACGCACCGGATCCACCTTGTACCTGTTCGAACTCCCGGCGATGTTTCACGGTAATGGCGGTCCGCGGAGATCGGAAACGCGCGTGCAAATCCAGGCGAAAACAGAACCCGCGCCGTGTACGCGCGTGTAACCGGCCCCGAGGTGTACAAGTTTTACGGTACGCCGTCCGATTGTATCTTTCGGGGCTCGATCGCTCCGCAGAAACGGAACATGGGACTTTCGGCCCGTGGACGGCCCGATTCGTTGCCCAGGCCGCTATGTTGCCTTCGAGCTTGTCAGATGTTAGAAATAAAAACTCGCGAACCAGAATCTATATCGTAGAGAGAGGGAGACGCTTTATAGTGACAGATTAAGTCGATACAACGTTTTTAAAATCCACCAGACAGAAGGGTATTAAGGTAAAGGCACCGGTAGTTGACCATTTTATAGAAAAACATAAAAAATAAGGTTTGAAATGTTCTTATTGTTTTGAAATTTAAACAACAGACGGCATGGCATCCGAGGTTCACTTGCATCAAAAGTGTACTTATAATTGCGCTTATAAAAATCTTATTTTTTATGTTTTTCTATAAAATGGTCAACTACTGGTGCCTTTACCTTAAACGAGTAACAATAAATTCGAAGAAATAATAAAGTCCAAAGGAATTAGTACTTGGTGGACAAGTTCGAGAAGCGCAGCCAAAAAATTTCCCAACGAGAAGCCAGATACGAAGCAATCTTGGCGCTCTTAGACCACGGCACTGGAATAAAAACATTAGCGAAGCTGTGGGCCGCCTGGTCGGACAGGCAACCGACGAAAATTAAAAAATGGAGCTTGTCGGGACCTGTCACCTTCGGGACGAGAGCGAGCATCGTTTCTTCGACGCTCGTACGGCAGCGTGATCAATCTCCGCGGCGTGCAGCGACTCGAATCTTTGCTCGGCACCTATGTTTCTGGCCCGAAACCGACGCAACCAGATCGTATCTGAAGAGAGGAACTCGCGATTACGCCATACGATCGACGAGAACTCGGTCGTAGGTTAGTCATGTCGGAGCGGGCCATCGGCTAAGGGACCTCGGAAGGTTGAACAAGACAGAGAGAAAGAGCGAGAGAGTGAGAGAGAGAGACAGTATCTGTGGGAGATTAAAACAATGCGGCTGGTCAGATAACGCGGGTGTGACAGCTCTCCGTATCCGCAGACCGGAGACTCGGATGGACCTTAACGAGGTCCTCTAATAAATAACCGGCAAGTTCGAGTTCCCTACCCCTCCTTCTCCCTCTCGGCGATCCTTCTCTCGTTCCTCGTCGCTCCACCGAGACTCCTCGTGTTTCAAAAGCCGCACGAGAATGGAGGGCCACGAGGATGGACCTAAACAGGCCCCCAGCACAAAGATGGATGTGCTGCGAGGCGCCGCCGTCACCTGGCAGCCCAGACTTCCATGGTGTACGCTTCGTGATGGAGCCAGCTTGGACGCGACACCTCGTGCTCCAGTAAAAAACCAACGTCCTGGCTCGCCTCTCTCATCGGGCTTTTCAAAGGAGACACCTGGCTTGCAGTGATAGCTGCTGAAAATAGAAAACCACGGATCTAACTCGCCTAAAAATTTCGAAATATTTCTTGGGTTAGGTACAATATCACAGATAAAAATTCCTATAAATTGACTATAGTCACAGTGAAGCAGCATCCTGTGTTGCCTCTATGGCCGTGGTTTGAAAAATCACTCGTGTACGACAGAAAGTGTTAAAATACTTCTTTGAGCAATTAGAGCAATTGGTTTTCCAAATGATGTGCAAAAAAGATTTCGAAAAAATTGCAATTACAAGAATTACATGAGAAAATAAAAATGCCACTTTCCAAAACTTTTTAATTTGAACCTTTTTTAAAATATGCGTTTTGTACATCTATGTTAGTTATACATATACTGAAAATTTCATCGAAATTGATTTATATACACACGAACTACAAATAGTTAAAATCAGTTTCTGCTTAAAATCCACGGATTCTACCATCTTTCGGTGCGTGCCGTTTTTATCTGCGTCGACCGATTTCGATGATATTTTCAGTATGCCTATAACTAACATAGATCTACAAAACGCATACTTTAAATTTTCATTACAAGCTCAAATGAAAAAGTTTTGGAAAGTGCCTTCTTTATTTCCTCTTATAATTCTTTATTATAGAAATTTTTTCAAAATGGTAAACCAATTCTTCTAATTGCTCATAAAAGGTCAGATAGTTTTATCCAATTTAAAAAAAGTTGTACTGTTTTACTAGTGTACGTTTGCTAGTTTACGTCGAGTATAGTCATGATAGTTGGGATCGAATTATAGAATGTGAACCACTTCCATGGGAGTAAATACTCAGACTGTTAAAATTGATGTTAACCTGCCTTAATTAAGGCTCGAGAAATACGTAGACCGAGGATAGACAGGAAGTAGATAGAAAAAATCTCTATGTAATAGGATAAAAGAGTTAAACAATCAAGTTGAATAAAATGGGAACACATACGTGTGGATGTAGGACTATCGCGTTACTACTTCTTTTGTATCACGTGTGAACATTTGCAGAATACATAAGATTTTCTTCTTACTTTCGTCACGCGCGTTAATTAAGAAAAAAAGACTAGAGATTGTCCGATGACGTAAAAGTCTTGTAAAAAAAAGAAGTATAATTATTTTCCTAATAATCCTAGTAAGTATAATTAGTTCACCTCTGAGATAGATATGTATCGCCGCGTCTTGGTAAGAATAATTACGTTGAATAAAGAGAAGTTAATAGAATAATGTATAAAACGAGAATTAAGCCATCCTAGCAATCTGATAATAAAATTTATTATGACTATAACTGTCGAGTAATAGAATTTATTCAGATCTCATTCAGATGTAATTATTTGATTAATAATTTGATCACAATTTGAATAATTAAAAAACACTCTGTACCGAGTAATTACAATGTTAACACATTAACTGTCGTGTACAATTGGTTGACGAAATCACATGTCCACGCTTGAAAATTAATTTTCAAGCTGATTGTATCTGCTCACGAAAAAGGAAAATTATTTAGGCGTTTCGTCTGGCGAGGTCTGATAGATGGATTTATACAAAGCAATTCTGATTTAAGTGACGCCGAAGCCACGCTTCGTCTCTAAAAAGATGAGCGTTCTAGAGTCGGTTTGCGACGGCGAATGTGATTTGAATAAGATGTCGAACGGGGCACGGACACCGCGTCACAGTACCGGCCGAATGATCTGTGATTCGAGCCGAGGTTTCTTTACTGCGCCGTTCCGTGTCGCCTATACGGTTTCGTAAGGGCCGTATTGATAAGGAGTCACCTACGTGCCGCCGCGAATTTATCTTACGCATATTTTATTCAAACGAGGCCTTATTCCGCCGGCCGAGTGCCGTAATAAAATAGTTGCAACGTTCGACGGGATTGGAAACGTTCGCGAGACCGTTACGATAAGGATTCGATAAGGGAACTGCGGCGTTGTTGCATTGATCGCGGGGAAAATGTAAATGCCGTTTGCACAACAGGTGCCGGGTCGCCGACGTCAAATCAGCACGAGCCTTCCTCCTCGTGCACGCTCCAGACCGATTCCTGATTGCCAATTCTTGGACCTTTTTCACCCGCAACGATACCATGCAAATTTTAATCCTCCCCGATTCGGGACCACGTGACTTCTTTTTTCTTCCGAAAATAAATGATCGTCTTGAACGACATCATTTGGGAACTCTGGACAACGTGCGAGAGCTTGTAACCGACCAATTGAAAATAGTTACGTGCATTTTTCATCCTATGACACATAAACATTTTCACCGAACTACTCTCAGGGTAACTTTCTGCATACTGAGTTACTTTTAGCCTCACCATAAACTAAAATCATTCCTACCTTTTCTGCATCACTGTACACCATAGTTTCAGAGAAGTAACGTCATCTTTCACAATCGAATAAATCCCGATGAATTTCTTAAACGTATCGATTAGAGTCACCGAAAGGAGAGAACTTTGTATCAGTGTTTACAATATACAATGTTGTCGTTAGACAAGGTCCAAGAACATTTCTTGAAACCCTGGGAGGATCATGTCATCGTTATTTCGCTATTTACATCAAGTGTCCTACTTTTATGAATTTTTCGTACTCAAGGTCACGTGAAGGTCATATTATTACACGTCGTTGGATTTGTCTCGATCTCGGCTATCATATAGCGATAATAAATACAAACAAAAATAATTAAAAAAATATTTTGAATAACGATACGGCAATTTTTAGTGGCGCCTTACAGTCGAGTGCCAAGGGTTAACCCTGTGAAGCCTCGAACTCGAAGAAACGCGTCAAGTTTTGACTGGAACGGTGCTGGCGACGAGGGGAACGGTAGTTCGAATAATTTTCCCGCCCTCTCGACGTTCCAAAACCGCTTTTCCATTCTACAGAAACTTTAGCCCGGCTCTGGGTCGTAATTTATTTCGTTAGAAGAGCCTACTCGCGCGTATGCGTGCGAGGCGGGGTATCACGATTCCCGGTTCTTGGCTACCGATAATATACGCACTTCAGATTCTATTAGGTCGCCGGTAGATCCTCGATACCTGCTTGACTCGGTAACCCAAGGGTTTTACTTATCGTTCGGCCGATCTTCTTCACGCATATTATACTCCGGGGAAAACAGCGCGAGTAAAAAAAGGGACAGGGCACGTCTCTCTGCTCTCTGTGGCAACTGGTGAGCTCTGCCGCGCGAATAACAGGATCAGGTTACTCTTTTGGAAAAAGGAAAAGGGGGGCCCGGAGAGTTGTATTTCTCTCCGAGGATATCCTCTCCTGCCACCGCGCCGCTCCGGCCCGCGGCTTGTTTGAAAAACATTTTACCAGGGGGGGTGGGGGGGTGGGAGCCGATCCTTTTCCGGCGCGTTGCACGTTTCGAGACGTTTCGCTGTTTGCTTTTCTCCTCCTGCGAAGCTGCCGCCGTACTACTGATCCTGATCCTGCGCGCCGTGCGAAACGTGCGCCGACGATGACGCAATCTTATCGAAAGATCTTCGGTGTCTTCGGAATCGGGAGACACTTCTGATTCTTCGTGTATTACGTCACTGTGGAATTGTTTGAATTCTTCCAGTCGCAGGTGACTCAGATTTCGAGGTCCTTCGAACACTTGTTCCGAAGGTCCTGTCGTCGCCAGGCATCCAATAGAACGTGGATCCTGTACGTTTTTCATCAAATTCATGGGGAACTTCTGTAAAAATGTTTCAGTGTGTTATAATTAACTATATGGATATGGCAGTGGATGTGAGTATATAACACAGTAGTCTTTCCTGTTTTAAACGTGTTTATGATAGGAAGGTCCTAAAACGTCTGATTAGGTCAACGCGTGTGAGCAGTCCAGACGCGTGTCAGTGTTATGCTTGTAATTATACAGATGTCGTTAGACAGGCATTACATTGATTTCTACCTTATCGATAGCTTACAGTTACTAATATATATATGTATATACATATAACACAGTGAGAATTTGGAAAAATGAAATCAAATCAAATGTCATTCCGTTTGGTCGGGTACATTGGACGAACGCTAATATCGATGAGCATATTAACTGTGGGCACACTAATGTGTTGGAAGCATATTCAATGACACGCTAATGGAACAAAAGCCCTTCTGTATACATATTGTGAAATATCAACATATTCAACTGGAAACAAAATATTGTAATGAAAAGAAAGAGTTTCAGAATCGATATTTTTGAACAGATCAAATTAAAATCATATGATTCATTGGTTAGTTGATGAAGTGAAAATTAGCTTGCTGGCACAGTAATTGGGACAAGTGAGAAGTGAACTGTTGGACGAGAGAATCGAATCTATTAAAGTTTGTTTAACCGAGGCAGAGGTCGAAGGTGCATCGTGGCAACGGATGAAAATGAATTTGTTATTCTGCTGGGCCGAAGGCGAAGGTTGCGATCGGGGTATCGCGAGCTGGGTCACGCGTTTATTAAAAACTGTGTCCCTTCCGAGGGCCACCCCGACGTCCAGTGGGAAGCATAAATCTTCGCCGGATCGCATGATTGACGTCTATTTAATAGAAACGCAACTACACAAGGATGGTGCGGAATAACATTAACTCGTCCGGGAGTCGAGGGGGCTGGTCCCGCCGCGACGGGTGGCCATTGTACCCCGTGGACCCCTGCGATCCTCGGCCTTTCTCCCATTCTTGTGCCTGCCAGCTCCCTCGTAAAGTCAAACGTTGACACTAGCCGCGGGACACCGGCTCCGTGGCCCCACAAACCTCTCTTTCCCTTTCTATCCAACTCTTTTCCAACCACGAACGCGCTTTCTCGTGCGTCGTTATGTTATTATTACCGAGCTCGAGATACCGGCCACAAAAATGGGCGTGGTGTCATCGACCCGTGCCCCGAAATATAGGGAGTCGACCGTCCACGGAACATTATTTGCCAACGATCACTCGATTAGATGATTGAGAGTTTCGTGTTACTCCGCCGAGCAACTGCAACCTGACCATATTCGAGGTCCTACTAATCTACGACCTACAGTCAGCTTGTGCAGGTCAAAGTTGACTTGTAATCGCGGACGTTAACATGTTATAGGATCAATTTTAATATTTTTTGGGGGTATATTTTTTTTTTTTCAGAATGTAGATTCCATAACAATTTTAAGTAATTGATTCGCGTAATCGAGGTTCCACTACAACGTCAATTAAATAAGCAAAAATGTCCCTAAAAGAATATCATGCGTTTCGCACAAATCTCGACTACTTCATTCCTAGATGCAATCAACGTTAATAACTAGACTGAGGATCTTCATGCAAAATAAAAATCGCTTGCATTAATTTCAATACACAGAAACCAAATTGGAATTAATTTCTCTCTTTAGTGGTTCCGTTGAGCTCTAACAAATATGTTGTTAAATTCTTGTAATCTTTTCATGGTTTGAGATTGCAATCACCGATTTCTGCCGTGAGTGCATAAAATCCGCAGTCTATTAATAACAATTGTTAGTTAGATGGTAATTAATATTAATATCTAGTTAATTTTTAAGTGATTCCTTTGTGCTGCCTACCAATGACCATCCATTTGTCCTCGCACTGTTCGCTAAATTATGATGGGATAAAGTATATCTTCGATACAATTAAAAAATTTATCGAACAATGTATACGTATAGTTTATGGCACGTTATAATTTCGTATAAAATTGTCGAGAACTCGTCCCGATCCCGAATAAAATTCTCGGCCCGTCACGACCCGACATTTTCGGGTTCCCGCACGCCTCTACTGATTGCGCGTTTTTCTAGATCCTCTTCCTGTTCTCCATCCCGCGGGACTCGTGTGGAGCGCGTGGTAACCGAGGCCGAGTGATCCGCGCCGCGTTCGTTAAATTAAGGAGTTTATGGGCGCATTAGCAAGCTTAACGACCTAATCAGAACAGCACGGCATCAGAAGTGCCGCGGTGGAATTGACGCGATCATCCTGACACGGGCTCCAACGCCTAGGGCTTGAACCTCGCTGGCAACAATATCTTTCATCTTCACCGATCTTCCTCGATCTACATTCGAACACTCGCGATCCTGGAAACCCGGCCGAGTCGGAGCTGCTTTTAATCTGGAGTCGGAAATCTGCAATTCGTTCGGAACAGGGCGTCCTATCCAACGTTGTACCGATGCCGAAGAAACTATCTTCGATCAAAGTGAACGATGTTAACACTAAACCCACCAAGCATTAACAGTATCTGATAAATATTAGCTCATTAGCCGAGCACTGGATATTGCCAATTTATATAGTAATGCTACAAACTTTCTCATCTTCACAAAGTACAATCAAATCACTACAGAAGCCAACCTTCAAATATAGTATCATTGAAATTAAAACTTAGTACTGCTGTATACTTTTTTATATCGCATGAAAGCGTGTGTCTAGACGAATTCATCCGTATACTACACAGTGACCTTCGTGACACGCTTTCATGTGATTCGCGAGAAAAAAGCTGGCTAGTAATAACGTGAACATCCTGTATAGAGAAGTCACTGTACTGTGTATGGTGGAAAAAGTTGTTTTGTGACAAAAATCGGACAATTTCGCGCGCAACACCCCAGTAGACACGCTTGGTACTGAATCCCGACGTGGCCGTTTACCCTTTCGGATCGAGATAGCCTGATTCGGGGAAAGTGGTGAGTGACGGGTGTTCGTGGAATAGGGTAACGCGATCTACAGAGATCGAGCGTGGAAGTTTGACCGGTAACCGTCTCGTGAACCGGGCCGTGGGGGAAGATGCGCGAGGGAACAGCCAGCCAACAAGAGGAACACGAGCTGCGGAACGAGAGAGGAGAAAGAGAAAGAGAGAATAAGAAGAGGAGGGAAGAAACGGCAAAAGAATGGTCAGAGGAGAGAGGCTCGCTTTGCGCTCGGTCGGCGAGATCAAGGTGGCGCCACGCCTCCGGACCGCCTCCTCTAATCATCGGCTCATTACTCATTAGTACTAATGAGCCACGCGCGCCATCTATACCTACCTACGACGATACAAACACCTAGGAGAGAACGAAATGCCTGGCACAATGGCCCCCACCGGTCTGTACCCGTGTATATCGTGTACGCCCGGAACGATAACCGACACGCAACCCTATTCACGATCCAGCCGCGAGACAGATCGATAAGCCCGATCTAAAGTATATCGTGAAATGGAACCATTTAACGGAAGGTCGGCTGATGATGATTAACGATCGAGTTAATGGAGAACGTCTCCAACCGCTCGCTGTTGATTATGCTGATTCGGATAGAGCCTCGGACCTCGGTTTTAGTCGTCCATGGGCCCGCGCGCAGGTCGTTCCGTGAGATTGAATATTTAAATGTTGCCTTCGTGTGCTTCGTGTACGTGTGTTTCTGAGGAGAGATAGTGTGCCCGGTGAGTGGTTCTTAAGTCCACGAATTAGTTTCTTCTGCTGTTGATGCTTCGTTTTTATTAATTGCTTCGATACACATTCTAATTCTTCGCGTAACCTTCTTTTTACCTTCTTCGTTTCTCTAACGCTTGTTAGACCGTGACCTGGCACAGTCTACGCCGTTCGCCTCGGTTCTAGTTGCAAGGAATACAAAACCGTTCATACAAAACAGTTTACAGAAAATTATGTAATCTCAATTGTACGTAGGTATCTATGAAAATATTCCCTTACGCATAATGGAGAGCAGCAACTTCAGAATGCATAAAGTAACAATGTGAACCAAGGACTCGGCTCGCTTACAACACAAATTGTTTTCGCGGAAAAATGCTGCAGTTGTTTTACATGTTTGCATTCGTTCTGCTCGTATCGTTCTTCGGAAACGGGCTTCAGAAATAAGTACAGTAAATTTCCATAACAAAATACAATAAATAAGTCTATGCACAGTAAATTTCAATAATATTTATTCGTTGTTAATGACTTTTAAAATTATTCGATTCGTCGACTTTTCCGTCTACCCGCTTGTCTCGACTTTCTTTGCATTAATTTTCTTGTTTCAGTGATTAATGATGACCGATGAATGTTGTGAAATGAAATTGTGGAAATGAATGGTATAAAATCGATTTTTTAAAAATGGTAACCAAAATTCCGCTCAAGGGGGAAGAATAATTACGTACTTACATAAAAATATTTTTAACGTACAACGTTTTTAAGACGGACTAAAAAGTATAAAATAATTCTTCCTAACCACATATAGATTCCTAATACCGTACAGGTAGTCCTGAAAATTTGTGATTGTGAATTTTTAATAGCTATAAAAATACTTATTTTTCGTTTTAAATCTTACAAGTATTTTCATCGCTACTAAAAAATTCACAGTTACAAATTGACAATCTGTATGGGTTAAGGAAAATAAATTTTTACTTTTTAGTCCTTCTTAAAAACGTAGTATATTAACAAAAATATTTTTATTTAAGTAATTATTTTCTGCTTTGTAGCCTTGTGTGTGTTGTCATCCAGTTCTGAGCTATGTTTAAAGTTTCAAGACTCTAGCTCATCGGGGAGTTAAAATCAATTGATTTTTAGAATCCTCAATTACAACGAAATCCCCATGTCGAGTATCACAGAGTTCCCACTTTCGAATCGCTGAAACATAAAATTGCAAGAAAAATAAAATCTGATTCTATGGATCCGTGAAAGTTAGAGCACATCTTCGGAAGATCTCACGGAAATAAATAGATCCTCGGTGGTGGAAAATCGGCGATCCCCGTGTAACACGTTCACTGAACTCCGATTCTTCGCGTTTCGTCACGGCGACGCACGACGACGCCAAGCAACGTCGAAGGGGGATGATTCTTGATCCCGTGGACGCAGCATCCCCCGGCTTTCCCATAACACCAGCCATGACATCGTGCCCAGCGAAGCGACCACGTGTGACGAACGCTCGCGCAGAACTGCGTCTCGTTACATCCGTCATAGCCGTCGGTCCGTAAAATTGGCGCCACCTGCCACCCTCCCGAAATCCGGGCCCCCGTCGCTGCCAGTGCAGATTCTGAATCATCCCGTGTCGCCCCGCAGCATTTAATGCATTTATAATACCGTATTTAATGACCCTTGGCCCATCGACTCGCCCGGAATTCATTACAAGTTGAACATTCGCCGAAGACAAACACGGCGAAACGCATTTCTCGATGCACCGACAACCATCAAACGAATAACGCGTTATCGCGACTTCTGATTGCACAGTATGTTAATGCGCGAACGATTCGCGGAATTCGCCGCATGTTAAACGCACCGGACACTGGAATTCTTTTTGGCATTCGTCCGGCGAATATGTATCACTGTTCCGCTTTTTGGTATGCTAATTGCTATGATTACCGGTAACCGATAGCTCGGGCAACGAATAAACAATGTAAATTCGTCTTGACTCTTTCATTACCTGCCTGTAGTTAACATAATTTTAAATGTAAGAGTTTAACTCTTTATTTACTGACGGGACTATAAGTGCTAGGATGCTAGGATGGATTCTAGAAGATTGCAAATATGTACTCGTTCGTTTTGCATTTTGGTAGGTTATAATTTTTAGTTATTAAACGTACCGAGCTATAAATGTAACAGTTACATGTTGCCTCATAAAAATGACAACTTTAGTGTGCTCTACTAAAGATATTTACTGAATCGTTGCTCATGAAAGTACCTTTATAATTTCAAAAATTAATTAATTTCAAGTGTTAATTATATATAATGTAAAATTTGATATGTTATGTACTTTACGAGCCCATATTATAAAATTGTATAGTATTTCATGGTTGGTACTTCGAAGTCCCAAATTGTTTTCCATGTTATTAATAACCTTGGTGATGACCAGACTGCGGATGTTTATGCAATTTCCAATTTTTGTAGAGAAATTTTTAGGAAAATGGAATGAAATGAAATCCTATTTTTTCATGGGAACAGTTTCTGTAGATCCAAAACAAATAAAAATCGTACTAAATTGTATCGAATTTTATATTATAGCATTTTTTGAAAATTTTTATAAGCCATAATGCATAAAAATCTAGTGATGACTTGTAATGGGAAATGTGCTATAGGGTGTTTACTTGCATCTAAATTAAGTATTTAAAAAAGTCAGCACTACAAACTTTTAAGAAATTCAGTAAATAAAGGGTTAAACGATTTCATCGTCTGTCAGATTTTTTAGGTTTTTTTTAGGTTGCAAAGAGAGTTCGGTGCATTTTTAAACGAATTAATTATTCAAATGAACATTCCACTCGCCGTAATCGTTGATCGCGAAGATCGAACGTTAGAGTCGCGTGTTGTTTCACGATACCACTTGCCAAAATTCCGGGCTCATGATCGAACACCTGAATTATCATTCATTTCGCGTCATTCTGACAGTGCATTTAATTAAAAACAAGTTCTCCCTACGGGAATACGTACCGAAAATTTTCGCGTATTTTAATTAGCATGTTGACCGTCATGTCTGATCATCTGAAAATTTATTTTTCTGTCACTTCACCCTCGTTTCATACATCCCTCTCGCCACCGGAGATGCAATTAAGAACAGCCCGTGTATATTCCTTCGAGCGGTAATGACTCAATTAATGCAACCGGGTTCAGGAAGTCATTAGTCCTTTCAGCTTAAAGGAATAAAGAATCATTACATTAGTCGGTTCCGCAGGAGGGGAGACGGACCGTTGTCTTTTTTGGCTGGGTGGTGGGGGGTGGGGGGAGGGAGGGTGGACAGGACTCGGTGTACAAAGTGTAATGTGATTGTTTCCGAGCCAACGGCCCTGCTGGGGCTGCTGTTTCGCTCCGGTGGTGATGACTTCATCCCCATCTGATCCCGATTTCCTCTCCGTTTTCGAAGCGACGAGTATCGGGTTCTTTCTCGAATGAAATACACATCGTGACGTAGTCGTCCCCCTATACAGCGAGCATTCGGAATGATCATTTGAAATCCGAGATACTTTTACGCCCTCCAGAACAAATTTGTGATGTAGGATAATTTCGAGAGGGATGCGCCACATTTGGTTGTCTATTTATAAAAATTTTATTGAAAATATTTGAAAGTAAAGGCAGGCATAGATTGATTATTTATTTAAATTTCTGGTAATTATATACATTAGAGGCTTCCTCACCGATTTTGATGACCTTGAAATATGTTGTCAAGTTCATCATTCTAAACAACTTTTTCCTATACATGTTACCACCGCTCAGCTTTAGTTTCCGAGATATTCGCAAAAAAAGTTTCAACATCTCAAAAAGTGATCGGAGTAGGTATGTGTAGGACTGTGTAAAATAGTATTTTAAATAGTTGACAGTAACTTATATTTTTATGATATTTTGTTGCCTGTAATGTTATTACGATATTGTAGTCTGTTTATCAACATGTTACATATTCTTAATTAAATTACAAATAATACTTTGCTAACTATTATAGCTTCTCATGTTAAAAATTATAATTTATAATATTATGTACTTGCTCAACTTATTTTCATTGTAAGGAATTATTTGAAATACAAAATAAAAATATTTCATTTTATCTATCTGGTTATCAAAATAAAAATATTTGATTTAAAGTAGTATCTTATTTGAACCACATTAAATTATACTATATACCAAATCATTAATGATCGTTAATATACGTTGCAAAATCCTGCAAAATCCTACATTATAAAATACTAATGTAAAGTGTACTTACTTCTAAATCTTCTGTACCTCTATTATTGACACACGAGAATAAGTCCGAATAATTAAACAACAATCACTAAACAACACACACAACACATTTTATAAAATCGTGACAACGAACGAGAAGATGTCACTCCGACCACGAACAAAATAATACTGCGATTTTAACAATGATCCCCTCCACGGAGGTGGTACGGTCAGGTTATCCTAGGCAGGTTAGGCGCTGAGGGTCTATAAACACTAGATACAAAAACCAAGGTAAACAAATTATGGCGGCGCGCCGACCCTATTTCCCGGAATTTCCTGTTTTCGTATCACTCGTCCGCGGGGGGGGGGAACGGTTAAAATCGCAGTATTATTTTATTCGTGGTCGGAGTAACATCTCGTCTGCTGTCACGATTTCGTTAAGTGTGTTGTGTGTGTTGGTTAGTGATTGTTGCTCAATTATTCGGACCTATTCTCGTGAGTGAATAATTGTGTGCTGTGGATCCGACGGAGGTGCAGAAGATTCAGAAGTAAGTACAGTTTACATTAGTATTTTATAATGTAGTTTGTAGTACATTAGTATTATATTTTATTATTCGTATGTAGAATATTGGATGCAAGGTTTTCTTTCATATTTTGCAACTTCAATGTCCCTTTAACACTAGATTTACAGAGCACTAAAACTGACTACTTAACATTATTTTACAAAAATAACAAGAACGTGTCTATCCACATTTGTATCAATTTTTCAAATAATATATACCCAAAAAAATAAATTTTGTTGAATAATTCCCCATGGATACGTCTTCTCTAATGTAAAAACCTCTAATGTAAATATTTACCTTCAAATCTAACCCACACCTACTTCGATCACTTTTTGAGATGTTAAAACTTTTTTGCGAATATCTCGGAAACTAAAATTGAGCGGCGGTAACATGTATAGGAAAAAGTTGTTCAGAATAATGACCTTGACAACATATTTCAAGGTCATCAAAATCGGTGAGGAAGCCCCTAATGTAAATAATTACCAAATTTCTTTAATAATGTGTACAGTTAAATCAGTAGAACTTTTATTTTAATATACTAATATGGGTATCGATGCGTGTCTTCGCAAAATTCTTTTTCCATTTTTGAGCCCTTCGCGATTCACTGCCTTGTATCTCGCAACGGAATTTGATACTCGTTTCACGACAAGCTTCTTCTCTCTCGTAATTACAAATTACCAGTTTGCGTTCATTCAAACCTGCAATGCCATTCTTCCGTGACACTTGGAAATGTCAGTGTTTAATTTATTGAACGCTCCGTCCTCAACTGACATACAGTGGCTGATTAACATTGCCGGTGTATTTATAGTAGACCGTAAACGGTGAACTGCGTCATTTCTTAGAATTAATTAAGCGTGGTGCGAGAAGCACTCTGGGTTCCACTATTTTTGTGACGCGAGAATTAGGCGTCTTTTCATAGTGCAATAAAATTTCACATTTCCCTAACCAAACTATGCTTCTGTTGTCTACCACAAATATATCTTAAACGCTAGAAGAAGAAGTGAAACGAACAATTTGTGAGGATATCAATCAGAGTAACTTAATAAAAAGTAGTAGGAGATCCATTACAGTGAACATAGATCAATAACTCGATTAATATCGAAAACTGAGATTTAAGTCTTATAAAATGTAATTGTCAAAAGGTTCTACGAAGGTTTATACCGGGTGAACCACGAATCGTGACCACTAGAGAATTATTAGCAGTCCGATCGAAAATGTTTTTATCAGATATAACATGGTTTCAAGAGAGCTTTCACGTGATTATAACAAATTTTTTGTCAACTACTTTCTTTCATGATTTTTCAAGGTCTTCTTCAATTTTTTTTCAAATACACCTATAATTTTTTTATGCCTATCTTTTACAAGATTTCAAGATGGATTCGGTAAATATCATAACGTAACTTTTACCTTAATTTAAGCGATGTTCAAAATGGTGTTGGTCAGCTGCAACGCACTCGCGTAGACGGCGAATAAAAGAGTGTTGAGCACTTTATATGACCTCTGCACTGATAGCTGAACAATTCTGTGTCGCATATCTTCCTGAGTAATCGATCACGATTCGTGGTTCATCCTGTATATCAAAAATTTTCCAAAAACCCTTTTTGCATAGATTTTGGACCGCCCCATGTTCGGAACCCCCCCCCCCCCAAATTAGGCTACTCACCTCTGCTAGACAGGCCCGAATTATAATCTTGCAAACAGCCCATTGTGCTTCCGTTGTAAACCGAAACGGTGATCGAGACTTCCTGTTTACGGGAAAAACAGGACGAACCGCGAAGATTGTGTCCTTCTAGGGACGGAAAGGGCTTCGCAAAGGGAGCGGAAGAAGGAACAGAGCTGATCGAAAAGAACAAAGCTGGCAGATAGACCCGGTTGCATTGTCCCCGGGGCTGTTTGCGTTCGTTTCTGTCCGTATGCAGGAACGAAGCCGACTCTTTGTGCCTGTTGGTGTTTTCGGCGTGCACCGTCGGGCTCCTCTCGCCAACTGCGGCCAGGGGATTACCAGAGAAATCCTTTAATGGCATTGTTGGCATTTGAATAACACGAAATATGATACGAGATCAGAACTCCGGTCCCCTCCACCCTTTCTTACCTAATCTTTAAGCTAGAACTTCGGGGTCCTAGAGTATAGAGTTACGGTTTCGTTCCGCGCCGTTGTCCGTCCGGATTAATTGTTGGCGGTTGGTCGATGTGCGTCGAGATACGAGAAATGTCCTTTTTCCCGTGCGTTGCTCCGTTTTCGGTGTCCTTGCCCGATGACAACCTGCATCTTCGAGCATTGCCCATTGTGGCCCGCCGAAAGGAGTGCAGACGGTTTTGAAATTCCGACAAATTTTCTTTAACTTCGCAAAGACTTTAAATTTCTTTAAAACTTTCTCACTTTGCGTGACTTTTTTCGTAAAATTTATAATAGCGGCATTTCGCCTGCGTTCGACGTGTATATTCGTCATTGTTTGATTTTAATTCCGTGCCGCGAAGGATTTTTAAAATTAAATTCCACAGTTAACTGGTGAAGTTGTGACCGTTGTGTGAATTTCAAATTTAACCCACACCTACTGCGATCACTTTTTGAGACGTTGAAACCTATCTGCGAATATCTCGGACGCTAAGCTGAGCGGCGGTAACATGTATAGGAAAAATTTGTTCAGAATGATGACCTTGACAACATATTTCAAGGTAATGAAAATCGGTGAGGAAGCCCCTAATGTAAATAATTACCACAAATTCTTTGAAAGTAATCGCGATTACTTATGGGTTGCCCGCTAATATATCGAGTGAACACAGAGTACAGCCGAACGGAGTTCTACTGCAAAAGCAACGGATCTGCTGCAGGTGACTCGGTGTCTGCAAGTGTAAGAAGGTTCGGGGCGCGAGCCGTTCTGGTTGCCAGGTGTTTCGTGCAATGTGGTGCTCGCGATCGGAGTCGAAGAAATAGGCGAATCACGCGGGGCTGGTTTCCGCGAGCGAAATGAAAACGGACGCGGGCTCTAAAGGGGCTGCAGCTGGGTGGGGGAGTGAAAGGCCGAGAGGCACGAAACCGAGACAATCACGCGGCCAGGGAACGGGCTGAAAAATCGAAAGCCTAAACGCTTTAAGTTATTACGCCGGGGAATCAACTTGTTAACGTCATTTCGCGCGTGAGCGACTACCGGTCACCACCGGTGCCGTGCCCGCGCCGTGACTGCTATTTTTCCTGGGGAACGTCCATAAATCGGACACTTTAGACCCACGGCGAGCGCGCCGCGGTCTGTTCAGCATTCACGGCGTTGCGACGCGGCCACGAACGAGGAATGAATACCGTCCGGGACTCGGGGGCCCGGGCCTGCGACGCGAAAGTTTATTTTTACCAGTTGCGGAGAGGAATCGATGAGATAACACGCGATTCTCGACGAACTGACTCGTCGCCGTCGCGCGGATCAGACAAAATAATAAAAAAAAAGAATAAAGAAAGAAACGTTATTAACGTTTCTGATACGCGACCCGTATCCGATAACGCGACACGGAAATGCCTTTACCTGCATTAACGTTAATTACGCGGAAATATCGACGAGTTCCGAGCAACGCCGAGCTGTTTGCACCGGCCCACGTGCGTCGAATGTCTGCGTTGTGCGTGCCGCACGGTATGCTGCGAATTCTCGTCAGCGATTACATTTTATCGTACTCGTTGGGACGATGGTGAGCCAAAGGGGATCTTGTCGTTTTCGAATTGGTTGGCGTGTACTGTTATCTTGGAGTACAAGTCTACTGGCTGTCTCTGTTTCAGAGTTTCAGTCTTTCGGTTCTAACGAAAAGGTTCAATTTGGTACACTGATACGATTCAAATCTACCGATCAGCAACCTGTTTTAATCAGGAACCAAATGTAACGGTTATTCTAAAGAATCGTTAATTAAAAAGTTGAGTATTATTGAAATTTAAGATAACCTACACACAATATGAAGAAAAAAATTCGAATTCAATATGAAGAAGAAAATGCCTTTTTTATTTGCTCTTATAATTCCGAGCTTGAATTGAAATTTTTTAAAAATCATTTTTGCACGCCATTTGGTAAGCCAGTTCTTCTAATTGTTCAGAGAATTCTCTGAACTGACTTAAGTCAGTGTCGTTTGGTCCAATTTAAACAAGTTATACTGTTTTAAAGGGCGTTCGAACACTTTCGTGAGCCAGAGTGTACGTATCTTTCTTAATTCGGATAACCGAGGTTCCAGTGTATATCGTTCGCCGACCACAAGATTCCCTTGCCGTTAAAACAAAAGAGATACACGTGTTCCTCCGCGGTTTACGAAGATACCGTAAACGCCGCATAAACATCCCGAAAATCCGCTAATCGCTCGGCCGTATCTCGAGCCGAGTAAACACCAAGATTTTCCTCGACCCTAACTCACCCCCAGCTAACCGTGGTTGTTCTTATTTTGATTTCAGGTGAGTAATCGACCGTCGCCACGTTACTTTCAACAAATTTGCCGCGTGAACGCGCAAAGGTCGGTGAGTAATTTCCATTATTTACCGGACGAACACGGCGCGGACGCTCGAAATTAGTCGCGGGCAAAACACGCCGTTTCGCCTGCCACGTTCCCGCGCGGTTTTTGCCAGGAATTTCGCCCGGTGAAATAGCCGGCCGGGCCGCGGCTTCGAAATTACGAGCGTAAACAGCCGATATACTTGGCCGCGATTTTCGAGAATTAAGAGGATTCGAGGAGGGGAGCATGTTTCCGAGCGGAGACGCTCGTGAAAAACAGAAGTCGCCGGGAGGACGAGACCGACGGTTGGGGCGAAGGGAAAAAGGACAGGGAATCGTAGGACTCGGTAATAATTCAAGCAAAAGGACGCATCAATCCTGATGGCGCTCCGCCTCTCTTCGTTCCTCGCCACCGGCTCCGCCAGAAATAGAGCGATGTTCCTAACGCTGCTGTCTTTGCTCCGCCAATCGGCCCCGCAGCCTCTACCGCTCCATCCCGAGGGAAAAGCTGGATGACTACCGATTTTCCCTTATTGCCGCTTGCCACGCGACACCCCCGCCCTCGGACCTGCCGCTTCTTCCACATAAATCTCCGCCGCGCTGCGCCACTTCGATCGGAGCGGCGGCACTAATCAATTTTTCAGTCAAATTTTACCGATTTTCATCGACCCAACTATCCATCTAGCACAAAGTCCGCGATGACTCCTGTAATTGGTCTCCATAGTTTTTTTTTTTCATCGTTGTAAAATTTTTCTGGAGTAGTTGAAGGTTTATTCTCCCTAGAAATTGTTTTTCGGCCACTATCCTCGTTGAAAGGGCGAAGAAACTATTTGCCAAATCTTTTTCCGAAAACTATCTCTCACAGAAATGTCAGAAAAATCGGTGTGTCCAGATTTGATGTACTCCTCTTTGCCAGATTCTGCATCATACTCTGTATTTTTTTTTTATTGAAGCTCTTTAGACCCTTAAATGGCTCCATTTCACTTTACAATGTGGTATTACAATTTTACTGGTTGGTATTACAATGTTACAAGGTATAATTATGGTTTAAATAGATAGTTTACAATCTTTGAAATACAACTGAATATAACTGCAAGCCTTAATATTAGTTTCCGCTATGAACATGTCAATATTTAGGGGTAATCGGTAGCCCATTTTACCTAAAGATTCCAAAAGTTTGAGCCTTTGGACGTCATATTTTTCGCTTTCCCATGTGACGTGGTTGAAAGTTTCGTCACTTTGATCACAACTACACATACCGTCAGAAATTATGCCTACGCGCGTCAACGAAGCGGCTAAATGATAATGATCCGCCCCTACTCTGTATTTAATGGTAAATCAAATTTGAAAGACAAGAAAAAATGGAAAGTCAGAAAATATGAATCAGCCTAGTGTCCGTCCAGTAGGAAATCGTTCTCGATTGATATGATTTCTCTTGTGATCGATGCTCCCAGTTACAAATGACATCCACAAAAGCCTCTTTCGTAGATCCCGCTGATAAATTGCATTTCGTCTGCACTTAGCGTGTCCTTTACCCCTTTCGATTCTAATCGCATCACGGAGGTTGCCGTTAGGGTGTTGTCGCCGATTCAATTTACTTGCCCCTTTCAGAAAGAAGGCTACAGTGCATCTTTTATAATACTCTCGATTCAGCACACTTACCAAACCGATCAAATCTATAATATCAAAATACGAAAATCGATCAAATACCTTATACAGTGTTTACTCTACGTATGTCCCAAATGTCTATCCGATAAAAGTCCCAGAACTGTCCCCACTGCCGTGGGGTATACCCTATGAGGGGCATCCCCTGTCTTTTTCTAATGAATAGTATCTGCTGGCCGATATATGTCCCTGGCTAGACCCGTGTTTTGGACGTACAGTGACTCCCACTAATATTCGGACGCTCTTAAAAATCGCATAACTTTGTCAATATTAGACTATACTACCTGAATTTTTTTGAAAAGTTGGAACAATTGGATCGCCTACATATGTGAAAGTACTAAAAGTTAGTTGTATTTCTCAACTTTTTTGTGCAAGCTTATATTAAAAATTTTGTAAAGTACGTTTTGTACATCTGTATCAATTAAACATATTCTGAATATTTCAATTGCTAATTGCAATTTTTGTAAAACCTTTTTCTCACTTTATGTAACAACCAATTGTGCCAACTTTAAAAAAAAAAATCCAAGTCGTATGGTGCAATATCGACAAAGATATACGCCTTTAAAAGCGTCTGAATATTAGTGGGAGTCACTGTATTTGTGAAAACTCTCGAGAAAAAGTTACTATTGCGAAGCCCACGACAGTGAACACAGCGGATTAACGTGATCAGTTGATCGGAAAAGTAAGACAAAACTATGGCCTATTTCAGATTGATAAATCATCCCCAACGCCGATACCCTAATGGTTGCACGACTTTCCAATCATTTGTATCAATTCTCGCGAGCTCCGTCCATGAGATACAGCCCTCTGGAGGCATCTTTATCCACCGGATCACCCTAGAAAAAAAAAAATGACAATGTCGCGTGTCATCCGCGACTTTAATAATCAAAAGTGTATCTGCTCGTAAAGAGGAAGCTGCGGTTGGTCGCTGTTCTGAATTATTCAATCGCCTCCCTATACTTTCCGTCGTTCGGGCTTCCGGCAACGTTAATAATAACACAGTGTCCGGGACGATGGTAGGTAGCGGGTCCTTAAAAGCGGCGGCACTTAGGCGGCAGGTTTCCGTCACTTAAAATCCTCGTAGCTCGTCGCGTTCCGTAGCTGCGGATCGAGGGGATGTGGTAGCCTGTCTCGGATGAACGCTGAGAGCGGCCGGAAGATCGGGAAGGTGATTTATCGGGCCGCGTTTCAACGCATTTGCCCTAATACATCTCGCAGTAGGCGCGTGTAGGAGGAACGCGTCTCGGGATGTGTTTAGACTCGGCGAGGACAAAGGGCGCCGACTGTTCGCCTCGAAACGCTCGGCCTCCGAACATTAGCCAGATCACCGGATGCCCGTGACACTTTTCTCACCCACTCGAGCGTCGTTATCTGCGCCGGCGAGACCGTAAAACCCTGCCGCTGCTCTCGTTTCTTATTAGAAACTCTCGTTAATTCCGTATCCCACGGGACCGCGGACGACCGGCCGAAACTTCAACGCGAACCCCCCACACACACACAGCCCCGTACTCAAACACGTTTCGGCCCGGTGTTGTTACATAAAATGTCTAAACTCTGGGGAATGCTCAAGGTACGGTGTACATGACTCGGTTTACAATAATTTTTAACTAACGTCGCACATTGGTACTAGCCACACACATCCCCTCCTTTGTCTTATACAGACTGGTACATCATTACTTTAACATTTTGATTGAGAAACTAGAAACCTCAAAAATTTGAAAAAAATTAACACTAAATCTATCGACACTTCTTGTATACCTATACCTAACCGTGCGCGGTCAAAATAACCGGTCCTTAAAAAAAGTTATTGTTGACAAAATTAAACGTAGATAATGGTGAATTTGTTGCTGAATGAATTAATAGATGAACAACTTTCATAAAATGACGATCCAAATTTATTTTTATATAACACTAGAACTACTGGATGGGTCAAAATGACTTCCTCCTAATTTTTTCTTTTAGAGATATTGAAATTAGAAATATGTTTCCATGAGAAAATTTTTTAATAAACTTCTCTATCGAAGTAGATATTTAAACAAAACTAATACGAAATCTAAACAAATCTTATTTTGTTGTTATTATAAGGCAATGTATGCCAGTTGCATTTAGTGCTTGGTCGTTCTAGTGATAAATTCAATCGTACGCTCTCTCCTCGATTTACGAAATTGTATTGTGTCGACTACATTTGCGTCTAACTCGATAGCGTCTTATTCAATAAGGGAACATTTGCACGCTCGAATCATTCTCCGCTGAAAAAGTGCCGAAGACTAATAAACAACAAGCTCGGAATTCCACAACAATTTCCGTTTGTTTAATCAACGACATCAGAACATATAACGGACACTTAGCTGCCGCGCTTCCATACGGGTAGAGTCATTACAGAAATTCCGTATTGGCCCGAAAAATACTTTTAGTCCGGCGTAAGCACGGTGCACAGAAAGAACGTTTCCAGCTGTCTGGTCGTAATTGCAGCGACACAGTGTTGGCATCGTGATCGTCCCGGGCGAATGTGAAGGCGCGGCGTGATCGTTCGCCGGCGCGATAACGACTCGTGGCGAACTTCATAAAGGAGAGATTACCCGGCGAGTTACATTATCTTATTAAGCCTCGATAGCCGAGAGCCCGTTCCGGCTTATCTCGCTCATTAATATTAACCACTTATGCCAGATAAATCCTTTAAATGTGCGCGCCCCGGCCAGGTGATTAGCAATCTCGCGTGTTGTGCGTCCTGGCCGGCGAAGTGGTCGCGGTAGCAGGAACCAGGAACGCGGATCCGTGATCACCAACCGTTGCCACCGAGATGTAGCATCTGGTCCCACAGAGTTTTTGCCGGGGGAGTCTGTGCTCGCTCTGCCACGGGAATCGGTAGAGCAAGGTATTGCCAGAGATCGTTGCTCGGAGAGCGGTTGCGTGGCAACGTTTTGCCGTCCACTTACCCAGAACGCGTTTTTGCACGATCCCTAACGTTTACCAACGTTTTCGGCCCTGCTACCGTCGACTTCGAGATTTTTCTTGCGCCCCCGATTCGAAAATAAGGGCTGCAATCGCTGGCAACCTGTTGGATAAATTGCATCCTCGTCGTCTGCCTTGCGTTGCGCGTTCAATACTTTTTATTTGTCGAATCGATTCGGGAAAATTGATCGAATAGTATACAGGATGTATCATAACGTGTCGAACCCTTTTCAGGATCTTTTAGTACTCCAGTATGCGGTTTGACTGGACGTTTCTAAGAAGGAAAAACGTTCTGACGCTTTTCGTTTGGTTTGAGTAACTTTCTGCTACCTCGATTACAATTCATAACGTGTTGGACCCTTTTCAGGATCTTTTAGTACTCCAGTATGCGGTTTGACTGGACGTTCCTAAGAAGGAAAAGCGTTCTGACGTTTTTCGTTTGGTTTGAGTAATTTTCTGCTTACAATCTAGCGTTTCTACTGTTCTCGGTGGATCTCAATAATTTGATGACACTCCGGTTACAATTTGGAGTCGGTATTTCCTGTAAAATCAGAGTACGAACGAAGCGCATCTCTGTCCAAAGAGTCATATTTGCTAATAAGACAGTGGGTAGATCAGCGTCCTTTGTTTCCCGGCGGCGTTGCTTCGTCGAGTTTCGCGCAATATTTTCCCGCGAGCACCTTACGCAACCCCGGCCACGACCTCATCAATGTTTCATATGCATGCAACGACCCCAACCCCCGTGTACCAGCGATACACTAAGTGGTTTTGCTCATAAACCTGTAACGGTTCGTAGGATAATGTCTTTGGTAAGTGGTCTCAAGTTGGAGGGCGAGTGTCGCGGTGGCAGAGAACGCACATGCGACCCCCGAGAAATCGTCGAGAGTTTTTTGCCGGATCGATCTTGGTACAGAACGTCGCAATCGTTGAGAATTTTTCCCCAAAAATCGATCATCTGGGTCAGCTCGACGATCGAATATACTCGCGACAGGAGACACACGAACGTGACACGAACGGGGTATGTTAATGGCCATATGAATATGCCGTGACTATTTAATGGACCGTTTGACAGTGTTTTTGATGTGTAACGTTTATCCCGATGAAAACGGTGACACGTGGACAGATCGGTCTGTAAGTGGCAGTGCTAATTAAAGCAACCAATGCACGGTCAATGGTTCTCGGGTTTTAGTTACCACAAAGTTTACATTTCACAAAATAATCAGCGCACCGATTGCATAGAAAGTGTCCATTAGATACGCCATTGAATCCAACATTTAGCGACTTCGGCACGAGTGCTTACTTAATACTCACTTACGGCGAGACATTCGATCGGAACTAATTGCTATTAAGAATCAATATTTATGAGCTTGTTAAAACCATGTCAATCTGACGCCCCACTCTCGACGCAATTCTCCTCCGCAGTTGTCAGTCGCCTCCGAGCAGAGTTGCAAATGAGGTTTTTCCTTTTTCAGTCTGTTAAATCCGTCACCGCGGTTCTAACTGACCATTATCAGCCTCCGGTATCGGCATTTAAAAAGAATGCGTAGTTTCACTTGGTTTTTCCACGCGCGTAATCGAAAGTGGCCATTTACGCTCGGCTGAATCGTAACGCGTTCACGAATTCCCACGACGCATAGACCGGCGTCGACTTTTTTATAACCTTTCGTGCAACGCGAGATTACTCGCCGCGCGTGAAATGTCCTGTTTCGTAAAAGTCATAGTTTTCCCGCTGATCGATCGATCAGAAATAAATCCAGATATTCGGCGTGAACGTGAACGCCTCGAGTTAGTGGCGATAAGATAATGGTAGGCTGTCGACGGCTTTAAAATAAAATTCTAGCAAACCAAACAATGGAGGAAAGCAAAATTCTTATACGAATATAAATTAGAACGTAAAGCAGTGGGAGTTATTTTTGCTGAACAATACTCTTCTAAATGACAGTCTGAAAAGAACGAACATATTCTGCTCTAAAATTAACATTAGATGATTTGCGGTTTAATTTGTCAGGAGAAAATTTGGCAAAACTCATGCTTGTCACATTAAATTTTGATTGTAGCAATTCATTTCATGAATAAAAAATTTCTGTAATAATTGATTGTCTACCACTGGAAAGTTGTGCTATTTAATAATGACTATTATAAATTTCCTTCATCAATAACTGTTATGGGCGATCGAAATGAATTTCTCCCAACGATAACATTTACCAACAAGAAAAAAAATTTTCGGTTACTTATAATTCTTATTTGTAACCAACACGATTTCAGTCGATGAAATATAATACTTGTTACATATTCCATGACTTTTTTCTTTATGGTTATAAAAGTTATGGTCCCTGGTTTTTCCGAAAGCAAAACGCGTGGGTAAATGAGCAGGGGCTGCAAAAATAATGGTACATTAGCGAACAGATGATGACGTTGTTTGTACACGAAGCTTTTGGAACGTCCTGGTATAATATTCGATAAAAATGGTTGCTTTGCTCGGAAACTGGTAAGGCCACATGCAGCGCGTTAGTATTAATGCGCAGGCATCGAAATTAACGCGAAATCGGCACCGTCGATCGGGACCGGGTACGGTTTATCTCTCCCGCGCATCTATTCTGCGACGATCGTGTTTCCTCCCCCGTGGCAGGGCTCTAAAAAAGTTTCAAATTTCAAAGCCTATATTTCCCCTTCCCCGGCGCGACATGATTTGGTGTCGCGAAAGGTACCGGGGCCGCTCGCGTTATTTTTATAATCTCGTTTCGCCGGCCCCGGTCTCAGCGTGTCGCAGAGCCTCGGTCTCACCGAGAGACGCGCGTGCATCACGAGAAAAAGGAATCGTTCGTGGGGTATCGCGTTACCGATCGGTCGGTAAGGGTCTTGTCTCCGTCTTGCCTCTTTCTCTCTTTCTCTCTCTCTCTCTCTCTCTCTCTCTCTCTCTCTTCTGTTTGTCGAGACGCCCATGGCGTAAAGGGGTGAAGGGTGAGCGCGCGTCGAGCGGCCAATAAAACTCTGAGATATCGAGGACGCGACACGTCGGACAACAAAACGAATGGACGGGCCCCGTTGAAATAATTATACCATGGATCTGATAAATACGAGGCCGAATCCCACGGGCCCATCGATCCCTTCGTTTATTCTTCCCTGTATCACTCGACCCTGATCAATCGGTCGGGTACAGGTCTCGTTTCGTTAAAACACCGAGTATAATTCGATAAGGTCTACGATTCGGGGCTATGAACTCTAGAGTCTCGTACATACTTCCTGACTTACGTGCCGGCGCGGATGATTTTTCTTTTTATTAGAGAAAATCTCGTATGAGATTCATTCCAACACGATGAAGAGTACCATACAAAGATTACAAACGAGAGAAAAATTTTTACAGAATAGAAAACTGAAGGTACATAAACCTGAACACTAGGTACAGTAAAGACCAAACGCTTGTACGCTAAGGCTGCAGCTTTTAGAAATTGACAACATGTAACGACAAGCCCTGATATTGGGTTTAGCTATTAAGATCGGAACATCCATTGGTAGCTGAAAGTCGACTGTACGGAGCTTTTTAATTAATTCTACTCTTTCCTCGTTGTACAAATTACTCATCTCTCTCCATGCACCAGCGGATGATTCTTGTGCATTAAATACTTAGATATCCATTTTTCATAACGCATTTTTTAAATTCAAAATCAGAGTAGTTTAATTGATGAAACCAAAACTACAAATTTAAAATGGGGACGTTGTCTTAACCCTTGTGAAGTCGAAAGGTTCCAATAAAATTCGGTTTATCTGGATATCACATAATAAAAATGAATTTCTAAACCGTCAAAAGTCACTGTCAGTCATATGTGACTGACGTGGCAGTTAACGCGTTAACCTATTCGTTTGATATAAACAGCTAATGATTTGAACCGACGAGTAGAAAATACAAATTTAGATGGAATATTTTCTTTGTCGCCGGTCAAACACTGATTTCAGATTTCTTTATTTCACAATTATTGAGTTTAGGAGGCCTCGTGTGTCGGAAACAATGCATTTCTTTATTCAAACACATACCATGACCAATTTCGTACACGATCTAAATACACTCGATCGTGACATTTTTATAAAGCGACACTTGTGGTGCTCGATGTTTACAATCACCGGTCAACGAGTGAAACGTGTCCGGCGATCGAAACGTTCACATCGAAGGACAGATCAGATTGGGAAAAGAAAAAGACAGGAGAGGGGCGAGGGGTTGAGTCACGAGTTGAAAGATCGAGGGATCGCACACGACGTCCACGTTGCTCGCAGCCGAATCCCGCGATCGATCGGGTCCGATGAAGTCACAGAAGAGTTTAATAAGAGCCGTGGGCCCGCTCTCGCGAGATAAGCGCAGCGCGGCCTGGCGTAGCCTGCAACGCAACGCGGCGCAGCGCATTCATCCATGCATTCCTGTCCGGTTTTCTCCTTTTCTGGCTGGTGCCCCCTTCGTTCCCCGACCTATCTACCGTCTTTGATACGACGCAGGCCTCCTCGACCCCGTCTCCCCCTCGTTCTAAGAGTCTCCCTGCCTTTAGCCAGCTAGCCTTTTCCTTCCCGGGTGGCGTTCTCGCTTGTTCCCGGTTTCCTGGCGCGCGCGTTGTCCTTGTTCCTCTTGCCGGGTCTGGACGCCCCCCTACTCGCTCGGCAACGTCCACCCCCGGCTTTTGTCTTATTATTTTGTCGGCGCGCGGCCGCCGCGCCGCCAGGTATATCTCTCCTTCTACACGGCAGGCACTCCTCTCTTCTCTTCTCTCGCCGCGATCCCCGCATATAAACATCGCGGCTTTATCTGAGCGTTTTATAGCGGAGGTCCCGGCAGCCGAGGGGGCCCGGGATCGCCCCGAAGAACCAGAGAAGACCCCGGGGCCCCCTTGCTCGACACGCAGCCGCGCAATGATCGCGGGGCCCCCTCGTCCTACGCTCGTTCGCGCTTTCTCTCGGCCATTCGGCTCCCATCGGCTCTTGCTCCTTTTCTCCCCGTTCCCCCGCGTATCTTTCTTCAATATCGCCGGGATCTTCTCTCGCTTTCCCCCGATCGGCAAGGACGATCGGCGACCGACACAATCGAACGGGGCTCGTTTTCACCGGTTTCGCCCCGGCTTTGTTTCTTTCCATCGCGCTGCAAAGCGTCCCGGAGACGCCGTACAACAACCAACATCGAGAGAGCCGGATCGTGAGAGGCGGCCCCGACCTATAGAATCTTCTGTACCAAGCCCCGCAAGAACGCCGCGACAAAAAAGAGGATGCCCGGTGCTGGTATACCCTCATTAGCATACCGTGTCTGGATCTCTTCTTCTTCCTATGCTCTCCGTCTCGCACGCAGGCTGCTATCCTCCTCAGCACGGCTCGCTGCACCGCCCGTTGCACCGTGATTCTCGCCACTTTGATAACTTCGACGGGCCTGCCGGGGGACCCGCGTTCTCCGCTTCCCTTTTGCCGGGCCGCGGACATGCATCGGGATTTCGTAATCTCGCTCGTCCGCGAGAAATCGGCTTCCCCCGGACGGGAACGGGGCACCGCAATGCACTGCCCCCTCTGTCGAAGAATTAATCTGATTTCCAGGCTTGCAGTGGTTATTCCGTGGAGTTGACATTTTCGAGGAAACCGGTGGACCTTCGAGCTTGTTGTCGCGTAGACAAATTCGGAGAGAGTTGACTCTCAACCCTCGTGTGTCCGTAGCGTTTAATTATCCTTCGGCCACCCACTGGATTCGTGCTCGTTTAAATGTGATTATTCCGTTCCATATGTTTAAGAGCCAAGACTCTGTAGAGTCGCGATAAGGTAGAGCGACTCTTTTACCGACGAAAATAGGCGAAAAACGGTTTTACGTCCCTCAACTTTTTGCGTCCTCGTGTGAGAATATTTTTCGCTGGGAAGGACTCATTCGAAAGAGGAAGGTTCAATCTAGCAAGCGCTGATCATGAGCTGACGAGATTATGCAGATATTTGGTAGTATAAACGTTAGAAGTAGGCCAAAAATTGACGATGTGCATGCCGTGGAATCATTTTTATGTCATTGGATGAGTTTTCTGGATGAAATCGAGTGTGGCGAGCATTAGAAACTATCTCCAGCTACAAATTCAACAATATTTTGTTTTGATTTTCTGCTAAATAAGGCCAAAAACTTGTATCAAGTTTTATATCAAGTTTGGTCGCAGACTTAAGATCCGTCGGATCAAGACCAAGACTTATATTATAAGAATTATACAGCAGTTACCGACCTTCTGACTCTGTAAAAGTCACGTGACTACCCTTGGCCTTTCACACTAATCCTATTGGTTCTCACAGTTAAACTTATCCTGTTCGGCTGTTGTCACTATCAACGGGTGTAGAGCAGATCACTATCGCCAAGCTGTTTCTCTGGCTCACATTGGTTTCATCGTTGATCCAAAGTGCAGTTGCAAGGGGGGAGGCAATGGCAATGTGATTTGCACAACCAGGAAAGACTAGAATTAATTGAAAAGCTCCGTGAAGTCGACTAAGGCCTTCATATATAAGTATTTGATCTTTATTGTGCCCAGCATTCATGTTTTCATTATAATGTTCATGTACCCTCAGTTTAAAAAATTTTTCTCTCGTTTGTGATCTTTTTATGGTATTCTTGATCATGTTGAAATAAATCTCATACGAGATTGTCTACAATAAAAAAAAAAAAACGCTAATCCTACCACGGTCAAAATGACCGGTTTTCTATTTCACAATTATTGAAATTAAAAAATTGTTTTCATAGGAAATTATTGAATTGAGTTGTTTACTTAAGTGCATGCTATAATAAAAATCGTTCAAAGTTTAAGTAAATTCAGTCTTTTCCCTTCTATAAGACGTTTCACTTTTATATGTTGTGTGCTTGGTAGGTTCAATGTTAATGAATCTGTCGTCGTATGTCAAAATTATGTATTGAGGAGCGTATAATTAATTGTGGGGAGATTCATTACTTAAATCTTTACGTCAATACAAATGAGCTGATTATCCGGTTAACTGCCTTCGAAGAGTATACACGTCAATTCGAGCCTCGTGGTGCGGTTGACGTGTATACTTGTCGCGTAACATGAAAATTTTCATTCACTGTAAAAATTGGAAATTTCATTAAATACATTTTTTTTTAAATTCATTTCATTTCATTTTTTTTTTTGTAATAAAAATGTCGTTCAGTGGTATGCTTCCTTTATATTACCAATAAAACAACTATGAATTGTTTTTCTTTTTTTTTGGTACATTGGATATTGCCCGTACAATATATTACTTTTTACAAGCAAACTTGATTATTTTTTACATTCTCTTTAAACAATACCACACTGAAATCGACTGAAACTCTTAAAATTATTTTTTTCTTAACTTTTCTTGTTTATGGATTCCTTCTTTTCTGACAATTTTTAAGTTTTCGTGGACAATAACCTTTACAACTTGTTAATTTTTTATCGAACAGATAACTACCTTTTTCGTAAAATCTATGACATTTGCCCTGCGTTCGACGTGTATACTCGTCAGAGCTTGATTTTAATTCCGCGTCTCGTTTTAAAATTAAATTCCGCAGTTAACTGGTTAAATAACGCTGCATTTATATTGTATCCATTTAGACGAAGCTGAGTACGGTCCCCTGATCCGTCGAACAGAATTTATTTCCCGCGCGAAAAGGAAAATTACTCGGGACACGTTTTCAAGGAGCTATCTGATGTCGCAGGCAGTCATTAAATATTTCTCTAAGCGGCTCCAGCAATCTCGGAAACTCAACTATCCCGTACAACATTATAAAAACACCCTTCTGGTGGTTTCACGCGAATGGCCTATCTTGCCCGTTGGATCTGCGTTTTCCTGAAAGAAAAATTCACTTGTCGCGACTCGCCGCGGGAACGATAAGCTGCTAATCTGTTGGAACTTTTGCCGAAAATTCGCGTGCCATTGGCTCTTTATCCCGAGCTTCACGCGATCGATTTAATCTATGGATCGGCGGGACGCGAGACGGTCCGATCGTTCGCGAAACGTACAGGCGATTGCGGGACCGAGGGACATTCTCCGGGCTAATTAAAACTGGAGACGAACGACGCACGCGACAAATATTGTAAGATCGTCGCCGAATTTACAGCTTTTCAAGCGTGAACGCTATCGCCGGTGCCTCGTAACGTTCCTCTCATTAAATATTAAGCAGTCATGCGTGCAACAAATTACACCGGTGAATAAATTTGCATGTTTATCGGGTTATTACTTTGACAGCAAAAGGATAACGAAAACAGAAACACAGCGGAAAACAAAAGTTCGCTGCGGCGCGGCGGCTCCTCTCGCAAGCCTTGGGACAAGAGCACGATACCCCTGGTGTACGTGTCGCGGTACATTATTTCTCGTATTATACCCTTAATTGCCTCGTACGGGCCGATAAAATCTGATAATTGATAATGCCCCGCATATTTCTACAATTACCGGTGAAACGAAATCGCGCGCCGCCCGTACCCGATGAAAAATATTGCAACTCGATTTTCCGAACTGGAACTGAAAAATGCCGATCGCGGCCGCCGCGATTCTGCTAAAAATCCGCGAGGAATTTATTGCTACGAGCAGTTTCTATTTTACGAACGCGCCTCGTCGTAATTAATGAACAAGACCTTACACGCGTAAAGCAAAAGTAGTCTCCGACCTCATTCCGGCGACGCAGACGGTCGTGTATTTGAATATTTCTTGACGTTAACCGAACTAAAAAGTTATCGAAGAATGTTGTAACAAGTCCGCGCTAATTAACCAATGTGAAACGTGACGCGCGACATCATTGCGATATTTTACACGATGATCATATTTCATTCGCGAAGAGACACGAAATAGGGGATGACCAGGCTTTCAACGCCTGTCAGATATTTATCAAAGATATCTCTCACGCGTCGCGCGGGGTACTCAAGGCTGCCGCGGTAATTACGCCAATAAATTAACAGATTAGTTGTCATGGGAACACCGAACCAGTAGGTCGGGTTTATCCGACTCGTTTTTCCGCAAAAACCCCGGGCACCTTTCAGAAACCGCGTATCCGCGATGATTTATCGAATGCAATTGCATGTTCGACAGAACTATCGATTGTGTCGATAACACGCTTGTCATTAAATAATCGACAAACGTTAGCGCAGACACGGTAGCAGATTTCTATCATTTTCGAAGACTGTAATGCGACATTAACATCTGGGAATCGTGAAATGCAGAAATTTCTCCTTCTAATTTTATCTATTATTTAATCTCAGTCACAGAGCGTTTTATTCCTAACAAAATTTTAGCGGATGAATTAGTAAGCTGAAAACTATACTTACCTTCATAGTAATACTATTATATAATACTAATAATTAGCAATACAGAGAACAACGTATAAGGCGTATAAAGGGTGTCAGGTGATAAAAATACACAAATTATTTTTTAATTAATCACCATGTTCCCACGGTTTTATTTTTCAACCGTGCTCCTACTTTGAACGTTCAAAATATTTCGAATAATATTCCCGGTACTACACACGAGGAAAAGACAAAATGAAAATGTTACCGTGTTTATTTCTCTGCAATTACAGCTGTCACCAGCTTGTCAGGTAACTTCAAAATGTTGTATCTCATAAATAATATCATGTGGAAAAATTCTATTGTACTCGAGGTCGGTGAACATGGTTTCTTTACGTGTGATTTTGTCGACTGCAGATTTGGTGAATTTAGAAATAGACGGCAGAATGATTTTTAAATATTTTACGATATTCGGTGTACCGAAGTTAAGATTTGCAAAATGCCAGGTGGAAATTTTATTTCGTCGACAGTCAAAGTTTCAAGAGAAGAAATAAAAGTTTTCTTTTGCATAAAATCGATACAGTGATCTAGCGATTTAATTTCAATTATGTCAAGACCACCGACTCGGTTTTCAAGTATGCACGATATAGTGATTTCGTTTTGTCGAGGTCAGCGAAGACTTGATTCGCGGAGACCTAATCGGTTTTCTTCGCGCTGTGCGTCGCCGCACGACTCGCGTTCGCGCACGAGACTATTTGAAGTTTCCCTGATGCACGCCCGGTAAACACGGATATTTGTAATTGTTGTTTGAATAGGTGCCAGGTTTGCGCTCGTTTGCGTCAGTTACGGGGATGTTCGCATCGGACGGGCCGGTCGAAATCGATTACACGGGAAAATTTGCTTCTGTCTTGTTCGCGCCGCGCCTTTTTCCTCGTACCGAATATCGCGTTTCGAGAACTTTCCTCGTTCTTCGTTCCGAAGGAACGTTTCGGACGATACTCGAATGGAATTGTAAATGTTGCCTCGTGTTTTCGCTCAGTAGGTTGCTGCTTCTTCGTGGTAATCGCTGGACTGCATACGTGCGCGATACTTTGAATTTTCATAGATCAATTTGGAGAACCCGACGTTAAGTAACACGTTGTTCGCGATATTAATAGCCTCGGCGAGTTAAGAATAATCGTAAACCGCATCGAATTTAATGAAACTTACGTTCCACTGATTTATAGATTCTTTTCTCCCGGATTAATTTAGAGAAACTCGAGTCGAGTAACGTGTTCTTTTCGATATTAATGATCGTCGGTGGATTAAAGAATTTTTCGCAATTTCATCCACAAACACGGAAGTTAAGTAACGTGTTTGCGGCGATGATTGCTTTAATACATCTTCCGTGGATCAATTATGGAAATTTAAAAAATTATTAATTCCTAATGGGACTGGAGTTAATCGAAAGCTGCAGCAAGCTTGACAGGATCTTTCGTTTTGTCGATTTTTAGAGACATTCGCGGTTCAAAAATCCATGAACGCTCTCAGCCAATCACTGTCGATTACCGATGAGCGATCGGTTCCCCGAGCATTTCAACACAGACATACTAATTCCGCCGCGGAACTGGTCGTGGATAAATTGTGTAGCTTAAACAACGCCCGCAGGTGTCTATCTAGCATCGAGCTCCGATACCGATAGTTACTTGACAGCCAGGGAAATTAGTGTTGGCGACGTTAATTACAGAGGGGTGGCATAGAATATCATTTTCACCGAAGGATTCTCGAATTAAATCGCACGATCCGGACAGTCGGATTGACCGGTAACTTCGAAACGACGACGGGGCGGTTACATTGTTACTTAGCTGACACACAGACCGATAAATTAACACTCCGCGGACAGTGAAATCCCAGCAGACAAAGCACGACAGAAACCATCCATGTCAGGGCATTTTATTGCGGTTCGCGTTGCGTACGACAAGCATTAAACATTCCGTTGCGCCGCGGTCGAGGCGAGCTCGCGGCCGATAACAATTTCGCGTACGGCTTTCTAGTAATAAAAAATATCGTCCGCTTGCATTTTCATTATTTGCCGAGCCAACGATAAACCCGGACGACGAACAATGACCGAGCACAGCTAGATAAAACGTGACAAGCACTTCGAGACACTTCGTTACAAACTGTACAGCCAGCCAGACACGGAATCACCTTAAAAGACAGATAATCGATTCGTTACCCGGTTTTACAGAATTTCTGCCAGACGAAACACGACGGAAATGATTACAGGACTCGCGTTAAACATTCTGTTTCGACTCGGTTGGAATTTGATTGGGTGCGTGCGCGCGCAAGGTCTCGATTCCCGTTGGCTGCTCCGATCTCCAGTGGCGAGGCAGAAAAACGCGCAAGATCGAGCGTTAAATTTACGAGGCCTCTCGCCGATCGATATCTCGCGACTGTCTGCTTTTTTTTTCTTCGGGGGGGATGGGTGGTGGGTGTTGTTTGTGTTTTTTTTTTGTTCCAAACGAAATGACGACACAACCACGACGAGGGTTCCATATAAATAGCATTGTATTTCACAATTTTTCGTGTACACTTCAATAAATATCTTTCAAGATGTATTTACATAGCGACTGGGACAGGATAGCTGATTAGAAGAGAAGACTAAGTGACCCGCGACCGGCGACTCTTGGCGGCCGGCGATCGTGTACCGCCGGTGTTCGCTTCTTCCATTTCGCTGTACACGCTCGGACAACGCGAACGAGACCCCTAACTCGCTCAGTGAAAAGGGGACAGACATAATCACCGGTCGGGAGTTAACGGTGGATTTTCGACTCGTCGCTAACTGCCGACGGCGACTCCCTTTCGAGTCTGCGGCGGCCATTCGTGCCACGAAAACGAAAACGCGCGCGGTTTTATGGCACTGATTCGATCGTCCGCGGCACACCTTCGATCACACATACGGCCCGCAATTATCCTCGATCATTGGCAAGAACACACTGCACGTCCTCGAGCACAGAATCTCCCGGTCGTCCTCGATGGATCAGCAAGTCGTTGGCTGCTTCCGAATTGTTCCTCCCGGTCGTTCCTTGTGTCCGATTAGACGTCCAATGATCTCAGCCGACGAGACAAACGCAACCCTCCAAGCAGACTATATCTTTATTAGGCTATTCATTGCGGTTCGTTGCTCGACCTTCCGCCTTGGAGCTCGAGGTTCTCGGCACCAGAATCCTCCGCGTGAGCCGCGGCGTTCGACTATAGTTTCTCCAAAGGGCAGCTGGTCAACAGACCCCTGATCAGTCTCCAGACTTGCTTCGCCGCGTTCTCCAGCCCGCTCGGCGATTTTCCCTTGAACAGATTCAGGTTCGGTAGGAAGTAGTGGGGACACCTCCGGCACAACAGGTAGAAGATCAGTTGTAGAAGAATGCCGTTGATCCTGGCGGTGATGCAAGTCTCGTCCCACTCGGCCTCGTGAGGGTGCTTCTCGCATTCGTAGAGCAGCAAGGTCTTCATGTGGTAACTGGTGACCGGGTTCCCGGGTAGATCCAAGTATTGATCCCGCAGGGTCTTCAAGATACTGAGGCAACGCTTTCTGCTGCCACCTTGGAGCAGCCGGTTCTCGGCGTCGATGAAAGACAGTGCCCAGGCGTCGCCCTCCATGGCCGATTGTTTGCCTTGGAGGCCGATACACTCTTTCGACAGCATGTCGAAACCTTCGGTCTTCACCTCTGCCACGATATTCGGATGCGGCCAGGGTATATGAGCCATGGGCCAGTGCGAGGCAGACCTGGGCCACAGCCCGGCGCATTTGAAGGCCGGCGTGATCTGCACCACGTACCTCTCCCTGATTCGCAATTTCACCTCGGTGGTGTCCGCGATCATCTTCACGGAGTCCCTGTAAGCGCACTTGTCGCAAGCTTGGGCCACCAGGGTCTGGAATCGCGAGCGGATCTTCTTCGCGGAGAGATACCCGGAGGCGGTGATGAACTCCACCCAAAGGGACATGGATCTCTTTCGTCCGTCGCTCAGCTTGAGGACCGCGCAACCCGGCAGCGTGCCGTCGTCCACGAAATTCAGAACGCCCATCTGGTTCAGGTAGATCACGATCTCGAACTCCGTCGGCGAGATCACGTCCAGACCGTCGAAACGGCCGTTGTAGTCGGTCAAGGACGAGATGAACCTTGGCTCTTGCACCTCGACCTCCTTCAGCACGTCCTGCACAACGCGGCACACCTCGTGGATGGTGTTCATCACCTGGCTCTTCCTGGTCATCACCTGCTCCCCGAAGTACTTGTTGATCTGATAGACCATCTCGGATTGGGCCGCCAGCATGTCAGCCGGCAACAGCATGTTTGCGGCGGCCTGAAGCCTCCGGAGGCTTCTATGTCGGGGTCTTCCGCGACCGATCACCGCATTCTGTCCCGGGGATCCTGGATCCTCGATCTAACGGCTCGAATCGTTTCAACGCGATCGGCCGTTAAGCTGGTGCTCTTCCATGTGTGGAGACTTCTCGGTTTTTCGAAGCGAGGCTCGAGGGAGAAACGAAGAGGTGCCACGCCGGTTTTTATGGTGCGCGTCGTGTCGCGTCGCGTCGCCAAAGGACGCCCGGCGCCGGCGGAGACACGAGCGAGGAGCGGGAAGACAAGGTGTGCGAGCGACTCCGAGCAGGAGCAGATTGTCGACTGCGCTGTCGTTAACCTCCTCCGCGCCACCCGCTCTCCAGGCTCGGAGAAGGCGTGCTGTTTCCCAAGACCTAACCCATACCTAACCGAGGCCACGCCACCCGGATAGCCGCCGGGCCAATCGCGAGCCTCCGAACACCGGGAGGCGTGGCCACCGACCGGACAGACCGACAAGATCGATCCGCGGCTCGGTTCTACCTATACGTTATCCACCTCGAAGGACGAAGCCAGCACAGCGCGGCTAACCCCAAAGCGAGCCCTTCTTCCCCCATGAATTATGTAGATTAGACTCGTTTTATTTCGTGCTGGTGGACACACGGCCATTCCTCCGCAACCCCTTCGAGCTGCCCCGAAATTTTCGTTATGCTGCTTGCCCGACCGGACCCAGGTCTTCATGCTTCGCTGCTCCGAACCACGAATTTTTCATCATCGACATCGGGTTTTCATCCCGAGCGCCCGGACAGATTTTCCAGCGAAATCGGCCAAATCGATTCTGTCCACGAAACAAACGGTGTTGAGAGGATTGAGCAAATAATGCACAAATCCGAGGCTTGTTGTTAACGGCATTTGTTTTAAACACAAAATGTCAAAATTCAACCCTTAAAATCAAAATTTTAACCCTTAGCACTCGGAGGGTGACTGTTAGGCATCATTAAATTTCTCTGTATTTAATATATTACTAAACATTTCGGTAAATTCCACCATTTTCGTATGTACAACATGAAAAAATATATATAGAAGAAGAAAGGTCGGGACTCTAAGTCGGAGGAAATGTTTTGGAGTTGAAATAGTTTCGAGTGCAAAGGGTTAAACAAATTGGGGTTAATCGCTTTTGTATGTGAACAGTTCAATTGTAGGTGACTTCGTTGATTGTTTGGAGATAGGTACGCAAAAGTACGATTTTTCAGGTCGTTTCACAGTCTTTGATTTTTAGATCTGATTGTTGGATCGAATAGGTGTGTTGAAGATATGGTTTGAAACATTTTTGGAGCGTCTTTTTAGGAAAAGGATTTTTGAGTACTGCAATATGGATAATCGAGGGTCGCTAAAAAACACGTTCAATATTCATGAAAGGAGCATGTTTCGAATAAAATATATTTTACAAACGTTGGCTAAGTCCGCAGATAATTTTGTCTAATCTAAGAACTGCAAACTAGTGTACATGAAATTTTTTATGGTGACAGTACCTGCTACGAATTTATGAATGTTAGCGTATTCTTCTGAATCTATGAAAATTAGTAAAAAAAGAAGTAAATTTCCATTCAACTCTGGTTTGTCGCAATTACTCCAAAATATAGTCTCGCATGTAGATCCGCGGTCTATCAATGAATTTCCTGAAAACTCCTCAGGACTGTTAAAATACAGAATCATTTTAAAATAAAAATAAAATTTAAAGTAAAATTCCTCAACCCCTTGCCGTATTATAACGAGACAGACTTGTAATGAAGATTTTAAACAAAGTCTATTTATATATCAGTCTCTTTATTCTTTTGTGATTTCGTTTGAGCATTGAAATATATATATATACAAAAATAAAATATATAATACAAAAAAATAAAAATAAAATACAAATGTAAAGTACAAAAAATATAAATTTTTTTTCTCTTCTGTGAAATTTCTGGGGATAATCTAATCACTGTAGTCGTAAAGAAAGTGGGGTGGCAAGGGGTTAATCTACAAATTCAAAACAAGTCATGGAAAAGTCCATAAAAATGTTTCGAGCGACACGGCGGTTATGCGCCGTCGCACAATGGACTCTTTCTATAAAATAGGTGGAATTGATTAAAAACTGTTCATGTCATGAAATAAGTTAAAACCAGGTCTTCCCGTAAAGACTTGATTGAGGTAGTCTGAAAAGGTCACGGATCTGGAGGACTCAGTATCATACATTTAATTCTTTTCAATTTTTATATCAATAAATAACTTACCTTGATATCATGCAATTTTTGGGGTTTCTAGTTTCGCAGTCAAAGTGTGGGTCCTTGGTACTCGAATGGTGACTGTAAGGCGACACTAAAAATTGCTGTGTCATTATTCAAAATATTTTTTACATTATTAACTTTGTTTGTACTGAATACATTACTAAACATTTCGGTATTGTACTAGGAAATTCCACCATTGTCGTATGTATAACATGAAAAAAAAAGAAGGGCAATATTCTAGGTGGGAAGAAATGTTTCATATTGGAGTTAAAATAGCTTCGAGTGCAAAATGGGTTAATATGTCTACTGCTTTAAATTCTGCTTACCCATTTTTATAATCTAATAATCTAATAATCAAAAAATAAATAGTAGTGCAGTGGGTTGATAATGCATATCGTATGCGGGTCGAGTCGGGACATTTCCCAATCGACGTATTCGTCCGGAAGCCCGACGGAACGTCGTTCCCGCGTTGCCGTTTTCTTGAAAACTTTGTGGTAGAATGTCGCGTCGCCTGGCCGCCGCGTCGCTAAAATAAGAAATTTGCTCGCGATTGGACGAGAAGCGGGGACCCGAAGGTATCAGGGTGGCACCGTGGCGCAGAGGAGACGGTTTTATTTACAGCCGTTTTATTGAGAACCGGCCCGCGCGGTCCCGGTGAAAAAAAGTCGGTATAAAATCTACGTTTAACGACAACACCGATAACTCTACCATTAAGGCTTGTAAATCGCGGGGCGAACTGCGAGATACGGCGCGTAAAGTATGCTTCATTGGGTCGCGCGTTCCACGGGCCGAGTGGCGCGCGGACGCTTTCCTCTTGCTTCGTTTTACGGGGCAATAATAATAACGTAAACCCCGTAACGATCGGCTCGTGGTACAACGTGGAAACTGAGTGGCACCGGCGAACGGATCGCCGTTGCAACGGCACGGAGATAAGCGGCGAAATTTCAGGAGAGAATTAAGATAAGCCGGGTACGGGTGCCACGTAGGCGTTGCAGCGACCATGAAACTCGGTAGCGATGCTTTGACGAGGCGTTTCAATCTCCTCGAACGCGCATGGAAGTGTTAATATCGTAGATAATAATTACGTCCTCGATGGTTTTATGTTCTCGTCCCGTGGGACGGGTCCTGCTCTTACGAGCCCTCCTCGAAAAATTATCTACGATTCATTGACTGTCATAATGGCAATCGTCCAGATAAATTCGACGCGACGCGACACGCGGGACACCGCGCGTTTTATCCTCCGCAATCCGCCTTTATTGCGCGCGTTTCGCGTGGTTTAAATGCCCTATTGCGCTATAAATTGAGCTCCGAAGTGTTTGCGTGTAGTTTGAAACGTTGGATGATAGTTGACTGGCCTCTGCTACCTAATCGGAGGAATTGTTTAACTCTTCAGCAACGTTGCCCGATCGTAGATCGATTTTCTGATATTGTTTATCTTGAAATTCTCGAAAGTAGACGATGATCGCCCTGAATGACCTGTATTTCTGTAGACAAGTTTGAAATATTTAGATAATTATGCATTTTATGGTTATTGATAAGGCGGCCAAGGTATATTAAAACAACATACATACCAAGCAGATTGTGACATCGTACGGTTTTCTAAAATAATTGTTGTCTGTTTCACATTCTGCGGGGTACAACGACCATGGATTAACGCAATCAGCAGTAACTAAACATATATAAAACTTCAACTGGTACAATTTTACCAAAAAGTGGTCCTAAGCTCGGGATGCGTTTTGGATCTACTCGTTTACTAGAAATATTTCTGTTAATAAGAAAGGAGTATACTGCCACGGAGAACAAAACTACAAATGAACAGAGAAATTTCGATATATAACTTTAGAACGCAGTCGGCAGTGAATAAAAATATATAAAACTTCAACTAGTACAATTTTATCAAAAAGTGGAGTTCCCAAACTCGGGATGCGTTTTGGATCTACTCGGTTACTAGAAATATTTCTGTTAATAAGAAAGGAGTATACAGCCACGGAGAACAAAACTACAAATAAACAGAGAAATTTCGATTTTAGAACACAGTCGGCAGTAAATAAAAATATATAAAACTTCAACAAGTACAATTTTACCAAAAAGTAGATTTCCTAAACTCGGGAAGCGTTTGAATATTTCTGTTAACAAGAAAAGGGTATACAGCCACGGAGAACATAACTACAAACGAACAGAGAAATTTTTACATAACTTTGTCTTATAGCGCAACGTTGCAAGGTCGTGTTGATATAAATTTTCGAACGACGGGTGGTGGGGGGTGGTTCGAGTGATTCGGAGACCAGATACGAGACGAGATGCGTTTATTGATTTATTTACATTATGTGTTCGAAGAGCAATTCGAGTAAAAATAAATATCGTTTAAATAATATAAAAAAGTATGTACATATAACAACGCGTAGTGTCCAACTACCGTCGGAAGCTCGCCGCTAACCGATTATAAATATTAGATGAATAACGACAACGGATCACACGACGATTCGCATCAGCCATATCCGAACAGGTAAAGGTAGCTAACGGAGCGGTGAATTAATCGTTTCGCATAATTGCAACGCTATACATATACAGGATAGACAACTCGGACAGCGCCGTTCAATCCGCGTTGACAAGCACGAGACTCCGGTAACAAGCGAAAGCATTCTGAGACACCGAACGCAAGAATTCCGAAGAATTGTCCTTGGTCGGTCTCCTTGACGAACAAAGGGAGGATTAAACAACGAAACATCCAGCTTCCAAATCGCACGGGATCGAACTAAAACCTAGCAACAACAACGAGTTCCACGGCCGCAACACTGAGTGTTAAAACCATTATTGCACCGATCGGAGTCAGACTCCGATTCGCGCCACTTTGCTAACCGAAGAGTACGAAACAACGATTAAGGATCTACGGCTCTAGTTTTTCTGGTTACACCATTCCCCAGGCCTCGATACAGTCGACAAGCTGCTATTAGAAAATAACGGGTGAAAGTGGACTGTCCGCGTGTAGAACCGGCGGCGCGTAGAAAAAAAGAAGCGGGCGAAGAACCGGCGCGAAAGCAGCTTTTGATCGCTTTTTAACCACTTCGAGTCCTAGCGGTGGGACATTGTCATCCCCCGTGCGCCGAACGAGGCCGGCTAAAGTTTCTCCAACGCGCGGCTGTTGGTCAGCAGCACCCTGGTGAGTCTCCAGACTTGTTTGCCGGCGTTCTGCAGGCCGCTCGGCGACTTCCCTTTGAACAGATCCAAATTTGGGAGGAAGTAATGGGGACACCTCCGGCAGAGGAGGCAGTAGATCAGCTGCAGAAAGATGCCGTTGATTCGTACGCCTAGACAGCCCTCGTCCCACTCGGTCTCCAGCGGATGCTTCTCGCACTCGTAGAGCAGCAAGGTTTTCATGTGATAGCTGGTCACCGGGTTACCAGGCAGGTCCAAGTGTCTGTCCCTCAGGGTTTTCAATATGCTGAGACATCTCCTTCGACAGCCACCTTGAAGAAGTCTGGACTCCGCTTCGGTGAAAGACAACACCCAAGCGTCGCCCTCCATGGCCGACTGTTTGCCCTGGAGGGCGACGCTCTCTTTCGAGAGGAGATCGAAACCCTCGGTTTTCACCTCCGCCACGAGATTAGGATGCGGCCAGGGTATGTGCGGTATAGGCCAGTGCGCTGCCGATCTCGGCCAAACGCCGGAACATTTGAACGCCGGCGTGATCTGCACCACGTATCTCTCTCGGATACGCAGCTTCACCTCGGTGGTGTCCGCGATCATCTTCACGGAGTCTCTGTAAGCGCACTTGTCGCAGGCTTGGGCCACCAGGGTCTGGAATCGCGAGCGGATCTTTCTGGCGGACAGGTAGCCGGACGCGGTGATGAACTCGACCCAGAGCGACATGGACCTTTTCCGTCCGTCGCTGAGCTTGAGCACGGCGCAGCCCGGCAGGGTGCCGTCGTCGACGAAGTTGAACACTCCCATCTGATTCAGGTAGAGGACCACCTCGAATTCGCCCGGCGAGATCACCTCGAGGCCCTCGTAACGGCCGTTGCACTCGGTCAGCGAGGAGATGAACCGTGGCTCCTGCACCTCCACCTCCTTCAGCACGTCCTGCACGACCTTGCACACTTCGCGGATCGTCTTCTGTACCTGGCCCTTGCGGGCCTGCACCCGTTCGCCGTAGTACTTGTTCATCTGGTACAGCATCTTCGACTGCGCCGCCATCATGTACTCCGGCAGCAACATCTTTTCGGCTCGGTCTCGGCGAATCACGGATACCTACGATGCCTCTCGTCGACGGACGAGATATCAGCCTCGGCGTTTCGCGTGGTTTCGAGCCGGTTCGTACGGCGCGTCGTTACCGTCCATCGTCCGGGCGGTTGTATTACCAAAAAACTGGATCGATCAGCGCGACAACAAGGACACTTTCCAGAAAGAGTCACCGGGATCGGCAGACCGCGCGCGCCACCGGGCAATCGTCCGGCAGGTGTTGTACGTGGAACGAGCGCAACTCGAGGTGTTCCGCGCGCGCGACGACAGAGAGAGCCCCGGTGACCACCGGCCCGACCAGTACAACTGCCCCTGTAGTTGTGTGCCGGGCTCGCAAGTCCCGCCTTCCGAACCGATAGGGTCACGTGGAGCTTGCGCGACAGAGCCACGCCCACTCTCGCCCCTCCCCTCCCCTCCCCTCCCCTTACCACCAGTAAGCAGCGCCGGCAACGCTCGCGGCGCACACCATCGCGCGCATTTTCACCCTCGCGACTCCGATGTACCCGCTCTTTTTTCGATTTATTTGCCCAGATTGTTTTCGCGTCGGCAATAAACGTACACACCGAGTCGCGGTAAATCGGCCCGGCTGATGGAAATATCGGGAGTGGCCAGCCGATCGAAAATCTTTTCGACACGGGAAATTGCTCGTTTTAACGGGCACGGAGATTTCAGAATTAGAAGCAGAGAATCGTTCGTAGAAACTTCGGGAAACAGGTCTGAACCATTGGCAGTGTAATATTGCGAGCAACTTTTTTTGTTGCACGAGTAAGCAAGATTCTTCTTACTAAGTAATTGGAGAGCTTCGCTACTTGCACTAGAACATCGAGTCGGACTCGTGGTGAAGATCCCGTGCAGAATTTACTAGATATGTACGTATGTTTTCAATGTTCCTTAACCCATTTGCATCGCAAGGAAATACGATAAGAAGGCCATCATCACTGTCGGTCTAATTTCTTCTTCACTGTTATCAGAATTACTACTTTCATCTCCAACAATACCCATTTCTATTTTTTCGTTAACGATTAATGATAGTGGCCAACAAAGTTGAGCGAATGCATACGGCTCCGGTTTAACCAATTTGCATCATTAGTGTATATATATATATACGGAATAAAATTCTATTTAGGTGGAGTGGGGTAAGTGCACCCCAGTTTTTAGTAAGTTTGACTTTCAACCCAAATATCTTGAATTTGTTTTATAATAATTTAACATTTATTGATATAATAATATATAATGCCAATTCCACTTGTATATTTTAATTTTTTAAGAAAATTGTAAAAAATTGCAACAACTGTGCACTGTTCCAGAAAATGGGGCAAGTGCACAATCGACAGTTAAAATCTATTTGATGCCTTATATTGTATGCTACGAGGCAAGAGCATAACTATCGATACATATGTCAGCTACAAAATGCTTTTTACGGCATTCAAATATGTTGTTTCGTTTTGGAGTAAAGCAAATAAATAATATAAATAAATGAATACAAAGGGATTAGTGAAATAAGATCAATATAAAAAGAATAAGAGTCCGTATAAGAGTCTCTTATATTAATAAGAGTCCGTTTATGCATTTACCCCACTCCACCTTATCCGAACTTGCCCGGTTTCTGCACGAAGATTTCTTCCGGAGTTCGTTAGCGTAAGGGTAGTTTCGACCAGCCCTTTAATCCGAGACTTTTCACACAAACGGATTAGAAAATTTTCATTCAACTCGACGTCTTTTAAAATTGATTTTAATTTTACACGATCAAACGACTTTCCAAAGAAGTCACCGAACAAAAACAAGCCACCGGTGTGTTGCCCCCTCGACGGGGTCGCATGAGAATTCCGCGCACGATCATTCGCGTCGATAATACCGTCGCAAGGGTCATTTGAATATTCGACATCCGAATAAGAAACAGACACTGCGTCACGTCGGCGAGAACACACCACCGTGCTTTCTTCCTTTGTTCGCGAAACAGTAACAGCCCCCGCAGCTTGTAACGCTGACGTTCACTATCGATGGCAGCTGTTCACGGTGAACAGCATCCAGCGTTGCAAGACGCACAACGCCAGCAACGATGTTCCCCTTTTATGTTCCGATCGTAAAAATCTCCGGCTAGGATACACGTACCCGAACCGTACCGATAACCGACCGAGATATCCCCCATACATCGAACATTTTTCCCCATAAGATTTCAAAGATTGCAGCCTCCGTGAGTCGCAGAATGGCCGTCATTCTTCCGGTCGACCTCTTTCCAACTCTTTCACTAGAGACAGGAATCTACAGAGTTTATGGCTCGAGGGAGCCGTTTTGAGTTCGGTTTGTCGATGGAAAGGATTATTTTAGGCGAACGGTAGCAACGAGGTATTTGTTCGTGTAAGTTATCGTCCACCGTACACGCGCGCTTGTTTTATCATCTGTAGAATACTCGTTTCCGAGGATGATCACGATTTCTGTTCGATTATGGCCTGCCGAGACTCACTGTTCAGTCCAGAATAGAAATCTTCCGAGAATCGTCTATTTCACGGTTTTTCAAAGATTTTGGGAAAATATATCTTTGTGAACATTTGAAGGCACGATATTTGGTTATCTCAATATCGTTTTGGTCCATCGTTTCACATTTCTATACCAGTAATAAGAAAATATAAAGTGTGTTTGTTATATCTATTTGAACGTAAAATAATTTCCTCACAGAAAAATGAAATACTGCTTCTTAAAATCATATAGTCGGAAGACTGAAGAACAAGGAGACACTTTTACAGTGAAATTGTGCGTAGAATTTGCAATGTTTTCGATTGGTGGAAGAAAGAAGACTTCTCCATTCACTAGAAAAAGGCTGGCCTGAGTCGTCTACATAACAATGCAACAGCGACTCCTTAAGAACAGGATTGAAACCTCGACAAAGGTTTAAATTCTCGGAAATCTATCCTAGTCTATTCATACTGAAGCAACGCCCAATGCTTTCGAACGTCGAATGCTTCAAAAGATTTTGATCTCATAAAACACGGTCTCTATTGAATATTCTGTATTTCAGTTTTGCAATTGCTGAGATCACAACTCCACACGTTCTTCAGGATGAAGATCATTTTCTGTTTCTAGGTAACAAAAAAAAAAAAATCTGGCAAAATCAATTTACTATTGAATAATTGTTTTTCAAGTAATCGACGCATTAAAATATGAAGTTTTACGTGAAACGCAATTTGTTGATTTAACCATCGGCCAACCTGGCCAGCCTTCTCAGTTACACAATTGATGATGCTTAGGAACGTTCGTAGCTTTATGATCAACTTTTTAAACATATTTTTGAAGTTGCATCTGACAGAGCAATGAACTTACGATTTTGATACTTTGGGTCAATAGATAGTTGAAGGGTTCGAGTATACTCGCAAAATAGCAGAGGTGCTGACAGTAAGAGCATCCTGAGATCCTTTGTGCGACTGTTTGCAAAGAGCAGACGAAAAACGAACAAATTCGTCGATCCGTGTGTACCGGACAACGGTAATCGCGTCAAGCACGAGGAACAAGACTCGAGCAATTTTTACAAGACATATTTTTGAAGTTGCATCTGACAGAGCAATGAACTTTGAATTGATTTTGATACTTTGGGTCAATAGATAGTTGGAGGGTTCGAGTATACTCGCAAAATAGCACAGGTGCTAACAGTAAGAGCATCCTGAAATCCTTTGTGCGACTGTTTGCAAAGAGCAGACGAAAAACGAACAAATTCGTCGATCCGTGTGTACCGGACAACGGTAATCGCGTCAAGCACGAGGAACAAGACTCGAGCAATTTTTACAAGACATTGACTATAAGCCGCAGCGACTGCGCGGTGCTTCTAGTGTTACAGACGCGCAGCATGAGTCCGCGTAGCTCGAATTATTCGCGGAAAGCCCTCAACGGCACGCCGCTGCTCGTTTCGCCGCGCCTCGTTCCCGGATAATTGAATAAAGTTCAGAAATCCAATCTACTTGAAGTTGGAGTGGTAGATTGGTACCCACCAGACCCGCTATGCCCCCGTTAATACGACTTGATTCATGAGTCGAGCGCGTGCATCTTTCTCCCTCCGACTATCTCGTCCCCGTCCTCTATCTTACCACGTGGAGCCTGTGTTTTCGCGTAAGGGACGAGGGGTCAAACGTTCTGCTACATCAGAACCCCCGCATTAATGCGGGAGCCGGTCCTCTCATCCGCCACCCTAAACGTGCCTTTCATCATCCCATTTCGACTTAATTCGTTTATCATCTGAATTATTTGTACACCCACGAGAAGACACCCGTGGCTCGGTCTCGGGACGAGGCGTTCAACCATCTTTCATTCGGATGGAGGGGAGCATTTCTCTTCGAGGTGTCCACCCTGACGATCGATATTCGATCGGAATTCTGTCGAACTGGAAACTTCGGAATTGCGTAAGAAGCGGACGCTGTCTGAAAAGTCTGTCTGCTCGCGTGCTAGGAGGTTCACGTGTGATTCTATCACTTTTAGGGCGAACTAACACAGGAACTACCTCGAAACAACGGATTCCAGATTTTTCTTTTACAATTTGTGAAGTTATAGAAATTTCTATACTTCTTCATTCGTGTACGTGTTACCATAAAAATCCTATCAGATCTGAATAAATTATTTTCATATTCTCCTGTTCCTTCCAAGCAGAAACCAGAATTCCAGCAGGTTCCAACCAGAATTGTTACTAGCAAAAAGAAAGAAAGTCATGGAATGACAAATATTTCATCGACTAAAATCGTATTGGTTGCAAATAGGGATTACAAGTAATCGGAAATTTTTTCTCTTGGCAAATGTCATCGTTGAGAGAAAGTCGTTTCGATCACTTGTAACAGTTATCGATGAGATAAATTTACTTCAATCGCTCATAACAGTTAATGATGCAGGAAATTTGTAATAGTTATTATTAAATAGTACAAACGGTAGACAATCAATTATTTGATAAATTTTTTATTCGCAAAATAAATTGCTAAATTTAGGGTTACCATTTTTACAAGGCAATATTTACCAGATACTGTGAATGCTTGGTAGGTTTAGTGTTAAGTGTGAAGTTGGCTGCGAAAAAATACAATTACATCCTCTGTTGGGAAAAATTGAAATTACTTTCCGAGCAACGCAATAATGGGTACGTCAAACAGAAAGACGAAAACAAAGGGTTCGACTAAGGCGTACACAACGACATACAAGAATCGTCTTTTTTCGATCACCTTGCATTTCTCCGGTGACCCACAGGGTGGTCCGAAAAAGCACTTTAATGCACTCGAAAAGTGAGACCCGCGGGCCGCGATTTGAATAAACCACTTCGTTATTCCGCTTCCACTTCGTTCTTCGTGTTCGGCGGTGAAGAGTCCCCGGGCAGAGTACCCGAAATAACGTACGAGGGGAGTTTTCTATCGAGTTCGGGGTCTATCTAATAGGCCGATCAGTCCTGCGGAGAGACTGGCGGTATCCAGTTCGCTGAAACGAGCAGTCCTAGGCAAATGCAGTCTGCCAAAACATTCTTCGGGTCTCCTTTTACGCGACGGCAGGTAGAAGGACTCGCATCCCGGCCCCTGTTGCGCGGTGTCTCCTTCATTGTGGGACGTTTTCGGCGGTGGAAGAACGACGTCGACGACGTGTCTCTCGCAGCCAGCCAGCCGAACCGACTCGATCGTCGGCCCCGGGATCGAGTCGGCCTTGTAAATCAGCTCGAATGGACATCTTCGCGTAATCCCGCATAATCCGGGGGCTCAGTCGTTGAGCTCCAACAGCCGGCGAAACTAGAAAGCACGGCGGCGCGGCGCGTATTTCACGGTTTCCTTGGTTAATGATACGAGAGGAACATCTCTCGGATCCACCGATTCGATCTGGACCGTATACCGGCACGCATTCGCGATCGCTCGCCCGGAAAATTTAGAAAAATTGATGCTCAACTTATCGCGGAGACGCTGATCTCGTCGGATCAGTCCTGTCTTGAGAATTCATTGCAACACGCAGAGTTTAGGGTTTCCTCGCGTAGGCTGTTTTTCTTTTGAAATTGGCTTGCGAACTAGAGGGCCTAGAATGTTTTTAACGAACAATTTTTATCGACAATCAACATGTTACGCAGAATTCCTAAGTTTATCCCTGTAGTGGCCACCTGGGCCCTGCAAAGTGTTAACCTGAAGCTAGCTGCAATGCTTGCGAAACCGTTGAAAGCTTCATTAGCGGAAAGTTCGAAGTCTCCGAATTCGGTGCGGTTCGCGTTGGAGCTTGTAATAATAGCGAAAAATCTCAGTGCCGCGATTAATTATCGAGTTTTCCCTCTGTGGCTCGAAGGATTCCAAATAAGGGAAATAATAAGAAATTGTTCTAGCCGGCTGGTCCGCTTTGAGAAAACAAATCGCGACGCGTTGTAGCGTCAAAGTAGTCCAGATACGGGTTAATCAAACGGGGGAACATTGTCGTTCAGGATGTACCGAGCGCCATTAACTCGGCTCGTTCTGTCCAATTACTTTCGTTCACCGGCTAACGATGTCCGCTCCGCGAGATCCACATTCCGAGTCTGGAGGCCGCGCGTCCCTTTAGGGCTGACGGTGCACATACGCCGTTTTAGACACCTTTTTCTCCGACTGGTAGCCAGCGAATCCGTCGGTTAATAAGGGCAACGGGTCTGCGGACGCATCGCCGGTAGCTCTTTTGTGCAGCCGATGCCGCAGCGATCCGCTATCTCGTGTGAGATACGGTAATAAAGGTATGAGAACGCGCACGTGGCACGCATAACTCATTGTCGCTCGGGATCGCCTTGATGGCACCCGAAACGCTTCGCTCGCATCCGGCCCATTCGCGTGACGAACGTGTTCCTTGATCGAACGCAGACCACGTTTCTACATTTTCTATAGTCCATCTTTTCTCACACCTCGAGCTGCGTTTCTACCATTAAAAATTGCTACTATTCCGTGAAGAATATATACGCTCATAAGAGCTGACTTTTACGACCGATCCAAGGCGCCAGCTTTCTCGGCGAAGGTCTTCCCGCGAATCAATAATCGTGATACAGTGAATTCTCGATATATGTCAACAACACGGATCTTGCCAGCGTCATGTATCGTCCAGGAGACATACCCGAGCATGTTTACACTCCGCGGTGGGTATAATTCGCGGTAGTAGGGATAGTTCCGCGACGTTTATCATCCAGGCCTTGACGACATATATAGAGACATCACTGTAACTCAGAACGATTTCAAATAAATGTGAAAAGTTACTTTTTCTACTCGAACAAATCTCACGAAGCTTCGCTAAATGGATGATTCTCTAAGTTTCAGTGTTTCGTTAACCGTTTGAGTCCCAAGCAGCGCGATCGTGCTGTTGAGATTTTATGTCGAGAAAACCCAGCACATTTCGAGCATTGTGGACAACTGACCTTGCGTTACCGATTTTCGAAGTCGCGCGCTCAGATTCACTGACGCAAGTACATCACACAGCTCCTTTTAATGTAAATAGTACATTTTGCAATAGGTAGAATAATACTATAATAATGCAATAATACATTACAAAATAAAAATTCTCATTTAGAGAAAGCGCGGTTGCGCTGTTGATGTTTTTCAATATCCCCTGGGACTCAAACGGTTAATAATTGAGCTTCGTGTGTCAACTGACAGTCCGCGCTTACCAGACACAATCGACATAACAGACTTGCATCGCGTATAATTTTATATTTAAAATGCCACGGAAATTCAACACAACACATAGAGCAACTTCTCGCCCGTTAACATCCCAGATAGCACTGGACGGCTTAAAGACGTCTGTTTTACGTCCATTTTTGGTCTGAACGTCTTACGTCCTGAAAAGACGTCTTTAAGACGTCTTAAAGACGTCTCGTAAAAGACGTCGTTTTTACGTCTCATTTCAGACGTCTTTAAGACGTCTTTTACGAGCCGTCTTTAAGACGTTTCATTTCTTGACGTTTCAGTCATTCTAAACTGCTAGAGAAAAGCTTTACAAACTGCACACACGCAACACAATATAACGCAGTTTTCCATCCTTCGAATAGACGTTTATTTATTTAGGAAAGTTAAATAACTAAATTGTTAATTTAGTACTATTATAATATATTACATATATATTCGCAATAGAATTTAGCAATAAATATTGTTTAATAATAAAACTATACATTATATATCACAAATCCAAAATCCAAAATAATTTATCAAAGTAAATAGATAAATAAATAAATAAGTTAAATAAATAAATAAAGCATAAAATGTTAATGTTCGCGGATATGCTGAAAAACATTCTTTTAATTTATTTTTTAATTTATAAATAAATAAATTAATTAATTAATTAATTAAATAAATAAATAAAGCATAAAATGTTAATGTTCGCGGATATGCTGAAAAACATTCTTTTAATTTATTATTTTTATTTATAAATAAATAAATAAATAAATAAAGCATAAAATGTTAATGTGCGCGGATATGCTGAAAAACATTCTTTTAATTTATTTTTTTTATTTATTTAATTTTTTTGTTATATCAAACATTCAATTTATATTTCTTGTACATGTATACAATATTCAAATTCAATATTTTTGTCACAAGAAAAAATGTGGCTTAAAAAATATTGTTCCAATATTTGACAAACATATCTATCTAATATTTTTGTGGTACTAGGGGTCTGTTTCGGGACGTCTTGAATACGTCTGTTCGAGACGTCTTAAAGACGTCGAACTGACGTCTTAAAGACGTCGAACGGACGTCTTAAAGACGTCTTTAAGACGTACAGTTTTTTCACAAAGACGTTCCAGAGACGTTCAGAAGCCGTTCGGAAGCCGTTCGTAGGACATTCAGACGTCTAATAGACGTCTGAACGTCTTTGACAGACGTCTTAAAGACGTCTTTAAGACGTCTCTGTGCTATCTGGGATGTTAACGGTGATCACCGGTGACAGGCGCTATTGATTTACTTAAAATGTTTGTCACAAAATTAACGGCCCGGAATAATCAAATTATTCGGTGGAATGAGCTGAATCGTAGTGCAAGGCGCAGTCTGTATTATCGAGAAGCTAATAATATTTATTGATAACTAGACTGCGGAGTAAAAGTGTAATCGATGACAGTAAAGAAATTAAAAGAGTTTAAAAATATCCATATAAGGTAATTACCTTTATAAAGGCACCAGTAGTTGACCATTTTATAGAAAAACATAAAAAAAATAAGGTTTTTATAAGCGCACTTATAAGTGCACTTTTGATGAAAGTGAACCTCGGATGCCATGCCGTCTGTTGTTTAAATTTCAAAACAATAAGAACAAACCTTATTCAAACCTTATTTTTTATGTTTTTCTATAAAATGATCACCTACTGGTACATGGTCAACTACTGCAGTAGTTGCATGGTGCCTTTGCCTTAACTGATGACTGTAAAGAAATTAAAAGAGTTTAACAGTATCCATATACCACATTTTAAACATGTAAAAATTATTAATGAGCAAAATAAATTTTTACTTAGCGCCTATAGAGTACAATTGACGTATAAAAATTTTATTTTGCATAAGGATGCGCAGTCTGTTGATCGTTTCTGAATAGGCAAATTACGAACTATTATCCTCGGACGAGAGCAACTTCAAGGATCAAGCCTGGACGATGCATCAATAATTCACTCCTCCCAATTACCCCCAATCACCAGCAAGCATCCCCGTTATCCGGTTGCCGAGTAAACTGCGGTAAAACACGGTCGTCGTGCCGGCGACAAGTTTCCAAAAGGAGTTTCTCGTAAAATTCCCGTGGCCGGTTTCCCGGCTGATGGCGTAGATAATTAATGATCGGGCTACTTCGGCTGTTCTTACACCGAATCGAATAAACCACCGTAGGCGTTCTCTCTCTCTCTCTCTCTCTCTCTCTCTCTCTCTCTTGCTCTTTCCGTGCGTCTCTGTTCATCTTTCGTGGCGAGCTCAGGAGCTCTCGTGATTTCGAGTGGTTCGCACTTGGGAGAAGAGCGGAGGGAGGGTCCTTGTAGACAGCCGGGGTTCTCTCGGGCATGGTAGGCGAACGGGGGGTCTATTATTGTCCGGCGCTTAATCTGTTTGTTGTATACCGCCGGCGGGCTGCTAAGTGGTCCCCATTCTATGGTGCCCTATGGTGTACATAGAGGGGTGGGAGAGGGCCCTGCGAACGCGACACATGTTGTTACATCACGACGCCCCATTGTCGTCGTGAAACCCCGGGCGCACTGCTGTGAGTCGGGACGATTTCGGGCTCGGCCGAGAGATGAACGCCGCATGGGGAACACTAATCGCGCACACCACTTGACACTCCGACCGGTGCTCGAGCTCTTTTTAACCTCTCTCCCTTTCTCTCTTTTGCTTTCGACTTTCTCTCTCTCTCTCGCTCTCCGTAGCAAGACGAGCCATGGCTCATCGAACGTGTAAACATATTAGTCGCGCGAGACCGGTGGCTGACGCGCTCCTTTCTCAACGGCAGAAGAGCAGGGGTGCGAGCCGTTTCGACGACTCACTCGCATACTCATCGCTCTGTTGTATACTCGTCGAGTGCTACTCGACTATTTATACCGATCCGACGTACTGCGCGACCGCCCGCCGACGGAAATCGAGAAACTCGTTCAATGCACGCCAAGTACAGTAACGCCGCGATACATGTACAGCTTCGGGACCCAAGTGCCATTTACATCGTTTACTGCTCGTTGATCTTTTACCGCCTAGCGTCGAACGCAGAGAAAACTATTCAGTGAACGAAACATGTACGTGAAACAATACGGTAATACCACTTTCTTTTATCTTTAATAATTTTTTTTTTAATCATTTTTCTGATTGAAACCCAGATAGCACTGGACGGCTTAAAGACGTCTGTTTTACGTCCATTTTTGGTCTGAACGTCTTACGTCCTGAAAAGACGTCTTTAAGACGTCTTAAAGACGTCTCGTAAAAGACGTCGTTTTTACGTCTCATTTCAGACGTCTTTAAGACGTCTTTTACGAGACGTCTTTAAGACGTCTTTTACGAGTCGTTTTTAAGACGTTTCATTTCTTGACGTTTCAGTCATTCTAAACTGCTAGAGAAAAGCTTTACAAACTGTACACACGCAACACAATATAACGCAGTCTTCCATCCTTCGAATAGACGTTTATTTATTTAGGAAAGTTAAATAACTAAATTGTTAATTTAGTACTATTATAATATATTACATATATATTCGCAATAGAATTTAGCAATAAATATTGTTTAATAATAAAACTATACATTATATATCACAAATCCAAAATCCAAAATAATATATCAAAATAAATAGATAAATAAATAAATAAGTTAAATAAATAAATAAAGCATAAAATGTTAATGTTCGCGGATATGCTGAAAAACATTCTTTTAATTTATTTTTTTTATTTATAAATAAATAAATAAATTAAATAAATAAATAAATAAAGCATAAAATGTTAATGTTCGCGGATATGCTGAAAAACAATTTTTTAATTTTTTTTTTTTATTTATTTAGTTTTTTTGTTATAACAAACATTCAATTTATATTTCTTGTACATATATACAATATTCAAATTCAATATTTTTCTCGGAAGAAAAAATGTGGCTTAAAAAATATTTTTCCAATATTTGACAAACATATCTATCTAATATTTTTGTGGTACTAGGGGTCTGTTTCGGGACGTCTTGAATACGTCTGTTTCGAGACGTCTTAAAGACGTCTGTTCGAGACGTCTTAAAGACGTCTAACGGACGTCTTAAAGACGTCGAACGGACGTCTTAAAGACGTCTTTAAGACGTACAGTTTTTTCACAAAGACGTTCCAGAGACGTTCAGAAGCCGTTCGTAAGCCGTTCGTAGGACATTCAGACGTCTAATAGACGTCTGAACGTCTTTGACAGACGTCTTAAAGACGTCTTTAAGACGTCTCTGTGCTATCTGGGAATGACTCCAACCGTATAGTTCGACAGATAACTCTGATACCTACCCTCTGAATAATTCACTGAACGGCTAAAGAAATTTGTATAAAGAACTAGGAAAATAACATCAATTTATATTCCTAGTCAATAAGTTATTAATTTATATTTCAAGAATATAATATAGAAATTAGATCTATTTCTTAATTATAATAAGTTAGTCAATCCTATACAACAATCTAAAGCAACGAAAATCAAATTTATTTTCGTCACAGTCCGTTCCTGTGGCAACAATACTGCAACCAGACTGCACTGCATTGCTCCAAAACTCGATGTATTATAAACTTTTACAATTTGATATGCTAAAAACACGTTTACCCGGACGAAATGAAAAATTTCCCGTTCTGAACGATATTTTGTTTTCCACGCAAAATGTGTGACCCAAATGGTTGGAAATAATCAACGTGGATGGAAATTGAGTAATCAATATCGCGCATTAAAGTATTAAGAAATAAAGATGTATTTTTAAACAATTTTATGAGCCGGTAATAAAGGGGTGACTTTGAAAATTGATGGTACGGCGGTTGAAAATTAATAGTCGGAATACCGAGGGACCAACAACCACTCTGAATCAGTATGATACATATACCGCACGTGTTGTATCTGCATTAGGATCACAGACATCCAAACACCTAATGCCGTATCACGACCTAGCTTTTATCGGTTCCGCGCAGTGTTTGCAAAGAGCTTGCGCAGTCGACCTTAGGGGTTGGCTCTCGGTTGCCACCCCCCGCTCTTCTATTTCGCCGTGTGCGTCGAATCGACTGCGAAATACTTTTCGCAGTCAACATCCGACCCTCGATTTCCATCCACCGAATATCCTTTTCAAAATAATAATAATAAATAATTCCACTTTTATCAAATATACAGTGGAGGACAAAAGAATTGTCGCATCATTTAAAAACACACAACTTAGAGAGGAATAACCGAGGTATTAGAGGGATTAGTTTACTAGATACTGTGTCAACAAATTTGTTGACAATTGCTACTGAAACATTCCCGCAAATAATTCTTTATAACAGAATTCAAAACTCGTGTACGGTTTGTAGTCGTGAAAATTATTATGAACTTATTGTCTTCGTGTCTCGGCGAATATTTATACATTAAAAGCGTAGGAAAATCTTCGATAACAAAGTTACAGTTTACTAAAATTTCATTAAGAAAATCATTTACTGGAAATCCACAAAATCAATCTTTGCTTCAATGCTTAATTTTCTAAATGTACTAACGAAACACGAATTTACAAGTTCTAGAACGTAATGATTAGACTGTATGCACGATTACAAAGAATACCAAGGAGCTACTTCTTTTTTTAATAACTTTACGGAGTGGCAAACAATACAGTCTACTAATGATAACAATACTGTCCTCAATTTTCACAGAAGCTACGGTGTATTTTTATTTACGAACGATTTTCGCTTTGACGATTCTTCTGAACGCAATTAAAAACCTTCGTGACGACTTATTAATACAAATAGCACGCGTTGCGCATAATCCCTCGTAGTTTACGCGACGTTTACGGTCCCCGGAGGCCGCCGAGCCGCTTATGCTCTTGTAATTAGATTTCGACATGCGTGCGCTGTAGCTCGCCACCCTAATCCCGGTCTCCCATATTCACTTGATCTTCGGCAACTCGCAGGGTGCACACGGTCGATCCTTTCCTCTTGCTCACGAAAGTCTTTTCATTCGTGTTCGGACGTACTTTGTCGCATTCTCTACGATCGGTTTCTTCTCCCGTTTCCGTGGATATGAATTATTGAATACTCCTCCGCGTTTAGGCGAACGAAACGATCGGTTGCAATTATTCTTCTGCGGCCTCGGCTGGCCACAAGAAAAGCATACTCGTTCGTTTAGCAGCGGCGGAGAAAAAATTGAAATACGGGTTTAACAATTAAATTGTGTATACGCTGATTTCTCTATATATGTCGCCAAGGCCTGGATGATAAGCAGAATTATTCTCCTGGACGACACTGAAGTTTCAAACTTTTCACTCGTGCAGACAAACTTTTAAAAAGAGCCTGGTTTGCGGATTTTTATGGGAATTAAAAACTGTACGCATCAATGAACAGGAGTGAAATTGAAAGATATTTCTTCTTTTAATAATAAGATCCACTCAAATCCAATGTATTGGGTTCAGCCATAGACAATATATTCTTTGAAAAACAGCTACGGTTGATTTTTCAGAAACATGAAATCAAATTCGCGTTATTGGACAACCTGATGTAAAAATCTGTTTGTTGCTCGAACTATAGTGGTCGCGGCACCAACAGGTACAGAAGTGAAATTGAAAGATATTTCTTCTTTTAGTAATTTTAATTTATATCAGATCCACTCATTGTTTTAGTGACCATAATGAGATACGGGAGGACGAACAAATTCTTGTAAATCCAATGTATTGGATTCAGCTATAGACAATATATTCTTTGAAAAACAGCTACGGTTGATCTTTCAGAAACATGAAATCAAGTTCGCGTTATTGGACAACCTGATGTAAAAATCTGTTTGTTGCTCGAACTATAGTGGTCGCGCCACCAACAGGTATGGCTTCATTGGCCGAGACAGAGGAAAGTTTCACGCGAGGTGACTCGTTTTGCCGGATTATATCGAGGCTAATTTGATTTCCCGGTTGTAAGGACATCGCGACGGCGACGGGCGGCGTCGCGTCGTCGTCGTCGTCGTCGGTTGCTCATTAAGAGGGAAAAATTGAAAGGCCTGTGCCGTCCGTAGGGCGGTAAATCGGGCCTCTGTCCTTCTTTTGTCTTGTCCTTTGCCTCTTGCCCCTTTCTCCAGCGGCGCGTCTCGTCCTTTTTCTGCCTCCCCCTTTTCGCCTACGAGTTGTTCACGACTCGTTCGAGAGCGCAAGTCCGCGAAGTCCTGGGATCGATTCCCGGCTCAGCAGGAGGCTCCTCCTCTTACCATGACGGCCATCTTGCAACCGGCACCGGTCTCACTATATCACATCACACTTCACTGCATCCAGGTTGCATACTTACAGTCAGCCATGCGACCGCACCCTGACTTTGTACCGACTTCGCTTTCCTCGGATCTCACCCTGGCGGAGACTTACTTCCGGTCGTGCAGAGTCCTCGCGACATCCCTGAACGATTTTCCGTCGCGTATGTTCGTTAATATTGTGCCCATGAACGTACGAATTTCTGACCCTTAACACTAGAACTACCGTGTCATAAATACAACTGATGTATATTGCTTTGCAATAACGCGACAAGACTACATCTATTCAACTCTAATATCATTTTTATTCTAACGTGTGCTGCAATGAAAAATTTCATTCAAAAAGTTCTGATGAAAACATTTTTATAATTTCAGTAATTGTGAAAGAGAAAATTAGGAACCAGTCATTTTGACTGGTTCGGTAGTTGTAGTGTTAACCTTCGACCGGGGATGACGAGCTAATTCCCCATTGGAATTCGCTACCTTTTATAATCCAACAAACAACTTAATGCTATTATAACATCTATGTTTATGTAAACTTTATTGCAGTTTTGTTTATTATAGTGAAATTTCAGATGCATCGCTTTTATCGACGAAGAACCATCGAGTTTCTAACACTAGGTTTACCGAGCACTAAAAGTGACTATTTCACATTACTTTATAAAAATAACAAGCATGTGCTGCCCACAGTTTCGGCCATTTCTTTTTTAATAACATATACCCAAAGAAATCAATTTGTTGAATAATTCCTCATGGATATCCATGTCTATAGATAGAGTCTATATAGACTCTTAATAATTGTACATTTAAAAGATTAGAATCCATCGTTTCGTCGGGTCTCGCAAACCTAGTGTTAAGAAACTGTCAGTTTCGGAGATCTAACCGACTGTGTTTCATTTTCAAATCGGACATAAAGTTTTCTAATCATAGTTGCCTTTCATTAGGTCTTGGTATGCGTTCATAATCGCAAAGTCGCCAAGTGAGAATGTTAACTTGTCCGATGGTTGACAACTAGACTGCGGACCTGTGTGCAAAATCAAAATATTCTATATCGATTGCAAGAGATGGATAATTACAAAGTTGATTAATTTTTTTTTTATTCATTTCAATCAGTTGACAACGGTGTTCTTAGATTCTGTAAACGGCTTCACTGTTTTGTATCTCACATACTCCTTCTTGCCATAAATGCATAAAGTTCGCCGTCTAGTTGTAACATTCCACAATTCTTTAAATATAAATGTTATGAAATTTTCTTTGTAAATTCAAGACAATTTAGTATCGCGTTAAATATTCTGTGTGGTTAGGGTTTTATTCAAAAATTGATAATTTCCTCGAACAATTTGTCCACCCACCGTAGTTCACCAACCTCTTTTGAGATTACTATTTCAATAACAACGACAAAACTTCTTCTAACGACAGCACGCTACGATAGGATCATTGTAAAGCCTGAAAGTAGGCTTCCGGTAGCCGAAACGTTCAGGTCGATTCGTCGAAGCGAAGCAGAATAGTGAAATTTTCTTGATCCACAAAATTATTTTTCCTAATGGCGGCCGTCTCTCTTTTCTGTTCCAGGTTCTCAAGTATTGCGACCACTTGCACGGAAAATGGTACTTCTCGGAGATCCGGGCGATCTTCTCCCGTCGCTATCTGCTTCAGAACGTGGCCATCGAGATCTTCCTGGCTAGCAGAAGTAAGTCGTGCGACTCGTCTCGTTCGTTTTCAAAGGATCGCGGAGCACAAAGTCGGGCGGCCTTAGCCCGAGCCGACGCGCATTCCGTTTCTTGCCCGATCGGCCGTGCCTTTCTGCATTATTTCACACGACGCGATCTAATCTCGCAAAATGGAAACGGAATCCGGAGCTCGCCGAGAGCTGCGCGCCCCCGAGAGCTTTTTACGCAATAAATATCTGCTCCGCGTTACGCCGTCCCCTTTTTTCGCGGTCTATCGGTTGATCCTGGCTACACCTGCTGTCCCTCATCCTTTCTCTATCATTGCTTCTACAGGGTGTACCGAAAATCGCGGTACAATACCTGCTACATACAAAAATAAGTCGGGATGAAGGAACAATATTGTTTCATTCGAGGCTTCGTTTTCCATTATTCTGTATTTCATTTAAATTAATACTTTTGTCAGAATTATTCTGTCCGTCGTACTAAACCATGATGCACAAACTATTCTCCCATCAAAACAACGAACGATTTTCATCTATCTTCAGGAATTAAGTTCCTCTCGTTAATCTGCGGATTTTTATGCATTTATGAAGAAGTAAACTGGGTGATATATAAAACCAGTGAAAAATATAAAAAATCTCAGAATATTGTTATATTGTTTTCAACGTACAAAGTCTATTAGGAAACGAAATGAATTTTTATGTAACTACCGCTTCCCACACACGATGCAGATTATTTTTATTCCGCATAAATAGTCTAGTAATAGTCGAAAAAAGATTCTAAATCTCTGGTCAACTTTAACCCCTTGCCCTACAATATCGAGTCAGACTCGTGATGAAGATTCTGAACAGGGGGTCTAATAAATATATTTCTTATTAATTTTCCTTAAACCGAAATAAAATTCTATTTTGGCGTTGTTAATATACAGCTATCGGAGAACATATAGGCATACGATAGGTATAAATTTTCTCCTTTTTTTTCGGAAATTATAAATTACAAAAAAGTTCTAATCACTGAAACCGTGAAATAAATCGTAGTACAAGGGGTTAAGAATGAACGACCAAATTATGTAGGGAAAATCGAGATTCCGAAAATGTCTAACTTTATGCGTGTATTGCGACTAGAACTGTTATTGTGTTTAATTAATTTTCTCATTTTCGTGGTCGGTGGACATTTAGGAATCAATAACAATTGAAAAAATACCAAAATTAGAAAGTTGACTTTTTCGCAAGATGTCGTGTGAATATTCAATCCGGCCCACTGTGAGTCGCGGCGTTTTCCCGTTTAATTACCGGTCCCGCAACCGGGCACGTAAAACTGCTTCGCGGGGAATGATATCTTTTAGATTAGCATCGATGCCACCGATACAAGATCCCCCGGGTACTTCTTACTCGCTCGTTAAACTCTTCCGTCGCGGTGTGTCGCTGCGCGACAGGCATAAAGCGCTCTTGTCGTTCGTTACGGGACGACATTATGAAAGGAGGAAACGTACGGTTCGTTATCTCGATTTCATTGTGAGGTGTTAAAACATTCCTCGCAGGCCGGGCCGAGCATCGGAGGACTCGGCGCGGCGGCGATTCGCTTGAAATATAGTTGTTCCTGCGAAGAGGATCGTCGGCCCTCCGCGCGTACATACTTGGACAAACGTGGGAGAATCAGTTATACCTGGGCCCCGGTGGGCCCCGCAATCCCGCTGATTATTTCTCCACGGGCGCAGATAAATTTCCGGCTTGGTCGTCCCTCGATTCTAATCTGATCCCGACATTCGATGCGTCGTGAAACGTTCGTCGAGCCGGGCCGGGCCGAGCCGAGCCGAGCGGAATGTCATCCCTGCGAGAGGACGGAGCAAGAGGGGTGGCTCGGTCGTTCATTAAAAAATTACTGGAAACGCACGCGCGCGCGTTCGTTAACGGGACCGGTAAAATGCCACGGGCCGGTCCGCGATAAATCCTCCGAACAATAAAAAACTACGGGAAAAAATTACGGGCGAGCCACTTTATACCTCCAACCGCGCTGTAACTTTCACGGATCTTTATGGGACGACGCGCGCCGCTTTCGGACGCGGAAAAAATCATTTTTGAATACTCCGTCCGTGCGGTTTCAATGGAATCGTGAACAAACTGAGAGCGTGTATCGTCGTTTTTGGGGAGATGGAAATTTTGCATTTTTGTTCCTTTTGAGCGAATCAGAGCTGCATACAAGTATTTTAGTAATTTCTCGTTCACACTGACTTTAACCGTTTGAGTCCCAAGCAGCGCGATCGCGCTGTTAAGATTTTATGTCGAGAAAACCCAGCACATTTCGAACATTGTGGACAATTAACCCTTTGCACTCGAGTGGTGACTCTGAAGCACCACTAGAAAACGTTGTGGCATTACTTCAAAGAAATGATAAAAAATATTAAAAAATGTTTGTACATTACAAAATTTGTATTTAATCGATTACTAAACATTTGAATATTATATATAGAAATCGGATCAGTTTCGTACGAATAAAATGAAAATATTGTAAGACGGAAGAAAAATTTAGTTTTAGATTGAAAATAGCGCCGAGTGCAAAGGGTGCGACGGTGCGTCACCAATTGTCGAAGTCGCGCGCTCAGATTTACTGACGCAAGTACATCACACAGCTCCTTTTAATGTAAATAGAACATTTTACAATGGATAGAATGATACTATAATAATGCAATAATACATTACAAAATAAAAATTCTCATTTCGAGAAAGCGCGGTTGCGCTGTTTGGGATTCTTCGACAGTGTTTTTTCAATACCCTCTGGGACTCAAACGGTTAAGCGAAGTCGTATATTAGACTACGGATCTATATGAAACTTAAAAAATATTTGCATCGATTGCGAGACACAGGAGCGAAATAAAAATTTCTTTCTTCCTTTAATTATTTTATTAAGCAGAAACCAACACGCTGGTGCCCTTGAATTTTTTTTAAATACGTCCACTGCTTTAAATCGTGCTTACCCATTTTCGCGATAAACAGATAAAATCCGCAGTCTAGTTATTATAAAAGACAGTGTGTAAATCACCGACGTATTTTCATGTAAAACGAAGCGGTTACGCTCACGCTGCCCATTTTATTCTTCGAGTCGGAGACCTTGGATCACTATGCACCTCGAGTATCAGTCGTGCGAGGAAAAAATCGTGCTGTTTCTCCTGCGAAAATGTTCGTTGCTACGTTTTTATTTAAATACAACGCGACATCCTGGGCTTAATCGTCGGCCGCGCAACAGCCGGTTAAGTTATTTAGTTGACGCACGCATGGTTCGCGTTACACGCCGCAGGAATGCGGTGTCTTCTGCGTCACGGGGAAACTCGGTGCAATTCAGATCAAATGGTGGCCCGTTGCACCGCGATGTTTGATTCCGTATCTTTACGAGCCTCGCGTTTACGCAGCGGCGATTATACTTTGTAATAAGAAATTAAGCAACTATCATTTTTACGCGCGAACGCTGCGATTCTTCGCGGAGATACACGGTATTTTCCGCAAGAAACTTTGCAGATTGTGTTTTATGTTAATCGGCAGGCCTTCGCGTATTTACGATGGTGCTTGTAAAATACAAGGATCCCGGTGTATTACATTAATATTTATCGCAGTGTTTTAATTTTGTTAACGCTGGGAGGAATCTCGCGAGGAGATTTCGAAAGAGCACATTGTTTATTAGGGACACTGATGTGCAATGATAGTCGGTTCGGCGAATTGTTTGTGCTAATGGCTATATTTGTTGCGAAACGAATATAGCAACTATATAGTACCAACTCGTGCAGAGAATATATCAAAGGAAGCCGTTTCGAATGCGTACCGTCAGAAATTTTTACCGCATGTTCTCGCGGAGCACGCGAACGGCAAAGAGAGCGCGAGGTTAGGGGTTTTCTTTGATTTCGGCAGCTCTCTGCGAACCCGGCTTCTACTTTCCTTCTTTCTTGATTAAGACCGACTCGTATATTCCGACGCTGTATTCGGCGTTACATAAATTACTCGCATGTATTTATGGTAACTGTCGCTCCGCACGCTACCCTTTGAACTCTCGGGGGAGCTTCAACCGATCCGGCCGATGCTATTACAGCCGTGAAATTAAGTCCATCGTGTACCCTCTTTTCATATTTCCTCGTTTCATTTTACTTTCCAGGTGCGTGTCTCGCGGCACAGTCTTTTGCAATTCATCATTTTCTTCCATTATATAAAGACCGCTATTTCGAGCACAACAAGTCGCGATGTTTCGAAGCTTTTAATTAGCATTTAATCGACTGCATTTTAATTCAGAAAATTACTGTCAAATGGATCGAGAAGGGTGGCAAGTTTTCGGTACGTTGGAAACAAACCAATTTCGTTGTCCTTTTTCTCGGTAACCATTCGACCGATCAAATTGAAATGTTTTGTACTGTTACTGTTAAAGGTAACATGCAGTTTAACCAAAGACTTTTTGGAAATGTGGTCTATAGTCGAATTGGAAGCATCAGTTAGGTTACTGGTAAGAGTGCAAAAAAATCATTGATAGACGATGATTGCTTGTATAGTTCTTTCTATTCAGTATTTCAAGATTCTCTTTGGCTTAAATACATATCTAGCATGGTGCTGGATGCTAAAAAAATTTGATGGCCGGAGGAGATTGAAAGAAAAAGGAACATGAAGTTCGCTTGCGTAATACGTAATTATTTCGTTTTAAGTGATGTCTTGTAGTATTGTCGCGGACTGTACCTTGCATTTCCCATTTCCCTCGGCCGAGAAAATTTGCCCGGGAGGTTAGGCGCGTTGCGAAAAATTCGAGACGGCCAGCGACCCCTACGGCATACGGATTACGTGTTAAAAGAAAAAAAAAGCAGAACCGTCGGGGGGCTGGCGATGCGAGTAAGAAGTTCGTCCTTGCCTGCCATCCCTCCGAATGATTGACACACGATCCGTCGACGAAATCGAGCCCGCTTATAATCCACGGTTTAACGCCTTTTTGTCCGCAGCCTCGATCCTGTTTGCGTTCCCGGACCAGGCGACGGTGAAAAAGGTGATCAAGGCGCTGCCGCGAGTCGGCGTGGGCATCAAATACGGGATTCCGCAGACTAGGTAAGAACCACGGAGATGGGCCCCGCACCACCGAAAACCCTTTTCGCCAACATCTGGATCTAGGGATCTCGGCCCTCGGACTCGCCCTGGAACACGCTCCCCGCATTCCGCTCTTTCTTTGTCCACGGCCGCGGGATTCCGATCGCGGTCAGGATCGGATCTAGGACTTTCTTGTCCGTCGCGAGCATGCGACCAGATCCGACGATAAAGGGCGCGAATAGTTATTGAAAATCGCCCCCGGCCAGATGGCATAACACGCGTGGAATGCGTCGCGACGACGGATCCGTCGACGGCATTGACTAATCGAGCTTTTTCGTTGCGTGCTGCTCGTCCCTGTGACGACTGAGAAATTCGTTCCCCGAGGATATCGGACGACCAACGTCCTTCCGCGTTGTTTTTATCGGTCGATTATTATTACAAGGGATAAATTCTTTGTCACGAAATTATTTCATTAATTCCGTCCGCGGTTGTCGATTTCGATTATTTCTAAAGACTTACGGATTTCGAGCTAGACGTTCGGAGAAAAGTGGCGAAGAGTTGACGGTGTTCCGAAGCTAATAGTCACACCGCGGCGGGGCTAATTCGCGGAAGAGATTAGGATCGCGATACGGAGAAGGCATCGACGTCCGTTGAAACGATCGTGTAGATCCGCGTCTTGGCATCGCGAGCGTGTTCCACAGGAGAGAAATCCTTTCCTCGATACCAATGCTCCCTCAACCGGACGAGGACAGGCGGCGAGAACACAGGTTCGCGTATCCACGCTTCGATCCATCCATTAAAGCACTCCTATATACGAGAGAGCCGGCGAGAAGGATACGCCGGCCATAAATATACGGAGGCCGACTCCGACGTCTGATCCGAGGGAGATTCCTGGCCAGCAAAAATAATCCTCCGGTGTATAAAACGTGCATCCGCGTCGTGACGCCCTGTACCACGCTCCAGGCCACGGGAAAAATACATGTTACTCCGTGCCGACCATATCGGAAAACCTGTGAGACCGATATGGTGGCCAACCTGGAATCGAAATTCGCGCCACAAGTCGGGCCTTTCCTATCAAGACGCTTCTTGCATACCTATTTCTACAATAATAACAAAAATCGGTCCTTAAGGGCCCGGCATAGTCACGTGACTTTATTAATTAATAATTTCCATTCCTTCGGACACAGACTTAAGATCCATCGACGGGTCTTAAGTCTGTGACTAAACTTGTCACATTTTTTGCTCTGTATTATCGATATTATGAATTCTGACGCCAGAAACGCGCTTCAAGATTTTCGCTTTATTTCGCAGGGAATCATGACAAAATATAGCTCAATTTGTAGCTGGAAGTATTTTCTAGTGCGCGCTGCTCTCGATTTCATCCAGAAAACTCATTCAATGACATAAAAATGATTCCACGGCATGAATATCGTCAACTTTGGCCTACTTCTAACATTTATATTACCAAATATCTGCATAATCACGGCAGCTCCTAACCAGCGCGCACTAGATTGAACCCTACCCTTTCGAATGAACCCTTTACCAGCGACAAAATATTCTTATAGAAGGACGAAAACTTGAGGCACGTAAAACCATTTTTTGACGGTAATGTACTCTCGGTTGTGGACTCTACCTTATAGCGAATCTACGAAGACCGGGCCCTTAAGAAAAGTTATTGTTAATATAATTGAACGTAGATAATAGTCAATTTGTTGCCGAATATCGAGAGTTCACTGTAACAGTCAAGTTCAAATCACTCGAAACAACGTATCAGTTAGTTCTCTTCGCGTCTCTACTCTTCTTTTGCCAATTGGTGGATTTTTATTGTGCAGGTTCATTTGTTTCTACTGAAAACCTACGATTTTTCAATGTATCCACTGTGTGACTCGGTGTGATTCTTCGGTTCGTTTCTTTTCCATATTGTGATAAAAATTTGCACAGTTCCGGAAAGATTTGTGTTAGGCTCGTGCACCCGTGGAATTTATACATCCGGTTGTCGTCGCATGGTTCCCTCCTTTAATATCATGCAGCGTGTACGCCCATTAAAGTCTCTCGTGTAAATTCTAAATCAGTGATCTCGCCGTTCGTAAAACCGTCCGGCCAGTTTTACGGCGCGAAATAAAGCACCGAGCCGCGTCTTGACGTAATAGATCTCGCGAATCGAGAACTGTCACCGTAATTGCGTTGGAGAGACGTGATCGACTATCCCGCGAACCCTCGTTCCATCGAGCTATTAATTCTCGCCGTTAAAAGAAACGGATTGCTTCCTAGAATAATTACCACGTTAACCGGCGAACCTACTTCCCGTTCGATTTTTCAGAAAATCGTCCTCCCGGTTCAATTGTCCGTCCGTTCGAGCATGAATCTAATTGTTGCGTTCGTCCCACAGGAAAGCTTCAATGATGTCGCCGCGACAGCTAATGAGAAGCTCGAACATGACTCAGAAATGGCAACGGAGGGAGATATCGAACTTCGAATACCTGATGTTCCTCAACACGATCGCTGGTAAGAACTTCTTTCACATAATTCTCTTGATCCTTTAAATTGTCCGTTCGTTGAAATATCTTTTTTCATTTGATAATCGCCACTTTCGGTACGATTTCTTTTATCGCCACAGCGATTCTAGATCCATGACAAAAATTAGTAGAAAAAGAAAAAACGCAAAATACACACTCGACGAATATTTTAACGATTTTATGTTATTTCCAACCTGTGAGACCTGTTGAGAAACGAAATAAATTTTTCTTTCACTCCAGTTCGTTGCAGTCGAGGCTGAAAATTTGTATTTCGCGTAAAGATCCGCAGTCCAGTGATTGCGAGGAAATTTAGCTTTTTATAGTAGCATGATGAACATTGCCTATATCAATTGAAGAGTTGGGTGATTTTTAGCGAACAAAATTAATCGGAAAACACTTCTGAAGTTCAGTGAATTAGACAATATAAGAAAGAAATTGTTCGAAAAACTTGGACAGTCCCAGAAGAGGCCAGCTTAGAAGTTGACCAGATCCATCGGTAATTACGATCCTCGATTACCATTCCCATTCGTACGAAACTTCATTGAAAGGAAGGATACGTACCGCTAATGCGAGCAGACTATACAATGATTACAGTCTCCCACGAGGCCCGGCGATCTCCGTTGTTTGTCGAAACGGCTGATCAGCGGTGATCCGGTAAAAAGGAAAGAAAAGAGAGAAGGGGAGGAGGAGGGGGGAGAGAGAAAGAGAAAGAGAAAGAGAGAAGAGAGGAGTCTCGAGTTTCGTGATTTAGCCTCGCGACGCGGAGCACAAAGGGTCGGCCGATATTAAACCGAAGGAGAAACAAAGGTTCGCGGGGGAAGCGGAGAACAGTCGGTCCCTCGGGAGAGGATTACCGGGGCCCACGAGCCGGGGATTACTCGTATGGGGTGGCTAACGGAACACGGAGCTGATTGAGAACATCCCTAATACGTCGCGACAGATTCCATCCGCCCGTGTGCAACCGTGGATCCTCTGTCCCGCTCTATTTCCCTTTGCCTGGTCCCTCCGTCTCGCTCCGTACCTCGGCAAAATCGAGCGACGATCGGGGGCCGTTCGCAGACGTCGCATTTTCTTTCCGCAACCGGTAAGCCGATATGATTTTTTCAGTCCTACGGCATCCCCTTTTATTACTGTTATCCCACCGAGCATTCGGTCCTGAAAGAATGTTGCGGTCACGAGGAAAATATTGTCTAATCCGTTGCTCCCCGACAGCTATTATAACAATGACAATTGCAAGTTCTCCCATAACGTGATAGAATTTCATTTCAATTTGAACGACAATCAACAACATATTAGGTCGTTGCATATGAAACGACCGATTCCAGAATGCAAATTTTATGAAGTGTTTTAACCAGTTAAGCGCGTTTGACGTGTATACACGTCGGACCAAATATATATTGCGGTGCAGTTAACGTTAATGAATTGTTAATTTCTTATCGAATAAAAATGTAATTCTTTCTCATTTTGCTTTACTTTTTTTATAAAATTTATAACAGCGGCAATTGTCCTGCGTTCGACGTGTATATTCGTCATTGTTTGATTTTAATTCCGTGCCGGGAGGGATTTTCAAAGTTAAACTCCGCAGTTAAGTGGTTAATCAAGAAATACTATTACCTATAATCTACAGATTTATTATGTATATCACTTAATGGTACAAGCCTAATCTTTCAAGTCCTACCATCAGTTTCTATCCGTATATCGAACTTTACTTTTAACCCTTTCCCGTATTTTAGCGAGTCTGACTCGCGACCAAATATTAGGTCGTCCCATAAGTTCGTACCGTTTACTCTTGTACCATTTAAATTCCAAGAATAAAATATGTAATCACCCTTTCGTTCCACAACCTCTTCTGACCTCTTTGGCAAAGACGTGGTACCGTCGCTATAAAATTTCTGCGGTTTTTCATTAAAATGCTTTTCGATGGTTAATAATACAAACATATCCTCGGCACGAACTTGTGGGACGACCTAATACTTGGGCCAAACGTAAACATAACAAGCCGAGCTCGCGGACTGATTTTTTGCCCGTTACGGTCGCGACTGAATGTTTGTTTCTATTGTTTCTCATTTCGGTTCGTATTGCGACTGTTTACAAGCATCAGACTGGTCGTTTAGCGCGCGTCGATGCCTACCGCTTGGGCGCAAGTTTCGTCGAGCTAAATGGCACGGGAAGGGGTTAAATGAAATTTATTTCAACGTCGGTCAATTTGACCGGCGTGTAGCATCGCTTCCTTTCAACACGGTACAGAATCTTGACTTCGCGGGCAAGGCCCGCAGTCTAATCGTGACGAGCCCTCTTCAGAAAGGTTCCATCAATAGTCTTCCTTACCTCGTGCTCATTTCCACCTGCCTGAGACCCGCTATTGAAAGCGAGACGGAACGAGATCCGTTCGCCTCGGACCGATCGATCAATCGTTTCGAAAACCGTGGATCGTCGACGACACGGTGTCGCGGTCCCGTCTAGGATGCTAATAAGCGGCCGTCGGAGAGAGCGGACTCGTAAACAAGCCGATCTGCGAATTATGTAAGTGGAGGATTTATGGCTGCCCACGCGCGGCCCGGTCGGCCCGCTTAATGACGAGGATCACCGAGGACGCGTAATTATTTGTACATCGACGAGGACGCAGCGAGATGCCAGAGGGTGGTCGTGTATTTACGAGCGTTATATATTAATTGCGCAAATAAATAGTGGTGTCGAGGGGGCGAGGGGGGATGCGGGGGAAGGGAGAGAAGGGGGGGAAGGTCGGGTCGGTCCACGGAGCGCAATTGGGCAAGGCCCGGCGGGAGAACACGTTGCGAAAACGAACCGGTCTCGCTGGCAGGCTCCCGCATGCGATCCAGGCCCCCGGTTGTTTATTTGCCCGGTCGCGCGTCGGTTTATTAAAAATTAATGATAGTAGACCCGATGTAAATACGATAGAGGCTGCGTGTCCCGGTGCCAGCCGGATCTCGTGGGTGGAACCCTCTCGTTGCACGTACCGCCACCGAAACCATCTGTCCCCCTTCTACCGATCTCCGACATCCTTCGCCGATCTTTCTCGTGCGGCTGATGGGTTTACCTTTAATTACATCTCTCCAGCTTCTTGCGGTATCCTCCTTTACCGGCCGTGATTGCTTTACGAGAGTTTGTTCGACGCCGTTTCGCAAATAGATCGTAGATCAGCCGGGGCCGACTCTGACGTCGACGCCATTGAACTCGCGGCGTGGAAAGAAGATCGGCTATATCATCGAATTACTGGAAAATATGGCCTGCTAGAATATTCATTTTGTCGGTCTTTCATGGTGTACAATTGTTAATTTCCTGTTAACGGAAAACTTTATCTGCGTGTGTAGTTATTTTTTTGAACCAGTTTATTAAGTGTAACGACAAGTTGGTTATCAAGTACAAAAAAATTCCTTTCTTAAGATTGAGAATTAATCAGTTAATTAAAAGTTACGAAAATTACAAATCCTGCATGGTCAAACGATTTAACTAACATTTGATATTTTCCACAGTTTAACAAAGCTTAATTTGGTGATTCTAGCTGATGCGAATTGTACCATAAAATTTAACACGCGCATAGTCGTCGACAATCTGGTTCCTAGGGCTGTAAAGTTTCTGCGAAAAATATTGAGACATAGAAATTTATGGGAAGCACAGTTGTTGCAGTTGTCGATTCGGTTTTAAACAATGGGTCCCGTTTGTGAAGATGTAATTCCGTCATTGTATCGCTGTATTCTATTCACGATCCGAGATAAGGTTCCCAGGCAGGTAATTGTCCTGGACCTAACACCATCAGGAATGTTCGTATCGATAAATCTAGTCTCGACGACTTTGCACTTTCGATGCAGCGCCTGCAGTTTATCTGCTTCGACAGAGACCGCAGAGGAATGCATAGAATGGCTCTTCGACCACGGGGATCATGTATCCTTTCTTGTTATATCCTCTCGTACCAACGTTTCCATTCTCTGTGCACCGCTAAACAATAGCCGGATACACCTATCTCGCATCGATCAAGTTTTTCATCGAACGCGCGAAACCTTGATTCTCAAAAATTTTCCAGAACACTCTCCTCGACTCGAATTGAAATTGACTCGAACCTTACGCTTAAACTCGGCACGCTTCAACTCCAATTCCAATCTGTGTGGTTTCATTAAGACAACAAATAATCAGCCGGGGCATTTTTAAAACCGTCGAGGTAATTAGTTTCGCGCATTCTTAGCCTCTCGTCGAGACCGTTGAAATATTAATATCCAATTAAGAACGGCCGCTCGTGCGCACATGTACGATCCCCCCGAGAAATCCACCCACGCGTCGACCCAACAACCACCGAGACAAGACGCCGAAACGCGTTGCGTCCAATGAAGGAAGTTTGGGGATAAAAATCAAATTTTCAGTGATTCGTTTACAAGTACATATTTCAACTAACCGAAACAGTCTATATTTCTCTTTTCATTAGAATCCATGTTACTATTAACATGGACGTTGATCCATGTTGTTGTTAATATATCGCCTCCTTCGTTTTCCAATTTAAATCTTCAACGTCTTGACTTGAAGCATTGTTATTTCAATGAACTATAAATATTAAATCTTAGTACGCAAGATATGCTCTCAATATAGTCAAATACTACTGATTTGAAACAAAAATGAACACGTAATGTTAGATTCTCCAGGATATCAATAAGAAATGAGGTAATTTTTGTCGGTGAAAAATAGGGTTTATAAAGTGTTTATTTAAATCGCGTTAATTTCACCGTATTCGAATGTCATGACTAGACTGCGGATCTTTATGAATTTATAACAAAATTGAGAAGATAAAATTTGAAATTGTAGGAAAATTAAAAAAATTTTTAACGTCAATATACTATTTCTCGTCTATTAAAATTGCCGAGCGAAGAAATAACATTCTACCTAGTTTCTATTTCTTGTAATCGATGCAGACAATTTTTATTTTGCATATAGATCCGCGGTCTAGTCACGAGCATTTAAGAAGCAGCATACAACCGATAAAGTTGCTTTTTTATCAAATGAAGAGCTAATTCCTGGTGCGGCGTCGCGTCGCGAGGTTGCAGCAATTTTGCAGAACTTCCTGTCGATTTTTCTCCGGAGCGGGAACCGTTACCCTAAATCTCGGCCGGCATAGTGGCGAGTTAAAAACGATCCTCTCGTCGCGCGGCCGGCACTTATTATAACGTTGTTCCCGGAGGATGCAGTCGGTAAAAAGTAAGGGTAGGCGCGGGGGCGGAGTGAGCATGGGGAGCGCGTGTGTCGCGGGCATTCCGGTGTCGGTGAGCGTCCCGAGAGCGCTCACTCACCGCGACGCTACCATTAATAATCACTTTGATGCATAACGCGGCCTTACTATTATTTACGTCCGACCGTCGGTCGTGCAGCGTCAGGATTTACGACGCATTGTAGCAACGGCGGGTCTTGTGCGGCGACCGCCGTGCCGCAGAACGTAGTCTCTCTCTCTTTCTCTCTCTCTCTCCTTCTCTCTCTCATTTTTTTCTTTGCAGTCTCCTCCACGACCGAATTGAGTATCCGGTGAGGTTCCCGGAGACAGTCGGCGACTTTGCCGCTGTGCAATTGATGCCGGGAATACCGCATTCCTGAATATTCGGAATGCACTCTGTTTCCTATAATGTAGACTGTGCCGAGTATCGCCGCGTTCGACGAGCATCGGGAGGATTCGTTTCTGTTTGAAATTCCATCGGAATTCCAGTGGTCTCGCGAATTTTTCAGTGACGGTAGCCAGAAGCGACGCGAAGAGATCGGTAAACGTGCATGAACACGATGACAGTCTCGGTTTTGACAATTTTTTAGGACATTTCTCCTTACTCTTCCTCCTCGTTCTTGTTACAATATTCATGGTTGTTCGATGAATATCAGAAATTAAGATAACTGTGATTCATTAAAAACTACTCTTAGTCAACGATTTTATAATTTACCGATTGTAATTCTCTACTTTGTTAGCCCCTTGCAGGCTATTTTGACCATGAAATCGAGGAGTTTCATCGAATCCAGTAATATCAACGGAGCCACAGATTCTTAGCGACAAATAAATACTAGGATAGTTGGCTCGTGCTATATTCAAATATTTAGCAATTTAATTAATGCAAAGATTGTGTCGAATTATAGTGTGACTGTTTTTAGTGTGGCCGCAGAATTGGCATACGAGTGGTGAATGAAAAGTCGATATCGAAAATAACCGAGTGAATTTATGTTAGGACCATCGTTGCTCGGTGTCGCAAGACCGGGGAAATTGAGGGGAATACAGTTATCGTGCTGCTGGAATCCGATGATGGAGGGGGAAGCGTACAGGCTGTTTTCTGACAACGGTGGTTATTGTGGTTACGATCCAACGGTAGTTTGTCATAATATTAGGGGGACCCATAAGTAATCAATTATTTCGAAAACTAAAACAATCTTTGTAGTAAATTCAGGTTTTTATTTCTTAATTTGTTATATAATTTCCGTCATCATTTTTGTTGTTACCGTTGCATTAAATCCTGCATGAAAATGAAAAAGTATGCAACGACGAATATGATTCTTGGAAGGAACGGACACCGCCATTTTATTACAGGGTTGTAAACAAAAATTATACTTTTTAGAATATTTTGTGCACAGGTTGCTTTACCGAAAACTGTAAAGGAATACATGTTTCCTCTTCAACGATCGGTACAGAACTAAAGACAAAACAAATTCCTTTGCAAATAATTGATTGCTTATGGGTACCCCTAATAGCGTTTATCTAATCTCAATAATCATGAGATAAGAAACATTGAATTCGTTATTTTAACGGGTCCACTAAATCCAGCATTAACGTCGTCGATAATCCGTCTATAGACAGCGCTCCGTGTCAGTCCGTTTCTAAAACAAAATTGCTGGTCGCTCGAGCCAAAAATAAACGGTGTTCCTTTTAATGCTCATAATCACGGGCCTAGCTTTTTGTCGGTCACTTTACTTTCCCCGGTGCCTTTGCCGCGATGAAAAAGCGCGTTGCTCGAAGCGAGGTGTCCCCTTCCAATTCTATTTTTATGAAATGCACGCGGTTCCCGAGGGAAACGGGATGCTCTCCGTTTAGTAAGCGCATAACTCAGACCGTGACGGCTAATCGTTCCTGAAATTGTCACTTCTGGAGGTCTCACTCTTCCATACACCCTCCCCCACCACGGAATCCCATTCCGAGATGCATTAGTGACGGCAGCTCGGCTGCAAGCCTGACTTCGTCTAATCTCCTCCCCTGTCGCTAATTAAAACACGTCAGCAAGTTTGTCAGACCCGGCGCCCCACCCGCCGGATCGTTTACGTACACGGTTAATTCGCGCTATACCACGTTCTAGTTGGTTTCCGAATTCGACGACAGGTGTCAGACGATGTTTCTTCTTCGTTGCGGTACCGAGTTACCTAATTTCAATTCGATTCTCAATTTTAACGATCTGTAGGTAAGTTAATTAGAAACAACGAACATTGGGTATTTTTAAAATGTGTCCTGGTACCCAATCTCTCCGAACTGCATGGCATATTGCATAGAACAACTTTGTTCTGTTCGCAATACTCTCGACTCAGTCTCTACTTTGGAAACTTTACTTTAAAAGGATCAGTTTATTTTGGAAATATCACTGAACATTAACATGTTTGGCTATAGGATAGCCCTAGCGATCATTTTTCTCATTCATTCTTGCAGGAACTCGCAGGTAATTTCAATTTAGTTTCAGATTCATTTATACGGGACTGCTTTGTGTTTCAGGACGAACATACAACGATTTGAACCAGTACCCCGTGTTTCCGTGGGTGTTGACTAATTACGAGACGAAGGAGCTCGACCTGAGTCTGCCCAGCAATTACCGAGACTTGTCAAAGGTAAATAGTACGGTACCAATCAAAATTATACTGTACAGGGTGAGGCACCTAAGACAAACCACCTGAATAACTTCTACATTTTTTGAGATAGGAAGAAACCTCCTTTTTTTACGTTTATGATCTTAAATGATTGACCATACAGTTGAAATTGTCTCGAGAAAGGCTACTTTCTTTTGTTTAATAATATGAGGTTGCGTTTAAAAAAATTAAATTGACCTTTAAATCTCCTAAGCATCTCCACCTGAAAAAAGTTATGTACACCACGTAATGGGCCTCTCTAAACCAAATAACTTTTGTCCGAAACGTTTCTTCTCCTCTCAAAAAATGTAGAAGTTATTCAGGTGGCTTGTCTTAGGTGCCTCACCCTGTATACTTGAAGGACAAGTACTACAATTTTTTATCGTGTTTCTGAACAGCCAATTGGAGCGTTGAATCCGAGCAGAAGAGCATACTTCGAAGAACGCTTCCAGAGCTGGGAACACGACAGCATACCGCCATTCCACTACGGCACGCACTATTCGACTGCAGCTTTTGTTTTGAACTGGATGATTCGCGTGGTAAGAAAGAATCTATCTTATTCTTCACAAAATCTGTCTTGCTGCTAATACAAAAAATTCCAGAATGAAAGGAAACATTTAACGTTCGAAGACACATTTTTATTCGCACTCTTCAAACGTTCTATTTCCAGCATTTTATTGAATTTTACTGTCGCACCACAAAAGAATATTGTTACTGCCACTTTACAATTTTTTGAACTCTGTTCGTATCATAATATTTTTCATATTTTTTTTTCACATTATACATACATTTTGCTTGGACTTAAAAAATTGAGTTACAGAGGATTTAAGGATTTTTGGCTGACCGTTTAAGAAATTTAAACATTCATTTTTCTCTTATCGATGCCCAAGCAAATGGAAATTTATTGCAATCTTAAAAATACCACGTAAACAACGTATACAATACCACGTATATACCTGCGTAAGTAACTATTTACAAGATTGATGAAGCCTGTCTCACAAACGACACGTGACTAGGTTTATTTTTGAATCTTCGGAAGTGGACGGGGATGTATACAAAAATTTCCCGCACAAATAAAATTAGGATTACGCCCTAAGTGGATCGCATCTTCGCCCAATTTGATATTTTGTAAACAAGACTTAATGCGGGCCCCGATAGTCATTCCCGGCCGGGAACATCGTTAAACCTTGAGGAACAGCCCGACAATCGTCGGTCCTTGGACCGTCTATTTGAGAAACCAGTCCAGTTCGAGCCATAAATTACAACGACGCATTCGGTAGTGTCTGCACGCTAATTTGGGGGCGTCGGAACGCCCTCGAGTCAACGAAGCCCGCCTTCCCGTTAAATATGTGCATTTGTTTTCTGCTGCGTTTCCTAGAGATCGCGTCGACGCGCGCTCGTTTTCGACGATTCCGTGCAAAAATACGCGCCATCTACCATCCCCTCCTTTCTTATTGCATTAACGACCCGTTAATTTTCGCGTTATTACCCCCACAGTCGACGGCAAGAGAAACTCTTCCCCTGCCTACTTTATCGCGAAAGCCTGGCCGAAATTAATATCCCCAATTTTGGAGCAAATTCAATACATCACACTAAAATAACTCTGCGAAGCTGATACAGTTATTTTGTCCATTAAAAACTGAGCTTTGATTTATTAGCTTATGTTGGACGCATCAATTTCGTCTTACAAACTGTTTTTTAAATCAAGAGAGATCTTTCTAATTCAACAATATTTCTGAAAATTTTAGTTTGTATTTATAACTTTCAATGTTCCCCGAAATTCTTTCCTCGCAAAATTGATAGTACCTTCCACATTTGCTACAATCCGCAAAAGGTAGTTACTGGCGATTGTGCTAGAAAACTCTTGGCTTTAATTTAGAAACAATTGGACTGGAGGTGTGAAAGTATACTATTATTTCGTATATTAATTTGTAGTAGTTTGAACAATTGATTTGCATTCGGCAAAAAATTATTAATTTCAAAACATGTTATCAACTACCTGTATTGGTAAGCTAACGAGATTGTTCAACGATAAATTATAATACAGTGATTAACCTGTATATGTCCCAAATGCCTAGCCGATAAAAACTGTGCTTTTCTATGTTAGGCGTGGATCACAGGATATTATCTCTTCACCCATATATGTGTCCCTGGCTAGACCCATGTTTTGGACTAATATCGAGTAAACACAGTACTACGATATGAACGTTTGTCAGAAAAATTCATAAACACCCAAAACTGTTCTAAGACGTTCAGCAACAATATAGAAACCATAAACTTTATGGTTTCAGTATTTGAAATAATTTTGAAGACAAATTGAATGTAGATGCATGGACATAATGATTAAATTGCAATGTCTTTAAACGCTCAGTATCACAAATTTTACAATTCCAGATTAAGTTAAAGCATGCACGGAAGAAGAAAAATTTCACGGTTTTTCACTTGGGACTTTTCGGCCAGAATTTCGTTGTTATTCATCACCGTGTAGGGTTCGCGATAACGTTCGCGAAACCACGCTGGTCGCCGATTCAATTCCACGGAAATGCCGTACGCAAGCTCGCCTCGAACAGGCGAGCGTTTATTCGGCGCATTTGCATGCAAATCGTCAATAAGGATTTTATTATTCCTTTGCTGTACGACGCCCCGCTGTTCGCTCGACGATATACTGCACCATAAACAATTTATTGCTTTATAACTGTGCAGCTCGTTGTCTCTTTCGGACTATTTTATAAATACCATTAACGATTCCGTGGCTCCGGTGCTCGGCCGCGAGAAAATCGCGCGAGCGAGCTACGAACTTTCCGCCGACCGTATTCTCTGCCGAGAACCTGTCGAAAATTTTATACGCGACCATAAATCACGGGGCCGCCTACGAGCACACACGTGAAACGCGCGTTCGATCTCCGGAGCTGTTCCGTTAACATCCGTCAGACTGTCAGAAGGGTCATGGCAGGACCCTGAGCGCGAAACTCTACGACAAAGTTACTTTTTCATGGGTCTTCGCCTACCACTTCTTCGAGATTGTCCATTGTTGGCGTAAACGCCTGCCTTTTGCTTTTACGAGCTGTTGCCCAACTTGTCCACGAGGTCTCCTCGCCTTGCGCGTACACCGTTTATCATAATTTCCAGGTGAATGGTTGTTTAAGACTTCTCGATATTGAAGCCTGGCGAAATGAGAAGGTTAAAAAGAATTACTTCGAAACGTAATGTCGATGCTAACTCTGAACGGTGATATTACTTTGTTTGTAACATTAATTCAATACAATACGATTTCTCTATATATTATATATCGCCAACGCCTGGACGATACACGTTGCGGAATTATCCCCACTATCGCGCAAGACCCGTGTTCTTGACAAATATGGAGAATCCACTGTAACTAGTTTTATTTAAGAATTCAAAGGTTTAGGTTTGTACGTTAGAGTCCAGGTAACTACGAATAAGTGTATCCGCTGAAAATCAATTACCGATACTGTTTTATTCTTCCTGTTCATCTTACTCCCTTTTTTCATGATGACTCTGATATCGATTGAACCTGTTAAGTATGGCCAGGCCGCGGATGGTACATAAACCGCTATAGTGGTTCGTACGGTTGACACTGATTCTTTCCACGGAAAACATTACGGTGGCGTACAGTGCTTAAGAGGTTAAGAATACTTTGCCTTTTGATTACGAAACGAAAATGATTTTGACTGTTCCAGGAACCGATGACCACGATGTTCTTGGCTCTCCAAGGCGGCAAGTTCGATCACCCGAATCGATTATTCTCCTCGATCGCTCTGTCCTGGAAGAACTGCCAACGGGACACTTCCGACGTGAAGGTTCGTTTCGTCTGAAGCTCCCGAGGTCTACGGGGCTTATTAGTTACACCTCCGCGAGCAAAGGATGCGCGTGTCGCTATTGTTACTGTCCGCGAATAAATCCTCGAGCGTCGCGTCCCGACGCGATGCAGATACATACACATATATAAATTACTCGGCTTGTTAACAGGAGCTCATTCCGGAGTTCTTCTTCCTGCCGGAAATGCTGGTGAACAGCAATCGGTACCGGTTGGGTAGACAGGAAGACGGAAGTTCGGTCGGCGATGTTGAGCTGCCGCCATGGGCGTCGTCTCCCGAGGAATTCATCAGGATTAATCGAATGGTGCGTTTACGGTTCATTGATTAAATCAAGTTGAATTAACTTATTCCAATTCGGCGAGATCTCTGCTTCGTATACTCGAATCAAAAAACACGTGAGAGATGTTTTATAACTCTCTTCTGCGTAACGTCTTCAAAAGAATTGATTATGTTACTCGAGACGGCCGGTTAATTTGCAAATGGAGTTGCGGTCGCTATTGAAAACTTAAATAAAAAGCCTTTGACACGTTAAGCGCCAAAAATCAATCCCACAGATTCTCACAAAATCAGTGTAATTTAATTAATGAAACCGAAACTAGAAATTTAAAATGTATTATAGGGAATACTATTCTGAATTCCAAAGATCCTAATAAAATTCGGTTTGTCTGGATATATCACAGTAAAAATGAATTTCTAAACTTAGTCAAAAATCACTGTAAGTCATATGGGACTGACGTGGCAGTTAACGTGTTAACAAATTTTTGAAAGACTGTTCACCGATAGCATAACTGAAATAATAAAATAAAAAATAAAAGAAATAAAAAATAACTGAAAAAGGCACCACTAAAAATTGCTGTGCCATTATTCTAAATATTTTCTACATTATCAAATTTGTTTGTACTTAATAAATTACTAAACATTTCAGTATTTTGTGAGTAAATTGCACCGTTTTCGTATGCATGACGTGAAAAAAAAAATATATATACAACGGAAGTATTCTAGGTCGGAAGAGAAATGTTTGGAGTCAAAATAGCTTCGAATGCAAAGGGTTAAAAACGTTTCTATCCGCGAAGGATTAATATCGAAATAATAAGGATAATATTTATATACTAATTGTCTCTGTCTGCAGGCTCTCGAGTCGGAGTTCGTGTCTTGTCAACTACACCACTGGATTGATTTGATATTCGGTTACAAGCAGAAGGGTGAGCTTTACTCAGAAACATTTTTAATCGTCAGTTGAAGACCCACAAATACTCTTGGCAGTGTTCATGAATTGAGACGATACAATCCGAACAATGGTATGAACGGCGAAGGGGGGAGGGGATTGTGCCGGGTGTTGGGACACGCGTAGTCTGGTCAAATTAGGTTTCCACCGATGGTAATTGCCGGTGGCGCCTCTATATCCGGCGCTTCCCCGAAGATGCTGCCGTCGAGTTGCCGAAGAAAGAGGGTGGCGTCGCTCGCCGCGCGTATGGAAGGAATTAGTTTTTCGTTAGCTTCCTCCCGGTCTTGTCTCGAGCAATTAGGCACGTGTGCGGGCCGCGACAATGCGTGCCACCCCTAATACGTAACACGTTTACAGACGGTTGCACGAAAGTACGGCCTACCGGAAATGCCCGGCCACAAGCAATCGACGCAAGGCCCAGAAATCGGCCCTGCCAACGTGGCGGGGACAAATGCAGCCGTCCGGGGCTATTTATTTTCCGATCCCTCAACTGCACTTTCTACCGAACTCGAACGCTCCAAGGGACGTAACGAGCCGGCAGTGTCGTTGCAATTTTCGTAGATCACAGGAAAAATATTTATAGATTTGTTCGGCTTATCTGGAAACTGTTTTGTCGAACGCACTGCGAGTCCTTTCCATCCATGGTTCAATCCGAATTCAAATACCCATCAATTTTATTGTATATACTTTTTTGAGTTTACTTAGTTGGACCCAAATCTTGCCATTTTGAGATAGGATACGTACACTCCTGCTCATAAGTCTTAGGACAGTGATCATACTTGTATTCAACTCTGTAAAAATGAAATAATCGCTGAAGGATGAATTTTTACAAATTTTTAGAGGTTTATACGTCAAAGGAAGCATGCTGCTCTCATATATCAAAAATCTTACTAATTGTAAGAAGTAAAAAAATATATTTTCTTTTCATCGAAGAATCCGCCACGTTTCTTTATTACAGTTTCCACTATTCTTGGCATTCGCGTGATCAATTTTCTGATACCTTCTGTTATGTAATTCCAAAATATTTCGTAACTGTGTTTTCGAAGCAGGGCAAAAATTCTGTACCTGTTTGTCCAGTTCATCCCCTAATTTTTCTATGGGTTTCAAATCTGGTGCTTGATGTGGCTATTTCATAATTTTTAATGAATTATTACATTGTAGTTGTAATTACTGTTGAACATATGAGGATATTTGTATTATGCAGTTAATACAGTTAAAGGTTCATAATCTATAAGAAATACCAGAATTTTACTAAAAAACAGAGGTGTCCTAAGACTTATGAGCGGGAGTGTACTTCCAAATAGAAAATTTTGAATTTCAGTTGAATAGATAAATGCTGGTAAATAAATGATTTCATTAATTGTGGGTCGAGTGAAGGATTTTTGTATATCTTGTGTTTGTCAAACCACTGATGCCATTGCTTTCATTCCAGGGCCAGAAGCAGTTCGCGCAACGAACGTGTTCTACTATCTAACGTACGAGGGCAGCGTGGACTTGGATACGATAACGGACCCAATGATGAGGGAGGCCATAGAAAATCAAATTCGTAACTTCGGCCAGATACCGTCGCAGCTCCTGATAGAGCCCCATCCTCCAAGGAGCTCGGCGATGCATTTGGTAAACGATGTTTGACATTCCTTATTCCACTTTTCCACGAGTGTTATTCACGATCTAACACAAGATAGAACGTTTGCTGTAAGAAAAGTGTGCACTGTGTAATGTAGGTATTAGTATTATAATACGAATATAGTATTGTAGGTGTACTCCCGAGGAACTCTTAATAAAGAGACAGCCCTCTCATAAGGTAGAGTCCCAACGATTTGATTACTCTTAACGATCAAACTAGCCTAGAGCTTGATCTTTTGATCATTAGAGATAGAAGAGTTAGCGCGTAGTCCTTGTAGCTCTCCGTCGCCGAGTCTCAACCTCCGTTCCATTTTGTTGAAAACTGAAACTTCACGCAAAATGAAACGCGAGATTCGCAACTGTCGTTTGTACAACTCGACACGTTAGAATCCCCGAGTTTTAGCGTCACTTAGCGTGACAACGCACCACGGCTCAGTCATTCTCACGTCACTAAATGATATACCTACATATACGTGCAATGCACGCTTTTCTTTCTGTTCAATCGTTCCGAACGAGAAGAGTACTGCAAACTTTGACAAGACGTTGCCACCCGTGTTGCAGTCGCCGATGATGTTCTCGAGCATTCCCGACGACGTGTGCATGACCATCAAGTTCCCATCGAACTCGCCGATCTGCCACATCTCCGCGAACACGTACCCACAGCTGCCGTTGCCGTCCGTTGTCACTGTCACCACCGGACAGCAATTCGCTGTCAACCGGTGGAACACCAACTATGCCGGTAAGCAACAATGACTCTCGCGAGTCGTTTAGTCGGCTCGAACCGAACGCGGTTCTCGTTAGATCGACAACTGGCAAATCAATGTATGGGGTGTCTCACCTAACTCGAGCATCTTGTTTTTATGATAGAAAGAAATGCCGAATGTCGGAGACCTTGAAATCTCAAAAAATATAACCTTGAACATATCATAAAAAAACAAGCGAGATATTTTAGATGCTCGAGTTAGGTGAGACATCCAGTACATTACTACTAACGTTGATGAATATGTCGTGGCCGATGTTTTAATTGTTTGTCGAACAAATTACAGCGTCTGTACAGTCGCCGAGTTACGCGGACGCTCCGCAGGCTCAGGCTGCCAACCAACCGTTGTCCATGGATCCTGTTCTTTGTAAGTGAACTGGAAAGTAGTATTAAAGCGTATCGGATACAGTGATTTCTCTATACATGTCGCCAAGGCCTGGATGATAAACTACCCCACTACCGCGGGGTATGACTCCTGGACGATACACGACATTGGCAAGACTCGCGTTGTTGACATATATCGAGAACTTACTGTACTCAGATATCTGCTTCAGACTTCGATTTCGATGACTTTCTTCATTCTGAATGAAACGTTCGAGGAATACAGTCTAGAGGTGATTTTATCGAAATTGTTCTTGGAATGTCTTAGATTGTTTTTATTCTCTGGAAAGTTTGCTACCAGGTTTAGCAAGATATGTTAATACCATTTTTGATTCGATGAAGTTTTTAATGCCAGAAAAGTGTATCTGTTTGGTTTAAGCAGATTATTAAATTACAATATTGTGAACAGTGATATTCAGTTTTTGTGTACATTGATCATCCCTTCTTTTAGCACAAGCTGCGAACAGCTCGAATCCAACGTTACGCAGACACTTAGGCGACAATTTCAGTCAGAAGCTTAAGATCCGAAGCAACTGCTTCGTCACCACTGTGGACAGTCGATTCTTAGTCGCTTGTGGCTTCTGGGACAACAGTTTCCGCGTGTTCTCCACTGAGACCGGTAATTCGAACAACTTCAAACTACTTTCACCCCTTGCCCTACAATATCGAGTCATACTCGTGATGAAGATTCTGTACAGAGTCGAATAAATATGTTTGTTATTAATTTCCTTTAAACCGAAATAAAATTCTATTTTGGCGTTACTAATTTAAAGCTATTGAAGAACATAAAGGCATACGATAGATATCAATTTTCTTTGTTTTTTTTTAAGGAAATTACGAATTACAAGAAAGTTCTAATCACTAAATAAATCGTAGTGCAAGGGGTTAATCCTTACGAGGCTCTTGATGATGTCACCTTTGTACAGTTCTTTTACATACTTTTCAATCGTTTTAGCCAATAAGTGAGTTATGGAATAAATGTTGTACTGCAAGCTTCGACTCGATTGCGTCTGTCAATCGTGTACTGCGGCATAGTACCCGAACAATGTTGTATTACAAGTGGTAGAAGCAGAATGCAAAAACGACTCTTTCTTTGCAGCGAAAATCGTGCAGATCGTGTTCGGCCACTACGGAGTCGTCACGTGTCTGTCTCGGAGCGAGTGCAACATAACTTCCGACTGTTACATAGCATCCGGAAGCGCCGACTGCACCGTTCTCTTATGGCACTGGAACGCTAGAACGCAGACGATCGTCGGAGAAGGCGAAGCACCGGCACCAAGAGCAACCCTTACGGGCCACGAGCAACCTGTCACGGCTGTCGTGATATCAGCCGAGTTGGGCTTGGTTGTCTCTGGCTCTTACTGTATGTAGCAACACAGTTTTCTCAAAATTTTTATTTTTGCCAGCTCACGTTAGAGGATTGTGTACCGCGTACACAGCCAGACTGCAACTTACTCGATTAATTCTTCGTTACAGACGGACCAGTTCTCGTGCACACGACCTTCGGTGACCTTCTGAGATCGCTGGAAGCTCCGAACGGCTTCTCGTCACCTGAGAACATCGCGATGTCGAGGGAAGGTGTTATCGTCGTTAATTACGAACGCGGACACATTGCCGCGTTCACCATAAACGGGAAACGTCTGCGTCATGAGTCTCATAATGACAATCTACAGGTAACACGACGAGAGAACCACCATCGCACAGTGGGAAAAAACGGCAAAATCGGATTCAATCTAACAATCAATCGGATTTGTTGATGAAAATATCAGCGTGACAAAATCTATGGGAAACGATATATAGCATGTTAAAAAACAATTTTTCCGCGCGAGCTATTGGAAAAACTAAAATTTTCTTGAAATTGTGCACGTTTAACGAATTTTTTCAAGATTAAAAAACGTTCGTACCGTAATCTCCCTGTTTTCCCATATTCTACAAAGTTTCAGCTTTCATTTAAAAAAAATTTCATCGCACTACCTCATTTCTATCGAAAGTTCTTTGATTTTGAATCCGATTTTTGCCGTTTTTTCCCACTGTGCATCGTCTCAACGGATAGAAGCGTCGAACGTGCTTTGAAATTGCTTTTTTCTTTTGGAATTCTCAACGCTCACGCTGTTTCGTATTTTCAGTGTCTTCTCCTGAGCAGAGACGGCGAGTACTTAATGACAGGCGGTGACAAACGAATCGTGGAAGTCTGGAGGACTTTCAATCTTGCTCTTTTGTACGCATTCCCTGCTTGCGAGAGCAGCGTTCGTTCTCTGGCACTGTCCCACGACCAAAAGTGAGTTGAAAAAAATGTAGAATTCAGCGAGATTGAATCACCCTGAACATTGAACCCGTAGGACTACCCTATCGTCGGTCATTCGGTTACAACTCGATTGCGATTTTGTTCCAGGTTTCTCCTAGCCGGGTTGGCGAACGGGTCGATCGTGATCTTCCACATCGACTTCAACCGGTGGCACCACGAGTTCCAGCAACGTTACTGAGATTGTTTCGCGTACGTCTAGCAGAATCGTACTCGCACGAGCGCGTCCCATCCGTTGTCCGACCTTCTAGCACAACAGCAACAACGGATCATCCCGAAACCATGGATGCGTCGCAACGATGACAGTCTTCGAGCGATCTGAGGCGCCAACAAACCACGTCGAAACTTTACGCCGCGTCTACGGCAAACCTTTACGATTCTACATGAAAAATTACGGGGTGGGGGTATGGGGGGATGGGAGAGAAAGGAAAATCGCGTCGCGCAATCACACGCTGGCGAGCATGGGGACGATCGGAAGAACGGTGGACATGGTTCGTCGGTATCGCGGCTGAACTGAACAGAACTGATACTGAACTCCGGTTCGAGGTGTTTAACAGATAAGAGCAACGAGCAACGACGCTTTCGTAACCGTTTATTACAATCAAGTATAGTAGTGAGGGCGCAGAACGTAGCCACGGATGCAGCAGGTAAACTACGATATTCAGCGTTTAGCAATAAACTCGCTTTCGCGACTCTTTCACAATTCAAGCAGTGCTTCCGTGAGGCGGCGCGTAATCGACGGCGACGCGCAAGCAAACAGTAGAACGACCTCTCGAACGGGAGCCTCGTCCGGTCTCGGGACGAAATTGGGATGGTTCGCGTTCGATCGCTACGCATTTATGGTCGGGATCGAACGCGAGACTCGGCTCGAGTCGTCGAGCTCCGAACAGTTCGGGAGGAGAGAAGGCCGGACGCGTCTCTCAACGCTAGTCAATTACGAAGACTCGGATCAGTCTCTACGCTTGCGATATGTTCGAAGGCCGATTCTCTTAGTCACTCGACTCGAGTATAGAGCGCTGATCTAACGACGATAGATCCTCGAGTTAGGTGGCTCGCGATCCTCCTGGCCGCGAGCTCACCGGAAGGCGACGTTGATTCGAATCCGCCTGGAACCGCGTGGGTATGGCCCTCGACACCTTCTAGCGCTGTTAGCAAACGTCCCGTTGTAAATACAAGAGGAAAGAGGATGGAAAATATCGGACAAAAACGATACTCTGCGACGTATACGCATTAACACGCATAACTCCGTAATAGGGTGGCGAACGAGTGAGCGAAAGTTTTGGGGGGGGGGGGGAGGAAGAAAAACGTGTACCATTTCAAGGATGAAATGTATGCCAATTGTATTTCTGCGCCGTTGTCGTAATTGCCGCTCGTGATAAACACTTTTTGGCTAAGCACTTAGTGAATTCAGTTTAACGACACACGTGGACACCCGCACGGATCTGTCGCACGCGTGCACGCGTACAGGCAGCCGAACGAGAAAATACGAAATGCGTGTCAGGCCTGCGCAACAAGAAGCACTTGCGCTAGAAAAAGTAAACAAAATAGAAAAAAAAAACGAAAAAAACATAGTGGGGCGATCGACGCTTTTCCGCAGAGCCGTCTACGCTGGATCGCCCCGATCTCTCGAGGAACGCAGCCCCCACAATCACCGGTACAACCACCGCCAACGAACCCTTCTCCAGCGAACCATCCTTGCAAAACACTTTTCCTATGTACCCCGACGTTCACGTCCTTCGAAAGAGATCCTAATTTTTATCAAAGCCGTCCAGCTTAACTTTTCGCGAGGATATTTCTTGGTATTTTCGCACGCGAGGTATAATTAATCAGCAAGACAAACGTTATATAGGCTTAAAGTCGAGAAATCACATCCCGAGTTCTCAATTCCCGGGCGATCCGAGATCGTAAAGGGAATCGACGTTGTCCGTGTGTGAGCGTGTCGCCCGTATCACGATTCCAGCGGGACACGTCGGACTGGTCCGGGCGTTAGTCGCGAGGAATGTCTGGCGGAACCTTGTCGAGAGAATCACGGGTGTCGTGTAAATGTGGTGTCTCGGGCTCTCGTGGTCTGAAACTGTTGTGGTCGAGCGTGCGCGAGGCTTTAGGCACCGGTGTACTTGAAATGCTTGTCGAGTTTAAGAAACGTTGGAGTTACATCAGCAACTTGTGGCTAGACCTGAATTATTCGGCTACTCAGGTTCTGAAAAGAGTACTTAAACTGTTTAGACGAATTTCGTCTTATTTTGAACGTGTTTACTCATTTTATTACCAGTAATGGTGTGCAGGATAGTATGATGACTTAAGGCTGCATCGGTGTCTTAAACGACGTACTTAATACCATGAACCTTGGCTCAGTACTTAATTTTACTTAGTATCAGTATTTAATATCTTTTGTATTTTGAAATGTGCTTTCCGTTTTCTAACAACTCGAAGAAGTTTGTTTGCTAAAGAGATCCAAGATATACTGCTGATCAAGCAACAGTACAACAGTTCATAGAAAAGTTTGTTTTCAAAGTCTCGAGGTCTGAAAAAGGAGTTCAAACTCGTCTCGATGTATATCCACATTTTTCACGTGGCTGATGCAAAGCAGTCTTTTTTTACATTGAAACGTACTTTACCTACTATATTGAATAACTTTCTTGTACTGAAAGGAAGCGTAATTTTCTTAAACAGTAAATCTGAAAGGAGCCCTGTTTTCTCTTTTCTCATGCATCTTTCGCGAAACAATAAACAAAAGCACGAGGTACAAAAGAGGATTCTCGATCAGCCAATGAATTCCAGTTGGCCATCAGGTTTGACACCAGGCCAGAACGGATCTCTGAAGCCTCGAGCAAGCTCGATTACCTGGCGAGTACGCTGGAACGCGGTGGAAAGTGGTGTGAAAGTTGGAAAATGCGGGGAGTGGAATAGAGATACGTTCGTTCGCGTACGATCCAAACGACTCTCATCTACTGTAGATTATATCGTCTGCGTCGTAGAACGAATGCTAGTCACTCTTCACGCGAAAGAACCGCGCGCCTAATCTCCGTCATGCGAGATGCGGGTGAGAAACGATTCACTTACCAAACACAGTGAATTATCGATATATGTCACCAACACGGGTCTTGCCAGCGTCGTGTTATGTTTACACTCCTAGACGTTCACGTGGTCATACCTCGCGGTAGTGGGGATAATTCCGCGACGTTTATCATCCAGGCTTTGGCGACATATATAGAGAAATCGCTGTAGCTGGTAGCGAATCTCGGATATACACGAGAGCCGAATCGTTTTCACACAAACGAACGCGTGCGCGCGCACACACGCGTACAAACACACACACACACGCACGCACGCGCTTAGTCGTCGCAAATCTCGATGTGTTTCCTTTCGTGTCGGCGATGTTTCACAAGTCGAAAGGGTCTTTGAGAGACAAGGTGAGGGAGCGTAATTGGTGGACAAAGGGAGGCGAGGGCGCGAAGAGGAGACGGTGTGAGAGGGACGCATAAATGAGGATAATTCGGAGCGAGCGTTCATGGTTCCGACGATGGCCAACGCGACGCGCCAGTTTCTTGCGATTCGTGGGTCTATGCTCTGTGTACAGGTCGCGTTTCCGATTACTCGATTGCGTCTGACCATATATTTTACTAAATACGTTCTAACCGGTAGAGATAGACTCCTCTGCAGTACTTTAATCAAACTTTTCATAGCTTAGAAGGACAGTGTGGGAACAGTTCAGTAATATACGTTGCTATTTTAACGGATAGCACGTTTAGAGGGGAATATTTTAATGTTTTACATAGCGTACATTTATTATTCTACTATTAGTTTCTCTTGTACTTTGTTCTTCTCGTTAGAAGAGCTTTAATTGAAACGGTACAAACGCAAGCTACGGTCTCCTCGAACGTACGAGCCAGTGCTGTAATTAAAATCAAAACGAAATAAGGGACAGAGTCGATCGGTTTGTGTTGTTTGGTGCAATCGGAGGCATAAAAGGCAAAAAGCAGGACATGGTCGCGAACGTCTCAGGATGTATCTAGTCAAGGACTCACTGGTCGAGGATGGTCGCGGGCCACCGTCGGTCCCACTTTCTTAGATGTCGATACACTTAAACCATATACAGTACTGGAACTAAGTGGTAGATATAACGGATAAGTTGCATGGTGCCGTCGTTCTAGCGATCGATCACGTTCTTGAGCTTGCGGAGAATCACGATATGTGTAACTTGTAATTGTTAAACTAGGTATCGCTGGATCTTATTATGCACCCGTCTCGCCTCCGATCGGTCCGGCGGATCGATCGATCGTTATCGTGCAATTTATATACACGCGTGGGGCGGTGTTACGTGTGCCGAGAAAAGGAGAAAGAGAGAGAGAGAGAGAGAGAGAGAGAGAGAGAGAGACAGGCACACGCGACGATGTATTAATCGCTAACTCGTTGTGGGCGTGCTTATGCATGATTGTTCTGTATTGTTCCGTTCCGCGGGGTGAAAAAAAGCAACGCAGCGTGCATGAGGAGGCTTCTGAGCAGCGAGAGGGTGAGAACAGGGGTGAATGAGTAAGTGAATCGTGCCTGGTGCTTCGGATAAAGTTAATTTTTCTCGCGTGGACGAGTCGCACGTCGCAACTGTTTATTTATTGTACTTAATGTACAGTCGCGTAGTATCGACACCTTATTTTCGCTACGGTGGAAAGTAGAGAGCGAGAGAGAGCGAGAGAGAGAGAGAGAAAGAAAATGGACACTGATTGAACGAAAAGCAAAGAGGAAAGAAGAAAGATCGCACACAATACATTCTACCCTCGTTTCTCGTTCGTCCGCGCTGCGGAATTGCCTGGTAGCCGTTCGAATTTTCCCGCGTTCTCGAACGCGCGAAATTCGAACTAAGAACGCTTTAGAAATGACAAAGCGGCCGCAAGTTTGGAGTACGCTAGCGCGAGACCGAAAACTTGGAACCGGCGAGAATGTAGTTGTGGGGAAAATTATGAAGAAAAAAGTGAAATAAAAAAAGATTTTAAAAGAAGAGTGGAAGAGAGGGAGAGAGAGAGAGAGAGAGAGAGAGAGAGAGAGAGAGTAAGAGAGTAAGAGAGTGTGCGCACGAGAGAAAGAGCGAGAATGAAGTTTTTATATTTGTTTATAGGTGTGTGAGAACGCTGCACTTTTCGAGCAAGTTGTTAGTGAATTCCCTCCATATTGCTATTATACATAAAGGATGTTGTAAGAAGAAAAGAAGAAGAAGAAGAAGAAGAAGAAGAAGAAGAAGATGATGATGATGATGATGAAAAAAGTCGATTTCTCGTCCGCGAAACTCGAAACCTCTCTGTAAGACACACGTAATAAGAGTTTAAACGCTAAACTATTTTAAATAACGCTAAGTACAACGCTACAAGACAAAGGTTTCGCCTATAATGAATTAATTGAAAGCGCAACTATACTTTATTCTCATTAATTAATATTGATATGATTATTACTACGATTATTATTCGAATTATTAGTGTTCTCATCACATGTTTGTGGTTACAAGTCGACGTACTTAATAATATTAATGAAGAAGAAAAAAAAAACACAAAATGGAAAAAAAAGTAACGCAAACGAAACGGCGAAAGGACGCGCCCGCCGTATTTGTATATTCGATGAACGATTCTAGGGGTTCGTCCGACGGTTTCCGTATCGAGCCAACCGTTTCCGTTGTTCGACGTTGTTCGTTACAAAAACCGTCTACCGACGTTGCGAGGAAAATGATTGCGCAGAGAGACTGCGAGAGTAAGACAGAGCGAGAGCGAGAGAGAGAGAGAGAGAGAGAGAGAGAGAGAGAGAAGAAGCGAAAAGCGGAGAATAGAGGGATGATTGGTTCGTTTAGGATACGGATAGCTGCCCGTAGAACGTACTTATGTAGATTAATCGGACGTTCAATGACATCTCGATGGCGCAATCACGGACGGATGAGAAGAAAGCGCGCATCAATGCCGGAATAACACTTACTCGGACGCTTAGTCGTTAGATTCGTAAATCGTTCAGTATTTAACAGCGACCCGCAGAAACGAAAACGTCGTGTCCGCGGACGCACGGTTCTTTCTTCCGGTTGCAAAGTAATTTTTCCAATCGATCGATTAAAAAAAAAAAGTCAATATAACACGCGAGAATGTAGAGAAAACAAAGAGAATTACAAGCAGAATAAGAAACCAAAAAAATACACACACACGTATACACACTCTCATACAGGTAAAGGGCAAAATAACAGAGAAAATATGTAGCGAAAGAAAATGGGTGAAAAAAAGGAATTAAATAAATAAGTCGTAGTGCTGCGAAATCGTGAAAAAAGAAAAAAAAACGAGATCATCGAGTTCATCCGCGTCAAAAGTAGCGTTTTATAATCGTGAAGTCCGTTTCTTAATGATAAGCGATTAACACATATTGTACAGCATTTGTAATGCTACACAGACAGACAGACGGACAGGCGTTCACGCAGACGTACACACAAACACAAACACACACATAAACACGAGCCATCCGCTCTGGATTAAGCTTAAGCCCATCCGGTTTCGCGAATGATTACCGATCACGCTGCAGTTCCATTTATTCAAGACTGAACATCGTTCCGGCGGCATACCACTCTTCTAATTCGCCGAATCGCGTCGCGTCGATCATAATCGTCGAACCGAGCGTTTAGTATTGAGAAGATTCTCTCGATTAGCGAGCCAGGGGAAAAATTCGGAACCCGAACAAGTTTAAAAAATACGAAACAAAAAAAAAAATAATAAAACGGCGAAAAATATCTGTGCAAAAAGGGGGACATGCGCTGCGCGAGTCTCATCGATATGGCCTAATGTTTTTCCACGATTTAAGGCGAACACGTAGAGACAGATACGCGAAGGAAAGAGGGATCGATGTTCGATCGACGAACAAATGACTGCAATCAATGGAAAATCCTTTCTTGAGGAAACTTCGATGCTTGTCCAATTATGATTTCCCCGATTGACGAGACGAATTGAACGCGATAGGTGAGAATGCCAAAATTCGTATAACACCACGTCGATCAAGTCCCATCGTCGACGACACGGACGATGCAGGTTTATTCCCGGCAATTTTAAATGAGAGTACTATTAAGTAGAGGTACTTAAGTCGTTGCTACATACCAATATAAGCTCTATTGCTTATTTTATACTTAGTATTATCGTAACGTTTCGATTAGAGGTAACATAATGGGAAAGTTGTATCTTAGCATAAGGTAGGACTAATCTGTAAAGATAAGTAGTCAAATAAATGAAAAGTACATTTGATGTTGCAGACGGTAACAATTTTCATTGTCATCGGCGAGCGCCCCGTTGCCCTTACTTTTCCTACATTGACCATAACTAAACTGCCAATGTTTATGCAAAAGCATATTTTTACAGAAAATGGGTAAAGTTATGAGACCTGGACAGAAATGTGTTTTCACATTTAGGAGATTTTAAAAATATATTTTTTATTTTGCATATTTTGCATATTGCGTATGTTTTGCATATTTCATTTTAACGACATAAACGCAAATCTGCTACAAGCATCGTAATGACGTATTATTAACAAATATCAGTGATCTAACATCTAAATCACGTACATACATCATGCACGGTATGATTTGAAATAAATAAAATGAATAATAAAGAAGTTTATTGCGGAAATTATAAATACTGAATAACTGGATCGCTAGAGAAGACGTTTATTCTAAGACAAGCGATCTAGAGATATTTTTCCAAAGGACTGTTTCGTAATTATTCCTTATCATTTAGGCAGGAATTAATTAATCTAGCCTATTCTATACTTTGATATCAAGATTAAATTATTAAAAAATTACAGTGTATAGAAAGGAAAACAAGACGCACCGTCAGTACCGCGGCAATGACGCAAAGCGGGCCCCAATGCTCCTTTTATCTCCAAAGAATAACAAATAATCCCAGAACTAAGAATCGAATCACAGAACTGATCGTTTAGGAACGATGCAGCATTTTCAGTTACAGTCAAACATTATTCAATGCAGTCAGAAGTGAATATTCATTCTGAGAGGAGGGAGTTATATTATATATCTACTTTCCATTTTATAAACATCAATATAAATGCAATGTAAATTGTTCCGCAAGGTACCACACGCTTAAGTATTACAAAATTATTAAAAAAAAACCAATTTATTTCGGAAATATGGATAAAAAAGAATACATGGTCTCTAGAATCCCCCCTCTGAGCTAGGGTGAAGATAGTAACGCTTAGGATTAATGAAAAAAAAAATTATTAGGATGACATTAGGAAGTGCATTTGAAAAGAAAGCTTCGTCGACATAGTACCGATTTATTTATTTCATTCACAATCACGAAGAGGCTACTGCGTGCCCGGCTATACAGTACAGATACACATACTCGTTAGAAAATGCAATACTATCACCGGCACCGGCTGGTAATCCGTTTGAATCGCCTGGCGGTCTGGTTAGATACGATTACGAATATCACTTTCATGATCAAAGTAGACTTGAAACGAGACTGCCGGTGTTGCTTGTGTTGTCGTTCCATTCATTGAGAACGTGTTTTCCCTGGCGGCTTGTCGTTGTGCGCAAGGTGTCGCAGAACAAGCGTTTCGACGCAGTAGGATGTTATTCTATGTGCAAAAATTAGAAGAAAAGAGCAATTTTGTTCGAGGCGTCGCTGTCGAGGACTTAGCATTCGCGAACGTTCGAAACAATCTTAGTAAAACTCTTTATAATACTACCATGGGGACCATGTAGTCCATGATAAAAGAAACACATGTCTGCTCAATCTGAATCTTCCAAAAAATGGCTCACAGGAATCTGTATTTGCATAGAAATATTTAAGTTTATTTATGTTGTAACGTTTATGTGATAAGTCAAAGAAAAAATAAGAAATTATAATTATTCTATTAACATCAAATTTCCTGATTGGAACGTTTACAAGAAACAGAAATGGCAATTATGCTCTTTCTTCCGACTCTTTATCGTGTAAAACCGTCTTCTGCAATGTGCGACTTGTTTCACGACACCCTGTACGCCATCAACTAATTTCCCCGCGAACAGGTGTTTGATATGTGTGCACGTACACAGATATTATTGTTCGTCGTTGATCGGCAATTTCGGCCGCGACAAGGGATCGTCGCGGATCGTCGCCAAGAGTGATCGAAACGATACGAAGTCAACGCCATCCGTGTGTCAACGCTGACGTACAAAAACAACGCGTGAACACCGATGCTACGCACATTAAGGATTACATGGGAACGGATACAAAACCTGACAGATTCAATGAAACGGTACATCGATAAGTGTGGAACATAGTTTTACGGGTTTCCTAGGTACATCGAGTAATCATCTCTAGCGTCGACTAAACTGTTCTCTGTATCCAAAGTCATCGAAATCATCAGCGTCCGATTCCTGGTTTCGCGCGATCTAGTATCACGCGTCGCGACTCTAAAAGTTCTCAAGGCATCTCCTGCGAGTAGAAAAACGTTCCTATAGTCGGGTCGAAGGAGGATCGCCACTCATAGTGCTATTAAAATAGTTGACAATTTCTGCCGTGCTGCGATCTAAGCTTTCCTTTTCAAAGGGAATCAGCAGTCAGAGGATAAGAAACACATGTTCAAATTCGTTCAACCCTGACGAAGTTACTTAACTCCTCCGCAATAGAATTTTGATTCTTAACCTCTTAAGTACTCTACGCCAGTATAGTGGTTACCGTGGAAAGCATCAGTTTGAACTGCACGAGCCAGTATAGTGGCTTTTATTTAGTGTGGAAGAGAGAGTACTTAAGAAATTAAGTAAAAAGAAATGATCGGGTCGAGTGAAAATTAGTGAACTACGAACCTACAGAGTTAACAACGTTCCTCTGTATGCAAGGTCTGCATAATTACTTAATTGTAATTTGCTTGTGATTCATGAAGAAACACGAATACCTATGTTGTTTATGAAACGGTGACTTCCGCAGGATTAACCCGTTAACGGAGACATTCGAGTCCATTTTGACCCAGTTCATTGGAGGTTTCATCCTAACTCTTCATAGTTTGCGATAACTAGCTACTGTTTATTTTTATCAACTTTAATAACTGCTATTTATGTTGTGATTCTAGTGATTAGAAATTCTTCATTGTTCAGGATTTCATAGAAAAAAGATGGTTTATATTTATTGTATGCTTTCTCCAAATATATCAACTACAACACAAAATAGAATTTTATTTCGGTTTAAAGGAAATTAATAAGATACATATTTATTAGACTCTGTTCAGAATCACGAGTCTGACTTGATACTGTAGGGCAAGGGGTTAGAGAAGTATTATATAATCATCAAAAATATATCTAGAAGAATCGTTGAACATGGATCGAAATGGACCTAGACCGATGGAACGAACCTCTTCTTGGACCCGACATATAGTTGGCTCACTGCAACGGCTACTACAATAGTGAAACGATGCACCGGTTCGTCGCACGGAAGTTACTGGAGTAAGCTCAGTCTGTAGTAGAATGTTTCGCTTGTACGAAAAATACTGTTTATATTCTCTCTTTGTCTTGTTCCTCTGATGCGGCTCATGGGCATCGCTGGAGCAATAGATGAGAAGTATGCGCGAACCCGCGGGATTACAACCGTTGAAACTGGCGGGCGGCAGCCATGACCAAATTGACTGATACGTATATATGTATGTATGTATGTGTGTATGTACGTATAATATGTACGTATATACTTCAGAACTAACTACTGGAAGCATACGATCGTCTGCGGCTACGTTTGTCTACGCTAATGCTACCTGTACCTTGGCACATTGTCTTCATTTCACTACGAGTATCGTGACCGTGTCTGAGGTAATTCGCTCGGTATCGTCGCTAATCTACCTATTGATACAGGGTGAGTATACTTTCAACCAACGGATGGGCGCGCTATGTCTGTTCCCTCGCGGATGTTCAATCAATTCAGTCATTGCCATGCTGATTAACCGAACTGCTCGTTACGCTAGCTTCGAACGATTTTTCTCGTTTGTCGGTTTCTTGTTTCTCGCTTTATTAATTGCTCGCTCTTCGACGTCCTCCCTCCCATCCAGTGCCCAGAGACGCCCACACGCGATGGATACTTATGCAATCGGTATCTCGCAGTACAAATTCAGGTCTCCGATTGCTTGTCAACGGAAACGAAGTCGTCGACCAAGGTAAATGTCCCTATACACAACTGCCTTTTCCTTTCGAATCTGTTCTTTGCAGTATTCGAATCTACCGATAAACAATACAATAGGTCGAAAAAGTTTGTATATTTTGTCATTATGACCGCAGGAAAATCAGACAGACAGGTACGAATAATTTTCGTAGTTTATCTCGCAACGAAAATCTCGAAGTTTTCATATTCGATTGACCAACTAAACAGGGCAAGGACTGTGGTGGAAAAGCGAATGTGTTTTTTTGGATCTGAAAGTATTGAGATACGCTGACTACGGTTTTCATCGTGTCTACGAAGAAAGTACATTTTCCGTTTTACGTATGACCGCACCAACGATTTCAGTAACTACTATCCTACCAAGACATTAGTATATTTCGCGGAACGATGTTTACTATGAAACGATCGCATTCCTCTCTGATAGAGTCGCTGATAGAGTCATTTACCTTACATGATCGATCGAGAAGGTACAATTATGCTGGTTTATTTTATTTTTCCTTACTTCTATTACACATCCATCATTCTCGATCCTTAAACATACTTACATATTTCACCCGTAGGTGATCGATATCATACATGCTTTGTGTCGGTCATGCCGATTCTCTTCTTCATTACGTTTACGTTTTCTACGAAACTTAGGAACCTTCCCCAACTATGTTTCCATCAGTTCCTATGTAGAGCGTTTCTGTTAAACGGCTCGTAAATGGAGAAAAGACTCGCAAAGGGTCCCACTCATGGGCAGCACTGATATAAGATCAGGTGTCGTTCATGTTTTCTGAAAACTACGGTTTGCACTCGCGTAGACCAGGCTCCACAGATCTGTACCGCACGAGGGAAACGTTGTACAGTAAAGTCTTGATCTAAGCCTCGGGTTCGGGCTGTGACATAGATCCTGTAAAACTACCATTTTCTTGTGATCGTGGCGAACGAAGAAAAGGACCGTCAATTAAACCACTAAATACAGTTAAAATTATATCGTGTTTAGTGTCATTTTAACCAGAAAAATGTCACAAATAAGTTGGAGTAAGTCCCATAAAGAAATAACGAGAAGTAAGTATGCCCCCCAGTGAAGGGGATAGGCGAACTGACTAGGATCGTGTAGTTCCGTTCGGCTTACGTCAAGACTTTACTGTAACTCTAATCTACTTTTTGTCGTTCATTTTCAATATTTAATTTCAACGTGTGCTTGTTATATATTTCCGTAGACAATGGTACACAACGAAAAATAGCTCTTTATGTCCTGAAGTCACACTTTCATTAATATATTACTTTATTTCATACTCTGAAGGTACTAAACACCACCCTCATCGAGATATTAACTTAATTTATCTTACTTCTAAGTATTATATGAATCTACGTTTCGACCATTAGTCGCATAATTTATGATAATATGTTTCTTCAGATAGTATGATTTTTATGTTCTCTTTCAAACGCATCGTTCAGACTAACTCTTCACACGTTAAAGCAAGTTGTTTAGAAGAAGTATCATTGGTTTAAACAGATTCGCCGGACTGTTCCAATAAACAATATATATATACAGCAGTCGCATTACTTAAATAGTCTTGTATAATTCAGGACGTATGTGGCTAAACAGTCTTGTAAAATGTTGAATAAAAATAGTAAAAGGTAAAGCAACAGGTGAGAAAATGAGTTCTTTCACTATTCTCCAGTTATTCTACGGTTTCGTTATGACACTAAACAAACAATTACCTACCATTAAAATCCCAATCATTAAAATCCTTACGTATCAATTTTCTTTTACACATTCTTTAATCCACCTGTTTGAGATCAAAGCTAATTGGACCAAATAGTTAATACTTGAAACTGGCTGTTACAAAATCAGAATCTAGAACCCAAATCTCGCCGATCGAAGATGAAGACCATTTAGTTTCACTGCAAAATATTATTTCTGCACCCGATAATAATTCAGGACATAAAGAATCAAATAGTCAGAAAGAGATATACTTGAAGTACAGAAGAAAATGATACGAGCAAAGGAGAAGCTAGTTAAATAAACAGAGTGGAGAAGCAAAAGTGTCCAAGTAAACAACGCGAGAAATGGACAAAAAGTTCTGAGTACAGTTCTTTCTCGATATACAGTACGGAGCAAAACTGAACCAATAACCACAACTTTTGTATAAATCATTATTTATTACTAGGAATATAGAAGAATAACAAAAAATCAACATTATAATTGTTTTTGTCATAGTTAGAAGTTATGACTCCCAACCAACATCAATCACAGATTTGTATGATAGAATTCAATAACAGTGGGAACAAATATCTCCGGATTATTGCAAGAAATTAGTAGAAAGTATGCCAAAGCGAATTAGTGGCAGTCTTACAAGCACAAGGGTTGTGTACGAAATATTAAAAATAAATGATATATTAAATATTGTCAAGTATTGGACATGGTGCAAAACCGAGTCAGTCTATTTTTGTTGTCATTGCTAAACGAGGAGACATTAATTATTGGAAATAAATTCTTAAGTTACTTCTGACTATGATAAAAATAATTATAATGTTGATTTTTTGTTATTCTTCTATATTCCTAGTAATAAATAATGATTTATACAAAACTTGTGGTTATTGGTTCAGTTTTGCTTCTTACTGTATGTCAACAACACGGGTCTCGCCAGTGATATATATCGTTCAGAAGATCTTTGATCCAGCCTGAACGTAGTTAGATAGTTCTGCATCTTTTATGAGCCAGGTATTTGCGACATATATCGAGAAAAGGACTGTACATTCCCTAACGCGTTTCGGAATCGATGGAGCAGAATATTCGATCCGCAACGATCCTCGGCGATCGGAAATCGTGAAGGATCGTCGCAAGACGATTTGCAGGCCTCCGCGTGCTTGTTATCACAAACGGTGCCCTCCGACGAGCTTTATATTTAAACACGTATCGGCGGTGAATAAGAACATTTGCGCGAGCGTGGCTGAGGAGCGTGAATTAGTAAACGTCTGTCCGCCATTTCGATTTGGTCTTGCAGAATAATTCTCGTTGATGAAACGCTAACCGTTTCGGAATATTGCTATTACGAGTCTAGGAGAAGGGTTCGTCGTCTGGTTAACTCGGGGCTTATTGTCGTCAGAACGTTCTCTTCGCGGTGTTGTTGTCGCAGATTGTTGATTAGTGCTGTTCCGGAAACGCGAAAGAAGAGTCTGTTTGCGAGATCTTCGGAGGACTACCATTCGAAGCAGTTATCAAACGTTATCTACACGGTACATTAACAGTTAATTAACGATACGCCACAGCAAGTGATAGGCAACTACATATGTTTCACGTGTATATTCGAGTTCGTGTGCCGGAGCTTTTACTGTGCTCGATACACAAGGATTGCGTCTGCGCTGTTGTCGATTGCAAATTTTTGTACAATTACACGAAGCGATATGCTGCCTCTGGGAGCGTGTTGAACAGAAATCGGTTCGCCGTGTGAAAGAACATCGATCGACGGTTACACGTGCGATCTTTAAAACGATGTATCCTTTGTTTTCGGTGCGACAATTATAAATGATAATAATCTGTTCCTGTACATCAACCTTTACGGATTCATCGAAATCATCGTCGACACCTTCTATTGTGTTTTGCTTCGTTCGGTCGGGAAGCAAAGTTTCGCGTAATAGTTTCCTCGCAATTTACAGCCAATTCGCCGACCAACAGCTGTCGAAGAGCAAACGGTTTCCTGCTGCTACATCGGTCGCGTAAAAATCGATTCACTCGCTATCACCTATTGGTTTCATGTATGTGCGCGCGCGCGCGTGTGTGTGTCTGTGTATTTGTGTCTCTATCTTTCTCTCTCTCTCTCTCTCTCTCTCTCTTGCGATCGCGCGTTGACAAAATGTGAGTCGGCACACGATTCATCTTTTCGCGCATGGTTGAATGCAGGGCCAGCCTGGATTCATCTTCAAAAAATAAAACTATTTTATCTTTATTTCTCTCTTTCGCTCGCACTTTCTTACTTTCTTTCTTTCTTTCTCTCTTTCTCTCTCTCCCAATCATTCACTTTGACTAGTTTCTTTGCTATTTATCATGGTTCCCGTCTTTGCCTGAAACGTTGAATCATCCTGATATAGTTTTGAGCAACCTCGGCCACCATCGTTACTTCTTTCTCTCGCATACTGTCGCTTTACAAACATTCTACTACAATCTACTAGTCCGTTTACTATTCCACGCTCGCCACATGATTATATTCCAAAGCACAGAGTTTGTTTGTGTTTTTTCTTTTATTTTTCTTTTTTTGTTCTTTTTTGTTTGTTTTATTGTTGTTGTTGTTGTTGTATGGATTTTTTACTTGTTTCTCTGGAGCCCCTGGTTTAGATAGAAATTGTACTTAAATCAGTCAAGCGGTGTGCATGAAATGACGACAGAAGGAAACAACGCCCAAGCCGACGTCCGACAATAATTGCGATTTCCCGCAAACCTGTTTCTGGACGCGCTATCTTCATCTGAAAAAGACGTTTGTTAATTGAAAACGTGGACGAACATTCAAGCGGGCGTAACAGTTTGAAAACTTCGAAAGTTTCCGGTCAAGTCGCTCAACTTTAAACACGCATGACTTTTGAACCAGTGGATTCCTAACGTTGAAGTTTGGATTTTCGGAATTTTACTAATACAAACGCTGTCCTCAAAATTTATTTCGTGCTTCCGTTAACACTATTTCTACCAAAGGCAGTTTTTAAAATTTTAAATAAAAATTGTTCATCGAAATTATTCAATGAATCTGTTTGGATATACGGGGAAGTGTTAAAAAAATCTAGTCAAATCTAGACAGCGGAATATGCATTTGTGACAAAAAGGGGTAGGTGTAATTTCAAACAGTAGAAATATTAGAATTTAAAAATACTGTTATATGAGCGAAAATAAATTTTTATTTCACTCCAGTTTGTTGCAATTCAGTGAGAAAATTTTCCCCTCCATCCACTGCTCGGAGACGCCCACACGCAATGAAAATTTGTATTGTGCACAAAGATCCGCAGTCTAATTATATTTTCACACATCTGACACTTAAAATCCGCGCAAAGGAGAATTCGATATAAAGTCAGGTAGGCCATAAATCATATAAATTCCGTAATTCAATTAAGACCGTAGATTGGATTGATCGTCAGACAAGGTTGTTAAAAGTTTGCTGAAGAGTTCCGCAGACTTACCTCTTATTTAAGCAGCTCAGACTCATTGGAAGCGGTTCGGAGCTCACGGCCGGGATATGGCCAGCAATTGTTTCCAGCAGAGGGTACCATTGCGCGACCGGTTGCCTAGGATTATCCAGCATCTCCAACCAATGATCACGTCCGATCCCGATGAAACTGGAGCCAATCGCTGTGCAACCCATTAATTCGTTCGATCCAATCCTGAGAAGAAAATTGGACACTGGTGTTCGTGATCATTGACGATCGCGGGCATCGCGTGCGCTAAAGCCACGGGAGAACGCGTCCGTTTTGGTATTCCGTCACTCACCTGTCATAATCGACCACTTTTACTATGAGACTGACGTCCTCGATGTTCTCCTCGGGCACGTCGAACACGAGAGCCTCATTGTAGGATGGGAACAACGTGTTCTTCTTCACCGAAGTCTTCTTCTTCTTTATTCTCTTGCCTTGGCAGAGCAGGTATACCTTTACGTAGGGATCTGAAACATCGATTCCTCGATGATGTTCGATATATCTTCGGCATGGTAGCAGAAAGTCGTAATTGTTAACTCTAGGAGTAGCGAGCAATTGGAGCGACTTGTTTGCGATTTCTTATAAAAATTGCAGGATCTTGTGATCGAACTTTAAAGTAACCTTTTACACACGGAAATACATACATTGATTTAATACTTAATCTGTTGACGTTAATTGTGTTGTTAACCCTTATCACTCGAATGGCGACTCTAAGGCGCCACTAAAAATTCCTACACTATTGTTTAATACAATTTATACACTATATTGGCGTCTAAGAAATTCATAACAATTTCAGTGTTGTAAGTACGAGTAATAGGTGTCATACGCATAAAAGGAAATAAATATTCTAGGTCAGAAGAAATGGTTTTAAAACAAGTTCGAGTGCAAAGGGTTAATTGTCATTCACAAAGATCTACAAGTACCAAAGTTCAAATGCTTGAGCAACCAAGAGCTTCGATCATTTTACAGAAATCCAATCTTAAAACATCTAAAATTTAGCAAGCTTATGAAAAATAAGCTTCTAAATTCTTGAAATCTCAAAAAATATAACCAGAATAAATTTTTTTTTGCCTATCACAATATTTAACTAATGTTTTCCTCTGAAATTTTTGTCTATTATAAAAAACAAGCGAGATATTTTAGATGCTGGAGTTAGGTGAGGCAACCCGTATTTGTTTATATTTTCTTCAACGATTAAAAACTTCTTTATAATATGGACAGATAAATAGTCCTTCTTCGAGGAAATTTGTTGTCGTCAGACTTTATAAATTCTACTCGGACGAAAACGTTCGAGAACTTAACTTTATCTGTCCGTATCGGAACCGACGTATGCTGGGAATGCTTGAACAGAAATTGTTAATGCAACGGATGTCTAAAGCAAGAAGCCTCCACTCGGATTAAGTGACTCGAATGATGTAATCGCAGAATCTGCAGACGTTGCTCAGTCGGTTTACCTAATCACCGTGTTCCTATTTCTTACCGCTGGCGGACACGTGTTATTTGCTTTGCATAACCATTCCCAGTCGTACGTTGAACGGTGTGCAAAGCTTATTGTGACAAAGTAATAATGCAGCGCCGCTTGCAAACGAATAAAACGTTACGGCATTACGTTCTACGTGAATCGGCCGTTACGTAAGGCGTTGCGTGAACTTCCGCGCGAAGATTCTACAAAACAATCGAGATCGATTTACCGGATAATCCTGTTATGTCCATGGCTTTCAGGTTCCTAGCCTTGATGACGGTCACTGTTAGTCGGCCTGCCGTTGGCAGATAGCAAAGCGACAGCATCAATTCTCCCAGATCCACTTTGTCCTAAAAGTGCACGCGCACCACTGTTAAAATCACATCTCGAGAACGTTTCTCGCATAGATTCTCTGTGCAACGGGGTTTGTTTCTTTTACCTGCATGGCGCACATGATGTCCATCATGTACTCAATCTCTTGGGACAGATCGGTGCACTCTAACAATCCTTTGAACACTACTTGCCCAATCAGATCGTGCCGAGAGAAGCGATCGAAATCATACACCGAGAATTGGAGGTATCGTTCACGCAGTTCATCGTACGACACGCTGGCGACAGATTTCGATAGTGAATTATCGTCGAATTTCAGTTATTTGTGCGCTCGGAATTTTTAAGCAATTTCTAATTTCAAATCAGCAATACAATCGGTTGGATTTTATGCGATTATGAAAACTATAAATGAAATTGACAGGGACACTACGAGAATCTAAAAGTATTATATCACAGTTAGAAGGAGAAATACAGTCTCCGTTTTTCACAATCGACTCGGACAATTTTTAGTTTTACACAACGATCCGCGGTCTACTAATTAGTCATTGGAAAAATTTCTGTTTCGAAAGAGAATCGAGAAATGTATTCTACAGAAACGTAACGCTGCATAATGTTCTGCAATTTCGTTATTATCTCGAATATTCTGGAGCAGTGTGCTAGTGCTTCTGAAGGGTTTCGCATAGATTGTCAGATGCACTATAATCACCTGAAGATGAACGTCTCGTTGAACACCGGGTTCAGATTCTTTCGATGCACCTTCGTCTGATACTTCTTCTTTCTGTCCGGCAACAGGTATATCTTCACATAAGGATCGCTGCTACCTGTCACGTCTTTCACTGGTAATTCTCGGGCATCTAGAACCTGATATCGACAGAACGAACACAAATGTAGACGTAACAAGGTGTACGGAATTGTTACATGCAATAAACGCAAGTTAAAAATCACATTTTCAGCTTGTTATGTTAACCCTTCGCACTCAGCGCTATTTTCTTAGAATATTTTCATTTTATTCATACGAAACTGATCCGATTTCCACATATAATATTTAAATATTTGGTGATATTTTAAATACAAATTTTGCAATGTAACAACAATTAATGCCACAACAATTTCTAGTGGCGCTTCAGAGTCACCACTCGAGTGCGAAGGGTTAATATCTCAATCAAACTGAAATGACAGTATGCCGTTAAAATTCCTACTGGCTCATACATAGGCTGTCCGATTTGAAGTTTCGCAGACAATTATTTCCCCATATTATAACTCATTGTAAAAATATCTTAGAAACAAAATACGAAATATTTTTACAAGCTACAGTTTCTATAGAAGCTTCGAATAGGACACCCTGTATCACGCGTCTGAATTTCGTCGTAGCTACCAAATCCTTCAGAATAGAACCATTAAGACAAGAATTAATTCCCCTGTTAATTAAACTTTGCCCCTGCTGTCCCAAAGCATGATGAACCTTCTGCACAAGTCATGCTCCATAAATTTTCAGGTGTATCTACTCGTGGCAAAGAAATTCCAAAAATGTGCACGATATCTGTCTCCGTACGGATTAATACGTGGTTGTCTAACGATTACTGCGATTTTCGGTAGAGATTGCAGAGGATGTTGAAGTCTAGTGTCCGAGGATCCCTCGCCGGTGATCTCGGAAGCAAAAACTGCTCTCGCACGCAATTCGAGCGTAACGCGAAGCGTCGTTAAAACCGTCGTGCTCGTTCCGCGAAAACGCAAACTACGCGACGCGTTGTATATTACTTTTACAGTAATTCGACCAGCGGAGGCCCGCGGAGGTGCGCGACTCACCGCCGGGACCCTCAATGACTGCAATTTCTGCTTTAATGACCTCTCGGCGCATATGCGCGAAAAACGAGCGGACGCGAACAAAAGAAACGGTGATTAAGCGCGGAGCGGACGAGTGCAATGTAACTTACGCAGAGTCGTTAACAGGTAAATATAACCGGCACTTCTTGGAAAAAGGGTTCGATCGATCTTATTTTACATTTTGTAAATATAAAAGTGCGTCAGGATATTAATATTTCCTTCAGACGAAGGATGTCGTCTAATTTTATCCCTCCAAGTCGACCGGTTCGATGACCCTTAATTAATCGATGAACCTCGAACAAAATTTTATTCGTCGCTCTTGTTCGTTATCCGAATTTTACGAGACGGGAAGATGATTATGCGGGGCCATTCGCGACCTTGTCGAAGCACTTAGGGCACTTAAGGAAAAGGACGAAACCGACAGTAGGCAGGCCCTTGGCGGTTCGAACAGCAGTCGATTCGCGGCATTAGCATAATTACGCGATCAGGGGAGATAAATTCAGGCCTCTCTCGGTGGGCTGGCGAATGGCCGCGTTTCTTTATCTGCGTCCTCGGTTAGATTTATGAATGAACCAGACGCGCGCACACGCATTTATATTTCTGTGTCACGACACGTGAGCGCACCGCCCTATTTATAACAAATTCAATCTCGCCGCGATAGCATCCGCGGCGGCGCAGAAATAATGCATCAGCATTGATATTGCCTAATCAGCGGCGAATCGTAATCGAACGGAAGCTGGCGGTCACGCCGCCTCCCCGCCGTATCCTGCACTTCATTATCGTTATCCAATAACTCGCGCTAAATATGGTAGGCGCGTAATTAGCTGACGAGAGCGGAATCGTCGGCGGAATTTGCCCACGCGCGTGTAAACTTTGCGAACGTTTTCCATAGCAGCGCGAGGCGACAACGATGACGCTCGAGAACTTTGGCGAATGGGAACGTCCTCCGATTTCTATATAAAATGTTTTGACATGTATCGTCTAGGAGATACTATTATTCTTTCATCCACGTGGACGTCGTACCCGACCCTAATACGGGTTTACACTCCTCTTGCGTTCGAAGCCTCTCGAATGGCCGAGGGAAACACGACAACCCATTTAAATTATTTAAAAAATGTACCTCCCATATCTCTCAATTAGCACTAGGTTTACGGAGCACTGAAACTGAGTATTTTACATTACTTTATAAAAATGAGAAGCATGTGTCTATCCAAGTTTTTAGCCATTTTTTAAATAATGTATACCTAAAGAAATTTTGTTGAGTAGTTCCACGTATATGGATCATCACAGTCTCAATAATTGTAAATTCAAAATGTTAGAACCCGTTGTTAAACCTGATGTTAATACAATTTCTGTTTCGTATAAATACTCGCAGTATAATAATAAATTATGCAGAATTTACTTTCATTTTGGAGCGACAAGAACTGCTGAACCATAGAACGATCGATTTAAGTAGATTATGTTCTAAATGCTCAGACGAAAGGGACTTTTGACTGTATACGTGCAAAATACAGCTTCGCTACCGAAGTACCTAACACGGCTTATTACAGGCGAAGTTAATTAGAATTTAACAGGGAGTCACGTCACTTGTCATTCCTCAGTTCATTAGCGAATATTTTTAGTCTTCTCATTATGCCCGTGAGAGCAGTGAATTTATACATAGTATCATTTATTGACAATGCGAATTTATGTTTCATCGTGCGAAAAGCCTCGAGTGGTGCACCTGTGTGCTTTCAGTAATAACCGCGTAGATAACAATAACGGAACCACGTTTCCTGAATAATGTAAAATCCCTTTGGTGACAAAGTATGCAATTCCAAGTAGATAAAGTGGTCACGGTCAGACACAGTCTGCGTCACCTTGTCATACGGTCCTCGAGAGAACCCAATCCTTGCGAAGAGTTTATACAAAAAGTAACTTAAAATTTCATGGAATATCATCGGTTACCTGGAGGAATAAAAAGTTTCAATGCAATTTTCAGCACAGACAGACCTGACGAATACAGTAATTATTGAATGTCACTCGTCGGGGACCGAGTAATGAAATTCTCGCGAGCAGGGCTGTGTTTCGCATAGTATTTATTTTTATCCCTTGTCTATCTAGACGAGGCTCCGTAGGGGAAGAGAAGGAGAAGAGGGGGAAGTCTCAGTGACATTTAACCGTACGTTACTGTATACGTTTCTCTCGTTCGCGCCTCTGCAAAAATCTTAGCCCGATGGTCACGGTGCGGCCTTGCGACACGTATCCAGGACCTGAATGCAGCCGCACGCGATCGAGTATATCATAAACCCTGGGCCGATATAATTCTGAGCAAATCGATGAAACTGGAACGCGAATGTCGGCCATCGTTTGCGTGGGAAGAATTCATCGCCGCCTCTGCCCGGCCCCGCGTTCACTTCACGTTACGTGCACGGTTTCTGGAAAAACTTGCGGCCCTGGGACCTCGGATGATATCTTGCATTACTCGTATCTTCGAGTAACCTCGCCACCCCACAAGGAATCGGATAAACTTTCAAGATTGTTTTAATCGATTTTCTACTCAACGTTATGCAATTTTCGTTCAATTGTAATGTCACAATACGGCATCGCGAGTTCTCTAACCGTAAACTGCAACAGGAACGGAATGGAATATTTCGGGAAGTTCTCGGAGTGCTCTAATTGCGTCAGGCTAATTTCTATTCATTTCGCGGAATCAAATATTCTCTTTCGTTGGACTCGGATTCTCGGGCCGGTCACTCGCCGGGACCGATTCCCGGCGAGCCAGCGAACGTCCATTAAGAAAATTATAAAACTCACTTTAACGACCAATCCCTCGATCTCTTTGTCGTACAGGAGAGAGAAATGCAGTTTTCCAGCGTACTCCATTTCCGTGGTGCTCGAGCTTTCAGCGCTCTCCTGCCTCTGCAGCTCCTTCTTGTAAAGTTCCGGCTGCAATTGCGAATAATTCAAACTTCGACGGGGCTGAGCGTGTTGGTTTATTTTCCCGCCCGGATCTCTCAACGGAAAAGGGAAATTTGTGTTTGGGTGCGTGAAATGCAGTGATTTCAGTCATCGTTTGCTTCAGATGAAGTTTCGCACGTTGAGAGTGTCGCGAGAATTTCAACACGCTGACTGCCAACTACAAGTCTATATACGTCCCCACGGCCTGGATGATAAACGTCGCGGAATTATCCCCACCACGAGGAATGTAAAGATAACACGGCTCGGGTATGTCTTCTGCACGATATATGTCACTGGCAAGATTCGTGTTGTCGACATATATCGAGAATTCACTGTAATTCGTAGTTTGCATTATTGTCTAGGACAACAACTATCTCGTAGTTTGCTTACTTGCCATAATATGATTAATAATTATTTTTGTATTGAGAAATGACATTTGCGTATAAAAATATAAATTATTTAAGAAGAACAGTCTTTTGGTGATTAAATTAAATTGGATTTTTTACACTGGAATCCTGAAAAGTACCGTAGCAGTCAACGTGTTAAACTTTTCATTTGTCGAAGCGTTGAAAGTTGTTAAAAATTGTTACTTGGCAATGAGGCTTTTACTTTCTACCGTATGATAATTAATTTCGCGTTATGTGTTAAGGAACAGAACGTAACCGAATAAATCAGCCCTATGTTTATACTGATTGTTAACACTGGATTTGCTAGACTAGTGCACACGACTGGTTTCAAATTTATTTTATAATTGTTGAAACTATATGTTTTTGGAAACTAATGACCACATACATCCGTCAATCTAGATATACGATATAGCCATTAAACTGCGGCTTTGATGCATTAATGACTTTTTAATCTTTCGACGATGAATGTCGGAACAGTAAGCTAATTGAATTACGCACGCAGGAAGTTATCAGTACATGTTGTCGAGAGATTTATCCTATTGTTTAAAACTTTCAAATATAATCTAGTTCTTCTAAAAATATTTATCAAAACAGCAAGAAGGTTAAACGAACGGAATGAATACGAACATATAATTTTCATTATATCCGAATGATTAAAGTAAATAACTCCAGTTCCCTGCAATCGACGCAGAAAATTTATATTTCACTCGAGGATCCGCAGTCTAGTGATCATGGTCGCGTGAAATAAAGTCGTCAGGAGTGAAAAGAAATCGCGAAGATTGCTACGGGAACGAATGATCTGTTCGCCGCAGAATGTGAAGGAGGGAAGAAAGACTCCGCGCGAACCTTGATTAATCCGAGGCTGGAATCGCTGCGATTCTCCAGGTTGCAGATGCTGAATTTGATGTTCGGCAGGTCGAGCCGGTGGGAGAGCTGCCGCTGGAAGCTTTGATGCCTCATTGGGACAATGGGTAAAGTTGTCTGGCGCAGCACCTATGAAAAAGTCGTGGCTTGACACACCGATTGGCTTCGATATTTTAAAACCTTGCGTCCAACCAGAAATTTTTAACTTTTCTTTATGCAATCCTGTAGATTTTGCCGAGAAAATGCCAGAAATCCAAATTTCAATCGTAGGAGATCACCAGTTCAAAAGTTATGAGTGTGTAAAGGTTTCCAGCGTTTTTGACAGGAAAGGGCGCCGCCATGTTGGTATGTAGTGACCATCGTGCATCACCGCAATGCTGATAGCGTAGACTACCGATCTTTGAGAGGAAATAACTTTTCCGCACACACGAATAATACAAAAGTAGTAAATATAACTTACAATTCTTAATCGCTTGCGTGGTTGGGGGTCTCCCTCGTGATTTAGTGATCTCCCAGGATTGAAACTTCGATTTTCGGGATTTTCTCGTCAAATCGATTACATAAGAAAAAGTAAAAAATTTTTGGTCACCCGAAGTAAAGTTAAGCCCCATCCGTAAACTGTATAACGAGTGATATGTTCCCGCAATTTTTTTGTTGGAAGCTGGTCTTGTAATTTTCTCATTTTGAACATATTTAATAATGTCGCACGAATTTGTATATTTTCTGCTTTGATTTAACAGAGTCCAATGAATACCACGAAACAAGGAAAGCGGACACATTCGGATAGCAATTTAAAAAAGATACTAGAGTTTAAAGAAGCGAAACTCGTAAATATTATTGCACTAACCTATCGAACAATTTGTACACTGAATAATTCGCATGGTTTTTACGGTAAGAGCTACGACATGATAAATTCATTTGAACAAGAGTTTTTCGGTAACGCGAAAATTCCAGTTTTTAAAAACTTTTCAGGACCTTATGAAAAATGTCGGATAATTTTCTGGTTTGTTTCAGCCTTTTCTACAGGGTGAAATCACTCGAATCAGGGATGTGTTCACCCTGAAGAATCGAAAATGTGGTTAAAAAAGAAAATTACTGACTTATAAACTGGTAAACTTTAAAAACATCGGCGTTACCGAAATTCCCTGGTAACCAGGACCTATTTGTGGTACCTTCTTGTTGTCCTTTTGCTCCTGAACGTACTCGTGAGTGATGGGTTCAGACTGCAGATCCGGCAGGGAGTGACTGATGCGAATAGCATTTTGCTGCGACAAGTCGTTCTCACCGACGTCTTCCTTCATGTATGACCTCATCCATGTCATCCATCGCCACGATGATGAACACTGGAAGCTCACGGCTGCCAGCAGTAACAGAACCATCAACGTGACTCCGGTGCCTATCAGGAGCTGATACGAGAACGTTTCCGTCCATTCTTCTGCGAACAAATTCACATGCCTTTAACGTCGCTGTGAAATATTACCAGACGAAGAATTCCGCGTGAGAACTTTACGCGGTGCGCGAATGCGTTGCTTGCTCGAATTAATCCTTAGGACAATAGCGCTTCGGACGATTATGCTTCATAAGACTGTTCTAATTAATATAGCTTATGTTGTATTTAACACGTTAATTCTGACCAAATTATTCACCGGGCGATCTCAACACGCGTTTAACAATTTTCCTCCGTAACTACCCTTGACAGAGCTAACTTATTCTTCAGTTGCTACAAATGAACGAAAACTTCGTCGCGGAGCTAACAATAACAATGCAATAATAATATTTTCTCAATCCTAGTTTATAAGTTACATACACTCTCGCTCATAAGTCTTTGGACACCTCTGGTTTTTAGTAAAACTCTGGCATTTCGTATATAGATTATGAACCTTTAACTGTATTAATTACATAATATTAATATCCTCATATGTTCAGTAATAACTTCAATGTATTAAATATAGCCACCCCAATCACTAGATTTGAACCCCATAGAAAAATGATGGGATGAACTTGACAGACAGGTACGGAACTTTTGTCCTACTTCGAAAACATATTTATGGACTATTTTGGAACGAGATTGGAATAATATAATAACAGAAAATATATGAAAAAAAATTGATCACGCGAATGCCAAGAATAGTGGAATCTGTAATAAAGAAACGTTGCGGATTCTTCGATGAAAAGAAAATATAAATATTCTTTTACATTTTAATAAAATTTTTTATATATGAGTGCAGCATCCTTTACTTGACATGTAAACCGTTAAATAAGGGAACATTTGTTCTTCAACGATTATTTCATCTTTTACAAAGTTAAATATAAATATGATCACTGTCCTAAGACTTAGCATGCTGTTAATAATCCCATGTGGGGTTTTATAGCTTAATAAAAAAAAAAGAAAACCGAACCTGACGACCTCGATGAAATTGTGAGTAACGAGATAACCGAGAAAGTATGCACACGGTTTCGGAACAATATCGTTTGCTCCCGGAAAACCATGGAGGCCAACAGGAAGCGTCCGAGGTTCCCGTTTCCGGCGTGTCGCAACCGTGGACGCCCATCTTCGCCCTCGGAAAGGCGAGTTTCCTCGTCGTCGGTCGAAAAGATGAAGAGAATAGTTTATTGTCCGCGCCTTTTAAGCAGACGTTACGTGACTCATTTATTGGCGCAATAGTTGCTGGTCGTTCGACGGGGCGAAAATCGTAGACTCGCTTGCGCAACATGAAGACGATGCAAATGAAGAGTAACGTCCTGCACGCCTCGGTGACTAATTGCACGGTGCACTCTCGGCATTGTGCGACCGCCTACTGCCTACGACCAGAAAGAGAAAGCCGTCCAAAGAGATCCGAGAACAACGACGCCTATCTCCGCGAGGCGTCGCTCCGTTGTCCTGTGGCGTCCATTAACCGCGTCCTTAATGACGGGATCTTGTTCGCGCAATAACACACCGACCGCCGCGGATAATGCAAATAAGAAGACGGTCCGTCAGTTATTCTACCAACTAACGAACAATCCGCGTGCGCGGCCGACGCCTCGCCGCGTGCCGATTCCAATTCCGCGCCCCCGGGGACTCGCATCCTCGACATCGTTTGTGTAATTACGATGTGATTCCTCGGCTTTTAAAAAGATTCGATCGCCTAGGCGGATCTCGTCGCTTCATTAACACTAAATCCACCACGGCCGGTCGAATTGACCTTTTCAAACTTCTGCGTGCAATTTCGTTCATACAACATGATCACATCGCCATTCATTTTCACGACTTTTCTTGAAGTATCTACACAATGTATTTTCCAGTATTCATTTCTTGCTTTAATTTTATTTTTCTAAGAAATAGATTTTACGAGATAATATGGGATTTAAATAGCTCTTCTGAACCTAAACAGTATAAAAGAAAGGCTATTCTCAATATGGCATGGCCGACGTAAAATAAATCAGCCGCCTTATTAAATGAAACCAGGGACCATAATTTTTATAACCAAAAAGAGCATACACAAGTATTTCATCGACTAAAATCATATTGGTTACAAATGAGGATTATAAGTAACCGAAAATTTTTTCACTTGCTGCTCAGTTTTATCGATAAGAAAAATTTCTTTCGATCGTGCTTAACAGTTATCGATGAGAGAAATTTATTTCGATCCTTCGTAACAGTCATCGATACGAGAAATTTCTTTCGATCGCTTATAACAGTTATTAATGAGATAAATTTATTTCGATCGCTGTTGAATTTTGAACTGTTATGACTAGACATCGGATGTTTATGCAATTTCCAATTTTTATAGAAACATTTTAAGAAAGTGGAATGAAATAAAATTTTATTTTTAATGGGGACAGCCTTTGTAGATCCAAAGCAAATAAAAATCGTGTTAAATTCTCTCGAATTTTATATTATAGCATTTTTTTAACATTTCCATAAGCCATAAATGCATAAAGATCCGATGTCTAGTTATGAGTAATCGAAATGAACTTCTCTCATTGATAACTGTTATGAGTAGACTGCGGATTTTATGCATTTCCAGGTGATAATTCAATTGAACACTTCATGGAATACTTTATAAAAAAAAGAAGAACAAAGAGCAGTCATACTTCCATGAAAAAATTGATCGTTTTAATATTCAAACTCGTCGATCCACTGTAACTGCTTCGTATGGCTAGAATGTGATAAAAATGAAGAAAAAAAAAAAACTACGCACTCTCTAGAGTCAGTTGTGCACTGAAACATGCAGAAATATATGCTCTCCAAACAGAGAAGCACGCTTCAAAATCTAGTATCCCTGTCACAAGCATCATCGCTCACCACATTCCGCACGGTCGCGTCAATATTTGGACTAGCAATCGCGATGGCGACATTGTCATTCACATGAATAGCATCTTCCTCCGCTGTAGTGCTCCTTTGCTCCAGATATCCACGCAGTTATCGTCGCCCTGGATTTCGTTTACTCCGAACAGTACCTGTCGGCCTTACGTGTCCATTACCGCCGCGCTTAAAGCAGCTTTCCCGATATGTGACCAGAGATCCTCGATATTACCGTATGCTTTCGCAAATAGGAGACTTCGCGCAGCAGATTTTATCACCGGTGAGAAAGGGATCGGCCGATCAAATTATTTGACCCTGAGCTACGATCTTCCTTCGGTCTAACCAGTTAAGCTATGTCGGTCGCGGCTGGCTCGATACTGTTTGGACAATTGGTTAAACTCGAACTTCCTCGCACGATTGAAAAGAAAACGAAGACCGGCCCGAGTATTTAAGACAACTTCGTCTGAACTAACCGAATAATTTACCTTTTGGTACAACGATGGTAAATATCAGTACTACTACTTTTTTTTTTTAGTGAAATTAAATTTGATTCGTCCATCAGCAAAAGTAGGGTTTGGTCTTTTTATGTTTTGACAGAAATGTTTCACTTCATTAACCCTCCGCATGCTGTGCCAGTCATTCATGGTAGCGCCAGAATATAGTTACCATCTCTCTGTCAACACCAGATGTTCTGCCCTCATGCAAGACCTCTACATTTTTATGCCGTTTTAATATTGATTCTTGCAAGTAGCATTATCAATAAATTAGGAAGGAAATTCGAAGACTTTCTTGGAAAATTTACTGATTCAGCTGTTAGTTCAAATAAATAGCTGCTTGGATTCAGTAAAAAAAAAAGGATGAATAAAGATAAAAACAATTTAAATTATAAACTTGAGAAAAAAAAATTATACAAAAATTTTTGTTACTTGAGTTAATTTGAGTTAATTGGGTAGGCCCCAAACTGTGTTAACCCAGGGTCCCAAAGTTAACGGTCCGTCGCTGTTTGGATTAGGTATAATAGGAAGATCAACGTTGATCTCAAAGAAGTAGGTTCAGAAACGTGTAAAATAGAATTGATACGAGCGAAGTTAAAGGATGTGCGACTACAAATGGCAATCAAACTCGCTTTTCAAGATTAAGCGAAGCAAGGAATTTAGAAGCATCTAATTCGAGCACAACCATTTCTACAACTGATTCCAACAGTCAAGTTTCCAACTCGGATTCTCCTCGAGGCAGATGTCCCCGCTAACATAGTGGTTTCTACGTGGAACAATCGTTCGCGGATAAACCATACAGGCATTGTGCAAGGTAATATTTCGAGTAAACAATAACTTACTAAATTTTGATTAGATAAACGGAAACAGTAGTTCCAACAGTGCTGAGCGCTCAAGTTCTCACGGGGGTGAGGAACCCCTTATACCTTAAGGACACCCTCGAGCTATGATAACCTTCCTGCAGGTAAAAGTGTTCCGTTGCCGAAGGAAGTTGGCGCGCGGAATCTCCAGGAAATCACTCTGGATTTTACTGCACAATTTCCTTATCCATTTTATGAAAGAAAAAGAGGACGTGTTCGTATAAAGATCTATTAGTAAATCAAATTAATTACTTGCAATTTGTGTCAAAATGTTTGGTGAAAACTAAAACATGTTCGTAATTCTTTAGGTATTTTAGAATACAATGAATTCGTTATATTATATGTCAACAATACAGGTCTTGCCAGCGTCGTGAATCGTCCAGAAGATACACCCTGGTAGTGGGGATAATTCCGCAACGTTTATCATCCAGGCCCTGACGACATATTTAGAGAAATCACTGTATTCTGAGCCAAGGATGGAATAAAGAAAACAAGCAAAGAAATTCAAGTGTGACCAGTGGACTGTGTGGATCTGTACGTAAAATAAAAATTGCCTCCATTGATTATTTTTAAGTATTTCAAATACACATCTCATTAAAATATTTCAATTACATTGTATTTCAATAACACATCCGATTAAAATAATTATTAATTGAATCAATTGAAAGGTTTGAATTATTTAATTAAATTATGACGTAGTTGAATTACAATATAACTGAAGTACTATGTGATTCAAATATGCAATTGAATTACAACGTAACAGAATTAGCACAACTCTGCTTATGGGCACCCCTAATATTTACCGGTCTGTGAGACCGACTTTGAAGCTCGAGTTACATAGCTAAAACAGGTTGAACTTTCGTTTTTTCCACTTTTGTCGGTCCTTTATCACAGTGCGAAGGTTTCAACCACCTGCCGCGTCTAATATCGTTCGTCGGGTGGACGAGGATCGATAACTTCTTTATGATTTTCCATAAATGGATATTCCATTAAGCTTCTTGTCTGCGTATTTGTCGGCCATTGGCATTTATCGCGTCGGCGGAATCAGTTATCGTAAAGCCGGGCAGCATAATAGAAGGCTAGAACGAAGCTGGACGCGCATTAAGCTGACGTCCAGGCGTCATCACTTTTATCGTGCGTGGCGCACATCGACACGCACCCGGCCGAAAGTAACCGGCGATAATCGCGTGACGGCGATGGTAACAGGTAAAGGTTCGGGCGTAAACTCGATTTACGACTTACTTCTTGGTCGCAGCCCGTGCCCGGCCGCCGCTCCCGACGTACGCACTTAAGTGATTGATGAGTCTCGCAACGAGTTGCGCTTTTACCGGCCTCCGACACACGCTCGTGACCAACCCGTGCTCCACCCTGCGGTTTTTAGTGTCGGTCACGGTCCGTCAGGGCTTTTAGACGCTCGTCATGAACTCGTACGGATGTGCTTAAAAGATTCCCCGAGCTAACAGGTGCTGACGCACGACCCACAGTAGTCCTAAATCGCCAAAACCTGGCCGAAACCTAAAAAACGAACTGGATGCTCGGATAATGACTATGGAAAAACCGAGGCACAACGGTCTTGCCATTTATACAGGGTGTTTGGTAACTGGTGGTACAAGCGAAAAGGGGGTGATTCTACATGAAAGAATAAGTCGAAAATATAGAATAAACATTTTTCGTTTGAGGCTTTGTTTTCGAGAAAATCGACTTTGAAGATCTGTCAGGTTTGTGTGCTGTAGTATATGCAGGAAGTAGATGTGGTTGGTCATGATCAGACGCGTCAGACAATTCCTATCGAATAGCATGCGTATTCGCTGCATTTCAAACTCGATTCTCTCGATAACGAAACTTCGGATGAACAAATCTTATGCTATATTTTTGACTTATTCTTTCATGTAGAATCACCCCCTTTTCGCTTGTACCACCAGTTACCAAACACCCTGTATATGCTTGCAAAATTGTCAGAGTTCGACTTGGGTATAACGGTGTTAACTACTAGTAATCGAATTACAAAACTTCTTTATTTTGCATTATTTTTTTATGGAACTTTTACCAACTTATTGGTGTAATTCTTCTGTTTAAAATTTTTTGTATTTAGTGGAGTAATTGACGGTAGGTATTGACCCGAGGATTGAGCTCAGATCAAGACTTGATGCGATCTTAAATAAACTAACGATAAGAAAGAAGACTTTACTGTAGAACGTTTATATTGTTCATAAGTATCAGGATTCCGGTTCTTCTGCTGATCGAAATCAAGTGAATGGGGAAGTATATTAAGAAAAATATTAACAATCCCGTAAAAATAATTATCGTTTTGCACTTCAAAAAATGTATCTCTGACGAGGAGACGAATTATTTCATCATCGGAAATTCTATTATTTTACTTTTCAAATATTTGGATTTCAAATAACCTCGGAGTCTGCATGAATTTGATTATAAAATAATTTTACATTCACTGGGCGAAATTTAAATATACGCAATTTGCAAGTATGTATATATTAAAATATTATAATATTATGAACGTATAATATTATGCATATACGAATGTCATAATATTAATTAGTAAATCGTGCGACGAGATTTATGACGTGAACATACTGAAGTATCGAACGGGAGACAAATGTTACGACGAACGAGAGCCGGACGGGGGTTGAGAAAAATAACTTTCTCAGAAAAGTAACTTCCTCGGAAAAATTTGATTCAACGAAGCATGAAGAATCTATATATAGACGTGCTCTTCTGCGTCCCTTTTCCATCGAGCCCTCCAATTCCATTGGCCGCGCGGGGCAAATCGATTACAACAAATCACCGTTCGAAAAGCGGGATCAATTGTTCCGTTCCGGAACAAACACCAGTGGCTTTCATTCGGGAATTCACGGTCTCCCGTCGACCAGGTGCAATTATCGATTCGCCGCGGTTTTTTTATCTTCTGCATGGGTTTCTCTCTAGCCTTGACCCTCGCATCCCGTTGCGTAGGAGTCGAGGCCGAGTGGGATGCTGTGTACGTTACCTACATACGTTTTTACACCGGCAATCGACGCGATTAGGTCAATTTAACGCAAAACCTGCCGAAGGCTGGAAGCTAGTGATGGGCATGATCCTTCTCTATTAGTATCGAGTCATTTCTTTTTCTATTCATGCAAGTGGCTTACTTTTTTGTCGTTTTATGTGCTGCCGCAGTGGAGGGACACCCATTAATGAAGTTTCTTATGCGTGAGCAATTCCTTTGTGAATTTATTGATTACTTACAAATAACTAGAATAATGCCAGGCGAATTTTGGTTGCAGCTGACGTCGGAGCCCGAAGCAGCTCGTGTGTGAATCTCATGGTCACTCTCCTACGTAACTGAATGATTCCGCTGTGACGAAATATCAATGGCCCTGACCATACCGTGTCACGGCGAGTGCGGTAATCTTGAAGAGGACAGCGCCCAATGCCACGTATCGTCTGAATTCGTACAATTTTCTGAAGAATCGATATACATTTTCACAACGTATATAGATGACACTGATCTCCAAAACGTATTTCTTAACTTTCCATTACAGACTCGGGTAAAAAAGTCGCGGGGAATCACTATTTACTAATTTTACTCGCAATTCCTGTCAATTAGAATTTTCTTGACATTTTCTTCGAAATTCTTGATAAAACAAAAATGTGGTCCACTTTTTAAAAAGTTGTATCATTCTAAAGGATTTATGGAGACTTTTTTGGCTGACTGTAACTTCGACTGAATTTGTTGAACAATATTCAACGACGCAAATTCACGTTGAACAGCTTCGATTTCTGCGAACCTCGAAACACAATTTCTGCAGGAAGATTACTGACATATTGGAAACCGCTTTCTGACGAGCGAAGGTTTTCAAATATGAACACCGTGAACGGCATCGAAAATCCGGAGAAATCGGAAGAGCATTCCGCAAAGGACGCATCGGGAGAACCGGTGTTCAAGCCGTGGCGAGTGTTCATCAATCATATTGACAGCTACCACGGCGCGAAATTGGCCGATGTAAGCACTATTTTATCGCGTTATTAGCAGAAATCGGTGTTCCGTGCGCTATTCATCAGGCATCCCCAGCGTTTAGCATTGAACTTCCAATCTCGAGCCCGAGAATTATGGTACAATGTCTAGGTTATCGGTGCAGCGCCAGAGGCGGAGGAAAAACGAGTAGAACACCCTGGTGGTATCGATTTCAAATTAGTTACGGTACTTCCCCTTTAACGTACCTACAAGTCCGATCTTTTTTTAACGATGGTACAACGCAGCTTGCTTGGGAAATGGTATACCGGGAAATTATATATTTATTTAAGCATTTGTCCCCTTTGTACAGCTGCAATAACGAGAAGGAAACGATATAAATAGCGTTACATGTTCGCGAAGGACACCAGGGTGGGCATCAAGGTACAGAGAATTCTCGTAGAATTTCGTAGATTAACAACGCTAAAATAGAATTCCATTTTGGTTTAAAAGAACTTAATAACTAGTCTATTTATTAGACTCTGTTTTTTTTTAGAGAATTTTCATCACAAGTGTGACTCGATATTGTAGGGCAAGGGGTTAATATCATCTCGACTCGAACTCGCACCACTTTACGGGAAATAAATGAGCAATCGTACGACTCGCAACACCGGAAGAGGACCTCGTTAAACATTCGTCGCCAACTCCGCGTTACAAACATTTAGCGAGGTCTTCGTGGACTATTGGGACGGTGCATTCATTAAATCGCCGACTATATTCGCCGCTAAATGGATCGCACTTTTGACCAGGAAAGAGTAACGAGTTTTATCCCGCGATAGGGAATGATCGATTCGCTTCAATAAATAACCCAGAGATTGTGGATCGAGGGATCAGGAGAAAAATGACGACACAGGACGCTACGGCGCGTAAAAATTCATATACAGTGACGAGAAAAAGTGTAAACACACTCCGCTAGTTTTACATAAAACGTGATAATACAACCTATTTTTCAATTGAATGATAAAGAATACACTCCGATAGTTTTATATAAAACGTCATGATACAATCTATGTTTCAATTAAATGATAAAGAACACACTCCGATAGAGCCGCGATTTTTGGAGTTTTATGACTTTCACACCGAAGACTCTGTCAGAAACAAGTTGCGGTCTACTGTTTCTCGAAGAAGTTGACACACTACCATAGGTTTTCTTTATTCCGATTTACACCGCATTTTAGAGTAATTTGTCTTAGTGAAAAACCATTATCGCACAATGAAATGATACTGTTTCTTTTATCTGCACATCTTGACTTACGCGTGTCGACTAACTTTCAAATAGGAAAAAAACTGTGTAAACAACAGTCCTACGTGTCCTACTACAGTTGGCTATCAGTGTTTATTGACAATTTCATTTCCCTAGCATTTGTGTACTATCTTAACCGTTTCTAATGAAACGTACAAAACTGTAAACATCGCTTCAAATCCTTATTTTTGTAAAATATTATACACAATGTTAATATTATCTAGCATAAACTGTTATGTTTTGTTCATCACATTCACCACATAATTATTATTACCTAAGCCTTATAATTCAATTGAAAAATAGTATTATCACGTTTTATGTAAAACAAGCGAAGCGTGTTTTCACTTTTGCTCGTCACTGTATCTCCTCGTTCGGTTTTTCCGGGAAGGATTAAATTTTCAAGTTCGCGCTAGGCAAAAACCTGGACATAACGAGCGTTCAAATACTGGCGACGTGGTAGAGAAATTCGTTGATTGCGCTGCCCTAATTACATGTTGATCATCCGGGGTGTCTTGGAAACGTTATTACGTCCCTGGTCGTTGGGCTCGTCTCGACGGTCACGTTTTTTGCCCGTCGCGAAAAGCTTCTAACCTTCGATTTAGGGTTCATATAAGTCGGAGTTTTTGCTCGGGCCGAGAGCAATTTTCGCGTGTAATCTCGCCCGGCCCGTCCATAAATACATCTTTAACGTAGAAAAGCGAGAGGCCAGGAGATTCCGCAATTGTGGCTGTAATTCAACACGAGGCGCGATCACCGCGTTGCATAAATTTCTGCCTTTTGCACCCCCCCCCAACCCCCACCCCACCATCCAGCCCTCTGGAAACTGCGTTAGACCTGTTAGCCATTCAATGGACTGCGATGCGACGAGCCGTTCACTTAACTCATTACCAACGACATTACTGAATTTATTCCTGACCGACGCAATTTGCCGGTGAATAGCTGAAGAAAACATTGTTACGCTCCCGGCAATCCAATTTCCCTTTCCCGCGTCAAAAACACGGTAATTACAATTAGTACGCCGCTCGAGCGACGCCGCCGTTAACCGAGTGTTTAACGGCGGCTCCCTTTAAACTATTGAATTTCAGGACTGCGACGAACCTAATCGACGAGACGTCTCTGTGATGCCGATAAACAATATCATTTCCACGTAAATGCTCTTTATCGCGGTGTCCTAATGTACGACAACATTGGCAGGCTCTAGAAATGAGAAGGAGAAACAAAAGATAGTGAAAAAAAGAATTACAAGAATCAGAAAATATTGTTGTAGCATTATTAGCCTATTAAGTCTATTAAGATAACAAAGTTCCTTCTTCCTCTGGTTTGTTGCAAGGTAGACAATTTTTCGTTTGCGATTGTAGCCGAGATTATTGTGGAGGGCTTTAATTAATGATTAGAAAGAGAAACACGTAATCAGATAGATCGATTGACATTTATGTTTTCAAGGCCATTACCAATGTAATCAGATTACGGTTTGCTGAACTCTGACGCTGACATGGGTCGAGCAAACACCGTTCTGTTTAAGTAGATTAAGGCCAGCTGTTACAACCCGCAGTAGATCATGCGATCCGGCCGGGGCTTAGGTCAGTTTGCACGTGGACCGACGGCTAACAGAACTCCAGAGAATCTTCTCTCGAAGGGACCAACTAACATTTGAAACACAGATTGATTTTTTTTCTAGGTCACTGGCGCTACCTAGGTCAATCTTTATCCCGCCGAGGATCGAATCGCTGTATCATTTCATTTTCATATAAATCAGTACTACACGATTGCTTCATCAAATACAATTTTTATCATAAACTGAACTTCTCTACCTCTCGGTATGGAGTTTCTCGGTTCCTTGGTGCTCTGCAAATTCTGTTTCATTTGATTACATTTCTCATTTCTCTTTCTTTAAAAAATGTATTACTTTCCCCTATTTTTTTACATTCTTTCCCATCCTTCCCTCGCACTCTTGCAGCACATTCTCAGTTCGCCACTTTATCTTTCCTGCAAAGTTTAATATTCCTCCTCTAGTTTCCATGTTTTCTAATTTTGTTTCTTCTTTTGAACAGTAACACGAGCGACTTGTACTAACTCAAAGCATCATTTTTAACAGTTACTCTCCCATCTACTGCCAGTTATTTTTCAATTTTCCGCACTAAAGGCGAAACGATGGTCGCGTTGTCGTAATTAAAATGGTCTCGACTTTAGCTGTCTGACCACCAGTAATGAAAACATAATTAGCCTTCTCGGAACTTCAAAATGAATTGTTACTGCGATAAGTTCCAAAAATTAAATTTGATTAGGATTCAAAGAATGTAGATTGATGGAAGGTTTCTGATAAATTGGATATTTCCAGTTTCGGTTTGGTTAGTTAAATTATCTTGATTTCGTAGGAAATTGTCAAAAGAAGGTGATCAAAGCGTTAGAGTGATTTCTCTATATATGTCGTCAAGGCCTGGATGACAAACGTCGCAGAATTATCCCCACTACCGTGGGGTACACCAAACCATAGGGGTCCAGAAAACTCGAGAGGCCTCGGACGCGCTATTCCGAGGGACGTATATCATTGACATATATCGAGAGTTCACTGTAAATGATTGAAACTGTGTTGCTATGACCAGCTGCACTAGAACCATCTCAAAGAAAAATATTTGCGAGCAGCTTTCATTGCTGCTCTCATCAACGCTCTTGCTTGTCGCTGCTCGTTAACCTAATGCAATAATCGAAAATTCTAGCTCTTATTGGAACGAGATTATGTTAAACCGAAAAGCGCCGAAGACGACGAGGAGGAGGAGGAGGAGGAGGAAGAGGAGGAGGAAGAAGATAGGAGGCTCGTGGACCGTGATACCGACGCCAAGGATGAACCGTTTCGCAGAGTAGCCTTGAGCTTCGGGACTGGGAAAAAGTACGAGGTGATTGGTACAACTTCAGACCCCGAGGTAAATAATACTTACGGCTTCCCTTTTAGTCTGATTAACGCCTGGCCGTTCCCTGCTAATCCGCCAGACTCCGCCGCGCGACGAACTCAAAGCGCCTCGTCTTTTCTCGGTTAATTTATTTCTCCGCTTGCCGCGTGCCACGACATCAGGCGATTTCAGCGATCCCGTTTACGCCACTGTGGCCAACGCGGACGGGTACATCTTCGGTTAACCGATTTCACGCTGTTCTCCGCCATGTTTTTCTTCCCACGAATTTTACAGCGACGCTGCGATGCCGTGGCACCGATTCTTTTCGCTCCGACGTATTTTGTCGTCACGAGGTCGTTGACTACTGCGTCATCCATGAATTATTTGTACGTACTTAAACGCGAATTGTTATGCTAAGTGTATTCATTGCAAATTTGATTAACGTCTGGAAAGTGTAAGAAAGTTGGGCTACTTGATATCACATTAGGTTGTTCAACATGAAATGTCCGTCTTTTTAACAGTAATGATTTGACTGCGGATCTTTATGCATTTATGGCTTATGAAAATTTCCAAAAAATACTGTGATATAAAATTCGATAGAATTTACTACGAATTTTATTTGTTTCGGATCTGCAGAGGCTGTTCCCATGAGAAATACTGTAATTCATTCTATTTTCTTCAAATCTGACTAGAAAAATTGGAAATTGCATAAACGTCCGCAGTCTAGTAACGATAAACGAACACATATTTTATAAATAAAACTAATTTATCAAAGTAAACGCAATTATAATTATTGTGCATTCTGGAGATTGAATGCTTTAGTTGTTGACGTTCATCACTTAAAAGACTGCCGTTTTTATTTTTGAGTTTTGTGTGGCATCAACGAATACAGTGAATTCTCGATATATGCCAACCACACCATACCTTAGCCGAGTTATAGCCCGCGGAAGTGGGGATAATTCCGCGACGTCTATCATCCAGGCCTTGGCGACATATATTTTGGCGACTCTTTTCTTTTTTAGTGAAAATGATCGATTTTCAGAGAACTCAATAAGAGCCCAGTAAAATCCTACAAGTTTCAAACTAGTTACACCTTCTATCTAAAAAACGGTACAAGATCCATATTTTTTATCTGGAAAAGAAAAATTCTCTTCTCAACGCGGACCCTCGGGTCGATACCTTAACGGTTAAATTCAGTTTTAGCACTCTGAATTCTATTCCATCTTTTTAGTATCCCCTGCCTGAAGGCATCAAGATGATTATAAAAGACGCCAGAGACCGGGACACCTTATTGACCGAGCTCATGAATTGCGGGATCGTGGTGTACGACATCACGCAGGACAAGAGTCAGGTCGAGGAAGCTAACTGGGCTTTGGAAGGTTGGAATCAGAGCTTATAGTAATTAACGGGTCACGTCAAGTTAACGGTTCGGTGGACTTCTTTATTTTCGTCCATATGAACGTGCTGAGAATTTCATCGAAATTGGTTAAAAATTTCGGAAATCACAGTTTGTCACAATTTTCGTCGCATTTGTCACAAAGAATGTACCTTAAAAAAACGAATAATCGTATATTAAGAAGGAAGCCGTCATTGTTAATGAGTAGACAGCGGAACTTTATGCATTTATGGCTTATGGAAGTGTTAAAAAAATGCTATAATATAAAATTCGAGAGAATCTAACACGATTTTTATTTGCTTTGGATCTACAAAGGCTGTTCCCATTAAAAATAGGATTTTATTTCATTCCACTTTCTTAAAATTTTTCAATAAAAATTGAAAATTGCATAAACATCCGCAGTCTATTAATGAGTAAAGAGACCGGTGATCTTCCTTCATTAAAAGGGACAGTAAAATTTCGTTCACGTAAAGATTCGCAGTCGGGCAACATGATAAGGTATAGAAGATACGTTTAAACTATGTTACACAACAAAATTTCAGGGAAGCCGTGGATACAATCCATTTTTCCCCTGCTTTGTTGCGTTTAATTATTCCGTCGGCGAATTTCGACCCGGATCGAATTTAAAGCGGTAACCGAATCGGACGGTTCCCTGATAATTATATCTCCGCCGATGAAAAAACTATCTCGCGGAGATAGATATGAAAGCCGAGTCCCGAGCGGAACGCAAGCACACGCCTGAAATACGGAAAACCATCGCCGGAGAGAATCGGTGTACATACAATTTCCTCTAAAAACAAAGAGCAATTCGCGCGCGGTCCGTCTCGGTCGCGGGGGGACAATGGGATATGAAACGGAAGTGCTTGTCGCGATGCGATTGTTCCCTCGATGAGCATTGTTCTACGGTGCGGATTTTCACTTTTACTTGCTCCGATCACTTGAGAAAAAGTGTGCGCATTAAGACGTCATTTACTTGCTCTACCCCTAGACGGAAGAATGATCGTGAGACTTGTAAGCAAACCGCGGATCTTTACGCGTTCGCGGCTACTTTTAATCTTTGTTGTACCACTTAACAGGACTCGGTGCGAATCTTGTTTTACTCGGAACTTGGAGTATTCTTTCTTTCAAGCTAGCAAATATCTACATACAGGGTGTCTCACCCAACTCGACCTAAAATATCAGACACCCTTTATGAGCCATTCAGGCTCTGTTGGTAAATCGTAATGATGATCTATCGTGCGTCGTTGTTCTACTGAAAATCATTCTTGAGCAGGTACCAATGTTGGAAATACCAGACGATGTAGTGGAAACATGAAATGATACAGCATCGAATATTTTTTTCGTATTTTCTTTATATCTATTTTCATCTGGTTACAATTATTCAGGCAAGAAACAATTGTCTAGCAATTAATATGTAGACAATTTTGATTTCGCCTAAAAATCCGCAGTGTGCTTATTAATCTTTGTTTAATGAACAGGCACGATGAAATTTTAATCCGCGAGAACGGTTTTCGAAAATGAGAGACAGCTGTCTGGATTTATCGCGCCTATTATTATCTTTCGCACAATTAAGCGAACCGCACGTGGCTCGCAGCTCGCAATTCAAGGTAAAACGTGCTAATGGCCGTGTCCCGAGCGTCTCATATTCTCGGCACCTTTCAGCTATCATAAGGGAGTTAGAGCGAATGGAGCAAGAAACGCCGAAGGCTTTTAGGCGTAGCGAGGACGTGCGGCACTTCGTGTTGATATCCACCGTGATGACTTGGGCCCTGACCAAGCCGTTGGATCCAGAAGATCCGAAGCTGCCCTTCACCGAGGATGACTACCGGAAACGGAAACCGCATCCGAATTTCAAAGAGCACATACGGTGCGAGAAGAACGTGGTCGTGGTGAAGAAGAAGTTGAACCTGAAGAATAAATTGAAGACGGTGGTGATCTGTTGCGGTATCACCTACGGAGACGAGGAAGGGCCTCTGCATCATCTGTTCAAGAGGGCCTGGCAGAACGAGCCGTTCCTACCGATTTTCGGCAACGGCGCCAACAAAATCCCCCTGTTGCACGTGCGAGATCTGATCACGTCAGTGGTAAACGACGCAATTTCGCGGCACGCTGCATCAATGGCTCGCCGTATCCCTAATTCCGGCCGGACGTTAAACCGAAACCGGCTGGAACGTCTACCGCGATTTAACGGCGGATAAACCGCGTGATAAACACGCTCGCGTGCCGCGTTTCGTCACCGTATGACACGCTGCGCGCCATTATGCAGCTGCATGGATGCAGTTCGGCTTGTTAACCGAGAACAGTTGACTCGTCGTTCGCACTTACAGTGACTCAAACAATTGATCAAATGTTTCCAGTGTAAATTTTTATTTAATTGAACACATGCCAATAAGATATGTATGTAACAAAATATTTTATCATAATACATACATAGTTTTCGTAGTTCATATAATACAGAATTAACTTAAATATGTTGTACTTTTTAATCAAAATTCAATGAAATTAACAAATTATGTAACGATCAAATTTTACTTTAAGCTTCTTGTGCCGCTTTGTAAGAAGAAGCTTCTTTGTTTGAACATTTGATCAATTGTTTGAGTCACTGTAGCTGCGGTAATGTCCCTATACGCATCGAATAGATGTGCACGATATTTGCGAAAAATTTATTCTCTCGGGATGCACATTCCCAGATCTCCAGAAATTGATATCTCAGTGAGACAATTGCTTTCAATTGGTATTTTAAACTCCGTTCACATTAGGCAACTTTTGATCGAACTCTGGATTTCTAGATCTGTTTCTCCATCGGAAAAATTGAATGAAACTCACGTTAGAATTGACCATTAATACTGATAATATTAAATTATTATTAAATTATTTTTATCGATATTCGATATCGTTTTACTATAAGCAGATTTCTATTCAACCCTCGTACCATGTTCCAATCAATACGACCCTGTAAGGGATGTTTAACCCTTTGAGTTGCACTCGACATTAAAAGTTCAAGTACAAACTAAATTTTCCTTAGAAATTCTTTATGCGAGACTATAAAGATAGTTTGCTCAGTTGAATAAAATTGTAACTCGGTGAAACAGCCACCTACGTTGACATCTTCAACGCGTCCCATTCGCAAAAGGTTATCTTTCTGTTTTTTTTAGGAAGTGAGCTTAAAATTGCTGTATAGTGGGCTCAGAAACTGTATCGCTTTAAGAACATCAGTCGCCTTTCACATGTGTTTATACTAAAACAATTTCTCTAGGTTTGTAAATATTTAAAAAAACTGCTCTCTTAAACGCTGTTACAATTTGATCGTCTGCTAATTTATCGATATGTATGTTTCTCTCTTAGATATTGTACAGTAACTACTTAATAAATTTTTCAATTACTTTTATCCGTCGGATATAGTTCTACAGAAGCGGGTAAGAGTATAGCAATCAGATAAACACAATGCGAGGGTTGTTTAGACGTGGGTGTTTACAATGGAAATTCTATAGAAGAGATATAAAAAGAGCCCAAATAAGTTTCGTAACTTTCGTCACCCAATTGTTCTGTTTAACTAGAAATTTGATCAGAAATTCCTCTCATCGTGAACGACAGTTAGCTGGAAAACTATGCGCAGACGTGGTGTAGGGACTCTAGAGGAATGTTCGAAAGGAATGTGTCTTGTCTGTGGACCTCGAGATCGAGGCTAGTATAAATGCCTCGTTGGAGAAATTAAATCAGAAACAGAAAACACGAGAAACTGAATCTGACACGGAAAGTCATAAAAGGAGACTGGGACGTGGAATCTTCGAAAGCATTGTTCTACGTTTGTCATTCGACAGCCAGCTGAAAATTTGCACGCTTAACCCAGTCGCATTTGAATGAACACAACGTACAGTATTTCACTCGAAACTAAAAACTTCCATGTTCAATCTTCATGACGATCAATTTAGTTGCTCCTACCCTTCACTCTAATTAAAAGAAGATTTAAAATTAAATATTTAGAGACACTTAAAGTTAAATACAATGCAGGGAAACTGAACGACAAAGAAAGGTATTATAACTAAACAGTCGATTTTTATGCATATTTCCATGTTCACTATTTTAAACAAATCAGGATAAATGACATTATATAATTCAAAGATATCTTCAGATATAGTAAAAATTGTAGGAATACTTATATGATCTAGTTTGTCGAACAAAAAATAGTCTATTCTTGATCTTTGGTTGTTAGCATCATAAAACATCGGACCACAAAATATAAATTTACTGTTACGCCTCTTTTGATGTATTGTATGTAGAAGTTTTGCCGGGTTAATGATATAAAACCAGTTTCACGGTGGAGTAATTAGTTTTTCTCTTTGGTTCGCAGGATTGTAATCACAGTATTGCAGAGCTGGCCCCCGTTGAGATACATTCTAGCAGCGGAACAGGGAGTAGCTTCTCAAAGCACTATTGTTAAGGTAACGTTACCAGACAGAATATAATAATTATTATTATTTAACGTTCTGTTGCATTTGTCGATTTACGAGACGCAGCAGAAGTCTGTTCTGAAACTCGGCCAATAATAAAATGAAAACTGAACATTGTTCAACGTAATTTCGCCACAATGCTTTCTGTGCACCGTTTCGCGTATCATCTGTCATCGAATCGATAAAGTCGATGCGATTGCCGGAGATTGAGTCAAACAGACAAAAGACGTTTCAGTATGATCGCGAAACGGAGACGAGTTAGATAGGGAAAAAATGTTGAAAAAAAGTTTTCCCACCATCCAGACACCTTTTTTCCCGGAGTCGTCATGCGTAACGGAGGCTTCTTTTATCTCTTTTAAATGGAACCACGTATTTTTATCCTCTGCGCGTTATAGTTGACACGAAGGTGGGTTCAGTCATGCGTCGCGATCCGACCTTGAATTAGAAAGTTTATAATAAGGAAGCGTTCGAGACTTACAGCCGGCTATCTAGAGCGTGTTCCGCTCGCGACAAGTCGTTATGTTTGTGTTGTCGAAGCTAATCACTGGTACGTCCGCATACTGTTATTTTTCACGTTGTGTTTCTAACGCGCACGCTTGTCATCCATTCGAAATTAGTCCTTTGCCTATGGACCTGTTCTCCGTAGAATCTCTGATGTCAGTTCAATCGGGTCTGACATCTGTTCAAGGTCATCGTAGGTCATTGTCACTGCTTTTCAAGTTTCACTCAATCTTCCGTAATTTTAGGCTCAGTCTGCGTTCCACGCATTCATGCATGTCATTTATTCCTATAAGTGAACGTCTATGTAACCCCTGTATCTTGCAATTACCGCGGACAATGTTTATTAGTCGCCAAGATCGCTTCAAAGCAGGGTCCAAGAATAACAGTCATTATAAAATTTTCTACGATAAAAATAAAATTTAAATTAAAAATAAAATTTAAGATAATCTAGGATCGAAATAAACTTCTCTCATTGATAACTGTTATAAGTGATCGAAATGATAACATCAACGATAACATTTACCAACAAGGGTAAAAATTTTACTTACAATCCTTATTTATAACCAGAACGATTTTAGTCGATGAAATTTTTGGTTATAACAGTCATGGTCCCTGCTTAAAAGGCATCTTTGTGCATAACATTGATTCATCTAAAACGATGTTCGGAGAGATAGTTATGAAGTGTTTTTGATTTTCCATCAATTTCGACGCGGCTCGTGCTCGTCGATTAATTTATAGTACCAAGATCACTTCAAGGCCCCCACAGATCATTGTCATCATCTCTGTACGTAACATCGACCCATCGAAAGCGGTACTCTAAGACAAAGTACGAAGTTCCGCTCGTGTTTCCATCAATTTTGGCTCGGCCGGTATTCTTCGATTCATTCATATTGCTCATCCCTATCTGTTACGATTCCTCCGGGCCTAGCAGAGCCTGTTCCCTCTTACCAATCAATCATCGAAACCCCGTCAGGTTCCTCGTCGTTAATCACGTTTCCCCAACTTTTCTTTTTTATTCCCCAGTTGGTTAATCAATTAGCTCCGGCGGAGGCAGGCTGTCGACCAGTGTCTTGCTTCCCAGGAAGCGTATACCTATCAGCTGTGTAGATCGCGCGGGGAGTTCATTGAAACGATAATGGATCCACATACGTCATCGAGCGCAACATGTAGTACCCCGCGCAATGCCATCGTAACACGAGGAATGACCATTAAATCTCGATACCGTCCTGGTATCGCGGTATCACGAGCCAGCGTGTAACAGAACGTATCCATTTCGGGGTCACCTATTAATTGACAGCTAGCAAATCCACCCTGATATCAGCCACTCCGCAGACCGCACGGTTACACACGCGCGAACGAGCACACGCGCGCACGCAGAAACAACGATCTTGAAATTAATTAGCCATATATCCCCTCAGAACTACCGATTAATGTGCTATTCCTGCTACTCAGGCTCATCTTTCTCCTAATAATCTAAGTAAGAGAATACGTACAACGTATCACAAAATTAACATAAAAAATTAAAAATGTTTGCTCCCGATTCTAGAATACAGGAACCACACAGGATTATTTCTTTACTTTATAGTTTCATTAGAGCATCAATTGCTTTATCCTTCTCACTGATTCAAGCTCATTTCTAGTCTCCTCCTTGCAATTTTCGTAAAAAATATTGCTATCGCTGTAATAAATAATTTTCTTAGTTTTAATACATTCGTGGCAATTGTTTACCCGTTTCCCATTTCTGAAGCATGGAAACTGGTTCCTGTTAGAGGAGCGTTAGGAAAAGAGTTCAAATACTGAAGGAAAATATTAGTTGGATCGTTAAATAAGCCTCATTAAATGCATCATGCAGCGAAAGTTTGTCTATAATATTGCAAACATTTCTTAACTCTACCATCATTCAATTTTCCTACAATAAATTCCTAGATACAATCTACGTTTTTGAGCAGAAACACAAAGCTGCCTTTTAATTATACAAACGCATATAACCCGAAGAAAAAACACAATGTCAGGTTAATGTATTGTATTAATCGTAACTACTGGATCTATAATCTTAGAAAAAAATCGTATATGATTTTACAATTTTATATAATTTTTATTTTCAATTTTTGTTTTGTTCCTAGTATCTGAACTAATGAAATGGAATTTTAGTGGATCGGAAAGACATCGTCGGATATTTTGCTTTGATAAGCATCTGATGAAATGAACACTGCGTCGTTGCGGCGTCATTAATTTCTGCAACCTTCGCAGAGGATCAGCAGAGCGCTCGGCACCGGTAAGGCGAAGAAAATCCCGCAGGAGGAAGCCTTCTTATTACCGGAAGTCACGCAACAGATGTACGACCAGATGACTGTGAACTTGAACGTCGAGGCCGAGTATATTGCCGACAAGATAACTTGGCACCACGATGCACCGTTTCACGAGAACATCGATGCTATCGTAAACGAATACAGGGCAGCACGGAAACTGCATCCGCTGAAAATAATCATTCTAGGACCTCCCGCATCCGGGAAGAGTATCGTCGCCCGATATCTCGCGGATTACTATGGCGTGCACTACATTCACGCGAAGTCGCTGATCGTGGAGACCGTTCAGAAGTTGGTTAGTCTGCCTTGAATACTCTTAAAAACTAATTCAGAAACTACCAACAGAGGACATAACGTTAACATTGAAATTGTACAAGTACTGTTTTCGTGAATATTATTCGTCCGGTGAAATCACAGAGCCGTTTCTCTTTAACGCGTTTTAAAAAGCAACGACTCGGATGCTTTATGGCCTCAAGAATTTAAGAATATTTCTTGGCTCGTTTACCCTGTGCTCCCATGAAACAATAAATTCAAATGCACGGCCTCGATTAAGTGGCTTAATGGGCGCTAAGGTGGACTGTGTAATGTATAAAGCACTCTCGAGGATTTTGAAATTTATGAAAGCTCTCCCTACGCCTGACAAAAAAAAGTTTCCGCTTGTTTGTCAGACACAGGGCTTAACCGGATACCGTCGTATCGTGTCCGTCCTCAGGTGTACGTTTCGGGAAAACTGTTTCTTGATTTTATCCCAGCAACGCAAACATTTTCAGTATTTTATGCCACTTGAAATGCACGGCAACCTTCGCCGGGTTAAAAGATTATTGCCTAATTAATAGCCTCAAAAGGCTTTTATGAACATTTTAAGAAAAAATTAATGGACTTTTTCAAACGGAAAATCTACCATATTCAAAAATATAGTAAAGTCTTGTCTAATCTAAGTCCAATCCTCGGGTACGTGCTGCGACATAGATCGTGTAGGGCTACTGTCTACGTGTGCCTGCGTCGACAATCATATCGTGTCTAGTGTCAGTTTAAGTTTTGTAATTGGATTAGTAGTGGTTCACACCGATATACCTAACCTGATATCGGATTGTGCGATATGTTTATGCTTTACACTGTTCGGCGACCGAGACAGCTCTAGTTTCTTGATAAGTGAACTGACTAAGATCGTATAGATCCGTTCGGCTTACATCAAGACTTTACTGCACATATGTTCATATGACCTCATCTAGTACATGAACTTGCATGGCTTTTAAAAACATTGATTTTTGTCAAAATAGTAGTCATTTAATGGAGGAATACGACGTTTCAACTAGAAGTACTACAATGTACGTACTTTTAAATAAGATACTCGTTTGGAAAGAAAGTCCATTTATCTTTTCAGAAAGCTTCACTTTATTGAATGAACGACTGCTGAGATCTCTAGGAAGTTATACAGGAGAGTGTGCTTGACCTTGCACGCCACGGTCCACGTAATCGGAACAACCTCGCCCAATATAAATATTTAATTGCCAAGAAGTTCATCCGACAATTTCCAATAGAAACGCTTTATTTCAACGATCGCGAAAGAAGAAGTAGGGGAACGCTTCGAGCTGTAATTCTAGCGTTACGCGTCTTTTATTCACGAATCGCGGCCACATTCTGTGTCTTCATTTGCAACAGACAACCGAGATAGAAGAGGCCATGACCGCGAGAGAACAGGTCACAGCGGAAGAAACAGGTGGTGGCGACGACGTTGAGGACGAGGACGAGGACGAGGACGAGGACGAGGATCTGGAGGGGGAGGACGATGCCACGAGAGTCGACAAGCTGCGCGAACTGCTCGGCGAAATAGAGCGGAACAAGGAGAGAAATAAGGGACGGCTGGACGATCCTCTTTTGAGCAAGTTAGTCGAAACTACGTTTCATTGGCGTTCTAAGTAATGTTAAGCGTGCTGCTACGCGTGGCCATGGCCAACCCTGGAGAGATCAATCCAATTACACTCGATGCATCCTCCGAAAAGAACATCGAGATAGAGGAAGCCATGCTTCAAACGTTCGCACGCGATTTGGTTTCCAGCTGACGAAACCTGGGACCACGAATAACAGTTATTCTAAAATTTTCTACGATAAAAATCACGAGTAAAAAGTTTATTATTGCAATTTAAAATCATCTACACAAAATGTAAATAAAATTCGAAGAACAAAATGATGAAACTTCTCTCATTGATACCTGTTATTAGCGATCGAAATAAATTTATCTCATCGACAACCGTTATAAGTGACAGAAATCAACTCTCATTGGTAACTGTTGTAAGTCATCGAAATGAATTTCTCTCAACGATAACGTTTGCCAGCCAGAGAAAAAATTTACGGTTACTTATAATTAGACTGCGGATCTTTATGCAAAATAAAAATTGTCTGCATCGATTTCAAGAAATAGAAACCAAGTAGAATGTTATTTCTTCGGTTGCTAGTTTCAATAGACGAGAAATGGTATATTGATATTTGAAAGTGTCTAAATTTTCCTACAATTTCAAATTTGATCCACTCAATTTTGTTATAAATGCATAAAGATCCGCGGTCTACTTATAATCCTTATTTATAACCAATACGATTTTAGTCGATGAAATACTTGTTATTCCATGACCTTTTGATAAGTCGAAATAGGACGATTTATGGGCCACGTGTACAGATGCATTATTCTACCTTTGTAACCGGAATTTAGAGTAGGGAAACCTATGCAACTCGAAGTTTACCTCTATAAATCAGGCTTCTTGAATGCATAGTAACTAATACAGTAGTGTCTCGATGGATGTAAAAATTGTGGGACCGTTCGTGTAGGTATTGCAGTCAAAATTGAGTTTTAGAGAAACTGAGGATGATGGCGAATTGATTTGTCCAGCACCAATGGCAAATACCGCGCGCTCGAATCGGGCACTAAGCTCGTATTTAGGTGACCGTGGCCATTTAAGTAACCATCGCGTTCGGTCTCTATCTCGGACATGTGTGTGCCAGCGACCGCTCATCCCCACGCAATTTGATTCATCGATCGCGACTCGTGGTGATCGCGTAATGGAACCATCGACGAATTCAAAGGTCCTCGGCTTGTGCGGTTATGTGGCTGCTTGTTCGCCGGATACGCCACACCTAAGAAATTTCATTTCGTTGGGGTTTGGTTCGTGTTACGCGTAACACGAGGCAACATAATACAGGGTGTCTGAGAAATCGTGATAGAACATCAAGGGGATGATTCCTCACATCAAATCTAGTGGAAAATAAGGAATATAGTTTTATCATACGGGGCTTCATTTTCGAGAAAATCGTTCCATCGTCCCCTTGCCGGTGGTACCACGATTTTCCAAACACCCTGTATATTGGAATTCCCGAATTCGTGAATTTTCAAACTCGGTTTTCTCGAAAACGATGCCCCGTATGAAATGACTATATTGCTTATTTTCGACTAGATTTTATGTGAGGAATCATCCCCTTGCCACTTGTACCACAATTTTCCAAACTCCCTGTATATTTCAACCCTTAAGGAGTATTTTGGCTCTCCAGAATGTTTTGGCACAAATTTTTGTAGAATTTTTTTCAGTAAAATTGTTGAACCTACTACATTGGAATTTTGCACACGCATTTATTGGCATTTGAAGTGCCCGTGTGATTTTTTAACAGTAAACGTAATCAAAATTGCATGAGTTATATATTTTTTTTGTGGAGTATGTTTTGAAAAACATGGATCGGCCATTTGAACTGAAATTTGAAGTCAGATATTCAATTGATCACACCGCGTGCATTTTAACAAATACTTTCGATTGCTCTTTTATATCGTTCTTGCTGTGAAATATTCGAAAATATATATTTTTTAATCGGTTACAAATTGGTCAAAATTACAGACGACTCGTAACTCATTTGTGTCGAACAGTAAATTTAAACTCTCCGGAAGAGCAATAATAATGATGATAAAGTCTAAAGCATACCGGGTAGGCAGGAAGAACTATGAAATGCGTTTCCCCTCATTAGGTCTAATTGCATTTTACTCGGCGAGCCTAACTTCAATCGTTCAACAGCGTTGCAAAACTGCTGAACCATGCAACAATTTTCCTTTGTTAGACCCTAGAAATTTGATTTCCGTACTCATTAAGCCTTCCTAATGTGCCAGTATTCGTAAATATTTAGTTACAAATGGGATACATACGTTTATTTAAGAATATTTCTACGTTAATTTCGAAGATCTAAAATATCACAGAAATTTGTTTGTCCAATTAATACTTCTACTACATACTAACCCAAATAAAACTCTCAATCAATCAATTTCTTCCCTGTTCGCTAAATTAATTTTCAGATGAGAAGGGGTTTCGTCATTGTTTAATTCTCAATGATTTTATATAAGTTCCTGTAAAATCAGACGTTTCTACATTAATTTAGAAACAAATTTAGAAACAAAAAACGAAGTTAGAAACAAATTATTGACAAACCAAATAAGAATTTCAATAAATTATTAATCTGTTCCTCTTCAATTCGAGAAGATCACGTGCCCTAAAACGTTCCTCGATTTTATTATCAAAGTTGATAAATATGAAGATCGTCCTACTTTTAATTTCCAGTTTCTCCCCTCTTCGCTAAACTGATTTTCAAATTAGCAGCATTCCGTCATTTGCTAATTCGGTCATCGAGATCCCCTAAACGGGTGACCATTTCCACCGGAAGTGTTGCTAACACTTCACTCGGTCCGGTTCGCTCGTCCGTGTAAAAGCTCGCCGCTGTTCCCCTCGGTTCAACTTTCTCGATTGTGTGCTCGTCGCTTAAGCACACAGTATCTGCCCGGCACGGCGATCATTTCTCGGTTTCCAGACTAGTTGAGCTTGCCGTTTAATAATAAAAGACGAGGGAATTTCGCGAATGCCTGCGGAAACCTTGAACTGCCTTTTCGTTCCCGTTAACGCAGACCCACAATTCATGGCGGCGTCGTTGCTTAAAATGTTCCGCTTATCGTCCTGATCCGTTCCGTCCGCAATATAACTGGTCGACAAATTTAATCGGCAGGATCCGTGAAAGTAATAAAGTCTTCGGTTCCGTTTTAATTCCCTTGACCTTGTTCCTCTTTTCTGACTGCCACGAACGATCGTCGAGGCATTGTTAACTCCTCATCCGGCAACTTATTGCTTCCCAGAGTCCGATTGCTTGTACACATAGCGACCCCTTTGACATAAATATGTACACTCTATTTCCGATTGGTTGCCCATTATGAACGCCGCAAATACATGGATTTATACAGAGAGATTGATATTGATGTACATCCCCGAACATAAGTCTCCGGATGCTCGTCACGACGGAAATATTAATTCAAATGCAGCTACCAGTAATGCACAGTATAAGCTTCTTATCGGAGAGATATTTCACTTTTTTTAAAAGCGAAAATTGGAAGAATTATGGTTAATACTTCTTTTTTTAAATAATAGAATTGTTCGTTATTTATTGTACTCGGATCTTTCAGCAAAGGAAATGTGCTACGGGAATTTTTAGGGATGAAATGTGAGTTGGTGAGAAAGGGAATAGTAAGAACATTACAAGAGTTTAAAACAAGTATTAAATTATTTTTAACCTATTGATATTAGATTAAGAGAATTCTACTCAACTCCAGTTTGCTGCAATTCAGATAAACTATTTTTACTTTGTTCAGCACACAATGCTTACGGTCTCAAAAATCTGCAATATATTTTCAAATTATTTGAATACGACTAGAAATTAGGAGCACGTAAACAGAATTGAAAAATAAAGAATTTCATTGAGAATGAAACCAGAATTTCTGCAGATGGTGAAAAGATGTCAACAGCAGGTTAAAAATATTTTAGTCTTTTCTCGATTTATGTCGCAAATACCTGGCTGATAAAAGTCGTTGAACTACTATCGCGGTGTATACCCCGTGAGACGCTTCGAAGCCCGAGAGACTTTGATGTCGAGGAGTGTAAACATAATACGGGTACGATGTTCAGCGCTGATCAAAGAATAGTATAGTATAGTAGTGTATTATAGCATCTCCTGGACGATATATGTCGCTAGCAAGACCCGTGTTGTTGACACATATCGAGAAGACAATATCGAAAAGATATTTAAGATTGTTTGCAATGTATAGTTCTATTGTTACCTATATTTCTTTTTGACGTTTTAAGTCCGATTGGACTTAATAAATTACTTCGATAAGTATGTTTGTATCGAACTCTTTCGACAATTCTGTTCTCGTAGAAAATACCTCGATCGAGAGCCGTCCGCTATTGTTTTGCTTCGACTCGAGCACCGAGAAATTGAAACTTCCCCGAGCGTCCAGACTTTGTTACTTCCATCGTTCACCCCATCGCGCGAAGGCCACTCCCTCAAGGATTGTTTTAAACTTATCCATCTACAGTTCTGCTACTTTCGTCTCTATTATTATTAGTTTGCCTTAGCGTCACGTTCGTATAACTTCGTTGCTTCCTTGATTATGCTTTATTTACTTCTCCGCTCGAATTAACTCCACAACATTGAATCTTTATTCAACGCTAAACTGTGGGAGTTCAGCAACGTTGTCCAACTTGTTCACGCAGTCAAACTGTTATTTTAATTGAGCTAGTTACCGTGATCACAATAATAAAATCCAGAGAAATTGACTACAATTTTCTTCTACCTACATCGTTTCTTCAGAGTTTGACAATTTTCATAGATTTACACAGACTCTCAACTTGCATGATTAGGTCAAATAGACATTTTAATTAAACGAGTTTCAGTGATTGCACTGTATATGTCGCCTGGATGATAAACGTTGCGGAATTATCCCCACTACCGCGGGATAACCCCGCAGTAAACATAACACTTGGATATACAGGGTGTTTGGTAACTGGTGGTACAAGCGAAAAGGGGGTGATTCTACATGAAAGAATAAGTCGAAAATACGGAATAAACATTTTTCGTTTGAGGCTTTGTTTTCGAGAAAATCGAATTTGAAGATCTGTCAGGTTTGTGTGCTTTAGTATATGCAGGAAGTAGATTTGGTTGGTCATGATCAGACGTGTCAGACAATTCCTATCGAATAGCATGCGTATTCGCTGCATTTCAAACTCGATTTTCTCGATAACGAAACTACGGATGAAAAAATTTTATTCTATATTTTCGACTTATTCTTTCATGTAGAATCACCCCTTTTCGCTTGTACCGCCAGTTACCAAACTCCCTGTATATCGAGAATTCACTGTACTCACGATAAAACCCCTCGTCTAGAAAATCAAATCTAACTTGCCTTCGTATACAGGGTGTTCCATTTAAAGTTTCGCGCTCAATTATTAACAAAATTATAGCTCCTTATAGAAAATAAGTAAAACTCACTCCGTTTCGGGGGAGGGATCTTGTGGTGGTAAAAAATCTTCTCTATGTTGACGAGCTTCCATCTAGCTAATTGTAAGCTAAATTTTGAACGGCACTAAATGACCTTGAATGACCTTTAATGAAGAGAGTATTATAGGTCAGTGAGTACCGTTCCGTATTTAAAAAAAAAAGAAAAAACAGCACGTCCACCTAGAGGAGGTTTCTGACCACAATAAGATGCCCCCAAAACAGAGTTTCAGTAATAACTGCGTGTGAAACCTGAAATGGGACAGCCTGCAGAGCAATTATCAACATTATAAATTTGCCAAAAAACGAGAAAAACCAGAATAGAGAGAGAGAGAGAGAGCTCAGATCGATTAGAGCAAGCGTTGATTTATTCACGAACCGGTGATTCTTTTGTAGTTCTTTTCATCGTTTCCGTCGCAGGCATGGAATAGCCGTTGACTCGAAAGATAATGAGATGCGTGACACGGTGGCTGGTGTACTGGTTGATCGATCAACGTCTGCATACAAGTAATCGGAGTTGACATCCCGTTAGGGGATCCGATCAAACACATTACCCGGCCTAATAGAAACGCGTTTCGTAACGCGGGCAGGACCGATTCTTGTCCGTGAAGTTGTAAGCGCGTGGGAGTCGCGCTGCAGCTGGATACTGAACGGGACGGGGTTACAGTATAATTGCGATCGATTCCTTTCACGAGCGTCGCGCTCATCGGATTGCTTCTCGGAAAATTAACTTTCCGAGTTATTATCGGAAGTTGAACTTCCGTGAGCCGTTCAACGCGTCGGCGACGATCTCTTCGATACAGCGGTTCCAGTTCAGGAGCTGTCCGATCCCTCCGATTAAGCACGATAAATTACGTTCCTGTTCGATGCATTAGCTATTTAAACGACTGTCGAAATGTCAGGTTATTCACGAACAGCACTTCTCATTTGTCGAATTAATGAGCTACCTGGAAGGTCTCGGTTTTCTGGATAGGAATATTCAGTTTCTCCACAAACTTTCATTTCATGGTACGCACCGTTTCCATTGTATTAGGGGTGCCCATAAGTAATCAATAGACTGCGGATCTTTATGCAAAATAAAAATTGTCTGCATCGATTTTAAGAAATAGAAATTTAGTAGAATATTATTTCTTCACTTGCTAGTTCTAATAGACGAGGAATGGTATATTGACATTTGAAATTGTCTAAATTTTCCTACAATTTCAAATTTGATCTACTCAATTTTGTTATAAATGCATAAAGATCCGCAGTCTAGTACTCAATTATTTGCAAACAATTTTTCTTTGCCTTTAGTTCTGCGCCGATCATTGAAAAGGAAACACGTATTCTTGAATTTACTACAAAGTTTGTTTTAGATTTCAAAATAATTGATTACCAGACAGCGGATCTTTATGCGAAATAAAAATTTTCTACCTGGATTCCAACAAATTGGAGCGAAATAAAAATTCATTTTCCTTCTAAATATGTTTAGTAAGTTGAAAATAATATAACAGTATTTTTAAATTCTTTTAATAGTTTTACTGTTTCAAATTACACCCACTCATTTTTGTCATAAATGCATAAAGATCCGCTGTCTATTGATTACTTATGGATCCTCGTAATATTTAGGATTATAGATAGAGTTGTTTAGTTTCTCTTCCAGCCCACCTCTTAACAATAATTGTGATCATATATCATTTTTGTTGAAGACTATTCGGTAGGAAGCTGCGCTCGCTGGAGTGTCACAATCAGGGATACGTGCTGGACGGTTACCCTAAGACACTGGAACAGGCGAAGATGCTGTTCGGAAGAGAAATCGCGGAAGATCTAGAGGAAGAGGAAGAGGATTTCGGCGAAGAAGCTAACGACGTGCTAGACCATTATACGATCATGCCCGAGCTGGTGGTGTCACTGGAGGCGAGCGACGATTTCCTGAAAGAACGAATTATCCAGCAGCCGGAGTGGGAGATCCAGGGCACTCATTACACCGAGAAACACATGATGCGTCGCTTAAACGAGTTCAGGTAATGGAACTGAGCCAGCAGGCACATTGTTCCTTCCAGTTTCGGTCAGGCAGGGACGTTCTCCTTGTCGTCAAGTGAGAAAAAGAGTGTTAATGGAACTGTAATTAAATTCCAGCACACGTGGAGAACCTGTTTCCACTCCATTTCATTTTAAAGGGGGGACAACCGAGCGCAACGAGCTTAATTAACAAAAATCACGACATAGAGCGGTTCGCGGATTTTAATAGCTTGTTGAACCGCGTGAAAACGGGCTCGACGTAACGGGGAGAATATATGTACAGCGTGTTTATATCTGGCGACGTAAACCTCGTTCTTTTTTATTTTTATTTTTTTTAATAGAATATGTTTATAACATAGTCACCATTGTACGATGCAGAAAAACGCGGTGAAATGTTACAGCGGGGTAATTAGCGCACAATGTTTCATAGTCTGTACGGGGTACAACGGCTAATTACACTGTCCAACAAAATAAAACTTATTTCGTGTTTTGCAATACCTGTTGGGTGATTCTTAGAGACTTTGTCCTTCTAAAACCAAACCCGAAAGCAGAATTTTGAAAAATAAAAGAAGTTTTAAAAAGCCGATTTCTCGTAGAAATTATAAGGTATTAAATTGATATTTTTACAGTTTCAGCATCTCGTTATGGTTGTTAATATACATATAATTTTTTCAAATTTTTGAAAGTGAGGGAACATAGTTCAAAAAATAAAAACCGCTATTTTTTACCTTTTCCATGCCCGTACAAGTACCATGTTCATAGGAATCATTTCATTAATTTCATGGATGGATATTATATCAAATTCATATTAAATAATATGCATGTATTTCGTATATAAAAATGTTTTCGTTTTTAAGTATATTTATGAATAAAATTTCTCTTTCACAAAGTTCTATCCGCAACTGTAGAGGCATAGCTCGTTCTATTTGTACGTGATTTCATTGCATACGCCATTTTGCAATAGTAACGCGATGCGTATTACTACCGGAAATTCAACGCTTTCTGGCTGCGAACCAATGAGGTTGGAAACATTATTCATGTGACGTTCTTCTTGCAATGCTTTTCGTAATATTCAGCGCGTGTTCGAGCGAAATTACCTGGGTCTGCGGGGAAATATTTTCGAATAACGTAATAATCGACGACGTGAAGCGTTATTAAATCGGAAAACATGGACGGTGATATTTTAGAAGCATTTGCTGCTCCAGCCATTGATCCGTGTACCGCGGCCAACCCAACGCTCCAACATTTTTAAGATTTCAATTTAATGCAATTTTAACCGCGGTGAGCGTGGCCTCAGGGCTCACATAATCAACTGCTGTATATTTTTATGGGGGGGGGGAGGGGAGATTCTCGTGTTAAAGTACATTTTAAAAATGTGCTCTCAAAATTTTTCGAACGGATTTGCAAACATAACGAAATTACGGACCATTCAGTACGATGAACGTCGGAGTTTGAAAATTTAAAACGTGTTTTTCTCGTTTTATAAATCTGCGTAACGAAGATTAATCAATCCACCAAATTCGCACAAAGCTCACTCGATTCGTCGTCAGTTTTCGTAGGTCCCGTGTGGGCAATATTAAATTATTTTTTTATTTGCAATATTTTTTTTTGTTTTAACAACACAGAGTTAATTTTTCTGATAGAAAAATTTCATTGTTCTTCTGATGAGATTTATTCATTTTTTTTTTGCATCGCTACGACGTGCTACACGTTATGCAAATAACGGCGTTCGCGTCGAACAGATTGAAACGTTCGTGCCGCTTAATAAATTAGTAAATAAATGCAACTAAAAAATGTTTTCTTATAATCAAGAAAGATTGTTCTCGTACAGTGAATAATATTGTGGAACAAAATAGCTTATTTATTCGTTTCCAAATGTTTTCTTAAATCGTCGATAAAGTCAGAATAAATGGCTAAAATGAAACGAGTAAAGTACACAAAATGAGGAAATAAAATAATTGATATGAGCGTGGCAAAGGAAATATGTACGAATAAATTGATATTATACAAATATAAATCGATAGTTCACGAGGATCGACGAGCATAGTATAGATAGAAAATTTTGTAGTGATTGAACTGAAGTAACACGTCATTTTTCTACTCTTACGATTCCAACGATAGTGTAAATTTACTTGGGTATAGAATTGCTTGCGATTGATCGATTTCAGAAAAAGAAACACGGACGAGAACACGCCTCTGCAATTTTTCGACGAAATTGAAATTCACCCACTGATCATCCCCGTAGAGGACGACGTGTGTCCAGACATGTTCCCCACGATTTATCAATGTCTGGAGAAGCTGGGACCACCGCTGGACTACGGTGAGTATTGGAGTACCTTCGGTTTCGCCAATTTTATCGTTTATCACTTCGCCGGGGCAAACAACCTCGGCACATTGACAAATTGATCTACTGAGAAAACTTCGGTCGCACGAAGAAACTGTGAACGTATCTCTAGATTTCGGAGAGGAAAATCCCTTTACCTTTGCTACCAACTAACCAGGTATTCCAGCCGTTACATCTTATTCGGACTTTTGCGAAATACAGTAAATTCTCATTATATGTCAGTCCCGCCGTTCTTTTTACTGACATTTATACGTCGCATTTGAAATACACAGGGCACGCTGGAGACCTAGGACTCGTATCCGTCTACAAGCCATAAAAAACATATGACTGCGAAAATGTCCGTCTCCGATACAATGTTGAATATCATCGGAATTATATCATATTTGGTTTCATTTTAATCAGAAAAATGCCACGAATATGCTGATAAAAGTCTCATAAAATATAACGAAAAATAAAGAAGTTTCGTAATTGGATTATCGCGGTGGTGTGAGTTTTTCCACTGACTTCAAATTGTTAGACGGGCACTGTCATGTAATGAGAATTTACTGTAGCACAAATATTTAGCAATTCTAAAATAAATAGACTAATTTAAAATGTCTCCCTCTTTCAAGAGACTTGACACTGAACGTCAAACATTTTATGCACAACATTCACAATAATTCTCCATCACCTGTCACCGTGTACATACTCGAGCAGCTTCTTATACGATAGGGATTATTTGCAAAAAGGGCGAGGAAAATACAACGAGAGGTTAAAGCGAAACCGCATTTTTAATTAGGTTGTTGTATATGGAATGTCCGATTTTAGTATGCAAACATCGTGAAGCGTTTTGATGAAGAAATACTACAGTGATTTCTTGAGGATACAAGACGCTGACAAAACCCGTGTTGTTGACATATATCGAGAATTCACTGTATTACACATGTTTGTTTAGAAAAAAAATTGTGGTTGTTAAACATTACTGTTCAAAATCGAACGTTTCATACGCAGCAACCTAACAATTCCGTCTGCCGCTTCTGGTAGACGCGAAAATCGAAGTGTCGGTAGAAAATTTTATGCGCAATTTCGACAATGGCTTTTCATTGGCTGTCACCGCGCAAATTCTCACGAAGCTTTTCACGCGACTAGGAGCAACTGCGGAAAAGGCGAGGGACGTACGTCGACGTGCAGAAGCGGAAGCGCGAGCCGCGGAAACCATCGCGAAGCAACAAGCGGAGAGGGAACTCTTGGAACGAAAGAGGCAACGAGAGGAAAAAATGGCAGAGTGGGTAAGACTTTTTACCTTTTTACCTTTCGACATAAAAACAGCTGTGCACCCTCGACTTGCAAACTAGGAACAGAAACGCAACACGGATTCACGGGATCGAGCACTAAGTTATGACTCGATCAACAGGTTATCACGAGTTTCACTTCAGGTGTTTAGTAAATCGAGTTTTCGGTCTGTTAAGGCGAGTTACATTGCTGACTTTTTATTGCAGAATGAAAAAGAAATAATGCTTGATTTATCATCAATTTCCTGAAATATTTTAGTGTTTCCTAATAAATCGAACTTCTTAGAATACTGAACCCTTACGTCACACTCAAAAAATGTTCTACCACGTTCAGCAACACTGTGCCTCATACTTTCAACGCATATTTTTATCCCTCAAATGTATCATGTATGTGCCTATATTAATTATACTTATTTTTAAAGCATAATAAATAATTAAAATATTACATTTTTTTAATTAAAATCAGTTAATGTTATGTATCTATTTTTTAATATTCATTAGGATTTAAAAATAATTATAATTATTACAGGCATAGTAGTTGGGTCCTTTATCGTACTATCATCCAGGAAAATACAAATTTCGAGTAAGTAACAAATTTTAAAAAGAAATTGGAAACACATATCCAGGTACCTGACCATTGACATAAGGGATCACATGATGGTTTCTGTTCGTGGAATCACTCTTCCTTTTCATTCTCACTATTCAGTAATCAACTTATCTGAGTGACACTACTTTTCTCTGAAACAGCTGATTTGATGCTCGTAGACAGTTGCAAACTGAGAAAAATATCTCTTATAAAACTGAATAGGTAAAATATTAAACAACAAAAACGTCGAAAGAATGTAGACAAGCTGCTATATTAGACCTTGAGTCATATTTTGCATTACGAACCCTGGATGTCTATAAGAGGGGGATTGAAAATTTGAAAGAAAGATGGCAAACTGTCCTTGGTAATGATGGAGATTATATAATAAATTAAGAAATACAAATTTGGATTTACTACAAAGTTTGTTTTAGATTTCAAAATAATTGATTACTCATGGGCACCCCTAATATTTTTAGCTCTTACTCAAAAGAGTGTCACTTGGCTCCTGCTTCTTCCAATATGCAGAAAACGTTCATTTCGCCTGAAGATCCGTGGTGAAAAAAAATAAGTGAACTTCATTGGAAACATGATCGTCTCGTGAATTATCTCATACGCGCCGGCACAGTTTCAAGTTGGATCGCCGCACGTTGTTGCGACAAACGTTCAACGCGTGCGAAAGTTGCGACTGACCAAAGTCCCATGCATCACCGCGACATCGACTTCTGCGACCAGAAATGAAACTCATGATTGATGTCCGAAGCGTTACCTCACGGCATTTCGACACGTGGCAACTTTCCACTGTCGCGTTACCTTTAAACTCGCCGAGAGCCACTGAATCCTTAAACGCGACCCCCGACCCTATAAATCACGATCATCTGTCCCATAAAAAATATGAAGGCTCGTAACTGTCGCGCCTCCACAATTCATTGGCCTAACTCTTCGATTTATTAGCAGATTGCAGATGGCCCCGCAACTTTACAACTTCATGATATAATTTATGCCAAAGATAAGGCAGGAGTAGATTTGCCGGTACTCTCTTCTGCACGTTCTTCCGTTTTCCATCAGATTTTCTTCCTTCAGTTTCCTAACTCACAATATCGACTTTCTTCTATCAGTTTCGTAACTTAAATTATCAACTTCCTTCTCACTTTTAATCGGGAACAATATTCACTGTCACACCATAGGGTGGGTCGAAATTTGTGGTGCGAAAGGGACCAGTGAGACAGTGCGGCTTATAATAAGACTGATTTTGATTTCCATTTTTCTCGAATACGATATTTTTATTTTCGCTTTGTTTAACACGATGACTGCCATGGCATCCATATATGGGTGACGGAATTATTTGTTCAGGCTTTAAAATGAATTTTTACGTTAATATATTCATTGTACCAAATTTGATTAGGATCTGTGAAATGCAAGAAAGTTGGAGAATCACACAATATCATACATTTAATTTTTTCAATTTCTATTTATCAAATAACTTACTTTGATTTCGTTAATCATATGAATAAAAAGTGTTAATGCTGACTTCCTGTCTTTGTTTCTACCATGGGTTAAACTTTTCCTCAGGAAAACACGAATTTTTAACCTTTTTTAATGTAATCCTGTAGATTTTTCTCGTATTGAAACTTGCATTTTCGACAATCTCTCGCCAAAATTTACAGGATTACATGAAAAAAATTAAAAATTGTCTTGTTTCCTGAGAAAAAGTTAAGCCGCAACATGAATTTCGGTCTACCTTGTATATCGACGGCAAAGCAAAGTAAATAATACAAAAAAATTCCTCTCGATACAGGGTAAAACCTTTGGAACTGTTTTTGTATGGTACGGTGTTCAATAAAAGCTCCATTCCGATTGAATAAACGTTGCATAATCTTCCGGTGTGCGCCTTCGTCTCGGACTGTTTGTTGTGTTTATAATACACACATTGCTTTATTGCAAGAAAATTGGCATGCATCAATCGCCACGAGCTCGGTACCGCGGAACGGGAGAACAATGCTACGTGAACGAAAAATATGAATTAAAGGAACCCGGGTGACCGGAAAAACTGCGTTTGCTTTGATCCTCTATTACTCTATGCTATAATATATCTCTTTTGATTAGCTAAGTGAATGCAAATTATCGTAACATTTCGAATCGTGACGCGATTACCGGCCAGGCGATGTGTCTCGATTGAAAAAACCGAAGTTCCAATAAACCGGTATGATTTTTTCAGTCGCGAACGCAGCTCCGCTGAAATATCACGCGAAAGTTTTTGTTGGACCGCGGATTTTCCAGGCAAAATCAATATTTTCTCGAGCAATTTGCGGAAACCGGCGTCGAGCAGAAACACATTTTATCTTCTGCTAATTTGAACGAATCAAGAAAAATATTTTCAAAATTACACTTCATCTAGTTTTCATGCACACGTGAAACCAACGAATTCTAGTTTATTTATAATGTTATAGTGCATAGAAATATGCAGGATGTCTCCAAATATTTACCGAAGATTTTTTAATTGGTAGAAAAAGGTTCGATTCAACGTCACCTTGTGTCTCTCGATACGTTTGTTTCTATACGACGAAAGCGCGAATAGATATGAAGACAATACGGTACGTTTAAATCACCCTGAACCAGTGCAAGGCCACAATGGAGTCGATATTCTTGAAACCGTCATGGACAGAGTTTCTTGTTTTCTATCTGCTTTGTTTACATTGTACGTTTCAAATTGGTCCGTCCATCCATTAAATTGCAACAAGTTGTTCAGAAACAAGGGGCAATGTTTTGCTTGGGAAATATTTGCTGACATATACACTTCGTTAGCACTTTTCGCTTCAATGTCACTTGAAAGTAGTTTCGAATTGGCATTTTTCGCTATTTTATCACATGGAAACGAAGACGTGATGTTCCTTTCATTAGTATTATATTTTATTATTCGTATGTAGAATATTGGATGCAAGGTTTTCTTTCATATTTTGCAACTTCAATGTCCCTTTAACACTAGATTTACAGAGCACTAAAACTGACTACTTAACATTATTTGGTAATTACTTAACATTATTTACATTAGGGGCTTCCTCACCGATTTTGATGACCTTGAAATATGTTGTCAAGGTCATCATTCTGAACAATTTTTTCCTGTACATGTTACCGCCGCTGAGCTTTAGTTTCCGAGATATTCGCAAAAAGTTTCAACATCTCAAAAAGTGATCGCAGTAGGTTGGGTTAGATTTGAAATAGCGTGAAAGTGCTTTCCAAACAAAATAAATAATTATGGAAACATTTAAAAATTCAATACTACTCGTCGTAGTCCAAAACGCTCATCTTCTTGTGACGAGAGCATTACAAGGGTGTTATAATGCCAACGGAGTTGGCATTCATATACGCATAAATGGAAATTGCACAATACAAATCGCACAAAAACAATCGCATAGAAAAGGACCGCACAAAAACAGGTTTAACTGTAAACTTTTATCCCGAGTAATGTCCACGGATTAAATTCTTCTAAAATATTAACTGTTTCGTACTTCATGCACACATTTCCATCATAAATGCATTAAACCCGCGTTCGTCGCGTTGTTGCACGAGATATTTCGAGCATCGTTGTTCTATCGTAACGAATATTTAGTGTCGCGCAAAGATGCCGATAACGTTTTTTCCCGCGACGCGACGTTCGAAACAGAATGTCGTGATTCGCAGATTTATGCCAACGCACCCGCGCGCATGAAATTTTCGAAGGCCAAAAGTTGCGTCTACACTAGAAAAAGCGACTCGCGAAATCGGGTTCCGAGAAACCGCAACCGCTAGACGCCCGGATGGAGCCATTTGTAATGCAAATTCGGTTTTTCTTCTGTTTCTGCACAAGCCGCATGATAAATCGTGTTCCCGCTGGTTCTAGGTTTTGAACAAATGCCGGTTTTTTGTTTGGCTGTTGCTTTTTTCGAAACGTTACCTATGCTCATCGTGAAGCTTGTTTTCGTTCGTGCGACCTTTAGCGTTTTTCGACGGGACTGTAATTTTTTCGTTGAAAATGCCTGCGAGTTTTCGCAGAAATTCGCGTTTCGTTATTGAACGAAATAAGAGAGGAACGCTGCGTAGACGCACGGTCCTATTAGGACAAATTTACGAGCCGATTCATCGCGGAGAAATATTAATTCTACTCCCTCCGGAGAACCATTCCGCGCTGTCGGTGTTTTATCACCTCGTTAATAATTGTTGAGGCAGTCCGCTGTAATTCAGCCTGTGTATTTTTATTAGAGCAATAACGCTTCAACATCCTTCTACGAGTGCTATTTGTTTAAGACAATTAAGTCTACATTTTCCAATCCAGGCTTAAAGCAATTACCGTTCACGTTAATCGGTTAATGTTTCGTCCAATTGTATCGACGACATTGGAAAAAAATACTTTTACGTTTCTCGTGCGAATCGGTGACCGTAAGCTTGTAGATTTCTCCCATAGACGTTCCTGTGAGATATTAAAAGATTCTAGTAAACATGGCAGACAGTAGAACGTATCAAAAATAAGTAACCTACGAAATTCGTTTCAAAGTCGAGTCCAATTCGCAAGATGGAGGGAGATTGGAAATTCGAGATAGTAATTATTGTACGCCCCAAATGAAAATCTGGGCTGTATCGCAAATACTTGGCCTAGCCCTGTCAATATTAGCTATCGGAAAACTTCGATCATCGGATTCCTATTTCGATGAACATCTATTGGGTATCTAATCGGCCTTGCACAAGTTTCAGATAGATGGCATTCGATAAAAACGGAATGCACACCAAACAATATATTCAATTACATAGTTTGCATGTTATAATAAAGTTTAATAACTGGTACATCACGATTGAGCATTTTTCTGTAACATATTTGTCATATTTAATATTTCACACGTTTAAAATAGTGTCACTGCTTAAAACAAATAACCTTGCGTTCACAACTCTATTTTTTCACATAAACATTACAATCCTGGCACTTTTTGGTGGGAGATAGTCGAAATTAGGAAATTAAAAAGTTTCCTGCTTTTTCTTTGTAAGAAAAATTTATGCTAGCGATTTATCTGAGCAACTACTCAGCTAACAGGTTGATATTGAGTATCGGGGACATTTTTTAGCAAGAAATTCTGCTACGAAACGAAAGGGCTCGGTTATCGACTAAATATTCTCCGTCGGCGATTGCCACATTTTTCAAACGCGAAGCAGCAATGTATCGCACGTAGGATCAGGGTGAACGATTAATGCGTCGACGGCAGCGTTGTTAAATAGATTGTCATCTCCGTAGACGGATCTGATGGAGAAGCTGAAGGAAGAGGAAGAAGAAAGGTTGTGCCTGAGGGGATTGCCTTTGAGACACTACCTGGTGAAGTATATCTTCCCGACGTTGACACAAGGCCTCATCGAAGTTGCGAATTTAAGGCCGGACGACCCGATCGACTTTCTCGTGAGTACAACAAAAATTTTACACTGCAATTGTGATTACGGTACTATACAAGCTGAAACCTGCGCAACTATTATGGACGATGAGAACTGAGAAGTCCGCGCTTAATTAAAATCACGTATCTTTTGAACTTTTGATTTTTGGTATTTTCTCGCCAAGATGTACAGGATTATACAGGAAAAAGTTAAAAATTTTTGGGTTGCCAAACCGAAGTTCAACCGAGGTAAGTTTTAGCTTAACTGCCTGATAAGCAGTGTCGAGTAGGCGTTTTAAAATCAATTAAACCTCAAAAGTTGGGAGTTAGGGTTCCCTCTTTGACCCAGTTAATTAATATTTTTATTACCGATTAACAGGATTTACACGGAATGACTTGGTATTGTTTATTCTGCACTTTTTTATACGGGAATAGCCTCAAGCTGATGGATCCGATAATAAACATGAATAAATATGAAATTGTGTGAATAAAGGTGAAAATATATACAGTCGGGGACTACATTAAGTAGACACTCTTAAAATTGTAAGCTAAAGAAATTAATGTTTACTCATTGCCTAGAAAACTGGTCGATCTAACATCTAAAACAAAATTCAAGTTATTTGCACAAACTTGACAATTTTTACCACTTAATATTGTCCCCGACTGTACATGCTATTTCGAGAATGCTACAGGCGGTACATGAAACGCATAAATATTAATAAATGCACGTTGTCTACCGTTTACAACGGAATGCTCGAATATTTCACAAAATGTGAATGATACGAAAAAAGCTTTCAGTTCGAGGTTGTACGATACATGTTTCACATATATGGCGTGTACTTAATAAAAAATGCAGGTTTTGGTTTAAGCAATATATTGCGACCTTTATGGGCCATTTCTCTTGACATAGTGCAATATTTATCGAAATGTATGTTTCATACGATCCATATTCTTCGAGACATTCGACACTGTAGGATCGGCAAAAAATAATCAAATACAACAGGGGCACCGTGCCTTGTTATTTCATTTCACTTGCACAACACGAATAACATGGGCATTTAATTGAAGAAAAATCTGAATCACGAATTACAGTATCATTCTAATTAATGTAATTGCAATTAAATTAATGTTATTTTGCAGTTACCATGTATGGAACAATTTCATTGTTATTACATCGGACCACTAAGAGTAACTGTTTTCCATTACTCTATAAAAATAACAAGAGTATGGCCATCCAAAATGTTAGCCACTTTTTAAAAGAACTGAAGATGACTCGCTCATAAAAAAGCAAAGTAACAACAAACAAATTACAGCACTGTATGTGCCCCTGGAAACTATGTAACATTTGTTTGGAAAAATGATTCCTAAAACAAATAATTTACGAGTTATTCTTGTATGCTCAAAGAAATAAAGTTGAATAATCCCCATGGGTACATCTTTATAATTCCTTAATCTTTGCAATAATCGTAAATTAAAAATATTAGAAGCCGTCATTCATGATGGGTTCCTGGTGTTAATTGGGTCTCCTCGTGCAAACGGAGCGTTCAAAATTAGAGTGACGGTGCGCGCGGACGCTGTTCACGGTCAAAATACACCGAAAGCTCGTTTCGACGAAGTGCGATCTCTGATTGGAGCTCAATATGAAACGAGGCAGAAATAATCGATCCTCGACGAACCAATGGCTCGACACAGGACGGTCCGGGGCGATTTCGCAGCTAAAATTGAAAAGCCGCCGTCGTCGGGGCCGAGCCGCGTCGCTTTAAAATCAAATTCAAATTTCGTCGAGCGTTCTGACTTTTTTTTTACTGCCGGCACATATTTTCTTTAGAATCGATTCTCCCTTTTATCTCCAACCGGAGGAGAACGAAATGCTTTCTAGCTGGTCCGCGCGTTAAAGTTTCAATGCATAAGGCGTTTCACTATTATGGAAATTCTTCCATAACAGTGAAGCTCCTCGAATGTTCAGAATCTAACATGCACAGCGTACATGTATGAAACAATGAAAATGTGAATTGTTGAAAATTCATCCTATTCGAACGAATAGACGCAAGTATGTACGCGTTGCGAGAAAATTTTAATTGGGGACAATAAATTACAGTGAATATTTTTTTCTTAATTTTTCGTTTTAAGTTACGCGTCGGAGAGTGCTGTATATGCTGTTAAAACTTTGCGTTTCGCCTCTTAAAGCGGATATTTTTTAGGCAGCGTATCGATCCGCACCAAGATGGTGTACGTTACTTGGGGAAAAGCCTTGAGTTTCTAGAGCCAGTGCTGCGATAGAGGCCTGCTATAAAAGAAGAAGCGGAAGTTAATGTTTTAACCCCGGATCGGTCGACCGGATCGCGTGTTATGGCACTTTTTGACCTAGACAATTCGATTTTTGCTGTTACTTAAACATTTCTTCTCTACTCCATTATCGTAGATAAACTAGGCTTCCTTTTGCAACTCCCCGAGGATTGCGAATCAGTACCGACAAAACTTTCAATAAAATTACTCGTTTGATCCTTCTTCTGGCTCATGCAATCCTAAAAAATTAACCCTGCAACATACGAATTGAAAGAAATTCGATGTTCTAAGAGATACTATTCATTTCTCAATTCGACATTATATTCATATCGACATGTTGTATACAATGTCATAAAAAATATATGGCGTTTGCGAGACGGCTTCGTGCATCATGCGATTAATTCGCTAACATACAAATTACTCCAAGTTTTGAAAGAGAGAACAGGTTTGCCTACAGAGCAATAAAAAACAGTTATCATTTGTTCTGTTCCCTCACGTTCGCCGCCCTAAATTTTAAGGTGCCATCGGATTATTCGCATCGTCTTCTACCGTCGTACAGGAAGGGAACTTTTTCTCGTGGCGAGGCAGAAAATTCCGTGGGAATATCCTTCGATAGATTCTTCCCCGTCGCCGATAGACCCCGATCACCCGATTAGGCTATCTGCTCCGGGACATCGAACCGCGATCGGAATGGGAGCATGACGAGTCCCGGATTAACCGAGAATCGACTACGGTAAAGATTCTGTGTGACGTCTTGATCTCTTTCACGAGCAGGAAACTTCTGGAAACCCTCGTTGGGAACGGATATAGCTGTCCGACGATGTTTTCATTGAAACGATACCGATCACTCCTTCCGAATAAAACAGTCTGCGAGAGAAATATTTCCTTTCTTTCGACGATCTCTGTTCGTTTATCTCGCAGCTCGTAAACGTTTTGATACTGTGAAACACAATGTTAATTGAAAATTAATAAGGTTCCATGATATTTCTCGAACGAAGAATTTATTTTCAAACATGGATCGGTGAAATACAAAATAGAAGAAACATCGGATGAATACTGGCGACAAGTTGTGTAGAACCTATTAAAAATATCAGGAGAAGAAATGAATTTTTATGTAACTCCCCTTTCTTGCAATTGGTGCTGACAATTTTTATCGCCCTTAAAGATCCGCAGTCTAATTATCACGTTTAGGACACTTTTGCCAATTTAGTTAGCATTGTTAGGATACTTTTCAAACTATGAAGATGACAGTAGAGAATACCGAATAAATCTTCACTCTAGGTACGGGACCCGTCAAAATAACGGGTTCTAATGTTTTTAATTTGCAATTGCAGAGATACATCCGTGAGGAATTATTCAACAAATTTATTTCTTTGGGTATATGTTATTTAAAAAAATGGCTAAAAATTTGGGCAGCACATTCTTGTTATTTTTATAAAGTAATATAAAATAGTCACTTTTAGTGCCCCGTAAACCTAGTGTTAAATCAGTAAAATTTTCTCATTCTATAAAACAATATTCCTACAACAAAACAAAGCTTATTTTATTGTAAATATCTGTGAAATCGTAGATGATGCAAGAGGATTGAAGAGCGCTTTTAATATTGTTTACTGTGTAGATTAAAATAATTCTAATTCACAAAATACAACTCGCTTTGTTCATAGAGTACACACAGTGGCCAGAATTGATATTGCCTCTCGCAGAATGCTTCTGGGCCACGGGTTGTAGCAAAGTTTCGCTCACTGAACCTCGAACGTAACGTTGTTATTTCTTATTTCCGAAGAAACGGTCCGTCTCCGTTTCGATTTTCGTGCCGACCTCCCCGGCATAGGCAATTCGAAAGCTGACCGACTCGATGTAACAAATTCACGTAACGCGCGCCCTTCAAAACGTTACGCTCCGCGTATGTTTCCTCATTTTACGAGCATGAACATGCTCGAAGGCTGCTCCCGATTCGCTTCCTATACATTCCCGTCGACACCCGCTCCGCCTTTAACTTCCCTCGACCCTTTCAAGGTCGCCGTGACGCAGAGACACGAGCCAAACGATTCGCGAAGGGCCAAATTTTGAAAAAGTAGGTAGCACTCCATTTACCTGTACTCCACTTACAGTGACTCGCGTAATTGAACGCTAGACTGCGGATCTTTATGGAAAATAACAATCTTCTTCATCGATTGCAAGAAATAGAAACCACCTATCTAGCTGTTTTCCTAGCTACAAAAACTTGATGAAGTTGAAAATAATACACAGACGTTCCAAAATTTTTGTAATTTCTTCACCGTTTTAAATTTCGCCAACTCATTTTTCTATAAATGCATAAAATCAGCAGTGTGTTGCGCCTCTTACGCTCCTCGGAAATAGTTGCATAAGAGATCCTAGATAACATTTCACCTATTTTTGCTTTAAACCAGGGACCACTGTTACAACCAAAACGAAAAGTCATGGAGTAACAAGTATTTCATCGACTAAAATCGTCTTGATTATCGAGGAAGATCCGATTTTTTGTTCTCTAATAACTGTTAGTTGTAACCGAAAAGTACAAAAATCGATATTTTTTAATCATTTTGTTTTTCGAATTTTTTTCTTTATATTTTGTGTAGATTATCTTACATTTCAATAATATTCAACTTTTCATTCATGATTTTTACCGTAGAAAATATTAGAATATCTGTTATTTTGGATGCCTGCTTTAAACTTCATATCAATTAATTCTGCTGCATTGTACAGGGTTAAGAATACATTTATCTCTGTTTGCTTCCGTGGTACGCGATAAAATTCGAAATTGCTATACGGCGCGACGTCGACTTGATCTTCGAGAAAACAACGCGACACTTGGAAACTCCGTTGAAGCGAGCATACATTTTTCGGCGTTGAAGGATCGCGTTTACTCGATTGGTTTTATCTTTTATCCGCCACGTGCCGAGTATAAATTCGAAAATTTCATATATCACTCTCCAGTTTTTGGTTGAAAAGTGTTTTCTTCTCTTCGATTGGAAGTTGGGAAAGTGTATTTCTTCGGTATTCATTTTTGGTATGGTGCTTCGAATTACCTCAAAATATTCTAGGTGAGAAGTTCGTTCAAAAATCGTTCAAATAAATTCATATTTGAAGTACAGGAATAACGGGAGACATAGTTCTTCGAAAAATATTTGACGCGTGTTTGTTTTATCGGCAACCATCCACTTTGAAGGGGTGAAAACAGCCCTCAACGTTGAGGTTCAAAACCACATTTTTTGAGATATCTCGGAAACCAGAGGTCGAAAAAATAAAATTAAAAAAAAAAATTTTCAAGAATTTATATTGGCTATTAGGGCGAAAAAGGGGGAAATGTAAAGTAGTCTTAAGAATGTATGAATATGGCTTTGCTTCGAGGGCTGTTTTCACCCGTTTAAAGTGGATGGTTGCCGATAAAAAAAAACATGTGTGAAATATTTTTCGAAGAACTATATCTCACATAAGTTTCATCAAAATCAACTGAATAATGTTCCCTTGTTAGCATAAAAGGTGTTGCAAGTCAATGTGATGAATAGTGTAACGGTGGAAGCAGCTGCTACTTCGTAACTTTGGTGTTCCTCAGAAAATATTTTACCCGACTTTTCTCGCGGTTGCAAAAATTCATGTTGAAGGGATGAAACATTCCCCAAAGTTGTCGGTGGAAAACATTCGTCGAATACCTTGAAAGCCCTCAGAGTTCGAAAACCTGTGAAAACAGTGCAATTGTGTATTTTGTCGTTAAAACTTTTTATTCGTTTTATCCATTTTTATTAAAATTCCTCTTGAATACAGTGGTGCAAAACAGTAGGATAAAAATCGTAAAATTCAGACAAACCTTACTATGCTGCTTTTCCTTTTTTTAGTTTTAGTTTTTTCCGCATTGCAGCGTAATTATATCGAACATCTTGAAGGTTGAAACAATTCGATTGATAAACATTAATTGCAATGCCTGCAGGAAATTGAAATACTAAATCACCTGGAATTTTAAGAAATGCGAATCTTGGGATCACCTGAATATTTTCAAGAATTTCGAAAACGTATATTTTTTTTTTTGTGCAAATTGGAATGCTTCGCTAATGCAAAGACCACGTGAAGCAATTCCATTTTCAGGGACCAATCTGAAGGGTGCAACGAGTTCGCCACGGAAACAGGGACCAGGTGAAAGCTTTCCAGCCGCTTTGACGCGACCGCGATGTTTCTAGGAAAACATTTTCTATGTCTTTTTGTGACGGATCTCGTTCACGAAGGCGCCATGGGGGCGAACGAGATTGAGGATTTCGTTTCCGAGAGGCTGTGTTCCGTCGCCTGAGCACTTCTTCCGAGCTTTCCGTGCTCAGCCAGCTCGTTTTGCCTGTCGGACTTTTGAATCCCCTCGCCGATAGAAGGTTCCTAACTCAATACCCGTCGTATCGCCAGCCGTTTCGACGTTTTCGCGTTCACTCACCTCCCTCGCTCCAGTGTCAACAACCTCGCTCGATCCCTCATACAAGGTGTCGCAATATCCGTGGTAAACGCCTCGAAAAAACAAGCCGAAAATATGCAACAACATTGCCGGTTATCGAGCTCTTCGAGAAAGTTGAGCTTGAAGCTACGTAAAACATACACGCCAGTCAGTACACTGGAAGTAGAAAGGGTTTGTCACGAACAGACACGTTAGTCGATGCTTGTTCGTCAGCAGAATGTCTTTATGCAAAATAAAAATTGTTTGCATCGATTACGAGAAAATCGTTTCAATGATGCAATAAATTCTTTTAATCTTCTGCTGTTTGAACTTGTTTTGCAGTCTGTTCATCACGTTGACCACCGTGACGCAACTAATTTGAGCAAAATTATCGTGTTCTGTTTCAGTTAAATCTTTAACACATCGGCTGCTATGTTATGAAAAAAATGAAATTTTTGGAAGCACATTCGCCGCTGACTTTCTTCAAGTTCTTTTGAACATTTAGAATTTATAATCTTGGTTTTTATAGGCTGCAGTTTTTAGAAATATTTTACTGCAACACTGATCGAGTCCATGCAGGTACTTTTTAATAGAATTTCAATTCAGTCGTGAAAGAATTATTCTATGTTTTTAGAAACATTTCAATTCGTATTACCTTCAAGAAAAAACAGCAGAGAAGAAAAATGGACGGTGGGTCACACCCATAGAGTCTTCAAGTCTTAGAAGTCGGAGTTTATTATTGAAACTGTCAAATACTTTTTAGAACCGCTGTACATTTTTGGTTTGAAACGTGTAATCGCTGATTCTTCGATCGTATCATGAACACCGGGATATTTTATGTGGAAATTGCCGGTCAACATTCGCAATATTCCGTCATATGATAAAATGTGCACGGTTCAACGTTCGCTTTCGTGCACGGAATTCCAAGATATCATCGCTCGTCGTAACGGTGAAAGTTACGCGGCCAGTAAGCATTAATAACGACGAATGCGAAAGCGTTCGGGAGACAGGTGTGCGCAGGGTGTTGTTGATTTGCCTCACCGAGATTTAACGATGAATTAAGTGCGTTCGGAATTGCACAGCTGCGGGAAAATAGAGTATAAATTCCATAGTGATTCTGTGGACGTAGGGGAACTGCGCCCGTTATACCGTGTGAATCATTAACTCCATAATCCGTTCTGGATTTCTCGTTTTACAAGTGTCGAAAGTGTAACAACCTTCGTGGGAAATCATTCATGACACGTGTCAGCGTGAACGCCTATCAAAACCTCAACGAATGCGTTCATGTTTTACTGCTTTACTATCAAATAACATTATTTTCACTTCTCCAATACCTTCAAAAACACTTTGCTTTCGTGAAAAACGTATTTTCATCCTTATGTCAATGACTGTATGCTCGAGCAATTATTTCTAACCCGAGTTCGATATTTAATGTACCAAACACCGAAAGCAACTGGTAAACGTTGCAACATTGGCTTTATACAGATTTTCTGTGATATTCATTGTAACAGTCAAATAAAAGTTCTTTAATCGTGGTAAACTTTGCGTTAACATTTTAGCTTCCGGCGATACATGATAAAAGTTCCTCCAGTCTTTGTTCCTCGAACAATGTATTAATTTAAATGAAAAGCAAAAAAAAAAAAAATACGCTGAAAGCTTTAGTTATAAAGCTTGAAATATTTTAATTGTTAACGTGAAGGTTAAAATGGTGGTGAATTACACGCCCGTGAAACTTTTATGGTATAAGTTGCACAGAACTAATTCGACCTTAAAGAATAGGATCATAATTAGCTATGATTTCGAATTTTTAATTTCCCTAATATCTTCAAACTATCCTTTCGTCAAATTAATACAAATTATTCTAAATTAATTTTTGTTCATATCTCCCAAAAGAATTCGTTGCGTTCAATAATACGTTGTATCTATGTAGACCGTTGCCGAGACAGGAACGTGTTAATTTCTCTTACTTTGTCGCTTTTAAATTTTCAACGAAATTTGTCAAAGACTTTATAGTCAGTCTGCACATGGCAAGCATGTTCGCCGTAGTCACCGTCGCACCGTCGAGAATAATAAAGGTGCAGGCGAAATATTACGGGCCGGGCATTTGTTATAATTTAGCCGGTGCGCAGCGAGGTTCGTTCTAGCAGTATCAAAAATATTCGAACGGCGCGTAATTCTGCGGCGTATAAATGAAAAGCATGGGAAGTGTCGGGAGAGGAAAACTTCCTTTTTCAAGGTTCCTTGCCCTGTTCGTCCCAGGGGAGCGAGCGAGCTGCGCGAGAGGGCGTAGGAAAAAGAAGTTTCCCGACAATGCTGCGGTCTTCTCGTTACGCGAAGCCACTTCCATTCGAGGGATCGCGAGTAACTCGCAAATAACTTACGTGAATAAAATGCAAGATAAAAGTCTGGAGTACAGTCGCGTCGGAAAGTAAGTTAACATTTGGTGATATGTAGGCAATGAATATGATGAATAAAATCAAGTTATTGTATTGTTTTTATTTAGGAGGTGTAAGGAAATAAACAAATATGTTAGTAAAACATATATTATCATTATTAAAGATTAAAGACATGTCATATTCATTTGCCTGCATACACCAGTCGTTAACTTACTTTCCGACTCGACTGTATATAAAGAGCTCGGGCGGATTATACAGTCTCGATTTAACCTCGTCTACCACTTTCGCGTAGATCTTCGATAAACTGGGCCATGTTTTCAGTGGAAAAGTTATTAATGATTACGGCACGGATAAAAATGTCTGCCTCGCAAAATGTACTCGCACGGTGGCCTTACAACGCAGAGATTACAAAATTTACAACGCGTCGGGACTGTACTGCGGATTTTTATGCGAAAGAAAAATTGTCCTAAGTGCGAGATACAGGAGCTACAGTGTTTTCTCAATATATGTCCAAGAAATTGCCCTAGCTACAGACATATATCGTCGAGGAGATACTATAGAGTTCCTCGGCGACTTATATAGAGAGTTCGCTGTACTTGAATTCTTCTTTAAATAATTTTAGTGGCCGGGACTCTTTGTGGAAATCAGTGTTTCACAGACTGCGCAGAACACTCGCGTTTTTTCAGGCGCGAATACACTTAATAAAGGACAGAAATTAATGATTATCGACGTTGGTAATTGGTGCTAATTAACTTAGAGTTTTACGTCCTTCGTGGATGCTGAAGCAAGGCTGTGCATTAATGAGACTAGATTAGATCCCGTTCGGTCTTGAGAATTTATTAACTTCTCAAACTTGAAGAGAGTTAATTTTCTTGACCCGAAGAGTGGATATTAATTCAAACATTTTTTACATTGAAATTGTGTAGAATTTGGAACTATTACCCCCTCTGTCCCATAATAATAGCAGCAAGTGTTTTGTTTCATTTCATTAAATTGTTTCATTTCAGTTGAATATCATGTCATTGTAAAAATGAGATGAAAAAAGAGAGTTTAGAGAACGATGGTTCCAATAATTTTAAGCTCGTGCATACAGGGAAAGCAAAACCCTTCGCAGCCAAGGGTCAAATAAACTATTGACTCTATCCTCAGGATACAGTCAAATCAGCCAATCGGCGCGGTTCGTTGTGGACCATGCGAAGACGAAAGTTTTCGTCTAGCGGCACGTTATGCCAGGATAGAGAAACGGAACGGGAATTCCGCGGAAACAGCAATGGCAGGTTGTGTATTCGACCAACAACGAGATACAGCGTGCGGAAGTTTAATAAACAAACTTGTGTCATTTGTCGTTACACGCCCTAGTCCGTTCGGAATTAATGGTGATTCCGTGGATCGTTGTTCGCGTCCCGGGTCTAGTTAGAGTTTGCCAGGCAGACGTAACAACGTGACGACCATTGAAAACGCGAATATCAGTCTTACACGGGGGCCATTACGGTTCTTCAAGATTGTATCGTCACGTTCCACGGGAATTGGAGGAGGGACACTGTTGCATCCTCCATCGTTGCGCAACGCATCGACGATTATTCAACGCATTCTGCTAATACGTTGGAAAATAATGAACGACTCGGCTTCCGTCCGATTGATTCTTTCTCGACGTTGGTTTCTATCTCGCAAGAAACAATATTCGATTAATAATTTTGCACGGAATTTTGCATGCGGATCAAAAATATCAAACGATTGCAATCTATGGTTGTCTCCTAATTACCTATGTTCAGGTAGCCGACAATCGGGTAGGGTTGGGAAAAAAATTGTGGTTGAGTGTGGTAGGGCGGATTTTATGAACTTATGACAAAAGTCGGTTATATAATATTTAAAACACTAGAAAGATTAAAAGAATTTAAAAATATAAAAGTGTCTACGAAAAGTGCTAATTTAAAAGCAGAAGTTCGTGTGAATCGGTAGAAAAATTAACAAACGCGTGGAACCTCGTTTTAATTAATTTATTGAAATACTTTAACTAATAAAGGACACGTGCGCGATACTCGTGACGAACGTAAAACGAAAAACGAGAGGTGACAACGGAAAAATAATAAAATGAAAATTGAATTTGTTGCTTCTCTTTTCTTGTTTGTACCTGATTGCATCCGTTGGAAATAATTTAAATTAAATAAAACAGAAATTAATACATTCCAGTGGAAAGAATTCTTCATTTGATATATCACCATGAAGAAATTCGCTTCCGGCAATAAAAATATAGTGAGATGATTAAGAGTTACTGTGCTGGTTAAAAAATGATTGATTTAAACCTGCTCGGTTCGAGCATAGAATCAATCCCTAGAATGTACTCCTAGGAATGTCCCTGTATTTCTTGTTTGTCCTAAAGGAACCACTCTGCCAGAACAAGCACCCATTGAAAAATTCCTGAAAAGTCGCGATAAAAATACAAAGAAAAATCAGAGCAGAGAAATGAAGGTCTTTCGACGTCTTCGTGTGTACGTATCCACTCGGAGATTAAACCGTAATAACCTCTTGCGTCTGAAGCGCAACAATTTCATCTGACCGGCATGTTGGATGCAAACGTATAAAAGTACCCTTCATACGACACAGAAAAAAAAAAAAGGAAGCGAGCTATCCATGCGTAGCACGAATCGCTGTGATTTTTGTTTTCTATGGCAACCCTCGAGGATTGATCTCTGGCGTCAATGGTCCTCGGTCGAAGCTTCGTTTTTCTAAAAAGACCTTCGAGCTCTTAGAGCCCCACGATCGCAGCCTCCACTCAAGGAAACGTGTTTCTGCTATCGATCCCCACCAAGCGGTATATTAAATGATGGACGGGGCTTGAAATAATAGAATGTGCTGGATCACCCTCGCTTCAGCGATTTTATTTGCACGAGAGAATCGTCACGCGGACGATCAATGTGATTACAACCTCGAACTCGATTCGATGATAAAGAATCTAGGAAATCGATTTTTCGCTGAATTTCGTAGTTCAACTCTTTGGAAACTTCTGTGCCAAATATTACGTTACAATTCGTAATATTGTCGAAGTTTTACAATGTAAGTTGTGAATATGTAAGAAGAATCAACTTAACAGCCAAGACTCCGTAATTCACGATAAGGTAGAGTGACTACGTTACCGACAAAATTAGGCACAAAATGGTTTCACATGTCTCTGCAAAAATCCCGTGACTAACCTCTTGACCCTTAATGTCAAAAAGTACGGACAATTGTTCCAATAAAGTAGAACAAAATTTGGACTTGAACAGTTTATCATTTCTGATCATTCTTTTTTGCTGGAAAGGTAACAGCTGCACGAAAGAAGACTGCATTCGAATTTATTGACTTCGTGTAAGTTTCTCTTGCAAGAAATTTAAAGTTCGAAAAATTTCGCTTTGACCAGAATTCGGAAAATATTAGTTGCGTTGGATACATGTAATTCGCGGCACGTAGTTCGTCAAGGATCTTTGAGCTTCGAAGAAAATCCTTCGAAGAGAGTTCGAGATAGTTGTAGAAGGCTTTCGAACCGGCTTAAAGATTTTCAAGAATGCTTGCGCGGTGTAGGTGTGCTTCAGGGTGTAGGGCGACTTTAATTGGACATCTGCACGTTTGACTCCCAGAACTAGAACCCAGTTCATTGTAAAGTTTCTACGATCTGGAAGAGAAAGACGGTAGTGGAATCCAACATCAAAGATATCACATAAACTATAGTGGGTTTCTCTATATAAGTCGCCAAGACCTGGATGATAAACTTCGCGGAATTGTCCCCACTACAGCAGGGTATACCCCGTGAGGGGCCACGAAGCTCAAGAGATTGGACTTGAGCTTTTCAATTTGTTTGAATGTTCAATTTGGTAGCGAAAATTCGCGAGGGGCCTCGGACGAAAGATCTCCTGGACGATATATGTCGCTGGCAAGACCCGCGTTGTTGACATATATCGAGAATTCATTGTATTAACCCTCGGGCTCCTTCTAGGCTTATACCGGAGTTATTTCTGACCCAGACCGATATTTGGTTACAGTCTTCTTTCGATATAAAGCGATAGCTCGGAACCAGCTATCGTCGTATATCGAACGAAGAAGAAGAAGCGGGGTAGCGATTTTCTTATTTCGAAATAAAAAGCGTCGTCTTATATCGGAATAAATTTGTACACGTTGACGGTCGCTCGGGCTCATCCCTCACGTGAAGGGTCACGAACGACAACGTCGCAACAGTGAACCGTTTCTATAAAATGGGTGGAAGTGATTAAAAAAAAAAAATGTTTCTGTCCAGAAATAGGTTAGAAAACTGGGTCGCTTCCGATTGGGGAAGGTCGAAAGAAGGAAACGCGTCGATCGCCGTGCGATATACGCATTGTACAGGGAGGACAATGTAACGCGAGCGAGATTACCCGGAAAAAGTGGGTCGGAAACTCGCGGGACTTGGCACGACCCATTTTTAAATGGACCGGTAAACGCGACGCACGGGCATTGTGCATGCTGCGGCCGAACCATGTTGCATCGCATTCTCCAGAACCGTATCGAGATACATCCAGTTAGGAGTATTGTCTATCGTGTATTCCGATTGCACACCGACCAGCTTCCATCGAGCCGTTTCCCGGTGGTTGTATCGTTCCACGTCAATAACACGCCGTTCATTTTTATCGGGAATAGAACACCGTCTCGTGGAATAGAGCGCCTCGCCAATAGTCCGTGATTTATTAGGGATCGCGCGGAATACTAAATGATTCGGGACGAGGCTCGACACGAACGTTGTTTGTTCTATAATAGTTTGGATGGGTACGTTTGTTTGCCGAGTTGAAAATTTTGTATTCTCTCGATCGAGAATTACAGCGAGCGAGCAGATATATTGGACATTAATTGCGAATTACGATGTCATTAAATTAAAATTGAAAATTAAAGAATAATAAAGTAATCGGTAATAAGGGGTTGTAAAGTCCATGTGAAGGTTTCAAACGGAAGAAATTTGTTATTTATAAATTTATAATGTCTGAACAGAAATAATTTCTGCGTTACAAATTTTTTAAATTTCAAACATAAATATAAAAAGCAGAAAGGACTATAGATAATTTGGAAAGCTGTATTTCAATTATATTGTATTTCAATCACACATCTGATTTAAATATTTCAATTATATTGTATTGCAATTACACATCCGATTAAAATGATTAGTAATTTAATTAATTGAAAGGTTTGAATTACTTAATTCAATTATGACGTAGTTGAATTACAAAATAACTGAAATACAATGTAATTGAAATATGCAATTGAATGACAGCGTAACTGAATTAGCACAACTCTGTAATAGAGTCGTTATCTTCATGGAATTCACGTTAGAATACCGTTGTCGCAGGCCGAGTACCTGTTCAAGGAGAATCCGGAGGGCAAGATGTTCCAGCCCGAGTATACGAAGACGATGAGGTCAGTGTTGGACGCGATCGAGAAGTTCCAGGACGACCTTCTGCCGCGGGACGAGTTCGACGAGAAGGTGAGGGACTTTCTGAAGCAAAAGACCGAGCAACCCGAGGCCGAGAGCACGTCGAACACCAGCGACACCGACGTATGTGGCGGAAAAACCGAGCCATGTGTCACCCCATGCTTCCGGTATGACGACACCATATCGATGGAGGACGAGGGCGAGTCTCGATCCGATCGACTGACAGATCCCGACGTGGATTACGTCTTTTGCGTCCCGAAAGGAGTCCCTTGCCCGAGCGCACAACTTCTAGATTAATTAATGTACACGCCACCGGGCTACCATAATATTTGGCTGGGCTACGGTTACCCGGAATTTCCATAATCTGTTGATCTGCGCTAGATACTGACTTAAGACCCCGAGACATGCACGTCAGAGTTCCATCATGCATCGTGGTTCTGAACTTCAATGTTGTTCGAACGATTATAGGATCTGTTCTTTGAACTGTTCCACCGCTATGCAAGTCATTTCGAACGTTTCGGTACAACCGGGGACTTTGTGTATTTATGAAAATGTGTGCAGGCGAAATGTACAGTGTGTCCCACGAACTCTGTCCACATGAAACAGCTCGATGATCGAAAATATCGAAAAAAATATGTGTCAAATACATTTCCAAAAACTACCTCTCACAGAAATTTCATCAAAATCTATGTGTCCAGATTTGATATATTCCCCCTTGTCAGATTTCTGCATCATACACTGTATCTGAAGGTAAATCAAAAAATATTTAAAATCTTTTTTTTTTAAGAAACTTTTCTTTAAAATAATGAATTACGGTTAGGTTTAAAAATGACACGAAATTTAAAAAATTGTTTTAATTTAACAGAAATGTGGCAGAAGTTCAAAATTCTTGCGAAATTTTGCACACGTTATTTTTTCAGCAATTTAGGGAGATAAGACGACAAAAATCACAAGAAAAAACATATTCACTCCTAGGTTAAGGGTTACTCTAATGCATTTGCAGCGAATTTATAGAAAGACGTACACAAGAGAAATAAAAAAACTTAAGACGTGTCCTTTTGTAATAATAATATACTGACCTTCATGGACCGCTGACCGCGATTGCCCTACTCTCCCCTAAATTCATGCTTGACAACGTTCCAGCCAAAGGATCTCCTGGTACCACAGAATTTCTATTTGCGACTGCGTTTGCAAAGCTTTGTAGTGCCATAATTTCCTTCTAACAGTCCCTATTACCATCCTCTGGTTGTTTCGGGTGTTTTAATATTACTTTGAATGGATCTCGACGGAAAAGAGGCAGTTAACACTTCGCTAAGGGAATACAAAGCGAGCGAGCGGCGCGTTTCTTCGTCATAAAAATGGCCAAGCAACGGAAATATTAGTCAGCATTAGCCTAATTGTAAACTAACAGAAAATCGCACATCTATAGAAACGAGTAACTTTTGAACCATTGACCTCCTAGGAATGAAACTTGAATTTTCGGCATTTTCTCATAAAAATCTAAAGGATTATATTAAAAGAAGTTAAAAATTTCTGGTTTCCTCAGGTAAAGTTCAGCCTTCGGGACTGTGTAGCTAAATAAACTCATGATCTCGTTTTTGACGACTCTTCTTTAACAGTAGGAATTTCTTTAACAATATTTTTTGACTAATTTGTCTAGTTCCACCTGCTTCACTGTTTTCATTGTCTTCATTTTGTGGAGCTCATTGATTTCTTTAGATTCTTTCCTCTTATTAATTTTTTAGATCTTTTCCGTAACTTTCAGCTATTAAAATTTCGCAAGCCATGTTTCCGATTTTTTTTTTTGTTTATAACCATTAGTGACAAGAATTTTGTATATACGCGAGAATTCTCTGCTGTGGTTGCGATCGCCGTTGAAATGATGGTCCAGAGGCTGGGCAGACCGTGTTGCTAAATATGCATGGCAGAAAGTGCAGGAATATCTGAAGGTGCTGCGTCCATTAGACCACAATGTCAAGGCGAGAATTAATCGGAGCCGTTAATGAAGCTTCATCGACCTGTCCCAAGGATATACATAGTTTTTGCGCGAACTATAGCTGCTGCCTATCGAATTCAAGCTACGAATTAAAGTTCTTGATGCGTAAAAGAGGGCGAACTGAATGCACGGATGCAAATTCTGCATCACAATAGATAAAAATGTGTTTTTTGCACTTGTTATTTCTGGGAACCCTGTGATCTAATATGGAAATTATTGTGTGTATTAAGTAGGAAATTGTCTTTGGTTCACCAAATTATTACCGAATTTATAGAAAATTGGCAATTGTTATCGTATTCGTGCCTCTTGTCATTCGTCATCAATAACAACATTATCTGAATTGAAAGCATTGAAAGCATCTGAAAATGCCAGGTCTCTCTCGAAAGATTCGAAATTCATGCCATATTTTTGGAAATCAATATACAAAAACATAATCGTATCCATTAGTCTCCGATAAATCGATTTACAAGTTGTGGAAAATGAAGGAAAATATATGAAAAACTAAAGCTGCTATCGTCATATGTGTTCGTATTTCATTATCCGAAAATATGGTATGAAAATTACTTTGCTTGTGGCATGACCACAAGGGATGATGGTTTTAATTAAGGGATGAAAGCACGGGCAATATTGTAAAATTCCACATTTATTTGTTTACTAAATAAATTTGTTTTACCGTCAAAGGATTACAAAATGAGGAGTACTTAATATGTGTGTATATGTTCGATAAATTTATCGATATGAAAAGCAAAAAAAAAATAATGAAAGTGTGTTTCAATGCAGAGGTACAAAAGTGTGGCCGACGGACTGTGAATTTTATACATTTGCGACAAAAGGTAGTGAGATTTGAAACAGTGGAAATGTTAACAGAATTTTAAACACTAAACCTATCACGGACAAAATGGTCGGTTTTATATTTTACAACGATTGAAAATTCATTTGTGGAAAATAGTGAAATAAATGTTCTTGTCCAAGCATTTATTATATTGAAAATTAGGGACAATCTTAATAAATTTAGGTTTGACATTATTATAAAACAACATTTACCAGATACTGTTAATTCTTGGTAGCTTTAGTGTTAAAGTCATCAAAGGGAGAAAGATATTGGCACCCGTTTCGTGCACAAAATTTCTATATATGCTTCGTACGGATCCGCGGCAAAGTGATCGACATTTTCTTTTCCAGACTAATCGTTCCAGTCCCCCGTTATACGTTCTCGAAAGAGGTAATAAAACTCCATCGGTTCGGAAATAACTCGACGCGTACAAGGACGTCAAAGCGCCAATTTAGTTGAATTGTATTGCCCGATAGTGTCGGAGCTAGTCCCGGCGCCAATTACAATCTTTTGCATGACTACACGTTCCGCGTTCGAAGTGCGAAAAATGGAATTACTCTTCTAGAGATATAACTAGGCAGAGCACCATGTGTCGAGAGAGAATTTTCAGGGGAGTACAAATCGTTCGTGTAGAATAAAAGTCTTTTACGTGTGTCTACGTTGTCGAAAATATTGGCACGGAAAATTCACGGAAAATTGGCTGTTGTTGTTATCCTTTGCACCCTGATCCTATTTACGGTATGCTTTGCCCGTGGTCTAAGAGCTGTAGTTTCTTTATTATACCCTCGTTTTCTGTATCGAAAGCGTTCAGATCGAAAGAAAACATCATTTCAACGTCATTACTGTTTCATTTTTATACTTCACAGGCATGTATAGTGAAATTTGATTTTTCTTGGTATTCGTTAACATCAACGATTAATTTTTGCGAACGTACAACGAATCGGAAACGATTGAAATTGATACATATCGATATCAGTAGAAACAGTGAGTCATGCTCAGACAGTGTACGTTTACGTATCGCTGCCACACCGATAGCTCCATTCCCTTTAAAAAAGTAAACGATGTAGGTATAACAAATTCAATTCATACAGTAATATAGGATTACGTAAATTAAATTTATTTTAATTAATTGTAAAATATACCTTTCATAGACGACATTAAAAAATTAAAATGTTCATCTTCTTTGCGTATGGTTTTAACAAATTAGGAATAAAATGAAAAAGCATATTCCCATGAAATGAAACTTACTGTCAGATAAAATTGGACAAATATTTAATATTAAAATTACGTACGAGAATAATCTCGAATATCCTTTTTATTAACATAGCAGTTCATCGTCCATGTGTAGGACGAATGCTGCATCGTAAACTGTATTATATATTACTTCGTATTAAAAAAACGTACAGTTCTGTAGCTTCGATTGAATGTTTAAAAATATTGGTAGCATGTAGATGTACAGATGAGTTAAAACACTTTGCATCGTATTTCATTTCAATATATTTTATTCGACGTATGTCCGTCTATTATTTGAAATTCTTTTTCGCTGATGTATGCCGGCGGTATTTATTCTTTTGTTCTTGTCTAACGAGTTCATCGTGCATAACGCATCAACAATGACAATGATTGATTTATTTCCATAAGGCAGCGGGTCGATGTGGCCGACTTTCGAAAGCACAATTAATTCGAACCAACGTTTGGTTTCCCACAGTGTTTCCTGTCGAGAAATTTTATAATTGCTCACTCCTCATTTCTCGAGAAATTTAATAATTGCTTGTTTCTTCTGTCCAGAGAAATTACAGTGTTTCTCGAGAATCTTACGTGCAAGAAAGACAACGTAATTCCCATTTATCTCGGAAAATTTCTCAATTAGGTCAAATCCCAATTAATCGTGTAAATTAATTCGGCTAGACAAGTACATAAAACGAACGTCGCTATCTTGAAACAGATTGCTAGACGGTGGACGTCATAAACGCTGATATTAGTGACGGTGGTAGCGAAAAACGAAATAACAATTTATCAAGAACTGCAAGAAAGAGCGGAGAAAAGATGGCGGTCAGAAGTGCGCTAGAAAGAATAATCGGATTCCTGGTTTCCCGAGAAATCGGTAACACCAGTTTCCCGTACGAAGGAAACGGCGGAATATATTACGTTTTTGTCGGGCAAGCATAAATGCATGTTCAATGAACTCCGTTTTCCGTGTCCCGCGCAACTTTCGTGCGGACTTCGACGGGCAACGATAATCTCCGGAATAAATGAGAAAAAACGAGAGAGAGAGGAAAAAAAAGGAGGGGAAAAGGAAGATGAAACGCGAAAAACGCGTTCGCGTGTCGAGTTGGCGGAAAACGGCCTGGAAAATTTAAGCGGTTCAAATGCTCGGCAGAGTCTCGGGCGTTGATTATCAGCCACCCCCGGCTCGCGTTAATATTTCCCTATGTGAGGACGCCCGTTGGAAAATCCGCCGGGTGACTATGTTCCAGAAGACTATGCGCTCCCTATCGAGCCGTACGCGCTCTTAAGGGGCCAAGGACGATTGTACCATATTGTTCCGTGTCGTGTCTTTAATGCGACGTCGATTTGCTCTTTTCGCCGCGGGCACTTGTATCGCGGCTCGCCTTTCTCATATTTCCTTTGAAAATAAACAAGAAATTACGGTACACCCGGAAAAACAACTGGCGGAAATCTTTTTTCACGGTCGCGCATGCTTCGCCGCACTGTGCCCGAATTAGTGGTTCACGCTTTCATTGCTCGCTGCAAAAAAAAAAACTGACAACCGAGAATAACCGATACCCGGCGATAATTTATGCACTCTTTTATCGATAAATTCAGACAGACGCGTTTTCTTTCGCTACTGCAAAAACATTAACACAGTACCAACATCTCTCCTGGAACCTGTGCTTTTTCAATGACTTTTACTTATCGATAAAAATTCATTTCATCCCTTACTCTGTGTACATTGACAACAATGTTCTTAGATTTTTCTAATTTTTTACTGTTTTATATTTCATCGAATTCCCTCGTAAACGCATAAAATTCTGCAATGCTTACTTTTGTATCGTTCTCTTTCCCACCGAGAACATTACCGTCAATACCGTAATATTAATATCAAAGTAAACAGCTCGCACTTTCAATGTAAAAACAGGAGTAAAAGGAGGAGAAGCGGGCAAATAAAAATGATCTTCAGATTGTGAAAGTTTGCAGGAATTTATTCTTCCATCAGCTTAGTCCGAAGAAAGTGAAGTTAAATGAAATTTTCTTTTCTTCGTCGACGCTTGTAACGAACGAGAAATAAATTGAAACGGTAATCAATTCTATCATCTCTCTCCAGCGTTTTGAAAAATTTCTATTATTTTGCGACGGTATAAACGCGCGGACCTTCACAGTCTAATAATCTCGAGTCTCTTCGCTGCTTTAAATATAAATGCAAATATCGTTAACAATACTTAATCAGTTTCGCGAACTGTTCCAAATTGAACGGTTCGTTATAAAAAGAGTTGTCGTTTACAAAATTCGAATAAATCATCTCGAGCCGTACGTTGTGTCAAACATGATTAACATTATCATGTTAAATCATTAATGGAATCAACGGCGTTCCAGGCTGCACACGTGATTGCTCCTCATTGATTAACATCGTTACTACAATCGGCAATCGCGCGTGAATTTATTCGCACGCTTCGTTACGCTTCATTTGTACATATTTACATATATCCAGGCAAGGACAATGCAGAGTCGCGTGCTAATTAAATTCACGTTCGACCAGGCGTTATAAACGATTCACATATGATCGCCTGTCTCGATAACAGATTCCGCGGCTGCTCCGCGGCCACGATTCGAGTACGATTTTGCGAAACTCAAACGTAATTATCGGGGGCTAGATAGCATCATCGACAACGTAAGGCCGGAACTTAATGAGCCAACGGTGCACCGGACACACTTTTTATTCGTGTTATCGCGAGATAAGTATGCCGCTTTTCTTTTTCGCCACTTTCACCGCTCGGAGAGGCCGGTCGACGCCGGTCCAGCTCCCTCGAACAGACTTCACCCTGGTCGCATAGTATCGATTGTTCCGCAAATATAAATAGGATTGATGCGTGTGCCGGTATCGGTGCGCACGCGACGCTCGCACGTGTCCGCTCTTGCTTTTTCCCTGTTTCAAGTGTCCCGTAATAAATCGCGTCCCGCGAACTTTGTCGGGCACCTCGATCCGTCATTCGTCCGCTTGCTCGCCGTCAAACTCCAGAAACGTCCACGTCGAAATGGTCCTCGCGCCGAATAGAAAGCACCGTGGCGGCGTACAGTCGCCGCCAAAACCATCCCGGCAACAAGTAGTTTCGAACTTACCACGAACACTCGGTCTTGGTCAGTTATAGCGTACAGCAAATGTCCCGATATACACGAAAGAGTAACGTTGATTCAATCGCCGCTTTTGGTCTTAATTACTTTATTTATGAAAATTCGTGACATTTTTATTTCATGGCATTATCTGTCTACCGAGTTCCTATTAATTTAAGAAGAAGGCTGTTATAATTGGATATGATAAAATAGTTGACGAGCCTGGACAAAATGTTTTTAAAAAATGAGGTCCTCCTTCCGAGGCTCAAACAACGCAGAATTTTAAGGAATTTTCGATCAATAACCGGTTTTGGTCGTAATTATTTTATTCATGGAAGTTCGAGCATTCTCGTGACATTTTTATTCCATGGCATTATCTTTCTACCGAGTTCCTATTAATTTAAGAAGAAGGATGTTTCAATTAGATATAATAACCAATAGCAATCGAATGGCACCACTGAAAAATGCTGTATCATTATTCAAAATATTCTTTACATCATTAAATTTGTTTCGATTTAATAAATCACTAAACACTTCAGTATTGTACGAACAAGTTGCACCATTTTTGTATGTACAACATGAAAAAATATATATAGAAGGAAAAAATTCTAGATCGGAAGAAATTTTTCGTTTTGAAGTTAAAATAGCATCGAGTGCAAAGGGATAAAACAGTCGATGAGCCTGGATGAAATGTTTTTGAAAAAATATGTCCTCCTTCTGAGGTTCAAACAATGAATTTTAAGGAGAAGCGGAAAAAATATTTCTCCCGTTAGAACAGTTTTAAAACTGAGACACCCTACGGGAGAAAGTTCAACGACGTCCGCATATTTTTGGAAGCAACTGTATAATGAAAGGGAGTCGGCGAGCGGGGGAACTTTTTGCAAGTCACTTTTCCCGTTAAAGTTCTCGCGACTCCGCTCGAAACAGGGCGACGTTGGCATTAATGGAAGAACGGGCTGAGAAAAGGTAACTTACTCTGGCGTTCCACAAAGGGAACTGTTTTTATCGTCGACGGTGCTTGTGCATCGAGTTGTTCGATCGGAGAGACTATGCAAATCCGCGAGACACGATGTCTTTTTCGCGAGAACGGATTACCGGTAAAAAGAGATTTCCATCTGTATACCGTTTGCATTTCAATCGTGTTACTTTAACGAAGCATTTGTCCCCTTCCCGGGACGCCTAAGGATACCCCGCGGAAATATTACAACCGTCATAATTCCCGTTTATATACGGAATTCTATGGACCGTTCCGAACAATAACAAACAAGCTGTCACACGCGCGACACGCGTACCCGCAGCCCAGAAATGATATATTCCGCTGGCCCGATTCACCGTGGCGAAACAATCGCCAAGTGATTGCATTCAAGGCGCGCGACAGTTAATTACCGTCCAAATAATATTCCCTAAAAACATCGAAATCGAAATCATTAAACCCGTCTCTCCCTCTTTCGGTTCCCGTAACTCTCGCGCCGATCCTTTGAAACAGTACCCGAAATTAATTGATGGCATCGCCCACGAACTCGACGCGTCGCAAACAGCTGGATAATAACAACAATCCAACGTACGTTTATGCTTTGCGGCGGCGTGTCCTCAAAATGTAAACATTTGCGCGGCACATCGAACAACCTGCTCTCTATCCACTAGCCACATTGCACCGGGTCCCTGGTGACCCAGCCACACAACCTGTCGGTACCGTTCGTCAACTATCGACGTACGCTTACATTGTCTTGGTAATTTGTTTTTTTATCTTGCTTTTTCGGACTGTCGGTATATTATGACGGTTAACACGAACAGCACTGAACAATCAACGCGCGACCGAGCTTTAAAAAACATCCCTTTAACTCTCTTTCAAAAGAGAATCGTTAGGTTACGGGTTCCGATTTCTTTATTCGCAGTGAAAATTGTCATTGCAACGAATACAACGCGCAACGCATACGTTTACACCTGGACGTAGATAAATTACAGACAGGTGCACGGGTACCCGTATACCGACGCGAGAGTCAAAACAGCACGATCACTGATTTGAAAAATTTAATTGAACCGCGAGTAATCCGTTAAAGCTTTCGAGATCTCGATTGCCATTAGCGAGATTGAACGAATCGATCGTCCGTAAAAGCGGACGTTCGCAATCGTTCTGAAAACAATTGCGAGACGGGTAGCCGGGAGCGCTCGGCGCCGGTAATTTCGCAGCACTCGTATAGACCGGCGATCGCGCTTAAAAATAAAATGCCCGTTCGCGCGAAAAGGGGGATGGACGATGAATGTCCGGGGTCGCGAAGGAAGCCGCTAATCCGGCCTAATCGACCGAGACCGCAAGCCGCTAATCGCACGGCTGAATTCCCGTCCGTTTGCGATCATCGGGTTGCGATAGATCTCGGAGCGGGATCCTTAATTCCGTGAGCAAAGTTGGCCGGCTGGTGCGCCTCGAGCAACGTATGTATATAGACAGAAGCGGCGCGGCGCGGCCAGTATATCTGTATCTCCAAACACCTGTTAGCAGTGGCTCGTGTGGGCGGCTGGAACGCGTTGCCTTTAAATTCTCGCCGCGATTAGTCCCGGGTGTTTCGAGATCGACCCCGCCGAGAACGTGCACGACCGCCCGGAGTACATGTGAATACGTGTTGCACCACGATACGCTGACGCGCGTCAAACACAACAATCACCGTCTAGCATTAACGTCTTCGCCGAATCGAACCGCTGAAAATCACCGTAAGAAAAATCGAGAGACAAAACACCGAACTTACCGGCGTGTCCTTGGACCGAGTAGTTGGCCTCCTCGCTGGGTAGTATGGTTTCCTCGAGGATGCTCTCGGAAGCGGTCTTGACGACTCCCATGGCTGTGATCGGGGTTCCGTCCGGCGGGGTCCGATGGTTGTTCTACACGCTGAAAGAGGATGCGACGTAATGAGATCGTGGCACGGCGTTTACCTCGGCTCGGATCGTGCCGCGTTGTCTGCCGTTGCCGGAATACTCGGCGCCGTTTCGCCAACTTATTGCGTCTGCGTTCGCGCCTGCGTCCGCCCGATGCTCCCTTGAGCCCTCCATCCTGCTCTTCCCTCCTTGACCCTCGTGTAGATCCTACAACCCCCTGTGCTTCCTACCCCGCTTCCGTCCCTAGCCTAGGCCAGGCTACGCGTCACAGCGTCGCACACACCGACGAACAGAGAACAGAGAACGGTGCGGAACGGGACGGGACGGGACGGAACGGCACGGGGTAGCAAGGCAATCCCTAGGCCAGGGTGAAACGCGGCGTGCAACCTAGCAGGTTGGGGGTGACTAGGGGGTGGCCAAGGAGCTTGCCGGTCCGATCGGCAAGGGAGGGTGAAGGGAGGGGTGCGTTGTTCAGCCGCTTCTCCCGCGTTTACCGGCGCGGCGCGGACAGGGCGGGGTGCGGCGAACACAACACACAGGGGCAATGTCGACCAACTGGGTCTCGGTGAAGGTCTCGGCTGGCTACCCGTGCCGATAGTGCATCTCCTTTTTGCTCGACGTTTTTCCCTTTCGAACTTCGTCCCGTTCGTTATTGTTGTTCCTCTTCCTTCTTCAAGCCGCGTCGCTTTGCCTCGCTATTTATGCACCCGGTGGCCTGACACGCCGAGGGTGATGCCGACCTAAGGGCTCGCTCGACCCCGGCGATTGTTTGTTTATTTATTCCGGGATTCATATCTTTCAGGGGCCGAGGGGCTCGTTGTCCCTAGATTATTTTTTCTCTCCCCCCCCCCCTTTCTGTTATTTTCTCGTACTTATTGTTTGCCTCGTACAGTTTTGCGTTATTTATTCGCGGTGCTGTGACCGCCACTTCTACGACTGATCAACGTTTTATTTCTTTTTTTTTTTTTTGTTTACTTTGGTGTTGTACACTCTGTACTCTTCTGTACTTGTTGATCGGTCATCTATTCATATACAGTCGGGGACGATATTAGGAGAGAGTGGGGTAATTACGACCGCGGGGTAATCGCGAACGCAGATATTTCAGTTTATTGGAGAAGAAAAGCAGATCATGCCCACCCGAAAATCGACAGGTCCGAACGCGTTCAGTGTCAGACAACAAGTCGTAGAGAGAAGCAGAATCCACGGTTTAAGGTAAATACAATTTAAACTTTTTGTTACTTTTCATCTAATTTTTCATGATGTTACTTTGTCATATATAGCCTCCGTAGTGAGAGTGATACATTTGAGATTTATACAAGTAGTTGTAAATACGATTCATACGAGACTTTTGCAGTAACGAATTTTTTGTTGCACGTTTTTAACCTCTAAAGTAAAATATATTGCTGTGTTCGTGATTACACGCTCAGTAGTCGGGTAATTACGAACACTAAAGGTTTCGTTTTTTTATTAAAAGTATATTTTATTTCTAAATTTTATCAATACTGATTACTGTAGGTTATAAATAAATAGTTTAACTATAATTATAAACAATAAATAAACTTGTTTCATACTCGGCAATCGTTTTATTTGATTTTTTTCTTAGGTGTTCGTAATTACCCTACTTTCCCCTACTCTTAAAAATCGCATACCTGTTTTAAAATTGGTCCAAATGACTTGAATCTTTTTTTAGACGTTAGACCGACTAGTTTGCTAGACAAAGAGTGAACAAAAAATTACAAATTGAAGATTGGTTAAAAAATCATCATTTTTTCATCTTTTTATCATTCCAACCAATTGCAATCTAAAACAATTTTTGTTGACTTATTTTCTGGCAAACTAATCAGCGTAATATCTAAAAAAAATCAAATCATTTGGATCAATTTAAAAAAAATTATGCAATTTTTAAGAGTGTCTACTTACATAATATTTTCCCCGACTGTTGTATGTATTCTCCTATAACGAAGACTCGTGTTATGCTCCTTCTTGATACATATTTGTACTCTTCGCTACCCTTGTGCGTTTCTTCAGTACGTATTCATGTATTCGTATAGACGAACACTTGCAGATGGTTTGATTTTTCTTGTTATTTGTTTCCTCTGATTGTACACTTACCTCCTTTGATGTTTGTTTAGCATGTATTCATTTATTCATGTCTGTCGTCGTAACGGGCACTTGTAGACTGATGCACGTTTTGTTCCTTTTTATTTGCTTTTTTTTTATACATTCGTCTCCTTGTATGTGAGGGTTTATTTATTCGTATCTATCATTGTGACGAGAACGTGGCTTTGTTTCGTTGTTTGTAGATTTGTTTTTGTGCATTTATTTATTCATACCGTTGCTGTGACGAAGACTTACATACTGTTGTACGTTTTGGTTCTAATTGTTATTTATTTTCTTTAAATATACATTTATCTTCTTGCATATTTATTTATTCGTATCTATTGCCACAACATGGTCTCGCGGTCTTATTTTCTGTATTCTCACGTACTCTCTCAATTTCGTTCATTTATTACACGCTAATACACTTATTGTTTAAGTCTGACGCGACAGACCGTATAAAGATTGATTTTACAAATTTGACGAGATACTAAATCGGGACCGTTAACGCTTTAATGTGATTGACGTTAAAATCTTTTTATTAAGTGACCGTCAGATCGGCAAAATACCCACTTTCGTAGTTATTGTTACGCTCGTGTGTTGCAATTCCTACGGCTATAAAAAACAATAATCCGTAGCTGCCCACGAGTAAGTGTTATACACCCAGAGGTGATGTGAATCGGAAATAAACGGCTTTTTAAACTGAATGTGACTGAACATGAAACAGCGAATTGCAAACACGAAATGAAACTTTTTACAAAGAGATCGTTTTTCCAGTTGATTGTAGAAATTCAGTTGATTGCACATTTATTCATTTCGCAAACTGGGTGAACTCGGTTCATACAAAAAGGTACGATATATTTATAATGCTTATTAAAGCATACATTAGAATAAGATGCATTTATTATACAATGAACAAAAATGGTAAATCATATATAATTCATTCTCATGTTTTGATTAGATCGACTAAAATGAACTAAAGTAAGGAAGCAGTTTATTTCGACGTCTAAACTATTTCCTACGCTTAGAACACTTTTTAATATTTCTAACGATGACGATGACGATAGACACTGTTAAAAAAAAATGTTTTAAATGCGTGGAGATGATTAAACTCCATTATGAAAAAACAGACATATCAATGTTTGTAATAATATTTTCTTTATTAAATTATATGAAATTTATCTTTCTCGCTAATGGAAATATTTTCCACGGTTGCAGATATGATTAATTACAATGATAGACACTTGAATTGTTTGATTGAATGATTTTTAACACGTTGACTGACAACTACAAGTTATCTCGTAGTTTGTTTACTTGCCGTAATATGATTAATAATATTGTTGCATTAAGAAATGTCATTCTCGTATCAAATGATAAATTATTTACGAAGAACAATCTTTTGCGATGACGATTAACCCTTAGCACTCGAATGGTGACTATAAGGCACCACTAAAATTTACTATATCATTAGTCAAAATATTTTTTACATTATTAAATTTGTTTGTATTTAATAAATTACCAAACATTTCAGTATTGTACGAGTAAATTCCACCATTTTCTTATGTATAACATGAAAAAAAATATATAGACGGGAATTATTCTAGGTCGCAAGAAATGTATCGTTTTGGAGTCAAAATAGCTTCGAGTGCAAAGGGTTAAATTAAATTGGATTTCTACACCGGAATCCTGAAAAGCATCGTAGTCAACGTGTTAAACTCGAACAAATTTTCGAGGTCCATATTTTCGTAGCAGCATCTTAAAATATGTATTCCAAACTGTCCGCGAATCCCTTCGGGAATCACTTCGCGTAGAAGGCAGCTTCGTTCATCAAGCCACTCCCGTGCACGTTCCTAAATCTGCTTCGACGTCGCAATTTCGAATTTTCATCTTTCCGTTTAACACGCGCGTGCTTTCCTCCTTTAATTACGATCGACGGCGTGTGCTCTACATCGAGCACGCCTCGTTTACTCTTACGTGTCCGCAAACGGTATCAGTTTTCACTCGGCGCGGTTCCAGCACGTGCACGACCTTGAAACTGTACGCTGCGAGGCCGGGGGTGCTTGAACTTACACGCGGCCGAATTACCGTCACGCGTTCTCGCCATTTTACCGACCCGTCCCCGACCGGGTAGCCTACCCGGCAGACCATCTCCGCAAAGGCGACGTAACATTCCTCCGGTGGTCGCATGACCGAACGCTGTGTTCCACACGACACGCTAACGACGACACGCGAGCCGGTATCATAGCGCGCAGCCCTCGCGTCTAATGAAAAAGCCCGAGGGTTACCTAATCACGGTTCCAATACCGCTAATTTCGCGACGAGGAAGCTCGCGACAGGTCCCAACACACCGCTGCGGTGCTCCGACGGTAAAAATAACCGTCCAAGGATGCATAGACATAGAGAGGGAGAGGGAGAGAGAGAAAGAGGAGAGAGGGAGGGGAAAAGAGAGAATGAGAGAGTGTTGAGTTTATTAATCGGAGCGTATCTCGCGAGGCTGCTGGTTTCCAACCTCCTCCTCCCCAGTTATTCTTCATCTCTTTCCCAGATGATCCGTGGCCTGGCCCGGCCCGGCCCGGCTCGGCCCGGTATTCCGTCGTCATTACCCTCGCTCTCATTGAATTTCGCTGGTGCTCCGGTGCACGTCACGTGGCGCGAGGTCACACACCATAAAACCCTCAGCTAGCCCAGCTGCGAGACTTGTTGCTCGTAACACAACAGACGAGCAGCCTTTCCAAGACGGCCGACCCTGCTGCTTTCTCTGCGTCGTCTACCTCTCTCCCAGACTACGACGGACACGTGGGCTGGCTCCGCTGCCCGCCTGATAAGGATGCAAGGATTTCAAGGACCGCTTCGATCGGGGTTTACCCAAGGTCGACCTCTCCCGTCCTAACCCCCGGAGCTGCGTTCGCGAGCACGGTATCGCGGGCACGACAACCGCGCCGGCGTTCCTCTCTGATTTTCGACACCGACGACCACCCTCGCTCCCACCCCCCCCCCGCGCCGCCATCCTACACCCTTATCAACCTCATACTGCATCCCTTTCGCCCACTTCCCCGTCTCGCTCCACTTTCCCTACCACACCACGGCCATACGTTTTACGTACGCGTCGCTTCGGCGACGCACTGTGGCGAATTCGGACGAAATTGCGGGCGAAATTAATACAGGGCGTCATGTAACCGGTGACACAACTGGATAGGGGTTGATTCTACAGGGTGTTCATGCTATTACTAGCCAGCTTTTTTCTTGCAAATAGTAAATATTAGAAAAAAAATGAAAGAGGAAAAAGTACTACTGTTTTTTATACGCAACACAATGGCGTATGTAATTTTGTTGTGCTCATACTATTTTGTTAGATACGAAGGTGACCTTCAATCATTTAAATGGAATGCTGTATATTTTTGTATATCGCATGAAAGCGTGTGTCTAGACGAATTTATCCGTATACTGCACAGTGACCTTCAAGGTGATGTAAGGTCAGAAATAGAAGAAACATTTTGAATAGTTTCATACCAATGTGTTTACAAGTGTTCCTTATTTATACGAATCAGATGATGTTGTCATTCACATTCAGAGTGTTGAAGGTCAACGGTAGAGGTGTATAACGGATTGAGTAGAGCTCAAGGTAGAGGTCACGGTTTTTAGATTTCAAAATAATTGATTACTGGGTCCCCCTAATATTTGCATCAGTGAACAAATATGTCTTTGAAATGTATAATGGATCTATTTATCAATACTACCTTGTTCACCGAATCCCAAGATCATCTATTGCGAATCAATCGCGAATCATTGCGATATTTTTCAGAATATCCTTGTGGGGGTATGTCATCGCTGCGAAATTTCATATTGCCGTAACAATATCTTTGTACTATTTTAATTTAACTATCTTAGAATGAAAAGACATTTAACTGTCTCTTCTGAGGGGAGTAAATCTGGTAAGCTACTCAGATGTCTCTTCCGAAATTACATGAAATTATGGTACTTACGGTAATATTACGGAACTTTTCATTATGCGATGCATATTATGATGAAATATAGTTCCCAGCAAATAATATGAGTTATAAAATCATGTTTGAAGCATTTTTTTTGGTGGGGGTCACCGGTGCCCCCCACGGCGCTGTAGGGAAGTATTACTTTTTTTTTTTTAAACAATCGTGCTTCGGTTGCTAAGTGATTACTCTCAGTGTTTCGAAAAAAAAAAAAAAAAATTATTTTGTATGTTCTATATTGCATTAATTTCTTCAAACCATTATAGTAACAATGGTATTATTGAAAAATTGATCATTATCCATATTTACTATAATTATGTACTTTTAGTATTGACCACGCCGCCGGTCACCGGTGGCCCCCACGGCGCTGTAGCAAAGTCAAGTGCCGGTCACCGGTGACCCCCACGGCAGTTAACGTGTTAAGGGCAATTAGGGTACTTACGATAGGGCCATGGGCGTTTACATCATCCAATACAGGATGTCCCATTTGAAGATTCGCACCTAATTATCATATTGGGCGTGTATAACGTGTTTCATGATAGATTCATCGACCTGCAATTAGTTGCTCTTCGGAGGTCATTCAAGGTCGATGATTCTAACGGTGTCCAGAGTCATTCCTTCGAATTTAAGAGAGGCTGAACAACTTCAAGGGCGAGTAACAAAGGTACGTTTCAAACTGTGGTGAAATACCTCGAGTGATCTTGATTGTCCTCCGAACATCAATATATATTATATGTCAATGGAATCGTCTCGAATTGGGCTTCGAACGGTCACCTTAAAAACTCGGAGACACCTCTACCTACAGATGATTTGTGGTCGCCATAAAATGCCCCCCACCGAAACAGAAAAAATTTCACGTGACATATTTTCTGAAACGACGAGCTAAACTTCAACGGTGCACCCTGTACATATCAATAAAATTTCGTGGAAAATCCTATTCAATTAGAGTAAGATTTCCGTAAACAATATATGTATATGTATATATATATATATATATACACACATACGTTCGAGTTTGTAGAGTGATTTCTCAATATATGTCCTTGATATTGTCCAATATATCCTCATAGAGTATTATAAAAAATATTATATAAAAAATCTCGAAAAATCCTGAGTTCACTCATTAGTACAGTCTCCAATTTTACAAGTAAATTATTTCAGTCACGTGTTTAAACCTTTTCGAAATGAAAATAGAAAATCGACGAAAAATTGCGAAAGAAATGAAAATTTGCCTCTAAACTCCACCACTCGTATTGCCGGCGGAGAATTAAAAAAAAAAAACTATTTCGTACTTCCATTTTGCGGGCCGATAGAAAAACCGACAAACTACCAGGGGAACGTACAATGTTTAGCAAAAATAAAAAAAAAAGGAAGTCGACGACTTCGGTCAAATTCGCAACAGTGTTAGCGCATCGATCCGACGATCTCGCGGGTCGATCTGTTCATGCGTGCAAATGCACGCGTGCAATAGCGCAACTGGTGTAGTCACCGATCGATTTGAGTTCATTGTATGCTGACGTAGCGGCGTTGCATCCTCGACTTTTTCCCTGGGTTGCCTGGGACAACGCAGGCCGTGTATGCGCGCGCCTATAAGAACGTTTCTCCGCGTTTCGTCCGCGGCCACGTGTCCTAGACCGCTGCAACCTGGATACGCGCCGCTTTGTCTAGTACCGAGTCAAGGTCGACGGTGCTCAATCCCGTGTCCCTCGTCATTCAGAGTTTTTCCTCTGAATGGCTGGGTTTCCACATTTCGGACTCGATGGGAAATCAGATCTTATCGACCAATTGCGTGAAAATGGATTTTTTCGTTATGTTTAGGAACGGCGGCTACTCCGGAGCTTTTCCTATTCAGATTTATTAGGTTTCTACTTCTTGTAAACGATCCGCGTTTTTCCAGCATATTTCCGAACGCGGGGTTAACATTGAGTCAAGGTCGACGGTGCTCAACCCCCTGTCATTCAGTATTTTTTTTTTCCCCGAATTGTTACCATTTTTCTAGATTCGATTGTAACGTGACCTTGCGGGTCGATCACAGAGGAAGTTGTTTTTTTGCTTATTATTCACCCACCGTTGCGTTCCAGTCCACTTTCTTGTTTTTGATTTTCTCGCGGTCGTTTTACTGTTTTTAATCTACTCCTCACTTTTTCAATGGTGGTTTCATGTTTTAGGAAAGCATAAAAAATTCTTTTCTCAGAATCTACCGTGTGTGCCGAGATCTCGGCGTTTGTATGTTTATTATACGCGTATGTAAATGCTCCACCGCTGTTGTGGTTTTGACATGTTTAATGACTTGAAAGTATTTCTGAAGGGATTTATTTCACCATGAAAAAGGCAGAATATTTCCTTCATTGTTGGACGTAATAGGGCTAATGAAGTTTGAAACATTCTTTGATACTTTAAAATTAACTTTAGGAAGACGACTTTTTTCAAGTTTACAAAGTATTCGAAAGGTATCGTTCCTTTCGTGTAGAATATACTTAAAAAAAAATCGCTTTTAAAGAATCTTTGTTAAGGAATGTTTTCCATCAACAATCCTGTTATTGTCATCTATACTTCGTTTATCCCCAACACACCACTCTAGAAAATTTGGAAAGTTACCCCATCTGTGGAAGCGTTTCCCAACAATTATGTTACGTTTCTCAGGGATCGCTACTATTATCGATATTTGTTTTTTTTTGTTGCGTTTTCAGCGTACAGCGTCGTCGTTCCTAAGCAACGTTCTACATTCTAATTGTGCTTTCCCGGCGTCGCATTGCTGAGAATACTACTGTTAGTTCTCTGAAGCATTGTTGTACTATTGTTATTTACATCCTTTGCTATTCTCATTAATTCTCAAGCCGTTATAAACATTGATATAACAACAAATAATTCACATTTCCATTAAAAGTAGTTTACCCTGTTGCAGACAATCAGAAGACAGCTATTGTAATCATTGGAGACACAGATGGGGCTGTAAACTGTACAGTGTAAGCAGGCATTCAAGACTAGTTTATCATTGGTAAATTATTATATTGACTTGTGCAACAAATACTGACGCATTACCGGGCAACGGTATTTCAAAATCTATGATTCATAGCCAATGGTTTCTTAATCGATAGCTTTTAAGCTTAAGCAATTGTTCCATAGCAATTTCAACGGTGAACCCAGAAATCACCCCAACAATCTAATAACTTCTCTTGGAATTTGAAAAAAAATTTTTGAAATTGTTTTACGGTTCGAATAGATCGATATCAGAAAATTGAACTTTTGAATGTCACTCCCTAACAAGAAACGAATTTCTCGGAATTGTCCAGCACTATACCTCCTAAAATATGGTAATCCTTCCACAGCGCCGTGCTCCACATTGGCATCACGAGCCAGCCATAATTTCACGACGTTGATTGCTAACGGCTTAGGTCGAACGTCACTACTTAATAAGTATTCACATCGAAACAACTCTAAATGTCACCGTGCACCCCAGGCGCGGCTTAATAATGAGGCCCATTGGGGGGGGGGAGGGTGTCACGCTCCGTGTTCGATTAAAGTTTTTAATAGAATAAACGAAAGGCCGGCGTTCGACTAACGGTTATTAGTTGTGCGGCTGGTCACGTGTACCGCCACTGAAATTGTTTAATGGTCAAGTGTACCAATCGATAGCCGTCATCGGAGGGTGCTGGCGCATTAGCCGGGCGTTACAGAGTCGGATGAAATTTTAGAGCCACCTCCAGCACCTCCGGTATCGATTCTTCGAGCGCAATACCGCAACGCGAGGCCCGGTCGAGCTGAGTCGATCTTTTGTTCGACAATTCAGTGCTACGAGCGGTTCCGAGCTGTTCTGAAATAACCCGGGTCCCAATACAGTGGCGCACGGTTAAATTTACACCGGTTCAGCAGCCGACAGATAACACATTGAACGCCACGTGAGGTTACACTCTGCTCGTCACAGTCAGTCGCAATAATGTTCGGCCGCTCTTAAAAGGAAGATAACCCCTTCAATGCTGGACCACGCGATTTGAATTTCTGTGAGAAGTTGGGACAATTAATTTACTAGTTGATGTGAAAAAGAAATTTTGATAAAATCGCAATTGATTGGATTTGCAGAGAGAATGCTAAAAAATTTAAGTTAAAATATTGAAAATTTAAGTTAAAAAAATTTTGTTTCTTTTATTCTTTTCTCGGTGTACTGTGATCTACACGAAAAAGAAAAACATGTAGCCCCTAATTTGATTTGGCGTCACAATGTGTTAAATTCTTGCGAGTAGGACATCTTTTTTCCAAATAATTGACTCACGCACGGGTCCACAACATGAGAGAATCGGCGTAACGAGGTAAAGCGAGATAAATCAGTTAGAAGAAAATGTGTATATGTCGTGAACCACAAAGAGAGCAAGTGCTGCTATTAATCAACACATACATCGCTGTTTGTATTTCTTGTATTTTTCATCCCTTTTTAATTTTATGGCTTTGAATGACTACGGTCATTGAAATTTCCTTCAGAAAGGCTACAATCGTAGGTCTTCGAAAGTAATTCGATTTGATAAAAATAAGTTGACCTTCAAATCTCCTAAGTACCTCCATCTGAAAATGATCGTAGACCATGTGTAGTGCCCCTTCGAAGCCAAACAAAGTCTGAAACGTTACTTCTCATTGCTAAAGGTATAGAAGTTATTCGAGTGGCTCGTCTTAGGTAACTCATGCTGTATTTTTACAGAAACGGTGTCCGACGGTGGACGATCGAGCGAGCGGATTAAAATCCCGACCGGAAGGTGGCGTTCCCTCGAACACATACGCGACCTTGGACCATATACAGTCAGTGAACAATGTATTCGTTCACCTTTCAAAAACAAATAACTTTTCTAAAATTCGAGCAAAGGGCTTGAATTTTTTGGAGATGTACAAAGCATTAATTTACTAAGTAATGCATGAATAATTTTTTTTTAAATTGCTATTAGTCATAATTGCGAAGAAAAAGGCAGAGGTCACGGTTCTTAGGAGTTTTAACTGTCTGTAACGAAAATATAAAAGCTGCCTTTTGTTGATCTAACAATAAGTACATTTTTTATGCGCGCATAAAGTTACATCGAAATCGATCATAGCCCATCCTGTATAAAGTATGTTCGAGATACAAATGTTTATTCTATATGTTTTATTAAGGTATTACAATGAACGTCTGCCGTGTCAGCCATTTTTTAAGTATCTTGTGACCTCATGTTCCCGTTATCGTTTCGTCGCTGGATTCTCGGCTTGCCTACACACGTACTGTACCTATGCCGGATCCATAAGTATATATGGTCTAAGTACGAGACAATGTACGTGACGTTCCGTTGACAACACGAAGGCGTGACACCGTTAATAAACGGAATTTAAATGGAACCGTTGATCCGTCGCTAACGAACTTGCATAACTGGCACAGCCTATGTTCGTGCCTAATTGTCTGCCGAACCACGATTTTCGATCCGGAGGCTCGCGCGTACCTGGTCGTTGGTTGTGCACGCTCTCTTCGAAAAGTGCAGTGACGTTTCACTAAAATCGGTTAAATTTACACGAGTCAGCCCCACTCTTCCGCCACTGATCATTGTCAGCGCATTGAGCTCCGTGAAGGTTCATTGGTCCAGTAGTCAGTCACTTTAAGCCAGTAGTCATTTAACCTAAACTTCCTTATTATTAACACAGTTTGACTTCCGATTAACTGTCACGCATTAGGACAAGCAGCGGGGTCTCATGAAAGACACAAATTTGAGAATGTCGTGACTCCTCGACAGGAATTTATGGAATCCAGTGAATTCTCGATATATGTCAACAACACGGGTCTTGCCAGCGTCATGTATCGTCCAGGAGACATGTCCCAGCCGTGTTATGTTTACATTCCTCGGATGCCTCTCGCAGGATATATCCAGCCGTAGTGGGGATAATTCTGCGACGTTTATCATTCAGGCCTTGGCGACATATATAAAGAAATCACTGTAGGTTGTTCCCATTGAAGCATTTACTGTCCCAATAATATTGTAATAATATTGAAATCTACTGTACTTTATTTTATATTTTTCAAACAATTTTTTTTTAATATGAAGACACGAAGACATAGGAAGTGAGGAATAGGCTGTGCTCGTTCAAATGTATAAGAACTTGTTAGAATGTCAGTAAAGTCCTCCTCGCAAGAAATGAATCAATTGCCGGTTTGACGCCGGCGCTATTTCTGAAGTTGCTACTTGCGATGAAGTTCGACACGGGTAAAACTAAATGGTAATCGCAAGGAAACAGATCAGAACTGCAAAGAGAGTGGTATAAAACTTTCCTCGCCGATGCATTTCGAAGTTTAAACTCATAAAGCGAGAAAGCACAGGTTTCTAACTTTTTGCTATCCGTCTTTAACTTCGTATAAAAAACCGACCGTTGAAGCCGTTGAAGAGCTGTACAACTGTTGATCGTATAACTTTATACATTACACATGCAAATTACTGATTTAAAATCACTCCAACTGTATTTATAGAAGAGAATCGCGCAAACTGTTGCCAGTACGTAACACTTGAATACTATCTCAGGGTGAATTATACACAGTAAATTCTCGGAACAGTCTTTTCTCGATATTTGTCGCAAATACTTGGCTGATAAAAGTCGCAGCACTATCCCCACCACCGTGGGGACGCCGAGGAGTGTAAACATAACATAGGTCAGACACGACATTCAGCGTGGATCAAAAAATAGTATCTCCTGGACAATGTATGTCGCTGGCAAGACCCGTGTTGTTGACATATATCGAGAAAACACTGTATATGTCAACAATACGGGTCTTGCCATCGTTGTATATTGTCCAGGCGACATACCAAGCCGTGTTATGTTTACACTCCTCGACGTCCGAGGCCTCTCGAACAGTGAGGATAATTCTGCGACTTTTATCATCCAAGCCTCGGCGACATATACAGAGAAATCACTGTAAATTGATCATTTAAAGTACACTTGGGGTGTCTTTGATGGTAGAAACGAATGGATGATTGTTCATACTAGGAGACTCTTCGCCGATCTCAAGGATTTTTAGGGTTTAATTAATTAATTAATTTAATAGGTGCAGATTCAATTGCAACGACTGAATTATTCCGATTTTGTGGGATTGTTTTTGCAATTGTATTACTACTCGGACCTTTTTTTTATTTTTCCTAATGGACATCATTTCATGGTTTGTATTAGCCTCCTGCTCGTAACAACGCCACGATTTCCATGACAACGTAATTTTCTACAATTAACCTATTTGCACCTCTCTGATTCCCGGTATCCAAGATAAGTGGAAATTACGGTGTTGTGTTTCTTCACTGTTACTGGGAATTGTTAAACAAGGTAAACGAGATGTAGTTGCACAGATCAAACGTGCGTACCACGACGGTTTTGCGTTTCACGATTCGAATGTGGCTGATGCGACGTTGCATCATAAATTCGGTGTATTGCAACGGCGCATGCCAGCTAATTGCTCCCTATTCCGATACGAATGTACTTTTTGAGGTGCAGTTTGATATCGATTCGGCTTATTACACGTTCAATCGAAGACGCATCTATTGGAGCCACGTTTCGGTGGTACGTGATATACGTTAAAACCATTAGAAGTGTCACTGCCCACACTTTGCTTTCATTTCCTATTTCATTTACTCCATTCCATTTTAAACTCATAAATTGATATCCCGTGAAAAAAAAACTAAAGTAATATGAATATTATAAATACCGTTTTTCACGGTAGTTGCTACTTCTCTGTTTTTTTTTTTCAACTTATGTTACCTTGCCCGATATTGTATTCCTTCGTTGCGTGTTATACCATAATTTTCCGTCATTTAGTTTGTTTATTAAAGTTCTTTGTCGTGTGCTGTACTGTTATTTCTCTTTACCCGGTTCGTTTATTACATTTCTTTGATGTATGTCCTGAAGTCGTTTCTTTTGTCTAGTTCGATTAAAATTTGTTATTGCAGTCGAGATTATTCCTCTTGTAAAACATGAACTGAGATTTATAAATGCACCTTGTCTTATTAATTTATTTGTCACACATTACATTAAGTATCACAAGTTACAGTACCTACTTTGGCATAGAATCTCACTCCAATAAATTCGAAGTTATAGTTGGTTATTATTAGACAACGGATCTTTATGTAAAATAAAAATTTTCTACCGGAATTGCAACAAACTGGAGTGAAGTAGAAATTTCTTTTCGTTCTTAATATGTTTAATAGATTGGAGATAATATAACAATATTTTAAAATTCTTCTGATGTTTTTACTGTTTTAAATTACGCCATTTTTGTCTTGAATGCATAAAATCCGCTGTCTAGTTAATATGCATGATATCAAACCCTCCCCTCTCGAATCTCCTTGTACTGTTTCATTTATGTATTCCTTTGCTCTCAGCAGAGTTGTGCTAATTCAGTTACGTTGTAATTCAACTACGTTGTAACTGAATTACATAATTCAAACCTTTCCATTAATTCAATTACTAATAATCGAAGTACAATATAATTCAAGTACAACTTTTCACATTACGAATGTTCGTTTAATGAGTCTCATTAGATGATTGTCGTTATTTTTTCCTTTAATATACATCGTAACCTAGGTAAAGTAAAGACATGTTTCCTTTTTCTGCTTTTTATATTTATGTTTGAAATTGAAAAAATTTTGAACGCAGAAGTTATTTCTGTTCAGATATTATTTTATACATAATAAATTCCTTCTGTTTGAGACTTTCACATGGATTTTTCAACCAATAAGTAATAACCTATCACTTTATTATTCTTTAATTTTTAATTCGTAATTAATGTAATTTAATTACAAAGTATTTTGTAATTGTACTTCATTGCAAGTACGAATTACATTGTCATTTAATTGAACAAAGATCTGAATTATAATTTAGAATATGACTGAATTACAATGTAATTCAATTACTCTGTAATTATGATTCCTGGAGTAATTCAATTGTAATTCTGCACAACTCTGGCTCTCAGTTTGCGTGTGACTTATATAATGCAGCTGATGTTAAACGAAAAATGACAGTGCTTCTTTCTTCGTTCTTCGTTCGAGTTTCGAATTGAACATTTTTGTTTGACCTCGGAATCTCGAGGATCTAGTGAGCAACAAGTGACAAGCACCAGCCACAGATAAATCCGATAACGACACGATCTGCAACTATCTCATCCGCGCAGTCAGCGACGTTCCCAGGGCCGCTGTCAGATTTCTCACCTTGTCCGCCCGCGCGACAGAAAGGTTCACACGCGTGTGAAATCCGCGAATAACGAGCACGCCGCGAGTTCCGCAATTAAAGGTTCCAGAGAACCGGAAGCTCGTCTTTCCTTGAACGACATCGGTTCTCCTCGGCGCGTCGTCTCCGTTCTATATATATATATTTTTTTTCAGAACGCGTCTCGACAGAACCTACTTTTACGCGGCCGATTCAGCCGACGCAATTAAACGCGGCCGAGTGCGAAGCCTGGCATTGTGCCGCCTTCTTTTCTTCCCTGTCTTTTTTTCCATATCTAAACGAAATAATGTTCGTAACCGACCTTTTTCTCGCGGAATGAGGCGTGCAATCGTAAACCAGATCTCCGCGCCGCCATAGTCCGTCGACAATGGGAACAAATGAAAAACTCAACATTCATGGTGTTGTTTAAAGCCCAGATATCCATAACAAAGGTAAATAATTAATATTAAAACGAACACACAAGTATTCAACCTTCGAACTCCTGCGAGATCTATGCCGGGAGTCACTTCTGGTCCACGCTGATATTTCTCTACACTTTTCTTCCGATACAAGGCAATGGCTCGGGACCGGTTTTCGCCGTGTTTCGGATGAAGAAGGAGAGGGGATAGCGACTTTCTTATTTCGAAATAAAAAGCGTCATCTTACATCGGAATAAAATTGTATACATTGACATGGATACTTCACCTGCAAATGAAAAGTTTCAATTAGATTTGATTTACCATTCCTGCGAATGTCTTCGTTTTATAAAAGTGATAACTTTTCATTATCCCCAGAATTGCTGGTATGTACTTGTTATTTCGATGTTGGCTTGTTCGTTTTCTTCAGATCGAGTTAATAACGTAAATGTGAACGCTACTGATGGCTTTCATGAAGGTTCCATAAAATACTCCTCGAAGCTAATTATATTGGATGCGTAGATTGACATTGTCGACGAAACTCGATAATTATATTGTCGACGATCTCAAGGTATTCATGAATAGACACTGCATCCATGATTGGCGAAAATTATGTCGGTGAAACGTTTGTCGATGAAATGACTGTCGGCGAGGTCAGGGTAACCCTTTTTTCCGCTGGCCAGCCGGAAAAACGTAGCTACGTGACGAAACCGTGAACAGCGTAATTAGACTGTGAACGCTTCTACACGATTCAAGAGTGCGCGTGGGCGTATGCCGTGGAATGTCTTGATCAGCGGCCGTGTTGGTTCACGGAAAATTGAGTCGCCGTTTGAGGAATGGCCGCGATCCGGGCTCCCATGCGACTGTTAGGTTACGTTGCGTTGCGTTGCGTTGCGTTGCTCGCGATCGATGCGTGCAGATGCCGAGGTGCATGCGGAAATGCACCAAAAGGTGTAGCGGAGCGCGAAAGGATCATCGATGTATACATAATGGAGGCTACACTCCGCGACAAAAAGGTGGCACACCTGAGATATTTAACGTTTCTGTAATTTTTACGTAATCGAGTAACGCGTTTCAGTAGCATGTTAGCAGGATAATCGTGAAACTAATAAGGAAAAATTAGAAATTTTTCTCGGCTGCAAAAACTAGATTTACCAAGTTAAGTGCTAAATATTACCTGTAAGAATCTCTGGGTCAATACACCTGATTTATTTAACGTTTCCGTAATTTTTACGTAATCGAGTAACGCGTTTCAGTACCATATCAGTAGGATAATCGTGAAACTATTAAGGAAAAATTAGAAATTTTTCTCGTCTGCAAAAATTAGATTTAACACGTGCCAAATATTAAACTCAGAGATTCTTACAAAATCAGAGTAATTTAATTAATGAAACAACAACTAGAAATTTAAAATGTGTTATAGGGGATGCTGTCTTAACCCTTTTGAATTCGAAAGACTCCAATAAAATTCGGTTTATTTGGATATGTTATAATTAGACAGCGGATCTTTATGCATTTATGACTTATGGAAGTGTTCAAAAAATGCTACAATATAAAATTCGAAAGAATTTAACACGATTTTTATTTGCTTTGGATCTAGAAAGGCTGTTCCCATTAAAAATAGGATTTTATTTAATTCCACTTTCTTAAAATTTTTCTATAAAAATTGGAAATTGCATAAACATCCGCTGTCTAGTTATAATAAAAATCAATTTCTAAACCCAGTCAAAAATCACTGTCAGTCGTATGTGACTGACGTGGCAGTTAACATGTCAACACTAAACCTACCAAGCACAAAACATATAAAAGTGAAACGTCTCATAGAAGGGAGAAGATTGAATTTATTTAAACTTTGTACGATTTTCATTATAATATGTGCTGGAATAAAAAAGTCAATTCAGTAATTTCCAAATGTGGATAGACACGTTCTTGTTATTTTTGTAAAATAATGTTAAGTAGTCAGTTTTAGTGCTTTGTAAATCTAGTGTTAAAGGGACATTGAAGGTGCAAAATATGAAAGAAAACCTTGCATCCAATATTCTACACACGAATAATAAAATATAACACTAATGTACTACAAACTACATTATAAAATACTAATGTAAAGTGTACTTACTTCTGAATCTTCTGTGCCTCCGTCGGATCCACAGCACAAAATTATTCACTCACGAGAATAGGTCCGAATAAGTGAACAACAATCACTAAACTCACAATAACTACACAACACACTTAACGAAATCGTGACAGCAGACGAGAAGATGTTACTCCGACCACGAATAAAATAATACTGCGATTTTAACCGTTCCCCTCCCACGGACGTGTGATACGAAAACGGAATTCCGGGAAATAGGGTCGGCGCCCCGCCATAATTTTTTTTGTTGGTTTTGTATCTAGTGTTTATAGACCCTCAGCGTCTAACCTGCCTAGGATAACCTGACCGTACCACCTCCGTGGAAGGGGTCATTGTTAAAATCGCAGTATTATTTTGTTCGTGGTCGGAGTGACATCTTCTCGTTCGTTGACACGATTTTATAAAATGTGTTGTGCGTGTGTGTTGCGTGTGTTGTTTAGTGATTGTTGTTCAATTATTCGGACCTATTCTCGTGAGTGAATAATTGTGTGCTGTGGATCCGACGGAGTTACAGAAGATTCAGAAGTAAGTACACTTTACATTAGTATTTTATAATGTAGGATTAATATTCGTATGTGGAACATTGGATACAAGGTTTTCTATCATATTTTGCAACGTATATTAACGATCATTAATGATTTGGTATATAGTATAATTTAATGTGGTTCAAATAAGATACTACTTTAAATCAAATATTTTTATTTTGATAACCAGATAGATAAAATGAAATATTTTTATTTTGTATTTCAAATATTTCCTTACAATGAAAATAAGTTGAGCAAGTAGTTAATATTATAAATTATAATTTTTAACATGAGAAGCTATAATAGTTAGCAAAGTATTATTTGTAGTTTAATTACGAATATGTAACATGTTGATAAACAGACTACAATATCGTAATAACATTACAGGCAACAAAATATCATAAAAATATAAGTTACTGTCAACTATTTGAAATACTATTTTACACAGTCCTACACACACCTACTCCGATCACTTTTTGAGATGTTGAAACTTTTTAACGAATATCTCGGAAACTAAAGCTGAGCGGCGGTAACATGTATAGGAAAAAGTTGTTCCGAATGATGACCTTGACAACATATTTCAAGGTCATCAAAATCGGTGAGGAAGCCCCTAATGTAAATAATTACCATATGTTTTTATAACATTCGACATTTTCATCATCGTATTTCTACAGTCGATAAAAAAAAATACATTTCATAACTGTAAATATTTTGACCTTGAAATGTCCTCGGACGTCTCGCCCTCTGATGTTTTTTCCTATCGCAACGTAGTACCCCAATTTGAGATTTCAACGTTCAGATAATACGATTGCCCACTTCGGTAGATCGTCGCAGTGACCAATGTGATCGAGATGGTTTGATCCAATAAGCAGAAACAGGAAAAACAACTCCGCAGATTTGGCCCGCAAATTATACCGGCCATAATACATCCCCGGCCGAAAGGAATAAATCGTGGCGGATCATCCCACTGGAAATGGAATGATTCATCCAGATGACTTTCTCTGGCAGCCGGTGGTCGGGGATAATCGGGCGGAAGTAATAAAATGGAACAACAGGCATAAATCCGACGAACAGTAAACCAGGCGATCCACAGTGATCCTAGGATAGTTGGGCAAGCCTATATTCTTGTGTTTCTCAATTCCATATTTAGTTAAAAAGAATTAATACCTACCTCCTCCTTCGTGGAATCGATATTATTTAATATAGTAACTGATGGGATTTTTCAAACAGTTTGACTAGATTTTCTGAGTATTCTTCGGATCGATTTCAACTAATTTTTCCATAGGAATTCTTAGGGTTACGTAGGATTTGAAAGAAGCAAGAAAATTGATAACATTTGATCGATTTTAAGAGGATTCTTCGAGTCGATTTTTCCAAATGAAGGAAGGTAAAAAAAATCATAAGAAAGTACTATTAGTATTTTTTTCTGCGTTTGAATTTTTCGGTGTTGTTTAACTCGCTTCGTTCGAGCGGAGTCGATGTTGACGCAAGGCGGAAACGCAAAGCAGAGAAATGGAAAGCCCGGCGTCGATCTCGGCATCTTCGAACGGAATCCGCCGAACGCGGGCCGGTAATCGGAGCACAAAGAGTTATGCGGCACACAGTTAGCTTACTTTCGCTGCATGATCTGATTACGGCGCAAAAGAGTCTCGCAATTAACGCGGAGTCGGTCGTTTAATCCGTCACGGGCCGAGATGCGAATCTTTCACGTGGCAGGAACGAGTGCCGGCTGCGAGATTTATTCGTCGGAACTTTTCTCGATCCGATTTTCCCGCGGTCCTTCCTTATGCGAACGGTTGGCGTGTTAGGCTCGTTCCACTTGCCAGGGAAACAGCCTAACCAGTTATCGATCTTCGTGCGTATAGCGCTAATAGGCTATTTTCTTCTATAGATAGGTATATATATAAAAAGAGAAACAGTTTAGTAATCGTATGCTTCGTACTGTTGCTACAATTCGTATATCCGTTTACTGAAACAGGATACCGGCTCGCTCCGTCGAGAACGAATGGATTCTCATAAAAGCGCGATAGTCGTGTCGTAAAAAGGAAAAGAGGAAGCGGGCAGGGTCGGGAAAAAGAAGAGAACAGCGATCGGGATCAGTTGCATATTACAAAACATTAGATAAGCTTTATTAGCCGATATTTTACAGTTCACGGTCGTGGCCGCGCAATCAGCGTCCGCGGATCGTGTTCAGTAGTCGGGGTCGAGCATACAAGCACCGCTGTTATCTCGAATTCCCGGATCGTGCCCGTGGCACTCGATTCGCGGGATCCGTGAGCGGGATTTCCGGCCATGGGGGGCGATTTTATGGGGGGGGGAAGGGATATCGCGTACCCCATCCGGAAAATGGAGTAAAGAATTCGAGCGGGTGCGCGCAGCGCTTGTACGCTCGGGCACGCGAATCGGGCCCGCGCGCGATTACTTAACGCGTTAATGCAATATACGCTCGGGTAGCACCTTGGTCTTAAATAGAGAGTGGTGTAGAGCCTGCGGGGTCCGAGCCTGGCCTCGAGAACGATGGTGGGTCTCGATGGCGAGCTTCTCGTCCTTCAGCAATGGGGACAGCGAATCAGACCGTTCACGTCGCATTTCGCGCATTTCAGCGCGACGAATTCCGCGGTGAAGTCGTTGCGGTGCACGGACCTCTTGCTACCGTTGCACACCGGGCACAACTGCCATTGGTAGCCGCCGCAGAACAGGCACACCGTGCACGCGTCGTCGCTCTGAAAATTAAAATCATAGTCGCGATTTATTTCACCTTGTTTCGGCTGTGCTCGACTTATCCACAAAAAACGTGGACAAAATTTGTTACTAGACTACGGATCTTCATGCGAAATAAAAATTATCCCTATCAATTGCACGAAATTTCATTTTTCCTTCAATAATTTCAGTGACTTGAAAATAATATGTATCGACGTTCTTTAACTCTTTGCACCTGGTGCTAGTTTAATTCTGAAACTAAATTTTTCTTCGGTTTTAGAATAGTTTCATTTTATTCCACATATAATATTTAAATGTTTAGTAATCTATTGCATACAAAGTTTGTAATGTGACAAATATTTTGTAATATTTTCTGTAATTTCTTTGAGATAATTGACACAACAATTTTTAATGGCGCTTCAGAGTCACCACTCGAGTGCAAAGTTCCATGTTTTGCCTATTCATTTTTGCATAAAATCCGTAGCCTATCCGCTACAAACAGACCAATGTTAGGCTTTCCTTAGGATCTGATTATGGCAATGTTTTTTTCTGGGATAAAAAAGTAGTAGTCTTGAAATAATTGGATAAACGTTAGAATTGAAATGAAATATGTTATAATTAGACTGCGGATCTTTATACAAAATAAGAAATGTTTGCATTGATTGCAAGACGCAGAAGAGAAACAAAAATTTTCTTCTTCTCTTAATTAATTTATTAAGCTGAAACAAATACGCTGATGTCTATAAATCTTTCTAACATGTACACTGGATTAAAGTCCTGCAAATAATAATAACAACCTCCGAGAAATTGCTTGGTTATTTTTCATTCGCCCCACTAAGAGGGGCCCCCTTAACAATCTTTTTAGGTCTACGACTTTTTGGAAACTGATTCTGTTTGGATCGATCAAGTTTTTTTATGGAAGTATAAAATATTCTTAACTAATGAGGTACTGAAGTACTGTAGTACTGTTTTCAGATCTATAATTTTATTAACACCAAACCTACCGAGCCTTAAAAGTAACTGATACATGTTGTCCTATAAGAATGATGAGATTGAATTTATTTGGATTTTGCACGGTTTGTATTATAAATACATGCTGTACTACATATATTTATTTAATCATTTCCCACAAAAACGTCTTTATAATTTCAGTAATTATGACATAAAAAATCTGGAACCAGTCATCTTGACTGGCTGTGGTAGGTTTAGTGTTGAGAAAGGAAATACAGTGACTTCTCTATATATGTCGCCGAGACCTGCATGATAAATGTCATGGAAATATCCAGAGACCTAGGACGCCGAAGAGTGTAAACATAACACGGTAACAATGGTGTTGTTGACAAATATCGAGAATTCACTGAGGTTCAACAGGCGTTGCACTATAACACAGATAAGACGAGCCGGAGAGGGTAAAGCGGAATGAAGAACTGGTCGATTGAGAGATATCCAAGCGGTTTCTTCTGGGATCGTTCGAGCCTGCGGTCGACGGGGTGAGATTGTTTACGGGGGGCCATAAAGCGCGCGACAATCCCGGTTCCACGTTAATTTTCAGCCCATGCGGTTTCGTCGACGGCGGTTGCGCAACGCGGCTTTCACTTTAACTAATTTTCAGCTGCAATCTTCGGGAAATACCGGCGGTGATGTGGGCGATATGGGAAACGAGAATAGACACTTCGGTTTACGGTGATCTGCGTCTCAAAATATGGATCGACCCAGCTACCGACACTTTCACTTTGCTATAATTTCTCCGCGGTAGAGCATACTATTGTTTTAACTACGCCTCCGCGCGCTTCTATTTTAATGTATTATAAAAAGAATCCTACGGATGACGCTGACAGAAAAATCGTCTTGCAATATTCTTGCAACTATGTATTAGGGTCATGGATACGGTAAAGGCGTAGGACCGTTTTAATTACTCCACACACACACACATGGTGACAATGAATAGCTTTGATTCGAGCACGATTTAAACCTCGAATGACGCACAGTCGGGACATTTGATCATTTTTCGGACAGAACCTTTAAACAAGCATAACTTTTGAAGCAGTAAATTCCTCGCCTTAAAACGTCGACTTTTGGCATTTTCTCGTACAGGATTATATAGTAGAAAGTAAAAAATTTCTGGGTTGCCTAGATGAAGTTTAACGAAAGTTTAAGTTTTAAGTAAAAGCCGAACTGTTGTGGAATCAAAGAAAAATATGAAGAATGATACAGGATTCAGTCTTTTGCGATTTCAGTGGAAAATTCATCTATACTTTTCTTTCTTTCACACTCATTTTTAGAAAAGTTTGACATTTTCAAGGTCGAATCTTATTCGTTATTCTTTTTCCTTATGTTTTCCTGTCTCGCCATACTTCAGCTCTAATTGAAAAAAAGTTTCGCCACTCTATCCCAAGCCTGTCAGAAGTTCTACAATTCCCTTATGAGAATGGCCAAACGTTCTCTTCCAGGTATAATTTACAGAAACTGAAGCTAAATAAAAACATATTTTGCTCGTTACAGTTTCAACATTATAACGGTGTACTGCAGTCGATATTAAATTTCGTAAAACTTTGTTTTATTAATTCTTGGAAGTGTAAGTTTCAGTTTATCTTATGTGTTCGTATCATAACATCGTGAAAAGTATCACGTTCCGAATAAAAGAATTGTATAAAAATAAAATGTGATAGGTTTTATTGAAAGGTATTTTATATAAAATGTGTTCACAATTGCTTGACAATTCTTCAAGCGTTGTCCTTTCCCTCGTAATCGGTTTATTGCTCCAGCGTCTTTCTTCCACCCACGATCTATGTATTACAATGAAGTAGTATGCATATACAGCGTAACTGAAACTGGTTCAAAGCCGACGAAGATCACCCAGAATGCTATCTCTCGCCAGGAATACAACACACGACCTTGCGTGAAATTGCGTGTCCTTCAAGCACCGACATTCGAACTGGAAGTTCACGGAACTTCGCTGGCTCGTATCGAAAACTTCGGCCGATTTTCCGTGTTGCGAGAAAAACTTGCACAACTCTGTCCGCTGCGAGCATAAATTAAAACCAGCAACCAGCTGCGAACGTTACAGGCGAAGGACAAAAGAAAAAAACTTGCAATATTTCCTTGCAAGTATTTCTTGAAGCCGATGGGAAACCGTACTAAATGGAATCCACCTGGGTATTGACACAACGTCAATACACGATTCTTCGGCGAGAGTTTCACCTGAGCGCGGATGACGTGCTACGCTTGGCATTCAGCGCGTTAATGAAACAAAACGTGTGCATGCCTTGCGAGGAAAGATGAGAATAGCGATGATACGTTATGCAAGAATTGCGTAAAGATTCCAGATGGGGAAAGGATGCGTCGTGGGCGTTGTTTAATTATCTAAATTTCTGACGCATCGAACCCTCGCGTAACCGTTCGGCTTTCGAAAAAAGAAACCGCCTGGCTTTGTTCATGACACTTTTTCAAATCATCTATCAATAATGCGAAAAGGTTTTCCTCCGCTCCGCCGATCAGTGGGCGATTTCCATGGATTGAAACATGGATTTTCGGCATTTTTTCGCCAAAATCTACAGAATTACATGAAACAAAATGAAAAATTTCTGGTTTCCTGAAGTAAAGTTTAGCCCACAAGAAAATGCTGGTAACAAAGTTGAAGTAACATTCAATCGTTTCTAAATTGTAATATACAAAATGAAACAAAAATTGTTTTCGATTAATAATCAAAATCTACATATTTTTCAGTGACGCCGCACGCTTTTGACCTCCTGGCATTCAAGGCGACGTCAAGACAAGTTCAACAAGCTGCTACACGCGACCTTGGATGTTGAAGTAAAATAATTTTGGACTGAATATTCAAGTAGGTATGCGTCGTCATACTAACAGCCGGTCTCGGTAAATCTCGCATAATCAGCGCGTAAAATATTCCTCCGTGAAGAAAGTGATTAGATGCACTTGTACGATTTACAATCTCGAAACGAGTTAATCGTCTTTCAGCTCCGTTTGCTACGGCCGCATGTTACCGCTGATTAAAGCGGCCGACCTTGAGGCTTGCTCGAACGATACCGCGCTTTGCAAAATGTCGCCTGCGCCATCGGACATCTTCTTCCCGGCACATATTTCTCGGCTCGCTATCCGCAGATGCGAACCAGGTGGTCGTTTCTCATTCAGAACGTTCAATTACTGTCATTTCTGTTTACGTTTCTTCTCTCGCTTTGTTGGCTACCGACCTCGATTTGTTAATGGAGAGCCGTTTCAATAATGGCGGCGCTCGAACAAAGAGCTGCCACGGATCGTCCCCAATTAGAAACTTACTTCCTCGGCGGAGAGTGAAACCCCCGTCGACTCAGAAATCTCGATAAGAATCGAACTGGCTGCACTTCCGACGCCATTGACGATTTAACACCTTCGTGTGAGTTAGTAAACTATCCGTCTTTAACTTCGTATAAAAAATCGACCGTTGAAGCTGTTGAAGCTGTTGATCATATAACTTTATCCATTACACATGCCAATTACTGATTTAAAATCAATCCAACTGTATTTACGGAAGAACATCATGCGAACTGTTTCCAATACGTAACAATTGAATCCTATCTCAGGGTGAATAGTGCACTTTGAATTCTCGATACAATCTTTTCTCGATTTATGTCGCAAACACTTGGCTGATAAAAGTCGCAGTACTATCCCTACTACCGCGGGATATAACCTGTGAGGGGCCTCGAAGATCAAGAAGATTCGGACGCCGATGAAAGAATAATACTATCTCCTGGACGATATATGTCACTGGGAAGACCCGTGTTGTTGACATACATCGAGAAAACACTGTACTTCGTTTATCCAGGATTTTCCTGCTAATTTCGCAATCATCGATTTAAGAGCATCCTCCTCCTCAGTCCTTGGCATTGAAAGAATCATTTCAGGACGGATGAAATCGAAAAAATACTGCGCCATAGTGTTACAAAGGATCCTTAAGTGGACAGAAAAAAAATCCAACAGCTCGAACGACGCATAGAATTCAGAGAAAATATTGTTTATCTTTCAACCACATTTATTTCCCAGCATCTTTGCATTTTTGACAGAAAAATTCACGATTTCCCCCAGAAAACTCGTCCAATGGCATAAAAATGCTTGGATTCAAACATCGTCAATTTTTGACTTACTTCTAACGCTTGCACTACCAAATATCTGTGACAACCTTGTCAGCTCCATGACTGAACCTTCCTCTTTCGAATGAGCCCTTTCCCAGCGAAAAATATTCTCATACAAGGACGAAAAGTTGAGGCACGTGATACAATTTTTCGCCTATTATTGTCGGTAACCTGGTCACTCTACCTTATCGCGAATCTTCGGAACTGTTGGCTCTGAACGGGGCGTTCATTTCGAGCGTAGGGTCAACGAAGTACCGAAAGTGTGGCCACGAGGAAAGTGACAGTGGCAGGCACACAGTGTAAACGACCTTTACTCGCTACAAGGTAAACCTCAATCAGCACGACATCGAAATTTATGATCGCGGTGGAAAAGGAAGGTGGTGGCAGCAGATATCGTCGGATAAAAGTGAAAGGATCGTACAACCTTGCGTTCGCGTTTGCGGTGCACGGGCAAACGCTAGCCAGCGCAGCCGCACAAGTTCCTTTATGCTCGCGCAGTCATATGCCCGAGACCATTCTTCTACGCAGCATAGATATTCCGAAGACGTGGAACGCAGGCGCATGTAGAATTCTTGGAACCCCGCGCGGGATTCCTCGAGAGTCAAATAATTCCTCGATCGAAGGATTATAGGCAGCCTCCTCGTGCCCATACGTTCGCATGATTACAAGCTGACGCGATCTCAGACGCGAGAATTTCTTTCGACCAGCTCTTGCTCCTGCTTGCTCGAAATTCAGGGAACGACGTTTCGCATGAATCCGGGGAACGCATTTTCGAAGGAGGTCTCTTTCGAAATGAAAAGAAAATCGACGAACACACGACTTCGCGAAGGTCAACGATGAAAGCATACCGCGGTGATGAAACGATCTTTTCGAGACGATTCTCGAAAGGCTAAAGTAATTACAATTTAACGAATTGATAGGCTGATGGAAGGAAAAGATTGACTTGATTAGGTACCGCAAGATGAACGTGCAACTTTTAATTACCTGGTACGGCTTCAGCATATCCCTCAGTTCGCCGGACTCGTTGAGCCGCTCGACAGTGTCAAATCCCTGCAACGAGAAACAAGTTTTAATGACACGAAGTCTCTGTACCGGCACAAGTCGGTGTCGCAAAGAAAAGTCATAAAAATATTTGTAATTCCTTCGCGCCTTTATAGTACCCATCCGTTCCAGTGATATGTACCCAGAAGAAAATATGTATAAGGTAATTAGAAAATGCTGGTAAAAAAGCCATAAACCATCGCCATTGTAAAAAAGATTATACCGCAATATCCATAATAATTTTCGCAACCGTTTGATATTTTCCATTGCGAGAAAAAACAAGAGACGTTCAACTGCTGACTAAATAGATGGTATTCTTTCCTTATTTAAACTGACTTGTGTAAAAACAATTAGTATACATTTTTTATTCAAGTAGAAATCATCATGTCGGACGTTACGCGAGAAGAATTGTTATTTTGTTCACGTAATCGTGCGCGTTTTATATGCTTCAGATAAAAAATAAAGTACATTGTTGTGATAGGGGCACACGTATGAAACGTTTTGTACATTTAATAAGCAACACGTTCCTCCGAATTAGTTTACGCGCGGGGGTGACTATTGTGTGTGCGTTGTAGCCGTAACGCGCTGGCCACACGCGTCGCTGTTCAACGAAGGCGAGAGGAGGATCGTATTAAAATATTTATGACGTTGATAGCGAAGGCTGTAATCACTTTGGTTTCGCTGTTAAACAATTTTCCAGAGTTCAGGATACTTTATCGTCGACCGTTTAACGGTATCACGTAAACGCGACAGTGGTCGACGGTAATGAACGTTTTATGAAACTCTGCGGTTTAAACGGTCACGTACTCGAACGGTTTTCACGTGTTCCGGCCCGAGTTTCAGTTGGTTTTTCTCCGTTTCTCCGCCTATTTTCAGAGGAGGAGGAGGTTTTACGACGACTCTCTGGTCGAAGTGATTACGTTACCGAACAATATATCACTGTTTATTCTTCCGACTAGCGGTGTTTTGCGCGGCAAGCCCAGGAAACTTCCAAAGCCGTTTTTACAGCCGATGTTCGCGCGGCTGTCGCAACAGCATTACGAAAAGGAACGATTGATGCCTTTCACCGAACGCGATCCGCGTTTCTAATCCGTCAACGGCCGACCAGGAAGGAAAAAAATCGCCGAGGGGAACGGCGGATCGATGGCAACAATGCGAAACCTATTCACGAAGAACTAATTGTTAGTCTGTCGATAGAACTTGCAATTCCAGCTCCCTTGTGCGTGTCTACGGAATGATTCATAATTGTGCGATTCAGAGGCGCGACAGAATGGTTAGCAAACAACGATATTTCAGCAACTCCGTTCTCCCTCCGGATGACGAAAAGAAGCTTCATCGTTCGAAAACTCGATAATTGCGTTATCGAGAAAATCGAGTTTGAAATGCAGCGAATACGCATGCTATTCGATAGGAATCGTCTGACGCGTCTGATCATGACCGGCCACATCTACTTCCTGCATATACTAAAGCACACAAACCTGACAGATCTTCAAAGTCGATTTTCTCGAAAACAAAGCCTCAAACGAAAAATGTTTATTCTATATTTTTGACTTATTCTTTCATGTAGAATCACCCTCTTTTCGCTTGTACCACCAGTTACCAAACACCCTGTATATCGATAAGATTTTATGCATTCATGATAAAGATGGATTGGCCAACTACAAAACAGTAATGGCAGAAGAATTGAGTGATGTTGGGATATCATTCTCGACTTATTAAAATTATTAGAAGAGGAATTACACTTTTATTTAAATTCTGTTTCCTATAATTGATTCCTACTTCGATTATTTTTAGTTTGAATGAAGCTGCGCAGTCTAGACGTCGCGTTTGGTCCGCGATGAACCGAAATCCAGGTTCCCGCGATCGTTCGAGGTGCGCTCGGATCGACTGGATAGCTGTCCATAACAGGACGATCGAATGCATGAAAATCTGCGCGGCGTGGTCGAGCAGGAATGCAGTTTGAGCACGGTCTCTCGTTTGCACACGCTTGCGAGAGACCACGGTGGACCGTAACGCCGTGTAACGCAAGCGGCTTCGCCTTTCTCTCTTTCTCTCTCTCCCTCCCTTTCTTCTTTCTCTCTTGCTCGTCTCGGTCTCGCCGTGTCTATCCTCCCGGCCTTGGGGCAGCCTGACATTTCGCTTTTACGCGGCTATCCGAGCCGCTGACAACTGTCACGAGACTATTCTGCGGACGAGGATGAGATGTAGAGGTGTACGAGAATCCGAAAATATCGAGTCAGGGAAAATATCGGGTCGGATTCTCGAAAATATAAAATACTCGACGGCAGAGAAACGAAACACTGTCATGAAAATATTCTATTTCCATTTATGTAGGCTCTATTTCTATTTATATAGGCTTCTCTATACACATACATATTCGTATTATATTCTTGGTTAATCTTTACCTCAGGAAACCAGAAATTTTTAATCCTTTTTTATCTAATTCTGTAGATTTTGACGACAAAATATCAAAAATCCAAGTTACGCGTGTGTAAAGATGTGTGACTTTCAGCGTTTTCGGCCGCTAATTGTGGTTCTTAGTTCTAAGCCACTATCGTGCTACGCTAAGCGTAATTCTGTAACTTTTAATTCGTTTCCTAAAACTTTCGTACGAATCATTAAAGAAACATTTGAATCAATAAATACTGAACGTAAAATTGTAATTTAAAAGATTGAGAATATAAAATGTAGAAAAAAATTCTATTTAAAGTAGTATTTTAGTTGAACCACAGTAAATTATGTTAGCAGCACTTTTTTGTTCTATTTAAAGTAGTATTTTATTTGAACCACGGCAAATTACTTAAGACAGTATTTTAAATATTTGTTTCTCGAAATTTTGTACAGGTCTGGTTGCCAGGGTCCGATGTCCCTGGAAATTGGGCAATTGCGGTGGCGTTGATTGAATGGGCACACTATGGCCAACGTCGCTACGTGTCCTGCGAGCGAAATCACCAGGTCCTGCCGCGAGGATCCGCAGAAACGCGCCGGGAATCGCGAGATCGAATTTTCTACCGGTGTCGATTCCTCTAGTTTTCTACAAATTTAAATAAAGCTCTATCGACAAACATACAAGTTCCACCATAAGGCATCGCAGTCATCGAAAAAACGTCCTAGCCCGGGAAGGCAAGTATACTTGCGCTTTTAATGATCGGCAAAGTAAGTTGAGTATTCAAAGCGCGCGACCGAAACGCGCAACCTTGTACGCGAAATGAATCTGAAAGAATAAGCATATCGCGTCCAACGGCGACAATAAAAAAGAAAAACTGAATGGACGTTGGCGGGGCAACGCTACTCGCGTAATTGTGTCGCGTTTCCATTACGAAAGAATTCGTTGGAGCGACACGATGCAAATCGGCCATTTATGAATGTTTTACGATGACTGCCGCCGGGGTGGAAACGGTGACCGCGCGCGCCTTCCGTTATCATCCATTTTCATTGACCAACATTGGTCACGGAGCGAGCACTCTGCGCGCATTAATTAGACAGGGTCCCATCGCAGCCTCGGTAATTGGGCCAAGGCAACGGCCACTACGTCTAATCCGATTATTACACGGTCACACGCTGAAATACTCCTTGTCGCGCGGCTCTTTTGTCAAACTTCGCAGCGAACAAACTTCTCCGAAACTGCGCAACTACTCGAGCGGAGCTCTTCGAACGAGAGAATTCGCAGTCTCCTCGGAATGTTGCCGTTTACGTTGTCCGTGAAATTACAATACATGACGGCCTTTTATTTATTTATTTATTTTTTTGGTCGCTGGTTTTTCCCTTGGTTTGTAACCACGCGCGTCGCTATACAAAATTTAATATCATCTTATGTTAAATCTAATCTGATATTAAAACCTGCGAGACGCAAAAATATTTTTTACTGATTAAAAGAGCGTTTCCAACAATATGCACACTTTGTGTTTTATAATTCCGCGCAAACATACATTTCAACTTTCCAGTTCTTGTTTCGTCAAATGGAGTTAAATTTTGCGGAATTTTCGCTTACTCGGAACACGTGTTCGCGTATCGTAGTACAAATATTAAAATGAACGGGAAACCATTTTAAACAGCTCGATAATTAATTTATTGCTTTCTCGCGAAACAGCAAGCTTCCGTTTCCAGTTCGATCGAGGTAGCCAAGCAATTTCCGCTAAAATGGTTTTTGTGGCTTTGAAAAGTATTATTCGCTAGCTGCTTTGTTGTGTGCATACTTTCTCGCGAAAAAAAATGGGCGAAATGAGGGAAAAGAGATATTTCACGTGTAGTTCTCTCGTTCTTTCTGCGGGGAATTTAATTTAAATAATTGTCGGGCGTACGAGCGACTGCACTGCGCTCGGCTAGCGTGTCTGATCATTGCCTGCCACTTCTACTTCGGATTATTACGAGTGCGAACGTATCGGACACGTTTCCAATTCAAGTTTCTTAAAAAGAACATCTTGCTCGACCAATCTTTGTTTTGCGGTTCGAATTTCTTCCTTCTTGAGGATTTTAATTGTGACGGCGTAAATAATTGAATTCTGAAAGTACATGTTAAATTTTTGCATATCAACACGTTAACTACAACGTCGGTAACATATGGGTTTAGAAATTCAGTTTTGTTACGTGATATCCTGATAAACCGAATTTTATTGCAATCTTTCGAATTCAAAAGGATTAAGACAACATCCCCTATAATACATTTTAAATTTCTAGTTTTGGTTTCACTAATTACTCTGATTTTGTAAGAATCTCTGGGGTTGATGTTTGGCGCTTAACGTGTTCACAACACAGTTTACTCCTCAGTCCTCGTTCTTTAGTTCTTCACCACGTGCATGTCTCGGCACTATAATAGCACTATAGTAACACAAAGGCCGAAATTATTAGTATTTAATTAATAACTTCTTTATTTCTTTTTTTTTTAATTATGTATAAGTTGCGCAAATTATTTTTAATATTGGAAGAAGTGTTCCACACGTGTCTACAACAGTGGCCTGCGTCATTGAGCTCGAACCAAAACGCAGCAATTTGGCCATGAACAACCCTTAAACAATTTCCCTGATTCAAGCTATAATAGAATTTCAGGATCGTGATCGAGGAGTAAAACTGCAAGGTAAATACAACCGCGGAAAACTTTCTTCGCGCACTCGACCGAGCAGGTAAAAGTATCGTAAACGTGGCAGAGCATGGGACGCGCATAGTAATTCGTGATACTTTTATCGCGAGCAACGGCGTAAGGAGAATGGCGCCGCAAAATAATTCGTCCCGCCGACTGGGGAATACCGAAACCGAAAACATTCGACTGTATCGCGGTTTCGCGTGTGTTCGTGTGTCTCGTTGCGCCCAACTAGGAATTCTGTTATGAGTTTACTTTTCCTGTTGGCGCGTGGTGTGCCGGAATTCAATTTCGTGGACAAACAGCGGGACCAACGCGTGCGCGATTCATGGTCGGGAACAAAGTTGCTTTCACCTATCGACACGATCTTCGTGAAACAGTTTTCTTGTTTCGCGATCTTCCGGTCGCTGCGAACATTTGGCAACAGGTAATACTGGAGATCGAGATTACGGAACCTCGACAGCTGCAACCTCGATACCGAGGTTGAAAGTCGGTGTAATTGATGAAGTAGTGTGCTATTAACCAATCGAAAATGGAATCCATTGTTTGGGAGTCGGGGACCGGGTTTACCACGCGATAAGTTTACCCTCTCTGTTGTTTCTAAAGAAATAAGGCCAATTGAAAGATTCTATTACCGGGACCCATAAGTAATCAATTATTTTGAAATCCATAACAAACTTTGTACTAAATTCAAGTTTTTATTTCTTAATTTATTATATAATCTCCATGCAAATTTTCAATCCCCCTCTTATAGAAATCCAGGGCTCGTGAAGCAAGAATATGCAAAATATGACTCAAGGAAAACAGAAAAAAATAATTGATTAATTATGGGTACCCCTAATAGAAGCCCTGTAAATATTTCAAATCTTCTGGAAAAACTCGGAGTCATACGGTAAAATATGAGGTGTCACGAGAGGATTGTAGAACCCGTGGAAAAATTCTGAAGACTATACGATAAATTATAGAAACCGAAAAACAGAATTAATATCAAACAAAGATCGCCCGGCCAATTAACTCTGGAATATTCAACTTATAACCTGAAATTGAATGTAGTTTCTTCAATATGTAATTTAAAGTGGTGTAGATTGCATCGAGCCCGGTATTAAGCAATTAGTTCTTTAGCATCTCGCCGAAACCAATTAAATCGAAACATTGCTCAAAATGAATCTCAATAAACATACAAAAAGTAGCTTGCATAACAGGTGATTAACACGACCGTAGCAGTGTTACATATGCGTGACGATTATAATTTAATGTTCCACGCAAAGAAAATCAAAATTAATTGTGCACGTGTCGGTAGTTGAAGTTATATGCATAGCACGACACTCGGGGAATTCACACCTCTTGTATAACGATATTTATTCTTATATTTCACAACAGGATATGTTTCATTCGATAGAATGTCGCCGAAACAAGCGCTAGTGGCCGAAAGTATTAAATAGCAGTCAAATTTTGGTATTGTTCAATATAGATTTTATTTCAGAATCTTTTGACATTCAAGTCTTTTGAAATGTCACTCTCCGATTCAGACCGCAATAGATCGGCAGGAGATCCGTTGATCGACGGGGGAGGGGGAGGGGCAATGCACGCGTTCACCGCGTACAAAAGCCTTCCTTCGGTTGCGCAATGGCGGATCGATCGTAGATTTCCGGTTGCGGATCCGCGCAAAACAAGCCGGCGGTCATCTTTAACATTTCGCGGGTTCGGTTTCTCTTACCGCGTCCTCTCGACTTTCTCGATCCTTCGTTCAATAACCACCGATTACGCAACGCGACATCGGCCTTGCGAGAAATTCCAACCAGCATACAGTGTGACAAATTCCCACTCTAGGTAGAAAAAAATCGAAACTTGTAACTTGGTTCAATAGTGTTTTCAAAATAGAAAAATTAATTACGCACATTTCCTTATGTATTATCACAGACGAGGTATAGGAGTAGATCAATTACCCAATGTATTTTTCTGTCTCACGCTCGGGAGGCTCTGGAGCCCCCTTACCATTCCGTGTCACATCCTACCGTATCAGCCAGAACCAGTATTGTGGAACCAATAATCTACAACGGCGCTGTTGCTAATAGAAATTTAAATCCCATGTCGGAGATTCTATAAATGATGAATGAAACAAAAGAATTGGTATATAAGCATTTGACTTTGCAAAGGTACTCTATGATGCATAGAAGATTAAACAAGGTTACTTATTGCTGTGACATAATTTTTTTTATAACACTTATGAGTGTAAAATTTCGTATGTTCAGGGTTTTCATGTATTGATGTCTATGTTTGAGTGGTTATGAGATTAATGGTTACGTTTATCATTGGTTTAAATAAACATTCCAAAAAAAGAAACAATGGAAAATACATCTGTTTTTAGACGGATCTGTTTTTCTCTTTTCAACGTAAAAACGTGGGTGCAGACCACGAACAAAAAGCGTGGGTGCAGATACAATTACACGATAATGAAAGAACGATCCCGATCACGAAACTGACCTCATTTTTCACGAAACAGCAATGTTAACGCTAAATCCACCGCGCAATAAAACTGATTACTGCATATTGAATTATGATACGAATTTAACTTATTCAGCAATTTTTGTTACTTTTAATTTTGCGCGTATCTGACCCACAGTTTTTGCTCTGCACTCTCATATATTTTCTAATAAATTGAGATTTCATATTTTGTTAGTCTTGACGCATAATTTTGCATTCATTTCGATTCAGAAAAACTAGAACCGTTCATCGCCATCAAATACAAACGAGTAATATTAGTTTGAATTTCATGATAGTTTGAATATGTGCTAGTTTACATAATTTTCACCGTTTTTAAGTAAAACTATCCGGGAGTGGTTCATTAACTGATGCTGATGGATTTAGCGTGATAATTGGAAATATATGATCGGTAGAATTGATGAGTTTATGACGATTTAAAATTACCTCGCGAATATTGGTATCGTACATTCATGAGTGGGCAGAGATGCAAAACACAGTGAACATGTTTTGCAATGGACAGTATGAGACGGTGCCTCCCACGCTCGTGCACACAGGTCATATTACAAACTTGTGTTAATTGTTTTATATTACGTCATTCCAGAATTTCACTTTGTAAGAAACTCTATATAGATGATAAAAAATACAGTGCTTCTTTCTCGATATCTTTTTCCACATTTTACATTTGTATGTGCACAAGACGTAATAAATATAAGCAGTGAATATATTTCTCAACGTTTACATGAACATGTGTACGTAACGACGAAGCCTAAGAAGAGAATAAAAAATTAAACTCATTAAAATTGACCAGTACTGTCAAGTTCTTGTACAAATAAATAATCGAACCTTTTTGTGTGTTGCAAATATCATTGCTTGTCATGTATTATTTTAAACATTATTTATTGCTTAACCTTCCGTCAATATGTTCAATCTCATTCCGATATAGGATGACGATATCCCCTCTTCTTCTTCATCCAAAATACGACGTAGGCCGGTCCCGAGCCATCGCCTTATGTCGAATGAAAACTGTAGTGAAATATCGTCGCGGGTCAGAAATTAATGAGTCTGAAATGAAGGGAATAAAATGCATTCGATCGATAACGATTGCCTCGGAGCAAATTAACTCGTGTTCGCACGGAAAAGGACACGGTGTCTTGACAGCCGACAGTTTCCCAGGGCATAGAAAATCGATGTCGGCAACGGTCGAGCTGTTTGTTTGACAAACGTCGAACACAGTCGATCGTTCGCCGGCAGATGCTCACGTTTCGTTATTTGTTGCTTCCATAAACGCTGATAACTGTAAAACGTGCGCCTTATCGGGCCGCGACACGTGCGCGCCGCGAGTACCGATAATCTAACAGGAAACAAGGTTTCATAGTAATTAAAGCGGCACATAAATTAGTTGCTCCCGATGCTCCGTTGAGCACCGATAATTATCATCGGCTCGATTAATCGATCATTACAGGCGCAACTGTTTCTTGGTGTATTGTTCAGCGTGACTTAGGGCTGCCTTCGCCCTTCGTGGGTGTTCACGTGGGCGGACTGCCTGGCGTTTATTAATATTTGTATTCCCACATTTCACGGCGGACGGGTTGCACATGGTTCAGAATTTAATTTTCGATAAGCTGTGTAACTGATTAATGTTCCGATAATGCGTCAACACATGATCTTGCTATGTCAACTCTGCCGATGCAGTTGTAAATTGGAAAATTCTTTGCCGAAAAAGACATTCCGTGGCGCCTGCTTCCGTAGCATAATAATTCAGTTCGTAACACTAATTTGTTCAATGTCATTAAAATGTTGGTACAATTGATGATGGTTCATAAATGCCCTTACAAGACCCAGACCTGAGCCCTTATGTTTAAGCGTTCAATTGTAAGGCAAAGTAGGTACATATTAAAAATCAACTTTTAAACAATTGCAACCAATTGTGATGTATTGATACCACACAAAAGAACCAACCATTGTATCTCAACTTCTTAAGCACAGCGCGATGGCACACAAGCCACTATAGTGGTTCGTACCGTTCAAACTGGTGCTTTCCACGGAAGCCACTATAGTGGCGTACAGTGTTTAAGAGGTTAAAAACGAAAATAATTGAGTGCTACGTCGTGCTACTGTTTAAGAAAAGGACATTTGAGGTAAACTCTCACTTTCTGGTGTCTCCTAACTGTATCCCCCTCGGCCCCCATGTAGCAGAGAAACAGAAAATTACCATGGAAATATTCTATACAGTGTCGCCAGATCAGGACTTGTGTCCCCACTCTAACTTCCCCCACTACCACGCTATTCTGTCTGTATTCCCCCTCTATCGCTGTTCCGTCTCTGTCATGCATGGTACTGGAAAAGAGAGGGTAACATTTTTCCCCTCCCCTTATCTAGCGACACTGATTCTGTACAGATTTTTTATCGCTATAAAATCGTTTGATCTCAGTGTGCGTTGATCCCACCAGTCTGAGGACCTTGATGTACAAGCACCATGGCTTCAGCGCACTATTTGACGTCGTCAGCATTCGAGAAAACTATTGAGTGATCAGAAACGTACCCCGATGTGTTGCCCATCGATGAAAAGCTGTGGCAATTGTATCGTGGACAGGCCCAGACGATCCCTGAGCTCGGCCTGAAGCTCCGCGTCACCGAATAGGTCCAGCTCGTCGTATTTGACCATGTGCGTCCTCAGAATCTGCTTGACCTTCTTGCAGTTGTAGAAGGTTTTCCGTACGATGCCGGAGGTCGTCGTGTAGACCACCACCTTGCCCAGCTCCTTCTTTATGTACGCCTGAAACAGAAGACGAGGGACTTTCGTTAAAAATCGTGACAACCTGACGAACGCTCGTCTTTAAATATTCACAACAACTGAAACACTTATTCAATTTCATTTATTACTTCATCGTCGTGGTCCACGGGCCCTTAGAAAGCAATACAAGTCAATAGATAGATTTTAAAAAGCTGACAAGGTGTCACTAAATTCAGAAATCATTCACTAAACCGGGCTAATTACAAATCTCTACATTACGCTTTCTTTTTATGGAAGCACAAAACAAATTGTTTAATAGATTTTGATCTGGCACTGATCGTTTTGTCAATGTGTAATATTAAAGTAACTGTGTTTAAAAAATCTCTGAAATGTCTGAACAGGCCAAATATAGGAAAAAATACGATAGCATCGATACCATTGGTTCAATTTACGTAAAAATTTATATTTCAGGATGTTTGAGGTGGTTAATTATAAATTTAAAGTGAAAATTTCGCAAAATCGAAAAAGTTCAATGTGATACACTTTTTTCGAGAGATGCCTGACATTTGACCGCGGCAACGCTCAATCTATGCTCCACTTTGTTCCATTAGTTAGTTAGGTTAAATAGCACATAATAATTGGGAAAACTGAACGGCTCCGTAAAACGAGCGAAGCTTTATAAGTCCATACAGCACCGTTTCGTCGATTTCCTTTACTTTCTATTTCCCGTAGTTGACCGATTCGGCGAACGAGCGACTGGCAGTTGATGAATGAAAAGCGGACACCCGGTATAGGCACGTTCCAGTCGTCTAGCTCTTACAGAGCTGGAGCAAATCAAGTCAGAACGGGTTCGTAAGTTAATTCCGATGGGGCGTTCCGTCAGGCGGTAATGAGTCGATAATCACACTCGGCGGAATGATTAAACCGCCCTTAACGAACGATCTCTCTCTCTCTCTCTCTCCCTTGAAGGGCAACAGGCGGTTGTCGCGTGGCTGTTCAAACTTCGATCCTCGTTTACATTTGCATGTGCTCCGCCGTCCGAGGATACGTTCGCAGCGGGGCGGAGCGGCAGAGAACGCGGGCGGTCCATTGTATTACTAAATCCATTTCATTAACCCGTAAACGCTAACCGTTTACACTGATACGTTCCGCAAGCCCGGCTGCGATCGTGTGTGCCTCGGTCTATTTACATGGAGCATTCACGATGCACGATCGAGCGAAGGTAATGGACTTCGCGTAGGCACGAGCGTGGGCGTTACGAGATAATGACACCGGTTCGCGATCCAAAGAGTATCAGAAACGGGACCGGCATGCGAAGAACGCGCGCCCACAGAAGTACTCGATTGCATAATTGAAACGGGAGACGGTTCGAGCTCGATGAACAGGTGGACAGTGCATCCACTGAACTGTCCGCTGCCTCGAATGGTCGTCTACACTGCAAGTCTACTGACCTGATTCGAACGAGCATCCACACGCAGCGTGTTCAGTTATTCGTCTACATTATTGCGATCCATTGTCGCATTAATGAACAGTCGTTAAAACAGTATTTACAGAGTCGAAAGCTGCGTGTTGAGCAGGTTCTCGTGTAGCGAAGATCACAACACCATTTTTATTTTGCGTGGGGCTTCAAACTACGCTGAAATATGCTATGATAAGTTGATCTAAGCTATTCGATCTAAGCTGTTTAACCTACAATCAACAACAAAATATTCTGACTATAGATAGGATGGTTATCAAAAAGTTCGATTTTACTTAAGAAATTCAATTACATTCGTGTCGCCAATTGACGTCGTCGTAATAACTTAGTCATCCACGGTTAAAGCCGACGGAAAACAAAATCAGCTTTTCGAAGTTTGCGAATGGGATTTCCCAGTTTAACACTTTGACTGCCAAATTAGAAGCCTCAAAAATTCCATAAAATCAAAAAATTTCATAAAATCATAAAATAAGTGTTTTATTTAATGAAATAAAAATTGAAAAGAATTAAATGTATGATATTGAGTGCAACTTTCTTGCATATTACAGATCCTAATCAAATTTGGTACAATGAATATATTAACGTAAAAATTCATTTTAAAACCTGGACAAATAATTCCGTCACCCACATATGGGTGACAAGGCAGTCAACGTGTTAAATGATTCCAATGATTACAGTTTTCGCCGGGATCTGAGACGTCCATTGGCAGTATCAGCCCGGCCGTTCCATAATTTCAATACAGTTAACGCCGCGGCGTTTCACTGCGGTTTTACGCGCCGCGCCGCAGGAATTCGCGGACGAACATTTCGAGCATCGCGTGGCGAAAACTCGCGCCGGTTTCCCATAACGTGTAGCGGGACATCGAGGTTCCAGTTATATGCACCAGTTCGCTCGCGACGAAACACCGTCGTCCGCCGTTTCTGATTCGCGCGGCCGCTCGTGTTTTTCTTTTACTTTTTTTTTTTATTAACGAACGATTTCGCTCGGCGAGCTCGCTAATCCTCTCCCGTAAACGATAACCCGATTAACAGTCAAGCGCGAGCGCGTAAACAAACGTTTCCCGTTTAGCTTCAAACCCGCTTTCGTCTGTCCAATCCCACCGTTCTACGCGTAAGCTCAAAATCTAATTTTTACCGTGTTAGTCAACGCCGATTCGTTTATTTTTAATTCGTTTCCTCGAACGTCTAATTTGCAGTCCGAAACAATCGCAAGAATTTTCTCTCCAGATAAAAAATTGACGTGTACTTTATTTAGAAGTGTAAACGTAGTAGATTTTTGTACCACAAAATCGGAAAGCATGCCCGAGTAACAGCTCTGTTCGAAGAAGTTGTTCTGCCGAAGACGCGGAACGGTGAGCATGCAGTCTTGCAGCTGAATGCAATTTTTCTTGCAAATAACGTTCAATAAGTATGTCGGGCCAGATGTATAATGAAATTTTTATGGTTTTTGTTCATTTGCTCCTAGCACATTGTATGCAGGCTGTTAGCGAAATTCTACTCGACGATGTGTTGGATCCTTGATGTGCTCCTGATGGTCCGGCGCGAGTGTCGTCAATTACGATAAAAATTGCGCAGTTTCAGTTAATCGCTTCGGGTGATTTTTATACTGTAATTGTTGCGCGTCGGTGTTACGGTAACCCTGATAGAAAAATGGACGATATAATTGATGAGAGCAGCAAGCTCGATCAGGGAGCCGAATCTGCAATCGAGACGCAGTTCCCGGCACGGGATTGGCCAATCGGCGAGCAAATCGATCAAGGCTGAGGAATATTGTAGATCTCCATGCCGGCCACTTTCAACGGGACCGCTAATGAACACGCATTACACATTCGCGGCCTGGTGTAAAACCGGATCCGTCGATCCAGGTGCATGATCGACGCGATAAAAGGAAACTATAATTGCGCAGGAATGCTCGACTGGATCCTGCCGGTTTCTTTCCTTTTTCTGCGCCCGTGGCTCGCCTACTTGCGCCACAACACTCGGGACAGTATAATTCTCTAATTACACGATTTAACGCTGGCGGGTCGTTACCATGGGCCCAGGACCGGCGGACAACAGTCGCAGATCTAGGAACGGACATAGATCGATTCTTCTCTTCTATTTTCCCTCTCCCTTTCGCCCCCAGACTTTATCCTTTGCCCCCTCTTTCGCTGGAGGACACGCGGTGGTGAATTACTCACTGTGCAGGCTCGCAAGGACTTCTTCATTTGCATGAAGAATGTCGCTGCACCTCGAGCCAGAAAATTTTCCTCGCTCCTTAAAGTGGAAGCTTCTGAACAAATTGGACAAAGGTTCGTTTATTCATTGCGACCGGGCTTTCGGACTGTATGAGCAGATTGAATGAATATTGCACTCGGTTCTGCGAAGGGACACAATTGGACACAGTCGACTGATGCGCGGAGGAGTATCGTACATTCTGCGCTGTTATCTGTGCCGATTCGTTTTGAGGAATTGGAATCAAACTGAAATTTGTCTACTCTATTGATCGCCGCGTCAGTCATGGAAGACACGTTGTAAATTTTGTACGCCCAGTTCGCTCTAACAAAATTCGGATTGTATTCGCAGATTGTAATAACAATTCATTTTCAAGTTTGACAAAAAAATTGCAAACACTATAATAATAAATATTGTTTCAGTTTGTAAATTATCCTTGATACGTCAAGAATAAAATAAAAATGAGATTGTGTGTTTGAACAATTGTTCTGTTGTGAACATTGAACAACTTCGAATGCCGTAATTGACTGCGGATTTTATGCACTTATGACAAAATTGAGTAGATGAAATTCAAAATGGTGGGAGGACTATAAGATTTGAAACATGACAGATTAAAATCTATTAAACTTATTAAAGAGATAAAGAATTTTCTATTTGGTTTCTATCTGTTGCAATTGAAGAAGAAAATTCTTATTTTGCATAAAGATCCGTAGTCTAATAATTAGGAAGAATAAAGAAATAAATCAAAGGCGAAATTTGGAGATTAAGTTGTCTTTGGAATGTTCGCTTTGTAAAGTTGGGACGAGTGTAAGTCAAATTAAATATTTTACCTGTCAGGCCGAATAAATGCTGTACTACTCGCGTGTCTTCCAGGCGAGTATTATGCAGTTCATATGCGCGCATTCGTTTTTAATAATTAAGATTCATCTTTTCTAGAATACGATGTTTACTACAGCATGCAATTTAATATACAGCACGAGCATACGAATTAATGAAGACGAAGCAGTTCTTTGTATTCGCGAGGAGCAATATTAAATATTATTAATCAGTTGGTGCAAAAGAGGTTTTTTATGGTGGTTATAATACATTTCTGGTTATTTTCTGTATTGTGAAAAACAGTCGATCCTTTTGACATTTACCGATGAAATTTCAAATTCGTTACATTTCAAACGCTACGTGAATTTATTGTGTTAGTTATTCTCACACCTGACTGGCATGATATTAGTGTGCACAAAGAATTCTACATGAAATCATAATGCATAGAAATCTCCATATTATAACGATTCTACTTCTTAGTTCGTCACGTCTCATGAATCCTAATCGAAACTCGGTCTGCGCACAGAATTCTGCATGGAATCGTAATGCATCAAAGTCCTTATTGTAATTATAACAATTCTACTTCTCACTTTTTCGCCTCTCACGGATCTCAAAAGAATATCATTAATTAAAAATCTAGTATAAAATGTTTTGCGTAATATAGCGGATATAAAACTACAAACAAATTTTTTTGTCGAAAATGCTACAAACAAAAATATTGGAAAATTTAGTACACGACGTGACAATATTTCTACATGCTGTGCAAGATATAAAATTTGAAATATCCCCAGAACATTTAACTTTTACAACATTGTGTGCCAGTTCCCCTCAGTTCAGAATAACACGAGGAATCGAATAATGTGAAAAAAAAACTGTAGCGTTCCATAAAAAAGAAAAAGGAAAAAACAAATAGTGCAATCACACTTTACAACTGCACCGTACTTCTGTAAACATCGAACTGCTCGACGATACAGCTTGATGAACAATGCAAAAAGTTGCCAACTGCAATTTTCTGTTATCTGCAGTAGAAACAGACATGCAGTCCGGCTCAGTGAGCAGATTCACCCCGTTTACTGGTCGCTACGGGGTTAATGCCGACGAACTGAATCCTGCGGAAACGCGAGAAAACTCTTTCAAGGATATCTATTCCTGCCCGTTCGCCCTTCCGTCCACTGCGAGCGATTCAACGCGAGCCTCGCAGTTCCGCTCTGGATTATTTCAGATTCTGCTCCTGGGATAAGTTGGATGAGCGTAACGTTAAATTACGCGAGCAACTTCTCGTTCGCAGGACGCGCAAAAAGCAAATCCACTCGCGGCTCGTGCGAATTTTTTGCGGGGTCATCGCACGGAATCCTGCGCGACACCGTGACATCCTGCGAGCGTATTTCCACCGTCTTAATTAGTGACCCAAATTATCATACTTGCTTATGCTGTTTAAAGTCGGACTGATATCTTACCATAATCATAAATCTCTTAGTCCAAGTTCATTCGATGGTCATGATATACAGGGTGTTTGGTACTTTCTACATGAAAGAATAAGTCGAAAATATAGAATAAACTTTTTTCATCCGAAGTTTCGTTATCGAGAAAATCGAGTTTGAAATGCAGCGAATACGCATGCTATTAAATAGGAATTGTCTGACGCGTCTGACGCGTCTGATCATGACCAACCAAATCTACTTGATGCATATACTAAAGCACACAAACCTGACAGATCTCCAAAGTCGATTTTCTCGAAAACAAAGCCTCAAACGAAAAATGTTTATTCTATATTTTCGACTTATTCTTTCATGTAGAATCACCCTCTATTCGCTTGTACCATCAGTTACCAAACATCTTGTATAACAGAGCTGCTGCACAATGAAGTGAAAAATATGTGGTGCCACTTGAAAGATCATCAATGACCTTCAAAAGATATGGACAACAATCACAAAATTTTGTGTATTAGACTTCGGAATTGCAACAAACTGGGACGAAATAAGAATTTAATTTCTCTTCGATTATGTTTAATAGAGTGAAAATGATATAACAGTATCTTTACATTCTGCTAATGTTGTTACTGTTCTAAATTACTTATTTTTGTCATAAATTCATAAAATCTTCAGTCTAATTATCATATTTCACTTCTTGAACAGTACAACTTTCTTCTTCAAGGTTTTCTTCTATCTTCAATCCAGACGGAGACGTTTAGGTGTCCTGTTTCTCGCGATTATATAGATATTCTTAAAACGTTTTAATCTCACGGAGGACTTTTGCGACGCACTTAGTCCGTCGCCGCTGTAAAATGCAAAACGCCGATTGAATAATGTTTGTTTTCCTAAGCTGCGGATCAAAGATTAATTATCCGGCGAACGAGTGCCGCCGTTCCGCTAGACAAATGACATCAGCGACGATTTCTCTGTAAGTGGGATAATGGTTATTCGCGAGATCGAGTCGCGGAGTGACTGGAATTTTCTGCGTCGTCCCGATGCGAGCAGGTTTAATGGATTGAACCTGACGAGACATTACCATGCTCAGCACGCGGCCGGCCGTTTTCATATTTTAGAAAGGAAAAAACGGACCTCGAATCATCTTCAACTCGGCCGGACAGCGCGCCATGAAAATCGCGAAACTCGCATGCATTTACGCTAACACGACGATCGTGTTTTTCTTCTTAATTGCGTTCGGAGCGATCGTGAGAATGGACTCGCGCTCTCGCGCAGTCTCCGTTTCCAACGGGTAATAAAACACAAATTTGCGTAATTCATGCGAGCACGGTGTCGCATGACGATCGCTCGTAAATGTAAGCAACAACGACTTAATCAAAATGCGCATTCATACCTGCATGACAAAGACTCGCAAATTTCAATAAGCACACGTCGAATTAACCCTCGGCGGACCTTTTTCACGATTATGTAGTCTACAGTGTTTGAAAGGATTTACAGATTTATTTAGAAATTTTTATACAGATGTAACTCTAAATTATTTTTTGGTTCTCTGGGCCAGGATAGACCCGGGCATAGTCGTTTTGGGGCGAACGTCTGTGCGCGTTCTCGTATCGTCGCAGTAATTAATTTCTCCCGCTGATTGTTCGGGATGCATTGTATCGCGTCGCGCGTTCACATATCGTTCTTGTTTCGCTATTCTCTAGATTTCCTCTTTTTTCGTCGGTGACAGGAGTCCCCCTTTGTCGAATGCCATAAAGACGGCGTTATTATTATTGTCAGTCTGTGAGCGCTCATGCATTTATAGTGTCCTGTAACCTGCAAGAACCGTGGAGCAAAGTTTTGCTCGGCTGTTCTTCTTTGCCGTCCAGCGCACAACGATGCGCCGCGGTCGCAGTTTAATATAAAACAGCGTGTGGCCTGAATACCTACGACAAAGAATACAATAACCGTGCAGCATACTCACGGAACACCGTCATTTCTCTAATAATAGTCTTCTGTTTGGCGACTTTCGCCCGAGAACAGCGACGACGCGAAAAGTTTCTCGCTGATGCCGAGAACGACCGACTCGACGCGACGTCGCCCGAAAATAAATATCCTCGGTCGACTCGCAAAAAAATCTGTCCACGAAATTGCTAAACACTTCTGCACACAGTCCGTGGCATACTGTAGGTCATGCCAATTAGAGACGCGCACGAAGTCCGAAGAAAATCCTATTCTTTGCGTTCACTCTAAGAGAAACTGTATAAATCGTGACACTTATCCGTGACCATAGTAAGTACAATTTTTTAAATATGTCTGTTCAAGTACGCGTGAGAATTGGGCTGCTTTAGGCGAGTCCGTGGATCAGCGTGAATGGGGCTGCCTGCCATAAGTATATATGGTCTAAGCCTTATAAACCCGGCATACGTATAGGTATAGTATGTGTATAGAAAAGCCGAGAATCCTGTGAAGCAAAGATCTCTGAATTTGTGACGTCACAAGATAAATCCTAAGATAATTTCAAAATGGCTGACACGGCGGACCGACGCCGATTCTACGCCGCCACGCCATTACGCATTGTTGATCGCAAAAAATACAAACTAAATTGAATGTTATTTCATCCCTTAATGATTTTAATAGAGGAGAAATAATATATTGATTTCTAATATGCGGACAAAGATTCGCAAATCGGGCGGAAACTGATTTCCGATACAGTCCGTGAGAAATTTTGGCAGAAGAGAAAGTGTGCGTGCAAGGTGTTTAGCGTTCGGCAATAAACGAAAAGTGTCGAGTGGGAGAAATTTCACGGTTCGTAGAAATGACGGCCGAAGATTGAAGGGCCGTCAGAAGAAACGAATCGCAAGGGTGGGACTGGAAATTGAAGGGCGACGGAGCCAACGACGTCAATTCTCAACTTGCCGAGTACGAAATTTTTCGTTGTTCTCGATGAAAAGTTCCATTTGGCCCGAATTTTCGTTTTTATTGCCGAAAATTATTCAAGAACCAGCGATCCCCATCGGAGACTTTCAAATTTAATATGTAGCCCAGTTCATTCACGAAATATGCTTCCATCGACATATTTATCTCGAACGAAAAAAAACGCCGTGAATTAAAACTGCCGAATGAAAAACGATTTTCTCAAAAATTGTACAACTTTATTTAAAAAACGTTTTCGCGTATAAAATGCTTTATTCTAAAGAATAGAATGTTTGCTCTTGGAAAAAGAAATTCCCAAGCCTCATAAGTTAATTCTTTATACGCAGAAGGAGAAGCATAGTCTCTCTCGGTAATCCCATTGACAGCTGTCATATCTAATTTCTCTTTAGTTACTTAAACTTTTCAGCGAGAAGTAGATCGACATATCGCGTCGCTAAGGCATTGCTCTCGATATTGATTGGCTGCCACGTTCGTACAACTCGGACAGAAGCTCGATTGGCAGCCATCGATATATTCCTTCGATAAACGTCACGGTTACTTAACCCGAATGTAGAACACTTTGACGGACGTTTCCCATAAAACTGTTTAATAAATGCTCGTATGGTAAGGTCGACGAACGGGGAGGATCTCGGTTAGACCGTTCTCGAAACGGAAAAAGGGAAAAAAGGTGGGCGTGGCTGGAACATTGAAGAAATAAATTCCCTTTTATCACACATTCGTGCATTCTCTATGTCTTCGAATCATGCCTGCAAATGAATTTACTTCAATTTGTAAGAATAACTAATTTTCTAATGTTTTACTATGTCAAAAGCGAACAAAGGTCTAAAAAGTCAAAGTCGACCTTCGAAGTTCTGCCAATTTTAGAAATGCTGATACATTTTATTTATTTTAGTTGACACCATAGTCACATTTATAGTATTGAAAAATATCTATTTGTTTCAAGTTATCAGAAAACGCTTTATAGACTTTGCTGAAGAAAGAACAGCTCACACAATTTCAAGCATTTCGGCTTGACAAAAAAATATTGTACACTCCAAGCAATATAGTAAACGTGTGTGCAACAGATCAATGCAAAACAATCATCTGAGTTCTTTGAAAAAAATCTTAGACTCTTAAAAATGGCATTCTAGAGACCAGGAATCTCTCGAAGGTTTTCAACGTGGGCGCCCCTCCATTCTACTCGACATCTGGATCACCGGGCAGGATCAGATCTCAGCGGGGGGGGGGAAATTAATTTTTTCGCGTCTCCTGAGAAAGGACTCGTTCCCATCTTTCGCTGTTAGAAAGTTTCCAGACGTCACAATACCGCGCATTCCTTTACGATTCATAAAGACGCCGGATAAACTGCCATTATCTCGGCTCCCCCGTGTTCACGCACGGGGAATTTGCATTTGACAGGGCGAAGATCCCGACGTCACCTTCGCCCTTCTTCTCATCTTCGTTTCGCATCGCACGCATGTGAGACGAATTGAAGTTCCTGCGGAATTTTTTCTGCCGTAAAAGTCGGGAATTTTTGTTGGGTCTAATATACATAGGTTGAGACGCTTCGTACACCTAGCTGGTTGAAACCATCGTCTTTGTAAAAAATATTTACCACTACGAGCCATATTATTTAGAAATTGTTTAATTCTTTCGTGCAATCAATGAACAGATATTTATTCTGACGGCGAATGGCGATTTCAAATATTTTAAGTGTGTTTCCCGCAATTTGAAAAAGGAATGGCCATATCTCAGCAATAAAAGTCCCAAATTCTCTGTGAAAGTGGAATTTGTTTAACGTCATAACTCGTTTGTGTAGAATTATAAGTAAACTAATTTTGAGCTCGTAATCGTACGTTTGTGTTCAAATAACTGTCATTTGTTGGAAAGATGTCATTTTTCGTATATGAAAAAAGGAATCCAGTAGAAACTAATTTTAAAAAAATAACATCTTTCCGACAACTGACAGTTATTTGAACATATATATACAGGGTGAGTCTCATAACGTTTTCACCTCAAATATCTTTGTTGTTTTCAAAGATAAATTAAATGTCTTGAGGACAAAATTGAGTGGTAAAATGGGGCTCAGACGATACCAAAAAATTTTTGTTTTTGTATCATTTTTTTAGAGATATCAAGGTCTTTTTTTAGTCACTCCTTTTTAAACACCTACAATGATAGTCCCTTTCAATACGAATTCAGTGACTATAATTACTCAATGTTATTCAAGGTCACGGAAATATATGTATACATACTGATATTTCTTCAGAACGTAACTCATCCTGAGGAATCGAATGTCACATATTTCCAGCTATCTGTATTACCATTTCTGTAGACACGTTGTGGCCCGAAATTTCAAAGAAGTACACTTAATTAAAAAGCCCGCTTGAACTACTGGAATGGAAATTCGCATTAAAAATTCCGCTCGCGTTACTCGGTATTCCATTTGCGAAGAGAACAGAACGTTTCCCGTAGCTTTCTCGCGAGAAAAAATTGCACTGGAAAAACGTTCTACCGCTTCGAATTAATTATCCGCCGTTTTGCGGAAGAATCGTATCGATCTCCCCGTTCTTACTTAATTAACAATTCTGTCGCCGGTCGAACGCGGCGCCTATTTCACTTACGCGCAGTTAATATACATGAGATTCGGTTTTTCGCTGCGTTTTGTTTAACGAAGCGAGCTGTCCCTCGACGAATTCCCAACGACATGCTTTCACCGGTCATTATTCCCTGGCGTAGGTGTGCTCGCGATCTATGTACTGATTCTTCGATCGGACCGGAACAACATTCCCTAATTCATTAGATAAATCTGCACTACAGCTTTGAAACAAATATCGTTAGTTCCGAGAGAAGTTTTTTCAAATTTTTTCCTTGCAACTTGCAACTAATAATTTGCAGACGATTTCTATTATATATTTCTATAAATATATTATATTATATCATATTATATATATTTATATATAATATTGTATTGTAATATTATGTATAATAATATTATAATATTATATATTTCTATTATTTATTTCTCTTAATACATATAGACGTCTTTTTGCGAATCTAGGAAATATTTGTGTGAAACTATTTACATGCTACACCCGGTATACGTCGAACAATACAAGTAGACTGGTATATACAAACAATATCAGCAGATATACGGGGTGTTTCAGCTAACTTGATTATTTGGAATAGCTATCAACACTAGGTGTACGGGACCTGTCAAAACTACGGGTTCTAATATTTTAAATTTTAAATTATTGAGACTCTAAGGACGCATACATGAGAAATTATTTAGCAAATTTATTTCTTCGGGTATATATTATTTAAAAAATATTGCTAAAAATGTAGGTAGGACGTTCTTGTTACTTTTATCAAGTAACGCAAAATAGTCACTGTTAGTGCTCCGTAAACTTAGTGTTAAAGTGTGCACCGCTTTAAAATTTTAAAACCTGACTTCAAATAGCTTCGAAGGGCACTTTTCATAGAGTACATGTTTGTTTTGTGAGTGATGGCGTTCCGGAGATTTCAGGGTCATCTCGATTTTTGAAATGAACTGACCTATTTTGTGTATTCTGTATCGATAGAGTGTTAAACTCTGCGGAGACACACTAGGGAGGTTTCAACATGCATTTGAAAAGGGCTCGTATACGAAACACGTGAATTTTGTTCCTCCCATTTTTTTGGAACCATAAATAATGGAGCCAATAGCGCGGGCCTACTTTCCCAAGGAAGTCAGCTGATGCTTCCCAGCCGTGCTCAAGTCATGAAACAATAAATTCACGAGAGAGATACTAGAAGGAGCACGAGAAATGGCATCGTCCAAATTTGACCGCAGCGTAAACCGGAAACTGCGAATCGAGCCGGCCACGCGATAATCACTTGTCAACAGACGAAAAGACGAGTAGGCGTGGCGAAGTGTTAATTGGCGGCGGCGTGGCTCGGGGAATGCCGAATTCGCGGTGGAAAGTCGCGCTTTCATAAGCGCGGTTCAATTATTTATGCACGAACGAGCGCGGCCGGCGTGCCGTAGAAATGTCAACGGCGCCGTGAATGGAAAGTGGCAGGCGTCCATTGTCGTTGCAGCCGAGCCCGGCCATGGAATCGTTTCTTTCGCACGAGAACGGATCGGCGAAGGCCCGAACAGGCTCGTTCTCCATGCACCGTGGGCAGCAATTACCGCGCTTCTTCCATACGCGAGGACACGACGACGGCGACGTCGCTCTGTCAAGGATGCCGGTCTGTCCCGATGCAGAACAGAGATTCGCATTCCTCGCGGCGCGAACGGGGCCGCGATTTTCCACGAACGCGCCACGCCATGCCACGCCATGCCACGCCGCGCCACGCCGTTCCGATTTTCCCTCGTTGAGTTTCCCCGGCCGATTACGCGCCGCCGACCACCGCACCGCGCCGTGGGAATTCTTAATTAATCGCGCGCCGCTCGAATTTGCATTCACGGTAAAGTCACGGTCTCGTGGGAACCGGCTGCGAAACGCGCCACGCTTCCACGAAGTGACGCAAGGGTAATGATGCAGCGCGCCACGGAGGCTGATCGTTAGCCACCGGACTAGCATAAGGGAAGAAGTCTGTTGCGAGCCCGGCTTTCGAAGAAGGATCGACATCAGTTCGTCCTTTGATGAGAGGATCGCACGCCGGCTACTCTTCGACGACCACGATTAAGCCAAGACTCCGTGATTCACGATAAGGTAGAGTTACCACGTTACCGACAAGAATAGGCGAAAAATGGTTTTTAGTTCCTCAACTTTTCGTCCTTAATATGTTTCGCTGGGAAAGGGCTCATTCGAAAGAGGAAGGATCAATCTGGAGAGCGCTGGTCATTAGCTGACGAGATTATGCAGATATTTAGTAACATTAGACATGACTAGATCCTCTGACTATCATTTCAGATCTCTGGAGCATTATTTACGAAATAAAACATTCAAGAGGTACCTTGAGTTATATTTAGCTGCACGAACCCTGGATTTCACCTGGATCAGTTTTTTGCCAGCAAAGAACAAAAATTTTATGAGCGTGGAATCATGCTACTGTCAGAAAGATGGCCAAAGGTATCGGATCAGAATGGATCAGCATGATTCAATAAAATATTTATTCACTATTAGAAAATCGTCTTTCATTTTCATAAGGAAAAACGAAATTACTTTCCGAACAACCCAATATAATAAATTAAGAAATAAAAACTTGAATTTACTACAAAGTTTGTTTTAGATTCCAAAATAATTGGTTACGAATAGGCACCGCTAATATAACCGTTAGAAGTGCATTTTTATGCCATTGGATGAGTTTGATCGACGCGAATCAACGATCGTTTCCGGGGTCCGTAGCCCGACAGTGACCTCCTCGACAACGTTTACATCGGCACTCTGTTTTCACCTTCATCAGTTGTTCAGGCCCCCGAGAATGCAAGAAGCTGTTACTCCGAAGGTCATTGAATTACAAAGAGTTGCAAGTTCAAGGGTTACAGGGAGTTTACGAAGGACTCGTTGCCGACGCGGTGTGATCTTCAGCGTACAGTGCCAAATAATAGTACGCTAAACTTATATTATTAGAAAGTTCCAAGACAGCAAAATTAGAGGGAGCGGCTTGAATATCCAATGTCACGTTGCCCTGCATTTTCCGCAAGATTCTACGGAGTAACTAGGTTCATAACCACAAATTGGCCCCCGTGGCTCGGTTGAGTTTTCAAAGTCAATTGCGAGAACGTACCCAATCCGCACAGAAATACTCTGTTTCATATACACGTACGTGAATGATTGATAACTGTAGTGCGGAGTTTCGCGCATTTTTGCGAGAACGTTAGAAAACGCAAAAGTCAACGACTTCGATGCAATTATGGTTTCTTTCCTCGCTCACTGGAAGCAATGGCGACGTAAATCAAAATTTCTACGACCCTTCCTTCCTCTTCCAAATGTTTTAAATCGCCTTGGAATATTCTTTTTTTCCCTTCTTCATTACTAGACTGCGAATCCATCGCAAGAAAACTAAACATTCATTTCTTTCATTGATTAATTTAATATCTTCAAGCACTTTCAATCTTTTCAATGTCTGTTTTGCTCATCGTTATTGACTGCCACCGAACGACTCTCGTCATTTTAAATCTATAAAATCATAAACTCACGCCCCACAGCGCTGTCTAATAGGTATGCAAATAAAATGCAATCACCCGAGAAATCAAGACGGTTCGAATAATCAGAGTATTAAATTACGTGATCAGACCTATAAATATTCTCAGGTAAGTGTGTTTGTGGCTCTAATAATGCAAATTCGAAGAGTAAGAAGTAAAAGCGAGCAGACACGGCCGCGGCAGTATAGAAAATAGTATCTCGATCACTGTACTACAGGTTTACGACCGCAAGGCCTCAGCATCGCGGGCTCACCTATATTTTCTCGATCTCGGTGCCGGAGACCGCCGCTGCGTTCCCGTTACGACTTTCCGAGGGTCCAGCGTTTCCGTTATAGATTTGATGAACCGGTTTGCCGGTGGCAGCCAGATTCCCGAAATTTGGGGTTACCAGTGCTGGCCCGCTTACGCTCGCGCACCTGTGTTATGTAGTTCGTCATTGAATAACGGTACGCGAACGAATCTCCTCGAGCGGCTTACTTTTTGGCGGCTCTTGTCCGGCCGATTCGTTCCAGCACACCCCGATAACACACTGCGGATCTTTACGCGTTTCTGCATACTATGCGCGCGAGGATACAGTGACGCTTAATGTGGGTGAGAAGTCCCGAATTGAATATTTTCGTTTGTTTTGGTCGACTGAAACTTGACATGGGTAGTGTGGGGCATACTGAAGGTGTAATGGAAAACGTTGATAACACTTTTATTAAACTTTAACGCTAAACCTATCAAGCATTAACAGAGTCTGATAAAGATTGCCTTATAAAAATGGCAACCCTTAATTTATTGAGATTGTCCGTAATTTTCCATATAATAAATGCTTGGACCAGGAAATTTATTCCACTACTTCTCATAAATGAATCTTTATAATTTCAATAATTGTAAAATATAAAACCGGACATCTGACCGTGGTAGGTTTAGTTTTAAGAAAGAAAATAAATGTCTACTTCACTCCAGTTTGCTGCAATTCAAAATTAGCGATAATTTACGTGACGAGAAATCATTCGTGCAAGAAATGTCGTTAGACCCGTCAATGCTACAAAAGTTGTTTCCCAATGCGGAGAACACTAGGGCAAACGTTTCGAGAATATTCAACGGAACTATGTTCCTAAAAATTAATCGTGAACCATCTTGCGAATTGACTACGACACTGCGCACAACAATCGGAGCGTAAAACAGAGAGATTGGAAACATTGCAGGCCGAAATGATCTGCGGTCGTGAAAACAAGCAGCGGCGAGGGAAGCCCCCGAAATTAATTAATATCGTTGGAAAGTCGGAAAAAATAGGAAAAGAAACAATCATCGGACCGTACAAGTTCGCCTTTCACGAAACCCCCGCGGAGCCTCTCTACTGAATGTGGACGATAGTAACGGATAGGCATAACTTTCGTGTTGCGCCACGAGCGAGCAGGGTTAAGAACGATGGTTCTTTCGGTGTCCACGGTTCCCGGCTGCGGCTCGGCTGGCGTAAAAATATTAGCCGATGCATCCAGTCGTAGCCGTAACCGTAACCGTAATCACACACGGCAAAAAGAACGTTTCCTTCGTTTCGAAGCCTTCGACCGTAACAGTTGTTCCTATCGCGGAGAACGGAGTCTTGCGCGCGATCTTCGTCGCTTCGATCATCGGAACACATTCGTTGCTGCAGCAACGTTTGCCACGGTCTTCGGATATTTATGCGAGTTCTTATACTTTTCAACTACTTACAATCGAACTTTACGGCAGAGTTGGGAAGAATTACAATTGAATTACTCCAGGAATTATGCCGGCGAGTGGTGGCTCGTCCGGTGGTGTTGTGGGATGGTGATCGTGGAGGTTAAGCGACGTTGGTTGGGGCCCGTCGAAAGATGGGTGAACGCATAGGTTAGGTGTGAACCTATAGCGAGGATTGTAACCCTGAGGGGAACAATAATAAAAGAATAGAATACTCCAGGAATTATAATTACAAAGTAATTGAGTTACGTTGTAATTCAATCATATTGTAATTTATAATTTAGATCTTCATTCAATTACATTACAATGTAATTCGTAATTGCAATTGAGTACAATTACAAAATACTTTGTAATTAAATTACATTGTAATTCAATCATATTGTAATTTATAATTGAGATCTTCATTCAATTACATTACAATGTAATTTGTAATTGCACTGGAGAACAATTACAAAATACTTTGTACTTTGTAATGAAATTCCATTAATTGCGAATTACGATGTCATTAAATTAAAATTGAAAATTAAAGAATAATAAAGTCATAGGTAATAAGAGGTTGAAAAATCTATGTGAAGGTTTCAAACAGAAGGAATTTATTATTTATAAATTTATAATATCTAAACGGAAATAACTTCTGCGTCACAAATTTTTTAAATTTCAAACATAGATATAAAAAGCAGAAAAGGCTATACATAAAATTTGGAGCGCTGTATTTCAAGTATATTGTATTTCAATTGTATTGTATTTTTCAATTACACATCTGATTAAAATATTTCAAATATATTGTATTTCAATTACGCATCTGATAAAATATTTCAATTATATTGTATTTCAATTACACATCCGATTAAATAGTTAGTAATTGAATTAAACTACAATTTCCTTGAAATTGTGCAAGTTTAACGAATTTTCTCGAGGTTGAAAAACGTTCTTACCATAATCTCCCTATTTTTGCCACATTCTACAAAGTTTCAGCTTCAGTTTGGAAAGAAAATTCATCGCTCTATCTCATTTCTATCGGAAGTTCTTTTGGTCCAAAATGGCCACTGTGGCAGCGAAGGGCTGACAGAAGGAGAAGCCGCAGCAGCCGGGAAAGAAGACGACGAGAGAAGCGGTACGGAGAGAAGGTTGAACGAATCCAAGAGGAGGTTAAAGCTGTTGGTCGCCGTTGCTGTCGCCACGGTGGCCTCTTTGACCCGCTTTCTCTTTTCCCACCCGATTTGTCTCGCGGACATGCCTATCGCGTTTTCTTTAACTGGGAAATTCACGATGCCGGTCTGGGCACCTGCCGCGCACCTCGCCGACCCCTCGCGGTTCCTCGGCGTCCTCGACGGAGAGGAATTACAAGAACGAAAAGGCGGAAGCCATCGCGGACAAGTGGGTCGCACGGCGCTCGCACGATTCCGATTATTGGCTAGCTCGTTCGTCGGTTCATTCAACCTTTGCCATCAGCGCCGGTTACATCGCGTCGTCGCGTCGCGTCGCGTCGCTTTCGAAAATTGTTCGGTAAGAAACGCATCAACCGGAGAGCCGTACACCGCGAATAAATTTACGTTACAATGATCGACCGAGCACGCACCGTGCCGCAATCCACGAAGAAATCGTTGTTTCGCGATCAACCTGCCCTCGTCCCCCTTCCCCCGAATACACGATACACTTTTTCCGCGTCGAGTACGTGCCGATCGATCGACGCGCTCGCACATCGTAGCGATACTTTATGCAGCAGTCGAAGCCAATGCTGAGCTCGTCAATCCTTTGTCATAAGTAGACTGCGGATCTTCATGCATTTATAATAAAATTGAGTAGATGAAATTTAAAATCGTAGGAAAATTTTAAAAAATTCAAATGTCAATATACTTTATCTCATGTATTATAATCAGTAGACATCGGATCTTTATGCATTTATGACTTATGGAAATGTTCAAAAAATGCTACAATATAAAATTCGAAAGAATGTAACATGATTTTTATTTGCTTTGGATCTAGAAAGGCTGTTCCCATTAAAAATAGGATTTCATTTCATTCCAGTGTCTTAAAATTTTTCTATAAAAATTGGAAATTGCATTAACATCCGCTGTCTAATAATCAGCAATTGAAGAAATAACATTCTACTTGATTTATATTTCTAGTAATCGATGCAGACAATGTTTATTTTGCATAAAGATCCGCAGTCTAGTCGTAAGATTCCTTCCGCGATCGAAGCTATCGGATATTCTTTGTCAATAAAACGTTTCAGTTTAACAAGATTTTCATCCTGCTTCGAACATAATATCCAATACTAGCGTCACATCGATTTTCTTAAATTTACCCATCAAAATTTATATTTGTACGACGATTCATTCGTGTCCACTGATAGCTGAGGAATGCATGCATGTATGACAAAAGCGAGTAGGAGGCAGACAAATAACCGATAGCAAATAACGATGTCAACTCAGTGTGTACTGTTTTTACGGTAATATCAAAAATATATGAGTTTGTTCTTTTTACGAAAGTTCAATTATCCAGGGTTGAGTAAAGGAAATATATTCCTCTGTGACTTAAGATTGCCGTAATTGAGGTAGGATATTGTCATTTATCATGAAGACCATCAATCTAAATTCACTGTGTGACACGTGCTTGGATTTATAACTTTGATCAAACGTTTCTAATAGATCCAACACGGCTTACTACATCAGCTTTTAATGCATACATTTTTCGTACTTGTGAAGGCAGAATAAAATGAAGAGTCGGTAGCTTTGGAATCTAACGTCTTCCTTTCAGTGCATAGTTAGATTGTGTTTGGAAATACAATATTGAGGTTATCCACGGCACTATAAGGCAAAGAGGGCTAATCGGAGACATAAGCTTTCAGGATCTCGAGTTTAAGCTACGTTCAGTTAGGAGAAATATTCTAACGCTTCTTGAGCATTACACATTGTTTAATCCGAGAAATGCTGATGATGATTAACGAATGGTTGAACAAACGTTTTAAATAAGATAGATTCGTGTAATTGGATGGTACCACGATGGCACTTCATCCCCCGAAGCAAACAAATTCTCGCTTTGGTGCATAGTCGGCTTTCGCGTAATATTCATTAACTTTACAACCAGCTGGTTTCAGATACCACTTACCGGGAGTTTATTAATAGACTCGCGAATGACTATGCTATTTCAAAAAGGAGGTTAATAATTTTTCTTTAAATAATTATCTCAAAAAAGAGACGGTTGAATCACGTGAATCGGCATGACTCGGTGGTTTACGTTTGAAATTGCTATCCCTGTTCCAGAATTTTTTGAGAGATCACCTGTTAACCCTTTGTAATATCGAGTCAGACTCGTGATGAAGACTTCGAACAGAATTTTCGAAATATGCATATTATTAATTCCCTTTACATTGAAATGAAATTCTATTTTGTCGTAGTCGATATTTAGCCATTACAAAACACGTGGTAATACAATAAATATAAATTTTAATCATAAAATAAATTGTAGCTCAAGAGGTTAATCACAGACTTGTTAAAAATGATTAAGCGATCATTAGTGAAAAGATTGTTATTTTTATCGAAGAAATTTTAAAGAAATCCTCAACCATATTATAATACGAATATTTTTCAAATAGCTTAGTTTTTGAACAGAAGCTTTCGGGTCCATTTTGAGTCAGAGCTTTAAGAGTATTATCTACGGCATTTGATTCTTGACAAACAATTTCAATTGGTACTTGTAGAATCAGGAAACAAAATCACTAGGAAAGTACCAAGACTACCAGAGGAAGTATCTTGAAGAATACGTTTGAAAAAAAATTGACACGGACTTGATAATTGTGCAAATGTCGAAAGCGTGAGCTTTCTAAGAGTGAGCAGAAAACGTACAACTTCGCGGTGACTTCTGTGGAGTGGCTCCACGCCGAGCCACGGCTGATTTCGATGATGCTAAGTGGCACGAGACATTGGCAACAGATGAATCTCGACTGGATCGGCCGCAGTTGCATATTCTCTCCGATCGACCCAGCGGCCGTTACGACAGCGATAAGTCGTGACGAACTAAATTGTAATTCTCATCGACCCGGTTTTCGCTTCCAGAACACGCAGGCGACCGTACGGGCTTACAAAGAGCATTCGAATCTTTATTTGCCCGCGAGCCAAATAAGCGTCGCGGTGAAATAGAACATGAAGCGCGACATCCCGCCTTCTGCCCATAAATGTTGATCCTGAACCGACGCGACGCCACGCACACTTGGAAGTTTGATCATTTTTCGTACTACTTCGTTCAAAGTAGCGCTACTTTCAATGCAACTAGCACGCGGACAAATTCAAGTTACACGGCTTGATTTTAACGACACTTATGCGAGAGGTAGTCCTTTAAAAAATATTCGGCGCAGGTTTTCTTTTTATCGGCCATCGTCCGCATTGAAGGGGTGAAATTTAAGGGCCTAGGGTAGTCACCTGACTATCGTAGACTACGTTCACAGACTTAACACGTTGCCGCACACTTTTAATTTGACGATCGTGCTCAGAAACACATTTTTTTTTTTGATGCCCAATTGTTTCGAAGCGGTAAAGCATGAAAAAACGCATAAAAGTACAATTTAATCTGCTGTCTGGCATGCTATACCTTTTTTTTTCGATGTATTACTCAGTAATTAACAAGCGTTAATTGTTTTCAACTGTTCTTTTTTTTTTTATTGATTGAAATGTGCACGATGGCTGTAGCCGTCATTTGCGGCAACCTGTTAAGATCCGTCTGTGACTAAACTTGTCAGATTTCTTGCTGTGTTATCGATATTATGAATTCTGACGCCAGAAACGTGTTCCAAGTTTTTCGCTTTATTTCGTAGATAATCAAAACAAACTATAGCCCAATTTGACTGTCATGTTGTGCGTATTTGCATAAACTAACGATTCCATTTTGATTTTCTTGCTGCACGGAGCATTTCCGGGATGCCATTTTCAAGCCACCATTGCACCATTGATATTAACGATTGAAGTTTATAAAAAATATTTTTGTTTGCATCATAACGTTGACAAATGATACCTTAAATTTTAGAGCAATGTACGCGTTACATTGTTAAAAAAAAATTCTTGAAAAACGGGCCATTTACACAAGCTTCCCCCTCTTAGTCGTGGATCACTGTACCGGATGTCCGAAATTTTCGGGTTCTCGCACGCCTCTAACTATTTGGTGCCGTGTGCCATGTTGACTCTGATCTGCTAGATCCTGAATTGGGACCGGTGTGCAGCGCGGCACGCAGCTCGATGGCCAAGAAACGATCGGGAAAGAAAGTTGCCGGTGGATGACTGGGCGGACGATGAAGTGGGTCGTGTTTCTGTCGCGTTTATCATCGATCGTTTCACCTTTTTCTTCAGGAGGTCGTCGCCGGGATCAGAGGGGGGCAGCCAAGTGGGTTGCTCCAGCATGCGTGTGTTGCTTTGCGTGCGTGCCGTCGTGCAAATCAGCCGCGCCGAAAATTTGTGCCGTGCGAAAGTAACGCCGATTAAATCGGCGACATTAACAAGTGTGTATAATCTCTTCGATGATTTCATGAGGGGGGCCCTGGACACCCCCTTTCATCGTTAGTAGAAAACAAACTGCAATTAACCCTCGTCCAAGAAATTTCTTCTCTTCCATTATTATTAGGGATTTATTAGATTCTATCGTGGAAATTCTATAAAAAACTAAAGGCTCTTGTTTGTAATAATCTAAGTTGAAACTGTAATTGCCCCTTGGACTTTACCTTATATTAATAAATCAACAGTAATAAATATCCTGTATAAAAATAGCGTTTCAAAGTAAAATATAATTTATTTCGCCCCAGGAAATATAATTAGTATCGAAGATCCTATTTCTGTGAATTAACCCTCCAGTTATTTTCAACAGTACTATACATTCGAGGTAATGTTCGGAAATACAAAATCTACATATTCTTATGTTTTTCTCAAATACAGAATCATTTTCGAACCCGTGTCTAATTAAAACAGACTCGATCTGAAGGATTGCAATAAAATAAAAATGCGACTGGGGCGAAATACTATAAGTCACCCATGGCAAAGTTGATTTCTAAACTTTCCGATCGCGTTTTTCCGGTTCAGGGACAAATTTCCGATTCGCGTCTAATAGGACGGTAGTTAAAAAACGAGAAGAACGAAAGTTGCAACTCGAACGACCAATTGACTCTCGTCAAAAAGCGTTTTCACCGTTGACTTGCTGCTCGTCGATGACTCTTTTCCCTCTCGTTTTTAACCTTTTCTGCGGAACGATGCCGAGAACGGAACGGCAGATCCAAGCATCGATTTCATCGACAATTATTACCGATACGCGATCGCACGGGTTCAAGGAGAGCGTCACACACACACACACGCGCGCGCGAGCGAGGCTTCCCGTCAATGACGTTATGCCTCGAATTACGTTTTACTGTTCGTCGGTGGCACACGGTCTGCCTATCGAGAAGTTTTTAATTAAATTCTGCTGCCGGCGAAACGAGCCGACCAGTCTCCCTCTACCGCCTTAATTCACCGTACACATTCCGAAACTGGATTATTCGACTATTAAGGTCCCGACGTTTTAATTACACGGGGCAACGGCGGTTAATCGTTTGCGTAGCACCGACACGCGCGTGCCTTTCGTTTGGCTAGCCTGGTTTTATCGTGTCCACACCCGTTATACACATATTTTACAAGCAATGCCCAACTATTTCTTATGCAACCAACGAGGTTCATTCGACCGATGTCCGACAAAAAACAGGTGGAACATATATGTATATATTTTTGTGAACCACGTCAGAACGTGTTTAGGAATTCGCGCAGCTACATTTATGAGCCCGTAGAATGAACACGGTACGACCAATGCAATATACTGCCTTCGAGAATCTGCGAAACCCTGTCCTGCAAATAATATTAACAACCTCCGCGAAACCGCTTAGTTATTTTTCTTAGGAACTCGCCTTAACAATCTTTTTAGGTCTAAGACTTTTTGGAAATTGATTTCGTTCGGATCGATCAATTTTTTATGCGACTATAATATTCTTAACTGACGAAGTACTGAACTACTGTAGAACTATATTACATTGTTAAAAGAGCAAGAATATTAAATTTATTCGTAACTCATAATTAATGCGAAATGGACGATCCCTGGAGAATTGAATAAATTTTCTCTGTGATAAAAACAGCAAGTGACCTCTGTGCTAAAGACAGGATTGTATGACAGATTTGTATGTAAAGTAAAAGTTGTCCGCGCCAATGGTAAGAAACAGGTGCTAGATAAAACGTTAGTTCTTTCCTGAATAGTTTCAATAAATTGTAAACAATACCAGAACTCGCACAAACTCTTCTGAAATTCTACAGTTTTACGTTTCACCTGCGGTCAGTCGAATCATAAATCAAGTCTGTCATGAACTCGACCGTGCCAGTAGCACCGTCTGAAAGAAAGTCAAAAAGACGACTGTCGTTTTCGCTATAACGAACGAGAAATAACGAGGGCCGAGAACACGACAGCGTTCGAAAGTCAAAGTTTCGATTTTCGGTGGAAGATCGTTAACGAGCCGCAGCGAAATTTCGTTCGATTCCCGTTCCGGTAAACAGGTCGATAAAATCGGCAAATTAATGGCCGCGCCTGCGGTTTAATTAGGCTAAAACGAACTTGACGAGCGAGCCGGACGAATTGTTTTCGCGTTGGTCGCTCCGGCACTGGGCTGGAACTGTAACTTTCCATTTAATACCGATTCGTTCCCGCGAAATTTAATAATCGCGATGATCGCGCGGCGCGGATCGTAACGAGCATCGCATTAACATTACATCAACGTTAATACGCGATAAAGTTGATAGAGGCCGTCTAGGAACCGGAGAGGATCTCTTTTCATCGATGCATCTCGGCGCATAATGCCGCGCGGCTAGCACTCCAGGAAATTACGACAGCAGTTTGCGCTTTCGTGTGCGTGTGCGCGCGCGCGTGTGCGTTCTGTTATGTCAGCGGTAACGCAGAGGTATCAAGTGTTAGTCTGGTATTGTTAAGCACGCGGAAGAAATCTGCCGACTTCCTGTCCCGAGCTTTTCTCATCGTTTAAAGACCGTGCGATGCTGAAGGTGGATCCTCCGCGTTGTTGATCCACCGAAAGATTACCTTCAGACGCTAAACCTCCTCGTACTCGCATTCGTTGCCAGATGAGAATATTATACCAATTAAATGGCGCTGTGAACATTATCCCGATCCCGGAAAGAAATCAAATTATAATACGATGCTTCGTTCGCAGATTAGAATACTATAGCAATTACGCGGCCCTGTGAACAGTCGCTTGATCCCGGAAAAAAGTCAGATTACATCTATCAAAATTCTTTCAGGAAACATTATCATGCCAGGGCATGAGAGTGTAATTACAAAAATTCTTTTATGAAATAATATCGAGTTTCAGTTAGGTAGGGTTAGACTCTTCGTTGCCAGATATGAGTATTATAACAATTACAGTGATTTTTTTTATATATATGTCGCCAAAAAGCCTGGATGATAAACGTCGCGGAATGTCCCCACGACCGAGAGACCTCTGACACCAAGGTGTGTAAACATAATTCGGCTCGGGTATGTCTCCTGGACGATACAAGACGCGGGCAAGACCCGTGCTGTTGACATATATCGTAAATGCCCCTTAAGAAATACATACAAATTAATTCAAGGCTCTTGCGATTAATTCGAACTTTGAGTTCCAAACTGAATTTGGTAACAAATTTTGTTACCAGATTCGTTAACCATTTTCAGGGTGGAGTAAGCGTAAAGGAAATCATGGAAATTATGTTCAACACGAGAACGTATTTTGACAAACCAGTACAGTATTTTTTTCGGTTCGGTCTGAAGATTTTATGAAGATGTTATGACACTTAAATGGCGCTACGAATATCTCAGAAAACAATCAAGTTACGCTCGTAAAAACTCTTCCAGAGAATATTATCAAGCCTGCTGGCGATCAAGATAAAATCATTCACACAGTCGCTTATATAACTTCCGAGTAATCATTGAGCGTAAAAAGTTTTATGCGATTTCGATTTAGTCATCCTCGCTTCTATTAACCTTTGACATTTCCGTGTAATGTCGGACCGTTTTTAACCCTTTGTCGGCAACGGACGAATACGTACTTTTGAAACAAGAGCTGGTAAACAATTACGTGAAACTAAAAAGCAATGCATGTTTTAACGTTTGAATTTCTTGCCATACGCGAAGGTGTTAATTATAGTATAAAATTTTTTTGGCACACTTTAGTTAACTGTGTATGCTTGTGCACGCTGAACATTTTGTGATATTGCATGTTTTAATCAATTTAATTATGGTTTTACTAAAGTATCTCTTTGCTTCACTGACGCTCATCAAATACTAATTAATTATGAATATCATTTTACTTTTATAGATGCGTCGATATTTTTTACTAAAGAATTCGCAATATTATATGACCTACGGCTGACAGAATACAAAAATGCAAAATTAAAACTTGATTAAAGAAAATATATAACGACAAATCAATAAAATGGTGAAACGCGAAATATAAATATGAAAGTGAACTTGCAAAACAGAGTAAATAAAATAGCAGAAAATGGAATATAAAACGAAATTTGACTGAAATAAAAATTCAATTAACCCTCGTACGTTCCTCACCCATTTACTACATACTGCTAATAAATGATCGAACTATTTCTGTCTGTGTCTTGAAGCACAATTTGTTGATTTAACATTAAGACTACCGATCCCTTCCAAATAGCGGAATTCAGATTTGTTCTTTTACAATTACTAAAACTGTAAAACTCTTCTCGCGAGAAATCTTTTAGTACTCTTATTTTTCCAAGTATGTATACATTACAATAAAAATCGTATGAAATATTGATAAATTCAATCCTGTTATTATTCCATAGAAATATACGTCACTCGCGTTTAAAGCATGGTAGTTCTAGCGTGAAAGCGTTGTAGCACAAAAATGAATGAATTATTATTCTCTTTTGTGCAATTGTTTGCAAGGGGCACAGAGAGAAAGAGAGAGAGAGAGAGAGACAGTTAAATAAAAACTGAACAAAACAAAATGTGAACGAACTGGCAGCTATGCGAATTCTATAACTGATCGAACACGCCACAGTTGTCTTCGTCGACGAAGCGGTCGAGCGGCGTTTTACTGTTTTGTACGCAAACGCGCGGCGTTTTGCTGGGTAGAAGAAACGAATTGCGCTTTTCGTCCCCATTTTTCCAAGCGGACAAAAACGGCACGTTCGCAGCAACTGCAGAGATTGCCTTCCCCGACGAACGGTGTTGCTCTAATCTCGGGATCGCGAGCGGCAGAAAGAGAGAGAAAGAGAAAGAGAGAGAGAGAGAGAGAGATCCTTCTCTCCTCGGTGCTAGTTGTGCCAGAACATTGACCGTAACGCCCGGCGCGGTGTTCCCGTTTTTACCCTTTAATGAAACGCGTTAAGAAACCGGGGAGAATTGTCGCTAAGTAAATGGCCCCCCGTAAATGTACCTGCCGCGAGAGAGGAAGGTTTCGGAAACGCGTTGCGTAAGCGACCATTACGCTGCTTCACCGGCGAATATTGTACAACCTGCGGCCTTCTGTTGCGTCAAAGGTGCAGGTCGACAATATTGCGGCGAGTCTGGCAATGAGCGACAACGGCCCGATCGGTGAAACATACCGCCAATGGAAACGATTTTAATCTATTCGATTTCGAAACCAGCGATTCCAAGACGCACAGCAACTTGGCACCGTACCGACGCATTGACTTTCTTTGGGAATTGCCAAACGGGAAACTGTTCGCGCAATTCCTCGATGCTCGGACAGTCCTAATCATAGTATGTACGAAGCTTAGTGTGCTCATACATCGAGGCAACCCATAATTAATGCGCGTTTCGTTGCATATACATATTATTTCTAAGCTGAAGAAAATCGCAACCGGCCTTCTGTATACATGGGTTTTTCCATATATGTCGCCAAGATCTGGATGATAAACGTCGCGGAATTATGCCCACTACCGCTTAGCTATCTTAGATAGCTCGAGAGACCTCGGCTGCCGAGGAGATCAAAGAGTAGTATTTTCTGGCTGATATATGTCCGTGGCTGACCCGTGTTTTGGACATATATCGAGTAAACACTGTATGTAATTGGTATCGATTGGGGAAGTTGAAGGGAAATATACATAGAATATGCGTTTCAGTATTTTAACGTTCAGAAACTGTTTGCATGCCGCCCACAGTTTCATAAAACCGGTTATTGCCTCATATTAAAATACTGAATCTCTTCATAATCCAACAGTAGGGCTTTTCAAAAAAATTTTCGGTTTTTACGAAACGGGGCGATCTAATATTTGCAGAAGCATTTTTACCGAGCCCGACGTTAGCATGTAAAAATTGTATAAATCACAAGTCGCAGGGTAATCCAGGTACGCCTACGAACAGGAAATTTGTAGAAAGGCGTCCACCGGTACGAGCCGTACCCAAATGAACCACTTATTACGCCTCGGCCCGGTCTAAATGAGTTTCGTTGCAAGTGGACCACGACAACTCGCTTTTCACCGCCCCGGCAAAAAAGGAGCGTAATCACAGATTTCTCTTCTGGTCCAAGCTCTCGAAACTCCGCTCGCCCGTGGCCACGACGAGCGTCTCGAGTCGAGTATGCTGATCATGCCAATACGCTCCGAAATCTCGCGAGACACGGTCACAAGAAGCGGACTCGTGATCGCTCTGCTCCGGTTGCAAGAAGATGCGCATCTCTTTCGCCTCCCCCCCTCGCTATGTCACTCTTAAGGTCTCTAGTTTCATGAAATGCAACTTCCTTGCTCAGCTACAGACTGTCCATTGTGGGAAGTGGCTGGAGGCAATCTGATAAAAACAATTATTCCCTGAATTCTTTACACAATATTAACTCAATGAAAATGTGCTGTTAGTTTACCTAGAGACTCCATTTTTTAAGGACATAGCGTAACAGAGCAAGGAAGACTATCACACTTACCATTGTATTTTATGAAATTAGAGAACTGGAGAGTTGAATCGATTGTAAATCTTTGTGAAAAGAATGAAAGAAAAATCTGTTAGAGGAGGACGACCGGTTTCCTGCTAGGGACACCGAGCACGCTCTCCTGCTCGTTGCCGTAATATCGCTTTATCGGATCTGCCGTTATGTCGATTCGTTCTGCATCGACGATACCATTCGCCGATGCGGCGCGTCTACGCGGCACGCTCCCGCATGGCAACACCGGAAACGGTGCAACGCGAGGACGACGCGACGAGACGTCATCGATCGGCGCGGGTCGACGTCGATCCAAACCGATCGCCCACCGCCGGACAAGAGGTGATCTAACTGTACATCTAACGCTTTTCGCGAGCTGCGAGAATCAAGTGCACCTGACAAGCAAACCTGACAAGCAACTAACAGGCCGGTCGATTCGACCCTGTTAGAAACGTTGCAGGTCGAGCAACGATCGCGAAAAGATCGGCAAACATCGAGTATCCGGTCTCCCTCAAACCCTGTGCAATTTTAGTTACATAGCTTCAGCACGTTCGCTACCAGCCTCTCATATGTACAACCCCTACGATCTTTTCTGGAGAGAAAATCAAAGAAAAAATGTTAATGCATTGCATAAATGCGGAGAATTTATTCGGATTTATTTATTTATTTTTTCGAAGACCTTAAGACCTTCTGTAAAGAAGACACATGCGGATCTTACGAAAACAGATGTAAAACGACGGGAAGTAATTGTAGAAAGTGATTGTTGTCCATGTAATATATTTACGGAATGCAGTATTTACTCTATATAGTGACGAGCAACAGTGTAAACATACTTCGTTAGTTTTACATGAAACGTGATAATACAACCTATTTTTCAATGAATAATATTTCCCTGGCTACATCCGTGTTTTGATTCTGCGACCCCGAGAACCCCCAAGACCGTTATTTCTGTAATTGATAACGTATAATTAAAGGAGGAATGAATTTTACTGCCTGTTACAGCTATGGCTGATTGTGTGATCAGCCGGTCTCAGTGTCAGAGGTTCATTAGCATTACAAATCGACGCTAAGGTTCACGCGAACCTGCCAGGTTGTACACATTAGCGTCACCGTAACGGGCAAGGACTATTGTCTCACCGCTTATTGCTTCATTGTCACTGCTTTATGAATTCTAACGCAAAGATGTCCGATGTTAATAGTAGGCGACACGGACATGGCCGAGCGAGGACTCGTTTTTCCGGAGTCCGCGAATCTGGACCGACCATAAGCGGATTTTTCGACACCGTACCCTCCTGACCTTTGGGATTGCCTTTCACCACCCTCGCCCGGTTGCACTATCGTGGTCAGTAGCATTTCGAAGCTACGGAACGGGAAATGCTGGAAATGTTCCGCCGTTCCTCTAGCTCGGAATGTTATCGTGGATTAATTATGAATCGTGTGACATTTCACCGTGGAACACTTTCTTGCGATACACTGTATACCCGCCGCCCGCTGCGCCTTACTTTCGAAAGCGTGGAAAAAGGACTGCCGACGAACGTATTTTGTGAACGCGGTGTCTAATTAGGAGAGTATATATAGACTAGTTCGCTAAAAAAAAAAAAAAACAGCCAGTTAAATATCTGTCTCAGTTTCGGTGATGTAAAAGATTTCTAGAAAACGAATTTTAATTTTCATTTCCAGAGTCGAAGGTCGTTTCAAAGTCGTGTCAGTAACATCTCTGAATGTCAGCAACAATGTGCGAGGGAAAAAATATACACTTACGATGAACAATCTAATTATCAGAACCATTATCTGTTCATGTGACAGATATGATGTTGTCCACAGTGTCAACTGAATGACAAATTAATTTACAATTGTATTTGTCATAGAAATTGTGCACGGCGTATTGTCTCTGAATCGATATGCACGAATCTCAAAATGCTTTATAATTCATCGGTGGTACACGCACAACGATTCAACGATTCAACGATAGTTTCATTTTTGCAGAGTTGAATACAAGTACGATCACTGTCCTAAGACTTATCAACGGGAGTGTACATACGAAAATGGTGCAACTTCCCCGTACAATACCGAAATGTTTAGCAATTTATTAAATACAAACAAATTTAATAATGCAAAGAATATTTAAAGGTTAAACATTTTCGTTTTCCGTCGGCGCACGGCCGTTTTGCCATTAATTTGCGAAACTAATCAAATCCGCTTCGACGCTGGCACCGCGAAAGAATAATTGCGAGCTCGTGACCCGCAACATTCTAGAGAACTTCGCGGAACGATATCGCGATGTTAAAGTAAGGAGCTAAACAGTGTTAAAATCGTGGAGCCTTGGAATAATTATCGAAAAATTGAAGTTCCTTAACGAAGTTTATAACGATGCCTTGTTATCCCGAGATGTTCCAGGTTCCGGAAGGCGCGCTGGTAAAGTAAACAAAATAATTACAGGGCATTAAAAATGTACTCGGCTCAGGCAACGTAACCAGCATACTCATTCATTCGAACACTCGCGGCTTCCTCGTTGGATTCAATAATGGATGCTCTCCGGCGTATTCTTTAAAGTGCGTTACACTGTAGCAAACGAGGAAGCAAACGAGCACGCTCTCCGAGCGTCACCAATTAAAAGAAAAAAAAAAAAAAACCACGCGAGAGTACCCGCGGCGCAAAAATGGCTTAAATAATGCCATCGGGGAACAGGAAGCCGTATTCGATAACAATGATCGTTGCATAATCCTTATCGTTTGTTTACGACGTAAGACGAGCGAACGATTCGAACGCAGAACTTTCCCAGAGGTTCGAGCATAGAGAGGGTGGCAACTTGGGAATATTTTTCAAGCAGACCGAGCAACATTCGCCGGGGAATAATTCGTGCAATAATACCGATCTATGAAGATTCAAGAACTAGGAACAAGTCGCACGATTGAACGGAGAAAAATAATCCCAAAGCAGCGTGCCGAAGGCAATCCGAGGCGCGGGAATACTCTTAACAAGAAAAGTTCTCGCGCGTGCCTTTTCATCGCGGTTCTTTGAACCCGTTTCCCGAGTGGCCCGTCTATTTTTACACCGGTCGAGTATCTACGCTCTGTTCTACGCGGATAGCGTTTCGCGATACGTGGTCTCTCGGCTCGCGGCCGATAAACATCGGCTAATTTAAAGTTTTCATTCGCCTGGCCGCGCGGCGCGGAGCTGTTTAGAATTCTGAGGCGGGCAGGATCGGCCGTTAATTGGCACGCAACAGGAATTCCTCGGCCGCGAGCCGTGGCTACAATACACCTGGAATAGAAGGACGATAGAGAGAGGCTTTAGTGCACCGACCTGCGAGGATGGTTTCTGCAGAAACGTTGCGATGCCGGCGCGCACCCTGTTTTTGACACCGCGCACAGTTCCCTTGGCACTGCGTATGGCTTCCTTATCGAGGATCTTGTACCCGGCAAAACATTCGTCGGTGTCCTTATCCCCCAACACCGTTCCCCTGCTCGCGTCCTTATTGTTCCCCTTGAGCTCGTTCACGTGAAACTTGTAGAACCTGTCGTACTCGTACACGTACTTCTTGCCGGTGACGGGATTCACGGTGGTGTCGGCGTCGCCGGTGTTCCCGGATTCCTGCACTATCCTCCTCTCCTGCTCCTGCTTCCTCTCCTCGTAGGTGCACTCCTGCACCATCGGCGAGGAGGACAGAGGTTTACCGTTCTGCTCGCAACCGGGTTCCGGGCTTCTGATCCGCGGCGTGGACGAGGCCTTCGACAGTGTGGACGCGGCCGAAGGCGACGGCGAGACGCTGGCCGAGTCCGGGGACGAGCAAGAATTCGAATCGACTTCCGACGTCCCGGCGACCGGCGTCGCGTCCTTGCTCGCCGCGTCCTCGGTGCCGTTCGACAGGTCCAGCCGGTTCAGAGTGAGAACGGTGTCCTTGCCGTGATCCTCGATACCGTTCCCCAGGTGCTCCCGGTGATAGTCCATCGACCGATCGGCCTCGATGCTCCCGTTCCGACCCATTATCGCGTCGCCGAGGTCACCGGCGTTCAGAGAGTCGCAGCTGATGTTGCTCTCGTTGTCGTCGCTGTCCACTTCCGCGCCGCTGCTGGTCAAGCTACCGGTGCGTTTGTGTTGATCGTTGGACAGCAGCACGGTGCTGCTGGCGTTCTTCTTCTTGGGCAGGGGCGGCGGCGTGCCGTCGAGGTCGCTGCAGGTGCCGCTGTCCAGGGTGTCGCTGGGCGAGCACTGGCCCGAAGACATCACCATCCCGACTAACGGGTTCTGATAGTTGTAGTAGAAGCAGGCGTTCGACCGGTTGCCGCCGGAGTTTAGGGTGTCCGAGGTCTCGCTGTGTACCATGTTTTTCTCCGAGTTGTTGCGGTCGTGTTTGTCGTGATTGTTGTTCTCGTTGTTGTTGTTGTTGTTGTTGTGTTCGAAGGTGTTGCAACCGACACTGATCCTCACACAGCCTTCACCGGCACCGGCACTTCCACAACGCTGCTCGTTCACCAGATTCGTCGCACTCACGACCACACCACCGTCACGCTTGTCCAAACGTTCGCACGCGGTACCGTTTGACTTTTCGTCGATCTTCTCGTCGAGAGTCAGTCGTACCGTCGAGATCACTCGGCCGTTCTTGTCGCCATCCGGATTGATCTTGATCTTCACCACGTGAGCCGCCTGTTGCTGTTGCTGCTGTTGCTGCTGATGCTGCTGGGGGATAGACTGTTGCTGCTGCTGGCTCTGCGCCGTACACTTCACGCTGGTCTGCTTACCGTAGCCGTTCGCCGATTGCACTTCCGGGATTCTTCTCCTACAGGCTGCCGCGGAATCAACGCCAGGAGCGGCCAGTCCGACGAATACCGTTGCTCCGGCCCCGGTACTCAGAGTGGCCGTGGGGGGATTCGAAACAGTCCGGATTGACACAGTCTGTCGGGCAACCTGATTCGCATCCCGGGCCTGAGCCTGAGCCTTCGCCGGCAGTGTCGGTGGAACGGTCATCGTGGCGATCTCGTCCATATACACATCCGAAACCACTGTCACTTCTTCATGGAACTACACCTGACCACCGATCGAACCAGCTATTCGGTTGCTCTCTTTCTGAACCTTCCCCCACTATCACCTACCCTCTCTCCCCCTCTCTCTTTCTCCGTCTCTCTACTTGTCCTTCGGTCTCTCTTGTCCTCCCGAGTCGCCTAACAGAGCTCCGCGATTTATGAATGGAACTGCTACGTCAACGCTAACGTGTCACCTTCGCTATTTATCAGCACAATTTTTTCGAGCTGTTAGACGCGAAGCGAGATCGTCCTCGTGAATAACAATGTTATTTCAATGCTAATTCCAGATTGATTACTCGTCGACTGTCCAGATGCGTTCAGCAAACGTTAGCCAGGTATCTCTGTCAAACGTTTATGTACACATCTGTTAACGAGAAATTCTAGCACCTACAGAGGAGCTTGGATCCGAGTGCACTTTCTAAACCGAGGGAGAATAAAAGCCGGGTTTCGGTCCACCCGGAGATCTTCTCTGTTCGAGAGAAAGGTGATGTGATCTAGTCAGGTGAGTAGATGAAGAACCAGGGGCGTCGACAGGTCGACGCATCGGGGAGTGGTTGCGGTATCGAAATCGTTCGCACTCGTTTAGGACACTCGTGGGACGTTCCGCGGAAAGAGATCCGTTTATTCGCGCGGAATACGGAATACACCTGCGAACAGCGAGGATGCACGCGAGTCGAAGGGAATCTGTCCCCAAGGATCAAGGCGGTCCGAGGGAAAGGAAGAAAGGGGCCGTGAGGAGAGTAAAAGAGAAGAACGAGAAAGCGACCGAGAGAGAAAGACAACCAAGGGAGAACGCAGGTGATCCAGAGAGCAAGGTACAAGTGTTCCGCCACTTACTGACTGCATGTGTGACTATCTAGCGGAGCGCATGGTACAAACGAACCCGACGACGATGTCGAACGAAGACGACGAGGACGAGGACGGCGATCGTTCACGGTACGGGCCGTCGGTAACTGTACTGAGTGGCTCTGACACTTACTCATGCAGTTTCGTTGCCTGGGTGGGGACCAAGTTGGGCCCTAGCGAGGGGACCCAGGGAGTGGGAGCGTCGAGTCGTTCTCGGGGCCGGAGTGGGAGATCGTGGGCCCTGCTCGGCGACTGGGGAAGAAAGAGAAAAGGTGTAGACCGAGAAAGGAGCAACCGTATGCTAACGAGGAAGACGAAGAACGGGGCGAGCGAGAGGGCACGTTGAATCGTGGTGTGGGTAGGTAAATAAGCAGCCAGTGGGACGTGCGAGTGAACAAGTGAACACGTTAGCGAGTGAAAGGACCAGCTCCGGGAGCCTGTGCGACGATGAATAAGCGAGAAGGATGGAGAGGGAAGGACGGGAACGGGTCTTGGAAGTCGTCTGGCACGTAAGCACTTGCCAAGGAGGACGTGGCGTCCTCTACCGAGCCAGGTAGAATCGACTATCCGGTTTCTCATTTAAATGCCTGTTCTTTACCGTTCACCGGCTTTCCCGTGTGCGAACGAGTCCGTGTACGCGCTCGCTCGCTCGCTCGTTCACGCATCGCGCCGTACCTGTTCCACCTGTACACCTGCCGAAACAACACGCGCACACCGTCGTCGTCCCGGGCCTCGAGGATGTTCCAGCGGCGTCTTCGTGGAAGCTGTGCCCGGCGTGTGAATGGCCCTGTGAATGGGAAAGCGACCGGCACAATAAACTCGCGAATTTTCACTTCGGAATGCTCGGGCTCGAATTGTCGGTAGTAGCCGGCCGATGTTGCGCAATCGTTCGCCTTTTGTTTGCCTAGTGTAAACGGCCGTGTAATTATCTTCGCGGAAGCAAGAGCGCGTGTAATTCTTTAATAAATTCGTCGCGGCGAAGGTTGTTGTCTGATAAACGATAGTGTTTCACCGCGGAGGAAAATGCTTCTCGCCTGCTGCGGATGGGCGTCTGTGAAATTGGATATCCCGAGTCGAGAGACGCTCGAGACGCTTTTGCTATCGAAACACCGCTCCGCTCTCGATGACGCCGCGATCGAAATCGAAAAAGTAATTGTCGTCGAACGTTAACGCCGCGAAAGTCTTTCTTTCATGCTCTGTTTCGGAATATATAGAGACGCGATTAATTAACGTCGATTTCGAAAGCGAAGAACACGGCTTTCAGTCTCACTTCGGAAATTTTACTTTCTCGAGCAATTATAATCCGCCTCTGGGATCAACGTGTGCCGGACATTCTGCTTGCCAGCACGGTCGAAAATGATTTTATGCGACGTTCTCTTTCGATATTGAAACACCTCGACTGTGTCCCTTCCAATGCGAGCACGATGAACGTCGAATTGGAGAATTTTACAAATGCACGACAAAAACAGAAAATACATAATAAACACATAATTCTATCATAAATGACTTCAGATAAACAAACGACCAAGTTATACCTTGGTGCAAATCCTCAATTTCATATACAATGTTGTGCCAAATAAAATGGGGAATGAATTTTTTGATCAATTAGAAGATTTACCATATGCCATAAATACATAAAGATCCGCAGTCTGGTTATAACCAATAATTTTAGTTTAACAATAAACATATCACGGTCAAAATGACCGGTTTTATATTTTACAATCCTAGAAACTATAGAAATTCATTTATGGAAATTAGTGGAATAAATTTCTTTGTCCAAGCACTTATTCTATTGATATTTACAGACAATAGAGTCGCCATTTTTGTTAAAATTTCTGTTAATGCTTCCTAGGTTTAGTGTTAAGGAATTTTAAAGTTTGCAATTCGTTGACTCAAATATTGAATTATCTGTATCTATTTTTTTTTAAAATACGTGTAGGTAGTTCGAGGAATAAGTACCGTCGTAAATTGTTGCAAATGTTTGCTCGGTAAAAATGCCCTTAAACACGAAGAAAATTTGTCGCGTGTACATTCGGCAACGAAAGAAGAATCGCTAGTTACGGAGTCGCAATTTACTCAGACACGGTTGTACAGTCTCTATGCAAATATTTTCATACTTGTTCTCCTCCGCGTTAAGGACAGTGAAGTGCATTAATTAAGATTGAAAGTTGAATGAGCAAAGTTAAACTATGTCCGGAGTTGTTAATATTTAGACGGCTAACCGCTTGGGAACTTTCTGTTTGGCAACCCGACGTCGGTGTTCGGAGGTTATTTGAGAGGGTGGATTCGAGAAACCTGCCATAAGTGCGACCTGTTCAAGGAATCCCGGGACTATATTTAGGAATGACACGCCGCGAGATCTCGGAATCTGCACAAATGCAGCAAAGATGGTGCAGAAAGAGCCGCGCGTCAAATGAATAATCGAGACGCAATCGCCAACTGCACAAAGTGAGTCATAGTTTTTAGTACAAACTTTATTACTCTGCGACTGCGAACATCTATAAACGATTTTTATGCGATACAATAAATCTTAATAGCGTGGATTGCGGGTAGACTGCGGATTTTACATTATTTTGCATTACAGATTATACAATAGTTTACATTGTTTTGCTGTTGCATTATTTTCAATCTATTAAACATAATCAAAATTAAATTTGTATTAGAAATTCATTTTTAAATTAAATATCTATAATATTTGCTATTTCACCCCAGTTTGTTGCAATTCAGATAGAAAGTTTACATTTTGCATAAAGATCCACAATCTATACTCTAATATTAGTACAATAAATAATTCTAAATGCCTCTTTTTGTCATATTCTTCTTTCAGCCTCCAAACACTATTATCCACAATTATAAGTTAATTGTTATACCTAATCAAATTTCAAGTAAGATTCAATAAAGTCGACAGTCTCTAATTTTAATTTCCCGTGTCACTGACTAGATTACAAGGCCGGTTAGTTTCTATAAATTATTATGATTATTACTCTTCCGTGGTCAACGTGTCGTCTTTTTGTTACGCAACATTACCAGTTTGCACATCTGTATTTTCCACAACAGTTACGAAAATTGTCAATGTCCGATAAAACGATGCGACTATAAAGACGTAAAAATTAAAACGAAAGTTTTCGGCTCGAACGTTGCACGCCGATCGCAGCAAACGCTTCTAGAGTACACGCTAAAATCTGAAAGTCAAACTAGTATTACGACTTTCATAGTAATAACCGCGGTAACAGTTCCTAAGCGTGTTCGTTTTGCGCCGGCACCGGTCCGGCGATTAATATGTGGGTCGGATCGTTACATTATCACCGGTATCCCCATTTCACGAACGGTACGCCGCAATTGTTACCGGTTGGCGTCCTCGGAGGACACTGCCCCTTTGATTTTATCCGAGCGACTGTCTATTTTACCCGATAAGCAATAGTCACCTGAGAGGAAAGGAATGTCCAGGCTAAATCGCCGAGCGTGCGCGCGCGCGCCTGTAAATGGACAAGCCGGGTGTAGATATCTGTATTCAAATGAGTAGAAATCTACCGTGGCACTGTCGCTTTTTAACAAGGAAGTATCCTCCGAACGAAGTCCTGCAGGACAGGTTTCCGTTCCCTGAATATCGACTGTCGATACTCGACCGTCTTCACGCGCCACTTCTCACAGTTCAATCCACCCTCGATTTACCCTTAAAGCTCGTCGCTACGGGCGCGTTCAGGCTTACGTAAATAGACGACGACGGACGATCATGCAATTTTCTCGGTTCGGGGCACAAATGTTTGTTTCGGGGCACAAATCGCCGCGCTACCAGAATATCGGCGTAGATCGGTTGATCCCGAGCGCTCCGATGCGATGTTTCTTTTACTCTTTATTATTTGGCCTTATTTTCCGCATACCTCACCCGGTAAACCAGTTGGCCAGTGTTCGCCTTTCTTTCCACGACGCGAAACCTGTATTCAGCATACCGCTCGCCTCGGCGTGCGATTCAATAAGCAACTTTATAAACAGTCGAGCACGACGCGCAACAACCGTGTCTAGGAAACTGTAATAAACTCTTGGGAATTCTTGTTCCTGCCGCGTTTTTTTTTACTGTCTTTCTCTCTCTCTCTCTCTCTCTCGATCTCCCGTTTCAACCCCACGTATCTGTATAACGCGCTATATCCTCGGTTTCGTGGTTTAATACGGGACATGTGTATACATACGCGTCGAACGTGTAATTCCCGATCGAAAGGCTCTCTGCGCAACAGGGGAAACGATTTTCGAGGTTGTACCACTGAGACACGGGGAATGGATGTTGATGAATGTTGCCTGTAACTCGACGAGCAATTTCTAACTTATCCATGCTGCTGCTGGGATTATTATTGCGGATAGCTGTCGCTGGATACAAGCTGGCTGACTTTCTGAAGCGTGGGTGCATTCTGCTTCTGATTTTTTTATTAGTCTAATGATCTTTACGTCGACTCCCGTTTCAGCGGCTCCTTCGTGGTCTCACGATGGGAGAAATGTTAACTCGATGAACCTTCAGAGTTACCGTCTGAATTCTGATCTTTTAGCAGTTTTAATTGGTAGTTTTAATTATTATTGAAATATCGATGAAACAAAATCTTACCTGTTCTTATAATCATTTTTACTGTACTTAGTAAATCTTCTTATAATCATTTAAATAACAATTCTTATAATAAAAACAAACAAAATACTACTTACATTCATTTTCACTTTAGGTTACTTAGAATAAAGACTGAATTTCACACTTCGACTGTCCCGCCAGTTATACACACAGATGACACCAATACCTTATTTACACCTTACTTAAAAAAAAGTGTTACAATTCCAAACATTACATGCGAAATTAATACTTTCACCTGTCCATCAGACGTACGAACATGTGACATCGATTCTTTGTTCAGACCTGAAGTGAATAAATAATAATTGTTCAGCAAAAGATTGGAACGATACAATGCAAGACGCGACGAATGAATTTCTTCCCTCTCGTCAATCATATGCTTTTACATCAGATGTTTTTGCTATAATATGTCGTGTTGCTCAAATCTTATTATAGTTAAACCGCCATTTTTTACTTGCTAATGACTTGACTTTCTAACACTCGACGTAAAAAAATCGTTAAAAGAGTTCAATAAGATTTTTTCAGAACATGATAAAACCCGGAACAGCATGAACAAATATTGTTTAAATTTTATTTTCAATAAATTAACTCATAAAAATGTCCATCTGCGTTAACACTAAACGTACCATAACATTAAAAGCAACCACAGAAATTTCTCTATATATGTAGAGTGCATTTCTATAGTTGCAATAATTATCGAATAACAAACCGGTCATTAAACTGTGGCAAGTTTAATGCTAGAAACCGCAGTCTAATTACGACCGGAGCCACAAGAAATAACAAAGAAGAACAGCAAACCGGAAATTCCCAGTGCTCGCGACTTTAAACAAACTGCTCTGCACAGAGTTTTTATATGTAGGTTCGTCATTTAAAAGGGGAGTCGACGATCGACGACCGAATTCAGCAGCACCTCAATCAAGTCGAGAATGGAGCCTCTCTTCTCTCAAACAAAGCAAAATAATTGCTTTCCCGTTGACTAGTACCTGCTATCATTCACACGTTCCCAACCAGTTCCCGAAGGCAAAGGAACGCGTCGAAAGGGCCTGTCGCTTGCGGGATGGTTGTTCTTCTCTCACAATCGAACGAGAACAGACGGACAGAGGCCTAATCACCGTGAAGTACGATGGTCAGTTAAATATTAATCCGACGATGTATTCTACATTTGCATAGTCGTCCTTATCTGCACGAGACTAAGCGGGAGATCAAACAGGCGTGTCTTGCACTCGATCCGCGTCACGTATGGTATTCTGCTGAATCATTTTCTCAATAGCTGGAACGATAAACGAGCGAACAGTGACGACGTCCATTACTCAGCTTATTGTTATCGACAGACTTCAGTACTTTACGAAAAATAAAAATTCTCTGCGTCAATTGTAAGAAGCAGGCGGCAAATACAGTTGTCACTATTTTTTAAATAACTTCAACAAGACGGAAATAATCCATCGATATTCTGATACTCATTAAATTGTTTGACTGTTTTAAAAATCATGTGTGTAGCCATTCTTTTTTCATAAATGTACAAAATTCATGGTATAGTTGTCAAGCTTATACAAACAAAAAAGATTTTGAATTTCGGAGCAATCGATTTTATTTCTATTACAAATTTGTCAATCGAAACAGTTTTTCTGACTAACTAATAACTTGTTCTTCGAATCTTTTTTCTTTATATTTTGTGTAGATTATCTTGAATTTCATAATAATCCATTTTTTATTAATGACTTTTATTGTAGAAAATTTTAAAATAAATTGGCAGTAGCCAACTTTGTGCCTTTCACTTTCTACGAAGCTGGAATTCAAAAATGATCGATCCGGTGGCAAACTGAATTTGCAAACTTGTTTATATTTTCAGAAGATTTCTTTGAAATATCAAACCAGAGGAAAAGTCCGGTTTATACAATTTAACCGAGCCTGGTATAGCTCTCGCGTGCGGTAAGTCGTACACGGTGGTATACCATGGTAGGAAAGATGGAAAAATGATTGCTGGAATCTGTGCCGTATCGGCGATCGTGTCGTAAACGAGGATCGATGTATTGACCTTGCGTGGTGCGTGGGACGTGTTGGGAGTAGAACAGGTTCCGTTACACCTTTCAGCGTCCAGCATTCCATCAGGCTCTGTCTGCCCGTGTATATGTTCCTCTTTTCTTCTTCTTCTTCTTCTTCTTCCACCTCTTGCTTCTCTTCTTGGTCGCCGTTCCTTTTTATTTAACACAGAGGTTGTTTCACACTTACTGCCGCCGTGCGTCGGTGACCCGTTCTTCGGCTATACGCCGTGTGCGGCGAAAACGGGAAAAGAAACTTCGCATACCTCCGGGCGACACTCGGCCGTATCAGTGACACTTATATTTGATTGCTTCTTACATTTACAATTGGTAAACACTGTCCCGCACACCCGAGGCATCGTTCATCCACCGTGGTGAACGTACAGGTGAAAAGAGCCGCTCTCGGACGTGTTTCGGGTCGGTCTGGACCCGCAGCTTCTCCACTGACCCGACACAGTTGCGGACTAATCGAGAAAGTATATTTTTCATTGGTCGTGGCCGGACGTGATCGATCGCACTCTTAACCTGCAGATTATTCTACCATGGCCTCATGAATCATAGTCAAAATTCGACCGATAAATTTTTTTTGATCGTGAGAAATGTTACTGATGAAGCGTACTGAATTCCTTCAGTGGAACCGTGAGCGACATTTGAGAACAGCAGGGTTAAAAATGAAAGAGGAAGAGTAGCGACAAATTTCAAACGAACGTTGCTGGAAAGTGAATACTGAAAATTCACTTAACACCTTTCCTCTTAGCCTTGAAAGAAATCACATGACAAGGATTTAATAGTTCAATACCTGTCGAATTCCTACAGTTCAAAATTTTGTATGTATAATTATAGTAATCCCAAATAAAAATGATACCAATTAAAAAAAGGAAACGAAATAATACTACTATATAGTGTAGATAGACTGTGGATTTCAATACATTTTACAAAAACGTCGGAAACTTAAATGCTGAAAGGTTGCAATAATTATTAAATTCTTATTGAAGTCCTCAATCGAAATAACTAATCATAATTATAGTCTCTTTGAAACTTCTTATAAGAATTAAATTTGCATCATTAAATTCTTATTGAAATCCTCAATTTAAATAACTAGTCACAATTAGTCTCATTGAAACTTCTTATCAGAATAAAATAAGATCTCTTTACTATTAAACGAATTAATATTCGAAAGTTTAATGTGCAGGATGATAAAAAAAGAATTCAGACTTTAAGTCAGCATAGGATAGACATGTTTCTTTCTTCATCTAGTTAAGCTTATATTAATAATTCATTCATTAATAATTCATTATTCATATTAATAATTCATTATATCAATAATTCATAATTTTATAATAACAATTCAATTTGTAGCATATTGCTAATTCAACCATTAATAAGAAAAATCTGCCATGACTCAGATTAGTTTAAGAGTACGCAAAAAGGGTTCTAATAAATATGAATCAGTGGACTAATATTTTAAATTTTACACAAAACTATACGTTTTGCTCGAAAGTGGAATATAAAAATTGCCTCCAGTGAGTACTATTAAGTACTTATTGAGACTGTACAAAGTTCTGAATCCTTTATTTTATCACTCTGCCTAACAGATCACTCGGATAATTCTATAGCATAGTACTTATCCGAGAAGCTTTCCACAGAGCCTTAAAACGGTTGATTAGATTCGCGTGCGAGTATTTCAGCGTCGCAACGACTGAAGTAGGCCATCGTTCGCAGACACTACGAAGTCGAATGAAATGCAACGTTTCCGGAATGTTTCATGAAATCGAAGCCGAACACGTTGACTGCCACGCTACCTCTACATCGTAACTCAACTACGTTCCTAAAAAACAAAAAAATTAATTCTCCTTTTCATACATTAATTCTCGCAATTGTAATTTTCTCCCACGAGATACATCAAAAGTACTAGACTGCGGATCTTTATGCAAAATTGTTTGCAATAATTTTAAGACATGAGAACCAAATGCGATAAAGTCTTGATCCAAGTCCAATCCTCGGATCTGCTCTGTGACATAAATCGTGTAGGGCTATTATTTTGTGACCGCGTAGAAAAGGACGCACAATATACCGTCAATTTAACCACTAAATACAGTTCAAATTATAAAGAGTTTAGTGTCGCTTTAATCAGAAAAATGAAACAAATGAAGTAAATATACAAGTAGATATAAGTCACCACACAAGTAAATATCCTCGAAATTATATCAAATTTGGTATCATCTGCATTAGAAAAATGTCAATAATATGTTCGTGAAAGTCCCATAAAAAAAATAATGAAAAGTAAAGAAGTTTTGTAATTGGATTAGTATTGGTTCACACCAATATACATGTTCACACTTTACACTGCTTAGCACTGAGAAATTTAAAGAATTATTTCAGGATGGACAACGATGCTTTTCATTTATTGGCGGAATTACTTCGCCGTAAAATTACAAAACAAGTCGCAAACATGAGAAGTACAATTAGTGCTGAAACATCTGCCTACGGAAAATACGACCGCACAGAGATAGAAATTTAAAAAAATCTCTATTCTTAAGATACAGATAGAACGAAACGCAACGTGCCTACAAACGATCAAACCTGTCGTACGTCCAACGTAATCGTATACAAAAACCGGCATTAAAAATCCAAGTCAAGTTCGGGTGCCTAGCGTTTGTAAGAAGTAGAATTGGTAGGTGATGAACAGACGATTCCTATTCGCCAGCACGTTCCAATCTTCGAACTCGAATTTCTCGAAAACGAGGCGTCAAATTAAAAAAATTTATTCCATATTTTCGATTTATTTCCTGATGTAGAATCACACCCCTTCCGCGTGTATACCATTTTGGTTAATCCTGTAGACATATGGAACAAAATAGTTCAAGAAAATAATTATCTTTATATTTAAAAAAACGACTTGAAGTTTTGTTAAGAGAACGGTTGATTTGGAACTCATGATTCCTTCGAGACTTCTGTTTCAAAAAATTTGACCTTGAAATTCGACCTAACCGAGACCTTCAGATTGAAGATCAAGGTCAATTTCGCGGCAAGTTTTGGTGGACACGACAAAGTATTTCTGTGGTTCGATTAGTTGTACGAGAAATCGCATCGTCTGTAGGACGTTTTAATGGATTAAATGTTTACACATGAAGTAGGAATTACAAAATGTGTAGGTTCAGGGCTCTCGGATTGAGGAACGTTACAAAGATGTTAGAAATATGTGTTCCCCGTGTGGTTGTATCGCGTGTACAATCGTTTACTTTGTTACGGAACCATAAAAATCTTAACGTTCGTCTAGAGCGGTGTAGAGTCTTAAAAATATTGCCGTGATGGTGTCGGTCGTGGTAGATTTATGCGGGCAGCTCTCTCTCTCTGGACAGGAACCAAACGTTCATGGGTTCGGACTTGCCCTTCATGGTCACGGGTCCCCTGTACTCCAGCAGAAATTGTGGATCGTGGTTCTCAGGCATAGACAGATACCTACGGACAAGCGAACGGTAATATTATTGGCTTGTTAACCCGATGGCAAGCTGATATTATACCCTGTTCACCGGAGAAAGAATGCTAATTCACGTGGACTATATATATATCGTGCACGAGTCGCGAATGTTTGCCGAATATTTTACAACGTCGTAAATTCACGGACAATCAATGGTCCGTACTTTGTAACATTTATTGCGTTGTAAATCAATGGAGGATCTTAAACAGTTTGGGCACGAATAAAATACTTTTTCTTTGCGGACCGCTGGTCCTCGAAACCCAGTCAAACCAGCGCAGGCCGAAGTCATCAAATCGAACATTTTCAACCCTCGCACTCTCCACAAAACTAGTTTGCGCAGAGATCCTCCTACGAGTTTCCCTCATATTTGTTTTACGCTTCGATTCAACCTATTTTAATTCGTAACAAGACGAACTCAACGATTTAGCTTACTTTGACCCTGAAGTGGCCTTGAACTCTGACAAATTTCTTAAAAAATGAAAATCAATACGACCGTTTGTTTTCGTTTCGATCATACAAGCATGACTATATGATCGACAAATCGATACTGAAGTCTCCTCAATTATATTCCGAGGTCATTCCACAGTCATCTGATAGTACATCAGATTTGTGAACTCCTTTCGACGTCAGAATTTTTAAATAGTCTTAAAAATACCGGTGAAAGAAAAATTTGTTTATATTATCGTACATTGTTTCAATTAAACAAGACAGCTTCTGTCGTGGTTATTCTTTATAGTTTCAGCAGAAATGTCTTCAGTTTCTTAGGACTTATCCAATGAATGAAACTTATATGACTCCCGAACAATCGATTTATACAACCCATCAATGTGATCGATCTCACATGAAGATTATTCTCTAGCTATTTGCTGTTCTAGAACATTTTTATGTAGTATGAAACGTTGATGACCTTGAAGTTAACTATATTCAGGTGTATTCTGGTGTATTTAAGTACATTCTGGCATATTCTAGTGTATTCTGGTATAATCTGGGATATTCTAGTATATTTTGGGATATTTTAGTATATTCCACTATATTCAGGTATATTCCATTGTATTTGAGTATATTCAGGTATATTCTAGTGTATTTAAGAATATTCAGGTACATTCCATTGTATTTGAGTATATTCAGGTATATTCTAGTGTATAAGAATATTCTGGTATCTTCTAGTGTATTTAAGTATATTCTAGTATATTCTAGTATATTCTGGTATATTGTAGTAAATTTTAGTATATTCAGATATATTCTAGAGCATTTAAGTATATTCTGGTATATTCTGGCATATTCTAGTGTATTTTAGTATATTCAGCGAGTTCAAAAAGAACTCGTAGCGAGTTCTGAACGAATGTTTCGCAACAGTTTGCAGACTTTATCACCGCCGACGTAGAAATCGAAGAGCGGAACACGCGCGTTCACAGCGGCGCGCGTAGAGCGTGCAGCATCCGAGTCGTTTAATTTGCAGAAACGTCTGCTTCTTGGCGAACCGCGTAAACGTTCCGTCGTTTAACGACTTCAATTAGACTCGTGAAATGGCACGCGACCCGAAACTCGCTGCGCCGCGAACACGACGGCGAGCTCGGTCTAGCATTCAGGTATTTCTATGCGGTGCGGTGAAACACGCATTGGCCGCACGGGGAACCGCAACCGCGAGAAGTATCCGCGCAATTTAGTGCCGCGATCGCACCATAAATTCTGCCGAACACACACGTATGTACGTAGTCTCGCTAATCGGCGACGTACCTGCGTAATTCGCCATGTTTATCCACCGTCCGACGGGGGATGAAATATTTACCCGCTCGTCCGACGACGCGACGCGTTCGCGTAGGGGACCAGTCGCGGAAACCCTTCGAATGCTTCTTTAACACCTAATCGAGTTAGGCCCGGCCGTCGCGTCGGTTGCCTGGCCGTTCCTCCTGTCAGCTATCATTCCTGGCTGATCGAGCGCGAAGTTCGCTCGCTGGTTCGCTCGGCGACGTGAAATTAGTGCATGTCGCTGGTCGAGAGCTTCCGTCTGATCCGGAAACGATGGAGGTGCTCATCGACTGCTATTTCGACAGGCTGTTCGCCGAGATGGAGCGCAGCTGCCTCGCATCCCGCTACAAACGGCGGGAGATGGTCGGATACTTCTCGGACGTGATTAACAGCTGCGCTGAAGGTAAATTTTGGGATCGGAGCACAGGAATTTCCAGTGAAACCTCCGCTGTCTAGACCGTTAAAACCTCCAACTGTGAGTCGTGTTCTTTACGAATTCCTAACGTTTCGAAAGCGTCGCAGCATTGCAGTTTCATAAAGTAACAGCGTGTCTTCTGATATCTGATGAATAGACTGCGGATCTATTATGCAAAATAAAACAACTTGTCTGCATCGATTACAAGAAATAGAAACTAAGTAGAATGTTATTTCTTCACTCGTTAATTTTAATGGACGAGAAATAGTATATTGACATTTAAAATTTTCTAAATTTTCCTACAATTTCGAATTTTATCTTCTCGATTTTGTTATAAATGCATAAAGATCCGCAGTCTACCGATGAAGATATATCTGTTCCGATCTCGAATGAATGATTTGAATGATTATCTCGAGAACGTGGCGTCAAATGAGACAAGTCCATTCCATATTTTCGCGATTATAACATCGGTACCGGGATGCCTAGTAGATCGCAATGGGATCGGAGATCGATCAGGGCGTGTTGGGCGAAATCGTTGGAACGAATCCGCGCGATTTACCGTACATCTAACGGGGTTCCGGCGAGCGACCGGCTCGAATCAAGCTCTCGGACCGTTTCGATGCAGCTGGGTAGATTTTCCGAGCCAGTGGTCACCAGGTTCGTGTCCAGCAGGCCGCTGCAAATTCTATTGTGCGACCATGAAAGTGACTCGATCGAGGATGGCGGAAGGAAAGTGATACCGTGGTGTAATGTTAGACGCGGGAGAAACTTCTGCTGCGTCGTCGTCGTCGTCGTCGTCGCGTTGTCGTCGTTGCCGTGGTGGTCGTGCGCAGGCTTTCTTCGAAAAATTATGCGAAACACTGCCTCTGGAAAACGCGATCGAAAGTACCGGCTCGGGAAAGAAAAAGTTCCGATCGTTCACCCGGTGTCGCGCGAGTGCACGGAGAAACGAGTGCTGCGGTTGCATAGCATTCGATGCACTGCTCAAGGTCGTTTCGTGTTCTTCTCCCACCGTAACGCTCTTTCATTCTCCCGTGAACTTTTAGCATGGATTTTTCTCGAAACATATTTCAATGTATACGATATTGTAAAAATATCAATCATTTTCGTTCAGAGAGTTCGTCTAATTGAGAAACGTCGATATTGTTGAAGCGCAGTCCTTACACTCTCTAGTATACAGGGTGTCAAGAAACGTTGTGTCATGGCTTTCACAGATGATTTCACACTCTCTGATCGACGGCTATATGTTGATAACTTTCCACAAAATTGATCTTCGTCTCTTCAGATGTAAGGGGAAATTCATCTACAACGTACTCTACACACAAAGTTAACCAACTGTCTCAAAAAAAAAAAACAATATCCATAAACGTATAGTTTCTCCAACTGTAACGACGACGGTTTGTCACCAATGATATCGGTCTTTTCCAAAGTAGTTTTCAAACTCATTGGTGCAGTATTGTAACACAACGTTCTTATACCCTATTAAAAGATTAAAAGTGCGATTATAAATCAAAAATCGTAAAAAATGGTAATCTCGCTTTTAATCGTTTATAACTCGTAAACGAATTAACCAGTGTCGATGAAATTTTCAGCACGGATATAATTTATCCGAGTGAACAAAACACATTTTTAAAATTTTGAATACTGGCTCAGACAAAGAGGTGCAAAAAAGAACTTTTCCTGTTTTTTTTTTTTCGCGACTCCGACCAATTCAATTCTTTTTTTTTTAATTTATTACACCTCCTCTAATAAACTAATCCTTCTAACTTCTGCAAAACACTCAAGTCATTAGATCTAATTAAAAAAAAGTTATGCTGATTCAGATAGTGTGGATTCAGTTTTACTCTTCACTGTGTATCATTACATTTAAAAAAATTTCAAAAGATATAACCTTCAACAAATTTTTTAGCCCATCATAGTATTTGCCTCTGAGCTAATGTTATCCTCTGACATTTTTTTCCATTATAAGCGAGATATTTTAAATGCTCGAGTTAGGTGAGACTGTATACTAAACTCAACTGTTTATCCACACCGAACTGAAGCGTCTTCTGTCTGCAGCAGAGAACCTGGACAAACAAGACGTATGCGAGCGTATCGTGATGTCGGCGCTGCGCTACCACAACATCGCCATGATGGAGAACGGTTTCGTCTGCATGCTTGGCAAGTTCCACAACGTTCTCTACGTCGCGGCGAAGCTGTGCTACGACTGGAATTTGGAGAACAACGAGATCGTCGCTCGGCTTCTGAACGACATGTTTTACTGCGAGAAGACGTTCGAGCGGATCATGGTGGGCGCGATATTCGGCACGAGGGTGACTCACTTCCTGTCGGGATGGAAGAGCGACTTCGAGGACCGCGAGGAGAACATACGCGCTTTAGTGTACTTCCTGCATCACGCTACCATCGGTCGTCTCGAGTATCGGTGCGAGTCTTCGTTCGTCAAGCGACGACTGATCGACGTACCCATGGAATCTTACGGGCAAGCGTGGCCCTTGAGGGTGGCCATTCAGCACGGCTCGCCGGACATCCTGTTGGTGATGTTGCGTTACGGGGCCACCGTCGAGTCCGACGATGTGGCGCCCTCCCCGTTGGAGATGCTTCTAACCAGGCTGAACGAGTACGACCCTCAACCCGGCCAAGATAAGGCCGTTTATCCGGAACATCTGATCGCGTGTCTACGACTGGTGCTCAGGACCATCACCACCGCCTTTATCAAGACGCCCAGTCACATTGCAGAGCAGAGCGGAGTCCGCAGCATCTCCTTGTACGAGCAATATCCCGCGCTGATGCAACAGAATCTTATCCCTCCAGAACGGAGTGGCCTCAACCCACCGGAATTGAGACACCTGTGCCGATGCGCCATCAGAGAGAGACTGTTCCAGAACTGGGCCCTGCCTCACGGTATCAAGACCTTGCAGATCCCCCAGTTGCTCAGGAACTACTTGGACATCCTCTGTGATTGACACGGTTAGGGGACTACGATGTCTATTGGAATTTCGTTCGATTGTTCGAGGTGCCCCAGCTCGCTGAGACGCTGAGGAACTGCTTGGACCTCCGCTGTGATCCTTTGTGACCACTGCTGTGATTGACGCGTAGAGGATCATTATCCGATTGTTGGAGGTGGATCAGCTGGCTGACTTGAATTCTTCGAGGATTTTTTTTTAGGGGGGTCTGTCTAGACCCAGTGTTTTAAAATCTTCATCTTTTTGTCCGCTGATTTATATTTGCATTTATTCTAGCAAGTCGACATTCAGAACAGAAAATTTTATTTCCACTTAAAAGAAGTGGGGAACGTACGTGTGTAGTAGATTTTTATAGAAACCTGACTCAATATCGGATTTGCTTTAACTGCATCTCCGAATAATTACTGTCACCTCGAAGAAGTGTATTAACAATATTCCTGGAAATACTGATCGGGATTCACCTCAGCAGTAGAAACCCATTAACTTGCCATGAATGTCCACCTTCGAACGACTAATATTTCAATACCAATACAGTGCATGATCAAACTGTTACAGCCACATCGGGGAGAATATATGTATGTGAAGGATAATGTTGTTAAATTGTACATTCGAATTTTAATACCGCATGAAATACTTTGCAAGAATAATATGAATTCGGTGTAGCCAGACTTTCGTATAAAAATTGACTATGTTACTGTGAACTCGTCAATTTATGGCACTAATAATTTGATCATCTACTTCTTCTGTAATCAGTGGGGTATGCAGGATACGATACGATTCAGAAAGAGGCATAAATTTTGTACAGAGGAGCCAAACAGCGTTAGGAGGAGACCAAAGATGCCTTGCAACCAATCTAGTCTAACGATTTGTCTGTTGAAAAATTTTTGCGTGTGCATATTTTTGTATGTATCGAAGAATCGGAAAGTATAATATCCTAGACATTGAAAGTTTCTTTTAATCCTAATAACATGTGTCTGAACTAGGAAGAAATAATTTTCCCGAGATTTTCCCGTGTTGCTCTTGCACGGCGAGCATTTACCAGAAACGATAGGCGTCTCTAGATTCAGTACTTGGGAACTGCAGGTCGTGATCGTGTTCGAGAACACTCCGAAAGTTCGTCGAAGCAGTAATCGAAACGGTCGTACGACGAATCGCCCGACACGATCGGATGGAGTCAAGTTTCGCAATTCGACGCGCGAAACGCGTGCGTCGGCTGAAAGTATCGACTATAGTGTCTCGAACTTGCCGGTAACTTTTCAAATGGAATCTCTTTCGTCGATGCTTCTGCAGTGTCCCGTAAGCCAACCAACTTCCTGATCCAACGCGGAGCGTGACAACAATGAGACAACGCAACGAATTTCGCTAGAGATGCGCACAACTTTCCCTCTCTCTTTCTTTCTCTCTCTCTCTTTCACCCCGTTAGTGCAAGTTATTGTTAAGAATTGCATCGACTCGCTCTAAACGAATCGTTCGACGCGATTTCGGGCAATAGCATTCTGGCAACGGACGGAAACACGGTAGACAGTGAAACTCGTTTTAATAGACTCGGGAATGCGGCTTCGATATTTCTAACTGATTGACGAGGAAATTGTCTCTTCGTATGCAAGTCCCAGACAAGATTACAGAAAGGAAGTAACCTTTTCGCTTGAACTCGACAGTCCGAAGCCAATCTTCGTCGGCTGAAAGGAAAGTCAGGTTCAATGGGTTCACGATAATTACTCGGCGAGGTGGTGTGGGTTTAATGAGTCCCTGCAGCGAGGAGAAAACTGTGACCAGAAGAAGACTGCCGATCGCGAGTGTCCATACGCCTCGCTTCCGCAAAGTACGGCTTCCATTTTTATATAAGACACGTGTCGCACGTGGATCGAATTTTTGCGTTGCTCGCGAAAACGAACGTCGCAGACTGTGTCTTTGCTGAGATCGCGATTGATTATGCGTACAATATTAATTTTTGCCCGTTCTTCAAAATACTAAATATTCTCAAGATTGAATATTTTATTTTATCTAGAAGCCAGTTTCGGACCGAGTTCATTTTTCTCTCAGATGTCTTTACATGTAGCCAGTGGAAGATAATGTCTTTCGTTCTTTTAAGATGTTAAGTAAATAATTCCCCAATAATTTAAACATAAAGATTTTGTGATACTTCATATGCAGAGTGTCTCACCTAACTCGAGCATCTAAAATATCTCGCTTGTTTTTGAAAACCTTAGACAGTTCAGAGAGGCAAATATCATTATGGGGAAAAAAATTTGTTTCAGATTATATTTTTTGAGATTTCAAGGTCATCACAGTTTCTTCAAATGGAATGATATAATTTCATTATCGCCATATGATAGCCGCGACAAGTGAGATAGATATAGATGCTCGAGTTAGGTGAGACAACCTGAATATTTTCACAAATCTATATAACGATTACGACATAACGAAATAAGAGAATAATTCTTTCAATTAAATGGAGAATCTGGAAAGCGATAGCAAACACGATAGAAAAAAAATTGACCCGTCTTCCCTGGTTTACAGATTACTTGTTCCCATAATCTAAAATAAAAGTTCCGGTATCGAAATCCCGGAACGACACACTTGGGAAGATAGGGAAAGCGTATTCGATTGTTCGTAAAATTCATTTCAGTCGACCGGACGTTTTCTATAAGCTTCGGGCGGCACTGTTGGCGTTCCGTTGTTGTTATGAAACATTGCATCGAAGTTAATGGAAACGACCGCGGCGGCGAGAATAGATTGCCGCAACAGGGCGTATAAATCCTCGGCGACGCCCGGGGGGAACTAATAAATTTGATTTTCGATAGTTTATCGGAGCCGCCGTTTAATGAATTCGACTGGCGGGTGTCCGTCAATCAGAGCCGATCAGCGACCGATTGCTGCGACTGCGAAAGTATCGGGACACATCGGCTGACAACCGTTGCAATCGCCATATCGTCCATATAAATGCCGTTATGCATTAAATGTTAACTTCCCCGGGCCGGTCTCTTAATCCCACAGCGTATGGAACTCCCAGGGGGATGACATCTCGCAGCCACCGCTGGATTTTAGTCTGTTCGGCCGAGTAATCGAATTACGTACGCTCTAAACAATTCATTCCCGTTGTAATGACAACGGACCTGATTACCGATGATTCAATATTGATTCCGGGTAGATTTGCCCCGTTCGACCGACAGTTGCTTTGCACTGTTTCAGAGAAGGAGGTACCAACACGATTGACTTTCCTACTGAGTGCACTTGATTAAACATAACCTTACAGCGTTCGTATGTTTTCCTAAATATTTCTATTTACATTTATCTGTATTTTTATTTATATCTGTAAATATCTCTATTCTCTATTTATACTCTATTACTCAAAATTTAGGAAATTTTACTCTTCTACTTTTTTAATGGAAATTCTGACTCTCGGAGAGTATATTTTAAATGCTTGGAAAAACATTTTCACTGGCTTGTCGATTTTTTTTTTTTGGATCTATTACCCACATTTTTACACTTTAGTATATAATAAAAATTCTCACTTTTATAGATTACTGTATAAATATTCAAGAAACCATTTTCAGATACAGACAAGATAAGAATACTATTCATTTTTTTTTTTTTAATAAACACGTGACTTTGTATTTTATAAAGCACATGTTATTAATCTACGAAGATCAACAATCGTAATTCGATTACATTCATGCATTTACATTTTGCATAAATAGTCACGGTTTACACGTAATATCGGTATACTAATTTTATGATTCGAATAAATGTTTTGTAGTTTGTCATTAGTAATACCGTTCACAACATTGTGCACTGATGCAAATCTAAAATATTGACTCGTAATACCAGTTTATTAGTATAGTTCACGTACAACACGATCGATATTAAAATTGAATCTAGACAAGATTGAGTTACACTGGGAGCCCCATTTAGAACAGCATATAAGGGAAGAAATTTAACATAGAGGATACAAGCATGGTAACATCATACAGTTAATTCACCGCGGTTTTAGTGCACCGCGCTTTAATAAAGATAAAAATATCGCGGAACCTCCGAGACTCATAAAAGACCACACATAAGCGAGGCTAGTTACCGAGGGAAAGAAATGCAGGTTTATTTAAACGTTCATTATAGCCCGCGCTGCACAGTATTATAAATTTGTATTTTCTTGCGTAAGATGCAAACCGGTAATAAATGGACGTAATGAACGAAACGAATAACGAGAAGCTACGGTACGCGTACTGAAAACTCAATCTGAAAGGTAACGAACAAGTCACGTCCGTATCGTAAACCTGATTAACTTATGTACCCTCGGTGGCTATGTAATAACCGTAAAATGTTACATCCGATAAGAACACAAGATCGGATTTAAAGTCGCCGCCGAATCCGACGAACGCACGCGAAATTATAACTTTGGTTTCCGAGTGAAACGGGTTAATATGATCGAGATACTTCGGGGACCTCGTTTTGGTCGAAGAAAACGCGGAGGGAAGGTCGATTCTCCTTAAACGAGGAGAAATATTTGCAAATGGAAGGCTAAAGGAGCGCTCGAAAAGCGGAAAAACAGATCGGTTTATAAGATAAGACTCGATGTACATGTATACGGTGTTACTGCATCGCGCGGCGTTTCTGTCCGCGTAGCAATTCGACCCCGCTCCAACCGCGGCAATCCAATAAAAGCTGCTCTTAACATAAATATCGAGTCCCGTGTTGCTTCCAAGTCGCAGCAATTCTTCCATTCGAGCGGCTCGCGTCTGTTTGCATGGCCATTATCTACCCGGAATGACCATCTTTCGTTACGCGCAGGAAGGCCGCACGATTATCGATCGTTTCGTGCAACCAGAGTCTCTCTCTCTATCTCTATCTCTATCTCTCCCCCTCCCTTCTCCCTCTTGAGTTCAACTATAAACAATCTCGCGGTCTGCCAAGCGGCCTGCACCTTGGCCGAAAAATTGGCTGAGAGACTTCGAACCGGGTCGAACCAGTAACACGTTCGCGGGAATTACGTTAACGCCTTGTAAATATCGAATTCGAAAGCGGAGCCAGAGAGGAAACACGACGTCGCGCCGCGCCATTAAACGATCCGCTTTATAGATCGGCGGCGGATACCGTGTTCGCCGTGCTCCTCGATTGGCTGCCAACCTCGCCGACAACTTTTACCGAACGGATATTAAAATAAGACCGGATAAACGGGGCAACGCGATCGTAATGCCGAGTTTAGACTTTTCACTTTGGGTGTAGGCATTATCGGGAGCTGAAAAGAAGTCACGGCACAGGAATAATATTCGGTTGGCAAAAGAAAGTAATTTCGGTTTTCACTAATACATGGTTTTATGTTTCGTTTGATTGACTTCTGTTGACCGTTGCGTTTGTTTTCTTTCTGACATTTCATAACTGCATCTTTTAGGTTATTTTTGAAGCAAATTACACGTAATTTTGATTAAAATTGTTGGTTCTGTGTCAATTTGAACATGGAGTGTGCAAAAACGAACATTATAGGCGTTTCATCGAAAGTGATTAGCGAATACCCCCTTAAGCTAGTAGGGTAAATTAGCCTAATAAAAGACCTCACCTAATACTACGAGACCCCTTCTTATTGTGTGAATAATCTTGGTGTGAGAAAAGGCAGAAAAAATAACATACTAACTCTAATGTTAGGAGGATATTTTTTAAAATCAGTGTTTTATTGCCACTTTCGGATTTGTTTCATTATTCAGAAACCGAATCATTTTTACTTTCTTTCAATAGGCAAGAGTGCATGTTGTACCGTTAAAACGTGTAGTAATTTTTAGTAAAAGTGTTTTTAACCGAGAGTCATGATTTTTTCACAAAATGGATCTGATATTAGGCTACTTTACTGTATAGCGATCGGTACCTGTAGGCATCCTCGGAGACGTTTATTTTGCCAGGTTCACCGGTGGTCTCGGTTCGGCTGGTCAGATTCACCGTGTTCCCAAATAGGCAGTAACGAGGCATACGGTGGCCAATTACTCCAGTTACGACCTCGCCGCTATGGATCCCGATGGTGATTCTCTGCAGAACAGTTCGCGAAACCTCTATCAGACCGGATCTTTGTGTGAAAGGACAGTGTGCAGTCGCGGCACGTCGCGCGCGTTAAAACGTTCACCGGCGGAAGCGTTCGCGCAGAAACAGGAAGAGCGCGGTGGCCAGGAAGAAGAACAAGACTCTTTTTACGGGTATAATCGAATACGCAAGATCGACGGGACCGCGTTCCACGGGACACCATGGAAAACCAACGGTGGGAACCCTCGAACCGTTCGAGTGTTCAATCTTGTATTTCATTTCGACGTCTCCTATTCATATAATGCTATTTCCGGGAGAAATGAAATCGATTTCAAAAGTACTTCTACATGAGTCTGTTTCTGAGTGCTTGACGCTACTTGAGAAATGCGTGCAACATGATTCTATTTAAATTTATAAATCAATGTAGTTCTAGCAATTCAATATAATTTTGTATGATTTTATCTTATACGATTTTATTTAAAATAAATCAATGTAGTTCTGGTATAATTCAATATAATTTTGTATGACTTTATTTTGGAAGAGCATTGACAATGTTTGTGTCAGCATTAAACATGAATATTGAGAAACATAATACGATAGAAATCAAGAAATAAAATGGAGATTAGAATTGAATACGAATTAAATAGAATTAAATATTGCTTCTAGCCCAATGTTATCGTATCAAAACCATTGCCAGCAGAAATGAATTTTGATTTCATTTTAGTATTTCGAAAATAAACCCCGGAAATTTCACGCTTTCATACCTTGAATTCTCGGAGGAAATACAATTTTTTTTTGTTCGACTATAGTGCATGTAAATTAAATTTCAGAATTCATATTTTTATTTTACATCGACAAAGCAAATCAATTTTTGAATGTTACTCTCTGCAAATTTCCCTTTGAACTCGAATAACAACTTTGAAGTACTTTCAAATCATTTTTACGTTGCTACGTTTATGTTTAATAGATTGTTACAAACAGGAGTGTGGCAAGAATAAATATTCTCAATTTTACTTTACCTTGTTTACAAAATGTTCCGAATCAATCCAATCAATAGAAATGCATCAATTTTATAAATAAATATGTTCTCGATATTTCTAAAAAATCATGTAAAATAGTCACTTAAAGTTTAAATTGTTATCTGTGGTAATAAAGCCAATTTCACGCCTAAACATCCCAACTAGGAGGATACTGGACTGATGTGAGGATTAGGTGGAGTGACAAAGCAGAAATCATACTAATTTCGGGGACTACCAAAAATTGTCTGAATAGAGTGGTCTCCCAGACAGCACAGTGACCAGTTAAGGGCTAATTTGGCAAATTAAAAGTGAACATTTTCGAGCGGGGATAAATTGCAGAGCCCCGAAGATTAAAATCTTTCAGGAGGTAATGGACGAATGGTGTAGAGCCGAAAGTGGATGGACGGAGTCCATCAGCGAAGAAGAATAGAATTTGGTTTTTTCTCGGTTTTGTAGAATAGGGCTCTAAAAAAGAACGGTCTGAAAGCAGAACGGGCTAGAATATATTGAGACTTACCACAGGCTCGCCATCGATCTGCACTTCCTCCGTGGCGAGATCCATCATATCCAGCGCCAGCCGGGCGATGCATCGTGCATGGCAACTACACGGTTCCGGTAATCCGCTCACGGCCATGTATTTGTCACCAACAGTTTCGACCTAGTCCGAGCAAAGTGGATCAGCGCTAACAAGCCTTCCCATAAATTGAAATATATATCCGTTGTCGGGGAATGATAATTCCTCCAGGTAATACAGTTTCCCCGAATTCGGGTCCCCCGCACAGGCTCCGCGGCACCAGGCCCCGCCTTTATCTCGTCTCGAAGATTATTAGCGAAAGTTCGAACAGAATCTAACCACCCGATGTTAAGTCACCCGAACGCACGCGTCAAGTTCACCTGATCAACATTCATTACGATGCAACGGCGACTGAGCCGGTTACCGAGAGCCCTGCAAACTCGAAACCGAACTCGAGCGAATTCACGCGAACTTCACATCGCATCGCCGGGCAATATCGTCGACACGATTACTCGCGACGAAAGAACCCGCTAATGTTAGGTGTACCCATAATTAATCAATTATTTGCAAACAATTTGTTTTGCCTTCAGTTCTGTACCGATCGTTGAGGAGGAAACGCGTATTCTTTTACAGTTTTCGGTAAAGCAGCCTGTGTTCAAAATATTTTCACTTTCATGCGGGATTTAATGCAAAGGTAACGACAAAGAAAATTTGCGATGTTTATGGAGATTTATTGAAGAAGAAGATGTAAGGAGGCACCTTGAGTCATATTTTGCTTCACGAACCCTGGATTTCTATAAGAGGGGGATTGAAAATTCGAAGGAAAGATAGCAAACTGTTCTTGATAATGAAGAAACAAAAATCCGAATTTACTACAAAGTTTGTTTTAGATTTCAAAATAATTGATTACTTATGGGTCCCCCTAATAGTACTAACAAGATCTTCTTTCCGCTGTCCTTATGAAAAGCATGCCAGTTTGCATTTCATCTTTTCACGCGGCGTTTGGTCCTTCCTCGGCCAATGCGACATGTCTGTCACGTACGATTTTTGAGAATCCGCTCACGGAACGTTCGCGTACTTCGTTTTAACAAATGTGCTCGATGTGAACCACAAATGGGACGTGCACACTAACGTGCACTTAGAATCGCTGCTTAGGAATGTGAATCGCGTGCTATTTTTATGTATGTCATTGGTGTAAATATCTTCTCGTTTCTTTCACGATAGTGGAAACATTTTGAAATATTTGAAGTATTAGAAAATTTCTGTTAAACTTCACCTTGGCAACCCAGAAATTTTTAACTTTTTAATACATAATCCTATACATCTTGACGAGAAAGTGCCAAAAACCGAAGTTTTAAGGCGACAAGTTAAAAAGTTATGTCTGTTTAAAGTTGAGAGATCACACTTTGTTCTGAAACAAGCTGTCGTCGAACAGTAATTAAAGTATAGATAATTATATGCGGGATCTCAAAGAGAAGGTGTAATTCAAATTGGCTGGGATTAGGTTGTTGAGGGCGGAGAGCTTGCAAATGTACGTTATCGACATCAGCGCGTGCTTGTGCTGCCACCCAGCGGTTCCGCTCATCAAACGGTTCACACACCAACATGGCGGCGCCCATACCTGTCAAAAACGCTAACACGCTAAGCGCTACGTTGGTCCCAGGGGACCGACATCAAACTTTCCGTTCAGGCGGCGTCCACGAGGACCTACACTAGGCTTTTAGGCGACGCGTCCATCGACATGAAGTGGTGACTTCTGCTTCGACACAAACTTGCAGTTCCTTCAGCGTGAACGGAAAATCCATAGATGCAAGCTCCACGCTGAACGTGTTAAAATCGCTCAACTTTTAACATACACATCTTTTGAACCAGTGAATTCCTCGCCTTAAAACTTCAATTTTTGGCACTTTCTCGTCACGATGTACCGGATTATATAGTAAAAAATGAAAAATTTCCTGGTTGCCATGGTGAATTTTAACCGAAAATTGTTGAACGTAGAACGTTCTTCTAACAAGCATAGAGCGCGTTGTGCAAAATCGTTATACGAAAACAGTAGTCGCAATAACAATAGAAGATAACAGTGGAGACTCCACCATGTTTTAATGAATTCGAATGGACTTTTTCAGCAGAATGCTGGAAATCTCTGGGTGAATCTGTTTGGAGATTGACACTGCGGATATGAAAATGAACGGCCATAGACTCACCTTGTACACGTCCGGATATTTCTCCGGGTCGGTCAACACATCGAACGCTGTGTACAGTTGATTGAGCATGTTGACAATCTTCATCGCACCGCTGGAGTCGGTGTGCGCAGCGCAATAAGCCCCGAAACCGACGATTCCAGAGAACAATAGTGTCACGCAATCATACTTCTTTGCTGGAACGGGCCTGGAGTGCCTAAGCTCCTTTGCCACCGAAACTGGCAGCACCGAGTACAGCAGGCTGTCAGACAGTCGGTACTTCTCATAGAAATTGTTTACCACAAAGTTATTCTTATTCTTATTCGCCCACTGCCGTCGGTCCATTTCTATTCTCATATTTGATATTCACTTTTATTTCTTACTAACTGAGACTCGATCACTGTTATAACGAGACTATTGTTTTTATGCATTCATGACAAAGATGAGATGGTCAAATTTGAACCAGTACACAGATTAAATAAATTAAAAATATCGATGTATACTCCCAACTTATTGAAATGACTTATTGTGACGAACATAATGTCTATTTAGCTACCGTATCTTGCTGTTAATGCAGACGATTTTGATTTTGCATATAGATCTACGGTCTAGTTCCTATCCAAGCTTAATTTCAATAAGTCGAGAATAATAAATCAGTCTTCGTTAATACCCTTAATATTTGCGCTGCTTTATATCTGACACATTCATTGTAGCTATAAATGCAGAAAATCCGCAATCTATTTGCATTTCACATTACATTTAGTATTTGATTAATCTTGCTGATCCTCTGAAATTAATATGGAATTTCAATTATAGTACCAGCATTCAATCATCAATGTTGTATTCAACAAATATTAACAATAAAGACCCCATTAACTTGCTAAAATTACGTATTTTCATGGATATAAAACACAATCATATCATGACAATAAACTATGAAGAAAATGTGAAACAAACTTTTTTAAGTCGTTTTGTATGCGAAGAAAATGAAGCCATTATTGGACCAACTTGAAAAGCAGCTAATACAAAAACAACAATAGTTTATTCCTGTTAACATACAATTCCCAATTTTTTTCTGACAATCTCTCTGTTCTAGGCCATCTCAAGTTCATAATATGCCATTCAATATAAACAGTTAATGGGTCTTACAAAATACAAAAGGCAAAAAGTATAAATAAAAAGAAAAGAAGGCAAAATATAGCTCAGTTTGTAGCTGGAGATATTTTCCAGCGCGCGCTACCCTCGATTTCATCCAGAAAACTCATCCGATTGCATAAAAATGCTTGGATTCCGTGGCATGCGCATCATAAATTTTTGACCTACTTCTAGTACTTATATTACAAAATATCTGCATAATCTCGTCAGATTATAACCAACGTGCGCTGCATTGATCCATTCCCAGCGAAAAATATGCTCATATAAAGACAAGATGTTGACGCACGTGAATCCATTTTTCGCCAAATTTTGTCGATAATCTAGTCACTCTACCTTATCACGGATCTACGGCGACTTGAATTTGTGGTTGACCGAAAACTAATAACGTTTTGTTCGAAACACTTTCTGGTTCACTTTTTAACCAACTTGTGACCGATTTTCAAAGCACTCTATGGAACGACGAAATTGTGCTACGAAACGACCATACTTATCCAGCTTATCGGAATTGTGTCTCGAGCAGTCGGCGTGTCTAGCTATGGAATACGAGATAGATGATACTATATTTTTACTGTCTCGAGGAAACGTCGTCGAAACAGGCGACGTTTAAAAACGACACCGTTCTCCCGCGATAGGTATGGGAAAAAAAAAGTACGATCCAATTTCCGGCGTGGGAGATTATTCTGTCAAGAAAGAAATTCCACCGCGAAGGGAGAAGCTCCGACCATCGTCGGCCAGAAATTGCGTCAGGATAAACGTCTAACGAGGCCAATAGGGACTTCCTTAATCAGAAAATTACGCCGACGGTGGAATCCTTACCTGTCGGTCTTCTTTTTCTCGCTGTCGAGCTCGCGATACGTCTGCTGCAATTTATCGGTAAGCAGCTCCAAGTTCACCGTTAATTTGTAATCAGCCTCGAATTGCTCTGACATCAGTACGAGATCTCTGGTGGCGTCGTGAAGGGGGATGTCGCTCAAGTATAGTCCCCACCTGGTGATGCCGTGAAAAACGTAAAGAAAAAAACGGTTTACTTAACTTCACAGATACTCTTGTTTACGTGGAAACGTTCCGAGTCGGGCGAATTTCAAAAATATCTTTTACACGCGTCATCCAGTAAATTGACCCCGCAAACTCCTCAGAAATTCGATGTTAATTCCATAGGTTGTAGAAATCATGTGAATACGTGCAATAATTTGCGTTTCGCGCGGCTGGGATTCACGAAAATGCAAACTCAAACGTGGGCGTCGCCGGTAGAGTCGAGAAGCGTGAAAAATATCGCTTTCGCAGAGGCACGTAGGAATTTATACTCGAAGGCGACCCTTATTTTTCCGGCATCTTGCTGCGAGGTAATCTAGCTACACGTAACTCGTCTGTTGTCGCTTCTAATCCAATGCGCGACGGACGTTGCGTCGCACCGAACACAAAAGAAAGTTACCACAGTAATCAGGTAGCGCGTAATGGTCGCTGAGTCGATTAAGCTTCAAATTCAACCACTAACAAGTTCGAATAAATTACAGGCCACTCAAACTACACTGAGAATTATCTGGTGATTAAATCATGTTAGATTTTGTGGATGGGCTTAAGAGCAGCCACAAATCAATCCACTGTTTTTCTCATCAATACTATTTATCGATGAGGCTACTTTCACCAACACTGGGCGTGTTAATTTACATAACACGCATTATTTATCAGTACAAAATCCTGACTGGCTACGAGAAATTGATCATCAAAGATGCTGGTCCATTAATGTGTGGTGTGGGCAACAAATAATTGGGCCCTATTTCATTAAAGGCACTTTTACTGGTCAAAAATATGATACGTTCTTAAACATTTATAAGAAGTACACTTAATGAAATATTCCCAAATGGATGGATAGGACGCGGTGGCACCATTTGCTGGCCAGCACGAAGTCCAGATTTAACACCCCCAGATTATTCTTGTGGGGAATATCGAAAAATATTGTGTATCGAGATGTACCAACAACTCCGGAAGATATGAAGCAACGAATTATTGCAGCGTGTGCTACAATAGACGCTCCAACAATAAAACGCGCAAGAGACGCAACAATTCGAAGACTACAACGTTGCATCGCTGCAGGTGGCCCACATTTCGAACATTCTTCATGAAAACAGTCAAATATCTCAATAACGGTAAGTTTTAGAATAAATACACTTTAGTACTTTTATACTCGAAATACGCCAATCAATCAAAATCACAGCCGAAGGATTACGCGATAAACGTAAAGATCGACAGTTTAGCAGTAACGTGATAAACCAATAAAAATATTGCACCGTGGCAAAGTAGTATCTGATTATATTCGCATGGCAGTGCATTTGACGCGGAACAGCGTGAAAATGCATACGGCGCACGGCTTTCCGAGACATGTCTAATGCATCCGAAACGCGTGACACGGACTAACGAAGGGGAAAAATTCCGTGAAAACCGAGGACCGTTGGTTTTATTCGAACGAGGCTAATTCGGCGGCGGCGTGACAAGAATTAATGCATCTGCCGCAGCAGGACGAGACTCGGGAGGATGACGGTAATTACACGAGCCGTCGCTTCGCGTCGCGTTGCGTCGCGTCGTCGCTTCGGTATATCTATCGAGTCGCAACGACAACCGTTATCGCTGCGACGCGAAATATTTGACCAACAGGGACGAAGCGATACCCGGCGACGGATTAATACGCGGGAAGCCTACTTACCAACCGCACAAAGCACGCGCTCTGCCTCCGTTCGTGATAACGGCCTAGATAGAGTGCCGCCCATAAGTCTGCTGTCACTTTGCGCCCCGTTTCGTACGGTCGCTTGTTCCGTGGCGCGAGATACTTCTACGATCTATTATCGAGGAAGCCGGCGTACGATTCTGGAGCGATTTGTTCCTTTCGGAGAGGATTAGCGATTGAGCTCCGAGCTTAGGATCAGACCTATCTTCGTGATACCACCCGGAGACGATTCTCTGCACGTGTCCGCCAGAGCAATCGCAACTTCTGTTCTAATTATTTCTTAGACTCCGAGTTGGTTTCTATGTGCGTGCGGTAGACAAGCCTGTCTCCGTCGATGTGCAATGTTTGTTGCTTTCGTTTGTACTTTGCAGGCATAAGGAGTAATCGTAGCAAACTTATTTATCAAACAACGTCATTTTTCGTTTTATAGAAAAATCGCACATCTCATCATCAGCACATCAGAAATCCTCGGAAATTATATGCGAGATAGTTTTTAGGAAAATTAGTGAACACTTTCTTATCGTCTACATTGCAGCTGTTGAAATACATTTGTTAAGAAATGATCTTTTTAGATCGCGTGCTTTCGAACGGACAAGTGTACCGGAGTGCACGCTATGTGTGCACGCTATTGTAGATCAAAGTGTGTCCGTAGAACAATGAGCGTAGCATAGTTTGTAAAACCTAGGTGAAAATAGAGCGTGTTTCGTTGATTGCTGTAGGTATGTGTGGGGCTCCGAGCTAGAGAGACATATTCCTAACAAAACACCGACAGAAAACGATAAAAAGAGGGAAGGAAGCGCACGAATACCGAAGGGAAGAACGTTTTAAGAACTGAAAAGATGAGGCGGTTTTTGTCAGCGAGTCTGCAAGGGATGATGGAAGAGACATTCAGAGTATATGCATATGCATGTGTATAAATGTATGTATGATCACCGAGGTCTCAACATCGCATAAACTAGAATAAGTAAAAGGTACCGGAACAACAAAAGTAATGGCACCATTTTGAAAGAAAGTTATCGTAACTTCGTTATTTAATGCAAACTGGACCACAAAGTTTTGACTGCCAAACTAGAAACCTCAAAAATTCCATAAAATCAAAGTAAGTTATTTAATGAAATAAAAATTGAAAAAAATTAAATATAATATTTCTTGTATTTTACAGATCCTAATCAAATCTGTTGCAATGGATATGTTAACGTAAGAATTCACTTTAAAACCGGGACAAATAATTCCGTCTCCCACACATGGGTGACATGGCAGTCAACGTGTTAATTTAACAATGAGATATTGTCCTAAGTATACTCAATTTTTTCCAAAATTCTTTCGAATAGTTTGAATATAAAAATAAATGATAAGTGAATAATTGCACCGACTTGACTATCATGTCTTTTATATTGGGTAGCTACTGTCCTTGGCCATTATGTCCTTGGCTATTTAATCGTAGCTATTATGACGACATGTCTTTTTTCTATAACCTACAAATTTTTACCACCCATTTTTTTCACCCGTGACCACCATGGCCCACAGGAGAAGACAAACGCCGGTCCTATGGGACCACCGTGGCAGTGAAAGGGTTAAGCGTCATTTAGATGTAGCGTGGTCATCGAAAATCTTATTTTCAGAAGCGCTAAGATCATCGGCACCTATGGTTGCATCACGGTCTCGAGCGTTTTGCAAGCCGACCAACTGCGTGTATCGGCCGCGTGCAAAACGGAAGCAATGCGTTCGATCGTTTATAACTCATTGTCAAACCCGGAACGATCGCGTGCTGGGTGCAGTGTTTCGCGTTTTGTAAGTGGAAACCCGTCGCGTTGCATTCTTCGCAGTGACCATTCGTTTGCGTTGATTTACGGTGGCCCGTCGACAGTTTTACAGGTTTCAGAGCGTACCGCGGGAAACGCGAACGGTGATAGACGAGTTCGCGGCGCAACCGATCCGAACAATGCATGCGCCGTTACTCGTGCCGAGGGAGATTCAATTTATTCACAATTCCATAATTACAGGGCGGATTAACGTGTCCCCGCGAACTGGAAGATTAATTCGCCTGTCGAGCTGTATCGCGGCACGTTTGATCGAGACATTTTTGGTATATTCTGCCCACCCCGGAAATAAAGTTTTCGAACTGTTAATATTTTCGGTTTCACTCTACCACGTCCTGATAAACGTCCTGCTTGTGCCAGATTGCTGGTTTTTACCTAAATTCGTATTTCGTAGTCGAGCATTCAAGATACAAAATGATATATCGAATTTTCGTTCTCCAATTAACAGTTGCGATGCGCTGAACGTGTTTAAAAGACTTTGGTTTCGAATCTTCGTCTTTAATGAAAATTTTCAAATGCTGTATATGCACAAAGGCCCGCCATCGATAGAGAACCACGATGAAGCAATTTACTACGTCTACTTGCTATGTTCGCAATTGGTTGAAATACTTTCAAGAGAGCACATTTTAGAGGAATGGTGTTACCAGGAATTTATAAAAATTCACGATTAGGCCGATTACGAAAAAAATGTAAACAGAAATAGTATTACGGCTATGTTTATAGAATCAGTGTTTGTAAATATTGTGATTAAATTTCCGTTTTATTTGATTTCACTGAACGCGTGTCGTCTGGCTTGCAGGACGGTCTCAAAAGGATGCAAATGAAGTGTAATGAATCCGCGCCGGATGCTCACCTGGTTAGGTCGTCCAAATTCATAACGCTCGGGTAGCAAAGGAAGATGACGAGATCCGACTCCGGTATGTACAGCATTTGCCCCTGGAAAAAGTAACATTCCCCGCTGTGACAACGAAATACGCTTAATCCGGGAACGTTGCTATGAATTACATCGCGTCTATGTACGTACGTATGTACGTACGCGTATGTATACGTATGCACCTTACAGCGCATGATGTCTACTAACTTTTAAGCGCAGACACGGGCGCTTCTTGGACGCGTTCGATCGCATCACTCCCTCCTTCGTTCGCAGCACGTACACCGTGTTTATGTGCGACAATATGTTCTCGAATGTTAGCTCCAGGTGTGGTCTGACCTTTGAAAACAAAACACTGTGAGTTTTAATCGTGCGCATACAACCTTGTTTTATCGACGCCTGCTCCCATTTAACGGTCGCATCAAATTTTGGAATATTTACGAAAGGAGTACAGAGCTGATTGGTCTAAATGGAAGGGACACTGGTTTTGCACAAATCGGATCTAGCGAACTTTTAACTAAAACGGTCACATGTAATAGATTGTAACATAAATTCGTCCCGTCTCTTGAGAAAATAACAGAAGCATTTAACGACATTTAAATTAGATTAAAAATTAATTTAAAGGAGGAGATTAGAATTGATTTATTAATTTTCTTAAAATCTTCGCAAGCAGATACTTACGGACAGGAAGCAAAATTTTGATATCGAATTTTTGTTTGAAGTTTCGCAACGGTTTCTGGGCGACATTAACGATCCAGATTTGTATATTTACTAACGCAGGATTTGTTCGAGCGTGACAATGGTTGTTCAACGGAGAAATATGTCAGCAAGACGTCGCGTCGCCGCATAACAACGTCACGTGAAATGAGATTACGCGATCGTCACCGATTACTACAGATCTAGGACTCCTCTCCTTAAGACGGGGACAAAGGGAATCCAACTATGACGGGGAATAACAACGGGCGGTTAATTGATTACGCTCGCTGCCGTATGCGCCAGCGACTATGCAAATGCTGCTAAATGATGCTTCTGCAACGAAGCGTGTCACGCCGTTTGAAACAAACCGCATTTGAAAGATATATGATCAGCGGTGTATGAATCCACGCGAATTATAGCCCGCCGTTGGCCACGACCTGCCCGAACAATAACGTAATTTCGTGGTCCGAGCTAATTAAACCCGTCGCTTCGCTAAATAAAACGCGGTTATCGATCCCCGCGCTCCTTTATCATGTTCACGGGAACGTGAGACACCAACGAGTTTTACGGTGGACACCCTTGTTCGCCACTTTTGCGGCAAACATAACCTTCTCAGGGACGAACACTCTTTAATCTGTAACAATTTATCTTGTTTGATTAATACATAACCAGCATGCTTCCATGCGAACAGTTTTCTAACAGTGTTCATTATTCAGAAGCTGTGATTACAGTGAATTCCCGATACAAGTCCTTTGCGCGGTTCTGCCGAGGGACATTTAGACGAAATCTGTGGTTCTCGACGAACGTTGCATTTGGAACAGTGCACGCTGGAAATATAAATGACCCACTCGTCTATATGTCCAAATACATATGTGCGAAATGTGTTGGCGAAAGTCCCATAAAGAAATAATGAAATTTAAAAAAGTTTTGTTATTGTGATATTGTGTTATTTTACACTCCTCGGCTTCTTGGCCCCTCACGGGGTATATCCCGCGGTAGTGGGGAAAATTCTGCGACTTTTATTGTCCCGGCCTTGGCGACATATATAGAGTAATCACTGTAATTTGGAAAAGTTAAATTTTAATGTAGATGTTGATAATATGTAATACCCCACGGAGGTGTGGGTAGTTCTAGGGACCGTTAAACGATAGACTTGTAGTGACTTATATCGGGAATTCACTGTAGTGGACTGCGAATCTTGATGCAAAATAAAAATTCGTCAATTGCAAGAGACGGGAACAGGCGGCTGTGAAGTGCATCGTATGAAACAGTTAACTAACAAACGACAAATATCTAGCCATAATCGTAACAATCTTCCACTGTTGTCCCGATCTCCCGTATTGCAGACGAAAAATTGACATAAGAACAGACTCACTGTCCAAAGGATGTCGTTCAGCTTGCAATTACCGGAGCACACTTGGGGGATGACGCGAGTGATGGTGCATCCAGTCTGGACTATGTCGAGGTCCCTGTTGAACATCAGATGGAATGGGAAAACTCGGCAGAACGTCATGGGGCTCACTTTCGGTTCTGCGAGAAATTCCGTAACAAAGTTTCTGTGAATGCGTCCGACAACTTTTCACCTGGTGAAGTCACCATCTCTAATCGTGAAACCGGTCTACCGATCTCCGTCGCGTCGGGATCGAGAATTCGTCTTATTACGGATGCTAGGCATCACTCACCGACGGACAAGGTCTCCAAATCGGCGATCATGGGGTTCGAGACGACGCCCGGGCCGGACGTGTTCGTTATCATGAATTGCACATGGTCGCACTCGTTTTTCGTCTTCAGTATCCGCATCTCTATGTCCGTGTCGTGGAGCTTTTTCGCCACGGTCTGCGCCGGGAAAAGTTTCAAACTCGTTTAATCACGGCCCGCTTTCGCCCGAGAGGATTTACCCGGTTGGAAATTAAATGGACGAATAGTATAACCATCAATTTCGCTGGTAATTCAACCGGGCCGGAAAAGGGATATCATGTTGATCGAATAATTTCGTTGCTAAAGTAGATGTTTGCTAGTTCAGTTTCAGAGTTCCCGCGAATCGCAGGTAGCTCAATTTTGTTTTAATTCTGCACGGTCTGATTTAGGCGGTTTGATTCGCTGGAAACTGGAAACTAAAACATCTCCGTTAGGCAGTGCGTTTAATTAAAGAATTACATGTCGCGATAATTAAATTCTGTATGGTTAAGCAGAACGGACACGAACATGAGAAAATGTTTGAATTTTATGGAATTGTGACCAGAAAGCGAGGTACAGGTTGAAAAATGCAAAGCAAATATTAAAGCTCCGCGTGGACGATTAACGGTCGAAATTGAAGCTATAGAAAAGCGGAATGGTGTTGCCGGGAAATACGATTTGCTGTTGCAAATTTGATCGGCAAATACGTCGCCTGATAAAGTACATTTTAGACGTTGAATTTTTCATGAGCGCTAGATGGAAAAATCAGCAACAGAGACGGCCGGGTATTTGCGCGGCGTTATATCGAATAATGAACTGTTCACCTGTAAAAATCCAATTCACTTTTTTCTGAAAAAATGTAGTAAATCCTTCGATCAACTTGATACTTCGCAGCACACGATACTGCGGGAATGAAACGTAAATACCGTTAACATTGTTCCAACATCGTGGGAGTAAAACGTTCAATTTCTTACATGGATTTATTAATTCCACTTTTATTTGCTTAGTAATGTTAATAAATCCATGCGAAACACATTATGGTCGAAGTGGTGTTCTTTCACGTGATTTTATTATGTCAACGATATAATTGCTGAAATAAATTGTCTTTTTATTTATTTTGGAACGAACCTGGGAGCATTTCAGCCCTCGGTCGTTTTGATTCTTTCGATAGTTCTAATGTTGCAACAGTGGCATTACAGTCTTTATTCGACGAGTATCGAATAAATCATTCTATTCGACGTGAATTTATGCGATGAATAAAGATAATTTTATTTATTCGAAACGGATTTATTTGAATTTCGAATAATTTTTTCATCTTTCATCTGTATCTTTTATTCGAAAGCTTCGAATAACTTTCACATAACTTCAAAGAACGCCGAACTTCAAAGACCCAGCGACTGACAAACGACATGCAATGTAAGCAGACCAAGAATCACGCACGAGTGAAAGTTTAAACTTTCAGATTTTTCGATACACCTTTATAAAATTGTGACGAGTGAATTGAGGGGCTTTTCCTGATGAAAATGAGTCCAAACTCGAGTATAATGGAACAATTTTTATTGACGCGTAACGTTACGATAAAAATTATAATCTTATTGAAGACAGTCCAAATGATGTCGAGTTTCGACTCATTTTCATCAGAAGAAGCCTCTCAATTCACTTGTCACCATTTCTTAGATATATTGAAAAATCCAAAAGTTTAAACTTTCATTTCAGAGAGTAAAATTATTTATTCGATACTCGTCGAGTAAAGATACTTTCTATTCTATTGGAACCTTCGAATAACGAATATTTCGATAAATATTTTGCCCAACTCTGTTCAGCGGTAACGTGCTGAAATTACGCGACGAAGGTGACGAGTTGAAATTCCATTCTTTTAAAGGAAAGTTTTAACTAAATCGTTAAGGCAAATGTTCGTGCACCCTCCTCGCCAGCCAATGCAGAACTCGTTCGGAGGATCTTCGAAAAGAATCTAGGAAGCCTTCGAAGAAGCTCGGCGGTTATCGGCATTTGCGGAGGCAACCCCCGTGGATTTCGGTAACCATGCTGTATTACGGTTTCGTCGAAAATACCTTAACGATGCCAATGACGATGTGCTCCAAACCAGGTCGGTCGGAGTAATAATGTAATATGAGCGCGCCGTCTTCGGGCCTCTCGGTGCATCGGAAGGAGGGCGCCCTCATTCCCGGGTACAAAGTGCCTAAATGATCGTGAAGGGCGTCCAAATTCTGCAATTAAGCGTCACCAGATTCTCGTCAGGTTAGCAGCTCATGAAAGATTATGGCAGGGACGGGTTCCCTTCGCTTCGGGTCAAAGGAGAGCGGACGCCGCACAGTGGGCCGGATTGAAAATTCACACGACATTTGTGAATAACTTTTGACTCGTACGAGATATCGCAATGAAATTTGAAATGAATATTTAGAAATATAATTCCGTTTCAACCATACATTTTGTGTTTGTTTAACCACTTTTTTTATTAATGTTATAAACAATTTTATTATAGATTATATAATAAATCAAACATAAATTACATTATAATGAACATTATATAATGTCTGTATAATAAACTATATAATAATTAATAATATTTAACATTAAACCATATAAAACATACATAAGTACAAGAATGAAAATAAAATATGAGAAAAAAGAGATAATAAATTCTATTTTAATTGTAATAAATTCAAAATGGTGGAAATAAAATGTAATGCTGTGAAAAAAAATAATTAAATTAAAATTAAGTTAGTTATTGCATAAAGCATAAAAGTGTTAAAAGTAGAAATATATATTTCTCTTAGTTAAATAGATAGCAATTCCATAGCTTCTGGTTCCAAATTTTCCGTTCTTTTTTTGTCGATTGCATTCTCAAACTAGACATGTATGGGTCTGATGTTAAAAGAAGTCTGTGAAACGTATCTTGGTTTGTAGAGATCCTTGACATTCTTCTACTATTTTTCGTCCTGTATTTTTTAAAATTTTTGTGTTTAGTTTCTTGTGCTTCCTCGGACATTTAGGAATCAATAGCAATTGAAAAAATATCAAAGTTAGAAAGTTGACTACTTCGCAAAATGTCGTGTGAATATTCAATCCGGCCCACTGTGCGCCGTCGCGTTCGAGCGATCGAATTTTATAGGTATCGGCGGTCGGGTCGTCGGGAGGGTAATTGCGCCATATAATATCTGTCAGCTGGTGTCAATTCGGCCCGCTATCGCTGTCGATTATGATCGACCGATACACGAAACGTCGACATGGAACCGATGTTTCTCAAATTTTCGACGGTAGCCGAGAGGCGCGGCATGAACGACTTGCCGGATGACACCATAACCGGAAATAAAACCTCGCGGGAGGAAAACGGCACGATAATAATCTCGTTCTGCGACGGCATTCCGCTCTCACCTAATCGCATTGCGCGCATTTGCCGGGATCCGCGGGTCTCTTCGTGCGAGCTCGTCCGGTTTTGCGCGTCCCTTATTTAAGGGCGCGTTCTGCTCCAGGACTTTGTAAAAATCAAACCGTTTTATTTTCTAAACCCATTCAAACCTCGCATAGTCGAGTATAAAGTACCGAAATTGTGAAGTAGCTTTTCATGTTATCGATTAACCCTTTTCAGATCTCTGATCTATTTATGAAATAAAACATTCGCTTCTGTAGAAGATGTAAGGAGGCACCTTGAGTCATATTTTGCTTCCCGAACCCAGGATTTCTGTAAGAGGGGGATTGAAAATTTGCAGGAGAGATGGCAAACTCTCCTTGATAACGATGGAGATTACACAATAAATTGAGAAATAAAAACTACAATTTACTACAGTTTGTTTCAGATTTCAAAATAATTGATTACTTATGGGCCCCCCTAATGAAAAGTGGTCGTTCGAGCTTATCCCCACCACCCACGGGTCACGAATGACTCCGGCATAGATGGTGGTGAAAGCGATTTGTATTTTTAGAAAATTCTGCTCAAATACGAGATGCGAGAAGAGGTCTGGTGCATATTTTACTACCGTCGTAGAATCGAAATATCCTAGGTCGGAAGTAATGGCTTGATTTCGGAGTTAGAATAGCTCCGAGAGCAAAGGGTTAAGTGTCGAATACTGGAGCGTGTTTGCTCGTCCCTTCTCACCTGGCTTCTCTAGTGGCAGTCATTAATTCGAGTCTAGAAAGTTTCACGCGAGCTCTTTTCACCTGGTAATGTATTCGTCTTCTCTTTAGAAGAGGGTTTCAGTGTTTAGAATATTAATTTTCTGACTTTATTTTGCACGAGGAAGCGTGCTCCGTCATGTAAATAAAACAGCGTGCTTGAATACAAAATTTATAGAAACTTGAGCTCGAGAAGCGATAAAATTCATTGAACGCTTTGTCTGCTGCAATTACAGTCTTATAATTAATATAAAAATATTTATCAATTATAAAAATAAAGGCTTCGCCTTTTCTGTGGATTTTACTCGGTTCTTCAGGCAGAATTATATTTCGGAAAATTGTGAAGTTTGTTTCATTTATTTACTGAAACATGGAAATATATAATCATAACGTAATGTAAGATAACATTCTACCCCGTAGATAAAATTTTTCCCCGTTTCAGAGGTTAACAGATTTTATTAATTTTAATATTTCCCTGTTCACAAATGTGCAAACATCGTCTTTCACCGAATTTGTATAACTTCAATTCAGAAATAAATTACTGACTACAAAATATCCGAAACTTCCGTATCTATATTTAAATGTTCGAAATAAGGCAAATATTTCTTTCTTTTTTATTCGATCTTTCAAAGTAACACATCGGGTCAACGAAATTTTATAGCTGCCAAAGATCATTCGCACAGATTCATTTGAATGAAACTGCTTTCTTCTTCGCTTTTACCCAGTTAGAACTGTTGATACTGTAAACAAAATTCTACGACGCTTAAAATTCAAGAAATATCGCTAGAAGAATGTGCCAAATAAATATCGAGTTCCTGGTTCATTAAATAAATTAACGCGATGCCGGGCGATTTTTACGGGTTCGTCGGTCAACGATAATCGACTCGAGTTTCTTTTTAATGGACGCGCGATTTCACCGAAAAGATACATCGAATGGGCATCACGTATCAAACAGCCGGGGTCCGTGTCTTCTGTACACAAGCTATCCGAATCAATCCGCCACGTTCCCGGCGGCCATTAATCCCGCCGAAAGGATCGCGATACGTTCTCCGTTCGACTGAAAAAGGTGTAATAATCCATCAATCACGGACAAGGAAAATTTGTGGCGATAATTCCGCGGCCGTATTCCGTGCGCACAAACGAGTTTACAAGCTTTTTGTCCAATTACTCAGCGACTCGTTGCCGCAATCGTGGACTGGTCCGGCGTGTTTCCCTGGAACGGGTCGTGTCTCGAGTTTAGAAATGCGTCGGCCGTGGAATGCGCGAATGCACATTCCGCGAGGTATGCAGGTGCACGCGTGTGCACTTCCTTCAGGCTAGGCTCGAACCAATTTGCCCAAAAACGTCGACGAGATTCAGATCTTTCTTAGCTACACGTAATTGTTCGAACGCCCTTTAAATCAGAGTTTAAATCAGATCCAAGGTTCTTGCAATGAACGAGGTGTCCAATTAATCGCATAACATTTCCCCCACTATTGAATCGAAAACGCGATCACAGTGTACATATGAAAGTATCAAGAAAGTACGACGCAACTACCATTTACGCGAATTGTAGAAAACAATCTCTATAGTATGCGTTTCAATCTAAAGCGACGAAACTGGTCATGTATTTTGAATGGTATAATGCTTCAGCTAATGAAAGAACGAATTGAACTATACAGGGTGTGTCACCTAACCCGACCGTCTAAAATATCTCGCTTGTAAGAAATGTTCTTGAACCTTGACTAATGACCGTAAACACGCTTACAGTAAATTGTAAACACTGATAAACTGAATCCACACTATTTGAAACAACATAACTTTTGAAAAATTAGATCAAACGACTTGAATGTTATTGAGAAGTTAGAAGGATAATATTTGCTCCTCTGAACCAACTAATGTTTTCCTCTGAAATTTTCTTCTATCATAAAAAATAAGCGAGATATTTTAGATGGTCGAGTTAGGTGATACATCCTGTATATGTTGACATTCGAATGACCTTCGGAAGACTTATTCTTCATATTATCTCGGTTCGAACTATTCATACAATGTTCAAGCTTACCATGTTCAAGTAAGATTGCAGTGATACGTACACTGACACATACGAGGAATAAATTTCTAGTGGAGGTCATTCGAAGGTCAACATATTATATATTGTTGAATTCGATTCTTCATTGGCCAAAACATTGTACCAGTCAAAGTACGTCGCCCAATTCAAACAATTTAATTGTCGACCGTCATTTTCGTGTTAACCGTCTGAAAATTATCTTTGCAGGCAAATTAACCGTCGTGGGACACGACGATGAAAACAAATCGAAAAGAACCGAATGGAACGTGATTCCACTGGGATCGCCGGTCAATCGCGAACGCTCTGCCCACGTGTACATCCTTTCTGGCAACTTTCACTTGGTCCGCAAGCAAACGGAATCGATGGAATCCCGGGAGTCGGTCACCGGGCGTTCGTAGCCCGAGGGAATTTTGCGAAGATCGTCCAGAAACTCAAACTCATTCAATGTGTGTGTGTGTATGTGTGAAAAAGTGCGCACGGAATTCCTCCGAACACGATGTCCACCGCATACAGTTACTCGCATTAATATTCAAATGCCTACGACTATTTTTGTATTCGTTGTTTTCTACAAGACAGGATGATTTAAATACTTCAGCTGTCCGGAACAGTACTTTCATCGAAACGAAGTGACACAGAAATAAATGACAATCATCTGGAGATACAAAACTTTTGTCACAACAGTTGTAGGTCAGAAGTATTGAAAAACTTCAAGCCTTATGCGAAATTGTACAGTATAGGGAACCAATTACTGTGGGGGTGACAACTACTGTGCCTATATTAATTATACTTATCTTTAACAAGTTGACTGCCATGTCACCCATATGTGGGTGACGGAATTATTTGTCCAGGTTTTAAAATGAATTTTTACATTAATGTATTCATTGTACCAAATTCGATTAGAATCCGTAAAATTCAAGAAAGTTGGAGGACTACTCGGTATCATACATTTAATTTTTTCCAATTTTTATTTCATTAAATAAGTTGCTTTGATTTCATCGAATTTTTTAGGTTTCTAGTTTGGCAGTCAAAGTGTTAAAGCACAATGAACATTAAATTTTTTCATTAAAATCAGTTAATATGTATGTTACACATCTGTTTTTTTCGGTGCTCATTATGCTTTAAAAGCAAGTATAATTAACATAGGCAGAGTAATTGGCACCCCCGCACCCCCGCTTACCCTACTTTAATCCGATATCTCGTGATTGAATTGTAGAAGAAGGGGTAAGTGGTTGCGATTTCTAGAACGAGCCACGACAATATTAAGGTGCAATTCGCAAAGGTGGAGAAACTGCAGAAGTTTTAAACGATGTAGCGTAACGGCCGAAACTTTGAAACTCCACAGTTATTACGGTTATAGAAGAACGTACGTTATAAACGTTAAGTGCCTCTGTCAAGACATTAGTTGCGTGATCCAAGAATATTTATCCTGGTACCATAAGATTTAAAGACAGAGAACATTTGAATCAATTTTATTCGGACGCGCGTGCAACAAAAATCGCGCGATATCTAAATGGTAGAATCAGTAAACTTCGAATCTTCGTGTAAAATAAAAAATTTATACATCAATTGTAAGACAGAAGCTTGAAGCTTCAGATGCGTCCGAATTGATTTGTGAACTATTGTTTTCTATGTAATTACCGTAGATTAAATGTAAAAAAATGTTCCCCAAATCGGAAATTTAGTGTCCAAATGCTTCATGGATCCGCTGTAGGTGATACTTGTGCGAGAATCCTCAGCGCAGAAAACACTCGAGAAATCTTGTACGAGAAATGGATGCGTCAGGGGAAAGGTATGCGCTTACCTGCAAAAAGTCCCAGGGCGTTGCCCCCAACACCTGAAGAATCTTGTCGTATCCGGAATCCTGGCAAAACTCGAAGAACATCCGGCCGAACTGCTCCAGGATCTCGTTCGCCGGGATATCTGGAACACGCGGTCTCTCGTTACCCTCGGTGGCTCTTGATTTCGTGTTCGTTCACGGATCCGATCCCGGAACGTTCGACTTAATGGGGAAATCGCTGGATGGCTGTCGAGTGTCGCTTAAACTGATCGAGGGGCGTTGTTAAGGGGGTGGGGGGAAGAGGGGTCGCAATTTTAACGAGCACCATTCGAAGTTCAAACGGGAACTCGATCCGATGAGATCGTGTGCGGTCGGAATCAGTTAGATTGTCCACTGGATACTGGATTCAATCGCTGATCGGTTATTCGGGATACACAGCAATTATTATGGGTCCGTCCTTGTTGCAATGTTATGGGGACGAAACCCGCATGACAAGACAATGCTGACTAGCGCGCCAATTTGTGAGAATTACGGGATCATTTGACGTCTTGTGTTTGGTATACTATGCGTGCAATTCGTTCGACATTTTCGAAGTACGTTGCTCAATTATTTAGGATAGGGTTAAAGTAAGAAAGGACTTTTGGAAAACCAGTGTCTTTAAAAAGCTAGTTAAACTGGTTTTCGAGAACCATTAAAATTGTGTCAGAAATATTTTTTATACCGTAAAAGACGAAGGAGGTGCATCACATTTGCTTGTAAAGTCAAATGAATATTCTAATCAGTATTTCCATTAATACAAAATAAAATCACGATCACTTCGAATTAACCCTCCGACAACGACGGGGCCCGGGTCTATTTCGACCCAGCGTATCAAAGTCGTTATTCGATTACTCAGTTTCTGGCGAGTCAATTAAAGAAACGCTGCATTAGGACCGATAAAAAGAGTGACGTGTCTACAAGAAGTGTCTTCAAAAATATGTTTTGAAAAATTGATAAGTAATGCAGTAACTGGTCCGACGTCCGAGGGTTAATCAATGTAAATCAGTTTAGCGGGTACCTTCGAAATTTGGACTTTTCGAGTGAAATAACCAGGGACCAAAAGTAACAGTTCTTCTAAAAATCAGTAACTAAAAGCTGATTATTATTGAGATTTATGATAATCTACACAAAATATAAAGAAAAAATTCCAAGAGCAAAATGATTAAAAAATATCAATTAAAAATATACCTTTTGTTTACAAATAACAGTTATTAGTGACCGAAAAGTTGGATCCTCCTCGATAACTCTTATCGATGAAGAAAAACTGTTTCGATTGCTCAAAGCAGTTATCAATGAGAGAAATTTATTTCGCTCTTTGATCACTGTTATCGTCGATCGAAGTAAATCTCTCTCATTGATAACTGTGATAAGTGATCGAAGTGAACTTCTCTGATTGATAACTGTCATGAGTTATCAGCGAACGAAGTAAATTTCTCTCATTGGTAACTGTCATTAGCAGACTGCGAATTTTATGCATTTCTGACAAAAATGGGTAGGCGTATTTTCAAACAGTAAAAACATTAGAAAAATTTTTAAATCCTGTTACATTATTTTCAACCTATTGAACACATTAAGGAAGAAAATATATTTCTATTTCACTCCAGTTCGTTGCAAGTCAGGTAGAAAATTTGTATTTTGCATAAAGATCCGCAGTCTAGTTATTAGTAATCGAAATGAATTTCTCTGAATGATAACTCTTATAAGTGGTCGAAATGAATGTCTACCCAACGCTAACATTTACCAACAAGAGAACAAATTTTTGCTTACATATAATCCTTATTTGACACCAATACGACTTTTGTCGATGAAATACTTGTTGTTCCATGAATTTTTTCCTTTTGGCTATAACAGTTATGGTCCCTGAAAATAACATCTTACCCGGCGCTGTGTCGAACGAGGCTGCCCCGAAAAAATGCGCCCACGTTGCAGCAGCAAGAAGGTACAGACAGTAGGGCAGAAGGCAAAAGGAGGGGAGGACGGGAGGGAAGGGAATCGCATTTCGACCTGCAGCCGGTACGGTGGACTCGCTGAAAGGATTTTTTCTGTGGTGAGGTCACCTCGTTCACGGATAGAGGCAGTAAAGAAGGTAAAAAAAGGGTTGACAAAACGACCAAGAAAAAGGAATCGCATTTCGAGCCGGCTCCGGCGGTAGCCTGGTCTACGAACTCCGTCGCTTTAAAAGACGTAGCAGCGTTTAGTGTTGGGTCGGGGGATCTGCAGAATGGTGTTCCTTCTCTGCTGAGGTCACCACTTGGGCCAATAAAAAGAGCCGAAGAGACGAATGGCGGGAGTAAAAGAAGGATCGGAAAAGAAGGGGAGTTTCGATGTCTTGGTCAACTGTGGGAGCCGAGGCAGAATCAATTGGTCCCCGAGAGTCGATTTTACGTCCGTGAATCTTGTAAGAGGGCATTGCTACTTTTGCATCCCCTTTGCCTTATTGTTTGAGCCACGGGACAGACGGGTATCCGGCAGTCCGGCCATTTTCTTTTACAAAAGCAACGGACGGTCGGAGCAAACGGTAAATGAATGGATAGAGAGGAGTATCAGCTTAGTATATCTGGGAAGGAGGTTTACGCTGTAACGGGTACTTGTCGCGGATGCGCCAGGTAAAGGTGTTTACTAGGCGGGTAGTTTCGGTGACCGGTCGAGCGGAAATAAAGAAAATGTACATACTGAGCAGGTTCGCAGCCGCTGATATAATGTTGTAGGTAATCTCGTCGTCGTAGATCTGCCGCACCAGAAACTGCCCCTCCATATTAACCGCCGCATCTTTCCTGGATTAACAAAGTATGAATAAACATCGCGCAGCAAATTGAAACAATTATGCCGGCCACCCCACGCCGCCGGCGCTGCGCGGGCTTGTTTGCAATTCTAGCAGCCGGATAATTAGAAAAGCTTATTAGGAAGACGCTTTAGAAATCCCGACTGTCCTCGGGTGCAAAAACGACAATCGGGATTATATACAATTGGAAAAGATGTACAGTCAGGTGAAATAATATTCGGACACATTTTGAAACAGACCATAACTTGTTTAACATTGGACCATATGACTTTGATTTTTTCTTTTTTTGAGATATTAAAACGATTAATTTACTACATAACGTGAAAAAGAAATTTGGAAACAATTGCAATTGGTCGGAATTGCAGAGAAAATACTAAAAGCTGTTTTTCACAACTTTTTTACGTTACATGCAAAATACAAGAAATTATTAATGCCAGAAGGATATAATATCTTTTCGAAATATTTTTCATTACTTGAAATTCTCAACGAAGTTAATTAGTAAAAGCCTAAATTTGCATAAAGACGTAATCCAATTAAAAATTACATTTCGCGCTCCGCCAGCCAGATGAAATATTCCTTCGAAAGTGGCAACATTTTAATCAGTGGTTTCTGCTAAATGGAATATAATTATCATCAAATTAAATAAGCTAATAAGTATAATTAAAAATGAAAAATCACTAAGGATCTCAATCTCGCTGCTGGCAAAATGAATCATGGCATTAAAAGCAAGGCAAGTTATGCACATTATCACTAACTTCTGCAGAATTGAAATGTAATTACTTTCTTCATGAATGATGTTTTACGTGTCTACAACTTTATCGATTAATCATTAGGGCTCACGAAAGTTTAAATTAATTTTTGGTTCTCTGTTTCATAATACAAAGAATAATTATAATTGGCAGCTTTGTTACGAAGATCGCGTTACAGGTGAACGAAAGAAGTCGAAGTTACGCCATCGGGCAGCAAAAAGAATCGCTGTCGAGCATCCTTCACGGGCGAGCAATTTATCATACTTTCAAAAGCCATCTTACACTGTTATGCTAATAGCGAGCCTGTGTTTCGCACTTTCCATCGACGTCGGGAAAAGGCGGTGGTAAGAGGAGTCGTGATTGCACAATTATCGAAAGGATCGTTGATCCCGGCCGAGCGTTTTGATCCGCAGGATTGTGTCACTGTGAATTAATTAATCGGCTTGGCGCCACGGGCAAAGTAAATATTTCTTGGCGAACAAAAGCTGAGTATTTTAACAGGCTGCAGGGCGTTTTCTATTAGGTTCACAAAGTACGGCTCCTCGCTGTTTGACATGGATATGAGCCGTCGCTCCGAGCTCAATTCATTATTCCAATGCAATTTTTCGAGAATCCTTCGAGCTGGTGTTTAACTCGCTCGTGGAATTAATAAAACATTCCTATCGGCAGGTTCGACATAACTACTTCACTGTGGCTTCAATGAAACCTTTATGCATTCGTTATCAAACGTATCCCATCCAGAACAATTCTCCCGTTGCCTTCCTTCGAAGAACTTATTATATTGACGTGCACAAAAGTCACACCGAAACTTAAAAGTTGGCGGGATCTGGCGCCATTTTGACCTGGATTTATACTCCCTTGTCCATAAGTACACTTGCATATTTGCTCACTTTATTTATCTTTTTAACAACAGACAAAATTATGAACTGTTCCATTAAAAAAAAGATACATTTTGAATAATATAACTTTATCTGCAGGTATAATACGTGCTTGAATAATGAAACTCCTTTTTCTGGTCTTTTTAGGGAATCTTTTACAAAGAAATGGTGGTACTGGTTTATGGTGTGAACCAGAATTACAGAAAAAAAATTTCTTATTTCTTTTAGCTCGCTAAGCATGGAAGAAAGCCAGGAAAATCGATATTAATAATTCAAAGTTCCGCCCCTTTATAAATTTTCACTTTTTTCCATTCTGGTTCACATCATGATCACAATCATACTAATCAAGAATCCGTTTGATTTTTTTTTGTTAAACGATCCTTGTTCAACGACAAGTAACTCCGTCAATTTTTATCATTTTCACTTAAAAAAAATTGTGAATATTCGTAGAATATAACTAAATATCCATGCAAAATTCCAATATTAAGAAACTTATAATTTTTTTGTAAAAAATTCCCTAAAAAGTCTACAAAAAATGCCCAGGTCAGTTATACGAAACCAAAGTTAAATGAAAATGTATTTTCTCTGTAAGTCGTCTTAAAAAATCGGAAATGACCTAAAAATATCTTTAAATCCTTCTAAAAAAATCTTTCTTTTCAGTTTTCTATTTGATAGCAGCCTACTGCATTTAGCCGATCCATTTATAGTAAGTCCGATAATAACGATGACAGCAGAGAAGATGGTTCATGAATTTATAAGGGAAAATTGATGCTTGAAGATTTAAACGGATCCGGCTATGGCTGCCGCAAAATCGCCGAAAGCGTGCGCCGTCCAAGGGTTGGTAATAAATCTTTGAGGTCCTTAAACTGTTATGAGCCTTGATTTATGGTGTAAATCGTGCTTAGATACCGCCGGCGGGACTAACGTGGTTAACATGGTTTAAAATGGGACGGGGTACACGTGAAGAGCCACACTGTGGTTTCTGTAAACTACGATGCGAACGAGTACATTCTCGAAAATTATGTGACGCAATTTGTAAACACGATGCGGAGAGGCAAACTGTGAAACGTCATTTAGGACGGCTAAAGTGACCCTTTCTAGCCGAGCTTTTAAAAGTCATTGTGCGATCTTGCTTCAACGGTAACCCACATCTCGCTGCTTTTCCGATGTCGTGCACGCCACGCTATCCCACAATTCTGAGGTACGTTGTTGCGGTTCGTAAACAAGTTATTTTGCGAAAATGCACTTTCCTTTTTATCTACTTCAACCGAGGGCCTTTGCGGATTTTCGCCGTTATGTCCTCTTACGTCATTCTCGATTAACTATGTAGGAAACAGCGCAAAGAAGACAGAATAGAAAGCTTCATAAAATTGCCATAAGTGCCATAAAATCCGCAGTCTCGTAATAAATGCAGTCTGAAACAGATTAGGCAAAAATTTCGGCTAGTTGGTCGATATTTTATTTTTCATGGAAAGAAATTGCAATTCTACGTATATTTACACGACATACGTCTAGCAGGAATTTGAATATAAATGTATGTTTTTTTTTGACCCGTCAATATGTACAATTTTATTCCGATATAAGACGACGCTTTTAATTTCGAAATAACAAAATCGCTATCCCCGCTTCTTCTTCTTCATTTGAAATACAACGAAAGCCGGTCCCGAACCATAGCCTTGTATCGAAAGAAAACTGTAGTGAAATATCGGTCGGGTCAGAAATGACCGACAGAGTATGAGAATTAACACTAAACCTACCAAGGACAAAACATATAAAAGTGAAACGTCTTACAGAAGGGAGAAGGCTGAATTTATTTAAACTTTGTACGATTTTCATTATATTATATGCTTGAATAAAGAAGTATAAACTATAAATACGTATAAACGTATAGAGAACGTATAGACGTAGAAGTATAGACTACAAATACGTTTTTATAATTTCAATAATTGTGAAATACAAAAGCGGTCATTTGATCGTGGTAGGTTTAGTGTTAATAACTTTAATACCTTCAAAATGAATCAATAATATTATTAAATTTTTTCAATATGTCGATCTCCACATTTTTATCATGAATGCATAAAATATATAGTCAAACATTCTGGCATGAATATTTATGTAAAAAATATAGTATTTTGTATAATATTTACATTCATCACCAGCTGTTTCAATACCGACCAACGGAGATACAATATTTTAATAGCAATGGCTGCACAACTCGAGACTTTGTTTTCTGCCCTAACAGGTCAACTGTAATAGGTACTATCACTGAGGACTCTCGGTCGAGCTTGAGCGCTATAAGGGTGAGTAATTTCCCCCTCCATCATACCCGGTCCCTACTCTACGAGTTATTATGCTCTTCCGAATATATTAAAATTCTGCAGCAAAAACAACAGTATTTCGGTAGAATATTAATTTCTATAGTTTTAAACGTGTCTGTGTTAAAGTGTGAATAATTTCATCTAATTTAAGTTCAATTTGTGACAAATTGTAAAATGTTATTGTCAATTTTTTTCTTTCTGCAAAAGTCGCACACCCTGTTCAAAAATTGGTTTTAAAATAGCATAACCCAGGCATCAAAATTGTCATAATAAAAATCCACAAATACTAGCTAATTGTACAAAATAAAATCATTAGCTGTTTTCGTTATGTCCAACAAGAGAATCAACGTTGTATGAGGATTCAAAAAAACGTTCACGTATCCAAACAGAAACGATTATAAAAGAGTAAGGTTTCATAAAAGGTGAAATCTTTTTTAAACATTATTATGATATTGATGGAACCAAACTATCAACGTTGACCTCAAAGTAGCAAGTTAAAAAGTGATGAAAATTCTGAACAGAGTCTAATAAATATGCATGTTATTAATTTCCTTCAAACCGAAATAAAATTCTATTTTGTTGTAGTTGATATACTTTGGAGAAAAACATAGACATACAATAAATATAAACTATCTTTTTTTTCTATGAAATTCTGATCGATGAAGAATTTCTAATCATTATAATCACGAAATAAATAGTACTGGAAGGGGTCAAGGATTCGAACGGATGAAAGCACGGATCGCAAGAGTAAACGGCTAATAAATCGTCGAACACAGACTGAAAAATCTGTGCAATTTTAAGGTCCATAAAACTGTCATCGAAATCACAAAAGTCAATTTCGCCCCGTTGTCCCTCCACAATGTATCCACGGATACCTTAGGGTCCGTCCTTTCAAGCGCGCTGTTCGCGAGTGGAATTGTCCTTTTAGGACACGCGCTCGCCGATGCTTGCCGCGTGTTTTACAGCGAGAGGGCGGGTTTATGGTGTTGTAAACCTGTATTACGAGTCAGTTGTCCCGGCAACCTTTCCTCGCCTTTCGTCTCGTCCGTGTCGTCAACAGAAGAGTTTCGCGATCTTACGGTCGGGAAACTCAAGAGATCCCCCCCCCCTCATATCCTATTGACAAGAGCGAGGCGAAACTGCAACGGAATTTTTCACGTGGAAACGACACCGTAGGTTCCTCCAGTCGTGCTCGCACAAAAAGTTTCGCTCTCCGGCGGGTTAGTCGCTTTCCGTTTCGCGACCCGGCTCGGAAACCGGAAGGCGGAGGCTCGAAAAGTTTCAGTAACGGGCATTGTTTGCCCGTTCCCGAAGGGGGCCCCTGCCTGTGATTCTGCGAATAAACGAAAACCGTAACGCGCGACTCCCTCGAGCGGTGCTCCAGAGAGAAAGTCGAGTCCGACATGTAAACAGCGAGATATTTATGCAACGCCAGTGCCGGCCGGGATTTAAGGGGTTAGAAGGGTGTGGACCTTTGAGCCCGTCGGCAAACAGACGGAACGCGTGCCAATATTTCGACTTACTGTCGCAGGATCAATAAGCTCCGAGAGGGATCAGGTAAACAGAGGTTTATTACGCGAACTTGTTGATCCACCCGGGGACAGGAAGAATAGCCGACGGATTCTTCGTGCCCTCGTGACCTAGTTTCCGACTTGCGCTACTGTCTTTCGCATAACACAATCGTTTCTTTCAGGGACCATAACAGTTATAACCAAAAAGAAAAAAAAGTCATGGAATAACTAGTACTTCATCGACTAAAATCATATTGGTTACAAATCAGGATTATAAGTGACTGATAATTTTGTCTCTTGTTGGTAAATGTTATCGTTGAGAAAAATTCATATTGATCATTTAGAACAGTTAGCAATCAGAGGATTTCTTTCGATCGCTAATGACAGCTATCGATGGGAGAAGTTCATTTCGGTCGCTCATAACAGTTGTCGATGAGAGAAATTTATTTCGATCATTCATAACAGTTATCAATGAGAAAAGTTCATTTCGATCGCTCATAGCAGTTATTGATGAAGAAAATTTGAACTAGTTCTTATTAAATAGTACAACTTTCAAATAGTAGACAATCAATTATTAAATAAATTTTTTATTCATAATATTAATTGCTGCAATCAAAAATTAATGTGACAAACATGAGTTTCTAGAAATTTCTTCCTGATAAATTACACTGCAAATCATCTGACGTTAATTTCAAAGCACGAAAGTTTCGATCAACGCTAACTTAACTTGCGGACACAGCCGTAAATTATGCACTTTTGATAAATACGGAGTCTACATTTCCAATTTTCAAAGTTGAAAAAATTTTAAGAAATTTTTATCAGTTTTTGTGTTACTATTATGGTCTGCTAATACGTCTTGTTGTACAAAACCTTCTCAATGAATTTCAGAGGCTTGCTCTATCCGAAAAAGAATAGACAACTCAGTAATTAAATACGCAACTGAAATGAATTTTCTCATAAATAATTATAATGAATAAGTGAGAAGAAATTCGACCATCGATAACAGTTATGAGCGATCGAAATAAATTTCCCTCATTGATTAGTGTAATCAGTGATCGAAATGAACTTCCCTCATTGATAACTGTTATGAGCGATCTAAATGAACTTCTCTCATTGATAACTGTTATCAGCGATCGATGTAAATTTCTCTCATTGATAGCTGCTTGCTGTTACTTGAAACCAGAAAGTACAAAAATCGATATTTTCTCATCATTTTGTACTTCGAATTTTTTACTTTATATTTTATGTAGATTATCTTAATAATAATTAATGTGTGAATAACTGCTATTTTTGGTCCCTGGTTTCTTTAGCGTGGTACCCTCTTTGGCTGAAAATTCGCACATTAAAGCTGTGTATATCCTCTACGATTGTGTTGTAGTTCGATGTATTTGTTCAGCCCGTATGGCAACATCCGTTTCCTACAACGTGTTCACACCATTGCAACAATTTCATTATTCGTCGATGAGACAAGAACACTATCACTATGTGTGTTGTATATAGTACTGTCGCGACGTTTATCATCTAGGCCATGGCGACATATATAGAGAAATACAATAAAACAGAGTTTCTTAATTCTGACGATTAACCGCAGCTGTTCACGAGAGTTTTATGCGCTCAATTAAAGGCAGATAAATGTCCGATTTAAGGAACGATGTTTTACGTCCGTGTGCGTACGTGTTTACGATGTAAAAATGTCGTAAAATCTGTGAACATTGCGGAACCATGGAAGGAAGATCTATAAAAGCTTTTCCACAGAAGAATCGGTCAGTAAAAAGTATGCTAATCGTCGATAAGTAAGAAAAGATATTGCTTTACGAGCGTGTCGTAAATGCAACAGTGACACGAACAGAACTTGTCTCGTTTTAAGAACAAATATAACGCGCGATGTTCGATACAAGGAATTACGAAGGTAACCACATCCTCTAAGTTTTGTTGATCGTATCACTTTCACTCCCCGGGGCTTAATTCCTCTTCTCTTTTAGGTATTATACTTAATACGCTGTATTAAAGGCCGATGAAGGTTATCATTATCCGATCGGGAAATTGTTTGCAGCTGTCTAAACGCCGAACTTTCTTCGTTTCGACAATTTTTTTGCTTGCTTATCCTTACGGCGAGCTGGCTCGAGAAACTTTGAGCGTTCAGAACTTCGACGAAGTTCGATTATCTGTTTTTCGCGATGAGCCTTAATAAAATGCGTTAAACAAATTAGAACTTCGCCAGGCCGTGGGTGGCTTGAAACGAAGCGGAAGCACTGGCGAAAGTTGACGACTTAATAGCAGCGATTCAAATTTAACAATTTTATAAAAGAATTCCAAGTACGTGCCAAAGCGAGATTGGACGAGAGTGCTGAAATTCAAAGTAACTAAGCGGGTAAGTGAAAAACGTTGAAGCAGGAGCGTTCGCGGATGCTCGTGTTCAAGTTGCATAAAATTGCAAATTGAAATCGCCAAAGTGGAAGCGCGTAAGGATGCATAGCCTCGGTTCCATCACAAAGGATCGGCATGTAACGCTTTCTGCGAGGAAACAAACTGTGACGAACCTGTAAAGCATTTTCATGAAATATTCACAGGAATTAAAGCGATAGCGGCTAAAGTATTGTTTATAAATCTTTTACCGAGGTTGTTATCCAATCTGTGTTTGCCCGAAGCTAATTTGCGAGCACGGAAGACATTTTAAAACCCGTTCAGAACCCATTGCGAACCATAAACCATCGTACCATAAACTGTACAGCTAATTAAAAAAAGTTTGCTCACATTTACATTACCAATTTAGCTTGGCGTCAATCAGAGGGTGTAAACAGCGCTATAAAGATAATTTACTAACGCTTGTTGCCAACACAGTTGGCATGGCGGGTCTTTCATTCGCAAGCCTAAATTTTTATTGTTCCAGGCTGTAAAAAAAATTTGAAAGAAACCTGACACTCTTATCGAAGCCCCTAATATAACGTGTGAGTGTTAGAAACGAAATCTTTAATTAATGTCACAATAAACATAAAAATTCGAAGGAAGAAATTGTCCCTGACTCTAAACAGTCCATAAAATTCGAAATTAAACTAGTCATTGTACAGGATCGTGCAATATGCAATACACGTACTATAACAGTGCGTATTCAAAGTTTTCGTTAAATTGAAAGTGTTGACCATGAATGCATAAGTCCCGAAAAATTGCTTTCGATACTCCCACGAGAGAAAATTCGATTTCGGTCACAACGAAACAATTAATTCCAAGCATTTCGGTTTACTGTACATCTTCCAGGCATTTTCGCACGTCCCCGAATTTCCATTCCCGAATCTAATCATCGCAGCTCGCCGGAGGCACGTTTGCCATTCAAATTATCAATTTCGCTCGGCGCGCTATTGCACGCTTTGACTGCCGCGTCACCCATTTATTCTTTATCCTAGTTGAGGAATCAATTTTTGCCAGGCTACATCGAGAGAATCGAATTCTCTTAGGATCTGTTCCATAAGCTATTTATACCTCAGTTCGTCGGGCAAATAGCTTTTCTCAATTTCATTATTTTTTTTTAAATTGAAACTATAAGTTTCTTCTCGAAGCCCACGATTAAAATCTTGCCGATGTTTCTCTTACGGAACAATATTTAATCAATGTTTTATAATAACTTCGTGAAACTTTCACTATGCTGATTCTAAGGTATCTGTTGAAAGAGAACAGTTCTTCAAGAAGTTTCCAAGTTTTCAAGCTTCTTTCTATAAAAGTTCCTCAGGATCTTCTTCAACGAAATACAAAGGTTCGAACAGAATTCTTGTTGAAACGGAATATATTTTGATTTCTGGTGTAAATCCCCGCGTAAAAACAAAACGAACCTCATCTCGCAAATGATAAAATGATCGGAGTCAACTAAAAAATGTCACCCCATCGACAAACTAGAATGCTCATCGGAAGAGTTAGAAAAGGCCGGTCGAACAAAAGATTGGATGAATCTGCCGGCGCGTCGGGTTGGCCAGTTCAATATAATTCAATATAAATTCCAGGGGCGTATCGTGCGGCGAAGAAAAGTGGCGGTCCGCGCGGGCGAAATTTCCCACGGAAGAATGCGAGGGATTCGGGTCAGGGATGCGTCGAGGCTGGAGCGGTGTCACGCCGCCAGTAAAATTAAGCCAGGCAAGAAGCATGGTGACACCACGTGGCCTGGCGAAGCGTCCCATTCGGCGATCGCGGTCAGAAACGCGCGTCGCGACGCCGAGAACGCTTCGGAATCGTTGAAGCGCCAAACCAACGGCCGACTAGCTGCTCGTGCATACAAACAGTACGCAACACGTTACATCGAAAGTCCTACGGGACCAGCAAATGACGCGAAGAGGATGCAGAGGATTCGGCGCGAACGGTGATCTCGCGCGCGGACTACTTACTTTATTGCCTCCCAGGACTCGTTGCCGAACGTCTTCACAAACAGCAGCTCGAGGGCGTAATTCACAAAACCGTACTGCACATAAGAGAAAAGATATGTGTATCCCAGCGTGAAATGGACGAGCGGAAACGGTCTCGCTTGTCGATTCAGGGAATCCGGGTTCGGTCCCGCGGGTCCGTCACTTTGATCGTGAATCAAACAAAGTCGAACGACACTGTCAACCGGTGATCTGTCGTCTCGTCGCTCGTGTTAGTCCGAGTTCCGTCGCCGCGACGTGTCCCGACCTTCTCGACCGTTTCGCCCGTTTCCGCGTGCTGTCGCTTTCGCTTCTCTCTTTTGTGGAACGTACCATGGTGCACCGGGGAGAGGTTCGCCGCGTATCATTCCATTCTAATTGCCATAGGAGCCGTGTTTACCTCGTGCACACGAGCCGCGTACTGGAAAGTCGGCCTGCCTTCCGTCAGAGACGATACGTATCGATTTTCAACCCTCAGCTGCGCCACCTAGACGCAACCCTGTTAGCCGGGACCACCGACACGCGCCTCCTACACCCTTCCGCTGGCAATCCGCTCTAATGCCATTTCCCGCTGCGGAATCGACAGCGATATCACTCCACCAACGAATACTTGACGGAGTTTCAAGGGGAGAGAGCCCGATGTATAATAAACCGTCGAAGATAAACGAATTTTTAGCGAACAGCATCAGCTCAGCGATTCGCACGCGCACAGTCTTCGAGTCGATGCTGAAAAACTCAATTTCCCAAGTATGAAATCTCAGAAAATGTCTAACGTAAACCATCAGTGATATGATATAGTTCGTAATATAACCCACAATTTTTATGCGGGGAGTAAAAATAACAGTCATTCTAAAATTTTCTACGATACCAATCATTAATAAAAAGTTATTATTAAAAATTATGATAATCTATACAAAATATAAAGAAAAAAAATCGAAGAACAAAATGATTTAAAAAAATATCGATTTTTTATACTTTCTCGTTACTTTTTTGTTAATTTATTTCGATCTCTCATAACAGTTATCAATGAGAGAAGTTCACTTCAATCACTCATCACAGTTATCCATGAGAGAAGTTCACTTCAATCACTCATCACAGTTATCAATGAGAGAAGTTCACTTCAATCACTCATCACAGTTATCAATGAGAGAAGTTCACTTCAATCACTCATCACAGTTATCAATGAGAGAAGTTCACTTCAATCACTCATCGCAGTTATCAATGAGAGAAGTTCACTTCAATCGCTCATCACAGTTATCAATAAGAGAAATTTACTTGGATCGCTGATAACAGTTATCGATGACAGAAGTGTATTTCGGTCGCTCATAACAGTTATGGATGATCGCATTTCTTTTCACGTGTTCTAAAATTAACGTTAGATGATTTGCGGTGTAATTTGTCAGTAGAAAATTTAGAAAAACTCATCTTTGTCACATTACATTTTGATTGTAGCAATTAATTAAAAGAAAGAGATTGATTGAATGAAAGATTTATTAAATAGTTGATTGTCTACCACTTGAGAAATAAATTTCTCTGGTCAATAATTGTTATGAGCGACTGAAATAAACTTCTGCCAACGATAACTGCTAATGGCATTCGAAATAATTTTCTCTCATTGATAACTGTCATAAGTGATCGAAATGAATTTCACTTAACGATAACATGTACCAACAGGAAAACAAATTTTCGATTACTTACAATCCGAATTTGTAACCAATACGATTTAAGTCGATGAAATACTTGTTATTCCATGACCTTTCTTCTTTCCGGTTACAACAGTTATGATCCCCGTTTTTATGAAATATATGAATCTACAATTATTTAAGTATACCAATATAAATCTTGATTCGTTTCCTGAAACACGTTGTGCAAAGAATGTTAAATACTACAGTTTTGAAATTATCTACACATATTGTTTGATTACTTAAAGGATAATCGATGTACATTCGTGTTCTCTTTAAAAAAGTATTCTGGGTCTTACAGGACTTAGGGGTCCGGACGGTGCGCGCTGATCGGAGAACCCTCTTGACCAGGGCCGAATTCAGGCCCATTTTATGTTATATTTGCAAGTAGTTCCACTTTCAGATGACGCAGATTCCGCTTCAGTCTGTGAAGCGACTAATGAAGCTGTTACTCCGGTGCCCCCCTAATTTCCGGCTTCTTCGCCCGCAACTTTGCCCGACGACATTGCTCGCTGCGAAAGCGGTCTCGCTGAGACGCTCGAACCAAGACGAAGCTCCGCTGTAGCGACTGCTGAAGCGCTACGAATTCCCGGCTTCGTTTCTAATTACAATTTAAGCCGAGCTTGCTTATCAACCGCGCGTCCCTCCGAGTGGAGATTTCAGAACGCGGATATCGCTCCTGGTCGAACTATTCTTGCGCCCCAGTTTCGCAAAATTCCTAGAAAATTGATCGCGTCCGCTGCTGTTCCCGTTCAGTGCTCGGCTCCAAAGGCCCACACTTTTCGTGCGAATCTCGTGCTTCCGGTTGCGCCGAAAATACGACGACGCCATTTTGTTTCCGAAGGTCGAGCCTCCCAGATAAAATCCCCGAAGGCCCGCGATACCATCTCCTCTATTCAGCCGGCAGCAGGAAGCTAGGCATCCATCTAAATGAGGCGTCCTCTGTCGAGAAGAAACACTTTGTCAGGAGGGTGACTGGATCAAATTGACGACCGAGTAGAGACAAAAATGTACAACGAAATATTGTACTGAGAAACACAGTTTTCAAATCGCCGTGCGCTATAACTGAATAAAAATATTCAACTAATTGTTTTGATACTTTGCTCGCATATTCTCTGCTCAGTATCGGCCTTCTGTTTCACGCAATATAGTTTCACAATTTCGGTGCTGCATACTTTTGACGATCGCGTTGCGTACGCGCGGTATACTATACTGTTTACGTAGGAGTACACTACTATTGCGTCACGTGCGAAACAAGTGAAAATAAATAATTTTACGTGACATTCTCGGAGCGTGTGCCAATAGATTTCCGAATAAAGTCGTTATTATTATTTCCTCTGTACGTAACGTGACTGCGGTTTTTATGCACTTACGATGAAAGTGGATAGATCAAATGCAAAACAGTGAAAATGTTAAAACAATTTCAAAGTACTGTTGCATTGTTTTCAACTGAATAATATTATCACAGGGGGAAACAAATGTCTACGCGACTCCTGCGTCTTAATTAACGTAGGTAATTTTTATTTCACATGAAAATCCGCAATCTAATGATAGCACACGAGGCGCGTTCCTGCCTTTTGTGGCACGCCTCATCACTCGCAGTGCCCAATTCAGTAGATGCATATACACACCCCTAGCGCACGGGTGTACCAATGAGTTTATACGTGTTTGCGTGGCCGCGGCACCGAAAGGGTTAAATAGGTTAATTACAGCTGGTTCTACGCATCGCTAAAACAATCGCGCCAGGCGGGAAAGAGGCCCTGATTGGCCAGACTGAACGTCGGATCGGCATCAGTGTCGGCAGATCAGGGGAATTGCCTCGAATCGAGGAGAAAAAGCTACCCTCTCTCTACCAGTAGCGGATTAGTCACGTGACATTGTGACACATGCACGACGGAGACGAAACGCGTCACGTGACCGTGTCGTGGCAAAAGCGTAGGGTAATAGCGTCGTAGAAGGGGAAGGTTAGAGTGGGAGACTTGTACCGATCCTAGCAAATGAAGTAGCAAATGAATAAGGCTAATTGCGTGTACCTAAGTTTCCATTTACCCGTTGACTGTTTCTATGTAAAATCATTACTCTCTATACAAGTGATTCTGAGAATTCTGTGTATACAAAGCCACCGGTGAATTACTATAAGAAACGTTCACGTGTATATTTGATCTTAATCATACGAAATTGTGCTTTTATACTAAATTTTGTCTTTACTTTCACAAAACTACCCCTAAAGCACGAGTACAAGAAACGTCTGGAAACGTCTGTCCCGTCTCGTATTTATTGCCCGAAAGTTGCAGCACGGTCTCGTTGCTTCGGGCAACGCGTTGAAAATTATTAGCTGGCTGCACGTAGCACAATGTAACTATCCGGTGCCGAACGAATCCATCGATATCGGGAGGTGCACGTTCCGCCCCGCAGGTCGCAATGATTAATCGAGTGAAACTTCCGCGGACATAAATTACCAGCCACCGTGGAACCGATCCGGCAAAAGGCAAATAAATTACAAAGCGAAGCAACCTGGAAAGAATTTTTAATTAATTGGCGGGACCACTTTAATCAGCCTCCATCGAAACGTGCTCGCTACGCCGGCCGTTTAGACGAGTAAGAAGCCCTGAATTCCCTTTCAGAGGCACCACTGGATTTCTTGGTTCGCTCGAAAGGCTTGCCGGAGGATCATTAGGGCGAATAAAAATTTCACAGAACGCGAGGACGTTCGGGAACGATGCTCCGAGCCAACGGGACCGTGTCATTCGAGGACACCCTTTACCGACGCGGAATTTCGAAAACTTTAACGACCGTCGGACACGGTCGCCGACGCGGCGGTTCTAAATATTTCAGATCCATGGAACTCCGGCCGAACTCGCAGCAACTCGCCCCGTCTTTTTGAAGAGTGTCCCTAGTTTAACGCTCCGATTATAAAGCAATCTTTGGGGATTATCCCTTTTGCACTCGAAGCTGTTTTATGCCTCTAGAATCCAGACGTGTCTCCCGACCTACAATATTTCTCATTCTGTCCCCGTATTCTCTTATTTTATGTATAGCGACGAATAGATGAAGTTTATGCGTTTTATCGATGAATTTTCATGACAAAAATGTGAGAATTTTAATTTATTATTTCTAACTCGTTGGAATTATTAAGAGAAGAAACAAGTGTCTATGAAGTACCCGTTTCTTGCAATCGATGCACAAATTGTTTATTTTGCACAACGATCCGCAGTCTACCGACTGCGAAAAGTTTTATATTTGTTTCGCGAGTACGCCCGTTGAAGGAAAAACAATTGTCATTTCTTGATGAGAAGAGTAGTCGTCAAGCACGGCTGAGAGGTTAAAGCTGACCTATTTCCTCGGTCGTTCGCGACTTCTCGGAGCGCGGCGTCGCGTCGCGTCGCGACGACAGGGAAAATGGGCGTCGTTTTTCGGCGTCCCGTGTCTCCGTGCGGGGAAACTTTTCCGCGCCAGTTCCTTTAATCCCGTCCGAAATTTCCTTGTTGTCCCCGGTATTAGGTCGCCCTGTCACAGCGTCTCCGGATCTCCGTCTATTGGCCGGCGTGCAGCGCCGCGTCGACACACTTTTGCACATAGACCGGCCGCAGATGTTTACCTTCGCAGCTGTCGCGGCGAACTTCGAAGACGTATTCGCCCGTATCGCAGTCGCAATATCGGGATATAGGGCACCCGAGGCAATTGCACGGAGCTCGACCCCATTATCAAAGGCCGAAAGGGCAGCACACCGCCCGCATCGCGCGCGCGAGAGAGAGGGAGAGAGAGAGAGAGAGAGAGAGAGAGAACGATCTCGGGAACGTAATCGACGATCCGACGGAACACTTCGTTTCTACCAATTTCGCGACGCGTTCTCGCCGACCGCCCTATGAAATAGAGTTCCCGTGCCAGTCTCGCCCGGTACACTTGCCCGAACAAACGTAATAACAGCGTGGAACTGCATAAAGCGGCGCGCAATATTGTTCCGGAACATTGAGTGTCGATAATTGAAGGACTAACACGGATTTTCGAAAACTGGTGCCGTCCACGTGTTAGCACTTTTGATCGTCCATTCCTATCCAATTGTGGAGAATGTTTTATAAGTAAGGACCGTAATTGTTATAACCAACAAGAAAAACAATCAAGGTTATAACAAGTATTTCAAAGACTAAAATCGTATTGGTTACAAATAAGCATTGTAAGTAACTGAACATTTTTTCTCTGGTTGGTAAATGTTATCCTTGAGATAAATTTAAAAACAATTATCAATGAGAGAAGTTCACTTACATCACTCATCACAATTATCAATGAGAGAAATTTACTTCGATCGCTGATAACAGTTATCAATGAGAGAGGTTCATTTCGATTGCTCATAACAGTTATCAATGAGAGAAGTCCAGTTCGATCTCTCATCACAATTATCAATGAGAGAAATTTACTTCGATCGCTGATAACAGTTATCAATGAGAGAAGTTCATTTAGATCGCTCGGATAATATAATGCTAATTTTTATTTTTTTTACGTGTTCAAAAATAAAGATTGATAATCACCTTGACCGTTTGTGAAGATCTACAATTAAAATCTTGATTCGCACAGAACGCCAAGAGAATAGATGGTTCGGGTGTGCAGATATTAAGGGCAAGCTGAGCGGAACTGTAATCTGAGGACACTAATTACGAATGCGTGAGAGTAAAACCTCGCAGTTGCGAGACCATATTTAATGGTCCGTAACTAACAACTATATCGCTTAACGGGTCATTTGAATGGGTCTCAATAGTAATATTATATTCGTTTCACCTAATACTCGGTGAATTTATAGCGATTTGCAAGTGGCAATAAAATGAAAACTAGAACTCTGTAATCCTGTCTTAGATTATGTATTCACTGATTTTAATTTAACACAGCTTTTATTTCCTTAGACCCTTTCCACTGTGACTATTTGCAATTGCTATTGTTTCGAAGATCATATTAATTTTGTGTAATGGAAAAATGATGGAGAGAAAAATGAGAGAATGGAAAATCTCTAAGACTTTTACGCATAACAACGTCTTCGGTGAGTTCTTTAGCTTTTCGCCGTTAAAACTTTTCGATAACTTATTAAAAGAAACGGAAATGCTTTGTTCACTTTATAAAGAAATATAACCACCGTGTAGGAGGAAAGCATAATCAAATAACTAGTATAAGACGACGTTAATCACTGGTAGCTGGTTGTGACGTAAAACACAGATCCTCAAAAAATTTTCCATATTCAAACTATGATCGTTTCGTAAAGAAAAATAGTACGACAATAAACCTGGGCTCATTTTAAACTTGAAACTCCTTTCTGTAAGATACTTTTGTATGAACGTCAGTGAAAACGTTGTTAAAAATTCTTTTCGCAAATGAATGTACCATAGAATTCATGAAGCTTAATGCTGAAGCTTCTTCCCCTTTACAACGACTGTCTCGAACATGCTGCAGAATTTTTTCAGCTGTTTCATGGAACAAAAATGGGGTACAGGTTTCGTTATAAATCCTTCGCGGTGTACCATATTTCGTTGCGAAGCTGTGTGTTTCACTCAAAGCTCGATAAATCGACCGAAAGAAAATCGTACACCAAGTTTCAGAGGGTTGTGGTAAAGGGGAAGTTTCAATCTTCAAATGTACGGCGGATTCAGTCGTGAGAAAAACTTTCCAATCTTTTTACAGACGTTGCAATATGTAGTATTTTCGAAACAACGCGGATCCTCGGAAATGATTATACCAAAACAGACACATTATTTACGATTTCGCCTAGTATATTGAGCTTCTGTTCGGCTCGAGTTTGTCCCGAGGCAACGGGTTAATTTGATCAAACAACCAGACGTTCGGAGGCGTAGTATTTGCAAAGGCATAACAAGAAATACGACCTCGCTTTGACCGGCCGAATCGAACGGCTGAACGGAAGTGATAAATAGCTGCGAGAGACAACAATAAAAGCGGGTAATCTTCGAGGCACCATAGTGTCTCGGTCACGCCGACGATCCCACGTCACGGCGGTGTTTCATTTTTTTTTTTTCTTCTTTTTTCCGACGAGTTTTTGTACACACGTTAACAGAGACAGGTCTACCATATAACCACCACGGTCTATTACGTTCGCTTGGTCTCCGGTCCGTCGAATAACAGTGCGTTACGTTGCGGTCGTATTGGACGCGATTTTCGATCACAAGCGGCGCATGCCGATCGTTTCACTTGTTCCGATGCGTTTCCAATGCGTCTGAATCGTTTTTACGACAACGCGCCGCGTTGCAAGCTCGATGTCGACAAGATAAACTTCCTAGACAGAGAAAACTGTTTCGTATACGGAAACGAGTAGCTTAGCTTACCCACATGGCCACTGTAATGGGCTCAAAAACACTAATAAATTCAACAATTTTTCTCAGTATAGAAAGAATAATTTAATATAAAATCGAATTGACGCACTTTTCACAAAATATTTTTTTTTATTAAAGCTCTTTAGACCATTAAATGGGTCCATTTCACTTTACAATGTGGTATTACAATTTACAAGTTGGTATTACAATGTTACAAGGTGTAATTATGATTTAAATAGATAGTTTACAATCTTTGAAATACAACTGAACAAAACTGCAAGCCTTAATGTTAGGTTCCCCTATGAACATGTCAATATTCAGGTGTAATCGGTAGCCCATTTTACCTAAAGATTCCAAAAGTTTGAGCCTCTGGACGTCATATTTTTCCCACTGCCATATGACGTGGTTTAAAGTTTCGTCACTTTGATCACAACTACACATACCGTCAGCAATTATGCCTGCATCCTATTGGCCGTACTAGTAAAACACCTCTTAAGTCTTTTATGGGAGAACCAGGGTAGGGAACTGACGCGGAAAAATGTTTGGAAGTAATTTTTACCCTTAAATAGCCCTTGCCTCTTGATTATTTCAGTAGATTTCTCTTTGGCCTGTTTTTTATATGTTTCGTATAAATCTGTGATTTCACAACATATCTAAAGGTACATAGAAAATATACAATATATTGAAAATCTTGGCGCTGCTTAACACGTTTTTTTTTTTCTGTTTGGAGGTGCCCAATTCTATCGTTCGCGAATAAATGAAATTTTCATGTCATACTGAGTTTCGTCCCAGTTTTTCGAAAATCGTGCGACGCTTGACAACGAAATTCGCGAGCCCCGGCCACGCTAGCCGGGTTATGAGCTAAGATATAGTTTCATCGGGGAGCTGGTGTTTGCCCTCGAGAGCATGAAAATAATGGCTGTTATGTAATTGCTCGAACATTTACGAGCGACAGGTTTACGAGGCCGACCCATTCCCATCACCGGTGGAAGAAGCAATCGTATCTGCTGTCGAACGAAAACGCACGGCCCGAACACCGTCAGGACGAAATGGCGGCCGGTGATTCAGGGGCGGCACGTTTCCCGGGGCCGATAATCAACGACGACAACAATAAAAGGGTTGCCCGGACGCGAGAGGGTGACCGCCGCAACTCGATGAAGAATTACAGGTTGATCAGTGCAAAAAGACCCCGCTGGCGGCGGCTGGAACCACTAATACGCCCGTGATACGGGTTAATGACGCGGTCGCCGGGCCAGGTGGGGCTTGATTGCCGTAAAAAGTTCATCGACGTAGCCCCGACGCGACGTGTCTTCATATCGTCGAATGAACCCCGGTTAAAGTTTGATGAGCGTGAAATGTCCTCTCACGGGCTCGCCGGAGCACATGATACGCCGAAGCGTTAATCTCGGTGATAATAGTTCGGGCGTCATTAATTGGCCGGCTTCGAGCATCGTGAATTTAGAATATAAATTCGGCCGGCGCTCGTCAAACGACCTTTCGCGAGACAATAACGATACCCTGGTTCGACCATTGCAAATATTAAGTTGTTGCATATGACTAGACTGCGGAAGTTTATGCAAATGCATATTTTTATAGGAAAGGTTAGGTTTGACAGTTTGTGTTTGGAATTCGAATACTTCGAAAAGTGAATATATTTAAGCGTCTCTTCGTTTTTTAAAAATGCCAAAAGTTAGAAAAAGTAGAAAAGCATTAATGCCAAGTTGCATAAAAAACGATTCCAATTTTGTTATTAATGACAACGATAATAACGATAACGATGACAGAAGCATTTATTGCAAAATTTGGAAATCACAGTTAGACCAACACATAAATACCGCCACACAGAAGAGGAAAATCGAGGAACATGCTAATTCGTGCGAAACAGACGAACACATGGCAACGAACTTAAGTAAATATGAATTTTATGTGGAAAAATGCTCGTAAATTATTGTCACGCGAACTATAATGTATCGGAATAAAATTGTGAAAAGTATTTTAAATATGTGTATATAGTGAATATTCTGTAACATACTAATATATTGCTTATTATACTACGATTATACTACGAGAAAATTTTAGAATACTGTTATTTTTGGTCCCCGTGAATAACCTCGTAAAATTTCTGCCGAGTTGGTGGAACATTGGTTCGATCTTCTTCTCCGTCTAACGTCCCCCAAACTTGACAGTGGACTTTCGTAAAGTTTCACCCTTATATTCGAAGATACACTACCCTGATTGGCCGTGCTTCTCGGGCGTGACGATTCCGCATCTCGCGGATTTATTTGGGGAGATCCAGACAAATCGGAAAGAGTAGGGCTGTTCGAGCGTCCCATTTTCAGCTCAATCGCGGAGGTTCAGAGGCGGGCTGGGGGGGGGGGGAAGATTACAGATCGCTGTTCCGCTCGCGATCGCAGTTCGAGCAGAACGTTAACGGAGTTATTTAGCGCGAGAGATCCGCGAATTCTTCGTGTCAGTTCGAATTCGAGCCCCGGTAGTGCGCGGATACAAGTCAAACAAAAGGAACTGGATAAGCGGCCCGAAGTGTTATCCCCCTCATAAACCATCGATGTGCAAATATTGAAGGAAGCGTGAAACTCGTCTTGCGGCGACGCAACGCTCGCCGATTCGTCCGCGTTTTCCGCACCGCGCTGCGGGGCGATTTATTTACAAAGGAATTTTCTACCGTTGGTAAAAGCGCCGGTTGACGTTTCAGGATCGAGGGCTCCTTCCGGGCGTATGCAAATTTGCCTGGCACTTTCTGCACGCGTTTCCCGCGGATACTGCCCGGTGCATTACGTTCCGCGCGCGCGAATCCTTCTGTTATGCAAATCCGCTCTGACGGGATAACGAGTGCAACTAAATTCCACGGACTTCCACCCCGTTATTAATTATTATAGACCACTACATCATTTTCGAGAAGTTTCAAGGAGGGAACCTTGCGTAAAATGAAATTTTTGAGCATTTCTATTGTTGGTTTAAATCGAAAGGAACTTTTCGCAGGTATACTGTTCAGCCGCGAGTCAAACAAGAGATCCCTTGAAAATCCGCGGCACCGCTATTTCAAGGTGGGACCAGGGACCGATCCCTTAAAGAATAGTTTTATAGTTTCACTCGCGGCTGACAAATCGGCACATCCCAACATTTGGCGTGCAGATGGTATACACGTTTTATGACACGGGTCTCTAGGGCTGTTTTTGAGAAAGTCGCCTTCACGAAACCTTTCTTAAATTGCCCATTAGAATTTTCCTCGCGTCCTCAACAGCCAACCGTACTGTCATAAAACGTGGACCTACAAAGGTGGCATCGCGGGACCATCCGACGGTCCTCGGCCGGTTAACATCGGGCCCACAGCTGTGATTTCGCCCGCCGAAATCCAGCGACGTTGCCATCCCGAAATGGAATACCCCCACTCCACACCAACGCACCCCGAGTGCATGGAGAGTTGGGGTACAACGTCTAGTCTAATTGCAACTCCCGCACAAGCAACATAAAAATAGACTCCGGAACTCGTCAACACGCGGACCAGCCGCTATAGTTCCGTTTGCTCCTTGCAGTATTCACTTAAACATTTATCTTTTACCATCCTTATCGTCCGAAAGGATCGTAAGGTCGCGCCGAGTAGCGTCGTCGAAACACCCTCGATTGAGGAATTTACGCCTCCTCATAGACTCTACGACAGAGTCTACGCCGCGAAAGGTGCCCGCTCCGTCGGAAAGTACATTGGTCCTTCGAGCCGGATCATCAGTGCCGTGTGATCCACAAAATAAGTGACACTGAGTGACAGTTACAGTGGACAAAAAGACTTTGTGAACGTGATTCAACGCAGCCTTGCGCATCGTTTACAACGGGACAACACCTGCAATCGGGAGATCCTGTCTGGACCAACCAGCATCCCAACAACTTGCAGTATCCCGGATTACCAAGGACTGGACCAACCAGCATCTGGAAAGTCGCAGTTTGTGGGCCAAGCAATTGACGATTTGGGTCAACACCAGGAGTCTGACACCAGTTCACCATCCTGAATTCAGCACATCAAAGGTAGGCTCGTTTTACGTTCGTCAATCTCCCAAAACATCTCCTTCATCACAAAATGCCTCTGTCAAACCCATCCTCGTCTCAAACAACGGCTCTCAGCACTTTAAAGCGTAAGCGCGGCAGTGTAATCGGTCAGATTACGGCATTCTCGAAATTCTTAGATTCCGTCAATACCGAACAACCACCCGACGTAGATCTCATAAAAATGCATTTGAACGGTCTCATTGACTTCTGGAAGCGTTTCGATGATATACAATCCGAGCTGGAGGCATTAGACGAAAACCAGGAACCTCGCCGATACGAGATACAAAACGAGTACTACGCGATAGTTGTCAGAGCCAACAAAATAATAGAAAAAGCGCAACCAACTTTGCCCCAACGTCGCGGAACAGTCGAGTCACTCGCGACATCGGTAACTGCTCCGATGGCAATCAAGTTACCAGAAATGCGGTTGCCATCATTCGACGGAAACATCGAAGATTGGGTGTCATATTTCGATACATTCAAATCAACGATTGACGCTAATGAACATCTGACTCCGTTACAAAAACTGCAGTACCTCCGTTCAACTTTACACGGAAAGGCGTTGAAGTGCATCTCCGCGTTAAACACGACAGACGCGAATTATTACGATGCGATAGAACTGCTAAAAAAGAAGTACGATTGTCCGCGGAGAATAATATTAAAACATTGCGACGCAATTAGGGATTATCCGAGGCTAGTAAAGGACACCCCAGAGGCGTTAGACGATCTCGTTAACTCGGTCAATCAACATCTACGAGCCTTGAAAAATCTAGGAGAAGATTTCACGAGATGTAACGGCTTTTTAATATCCATGATATTATCCAAGGTTAGCAGCGACACTGCATGGCTTTGGGAACTAACGCTCAAAGGCAAAAACATGCCGTCATACACGGACCTCTTGGATTTTCTCGAGAAACGCGCAAGTTGTGCACAAACTGGACCATCCAGTGCCTCTGCGGTGCCATCACGCCCTAGACCGAATTTTACAAGCTATCCGCAATCGACACGCCCCAGCGCGAACTTCACAAGCCATCCGCAGTCAACAAGACCACCCGCTAGATCACACGCTTTTGTAACGAGTAGAACACGTCAGACCGCCGATAATAAATCAAAAACCGCGTCGAATCTTAACTTAAATCCAAATTCACAACCGAAGGAGTGCCCGATCTGCTACGGAGATCACAGCACATGGGGTTGCGAAAAATTCCGCGGAATGACTCCCGAAAAACGCAAGTTCGCCGTTGAAAGGGCCAAATTATGCACCAACTGCCTACACCCAGGGCATAGCGCGCAAAATTGCGATCGAGGTTCATGCCGAACATGTCAGCTACGACACCACACGTTGCTTCATAACTTCGAGCAGCAAGCGTCGACAAGCGGAACAATAAACGCTCAATCCGATACAGAATGACGGCTAAGACACAGAGAACAAAACGGAACGGGCTACCATCGAGCGTTCACCATAAACACAATTACAAACGAAATTTTAGTTACGGCACAAATCCAAATCTTCAACAAAAATAAACGTCCGATAGATTGTCGAGCATTAATCGACACTTGCGCATCGATTAACTTAATTTCTGAACGCCTTGCTCAAAAACTCAACATCCCGCGGATGAAATGCTCGGTTCCCATTGGTTCTCTGAACGCTATGACCACGGTAGCAACCCACGCACTGAAGGCTACTATATCATCGCGTGTAAGCAATTACCAGCGTTCGCTTACGTTCCTCATTGTGAACGACATCGCGCCTTTCGTTCCAGATCAAGAGATTGATCGCGGAACAATAAAAATTCCGCCGAATCTGCACCTTGCAGATCCGGAATTCCATCGACCGGCACCGATCGATTTGTTATTAGGATCCGGAACAGCCCTCTCAATCTTATGCGTCGGCCAAATTGTCTTGTCACGCCCAGATGAGTCCGATCTCTACCTTCAAAAATCGCAACTCGGTTGGGTCATCGGGGGGAGCGCGCCAGTCACTTCTCCTGCTCATGGTACACTTTGCCACGCGACCACCGCGTTACAATTCGACCTCACCCGTTTCTGGGAGGTTGAAGAAGGCCCACAAAGACAGCATCTGTCTGAATCTGATATAATTTGCGAAAGCCATTTCCAAGAACACACAGTTCGGAATCGTGACGGCAGATACGTCGTGGCCTTACCTTTCAACGAGAAATTGTCGCGTCTCGGAGACTCCAAGGTACAAGCGAAAAAAAGACTCCATTCATTGGAGCGAAAACTCCAACGAGAACCCGCACTCAAGCAGGAGTATCATGCGGTGATCCAAGAATACCTGGACCTCGGACACATGAGCGAACTGCCACAGGAACAACAGTCACCTGAGGGGTATTACCTACCACATCACGGGGTGGTTAAGGTCACCAGTGACACAACCAAACTCCGCGTAGTCTTCGACGGTTCTGCCACGACTAATTCAGGCATATCACTAAATGACGCTCTCCACACCGGTCCAAAAATTCAAGACGATCTACTCCACATTTTATTAAGGTTCCGCATTCATCGATACGTACTGACGGGAGACATTGAAAAGATGTACCGACAGTTCCTTGTACGTCCGGAAGACAGGAAATTTCAGCGTATCCTCTGGCGCGATACTACGGGTTCTATTAAAACTTATGAGCTGAATACTGTTACATTTGGACTATCTGCCGCACCATATCTTGCAATTCGCTGTCTGACACAGCTCAGTCGAGACGAAGGCCACCGCTTTCCTCAAGCCGGCAAGGTTTTATTGCGCGATTTTTACGTGGATGACGTTCTGACCGGTACATCGACCATAGAAGAGGCATTATCCTTACGCGAAGACCTCACACAAATACTCAAGACCGCAAGACTGACAATACGACAATGGGCATCCAATGACCTTACTCTTCTGACTGGCTTGCCCGAGCAGGCCATTAACAAAAAATTATACCTGGGAGAGTCATCCACTCTCAAAACCTTAGGGATTGTCTGGAATTCCTCAAACGACTCTATTACGTACGCAGTCGAAACTTGCTCTCCACCATCACGTTCGACCAAACGCAGTATCACCTCAGAAATAGCAAAGATATATGATCCACTAGGGCTGCTCGGGCCAGTAATTATTACCGCAAAAATGCTACTACAAAGGATCTGGACCATAAAGGTTGACTGGGACGAGTCGCTGCCAATGGATATCCATACCGAATGGATACGTTTTTATAACAAATTGCCAGCGTTGAACAACATCACGTTCCCGCGACGCACAATCATTGAATCGCCAAGAAAGGTCGAACTGCACGGTTTTAGTGACGCAAGCGAAAAGGCCTACGGAGCATGCCTCTACCTGCGTACAACCGACTCACGCGGTCACACCGAGACAACTCTTTTGTTCGCTAAATCCAAGGTCGCCCCATTAAAAACGATCTCAATACCACGGCTCGAATTATGTGGAGCACTTCTACTAACTTCTCTTGTAGAAACCGCAAAACAAGCGCTACCTGTGGAAATACACAAAACCACCTATTGGACCGACTCCACCATTGTTCTCCATTGGGTGAAGACATCTCCACACACCCTAAAAACCTTCGTGGCTAACAGAGTGTCGGAAATTCAAAGGCGCACAGCTAACGCAGATTGGCGACACGTACCCACTGCCGACAACCCGGCCGATCTTATCTCGCGAGGTCAATCACCAGAAGACTTCCTTCAACCTTCCATCTGGCAACGCGGTCCGACTTGGCTCAACGAACAAGAATCTTTCTGGCCCACTACCGAACTACCTCAACCAGAGACAATCCCAGAACAAAGGGTCGCGATTTGTCTCAAAGCATCAATTTGCGACACCACGATTCTGGACAACTGCTCCTCATGGGGAAGGCTTCAAAGAATCATCGCGCGCTGTCTCCGATGGAAAAGATCTAACACCACCAAAGGAAGTTTGACATCCTCCGAACTAAGATACGCCCACGACGTAATCATCAAACTGATTCAAAGACAACACTTTGCAGAAGAATTGCGCTGCCTCTCGAGAAGCGAAATAGGCGTTAAGGGTAAACTGCAACAATTGAACCCATTCATCGACAAAGACGGAATTCTGCGAGTAGGAGGCCGTCTGAAGAATTCACGAATTCCATTCGCGCAAAAACACCCCATCGTCCTCCCAAAGGCTCGAATCACAGCATTAATAATAGAACACGAGCATCGAATACAATTACACGCTGGTACACAGGCTACCCTATACGCGATTAGACGCCGTTATTGGCCCATCGACGGTCGGAGTCAGGTAGGGAAAACCATCAGAACCTGCGTCCGCTGCTACCGTGTCCAACCGCCGCCAACACAATACGTGATGGGCGACCTACCTGAGGCTCGAGTCACCGACTCACGCCCATTTGCAAACGTCGGCGTTGATTATTGCGGTCCCTTTTTCATAAAGGAGCGACGATACCGAAGTCGAACCCACATTAAAGTATATGTCGCAGTTTTCGTTTGCCTCTCAGTAAAAGCCATTCACCTAGAATTGGTTAGCGATCTTACCTCCGAAGCATTTATAGCAGCCCTACGTCGTTTCATTGCTAGACGAGGTCATTGTCTTAACATTTACTCTGACAATGGCACCAATTTCGTCGGCGCCAACAACGAGCTTCGAGACCTCCGCGAACTTTTGCAGTCCGATGACCACAACGAGAAGGTCAAAACCTTTCTTGCTGACCGATCCATCACATGGAATTTTATTCCTCCATTAACACCTCACTTCGGCGGCATCTGGGAAGCGGCCGTGAAATCATTCAAGCGTCATTTCTGGCGTATCGCAGGTGCTGAACGATTTACATTTGAAGTGTTCAACACTTTAATTATTGAGATAGAAGCCGTTCTAAATTCACGTCCTTTGACTCCCATTTCATCAGACCCAAATGACACCCTTGTCCTAACTCCTGGCCATTTCCTGATTGGCGACTCGTTAACGAGTCTGCGCGAGCGCGATTTCAGAGATGTGCCATCAAACAGACTTTCAACCTGGCAACATATCCAGAAACTAAAGCAGCATTTCTGGAATCGATGGTACAAGGAGTACCTAAACGAGATGACGAGTCGTTCGAGATGGTCCAGCGGTACACACCCCATCAAGGAGGGCACCATCGTGCTCTTGAGGGAGGACAACATACCACCGATGCAGTGGCCGCTCGGGAGAGTCATCAAGGTCTACCCCGGATCTGATGGCATAGTTCGAGCTGCAACAGTGAGAACAGCCACAACCACACTCGATCGGGGCGTCAAACGGCTTGTACCGTTACCGAACCAGCCAGATGAGGAACCACGGGATCCAACATCGACGTCAAGAACGCGCGATCCCACAACCATAACTAATTTATATCGTAATCGCTAAGCTTTAGCTCATAAGATAGTTTACTTGTTCATTCTAGTACTTTAAATCTAGCGTACCTTTAATCCTATATAGATTTATTTTGATCGGGATCCTCTCAACGGGGGGAGGATGTTCAGCCGCGAGTCAAACAAGAGATCCCTTGAAAATCCGCGGCACCGCTATTTCAAGGTGGGACCAGGGACCGATCCCTTAAAGAATAGTTTTATAGTTTCACTCGCGGCTGACAAATCGGCACATCCCAACATTTGGCGTGCAGATGGTATACACGTTTTATGACACGGGTCTCTAGGGCTGTTTTTGAGAAAGTCGCCTTCACGAAACCTTTCTTAAATTGCCCATTAGAATTTTCCTCGCGTCCTCAACAGCCAACCGTACTGTCATAAAACGTGGACCTACAAAGGTGGCATCGCGGGACCATCCGACGGTCCTCGGCCGGTTAACATCGGGCCCACAGCTGTGATTTCGCCCGCCGAAATCCAGCGACGTTGCCATCCCGAAATGGAATACCCCCACTCCACACCAACGCACCCCGAGTGCATGGAGAGTTGGGGTACAACGTCTAGTCTAATTGCAACTCCCGCACAAGCAACATAAAAATAGACTCCGGAACTCGTCAACACGCGGACCAGCCGCTATAGTTCCGTTTGCTCCTTGCAGTATTCACTTAAACATTTATCTTTTACCATCCTTATCGTCCGAAAGGATCGTAAGGTCGCGCCGAGTAGCGTCGTCGAAACACCCTCGATTGAGGAATTTACGCCTCCTCATAGACTCTACGACAGAGTCTACGCCGCGAAAGGTGCCCGCTCCGTCGGAAAGTACATATACGATTAAAAAAGTTAGAAAGTGATCAGAGATGTTCTTGCACGTTATTATCAAAATAAAATGAACGTTTGTATTGGGCGAAATTTTGCATATTTTAAGAAAGGTAAAATGTCATGTTGTGCGTTTTTGCGTAAACTAACGATTTTATCTTGATTTTTTTGTGTATTGTACGCTGCACGGGGCATTTACAGGATGCCATTTTCAAGCCGCCATTGCACCATTTTTCTTGACATTATAACATTAATAAATCATACCTCGAATTTTGAATCAATCTGCACATTATATTTAAAAAAAAAAATTCTTAAGGCTATTTACACAAGGTTCCCCTATAACCAAGGAAAGATTTCGTTCCTTCTTTAACATTAGGTTTATAGGACTCGTTAGAATGACGGGTTCTAAAATTTTTAATTCGCGATTATTGAGATTGTAAATATGCGTCTACAGAGAATTATCAAACAAGTATATTTTCATTGCTACATATTACAATAAACACAGCGAATAATTTGGATAGACACACTCTCGTAACTTTTATAAAGTAATGTAAAAAAGTCACTTTTAGTTCTCTTAAACATTGTGTTCTTCCAAATTGTGTCTATCAGTTTCTGCCATAAATGCGCAAAATCCGCAATCTAGATATCACTCGTGTGTACGTGACATTGCGTTGTTTCGCTATACAGGTACCAACATAAACTATGTGCAACTGTCCGTGAATCTGACTATTGATTATCGTCGGCCGATATCTGAAAACTGTTTCGGAACAACTATTTCCAGCCGTTTGCACACACGGAAAGGAAAAAAGTTACTGTTGTCAATAAGGGAACGCATAAAGTAATCAACAGTTGTCAGTACAGATGAGAGAAAATGAAGTCAGAATCAGGACGATTAACGGAAGCAACCGATGTTTGTTAACATTAAATCTACCGAGCCTTAAAAGTGACTAATAGATATTGTCTTATAAAAATGACGAGATTGAATTTATTTGGATTTTGTGCGGTTCGTATTATAACACATGCCCTCCTAAATACATTTATTTAATCATTTCCCACGAAAGCATCTTTTCAGTAATCGTAAAATAAAAAATCTGGAACGGTCATTTTGACTGGCGGTGGTAGATTTAGCGTTAAACAACCAATAATAAATCATACCAGCGTCAATATTTTCCTTCGGACCGGCGACGCAATGCGGTCGCACTGAATTCGCCAATATGTTTAACCGCTTTGGCCAACAAGAATGCACCAAAACCAGAGTCGGCCGACGCCAGAGTTCATAAACAGTGGTGTTAACCGACAGCAATGTCCTTTCAATGAATTCTCGATATGTGCCAACAACACGAGTCTTGCCAGCGTCGTGTATCTTCCAGAAGACATACCCCAGTCGTGTTTAGTTTACACTCCTCAGCGTACGAGGCCTCTCGAGCTTCGTGGCTCCTCACAGAGTATATCCCGCGGTAGTGGGGATAATTTCGCGACGTTTATCATCCAGGCCTTGGCGTAATCATATTTTTTTATTATTGTACAATAAATGCTTGTTGGATAGCATTTGAGAATAAACATTTGTTTACTGACAAAGGAGTGTCACTCGTTCATAAAAATTCCAACTCTGTAATAAATCTAAGAACTCTGACATCGTTCGATGCTTGTCATGGAAAATACAATCATCTCCTCTCTATTCTGCAACTTTCGTCCGAAACATTTTATCGTGTCACCTATAATTTCCGTGTAATAAAATTTTGTCCAGAAAACGAGCTTTTCGACGCGCTGTGTGTGCAGCGTGGCGCGGCACACGGCTACCCAGTCATCGACGGTCTTCTCATTAATCGATTCCCGTCAAGTACGAAACAAAATTATCTGCCCTCTTGCCTCCCATCGAAATTAATTAGTGAAGGACGTCCCCGCGTAATTCGGATCCTCAGGGTGAACCGAGCGATGATGAATAGCGTTCCGTAGATAATTAAAAATACCGTCACGCGTCGAATATCGATGATTCTCTTCCAGACCGCCTACTCGAATCCACCTTCGCTGCCGGGTCCATAGAAACGCGTGCACAGGCCAACGACGACGTAATGCTGCTGCCGGTCATAACACAGAAATGACTGACGTCATTGGATGCCTCGGGTTGTCCTTGCGCTCGCCGTGGAACCGATCCAATAACATGCGTATTAACGTGACTCACGGGCACATCCGACAATGTCGAACATCACGGAATTATCTTGACCAGCTAGCTGTTTTCCTGCCGGTTTCGAGCGTTTGCCCCCATTTCTGGCAGAGCTCGCTCGTGACAATTACAGTGGCTTTCGAAACAACAGATTTCTGATCTTCGAGAGAACGTCGATATCCAACCCCTTGCAGTATTATTCCCTGCCCTGGTACAATCATCAGAATTTCTTTGTCCTCATTAATTTCCTAGTAGAAGAACATTTCTATCGATTGTATATGCTTACAGTTGCTTCACTGTTTTAACTACGATATATTTTACGGTGATCGAAACTTATTTGTATTTCTAATCGAACGAATTTATTACCCAGTACATTCGAACTAACCAGATTTTCTTAGGACTTTTAGAACGCTAGTGAACTCATTATGATCGATTTTAACTTACTAGTCTCATTGATTAAATTATTTTGATTTTGTGAGAGCTTTAGAGCTAGTTTTAGAGGAGTTAAATTATTAGACCCTTCGAAAATGACTCAGTAGGTTAATGTAATTTCTTTTGTGATTATCAGCTAATTTGAGATTGCCAAACCTATTGTAGCTCTAAACAATGCGCGGTCTATCATTGTACTTATCATGCAACAGAGCCTTTCACGAAAGCAAATAAAACTCAACCAACTTTTCCCAGGAATTTTAGAAAATTAATATGCAATCTCAGTCATAAATATATCGGTAGCGGATAAAGGCAGGAACACGCTACTTTCACGTCACGTGATATTCATAGGGCGTGAGCCAACAGATTTCCTAATATATGTATTATAATTTCCTCTGTGTGTAACATGATAGCGCACGATTTCACGCGGCGCGATGGTAGCGTGTACCTACCTTTACACGCGTGCCACGCGTTGCAACAAACGTGTTATGTATAAACGTAACACGAACGCGCGACTAAATCCATTCAAAATAAACAGTAGAGCCTGATTCGGGTCCAAGATGGACACCTATGAATCCTACTGTGGGATTGTTATTTAGGCCGAGCGGGTTAGAGAAGAATAGGTCAATTAAACGGGGACTATGGTGGACGTTAAAATTCAGCGAATGGCCCAGTTTGCGGTGAAATTCGTCACGCCCCAAACATGTCGAAAGTTGCGAAAGTGGTTCAATCACCGCGGCTCATCATCGATTTCCCACGCGATGACACGAGCGTGGACTCCGAAGGGGGCCTGTCCCTTGTCAATTTTTATAATGAAACGGCACTTCATTCGACGGAACGTGGTCATGCTAGGGTGTCCCAGGCCGACCATCAATTTTCCCTCTTCTATGATCTCGTCGGAGGGCGAAGATTAATGTCGACTTTCGCGGTTTTTTTTCGCAGGCCTCTGGTCGCCGGACAAACCCTGTCGAGTGCTCCCCATTACCCTCTCTCTCTCTCCCTCTCGTTTGCTCTCCACCCCCTGTTCATTCGGACCAGGAACGATTAGATGCACGACTTGATTGAAGTTCGTTGTAAGTGGATCGATCGGCGCTGGTTTAACGTTTCAGAGGACCAACTGGCCGCACCTGTTCCGCGAAACCGATTGTCTCGCTTCGCTCTTTTAGTCCCGATTCTCCGGACTGTCTCCAAGTTAACTTTAGATTGAAAGCAGCTTACGGTTGTACACCGACTTTCGAATTAGCCGCTCCGTTCCTATCGCTCACCTACCTTCTTGCAAGACAGGTTTCCCAAGTGTTAGACCAAAGTTGCGGAGGTTCTTTTCCATTGATCATAGATTCTATATAAATCAGGGACCACAAATAACAGTTATTCTAAAATTTTCTACGATAAAAATCCTTAATAACAAGTTGGTTATAATTGAAATTTAAGATAATCTACACAAAATATACAGAAAAAAATTCGGAGAACAAAATGATTAAAAAATGTCGATTTTTATACTTTTTGGTTACAAATAACAGTTACTAATTGAAAGTTATACTATTTAATAATAACTATTGCAATTTTCCTTCATCGATAACTGTTACGAGCAATCGAAATAAATTTATCTCATTGATAACTGTTAGAAGTGATCAAAATGAATTTCTCTCAATGATAACTGTTATGAAGGATCAAAATAAATTTCTCTCGTCGACAACTGTTACGAGCGATCGAAATAAACTTCTACCATCGATAACTGTCATTAAAATTTGTATTTTTTTGACAGTATTTATAACCGCCATGGTCAGGATTCCAGTTTTTTCTTTTCGAATGCATCTGATTTTAAGTAGTTAAACATTGTACAACAATCTTTGTAATTAATTGTAATCCCTATTTGGTATAATAGTTTCTTTCGCAGAATTTGGTGTTTTATCCGAATTCGAGGAGAAATATTTCTATGTAGGAAACTGAAGCCCTCATATCTTGATAAAGTAACAAAGGACAGATTACAGCACTGCATCTTTTTCGTACAACAGATCAATAGGAGTTATTTCAAGTCTCACCCTGTATGTTTAGTGAACCAAATTTGACTCTGCCAGACCCAAGAATATTAAAAGGGTAACTGTATGTATAAATGTAAATTTGTGCAAACTTCCTCAGACCTTGAAAGATGGAGCAGTATTTCGATAAAATAGAAATCAACGAAATTTTCGGGAATGCCAATCGAAGAATTCGATATCGCGGCTCTGTGGAAATGTCCATCTTCGTGTGCCCGACGAATATTCGTGGTCCATCGGGAGGTTCTATCATCGTCACGGACCTGGAAATATGAATTAGCATACCGTCGCTTTGACACGGTTACCGGAACTATGGGGAACCGGAGACTCGGAATTCGATGTTAATTAATGAGAAGTAACGTTAATTATAGAGATGATAGGGGATCGGGGAAACGACGCGACGGTTCTTCGTTTATGCTCGGCGGAGCTTGATCTTCTTCATTAGAATTGCAAAGGAATAAGCGCAGGATATTTTAATATATTCCATTAATGAAATGGAACTGAAAGAACGTGTTCGCCCGCAGTCGACTGGAGCACCAGGTGCGAGCTCGTGATAGCTTTGTCGAGCTCGTTCGAACTCGGACTTATAGCCAACTGGAATTTGAATTTATTGTTCCAGCAATTTTGACCCCTCAACTGTGCGCGGTGATTCTCACTTGACTGCTCGAAATTGTTGAAAAATTCTTTTCGTGCAAACACCATTTTTGGTGTTTTTTCACCATTGCTTAAAATTCTGTTTTAATAATTTAGTTAACAAAAGATCTCAATTCAAACTATTTATCTAATACTCTAATGACAAGGGTTTCATATGGGAACATATGTATAAGCAATGTAAACATTGTACAGTGATTTTAAAGCTTTACGGATTGTTTTATTGCCCATCGATACGTGTTTAAGGCTCAGACGAATGCAGTAAAGTCTTGATCTAAGCTGAACGGAGCTACACGATCTTAGTTAGTTAGCCTATCCCCTCCATTAGGGGAATACCTCGCGAGGGACCAAGAATCTCGAGATTCGAGCTGCCTCGGTCGCCGAGTAGTGTAAACATGCGTAATCCGATACCTGGTCGGGTATATCGCTGACAACCACTACTAATCCAATTACAAAACTTCTTTATTTTTCATTATTTTTTTATGGCACTTTCCCTAACTTATTCGTGACATTTTTCTGATTCAAATGACACTAAACACGATATAATTTGAACTGTATTTAGTGGTGTAACCTCTGAAGTACGGTGTGCTCGTCCGTATAGACCACTATAGTGGTTCGTAACGTTCAAACTGATACTTTCCACGGAAACCACTATAACGGCGTACAGTATTTAAGAGGTTAGTTAACGTTATGTAGTGCTGTCCTTTTCTACGTTCAGAACGGTCAACGCGGTCACAAGAAAGTAGTAGCCCTACACTATCTATGTCACAACACGGATCCAAAAATTGAGCTTAGATCGAGGCTCTACTGTATTTAAATTTGAAGCCTTAGAATTAAATTGTAAGGCAAGGGGTTAATTGCGTCTGTAATTCGTAACATTATGTAAAAATCGTGGCTCGAACTTTCCTAAAGTTCGAGTTGTTTGAATTATCCGACACGATAAGTTGAATTTCGAGCTTTCTGTGTAACAAACCGTTTCATTTCCGCGAGGATGTTCGGCGAGCAAGCATTCCGCGATAATTGGAGAGTCAGAGATTCGTGATAAAAGCGGATAATAATTCTTGAAGGTACCGTCGACGTACCTTCCCGCGTTTTTATAGAACGAATTCGCGACGGTTTTGAGCGTGACTTTACGCCCCTGGTTTATTGAAATGTCGACGGCAGACATTGAGGAAATATTCCCGACACGATTGTCGTTCATACTTTGCTTTTGTCTTCCCCCTTTAACTTTCGAGACGGGGGAAAAAAGAAAATGGCGAGGAAGACGCAGCTGTATCGGAGAATGGTCGAAACATTGGCCGGAACGATTCCCTCGAGGGTAAGCACAGTGATGGCTGCTGCAAGGATTAGTTTACGAGACGACGTGCGAAGAAATTTTGAAAAAAAGTGCAATTGCAATCCCGGAGAAAATACCAAAGGTTGCTGTTTACAACTTTTTTTATCGGCCCTTTTCAACTGTCGTCGCGATAGTTGACCTGGTTCGTTGGTGTTCAATAGCCAATCTTCCGAAAAAACTTTTTCGAGTCAATCCTTTCGCAACGAAAACGAAGACAGTATTAAACGGTACAGAAAAGACAAGGTAATATTTATGTGCATAAGTGTACGTAGATTTTGCACAAATTTTATCATAATATCAGCATAAGGAAACTCGCGGACTGTAGTACGATACAAAATTTGGAACTATCCAATTTGTGGTAGATTTAATGTTAATCTTTTAAGGGCGAGCGTCGTCATTTCATGCAATATGAAAACGACTTACTCGCAAATTTCGAATGCGTATGTTAGCACGAAGGAAATCTCGATGGTTCTAGCGAATCCAGAGAGCAAGGGATGCTAAGAGCGCGCGTTATTTGTTCGCGACGAAATTGTTTCGCGATATATGAAAGTCTAATATCGAGAAAAATGTAGGCAGCTGTTCAGGTAGACATTATGCGGGTGTTTCTCTGCGATATTTACTGTCCTACGGGAAACAGAATAATGTTTACGCCGTGCCGTCGAACGAGCTCGTACCTGGCAACTGTAAATAAATATAGGCTGATCCCGCTGCGGTTTTCCCTTGGAACCGCGGATCTTTAAATTGTTTCACGCACAGATTGGTCGGGAGCATGGTTCAACAGCGTCCTTAAGCGAACGAAAACAATTCCCGGAACGGCCGGATAATGTATAATATATAAACAACAATTTAGACGTTATTGAATAATGTAATCGGAAATAACGATTCCTCATTCTGGTCCGGTTCATTTTATGCGAAATTTATACTTTCATAACAGAATTCGCGAGAACTGTATCCGGTAAAAACGCGATTTACCTTGTTAAAAGCTTTAATCAAAGTTTAACGTGTATTGTTCTGTATACAGAATGGTCAACGAAAAAATACATAAGTATCTCTTGAAAGTATCTGCGACCTTAGGTATTTCATAAAACAAAACGTATGATAGGCAGCCGTTGAAGGTGGATCAAGCCCTTTTAACCCCTTGTACTATACCATCAAGTCAGACTCGTGATGAACATTCTGGACAGAGCCTAATAAATACTAGTTGCCTTCAAACCGAAGTAAAATTCTATGACTCACACCGATATTTCGCTAATACAGTTTTATTCCGATATAAGACGACGGCTCGGGAACGGCTTTCGTCGTATTTCGGATGCGGGTACCTACGCGGCTTGGCAATGTTGAGAAAGTGCGAGCAGGGACCATAACTATTATAACCAAAAAGAAAAAAATCATGGAATTACAAATATTTCATGATCGAAATAAATTTCTCTCATTGATAACTGTTATGAGCGATCGAGGTAATTATTTACATTAGGGGCTTCCTCACCGATTTTGATGACCTTGAAATATGTTGTTGTAATGTTATTACGATATTATATTCTGTTTATCAACATGTTACATATTCGTAATTAAACTACAAACAATACTTTGCTAACTATTATAGCTTCTCATGTTAAAAATTATAATTTATAATATTAACTACTTGCTCAACTTATTTTCATTGTAAGGAAACATTTGAAATACAAAATAAAAATATCTCATTTTATCTATCTGGTTATCAAAATAAAAATATTTCATTTTATCTATCTGGTTATCAAAATAAAAATATTTGATTTCAAGTAGTATCTTATTTGAACCACATTAAATTATACTATATACCAAATCATTAATGATCGTTAATATACGTTGCAAAATATTCAAACGAATAATGAAATACAATACTAATGTACTACAAACTACATTATAAAATACTAATGTAAAGTGTACTTACTTCTGAATCTTCTGTAACTCCGTCGGATACACAGCACACAATTATTGACTCACCAGAATAGGTCCAAGTAATTGAAATACAATCACTAAACAACACACACAACACATTTTATAAAATCGTGACAACGAACGAGAAGATGTCACTCCGACCACGAACAAAATAATACTGCGATTTTAACAATGATCCCTTCCACGGAGGTGGAAGGGGTCAGGTTATCCTAGGCAGGTTAGACGCTGAGGGTCTATAAACACTAGATACAAAACCAAGGTAAAAAAATTATGGCGGGGCGCCGACCCGATTTCCCGGAATTCCCTGTTTTCGTATCACACGTCCGTGGGAGGGGGACGGTTAAAATCGCAGTATTATTTTATTCGTGGTCGGAGTGACATCTTCTCGTCTGCTGTCACGATTTCGTTAAGTGTGTTGTGTAGAGTTTAGTGATTGTGTTCCAATTATTCGGATGTATTCGCTTGAGTCAATAATTGTGTGCTGTGGATCCAACGGAGGAACAGAAGATTCAGAAAAATTTGTAAGTACACTTTACATTAGTATTTTATAATGTAGTTTGTAGTACATTAGTATTATATTTTATTATTCGTATGTAGAATATTGGATGCAAGGTTTTCTTTCATATTTTGCAACTTCAATGTCCCTTTAACACTAGACTTACAGAGCACTAACTGCTTCGAGCAATCGAAACAGTTTTTCTTTATCGATAACAGTTATCCAATTTTTGATATTTTTTAATCATTTCTTTACATTTTATGTAGATTATCTTAAATTTCAATAATAATCTACTTTTTATTAATGATTCCTATCGTAGAAAATTTTAGAATAATTCTTGTGCTTGGTCTCTGTGTGCGAGAGGCTAGAATGTAGTGGCAAACTATAAAGTGGTCGGTCAAGTAGCAATAATCTCGTTGTAACACTAAGCGGTGTCAAGTGAACAACTTGAACAGAAGAAAAGGGGATAACGATTTTCTTATCTCGAAGTAAAACGCGTCGTCTTATATCGGGATACAATTGTAAATATCTAAGGCCGCTCGATCTTATCCCCACCGCTACGGGTCACAAATGGCACCGGCATAGCACACGGAGGGCTAAAGAACCTGATAAAAGCAGAGGGGACTTTATTTTTCTTGCACATTGCTAACAGAGAAGCAATATTCCACACATTTCGTTTTAATCGATATAAAATAAGTTCCGCATCTATTCAATGCCAATTCAATATTTGAAGGTAACTGTTAATTTGATATTTTTCTCCTTTGGCTTCATTGACCCAAATAGCGGAAAATACTGTTTTTCATTTTGACGTCATTAAAGTTTTCCACGAAAACGCGAATAAAATTCTAGATTGTAAAACGGTCGATTCCTAAGAAATGGATCTCATTTTTCGAAAAGTATCAGTTGCGAACGAAGTAAACAACGCCAACGTGTAAAAGTGAAACATTACGAGAATCGCATCGCACAAAATCGGTTAATTATGCTTTCGTTCGAGTCGCTTTGTACCACAGTCCTCGTAAACTCTCTTCTAAACGAGACTCGTTACACATACAGAACCGTTCGAGCCGTGCAGCTGCGACAGCGAAAAAACACAGTCATATTGTGCGTCGGTTATTAGTTTTTCGAAAAATGAATATCACCGGCAATATTCTGCGAACGAGCTTCCAATATTTTTAATAAAACGCACGGCGGAATTTCATTACGATCCTTTGTCACGATACTGATGCCGGGGGGATAGATTGTAAAATACGGTCACGTTTGATGAAATTTTTTCACGTGTCGTTAACGAACGATCGAATTTATTCGAGATTGATGAGTTCCGGCGGCCGATTTGCGCCGTCAGCTTGTGCAGCACAATTTCGAGGAGATCGTTGATGATCAACGAAGTCAACGCATCCGTTGACATACGTTTCTAATGACATTTTTAATCGAACTTTTACCATCACAGCCGTGACATTTTTCTGATCGAAATGGCACGAAACAGAACACGATTTGAATCATACTTATTCGTTCAACACGTGCATGCTCGCGTGTACCACCCGATGGCGCGAACATTTCTAATTTCTCCAATCGAGAACCTCGATTATCCGCACTAATCAGTCGAATATGCATGTTCAAGTAATAGAACCTACCTACGGTGTTAGACTATTGGGGGAACTTTGTGTAAATAGCCTGTTTTTCAAAAAAAAAATTTTTTTTAATGTAATGCGTAGATTTAAAGAGGTATCATTTATTAATGCTCTAACCTGTTCTAGAACCCTCAGTTCTACCTAAGCCGCTCTGACAAACCGTTCACTTTATTCTGAAAATAACGTACAACAACATCTCTGATCACTTTCTAACTTTTCTTATCGTATTCCTGAGGAAATTTCCTATCGAAAAAAAATGCTCGAAAATTTCATTTCACACAATGTTACACCCCTGAATTTTTACCGAGTTTTTCCAATGAATCGTGTTGCACGGAATTAAGCAAGTAAATATGATGCAAATGGTGTCGGTCATCTTTGGTCTCATTTTAATCAGAAAAGCATGAGAAATATATTGGTTCAAGTTTCACGTGAAAAAAAAAATAATTAAGAATAAAAAGGTCTCGTCCAACCCTGTTACTATAATTATATAGAGGCACTATTATAATCTGTTAGGTGAGTTTCTGCTCCAGCATCGGAAAGAATTTATTTCGAATATTAATAGACAACCTGTACGTAAACCTCGGGAGTCCAATGGGAAATCTCGCGTGCTGTTGAAGGGGCCGCGTGTTTCCTTCGAGAAAGATATTTCAATATCAGCCGCGTGTCACCGGTGTGTACGCCACCGTGATATATCAAACGAAACGGGAACGAAAGGAAGTGTCTGCCCTCTGTTCCAGCACAATATTTTTCAATATGCGATTTTCCCTGCGAAACCGTGAACGCTCTCGGCTTAAATATAGCGCGGGCGACAGTGAAGCATCTAAGCAAACTCTCGGGAGCCCGAAGTCGCTACTGGGAGACTGCGATCTCCGAGGAGAATCTTCTCAAGTGCGTCTAATTGCTTTTCCAACTTGCGACTCGCTCCATCCACCCAAAACACGTGTGAACTAGATTGAACTAGTCCCCGCGCGTTCAAGCCCATTTCAATATCCACGTCTCGCTTTCGGCACCGATTCAACCCGCATGTACAACTCCATTCAATTTTCACCATCACTCTTACTACCTGCCTTCCGGTCTTAAACTGTAATTCTCCGGAGCAATACTCACTTATCCATCGCACGTAAAACACGCGACCACTTCGGAATATTGTTTTGCTCCCTGGCGTTTTTCAGGCGACTGCCCCACCCACTTTATGCTCCCAGATACAGTAAAATTTTTTATTTCCGTTTTATTGCTCTGTAATTTGATGCGCCGGAGACCGGGGTCGAAAGTAACCGTTGTCTTTTAACCACGGCTATGTTTGTACGGAAAAATTTTACCTAGTCATCCAACATTATCCATGGTATTTTCGATTTTCAACAATTAATGTTTCATTTATCAACAAAACATGGATATTTATTGGAGTACCCTTTTTTCCAAAAAATGTAAAAGGCATTGGTAAAAGTCACAATGTACATATTGGAACAGTAGGTTTTGCATAATACAATGAATTTTTAAACAGATTGCCGCTTTTAAAAATATTATTGAACAGTCATATTATTTGCAAATAATTTTGCTTTCCGTGGATTTGGTAGAGGAAAGGTTTCGAGAATTAAATGACATTTAAAGGCAAACAGCTAATTTTTTACTCTATGTATTTCAGTCTTGTTTTGCGATTAAAAGCACTAGGAATTGAAAGATTGAAGTCTTTCCTTTTACATTGATCCCATAAAAGTTAACATAAAAAACTGTTCCCGATGAGTAGGATCTTTTTATAGCTAGAGATACAGTGATTTCTCTATATATGTCGTCGAGGCTTGGATGATAAACGTCGCGGAATTGTCCCCACTACCGTGGGTTATACTCCGTGAAGAATGTAAACATGCTTGGATACGTGTTGTGTTGACATATATCGAGAATACACTGTACAGAGTATACACTCGTAAAAGAATTCGAGTCGAATTAACGTTACGTAAAGCAAACCATTTTCACATTTTCTACCGAAAACAGGCGTCAAAGCAACTTCCGAATGGCGCGTAATAAAAGGTGGAAATGTCGTTTTAAATCTTTTTCCCAGGGAAAAATTCTAAACGTGCGCTTAAAAATTTGCGACCGAAACGGGAGAGTCGCTGCTGGCACAATTATATTCTGATTTTCCTGAATGCCTGATGCACCGTTCTTGCGCAATAGAATTACACCGAAGAATGGAAAATATTCTTGAACGCTCGCCTCATCCCGATCGGTAATTACTTTCTTTCCGATTAACTCGGTAACATCTGGGTTTCAATCACTGTTTACGAGTCTTCCAAGAATCGCAAGAGACGCTCTGTTACGCAAATGAAGTATTTTCTTCGCGCGATTGAAGTGTTCGGCGCAGACGGCTCATTAAGCCCTTATTTCTTCTCCAGGAGAATTTATTTAGGTGTTTCGAAGCTTCCTTGAACACTGGCTGCGACGACCGAGGTCACTTTTAAGCTAATTTTTTAGAAGATCGGCTGACCTGATTCGCTTAAACAGCGTTCCGTTTATTCGAGCAGAGAAAAGATTCTATTCGATTGCCGCTGAAACTAGGATACGAGTCTAGATCCGCTAAAGTGTTGCTTGTTGTACTCTTTGGAGTAATTACCGGACTACTGGCTTTTATGCAAATTTCCATTTCCACAGATTACAATGCGCGAGTTTATGTCGCAGACTGAAAGACCCGTTGCAGTAAAAACGGAACGAAAATGTCGTCCACACTTTCAACCGAAACGTTTTCTAATATTTTTCATATTTTCCATGGGCGAAACTCCAGGGGAAAGAAGTTTTCTTTTTCGCATGCTGTCTAGAATAAATGAAACTCTAACGAACGCTACTGTATTAACTTTAATCTGCTCCTCGATGAAACCATGCAGTTAAGATAATACAAAGGAAAAACAAAATGTTAATAGACTGTTCACAAGAAGGGGGTGTTAAACAGAAATTGCATTTCTTTTTAATTTTAAATTAATGTTATTTAATTTTTTCTTCTCAATTTTAAAAATCTCGTAACCATATTTGTACGTTCCTCCAATCCCAGTCGCTCTTGCCATGAACGCATAAAATCCGCGATCTATTGTAGTGACCTCGCACGCTTCTCAAGTACTAGAACGTCTTTGGAAAAACGTGAACACGATTCCGTTAAAAATGATTGGCCAATCGTCGCAGTGTCGATGAAGTGTAACTCCGAGTGACTCGAACAGGACTCGAACAACGCAGAAGAGTCAATTAGAACTTTTCGAATCAATATGTGTGTCTGTGTGTGTGTGTGTGTGTGTGTGTGTGTGTGTGTGTGTGTGGAGAAGTGTTTACAGAAACTTCCGCAAGATTAAGCTAATTGCCAGTGGGTCACCAAGAAAGAAAAGTCGTGGTACGAGGCCAAGGGGAACTCCACGGGACAAGTTTTCGTCGAATCGGGGCAGAAACAATTATAATTGGAACTTGTACAGGGTGTTATTAAATGGAATGAAGCGGAAGATACGATTGTAAGTCGAGCGAAGCTTTATCCGCGGATAAAGCGGTCGTCCGAACGCGGCCGAATAAATCGGATTAATTTAGCGAAGCTGAAAGCGGGAGGACAACTCCGTGGACGGACGGAAGTTAGGATCTAAGGCGGAGCGTAGGACGAATTAAAAGATATCGGGGAAAGTTGGACGGGGCCCCGAGTACGTCGTCACGTGGAATCGTGTCAAGCAAAGCTTAAGCGACTTAGAAGCGACCGGAGGAATCTTGAGCGGCTGCGGCCAACTCTTCGGAGGAACAAACAATTTCAGCGTGCGCCGCGGCTGCTAATAGATTTCGAACAAAGGCTGCTGCGAAAAGTTGCGAAACCATGGAAGAAACACCGGAGGAAGGACCGACGGGCTGCAAATACAGTGAAAAGTCGTCCGGTGCCTTTGTGGCGGTCCGGGTCTTCCGCGAGTAAAGTACAATCACTATTACACGTTACTAACACTTCGCTGGTTCTTACTCGGGGCTTGTACTAAAACCGGTCTCTCAAAGAAGGTTTCGCAAATTAATACGAAAAAACAACATACCGCGACAATGGCAAAAAAATGTTTAAAACCTGTCTTAAAATTTTTCAGCTTATTCGACGTATACAGAGCGTTCCATTTGAAGTTTCGCACGCAACTCGTTCCCAAACTGTAGCTCGTTGCAACAAATATAAAACTTTCGGTGGACGTGCTTTCGAGATTACAAGGTGACCTCTGTGTTTTTTTATACCGAACTGTATTTACGTAAGTGTGTAGCCTATATCGAGACGAATACATTGATCTACAACAGTTTCGTCTGCCAAGGCCATTCAAGGTCATTTGTATGATATAACGCGTAAATAGTGTACGTTATTACTAGACATCGGATGTTTATGCAATTTCCAATTTTTATAGAAACATTTTAAGAAAGTGGAATGAAATAAAATTTTATTTTTAATGGGGACAGCCTTTGTAGATCCAAAGCAAATAAAAATCGTGTTAAATTCTCTCGAATTTTATATTATAGCATTTTTTTAACATTTCCATAAGCCATAAATGCATAAAGATCCGATGTCTAGTTATTACAGTGTTTACTCTATGCAGGGTGATCGCAATAATTTGTACCAGCGTTTTTTTTTCGTGAATGGTAAACATTAGAAAAAAACCGAAGAGGAGATAGATGTAGTATATGTTACTAGCAAATACGATTTTTTGTACTTTTAATATTTTTCTAGAAACAAAGGTGCCCTTCATTTTTTAAATGGAATGTTACATATTTGTTTACTTCATATGTGGCTATCTTTCTACGTACACTAGTTTACTTTGTCTTACTTTTATTACACTTTTTTATTTCTGTCCATGTATGACCCTGAAGACCATACTATACTAGATAGTTGAACTCGTCTCAATGTCCGTTTTCGTTTGACGTAAACAAATATGTAGCATTCCATTTAAAAAAATGAACGACACCTTTGTTTCTAGGAAAATATTAAAAATACAAGAAATTGAGAGATACGCTATGATATTCCTAGTAAAATGTACTACAATTACCTTCGCTTCGGTTTTTTTTTTATTAATGTTTACCTTTTACGAAAAGAACGCTGGTACAAATTATCGCAAACACCATGTATATGTTCCAAATGCATAGCCGATAATATAGTCCCAGAACTATCCCCACTGTTGCGGTGTATACTTTTCTACATTCGGCGCGGATCATAGAATAGTATCTCCTGGCCGATATATGTCCGCGGCTAGACCCGTGTTTTGGACACATATCGAGTAAACACTGTACCTATTTAATTACATAAACAGACGTTCCTTAGCTTCTTTGAGAAGGTATTTAAGTAAAACTGTCGACTGCTTAATGTGCAAATAAAATACAAATGTTTTCCCTTGTAACATTAGTATTTCTTTTCTCAGTTTAATTTTCACCGCTTATCTAAACGCGAAAGCGCATTAACAGAGATGCGTTCGCTAATAGAGACAAGTATCGTGTAGCTGAGGTATGTGTCCGTTTCAAGGGCGGACGGCGAATGTATTGGGTTGGCAACTAAGTAATTGCCGATTTCAGTTTTATAGATGAAACTATAACTTGACTCAGTTTTTGGCCGAAAAGGATCAGACTTTCTACGAGCGTGGAATTTTCAAGTTGTCAGAAAGATGGCAAAAGGTCATCGAACAAAATGGAAAATACATCATAGATTAAAGTTCATTCCAAGTAAAAAAAAACTCTTTTATTTCATTGAACAAATCGGCAATTACTTAGTTGCCAACCCAATAGGTTCTCGTTTGATTGTCATTTCCCCGTGTTTTCGCTGACATTTATGTCGGGGAATCGGTCTTCGCTCGGTCGCGATGAAAACGATTGCATGAAAGGGGTTGATGAATCGTTGCGCGCCTACTTGATCGCGTTACAAGCAACGTACCAGCCGTGATAGCTGGAACGACTCCGGAGACGGAAGAATGGCCTGGCACTCAGGTAAACTCATTGGAAAGTCATGAGAACGAGGGGGATTCAATGGAAAGCGATCTCGGGGATCGTCAAAGCGCGCGAAAGCGAATCGAGGCGGGCCACCGGGTTCGAACGGATTGAGTTCGGCCCCGGGTTTGTCAGAGATCGGTTCGACAAGGTCCGAGACTAATCAGCGCAAGTTACGGAAGTATAGTCGCGGCTCGGAACCTGGTGTAAGCGCGCCAGGACGAATCGGGCCGGAACTCGGAATGGCCCGAGGCGTGTCCGGCCAAGTCAACGAGGGTCTAACTCGATTGAGGGCATTTAGATAAGTTGTGCCCTGGCTATCTTCTCTAATACATAAACATGCGACTTAGCCCGAACTCGATGGGATCGACGGGACAATTTATTGCACGGAGCCGGGTCATTACTTAAACCAAGTGGTTACGTATGTTGCATTTAATTGGCAGTATCTGATCCGCCCTTAATTTCATTAGAAAATAGAATCTCCGAAGGAGATGGAATTACAAAAGGGCTCCACCCTCAACGTCCCCGGCAAATTGGACGCGGTGGGCACTGTGTCTGTACGAGCCTAATGAAATTCACAAATCCTACGGTTGGGTAATAAATTACTTTAACACTCCACCTGCTGGTAGCTGCTTAACTCTGCACACCGATTTTGTTTAGATTCGCGACGACTAAATTACTTTAGTCCTTTACAATTTCCTAGAAAAGAAAGAAAGTAAGTTCGTATTGTTTATACTTCTATATTCTTACTAATGGTTAAACGTCAGTAGCAGAAAGATTGCGAAGAGTGTGTTACCTATTTATGTTTCTTCCAATGGTGGTCACAATCTTATAATTAGTGCTTGAATAATCATAATATTTGAAATGTTCATTACCAGTCTCATTTGATATTATTGAACAATAATAATTGTGGTCGTTTTAAAAAATTGATCAGTAGCAATTTTATTCATAACAACTTCTTTTAAATGATTATTACTTCCATGAAAATTGTTAAGCTTCTTATAGATACAGTCCACCATTAGAGAGTCCATTAACAGACTTCCGGAAGCTGAAAGTGCTAAGGAGATTTGCAATAATCGTAATACAGGAAAAGAGAATTAAAAATATTCTTTGCAGAAGAAACTATTCACACAATTATGTTACTAGTAGTAACTTTTTGAATTCCAATTGAATTTGGTGTTGCTATTGGAAAATTTTGACCCTGTTAAAAAATTTAGTTAATAAATATAAATAATAATAGTTAATAAATATAAGTTGAATACTGATAAGAATAAGGATATTTAAAAATAATGATAAGTTGATTCCCATCATTTTTAGAAAGTTCTATTAATTTTTTCCTTGATACTGTAACTTTTTCGCTTTCAGGTCTGACTATATTCGGCTATTTCTACTTAGCATAAGCAGTTCTTGGCGTTCTCAGTGTTCCAAAACAAGATGAAACGATACATGGCAACAGAAAAGTGAAAAGATAACAAAATGTGATCAAACCAATGCTAAATGAGAATCTCTTTATGGTTGAACAAATTAAAATCGTTTATAGTCGGGCAAGGGGTAAGGGAATTGTCTTGAAACAGGAGAGACGTAAACTAGAGGCAGCGTATGGTCGGACAAGTAGAATAGAAACGACGTGAAAATCAGGAGAGTGGAATTGGGAATTTTATGGTTATACAAGTGGGGAGTGTACGAGCCATGGGATAAGACAATTTGTATGAGAATTAACGGAGGGTCGAGTAAGTGGACCGGGGTATGTCTATGGGCAGACAAGAAATAGAATTGGACAGCAATGATCAGACCGGTAGAGCAGGGACGAGCTGTAACGCGACAAGTGAAATTGGAACGACCTGCGGTTAGGCAAACGGTGTAAGAGCACTTAATAACCAAGCAAGTAGAAATGGAATGGTTTGTGGTCAGACAAGTAGAATGAAGATGATTTGTGGTCGCACGAGGGAGACACGTTCGGACTTTGTCAGGCAGATTAATCATTCGAATAATGCAAACATAACAAGATCGCGTGCGACATGATTCTCTTTACATTCCTGAAATTCCTCGAATCATTCTGAAATTAAACAGAAAGGGAATGCAAGTGCAATTTAAGTACAAATTGTTTTGTGCTTAAACGTGAAATTCGACGGACAACGATACGAGCAAACGTGCCAGAAAGTGGGCCAATGTCCTCGAGTACCACTTCTTCGAGAATAGACAGCAAAAGCTTTCAATAGGTCAAAATCAAACAAATTACAAGATAGGTAATTTAAATAAATGGAAATCAAACAGATTGTAACATAGGCATGTTAATTAGATATATACGACACAAATTCAAATATGGGTATTTTAACTCTCGGACACCTGCGATATTTCACTAATGGGTTAAATAGATGGAAATCAATAGAATTATATAAATGCTTTAAATACATAGAAATGGAACAAGTTAAGACGGGCGTGCAATAATATTGTAACAATATTGAACAGGAACTAGTGTCGCATGATGTGTGTATCAACCACCAGCACCCCTCTCGAATTAAATGTACACGTATACGTCGTTATCCTGGAATAGATTAATCTTCCAGCATCGCACAAATTCTGGCCTCGCACATCCATAATGTATCCGATGAAATCTACTTCTTATACGGCGAACAAACGGATGGTTGATAAATGATCGCGGAACATCCCCTACAACATGCATCATATTTCAATGCATTCCAGCGACCCTAATACCTCGGGAACTATGAAATTCGTGAAAAATATTTTCAGGTGCTCGGCTGAATCATGGGAAAGAAAATTTCCGCGGTGGTCACGGAATGGTCCCAGCCACACAGGGAATGCATTTCCTCTGTGACAGTTTCCTCTTGCGGAATAAGAAACGCTGGCGTTCGTGTAGGGTTTCACAATACGTGCGCCGATGACTTATTGCAGGCAGATTCGGGTCGATTCGGGCTACGCGAACGGAACCAGCCCGATAATAATTACAACTACATTGTGGATTTGATGCATTCATATCAAAAATTAGAGGGTGAAGTGTAAAATACTAAAAATGAATTTTTAGACAGACTTTCGGGAAGAAACAAATTTTTATTTTGTTGCGTTGTCTTGCGAAAGATGTGGGACAGTTTTATTTTGCATGAAGATCCGCAGTAGAGTTATAACTAGACATCGGATGTTTATGCAATTTCCAATTTTTATAGAAACATTTTAAGAAAGTGGAATGAAATAAAATTTTATTTTTAATGGGGACAGCCTTTGTAGATCCAAAGCAAATAAAAATCGTGTTAAATTCTCTCGAATTTTATATTATAGCATTTTTTTAACATTTCCATAAGACATAAATGCATAAAGATCCGATGTCTAGTTATAACGATGGCAAAGTGTAAAGAATGCATCAATAATTGTCGGAATAATGTCCATACGAACGTTTCGACGACTTGTACAGCCAGATTGTTCCTGCAGGTTTGATTCATTGCCGAACAAAGCTGCCGCGCCGGCCAGAAACGTAGCTGCACATATATGCTCGTCTCGAGAGTGCGCCCATTGTCGCCGGTTGCTCGCGCGCGAAGATAAAGTTCCTTGTCTTCGTCCGATCCGAACTCGAAGTTCTGACGCGTTGCGAACCAGACGCGGCAAAGTTTCGCGAGCCGAGCGGCTCCGGAGCGTCGAAGTTTCGGGCCGAAAGAACCGAGTCGCGGAACCGGAAACGGAATCCTTATTGTACGAGTCTGTTCGGCATGCACATAGCTGATTACAGCTGCGAGTCGGCCGTGTAACGCCTGCGAGTTAATTTCGAGGGCAAAACTGCCGCGCAGCCTCCGGCAACCAGTAATTTCGAGCTCTTCACCTGCCCCCAACATCCGCACTTAAGCGACCAGAAAACTTTCCGGAAATCTGCCATTTTACGAATGTTAACCCCCGGTTACTCGCACCCCTGTTCTTACGCGATTTCTCGCCTGGCCACCCCCGTTTGATTTCAACTTTTTGAATCAAGCCGAAATAAATCCTTCTTCGCATGGATCGGACTTGCGAGGATTTATTTTAATTTATTTCAATTTATTTTAGTTAACATTTATGAACGGGTTTACAAAAGGTTAATCATTTTGTTCTTCGAATTGTTTTTTATATTTTGGGTAGATTATCTTAAACTTAAATAATAATCAGCTTTCTATTCACGATTTTTATCGTAGAAAATTTTGGAATAACTGTTATAATTTTCCCTTCTACCGCATACTCGGGTACTGGCAGAGTGGGAGGGTAACTTTTCCCCTCCCCTCATCTGGCGACACTGAATCCAAAACTAAATGCGTACGCTGTTGCAACATAAAATACAGTGAATTCGCGATATATGTCAACAACACGGGTCTTGTCAGCGCCGTGTATCGCCCAGGTGACATACCGAGGTCTCTCGAGTTTCGTGACCCCTCACGGGGTGTACCCGTGAATGAATACTAGTTAACGGAGTATGAAAGTGTAATGAGGCCAGGCCATCATGGTTAATTTCGTTTCGAAACAAAGAAGTCGGACTCGGACGTGACTAATTGAAGAAGAAGCTACCAGGCGAGCGACTCTTGATTAATGAGACAATGATCCGGGTTTCTTTCTTCGCGAGTGATTATGCTGGTGACCATTATTCGCGATCGAATGAATGGTGATTCTTGTTCTGTCGGATTAATGGTGCTGCAGGTCTTGAGAAACAACAGGGTAGATTAATTTCACGGGAAATGAACTCTGAATTCGTTGTGCCTGAAGATTTCGGGACAATTACATGCTCACGTGACTTGAGAGAAACAGTTTCCTTAGCAGCGCAGTATGCACATGTGTTCGTAACTAGATCAATATTTCCCCGGGGTGAGGGTTGCAGCGACGAGTTGTTGCAATTTTCATTAACGATCATTTTAAGCAGCCCTGGACGCCCCTCTCGTTTCTCATTTCGCACGATCATATTATTTACAATGACCGTGCCGTGAATGTTTATGCTTTCCAAGCACGTTGAAATACATAAATAATATATGTATTTATATCATAACAGTCTACTATCGTTTAGTCGATACGATCACAATTTAAACCGAATAAACTGTGGGGACTGTTGCAATACTAGTAATAATGAATTAATGATGTCTATCGGTGATAATTTATTTGGGGAAATTGAATGTCGTTCGTTATGCGAGGCAGTAATTTAAAAACATATATCGAATATACCTATTCCATTCCCGTTTAGCATTTCGATGCCACGCACATTTTGCCATCAATAGCATTAAATTCGTATTGTAGCTGCATTATGTGGTTACAAATTGAAGCACAACGTAGCGATATGTATAATATTTCGTACGGTGTACAAGAATTCGATGAATAGTCGCTAAATTCGGATTGTACGGGACAAAATATTTAACGTATCGTTGCATACGTTTCTATCAAAGTGCACGCCCAACACGAAGTGTGCGAAGCATGAAAAATAAGTGGAGCACGGTTGAAATTCTCCAAAAGCAAAATTCTTACGAAGTTGTCGTGTTATCGCGGCTGTGCCATAAAAATACGCGTTTTCGTTTAAATATTCATAAGTAGAGAATTACTAAGTAGTAAAATAAATATGTATAAGGAGCCTTAAACTTGGCAAAGTACATAATACTGCTTCATACGCTCTTCCAGGTCAAATTAACGGAGATAAAAAGAGCAAGTTAGTTAGAGCTCTTTGCATGTTGCACGACCATCGCGTCGCGTCGCGTCGAGTTGAAATACCGCTTTTTTTCATAGCGATGTCAAAGGCTGAAGATGAAGCCTTCTTTTATCGTTCCTCCGAACGATGGTTCCTCTAGTGAGTGATAAAATGCAGAAACTGTCTTTTAACTTTTGCACTCTCGAGGATCGTTCCGGTTCAAGAATTTAGTGCTGGTACAATTCGGGCATTCCCAACGCAATGCGGTTCGGGTCGAATTAACTTCCCCGTTGCCGACGATGTCGCAGTAAATTCTTCTCGAGATTAACCGCAATGGTCGAAAAGTCTGCGACGTTTACGAACGATCCTATAAAAACTCGCGAACGCAAAAATTTATGACCTCTTATCCATAAAGCAATCGGAATCAATGCCCCCACCGTCTAAGCGTGCTACATAGATGTGAACACCGTAGACTGAGAGGCAAAAGGTAAGAAAAATTAATTATAAAATTGTCTAATATCAGGGGGAACCATAAGTAATCAATTATTTGGAAATCTAAAGCGAACTTTGTAGTAAATTCAAGTTTTTATTTCTTAATTTACAGTCCGTGACAATACTATAAGACACCACTTAAAACGAAATAATTATGTGTTATATGAAAGAACTTCATCGTCTACTTTTGGAGACGTCGTTTAACGCAGTGTTTTCGCTAGTATTTCTAAGAATTTGAAAGTAACACCAACTTACCTTTTATTAACTGCGACAAAACTATAAGACAGGTAATGTTTTTGTAAAAAAGTAACACGTACAGCTTATTTTTATCGGTTATTAATATCTTGTGTTGCCACCTTTATTTCTCCTATTAAATTTCTATTGAATTCTAACGAAAACAGTGCGTGGAACGACGTACCCAGAAGTAAATAATAACACTCTGCATGAAAGACGATGAAATTTTTTTAGTGTGAAGTGATGTCTCCTAGTATTGTCGCGGACTGTATTATATAATCTCCATCATTATCAAGGACAGTTTGCCATCTTCCTGCAAATTTTCAATCCCCCTATGGATTGTACTTCAGGAAACAGCGTTTATGTTTTAAAAAATTATAATAAAAATGAATATCGATTTTTTAACTCCAAAAAAAAAAAATAGAGAAGATCAAGGAAAGCGTCCGAAGAAAAAATTTCCTTCTCACTTCGCCAATCTTTTTTTTTCCCCTGGAAATGTAATGTTCTCCCAGTCGACCAAGATTGAAAACCATTCCAGTGGTGTCGAGAATCGACGGTAACGATCGAATTCTCGGACGACACTTGGCGGCTGCGAGCCGTTCACAGTACGTTTGCTTCCGCAATTCCCATTTCTGCGCGTCAGGTCGCGGTCGAGTTTGAGGATTTGCGGAACGGCTAATAATTCTCCGGGGCAGTGTGCTCGACGGTGTAGTGGGCCGTTTCATCGTCGAACTTCTAGAGAGAAACGGATAGAGAGAGAGAGAGAGAGAGAGAGAGGTACACCACCGGAATTCCCGGAATTCGTTCCTTTTATCGGTGTCAAAGAAAAATGAACACTATCGGCTGGTTTACCCAGCATTTTTCCGATAGTGCCGGCCGAATCGGCCAGAAATTTCCGGCATCTCGGAACGGTTTTCGCCCGGGAGTCTTGTTTAGAGGACAAAAGGCTTCCGTTCGAAGCGGCCCGCGCAATTAAAGCATCGCCAAGCTCGTGTCCCGCCATTCGCATGCCCGCAAATTCCTCCGTTTAACGGCGCGCAAGCTGGAAACGCTGCCACAGTACCATTCGCGTGAGAGATTATTGTGCCCAGCTCGGCTGTTTACTGCGGCTCCGACATCCGACCGTTGCCGTTTCCAGCCGGGTCGCCCGCGAGATATTACCGTCTTAATTAAATTAACAATAACTCCTGTTTTCTATGCGAGCTGATCCCTCCACTACCCGCCGCAGAAAAATTAAACGTTTCATCCCGAGGCCACGCGACCCGCTTAAATTAACCCAAGCCGTGTTGCGCTATCGAGCCTTTAGAGAAGTCGTGATCACCCTTCTGCATGAAACGCTTTTGCTTATTCATCAACCGTTCGTGAAACGCTCCGCCAACGGTTCTGGTTCTACAATAGTTTCTGCGGTTTCATCGATTGTAGATGAACAATTGAATCGTGGCTCTGGATCGTTGTCATTGTTATTTTAACACTAAACCTACCGACACTTCTTGTATACCTATTCCTACCGTGCAAGGTCAAAATGATCGGTTCTTATCAAGTTATTGTTAATATGATTAAATGTATCTTTCCCAAGTGCGTACCGTAGGAGGTCGGGTCGAGGGCCTGGTCATTAAAGTGACGATTGACATTAATAGATGAACAACTTTCATATAATGACGGTACTTTATTTTCATATAATTTCAATTATATAAAAAATACTGCACTGCTCTCCACCTTTGCGGTTTGGATGTACAGTGGTTTCTCTATATATGTCGCCAAGACCTGGATTATAAACGTCACGGAATTATCCCCACTACTGCGGGGTACACCCGCACCCGTCATCAACTTTCATACATTTTACAGATCTTAATCAAAGGTACAATAAATATATTAACGTAAAAATTCATTTATAAAACCTGGACAAATAATTCCGTCACCCACGTATGGGTGACATGGCAGTCAACGTGTTAAACAAATTTATGAATGCAGCAGATGTACGTTCGACTTAATTTTTCAGATCCCCCATTTCTTTTCTTCCTGAAGATTCCATATTATGAAAAGAGAAACGTGAAAATATGTGCAAAGAAGAACGTGGAGATAATACTGCAAGATTACATTAGCTTTTGAACAAGTTGCACTCTATTAGCAATGTTAATGGAACCCTCAGGTAATTCTTTCGAAAGAACTTAATTTACCGTCGAAAGCCTTAACACAGAGTACAGTATGATGGTGGGTCATAAAAATCTGGCAAACTTTGTTCGTCTAACAGAATGTTCAGTGAAGTATTTACATAAAATTTATGCATACCAGAGGTTTTACGCTACCATTTTTACAAGCTGCATTTAACATAAAAACACCTCGCGAACAAAGGTTTCATTCCGCAGTTTCATTCGGAATTCGTCAAAACAGAATATCGGTGTATCCTGAATTCTTTGCATTCTACGCTATTTCATCGCCAAAAGTAATTTGAGGAATGTTTTTATTTAAAATTACCACTGAATTTTTGTTCAGTCCTGTTTATTAAATTAATAATTTTTACTTGGTTACAGTGAAGCAATTCTCTCTAAAATGCTGAAAGGAATTGTCACGATACTATCAAAACGAATGCATTTCGTATAAAAATGATTAACGTGTACCTATAAGTATATAATTATAATTCTACCAATAATTACGTTAACATGGCCTTGGCAGAATTAATTTGGAATGGATTAAATCAAAGCTAAACTCTCCGCGACAGAAATTGTGCACGCAATAGCCATAATAATAACAATAATAACGTTTTGACCATGTTCCATCCAATTGACCTAAATTGTTGGCAATTTACTAAACGCAGTCAAAATTTAATAATGCAGAGACTGCATCCAGTCGTATAGTAACTTCTAGTGTCGACTAGCACTCGCCATCCGAGTGCAAAAGGGCGAAACCACTCTTGAAAATTTAATAAGCTTGGAGTGCACCATGCTGCAGGACAACTTAAAAAAGTCCAAGCTTCTCCTATTGCAAATACAAACAATGTCGCAGTTTTTAACGGAGAAGAAGCGAGCGTGAAAATTGTTTACAAAACATGTCAAAACATTGCCGCAAAGTGGATAAATGAGGAAAATCGATTCGAGGAACAATAAAAGCAAATATTCTCAATGGTTTTTACACTGTCTCACTTGAAACATAAAATCGCCCATTGTCAAATGGAGAGAAACAAGCAAACCCCTCTTAAACGCAATATTTAAAACGGTCAAATGAAAGCAATTGCCGGAAGAGTGAACGTTGTACGGTCGGCGTTTGTGTACAAAGGGTTAATATAATCAAACGTCCGGCTACCAAACGCAACCGTGACAAAGTAATGAATGACTGAAAAAGCTTGCGGGAAAACAAAAAAAAAAAAAACCGGTGACACACGGTCGCGGGGTAGTCGCGTTGTTGTTATTCCCGGCGCGTTTTCGGTCCTTTTTTGTTTCGTTGCGTGGGCGTTTGCGTCTCCGCGGAAAAATATTGCTCGCATTAACCGCATCGATCGCGCGAACCTATTGTCTGCCCGACGATCTAACGTCGTTCCGGCGCGGCATAACAAGCCATAAAAAAAAACTATTCCTGGTCGACGATGGTCTGTCCCCATTTCTCGCGATACTCGTTCCCGATTCGCGATTCCAAATTGCACTCATTCGCGGTCCGGCCATCGCGGTATGATGATCCAAAATCGTCGAAACGCGGAAAAATTCGTAACATTGTCATTTATGCATTATCCTTTATGTCGCAGGATTCTAGTAAACATTGTTGTATAAAATGTCTGTTTTATAATCGTATAATGAGCACCGTTTTCTATTATTCCTCAGCGTTAAATAACATTTTTAAAATGCTAAACTTTGTCAGAATATTCTATAGGCCTGAGTGAGGAAAAAATGTAAGATAAACATAGGTTGTTTAACGAGACGAAATAAAATGCAAATGAACTTCGTACAGTCGTAAAATCCATTTTGAAACGCTGCCAATCTCATATTGCTAAAAACGGTGGCCATTTTGGAATGGAATATTAGCTGCATCGATGAGTTTAGTATTAAACTTCGTCACAGTAATTATCCGCAATAATCCGTTTCATTCTATCTGAACCAAATGATAGCTTGCACAAAGATCTAGTTTGAACCTACAATACAGTGATTCCTCTATATATGTATGTCGCCAAGGTCTGGATGATAAACGTCGCGGAATAATCCCGACTACCGCGTGTAAACGTAACACGGTTAGGGTATGTCTCCTGAACGATCGACGACGCTGGCGAGACCCTTGTTGTTGACATATGCATATCGAGAACTTAATGTACTTCGTAGTATGGAAATTTTTCAACGAATTCCGCCGATTGTATAGGAACGGCCGCCACCGTAGGCCGCCTCTAATTGCGCGGCTCCTCGGGGGACTAAAGAAAAATTAGTGACCGCTAATTAGGCTGTATCGATCCCTGCGCGCCTGCTCCGCGAAGCACAAGTAGTACGAGCGTGTATATAGACGGCATACGTGACATGAAAACGCGAGACGGAGAGAGAACCTACAACGCTCCACACTGCACTCGCGCGACGATTTCTACAAATCTGTGTGCGATGCGCGGATAGATGTTTGCACGGGCAAAAATGAAGCGAGTCGAGCGAAATTTTGCCTTCGCATGGCTGCCAGGAACCCTGCAAGGAATTCGAACAGTTGCCGATAGTGCAACAGTTTCGAGCAGGATGACGAGCTCGACGTAAAATACAGGAAAGAGAACACTGTCTCGTATGTGTAGCGCCCAGAATGTTCGGTTGACCAGCGTTTGGCGAATTTTTCACCGTTGCTGATGGCACATTATGCACTCACTATTAGACAATGCAAAAATAATTTTTTTTCTTATAAAAATCGAAAATTTATAAAATGGATTTTGTTCCGCCTTGGCACCACTGTGCGTCGGACTGGTGCAATTCTTTGTGTAGATTCAAAAAAATTAATTTTTTCCATAATACAGACCACACTGCGTACGAATAGTGACTCTGAGGCGCCACTTAAAATTAGCACAATTTAGAATGACTTTTACATCACTGAATGCACTCGGTTCAGCAAATTGCTAAAAATGTAAGAGTTACATGTGTAATTGCTGAATTTCATTGCTGAGTTTCATCGAGCATAGATGAAACACGAGATAAGGAAACAGTGAATTGTCGGTCGCTTGAAGGAGTGCGATATATTTTTATATTTTCCTCAATTGTAATTACGAATTACATTGTAACTTAATTGAACGAAGATCTGAATTATAAATTACAATATGACTGAATTACAATATAATTCAATTACGTTGTAATTATAATTCCTGGAGTAATTCAATTGTAATTCTGCACAACTCTGATTAGAATGATGTCGTGGATGAAAAGTAATTTTGGAGTTGCAACGGATGGATGCTTCCAAGTTTCCTTAATTGACCGAAAAGGAAGTGTTATTAATTAATTTTCGAGTGGGACGCGAGTTCGCTGCAAAGCACGTGAAATAGGGCGATGTCTTGTTTGTGTTATGCGATCGAGTACTCCATTGAAGCTTGGCGACTCTCTAATGACGAGACACAATTTTTAGAATTGCAAACGGTTAGAAGTTTGGATTAAATTAACTTAACGTTTCCGTTAGACGAAACGGAATCGTTATTTTACTTTTAAGTAATTTAATGAAATGACTCTAGAATAAGTGGGGCAGACAGATATTTCTGAACGACTGCTGGTTCACAAGGAGGGCATGAGAAATATAAGTGAACGTCTATTTTCGGAAACTGAACAATTTGATAGACGTTCCAAGTATCGGAAGTTGTGCAGCACTTATCGGTCGCTTTTAACGAGTTCGCGGGAGCGAACAGTGCTACTTATTATTCGGATGATCGATTTCATGATATTCTAAGTAACGAGCTGTCACGACATGTCGCGCAGATCAACATTTTTACCCAGCAAGTTAAAACGAGGCATTGCAAAGAGAAAACGCTTCACTACTCTGACAAATACTCAAATTAATATCTAAATTATTCTTAGCATCGATAATTGTATCTGTTTCGGGTAAGAAAAAGTCATTAAACCTTCATTTTCAATGTCCTGTTCCGAATATATACGTGCACTATGCCATTTCAATGCCTGCAGCGTTGCCAGTTTTCGAATTCACTCAGATCGAACCATTTTTCCAAAGTGTAAAAAATATACAGATGGAGCTGAGAAATGTGCAAAATGTTACTTTAAATTCTAGAGGAAGTGTACATAACAAGCACGTGATTCGAAAGGTTACATCTATAATACTCCTATAACCTCTGTAATGATGTAACTTACAAAAATCAACGTTTCGAAGCCGTCGATTTGGTGGACACCGTTCGAAAGGTACTGTGAATCAACAAACTACTATCAACGAGAATTACAAACCAGAACCTCATGAATTTCAGTTACGTTCACGCAGCCTCCCGTCAGCATCTTGATGCGATAATAAATCAGCTGCACCAAGAGTGCGCGCTCCCTAAACACCCACTAAATTATTGAATCTAGGTTACAACGTCGCGATTCTAGTGCGCCGTTGATAGCAGGTAACCGAGCAAATAAATTTCTCGCAGAATGCGGCACGGTATCGCGAAGCATCCTCTCTTCCCGTCGTTATTGGACGTCGGCAAATTAAGTGGGCGTTCTGGTCTGGCACGCGAGTTTCCAGCTTCCTAATTTTTTTTTTTGTGAGCAATCGAAGCGAGTACACTACACAAATTTATTTTCGGCGATTGAACACTAGAACTACCGAGTAATAAATAAAACTGATGAATATTGCTTTGTAATGATGACAAGACTACATCTATTCAAACCTAATACCAGCTTTATTCTAACATGTGATTCAATGAAAAAGTTCATTCAAAAAATTCTGTTGAAAACACTCTTATAATTTCAGTAATTGTGAAAGAAACAATTAGGATCCAGTAATTTTGACTGTAGTTCTAGTGTTAATTCTACGTTTAGCAATACTTATACATTTTTCTTACCGCGAATGAATAGCTCCGTGAGATGCCTGTGAAAAATATTGTTCGGTAAGGATGTAGCTGTCGTCTGTATAGCAACAATTCATTCAAATTGATTTTTAACAAAACGATGCCATGGTAGAACCGCTTGCTTGCACTACACACAGAGTCAAACTCTTGTTCAAGACTTTAAACAGACTGTACCAAATATGACCGTTTCCCTTTAACCCCTTGCCCTACAATATCGAGTCAGACTCGTGATGAAGATTCTGAACAGAGTCTAATAAATACGTATGTCATTAATTTTTTTTTTTTAAACCGAATTATAATTCTATTTTGTTGTACTTGATATATATCCATTGGAGAGAACATAGGCATACAATAAATATAAACTATCTTTCTTTTTTTATGAAATTCTGAACGATGAAGAATTTCCAGTCAGTATAATCACAAAATAAATAGTAGTGCAAGGGGTTAAGGAAATATTCTGGTGTTAATCCTTAACACTCGAATGGCAACTGTAAGACGCCACTAAAAATTGCTGTATCATTATCCACAAAATATTTTTTACATTATCAAATTTGTTTGTATTCAGTAAATTACTAAACATTTCAGTATTGAACGAGGGAAATATTCTAGGTCGGAAGAAATGTTTCGTTTTTGAGTCAAAATAGCTTCGAGTGCAAAGGGTTAATCTAAAAAATAAGTGTACTAGAATACGTGTGCAAAAGGATTTGTTTGAAATCGTGAAATTAACGTTTAACGAATGCAACTTGCAGTTGCGACGCCCAATGCTCCATAAATTAAAAATAAAAATATATGTATGTGTAATTTCGATTATTTTTACGTAAAAAAAATCACACGTATACTTCGCATACCAATAAATATTTGTGCAAAATCTGAACACAAAAAGTGTGATAGTTCTTGTGGTAAAAATTCCGAAACATTGGCGAACACGAGAATACCTGTTTAAGCGATGGCAAGAGGGTCGCGTGCCCTAGCCGCGTTTCGTCCGGCGTTACCGAAAATTGTTTGACCATCGGTGGATTCCATTAGCAGGTCCAAAGCGTTAGGCTCACTTAGCTCGCAAGATATTTGATTTTCCCGGGGCCGGCCGTGGCGCTAAGCCGCGCCGAGGGAATTCCTCCGGCAATACTCAGAAATGCTCGCGCGTCGATTGCAGCCCCAAAGCCATTCTCGTCGAATTAGCGTAAATTGCGAGCCTTCCCGTCGACCGAAGGAAAATACGGCAACCCGTTTCGATGACGCGACAACTTCACCTTGGATAGAGGGGACTTTACATCGTACCCGATGCTCAAACGGAAGCTCCAAAATTAATTCCTTAACTTTGAACTTCTTGTAAATACTGGTTAACACGTTCTCTGCCGCGTCGCAGAGTGGTGCCAAATGGCCAAAAAGCGGCAAAGAGTCTGTAAAAACGAAACTATCCGACGAATTTGTTTGAAAATTTGTGAAGAGATTGCCACAGGTACAACGCTAATTTGGCAAAAAAAGTTTTTTCTTAAGTTGTCTAACGTTAAGGGCTAATCGGAAAACTTTGGTTTCTGCCCGTTTTTCATTTATGAAAACATACAACGCATCCTCTAATGGATTTTGGTCTGGCACTGATAGTTTTGTCAAGGTATAATATTGAACTATCTTTGTGTAAAAAATCTTGAGACCATTAATGACCCTTTCGCGGCAATTTAAGTTTAGATATCAACTTTCAGAATTTCCAAGATTGAATCGCGCGGAAGTTACGATTATTTAATGTTTCGGGTGAAATTTTTTGGAGATAGATAATTTATAATGAAGAAAAATGTGAAATAGTTAGTTGGAATTGATTGTTTAAATAAAAAAGTTTAATAATAACTTCTTTGTGTGGATTAACCTGAAGCTTCTTTGCTTACGCTCATCTTTTATTTATGGAGGAATATAAAAAATCCTTTGAAAAGCTTCGATCTGGAACTAATCGTTTTGGCAAGGTGTAATATTGATTTAACTTTGCGTAAAAAATCATGTGACCCTTCGAGAACCTTTCGTCGCAATTTAAGTTTAAATGTCAACTTTCAGAATTCCTCCAGAATTTCCAGAATTTCAGAAATTTTTCAAGAATAGTTCTAAATAACATAGAAATGCATATGATTTATTAATTTTTTATGTATAAAAAAATATTCAATAACAATTGTTTTTATCTTACATAAACTATTTTTATAGCGTTCATTGAACCACTACCAAAAAATACCTGATGCATTTTTGCGACAGTGGCCCAGTGAACGAAAACGTTGTTTATTTAGGTTCTCGAAGGACCTCATGATTTTTTGCACAAAGTTAGATCAATATTACACCTTGCCAAAACGATTAATTCCACATCGAAGCTTTTCAAAGGAGCTTTTGTATTCCTCCATAAATAAAAAATGACCGTAACGCAAAGAGGCTTCAGGTTAGTCCATATTACTTAATGTTAAACAACTTCTTTTGAAAAATTTTTTGCCAGTTAGTAATATAAGCTATTTTAACCATATGATTTGTAGACCAAGTATTCAATTATAGGCGGAATAATTACATAATTGTTGTGCTGACAACAGATGAATTCCCAGGAGAGAAGAAAAGGTTATTTACCATGCGTACTTCTCTGTAAAAAAATTTCTTTTTCTAAATCGGACTTTGGCACATTATGCACTCACAAAAGAGGATTGAAATCGACTTTTGTAAATTTTCATTGCTTTCTAAACCATAATAAGTATAATGATAACATCTACATCGAGTTCCTGCTTTGAAAAAGGTCAATTTTACGATAACATGTAAAAATATATCCAACTGCTGCATAAAATTCATCTGCATCCGCGTGCACCTTCTGATGCAGTGAAGAATTATATCGCACGAGTGCCATAAAATGCGCGACCCTCTAGATTCTGCCAGTAAAGTTGAGATCCTTCATTTGATATTTCAAATGAAAGTGTATTCAATTTTTGATAAAAATTACTGCGTACCTCGGTCGTTCTGACGATCTGTGACTATAGCTCCCGTTGCGTTTCACCCCGCCGTTTACTCGGTTTTATAATTGACGTTCGAAAACATGAAATTGGGAACAGTATTGATGGGAACATTGCCAGAAGATTATTCCACAACACCGAGGCAACGGCGGAGATAGCAAGATTTAACAGAAAAATACGCTAGAACGGTTCCAGATTGCATTGAATGTAGCCTTTATTAATTTAAGCATTTTAAATAGCATACAAGATTTATTTCAAATATAACCGTCTTTAATATTATTACTATTTCTTGCATCGAAAAGTGCATTGAACGTATAATATTAAGTTTCTTGCTCAATCTCAAACCTCCACGTCTATAATTTTACGATCGATAGGAACGTCTCCGACTTGTTTTAAAAAATTGTGTTTCCCCCAAGATTTATAAACATTTATATAGTAATAATTTTAGTAGGTTTTTCCTAAAATTCAGTGGAATGTTAAAGGGTTCACACCTACGATTAATTTTACGGTTCCAGTGATTAGAAATTTTTTGCAATTCGTAATTCCCTAAAACAGAAGGAAATTTATATCTATTGTATCTCTATATGTTCTTCATTGGCTGTACATTAACAACGCTGAAATAGAATTTTATTTCGATTTAAAGGAAATTAATAATAGAAATATTTATTAGACTCTGTTCAGAATCTCCATCACGAGTATGACTCAAGGGGTTAACGAGGAAAAGAAAACAAGAGGGGAGCGTAATGTCTGCGAGAGATTGCGTTAAAAGACGAAATATCCTCTGCGCCCGAATTTCCCTGCGTCTCTCGTTACACCAGAGGATCGCAATGGCGGCGGAACAGAAATTATGTATGTAAGTAGACCCCGTTAGATCGTCGCCAGCTAGAACGCCGAATAATTGCTCCCGACAAACAAAAACGGTTCGAAGTAGCGAGCTCAACGAATTTCAGCGTCGGAAGTAAGAGAAGCGGAATGGCGCATAGTTGGAAACTAAAACCGGAGTCGTTTGAATAATCTCACAGTCAGTATCGTGCATACAAAGAGACCTTTGTTCGGTAACGTTATGTCCCGTCCAATTTTTCGCTCCGGTTTCATCTACACGGTGTCCGCCGGGCTACTGTCCCGTTCTGTTTTCCTGGAATTTTATTTATCCGCTTCGTAAATTATGGTCGCGCACATCATCAGCGGCGGTCGAAGATCGCCGAATCACCGCGGAACTTGGATACGACGCGACGCGCCGCGACGCTCCGAAAATAATAACGCTTTCAGCGTTGTTCTCTCTGCTCTCGGACGTCTTCGCGTCCCGCTGGATTCTTCGGAGAACAAATAACTTTCTTTCCGTTGTACATATTTAATGGCGCCGCTGGAAAACTGGGGCTCGGTTCCGCTCGAAAGCGATACGTTAAAACGACGAGCTCTTTGCGACTCTAATAACTCTGTCCCGCGAGCCGCCACCTGCAGCGTGCAGCGGATCTGCTTCCGCGGCCACGTGGCGGAAATGGAATGCAGAAAACCGCATGTTCCGTTTCCTTGGGTTCCACAGTGGTCTAAGAACGCGATTTTACTGGGCAAAAATCAATTTTCGTGGTTGAAGATTTTGAAAAACTTTTTTCCTATACTTGATCACGTTAAATTATCACTGGACAAGGAAGATGCAACCACGAAGATTGAAAGGTACGTTTAACCCTTTGCACTCCGAACCATTCTGGCAGAAATTTACAAATCCTCGTATTATTTAGTATAATTTTGGAACCAAGTTACGTATTATAATGATATTGGACTTATATGAATTGGTTGACATCGAGGAATATATATTTGCAAAAAAATCAATATTTTATTTAAAGTTGCGCTGGAATAAATTAATTCCCCGTAATGTCCCATGAGAGGGGACAGCGGAGTGCAAAGGGTTAATATTATTATTCAAGTGACATTCCCAATAATAAGTGAGCTCTTGAGCGATATTGATTTTTGTCCCATTTCTTAAGGAAGTGCGTTGACAATGGACGAAGGTAAACAAATCAACTCTTTCACGCTGACGCTTAAAACCTTCATAGAAGTGTCTCTGGATATACAAGAATTAATAATGTAAACTTAAACGTTACGACGCCCTGGGGACGGGTTGCCCTTTCTGAACGAACGTCGTTCCTGTAACGGTAAGAGAATTATTATGTCCAATTACTATCACACGGATTTCCATTCGAGACAATTACTTTTCCTTGATCCAATTCTCACATTTAACCCCTTTGAAAGCAGACCATCGAAAAATACAATTCAAGAATTGCAACGAGTTGAAGTTTGAAGCTGCAACTCGAAATTCCGAGCTGCATACACTTTATTAACTTTGAAAATATTCTAAATTCTAGTTTGAGATTTTACAGAGTCCTTTCTAAGGGGTTTACGATATTCAATAGAGAGAGAGAGAAATCGATATTGTTGACCAAATGAAAGGAATCCCTCCTTACAACGGAACGGATGTAACGGTGTTGCAAGAAAGATACTCGTAATTACCAAAATTATCGAGGACCCATCTGAAACCAAAGAAGCTCGCAGCTCGCGTCCCAAGAAAGACGGTTGAGAGTGCCCCCACCCCAGTCCATGACCCAGATCACCTATCAATAAGCTTCCTGACCCCACGCTAGTTTCAAAGGCGTCGAGGCAGCAACAGCATCGAGACTACTTTAAAGCGAGCCCTTTGTCGCAAAGGGCAACGGTAGAGGTGGCGGTTCAAACCTGGGTACGTGGGCCCTCTGACAACGAACTCGATCGGGTTCCATCGTAGGAGACTTGTGTCCGAGGCTGTCAATCGGAAGAGCCCTAATTCCTCTAGCGACATCTCAATACCACTATCACACATTACGTTAATAACTCGTTACCAGTATCGATACGTAGACAGCGGATCTCTATGCAAAATAAAATTTTGCAACAAACTGGAATGAAATAGATTGAAAATAATATAACAGTGTCTTTAGATTCTTCTAATGATTTTACTGTTTTGAATTACGCCTGCTCATTTTTGATTTATGCAAAATAAAAATTGTCTGCATCGGTTGGAAGAAACTGGAACCAAATAAAAGTTTCTTTCTTCGATGCTTTGATACTTTTGATATGTCTGTTAATTCGCCGATCAAAAGTATCCATTTCTACGTTCACATTGCTTCTAAAAGCTCAAAGCTTTTCTTACACAGTACTATTGTTACGACATTGCATGACACTACTCCCGGCAAAACATGAACTGATCGAGGAATTCCAAGATAATTTAAAGAATATTTAAAATAGTACAAATTGATTTCACAGTAGATAACAGGGTGAAGAATTAAGTACAGAAATATCTCCTAAACTAACTATTTTTCGACACACTTAATATTTTTACACACAGCATTCTTACCGCAGGAAAACGGTTCTCCTTCAACAGTATTTGGTAAATATTGCCGTATAAAAGTGGAAACCTTAAATTCATTAAGATTGTCTATAATTTTCAATATAATTAATGCTTGGACAAAGAAATTTATTCCACTATTTTCCATAAATGAATTTGTATACTTTCAATAATTGTAAAATATAACACCAAGATGCGCATCCGTTGAAACCATTTAACACGTTAACTGTCACGTCAGTCACACATGACTGACAGTGATTTATTTGTGATATCCAGATAATCTGAATCTTATTAGAATCTTTCGAATTCAAAAGGGTTCAGACAACGTCCCCTATAATACATTTTAAATCTCTAATTTTTATTTCCTTAATTAAACTACTCTGATTTTGTAAGAATCTCTGGGGTTGATGTACGGCGCTTAACGTGTTAATCTGCGTCGAAACATTTCTCGTCGCGAATAACAATAAATAAGTAATAAGGTGGTAACGTCTGATGAGACACCCCATATACGGCGTCGATTGGCGGATAGTATCGAGGATGCAGACGCAACTATCGCAGCAGGTGAAGGCAGAGTCGGAGAGGCAGGGGCGGCCAGGCAAGTAGAGCAGACGAGCAGGTTTTCGTTTGCGGTTGAAAGAGCTGCATGTAAAGAGAAAAAGCCGGTCCCTCGGTCGGTCGAGAGGGGTTGAAAATTCGCGCAGGCGTTTCCACCGCCGTTCATCGTGGCGCCTCGACGCTCCTCGACGCCCCCTCGGGTATCCAGCGAGCGTCGTTCCCCCTCTCGACCCCTCGGTTCACCCCCTTCCACCCGGGGAACGGCGACTCGGCGCTGCTCGCTGCGCCTCGGTCAATCCGCGACTAGTATGGCGCTACGCGCTCCGACACGGCATCGTACGTAGCGTGCTTGCGAATCGACGACGGATCCGTGCACACCGTGTTCGCGAAAACAGGTGAACGCGCGCGAATTCCCATCGGAAGGACGAGCCGCCTCGCCGCGACGGATCTTTAACGCTCCGACGGTCTGTCATCCGGCGTAGGAGTGCGCGTGCAGGCATCATCGGCTGCTAGAGCGTGTTCCGCGAGAAAACGAAGAAGGGAGAAGAACCGAGATAGGGAGAGAGAGAGAGAGAGAGAGAGAGACGGCCTGGGCTTGATTGTTTTGCGAGGCGTCCAGCGAGAGAGCGAGAACGATAGAGCAAGCTGAGAGTGACGGAGGACTCTGATCCCCGCGTTAGGGGATGGTATGTAACCGCGTGCACCGCTGGCTGACCCGGTGAGATCGTAGAGAGGACGCCGGGCGGTAAGTGCTGATTGCATTGCGGTAACACGAACTGCGATAAGCGCGCCTGCCACTAATAAGTGAAATGATAGCGTCGTTACCTGCGGCCCGGAACACGAGGGCGGACGGTCGTTGCGGCAGGTGTCCGGTCCGCCGCGGGTTCTGAGGCAACGATGCTAGAGAATCGGTTGACACTGGGACCAGACAAGATAGAGAGGTGCAAAACGAGCCCGTGCGCGTCCCTCGGACGAAAGTGAACCACCCGACACGGCCGGCCGAGAGATTCAAAGAGCAAGCGGCCAACAAGACCAACCGGAGACCGAGAGAGAGAGAGGGAGAACCACCGTCACGCGGCACTTTTCAATTAGCGCGATAAGGAGGACCAGTGTCGTGCGCGACCACCAATCGCCGGTAGCGATCTCTTTGAGGGCCGATCGAAAACAAAATGGCATGTCCTTTCTCCAGAGATCCCTTCAAACCGAGCTACGTGGACGAGAGCAGCGACGAAGGTAACGATCGACAAAGGATCAGCAAAATCGGGAAAGACAACGGCTCGAGGTCCAGACAATCCTCGTTCGATGTGTCCACGTCGTCCATGCGAGAGGAGGCCAACAATGGCAAAAAAACCAAGACCATCAACCTGCTGCATCTCAGGAGCGCCGTACTCATACTGACCAATCCAACGGTATTTATCCCGCTTTTATTATTTTTAAAATGAGAATTAAGAACCACGCTTGCTTCAATCGAGGCAGTCAGTTTTTAACACTAAACGCACCACCACCGGCCAAATGACCGGTTTTAGATTTTTATTTAACAATTATTGATATTATAAAGATGTTTTCGCGAGCAATGATTCTATAAATACCTTCAAGAGAGCACACATTATAATAAGAACGGCGCAAAGTCTAAATAAATTAAATCTTATAATTTTTATAAGATAACATGTACCTGTTACTTTTATAGTTCGATAGTGTTAAAGGAAATCTTTGCCATACTGAAATCTTATGATTAGACTGCGGATCTTTGTGGAAAATAGAAAATAGAAGTTATATAAAAGTTGATTTCATTTTCGAATAACTTTAATAAGTCGAGAATAATGTTCTAATATCTTTACACAGTTTTGTATTTGACTATCTATAAATCTATAAAATCCGCAGTCTACCTACGATTGGTCTAAGCAAAATTTTGGTATTTGAACATTTATAGGAACATTATGCATCCCATGTTTGAAAAATGAATTTTCCACGCTGTGGATCTAATAGTTTGATCAACCGCTAGTTAGTTTTGGGGCTTTAGGTTTGAACAAAGTTCGAGAGAAATTTTTATCGGTCTTTCCTCAGTACTGTGATTGCTAAATAAGTCGGCACTTGTTTTTATCATATTTCGCTTTGCAACATCTTAATAGCCTAGGTGAATTCTTCTTTGATTTATGTTGATTATATGTATGCAGCTTTACGAGCAAGGAAAATTGGATTTATCGATTAACGTGTTGGATTCCAGTATTATAACTAGACTGCGGATGTTTATGCGTTTTGCAATTTTTGTAGATGAATTTTAAGAAAGTGGAATCATGTAAAATCTTATTTTCAGTGGTAGTAGTCTTTGTAGGTCTGAAGTAAATAAAAATCGCATTAAATTCTGTGAAACTTTATACCCTAGCATTTTTTGAAAATTTTCAGAAATAAATAAAGATCCGCAGTCTAATTATAACAGTTTCAGAAAGATTCACGAGTCAGTTTTACGTCTCAACTGACAAGAAAACTACAAACGTTTCAATAATTCCAATTATTCAGAGAATTTTAATATACCCTGAACATGATATCAAAATTCATTGGTTCACCTTAAGACCCCCGACGAAGCCAGCTGCAATTTCAACTGAACAATGAAAATCCGTATTGTTCTCGGCTTGCTCCCGGAAGCCCTACATAAATGATGTACTAGTCAGGAAAGCCTGAAATTGCCACTATTTATAAGGTAGAAAAAATGACTTGTTCGAATGTGAAATTTATTAATTCTAGAAGACCTGATTTTAATTCTGTAAAATGGAGGAGCTTGTAACACGTTGGGAAAACTGTACAGAATGTAGTAAAATTTACTTCGAATACATGTAAATTGACTTTAAGAAAATTCACCCTCATCCCTGCAGAAGCTCGGTATGAAACTGTTACTCTTCCTATCTTCTACGCTCTTCGCTGTCCAAGATGTCGCTAATTAGCATCGCCAGCGAAGCGTAAAGACCACCCAGAGATTTGTTTAACACTCGCTGAAAACGTTAGGGACGACTCTGCCGTCTACTATGGAGGCACTGCCGCGCCTGCACGCTGCCGCCCGGCGAGGCTGAAGCGCGCAAAAATCTTGCGATTAGTTTGTCAGCCGCGGGAACAAGAACCCGTGCAAACTTTGAACAGGCTGGAACGCGAAGTTTGTTCTAGCAAGTGGGGAACCGAGACTTTGTGCGTCTTCCTCGACGCTCCCTTTCCCCGTTCTCTCCAAGTTAGTCCTCGACTCGATGAATTTTTCAGAAAACTCTCCGATTCAATTTTCCCGCGGGTAAGAGACGTTTCTTTATCTTCCCGATTGCTGGCTGCGAGAGCCAGAAGCGCTGTGCAAATGACCAAGCCCCCCCGCCGCACCTCCCCGATTCGATCGTCCACCGGTGATCCTCTTAGACGATCCTCGAGAATCAGAATCATGAGATATCGTGTGTCATCCCTCAAGATAGAACCCCCGGCCAGTCGCGCGCCTCCTTTATCCTCGGTATCGATCAACGTCTTATTAAACAAAATAGAAAGCTTTTCTTTCGAAACTGCGATCCCGGAGAAATTTCGTCGTTTTTCATGGCCACTCCTGGCGAATACATTCCCGGCTGAAATCAATACTAACGGAATAAATTTGTCGCACGATTTCCACGGAAAAGATGTTCTGCTCTTAAACAATTCGGTTACTCCGCGTCTATTTAATCCTTGAGCAGCCTTTCGAAATGGACTTCGACAGTGTTGCAACCGGAGTAACTGTCCATTGTATTGGTTGGTTGATTCATGAAAGAAATTGTAGCTCTTTTCATTTTCGAATAAGTTTATCGTACAATGTCTACTGAGAAAATGTTTTTCTCTTAAACAGTTCGACTCATCCGCGTTTCTTTGATCCTTAAGCAGGCTTTCAAAATAAACTTCAATATTACAGTTGAAGTAACCCTCCAGGGTACAGGTTGATCTATAGGATTCATGAAAAGCATTATCCTTCGAATTTTCGTTGAAGCATCTTGGAATTCTTGAATAATTTCATCGTATATTGTTTTATACCAGACAACAACATTCTTATACATTCTTATAGCGTATAGATTATTTAGTGAATAATTGAAGTTCATATTTACATCTTTTTGTAAACGTGCCGTACCATAACGAAAATGGCAGCTATTTATCAGGAGATAAAAATAAGTGGATAAATCAGTGTATAAGTATTTATAAGTGTAAATAATAAACTGTACAACTGTATAAACTTGTACCTTTTACAGGGTGACGCACTAACTATTGCCACCTACAATAACTTCAAAAATATGATAGTAGCAGAAAAGTGTTCGAAACAAAAGATGCATGGGACAACAGAGGCTGTAATATAGCGTTAATCTTATATGTGTATATATAAAAAAAAAAAGGTAAATGGTACAAGTTTAATAATGGATCTGTAAACAAAAATCTACTAAATACGTCTACTAAATGTCTGAGATAAAAGTCTTCTCTTGTGTTATCAGTATTTAACCCTAGGACTCCTGCGAGTTCTAAGCCTATGCCGGAGTCATTTCTGACCCACGTTTCACTACAGTTTTCTTTCTATCGGATAGCAATTTTCTTATTTTGAAATAAAATCGTCGTTTTATATCGGAATAAAATTGTAAATATTGACGGTCGCTCGAGCTTATCCCCACCACTACGGGTCACGAATGACTCCGGCATAGTATACGGAGGGTTAAGCATCGAAGTGAATGTAGGCATACAATAATTTCTTTTCCCTTTACGAAATGAGCCAAAGAAGATTTAATCATCGTAAAGAAAATCATAAGAGGTTAATTTTTGTCGAATTAGTTAATGGAGGTTAATTTTGATTGCATGAACGTAGCAAGGGAATTATTTATATAAATCTTCAGAGATAATTGATCGCTTAAATTTGGATAGGGCTGCATCGAGGCTCCAGCAATCCACTTAAGGGTTAATTCAAGGTGATATTGAGATCGCAGGTGTGAGTGAATTGTTGAACCGAGTGCACTTTAATTTAATATTTTAGAATTGAAAATAATAAGATAGAGACAGCGAAGTTACGAAAATTTTTCTGAGCTATCAATTCATAATTTTGTTGTTCCCCGCAGTTGCGGATGTGGAAACATTGATAAGAGGGACCAAGGGTTATTTTCCTACCCTTGCGACACTTTTCCAGCCGGTTATCACCACCTTGTATCTTAACGTTTCGAGGTGTTTATTTAGTGAGTTGTTTGTTATGGTTGGATAAATTCAAATAGAATTCTGTATCGTGTTATATTGCGTTGTTATATCCGGTGGAATTATGAAAGGGCTTTGATTAAAAGCGCTCTTAATTATTCTGCTGATTAAAAAGAGCGATGTGAATACAAAGTGGCCTCATTACGCATCGAAAAATTATGTTTTCCACTTTTCGCAGTTCGCATAACAAGGTTGCTGCACCGTTTCTTGATCTCTTGGATATGTGTTGTAACTGGCAAATCCGCAAACTGCGTAAGCTTGTGTAAACTCGCCTTTTTATAGGTACATAAATTAATAGTAACAGTTAACTTTTCCGTTGAATAAAATTTCATTGACTTTTCGAAGACTTTCATTAAATTACGGGTATTGTAAAACAGTAGTTTCAACAATATTTATATTTTCAATCTTTCAAATATTCGTGGCTTCGTTGAATGCACAAAAATTCTGTTAAAAGTCTCTCATTCACATTTTTATCCAGTCACCTATTTCATTTTATAACTACATCGATTTTTCGTTTAATACAATGTTCGAACACTTTGTCGTGAAATACGGAGTTCAATTAGTCCAATTAAAAATAATTATCGCGAGGATTTACCGTGATTTTTCTTTGAATTTTATTTGCACAATAGATTTCCAATATAGAAACTTTCTATTCCCGAATATAGTTATTTGTACAATGATGAACAATTTTCGTCAGCATTTTCACAAGTTTTCTCTTTTTAAAATATTGTTATCTATATTTGTTGGTTCGACATAGAATTGGAAGCTTTCATTTAACCGAAAACTGAAAAGAAAATTAAAAAACTGAAAATCGACGATTTTCCGGTCTTGGAATAATTATACCGAGCTGAAATAAAGCGAAACAGTTGTAAACAAGAGCAGTTGACGTGGGCATCGGTTCGGGTTACGGTCCGAATATTAGTTCCCGAACGTTTATAATATCGATTCTGCTATTGGTTCCAGAACCGTAATAATATCGGTTCCGGTATCGGTTCCAGAACCGTAATATCGATTTCAATATTGGTTTTAATAACGATCCCGGATATTATTGCTCTCTGCGAGAGGCCGTCAAGGTATTTTAAGTTTACAGTGCAAACTTCACATCTCCTATCGCTCCGCTTTCTCTGTCATACTTTTCCCTATTGAAAATATTCTCGCTGATCATTTTTTGCCACTGCACGATCTCCATCTTTTTAATCCAAATAATCTTTGTTCAGATTGTTCTTCCGAACAATCGTTATAGTTCCTTTGACGATACCCATAGTCGCAGTATTGTCAATAATTATTGTAACATGATTCGAACTTATTCATAATTAAATTGCTTGGTCTAAGTTTCCATAATGCCATTGCATCAGCTTCTGTGACAATTCGTACAAATTTAAACTATTAAATTACTGGCCAGTTTCGCTACTCTACGCATGAATATGCATGTATGATGCACACGTATGTAATACATGCATACGCGTTTGCATGCTCTGCAATGTTGCTTCCTGAAACTGGAATCGGGACTTGCGCTGACATAATGAAATCTATTTTAGTCGAGCTTAATAATACAGGGTGTTTAGTAAACGGTGGGAAAAACTTTGGAAATAGATTCTCGATACTTAGGAAAGAAAAAAAAGTTGCATCAACATAGGTCCGGAAAAGATTAGTTTCTGAGTTATTAAAGTTTCTGCGCCATAATTCTCGTCACATCGTCTTATAGGCCCGTTTAAAAGGCATCAACAATGTTTTTCAAGTAATAGCAAGGTGCATTATTCTTGTTTACAATTTATATTTTATTTGGAAACGTGTTCGGCGCTCAATGAGACGTAGAGCTGATGCTTGTATCGAGACAGGAGAATTGTGGTACAAAAACATTTAATTCTTCATTTAATTCGAGCGTTAAGGGATGAATAAATTATTTAGTCCAATTTAAATTAGCTTGTCCAACTGCAGCCCATTCTCGGCTGCCTTCCTTTTCATTCGGTATTAAAATTTTTCATTTTGAAAGCCACTATGCCGAAGCTCGAGCAATCATGGTCAAAATTGTCTCGCGAGAGACAAAAATTTTCGGAACCGGGCGACGCATCTCCGTCGCCTGGCATCATCAGAGATTCCGTTCTCTTCATCGGTAAAACCGTACGAGACACAGCGAATACGGGAACCTTGGGAATGCCATCATCGCCTCATTTTCGCTCGGAGATTACAGTACAATATTGTAGAGGAAACGTCCCTGCTCCGCCGCGTAATACTACGTACTCCTGCAATAAAACTTCGATATGTTACGCTTAAAAGATCTCCGCCGAGGACGAGCCATTCCGCAAACGCGATTATCGCTGGCGTTACGTTCTGATTAGAGCGAAAAGAGAAGTCGTTGAAAAGTTCCGCGTTCGTGAGACCGCACGGACTGTTGACAATGAACACATATAAAAAAAAAAGAATCGTGTTGGTGCTTAAAAGCTTCATAGAAGTATTTCTGCATATCTACTACCCTAATCCCGACATTTTTATGTCGCGAGATACCCGCTGAGGCGGTACCCTCTTCTCCCTGAAATTTTACATGAATACAGTGAATTCTCGGTACAGTCTTTTCTCGATATATGTCGCAAATATCTGGCTGATAATAGTCGCAGTACTATCCCCACTATTGCGGGAACGCCGAGGAGGAATAGTATCTCCTAGACGATATATGTCGCTGGCAAAACCCGCATCGTTGACTTATATCGAGAAAACACTGTACATGTCAACTACACGGGTCTTACCGTTGTCAAGTATCGTCCAGGAGACATTCCCGAGCCGTGTTATGTTTACACTCATATTGATTCACAAAATTAATTATAAAATTCTTGCGAAATTTAATGTTGTGTTTGCAGCTCGTTAGTCAGTCTTGAAGCAATATCTAGGTTGTATGCGTCGCTATATTGTCTCTTTAACCCCCAGTATTTTAGGCCTTGATATACAATTTAGTTCTTCCAAGAAAGTAGTAGAAAAATGAGATTATAAATAAAATACACAATGTTCAATTTCTCTCTGTGCGCGTTACAAAGTATTTTTCTTTAAAATGCAAAGTTGCAACCCACTTCGAATTGTTGAAATACAGTGAATTCTCGATATATTATATATTTTCTAGTATTGTTTGAAATAATCAAGATATTTCAAGGTCATCACGGGGTGCACCCCGCGGTAGTGGGGATAATTCCCCGACGTTTATCATTCAGGCTTTGGCGACATATACAGAGAAACCACTGTAACGCGAGAAGAGGCAAAATTAAAACCGCAGTGAATTCGATATAACATTTTGAGAACACCACCAATTCACGGTCGTGTTCAACAAAGTCCGTTCCGAAACATAGTCTTCAAATTTCGGGAATCGAGATCCGTCGAAAACAATTTCCAGCCCGAGTATATCGGGTACCCGAAATTTTAGGGTTCACGCGCACTCACACTTTCGAGAACCCAAACAATTCCGACCCGACCCGACCCGACCCGACCCGAGGGTATCAGGTACGACCTCGTTCCGCGAGAGAAATACGAGCAACATTGTGCTTCCCCCGCAACAAATTAGAATTCTTCCACGACGAGAATTAGGTCGGAAACGTGCAATGAACGCGTGCCACGGCTTGTTCCTCCATTGTTTCATCTCGTGGAAGCACATTTCCAAAGTTTCGCTGCGCGGCGCCGATTAATCGCCGGCAAACAATGTTTCCACACTCGCGAAAATAGTTCGGCGAATCTTTTCCCGCCGCGGGAACAAAAACTCCCGACCGCTTTCACGCGGTTCCGTCGGCCCGGGCAAGTGATCGATCGATCCGCCATACCTACGAGCATTTCGAAGAAAAACTGTTTACAGTAACGTCTCGTTATTCGCGTAGAAAATGCGTATAACATTTCTGAACGTGAATTCTCGTTATATGTCAGCAACACGAGTCTTGCCAACGACATATATCGTCCAGGAGTCGTACCCAAGCCGTGTTTTGGCGCCATATATAAAAAAATAACTGTGTACTGTGGCTCCTCGTGCATATACAATTGAACAAAGAAAAAATTCATTTGAATAACTGAGACAGTTCTTATAGTAAAAATAGAAAAACGGAATTTTTGTGACTAGACAGATTTTCTCATATTTTACAAATTCGTTTAGGGGCTGACAAACTTTTTTCTTTACGAAAATTTTACAATTTTTATAAATTTTACATAGTATTTATAAAATACTAATGTAAAGTGTACTTACTTCTGAATCTTCTGTACCTCCGTCGGATTCACAGCACACAATTATTGACTCGCGAAAATAGGTCCGAATAATTGAACAACAATCACTAAACAACACACACAACACACACACACACACACACAGAACACATTTTATAAAATCGTGACAACGAACGGGAAGATCTCACTCCGACCACGAACAAAATAATACTGCGATTTGAACAATGATCCCTTCCACGGAGGTGGTACGGTCAGGTTATCCTAGGCAGGTTAGACGCTGAGGGTCTATAAACACTAGATACAAAACCAAAGTAAACAAATTATGGCGGGGCGCCGACCCTATTTCCCGGAATTCCCTGTTTTCGTATCACACGTCTGTGGGAGGGGAACGGTTAAAATCGCAGTATTATTTTATTCGTGGTCGGAGTAACATCTTCTCGTCTGCTGTCACGATTTTGTTAAGTGTGTTGTGTGTGTTGTTTAGTGATTGTTGTTCAATTATTCGGACCTATTCTCGTGAGTGAATAATTGTGTGCTGTGGATCCGACGGAGGTACAGAAGATTCAGAAGTAAGTACACTTTACCTTAGTATTTTATAATGTAGTTTGTAGTACATTAGTATTATATTTTATTATTCGTATGTAGAATATTGGATGCAAGGTTTTCTTTCATATTTTGCAACTTCAATGTCCCTTTAACACTAGATTTACAGAGCACTAAAACTGACTACTTAACATTATTTTACAAAAATAACAAGAACGTGTCTATCCACATTTGTATCAATTTTTTAAATAATATATACCCAAAAAAATAATTTTGTTGAATAATTCCCCATGGATACGTCTTCTCTAATGTAAATATTTACCTTCAAATCTAACCCACACCTACTCCGATCACTTTTTGAGATGTTAAAAGTTTTTTGCGAATATCTCGGAAACTAAAGTTGAGCGGCGGTAACATGTATAGGAAAAAGTTGTTCAGAATGATGATCTTGACAACATATTTCAAGGTCTAATGTAAATAATTACCGGGTTAATATGTATAAGATTGAAGCTAAGTAACTGTTACGTTATTCGAATGCTCGTGATTCGACAGTGGATTTCAATGCAAAATAAGCATTTTGTGTCAACAATTGCGACTATCTGGCATCAGATAAAAATATCATTCCTTCTTTTATGATTTTTGATAAGTCGAAAATAACCTATAGACATTCTCAAGTGGCTTTTCCAAAAATGCACAACTCGGTGGACCAGCAATGTTGGTTGAAAAAGAGAATAAAATCATAGAGGCCCCTTTCGATCGTTATTGTATATTTTTCTTTGTCGCAAATACCGGGAAGCAGTACGAAACTTTTTCTTTGAGCTGCAAAATTGTACCGTGTAGCCAGCCGACGCTTTTTTGACGGGTTTTTGAAAACCTCGATCCGCTCCGGATTTATTTCTGTTATTCTTTTTCGCGCGAAGCATTTCGGATAAATCAGTCTGGAAAAAACAATGCGGAAAAACGAGATGCAGAGAAGCGTCCCAGCGACACGTGCACGTATATCCAATATCCACCATAGCGGAAATTAATTTTAATAAGATCGCCGTTGCGTCCATAATCTAGAAAAATGATTACGCGATGTTATTGCTAGCTACTGCGACGAGTTCGTTAATATCGGCTGAATCGTTTCGACGAAACGGGGGTGAGGGGAAAGGAGGGGAAGAGCCTTGTATACTTTCGAATGCGATCACGTTCGTCCCAAACGTTTTTACACTATCTTTTTCATCCGGTCTGTATAGACTGTGGAGTCGCCTTGAATTACTGCCAGGAAACCTTCCGCCGGGGGGATGAAATATTTCCGTTTGAAAAAGTAAAAGTAACCTCCGCGTCTTTCTGCAAGAGACTCGGCGAAGATTCAGATTCTCGTTTGCTTGAAACTGTTCTTCGCGAGCGGCCAAGGGAAACGCAATTCCCAACAAGAGCCCGCTGAAATTTCATGTCAAAAGATTCTACAAGGTGTCCCGAAAGTCTCCGTACAAATTTTACCGGGTCTGTCTTAGAATCCGATTACAAGCATTTCATAAAAATTTCATAAATACCTCATTGAATCGTTGTAACAAAAATGCGAAGCACGGAGGGCACGGTATTACTTTTTTTTTCTACTGCAATACACGATAAAGAACACCATACTCATACTTTTATCGCAACAATTCGATGAAGCCGGTGCAGAGTTTCTTTCAACAGTGTTTAATGCGATTTTTGCAACGTTTTTGAAGCGTAGGCAAAAAATAGTGATTTCTTTAGAGATCTTTATTTCAGAAATGCTATAGGTGAAGCACGTTCTGTTGAATTTAGATAAGTGAAATAAATAAATAGAAGATCAAATTTCTTCAGCTGCGTTGCTTCTAAATTGAAAACAATAAAATAGTACAAATACTATTCTCTACTCTCTATATTTTATTTTCAACGACTTACTTGATTCAAACGGAAACGAAAATTCCGTTTCCTACGTTTCCTACGTTGAATGAGAAATGATAATCTGACGGAAACGGTGCATTCGTTGGAATCATTCTTTTGCTCCGGTTTCAAATTAAAATTTGCTCGGGTCCGTTCGGTCGAGGAATACAAAGGAGAAATTTCATGAATTCAATAAACCCGAATCGAACTCCAGCTCTGCCAATTATATTCCAGAAATTTTTCCAAGCTTCCCGCGATCAAAGCCAACGAATCCGTCGGCCGTAACCGTGGAAAACTGGAGCGCGCCGCGCTTTATGCACGCTTGGTGTTTGTTCTAGTGCAATTTCGAGGGTGGGCGATGCACCCACGGTGAATCATGGCGCATCCCGTATCAGACTGGTGCACGAGTCGCCGGACGGGTCTCGAAAAGTTAATACTACGCCGCGGAAACCGGTGTTAATGAAAGCTCGGCCCGCTTAGTTCCGTTTTAATGGAATTGAAACTTGAAGAATGGGTCGGGACAGTTTGAAAGCCGGCTTTCTAATTTCCGGGCGCAGACGTTTCGCGCACAGCTAATCGGAGAAACGGTTTGCAATAAGTCCTGACACCGGACTCGCGGGGATTGGCGAATTATTTCGCGATATACAGCGGTGGTTAATCGTCATAGGCTTCTCGGAAATAGCCGCACAAAAACGACCTAGTATAATAATTCATCCGATTTACTGTACACTGTAAATAAATACGAGTTCTTTATACAGTGTGTCCCACGAGCTCTGTCCACTCGAATATCTTGGTTATTTCAAACAATACCCGAAACTACATAATATGGTACAAATGATGTGGTTTTTTAAATGGAATGTCCAATTTTTTATGCTCGATTTCGATAGATTGGCATATTCTGTGTATAAAAGTACTAAAGTGTCCTAAAACTTACCATTGCTGAGAGAATATCATTTATACCATATTATGTAGTTTCTTAAACCCTACAACTTCTGTACGTAACATGTTCTCGTATTGTTTGAAATAACCAACACATTCAAGTAGACAGACCCCGTGGGACACGCTGTACAATACAAATTGGAAGAAACGCGTAGAAATAATAAATGGGTTAATATACTGAATTCAAATTCGGTGCCGGTTCGTTGCGTCGCTCGGTTTCGAAATTGTTTATCTGGCGGGAAGAAGTTTTTAACGCGAGGTGAAGCGAGGGCTGGAAAAGTAAACGCGCCAATTGACTAATGGACGGTCGTGCGGATGATCGCTCGGCAATTATGGACACATCGGTTCGTATCAATTTTCCTTGGGGCCGCGGTTGTTCCGTCCGCAGGCGGCCGGAAACCGCATCAGCATCTGCGGAAAACGCGCGGCGACGTCCGCTCAAAACTGTATCATCCGTTCGATTAAACAACACAGCATCGAGCCACTTCGATTCAAGAGGAAACGAAATGCTATCTGCAACGAAAGCCAAGGATTCCTGCCGCCTTCGTCAATATCGCCGCGAGATGATATTGATGTTTATGCCAATGAAATGTCGGCGATTCAACAGGTTACGCTCGAGAACAAGTATTAAACATTACACCGTTTTTGTTTCTCGATTTTTATCCAGTCAAAGAGGAGTGATAAACAGATTGCGGATCTTTATTGGATTTATCGCTTCTGAAAATTTGGAAAAAATGCTATAATATAAAATTTCGCAGAATTTAGTACGGTTTCCATTTATTTCGGATCTACAAAGGTCACTACTACTGAAAATTAGCCCTTAGCACTCGAGTGGTGATTCTGAAGCACCACTAGAAATTGTTGTGGCATAATTTCAAAGAAATTACAAAAGATATTACAAAATATTTGGTACATTACAAAATTTATATTTAATAGATGACTAAACGTTTAAATGTTATATGTGGATATCGGATCAATTTCGTATGAATAAAATTAAAATATTCTAAGACGGAAGAAAAATTTAGTTTTAGAATGAAAATAGCGCCGAGTGCAAAGAGAGGGTTAGAATTTATTTGCTTCCCCTTTCCTAAAATTTGCTGACAAAAATTGAAAATTGCATAAACATCCGCAGTCTGGAGATAAGTGTCTGTCGGAATGGTCATTTTTTGATATTTCAACTTTTCAAGTGCATTGGTGCACACGATGTGCTGGCAATATCAAAATGTTATAAGTGTACAAAAAAGAATTTGCTTTAAATCCATAATTATTTGGTACTGTTACACAAGTTCCATGTGGAATCATCTATTCAAACATTCCTTGAAATTAAAATAATTTATTTCACGATTCAGTTAACGTGACGGTTCTACAAATCTGAAGTGGTTGATTTAATGAGAATGAAATTATGAATTCACGAGTGATCATACTCCGATATATTAATTAATTAACTCTGAAATCCGGAATAAAAACTGCCTCGTCCATATTGCTAATGAAATAAAAACTCCCCTGTGAGTTTTGCTGCCTTCTGCGAACGTTTAACGACCAGTCCCTCAATCCCTGTACTTTCTCTCTTTATTGCTTTACACCTCCTCTTAATTTTCCAGTGGTTCCCCTCTTTCATTTTCTTTGTCAGCCATTTCTTTTTATTATATTCCCTTTCGTCTGTTCTGTTTCCTTTACAAGGACCAGAATTTTTGTCGAAAGGATCCATACTCGCGCAACTGTAAATAATAGTTTTAAAAATGATACGGCAGTAAAAATATCACTGTATTTTAACACAGTAAAACAATTTAATGGAAAAATGGTATTACTACTTTTGAAGCATTGAATGAAACTACCATAGTAGTGACAATACTAATAATAAAAATGACAATAACAGTGAATATTCGAACGAACTAGAATTTTTACAACAACAGTGGACACTTGCTGGACAATAAAGCGTTCATTTGAAATGAATCCTACAAATCGGACGTTTCGTATACAGGTTGTTTAGGAAATCGTGGTACAACCAGCAAGGGGATGATTCCTCCCATAAAATTTAGTCGAAAATAAGGAAAATCGAGTTTGAAAATTCAGTATCGTTTAGGATATTGTACGACTTTGATTAATAACAAGGAATCTCTACATTGTTCGTTAACACTTTGTAGACTCTGTCTAAGTGCACGCGTACCCAACGAATTTTCAAACTCGATTTTCTCGAAACTGAAGCCCCGTATGAGAAAATTATATTCCTCATTTTCGACTATGTTTTATGTAAGGAATCATCCTCTTACCGGTTGCACCACGATTTCCCAAACACCATGTATGTTACAAACTAGTATTTTAAGCTGAAACGTATCCGAATCGCAACTGTTTTTGCGCCAGCCAGCTGCACGACGGTAACGGTAAGCCGTAGGATGAAGTAAGCGTCAAGAACGATGTTTTAACGATAATAGTTTCAAGTTTCCCCGTCAACCACGTCAGATAGAATTCTGAAATCAACGCTGGCGAACAATGAATATTAATAATTCCCTACGCGAACAGTTGATATACCTGAAACGTGGGCCGTCGCTCGAAATGTAAATCGCGCTCGTAGGAAGTTCGCGGTATCAAATTCGAATTAAGTGGTTGTAGCCGAAACGTATCGGGCAATATGCGCAATTTTAGCGAGCGGGCCGCGTCTAATTTGAAATTCATATTACGTGTTCCACCGGTATTAGTACGTGGCCACGTGGAAGGGCCGGGTTTCCGGAATACACAGAAATTCCGAGTTCGAAGAACGGCTGTACGTTGACGCGTGTCGCCCTGTGATTTTTATCGGGGAGGATCGATCCCTGTAAGTGGTACAATGTTGACGTATACAGTGTGTCCCAGGAACTCTGTCCATTTGAATATCTTGGTTATTTCAAGCGGTACGAGAAAATGTTACTTACAGAAGTTGTAGGGTTTAACCCCTTGCCCTACAATACCGAGTCAGACTCGTGACGAAGCTTCTGAACAGGGTCTGATAAATATGTTTCTTATTAATCTCCCTTGAACCGAAATAAAATTCTATTTTGGCGTTGTTAATGTACAGCTATCGGAGAACATACTGGCATACAGTAGATATAAATTTTCTCCTCTCTTTTAGGAAATTATAAATTACAAAAAAGTTCCAATCACTGAAACCGTAAAATAAATCGTAGTGCAAGGCGTTAAGAAACTACATAATAAATGATATTCTTGCAAATGGAGGCGTAGAGAAGATATAGGAGGTCACCTTTGTTTTTTTTTTTAAACAGAATGTCATTTAGCGATAATAAAAATATATCAATCCATTTAAAAAAAAACTTCGATGATCTTCTTTGAAATCTCAAAAAATATAACCTTGAACTTTTTTGCCTATCATAAATTTTTCTGAAATTTTCTTCTATTATGAAGACAAGCAAGATATTTTACATGATCGAGTTAGGTGAGACACCCCGTATAGTTGTGCGTCGGTATAGCCGTATGCGTAAATTGAGAATCGAGTACTCGACATTTTCGGGTTCTCGCACACCTCTATTTCGCCGCCCACCGAACCCGACGGACTGATGCAAAGCTAATGGGAGTTCCATGACGGAAAAAAAGATGCGGCTCGCTGAAACGACAATATACTTTTTGCTCCTCCCGGCGATTTCGTTCGGGGCTGAGCGACGTTCTCGTTAAAAGCCCCGCCTCGTTCGCCGCGGATCTTCCAAGACGCCCGGCCATTAATTGTCGATCAATCGTGTACGACCATTAGCGAGAATTACAGTCTTCGGAATTTCGTGCGAGAGGATCGTTCACGGCTCGGTGGAAATTTCGGGATTGGTTTTTTTTCCCTGACGCGTTTCCTTCGGCATTCTTCCGTCAAACTTGAAATATGAATTATGGTTCGTTTCTTTTCTTAACGCTGTGACAGCAAACTCAGCCTCCAGAGACTCTAGATCAAAGCAATACTTTTGATGAAAGTAGGAAAATTACGTTTTCGTTCCATTTCGTTCCGAGTAAGAAAATTGGACACGATCTCATTGTCCGTGTTGAAGATCTCTTTCACCTTTACCGCATACTAACCTTTATTTCACACGCACGCCGTTCTTTCGCCTCTGGTAAATACCTCATAAACAAGCATTTTCCACGACCATTTTGGCCCGTCTACGAAATAAGCTGTCATCCATCCTCCCTGAACCTCCGTCTAACAGACTCATTTCTTAGGTATGAGCATTTTAAATGTTCAACGACGTACTAACAGAATTTCGTCATAGGCACTCATTGCTCTCCTACTTTCGTTTAAAAAATTACTATAATCACTTGTACAAATTAAAGGAAAGAAACATGTCTCATAAATTCTTGTTTAACTCTTTGCACTCGAAGTGTGCTATCATTTCGATCTTAGTAAGGAACAGTTTGTTTCTTTGTTGTATACAACCATCTACGACATTGTGACTTACTTTTACAAGACAAAAAATTTTACATGCGTCATTGAGAAATTAAAGATAGCACACCTGGGCTATCTTTTTGACGAGGAGTCTAAGAAGAAGTACAGATGGCAGATCGGATTGATAGCAGATCGAAAGCTGTCGGATGGTCCAGAGATCGGACAGGGGATCCACGTACGAGAAGGTCGCGAGAGTCTTATAATACCTACATTTATTTCTTTTGTCGTAATCCTCGAGGCCGAGAGTGGTCTTATCGAGCGTTTCTAAAGAGGAGCGTGGAGTAGGTTGCTTCGGCCGAAAAGGGTCGAGTGCAATTAACCCAGGAAGTGGCGCGGGGTCGCGGGATATTATTTTTGCAGCTCTCCGGTTCCACTTTTAATTTCGTCGCGGCCGCGCACGTCGTCGTCGCGCACTCCTTTCCTTCTCTCCCTCTCTCCCTTCTCAACCCTCCTTCTTCTCCTGCTTCCCCGACTTTGCCCGTTTAATTTGTCGGATTTACGGAGCGTTAATTCAATCAGCCCTTATTCGCGGGGAAGTTACGACAATCTTCTCGGTCGCGGAACAGTGAGCCATTGTTCCCGGGCATTTTCGCCGCTAATTCCCCGCTAACCGTCGCGAAACTTCGATTTCAAACGACGAGGAATGACGTCCCCGGTTGAATTGCTCGCTTCCTTCTGGTTTTTCATTGTACACTCCGCGACAGAAAGATGGCACACCACGAAAATTCAATGTTTTCATCATTTGGACATAATAAATCTAGTCTTTTTTGGTACTTATACATTTTTATTGCAAAATAAACTACATTACAAACAATAAAATTAAAGAAAATGTCCGTTTGTTTATGGAAACAAAAAATAACAAAAAATTGGTACGACAAAATGATGGCACATATACAAAAAAATACTTGATTTACGTACATAAAATATATAACATTATGTTTAATATTTTGTGTGGTCTCCCTTATTTGCTAGAACAGCCAACATACGTTTCGGAAGAGACTTAAAAAGCTTTTTAATATATTTTGGCCGTATTTTTGTCCATTTTTGTTCTATGCACGTTTTTAAATGTGCAAGACTTTGGACTTGTCTTCCGCCTTATAAACATGCCTTGCTAGTTGTGCCCAACAATTTTCAATTATGTTGAGATCTGGCGATCTCGCTGGCCACGTTAAGACACTAATTTTGTTTTGCTCAAAGTACTGCTTAACGCATTTCGCAGTATGCACACTTGCATTATCCTGCTGAAATATACAATTTTCCCCGGAAATTGTCTGTCCGAATTTAGTTAATTGTTCGTCTATCAAATCTATATAAATTTTGCTATTCATAGTTTTGTTTATAAATTTTACTTCGGTCACTCCTCGATACCCAATTCCGGCCCAAAGCATTACTCCTCCGCCACCCATGTTTCTGCGGCTTAATATCCTTTCTTCTTTCCGCAGGTCGTCAAAATAGTGTGCGAAACCATCCGGCCCATCTAGATTAAACCTTTTTTCATCACTAAAAATAACACGACGCCACTTTTTTCTCCAATGTTTGCTCTTGAGCAAATTTCAAACGCTCTGATTTATGCTGAGCGGTTAAAGGTGGTTTTTTTTCAATTTCATTCGAACTAAGTGCGGACATTCTTTTATTATCCTTTGCACATTACGCATATTTGTGTGTACGCCAGCTGCTTTAGCAATTTGTCGTGATGTTCCCGAAGAATTCAAAGCTTCTTTTAAAATTGTACGTTTTCCGCGATTGCTTACTGCTTTCGGTCGACGGGAACTCTTTTTTGTACCGTATGTTTTGGGATTTTTTAATAAATTATACACCACTTTTCTGCTCCGATGTATAATATGTGCAATTTTCGAAACTGAGTAATTCTCTTTATGCAATGTCAAAATTGTTTTTATTTCAGCATCGGATAAAGATTTTCCACTGCCCATAGTGTAGTTTCAATAGAGGATAATAAGAAACACACACAATATTTAATGCACAGTAACACAGTATACGATATAAACAGTCTGACGGTCTAGTGTCAACTGCAGAGAAAGAATTTTAAGACTGTGCCATCATTTTGTCGCTTCGGTGACCCCCGATGTTTACATTTAGACTAGAATCTGTAACCTGCGCTTAAATCTGCCGGTGTAAGTAGCCTCGAAGCTCCACCGAAATACATACACGGAGAGAAACATATCTTTTATCACAGTTTTCTGGAATAGCAATATTTACGGGTGTGCCATCTTTTTGTCGCGGAGTGTATGTACCACGTTCACCGTGACACGGTAAACGGGAGAACTTCGATCTGCCCGGGGTAGATTTCCTCGGTTTATTGCGCGTACTTTCGACTGGGAAATGGTACGGTTCCGGACGAAATTAAACGTCCCCCCCCCCCCTTGGCAATTCGCCCCCGCTGAAATGCCCGTTGATAAGGTGTACCTGCACCGTCGTGCATTTTTACGAGTAATCAAAACGCCATCGTGGAGGCAATCAAATATCACAAGATATAGACGGCTATCCGCGCGGGCGCTATCAACTGGTGCTTTTATTCCCAGCAGCCAGTGCGGCTGAGTATCTTCGAGTGTTTATAACAAACACCGCTACCTAGGTTCCAGCAAAATCAGTATCAAGATCCCCTTTATCCAACATGATCTCTTATCATTTTTGTTCTCGCCATTTGGCCCCTGGAAACTCTTATCTGCACACATACCAACACGGTTAACATTTGAAGAAAGATACAACCCTTGGCACACTCGAATGGCGACTGTAAGGCGTCACTAAAATTGTTGCATCATTATTCAAAATAATTTTTACATTATTGTTTGTATTTAATAATAGACGAAAAATTTCAGTATTTTACGGCTGAATTTCATCATTTTCCTATGTGTAACATGAAAAAATATATATAAAGGGGAAATTTTCTAGGTCGAAAGAAATGGTTCGTTTTGGCGTTAAAATAGGTTCGAGAGCAAAGGGTTAACCCTCGGATTCCTGCGAGTTCTAGGCCTATGTCGGGGTCATTTCACTACAGCTTTCTTTCTTTCTTTATATAATAATAATAATAATAATAACAATGTAATATAAGTAATATAAGTATACTATTAAGGTGATTAAAACTTTGAATTTAAGAAGGTTCAATTTGATTTGCAAGAGAACAAATTTGGTCTGCAAAAAGATGACTTTGGTTTGCAAAAGGGTGACTACGATCTGCAAAACCTGTCTATTCTATTCTAACCGGGAGATAGAAAATTTTCGATACAGCTTACAGAGAGCGTGCGGCTGAACGTCGAACGACGAAATATAAATATAGTGCGATTACTGTGCACGTTTCGAAACCATTGGAATCAGGCTACGTGTTCCGCCACGTATGCAACCATTTAGCAAAATATTACGCGTACAATGGATCCTCTTGACGCAGCAAGTGGTACGAGATGGAAATACCGGGTACCGGTGATCCCACGCGTTTGATGGCATTTATTGGCCCGTTCGCGAGAATAGAGTCGGTTAAAAATTAACGGTACGCGCAGGCCGAGGGCTACGGGACACGCACAGTGAAAAAGTTAATGGTCGAATTGAAAAGTGCAGCGGAGAAATTGACTTGTCAATATCACGAGCCGATAGTGCTTTACGGGGCGCGATGAATTTTTTAACAGGACGTTTCCTCCGCGCCGAGCCGAGGGACAGTTTCATAAACGGGAATTAAGTGGATTTCTCCGTGCATGATAAATTGAATAATGCATATACACGCACTGAAGATGACACTTTACAAAAGAGATTTAATGGAATGCCTGTCCACCGGGAGATTAATGGGGACATTAATGGATTCAATCCTGACCAAAGATTTGAACGCCGCGAGCCGTCTTTATGCACACGGTCAACGCGCAGCTAGTTAAATTGCAAAATATAATTACCTCGCTTGAAAATCGAACTGAAAGGTGTGACTGAATATTCGCAGAAGTGCCGATTGAATAAACCAAAAGTTATAATTTAGTAATGCACATTCCGTAACAATATCTAATTAACAGACTGCGAATCGTTTCATGCAGTAATATTTATCATATCAAATATCACTATAGACAACACGGTGAAATTTCAGTAAAATTGAATATGATTTCTATTTTCGTATTGACGTGTTAAAATTATTGTTCGAGGAACCAACTTGTTAAAATTTCAGAGCAATCGGGTAAGTAGGTTTTGAGATTTTATTTACTCTGGGTAAAAAAAGTACATTTCGAGGAAACCGCGGTTAAAATTTTGCGCTGACACCGCTACTCCGAAGTATCATTCTCCTGGAACGACCTGGAATGTTCTGTACTTTTAAAAAATGCAATAAAAAAAAACCGATTTTTTGACCCGTTTACACGAGACAGCTACCCCGAGTTACGACAAGAAAATTTATGTAATCTACCAGCTGTCTCGTCGGGATAATAAATATTTTGTCGGCAATAATTCTGCGGCCAACCTCCGTTCGGTAGCGTCAATTGAATTCGCAATGCATAGCCCGAGCCATAGCACGGGTCATGAGGCTATCGTTCTAGTCGAATAATGGAGAATGTGATCAAAACTGATCAGACTCCGTAAGCTCGGCAATTTGCAGGAGACCTCTAAATCTCACACGAGTTTCAAATGTTTGAAGAAGTTCTCCTAGCCATACCCACCGCCATCTTCTCAACGTGTGCCCACGAGCCGCTAGTTTAGTGTTACTTTTGCATATCTAGTCAACCTCAGCGATTCTCCTCTGGGCTCCCTTGGGGGGAGGATTTTGCGAGAGCTTCTAGTTGTTACTTATGGTCCTTCTAAGGACAGCAAACAGTCCACGGTGGAAGTTCCTTTAAGAGCCTCCGGGGAGCCTTGGCAAAGTCCTACACTCCCATAAGGAAATTCACCTACGAGATTTTAGTCTTCTTGCAAAACCCTCTTGAAATCCTATGAAAACGTTAAAAAAAGGTCTCCGATATACAAACAAAAAAATGTCTCGAATAGCCTCCACAAGATGTATCGAGAGTAGTGTCGCTAGAAGATGCCCACTTAGGTATCTGTTTCCTCTCCTACTTTTCCCATTCCACCACCATGAAAGTCCCCCACTAGACTGTAGACTGTAGGGACAATTGACCAAAAAGTGGATTTTTCGGAAATTGAAAACCAATCAATTTGTGTTGCTTTGTAAACGCCTGTGGACCTCGAAAATTAAGAAATTAATGAAATTGAATAAATATTTTAGTTACTATGATCATTTAAAGTTGAGCGTTTTGAAAGAAGCATATTTCACCAGGCAAAATTGATTAAGTTCTTTACGATGTCCTCATCGTTTCGTCCCATATTTTCTCTTAGTTTTTTTCTTTGTATGATATAAAGCATCCCTTCCCAATAAGAAATCAAATGTTGAATTAATAAAAAAATGTCATGTAATACTTCAAACAATTTCCTCGCTTTATGAAATAGACAAAAGAAACAAAAGCCGCTTGTACCTAATTCTTCAACAACAGAATGGCAAGATTAATTAGTATACTTGTTATTTTATCAATTAAATAAAATAATGATATTACTTTTGCTCGCAATATATATTTGTAACGTTGGATACCTTACTTAATAACATATACCTGTATATTTTATCAAAAATTCTGATAACATAGTTACATTATACATAAAGAAACTATAAGATTTGAATTTCCAATTATTATACAAAGGTTTTAATAAGGAAAGCAACTGATTCAACAACTACATACGAATTTATAAAAATAACTAACTAACAAATTAAACAAAAAATGTATTTTAACATGTCTTATTCGAAAGAGATTATTTTATAATATTTTTTAGTTCAAACCTCATGTCAATATCTCAAACAGTTCAAAATTTATACACAAATGTCTCTGAATTCTTCGATCGGACCAGTGTGGCGTTTAGAATCGTACTGTTAAATTTGAATCATATTGCATTTGGTAGTGGTACCTTGAGGACAAGCCCGAACCGGTAGTTACAATTCATTTTATTTATAATCTCTTGAACGATTCATATGATTCATTTCATTAAGTTGGTAACAGGTACCACACGCGGCAATATCCTAAAACTTGCGACATGTCATGTCATTGTTGCGTCCCCATCGCGCACGCGCAATGTGTCACGTATTACTCTGGTCATCAGAGAGGGGATACATTGTATTCTATATATAAAACTATTCTATATATATTCTATATATAAAGGTTCAATTAGAAGCTTCTGGAGTCTCAGTAAATGTTCTTTCGTGTTTCTTTAGGAACTCCAAGATAAAATCCAACGAAGAAACTCTAATGAGCTAGTAGAAAGATCCTTTGAGTCGCCGTCCTAGGTCTTCGGAGAGCACTTTTCGAAAGCTTGTACGAATTCTTGAGCACGATCAACTGAAAGCTCCCGAGACCTTAGAAAAGGCTTTTCGAGAGCCTTTAAGGATTCCAAGAGAAGATTCTTTTGAGAAGATTCCAAAGAAAGATTCTTCAATTAGCGACGGCAGAGATCTTGGATAGAAGTTTTTAAAATCTTATACTTCAACAGATCCAACTAATAGTAAGGACTTCTGGAGCCTTAAGAGTCCTTTCAAGTCGCTTGAAGGGTCCCGTGGAGAGTTCCTACCAAGAATATCTGGTGAATAATTAGAAAAGATCTCCCGAGAACCTCGGAACATCTTTCGACCAGGACTTTCCAAGAATCCTCGGAACTTTTTGCGGAAAATGTAACCAAGAGTCTCTAGGGACTCTTAGAAAAATTCATTCTAGGTCCTCCAGCGATTCTCTGAGAGGGTCCAACCATAAATCTTATTGGGCGATTAGGGAGGTGTTTGCAAGAGTTTTCAAGGGTCTCTTGGACGGCCCTAACAAAGAGTTTTAAGAACACCTTGGGGAGGTCCCTTCAGGAGTTCATGGGGTTGCTCGAGGTTTCCGGATCGCAAGGAATTGCTCCGGGAGACGCGCCATCTTATTTAATTTGCAGACGTGATTAGCACGATGACCACCGATCGTGCCACCACAAAAATTAGGTGCGACGAGAATGTTCCATTTCGTGAAACAAGAACCGATAAATGAATGGTTTAATGACAGTGGCAGTTTAAATCGCGAACCGAATGAATTCCGCCAAGTAATATGTATAATCTAATAATCTCCCTTGCGATTATTAATTAACCCCTTGCCCTACAATATCGAGTCATACTCGTGATGATATTAATTTCCTTTAAACCGAAATAAAATTCTGTATTAGCGTTGTTAATGTACAGCTATTCAAAAACATATAGGTATACAATAGATATACATTTTCTCCTGTTTCTAGGAAATTACGAATTACAAAACAGTTCTAATCACTGAAACCGTAAACTCAGTCGTAGTGCTGAGGGTTAAAAAAAGATTTCGAAGCTTTTTTAGAACGTAGCATATTCAAAAGGGTGGTTTCTCGTTCTAGGAAAAAAATAATATTAAAATCGCTTTGACGGCTTCAAAAACCGGTCGGACTATTTCATTGGTAATGTAAAAGTAACAGAAATACGAGTTTCGACCAGCTTTTGACGATTTTGGCTCACTGTGGCGTCGTCGCCGAAGAGTCAGCGCCGGACTCGGTGAAAGTTATTACAGAGAATGTTCTTTTTTAATAAAGAGGAGCAGCAAAAATGCGGTGATAATTGCGAAGCCACGGGAACTAATGCACGGCATTCGAGCATGGCGAACAAGCACCGCGTTCCATTGAAAATTGTGCCCGCAATTCGTTTCCTCGCTGTCGTCGGCGATTTAAGGCAGCTTCGCGCGAGTTACCAGCCGGATTAGAAGAGAAACGACTCTCGTTCAATTAATACACGGCTAACGGATAAATAGAGCGGCGGCATGAGATCCAGTCATTAACGAGGCACACCGGCGCGGTGCAGCGGTACGACGAGGGCGTGCGGATCAAGATCTATTATTCGGACCTCGATAAACTCAGTTTTACGATCTATTTGATACGCATAAAAGAACCACGTTGCTGAGGATTCAAGCTGAGAAGCGACCGGGGTTATCAACGTTCCATCGTGCCAAATCGCTGTGCTAACTACCCACTGCTTCGCGGATTAGCAATCACAGCTAATGTGGACAAATTGTAGTTGGCACCACCGCTTCTCAGGTAACTACAGTAAAGTCTTGATCTAAGCCGAACGGTGCTGCACGATCTTAGTCAGTTCGCCTATCCCTTCCACTAGGGGAATACCCCGCGAGGGGCCAAGAAGCTCGAGACTCAGTCGCCGAGTTGTGTAAACATGCCGCGTAATCCGATACCGGGGCAGGTATATCGGTGTGAACCAATACTAATCCGGTTACAGAACTTCTTTATTTTTCATTATTTTTTTATGGGACTTTCACCAACTGATTCGTGGCATTTTTCGGATTCAAATGACACTAAACACGATATAATTTGAACTGTATTTAGTGGTTTATATGCGCTGTACTTTTCTACGTTCGGCACGGTCACAAGAAAATAGTAGCCCTACACGATCTATGTCACAGCACGGACCCGAGGATTGGGCTCGGAACAAGACTGTACTGTAATAAGATTTTTCCGAGCATAAATCAATCTTAGGATAGCCCTTCGGGAACGAGGTCTGTGTTACGAAATTGATTTAGCATAGAAGGATCATGATGGGGATGCTATTTTTTCTAAATGCAAAAAAATTTATAATTGTACATTTCATATAAGTTTTTATGAATCAATATATAATACTTTAGTTTTTGGTGCATAGTTTGAGTAATATTTGAATATCAGTTTAAAGTTTTTAAACTTCAAAAGAACAGTAGTGAAAGATTTTAAATCGTTTTTATCGATCCCGCGCAAGATTTGTGAGACCAATGTCCACACAGTTGACATGCAACCACCGGTGGATTGTAAATACAATTCATTGCAATACAAACATTTGAAATTTCCTAGTTCGAATACCGAGTTTTTTTTTATTTCTTTCTATTTATTTTTCAAAAGCGGATGATCTGGATCAGTAAATTTTCTTTTCTCCGATAGTTTACCGCTTTTGAATATATATTTGTTGCAAGTCCTTTCGGCACGAGAAATAAGATCGACGCAGCACGCGCACGATTTCACAGATCTAAACTAAAACCGCGTGCTCCCCCACTAATTTCTACCAACACCCTAACTGTTGCAATACAATGGTGTCCTTTTTGTACGTTCGACAAATGTCTAGAATTTTTCGATTATCGTTTTCTTACGATACCCCATCGTATCTCGCTACCCCATTGTGTCCTCCCCTCCCTGCCCTACATGTGGTCAGATTGTTAGACACTTCCAACAGTTACTGTTTACGAGTTATAATATAAAAATAGTTGTGGGAACCATCAAAGCCCTGGATTACATACAGATTATGATAACGTCTGCAGTGTCGTGCAGATTGTACAGAAATAAACGTTAATAACCGGGCGTTGTTTTTGCACGGTTAAAGAAAAAGTAAACCACTTGTTGTGGTAATTCTTATTGTTATGTGAACATTTTTGTGCACAATATTTACTACACAAGACTGAGTAGATTAACACGCTGACCGCACTCATTGTCAGATAAATTCCGCAAAGTCACAGTAATTTAGTTAATAAGTAGGATAGGTGAACATTTTTTTCACCTATTGGGAGATCGGTTGAAGTTACAACAAGACAAAAATGCTATTCATTTTCGTTAATATGAACGTTACTAAACAAATTGATATATGTTAGATATGCATCAAAATCCGCAGTCTATTAATGAGAAACTGCAGAGCTGAAGTAGATCCCGCAAATTCCAATGGAAATGCTCGAACAGGTTACAGCAAAAATGAATTTTTAAGGGAATTATATGAACGGTGATGGAATATCTAACGCAGGCTATTCGAAACGTGTGGTTCCATTGTGTTAAACATTCGGTCGAGACTCGAACCGAGGACGAAGCCAGTGTATTCGGAATCCGTCGTGAAAGATCGCATCATCTACAGACCGAATTCTAGCTGGCAGACACGAGTTCCTCCTGCATTCTTCGAAAATATCGATTCCCGATGCTGGCCCGGACTCACCGAAGATTGATGGTGGCTATATCGGGTGTAAGTCCATCGGTCGAAACCCCTAATTGTTCCTGAGGGTGGACGAAGTCGTTGGCTCCTGGGATTGACGACCATTGCGTCTTACGAGGGTGCCGGTTTACGAGGCCGTCTGGTGCTAACGAGGCCATGGTTTCATATGAAAATATGGGCACCATCTCATCGTCGTCTTCTTCTTCTTCCTCCGTTCCGCTATACCAAGCTCTCAATGAGTCTTCTCTACAGGCCGTGTCAGAACATTCGGGCAACAACTTCGTTGGTGGATCCAGCTCGCTGAAGCGAGGAGGAGGAAAGTTTATACATGCTGTCCTGTTCCAAGTTTCCCACACAATTACGATAATATCGCGATATATGTGAAAACTTAGGGTCCGAAACGCCGCTCGTGTCGTGCAGGCACGCTGCTCCTTGACCTCTCGCCGCTAGCGTCCTCCTAGAAAAAAGATGGCGAATAAATAAAACATCGACACCTGCGCATTCGGTGATACGATATTAACCCTTTGCACTCGAAGCTATATTAACTCCAAAACGAAACATTTCTTCAAATATATAGAATATTTCCCTTCTATATATATTTTTTACATGTTATACACTCGAAAATGGTGCAATTTACAATGCTGAAGTGTTTAGTAATTTATTAAATACAAACAAACTTAATAATGTAAAAAATATTTTGAATAATAATACAAGAATTCTTAGCTAATGTTAAGGGTTAATCCTATGATAGAAATTTGTTGTTTCGAATGATTTCTTTTGTGCAATTTTTTCCTACATATTCGTGATACTTTTCTGATCGATGTGACACCAAACACTGCGCAATTTGAATCACACGTTTAATTCGGGATACTGTGGAGCCTGGATTATCTGTACTAGTCAAGTGGAACAATAAGTGTTCGAACAATAGAACAGTTACGTAGATATAGTCTAGTAAATTATATACTATACTATACTATGCTATAATATACTATACTGTACTATACTAATTGTACTGAACTATACTATACTGTCCTATATATAAGCGGAACTCATAACTAATCAATTATTTTGAAATCTAAAACAAACTTTGTAGTAAATTCAGGTTTTCATTTCTTAATTTCTAATAGCAAAACAAATTCTTTGCAAATAAGTAATTACTTATGGGTATCCCTAATACTACAATATAATGGTTCCAATCAGAAAAATCTCACGGGTACGTACAAAACAGTATTCAGTAAATTCTTGTATTAATGTCGGAGGTAATTTGATTTTAATGCAAGAGATTCAGAGCAACTTCAACTAACCACATACAGTTTATTTCCTAAAAATTCATCGTCGTTTTCCGAGGGTTAAAATACATCCACTCGTGGTTTCGCGGCGTGAGCAGAGTCTGAGCAGGTGCAAATGGAAAACTCACGATACCGGCGATCGATACGCGGCTTTTACAGTGCTTCCGTGTCTCGGAATAATCGCCGGGGTCAGTATGCGTTTCCAACCGGATACTGGGGCGACTATCGCGGCCTGCCCCCGAGACTGTGGAATCGTCCTGATCGATTCGGTATTGCGGGTTAGGGCAAACAGAAAGCAGCTACATTCCGGCGACTGCTTCAACGTCGCGGCGACTCTCTGCTTGCGGATTAATCCATCGCCGGATTGCTCAGTAAATATTGCTCTTATCTTGCTGCACGCGCGACCCGAGCATCCGTCCCGTGACGCTTTCATCAATGAAAATGATTGACGAACGACCAACAGTTCCGTAGCAGCTCCGATGAGCGCATAATCCTGTTTATGGAACAGTGCATTATCACGCTCCTCGGAATTAGTTGTACACAACATTCCAAGATAGTACAGTGATTTCTTCATATATGTCCCCGAGGTCTGGATGATAAACGTCGCGGAATTATCCCCACTACCGCGTGGTGCACCCCGTGATGACCTTGAATATCTTGGTAATTTCAAACAATACTAGAAAATATACAACCCTTGGCACTCGAAACCATTTTAACTCTAAAACGAAACATTTCTTACGACCTAGAATATTTCCCTTCTATAGATATTTTTTCATGCTATACACACGAAAATGATGGAATTTACTCGTACAGTACTGAAATGTTTAGTAATGTCTTAAATGCAAATAGATTTAATAATGTAAAAAAAAATATTTTTAATAATGATGCAGGAATTTTTAGTGGCGCCTTACACTCACCACTCGAGTGCTGAGAGATAATATATCGAGAATTTACTGTACTTCAACAATTCGAAGTGGGTTGCAACTTCGAATTTTAAAGAAAAATACGTTGTAACGCGCACAGAGAGAAATCGAACATTTAGTACTTTATTTATAATCTCATTTTTCTACTATTATACTTTCTTGGAAGAACTAAATTGTACACCAAGGCCTAAAATATTGGGGGTTAAGGAGACAATGTAGCGACGCATAAAATCTAGATATTGCTTCGAGACTGACTAACGAGCTGCAAACAGAAGATTAAATTTCGTAGTAATTTTATAATTAATTTTGAGAATCAATCTGAAAGTGATTTATCCAAACTATTACTTCTCCTCCCATTCACGACGTCCAATTCGGAACGAAAATGATTTGTGTTTGATCGCCAATTGCGCGCAAGCTTGATGAGTTACGTTTATGAATCTGCGGGTTGATTGCAAAGTAAATATTACCGTTATCTAGCTCGCATGCTACAGCGAGAATGGAGGATTTATTTCCCAACGTATTTATGAATGAAAATTATCGACGAGCGGGAAACACTCATGTGTAGGCTTCAGGGAGAGAGCACTGTTAATAGAATACAACGCTTTGCAATGGTGTATGTTTGCGAAGTAATCCCGGAGTAGGTTGCAATGTAAATGTTGCTCTTACAAGCTACGCTGACTATGCATCGCAACCGACATACTGTACTACACGTGTACGATCTTAATTCCATATGTCGAACATTCTTTACAAATAAACAATTGGATCCAAAATAACATTATTTCGAACTATTATTGCTGACAGAAACTAGTCCATATTCTTTAAATTTCTAAAAATTATCAACTTTATCATTCGAACTGTACTCTTATTTTTATGTAAGTAAATTTCATAACAATAATATAACGCAATTTTGAACTTCAAATGCTTGTACCTCCGGTGTCAATTTTCGGAGACGGTTTTCTTTCTTTCTGAATTTGATGTCTCTTCTAGCTTGAACGTTTACCAGCGAAAAATATATTAAGGGGGAAACCTTGTGTAAATGGCCTGTTTTTCAAGAATTATTTTTGAAAAATGTAATGCGTAGATTGATTTGAAATTTGAGGTATTATTAATTCACGTTATACTGTAAACAAAAATATTTTTTAGAAATTTTAATCGTTAACATCAATGGTGCAATGGCGGCTTGAAAATGGCGTCCTGAAAATGCGCTGTGCTGCGTGCAGTGCACAAAAATGATCTCAAACGAAAAAATCCAAGTAAAGTTTATATAAATACGCACAGCTTTATTTTGAAAATAACGTACAAGAACATTTCTGATCACTAGACATCGGATCTTTATGCATTTATGGCTTATGGAAATGTTAAAAAAATGCTATAATATAAAATTCGAGAGAATTTAACACGATTTTTATTTGCTTTGGATCTACAAAGGCTGTCCCCATTAAAAATAAAATTTTATTTCATTCCACTTTCTTAAAATGTTTCTATAAAAATTGGAAATTGCATAAACATCCGATGTCTACTGATCACTTTCTAACTTTTCTTATCGTATTCCTGAGGAAATTGTCTATCGATTTAAACAAAAAAAGTGCTAAAAAATTTCACTTCACACAAGGTTTCCCCGTAAGCTTAAGACTTCGATGAAGTCGGAGAACGTTTTGGGACAACCATCTTGTTTCACTTAAACGTCATCGACGCGCGTATTACAGTATTGGAGCAGAATATTCATTTGACGATAGCGGCATGATTGAGAGTCATTGGCAATTATTCGCCAGTTGCGCGAAAGCTTGAACCATAAAGTATGGGTGCCGGTGGTTATAGAACATGTGTTTTCATGCACAACAGAGTTTCCACAAACGTGATACAGAATTGCTTAAGCCGCCATACGTGTTTCTGCTTCGCACCTCTATTTTTTTTTTCGCGTTTGGGCTGAACCCTGTTACGAGAAATTCCCGAATACCATGCAACGTTGACATTTCAATGTTTATCCCGTTCACCGATTGCGTCCCGTTCATCGTAGAGACACGAGCCAGTTTTTCTGTACACGTATCCCTGATTTTTCTATACGCATACCCTTTCGAAATCTTGATGTATTTACATTGTTATTGCGCATCGTCGATTTTTCATTTTACCCGCTTCGCTCTGTAACATTCTTCTCTTTTTCCCCGCAATAAAGGCTACACACATACATTTCGCGAAATTGCTCGCCGCAGTACGGAAATCGTTCTCAAAATTGCATGCCGAACCACCGTGCGAGATTCATTGTTGTGTTTTATATAGTTACCCGACTGAATACTAAAAAAAAATGAAAAAGTTTTGATGCTGTTGTGCGTTAACTTTGAATATTTTTTGCCACGAAGCCGAAATATCTTTTTCAAACAAAGGAAAAATAGTAATTTATACGAACAACTGTCTGTCGCGATTCCAGCTACGTTTTGTAATTTTTCACTTTTCTGTACAGGGTGTCCCAAAAATGTTATATCTCAAGGGGTGATTCCTAACGGCATTTGAAGTAACTTTTTTCTTTGCGAAAATGTATTCCGCGACTTCGTGAAGGAGTTATTAACGAAAAAGACGGACCAATCGGAGCGCGGATACAGCAGGCAAAATCTGACTCAGCCAATGGCAATTCTGCTATATCCGTGCTCTGACACACGGGTCCGTGTTTTTCGTTAATAACTCCAGTTAAGCGCGCTCGACGTCTATACACGTCAATCCAAAACTCTATTGCGGTGCCGTTGACGTTAATGAATTGTTAATTTCTTATCGAATAAAAACGTAATTTTTTCGCACTTTGCTTTACTTTTTTCGTAAAATTTATAACAGCGGAATTTGGCCTGCGTTCGACGTGTATATTCCGCATTGCATGATTTTAATTCCGCGCCGTGGGGGATTTCTGAAATTAAACTCCGCAGTTAACTGCTTAATAAAGCCGCGGAGGACATTCTCGCGAAGGAAAAAGTAACTGGAAATGATCTCAGGAATTATCCCTTCGAAGGAGGTACATTTTTGGGACAGCCTGTGTGTAGCTGTAGTAATGTAATCGACAAAATAGGAGAGAGGATCGATCTGTTCGTCACTTTCGCGTTTACCGAATTCAACCATGGTCGCCGCAAACTTGCCAAAAACGTCCATGTTCCAGGATTCCGCACCGTTACCCTACATTCCGCGGAAACGTTTCCGAAAATCCGACAGGTTTCCAGCCGGGACCACGAGCGTGTTCCCATAGTGATCGTTTTAGCGAACCATGACAAAACCATACGGTGTAGGCAGTAGCTACATCCCGAAGTCGGAGGGTGTGCGAAATCTAATTTTCTCCGAGACGAACGTGAAGGAAAACCGTAATCGCGTTTGTCGGGCGAATTTTTACGTTGCGGTGCTCATAATTCTCCGGCCATCGGCGCCCGCCAGGAATCGTAAACAGGACTGCATCGGCGAGGGATACAAGTTTTATCGAGTCCGGGGACGCAAGGCGCATCGCGAACGAGCATCCGACCGCTCGCGCCCGTCGAAACGAACAGTCGGCGTCCATTGTGCCGTTATCCGGGCGAAATTGCGAAATTGCTAGAAAATCGAGCCTCCGGGCGCGAATCCACTTACCGGAAACCGTCGCGTCCCGTCGCGGCGACCGGAAACTAACGCGTTACCGCGGGGATTCGTCGTTGCTCGCGACAGAACTCGTTATTTATCGCGAGCTATCGTATCGATTACGATTCGACCGCGGTTCACCTCCTCCGCAGTCGCGCGAGCAAGGAAAATACACCGTCCCACAAAAACGGGGTTTTCTGGTCTACAGTCCGCGACAATACTATAAGACATCACTTAAAACGAAATAATTATGTATCGCATGAAAGGATTTCATCGTCTTTCATGCAGAGTGTTATTATTTACTTCTGAGGACGTCGTTCCACGCACTGTTTTCGTTAGAATTTCTATGAACTTGAAAGCTACACAAGCTTGACCTCTTTGTTAGCTGCAACAAATCTATAAGACAGTTTCTCGCAAACAGTGAAAGCGAAAAGATCGTCAATGAAATATTCTTCTAAAGTGTCAGCAATTGAAGTAAATAATTTAAATAAAACCTGAAAAATATTAATCATCCTGCTATATTTGTGTTTATACAAAATGTCACGAGGAAAAAAATGAGATGTAACAGAGATTAAAATTATCAATAATTTGATGAAAATAAGCTGTACGTGTTCATTTTTTACAAAAACATTACCTGTCTTATAGTTTTGTCGCAGTTAATAAAACGTAAGTTGGTGTTACTTTTAAATTGTTAGAAATACTAACGAAAACACTGCGTTAGACGACGTCTCCAGAAGTAAATAATAACACTCTGTATGTATGTCTTATAGTATACTCTGTCTTATAGTATTGTCGCGGACTGTACAGTGTCATTTGACCCTTTGACTGCTAAAGACATGCACCTAACAGGATGTTCACGCTTTTCTTGCTAATAATAATTATTAGAAAGAATTATAAGGAGAAAAGGTAATACCGGTTTTTGCAGGGAAGGGCACAGCGGCTTGAAATAATTGTTCTTACGTGCAATGCACGCTTGTGCAATGCCGTTTCGTGCTGTTTTACAAATGATTTTACACGGGAACTGCGTTAAACGATGAGAAATTTTGTTGAACCGTGTACGGAGAGCATAAAATGACGAATGTGTGCAAGTGAAAAAATTCCCTGCACCTTTTTAATATTTTTTATTAGAACATTAAAAAAGACGGACGTAAAACTGGTGGGACATTTGACCTCATTTCTGCGACATGTTAAAAGTTTACGATCCTGTTGCAAGCCTGCTCTAATCCAGGAAAATGTGAGAAACCTTCGAGGAATTAGCTTTCATCTTAGAACTGAATATGACTTTTTTTGTGTTGATATTATTCTGTGCAACTGACGATGATACTCGATTTATGATTTTTCTTTCTGGTACCTTCAACGCGCATGATTTCTTTGAAACTTCTATGGGACCTTGAATATAGAACACGATTATAAAGATTTGAAGATGAAAATCAATTTTACGAGCACTTTACACATTTCCGCCAGAATTTTAGGATCGTGCGGCTGACGGAAACGGTAGTTCGAGAATTCGATGAATAAAATATGAATGGATGTTTGAGAATTTATTCAGAGAAGTCTTTAGAGAATTTATTCGGCGTTGTTGGATCTTCAGGCTGACAAAAAGACAAACTAAAAATGTAGAGGAAGATGTAAATAGAAAGAATGTATGTAAATATGAATACCGAGTAGTCTGTAAATATACTTTCAAATATGGTTTCTATAGCCGTGTCTGACCAAAGCCGACTGGTTCCACTTGTCAGACACGTTATTTGCTTGCTATGAGTGGTAGAATGCGTATGTTTACGGAATTTCACGTTTTTATAGGATGTCACAAAAGAATGGAGTTACATAGGATTTTATTTTCATGATCAATTGTGCCAGAATAAAAATAACATTGTAGAATCCACCCATCGGTGAATTGGAAACACGATTCATTGCAATACAAACATTTATAAATTCCGAATTCTGTAGATTTCTGTACTGTTGCATTTTATTTCTTTCTATTTTATCTTTTTTTTTTTCAAAAGCGGATGATCTGGATCAGTAAATATTCTTTTTTCCGGTAGTTTACCGCTTTTAAATATATATTTGGTGTAAGTCCTTTCAACACGCAAAATAGGATCGATAAACGTCTAGAATTTTTCAATTATCGTTTCAGTCAGATTGTTGGACACTTCCATTAGTTACTGTTTACGAGTTGTAATATAAACGTAGCCGTGGGAACCATTAAAAGCCCTGGATTACATACAAGATTTATCTGAAATAAATGTTTTTCTTCTGTTTATTTCGTTTATTCAATCGGATACCTAAGATTCTTAATGCATGTTGACTCAAAGAAAAGATCCACGAGGGAGGAGCACTTAATCTAAACAATGTACTGTAATCAATATATGAAATTAAACGAATGCAGCAATACCAAACGGTATCGTATACCCTATTACGATCCCATGACTTCAACGTGCACTCGTCATATCAGAATTATAAAAGCTATTGTATGACATTGTGCTCGCCGTGGATTGAAATCATACGAGATTGAAAAGGATTGGCACGGCTGGAACATGAAAGCTCGATGTTTGTTAATTAATCTTCGCGCTGCGACGGCTCATCCACGGCGTTTCAGCTGGGCCACCTGTTCTTGGGATATGTAATCGAGCGTGAGTTACATCGCGTAATGAGTGCGGATTTTGCGAACAGGGTAGCATCGGGGCGCATTAGCTCGGTTTGTCGGTCACGGGACCTGATTTCTGCAAATTGATCCTCGTCGTAGTGTTTGGGAAGCATTCTGCATGCTGCCGCCATCGATTCTGACATGGCTGTAATACGGCCCGAATCGCTCGAACTTACAAGCTGTTTCACAGATTCGCATCGTAATGCCGAGTACACAGACCGAAAACTTAAACAACAATTGAAGAGCTCGGGGCAACAAACGGTCAGCTCAATTTCGACGTGACTGACCACTTAGATTTTCGGAAATGTTCGGTGCAGCAAACAGTCAGAGCAACATTCGGGGCAACAAACAGTCTCAGACGTCTCATTATATGGCCGTTTGTTGAACCGAACTATCGAAAGAATTTGTTCTTTCACCATTTGTTGTTGCTCTGAGTTTTATGCCGATTAGGCCGGAGTCATTTCTGACCCACGTCAGATATTTCACTGCAGCTCTCTTTCGATATAAGGCGACGGCTCGGGACCTGCATGCGTCGTATTTCAGATGAAAAAGAAGAAGAGGGGATGGAGATTTTCTTATTTCGAAGTAGAAAGCGTAGTCGTATATTGGAATAAAATTTTACATTTTGACGGTCTCTCCGATTCTCTGTAGAAATCCATTCCCTCGTTAACCAGTGAAGGAATTATACACAGGCCAGCTTTACGCGCCACTTTTCATTCCGCTTATCTCGTTTGTAACAGACATCGTTCGCATTTTTTTTTCGTACCACTATGTCTCGTTTAACCATCCAGTCTAGCCGCAGATTCGTTCCGCGAAATTCGATGCTGAATTTATACGTTCGTTCAGATTGTTGTATTTCACGGACACGCGCGCCTGAATATTGGGAGCACAGTTCGCAAATTAACTGCGTTTATAAAATATTTTTGGACGATCTCCGATTCATCGCCGGAGAGATTTCAGTATATTTTTCGATAACCGTATCAATTTCAATGGGGATTCAATAATTCATTTGGTATTAACAACGCCGCGTTGACAGAGAGAGAGAGAGAGAGAGAGAGAGAGAGAGAAAATCCTGGTGGTCCATTTGACGCAATTAATCCCTACACACTCCTCAGAAATTCGTTCCTTTGTGAACTGCGGAAAAGGGAATTAGCGAATCATCGAACTCGAAATAAACGAAACGAATAATTTAATGACACTGCGCGCTGGCAATAATATTGTGCCAGTGTTGCGTCTCTTTGGTGCGCGCTCGCATAACGAGCCATTTAAAAAGACAAAGGAGCAACGGAGGTAGAACCGAGGAAAATTCATCACCTTCCGAGCCTTTGTTAAATAATACCACCGAAATAAGAATCATCAATTTTATAGTGATAAGATAGTCCGAGCAAATTTATTGTTTACCAGCCGTGTAAAAGATACCGCAATTCATTCCGCGAAGTAACTATAGAAGATCTAGTAAAACGCTGCGGGCATAAACGCAATGTGGAATCCTGGATATAAATGCGTTTTGCCTTTGGCGTGCAAACACCAATAAGAGTCGCATAACTTCAAATAAAATCACGACAAGATGGTACTGTGTTATTTCTTTCTCGAATCACCCTCGAGGTGAATTTGATTTGCAAAAGCTTGATCTGAAAAAAGGTGAATTTAATCTGTAAAAAGGCGGATTTGGTCTGTGTAATGGTTAATTTCGAGTGCAAAATCTGTCTTTGGATCTTTAGAGGACGTTATTCGTGAAAGTACGATGCATATTCGCGTGAAAACTCATTATTCAGCTCCGTAGTTGCGGATCTTGCGAACTCTGCCACGTATACTCTTTCATTTGGCTCGGCGGCGTCGGAAGATAGGAAAGAATAAAAGGAATCAAAGAACGAATAAATATGTATTAACCGACGCAACGTACGAGTCGAATCCCCTTTCACCGTAATTCCATCATCCCGACCTGATTTCGATTGCGTTTCGCTGCTTTTTCCAACGATCCGCCCGGAGCGGAATAATCGCGGCAGCTTTTTTCCGGCTGGAAAGCTGTAATACGCGGTGATATTTTCACGGAATGGCGTTGCCCTCGCCCCCAGAGAGAAAAAACCAGAAATTCGACGAAATGTACCGTACACCCTGTGTAGGTCTCCGTGCAATCCGAACGGATCGATAAAAATCGACCGCCCGTGCGCGTTCGCGTGTTAAAACCTCGTTAAGGACTAACCCTTACTTTCGCAATCGCAAAAGGAAAAGATTTTCGGAAACCGTTCGAAACATAACTACTACACTGCGGATCATTATGCACGGCAAAAATGGTCTACGTCAACTGCAAGAAATTTTAACCGAGTAGAAAATTTTCTCTTTCCACAATCACCTCAAAATGCAGAAACTAATACGTTCATATTTTTAAAAAAGCTTTCATTCTTTTAAATTCTTTACATTCTTTGTAAAATCCGCGGTCTGTTAATAAACCTGTCACCTTTGAACTTCGAGAACGTATTTATCGATCCTGAAAGAATGCAGCGTTATTTTTGTAACAAAAATAATTATATAATAAAACAAAATAAAATTGTTATGAAATTTCAGAGGAGCTTGTATCAAAGATAAGTAGGAATGGAACACCACAATGCCTGGGCAACTAACGTACCAAAACCAACCGGTAAAATATTCCATTAAGGATAAAAGATGATCATTTGTTTGCTCATTTGAATGCATTCATGGTGAATCCGCATGCGGAAAATTACAATAAAATATCGATTCGGTGAAATTCAACGTTGTTCGCGATTCCATGCTGTGTTCTGATCGACAGAGGAAGCAGACTCTTGTTCAACTTCAGTCATCATCAATCACGTTTGAACAATTTTATTTTGCAGAAAAATCCACGATTATAATCGTAATCATTCGATGTCTGACAGAGCGTAGAAGTATTTGTGATAAGAATTACAGTGAATTCTCGATACATGTCAACAACACGGGTGCAGAGATTTTTCTATATATGTCGCCGAAGCCTGGATGATAAACGTCGCGGAATTATCCCCACTACCACGGGAGAACTGCCATATATCGAGAATTGGCGACATGTATAGACAAATCACTGTGTATAGTAAAATTTTTTAACGAGAAAAAGTTGGTAAAGAAATTTTCATAGTTCCATATCATGTACGTTTACGCACACTCTATAAAAAACCAGAAAAATTTCAAAATCACGGTATCACGGTGAGAACCACGGAGTTGGAAGAGCTAACAAATAAAAAAGATGCAGTATGAGTAAAAATTTCATCGGAAAAATTAAATTCTGCCGAACTGCCGACGCAGTTCAGACGCGAGAAGAGTAAATGTATGGAAGGTATTGGCCAAGTTCCAAGTAAATCGGATGATTCGTTTTCGAGATATCATGGCAAACAGTCGAAACATCTTCGATTTGGAAAAACAAAATTAAAGTTTCAAATTCGGGGAGCTGCCAGCCAGACAGATCGATCTGTAATATTTTTGAGACAGGACTTTTCAAATATGTAGTAGTAAGAAAATGTTGGGAGGATAAAATTTGGTTTGGAACGGTTCAGGCAGGGAGACTTATTAAAGCCCTTTTAATGAGTCTTTGTTGAACTTCAAAAACTAGAGCAACGAACACTGGGAAGCGCGAGATACCGTGTCTTTATCTCCCGCTATTGTTATCACCTTTCAGTCCTTTCTCATTTCCGTCTCTCTTTCTCTTTCTCGGTTGCGTCGAAATTAACGCAACCTGTAAATTGCGTTTCTCCGTCGCGAGAAGCCTGCATCTGCATACTTTACCGTTCGTTACATGTAGCTCGTTTTGACGCAGTCACACAAATATTTATTCCCACCGTGTAGGAACCTCGATAGTATCGAGCGAAGCTAAACGCGTGCTAGTTGCCGAGCAATTTTCGGTGTCTAGAATTTCGCTGGGTAGAGAACGATTAGGCTGCCTCGATAATAGTCACGATTCAGCCCCAGGCTAGAAAGATAATCGAGAAATCCTAGAAATTAATTGCAGGTCCCATTATTTACGTAAGAAATTCCGCCTCGGTGGTTAGGAGCACTTCTCAGTTTCTCTGTACATCTTTTTTCGGCCAATCAAATTGCTTCAACGATGAAATTCTTTGCGATTGCGTGTGAAGAAAATTCAGTCATGATGCGATAACGAAGAAGAAGCAAGTGCTGATGAGTAAACACGAGAAATAACGAAATTGTTTGATCCAGAAAAGTGTAAGTTTCAATGTCATCCACTCCACGAAACGAGGCGAAATTCAATTCTAAGCGTAGACAGTACAGCCAGCGAATAAATTGCAGCTCAAGGGGCTAATGAAAAAGCGAGAATTTGTAATGGCGCAGGGGTGGCAACCATAAAAGGGGATCGTGACTCGCAGGAGGTTAGGAAACAATGAACCGGATCCCCATCGTCGTATGCTCGGGCTCCGAATGAAATTGTCCGAGTCGGTCGCGGAAGGGCCGTAGATTTTCTCGATGGGAAGCGTTGACTTTCATCGGAACACCTCTATCGAGGTTAACCCTCCGACGCCGGAGCTTGGGTACATTTTGACCCACAATATCAATTTACTCAGTTTCCGGCGATTAAATTAATTGTACATTAAAAACGACAGAAATACTAAAATCTGTGTGTAAAAAGCTGATACCAACACTGTACTGTAGTGCACGGTGCAGTGATTTCTTGATATATGTCGCCAAGGCCTGGATGATAAACGTCGCGGGATGATTACCACTATCGATTCCCATACCAAGCTCGAGAAGCCTCGGATGTCGAGGAGTGTAAACATAACGCGGCTCGGGTATGTCTCCTGGACGATACTTGACGCTGGCAAGACCCGTGTTGTTGACATATATCGAGATTTCACTGTATTCAACTAAAATCTTCACTGATAAGTTTACACGCGGATCAGCCTCTTCTCCCAACACTCAGTGTCTTGAGCTCGACGAAGTCACTCGCTACACAAGGACGAAGAATGGATGCAATGTGTGCAACGATTAGAAAAAGTAAACATGGAATGAAGAAAATTGTATCTTCAGTAATTGTCGTTTTACCTCCATAATAGTCCTCACCGATGAGTATCGGAGATTTTTCCTATTAAAATGAGTCCGTATTATCGGTTTAATCCTTTGCACTCGAGTGGTGACTCTGCAACGCCACTAAAGATTGTTGTGAATTAACACGTTGACTGCCATGTCACCCATATATGAGTGATGGAATTATTTGTTCAGGCTTTAAAATGAATTTTTACGTTAATATATTCATTGTACCAAATTTCATTAGGATCTGTAAAATGCAAGAAAGTTGGAGAACTACACAATATCATACATTTAATTTTTTTCAATTTCTATTTTATTAAGTAACTTACTTTGATTTCATGGAATTTTTGAGCTTTCTTGTTGGGAGATCAAAGTGTTAATAATCTAAATATTTATGACATTACAAAATTTGTGTTTAATAGATTACTAAACATTTAAATACTATATGTGGAAACCAGATCAATTTCGTATAAATAAAATGAAAATATTCTAAAGCGGAAGAAACATTTAGTTTTAGAAATAGAATAGCGCCGGGTGCAAAGAGTTAATACGGAGCAATGTACTGTGCGGGTTTCGCAAGAAGTCCGGTGAAAGGAATGCGAGGTTGATTGGTCGGAGTGGAAGGGTATGTCACGTTTCACAGGGCTAAAATGGTCACACATAGTATGTAGCGTGTCACATCAATGCCTAAACCGTTGAACTGCGGGAGCGTCAAGGGTGGGGATGGGAGGTTGTACTGTTCTGTGCCGTTCCATGAGGAATTACAGTACTGAAATCGATAAAAGTAGTCCGATTTACGTCGTGTTCGGACTTATTTTAATCGAAAGAATCTCGACTATCCGTTGGTACAATTTTAAAGCTACGACGACAATCGCTAAAAATGAAATTTCCTTTATTGCTTGTTCATTCTGTGCAATCGCGTAATGTAAATTTAACCGTGCACCACCGTACCTTGCGAACATGTGCGATAGACCGCTCCGCGGTGAATTACGGCTGGCGTGGTCGATAAGTCGCGAAGAAATGGGAATCGACCGCGTCCACTGTCGAGTTCTCGACAGCATAATGTGATTTCGGGGTAGGGCCGGATGCGAACGAGCCCTTTTTCGCCGGAAGGGCAGCCCGCGGAACGATTCCGTGTGTGCACGCGCGCGGAAAACCTGATTTCCCGGGGATTTGACTAAGTAACGAAGTTCCCCGGTCTGTCCGTCCGTATTCGGCGAACCGACGGGCACGACACTGTCAATTTGCACACACGTTCGGACCCTATTTCGCCACCTAGAGAGAGCCTCGAACTTGCGAGAACCGGTCCGCGGGGGCAATTAGTTTCGCGTTATCGTTCGACACGTTCCCGGAACGGCAGACGTATTTTTCATGGTAGCCAGCACCCACGGACCGGTGACGTCGAAAAATCCAATTCCGCTGACACGTTCGCCGGCGGAACGCCTCGCACGCGCTGCCATTGTCAACGAATTCGCCAGGGAACGGTGAATTCAATTGGTCGGACGCGTATCGACCGCGATTTCCAATAGTTTTTTCATGCTAGAAATATTTAGCCGAATATTGGCTGTATTGTCGGCAGCACACCGGCCAGATATCTTCTTTGTCATGTTAAAACGCGGTTCAACGGGATTCGTCCATCGCTGATTGCGTTAAACCCCGGCTTTGACGATTAATTTCGGACTTTGTGTGGCCGAGTCGGTGGCGAAGTCACTTAACCCCGTGGCCTTTCATTTGTTGCACAGTTAAAACGATTAGAACGTGTTTGTTCTTCGCAATTTATTATGGAAAAGATAAAATCTATATTTACTGTGTGTCCATGTTTGCTTTATTACACTACCGGCCATAAGTGTTTACCCACCTTCAAATTTCGTTACTATTCAAATAATAGGTATTTTATTGTTATGAAAATGTCCGTAGCATTAAATCCTAATTATAAGGCTAATAAAAAACATCCAAAATATTCTGTACATACACAATCAGGTACTGTAAATGAGTTTACAGCTTTTTATGAAAAACGACAATTTTGGAGTTCAGGTAAAGAAACCCATTTTTCTGAAATTTTTATAACGGTCAGTAGGGAATATGAACGCAGGTAATACAGGTATCTTAGTCTTCTCAAATTTCATACTGCATTTCATACTGCATTAAGCTTTCATACAGTAAACAGTTGATTTTCACGTGCCCAAAGAATTTTGCGAAAATTTCAAATAATGTCAGGGAGAAAAGAATTATCGATTGAAACGCGCGCTCTAATAGTGTTCCATCATAGCATCGGAAAAAGTAACAGAGAAATAGCAAAGTTATTGAAGCTGAACCGTAGAACCGTGGACTACAATGTTAAAAAATATGTGGGTGGGTAAACACTTATGGCCGGTAGTGTATGTGTATTCTGTTTGAAATTTTACGCACTGAAATTGTCAAACGTTGGAGCTCGTGGAAAATATGAAACATATATAAATAAATTATTATATAATCATGCTGCAGGGCGTCCGACATTGTTCATTTGTGGTGTTATTGCTAACATTTCATGTGCGTTCGAAAGAATGAATCCTCTTGCTCCAAGTGTTTTCGTTCGACTGCTAGAGGATGGATGATGGTACTCAAACCTGACAAACAAAGTTAGAAGCGGAGATCTATAAACTGAGGGATTATATCAAAGTATCGAGCGATTAAAGTGTGTTCATCTGTTGTTCAATTTACTAAGGGAGCAGCTACGCGGAAAGTTTCACGACCGTTGAGCTAAATGCATCTTGTTCGGCTGCCATCAATTCCCAGCGGTTAACGTCGGACGTGATTCCCGCCAATGTTCATCGATAACGAATGTACTAGAGGGGAAATGGTACTACGTAGAAGTCAGCATTCTGGAAAGAACTACTCTTCCTGTCAGGAAACTTTCTTTACCAGTCGAGACCATTGTTCCGAATTAAATCCGTTCAGATTTTCTTCTTCCGTTATTTTTCAGTTCCAAAAATGTGCTGGATCGGTCGATTATGAATTTTTTATTTTCACATGAACAAAATCTGTATTCAGCACGCTGGTTGCCAAATTATAAAGAACTCGAGCCCTCGACGCGTATATTTTAATTACACGTAGAATTGAATGCATAATTCAAGCAATATTTAACGTGTGCACACTCCCGACCATACGTAATTAAATGTAACTCAAACGGTGTTCGACGTGTTAACGATAATATACCACGGCCAACTGTGGACACGATGTATCATGATACAGTCATACTACGTCAATTGGGTAAACGTTTAATGCCTCAATCGTTGCTTGATTTACGGTCCCTCTCTAAAGCAACCAATTCCCTGAACTTGTAATTAGTATCGCGTTGTCCGCGCAAACAGTTTTAAATGTAATCAAAACCTTGCACAGTCACGAGAATTTTTGAACGCAATTCTGCGAGGTCTGCGGAGCATAATTTCGCGTCGAGGAGCCGGACATCATTTCCATGTTCTAAAAATGCTCGGACGAAGTTTATAACCAGGGACCAGAAGTAACATTTACTCACAAATTTTCTACGATAAAAATCATTAAGAAAAAGTTGATTGCTATGGAAATTCAAGATAATCTGTACAAAATATACAAAAGTTCGAAGAACAAAACGATTTTTATACATTTTGGTTGCAAATAACAGTTATTAGTGTCCAAAAAATAAGATGAACTTCTGTCGTTGATAACTGTTACGAGTAGACTGCGGATCTTTATGCAAATTAAAAATTATCTGCATCGATTACAAGAAATAGAAACTAAGTAGAATGTTACGTCTTCACTCGCCAAAATTTTTTTAATTATCCTACAATTTCAAATTTTATCTAGTTAGAAATAAATTTTTCTCGGTGATAACTGTTATAAGAGAGCGAAATGAATTTCTCTCAACATGTACCAACAAGAGAGAAAATTTTCGGTTTCTTATAATAATTATTTGTAACCAATACGATTTTAGTCGATGAAATACTTATTATTCCACAACTTTTTTTCTTTGTGCTTATGACAGTTATGGTCCTTGTTTATAAGCCCACGAACATTTTCCGAAAAAAGAAGTGACGATGACGAACGAGGCGAGAGCTGTCCCCGAGCTTTCAACGCATTAAGGGGAACAAATTTTCCAAACAGCGTCTCGAGGAGACGCATGTTTTTCGCGAATAGCTCGCCCGACCTTCCGTTATCGTTCTAAAGGAACCTCTATCGATTTTGGCTGCAATTGGAACACGTCTATTCAGACATTGTTTGCTGAAGCAATCCTCGCGTCTGCCAAACTCGCTTTAACATGCCGTTCCCCGAATAATAGTGCTTCCCCCATGGCAACAACAGTGATCTTTGAGTATCTCGTGCCGAAGGTTACTCGCGTCATCGATCGCCGAAGACATAAAGTTTATACAGCTCGAGGAAATTTCCAATTAAATCAAATCTTTTTGCGCCATCGTTCGAGCATCGACGCGATCCACGCGACTAATTAATTAGGTAATGTCCCGCGCTCTGTAGAGTGATCAACGCGAATCCGCTTAGCGAAAACCCGTGAAAACTTGTCCGCCATCATCGATGGGAACGATAGGTGCTAAAAATGCGCACGCTACAGCGTTATGAACAGGCGTCATCGATCATGCGAAACGGTTATCGCTGCCAACGGCACGGAGGAACTGTCGTGTGCCCGGTATATTCGAAAAAATAACGATCATGGGATCGAATAAATTCCATAACCGTTCGACAGACTTGGTCGCCGAGAGAGCGCGCGCCCGGTAACTTCGCCGACATAAATTCCTAGGTAGATGGCTGCGTTTTATTATGCGGGCTCTGAGGTCCTTCTGATTCATTGCGCCGATGTATCTGACTTTGCATATTGAATTCAATATTTTTTCATTCGTTCCGACGCATTTTACTCGCGTTTCTGCTCGTGACGTGGATTTTAAAAATGCCCGTGAAACCTGCGAAGCGAATGCAAACGCAATAGTTCACTCCGAAGCCAATCGCTGCGAGTCTGATTGTCCCATGCAATTTGCCTAGGACGGCAAATTTTTGGAAAAACACCAAAAGTACGAATCACAACGATAAGAACAACTGAATAAAAGTTTAGCCAATTTAAAAATAAAAATACCATGTTTGATGACGTTGTATGAAATTTCAAGAAATTATTTAAAGCCTATTAATAAACCTATGGGGACAAAGCGTGAAAGGGAGCTAGGGTGGAGGGAGTTAGCTACCTCCAACGTATAAATTTCCTAAGTATAAATCGGTTCGAAGCATAACGGTTTAGTTTTATTTTTTCTTTAGATGCACTCGCATCTTTTTACAGCTAAATTTTGGAAAACTTGATTATCTCAGTTTTCATTATCAGGGCCCTCCAAATGTTAGGTCGGACCAGCGTATGATAATAAGAGGTATTGTAGGCATTTATAGGATGTAACATTTATAGAATATAATCGTACTACTGTTCAAAAAGTGCATTTCTTTTTAATACTTAAGTTACTCGCTGTACTAAATTAGTTTATAGTACGATTTTCGAAAGAATTTTATGTAGCTCCATACGATAAGATTGTAATCACAGTCACTTCTTCAAAGACGAATCTTTCGGAAATAATCGTGGCGAGTTTTGCTCGTCTATAGTTACCACTTATGCAATTTAAACAGACACGACTGTAAGGACATTATATTTTACGTTAACAGTGAGAAATGAATTAAAAACATGACAAAAACAAAGAAAATATCGACACGTTTGTCTATTAAGTTTTTTTGCGAATTCTGGGTTAAAAACTAAATGTCTGTCAGTTTCACATGTTTCATTTTATAACGGCTGAAAATATGAAGATAAGTATGTGAGAAAAATTTTTTTTGAATATGCATCCTAAAATAGTGAAACTTGAGTAACTGCAATCATGCAATTTTGATAGTGCAGTGCAGACACTTTTGCTCGGTAGATCCGCCGTCAAAGCGCCACTATAACGTAAGGCTTAAATGGTGTATCATGACACAGCTATGAATACTTAAAATTTAATCGTATTAAACTAGAAGGCGTCACATTACGTGCTGTAAGAAGCAAAGAACCCTATTATGTGCTGAGCTAGAGCGATCTATTTCTTACCGTTAGACGCCTTTCACGACTTTTCCAATAACACTCCCCGATAAATCTCAACTTTTTTTTGCGTTTCGATAACCGGCAGACGAATTCTATAGATTTTCGTGCGCAGAACACCAATTCGAAACTCGTTTTTCACTATCGCTCTCAGGTACTGAGAAATTGAATTTCAAAAAAGAAATTTTGCTTTTTATCTTCAAGACTCTCCCCAATACAATGCTATATATACATATGTTTATAAACACTATTTAAATAGGTCAAGACTGACCAATTTCCGTAGACATGTATAAATTTATTTTAAAGATTAACGGTCTCATCATGTATTATTTAAATATGTTTACATGATATTAAAATATATATATATTTTTTTTTTAATACCCCAGTCCTTTACATAATATATATTTTAATATCATGTAAAAATATTTAAATAATACGTGAAGTGAGCGAGACCATTAATCTTTAAAATAAATTTATACATGTCTGCAGAAATTGATTAATCTTGACCTACTTAAATATCGTTTAAACATGTTCGAATATTTCGAATATTGTAAAAAGAGGATACCGTTTCATTTGGGGGAATGTTGAGGATCATTGAACGTGACATTCATTTAAATAAATTTTATATTTACGACATGAGAATTTAAAAAGTAAAAAATGTTATTTTCCTTTTTAAGATTAAACTCGAAAACTGGTGGTAACAGAAGGGAACGACTTTCAAATTCTGTGCATCGAAGTCAACAGGATTCGTTGACTGGTTACGGAGACGCAAAATTGGAGTCCTCTGTATAAAACAGTATCATAAATCCTGATGCTCTCCGGACAGTTCTGACAGAAAAATGGGTTACGGGAAAATCTCTGTACCATCCCGAGATTTCTACGAATTAGCTTAACCTGTTTCTTCGCAGCTGCACGTGATGCCTGACCAGAAATACCGCAATTCACGGCATTACGCGGACACCAAAGTGGTGGCCTAGCAGCTAGAGCCTTCGAGGCCTCGATAGCAAGCTCTCTCTCTCTCTCTCTCTCTCTCTCTCTCTCTCTCTCTATCACGGCGGAGTTTTCGCTCGGCGATGGCAAAAATTTCGCTTGGCTGGAAATTCGATTGTTTGTCATCTAGAGCGAAAGAAACGGGAAATATAATTTCCATCGGCCAGAGTGATTGGCCGAACGTTTGCTTTCTTTTTCAGAGGAACCGCAGCGATAAAGAAATTTAATCAGACCGACCTCTCCGCGAGAACTCCGTCGGCCGTATCACTTCGGTATACCTTTCGCCGGGCAGCTAGAAAGTCAAACAAAACTTGCCGCTCCGATCGACAACCATATTTATCGATAATGTCTGGAATATTCGTTCCGTGACCCCCCAGCCCTTTCAAGATCCTCCGCCGGGGACCCGTAGTTTCGTATAAATATGAAATCCCTACGAACGAGGCACAAAGTGGAGACCGATCGATCAACCACTTCAAGTTGTCGGCGCGACTGCACGCGGACTTTTTCCTCGCCTTCTGGAAATTGTAGGTTGTCCACGAGCCACTTACATACATCTGTAATTTCCAGAAATTCCAGGTCCCCGCGTGCCTGTCTGTCCGATTGCTTCTGGTTCAATGCGGCTGCCTCCGAGATAGTTGTTAAACCGCGTATTTCCCTGAAACGATCCGTGCAACTATTATAGAAACAAGAGATCCCTTTCTGTCCCCTCGTACATACGTTCATTCGAGAAACATTGAAGTCCACGTTGCCTCAGATGTGTACAAGGTGGCACGCGAATAATCGGCATTGGTACTACAGGAGAAAGTCGCAAATGCAAAGTAGACACAAAAAAAAGTAATACTGCTTTCTGCAAGCAACGTAACGACGTGTGTCAATTTTTTCTGTTTGCACCATTCTTTTAGAAATGAAGGTAACCTTCAGTTTTCTAAATGAAATGCTGTACACTGTATATGTTCTGTATCCCTGTCTGTTACGTTTATCCCCTAATCTTTCTATGGGGTTCAAATCTGGTGATTGGGGTGGCTGTTTCATCATTTTTAATGAATTATTAAGTTGATGTTGTAACTACTACTGGACATACGAGGATATTTATATTATGCAGTTAATAAAATTAAAGGTTCATAATGTATACGAAATACCAGAGTTTTACTAAAAACCAGTGGTGTCCTAAGACTTATGAGCGGGAGTGTACATTAAAATGGCTGTTAAAGATTAATTTATCAGGATCATAACTGTATCTTGCAGTCCCAAATGGGTTCCCGGTTATGAACAGAAGGGTTAAACAAGTTGTAAGGTTAATTTTAGAGACGTCTCGACGGATGTCTGATTGCGACAAAAGAGCGGTTTACGGCCGGATAGCTGACAAAGTCGTATGGGGAACGAAATTTGGAGCGGAATTCCTCGCGGCGCGCGGCCAGGGACAAATAATGCGGATCGTAATTCAATCCGGCACGACGCGAGGAACCGGTCAGAAAATGACTCCACGTTTAACCCCGGCGAGCAACGAAGGTCGCGTAGGCAAAGTAATGTCCCACATAACCGTGTCGGATAGGAATTCTCGCGAGAATAGTTTTGCCCGCACCGCCGCGCCGCGCGCCAAGCGGAATGATAAATTCTCCTCGGCGAGGCACCGCCGCGTTATAATTTACAATTAAAAGCCGGATCGGTTGCTCGCCGCCCTTATCAAATTATCGGGCCCGATTATTAATTTCAGTCCGCCTCGTAAAGCAGAAAGTTATCGGCGAGCCGAACCGAACCGACTCGAACGCGTTCGTTCGCCAGAGAAGAATGTTCTCCTCGCGCGCGCGAGAGAGAAAGAGAGAGAGAGAGAGAGAGACGCTGAAACTTTCCCCGTCCGTCAGTTTTCGGCGACGGCTTTCGTTTATACATTCTCGTTGAAGAGTTTCGAACTATGTCTCATCGTGCTTCGCACCCCACCGCGGACGACATGGCGGCGGCTGGAATTTATGCACCATTTTGGAAAAATCTATGCACCGAACGCCAGCTGCAGGATTCACCGCTGAGAACTACCAAAGTCATCCTCGTATTCGGATAGATGCCGCGAGGAAAGTTTCTACACTCTAGATGCGAAGCAGTAGATGCTGAAGCAGAGTTTCGGACACCTGAGTAGATGTCGTAGGCTCGATGCTTTCATCGCTCGGAATTTTATTCGATCATTTGTTCCACGTGTATACGAGATACGACGAAGAGAGCATTTTTATGTTCGGATAGATGGTGATGGGACTATTTCATACTGGATAGAATTCAGTCGATTCAGAAGGCTTTAACACTAAAATCGCCATCTCAGGCCACTGCACGCCGGTCAAAATGACCGGTTTCAGATTTTTTATTTTACAATTACGGAAATGATAAAGATGCTTTCGTGGGAAAGGTTTAAATGAATATATTCAGTAGAGAAAGAAATAAATTCGAAATAAATTCAAGAATATATAAATTCTAGAGAATATAACAAATTCAATCTCGTCATTTTTACAAGACAACATGTATTAGTTACTTTCAATGCTCGGTGTTAAGACAACTGTTCAAGTAATTGAAACTCGTTATGCTCTGTACAAATATCAGACTTCTATTTCATGATTTATTTGACAGAAGTTTTTGCTGGATTATTAAGATTGATCCCCTAATTATTCTAAGAAAGTAGAAAAAATTCTGTTAACATTTCTAACACCGTGACTGCTGGCGGAGGTCGTACACAAGAGATACGATTCTATGTCTACGAAACTTCGTATTTACGTTAATACATAGAATGAACGAAAGAAGCTAGACGCGGAAACGGCTCAGCTAAATCCTGGCTTTTCAATCCGTACTTTGCTAAATAAATTGTGTCCATTCCGCGAAATGTTTGCGAATACTGGTTCTGCAGTCGACGCATTGGAGTAATACAACATCCGGTGCCCGCCATTGTACGAAGGATACGGAAAACGCATACAAAAATCCTGCTAAAAGTATAAAAGGAGGTATTATCTAGGAAGTCGTACAATAGTATAAGGCTCATACAAGGATCGTAGAAATCCCACGAATCCGATGGAACTCTGCGGACCTTTGAGACCCCCGAGACCTCTCGAAGTTTCCAATATCATTAAAGCTCCGGCTCTCGAGTGTGCCTGTGCGATGTCAGTGAGTCGAGCCGAGGTGGATTTAGGTTCGAAGATCATCGACGTCGATTCTGCTGAGCGAGGATTACAGTAGTAGGGTGAGCGAACCGATTGAGTCTGTAGACTCCCAGGTCATTAGCATGATGTTTGCCGATGGGGAAAGAGGGGGGGGGGGGCAAGGCAGGCGTCTGGAATGAAAATAACGCGATCACCAGGGGATTCGTACTAACTGTTCAGTTTTCTGCGAAAGATATCGGAAGAGATTTGTCTCGCGGCGTCGTCATTCAGCTGGTAATACCGAACCGATACCCTTTCTAATAAGTCTAGTGTTATCAATATCGTAGCCATCGAGTTTTTGATGAGCCGGATCGCGTTACACGACTCTCCGATAATTGTTATCCGATCTGCCGGCGCTTTGGATATTCATGATCGTGTCGAATGACTCTCGGGATACTCGTGTCATATTCAGTAGCACCGGACTGTGTCCAATATTGATTATTCTCCTGGCCGGTGTTGCGACTGCAGCACATAGTGAACCCATGTATGACAGATCCCTCGGATGCGGCAACTTCTAGCGAGAGCCAAAACTCGCGTATATCTTAAAAGGGCCTAGCCGATTAAGATGGTCAAAACTGCCCTTAGACGTTTTTCAATGTTCAATGAACCATTCGAAAGCTGACCAAGAAAAACCCCTCTGAGCAAAATCTCAACCCTCTATCTTGCTCGTGAGGGTAGTTACAGGGTAAATTAGACTTTGAGCTTTTCCGCGCATTTTCCGCACTCTGATGCTTCCTAAAATTCTGAAAAAAATGTGATATATTTTGGACCCTAAGGCGGATTTTTGAGAATTTTTTCAGATTTTTTGGATGAAAACTGCGGTCGTAAAAAACGAAAAACGCATCGATTGCAAGACACAGTAGCGAAATAAAAATTTCTTTCCTCTTTTAATTACTTTATCAAGCTGAAACCAGTACGCTGATATTCTTAAATCTTCTTAATGTCTACTGCTTTAAATTGTGGTTACCCATTTTTGTCATGAATGCATCAAACCCGCAGTCTAGTGATAAGGTCGTTGGATTCGTCTTGACCTCGGCTATTATATAGCGATAATAAAAATAGATCACTCCATTTCAATAAATGCTTCGAGGACCTTGAAATCTCAAAAAATATAACTTCGAACAAATTTTTTTGCCTATCACAATATTTGCCCCTCTGAACCAACTAATGGTTTACTCTGAAATTTTCTTCATTCGTAAAAAACAAGCGAGATATTTTAGATAGTCGAGTTAGGTGAGACACCCTGTCGCCGAGTTACTATGAAGAAAAATTCATTGAAAGCAATGTTTTCGGTCGCTGTAACGCCGAGCCGCGTCTTTCTTCCTCTGAAGTGCTCTTTGTCGACGAAGTACACAGCTTGGTCTTTCATTTTTATTGCAGAACGAATCGATTGTGGTCGCTATGGGGAACGTTCTGCGTAAACACCAGGAACCAATACCACCTTCCCTGGATCTGTAAGTATTTCTCTCCGTACGCGAAACAATTCGCATTGGCGGGTTCATTGCTACCGGAAGTAGCGTCGCTCTCGTCCGCTTATAGACCCGCATCGGTCTATGGTGTTAATAAATGAAAAAGAGAAAAGCAGCATCGTACGCGCCATCCGGCTTTGATTTATCCGAGCTCCTTTTCGATATACTCTCTTTCAACTATTAGCACCGCTTTCAAATTAAATTTCGACGGCTGAAATTTCAAACTCGTTGCGTAAACGCGCATCGTCGCGAATTAGACGACCATTGGCCTCGACAAGAGGATAATAAGATCGTCGGCAAAGATATCGCGTGCTCGCCAGACAGCTTATCTGGTTAATTGAACATTATTGAAATCGAGAACGGCCCCGCGGTCCCGTTCCCCGCTACGAGACTCGAAACAATACCTAAAACAATTCGATCTGGAATGTATACGACCGGGAGCTAACTCTCACTTGTCTTCGGTTTCAGAAATCATCTCTTTATGAACTCGCACGACGAAGACTTCAACGTGCTGGACAACATTTACGATGTCCTGAATTACAATTTTGGTAAGGCCGTGCTTTGACCGATAGTTTTCTGTGTCAAGGGGTTACATGCATAGCAACATTATTTTAATGGAATCTTCGAGACAATTCTGAAATGCAAATGTCGTCGTTTTTCAGTATAAATCGTTGCCTCGAAGTTCTTAAAGACTTGATTTTTAGCAGTTTTTCTGGAAATAATTAACGAGTTTTCTTCAAACGAGTAGAGGTACTTTATTAAAAAAATACGTATACTGCACATCTTAAAAATTGCCCGAGGACTTTTCCCCCAGGAGTTTCTCACATTTTTAAAGATTTTGCAGTAAAACGTTGCCATAACTTGTATAATATATGTAAATTCTTTTAAATAAGGTGCTCGTTTAGAGTTTTTTCAGTAAAAAATAAGTTTTTTTCGGAGAAATATCTGCACCTTAAGAAGAATACGTCTATATAACTGTAAAATGTAATCTGTATATAATCCCTTAAGCGTTTAGAAAAATTTCTATTGACAGATGCGGATATCATTGTGAAACATTCTTCGAGCTTCGGCGTTGTAGTCTTCTCCGAACGGAGTTTCTGTAACGAATATGTGAAATTGCGCTTACAATTGGGTTAACACGAACCTTACCAACCGCGAGATAGCTGTGTAGTTGACGTAAGCACGAAATTTTCCGCTGAACCCTTCAGCTGTGAGATAACTCGCAAAATTGTTTCGTAGAAATTAATATTGTGGTCGCGAAATTAGCTGAAAACAATTTATATGCAGAGTTCAACTGGTACGCCACAGTTACATGCATAAACATTGGTTGTATCCGCCGGAGGAACTATTTCGGAGCATAACTACTGACGATTGCTAATATTAGAATCACAAATTCGAATGCCTACCGTTTCACGGTGAAACTCTTCCGCCTGGTCATGTAGGATTCTTTGAGATCTCTTTTGATCTCACAGAAGCCCCCCGCAATGAAAGATGCGAAGAAACAATTGACCTCATAGCCGGATTAAGTGGAGGATAAAAGTTTCGAAAGAACTCGCCGTAAACCTTAATACTCTAACACTCGGAATCTGAATAGTGTCTCGACATTTGAAATTTTATCCCCACTACCTCGGAAGCACCTCACAGGCAATACTGCTCTAATAACAGAACTTCTTTGTCGTTAATTATTTTTTCATTATACTTTTACCAAGTATTTGTGACATTCTCCGACTAAAATGAGACCAAACATGGCATTATTCGTACTCCGTTATTCATTGTAGAAAATAGTGGGAATTAACCCATTTGCATCATTAGCGTATATATGCGCTCAACTTTGTTGGTCACTATCATTATTCGTTAGCTAAAAGATAGAAATGGTGTTGTTGGAGATGAAAGTAGTAATTCTGATTTTTTCTTATAATGCCAAAATATGAGGTTCTTTCAGTTGTAGTCATTTTTGTACTTAAATATATGTTAATTTAAAAAAAGTTTGGTGATAAAGATCTTTTTTTCATATTTCCTTATGATGCAAGTGGGTTAAATAAGTGGAAACACTTCAAATTCTGTCAAAAAAGTGTCACGACTATGTTGGTAAAAGTTTCATCATTTTGTTGTTCAATTTACCGTGCAAGTTGAGTGGAATAATTGTTCGAAAAATTTTTGTGAAAAAGAGATCTGAATTTGAGGCATCATCGACAATAATAAAAGAGCGAGGAGAAGACCGAGGTGTATAAAAATGTTTCGGGTGCTACCGCACAATATTTATTTACCATTGTCTGAAGCGGCGGCAAATGAAGAACGCGCGATGATTATTGGCATTCCGCCGTTTCCCGAAGCCGTACCCGGCAAATCTTCTCTTGCCTAGAGTTGAAAAGTTATGCGACACTTCGCGGGCTTCATGTTCCGCGCACCGAACCGGTAAGACGAGACAATAACGCTTCCAGATTCCGCTCACCTCTGCTTTGCACGCGCGACGCCGACCTCAAGGGGACGCGTGAACTTTTCCATTTCGAGCATGCGACTGCCACGCTGCATTCGAAATACCTTTTTCTTTGACTTCACACGCCGTCTTTCCGCGCCCTTCGACATCAAAATGGTTTTCCTATTTCGTCCGAGCCCCGCGAAAACACATTCTTCGTTTAACTCCTGGCACGGTTCCGCTCCCAAAATCTACATCCACGCGATTCCCCAGAATAAGGTTTTTTGGAAATAGAACGTTCGTGGACAAGAGAAAATGCAACTATTTTTCGTCCAACTCTGGCACGTGCTCACGAAATTCGTGCGATTCTTTAGGAACGGAATATGCTCTTTGCGAAGACGGAAATTCGTTGATAGCATACGAGAAAAAGCTATGCAAATGTAACGGCAGAGTGCAATTGTTAAACCCAGCGTGAAAGAGCAGTTTCTCGCTCTGCAGTGAAATAGAGTTTTTTGAGAAAAGTCCACGTAAGAGTGCTCTTTTCAGAATGTTGTAAACTTTTTTACACGAAGTTGTAGAAGTTCGAAGTACGATCGTTTTTCGCGCATCATTCAGATATCGTTTAATTTGGTGGGATACTGTACAATCGATCAAGTGAAATGAGCACTGCTTACGACCGAGCAAGTGGAACAGGAGCGTTTATGGTCAGACAAGTGGTAGCGGATTAGCCCAACTTAACAATCCGTACGATTATTCGTTTATTGTAATTGAAATATTCACGAAGAAAATCACCGTTGTACTTAAATTTCTACAAAGTAATACAATCTTCTATACTTGTCGTTGTTGATGTTCCAATAAGTCGTATGTCGAAATAATCGTACACCTGACACACGACAAACTGTGTAACCATTTTAGACATAGGCTACATCTATGCTATGAAAATGCATTTTTCGACACGCGATTTACTGAAGTGTCAACGAATAGCTAATATTCCAATATTTCTCTCTGCTTCATTTTGAAAATTGTATTTTTCGGATATTTTAACTATATTATCAATATTTATGATGAAAATGGGCGGGTATAATTTGAAACAGTGAATAGATTAATAAAACTATTTGTATTATTTAACAATTTTTTTGATCATCAAACAATTTTTACTTTGCATAAAAATCCGCAGTCCAATTATGATTGATGAGCGATTTCAGAATTTAAAAAAATGCAAGAATGGAGGAAAGATAGATTGAAATTTTAACGGCTCTTGGCGTACGCATAGGAAACAATGATCTATCAATCGGATCCCGAACTCCGAAAGGTTTAAACACTATCCAGCCGAAGCGTAGCACGGGCAAAAAGCTTCCCAGAATGCAATCGATTTCCAATTAAGCTTTTTTCGAGTGCTTTTTACCGTGCCGCTTCGATTCCATTTTTCGAGAGTGTAATGATTAATCGGGCATCGTTTGCCTAGCTCGATCAACATCGCCGGCACGGGGTCACAGAAAAACGATGCTTTATACGCGCTCGCCATGGGAAAATCCGCTTCGAAATCGAAGATTCGCTAAAACGTAGTCAGAACCTGGAAAAGCTCCCGAATTTACTTGAAAATTTGTGACTCAAGGTCGCCGATTGCGAATCCGAACTTAACATTCCTAAAAACAAAATGGCCGATGGTTGGGGGGAGATAAAAATTTTTTTTCGGATTTGCTACCTTTGGAATGTTCTTAAAACATCCCCATTTATTTAAAAACAGTGCGCCGGCAAGATTGATGCGGAAAACAATTCGCTGGTGTGTCTCCTGTTGAGGTAAACGATTTACGGGGGCGAGTTATGCGACGAGAAGCGGCTAGTAAAATAAAATCGACGCGAAACATTTTCATTCTTTCGGCGGCGGCCGGGCAATTTGCGTGTGTCGCCCACGGCGTCGCGACGCACCGCGACGCCCGCACCACCGAAACAAAATCGAACGTAATTACTCCTCCACACTGGTTTCTCCCTTTTGAATCTTCTTTCTCCCGGCGAGCATCCTCTCCGGAGCGGATCTGGTCGGACGTTTTTAACAGAGCAGCAAGGAAGATTGGAGCCCGATGAATGAAACGGCGACCGTATCTATTCATTCCCAGAATCCGGAGCTAATTTCGTTGAGCTTTTGTGCCCGTGGGGAGCTTCCTCCGAGGCGTCTTTGCGTTCCGCTTCACGCGCCTTCTCTTGATCTCTTCTTCTTCTATTCTTTTCTCCTTATCTTTGTTCGCCTCTGCGTTCGGGCCGCGCGTTGATAACGCGGGATTCGTTAATACGGACTTGACCGAGTTTTTAATTGAATGACCGCAGAATAGCGTGAAAACCAATCGATACCGTAGCCTCGTGGATATAAAATATTCAGAGGCGCTTCCATCCTGGTAACAGGGGCACAATTTATAATCCCATTCTATCCGCTCCTCTCTCATTTTCGCTCGTCATCATCGCCGTGATCGATCAGCCCCGCTCAAAGAAACACACGCTGCCCCGCTCCTCGGCAGATTAACGACGACTAAATACGTCACGGCCCTTTGGACGGCCCGGCTGCCTCGAGCCGGTTCAAACGAGGCGCGGAGGTGTAAAAAGAATTTTAAAAATTATGATTTCACGGCCAATTACTCCGAACAGCTCCGGAAAAGGGCACGCCCGTCCATACTGTGACAGGGCCCTCGTTAAACCGCCGCGGTTTATTAAGTTTTTTCTCGGAAGAGAGCAGACTCTGTGTACAGTGAGCCGTAATATTCCCGCGATACCTCATTAATCTCCCGGATGGTATGGGCGGTCTGATGGCGCTGATACGACACGTATCCTTGATATGCCTGGAATTTGCCGGTGGATCTCCTGATTAGCTGGATCAAAGACCACCGAAACCTTCGGAATTTTCTATGAAGTGCCTCCATCGATCGATCGAAATTCGATCACTCTCATCAACGATATTTTGTCCGTTCTTCGAGGTATAAATAAGAGAGCTTGAGGCGTCAGCAGTTTGACGGTAGCGCGCCTAATTACCGATACCCTCGGCACTTTGAAGTAAGTATTCGTATCCAACAGTCGAAATTTGATTCTGCTTGACGACGGTGTCAGGTAATCAAGCCAGTTTTGTCGCTTTCCAAGGCGTAAAGTACGAGTGTTTGATGTGTTCTTGTAGGAATCACTACTCGTCGGAGCGATCCCGCACGCTCCGTGGTTTCGCGTACGTGTTCGAATAAACAACACCTTTTGAAATATGTAACTTTATTTACCGGAATAATCGCTAGAGACGATCGTGGTATTTTACAGAGTATTCAACGATGGTTTGTACGATTCTGCTGGTTTGCTCCGAGGTCCGCTTGCTCGTCACCTCGGTGGTGACGTGAATCTTTGGCCATGGGCCCGTTTTTTGGGGGAAGAATCATCCCCATTCGTTGCTTGACTTGAGGGAGGAGGATCTTCCGAACAGACCTCTCCGGTGGAGGAGGAAGTTCCCACCTTCAAGTCAAGAAGGGAAAGTTTTCCCAGGATGCGATTTTATGGGACCCCGGAGCCACGCGACGAAAGCCTAAGTGGCCCATGAATGCGTTATTGTCTCTCGTTTCGTCCGCGTGACGAAAACCAGAGACACGGTACTTCGGGTTGTAGCAAACTCGGAAAGGATTTATGATCCCGGTCGCTGCGCGTGGTGGGCCATGAGGCCCGTTGTATATGAAATCGGAAAAGGGGCTCGCTCGCGGGGTCTCGTAGTGGTGTCCGATGACTCGAAAGAACGCATATTTCCTTGGGGTCATAAACTACGCTACAATGTACTGCCGAGAACCCGTAACGGTGGGTCTCCGATTGCCTGAAAGCGGTCGAGTCTCGTTGTTTTTACATTTCGTATAATCGGGTGTTTCTAGACGTTACAGGCGGGACTTGTTCTTCACCTGACGCTAATTCGCATACGTGTGTTTCTAGACGTTACAGGCGGGACTTGTTCTTCACCTGACGCTAATTCGCATACGTGTGCACACGGAAGGTGGAACGTGATCTTCACCTTATCGTTTATATTAGTGTTTGTATTAGCTAGGTGGAACGTGATCTTCACCTTATCGTTTATATTAGTATTTATATTAGCTAGGTGGAACGCGATCTTCACCATATGTTTGTTCGCACGAATGTACGTGTATGTTGTAGGCGGTACGCGATCTTCGCCTTATTTGGCTGTTAGGCCCGTTCTGGTGTTACAATTGATTGTTGACACTTCGAAGTGTTGCGACGCGACATACTCCCCCCGTTGAGAGGGTACGATCAACTATTGCGCCTTTAGACGTGACTCAGAAATGTACAATGTTTATATGGAGTCGGCGGTATATGTTATGCATAAGTCGATAATCTGCTAACGATTGCGGTTTACGAAACGCTTGTGAAGAGTTTATTCGGACGGTAATGGACACATGATTTGTGTGGTCCGTTTGAATTCCCCGTTTGCGGTTTTTACCGTGGCTGCTCGCGCTACTCCGTCCTCACCAGGATGTAGGGCCGTGATTCTGCCTAGCGCCCACTGCGAACAGGGTTGATTTTTGTCCTTGAGCAGCACGACGGCACCGACCTCGATGTTTGGGCTGTCCTTAGTCCATTTCTGCCGTTTTTGGAGCTCGTTCAAATATTCTTTGTTCCAGCGTGCCCAGAAGTCTTGGCGAACCCTCGTAATGTGCTGCCAATTGGATAGGCGGTGTGCTGGAACTTGTACCAAGTTATCTTCGGGAAGGGTGGTCAATGGTTTCCCAATTAAAAAATGCGCTGGCGTAAGTGCGTTCAAATCGTTCGGGTCGGAGGATAGTGGTGTTATGGGTCGGGAATTCAGGCTGCCCTCAATCTCTATACAGAGCGTATTGAGCTCTTCGAAAGTAAAAGCGAATCGCCGACAACCCGTCGAAGGTGATGTTTGAACAGTTTCACCATTGACTCCCACAACCCGCCGAAATGGGGGGCCGCTGGTGGATTGAAATGCCACGTGATCCGATGGTCACTGGCAAATCTTTGAACGCGTTCTCGGTGCGTGTCTGATTGGAGCAACGCGTATAATTCTTTTAGTTGATTACTCGCGCCTACAAAATTTGTGCCGTTATCGGAGAATATATGAGCCGGTACACCCCGTCGCGACGCGAACCGTCGTAAAGCTGCGAGGAACCCCTCGGTTGACAGGTCGCTAACGACTTCTAGATGTACCGCCTTCACGGCCATACACACAAACACGCACACGTACGTTTTGATTCGCGTTCTGTTTCGGTGCTTGCGTTCTTTTATGAAAAAGGGCCCGCAGAAATCTATGCCGATGTTTTCGAAAGGTGTCGCCTCGCGTACTCGAACCGCCGGTAAATTGCCCATTCTATATTCGGTATTAATCGCGTTGAAACGGAAACACCGTGTGCACGAACGTATTACCTGACGTACTTGGTTACGTCCGTCAAGCAACCAAAATCTTTGTCGGAGTATATGTAAGGTGGTTTGTATGCCCGTGTGATGGTATTTCTCGTGCGTTTCCCGGATGATTAGGTCAGTTAGCCGATGTCGACTCGGTAGCAACATCGGATGTTTTTGGTCATAGGGCAGATCTGATTTTTGCAGGCGCCCACCGACCCGTAGCACAGTGTCGTCGTCCAGAAAAGGATTGAGGCTCGCGATTCGGCTTTTCGACGTCGTATTTTTGGCCTTTAGGCACTTAATTTCGTTTTCGAATTGCGATGCCTGCACGTTTCGGATAATTCGAATCTCGGCCATCTGAATTTCTCGGGCGCTCAGCGAACCGCCGCGCGGGCCACGTGGCCGGAACCGTAAACAATATGCGATTACCCTACGTAACGTGGTATAGGAAGAGTAACGCGTGAATAAATCGTCCGTGCTCGTGTTCGCGACGAAACAAGTGACCGCCTTGAGTTCGGGAATCTCGATGTTCTGCAGCACTTCGTTAGGCCATTCGTCCGAGTTTTTAGTCAGCCACGACGGACCGACGAACCATGCGCGATTCTGCAGAAACGCGTGCGGTAATTGGCCTCGGGATAATGCGTCTGCCGGATTGTACTCCGAGCGGACGTGTCGCCAGGTATGATCACCGGTGATCGATTGAATTTCCGCGACTCGCGTGGCCGCATACATTTTTAGCCGATGCGGTGCCGTCTGAATCCAATGTAGAACCACGGTCGAGTCGGACCAAAACACCACCTTATCAGGTGAGATATTAAGCGCGTCGCTCGCCTCGCGGTATAGTCGCGTCAACAATAACGCGCCGCATAATTCTAATCGGGGAATGGTCACCGTCTTGAGCGGCGCAACTCGCGATTTAGCGCACAATAGATGACATTTGACAATGCCGTCCTTCCCGGTCGACCGCACGTACAAACATGCACCATATCCAATGGCGCTCGCGTCGCAAAACCCGTGTAATTCGATATTTTGCGGTTGCTCCGTTAAAACTCTTCGGTGGAATGAAACTGCTCGGAGTAATTCTAATTGCTGCGTGAACTGTGTCCATTCCGAATGAATGGACTGCGGGACGGATTCGTCCCACGCGACTCCCGATCGCCAGATCGCATCTTATCCGTGCGCGATACGCAAACCGCGGTTTTGTATAAGAATTCCAGCATTTCGTCTAAGCTCGGATATTCTTGTCGGTTTAAGCCTGCCTGCCACTTCTCATACGTAATTTTTGGCAATTTGCTCTCGAGCAAGTGTACGACGGTCTGGGTGCAAACCGGTGCTCCCAGCGCGTGTAGAGACGCAAAGTGCTGTTGAGCGTCGTCGGCTAACCGCGTCAGGCCGCTCGTGGATTCTTTATCTAGCGTCGGCAGGTCGAACAGCATGGACATGTGTCGCGATACCAGAACGCGTTTATTTTCGTATGCTCTTTCTAAAATGTCCCATGCTTTCGCGTAATTGATTCCGTCGACGTCGAAGAGCCGAATTTTGTTTGCCGCTTCCTGTACTAACGCGGACCGGAGGTACTGTAATTTCGCCACGTCGTCTAGTTCACTGCGCGAACCGATCATACTGTTAAACGCGTTTTTAAAAGACAACCACCTTTCATAACGACCGTCGAAAGTCGGTAATGAGGCATCGGGCAATTTAACGGGGCGACCTTTCGCACTGTCGGTGCTTCTGCTATCATTTGCAGTGTCGGTATCTGCGCGCGAGATGTCTGGGCGATTTAGAATGTTCTCGGCCCGGCCCGCGAGATCGTAGAAACGGGTCGTAATCTCCGCGAAGATGTCGTCGTGACCGTTGTCCGGCTCTAGCAACGCGATCTCGTTGTTGGCATCCTCGGCCGCGTGAAATAAATCCGTCAACCGGGTGACGCGTAATCTTAGCGTCGCGTTATCTAATTTTCCCTTTTCTACGAGATTGTCGACGATTGTAATTTGCGTTTTGAGGGCTGAACGCTTTTGGATTAATAATTTTATATTGTCGGACATGATGGTAGGATAATGTGATGAACGAACGACTCACGTGACCTGATGCAGGCGGCTACTGTACTCCTTGATCGTGGCAGGGCAATCAGCTATCTGCTTTGTGGCACGTGGTCGTCCTCTCAGTGGCTCGAACTGTTGTTTTCCGTGAGATGTAGACACCTCACAGGAGGCACCAAAATGTTCTTGTAGGAATCACTACTCGTCGGAGCGATCCCGCACGCTCCGTGGTTTCGCGTACGTGTTCGAATAAACAACACCTTTTGAAATATGTAACTTTATTTACCGGAATAATCGCTAGAGACGATCGTGGTATTTTACAGAGTATTCAACGATGGTTTGTACGATTCTGCTGGTTTGCTCCGAGGTCCGCTTGCTCGTCACCTCGGTGGTGACGTGAATCTTTGGCCATGGGCCCGTTTTTTGGGGGAAGAATCATCCCCATTCGTTGCTTGACTTGAGGGAGGAGGATCTTCCGAACAGACCTCTCCGGTGGAGGAGGAAGTTCCCACCTTCAAGTCAAGAAGGGAAAGTTTTCCCAGGATGCGATTTTATGGGACCCCGGAGCCACGCGACGAAGGCCTAAGTGGCCCATGAATGCGTTATTGTCTCTCGTTTCGTCCGCGTGACGAAAACCAGAGACACGGTACTTCGGGTTGTAGCAAACTCGGAAAGGATTTATGATCCCGGTCGCTGCGCGTGGTGGGCCATGAGGCCCGTTGTATATGAAATCGGAAAAGGGGCTCGCTCGCGGGGTCTCGTAGTGGTGTCCGATGACTCGAAAGAACGCATATTTCCTTGGGGTCATAAACTACGCTACAATGTACTGCCGAGAACCCGTAACGGTGGGTCTCCGATTGCCTGAAAGCGGTCGAGTCTCGTTGTTTTTACATTTCGTATAATCGGGTGTTTCTAGACGTTACAGGCGGGACTTGTTCTTCACCTGACGCTAATTCGCATACGTGTGTTTCTAGACGTTACAGGCGGGACTTGTTCTTCACCTGACGCTAATTCGCATACGTGTGCACACGGAAGGTGGAACGTGATCTTCACCTTATCGTTTATATTAGTGTTTGTATTAGCTAGGTGGAACGTGATCTTCACCTTATCGTTTATATTAGTATTTATATTAGCTAGGTGGAACGCGATCTTCACCATATGTTTGTTCGCACGAATGTACGTGTATGTTGTAGGCGGTACGCGATCTTCGCCTTATTTGGCTGTTAGGCCCGTTCTGGTGTTACAATTGATTGTTGACACTTCGAAGTGTTGCGACGCGACATGATGTATCAGCAGTTTAGCGGAGGCGTGTGCCTAATTAGCTGAATCAAAAGCCACCGAAACCATCGGAATTTTGTATGAAGTGCTTCTATCGGTCGATCGAAATTCGGTCCTACTTGACGAACAGTGTCGAGTAATCAAGAAAGTTTTGTCCTCCTTTGAGGTACGAACAAGAGTGTTTGATGTGTCAACGGTTTGATGGTGGTGAGCCTAATTATCTGGATCAAAAACAACCGAAACTCGAAATTCGATCCTACTTGACAGTGTCAGGTGATCGAGAATGAGTGTTTGATACGTAGACAGCGGATTTTATGCGTTTATAATAAAAGTGTGTAGAAGACGCTAAAAACGAATTTGAAGAAACTCTCAGATTATTTTAAACCTGAAGTAAATTTCCATTTGAACCTCCTTTTCTTAACATTTCAAATATCCGCAATCTAAGATTAACTATGCCAAAAAATTTGTTGATAGAGCTCCCTCAAAATTAGTTGCATCAAAATCCGTCGAAATTTTGTAGGGAGTATTTGTATCAGTCTAACAAAATTTAAGCCGAGCTGACGACAGTACAGTGTATTCGCGATATATGTCAACAACACGGATCTTGCCAGCGTCATGTATCGTCCAGGAGATGTACCTGAGCTGTGTTATGTTACCGAAAATCACCGAAATGTTCGAAATATTGTATTAACTGCTTCTATCGATGAATTAAAATTTGATACCAGTTGCCAATGGTATCCGGTGACCAATAAACTTTCGTCGCTGTTTGAGGTGTGAATAAGAGTACTTGATATGCCAGAAAATTGATGATGGAGCGCCTGATTATGTGGATCAAAGAGCACACCGAAATGTTCGAAGTTTCGTATTAACTGCTTCTATCGATGGATCAAAATTCGGTTTAATTGACAGGAGTATCGGGTGGCCAATAAAGTTTTGTCGCTTTTTGAAGTGTAAATGGAGTGTTTGATGTGCCAAGAATTATATGGCGGAACGCTGGGTTAGCTAAATCAAAGACCACTGAAATTTTTGGAATTTTGTATTAAGCGCTTCTATCGATCGGTCAAAATTTGATACTCGTTGATAACAGTATCAAGTAACCAACCAAGTACTGTCACTTTTTGAAGCGTATACACTTCGTATTAAAAATAATTTTATTCATTAGAATGTTTAGGAAAAATTGAGAATCTTGAAAATTTCATTAATCTTCTGTTTTATTGAATTTAGTTGAAATATTATTAGTTATTCATAATTTTGCTGTAAAGTGCACATTCGCATTTTATAAAAAAATTCAAGAAAGAAGTTTTCATGGAATCCCTTTGGTATCACTTTCAAAATGTCGATATTACGCGTATGAAAAATGATATTTTATTCTAGGTTCGGAATAACTATGATGGACTTATGAATTATAATTATGTTGGCAGCGCAAAACAATTTTCCTGGCACTGAAACGTGTCGACCTATTTCTCCAAATGTCAATCAAATGTTCTCTTTGGTAACCATGTTAACTAAGGGAACATATTCTGTAACGAGAAAAACTAATTGCGATGGCATTGAAAATTCTCACGGTACAACGTTAATTAAATGGCACACGTTGAATTATATATGTGATATGGGAGACACAAAGGTTTTCCAGTGTATGCAAAGTGATATTAACTTGTTTAAACGTGGACATTTTATTCGGCTTTAATTGCCAAGCGAGATTTACGCTCGTACACTTCCGGTTAAGTTTCGCGTTACTCTCGCATCACGTATTATACCATTTTCTTATTCATTTTATTTGCCTGCGATATTAACTCCTTGCACTAATACATATGGCCTTACTCTGTGTATGCCCAGGACAAGAAAGATTTAGAGATTCAAATTATGTTCTTGTTACGATTAAATTATTTCACTGATACTTAAATAATATTCAGCTTAATTGATTTCATACAATTTCTAAAATTTGTGTCGCCTGATGACATCAAATCCCATGAAATCCATATTGATACTATCGTCGAAAGACATTCGATCATTTTACGTCTATAGCTTATAGGAGAAATGGAAGGGAAAGACTACCATTGAAAGATCTATTGTATTATGATCCTGGCTCCACTATTACTCTTTCGTCACATATATGTGAAAGAACGGCGAAGGCAAAAGAAACAGAGAACGGGAGAAAAGATTTTCTTTAAAGAACGATTTATTTCTACTTCAACATAAATTCAGTCATCCACAGTACTTTGCTTCTTTAGTATCGATTTAATGAAACTAGGAACAGATAAATTATTGGGCACTATTCTCGGAACTTCTACAGTACGTCTTCGCTCTCTAACTGCTCGTGTGCGACTACTATATACATTTCCACCGTTACCAACCGCATTCATTCCTTTTATTCGCATTCGTTCTTCCTTCTGGCATTCCATTCATATCGTGACATATTTCACACCTCTGCACATTTCTACTCCTACGTACAGTACATGCTTCCTTAGTTTCAGGATATTTAAAAAATCGTAGAACCGAGAACGAAGAAAATTTGTTTGAAAAAGAAAGTCAAAGAATAAGAACTAGGGTAAACTGTATAATGATTAGCACTCTAAGCCAAAATCGTAGTAAAAATATTTTTATCCTTTTTTGAAATGTTTGAACGAGTTTAACTTACTATTGTTATAAGCTAATAGATATTTTCCAGCAAAATCAAACAATTTACTTAATCTAAGATTAAATCTTAATAATAAGAATCTTAATAAAAATCTTAATGATTTTAAATTAAAAGTTCTAAGATTTGAAATTTAAGTTCGATATCTCTACCAGTCTTTAAGCCAGCAATTTTCATTTTCTTCCGTGAGGACAAACTTTCTGTAGATTTGTTAACTTCTTCCCTTTTCCATTTTCGTTTTTCCCTTTCCATTCCTTCCACATATAAGAATATGAGTGATTTGCACAAGTAGGTAAATAAATAGTACAACGATTATCGCTCTAATTTCCATTGCAATGATTGGAACCTTATTATCCTATAATGATTGGCCACTTAAGCGTACAATGATTGGCAGTACCAAGAATTCATAAGAATACATCTTTCAACGAATTGAAGACATATTTCTAATTTGCTTTACAGATCCAAAGCATTAATCTTTCGAATATTAAAAAAAAAAATCTAACGTAAAATCATTAAGATTCTACAAGTTTTATGGAAACGACCCACTGTGCGACATTAATGGACTGATGATCCGTGCGCAACTGAACAAAGTCGTTATTTGGAGCATCATCGGCAATCAATACCGTACACTTCAATCCTAGCAGGTTCAATCGGCTCGAAATAACAACGCACACTGAATTTCCGTAAATCGCGGGCCAACACGAAGTGCGAAGTGCTGTTTCGATGGCAGTCGGCTCAACGATTCGACGTGTCCTGCACGTTCGACGGTAACAAGGATCGGGTCGGTGGCCGAGCAGGATCCGATGCAATCGGAATCGGCTGTGGGTCAGCGCCACCTGGGACAGGGCAAGGTAGATTACGCGAGTTCGAAGCCCGCGTGAAGTTGAGTCGCCGTCGAATTAATTTGTTATTCCCCGATGACAAAGTCGCGAAGTAGACGTCGTAAAGTCGAACGAGCTGCGCAACCCCGTGGCCGATTTCCGTGTGCCGCGATATTCGAACCCCGTGTCGGTGTGCACACCGGGGAGGATATCCCGTAATTATTAGGTTGGTAAGAAAGTAATTTCGGTATTTTTAGGTGAAATAAAATCCAATTTTTTTATCGAAGCAATGAACTTTAATCAATAAAATATTTTCTATTTTGTTCTATGATCTTTTCACATCTTTCTGGTAGCTTCATAATTCCGCGCTCATAAAACTTCTGATCCTCTTCGGTGAAAAACTGATCCAAGTGCGATTTCAGATCATCATCGTTAGTGAATGTTTTACCATTCAAAGAGTTTTGTAAACTTCGGAATAAATGATAATCTGATGGTGCAATGTCAGGGCTATATGGTGGATGTGACATCACTTCTCAACCAAGCTCCAATAACATTTCACGTGTTACCAAAGATGTGTGTGGCCTACCCGTTATCATGGTGGAACACGATTCCTTTGCGATTTGCCAATTCTGGCCGTTTTTCTTTGATTGCTATGTCCAGTTTTGTTAGTTGTCGAAAATAAACATCTGAATTGATGGTTTGGTTCCTTGGAAGCAGCTCAAAATACATAATATCTTTTTAATCCCACCAAATTGACAACACGTTCTTCTTTTGTGTTTTGGGCTGATTCATCAAGCTTGAACCATGATCGTTTTCGAGTTGTGTTATTGTAAACAACCCATTTCTCGTCACCAGTGATGATTCGCTTCAGAAAAGGGTTGATTTCAATTCTTTCAATTCGTGTGGAACCCAAATATCGAGCTTCTTAACGATTCTATAGTTGTACGCGAGACATTTAACCAGTCTACAATCTCTCGGACAGTTATATGACGATCCGATTCAATAATGGCTTTCATTTGGTCATCATCAACTTCAGATAACCAGAACGTTGGTCGTCTTCAAATCAGAAATTTCCAGAATGGAATTTTTTAAAACAATTCTGACACGTGCGTTCTGTTAAGCAATCCACACCATAAACTTCACATATATCTTTGTGACGGAAATAAGAAAGCAATATGTGCCTATAATGTTCGTTTTTGCACTCCATGTTCAAATTGACACAGAACTAACGATTTTAATCAAAATTACGTGTAATTTGCTTCAAAAGTGACCTAAAAGATGCAGTTATGAAATGTTAGAAAGAAAACAAAACGCAACGTTAAAAAAAAAGTCAATCAAACAAAACATAACGCCAGGTATTAGTGAAAAACGAAATTACTTTCTTGCCAAACTAATACATGGGCAGAATGCAAATTCGCGATAACACGAAAATACCGGGGTAACTATGCCAGCCACGCGCGACCTAATCTCGATGATGCAGCCCTAACGAGATCGGCCGCGCAACAAAACGAACCCCTAAGAAAGTTTCCGCGGCGGCGCCGCTGTAACGACACGTAATCCCGGCCGTTCAACATTAATGAACGACCGGCGAGCAAGCGGTCCGAGAAAATTGCGTTCGCGTCACTGATCGTCTACTAACGACAACCCGCACCGCGCCGGGTCATCATTCCGAAAGATCGACGGAAAGGCTGTCTGCCACCACCGCCACGCTCGAAGCCTTATTTCCTCGCTGCTATTTAAGGATTAAGACCGAGAGCTCCTACTCGAAACGCTGCCTCTCCAAACCACGCCTCCGAAGCATTTAAAGCTTCGTTTAATTGTTTTCTACGAGTCGTTGCGAAACCTGCTAAATGCACCTGCCATGCCAAGAAGGATTTAATTAGGCACTGTTACATATTTCGTACAAACGCTACTCGGTTTATCGTACTCTGCCGCGAATCGGGTGAAACAATCTTTCACATGATTTATTTGTTTCGCCACATTTCCTGGAATCTCATTTGTTCCTGTTACTGCTTTTTGTAAATGCCAAGAGAATTATTAACTTCATAGACACACACTAATTCCATTTTTATGAGAATTCGGTGTTCCTGCGTCAATAAATTCCTTTAGTGGGTGTCTTCAACGTTTTCTTCGTTCCTGAAGTATTTTTCGGTGACGAAATGGCTTAGGTGTTTAACAAAATGAAAATCCGTCGGCGACAGATTCAGCGAATATGGAGGGCGAGGTAAAGTTTCATAATTTTTTCTATATTTTTATTTTTTTTTTATGCTGTGTCATTGTCAAATGCAGCAATGTTGACGTTTTGAGCAGCTGCTGTTGCGTTGTTGCCATTTTTCCAGGAGGGGATAGGCGAACTAATTAAGATCGTGTAGCTCTGTTCGGCGTAGATTGTACTACAGATGCAGAGACAAAACCAGAGAAGGCTGGACCCGACAAAGGAAAGTCTGCCTTAAAACAAAAGGGCGCAATACCCGTCTGCACAGTATGTCAAAGGTTTTTTAATAAAACACAATTAGAAATTCTGGTAAGCATTTCATATGTTGCAACTTAATGCAATTGCTTTCTACAATGGTAGCAGCAACGCGCGCAGAAATTTTCTTGAGAGCCGGTAAGTTAGCTGTAGGTAATATGGCCGACAGTATCACGAAGTTGAGCCGACTTGCTGGCCTACGCTCACGTGCTGTTATCACCAATTTTGATCTAACAACGTTAGAGGGGCAAATTCCGATGCGAGACTTACGCGGCGGGTAGCAAAGCGACAGGGTCTAGCATATGGTAATGAAAGGACGTCGATATCTGATCCGTGCCAGCGGGAATATCCCCTTAAGACCCGGCTATCGATTCGTGTTTAAAGGAAACCACGTCAAAGTGCTCCCCTTTTTAATATTTTCTCTTGTCGTTCCCGACGCGACGCGACGGTCCCGGGCATTTCACGGGGCTGTTCGGCTGGCTGACACGTTTCGCTATTTCGCAGCCTTTCCCTTCAGCTGTCGTTTCTCCTCTCGACGAGCAAGCGGACCGCGAGAGGACGAATTCGGAGTCGAGAGAGAAAAAGAGAGCGAGAGAGAGTAGGCTCTCTGTTTCCTCGCGCGAGATCTAGAACGCTCGTCCGACGGGCCTGAATATTTCATCGACGATACATCGGAAGACAGTGCGCGGATAAGACCGGGGAACTAAATCAAATTCTCGCCGCGTTTTCCTTTTCCCTTTGAAATTCTACGGACTATGCGAAAATGGCGAGAACGATCGGGCATGATATAAATGCTTCAGCCGCAAAAAATTGTGAGGAAACTGACGCGTTTCGACGAAACCTGGAAAAATAATGCCAGAGTCGCCTCTGACTACAATGAATTCTCTACATATACACTACTGGCCATAAGTGTTTACCCACCTTCAAATTTCGTTACTATTCAAATAATAGGTATTTTATTGTTATGAAAATGTCCGTAGCATTAAATCCTAATTATAAGGCTAATAAAAAACATCAAAAATATTCTGTACATACACAATCAGGTACTGTAAATGAGTTTACAGATTTTTATGAAAAACGACAATTTTGGAGTTCAGGTAAAGAAACCCATTTTTCTGAAATTTTTATAACGGTCAGTAGGGAATATGAACGCAGGTAATACATGTATCTTAGTCTTCTCAAATTTCATACTGCATTTCATACTGCATTAAGCTTTCATACAGTAAACAGTTGATTTTCACGTGCCTAAAGAATTTTGCGAAAATTTCAAATAATGTCAGGGAGAAAAGAATTATCGATTGAAACGAGCGCTCTAATAGTGTCCCATCATAGCATCGGAAAAAGTAACAGAGAAATAGCAAAGTTATTGAAGCTGAACCGTAGAACCGTGGACTACAATGTTAAAAAATATGTGGGTGGGTAAACACTTATGGCCGGTAGTGTATGTCACCAAGGCATGGGCGATAAATGTCGCGGAATTATACCCACTACCGTGGGGTATATCCCGTGAACGGCCAAGAACGAATTCCAAAAATGTGGTCATTTAAACTGAGCGTTTTAATATTCCACTGTATGTTAAAGCTCTAGACTCTAGACAGTGAACGTGTTAAATTAACTGGCTCCAAATGTAAGAATATTGAATTATAAATTAATATTTTACGTAAACCTTATATGACTTAAAGCAATAGATAAATAATAATATCGATGGGATTTTTATGAGTTGTAAACGTTAATGCCTACACTTTAACGACCATATTGTATCGATCAAAGAAATTGATATTTCGTATTTGTAGCCTGAACAGCCTTTCAACCAATTTTCTGCAAGCATGCTCATCACTGTCTAAAACTAACGTTTGCTTCACATCTGAGATTAATGTGACATTTTCGCATTTTGTCCAATTTAAAACTGACAGCAAGCAACAAATGTGCAGAAGTTGGAACATCGTTCCAACGCTCCCTCATGCAACGCAGTGACGTAAAATTGTGTTCTCGAACTTTTAGATTTTACCTCGGAGGCTTTCTTGAATTCTAAGAATAATTCAAGAATTTGTAGCCTCAAAAGGGAACGCTCGCAATTTCGGAACACCTGGCGCGCAGTGAAATGAAAAATGGAAGCAATCCTAGCACTAAGAAAAATGGCGAGAATCACCAAAATTTATGTACGAGGCGCTTGAGAAATCTTTGAACCAATTTTCTCCGAACTGTGCATTACAGCACAGACACGGAAGATCAAACGCCTGCAGAAGTTAAAGTATCAGCTGTACCTTTTGTAGCTTGAAAATATGATATTTCAGACACCAAGGGGGACCATTTTAGCAATCGCATGACACGTCATTTGATACAATGTAGCGACGCAGAAGTTCCGATTTGATGTCAAAGAGTTTCTTGAATTCGGAGAATAATTCAAGAATTTCGTAGTTTCAAAAGGGAGCGCTCGGCAATGTGCGTCAATTTTGGAGCACCCGTATATTGGTATGGAAAACGAAAGTAATTCCAGCTGAAAGAAAAATTTCCATAGTCGCAGCTCGGGGCGGTTGAAACCCGGTTAACTTTTTAAGCAAAATGTGTTTCAAATGTCTTTCTTGTGCGTGCGCCTTTAGAAAACTGAAAAGATTTCCTCGACAGCACCGACAGACGAGGCCGCAACAAGTTGCGAGAGAATACGTGCCGCGAACCTTTCGACGTTCCCGGAGTTGCAAGAAGGTGCTCGAAATGCTTCAAATACAGAAAATGAAAGGAGCTACTGCCTCATGTCGCTCGTGGGAAATCTGCGCGGGGTGCATACAAGTATCCGCGACGGTTGAATAGAATTTTGCAGCAGCCTCCCACTTAATTCTTTCATCTGGATGTTAAACTATCGATTTTAGTTACTCTTTCAAATATTATTACCTTGCGCGTACAGTCTGCGGCAAGAATTCATGCGCACCTGTAGAAACTCGAATCACCTTAAAAGAAGAAAGATTTCGTTGTCTATCGCTATTGTAGAAGAATGAGAGTAAGTCTCGATCTAAGCCGAATGGAGCTACACGATCTTAGTCAGTTCGCCTATCCCCTCCACTGGAGGGTATACTAAGCAAAACTTCTTTATTTTTCATAACTTTTTTATGTGACTTTCACCAACTTACTCGTGGCATTTTTCTTATTAAAATGACACTAAACCGGTATTGTTTAAACTTAGTAGTATAATTGACAGTATGTAGGGCTCCTTCGACCACGCGGTCCGTGTTGACCGTGAAAATAGAAGACCTACACGATCCATGTCACAGCACGGACCCGAGGACTTTACTGCAGTAAGATTAAAGTCTAATTTTTGAAAATTATCCGGTAAATAAATTCCTAATTTATTGGAATTGCATTTAAAAACGTAAATTTTTTTACTACATATCGAGAAGAAGGGTGGGGATGTCGACGAAATATTTTATCGTGATTATTACCATTGTTACAATATATTGTTCTATACCATATTTTTGTATGGATTTAATTTGTACGTTTCTGCAGTTTGAGTTGACAAATGTAATAATGTCCATCAAATATCCGAAACGTTTATTTGTTGTTTTCTGTGAAACCATTATTTTGGTTGAACAACGCTGCGCGCGAATAAAGTTGATAAATTTCTGGACGATAAAGTTTCGCCGGAGATTGTTATGCAGCGAATTAATTTCATTATCGCGACCTCGGCAATACGGTTGCGCAATCGCGACGGTAATTGCGCAATTTTGTGTAAACGATCCGCGGCAATCGCATAATTTAAAACTCGCTTAAGCATCTTCCAGGCGTAGCCGGGGTTTACGTTCCTGTAAACATCGAATGGCTGTAACGCGTTTGCCCGGTGATCTATAGGAGCATTAATTAAAACGCTTGAACGACCCGTTGTAAAATAAGCCAGTGTTGTTCTAGACCGCTTTCGAAGTGTGTAGTTGCTGCAATTATCTCCCACGGTTCGCCGTGATAGGCATTTATTGCTTTCGAAGGCGGCCCGTAAGTTCGTTTGGCATAACTTTAAAAAACATCACTCTCCCGACGGGTGCTGAACGTTTACCGACCCGCTACGATCCAATTTACTGTTCATACATGAAATCGTTACAACGGCCCGAGTCCTGATGGAATTCAACAGTTTAATGAAGCGCCCTAATTCTTGCCCCGTTTGCGCTCCCCGTCGTGCAAGCATTTCTTTTTTAATGAACCGCCGGACTATGACAAACGCGATTTTAATCCCGTAGATTGAACAATGGCCGAGAGAAGAATACACAACTGTCGTTAGTATTCGTTTGATCTATTACTTCGGGCATGTCGTAAAACTTATTACACGGAAAGAATCCGATATTAATTTTTTACATGCCACTGTTAAACACGAGTCCCGGCATCCTTTGTTTGCTATATATGTCGCCAAGGCCTGGATGATACATGACGCTGACAAGACCCACGTTGTTGACATATATCGAGAATTATGTATTCATTTCAGGCGAGATTCTAAGAAACGAGTAATTAAAACTACAAAAGGTTGTTCTGTACGACGAAAGAGTAGTTAAATCAATTTATAAAAAAAAAAGTTTAACATACAAAGGGTAGCATCGGTTTCGATAAAAATTCATGAAAATTGCTAAATTTTGCAGCGTTTAATGCCCCAATTAAACGTAAGTGGCGAGCCACGGTTCGTCCTCAGAATGTCTCGCCTCGTTTGTCGACTGAAGGCTCGTTAACGATCTCGACTAAACGGGCGATTTTAATCGGCGCTTCTTCTGGCCGCGGTGACGAGATAATTTTCTGCGAGAAAGAATCGCCGTCGACGACGATCAGAAACCCGAGCGTCCGTGTAATAATACGTCCTGACGTCGCGTCGCTCGATCGTCGGACCTTAATGATCCAGCGAGAATTCCGGGCTAGCATGTTCGACGGGAGCCAATATACGTTGTCAGGTGGTTCTGTGACGATCCTTCATCTTCGAGGGCATGTTAACCTAATTTGCATTCGGCTGTCAAGTACTGTAGTTACAGTGGAGCATGCTTCGCGAACGTCCCATTAATCATCATGGACAATCAATATGCACGCTAACGTATTCAGATTGGACTTCCCTGTCGGAACTTATCAACGATTTCCGTCATGATCGTTCAATAGAGCCTTGACGATCCGAACAGAGTGAGAGAGGGGACTGGGGTGGGGGTAAATACAAACATGCTCATCTCAGCCGGAACCTAGCATCAACTATACCGTGATAAACTATGATTTGTTCAAACAACAAACGATGACACAAAATTTATCTGCGACAATTTGCGACAAATATGACTTCACGGATCATTGGACAACAACACGGGTCTTGCCAGCGTTCAGGAGACATACCCCGCGGTAGTGGGAATAATTCCGCGACGTTTATCATCCAGGCCGTGGCGACATATATAGAGAAATCACTGTACCTCTTACCAAAGGCACATACCGTATGCGTGATCCCCACTGGCAACGTTCTGCCAAATAACTGTATATATTTCACTGTATGCGTGCATTTATTTTCTAAAATAAGAATAAAAGGAGAAACATTTATACAGGGTGTGAGAAAAGTAAAGATCGTCCGTTTTAGGCGTGAATCTCGACCTCTGGGTTGTTTTCGTTGGGGGTACGTTAATTGCCAATACAAGCTCGAGACTAGGATGACGCATTTATGGGAAAACCTAATCGAGGACGTTTTAATGTCCATACTGCGGAGAAATTGCATTCTGAATATTGCCATCGTTCGTAATAGAGTTCTCGTAGTCTATAATTTGCTTACAACCTGTGAAATTATTAAACACCGTGCAAATTCAGATTGATTTTTGTTGTAATTTGAAGCTATAAATATTACCTTCTCTCCTATTAAATTTCATTCAATTATCCGTAACGGTTTAGAAATTATTATTTTCCAACGGCAAAATGACATTTTTGCCCTCTGTGCGTCGAGCAACGTTCGCGTACCAGCAATTAAACGGAACCGCCGTAAAAGATTCACTTAGCCTGCTAATGAAGTTCCCAGCTTTGAATACGTTGCTGTCATGTAAACTTTAAGGCCGGCGAAACTGGTTTTTAACTAAATGAAAAGTTGGGGAAGGTGCAACCGCGTAGGTTCGTTCCCGGGGGGGACTCTAATAGAATTTAATTATTGCTCGAATACCCTTTGTTTAACCTTTCCGCCACAAAACGGATACCTTCATGAAATAAAATCTCCCGGGATAGTGCTCAGGTTATTTTTTCTGCATTCATAGCCCGAGGTGTTTGATCGAAATCTGTTATAAATCTGGCTGTGGGGTTTCATGCGTTTGCGTACCGTGAGTTCCATTAAATTAGGCTCAGTGATGAGTCAATCAGAAAAGTATTTTACGTGGAAAGTATTCATTCAGGTAAACAGCTTCCATTACATTTTTTTTCGACAGTTTCACAACGTAAATATTATGAGCAGAGACTGTGGAATTGGGAGCTTTAGTAAACTTGATTATTCAAGGTAATTAGACATATAAGATATTATTAGACTGCGGATGTTTATGCAATTTCCAATTTTTAGACAAATTTTAAGAAACTAGAATGAAATAAAATCCTATTTTTCATGGGATCAGCCTGTGTAGATAAAAAACAAATGAGAATCGTACTAAAAATTGTAAATGAGATCCGTACGGATATTATTTCCTCGATACTCGTCGATTTCATATTTTCATTCAAGAGGAATAAATTTTCGATCCGACACAATGGCAGATGTTCTGGCACGGAAACAACGAAAGCAGAAAAGAGGTCGAAAATTGGCGGTAGACGAACAGAAAACAAGTAAAAATTGAGAAAACAGAGTTCCAGTGGAAAGCCGCGAAAACTCGGAAAAGTGGAGCAAGCATTGAAAGGAGGGTCGTGGGCGGAGGGGGGAGGGGATCTGCGAATTCTGTGAAGATGGATAGACGACGTCGGAGCATACGTTATGCCAGAGTGTAAAGAGTTGGAGGGAGAGTGCACGTAAGAGAGTGGAGAACATAGTCGGTGGCTGGAAGAGGGAAAAGAGGAAAGTGGAGAAGATAAGGAAAGGTAAAAAGCGTATAATGGGACGTATGGCGGTATCCGTGGTTACGGGAGCGCGAGGATTAGATCCGAAATATCGCATGTTGTACAGACCGAGTGGGCTTTCATAGTTTTATTAGGAAAAGCTCGCTTCGTAATGGGCAGTACGCTGGCTGGAGTACAGAGATACCGAAGATAATGTTGAAGCGCGATTAACCCGGGAGAATGCATCGGAATTCCAGCGGTGGTCCGATAAAAATTTTCGCCGGCGAGTGCACAGGAAATAGAGGAAGGGATGGTGCACCTTGTCCTACGTGGCGTGATCATCTAACGTTACAGATAACGGGCAAGAAGGTAGAGATAGAGAGAGAGAGTGTGTGTGAGGGAGTGAGAGAGAAACAGAGAAAGAGAGAGAGAGAGGAAGAAAAAATGAAAGGAAGAAGGAGAACGGTTGCACGGGAATAGCACGAGATCGTTCTTCGGAGTCGGCGGAGCGCAAAAAGGATTTCTCGTGCAATCGTGATGGAGCCTCGGAGAGTGCCTCGAGTTAGTTCGCTTCGAAAAGGCGCGCCCGTATTAGACCTCTCCTGCTATTGACTCGCGGAAACGCCGCACACAATCCCCGACACATTCAATACAGCGTGCGAGCCGAGGAAATTTATCGAAGTAAAATGTCCCTGTCCACCGGGACACAAATCTTCCGATGCACCTTTAAATTGTAGCCGCGCCTTCCTATCGCATCTCGGGACGCGCTCCCTATCTCACACGGCGCGCAGCGTGTCGTTTCAATAAAATACAGTAGAATCTCGTGTATACGAACCAATTAATGCTGAACCTCGTATTTTCGAACCGAGCCTTTATTATACAAAATACAGCCCTTGTTAATAGCGCCCCTTCCACTCTGACCATTCCTTTCATGGAACTTCCGTGAGGCACGTAGTAGATCGCAGTGGTAACATCTCTCGAATCACTCCGTAAAGGTGACCCGTTTCCAATAAATTAATTACTCCCGACAGTTATGGTATCGTGAAATTTCCCGGCAGGTAGCGTCTTCGTATTTTCTCTCTCTCTCTCGCGTCCTCCATTATGCAAGCATGAAATTTCTTTGCTGCGACACGGTACAGCGAAATAGGATCGCCGTGTTTCCAAGGGAAAATTCTCGATAGAGCTTAATCGCGTTACTTTCGCCGTTGAACGGCAGACAACGTTGTCAGGAATCGAATAATCCATTCTCGCGCGCGTTGCTGCGCTTTAAGGAGCTTTCGCAGGGCAGGCGATAAGGCCGGGCAAGATTTAACAGATTACGTTCGCAAAGCTAACATCAAGTTGACGCGCGACTCGAGTTCAGTCGGCGAGGAGGAGAAAGCTGTCGGGTCGGAATGGAAATATGTACTTTCCGGGAGAATACGCGGGCTTTATGGAAATGACTGTTTAACTCCCACCTCAACGAAGAAACCGCAGATCAGAGTCGGTCGGTGTAGATGCGCGCCGTTCCGTGTGTAACAACGCACACTCCCCTACAATATGATAGCGCATACGTGCTGTCTTCAGTTTCTCGAAGACTAACACGGTAGGTATGAAAAATATCATTGGAACTGGGAATATATTAACCCCTTGCGGTCGTATTAAATTTATACAGAGGTGTCATGCTGGTCGGAATTAATTTTCGTTGAACAAACAGTACATACTGTGCATGATTATGAAGGAAAAATGAAATTTATTAATTCTTTTTTAAACTTTAGATATGTGTAACACAATAATGTTTTAATTTTATGTACAAATGATATTTTATAGTTCTCCATCGTGTGGCAGCTTTCAAAGCAGTCTCCATTTCACTGATTATGAAGGAAAAATAAAATTTATTAATTCTGTTTTAAACTTCAGATATGTGTAACACAATAATGTTTTAATTTTATGTACAAATGACATTTTATAGTTCTCCATCGTATGGTATCTTTCAAAGCAGTCTCCAGTCACATTTTTTTTAGAATTTTAAGATAATACTATGTAGCTCCAACAAGTTTTAGAGCGTGACTCTGCGAGACTTTCAACTTTTACTCTACATTTTAAAAACTTATGCCTTCACTTTCACTCTCTCGTTTGCACACATAGATATCAGTTAAGAATAAACATTTGGCACTAAAAACTACGCAACTTACCTCCACAAACAGCATCAATAATGCACAATTAAAATATTCAACACAATTCGTACACTGTACACTTAAAATCCGCAATGCACTTCACAAGCTTAAAAAGGCACGGTCTAATCAACTCGAAGTTCGGACTGTGACTGTTGGTCAGGTATACAAAAATGAGCTTTTTGCTGTTTACCCCCACTTAGAAACACTCTTGGAGTAACCAACCCCATGCTTAAAACTTATCTACCTGAAAGTTCATTGTTTAGGTTTTGGCCACGTTTTCCGGCTTTGGGGCCATTGTGCATCGTGACACAATTACGGTACCGCGTGATTCTTTGTGGTCTCCGAGAAATTAAAGATAGCTATCACTTTGTCCAGGAGCGTAGGAGCACGACAGGCCGCATCGATTCCCAAAGTGTTCCATCTCGACGTATTGTACCAATTCGGTCGGGCATGCAGATCAATGTTCGCCCGTTAAAGCGGGACATGTACGGAACTCCATCGGAGTCGTCACGTGAATAATCGCCGGATAAAATCGCGAGCGCGATCCCGTCCTCTCTTTCCCCCTTTTCCTCGATAACTGGCCAGAAGACAAGTGTGTTTCTCCACGTACACAGGGAGCAGCCCCCAGTTTATCGGGTCGCGTAGCGTTCCGTGAACATTTTCACCGACGTGCGACTGCCCCTATCATCCGCGTTTCCGATTTCCGCTGCACTCTTTGTTTCTTTTCCGTAAATGTTGATGGCTGCAACCTGACAGCCATCCGCGACGCGTCACTCCGTCGAGCACCTCTTCAAAACGCGAAGTGTGTGTGTTGGTGTGTTTTTTTTTTTTTGTCCCCGCGAGGTATAGCTCTTGCCGTGCGCCTTTTCCGGCTTTTATTTTCTAACCTATTTGCATCATAAGGAAAAATGAAGAATAATCCTCTTATCTCCAATCTTTCAATTTTTAACAAGTACGATTGCAGCAATGAATTATTATTTAGAGGACACAGATCACAGACTGCAGTTTACGTATTCGCGTTAATCAACAGAATTGATCGTCCCTGTAAATTTTCCGCTTTTATTTTCTAACCTATTTGCATCATAAGGAAGAATGAAGAATAATCCTCTTATCTCCAATCTTTCAATTTTTAACAAGTACGATTGCAGCAATGAATTATTATTTAGAGGACACAGATCACAGACTGCAGTTTACGTATTCGCGTTAATCAACAAAATTGATCGTCCCTGCCAATTTTCCGCTTTTATTTTCTAACCTATTTGCATCATAAGGAAGAATGAAGAATAATCCTCTTATCTCCAATCTTTCAATTTTTAACAAGTACGATTGAAGCAATGAATTATTATTTAGAGGACACAGATCACAGACTGCAGTTTACGTATTCGCGTTAATCAATCGAATTGATCGTCCCTGTCAATTTTGGTCGAATGTAATCACCGACATTATTCACAGTCGACAGACCTGGAAGTAGGTAACAGTAGTCTGTTGCCCGGTCTCCTACCTCCCATGATAATTGTCATTGTGTACGGCGGCAACACGCAATGACATAACACCGTCTTCCCTCGGCGTTCAATTAATACCACAGAGGCGCATCCGTTTGCATCCTTGAGGAAGAGATAGTCGGGATGAACTAATTTCTATGCGCACTTTATTCGCAATACCGCCGGTTATTACGTTCGCGTTTCTCTTAGTTTCGCGTAGGTTCGTGATTCGGGCTGTTCGTGTTCTTCGTGATCTCGTGAGCCGTTTCTTGTATGTTCCTCTTAGATTTGTGTTCTTCTTGTTCGCGTTATTCGCGATCATTGTTTTCCTACGCTTCGTGTTCCTTGTGTTTTGACGAACCACGTTCTTCTTGTGCTCCTCGCAATTTACGTTCTCCGTTGCCCTACGAATCGTGCTCTTCGTGATCTCGAGACTTGCGTTTCGCAGAATTCCGTCTGGTTCATTTCTGTGTTCATAATTAGACTCCCATAGGATTCGCGTGTGAGTGACACGCCTTTTAATCTGGTACTAGTAAATTGACAAGTGTAAAGGAATATCGGGTTACACATTGAGGGCTTAGGTCACGAACCGATTTCATCAACCTTCTAAATTAATTTGTATATTCGCCTGTTTGTTCTTCGAGGGGAGCCATGTTGGTCCACTGTTGCAAAAGTTCTGGCAACCGATTTGAACTATCTGTTGTTTCTCCGGGGATCAATAAGCGAATCAACGTTGATATAAACGAAGTAGATTCAGGAAAACGCGAATGAAAATTCCAAGGATTAAGTTATACCAGCGAAAACGAGAGAGAGAGAGAGAGTCCTGAAATATGCATTACGCGTGCCGCAATGATTTTCGGATTTAGTGGTTACATCGTAGCAATCCTGATGCGACTCGATGGCAATTCTAGTTTATTTTATTCTGTGAAAACATTGACAGGTGTACATACTTTCGCGTCCTCGTCTTGATTCCGCTTTTTGAAGTTCGTTCAGCTCGCGAGTGGCTTCCCGAATCGAAAAATCCGATAAAAAAGAAAAAGCGCATTCGATATACAGTGGGGGACAAAAGTGTTCGTACACTTGGAATATAGAAATAAAAACAACAATGTTTTCTATATTATTGAGTATATTCAAATATATGTAACTGTATATTATACATTACACTTCTAACAACAAATGAGCAAAAAACAAAGACAATAACATCACTTAGTAACTTGAAATGAATTCAAAATTCACACTACTGTAAGAAATTGCCAGGACAAAAGTATTCAAACACCACCATTTCTGTTGATAAACGCAGCAGTTACGAAGGAATCACAACATTCCGATCATTGTAAACATTACTTTAGAAGATATCATGCAAAAAAAAATGTACGAAAATACGACATAACATCGAAAGAATATTTAAAAGAAATATTAAAAAGAGAATGGTGTAATTTAGAACCTGACTTCATTCAAAGTTTAGTATTATCAATGCCCAATAGATTACACGATGTAATTCGTCAGAAGGGCTATCCTACTATAAGTATTAATTTAGAAAATTCCCGTTAAATTAATTGCAACACTTGTAATAATGAAATGTACGAATACTTTTGTCCCTGCAGTTTCTCGCCATTTTGTGAAATTTTTGCCATTTTAAGTTACGAAATAATGTAATTAAGTTTTGTTTTTGCTAATTTGTTGTTATAACTGTTGTATACAATATAAAGCTACATATGTTTAAATACAATTAATAACATACAAGATATTGTTGCTTTTATTTCTATATTCCAAGTGTACGAATACTTTTGTCCCCCACTGTATGGGAACGAGGAGTATCATACGACGATTGTATCATAGAATCTATTTCAAGATTTTTCGATCTTCGGTTGTATTTTCAGCGGATTTATATCGTTGCTGAACCGGTCACAGATGGAGACGCGACGATAGGCGACGAACGAGAATCTCGATGGCGATGGGCCATCGATTTGTCAAGGTTTACCGGATGATTTGGCAGGCCGTCACAGAAACATCGGACGATGTTCCAGGCGATTGGCTGGACGTATTATATAGCCTGTACACCGCGGCCGCTATTGATTATCGCGTTCTGATAGTGACATTCGGTGGGAAATAATGCGCGCGGACATTAGAACAACCTGGCGCTGGCCGCGTCGATTTCCGGATTTGCAAGGGAGCCTAACCTCCGCTCCGATGCGTCGCGATGCAATGCGATTCGAATCTATCGGTCGTTTATCGACCGCAGCCGAGGTCGTCCGCGGGAAAACTTTCGCCGGTTTCGCACGGCGAGACGTGTGCAAAACTGGATTTGCCGTCGAGCTGGCTCCCAGGCGGTTAGGCGAAACAAGCGCAGGAAACATCGCGCTGGGAATCGCAGTACCAGTCCCTGGTTATTCAATAACCACTGCTAGAAAATTGTGGCGGACCTCGTGGCCGCTTCTTAAGACCTTACGATACAGATGTTGCGACTCGTCGACTTTTAGCTCGGCGAAAGTTCCGGACGTTAATTAAATTTCATCAGCAATCGAGGCACCGTAACACTCCCAGCGACCCATTCAACTTCTCCGAACTTCGACAGCGCACATCTGGGCAGAAAATGAAAGAACTCTGATTAATTAATATAACTCATTTTTATTTGTTAATCTTCCGCCCCTTTTACCATGTTGTGATACTTCAACTGGTTCATCAAATGGATAGGACACTCGATTGAGTTCAGAGGTGTTTATATTCGCATCCATTAGCAGCATGTTTAAGTTATTAGTTACTCACAATGAATAAGAGGATGAATAAGCTAGTACAGTGTTTACTCGACCTCTAGAGGCCTCGGTTCATGAGCACTCACGGGGTATACCCCGCGACAGTGGGGATAGTTCTGGGACTTTTATCGGCTAAGCATTTGGGACATATATTGAGTAAACACTGTAGTCCGTATAATTTGATTTATTCAATATTTATTCGTGGTCGTTTGAAGGTCATGTTATAGTACATCATCGAACTCTCCTTCGTATCAGCTGCAAAATTGTAAAATGAAAAGTATATAGTGTCATGAAAGTCAATTTATTGCAGTAAAAACTAATTAATTGTTATTGGAAACATTTTTTTGACAGATTATCGTTAACACCTGGAAAACCGTGGTAACAATTCCGTAGTAAATAAACCGTTCTACGTTACTAGTATTTACCCAGCTATTTCAATGTATAGTGTTGCGTTAAAACCTTCATTCGAGGACGAGTTTTTTTCCCACAAAAAAAAAACGAAGTTCCGTACGTGGAGTACAGGAAATATTTCGTTTCAGAGAAGCTCAGCGGACCCAACGGTTTCTAAAACAAGCGGAAACAGTGCCTGGATCCATCCGGGACATGTTAACAACATCGCATCTCTCGTCCGGGCATTTATGACCCCAATTTACGTGAACAGAATACCGAAGAAATATTTGCACATGTACAATTAATATTGCTGATGCTATTTATACCACTTGCTCGTGTGGGTCAACATAGATGAATATGCATGTTTATGGTATTTTTTGCGTTGCGCTTTCAAAACTAGTGGTGATTGTACATTCGGATGGCGTTGCTGTTTTTTTTTTTTAGCGTCCCTTTGCGAATTCAGTACACGAGAAAAGGGCAGGCTCGTATAAAATTGCAATCCAAATGTAGCACAGAGTAACACCGAAACTCTTTGCGAATGTTTATGCGATTGTAAATGTTTGCTGGCTAAGAGAGCTTGGGAATCATCTGGAAATTAGGTCAGCCTATTATTATCGGTTATGATAGCAATCGATAATTATTTGAACCAAAACCAGCCCGTGTAGTCCGAAGGAAACTATTCCTCATTTCAATACAAAATCAAAATCGAGCATTTTAATAATCTTAGCCTGAACTAGAATAAAAAAGAATCTGTATGCGCAGCATTTTTGTGTCAGCAATGTTCGAACATCAAAACACGAGTATACTGGTCGTCATGGTTGTTATGTGTTATGGTCGTCATGGTTGTTATATAGATAAATCACTGTATATATATAGTTGATAACGGGTGACCGGTACACTGGTAGTGGGAGTCGTGAAGCGACAGCGAGGAAGAAGTTGCCCAGGCCAGCTATACCTAATTGACAGATCAAGTGCCACCACATACAAAAGTTCCAAGTTCCAGTACCTTTTTTAATTGAACCTGTAACTGACACTTCAAGATTTATTATAGCTATTTTAACGACCACCCTGTAAACGTTTTTACAGTACCCTCAAACTGTAAAGGTCGGTCTTTTATGACTGATGCAGTTTTTAGTGAGTACCGGCACCTTAAAAAATTTGAAAAATATTTGTTAACGCTTATGGCAAAAATGAATAGGAAAAATATAAAACTGAAAAGGCGTTAGAAGTGTTCAAGGATATTTCTACGTTATTTTCGACGTTCTAAAATGACTTAAAGAACATGAACGTGTCCACGCGTGTGGACCTAGACAACGTTGAAATTGCGACGAGGTGACCGGCTCAAAACGAAGACCAAAGCACACACCGTTCAACTTTTCGAAACCCGCGGGAACGGAACACGCTCGGAGATTAGTAACTCTCCGGTAACGATTGGAATTTGCATCCGACTACGTTTTTTTTTTCCAATCCACAGGGCCGGGAAAGAGTGAGAGAGAGAGAGAGAGAGAGAGAGAGAGAGAGAGAAAGAGAGAGAGACGAGAAAATCGTCGCTGACTCCCTCGTCAGCAAAATTACGGTTCCATTCAGCGCAGCCAACGGCTCGGTCGGACGAGAGACTGAAACGTATTATGGCTGTGGTATTATGGCACCGGTCCGAGCGATATTAAATCCTCGCAAGATAATATTCGAAAAGAAATCGCCGGGATGCATGGTTCTACCGTTTTCTTCTTTTTTTTCGGGAATCCTGATGTATTTTCTGGCCGCGAGTGCAGTTGCGAACCTTGGACTCGATCAATCATGCTGTAAAGTGGAAAATCCTCGGGTTACCGGTGTCAAGGAAAACGCCTTGGCTCCTAACTCGTATTGGATCTGATTGCTCGTGGAATAATTTCACGCAAGGAGCTCATGCACAGAATGCCAATAGTTCAGAAATTGCTTCTTCTGCTCGCGAAATTGTTTTTCAATTCCTTGAATCATTCCTCGGCCGCTGTACGAAATGTTCCGCAGAATGTTAAACTATTTGTTTGAAATTAAATTTGCAGTGGTCACGAAAGAATAAAATATAAAAATCACGCGTCACCGTTCAGATTAAATTTTAATCAGTCATTTTGCACAATTGTTTCCCAACGTTTTATCAGCTGGGGGATTTTCATTCCTAGGAACTGTGCGATTTTTCTTTCAAAGAAGATCTTGAGGTGAGGAACTTTCGCGATTGTGTAGTAAATGCGAGTAGGCTAAAAGCTTCTGACAAGTGTTCGATCTTTGAAACGACGCACTAACTTTCCAAAGATCTCGGCTAGATTTATGGTTACAGCCGTCTATAAAGAGCCCTCAAAACTAACCGGAACATCTAACATTTATCTAACATGCTCTTCGATTTTTCCTAATGTTTACCTTTTACGAAGAAACCGCTGGTACAAATGATCGCGAACAGCCTGTATAAAACTGAGAGAATTGTGGTTTTATGCGTGGACGTGATTGCCTGTAAACAGAAGGCAGCGCGGGGGTTTAATTCCGAGGTTCCTTTCAACCGTGGGAACGCGTTTAATTCGTTTGAGTGCGTGAACTCCGATTCGGAGATGCAATCCGCTAGAAAGAAGCCGAGCCCCCGCCCGAGAGAGCTAATTCAGCGAAACGATTTCAGATATCGACAAGTTAAGGTTTTTCGATGAGCTCGGCCAGGAGCTGATCTATACCGGTTGCGTGGGTCTGGTCGAGCGGGCATTCCGTTGCCTCGGGGACGATCTGACAGCCTTCCTGACCACGCTCGACGGTGTAAACGACGTTGTACAACACCAGTCCGGATCAGAGGCGGAGGCAGAGTTCGTATGCATCGCCACGCCGGAAGCGGTAGAACTGCATTTTACAACGCAACACCTGTCCCGCGCCTATTTGCTGGTTGGCAGCTTGAAGGGCATCGCCAGGAAGTTTTATAACGACAATGCAACCGTGGAGATCGTGAACTACGGCGACTTCAACAATACTTTTAGGTAAGACCGATCGATTTCCCACATTTTTTCCATGCTCTCGAACTAGTGCATACTTGCAACGCTAGAACTACCGAGCCTTTGAAAGAACAAAATTAACCCTTAGCACTCGAATGGCGATTGGGACACTAAAAATTGCTGTATCATTATCAAAAATATTTTTTACATTACTCAATTTGTACTAGTAAGTTGTACCATTTTCGTATGTATAACATGAAAAAATATATATATATATAAAAGAGAAATATTCTAAAGAAATGTTTCGTTTTGGAGTTAAAATACCTTCGAGTGCAACGGGTTAAAAAACTTAAACTTAAAGAACGGAGGCTCTATCGACGCGGCTGTATTTTATTATTGTCTGATCAGATTGTACAAAGACTTGTGTAAACGAATGTCGCATTGTTCGATAAAAAATTATCAGTTTTTCTGATTTTTGTACCGCGCATGAGAATGTATAAAAAGGAAGAACACGTGTTTGGTTAACGTTGAGAATTGGTAATACGTGTTTGTAATTTCACAAACACCTGCAGTCCACATGCCAGTCCATTTACGACTGTAATTTCGTTTCTTTTACAATTGTTCGCTAGTTCCTGTGGCGCACAGTTTTAACGTTCTCCTGTTTAATAATGCTCATTAACCATTTGACCGTAATGCCGGCTAAGCGGCTCTGCGGGTAAGAAGAAGAAAGAAATTCGATCCACTTTAATGACACTTTGCGGGGCGAACGTTTCAAATAAATGCACCGCGAGCAGTCCATTAGTTCATACGCGATTCGAACCGATTACGTAAAAACCTGTTTCACGGTGAAAAAGGGAAAGAAAGAACGAAAGAAAGGAAGAAAGAAAGAAAAAAGAACAATGTTTAGTATTTGCACGCAGGATCGATACGTGGCTGTCGACATTCTGTTGCAAGAGTGGAATTCAATTTACACGGAAAAAGTACCGAGGGCCACGGTGACTACGGCCCGAACAAATATTGATTGGCCATGTTCGCAGGCATTTGCATCGAACACGCTACACGCTGATTCGCAGGCGCCCCATTACACATTAGCGTCGTAAAGGAATCCCTCGATGACTCTCCTATTTGCGTTCGCGAACTTCCGTAATTGGATTATTTTCATGAGTTCGGATCAATTAAAAGTTTCCCGAAAAAACGACCAACCCTGCTAATGGCCCGTACATAATCCGATATACTAAACAGCTTCGGCCCCTGCCAAGGGAACGTACACACACCTAACTGAATTACAACTTTAGCAAACCGTGCATAAAAGACCCGGTAAAGTGGATAAATAATCTCTTTGTGTGACACCTTCCTCTTTTGTACAAGCACAAAAGAACTAATACTCTACTCGTATTGTTCAGGTGTCTACAATTTATGTTTCTATTTCTGAACAAACATGTTTTCCACAACTGGAGATGTCTAAAAATGTGGATTTGCTACTTTGATTAAAAAATGAGGACGTCTATTCAAGAAATTAAGGTTTTATTGTTTTATTGGTTGTCGTAATAACCAAAATTGTACGCAACAATTAGAAATACTAATGAAGAAAACAATTGGTAATCGGGAAAACAACAAGACATCTGTCTCAGTCGGTAACAGCTAAAAATTCAATCGATATCAATCAGAAGCAGATGAAACTTTTAGCGGAACTATGAAAATTTCCACCATCAGTCTGTGGCGAAACAAAAATGTTCTTCTTCTTTTAATTAGTTTACTAAACTGAAACCAACCCGCTGATGTCCCTAAATCTTTTTAACGCTAAACGTACCACCACCGGTCAAATGACCTGTTCTAGATTTTTTATTTGAGAATTGTTGAAATTATAAAGATGCTTTCATGAGCAATGATTCAATAAGTATCTTCAGTAGAGTGAACATTACAATAAGAATTGCGCAAAATCTAAATAAATGAAATCTTGTGATTTTTATAAGGCAACATGTACCTGTGTTACATTTATAGTTCGGTACGTTTAATGTTAATATGTCCACTGCATTAAATTATGCTTACCCATTTTTGTCACAAATGCATAAAATGCGCTTCCGGCGATACGACCGCGTCAAATCGTGGGGGAACGTCATTTCCCACCTTAGCGAGTTGAAGAAGCAGTGTCGCCAGATCAAGACATGTCCCCCCACTCCAATTTCCCTTTCTATTGGTCACGTGACACGTTTCGTCTCTGTCGTGCGGTACTAGCAGAGAGAGGGAGATTTTTCACCTCGATTCGCGCTCCCTCCCCTCATCTGGCGACACTGTAAAGAAGTCAGAGAACACAGGCCAAATGTGGCCCACGGGCCGTGGGTTGCACAGGCCTAGCAATCGATAGTTGCACTACTAGCAATGATAAAAGAAAAAAAACGGATCTTCTCGATAAATAACGTTCTATCGTTTCGCAGGTATCGTATCATTCCGGAGGGCTACAGCAAGAGCTCGACCGTCGATTCGGAGATCGACAATAACCTCGAGACAGGTGCGTCTACTTTCCGTCCACTCTCGACCACGGCCACGGACCTTCGTATGGGGGTCGCGAGTTTCTGCAAGGCGTTCCCATGGCACTTCGTCGTCGACCGACAATTGGAACTCGTACAGCTTGGGGTCGGGTTCATGAAGATTTTCGGACAGCACCTGAACCGATTGGGCCGAAATATATCGACATACTTCACGTTCACAAGGCCACGCGGAGTCACTCTGACCTTTCACGAGATACTGAAGCGTGCGAACACACCCTTTGTCCTGACCCTACAGAGACCGCAAGGTGTTGATAAGTATCCCGCCGAGGTACGTGAATAACCGTATAGAATATAGATAAAGTAGTGTCCCATCGATTCATGGTAGGCGAATCGATGTAAAAACAGCCATCGCGAACGAACGCGTTGCGGTTTTACGCGAACTGCGGATTTTATGTGGTTACAATACTTTTTACGGTTTATAGCGGCCTTCGGAAACCTTTAACATGATCTCTATCTTGCTTGGAACATAATAATGATCTGAAGTAGCAAGAACACATTTCTTCTTGCTTCGAAATCTTATAAATTATTTCGTAACAAGCCTTGTTTGCGCAAGGATTTACAATCTAGTTAGAAGGGTGGGATTCGATCATTCACGAAACAAAGGAGTATTAAGAAGGCAAGGAAATATTTTTTCCTTCATTTGACAGATTATAATATACAGATAGTAATTGATAATGGTCAATGAAATATTATCGGAATACCAAATTCAACAACATTAGAAAATTTCTTCAGTCTATTAGAAATTTGATCACATTCCAACAAAGACAAATCTATTGTTGAACTTTTTTGAAACTCTTTTGTACGTCTACTTTCAAGAGAGTTTGTTATAAAATTATGAAATCGGCAGTCTACATATTATTCAGAAACTCACGAATGCTGATTAATGGATGTATAATATTCGTATTGTACATTATTTAATTATGTAAAATGAGACAGAAGCAGAGCAAAATTTGTAAAAAAGTGGGGAAATTGATTCGTTAATCTATTCGATAGAAATTTTAATTTTTTTCCTGTTCAAGATCCACGGTCTGATGCAATATAATTGTTATTGTTGGAAAGCGTTTCCTGAATTTTTCTAGTGATAGGATTTCAATCATTTCAGGGACTGGAAATGAAGGGTCAGATGGTCCATTGTCCCGAATCGGATTCCATCCTATTCGTGAGCTCGCCATTCTTGAACGGTCTGGAAGGGCTGACTGGTCGAGAACTTTTTATATCCGATATTCCATTATACGATGCTACGAGGGAAGTAATTTTGGTGGGGGAGCAAGCCAGAGCACAGGTACAACTGCATTTGCATCTAATTATAATATCGTTAAATTTGTGTCTACAGAATTCATACGGTTCTGCATTCGATCGATAGCTACGCGTTATAAATAGCAACGAAACCAATGAGATTTCTAGTAACTGGTCTTGTTTCACGATCAAATATGTATTATCAATCATTTTCTGAACGTAACAAATTATTCAACGATATTTCGAGCTTATACGGTGCATTTTTAAAGAGTTTTCCTACATTACCGAGCCAGTGCCTCGACATAGGTGTCGCCAGCGTGCAGAGAGGACAATCTAGATGGCGTCATTGGTGGTCATTGGCGGTTCAATTTCAAACGCGCTTAACTCTTCCATGAATTTTCCAAATCGATTTAAAGATTTGCAGCTTAAATTAATAGTAGAATTCAATTAATATACTTCATGAATGGAGGTCGATCATTTTCTGCTGAGCAACAGTTAAAAAAGAAATGATTAAACTATGTCAGTCACAACTTGTTTACAAATAAAACTGCCAAAACTATTGAATAATTGGTTGAGATCTGCAAAAAGCTGTTAACACTTTGACTACCACACCAGTGTCCATAAAAATCACATAAAATCGAAACAATCTTATTTAATAATACAAGAATAGAAAAGACAAAGTTTATCATAACAATGATATTTGTAACCTTCTTACACCTCGTCGATCTTAATAAAGTTTCATTTACTTAACAAGATTGTAGTAAAAATTGATCATAATGTTTGCTAAAAGTTTGCGCGAGTCATATATGTCCCGTGTGGGAGACAATAAGTGAAATGTAGTTAGATTGTTAAATTTTTGAAACTTTATTGGAACTGTGTTTAGACGCAGTTATTATTAGTAATAATATATACTGTTACAGGACGGTCTGAGGAGGCGAATGGACAAATTGAAGAGCTTCATAGAAGAGGCAAGCCTCCTCGTTTCCGCCGAAAGGGAAAAGAACGTCAGCTTGCTCCATCTTATATTCCCTCCAGACATAGCGAAACGCTTATGGTTGGGTAAGTCGAAATAAACGATCTAAAAATCTGTGTTCTCTTCATTCGAATATTCTCCGTAACAATAATCTGTTTCAGGCGAAACAATAGAGGCGAAAACATACCCGGACGTGACCATGCTCTTTAGTGACATCGTCGGCTTCACAGAGATTTGCTCGACTGCGACGCCGATGAACGTCATCAATATGCTTCAAAATCTTTACGAGCAGTTCGACTCGTTCTGCGGTCAGCTAGACGTATATAAGGTGCGAGCTTTTTAAATGTAAATGCTTGTAAAGCAATCCCCGTTGCAAGTCGGAATTACAATGCACGGAAGATCGAACGCAAATCTATGTTAATCGACGTACCCGTTACTTGATGTTTTATGGAGAAGTTGACGCAACGAAACAACTGTTTAGCGCGTAAAATGTACAATGAAATGTATGCTGCTTACGAATTTTACGTTCGACGTTTACCATAGGTGGAGACGATCGGAGATGCTTATTGTGTTGCTTGCGGTCTTCATCGCGATACCTCCATACACGCGCAGCAAATAGCTTGGATGGCCTTGAAAATGATACAAGCGTGTTCCCATCACATGACTCACGAGGGCAAACCAATAAGGGTACGAATCTGTACATTCTATTTTTACTTGCGTCTTAAATGTAATCTTAATCGAAATAATCTGCAACGAATGCTTCTACCACATTAACGCGTTTGCTGCAAGCGTAAAACATAAAAGGAAGTAGTCGAATTTAAACCAACACCTAAGACGGACCTAATTTACAAATCATAGTCAATTAGTAGCACTACAAGTAGACTATGCATACGCATACATAATCAATTGAGAGGATCAGTAACACTGCAAGTATATTTGTTCTCAAGAATATAATTGTTCAACCTAGATGCTCTTCCAAATTAGACTACTCTTTCCTATCTGATGATTATAGTCTGACATTTTAGGTAAAGAAAATTAAATTAGGTACGCGTGTAAATTAGTAACACGTAGAATTCTATTCATACAGTCTATATATATATATTTTGTATAATAGAAATTTCCTATAATGGGACCAAACGAATGTAGCAAATTGATAGCAATGTACTGATTCTCTAAAGACGAACAAAACTCACTATTTAAAGATTTTACATTTACTCGGCGAACCCCTTGACATATGGATTAAATCAAATTCGATATTGCCAAAGGTACCATTTACTTTTTAATATGCCATTTGTGTAAGCTTAACAATAGCTTTTCGTATAAATGAAAAAGAAATATGTTCCTAGGATGATAGACTTGTTGCTGGTAATATTTGCTGTGGCTGAACTTCCCTTTCTGAGACCAAAAATTTGTAACTCTTTTTTTATATAATCCTGTAGGTCTTGGTGAGAAAATGTCAAAAATCGAAGTTTTAATGCGAAGAATTTACTGGTTCGAAAGTTATGTTATTTCATATTATAAGTAACACATGATGTAGCCAAGACATCTTTATATGTCAAGGGGTTAAGTACACTACATATTTGTACTAATTAAATTTACTACGTATTGTTCTATCAGATGCGTATTGGCATTCATACTGGAATGGTCTTAGCGGGGGTGGTGGGAAAAAAAATGCCCAGGTATTGTCTTTTCGGGCATAATGTCACCTTAGCGAATAAATTCGAATCCCTAAGCGAACCTCTTCGCATTCACGTTAGTCCAACGACTTACGAGTGAGTAATCGTTTTATCAAATTATTATCGCTAGACTGCGAATCTTTATGCGGTTAGAACTCGGATGTAGCTCTTGAAAATTAACGAAATACAAAGTTCGAAAATCTTCGCGCTTCAATGAAGCTCTTCTTGAAGTCCGGCTACGTATACGGAAACTTGTATACACATTCGCAGTCTATCACATTTATCGTAATTATGTACAGTCAGTCAAAAAAGTCCCCATACCCGGACGAACGCGATTTTGTAAAACGTTTGTCTATACATCAACTAGTAAACTAATCTTTCTAACGGCCCAAAAAAACTCGAGCCCTTTAAAATCATTTGAAAAAAATTATTCCGTTACGCAGGGTGTACAGAGACTTTTCTGACTGATTGTGTATTAGAAGTACAAATTAATTCGTACCTTGCAGAATTATACAATTTTAAATTTATGTTATTATATTGTAGATGTTATATTAGAGATACGTTAATTGCTTGTAGGATGGAGTACATAACTAATAAGTGCGAGCAAATAATCAACAAATTCACATAGAAAAGGCTACGAATTAGCGTGTACACCTAATATTAGGGGGGCCCATAAGTAATCAATTATCTTGAAATCTGAAACAAACATTGTGGTAAATTCAGGTTTTTATTTCTTAATTTATTATATAATCTCCATCATTATCACGGACAGTTTGCCATCTTTCATGAAAATTTTCAATCCCCCTCTTATAGAAATCCAGGTTTCGTGTAGCAAAATATGACTCGATACAATTATTACAGGGTTGTAAAAAAAATTATACTTTTTAGAATATTTTTAACACAAGCTGTTTTACCGAAAGCTGTAAAAGAATACGTGTTTTCTCTTCAACGATCGCTACAGAACTAAAGGCAAAACAGATTCTTTGCAAATAATTGATTACTTATGGGTACCCCCCTAATAATTTGCGATCAAATTTTACGGTATTTATGGTAACGTTTGTTTCCGTCAGATCGTTGAAATTCCCGTTGTCGGGGTTCGAGCTGGAATCACGGAGCAAAGAGTTCTTGCCGAAGGAGTTTCCGGCGAACATTGATGCGCCCTCTTACTTCCTGAACGATTACAAGCACAAGGACGTCGATGTAAATCTTCCGCTCGACGTTCACATTCAGAGCGCGATCCGAGAACACGGTCTTCACACCAGCACGTAGATACTCGACTAAACTATCTCGACAGGAACCGTGCGTCGCCCGTGTGAATGTCGCTGTACCAATTGCTACTGTCCGTAAAACCACAATAAATCCGGTTACAATCTGACTTCTATGAATTTATAAACTGGCACCGAGTAACGAAGCTAATTCTACCAGCCTAATGGTCACTCGACGGCCGATAATATTTATACGCAGAGTTTTAGATTACAATTATTATATACCTATGAACATATGAGTAAATAAATCTGCATGATACAGTACAATCCCCCTTCGTTCATTTCTCCGCGAGCCTCGCTGCGCAAAAATTGACATTTCTTTCCAACAAAAATATACAGCGGATTCCGCTTAATCGGGACCCGATCATTTATTCCAATAATGCGACTTACTGTCATAATAGTATTGTATCCAAGTTGTTCTTTCTTTTCCTCAGTATTTGATCTACACAAGCAGCGTTCCAATTAACCAGAATCCATTGTACACTGCACAAGTCAAGAACGCTATGCAGAAACATAAGCAAGCGGACTTTGAAAATAAACCGTTTCTATATCGATATACTGTTTTAAAATCTACCAATTTTTGTCGTGAACGAATAAGATCCCCAAATGATTAGCTGATGATCTCTATGTATGTACTATATATGTACTAGTGGTGGCAATACTTACAAAATACAAAATTAATTTTTTTGAAAATGTTTATAAACCGGAAATGCACAAAAATACAGCCTTTAAAATTGATTTCTATTTTATTCTTTTTCCAAGACGTTTACGAATTGTAAATGCACAAGGACGCAAACTTTAAAATGGATTTCAAGACCATTCTGTTCGGAAAACGTTTGGAATGTGCGGGGATGCAGGCCAAAGAATTGTTTTTCAAATCTATTCTTTTTTTGAACGACTTTTGGAATTCTTTAAAATAAGTTTCACGTCTGCTCCGTTTCGGAGACGTTTTGAAACTGTAAGGAAGCGACCTATATAATTTTAGTCGGCCGGCTGTGCCGAATCTGTTCCTCTTAATCTGTATTTCGAGAGAGCAAGAATGGTTCTTTGATACGGAGAAAGGGCCAATATCTTAAAGTGTATAAAGCACGTCCACACAGCACGGTTCATTCTTCGGCTTGTTAGTTGCCCACGTTCTATCGGGGCTGGACGGCGGCCTTTCATTTTTGATAAGGCTCGTTCCAGATTCGAACCTCATACCGAGACGGTCTTTGTTCACGAAATAATAGAACTATTTGTATTCTTTGCCGCGCCGCGATCCGGCCATCGTCGCAACAGCTTCTGTGATCGTTGTCCGGCTTGGTTTTTCTCTGCTGGAACGAAACTCCATCGGTGTGCACTTTCTTCGCGACATCTCTTATTTACCGGCCGGCCCGTTACGTTCCCGTGAACACGTCCGTTCCGCTTTCCTCACGCTCCCGCAATTTTCCTTCGTTTCTGCCATTTAACCGTGACATTAAGAGGACCACTCTGTTTGCGTAACATCTAAGGGAACGAGAACGGCCAAGAAGCGAAAGAGAACGACGAGGAAACAACCCAGAAAGCAGAGCGACGGCACTTGGAAGTTTTCACTTGAATAAGCTGCAAACGTCTGTTCCGCAAGTCTGTTCTCAGATGCTGATACACTTTCGCGAATAAAACACTCTTTTGATATTGCCGTAAAAATTTCATGCTGGTTATACCCTCAACGTACAGCTATGCTTTACTCTCTACGCAATTTCGGAGGTATAAATTCACTTTTCCACTTGTGTTAGAGAAATAATTTGATTCCGAGAAAGCTCATGATTGCGGATTCTATGCGTTTGTGACAAAATTCGGTAAGCGAAGTACAAAAAATGATTCAGAAGAATTTCAAAATATCTGTCCGATTTGCTAGAGCTGTTAAAAAGGGCGATCAAGTCTCACTTAATTCCTGTCTTCCAGTACAGCAAACGTTTACTTCGTATAAAAATCCGCAGTCTACTTATCAGGTGTTTATGAATGCAAAGGGGTAAGTTACCTCTGCTAATAGACGTATCTAAAATTTAAAGATACAGGTACAGGAGGTACCCCCGACTCGTCTACTGATTTACGAAAGAAATAATTAATTAACCAGATGCCTATTTCTGAATACCGTCAGTATATTTTCGACAGAGTTCCGTCCCGCGGATAATATTAGCGCGGCAGTGCTGACGAACTCCTTGAATTCTCCTTCCACCTGTACTCTCTAGATGTCGTTACAGCCACTCGGGAATGTTAATTAAACAAATCCGCAGCTTCCACGAGTTTTTCCACTCGGACGTCTGCATTGTCAAGCTAGCAAAACGAATGAAATGAAGTATTATTTCTCTTTTCGTGTACTCGTGATTTTCCGAGTGGCAACACGGTCTGTTACTTGAAACTATCGGCATTTTGTTCCTCCGATCAATAATTTTCAGTATTGCGGCATACCACCCTGCTGTATAACATTCTAAACGAAATTGTACCCATTAAATGAAAATAAATTTCCACTTTTCTGGTATCGATATTTCACCATGAGAGAAAATGTACATATGCAATATTGAATAAAGTATCTTTCTCTTGTAGGAAATGAAAAACTTGTCTACAAAAGACACAGAAAATGTGATTTATTACAGTAATTTCTGTCGAGACCTTTTCATATCGTGTAGATCCCTACAAAGTTTGGCTTAGTTAATATATCGTAACGAAAATCGATTTTCCGGCTGGTGACACAGTTCGGAACAGGAACTATCGGCATTTTGTATCTCCGATCAATAATTTTCAGTATTGCGACATACCACCCTGCTGTGTAACATTCTAAACGAAATTGTACCCATTAAGTGAAAATAAATTTCCACTTTTCTGGTATCGATATTTCACCAGGAGAGAAAATGTACATATGCAATATTGAATAAAGTATCTTTCTCTTGTAGGAAATGAAAAACTTGTCTACAAAAGACACAGAAAATGTGATTTATTAAAGTAATTTCTGTCGAGACCTTTTCATATCGTGTAGATCTCTACAAAGTTTTGCTTACTTAATATATCGTAACGAAAATCGATTTTCCGGCTGGTGACACAGTTTGGAACAGGAACTATCGACGTGCGAATGTGGATCGATCAGACGCGGCATTGTGGGTGGAAACTATAATTGTCTGCATCATGACGATGGGGGGGGGTGGGGTTTGGCCGATCTTTCTAACGCGTTTTGGCGGGACCGACGATTTTCGGGTTTTACGCGAGGATGCTCGCAAGAGTCACGAAAAAAAGAAAAGGAAAGAGCGAGAGAGAGGGGGGGGGGGGAATAAAGAGGAGGCAGCAGCCATGCTCTAAAACTAAAAAGCTAGCGAAAGAAATTACAAAAGACCAACACTGAGCACCGGCGGGGGGCGGGGACGTGCACGTGCACGAGGAATATTTGTGTCAGCGTCCGTGGTTTCCCGTGTGTTTGCCTGTGCAAACGTACCTTTACTATTTCTTATGCTGCCATTCATCGCGACGAGACCCGCGGCCGTGCAAAGAGAAAGAAAGAAATTAAACATTTGGCCTTCCGGCTACGGCCGCGTAATCAAACGCCGGTGGAACTAACGAAGCAACCGCGGAAAAGAGACACACGCCGTTGATATCAAAATACAAGGAGCGTGCCGGAAAAAAAGAGAGAAAGACGGAGAATCAGAGGTAGAGAAAGAGAGGGAAAGTACCGGGAGTAGGCATAGCGGAATAATAACTTACCGGTGACGTGCAACGAAAACTGCACCGCACCATGGGAGGAAGGAGGAGAGAATGTTTTTCTTTGATGCTCGCGCGACGCTTTTCCGCGTTTAATGATTCCGACTGAGCCGTACGGAATCGTCGACCGGTGTTCCAATTAATTTGATACAGATGTGAGATTTTTCATCGACCGATGGAACCACATTAACCCTCGCGAGGTGCATGTTTTTACTCCCTTCTAGGTTCAAATTTCGAATCACTCGAACACTCGAGTATGCAGCGCTAACCCTGTCGCGTTCCCATTCGATGCATAAGTACAAAAGAATGGAATGCGGAATTCCTAGTGCTAATAGCGGTCTCGCGTTAACTGTAATTGCAGAAATGAATATCACACATTAGACCTCGATATGTGTACTCCAGAAATGGCTAGAGAGTTGGCCAGAATTGCGGCTAATGGTACGAAGTGGACGGAAGGAAACGGGGGGTTGGACAGGAAGGCGGCCATATTGGGGAACGTTTATGGAGAGGGAGAGATAGAGGGAGGGAGGGAGAGAGAAAGAGAGAGAGGAGCTAAAGTCGGAGATAAAGAACTGAACTTGCCGTGGCCACTGAAAGGAAAATTACTTGGATTACGCTGATCGAGGCGGCAATTTGGGTAATCTCTCTTGCGGGTCTTTGTGCGATGACACCCATTTAGAGCATCGACCAGAAACTGTTCGAGACGGGGCTTCTTGCTAGTCAAAACTGCGAATCACTAGATTCAGACAAATCGCAGCCTAAAAGCTTCTCCTCCAATCGAAATTATCATCGTTCGATAAAAAGAAACTTCGAACAACATTCTAGGAGCGCAATTTGATCGCTAAAAGCTCGTCAAATGTCTTCCGAACTAAAGAGAATTTGTTAACATATGGACGTTTTCACGGTTGTTTGAAGAAGCTCGAGGTTCGCGACAATGGCGCAAAACGTTGTCTCGTTGGATGATTTAATGCTGCGATATCGTGGCGCGTATGTGTTCGTACATAATGGTCTCGGATGAATGGTGGCGCGACTGCAGTGAACCGAGAATAATATAATCGTAATCATAATCAAGCGATAATTTCTTTGTATCGTGGGGATGATCCGGAACAACGGGGGGAGCCCGGTAAATATATTCCGCATTGAAGTTTACAGTATCTCTGCTTTACACTCGAAATGTACATTATTCCGTTTCAATGAGTGCATTGTTCGTGGGCCAGCAGCTCCTTGCGATAGATTACTGGTTTCGCGCGAATGTATTGAAGTAACCGATTCAAAAGCGCTCCGCCATCTATATTCGTTATTATAATATGTTGTTTCGACGAGAGTCACGGGCCGCGCGGCCCCGTTATGAAACAATTAATTGCACGGTGATTCTGTTTCAATTTCCACAAGTCAATTTTCAAAACCGTCCACTTCGACGAACGAACAATTAAACCTGATACCGAAATGTCGCTATAGTGAATTAAATAGGTCGTGTCGTTACGGTTAATTCAACTAGACGCATATTTTCTCGGGGATTCTGCGCGCGTGTGCGTGCCTGCGTGCGCTCGCGTACGCTCGTGTGACAGGGGCACGTGCTCAAGTTTCGGGAAACGGAGAAAATAAAAATTGAACCACTTGGTCACCTATTTCTTCGTCCCGGGGAGTATTCGTACACGTTTTTACGTTTCCCTGTGCCTCGGCAAGACACGGCGGATCGTTAAAATAGTAGCGGCGGATATTTCAAGTGTACCCCCTTCCGGCGCTGAATATGCATGGCGTTGTCCACATTCTCCGCTTAATTACATTCTCTTAATAGTTTGTAACAGTTCCAAGTAAACTGGCACCCCGGGCACCCCTGAATTTAAGAGAAGTCACGTAATCAAGAACGGAACGTATGGAACAGCGTCGCGAAGAAAACTCGTCCGATCGTTCGAACCTCGCCTGCCCGGACAATGAAAAGAACACCGATACGATCCATGCCCGGCCAGGATGCAAATTGTTCGCGCAAAAATCCCAGCCCCCGTCGGCGGAACTGCGACACAGCTACGGAAAGTTGTGCGCCGTGGAGTTTTATACTCTGGCGAGTGCGTTAATGAGAGGAAACTTGGCCAGACCCTGAAATTAATTGAAGTAATGAAAGTTCAGCAACTGCACGAGAAAAATGCCTGTTAGATACTTTGTACGTGTTTCATACTTCAAACGCGAACTAATCCCGTCGCGTAATAACAGACACGGAATTAACAGTCACGCGAGATGACACGATTACGTAGCTGCGAGCACGGCGACCAATGTCTCTGAGCAAATTGCACGGCGAAAGAGATGATACTGCGCGCTATAAAATAACTGTCGACTCCACAAAAAAAAGACTTCGTAGCCTGGAGATGATGCGTATAAGTGTTTGAGGACGGCGTCCATTAATATCGTGCAAAGATCGGGAGAACGAATCATTTTTCAGATTGAATTCCGAAAATTCTAGACTTTCGTAAGAAACTAAGACTCGAGGATCGAGAATTCGGTTCGCGAACGTCTTGAAAAAGATCAAAAGTTTTTATGTGGTACGAACCTAAAGACTTTACGCTCTCAATCGAATCTGCAATCCTGAAGACCAAAAATTCGCAGAACAAGAGAATCAAAAATTTCTACGAGGTCCAAATCTGAAAATTAGCTTTCGCGCGAAATTAAGACTCTAGAGACCACGAACTCGTCATAGTGCTCAAAGGATCGTAATCGCAAAATACGAAAGGATTGTTCTGTTCTCTGATTGTTCGAAGCTAGAGCTCTAAATGTCAAGAACTCGTAAGAGTTTTTCAAAGAACAGTTATCACCGAGGACTTGCGAAAGAGATCAAGAGATTTTTACGAGATCCAAATCTGACGATCGACTTCTGCACGCAACTAAAACTCCAAAGACCAAGAACTCGCGGGAGTTCCCAAAGGTTCGTAATCGTAAAAGTCCTGCGAAAGGATCGGAGAGATCAAAGGTTTTGAGTAAGAGATTATTATAAGTTCGTTGAGACGCGAAACCTCAAGATCTTCTACGCGAAGCTAGAGCTCTAACAGCCAAGAATTCGCGAGAGATTCCCAGAGATCCGTGATCAGCAAGGTTCGAGTGGATCAAACCAGGTCTGCGAGAGCATGTCCTCGCACGTTCCCAGTGCTCTAGAGAATTCGCGAGCGAACACGTAGCTGTCCCAGAGAGATTAGAGCGGCGGTCCGAGAAAAGAAGCGAGAAAAGCTAAACGGGAATTTTCCTAAGCTGATGCTCTCTGTCGGTGCAGTATTTTAAGTATCGCTTAATAAAAACCGGTTACTTCGTTTCGATCATAATAAATTTTCAGAGCCCGCTTCAATCTCGTTTACGCTGTACGTTTCCGTTTCCGGTTACGCTGTTCACCGGAAGGGCGGGACAAGTATGAGACAGGCTTGAAAAATTGCCCGGGCACTCTGTCTGCCCGCGCAGTTTCATTAAGAAGCGGTTCGTAATTTATTTTCACACCCACCTATCGTGTTTTCACTCGCCTTGAACGCCGGCAATCTGAAAAATCAAACGACGCTGCCGGGACGCGTTTCGCGAAACCGGTAGTGTCGTCTCGAACGCGGAAAAAAATTAAACGAGTCTGAAAAAAACCAAATTCTTGAACTAAAACAGCAACATTTATCAGTAGAGAAAATGTTGAAAGTAATAAAAAGAAGTCGTAAAGTAATGCACAATATCTTAAAAAATGTTGAAGATTATGGCAAAAGGAAAAGTACGGGTCGGCCTTCATCGTTATCCGATCGTGATAAGCGAGCAATTTTGCGTGTAGCTTCCAACTCGCAGTTAACAACGAAGCAAATAATGGAAAGATCTAATGCTAGTGCCAGTGTTTCAAGTGTTCGTCGAGTTCTACTATCCTGTGGAAATATTAACAAGCTAAAATTGAAAATGAATCCTCCGTTAACAACGAAACACAAAGCAGAACATTTACGATTTGCAAAAGAAATAGTGCATTGGGAAACAGAAATGGAGAAGGGTACTACTTTCGGACGAAAAAAAATTTAACCTGGATGGTCCTGATGGGTTCCAACCCTAGTAGCACAAAAATATTAGATAGATATTTTTTTCAAATATTGGAAAAATATTTCTTAAGCCACATTTTTTCATATGAGAAAAATATTGGATCTGAATATTGTATACATGTACAAGAAATATAAATTGAATTTTTAAAAAATATAAGCTAAATATTCAGAGGATATAAACTAGATATTTAAAAAATATAAAGTAAATATTAAAAAAATGTGAATTCAATATTTGAAAAATATAAATTCAATATTTAAAAAACATTCAATAAAATTTTCAAATTTAAGAAAATATAACAAAAATTAGAAACTATGAATATGTATTACTTTCTGCGCATTTCTTGTACATGTATACAATATTCAGATCCAATATTTTTCTCATATGAAAAAATGTGGCTTAAAAAATATTTTTCCAATATTTGAGAAAAATATCTATCTAATATTTTTGTGCTACTAGGGTATAATATTAACTACTTGCTCAACTTATTTTCATTGTAAGGAAATATTTGAAATACAAAATAAAAATATTTCATTTTATCTATCTGGTTATCAAAATAAAAATATTCGATTTAAAGTAGTATCTTATTTGAACCGCATTAAATTATACTATATACCAAATCATTAATGATCGTTAATATATGTTGCAAAATATGATAGAAAACCTTGTATCCAATGTTCCAGATACGAATACTAATCCTACATTATAAAATACTAACGTAAAGTGTACTTACTTCTGAATCTTCTTCCTCCGTCGGATCCACAGCACACAATTAATGACTCAGGGGAATAGACACACACGACACACACGCACGAACAACACACACGACACACACGCACAACAGTTTATAAAATCGTGACAACGAACGAGAAGATGTCACTCCGACCACGAACAAAATGATACTGCGATTTTAACAATGATCCCTTCCATGGAGGGGGTACGGTCAGGTTATCCTAGGCAGGTTAGACGCTGAGGGTCTATAAACACTAGATACAAAACCAAGGTAACCAAATTATGGCGGGGCGCCGACCCTATTTCCCGGAATTCCTTGTTTTCGTTTCAAACGTCCTTGGGTCCGAAGCGGTTAAAATCGCAGTATTATTTTTTTGTTCGTGGTTTTATTCGTGATCTTCTCGTCTGCTGTCACGATTTAGTTAAGTGTGTTGTGTGTGTGTGTTGTTTAGTGATTGTTGTTCAATTATTCGGACCTATTCTCGTGAGTGAATAATTGTGTGCTGTGGATCCGACGAGAAAAAATATTTTTCTCGTAACATGACATAAATATTTCCTGAAAATTTAAAAAGAAATATTTGTTACGTAATATAAAATAAATATTGTATGTATATTTGAATATTAAAAAAAGATTGAATCTCTTTTTAATATTATATGAATGTATATACAATATTTTGTGCTACTAGGGAATATTATCTTCATGACATAAGAAAAGAGACAATGTCAGCAATTCGACGACAAATGGGAGGAGGCAGGTTATTTCGGCAAGACAAGTATCAAGTTCATCAATGGGAGAATGAATGGTGTCCAATACATAAATTTAATCAAAGAACAAATAAATAATCATGCAGAACGCATTTCTAGACCTGATTACATCTTTCAACAAGATAATGCATCTGTACACACATCAAGATTGGTCCAATCATATTTTATTGAAAATAATATATCTGTTTTCCCGTGGCCTGCACGCTTCCCGGACCTTAATATCATTGAAAATTGCTGGGCAGAACTTGTTCGTGACGTATACGCGAATGGAAAGCAGCATCAACACGTACAATAATTGAAAAATGCAATTGTACGCAAATAAGATACGTCAAGTCAAAGTTATATCCAAAAACTATATAAATCGTACAATAGAAGTAATAGAAAATAAAGGTGGATGTACCCATTATTAAATAAGTGTATATGTGTTTAATAAGTAAGTTCATTATTATTTTCTTATTGTACGTGTGCTATGATTTCTTTCTTAAAATAAAACAATTTTTTTTGTTACACACTAAACCTTATAATATTTTTAATTATTTTCAGCGAACCGCATATTCCGAGTTCATAATGTTTTGATATTATACGTCACAAACGTAAAACTTTACATTGAGAAATTAAAGATAACACACCTGGGCCATCCTTTTGACAAGGAGTGTATTCGATCGGAATCGACGGAATTTTGCTTGCTCGCTTATCGGATACGTGCACCAAATCGGGACCGTGGTAATATCGAGCTCTCACTATCAATTAGAACATCTTAATCAACTGCCTGTGCTCGGACTGTTTCGCACAATGTGCCTTCCGACTTACATCGCTTCCCGCGTGCATTCCCGACAGAGACGGCGCGACGCGACGCGCGATACAGCGATACGCGTGCATTCTTCCGCAGCATTCAGCGGGGCTGATCGATCCGCGTGTTCGATTAAATTGCAACGACGGCCGGTCAGGTTTTCGCAGTGAACCGAATATTAAATATTTCACGCGCATCCGGGCCGCAGTAGCTGGGGCCAAAATGATTTTTCACCCTTTCAATGGGGCGGAGAACAGCAAATAAGAGAAACGGACGAATCTCATATGCGGCCGCTGTCCGATCGACTGCCGGGGCACGCGTGTGCACGTTAAAACTGTCGATATCAAACGATTCGAAAAATTTGTCGCATCCGGTGTTTCGTCGGCCGGCCGTGCCATGCCGCCATCGCGCCGGCCGAATTTTCGAACTTGTAATACAAAACGTTGTTATCATAATAAGTCCTCATTGCGGGGAACGCGATGGCGGGACATTGCGTGTGCACCGCATACAAATCCTTTCTGGAAAAATATGCCGCGCGATCGGAATACAAACGCGTCGCGCGCCTCCATCCAGTTTTTTTTTCATCTTTCTCTGCATCAACGAGACTGATTCGTTTAACGCGTCCCAGCACTCGAAGAAAGGACCGCGGTATTTCACGTTGAAATTTGGTTGAAAAGAAATGCCGATTCCGCTATCGGCGGATTCGAGAAGGCCGATGAACGGTGCGTGAATCATGGGAATGCGGACGAGAGAGAAGGGTCGTCATAAATGAAACGCAATTTATTCAATTGGTTCTAATAAATGGTACACACGCAGGCCCGAGGACACGGTGGGTACGTGCAACGAAAAATTTCGTCCGCGGACCACACCCTCCGTTTGTCGAAACTCGGAGCAGAACCAAGGAATACTGAACACACAACGTCGATCAATCGCAACTTCAATGTCGGTGCATTAACCGCGCTGTAAATTGACCTAACTAATCTCTTCATTTCCACAATTGATCATTCATTTCCGACAAAGTATTGTTCTTGCCGGTTTATTTATGCTCCGCGGCGCACAGTCGCCCCGTGCTCGAACCCCGACGGCATATACATTGTTCCGCAAATGTCAGAGGCGACTGTTAATTGTTACGAAGATACCGAAGGCGTGTTCAATTTTAGAAGCGGATGACCTTTCGACTTGTAAAATATTAAATCGAATAATATCGCGCTCGATTCGTTTATGGTATTTCGTAACCGATATCCGGGCTTGCGGAGAACGCAAGCGGGGGATATAGGGGGGAACAAAAACACGGTATTCTGATCGTAATTTCAGCCTGCAGTCAGTTTATCCTCTGTGTAGGGTCGTTATTAACTCTCATCCGCCCCAGCATAACAATTTACCCAAACCCTTCGCGTGCAAGGAATTAGTGAAATATTAAGAGACGATCAAACAGGCCAAACATGTTTCGAATGGAATGAACTTCGAACCCCATAAAACAGCAAGTGAAATTTTCTAGCGAATACTTTAAACTGAATTTACCAAAAACAATACAGTGAATTCTCCATATATGTCAACAACACTGGTGATGAGCTTCGTGGCCCCTCATAGGGTATACTCCGCGGTAGTGGGGGTAATACCGCGAGGTTTACCACCCAGGCCCTGGCGACATATATAGAGAAAACACTGTATAGTTGTAGACATAGATTTTTCTATCTTCTAGCTCTATTGCATCTACTTTCATTTATTTCTCCTGTTCTGTTCAATGGAAAATTATGAAAAAATTCAACAATGTCATACCTAATGGCAGACATGATTGTGAATTTTTCCAGAATTGTCGCTCCCAAATTGAACACTCAAACAGATCCAAAAGCTCAGGTCCTGTCGAATGTACACTGATCTTATCACACTGGTCTCTCAAGCTTCTTGTAAAGGAACATGTTCTAACAAAATTGGCAAATCTTCTTGCAAAAATTTAGCGTATTTCTGTCCCGCCATCATTCCGTTAACGAAATATGGTCCAATTACTTTGTCGTTCAAAATACCACACCACACGTTTACGCCCCATTGTCTTTGATGATCAATTTCGTAAATCGTGATCATATCACACTTTTCAGTCATTGAATAAGACATAGCGGAATCGCGTTTGGAAACATACTGATAGTAAATAAGAATGCTGAATAACGATAACATTGAGGGACCTTAATATGTTTACTTTAACTGGTTTACTATTTAATACAAGTCTCAACCGTGATAAACGTATTCTGCTTTCATATTCTAAATCTTATACGTTTTCTCTGTCTATGACCTTGGAATAGTTATTGTCACTGAATTCCTAATGAAAGGGACCATCGTTGTAGGTGTTTAAAAAAGGGTGGTTCCATTTTAAAAAGTCAAGGTGACCTTGATATCTCTAAAAAAATGACATAAAAACAAAATTCTTTCATAGCATCGTGTCCGCCCCATTATACCATTCAACTTTGTCCTTACCATATTTTACGTATCTTTAGAAACAACAAAGATATTTGAGGTGCAAACGTCAGGTGACTCACCCTGTGTAGAGAAATCGCTGTATTATTTCACGCTTATGAACACTTAGAGCATTCACGGAAGACGCGTATACCTACGATGAATTTACAAGTCCGTTCGATGTGTAGTATATTATGAACGGGCGAGTGACTCTCGCCGGTCATGAAGTAAATCGCGCGTCGAGTGGTTAAACAAGAAAAAACGATCCGCGACGAAACGGGCGCGGCGGAAAGAAACGCAGTTCGCAATTAAACGCGATCGCATGAAAACCGAACGCCGGTCAGTGTACGCGTTCAACGAAATCTCGCGATTGCGCCCGTAGGGCATCCGACGCGGTGAATAGATTCCGGGGTTAACAAGCGGGTCAGGTATAAGTTGTCGTAAAAAAAAAACAAATTGTTACACACCTGCACGCCCGCGGAAACAAGCTGAATCGCGGGGCATTTCGCGAGTTTTTCCAGAACTTCGCGGGAGCCGGCGCGGCGTGACATGTGCGCGCCAAATGGGGGAAGTGTGTGTGTGTGTGTGTGTGCGTATACAGCATATTTAAAAAGAAAAACTGTTTACAGGCCGGTGTGCAGGTCGCGCATGAATGTCGCTCGTATTTGTCGAGAGACTTTCAGAATTTGTTCTCAGAAACGAGGTAACAGCGATAAACAAACCGAGCCGCCGATGAGTGGTTGTGTGCACGTCGCGTGGCTTCGTACCGCTCCGTTTCTAGGCGTATGTAGTAGACTAAACAAACACGGCTCGTACATGAACCGCGAATATTTTTCGTGGCACCGCGACCGTATCACTCCGAACGGTGAATTATTCAGCCATTCAGCCAGTTACACCGGCCTTAAATAAAAAAAAAAAAAAAAAGAAAGCGATGGCTGAATATACAATATTTTACGCGACAGCCCGCAGCGCCGCGAACCGCGCTGCTCTAAACGCTAACGATACCCTCGGGATGGAAGTATGTACAGTGAGTAACGAAAGTATTCGAACGCCCTTTAAATCAGTATAACTTTTTTTTTAAGTGAATCAAACGACCTGACTTTTTTGAGGAGTTAGAAGAATTGGTTTTCCAAATGAAGTGTTAAAAAGATTTTGAAAAAATTACAATTGGTAAGAATTACATGAGAAAATAAAAATGGCACTTTTCACAACTTTTTTATTTGAACCTGTAGTGAAAATTTAAAATATGCGTTTTGTAGATATATGTTAGTTATATACATACTGAAAATTTCATTGAAATCGGTTAACGTTGTCATGAGATACAAACGTTTAAAGATGATTACATAAGGGCGAAATTCCCTGGCAAGATCAAAAATCTGCGACTTTCACCCTTAAACTCTCATTTTGAAACGTTTGTAGTTCATTGCAAAGTTGACCGATTTCGATGAAATTTTCAGTACGTGTATAACTAACAGAGATCTACAAAACGCATATTTTAAATTTTCATTACAGGCTCAAATAAAAAAGTTGTGAAAAGGGCCATTTTTATTTTCTCATGTAATTCTTACCAATTGCAATTTTTTCAAAATCTTTTTTACACATCATTTGGAAAACCAATTCTTCTAACACCTCAAAAAAGTCAGGTCGTTTGATTCACTTTAAAAAAAAAGTTATACTGATTTAAAGGGCGTTCGAATACTTTCGTTACTCACTGTACGTACCGAGTCAGGATATTTTCCATTCAAACCCGAACCCGCTTTTCCGCGATTTCAATTTGCAAATATTAGCGCGACTTGCCGGCGACGTTGACCCTTTGATTACGCCGACCACTAACTTTCGAAACCATCGTCATTGTGCGCTGGCGATATCACGTAAATACCCACTGTGGCACGCTCGGATGATTCATGGTCCGATTATGGCAGCAACGGAACCAAGAATCGCATTGTTAAGAACTAGAAAACACCGAAACAGCACTCGATATTCAATTACTTGATTGATAACTGCGCGTGTAACAGTGCGCGGGGCCACGGAGACCAGCTGCGGTAACAATAGAAGTATATTTGAGTGAGCGTTTTTTTTTCTGGTACAAAGTTATTGTTCATTGAGATGTTGTCATTCGAAAAGTTGTACACCTGGGTCCCTTCTAACGCGGTAGCCCTTTACAGGACTATCCTTTTACATGTTTTATTTTTACATTTTGTATACGTTTTATGTACTTTTTTACGTTTTCCACTGTGTAGATGATCCGGGTTTAAGTGAGTTTATAGAGCTAGGAGTTAGTCTATATTTTATTAAAGTTTCATAGTTAAGAACTTATGCTCACTCTTCTGTTCAGAATTTTACTTATACCTATGATACCTCTTATCTTCTGCTTTAACTTTTCTCGCGTATATATTTATTATTTTCCTTTTTATTATTTCCTTGTATTCTATAAGGCCCATACACAATCGCTCCAAGACGACTCCGCTCAACTTTCTGGAAGGATCACCTGAAAGCAGCCCTAAAAAAGATCAAGGTGATCGTAACAAAGGAAATCAGCATAACCATAACAAAGGAGTAGCCTGGCAGACGTACGCATCTGGAGAAACCCGCATGGGCTCGTTAGACGAGCGAAACGAGCATCAGACTGTCCTGGCTGGAGAAATTGGCTGGGCACCGCGTGGCTCGTTTACGTTTACGAAAATCGAGATTGTTATTTCTCGGACGAGATTTCCTGCATCGGCGCACACTGGCGCCCGATCTTGATTCCAGCGGATCAAAAGTCCGAAAGCAAAGTATATGATATTTCTTCGAGAGAAACGTACATGTGTGTCAACAGTCAATAATTGAGTTCTCGATATACAGGGTGTCCCAGTTTTTTCCGGCCAAACTTTGCCAGCGTGTTCTACATGCAAAATAAAGAAAAAGATGTTATATGAACATATGCTCTTAAATGTTTTATTAAGGAGTTATAACTGATAATACAAAATGATAATGAACTGGCATTTCGTCAACACAGCGTACGAACGTATCATGAATATCTCTGTTTGTGTTTACATAAAGTCTTATGTTTACTTGCTGAAGTAGTTGATATCGACATTTTTTATTAACGTTTTATTAACGAGTTAACATTTCAAAATGACGTCCGTTATTAGGAATACAGGATTGTCATCTAACAAAAATTGACTCTATCGTATTACTAGTGCTCGGGCACTTTCATTACAAAAACCATAAATAAAATGCATATCAGCGTATTCACGATTGGAAAATTCTTGTGGCATCTCGATATGAAGTCGTACAGCGTACTAAACATCGAACGCCAGTTCAACGAAATGCCAGTTCATTATCATTTTGTATTATTAGTTATAACTCCTTAATAAAACATTTAAGAGCATATGTTCATATAACATTTTTTTCTTACTTTTGCGTGTAGAACACACTGGCAAAGTTTGGCCGGAAAAAACTGGGACACCCTGAATGACAACAACACCGGTCTTGCCATCGACGTGTATCGTCCAGGAGCCATACCCGAGCCGTTTATGTTCATACTCCTCGGCGTCCGAGACTTCTCGTGCTTCGTAGCCCCTTGTGGGACCCCGCGGTAGTGGGGATAATTCCGCGACGTTTACCATCCAGGCCTTAGCGACATATATAGAGAAATCACTGTATATCACAGATAAACAAATCAAGAGTGTTGGAACGAGGAGAGTTTTCTAATCTCTGGAAGGCAAGACAGCTCTCGTTCAGTTTCTATTGAGTCGTGGATAGTGAAAAAACTTTCATTGAATGAACATGAGTGAAACAATTTTTCACAGTAACTTCTTCCACTCGGAAAATTGGAAAAATAGTATTAATAACACAATTATCATGATCGTTACACTCGTAACTTTTTTTCACTTCCCATTTCTTCCCATTACAAAAAAACTTGAAAGCGTTCAGCAATTGTAGAGTTTGTACCTATATCGATTTTGGTTGCCCGTTTGTTATCAATAATAAAAATTCTATTATTTTAATAACATTAATGAGACTTACGAATGAAAAGTTTCTGACACAAAAAATTCCATCTTTAATTTCATTAGCATTAAATTATTAACTAAAGTAACAGTTGGATGATATAAAAAATGAAAATGTTATGATTAGGAAATTTTGTAATATTAAGACGAGAATTAATGAGATTAGAGCGAGAAAGCGATAATTTAACAACACCATTGAGGAATGCAAAGTCTACATTGAATTTATCAGAACAAAACCAGAAAATCCGTCGGAATAGTTACAAATTTATAGAAAACCTGTTTTTGTGCGGTCCTTTTCTATGCGAATTTTCTTTTATGCGGTATATGAATGTCAACGGTATTGGCATTATAACAACCTTGTAATGTTCTCACCACAAGATGCGCGTTTTGGACTACGGCAAGTAGTACTGAATTGTGTGCATTTTGAAAATTTCTCCATGTTTAAAATGAGAGATCAAATTTGTTTTAATGTTTCCATGTATAATTTAATTATTTATTTTGTTTTTAAAACACTTTCTTGCTATTCTGTGAAAAAATGATTTTTTATAGTTATTTATGAAGTTTCTGAATATTTATTTCTTGTGCGGTTTCTTGTATGCGGTCCCTATTTACCGCGCAAAAACAGGTTTGACTGTAATCATAAGTATTATACGCATTACAAGTTATGATAGTGCAACTTAGGAGTAGGTAAAAGTTTTCTTTGCAATTTTGCTCGCATTGATTAGCATCGAATCTCGACCCGGTAGAATCGTGATTGGGTCCATGGTGCGGCGGGTCTGAATCGGGCCGGGTCGGGTCGGGATTTGATTTAGCATGTACGCTGGCCGTACGGCTCGCGTATTACTCCAGTTTCTAAGGAATCGGAGCGCAAGAGGGACCGGCGAAAGACGCGTGACGCTCGGCCTCGGGTATCGGCCGCGAGGAGCGCAGCAATCGCGTACGCTAGCCCCAAGACTTTCTCGGCGCTCAGTCTGCCGGAGTCTGCAGCGCGCGAAACTTGTACGCGCGTCGGGTCGCTCGAGTGTCTTGCCGGGCTCTATCTCTCTCTGTCTCTCGTGTATCGTCCGATATCTTTCCGATCTATCCGTGCATCACCGGAAGTGGCGTCGCTCTTGAAATCGGAATACGTCGACGTATCGGCCGCGAGTCGACAACCGTGTTCGTCCTCGGTAGGATCGAGTAAATCCGCAGAGAGAAATCGAAAGTGTTTCGGTCGCACGGCCCGGATGAGAACCGCGTCGCCACGTGATTTTTTTCCTGTCAGGTAACCGAGACCTTCTCGGTAGTGTGTGTTCGATGATCTACGAAGTGTGACTCCCACCGAGTCGGAGGAGTATATTTATCTATTGTATGTCTAATCTATGAAACACAATGTTCGCGCGTTTACGGTGAAACGTATAGGAGAATTTGAACCGGGAGTGGCAGAGTTCGTTGAAAAGAGTTTACCGTTTTGGTACCCGGGGTCCTCCTGTCTCTGTGTGTGCTCGGCTGCGGCGTCTCCGTCTCTGCCGACGGAGCGGAAGAGAAGAGGAGAGGAGAGGAGAGAGAGGAGTTGGATGACTCTCTGCCCAGCGCTGGCCTACGATTGACGGATACGTGTACGCGAACGCCGCGCCGGTTTTTCGTGTGCCGGAGACCACGGGGCTCTATCTTGCTAGGTGGTAAGCGGACTCCGTTCTTCTCTACTTCTCCTTCGGTCTTTCACTATATTTTTTTATTTTTCGCGCGCTTAGCTCGGCTCGTCCGAGCACCGATCGACGATGACCTTCTTCGGATACTCGCGAATCACCGTGTTAGTCGATCCCTTACCTTAGCTCCCCTCTCCGTGGCACACGAGGCTGACAGGACCCAGCCGAACGCGCTCTTTCTTCGAGTAACCGGGACTCGCTCGGAATGGAATCTTGCCTGGGGAACGGACCTCCGCACGAAGAACTTGAACGTCGATCTCTCCCGGGATCTTGTTGGTCTGAACTTTGGCGAGCGGCGACAAGAAAAGGCTCCTGCCATCCTTTTCTGTCTTTCGATCGCTCGACCCCCGTCTACCAGTTCGTTCGGCCACAGGCTCCGTGCTTCTCGACTGACCGTATATCCTGCAGCTCGAATCGTACCTTCTGCTACCGACGCCTCTTTGTAGCTGGTAAACACAGCTCGCACTTCTTTTACCACCGAATTAGCCAGTTTATGACGAATCCGAGCGCCCACGGTGCGGTGCAATACCTGCTACGGTGAGGTTTGTTTCACCCTACAAGGTATTGTTGTCTGTGGTCGTATTTCTGGTTAGGGATATATTAACCTAATTCGCCGAGTACTAGGGTGACAATTTTCATAATGTGATCTTTTTTTAGCCTATTTTTCGTCTTTTTATTGTATTATTCGGCGATTTTTCCACAATTTTTGATCGTTTATTTTTGAAACGTTTAATTGCGATGAAATCTTCAGCATGCGTACAACTTATATAAATCTGCAAAATTCATTTTTTACATTTTCGTTATGTATTTGGTATTTTTTTATTTTCTATTTCTATTTTCATTTGGTAAACTAATATTTCTAGCTTGACAGAAAAACTAAAGTTGTTTGGACCATTTATAAGTTATACCGGTTTAAAGTTTGTGGCACCAATTATGAGACTGACTTTAATTTACACGATTATGTGAATGCGTCTGCTTAGCGTCGTTTTTAGACCTCGGAGAGTTAGGGAAAGCTTCTTTCAGTCCGAAACATATGCTCATTTTACACGTTGTTCAATATTGTGCGATACGTTTTTATTTGATGCACCAGTTTGATTTCGCAAACGTTTCGAATGAACGTCATTTAATAACGGTTCGAGCCGTGTAAAGATTGTAATCAAATTGTGTAAACATGATGTTACATTTGTTTTTTTTTTCTATTTCGCAGAGCAACAATACCCAGCACACAATTAAACAATAAAACGATATGTTTTTCGTTTGTTCGATTCACAGTTGCAAGGTTTTTCCGCTTTCAATTTGTTCTTTTCAAGGATTTAAAAAGTGTGGATTTTGTAATGGAAATGTTTTGTAACATTTTTAAATTATATTTTTTAAGAATCTTATTGTCTGCACTGATCTTCCGATTGTATGTAATTGGACTTTCACTTTCATTTCATTGTCCCGAACAGAGTAATCAGATGATTCTTCGAAAACACTGGGTCAAAGTGGACCCTGCCTCTGTGGTTCAAGGTCTTTTCTTTGGACTCTGACAGAATCTTGACTCGAGCAAACAAGTTTCGGTTTTTCATTCCGTCGTCTCTCGATAAGCTGACAAAAATAAATGTTTGCATAAACGTCCACGGTCTATTAAGCAGCTTAGCCAAACGAACAAATTATGAGGCGGCAGTGCAATTAATCTGACTCTGTCACAGCTGCTAGAGATTTGCATCAGTCTTGTTTCAATCTGAAAGTATAGGCTAGAAATTTTTTTAAAGTCTACATGTTTTAACATTAGGTTTACGGGACCCGTCAAAATGACGGATTCTAATTTTTTTTTTTTATTTACAATTGCCGAGAAATTATTCAACAAATTTATTTCTTTGGGTATATACTATGAAAAGGAATAGGTAAAAATGTCTACAGATAAATTCTTGTTATTTTTATAAAATAATGTAGAGTAGTAATTTTTAGTGGTTCGTAAACCGTTAATAACAATTACTTTCTTTCTAACAAGAGAGAGAATTTAATTCAGTTAGTGAAACATATTGGCGGCGATGTTTGCCATCAGATTCAGGAACTCATTTTTATTGGGGGTCAATGGAACAATCACTATGACAAATGTTATGCACCCAGCTTTGGTGTCATTAACGAAATTACTTTGATTTCAGATTTTCTGGGGGTTGTAATTTTGCTTCGAATTTATGAAATTTTTTTAGAAATTGACAGTCACTTTTTCCCATACATTTGTTGAGTGGTCATATACATAAACGTAATCACAACATGCAGTCTCCTGTATATTATTTTATAGGTTGTGGAAATTGAGGGGAAATGTACAAAATACGTTGCGATTACGTTCTTGAATCTGAACTACGACAATGCGAAGGGAAATTCGCATTGCTTGTAGGACGGCCTAATAAATCGTTATTTATCGTGCACAAAATGATAATGCGTTCCATTAGTATGTCTGTAGGGTAAGAACGGTTTCGTCTTCGTGGGTGCTTGAAACCTGCAGCGTGAAGTTTGAATGATTCCCGGCCGGAGTTTGTAGCAACGACCTGTAGTTTGCAGGTATTCTCCAGCAGCAGGTCGACCAACCGAAATCAGCGTCGATTCCAGGCCGTTCCCCAGCCACTACACCCGAGCATTCTCATTGTGTTTAGGGCCCTTTCAAACTTCCTCGGTGCATAACGTTCCGCTTTCGAATGTAGTGGCTTGACTTGTATAGGAGGCATAAGCGAGACGCGTAAAATTGTAATCTGCTTTTTTTTCGACCCGTCGACCGGGGAAAATACATTTACCGTGGACTATTGTTGTTCGGAGTGCACGATTGAAAAGGGACAGCCCCCCTTTATCGAGCTGGCTTTTGTCAGACGCAACGCGTTTTTAGGCGAACGTCTTCCTGGAAGACGCCGAATTTCGAGAATGTCAGTACTCTGCTCGCGATGTGTTAAGGCGATTATATTGTATCCAACTTTTTCGCTGGCACGCGAATTTTTGTGAATTTGCACCAGCGGGCCACAATACCAAATTTCATATTAAAAATTGTATAATTGCAAAGAACTGAAATATATGAGAATAACGGTACGATCTTGTCAATAGCAGATTTTTCTTGGTGGTCCAAATGAAAAGACAAGCGCCGGTCCCATGGGATCACCGTGGCAGCGAAAGGGTTCACTTTACTATAGTCTAGGGAGTTCTTTACCCTAGTTCTAGGGAGTTCTTCCTCACGTTCCAAAATTCTTCTAATGTCCCGTCTGTGTTTGCCTTCTAATTCGGCAAACTCCGTATTTCTCATTCCCTACAACGTGTGTACGCTATTATTACACCTCCTCGGAAACGGTAGAGAATGTGACTCGCGTCAAACTTTGTGCTCCGAAATTCTTCACATTTCTCACGGGGAACGGCAGTGTATGTCCTCGATTCTGTCCCTCATATTCCTATTTCGCGCAACATTTTCAACCTTTTTCTCCGGAAAAAAATACTCCAATATTTGAGGACTCCGCCACCCGAATATTGTCGATAAATACAACGATGGAATTCTCATCAAAAGCATTTAACGTCGATATCCGGAATATGGTTACACCTCGTAGTTTCGAACGTACATTTCTATATATACAGTGGCGTGCAAAAGTTCCCGGCCAGATCTACGTCTATGCCTCATCAAGGCATGGCTACGAAATATTAATTATAACATGTTAAATAATGTACTGCAAAATTGCTACACGATGAAAAACAAGCATAATTTTTTCGTTAAACACACTGGCCGGAAATTTTTTAACATGTTAATTTACTTATTCTGCAAATAAACAAGTAAGAAAAATAATTAGCGTTGATTTTTTCTTGTAATATCCTTTCATGTAATACGCCTTTATATATGATTATAATAAAAATTTCTTAACGCTATTTTTTGGAAGAAAAGTAACAAAAACCATCTGGCCGGACCCTTTTAACCATCTTTCTATGCAAGCGTTACGCACGTTGAAAAACTGCAATTTCTCGAGAATTTCTACGATCTCTGGGTTGATGAAAGAAATGTATTACTGGAAGAACGTATTACTGGATTGCTTGTTATCCAGACGCTTTTATCTTTCTGCTAATTCGGATACGCGAGGGTCTCACGGCGCGTTTAATGAATTTGACCTGTCCGGGCGGCGCTGGCTCCAAAATTCTCCGGCTTTCTCCGCGTAGACGGAATTAAATCCGTGATTTAAATCCTCGGTATTTCCCGTTCTGCTATTCGTGCTCTACCGCTGACTCAATTCGATAAAAATATTCTTTAAAGGCATGCGACTTGAGGCATCCCCCTGATTTAAGATTCTTTACGTTCGCGTTCGAAGTATTCACCGGTTCGCGAGTGCGCTACATTTTTCATTTCCCGCGCCCGTTCCGGGGCGCAACTATTTCATACATCCAAGAAAATGATTCCCGAGGAATATGATTTCTCGGGAGTCGGTCGTGCCCGGGAATTCATTACGTTTATCTGAATAGCTCGCATGAATCTTCGCCCGCCGACATTAGGCCGCGCGTCGGGACCGCGAACGTATTTCAATTAAGCCCTTGCGAAATTGAATGCCATAACAATTGCTGTATGAACAGGTCAATTACGCGGCGCTGATACAAGAAGCCCATTGTGCCGCAAATTATCAGGATCGACGCAGGGCTGCGTTGTAGCGTTCGCAGGCCCTAGGCATTCTTCTATTCTACCGGGCCACGCTCTACCCTATTTTCGCCCCGAGAGACACAAAGCCGACACAGCGCACTTTTGTTTTGTTAATTTATTCTCGTCAATTTGGCTCCCAGTAATCTTGCATTATACACCGGCGGATGCAGAAATGCTGCTTCCAAAATGCCAATGTTTCGAACCCTCACACCAGGCAGCAACTGTCCGTGTTATTGCAATATTGTTCCGTCGGATTTATGCAGAACTGTTAAAACAGCACGATAACACAATTTAGTGTCAACGGCACGTTTGCAATGCATTTTCATGTCAAGGAGACTGTATTTTCAAGCGGCGAGGCAATTTTGCTCGGCTGAGAAAACGGATTATTTGAAAAACATATTTTTGTAGATCGTCAGAAGTTTTTTTTGGAGTAATTTGACTAAACTTTAATTTTCGTTCGTACGAACGAAACGGCTCGTTTGTAAATAAGAAAGGGCTGTCACAAAGAAACTGTCAAATATCAGTTCTTCAGATCCAGACATTGCTACACGGAAAGAGAAGGATGTATTAACAAAGAAGACGTTGCAAGAGTATTGAAATTCCAAGAAAAATGGAAAGACGAGGAAGAAACTAGAATAGGAGAAACCCACAGCTTTTCCGAGAAGGAAAAAATGAGTGAATGGGAGCAAAGGTCGATGTTGGCGCTAAGACTATTAGATCTACTTATCTAGACTAAGTAGATAAGGAAAGAGACGAAAGTAAGACAGACATCCTACGATTATCTAAAGCTAGAGGGCACAGGAAAAGAAACTGAAAATGTTAGAGAGACACCGGAATAAATGAAAAGCGAATCGATACTGTGAAAAGGAGGAAAAGAAGTTTTCTAGCGAGAAGAGAAGCTTGCAAAAGAAACTGGTAAAAGCCGGAGAAAGGACTAATGAAGGACTAAATGAAAAGCAGACGGTGATAAGACACGGAGAAAGAGATTAATTAAGAAAATGGATATAGTACAAGAAAAAGCACACCCAACTTTATAAAGTCCAATCATTTTAAAATTTATAGAACCCACATTTATAAAGTCCATCTATTTTCAAATTTCAATTAACGTGCTTCTCAATCATGTTCAACTGTTCCAGCCGTTTCTCTTCAAAGCCATTCGTTCCAACTGATCCAGGTAATATTAACCGAGAACGTCGGCGAGCCAATAATTGGGGTAGAATTTTCTTTTCCTCGTTAACGGGTTGCCTGAATAATAGATCAACAATGAAGCGTAATTAAATTTCAATCAACTGTCTACAAATTTTTATATTCCCTAATCACGAAGCGAATCGCGCCGCATGGTGGCATTTATTTTCAATAAAAGAGGCGAAATAAAATATATTTAGACAGTAGTGTTCTTTTTTTATGAAAGTTTCATCAATGGATTTGTGACATTTTCCTGAATAAAGCGAGGCCAAACACGACATATTTTGGAGCATAACTTCCCGCCGCGAATTGTTAGAAGTTTTGGAACTCGTGGCCGGAATGAGAAGAGGCCACGAATCACTACGATTGGTTATCTCACGCCTGGGCAACTGGTGCTCCGAGATTCGATCATGCAGAATCGGCTACCCTCTTCTCACTTCCTCCATTCCTGCTTAACACTTTGAACGCCAAACAAGAAAGATTCACTCAAAAATTCCACGAAATCAAAGTAAGTTATTTGATAAAATAGAAATTGAAAAAATTAAATGTATGGATATCGTGTGGTTCTTCAACTTTCATGTATTTTACAGATCCTAATCAAATTTGATACAATGAATATATTAACGTAAAAATTCATTTTACAGCCTGAACAAATAATTCCGTCACCCATATATGGGTGACATGGCAGTCAACGTATTAACTTACCCCATTTCTTTTTACACAATCTTCTCTTTCCTTCCCACTTTTAATTGGTATCTTATCCCCCCCCCCCCCCTTTTCCTGGTGCTACTAACGAAAATTTAGGTTCTACTGTATCGTGGATTGAACAAGTAAACGTGTCGTGTTTGATGTCGTTTTAGTCCGATAAATGTTACGAACGTGTCGGTGATGGTGTCTGTACACGATACAAGCGAATGTGCGTGTATCGAAACAACTGCATCCACCGCCGAGGTATGTATCGCAGAATCGACAAGGTTGCTACGCGGCAGTGACAATGCAGCGTCGCGTTCGCTGGATGGATCCGAATCATGTAAGATACAAAATCCAGGGCTCACCGTGCAGTGACACGCGGAAGAGCCGCAGGTGATGCACTCTGTGCACACACGTGCGCGGGCGCGGGCGCGCGCGCGCGCGCTCACGACGTGTCGCGTAGTTGGAAAGAGTGTTTCGGGTGTGTAACCGGCGAGAAACAAAACGTGAAAGCGGCAATCCGAAAAAATAAAGAGGCACGGGCCAGGTCGGCGAGAGGAACAAAAGCAAAATAAAGGGAAGACGGCCGAGCGAAAAACAGGTCGAAAAAACCGGGGCTGCTCCAAAATCCGGAGTCGGTGGCGGCGCGACGGCTCGCGTAAATCTGCCCGCGCGGAGTCCGTTAGTCATGCTTTATTTCGCTTTAGTTTTCCGTGCACGGCGAAATAGCATCAACTTTCCGGGAAGGGGCTGACTCACGCGCTTTTCAAATCCATTCAGAAACTGACGAATGCCCGTGCACGCCGCGCCACGCAACACGCCTCGCCACGGCTGGCCGAGCGCCACATGTGCGCCGACTAATGGCTCGTCTTTCGTTTTATTGCTGCTGCATACGGTGACAATGAAACGCTCCACGGATTCCTTTTACGCCGGCCCACCGGTTATCTCCTAACGGGCATATTGAATGCTCATCGAAGGACCTTCGACGCTCCACGGGGCGCCAAACCCGCGAGCACAGAATATGCAGTGTTTTTTTTTTATTATAGAAAATCTCGTATGAGATTCATTACAACATTATGGAAAATATAAAACGAAGATTACAAACTAGAGAAGAAGAGGCTGAAAAAAGAAATGACGGAAAACTAAAGGTACAGTGGCCGAAATAATGATAGGTTCATAGCCCGAACTAGCGTGTTTACTGTGGTCATTCTTATCTGCGTCTTTTTGGAACAGCTGCGTGTTCTTACTACTGGAGATGCATTTAGTTTAGTTTCGACAGCGCAAGTGTTTGGTCGTAATAGATTATGAAATTTACTGAAAATTATTCTGGTAATAGAGCGAAATAATGTTAGGTTCACAATAATTTAGCTAAGGAATACTTTTGTTACTACGTAGAAGACATTTTATAAGGTATGTAAGTACAAAATACTTTCATGTTTGTATGTTTTAATATTAATAACGTTAGACGAATATGGTGACAGAATTGGTGGTCCAAATTTTATTTTCCAACACGATAATACACCAATTCATCATATCTTTTCTGCTGATGAGGTTTCTTGAGATTCATACAAAAGTCATGTCTTGAAATTCTTTTGCAAGTTACGCAATTTCTATTACAGCTTTTGTTCACAATTTCTCTCGAGACCAGTAACACTTCTTTCAGCGGAAGTCGCGGTTTGTGCCGATTTTTACGGCAGCCACATCTTGAAATTTCGGAGCAAATGACCGAATCCAACAGACACGCACGATTCCCTATAACGGTTTTTGCCTAGTACGCGTCATACCCTTCTCATAGATCTGGCCGAGAGATAAGGAGTAAATGGAACACCAATTAAAAGAACCGTGTTCGGATTTCTGGAGCGGAATAATCGATTCGGTACAGATACGTTTTCCTCTGTGAACCTTGCTCCACGTACTTGCCACTTTCGACGGTCCTGCGTTATTCAACTGTTTTCAAAACCACGGTGAAACGTTAGAAGGTGCTCGGGGAATTGGCCGGAAAACGTCAATTCCTCGTATCGCCGGCAAAAGTTGCCAGGTAAAAGTGTTCTAATAAACGTCGTATCGCGTTCGCGCGGGATTAACGCAAATTTGTTCTGCACACTTTTTTCCGTTCTCGTCGGGTTGTGCGCACACAATTCCCCACACAATTATTTAAAGAGAATGTATCACGCCTTTCGAACTAATCGCTTCGTTTCTTAACCTTTGTCCGTGCAAGGCATAAAAGTCGACGTATGAAAAATACTACCTTCCAACAATTCATTCGCTCAACTGAAAATTAGACAGATTCTGAGAAAATGGAAGCAAGTCTTGATATGCCTATTAATGCAATTATAATTCTCGGTGGCCAGCTGGCTTTCAAACCTGGTTGACACATGGCAAGTCGACTACCGTTATCAGTCGTCCCGGCGAAGTGTAAATCGATCAAACGAAATGTTAATGTAATGCGACTTGTGCCGCGCTGAGTACCGTGCGACGATATTCTGCGTAATCGGGGCCTAAAAGTGCGTCGTTAATTACGCAAGATATGGTGCGGCTTTCGGTATTCCCGCTCACTCAGAGCCACTTATGCCCGTTAAGCCGCATAGTCCGCTTGTGCATCACGTGATAAAGGGAAATGAGATATGGAGAGCGGAGAATAGCATCTTGAATAGAATGGTCGAAGCGTGTAATGCCGTTTCCGTTCGACTCTTGAAAATTAATTGCAATATTCAACGTTCGGGGAAGCCAGGTCAATTTGATCGGGACACAAATTAACCTCCGCCCTGGGGTCTCTTAAACTCGGAAGTATTAAGAAGTGCACAATACTTTCCCGTCCTCGGTGTTCCTCGGGCGGCTCCGATCGCATGATTTACCGCTCATCGATTCGAATCTCGAATAATAAACTTTATTGATTAAGTCCGAGCTGGGACGACCGTCGGGGCAACGGTTTCACGAGGCTCTTGCGAAACGCTCCGAATGGAGTTATTGACAGAGCTGGTAAATGTTTGACGAAAGAAGCAATTTAAGAAGTTAATGGGACCGCCGTTTCTTGCATCTCGACCGAAGATCAGAACGACGCCTATGATTCCGGACGAATTTTCAATTTACTCGGTTAACGCGAACCTCGAATATAGGTGTTAACCGAATAAAACTGCAATCTTGCTCTTACCAATTTCCGCGTTTTGTGAACTCGTGTCGTACATATTGAAAGTAGGGTAATTGCGTGTAATGTGATACGCTTTAATAGTTTTCTCAAAATCGATCTTATTTTATGAAACCGACTTTAAAACGCGATATAATGAATTCGTTTACTTGAACGTAAAACTGCGGGTATAATAAAGATCGGGAGGCCAATTTTAAACACTCTATGATCTATGCTAGCTGAAAAGCAGAAGTGAACATTATTGTTTGTGCAGCTTCGTATTATGAATATATGATCACTTCGATGCCAATCCTTGCTTCTTATCATTGAGCTGATTCGTACTCTAATTGTAAGTGTACCCAACAGAAAAATGCAGCCTGTGACATATTGGTCTATTAACCAGGACCAAAAATACCAGTTATTCTCAAACTTCTCTCAACGATAACATTTACCAACACGAGAAAACTGTTTCAGTTACTTACAATCCTTATTTGTAATCAATACGATTTTAGTCGACACTCGTTATTCCATGACGTTTTTCTTTTTTCTTTTCTTTAGTTATGGTCTGGTTTAGGTATGGAGGCCGCGGATGCTGCAATTAATTTTGTTCCCCATTATTGCAAAGTGCAAGTTTGTGTTAAATACGTTATAAATACACGTAAACCTGTTGAGATACGCTTAAGGTCGAGTACGATAGAACAACTAGGTCGAAGAACGCGAGGGTGGAATTATCAATACTAATCAAAGTGTATCGCGTTAATGCAAATCCCCCGCTCGCGTTGCGGGGAGTTTTTTTTTAATTTCCCGACCGCGAGCGAAATGGCGAATGCCACGTCATGCGAAGATTGCCTGCCACTGGGTCACATTCGCGAAAGCAGGCGAAACGAACGCGTGCTCCGTGTCACGGCTACAATGGGAGTACCTTCGCGAACAAAGTATTGCCGCTAGCCTGGAAAAAGAAGAAAGAGTAGGTGTATATGTACCTATCTGCTTCCTCCCGGATGACCCCGCAAGAAAACTGGCATTCTCCGCGGGTAACCCTAACGCTCCCGGTCTCGCACAGTTTTCAAAGAAACGGCGAAGAACGCGGCATTGTTCTCGCCGAGGCCCGGACTCGCATATTTCCCGGTGTTCCAACCTGGCCAGGTAGGAAAACGCGCGCGGTAATCTGATTTAAGGTCCACTCCAAGTGTAACAGTTCGTTGACTCGCGGCGAGCGGGATGCAAGCGTGGCACGCAACTATGATCCGCATGCTTGATAAGGGAAACTGGAAATTTTTCGTGACACGAAAAATGGATTATTTTTTACAGAAATCGCTCGTAATACGTGCTTCCGCCAGATAAAACCCGGCCGGCCCGTTCTCTCTGTCGCAATCGTGGCCACTGTACAGGATGAGTCACTTAACCCCTCAAACGCTCCTCGGAAACATTTGCATGAAAGGTCCCAGGCTAACGTTTCTCCCGTTTTTCTTTTACGCTTTGAATCCACTAATTATGATTCATTTTTCTTTTTTTTTTATTTAGGAAATCTCTTATGAGATTTGTTACAACATAATGCTTAGTACAGAGTATTACAAAATATATTGTATGGTATAACGAGAACGTTAGTGACAATATAAAAAGTAACGAAGATTCTTAGGCACGTAGGTTACATGTATTTAAAAAGTCTATCATATATACGCACGCATTAATATTAGGATCAGCTATTAAGTAACCTATGTCCAATGGCAATTGAAATCCTGCTCTAGAAAGATTTTGGATAAGTTTTATCCTCTGATCATTATATAGGTTGCACTGCCATAGAACATGGTTAAGCGTTTCCTGCTCTTGGTTACATTTACATTTGGGGTTATCGATGATGTCAATGCGAGCAAGTGAAGCAGCCAAATTTTATGCTTCATTTATAGCGTCATATTTTAATGAAATACAGGGTGAAATATATACACCTCTTAGTATTTTCTCTGCAATTCCGACCAGTAGCAATTTTTCTCAAAATTTTGTTCACGTTATTTAGCGAACCAATTGTTCTAAATTCTTAAAAAAAAAAATCCAAATCGTATGGTTGAATGTTAAAAAAGTTATGCGATTCTTAAAAATTTCCGAATATTAATGGGAGTCAGTGTATACTCCTTAAACAAATGCTTGAAGCAAGAATTGTTTGAACCCAAGCAGGTAATTAGTTTTTTGATGTTTTGTTCTATTATCGAGACACGAAGGCAACTTCGTCTCTTTGTATTGTCATACGCAATATTTTGCCATGCGATTCGACAGAATATTGAATGCTGAGTGCAAAAATATTAAGGTAAGCTCAAATTATGCATATTGCAATAGAAATACTCAAAGTAACCTTCAAATCTCGAGAAAAATACGAAAAATCAAAAAGTGATTATGCTCAATGTCACACAATTCCGGTTTGAATCTTTTTTCTAACAAGGAGTTTTTCTGAGTAGACGTGACTCGCATGCGGTCCCTTCTCTCTCTCTCTCTCTCTCTCTCTCTCTCTCCCTCTCTCGGTTTCGGTCGTAAAAAAATTAAAACGCCAATATATTATATTCGAGAGCGACGCGTTCATGGAGCTCCGATAATTATTCTTTAAGCCGCCATAAAAGAACAATGCCACGGTGGAAAGTTTTATCGATTACAATGTTCCTATTCTCTTTTGTTAGTGATAAATAATTCAGAATGTTCAGTATCCATTTCTGAGAGAATACATTAAGGGGATGAAGGATTTTAACAGCAATTGTTCCAACGAACATTAATGATTCTGAAGACGTGCACGACACATTTTGTAAGGAGATTCATTATGCAAGAGCTCGTGGCAGTTAATTTATACCAGCTGTCTTATTTGAATCGACTACGGAACTGTCATTGAAAATCATCAGAAATCAAAATTGAAGAGGTTAAGGGGCTCAACGAATCGCCCCGAATATATAGAAAAATGTTGTTATTAAGATGTAGTTGCGTTTATTCGAGCTTGGAGTTCAACCGTGCAATTCGAGGAAGATAATTTTCTAGTCGACTGACGATTTCGTTGAAGCCCAAAAAGATGATCTTGGGAGGGGGGGGGGGAGTCTTTCCCCGACGGGGTCATTTCTCGTCAGCCGCAAAGACGCCGTCGACCCGATAGGATTACCATGAATCTCCAATATTGTCACGTCCGAATCATTATGCCCTGTCAACACGATTTACACTTTTCTCCGTGCATGTGTAATACGAAGAATTACGATCGGGCCGCGTGTCTCGCATAGTTAATGCGGCCTCCCATAAAAATGCAGGCGACTTCGGGCTTTTCTTTCAAATGGATTATAAATGATACCCGTCAAACAAAAAGTCACGGACCCGCGCGGAAATAATGGACAAATTTATAGGGTATTCCCGGCGTCGAAACGCGGCGGGCGACGCGACGCCGACGCTCATCCAGCGGCGTCGACGAGCTACGAAATAATAATTCAATGACGTGAAATAGAGAATCTCTTTCATTAAATTTCACGCGATATATTCGGCCGAATGGCAGGCATACATAATTGCGGGCTACGATTAATTTGCGGCCGCGAATAAGTATTATATTATAAATAAAATCTATTTTTATGGACAGCAAGGCCGCCGGTGCATTTTATTTCGCGGGTCGACGTGGTCTCGGCGTGCTCCGCGATTATTTATTCGGTAATGAAACTGTGATAAACATTCTTAATTAAACTGATAGAGATTTCCCGACTCGCGAGAATTCGTTGTCAAAAATTCATCCGTCGACGATTTTCATCGGGCGTTCGCGTACTCTGGGATGCGTTTAACAGTCACGCTCTCGTCGGTGCAGGGATGTTAATCGGTTTTGTGTAAAGTACATTCCGCATAATGCATCGAGTCGAAATCGAAATCCGCCCGAGCATTTATTCGACATTTTTAGTCGGCGTCGCTACCGTTCAATCTTCAAAATTAATCAAATTTACCGTAATGATGAGCGGAATACGATAGCTCAGCTGGCTGCAATCCATGCGTTTAGCCTCTTGAACCCTGAATAGGTACGCTATTCATGACCAACGTGTATTTTACCATTCAGAAAATTATGTTGCCCGTAACGTGTATCGCAGACCGTACGTGTAACTTGGAGTTGTAGAAATGGCAGCAATGTTACCGTAGCATTAGAAAAAAAAAAAAACAATGTAACAGTTTTTATCGGTAATGCAAGTCAGTTACCGTCGGCCTTGACCGGCGCCAGTAAATGGAGACCATTATTTTTCTCTTCTCTGCTCTTTACTGCGTGTTCTTTCTTATTTTTGCGTCGCGTTTTACAATCGAAAAAAAAGCCCAAAAAACCATCGTTGCACATCGGAGCAATATGGCTGAAATTTTGTACAGTTATTCGCGATACAACTATTTTCTTTTTTTTTTTTTTCAAATAGAAACCGAACAATTTGGAAATCGAGATTTCCGGTTCAAATGGTTGCAACGTTTCCGAAAATTGGTGTGTTCGAAATCGGCCACTACAAGTGCTAGTTTGATCCGTCTATTTCGGAAGAATAGATTTTTTTATTCGGCAGAAAGTTGACACAGATACTTCTCACGGCACGAACTCCATTTCCGAAATCCGACTTCGCGCGTGCCGCTGCAATCCCATTTTTACCGACACTTTTTATCAAACTTTTATTACGACGAAACTGAGCACCTTCGAATGATCAATTCAATTTCATGTGTCGGAACGCAGTGTCGTATATTTACCCTGATCAGTACGGATAATCGAGGTTCTACTGTATCGTGAAATAAACAAGTAAACGCAAGCCAATCGGAAAAACATCACAAACGTGTTGGTAAAGTGACAAATTTCGGTCTCGAGGTTTCCGCCATTTTGGCAGGTCCCGTGGTGGTGTCGTTAAAGAGGCAATTAAAGGGGAAACTCTGATTCGAATCGTACGTGTCCAGAAAATAAATTTTAGAAAGGGGCCGTCGCGATACACTGTTTCGTTGGGCAACTCGACTCCTGACCTTAAAAGCAAAGAATAAGACGTTTAAAGGTAAGCACCTCGCGAAAGGTCAGGAATCGTCTGTTCTCCCCGGTATCTCTTTAAAAATCATCGAGTCCAAGGCGTTCCGCTGCGCCCCGACTTATTTTCACTTTTATCCAGCACACCCACATTCGATCCGACTGTGTAGTTCGCCTTATTTGTCGAGCTAACGCACCGCGTTCACGAGATCTCCCTTAACGGTCGCCGGAGAAATCGGTCGGCGCAATCTGTTGCGATCGTCGGATAATACACGCGAGCCAACTACCGTCAGGGCTTAAAACAGTTTTCGATATATCGTATCGGAAATGTATGCGGTGTCTCTTCAGGTAATTACCACCTCGATTCACATAATTATTATTAATGGAAACAATAAATGTACAGCGATGTCTCTATATACACTCCAGCTCCTAAGCAACTTCTGTCCAAGAAGTGAAAAAATATGGTAATTATTTACATTAGGGGCTCCCTCACCGATTTTGATGACCTTGAAATATGTTGTCTAGCCCCTAATGTAAATAATTACCAAATAATGTTAAGTAGTCAGTTTTAGTGCTCTGTAAATCTAGTGTTAAAGGGACATTGAAGTTGCAAAATATGAAAGAGAACCTTGCATCCAATATTCTACATACGAATAATAAAATATAATACTAATGTACTACAAACTACATTATAAAATACTAATGTAAATTGTACTTACTTCTGCATTTTCTGTACCTCCGTCGGATCCACAGCACACAATTATTCACTCACGAGAATAGGTCCCAATAATTGAACAACAATCACTAAATTACTCACACAACACACTTAACGAAATCGTGACAGCAGACGAGAAGATGTTACTCCGACCACGAATAAAATAATACTGCGATTTTAACCGTCCCCCCCCCCCCCACACGGATGCGTGATACGAAAACAAGGAATTCCGGGAAATAGGGTCGGCGCCCCGCCATAATTTTTTTACCTTGGTTTTGTATCTAGTGTTTGTAGACCCTCAGCGTCTAACCTGAGGATAACCTCAAGTTAACCTGACCTTACCACCTCCGTGGAAGGGATCATTGTTAAAATCGCAGTATTATTTTGTTCGTGGTCGGAGTGACATCTTCTCGTTCGTTGTCACGATTTTATAAAATCTGTTGTGTGTGTGTGTCGTGTGTGTTATTTAGTGATTGTTGTTCAATTATTCGGACCTATTCTCGTGAGTCAATAATTGTGTGCTGTGGATCCGACGGAGGTACAGAAGATTCAGAAGTAAGTACACTTTACATTAGTATTTTATAATGTAGGATTAGTATTCGTATGTGGAACATTGGATAGAAGGTTTTCTATAATATTTTGCAACGTATATTAACGATCATTAATGATTTGGTATATAGTATAATTTAATGTGTTTCAAATAAGATACTACTTTAAATCAAATATTTTTATTTTGATAACCAGATAGATAAAATGAAATATTTTTATTTTGTATTTCAAATATTTCCTTACAATGAAAATAAGTTGAACAAGTAGTTAATATTATAAATTATAATTTTTAACATGAGAAGCTATAATAGCTAGCAAAGTATTATTTGTAGTTTAATTACGAATATGTAACATGTTGATTAACAGACTACAATATCGTAATAACATTACAGGCAACGAAATATCATAAAAATATAAGTTACTGTCAACTATTTGAAATACTATTTTACACAGTCCTACACACACCTTACTCCGATTACTTTTTGAGATGTTGAAACTTTTTTACGAATATCTCGGAAACTAAAGCTGAGCGGTGGTAGCATGTATAGGAAAAAGTTGTTCAGAACGATGACCTTGACAACATATTTCAAGGTCATCAAAATCGGTGAGGAAGCCCCTAATGTAAATAATTACCATGATGTCTTTGCCAAAAAGGTCAGAAGAGGTTGTGGAATGAAAGGGTGATTACATATTTTATTTTTTTAATTAAAATGGTACAAGAGTAAACGGCACGAACTTATGGGACGACCTAATACAATACTGAAGTGTTTAGTAATTTATCAAGCACAAGCGAATGTAATAATCTGAAAAATATTTTGAACAATGGTACAGCAATTTTTAGTGGTGCCTTACAGTCACCATACGAGTGCTAAGGGTTAAAATCAATTGCAAAATTTGTACCGAAGAGACAGACAAGAAAGCGAGTTGATAAAAACGTGGTTAAGATGGTGCAGTTTCACTACAAACAGCGTGTCGTTATCTTTGAAAGACGGCGCTTGTAGTGTTAGGTAGTTGTAGCGTTGAATAAGGAGAAACGAGTGGCGGCTGCTCGGCGTTTCTGCAGTACTGTAGTTGATCAGCTGTGCGCCGATGCTTCTCGGAAAAGGAGGCGTCGTGTGCGTGTCGCGGTAGATTGCCGGTCTCAGGTTTTCCCACATCGAGTGGCCTTCGTGCGAACGACAGGCTTTTATATCGACGGCCTTGCCTTCTTCGCGTTCGGAGCAAGTGCGTTGTCTGTCGAGTATCCGCGAGCAATCGTCGCCGCTCGTTTTCCTTCCTTTTCCCTTTCCTTATGCACGAGCTACGTGGGTGGCTGTTACGGCCACTCGTAATAATATATTCAACGGTGTAATCGGTGCAAACCGGCGATACCACTCCCGGCCGAAGGGCCATGATACACCAAACAATTAGGGGATCACGTTTCTGGACAATTTCGCGAGCCCGCTGTTACGCCCTCTTCGAAAGGCTACCCTCGCTCTCGCTCTCAATAAGACACGTTTTACGAGCACCGGAATTGCACGGCACTGTGATTATTATTTATTTCGTTGAACGGGCCCGAGAACGAATCGGGGAGAACTTATTGTTGTACGGGTCTCGTTTGTCCGCCGCGAATTTGATACGCTCCGGTTTCCTTTAACCCGTTCGCATCGAATGCACAGTGTGTCTCGCGAACTCTGTTCATCCGAGACCTCTTTGTTGCATCGTACAATGTCAACGAACGAAATAGGGACCAAAAATAACAGTTATTCTAAAATTTTCTACGATAAAAATCAGTGATAGAAAGTTGATTACTATTAAAATTTAAGATAATCTACACGAAATATAAAGCTAAAAGTTCGAAGAACAAAATGATTAGGTAACAGTTACAAATAACAGTTATTACTGTTCAAAAAATTGGGTCCTCCCCGATAAATGTTATCGATGAAGAAAAACTGTTTCGATTGCTCAAGCAAATGGGAGAATTTATCAATAAGAGAAGTGCATTTCGATGTTATGAACGATCGAAATAAATTTGTCTCACTGATAACTGTTATTAGTGATCGAAATAGATTTCTCTCATTATTGACTGTTATGAGAAATACTTGAGAAATGAATTTCTCTGAACGATAACATTTAGCAACAAGAGAAAAAATGGCCAGTTACTTATAATCCTTCTTTGTAACCAATACGATTTTATTCGAAGAAATACTTGTTATTTCATGACTTCTTTTCTTTTTGGTTATGACTTTGGAATGATAAAAAGTTTTATGAAAGAAACCAGTGATTGGAACGTGTCCATTATTTGAGTCGAGGATATTAATCGTGAAATGTAAAGAAACCTTTTAAGTAAAAATAATAATTATAAGTGACCGACAAAATTTGTAAATGCAATGTAAATTTGTAATGCTGGTAAACATTATTGACGAGGGAAACTGTTCGATCGCTTATAATAGGTATCGGTGAGAAAAATTGATTTCGCTCATAACAATTATTGGCGGTATAATATACTGAGTTGAGTACAACCGAAGAGTTCCTGTGTCAATGTTTGTTAGTAGTTTATAGTTTAAATACGATTGTTGAGGTGAAAAACATCTTGAAAGTATATCGGTGGCATTGAGTGAGAATTGAGTTTTGTTCCGTGCAATATGACGAAAATCGGAAGGAAATTTTCAAAGAGATTGTTCCACGGTTTAGATACCGGTAAAATGTGGAAATTATCTGGCACACATACGCGGAAGTGAAAAGCAATAATCATTTACTTATGTACACAGCGTTTCGAATCAATTTTACCTCCCGAATGTGCTTTTAGTCGCGTTCGAACAGACCGAAAATAGCCGATTTTGTTTCAGCATTATCGAGTAAATCAATGCGCAAATGTACCATTTGTTTCATCGCGTTCTACCTAACATTTCGTTTCCGTTTTCAATTACAAAGGATTCTTTTCAGACATTTTTCCCTCAAAATACATAGTCGGATGCTTTGCGTTCACCGCGATCAGTCGTACAGGCGAACGAGATGAAATAGAACACGCATTTCTCTGAATCTCACTGCAGTGCTCTTTCGATTCTGCAGTTTAGCGAGCTATTTAAACTCCGTGCCCGCATACTGAAACTATCACACTATTACCTGCACTGTTTAAGCTATCAAAATATCGAAATATGACGTCAATATTCGAAAGCTTTAACATTGCACGGCAATTACACCTAAATTGCAAGTCTAATCGTTTAAGTAAAAAGCTTTCTAATTGATATTTTTCGCTGAATGATTTAAACCTCGGACTCTTGCGAGATCTGGGCCTATGCCGGAGTAATTTCTAACTCCGATATTTCGCTATTACAGTTTTATTCCGATATAAGACGATGGCTCGGGACAGGCTTTCGTCGTATTTCGGATGAGGGTACCTGTGCGGTTTGAGTTTGTAGGGAATTTTATCCTATGTCGTCCGAGCTTATCCCCACCATTACCTCGATGGGTCACGAATGACTCCGGTACAGCATACACAGGGTTAAGCAAGCAATCGGAAAAGTTAAAATTGTATTAATGTTACTTATACTTTCGTCTAAACGGTACCCCTTGTATATTGTCCAGGAAATTGAACTGTTTCAACATTCCATTCAGGAGAAGTTTGTACGTGTCGGATAAGAAAATACCCAATTAAAAGCGACGTGCCTAGGAGTCAAATTGGCCTAAATAAATGCGCGAGATTTAAACAGTGGCATTGTGCGGCTATATGTTTAAACTGAACCAGTTTGTGATATTTTATGGGTTTCAGTTTTTGATTATTCGTAGCGAAAGCTTAAAGTCGTAACAACGCCTGATACGTTTTTGGTTAATTGAAGTTTTCGTACTGTTACAATTAAATTGTTCGCCTGATAATGACCCGAGAACACGTCCACTTTAGCCGAGCAGCGGATTTGTATTTTGTTTGAACGGATTAAAATCGTGTGTACAGAAAAGTTTCCATTTGTCATTCAGCTATCCAGTCGAATAAAAGTCGACTACGTTTAACAAGGGTATTACGTGTGCACGGATGGCGTGTATGCTAACAGCGAGCAGGAAGTAGGGGATGGCAGACGGCTTCTTAAAGCGAAGCACATTTCCATTTGTATGACACATCGTGTTGTGTCCGGACTCCGATTCCGTCGCGTAAAGAAATCCTCCGGCTGCTTTGTAATCCGACCTGTAACCCGTTTTTCTCGCGACAAGCATTCTCGATCACGTCCAGAATACTATCTGATTACAGTCACCTTCAGTCGTCTTTTCATACTCGTTTGATCCCATCTCGGGGGCAGCTGAATTCGTTCCCAGATGTTCTTTGATCCGTAACGCGAGTCGAACGGAAAATCAAAGGCGCGTTTTCATTAGAACATTAGATAGCCAATTTCCCTTGATCCCGAGGGGGCTCGTCGAGTAAACTAACTCGCGAATATTATAATCGATGTTTATCGCGTTTGATTCGCGGCTTATCAAATCGGTCGATTACTTTATCCTTGGCTGCTAGAGCCATTTTGATCTCCGTTACTTTTTCTCTTTTCCTTTCACAGATCGATCCGTGCCTCCTCCTGTTTAGTTCAATAAAAATAGACGTACGTATGAGAAAAGAAACGAAGAAAAAGGGGGACAGAAAGTTGCCACGGCAGACTCGATCTTCGAATGACCCAAATTTTCGCGCTGACGCATCGATGCACAAAGCGCGGCGGCTGCATTCCTTTATTTTACTAAAGTCGCGTGTGTCCCTCCGCGCAATGTCATCATGGAAACATGGTAAACTAGGCTACTGGAAAATTAAAACCGAACGCCGTGTCTCGAATTACTGAATAAGGCGCCGCCGCGTTTCATTGAAAATGCCCGGACGTCGTCGGGTAACAAGCATTTCGCGAAATCTTTTCTTCGCGTTCCTCATCGCAGAGCTAAGCCTCCCGCAATTTGCACCTATAGAATCCATTTTCATTTCTTTCGCACAAAAACCCGCCGACGTCAGCGAGCAAAGCCGAATAGCAGCGGGATTGGCGGGGAGGGGGGGGCCCGGAATTTTCCATGGAGAAACTAAAATATTTCTGCGAGACATTTGAACGCGAAAATAATTTATTCGCTCAAGCATCCTGGCAGCACCAATTAACATTAACATTAAACAATCCACTTAAGCATGCAGCTGCGTTTTACACGCGTAAATGAATAAACGTGCCCCCGGTTACCAAGAGTATTCCCTCGGCGAATTCTGCATTATGCATCTCCTTGATATTTCGAACCGCTTTGCGTGCCGTCTGTGCACTCTTTAATTATTTCGATCTTTTTACCGTTGCGAAAAATTGTTGCACAAGAACGCGCAACGCGCCGGTCTGTTTGCGCGGCACACGAAATTTAGGTCGAATACGCTCCGCCGTTATCAAAGGTCTCTTCCTGAATTAGTTGAAAAAAAAATCAAAACCTTTTTCCCCGCTCCCTTGCAGCTCAGCATCCTGGAAAAATATATTCCGCGGGGAGAGATTGTTCGAACTCCATCAAATTTTTACCGTGTCAGAAAAGTTGAAAAACATTCACAACGAAGTAACATACTACATGCATACTGAAAGCAACGAGATCTGTAAAGTTGATTTCGAAGTCAAAGATTTCGAATTTCTAAATCTTCCATAATATTTCACTTCGTTAACAGCACGCTACACATTTTAACTCCGCCTGACCGAGCAATGAAAATATAATATATATGTAAAATCAGTTTGATAATGGAATCAAACACAATCAAAAACAATTATTGATATTCAAGGACCTTGATATTCAAAGTCAAAGTTAATTTTCCGGCAGCTTTCTTACATCAATTTCCACCAACCAGAGGCTGTACAATGGAGAAGCGAAAATATTGTGCTTGTGTTATCATTTGTCCCGTTCATGTACTGCAAAATTTACATTTGCATTCGTAGAGCAGGGATCGTAACAGTTATAACAAAAAAAGTCATGGACTAACAAGTATTTCATCTACTAAAATCGTATTGGTTAGAAATAAGGGTAACCGAAAATTGTTTCTCTTGTTGGTAAATGTTATCGTTGAGAGAAATTCATTTCGATCACTTATGTAACAGTTATCAATGAAATGAATTTGCTCATCAACAATTATTATGAATAAGTGAAAAGAAATTCGATCGTCGATAACTGTTATGAGCGATCGAAATAAATTGTTGTCATTGATAAATGTTATGAGTGATCGAAATGAGCTTCTCTCTCATCGATAATTGTTATGAACTGCTTTGAGTAATCGGAACAGTTTTTCTTCATCGATACCAGTTATCGAGGAGTATATTTTTTAACACCGTTGACTGCCACGGTACTTTTCAGGATTCCGGTGTGAAAATCCAATTTAATTTAATCATCATCGCAAAAGACTGTCCTTCTCAAATAATTTATCATTTTATACGCAAATGTCATTTCTTAGTTCAAAAATATTATTAATCATATTACGGTAAGTTAACAAACTACGAGTAGTTGGCAGTCAACGTGTTAATCATTTTGTTCTTCGAACATTTTTCTTTATATTTTGTGTAGATTATCTCAAATTTCAATAACAATCAACTTTTTATTAATGATTTTTATCGTAGAAAATTTTAGAATCACTGTTATTTTTTGGTCCGTGTCCTAGAGCGTCGTCGCAGAGAATATATTGTGGGCAATGTTGAAGCAGACATGCGAAAAACTAGTAACTACGTGGAGAACGTATTCTTACCAGTTTTATTACTACGAAACATGTGCTATTCCTTCGTTTCGGAGTGTAGTAATTTTTCTTTTCCGCTCGTTCGAGGTATCGCGGCTCGCAGCGGAGCGACTTGATATCTGGGTAAAGTGCATGCATTTTGTCGAGGTTGGCTGATCATGATTACATGAAGCGGCGTCCTCTCTCGGAGCCGGCACACGAGCAACACGAAACTTTTCTCGGCAGATATTGGGGCCTCTCCTCTCGTTGGCCGTACTGATATTGGAAATACATCGGCCGTTAGCTCGACAGCCTCTAATATGAAAATGATTAAAATACGGGGGAAGAAGTCCGCGGGAAAGTTAAATTAAAGATGAACCGAACACGGCTAGGAAACCGGCTCCCAGAGCCGATCGGAATTACATTTTACCCGCGTCTGGCTGTTTTGTCGACTGTCCGAGAGAGATAGCGGACGCGGCTTCCTCGCCGCCCACCAAATTTATTGGCCGACCTTCTGCAAATTTTATAACCACTTGCGGGGATGCTGCTCTCTCGTTTATTGGCACCTTTATTCCCCGATATCCGAATCCGTGGATCGGGCAGATTAACCTCATAAATTTCACTCGTGCCCGGTGCCGAAAGTACGGCTCCCTTAGCACTCGGAAATAATTTCGCCGAAGCGAGTGGCGCGACGAACGACCGGCTGATTAACAATCACACATTACCGAGGTGTTGCCATTTAGAGCCGTCAACTTTTGGAGAATTTATAAACGAATCTTCACTTTGTATGTGTGTAAATTTTGAAGAATACGAGTCAATTTATTACCGATATACTGCACGAATCATACAATAATTTAAATAATAATGAGGATACTTGCATAAAAAAGAGATTCCGCTATCCTGTACTATGGCCACGAGTGTACGAAAAATATTAGAACGCTTGACTACGGTAACGTAACCATTGTTCATCTCATAACGTGTGTAAAATTGACGGTTCTAAATGTACCCCCTTTAATGCGCGAGTCTGCGTCGCATTATTTTTTTACGAGATCGTTGAGAATCGAATGTCTCGATAAACTCGAAATTTCAGTATAAAAGTTACTCTGCGACAGTAATAATTTTACGGAAAATAATTTGGAATAAATTTCTACGACTCGCTGCGCGCGACCATTTATTCGCAATATACCGTCGCATTCGTGCCCCGGAAAACCATCAGCAACAGTTCCGGCTAAAATATTATTCGAAATAATAAGTCGCGTGTTTTATTTGAAATCGCGCGTATGCGGATTCGAAAATGAAATTATTATTTGTTGTGCCGGTTTGAAAAATCGCCGAGCTGTACGTATCACGCTTCTGTTTATTACGGACACTCGCGTTTAAATTGAAAACAGCATGGCTTTGCCAAATATTATGATATCATGCGTTATAACTCCGCTTCTCTATTGTATTTCATTCTTTCTTGCCGTGAAAAATATTGTACGAGCCAAATTTTCGCTGTAAATTTAAAATGCCTTTTTCATAGGGAAAGGCGCGACATGTTGTGAAACCTTTTTTCTCGAAATTTCACCGAGAAATGTTGAAAATTAGTTAACGTGGGAATATATTTTCCGGAGATTCAGTATATTAATGTCCGTTGTTGCTCTCGAGTATGTGATATCAAAACGTAGATCGATTGGTAAGAAAGGGTTAAATGGACCTGAACGGATTCGACAATATTTTATCAGGATCACGACAGATTTCTAGCTCAAAGTTCTCCAAGTGGATGCCCGGATTACAGTGCCGGAGTAACAATGATAAACTCGACCGACATTTTCGAAAATGTCCCACTCGAAAAGAATTTTACAATTTCAACGACTGCGCGGCAAAGGCATTATGTATTACCAGACACGTCCCGACAAAGGAACCGAATTCGGTAAGGGGGAACAGACGCAGCAATTTTCCCACGGAATCAAACCTGTCCGCGCTTTGTGCTGCGCGGATCGTCGCCGGCAATTTATAATAACGTCTATTCGGGCCGTGTCTCGTCCCGGTGCACCGAAATTCGGAGAAAAATGTGCCGGGTTTTCGGCTCTTTGTACGGGCACCGAAATTACAGCCGCGAAGACGAATGCGCCGGTGGCGTCGGGGAGACACATTAAACGTCGCCCGTGGCGCGCGTGCACGCTTATTAGCGGCGTCCCTCACGAGAAAGCAGCAGCATGATTTCCGCGCGCAACCACCCCTAATAAGCTCCGGCGGATCGGTATCAGGGCAAATTAACGCGACCGCTCGTGCCAGCACGAAAACTTTTCCCGCGCCCGCGAGGTGTGATCGAAAAGAAACCCGGACTCCGTCAGTTTCCTCGCGAATGCACGGGGTTATCGTAACAGGGCTGTAAATCGTTTAACAGCTTATCACACATTTTTTTCTTTTTTTCCAGATCTTACAAGCGAGTGTTGCTTGTCATTTTATCATGGAAAAATATTATATACAGAAAAATTGGATTCTTCGAGCCTTTTTACCATAGTTTTCACTATTTTTCAAATAATTATAAACTACACAACGGCTTCTTCCAAGAATTTCAGAAATTTTTGCCACTGAATGATTATCATTTCTCAAATTATTGATAATTTTAATCTCTGTTTCATTCAATTTTTTTCCTCATGGCATTTTGTATAAACACAAATATTGCAAGTTGATTAATATTTTTCAGCCTTTTACATAAAGTATGTACTTCAATTACTGACACTTTAGAAGAATATTTCATTGACGACCTTTTCGTTCTCACTGTTTGCGAGCAACTGTCTTATAGATTTGTCGTGGCAACAAGATGTCAAGCTTGTGTAGCTTTCAAGTTCATAGAAATTCTAACGAAAACAGTGCGTGGAACGACGTCCCTGGAAGTAAATAATAACGCTCTGCATGAAAGACCATGAAATTCTTTCATATAATACATAATTATTTCGTTTTAAGTGATGTCTTATAGTATTGTCGCGGACTGTAATCTCATCTGACGAGACATTTTCTCATATTATTATAAGTGACGGAAATTTTCAAGGTCGACAAAATTAGTGCCCCACCCCGTACGTACAATTAAGCGCCGTGATCAACAGCATCCAACATATCCTACTCGAATGTCCTAAATTCTCTTCACAATGATCCAGAGTTTCCATTGAAAACGACCTCAAGACTTTAAGCGAGGACAACATTGGAAACGTCCTCCTCTTTTTAAATCTATCGATATATACAAACTGTTATGAACTTGTTTTTTGCTGTGGTACAGCAAACAATGTAAATATTAACCGTAGCTGTTAACCTAGCTGTTAATGCGACCACTTTAAAATAAACTACATGTAACGCAAAATTCTGACGGGCAGTGATTTGAAACTGACAGAGTTCGGTTTCTTTGTGATCACTAGACATCGGATCTTTATGCATTTATGGCTTATGGAAATGTTAAAAAAATGCTATAATATAAAATTCGAGAGAATTTAACACGATTTTTATTTGCTTTGGATCTAGAAAGGCTGTCCCCATTAAAAATAAAATTTTATTTCATTCCACTTTCTTAAAATGTTTCTATAAAAATTGGAAATTGCATAAACATCCGATGTCTAGTGATCACACTTGTTACTTCTGCAGCCGCGAGACCACGCGTTCGGCAAGAGGGTGGATGCGATTTAGAATCGGTTAGGCGAGCAGCCGAGGCCGGAGGCACGGGAAAATTAGATCCTTGCCCCCCGACCCGCGGATTTTCTTCTGGATGGTCGTGTATTAAACACTTTGATCCGTATCGATATCACCCCTCTTAGCGCGTCGTCGACGGGAGACGGAGATCCCTAAGAAACTTCCTCCCCCGACGACTTCGAGCCATCCACTTATCTCCTTGAAAGTTTGAATCGACGTAACAAACGCGCTGCACACTGCTCCGAATCGAAGAATTTAGCGACGTGTTCTAAAAAAAAAGACTTTTTCAAATCGAAATCCACGTTGGGGATCCAAGAAACATTTGGACACTCAATTTTCGATTCTCGAAGAATCGTCGACACTTACACCGTGACAATCTCGTAAAAATGTAATCCAACCTGGACTCATTTTAAAGCTTAAAGTCTACTTTTACAATCTATCGTTCATTCTTTCCTAGGACATTTTTGCGTGATATAGGGGGTGGAAAATTGAAAATACTTTGTTTCTCGGAAATACAAATGGAAACGTTTGTGGTACTGTCAAACATTTTCTTTTCGTGAATGAATATAGCATGGAGTTGAAGATTGAATGAAAGGTATACTGAACGATGATATGTACTTGGCGTGGTCACACATTCAAATTTTTTGTGTACACTGGCACTATTATTTTACTCTAAAAACGTTTAAAAATATAGAGGCTAACTTTTAAACGCACAAAAAAAAACAGTTATTTTTTAATATTTTCCAGCGAAAATTACGTTTCGATATTCCTTCTGGATTGCAAGATACGTCAAAACGCCTTTAACAATAAGCTCTTCTATTTGAACTATTACGTGTCAGGTCCGGACGAGATTTCTTAGGTGAAAATTCCATCGAATGCCAACCTCTATGATGCTTCTTTCGGAAGGGGATCGTTCACTGTCGTCTTAACGAAGCGATTCGAAAGTTTCGCGACGAATAAGAGCGCTAGCCGAAGAGAAGAGGCTTTGGTCGCCGTTCGAGGGACGAGAAGCGCAGAGTTAATTGAAAACCGAATAACGGTAATATCGTCGAGATAAATTTGTACCCGGCTGTATCGGTCCTCCGATAGCCATCGTTCGACTTTTAATATCAGGATTTATCCCCGGCGATCGGGTTACGAGAGGCAGAGGGTTGCGTTTTTCTGTCTCTCGTTACCGGATCCAAGTCACGTTCGTAATAACCCGGACTCGATTGACATCGAAGTTTTGTCCCACTCTCTCCCCCCCCCCTGATTTTCAATATTTTGCGATTCGTCCAATGGAGTCCTGTTTCGCCCGAACGAACCGAGCTAATCTCCGATTGCAGGCCGGCAACGTTTGATCGGTTCTCACAATTGCTCTAACATCTGGTAAATTTGAAATATTCAACCCTCAAATGGACATGAGGTTTTCCGATTTTTCGAAGCAGCCAGAAAAGTTGAATCATCAATTTTTAATTTTCTCCTTGATAACTGTTACGAGCGATCGAAATGAATTTCTCTCAACGATAACATTTATCAACAAGAGAACAAATTTTCGGTTACTTACAATCCTTATTTGTAATCAATTCGATTTTAGTCGATGAAATACTTGTTATTCCATGACTGTTTTTCTTTCTGGTTACTATATAAATCGATAGCAAATCGTACAATAGAAATAATAGAAACTAAAGGGGGATGTTCCCATTATTAAATAAGTATATATCTTTGATAAGTAATTATTATTAGTTGAAATTTATGTTCATTATTATGTTCTTATTGTACGTGTGCTATCATTTCGTTCTTAAAATAAAACAATTTTTTTGTTACACACTAAACCTTATAATATTTTGAATTATTTTCAACAAACCGCATATTTTGACCTCATAACGTTTTAAGATTACAAACGTAAAACTTTACATGCGTCATTGAGAAATTAAAGATAGGACACCTGGGCTATCTTTTTGACGAGGGGTGTACGTAGGACGGCGATAGTCTGTATCGAGCCTTAATGCGAGCCAAATGCAGGATACCGTGGTCTGGGGGATCGTCACATCTGCTTGAAATTCAAGGCGATGTGTACGGTTCCGCGCGGAGCGGAACGCAGCTCGGCAAGAAAGACCTTCGGACTTAACCCCATTTACGGCCGAACGTACGGGTTAATGGGTTAAAAGGGTGCCTACACGTGTAAGCGCGCCCTTCCGGTGCTAAATTTCTTTTGTTACCGCTGACGTCGATTGCGCACGATCGACATTAACCCTACTCTCCGGCGTGCTTCGATTTTCGATGGAAATTTTTGGCAGCGGCCCAGCCGGTCGATCGATCTCCGGCACGGTGCGGGAGGAATTCCGGTCTTTAATTGCAACGGGATTGCTGGTAAACACACGTAGCTGGCGTTTCAGGCATTATTGTGATTACATTACGAGGGCAGCAAAAAACTTTCAGTTTAAACTGCGCCTTTAATGTAATAACGTAGCCCGGGAATAACTGAGCTTTTCGGACCGAAAGCGTAAGCGATGCAAAAAACGGCGAAACTGCAGGGCGAGGCCCTTGCACTGACTACCGCACTGTTATTACATTAATATCGGAATGTGAAGTGAAACTCTCTCGGGCTCGGAAATTCGGTTAGCGGAAAGGACAGGCCTCCTTTTCATCCCGTTTAAATTGGAGTTTCGCGAGGACCTATTCGAAACCCTGTTCGTTTTGTTGACAAACGGATCGTATCTGAACGAGATCGACATTTTCTTACAGGGTATCCCAAAAATGTCGTACTTCCTTGAACAGGATGATTCCTCGGGTCATTTGAAGTCACTTTTTTCTCTGCGAAAATGTTCTCCAACGCATCGTTATGGAGTTATCGACAAAAAACGCGGACCAATCCGAGCGCGGCTACAGTGGACGGATTCCGACTCGACGAATGCCAACATTACGCTCAACGTGACCTGTCACCAAATGTGCTCTGATTGGTCTGCGTTTATTATTAATAACTCCTTAACAAAGCCGCGTAACTTTTTTTATAAAGGAAAAAGTTACTTCAAATCATCTCTTTGAAAGAAGTACAACATTTTTGGGACACTCTGTATATCGTGTTGTGCTTTTCATAAGCCGAGCGTGATTTGCAAAATTATTAGAAATCCGTTAGGTGTTTCATCCTTTCCTATACTTTGTCGCATATTTCGACGAGCAATGAATACATAAGAAGCGGCAGTGCAGCGATCTCTAATGATTCTTCCGAAACTCTTCCGACGGTATCGTTACGCTGGCGCGAAGGAAAAAAGAAAAGAAAGTGTCCGTGTAAATGAGCCCTTAGGAAAGTAGGGAGCAAGATGGTCGCGTTGCGTTGGGCGTGGTCGATGTTAAAGATGCACCGTCTAAAATATTCATCGGTCATGAAAGGGTTGATGTGGATGCAACGCTCTGCAGACCACGGTCAGTGGAATCCTAGTAAGATCCCGGATATCGAAGGGGCTGCATCCTTTGCAAATTCACGAGAGGACAAAGTTAATCCGGCGCATCGCGAAGTTTCCAACGGCGGGTCTAGTCCCGGTGTGATAACGGTTTCGTGTCCGCCAGCACACCGAAATGCGCGCGCCCGACCGCTAAAAGGTGGAGGACCTTCTAAGTTCTCCGCAGAGCCCGAGTTGTTGAAACACGTTCGGTTGTTTCTCGTCTGGTCACATTGTAGCCACTGCTCCGCGGTGTAGCTTGAATTTTAGCTGCTTGTCTGCGATCCTTTCATCGCGACCCCTAATCATTCACTTCATCGTTTACATTCCTTGCAATGTTCCCGTTACATTTTCTTGACACACTTCCCTTCTGAATCAACACAATTTAATTGTGTCGCTTACTATTCTCGCTAGAGCAATACACTGATCTTCATTCTTCCGTGATTTACCTGCCCCAAACTTGTATCGATAATTATTTAATAAAACAAAAACAGGAGGACTGAACACGATTAGAAATCAAAATTAATTCTGAAAACTGCACAAATAGTTTTACCACCTATGTGTATATTTTCATGATGGAATTTTTCCCGTTACATTTTCTTGACACACTTCCCTTCTGAATTAACACAATTTAATTTTGTCGCTTACTATTCTTGCTAGAGAAATACCCTGACCTTCATTCTTCCGTGATTTACCTGCCCCAAACTTGTACCGATAATTATTTAATAAAACAAAAACAAGAGGACTGAACACGATTAGAAATCAAAATTAATTCTGAAAACTGCACAAATAGATTTACCACCTATGTGTACATTTTCATGATGGAATTTTTCCCGTTACATTTTCTTGACACACTTCCCTTCTGAATCAACACAATTTAATTTTGTCGCTTACTATTCTCTCTAGAGCAATACACTGACCTTTATTCTTCCGTTATTTACCTGCCCCGAACTTGTATCGATAATTATTTAATAAAACAAAAACAGGAGAACTGAACACGATTAGAAATCAAAATTAATTGTGAAAACTGCACAAATAGTTGTACCCCGCCTATATGAAAATTGCAATTTTTCCTCAGCTAAAAAGTACCGTCTGTCAAAAATATTATACCAAAGCTGTTATCACAAATGTATGGAGATTCTAACGGTAAATATAGGGATGGAAATGAATAACAGTTTCAGCTCGGTACTAATCGTTTTATTCGATAGTCAGAGCAGAGCTATTCGAGCTAGTCAGAAGTTATTGAAACCTTGATAATTTTATCATCCTGCCGCTTGGTACGAGTGCTCAGACGTAACACACATCCAAGTCGAATTCTGTTCATTAATGTCAGCTGAAATTAATACCGTTCCGAAAGAGCTCTTTAGCCATCTATTGCTCCAATTCGCGGTGGTCTCTTTGGACGAGTCTGGCTGTTCGCGGGTACGTCGATAAATGGCTTTATTTGATTTCAGTCAAACCGTATACTGCGCTAAAAGTATCCTCATGTTACGCCGATTTCGAATAGATATTTCAATTCGGTTTACTAGCCGCTCGTACATTCGTAATGCTTTAGGGGAGTACTCCCACTCGGAGTTGTTAACTTCGGATAATTTAGGAAACCAAAAATGTTCAGGTTATTATAGGCCGAGCGCTTCAAAATTTGTTAAACTTGTTTGGCTGTATTTCAAAATAACACACTGTAATTTTCGCGCAATAATCTTTATTATTATTTGAATTATCGTATGATTCCCGCAGCATATCGATCCTATTCTACACACATATAACATAGAAATCCCTTTATCATTGTGGACTAGAATGATGCGGAAAAAAATGTTTGACAAAATGTTAGTCGTACAAAGCAGAAATCCACTGGGATTGAAATTTTTTCGAGCAACAAACAGACATTGACATAATTTTACTTCTCCGGATAAAGGGTTCTCTACTGTCTCGCGGAACAGCACACGTTGTGAACTACAGTGAGTTCTCAATCGGTCCAGGAGACATACCCGAGCCGTATTATGTTTACCCCGCGGTAGTGGGGATAATTCCGCGACGTTTATCATCCAGGCCTTGGCGACATATATAGACAAATCACTGTATTCTTTCGTATTTACTTTGTGTACGAGAAAAAAAAACGTTCAATTGGCCCGCTATCGATAGAACAATCTCTAAAACGATTCGTTCACAGTCGCCGAAGGGTTCGAACGCCGTTGTATAGCCACCGGTATACAAAGAGAGGGTTTTTCTGTTGTCCGCTCGGAATTTTTGAAAGGGTTTCGCTTGGAAATAGATATGCGGCCCGTCGCGGCCTCATCCTTCATCGAATTTACCTCGCAGCCCTTCGAAACGATTGTAGTGCGGCGAATCGATTGAGATTCAAACTCACGCTTTACGCAACTCCATCGCGTAAATATTAAGAAGGGCGCGCGGGGAGAATTCGTATTCCGCCGCGAGGCAGAGATAAATCCCGCGAGATTCATCCGGCGACGTGCCGACATATTTTTCGAATCACAGTGTCCGTTGATCGCATCAGATTTATTATACTCGGCCGGTCTGGCCAATCGAAACGCAACCGCCACGTATAAATCACCGCGCGTCCCGTCGGCCACTCGTCGAAAAACTCTATAGGGTCGCGATCAAAGTTTTCGGGGCATTATGATGAACAATGTGTCTGCGTTATCCGAACGCAATTAATATCTATTGTTGTTCAACCGGAGGACAATTTCCGAATCACCAACGGCCCGAGATTATACATTGAACTGTAAATTACGCGACGACGAATAATGCAACGTCCAGGATAACACCATAAGTGCTCATTCCGTGGAACACAGAGGCCAACGCAGAGTCGAGGTTTCCACCGACGCGATCCGTTGCATCTTTTATTTTAAGCTGCTTTTCTACGGCATCGAAATGTGGAATCTGTATGTTTTAAATAAACTGGATGAGTAGTCGGAAATCAATTTTAGAAAGAAACGATATACCACGCACGAATCTTCTAAATTGAAGAATTTTGGAGAAATTTAATTTTGCAGTGATATTATTCCATCAGAGTCGACACAAAGGCTCGTAGAAATATTCGCACGCGAGGACGAAGCACGCTCGACTACGTTCTGTCGGTCTTTGAACAGCGCATTTATAGAAAATAATTGCATGTAATTGATGCAAAGTCCTCGATCGCCGGATTTATTAACATTACAAAGTTAACAGAATTAAATCGAATTTTTATCCCTGTGTTCAAACGCTTCCGCTATCATTTACGATTTTTGCAACTGTATTCTCAGATACCTAGAATCATCGACATTGATTCAGATTAAGGGGCTATTCTGGTATTTCATTTTTTAGAAATCGATTTTTTTATTGGTTCGGATTACAACTACATGTGTACTGATTGATACACAACAACTTTATCTTTTGTTTCCGGTCAGTAGAAACGGCACCATGCCGTCGATCCACGTTTTTCTAAGCATATTCCATAGAAAAATGTGTAGCATGTAATTTTGATTATTTTTACTTGTAAAATATTACACGTGAGGTATCATTTATTACCTTCATAATGTAAACAGAAATATTTTTTATAAATTTGAATCGTTAATATCAATGGTGCAATGGCGGTTTCGATATGGCATCCTAAAAATGAGCCATGCAGGGTACAGTGCACAAAAATGTTCTGAAGCAAAAAAATTCAAAATGAAATCGTTAGTTTATGCAAATACGCAGAACATGACATTTTTCTTTTATTAAAATTTTCTGTTAATAACGTTTTAATCAGTTTTTGAGCTACGTTGCACGGAGTGCGAAATTTTTCGTTTCGAGAAAGATTTGTTTAAAGTTTCAGTAACGTGAAAAACACGTTACGTGTTTGTATATTGTGAAAAAATTTTAATTCATTTAAACTTGCCGCGGTTTTTTGCTAATCTGCGATTTCAGAGCCACAAAATAGATCTTCTTTTTCCTCAAAAAGCTGTACTTTAGCTGTTTTTTCTTTTTTTTTTTCGAGAAGCACGAGCCTACGCGAGCCGCTCCGCCCAATACAACCGTACACTTTATTTTGAGAATAACGTACAAGAACATCTCTGATCACTTTTTAACTTGTTTCATCGTATTTCGTGTAAATTTAAACGAAAAAAATTCTCAAAAATTTCATTCTACACAAGGTTTCCTCCTTAACTTACCGTCTGGCAAGGACATTATTACGAAGATGGCCCGTCATATATCCGGTAGGGAAAGTTTGAAGATAATCTGCAGATTGGTTGACCGTCGAAACGTCTGATAAATGTAAAAAGTTTGGACTGGAGAGGACGAAGAGATTCATAAGGTTTCCTCATTACATGTTGCACGAGAACGAGCCGTTCCAGGAATGCCAATATGACGAATTTCCCCTGAGACTCGCAGTCCTTCCTGCTTCTCCCTCGCTTCCTCTCTTTCTCTCTGGCCATCGGTGTTCCAACAGGCTCTCTCTCTCTCTCTCTCTCCCGCGATCTCCTTATCGTGCTCTCGCTCGCCCGTGTCCGAGGGACACGTCCAAAGCCATCGATGCCATAGAGTTCGATCGGTTAACGTTAGCAGCACGCACACACGCATCGAATTGAACGCTGATGTTTCAGGCATTCACTTAATGCCCGCCTTTGGGACCCATCTTGGCGTGGCCTGCGGTGGCGTGTGCGGTGAATGGCCCAGAATTTCGCGCATCTATGCGAACGCTCCACGCTCCCGTTGCTGGCCTAGGTCTATGCAGACAACCGGGCCGATCCTCGGCCATGCGATTTTACCCCTCGCCGTACAATCACCTGACACGGGTTTCGGGAAAAAGAAGAAACACGGTTCCATAAGCTATTCCGTTCCGAGAGTTTCCCCGTTGCGAGAACGGAAGTGCCAATAATATCGCGAACGCCAGACACTACCGTTGCATTCCCCCGGCTACGAACACGCGTTTTCGAATATTTTCCCCATCCTCGCGAATACCACCTCGGCAACTGCTCGCTCGCGCTGTCTGCCGCAATACGGACCCCCGTTGCCGGATACGATTCTTCTGGAGATCGTTAAAGCATTGCCGCGGCTGTACGTTAACCCTTAATACACCGAGTTCCCTTTGATGCTGTCGACAACCACCGCCGGCGAAGCGAACCTCTCGGAAACCAACAATTTTATTTACTCTGACTTAAAAAGAAATAGTACAGTGAATTCTCGACGCACGTCAACAACGTGGGTCTTGCCAGCGCATCGGCCTTGGCGACATATCCGGAGAAATCATTGTACTGACATTATTTCTGTCGAACATTCCTACAGGAGCTACGTAGATATCGATTTCTTTTCTTAACGACTTTATAGAGTTGAAAACAGCACAACAGTATGGTAAAGGCACCAGTAGTTGACCATTTTATAGAAAAACATAAAAAATAAGGTTTTTATAAGCGCACTTATAAGTGTACTTTTGATGAAAGTGATGCACGTCTGTTGTTTAAATTTCAAAACAATAAGAACATTTCAAACCTTATTTTTTTATGTTTTTCTATAAAATGGTCAACCTACTGGTGCCTTTACCTTAGTTGAATGTTTTTACCGTTTTGCACTTGATCTGGTCTATCTTTATTATAAATGCATAAAATCCGCAGTCTAGTTAGAACGGTTTCCACAGTGATACCAACGATCAGGGATTTTAGGGACGATCGCGAATACTCTGCGAAAACAGCATTCCAAATGTTTCGCAATTTATCTTTACCGAATGAGGGACAAGTAGAAGCAGAGATGAAAAAAAAATATTCGTTTTCAGAGTATTAATAATTCCTGTGGGAGTAAACGTTGTTTACAATAGCGCTAACCATTACCGTTGAAACACGGACGTGGAATGTTCAATAGAACAGCGAGTGTTTCTCAAAATTTCGGAGCTTGATCCCCCGGAGTTAGTACTGGGTATAGTGCAGTAAACCGATGGCGGCCATTATTCGAGCGCATCGTGCCTCGCGAAACGCGCATCCTTTATCACGAATTCCCTTTATCGCGGAGCACGACCTTGGATTATTGCGCGAATTTCTAGCCGCCACTCGGAGCCACCATTACTATGCAGTCGCCTATTCGGTTAATTTTGTAATCGCTGAAACGTCCGTATTTATCGCGCTCGCGAGACCGCCCGGCTAACTTTCTGTTGTGCTAATCCGCTTGAATAGTTTAGAACCATGACCGGACGTGCGTAATTATGTTCGCGCCGCCTTTCCGAATTTTGTAAGATCGCGTGTGCCCTCGTTGACAGGGATCAGCAGTCGAGCCACCGAATTATTCGACGTTCACCCGGAAACGTCCCCTCCCCCACCTACGAAGGAAAATCAGAATGTGTGTTGCATACGTTGCGGTTATTTCGCTGAAATCAGCCCGATTGATTGGCCGCGCGTGACACGGATACGCGAGATTTAAATTCCGAAACGCGGACGCGCGCACAATAAGCTCTCTCGAGCCGGTATACCTACGTATGTACATTCGAAACTCGTCCGGAATTTTCAGACGGCGTGTCTACGAGCTGTGGCCGCCTTCCAGACGAATCGGATGTCACGACGGACACGTGTTACATTACAAATCTGTTTTTATCGCATTGTTAATTCGATCGCGGCGGACTAGGTATCCGCTCGTTCCTAGAATTTCTCTTTTGTGGGACTGCTGATGCATTCGTTTGTAATCAGAGCTGGGTAAAATACTGTTTCGAATAGTATATCGTAAAAGTCGAACCTGTTTTTGTGCGGTCCTTTTCAATGCGAATTTTATTCTGTCCGAATTTTATTTTGTGCGATTTTATTTTATTATAACACCCTTGTAATGTTCTCGTCACAAGAAGATGCGCGTTGCGGACTACGACGAGTAGTATTGAATTATGTGCATTTTGAAAATTTCTCCATGTTTAAAAGGAGAAATTAAATTTTTTTTATAATGTTTCCATGTGTAATTTAATTATTTATTTCGTTTGAAAAGCACTTTCCCGCTATTTCGTAAATTTTTTACATATTTTCTAATTTTCTGCGGTCATTTTCCACCGCATAAAAAAATTTTCTTTAATATGGTGTAAAAATTACTTGTTACAGCTATTTATGAAGCTTCTGAATATTTTTCTTTTTGTTGTTTCTCCCTATCTATCGAACAAAAACAGGTTTGACTATAGTTTATTTTATTTAAAATGATACGTTCACTTTTGAAAATGAAGTATTCTATTTCTATTTGTATCGAACTGCTTCGTGCGACAGACGGACCAACACCACGGGAATCTTCGACTGTTTTCAGTGTAATGCAATTCGCAATAAATTCAAATTAGAATCTCTGCCAAAGATAAACAAATTCCTGGTTCACTGAAATACTTCAAAGAAACCACTTTAGTTAACGAAGCAATATAATGCAAATGACATGCAACACGAAATGTAAGCACTTGTGATTCCAACTTCTTCTCCCCTTGAATTCTCCAAACGTTTCTTCAGTTTTGCATTTAATTTGCTCACTTTCGCCGCGAAACTCGCGCTCCGCTAATAACCTCGCAGTTGACGCAACAGAAAAGCCTGCTTTCGAAGTATCGATTTCGTAGCGATTAACTACCGATTGCCGAATTAAACTGTTTTCCACGGCCTCGTGTCTACTGCCAATTATATCGATCCGTTTTTCGCGACGCAAAACCAAGAAGTTATGAAACCAAACGCCTTCCGCATTTTTTGCGGTATTGCAAGCGCATTCCTGAGGTTTAGTGCACAGGACCGGCGAAGGCTAATCGTCGTTTGGGTTATTCAGTTCCGTCGAACCAATATTCTTTTATCACCTTTACTGGCCATATTATTTATTGGCCCGTTAGGACGGGCTTTATTAAAACGCGTTACCGCTTTATCGTGCAATTCCTCGAACAATGTTCCGACACTCGGAACGACGTTACAAAATTATGAAAAAAGAAAAGAACGGCTGCTCTCAAATGTTCAGAGTGCGGTTACGGTTCTCGTTAATCCTCGGTTATGTAATGTATCGGTGCACGCGAATCCGGCCGATGTATGGAGCATTAAATGCGCTGGAAACACAGTCAATTTAATGTAGTAATTGCAATTCTCTTCCGCGAGCGAGGCTTACAGCGTTGACTCGCGTGGTTGATTATGCGAGAAACTGTAGCCGCCGCCTCCTGCAATGGACATCACCGGTTCCCCGGTTGTTATGTTCTCGATTTTCCCAATGTTTGAACATAATCGTCGTAACGCTACCGGATACAGCGTTCCCTTAATATCATTGCACACGGCGATTCGGCTGCGAAAATTGCCACGATGTAATGCTACCTCTCAAGTTCAAGTTTCAGCGAATACTGAAAATTATCGTGGACGACTTTGCAACCGTATACCGGGTCATAAAGTGCCCGATGGTTCCTGTAAATAACGTTTACTTGAGCCCCGACCTCGACCCCATAGAGAATCCATGGGGTTTACTAAAAAGACGACTTCGGGATTCATACGACTCCCAACCAACATCAATCACAGATTTGTATGATAGAATTCAAGAACAGTGGGAACATATATCTCCGGATTATTGCAAAAAATTCGTAGAAAGTATGCCAAAGCGAATTAGTGCAGTTTTATAAGCACAAGGGTTGTGGACGAAATATTAAAAATAAATGATATATTAAATATTGCCAACTATTGGACATGGTGCAAAAACGAGTCAGTATATTTTTGTTGCCATTGCTAAATGAGGAGACATTAATTATTGAAGAAAAATTCTTAAGTTACTTCTAACTATGATAAAAATAATTATAATGTTCATTTTTTGTTATTCTTCTATATTCCTAGCAATAAATAATGATTTATACAAAACTTGTGGTTATTGGTTCAGTTTTGCTCCGTACTGTATGTCGCCAAGGCCTGGCTCATAAACGTCGCGGAATTATCCCCACTACTGCAGGGTATACATAACTGGAGGAGTGTAAACATAACACCTGTTATGTTCTGAATAACTCCTGAGTTATTTGTTCTAGGAAAGAAATTTTCAAACGAACGTTCCACGGTTTCGAATTCATAGCACTCTTTTGATAACACTAGTCAGTGTATGTTGTATGTCGAAAATTAATGTTACGATTGGAATGGGTTTATAAATTTGCAAATCGGAAAGTTAATATTCTGATTTAACCACTCTCGAGGGGTGAATTTACGCGAGAAAATGATTGGAGAAGCATTTTAATTTGCGTCTTGAGCCCTGGCCTTCGACCTATCGCGTTCCTCGGCGTGTAGATAATGAGCCACGTAACTTCGCCGTTGATACGCTCGCAGCTTGTGCATCGTCTGTACATTTATTCACTTATGGCAAGGTTTGCGCGCACGCGCGCCTAACGAGCACGGGTTCGTGCCGGCGCGATTTATCAGAACAATAAATTAACAGATAACAATGCGCGGGCGCTTGAAACACTGAAGGCGATTACGAGGTGCTATGATTGGATTTTTGCCATTACCGTCGCAGAAAACCGGGATATCGCGGCTGCGTATCCCTTAATGACGCCGACGGGCACAGGCGAAAAGGAAGTTTTCGGGAACGATGGAAATCGAACCGTGTCGGGTCGATACCAATAATCTGCGAATATATCTCGCGCGAACACCGTAGGGCTTGAACCAGCCCAGGCCTCGTTTGCGAACTCGATAATTGTTGCTTCCTCGATAGGGAATGGAATTTATCGCGACGATTATTCAGAATACCCGGCGAGACGCCGCTCGTAGATTCCTTCATTACAACACCCACTTCGGGATTATGCTTTTCACCTCGGAAATTCGTGCGCGACACTCCCGGTTTCGTTGATACACGAAATTCAGGAAAAATTGTGTGCTCGACTATTTCGAACAGACACGAATCGTATGTAAAAGAGAATTGATTTTTCAAAATACATACGTTTTCACGTTGATGTACCGTCCCCAAAGCATCGTCCGTAAAAATTTTATTTTCGAACTGAATACGCATTTAAAGCGCACTAAAAGCTTTTAAACCGGAACTAACTCTAACGCAAATGGAAATTTTGCTTAATTGTTTTCGACATATTTGGCCGGTGTTTGTCATAGAATTTGTTTATGTTTCTCGTAATATTTTTTCAGAGATCTATCAAGCTGATAATTTTTAGTATTTTCAGTATTTTAAAGGAATATTCTGCGTTTTCATTTCGGTGAAAACCGACCGATATTTCTGGTATCCTGAACGCCATTTCCAGCTGCCTAGCTTTCACAAACCGCATCTCTGTCGGATAACAAAAATTTTCAACGTATTTTCCAACAATTACTGTTATACCTACGCGATTCCGAAGAGCGAAACAAAAATTACTCAATTTTATAAATGGAAAAAAATGTTCGTGCTTTAGTTTCATCAGGCACGCAGAAGTCTTTCGGAAAGCAACTAACAAATCAATCAGGATAATTGTTTTTAATATAACGAACACATCCTGTTGCCTGTCTCTACAAGTGTATCGTTCGACACATTTGACTTTCGACCGATTTATTCCAAGCAGCTTCGCTTTGATCTTCGATTCGCCAGTGAAATCGTTCCCATGCCCGTGAAACTTTGTCCGACTGTGTTAGTTAATGTTTCAATGCTAGTACACTGATCGAAGTAGCTACCGTCTATCGATATGGCTGTTCATGCTAGACCTTTCTTGCGTATTGATGGCTAGTGACAGGAGCAATCTGATGGTGTATCCATTAACACCGATACGTATCGAATTCCACGGTTCGTGTTGCGCTACCGAACACACGTCCGAGACTGTAGCCTTTGAATTAGTAACATGGATTTATCTGCACTCTAGCGCAGAGGTTCGCATAAATACTTATTTTTACTACCTAGCAATGAACACGGCGATTTTACTAGCTATTTGTCAACAAAAACAAACACGAACGTTTCAAGACAAATAGAAAGTCTCCCCTCTTTCTTCCACCGTGTTATTTCTATTCACAATCGCTCCCGAAATTACTATAGGCCTCCTCCCCTCCTCTAAACCGTATCGGTAGCCTCTAGAGGGCGGTATCATTCACTTTGGGGAGCGCGCAAATGATTTCACGCGGATGCGCATCGAAAACAGTCGGGGATGATTCAGGGATGGTTCTTGGCGAGTCTTGATCAGAGTCGCCGAGGCAAGTTCACGGGACTGATAAATTGTAGAGCGTTGGAAAATTACAGTTTACTAATACAGGCGGACGCACACAGGAACGGGCCAGTATTGTGCTCCGCCCGTGGTCCTTTGTGCCGGGGCCGAGGAAATTTGTTTCGGGCAAAGCGCTTTGCTGATTCCAGCCTTCATGCACGTCATTAAACTTCGCCGAAGTTGTTGCTTATTCCTCGCACACAAACGCGAACGAACGCGGCCGCCTCTAAGTAACCGGTGCGATTCTGTGTACCGAAACATCGAATCTCCTTCCACTCTTACCGCCTAGATAAACTTGCCTAGGGAACTTTCGAATCCGACACATGAATCCGGACACAGGATATCCCGGGGGGAAGAAGCACCCAGTTAACTTCCCATTCCGCGGGCTCTATCCGAACAGATTTCCTGCTCTTCTTTCGCTCTTCCATCCTGGTTCTCTATTTATCTCTCTCTCTCTCTCTCTATCTATTCCCTCTCCCACCCCCACCCCACCCTATCCCTCGAAGGAAAAGACGAGATCGGGTTTGCTCGACATCGCGCGAAGCCTGATCGAATCGAAGACGGTCGATACCAAATAAATTAATCTCGTCCGGAGGAGTAGGTACCTACAGCTTTCGCGAAGTTGAGATTGGAAACGCTTTTGCTCGAAAATTGCTACCTAGAAATATTCGATTCCGAGCGGCCGATTGTTAAAGACGGAATGAAATAATGGTTGCTCAGTTTGCAATCATTTTTCGAGTGTAACTTCGCGGGAATTCTATCGGAGAAACGCGACTGTGTTTTGTTGGCTGCAGGAAAGACTCTCCCGGCAATGAATGTTCATTCTTTGCTGTTTCTTGGATGTCGAGATTCGTTGTACGAGGACGGGGTTCGTTTGGACATCGTCAGTCGTGTTCTAGTCAGTTTATGCAAACTTCTAGTCGAATTCCGGTTTTCTTTTCGAGAAATTAAAAATTAAACAAGATCGCATTTGGGGGGCTAGTGAATCTTGTGTTTTGAACAGGGACCAAAAATAACAGTTATTCGAAGATTTTCTACGATAAAAATCACGAATAAAAAGTTAAACTTGAAAGAAAAAGATGAAAGAAATTAAAAGAATTACTTAAAAGAAATTTAAGATAAAAGAAATCAAAAGAAATACTTAAAGGAAACTTAAGATGAAAGAAATTAAGAGAAATACTTGAAAGAAATTTAAGATAATCTACACAAAATATAAAGAAAAAAATTCGACGAACAAAACGATTGAAAAATATCTTTATACTTTTTGGTTACAAATAACAGTTATTACAGTCCAAAAATGAACTTCTCTTTCTCTTTCTCCCATCGATAACTGTTATTAGCGACCGAAATAAATTTCTCTCACTGATAACCGTTGTAAGTGATCGAAATGAATTTCTCTCAATGATAACATTTACCAATAAGAGAACAAATTTTCGGTTACTTATAATCCTTATTTGTAACCAATACGATTTTAGTCGATGAAACACTTGTTATTCCATGATTACTTTTCTTTTTGGTTATAACAGTTATGGTCTCTGGTTTTGAAAGCTTTTGGAGCATTTTCATAATTTTATGACCCCGAGTTTCTAATTCCTAGGCTAGTAACAATTTTCTTGCGGATATTTCTCTCAAGTGTAACATCTTTACGACAAACTTGAAGTTTTCGTCTCAATAAAAAAGGAGACCACGGCGAAGTTTCACTTAACACGTTGTTAACTGGCTGCGTTATGAAAAAATATTGTGGTAACATTAACAAGCCACGAGTAGAAATTTCAGTCCACAAAATGTCATCGTTATTGCTGGATCCACAGTTACGTATCGATTTCGAAAACTGTTATTCCTTTGTACTCCGAACCATTCTGGACGTTAGCTACCAGCTACTGAGCGCCACTTCGTGGCAGAAACGTGCATTTACAAATCCTCGTATTATTTAGTATAGTTTCGGAACCAAGCAACGTATTATAATGATATAGGACTTATATGAACCATTCTTGAACCTTTCTTGTGCCATTTCAAGAGAAAACTTCAGGGAAACTTGCATGTCTGGAAATGTTGCGCTGGAATAAATTAATTCCCCGTAATCGCTAATAAACTTTAATGTCCCATCAGAGGGGACATCCCGAGTGATATGCCAGAATTACAATGTCCCATGAGGGGGGACAGCGGAGTGCAATGGGTTAAACACTGTTCCACGTTCTACCGGAGTTTCGAAAATCTCGGCGAGCAACGAGCAATCCAATTACAAAAATGAAATTTCCCGATCGAAGGGAGAGCCGCGGCATGTCGTAATCGGTTTAATGAAAAGATAGAATCAGAAACGGACGTTCCTCGATATTCTCGGCGCGGTGAAATTCAGGAAATCGCGCAGGTAGCTTTTCGTGTTCGCCAGCTCGCGCAACCGGGCTCCGCGAATTGCTTTACGCCGCACTTAGGTGGAACTTGAACGAACTAGATTTACGTGTAGATTAGACTCGTTGGCTTTCATGAATTATTTACTGTAACGTTGCTGCGGGAAGGCGGGGCGACGGGTCGCGTCACGCCAGAACGAAATCCAAATTTTCTACAGCCGCCGCCGCCGCCGGTAACTTCTTATAATCTGATTTTCCATCGAACGCGCGCGTCCGTCCCCCGTCCCACCCCTCTATCCCGGGTCCCCCCGGTATTTACCGGAGGGTCGTGTGCACACGTGTGCGCGGGGGTGGTCCCTGGGACGTGTCCTGCACACCCGTGTAACCGGCACGATTCCATCTGTGCCAGCGAAACTTTCGCGAAACTAGTTTACCCGTGATCTGGATGTAACTTCCGCGCGGGTGTTATATTAAGCCGTCGCTAAATCTTAGGACGCGTCGGGATAGAGTGAGTGAGTATGGTAGAAAGAGATAGAGATAGAGAGAGAGAGAGAGAGTTAGCAAAACCGATAGGCCGTATGTCTGCCGTGGGTGTTGATGCCGGAGTGCCTTCGTCAGGGCTCGAGTATTATTTATGTCCCGGGTCAACAAGTTGTCGCGGGAGTTATACTCCCTTGATTGCGACTCAGCACAGAGCGACTACGACGACGACAAGCGACGCAGAGCCCGCCGACGTTAACCTGTATTTTCGCCGGCGAAACAGGCGGCCATTAAACTTTAACGCTGAGTTCGGATTGAGATCCGAATGTTTCAGGCGTGCACTTTGAGGATGGAATTTAGCGTCGGGAAATATAGAAGTTGCAACACGGTTAAGCGCCGCGAGGAGAACCCGAGATTCGGGATACCCGGCGAATCTTAATGTAAACGGAAAGTCTCCGGTCTCATTTTCGACAATTAAAAGTTCCGCGGGAATAGACTGGCAGCGGCGTGGCTGCTCAGAGATTCGCCGGCTATGCCGTTTCTCGGTGTTGCGTTCTATCGGGACATTAACACTTTTAGTGCAGATTGGCCGATAATGTAGAATGTCTTCGGGGTTGTTTCTTTTGACGCGTCCGTTGGAGCGCGAATCGTCCATTGAATTTGTATTCAACGTGGTTTACGACTCGAGCCACGCTCCGTCGTGTAATGGGCCAAAATAGAAAAATTAACCTGCTTGTTAATAGAAGAACTCCTTTGTTAGGAAAAGTTGTATTTCTGAGCAAGTATCGTTGCCTTCGATCCCATTCATTTTGTAATCCCAAACTTTAAGTAATTCACATGAAATGTAACATACGGCAAACTTGATATTCATTTATTTTCAGTACAGAAATAACGTGGAAACCTATCAATTGTTTAATCGCTTGTTTTAATAGAATTTTTATTTTTTAAATAAAGAATTAAAGTATTCTACCAAATTTTAGTTTCAAATGTTGATCTGAATCCGTTTTCTGCCTTGCCGAGCACGAGAAAATTATAAAGGAATCCGCTATTTTTGGAATTTCTTAAATCGATTTCTTATCAAACGACTTAAGTTTTTCAGTAGTTAAAGTGTAAGAGGAATTAAAAAATTTTTATTTTGTCCACAATTCGAAGTTTAACGACAACGATAATAATCGTACGCGAGATCGCGCCAGGGTTAGAAAGTTTCTGCGATTGCTAACACACTGTGAGTTGAGCCGCTCACTTGGCAAATCGATCGACTCCATAAAACAGAAAGTGGAGAAATGTGATGAAATAATATACATATACGACTGAACCAAGTGCTTTGACAATTTAAAATTTTAAATATTTCAAAAAGTGGAGTTAATCGATTTGAAAGCCTCAATTTTCATTTGATCTTCTCGCGTTTCTCACCTTACGCTAAAATTTTAATACCGTGTCGTGCAAATAGAGATCCGCATTTCAATTGTCCATATACGCAAAACGTGCTAGAACGTGCCGCGCACACAAAATGTAAAGTATTCGCAGTTAAAAAATATGTCATACGTACACGAGAATCACATGACAGTAAACGTATTAAATTATGAGACGCGTGGAGTTTGAATATTTTATACCACGTTCCGGGAAAGTAGAGACCTAATGTAGGATCGTTGGTCATGCTGTGGTCTATTTTCCGAAAAAGAATCGCTGAGACACAGTGACAGTCGCAATAGCTATTCCATTTCGAGCGCCCAAATATCATCAATTTGAAGCTATTAGAGTGGGGTGGACAGTTTTAATGACCAACGGTGTACGTCAGGTCATTTTTTTTTTTTTTTTAAACAGGCTATAGCTGTCCACTCGACTGCAATCGCTTCAGATTGATGACTACACTGTAAATCTTCATGCATTTATGGTCCATAAAGTTTTTTTAGTAACAGTACTATAGCAACTTTAATTGAATTCAATACCGTTTTTTCGTCATTTTTTATCCACGAGAATTATTGTTATAGGAAATGAAACAATATGCCGCTTAAAAAAAAAAGTCCGTCAGCGAAACACCTTTTATTTGATTCCAGTCGAATCGATTTAAACTTGCACGTCATTCGCAATACAATAAATGGTCTACGGTGTTTTGTAGAGTGGGTGGTCAATTGAATTCATCTTTGAAGTGTTGCTAGACAAAAATATTTCCAGTTAGAATCATCAATACTTCCTAGAAACATAATAAGCATTCAGTGCAGCTTTCGTTAAAAATTTGGTTGTTTCAATTGTGAACTTATAAAAATGGCTATATAATTATATCCCGAAAACTATTCATTTGCGCCAAAAATGACACGTACATTTTGTGTTCAGCATGTGAAAACGAATAGAATGGCGTAGGTCACGTTTCGAAAGGAAGGGGGGCGTTTTCCCAAGTCTTACCTGGAAAAGTTCCAGTAGAATTTTACGAAAAGATGATTTTGCCAGGTTCTCGCACCAGGATATTCAATTGTACTTCATGCTGTACACCATTGGAAGCGAGTTGAATTGGAAAGTAATGTTGAAATATTCGGTATTCAAATTCGGCCGTTGCAGCTTAGTTCGGATCGCGGTCCGCCGAAACTTAGGTATCGGTCGAAGTTGATTCAGCCACGGGCGCCGCAGGGTTAATCTTTTGCGGCGCAGATGTGACTCGCGGGCACGCGGAACTTCAGACTAATATTATTGTCCTCCCCCTTGGGACAGCCCCCGCGCATAATTCAAATGCATCCTAATAAACGTGGGAATTGGTGATAATTCCGCAGGTACGAACAGTTCGGACTTCGGACAGCAACGGAATCCTGGTGTCCGTTTATGAATTAGAGTCAATTACTATGGCCGGTCTCGGATAAAATCAGCCTGCACAATGTTACTGTTCGCGACTATTCAAACTTCTTTATACTCCCTAATTGTACAAGGTTAACCAGAGCTTAGATCAGGGAGTATGCAACACTAAAATATATCAAGAAATATATATTTTAAAATCGTATTACTACGCTGCGGATTCTACGTATTTGAAGGAATAGATGAAACACAAAATTGTTAAGAATATTGTTACACTATTTTTGACTTTCAGTAACGTCTTGATTCAAGCCCAATCCTCGAATCCGTGCTGTGACATTTTGTCCCCCACTGTACATCGTGTAGGTCAGGAAAACTGACTAAGATCGTGTAGCTCGGTTCGGCTTACTTAGATTAAGACTTTACTGCGCTAAAGCCAGCAGGAGAAGAAATTAATTTTTCTCAATTTCTGTTTCTCACAGTCGACTTAAGAAGTATTACTCCGATATAACCTTCTGAAATAATAATGGTCTGTTGGTGTGTGTTTCGTGCTGTACCTTTGGCAAGAGGAATGCGTTGGATTTAAGTACGAGTTACGCAATGTAGAAACAAGAAAACGCTGAAAGTAATCATTAAAGCGTACCGAAAAGCGCCGGGATTGCTGGTATATTTGTGTTGATTTTACCTTAAATTTTTTCGCAGAAACTACCGAATGGAAATACTGTTTTTCATCTCTCTTTGAAGCGCCCGGAACTCGAGCCAAAGCACGGTTTATTGTACTTTGAGACAGGGTACCCAGAGTCTGCAGCAAAATGCAGAAACCTCTTTTGGTTATTCTCGTGGACTACGCTGATTCGACTATTTGTCTGTAAGAATCCAGCAAGATGGTTTTATTTAATCAAGTGTTAGACGCTCGCGCGTGGCATAATACGATCTACGTCTTTGAACGACAACGAAATTAATTTCGTAGTAATTATATTTGCATGGCTTCCCTGACGTTTTTCTATGACGTTTCTCTTGCAGTAATTGAGTCGAGCACAGCTTGACAAAGTCAGAGACTAGTTATAGTGATATTTCAAATTCGGTGATGTTTGTCTTATCTTTTCAAATGTAGCACCAGTTGATTGTTGAGATTATTCCGATTGAAATGAATCCAAACACGACGTAAATCGGTCTACTTTCACAGACTTCATTCATAGCAATCACACTTATATCCTTAATTATGTTGTTTACATTACGGATATAACGGTTTGTGCTCATTTTAATCGGAAGAATCTCAACAACCCACCGGTAGTACTGTCAGAGAGGTAAGACAAAATTTACTGAATTTGAAGTTTTCGTTATTGCATAATTAGTTTTTGCAGTTTTATTTGCACTTCAGCAGTTTTATTCGCCCGAGGCACCAAAAGGTAGGGGAAGAGTATGGCTGGGTCGTACAAATTAAAGTGCGACAGATTTGGCAAATTTAAGTGATCACTACTTGTGATCGATCACGCTTAACGCGATTCATAAATCGCAGCAATATTTGAATAACGGGCAGCATTTCTGCATAACTTGGCGCATTGACATGCAAATTCGTACTGATAAAAATGCGAACTGACGCGGTAGGGGCCATTCGGTATCTGTGCAACTTTTCACAAAATGGAGACGCATGGTTCTCATAAATCGGAGGACATGTTTAGAAGGTTATGCGTGTTTTATGTTCAATTTTTTCTCGCACACATTTTTAGCGGAGAAAGTTCATAAACTAGAACGTCACTGATAGGAACAGGCAATTTTTGTTTATTGCTTCTTTTTAGAGCAGCCGGATAAATCTTACGAGACCTAGTGCATGATTTTTTTATTTCGACGTATGCTACGAAAGTCGTGACTCTCGTGGAACACTTCATTAGAACAAAAATTGTTTATGCTGTGCAAAACTGTGCAACAAAATTGCCAGTTTTTAAACCCTCATTTTACTATGCGATCATTTTATTATCAGCCGTATCTATAAAAGAATTACTCGATGCTTCCATTAAAGTCCTCTATAAACTAACAAAGTTTAAAAACGATCCGAACATTTTCGTTGCAAAACCTTCTTTATGAATATCGTGTAAAGCACACTGCTGCACAAAGAAAGTTCTATTTTGCTCGAAAAGATCCAAATGACTTCAAAAGAATTTGAGTAGCAATCTGGATGATACACGACGCTGGCAAGACCCTTGTTGACATACATCGAGAATTCACTATAATTCTTTAATTGTGGATAATGGAGCACTCACATAGCTACAGTGTTAGAGTTTTTACCAATGTATAATAAATCGTGTTGGAAATGGAGCTGTGTTTACATAGACCTGTTCACATGTGAAACACTTTCATATTGGGATAATGGAGAATCAGATGTCACCGGTTCGGATTATCGAGGTCCCACTGAATCGTGAATGGAACGAGGAAAAATGTTCCGAGCGGTGTCGTGTTTGGTCCCATTGTAATCGGAAAAATGTGACAAATACGTTGGTAAAAGTTTAAAATAAAATAATAAAAAAAAAAAACAAAACATTTCGTCACTGGATCTAATCCCTTATCGTACAACGTTTCTGGACGACCAAGCTTTTCCGGTCCCCTGAAAGGTTATACCAAGCGGGGATCAATTTTTCACACATGTCGTGCATTATCTCTTACGCGTGTAATCGTACGTTTAAGCGTGTCGCTTTTTCGAGACCAAAACTTTCGCATTATGGGAGAAACGCGTTCGCCGAGTGTCAACCAAACGGATTGTAAAATCGAGGCGATACGGATCGCGAGACGGAAATATAGAAGTTTAATTCGGTCGGATAGATAAGAAAGCTTGGCGAAATAAAATGTTTAATGCGGTCAACAGCCTTTCGAGTGCGAAACAGGCGAGTATCGGCCATAAAAGATAAGCAAACGGCGAGGTAAGTCGAACGGGGACTAAATCCGATAAGTCTGCGGAATCAATTCGTTGCACGTAGGTGACCTGTGTATATTTATCTTTTCACGTATACCGGGTAAAATGTACCCGACGAGAGATAAAAGCACTGGTGGCTCCTTTCGAACATACCGCACACGTATACACGTGCGCGCGAACGATAAGACAGCTTTTCGTCCGATAAACTTTCCTATGCCGCGAATCAATAGGCGTGCTCTCTCTCTCTCTCTCTCTCTCTCTCAGATCATGTCTCTCAGATCTCAGGTCTAAACCGAGAGGAGCGCATTAGTGTCGATGAAAAATTAAGCGATGATCAGTGTGTCGTCTCTCTTTGTCCAGACGACATTTATATCTGCGTTCTCTGACACACGGATCCGCGATCGAGACAACCGAGCATGATTCATTGTGCACATCATCGTGGAGAATGCCGAGGTACAGAAATATCTTTCCTCTATTCCAACCGCTTCGAATATTGATACCGATATCGACTCGGAAGAAAATGGATTGAAAATGCTACGGGACGGGCAGTTGTCGCGACCGTCAATCCGGTCGCAGAAAAATGAAAAATGTTATTATTAAACTGTGGATTTCATGCACCTATGAGAAAAACAGTGCACTTTCGACCACTAAATAAATCGGAAGAATTTAAGAATATCTATATGCTCAACGTGATCGAATTATCGATGAAGAAACTAAAGTTGTACAGTGAATTCTCGATATATGTCAACAACACATAATAAAAAATATAGGTTTCCATTTGAAAAAACAAAGTTGACCTTGAAAATGCTCTTTCTCCCTCGAAATTCTTGGATACGTGTTTTACAAATGAAAGTTTTCAAATGAACACCCTGCATAGATAAATCACTGTTCTTTTGCAGTTGCAAATGAATCGAACCGCCAAAACTATTAATTAGAGAACGAATCTGCTGAGTGGCTACGTGTGACTTTAACACTAAACCTACCACGGTCAAATGACCGCTTTTCTTTTTCACAATTATTGAAATTATAAAAACGTATATATAGGAAATTACTGAATTGACTTCTTTATTCAAGCATATACTATAATGAAAATCGTACAAAGTTTAAATAAATTCAGTTTTCTGCCTTCCATAAGACGTTTCACTTTTATATGTTTTGTGCTTGGTAGGTTTAAACAAGTGAACACGACATTATTTTACACTAGGGCGCGTATCAACATTGCGGGGACTGCGTCGAGCGGTACGGAACGAAACGCAAATATTTGCCTTATTCCGGGCTCTCGAAAGAGTTCATTGTCGAATATCAATTTTTTCACCGCGGTATTGATTGTCTGTCGAAAGGCGTTTCAGAACCGCGAGTCGTTTTTCCGTGGAACAGAGGAGGGGAGGGCGGAATTGTCGGCGATTTTCGCGGAAAGGAAGCCGAGTCATTTTTTCTCTCTGCAAAACCACCGAAACATGTAATATAACAGCCGTTTACAGTGGCACGGAACAAGTACGGTGAACTAGCGTGAGCGCAGCGGTTTCTTTGATATGTAGTTAACAATGAAACGAGATTGCGTTGGATCGAACCGCGGCGCCGCGTTCGCCGGACAAAGAGCCACCAGATGAATTGAACACGAAAAAAGAGGTAGCATTGTTGCTTTGCGCCATTCATGTCAATAACGCTGGCCACCGAAGGCGGGATGTTAAGTTTAACCACGGCGAAGCCCGACACTTGCTGAGAAATGCACATGGAAAATTGAAGCCCGCGTGACCGAGCGCGTCCCGATTGATCGGCCGTTTCCTTTTAGCGTCTTAACCGCGATAAGAAGCCGCGAAACGACCTGCGAAATTCCGATTTTTCCTCGATCTCATCGTGTACCAACGACAGTCGCCAGAAGTTAAATCAAATCGCTGCCTGAAACCTCGAAAAGTGTTAAAGTGTAACGCAAAATAGGATTCCTACGAATCTTTTCATTTATTTAAGTAATTGCATAGCCGATATCGTTTTTGACCCTGTTTCTGCGTTGCTCTGCTTCCATTTTAAAACGAAACTTTTGCGCTCAATCGATATTTTTCAGGTCAATGAAATTTTCCTGATGAATAAACGATTAGTGAACGTTTTCAGAAGCTTCCTCGAATACATGAATAATTTATTTGTGAATCGGAGGAATTTCGAATGAAAAATGTTTATTTGGTCCATTGAGAATTCTGCCAGTATCCACGTGAAATGAAACGTGTGACTTTAGGCGAACATGCAAAATTGACTAGCTCATCAAATAATCTTGTTGCCCACCATTATTTGCTGGGATGTTGACGCGATCAAATCTGTGGTGAGACCTGAATGTTCGGAGTAAGAAACATACTTCGTCAAGTATCTTGGAAACTATTGCTGCCGAAACTACGGGCGTGAGCGTTAACGTAACTCCAATAGTTTCCAAGATATTCGGTCAAATTTGTTTCTCGTCAGAATTTTAACGCTGATTTTCACCCCTAGTATGTAAATCGTATCAGACAAATATTTTCATAGGAAATATTTTTTACTAAGGCTTCTCTATAAAACCGATGCATATTTTAAAGGATTTGATACGTTTATAGCAAAAGTGAGTGAAGTGGTGAATCATAAAAAGTGAACTTTAAAAAGCTTGAAGATTGAAAAAAAAACGTAACGATCAAATTACGAGGTAACCCAGACCTATTTAAAATTCTGTAAAAATTTTCTCAAGTACCTTTGAGTACTGTAACTTCAGACTAAACAATCCAAATGTTCTAAAGATATTAAACTGCAAAGTTAGCGTACAGAAACATTGTTGGGTCATGAGTGACCCAGTATACCAGTTAAGGATTGACCCTTTGCACTCGAGTGGTGATTCTCAAGCACCACTAGAAATTGTTGTGGCATTATTTCAAATTACAAAACATATTACAATGTATTTGTTACATTATAAAGTTTGTATTTAACAGATCACTAAACATTTAAATATTATATGTGGAAATCGGCTCAGAATAAAATCGTATGAATCGTATTTCGTATGAATAAAATGAAAATATTCCAAGCCGAAAATAGCGCCGAGTACAAAGGGTTAAGAATGTCTGTACATTTTCGATCGATCGAAATGATTAAAGAGAGAAAGGACTCTTTGCAATTGACGCAGAAAAGTTTATTTCATATAAAGATCCACGGTCCAATGATAACTGTATCGTAAGTGTGAAATATACCTATGTGCACACAAAAGGTAGATTACTTGAAAAACATAGGAGATCGAATGTACTCGTATTTATAGGATCTGCGACTAACACTGTCGTGGTTTTATGTATCTATCCAGAGCCTCGCGAAAACGATGTTCGTATCAAATCCTGCAGGTCGTCGGTTTTACGATTCCGTGATTCCATGAAGTAGTCATCAGTATAGCGATTTCACGGGTGTGCAGTCGTGTGCGCGGAGTTTAATGAGTTCGATCGTGCTCGTATCGTGTTCTGCGAATCCACGGATCCGTGTATCGGTTGCGTCTGCTTCGAAACGCTGAATCTGCTAAATAAATCAGTGGAAATTTACAAACAATTAGCCTTGCAACTTCCTCGAAAAAGATCCTATTTAATGCTGCAAAAATATTGATCTCTGCCTTGTCGCCCAGAAATACACCTGCAAGGGAACGCAAAAGATATGCATAATTTAAGTATTTATTTGTGTATGTAATATGCTAAAAAAATTGTTCTTAATCTAATGCTCTATTCAGAAACTATCTGTGTGCACATTGGGAAATTTACTTAGGGAACTGTTCGACAGGGATGGCAGTTTTGATTAAACTTTGATTGAGGAAATCAGAAATTTTTAACTTTGTTTTATATAATCCTGCAGATTTTGGCGAGAAAACACCGAAAATCCAAGTTTTCATGTTAGGAATTCACTGGTTCAATTATCATGTGTGTTTAAACGTCGCGTCTCGTCCTCTGCTTATTGGATGATATCTGAGTACATACCAATATGGCGCCGCACTCTTACCTGTGTGATGTTGTCGTACTTAATTTCGATTTAAGCGTCGAAAACGCTTAAAATCGCTCAACTTTAAACATAACTTTGGAACCATTGAGTTCCTAACATTAAAACTTGGGTATTCGGCATTTTCTCACCAAAATCCACGGGACTACATAAAACAAAGTTAAAGATTTCTGGTTTTCTGAAGTAAAGCTTAGTCGCAATTTTAGACATGAACTGACAACAAATCCTGAGAATCTTTTTTGAAAGAAAATTGTCAGGTTTCTGTTTAAAGTAAACAGGAATTGAGGATCACACTCGAATGCTTCCAGTGATTAATGTGTTCAGATTATTGAAAAAGCTTGCAGTGAGAGAAATTCTATGATTCGTATGCACAGATTTCTCAATGTTTATACGCGCACTTACTTTACAGAGAGTGTCTACGTTTGCGTAGCCCATATAGATAGTGTAACAGAATAAATCGACCAGCCGCAATGCTCGAATCAATATCGCTGGTCCCGTCGAAGCTGTTTGGCTTTTATGTCAGCCCCAGTTCACCTGATTACCGAAGACTGGGAATATCGCGCTTTCCGTGAGCCAGCACAGAGGACAGGAGGGGACTTTCAAATTCTACACGGTCGTAAAATACATCCTATCAGTCCCAGATATCTGAAAGAACGATGGCGGGAAAACTAAACTGGCGAAACCCTTTTGGCCGGAACAAGACAATGCACTTCCGCCCTCGTTCCTCGCATTATCTTCTCGCCTCGTAAGTTTCCTCGCTATTATAGCGCTTACTAAATCGGTTTTGCATAATCCCGCTTGAAACTGGCGCCGCCTGCAGTGCCCTATCCCTGGATGAATCGCACATTCGAATTTACTTTTACATACGACCACGCCTGGCCTGTCCGACTATCAAGCCGGTTCCAAATTCCTACTGGATCTTCTATTCGCAAGCCTCGCGGACAACTCAGCCGGCCGAAATTTATTTGTGCGATTACTTTCGGCCACCCTTCACCCTTTCCCCTGAAACGACGTCTCGAAGACATAATGGATTTTGAACGGCAATTTTGAAAAGCTCACATATTCAACAGCAACCTGATCGTCGTATGGTATTGAAACAATACAAATGATTTTATTTTCTACCGATGCGTATTTACAGCGTCAGATGAGATAATATAGGGCGACAAACCGAAAAAAAGTAAGAGGAGTTTCTTAGAAAAGTTCCTACGTAAGCCTAGAAGGTAACAGTATAATTATATTAAGCAAAAATACGTCGCGAACTAAAAGACTAAACAGTCAAAGTAAATAAGTAAAACGTGAGGGCAAACTGAATAAGATAAACAAACATAGAAAGAGACCAAGCAAAGAAAAATTCGAGCAAATATACTCTTTCAATTTCCGCAGGAAATTAAAACCGGGTTAATGTTTCATGTAAATGTTATCCTGCGTTGAAAATAAGCTCCGATGGAGGTGCTTGCGGAAGAAATTGTAAAGGGTTGAATAATATTTTATTCGCCAAAAGAATATTCGAGTAAAAATCTACTAGCATCGGTTAATGATAACTAGATTGCGGATGTTTATGCAATTTTTAATGTTTGCGGGCAAATTTTAAGAAAATAGAACGAAATAAAATCTTATTTTCAGCGGTAGTAGCCTTTGTAGATGTTGGAATAAATAAAAATCGTATTAAATTCTGTGGAATTTTATATTCTAGCATTTTTTGAAACTTTTCAGAAGCCATAACGCACAAAGCTCCTCAGTAATAACTGTTAGGAGTTACTGTTACAGAGAGTCGAGAGCACATTACAGGACTTAGATACACCGAAAGCCCCCGAAATCCAATTTTGATTTACACGTGCCCGATCACACCATTGATCACACGGACTCCCAAGACACGAAATAAATTGTCGTTGAAATTTCTCGATGGAACGGTGAATCGGGAAAGTAGAATTTCGTCTTCGCGAAATAATTTATTGCACACCTTGCAGTCGGGCTGCCGAAAGCGTCGAACGCTGTCAAAACTGCACAATATAAAAGCGCGCGAAGACGTGATAAATCAATCCGGGGCAAACATATATTACGACAGGGAGGAAATTACGTCGACGGCCGTGTCAAAGTGCTGTCAAGAGGCGCGAGCTGCCATATAAGAAACATTGTGACGCGGGCTTCCGTGCGCGCCTGCTGTTGTGATTTATTGGAGCGCGCGCCGATTCGCGAAACGGTACGCTTCTATGCTAGAGTGGTCCTTAGCTACAATGATCAACAATGTTTCCCTGGTTTCTCTTTAGTCTTCTCCTTCCTCGATCGATCTTTAAACGCAGTGTTAGATAATCCGTCAGATCTGACTAATCTCACACTCCGACGCATTGCGATTAGTCAGTAAGATGTGCAAAACAAGTTAGTCATCGATAGACTGCGGACTTTGCAAATTTATGACAAAACTGAGTGGATCAAAACAGTAAAAGCGTTTAAAGAATTCAGACGTATTGTTGTAGCATTTCCAACCGATTGAAATTGTTAAGAAAAGAAGGAAATTTCTACCGTGTCTCCGGCATCTTGAAATTAATACAGGGAATTTTTATGTTGCATAAGAAGTCTAGTCATCAAGTTATAATAAAACAAACCCCCTTCAGGATATTTGGATTTTCCGTTTTCTTCCATATTAACCATTCGCAACGGGTAAATTTTAATCTTGTGGCTTGAAGAGAGAATCGAATTCTGAGTTAAAAGGTTTATGTAGAATGAAAAACTGATTGTTACTGAGATATTCTCCGTAAATGAATCCTAATGCAAGCAATGCTGAAAATGTTCTCCATTACAAATAAAGTTGACAATTAAGTGGTACGGTATTGCGCACACGCGGCGTCGCGCTGAGACGATTCGAGCGTTCCTCGGGCTTTGTGCCGCGACAATAATCCATAAACAAGCGGCGTCGATGGTATTCGGCATTATCGGATTTGTAAACCGACCACCGTTTGCGATGGTCGTCTGCAAACTCATTGACGGTCGACGACGCTCCTCCGCGTTTCCTGGTCCACGGTTTTCGCCATAATCGCGGCAGTGTCGCCGATCTGTAGCCGGATCTACGTAGATTGGCGCCGGTTACCCGAATTCCGGCACGAAATTGCATCGTCCTCGCGGAATCTGAATATTTTGTCGGTCCACACGGATCCCTGAAAATCGGCTCAACCCTCTAGCATCGATCCCTTCGATCCTGGGGGCTTTGCCCCGAAAAAATAACATCAGGTCCGTTCGATTATGTCGAATTTCTTCACGCTGCGCTATTCTCTAGCGCAATTCCAACGGCGGCTGTTTGCGCAAACGGAATTTCCAGTTGAAGACAATTTTCATCTGCTTATTCGCCGAGTTTTATCATCGAGAATATCGTTCAGTTTTATCAAACGAATTACTACACCGAGCTTCAAGAAATCGCGAATGCCGGCGCGCGCGGAAAATCCGCAGTTTATCGAGTACAGGTATTCAGCGAAATGTTGTCTCGGAGTTTGTTTGCTGTTCAATCACGCGCGCACCAGTTGACGAGCCGACACGAAATTTTGGATGCAGACAGGCAGTGCATTGGATTAACATCTAGGCTATCGGGCATCGCGAATATCGGTCGTGTTTGTAATGAAAGCTCGTGTCCCTATCTGCCAAGGCAAAAGATGCTCACTTGTTACCAAAAATCATAAATAGTACGATGCCTTTATTAAGATTTATTTAACTGTTTTCATACAGTGTTTACTCTATATATGTCCCAAATGCCTAGCCGATAAAAGTCCCAGAACTATCCCCACTACTGCGACTTCGAGAGTATGGGAGAATAGTATCTCCTGGTGGATATATGTATGTCCCTGGCTGGACCCGTTTTGGACATATATCGAGTAAACACTGTACTCTGAATTTTAAGAATTAGCGCATAAACACCGCGTAGTCTGATAGTAAACATAAATACATCCCGAACGTCTTTGTAGGAGTGGTAAACGCGTTTCGAAGTTGGTAAAATAGTGGACTGATCTAAAGTTTTTGGAAACTCACCGTGTATAACAAATGGAAAATATGCTGAACGCAAGGGAATGAAGTTAGCAAGCATCAGTGATATTTCTACTTTGCTTTCACCGAAGAGAACCTTCCAGTCGGTGAAATAAGTTTTGTCCTCTCTCGTGTTTTCTTTAAGTAGTTTACGAAAACAGAAATGTGCACGAAGATCCACAAATCCATAAATGAACAACAACAAGCAGATCTTCATTGCGGAAACATTGTCGACAGATGGAGAAATATTGTTTTAAACCAGCAGACTGTTCTGTGGAAATAATCATTTAGTGCTTGTAAAACAATTTGTAGCAGAATACCATTGGATGACTATGAAACTGTTATTCGAGACGAGCAGATAAGAGACCAGCTGACGAGGATGAACGTCGTTTTAACGATCCACTGTTAACGACTCTAATAATACATAAAATGCGATTTTATGTGGATAATAGACACGTGCGAAGTCGGACACTTCAACCAGCTTAAAATATACAAGTTTTACTATCGCCGAGGTGATTTTATACTTAGGCACGCGCAGTGTCGGCAGATCAAGTCCCATGCCCCCACTCTAACTTCCCCTTCTACTGGCCCGGTCACGTGACGCGTTCATACTCCGATACTGGCAGAGAGAGAGAGCAACTTTTTCCCCTCAATTTGTGATCCCTCCCCTCATCTGGCGACACTGGACACGATTGCTATTGTTACGCGTGTGATAAGAGACCTAACATGACTGAAATGTCGAATTATTTCTCCACTGTCTCAATTAATTTTGTTTCTATAATAGGTGAAACTCGTTACCATAACGAACGTACAACTTCGCCTATATTTGTGCACTTTCACAAAAAATTATATTATTTTCGTATTTTCGGAATATCAGATTTGTACTTCCTCCATTAAAACAGATTTGGATCTGATAACAGCGAAGAGAGTGACAGAATTGATAAAACTGACAGACAGTGGTAGAGTTAATTCATGAGCTGAACTGCTTTTAGAAGAGGCAGTATGGGGTATCTATCTATTCACGTTAATATTGGATTAGACATCCGAATTTAGGTGTGAGAACAATGAACAACGGAATGGTTTGACAGGCAAAAATACACGATGACCAGAGCTGGTATTAACATGCTCACAGGAATAATTCGACAATTCTAAATTGCATGAATATTACAAGAGTCCGTGTCAAAGAGTACAGCTGGATAAGATGGTCAAAAATGCCCCCAAACCAAATTGATTTTTGGTGACACCATTCGATATGGGACCCAAAGAAACCCCTCTGTGACAAGTTTCAAGTCGGTACCCCTCTTTTTCTCCTGTTCTGTTCAACAAAAAATTACGAAAAAATGCATGAACGTTCTGCCTAATAGCACACGTGACAGTGAATTATTTCAGAATTTTTGGTTGCAAAATCGATTTTTAAAAAAATTCGAAAGCATAAAATTGCTGGTGTTATATTGAAATTTTCAGAGTACCACGTTTATGTTATTATGTCAGTGGTGTCCCGACGTGATTATTTAATGTGTATTTTTTCATACTTTTCGGATTATGCGAACATGTTAAAAAAAATTGGAAATCTCTAATAATTCGTAGAGAGTGCATATTTCGTATGGAAGTTTGGAAATACCAGTTTTACAAAAATCCAGTGACGGGATATTGTTCTTAATTTTTTCAGAATCTTTTGTAAAATGCATCATTGTTTAAAAAAATCAATTTTTTCGAAGCCATTTACCTTTTTGTAGGTATATCATGTATTATTCAAATTTTGTTGGTTATTTGAATACATACATATATTTGTATAAAAATTTTATTGCCGATTTCCGTCGTAGATTGGTTGTTTATCATCATTTTAACTACTGCATTCTTCGCACAATTGAGACAGTCCTCTAATCGGACCGAACGGCCGGAATCTCCTCGTACTGTTATTTGTTTTTAAAAGACTTGCGAGCTGCCACGACTCCGTTCAATCATTTGACGGTAGTTGCCAGAACAAAAAAGGAAAATTCTAAAAATAAAACTGGAATGACACCGCGTCCGCGTTGTAACGCACCGAGCGAAGAAAAGTTATTCGAAATATTTCCATATAAAGGATCAGCGAGCAGCGTCCGATTCATTGGGATGCCGCTGAAGTTACACCTTTTTATTTCCTCGGAGTTCTTGCTCGTTCGGGCAACTTTTATGACGCGCCGGCGAAAAAGAGACTTCGTCATTTTTCTCTTAATTTACTTCTGGAAAGTATGCCCTGGTAACAACTCGGGGATTTTTGCGTCACGGATGAATGAGAATCCGACGAGAACCGACCAGCGAGTTATTATTTCGCGGGCAACGATACAGCTCTTCGTCCTTTGGCCACCACGACTCAAGTAACTCTAATTAACGCACGATCAAGACGGAAACAAACGGCATGATCTGTAAAAACAAATTGCTAATTTATTGATATCCTGAAAACAAAAGCGATATTTTATAGTATCACTGTTGTAATGTTCAGATTAGAATCGTTATATTGGAAAATAGAAATACCTTAATACATTGGATACTGGCTTTTTCCGACGGAAAAGGATTTGCAATGGGCAGAACTGCTACGTCACGCCACAAACACGTACAAGCAGCCATTTTAGGGCGGTAATTCGAATTCCTGATATTTAACCCGCAAAACACCTAACCCAGACCAAACACTAGGAATTCAAATGACTAAAACGCTTGAAATCATTTGTATCTTGAAAACTTTTGCACCAGTGAATTCCGACCATGAAAACTTACATTCCTCACATTGCCTTGTGAAAATCTGTAGGATTATATTTGAAAAAGTTGAAAATCTTTCGTTGAATATTTTGGTCCCCCAAAATGAAGTTCATCCTAATATTTTAATAAAGATTTTTTCTACAAAATTGTACCCTACTCTAAATACTACTGCCATCGAGGCACAGGAAGAACTGCGTGTCTCTCTTCCTAGCACCGAAATGAAGGAATACAGAGCTGAATGCATCAAAGAAGAACTTTCAAAAATAGAAGAGTGTCGTGTCGCGAAGAGTTTGACTAAATGATGGTCGTACCGTTTTGCACGGTGTAATACGAAAACATCTCGTGTGACTTATTCCTAATTGGCTACTCGTATGGAATTTCAGTTAAGAGAGGGGGGGGGGAGCGAGTCAGGCCCACAGGCTGAAATTACATAGCGGTTGTTGCGTTCACAGAGCCCAGGACTTTATCGGCGATAGATTAGATATAGCGATCCGTGACTGCAGCTGCACCTATATAAAATTACCCTCGAAGCTGCGCTCCGCGTTCAAGGCCAACACCCTTTTTAACGTTTCGTTTGCCAATGCAGTCCAGCAGTGCTCACTTAAATTTCATACAAATTTCATTGTCCTCCGTTTTGTTATTTACATTAAGTGTATAAAGCTGGTCCGGTTTACGTCACTGGTGCTACATGCACTCCCGCTCATAAGTCTTAGGACAGTGATCATATTCGTATTCAACTTTGTAAAAATGAAATAATCGTTGAAGGATGCGAACAAATTTTTCCTTATTTGAAGGTTTACACCTTCAATTCCAATTACTCCTTTCTTTTCATAGAAGAATTTGCCACGTTTCCTTATTACAATGTCCACTGTTCTTGGCATCCGCGTGATTAATTTTTGCGTACTTTCTGTTGTTCTATTACTCCATTCTTGTTCCAAAATATTCCATAAATGTGTTTTGCGAAGCAGGGTAAAAGTTCCGTACCTATCTGTCCAGTTTATCTCTTAATTTTTCTATGGAGTTCAAATTTGGTGATTGGTTTGACTATTTCATAATTTTTAATGAATTATTACATTGAAGTTGTAATTATTGCTGAACGTATGAGGATATTTATATTATGTAGTTAATACAGTTCAAGGTTTATAATCTATACGAAATATCAGAGTTTCACCAAAAACCGGAGGTGTCCTAAGACTTATGAGCGGGAGTGTGTACATAGAAAAAGGCAAGCCAGAAATGACTTTTACGCTCGCGGTGCCTCTTTGAAGTATGTCTGCCTCTTTCCTAGTCTACTGAGATAAGGTTCCGCTGAGATCGAGGCACCAAACGGTAGGGGAAGAGTGGGGAGGAGTCGTGTAAATTTCGGTGCAACAGATTTTGCAAATTTAAGCGTGCTCTACTACAATTTCCACGTCCTGCGGCGAGGCTTCGCCGGGCCTTCGTGCGACCGGTGTACCGAGCAGCCTATTATGCGATCAATACGGTTCGTACACGTTGTTCGGCTAGTTCGGCCCTGTTCCGAATTTGGACCGGTCGCAAAAATCGAGATATTTGCGGCGAACGCCGCGTCACGTAGTTTGCGGCTTACGGGCTCCTCGAACGGGTTCGCGCGCTGGGTCTTGTTCTTAAAATGGATCGGCAACGAATCGATATTTTTAATATCGAATTCCCGGCAAATTTCGAACCGTTCCTCCGACCGCGCTTGTATGCACTTCTGAGCGAAGGGTCTGTAGAGAATTCTCAAACTGAGGGTCTATTGTCGGTTTTCCGATGCCAAATTGGACGCGGTGTGAATAGGGGGTGCAAATTTACTTTGTGTCCACGGGGACCAGCGCATGAACAATATTTGTATTAAAGTTAAAAATATATTTGTTATCGCGAAGTCAGTATGTTGTATTTTGAGGTGCATCAATGGTCCTATGTTAAGCGTTCATTCATTCTGTGCGACCTATTTTTAGCAATTTTACTTTAAAAATTGTTGTGAAAGTAATTACTTGATCTTCTTCAGGGTCTCTCTATGGTCTCCATCAAAAGCCATTATATGGAAAAACGTATTGGTGCGTGTCCCGCATACATTGGTTTAGCAATTACGCAATTCCCCAGGTTATATGCGTTAGAGATTTTTCGCTTATAAATATTGCAAAGTTATTAAAGTAATTTCTTTATTATCGGAACGAGTCTTGCGTGGCTAGTTATGAAATAAACTGTAAGAAATCACGCGACGCATCCTGGCGCGCAGTCTAGGGAGAGAGGCTTGGGTCACTTCAGTCGAGTGTTCACTCCAATTTAGTCCTAGCATGAATAGTCCCTGGGCCTGAGAACTAAATTAGGCGAGGGCAGACAGCCTGAGATAAGCTGCTGTTAGTCTCTGTTAGCGTCGGCGTAACTTGCGTTCTACTATACGAAGCTTGCTATCTATTTTCTATAGGTGAGCTATAAAAATATTTCACTGACGTAATTGGGACTCATTTTGTCAAACCATTTTTCTGGTAATAAAGTTTGAAGAGTGGCACTTGACGTCTACGCTTGCTCAGCTCGACATTAAAAAATTATATGCAGCACAAGCCAAGCAGATTATGCTCTCCAGCGAATTAAAAATTCATTGACTGGTCCTTTTAAAATTTACCATCTCCAACTCGAATGTGGAAGCAGAGTTGTTTCATTATCCCCAGTTTTCGAAAAAAAGTACGGGCTAACGTTAATTTGGGACGACAAACTCTGTAAGGGTCACCGGGTGCATATGCCCGATTAAAATTCATAAGCCCCAGTTTTTGTACCCTGATTGCAGTTAACCTGTAATTTGTTTCCGGAGTGTCGTTTTGTACCCGTAAATAGACCGAGTCCCGGCAATTTCAATACCAGATTATGGCGTGAGCTTTAAACATCTTACTTTATACACAGAGGAAAAAACGTGCCTTCGAGTTACCTATAGTAATACATCTCGGGTGACCAGTTCGTCTGGTCATGATACCACCTACGGGGTGACGGAAAAGTAAATGCACAATTTTTCGACGCGTTGGATGACAATTATGATTAAATTCTCTTTTAGAATTTTTCTAAATTTTCTCGTTGTAGAATATAAACAGTTCTAAAACAAAGAAAAGAATGTATTTTGTAATTCACCCGTCTCTCGTTATTTTTTATACACCACATTATTCCGGATGAAACCACCAACAAGAAAAAGATAACTAGACTGCGGATCTTTCTGCAAAATAAAACTTGTCTGCATCGATTACAAGAAATAGAAATGAAGTAGAATGTTGTTTTATGAAAAACATTGAAATTGAAAAATCAAAAATCATTGATTGAAAAAAACATTGTTTCATGAAAAACATTTAATGTTGTTTTATGAGCGCGGAATTATGAGGCTACCAGAAAGATGGCAAAAGATCATAGAACAAAATGGAAAATATTTTATTGGTTAAAGTTAATTGCTTTGATAAAAAAAAAAAATTGGATTTTATTTCACCTAAAAATACCGAAATTACTTTCTTGCCAACCTAATACAATTTTATTCGAATAATGCTCGACACTGTCCTCAGAATTGGTTCTCACGTGAGTTTGTGTCCAAGACAGTCGCGCGAAATTCACCGGAATGCGCGTTCTGTGTTTACATTTCGGGGGTAACCTGAGAGGCTGGCGTCGGTGTGCGATAACTCGGACGATTTACCGACAAACTTCCGGACACCTATGATTTGCGCCTGCAGTTTATTCGGATGATATCGGGTCGCGCGGGTACACCGGCGATTTCCGGAATCGATTTTCGAGCCGAGTCTCCAGAATTCGCGTCGCGGCGACGTCGGTCGAATTCCTCGCTGGCAATACAAGCTGATACACACGTGGCCGCGACTGTGCTCCGTCGATCACGATAAAACATTTTTTACGAGATCGTGCACCGCCCCTCCTCCCTCCCCCGCCCACGCTATCGGTGTTAGAATATCAGATTGAAAGATCGATAGTTCGCTGACCTTAGTCAGCTCGCTGCACTTCCTGTGTGTGTTTTGCGGACTGATGCAGAGAGCGTATCGCGTGTCGCAAATAACGCGTCCGACAGGATTTGAATACAGTGATTTCTCTACATACGTCGCCAAGACCTCGATGATAAACGTCGTGGAATTATCCCCACTACCGCGGGATATAAAAATACATGACAAGTTTAGTCACAGACTTAACGCATTAGCTGCCACGATCCTCATTTGGGGATTTTCTAATTTTACGTACACCACACTTTACACAACTTTTTGTGCATGTCTTATCCGTCCAAAAATGAAAAAAAAACTGAAAGAAAGTGTTTTCTGAGCAGCTGTGCAAACCCCCCGTTCAATAGTGTGCGCATGCGTACATACACTTAAGTAATAGGCGTGACGATTTTGCGTTGCATGTTTCGTTACATCTTTTATGAAATCACCCCTCATCTGTAAGACACTTTCGTGTTAAAATTGGCAGTTAATGGGTTAAGACTCGTCGGATCAAGACCAAGACTGTTTATGGCTGAAGAATGTGAACGGAAACTATACAGCAGTTACCGACCTGCTGGCTCTGCAAAAGTCACGTGACAACCCTTGGCTCTTGAGAGGTTAAGTACACTTTGCGATGATCTTGACCTATCCGAGAATATTACCTTGGTGAAGCAATCTACCGACAGTTGTTTCGCTACCTATCTCCGTCATTAAAACGTTTGATTAAACGCGCCTCTTGAATGAAGTGCCAAAACAATTTGGTAAAGAAAAGTCATGCACTTCCCCGAATATTATCCTAAGTTCTATGACGTTAACACTAAACGTACCACGGTGAAATGACCGGTTTTCGCAGTTATTGAAATCGTAAAAATTCATTTATGGAAATTAATGGAGTAATTATTTCTGTCCGAGACATTTTTTTACAAGGTAACGTTTACTAAATACTTTTAATGCTTGGTAGGTTTAGCGTTAAGTAACGCAGCATACGTAAAATTAATCTGATCAGGATGTAAACTACGAGATCGTGGACGTTACACGTGTGTAAGCAAACATTTTCGTGTGTTTACAGATTTTCTTATATCATTATCAACGAGAGAGATGTGTCAGGTAACCGGACCCTGTACAATTTCTAGTGTGCTTCTGCGGGACAGATCATCCGGTTTAGGGTACAGACGCGAAGTACCAGCGAGGTCACGGTTGGCCGGAGGTATGGACACGTGTGTCAGGTATCGTGGAGCCAGAAACCCGATGGAAATCGTGATTTCAAAGGTTCATGGGGGGAAAACAGTCCCCCTATCTCGTCCTCCCATCTTCTTTCACCGGACTTCTCCGCTCTTTCCTTCTTCGACGCCCTTTTACGGCTCGAAGCACACGCGAGGCACGTTCGATTCAGCCGGGTAAGGTTGGCCTTGTGTTTGCGGTGTATGGGACAGCGATACAGGGAGCAAAGAGAAAGAGAGAGAGAGGGAATCAAAGAACAGAAAGTACGTGCGACGACCAAATGATCGCAGCGGTCGCAAAGGACTCGAAATCGCAACGTACGGGGACAACACAGCGTTGCCCAAAATTGAATGCGACAAAAAACTTCCGGCGACCTCAGGTCGACTTCGTAGACGTTTCACACGACTGCAGGTGAAAGAAGAAACAGCGTTAACTCCTCGTTATTTCAGCTCGGAGTTCTTTGTTCCGACGAGGGAATTTCTTTGCAGCTGCGGAGGTGTTTAGTCTCGGGGATGGTTTCTACTCGGTTCTGCCCTGCGGAGATTCCTCTGGGACGTTATAACTGTCTTCGCGAGTTAGTTGTCATTGATGGCGACTGCCGTCCTTTTTCTTCCCTGCCCACCTTTTTATACTTCGCTGCTATAGTTGCTGCAGCTCGCAGGTCCAAATGCTTTTCACGATTGCCTTGCCACGAATAATTTCTGCCTAGAGCCGTTCAAATCTTTTCGCATTTTTGAACATCGTCTATACATTAACGTTGATAAGTTGAATTACAGATTGAGAATTTTATGTATTTATGACAGAAACGAAGAAGTACGAAGCTATGAGGAATCTGGAGAATTTGAGAACAGCACTATTTCCGATTTACTGAAATTATTAAAAGGGAAAGCGAAATTATTTATCGAAAATGTCTGCTTTGTATAAAGATCCACAGTCTACTCATTACAAATGTGTATGTAATTAGCATACACCTTCACTAGGGAAGCCACTTTTGATTGATAAATGAGCTACTTTATAGCAAAAAGACTATCGAACACATCGCCGAACTTATTTATGCACTGACTGGATGAATAGCTAATATTTTAACTCGTTGTTGGAAAATTAGAATTTAAATGAAACTTTCGTAGCCTTGGATCTAACTGGACTGAGAAGTCTCGTCGTAGAAAGGTTGACTAAGCTAAGCGAAATCCAGTGCGATGAACCAATACCAGAAGAGCTTCGACGGACATTTCTTTGATGCTGTAAGAGAGTTTAATTTTGAAATTGGTTTTTCACTGGTTCTACTTCACGGAGATCCCTTTGTGGCGCTATAACAGTTTTCACGAGTCAACGATCATTAATGGCAATATTTACTGTAGTATCTTTCATTGTAACTTCTGTGTATTTTAATTTAACCTGAAGCTGATGGAATCTGCTCATGCAATATTTAACCAGCTGAAGAGGAACTCGTTATCTCTTTAACCCCTCGACGTGCCGAAGGAAATCAAACGTCAGAAGAATTGCGTCGATCCAACTTTTTAATACAAAGATCGTACCTGGCATCGTTGATATAGCGAATAACAGAATTATGCACATTCAAGATACTTTTCGTAGAGAGAACAAGATAGGTAATCTTCTGTGTCTAGTCATCTATCTTCTCTCTGACGTCATTCGCCCTGAAGAATTACTCCCAGAGCGTAAAAGTATTCCCACAGTAAAGAATATTTATTGTTCGTGCTTGATCTTGTCTGTTACGTGCTGCTGTGGCTCGTTTATGTCGAGTATGCAAACAGAATGGTGCCTGGGCTGGATAGGTGCTCCAAACTCGTAGCTCTACACTCAGATTTCACCTTCCAATAGTGCTTTTCTACCTCGGAATTAATTGCTCAACAAAACTGTGGGTAAAAGTACAAACATTTGCAGAACAATCTTTCCAATTTGGTTCATTGCTGAACTTCGAATTTTGACGAAAGTGAATAGATAAAACAGTAAATATAAAAATACTGTTACGTTATTTTTAACTTATTGAAACTATTAAGCAGGGTGATAAATTTTTGTCGAACACCTGTTTCAATAATTGAAGTAGGAAATCGTTACAGCGATACCCTCCTCTGGAAAAGTCGACGGTGATCTTCTTGCTTTAATTCTCGAATTCTCGATATATGTCAACAATTCTCGATATATGTCGTCCGGGAGACATACCCGAGCCGTGTTATGTTTACACTCTTCGACGTCCAAGGCCTCTCAAGCTTCGTGGCTCCTCACGGGTTATACCCCGCGGTAGTCCGGACAATTCCGCGACGTTTATCATCTAGGCCTTGGCGACACATATAGAGAAATCACAGTATTTTTCATAAAGATTCACAAAGGAATCAACACTGGTGAGATTAGCTCTAATAGTTCTCTCAAGTGAAAATTCACTCGCTTCAGGCTCTAGATCCCGCAAAAAATTTCTCCACGATTGTGTTGTACTCGGATACATTCGTTTGACACCTGTTATTCAGGTAAACAGGTAAAACGTTACAACAGATGCTTCTCGAGTTCCGTGGAACTATTTTCGAGAAGCATTCGAGTTAAACAAGAAGAATACGTTCTTTGAGGCATTATAAACGAGTAACAAGAAAACGTTGCAGACACACTTTCTTGTTATTGTACGAGATTGTAGAATTCGATCCATGCTCGGAGCCAAGTTTAACTCTCGCAGCCACCTGACCAAACACAGTGCGAGTTAAGCCAACCGAGACGTTGTCCGACGTGTCAACTGTCCCAAGTAAAATCGGCGAAGAAAAGATTCTCGCCGATTTCACCCAGGAGGAGGGTATCGCAAACCGATACCGTGGGAGGATCCGACACGATCGCCAACGGACTAGGGAAAAAAGTAAATAGACACCGAAAACTTTTCTACACTTCCTTATCCCTGATCCGATAAAGGCGGAATAACCTTCGCTGTTTTCTTCGGCCTCGTATCTCGGAGTGGCGTAGCTGTGAAATCTCGAACCGGCACCGTTGACTCGCGATATCCTGCGTGAAGCACAACGCACCGATAACAGGCGATTTTATGTTCGCTTATCCTTCGGTGAACCGAGGAGTCGATAAGATATGGTGATGGACACAATTTCAGGGATTTCTCTATATATTAGGGGGGCCCACATTAATCAATTATTTTGAAATCTAAAACAGTAAAGTTTACAGTAAATTCAAGTTTTTATTTCTTAATTTATTATATAATCTCCATCATTATCAAGGACAGCTTGCCATCTTTCCTGCAAATTTTCAATGCCCCCCTTATAGAAATCCAGGGTTGGTGACGCAAAATATGACTCAAATCAAATCAAATTCTACTGGTCGTCCACTTCGAGGCCTGTCAGAGAAATCATAATCACCAGCAGCAAACCCTCTGAACCAACGTTAACACTTGCTGACCTTCCATACATCTCCATAAACATCCCTAATTTTCTTTGCTGTTACCGTAGCATTAAATCAGAAAACAGAAAGTACGAAAAGATTAATCACGCGGACGCCAAGAATAGTGGACTTTGTAATAAAGAAACGTGGCGGAATCTTCGATGAAAAGAAAATATATTTTTTTACTTCTTAGTAAGATTTTTGATATATGAGAGCAGCATCCTTCTTTGACGTGTAAACCTTTTAAAGAAGAAAAAATTTGTTCGCGTCCTTCAACGATTATTTCATTTTTACAAAGTTGAATACGAATATGATCACTGTCCTAAGACTTATGAGCGTATAAGGCACCGTCCAAATGACTGAGAAAAGGAATTTGTAAAGCAGTCGTAAACAGTGTCACAGTTACAGTCGTAAAATGTTTCTTTTACACTAATGTCTTCAACAGATATTGGAAAATTACATAAATTTTTCATTTTTATTTTATTTTTTCCGTGTTAGCAGCCTGAAAATACGTTCTCTACGCGGATTTTTCTTTTCACTGAAATCTGTGCGTGTATACACACGATAACGAGAATTAAGCGGGTCGACTTGTAATTTTGTTCACCAGCGTGATACGTCTAGCATCCTGGCGGCGAGGGTGGAACAAGGAACAATCGGGTCCCGAATTTAAACGCGATCTTAGTTTCTTGCTCGTCGCCGCGGCCGAAATTGCCAATTAGTTGGCTGTTGTGTCTTCGGCTTGGTCAGTTAGCACCACGCAACCGCTGCCGTATAAATAATTGGCAATTCCGCTCGGGATATTAGTGGCAGGTGATTTTCTTCCATTTCCCGGACACGATCCCGTAACGCAGGACCCGCCGCGTTTCCTGGCTTCGTCGAAAGTTTTCGCGGTTTGAAAGCGGATTTTAAACGAACTCCAGCTGGCCTAAAAGAGTCCGGTCATACTGTGTACCTTTGCTACCGCCAGGCAAAATACATACGATTAGTTACGTGGCTTCTGGTTATGCTCAGAAGACTGGAAAAAAGTGATTTTGAGAATTGGCAGACTTTAAGAATTTTTTCTGGGAAAATTTGTGATTCTGTTCGGGAAATGTTTTCGTGGATAGAACGACTTATTTCGGGGAGTATCTCGTAATTTATTTATCGAAAGATATTTATTGATTAAAAAATTGTGGATGATTTCACCGGAGGTCCTGTCAAGAAAGACAGTGTGCGAACGTTGCTGTTGAGTTCTGATTCATATGAAATAGATTCTTTTATTGCTGATTAAAAACGAACGACATTGTTGTTACAAATCGGACCTTGATCCTAGAACAATCTCACGAACGATAGTGCAGTTCCTTCAGGAGAAATACTTCTGGGAAAGAAACTATTACACATACATATGTATAACGTATGTATAACGTACATATGTATGTATATGTTGTGTATCTTCCAGAAAACATATCCGAGCCATTTTATGTTTACACTCTTCGGCGTCCGAGGCCTCTCGAGTATACCCCGTGGTAGTGAGAATAATTCTGCGACATTTATCCTCCACGTCTTGGCGACATATATAGAGAAATCACTGTACTTGGACTATTGATTTCAATTTTTTTCAGAAACAATTCCTAAATAATCTTATTCCAATTATTATGCAGGCATGACTCCTTAAAACGTTCGCCATTCTGTCTCAACTTAATATTTTAAAAGAATCCTTTGTTCGAGAACCAGATCGTATGTCACATGACTCTTGAAGAAAAAGTCAGCTTTGAAGGTCCAATATTGTTATAACCCCCCGAACAGAGAGTTCCAGCAGATCGAGCAAAAGTTTTTCGATATTCGCGCTTGTTTGAACGAGTTCCGTCGACGAATAAAGAGTAACGCGGGTCTGCGGTGACGTTAAACGGAGATATTACGCGTGCGAGACCAACTCTCCGGAGGATGGGCTAAGGGGATTTGCTCGGTAATTGCATAAAAATTTGCGAGCACTTATGCATTCCGTGCGAGAGACCGCGTTACAACGTAACTGCGACGTGGTGACCGTGTCCCGGTTGCGCTTAAGCCGTTCCCACCTTGCCGTGTTGGAAACGAGCCATAGTTTTAAGTAATAGCCAACCCCTACCTTTGCCCATCTTTGTCTGTAACCTCTTCGATTTGTGTAGCAATTCAATTCTTTTACAATTTGCTTTTTTCTCCTCTGTTGCAGGGTAAGCTGAGTCTGGTTAAATCTAGTTGTCGAAGGAGTGGATTGGTCGAGACCCACGTAAGCGAAACCGAAAAGCTTTTGGTAATTAGGTAAGGGTTTGATTGGCAATCATGTGTGATCGGTTTATCCGAATTGGAGTATTTGAGAAGGTTACGTTTTGTCCATGAGTTTGTTACTTATGGTTAGACTAAAATAGATGATTATAAACAGATTATTCAGAATTAAAATTGTCTGTATCAAATGAAAAGAATTTATATCCTACTTGAATCATTGTAATAAGCTGGAAATGATGCAATAGTTTTTTCAAATTCTTCACACGTTTTTATCGCTCTGCATTTAATCCAGTAATTTTTGTCCTGAATGCATAAAATTCGCAGTCTACTTCTGGCATACATATCTGCTCATAACAATCAAAATTATCATGTGTAGATTATGTAACATAAGTATTGAAATAATGAGTACAGTGAATTCTCGATATATGTCAGCAACACGCGTCGTCTATCGTCCAGGAGTCTGAGACGTTTATCATCCAGACCTCGGCGACATATATAGAGAAATCGCTGTATACTGTGGGTCCTCGTGCATAGACAATTGAACGAAGAAAAAATTCATTCATATTTTAGAAATTCAGAGATCCATTGAACGCATATGCAGATCCACAGTCTGCTAATGGAAATGCCTGAGGATCAGCAGGAATATATTCTGAAGAGCATAATTCGACCCACGGGGCGTAATAATAACATCTCACACTTAAATACCTCAGCCTAAGTTTAATTCGATTCCAGGGTTGTATCGATCATCGACGTACCGCATAACCACGGGTACATATACCGTTTGGGGTCGGCTTTGGCTCACCTTGAGCCTCTCATTCGGCCACGTTTATACAAGCCGATTTCAATTTAGTTTTCGCAGTCTCGCGAGAATTCCCCAATCGCGTCGATTGAATAGCCTGGTTCTGGCTCTCGGTCGTACTTACCTGATCAAGGGTGCACCGGTGGGCCGTCTCTCGAGCCACGTCCATTTTCGACGGTGCAGCTTGCAGCTTGCAGCTTGCTGCTTGCAACGGCACAGACACCCGCGCCGCTGGCCGCCCGCCTCGTCCCGTTTTCATGCTCCTCGGATACATACAAAAATGAGACGCCCCAGAAAAGGGGAAAACTGTGCGGGATGCTTCCGACCGGTTGGTCAAATGTATTGCCACGACCTATTCACCGACGCTGCTTAGTAGTAGCGATAGTAATTGAAGAGAAAATTTGACCTTATTTTTGCGATACCGTGAACCTCGCTTCCTGGCGTCCTGAATTCATTCATCGTCGTGCGATATCACTCAAACCGGCTTCCAATACTATTTACAGTAGCTGAATTTATGAACATTTCTCATCCAATATGTCCAGTCACTCGCAAATAATGTTCGGGCACTTTTAAAAAGACGATAACTTTTTTTAATATTGCACTGTACGACTTGTATTTCTTTTTAGAAGTTGAAGAAATTTGAAGAAATTGCAAACATTCGCATGACACTAAACACAAAATGTTGTTACAGTTTCTGGAACATTCTTTTCACCCTCGAGGGGCACGCATGCATAGACACAGTTACAGTATTGCGCCGGGGTGACCGGTGCATTCGTTGCACACAAAAGTCTGCAATTAATTACAAATGAAACGATTTAATAGAATTCAACACAGTCCGTTTCATTTTTAGCTTGCCGCTTGAAAATTTCATTTAATCTCCGTTTCTTTGAAGTTGCTCGAAAAGTGTAAACACGCATACATTTCTGCAGTCTAATTAGTTTTAATGAACGAACCGTGAGCTGTCTCCATTGATATCACGCGTAACTGTGCAAACGGCGGTATAATGTGCCGGTTAAGAGAGTTTAATGCGATTTTTACTCTCTATTGGTCTCCATGGCGCTCTTAATGAGCATTTTATTCCTGGTCAGTGACTCGAAAAAGAAAATTTGTAATTTATCGTATAAAATGGAACTGGAACGAACGCTATCGGATTTAATCGTTTCAGATACATTTCCGAAGTACTTCTCCGGCACATCGATCCCCTTAAGGGACCTAATAAGGTCGCTGACAATTTAAGTTAGCCGTTGGAAGCTGTGAAGTTAGATGAAGACTTTGAAGAGCTGGCTGAAATTGGAGCCCGTCGTTCGAGGGTCGAAAACATAAACCTTATCCCAATTAATAGTAACCACTAAAGTTAAAGCATCTTCCTAACATATATAAAATATATCTTTTTAAAATACACAGCAAATGATCATCAGTAGGAATTTTATGCACTCCCGAAGAAAATGAGTAGGTAGAACGTAAAAACTGTAAAAATGGCAGAAAAATATAAATATCATAATCTCCTAGGCAATCGTAACATTTTTATTTTGCATAGAAATCCGCAGACAAAGATAATATGTTCACAACTTTTGTTGCGTAGAGTTGCCCGTTTCGTACGTTGGGATTCTACGAAAAACGTTAAAATCTCTTTATTTACAAATCCGGTATTACAGTGCTTGCCCGTGGTTAAACACAATTAAGCGCTTTTTAACGAGACCGATTTAATACAATTACAAAAAAGATACCAAATAATTGGCGCCCGGCCAGCGTACGGGTCACACGACAATAAAATATTTAATCTCGCTTGTATGAAAGTTTTAACGGTCGCAATTTGGGATCTTGTCGAGTATTAAATTGTGTAACGTTTTCATTCCCACGCTTCCTATGTGCGGTGCGTAAAATACGAACTGTTAACGTTGTTATTTCACGAGTTCGCGTGTATTATCAAGTACTTATTACAATTAAGTAATGTTGCATTTAGTTAAGCCACTGCTTAAAAGTATTCGCCCTTCCATTGGGGATTATGTTTAGAATTTATATTTCCAAACCTATTTTCAGAACTCTTAGCAAATAAACATAAATTTTACTTTACTTTATCGCTTTTATTATAAGAAGAACTACTTCTTCCGCAGAATATCCCATACTTTCGACTAAACTGATACAAATGGGACCGGGCAAATACTTATGAGTAGTGGTGGAAGTTCGACCCACCGTTGCACGGATGAAGAAAACTTCCGCTAACTGCATCTGTTGTCTATATTTTTATCAACAACCGCAACTCCTTTTCCATGCAACGAGCTCGCTATCCCACGAAACTAAAAATAAACTGCAAATATTAATCATCTGAGAGGAAGCCACTGAAAACTGTAATATTTTCAGATGCGTACAGGGAGTAAAGAATCGTTTGGTTTTGGCTGCCATAAGCGTATTCTACATCTTCGGATCGATGAAGATTTGTAAAAAAAAGTTGCTGCAAAATTGTCCTTCACCTTGAGTTTCACGGTCAAATTTCTGTTTATTGTCATGACGCGTAGAAGATAATGGAACAAAATGAAATTTGACCTTGAAATTCAAGATCAAAGACAATTTTGCCCATAATACAAGGACAATACGCCTATGGCAGCCAAGACCAAACATTTCTTTACACCCACATTACATTATCAAGTACATTGTCATGACGCGTAGAAGATAATGGAACAAAATGAAATTTGACCTTAAAATTCAAGATCAAGGACAATTTTGCCCATAATACAAGGACAATACGCCTATGGCAGCCAAGACCAAACTTTTCTTTACACCCACATTACATTATCAAGTACATTGTCATGACGCGTAGAAGATAATGGAACAAAATGAAATTTGACCTTGAAATTCAAGATCAAGGACAATTTTGCCCATAATACAAGGACAATACGACTATGGCAGCCAAGACCAAACATTTCTTTACACCCACATTACATTATCAAGTGCATTGTTAATTTGATCTCATGAAAGTAGGGTAAGGTCCTTGTTCATAATACCTATAATTAGTCAAAATGGTCCTGTTATTGGTTAGTGGTAAACTAAAAACGTTCCTTTTTTCAGTTTTTTGTTATCAGATAATGTATTTTATTTTACTTACATATAATATTAATGTTTGTTTAATGATTCTCATTAGATGATTGTCGTTATTTTTTCCTTTAATATATATCGTAACCTAGCTAAAGTAGAGACATGTTTCCTTTTTATGCTTTTCATATTTATGTTTGAAATTTAAAAAATTTGTAGCGTAGAAGTTATTTCTGTTCAGATATTATAAATTTATAAATAATTAATTCGTTCTGTTTGAAACCTTCACATGGATTTTTCAACCTCTTATTACCTATTACTTTATTATTCTTTAATATTCAATTTTAATTGAATTACATCGTAATTCGCAATTAATGTAATTTAATTGCAAATTATTTGTAATTGTACTTCATTGCGATTACGAATTACATTGTAATTTAATTTGAATGAAGATCTGAATTATAAATTACAATGTAATTGAATTGAAATGTAATTTATTACTTTGTAATTATAATTCCTGGAGTAATTCAATTGTAATTCTGCACAACTCTGCCTAATAGAAACATTTGGAGACAATGATTGAATTCGCTGCCGATGGTTGCTGACCAATCCCCGAGAAGGAATACCCGGTTCGTCGTAATACCTACACAGATAGCCGGTAATAGCGTGGAAACGGTGCCTCGCTTGCTTACATATACGTTCCTCATCCTCCTTCGTCCTGCGGCGAGGCGTCGCGTCGCTCGGAAGACGGGCAGGCGGCTTGTACGAAACGTTTCGTTCCATTGTTCACGAATGCTGCAGCCTGCAGCTGGTTCCTATATTCCCGCATATGCCCTTGTACATATTCCGTACGATTGCACGGGCATTGTGGACCCGCCAACATGCATCTCGGCGACGGGACGGTGTCATGTCACGAGATATATGCGCAGCGCATTAAGCATTTGCTTTGGCGCGCGCTGAATGCGTCAACGCGGACGAGGCTGGTTAAAGTGTAAAAAGGGGTGTCGGTGTCGGGGTTTACGGGGGTGGCGGACCACCATCCCCCTCGAGCGGGGTGCCCGCAAGCTGCGTTCGTTTCCCAAGAACCAATTAACGCTCCGATCAAAGCGACGGATTTGTTTATTTTACGATTAACACGTTGACTGCCATGTCATCCATACGTGGGTGACGGAATTATTTGTCAAGATTTTAAAATGAATTTTTACGGTTATATATTCATTGTGCCAAATTCGATTAGGATCTGAAAATGCAAGAAAGTTGTAGGACTACTCAATATCGCATATTTAATTTTTTTCAATTTTTGTTTCATTAAATAACACTTTAATTTTATGAAATATTTGAGGTTTCTAGTGTGGCAGTCAAAGTGTTAACACGTTCACCAACACGCATCTCGCACCCCTTTCGACTACAGTTGGTCCTAAAAAATATTAGTATACCCTTTCAAATGAATAACTTCCTCAACATTCGACCAAATAGCTTGAGTCCCTTTTTCGAGATGTTGGAAGGATTAGTTTACTAGGTGTAAACGACTTTTTACAAAATTGCTATTACAGTCTTGATCTAAGCCGAACGGAGGTACACGATCTTAGTCAATTCTCCTGTCCCCTCCACATTCGGTATGGTCAACGCGGTCACAAGCAAATAGTTGCTCTACACGATCTATGTCACAGCACGGATCCGAGGGGAGAGGTCTTTAGATCAAGACTTTACTGTAGTTGGAATTGCGAAGATAAAAGTACAGATCACGATATTAAACTTTTTTTTATCTATACGTGCAATGAAAATTTAAAACTTACTTTTTGTAGATATAAGTAAATTATATATACATGCACAAAGGTTCATCGAAATCTATTGACGTGTAAAAACGCTATAGGTACATATTATAGGTACTGTGTTTTTCTAGATGCAATTAAAAATGGTGATTAGGCTAAGAGAATTTAGAAACGTTAATGCATTATTTTTCAACCGACTAATATTAGTGAAGGAAGAAAGGACTTTTTACTTTGCTCCTGTTTTTTACAACGGATGCACGAAATTTTTGTTATACCTTACAGTTTACAGAAATACATCTGACAACACAAATACAAAGCAATCGACCGTTTTACAGTATTTGAAGAAAGAAAATGGCCGAATCTTCTGCCCGAGGAACGCTCGTTTCGAATGTCGTTAATTGCGGGTCACTATTTCGCGAAAATTCCAAATTTTTCAATCAAACCGTTTGCTGCGAAGGTGGAACGAAAATATTTTAGGAAAAACGACCCTTTTTTTTATCGACGGGATCGTTTCAAACGAATCTGGAGCGTTGGGGTCGATGCAACCAAGCGGGTTCGAACCCTTTGACGGAAGGTGTACCAACGATAAAAATACGCGCCGAGCCTGCAAACAAGTCCGCGACGGCCGAGTTCTTCGTGCAAGCCGCCAGATTTAGATTGTGCGTAGAAGATAAACACGATTTAAACGGATTAGCAGTAGGTACGCGGGCATGAACGTGACTTAAACGGATTAAGGGGATTCGGATGCGTAATGTACTGGGTGACGCGTACCCCACGATGATTTTGATAAAACACGGAAACGACAGGAACGAAGTTTAGTTCCCCGGCGACTCGGCGAAACAGTTTTTTTTCTTGTTTTTTTTTTTTATTTTTTCATTGCGTCAGGCCGACGATGAAAATATTGCAGTTTGTTCGGACCGTTTGAAACGTTTTAGTCGTCGCGTGCGAGCGCCCGCGCGCCGGATAAAAGCTTTGCAAAATAAACGAACGATAGAATGTTTTGGGCGAGACCGGCGCCAAAATAAATGCGAAATTGTGTTGTTTCAAATGAATAATAGACGGGGGACGATGTTTATGCGAGCCCCGGAGCCGTTCTGCCAATAATCCGGTGTATTCGTATCGTGGTTAGCGAACAATTAAACACTGATAAAACGGTGAATAAATAATACGTTAATTGAAAGAGTTCGATGGCCGGTCGATTGATCGACTCGCGCGGAAAATTGCCCGAAAATTTTCCAAAAAATCGTTGAACGTTTTTCGAACGTTCCCAGTCCTGAGAACGCTGACCCTGGTTCAGGGCACGGCTGAATGAAACCGATGAAACACCAAGTTTCGAGGCTTTTCATTTTTGGAATCAGAATTTTTACAATAACTCTCTGTGTTCGGCACTCTGTTCGCACGATGTAACACGCACACGGACACGACACGAGTTATACAGGCAATGGCACCGAGGCAGCCCGTGTAAACAAGGGGCCATCGATTCGAATCCTAAATATCTCGATTTATATCGAAAATGATATTTACAAGCGCGAGCTAGAATGGGGGGACCGCCACGCTCGCCGAAATCTCGTTCGCTCGGAATTGATTGAACGGCCCGCGGAATAGATCGAGCATCAATTTGTCCTTTTTGTGGGTTTTTCATTCCTACGGAATAATTGGATGTGTGCAAAGCACATGCAACCCGGCCGGCAGGCGACGCAATTTTTTTTTCTGCCTACCCACCGGGTCGATATCGGTCCAACTACAGATTTCAATGCTCATTGAAAGTTGAGCGTGTCGGGCATTTTTCTTTTTCCCCCTTTTTCATCCGCGTCATTGTAAATAACAAAATTCTAACCGGCAAAATGTTTCGCCGATAATTACGCGCTGCCGAAGGCACTGCTTAATGTTCGAAAAAATAAAATATGAGTTTAAATCCCCGCGCAACCCCTTAAGTGCGCGCAGCTCGAGATTTTTCTTTTTTTTTTTTGGTCGGAATTGAACATTCCGCGACCAAATTAATTTTGATATTCGCGAGTTCCGCTGAAAAATATTAACAAGGGAAAACGGATTTGCCGCGGATCACAGCGGGTGGAAAAAGTATCGGAGAACTCGGTTTTCATGGTGACGTTTCGAATTTTCCTGATCATCGGCTTTTACTGTAAAAAGTGATTTCCCACCTGTCGGCAGAACTACAAATTGGAATTGTTAAATTCAAGTTTCGCCGTGACCAACTACAGCGCAAGAACTTGATCACACAAAAGCCCCAATCTAGATTTGTTAGCAGTTTAATGTACAAAATGGACGAAAAGAGTTGTGTTAGAAACTGAACAAGAAAATCATGGATCAGCAATACTCAATTCTTTGCAATATAATATCGATTTGTGCTTGTAAAGAGGATAAAATAAAATAAAATTTTATCTTAAGAATTCTGTAATTGTTCTTTGCGTGTTTTCAATAAATTCGGTAACTTTTAACAACATGCGTACACAACGGATTTTGAAATTTAATTTTTTCGGAACCTTGGATGCAAAATATGTTATTGAAGAAGACATTTAAAAAAATAATGTTCATTGATTCGATATCGGTACGAGAAAGTTCGTTTTTGGGCTAAATGTCACTAAATTTTCCGATCCGCTGTGCGGCGCGTATCGCGCGCCATAAATTCTGGACGGCTTTGAGCGCTTATTGTCGGTTTAATTGACGAGGCTGACACGATCGCGATATAGTAGGCGGATAATTTTTCAAGCAATCCGGCGGTGTCATAAATTCCGCGAATGCACCCCGTTGAAAGTGCCGTGCAACGAACTAAGCGAGCCGAAAGTGCTCCCAGCGAACAATGCGTCTTTCGGCCCCGCCCGCGTGATTCGTTTTCCAATAAAATTGAGTGCTGATTATCCTCGCCATCTCGCCCCGTGGAATTTTTCGAGTTTACACGAATCGTGACCGGGCGACTCGAATCAGAGAAATAAGGGCTGCCCGGTCCTCTCGTAGCAGCTTCGATCCGTAAACGCGTTTCAACGTTTTTCCCTCCCTATTTTTTTTTTCTTCTTCTACTTCCCTCTCGGCTCCTCTTAATCCGCGAAGGTTAGATCTCCGTCCGGGAAGATCTAATGAGATAGCTCGGTTCCGCCCGGACCGATTGCCACAGTACACAGTTCATTTGTTCCCCTGAATATTTTACACGGCGAGCGTAATCGAATTTGTACGGCGCCCAGTTCTTCCCTCCTTCGATTCGCTTGTTATCGCCCGGAGTTGGGATCGTGTACTTTTCGCTCTTCAATCTCGCCGGTATACATAGTAAACTAAACTCGGCTAAGTCCGTGATAGTTTTGAAATAGTAAAATTCATCAACGGGGTTGCTGTCGTTTGCTTTTCGCTCCCAACACGCAACTAAAGTTCGTACGGAACACAAAGAAAATATGCCAGACAAATATGTTTCAATACTGTCTGCATCTATCGTTGATTAACCTTATCCTCGCGCTTATGGACGTTCTTGTATTACTATACCGTTTACCTGGGTTCATCCTCTTTTTCTCTCACGTACGAATGAATACGTTACAATCGCACTGTGGGTTTTATGTAATTATGACAGGAACGAATAGGCGAAATAGAAAACAATATACAGTGATTTCTCTATATACACAGGCTCACGAAAATATTCGAACGCCCTTTTGAACTACTATAACTTTTATTAAATTGCATCAAACAACCTGACATTTTTGAGCAATTAGAAGAATTGGTTTTCCAAATGATGTGCAAATATGATTTTGAAAAAATTTCAATTGGTAAGAATTACACGAGAAAATAAAAATGGCACTTTTGACAACTTTTTTTATTTGAGCCTGTAATGAAAATTTAAAATATGCTGTTTGTAGATCTATGTTAGTTATACACATGCTGAAAATTTCATCGAAATCGTGTTTGGCTTCATTTTGTACGACGATTCGTAGCCGCCTAACTGATGAAATTATTATTTTCGCCTTATTTTTTTTTTTTAGTTTATCTTTTCGGGGACGGTTCGACTTACTAGCACATCCCATTGCGCGGAAGGGAAACCTCATTTTTAACACTCTGACACGAACAATTGCACCAACCGTCACGGAAGCTACAGCCAATCCATTTTACACCTTTCTTTGCCCGTACATCATCATTGTTGCCTTTCCCACAAAATCCTCCGAGCCAATCTTCTTCATGTTTCTCGGTTCAATAAGAAATGCTGACTCACTCGTAAAGAGAAATAGAAAATTTACTTTCAGCAGAAATTACACCGGTTACGTTCTGCACAGTTTCAAGGTTTTTGATACAGAACCATTGCGATTGCTTATAAAATTTCAAGAGTGCCAAAATGTGGCATAGCTTTCATTAATGTTATAAACATTAATATAAAAATTTGATATTATCTAATTCTTGATATTATTTCTTGGATAACCTTGCTGTAAAAAAAAATACTGGTTAAACTGGTAAAAGCTTCGCAACCCCTCAAGGGGTAGTGGAGATAATTCTGCGACGTTTATCATCCAGGCATTGGCGACATATATAGAGAAATTTCTGTATTCGTATCTATATTAAATTCAGTTCGAATTTGCATTCTGTATCCGAAACACCGCTACAAGGCGAGAGACTAATTAGAGTAACCGCGAATGAAAATATTGTAAACCAACCCTCGTTTATTCGAGTCGCGCAGCATTCGGATCGTGACGCGTAGACGAGAAACGATCGCCCCTTGAAAATTTGGAGAAATTCTCTAGCGCGACCATAGATTTCCACGGCTCCCATGGCCATTACCGTCTGCGGATTATTATTCGCGGCCAGCAACCCCGTCGGTTCGCATTCGTTACCGTTAAACGTTCTCCGCGCTCCCAACCGAAATCCGAAGATTGCGAGCCTTAAATCACCGTTCAGAAATTATTGCGGTACGCAAACGAAGTCGACTCGCCGTTATATTTCTTCGTCGACAGGAAGGAATTTACACCGGAAGGGGTGGGGGTGGTGTGTGCGGCGGCGTCGGTGTAAGGAAACATTCGCCATTGTTTATCGCGGCCAGACTTTCTTTCCGCGCCTCGTATCTTTCGCCCGGCGTGCGTTCCCCGTCCACGTGGCTAAATAACTTAGCAGCCTTCCATGCAAAAACCGAGTCGCATCGAGTGTGTTTCTCGTGGCGATTGCAGCCACCGTAGCTCGTCCACCATTGCCGTTACTTGTCAGCTTATTCTTCATGGAAATTCGAAAACTCGACGCTATTCTGTTTTTGGTCTAGAGTGCTGGTCTTCATGCGAAATAAAAATTCAGCGCATAGATTTCAAGAATTAGAAGACGAGTAGAAAGTTCTTCTTTCTTTTAACAACAGATTGCTGGAGCGAGTCAATTTGACTCGTTTACGATCTTATTTCTATATACGGTGACCAGCTAAACACACTTTGCTAGTTTCACATAAAATGTGATAATATACAACCTATTTTTCAGTTGAATGAAAGATTAGGTACTAATAATTACAAAGCGAATAGCATAAACAAAACACAACAGTTTATTTTCGTTAATATTAACAACATACGGACTATTTATCGAAAATAGGGATTGAAGACAATTTTTACAGTTTTTCACTTTAATTGTGCTCGTCGAAATGAAGCTTTAAATTAATATTTTGTCCATTTTCCTTTACTTTTTTTTTGGGCCGCTTCTAGCCTGCGTGGCATACTATCTATTGAATTTTTAATTTATTTCCTGCTCAATATTGTACCATTCTTGTTCTCTCTTTTTCCACAGTTCATGAACACCTGAATTTATTATTTCTGTAAAATATTATATATTGTTAATATTATCTAACATAAACTGTCATGTTTTGTTTATCACATTCACCACATAATTACTATTACCTAAGCTTTATCATTCAATTGAAAAATAGGTTGTATCATCATGTTTTATGTAAAACTAGCGAAGTGTGTTTACACTTTTGCTTGTCACTGTATATATATGTAGAAAAACTTAAATAATTTTTTTTTAAACATATGTTGGTTTTTAATAGAATATGAAAAGGTAGTCGTTTTGCATCATTTTTCTGGGGGTGGTTTTCGATAGTTTGCAACCTGCTGGCCGTGTGTGCACGCCCACGCAGTGGATCCGTGAGCAACTTAGTCGGGGAAAAGAAAACAGACCGGCTATTCCGCCGCGGAGTTATAATAATAAAAAGAGGATTAGCTCGCTCGGTTGCTTGCGCGGCGTACAAAGCATGAGAAAAATGGTGGACAACGGGGTGATTAAAATTGTAGCGGCTGGACGGCTGGTTTCCAACTAAAACCGGGCGCAGAACAACGAGTTTTCGCAAACCCGTTGAAATCCGTTCAGTGTCAACTGGGTCACGGTTGTTTCGTTTAAACAAAAATAGAAAAACGGGAAGGACGAAGAAGAAACAAAAAAAAAAAAAAAAATAGGAAGAGGAACGAAGAAATCTCGAGCGGAACCGCCATCCCGAACGGGAACACAGAGGTGTCTCAGATGCGGACGGAAAAAGTTGGTGAATTATTTCGCGGAACGCTCGGGCCACGCAATTGGCTTGCAGCTTTTGTGTCCGCTCGTTGCCCAAGATAGATACAAATGGCGGAAACAGTTCAATGGCCTAACGAAGTGTAAGTTTCCGCGTCTCTACACCTTCAACGGATGAAACCGACTCGTGAATCCTTTCTTGCTACCGTCGTTAGATCGTTGTATATTTTATCGAGCGATTTTCAAGCTCGTTTACAGCCTTTATGGGTCCGTTGAAGTTCTTCTTGCGAGGGTCATACAACAAGTCTGCTGGAGAAGCGGTGAAGGTGAATTGAGGCGGTCCTTAATTGGTTCTCTTCGTTATCAATGTTTTTTCTCCGTTACACAACATTGCACAACATTTCGTTCCTCTTTGCCCAATTTTATTAAACGTACTTATCGTTGGACATCTTTTATGTACTCCATTTTTTCATCGAAAATATACGATGTATCATACTGTACCTCTCATGTGATCTTGAACGGAAACATGCGAGGTCAAATATTGTAAACACGAGAGTGAAATGCGTGTTCTTCGGTGTTCACAGGTCCTCTTTTTGTGTGAAAAATTCAACAGCGTTCGTCGTGACGAAACGATTACAAAATATGATGTGCAACTTGTGCATTAATATTATTACCAGGCTGCGGATCTTTATGCAAAATAAAAACTTTCGATCTGAATTGCAGCAAACTAGGTTGAAATAAAAATGTAATTTTTTTGAAAATAACACCTACTCATTTTTGTCATAAATGTATAAAATCCGCAGTCTAATTATTACAAATATTGAAACGAACAGTTCAGTCTGCTGTCTGCCAAACTATTTGAACGCGTTACAATATAAATGCACTGTTTTCAAAATTGCATCCACTCTAACATTTGAATTAACTTTTACACAAAGCATAGAATAAATACAAATACAGAATATCATTCGAAGAAACATCGAAGACCTTGAAGTCCCCATGTTCCCCTCATGTTCTGATCTAAATTGTCGTATAATATTACGTAGTAAAATATTACGTATGACTATAAAATATCATGCGGTAAAAAATACAAGCAACTCGTATGGTATTTAACCGAGCATCGTTGACAACATGAGATAGTTGCGTGACTAGTAACGCGGAGGTCATAGTATCAATTTTCGTTTATGTAATTTGTTTTCGTAATCTATGGGATCAGTGTAGTTAGGATGATCTAACGCGTGTGACCCTGTTCGATCTTTTTATGTTTACACAAGGTAAATTCATTTCTGCTTATTTCTGTTTTTTCATTCTCTATGCGTGAAATCGAATGACTATACCTAATATTTTCCAATCAATGGGATCAGTATAGTTAGGATGATCTAACGCGTGTGACCCTGTTCGATCTTTTTATGTTTACACAAGGTAAATTCGTTTCTGCTTATTTCTGTTTTTTTTTTTTTAATTTTTAATTCTCTATCCGAGAAATCGAGTGACTATACCCAATATTTTGCATTATCTGGGATCAGTGAACTATTGCAAGGACGTGTTGAAACCGTGATGGAGCAATTGGAGGCGTTACCCTGGGCAGAATAATTGCGCTCATCCGAATTCTATCGTTCCGGGCGCCGTAGAGTTTTCTCGGTAGCTAAAAACAGTTCGTAGAAAACAATTCAATCTTCTACTTTCCACTTATCTTTTTGCATACAATTACCTCGCTGTCGGGTCGGACGATTTATGTTCCATCCAGCGGCGTTCGCGGTACAATTTGATGTATTAAATGCTCGGAGAAACACAAACGAGACCGTTCATTTCGAGAATTACCGTGTCTCGCTAAGTAAATGTATTTGCTCGCTCGACCTCGGCGAGCTTCTATTCGATATTTTACGGAAAAGGAGACGCGGAAAGAAAATTGAAAACACAGAGAGAGAGAAAGAAGAGAGAAAGAGAGAGAGAGAGAGAGCTACGCTGTCCACTTTGACATTCTTTGTTGGTCACTCGAACTGATGGCTTTGCAAACAAGGACCAGCGTTTCTGCCAGCGCTCAGGAACGCGACAACAACGTGCCCTTATAATTTTTGAAGACAATGAAACTAAATTGCTTCCAGTGTCCGGGACCAAGTTCATTTTCCCCGTCCACTCGAAAATGATTCTTTCGAGCGTTTCATGAGAATAATCGGTGGAAACTTTCTTACCGCGTTGGCCCACCGTTCCGCCACTTCGCGAGCAATTTTATTATTGTTTTAATTGGGGAATCGATTCCTCGGGCTTCCCCGGTAAATTGAACACCTGGCACGACATCAATCCGTTCCCCGTTCTGCGACGTTACGAACGTTTTAATGGCCCGCCGCTTTTTATCATTTGCATTCGCTTGTTCCCGTCGACCCTGTCTGGATCGTTGCCCGCGTCACTCATTCATCTGGACAGCGGACCATCGAGGAAATCGCACTCCGGGATTGTTCGAGACAGCCGGAATTTGATCGATCGGGTTCGAACGTCGTTACACTGACTTCGACCCCGGCACAAATTAGGGGAACGGGCACGCCTTGTTTACGCTCCTCCTGCTGCGGTACAGCCCGTCCTGTTGATAATATTACGCGCTAAGTTCCTCATCGATGTTATTACTGTATAATTGATACGATCTTGTTATTCTAACGGCCCATGCAACCGTTTCCCGAATATCACTGCTCCATTGAACCACTCCATTCCCGCAAGGGGGTAAATCCAACTCTACACCACCAGAAATAAAGTATAATTTTGAGAATTGTTTGCCGGGAATGTAATGAAAAGAATTAAGAATCTATTTACAGGTTTTGTATTATACAGACTTTCTTCTCGATGTGTGAAACGAATTTTTTGTGATTATTTTGTTATAAAATGACGTCGCTATAACTCTGTGCAACAGCTATACAATTTTTCAACTCCCAAAATTTTTGACCTGCAAGAATAAAAGACCGAAAATTGTTCAGTCTGCTGTTGTTATCACCAATAACCGCGGAAGTAACAATACGCTCGAGTTACTAAAACACGAAGTGATTTTCAGCGTTTGAAATTTTTCTGCTGCGACATAATGAAAGGAATTTAATCAGCACATTATTTACCATTCTTCTGCTTATTCACACAATGTGAGGAAAATATTCTCGTTCACACGAAATGTCTAAATTCTGGAGTCAGGTTATTCAAATTAGAACAGTCAAGAACGATTGAGTGGTTAGACAAAAACAAACACGCATCGGCAGACGTATAAACACGGTGGTGGATGATCGATTAAAAAGTCCGTCGAGAGAGTGCCGCGAATAAACTAGCCGGGTCATTGATTTCCACTCGCGTGTATGAAAAAGTCGGTCCCTCTATAATATAATAGAGTCATATATAACTCCCCCGTCGATGAACAGCATTTACACTTTCAGCTTCTGCGGCGAGAAAAAGCGAGGCCGCACGCGTTCCGCGTGGCCCGGCGTAGCCCCATTTCCGACCGCAAACAACCGAGTAACGCCATTATGTTTTCTGGTACTCGTTACCACCCCTATCCGTCATTCTTTCCCGGCGATCACCGGGGGCAGGGTGATTGATCGAAGCCCATCAGGACTCCGGGGTTCCCGGTGGTATTACGGTGGCACGGCTCGGCCGGATCTAAACAGCGAGAAAGAGAGAGGGAGAGAGAGTGAGAGAGAGAGAGAGAGAGAGAGAGAACGCGTGGGTGCGTGGCACGTTTACGACGGCCGCGTGTACACGTCAGCTACTTATATCCCGCTCGCGAGGCCGCATCAAGCCGAATCTCCCGCCATCACGTGTCGGAAGGTATCCCCAATGATTTATTTGTCAGACGGGTGCCGGTGGTCTGTCTGGGCCGGGCTCGTAACGGGCCGTGGCAACCCGGCATTATGCGGGGGCGTATATGACTCCGAACTTCCACGGGGATTCCAATATTTACTGCCTCGCGTGCGCGACGCCCTCCTTTATACCGATTTTACGAAGCAGCTGTTGTGTGTCGCCGTTCGCGAACGCCGATCCATCCTCCTCCACGAACACCGGGCACGTGGAACCTTGCTCTTCGCATAACGACGCCATGCAACATCACACGGCTCGGAGCTATCGAACCTGCTCATCCCCTGCTCGTCCTTCGCGCGGTGGCTATTAGAAAAATGATTCCCCGAACCTGTGTCTCGTCACGATTCAAGCCAGAGTTGTGCGGAATTACGACTGAATTACTTCAGGAATTATAAGTAGTATAGAATAAGTATACAGGACCGGCATAATAAAGTGACCATCCCATATCGTATGTGCAGAATATCTTAAAACTAATGTTCTTAATGAAAAAGGATCTCTACTATTGGGCTTTTGTGAAAGGTTTACTGTCACATCAAAGTTCTGTTATAAAAATTAAACAAGTATTTGCAATAGCAAGAACTTATAACTTTATTTTAACAAATCAAGCATTTTCATATATGACAAAAAAGTGACCACTTTGTAGACTTTAATTTGTACTTGAAAATAAATTAAATTTAATATATTTAGTATGGCCTCCTTTGGCCTTAATGACTGCTTCCAATCGTCTGCCTGCCAGCAAATTTTTTAAATTTCAAACATAAATATAGAAAACAGGAAAAGGAAACATGTCTCAACTTTACTTAGGTTACGATATATCTTAAAGGAAAAAATAGCAACAATCATCTAATGAGACTCATTGAACAAACATTAATATTACATGTAAGAAAAATGAAATACATTATCTAATAACAAAAAACTGAAAAAAGGAACGTTTTTAGCTTACCCCTAACCCGTATTACGAATATTGTGAATTCACTATACTGTTTGAAGATTTCGGTTATCCGTTGTTGCCTCACGTTGTTCAATATCGTCGAGTAACAGAAATTTTCATTTGCAAATTCTGTAGAAATCAACACGACATGCATTAAGGGAACTTGTTGTTTACGTTCAATTTGAAAATCTGCTCGATTATTTCTTTTTCACGTGTTTCTGTAAGGGTTTGGATTTAATCAATTTGAAAATTGAACATTACTTTTGTACGTATAGCCGAGCCCTAGAATTATACGCTTAAATTTTCTACTGACAATAAATAGTTTCATCTTCAATTTCCACCTTCTACACTTCCGCAAACACGAGCTCGTAATAACCCGTGGAAACACAAACATTGTTACGCAAATATTATCATACATACTCTACTTGGTAAAACATAATATTCAACCAGTTAGAATCACAGGCATATAAATCACTCGTGACATGCAAATTATATTTATTACAATTATCAGTGTGCTATCATTTTGTATAAAGTGGCTTTAAATATTGCGGAGCTTGCTGGTGTTTGAATCATGATGATGATGTGACGATACTTTAATAAGCGTAAATAACGATCTACGAATGGAGCAAGTGTCGTACTGTAATGCTTGTTTTACTGCTGCATTATAATGTTTCAGAGTTGGTTATGGTATCTCTATTTGAATGTGTGCAATGCAAATGTAACGATGTTTATTTCCGTTCTCTGTTGAATATTGACAAGAGAATTCTACAGCAAAAGACTGACATATTGTTTTGTGAGCATGTGGACTGTTTAGAAATACATGTGTGGGTACTTGGAATTGTTTGTGTTTCACGATACTATCATCCTAATAGATACAAATAGTTTAAACGAATAAGAAATTTTGAAATACCAACAAATATACTATAAATAATATACTATACCTAAAATACCATCAAACAGCGAACACTGTCTTGGAAAAAAATATATCTATTTAGGCAATCCGATAAAACATTTGGTGGTGTTTAATAGTAGGTGTAAATATTTAATGGTTCAAGAAAATTTAGAGGGGTTTGTACAAAAAAATGCATCTGAATTAAGAGGAAGTACGATTACTTTCGCAGTAAATATTTTCAAAATAAGGGTCCACCATTTCCCACATCCTTGCAATAAACTGTCCTTTTAGGTACAATTTGGAAAGCATTTTAGAGCGAATATTTGATTTTCACTGTTGTAAGTTACACGATTTCGGAACAGAGCGGGCCATTTACTGGCTGAAATAGTAATTCACCGTACTACCTTCGCCAGGAAGATCGTGCCGAGCGTACTCGAAGAAGGTTTATAAGTTACCCTGTTCGATTCATCGGGGCCAGCAGGATCCTCGGTAGTAACCGTTCAATATCCAGCGGAGAGCTCAGGTGTCTTGGCCCTCGGTGTGTCTCCGTTAGTCTTCCCTATTCACCGTCGCTAATGCTTCACTCTATATTCGCGCGTGTCCCGTTCTGTTTACGCATTACACGCAAAGACAATGAGGCACCACAGTGGAAGGGATAGAGGGGGGATGGAGGGAGCAAAGCTGCGTAAGGAGTCGCACTTAGGTATTCCGAGACGCCCGGCGTTGCTTATATGCAAACAAGCACTCCTTATCTTGATGCCTGGATCGGTCGCGTGGATTCCGAAGGGGGATGCTAACATTCTGGCCAATGAATTCCGTTGGGTCCTACGGACTCTCGACGGTTTTCACTTGTACGCATCGGCTCTCGGGATCTTTCCGCCAGGTTTCCTCCTCCCTTGATCGGTTCGGCTAGGTGAAACCGAGTTATTATTAGATGATACGAATTCATGACGGTGTCTCGGCCGCGTACTTTACCGGTGAATATTTGAAGAAGTTTCGCATGCTAGTACTCGCCGTGTACGACCGTTCCCCTCGACACCCTGAATATGTATAGAGGGTGTTCGATCTTGATCTATCGAAGCGTTGGTTAACTACCGTATACAGAAGTAAATGGGAGAACAGGAGGTGAACAGTTTCGAGGTTGTCATAACGTAGTTCGCTGTAGACGAACGTGTGGAGGCCATGTGACGTACACTTAGTCAGAGGAAAACATTCGTTGGTTCACATGGGCAAAAAAATTTGATAATTATTTACATTAGCGGCTTCCTCACCGATTTTGATGATCTAATGTAAATAATTACCAAATAATGTTAAGAAGTCAGTTTTAGTGCTCTGTAAATCTAGTGTTAAGGGGACATTGAAGTTACAAAATATGAAAGAAAACCTCGCATCCAATATTCTACATACGAATAATAAAATATAATACTAATGTACTACAAACTACATTATAAAATACTAATGTAAAGTGTACTTACTTCTGAATCTTCTGTACCTCCGTCCGATCCACAGCACACAATTATTGACTCACAAGAATAAATCCGAATAATTGAACAACAATCACTAAACTCTACACAACACACTTAACGAAATCGTGACAGCAGACGAAAAGATGTTACTCCGACCACGAATAAAATAATACTGCGATTTTAACCGTCCCCCTCCCACGGACGTGTGATACGAAAACAGGGAATTCCGGGAAATAGGGTCGGCGCCCCGCCATAATTTTTTTTACCTTGGTTTTGTATCTAGTGTTTATAGACCCTCAGCGTCTAACCTGCTTAGGATAACCTGACCGTACCACCTCCGTGGAAGGGATCATTGTTAAAATCGCAGTATTATTTTGTTCGTGGTCGGAGTGACATCTTCTCGTTCGTTGTCACGATTTTATAAAATGTGTTGTGTGTGTGTGTGTTATGTGTGTTGTTTAGTGATTGTTGTTGAATTATTCGGACCTATTGTCATGAGTCAATAATTGTGTGCTGTGGATCCGACGGAGGTACAGAAGATTCAGAAGTAAGTACACTTTACATTAGTATTTTATAATGTAGGATTAGTATTCGTATGTGGAACATTGGTTACAAGGTTTTCTTTCATATTTCAAATTTATTAAAATTGGTACGGGCCCAGCGAGACGAATGTCCCTTTAAACGGAATTCGTTTAAGGAATGATGACCTTGGCAGCGCATTTCGTGACCATTGAGATGGTCCGAAAGTTCCCTATTGCGAATAATTACTACTATTAGCACAGTATTAGTACTAGCGCTCGACTAAATTCATCATATTAATTTCAAAAATGGCATCGATATAGAAAATATTTTGGTAATTATTTACATTAGGGGCTTCCTCACCGATTTTGATGACCTTGAAATATAGAAATATAGCCGATGTTAAGACGGATCCAATGATCTGTAATATTATGACCTTCACGTAACCTTGAGCACGAAAAATTCATAAAAGTGGGCCACTCCTCGGAACCAACTATTGTTTTCCTCCGAAACTTTTTCCATCATAAAAAACAAGTGAGATATTTTAGATGCTTGAGTTCGGTCGATGCAGCGAATTGTTTCCTACAGAAATCCATAGCATTCTACTAAATTCTATTCTAAAAAAAGAAAAATTGATTCCATATTTTCGACTTATTTTCTCATGCATAAAGACATTACCCTTACTACGGTTTATTTTACGGTTTCAGTGGTTTGAACTTTTTTGTAATTCGTAATTTCCGAAAAAAAGGAAAAAATTTATATTTACTGTATGCCTATATGTTTTTCAATGGCTGTAAAAAAGGAGAAAATTTATATTTACTGTATGCCTATATGTTCTTCAATGGCTGTACACTAACAACGGCAAAATAGAATTTTATTTCGGTTTAAAGTAAATTAATTACATACATATTTATTAGACTTTGTTCAGAATCCTCATCGCGAGTATGGCTCGATATTGTCGAGCATTAATATTCAAGAACACAAAAACGAGCGATTATTTTTGCACGAACGCAATATCGATAGCAAGCGAGATACCATAGGTGTTCGGAGTTAAGCGAGACACCCTGTAGACCTCATATATCCCGGGCCGAGTATTTCCCGTGGTTTCGGCGCTGTATAAATTTCTGGAGAACCGGTTCGTCGAGCGCCGAGGGGCTTTTTAAAGTGCTCCCGAACCGCGGGGATGATATTTAATAAACGGTCGTCTATGGAAAATAGAGCGGCGGACGTTCCGTCACGAATTCGGTGACTCTGCTCCACGGTCGGACGGAGTCACGCTATCATTCCGCTCGTTTATCATGCGGCGCATAGCCACGGGACGAACTGCCGTATTCCCAGTGACACGGCAAATCCTGGCGTGGTAATTGCTGTTACTTGCGGTTCGAGGAGATACACTCGCCTCCTGCGCCGCTTATTTCCACGTAAATTCACCGACTCGAACTTTTTATCGAACCTCCGTTCCATATTCCTTCCTGTTTGCGGACTCGTGCTTCACGCGAGCCAACAAACGATCTCGCTGGCCGATCTTCCACGTGGAAGAAATCGTCGATAATTACACTGTCCAATATTGATTTTGCGTTTCAGACAGCTAACTGGAGATTCTTCCAGATTTCCATAAGCGCCAAATGAATCGGAAAGTTTTCGCTCATCGGTATAAAACGACCCCAGCGAATTCCAAGGTGATTCCTTTGAATTTTTCGATGCAACCACATCGGTCGCTCGAGATAGTAAAAGTTTCCGCCACATACAGTCGGGGACAATATTAAGTGGACACTTTTAAAAATTGCATAACTTTTTTAAAATTGATCTAAATGACTTGATTTTTTTTTAAGATGTTACACTGATTAGTTTGCTAGACAATGAGTAAACAAAAATTTCTTTAGATTGCAATTGGTTCGAATGATAAAAAAATGAAAAAATGATGATTTTTTCACTTTTTTATGTAAACCTATAATAATAATTTAAGAAATGCGTTTTGTAGATTCCGGTAACGTATATGCATACTGAAAATTTCATCGAAATCGGTCAACGTTGCAATGAGCTACAAACTTTTTAATATTAGAGTTTAAGGGTGAAAGTCGCAGATTTTCGATCTTGCCAGGGAATTTCGCCCTTATGTGAACATCTTTAAACGTTTGTACCTCATTACAACGTTGACCGATTTCAATGAAATTTTCAGTATGCATATACGTTACCGGAATCTACAAAACGCATTTCTTAAATTGTCATTATAGGTTTACATAAAAAAATGAAAAAATCATCATTTTTTCATTTTTTTATCATTCGAACCAATTGCAATCTAAAGAAATTTTTGTTTACTCATTGTCTAGCAAACTAATCAGTGTAACATCTTAAAAAAAATCAAGTCATTTGGATCAATTTTAAAAAAGTTATGCAATTTTTAAAAGCGTCCACTTAATATTGTCCCCGACTGTATATCGCGAACCACAATCGTGACAAATTAATTCCCCAACTTGCGGGTCACTGAATAAACAGAAGTGGTCCGCGGTACAGCACTCAGACTTGCCGGTCTCGATAAATTTGAATCTCTAACGCGCAGTCTTTGACATACATCCCGAATCTATTACGTGTACCCAACCCGGCCCGACGGTATCGCCGTGTTTACACCGCGAAAATTCAGACGAACGATCACGATCTTCCCGCAGAATTGGATCCTACATCTCGCTCGTTCCCTGTCCTTCGATCGTCACGAGAGTGCGGTTCGGCCGCCTGTCAAACGGCACTTCGTTACCACGGCTCTGCCGAAACTCGATCAAACGTTTCGTTTCCGAGAGGAGAGAAAAGAGTTTGCGTTCAACGGCGTGGGAAAATCAAAAAAGGTGGCTAAAATTTTTCAAGTTCAACATCTAAATATTATTGAAACATTTCCCCTATCGCCGAATAGCACAAATCTCAGTGTTGCGTGTCACTTTTGTACTATTATTTACTATTTCGGATTCAATGGTTCATGGTAAGGGAAACGTATCCGGAAAGTAATACAAATTTTATTTATTTTTACCTTGCTCGTAAATATAATTAAAAATAAAAATTAGTAGCATAAAGTAGAAACACTCATAACTTCACTTACTAGTAACTGTCAGTCATTACGTTCTATCAGTTTCCAAATTAAACAAAACTAATTCTATGGTGGTTTTAAATAAAGAAATACGTACGGATACCGGGACATTTACCCTACACCCAAGCAATTCTTATTCTTATTTATTTATTGCTTTAAACCAAGTGGTTCATATAGCAAGTACACTATTATTAGATTTGGCTTGCATTAAACAGGTTTACATTGTTTCTAAATTCTAATGGAGCATTGTTTAAGGAAATTATAAATTATTTTCCTTACACCCAAGCAGTATGAATAGTAAGCAAAAAGGTGAAAGGAAAAATTCTAAAATAAAGATCAGACTGCTGGAACGTTAGAACCGAGACTATGTTGTTGCTTTTCGATCACGTCTCCTACGATTAAGAATCTTGTGACCAAAAGTTCTCGCATTTTGAGGGAAGTCGAATAGTTGAATTTAGTCGGGGTTTTTACGATTTTCGATCACTGTGGCGCCGGCGCGGCGGAATATTCCGTGACGCGCACGAAAAACAACGGCGAATGGCCGATTGCCCCGTGCATCGAACCCATCGACGCACAGTAAACAGCCTGGCCCGTATCCTCGAGCCGAGGAGCGGTGCACCGAGCTCAGCCGCGAATCGAGAGACCCGGGAAGCATGTTCCATTCGGTTCAACATCGGTTATTCCGGGGCCACTTCGCCGCAGAAAAGAGCACCCGGCATGGCAGTCGAAGGAATGCACAGAGCAACGGCGCCCTCGCTTCCATTCAGAGAAATTTTCCCGAGCTGGGAAATCCAGGGGTCGCACACTGTCAACGAAATTTCCATAGTTCCGCTAAAAATTTCGTGTGTTGCTGATTTACGTCGATTGAATTTGTAGCTGATACCGGCTCGGACAGTTGGGTGTGTTTCTTTCTGCCGCGGTTACAATTGTTTCGTTAGTATTTCTAAAATTTGATTATTACGATAACGTTGCGTCGTGAACACCAGCGGGATTATCATACCTACAGCTGGTATATTTCTGTAGCTTTGATCGAACTTTTTTAAGCATGTGTAAATATTGTATCTTTAGATATACACTCCCGCTCATAAGTCTTTGGACAGATTTTTAGTGAAACTCTGGTATTTCGTATAGATTATTATGAACCTTTAACTGTATTAACTGCATACATATCCTCATATGTTCAGTAATAATTGCTACTTCAACGAAATAGCAATTCATTAAAAATTATGAAACTTTAACTGTATTAATTGCATAAATATCCTCATATGATCAGTAATAATTCCAACTTCAAAGAATCACCAGATTTGGACCCCATAGAAAAATCATAGGATGAACTGGACAGACAGGGACGGAACTCTCTTTCGTCCTACTTCGAAAACACATTTATGGAATAGTTTGGAACAAGAATGGAATAACGTAACAACAGAAAGTCTGAAAAATGAATAGTGGAAACTGTAATAAGGAAATGTGACGGATTCTTCGATGAAAAAAAAATTTACATATATTTGACTTCTTGGTAAGATTTTTTATGTATGAGTTCAGCATCCTTTCCTTGACATGTAAACCTTTAAGTGAGGAAAAATTTGTTCGGATCCTTCAACGGATATTTCATTTTTACAGAGTTCAATACAAATATGATCGCTGTCCTAAGACTTATGAACGGGAGTGTACATATGCCACGAGATAAATTATTAAATATGGATGAGCAGATTAAGATAATGGCTTAAAAAGATACAAAACTTTCTAATAGAGAGATCGCCTTGAAAATAAACAAGCCCCATCGTGTAGTTAATAATTTCGTTAGATTAGGTGATTTATGTTGTAAAAGTCATCCGAAAGGCGGAAATAAGAATCGCAATGAAAGCGAATTAAAGTTACGGAGAAATTCCACATGGAAGTATCGTAATTTTTCGAACTGTATTTTGGACATAAAAATTAATTGTGCATGAGAACAGTTTATAAAGCCGCGAAACACAGAATAATATTCGTATTGCCTAATTATCTGGCCATTTTGTGCTCTCTAAGACCGGGTTTAATAACGTTCAGCGAGTAGACGCCAAGCAACCCATCGATTTGCGGCAATTAGACAAAAAACGGAGATAAAAAGGTACTCCGCTATATTGCTTATTTCGATAAGTAGTGTTCTACAACGCGGAGATTAATGTATTGTTAGGCTGATAAGCACGACCCCGTCGTAGTGTTCGTAAACCGTCGAGTAATATTCTGTTCGATCCACCCACTTTATCTGCACCGTGACGAGGCACTAAAATACACTAGCGACCTTTTCTCTGTTAATCCTATTCCTTTTTGTCCTACTTGGACTTGGGCTCAACTTCCTTCATCCTTGACTACACTATTGTGTTCGTAGACTCTTGGCATTTTTGCGTTCTCCAATATCAATCGCCCCCGTATCTCAGTTATAAAATTTCGTCGTATATTCTGCACCTAAGGTGTCTATAATGTATACGGTAGCTATAATGCCTATCGGTCCATGGTGCTTAGAATGTCTATAGTATAGACATACTATCTATGCTATTTATAATGCCTATAGCAACTCCAGCGTTCCTAGAGTCTATAACGCTTCTAGAACAGATAACGTAGCACTTGTCCATTCGTATGCTTCTCGTGCATAAGCAGGTAACATTTATGTATTTATAGATCAAGTACACTTACACGTGTCTTGCACAGTTTAAGATTTCTAGTCCACTATTTAGAGATACGTAATATTTGGACATTTTTTAAAAATTACTACAAATCGTACAATAATATGTATTTATAAATAATGCGCTCGTTTGGGGAAATTAGCTTTAGAAAAAATTCCCAGTTTCTTCAGATGGTTAACCAGGCATTAATTTTAAGGGCTAAGTTTGTTTTTATCCTTCGTAAGAAGAATAACGTAACGCAGATTAAGCTGTTGCATAGCTGGTACAGTGAATTTTTGATACAAGTCCCTACAAGCCTGACGTTTAACGGTCCCTGGAACTACCCACACCGGGTCGGGTATATCGGTGTGAGACCAGAAGACCACTACTAATCTAATAACAAAACTTCTTTATTTTTCATTATTTTTTTATGGGAGTTTCACCAATATATTTCTGAAATTTTTCTGGTTAAAATGATAACTTTGAAATAATTCCGATAATATATGTCCTGGGTTTTGGCCATACAGACGCGAGGGTCATTAACATTACCAGCGTGCACTACTGTGTATTTCAAATGCAACCACGGATTTTGTCTAAATGTCACTCGCCGGAACGGTGCTAGGGACTTGTAACGCGAATCCAGTGTACTTGCAACAAGGATTTCTCACAGAAAAGGTAAGAGAATCCTTAAAATGTGACCGGTGCATCTTGACAGTGCTTGGCATTCATGTTCCAGTCGATTTCCGGCACGAGTCGTGCACCGGGCACACGTTTTCCGCGAATTTTTTCGAAATAAAAGGCGAAACGAGCGGAGTCAATTGGCGTATATGTGCCTTCGCCCGAGCGATTCTTCACCCCGGCAGTATCGCAGACGGTGGGGACCATTGGAATGCAGTGTGCAAACGATGGCTTATGTTTCGAAGGGCGAAAGTAAGAAAAAGCACGCGTGCATCGATGGCTCGCACATGTTACAGATCCGTCGAACGTGCATGGGGAACATTCCGGGGATAGTGGCGGGTGACGGGAGATATAGGTGAAAAATAGCTGTGGTCTCTAATACAACCGCTTATGATTTATGGCTCGAACATGATGCCGTTTGTAATGGTGAAGCGATAAACCGAAAGCCCGCGGAACGGAACTTCTCGCGCAGAGGAACTATCAATTCATGGATAGTCGATCGTAATGGCAGGATCGTTCTGCTTGCTTTTGGAACAAGCTGCTACCCCCCCCCCCCCCATCCCTCCACTTCCCTTCTCACACCCGGGTTTAATTGGAATTGAAATTTCTGTTCGTTTGCTTTACGAGTGGCCACCGTTTCGATGGAGAAGAGCCATCTTCCTGATGCGATTTGCTGCGTTAACGGCAACTTATCGAGCACTCTAATCTCATAATAGTCCTCGCAGCTCACAGCGCTCATAGTTTTAGATCACCCGCAGATCTGACTTTCGGTCAACAATTTTTCACCGAATTTTTCGAAACTTGTGCATCTTACGTTGTAATATATTCTTTTGAAAGCCAAATGTCGTTTCAAGGTTGTATCATTGACACATTATCGACCTTCAAACTGCGTGCACAATTTTTTCGCATCTTATGAAAATATCTAGAGAGTTGCCTTTAACACTGGATTTGCGGAGCACTAAAAGTCACTATTTTACATTACTTTAAAAAAATTAGGAGAACGTGTCTATCCACATCCATAGCCTTTCTTTAAGTAATATATACGCAAAAAAATAAATTTGTTGAATAATTCCTCATGGATACATCTTCGCAATGTCAACAATTGTAAATTACAAATATTAGATCCCGTCATTTTGACGGATCCCTTAAACCTAATGTTAAATGAATCGACCCGCATAATACAGTGAATTCTCGATGTATGTCAATAACGGTAGCGGGGATAATAATAAAAATTTCATTTTATACAAGGTTCCCTTAAACCGTGTACGATGAAATCTCATAGATTTATCCCATAATTATAAGACAGTTTGTGTTCGGAGTTTTGTCCCGCTAGAATCGCGATCGGCCACAGTGTGCGGCAACGCATCAGATATTGCCCGGATCCAGAGACCGTAGGGCGTTCGGCAACCCTCGCAGGGGAGCCATTTTCGTCCGGGTAAATCGTAAACGCGCGAAACGGTTTTTCGGCTCGCTAATTAAGCCCGCGCAAGACTCATCGTCGCATAAAATCCCGCAGGTCCGCCAAAGACCGAAAGCTCGCGGAACGACGTGTCGCCAGGACGAAACAGCAGTTGGTCGGCCGTTAAACGGGTTTCCATTCTGTCTCGATGTAATTTGAATGAATGGGACGTTCGTGCGAAGTGGCGGCGAGGAGAGAGACCGGGCGATTAATTGACGAAAATTCACGTTAGGACAATGACTTTCTCGGCGGGGGCCCGGTAGTCGGAATGGTCCTCGCAGACAGAGGGTGCCCGGGTAGAGGGTGTCTGTGGGGTGGCTGTAATTCTCATCAGAAATGGCCCATTCTCCGCCAAGGTATTCCAAGTTCCTGGGGGGGGAGAGCCGTAAAGAGCGCACTTTCCCACGTCGGCACTTATGTGCAATGAAGTTAGCGCCCGTTCCACATTTTTACCGTGCTACGTGACAACCAACGCGATATCCCCCGCGGCGCGCGGGGAGGGGGGCGATAATGCGACGGGATGTTGGATCTCGCGATGTCTGCCGGGTAAGTGCACGATCGACGAGCGCCAATTACTATAACGGTCTCGCATCCCCCGCGGACGCGGCGTCCACGGGGTATACCGTTTCCGCGGTATTTGCGAATGCCTAATGATGCCCGCTATCCGAGCCATTATCCGCGAAACTCGCGACGACGTCCATTAATTTGGCGAATAAAGCGGGCCTTGTTTATTCGCGAGCCGGAAATCGCTGGCGATTTTTCTCCGTTTATTCCAGAAGACTTTTAATAAGATGCGCTCTTCGCTTATCAAGCTTTTAATCCGGCCGGCTCGAATGGCGACTCCGAGGCGCCACTGAACATTACCGTGCCATTATTCAAAGCTATTTTTACGGTATATTTCTGCTTGTATTTGTTGGGAACGTGAAAGAGGATAATTGTGACCTCTGTGCCCTAATTGGATCGTTAACAGCCGTGTAAATAGCGGCTCGCACGTGAACTCCTCCCTCTCTTTCTGGTGATTTCTCTCGTAGAACGTTGGAGAGTTTTATTTTGCTTTCGTGTGGAACACACTTTGTACGTTTCCCATCAACTTAATCCCAACGGTATTTAATAATTTGCTAAGAACTCAATAGCGTGAATGGAAGGCTCAGTTTCATATGCACGCGGAAGGAAAGTTTGGAGTTTGGAGGTTCTATTAGGGTTAAAGGGTTGATAAGCTATGGATAATTATGCGGTCGCATAATCCACTGTTCTTTTTATCAACGATGAAACCTTCCCCATTGGAAAATTGATTTTAGCGAGAATTAAATGAACATGACACTCATTTTCGTTCGTACACACGTTTTTTGGAAGATGGTAATCTTTTTTGCTGGTATTAATGGTTTCGTCGAAACAGATTTTATACTTTGCCATAACTTTGTATAAAAACTATATTATAAATAATATATATTTTATGGTTGATGTATAAATCTCTTTAATATGATATTAAACAATCTCTTTATTATACAATGGATGTAATTACGTGCATCGTATGAAACGCAATTGCCTAGTCATAGCTCCATCAAACTTTTATGAGACGCGTGCAGTTCAATTAAACTTTTATAAGGCAAGAAGATCAAACGAGCGAAATTAAAATGCGAATCACAAAATACCGGAGTAAACATCGATAAGATTGGTTCGACAAATGTTAAAAATTTCGCAAAAAATAGCCGGATCAAACGACGAGTAATTCTTTAAACAAAAATTTGTAATTTGTTTCGCAAAGAATCACTATTGTCGATGTTCTGTAAGGAGCAGTGTCTGCACAAGTGACATATCGAGGCCTCACTGTACGTATAGCAATCGCTAATAGCTCTTCGATATTGACGTGGCTTCAGAATCCTTCGTTGACTTCCGTCCGCGGAATTCCCGAATAAAAGTTCCATCTAGGATTTATTCAGCACGGCGCAATTCGAACGTACGCTAAGCTCGACCGGTGTAATGTATGCTAAATAAATTTACCGTTCGGGTCACTTCCCCTAAGAGCTCCTCATTAGAATACCTCTACACGGAGAGCCACTGCGCAAATAATGTAGCGGAATTTGCATTCTAATGATCACGGACGGCCAATATTTTAAATGGAACGGAGCCGCGCGTCGGCGGCGTGTCCCAATTTTTCGTGACGCAACAGTCACACACAGTGGTCCAAAATCGTGAAAATCCGGACCAAATTCAAATTGTCAACTTCTGCACCAAGGTTTAGTTACCGGTTCCTAAATATCACCCTACGATATGCTCGAACCTTGCTATAAGCCACTTGCAAACGGAGTAGGACCTTCATTATCCGAACCTTCACACTTTGCACGCGAATATGCACCAGTATTTATTACACAAATCAATGCAGACTGAATCATAGTGATTAAGCGTGTTCGTTTTATTGTTCGAACTCCCAGACTTCTTTGTTTAGTTCGGACGAGCGAGGTTCTACTTTGAACTAAAAAAATGCTCGAGAATTATCGCATTTCTTCTAAATTATTCTGTCCGGATCACTGTTCACGCTTTGAAATTGTCAGCGAGTCGCTGACTGGTAACCCAGGCCCGGCCCGATTATAATTGCTAATCAGCAACCCGAACGCGCCTAAGGATTGGATTTCAACCAACGTAGTATATTAGCTCGTCGATCTTTTCCCTGGTTGTTCCGATTCGCAGGGACTGGAGGGGGACAAGTTGATCGAATTAGAATTTCGACGTTGACGCCTTCGAGCTCTCCAGTCATCGGAGACCGTGGGCGGATGGGTCCGTGGCTTTAGCGGATTTTCATCGACTTTTTGTTGATTTTATTGGCCCCGGCGAAGCGTGACAAGATTAACCCCTTGCACTACTATTTATTCTGTGATTATAATGATTAGAAATTCTTCATCGTTCAGAATTTCATAGAAAAAGAAAAATAGTTTATATTTATTGTATGTCTACATTTTCCTCAAAGGATATATATCAACTGCAAAAAAATAGATTTTTATTTCGATTTAAAGGAAATTAATAACGTTCACATTTATTAGACTCTATTCGGAATCTTCACGACGAGTCTGGCTCGTTATCGTAGGGCAAGGGGTTAACTCCTGAACGACTTGAGTCGCTGATTTATGTTACACGTAGATTCGTCATCGCAGGCTTTGTCCTCCGCCATATTTTGCGAAATGTATTCCGGGACGCTTCGCGAAAAATTAATATTTATTCCGGCATGGAACCTCGTCCGTCCTAGTGAAAATGTTACTGCCGTTTCATGCTCTTTCTCCCTCCGGGTCTAAATTAATAATTCTTTTTCAAGTTCTACGGTCACTCGTTGCGAAATTCCGAGCTTTCTCAATCCTAGATCCTGCGCCCGGGTATCATCAAGAGATTGAGGTAACATACAGACGATCCACAATTAAAAATTAATCATGCCTTGATACTGGAAACTTTGATGTAGCAACGAAAGCTACCGGTCGTCGTGTCTCGAAAGAGTATGTCTGAAAATGCTACTAGAAAAACAGAGAACGTACCGAGCTATATATATATATAAAAGTAACAGGAACATGTTGCCTCATAAAAATGACAAGATTTAATTTATTTAGACGTTTCGCGGTTCTTATTGCAATGTGTGCTCTCCTAAAGATATTTATCAACACTAAACTCACCACGGTCAAAATGACCGGATTTCACAATTATTGGAATTATAAAAACGTTTTCATAGGAGATTACTGAATTGACTTCTTCATTTAACCCCTTGCCCTACAATATCGAGTCATACTCGTGATGAAGATTCTGAACAGGGTCTAATAAATCTGTATGTTATTAATTTCCTCTAAGCCGAAATAAAATTTAATTTTGGCGTTGTTAATGTACAGCTATTCAAGAACGTATAGGTATACAATGGATATAAATTTTCTCCTTTGTTTAGGAAATTACGAATTACAAAAAAGTTCTAGTAACTGAAGTAGTGCAAGGAGTTAAGCACATGTTATAATGAAAATCGTACAAAGTTTATGTAAATTCAATCTTCTCCCTTCTATAAGACGTTTCACTTTTATATGTTTTGTGCTTGGTAGGATTAGTGTTAAGCGTCTTTATAATTTCAAAAATTGTCAAATAAATCCAGAACCGATCAGTTGACCGGCGGTGGTACGTTTAGTGTTAAATTATGATTGACGATCAGAGCAACATATCCAGTGTTTATTAAATAAAAAATCTAGCGCATCAAAGATCACTAATTGGTGATTTATTCACGCCGTAGCAACTTCCAGCGTACAGCAGAGCGTCAATTATCCGAACCAGGGATCTCGAAAAGACAGTCTTCGACGATTGAACAAAAATTAGCGATTACTTTAACAAATGAATTTTGGTCCTGGCGTAAGTGGATCGCACGTGTTCCCTGGGATGACTCTAACGTCTCTGGGGTCGCTAAGCGTGCGGGAAGCCGTGCCGAAACAACCGGAAGCTGGATCCTTCCGGAAAACCGCAGCACTTTCTTCCGCGGCTTCCGAACTTTTCTGTAAGATAAACTGACTATTCGTCCGGCAACTTTCTCCGTGTTTCCAGGTGTACGGGAGAATAGGTTCGTGGGGCACGGTGACTCGCGAGTCCTGTGACGCAAGTTCCATCGAGCCTGTAAATATCTTGTTAGCTCAATGGGCGATGAGGCTTTGTGAAAGTAAATACGCCGGTTGCCATAAATGTAATGGGGGCTGGCTCGGCGTTCCTTTGACGTGGAAGGCCCTCGAAGCAAATTGCGACGGTCGTTGCGACGTCGAAAGTTCGCCAGCATGTCCACACCGTCGGGGACGGTGCGAGGGGCGCGATGAGTGGGGTGGTTCGAGGGCGGGTTGGGGGTGGGGGTGGGTGGGGTAGGCGGCCGAGTTGCTCGCAAGTGGTAACACCGAGTGTGGTCACGGCATTGCGGAACATTCGAGTGGAAACTGAACTTGATTCGATCGTGAAACGTGAAACAGTGGCCCGCATGCTCGACAGTTGCGGTGGCGACGGGGGATCGGAGGCCCGTCCTGTCGATACCATATTACCACATTTTCAAACGTTCGAGGACGCGTAATCCCAATTTACGGCAATGGGCCGCGACGCGGCCCTACGAAAGGTCATCTCGCCGTTTAAGAGATCGAGAACGACGATCGAGCGGCCGCTGTACCGTTGATTGCCCGTCGAAATGAATGTTCCGATTGTCCGACGCTGATCATCCCGCTGCGCGTGTCTCTGCGAAATATGACTTTTCGATTGGTAGTGTTGGCAACGGTTTGTCATAATAATTTTCACCAGTCTCGTTTCTCTTTTTATTTTTTTTTTTTAATTAGAAAATCTCATATGAGATTTGTTTCAACATGATAAAGAATATAAACATTACAAATGCGAGGAAAATTTTTACAGGACAGAAAACTGAAGGTACATAAACATTATAGTGAAAACATGAACGTTAGACACATTATAAACCTCGTTTCTCATTCTTCGCTGGTTCCTCGATGTCTTTTCAACCCTTAACCCCTTGCGCTACTATTTATTTTGTGATTATAATGCTTAGAAGTTCTTCATTGTTCAGAATTTCATAGAAAATAGAAGATAGTTTATATTTATTGTACGCCTATGTTTTCTCCTAAGGATATCAACTACAAAATAGAATTTTATTTATGTTTAAAGAAAATTAATAACGTAAATACTTATTAGACTCTGTTCAGAATGTTCATCACGAGTCTGACTCGATATTGTAGGTCAAGGGGTTAATAATAATATTTAATAGAAAAGTCTCTTGGTATATAATTGGCATGAGTCGCAAGAATACGTTCAGTTAGTTAAACAAATTGTTAGAACGTAAATTGAAGTCTTCGAAGGACACGGAAAATAGAACTATTTGTCTGTAAATGTTATTCGCAATACGACAAATTACTGTTTGTATAACTGTGCTAATAATAATTGTAGCAAACAAACCAGACATTATATTAATCGATAAAATAAACAAGACCGTATATTTCATGGACGTGTATACACCGATCAAGCGACCACGATATTATTGTATAAGCAATTATTTAAATACACATCGCTGGTCCAGGAAATTAAAAGAGCCTGGAAACAAGATAATTAAAAACACAACGTTTTGTGGCAATAAAGGGAATGATGATGCAATAACGAAAATTTTTTATTGTATATTTAAAGCAAATTTTTTGGTCGACTTTCTGTAAACAAAAGTCAAAGCATTTTCATTATTATTGCCTGTTTTTTTTTTTAAGAAGTCATCTGAATGCAAGTGATTGTAGTATTAATAAAAACAGCTATTAGACTGTTTGTTTCATCCGAAACTATCATCCAAAGTGATTGATGAACACGGTAGGATCATCAGACAGAGAGCGATCGGACATGTTGAATTATTCGAATATACAGGCTGTCTCACGTAACTCGAGCATCTAAAATATCTCGTTTGCTTTTTATGAAAGAAGAAAATTTCAGAGGAAAACATTACTTGGTAATGTTACAATATCATACAGCGATAATAGAAATATATCATTCCATTGAAAAAAATTTCGATGACCTCGAAATCTCAAAGAATATAAACTTGATAACTTTTTTTGCCTATCACAATATTTGTCCCACTGAACAAACCAATGTTTTCCTTTGAAATTTCTTTCTATCATAAGAAAAAAGTTGGGCGAGACACCCTGTATATCGAATTATAGGAATTCTATCGTACACCCAAACCGAAGAAGTGTAAATTCGCTTCCTGTTCTAATCCTGTACGAAAAGACCATACTTCAAACTACCTCCGAATTGCCTCCGTGAACGTAGAAAATTTGATTGCTATGGGCCCCGTTCAACCGAAAATCCGGGTGGATCAACAACGAGGAGGTCTCTAATTTCGAAGTGAATTTCGGTAAGGCGTATCAGGGTTGTCCACAAGCATCGAGCCGGGAATCCTGACAGGTTTTCAGCTGCCGTAATCATCATTACCACGGCGAAGTAACAATCGCAGCGTGCTTAATGCAGAGGGTAATCTTCGCCGGATGCTCGTAATTAGTGGGATCCAAACAGTGATATACCTATTAGGCGGGCAGCCCGCCTGGGGTCAAAGTAGATTTGCGTTCGATGGAGATTGTCCTTGGTGGGAGCAGCGTCAACGCTTTTGGCGAGTGCCTCTGCCAACTATCACATTGATAATCCGGTAATACCGAAGGAATAATTGAGTGATACCAGTGCATACAAGGCCGCACCGTGGAACTTCCTCGTATCCGTGGCTTGTCGGTTCTGGTTTCGACGTGCACCGAAGCACTGGCAAGCTATGACGGTGTTCCGCGGCGGTTCGGGAGCCGCAGGCTTGATAGAATAACTAAGCATTGACTTTCAACGACAAACAGTTGCTCGGAAGTCAATTATTAGCCAACGGCGAGGTAATGCGAGCCGGAGCACCCCTCCGTCACCCCTCGGGTTCTATCCGCGGTGTTCGTGTTACGCGCGACGAGTTCCTGCGCGAGTTTTCCCGCTTTCTCTCTCTCTCTCTCTTTTTCTCTTTCTCTCCAGCACTCGACCACCTTCTGAAATTTTAAAAACCACGAAATTGTAGTCGGCACACCTGCATGCATCCCCGGCGGCCGCTATCGCGATGTCCCTGTCTCCCGTGGTAATCGTACTCGTTACACGATAATACCACGCACGCCTCGTCCCGTTTTGTTCCCGTCCGCTGTACATTTTCATTACTCCCACCAGCCCGTCGGTGGGATAAGGTAATCGAAACGACCGTGTAATTAGATGTACTCTTAGCAGATTAAATTCAATCGCGATTCACGATCACGGAGACGACCCCCGCGGTCGCCTGCCAGCCCCTCTGCTTTTTCCTTTTCCGCACGCCGGTGTATAGATTAAAACCGGCTGCTCGTTAGCGGAATTTTCAATTAGCGTAATTCGCGGCGTCACGAGCGTTTCGCGGAATCTATGCCGGGCCGGCCACGCTGAAATTTTATCGGTTCTACGTCTTGTAATTATTTCGGCTATCGGGGCTGGGGAGTGGGGAGGGGGTTCTTGGAACGTTAGATGCTACGTATCCCTGACTGGCTGATTATACAGAATTGGATAATTGCTCTATAGATACGCTATTAACGCATTGTAGCATAATCATCTTGGAAACAATGGGAACTCCGTGGAACCAATAATATTCGCGTCTCCGGGCACACGCGATCGAAACTGTTACGTAATTGATTGCAGAAACTTACACGACCAGTAACTAGTTGCTCCGAACCGTATTAATTATATAAGTCCTTCGACATTATTTGTTCAATCGCGCCGGGGAAACTCTACCAGTCCACCGCAATAGTCTGCGGAAGCAAACTTCCCGGTCCCCCGCAATAGTTGAATGTGCGTACACTACCCCCTTCCCCGCCCCCATCGCCTCTCTCTTGCAATAAACATCACAGACGAACATTGCACACTGCAATCGGGCTGTCTCCCGCATTTTCAGGCTGCATATGCGGGACGCGCTGGAACATGCGAGCATAACTTCACCGGCGGATCCAGCAAGCTAAAATAAAAGTAAAAGTTAGTATAAACGTTTGTCCTATCCGATTTTGTTTTTGAACTACAGTCCGCTATTTGTTTTAGCATCGTTCTTTCGGAAAACTGGGTTGTTTGCTTAAATGATCATCGAATGGACGAGTCGAAAAAGTATTGTTAAGAATCGGATATGTAGCACGTCTGTTTAAAGTCACTGTTAGAAAATGAACATCCTATATGTCTTTCTAAACTTACTCTTATAAATGTCCGTTTCATATGAACTGTTAAAAACTGAACAGCTCATATGTACGTTTCACGTCACTTTTGAGAAGGTTTTATTACAATTTTTGTTTAAAGTTACTGTTAAAAATTGAACATCCTTTTTGTCCGTTGCTATTAGAACTGTAACGTGTATTTCATTTTTGTTTAAAGTCACTCTCAGAAATAGAACATTCTGCATAGCTTTTTACAGGCACGGTTAAAAATTGATACATCGCACATGTGTGTTTGAAATCGTTATTAAACATTCAACATCTTTTACGTCTGCTTGAAGCTACTGTTGAAAATTGAACATCCTTTTTGTCTACTTTAAAGTCGCTGTTGAAAATTGTGCATCCTGCAGGTCTGCTTACGATTTTTAAAAATTGAAAATCGTACACGTCTTCTAAATTTACAGTTGAAAATCGGTGATTTAATATGCAACGCCGACATCTTTACGTGGGATTTGGAAAATCCGACGGTAGAATTTTTAAAAGTATAAATCGATTCAAAAAGTATTTTAAAATCCTTCATGATGGAGTGAAATATTTGCAAAAATTAATCTTGCTGTTGCATTTTCACAAATACATGCATGTCATGCATGTGACCGTTCACGGAGTGTACCGCGCGGTAGTGGGGAAAATTCTGCGACATTTATCATCCAGGTCTTGGCGACATATACAGGGTGGGGCACTATAAACAGGTCACCTCAATAACTCGCTTGCATTTTGAAGATAGAAGAAAATGCATCAGACCAAACTAACTTGATATCGAGGGGCTCGTAATCTGATGTCATTAATTTTTGTATGGGTGGAGAAGTCAAGGAGATATGAAGGTCAACTCTGTTTTTTTAAATGGAATGGTATGGTTTTTTATTTACATTCTGATAGTATGTTTCAAGCCGAATAAGATGATCTATTATGAAGGTGATTCGAGGTCACGCAAGGTCAATTTTTTTCTATCTTCAAAAGCAAGCGAGTTATTCAAGTGACCTGTTTATAGTGCCCCACCCTGTATAGAGAAATCACTGTAGCGCTTCGGCATCTAAAATCGCGGCTCATTGCGGCGACGGGTTCGCAGATCACCAGAGCAAACACGCGAAATATGCATTCGAGTGGCGATTTTCGGCGTGACGATGTGTGTCCAGCAAGGATCAGCGGCCGCATGGTCGCGTCATTTCGTTGTACTTGCTGTGTCCGCCTTTGAATCCGGCCGATGATGGGCCCAATTGAATCGGCCGCAGCTCTCTGGCATCGTAATCCAGCTTTATTGGCGAGCTGCGACAAAGCGGGGCTTGGCTTCGGCGCTCTCCTTAATCCTTTGGGGAGGGGGGAAGGGGAGGAGAGGCGACGACGAAGTGAATGGCGTAAAAACTTGAACAGTTCCGACGTCACAGCATCGACAACGCGGTCCGTTCGATCCGCGAGGTGAGGGGCTCGCGGCCATTCACCAGTCGCTTTTATCGCTGAAAGCACCCCCGAAGAAGAAAAGCGACGACCCCATCGACCCCCAAACCCTCCGCCGTCGAAGCAGCCCGCGCCATTGGAAAACGGACAGTTTCCCACCAAAGGCGTCGGAGAGCATCGAGCTCCTAAGTACTCGGACACATTTTCGAAGTTAACCATCGGGAAATTTTTCGAGTGAACCCTCCCCCACCCCGGCACAATTGCGATAGAGTTCTTTCTGCCGCACAGTGGTCTGAAACGCGAAATTTAGTGACATTTTGCCAAAAAAATCAGCTGTATCATATTGACTTATGCTAAATGCTTATTGCTTTCTAAATATCCATCAGCCTTGCAAACGAAAAAATTAATATAATTTCATAAATACCATTACTGTAATAAACGGTTAAAGTTGAAAGCTTTGAAGACAGCCTTTCTCATGGAGAAAATTGCTTTTCCTGTTTGAGATGCCTTGACGATCCTTTTTAATCCTTCCAATTTTTTTTTTTTAATGAAAAGTGTATCTTTAAGCTGTAAATTACCATTGTCGATTAAAAATTACTGTTCATAATGTATTAAACATGTTATGCCAAATGCAATGTAGAAAATTTTCAAAATTCTTAAGACTTCGCAAGAAATATCTTCTGTATCATACGAGATCGTAAAACTTTACAAAATGGAGTATTTTCAGGAATTTCTTCTATACAACCATGTAAGAATTATTTTCCATCTCGTCCCATTATTTTCTTGAAATTGTGCAAGTTTAACGAATTTTCTCAACGTTAAAAAACGTTCGTACCATATAATCTCCCTATTTTTCCGATATTCTACATAGTTTCAGCTTGAATTTTTGAACAATTTCGAAAGCTCTTTGATTTTGAATTCCGACTTTGTCCAAAACGCCCACTGTGCGCCCCACGAACGGTCTTTCGTCGGCCATTGCAACGCGTTTCCATTTCCGAGCGTCTGATAACGGAGAATTGATTAGCTTTCAAAGTCCGCTATTCTTTGGCTACTCGTTCGCAGTCGCGGCACGCTTCGTGCGTGTTTGTTCTTGCTGGTCGTTTTGATAGGGTGGGTGTAAGATTGTAGCACAACGCGGAACGCAAATGAACACAATGACGCTTCGTTTTCGCGACACTTTTCATCACCGCTACTGCGCCGCTTTCTTCTCGTGTGTTGCGTCCAGGCTGGCGGACGGACATTGGGCCATGCTGTTACCATTATCGGAGAACATAGTATTTATAACTTAAAGGTTCATAATTTTTAATGAATTATTTCGTTGAAGTTGCAATTATTACTGAACGTATGAGGATATTTATGCAGTTAATACAGTTAAAGGTTCATAATAATCTATACGAAATACGAGAGTTTCACTAAAAATCTGTCCAAAGACTTACGAGCGGGAGTGTATATAAAGAAATCACTGTACCTCGCGGTGTCTGCATTTTTTAATGAACTTTCTTGTAATCTTTTTCAGAAAAGCACTTGATAACATTCGACTTCCTCGTAATCGTCGTGTTACCATTACTACCTTTAAGTCTAGCTTCAATTGCACCCACGTCTTGCTCGGTTGTCTCTCAACCTTGCAGATTGGAGTAAATTAAATCCTCTTTAGTCGGTAGATTCATTACAACGTGGACTTCTTTGTGTCCACAAAAAGAGCCGGGTTACAAAGGGCTAATGAACTGGACGCGCAGCTTGCCTCGAAAATCGGAATTATTTAAACAACTTTCCGGCGCAACTTGGCTTCGAACGCGGCGCGTGGCGGTTGGCGATAAAATTTCAGACGTTAAAAACGAGGATTCGTTTATACGCGGCGAACGTCGAATACGAGAATTAATAAAGCGTTTGAAAGGGCGGCGCGCGCGCGTGTGTGGGTGCGAGCGAAATTATTTTAAACAGTGGGGGAACACTTTCCCGAGGAGGTATTCGGTTGCGTCCCGGTGGCAGCGATAATTTTCTATTCTGCAGGTAATAGGGCACCAAACGATCAGCACTTTCAACCGGGCTGGTAAGCTCCTTTTCTCCTCCGTGCTCCCTAATCCTTCACCCTCTTTCTGTTCGCGCTCCATTCAACCTCCACGAAAATTCTTTCAGCGGAAGCCGGCGCTCCCCCTTTATCTCTTTCGACGATGTGCTCGACGTTTAAATACTTGGAGCATAGTTCACTACGTATGGCAACGTGGCTGCGGGGTTGCGCAGGGTAGGCGGCCGACCTCGAAGCGTGACTCTTTATCTATCCGCCTCTTGTCTCTCGCCTAATGCTTTCACCGTGATTTTTAACGGTAACACGAGACGTACGCTTCTTCTTCACGGCGAGATCACCGGCCAGTATTAAAGACCAGTATTGTACTTTAATGTGGTGTCGTTTGGGACGTGTAATACGCTTCAATAAAACGTGGACACGCGATAGCAACAGAAGACCAAGCGTCTACAGTGATTTCTCTACACAGGGTGGCCCATATAACTCTTAACAGCTCAATATCTCGAAAACTATACCATCGATTTTGAAGTTCTTGGTCTTAAATTGCATGGGTCTGAAGGGCCTTTCTAATTACGTAAGCGTGAAGTGGCGCTCCCATTTCCCTTCAGAGGAGGCCGGGGTACCTTTATAATTTTACATGGAACCCCCTATAAGACGTTACATATTTAGATTTGTCAGATACTTCCATAATGAGATGTTGGAATTTATTTCATAAATGTAGAACAAAATTAAACTTTAAATCTTTAGAAGGAAGGATCGTTTGAATCAACTCTTGGTCTGTGGATGCATACATTGTATCTACAGTCAATATACGTTGTACGTTGTCCCCGGCATGGGACACTCGATCCTCAGTTGTTCATATTGAACTGTTGCACCTCTGTTTTTGGATCTCTTACGTTTCATTCGTAGCGTTTCTTTCGAAGAGTAAAGGCTTGTCTCGCAACGTGCTTCTAGATTAAATATTGAAATATAACTTCTATTTTATATTTTCTAATAGAATGTGGTTTATCAGTATACACATATTACAATATGAGATATAACAGTTTGAAGTTTCGACTTGTAAGTACTTACTTGAAGCGGTCAGAAATAGCGTTATGGAATTATACACGCTTGAGTCCTTTCCTTATACTGTTATACTTTGTATTGGTATAGTTTTTGAGATATTGAGCCGTTAATAGTTATGTGAGTTATGTCGCCAAGGCCTGGATGATAAACGGCGCGGAATTATCCCCACTACTGCGAGGTATACACTGTGAGGAGCCGCGAAATTTGAGAAGCCTATCTCCTGGACGATACACGACGCTGGCAAGACCCGTGTTGTGGACATATATCGAGAATTCACTATATTTTCTTCACTGAAGCGTATGCAGTTCACGACGCACTCGTTGAGGACAGTAGCCTTTCGAACCACGCGATCTACACAAATTTCGGTGAGTGTAATAAAATGAAACAATCACATTTAACACGGGAATCGTAAATAAACAAAAGAACGTCACATGGGTGCCCTTTGACCAAGGAAGCGGACGTGAGAGCTAATCATACATGCACAAAACAATATTAAAGAAGAATGGAACCAGACGTGGACAAGGCTCAACAGAACAAAAGTCCATGTGAAATATTTTTATTAATAAATTCCTGGACAGAGAGGAGAGAACAGTGATGGCCGGATAAGGTAGGAGCAATAGGTTGTTCGCACTGAATAAGCTTTGCACCAATTCGATTTTCACACACACACACACGTACACAAGCTTAGCAGCGAACGAAAAAGAGGTGCGATATTTTTCAAGTTCGTCACCTGTTACGATCGGCCGGTCAGTTTCAGATTCAAATGGCGGGTCGTAGTAAACACCTTCGCCGGGGAATAAAGTTCGTTTCCGGACGCCGGTTTACAACCCAGCCCTCTCCCCCATTTTGATGAATGTTGCACGCGCGCGCGCCTAGCTCCTGCCATAAAGTCCCAGGGAACACCCAGTAGACCGTCGTCCCGTTAACCGGTCGGTGTAAAATTACGACGGCGTCGCGTGTGACGACTCCTGTGCGCCATTTCCCGAGTACACACGTTCCTCCTCGAGTACACGCGTCGTCGAGGGATCCGAAAGCGAGAGGGCAAGAGAGAGAGAGAGAGAGGGGGGGGGGGCTGGAGAGAACTGTAGGGGTGACAAACGAAAGCTTTTACGATCATTTTCCGAGGGAGCGCCGGGAACGACGGCGACCGCCGCGAATTTTATTTACAGATTCGCCGATGCACGGCCCGATCAAATTGATCAAATCAATAAAATCAGCTGCACCTGGCGAACGAGTCGACAACCTGGACGAAACCGTCGCGTCGCACGGTGGTCCACGACGTCGTTCCAGTAGCTCTGTTTAACGAAGTGGACAGCTTAAAGGAAAATGGCTTCCGGTACTTTCAATTGACTAAATAATTCGAAACTTGATATTCGAGTTACACGAGCCGATTTGAATAAAACTTTTGCGAGAGGCAGTTCGCAGAAAAATATTCGACGCACGTTCTTTTTTATCGTTCGTCGTCGACGTTGAAGGGGTGAAAACAGCCCCCAATGTTGGGGGACGAAAATATATTTCATTGAATATATTTCTGTCATGGCTGTGTAACAGTATTTCGGCTACTCACGGTCTGGTTTTTTTAAACCTAAAGTACTCATTCCTTATTACTAGACTGCGGATTTTTATGCATTTATGGCTTATGGAAATTTTCAAAAAATGCTATAATATAAAATTCGAGAGAATTTAGTACGATTTTTATTTGTTTTGGATCTACAAAGGCTGTTTCTACTGAAAATGGGATTTCATTTGATTCCACTTTCTTAAAATTTGTCCAGAGAAATTGGAAATTCCGTAAACATCCGCAGTTTACTGATTACTCAACGTTATTTAAAAAAAATGGTACTTAATTTTAACAACAACGGTTAAACACGCCAGTTATAATTAGAAAGCAAACTATTACTACCGCTTATATTGTTCATAAGAAGAACAAGATAAGAGCATTCTTATTTATTTCAATAATTGGGGAAGAAAAAATCAGAAATAATTTTTGTCAATCGTGAATCCTATTTCTGGTTGAACCACGACTGCCAACGTTGTTAATAAACATTTTTCGACCCTAAAAATCTGTTCCTACTGGTTGGATTCGGTTTTATGCATTTATGGCAGAATTGAGCAGGTGAAACACACCGAAAGAATCGTAGAGATATCGAAGGACTACATTGTTGTTGACGCGTTAAAATTTATGAAAAAGGTTGCAATTTTCTACCAATCTCCCTTATCTAGATAATTTCTATTTCGCATACAAATTCACAATGTGGTGACGAACGCTTCTGCGAAACTTTCGAAAAAGTAGTATCGATTTCGAGCCGCTAAATTCCGATGTGGGACTGTGCGTCGTATCGCGAACCGCGGTTCGGTTAATCATCGATTTCGGAGACGTAATTAACGTCCTCGGGAAGTTTATCGGACAGTCCCGTCCGCGAGAAATTACGGGGCCAGATAATATTGGAAATATGAAGCCTTCCCCGACGTTCCGTCGCGATAAGTGTCGCGGTTTTCGTTTTCGCCGTCAGAGATGGCAATTAATTACCCGTAGCGGGTAATGCCATCACGCACATCGCCATTTTTCCACGAGGCCTTCTTCTCTCTCTCTCTCTCTCTCTCTCTCTTCCTCGTTTCGTCCTGGCCCCGCCGCTGCCACCACCGGTCCCAGAAGTTTCATTACCGGCGACTTCTAATTATCCGGAACAGACGCGCGGCGATTCTCTTTGACCGCGTAATGAAATCCTCCTGACGGCACGTGACGTCACGCTAGCCGGTGCATGTGCAACGTACACAGTATCGGTATGGTTCTCTATCGGACTCTTTCAATTAGAAATACCGCGCACGGCAATTAGAATTCCGGAATCGGGAGCCTAGTCGGCGAACCGTTCTCGGGGTTTAATTAGTCGGATGATAACCGGTAATGTGTAAATTTGACGTAAGTTCACCGAGTCACGGTAAGTACAATCGAAACTTTCTTCGACCGATCGATGCCGGAGCTCCTTTGTTGCAGCTCTCTCTGCAATTGTTCGCGGTGATTCCTGAGTAGTCGAGGCTGCCGTAACTGTCCTCTTCAATTAGCCTTCCGATACTTCCTCTTTCGTCTTAAAAGGCACCGCTGGAGAGTTACAACATGTTCAAAATATGATCCTCTGACAACTTAATTTCAACGTAAGAAATTCGGATTATATTTGGAGATAAATAGCTTATTTTTATGAGCACCGGTTTCAGTAACTCGTTTCGATAATGCCTTGCACCGATTTTACACTAGATCCGAGGTCTAATCTATAATATACTCCCGAGAAATTTCGATTATTATTATTTTTTATTTTGTTTATTTCACTTTCTTTATTTCCTCTTCTACTCCTACGAAAAAACGAAACGAACCTTCCACAAAAGATATTTTTTAAGATCAAACAGGAAGAAACAGGAGTTATATGAAAACATATTTCTTCTTTTAACACATTGACTGCCATGTCAGCCATATATGGGTGACGGAATTATTTGTCCAGGTTTTAGAATGAATATTTACGTTAGTATATTCATTGCACCAAATTTGATTAGGATCTGTAAAATGCAAAAAAGTTGGAGTACTACTTAATATCATACATTTAATTTTTTTCAATTTTTGTTTCATTAAATAACTTACTTTGATTTTATGGAATTTTTAAGGTATCTAGTTTGGCAGTCAAAGTGTTAATAGTTTTGATAAATTAAGAATCATCTATCAATGATATCAAACTCATCTGATGTCCCCACTGCTTTGTATTTTACTTGCTCATTTCTGCCACAAGCGCATAAAATCGCGCGGTATTAATAAACTCAAAGGATCTGATTGCGATTACGATGATCCACAATTGGAACGCTGCGGGGTCCAAAGATAATGCATAACTCCGGTTGAATAATTATTCCGTACGTAGAGCCGGCGGTGCAGTACATTAAATAAGTTTATTGATTGGATAGTGTTCATCCGCACGAAATCAAACGCCCCCCCCCCCCCCAATGTATTATGGAAAAGTAACGGACTACGATCTGCTTGCACAGATACGCAGTATATACAATAATATATACGGCAACCGAGTGCATTATTACAAGTTCGTAAATACGTGCTCGTTGATAATGCGACCGAGTTTACAATGCAACGCGTTTCAATTCATACAATGCCGGATAATGCGAAAATAACGGGTTCTTTGTCAGCGGCCCAGGTATCAACATTCTGCGCTCGAGGCACGACAATGCGTCGATAATTTTAAACCCCTGAATCATTCGCGTTGAATGAACTTAACCAAATTCTCCCAACTAATGACCAATATCGGCCGACTGAGGATTTTCACGAGAAATTCAATCTGTATGATTTCGGATATTTGACTCTCGTATTGCGTCCGGATCAATATTACGGTTTAATTAAGGGGCCATTCAGTATTCCGTTCTGTGTGCCTCGCGAGCTTTCGTAGAAATTTTATAGGGTCATACAATTGTTTCGGCCTAGTGGAAAACTCATTTTTTTCCTGATCTCGATTGCAGGTATATGGTGTACGAAAGTTAAAATCACACCGAGAAATTTAAGCGTTTCAATTTTTATTTCTTTGAGTAAATTACTTTTTGATTTTCCGGGGTATTTGTAGTTGCCCATGGGAAGATCATGTCAGAATTAATTTATAAAATTGATGTGTATAAAGTAGTCAGAGTTTACTCAATCTAGGATTTAAAAAATAGAAATGGAATTATAAAGGATGTTGAGGTCAACATTTTTCACAAATATTTTATTCAATCCATTATGGAGGACTTCAACATGCTATTCGATCCGAATTATATTTTTCAAAATCTCGACATTGAAAATTCGGCGGTTACGCGTGCTATTGAATAGGAGCCGGCTGTCGCGTCTGATCATGACCGACCAATTCTACTTGTTGCGACTGCTAGGACACACCAACTCGTCGACTTTCAAGCTCGTATTTTTCACCACGAATGCAGAAAAACGTTCGTTTTTTCCGCTTATTAATATAAATAGAACTACCTCAAACTCGCTTTGACAACCTAATCCTGTTGCAACATTCTTTTTACAAACGTAAAGTTGTTTTTTCATAAAATTCACTACCGCACTGCGTCTTTCGGAAGCTCACGATGAATAAACCGGATAAAATTAAGAAAAAACGGTGCGGTTTAACGCGGTGCTGGCGCAACCGGAATCTCGATTATCCATTCGCTGCCACGCAGCGGTCAGGTCAATAAACTCGACAACGATCGCGCGAATTTTCGTTACGCGCCACTGAAAAACACTCGGACCGTGGACGATCGCGTTCTCGGGGGTCCGGTAATGGCGCCATTCGCCGTATGTAATTCACCATAAAGCGGGGAGTAACTCTCGGGCCGCCTTAAGCGTCCGCCGTATTTCCAACAATATAAAGAACCTCGCCGGGGCTCGTATGAAAGTTCCGCGGACGGGGGAGCATTACGTCCAAGGGAGCCGTAATGCGTTGGAAATAATTCCGTGGCCGCGGAAGACACCGGCGAGATTTTCGAGTGCGAAACTGGCCCGCCGACCGTCCGCGAGAAATAAACAGAGAAACAGCGAGAGAATTAAAACGCGGCGACGAAAGTTCCTTCGGCGTCGAACGTTCCTCTCGTTTAGCTTCTCCGGGGATCGAGATTGATCTGACAGATGCGTACATAATTCTACAGGGTGTCCCAGCATCGGTAGTACAACCAATATGGGGGGTGATTCTACATAAAAAACAAATCGAATATAAAGAATAAAATTTTTTCATTTAAGATTTCGTTCTCGAGAAAATCGGTTTTGAATATTCAGCGAGTACGCGTTCACGTAACTATGGTTTAGATCAGTGATGAGCAACGTACGGCCCGCGGGCCGCATTTGGCCCAGTAGCATACTTGACTGCGGCCCGCCGGAACCCGGCACGGCGCACAGTGGGCAAAAACGGCCATTTTCGATTCAAAATCAAAGAACTTTCGATAGGAATGAGGTAGAGCGAAGAAATTTTTTTTAAATGAAAGCTGAAACTTTGTAGAATATGGGAAAAATAGGCAGATTACGGTACGAACGTTTTTTAACCTTGAGAAAATTCGTTAAAGTTGTACAATTTCAAGAAAATTTTGTTGTTGTGGTTAATACGCGCGGAAAATTTTTTTTTAACATGCTATATATCGTTCCCCATAGATTTTTTCACGCTGATTTCAAATCTGTTTTCAAAATTTGTCTGCGACCTCTGGTTTTTGAAAAAAATAGATTTTTGTGACACAAATTAATGAAATTTTTTCGTTAAAACGACTTGATAACACACTAGTTTGAAAGTACATCGTATTCTCATATGTAAAACACAATAAAAATAATAATAATGAAGTATTTTAACATTTTGAGTTACTTACGGAACATGAAGCACTTCACATCTCGTCATCACTTGACGTATCGCTGTCATTACTACTGGCACTTTCTTGAAATTGTGCAACTTTAACGAATTTTCTCAAGGTTAAAAAACGTTCGTACCGTAATCTGCCTATTTTTCCCATATTCTACAAAGTTTCAGCTTTCATTAAAAAAAAAATTCATCGCTCTACCTCATTCCTATCGAAAGTTCTTTGATTTTGAATCGAAAAAGGCCGTTTTTGCCCACTGTGCGGCGCACTGCGGCGCTGTGGCCCGCAGGCCTCCATCCACGACTGGCGACGCAACAAAGTATTTAATGTTTTCGTTGCGGCCCGCGCGTAGTATTAGATTTTCACTTTTGGCCCACCGCAGTCCGCGAGTTGCTCATCACTGGTTTAGATGGATGGATCCCGATAGAAGTCGTATGTCGAGATACATTATATGCTGGAGAACATTTAACCCCGGATATCCGGTATTAAAATCTTCGCAGCGGCGACAATTCGCTCTCCAGATTAGACACCGTTATGAATGTCTCGGTAAATCCTTTCATAAAAAGTCGAGCCGGGTCAGAAGCGAGTCGACGGGTCCGAAAGTGTCGCCTCATCCTTCTAAATCACTGCCCTCCACACGCGTCCCCTAAACGAGCTCCAGAGACAAGAATTCTATCCCGGGGAGCATTTACTATGTACTCCTGCGGACTATAGAAAGCCCTGGCCACTCACGTGGCGGTGGTATCAGTAATGCAGCTACCGCCAAGCGACCGCAGGACCCACTCGGCTCCGATGAAAAGCACACGTGTACGAAATTTGTATCCCGAACTCCCGAACAGCCCATAGAAACGGAGCAGAGGGGCAGGAATGGGATCGTCGTGCCGTAATCTACCCTCTTTTTCCCTCCGGAAACTCGTGTAGAAGGGACTTTGGGGAAGCTCCGGGCCGAAGATCCTCTCGAAGTAATCCATCCTTAAAATAAGCCTGCGCGGGGAACGTCGGCGGTGGCGGTCGCTGCAGCCGCCCGCGTGTGTGCAGCTATTTCTCCTCTTACGGGAGGATCGAACGCGTTTCCCGCAAGAAACGCCCGGGACCCTTCTAACCCTCGTTGCTCTCATCCCCTGTAGCCAGGCTGCCGGAGTTTGGTGAACCGTTAAAAATGGTCATACCGAGCTGAAAGCTGCCTCGAGATACGCGTCGCTGCGTTTCCTCGATGCTAAACTGCGAGATTCGGCCCGTCTGTCCAGGCAAGCACGAAAAGTACCGTCGGGTGAACAGGATCATCTCGTTCGGTAGCTTCGAGATCCCGATATGATTATTCAAAATAAATCTACTCTATCTAATCAATTATTAAGAGCCAAGACTCCGTAGATTCGCGATGAGCTAGAGTGATCATGTTACCATTCTTCGCTGGGAAAGAGCTCATCCGAAAGAGGATATAATGAACGATAAAATGAAAAGACTATAAAATGAAATTTGACCTTAAAATTCAAGTTCAAGTACAATACGCCTGTGGCAGTCAAGACCAAGCATTTCTTTACATCCTGTACATTATTAATTTGATCTTGAGAAAGTAGAAGAATCAAACAAACATCAAAATAATCAGTACATAGGGTAAGAGACCCAATTAATGAGCCTATATCAAATTATTATTTTTAAAGCGTAATAAATATTAAAATGGAGATATACAACATATATATTAACTGACTTTAATGAAAAATTTTAATATCTCTTAATAACACAGTAATTGGTACCTCCACAGCAATCGGGTTCCGTACCCAATCTCTAGTAACGTACTATATGAGGAGATAGTAAAAAGGTTTCACTTTTATAGAACGAACACACTAGTACAACGAATAAATGAATTTCAATAGAAACTTTTTCACTTGCAGTTGAGTACCCAGGCATGGTTACTACCTGTTTATTGGTTCTGATAGTTTTAAATACCAACGTGAAAGTTGATTTTTTTATTTTTATCCATTGTCAACGCACTGTGTTACTGATGTCGGATTCGAGGGGTTAACGCTCGTAGTCTCGGACGTGTAATATTATGGGTACCCATAAGTAATCAATTATTTGCAAAGAATTTGTTTTGCCTTCGGTTCTGTACCGATCGTTGAAGAGGAAACACGTACTCTTTTAGTTTTCGGTAAAGCAGCAAAATATTCGAAAAGTGTACGGAAATTATACAGCAGTTACCGACCTGCTGGTTCTGCAAAAGTCACGTGACTGCCCTTGGCTCTTAAGCACTGCTGATTGGCCACCGGTTATTGCAGAAAATGCCGAAATATTCAAATTATAATGACCACTTTTTCGAGTGCAAATATCAAAATTCTATTTTATGCGTTGCATGTAATATTTCGTTCGAGAACTACGTTCTGCCTAAGTTTCGTTAACGGTGATGTCACTTCGGGATCGTCCCTTGTAAGACCTCGGACAATCGTGACTTGTGTCCCGTACGCGGTTTGACCGACGCTGACGAGAAGACGGTGCCAATTCCGTGGGACATTTACACGACGAGTGTGTGATGTACGGGATCGGTAGCATGACGAATGATCTGTCGAGTGATTGCTCGGTCCCGTTGCGAGCGTAGGGGAGCAGACGGCACGAGGATGCTCGGATCCGTGATTCCGCGAGGGCCTTTTGAGAACGTGCCAGAAATGCTGGCCACGGTTCGCCGCCGTCAATGGACGCGAAAATCGCTGTAAATCGTTCCCGGCCGGTCGGAGAGAGGCCCACGGCCGAATAATTCGCGTCCGGTACCAGATATCCCGGGACGGTCGTAATGAAAGTTACATCGGCGCGGGACACGCGAGCACGTGCCACGGAAAATGTTTATTCCGGTCGCGAGGCCGTGTTTCGCCTATTTTCACGACGCCGCACGGACGGGGATGAAAAATGTATATCGTCGGAAATATTAGATCGCCCCAGTGCTTCCGGCGTGCGTCGTTATTTCATTCGATTTCGCAGTTTTCGAGGAATCGACGTGTTTAATGTCAAACACGCTCGCCCGACGTCGATTCCCGTTCTTTACGCAGCCGTTAGACCCGTGAAATGTTTAAATGTTGTTTGAACCCGCGCAACAAAGAGCCGCCGGCGGCGGAGGGGGAGCGGCAAGCGGATTTCCATTCGGAAAATTATTGTGATTCGGAACGGGTATTTAAATATAGAGATCCTCGCTCTGCGCATGACAACGCACGGAAGATAATTGAACGCCGTTCCGAGGATTGCCGTGGATCGCTGGCGATCGTCAAACGCGCCCCAAAAAGCCTCGCAGCCAGTAAGAATCGAGGGTAAAATTAGGCAACGGTTATAACCAGCTTATTAGACTCGGACGGGGACTGCTTTTGGACTATAAAACGACGATTGTCGCGTGATTGCGTTTTCGCTGGAATAGTTCGTGGCCGTGGATGCACGTGTTATTATAAACAACGGAACACGCAGGAATGCTAATCGTGAAATATTAGCCTGATCCGCGAGTGGTCGGTTACAGCGGCAGTGCAACAAACACACGATGGCCGATTTGAACAACAGAAATTCATGGTTTCGGCAGTTGTAGGTTATTCATTGCAAATTGTTCCCTTATAGCAACCGTTCCACCTTAAAGAGACGTACACAACTTTGCAAGTTAAGTTAAAACGTGACTTTAAGCTAACAATGTCTTATGAATCTTACGAATTCTTCAGAAAAATTGGGAAAACTTGTAACATGTACGTCACAAAATACATAGCTCTTAAATTTGAAAACGACTTACAAAAAAGGTATAATGATAATGTCTTAGAATGACCCTTTGATGAAAAGGGTAGTTAGAAGGAAAATCGAGGAACCCTTTTTCCTCATTTAATAACATTAATTAGTGAACCGTGGATTTTACGCGTAGCAACTGCATTCATACTGATTAACAAACATCTTCATCTTTGCGTTTCCAATCAAGCGTTTTTCAAAACATTCTCCATAAAAAATTATATCACTCGTGTAATTTTGATTATTCTTAGTATTAAAAAATCACACACGTAGTTCACGTACCGTTGAATATGCGTGCAAAATCACAGTTCAACAGGTTCGGTAGTTTTTTTGAAAAAAAATTCGTGAATAGACGGCCTTGAAAACGAGAACGCTCCCTTAATTGTGTAAACGGCGGAGAAAACGGGTCATGAGGGTGATCAAATACTCCCGGGGACAATAAATATTAATGGAAAAAACCAGCAGACCCGAAAATGGAAAGGAATTAGCCGGACGGATTAAAATCGTCGATGAGCTCCAAATTGGATATTGTGTGCGAACGTTATGGTTCTTGTGGATCCTTTTGCGGCCGAATCGATCGTCCGTGTTTGGTCGTGGCAGCGATGAAAATCACTCGAATGCGGATATCCGCTGACCGTCGAACGGCCCGCAATATTCTCGTCACGTACGTCAGAGAGATACGATATTGTTAGGCGAATTCGTTCCTTTTCTACGTCTCCGGGCTCGGTCAGCCGGCGTCTTAAGTCCCTTACGTTTTCCATTCTACCCGGCAATGGAGCAAATTGCACGAGGGACCTTTACGAATGATCACGTCGAATTTTTCCCGACCCGAACTGGGAAATCGGGATCCTTCGAGAAACATTGCTGGAAATAACTCGCGCTGGGACGCGCCGTTTTAGGCACTCGAGATAATCCGCTGGGTTGCAGCCTCTTTCCCCTAACGCTTTGAGTGCCGCCATTTTTTTCACCAGACTCGCAAATCAATTTATACTGTCGGGTTCCGGTGGAAAAGTAATTGCGCTTTTTGTTCTTGAATTTTATCGCTACACTTCGGGACAAAAAGATAGCACATCGCATTTCGTCTCGCACCATAAATTGAAGAAAATGAATATTTTAATATGTCCACATTTCTGGACATGTCCATATGTACAATATTTACGTTTTCGTCTCTACAATTCTGTTAACCTAAATGTTGTGGATACAACATTATATACAGTACATTATATATGTTGACATATCCAAAAATCTTGACATATTAGAATATTAATTTTCTTCAGTTTATGGTATTAATCGAGAAAAAATATGTAATGTGCTATCTTTTTGTCCCGGAGTGTATACGAGATGTACAGAGATTTCTCTGTATATGACACCAAGCCCTGGATGATAAACGTCGCGGAATTATCCCCACCACTACGCTAGCAAGACCTGTGTTCTTGACATGTATCGAGAATTCACTGTATCTAGTAACTGGCCCACATCATAACTCGGTTGATATCGAAACTAGAAAAATATTGTACCGGAATGTTTCGCATGATTTAACAAGTTGTATCATCTCGTAATGTAATTTTGTACGGAACAACAATTGTCCTCGTTTTTCTTTTAATACTACTCCATGATTTCTTGTGCACGTTCGTCGCATTTAGGAAATTAATGTCATTCGCACAATTTGTTTCGGTACAGTTCATATTCGCGGGTGCAATATTTCATCCAACGTATCCTTTTACGAAATATCAAATAATCGCGCTAAAAAGGATTCATTTATTTCCCGAATATCACTCCATATATCGGTGACCTAAATAACAACGCCATCAATAAACTGCTACTTATTTATCTCGAAACATAGATACTTTGTTTCGATAACACATGGCATGAACGTCACACTTTATTTTGACATTTTTCTCAATTGGAATATAAATTGTATTCGTCTCACATCGATGGTACTTTTCAATTTCACTCGCTATTTCAAATAGTCTCTCTCTCTCTCTCTCTCTCTCTCTCTCTCTCTCTCTCTCTCTCTCTTTTCGCACCATTTTATTATTCCACCATAAACGCAACGATAGTAATTGACCTATATAATCAGAATCGCTATATCAGGGGTATCGACTCGAATTGAGAGGAAAGTTACCCACTCTATATCGGATTAGTCACGTGACATTGTGACACATGCACGACGGAGACGAAACGCGTCACGTGATCGGGCCGTGGCGGAAGCGTGGGGGAAAATGTCGTAGAAGGGGAAAGAAGAGTGGGAGCTACTGTTCCACAATCCCGTGCATTATTGGAACACTATAGACGACATGATGATAACGACACCAAAAATAACAATAACACAATTCAGACCTTTCGCATGAAGTTGTATAGGGTGTACACAAATTATATGTCACGACCACCATAGCGTGATTCTACACCTCTGAATCGGTGGACATCTGTTAAAAAATGCATCGCAAAATTGACTTTGACCTTGAAAATCAAGGCTTAACTGTCAAAAAATTATTTTTATTGCATCACTCAAATTTTTCGACACTGACCTTAATTTCCAAGGTCAAGTTCAATCTTGCTGTGTACTTTTTTAACAGGTCACCGATCCAGAGGTGTGGAATCACGGTACGGTGGTCGTGACATATAAGTTTTATACACCCTATGCAATTAGATCGCGTCGTTCTCGTTGATCGATCGAGTCCTTCACGGAGTTTGATTTGTCGACGCGACGCCCGGCAATGTTTAATCCGTTTTGCTGGAAATTCGAGTAACTCGGCGCGGATGGCGCAATAACCGTGGTATTATGCCGGGAAATCGAATACCGTGCGTACCGGCGTCTATAAAGATCTCTCGAATCAGGTTTCCGTGATGCGATTTCATATTTCTCGTTCACCTACGCCGATGATAACATGTAGAGCCGTACGTATTCCGTATTTCGAATAACTTCTCGCGGGCACGTCCCTGGCGACAGCGAGCCCGACCCGAAGGATCCCCGTGTCTCGGTTCATAAGCGTAACGCCGACGTTCGATGCTGTTCGATCCAAATCCGACATGAAACGCCGATTTGGATGCGTCGCGACTGTTCGAGCGAGACCCCGGCTTTCCACCGGTGCGGTGCGGTGCGGTGCGGTACGGTGCGGAGCGGTGCGGTGTCCTGTCTCATCCGATAAACGTCAGCGGCCCAACGACTGTTAATACGGGACCCGCTTTCGAACTGATTCGCACGAACCGTGCTTCAGAATGAAATTTTCGTCGGTCGGATCGCGAGGCGAAGTTCGTTCGCTCGACACTCCTGAGACTTCATTCGCGCTCCGATGAAGTCTGCTGTCCCGTGACCGCGCTGACACAACGTATCTTGGTCCCCTGACCTTTGCTCCGTTCGCGCTTAACACTAAACCTCCCACGATCAAAATTACCTGTTTCCTACTAGGCGTACCAATAAGTAATCAACTATTTTCAAAAAATTTGTTTTGCCTTTAGTTCTCCGATTATCATCTTTTCAGATCTCTGGAGCATTATTTAAGAAATTAAACATTCACTGTAGAAGATGTAAGGTGGCACCTTGAGTTATACTTTGCTTCACGAACTCTGAATTTCTATAAGAGTGGGATTGAAAATTTGCGGGAAAGATGGCAAACTGTCCTTGACAATGATGGAGATTATATAATAAATTAAGAAATAAAAACTTTAATTTAGTACAAAATTTGTTTTAGATTTCAAAATGGGTTCTCCTAATATTTCACAATTATTAAAATTATAAAAACGTTTTCATAGGAAATGACTCAATTGACCTCTTCATTTAAGCACATACAATAAGGAGCATAACTGAACCATTAACCACAACTTTTGTATAAATCATTGTTTATTGCTAGGAATATCTCCACGGACCAGTCCATGGTCTCAGTGGGGGACGTTAGAGTTTGCTCATGGTGATGGAATGAGACAGTAGAAGGGGAAAAGGAGGAGAGGAAACGGATACCCAAATGGGCATCTTCTGACGACACTGATCATGAAATGGCTTGGAGTAGATTTAATTAATTCAATAAGTACACAGTCGGAGAATTATTGTAATTAGACTGCGGATTTCGTGTATTAATGACAACAATTAATCGGAGCAACATGAAACTGCAAAAGCATCGGAGGAATTTCATACTCCGAAAGAACGTTCTGAGAGGCTGGAAACCGGAAGTACTCGTCCAGCGATGAAAACAATTTTCTCGGAGCGGACAACGAACACCGCTTAAAAAATCCATCGGCGAGAGGTAGATCGTCGTGTATAATCAATCGAAATAATCGTCCCCCGAATAGAACCATCGGTTACACGGTTCCCGCACGTCGGCATTCGGACACCGTTATTTACACTTCCGCTCGGAAAGCTCGAGCAGCAGCGAACTGCGTGGGCACGTAGGGATGGGGATGAACGGAGGGAAAATTGTAAACAAAAAAGGACTGAACGGTGGGACTCGCGTTATTTACCCGGCTGGCACTTGACACCGCCAGTCTCGTTTCGCCCGGTCGTCGCCGGAACACGGGGGATTCGATTTCGCTTGGCACCGGTGGATGCGGCAGGGCCGCAAGTAAATTACGCCGGCGAAGTAATAAACTAGAGTGCACGGGGGTAGGCAAAGAGAAAGAGGGTACCAGAGAGAGAGAGAGAGCGAGGGAGAGAGAGAGTCGACAACGCCGATGCACGGTGCTTCGCGATGACGCTTCGCGTCGTTTCTACGCTCGTCTCGGTCGCGCTTCGACTGAGTGATCGTCTCGTGGACTCTCCGAACCTATTCGAACAGTCAATGACGCTCGCTGCCGACTTTCTCCGGCCTCGCGAACCTTCCCCTTTTCCGCTATCGAAAAGCGTTCCGCGACGGCGAACGAGTCGACAAGCCTTCTAGAAGAGAAAAAACCTCGAGCGAGCCGGAGAAAGCCGAGTGCACCGGCGAAAAACGAATGGAGAGAGAGAGAGAGAGAGAGAGAGAGAGAGAGAAAAGAGGGTGCAAAGCAAGAAAAAAGGTATCGAGGAGTTTTCTTCGTGTGCGACAAGCGGTTCGTTCGGGGGTTAGTCCTTTGACCTTTGAACCGGAAATAAAGACCGAATGGTCCGCGACGACGGCGACCGTTGGACCGACGTGCGGTACACAGACGCGCGCAGTTTGAAGCTATTGGATGGAGACCGAGTGGCTGTTAACGTGTATGCTTCGCGCGACAAGGCGGCCGTATCGTGCCCAAGGGGTAGAGGGGGGGCAAGGGGGCAGACGGAAAAATCCTTTGAAACGGGGGAGAGGAAAATTCATTTTAGCATTTCCAGTCGAAAATGGCATGGCGTATGAGAAAAGGAGTTTCGGCACGCCGAGCCGCACCGTCTGGGATATTGGTTCCCATACGCGCCTGTGAGCTTCGACCGCTGCCGCTCCGGCCTCGAGAAAGGAATGTCGCATACCGAGTTGATATTGGCGTGTATTGGAGGGTGTCTTTCGCGAACCACAAACAATTTTCAAAACGCGCACTCCCGCGAATCTCGAATGCCGAACAACGGGAAGATCGTTACGGTTATCAACGGCCGCCATTTTCCTTCCAACGCGATTCAGCGGTGGGGCGAACGCGGTGACGCTTGCGGAACAGTGATGACTCGCTTTAGTCACAGAATGTGTGAAAAATTATGTCATTATCGTAGGATTTCACGAGAATATCGATTTTGAACGTGAATTGTGTTCAAGTTAATAGAATCAGCAGGTTGTGATCAAAACTGACATCGACGGGGATTGATTTAGGGTTTTGTGTGCATCCATCCCTTTTTCAATTGTTTCATAAGAAACGTTATTTACATCGTATACAGTGGGTTTAATCTTGTGTACATAGTGATTTCTCTATATATGTCGCCAAGACATGGATGTTAAACTTCGCTGGCAAGTCTTTTTCAGTTACACCATTAGATAGGAAATATCTTTTATATATCAGGTTTATTCATTGTGAATGTATCTCCTTTTGCCAACCTGTTAACCCACGTCCATTAACACGTTGACTGCCATGTCACCCATATATGGTTGACGGAATTATTTGTTCAGGCTTTAAAATTAATTTTTACGTTAATATATTCATTGTACCAAATTTGATTAGGATCTGTAAAATGCAAGAAAGTTGGAGAACTACACAATATCATACATTTAATTTATTTCAATTTCTATTTTATTAAATAACTTACTTTGATTTCATGGAATTTTTTAGCTTTCTTGTTTGGCGATCAAAGTGTTAAATGAATGAAATCTGTGTGTGTTCGTTTCTTGAATATTTAAAATTTAAAAAGCGTACAGTGTGTTGCACAATATTATATTAGATCATCGCACAAGTTGCGTTGTTTCTTTATTTAACGCGAATCGTCATTCAGGTAACCAAGAAAGTGTTGCTGCAAGATTTCGCCATGATTAAACTGCGATGTACATACATACAAGTTGCATTAATCAAAGGCGAGCTTTCGTACGTCGAGCTTATGCACGTTTAAACGAAAGCTTCCTTAACGGAGAATTTAACTAAAGTCTATTAACTCAATTCGTTGTTATCCTGCTTAACTAGGAAATCATTTATAACAACGGAAATTCGAATATTGAGTAATACCGGAGGCGCAAACCAAAAAGGAAGTGGAAAAACTGTCGAAATTGTTAGAAAAAGGTAGTAGATGCTAAACAACGTTTGGAGGGGGAAATGTTTTCTTTCGAAACTCGAAAAGTAGAAATATAATCGGAAACGGTGCATCGATGTTCCCCAGCTGGTTGGAAACAGGAATCGCTGTGTCGGTGATTAAAAGTGAATGTATCGTTAATTAATACTTGTAGTTACCGTCAAAATGCGATACGGTTCACGAGCTGACCTAATTTCCTAATGGCTTGTAATACAAAGCGAATGGAAACTGGTTCAAGAAGTTTGGAATACTAAAAATAGATATGAACCCACGTGGCGACGTTCAAGATACGGGTCACGAGTGACCCGGAACGGTCTATTAGAGGGTAGGAACACGGACTCCTTCGCGTTCCGTGAAAACTCATTAGCATGCCGCACGCTACCCGCGGCTTGTCAACAAATTAATGCCGCCTTCCGAAAGATTGATTCGCTGTACCGGCACACTCGTGTCATGCAACGTCAACGATGACTCGGGGATTCGGTCTCATGACCCCGCTGCTTCGTAGAAACCCACTGTCATCCTCCAGAGGGAGCGGACATATTTAATACGGCGTTAAGCGACTATTTTCATGATGGACTCTGTGTCGACAGGTGTTTTACAAATTACCGTCGGCTTGGTAAAATAAATCGAACGAGCTCGGGTCTCGTCATCGATCCAACCAACTAGTGTCTTTGGGAAACATTCCTCGCGGCTAGGGGAGCTTGATAATACCCCTGCTAAATGATCTGATTATAGGGCAATGCTGCAATTTATCCAGCTCTACCATCCTTGGAAGCGGCTTCACCCTCTCTTTTTTTCAACTGGTTGTACAGCTTAATCGTCCGGTTGCTTCTTAGCTTGCTATGCTACATACTTTTCGAATTGAGGAACCTTCTCCTCCCTTTCGAAGTCGGTTGAAAAATATTCGGGAAACAAAAATAACAGTTATTCTAAAATTTTCTACGATAAAAATCATTAATAAACGAATAAGACGATCTATACAAAATATAAAGAAAAAAATTTGAAGAACAAAATGATTAACAAATATTTTTGGTTAACAGTTATTGGTGTCCATAAAATTGGATCCTCCACTGTTCAGCGATCATGAACAGTTATCGACAGCAACATGAGCGATCGAAATGAACTTCTCTCATTGATAACCGTTATAAGTGATCGAAATGAATTTCTCTCAACGACATTTACCAACAAGAGAACAAATTTTCGGTTACTTATAATCCTTATTTATAACCAATTCGATCGTAGTCGATGAAATACTTGTTATTCCATGACCTTTTTCTTTTGTGATTATAACAATTATGGTCCATAAATAATAATAAACTATGTCCACCTTAAATATTTCGTGCTTGCTAGCTTGAAATTAGTGGGTACTTGAACTGATATTCCCGAACTTGAATCTCGTTAACTGTTGGGTTTAGTACATGCGAAGGATAATACGTTTTCACTCACAATTCGATACTCTATCGATTCAGAGATATGTAGGTCATTTCATTTAAAGAAATGAAGATGAGCTTGCTTTCTCCGAAATACGGCCTTCACCCCTGTGAGGGAATATTGGCATCGCAACAATCACGATTTTTTCATATTATTATAAATAACGGAAAAATTTAAGGTGAACATAGTATAATAATGTGCGATAATAGCTGTAATACCGGACGCTTTTTCGCTCGATGGAATACTTTTCACCTCGTGTAAACAGAATCGTCGAGAAATGCTAAACAGCTTGGCGTGAGCGAGCAGCTACCTATCATCGCGATGAATATAACAGCGCAGCACCGTGTAAACGCGCCGTAAAATCTCGAGAAACCCCAAGAAACTATAAGCAGTCGAGCACAATAGTGACTGCGCCAGAAGTTCCATACTCTTCCACCCACGTAGACAGTATTTTCTACATTTATAACCCGGTTGATAAATTGCCCGAATTGTTTCGTCTCTGTATTATTCCGCATACTCGGCATACTGGCGCGTACGAGGCAAGATTTAGTAGGTACGAGAACGTGGAAGCACAGAGAGAGAGAGAGAGAGAGAGCTCAGAGGGCAGAAAAGATGGTAGACGGGGGTGGCTCGGCGAGAGGGTGGCAACTTCAAAGAACTCCCGTCATGTTCCCGTAGCTGCCCGCCTCCGTTAACATATTTTCGACTTGGCTCGGCCACAGAGTTCCCGTAGTTCTTTTTTGACACGTGTCCCATCTGTTTTCGGTAATCTTCGTGAAATAGGATAGGCGAGGCCGGACCCTTTAAAGGTATTTCAAGCGGCGCAGTTGTCGATTTTCCGAAAAAGTTCGGCGAAAATCAGTGTAATTTGAAGGTTTAATTTATTCGCGTATAATGGAATTGAGTACACCTGTTAACGCTACACCTACCAAGCACAAAACATGTAAAAGTGAAACGTCTAATCTATAAAGAAGTCAATTCAGTTTCCTATAAATACGTTTTTATAATTCCAATAATTGTGAAATTGAGAAAAGCGGTCATTCGACCGTGGTAGGTTTAGTGTTAATCTTCATGGATGTATCCGTTCTTGGCAAACATTGACTTGACATGATCGTCAATTATGATGGGTTTTTCCAATGAAAATCTCATTCGAGCGGACCACGGTGTATATTCCGGACACGCGATTAAATGGTGTCAGAAATTCCTTTCTTTCGCGTACTTTAATTAAGTTCCGCGGGCGTGGGATCGGAATTCGTCGCTCGGGCAAGTTTCGGGTGTAGGAGAGGGCGAAGGGCCTCGAACTGTTCGTGGCCATGGTACGCGAGACAAATCGCGGTTTCAAAATTCTTTCGTGCCGTTTAGATCCATCACCCGGACCGCTTTAATTAATTCCTGATTGCCCGCGCGTCGCCGCGCCGCTTCGTTCGCCGGGCTCTTGTTTAGCTTCGGTCGGTGCGGTCCGGGGGTTCGTTCCCTTGTCAAATATAGAGACTGGGTCAGTTGACCTTCCTGCTCCTTTCTGAACCATGGAAATCCCAGATTAAATGTATTCTCGTTCCGTGTGTACTCTGCGACGGATGAAAACGGCCGAAGAATCCTGACGATAAAATGGAGACGGATTTGTTTTCCGCACGCGCGGAACAGGGGTGTACGGTCGGGGACCAAAGGAAAGGACACCCCCTATTAACCAGTTAACTGTGTAGCTCAATTTCAGAAATGCAATGCGAAATATACACGAAAAAAAATATCAAAAAAAAAGGTTCAAAGGGGGGGCAGGGCAAGGGTTCAAAAATTACATTTTTATTCGATAAGAAATTAACAATTCATTAACGTTAACGGTACCGCAATAGAGTTTTGGATTGACGTGTATACACACGAACGTATTCGAATTCCCTTTAAAAGGGTATAAAATCAAATCAAACGACCTGGCTTTTTATTTAGCAATTACAAGAATTGGTTTTCCAAATGACGTGCAAAAAAGATCTCGAAAAAATTGCAATTGGTAAGAATTACGTGGCACTTATTTATTTATTTTAAACCAAGTGTTACAATTGGCTTACATTAAACAGGTTTACATTGTTTCTAAATTCTAACGGAGCATTGATTACGTGGTACTTTTTACAACTTTTTTATTTGAGCCTGTAATGAAAATTTCAAATATGCGTTTTGTAGATCTATGTTAGCCATACACATGATAACAATTTCATCGAAATCGATTAATTAGTGGCACATATTCGCAAGGTACAGATACTGTCAATAATTTTAAGATCCCGAGATCTTGCTGGCTGTTCGAGAATTTAAATTTTTTCGATTGCGAAAAACGCGTCAATTAATTAAACGAATTATTCGTTGGTGTAGATATTTACAGCTATGCGTAGAACGTAATCGTTTGACCAAAATGTACGTTCTCTTCCGATATATGGAAACGCATCTTTTTGTCGCCGACTGTACGATCGATCCGATGATAACTTTCAACGGGCGCGATTAATAGCCCGGCGTTCGAGCCACTCTTTCAGAAAACTTTCCTTTCTCTGCTGTTCTATCGTACCTGACCCGGAGTCAGTTTACCTTCACAATGTCTTATAATTAATTACAGTCTTCCGCGAGGCGGCGCTCTCTTCTGAAGTTTTAAAGCCGGGGCGTCGTTAAGCAAGATAATTACGCTGTTTAATACCACGCGCAGTGACCGGACGTAATCTGCGTGCAAGGCGCCTGATAGATTAGACCAAGTTCTGGTTATTGTCTTGGATTTATTTCGACCGGTCGTTCGACCTCTCTCGGAGAAGCTCCTCGGGCGCGATTAACATCGACTTTTCGAAATTTAACGAGTTCGATAATATTCCCAGATGGAACGTTTTCCCGCTCTGAGAGCACCTCCTCTTCTAGAGCTCCAAGTTGGAAATTTATTTCTTCTCGAGTGTCTGCTACTCCACGCTGAACCCCTCAAGGCCAGAAATACGCGGCTATCGGAATTAATCCTTTCGTTCCGAGCGCCGATTATACAGCGATTTCTCTATATATGTCGCCAAGGCCTGGATGATAAACGTCGCGGAATTATCCCTACTTATCGCGACATATACCCCGTGAAGGGTCACGAAGCTCGGGAGGCTTCCCGCCACCCAAATAAAAAACTGATACTACCCTCCTCTTTCCCCCTCGAAATCCTTGGGCACATGTTTTATACTGTTTTAATATCTTTCATACTTTTCGAAATATTCCGCTGGGAAGTTTTCAAAAGAACACCCTGTATATCGAGTATTCGATGAGCAGTAAGTTGTAACGAAAGGATTAAGAGACTGAGAGGGAGAGTTATAATTTTTACAAAAGTGAAAACGAAATCTCCTACGTTATTAATTTCGATCTCGATTAACCCTTGAATTAAGAGACTTAATGAATTCCGTTTCGTTTCCTCAGACTGTAGTAAAATTTTTACGTCTCCTTCCGAACCGAAGAAACCATTTTAAATAATGTACAGTTTTATTTGTAATGAATGAACTGAAATTAGTACTAGTTTCAGAAATTTCTTGTGGGGGAATTAAGGATTAAAAGGGATTTTCCACTTTGTCCTTTGTTTAATCGTGGACGGAGAAAAAGTTCCTTAGAATTTTTATTTTGACCAAGTCCTTTACAAAGATGTATCGTATTAACGAAGCAATAACGAACATTTACCTCGTAATAATAAAACGAAAAGAAACAATAAAGTGCCAGTGACATTTCTTTCTGGATATAACTGTCTTTATGACTGTTTTGCAATTCATACCCTTTAGAAAGGTCGGATTAATTACATTTAATGTGCTTTTTACAGTCATTAAGTTCAACGTGCGGTTTTAAAAGTGGTATTCATCATTAAAAGAGAACGCGACCGATGTTATTCAAACTTAATGCGCATGTTCAGCAAACATTCTACCGTATCTAGAGTTAAAGTTATATTGTCTTTTTATCATTTTTCAGGTTACCGAAACGTTAAGGGTATCGAATTCGCTTTTATTATTGTTAACCCTCCGTATGCTATGCTGGAGTCATTCGTGACCCGTCGCGGTGGAGATAAGCTCGAGCGACCGCCATTATGTACAATTTTATTTCCATGTAAGATGACGCTTTTTATTTCGAAATAAAAAAATTCCTTTTCTACTTCTCCATCCGAAATACGATAAAAGCTGGTCCCGAGCCATCATCTTCTATCGAATGAAAACTGTTGTGAAATATCTGTGTGGGTGAGAAATTAAGTTTCATACTTGATGCATTAACGATAAAAATTAGTGTATGAATTTCAGTATACGTCAATAAGGACTTTAGAAGAACATAAGCGCACCGTTTTCATCCTACTGAAATTAGTACAAGAAGAAACTCTGTATTAGGTTTGCATAAAGATCAGCTATCTCTTATCAAAAAACAAAATATTTCTAATTCCAGTTATAGTCACAATAATTAAGAACGAGACAGGTTTTAAACTTGTCGACAAAAAGCCAATTTCAACATCGCCTATCGTCGAACATGTCGACGTTTTTCATACAAAGAAAAAAAAATGTTAAATCAAAGCTGGAACATTAAATACAAACGGAATACACGAAACGAAACATTTCAAAACATTTCACCGTGCACCTACAAAAAAAAAGAATAAAAAAATAAAAACCAATCTTGAAAACACCGTCTGAAACAGAAAAATCCCCTTTCAAACGTTTCGATCTCGCGTTTTGGAAAAAAATATTTCCGAGCCGAGAGGATTTCGTGGCTCGAGCTCCGCCACTCGTTGCAGCGGGTTCCGAAGTGCTATCCAAGTTCGTCGCAAATGGCGCGCGAAAACTTCGACGGCGGCGTCCTGAAACGGAAGTTTGATTGACAGTTACATACACGGGAACTCGCGATACCAAACCATTCGCAGTTGTAATGTTAATTGAATTTACGTCGAGCCCGTTTCCTTTTTCCCTGTCGCCTCGTTCCGAAAAACTTGTCACGCGCAACGCCCGTGCTCGAATTCAGCGGAAGAACGAAATCCGATCTGTGCTCGTTTCACGCTGCATTAATTACAGTGAGTTCGCGATATATGTCAACGACACGGGTCTTGCCATCGACATATATCGTCCAGGAGACATACCCGAGCCGTGTTATGTTTACACATCTCGGCGTCCGAGGTCTCTCGAGCTACGTGGCCCTTCACGGGGTATATCCCGTGGTAGTGGGGATAATTCCTCGACGTTTATCATCGAGGCCTTGGCGACATATACAGATTGGGTCGCCAAATTTTGCCATCTAGATTTACGTCATTATTATTACGCATAGCAAACAATGTTTCAGATGAAGTGGAATGGTAGGTATGGTGATACACTTTTTTTGTATGTAGACGTGTAAAGGACATATGAAGGTCATTAATGTTTTTTTAAATGGAATCATATATTTTCTATTGCATCAGCTGATGCTCCTTCATATTTTTTACAAAAAAGTATTAATCTATTTGTGTAAAAAAATCATTAGTTTAGGAGATTCTTCGCAAATGTGACGCGGGCCCGTGAAATTTTCGCAATGATCGACAACACGTTATTTTCCAGCTGGCGATTAGGTATTAAAACAGTGGAAACTTCGCTCGTTCCGCGGCACGGTTAAGTTGTGTAAGCGGCGCAAACTTCCTTCACGGTTGTTCCCTGCGTAAGAACCCGAGCCTTGACATATGCAGTTGGAAACTAATATTCGGTATCTGATCCTTTATCTCCCCACCCCCCACCCTTTGGCACCCCTCCCCCTCTGTCTCTAATTACTGCTGCCACAAATCCTGGTCCGAGATACACCTAATATTCTGCCCCGGTAAAACCAGACAGATGCATTAACTGAAATTAATGCTTGGTGCCATTGCTGAACACGCCGAGTTTCCACCGTGATAATGTAACTCTGCTGTGTTTACATATTGCGACGCTGCAAAGAGGTCTGCGAGGGAAGAATTGAACACCGAGAAACAAAATGTATAGGTGAACAAGGGTTTGGTGTGACGTAGCCCAAAGGATAAAGCACAGCTTGAAGTACGCGCGTTTTCGTTGATTAAATTAAAATATTAAATATTCAATTCAACTTGGAATGCCATGCAGGAACATAATCAGTAAAGGCTGTAAAGGAACGGGAATTTCTTTATAAACACAAAGAGGAATTGGTTAATAAAAATGCACGCCTGCGAGAGCACGTCAAGCGTAATGTAATGACATTCTTCACTTGGAATGTCTTCGTTATTTTTCACAACGTGACACCTCTACCGGAAATTAATTTATCAAAAGTGACGTCCGTTGGATTTTGGTGATGTGACATGTTAATTTTTCGTTTCCTTTCATAAGAACCTACAGAAATGCTTCGACCAACCACGGAAGCAATTTTAGTGATTCTGCGAATGATTTTGTCCATTACGAACGCATTCAATAAACTCGCTCGAACTCGCATTTTCACTTCAACTGTGTCAAACGAATGCTACGAAACAATGAAAGCAAAAACTAGTTGCGCAAATCAATACTTCGATTGCTAAAGGTTCAAGCAAGCTACGAAAAGAGTACTTTGCATAAGGATCGGCAGTTCGCTCGAAATAAATCGAAATGAAATTCTATTGTTCCGTTACCAATATCTCTGCATCGAAGAAATTTTGGATACATAATAAATTGGAATTTTCTTTTTCTTTCAGGTAAGGACTAACGACGAAGAAGTTCTAATCGTTGTGTAGGCCACGAAGAAAACCGTTCTCCAAGGGGTAAAGAAAACTTTACATTTTTATGTAATTATTGTTACTAGTAATTGCCTCCGAAATTATAGATCGGAAGCATACGCTGTGGGGCATGACTATGTCACAACGACGCTTGTCATTCTAAAAGTTATTAATATTGCCCCCTCTGACTATCATCTTTTCAGATCTTTGGAGCATTATTTAAGAAATGAGCCGTTTATTTTGAAAGTGGCCTAACTCCATTCTTGGTTAAAAAAAAGGGATATTATTCATTTAATAATTGCCATTATTTTAATAGGAACTATAAATTTAACTCCTTTAGATACACTTACGCAGTATGACTCATTAGTATCCTGCATTGAAACACAGACCCTTAAATATCTCAATTTAAGTATAAATGGACTTAGGTCATTTTCAAAATAAACGGTTCAAATAAAACATTCACTTCTGTAGTCATATTTTGCTTCACGAACCCTGGATTTCTATAAGGGGGGGATTGAAAATTTGCAGGAAGGATGACAAACTGTCCTTGATAATGATGGAGATTATATAATAAATTAAGATACAGATGGCACTGTAGTTATGCACCGCAGCGTAGTCACGATAGTTGCGGCCGATTATGCGTCGGGAAATGAAACTGTTTCGCCGCGGACCTATTCGTTACTGATGTGTCCGAGGAATAAAGTTGCGGTTGAAGAACGACGGTTTGATAATGTTATTCGACGAGCGTAGGAAGGGCCGCGCGGCTCGCGTAGAGAGCATTCGTTTTGCGGGATCTAATAGAATTATAGGGCAGAGGTTGGGCGAGGACGTTAGAGGAATAGCCGAAAGGCGTGGATCGGGGTTGATTTTTCAACAGGGTGGCTCGCATCGTCGTAACACGCGGCTATTCATGCGTCGTTCTTCTTAACGGAGCCGGCTTCTACGTGCAGAAGCAAGTCTCGAGGGCTGCTCCTATCGAACGGAACGACCCGGCGCCCGGCGTCGGGGAGCTCGTTTGAACGTAGAAATTTTACCGAACGTTCGATTCCGCCGATTTCAAATATCATTGATCTCATCTATAAACCCGCTGCTGCGCCCGTGGCATATTTCTCTTTTACTGCAGCCAGATTTCAGCCGGATATACATTACTTCCCGTCGGAGATTATCCGTCGCCGCCCTGCCACGGCGCGTCTTTTACAAGGATCTACCGCGCGTCACGTGGCCTCTGAAATAAAAGTCACGGCTCGAGATTTTCCTCTCCGGGGATTCGATCTGTTCCCTGTAATTGCTTTCGCTGAGATCTCCCTCTACCCCGTCCACAATTCCATGGAATCGCTCGAAATCCGTCTCGTCGCCACGAAATTTCTTATGGGGTTGGTGCTCGGTACTCGCTGCGGGATCATAAACAGAGTTTCACGGGATTTTTCCATGTGAGCTCGCGCTGTTCACGATGGAAATTAGTGATGTAGCGTTTTTCTTGCAATACCGATAAAAATTTTTTTAATTGACACATATCCACTGGCCACTTCATATATCACCCTACAATGCTTTCATTTCTCCTGGAGACAACCTTCGATACAGGTTCCTAGCTCCCCTTCTCCAACATTCCATAGGAGCATGGTGGGGGGTCTCAGAAGTGGAAAGAGGACTCACACGTGGCTCGCGAGCCACCAGTTGCCCGGCCCTGGTGTAGTAGATACTTCATCGTTTTTGTGACAGCTGTGAAAATTGAAACTGAGCACACTGAATTCTGCGACACCATCGAATCAAAACTATTAACAGAAGAAGAAATGAATGTACATTTGACTAGCAGTTGTTTCTGTTCCTGCTTGCTAATTTCGGACGCGAAGTACTCGTTTGTTATGGATGAGGTGTCCGGGAAACGCAGCAAGGTTATACAGAGAGATAGACGCGATATTTTAATGGCAAGAAGTTTACTAGTCGCAAGATAAGCGAGTCGTAATCCGTTATACAGTAACCACCAAAGCAGAGAGCGCCGCGCTCGAAGTCCGACTAGGTCACCCTGCTACTGTAATGTTTTATTTATCTGTTTATTTATGTATATTTATCCCTGCGATGGCAGCCGCTCAAGAGCCGGCGCGTGCGCGTCTTTTCGTTGCTTCTTCCTTTACGCTAGCAACTCTTTTGTTTATTTATGTATCTATTGGGTTGGCTCGCAAGTCCTCTCGCTTGTTTTAAGCGAACTTTACTATCAAAGTTTTGTTACGCATACGTTGTCTATCGTCTTAAAGCCTTGCTCTTCCTGTTTCAAACTCAAGGATCTAGTTCCAGATTTATAAGTTTATTTGTCGAACTTTTGTCCAGATATATTAACAAGGTTAACACCGGCATTTCATTTCACAGTTTCACATTTTCATCTCAAAATTTTAAAGACGCTTCTATGGGAATAAATTCGTACACGTTCAAGCCACGGTGAATTTCGCGCGACTGTCTTGGAGGAACGACACAAACTCACGTGACAACCAATTCTGAGGACATTGTCGGGCATTATTCGAATAAAATTGTATCAGGTTGGCAAGAAAGTAATTTCGGTATTTTTAGATGAAATGAAATCCAAATTTTAATCAAAGCAATGAACTTTAATCAATAAAATATTTTCCATTTGGTTCTATGATCTTTTGCCATCTTTCTGGTAGCTTTATAATTCCGCGCTCATACAACTTCTGATCCTTTTCGGTGAAAAACTGATCCAACTGTCTGTCTGCAATCTCTCGGACAGTTATATGACGATCCGATTCAAAAGTGGCTTTCATTTCGGCATCATCAACTTCAGATGGTCGATCAGAACGTTGGTCGTCTTCAAGTGAGAAATTTCCAGAACGGAATTTTTTAAAACAATTCTGGCACGTGCGTTCTGTTAACCAATCCACACCATAAACTTCACGTATATCTTTGTGAGCCTCGGCAGCTTTTTTACCTCTACGGAAATAAAAAAGCAATATGTGCCTATGATTGTCGTTTTTGTACTCCATGTTCAAATTGACACAGAACTAACAATTGTGTAATTTGCTTCAAAAGTAACCTAAAAGATGCAGTTACGAAATGTCAGAAAGAAAACAAACGCAACGTCAACAGAAGTCAATCAAACAAAACATAACGTCAGGTATTAGTGTACACCGAAATTACTTTCTTGCCAACCTAATACAAGGCGAAACAGACGGTCGCAGTTAGAGCTCGATAGATCCAGCGTGAAATAAATTGCTTCGGTTTTATGGGATCGTCAGTGTTTCCGTGCCGGCGCAGCGGTGAAACAGTTGAAAGAGCATGAGAGTCGACGTCTATATTTAGAGCGAAGTCTGGATCAAGTGGCAGGAATAGCAGGCTCATAATCGGGTCAGCGGAGCGTGGTTATAGGAAAAGAGCTCTCTCTCTCTCTCTCTCTCTCTCTCTCGATTTGTGATTCTGTTGGGTCGTTCGCCGATAAATTCTGCAAGACGGTCGAATGAATAGTGCACACGCTTGCCAAATTTCCAGGGGACCCGGGAATGGAATGGAACTACTTGGAACAATTTGTTCCGGGCCTGTCGCGATCGGATCGTCGCCGAGATTTTCGCTTCTGGGTTTTCCCAAATCGGGCCGTGGCCGCGGGAACTTGCGAACTTTTCGGGAGGCTGCTGGACGTATCCCGTAGCAGCCGAATGCCACGCCGAGTGGAAAGTTTCAATAAGATTCGCGGTCCTGCGTAAAGCAGCCGAAGCCCGAGCCTCCCGCACGCGATGATGGAAGCGAATGCGAGGGCTGGTTGTTCGCGTGGAAACTTACACGATCGCCGAATCGAATTTCCGATCCTCTATCCCGCAATGTCGCCGGATGCCGTAGCACCGTCGTGATCCAACCTCCCGACGTCACTGGCTGTCACCTTTCCTCCTGACACCTCCATTCACCCGAACTCTCTTTCGATCTCCACACTCCCGCGCCACTGGAGCCATCCTCTCACAGATTTATAGGGTTCTTGATCCCCTGGTGTATCGATACACTCGGCCCCGGCCCGTAGAAATGGTGCTCCGCGCTGCCGGGATCATCCTCCCTGCGAAAACAAAACGAAATCGCGGAGAGAATTTCGTCGTTGGATTATGAAAATGCCTGCGAGACGAGGATCACGCCTAAGCGAAAATCTGTCCGCTCTTTTCGTGGCGAATGTTGCTTCTGAATTTACCCAAATCGTATCTGCCTCAGATATTTCCATTCCCAGACTTTTCATTTTTTCTTTTTTTTTTTGGCAGAAATTCCACTCGTCGGTTCTTGGCAAAGTCCGCTGCAGTCTTTTGTAAATTTTTCTTGTCTTGCGTTACAGAGTGGTAAGATCCGAGGTTTTTAAAATTCCCAACCTATAACTCCTCTACTATCGAATCGACAGGGTGTCCCAAAAATGTTGTAAGTACAATAAGGACCTTTGAGGAATCTCTTAAGTACGGCGCGCCTGGCCACGAAAAGCACAAAAGCCACTATAGTGGTTCGTACAGATCAAACTGATGCTTTCCACGGAAGCCACTATAGTGACGTACAGTACTTAAGAGGTTAAAGTAACTTTTTCCTTTGAAAAAATGTACACCGCGGCTTTGTTAAGGAGTTATTAACGAAAAACACGGCTGCAGGGGACGGATTCCGGCTCGGCCAATACCAATGCCACGCTCTACTGAAGCCGCAGCTCTGATTGGTCCGTGTTTTCCGTTAATAACTCCGTAACAAAGCCGCGCAGAACATTTTTGCAAAGGAAAAGGTTACTTCAAAGAACTTGAGAATCGTCTCTTTCAAGGAAGCGCAACATTTTGGGTCACCCCGTATAATAAATTTAATCGGAAGCGCAATAAGTGCGTGCTTTAGATATTTGTAGTCCCAATGAAACAAATCGAAGATTACCTTGAATCCTTCGAGACACTTTCGATTAATTTAAGTTCCATTAAAAGCATGTTGTTGTACGAAGTTCAAAACCTCAAAACAGTTCAAGCACCGTGCATAATAGTAATTGTCTCCTAACAATTATTCTGACATTATTTCATAAACGCTGTTGCGGTCGTTCCAGGAGTTATTGCCATTCGAGTTACCGCTAGTTCACTTTTACTAATTATTACACGTTACCAACACCAAATTTCATTTACACCTATATCAAGTCCGAACTTTGCTCTCCTCACAAGCTTCCGTTAATATAGCGTCACACACAATGTAGGCTTTAATCAAGACAAAGTGAGGAAACTAACGGAGACAGGGTAGGTGTGGCCCCTAAGTACTAGAGCTTACACCCCGAGCAATATTGATTTATAATTGCGAACCGTGACTCTTTAACATTACGAATCTCCTATAGTGTCATCGAGACCATTCTGAACAATTGAAAATTATCATAAAGGAAACTATCCATCTCCCTGTCAACACTTATTCGAACTGTTGCCATCTAACGTAGATAACTGACTGACAAATGTATCCCTATCATTTCTACATTCCACCACCACAGTGCGATTTTGCAGCAGAAAAAGTTTTATTTAATTTATTTCCTGCTGATGTCGAAATGTTACCAAATGATTTTGTACGATTTCTGTTAGGGCTTCACTTTTGTAAACGGTCCAAAAATTACGTAGTTTCACCTACATATTAAATTCAAATTATTTTTCTTTCACTTTCGCCTTTCATCGCATTTAACCTTATCAGTTTACCTACATTGTAAGTAACAATTAATATGATCTAAGTTGGGAATCAGATTTTAGATAGAAATACAAGACTGGAGGCCGTATTACCACCCCTTCAAAAATCAAATCGTCAACTGTAATGTCTAAAGAGAGGTTAATTTTTCAGTTTTCATATCTTTCGATAAAATTCATTACATGAAAGTATACGCTTTCATCAATAACTTTTTTATTCTGTGCACTGAACATGTTGAAATTTCATCCAGATAAGTGCCATTTGCGCGAAGCGTTAATATTAATACGCAACCGTGCTTTCTCTAAATGAGAATTCTTATTTTGTAATACATTACAATAATACATTATTGCATTATTATAGTATTATTCTACCTACAGTTGTCCACAATGCTCGACATAAGATCTCAACAGCGCGATCGCGCTGCTTGGGACTCAAACGGTTAATGTACTTTTTGATCGACCTAATGATCGGTTATTGGCCGACCAGCAATAATCTTTCCCGCCTACTCAAGATCGCGAGATCGGCATAGTTCTAAGGCGATGACCGGGCGTTGTTGTTCGTCGGGGGACGTATTGCGTTTCCGTTGCGGAATTAGACGGGGCGCGGGCGGGCAATAATTCTCGGCGTTTCGTACACGCCGACGCGGCTGTATATTACGTTGCGCGTCATCGTTCGCGGCGGAAACGGGAAAACACGGGGCCCAATATCGAGTAACATTGATAAACAACCGGCGCGCCGTCTATCACGAAGGTTTTCGCTAAAATCCCGCGCTGCACCGGCGGTCCGTGCGTTACCAGAGAAACTACTCGAGCACTCGATCAACCGGCTCCGGTAATAGCTTTATATTCCGGTTCGAGTCGGCTGGAATACGTTCCAGGGGCCCAGGGGCGGATTTAATAAAGATTCGATTCTCCGGCCGCGCGCAACAGGAACGAGTACGCGAGACCCGCGCTCGTTGGATTTAGGCCAATTAGAGCACGGGACTTCGCTCAGGGGAAACGGCACAACCGGCTTAGACGCCGATCAACTAGCGTTTCCGGGATACTAAAGTGGCTCAGGGATCCTACCTGCGACCGTACTAGCTGCTTCACCCGGAATTACCATCTTGATTCTGGTCATTATTGTTTGTCGCGACGAGAAACGCTTCTGCACCGTTCGAAGAGAGTACGCATTAGACTTCCCTATTACGCGGTCAAAGGATTATTTGACACAGCCGCGTCTGCGCAGCTTCCGTGGCAGTAACTGTTTGACACGCAAACACCTGAAATCACCATTTTGGTTCTGGTCATTTGTTAATCGTCGCGTCGGGAAACGTTTGCGTACAACGATTTCGCGTTGTACACACAGTACACTTCCTTATAACGTGATCAAGAAATTGTTTGAAACACGAACAAGCAAGTGGATTTAGCATAATTTAACTCTGAACCTACCAAGCATAAATCATATTAAAGTGAAACGTCTTATAGAAGAGGAGAAGGTTGAATTTACTTAAATTTTGTACGATTTTATATAATTAGAAAATGTTTTTATGATTTCAATAATTGTGAAATAGAAAACCGGTCATTTTGTGACCGTGCTAGGTTTAGTATTAAAAAGGCATGTGCTGAATTTAAAAGAACTCTTATTTCAAGTTATTTACTGTCTATTTTCGAAGAGAATTACGAGACTCGTGGAACAATTATAAGAGTTCCAACGGTAACTTTTACGGGAACTTATTGCAATTTAGTTTGTCTACGCGTATTTTCTTGTTTCGTGTCAGATTATTTACTATCCAGGTTACATTTCGAAGGGAATTACGAGACTAACGAAGGAATTGCAAGAGCCACAGTATGTTGATGTAAGGAGTAACTTTTATGAGACGTTATTGCAACTCAGCTTGCCCGCGCGAACGCGGGTATTCGATTTAAGAACGCGAGTTTCTATCTCCCGAAAAGTTCAGTGATTATTCGCGGCCACAGAAGTTTCTATAAATTTGAAGCGATTGGATTTTGTTGGCCGCAGTTCGAGAGTGCCTTCGGTGGGATCTAGAGATATTTTACGTCAACAGGTATTGTCGCTCGCTTCCACCGAGCAGAAAGTACGACGTGTCAAAGAACGTTTCAAAAGTCTGATATTCCTATCACGAAACTTTTCCGAAGCTGAGACTTCGTATGGAACTTCCTCGCGAACTTCAACAAGACATCGAATGAACCGTACAGAATAGAAAACACAGTGAACGTCGTTTATTACGGTCAACGTGTTACAACCGCGATCGATCCCACTCTTCTGACAGCGACGTCTTCGGAATTTGTGTAGTTCGAAAACACTTTTACAACTACATTCAAAAACGGATGATATTCTCGTGTTATTAGCTTGGATCTTATCAGATTTTCTCAATACATTGCAAGGAATAGTGTTTAGCAGGAGTAAATTCTATAAGAACTTTTACCCAGACAATGGACAAACCAAAGAACACCACAACTTTTACTTTAACAATTTTCTAATCAAAATTTCTTTGGAAGAATACTTTCGCACCTGGGACACGCGAACTGCATTTTTAGAAAGTTCCAAATTTTCTTGAATTTTTTACTAACATTAATGGAACCTGAAGGTTATAATGTCCGCGAGCAAATATTTCGTAACTGGTTGAAGTTACAAAAAAGTTGAATGAGACAAATATGCATGGTTTTAAGTTTGCTACACTGTGCATGTAAAATATATTTTTTTACTCGTGACTTTTGCGAGTTATGAAGGTCACCATCGTTTTATTCTTATTACAGCAGACTGAAAACCGTGCAAATTTGTCTTATTCAACTTTCCTGTGACTTCAAGCTACAAGAAAGCAATTACTTCAGTTTTGTTACTTCAGTTACGAAATATTTGCTCGGACATTTACAGACGGACACGCTCTACGAAGCAGCAGTAAAGTGACAGATTTTTTTATCGCCATCAAGTCGCATCGACATCGCGAAGTTGAAGTCAGCAGAACGACCAGGTTCAGGTAAGTCCCGCAATATCGTCGGGCGTCTCATTTCGCTAATTGAAAGTTCCCCGGGCTTTCTTCCTCGCTGACTGGAGGACGTCGTATATTACTTGTCGCGAGAAAATTGAGAATATACGAATCGCAGCTGGCAGAGATTCTCGCGAGCATCTCGCGGGTTCTGTTCCACCGGGCTCGTCGGTTTCTATTGCGATCCCGCCGAGTAGCTGATTCAAGATACGCGGAGATTTCGTTTCGGGTTCGATCCGGGGTCGCGACGCATCCGCCGGCTCCTTTATTCCAACCCTTTTAGGGATATGAGCCACGCCAGCCGGCAACGAAGATCATTCCCGTGGTTTCAATGGGCACCGCAAGCTAAAAGTTCGACCGTCGTGTTACTCTCTTTACCTTTGTCCGTCTCTATCGTGAACTTTGCGTTCCGTTGCCCAAGCACACCGAACAAAAACGATCAATTATAATTTCAATATTTTGCGTGTCATATTAGGTGTGCAACTAAATTCCCGGGTTTTACAAAAACTATCACTAGCTCCAGCTGTGGTTGAAATGCATACATGAAATTGTGTTTTTTGGATAATATAAACATTTGTCATCATTTTTTAGTCATTGTTTTTAAAAATATTGCTCCACAAAGGTTAATAATTAATAAAACAGATGTCGAATTTTGTGCCAAATAAGCAACCTTTGCGGGAGAAGTATTGCTTTTTCATTTTAACTTAAAATGCAGTGCTGCTGAAGCACGTCGTAACCTCGAAAAGGCCTACGGAGACCATGCACCATCGAAAACCACTTGTGAAGATTGGTTTAAACGCTTTATAACTGGCGATTTCAACATCAAAGATAAGGAGCGTTGCGGAAGACCAAAGACAGTTGAGGACTCAAGTCTGCAAGCGTTGTGCAAGTTTGCACTTTGATCGTCAAGGACATCATTGGAACGCAAAAATGGGATCTGCTACCGCACCCGCCCTATTCTCCAGATCTGGCTCCTTCAGATTACCACCTATTCCGGTCGATGGCACATGGTTTATCCGGGCAACACTTAAAAACCTTTGAAGAAGTCGAAAATTGGCTAAATGAATGATTTCGGTCCAAAGACGCGTCATTTTATCGTCGTGGAATTTATTCGTTGCCCGATAGATGGCAGAAATGTGTAGCCAGCGATGGCCGATATTTCGAATAAATAATTTTAAGTAAATTTTTAGAAATTTAAGTTTTTATAATACAGAAAAAACCCGGAAACTTAGTTGCACACCTAGTACTTGTCCAGTCGATCTGCCACGTTACTAGACTGCCGACTTAATGCATTTAGAAGAAAAATGAGCCTACACGAAGTATGAACAACTTCGGAAAAATTTAGGGATGTTGCTATACAACTTATCGCAACCAATAGAAGAAAATACGAACTTACCTTTAATCCCTTGCGCTACTATTTATTTTGATTTCTCGGTGTATATATCATCGAGGCCTGGATGATAAACTGTTAAATTATTATTTAATTATCCCCACTACCGCGGGTCATACCCCGCGAAGGGCCACTGGATGTGTCCTGGACGATACAAGACGCTAGCAAGACCCGTGTTATTGACATATATCGAGAAACCACTGTACTCTTTATAAAGAATATAAATTCCTTTAAGAAATAGACCTTAACCCCTTGCTCCATAATATCGAGTCAGACTCGTGATGAGGATTCTAAACAGACTTTGGTAAATATGTATGTTACTAATTTTCCTTTAAATATCCTTTGGGGAAAACATAGGCGTACAATAAATATAAACTATTTTTTTTTCTATGAAATTCTGAATGATGAAGAATTTATAATCATTAGAATCTGAAAAGAAATAGTAGTGCAGAGGGTTAAACAATTTGCACTTGACTTAACGAGCTAGAAAAGCATAATTGATTCAAACAGAGTCGGTCAGACGAAAGTTTTCACGATACGTATGCATGAAAAAAAGAGAAAATATGATTTTAGAGATGCCAGAAGCAGCAAGCTGTAGCATACGGTGGATACCCTGAGTCTAATAGTATAATTGCTTCCGAAAATGATTTTGCATAAAAATACGATGTGCTTCGATGATCGAACGGAATATTAAACAGGAATGAAAATTTTATATCGCTGTCGTCAAAAGTTCTTTCTTTACGTGTAGTCTTAAATTGTCATCCACAACAGTACAATACAAGTTTTCTTCCTTCTGCATATATCTAATACGTTCAGAAACATAAGGTAAGCTTTCACTATTAATATGTGAACGAATGATAAATCATTCCTTTCACCAAACGATAGATGTTCTATTTTACGTTTTTCATACAGATTAAACAATTCCTTTCTCGTTTCCTTTTCGTCTTAAACTATTGTTCGCAACCGTACCAACCGGAGTTTAATAAGTATACTTAGGCGGAATCCCCGCACGAGCATTACGTAGCCGCGCGTTTTTCGCGAGTCCGTAGATTCCCGTTTCGCCGGCCGTTCCTGAAGGAAATCCACGAATATTACTTAGCGTGAGGAGAGAGCATCCCTGACCCCGGTTCGCCGTTCAGGAATCCTGTAATCCGCAGGACTCGAAGTTTCGCGATCCGCCGGGCTAAATGGAAAATTCCCCGGCTTCCGAATGTCGTTCCACGAGGAACGGATTCGTCCGGATGCGTGTACCCGATTCTTTTCGCAACGAGAGCTGGCTCCGCAAATTAACCCTCGCGATGCTCGCTGCCTCGGTATCCATTCCCCGGATCTCTCCCTTAACGGCTTTTCATGCTCTCGTTAAAGCGAAACCGCCACGGTTCCGCGGCCCGCGGATACTTTCACGTCTTCACCTCGCCGGGCTGAAATGCGAAAAAATTATAAACGCGGCAAGAGCGAATGTAACGCGTGAGAATGTACTTGGGGAATTTGTCTCGGGGTATGAATGCACTCGGGAATTAAAAAGATCACGAAGAAAAGTCTGCGGAGTGGGTCACCGCGTATTACCGCTTCGAGTTACACGACCATTATTATTCGTCGCGAATGGCGTCAAGAGGGGCAGATTTTCACGTTAATAGTTTTCTCGTCGATGGACGCGCTTACGAAGGTCATTAACATTTCTTAAAATGAAAACGTATACAGTCTTTTCTCGATATATTTCGCAAATACCTGGCTGGTAAAAGTCGGGAGCCCTCGGAAGCCGTGGAGTTTAAACATCTCCTGGACGATATACAGTGAGTCACGAAAGTATTCGAACGATCTGAACTGAAAAGTTTGAAGCTTAAAAAATACGAGTAATATTATGAATTACAAAATCTTACATTACAAGTCGATGTCACCAAGAAATGTTTCATAACTAGTGTTGACATTATCAAAGACACAATATATGTAATCATGATTCTCATACGTAATTATAGAAATAAAAGTATTTCGTAATTCATAATATAACTCGTATTTTTTAAGCTCCAAACTTTTTATTTCGAAGCGTTCGAATACTTTCGTAACTCGCTGTACACACGTCGCTAATGCGATGTAATAAATATGCCGCCTAACGCATCTTGATATTCTTTATCCTCTGCATAAAACAACATCGCGAACAGTATAATTAAAACATCTGCCAGGTCTCCCGGCCAAGAAGCATTGCACTTTCCATCCTAAATCCAGCGTCGTCTCAGCAAAGGAGTAGAGATTTTCTGTCAACGATCTCTCGACGACCTCGAGAGCATAAGCCTGCAGAAGGGTGAAACGGTCCGGGAACACAGCCGGGGAAGAAACAGAATTGGAAAGAATTAATTTATCGCCGGCTAGCTGGTAATCTGGGCTTGCGAGACGGCACGCGGGACATATAAGCCGGGGTTTTCGTGATCCCGGCGCGGCGTGGCGGTCGACGAAATGTTTTTCAGGATCATCGGGATAAGTCTCGAGATTGGATAGAAGATGAAAGAAAGCCTCTGCCAGCATCGGGGAGCACACACGCGGCGGGGAATCCGGCTCCGTTTAAGCTACTGGTGCTGGGCATTTGCTCTTTAACCACGCGGATCTATAGGAAATAGAGAGCAACACGGGGTTGCGCGTTTAACGAGCGCGTATTTACGGGCGCGTGTTCCCTTTCATTCGGCCGGTCTCTGAGCAGTTGGGGATCGCGTGGGTGTCGGTGCTGACTCGTCCCACTCACCTGGAGCCGGAGGGTCCGTTTTCATCGCGCTGGGAATCGCGTAATTTATAATGCAAGCGACGAGCAAGAAAGAGAGACAGAGAGAGAAAGGGAGAGAGAGAGGGCTCGCGAACTGCGACCGCGCGCAAACATTAAAAATTAAAAGGCGAGCAGGCGAGGAGAGCAATCACGGTCTCCCGGCCGCGTCGAAATTCCTCGGCGAGGATTGCACGCGTTACACGGGCCCCTGGACCAAGAAAAGCCCCGGGAGCGCGAGCTCGTAAACCGAATCTTAAACGCTGCAACGAACGTTCCTCGAGTCACGGGCCACGAAGAAAAAGAGCAGCCAAGTGAAAGAGAGAAAGAGTGGGGTGAGCGCTTTCTTCCGTGTGTTCCGCAGTCCCGGCGCGTACTCGTTTTATCCTGCTTGCAGAGATTAATTGGAAGGACAGGTTCAAAAGGTTAAAGAACACACGGCGGTTCATGCCGGCCGACGAAATAAAGAAAATCGAGGAACAGAGAGATGAGAAGAGGACAAAGTCCGCCGCAGTGCTGGAGGAACGGAGAACCGGCGGCAGAGATGAAGAGCGGAGAAAAGAGAGAAAAGCGGCCGTGGAACAGACCACTGAACGAGAGCGTCATTAGACGTCCGCGAATAAAGCGAGAAAGCCTTGGGAAGCGGAGGAAAAGGAGCGGACGCGACACCGGCACCGGCGCCGCCGCAGCTTCGGCTGAAAATAAAGGGAAAAAAGGGCGCGGGCCGAACTTCCGTTAACTTGGAGGCCGGTTTTTCGATTTGTCGTTAGTTTCGAACGTTCCTCGTTAAACCTGCGCCAGTGTGTTTGCATTGGATTAAAAGTCGAGTTTAAAGCTGGCCCCGCGAGTAAACAGTTCCGGCCGGGACACGGAAACTTACCGCACGGTTTTCATATTGCCGGATAATTGCCGGTCGAGGGATTGTCTTGTACGTTTCGAGTAATTAGTCGTTTGCCAATTTCTCGTTACACGCCTTCCCTCCCTCCTTTCCCGCGGCTTCGTCAAGTCGATCGAGCACTCCTCGACCGTTGTCTTCTCCGGCCCTTTTCATCGACCAAGGAACCGCGTTAGGGCTAACGACTACCGCCCGGCCGTTGTTGAAGTTCCAGTCGTTCGAGTTCAAGTTTGCGGAGACCTCGCCCGGCGAACTAATTGTTTTTGCCTCGGACACAATGGCGGCAGCCGAACACAGTCCGATCGTGCCGAACGAATCGATCCCCGGATAAGTGTAACCCCCCGCGAAATAGTCTCTTGATTAAATTTTCGCTGGCATGAGCGCACTACAATCGCACCCTGTTATTATCGGAAGATCGAACACAGGTAACGACCGGCAATTCCCGGGCCGCGGAGCATGGCTCCCTTGATAACTGGATATCCGCGACAGAGTTTCCCCGGTGAGACGGCTAGAGCCCTGCCGAAAGAAAGAGGAGAATACTTAACCTTCTATATAGTCTTACCGACGAGTCCTTTATTTGGATAGATAGCTCTATTCGCGAGGCCTCCATCGGGCTAAATAGCTCTATCGACGAGTTCTCCACTAGATAGCATCACTCTCGAGTTTCCCATCGGCCGCCTAACAGACGCTATTTCAGACGCGAAAACGCTCGACAGTTAAATCACCGTTCGGAACCCTGGTGCCTCGGTAACTTGGTCTTATATCGTTTCTTTTATTCCTCACTTCCGGTCTGTCGGACCGATATTCAAACTCATGCTCGATTACTTTACGATAAGTCGAATTACCTGGCTGATCTTCCAAATCCAACTAGATTCGGACATACTTAACTTGGAAGAAGAGGGGATAGCGATTTTCTTATTTCGAAATAAAAAGCGTTCTCTTATGTCGGATTAAAATTGTACGTATTGACTTATCTCCACCGCTACAGGTCACGAATGACATAGCAGGGTGTTACGGAAGGTGAATACAAAAATATAGAAAAGGGCTGAACCTGAGAACGTGTGATCTACGCCATTCTATTCGTTTTGACTTGCCGAACACAAAATGTATATGTCACTTTTGGCGCAAATGAATTGTTTTCGAGATATTCGTGAAAAACTACCGCTACTACTACGTGAATCCTGCGTATACCTACGCGTCCGTATACATAAGTCCTCTTCTATTCTACTCCTCAGCACGACGGCCAGCATTTGTTATTTTCTGTATGGAATATAGAAAGGTCAGAGAAAAACTAATTGAGACCAATACCAATTCAAAACTTACCGAAAATCCATTAGTTAGTAGCGTTGGTTTGGGTTAGTTTCAAACTTTACGATTCTCACATGAAACAATATAACATTTTATTATAGAATTTGCTAATATTAAGTAGAACTGGTTTGGATTAAATCCGCAGTCTACATACTACAGTTATGAACCTATAAATACAATTTCACCAATTATTCGGCCGAAAACCCAACGCTGTGAAAGAATAATTGCATTCACAAATCTGTGATGATTCCATTAAAATGACGATCACAACCGAGCGAACGTAAAGAGAAGGCAAGAGTGTAGCAGAACTTACGCAAGCCGAAAATGAGTGTGCCCAGAAGCGTGCGTTAATGGTCGCAAAATTTCGCAACGATCCGAGCCGGACAAAGATAACGATTGTTTTGCTTAGACGGTTAATTAAGGAGTACGTGTGCGCAGACGCAAGCGGCGAGCTGTGTGATTACGCTTAATTGTTTATCGCTGAAAGGAGTGCTCGCATGAATTTCCCGTGGAAAAGAGGTATCAGTTTTTGCTTCTTTCCCATTTCGCGAGAATAGCCAGCGATGGAGCGAGCACGTCGGGACGCGAATTTATTCGATGCGCTGCCGGAAGGAAGCAAAACGACTACGTTTCACGGTCGGTTATTAATAAACTCGTGCTATACGCAATATCGGCTATCAATTGCGTGACCAGCCCGATACAATTTCTGACAGGGAACGACGCGGATCTGTAGAGCGGAGTTATGCGAACGCGGGCTCTCTTTCGTGGACACGAACAGTATTTCGGTGCCAGCCAATCGTCGCTCCACGTTTGCGCGTTCTCAGAAGCGCGGGATCAATTGGTCTCCTTTAAAGGCGTCAAACGCGTTCATTTCCTTCCATTTCTCGTTTCACGTGCTACGCGCGCACGTCGATCTTTATCGCTTTTGTCGGAAGAGCTGAGGGACACATAATTCGAATTCATTGCGCTTCTGAGAAAAAAGTTCGTCGAGAGAGAGAGAGAGAGAAAGACAGATTGTTGTGTAGCGTCCGAACACATTGGAACTGCGATAAAAGCTAAGCGAGCGTTGATCAAAGCGGCGCACAGTGTCCAAATCGAGGAATTCACTGTCCATAAACATTTCAGCATTGTTTGTGAGTCCTTGGGTTCGTCTTGACACATGAGCTATAACATTATTAGATAAAAAGTATACAGCGACGATTAGAAAAATGGAGATGACATCAATTTTTTGTTTACAAAAAACTTCTTTTTTAATTTTTGCACGATTTTATAGAGAAAAGTGCACTGAAAAATAATGCGCTTTGATGCAATGCTGAACTATATGTAACTCAAAAGATAACCTTAACCCCTAGCACTACTACTTACTTTGTGATTTTAATGATTAGCAATTCTTCATCGTTCAGAATTTCATAGTAAGAAAAAGATAGTTTATGTCTATCGTATGCCAACGTAAAATTTGATTTCGGTTTAAAGGAAATTAATAACATATTTATTAGACTCTGTTCAGAATCTTTATCACGAGTCTGACTCGATATTGTAGGGGAAGGGGTTAATTAGAAAGATTTTGCTAAAATTGATCAGTGTTACTTCAGGGTCGGATTATACCAGCGCGAATCCTCCGTTCGCGTATCACCTACCGCAACGATCGGCTGATTGTAACAAATGCTCGAGGGATTAAGATCCTACACAGGACTCATCAACGCAGATGATCGTCCTGAGACGTTGCACTCGTTAAGCCGGCGACCCGTCGATTCATCGTGTCCCTCAACAACAATGACACGTGACGCGGGACGAAACATAGCACGGGGCTTCATCCAAAGACAGGTCCTGATCTATACGACGGGATCGATGGTTGAACCGTCGCGACGCGGCATGGCGGTACCCGGGAATAGGGATTGATGGAAAAGCCCTCTGGTGGGAAACGTGGGTGGTGCAGCCGCAAATTCATCATCATTACACACAGTCGCCATTATCGTGTCGGAGTCGAGGATCGTGGCAAGACAGGCACCGGAGAAGTGGATGAGGGAGGGGGGGGTCTACATCGAGTATTAGCGAACCGATCCATTTGAAGGGATCGATGATTACGCGCGGAATTTCCGAGCGCGGGGAGGAAGTGGCTCGGAGAAGGAAACGGGGATTCTATCGCGATGATGGTAACCCTCCGGTAGCTAATACGGGGTATGCGGCCGCGTACAAAGCGTTTATTAGAATGCAGGATCCGTCTCGCTACGTTACTGTGTTTCGAGGTGCCAGCACACCGCGGTAATTACCCTCCCCCGACCTCAGAGGAACTCGCCTCGCCTCTCCGGCTGCGGCGAGAGAGTCTTCCAATCGAGGCCACGGCGCACCTGTACACCACCGGATGCTAATCGAATTCCGTCAGCCAATCCGAAACGGGGTGAGCCCGCGCTCCGGACAAGAGACTGGGTCCTCTCTCTCTCTTGCCCTCTGCTACCCTTTCTCGTCCCTCTCTCGCCGTTTCTCGCAACCGGATCCCCGAAATATTTCGGACGGTATTTTTCGATGGCCTGCACGGACCATGGGTCCGACAACAACCGTGCGTGGACCGCCCGCGCAATTTATAACAGCGCCGTTTGAATTTAGCGGCGCGCGACGAGTCGGTCGTAGAATTTTAAACTACCCGCGACCCGACCCGCCGACAGCTCCTACAATGTGTCACGTACCGCGCGATTTGTCGCCGCACCGCTGCAAGAGATAATCGATATTGGCGGCGGAGATCCTCTCCAACTGTTCCGAACCTCGCTGCACAAGGAACCGACTGGTTTTCCTCTGCATCGGTGGGATTTCCTATTGTTTCACTTTCGAAAGTTGACGGTTCATGCTCCTTTATAACTGTTAGACTTTATTGAAATACGTAGTGGAATTCTACGATATTGCGTGTACAGTGTTGAATGCATGGATAGTTAAGTACATAGAACTGTATGACTGAAATACACCGGAATGGTTCTTTAGTAAAAATGGTGACGACGCGCTAGCTCGATGGTTTCCTTGCGACTGACTGCAGTCCTCGCTTTCTCTTTACCGTAAGGGTCGCTTATACCTAAGGACTGTAAACCGACCCTTAAACCTACGGTCATGGAAGTGGCAATCGTTGCACACCAACAATAACGCTCAGTGGCTCACCACTTTTTTACCATTTTCCAAAGTGTTTAGAATGCAATGGAAAAAGAGTTTGAACATCTATTGGGTTGTTATTTTGTTTTTTTCCCCATTAGAGAACGTAATTGTACTCTTCGTAGCCAACTTCAAACATAAGCCGCACTGTCATTATGTATTTTGACAGCTGATATAGCAAGGCTTGTTTCCGAGAAAGTTTGTTTGATTCTGCGAAATAGTTTTTGCTTGGTGCCCTATCAAATGTGGAAAGTCGGAAGCAACGTTTTCGGCGTATTTTACTTTTTTACTATCGAAATGGTAAAAATGTTGTTCAAGCAAGAAAAAAATTATTCGATTTCCATGGAGAAGATGTATTGATAGAACGCCAGCGCCAAAACTGGTTTGCAAAATTTCGTTCCGGCAATTTTGATGTTGAAGATGCACCATGTTCTGGAAGCGCAGTTGAAGCTAATAAAGACAAAATTAGGTAATTGGGTACTTTGGTACTTTGGTACTTTGGTGTTGCACCAAAAAGGAAAATATATAGTTACATAAAATATTATCTAAATTCGCATTAAATAAATACGAAATCACTTTCCGAATAATCCAATACTTTAATTGTTTTTGATTTTTCACAGTCTCACAGACTCAACTAGCACAATATTAGACATTAGGTGCTTTAGGGACGCGAGAGTTAGCTTCGTTGCTAATCTGATCGAATTCCAGGAGGATGACACCGCGACGCTCGCGGATCCATTCGTCAAGGCGTGTTCGTCTGCAAACTTTCAGGGCGTCAATGTCAATTCTACGACTTACAAATTGTCCCTGGGAGCCAACTTCGTATCCCGGAGTATTCGGCCGAGTTAGAACTTCCTCGCCCGCGGGCGCGAATCCTGCGGATATCTCGGCCCCTGCGACTCCCCGGGAATAGTCGAAACGAAATCCACACCTTTGGACCTTCTTTCTTTCTCCTCCTCCTCCATCCCCCCTGTTGTTCCCTCTTTTCGTTCGATCTACTTCCTGGGTTGTTCGCGTCGCCGACAAGTCTACACGCCTAGACAAAAAGATAGCACAAGCGTGCTATCATTTAGTTCTCAAGGATAAATCAAGAATTCTCTGAATTCTACCAATGGTACATAAACATCGTCTCACGGTAGTATATTATATAGCGACAAACTGGAACTACTCTGTCCGTACTTGTATTTATCAACAAACGTCGTGTAGCAGAGGTCGGCGAAATGATAGCACACTTGACTGTCTATTCGGATTTCTCACTGTTTCTACGTTTCGAGTCATCTAAACATAGCGTTGTGTATACACTCGGTCTTGGTAGAATTTCCAATCATCATTTCAAAGAAGAAATACAAGTTGGTTTATTCTTTACTCTATTGTACATAGAAATGGCGTTGGAGAGCCGGAGCTCTATTTGACCAAAACAAACTAGTCATACAACAATTTATAACAGATTTTCCTTACATGCTATTGAGCCGGTACTTACATACGCGAGTTAATCTTATTTACTTACTAAAGTGTTAGCGTATAATATTATGTTCCTTTGTCGATTTTAGAATCTAGTTTCTAATTTGAAATTTTAGCGGGGAGTCTCTTATTTTAATTACCTTATGTCAGTTAGTGTCTATTTCTACATTGCACTCTGTTATTAACCTGACGATAGTCCTAACAATGGTAGACTGTAAACATTTAATAAAAAAGAATTTTTTCAAACGCAGTAACTACAAGTAAATACAAGTTATCTTGAAATTAAGAAAAGAAAAGTTCGGTAATTATTTACATTAGGGGCTTCCTCACCGATTTTGATGACCGTCAAATATGTTGTCAAGGCAACGAGACATAGAATTCATAATAAATGCTTCATTTATTAAGATATGCTATCATTTCGCCGACCTCCGCTACGAGATTGTCGTTAATAAATACAAGTACGGACAGCGTAGTTCCAGTTTATCGCTATTTAACACTAGATTTACGAGACCCGTCAAAATGACGGGTTCTGGTACCTCTTAATTCACAATTATCGAAATTGTAAGGATGCATGAAGAAGATATTATTCAACAAACTGGTTTCTTTGGGTATATATTGTAAAAGGAACGGCTATAAATTTGGATACATACATTTTTGTTACTTTTATAAAGTAATGTAGAGTAGGCACATTTAGTGCCCCGTAAACCTACTGTTAACCGTTTGAGTGCGGAGAATTTTCTTACACATAGAAAGTGAAGCGCGATAGCGCTTCGCCGCACTCAAACAGTTAATATATTAACACATTACCGACCGGTAGCCTATTAATAGGCTTTTTGTCGCCAACGCTTACCGACCGGTAGCCTATTAATACGCTTTTTGTCGCCAACGCTTACCGACCGAGAGCCTATTAATATAAACAATCGATAAACAATCGCGATAAACAATCTTTATCGTTATATGAACAGTGTTTTGTTATTTAGTACTGACAATGAGATACGTTGCTCAGTTGCGTCAATTGCGTTGTAAGCTCCCACATTTTTATTTAATTTTGAATCTGCGCCTGAGCGGCCGGTCGGATGTGCGTATGCTGTTGAACGTATGTGTTAACGTAAGATGATATTTACGTACCATTTGTAGAATTTAGAGAATTCTTGATTTATCCTTGAAAACTAAATGATAGCACACTTGTGCTATCTTTTTGTCCAGGAGTGAAGTTGTAAACGATCGATATCCTATCACTTCGGCACACCGTACGTATTTAAACGATCGGCCGCGAGCGAATTTCACGAGCGATCGGCTCTGTGAGGGCTCGATATGCTCAGTGATCTCGAATCGCTCGGTCTTTGACTTCTCCCCGGACGGTGCCGGGCTTTGTGTTACTTTCGCCCGGCTCCTCGCGGCCCTCCTTTGCCACGGGTCACGAAAACAGGTCCAACGCCTCTCCTCCTCCCACCCCGATAGGGGAGCTGCGTTGATAACCCTTTGACCGTTCCGATTCACGCCTATCCGGGACATCCCGGCCCTCAAGGGGGACAGCTTTAAATGTCCTCTTCATCCGTGACCTCTCGCGCTCCCATTCATCCACCCTGCTTGGTCAATGCCAGGCTCGTGGCTAATGATCGAGAAACGCACACTGAATTCCCCTATTCGATAGTCGTGGGCGATTAGAAGAGATCACATGACGATTGTGTTTGCTTGATCTTGCAGTGACCTTGGAAAACTCTGTACAGATTACTATTGGAATTTTTAATGGTAACCTACACTTTTCATTACGTGGAAGCCGACACCAAGACGTTTATGAAACACTAGAATACTTTTGTTTTTGCGTAATTTATTATCGAGATATAACCTTGCATTCTCCTCTATGGCTTCTGACTTTCTTCTGAAATTTTCGAGCTTTTCTTCTTTGAACTGTTTGAAAACCATATACAGTGAATCCGTGATATATGTCGCCGAGACTGCTGAGTTAGTCGTCGCGGAATTACCCCCACTACCGCGAGGGGCCAAGAAGCTCGAGAAATGCTCCGCCGAGGAGTGTGAATCGCTATTTTTTTATCTCCCTAATGTAGTATATCTTCATCCTATTATGGCTTCTGAGATTTGGTTAAGCACATGTTTAGGTGGTGTTTCGCTACTTTCCCTACCTTTTTAATTTAGTGTGCCTTGTATTCGATTGTTTTTAATTGGCATAGTTTGTATAGACTTTTACTCTAGTTTAGTATTACTCCAATCATCATGATGGTTCCGGGTTATCCAGATCAGTGACTGGTAATTTATAAAATTATTAAAAAATCAGGAAATGCAACTAACGACCACAAGAGACGAGCATCTGGAGCCCAATGTTTTTCGCGCACCCGTAAAAACAAAAATGTCCGATAAAATAATGAGGATTCATTTTTATGCTCCTACTAAATTGGAAAAAGTTTTTCGTTTCCGAGTGGCAGAGCCGTGAACGAACGCTTTGTGGTTGCAAGCAGCTCGGTGAATAACGGTGTCGGCGGTATATAGTTGCGTATTATGAAACTAGTGATCGATCGGCGTTGTTAATAAAAGTATTGGATAATCGAACGATGGTCAATGGGAAGACAGAAACCGGGATGGAACGAACGAGGGAAAATGTTTCATTTACAAAAATTTGTTCCGACCAGATACATTTATGATCGGAACCAATGGCCCGGAAAGCTTATCAGAACTTTAATAAAACTCGCGGTGATTATTCGTTTCCTCTCCCATTTATAACAATCAGAAATAATATTCCATATCCTCCGATATCCTATAAATATATTTTATATTTCCTGATATTCCGTGACTGTGAAAATAGAATCATATATAAACTAATTCCTCTTGTTTCGCTCCAATTTGATCCGCGACCGAACGAAACGTTCCGGGAAAAAAAAAAAATAATTGTCCGCGAAGCGTTTTGAACGAATGAGAAACAATAGATAATTTCGTTGTTCCTGCGGTGCGCGAATTCTAGTTGTACCCGTATATTTGTCAATGTTAATTAGCAAATTTCCATCGAAATAACGATATTCAGCGGACGCGAGCAATTAGCAACGCTAAGTCGCAGTTTCATTAAGATGTTTTGTTTCAAAGCACAATGGACTCGTTACGCAGGTTTTTCTATATGCAGTCGCGTACGCCTCATCGTAAACACATTTTCATACGCCGCCGGTCCACCATTTTTCCGCTTTATGGGCCCCGGCGCTGCGTAATTTTGTCGTTTCTGGTTATTTCTCTTCCTGTCGTCGCCCGGCGTTTTAATAACGATTGTTTGACTACCATCGTCAACAAAATATAACGTGTCAAAACACGGACTGCGCTTTTATTATTCGCCGCGCGCGACGCACGCTTTTACTTTGACCCTTGAACTTGGCTGTTCAGCGCGGCATTAAAATTTGTTTGCTAACGAATTCGTCATTTCAGGACGCGTGGTATAATAATCAAGTTTCGTAACGGTGTTGGAGGACCGTGCCTTCGTACAATCATGCGTTATATTGCACATTAAGACTTTGAACGACGCGACTCCCAGAAATTGCAGACGAAATTATTTGTCCAAATTAAAAAATCACTCGACCGTGACTGTGCTGCGACTGCTAACTTTTCAATTTTCCTTTTGTTTCATATTTAAGTTTTGAGATTGTCGCGTTGACTGCTTAAATGTTTAAATCAAGAGGAAACAAATCTAGAGTTACACGTAAGTCAGAAACGCGGAATAGAAAGTTGTCTGATGTGTTCCACGTGTTATAATGAACGGGGAAAGACGGATGTGTTGGAAGTATTAATGGGTTCATGTCTGGCAAACTTTTCTGATCGATTATCTCGAACACGAAGGGATGTATGAAAGACATTCTTAATGCGGAGTCATTCCTTTCGAGTTGCACACTCCTGCGAACGAGATGATTCTGAAAGAAATTCTCCAATTTTCAGCTTCTCGCAACAGCATATTGAACTCTGCTTTCAAGTTTCTTTAATCAATCATCAGTCATTTCGTTAATCAATGAAATTATGAAATAATCAAGTTCAGGGAATCTCTAGCCGAAAAAGTAACAAAATGTTCTTGAAATTTATCATATGCTAAACCGTGGCTCGTCTCATCTGGACAATCGAGGAAGAGGGAGCTATGTCACAGCACTCATTTTGTGAGTAATACTCACGTGGAAAGTGTAAAGATGGGGCTACAATTTTGTTAGGTAAAATATTGAATATTTAGGCACCGAAAATCTCACTTTTTTTTAATTTTTTGGCAGTGGACAATGGAATGAAATTTCTTTTTATATTGATATTATAATCTCATGTATATTAATCTTTAACAATATCGTTTTATTGTAGACGTCCATCGAATTTCCAGTGTATCGGCGTTTTTAAATGAAGTTGACCATCGCTGTTTTATTTTATGTTGTATATTATGCAGAACCAAGTTGTGATAAAATGATGAGCGCATTTTGGTGCGGGAAGGTTTCAATAGTTAGTGAGATTTTCCGGCCGAAAACGCATTGCGCTTTCATGCGATTCCTGGTACAGCGGTATCAATTGTTTCCGACATTTATAACCTTTTTATAGAGGTCGGCGGAACGATAATGCGCTCGTTTGTCAGGTCAATCGATATTACCGGAACAGCGGCGGCTCTGAGCCCGCGTTCTAAGGAGCTTATCACTGTTTTTATAAACTTCATCGGATCGATCATCGAGAAGAAAGAAAAAACATCAATTCCGAGCAGGCATAATAAATTAGACGCGGCCGTGTGGTGGATACCGTCGGTGTCGCTCCGGCTTAAGAGAACCGATAAATAAACAATGACGAAGGGGGCGTTGAACAATTTCAGCGACACGAAGGCGACACGCTTTTAGTCCCGGGCCGGGATAAAACTTTCACACCTGGCTGAAACCACGGGGTCGAAAGTCAAAGACACTCATTATGCTTGCATAGCAGGTCCAGTGGATCTATTTTGTCGTTTATAACCTAGTCGGCGGTTTCAAAACAACGGCGAAAACAAGACGTATTTACGTCGTCCGAAGCGAAGAAAATGCTTTCAATTCTTGTCGTCTGTTCGAGCTCGAGTTATCGTTTCATTCTTTCATCTCGTCTCCATTTTCGATGAGAACTATGAAAAATAGACAATACTTTATTCACTTCCATATGTTCCTTCTTGAAATGGAGGCGATTCAAAGATTTCGAAATTATAAAAGTCAATTGCGCAGAAAAGGAATTACTGTTTTAACCCCTTGCACTACTTTTTATTTTGTGATTATAATGATCAGAAATTCTTCATCGTTCTCGTAGAAAGAAAAATAGTTTATATCTATTGTATGCCCATGTTTTCTCCAAAGGATATACAATATCAACTACAACAAAATATAGTTTTATTTCGGTTTAAAGGAAATTAGTTTAAAGGAAATACATATATTTTATGTGCCCAACGTGTTACAAGTATTCTTTAATATTTTACGTTCGCTTTTTCAATGTTGACGCTCGAATATTGCGTCCGTGCATGTTTACAACAATTTCATATTGTTTGCGGTTGCCGCGTCAGCCAAGCCGATATTTCAGAATGCTGTTTTCTTCGTAAGGAACTCCGTATAACAAAAACCGCAACATTACTAATCCAATGTGAATGATAAGAGATGGAAGAGGAATTACAGAGGTACGGAGCGAATAATGAAAAAGAGAAAATATATAAAGTCTAATAAAGAATGAGAAGGCACGAGAAAGATGAAAAAGAAGATGGAGGGCCAACCCTAGAGAACAAAGTATAAGTGAAAACGAAGAGAGGAAACTAAGACAACCAAGATAACGCGATGAACGAGCCAGATGTGGCGATCTCAAATACCCTGTGGAATAGAGGAAAATGAAACTCACCTTGTATATTACTAACAATATATCTTTTTTATTAACACACACTTAAAATCCCACTGAACAAGTTTGGGCAACAGTGATATTTCTCCTACGACTGGCAGAAACTCTTTGTCGACAGAATTCATTTCTCCACACCTGAAAGAACCACTTTCATAACAATAATATATTTCTTGAACTGTGATTGTCAGTCAGCATTTAGTATGTTACCTGAAATTAATTGTTCTTCTTGGCGCAAAAGACTATGTTATTTTACTCATGATGAGTCTCTACTAGAATCTAATTTTAAGTAATTTTTCATTACCCCTTGGCCTACAATATCGAGTCAGACTCGTGATGAAGGTTCTGAACAGAGACTAATAAACATGTATGTTATTAATTTCCTTCAAACCGAAATAAAATTCTATTTTGTTCTAGATGATATATATCCTTTGGAGAAAACATAGGCATACAATAAATATAAACTGTCTCATTTTTCTCTGAAATTCTGAACGATGAAGAATTTCTAATCATTATAATCACAAAATAAATAGTAGTGCAAGGGGTTAATGATTCAGAAATGGTAATTAGAAGGGGCGAAAGTGTCAGCCACGATATTGACTAAACGTTAAAACCTCTTGTCCAAGATTGATACTTCAGTCTATCATAGAAGATAGCCAACGATAATCAATTTTTCGAAACACATGTTTGTCTCGTGTACAAAATTCTCGCTAGAGCCGCCGTAAGAAAAGTTTCTCGAGAAAACGCATTCCACCTTCTTAGGAGACATCGCATGTCTGCAGAATTTCAGCCCAGTCATTCCACTCGTTTCTCCCAAAAGAAAGTACTGCTCTGAACTTGCGGAAAAATTTAATAAAAAACTGAAGGTGGTCTTTCGACGGGGCGAGAAGAAAATTACATTTCTGTTAAAGACAAGGTCTACTCATTGAAGATCCTGCAACGCCATTGGCGCATTCCACTTTCTTAATGGACGTCGCAGGCCTGCAGGATTTCACCTCGGTTCCTCCGTTCGGTTTTCCCAAAGAAAAGTACTAGTCGGAACTTAAGGGAAAATTTGATAAAATGTCCTAATTGGTCTTTCGACGAAGAAAATTAGATTAAAGTCACAAGGCTGTGAATCATTTATTTCCGCGGAATCCGACAGTTCCGATGATCCAGCGATCCTTGTGCGCGGAGGTGCAGACTACACCGAAATATCTCGGAAATTCTCTGTCAATCGAGTGACAGACAGCGGCAATCATCGTGGTCGCAAAGACTCGGCACGGAATATCGAAGCACATTCGGTCCTCTAACGCCTCTGACCACGTACAGGACGATAGACCCGATATCGACGTGTCGGAGCCGCGAAAGGAAATCCTCGGGCGCGCAACAAATCGCCTAATCAAGTAGATATATGAGTGATGCCGGTGCGAAATTGGTTCTTGGCCGCGAGTAAATCTCACGCGTGTCAGCGCGAGACGGCCATTCGAGGTGTCTGGAAAAAGGTGGACCCGCTGGATCGATTTCGTTCGGGATTTATGCGGCGATTTTTTACCGGTGATACCCGTGGAAAAGCCAGCGATGGCGTCGCGACGGAGCCGGGCCCCGGCCAGAGACACCGGCACTCTTTCATTTCGAAGACCACCGTCGGAGCATCCGTGTTATTAATGCGGCCGACGCCGTCACTGGAACTTCTCGCTAATTTATTCTGACGATTCCCAGACATACTTAGGCTCCCGTATTAAGCAGGCCGAAACTAAAACAAACTTTGTAGAAAATTCAAATTTTTATTTCTTAATTTATTATGTGATCTCCATCCTTATCAAGGACAGTTTGCCATCTTCCCTGCAAACATTTCCAATCCCCCTCTTATAGAAATCCAGGGTTCGTGAAGCAAAATATGACTCGAGGTGCCTCCTTACATCTTCTACAGAAGTGAAAATGTTTTATTTCTTAAATAATGCTCCAGAGATCTGAAAAGATGATAGTCAGAGAGATCATAATCACCAGCGGCAAACCTTCTGAACCGACGTTGGCACTTGTTGATTTTCAACACATCTCCATAAACCTTGCAAATTTTCTTTGTTGTTATCGTTGCATTAAATACCGCGTGAAAATGAAAAATTATGCAATGATGATCCTCGGAAGGTACGGACGTCGCCATTTTATTACAGAGTTGTAAAAAGAAATGATACTTTTTAGAATATTTTGAACACAGGCTGCTTTACCGAAAACTGTAAAAGAATACTAACTGTAAAAGATCTTGAACGATCGGTACAGAACTAAAGGCAAAACAAATTCTTCGAAAATAATTAATTACTTATGGATAGCCCTTTAAAACATTTCTAACGGGACAAATATTTTCTCCGCTTCTCCTTAAAATTCTACATTGTTTGAACCTCAGAAGGAGGACCCATTTTTTGAAAACATTTTATCCAGGCTCATCGACTGTTTTATCCCTTTGCACTCGAAGCTATTTTAACTCCAAAACGAACAATTTCTTCCGAAACTGTGTATACAGTTATATATCCTGTCAACCAGGTTGAAACTGTTATCCAGGCCGCGCGAGTCCTTTCTGAATCAGAAATCAGCCCGGTGAAAAGTGACTTGAAAACAGTGACCCCTTTGCCGGCGCGCCGGCAACGAACTTCCTAATTTTCAGCCGCTCTCGAGTTTTTCGCTCGCTTCCTGCTGGTCTTATTTAAATTTTAAGGGCCGGTCGGATTTCACGGTCTAAAATTGCAATTATCTAGACCCGGGACCATCGTTACGTCGCACAGTGGCTCGATTATTCTTGGAGCTAACCGGTCTAAATTATCTTTCCACGGTTTTGAGCCTGTTTCGGGTTTTAATTGTTGGAACACGAGTCAGCTTTCTATTACAGACTATGATTTTTTAAAAAAGTGTTAAGAACAGATACCCGACATCCGTTTTCGCAGTATATTCCTTGTAAAAGATCACAAAACATTGCCCAGTAAGCTATTCTTCCGCAATGGTTTCCAAGATATTTCCAAGTCTTTCAGATATGGTCGTTTAAACGTTAAAAGTGTGGAAGCAGAGGCTCTCTTGATGTTTTTTCGATGAAGTTACAAGAGTTCGAAGACTTGAATTTCATGGAATAGTATAGTTTCAAATTTTTCACTTTATTAACTTCACTATTTTCTGATAGGATTCTGTATTTTTCTATTATGATAAATATACAATTATATCCGTTTTCGCCACTATCAGCAATCAAAAAATCAGATGACAGCCTCGGTCTTAAGAGGGTAACCTTGTGTAAATGGCCTGTTAGGCCATAATTTTTACATATTTTTATTCGCAGTAGGACAGCGCGTATCCAGAGCACAAAATTCTTTCGGCAATGATAATGGTGAAGTTGGCGGTCGGACTGAATTACGTAATGCACTGAAAAATGAAAGGGAAGAGTAACGGGATTGCTCGCTCGTATTCTTCATTCCTCCTACTGCTCCCCCTCCCCCCACACCCTCATTCCTCCCACGTGCATTTTCAATATTGAACTCCGCGTCTTACTTTCTTCGCTACGGCCGCGTCTTCTTGTCTTCTTATTTCTTCCTTCGGCCGCGTTCCCGATACAAGCGCGTAAAGTTTACGGGTTTCGCTTCTCCGAAACTATTAAATATAACGGCAAAATTTTGTTTTGCATTCGGGGAACTTGTCGGGGCGCTAACCCCCTCCCTCCCCCTCCTCCCGCCCCACCTACCCCCCGACACCCACGTCTCCGCGACGTCTGCCATTAAATTTGATAACATTTTTCTGTCCGGGCCCGAGAGTTACCGGCTCCTAGTGTCTTTCCGTTCCCGTTCGACCGTTCTGTTCTGGTCTATTTAATCAGAGATAAGCTCCAACCGGCCCCCGAGCTGTAAATTAATGAACTACGGAAGACCGACTCGAGATTAAACGGACTCCTGCTGCAGAAAAAGATCCCGTAATTGGAATGACTTGTCCATCGACGACGACGGATTCTCACATACGCTCACAGTTTCCGGAAACACGTTTAGCTAACTGTGGAGCCTGATTTCGAAAACCGTATTATTTTTCTTCGCAGACGCAGTGGTCAGAAATTCTTTTTCCAGTCCAAAGGGACTCTTTTTACCCTTAGCACTCGAATGACGACTGTAAGACGCCACTAAAAATTGCTGTATCATTATTAAAAATATTTTTTACGTTATTAAAGTTTGTATTTAATAAATTACTAAACATTTCGGTAATGTACGAGTAAATTGCACTATTTTGGTATGTATATATAACATGAAAAATGTACATGTAGAGGGGACATATTCTAGGTCGGAAGAAATGTTTGATTTTGGAGTTAAAATAGCTTCCAGTGCAAAGGGTTAATTTTAGTACTAGATGCGATATCGAGTCTTTCGATTCAGAGACTCCTACCGATATTATGCCGTAAAAATAGTGCTCGTTCTAAATCTGTGCTTAAAAATACTTTTGAAGTTACTGTGAACTGCTTCTAGAACGTACACGACCAGAGAATGCACATTATCAAGATGAGATGCTAGACCCATCTTTGTAAAAGAAGTATTAGATACTTTTGAAAAGTTGAGACACGCAAAACCATTTTTCGCCCATTTGTGTCGGTAACGTGGTCATTCTACCTTGTCGCGAATCTACGGAGTCTTATTCCCCTGATCGGGCGACGCCGCTGTTATATTGGTTCGATTTCGCGCGTGCATGCATCCCCGGCGCAGCTGCTACCAATCTTCTCTCCTCTGCGAAAGTAGCCGAGTATCGGGTCCCCTTTGTTTCCAGAGCAGTATCGTTGATCGCGGGCATGGAATAAAGAAATCCGCAGCGCGAGTAGCGTCGTCTGGAGTCTAGAGTATCCACGGATCGGCGGCGCAAGGCCGGTATCGAGTGTCCTGTACCGTTCTACACATTCCACCGCAGAAAGGATCCACGGTTTAATCGTGGCCTGGGACGGACGTCGAGTTTGATGGAGTATCGGATGGCGTTAAACAAACGGCAAGTCACCGCATCGCGCGGATCAGATATAATTTCGGGTCGAATTCGGGGACGCGCAGCATCGACGCACAGAGGCGCCGTTTACATTGCCGTTCTATGTAGAATACCTGCTGTAATAAGGCAAAGTCAATATTGGGGTTTAGAAACCAGCAAACAAAGATTCCTAAGAGCCAGCAACGCCATTGGCGCATTTTACCTTCTCAAAGAACGTCGCGGAATTGCGCATCAGTGTCTTCACTCGGTTCTCCTAACGAAGAGTACTGTTCTGAGCTTAAGGACAAATCGATAAACAATCCGAGGTGGTCTTTCGATGCAGAGAGAAGAAAATTAGATCTCTGTTAAAGACGAGATCTACTTCTTTGTGGTATATGTTGTACAATTTTTTTTAATGGCAATATGAAGAGCTTTATTTTTTTTTATTTAACACACATATGCACGGAAGTATACAGGATGGCCTAAGAATGTTGCATATTCTTGGAAGCGATGATTCCTGACGCAATTTGAAGTAACTTTTTCCTTCGCGAAAATGTTCTCCGCGGCTTCGTTAAGGAGTTATTAGCGAAAAACACGGACCAATCAGAGCGCGGATATAGCAGGCAGATTCTGATTCAGCCAATGCAAACGCTGCGCTCAGTGGGAGCTGTCGCCGAGGCGGGATACCTCTGCTATAGCCGTGCTGTGATTGGCCAGTGTTTTCCGTTAATAACTCCTTAATAAAGCCGCGGAGAACATTTTCGCAAAGAAAAAAATTACTTGAAATGTGCTCAGGAATTATTATTTTCAAGGTAGTACAACATTTTTGGGATTGCCTGTGTATATACATATACTCTTTTATTACCCACGATTTGGAATAGCATTTTTAAAAAATTTTAATGATCATAGAAATCGCGTTATTTTGAAGACGAAAATCATTGTTTACTAAAAACTTCAAACGGTTCTAAAAACTAAAGTAATTAGAATATCGAAAAAAATCCAATTGTAGAGTATCGTATAGTGTTCCCGGAAAGTTTGAAGAAAATTGGTCGTTTAAAGGAAACCTAGTTTCGAGAAAAATGTAAAAGAATCTTTGACAATTTTCCAACACGGCACAATTTGCTGGCATATAAAGTGCTGTAACTTCGCCAAATATTCAAATTTTGAAATATCCCTTTGACATGGGGTTCTGTACACTTCAAACTTGAAGACCCGGCAACGTCACAGAGTTTGATGGAGTATCGGTCGGCGTTAAACAAACGGCAAGTCGTCGCATCGCTCGGATCAGATATAATTTCGGGTGGGATTCATAGGCGAGAACGGGGACGCTGTCAGAGAGAAGAGGGACAGATCGGGAATGCCAAATCGGGGGATGGGAGTATGCGATTTATCACTCATCCGGGCGAAAACGGCCGTAACACCGGTACCATATAATTGCGCGCGGATCGTCGACCGGTAGTTATCGCCGATAACCAGAATCATCGATCGCGAACGCCCCCTCGTTTTACGCACGATTTTCGATTACCATTCGTCGCGTTTACGGTCGGTCAATAAATTCGACGATGTATGTAGATCGGAAACTCTTGGTTGACGTGCAGAACGTTCGTCATAGCGAACGGTCAATTATAATCTGGGCCAATTTCCACGACGCGCGATGCTGGTCGCTTCCCGCATTGTCCGATTTTTTCAGGTAAACAACCCCTTCAGACCCCCGATCGCCGTACTAATATACTGGCGGGTCAAATAAAGTTTTGTAAGCTGTTCTTTGTTTGCGAAAACGCGAAAAAACAGCGATTTCGGAGTTCTTTCATTTTCGAGGAGTCTCGAGAAATCTCGGACAGTTAAATGATACGAAATATACATAATCAGTCGATTATAATTTCACAAAGAACATGACAACATACTGCAACCACTGTTTGCCACCAACTGCTTGCCACCACTGTTTGCCAACTGTTTGGTTGTACGTTTGTTTGTGTAAGCCAGGACATAATTTCCTCTGCTCTTTCACAATGATTGCTCTATATGTCGTATCGTCGCGGAGAAGAAGATCGGGGCAAATGCAGGGATTAGACGGAATCAAGAACGGCGTCGCGTCTACGTAATACGTCTCGGGACGCGAGATTTATCCGTCGACGGGGAAATGAAAAATGTTTCATTCAGATTCCCGGGGTGGCGGCCTCCGCCGCGAGAAGGCGATAATTCGCACACGGCGTTAATGGACACGGATCCAATTAAAGGCGACGGGGGAAACTTTTCCGGGCGTATATTCGGCGGCGTTAAGTGCGTTTTAAAATTCGACGCACGTACCCGCCAGGACGTCCGCGGATCCTTATCGTCGGTGATGTAATAAAATGGGGCCTGAGTATTGTTCAATTCGCAGGACCAGCGAAAGGAAGAAAGAACTCGTATTTCTCACCGGGACTCGGCTGCACGGTCGGGGCGAAGATTACGCTAGTTTCGCTTCGCCATTCGCTGGAAAAATTCTCGTCGACTATTACTCCCGATCGTGCCATTTTTATCATGCGCAACTTTCTCGAACCAGAGAGCCGTTCTATTTGTTTATGGGGAGCATCGTTCACTAATATGTTGGTCACCACTTTAGGTTATGGTCAGGCAAGTTTAAACGTTCCTTGCACGTGTTCTATTCGTTGTACATACTATTATTGAATTATTCAACGCAACGATAGGTTGAAATTTCTAATTGCGGCGGCGCAATTGTGGTCGAAAATGACAATCTAGGCGGACAAAATGATTTCAGCATTATTTTAAGACTTGGAGCCTTGATATCAGGTACAACAATGTGCAATAAAAAAATACACAGTGGCAAATAAAAGATTAAGGTGACCATCATTTTGTATTAAGAAAAACAAGTTTTGTAATTATTTTCTCTCGAGCTATTGTTCCAAACATTTTTTCGTCAGTGTTACGTCCCGTGGCACAGTTGTCTGTGTTTAGGGATTGTAGGTGGAATTAATTAGAAAGATTGAAATTTCGAATATTTCTTAAATCAAAATCGTTTCCTATCGTTTCCTAGTAATTTCCTTCTTTACGTTTACGTATTTTGCTAATAATAATTGGTAAATAATAAAAATAAAAATTAATTTCCTTATCAGAAACATCTAAGCTTGTCAAGGGCATAAATTCGAAGTTATGTGGTGAGCCGAAAATTTTCAAATTAATTCCACCAATATTGAGGAAATAGACCACCCTGGCGGCGATCGCAGGGCGCAGATTGGACTAGTATCGCTCGAGTCTCCCGTAAAAACTATTCGTGTCAGATTGGAGAACCTGGAGAATGAAATCCCAAGTACATGCGGGGCTGGAGAAGCCGGACTCTCGACGCGATAACGCAATCTTTCGGCTGCGTATCATAAACTCGCGTGGGCCGTGGATATGGTGGAGGAAAAAAAAAAAGAGAAATGACTGGGGATGACCGAGAGGGGTTGCGAGACGGTATGGTTGATAGTAGCCGGCGCATGTGTTTAGACCGGCTATAAACACGGATATCGGGCCGGTACGAAGAATTTACACGAACACCCTTCTGCGGGTATCAGGTTTCGTGAAAGCTCGGCGTCTAGGAGAGGCTCGCGTGCTCGGTTCAAGAGCTGCCCGAGGAAACAAAATCAATTGGTCGCTAAAGGTCAGTGGGTTGCTACCCTCATCAGAGCTCGTCGAGAGGCCGCTCCTCGACTTTCCGCTGAAATCTTTTCACGCGACAGAGACGAGCACCGGCTCCGCGATCCGCTCGATTAATTAACCCTCCACCGTTCGTTCTGCCTGATCCACGGAGAACAGCGTTATAACTTTCTTCCCGTTCTACTTTCTCGCGGCTACGTCGCTGTTCAAATCAACGCTTTTCTCGCTTGTATCGGCTTTATTTCAAACTGCAGCTGATCTTATTCCAAGCAGATTAATCCTTTGCACCCCCAAGTCTTTTCCAATTTTCTTCCCGACAACTCGTTTTAAGCGTTTCGTCTAAAGTGTGCTTCGAGAGAGTAAAATGCAAGAAGGTTGGAGAACTACACAATATCATACATTTAATTTTTTTCAGTTTCTATTTTATTAATTGACTTACTTTGATTTCATGGAATTTTTTAGCTTTCTTGTTTGGCGATCAAAGTGTTAAACAAAGGGAATCAAACGTATTACATCAGCCCGTTACAAGTATAACGAGTGTAACAAGTGGTAAACTGCTATATCAATACCGTAGGGCACAGCGATACGACACAATAAAACCGTAGGAGTACACTTGAAAATTCGAAGACCGTCTCCGCCGCGAAGCGTAACGTCGATTTCCATTCAATAACGGCGGCAAAGTTCAATCGAATTCGATGACCGTGCGCGAACCAACGACTATCTGGCAACTCGCTTACAGTTGGCAACGGTAAAGACTATCCGAAACCGACTGGCAACTCGCTTCAAAGGATTCGGCTTGCCAAATAACAGTAGACCAAAGAAAGCAATTGTATTCTGAACGATGGCGAGACAGTTATGGTCACCGTTGCAAACATGGACGCTCAAAGACTGAATTAAACCCGGCACAGCGGTTTCTAGTCCGGCCACGGAGGTTTGTTCCGGTAGAATCGAATAAACCAGGCCACTTCTGCTTGCAGCGTGCATTTAATTTCGTATCAGTGGCCGAAACTATTCGCGTTAGTTCATGCTTATTTGCACGGCCGGAAAGAATCCTTGGCGAGGAACCGTTTCATCGCGAATACCGACCGGATAAACACTATATTGTTCGCGACGAGCGTTCCCGTCTCCTCTCTAATTCAATCTTTCGACCCCCAGAATTTCGTTTACCGACTGTTTCTATTCCGGTTTTTGCGGGTGTCCTCGAACTCGCTATACTGTTCCTGCAACGCCGAGATACGCGAAACAGTGTGCACGGCTTAATTAATACGAAATATTCGTTTGCCGAGCAGCTACCTACGACAACGGGAAGTCGTCGAGACGATCCGACGCAACAGGATAACTTTGTACGGTGACGTCTCGATGCACAGCGAAAGAGATGTACACGACAATTGCGAATACTGTATTCTCACTACCGATCGTCGAGGACTGCAACGTGACACAGGATCAATTCTAAATCAATGATAAAACATTTTTTTCTAGCTATTCCTTTGCGAAACTTTTACTAATTCACGAGGGTAAATCAAAAATTATCTACACTCTTCATTCTACAATTTATTTACATGAAGCTACGGTTTCACTATACACATCACTTTTCTACGTAATTTCCCTTCTTGTCAAAGGACTTTGCCCAACGGTCAACAAGCTGTATTCCTTGCAAATGCAGTGACTTCTCTATATATGTCGCCAAGGCCTGGATGATAAACGTCGCGGAATGATTTCCACTATCGTAGCGAGAGGCCCACTACCCTGAGAGGCCTCGGACACGATTTATTGTAAAAATCAATGAAGATTTATTCCAACTCTGTGTTCGATTCGTTCAGATAATCGAGCTTCTACTGTATCGTGAATTAAACTAGTGGATGCGATACAATAGTGGCGTGTTTGGTGTCATTTCAATCGGAAAAGTGTCAGAAATGGTTTACTAAAAATGTCATGATATAATTAGTGACAAGAAAAGAGTTTTGTCACTGAAGAATTAATATTTGCGACAAGAGATCAAGGAATAATGTCTCCACACCAAATATGTAAGCGGCATTTCGATTCCGATCTTGTCAGGTACATTGAGACATTACCGTAATTAGTTGATAATCTCGGATTCCTCCCCCTCGACAATTTCAGATTGACGTCAGGACTCGTGGTTTGTCATACCACCATGTCGTAAGCTCGCGAAACGTTTATAGCTCGCGAAGCGTGCTCCCGAATTAATCGTCCCGCGGCTGCGAAACTGGTAGAATTTTTTTCTCGGAACAGTAAACTCGCACGCGCCAGGCCAATACTCTCGTCCCACGTCAATTGAGAACTTCCGGCAGGAAGCACGTAATCCGTCCCGTTCGAATTTGTTGTTCAGCGCGATAATAACGCGGACTAAGTTTACCGCGTCGCGACGGAAAGTTAATTCGATTACACCGGTGGCCGTACGGAGCGCGCCATCGCAACGACAAATATGTCATGTTAATTAAGCTGCCGCTCGTTTAAATCGACGCGCCATTGTCAACCGTGACCCCGTTCCACCGGTGAATCACCGTCATCCGTGTAACACGCGTATACATGACTTCTCAAATATTAATACTTCGCGTTAATCGTGATCTTTGTCATCAGGTTTCTGTTTCGTTTTTGCGCGGCTTTGGGTTCTGTTGTACGAGGTGCCTCATTTTCCATGTAGAACATCACTCTGACAAAAAGGATGGTATATCTTTATTTTTTCAAGGTCGCTTCGCATATTTTAAACGGAATACCATACTTTTCTTTTTAAATATACTACTAGAACATCCCACGTAAACATTTCTTGTAGGGACCGGTGCAAAACCGAGTGAGTCAATCTATTTTTGTCGTCATTGCTGATCGAGGAGACACTAATTATTGAAACAAATTTCTTAAGTTACTTCTATGACAAAAACAATTATAATGTTGATTTTTTGTTATTCTTCTATATTCCTGGCAATAAATAATGATTTACACAAAACTTGTGGTTATTGGTTCAGTTTAGCTCCTTACTGTATAGAGAAATCACTGTATTTCGTATAGATTATGAACCTTTAACTGTATTACCTACATAATGTAAATATCGTCGTATGTTCAGTAATAATTACAACTTGAAATAATTCATTAAAAACTATGAAATAGCCACCCCAATCACCAGATTTGAACCCCATAGAAAAATTATGGGACGAACTGGACAGGCAGGTACGGAACTCTTTTGCCCTACTTCGAAAACACATTTATGGGATATTTTGGAACGAGAATGGAATAATAAAGAACAGAAAAAATAGTGGAAACTGTAATGAAGAAACGTGGCGGATTCTTCGTTGAAAAGAAAATATAAATATTTCTCACTTCTTGGTAAGATTTTTGATATATGAGTGCAGCATCCTTTCCTTGACATGTAAACCTTTACATAAAGTTTTCAACGATTATTTCACTTTTACAGAGTTGTGAATACAAATATGATCACTAGACTGCGGATGTTTATGCAATTTTTGTAGACGTATTTTAAGGAAGTGGAGTCAAATAAAATTTCATTCTCAGTGATAGTAGCCTTTGTAGGTCGGAAATAAATAAAAATCGTATTGCATTTTGTCAAGTTTTATACTGTAGCATTTTTTGAAAATTTTCGGAAGCCGTAAATGCATAGAGGTCTAATGATCACTGTCCTAAGGCTTATGAGCGGTATTGTAAGTCTTTGAAATAACCTTGAGGTAACCCAAGGTTGCAGAAATGAACAACTTTCAAAACAGACAGGAATCCTTCGCTCAACCTAACACGGGAAAATCGTATTATTTACTAATGACCCTAATGATGATAAATCGAATAGCCGAAAGCGGAGGTAAGGAGAAAAACGCGGGAAAAATGGCTCGGTTGCGTTTCCAGGACACGAAAGACGGTGGGGAACACGTGCGGCAATTGATTGAGACGCGGACCGTTTTAAAGGGAGCGTTTAAACTGTGCGATGCGCGTTAAGCTGCAGTGCGGAGGCGTGTTCCTCGTTAGAATTTTTACAGGCCGAGGGCTTAATGAACCTGGTAACACGAACGCGTTATTTTCGGGGTGAAAGATTCTTCCGTTATGAAGACGTTAATTGCGCCTCTTCCCCCCGCTAACCCCTCTGTTCGCCAACCTCGCTCCTACGGTTAATTGCGCCCGCGTTATCCGGCGCGAGAGCGCGGCTAACTACGTAAACGCGGAACAATTACTTAAACGGAATACGGTGATGAGATGACGAGCTTGAACGGCCGTGGCCCGTGTGCCTGTAACGCCGAAACAATTACGCGTATACCAGCGGACGATTAACGCGCTTTTATAAATGACTACGGGCTGCAAAGTGAAGAGATCGTTGATCTCCTTGGGCCCTGTTTAGGGTGGGCAGACACGCGATCCGGACATTGTTGCGACGCCGGGAAATTGAGCCGCGCGGGGAGCTGGCTTGTCGGGCATTGTAATTTTAATTTAACGACGTATAAAAATGTTATTAGCCCCGGGGACACGTGTATAAGAAGCGGGTGATAAAACCCGGTAATAAACTCGCCATTAGACGTAGGAGTGGTGGCGTAAATTGTAGCCGACACGGAGCTGCACAGATACGCGGACTGCAATAAATAAAATGTAACGAACTGGCACTTCACCGTGCGACACACTCCGGTGAACGGACACCGCTCGGCCTATCGAGATTAAATTTTCGTCATTTTCGCTGTAAATGGCTTTTTAGATTTTGCACACGCTTCGTTCGCGAGGTTTCCCGAGATACGTTTCATGCGTTTTTTTCCGGCCGATCTGCAACGGCAACGCGAGTTACCCGAAAGCCGCTGTCCGCGCTTGACTTGCCCATCAAACTCTATTAACTCGGTGACTGCTCGACCAGCGACCATCAAAATTGTACGAGATCCGAGCGATTTCTCTAGTGAAATGAAAACGGTGCGATCAAACAGAAAGCGCAGTCGATGCGCCAACAAGGAGATCGATGTCTGCGTAGATGTAAGCAAACGCTAAGCATCGGTATACGAGTAAAAGCAAAATGCTAGATTTCTCGTACACGTGGTAGTCAAATTCAGCAAATACAGTGATTTCTCTATACGTAGTAGCCGGAAGAGTGGTACAATCGGGCAGGGGATGATTCTATATATAAAATTAAGACGAAAAAAAGGAATAACATGTTTTAGTTTGACGCTTGGTTTTCGAGAAAACCGAGTTTAAAGATCCTGTCGGTTTCGCGTGCTTTAGTATATGCAGGAAGTAGAACTGGTTAGCCATTGTCAGACGCGTTAGACGATTCCTGGCTAATAACGTGCGTATTTGATGCATTTTCAAAATCGGTTTTCTCTAAAACGAGTCGTCGAACGAAAAAATGTTATTCCTTTCTTTTGACTTATTTTTACACGTAGAATCATCCCCTGCCAGGTTGTACTACTCGTCCGGCCACACCCTTTATATGTCAGCTAGGCCTAGATGATAAACGTCACGGAACTATCCCTACTAAGTTTGTTTTCATTCCCTAAACGTTTGTTTTCATTGATCTTGTTTATATTTTCGTTTTCTCGTTTCTGCCTTGCTTAATTTATAAAAGAAAAGAGATAAAGTTTAATTTCATATGAATCTAAAATTTTAAGGTTATGTACAAAATGTTATACATATACTTACTTCAAGAATATATAGATGTCGGAAATAACTACTATTTATTATAATTTAGTATACAACATAATTCAATTCTCAATATATGTCACGACAAGACCCGTGTTGTGGACATACCCTAGTAGCACACAAATATTGGATAGATATTTTTTTCAAATATTGGAAAAATATTTTTTAAGCCACATTTTTTCATATGAGAAAAATATTGGATCTGAATATTGTATACATGTACAAGAAATATAAATTGAATGTTTAAAAAATGTAAGCTAAATACTCGGAGGATATAAACTACATATTTAAAAAATATAAAGTAAATATTAAAAAAATGTGAATTCAATATTTGAAAAATATAAATTCAATATTTAAAAAACATTCAATAAAATTTTCAAATTTAAGAAGTTTCAAATTATAACAAAAATTAGAAACTATGAATATGTATTACTTGTAACTTATATTTTTATGATATTTTGTTGCCTGTAATGTTATTACGATACTGTAGTCTGTTCATCAACATGTTACATATTCGTAATTAAACTACACATAATACTTTGCTAACTATTATAGCTTCTCATGTTAAAAATTATGATTTATAATATTAACTACTTGCTCAACTTATTTTCATTGCAAGGAAATATTTGAAATACAAAATAAAAATATTTCATTTTATCTATGTGGTTATCAAAATAAAAATATTTGATTTAAAGTAGTATCTTATTTGAACCACATTAAATTATACTATATACCAAATCATTAATGATCGTTAATATACGTTGCAAAATATGATAGAAAACCTTGTATCCAATGTTCCACATACGAATACTAATCTTACATTATAAAATACTAATGTAAAGTGTACTTACTTCTGAATCTTCTGTACCTCCGTCGGATCCACAGCACACAATTGTTGACTCACGAGAATACATCCGAATAATTGAACAACAATCACTAAACAACACACACAACACACGCGCACAACACATTTTATAAAATCGTGACAACGAACGAGAAGATGTCACTCCGACCACGAACAAAATAATACTGCGATTTTAACAATGATCCCTTCCACGCAGGTGGTACGGTCAGGTTATCATAGGAAGGTTAGACGCTGAGCGTCAATAAACACTAGATACAAAACCAAGGTAAAAAAATTATGGCGGGGCGCCGGCCCTATTTCCCGGAATTCCCTGTTTTCGTATCACACGTCCGTGGGAGGGGGACGGTTAAAATCGCAGTATTATTTTATTCGTGGTCGGAGTAACATCTTCTCGTCTGCTGTCACTATTTCGTGAATTGTGTTGTGTGTGTGTGTTGTGAGTGTTGTTCAATTATTCGGACCTATTCTCGTGAGTCAATAATTGTGTGCTGTGGATCCGATGGAGATACAGAAGATTCAGAAGTAAGTACACTTTACATTAGTATTTTATAATGTAGTTTGCAGTACATTAGTATTATATTTTATTATTCGCATGTAGAATATTGGATGCAAGGTTTTCTTTTTTATTTTGCAACTTCAATTCTAACCCATACCTACTCCGATCACTTTTTGAGATGTTAAAACTTTTTTGCGAATATCTCGGAAACTAAAGTTGAGCGGCGGTAACATGTATAGAAAAAAGTTGTTCATAATGATGACCTTGACAACATATTTCAAGGTCATCAAAATCGGTGAGGAAGCCCCTAATGTAAATAATTACCAAAATATTCTACTTCCAATATGAAATAGATTCATTTAATATTTAGAAAAAAATATTTTTCTCGTAACATGACATAGATATTTCCTGAATATTTAAAAAGAAATATTTGTTACGTAATATAAAATAAATATTGCATGTATATTTGAATATTAAAAAAAGATTGAATCTCTTTTTAATATTATATGAATGTGTATACAATATTTTGCGCTACTAGGGTATATCGAGAATTTACTGTATTGTGCAGTTTTAGTAAATACTTGATGCTGTGTGCACACTGAACCGAGTACTTATTTGAACGATCGCTGGTAGAGGCTGTTACTTTCCTTTATGCATACAATCTGCTATCTAGATTTACGAAAATAATTTTTTTCACCTGCGCTGGCGCGCGCGTGTAGAGCTGTAGTGAACGTGTTAATTAACCAGCTCGCGTTCGTTGCGACGGCGAGCTCAATAAAACAGAAACGCCAGAGCAGATTAAGCGGATTCCAATAAATTTTTTAACACGCGACACGACGGCACGGAGAATTAATTTTTAGGTCTGGATAAAATAATTGTGCTGGCCGCTCGTCGGCGACGGGGAACGTGTTAATTAACTACGACGCGCGTTCGTCGCGTGTGCAGATTGAACTCGCAGGACTGGAACAAAAGACGACCGTTCTCGGCCGGGTATTTCACGCGTTCGCGTTCAATTGTTTAGTTATCGCGCCCCTACGACCTAGCCGGGGTGGCATTAACTTCCGTCGCGGGTTTTCTTCCCTCGTAAACGGGCACCCACCACCTGGGAAACTTGATTCGTCACACCCATTAATTCTCTAACGATTGTTCCGAGCGGCCGTCGAGGCTCACAGTGCGTCGAGAAGCCCGTTTTCTCCGCAGTATAACATTGTGTATATCAATGTATTTATATATATTTTACAATTGTGTAAAATCAAACACAGTATATCATTATCAAAAAATGTTTCGGACGAAAGTTGCGGTGACTTTGAAAAGCTCTGTAGAGGTTACAGTTGAAATTTTTAGTGGAAACCAATGTTGTTGATTACGTATTCTTGAAGATTTTTTTTGTTAAGTATAAGCATTTAAACCCTTTTGGGTTTATGTCGCTTTACAGGGATAATACAAATGAATTTCATAATGTAAAATACAGTAATAGTACAATAAGGATACAATAATAATACAAGTATAATAATAAGGTCCGTTAACACTAAATATGTTGATTACAATTTTTGAAAAAGGAACGGATACTAATACAAGCTTTAATATTTGACTTCGCTATGAGTGTGTCTACATTAAGAATTTGTTATGACATCCGTAACAAGTTTTGTGTTTATCTAGAACAGAAATAGCGGTCGGAAAGCGAGGATAACACAATTTATCCACTGAGAGGGACAATTAATTATGGTTAACTTAAACTGGCCAAATTGAGGAGCTTAAATGGAGAATCGGAAGAGGTGGGTCCCCCGTGACCCGAGCGCGTCGCAAGCTAGAATAGCCGTTTCCCCGAGCGAAAGAATCGATTATAGTGTCCCGTGGGAGGAGATTCGGGCTAGATTATAGATGCAATTAGCGGTCGCGAAATAGGATTCTAATTCCATTAGCCTGGGCTAGATCTCTTTCAGCGGCGTTGCTTACACGATAACAAGATCCGGGAAAGATAGCGTCGGCCCGACCCTCGACCGGGAAAACCTTTTTCCCCAGTTTTCGTGGCATCTACCTCTCCCTCTCCCTCTCCCTCTCTCTCTCTCTCTCTCTCTCTCTCTCTCTCTCTCTCTCTACGATTCGGATACAGGTTGGTACAAAATTGCTTTTCACGAAGAAGCAATCTCGGTCTCCGAAGAGGGTCCGGTGTCCCCGGTGGAGGGGGCGGCTAATGAAGTGTACGTGAGAAACAAGTCATCACCTGGTAAGAAGACCCGCGGGAAAACAACAACAAGACCGGTAGAATGAGAACATCCTGTGGGCGAGAGGAAAACTCTTTCCCGGAGCCAGGCACGAAAGAAGTTTGAAAAGTTCTTGCACCGCCGACCTGCAATCGCTGCGTTCTTCCGGTTCGCACGTGCACCATCGGAGAACGACTTTCGTGTCGGAGCATTTTCCAACGGCGAATCATCGGCCACTTTTGTCCGGAAGTTCCCGGGCAAGTTTATCTATTTGCTAAGCGCGGACGCTCTCCGCACGACCGGCTGCCTTTAAAGACTCGCTGATTGAGTTTTCCACGGCGGAAGTGCGCCGGCAAAACGTACGAGATGTTTTAAACTGTTCCAATTCGAACTTAATTAAGGACGGGCTGCCCGGCTCTCACCTTTATTCCCCCGGGGCAAGTTCACCCGGGCCACTACGAACGGATGCCGGACTGGTTCCGTACGGACTCGGAAGATAATAGCCGCGTCTTTTTCACTGTTTGCTAACCAGAGAAGCTATTGGCTTCGTTCCGCTTCTTTATTTCTTGGTGACGGCTTCGGTTACTCATGCAATCGGCAGCGCACTAGTACCTACGTCACTTCTCCTCATTTCACCACGATACAGTGAATTCTCGGTATATGTCGCCGAGGCAACTCGCATAATTGTCGCGGAATTATCCCCACTACCACGGAGTATACCCCGCGAGGGGCCGAAACCTCGCTCGCAGAGGAGTGTAACATATCACGGTTCGAGTATATCGGTGTGAGACCACTACTAATCCAACAACGAAACTTCTTTACTTTACGTTATTTTCTTATGGGATTCACACCAACATATTCATGGCATTTTTCTAATGAAAATGATAGCAAATATGATATAATTCCGATGATATTTACATGTGTAATGAATAGGCTGCGGATCTTTATACAAAATAAAAATTGTCTGTATCGATTACAAGAAATAGAAACAAAGCAGAACGTTGTTTCTTCACTTGCTAATTTCAATAGACGAGAAATAGTATATTGATATTTAAAATTTTTTAAATTTTCCTACAATTTCCAATTTTATCTACTCAAGTTTGTTATAAATGCATCAAGATCCGCAGTCTAGTAATGAACGATGATTATGTTTACACACTCGGCGGCGAGCATCGCTGTGCTTCTACGTTTGACGCGAAAAATACGTTCGTCCAAGACAATAAATGACATCAAGACCCGAGTAGCTGACATATATCGTGAATTCAATGTACGTGCAACATTTCCCGAAAAGGCCTGGTTTGTTGCCAGCCGATTTGTTTACCTCTGAAGATGTAAGTAAAATGAAATGTATTATCCAATAACAAAAACTGAAAAGAAGAACATTTTTAGCTTGCCACCAGCCAATAATAGGATCACTTTGACGTATTACGAACAAGGACAAGGAAATTCTTCAAAGTTCTGGGCTATACATAATTTGAAGAGCTGTATTTTCTGATTAACCCTTTGCACTCGAAGCTATTTTAACTCCAAAACGAAACATTTCGTCCGATTTAGAATATTTCCGTTCTATATATTTTTTTCCATGTTATGCATACGAAAATGGTGCAATTTACTCGTCGAATACTGAAGTGTTTAGTAATTTATTAAATACAAACCAATTTAATAACGTAAAAAATATTTTGAACAATAATACAGCAATTTTTAGTGGCGCCTTACAGTCGCCATTCGAGTGCTAAGGGTTAAAATAATTAGTAATTGAATTAATTGAAAGGTTTGAATTATGTAATTCAGATACAACGTAGTTGAATTACTGTATAATTAAAATACAATGTAATTCAATTTTATAATTGAATCACAGAAAAATGAAGAAGTTTTGTAATTGGATTAGTAGTGGTCTTCTAGTCTCACACCGATATAGCCGACAATGTTGTGGCCGCGACGGCTCTCGAGTTTCGGCCACTCACAGCGATGGTGCGAGGTTTTCCACTGCCTTATGCACGGGAGGTTGGCATTGCCTTAAAATGAGAATTTACTGTATGTGTCTGAGAAACAACTCTGTTGCACTCAAGTGGCTACTACGTGTATTTGTTTACCATGGCCGGTTTGACTCGTTGGACGAATCGAGTGTATCGGTTTACCGCGAACTCGTGCACAGAATCCAGCCGCCATCGAATCGTGAAATATCGCGTTTACCACGCTGGGCGGAGGTTTGTTCACGAAGCGAGGCGACCCGGTTGCATCGGGACGTGTTGCACCAGGACATGTTGCATCGCGTCACTCTCGGCACCCGAGGTTTTAGTTCGGGCCGGGCCTTGTTCTATTGCGCGCGAAACTGAAATTCGCAAACCGGAAGTTCGCCGTGTTCGCCGGCGGACAAAGACACTGCCAGCCGTAACGAGTGCTGAATATCGTGGGTGGCTCTCTCTCTCTCTCTCTCTCTCTCTCTCTCGCCTCGTTGTTGTTCGGCGTAAATGTAAGCGCGACCCGGTCACCGATCGAGAGATTGACGCGTGCTCGCCCGAGAAACTCACTCCGTGACCGGTCGTCCCGGCTAATTACGATGAAAATTACGCTCGCCCAGGTTCGAGACAATTTTGGAACCCGTACACGAACGATAATTAGAGGCTCGCGAACCTCACGTAGCGTATTGATCCCGTTACTTCGGCAAATCACGCCGAGGAACGCTTTCCCTAATGCACCGAACAGGGAATGCATCTCGGAAAATATTCGTTTGGAAACTGCGATTTTTCGGGACTCCAGAGCTCGGAACTTCACTGGAGTATTTTTGTTTTGAACTTTAAAAAATTTCTCTTTCTTTGTGCATTCAACACATTTTTGTGTTAAATTGTGATCGTGTAATTTAAACCCAACTAAAATTCTATTTTGTTGTAGTTGATATATATCCTTTCGGGAAAACATAGGCGTACAATAAATATAAAATCTTTTTTTTCTATGAAATTCTGAACGATGATGAATTTCTAATGATTATAACCTCAAGATAAGTAATAGTGCTAGGGGTTAATTTCGCGGTGTATCTTGTACAGTTTGAGAGACGATCGCAGCTTTCGCTAACTAACAAATTTCTGTTTCGTGATTGCAGGTCCCGAGTGACCATCAAGACCAACGTTTCCAAGGTAAGGGAATAAAAAAACGTTAACGTACACCGACCAGTGGCGGCGCTTTTGGAATAAGGATTCTTTGGCTCTGATTCCGGAGATGAGATTATATCGTTTCGACGGCCCGAACAAATGGTTCGTAAGTATGCGAAGCGGCGTTTCCTTCGCATAATGGGTCGCTCGCGTTTTCACTGGGATTTCCCGTGCTCGGAGCATTACACACGGTTTAATCATTATAACGAGGAAATCCACCGTGACCAGTAATTGTTACCTTGGAAGAAATTCATTTTTCGCCGACCGGCCGTTTGGCGTTCGTCGGACGGCGATGCGAATTATTCACAGTCGAAAACGCCCGAAATTAATGAGTTCGGTCCGCGGGAGTCGAGGTAATTTAGCCATGCGTTGAAAACAAAAACAGACTCCCCCCATCCACCTCCCCCCTCTGGAGGCGTGGTTAAAACGAAGACCTCTAATTCGCAGCTTTTCGGCAACGGCTCTTTGACAACCGTTAAAAAATGAACACCTCTCCGGCGAAATTCGTTTAAATTTATAATTCCGGCGCTCGGTGAGCTGAAGCCCGAAAAAAAATGGAGTCGCGCTATTTTCTTTTTTTTTTTTCATTACACCGCGGCCGGGATTTCGCCTTTGTTACTTCGGCAAAGAGAAGCATAACTTCGGGCGAGGCTAGAATTAAACTCCACGATTCCCTCCTAATGACTCGCAGCTTTTTATACTGAACTCCATAGAACTGACTCTCCGGGGCGGACTCTCTCTCTCGGATATTTACCTCTTCTTCGGTTTATCTTGTAACTCACGCGAAAGAAAAAGCCGCATGAGATTATTCAGAGGAGAGCCTGATATAAAATTCGCCGGTTCTTGTTTCCTCCCCCAACCCCATTGTTCGGAGGAACGATTCTTCTCTCCGTCCGACGACGCGTTGTCTCCCATCGAACTGTTATGCCACAGGAAGCGCTAGACGAAGAGAATCCTCGAATAAACTCCAAAGTCTTCCAGCACGACTTAGGTTTATTTTGAAATAGGTTGTCAAGCAAAGACACAAAGCAACTTTGTACGAAACGAATCAATAGCTCACGGATCGACTGACTGGCTACTTGTTACTTCTTCTTCTCTCTAGGTGCGCGCCCTTTCGCAGGGCCTCATACAAGTTTACATTTGACTATGGAGGTTTGGTGGGGAGAGGGTCCCTCTATAAGTTTTTTGAAAATTTTCTTATAATTCCCTCAACCTAAAACGGTTCTCGCCAGACGTAACCCCTCAGTACATTTAACAAAAATTTTTTCTCATGTTAAGGGGTGGTGAGCATTTGCTCAAAGTATCTTTGCATCAACCCTTCTTATTGCAGGCTATTCCTGTCAAAAAAAAAAAAAATAAAAAATGGAGGTTTGGTGGGGAGAGGGTCCCTCTATAAGTTTTTTGAAAATTTTCTTATAATTCCCTCAACCTAAAACGGTTCTCGCCAGACGTAACCCCTCAGTACATTTAACAAAAATTTTTTCTCATGTTAAGGGGTGGTGAGCATTTGCTCAAGGTATCTTTGCATCAACCCTTCTTATTGCAGGCTAGTCCTGTCAAAAAAAAAAAAAAAAATGGAGATTTGGTGGGGAGAGGATGACGCTAGCCCTTAGAGACAAGGGATGACGTGGAAGTCGGAGTTTTTACAGGATTAGACTTTAACCTGAAATCTGTATACCGATAAGCAATTTGTTTTTGTCAAGTCGATGAGAAAGCTTGTGACTCAGAATAAATAGAATGTTACTGGCAGTCTCGCATGACAGAACGACCACGGTTGTTGCGTACGATCTCGAGTCAAAAATTCACGACGGCCGAGATAATTCAGATCAGCCAGTCGTTCGCGCTTCGTCGAGCAACTTCGCCTAACTTCGCGTCGAATCTCTCAGCCCGAGGAACTGCTCGAGGTGGACTTCTCACAAGAAACTTCCATTGCCGGAGTTCGCAGTGGCGCACAGTACGTTGACAACAGAGTTGGGCAGTAATCAATTATTTTGTGATTACTCTTGTAATTAATTATGGAAAGCAATCCTGGCAATCATGATCTTTAAGATTAGATATTTATTAAGAAAGTACCAACAACCAAGTACTAACTATAGGATACCTCACCAGCAAATGAAAAGCTTGTGTTCAAGTTTGTTAAGCAATTGTGCTGGTGTGTTCGTTTTATAAAAGTGGAAACTTTTCATTACGTGCACATGGAGCACATTCTTGGAGCTCGCTTCTGTGTGTTCAAATACTTTTGTGGCAAAGTTTATGTTTGTGAGAAATAATTCATAACTATTGTATTTCGATTCACTTGAAACTTGACCTGTGCAATCTAGAGAGTCATACCTATTTACAATGTTAATAATATTCCTGTAAGTATTGTATAATATACTTACTATAATAAATGAAGTATTTCATGGTAAGTGTTCAAATACTTTTGTATTATATATACAATATAATACACTATATAATATATCCCACATCTTTCGCCCGAAACATTTTTTGGTATCACCTATAATATTCGAGTGATGGAATTCAATCCAGAAAACGTGCTGCGCGACGGCGACAGGTTCCTGGCGGGAAACTCCGTCAAAATATTGCGCAGCCTCGGGGGCCGTTAATTGCCTCATTTGTATCTTGTCGTGGCGCGATGGACCGGCCGCGCACCGTCCTGCGCCGAGAAGAAAATTTCGGATAAAGCCGTCTGTCTAGCTCTCGCAGAGAAATAAGCCACTTGAGCTTCAATCCGTTCCGGCTTACAAGAACTGCGATGTTTCCGCTCCCTTTATTAAATCGCCTTTGCCCGGGTGGAAAGGGCGGGCCAAACAGCCCGGGCCGAGGCCAGGCTATCGCGTCCTGTTTCGTGAATTTGGTCGAACGACGGGGCTGAAAGGGAAAAAGAAGAGAGAAAGATGAAAATGGAAGAAAAAAAGACGGCTAGAAACGGCAACTCGTTCGCCCCCGTCTCTCCTCTCTTCGAAGATCCGCTCCGAAACGTCGCTCCCGTCCCCGGCTCTCGGCGTTACCATACAACACGCCCGGGCCCCCTGAACTTTTAATGAATCGAAAGAAAAAGTTCTCGCAGCCTGAGAAGGTTAATTTCATCCGGTTGAAGCTCCGGCAAGGGTGCACACAGAGGTAGCAGGCCGGGGAGAGAACCGGGGGAGGAACGTGATGTAACGTCTTGAAGCATTTAATCGCGCCGCTATTTGCCTGCCCCCGCCCCTTTCCCCTTCGAACTCCCGCCTCGACCTGCAGTCGGCCAGTTTCGCCTCCGTTTATTTGGATTACTTTGAAACGGGTAATCTACTTAAGCGCCTCCTCTCGTGCGCGACCCCGACAAAAATAGCTGATTTATTTACTGCGTTTAACGCTCGCCCACGGAGACGAACGACGCGTGTACAAAACATTTTTCCCGTCGACTCGCGGGGGATTGGATTTTAAGCAACGACGGGGCTCCAACTTGCACAGAGAACTCGGAGCTGTTCGAGCAAAATACTCGCAGACTTACTGGGGACGTCACAGTGGGCCGATTGCCTCGAAAAGCTGGCCAATAGTTGCATTCCTTTTCACTGAAAATCAAGCATTTTTTCCGCCATCCTCCTCGGTACGTATGCTAGTATAGTAAAACAATCTTCTTTCGTAAACTGCAATATTTTGTGACAAAGCTCGTACTTGAAACTAAGCAATTTTTGTGCTCGAGAATAAAAAAATTTTTTCGTGCAAAATAAAATCTATAAATCATTATTATTATTAAAATTATTAATCCCTTGCACTCGAAGCTATTTTAACTCCAAAAAGGAAACATATCTTTCGACCTAGAATATTTCCCTTCTGTAGATTTTTTTTCATGCTATACATACGAAAATGGTGCAATTTACTCGTACAGTACTGAAGTTTCCAGTAATTTATTGAATACAAACAAATTTAATAATCTACAAGATATTTTTAGTGGCGCCTTACAGTCGCCATTCGAGTGCTAAGGATTAATAATTATTATTCCTTATTATTGTTTTATTTTATTGTCTTTGTACTTTACATGTTGCTGTTGCTGACGGCTGGACGAGTCCAGTGACCCACTGCAGGATGGATTTTAGTCTTGAAATAATGCTGAAATTGTTTTGGCCAGCTTTTCAAGGTACATGTCCTTTACCGTGGGACATCAAGCAAATGGTGCAACACGATTTTTATGGTGCGATGGAACGGTGGGCGGAATATTTGTTTGGTTCGGCGATGGTTCGGTTTGGAGCAGGGAAAATTGCGGTCGAAGTTCCAGCTTCGTTTTTTAAATGAAAACGTGTTGAAGTATTTACAAACTTTTATTAGGCACACACTACGGTCGAATGGCCGGCTTTTTATTTGGCCTTTATTGGAGTTGTAAAAACGATTCTATCGAAAGTGACTAAATAAATTGCATTGTTCCAGTATATATTCTAACAAACCCCGTGGAAAATCCATGTAAATTCAATTTTATTCCTTTGTACACGGTATATCAAATAATTCTTAATATGTCATTAGTAGACATCGGATGTTTATGCAATTTCCAATTTTTATAGAAACATTTTAAGAAAGTGGAATGAAATAACATTTTATTTTTAATGGGGACAGCCTTTGTAGATCCAAAGCAAATAAAAATCGTGTTAAATTCTCTCGAATTTTATATTATAGCATTTTTTTAACATTTCCATAAGCCATAAATGCATAAAGATCCGATGTCTAGTCATTAGTAGACATCGGATCTTTATGCAAAATAAAAATTTTCTACCAAAATTGCAACAAACTGGAACGAAGTAGAAATTTATTTTCTTTCTTAATATGTTTAATAGGTTGAAAATAATATAACAGTATTTCTAAATTTTTCTAATGTTCTTACTGTTTTAAATTACACCTACTTATTTTTGTAATGAATGCATAAAATCCGATGTCTAGACATTAGTTATTCTTTCACAATGCAGTCATTTTGACTGCTTTTGGGCAATATAGGTATATACTAAGTTTCAGTCTTTCTAGTGTTAAAAAACTGAAGGTGAGCCTAATATCTCAATAAAAAAGTAAGGTAATAACAAACAGATTAGAGCACTGCATGTCCCCCTAGATACCATACAACTTTTGTTTGAAACACAAACGAATACCTTACGAGTTATTTGAGGTCGTCATGTTAGGAGACTCACCCTGTATATAGAAATATCAGTGTATCGCAAAAAAATTGACTACGGTATGAAACCGTACGTGAACGCACAGCAAAAAGTATGTTATTTCACCTGGTTAAGTCTTCCAACAACGAACTCTGAAGAACGATCTGTTTTTTCAGCGATTCAATGAGAGTATATCCCTAACAATAATTTCCAAACATATAAACGGTACTTTACGGCGTGGGGATCAGGGTGGTAATCCGGAGGCAGGCAACCGCGCACCATGAAAAAACCAAACGATGGCGATCCACGTGGCGCGGCGGTGGTCCGCGCAACAAAAACAAACAAACGGATCGAAACATCGGAATAATCCGATAAGTCGATGGGCTTTCTCCGTGCGCTTAACAAATGGAAGCTCGTAATCGTTGGGAACGACTGCGAACAAAAGGGGCCGGCGCGCCGTGACGAACGACTGCCCGAACTTTCGCGAATTCTTGCTCCAGGAAACTCTGTCTCCCTTCGTTCATGGATTAGTGCTTCCGGGAAGTTTCTGAATGGCGGAGTCCCATTCGAACGGCGGGAACGGTGATCAAGCGGCTTGAACGACTTGCGAGCATTTATGGAAATAAATTTAGATGGGCAAGAACGGCGACTGCTACCAACAACGTAGAAGGACGAGGAGAGGATGGCGTCGCCGCGCCGCGACGCGCATCCGCCGTTGTATGCGGTAGCCGGAGCGGAAGTTGCGCCGCGTCGCGTCGTGGCCCGCGAATTTCTGGTAATTTCGCAAAGTAAGGAACCAACGGCGCGCACAGAGAAAGCCGACTGCGGGGGCCAGTCGCGTGCACGCGCTCGTGATTTATGAAACGCGCCGTAATTGACTTGCATTACGATGCAAATCGCTCCGGTCACGATACGACTTAAACCGGCTGTCTCTGATTCCTGCGGGAAAATGGAGAGTCTTGCCTCCTGTTCGTTCCTTCTTTTTTCTTTTCTCCCCTCCTCTCTGTCCATTCCCTCCTTCTATCTGTCCGCCTTTATTTCTCCTTTCCCGAGGTCTTTGTACGGTCTACTCGTGGTCTTTTTAGCCCGAGCAAAATTAGTTACAGGTTTCACGGCTACTGAAGTATTTGCACAACGCTGCCGGGCTCGTCGGGGTCCGTTCGCTTTCTGGAGCACGCCAGCCTGCTGTCAATAAGGCTTGAAACCGCCTATCGCGTGCTTTCCCGCGCTTGTGTTTTTGCCCGTCGCGAATATTTTAAAACTCGTGTTCGTTGCCGGTCGTGCACGGTGTTCCGTTGCCGTTTTCGAGCCATCGCGAAATAATGCCGTGCTGTGTCCGTTTCCACGCTCGCGAACCGGCTCCGCTTCGTTCGGTGACTAACGTGCCACCGCGGAAACTGTCTTCTTCTTTTTTTTTTTTTTTTGGCAAGCATCTCCGCCAACCACGGAAGCGACAATACGACCGAGCAAGAGTTCATTTCTCGCCGGGAGACTCCGTCAGAAATGCGGACTCTTTGAAGTTTCGTTTTTATTCCGCAACAACCGTGCGAAGATTTCCCTCGAATTATGTACTTACGGTAGACTACTGTGTAACGGGGGCAAAAAAGCTCTTTAAAAAATAACTGTATGCGTGTACTTTATCTGGCAGTAAATGTTCGGTAACTGTGTGGAAGATTGCTCAAGATACTGTCCACTTTCTGTGGCAGAAAGTGCTAAAAAAAAACTGTTCAATATTTGTATGGCATACGAAACGCACTGTGCTGAGTAAAGAAGCCTTTCTAAACATAGGTCAGAAGGTCAATCGTTTCCGAGATATAAACATTTTTGTTTACTACTGGCCTTTTGGTATTTACAGAAGATTTTCCGATGCACACCTGACTGATTCCGGATGAAGTCTACTGTCGGCATTTGAATTAGGACATTCGGAACGCGGTTTATTGACACTGAAGCAGAGTTGTGCAGAATTACAATTGAAATACTCCAGCAATTATATTGTAAGTTATAATTCAGATGTTCGTTCAATTAAATTACAATGTCATTCGTAATTGCAATGGAGTACAATTATAAAATACTTTGCAATTGAACTACATCAATTACGAATTACGACGTAATTAAATTAAAATTAAAAATTAAAGAATAATGAAGTAATAGGTAATAAGAGGTTGAAAAATCCATGTGAAGGTTTCAAGCAAAAGGAATTTATTATTTATAAGGTTATAACATCTGAACAGAAATAACTTCTGCGTTACAAATTTTTTAAATTTCAAACATAAATATAAAAAGCAGAAAAATTCAATTGTGCAATTGAATTAGTATAATTCTCTGGATGTATTTCAATTGTAATGTATTTCAATTACACATCTCATTAATATAATTAGTAATTGAATTAATTGAAAGGTTTGAATTACGTAATTCAGTTACGACGTAGTTGAATCACTGTATAATTGAAATGCAATATAATTAAATTTTGCAATTGAATTACAACGTAACTGAATTAACACAACTCTGCACTGAAATAGGCATCGCATGCGATGCAAGTGAGCAAGTTGATCATAATGCTAGAAAACAAAAATGATTATATCTCGGAAACGGTTGACCTTTTGACCTAAGGCTTCTTTAATCAGCACAGTGTGTTCTAAATTCCGTACAAATATTGAACGGTTTTTTTAACACCATGTCTATATGTACGGAGGTCTACTGTAATTTTAAAAAGTTGAAAATTATACAACAGTATTTTTAAATTCTTTAAGTGATTTTACTGTGTTTCATTTGATGTGTTAATGACTAAAATACGATTAAATTAAATTAAATTAAATTTAAATTTTACATTTTTATTCGATTAAATTTTCAGCATGTTTATAATTAACATAGATCTACAAAACGCATATTTTAAATTTTCATTATAGGCTGAAATAAAAAAAGTTGTAAGAAGTGCCATGTTTATTTTCTCATGTAATTCTTATCAATTGCAATTTTTTCAAAATCTTGTTTGCACATCATTTGGAAAACCAATTCTTCCAATTGCTCAAAAATTGCAGGTTGTTTGATCCAATTAAAAAAAAAATTATAATAGTTTAAAGAGCGTTCGAATATTTTCGTGAGCCTGTGCATACAGAGAAATCACTGGATTTCTGAAAATGTCGACCATCGATCGCGCGTCTTTTAGCGAGTACTTCGAATAACAGCCGATAAACCGTTCGTCTCCATGGGCGAAGACAATGAGACAGAATCGCTGGAAGTTAGCTGATGGAAAAGTTTCCTCAGAGTCCGATCCGACCGATTTACCGTCAAAGAGTTTGCTTCTGTCTCTTGGACGTCGGATCTATCGCGCTTCCTTAATTGTATCTACCGGTGTCCGCGAGACGCGGACAGTTTTTCGCCGGCGAGTTCACCGTGTTCATTTTCACGTGGGTCACGTGTCCGGTCCGAAATAAAAAGACCGGAAAAAATCAGCCCGGGGCTCGGAACGTTCCGCCCGACCTGCGAGAGACGACAGATTAAACTCGTTTCGCCGAAAACTAATACGCGCGATTGAATTAAAATGGTCCTGGGAAAATGGGTCATCGGGCCGCCGAGATTTTTCTCTCATCAATGTCTCGATTCTTTGCGGGCTTCATCCCACGTTGGATTTGTAATGCTTCTATGCAGCCTTAGCACAATAAAGACGATGTTACAATAATGTCTTGAACGGTGGTTACTCCGTTTCGTTGGGTTTCGGAGCAATAGAAAATGTTTGAACTTTATTTATCTTGCCACCGGGAGCATGCAAGTGAGCTTTTTAACCCCTTGCACTACAATGTTATTAATTTCCTTTGAACCGAAATACAATTCTATTTTGGTGTTGTTAACGTACAGCTATTGAAGAACATATAGGCATACAATAAATATAAATTTTCTCCTTTTTCAAGGAAATTACGTGTTACAAAAAAGTCTTAATCATTGAAATCGTAAAATAAATCGTAGTGCAAGGGGTTAATTACTGTACTGTAATTTCCAAAAATTTTTTTTTTTACCTCTCATTAAAAATAATGTGGGAAATTAGACCAAATCCAGGTAAAATTAAAATATATACTTCTGGATGTCCAAAAAATCAGAATAAGTGTTGGTATAAAATTGGGTCTCCTCCTCCTGAAGGGACAAAAAAAGATGTATTTAAATTTCGATCAGTTAATAATATAGTAATAGCTCCTGCTAGAACAGGTAAAGATAAAAGTAATAAAATGGCAGTCATTTTTACTGATCATGGAAATAAAGGAACTTGATTTATTTTAAGGGAAATATTTTTTATTAAAATAATTGAAACAATAAAATGAATAGCTCCTATAATTGAAAAAATTCCTGCAAAGGAAGCTTAATCATTTCGTTCAACGATCTTAGTAGAGTTTATTAGCTATATCTTGATCGTTTGGGAGTTAAATTGCCACAGTTAAGGCGCCACTAAAAATTGCTGTATCATTATTCAAAATATGTTTTACATTATTAAATTCGTTTTTATTCAAACATTTCAGTATTGTACGAGTAAGTTGCACCATTTTCGTATGTGTAACATGAAAAAAGAGATATATAGAAGGAAAATATTTTAGGTCGGGAGAAATGTTTCGTTTTGGAGTTAAAATAGCTTCGAGTGCAAAGGGTTAATAAAAATTTCTTGTTCAGCAGAACTCAATTTTTTTATTACCCCAGTCTTGGAGCTTTTTAATACCGTGTCGAGTGGTTATCGAGGAGACAACAAGGTTCGCGAGTACGGGGGCGGCACACGGCTGCTTTTTCCGCGTGGGACAAGAGCGTCTAAAACACGGCGAGGAAAATATCGTTGTCCTTATTGGGGAAAGAAAGTTTCGACGACGCCTAGCGTCGGCGACGCGGCGGTGAGTCCTGCGCTCGAGAGCCGCGCGCAGTTTTTGTTGTAACGTCGCGTTTCACGGTGGAACTTACGGAAGCGGCGGCGACCGCGATGAATTATTGTGCATTAGGAGCAGGCCGCCGGCTTTGTCTGAAAATACAAGAGGTGGGCACGAAGTTAAAGACCCCGTGTCTGCGGGATTCCACGTCCGACCGGAATTGTGCGAAAAATAACAAGCCGCGAGCGGTCTCGTGGCATTATGAATGGAAGGGTTGGTCTGGGCCGGGCCGGGCCGGGCCGCGGGGCTGAATGAACGAACGAGAGCTTAAATTTACAACTTTTTAACAGGTGCCTCGGCACGTCGGTTCCGCTGCCGCGACTAATTCCGCCGGAGCCTCTGCCGTTCGTCGCATTCATCCGAACCCGGCATTCAAACACCCTAATTGTCATAAATATCAGGACCCGCGCGCCGCGCCTTGCCTCGTCGCGGCAACGAAATTAATTTGACTCGATCCGACAGCGACGGGAAAACCGAGCAAAAAGAAGATCGGGAGAGGGGGAGGAAAAATGAAAAAATATCTTGGTTACGCTCTCGGCGAAGAGGGAAGAGAGACAGGGGAGATAACGAGTGGCGGAATGCGATTCGTGAATAAAATCCATGCCAATTTTCAGCCGGATTTCCTAGCGGGGCTGTACGGCGGGTACCGAATGGTCGGTGCGCGTTGATTGCATACCTTATAACCGCAAGAAAGGATACAATGTTCACACGGATATGCACTTATCCAGCGCGTGGTGAGGTACGAGCGCAGTCGCAAATAATCAACTATGCCAGCCAGCCGAGAGATTTCTCAACGGGACCTCTTCCTCTTCGCAGCCCTTGCGTTTCCCGTCAACGTATAAATCGTCGAACAACATTTCTCACCTGTCCCACGGAGAATGCATAACTTACGAGGTGTGCGCGTGCGCGTAACGCGTGCCCTCGCGCAAAACAATTCGAGATCCGCCGAGAGCCCAACCCGAGGAAAACCACGCCGAACGGGGCACGTCCCACGCTCGATTCGATCCGTTAGGGCTATGTTGCGTGGCCAGGGGATGAGTAACTTCGTTAAGCACCAAGCATTTTAACCGTTCCGCCTTTCGTGATTCGTTCTGCGTGTCGCCGCGATGGAAGTGTGCAATTGAGGCTGTCGTAAAGTGTAAATTCTACAGGCTGATTCGCTGGAAACGGAACGCTTCAGCGACTTAACTGTTCCACCCATCGAAACGATTTTGCGATATCTTTAAAAGCCGTAATTCACGATAAGATAGAGTGACTACGTTACCGACAAAATTAGGCGAAAAATGGTTTTACGTGCCTCAACTTTTCGTCCTTGTGTGAGAATATTTTTCGCTGGAAAAGGGCTCGTTCGAAAGAGGTTCAATGGCAAATTCTCCTTGATAATTACGGAGATTATATAATAAATTAAGAAATCAAAACTTGAATTTACTACAGTTTATTTTAGATTTCAAAATAATCGATTAACCCACCCCCCTAATATAAGCGTAAGAAGTGGGCCAAAAATTGACCATGCATGGAATCCAAGCATTTTTATGGCATTGGATGAGTTTCCTGGATGAAATCGAGAATAACAAGGGTTAAAAAATATCTCCAGCTACAAATTGAGCTATATTTTGTCTTGATTCTATGCGAAATAAAGCCAAAAACTTGAAGCACGTTTCTGACGTCAGAATTCATGATAATACAGAGCTAAAAATGTGACAAGTGTAGTCATAGTGTCCGAAGGCTGTGAACGGAAATTATACAGCAGCTACCGACCGGCTGACTCTGCAAAAGTCACGTGACTACCCTTGGTCCTTAAAAGACCAGGAACAAGTGTTAAAAAAATTAGAGTATGCGGGTACACGAGTGCCTCGTTGCCAGTGTAAAGGTTCGCGTTAGGTGACCTGGTCCAAACATCTGTTATTCATGCTCACGGTTCAGATATTCCAAGTGTACCGAAAATCTTCTACAATCATTCTTTTATCCTTCTTACCTTCACGGTCTGCTTCATACAAATTTATCTTTTTACAGTCCCGATACTCAGGTCATACGATCCCAGCCTCTGCTACACCTATACACCACACGTCTAAATAATAAAATAACATGATAATAAAATGGTCAACTACTGGTGCCTTTACCTTATATGGCCTTCTCAGAAAGACCTTTGGCACCCCAATATGTGTCACCGGCCACGTAACTCTGCCGTTCCTCAGTCCAGCCAAATAAGTGAATCAGTCTTTGGGCAAAAGAATAACAATACGACTCCACAATCGCCTAAGCGACCCAACAGCCTGCTAATTGTTCCGGGTGCGTTCGAGGATACGAGGCAATCGTCCCGCGAGCGCGGTATCGCCAGACGGCGAGACGCGTCCGAAGGAATTCCCTCTAAAAATAGCCGTGCTAAACCGTCGACTTCCGTTGTCTGCCGGTGTCTTCCTCGGGGCGACAACGATCTTCCTCTCCCCGTGAATGCTCCATTAATCATTCAGCCTGCTAATGGTCTGCGAGAGAGTAAGTCGAGGCGTGGACGAGGAGAGCCTGGCGACACTTTAGAATCTTGCACGTGCTGTCGCGCGCGAGCGCTTATTCACTACGAGACGCGGCGCACAGGCGGAGCGAGCCGGTATCGTAAAGGGTGGATCGCAAAAGGGCTCCTTTTCAGACCCCCGGGGGTCCCGATTCTTTCGCTTGGCGGGCTCGCAGGAGCTGACAGAGCCGAGGGGTTAGCGCGTGCTCGGCTATGATCGAATTCCACCACACGGAAACCGAAAACGATCCTCTCGGCCCGAGCCCGACACGGCCCGCGCCGTTATCGCGCCGAACGTGGGACGATAGAAGATTATAAAGAAGACGGGAAGCTAATCGCGACAACGAGGGCCGCCTTGGATATTGTGTCCGCCGGTTGAAAAGGAGAGCGAGGGATAGAAAAGCTGAGGAATCGCAGGGAAACGGAAGGAGAGCGCGAGCGTGTTGTTCACCGGTTACGTTTATTGCCGCTCGAGATAGCATGATGCGTTCGATCGTTAAGGCAGGCCCTGAAATGGACGTCTCACCGCCACCGGGGTTGTCGCGTCGCCTTAGAAAACCCTCGAAGGTCAAGAGGACGACGACGCGGGCCGAGGGTCGAACTTTTTGTCCCGGCTGATAGCTCCGATGAAAAATGGAGAGCCACCCTCGCCTCGATTAGAAACAAGAATATGAATCGGCCCCTCTCCCGATCGTCAATATTCATGGCAGCACGGGCCGACGCGTCGCGACGTCGCGCGGCGTCGCCAATCGCCGATCTACCAAGGCGAAAAGCTACCTGCATTTGCCCGGGCACTTTTATTGACGATTTCTGTAAGGTTTGCGCATGAAAAAGATTTTTCTTTCATTTTTACGTTAATATATTCATTGTACCAAATTTGATTAGGATCTGTAAAATGCAAGAAGGTTGGAGGACTACTCAATATCACACATTTAATGTTTTTCAATTTTTATTTCTTTAAATAACCTACTTCGATTTTATGGAATTTTTCAGGTTCTAGTTTGCCACTCAAAGTGTTAAATTGAAATGAAAAAAGATTTTTCTTTCGGTTTTTTTCTTTCATTTTTACGTTAATATATTTATTGTACCAAATTTGATTAGGATTTGTAAAATGCAAGAAGGTTTGAGGACTACTCAATATCACACATTTAATGTTTTTCAATTTTTATTTCTTTAAATAACCTACTTCGATTTTATGGAATTTTTCAGGTTCTAGTTTGCACTCAAAGTGTTAAATTGAAATGAAAAAAGATTTTTCTTTCGGTTTTTTTCTTTCATTTTTACGTTAATATATTCATTGTACCAAATTTGATTAGGATCTGTAAAATGCAAGAAGGTTGGAGGACTACTCAATATCATACATTTAATGTTTTTCAATTTTTATTTCTTTAAATAACCTACTTCGATTTTATGGAATTTTTCAGGTTTCTAGTTTGGCAGTCAAAGTGTTAAATTGAAATGAAAAAGATTTTTCTTTCGGTTTTTTTCTTTCATTTTTACGTTAATATATTCATTGTACCAAATTTGATTAGGATCTGTAAAATGCAAGAAGGTTGGAGGACTACTCAATATCATACATTTAATGTTTTTCAATTTTTATTTCTTTAAATAACCTACTTCGATTTTATGGAATTTTTCAGGTTTCTAGTTTGGCAGTCAAAGTGTTAAATTGAAATGAAAAAGATTTTTCTTTCAGTTTTTAAGATGCATCAACCACTTAATTTACACAGAGTAGACAATACGGGTTTCTTGTGTTTGATTAAATAGAGCATGACGATCACGTAATTTTTGATACGATGGGCATACGGTGAATGCTCGATATACAGTGCCGTGAATAATTTACAAACTCGCACTTATTTCCTGTATGTTTTCGTTGCTATTTCCAAGAATCCCCTAAGTTTTACTGCATTTACGATGAGGTAATACGACCTTTTTTACGTCAACAGTTTTATGCTATCTCTTCTTTGTGCACCATAGTAGCTGAATGTTTCGAAACAAGGAGATTCGAGCTGCGAATATTTATAAACTCTGTCGCTGTTCATACCTCATTCAGAACGTTTGTGCAGTTTTGTCAGATCTACCGAGTGAGATAATAGTACAGCAAGTGACACACAGTTGAGTGATGTAGAAAAAGAACGAATAATCGTTTCGAGGAGCTGAGGAAAAGTTAACGACAAAAATCTTATCAAGAAATAAATATTTATATTTTCTTCTCATCAAAAAATCCGCCACGTTTCTTTATTAAAGTTTCCACTATTCTTGGCGTCCGCGTGATCAATTTTTTCATACATTCATACCGGCTCGTCTCGTTGGATCGAGTATAGGTAACACTGAGAAACACGCAAGCTCACCGAGACAACGTGATAAAGGTCGAGGAAGACGACCAGCGAAGTATTTTTTGCTGCATGATAAAGCGGTTAACGACGCGGAAATCGAATGTCCGCGGAATACGCGGATCGATACGGCGGATAATTAGAGGGAGATAATTAAGACGTATAAGAGACATGCTCGGGGGACCCGGTTGAAACAATGGCCGGAGAATTTTTCGTAATTAGATGGAAAATGCTTTTGTGCGTCCCTCAGCCGATCGACTGCGAAGATTTCAAAGGGCCCTGGTGAATGGATCGTTCGGTTCGACGTCAAGGGCCTCGATTTTTTGACTCCGTGTCATTCACCTTTGTTTTGGACGCTCTTGTCAATTACCTTGCAAGCGAGAAGCTTTTTCCGGCGATGACAGTGCGCCGGTAATTAAGCGGGTATTCTCCTGGCCAGAAGATCGTTGATTTTTCTAGGTCAGTGCGGAGACAGTAAATAGACGTTTGGTTCGATATGTTGAAGGTTCTATCAACTTAAAAGCGACACTAAACTTTTTGACAGCGAGGTGGTTCAAATTTTCATTTCATAGAAATTTTATATTTACACTACCGCTGAAAAATATCCGGACACTTGCGAAATATGTATTTGCGTTGCATAAAAGTTAGAGACAGTGACTAAAGTTTCAGGGACTAAAATGGTGACTAAAATTGATTTTTACCAGTTTCTTACACGAAATATCTAACGTTTTAAATGAAAAATTTTGTATACGTGGAACTTACCAATACCACACTAAAATTAAATTCGAGATTTATCGACGTATCCACCGCGGAGTATCCGGATACTTTTGAGCGGTAATGTATATAATTTAATTTGTTCCGTGAGAGAACATTTTCGAATCGTTTAACTGCGTGACTTCCTAATCACGAATAAGGAAACGAAAATTCTACTATTTGATTCAAAATTTTACTATTTTTTATTTATAAAGTATAGTAATACAGACACTATGCTACGATAAAACGAAAGCATTCCCCGTCGAATTCAGAAGAAAATGAAAAATGACGATTTATTCTGTCATATCCTGCGAAACGTTGAAAAAAGTTTTTCACTATAAACATTTTCCTGAGGAAAATCATTTCCTTGAACGAAATGCGTAAGTCCGCGTGTTTTTAACCCTTTGCACTCGAATGGCGACTGTAAGGCGCCACTAACAATTGCTGTATCATTACTCAAAATATTTTTTGCGTTATTAAATTGGTTTGCATTTGATAAATTACTAAACACTTCAGAATTCAACGAAAAAATTGCACCATTTTCGTATATAGAACATGGAAAGAAATATATAGAACGAAAATATTCTAAATCGGACGAAACGTTTCGTTTTGGAGTTAAAATAGCTTCGAGTGCAAAGGGTTAAATACAGAAGATGACTCTCCATTTCGACCTCCGATGTCTGTCAAAACTTTTACGTCTTTCAATAAAAACACGACCGAAGGAGAGTAAAGGTTCAACTACTGTGAACGCAGGTCGCAGCTCCGAGAAGGTTACGGAGCCAAGCTGTCGGAGGATACCTTAAAAGACTTCAACAGTGTAACAAATTTTCGCAAACTGGAATTCCTCGGTACGTTCGCGCGCGCCTAATTAAATTACTCCGCGAAATGGTACGGCTCCCGGCAACCCGACACCGTGTATAAGTTTACCGAAGCCGGACAACCGCGCCGGAGAACCGAGAGACATTTTTTCTCGGCTCGTTCGGATCCTGAGGATCCCGTGGATCCGGCCGGCGGGAGATCATCTGGGAAATTTGGACAAATAAACGCCGAGAGATTGCTTGCGATAGCGGTGGCCCGATCCCGGCCCGGCCCGGCCAGACCGCATCGATAACGACACAAACGCGCCCAGGATAGTGTAAAATTAGGATCGGCGAGCTCACCAGCCTGTAAGTGCAAACAAACCGGGCCGAATTATTTGCATGAGAGAACAAGCGGAAACCGAGAGCGATTTCGTTGATTCCCTCTCATAATGTTCGTTCGAATGGCCAATCGGGAAGTGTTAATTGCCGGCCGACCGAGTTTCAAGTGACTGCGAGCCTCGATTATTATTTGCCGAGTCTGTTCGAGTTATTCTTGCGGCCCCCCTCCATCGTTCGACCCGCTCGATACCGCTTTCGAATGCAGATCGTCTGCGATTGTTACACAAGAAACCGATGAAGCCATATGTACCCGATACACTTCGCTCCAGAACTCAATCGCCCGGCGAATTTTAACTCGAACGTCCCGTTTATGAGAAAGATCGTTCGCGGTAAATTGCTGCGATCTTGTAGCGGTTATAGTTGAATCGTTAGTGGAGCATTGCGGCCCTCGCAGGGTTAGAATCATTTTTAACCCCGTGTACTGTAATATCGAGTCAGACTCGTGACGAAGACTCCGAGCAGTATTTTCTGAATATGAATATTATTCAATATTTGGCCATTATACGATAAATATGAATTTTCTATTTTTCCTGGTAGATTATAGGGGTATCAAAGATGTTCTAATCATTGTAATCATAAAATAAATTGTGGTGCAAGGGGTTAAACTAACGATTATTTTTCGAGAAACCTGTGTCATTTAGAACGGTAAATATTATGACTGTGCCTCTTCAAGGTCGCTACTTCCAACTTTTTATAATAATAGCGGTACACTTTTGTTCTTGTAGTGTCTCGTTGTTTTGAAACTCGTAGCCTTAGAATGACCCTGTTTAAAAGGGTCCAAGAAATTGAACGTTTTCTCATTCACGAACACTGTCTTGAATATTGCACGGTAATTTCATTAGACAACTCGGATCGTGACGTTGCGGTTATTTTCTTTCGAAAACAGGCTGAAGCATCTTTCATTAGACGAGCAAATCGAGTTCGTGGCTCTTAATTGGAGCACTAAGCCGTCGCCCATACCTTCGGATGACGGGCAAGCCTCGCTGATGGATTCCCGTGATCCATTTAGCCGAGAAACATCCCGGGAGAAAAATTCTTTGCGGCCAGAAGCGTCAAGCCAGCTTCATAATACCCTAGCAGAATGAACTGATTACGAGGCGGTGCTGCAATTTATCCTGCTCGTCCACCTCTGATAATGGGCTCGCCCTTCATCTTCCCTGGTGCAGATACAGCCGGAAGGCTCTAATCACTACTCCTTCGACTATTAACCAACCCTAAACCACGCTGAATATCTCCGTATGCTGGGAGAAACTTGTGCTGGGAGCCGACAACTACCGTCAAATCGGAGTTTTATAGCTTGAATTTTTCGATCGGCCAGTTAGAGATTGTGTGTATGTGTGTGTGGTAATGACGTCGATTTATCGAACACCGACTCGGGGCTGCAGACTACAGTGAATTCTCGATATACATACAGTGATTTCTCTGTATATGTCGCCAAGACCTGGATGATAAACGTCGCGGAATTATCCCCACTACTGCGAGTTATAAATTGGCAACAGTATTCATAATACTGTAACGTATATTATACAGAATATGTAACGGTTATTACACAGTATAAAGTGTAAATTGGCAAACGCCGCGTGAGCGCAGGTCTTTGAATAAAAAATTTAACTTTTTTATTATTAATTATATTTTTATGAGACTTTCACCAATATATTTGTGGCATTATTCCGATTAAAATGATACCAAACGCGATGTAATTCGGATCACATTTACACCAATTTTCCGTTAATGTAATTGTTACGGGAAGACTTCCATCGTTCATTACACACGTAAATATCAATTATGTCACATTTAGTTTCATTTTAATCAGAAAAATGCCGCGAATATGTTAGTGAAAGTCTCACACCGATATAGCCTATAATGTTGTGGCCGCGTTTTTCCACTGACTCCAAATTGTAAGGTTGGCACTGTCTCGTAATGAGAATTTACTGTGCCACGCGGTACTGGGGATAATTCCGCGACTTTTATCATCGAGGCCTTGGCGACATATATAGAGATATCATTGTATTTCGTTTTCTACCTTTCGATTTTCCATCGTCAATAGTATTCACTCTCTCAAGTGACACGGAAATTTCATCACAATCCATCTAACACTTTCATTCAAAAACGTTTAACGATATTTCGAAAAAAAAAAAAACGAAGTGCAGTTATACGTGTATTTGACATGGAATCATCAAAATTTGACAATTTTCAGAATTGCTGGATTTGTCAGAATGCTTCGAAATTTTGCACACATTTTCTCACCAAGTCTCGCAACTTAGGAGAGAGGGGAAAGCGGAAAGAAAGCTGAGAAATAAGGAGCACCATAACAGCCATGCTACAGGTATTTCAAGTTGCATTGTGAGTGCCGATCCGCCGTTTCATTATCCCGCGTTTCGGGCACGCGAACGCTAGATCTATTTTTCTTGAAAAGAGCGTCACGGCATAATAAATCGTGGCGACGTCGTACCGTCGCGATAGCCAGGCGGATTGTTATCTGAAGGGCGTGTTCTCGCCGATAGGATCGTTTGTCCGCCGCGACGGCGAAGACGCACACGCGGGCCTAATCACGCGGGTACACGCGATTACGCGTGTCCAATATTCCGGCCAGTCCAATAGGCTTGATCTTTGCCGGTTGGACTACTCGTGTACCGGCCCTGCGATAACGGGGGGGCTAGTTTATTGTCTTCGGATCTTCGATTATCTCGCTTGTTGTACAGTGGTCAATGGGGTTAATTGATTACCAGATGGATTCTTGTCGAGTCAATAGAGCATGCGCATTATTGTCATTGCTACTGCCGGATCTACGTATTGCTACTGTCGTTTTCATCGGGACCCTCGTTCCGTACGCCCACTCAGCAAATTCAGAAATTTCAGTACAATCAAAGGCATTTAATAAAACTGAAATTAAGAAGCTAAGATTTCAGCTGCTAATTACTTTTTCGGCCCTCTTACATTTTACAGGTGATACGCAAAAACACGCTGTATCCATCACAATAGAAACGAATTTTTAAGGTTTGATAAATCATTAATTCTGAAGCGTTAAATAATAATTCTGACATTGTTTCTCTAATTTAATCCGCCATATTCGTACGCGAGATTTCAGTTAAACCAACAATCTGCAACCCCCCTTCCAACATACGCTTAAATGTCGTTCATATGATTTTACACTGATACATATTTGTGGCAGATATAAATTCAAAGATGTTGAAACGCGTAGAAAATATTGATTATTGGTATAACCAAGATAAAACTTGTTAATAGCGAGCGGTACCTAAATAACTTCTATTACATATAAATATTAATGCAGTGACCTTTGATCTCGTCCATCGTGTTGACTATGCTCGCCTAATGCATTTTTTAAAAGGCTCCGCCAGCAACGATGACTAGCAAACATCGACCGGCGAGCAATGAAAAATAAATGTAAAAGTATAGTCGTCCAACGGAATTTCTTGATTCTACGATACAATTTTTCGACGTTTAAATAACGACGGTTCACGGTTTATTGCCTCTCGGTCACTATAATCCTTTTTCTGAGGATCGAATTCCTTCCTGGAATTTCTCTCCCGGTCATCCGGTGGATCCAGTTGCATACCTGAGCCAACCTGGCTTCTTTTCTATATTCATTTTGCGATCGATCCACCAGCCATAACTAATCGAGTGAAAAAAGCGGTAAATTCGAAATATATGTCGCAATTAATAATTCGAATTAATCCATTTGCATCATTAGCGTACATATACGCTCAATTTTCCTGGTCACTATCACCGGAGCACATATACGCTAAATTAATTTTTTCTTGCTGATATATGAAGTTCTTTTACTTGTAGCCATTTTTGTACTTAAATACAGTAAAGAAAATTTGCTGATAAAGGCCTTCTTTTCATATTTCATTATGATGCAAATGGTTTAATCCTTACACACTGATCGAAACTTTACCCCGGAAGAAACCTTATTGTACTGTCCATAGAAACGTGTCAATTAAAATAATAATCGACACGTTCGCTATCAAAATTTGTTTCAGCAACAATCTTCGTAACTATACACACAATTCCATTAAATACAACAGAGTATCTTCTTGAGTAAACGAGAAAGATGATTTTTCAAATTTCCAATTTAAATATGCTTTATATTATATAATATTCTCTAGTACTACTTTCTCATAGTAGCGGTAGCAACGGCAGGAAAAATCACGGGCAGGTTTCGCCCAGCGAAGCAGTGACCCACCTCGTTTCATCGATCCCCCGTGCTCTTGCCCTGAAACTTCTTAACTGTGGGGCTAAATCAAGGCGACGAAGGTCAGGCGAATCGGACCAGGCCGAGGCGGCTCGAAAACGGTCCTTGGTGAAACTGGGGAACAGCTGCCTAAGCTGACTTTTGGATATATCGTAGAACAATATTCTAAATCCCAAAAGAATATAGTATATTCTCTCCGTAACTGTCGAAAAGATTTCTACCGTAACTATCATGCCCCGTGAATCAGTTATCAAGTTTTCCTAAGAGCCAATTTAACCCTTTGCACTCGGCGCTGTTTTAATTCTAAAACTAAATTTTTCTTCCGTCTTAAAATATTTTCGTTTTATCCATACGAATCTGTTCTGATTTCCACATATAATATTTAAATGCTTAGTAATCCATTGAATCTTGTAATGTAACAAATCTTTTTTGTAATTTCTTTGAAATAATGCCACAACAATTTTTAGTTGCGCTTCAGTGCAAAGGGTTAAAACATACAGTTCCGAGAGAAACGGGTCTGAAGTTTTCTAGTGACAATAAAACTTTGTGAAAGCATTCTGAAGGTTCTATCAATTTAAAAAACACAATACAAATCGATCGTTTGAACCAGTTACACGAGAATCAAGCTGTACGTGTCCGAGAACGGATTTGTCGCAACGAAATCGAGTCCGCGGTAGGATTTTTGTTGTCCGGTCCGACTGGCGTCCCACGTAGACAGCGTCCAAAACGCATTGAACGGGGGTTCCTCCATCTTCTCGAATGCTCGTGCACAGATTGGCCCCCGCGCGGAACGATAGCGACGGGTAAGGAAGCCAACGAGATTCACGGTAAATCATTCCCTATTGTTTGGCACAGCTCCCTTCGCCCGAACAGACAGAAAATCCCGGCGTTTATATCAACGTCCGGCGACCGCTTAAGGCGGTGCGCGAGACTGCGCATTTTTACGATAATGGATTTGCGAATTACATTTACGATCGTGTCCTCGATACATTCGATGCCGTCCAATATTCGTAACTCACAGTCTTGACCCCGATACCGGAGCCGCAAGGTATAACAATTGCTCCATCTGGGCCGCGACCACTTTCCATATACGAAAAAGAACGATTTATGGCGTATTCGTGCGGCCGAGGCCCCTGAGCAACATGCCACCTCTGACTCATCTCTTGCGCAGAGTTTATTACCGCCAAGAGGTTCGTGTACTCGCTGTCCGTGGACATTACGTGCAATTAGCACGACGAATAAAGTCGTCGATCGAACTGCAGTCGATATACAGTCGGTCGAACAGTCTCCGTACACCCTCTGAAATGGTGTAACTCTTTTAAAAAGTGGAATCGCGAAATAAATAGTTTCATTCGAGTCTGTAATCAAAAATTTTTAAAATACGTTTTGTAGATCTATGTCAATGATACATCGTTTCTGAAAATTTCATCAAAATCAGTCTACCTTGCAATGTGCTAAAAACACTTGAACATGACTTGCGTGATGCGATTTTTTTCTTATCGTCGATCGAACTGCAGTCGATATACAGTCGGTCGAACAGTCTCCGTACACCCTCTGAAATGGTGTAACTCTTTTAAAAAGTGGAATCGCGAAAGAAATAGTTAATATTTTACAACTTTTTTTATTCGAGTCTGCAATGAAAATTAAAAAAAAAAAACGTTTCGTAGATTTGTGTCAATGGTATATCGTTCCTGAAAATTTCAGAAACCAATCTACGTTGCAATGAGCTAAATACACTTGAAGATGACTTGGTTGAAGCGATTTTTTTTCTTATCGATGATATTTTCACAGTGTGTATAATTGGCACATGAAAAAGAATTCTCTCAATTTTTAATGTAGACCCACATAAGAAAGTTGTAAAAAACAATTTGTAGTACTTTCCAAACATCTTTCTACACCAGCCAGTAAGTCAAATCTTCTGCATCTAAAAAAATCGCCAGTCGTGTGAACTTATATTTAAAAAGTTATTCCGCTTTAAAGTGTGCACGGTATTCAGCACACCCATAAGGTTTTCCTATCGATTTCAAACAATAGATACAGCTATTTAACGAATAATAACCGCTTCGTGTAACATTTTAAAATAACACGCAATAACGCCTTAAAACACACTTAACTACGTAACGTTGTAAATCAGTAACACGTACGACGACACGGGACAACTATCGTATTCGAACAGTCCATAAACGTATATCAAATCATTCAAATAGTGCACTATGTTGCTGGGGCTGTGATTGATAGTTTGCTCGATTAACACGCGTCTATCAGATTACCGATTATTTAGGTCACTACAATACGATTGACCAGACGTTTTAAATCGATCGACGAAGCTCGAACGATTCTGGATAAGCTAGTTGATGATTCAGTTAGTTGAGCTTTTTATCGCGTCGGTGTACAAAAGTCGCCGCAATAATTGAGCTCTTGTAATTATTTTGTAATAAAATATAAAAGGTCGGGACGTGCTTGACGCCCAGGAAAGACTCCGGCAGTTATTTTCTCGAGCGTTTTTCATAAATTGTTTTAGGTCTTTGTTTTTCCTTATTTTTCACCGTCTATATCATTTTCTCCGGTTTCATCATGTTAGATATTTCGAATCATTAGTTTTCAGTTTTCGAGAGAACAAAGGGCTCCACCATTGACGCTCCGGTAGTCCAATGCTTAGACGTCATACGCTACGTAGTGTGTGTACCCCTACCACTCTGACCAATCAACTCCGCATTCCTTTCGCGAGACTTCTTGCGCGGGACGCACAGTATCTCAGAATCGCGCGTAAATCATCTCATCTGTTCAAGCTCTTTCTTTGCACGCAGACGCGTACGCGACAAGAATAGTTTACGAGGATAATGAATCTGATGGTTGAAGTTTACGTGACGCAGAACTTTATTACCGAAGTTAGCCTGTAATGAAATCGAAGCCCATTGCTACTGGCAACAATTAAACACTAATAAATAACTGGCGATATGAAATTCTGGGCTGTCGTTGCCACGAGCAGTCCTTTGTGCGCGAAACTTCGCTCAATTTAAGTTCACCGCCGATGTAAACGAGGTTAACTCAAACATGTCCGGTTCTAGTAGACACAGCCTGGAAAATGCAATCGCTTTCGATATACGCTTTATACCAGTGAAACACGCTGTAACCAATATCATTCGCAATTAAACAGGTTACCGGTGTCGTTCGTTTTTCGACAGTTTTCTATTATGTGTTTATCCCACTTGTCGGTTTTAATGGGTCGATTATCGGAGTAATACGATCAAAGTTCAACAATACGAGCCCCGAAACGAATATTCGACGCGCTGCATTCGTGAAACATTTAAATTCCACTTTGTTAAGGGTTTTTATTGAGTTAATAAAGAGCAATATTGGGATTGTAGTTTGTAGACATATTTAACCATTTAATATGCCAGCTTTGTTTCATTTAATCCATTATGCCATGAACGCCCCGCGCTCCAATCGCGTTCAATTGTCCCGTAAACGTCAAAATTTCGTATTAATAATCAATAAAAATTAATTTTTGATGATATAATATAATACACGCGTATTGCTTTGCTACCTGTACCTTTAATAAAACGGATATCCTTTATAGCACGAGGAGCTTAAATACGTTCAGTGGTATGCCGGGACAGACTCGATGTTTCATTTTAATTCATTTGCTACATACTTCGCTAATTTATTACCATTATTGTTCTATTTTTCTGAGGCTGTACAAAAGTGTATAGAACGAGTAGTAAAAGACAAGATGCAGCGAGACTGTTGGAATGCATAATTTAATTTACGTCATAACAACTTCACAATTGTATTGCGAATACTATGAATACTGTAGTGGCTTTTGTGTCGATCGCACGACGTCGTGTATTAAAATTAATATTCGATGCGCTACGAGACGCTAGAAAAATTCGTTTGCACCGAACGTTGCCCATTAGAGTCTAGAAAGGGTTATTTAACCATCTGTTATCGTTGAAACAAAAAATTCACGATAAGAGATTACGGTCTCGTGTATTAAAGTGGCCATTCGACGTTGTCATTGTAATAACATTGTAATCTATGGACGTTGATACGAAGTGTCAGTGAAATGCACGAGGGTTCGATGAAAAGAAGGCCGAACGATTAAACGTTCGTTCGGGGAAAAAAAGAGAAAATGTAGAAAAGGTGGAGGAGATATTGAATAACGCGTTTCCCCTTCCCGTCGAAGCCGATAAGCGAAACGAACACGGTGTTTCGCGTTAATAGCTCAAACTAACGCCGCGCGACGAGGATAACACGAGCGATAACAGCTGGCCCGTTGTAGACACAGCTCACACATAGTTTCTAATAAACGGCGGAACTTAGATTTCACTGGATTGCGCTCGGACGCAGTTGGCCCGACAACCTACGCACGTGTCGTGTTTAAACAGCTGCCACGCGGCCGACTTTTTGTTCTGTTTTCCGATGAAGCGGACGAGTCCAATAGTTCCGGTATTTAATCGCGTCATTGGTGTTCGCAGCGCGAACGTTCATCCGGCACGAACATTGTCGGGGAGATTGAAATTTCAATTTGGTTAACACCCATTGCCCGACTCGACGGAATAGGTTTCTTAAGAAGATCCCGGAGCTGCTCGAAATCTTCGGAGAGCAATTCTCTTAATCTTCGTCGTCTCGCCATCTGTAAGTTCTGCAAATTCTACGGGTCTATTCCCTCGGTAAATAAGTACTTAAATAATGGATAATTAAATTGGGCAGGCAATTGCTCTTCGCATTAGAGTTAAATTAAGATTTAATGTCGTCAGATCGTGGATTAATAATTGCAATTTACGGGGGAATATAAACGCCGCCTCCGAATGTTTAATATTCGAATTTTATGGATTGTTAGGAAACAAGTATTTCAGTTTTATATTAACCCCGACGCGTTCTTTGTGTTTATTCGTTCAGTCGAGACTTCGTCGTACCTCCTCGTTCAAGTTGGTTTTTATTTAAAAAAAAAACGTAAGAGGATTGTTGCTAATGTACCCACTTCTTTTCTCTCATCAATTTTTCAAATGCGCACAGGAGATTTAAAGTTTTATTTATGGTTACTGTTGCGGAGCCTTAGCGCCGTCCTATTATAACGAAATTATAGTAACAGAAATTTGTCACAATCTTTGTTGTCAAGAGTTACAAATAGATTTATCGTTTCTTTCATTAGATCCCCGTAAAAAATTCTCAAAATTGTTTTTCGTGCTCGAAGAAACATCCACATGATCATTTTTACTTGTTTTGAAGTTACCGAGGTATTGACATGCATGAAAGGCAATCAGAAAACGCTAGAGCAGGTTTTTAATTGCCATTGGACATACGTTGCTTAATAGCTGAACCTAACATCATTGCTTGCGTATATATGATAGCCTTTTTAAATACCTGTAACCTACGTGCCTAAGGATTTTCGATTTTCGATTTCCAATAAAAAAAAAAAAAAAATCAGAAAACGCAAACGAATCCGGACGCTCGCCGATCCCGTGTCCGAAGAATCTTCTCCCCGGCTCGGGATTTTTCATAGGTGACCTCTCTTCTCACGGCCCCCGAATTTTTCCCTTCGGCACGTAAAGTTTCTCACAGTGGGCGAGCACAGCGAGCAATCATTCGCGGCCGGCGGGTCCCGAAAGGAGGAAAATCTGTCGACGACCCACATAAAACCGGATCGATGCGGAGCATCCATCAGACGAGCAATTCCGAATCTTTTTCCGGCGAGCTGTCTGAAGCGTAATTTCCCTTTTTACGCGGCTGCAATTACACGGGGCACTAGCCGCGTTCCCGTTAGGCTGCTCCGACATCGGTCTCCGCGCCCGAATATCTCTCTGTAATAAAAGTACAAGTGTTTCCGCGCAGAGTGCCGGGGCGATATTGCGCTGGCTGCGGCGGGACTCTAACGGGTTGCATCCGAAATACCTCGCGGTAGCTTCTCGTCGGCCTTATTATTATTATTATTATTAGTACACCGGGCCGGTCCTGACGCCGCCGAGTCGCGTTGCTTTGGTTTCGGTTTGCTCCGCGATATTCGAATCCCACCGTCTTCGTCTTTCCCGTCTCTCGTCTCCGTCTTCGTCTCCGTCTTCGTCGTCGCTTTCATTCCACGGAGAAAAGCTGTCTCGACGACACACCGATCCACGGAAATTCTAGGCGTTTACAGGACCGGGAACCGAGCTGCAGTCACGACACCCGCTCCTCATCACCGTGGCCCGGGCCTCGACCTACCACGGTGTCGTGGATACGAGCCAATTTCGTTCCCTCCGCCTTTGTAACAAGGTGGAATGTTCATCGCCCGCAGTCACGTACCACGACCCCGATGCATCGAAATGAATGCGCGTTTTCGCGCCGAAGTATTCACTTATCTGGCGACGAGCTACGTTTCGTGATCTCGCCCGTTCTACGCTCGGTCCTCGCGGTACCCGGGGACCGTGAAAGCAACTTGCTCGTATCGATGTTTATCGAATGTATTAGGGGCAGCCATAAGTAGTCAATTACATTGAAATCTGAAACACGCTTTGCAGTAAATTCAAGTTTTTATTTCTCAATTTATTATGCAGGGTGTTTGGTAACTGGTGGTGCAAGCGAAAAGGGGGTGATTCTACGTGAAAGAATAAGTCGAAAGTATAGAATAAAATTTTTTCATCCGAAGTTTCGTTATTCGACAAGAACTAATAAAAAAGTATGTCTCTTCTCTCAATTATTTTAATACTCCGAAGGCAATACATTTTTTAAACTTTTCCTGTTCGAGTTTGTCACAGACGCATAAAATCCGCATTCCAGGCGTAAATATTGTTCTCTTTTTCTTTAAGAAAGAAGTTACTGTAGATCGTAAGTTACTTCTATACGAAAAGTTTCCACCTTCTGATGTCTTGATGGTCTACCATCTTTCGTTTTATTTAAACATATCACGGAAACTTCCTCTTGGAACGCTGTTGCCGATTCTTGCTTTAAAGCATCTCTCCAAGAGAAGCACACTTCTCTGCGGCATGCTTTGTCCTTTGAGTCGTGTCAGTCTTACTCTGCAGAACTTATTTTAATAGCATCACCTGCAATTACTTCGAAAGTGTTGTTTTCTTCCTGTTCCTTTCATTGCATTTTCCTTCCTGTTCCGTCTTGTTTCTTGTGAAAATATCTTCCTCATCGACGTTGGTTGTCTACTAGAGGTTCGTGTCTTCTGCTGTCCTAAGGCACCATTATCTCTTGGTTTACTTAAAGACTTAAAGTCATCAAAACTTTAATTGTCGAACAATTCGAAACAATTCTCGCGTTACAATATCTGTCTTCAAAGGAACAATTCTCCCGTTCCCTTGCGTTATCCTTCGAATTTCCGAGTATCTTCTACTTCAAAATTAAGCTCGAGTGTTCGTAGCAGATACACAAAATTTATTTTAAAACGATTCACAAAGATATTGTTTTCACTCGTGCGTATCACTCTTTCTGCAACATGCTTGTCAATTCTTCACCGGTTACGAGCGGTCTGCGGCGCTGCAACATTTTTATCCGAAAATATGTTTATTCGAATAAATAAAATGTTTCAAGCCGGTTCGTTTGAAGCTCAAAGAAATTTAAAAATTTCATTTTCCTACATGAATTTAAAAATATAGTCCAAAATTCAAGAGCATAAACGCTCGGCCGGTTTCGAGGCGCTTTTGACCTGCATCTCAAGCGGTGCATACAGAATGCATATGTATTCGCCATCTTTTACATCTTTTCAATAAATTATTCTCCTCTCTGCATTTCAAGCATCCTTAAATAATATTTTGCATCGAACACGTGGATCTAAGGCTTCCATCTAATGAAAAGTCCGATATTAAAATGGGAATTCAGCAAAATTGGAATAACTACATAAAACTCTAACAACAAGACTTTCGGTAGTCAATTCCTGACAAATTAACACGTTGACCGCCATGTCACCCAAATGTGGGTGACGGAATTATTTGTCCAGGTTTTAAAATAAATTTTTACGTTAACATATTCATTGTACCAAATTTGATTGGGATCTGTAAAATGCAAGGAAGTTGGAAGACTACTCAATATCACACATATAATTATTTTCAATTCTTGGTTTCATTAAATAACTTGCTTTAGTTTCATGGAATTTTTGAGGGTTCTGGTTTGGCACTCAGTTTTAATGCTGCGATTAACACGTTGACCGCCATGTCACCCAGATGTGGGTGACGGAATTATTTGTCCAGGTTTTAAAATAAATTTTTACGTTAACATATTCATTGTACCAAATTTGATTGGGATCTGTAAAATGCAAGGAAGTTGGAAGACTACTCAATATCACACATATAATTATTTTCAATTCTTGGTTTCATTAAATAACTTAATTTGATTTATTGGAATTTTTTAGGGTTCTGGTTTGGCACTCAAAGTGTTAAATAATCGACCCGAAAACTTCTTTTCGTGCGAAAAAATTATCGTCGACTACTCGAGAAGCCTCGTGTGCGCTCTGAAGAATTTTTTCCAAAATTCGGGGTAGAATAATATCGCAGGTGAACCGTCTCGGGGATCAGAGGCGCGTCCAAGAATTTGAAGAAAGCTCCGGGACCAGGCTGGAAACAATTCTAGCAGTTATCCGGCCGTGAATCCCGGGAATCCTATCTTTTTCAAACGAGCACGCAGATTACGTTAAATATTAACTATAATCTAGACACCGGTTTCCATTTGGGACGCGGCCGTGGAATTCGGGGAAGCTCGCCGGGATTCGTGGCAGCGTTTCGCAGCTCGCTCGCCGGGACAAGCAATTCCCGTGGCAATTTATTTCAAGGTAACTTGCAAAAGAACGAGACGCTTGTTTCCAGTTACCCGAGGCGTACGATTAAATCGCGGACAGCCGAGGCAACGTCTGTTTCTTCCTCTTCCCGCCTATCCGAGGAAAGTTCGCGGGACTCTGTTCTCTGGCGTCGGCTGACACGTGCGATGAACAAGCGCGACGGAACGGATACCGTTTTAATGGGAATTCATCTTTCGTTGCATCAACTGTTACGCACGGGTCACCGGGCGCAAACCCGAGGAACGTATTGCTTTCGTGCTAAGAATACCGGCGACGTTCCCTCTGTCGAATTCGAATCATCGATCGGATCTCGCTGCGACGATGCGACGCGACGGCACGATTAATTCACGATGCCTCGAAAGTCGTTCGGTACAGACAGATAATAATCTTAGCTTCCACTGTACGTCGACTGCATCTCGTGTCCACGTCAATGTCTCGATATGCGTGAGACAATGCAGTAATTAATTTTCGGGAATTCAGTACTTTTTGTTACGATTTCTTTAAATTTACATAAAACGAAAAGTAACAATACCTCCCCCTTTCTTTCGTCACGTGACCTACGCCATTCTATTCGTTTTGACATGCTGAACACAAAATGTAAGTGTCATTTCTAGCGCAAATGAATAGTTTTCGAGATATACGCGGGAAACTACAACGTATATGACGTAAAACAAACAACGTATATAACGGGCTAACTTGTTAAAAAGGTATTTTCTGTATAGAATATAGAAAGATCGGGATTTCTGTGTTCTAGATACACGCAGGATTCATGTAGTAGTAGCGGTAGTTTTTCGCGAATATCTCGAAGACTATTCATTTGCGCCAAAAATGACACGTACATTTTGTGTTCACCATGTCAAGGCGAATAGAATGGCGTAGGTCATGTGCCAAAAGGAAGGGGGGCGTTTTCCCAAGTTCAGCCAAACGAAAACCACTTGACCGATTCGCTTGTAATATTGGTGTATTCATGAGACACGACGTATTAATTCAGAGCATACTATGAGATTATGTGGACGTATTACTTTGGACCGGTTTGCGAGGTTAAAGCAGTGAAAAGATTGAAAGAATTCGCGAATATCGATGTACTATGTTTAATTCGTGAAACTGATTAAAGGAAGAATGACATTTCTATTCGCGTGCCTAGGTTTACGGAGATCGTCAAAATTAAGGGTTCTAATATTTTTAATTCACCGTTATTTAAAGGGTAAGGGTACCTTCATTAGGGATTATTCAACAAATTCATTTCTTTGGCTAAATATTATTTAAAAAGAGCCTAAAAATTTGAATAGACACGTTCTCGTTATTTTTCTAAAGTAATGTAAAATCACTCTTAGTGCTCTGTAAACCTAGTGTTAATAGTGTTTCTACCGTCTCCTCTACACATTATGTTTAAAAATCGCTAAAAACTTGGACAGACACGAATCCGTTACTTTTAAAAATAGTCACATTTAGTGCACCGTAAACCAAGTGTTAAAAGTCACTCTCTTTTTCTTTCCTCCATAAATTATTTTAAAAATTGCCTAAAAATATTTGTTTATTTTTTCTTCCCAGACAATTTCTATTTTGCATAAAGATCCGCATTAATCTCCAATACTTATTCCACGAATTCGGAAACGTTCCGTCGACGTTTAGAAAAGTATTTCACGAGGAACTATGTGCACAGCTTCGCGAATGAACTGAGAGTTCAACTCCGCGATAATGATGATAACAATGATAATAATGGACCTAGTAGTAGGCGTACAGTCACACTTTAATACAGACCAATGAGTCTCGTTACCACTATGACTCATGGTACAATGAATTCCGAATAAAACTGACCCAGAATCTCCAGTAGAGTCTCTACTAACCGATCGAATTTCACCACACTTACAAATTCCAGTAATATTCCAGTAATACAGTAAAATTTATGTCTCTGTTAATTATATACAGGATTTTCTCTTTTGATACATTGTTTGATACATTGCTTCAAGAGACTCGAACTTGGCTATTATTTATTTAACAAATCAGATCAGATATAAGTCTATGTTCATCTCAGTCCATCTCAATAAATACTTTACGAAAAAAATCTAGGCTCAACCGATTTCATGACACGAAAATTTCTTAATTAATTCTACTTATTTTATGCATAAAAAGGGCCCTCTATGTGCCGTCTAAATCAGCATTCTGGCGCGCGTAGTCGATTTTAACGAACTCTCGCTGGATCGTGCGTAGAGATTCTGTCAACTTTCCGGCACAGTGCCTATAATCAGCGGCATCGTTTGTAATCGCTGTATTGAACACGGGACACGGTTAAATTCTCGAACTAGCGAAACCCATGGGGGGAAACCGGGCCAATTATAATTCTAGTTTGCGGAACGTAAGGGGCCACATATAATTAAGGCCGCAAAGGGTAATAAACATTCGTATGACGATTGATAGTGTCGAAGCCACATCAAAGCGTTGCGTGGGCGAAACACCGACCAAGAGAGAAGGGCGAGGGGAGGGGGGGGGGAGGAGACAGCATTCGGTTCGTTGATTCCTAGCCAAAGTTCAACACACGCCGTCTCTTTAATTTCCCGTATTTCCTGCGGTCGAAATTCTCCGCGGAGGACACTACCGATCCGGCACGGACGAAAAACGCGAAAGCCGGGAACGAAAAGTGACTCTTACACGTTAATACTCGTCCGACGGAGTTTTGGACGCTTCGGATACTAACATTAACTCGCGTATTAAATTCATTTTCAAACTGTGTTCCGAAAACCTGGCTGTCAAACAGACCGCCTCAAAAGAGACTTTTACTCGCGGGACGAGTCGGTTTTATGGAACAGGAAACGTTTGCGGCGACGACTGTGCTAGGGGGCTCTTTGCCGAGGCTTCCTCCTATCCTATTTGCCGATTTCATTGTGTAATATTCGGGATTTGACTTGGTGTTAGATCGCGAATCAAATCATCTTGCGGTTCTCTCAGTTCGTTTGTTCCCTTACCGAATTGTGTCATTGTCGTGAAGCTTTTTATATTTCTTTGATTAAAACATCAACACTTTTAGAAGCGATAAATTCGAATTGGAAACACACTGAGATTCCGTTTTTCACACGATACAGTGATTCCTCTATATATGTCGCCAAGGCCTAGATGATAAACGCAGACAAGAGCCGTGTTGTTCACATAAATCGAGAATTCACTGCACTTCGTTTTTGGATCAACTTAAGAGACCAAAACGTATAAATGAGATCAACGATTTGATAATTAAACTGTTTTACCGTTACATGAATTTAAATTTCCGAAAATGTGAGTCAACGTGGCAGGCAAGGAATAAGAATCTTTTGCACAACTTTCCGATACTTTCTACAAGGGTGTGTAAAAGTTATTGAAACATGCGTAGAAATGAATACCACACTCGAACGAAACGTGGAAGTTCTAACAGAATTTTATTAGAAACGAGAACGTTTATTTCTGATTGTTAGTCTGCGGATGTTTATGCAAAATAAAAGTTACACGACAATTGATTTCTTGTCTTGATCATTTTAACCCTTTGCACTCGAAGCTATTTTAACTACGAAACGAAACATTTCTTCCGACCTAGGATATTTCCCTTCTGTGTATAGAAAATGGCACAATTTACTCGTACAATAATGAAATGTTTAGTAATTTATTAGATACAAACAAATTTAATAATGTAAAAAATATTTTGAATAATGTTACAGCAATTTTTAGTGGTGCCTTACGCTCACCATTCGAGTCCTAAGGGTTAATAGGCTGCAGTAAAGTACCTGCAGCATTAAATTCATTTCCTCATTTTGAAATGCGTGTAGAAAAATGAAACAGGACAATGTTATTCGCGAACGGACAGCGGATGCCCGTGAAAAATAGAAGGGGACTTATGACTGTGTCCGGTAGGCTTTCTGTTTGTCAAAGTCGCACGTTCAATATTTGCCGGCGACGGCTTCTCGTTCGGGATGCGTGAATCGCGTCGATATTTATTACAGCAAAATCATTTGACCGGTGCTCTCTGTCGATGATCGCCGGTCCGCGGAAATATTAATACCGGTTGCTTCGAGTGCTCCATCTCGAATTGCTCGAGCGTGCCAAGTGTTACGCCGCCGGCATTGTTTTTCACGAGAGCGTGGAGCACACGTGCCACGCGGAACTTTAATTTTGCGCCGACTTCGCGCCGATAGATGCCTCGGGTTTCGCGCGAAGTAACAGCGCCCGGAGATTAATTGTCGCGACGTTCTGTTGTTTTCTGAACCTCACAACCCTTTTCCCCTTTCTTCCTTTTTTTCTTCCCGTTTCGTTTGTATTCAAGCCCCCGCTCGTTTTACGCCCCGGCGATGTAAATATTGAATGGAATCGAACGGCTAGATTTACGGCGCCGTGCGCCACGTAACCATGTGTTTATTTTTATGTTTACGGTGGCGCTTGTTGAGTTCCACCTGACCATAAATTATGCGTTTTTATTGCGACGAAAACGAGAGACACGTAGATACGGCCTGTGGAAATAAGCGAGTGGGAAGTAAGTGGGATAAATTACAGGAAGAGCCGCTTCTAAAGCGGCGCGCAACGTTCCAGACAAGGCTAGAAAGTCGAACTTTCGAAGTATTAAATCTAAAAAAATGTTTGTTATGAAACATTAGTGATATAATGTAGCTCGTAACACTGTCCACAATCTTTGCTGAATATATGAATGTATTGTTAAAACCGAAGCGTAAAATCGAATAGCAAAATTGGTTCGGTTTTTACAAGTTCAAGGCATTTCGAGCATCAAAAAAATTTTTTTGAATTATTGATAACTTCTACTTCTATATGCACACTACTTCTGTACATATTATACTTTAAATAGCAATTTATTTAATTAAATAGAATTGAAAATAGCCTTGATAGAAACCATTAACTTGATAAAAAAAAAATTAGCAAGGAGGTTTTTATTTAATAAAAAAAATAAACCTCGCATCAATTTTCCTTCAACATTTTTTTTCGTTAATCAATGCACCTTCGTGTCCACTTTAAACAATTACTAGGGGTCTTAGGTCGAGAATGGAATAATTTAGAAGTTATTAATTTTCTGCCGACTCCCACAAGAGACCGAACATTGCAGTATACCGACCAGCTCGCTATAATAGCGACAAAAAAAAAACCCCGAAAGAGTTTCCGCTCTCTGCGCTTAGCGTACCCGGCTCTATGCGAGGCCAGGTGATTTTTATGCATTAACCGGTCCCAGGGAAAGTTCCGAGAAACGGAGCTGCACGTCCAAAGAAAATGTCCGGCTTGAGTGGTATAGATCGTTTGTCGGACCGTTCTCGATTTTTATTCCTACCTATTTCAATTTTGTTCACTCGACACTTTTCGGTGTTTACCCTGAAAAGACTCTTTCAGCCCGCGATTTGGGAATTGGGAAAAATATGTTGCTCTTCTCAATCGAATAAATTACCTAATTATCACCAGTAACTTGTGGTATACAGTGAGTTCTCGATATATGTCAACAACGCGGTGTTACGTTTGCACTCCTCTATGTACACAGGCTCACGAAAGTATTCGAACGCCCTTTAAATCAGTATAACTTTTTTTAAAGTGAATCAAACGACCTGACCTTTTTTGAGGAGTTAGAAGAATTGGTTTTCCAAATGATGTGCAACAAAGATTTTGAAAAAATTGCAATTGGTAAGAATTACATAAGAAAATAAAAAATGGCACTTTTCACAACCTTTTTATTTGAACCTGTAGTGAAAATTTAAAATATGCGTTTTTTTGATATATGTTAGTTATATACATGCTGAAAATTTCATTGAAATCGATTAATATACATACGAGCTGCAAATAGTTAAAAGTGATGAAAAGCGTAGATTTTCATGACTTTTGATCAGTTTCTGCTTAAAATCCTCAGATTTTAAGATATTTCGATGCGTGCCATTTTTATCTGCGTCACCCGATTTCGATGAAATTTTCAGTACATGTATAACTAACACAGGTCTACAAAACGCATATTTTAAATTTTCATTACATGCTAAAACAAAAAAGTTTTGGAAAATGCCTTTTTTATTTGATCTTATAATTCCGAGCTTGAATTGAAATTAAAAAAAAATCATTTTCGCACGTCATTTGGTAAGAAAATTCTTCTAATTGCTCAAAGAAGTCAGGTCGTTTGGTACAATTTAAAAAAGTTATACTGTTTTAAAGGGCGTTCGAACACTTTCGTGAGCCAGTGAATCTTCTATAGAAGATGTAAGTAAAGTAGGCACCTTGAGTCATATTTTGCTTCACGAACCCTGGATTGCTATAAGAGGGGGACTGAAAATTTGCAGGTAAGATGGCAAACTGTCGTTGATAATGAGGGAGATTATAAATTAAGAAATAGTAACTTGAATTTACTAGAAAGTTTGTTTTAGATTTCTAAATAAATCTGAATATATAAAGAAATCACTGTACTTACCGAAATGTTGACACAAAATGTAGGCGGAATGGCCAAGTGGTAGCCGTTAGGTCGCAAAGAGGACATGCTCGGCCCAGTTAACTGTACACAGTCGCAAGAAGCGATTATTCCGAACGTAAACCGTATATCTCGTCCCGATTGGTGGACAGTCGGCCGGCCGTGGAGCTGTCGGTCTCGTGAACCGCTAAACTCCATCAGAACTGGATTTGTCGAGGGGCGTGGGAGATTCGCAAGTTCGCAGTGAGGGTCAGATATTGTCGATCGTTGGTGTAAGACGTTGAGGAACAAGTTTGCTGGCCAACGGAGAGGGAGCCGACGCACCAACCAGTCCCTGGTTTAACTCGCAGACGACCGAAACCGCGTGGCCCGTAGTTTCCGCAAAACGTTTCTCCCTGTCCTTTGTGATTAACAATATCACGCCGTCCGGAGGTCAGATTCGAGTTCCCGACCATTTGAAATTCGATGTTGCTATCTTGATTGGCGCGAATCCATTAGCGACCCTAGGTACAATCGTTAAGGGGGCCAAACTTCCGATGCAATCTTTGTGTGTCGCTGCTTTTTAAGCTTTCAACGCTGAACTTACCACGCATCTAGATTACCAGACACGATGCGTATTCCTCGCTAAATGCTTCCCTCTCTACCGCTAAATGTGGCTCGATTCTCCTCTAACGACTCTATGCACGAGGAGAATACGTGACGTCACATTATTCCCACTACCGCTGCTAGTACGTGCCAGCTAACCGCTGTCATACGTATATATTTTCCTCGTGCACTCTACCACGGGTAACTTTGATATTTCTTAACCCCCATCCCTCGTGTCAATTTCATATATTCTTCATTGTAGAACAATTGATTCGAAACTTTGCGACTTTTATTTCTTTTTTAACGTGAAATTATTTACTATCGTTGATAGCAAAAACACGCGACAAATAAATGTGAGATTTTTTACAAATAGGACCCCGGTGCACAATACATTTCTTTTCCAAGATATACGTACTATTAATCGAAGCGCAATGAAATCGATCCATTGCTGAAAGGTGTCATAACCGGTGATGAAAAATGGATCACGCACGACAATCGGAAGCGTCAAATATCGTGAACAAGGGATGGTGAGCCGTGACAAGCGTTCACGAAGCCAGGATTGACGCCGAAAAAGGTGATGCTGTGTGTGTGTGTGTGGTGGGACTGAAAGGGAATCGTCTACTATGAGCTACTTCTAGTTGGTCAGACGATTGCTTCTCAACTCTACCGTGGACAATTAGAGAGGTTATGCCAGGCAACTGAAAGAAAACGGTCCGAATCGAATAACAGGAAAGGTGTTGTCTTCCACCATGACAACGCCCGACCACACACTTTTTTAATGATCCGTCAAAAATTGCAACAGCTCGGTTGGGAAGTTTTAATGCATCCACCGTATAGTCCAGACACAGCACCCTCTGACCATCACTTGTTCCGATCTCTGCAGAACTCTGTCAATGGAATTAAGTTGCTTTCAAAAGAAGCCTGTGAAAACCACTTGATTCAGTTTTTCAACCAGAAACCACAGAAGTTCTTCGAAACATTGTTGATGCTAATGGAGCATATTTGGTTTAAATAAATTCATTTTCACACCATAAGAAAACCAACCGAATTTTACTAAGAAAACGCCACGAACTTTTTCCCAGACCCAATCTAAACCTATTCCGTGGCATGAACATTTTTCAATCGCTTCCATCTATTTCATAGAAACGTACGCCCACGGTACGTCGTTTCCAGGAGAATCGACCGGAGACTTTATAGCGCTAATTCGAGCGGGATCCTTGTAGCGATAATCGAAGCGACTTATCGAAGCAAGCGACGTGTGAAAAGCATAAGGTTCGCGTTGTATCCGTCTGCGGTCGTCGAGGGATTAATCGGGTGGGGCGCATGGTAGCTAGAAACGTTACAAATGTCATGCAGGGAGCTATCCTCGGGGTACACGGCTGGCATCGAAACTTTGCTCGCGACCCGTGGATAGTTCTATAGTACGTAAGTTTGCCGTCACTCCTCCCCTGCCGACAGACAACGTCGATTCGTCGCCCTCGTCCTCGTCCTCGTTCTCGTCGTCGTCGTCGTCGTCGTCGTCGTCGTCGACGACGATGGAAGGAGGTCTCCCGACGGCAGGAGGAACACGCTCGCCCAATGGCCGTCCGGTGAAGTACAATATCTGGGGTGGGGACGGGAGGTCCATTTAGATATCGATTTGCAATTTCGCCGACAATTACACCAGGCGCAGAATATGTTCGTATAGATTAGATCAGATTAAATGAATATTTACGAGGGCCCCGAGCGTCGACCGACTGGCCCGGGCTCTGCGTGTGTAATCTGCCTTGCAAACACCGGCTCGTACTTCCCGGGGTCTGCACGCCTGTTATTATACGCACATCGTCCTCGGAACTGCGTCCCGACGCCGCGCGTCGCCGTATAACCGTCGGTTTTCCAGTTCGCCTGGAAAGCGCCGCGGATAATTGTTCCCGTGTGTTTTTTTCCACGTCTCCCTAAAAAGCCGGACCACTCTCTCTCTCTCTCTCTCTCCTTTTTTTTTCGCCCGGCGTCAATTGGAAACACGATACACAAGCTCGTGGGAAATGAAAGGAGCAGGAATCGAATTGGAAATGGTATTTAGCCGTGGCGATCGCTCGTCCGACTCCTGACAACCCCTTTTTTTTACGCGGACCTACGAGCTCGTGCACATCTACGTACAGGGTGGCTAGTTTTCATTTAACGTTCTTCCACGAATCCGCGGTGCGACTTACTTAGGCGTCGAGGGCCGTAAATCACGAAGGACTTCGAAGGACTTCGTCGCCGAAGAATCTCTAGGGGCTGAAGAGTTTCTGCAAAATAACTGTTTCAAACTGTTCTACAGGGTGTCCCAGAAACGGTGTCGGAAAAGGTAAGGGCGATTCTTGAGGTGATTCCGAGCACCTTTATTTTCCTTTGCCAATTCGCGCCGACACTGTCTCCGAGTTATTAATGGATGTTGAGAGGTTATGCGTAAATAATTATACAGGGTGTTTCGTCTAAAACAGGACATCTAAATATCTCATCTACCTCTGAAAATACAAAAAATGTTTCTAACGTAATCTAAATGGTTTCAAAAGACGAATCACATGGAAGAATCGTTTTTTATAAATTGTAAATTTTTAATCGTTTCTTCAAGGTCACTCGTGTTTTTTTTACATATATACACACATTTTTTGGTTGTTGTATGTTATAGCAAACATTATTGCGCATTCGTCCATGTTTAATAGCACGACCTCGAAATGACCGTGAACTCTAAAATTTGCTAATTAATGCAGATCTTACTTTCAACGATATTTCAGATTTCAACGGTAACGGAAATTCGACCATGAACGAAGGGGAATCAGGTATTTCCCAATATTTCTAGGATGTGGGGTTTTACACAGAGTACATACAGTAAAAAGGCCTAACGTTTTACTTTGACAATGGAAAAAATACGGACCAATTAGAGTAATATTGTGTGTATAATTATTATTATTTTGTCTATTATGACCTGAATTGAAGGATCACCGAGGGGTGAATCGATCGTTTCGTTGCGTGGACGGCTCGCGTGCAAGTAGCATGGGATTTTAGCCGAGCTTGTAATTCGCGTCGATCTGCAATAAATTTCGGCGGGAGTCGCGTCGTTACAGCGTTTACGACCGTCAAGATTTCGTCGAAGAATTTTTGATTGGCATAAACCGGCGCGCCGCCGAGTACGCTACTCCACTCCCTTTTTTTCGCAGTATCTTTATGCCCGACATGAAAAGCAGCTAGCCGCGTGATATGTCGACCGAAAGCCGAATAGGGCGAAGCACTCTGGGATTTTCAATTTTATCTTCTAAATAATGCCTCGATAAACTCTTTTATTGGGCAGCTAGATCCCGTGGGAGCCCGGGCACAGGTTCGTCGTACGTAATACCCTGCCGAAGGTAGTACGTCCCCGGGATCTTCTTTCTTTCGCCGTTATTCCCCGACGACTATGGACGTGATAGCAACTCGATAATTAGATAGACCCCGTGAAAGCTTCCATTAATCCCGAAATAATGGCTTTCGATGCTGGCCCTTCCGATCCCAAGGCACACCCGTAAGACCGCCTTGTAATTGTTTCCTTTCGTGATGGACACTGAGCCGCGCAAACTGATTGCCCTTTCGTAATATATTGTTTAGCGTTTAACCGATCGTTGCGACGCGCGCGCGAGCGTTTAGGGCAGGCATTGCTGAAGGGATTAGTCCGATACCGACGTACTCGCACGCTGATGGCAACCATTAGGTGCTCTCTAATCATCGGCCAGAGTGGACTGATTAAGGTTTGAACTGCATCGGTAAAACATTCCGGTTGGTTAGTGAACGATATCGTTGCCATTATTGTTTACAACCTGCATCTGTCAACGAGATTAAAAATTACCTCCCGACGTAAACTGATAGGATACTAATGGGATGTTAAGTGCTTAACGTTCTAAGCAAGCTTCCATGGACGTCACATTGTTACTTAAATATTACCAGGGACCTGAGTGAAAATAAAATATGAAATATCAACATAATAATCTCCATCGTCTCCTACAATACACAGTGATTTTTCTATATATGTCGCCAAGCTTGCATGATAAATGTCGCGACATTATCCCCACTAACTCGTCGGAAGTCGAGGAGTGTAAACATATGGCAAGACCCGTGTTGTTCACATATACCGAGGATTCACTATACCTTCGTCGCGAATTAATAAGTATTAAATATACTTCTTCAGCGATCATTCCAAAAATAGCTAAAATTACCACGACATTTGATGAAACAATTTTCACGGGAGTGCTGAACAATTGAATATCAAAATTTTTGTGATGCGAAAGTAGATCAGTTTCTGAACAACGCACTCTGGATAAATTGTTAATAACGATCCGACTTTCGTAAGGAAATAACCGCAAATAATGGCCGGTAAAACAACCACCCTCAAAAGCCATGAATCCTAAGTGCTTGTTTAGTAAAGCACCCTTAAACGTGCACTTTACAAGATGCTTCACAGCTAGATGAATACCATAGTGCCTTAGAAACGATAGAAAATGGCATTTCTTGTCTTCAACGATTTCTTTGGACATTAACGATTTACTAAATAGAAAACGGGATCAACGTTAACCGTACATCCTGTTTTACTTCAATCATTGGATTGCAATGCATGGAAATGTCCTTGGTATCTTCCCTGAAACATCATCACCTAACTTCATCAGGAAATATCCCGTTGCCCCAATTTTTTGCCCCTTCTGATACGAGCAAACGAAGATTACTTCGCAATTTTCTCATTAACGTAAATTCTTTATGAAGATTGGATAAAAATCTTCCCAGCTGTTTAACTTTCCACGAATTCTTATGCCGCCGATATGCTAATTTTATCGTATGTACATGTGCTCGCTGGACAGACCATCTGTTTAACACATCGGCCACCAAAAAAGGTCCACAAAATTTAAACAATTTATTGCGCGAAACGAGAAAATGAAACATTAAGATTGCCGTCACAGTGATCACCAGTAATAACAATTTCTGTACACACTACATTCTCTGGCCTGGGAGGAGGGTTTGTGGAGGCAGAAAATATCAAAACATGTATCTTTAGAAATTTTCAACTGATTTCACTTACGAATATCTATTCTACGTAATGTTTATCGAGAATATTTCACCACACAAAAGTGTAACTCGTTTAATTTGCAAGAAACATTTCCTTCGTCTGTCGACGGGAAGCTTTTGTTCTCATTATCAGCAACAACGCATTATCTACAGTAAATTTGTTTTCCTATGCGGGGTGTCCCACCTAACTAGACCATCTAAAATATCTCGCTTGTTTTTTGTAATGGAAGAAAATTTTAGAGGAAACAATTAGTTGGTTCAGAGGGGAAAATATTATGACAGGCAAAAGAATTTGTTCAAGGTTATATTTTTTGATATTTCAAGGTGAGACACTGCATGCAAATCCAGTAAACGCAGCAAATCATATCGCTCTCGCCAAATATATTTCTTTCAATATCAAAGATTGCAACGAGACAATACCCTTCGTTCTACAGGATTAGAGGCACGAGAAGTATTGAAAGTTGTGAACGATTCTACTCTTTTTGGCCCGAGATCGTTAAAGCTAGATCGACAAACTGCTTCGGGCAGGACTATCGTCGTTCTCGTCTGACTGTTCGCAGCCGTTTGCTCGAATTTTCGCGTGCAATAAAGTCGTTTAAAGAAATAAGCAAGCCGCGTGTGCGGTGTGTGTCTGCGCAGTGGTGCAGGGCCGAGCATGCCGGGACACCGGAAACCGGATATTTAAGGAAGAAGTCGCACAGATCGGTCCCCGGGAAAGATCGAACGACGGCAGCAATAATGTGCCAGGAATTTGCCGGCGTAAGTGTTGTGGATGGTGTGGCACAGGATGCGCAGTGTTTGCGATGCCGGACCGTACAAACGAACAGATACGTTTTTCCCGTGCTAAGCTCGTCTGCCCGGTTCACGTTAACTCGAGGAATATCGTGACCGACGACGCTACGGGGAGAATAAGCAACTAGGGTGGTGGAGAGGAGGGGGGTGGATGGTCGTCGTCTCCCCCCTTTAGCGAGTCCCTTGTTCCCGAAACGCGACGAACTTCAAGGCGGAACGAGAGGTTCGTGCCTCAATTAAAATTTACTTTCCGGCCAGTCGCGGTACCGTGGGCACGTTTACCTGCGTGACTAGCCTCACTGATATCTAATGTCAATCCGGAGTGTTGTTTAGAATATCGTGCAGACACGGTTTCGAGCTGTGCGCGTGTGTGCAGAACCCGCCCTCCCGGCTTGTCACAGTGAAAGTGAGGCGGGCACAAATGGACGGAGGAAGAACCAGGGGACAAGACTGTGTACGTGCGATCTGTCCGAGTATCAGTGCGTAGTATGATCGAGAGAGGAACAGAGAGTATGAGAGAGAGAGAGAGAGAGAGAGAGAAGTGTACCCTTTTACAGGCGCACCTGTGTACCGCACGGGAACGTGATTTGTACACGGGCCAGGGGGATCGATCCGGCTCGTTTTCAAGGATTTCCTCGATTGGTATTCCAACGATTTTTATCCACTCGTGCTAACCGATCTGATCCATTCCAGCAGCGGCGGCCGCAAATTAGCATTTTACGAGCCACCGGCATCGAGGGGGACAATGGAGGCCCGCGTTAAATTCGCTGGAAGAAAGGTGGAGAGCCGGAGAATCCATTATCTGGATTGAGGAGAGCCTGATACTGCCGGCTGTTTTATGCAAAACAAGACGTAAAATGCCGGATGCAAATGTCAGTATTCGTATTCCATCTGAAAACGCGACCAACGCCCCCGCCCCTAGCGGGTACACCTTTCCGCCCCTGTCCTGCTCGAAGATCATTTTCACCGCGTTCCCGGTGACAGTCAACGGATCCCTCTCCTCTTCCCTTGCTTTTCTTTCGACGGCTCTTTTTCCCGTTCGATTCTCTGCGGACGCAGACGCGTGAAAGTAGCAAGCTGAAAATGTCGAATTCGCTGGATCTGGCTGTTACGGTTGGTGGATCAGATGTAACGTTCAGTATTTTTATGGTTTTGAAATTTGAAAACTGTATCAAAGACATCACAGTTTAAAGTTATTCACTTTATATTTTTCGATATTGCTAATTTCGATCGCTCTATTAACCAGTTAACTGTGGAATGGAATTTTAAAAATCCCTCGCGGCACGGAATTAAAATCAAAGAATGACGAATACAAACGTCGAACGCAGGCCAAATGCGGCTGTTACAAATTTTACGAAAAAAGCAAAGCAAAGTGAGAAAGAATTACATTTTGATTCGATAAGAAATTAACGACTCCAACGTGTATACACGTCAAACGCGCTTAACTGGTTAACGTAAATTACCTGTTGAGATACCATGCCTAGTTAGCAACCTAAAAAACACGTGACTGTTGGGAATCTTTTCTGAAACAATGGATAGACAATTTTTAAATCAGTGCCTCCCTTAAAACTGGCCATATATTGTACATGTAGTCAATTTTTCGCTTTATAGAAATATTAAAGTACATTTTAAAATACAATGATCTCATTTCACCAAATGAACTCTATGATACAGTAAGGAGCAAAACTGAACCAATAACCACAAGTTTTGTATAAATCATTATTTATTGCTAGGAATATAGAAGAATAACAAAAAATCAACATTATAATTGTTTTTGTCAATAATTAAATAAGTTTTTTCAATAATTAACACGTTGACTGCTATGTCACCCATGTGTGGGTGTATTTGTCCAGGATTTAAAATAAATTTTTATGTTAATATGATCATTGTACCAAATTTGATTAGGATCGATAAAATGTAAGAAAGTTGCAGGACTACTCAATGTTATACATTTAATTTTTTTCAGTTTTTATTTCGTTAAATAACACTTTGATTATAGAGTTTTTGTGGTTTCTAGTTTGGCAGTCAAAGTGTCAATGTCTCCTCGATTAGCAATGACTACAAAAATAGATTGACTCGGTTTTGAGTTCAGTTTTGCTCCTTACTGTATATGTTCGATTCTAACTAAGCAATGAATCAAAATTCAACTTTCCGGTTACCATACATCTGAATAATTAACCTCGAGAAGGAGATATTAATTTTCGCCTGAATTTGAACAGCTTCCGGCGCAGCGGGAGGGGCTGTGTCGCGAAACAACAATGAATTTTTCCGTGTGAAATGACACGAATGATTCCTTGTGTTTCGGTTTGATTCGTCGCGCTGTTGGTTTTCCGATTCTTCTCGATCTAGCAGAGCGCGTGCGCGCGGAGGGGTGTAATGGGCCTGGCTGGAGTCGTGTAATTAAATTCCCTTGCCAGTTGAATTTCCGAGTCGAATTCGGTCGGCGGACATGGCCGACGAAATTATCGGCTCATTTTGTATCACCGGCAGCCTGCGTTTGACGGAACCCATTACCCGGCAGGAGCAGCCTCGCGTTTTCGGCATAAAACGATGTGTATGTTGCGCGGCAAGGAAACCGCCGCGCTACTTATCGTTTCGGAATCTGCGGATGCTTGATGAGCTGCCGGAAGGCATCGTGCTCCGTTGCACAGCTACAGTGCATGTCTGTTTGTTGTGCAACCCACCCTGTCCCAGCGTTGCGCGCTTCTATCAACACACAGAGCTCGCGAGCATTGTTCTCCTTTTTTTTTTGTTGAAAAATACCGCAGATCCTCGTATTGTATCAGATAGTTCAATATTTATCGGCTGAAAGATGTTCTAAGTATTAAGCGTACCCGAAAAGTAAGTTCCGTTGACAAATACAGTAGCGCACGCTTAAGGGGTTATATACAGTCAGGAGGCCGAAAAAAAGCGATTATTTAAGAATTTTTCCTGAGAAGACCTTTACATCTATTAATGTAAAAATTTGTACACATATTATGGTAACTTTGAACTGTATTTTAACATTTTTTATTGGTAAAAATAACAATTTTGAAACCTGCTATAGCTGATCTCCTGGAGCTCCTCTAAAAAAAAAAGGCGTCTTGCGGTGACCACTATATCTCTGAACTGGATCATCAAAAATGAAAAAACCAAACTGATTTCGTTAAAGAAATGTATAATCTAGTAATTAATCAAAGGAATAAGCAAAATAAAATTTTTTGACAATAATGGCGGCTTTAGAAAATATACAGTGTTTTGTCTACTGTGAGCTATACAACGATCTTAAATAAATGTTTATTTGACGATAAATATTTTGTTTATCGGACAACACATTACGTCGATATCAATCCCATGGATCGTTTTGGTCGCAAGAAATAAATTTCGCACGACGCGTATAATAATTCAATGAAATACACAAAATACCGTAGAGATATTTGCTATATTTAAATCTGCCTTTCGCCGTAACTACCCTATTATCGTCGATACATCAACACAACATGTACAATTTGATATGTAACTGCAAATTTAAACGGTCGTCTATCGACGGGAATCACGGTGTACCGATATTCCGCAGCGGCCGGTGCATTCCATAGTTTATCCACCATCGCGTTGTTTAACGTTGAATTGTATATCACTATATAAATACGCGGCTGCATCGGTGCCCATTGTCGAAAATTTAATCGAAGTAGAACAACACGGCGTGTGGTCAGACGTACGGACAAAAGCAGGCCGCGAACAAAAGAAATTCAATGCAACGAGTCTAAACATCGGTCTAAACACGTCGGCGACATTGTCGAATCGGTGTCCGGCGACAAATTCAATTCATCGAATTAATTAGCTACGCTAACTTGGCGGCGACGCGATAAAGACGACAATTACAAACCGTGCAGCGCCGCGTCGACCAATTGAAAACCGTCGGAATCGTCGTTCGAAATCTTCGAATGGTTGAACATCGGCCCCGGTTTCCGCGATTCCTCGGTGAAACTAATTAAATCCCCGGCAAGAATCGGATTAGCGAATATTTCTTCGGGTACTGCTTTCGCCGGCCCAGTTTCCCGGCGCGCGCTAGACGGTCGAGCGAACCGTTTCCACCGATTTTATCCGTGGCCCTCCCCTAAAACGCTTATTTAATAACGTACAGCTCGCATCGGCATTCGATGGGGCAATATCGGCTTGTTGCTTCGGCGAGCGTAAACACGGGGAGACGCAAAAAGAGTCGTAGAGCCAGAGACAGTCGTGTTTCGACGCGAAATTCGTTTCGCCGAAGGCATTTTGCGACTGGCTCTCGGCTCTCTCTCTCTCTCTCTCTCTCTCTCTCTCTCTTCCTCTCTGTGTTTCTCTTTTTTCCCTCCGTCCCCCGCCGACGGTTCTCATATTCCTCGTTAATTCGCTTCGAACGGCGCGCGAGAGCACGCGCGGTTGCCCACCCACGCATCGGCACACGCATCGACGCACACGGACGCACGCGGGCACCCACGATCGGTCCTGTGTACACAGTGTGTCCCATTTGAAGTTTTGCATGCAATTATTTGCCACGTTACAGCTCGTTCCAGAAAGTATTTTACGTAAAACGTGCCCGTTTTCGAACCTCATGGTGATCCCAAATCTGGTTTAGGCGAAGCTGCTTTGAAAGCTTCGAGGTGACCTTTCATTTGAACTACACGTATGTTTTCATTTAAAGCGTATAGCCTGTCTCGTGACGAATTCACTGACCCATAACATGTCAACAGGGATGAATATATCGGACAAGGATTTCATAGAATCTGAGGAAAAGCTTTCTACTTTTTCTGTGTTTCTTTTGTGTATACAGGGTGTCCCGTTTGAAGTTTTGCATGCAATTATTTTCCACGTTACAGGTCGCTTTAATAAGTATTTCGCGTAAAACCTTCTGCGTTTTTAAAGAGACACCTCGTGCTGCTCTCTACGCATAAGCGTACCCGCTTTGAAGATGTCAAGACGAGTTTTGTTTCTTTGTTCGTTCCTTAGGTAGATTAATAGTTAATCTACTATAATTAGTTACTTAGGTTGTTTAGGTAGATGCGTAGCCTGTTTAACAATGAGTTCGCTAATCTATAACATGTCAGTCTTCGAAGGTCGTTGAAGGTGATTGTCGTTTGAACCTTACCTTTGTTAACCCTTCAGAATTGTGTGATGTCACCATAATCTGTTGAGACTCTTGCCGATTCTAGAACATCCACTATTAAACAACAATGCATGACCTCGAATGCCCTTCGAAGACCAACATGTACCTGAATGAATTATAAGTGAATTATGATTATACTTCAATAAAAACAAACTGTTCCATATAAAAGAATGAAGGTTTACAGAAAATTTGCGACCGCCAACTGTGAACCAAGGGGGCAGATTTTGCTAGAAACATATTTTGAAACGAGCTATAGTTCGTGGGACAAATATGCTTGGGAAACTTTGAATAGGACACCCCGTGTGTATCCGACAGAAGTCGAAGTTGTTCGAGCGGCGCACAGTCCCGTCACGAAACAGTGTATCGCGCGGGACCATCGAACGGGCTTCCGCACTTGAAGCGAGAAACGAATTGTGTCCGCCGGTTTGTGTCGTTCGATCTCTCCCCCGTTTCAACGGGCTCGATGAAAATACCCCGTGCTCGAACGGTCAACCGTAACCCTCGATACCTCGGTTCCCGACTCGCCCCGCGACCGTATTTCCATGCCCCGGTGGATTTATGAGGCGTTCAACTGTTCGAGCCAGGACTGCCCGCACGGTTTACGCCTCGACCGTGTCAACCGAGGTCTTCGAGGACGTTCTGTTTTTCCTGCCGTTTCCAGGCTTCGTTTACAGTCCGCGACAATATACGACATCACTTGAAACAAAATAATTATGTACTGTATGAAATAATTTCATCGTTTTTCATGCAGAGAGTTATTATTTACTTCTGGGGACGTTCTTCCATTCACTGTTTTCGTTCGAATTTCTATGAACTTGAGAACTACACAAGCTTGACCTCTCGTTAGCCGCGACAAATCTATAAGACAGTTGCTCGCAAACAGTGAAAGCGAAAAGATCATCAATGAAATATTCTTCTAAAGTCTCGGTAATTGAAGCAAATAATTTCAGTAAAACCTGAAAAATATTAATCAACTTGCAATATTTGTGTTTATACAAAATGCCACGAGGAACAAAATTAAATGAAACGGAGATTAAAATTATTAATAATTTGAGATAGCCGTTTTACCATAGCCAGCGAGATCTCCTGACTTAAATATCATTGAAAACCTTTAGGAAACTCTAGCCAGGGAGGTTTATTCTAAGGGAAACCTGTTCGGTACTGTAGAACAATTGAAAACCTGCGTTGAAATGGTATGGAAGAAAAATAAGCAAAAAACGATTACAAACTTGGATAAATCTATTCCAAAAAGAATGGCAAGACAAAATATTAATAACCGATAAAAATAAGCTGTACGTGTGAATTTTTTACAAAAACATTGCCTGTCTTATAGTTTTGTCGCAGTTAATAGAAGTTAAGTTGGTGGTACTTTCAAGTTCTTAGAAATACTAACGAAAACACTGCGTTACACCTTCGTCTCCAGAAGTAACTAACAACACTCTGTATGAGAGACGATGAAGTTCTTTCATGTAACACATAATTATTTCGTTTCACGTGATGTCTTATAGTATTGTCGCGGACTGCACACTCCTTCCGAAAACCGAAGACGTTGGTATAGGATTTAGGAATCGAATATTATCAGAAATCCGCGTCCACAAAGGGTGAAACATGCGGCCGGCCGTAACTTCTGGCCAACAAAGTGGCAAGAACGTCGGCCGCAGAAATCCGTCGCGTGGGTGGCGGCTCTTGTCGGCGTGGGCGGAGGGTCAGCAGGTGAACTCGATATTGCTGGACGGCGGTTCAAGGAAAAAGATCGACGCTCTCGAAACGGGGATGATAGGCGAAATAAGAAAAGTTCGGGGTGGAGGGAAGGAGGACGGGAGAGCCTGGGGCAGGGTCGGGATAGAATAAAAGATGAACGAATGTGCAAATTCGAAGGCGATCGGTGGCGTCAGGTGCTCCGAGGAAATATACAATTCTCATGAACGAGGGCGGCGAGCTACAGCAGCAGTTGCAGCCCAAGGTGGAACAGAGATGCAACCGCCGCTACGCCGTTGCAGCTGCGGCTGCTCCAACTGTCGAGTGGATCAACCGTTCTTCTCCGGTGTAATAACGAGCGTCGAGAGCGAGCGAGAGAAAGGCAGAGAGAGAGGGAGAGAGAGAGAGAGAGAGGGAGTCAGAGGGTGGAAGATAGGGATGCTGAAAACCGGGTCACGATGCCCTCAGAAATTAAACGTAACGACTGCTCTGAAACCGTAAGATGCGAATGATCATACGCTCGAATTAATTCGCGAAGAATCGCCATACTACTTAGCGCTGTTTCGTGTTTAGCGCGGCTCCTTCGCGAGAATTATCGTGGAACTTCCATTATCCGAACGGTACGGTATAGCAGCCTAAGAAAAGACCTCTCCTAATATGAAAACCCTGTTTATCTTCGGTACGAAACTCTTGAATGTATTGTAGCGATACTGCTTTGTTCCGTAACCAAGGACCCTAACTGTTTTACCCAAAAAGAAAAAAAGTCATGGAATAACAAGCATTTCGACTAAAATCGTACTGGTTATAAATAAGGATTATAAGCAAAATTTTTTCTCTTGTTGGTAAAATGTTATCGTTGAGAGAAATTCGTTTCGATCACTTATAACTAGACTGCGGATTTTATGCATTTATGACCAAAATGGGTGGGCGTATTTTAAGACGGTAAAAATATTAGGAAAATTTCTACCTATTAAATTCTATTTCTTTTTATATCAATTTCTGTTTCACTCCAGTCTGTTGCAATTCGGATAGAAAAATTTTATTTTGCAACATCTACTTGCAAGCTGTGTTGCAACAACGTCTACTTATGAGCGATCGAAATAAATTTCTCTCATTGATCGAAACAGTTTTTCGTCACAGTTATCGAGGAGAATGCAGCTGTTTGGACACTAATAACTGTTGTTTGTATCCAAAAAGTATATAAATAATTTTTTTCTTCAAATTTTGTGTAGATTATCTTAAATCTTAATAATAATCCACTTTTTATCAATAAATTTTACCGTACACAATTTTAGAATAACTGTTATTCTTGGTCCTGGTCCGTAACCGAGCATTTGCTAGTTGTTCTATCCGCAAATTTTAGCAAACAAACGTCTCGAGATAGCACACTGTGAAATACGTTACCGAAAGCTTTTTCTAAGTTAGAAAACTAAGTTAGATCACTTCCAAAGCGATGAATGTAGTGCAAGAATAAAACCGAAAAAATGTTTGACACCGATAGATCAATATTATTTGGTAAGATCTAACAAAGCGTTTCATTGTTGTGCGAGATATAAAATGTAATTACAGTAGAAACGATTTATCTGGAAAACTGCAGGTTCGTGTACGTTTCTCCGTAATTTGAATCAACAGGAAACCCACCGTGCTCGATAACAGAATAATTTAATTGCTGTTTAAAGTGCATCGAGAAGCAACTCTCAGAACGCTTTATCTGCAACAGACACGCCCCTCGTACATCCTTAATAGAAACTAAATGGTCAAAAGAGCGAATAAAATCATGCTATAAAAGCGTTAGCGTGTCTAGCATGATTTACAATCTCGGAAGCGGCTTTGAGCGGCAAGCCGAGCTTAATGAGACTATAGCTCACGCCGATAGTCAAGACGCGATTCAATTTGTCGTGCGCATAAAACGACCCGGGGAGAACCGTTGAACGGCGCGCAGTGTAAACAGCTTATTAAGGTTTATGCTAAGAGTGCGATTCTTCGAAGTTTGCCGCGCGATGACTTTGAATGCGGAAAAGGTAAACTTCCGGGCCGTTGAATTAACGGCATCTCGGTTAACATAATAACGATTAAGCGGCTTCGACGATTCCTACGCGTCGGAAAGTTTCGCGATTGCAGATCGGCGATAACGTTATTCACGGGCTGAGAATCGAATGCTAATTCTTCGCCCCTCCCCCCACCCCCCTCCCGGAATGAATTCAGCCGGCCGAGCGGGAAACAAGGAAACAATTTCGTTGAACTTCACCGTTAACCTCCTCTCCTCCGCTTCTCCTTTTTCAGCGGTGCGAATTTTCGGCCGGCTCGAATTCTCCGCGAAGGCAACGGAGCTGCTTCAATTTTGGCTCCGGGCAACATTTTCCACGTGACCGGCAACGAAACTCGGCTAATCTCTGAAACTCAATCCCGTAGAAAGCGAAAACGAGCTGTTTTAACGGTGGCACACGGAATAAAATTCCCCGCTCTCGCGGATACGTACTGCCCCGATCTCGCTCCCTTTATTCGTTGCCGCCTTCTAGTTAGTTAGCCGCCGGTAATTATTGCACGCGTCGACGCGTGTACGATCCTTCGAAAAATCAAGGAAAATTGCCCCCACGGTTGTCCCGAGTAATGACGTCTCGTCGGGATGTCACGTTCGCTTCCACGCGCGAGCGACGACAACCTAATTCGGGAATATTCGTGAATAAGGGAACACGGAAACACGAGCGCGCCGGTGCTGCATTTAGAACTTAGCTACAGTGCACGGTGGTGCATCGTGATGCAACTTCGTCTTCGCGGACTACCCTCGAAAGAGGAGCCGCACGGAAGCCGCCTTTTATGTAATGCATGTCGAATTGGTATTGCTTTATGACAGAATCTCCGTGGTACTGTTGTGAATTCTGCGGCTACGAGCAACAGATTCAATTACCCAGCTTCGCGGAAATCTAATTTTACATGTAATAATGGAGAAACGTTGCATGAAATATTAAAATCTTGTGTTTCAATAAATTACCAGTAGCCGAAATGTGCGCGGTACGCTGCAACTGTGATTGAAAGATTAATTAGTTGCCAACAATTGCAAGATATAATATTCGATAGAATTCATTTGTATCGAATATTGAAATCTTGTGCTGGCATAATTTACTGAACGTCGAAAGTGCGGTGTTCGCTGCATGCCTGCTTAAAAGATTACAATGCTGATCAAAAATTGCGTTACGCAATATTCAATTCGTTGAACGAATTAGTAAAAAATACAGTAATGTATATAAGACGTATTTTTTCCGATTAAAATACGTTTCGTGTTTAGAAATAAAAATTATTTGCATTTGCGACTTCGAAAGACAGTTTCGTCTAGTTTAATGTAAAATTAGAAAAATACGTATCAGATAAAACTCCATAGACATATCTGCAGCAGACGCCGTTCCGCAGAAATTTTGGCTTCCGGTTCAAGATATTTCAATATCCCAGCGAATAAAACTTAAACATCGCATAATAAGACGTGCTCGTTGACGTATCAAAAGGGCACGGTTATCTTTGTACAAGAAGAAAAACGAAAAAATTGTAAAACGTCCGTTATTTTTTTAACCCGTTAACGAACCTCCGTTTGAACCAGCGGAGAGCAATTTTTCCGAGATCTCTTTTTAGAAACAGCCGGGGTTAAAAGGCCGCAGATAATTCCTCATTACCATCCGTGACTGAAAGAACGTCCCCGGGCGTGGTAACGTTACCATACAAATAACCGTGGCGGCGTTTTAGCACACCATTCTCCTCGGTGACAAGTTCCCCGGGAGTTGGCGTTCGGAACGGTCTCCCCGTTCCACGGGATTCCCGGGATCGTTCCACGGGATACCTTAATGGGTCTGACGTTACGAGCCGGCGTAAGAAGCTTCTCGGTGTCTTCAGCGTATCCTTTCTGCCGGAGTTTTTACAGGCTCTCATCTCGTGTACCTTCGGCTAAATAGAGCGGTGTCTCTCGCCTCGTAATACACTGTGATACATGGCTCTTGTCGGCATGGTCGCGTTATCGCGAGACGCGTGTCCCTCCGTTAACTCGGTCTAATCGTGCCAGTTTACAAGAACGGGACGAATTTGTTATTACATCGTGATAGCCTTCGTCGCGACACGATTCTCCGGGGCGACGATTCCGGAGTGTAGTCGGCTTAACAGACTTCGGAACACAAATTGGGTACTAATAACCACGCTAAAGTTTGTCGGCTAGGTCAGACATCGAACTCTTCGGGGAAAGAGAGCCTCGCAACCTTCTCGCACTGTTATCTAGGTCGGCGCATATAATCCTGAGCGTCTAGGACAGGCAAGAAGATTCTACCGCCACTAACCCAAGGAATTCTATTAAAGGACTAAAGTTTACAAATAAAAGGGAAAAGAAAGGGAGAGAGAGAGAAAGAGAGAGAGAGAGAGCACACTGTCGCAGTCTGTCAGGTAAGCCGGGTAACCTAAATATTTCGATGTAACAGCGCCGGTGGTTATCGTTGAAGTCGCGAGATTGCGTTCCCGCTGGTCTACAGGAATTTTTGCCCCGGCGAGATTCCATCTACATACGAAATAATCCTCGATGGGGAATTTCAGGATCAGCGCCACGGTCCAATTAAAAAATACGTTGCTCCGCCGCGAGAGAGAGAGAGAGAGAGAGAAAGAGAAAGGGATAGATTGCAGAAACGAAAAGAAGAGGAATCGAACAAAGGCGGGACGTGTATTAATTAAATTTCACAGTCACTCGTCAGCGTTTTCGAGGCAATAGCAAATAATCGTGCTCGAAGATGCACGGCAAAAACTCTGTGTTCCTGAAGCAACGAAACGGCGAAGCAACAGAATTTACGGGGAGCGGGAAGAGTATCGACGAACCCCCTTCCAGGGGGCGAGAAAGAGAGGGTCGGCTATCGGTTGGCATAACCGAAACGCCGAGAAGGGAATCCCGGCCGCGGACGGTCAGAGAATGGAGGAGCGGAGGCTGCTGCAAGATGAAACTAATTAAACGTCGCGCGAATTCCACCGTTGGTCGAGACGACAAAAGCTGAACGGAAGAAAGGGGATGAGGCTTAACCCTTTAGCGGCGGCCACGCCGGCAGAACTGAGATCAGGGTGGGGCTTCTGTTGCGCAACGGAGCCACGGGGAACGCGATAGCAAATTGTTTAGAAAGGACCCGCTTCAGTAAATAGAAAGTTCTAATGGCCGGAGTTTTCTTTTTTAGCGAATTAACTTCGCGAAAGCCCCACGAAATATGAAAACACGTGTCGCTGTCCTTTCGAACAAATCGGCCTTCTTGGGAAATCGCAAGCTTGCATTTTTATGGATTAGCTTGGAGTGGTGGGTGGATTAGTATGGATATTAGCTACAAACGTATCAATTAGTTTCTCGTAACGAGACTTACGATTTTGTGGACTCTATAGAAGCTAATAGAAAAATGATTTAAATTGTTTGTTTCAAATGATTAAAATTAAGCAGATACTAAAATTATGTTTTATCTGAACACGTGTCGCTGTCGTTTGGAGCAAATCAGCCTTCTTGGGAAATCGCAAGCTTGCATTTTTATGGATTAGCTTGGAGTGGTGGGTGGATTAGTATGGATATTAGCTACAAACGTATCAATTAGTTTCTCGTAACGAGACTTACGATTTTGTGGACTCTATAGAAGCTGATAGAAAAATGATTTAAATTGTTTGTTTCAAATTATTAAAATTAAGCAGATACTAAAATTATGTTTTATCTGAACACGTGTCGCTGTCGTTTGGAGCAAATCAGCCTTCTTGGGAAATTGCAAGCTTGCATTTTTATGGATTAGCTTGGAGTGGTGGGTGGATTAGTATAGATATTAGCTATAAGTGTATGAATTAGTTTCTCGTAATGAGACTAACAACGCGATCACTCATTGTACTTTAAAATGAGAAAATATTGCGACTTACGATTTTGTGGATTCTATAGAAGCTGATACTAAAATTATTTAAATAAAAATAAATGGTCAATGTACCACGTTTTTAAGACGTACTAGAAAGTATAAAATAATTTTTTCTAGCCTCATACAGATTCCTAACGCCATACAGGTAGGCCTGAAAATTGGTGATTGTGAATTTTTAATAGCTATGAAAATACTTGTAAGATTTAAAACGAAAAATCGTCCAAGTCAGACAGTCACTCTGACTGGTCTTGGAGCCAGGCTCGTCATGAAGATTCTGAATAGAGTCTAATAAATGTGAACGTTATTAATTTCCTTTAAATCTATTTTTTTTTTTTGTAGTTGATATATATCATTTGAGGAAAACGTAGGCATACAATAAATATAAACTATCTTTTTTTTTTCTATGAAATTCTGAACGATGAAGAATTTCTAATCATTATAATCACAATATAAATAGTAGTGCAAGGGGTTAAGTGTAGCCGAACGAAACGTGTTACCCGTTGTTTAATCCACTGCTTTCCGAGTCTGCTAGCATGCGAACCACCGTGTATCTGGTCGCTGGCAGCAGGAAGGAAAATGTCGAAGCGTCGAGCGCGGCAGCGGGACGAATTGCTGCGTCGAAAGGCGACGCGCGTCTTAATACCGTCGGGTCTGTGTTTCGCGGCGGGCGAACGAGATTAAAACGGGACGAAACAGGGCGGCGGAAAGTTTGTCAGCGGGCCAGGCGAAAGGTTGAGAACGGCCTTTCGCGGTGGTAACTTTCAGCCACGCTGGTTGCTCGCCCGTTCTCTCTGTGTCCTGTTGTGTCGGCCGTAAAAGCCCCGGTGTCGCGCCGTGTTGCGTCGCGGAAACAAAACAGGCGGACGCGAGAGCGACTCGAACGCGCGCGCGGCTCGCGGTTGAATTGGCCGCATTTTGTAACGATAATGCGAAAAGTTCGCCCCACACCGAGAATAATTCCTGTAGCTACGGAAAGCTGGAACCGTGCGCTACGTGTCGCCGAAGCCATTCAACCTGCGCCCTGCGCGCCTGTGAAGTCCACCTGCAACGGAGTTTGCATCCGCCGTGAAATTTTACGGGTACCCAGCTGGTTTACGGGCCCGGTCCACCCAGACGTTGGATCCGACGCTTCGTTCCGTCAATCGCCGTTACCCGAAGATTACGAACCACTTAACCTGCCGGCCTCGCACGCTGACTTGGACGATTTTATACGGTCAGGTTGCCGAAAAGTTTCGGAAAAGTTTCACGGTCTTATTTCGGGTCAGATAGATATTTTATCGAGAAATTGTGCGAAGCGCTTCTCGAAGTGTGCACTCTCGTCTGTGAATTCTGCGCATCATTGAAAAATTAATGTGCTCACCCCCGACTCACTGACGATTAAATTATTTCAGTATATTAATGTATCGGTTTTGTTGATGGTATTAAGAGAAGAAAGAAATTTTTACTTGTAAAAGCTTGTGGTAAACAATTTTTATTTCGCATGAAAATTCGTAGCTTAGTGTACGCTCACAAAGCTGTTTTTCATCCGGTAATGGAAAAGCGGTATCGGTCTCTTCGCAGACACTTAAGCGTATGGATTAGCTTGGAGTGGTGGTTGGATTAGTATAGATATTAGCTAGAAACGTATGAATTAGTTTCTCGTAATGAGACTAACAACGCGATCACTCATTGTACTTTAAAATATTGCGACTTACGATTTTGTGGATTCTATAGAAGCTGATACTAAAATTATTTAGATAAAAATAAATGTTCAATATACCACGTTTTTAAGACGTACTAGAAAGTATAAAATAATTTTTTCTAGCCTTATATAGGTTCCTAACACCGTACAGATAGGCCTGAAAGTTTGTGATTGTGCATTTTTAATAGCTTTGAAAATACTTGTAAGATTTAAAACGAAAAACATGGAGCTAATAGGGGTAATGGAAAAGCGGTATCGATCTCTTCACAGACACTTAAGCGTAGCCGAAAAAATGCATCTCATCCTGTGATGTCTTAGTGGTGGTCATTGCCTTTAAGTCCGTTCTCGTCCCTAAGTATTTGGACACCAATTTTTAATAACGTTGTAGCACATATTTACCAGTATTGCATCTAAGTATAAAATTCTCGTCCATTGGAAAACATCGCTTGAATCAATATTCTATACCCGTGAAATAGTTAGCTTGTGGTGAGCAGAAAATTCGTAAGATGTTTACACCATTCTTATGTCTCGAGACTGCGGTTGCGGTTTCCCTTTCGGAACAGCGACGTGACGAACTAAGGGTTCAAGGGAACTACAAGTCGTGTAAGGAATAACACGAGAGGTTGCTAAATAGCTCGAGCAGCGAATTTCGGAGACAAGTGTGAAGCTTGTGCGTGGTTAGTTGTGAAACGCATCGTTAATTTGCTCTTTGAAACCTGTTCTCGAGTCTCTTGCCGAACAGTATATCTCGAGGGTTGATAAAGCTGTATAGGAAATTAGCGAAATTAATAAGCAACCACGCTAGTTGGGTAAACTCGGGACAAATCGGGACAAATCGTGCCAAGTCGGGCCGAGTCGGGCCTTCGATTTTCACCTCTGAACCAAGTAATGTTTTCCTATGAAATTTCCTTCTATCGTACAAAACAAGCGAGATATTTTCGATGGTCGAGTTAGGTGAGTCACCCTGTATAGAAGGCAAACTTTATCTGATCTCGTTACAGAAAAACTGATTCCATTTTCTTTTTTATTGTACCTCCTGTTCTATTAGTTTCTTCGATTACTAACCCGAGAGGGGAGTAACACATAATCAGATTACAAAATGTATTTCAAGCGTTCGCCTCTATATTCAAGAGTTTGCTCTGGCTCGCCGTGCATTGTTAGCCATCTACGGTCGTAATTGAGCCGTTTAGCGACGACTTATAATAGGATTAACAGTTACACGTCAATCGCAATTATCAGCATTGAATCTGATTAAACTGTGCCCAACCATGCCCCAGATGTCCGGGAACTTCAGACGCTTGCAACCACCCATGAATACACGATCATCGTTTCTCACAATTTCAAACAAAAAGCAGGATGTTCAGTTTGGACGTATATCGTGGTGGAATCCAAAGTGAAAAGTCTCAATTTGCAACTAGATCTTCATCGCAAGAGCGGGGAAGTGAAGGGCGGTTGGAAGAACCTCTTCCCTCTGCTCGCAAATTTCTTTTTTTTTTTTATTGAGCCACTGAAACCATTTTTGGTTTATTTCAGCTTTAACAATTATACAGTAGGCTTACAGTTAGTGTACAATGATATCTTCATAATCGCTTGAGATGAAGATTGCAGTCGTTTCAAAACTGGAAGATATGCAGTGAGTCACGAAAGTATTCGAACGCTGCGAAATGAAAAGTTTGGAGCTTAAAAGATACGAATCATATTTTGAATTAATGACGTATGAGTATCATGATTACATATATTAAATTTCAAGTGACTTTGATAATATCAACACTAGTTATTCAACACTAATTCAAAATAGAGATTTTAAATAAATGTAGTGTTTCAATATTTTGTCGGACCACCACGAGCACTTATCACAGCTTGTAAACGCCGTTGCATGCTGTCAACTAAATGTTCAGTAATATCTCCTTTCATATTGCTCGAAATTTCCACAGTTGTGGTTTTTCATATTTCTTTTGAGCTAATATTATGTTTACTAAGTTGTTTGGCAAATTTCTATACTTCTTCTTTCTACACTTCATAATATGACTCGTATTTTTTAAGCTTCGAATTTTTCAGGTCAGAGCGTTCGAATACTTTCGTGGCTCACTGTATTCGCAGGCTTTAACATTAGCTTTAGCAAAGAAAAGCTCGCGAGTTTCCTTGCGAAGTTCCGGCAATTTCTCGCGGCTCCCGGGGTCTTCGGGTACTCCGAGAGATGTTCGCGACGTATCTTATGCGAGCACGCGTTCAATCGGGAATCCGGGCCGTTCCAGGTGCAATTAACCTGTCGCCGCGAGTCCTCGTTTCCTTTTTTATCGGGCGTTCGTGCGGCTCGAACGGCAGGGAAGGGCCCACGCCGCGTCACCGGTTACATATTGTGTGTCTGTCCACAATTTTTCATTTTGCCCGATTGTATCACGCGTCAAGCAGAACGAGAAATATTCCCGCGACTTCGCGTTATTGCGCAAGCCGGATCCAATAGAGCTCGTATATCCGCGGCTTGACAGGCCAAGCTCGTCGTGCCGATGCTAAGCACGCCTTTTCCGACGAGGCCACTCCGTCTCCGACGTGGAATTTTATTCCGGCTAATAAATCACCCGGGCCTGACTCTAAAGAAAAAAAAAAAGGAGAGAAACGAACAAACCCGAGGAAAGTAAAAGAAAGCCAGAAACATTTGGGAAGGAGGTCCGCCAACTTCGAAAAATCCATCTCTTCCTTCGCTTTTGTTTTTATTTTACAGTTGTAACCTCCCATAAGAGGTTATTCTGCAGTCTGTATTACATACAGTGACTCAAGCAATTGATCAAATGTTCGAACAAAAAGAAAACAAGTCACAGTACACCTGTCTTAGAATCTTGCTTAAGACTGTTAACATATATATGAAAAATATCTTTCAGGAAGGAACATAAGATTTTGCATAGAGTGTTTTTAGTATGTAATGGTATGTAAGGGTGAAGGGTCTAATATTAGTGGGGGGATATCTAAGGGATGTCAGACAGCTCGAGGAATCAGAAAATATAATAAAACGTTGATCTTTGTTATTGAGGGCAACGTCCACAGCATCCATAAGTACGATACACTCAGCTGTAAATATGGATGCATTTCTATTTATGCTTCTCACTACTGATCAATTCAGATTGTGACATACGCAGGCTGATCCAACCACTGGCATTTCCTTCGCTTTTTAATCGATAACGCATACAGATCGCATCCTCAAGTTTTCAGAAATAAATTGAATAAATTGAATAATTGAACAAATTCAATCTAGTTAATATCATTAAACCCTAGCACTTGAATGACGACTGTAAGGCTGTATCATTATTCAAAATATTTGTTGTATTTAATAAATTACTTAACATTTCCGTATTGTACGAGTATATTGTACCATTTCCGTATGTGTAACATGAAAAAATTATATATATATAGAAGTGGAATATTCTAGGTTGGAAGAAATGTTAAGACTGTGTAGACCGTAGAGAATACCAGACAGCGGATCTATGTGTAAAATAAAAATTTTCTATCTGAATTGCAAGAAACTGGAGCGAAATAAAAATGTATTTTCCATCTAAATATGTCTAATAGGTTGAAAATAATATAACAGTAGCTTTAAAATTCTTCCAATGTTTCCACTGTTTTAAATTACACCTGATCCATTTGAAACCATCACAAATACGATTACCAAGATATAGATCTTTTAGACCCAACGTCTAATGACCCCGCTGGCAACGCGACGTAAAACACAGACGAAGAAGAAGGAGCTGTGCACAAAGATCGAGATTAATTCGTCTTGTCAAAGCGCTAGAAAAATTAACATTGTTTACCGGAACGAAAAACAGATTGGCTGCTGGAGGGACGTTGGTGCCGAAGGATTACTTCAACGTTGCTTTCTGTCCTGCATAACAAATGTCCACGAACCAGCTTCGACAAGGGGTGAAATAAACATGGACACTAAGATATTAATTCACCCTGAGACCAACGTCTAACGACCTCGCTGACAACGTGACGTAAAACATAGATGAAGAAACAGAAGAAGAAGGAGCTATATAAAAGGGTCCAGATTAATTTTACTTGTCTGTTCGAAACGTTAGAAGATCGAAATTTTTTACTACAACGAAAAAGAGAGGGCTGCTCAAGGGCCGCTGCGAGTCATTATTTTGACGTTCCTTTCTGTCGCGCGTGACAAATGTCCACAGCTTCGTCGAGGGGTGCGGTAAACATGGACACTAATATACAGGGTGGCCCACATAACTCAGCTCAATATCTCGAAAACTATGGCATCGATTTTTAATTTCTTGGTATTAAATTGCATGGATCTGAAGGGACTTTCTAATTACATAAGCGTGAAGTGGCACCCCCCTTTCCCTTTAAAGGGGGCTGGAAACCCCTTATAAAACGTTACATATTTAGCTTCTACAGGAAAAAACAAGTAAATTTTGTCTGAAACATTTTTTTGTCAGATGTTTCCATAAGACCCGTCTGTTTCCCCCGCCCTTGTGCAACTCGGGCTCAAGGTCTGATGACCTAGCTGACAACGCGACGTAAACGCACAGAACAAGAAATCGAAATGAAGAAGCAACTGTACGTGAAGATTCAAATTAATTTCATTTATCAAAACGCTATAAAATCGACTTTTTTTTCACTGGAACGAGAAAGCGATTGGCTGCTCGAGGGACGTCGGGAACGTAGGATTATTTTGACGTTCCTTTCTGTCTCCCGGTAACGAATGTCCACGGATCCGCTTCGGCGTGGGGTGAAGGGTTGATGGCGCAATTTCAATAAAGCTTAAGGGGAAAGAGAACGGGGTTTAAATCCGCGCCCAGAAAAGTACTAACGACCGGAGACCGTCCCGACGGAATCGCGTTTCGAAGCCAAATCGATGAGATCCTTGACAGTTCCACTTACTTCCGTTCAGCGTCGTAGATACCGGGCAAATGAGATCCATCCGGCAGGTGTAACTGCGGAACGGAGAATTCACCTCACACGTGTCGCTGCTCACGACGGCCGAGATAAGGCCAGGAATCGAATCGCGTACCCGCGATATATTTCGCGGCTAATAGCTTCCCGGCGACATCCTCGCTGCTCGCATTATTCCACTGGTTCCTTTATTTTTGGCAGGGTCCGGTGTACCGATCGCAACTAGCACTATGGGAAAGTGAATCGTGTGGAAGAACCAACTCGATCGCGGATAGATCTATGATATAAATGGGTAGATAGAAAGCAAAAAGATAAAGACTTTTGAAGAATTGAGAAACGCCATTGCATTATTTTCAAAGCTTTGAAACTATTAAAAAGAGAACCAAATGGCTATGTAGATCCTATGCGTTGCAATCAATTCAAATAATTCTTATTTTGCATTAAAGTCCGGAGACTACTGCGAAATTTTATCAGGCAGGCTCGCTTTTGACATGATTTTTTCACAACCTGGTGCATTCGAATGCTTAACTTTTTAAACCACTAAGTGCACTATTGGTGACGACGCATTTTTGGGACACCTTTTGTGTAGAGTGTCCTTGTAAAGAATATATCTATTTTGTTAATATTCATTATGCTTTAACACTAAACCTACCGAGCCTTACAAGTAACTGATACATGTTGTCTTATAAAAATGACGAGATTGAATTTATTTGGATTTTATGCGGTTATTATAATATATGCTATACTAAATATATTTATTCAAACATTGCCCCGGAAAACATCTTTACAATTTCAGTAATTGTAAAATAAAAATCTAGAACCGGTCATTTTAACCAGCGGTGGTAAGTTTAGCGTTAAAAATAAGTATAATTAATTGATACCCCCACAGTAATTGGGTCCCTTACCCTACGGGTTAATTTGATAGCTTCAGATTGGACCATTCTTCTGTTCCTCTATCATAACAATATTTCCATTACAATAAATCAGCACATCCACGATAAACAAACGATACCCACTCATGGATGGTAAGTGTATAAAATCCGCATCATCCATTCGAGTTTGTCAGACAATGATAAAGAATAATGTATGGGACATCTCATTATATATTTCCCGGATTCGAAGGAGAATGCACGGATAGAACGACGGGTTTCGATCGTAAAATCTCAGATGCATAGGGGCCATTTATTACCGCGGTATTCGTTTCCCGAGTGCATTTGCGGTGGTTTTATCCGTACAATTACTTCAAAAAGCATCATCAATAAAACATTGTTCGATTCTATCCGGTGGAACGCGATACCTTCCTTTCTTTTTTTTTCCTCCTGTATCGCGAGATGCTTAAAAACATTGTTATTCGTTTTGGGACTTATCGAGAAACGATCGACGCGGAGTATGTATTTCTAGAGTGGTTCGAAAAATTCTGCCGCGGTTGAAATGCACGAGTGACCCTGGATATGCGTGCGTGGGGAAGGCAATTTTCTTGTAACGCACATTTACAAGCGCAATTTACGACGGTCCCCGTCATAAATTGCGAGTCCGAGCCTGGTATTATGCCAGTTCCTAACTTGGGGAACGCTTCGCTTTCATAAGAATTCTCGTGCCGACGGATACGAGTTCAAACTCGAATCAATGGGCTCGATTAAAGAAGGAAATGTAGAAACTTTTTCCGCGTCTCAGCAATAACTCCTGAAAATAATGGAACTCGAAGATCCGACGAGATATCGCGTACCTTTTTCGTTCCCCGAACTAATCGCTTCTTCTTCCTCCTCTTCTTCTTCTTTCGCCTCGATAAAGTGTCCTTTCTAATTCACGGCGATTCGCCTAATACGCGGGAATAAAACAAAATCTAGGATATAGCAAGCGGAAGTAATCCTTTTCCGTAATACACGTTCTATCGGAGATGCATTACTCATGGCACATTTAACGCAACGTATAGCCGTACGCCTCTTTTCTCATTGAGCTTTCATGCTGGATAATCGTTGCCCCGGAATTCCCCACTTTGCGCCGATGAATCATATACTTTCTGTTATCTATTGTCGCCTCCCGTCGTTTGATCTCTCGTGCTGTCGACGAGACCAATTTTCTCGGAAACGGGACTGCAGAATACGCAACACAATTTTTATTAACCCCTTGCGCTACAATGTCGAGTCATACTCACGATGAAGATTCTGAACAGAAATAAAAATCTACATATTTTGGCGTTGTTAATGTATATAAACTTCTTCTCTTTTTTTTTAGGAAATTATGAATCACAAAAAAGTTCTAATCACTGAAACCGTAAAATAAATCGTGTGGTGCAAGGGGTTAATTAATTTAGAGAAACTGACTTAAGGTTGATAGTAATCTATTCTCTCTCAATTGCCGTGTGTTTTTTCGGCACTGTTGGCTCGACGTCTGCGAAACGCTATGGTAGATGTAGCACAGTTTAACAGAGACAAATATTCTCGCTAATCTCGTCGCTTAACCCGACTTAATCGATCTTACCACGATTGCCCCGAAAATGCATACACATGAGTCCTTAATTTCCCATCTGTTCGGAGTTTATATCAATCGTTTACGTCATTTCGCTGGGTATGCACGCCGTAGGCAGGCCGCACTAACTGTAGCCGCACAGCCATGGATTAGCGTACAAACCGATGATAGTAACGATTAAGAAGCTAATTGCTCGTTAAGCTGGAGCTGTGTTCAGCTGCTGTGCATATAGTGGACGAATGTGTGCGCGTTCCGATGCACAGGAGCTTCGTTATGTTTCTTGAACATTTTTCAACGAATCGATGCTGAAAATATCGGCGAACGATTTATTCCGTACAAGGAGATCGACGCATTTAGCTCGTCGATTGTATCTTACACAGTTTATACAGGGTGTATCGAAAATTTTGTATTTCATTGAACGGGATGGTTCCTGAGGTTATTTGAAACAACTTTTTCCTTTGCGGAAATGTTCTCCGCGACTTTGCTAAAGAATTATTAACGAAATACATGGATCAATCAATCAATCAGCGGAGAAGATTTTCGCAAAGGAAAAAGTTACTTAAAATAACCTCAGGAATCACCCCTTTCGAGGAAGTGCAACATTTTTGGGTCACCATGTAAAAACAGAGTCATTCAGTAGGAAATGACAAACAGTAAGAGAACTGTATTGCTTTGCAATTCAACAACTCATGAATCCGAGATCCCAGTTGGAAATTTATTCTATTGAACCCAGTCTGCTATCTTCGTATTTATATGTTTAATTTTCCACAAAATTATTACTACGATTATCAGATTACTCTGTAATCATTAAACTTCTATAAAGTGCAAATACTATTCATTCTTGTTAATAGAAGCCTCCTTGAATTCGAAAATTCTGTCCTTGACATAAATGCATAAATATCCATAGTTTAACACGTCGACTGCCGCGGTACTTTTCCGGCGTAAAAATCCAATTTAATTTAATCATTATCGCAGAAGATTGTTCTTAAATAATTTATCACTGTATACGCGAATGCCATTTCTTAGTGCAAAAATATTATTAATCGTATATAAAGTAAACCATAAAGGATTGCAGAGTATTTCGAAGAACAATTGTGTAACGAGGATGTACGAGGTACAATGATGATCAGCAAGCGAAGATTAGAGAAACAGATTTAAAAATCGAATCCCGATTGATGGTGGTAAGCGAGCAGAGAAATTCCTCGGGAATGTTGTGTGCCACGGGCTCTCGGAGAACGTGATTCGTAAATTGGGAATTGCAGCTTATTGATTTTTAAAGCTATTGGAATCTCTCCGTCGAAGACGTCGTTACTAACAGAATGCTCGTGAACTCCGAGCCCGTTCATAAATTGGAAAGCATCGACGTCCAAGGCAATTGGAAGTTTCTTCGCGGACTAGTGATAAGAGGCTGCGTTCCCAGAAGTTTCGCAAACTTTCGTAAATCCGACGGGTTACACATAAATTTTTCACAGACTCGGGAAACTGCTTCGCGAAAGTAATTCACGATACGATCGAATCATAATTCGCAATGTATCGTTTCTCCATTTCACAATCGATCACGGATTTCTTCAACGCTGCAGGAAAATACCAGTCAAAATGGCAAACTTATGACTTTCCATTTTGCGGCCGCTGAAATTATGCAGTTTACAATTTCGCGAATTTATTCGTGCTGCAAGGACTACGCAATATTACCAACCTGTGACTTTTCGTTTTACAAATAGTAACCCTTTGCAGTCGAATACTCTTACTGATTAGATCAACAATATTTCCGTGCAGCTTCGAGTACCCGAACATTGCAAACTGTCGGGATCCCGACCCGACTGGAACCCGAACCCGTTTCGGTTACCTACGCACCTCTACAATCTTCGAGTGTTGACGCGACCGTGTAAATACAGGGTGTTTGGTAACTGGTGGTACAAGCGAAAAGGGGGTGATTCTACATGAAAGAATAAGTTGAAAATATAGAATAAAAATTTTTCGTTTAAGGCTTTGTTTTCAAGAAAATCGACTTGGAAGATCTGTCAGGTTTATGTGCTTCAGTATATGCAGGAAGTAGATTTGGTTGGTCATGATCAGACAGTTGCGTTAGACAATTCCTATCGAATAGCATGCGTATTCGATGCATTTCAAACTCGATTTTCTCGATAACGAAACTTCGGATGAACAAATTTTATTCTATATTTTCGACTTATTCTTTCATGTAGAATCACCCCCTTATCGCTTGCACCACCAGTTACCAAACACCCTGTATAACTAACGGCCCCACCGTCATATTACTCTTATAATAATCTAGGAATTTACTTTTCCGAATCGTACGTTATTAGCACTAAACGTACCACAACCGATCAAATGATCTTTTTACTTGATAATTTTTGAAATTATAAAGATGCATTCATGAGCAATGATTCAATAAATATCTTTAGTACAGCACGCATTGCAATAAGAACCGCGCAGTCTAAATAAATGAAATCTTGTCATTATTATAAGGCAACATTTATCTGTTACATTCATATAGCTCGGTACGTTCAGTGTTAAAGTCCAAAGGATATTTTCATTCGCGAGCATCGGGGTTCTCAATCATTTACATGGGATCGCTCTTAGAAAAATAGAAAGCGGTTTTTTTTTGAAAAATTCATATGGACCCGTGCCCGACGGAGAAGCATTTTCTGAAGATAAATCCGCCCGGCGGTGTTTTATTAAGAGGTGAACGTTATTCAACATTTTATCCTCGCAAGCTCACCGTGGATTTTTTGCCGTTGCCCGGGGATCGCCGGTTTTTTTTTCGGGCCGCTCGTTTCCGACACCGAGGATGGAATAAATTATGGCACGGAGAATTACGTATACTCAGCATCTGTTAATGATCGATCGGCGGAGGGCCCGCGACCGAGCCGAGAAATCTTCTTCGCCTCACGGGGGAATCGGAGACATAAAAATCGGAAAGCGCGTCAATGAACCCCCTCGACCGTTCGAGATTGTCAGAAAGCATCCGAGATCAGGCTGAATTATTTAGAATTCCCTTTCTCTCTGTCGCGGGCACCGGTGTGATGGCTCGAACCGACAGAAACCTTCGTTGCCTGTGACTGAATATTTCACTCGCGTATTTTCAAAGTGAAAAACACTCGGTGTGCTCGAATAAATCCGCGCGGACTTGTTCCAGAAGAACCGGAGGCCAGCCCGTTATCCACTGTTCTCGAAAGTCCGCGAACAGATATCCCGCTGCTTCGCCGCATTGCTCGAACGACTCCCGAGAATCTCCGCGATGATCGCTCGAATCATCGTTTTCGCACATCTACGGCGATTTCTCTATATATGTCGCCAAGGCCTCGATGATAAACGTCGCGGAATTATCCCCACTACCGCGAGGTATACCCTGCGAGGGGGAACCAGGGGTGCAAACAACACTCGACTTTGGTATGTTTCCTGGACGATATTTGTCATTGGCAAGACCCGTGTTGTTGACATATATCAAGAATTCACTGTATTTTATTTAAGATCCTTCGACTTCTCCGACAGATGCAAATCGTTTGGGCATATTTGTTACTGGATATTCACAACATTCTCGAGATTTTGATGCCCATTGTTCTTTTAAATTTTATTATACATATGCAAGACTTTGTTAATCAGGGGGCGGAACTAACACTTCTGAATTCACGATTTAGGATATTCGCTGAAGGTATCAAGATTTTCTATCAATGAGAAATATATATCGAAGAGGTGTGCAATAACATTTTGCAATAAATTATTTCCTAGACCTTATTCTTCTATAGTGAGGAAGCTACTCTAAACCAGCGCCTGTGGTTTCTCCTCCACACACTTCCTGCATATGAATCTTTGCTTGCTTCTCTCCTATAATAAAATGTCAACAGACCCTCGATCACGCGAAGCGTCTCTCCCTCTCGATTCAATTTTCGTCTTTTGTTAAGGCTAATTAGGTTCCGCGCAGGCGTGAAATCGAGGTTGGAGAGAATTCTAGTTAGAAATCGATGAAATTACGAATGGGACACGGGATGGTTCCCGAGTAGAGATGAGAATGGTGCCATGTGGATTGCAAACTTTGTATGAGATTACATTTTGATGTCTCGTAAAGGAATGTCTATCTATTATTTACAGCTTACGAAATCACTGTACTGAGTCAATTTTAAGGGGGTTGCCTCGCGTGAACGTGGAAAAATTGACCAATGTTAAAATTTTTCAAAGTTTAAACTCAAGAAATAATCGAAGTCCGTGGAAAACGTGTCAGATTGAGACGAGGGACGGATGAGGGTTAAGCGAGGATAAGCTTAATTGATTATGCAGCAAATCTGCACAAACGTAACGGGTTGTTTGCGACGAAACTTGTGGAGCAGACGGCAAGTAACAGTGCCTCGGCAAACCGCGAGCAACGCTGGCAATTTGTATTGTGATTCAGCAGAAAGTTGAAAAATTTCGATGCAAGTTCTGTTCGTAATCGCAACGCTAGGGTCATATGTCTCGAACGCGAGAGGGAAGATCCCGTAGTGGTCCTCCTCGCGGAAACTTATAGGAGGACCATGGAGATGGGCGGCTTGCCAAAAGGCTGTAAGGTTGATGTGAACCCGAAAGAGAGCCATGTATCATCGGTGACTCGATTGTAATACGTAAGTAGCGCTCCTCGGACCAGCGAACCCCGTCGATTCTTGTGTATCGACCGAGTCGACGTTAAAAATGGCCTCACGCTTTCGTGTCGAGTGACAAAATGGGTCCGTGAGCTAGCACAGGAAAAACCATCCTGTTGAAAAGCTCACCTTTGGTGGCTCCACGACAGAAAAATTCGAGATTCATTAATACTAGATATTTCTAGAAATTCTGATAATTATATCCTAATAATCTATTCTAACAATATACAGCGGGTTCGACAACTGGTTGGGGGAAAATTTAAAACTAGATTGCCTAATGTGATCAGATACAGTGATTTCTCTATATATGCCGCCAAGGCCTAGATGATAAACGTCGCGGAATTATCCCCACTACCGCGGGGTATACCCCGTGAGGAGCCTAATGTCTCCTGGACGATATATGTCACTGTCAAGACCTGTGTTGTTGACACATATACAGATCCGGTGATTGGACCGGCCGTGGTACGGTACGTGCTAACTAATTTTAATTGTATTTTATAGATTTGCGCTACAGTAGGGGCGCCCAGCAACCCGAGAATGAAAAACACAATGAAACTTACTGCACAAATGTAAAATTTATTTTCCTTGCTGGAAAACGGTCCTAGGGCTGAAGACACCATCTCAAAGAAATCTCGAATTTTCATACGTGAATTTTTGTAGAAGTACAGGAACTTAACTAGATTAAAAAGTCTTAGAGTGTTTTATAATTTATATTGTATATGTTGCACCAACTTCGAACAAATGTATCTGTTCAAGATTTACACCTTCAACTCATGACTTTACACAATATTTAAACGCAACAGTTAAAGGGAATTAGTCGGACGACCTCATTAGCCAAATAGCCCCGACCTCCCGTTGTTAAAGTCTATAAATTCGAATAAAAACGTACAAAGGTCCATTCGTTGGTATTTGATGTAATTTTAATTGTAAGCTACGGCTGAATAAATGACCTCGTTGAATAACTTCTCGCTGAAGCGCCATTAAGATCTTAATAATTATGTAATAAAAATCAGAAACGGGTGGTTTTAGCCGAGCGGTTCTAACGTTAGTATAATGACAGCGTACTCGGTGCAATGGGACCGGTTCTATTGTTCCCGTTCCGCTGCAAAAATCCGTTCGCAATTCGGCTTCGACATTATCGTTCCGAATAATAACGCACGATCGCTGATAAAATCTAGCACGTCTCTAAAAATACTACGCACAGAATGCTGACTCTCGACCTTGTATCCATTTTTCCCGGTTCCATAACGACGCCGCGGTTACAAGAAGTCCTTGGTTCCCCGACACAGACGAAGCATTCATGAAAATTATGTCAGCCCGTCCACGCCCAGGAGCACGAAGGGGTCGTTAAAATAAGACAATAAAGAAAATAAAGCGTGACTGGGGGTGTAGAGGGGGTAAGAAAACACGCGTTTATCGATCGACGGCAACAACCGTTCGCGAAGGAGGAGCGTGTCAGTACATCAGAGTTTCTTTCTGTAGTTAACTCCGTAAAAATTATATGGACACGAATCGATGCAAAAAATCCAGAAAATATCTGGGTCGAAGAAACGGCTAACCAAGGTTCAACTGTTCCGAGTGCCACGCGGCGCGAACACTCTCTTTTCACGGTGATTCGAGGGTGCATGCAAACGCTGCCGAATTGAAATTTATTTTAACTGAAAAAGTAACACCTACTGTAACTTTAAAACATCTAGTAATTTTCAACAGTTCTCGATCGAGACATGATTTGTAAAAATGGGTTTCATATTGCACTACTTTTTGAAAAAACGTTTTTTTTTACCCGTCTACACGAGACTGCCCCCTTAAGGGGGAAACCTTGTGTAAACGGCCTGTTCCTCAAGAATTTTTTCTGCCAAATGTAATGCGTATATTGATTTAAAATTTGAAGTACCGTTTAATAACGATACAATGTAAACAAAAATATTTTTTATAAATTTTAATCATTAATGTCAATGGTGCAATGGCGGCTTGAAAATGGTATCCTGGAAATGCTCCGTGCAGCGTACAGTGCACAAAAATGATCTGGAACAAAAAAATAAAAATGGAATCGTTTGTTTATACAAATACGCACAACATGACATTCTTCTTTTATTAAAATGTTCGAAATTGCAAAAATGGCGACGTTTTGAAAAAAAAACCGAGCTACGTTGCACGGCGTGCGAAATTTTGCGTTTCGAGAAAAATGCGTTTAAAGTTTGAGTAACGTGAAAAACACGTTACGCGTTTGTATGTCGTGAAAAAATCTCAATTCATTTTCCCTTACGTTTTTTGCTAATCTGCGATTTTAGGGCCATAGAACGGATTTTCCTATTCCTCAAAAAGTTGTACTTCAGCCGTTTTTTCTTCTTTCCGAGCCTTTCCAAAAAAAGTCCGATTACGTGAGCCGCTCCGCCCAATACAACCGTTCACTTTATTTTGAAAATAACGTGCAAGAACATCTCTGATCACTTTCTAACTTTTTTCATTGTATTTCCTATCGATTTAAACAAAACAAATGATCGAAAATTTAATTTTACACAAGGTCTCGCCGTTTTCACGGAAGCCAGAAGCTGCTTACTCGCACGTCGTAATAATCGAGACGGAGCGAACGAAACGTGCGGCTTTTCTTGTGTTTTATGACCTCGAAAATATTGTTCCTGGGGCTCAGGCAGGGGCAACGGCACTTCCGGCCGTTCCACGAGGAATATTTTCGGTACACTCCGGCGAAACCGCGAAACGATAGATCGTCCAATAGAAAAAGGAGCTTGCATCGCTCCGCAGTTTCCCCCCCCCCCACCGTTTCCCTGTTGCCCTTTCGAACAGTTCGCGAGCATAATGCAGTACGTGCACGGTGTCTTTGGCGGGACCGGTTCCCGTGAAAAGAGATACTTTTGATGGCAAAGGGGAACAAGCAGAAATTCCTGACCGCGCGTAGAAAACGGTACACGGTGTACGCAGGTGATATGTACAGTTTACACTTGGTGCTACTTTCATTCTAAAACTAAATTTTTCTTCCGGCTTAGAATATTAACACGAAAGTGTTTTAGAGATGGGGGGTGATTTGAGAAAAGATGTAACGAAATATGCAACGGAAATACGGGACCGAAATGCGTCACGCGACGATAATCGTCCCAGGTAAAATTCCCTAACCCTAGTAATCCGTTACCTGGTATTGATGATCGACAGAGTCATAAAGCGAGTAGAGAAAAAAAAGGTGAACATAAAGGTAAAGGTAAACGGACGGGCAAAAAGTACAAAAATCTTTCGAGAAGGGACTCCTCGTTCGAGAGAGAGAGAGAGGGAGAGAGAAAGAGAGAGAGAGAGTGAGAGAGAGAGAGAAGTGTTGCACAGATGGGGGGTGATTTCATAAAAGATGTAACGAAACATGCAACGCAAAATCGTCACGCCTATTACTTCCCAGATAGCAAAGAGACGTCTTAAAGACGTCTGAAATAAATTAAAAGAATGTTTTTCAGCATATCCGCGAACATTAACATTTTATGCTTTATTTATTTATTTAATTAATTAATTTATTTATTTATAAATAAAAAAAATAAATTAAAAGAATGTTTTTCAACATATCCGCGAACATTAACATTTTATGCTTTATTTATTTATTTAACTTATTTATTTATTTATCTATTTATTTTGATGTATTACTTTTCTGTGCACTTCTTTGTTGATGGAATATTCAGTTTGATAATCAATTACAGTTTGTAAAGCTTTTCTCTAGCAGTTTAGAATTACTGAAACGTCAAGAAATGAAACGTTTTAAAGACGACTCGTAAAAGACGTCTTAAAGACGTCTTTTCAGGACGTAAGACGTTCAGACCAAAAATGGACGTAAAACAGACGTCGCGTGCTATCTGGGTTAAGTGTATGTACAGAGCGCACACTATTGAACGGGGGGTTTGCACAGCTGCTCAGAAAACACTTTCGTGTTTAGAACGTGTACAGGAGTACAGGTTTTCCTTTTATTCATACGAAACTGATCCTATTGACCCGTGGACAAGACCACCTTTGTTGCAATATTTATTTCTGGCTACGGATCTTGATGCAAAATAAAAATTATCCGGTAATTATTTACATTAGGGGCTTCCTCACCGATTTTGATGACTTTGAAATATGTTGTCAAGGTCATCATTCTGAACAACTTTTTCCTATACATGTTACCGCCGCTCGGCTTTAGTTTCCGAGATATTCGCAAAAAAGTTTCAACATCTCAAAAAGTGATCGGAGTAGGCGTGTGTAGGATTGTGTAAAATAGTATTTCAAATAGTTGACAGTAACTTATATTTTTATGATATTTTGTTGCCTGTAATGTTATTACGATATTGTAGTATCAACATTGTATCAACATGTTACATATTCGTAATTAAACTACAAATAATACTTTGCTAGCTATTATAGCTTCTCATGTTAAAAATTATAATTTATAATATTAACTACTTGCTCGACTTATTTTCATTGTAAGGAAATATTTGAAATACAAAATAAAAATATTTCATTTTATCTATCTGGTTATCAAAATAAAAATATGTGATTTAAAGTAGTATCTTATTTGAACCACATTAAATTATACTATATACCAAATCATTAATGATCGTTAATATACGTTGCAAAAAATGATAGAAAACCTTGTATCCAATGTTCCACATACGAATACTAATCCTACATTATAAAATACTAATGTAAAGTGTACTTACTTCTGAATCTTCTGTACCTCCGTCGGATCCACAGCACACAATTATTAACTCACGACAATAGGTCCGAATAATTGTACAACAATCACTAAACAACACACACACACAACACATTTTATAAAATCGCGACAACGTACGAGAAGATGTCACCCCGACCACGAACTAAATAATACTGCGATTTTAACAATGATCCCCTCCACGGAGGTGGTACGGTCAGGTTGACCTAGGCAGGTTAGACGCTGAGGGTCTATAAACCTAGATACAAAACCAACAAAAAAAATTATGGCGGGGCGCCGACCCTATTTCCCGGAATTCCCCGTTTTCGTATCACACGTCCGTGGGAGGGGAACGGTTAAAATCGCAGTATTATTTTATTCGTGGTCGGAGTAACATCTTCTCGTCTGCTGTCACGATTTCGTTAAGTGTGTTGTGTGTGTTGTTTAGTGATTGTTAAATTATTCGGACCTATTGTCGTGAGTGAATAATTGTGTGCTGTGGATCCGACGGAGGTACAGAAGATTCAGAAGTAAGTACACTTTACATTAGTATTTTATAATGTAGTTTGTAGTACATTAGTATTATATTTTATTATTCGTATGTAGAATATTGGATGCAAGGTTTTCTTTCATATTTTCCAACTTCAATGTTCCTTTAACACTAGATTTACAGAGCACTAAAACTGACTACTTAACATTATTTGGTAATTATTTACATTAGGGGCTTCCTCACCGATTTTGATGACCTTGAAATATGTTGTCAAGGCCATCATTCTGAACAACTTTTTCCTATACATGTTCTTATGCGGATCTTGATGCGAAATAAAAATTATCCCTATCAGTTGCACGAAATTTCATTTTTCCTTTAATAATTTCAGTGACTTGAAAATAATGTGTATCGACGTTCTTTAACCCTTTGCACTCGGTGCTATTTTAATTCTGAAACTAAATTTAATTTAATTTAATAATTGTCCTCAGTGACGATGTGTAATGAACACGTCCGCCACTGATAAGCACCACAATGATTATTAAATGTATTATTGTTAATGAACGAATAACATGTAAGGGAATACAATAATATTTTGGATACTCCGATCATGGTAGCGTGTTCGGGTTTCATCGTTTCGGAAAATTCTTGCCCACAGATCGATACGCAGATGAAAATAGCGCTGATGAAAAAACTGATTCGGAAGCATCGCCTCGGTATTAAAAAGTATCGAGCATTCGATGACTCCGCGTCGAATTAGTTCCGAATCGCGCCCATTAGCCGTTTCCTGCTGAGAAACAATGAAAGAGTCGACCGAACGGATCGATATATCGGGTGTCGGGTAAAAGGAGGAAGTCGTTGAAATTAACAATTATACACGCCGGGAAAAAAAATCCTTGCGCGATTAAACCAGTCGCGTAATTTTTCGCGTACATACGAATCATGTAATTCTCGCTGAATGGCGCGGAATCGATTCTTCTGGGTGCATAAAAAGCTGTAACGGTTACCGTTTCTGCTCGGGAAATTGTATGATCGCTTATTTCTCATTTCTCTGGGAACTTATGCGCAGGAAAAGGATTATGAATTACATTCATTTCGCCGAAATAAATTTTACCAGCTAATGGCGAATGTACGGACGCATCCACGTGTTGCAATCGAGTTAGCTACGCACCTAAAAGTGAAATAAAAAAGAACAATATTTCGGCCTGTACAAATTAAATAAATCCCTATGAATCATGTTTAATATACGTTTTTTCGTTTACGAAAGTTTAGTGTTAATTAAATACTCGAGAACAGGAATAAGCACTTCATTAACACATTATATCAAAAATATACACTGGCTCATGAAGGTGTTGAAACGCCCTTTAAAACAGTATAACATTTTTTAAATTGGATCAAACGACCTGACTTTTTTGAGAAATTAAAAGAATTGGTTTAACGAATGACGTGCAAAAAAGATTTTGAAAAAATTGCAATTGCTAGGAATTATAAGAGCAAATAAAACAGGCACTTTTCAAAACTTTGTTGTTTGAGCAAAGGAAAGGTTCGTAAGGAAAATTTAAAATATGCGTATTGTAGATCTATGTTCGTTATGCATATACTGAAAATTTCATCGAAATCGGTTGACGAAAGATGTGAGAATCTGTGGATTCTAAAAACTACGCTTTTCATCACTTTTAAGTATTTGTAGCTCGTGTGTATATTAATTGATTTCGATGAAATTTTCAGCAGGTGTATAACTAACATAGATTTACAAAAGACATATTTTAAATTTTCATTACAGGCTCAAACAAAAAAGTTGTGAATAGTACCATTTCTGTTTTCTCATGAAATACTTACCAATCGCAATTTTTTGAAAATCTTTTTTTCAGATCATTTGGAAAACCAATTGTTCTAATTGCTAAAAACAGTCAGGTCGTTTGATCGAATTTTTTAAAAAGTTATACCGTTTTAAAGGGCGTTCGAATACTTTCGTGAGCCTGTGTGTACATTGCAAAATTTCATTGAATTTTTCGAGAAATATGATGTGACTTCTCGTTTCTGGAGTAACGAGAAACGTCGAGGAACCATTAGTGGAAATGGTTAACCGACTTCTGTTTTGTTGCAGATTTCTTCGTGGGCTTAAGAGGATCCGCGATCATTCTCGGACTGATGTGTTATGAGGTGAGTAACGCTATATCGAAACTTTAGCTACGTAGATCTCGTTGGCTTCTGTAACTCATGCCTTCCGTCCTGCCGTGAAGTATCGTTCTATCGATAGTATCCGATGGAATATCGATTTCGAGGCAGAACCAATTAACCCGACAGAATTTCCTGTAACGGGATCGTAATAGATCGATTATTGCATTTCCTTACACGATCTTAGGGATATTGTTAGGGCAATTCGGGAGGGAAACTTGTTGCTGGACAATTTTGATGGAATCCGGCGGTGAACGAACTATTCCAAGCCGTTGCTTACCTGCACGGCCGAAATTATGCGTCTGGCGGCTTGGAATCGCTGGCCACTTCGTAATTGTTTCTAAATTCATAATTTCTCCAATAGCTACTTCAACTCGAGAACCTTAACTTTGTACAATTCAATTTATAAAATTCGTCGGAACGAATCCAATATTCTGTGACACGACCTCCTATATTTGACTTCATTGTTAATCATTAATCTTCGATAATTTATTTATAATACTTCTACAAACATATTCCAAACATGACACAATTCGAATCCTACTTGTTTAATTCTCGAAACATGCGAAACAAGTTCTCGGATAATCGAGAATTCAGATACCGGTTCGGATAATCGAGGTTCCCCATTGTCGTGTATTAACCGATTTGCATCATAAGGAAATATGAAAAGAAGTCACCAAACTTTTTTTATTATTATATTTAAGTACAAAAATGACTGCAAGTAAAAGAACTTCATATTTCAGCATTATAAGAGAAAATCAGAATTACTACTTTCATTTTCAACGACACTCTCCATTTCTATTTTTTAGCTAACAAATAATGATGCAAATGGTTTAAACCAGCAACCAAGCTCCGAATTGTGTCATGTTGGGTCTCATTTTAATTAGCAAATTGTCACCAATGTATCGGTGAAATAGTCACAATAAGTTGAAAAAGAAATGGTTCAACAATTGGGATTATTATAGTCTCACCAATATATCTATCGTGGTACACTTCTCGGTGTTCGTTTTTCTATGAAATTAAATTCTTCACGAATATCGTGTGCATCTTTTTCATATGCATCGAGACATTACTGTACTCAGTCCCTATTCTTTACGGCCAAACAGCCCGTTTAATTGCACAACAATGGAAACGAATCTGCTGCAGTCAGAGTTCTCGCGCGCAGAGTCCACGCTATCTTATCATATTCCAGTATTAATGTTCGGACTCGATAGGCGCTTATTGGTCAGCCGCGATACCGGTATTTATCGGCACATACCGATAAGCTTATCGGGGCCAACAGCTCTATCGGCGAGCGGTTGTTTGAGCAACGACGACACGATTTATCGATATAAGATACAACATCAGGAGCAGGCTCCTCGGCGATGCTTTCGTTTTCCAGCCCCGCGGAATAAATATTCCATTCGTGCACTCGACGGGACTCACTCGTCAATTCGGTAGCCTCTCGAACAATATTTATTTAGCCGGTATCGATTTCGTTGGCATGATATTGGTTTCCCGTGCCAGTCGCTTCTATTTTTCCTATCTCCATCTTGCTCTTCCTACCACTCGATCGCACGCTAAACCTACTATCGCTCGTTCTCAAAACATTCCCGTCGCTGTTTCTTGCAGGCTGACTCGAACATCGTCCTCGGATTCGGCTCCGGGCCTAATTCATAAACATTCACGACCCTTTCTTGCTGTTATTCGAATATCTTCAATCCGATGATCGCGCACGGATAATTCCCTTTTCATGAGAAAAAAAAAAAATACTGTATTCGAGGAGAATTCAGTGAACAAAATACTGTTGTGCTCTGGAAAGAAAATTTGGCCGACCTGTCGCGACAGGTCAAATATGTTTATTTATATTTATTTTGCGAAGTGTTCCATGTATTCGGAACATTTTTCTTATGTACACAGGCTCACGCTCTTCAAACTACTATAACTTTTTTTAAATTTGATCAAACAACCTGACATTTTTGAGCAATTAAAAGAATTGGTTTTCCAAATGATGTGCAAACAAGATTTAAAAAAAAATTGCAATTGGTAAGAATTGCATGAAAAAATAAAAATGGCAATTTTTACAACTTTTTCTATTTGAGCCTATAATGAAAATTTAAAATATGCGTTCTATAGGTCTATGTTAATTATACACATGCTGAAAATTTCATCGAAGTTTCTGCTTAAAATCCACAAATTCTAACATCTTTAGATGCGTGTCATTTTTATCTGCATCAACCGATTTCGATGAAATTTTCAGTATGTTTATAGCTAACATAGATCTACAAAACGCATATTTTAAATTTTCAATACAGGCTCAAATAAAAAAGTTTTGGAAAGTGCCTTTTTATTTGCTCTTCTAATTCCTAGCAATGGCAATTTTTTCAAATTCTTTCTTGCATTTCATTCGGTAAACCAATTCTTCTAATTGTTCAAGAAATTTCAGGTCTTTTGGTCCAATTTAAAAAAAGTTATACTGTTTTAAAGAGCGTTCGAATACTTTCGTGAGCCTGTGTATAATTCCGCGACGTTTGTCATGCAGGCCTTGGTGACATGTACAGAGAAATCACTGTATATTATTAAATAGCAGTGGTAATTTTAATCGTGAATTAAATCACTTCTCCAGTAGTCTAATTTGGTATCATTTTTCGGCGAAGATTTTCCCAAATGGAGAAATACATACTTCATCCAACAGTGAACAGCACGATATTAAAAGGAACTCCGTAAATGATTTGCGACTGTATACGAGCGAGCGCAATGTTTTTCGCGCACGGACAGTTTAATTCGTGAAAACTCGATTACGATTAGCCGGACGTATTGCCCCGGCTGCTGTCTCAATTTTAATGTTGTGTTGCATACTCGGTATCGTTCGCCATTATTGCCGTCAACGCGCGTATAACAACCCGTATCCCAGTCGCGGCGCGGCGTAGCGACTTTAATTAACGATATTAGCGCATCGAGGTGGGAGCACGTTTTAGTCGTATTACGAACACCGTGGTCGTAACGTTGAATCAAGTTTTTGCGAGCGATACGGTCGAAACCGCGGAAAAGCGTCCCGCTTCTCCGCTTTTATTTCCGCGCGGGCCGCGTTACCGAGACCCGATACGCGATAACAAATTTCACGCATTAACCTTGAACCGTACGTGCCATGGGGTACCCTATTCAACCGTGTTAATTACTGTAATTGATCACGCGAAACGTTTGCGGTGCCAGCGAACTCTGTGATCGTTCGCACCGTGTCGACGAAATCATTTTTCTACCCTTCACCCAGAGCTGCTGAACATGCTTATTGCCGGATCAAGACTTGTTCCCCCACTCCAATTTCCCCTTTTACCGTGCTATTACCGACGAAACTGCCGTGGGTCTGTGGGATTGTGACATTATTGATGAATGTGGTGGGAATCAATAAAATGAGGAACTATTGAAATGTATACGACAGGGGGTCACTCATATATTTCTTTCGTGACTGTTAAACATGCATTGCTTGGAACTTTACTATACATCTTGATATCAATTTCTATAAGTAAAATCAGATTTTAAAGGAAAAGCGGTTAAAATGGTCTTCGGAGAAAAATGAAAAACCTCTGTGGAAGTTTGTCAGATTTTCGTAGTTTATATAAAATGCAAGAGTTAAGGGGGTCTTTGTTTATGCAAAATAAAAATTGTCCGCATCCATTGCAAGAAAAGGGAGTTACATAAAAATTGATTTCTTCTCTTAATAATTTCAATAGGTTGCAAACACTGTGCCAGTACTATTAAATTCATTCAATGTTCCTTCTATTTTGTCTTCCACCTGTTCAGTTTTGCCATAAATGCATAGAATCCGCGATCTATTCACACGTGTAGATCTGGCGGTGTTCAGTCATCCACGTGGGAAAATAAGGTTTCGAGAGAAAAGTATTTCACGATTCGACTAGTATCTTTATGTACCTGCACGTTATTCAAATACCCATAAACTTCTTTATTTTCACGAATTTGAACGAATCCTTTCGCAGACATATTTATAAAGGCGCGTCTTAAGAAAATGCAAAAAAGTCTATACTTAATTTGAAGTGAACAAACACTTAATTACTTAATTATATAACAACAATATACAGTAAGTAACGAAAGTATTCGAACGCCCTTTAAATCAGTATAACTTTTTTTTTTAAGTGAATCAAACGACCTGACTTTTTTGAGGAGTTAGAAGAATTGGTTTTCCAAATGACGTGTAAAAAAGATTTTGAAAAAATTGCAATTGGTAAGAATTACATGAGAAAATAAAAATGGCACTTTTCACAACTTTTTTATTTGAACCTGTAGTGAAAATTTAAAATATGCGTTTTGTAGATATATGTTAGTTATATACATACTGAAAATTTCATTGAAATCGGTTAACGTTGTCATGAGATACAAACGTTTAAAGATAATTACATAAGGGCGAAATTCCCTGGCAAGATAAAAAATCTGCGACTTTTTCACCCTTAAACTCTCATTTTGAAACGTTTGTAGTTCATTGCAACGTTGACCGATTTCGATGAAATTTTCAGTACGTGTATAACTAACAGAGATCTACAAAACGCATATTTTAAATTTTCATTACAGGCTCAAATAAAAAAGTTGTGAAAAGTGCCATTTTTATTTTCTTATGTAATTCTTACCAAAATAATTTTTTCAAAATCTTTTTAACACATCATTTGGAAAACCAATTCTTCTAACTCCTCAAAAAAGTCAGGTCGTTTGATTCACTTAAAAAAAAAGTTATACTGATTTAAAGGGCGTTCGAATACTTTCGTTACTCACTGTAAATACTTATACAATACTTAATTTGAAGAAAATCGAATGTTTCGATAAGAAATCAACATGAAACTAAAAATATGTGTTTGTAGCGTGGACAGTTCTGCGAATCTAGGGTAACAGGTATACGTGGTTTAAATCTCCGTCATCGTGAAACGTCCGCTGTCGTCACGGAATGCTCGTGTCGATCAGCTGGATCTTTAAATGTCGAGCAATAACGATCCGAGCCGATAGATACGCGTCGCGACTGAAATATCGTCGAAAATAATTCAACCGTGCGGCGGATCGGTGTCGACTGGCTGCGACACGGTCGAACCGGGTCGCTCTAATAACATGAATAATAGGTGTCACAGAGGATGGTCACGCAATCCTAATGGCTTTATCGACACGACGTATCGCGGGAAACAATGTAGGCAGTCGGCGTGATTATAATCTCATAACGAAATAGTGTCGTTCATCTTCGCTAATCACGATCCCGTGTTCCTGTGTTTGAGGAACTCGCGTGAGGGGCGCGCGCGGCTTCGACAAATTGTCGGCAAACCTCTTCAATCGCCGCACGGTGAACAATACTGCACGTGTATCGGGGAACGTGCGCCCCAGGAAATGTTAACTTTAAACGGGATCGCTTGGTATGTAATTCTTATATTCACGATCTCCGTGGGCGGAGCTGGAAAATTGATACTGCCGTCCAACAAACTGTAACTTTTTTTATAACGCGTACTATCTGTCTTTATAAAGCCCTTATATTCTCTGGAATATGAATCTTAGTAGAATTGCTCGATTACTCGCACATTTTACAAAACATGAGTGAAAGGGAAACGTTCTTTGAAAAATACTTCTTTGAAAAAAACGTTCTTTGAAAATACGAACTTCGTTCGGCTTAGATCAAGACTGTACTGTATATGCGCTTGTATAGCGTGGTTTGGAAATATGGCTGTTAAAGCTTAAATGAATTATTTTCCCATTTTTACGGAAAATTCGTTATCCCACACGAATTTTCTATACATATAACATTGGTCTCTGTAGACCTCTTCGAATTAATTTTAAGTTGTGCCAAGATCAATTTATTTAATTAGGCCACGATTATGGACGGTGTACACTTTCTTTCAACTTCAACAGCTGTTTCTATCAATGTGTAACTATGGTGATTTAATAATTATATACGTTATATTCAGGGAGCTGTCTCCTAACCTTCAAATCCTTTTCTGTGGTTGACAATCCAGTAATTATTACAAATTACAGTACACGTTGTTCGGCCTATTTAACAAAATGTATGAACAACTAACGTCTTTGGGTTCAAGTTGACCCCGCTGTGTTGGTCGAAGTTTACCCGAGTTCTGAAGAATTTCTTTTTATTTCGGCCATAAACTCTGCACGCGAGGTACAGAGAGAAATTTGCTGGAAATTAGAAGCTCGATGTTACGGTCTCGAGCTTTGACTTTACGCGGCCGCTCGGCAAGTCGTTCGAACATTTTCTTTACGAGGTGTTCTTAGTATCTCCGTTGCGAAGTCGCATCCTCAATACCGTGGCGCGATGAGGCAATGCATTTGCATAACGATCGCCGCTATGGAAACGCAAACTGCGCCGTAAATAGTCCATCTCGGACTGATCCGAACAACGCAGTTACGTGTCTGCGACGTATCATCCCTATTAGTTTCGCGATCTGTCGGACGTGTCCGGAAATCAACCAGCGTTTCGCTGTATAAGTTGGTCAACAGGTTATGTGTCAAAGCACGTTCACTTTCACTGAGCGGCGATAATTTGGCGACATTTATCATCTAGGTCTTGGCGACACATATAAAGAAATGATTATTATATACAAAATAAAAATTGTCAAACGGGATTCAAATTGAAATTTATTTTCTTTCTGAACGCGTTGTAAATTTAATTAATGAAACCAAAACTGGATAGACCAAATTAACCATACTTGTTACTCACACCTTCTGCAGTCTTCATATTCTAATCCAATTTAATCTACTCGACCATATCGTAATAAAAATGAATTTATTAACCTTTTTCAAGAAATAGTGTAACCATACGTGATCAACGTGGCGTTCAAAGTATGTGTTAAGTAATACGACAACGTCTTGAGATTCTTACATTTGTTTTGTAGTTTCGAAGACAAACGAGCGAGTTCAAGCTGTGACAACTGCTTTCGTCGTAATGAAATATAGCAATTAAATTAACTGATAGAGCATACTATTCGTTGGACAGTTCAAGAATATATTCTGTAGAGGATGCAGTTGACTGTGACCACTTTCCTCGAAATTAAATATAGAAATTAAACTAATTACCGCAATACCTATTGGACCGAATCTTACAAGGTCCGCGGATTGGTTCGAGCGGCGAACCGGTAATTTATTCGAAAAGTTGACAGCGTAGAATGGTAGACACTCGGCAAATCAATGTAATGTCTTGAACGCCTGCCGGATGATAAACGAGCGAGGACCCAGAACGGCGTGCGATTATTTACAGCCAATCAGTGGGAGAAACCTATCTGGCGGACAGACGCATAAACGCTCGTAGATCGCAGCGATTGACATCGGGGATAATCGAACTGACGAAGCAGGATTGATAGAAGGACGAACGACGCTTAACGGGATGGCGGGTGGCGAGCTAACTGCGCGTTGCCACGATTTCCTCCGCTAACTGGAATTTCTCCTTGACGACGATCCCGAGATCTCACGCTCGTATCGTGTTCGAGGATGATGCTCTCGGAAAGTATTGCTTTTAACTCTGATGACCAGACATCGGATCTTTATGCATTTATGACAAAAAATGAGTAGGTGTAATTTGAAACAGTGAAACTATTAAGAAGAATTTAAAAAGACTGTTATATTAGTTTCAACTTACTAAACATATTGAGAAGGAAAATGAATTTTTATCTCACTCCAATTTGTTGGAATACAGGTAGAAAATTTTCATTTTGCATAAAGATCCGCTGTCTGCCGATGACAAATTGTAGCGTGAGAGAGTACATGATCCTTCGGGTGCTGTAAACGAGTCATCGATTTGATTTGTTACTAGTTCACTGAAAGCGTTCATGCGTTTATTGTTTTGGGCTTAACTTTATCTCAGAAAATTAAACATTTTTAACTCTTTTTTTATGTAATCCTGTAGATTTTGGCGAGAAAATCCCATTAAGCGCGACGGTCACTACATACCAACAAGGCGGCGCCCTTACTTGCCAAAAACGCTGAAAATCGCATATATTTTGAATTACTGATCTCCTAGGATTGAAACTTGGATTTTCGGAATTTTCTCGCCAAAATCTACAGGATAACGTAAAAGAAAGTTAAAAAGTTTTGATTTCCTGAGGTAAACCTTATTTTGTGGCACAGATGCACACATACGGTTAAAACTGAATCTGCTAGCAACACAATTTTTGCAATTATCTGAAAACGTAGCCATATTCACATTCAGCATATCAAAACGTGTAGAACGGCGTATGAAGGCCGATTTATAGTATCCGCACAGACAGGGTAATATCTTTTTTGTTTAGTTTCCGATACGCGTCTGCGCTGATTCGATACGATACGCACGAAAGCTTTTATCCAAATGCATTAAAGAATGTTTATCTGATCGGTACTGAACGGATGCATTCCGTGTCTGAGCGGACAGTATAAATCGACCTTATCAGGTTCCAAAAATGTGGGGAGGTGGAGGGGATTGTAAAGTCTAACCTGGGATACATAATTGTAAGAATTCTGAAATGCGGAGTAGGTATTTTTGACCAGAAGTGTCAGGCTGTCCGAAACCCGCCATTTATTCCATAGCCAAGGGAGAAACGAAACCGACAGCGTACATTGCCAGACCCGGCAGCTACGGTCTCGCATCGTCGACTAGGACGACAGACGTCTCACGGTCCTCCAACTACATGAAAATCCCATACTCGTACCTTGCACTATGCTGCTGAAGGTTCTGCACCAGAGGGTAGAGGTCGCTTCACAATTGGTGCCCGGTGGTCCGATATTTACCGTTCAGAAATTTCTAGGAAAAGTATTTTCCATAAGTAGACCGTGGATCTTTATGCAAGATAAAAACCGTCTTCATCGATCGCAAGACATAGAAAACCAAATCGAAATTTCGTTTCCATTTTAATGACTTTAACCTCTTAAGTACCGTTCAAACTTTCCACGGAAACCATTATAGTGGCGTACTTAAGAAGTTAGGAAGTCAAAAATTACAGTAATTCGGGCCTGTGCAACTTCTTCCCCGCCATCGCTTCACAACCCCCACTACTAGCGTCTAGATTCCCCCACCACTTGTCACTTCATATTACCCTGCTTTCATCTCTCCTTGAGACAACCTCCTGTATAGGTTCGTAGCCCCGCGCCCCTTCTCTCTCTCTCCATAGGAAAATGGTGGGGGATCTCAGGAATGGGAAGAGGATTCGTATGTGGCTCGCGAGCCACCAGTTGCGCAGGCCTGTTCTAATTCTTCTAATCTTTATACTTTTCAAATTTCTCATTTCTCTCATGAATACATAAAATCTATAGTCTATTCATAAGTGTTGCCAGGTGTGCAGAATAGTCGGTGAGTTCGAGCCTTCCGATCTTAAAGCTTTGTATCTTAAAACATTCACCTTAACCCCTTGCCCTCAATATCAACAATATCGACTAATACTCGTAATGAAGATTCTGAACAGAGTCTAATAAATATGTATGTTATTAATTTCCTTTAAACCGAAATGAAATTCTATTTTGGCCTCGTTAACGTACAATTATTGAAGAACAAGATATTACGAATTACAAAAGAGTTCTAGTCACTGAAACCGTAAAATAAATAGTATTGTAAGGGTCCTTTCAAGGGACCTCCCAAAAAATTTGAGACACAGTACGCATTAAATTCGCATTAAATGTCTTCTGCAGAAATGACTAAAATTCATGCCAATAAGAACCGTGTTTAGAGCGCAGCAGTTACAACACGCATGCGTTCGCATGAATTCGAACCGGAAGTTATCCGGATAGCTATCTGTCAATACAGCATTGAAGTACCTTCAAAGAGGTCACCGGAGGAAATCCTGAATCAATACTATCGATGCCAGCCGTGAAAGCTTATCGACGCGTGCAGGACAACTGTAGGTTACCAGACGGTCTGCAAGACGTACGCTGGGAACTGACCTAACGGACTAAGACAGACGATCAGCACAGTGACATCGACGGATAAACATTAGCTGAACGAAAATCAAAAATCATTGGTTGGCAAAAATAAACTATTCCCTCCTCATGTATCGATAAAAAGTTACTTTCTGTGTCCCCCATTTTGATTGCAGGATTTTCGATATAAAAAATTCAATAAATTCTATCGGGAAAATCAATGTTGCAGCTGTAATTTAAAGTTGAAAAATTCCTACAGGAACGCACAGAAAACCCGATTTTGCGTCTGCGTTAGTGTTCAGTTCAAGCAATCATAACCGATAGTCTAGAAAGAAAAAAAAATAATAAAGTTATGTACCATTTTAATTCAACCAACAATTCACCCTCTCATGTAACAAGTGGAACGAAAAACAATCAGCGTGGGGGCGACTTGCTCGTGCTTACCTTAGCTAGACTCTTTGCAATTACAGTGAGTGTAAAAAGTATTCGTACACCTCTTGTCGGCTTAAAAAGCCATGTATTTCTCTATGTAATTGCACACATGTTTCTAAAACGAAACATAATTGTAATTGTTATATATTTTAACTACATCCGAACCAAATCACATCCAATTTAGTGGATTCAATGCGAAGAAGACTGGACGCAATTGTACAGTCGAAAGGCTATCCAACGAAATATTAATTTAATTTATTTTCTCAAATTATAACGCGTTTATTGCTAAATTTGTTACGTGTACGAATACTTTTTGCGTGCTAATTTTGAGAGACTTCAGACTGTTTTTAATATATCCCGTTAACGTTAACTTTTCGTTCATTTATTTATGTCACATTTTGTAGTTGAAACATATAATAATTGTGTTTTTGTTTTACAAGAAAATATACAATTACATAAAGAAATATATGGTTTCCTAAAACTATAAGAGGTGTACGAATACTTTTTACACTCACTGTATGTCCAGGTGTACGCGTATAATTAGCGAACGTTTCTTGTCCCGAATCCACGCGGGTATCCAATTTAGAGTTTAAAAACGCGAAATTATAGTTTCGCCTGTCCAGGCCCTGTTTCTCGAAAGCGCGGTGCAACAACGGTGAGAATTATTGCAACGATGTGCAGTTCGCCGGGGTGCAGGTCGGTTGCAGCAACCTAGCCGCGCGCAATTCGAACTTTTGTTGCCGTGAAAGGCAGCGCGCGAGGTGGCTCGGTCGCGGGCGGTTTATTAAACTCGCGGAAACTGTTCCATTTAAAATTACATCCGTATTAGTCGGGGCTAAGCGACTGGCCGGGGGGCATCCGAATCAGAGCACACAGGCGGCGCTAAACTCCTTCCGCGCAAGTTCGTCGTGCCCGTGGATCGGGAGCACGTCGTGTACACGTCGACGAGCTCGAGCGCTCCTATTCGGTTACACGCTTAATTATCCTCGACTGGTTGCGAATTTCCGGCGCGGAGGCGAGCTTCTCGCACGGGTCTTCTTGGCCGGGATCGTTTCACGGTCGCATAATGTTCGGCCCAATTAACTGACCTTTGTGTACGAGGAACGACCGAGCTTGTAAACCCCTGGCCCCGAACAGTCGGTTTCGAATTTCCTGTATATCTCTCGCTCGAGCCACGAAAATTAATCATTTCGAATCAGCTGCGCAGAATTCGAAAAATATTGGCTTGGCAACTAAGTCATTGCGGATTTTTTCAATAGATGGTGTTTGCACATTCTTTTGTTTTGTTAACGTGTTCGAAGCACCTAATTTATATTGTTTTCTTGTTGTTTGGACTTCCATCTTTAAGTAAAGAAATTGTATCAATTAGTTATTTAGTTTCGTTTGTATCCCAATTTAAAAATGGGAGACGCGCATTTCAGACTTTTATTTTTTTTCGCAGCTATTTCTTGCCTACTGTCTTCCAAATCAAGTTTCACATTCACATTTTCACACTTTTCGCTGTTAGTTTCTATTTTTACGCTTGTTCGTATAATACTACGGAACTAATGTTCTCGACCCGTTCACTATCTGTGTATATATTCTATTGCCGTTTTAAGCTTTCTCGGTAACAAAATCGTCGCTCTCGGTTCGCGGTTCTATTCTGTTCTAGTTGCTCTACTTAATCTACGTAGTTTTCAACCCTATTTTAATACTAATACTCTCTAGCTAATCGTATCACTCGTCCTCAATTCGTATCCCGCTTTTAATGATTGCCCTCCTATTTATTTTCAAGTCAGTTTCGTCTCCCCACTCTCGATTTTCCAGAAGTGGTCCCGCTTTGTGTATTAACGAAAATTCGCGGCTGATCGGTTGGGGAGATGATTGTGCCGTACCTACACAGAGCTTGCAAATCTTCTGTGACATAATAATCCCAAACGAAACTATTAGATTACAAGTGCAGTGTCGCGTTAACGATATTGTCGGTATATCGTTAATCCCGATCGGTAATCTCGATCTGTTCGGATAAAGGAGGTTTGACACGGGTTTTTCCTCCAAAAATGACTGTACAAGCGTTAATATGCGAGCACAGGTGAGCTATCTTTTTGCGCGGGAGTGTATTTCTCGGCGCCATTCTTCCCGTCGTCGTTCGTTTTTCTCCGTTTCGCACCTTGACGGCCGTAAGGGAGAGTCGGGGGACGGACGGGGGTAGGTTTATATCCGCGGTAAGATAAGAACGTTACTCGTGGCGGAGATTTACATGGGCCGGCGTGAAATGCAAGCGTGCCGGAATCCGGGAAACCGGACCGGAATGCTTGGCTTTTTTGCCGGCCCGGAAACAAGGGTCCGCGAGCCACCGTCATTCCGATCTTCGCGCTGCGTACACCGGACGAAAGCTACTCCGCGAAAGATTTATCCTCGTTAACGGTCTAACGATCCCGGACGACCGTTGCTCCGGTTCTTCCGTTGGTTTTTGGTCGGCCATCCCGAGAAACGCGATTCCTTGCGTGACTTACCCGCTCTCCGATCCACGGGGGATCCAACCAGGTGTGTCCGTGTGCTATCGTGCCCGTAGATGTGCTCCACCAGCGAAATGTCGGACTTAGAAATGTCGGGGGAACATGTCTCTGCTAACATTCGCAGCAGGCCTCGAAGTGTTCGGGCCGTGTTCGCCGTTTTTGTTGCACCGACAGAGGCAACGTTGTTTGCTTCTTTCGGATGACTCCGGCTGGCACCCTTCGGTGACCCATTTTCCGAGGTCACGGGGTTTGTCTCGCTCGTCAACACGTTGTAGAATATGGGAAAAATAGGGAGATTACGGTACGAACGTTTTTTAACCTTGAGAAAATTCGTTACAGTTGCACAATTCCAAGAAAGTGCCAGTAGTAATGACAGCGATACGTCAAGTGATGACGAGATGTGAAGTGCTTCATGTTTCGTAAGTAACTCAAAATGTTAAAATACTTCATTATTATTATTTTTATTGTGTTTTATATATGAGAATACGATATACTTTCAAACTAGTGTGTTATCAAGTCATTTTAACGAAAAAATTTCATTAATTTGTGTCACAAAAATCTATTTTTTTTCAAAAACCAGAGGTCGCAGACAAATTTTGAAAACAGATTTGAAATCAGCGTGAAAAAATCTATGGGGAACGATATATAGCATGTTAAAAAAAAAATTTCCGCGCGTATTAACCACAACAACAAAATTTTCTTGAAATTGTGCAACTTTAACGAATTTTCTCAAGGTTAAAAAACGTTCGTAAAGTAATCTCCCTATTTTTCCCATATTCTACAAAGTTTCAGCTTTCATTTAAAAAAAATTTCATCGCTCTATCTCATTCCTATCGAAAGTTCTTTGATTTTGAATCGGAAAAAGCCGTTTTTGCCCACTGTGCGCCGCACGAGCTGTATGCACACTGGCTCACGAAAGTGTTCGAACGCCCTTTAACCCTTTGCACACTCGAAGCTATTATAACTCCAAAGCGAAACATTTCTTTTGACCTACAATATTTCCATTCTATATATTCTTTTTCATGTTATACGTACGAAAATGGTGCAATTTACTCGAACAATACTGAAGCGTTTAGCAATTTATCAAGTACAAACAAATTTAATAAGGTAAAGAATATTTTGAATAATGATACAGGAATTTTTAGCGGCGCCTTGCAGTCGCCATTTGAGCACTAAGGGTTAAAACAGTATAACTTTCTATATTGGACCAAACGAACTGACTTTTTCTTTGAGCAATTAGAAGAATTGGTTTGTCGAATGACGTTCGAAAAAGATTTTTTAAAAATTGCAATTGCCGAGAATTATGAGAGCTAATGGAAAAGGCACTTTCCAAAACTTCTTTATTTCGAGCCTGTAATGAAAATTTAACATATACGTTTTGTAGATCTATGTTTGTTATACACATACTGAAAATGTCATCGAAATTGGTTGACGCAGATAAAAACGACACGCGTCGAAAGATGTTACCGAATTTCCCTTGTCGCTTTTTGTCAGATTAGATAAACTTCTTCGCGGAATTTTTATGCTCGCCAGAGTTAATTTAGAGCGTTAGAGTATTTCTGTTTGTATAGTGTCGTTATTAACTGTGGTGGTTGAAGCGAGGGCTCTTAAACTCGAAGATTTATGCCGGTGCGCATATTTTTCAAAGCTCGCGTGACCCTTCGCGATCTCTTGCCACGAGAGTTTTTCGTCGGAACGTTCTTGTCCACCGTTAAAGCTATAATTAAATGTTTAAGGTCGGATAATAGCCTTCCAAATGTCTGGCATTCCCCCTCCCTTGAAAACGTTACGGCACTCAATCTTCTCTCGAAACCTTTTACTTTTCACGTGGCACATTCCCGATGTCATCGGTACACACGCTCGCACATACACGATCTCCTTCACGCTCGTCAAACCGAATCACAAGTTAGATCATACGGTGTCCCGCGATTGCTTCAATCTCATCGCGATGAAAAAATCTCGGTGAAATCACGAACGTAATATACCTCTCGCGCCATCGCGTATCGATTTCAAACGTGACAACCTTGGCGCAGCTTCGACTCCGTTGCAGCACATAATGCGGTGTAATTAAAACGAAGTTACCGGCTGTTTAATGATTCCGAAATCTCGCTTTCCGGGCGAACGCTTCGCCGGATCGAAATTAAATCCTGTTTTAATTAATCATACGTCGCGTACCCGTCGACTTTTCGACCGTGCAATTAAACAGCCAGCGTCGCGTTACGCGTGGCCGAAATAGAGGAGGCCGAAGATGGTCGCGTTATCGTCATTAACATTTTCAATTATTAACTACCGTATCGTTCGTTTGCGACGGGCCCGTTAAAAAAGGAAACGGTGCTCGATTCGCCGGAATTTCGCACGATTTCGTTCTTCCGACGTCACGCGTCCGAGCTAATTGTAATAGACGGACGCGGCCTAAATTAGTAACACAATTTTAATTGAGTAATTACCGTTTTCGGGTTCGTTGGATCTGTTTAATTGACACGCCGCGCCGGCACGCTCGCCTCGGGCGCAGATTAGTTATAACGAGAACACCGGCCCGTATCGGGCTGGTTTCATTCGCGTCCGAAATTACGCTCCTGGACGAAACGATGGCGCACGTGTTCTGTCTTTCATATTTCGAAGAGCACATAGAATTTCTCAATGTAACACACCGGATCGTAATTGTCACGTTATTGTCAAATAAAGTTCACCTCGATGGCTTTCTGAACAAACAATCCTGGAGGCGAATTGATAGCACATTTTCAAAGTTTGCACACACAGGGTGGGGGGGGGCAATAACTTTGTCCACCTTAAATATTTTTATATTTATTTCTTTTTTTTTTCGTTGTAAGAATACGAACCAAAAGTATATACAAAAGTTACATGGTATAGTAATGGGTTTTTCAATAGGGACATAACCATTTTGTTTTATTATACAGAACATAACCTAAAACTTTTTTATAATTTGTCAGTGTCAAAAACGCGAAATTACCAACATTCCGACTGAATGTGTGAAAGAGTCGTTGAAAATTGGATCCAAAGAATCGATCGCTGCTGTCGTGCTCTTGGTCGTCATATGAACGACATCGAATTTCACACATAATTGTAACATGTGCACTACACCTGTAATAAATTTCAGCCCGATATCTCAATTATTCTGTGTTTTATTTAAACTTAAAATTGTTATGTCCTTATTGAAAAACCTTGGAAGGAACCAACGATCGAACGTCGTCCCTGAAAGGTCAACAACGGGTATATTTATTTTCTATTACTTCGAGCACCGTTGACTTGTTCAGGAAGCGAGATGAACTTTATTTATTAACGGATTCCTTCTTTCGTCGTACCGATTACGACACTGTGTATCTCGTTCGGAAGTTGTGTGTAGGTTTCCAGAAATTAAAGACAGTGCTATCATTTTGTCCAGGCGTGTAGGAAAACAGTGCCGGGCGTAATTTCCGGTTCTTGGCCAAACGGACCAGCCGACTCTTCGCGCGGTTCTAATTTCGCGCACGGTCCCCGTAAATGTCTTATAACTTGCGGCTTCCAGTCATTTGCATACAATCATCGTTATCCGGATTACTTTCGTGTGTACGCCCCTGTAATCCTCTTCGCCCGATCGTCGCTCTCTTTTTCGTTTTTTTTTCCCCCTATTTTTGCGCGGAGAACGTTCCACGGCGTTTATCTCGCGCCTCGCAAAATATCGTTTAGTCCGCTGTTGAAGATGTACACAAGTCCTTCGAGGTTTTAATTAAAGGCATACCCGCTTCCCGCCGCGTTTCTTAATGCAATATTCTTGTTTCAACGTCTTTTGTGCTGCCTCCTTCTCCTCCTCCTCCTCCTCCTGCCCCCCCCCTGCGACCGTGAAGTAACCACGCGTTAGCAGACAGACGCTGTTTTTAACGCGATTTTCTGCCAGCGTTATTAATGAATTGGAGAAACTCGCTGCACAGCAGGATGGCAAAGTTCACAAAAGAATTATTCATGAAAACTTGGCTGTCCGTATCGCGAAATTGAAAAAAAAAACTTTTTCGGATATGGTGCAGCAACGCTAGAGTTATAGCAGTCTTATGAATAGAGTGTAGTATAAAGATTAAGATACGCAGGAGTTTATACACATAACAATATTGTAATATTTGATGCAACTGAAAAATAACGAAAAATAAAATACTGCACCGCCTGCCCTCTTTGGAGCCACGCAATTTTCTCTGAAACATCCGTTGTAGTTTGATAAAGAACATTTAGAACGATAAAGACAGATTTTTATATTTCTAGTACTACAGTAAAGTCTCGATCCAAGCCGAACGGAGGTACACGATCTTAGTCGGTTTCCCTCCACTGGTCGCCAAGCGATATAAAGTATAAACATGCCGCGAAATCCGATACCGGGTCGGGTATATCGGTGTGAACCACTACTAATCCAATAGCAAAATTTCTTTATTTTTATGGCATTTTTCTGATTAAAATGACACTAAACACGATTTAATTTCTTTTCCACGTTCGACGCGGTCCCAAGAAAATAGCAGTCCTACACGATCTATGTCACGGCACGGATCCGATGATTGGTCTTAGATCAAGAGTTTAGTGTAACTTGAGAATTTTTTGAAAGACTGAAACACTGAAACAGAATGGAAAAGTTGACGATGTACCGAATGAATATTGATAAAGTAATAAATGATCTTGCCTTTTAACCAAATATCCAATAATATTCTGTTCACCGGCACGTGAAAATGATTTATAATTATTAAGTAACATTGCAAATTATATTAAGTAATGCTCCATCAGATAATGAATAAATATGATGTTAAAAGTCATCTGGAAATTCATTGAATGCCATCACGAATCGGTTTTCTCATTCTGTACCTTGTGAAGAAATAAATGATTAATTGCTGTATTTACATTTTATTTATATACGACGAATGTTATCGTTTTATTTGCTTCTTTTGCCTTCATTGAAATTGTTTTCCATGTCGAATGTGTGCATAATCGCCACGAGAAACGCTTTTTGCAACGGGCGACGATCGATATTAACGAGGTAATATGCCAATGTACGAAACATAATTGCGGCGGAATCGATGAAGCCGCAGAGAACAGCATCCGAGTACTGTTCTTCCTATAGTTTGAATTCTGTCTAATCGAAAACTCATTTCTATAATCCACGCTCAGCATGAACGCGTTCATTCGAGGCACTCTGTACACGAATAAAGAAATTTTCACGCGTACGTGGCAGTGATCAAAAGTACGAACATTTTTGCGCTCCCGTGGGATTCGCGATGCGAAATGATGTTTCAGCTACGAACGAAATTCGTGGCTGGGAGCAGAAAGAAAGGCGCGTTCACAAAATTAACAGTCTGCCGTGCAGTTTGTACATCGGAGTATTACCTTCCGCCCGCGGATAACATTATTCACCGAATAACGCTTTCGTTTCCGAGTGGGAACATTACCGGCATAATGCAGCGCATCATTCCCTCGAATTTGGGCTACATTTACCGGCGAGCGAAGGTCGCGAGCTTCCGGTTGGTTTTTCACCGACCTCCCAGCGGCTTTCAACGTTAAAAACCATCGCACTCTTATTACCGTATCCCTGTCGAATATGTTAAGTTTAACCACCGAGTTTTGGGGCGCACGGTTTTCATTCTGCCCGAAAACATGACCAAAATTGATGAAAGGATTTCGGTCCAAACTTTTGTTTCATTTTCACCAGAACTGTATCCGAATATTTCGCACGAGATGGGAAAATATTATCATCGTGATCACCGTTAAATGACGTGAAACAAAAAATCCAAAAACACCCCGTATTTTTATTCATAGATCACGGATACGAGAAAGTTGCAAACACTCGAATTTTTATGATATCATTGAAACGAAACAATTTTTTAGAAATTATTTTATTCGACTAAGTTCTCTATTTGGAAGCCCACAATGTACAAATAGTGACTATCCTTCTGGTTTCCAAGATGCTTCAAAAAACAAGTTTTTGACCCTCAACTTCGAGGGCTGTTTTCACCCCTTCGATGAGGAGGACGGCCGATAAAAAGACATGTGTCGAACATTTTTCCGGGAACTACTGTAAGTTTCATTAAACTCGGCAACTTGAATATGTTCCTTTGTTAGACTATGTTCGCCATCGGATCCATTGTGCGCTGATTTAATTTTCGCTAACTCTTTCTCGGAAGCGACGCGCCAGTCGCAGCTGCGCGCGATTTAAACTTAAAAGTAACGAATTAGTCGCTCCTCCCCCGTCGGTCGGCCAACCCCATCCTGAACATAATTAAACCGGTTGCGTCTTGCGAGGGAAACAACGCAAGTTGCACGCTGAATTTTTTAATGAGCCGTTGGCAAATTGTAGCGTCCGTTAAATTGAGTTTAGTGCAACAGTTTGCCAAATAAAGATAGCTCCGTTTGTACAGTCCTTAAGTCTAGAATTATACAGCAGCCGAGGGCAACTAACTTCGGAGAGTTTTGTAAGCATTATGAATGCGTGTTTATTTCCTTATTGCACGCTTAATTGTGCTCATTTAATTACCCAACGAAGATATCGATTTGTTCAATTATTGCTCGGAAACGTTGCTTTATGATTCCAGAACAAGTTTCACAAAAGTCTTGCTCGTTTCATTCGCGTAAGCGATCGGAATTATTAATAATTATTATTAAATACTTGACAATGAAGTTTCCACTTTCCACTATAATATAGTTGATTGTAGAATTTCAATGTGTTATTTAATATTTTAATTTGAACATTAATTTGTTAGTTAGTTATTTTTATAAATTCTTATGTAGTTGTTCAATCAGTTGCTTTCATTATTAAAACCATTGTATAATAATTGGAAATTCAAATCTTATAGTTTTCTTATATTTAATGTAACTATGTTATCAGAATTTTTGATAAAATATACAGGTATATAAGTTATTAAGTAAGGTATCTAACGTTATAAATATATATTGTGAGCAGGAGTAATATTACTATTTTATTTAATTGAGAAAATAAGAAGCATACTAATTAATCTGACCATTTTGTTGTTGAAAAAGAGTAGGTATGAGCGGCTTTTGTTTTCTCAATTTTTTTAATATTTCTGCAGCCTCTGGACTTAATTGTTTGATTTTCTTTTTGTAAGATCTTATTCTCGTGGATGAAATATCTGGGTCGATGTTAACAACCATTTGTCAAATGTATCTTCATTTGCTTTGACAAATATACAAAATTTTTTGAATCTGTCATGTATCATTCAGCATTATTTTTTAAATGTATTATTATTACTAAAAATATATATGATTTCTTATTGGGAAGGGATGCTCTATGTCATGCAAAAAAAACTAAGAGAAAATATAAAGAACATAAGCAATTTTGCCTGGTGAAATATGCTGCTTTCAAAACGCTCAACTTTAATTGATCATAGTAACTAAAATATTGATTCAATTTCATTAATTTCTTCATTTTCGAGGTCTATAGACGCTTACAAAGCAATAAAAATCGATTAGTTTTCAATTTCGAACAGTCGACTTCCTAAATTCTTCGATCCGAACCACCCGAAGAAGACATTAAATTTTGTTGCATCCCGAAGACCCACGCGTTCCATTGCGTGACAGAGAATCGTCGAGCACTGTGTGCGCCGCTCATTGATAAGTCAGCGCGCGGATAGTTCGGGCGTCGTCCTCGTTAGTCCAGTTCCAATAGCATCTGCGGTCCCGTATCATCGGATAGCATCTCAGAGTCCACGGAATATTAACGTTGAGGAGCGGAACAGTTCTCTCGGTAGATATCGGAGTGACCTTCATTAAGGATAACCCGTAATCTTGCTCGCGGTGCACGTAGTATAGTGCCCGGTCAATTCCGTCTGCGATGATATTTGCAAGGTGGCCACACGAGGTGGCAATTACCACGTGGTGTGCGGTCCGATCGTAGCCGGGCCGTGATCGTAGCCTCGAAGTTAACCTGCCCGGGACGAAATACTTCAGAAAGTTGGCTCGCCGGATGCCAACCGGTTGGATTGCCATGCCGGCTAGCTTTCTCGCTGTAGCTGCATACGAAGCTGTATTACAGAACCACCCCGGCTAATGTCTGCGGAATTCTCGAAATACCTAGCAGCTGCCACGGTCAAACGTCAAAGCGAGTTTCCTTCTCGTCTTCTCTGCTCTTCGTCCCGCCTAACCTCCCGCGCGTTCTCCGCATCTTTCTCGCGCACACAGTATCGATGTTTCCACGGTACTCGAATTTTCATGAAGAGTGACCCGAAAATTCCCCCATTTTTCGGCCCCTGGATCTTGGAACAGTTTTACATGCTAGCGTGTGTTAAACGCTACAAATCAGAATCGGTGCCAATTGTCGAGTCGACAATTAATTTAAGAGGTTAAAGTACGAGCGCTTTTAACACTTTGACTGCCAAACTAGAAACCCAAAAAATTCCATCAAGTCAATGTAAGTTATTTAATGAAATAGAAATTGAAAAAAATTATATGTGTGACATTGAGTAGTCCTCCAACTTTTAAAATTTGGTACGATTAATATATTAGCGTAAAAATTCATTTTAAAACTTGGACAAATAATTCCGTCACCCACGTATGGGTGACATGGCAGTCAACGTGTTAATTTTAATGATTCGGTACCTGTATCCCATGATATCGACCATATCCCATCGGACTCGTCATACAGGAAATTTCGATGATCGACTATGCGGTTCCAGCTGAACCAAAGCAAGAGTCTGGTGACCAGACTGGTCCAGGTAGACGACGGTATCGGGTGACTCGGCCACGTAGACGAGCATTTACACGCATTGACAGTCTTCAGGATGTGTAGGCTTAGAAAAGAGGCCAGGTGGATGAGACTGAAAGGGACCTGGATAAAGTTCGAATGAATGAGGCCCGAGGTCCAGGTGAATGGGACAACTCCATAGAAATGGCCACCAGTTCGAAGGGATATCTGCTCGAGGACCGAGCTCAGGGGACTGGATTTGCTCAATCGGTATACAGAGTAGTGCTCACTTAAATTTTGCTCAAATCTGTTACGTTTAAATTTTCACGAGCCATCCCCACTCTTCTCATACCTTATTTCGGTGTGTATGAAAATTATTATTCCTTCGGACAGTTAACCTGAGAAACCTGTCGTGGGAAACTGTGGATAGGATACACACCATCGAATTTTTTTCAACACGTAGAAGATGCAAGCGATTCTGTCCACATGTCAGCCAGTGGCAACTCTGTCGGGTTGGCCCGCGACAGGAACTTCCTCTGACAGGGCTCACTTTATACCATTGTGCTGTCCACTCGTGTAGCATATTAAAAATTCGAGGGACGAATCGCGGCTCGCATAGAGATACAGATCCGTGTATGCACTTCGAACGAATTATTTAAAAATCGGACGAATCGTAACGACGAGTTTGCAAACGAATGCCCCGGTGTGAATATAGTTACTGTTCAAGGATATTTCGGTGTGCCATTAATCCGGAAATTCTTAGTATCCTATTTTTATTTCAACGTTTTTGTCTTCTTAACAGACCTTTGGCTGTGTTTTTGTAAGAACGTTGCTTAAAACGTTGCTTACTATTCTAGGATATTTCGGTGTGCCATTAACTCGGAAATTCTTAGTATCCTATTTTTATTTCAACGTTTTTGTCTTCTTAACAGACCTTTGGCTGTGTTTTTGTAAGAACGTGGCTTAAAAACGAGTAACGATGAAGACAGCTTTCAAATTGGGGGAAATTAATCTACAGGATGTTGCCATTTCCTTTTATTCTGCTGTGACAAAGAGTTTCCGGCGTTTCATTTCAGAGCTCGTTTCGTTTAGTCCAATTATTTGTCAATTTTGTGTCAACTTTCCGGTTTGTTTATCAACTTCACGAATCTGCTGAGATTCTTTTCGCGTACAGTTGATGCAATATTTACGTGAAGTCAGCTGCACAAAATATTCGTTTTATCTGCTGTCTCTGAAGAAACTTTTCAAATGAAATTGCACAGCGAACGTTCGAGGTCTGTTCGAATTTTTGAAAAAAATTGCGATCGTTCTGAGAATGACAGGCTTAAGAGCCTAAAATTTATTTAAACAGCAATGTATGCGAAACAGGGTTGTTTAATTGCACCCAATATCTTCGTAATGGTCCGAGAGTTGGTCAATGGTACAAGAAATTTTCGATTTAAACAAAAATAATAGAATTTCCCGTGGACAACATTACTGTAATTATGCAGAGGTATTAGAGATTTTTAGTATCGGGAATGGGTCAGTCGTACGTTATTTTTTAACATAACTCTGGACGAAGTCTATGCATGTAAAGTTCTTCCCCTCAACGACAGCATTATTCTTGATATTAATATCCTGGGGCCATGCTGAACAATCTGAAATCGATGTGATTCCAATCTGAAAATGTCTTTTGAATATCTTCACTGTATGAATAACAATCTTGGTATGGTGAAATATGTTCTTCGCAGTTATTTCAATTGTCTGGGACAGTATTTTCAGCGAAATTGCCTTAAAATTTTGCCCAAGCTACAGTTCAAATTAAAATTTGTTTCTATTATTCGTTTCAGTAACGAAGGCGTTGCCTGCAAATAAATGGCTTTATTTCGCATAAAACCCCAAAAAGCCCTTGTCATTTTCGAGGTGTCACAATTTCGCGAGCGAAACATTTTTTCCCGAGTGAAAAAATTTTTTCTCGCGTCAAAAAATGCACAAGAAGATTAGTATTAAAGTCCAAATTGATCGTGCGTCGAGTCGTGTACCGAACCTTGAAGCTAAGCGCGTCCGTAGCGATGCATCACGATGACGACGATGACCGTTCGTTCCGTGTATCGATCGGACAACGAATCAGAATTAAATAACAATTATTTAATCATGCGTGGTGTAGTCGGTAGACTGTATCTCGACTGGGCTGGTAGCGGTTCAGTTGGCAGCGCGACGGTATAATCAAACCTCGTTAGCACTGCCGCCGAGTGCCCGAGCACTGTCGTCACTGTTGCGCTCGATGCACCATTAGGTTCGTCAACCTAATTCACGGCAGTTTACACTCGCCGGCGCGGCGGCGCGGACGCGGGCTGCGCTTCTTTGAGCGACCGTTTGCGTGCAAAGAAAAGGAAACAGAGAAAAAGGAAAAACCGCGCGCGGATTCCGCCTTTGAGGGCAAAGAAACTGCGAGCAGAGGCTTAATTAATATCTCGCCCGTATCTGTCTTTTATCTTCCGTCCGACAAACATCAAAACATCATCGTCGTTATGCGGAACGACGAGCTGCGTAACAAGTCAGCATCTTGATAATCAGTCGAGGGATCGCGAGCATACTTGACGGATTGCTTAACAGAGTAACAGCAGCTGGAGTCGGCTGTGCGACACGACTCTAACGTATTCGGATAACACTCGACGCTCTAATGAGCGTGTGAGTTGCACGCGAACGCGAGACTTCGTTTTGCCAATCTTCCTTCATTAATTTTACGGAAACCGCGACTGGTATGTCGCGTATGGGGGAGACTGTAATTGAAAATCCGAATCTGTTTTGCATCTTTAACAACGTGAAAAGCATCAGTTTTATTACTAAAGTCTTGATGATCTAAGCAGAAGATTTACACGATCTTAGTCAGTTGTCAGACCGAATATCATTTTCGTTGGTAAGAGAAGCTTTCAGAAAAACGGAAATTTATTCCGAATTTGGAGTACATTATTTGAATTAAATGTGAATTGAATAAAGTATGAATGTTTCTCATGGGAGGTGGACACATTTAAAGAAAGATAGTTACAGTTTTCATTTCACGAATTTGAAAAATAATATAGTCCATTGTGAAAATATAAAAATCGTTCGTAGCAACGGCGAAAATATTTGGAAAGATCTGTCTTTCTAGATGCACCGGTGCACGTCTGTTCCTTTTTGTGGTTGTTCTTGGTACATCTGTGACTGAGTTGCCATGTTAGCATTCGCCATGTAATATATAGCGATTCGCTACATCATATATCAGCTACTGTGTGTTGGCAAGCTTTGCGATGTATCTGTCTACAAATATTTATGAACAGGTCAGCCGTGGCTTCCGCGTTACGCTGAAACGCGTTCCCAATGGAATTAATGTTGTATCATTTTTTCGTTATGCTCCTTCCGTTATTTCGACTTTTTTATTACTCGTCTTATTTCGACGTGATATTAAATTTAACCATTATAAATCAATTCAAGGTTATTAAAATTGACGATACTCGCACTATTCTATACGTTAGATCGTTAACAAAGTTCTGCAGATTTCTTACTTTGATTTATTAAAACAAAATCTAATCATTTAAAATTTTCAGCACCATCTTTCTCTCATTTCTCTAACGAAACATGTAAAATCAGTCATTTGATTTTTAATTTATTTTTACTGCTTCTTTATTTCCCTTCTTGTTTTCGATTTACAGAAGAACCGGAATCATGGCAACAGTCGACATATGTTTTTCAGAGAATAATTTTGATCAGTTTTAATTAAAAAAAAAAAAATAAGAATAACACGTTGAATAATTCTTTTAAAAAATGTCTACAAATGGGTGAAAGACGGCCTCTTACGAAAAAACTTTTTCTCTCGAAAAAGAAAAAAAAAAAAAATAGCATGGTTGCGCTCGTATCTTGACTGGATGAGAATTCGTGTGATCTTAACCACCGTTCCTACAAATCTTTTATTGAGCCTGGAATTTCGGCATCTTGGAAAGAAAACAATTCTCATCGAACGAGCTTTTCCCAACGGTGTTGGACGAATCCCGCGCGAAGCCCAGTTAGCCGGCCGAATTCCTTTCGGGTCTTACCTTGCTCCATTTATCAAGGGCTCGTTCAGACATTTCGAACAGCCTCTCGGCCACTCTGGACCAGGGTAACGCACGGGTACGGTTCTCGGTGCGCCAGCGAGTACAGTTCACCAGAGCGTCCGCTTTGGATTTAGCTAAACGATTCGATCCGGAGAGCGGCGAGTGGTTCCCATCGGCGTTTGCCGGACGAGAAATTTTTCCGGCCATTCGATTTTCTCTGCTCACTTTCGACGCCGGTCGTTCCGGAGGGCGCGATCGTGTCCATCCCGCGGGTTTTCTTCGATACCCTTTGCGCCGGCTCCCTCGCGCAATTTAAACCAGGCTTAATTAAACGTTATCCAATTTAAGGGGACGTCGAACGACCAGTCGGCATCTCGTCGAACCATTAACACTAGATTTACCGGCTATTTAAATATATCTATTTCTACCAGTCAAAATGACTGGTCTTTAGAAAAAGTGCTTAGTGGTGTTTCCAGTTTTGATTTACTTTTAAAGAATGACAAAAAAGGTTGAATAATATTAACCAGTTAACCGTGGAGCTCAATTTCAGAAATCCCCCACGGCGCGGAATTAAAATCATGCAATTCGGAATATACACGAAAAAAAAAAATCAAAAAAAAGGTTCAAAGAGGGGGCAGGGCAAAGGTTCAAAAATAACATTTTTATTCGATAAGAAATTTACAATTCATTAACGTTAACGGCACCGCAATAAAGTTTTGGATTGACGTGTATACGCGTCAAGCACGCTTAACTGGTTAATTGTAATACAAAAATAGATTTATAGCACGACCGAACACGGCCAAGACACTCAGAAACTCCAAGTATCGAGTTCGCACTTACAGATAGCCAAGTGTCCGGCACCCAAAGAGAACCTTATGCGCGGCCCAAAACCCTGAGTAAATATACAATTCCAAGGGCCGCTAGCGTACTGCATCAGAATCATGATTTTCCCAGAATCATATATTCTGTCCCGAAAAAACGTTGCAGTACTTATAAATTGTTGTAGCTGCCCCACTGTCATTTCATCACACAGAAACATGCACCAGTCATTTTGACTGGTACTGGTATAAGCGTCAATAACAAAAAATATATTTGTTACGAATACATATAAAATAATATAAAGTTCGTAAAACTGATTCTTTAGTTATTACTACAAAAGTCATGATATCATTTCGGAAAGAAAATGTTATATGCAGTAGGAATTTTGAATCGAAATTGCAAAACCAGTCATTTTGACTGGTCTGGTAAATCTAGTGTTAATACTCGGCCACGTGCAACAGTGGATCAACCAGCGATTCTAGACCTAATCGAAAGCTGAATGGTCTTTGTTCAGACCCGTAGCCTTAAGCGTGTGCACGACGCACCCACCTCGATCAGCGCGTCACCTACTGTTTGTCCGTCAGATGATGGCTACGCAAAGGACACGGTCTCACGCAGCGTTGCCAAGTCGAGCGATAAATGGTGGGGGAAATGATATAGTTAGAGACCGAATGACGTCGCGAAGCTATAGTGTAGTCCACTCCTAGAGAACTGGTGACCCAATCGGCCGTGTATTATGCTACGTCACCGCATTCCTGCCAGGGACCTTCTTCTCACCTCACCACGATGCTGAGCTACTCTCGCCACATTCTCTTGACTATAGATCTGCGTCTGTGCAATGACGCGATAGATCTTCCGTGTACTGGAAGGGAATCGTCCACTATGAGCTACTCCCAGTTGGTCAGACAATTGATTCTCAACTCTACTGTGGACAACTAGAGAGATTATGCCAGGCAATTGAAAGAAAACGGCCCGAAACGAATAACAGGAAAGGTGTTGTCTTCCACCATGACAACGTCCGATCACACACTTTTTTAATGATCCATCAAAAAATGGTGAGAGCTTGGTTGGGAAGTTTTAATGCGTCCACCCTATAGTCCAGAAAAAAAGCACCCTCTGACCATCACTTGTTCCGATCTCTGCAGAACTCTGTCATCGGAATTAAGTTGCTTTCAAAAGAAGCCGTTAATGCGGCGGATATTAGAGGTATCCGTGTTTGTTGTTACAATATGTATACGGGAGAGTCCGTGTAATGCTATTGAACGCGTTCTTTGCCAGTTTCCCCAGGTTTGTCGTAAAGCAACCGTCGGGGCATTAGGACGAATGCCGGCAGCCATTGCGCCGCGGCGAGGATTTGTTTCGACGGTTTCGGACATTGTTGGCCCGCAACAGTGGGGAATCGTCCGTCTCTGAGGAAAACTTCATCGTGCTCTTAGCCGGGGGAAAGTTAAACATCACGGTTGCGCACGCCGGGGCCCCTCCAACAATAAGGTAAACAGCCGTCCGCGGAACAATGAACAATGCGTGTAAAGTATCCGCAGACAGACTACCAGGGGCGGATTTTCTTCTCGAATAATCAAAGGGCCCCGGGAAGGCGGTTTGTAGTCGACGGCAGCTCGGGAACTCGGTTAGCATGCCGTCCCGGGCTACGTCGGATATCTCTCTCGGAGAATATTCCTCCCCGGCGCGGAGCGGCGAAAGCTCGACATTCCCGCAGAAAATTGTACTACGTTAGTTCGACTGGGGGGTGAGAGCTGGGGGTGAGCCGGGGGAGGCAAGTTCAAGTTGTTCCCGCGGCGTGATATTGCCTCGGCAAACCAACTCCGGCGCCCGGTATTCGAACGCGTCCGAGATGGTCAAACATAATTTCCCGGTGAAACGAACCTGATTCGCCCCCGGATTGTTCCCGCGTGGAAATTCGAACGGACGTGCCAAACAACCACTGCGGCTAATAAAAAATCGTACTCGTTCGAGAGGAAAGGGGGAGGGGGCGCGACGCAACTTTTACGGGTCCCGCACACTGCGAGATTTCAGCAATCTAACTTCCCTTTATTCAGCTAGATTGACTCCTAAAGTTTTTTTTTTTTTTAGTAAGGATGTAGCGTGTTTTAATGTAGCGTGGTGTGCTTTTAAAATAGAAATTGATCTCTCATTATTAGAAATGAAAATTTTCAGCTACCCTCTTCAATCAAAATCAAGCACGACACTTGACAGAAACTGTTCGAGATTGATACCGTATAAGAGATTGAAAATATTAATTCAAACGAGTCAGTTTCGTGGAATAAAGATTCCTTTTCATATGAATGTGAATATATATTTGTTCTAGAAAATCAAGAATTAATATGTACTACAATGATATACGAAAATGTTATAATCGTTTATTCAAGTTTCCTATTATTTTAAAGTGCATATATCCGTTGAAGAAGGTAATGATGTAACCAGAAAATAACCGATTTATTGTTCAACATGGAAAGATATATTAAACTCTTCGATCAAAATCAAGCACGACATTTGTCAGAGACTGTTCGAGATTGATACCGTATAAGAGATTGAAAATATTAATTCAAACGAGTCAGTTTCGTGGAATAAAGATTCCTTTTTATATGAATGTGAATATATTTGTTCTAGAAAATCAAGAATTAATATGTACTACAATGATATACGAAAATATTATAATCGTTTATTCAAGTTTCCTAGTATTTTAAAGTGCATATATCCGTTGAAGAAGGTAATGATGTAACCAAAAAATAACCGATTTACTGTTCAACATAGAAAGATATATTAAACACAATTTGATATTTAGCTGTTGATTGTATTTTCACGTTACCACAGCAAATAAGTGTCATTATATTATTAATTTAGCAAAGCTAGATTGCTGAAATCTCAAACCGTGGGTCGTTAAGTCGTAAACGGGGATTTCAACCCTCGAATTCCCGGCGAGTTGGATCGCGAAACATGGTTTTTAAGCATTTCCCAGATGCTCGGATTAGGAGGTAATTTTCGCGGAAATTGAACCCGACGCTAGAACTGTAGAGCACTGAACGCGAATAATACCTCGATAATAAGTAGGCCGCGGATTTTATACGTTCATGGCGAGAATGAATGGGCGAAACGTAAAACTTAGAAGCATCTTTGAATATTGTTATCGTGTAGGTGTTGAAAGGAATGATACAGTGTCAGTGAATTTCTACTTCTGGCATAAAGATCTGCAGTCTGATAATAAGTATAGTAATATCCTGGTGTGCACGATATTTGTGAAAAATATATTCCCAGTACTGCATACATACAGTGAATTCCCGATATAAGTCCCTACAAGCCTCTCGTTTAAAGGTCCCTGGTACTAGTAAACATCGTCGGAATTGTATCAAACTTGGTTTCATTTTAATCAGAAAAATGCCACGAATACGTTAGTCAAAGTCTCATAAAAAATAATGAAAAATAAAGAAGTTTTGTAATTCGATTAGTTCACACCGATATACCCGATCGTGTTTGTTTGAACAGTGAGTTTTGGACATATAGACGGTCATTTACATTTCCAACGTGCACTGTGTATTTCGAATGCAACGTTCGATGAGAACCACAGGTTTCGTCTAAATGTCCCTCACGCAAGGGACTTATATCGAGAATTTACTGTATGTAGTCTATCGCAATACTTCCGGGTTGATCAGCCTCACCGTCTCGATGGGATTCTATTTTTCACTGGCCCTCGAAACGTTGTATGTTCTTAACCGAAAGTTCTCCGTCTCGTTCCCGCTCCCTGCCGCTGGGAATAATGTCACGTGATTGCGCGATCAGACGTCCAGCTCGTGAATAATCAAGAGGGCGAAATGAATTTCTTAGGACCGAGTCGAGAGTTAAGGCCGATAACTTTCGTCCCACACACCATCGCGGCGGTCACCTTTCCACCCTCGGAAAGTGAATTCTCTCACGTGGCCCGGCGACGCTCGCATATCCTCCCCAGAGAAAATATTCGAGATAAAATCCCCGAGCAGAAAAAAGCCTTCTATTGGCTCGTAGCGTTTCTCGCGAAATTGGGGTTCAACGCTAAATCTACCAGATTCGACAATAGATCCGAAAGAAATACACATTGACGCTAGGTTTACGGAGCGCTAAAAGCGACTATTTTTCATTACTTTATAAAAATAACAAGAACGTGCTCACAACATTTTTAGCAATATTTTAAAAACAATAGTAAACTTGCTAAATAATTTCTCATGTATGCGTGCGTAGATTCTTAATAATTTTAAATTAAAAATATTAGAACCCCTCATTTCGACGGGTCCCGTAAACCTAGTGTTAAGGATTCTCGTATAACTGGTCGTAAAAGTGCAGAAACTCAAAAATGCTTTCCCAAGAATTTCCACCGAAATGCTCTGAAACTACTCAGTTATATGATAACTTTAATTCAAGATTTCCGGATTTTTTAAATATCGAATAATGTCACTTCCCGACCTGCGATAAATTTCAAAGCCATTGCGTACTGCATGCTCGAAATCGTGTTGACGGTAACTTGAGCAAAGATATCTTAATCTCTGAAACGACACTGTAAACAGAAAAAATTGATTAAACCAACAAGTAAATAATACGAGTTTAACGTAACAAAATTCGAAAGAAAGGATTGAAAGCAGCTCTCTTATTACTCTAAAGAAAATCGTACGGCGAGGGATTAGATGCGGAGAAAGCAGAATTAAAAGTCATGACGCTTCAACATTGAGAGAACGGTATCCCATAAAATCATACATCAAAGTCTCGGCTGTTGAAACGGAAGAGGTGAACTCACCGGACTTTCCCGAGATCGAAAACAACGAAATGTTTCGATTGGGCCTGAACGGATTCGGGGCGCACAAAGATACATACGTCGGCGAGCGTGCTCAAAGGGTAACGAAAGAGTCCGCGTCTGCATTGTTGTGGCGGAGTGAAAGGCGCGGGGGGAGAATTTCTCTGGATCGGAACAGACCGTCATCAGGCTGCTCGTCGCTCGGGAGGGGGTCCAGGGAAAGTAAAGAGCGGCGAGCCGCGACCGTATTTCATACGTCTGACGGTAGACAAATATTTTCTACCACGTGGAAGAAGCAATTCCGCGTTGGTCCGCGCTGCTCAGCCGTGAAGCCCCGCGGCGCGGCGTGTCGGAATCGCTTTCCCACGTCTGCTCGCGGGGAATCCATTTCGACAGTAATAAACCCCCGGATTGCGGGCCACGGCGAAACGTCTGTCGCTGCTAACGATCATTCCGCGTACATTATTCCCCGTTTCATTCTTTATTCCCGGCCGTACACCGCTCCGCTCGCTGGTTCGTCCCCGGCGAAACGCGTCGCGACGCCACCGCTACCTTTACGACCCATCCCCGTTTTTATCCTTTACATTCGCCGGCGTCTGCAATTTCGCCGAGTGATTTACCACAGGGTCCACTCACTGCCATGCACTGCCAACCATTTGCCCCGAAAACCTCGCCGAAGCTACAGTCAAGAATAAAAACATGACACTCTGTGGAAGAAAATCTACATTTTAGTTAATCAATTGTATCGCACACGTGGCTTGTACGTGCGTAGAAAAGAGCAATGAAGTCGTCGACTTTCCTCACATCTGCTTCGTCCACTTGAATACCTTGGCTATTTCAAACAATGCGAGAAAATATTACTTACAGAAATTGTAGGTTCTAAGAAACTACATAATATAAATGATATTCTTGCAAGTGAAGGTGTAGAGAAGAAATAGAGGTCACCTTTGTATTTTTAAAAAGATAGATAAGTTTCATGTGACACCGGAAAAAAATCTACATTTTAGTTAATCAATCATAGCGTACACGTGGCTTGTACGTGCGTAGAAAAGATCAATGAACTCGACTTTTCTCACATCTGCTTGGTTCCTGCTTGGTCCACTTGATCATCTTGGTTGTTTCAAACAATACGAGAAAATATTACTTACAGAAGTTGTAGGGTTTAAGAAACTACATAATATAAATGATATTCTTGCAAGTGAAGGTGTAGAGAAGATGTAGAGGTCGCCTTTGTTTTTATAAATGGAATGTGCATTTTTATATGCTCGATTTCGATAGATTGCGTCGATTGCGCGTAGTATAGTTTTGTCTCGAGAAACGGCAGTGCCTAGCAGTCGATTTCTGTCGTTTCTCGGATCAGGCTACCTATTCGGCTTTCCTTTCTTTTTGAGTGGGCCGATAATTTATGAGTTCCATAAGATTATCGGCCGAGCAGTGACATCTTTTATTGAAAAATGATAAAACATAGCATAGCCTCTCGTTCTGGCTAAAGAAGGTAAAAGACAAAGGCTGAAAGAAGATAAAAGATGAAATTTTACATATTGCTTTATTAATACGTTGTTTTCAAGAGACAGTGCTCTTCCTGTTTAAGTTTTTTTTTCTGCGTTTTTTACTTCTGAGTTTTGTCTACGTTGTAAATAGGTTTGTGAAGGTTTTATAATGATAGCTGCAAGCTGCAAGTTTCGAGGCTGAGGTGCAAAGTCTGATTGGTCAGTCAGGCCGTCGAGCAACAATAATTTGCACGCGTGCCGAGAGCATGACTATTATTCGCGGGAAAAAGTGTCGATTTTCTCCTCGAGTGGAGCCTTACGAGAGGCCGTAACATGGGAGAAAATGGTCGAGCGCGACGATGGAGGATTGCGAGCACGTAGGAAATCACGGGAATCCAATTGTTTCAATTGTCACCGGCATTGCGCACCGTGTTGCATTAGATACGGCGGCGAAGTGGGTCGGTGCGAATTATATTCGGAATTAAGCCAGGTAAGAATGGCGGTTTATCGAGCGGAACGATCTGCGTTTCGAGAGAAACGTAGACAAAATCGATCGACTGTGGGTGCGACTTGTTTCGCTTCATTCGACGATCAAAATAATTTTATTGAATTTATTCTCTCAGTAATCGTTTCAAGCAAGAAACTGAATCGCCGGTGTGAAACTACGCTCGAGAAAAATTGAGATTATTATTTAGATCATCGTCGTTTCTGCCAGCTTTTATTTTCGAACCTGTTCGACTTTTTCTCGTGCAAAATTACCAGTAAAACTGAATTATGGAACTCAGCGAGGGATTTACTCAGGCAAAATGAACTGTATGCGTCGAACCACTCGCAGAGCGCTGTTTACTTTTTCAAAATTAATGGAGGAAGACAAACAACGGAAACAACATTCCGGAAATCTGGCTGGCAAATAAGGGAAGCTCAGGGGGGAAATAAAACTATTGTATGAGGAGGAGATCTAGAGAAAGGATGGGATCTAGGGAAGTTGAAGGGAGAAGGGGATATGGAAAAGAAAAGAAGGGGGAATCTTGGGAAGGGTTGAGGTGAATGGATCTAGGGAAAAGAAGGGATGACAGGATTCTACGGATGCTAAGGGAAGGTAAAATGTGATCCAGTGAGTGGAAGTCAGGAGATCTACGGAAGAGACGGGAGGAAGGGATCTAGAAAAAAGTAAGGGTGAGGGAGACAAGAGGTAAAGGAGGGATGTACTGAAAATAATTGTTCAAAGTAATACTTTTTGCAGAATGTACTAAAAATAACGTGTTTTTATATTCGTACGAAAATCTCATGCTCTCAAACTCACTCTACGATGTATAAACATAATTTCAAATGCGAAAACATGTACGAAAATAATACACAAAATTCTCGTTTCTCGTTGAAGATAGCAAAAATGTTTCCGCGAAATCGCGGATCAGGGTGATTTCACTAGGTATATTTCCCGCTGAAAAATATTAAATACACAAATCTTCGAAATCACGTAAACATTTCAAACGATATTTCCATTGATACGCGCGTATTTATTTTCATTTAATCGACGCAGTTTGCAGAACAATCTCTGAAAATGTTTCCCGCACCCGATACTATTTTACCTGGCTGAGCTTGGAGAGGACGGTGAGTACACGTTCGAAAGTATTCATCGATCGCGCACACCGTGCAGGAAGCTAGATGCGCTGACATTAGAGGAGTAACAATGATTCCCGAGTATGGTTCTCGGCAGACAGCAGCCTCGGCGATCGTGGCAACTTTTCTCCGCGCGGCGTAAATTCGACGCTTATGAATTGGCAATGCGCGTTCCGACAAGAGAGCAGGAAAGGATGGTCAAAAGAGATGGTCGGAAGGATGGGTGGAAAGATGGAGAGAGAGAGAGAGAGAGAGAGAGAGAGAGAGAGAGAAGGATAGAGGAACGACAGCAGCGCAAGCTCGTAAGCTCTAATCGTTTGGGCCAGGGTATTACTACGCGATTCTCGAGTATGCGCTTCCTGCGAAAGCAGCGTAATCCCGATTTCATACTGTTGCATGTTTAACCCGCGTGCAGTGTTTAACGATGCTATCGATCGGGATAACACAGTCTGTTAACGAAGAACGCCCGTGTCGCGAGGGTAAAATGCAAACGATGCATGTTTGAATAGGGCCGAAGGTTCGGCGCTCGATTATCCACGGTGTCACGGTTTTCGACACTCGGTCTATAAATACGTCGCGTTATTTAACCCCCATCGGTGTTAACCGACCGTGGCCTGGAACTTTTATTTCCGTGTGCTACGTCACCGGGGGGCGGGGGCAGGAGGGAGGACAAAAACGGCTCACTTCGAAAAAGTTATCGAACGGAACATTCGGGAATAAATAGGTCGTGAAACATCGTTGAACAAACGGGTCACCTGGCGAACATCCGCGCGATAGCCTAATGTGTTTGATCATTAAACATTACTTCTACTTCCGGGCCTGTGGCCTTCTTGCGGAGCAAGTGATCTTTGGTTCGATTGTTATTACAGATTTATGGACTGAAATATTACTGCTGTTACCATAGTATGATATCATACTGGAATATCATGTTATATAATATTAACCCCAATTGCGCGGGAATTGTATTTGTCGGATATACGTCTTGCTTTCCGCTAAACGCAATAAAATAGTCGGCTACGACATCAATTAAATATGGAACAAGTGAAATATTGCCGCGGCGGTCTTTTGTGTGACTATTTGCCGGGAGATGTGTGCTCGTTAATTAAACCATCGCCGTTCTACTGTGTGCGCAAACATGTAAAATAGCAGCGTAATAATAATACAGTCGATGCGTCGCGCAAGTGGAAACATCGCGGAACGGTCAGACGTCGTGGCTAATTGCAAATGAAAGGTCGACCGGTCGGTGCGACGACGTACGACGAAATTTAATTCCGTGTTTTCCGCTTTGCATATAGGATTATTTTCTCCGTGATTGCATCATCATACTCGACTTGTCCCCGCGTATTTACATAATGTTCCATTGTTGGAGTAAGCTCGCGACGCTCAGGAGTCACGAAATTGCCGACTATAATTGTAATTAGAAAGATTATATCATTTCGTCGGGAAGCGGAGCGCCGGAGACCGCCTCCGCGCGTCCTGGCTTGTTAAAAAAAATGGAAAAGTGGGTCTCGCTAAAAGTACGAAATCCTTTTGCCCTGCTAAAAAAATGGAAATATTATCTCTGCCATTTGCCCGGCTCGAACCGGAGCGGCGCTCCGAAGCTCGTCATATTTATTAATCGACAGATTAACTAAGCTATTAACATTTCGATCGATCGAGGACGGACTAAATAATGCTGAAGGATGCAGAAAAGGTGGATTTTTCATTCACTCTGGACACGTGTGGACTGTCAGTGATAGTTGCAAACAAGAAGGAGGAGAACTGATAACCGAGTTGAACCGAGTTTAAAATCACGTTTAGACCAGGTTTTTTTTGTTGCGAGAGCATTTGCAAAAATTGAGTCGTGCTAATTTACGAAATCCCTTTGCCGTGCTAAAAAGAAAAAATGGAAATATTATCCCTGGTATTTACTCGACTCTGTTCCGCGTAGCGTTCTGAAACACGGATTATTTATTAGGGGAACCGGACAGGTTTCCAAGGGCTGAGAAAAGCAAACGAAACGTCGCAATCGGCTCAGCTCGGCCCGCTGCATACAGTCGATTCGTGTCGAGGCGAGTCAAAAGCGCGAAATTAATGGGAAGATGGACAGGCAAACGTAATCGGGTCGGCGGGTTAATTCACGCGACCCTCTCGATCCGTGCCTTTTGAGGCTCGATAGAAACGGGTTTCGGCGTGGATAATCGGCGCGCTAATCTGGCGGTAAGCCAGACGTGATATTCCAGTTGCAAGCACGGCCCGTCGCACGGTATCAAGCCGGACTAATCGAGACCTCAACTGGTTAAGACCCGAAATTCTGTCGCACTAATCGGCCTATAATTTTATAGCAGACGTTATCCCAGCCAGTGGCTCGCTACCGATCCATTTTTCCTCGCTGTTTCGCGAACGATTTATGGAACCATCCACCGAACACCGGACACTTAACCGAATCTACGTTCTCTACCTTCCGACCATCTATAATTCCGAAAGTATGATAGTAGCAGAAAAGTTTTCCAAACGAAAGATGCATGGGACAACGGGGGCTGTAATATGGACAATATGGACTGTAATAATATATATCTTTTTTCCCAGGCGACATTGAGGTCTTTGAAGGTTAGCGAAGGTCATTTATGACAAAAAAGTCGACATAAACTTGCAAACTTGTATCAATGCAATGCTGAAATCTTCGTATCACGGATCGAGTAGTATTTCTTATCACTTCGACACTTCTCGAATCATATGCTGTAACAATTTATTGTAAAAATGTATTCAATTGTGTACGGCATGCAGGGTGGGAACGTCGAGGACATCTTTCAGCGTATTTACTAAACCTGGCATTGACAAATACGGTAGGAAACCCAATTACAATATTTTATTTATATTTCTGGTCTATCAAAATTAGCAAGTCAAGAAATAACATTCTACTTAGTTTCTATTTCTTGTAATCGATGCAGACAATTTTTATTTTGCATAAAGATCCGCGGTCTATTTATGACGCATCGATGCTGCGCCGCGCGACACGTAATTCTATTTCACGTCGGGAATTCCCGACGCTCGGCCACGGGAACATAAATTCGCATAAACACCTGCAGCCTAATTACTCTATCAGTCTCGGTTAATCTCTGGAACAACTCTCGAAACACTCGATTCTCGGTTAATGCTCGGAGCTCGGCTCAGAATAGGGAATTCGATCGATCTCAGGGACAGAGGGTGCAAGATATACAAATGACTGGAAACGTCCTGGAAATCGGCCAACTGCGTTCGCTGCCGCAAGGATTGTACCAGGTCTTCGACGTTTCATTTAAGTGTTCCCAGTCCTCCCGCGTGCTCGAAGCGAACAGTTTTTCGTATTCCCGTGTCGTGTACTCGTATATATGTATGTGTGTGTGTGTGTGTGTTTTTTTCGCGGCCCTTCGTTCTTCTTTTACGTCCAGCCATTTACATCGACGCGCAAGCTTTCGTTGCTCGCTATTACTATCGACGGGCAACGAGGTTAATCCCGCTTGTAAACGAACAAATAAATAAATAAATTCGCTCGCGATCAATGGAAGGAAAACGACCGCCCCTGCATTCTCCGCCCACGCCAGCTATCCGGCTCGTTCCTCTGAAAACACCGGCGCCCTGTAAAATTAACGAGCGAAACAACGTGATCCGTTTCCAGGCTACAAATTTTCCTAGAGATGCAGGATTTTTCTTGTAGCTCGAAACTTTCCTCGGACGAATTGAATTTACGACGGCATTAGACGTCGCAACACACGCTCGAAGCGAACTACGCGACGAGACTCGCACCAGTGTCTGTTGAACGATTATGCGAATCTCGTACAGGACGTCGCACGGTGCTCCAGATCGAGGAATTAGTTGTTTATTTGACAAAAGAGCAACTTGCTCGTATCGATGTTTATCGAATGTATATTGCTTCTTAACGCGAAATCTACCAAGCACAATAAGCACAATGAAAATTTACTTAAACTTTGTACGATTTTCATTATGTGCTTAAATAAAGAAGTCATTTCAGTGATTTCCTATGAAAACCTTTTTATAATTTAAATAATTGGGAAATAGAAAACCGGCCATTTTGACCTTGGTAGGTTTAGCGTTGAATGACATTCGAAAACGGTGAAATTAACGAAATTTATTAAAAATTGTGATTAGGACAAGCATTTAAAAATCAACACTTTATGAATTCTATTTTGCACTGAAAAAATTACCTCGTTTCTTATTGCACTGTGGTCCAGATCGAGGAATCGGCAATTTGCTCATGTCGATGTTTATCGAATGTCTTAAATGTCCATGATTATTTTGTTATTTGAAAACCTGGCAACAGCTAAGGTCAAAACCTGAAAGTCGAGGATAAAATGTAGAGTGGAAGGGTCTTCTCAGGAGATTGACTCGTGTAATCTATAAAAATGCTTTATTGACTGCTCTCTACAAAGTCTAAACGTTAACTGTTCCTTGCTGAACGGATTATTCAAAACAAAGACTAGTGTCTGTGGTTTTTATATGTTTGTCCTTATAGCGCGAGTCGTCGTCGATCAGTTATTGTGTCGAAATACGGGGCGACGACCGCGCGTCATAATACTGTTTCAAGAACGACACTTTTTACATGTGTGTATACATGATAGCGCAACGTGTTTCTTTTACAAAAAAAAGATTTTCCACGAATATCTTGGAAGCTACTGCAAATAGAAACACGATGTGCATGGCAAAATTGTGTGTCTTTTTGTAAGAAACGCACCTGTAAAGACAGATTCGAATATCACCATTTGTTTCGATAATACATATACTAAATATCATTCACATGTTATCGCAATTTTTCGGGCATTTCCGTTGCTCTGACAAGAAAATGTTTCAAAGAAAAACGAATGATTAATTGCTTTTCTATAAAAGTTAATATAAAAAATTGGAAAAAATTTGAGCTACGTAAAACAGTCGACTATCTGACGAACGATGCGCCCACCAATACCGTTTGCTCGTGATGCGTTAATTTTTCCCGAATGGGACAACGTTGACTAGTGCACGCGTTTCGTCGCTCATTTCGAGTTTCGTCGAATCGAATCGGCAATCCGTCGAGCGATCGATCGAAATCCGCGCGTCGCGATAAAAAGTCCTCGTCCCTCGAAGCAGAATATTTCCCCGTGCAGGGCCGAGACGGAATTAAGGAATTCGCCGGAGAAATCCAATTTTCTTCGGGCCGTCCCACGAAAATGAAGTTAGAATTCCGTCGAATTGGCCGGATAATCCGTCAGTCGATGGCCTGGGGGACGAGCAGGGCACGGTCGATTGTAAAGTCGATGTCGCAGGAATTTCGACCCCGCGTATTGTGCGACCTCTCATCCCTCGAAATACGCGGTTCCTCGAAAATATCGAGCAGCCTATTCGATATAAAGTTCTTTTTATAGGGAGATCGGTGGCAGATTAAATGGATAAATGAAATTTTTTTCTTGTCCGGGCTTCCCGCGGTCGCGCGACGCTACCGGGATCCCGGATATCTGCCATAAGTTACACGCTGTTGTACGTTTCCGCGATACTTTGCGTCGCACATACAATGCATTACATACAGTGCATTGACAATGGACAAAAATCAACTTTCACGTTGGAATTAAGAATCTTCTTCTTCCGTTCCTAGATATCTATTACAAAGACAGATAATTAAAACTAATAAACAAGCTTTAACTATAGCTATCTATTTAATTCACGTCTCTCTGGTGTTCTTAATTTCTGAAAAGTCTGTTTTTTTTTCTTCTCATTCTAACTCCAAAATTGTCAAGCGAAAAAGAGGCTCGAAGAAGAATTATGCCTGGATACTGTCCTGCAGTAGATCTTTTCAAGGTCACTGCAATGTCAAGCAACTACAATCATCGTCTCTTTTATATCCTACGACTTTTACGCGACAGAATTTTTCGTATAATTTTTGAGTATCGATATTGCCACGAGAAAATAAAACTCGAGAAAAATGAAACTTCATGGTTTCCACCGAACTGAAGTTGATGGGATGTTTTATGGGATCAAACTGAAAGGGGAGAGGTCTGACCGGCATAATTTGAGTATTGCCATTCAGTTTGGTCGATAGAGTGAGAAAGAGGTGTTCGCATAAGCGTGTTTTCGCGCGAAGGGTGCTGCGAGGCCGCCGCGTCGCTCGCGGGGATGTTCGCAGTTTCCAACCGAGTCGTCCGTACTTTTCCATCGAATTGTTCGATTCGAAGTAAGTCGGCTGCAGTGGGGATGCCAGGGAAAATTCTCGGCGATGCACACGTTCCAAGTTTTTCTTCGGCCAGCCCAGACTATGCTGAAACGCATGACTCGCGTCACTCGTCCCGGCAATCTTAACTTTCCCCGGGAGGGTGTCCGTGACTGTTGCGCCGAGTTAGGGGCTTTCTTCCTTCGGATTGTTTAACGGGAACATTAAGACAGCCCGTTCGCGTGCGCGACAACTTTTTCCATTGGTCCCTGCATTAGAGTTTAGACAGTGCTTGCTTGAAACGGTCCTGGGAATAGCCCATCACCGTAATTTCTTTTACTATCAAGAAAACATTGGACAACCTTGATCTTTTTACAATAGTCTTACTAGGTACTAGATATAATGTATTAAAAATTTGGCTTTGAGAAAACCAATGTATTCGTAATAATTACGCTATTAATTAAAGCTATTTTTATGTTCAGAAATTTTGTCAGTGTCGCGCAAGGTAAAGGGCTTCTTTCCATGCAAGGTGAGTCACCTGACATTTTCACATGAAATATGTCCATTGCTTGCAACAACACAAGAACAATTATCGTGATTATCGTGTCGTTATATTCCATATTAAATATTCAGTCGTCATCGGTTGTTCCAGTGGGACCACGTATTTTGGTTAGCATAACGTTACAGCTAATGAAAAGACAAATTCATTCACGTATAATATGTTAACCGTCAAATGACCCTCGGAGCAGTAATTCTTCGAAGCGTATTGAGAACGATGTTCGTGTTTCCCGTATTCTAGTAAGGTTCCATTGATGTAAACAGTGAAACGGCTGTGTGGTATAGTAAACTCTAGGAGAACAGATTCTACGAATGTTACGTCGCGCGTTATGGCTTTAGCAACGAGCATAAAATTTATTCGCGCATAGTACTAGTCGTTACCGTCACGCATATGTGACGGCTGTCGCTGAATGGGCTGAGATATTCTTGCCTGGAACGTGTTATTTAACTTGGGAATTTTTTAATCAGAAAACTGTGACACTTTTCACGGTTTAACTTATCTGTATACATTTATCTATGTTTTAGAAGTGATCATAAATTTTTCGAAAAATCAAAGTTATACTTTACACAGGTAAGAAGGAAGGTACTCGAACAGCTATTACAATTTCATCGGAGTTACATTCGATGGAAAAAGAAATTGTCATTGTGATTTAAAAATTAATTCGCATCAACGTCATGGGGGAATTAGCAACTGAAAAGTACGATGCACATTTCGTACATAGTTAACGTACAGTTTATGTTTCAGTTGATAAAGCTAGATACGAGGAGATTTATAAAAATTTTAAGAAAACAGGAGCTCTCTCTCAGCTCAGTGTTAACTAGTGGAAGATGCAGAGCGTTGCCTTGTACCTACAGATCACAACCCTTTCGGGATCAATCAGTCTTGCTTAGTATACAGAGCCGAGGATCCTCAATGATATACCGCACGCGATTTTGATTATTCGAAGGATCGTTGTTAGCAATTTCCGTCGCTGGCTGCCACGACAGCGGCGAATTACCACGCGGTACGAACGCCAATGGTAGTATGAGAGACACCGGTCGAATATGCTTGAAACATCTCGAAACTCGATGCGCGGTGGAACGTTGAAACAGGAACCCGCCGTGTTCTCGATGTAGGTAACCGAATTGGGCGTACTGTCGAGACTGGGTCGTTCTCGATTTTGAAAATTCGTTCGAATTCATGGAGAATAGAGACAGCTACAATATCAAAATCAAATTCCATGCCCTTCTCCAACCGTTCCAACAAACTAAATATAAAGTTAACTCGTGTCAATTTGTATTGAAGTTCCCACTTCACGTATTTTCCAGATGTTTATGGGCTATATAAATACTACAATTTTTCCACATGTGAATACTCGTATGCAATCTTCAAACATGAATACATTAAACAGAAAGTCAATGTGGCTGGCGTTCAATTAAAAAATTGTTTCCATGCAAAATAGTCAAATGTACAGGTTAATACAAGCGAGTACATTAAATTGCCACTCATACAACTTAATACAAGTGAATACATTAAATCGTCACCCACACAATTTAAACCAAGTGAGCACATTAGATTGAGACCTACACAATTTAAAACAAGTGAATACATTAAATCGTCAAGTACACATAAATACAAGTGAATACATTAAATCGTCACCTACACAATTTAAAACAAGCGAATACATTGAATACATTGAATACATTGAATCGTCACCTACACTATTAAATACAAGTGAATACATTACATCGTTACCTGCACAATTTAAAACAAGTGAATACAGTCAATTGTCGCTTGCACGATTTAAAACGAGTGAATACATGAAATCGTCACCTACACAACTGAATGCAAGTTATTGAAGAGAACAAATTTACACACAAGTTCATAGTCCAGTACTTTTAATAATTTATTCCTTCGCCGCACATTTAGAGTGTACGAAAAGGATGGCTCGGAAGCCAGGAACATGTTGAAAATTGTTACCAGCTTCTTACCTCTTAAATATTCTAAATTTTCCTTTTTACGTGTGAAAGTATCGCGGAGGAACGGCGTCCAGAAGTTTGTTTGCGGAACGAAGTGCACACCTGCGTATCGTGCGTGCTCGAGATAAAAAGGAACCGTGCGATGTACCGCGAGGAAAAGCTCTCGGCTACGTTCGCGTAGCATATGAAATATCAGAAAACGCGCCAGTAGCTCGAGTAACGATGCACTCGCCTAACAATGCTTCATACGTCGATGCACCTGCTTCGCAGACCTTTGTTTCGGTTAACGACGTTGTTGCGTGCCACGACGATTTCGAGTCGTTGCTCGATCGTCAATTCTGGACCAATCGGGGAACGTTCTCCGCGCGTGTCGTTGCTTCCGCCGGCACCAGAATAACCGATTACAGAATTGACGCGTTCGCAGGATTTTTATTACACTGATTCGCCTACTCCGGAATGAAACGCGGAGTCGTCTAGCTTCCCGAGATTTTATTCATAAGGAAATAGTCGCTCGACCTACACACTGACAAATTCTGAAAGGCTTGACAGACCTGGCAAGATTATGGGAACTCTGATGCTTTAAGATCACTCGTTTGCACGGTAACATTGTTCAGGTGGAAATATGGCTGTGCGGTTGAGTGGTTCTAGAAGTAGTAAAATACATAAATGTGTCTACTATCCAGTTTAACTCTAGGATATATTTATAAATGTCTGCGTGCAATAAATGATGATTTTATATTAGAATATATGAGCGGTTTATTTTGAAAGTGGCCTAAGTCCATTTGTCAATTATTTCCGGTTGCCCGTGGTTACATGTACGACTTCAAGTTATCTATCAATAAAGCATTTGAAGTTACTTACATTCCGAGTAAATACGATAATTTTGGACACATAAGTTTTCAGAGTTAGTTCAATAATTGAGCCGTTTATTTTGAAAGTGGCCTAAGTCCATTTGTCATTTATCTTTTGTTGCCTGTAATCACGTGTACAACTTCAAGTTAGCTGTCATAAACAACATTTGCGGTTGAGTATATTCAGAGTATATACGACAATTTTGGACCCATAAGTTTTCGCTGTTATTTAGTTCAATAATTAAAACCATCAATTTGAAAGTGGCCTAACGTCCGAAGGATATTATCAAAAAGTGCCGGAAATGGACTTGGGCTCCTTCAAATTTTATAACTAATCTGGTTGTTAACTTTAAAAGTGCCCTAACTCCATTCTTGGTAAGAAAACGCATATTATTCACTTAATAATTGCCATTATTTTAATAGGAAATATAAATTTAACTCCTTTAGATACACTTAAGCAGTATGACTCATTAGAATCCTGTACGTATATTTTTAAATGCATCGAAACACAAACCCTTAAGTATCTCAATTTAAGTATAAATGGACTTAGGCCACTTTCAAAATAAACGGCTCATATAGTATAACTTCAAGTTTTATTGTTCTGTAGTAAAACTTTAGAAATTCATTTAAATATATGTATATTAACAAATTTATTGGAAATAATTAAATTTAGTTAGATACGTGGAAATAATGTGCAAATAAATAGGAAAACTGGATAATGCTAATATTTTGTTAAGCTTGGTCTACAATAAAACTTAGCGCTCACAAAATATTATATAGTTCTCTTATATTTCTTCCACATAAGTTGCTATCGTGGAATTTCATCTGATCTGAACACGAAAATTTGAAAAATGTAGCATTGCGATGGAACGATATTTAACACATTAAAGGCGGGGGATCTTGACGAAAGTATGCTAGGTAACGCAAGGTAAATCGTAGTACTACGACTCCCGCCTTTAATGTGTTAATAATAAATATAATAGAACAGTCTTGCGAATAGGTCTTCCGCGGAATCATAAAATTCGGGGTTCACACGCACGGACTCCCTGCCCTGGAAAAAACCAGGAAAAGGATATTCGGTAAAATTAACAGATCTCCGCAATACCCACGTAATGCCGTCAAATCGAACGTTGATTGTAAACCTTGTAGGTGGAAATACGGAGAATTTCTTTTCTCGGGACGCCATTATCGCGTCTCTGAGGATATACTTCTCCTCTCGACCATGTATTTCCGTCAAATTGGTTTCCTTTCCCTAAATTGTTTTCCGTCGGGTCGACGTCGTCGGGGCGCGCTCCGCTCGGCTCCGATCCGTTTCTCTTCGACGCCGAAAGAAATCGATGGGAGCTCTTTCGACGGAGCGCGTTACCGGCGTTGCCTTATTCAAGATGCCAGGGGTATACGTTAAGTTTTCACCGCACGGGGACGAATGACGACGCCGCATTAACGTCTCCTTGGCCCCGTCGAGCAATCGATGGTCGTTCGTCCTGCAGGGCTGTGAAACTTTCACGAAGATCGGTCGTATGTCCCCATCCCCATCCCCCCACCCCGTTTTACGTTTCCTTTTTACGACACCTTACAGCGGGAGTAATCGCATCGGTGAATTGGAATACATTGTTAACGGAAACTCCTTTAAGCTATCGCGTCTATTAACCTGTATCAGCGGGGGTGGGATTGCGCGGGTCGACGTGTCACTCTTTTTCTCTCTCTCTCTCTCTCTCTCTCTCTCTCTCTCTCTCATCAGCTATACCCCTGGACAAAATAGTAGCACGTGCGTGCTATCTATAACCTTCAAAGGTCAGATCGTCCAGGGCGAATTAAAGGTGTGACTATTGGTACAGTTACCGGCCCGGTTTTTTATATTCGCGATAAGGTAGAGTGACTACATTACCGTCAAAATATGGTTTTACGTGCAACTCAAGTTTGCGTCCTTCTACAAGAATATTTCGTCGCTGGTAAAGGGCTCATTCGAAAGAGGAAGATTCAATCTAGTGCTGGTCAGGAGTTGCCGAGATTATGCAGCTGTTTGGTAATATAAGCGTTAGAAGTAGGCCAAAAATTGACGATGCGCATGCCGTGGAATCCATCCATTTTTATGCTATTGGATGAGTTTTCTGGGGAAAGTAGCGCGTACTAGAAAATATCTGCAGCTACAAATTGAGCTATATCTTGTCTTGATTCTCTGCGAAATAAAGCCAAAAACTTGAAGCACGTTTCTCGCATCAGAACTCATAATATCGATAATAAAAAATGTGACAAGTTTAGTCACAGACTTAAGACCCGTCGGATCAAGAGCAAGACGGATCATAAGTCTGTGTCCGAAGGCTGTGAATGGAAATTATTAATTAAAAAGTCACGTGACTATCCCGGTCTCTTAAGGCGAAGAATGCGTCATCGGAGCAAAGTTTAATGTTTCATTCCGCCGCTGAACAGGTTGCTTCACTCTGTGTAGTAATGATCACGATACTGTGTATTCCATTCGGAAATGCTACGTAGTCATCGAGAAACGAAAGACAGCAAGCATGTGCCATCAGTTTGTTCAGGAGTGTAGCTTCGCTTCGTAGCTCTTTCGCCGAGGCCAGGACGGACGAGCAACAGCAAAAACTTTTCCTCGGAGATAGGAAAAGCGGCCCTCGTAACTCGATTCTCTTATCCCGGTAATATAATTACCGTTCCCGTTGATTCTGAGATCGCGGGAGCAGAATAGGGAATGGCTAATTGCCGAACGGCCGCCAATTTGAACCCTTTGTTCGCCGCTCCGGCGAAAGGGTTCGAAGGAAATCCGACGGGCTGATATAATAATTACCGTCATTGTTACTTACTCTCTAACTGCGGCGTCCGGAGGAAACTTCAACCGCGCTACCGGTGATGTATAAGTTACAATAATTGGAACTTATTCCGAAATGGAAGAGAATTTCCTTGGCTTAATACGTACTCGCCGGCGAGAGAACAATCTCCGACAAAAGTTGGATTATATGCGAAACTCGATTACACGGGACTGCGAGACGTGAAGAATTAGCGTAGGTTGAACTGCGGTGGGGCGTTCGAAATACGCTAGCTGAATAGATCGTCTGATTTGATGGGACCATGCAGAGCGTCGATTCTTCTTCTGCGGGTGGAGAAGTTTTCTTTTCAACTTGAATCATGCGTCTACATCTACTACGAAAGCACAGAGTACTGTACACTCTCTAGTTTTCTACGCGAATAATTCGTTTTGTGTACAGAGAAAAACTGGGACGTAATTTGTTAATTATTTTTTTGTTTCAGGTACGTACAGATGTAAAAGCTTCGCTTGTAAAATATAATAGAAGGTATGTAATTTTATAACTACAACGTGATCGACGAAACAGCGATGACGTAAATTCTTTGAAAATAGCTGCCAGTGAATTGTTACGTTTACGCTACGTTGGGTTTTAATTCGATACAGAGAAAAATATTGACTATTAATAGGAGGTAAAAATACAAAAGTTTTTCAGAACAAAAAGATAAATATGTGCTTTATGTGCCTGTGCTTTTTCCTTTCTATGCACTGTAATTTTTTTCCTATAGCAACGGGACTCCGGAATATTAACCGTTTGAGTCCCAAGCAGCGCGATCGCGCTGTTGAGATTTTATGTCGAGAAAACCCAGCACATTTCGAGCATTGTGGACAATTGACGGTGCGTCATCAATTGTCGAAGTCGCGCGCTCAAATTTACTGATCCAAGTACATCACACAACTCCTTTTAATGTAAATAGAACATTTTACAATAGATAGAATGATACTATAATAATGCAATAATACATTACAAAATAAAAATTCTCATTTAGAGAATGCGCGGTCGCGCTGTTTGGGATTCTTCGACAGTGTTTTTTCAATACCCCCTGGGACTCAAACGGTTAAAATTGAATGTACAAAAACGACAATAAGTAATTTTTTGAGAATTTTTCGCCCAAGAAAAATAGTCCTAATTTAAAATTTTCTAACCCGTGGATTCGACGGGTCCCCCTCTCTTGTGCAAGGGTTAACAGTGATAATTGCATGAAAATATTCAAATCAATTCCATCTATTTTATTGAAACGGCCCGCTGCGACGATGGGCCAGCAAGAAATTCAAATGTCGGACGGTCGATGGGCCAGACGAGATAACTGGTTCCATCGATCTGCCGTTCTCCTGAATCTTGTGTTCCACACGACTGCCGGCTGTATTGGAAGGAAGCGTGCAATGAAACGGATAGCGGGTCTCGCGAAGACAAGTCTATTATCAGTGAAGCAGACCGGAAATATCTCGGCGCCCCAAGCTACTCCGTGCTACGGTACGTCCACGGGCGGGGAATACTCGGCTACCTACGGCAGCATTCTCTTATCTGGCCGCATGGTTTCGCGTAAGCAAGGCAAACGCCGTGGAATCGAAGAAGAATACGAAATTAGCACGGTATTTCACCCGAGGGTAGCGGCTGTGCTGCACGGCACAGCGCAAAAAGCGCAACTGTTGCGTTTTCCGCAGAGGCGGTTCGAATTTAAGGAGTCACCGGTAATAATTCACCTCGATGCTCTCTCCTCCCCTCTCCCTGTCTGCCTCCCTCCCTCTCCCTCTCTCTCTCTTTTGTCTCTCCTTTCCTCTCTACGCATTTGCTTAACCAGCGATTGTGCTATTACCGAAGCTGCAGAGAATTCGGAGCGGCTGAAAAGAACGGGGCACAGTAAGAGAATGAGAGGGGTAGGGACGAAGAAACGAGAAACGAACGCAGAAGCTGGATCGTTGACGAAACTCTCTCTCTCTCTTTCTCTCTCTCTCTCTCTCTTCGCTTCCTACGTTTTCTCCCGTGGGCGGAGAGGCAAACGCCGAGAGGCCGGAAATACAAAACAGGAATGTCAAAACGTGACTTGGTCCCGGCGAATCCTGGCTGAGCCCGCCGAGCCAGACACACCGCCGCGAAACAATGAATAACAAATGGAAATTGAATCGCGGTTACTAAGCTGAGCGCGTATCGGATTATCTTGTTCAGACTTATGAATTATTAATGCGGGCGTCGTAACATTCTGCGGGAGGTGTACGAAGAAAATTGTTTTATCGGCCCCGTGGATCCCGAAGCGGCGCCGCGTGTACGCGCCGCGACGAATCGGCCCGATCGTCCCGGATCGGGATCTGTCGGTTCAGAACCGGAAATGTCACTTTTTTGAACATTTCGAAAAAGTGTCGTCAGTACACTGGCGAATTTTTACCATGTCAAAACGGATTCGCGTACAGGCTGTTTCACCAAAAGCGTTACAAACTGATATCCGCGAATGTTTTTAATTCCACAAGTACGAAAATGGGCTTGGTATGTAAAAAAAAAAAAAAACGTAGAACCCCTAGAAGTGTAAAAATTCATTTTAGTGGGGGCTATGCAAATACATGTACCCCACGGACCATTTAAAAAACTGAAGTTACGCTTTTGCCCCCTCCTTACCCCTTCCAGACGACAAGCCGTCATTCAAAAGAGAAATGACTTTTTTTACACAATTTGGAGCAATTGACTTAATATTTATTCTTACTTCAATTGCGTGCTTTTCCGTTCGACTGATTGCGAAGATCTGAGTATTAAGACGTAGACTAATAGTTTGTAAAGATACCAAAGTGCCAGATGTAAACATACCACCAGAACATCCCACGTAAACATTTCTTGTAGGGACCGGTGCAAAACAGAGTCAATCTATTTTTGTCGTCATTGCTAATCGAGGAGACATTGATTATTGAAAAAAATTTCTTATGTTACTTCTAACTATGACAATAACAATTATAATGTTGATTTTTTGTTATTCTTCTATATTCCTAGTAACAAATAATGATTTATACAAAACTTGTGGTTATTGGTTCAGTTTTGCTCTTTACTGTACACTGATCGTGCAATTAGCTTGACTGCGCCTGCATCCGCGGCTGGTCAATTATTCCGTTTCTCGTTCTGGGAGAGCCGGGGCCTGTCTAAAAAGTGCATTGTGGCCTCCGCGGTTAAGACCACCGGGGCCATTGTGCTCGAACAGAAGTTACTAGACTGCTAACCGCTTTGGTCACGTGCGCCACCGGCTGACCATTCCCACGGCCGCAGCGACAATTGTAATTAATGATGCTAAATTAGATCCGAGAGTTCAACTTCTTTCGAAAGCCTCTTAATGGCCCGGCAGACGGTATTATCGTCGCGCGGTTAAGCCCATTACGGCCCGCGTCAAATCGCCGCCGGTCTCGACGCTGTCGTTTCCGTTCGAATTGTCCAATTAACTTGAACGATAGATAATGGACCGGTGCTTCTATCGCGTGCTCGCACAACTGGGTCACTGTTGCTCATCGCTATCAAATATACCACGGGCGCGGGCAACGCCTGCCCGTCCCGAGTTACCATTCCGAAATCCGCATTGTTATTCTTATTCACCACCGGCTTGACTTACACTTCACCGTGCCGTCTTGAGAACCCTCTCGCACGAACAACTATGCCAAATCGCTTGTTCTGCTCCAAATAGGGAACAATTTCTGCAGTTGTCACGAAAATCAGCGAAAATAACCTTGAACGACCTTGAGACGTCAATGTATTCAGAACCAGCCTGACTAAATCAAAATATACAATTCCATTTGAACAAGCTCACCTTGTTTAACATGTTCCTTTAAACAGTTTTATTTGAAACATCTTCTCGGTTAATAAAGAGAAAATTGCATAATTTTGCAGTGTGATAATCGGTGTTGCAACAATTTCAGCCTTCCTCGGAGGTCGTTAGGGGTCTAATTTATTATTTTCTGTTATGTTGATGTTCTGGCTTGTCCTCCAACCTTTCTTTTATTCTCCACAACTGTTCTTTCATAGAGAAATGATTTAGTTTAGACATTGAAAGAATTAAAACGATTTTATAATCCTCAGAAGTAATTTCTCTCCACTCGTCAGCCGTTCAGATTAATCATAACCCTCGGATGATAGTACTAACGTCTATTTTGACCCAGTTTATCAATGGCTTCGTCTAACTCCTGAGCTTCTAGCCTACTTGCGTTGGCCCCAACAACACATACGTTGTATACGAGTAATCAGGTCTACACTCCCAGTCATAAGTGCCCGGGATACCTAGAAAATTCATATAAATTAACAATTTGTAAATTTTCGATTATCGATTCGAGCTATTCTGTTTAATGCACGCTACCTGAAAATCATCTGTAACTTGATCCTTCGATATCATCTCTCTATATTCGTTTTCGTTGTCCTGTACTATATTATTTTACTATAAATAAAATTTGCGTCACGTAAGAACAACTTCGGGATTACAGGACAATTTAATGAATCCCTGAAAGAAAGAAAATGCCACAGATATTTAATCAAAATCAGCAAATAAGATACTTATGATCGAGGGTGTACACTGTACGCTTTCAGCCGAGCCGCATACGTCGTGACCTCGGCTAGATCTAGACGTCATCAGCTCCGAAGAAAATCGCGGTCTCAAAGAAACAAGAGCATCTTGGCACTTCTGTCCCCAAGGACGTTCTCACTCGAGCACTTTCGGCCACACCGATGTTAAGAAACCCATTAGCAGAACTGCAGGCCGAGAGCCTACATCATCAGTAGAATGTATGGAACGCGTTTGTAACCGGCCTTGAACAGACAGTTCATTTGCGTCGGACTATAGCTAGCCTTGCCATTGACCTCGCTAACCCGTCTTCCTCGTTCCTCCGCCATTCCATCCTTCGTTCCCTCTTGAAAGCCGCTACAGAGCATTTCGCGACGTCGCAGTCTGCGTCGGCCTTACAGGGTCAATATTGGCTCCTGGACTTTGAGTCATGGGAGGCCTGGCCTCGGCTACCAACAAGCAAATCAACAAGAACTGTTTTATTGACCACGCCGGCGGAACAATAACTGTGTGTCCCGGCAATTAGCGAACTTTCACCATCACCGGGGGCACGGCGACGTACGCAAACTTCCGCGTCCTTCCGCCTCGAACTTTCACGCAGGTCACTATCTAGATTTAGGGTCACCGTGTACAGGTTTTGCAGTACAAATTAACCTTTGCACATCATTGTTTCGCAATTTAGTCCAACGAAAAGTTTTTCAGGCTTTTGGTATTTGAGACCACTGTGCGTCGCCCTGTGGTCCAGATCGAGGTGTTCAGAAAGATTTTAGCATTGTTTCAAGACTTAAAGCCATAGCGAAGGAGGTCGTTATTAAGTAAATATAGCGACAATTAGTAATCAGGAGAGTGGGGGAATATCTTGAGTTTAGCGGTCAGTAAGGGATGAGACATTCAGGGCGAAGTTCGAAGATGAGTAATAACTAGGCAGCGGATCTATATGCAAAATTAATATGCAAAATATGCAAAAATATATGCATGATATATGCAAAGTATATACGAAATATATGCACGGCATATTCAAAAATATATGCAAAATATATTCAAAATAATGAAACCAATTGTACATTGTATACATACTTTCATTTATTGTTTGTTGTAATTTGCATTACAATATGTAACTATGATTTTTTCTATATTGTCAAGGGTAAGTTGATGTCTTTTCTCGCTAAAGATAAATTTGTATGCTGAAAATTTCCTTTCAACACCACAGGACGTAATTGGTGCATATTTTTTTTTTTATTACTAATAACGAAAGGATGAAATCATTGGGAAAGGTTTTGGGACGTTTATTGTCGACGACTGGTTTGGAATCGTTATCGGAAAGTACCCAGATGACTAATACTAATGCTATGAGAAGATTTTAGATAATCTTAGCGTTGGTATACAAACATAACACATTTCTTGGACGAGACTGCTCTCTCGGTGCACTGTAGCTTGCGGTTTGCGACCGAGGAGGTTTGAAACGGACCCGTGGAATTTCGTTTGAGCGACCGCAATGCGCTCGGACAGGAGACAGAGGGCAAAGCCGAGCGACACGCGAACGACGCTACGCGACGCGACGCGACGCGACGCGACGCAACGCGACTACTGCCTCGCCTTTAGCTCGGCCGGTAATTACGAAGCGACAGTGCGGAATTTGCATGCACGCACACGCGCGCGTGCCGGGCCCCGGCTTTATTTGGCATGCTGCTCCATCGCGTATTTACGCGAGTCCCGAGCGTTAAAGTGAATTGAAAATTTTAGCGGTTCGCGGAGCCGAGAGGTCCGTGCGGATCGGTGAACGGTTTCAGCGACGCGGATTCCGCGACAAGTCGCCCGCGGATTCCGCACCGCGCGGCCTTCGTACGCCGCGTGCACGCGGGCGCGATCCTAATCGAGGCCAGACAACCTACAACTTCGCCGAGCTGATAACTTCCCTTGCTCGCTCTCGGGACTCGAGGAGTTCCTACTCCGGCAACTACTGTAATTTTCGTAATGAGATCCTGCGTGTCCTTCAACGTAACGGAAAATTCAAACTTTTTTTAAAAAGGGGCTTGTTTTATTCAAACAAATAAAAATTTCGACAGTTTTGGCCCCGGTTTCGCCTCGGTGGTCGGAACAGTTTATAACCTTCCAGGTACACCTCTCTTGCCTTTGCCGTGACACTATTGGAAAAACTTTAAACCCAGGAAGATCCCAAATGGGTTCGAAGACGTATTCGATGAAGATGAAGGAGATTTCAAGGTCATCTCTATTTTTTTAAATGGAATGCTATGTTTTTTTTATCACGTTGTGATAGCCAGTGTTGAGACGAATTCAGCGAGTTATCGTTGGAGGTCATGCAAGGTCAAATATGGTAGTAAAATAAACTTTATTACATTACAGAAGATGCTCGAATTGGTGACCGTTTGCGTCAATGCAAAGTTGCAATCTTTGTATCCCTGCATCACGTGCATGGCTTATCGTTTCTGAACTTATTCTAGCACATGCTGTATTATTTCATAGGCCCTCACTTTTACATAAACAAATGGTTTTGTAACCAATTGTATTGTTTATGTTGTGGCAATACATCGCGTATAGCTAGAAACGTAAACATCTCATCAGCTCGTAATGTAAGCAGGGTGTATACAGGGTGGTCCACGCAATTGTTTCAAGTCATAACTCTGTTATTATTGCATTTACGAAAAAATGCCAAAGGAGAAAGATAAATGGTTCGAAGAGCACTACATCTGTAGGCCTTTAAATTTTTTTTAGATCCAGCAGTGCACGTGCAATTAACAATTGCATTATTTCTTTAAATAGAAATGCATATTTTTTTTACACAGATCGATTCTTCTGTTCATTCTACGTAAAAAATGGTTAGGCTACCATGGCAAAAAAATTATTATATCTCGAGATATTTAACACGTTGATTGCCGGGCGAATTTTCCATGGTTTGTCCGAGGCGCCAACATGAACTTTTCATTATGCGATGCGCCGGTCACCGGTGGCCCCCACGGCGCTCTAGCAAAGTCGAGTGCCGGTCACCGGTGACCCCCACGGCACTCAACGTGTTAATGCTTTTATTAAATTTTTATTTCATTAAGTAACTTACTTTGATCTTATGGAATTTTTGAGGTTTCTAGTTTGGCAGTCAAAGTGATGAATAGCAGTCGATCGCCCGCGGAGGGTCAAACCGCACTCAGTTTCAATGTCACCAGATTAAGACTTGTCTCCCACTCTTACCTCTTCTAGGACGCCATTTCTCCGGCGGCGAGCATCCCCACGCTTCCGCCACGGCCCGCTCACGTGACGCGTTGCGTCTCTGTCGTGCATGTGACACAATGTCACGTGACTAAACCGGTAATAACAGTGTGTGTGTGTGAAAGCCGGGGGGGGGTAGGAGGGTGACTGTATGCCCCTCAATTTTCCCGGTCTGGCGACACTGCTCAGGTTGTAGCCAGCTCATGCCAGCAACATGGCAGCTAGGTGCTCCGGTCTCTTTCCGCGTGACTTCCAGCAACTTTCCTTCAGGCTGCGCTAAATTATGTAAGAAATAAACAGCCCCGCCCCTCCCTCTTTCTCTCTCCCTCTCTCTCTCTCTCTGTCTCTCTTTCTCTCTCCTCTCGCTTTCGGCGTCGCAACGTCCCCCTATCCGTTACGAGGCGTGTTCGCCAGACCTCCAGCATGATTAAACTGTGCTCCCGGTGTTTTGGCAGATTTTCAAGTGTCTACGTAGCACGCTTGCCAGTCGTAAGCGGAATACCACGTCGCGCGCGCCGACATGCCTGGCCCGCTTGAAAGAACCTGGCGAGTTGTCCGCGCGCGAACTCGCTCGCTCGCTCTCTCGCGCGACCACTCGACTCTCAATGAATCTGATTCCGTTAAGATGTTTGTGGAGCCGGCGAACCTTGCCAGCAGCAGGGTGTGCAGTTTAATCGCGAACTCACGGCCGAGGAATTTCATTAATTGATTGTGAGAGAGAGAGAGAAATAGTTGCCCGGCCCGTAACGGTTCGAAACACGCGCGCGCGCCACGGAATACGTAATGTCCCAGTCGATGGATCGTATTAACCCCTTTCACTACTATTTATTTCGTGAGTATAATGATTAGAAATTCTTCATTGTTCAGAATTTCATGGAAAAAAAAGATTTTATATTTATTGTACGCCTATGTTTTTCCGAAAGGATATATATCAACTACAACAAAATGGAATTTCATTTCGATTTAAAGGAAATTAATAACGTTCACATTTACCAGACTCTATTCAGAATCTTCATCACGAGTCTGTCTAGTTATTGTAGGGCAAGGCACGTTAGAATTTAATTCATACCTGCTGCAAACCGATGGTACCGTGTCCGTTCATTCGCGATCGTTGTCCTCGATTTTCCTTCCTTTTTAATCGTTTGACCGTCGCGTTGGCAGTTTAGCATAATCTATTCCACGCGATTTTGTCCTGTGGTTGAAGCGTTGTTGAATAGATTTGAAAAATTTACTTCATATTCTCGCAGTTCCCAGACTGCTGTGCGCCGCGCGCCGGCCAGCTATGATTTCGCGTGACCTTCGCGAAACAGATCACCGATCGCGGTGCTCGTTTTCGATGTCCGCTTCGCGTTTCATCGGCGCACAGTAAATTCCCTAAAATTCATGTTGAAAATACAAGCGCTCCTTGGAAAATTGAAATGGAAATTTGGATCCGCGGAAATTGAAACACAGCCAATAGCGTCCATCGCGGAGATGAAATCGTTGCAACCCGTTAATGGCCCGAAAAATATAGTTTCATATGGAATACGGTGGCCGGCACCCGGCAGCCCATCCCGCGGGAACGAATCAGCGAGCGGGGAAAATATTAAAAAAAAAAAAGGAAAAAAAAAATAATAACGCCGCTCGCGTAGAGCCGGACGGAGTTTAGTTTCAATAACGAGGTGGACAGATTGAAATCTTATCTGTCGAGCATATTTTATTCGTCGGATAAAAATGCCGTGATCGAAACCGCACCGTCGAAACACGAAGTGATGCTCGCGCGTGTGTTTGTGCGTCCGTGTGTGCGTGTGTTCCGTTGCGATTTTACCTCCGGCTAATGCACACAGTTCTGTAAAGCAACGAGCAGCTCGAGTATAATTAAATTCTCGGATCGAACGCCGACGTATCGAGTTACGAATCGAAACCGGTGGATATTTCATATGCGTTGGCACGTGCAAATATTGCTCGAAGAGCGCGCGTAAACATCGACTACGCGCTGCCAATTCGGGGGCTCGCGATTAGGGGAAATAACTTCGGAGAAAAATACGGGCCCCGCTCGATAACGTTTAAGCGGATAATGCGCTCGAGCCCGAAGAGTATTTTACATTGTTTTCCCCGTGAATCACCGGACGGATGCGCTTGTTTGTTCGCCGCGTCCGACGAACGATTAGTCGTCGATTGGCCTGTCGCGATTCCAGCCTGACGGATTCGTAACTTACTGCTGCTCTCCGCGTTTCACTATGGTTTTGCACGAGTTTACAGTGCCGCGTACCTTTGTTAAAATAATAAAATCATCTTTCAAAAATATTCTTTTATTTCATGTATTCAACGTCTGGATCATTAGCGACCACATTGTACAATCTAATTACAGTATTTCAACACTTGCCACGACTACCGTGTATCATGTAAATGAAATCGTATTGATTCTGTGCATGTCGTGACTGAAAATTGTAACGCATAGCAAGATACCCGAAAAATTTAATCACTCTTCTGTGGCAAAATCTTTTGTCATATTTTACAGTAGGATACACTGTAACTAACAGAGTGTTGTAATTGTGAAGGCTGATATTTAGACTGCGGATCTTTATGCAAAATACAAATTTTCTACCCGAATTCCAACAGACTGGAGTGAAATAGACATTAATTTTCTTTCTTAATATGTTTAATAGGTTGAAAATAATGTAACAGCATTTTAAAATTTGTCTAATGTTTTTACTGTTTACGCCTAGCCATTTTTGTCATAAATGCATAAAATCCGCAGTCTACTGATACTAGTGCTGGTAACGAACATGTTAATACATACGGGTAAATTAAAACATAACTTTAAAAATATGTATTAGCTAAAACCCCACAAAGATAACAGCTAAGCGAAGTAAAGTACAGCTAAGCGAAGTAAATTACTCTACAAAATGGAGCTGTTTAAAGAACTTAATAATCTTCGAATAAACAATTTCCAAACAACAAACAAGACTTCTGCGTCTTCAAACTTTATCGTCAAAACGCAAACGCACAAAATTACTGTCGTCGAAGCAAACGTCTTCATTTATTCGCGAGTTTTTCAGGTTCTCTTGAAAAATTGCAATTTAAAAATTTACTACATCTACGCAAAGATGAAATAAATTTCTTAGTGGTTCTTGGTTCGGGCTCAAGTTTATTATTCTTTAATTACCAATTAACTCTCCTGAAGATTTCCATCATGCAACTTGAATCAGTTCTTTCCCTCTGTAATTCGTAATCGTTTCGTGTCCTTGAACGTCGTCGAGAAATCTTGATACTGCCTAAAGGGTCGACAAAGAAAGGATAGGAGCGTTGAAACGGTACATTTGTTCTGATCAGGTGAAAAGCGTCGGTATCTGTGTCCCTCGGGTGTGTCTGTGCTGCATGTGCAAACGCTCGTGTGTGCACGCGAGAAGGCAAGCTGGGATCAAGTGCCATTTCCTCAAGATTTAGACTAACAGCGGCGAGTGTCGCTTTCCCTGGCAGCAGGGACGAACAATGTATACGTTCAGGCTCGTAAATAGAGAGAAAGACCGTGTGAATTCCGCTCCGCCATACCCCGCCTCAATTTACCGCGTTTAGAGCTACTAGCGCGTTAACAATGTTCGTTCACGCGGCACGAAGCGAAGCGGAGCCGAGCGGAGTGGAGCAGAGCCGAGCGAAACGGACTGGACCGGTGGCCCAGTTGTGTTCGCGCGGGATCGGGGGATTTCTAAACGATCCTTGGAATTCGCCGTTTCCAACCCTTTGTACGGACTGCGACCAATTGTGATCCACGAATCAAATTGACACGCGAGCGGAACGGTCCGAGCAGTCCACGGTTGAAAAGAACTTTCAAGCGGGAATTAACTTTCGGGACGAGGAAACGCAGTTCAGACGGAACTTATTTAACGCCCGTTTGTCTGGTCTCAAGCGGCTCCATCGAGATCGCTTCAAGACCACCTACTTCTGTCGAGCTGTCGATTCTAGCCGCCCCGCAATTTCGTATAATCGCTGCAAATAAGCGATTCGCGTTCCTCTCGTCCGACGACGGTCCACTCGATTCGTAATATTTCACCGGATCGGTTTCCACCTCTTAATTTAGTAATTAAACACATTGATATTTTAGTAGTCTCGATATTCCTTACGGTTCAAAATTTCTATCAATTTTCCACGGCCGCACAGTGGGCGATTTCGGTGCTCGGAAACGGACATTTTTATTTGTTTTAAAATAAATTACTGCTGGTGAGGTTTTGAGAACATTCCAATGGAAGCAAATCCGAGGAAAAAATTTGTATCCCCCCTTCCACGACCCATAGGAGGCCGGCAAAGTTCGAGGAAAAAATGAAGAATATTCAATATTCAAGGACAATTTAAGAGAAAACTATTAGAAATAGGTGACTCGGGTTTAGACAATACGAAAGCGTACATCTTCTAGGATCTAAAACGACGTTAAAACAAGTAATTGTTATTACATCTTAAAAATTATAGTTTTTTCCAGTGAGCACAAGTTTTTCACCGACATTTGAACTTTAAGTATGCATATGTTAGCCGGAACCTAACAGAGCCTAGCAACGACTACACTGTGATAAAATATGTTTGATTTGTCGAGTAAACGATGGATAAAATTCATTTGCAATAAATTGCAGAAGATATGGTTTCTTTCATTTTTATCAAATTACCTATTTTTGGGCCATTCTCTTTTGGTTATTAATGTATATATAGGTAATTCTTCACGGAAAATTAAATTTACCAATATAATCAATCAATGTAGCAAGAAATTAGCACTTTTTATAAAAAAAATTTATTTTTAAAATTAATAATACGAAACTTAAACAAATGATAATACTAGTAAACAGAATTAACAAACTTAACGAATCGCTATTCGCTATCCGATTTGGGACCACAACTAAATTCGAGGTAGTAACAATTAGATACTAATTATCAGGATTCATTTATCATCCCTTATCAGTAATTTTTATCACCTGCACGAATGAATGAATTTCATATCATAAATTATATTTAAATCTCTGATAGCTACGTATTAAGACAATAATTCGTCTGGCTTGGTGTGACACTTGGTATCATATTAACGTTGTTTATTGGATTCATAATTTAGTACACGATTTTAATCCCTCAGCGATTGACAGTATATCGGATTTAGCGATTAATGATCATTCAACCGTGGATTTTATGGATTTATGAGAATTAAGAGTGTATGAAATATAGAACTGTTAAATTTTCCGGGAGAATCGAAAAGGTCTTGTTATTTTATTTTCAATTTATTCAAATTTCTACCACACATATTTAACCTTTGCATCGTGTTTTTGTTTTTAAAAAAGTAAAATCCAATTTTACATCGTAAAAATAGAGTTAGTGGTATAAATCCAATGTTTTGAACTTGTGCGATTTTTATTTTAAGTTGTGCTATCATGAACACTCATTTAAAATTTATTTTTTTACAATAAAGCTACATTCTGGTCCTAATTTTTGGTAAAGTTATTACTAGACAGCGGATTTTATGGACTTATGACAACAATATGAGTAGATGTAATTTAAAACAGTACAAACATTAGAAAAATTTAAAAATATTGATATATAATTATCAACCTATTGAACATATTAGGAAAGAAAATAAATTTCTATTTTGTTCCAGTTTGTTGTAATTCAGGTAGCAAATTTCGATTTTGCATAAAGATCATTTGTCTAGTTATTACATAAAAGTTCCGATAGTACGATATCAAGAAAGTCGACTTACTTCACTTGTCAACTAAGGGTCTCATATTATGACAAATGTTACACCGTTTACTTTCATTAATTTAAAAGAGATAAGAAAATCTGAAGTTTCGTGCACATTAAGATCGTTGAATTCGTACTAAAACGGAGTAACAAACGTTTGAAATTATGCAACGATTCCTGTCTTCCACAAATGAAAAAATGTTACCGAATGATTCGACAACTTTTATATTAGGCCGCTGCTTTAGAAACTCGACCAATGTAGTTCCGAGGTTAACGAAATAAAAAGTATGACTTATGCTACGAAGCATGGCCGCCATCAAAACGATCGTTACGACCGGCACAATTCAAGATTGAGATCGATTTCGAAATCCGTGAAGGGACAACAAATTTATAGATCTTCGAGTTGACCAATCCCGATGATTCCAAGAGGCGGGATTAATTTCCACACGGCCTGTCGCGGACGTTTAGCTCTGGTTGGATTTACGATGCTGCGAGTCTGTGAATTATAGTCTGTATAGAGCACGGTCGAATATTTTCTTTCAAAAAGTTAATTCTTCTACTAGTGAGCGTTACACAGTATTTTCAACATTGTACAGTTATTTCTCTACATATGTTGCCAAGACCTGGATGATTCTCGTAGCCAGTGAGAATTTTGTACTGATCAATAATGCTTGTTATATAAATTAACACGCCCAGTGTTGGTAAAAGTAGTCTCATCGGTAACTAGTATTAAAGAGAAAAATAGTGAATTGATTTGTAGCTGCTCTTGAGCCCATCCACAAAATCTAACACGATTTACACAATCCATGCCATGTAATTTCTGGTGAAGGCTAATGTGGTACGTGTGATATTTGTGACGAGTGAGAATTCGTGATGCACTACTTTTGTGGACTTCAGATTAGCACTGAATCTGACGTACACTGATACGAGGATTATGATGTTGCAATAACATTAATTTCATTATCTTCATCACTAAATACAGGGTTTTTCACGATTCATCTTACGAACTGCGAGACTTTCTTTTAATTTTTTACACAATATTTAAAAAATCTTGTGTGAAGGGCACATGCTGTTTTCATATCTTTCACCGTACAAATTTCGAGCCACAATTGCGTTTCTCTTACTTTCTCCATAAATTAGAAGCATTTCTAATTCTTTTTCGAATGAAAATTTCATATTGACAATCTTATGTTCACTAACTGAGAAACTGACTGACACTGAGAGACGTCGAAAGCCTACCAAAGCACATCCTTGAATGCGATCCATAATGAAAGCAATAGAATGAAAACAATCAAATATCTCAGCAACGGTAAGTTTTAGGCGAAATAAACTTTAGTACGTTTACACTCAGAATACGCCAATCCATCGAAATCGAGCATAAAAAATTGGACGTTCCATTTAAAAAGACAATAGTGTAGGAGATAGAAAGAGAGAGAGAGAGATAGACAAAGGAGTGACACCGTTGCCAGCGGTTGTTATTTTCTCGCCCCTAACAACGGGTAAAAGGCGACCGTCGTTTCGGAAAAAGAAAAAACAGTGTCGAGCGCGACCTGAAGAACGACACATCGAACGAACACCGAATTGACGCCATTGTACCAATAATCGTTTTTCCTGTTAAAAATATAGTTTTTCTGAATCCACTGATCATCCATCCTATCAGTTATTTGTTATTTCCTCGCCCCTAACAATAGTGACCTGTATAACTTCTGTACGCTTCCACTTGCAAGAATATCATTTATATATTATGTAGTTTCTTAAACCCTACAACTTCTGTAAGCAACATTTTCCCGTATTGTAATTGAAATAACCAAGATATTCAAGTGGACAGAGTTCGCGAAACACACTGCACATCGGGAATTTGCTGTGCACTGACGGGACAAAACCAAAATCATTTGTCACCTCTAATATTCGATTAGTGGAATTTCGTCCGGGAAACGGGCTTTTCAACGAGCTGTGCGTCGTCTTGCAGCGACTGCCTCTCTGTCCTCTTCAAGAACGGCTGGTCGAGCCCTGAGGACCCGAGGGCAACGGAGAGCGACGCAAAATCCACCGGGAATCCTTGTTGCACGCATAATCCTTCCAGCATCCATGCATTCAACCACCGCCAGACGATCGTGTCGCGGAAGACGCGGAAAGGGACGAAGGACGAGGGGACTCGGTGGCAAAAAAGGCGTCGCGTTTCGGAAGCTGGTCCGCTGGAGTACGTGTTTCTGTTATCGCGACGCACATCGGGTAATCCTTGCGCAGCTACGGAATTTTCAGTATTTCAGATTACGGTGGTTCGCGGGGGAGGAGGTGTGTGGGGGCTCAGGCCGCGGTAAATCCTCGAAAAGTTTGCGCGAGAAGAACCTCCGGCAGATAAGCCAGCGCCGGGGCTAGGGGATGGAAAAAGGGCGCATTTAACGCTCGCGGAAGGAGAATCGCCGAAAGAGGGAGAGAGAGAGAGCTCGGCCGATAATCCTCTCGTTTATATTACTTTACCGGCGTGTGCGGTTCCTCCGCTGTGGTGTTCTCCGCCGACGACGTCTTTCTCCCCACCGTCCCGCCTCTCCATCCACCGAATGACAATAGACCCCTTTCATATTCCTCGGACTGACAAGACGAAGCCGGCCGCGGACTTTGCGCGACGACGCTAATGAAATTTCTGACGCGAGACCCGCCGACCACAACCGCTGTTTCCGACGGCCGACGACGATATGTCCGCTAACAAGTGATCGAGGATGATCGGTATCATCCTAAATTATTATTGTAGCGGACAGCTTGGGACCTCTCTGGTTATAGCACGGGTAATGCTCTACGCTCTTGAAACGTGACTTTTGATATTTTTAGCAATTACAGTCCGCGACAATACTATAAGACATCACTTAAGGGGTTATATACAGTTAGAATTTTTAAAAAATTAATTTTTTTTATTTCATTTTCGTAATGTACATATATTTAAGTATACGCACAAAAAATTTCAAGTCAATCCGGCGATTATTTTCGAAGTTACACGCATATTTGTAAAGACGTGTCAGAGCGTTTGAAAGTAGGAGGCCGGAGCGACAGCGCTTACTTATGGTATTTGCCTATTGTAAATGTTCCCTTCTTTGGATGAAGTGTTCTTCGTATACAAAATAAAGTTAGAAGCTGCCGAAGTGCTGGAGGGTGTATTATATGGTCCTGGAATAGACGACTCGATTGTAAGTTGAAAAAAAATTTTTTTACTCTATGTAAAGTGCTTCTGAAACTGACGCGTTTTTCTCAAAACTGTGTTTTCAAAGTCGGCGACCAAGATTTCTCAGAAACGGCTGAACCGATCACTCTCAAATTTTAACACAAGCTTCTTAAGTATATTTTTTAGTAATTAATCGAAGCTTTTTTCTCTCCGATGAATATTTTTTTTTATATACAATTTAAGGCCAAAATTTTGGTGAAAAATCGATTTTTTCTTTGAAAAGCCGCCATTTTGTCACAAAATTTTATTTTGCTTATTCCTTCGATTAATTACTAGATTATACATTTCTTTAACGAAATCAGTTTGGTTTTTTCATTTTTGATGATCCAGTCCAGAGATATAGTGGTCACCGCAAGGCGCCTTTTTTTTAGAGGAGCTCTAGGAGATCAGCTATAGCAGGTTTCAAAATTATTATTTTTACAAATAAAAAATGTTAAAATACAGTTAAAAGTTACCATAATATGTGTACAAATTTTTACATTAATAGATGTAAAGGTCTTCTCAGGAAAAATTCTTAAAAAATCGCTTTTTCTCGGCCTCCTGACTGTATACAACCCCTTAAAACGAAATAATTATGTTGCTGTAAAAATATACAGTCCACTCTTTACGTTGTTAAATTTAGTTAACATTAGTCGACGCACCGCGTGTAAATCTACATCTAAAGCTCGAGTATCCCTTGGGATAACCACGAGCAACCAAAAATTATCCTGGATTGACAGAGCGATCAGAAATACGCTCCTCGACTTCGTTGATCCTAATCAGGAAAGTTCCGGAGTTCCGGAAATAACTGTGTAAATCTCTATTTCCGATAACCGTTACAAAGAACCAAAATTTCCAGCCGAATATCATTATCGATTACGGTTCCCGTTTCGGTTCTTCCATCGGATCCGTAACAGTTATTTCAACGGGTCCGAAACGGTTCGAGAATCGATTCCCGTATCGAATTTTCCGTTCACTCGATCAATTAAGAGGAATTGCGCCGGCAGATCGAGCGTCGGCAGGTATATCTTCGAAAGTAGCCCGCTCCGAACCGGAGCCGCTTTGAATCCCCATTTGTTTTTCATTATGATGCTCATTCCTCGATGAAGTCCCCGTTCGGTGCAATAATCGAATCATCGCTCTTTCGCCGGCCATTTGCGAGCGCGAATGTTAATCGAATCTCGACCGCTTCTATCCTCCCTCTCCTCCCTCCCCTGCCCCTTGTCCCGAAAAAGAAATCGATGTCGAGAGCGTACGATGGACCGATGGCAATGACGAGAAACGACCAGGGTTGAAAAAAGACGGGAAGAGAGAGAGAAAGAGAGAGAGCAACGGAAAAAGAAAAAGAGGAAAGAAAAAAGCACGGAAAGTGAGAGAGAAGAGGAAAAATCAAATAGCTGCGACATCGTCGTCTGTGCAAAGGCCCTTCGATCGGCCAGTTGAAACGATGGGAGAGCACTCTTCGCGCGAAATAGGCGCGGGCACCGGTTCCGAGATGCGCAACGGTAGTTGATTTCCGGCAATTGCCAGCTCGGATCGGTCCTTTAACTTCCGGTATTTGTCGAGCTTTCAGTGTCCATTTTCCAGCGCTCGAAAACGCCGCTGACCGAAGATAGGATTTACATTCTCGCGCGATACGTCACCGCGTGTGTGGAACGCTTTAGTTGATTTTGCGGTCTGATACGCGGTCCAGTCGGAAGGGGAACTTCGCCACACATTCACTACCCGCCTGGTCAATTCTACAACTAGAACAATGCCGCTGCACCTTCGCGCATCGTTGCGGCAGGTGCAACAGCAACACCTTTTTTCCCCCGTGTTCTCTTTCAACCTTTCGCCCCGGTAAATCCCTTGTCAGCGAAATTTTCGGTTTATACGCGGCACGTTTGAACGGTTCCGAGACCGATTTTTTTGCCGGTTATCTGTACCTACAATTCTTGTCAAAAAGATAGGTGTGCTATCTTTAGTTTAAGTGACGCATGTAACATTTTTCGTCTGTAACGTATAATATCAAAACATTATGAGCTCTGAATATGCGGCTTGCTGGAAATAACCCTAGTAGCACAAAATAATTTTAAAAATATGAAAAATATTTTTTAAGCCACATTTTTTCATATGAGAAAAATATTGGATCTGAATATTGTATACATGTACAAGAAATATAATTTGAATGTTTAAAAAATATAAGCTAAATACTCGGAGGATGTAAACTAGATATTTAAAAAATATAAAGTAAATATTTAAAAAATGTGAATTCAATATTTGAAAAATATAAATTCAATATTTAAAAAACATTCAATAAAATTTTCTAATTTAAGAAGTTTCAAATTATAACAAAAATTAGAAACTATGAATATGTATTACTTGTAACTTATATTTTTATGATATTTTGTTGCCTGTAATGTTATTACGATATTGTAGTCTGTTGATCAACATGTTACATATTCGTAATTAAACTACACATAATACTTTGCTAACTATTATAGCTTCTCATGTTAAAAATTATGATTTATAATATTAACTACTTGCTCAACTTATTTTCATTGCAAGGAAATATTTGAAATACAAAATAAAAATATTTCATTTTATCTTTGTGGTTATCAAAATAAAAATATTTGATTTAAAGTAGTATCTTATTTGAACCACATTAAATTATACTATATACCAGATCATTAATGATCGTTAATATACGTTGCAAAATATGATAGAAAACCTTGTATCCAATGTTCCACATACGAATACTAATCTTACATTATAAAATACTAATGTAAAGTGTACTTACTTCTGAATCTTCTGTACCTCCGTCGGATCCACAGCACACAATTGTTGACTCACGAGAATAGATCCGAATAATTGAACAACAATCACTAAACAATACACGCACACAACACATTTTATAAAATCGTGACAACGAACGAGAAGATTTCACTCCGACCACGAACAAAATAATACTGCGATTTTAACAATGATCCCTTCCACGCAGGTGGTACGGTCTGGTTATCATAGGAAGGTTAGACGCTGAGCGTCAATAAACACTAGATACAAAACCAAGGTAAAAAAATTATGGCGGGGCGCCGGCCCTATTTCCCGGAATTCCCTGTTTTCGTATCACACGTCCGTGGGAGGGGGACGGTTAAAATCGCAGTATTATTTTATTCGTGGTCGGAGTAACATCTTCTCGTTCGTTGTCACGATTTTATAAAATGTGTTGTGTGTGTTGTTTAGTGATTGTTGTTCAATTATTCGGACCTATTCTCGTGAGTCAATAATTGTGTGCTGTGGATCCGATGGAGATACAGAAGATTGAGAAGTAAGTACACTTTACATTAGTATTTTATAATGTAGTTTGCAGTACATTAGTATTATATTTTATTATTCGCATGTAGAATATTGGATGCAAGGTTTTCTTTCTTATTTTGCAACTTCAATTCTAATCCATACCTACTCCGATCACTTTTTGAGATGTTAAAACTTTTTTGCGAATATCTCGGAAACTAAAGTTGAGCGGCGGTAACATGTATAGGAAAAAGTTGTTCATAATGATGACCTTGACAACATATTTCAAGGTTATCAAAATCGGTGAGGAAGCCCCTAATGTAAATAATTACCAAAATATTCTACTTCCAATATGAAATAGATTCATTTAATATTTAGAAAAAAATATTTTTCTCGTAACATGACATAGATATTTCCTGAATATTTAAAAAGAAATATGTGTTACGTAATATAAAATAAATATTGCATGTATATTTGAATATTAAAAAAAGATTGAATCTCTTTTTAATATTATATGAATGTGTATAAAATATTTTGTGCTACTAGGGTATGTTTAGAAATTGCTCAGTATTTCATGATCTATGAACGAGTAAAGATTACAGTACAATATTATATGTAAGTATGGGACGCGGAAAAAAATTAAGCGAGTCTAAAAAAAAGCATTTGGTTATTCGAAAAGTTCGTATTGCTTCCGACCAATACGCACAATGCAAATTCAACGTAGTTTTTTAAAGAAAGTAAATAGTGTGATTACGTAAAAAGGGTACTTAGGAAGTAACAAAAGATTTCGAACAGGTGGTTCACGTTGTTTGCATGTGCTCGTGTTGTTTAACAGTATTGAACACACACATTGCGAGAGAAACTTCTGGGAGAATATTTTCCAATATTTTTCAATGAAAATTGACTTGGGACATGTGTTGTGGTGGAAAAGTTGTACAAAAATGTCACGAAATTTCGGGATAGGAACAATGGCGGCGCCTGTTCGCCGTCTTTTCATTTTCCTTATCGGGAATTGATCGACGAAGAAAGTTATGAATAGTGCAGGTGTACGGGATTAGGAGGCCGTTGCGACGACGTCGTTTCGATCGGGAACTTTTCTCGGCCGACGTTCGAGCAAAAACATAGTAGAACAGCGAAGGAAATTAGGTGGTCTCGTTTAAGTCCCGGTTAATTATTATCACGAAGCTCCGCATTGCCGTGCAGGATTTCGCGTGGTTGTTTTGTCGCTGCTTAACGCTACGTAATTTCTACTAAAACGTAATACTCCGCGTGTGTTAGGTTCAAGGACCGATATACTCTGATTATAGTTAACCCATTCGGCCAACATAACGAGTCGGACCCGTGGGCGCTTCGTTTGGATCAAAGCGCTACGAGTCGGGATCGTAGCTGAACGTTTGTCTCATATCGAGCTCGTTATTCCGGTCGGGTACGTTGAATTACACACCGACCCGTTTAAATATTGCACTCGTACGAACTAAAATTGGGGAATGCGTCCTCGAACGTTTGAAACTGAAATTGGTATAAATGGTTGCGGATATTTCGGGTTTCTTGGAGATAATAACTGTCGCTGTAAAATTAAATGCATCCTATTTGTCAACTTGTTGAACTCCTTTTTGTGTATGCAGTGAGATCGAGAAACAGATGGCTAAGCTTCGTTATTATACTATTTTGAAAGATAAGGAGTCAGAAAGTATTTGTCACCCTTTAAAAACGAATAACTTTTTTAGAAATTAGACCAAACAACCTGAGTTTCCTTGAGACGCTAGAAGGATTAAATCACTAGTTAGCGTGTAAATAATGTTTATTAAGAACTGCTATTGGTAGCAATTTTTAATTGTTTTATCTGTGCCATGGAAAGCGCACAAATACTTTTTACACCGAGTGTATGCGCAGAATCATATCTTTTTCGAGTTACAAGCAGCTTTCCGACATTCACTTGAGGGATTATTGATAATTGTTTCTTCCTTCGATTATGCACACGGGGCAATAATCTTGTACTACTATATTTATTACTGCATTCTAATTGTTATATGCGTACTGTCAATCCTGGTTGCTTGATGTGATATTTCTGTTTAGAAGAAAACTGTTTATATCTTGAAAAGGAAAAGTTTTGAGATTCACGTTCATACGTTTAGAATATGTTTTTAATATTTGGTCATATATTTTGTCGTAATCCCGTATAAATGGATTAAGTTATATATACGAAGGATATGCATACAAACGCAGATGCCTACGTTGCTAGACTACTTCAAAATCTGGAAAATAAAAATAAATATGTCTTCAACTGGAATCCCACGATTCATTAACAAATTAGATCAAAATGTATCGACCATACGAATGAATATAAATGTAAAGTGTTGTATTGGACAGAAGATTTGCATGAGTATTTTAAAAAAAGTTTATTCTCTCGTTTTGAGGTACAGTAAGTTAAACTGTGATTTAAAAACGATAACACAAGGTGAACTCCACATGATCAGATTACATGAACACCAAACGAGGTTAAAATATGTAAAAAAAATGTAGTGCAGATTACAAATCGTGCAAAATAACTCTTAACAAGTCGTCCGACCACTGATGAAAGACTTACGTTCGTTAACGGAACTATTAACAGTGAAGGCAAACGCCGTGACCTTATTACAAAACAAATTTGCGATACTACACGCGCTAACCTAGTAGCAAATGTACAGGAAACAGTACACTGCAGGTATTACCGTTCACGAAAATAAACGAACTCCCGAGAAGCATTCTAAAGGGAAAATAACGAAACCAGAAGCAGTACAAGAAACATCGGTTTTTTAAATCCTTTTCCTGGTTCCCACACGTGAAACTGAAAACCACCAAACTCCACACGTTTAAATAAAAGGCAAAAGGACTAAGGAAAGATCCCCGGGGATTATGTAAAGGGATTAAAAGAAAGAACGATTAAAGAAAGAATAGTAAAACGGGACAGACTGAAAAACTGTAGGACAGCATTTTCGCAGCACCAAGTTTTACCTTTTACTGACGCTAATATATTAAGTCATTAGTAGACGGCGGATATTTATGTAAAATCAAATTGTTTTGCAACGGTTGTGGGTAATAGAAGGTACACTCCCGCTCATAAGTCTTAGGACAGTGATCATATTTGTATTCAACTCTGTAAAAATGAAATAATTGTTGAACGATGCGAACAAATTTTTTCTTATTTAAAGGTTTACACGTCAAAGAAAGGATACTGTTCTCATACATAAAAAATCTTACTAAGAAGTAAAAAAATATATTTTCTATTCATCGAAGAATCCGCCACGTTTCTTTATTACAATTTCCACTATTCTTGGCATTCGCGTGATCAATTTTTTTGATACTTTCTGTTGTTATATAATTCCATTATCGTTCCAAAATATTCTATAAATGTGTTTTCGAAGCAGGGCAAAAGTTCTGTACCTGTTTGTCCTGTTCATCCCCTAATTTTTCTATAAGGTTCAAATCTGGTGCTTGGTGTGGCTATTTCATAATTTTTAATGAATTACTACATTAAAGTTGTAATTACAGTTGAACATATGAGGATATTTATATTATGTAGTTAATACAGTTAAAAATTCATAACCTACACGAAATACCAGAATTTTACTGAAAACCAGAGGTGTCCTAAGACTTATGAGAGGGAGTGTAAATAAAAATTCATTTTCAAATTGCAATCAAACCATTCAAACTTGTCTTTATCCCGGAGTAAATGACGAGCGGAAAAATAAGTCGTATAATAAGTTTGGCGGATGTAAACACATGGACACTTTATAAACACACGAACACTTTAGACTTGCTGTTGAATAGATTACAAAACAAAGAAAGACATCTTTGGCGAAACGTCTTTGAACTTACGTCTTACTTATTACTGTATAAATTTCAACGTGACGGACAATAACATCGCAAATGTAATTTTCGCGTTTAACAGTAATATTGTTCAGGAGTGTAAACATAACACGGATATGTCTCCTGAACGATACACGACGCTGGCAAAACCCATGTTGGTGACATGTATCGAGAATTCACTGAATTGGCCATATTTTTTGGTAACTCCTGGCACAACATTTGCGATCGGCGAAAAACCAGGCAGTGTGAAAAGGTATTTACAGGTCTTATCGATCGAAGGGGTTTTCTCCATCGTCGGCACTTAATACGCGAAGATTGTTATACAACCGGTTTAATTACACGTTCCAGCGGCGCAGATCTGCGTCGGCACGAGAGCGGCACGCTCCTCGAGCACCCGGCCTCGCCCCAGGGAAACGTTATGGAAATTCTATTTGTTTTTGCGGAGAGATCGCGGCGCATTTCATTTACCCTTCTTAAAATTGCCGCGCGAGAAATTTGCCCCGGGCTGGGGCTAGGTCGGGAGCTCCAAGCAATTTTCGACCCGCCAAAGGAGAAGGAATTCTCTCTTTCGTTGGCCGGGTCCAAAATTCTCTCTCTCTCTCTCTCTTCTCTCTTTTTCCCGCCCCCTACACGCTTCCGAAACGAATCGGAGCCGGCCACCGCGAAATACCATTTCCTTTAAGGGAGTATTTAACACATTGAACGTAGAAGTAGATAAACAAGAGCCTCGGGGCTACAAATTATATTTTTATTCTCGGTTTCTTCTGAAACGCATCAGATACGTAAAATTTTGAAAAGTATTCAACCATACAAGGTGTCGCAGCAGACATTGCCACATTGATTTACTTCATTATTATTATTCGAAGCGAGCAGTGTTTTGTTGGAGGTTATATGATCTTGAGAGATGCACACATACCAATGTTATTACTTTTTTTTTGTAGGAGACGCGTCAAGGATTTATGGAATGGTTTTTTTTTTATTTTCTATGGATTAGTCGATGCAGCTTTTTATTCTCTATAAAAAAGTATTGAAAAACGATTAGTTTAGGGGATATTTTAACCCTTTGCACTCGGCGCTATTTTCATTCTAAAACTAAATTTTTCTTCCGTCTTGGAATATTTTCATTTTATTCATACGAAACTGACCCGATTTCCACATATAATATTTAAATGTTTAGTAATCTATTAAATACAAATTTTGTAATGTAACAAATATTTTGTAATATCTTTTGTAATTGCGTTGAAATAATGCCACAACAATTTCTAGTGGTGCTTCAGAGTCATCACTCGAGTGCTAAGGGTTAATTTAAATGTTGCTCAAAATGGTAACGCCCGAAGCAACACTCTCCGGTTTCCATTGTTTGTTAACAACTCAAACATCACTCGTTGTTAATCGAAAATACCGTGGCGAAACAATGACGGATGACCAGATAACATTTTGGCATTCGAAGTCAAATCAGAGGTCATATTTCAACCCCGGACTCCCCTGAAATATGAGGTTATGGTGATAATTCTAGATCGGAGGAAACGTCTCGGTTTTGGATCTACACTGCGGAACGTAACTATAGCACTATAGAAAGGGACTAGAAATAAATTATAATTGGTGAAAGAAGACTAAAAATAACATTTATTTAACATGAATTATAACTAGACTGCGGATCGTTATGCATTTATCGTTTCTGAAAATTTTCAAAAAATGTTATAATATAAAATTCCACAGAATTTAGTACGATTTTTATTTATAAACATAGTTGTTATTTAATAAACAATAAAATTTGTTACGTTCATTACGAGGCGTCGAACAATCAATTCAAGAAATATACGTAGAATCTCTCCATAGTATGTATTTTGAGAAACTGCACTAGATTACAATCCTCTCTTTCACAGCAAACGATTGGCTTTTCCGAATTATTTCCTTACAGGTCGAAAACGTTAAAAATGTTAGTGGTGCTATAGTTATGCTCCGCAGCGTAGAATACCTTCGAGCGCAAAGAGTTAATTTGTTTCGGCCCTGTAGAACGTTCGCGGAGCTGCGGGGTCGTAACGCGAGCGAAATAAGCAGCACGTGCGAACGCGAGACCGTGGCCCACGCGTCGAATCGAGCACGAAGAGGGAAAGTGGGAACGCTTGCAGCGGCCAGGGAAAAGGAACCGGGAAACGACGGCATAACAGAGAGCGACGCGAAGTGTTCGCGCAGAAGGTTTTTATCGTAACTTTTTCGAAAACTCGAGCATTCTCGCGGTAACCGCCGGGGCCCGGGAACTTCCTTGATGTTACTCGAACGCGTTGTCCCGGTCGACTCGCAAACGGTTATTGCCGGCTCTCCCACGGTTCTGCGAAGGAACCAGAAACCTCACCTCGCGAATCTAATGGTAATTTCATAGTCGCACGTACCGCTTCCGACAAGCTACATTCGTTAGCGGGCAACTGCTCCGAAAAGTATTTGTACACCGAACCCTCCCGTTTCGCAGAGAATCGCCAATTTTTAGACTGTTACCGTCTCGGGGAAACGGATACCACCTGGACTCGTTTTAACCTTAAACGTCACTGTGTGCGGCAACATCCGCACGGTACTTTCTTCGATGAAATATATTTATTTTCGTGGCAAAACCAAAATCCGCCAAGGTAAACGTCCCAGTGGCTGACCAGGTCCCGGTATCCGGACAGTAATTTATTTTTTACCTTACTTGTGAACATAATTCGAAATAAAAATTAGTAGCACAATGTAGAAACACTCGTTAATATAAATTAAAATAATCATTACATAAAATTAACACTTATTATTTTGGAATATCTTGAAGAATTTCTTAAGTTTTTACTTGACACTAGAACTACCGAGTCATAAATACAACTGGTGTATATTGCTTTGTAATAATGACAAGACTACGTCTATTCAACTCTAATATCATTTTTATTCTAACATGTGCTTCGATGAAAAATTTCATTCAAAAAATTCTGATGAAAACATTTTTATAATTTCAGTAATTGTGAAAGAGAAAATTGGGAACCAGTCATTTTCACTGGTTCGGTAGTTCTAGTGTTAAGCACAGGTGAGTTTTCATGCGAAAATATTGAGGATTTAATTATGTTATATAGTACATTATAATAAACAGTGTTTATTTCTGACATCTGTGTATTTTTGAGGTAAGTATATGTACTTAAGTCTCAACGGGTTAAAACAAGGTTAAAACATTTTACCCGTTAGCTAGTAGACGGGAAGACTTGTTGAATCCGAAACCGAACTCGACTCGAACAACTAATTTGGTAACGAGGCGGTTGGCAATCACCGTGATGTTGAATCGATGATCGTCGGGGCAGAAGCGATGATCCAGTCGCAGGTCGCGTCAACCGGAGAAATGATGTTGACGCGGATCGGTGGAAATGCGATTCAGGTAATTTCCGTTCCGCGTAAGATTCTTTTAAATTATTCGTACTGCTAAGTTGATTGGACCGGGAGCGATGGCGACGGCGCGCAAACACGTAGGGGAGAGTTGCCGAATGCGTACCACTTAATTTCGAAAGCAGTTTATATATTCTTTAGTAGGAATTTGAGCAAAAATTATGTTTTGCATCCATGTATTAACTATCGAATTTGCAATTTAATATGATTTTTTAAATATCTATTGATAGATCATTGTGATATGAACACTTTTATAAGATCACGCAAACAGTACGATTTAGGCAACCGGTATCCTAAATGGTACCAGCTGGTTTCCAAAATTGTACCTCATGTGTTGGATTAAAAAGATACAAAAAAATCATAAGAGAAACTGTATTTTGCGTTTAATTTCAATTTAATATACAATACAACATAAAAATAAAATGAAATATTACATTACTTAACTCAAATACAACTAGGACAATAATAAATATTGTCTTTTTTCAAAACTCCTCCACAAGCTTCATGTACCCACTTTTGGCACTTTAAGCATTGGATCATGTCTTCTAAATAAGAATTATTGCATAGAAAACAGAACCAATCGTTTTCATTCTCCACTTCTACGAGAACTGGAGCAGCGGTGCTGGTTGAAGGCGTGAAATCAATTTTTCTTTGTTTCATTTGTTTTGTTTTCATTGCAACTAATTCCTTTTTATACGGGCTACTGTAAGCTACTTTCCCATGCTAAAAAAATTTGAAATATTGTAAATCGTTTATTTTCGCGGTAAAATTTGAATAACAGTATCTTAAATCGTACTGGTACGATGTAGGAAACCACAGTGTGGTACGATTTAGGAAAAAGACGTCCCGCTAAATAATTGAAGCTAACCTTTAAAACATTATCAGCATGTTTTATAAACTAAATAGAAATAAATAATATAACATAGCTAGTTTTCAAAAATATATAAGACTACCTCAGAAACTGTAGATTTATATTTAATTCAGCCGATTAAAATCGTTTAAAATTGACATCAGACTTGCCTGATTTCTTTGTGCTTCTGTCATTCACAAAACAACACTTCATGCGAATGACTTTTTGGTCCTACTTTATCGACATAAATAAAAGTTCATATCTTTACCACCAAGAGGCATCAAAATGCATTAAATTTTAAATAAAAGAGGTGGTACGATTTAGGTGACCAGTACGCATTTGGCAACTATCCCCTACTATTAAAGGGTAAACTTGATGTTGCCGGCGTGAAATGAAACGGTGGCCGAGCCCCGTGTATCAAATCGCGTAAATTAGGTTGTCCCGCGATCAATTTCTCGGTATTATTATTAATAACTCCGGCGTATAGTTTCTCCGGTTTTGCTGGCCGCTCTCGCCGGACAACTTCCACGGTGCTGGGAAACGCTGAGAAGGGGCTAACTTCTATAATGCCGCAAACTGAGTCGGGATCTCGTTTTGAAGTTTCTCCGGGAACGTCTGACGAGTCGCTGGAAAACTGTTCATTCGCGCAGTCGGTCGCGACATTGGTTCTCTTCGGTTTCGAGCGATCCTGATTTTCTCGAGGTGCTAGATCATCCTCCGAGCTACTATTTCTCTCACTCGAGAAAGAGATTCCGTCAATCAAGATAACTACCACTGGTCCAGAAATAACAATCTGTCTTTATCTCACTCTCGCAATTAACCCCTGTCACTTCTAGTCCTTCTTCGATCGAAGACCTCAGTGAGAACACCGGGCAAGTTTATTTTTTTATGGAACTGAACACTTTGGGATAATAACCGGGCGAGTACATTCTTTAAAGTGATTCTACCGATTGAAATTTTACAAAGTTAATTGTTTTTTATTTCACAGTTTTATATATCCCTGATTGTTTGCTGCAAAAATTATCTAATTTTCAAAATCTGAACGTACCCGGTTTTTGCTGCGAGGGCTTCAATTGCACTTGTTCATGTAAAAAGGGATACAGGCAAAAGTGATGTGAACAATTTTTATAATTACAGGCACAGTAATGAAATTATTAGGGCCACAGTACGAACAATTCATTTTTCAATTGTATGACGAATAATGTTGCGTACAGTGATGTTAAATGTACATTGGTAATTTTCTTTACAAGTTACACACGATTTAGTTAAAATGATAAGGACTCTTTAGAGTTTCGTTTAAATCTTAATTTTAACTCCTTGCACTACGATTTATTTTACGGTTTCAGTGATTAAAACTTTTTTGTAATTCGCAATTTTCAAGATAAAAGGAGAAAAATTATATCTATTTTATGCCTACATGTTCTTCGATAAATGTACATTAGCAACGATAAAATAGAATTTTATTTCGGTTTATAGGAAATGAATAACATACATGTTTATTAGACGCAAGGGCTTAATGCAATATTTTGATCAAGCACTGTGGAGTGTACATATGGGGTTCGTTACAGCTGAATTTTTTCCGAGCTTTCCAGTAAAAATTCATTCGTGATATATCTCTCTTGTCAATACTGTACATGGTAATATTATTCTCCAAAATCCTGAAACGTTGAAATTGTTGATATTTATTTTTCTTCACTGTACATAGCCTAATGATCTCCGACAATCACCGTCCTGGTTCGTTACACAGCGAGTATGTAAACACACGACCATAAACACTGCGTGTGCAGATAGTACACAGCGGATGTCCGCAAGTATTGTTATCTGATATTTACAAATCAATTAACGATATCGAATTGATATATTTTTCAAAATTCATTGTACGGCTTTCGATAGTGTGTACACAAAAAAAAATATTTAAAACCATTTCAAGCGTAAAATCCGAACGATCAATTTAATCTTTGAAATTGATACTCTCAAATTTTGAAAAGTGTCTCGCACAGAAGTTAGTCAATCTAGTAATGAATATGTGAACATATAAAAACTTCATTGTCGTTCCATGTGAAAAATTGAAGTCGCCCTTCATATTTTATATTCCGAACGGCGATGTTTTTTATTTATAGATCGTAGCAGGACCATCGGAACGATAAATTTTACAAAATTGAAAAGTCGACTAGATTTTCATACGAACTCTTGTTACACCGAAGTCTGCTGTGGATTAATTAAAATGTCTGTCGATTGCTAAACTTTTTTACTTGTTGCTGGCACTAATAGATACACAAAAAATGAAGTTCGAAACAGATTTTGGTAAATACTTATATTAGGGCTTCCTCACCGATTTTGATGACCTTGAAATATGACCCGAAATAATTCTCAACTGATTGAAGTCGTTTTAAGTTGTGACCACAATTTCAAATCTAACCCACACCTACTGCGATCACTTTTTGAGATGTTGAAACATTTTTGCGAATATCTCGGAAACTAAAGCTAAGAAGCGGTAACATGTATAGGAAAAAGTTGTTCAGAATGACCTTGCCAACATATTTCAAGGTCATCAAAATCGGTGAGGAAGCCCCTAATGTAAATAATTACCAAAAATTTTCCAAGTTAAAACCAAATTGGCTTTACCTTTTTGATCACGGTAGTCTATTCGACACGATCGTTGCGATCGTCACACGGACTACAACGGAACATTTCGCTGTTAGACGGCTCGGGCATTCGCGACATCATTTCCACAGAAATCCAGCATCGAGCGGGTCCTGAAGCGGTAACGAAGCCGCGCGTTGCGAGCACGCGTTCCAGTGCCGGGCCGCGTCGCTAAGAGAAAAAGAGAAATAGAAGAAAGGGAAAGACGTAGGCCGTAAGCGGGCAGTAATGAACGCGTGGCTGACACGTGATACAAAGAGGAAGAGAGAAAGAGAGTGTCGAGAGCGGTGGGATGAGAGAAAAGGAGCCGACAGGGGAGGAAGAAAGAAATATCAGAACTCTGTCGCGCGGAACCGGCGAAACTTGTCGTTTCTGATCCCTTCCGCTTTATGCGACGAAACCGGGTCAAGAAAATGCAGCGGAAAAATTCGTCTCTGCCTACGTAGACGCGGGAGATTTTCCTCGGGAAGTGAGTAGAAACTGGGCCGGCCCGCCTCGTTATCGAATACTCACGTTCTATTTTCTCGTTCCTCTGTCGGAGGCGCTGGGGGTGGATGGTGGGGTGGGTGAAGGGAGAGTACGGGGGTTGGAAAAGCGAAGGGGCGGTAGAAAATAGAGAAAGAAAGGAGAAGGATGGTAAAGGATGCCGTGGCAGGAGAAGACCTTCGGCCAGAAAAATATTCTCGGCTCTCCTTTGAGTTCGCCGCGAGAAATTCAAGGAACGTCGGGGAACGAGAGGACGACGAAAGAGGAAGAAAGACAGAGATACAGGGAAAGAGAAATAGAGGGGGGATGGTTGGAAAACGGCTCGATGGGATGGGGCGAGGAAGGGAGAGGAGAGAGAGGAGAGGGGTAGCGGTTCTAACAAGACGTTGCGATTCGAGATAAGACGGGGGGCGGTTTGCTTATGCCGTGGCCTCTCTCGTCGAGGCGCTCGCCTAACCCAACAGCTTCATCACGCGCTTGATAAACGAGGCGGCCGGCCGCTGGCTTGGGAGAAATCTAACCGCTCTTCTATCCAAGGTATCCGGCTATCGGGCCGGAGAGCCGAGTGCGGGGGTGGTGGTCAGCAAAGCCATGAGGGAGACGCGAGCAACGGCGAAGATCGGTAACATGCGATCCGTGCGATGCCGCCGCCGGGGTGCTTCGAGGTTGTTCTTCGTTCTCGGCGCAGCGGCGTGCACCGATCCGCTCCGGTCCGCTCGATTCAGCTTCCCTTCGGTCGACCGTATGCACACACGATTGCATGCGGTTGCATGTCGGGATGCGCACTCGAACGAGTGAATGATGGATCGAACCGGGCCACCATCCTCCTAACCAGCAGCAGCAGCCGTAAGAGCTACCTCCGCAATGGCCATTCTATCGTTATCGTCCCGGAGATAACGTTACAGCTTGAACCGCTGACTTCCACGGCCTACGTTAGCCGAGATAGAGCATGGCTCCTCCCTGCCCTGTTACTCTCTTTTTACTTTCCAGCTTTTAGACGCGCACACCTCTCTCCGCACACAGGTAGTTCCTTTCTTCGTCACCTTCGCGATACCGAAGCCACGCGAGCCGTCGAACCGTATTGTTATGGGGCCGCCGGGAATGCTCTTCTTTCGTCTCGAGTGAAAATCCATATCTACGGAGCTGGAACTCCGTCGGCAGGGTCTTTGGCTTATCGCGGGGCATCGCTCGCGTGGTTCGCGTGGGCTCGGGGAAAGACGGGCGTCCATTTCACGTCTTATCGCAGCCTAGAAGGCGAAGGATCCACTTCGCCCTCGTACCCCCCAACCCTCCGTCTGCTCCTGTTCCACAGGCCTAGCTATTTTCGCGACCCCTCGGAAATACCCCCGATCGAATCGACACCCTTCGTCGAGGATGCATCCTACCGCTCGCTTCCACTTCCGTGGTTTTAATTCGCCGTGTTATCGCGAGAACTCGGCCGAGGGGATCCCGCCGATCTCCTTGGTTCAGCTGGAATTAACCATCGGCCGAGAACCGGAGTGTCTTTAGCACCCCATAAATCTTTCCAGCCCTTTTGCTAACGAAACGACGCGACGCGACGGGTTGAACCGTCGTCGCAGAGACGTTCGAGGAGCTAATGACGCGCGGCGGGAATTCAAATTGGAAATCACGATAACCGACGAGACAGGCTGGAAAGTGAAATGATTTTGAAACTTTGCGTACGAGTGGAGCTTGTCGTTCGTAGTGCCTGTGAAATTCATTGTAAAGGTTTCGCGCAAAAGGTTTCGAACAAGACGTATCAACAGAGAACAACAAAAAATTTGGAAAAAAATTTGTCATCTATTTCTTTCACGATTTTTCAAATAGTACATCGTGTCTTTGAATTCTCGTAATCTCTCTCTACCGTTTGAAATGCTACCTTTTAATTTTTGTTATAAATGCATAAAATCCACAGTTTATCGAGAGTCGAACTATAAAATGGCTATATCTATCGCGAAGAAAATTTTAGTGGCGGTGCTTGTTTCGAGAGGGCGTGTGAAAATGCTTTCCTACGAAACGCATCGAAAATCGACATCAACGGCAGACACACCTGGAAAACGAGCCGTCACCTAAACAAATAAGATCCGAAGACAATTCAGTTGCTCTCTGAATCTCGGAAGGCACGCGTCGAGTTTTGCCGAGCTGTTGTAGCGCGAGTGAAGCGATTCCGGAAAATTCCTAGTTTTTAGTATCCCTAGAAAAGGAGACACACAAACAATCTCGCGCATGTCCCGAAGGACGAAATCCGTGGGATTAGACCACTGCCTAATTTCGGAGCGACGTTGGACGCCGAGTGAACGCAAGTATGAAACGGTGCCGCCAAAATAGAAACATTTTTGAGCTAGAACTATCGACAGCGTTCGAAGGTGGTTTTGATTTTTTCGGCATTTTTATCGCACCACTTCGAAATTTTTTACTCGATTTATCCGGCCGAAATTTATTGTAATGTTTCGGCCGCTAAATAAACTGCTGTCGAGTCACGCAGCGCACGCATTAGTACCGATAGGAAACACGCATTGTTCGTGTCGTGGAATAAATCCGCGCGAATCACGCGGCCGGCATTTAAGCGTTCAACAAAAACCCGTTACCGATTTCGCTACGACTCATTGCGAATTTAACCGGTTAATTAAACAACCGGCGACCGTCACGGCCTCTTTTTATAAATACAGGACGAATTTATTTCGTTAGGAATCAGGTTGCCCGTGTGTCCGCAATGATTTTACGGATCAGCCGTCCGCGCGGTCTCAATTCGGTACGCTGTTTCATTAAAAAAAAAGGTCAAACGTTTATTCATTTATGTTTCACGCACAACCAATTGAATCCAATATTTAGAAATCGAACCCGCCAATTAGAAACGTTTCTGTCGATGTCCAAAAATACGAGAGCTCTCGTGGCGCGGACGTGAAGTAGAAAAGGTCGGCATTAGTCGGACATCTACGGTCAACACCGTGCAATGAAAACGTCTGATGTATAGTATGTTGCTCTGTAACAATTACAAAATCTATGATACTAAATTGCAATATGTGTTTCAATGAAGAAGTTCATTCCAAAAGTTTCCTATATTTATATTAATATACAGTGACTCAAACAATTGATCAAATGTTCGAACAAAAAGAAAACAAGTCACAGTACACCTTTCTTAGAATCTTGCTTAAGACTGTTGATATATATACAAAAACTGTTAACATTGCGTCGGTACTTCACGACTGTTCAAGCCCTGTAACCGTACAAAACGAAAACTATGTATGTATTATAATAAAATACTTTGTAACATACATATCTTATTAACATGTGTCCAATTAAATAAAAATTGACACTGGGAACATTTGATCGATTCAGCTACTGTATATATTAATATATTTTCTATGTTTATATTATATTTTTTCTATAATTATAATAGGTTTAGCGATAGTCAGTCATGATTCAGGAAGAACAGAGCCGGCGAAGACTATGTTTTGCAGACTTACGAGCACGTTCGCTGTGCAGATTAGGAGGAGTTGGGCGGTGTGGTGCTAGGTGTCTTTTTCACGCAGACCTCGACGGTCTCGTCGTTGAAATACATCTTGCATTTCTCAGAGGTGGAACAGGGACACTGATCACCATTACCACCATTACCACCTCCAGATCCTCCTGATCCATTACAGCAAGGTGCAGCCGATGGAACCACACACGTTTGCACATCTTTATCGCCATCGAAACACCATCGAATACCCCCGACGAGAAGACATTCCCCTAACTTCTTCGCTTCTTTCGTGCACTCATAGAACTTGTGACAGTCACTCTCGTGGGCCACTTTAACCATCTCGTTATCCCCTATATTTTTTGGACAATCTTCTGCCTCGGAAAGAGCAATCACAGCGGCTACAACGGCCAACAAGCATAACCTTGGAACTGAACAGTTAAAAAACATTACATAATTAGTAGCGCAAGATTTTCTATACAGTAAGTCAAACAATTGATAGCACACACTTTAAATCAGAAGAACTTTTTTTACAAATCGACCGCGCGACTTTCAGTTGTGTCTAACAAGCTAAAGAAATTAGTTTTCTAGATAGTGTGCAGTGAAAAAGCGTTCAGTCTGAATTAAAAGAATAGTCAAAGTTGTGCTTCTCACTTCCTTTTTATTTGGGCTTGTAACGAAACTTTAAAACGCGTGTGTCGTAGATTCATATTCGTCATATACATGCTGAGAATTTCATCGAAATTGTATCTCGTGTATTACGAGTAGCTTAGTAATCAAGACTGCACGTTATAATCACTATTTTTACGAAACATATGCGCACGTATTTTTGACCTCTTTCTGATTAAAATGAGCGGCACAATTTGCATCGTATTTGCTTGTTCTCAATGGACGATTTAGTAGAATCTCGATTATCCGAACCGATGACACTTTGATTCTCCATTATCCGAATACAACATTCATTTGTACAGATCAGCAAAGACTCGACCTATCCAGTTAACTGTTCTATTATCCGACGACTCATATTCTTCTAGCTACTACGGATAATGGAGGTTCTACGAATTAAACAGGTGAACGTACTACAAATTGTGTCGTGTTTGGTATCGTTTTAATCAGAGAAACCTCCATTAAAAAAGTAATATCCGATAAAAACGAAAGAGTTTTGTTACGTGAGACAAAATATCCGATGAAATTCATTCGCTTTCCAGTGGAACGTGAAGAGCTCTGCGCGATCTGATTATTGATTTCGTTGGACCGTCTTGAATAATTGTCTAACAGTGCGAGTACTTACATTTCATGACGAATGACGATCTGTTTCCGTGATTTTGGTACTAGGTACGCGTGAGTGTTGCCGACTCGACGAACAACTGTGGATCCATATGCAAAAGGAATCATTTTTATACACTGTGAGAAAGTCTTATCGGCGACCGGTTATGGGGATTTGTCGGATGGAAGCGACACATACGCAGTTTGGACAGCTGTTTACACAAGTTATGCGAACACGTGTGGTTCATATTCATTCATCCAGCGAAAATCCGTTCGCCGGTAACGCTATGTGTACATTTCGTTTGTCTTTCAATTGTCTTCCAAATAATTAATCGTTACGTGGTCCCACTATGGTGGATCTATGGTTTTGAGTTGTTCGATCTCGAAATAAACGAAACCGTGTTGTATTTGAACATTCCGCACAGCGCCCTCATTATGCGTTTCTACCGATTCCGTCGATTTCTGTTCGTCGAGGAATCCGAATTATATTAACTTTGGGAACCGACAGTTATAATTCGATGGCAGTAGTTCTTCTTAATAGTCAACGGCGCAGGTGGTAGGCAGAAGACACCAACTTCGTTTGTTTATCTTTGAATAATCTGCTACGATTCAAGCATCCTCTGCTTATCTTTTAATAGAGCGTTAATTAACCGGTGATTAAAAATAACGCGTGGAAATTTCGGCAACTTATGTTTGCATAGAGACTGTGTCAATGCAGGTGTTCAAAGTGACGACTTCGGGTACCCTTGTTCATGGTAAAACAAAATCTTCGTGTACCTTAAAATATACTAAGATCCTTAACAATATTTAACTGCTGCGGCCGTTAGTTTGGACCGTTTATTTTGAAAGTGGTGTGACCTTTAAAAAAAAATGAGATATGACGTAATTTATGCTTAATTTAGTGTAAACTTTTTGTTTATAACTAGTTAGTATTTGATATCTTAAAAAATGCCAATGCTTTGTTGAATTTAAAATTGGCCGGTAAAAGAAATTGCGTAACCATTAATTATGAAAGTGGTGCAAGTCCATTTGCAGCCTGGAAATATATATATTATTTTAGTTAAATTCGTCTAAAAGAAATTTATATAATCAAATTACATATTGATAAATTAGTACAAACATTCCCAGACTTCACATAATTAACCTATATTTTTTAATCGTTAGATCTGCTAACATTTAATTTTCTCGAAACAAAAGAAAATGGACTTGCACCACTTTCAAAATAAACGGCCCAGTTATTTGCAAGTATAAAAACTGCAGGCTAAAATCAGAAATGCGTAAGGAATGCTATAAAAATGTAAGAATAAGTTTATGGTCTTCTCGGTTAGGAACAATTGAAATCTCAGGGTGTTTCGAATCGTTCTCCGTAAATTTAAATCTCTAATTTATTTAAAATTACAATGATTGTGATAGGAAAAATGGGAAATTGGTCATTTCAAATGGGTCGGTAATTCTAGTTTTAATCTGCTTTTATTAAAGCATGCACAGATGCTGCATGTTTTATGAGGATAAATGACTTTCCATTGGTATAATTAACATCCGTTTCACCTCCACGATCATATATTCGTCTGGCACAACCTAATTGTTTGCAATTATTCGAAGATAACTAACTACAGTTAATTCTAGGAGTGCTAAAGACGCTCCGAGTTCAATAATTCCAGCAATTTACAACAATAATGGAATGGGAATAATGATGCGTGGTACGGAGAAATTAACTGTTAGTCCAAAGAATTTCAACGAAACGATAATAGAAGGACAAAGTCTTCAACTCCTTGTGAAGTCTTCACTGTCTCATGTTTCATGCATTGATATGCTTCTCATGAATGGATAAAATCCACTACCGACAGGCATCACTTGAATGAAAATTAATAAATATTTTCAAAACTCAATGGTTTCTATTTGCAATAATGTTTGTTCGTTCTGAATTAAAAGAATAGGAGGATATGTTTCCAATATTATTATCCTCGTGCCACTAGAATATGGTGATGAGCACGCAACAGTAAACGTAAACGTGCAGCAAGTCGAAATTCTCCGTTCTGTTCTGTGAAATGATTAAGGATAAAGAGGTCGTAATCGTTGTAGCCAAGAAAATCGTACAGCAAGGGGTTGTGGTTTTCGCATCGCGGAAAATAAGAACGTGAAATAATAAGAATTCAAAGCTCGCGATAAAGGCGAGTATGTGTGTGTGTAAAACGCGGCATATACGGTACATAGTCGGGGAGCCATGAAACCGAGGTTAAGTGTGACAACGAGTACTCTTTTCCCAAGGCGAACAATACTTTCATCCGAGCCTTGAAACAACAGAGTTCACAAGAGCGGCCGACTGACTGAAGCTATTTTCCTTGGCTCGTAAAAACGAATAATGGGCCGCGAACCCGTCGCGTTGACCGTTGTAATGAATCCGTTATGGCGTCTCGCTTGCGGCACGGTGTCGCGCACGGTTCACCCGCGATAAAATAGTCGGTCGCGACGCGTCACTGCCGGCCCAAAGTAGCGGTCGAAATTCGTCGCTTCCAATAATCGTCTCATTAATTTGTCACCTCTAACAAATTCGCCGCTGCGTCATGGTGTCCGCGTTCCACGTCGCGTCGTTTTACGCGTGATCGTTCCATTCTTCGCCGATCGAACCCGTTTCCGCTCCAGAAACCGGAAATGTCGTCCATTCTGGTAATTTCAATCGATCCGACAACATTTCGCACGGAAAAAGCGATCGAAAAATTGTTTAGAAGCACTGCACAGACTCACGCAAGTGTTCGAACGCCCTTGAAAATAGCATAACTTTTTTTTTCAATTGGATCAAACGATCTGACATTTTTTGAGCAATTAGAAGAATTGGTTTTCCATGTGATGTGCGAAAAAGATTTTTAAATAATTGCAATTGGTAAGAATTACATGAGAAAATAAAAATGGCACACTTTGCACAACTTTTTTATTTGAGCCTGTAATGAGAATTTAAAATACACGTTCTGCAGATCTATGTTAATTGAAAATTTTGTCGATATCGATTAATATACACGCGAGCATCAAGTAGTTAAAAGTGGCGAAAAGCTTTGATGATGTTTTTCTCATACATTTTCTTCAAAATATTTTTGAAGATTTTTTTCCAAACATATTTCTGATTAATTCTTCTGAAACTGAGCAATTGAATGACGATTTTGATACTCTGTCACCAGTCAATCATGTCACTAGTTCTTGATTTTTATTTTAGAATTGTTGAAATCATAAAGACGCTTCTAGTGGAATTGATTATGAATGAATTAAATTAATTAATTTTAATGAATGCGACGAACTTTTAGTGTTAATTACGCCACTTTGCTTGTCAACTGTTTTACTGAAGAAACGTTTTAAACATAAGTTACTCGGTTCAAGTCCATTTTGCTATCAGATAATTGGTTCTCCTGAAACAGTGATAGTCATACCAACATACCCCGGAGTGTTATCGCTCGAAAACTTAAACAATTTTCAACTTTCTGACAATGTGAATCTATAATGGTGAACTTATTTACCTTATTACGGAAACCATATTTCTCGTCCACGTGACGGATAATATTATCTGCAGCGTTGCTAAATATATTGGGTTGGAGCATGAATTCGTTCGGTTGTGAATACAAATATGCTCCGATTTTAACGATTTGTAAATAACCGTGATTGAAAACAAATCAGTTGTTGTCGGGAATAATATAATTGGATTAAATATAGTTCTGTACTTTATTAATGAATGAAAAGAGACACCAAACATAACTGAACGTATTTATGTTACACAACCCAATGGATTTGCAATTTCCAAAGTTCAATAGTTCACGAAAGAATAATCAAGGTTCAGCAAGGTATCAATTTGTTCTTTTCATATAAAATCTGTGTAAGTGACTCTGGCAATTGGCTGGTCCGCTGTTTAATTAACGGTTAAAAATATCATTCTGCTGATCAAGTGATAAAAAACGCGCGAACGGTGCTTGATTGATCGTCGAGGGTGAATGAACGTGGGCCGAAATAGAATGCGAAATCTGCGTTCAAAATTAGGTAGGGAGATGCTGAAGAATTCATCCACGTCGTCTCCTTCCACGTGAAGTCGCTGCTTTAATCGGATTAACAGATAGAACTCGAAATTTTAATCGGGTTTTAATATGCAGATGTCTCGCCATTGAGCACACTCTGTCGAGATTAATATTTAGCTTGCTCCAATGGATTTAAAAGTGTAGCTATATTAGAACGTCAATTACACTGACAAATATTCGCACATTAACAGATTAAAAATTTCCTGATATTTTCAGGACAAGAACAGGATGGGATTAATTTGTAAAAATATGAAAGAGACTATGTATGCGATGGTCCAATAGTATTCAATTTATTTCTTTTGTGTTCTATAATTCATTGGGTTTGTATGGAAATAAAAGGTCATTCTTATTCAATTAAACATACGTATTGTTTCCTACAATAGTCTTATTATTCAACAAAGTTCTTAATTCTGAATTCATAGATTATTACGTCACCAGTGCAACAGAAATAATTAACACCCACAATAATTGCTTCAAACGAAAGCTATTTGTTCGATAAAACTAGAATACCAAGATTTATCATAACGAATATTAGACCACGATGATTGACATTTTCGTACAAAAATTTCAAAACAGTGAAATTCGAAAAAAATTTTCTTTCCTTTCCTTATAATAGACACGAAGCAGGTTAAGATCAAACAGACAAAAAATTCATTTTCCTCCATTACTTACAATATCACGATTAAAGCTGGATTACGATTAAAGCTTGATCGCGATTAATAAAATAATAATGAAAATCAAAACCAGTCCGTTTAAATGATAAACAATCGTAATTAATAGTATCGTTTCCTGCTACAAATAAAACTATTATTAGGGAAACGTATAAAATTCACGAGCGATCAGCATGTTAATAACACAACGTACACGGCAACGCTAATCGCAATATTGGATCGCGATAAGCGTAACAAAATATTCTTTGCCCCAGTTCGTGCGGTAATCGCGATATTTCGCTATTTTATTTTAATAATGGTTTTCCTGATCCAGGAAACACAGCTTGGCGATGGTAAACGGATCGAGAAATTTGAGAACAGGCGAAACAATTGTCCGGACAGAATAATTCAAATTTCAATGACATCTAGAGACGGTGATAGTCATTCCCACGTAACAGATTCAATAACTTGACTTTTAAGTTACAGGTAAAACATTTGAGGTACAGCTCGGACCTCAAACGCTGAATTTGTTTCATAAGTCGAGACTAAGACTTGGAGATTAAGACCAGATTAAGACTTGTCTCCCCACTCTACTAATGTCACGTGACTAATTCGGTAGAGAGAGAGCAACTTTTTCCCCGAGGGGAGAAAGAACAATATAAGAAATAAATAATAACATAATATATATTTCATTTATTATAATATATATAATTATTTGCTTTCTCTCGAATTGAGATTCGAGTCAATTTCCTTGACTTGGCGACGAAACGGAAGTTTCCTAAAAATGGATTTCTTCTCTTACTAATCTTAATGGTTGCAAATAGTGTAACAGAGTAATATTAAATTAATCCGATATTTCTCTATTCTATATCATATCTATTTCTCTACTCATTCTAGTCATAAATATATAAAATTCGCGGTCTAGTTGTTACAGTACGACAGATTGAATAGGAAAATAGTATTTTTATAATTAGTGAAATTATAATTGGTCGTCTTAAACTTTTGTCCGAGGCTGTATCTCATTCGGCCACCTGGCACAGGTCCTCCGGTCGAACTTTTTCGATGAAAGTACCGGATGTCCGATATTTTCGGCTCCCTGACATTTTTATTCCGCCGCGCCATATTGCTTATTCATCGGTATCGGTACGTATCCTTCTAATTGCCCGTCACATTCAATTTTTCGTTTAATTGGGTTTCGCGCTGAACCCGGCTCATTGTTCACGGTCGAACAAAAACGCGGTCGTAATTTCGCGAGGTAAACATCCTACGGCGGAATAATATTTTTCATCCCGTCGAATTTACCGTACAATTCGATCGCCGGAAGTGACGCCGCGGGAACAGCACCGCGCAAGACTCCGCTCCCGAAGAAGATGGCTTACGATTAATAGCAATTAGCCGTTGTTGCCCTCACCCGTCCGATCGATCGTTCCCATTGTAAACGGTTAGTCCATCTCTCTAAGTGAGTTTCATTGTTCGTGCGATGGTCACGATGTTTGCATGTCGATGATTCAATTGATAAACAGCACTGCCTGTTAGCTAACGTGGAGCGATGTTGATTTTCTACGGAATAACAATATTATTTGCCGAATAATAAATTTATCGGCGACACAATACGCATCGCATCGACGCAGCGTATCGTCGATTTTTAATCGATTTTTCACGCATAATCGAAGCTTCCGGTCCGTCGGTTTGAAACGGGAGCAAAACGTGATGCTCAAATCGTTATAAAAAGTGCAGATGATGTGTGCGCCTGTTTTCTGTTGAATCGTGGACCTCCGTGCATTTGTATAACAGAAGAAAAAACCGTGGAACACGGGACATGGCGGAATTTAACATAATTTCTACTGAAGTGGTTTGCAAAGGAAATAAGAATTTAATTTCCATCTCTGTAAGGTCGTCGAGGAAACTATAAATATGAATAAAGTCCCGCACGTTCTAAATATTGTCGTTAAATTTTGCGCATTTATGGTAGAAATCGGTAGGTCAGAAAACTAGATGTTTCAGGAATTTAAGAACACCAACGAATTCTTTTGCAACCTATCGGAATTATTAAAGGAAGAAGTACATTTCTGCTTGGCGTCTGTCTCTCGCGCAGCCGAGTCAGAACATTTTTATTTTGCGTCCGCAGTCTAATGATCATTAACCTCTTGCTTTACGATTTCTTCCTCAATTACTCCCGTCAGACCCGCTTTACCTCTCATAAATTGCTAAAAGGAAAAGGTCTTCTATATTTTATTGTATATGTATTGTGAACATTAAACGTTAATAATGGAAAAATAATCATCCTTTACCACTGAATCCTTTCGAGCACGGAATTATTTTCTGAAAGAAAATGAAGATTGTTGATAGCTAATTATTTATTACATTACAAAGAAAACATATGGAAACGAAGTCGCGGTCAAATTTTAATTAGACTGCGGATCTTTATACGCTTATAGTTTCGGAAAATTTTCAAAAAATACTATGATATAAAATTCCACAGAATTTAGTACGATTTTGATTTACTCCAGATCTACAAAGGTTACTACCACTGAAAATTAGATTTTATTTGTTTCCACTTTCCTAAAAGTTGCTTACGAAAATTCAGAAATTTCATAAACATCCGCAGTCTAGTTATTATTAATCTCTAAAGAAAAATTAATATTTACCTGGCTGATAAGATAAGCGACTAACCGATATAAAACAGTTTAAACGATGAATTTTGAAGTTTGCCATTGTTGTGTATGCTGCTTGTGAAATTTAGTAGCATTAAGTGTAGAAATATTAATCGCTAAATTATATATTATTATTTTATCGAGTATTTACAATTTTTAAAAACATTATAACACAATAATTGAACGTATATTCTAATCATATCTCTGTCAGTATAGTTCAGCAAAAACCCATTTGATTTTCCAGATACTTAACACGTTTACTGTCGTGTCACTCGGATACATGCCTCAGTCACGGAATTATTTCTACAGATTTAAAAATAAATTTAAGAGTGATCTAAATTTTCAATTTTAATTTCATTAAATAAATTACTTCGATTTTCGAGGTCATTGGCAGTAAGTGTTAATAAAATAAACTGAAACCGAGTTTTTGCTATTCTTATTTTTATTTCTTTATTCATTCCTTTTTCATTTCCTATTTTCTCTTTCTTTGGTAACTTTCTATTCTATTTTTTCTCTGTTTTCTCTGTCTGTAACGTTACAATTCTCCACGACTATGGTTGTGGCCTACGATCACAAAGTTTCGCTAACCAAATCTTTAAGAGCGTTAAATACGAATCAGTTTTACATTTAACAAGATCAAATTGAAGATTACCAGAAAGAAAAAAAGCCGCTATGTGCACACGGAATAAGTGATCACAGTTTTAAGCCGCTAAGAAAATGTTAAGAAGATTGCATATCTATATAATTACAATAACAATGTATATATTAAAATGGTGATTTTGAGTGGTATATAAAATTGTGTGACAATGGCTATAAAAGATTTTGAATTATTTACGGTATAACTTTCGCACCCTGTTATTTTCGACCCCGGCCTTCCCCTACGTTATTCTCACGGGTCGTCTGTAGCCTGTCACGAAGAAACCCGCGGAATACGTATATTTTACTGTCCCCGGTAAAATTTCGCAGAAGGAACTCGTTTCATAACGTTTCACAGTCCGCGCCGCGCCGTTTCGCACAATTGCGCGCCGGATCCGCGAGTCTATGGTTTTCGGCGGAAGAACGGATATTCAAACATTTAAATTGAAGCGAATGGATGGGACTCTTTTCACATTGAAATCAAGCTATATATTTCCGGCGAAGTCGGTCGCTCGCTGAACAACATTACACTCGGTGAGATAGTACCGCGCGTATTTTGTTTCTATTCTTCCGCTTAGAAATTCATCGCTTCAGATTTTCAATGTTTTCACCGCCGCGCCTGCTTCGGCCGAATCAGCCGGCTTGCTCGACGTCGTTGCATTCGCTGTGTACACGCATATTTGTAACGCTTACTATACAACGAGTATAATTAAAGATTTTATACATTTACGACTAAAACGAGTAGGCCAAACTCGAAACGGTATCAGGGTAAAAGGAGCTTAAGAGAATCGGTACATTATCGACAACTTATTAAAATTATTAGAGGGAGAAACAAATTTTTATTTGGTTTCAGTATTTTGCAACTGATGCGGACCATTTCTATTTTTCAGAAAAATCTGCACTATAAGTATCGGCAACTTATTGAAATTATTACAGGAAGAAACAGATTTTTATCTGATTTCAGTACTGACGTGGACAACTGTTGTTTTTCACAAAAACTCGCAGGCTAATTATCGCCAACTCATTAAAATTATTAGAGGGAGAAACGGATTTTCATTTGGTTTCGGTACCATGCGATTGATGCAGAAAATATTTATTTTAGAGCAGCAAATGAATTACATTTTTATTCGATAAGAAATTAACAATTCATTAACGTTAACCGCACTACAATAGAGGTTTGGTCTGACGTGTATACACGTCAAACGCGCTTAACTGGTTAAAAAGGCAAGGTCTAATGAACTCGAAGTTCGGACTGTGACTGTTGGTCAGGTATACAAAAATGACCTTTTTGCTGTTTCACCCCACATAGGAACTCTCTTGGAGTAACAAATCGCATGCTTAAAATTTACCTACCTGAAAGTTTATATTTTATTATAGGTTTTGGCCACGTTTTCCGGCTTTGGGAGCACTGTGCGACGTGTTAACACAACGCTCTTTGTGCTTCGAAAAACTGTTAAAGAGAAAATTTTAGCATTAATTGTCAGAGTGGTTTATCTCTCGACAGATTAGATGGATTAATTAGCGGCGCGTGTATCAGTGGTCGGGTACGGGCAAAGACACGTTCTTCTGTCCGTGGGTGGGCATCATAGCCCAGGCGCGAAACACAGGATCGATGTAGTTGCCGGTCTAATCTAGACTCTCCTTTGACGGCGGCCACCGATAGTGTTTCGTGTTTCGGCGAGCAGGCTGCGACGTAAAACGATAGTACCGATCGTCATTATTGGAAGGGGAGAGAGTAAGCAATTTACGGCTTAAGTGTCAATCGTAGGGCGGATACCAGCGGCGCGGCTAATTCGCTTTGATTCTTAGCCTCTTGCTCGCACGTACTCTTCCCACACACCCCCGCGTCCATACCGTAGGCCTTTCGTGCCGTGAACTTTGTGGCCGGGGAAAGAGCAATTGCTGCCCTCCATGCGGACCGTGCTACGAGACAGTATGATTAATCGGGAATTACTATTGCGGTGGAGATCGCGGGCTGCTCGATACACGACGACCGGGCCCGACTGAATGCACCCCCGTAAATTCAGATCCTATCTGATAAAGTTTCTGTCAAACTGCACGTTATTGCGGCGAAACTTTCCCGCTCGCTTCGCTATACTCTTCCTCGCGATACATTATAGCCTACGCTACCATATTAAATGGAACATGCTGTTCCTTAACCCCAGGCAACTCACCTTTCCTAGAAACGACGATCAAAATGTTTGTATCTTGTGATATCCGGGGTACATTAAATTGGGCAGTTCGGGGTCAAAAGTAATAATTCAAAATTTATTGCAGCTAGTATCGCACTGTTTGGATATGTTATGCAAAACTACTGTTCCGGTATACTGTAAACTGCTCCGGTATACTGTTCTCACTAATGTTCTAATCGTACATTATGACAGGTTGTGGAATTTGTCATTTAATTCTCTATAAGAATATGAATAAAAAATATATGATTCTATTTAAAAAAAAATATCGATGAAATCTTGTTAAAAAAAATGACCATGAGAAAACATTTTTACCATCATCAAATAGAGATATTTATGTAACATACGTCGCCCGAATTGTAGTCCCCTGACAATTGGCCAGTCCTATTTCACTCGTCTGACCGTACATCATGCGTGTATTACTTGCCCCGGGCATAACTCATCTTCATTCTACTTGCCCTGATCATTTGTCACACTTATTTCACTTGTCTGACTATAAATCGTGCCTATTCTACTTGTCTGACCATTGGTCGCGCGCTCCACTTGTGCGATCGTAGTATCTGGTACTATAATATGTTAACGATGATTATGGTTTTGATGCACTGCTGGCCGAAATTTCTATTGGGTTGTCCCAGAAGTTCGTTTTCGATTAATGTGCACAGCGCAAATTCAACCTAGTATTTTTTTAAAAAGTATGTAAAAGAAGCTTAGCAAGTAATAGAACGTTAACGAACAGATGGCCACGTTCTTCGTGTATGCTCGTATTATTTAATAACACTAATGATTAGACTGCGGATCTTTATGCAAAATAAAAAATGTTTACATTGATTACAAGACGCAGGAGCGAAATAAAAATTTATTTCTTCGTTTAATTATTCTATTAAGTCGTAGCCATTTTTAGTATGTCCACTGCTTTAAATTGTAGTTACTTATTTTTGTCATAATTGCATAAAATCCGCAGTCTGCTAATCATGCACAGTGCGAAAGAAATTTTTGGACAACCTAATTCATAAATCTCAGTTAACCCTCGGACTCCTGCGAGTTTTAGACCTATGCCGGAGTCATTTCTGACCCACACCGTATTCCACTAGTTTTCTTTCGATATAAGGCGATGGTCCGGGACCGGCTTTCGTCTTGTTTCGGATTGAAGAAGAAGAAGAAGAGAGGATCAGTTAATTATTTCGAATCAGTTAATGCTATGATTAACTTTTGAAATATTATTCATTCTCAAAATACATAGTGGTTCGCGAAAGTGATGGGCGAAATTGGACTACATTTCCCTGTATTTCGCTCGACGGAACAGGGAGAAAAGGATAGAAGAAAGCGGGCGCATCGCCGAAAGCGTGCCTAATTGAAGAAAAGTTATATTGCCCCAAGGGCGAATGGGGTCAAGGTAAATTAGGAGGGCGCAGTGTTCGTCCGAGTTGAGCCTTGACGCTCCCAAAGGCTTATTTGAAACTAACTGGCCACCTGCTCTTGATTACCCTCGAATTTTTGGCAGCGAAACGCTCCGTTGCCGCGCGAAACACAGATTAAAGTGGAAGCAACACTGCCGCGGAACGATCCGAAACGAATCGCGCGCGCGCGTGCACGCTGTTCGTGTTCAAGAATTATACTAACTTCGAATTATCTTTGTTACAGGTAAGACGCCCGCAGTAACTTCGCATGGAGTTCGTTAACAAAATATTTGAGGAGAGCAATTGCTTCAGCGAGTAAGTAGATTATACAAACAGCTCGTATTGCCGTTTAATTGCGATACCTTTGAAGTGTGCCACGTCGATATAATTTCAGAAATTAATTTTATTAGAACAACCGTATTTGTAATTAATCGTTGACGGACAATATTCGACGATATACGAAATACAATTTTGCTTTTAATGTTGCTGTTGTTCATTCTGTGTACATAATGGTAAAACTTTACAAATATTGTTAATGTTTCATCAAATTATTGTGCTAAAATACGAGTCACTAGTTTGCATTTCACTGGAATCACTAGGTTCTTGCGTGTAATATATTTCTGAGAAGCGTATGAGAGTTAAAAAGTATTTTTGCGTATACCTCGGAGAAGTTGTTCAGAGTATTGACCTTGACGATATGCAGGATAATTTCGGGAGAGATGCACCACCTTTTGTTTTCTGTTTATAATGTATAAAGTTAAATGAGTAAAACACTTTTATTTCAATATATATTAATGTGCTGTTTAAAAAGGTTCGAAAAAGTGCATCCCTCTCAGACAAAATCGTAAAAAAGAAACCATTGTCACTATTTAAGTCGATACTGATCGTTAAAACCATACGAAGGTAACCATACCATAAGAAGGTAATAACTAGACATCGGATCTTTATGCATTTATAGCTTATGGAAATGTTAAAAAAATGCTATAATATAAAATTCGAGAGAATTTAACACGATTTTTATTTGCTTTGGATCTACAAAGGCTGTCCCCATTAAAAATAAAATTTTATTTCATTCCACTTTCTTAAAATGTTTCTATAAAAATTGGAAATTGCATAAACATCCGATGTCTAGTAATAACATTTGTACTGACCACTTGCAAAAATATTTCATCAGAAGTTTGGAGCACTAAGAAAGTTTTTATACTTCTGCTACACATAAATAATATAATACACGTGTTCTTCGTTTTGAGATTATTTGAATGATAACAGAAAAACACAGTTGAGAATCGTCCAGTACTGGCGCAATAAAAACAGGTGCATCCCACCCTATTACGTTTCAAGATCATTGATAATTACCAACATTTCTAATGATCGCCAGAGTTAGTGAAGTTGATTTTCGCGGAAACGAGGCGTCAGGTGAAAAACTGAATATGACTTCATACTTCCGCCTTGCTTTTCCTTGTAGAACCACCCTCTGCACAGTTGCACCGTCAGGACAACCTGTACAATTTCCTCGCAGCCTGCATACTGTACATCTCTAAATCAGTATCTTTCAATCTCCATTCCAGCCGGTCCGCCGTTATCTTTCAGTTGTACACATTTCCGTCGGCATTATTCACGTGTCGTTCCTGTGGTATGGCGTTCCCCATATTGGTACGCGAGTCTGCACACCGTCGAATAATTGTTCCTAAAACGGCGGCCTTTTCCCGGAACGATCGACGGTCCCGCTCGTCTAATTCGGCCCGGGCGTGTTCGTGGCGCGGCGGCAAAATAGGTTGGATTTGAATAATAGTTCTCTTACATCCGGTTCACACTAGGGACGCGTGCACGGACATGCAAATTTTGAGTAACTGTTTTAGAATACGCGCGGCGGCTCGTAAACCTCGTCCCGGCACGGTTTTCAGCCCGACATGCCGGGGCCCGCCTATATAATATGTTAATGACAGATCATTAGATCCGACCGCACGTAAACGATCTCGTAGTGTACTTATCGTTCCCCTTTTTCCTCTGTTACCTTCCCTTCTCCTTCTCCTTTTCCTCTTTGATAGGAAACGAGTCCGGCTCAAGGCAGCTCGGGGGGAAAAAAAAACGACGGAAATAACGCGGACGGATAAACCGTATAATGTATGCTTAACGGTCCGTTTCATGCTCCCGCCAATGCCAATGAAACTGCAGTTCAAAGTACAACCGACCCTCCTATAATGCTGTTTCGATAGAACACGGTGTAAAAATCACGACGGTTCTCCTGTAACGTAATGCAACACGGTTTCCAAATGTAGCACGATTTATTGCTCTCCAATTACCCTTGTGTAACGCATGAGTGCAGGATAGTCGCGTTGTTTAACTGAGAATTTCATCTACAAAGAATACCAGAGTAGTTGCAAGGGTCGACTGACTATGGCAGCTCCTACGAACGTATCCGAACTGTGTAAACAATTAGTGGACCGTTCGAAAGAGGATTGTAAAGTTGTTTAGCCCCTTTCCAATAAATTTCCACGGAATTATAAAGTAAGAACGCATAATCATGTAACAAGCAACGAAGATTTTCAACCTATTGAAAGCAGAAAAGTGGGACCAGTAGAGATATGAAGAAAGTTGATGAAAAATTTAATCTCACTGCTGGAGATGTGTCCAGTATTGTTCTGACGTAAATACGTCGTAACAAAGTCGCCAGATCAAGACCTGTACCCCCACTCTAATTTAGTATAGGGTAACATTTTTCCCTCGATTCAGTAACAATGTATCTGTTTTCAGTAAATTCTACTGTAATTTCAATAAACCGAGAACTTGATGGTCCTCGAAACTGTGCGTTGGCAAAAATTTCGATTAAAGACTGTATCGTGTTATCCCGAGGTAAGATTAAGTGGCCAGTTAAACCGAAGGAATTAGGTCGCGTGAAAAAGGCAGCTATGGCCCGTAAAAATGCGAATCGCCGGAAAGAACGTCGGTGCGCGAGCAAGCCATAACGAGCAATAAATAATCCGACGATCGACGGAAAAGACGGCCGTGTAATTTTAGTCGCACACTTTCACGGCCGAACGGCTGCAACATCGAACGGGATACTACCGAGCAAGACGTTCGTATTTACAGGTCGAAGCGAGAGATAAAAAGGATCCCGAAGATACCGAGCCGATATACCGAAAGAATCGTAGCGCAGAGCTGCCGAAGTTTCGCGCACGCTCGAGCGGAAGAAGCCGGCGCGGCACTGCCGCTTCCCTCTTCGCGGAGATTAATTAAAAATGTTTCCATCATTAAAACGCGGCCGTTTTCTTTCCGGGTTCCCGTCGTTCGACCTCGTTCCGCCGTAAAAAAGAAAAAAAAAAGGAAAACGCGGCTCGCTATAATTTACAATTACAGGGGGTAAGCGTCGCGAGATTTCTTCCGTTTCCTATTTCTCCATTTTCTTTTTTTTCATCTTTTTATTATCCAGCGATGAAAACGTTGCGCGCAGCTGTAAAAATTTCACGGGCTCGCACGCCGCACAGTGCGAGAAACGACCGGACTGCGATCGCAAAATCTTTATGCAGCATGGCCTCTGCTTTATGAACTCTAACGAATTTTTTTAGCAGCTAATCGTTGCCGTTCTAGCGCAACGATGGTCACTTGGCGAGGCTAGTTATAGTTACGTTGTACAGTTCACTTGCAATTGCATAGTTCAATGTGCACTCTTGGAAATAAGTCAAAACCGATAGAAAAAGTACAATCCGTAGAATTCGATGGCTGCCCAAAGAGCTTGTAAAGCATTGAAGATTTTGTGTTGCTTTTAACAAGAAAAGGAAAGCGAATATTTTTGTTGTGATTTAAAATATTACGGAAATCGAATTTTTTAGAAGTTAATCGTTCCAGCGCAACGATGGCCACTTGGTGAGGCTAGTTATAGTTACGTTATACAGTTCACTTGCAATTGCATAGTTCAATGTGCACTCTTGGAAATAAGTCAAAACCGATAGAAAAAGTACAATCCGTAGAATTCGATGGCTGCCCAAAGAGCTTGTAAAGCATTGGAGATTTTGTGTTGCTTTTAACAAGAAAAGGAAAGCGAATATTTTTGTTGTGATTTATAATATTACGGAAATCTGTTTTTGATGGCCACTTTTGTTTCACTGTGCTCCACGCAATTTCTCTCGGTGGCCAACGACGTTGCCATTACCAATGCAAACAGCACCGGCGCGGCGGTTCGCCTATACGAGCGACAACGAGCCTTTCATGAACTTTTATTCGCGCGATCCTTACCTTTGGCAATCACGGGCGAACGGTGTGCACCGTGTGCAGAAGATCTTGTTCTATCGGGCAGAAAAACGCGCAACGGTCTGAGAATATTTCAAAATGAACGGCTCTCTATCACAAGGTACGTTTAATATTTTTATGGTGGATGTAGACACGTCCTTACGACAAAATTTATGCATCAAATTTAAATGCTCATAACTCCCGCAAAAATGGTGGATATCGCTGGAACGTCGTTCGAAAATATAGAAGTTCCGGCTTTTAGATGGCTTCTCCCGATTATTATTGATATCGCTTCCGAGCGATGTTACAGCAATACGAAGTGCACTTTGCAGTTTTTCGAAAATTTTCTTTGTTTGATTTTTCAGCGTCAAACGAAGCGAGCAAGTGTTCGTTGATTTTCGTTGACAGGATTTTTCAACTGCATTGCAAACGTTTGTTGTTTTGACCAGTAAACGGAGGAATCGTGAAATCTTTAGCCACCAGCAAAAGGAATTTTTTTTTTATGTGTATAATTAGTAGTATAAATGCTTATAGTAATGTAAATATCACTTTTGTAAAAAATTTTGTTCGCTCCACGCAACGTTTCACAGTCGAACGAAATTTTAAAACATTTTCAAAGCACTGAAAAGCAGAGCAGTTGAAATTTTGATCAAACGTTAGAAAGTAGCGTTCCCCCGCGTTTTCAAACAATTTTAAAACTGTATTCACGGCATTATTTCTGCCGGAATTACAACAGTATCGTTTTAAAAGGTAACTCGGAAGCCGACTTCGAAATACAATATCCGATACTCCGACCGGGAACACTCTCCGAAATATAATAAGTACAACAAAATTATTTAGAACGACGTAGTCCGGCGGGCCAATACCGTTTCATACCACTCGCTGTCATCTATTTGCGCGGAGACGGACATTTTAATCCTCTGTACTGACACATTACGCGGAAACTTCTAACGAGCGTCGTTGCGAACTTTGACACACTGTGGCTCCATTTAACTGGAAACGTTGCAGTGCCTCGTAAAACGTCGACGATGTGAAAAAATTGTTAGTGCAAAAGTTGTTGGCGTAGAGGGTGACATGATGCGATGCGAAGAGTCTTTTGTGTGTATGACAATATGTAAGGAAAGTACTCCTTCATTTCTGAAGTGTGTTACACGGATGATTTTAATGTTGACATTGTTCTTACCTTATTGTTCTGACTAATTTTTATTCTTAACGTTTCTCAAAGCTTCACGGGCACTGATGTGATAATTCACCTGTTGGTATATTTTTGTTTTAATCTGCTGTGAAGAAATTTGTAGGGAGTTGATACTAGACATTTTTTAATAGGTGAAATCAATTTGAGGCATATTCTAATTTTTATGAAGTAATTTCAAACATTTCTACGTTCTTTAGGTCAGTCCGTTAAAGTCAATTTAGTCTTAAGATATTGGCAACTAACCTCAATCGCATGATCATCGTAGTCTCTCTCGATCCGTTATAATAGGCTGTGCCATCACGGTATTACAATACATCTGTAGAATTAATACATTCATCTAATTGTCTCGCATTTCATCGTTTACAGAAGGGTATTCATTTCTCCACACGTTGACGAGAAGCAGATTGCTTGATGAGATTTCAGAGTCTAGTAAAATCCAGTAACCACTCACCTCAGAACTCGATCTGTAGATCCGTAAAAAAGTTATGACAGACTGGTAACACTATACACTGATTCCAAACGTTATTATATATTGTGGTTGGCGTATTACAGAAATGAACATTTCGACACGTTGATCGCCGAGAGTGAGATGGCGGGGTTGTGCATTAAAATTTATTTGAAACCTCCACAGTTTGTTAATGAAGTCATACATCATAAATAATATTCTCTGGATTCGTATACAAGCAACAATCAGTAGAATTGTCAAAAAAGTTCCATCAAACATATCAGACTAGAGTGTAAAAACCCCGACGCTGAGAGAATAGTAAATCTGCTAAATAACATGAACTTACAGTCTGCTAAATTTATAGAATAGTATAACAAATCTCGCGCAATTTATAATCCTACTAAAATTGTATCAAATACTGTAAGCTATAAAATTTATTTAGCCAATGGAATATAAATAATCGAACAATTGTACAGCGTTGCTAATAACTAGACTGCAGATCTTTATGCAAAATAAAAATTGTTTGCATCGTTTTCATGGAGCAGGAGCCAAACTCATTCTTCTCTTAATAATTTTATCAACCCATTTTTGTGATAAATTCATGCAGTCTACTAATGACCTCCAATATGCAACGTTAAAAATTAATTTCAAACAATGAAGAAGATTCCGTTCAGATTTACGATTCGAGAAGAGCGATCCACGCAGGAAGAACCGTGTCAATGAAAGCTGGCGCTCCTCCAGAACCGCGCCCTACCCTGTAATCTCGTCATCCGTCACGGAGTAGCGGTTCCAGAGGGATCAATCCGATCCCCTAACAGTTGCGCGGCCTCGATTATTATTGTACCGCGGAAATCACGGAATGATTGCGAGAACAACAAGGGGAGCGGAGATCGAGGCGGCTCTCCGGTACACGCAAATCGCATTAAACGTCCATTAGGGGATCGGTCGACGCGCGGAAATTATAAGAACTGTCCTGGTGGCCGCGGGAGTCGCAGTAGTTTCGCAATACAGTGGTACATGGTCCAATTTACGCGAGTCAGCAGTCCCAACCTTCTCCCACCACTCGGTGTCTTGAGCTCGGCGAACCTACCACAGTGAACAAGGATAGAGGATAGATACAATGCATGACACGACTGGAAAAAGTAAACATGGAACGAAGAAAATATTATTCTCAGTCACCATCGTCCTACCTGTATGATTGTAGCGCCGATGGATGGTTGAGATTCTTCCGATTAAAATGAGCCCAAACTTGATGTAAATCGGGCTAAGTTCATCGATTTAGGTACTGTGCGTGCTCCGCAAGAAGTCCCGCGGAAGGAGTGCGGGGAGTATGTGACGTCGTAGCGCAAATGGTGGGAAGATGAGCGTCAACGGTGGGGACAAGCGGAGTAAGTGGGGAACCCGCTTGGGGTACCCGTGTCTACTCCCGCGAGACATCTTTTGAAGCACGAACAGTACCTACATCGATGAATCTAGTCCGATTTACATCGAGTTTGGACTTATTTTAATCGGAAGAATCTCGGCTATCGAATGCTGCTACAATTGTAAAGATAAGATGCACTACGACCACGTGTTCTACTGTAGGTACATCGACCAACACCTCCAATACCATACAGTACATTGATATCTCATTACCAGACTGCAGATTTTTATGAAAAGTAAAAATCTTCTCAGTTAATTCCAAGACACAGAGACTATATAGATATCCATTTCATCTCTTAACCCCTTGCCCCATAATATCGAGTCAGACTCGTGATGAAGATTCTGAACAGAGTCTAATGAGTATGTGTGTTATTAATTTCCCTTATATATCCTTTGGAGAAAACATTGGCATACAATGGATATAGACTATCTTTATCTTTCTGTGAACTTCTGAACAATGAAGAATTTCTAATAATCACAAAATAAAAAATAATTTTAATGGATTGGAAATAACACAACAGCATCTTCAAAATCTCTAAATATTTTCACTGATCCGCACTTCGTCTATTTTATCAAGAATGGATAAAATCGCTGTCTGCTCATTACCAATACCACGCGTTACATTAGTATCAACTGTTAAGCTTAAGTCTTACAGTAGTCGGATTCGCGGCGGACGGGAGACAATCGGAGCATGAATTATTAAAGAGACGCGGCGCGGTTGGAAGGTGCTCGAGGCACGCGAGCGCGATCCGCCGTCGAAATTTCGACGAGTGGACCATCGTCAGCTTAATTGAGTACTCGATGCATCACGAGCATCCCTCGGCTGTTTAACATTGGCTTTCCGGCGGCGGGGAAACCAGGCTCCTGCCAACCGCCACCGTTGACCCAGTTCTCGCGACCGACTTTTCGCGCGATTCGATCCGATCGCGCGTAGCGAAAGCCAACGACGAGCGACGCGACGGTCCGCGACGAAGACGCGGGTCCCGAACAAGAATTAGGCGATTCCATCTACCAACCGCCGTCCACTGGCCCTACGGCTATCGAGCAGCGTACTTGGTAAAACGAGCGTGGAAACCGGGCTGGCTGAAATGGTTATATCGAACGGCGGATATTATTTTAGATCGTACACTACCGGACATAAGTGTTTACCCACCTTCAAATTTCGTTACTATTCAAATAATAGGTATTTTATTGTTATGAAAATGTCCGTAGCATTAAATCCTAATTATAAGGCTAATAAAAAACATCCAAAATATTCTGTACATACACAATCAGGTACTGTAAATGAGTTTACAGCTTTTTATGAAAAACGACAATTTTGGAGTTCAGGTAAAGAAACCCATTTTTCTGAAATTTTTATAACGTCCAGTAGGGAATATGAACGCAGTTAATACAGGTATCTTAGTCTTCTCAAATTTCATACTGCATTAAGCTTTCATACAGTAAACAGTTGATTTTCACGTGCCTAAAGAATTTTGCGAAAATTTCAAATAATGTCAGGGAGAAAAGAATTATCGATTGAAACGCGCGCTCTAATAGTGTCCCATCATAGCATCGGAAAAAGTAACAGAGAAATAGCAAAGTTATTGAAGCTGAACCGTAGAACCGTGGACTACAATGTTAAAAAATATGCGTGTGGGTAAACACTTATGGCCGGTAGTGTACGTACATTCTGGAAAATAAAATACAAGTGTGAAACGGGACAGATATCGGTTCCTGGAAATCCATCATGGCGTCCGTCAATTTTCTGCGAAACTGAAAGAAAACTCGGCGGGAATGTTTAATAAACTCATGGTAACTTACGGAGAACAAGCTTCGCACAGGATTTTAGGTGGTATAAGTCAAGGTCACACATATCGTTGAACGTGTTCTCGTCCTCTTAGTAGCGAAAATTGGTTATTCTATTATTTCATTGGACAGAGCATTCCTGTTCCATTTGTCTAATTATATTAGGGGGACCCATGAGTAATCACAATTATTTTGAAATGTAAAACACACTTTGTAATAAATTCAAGTTTTTATTTCTTAACTTACGAATATGATCCTCGGAAAGTACGGACGACGCCATTTTATTACAGGGTTCGTAAAAAAAAAAATTATACTTTTTAGAATATTTTGAACACAGGCTGCTTTACCGAAAACTGTAAAGGCATAACTAAAAAGAACTCAAAAGTACAGAACTAAAGGCAAAAGAAATTCTTTGCAAATAATTGATTACTTATGGGTACCCCTAGCAAATTATGTCTTCGTTTGTCTGCGCATGGATCATCCTCGATCTACTGACCAGACCCTATGCCATTTGTGTCACATTTCCAACCGTAGCCTACTCCTATCCTTTTGTGTTCCTAGTCTGCTTTTCGTGTAATAAATTAATATTCTATTTGCGTTCTTCGTTCAGCGAGGTCCCCGAGAATGAAGCAGAAACTTTTGCAATCATCCGACGTTTGTTTGACAGAAAACGATCTGGCATCGGTCTCTTGACTGCAGGCCGTCACTGTTCCGTTTGTCCGGCCACAGTTGACCCTATACTACTTATCCGATCGCGGAGCATCCGCCGTCTATCGGACAGATGTCGGGAGCCAGACGCGTCACCGTAACTTCGACCGCGACAAAAGTGACTGCAATAAATATCGCTTTCCGATTGCCGATCGGAAACCGGCGCCGCGACGCATCCGTCGGGCGTCCATGGTTCCGGCGTCGCCTCTTGTTCGCGACCGGCAAGATCCGCTGGTACAGGGGCAGAGCACAATCCTAGTATAACTCGAGTATAATCCCCGGCGTGGAATCGAGCGAGTCCGTGCAGAGGAAACGCTTCGGGAATCGGGAACGCTTTTTGCTTCCTTGGCGCTCGCCACCCTCGACAAATGGGAAAAAGGACTGCGAGAGCGCGCGAAGCGTAACGCGAAAACGGTTCCCGGCGTTATCGGAATGCTTTCGAACGGATCGCTCGAGCGGACGTCTCTCGCGATACATACCTCCGGCTTGAACACTTCATACCCTCGACGATGATGTCTAGGTTATCGGACGATCGTTGACCGATTAGAGCGATCCGCCCGAGCCCGAGATAACGTTCGGACGGATCTTATTCGATCGTGTTTGGCGAACGCTAACGCGAAAGACAAACGTGTGTCTTTCGAGCTGACATATTTTCTGTATCAAGATTCAACATGGGTGGAGCCGTGTTTGAGGATGCCTGGGTCGGGTCAGTGACTCATGGACGGCTTAGTCAGGCTTTCTTTCCCGTGGAGACTGTACCATGGAATATACCATGTTCACGAATTTTTTCGTAATTTTTTGTTCAGCGCAACAGAAAAAATACAGCACAATTTATTAAAATTATGTTTATCCTACATCAGAGTTGGGCAAATTTTATTTCGAATAACGAATAAGGAATAACGAATAAAGTCCCTGGATTTATTCGAGAATAACGAATAAGGATATCATTCGCCGAGAATTATTCGTAGTTTGCGAATAACGAATAAATCGTTATTCGTTATTCTCGAATAAATCCCGGAACTTTCATTCGTTATTCGTTATTCTAAATGATGAGAATAAATGCTGCGAATAAGCGCAGCCTTTATGGTTACGGGTAGGAACCGACACCCGACGCCAACACTCGAGTGACTCGAGGCTCGAGGCTTTTCGAGACGAGATCTCGGTTGACGATTGATGACATATACAATAGATAACTAACAGTGACCGATCCTAGGTTCGGGACTGGGACCTTCGTTATCTTTACACACACATTTGTTGCCACGATTCTTCGCTTCACTCTCTAGTCTGCACTCACACATTTATTCATACACATACACGTCGCTGGTGCGTGGCGTGCGTGCCGCGTGCGATGTCGATGACGCGATGTCATTCGGACACCATTATTCGCTGGGCTATTCGAATAAATTTTTATTCGCTGGGCTATTCGAATAAATTTTTATTCGCTGGGCTTTTCCGAATAAATTTTTGTTCGCTGGGTTATTCGAATAAAAATTCATTCGAATAAAAATTTATTCGAATAACCCAGCGAATAAAAATTTATTCGCAATTTTTATTCGCTGGTTATTCGAATGAAATTTCATTCGAATAACGCCCAAATCTGTCCTACATGTTCCCCTTGTGGTAGGGGTGCCGACTTGAAACTTGACACACGGGCCTTTTTTGGGTGCCCTATCGAATGGTATTATGGTACGTTGATCTGTGTACGATGGTACCCCCGTTGGTAAATATCGTACCTAAAGGGCATGACCACAGTGATGAGTAGACTGCGGATCTTTATGCATTTATAACTTAATTAAGTATAGAAAAATTAGGGGATGAACTGGACGGACAAGTGTGGAACTTTTGTCGAAAACACATTCAAGGAATACACTTTCGAAAACACATTTAACCCATTTGCATCATTAGCGCATATATACGCTCAATTTTCCTGGTCACTGTCATTATTCGTTAGCTAAAAAATAGAAATGGACGGTGTTATTGGAAATGAAAGTAGTAATTCTGATCTCTTCTTATAATGCTGAGATATGAAGTTCTTTTACTTGTAGTCATTTTTGTACTTAAATATAATTTAAAAAAAAAGTTTGGCGATAAAAGCCTTCCTTTCATATTTCCTTATGATGCAAATGGGTTAAGAAAAATATTGGAACGAGAATGAAATAATATGACAACAGAAAGTATGAAACATATGTTTCCTGGACGATATATGTCGCTGGCAAGACCCGTGTTGTTGACATATATCGAGAATATCGAGAAGATATTCTCTGAATATCGTGTCGTAACAGGGTTGACTGTAATTTGCCTCGTCGATTCTCCCACGAGGGATCAAACGCGATCAACGGGATCATTCTACGGCGGTGTGAAAAACTGTAATAGATCGTCTGGCGAGCGCGCTTCGAGTTGGTATTATAGTTTCCCGGCAGGGCTGTAGAGCTCTGGAGTGCAAAGGGTTAATAAACGATTCCCGGCAGCCCCGGACTTGAAACTCGACATATCCGCCCGTGAAACTGGGATTTACAGGATGCCATGAATTTCCATCGCGAATCTGGCAGCCGCGTTCGCAGGTTTCATGGTACGTTGGGTAATCAATCGGTCCGAGCAGTGATTAGCTCGTAAAGTTGTGTAACGGCCGTGGGATGGTACAGTAGCGCACCTTATCGCGGTGCTTTCGCGCTGTCTATGCGCAACGTCTGAATACTAGGCATGTGCGGGCCGCCCGATATTCGGGTTCGGGTCGGGTGGCAGAAAGTCGGGCGGGCTTGATTCGGGCGCCCGATACTTCGTGACGCATCGGGCTACCCGAGAGTTTCGGGCGGCCCGAACGTTTCGGGCTACCCGAGAGTTTCGGGCGGCCCGAGAGTTTCGGGCGGCCCGAACGTTTCGGGCTACCCGAGACTTTCGGGCTTCCTGCTCGACTTCGTCGGGCGGGTTCGGCAAGAATCGGACAAGTTCGAGCGAGCGAGTTATCGCGATACCTGAGATAATCTCAGTGACATTCAACTCTGCGTTCTTATGAAATCCATAATGGTAATAATGATACTTCTTTCATAACTTAATTAATCTTTATTTGCATTAAATTTTGAAATAATTCACGGTACGCGTGAAAAATTTAAAAGACAACATTTCTGGCATTCTGACAAATTTGTTCCTCCGAATAAACTTGTATATGTATCGATAACATCATTAAAATATCCTTACAAAGTTATATACACCTAGAAGGTATGAAAATAAGATAAATTATGACAATTTTTTACATTTTGTGCTGTTTTTATTGACAGTGATATAACTTACTTGTTATAATATACAGAGTGTCCTAGTAGGAACATTTGCGAACAGAAAAAATACTGAAATCAAAGTTTATTTTAATGAAAACGTTGTCTCGAGAGACACCAACATTATAGAGTGGTGGGGCTGTCATCGGAAAAGATTTCCAATTTTATCATTAGCAGCTCAACGCTACCTAGCTGTACCCGCGATACAAGTTACGAGTGAGCGCTTATTTTCTGCTTCGGGAAATATAGTTACTCAAACGCGGTCGCGATTAATAACAGAAAATATTGAAAAGTTAAGTTTTCTACATTTTAATTTAAAGAAAATAAGTTAGTTTATAAAGCAAGCTAGATAATAATTAAAGTAACTGTAGTAATATTAAAATTATAATATTTATATTTATATAAATGAATATATTATAGTAAATATATCGCACATTATTTAATATATATTATGTATTTTATACTGTATTTAAAACTGTCATTTTTATCGCATTTGAGTTCAATAATTTCTATTTTGTTATTTTATTATGCATTATTTTTTAAGAATTTCTGTTAGGTTAATGATAGTTAATTAATAAGTTATACTAATAAGTTTATATATTATAACAATTTTTTTGCGTACAATTTGAATATGCAATAAAAAGTACCAGGTTCCATTTAAAGAAAAACGACTTCCGGTTTGAAAATCCGTTAAAATTGCAACTATCACCATTCGATAGAGCGTACTCGAATTAGTTAGAATATTTTTCTAATTTTCAAAAAAATTCACTGTCCACCATTTTAATAGGGGTAGACGGGTGGTCTAGGACACTCTGTATATTATAACAAGTAAGTTATATCACTGTCAATAAAAACAGCACAAAATGTAAAAAATTGTCATAATTTATCTTATTTTCATACCTTCTAGGTGTATATAACTTTGTAAGGATATTTTAATGATGTTATCGATACATATACAAGTTTATTCGGAGGAACAAATTTGTCAGAATGCCAGAAATGTTGTCTTTTAAATTTTTCACGCGTACCGTGAATTATTTCAAAATTTAATGCAAATAAAGATTAATTAAGTTATGAAAGAAGTATCATTATTACCATTATGGATTTCATAAGAACGCAGAGTTGAATGTCACTGAGATTATCTCAGGTATCGCGATAACTCGCTCGCTCGAACTTGTCCGATTCTTGCCGAACCCGCCCGACGAAGTCGAGCAGGAAGCCCGAAAGTCTCGGGTAGCCCGAAACGTTCGGGCCACCCGAAACTCTCGGGCCGCCCGAAACTCTCGGGTAGCCCGAAACGTTCGGGCCGCCCGAAACTCTCGGGTAGCCCGATGCGTCACGAAGTATCGGGCGCCCGAATCAAGCCCGCCCGACTGTCTACGGCCCGACCCGACGATTCGGGCGCCCGATATTCGGGCGGCCCGCACATCCCTACTGAATACGTTTAACGCTCCGCCGGCCGAGAGGTCTTCGCTGCAGTTGTTAGAACCCTACGCCATTGGATCGGATCGCCATACCTAATGGAATTCATTCGCGCCTCGTTACGCGGCGTTTGCCTTCCGACTGGATCGTTCAAGTAATTCGGGCATCGATTTGCTCTGAACTTTTTCCTCTATCTCGACTCGAGGGCGTAAATCAATGTCAAGCGGATCGTAGCGTCCTCGTTCGACAAGCTGAAAATGGGTCAGCTAATGATTTTTTCACACAAATAGATTAATACTTTTTTTTAATGAATATGAAGGAGCATCAGCTGGTGCAATAAAAAATATATGATTACATTTAAAAAAAAACATGGATGACCTTCATACAGGGTGTCCCAGTTTTTTCCGGCCAAACTTTGCCAGTGTGTTCTACACGCAAAAGTAAGAAAAAAATGTTACATGAATATATGCTCTTAAATGTTTTATTAAGGAGTTATAACTAATAATACAAAATGATAATGAACTGGCATTTCGTTGACACAGCGTACGAAAGTATTATGCATATCTCTGTTTGTGTTTACATAAAGTCTTATGTTTACTTGCTGAAGTAGTTGATATCGACATTGATTTCTACTGAGCTAATAATGTTTAGTACGCTGTACGACTTCATATCGAGATGCCACGAGAATTTTCCAATCGTGAATACGCTGATATGCATTTTATTTATGGTTTTTGTAATGGAAGTGCCCGAGCACTAGTAATACGATAGAGTCAATTTTTGTTAGATGCCAATCCTGTATTCGTAATAACGGACGTCATTTTTAAATGTTAACTCGTTAATAAAACGTTAATAAAAAATGTCAATATCAACTACTTCAGCAAGTAAACATAAGACTTTATGTAAAGACAAACAGAGATATTCATGATACGTTCGTACGCTGTGTCGACGAAATGCCAGTTCATTATCATTTTGTATTATTAGTTATAACTCCTTAATAAAACATTTAAGAGCATATGTTCATATAACATCTTTTTCTTTCTTTTGCATGTAGAACACGCTGGCAAAGTTTGGCCGGAAAAAACTGGGACACCCTGTATGTTCTTTACACGTTCACCTACAAAAAGAAAATGTACCATCAGAATGCGCCTCTCTCAAAACCGTTCAACTTCGTCTGAAACATTGTTTGCTATGCGTAATAATAATGACGTAAATCTAGATGGCAAGCCGGCGAGTGGTGGCTCGTCCGGTGGTGTTGTGGGATGGTGATCGTGGAGGTTAAGCGACCTTGGTTTGGGGCCCGTCGAAAGATGGGTGAACGCATAGGTTAGGTGTGAACCTATAGCGAGGATTGTAACCCTGAGGGGAACAATAATAAAAAAGAAGAAAAAAAGAAATCTAGATGGCAAAATGTGGCGACCCACCCTGTATACCCCATTGTGAAAAATATTTCAGAATCGTTCAGTTACTCGAGCAAAAATTGTGCGAAAATGACGTTACTTTCGACGGGTCTGAACAATCTAACAGAACCAGAACGGAGCCGGACAGTTTCATGTACAAGTAATCGCGCGGCATTTACAGATACAGCCGGTGGCAGCCGAGTCCTCGAATTTGTTAATACGAATGCATCTCGCGCGCATAAACGAATTCCTCTCCGATTGCGTCGACTCTGTGTGTTTGCCCGGAATTCGAACGCAGAAAATTGCGTCGATCAAACAACCGTCGGCGTAGCTGCGTCGAGTTCAGATTGAAATTCTCGGGGCGGAGAGCCTGAGCGCTCTCGCGAGTGTGCGCGCGCGAGCGATGTACTGTGCGACGCCGCGCCGCTGCCGTTGGGATCCGAGGAAATCGCGCGGAAAACGCGACGGGAGAGAGAGAGAGGAAAAAAAAATACGCGAACGAAGAAGAAGCCGTGCAGCGTGCTTTATAGTCCGTGTCCTTTCGAATATTAAAACCGTTTATCGAGTGAGCGCGCGGTTGCCGGCTCCGCCCGAGTAATAAGCGTCCGACTGGAAAACCACGGTTCCATCGGCCACACCAGCATTCTACATTTTTCTGCGGCGAGCACCACCAGTTCCCGAAGAAACCGTTCTTCAGACTCAAATTACAAACTTGGTTTAATCCTCCCCCGTGCAGCCTGGAATTTTGGCATAATTTCAAGTAGTAAGTTCTGCGCGTCGCAACGGTGGTCCAGATCGACGAATTAGATGTTCACAAAGATTTTAGCGTTGTTTCGAGACTTAAAGCCATACTACAGACTAGGTCATTGGATTCGTCTTAACGTCATCTATAACATTATTAAGTAATACACATATAGTGACGACTCAAATATCAAGTTGACATTAATGTTTTATTTAAGAAAAAATTTTCTCGTTGAACTTTATAGAAGAGTAATTACTGATTCATTTTTGTTGGAAACATTTTCTTGTCAGAGTACCGGAAATGCCCGAAAAATTGCGACAACATAAGGAATGCAAAAGTTACATATCCTTTACCAATGATAGAAAACTTTGAAGATTCTCTTTAGTTTACCGAGCATTATTATTTTAATAAATTATAGATATTAAATCTTAGTACACAAGAGATACTCTCAACATAGACAAATACCATTCATTTGAAACAAAAATGGACACAATATTAAATAGGTTTTCTAGGATGAGGGTAATTTCTTCGATGAAAAATATGATTCATAAAGTGTTGGTTTCCAAATGCTTGTTCTAATCACAATTTCTATTAAATCTCGTCAATTTCACCGTTTTCGAATGTCATGGACATTCAAAAAGCAATATACAGGCAAGTTGCTTTTTTTTATCAAATAAACAGCTAATTCCTCGATCTGCATCACTGTGCGTCGTTTGCGTTAAAGACTGACGAAATGACCGACTTTTAACAGTAGTGACTTTTGTTTCAGTAAACTTGGTGATCAAAGTAAACACCATTGTAATCAATGTATTCTAAATTCTTGATTGTAGCAGAAATTAAATTTTGTGGTCATCACGTTCTCTCACCAAGTTTTGACCAAAAATCATATAACGCTAATTAGTTTCATACAATGCTACTTTAGTTTCCACACGTATTAAAGATTTATAATAATCGCATTAATTCACGATGAAATCAAATTTATTTAAAGGTAAAAATTAAGAGTGGGTCACGAAGATCCCCTGTTGCCCTTCTCCTGCAACATGAGCCATCTTCTCGTGAACGAAGAATACATACCTACGAATACCCTTGAAGAGACTAAACTAACTAGAGAGAGACTAACTAACTTTATTTCACCGTAATCTGGGTTCTCATTCCCAAAGAAGGAATTCACAAAGTCAGTTGTTCCCAAGTTTCCATGCTATCGATGTTATCACGTTGATATCAAGTTTGCATAAAAAAAAACAGATTGGTCTACAAAGGACGCACCAGGATAAACGAGCATGGTAGTATTAGAACCGTTTATCGAGTGAGCCCGCGTTTCCATCAGCCTCGCTACATTCTCCATTTTTCAGCGGCCCGGGAAGACGAGTTGCTGAAGAAGGCGTTCTTCAGACTCAAAATTACGGACACGAAAATTCTCGATTTACTGGGTGCATGGCCCGGGGAAAGAGAACCCCGCCAGCCAATTTCTCTGTGTACGCCCGCTCGCTCGCTCGCTCAGCACGGGCCAACCAGATTGAAGCTAGCAGCCTCAGCTTTGCTTCGCTCGGCTCTCCGCCGCCTACTCCGCCGACCATCCACCGCTGATTCCGAATTCACTTTCCCGTCGAGTTCGCGAACCAATTCTTGACTTCGCTATCTTCCCGGGCTCTGAAATGCTTGATCAAAGCGTCCTTCGGATTAGGCCGCCGATCTTCGCGACGATCTTATCCTGCGAGAAAGGGTCGCTACACGGCGTGCAGTCGCATATGAGATTTGGCGAAAAGTTCGTTAGTTACAAACTAATTCGTTTTCGACCGAACGTCCCCCAGTACAGTGTTTACTCGATATACAGTGACTCGCAATAATACACCCCGTGGCAGAATGTTTCCGATCGGAGGCATTGAAACGGATTTTAGAGAAAACATTCACAATTTAGAAGTATAAAATATTACTTTACGGGGTTAAAACTGATGGGAAATGAAAAGGGGCTTATTAACGAATAAAAAACAACAAAAAAAAAAACATAAGCTTACATTTATTATGGCAAAGAAACGAACAAATAAACAAATTGTTACTCGGAAAAAAGTTTCCGATTAATACAACTGCTGGAAGAAAGTTTCCGATCACGACTCGAATCAGTAAAAGTGTGAAAACTCCTTGAATGTTAGAATCGTAAAATGTAAATGTAAACATAAGAGGACATCACAGAAACGTAAGTACAAGGTAATCATGTCTGAAATATCAGTTCGTAGTACTATTCCATTAGTACAGACGCAAATTAAAAGTCCGTAGTATGCCATCACGTCAGTTGTATTCAAACGATATAAAGTTGAGAATAATTGAGCTTCTCAAGGAGGGTAACGCTAAAAAAAAGGTGGCAAATATGATAGGATGCAGCCAAAGCACTATCAGTGATTTAAAGAAGAAGTATGAAGAAACGGGAAGTGTAATAAACAGGAAGAAATGTGGCCGTCCTCGTGCAACGTGTAAACGAGACGATAGGAAGTTACGTAATATATTTAAAAATACGAGGCGATTGACTTCGAAACAGATAAATATAATATGGGCACAAAATGTTTCGAATCGTACTGTTCGAAATCGTCTAAACGAGATGGGTTTTGCATTCCGAAAAGCTAAAATAAAACCTCTCCTAACAAAAAGGCATAAGAGGGAACGGTTACAGTGGTGTAGGGACCATGCAAATTGGATAGTGACGGACTGGTACAAAGTAATATTCGGTGATGAGTCGCGTGTATGTGTTGGAACCGGTGATGACAACATTCGTGTGGCGAAGACCTAATGAAAAATTCGATAAAGTTTGCTTAAATTTTAAAAAGAAATATTCAGAGACATATATGATTTGGAGTTGTATGACTGAGAAAGGAGTGGGAAAATTATGCATTCTTTATCAGAATGTCAATTCAGAATCATACATCCATATTCTTGAAAATTTCTTGATTCCCAGCATTGAAGTATGATTTGAAGATTCCCCAAACTTCATTTTCCAAGACGATAATGCCAGTTGTCATCGTAGCAAGGCAGTAAAAGATTATTTACGGCATAACGGCATTAAAACAATGCACTGGCCAGCCAACAGTCCAGATCTCAAACCCATAGAAAACTTATGGGCAAAAGTAAAACTACTTATCAACGAAAAAAAGCCAACTAATAAAGAAGACCTTCGACACGCTATACGATAATCGTGGGAAGAAATCTCACCTACAAATTGTAAAGATCTAATCGAATCCATGCCGGAACGTATTAAAGAAGTCATACGTAAACGTGGGGATGCAACAAAATACTAACACACAAAATAATTTATGTTAATACATCGAAATCGGAAACTTTCTTCCAGCAGTTGTATTAATCGGAAACTTTTTTCCGAGTAACAATTTGTTTATTTGTTCGTTTCTTTGCCATAATAAATGTAAGCTTATGTTATTTTGTTGTTTTTTATTCGTTAATAAGCCCCTTTTCATTTCCCATCAGTTTTAACCCCGTAAAGTAATATTTTATACTTCTAAATTGTGAATGTTTTCTCTAAAATCCGTTTCAATGCCTCCGATCGGAAACATTCTGCCACGGGGTGTATTCGGACGCTTTTAAAAATCGTATAACTTTGTTAATATTGAACCATGCGACTTGGATTTTTTTTTTAAGTTAGCACAATTGATTTGCCATATAAAATGAAAGGAATTTTTTACAAAAATTGCAATTGGTCAAAATTGCAGAGAAAATACTAAAAGTTGTATCTTGCAACCTTTTAATGTGTACTTACATTGAAAATTTAGAAGGTACGATTTGTAGATCTGTACGAATTATACATATTCTGAGAATTTCATCAAAATCGGTCAACGTTGCAATGAGCTGCATATGTTCCAAAATGATCACATAAGGGCGAAATTCCCTGACAAGGCCAAAATTCTGCGACTTTCGCCCTTAAGTTTTCATCGTTAAACGTTTGTAGGTCAGTGCAACGTTGATCGATTTAGATGAAATATTTAGAATATGTATAATTGGTACAGATGTATAAAACGTACTTTTTAAATTTTTAATATAAGCCCGCATAAAAAAGTTGCAAAATACAACTTTTATTATTTTCTCTGTGATTTCGAGGAATTGCAATTTTAATGAAACATTTTTCTCACGTTATGTGGTGATCCAATTGTGCTAACTTTAAAAAAAAAAAATCCAAGTCGCATGGTTCAATATTAACAAAGTTATACGATTTTTAAAAGCGTCCGAATATTATTGCGAGTCACTGTATGTCCCAAATACAGTGAATTCTCGATATACACTACCGCTCAAAAGTATCCGGACACTTATAAACTCAAATATCTTTGTTGTTTCTAAAGATACGTAAAATATGGTAAGGACAAAGTTGAATGGTACAATGGAGCTGACACGATGCTATAAAAAAATTTTGAATGACCTTGAAATAATTATTGTCACTGAATTCCTAATGAAAAGGACTATCGTTGTAGGTGTTTAAAACAGGGTGGTTCCATTTTTAAAAAAAGTCAAAGTGACCTTGATATCTCTAAAAAAAATGACATAAAAACAAAATTTTTTATAGCATCCTGTCAGCCCCATTGTATCATTCAACTTTGTCCTTACCATACTTTACGTATCTTTAGAAACAACAAAGATATTTGAGGTGCAAACTTTAGGTGACTCACCCTGTGTATACGTAATTTTTAGTTTAGAACGTCAGATATTTCACAAAAAACTAATAAAAATCGATTTTAGTCACTATTTTAGGTATTGAAATAACTTTGATGCAATGCTAATAACGATATTTGGCAATTGTCCGGATACTTTTGACCGGTAGCGTATGTATACAAGATGGGTCTTGCCTATAATCTTGCATAATCTTGATTTAGAAAAAAAATGACTATACTCAAATTATCGAGAAACATAATACAAACAGTCCTCGTCCAGAAAGGGTTAAAATTGTAAAAAAAGGGGTATATTTCTGTGCAAAAACTGTGTGTTAAAATCAATGTATAAAAATGTTACTCCGCACGAAGATCCGCAGATTGCGTTTCATAAAGACCTTCGGGATAATTATTTGTGGTCCCCTCGATCCGATCGAACCTGATAAAAAATGCAGCAGCCGGCAGCTGCCGATCCCTCATACATTTCCGAAATCCGTTATTTATTATGCCGACAGGCGTCGCTCACGCAACAAATTTTATCTTCCGGCCGAAACGAGAGGAAACACGCTCGCGCGTCTGTCAGAGAGGCTCGGTATGAGGCTCACGTCTCCCGTAAATCTCACGATCTGCGCGTGCTCCGTCGTTCGGCCGATTAATTACGTTATTAAAAGAAGCGTTTCGTTAAGTAATCACGGGATCCCGTTTGACGGCGTGCGCGCATAAAATCAATACTCCACCGGCGGGCACCGGAAGCGAATCGCGAGGCAGAACTGCCGCTGGCGCAAGATAAATGTTTCTTATCTGCCGGCCGCCTTAATGGCAACGTAATTAACTTGTCGAATCGTAGACTCGCTCTCGCATCGGCCGTTTCGTTTCCGGTCCTTCATCTTTCTTATTCCGACCCGTTCGCTCTCGCACGTTCCTCGGTGGTTGCATAAAAGGCGAATTTACACTCTTTTTTTTTCTATATCAAGATTATGCACTGAGCCAATTGTTGAAATTCAAGAGAAGAAAATATTCTGTGTTCAGTAAAAATTAGTTTGATGTTACCTGAAAACAAATGTTTCATTACCTTTATAGGGCAGAGTTCATCTATTCGTTTTTTGTCATGAAAAATTTCTGACAAGAAAAATTCTATTTCGCTTACCCAGAATTTCGGTTATCGACGAATGAAAATCAATCAGACACATTTTAATCGCGAATACAAATTTTATCGTACATTATTTTTCACTTTGGTTATAACAACTATGGTCCGTGAAATTGAACGTGCTCGAGGAATCGAGTTTCCTGGTGGCAATTGAAGTATTGACGCGGTAGAGAATACATAATCCGAGAGAAACGTGAGCTGTAATGTTAAATTAATTCAACTGAATAATTTGAATACCGTTGAATGTTTTCAATCAATTGGCCTGCTTGGAAATTAAGTATGGATTCCATGCATTTATAGTCTCCGCGAGTTCTTATAAATATTCATGAAACGAGAACGTAGAAATTGTTACAGAGTTGAATGGAGGAAAGTTTACATTCTACTCTGACGCCAACAAAATCTCCGGCGCAACAAATAAACGTGATCTAGTCGCGGTCGTTTTTCAACGGTGCACCGTAAAAATGTGGATTTCCATAAACGTCCGCGATCTAATAATATCATCGATGTGGTTTTCTGGGGCCAGCAACCTGCGAACAGTGTGGAGAAAAAGCTTAAGACACACACAGAGCACAATGCATTGCAGGCGCACGCCACAGAAAAAGCCGGATACAGCGATACACTTTCATGAGCGTCACGCGGTACACATTTCTTTTAACAAAAACGAATGGGTCACTATAAAGCTTCATAATTGTTGCCCCTCTCCCTGCCATCATAATATCGATGCGATTTACACAATATCTTTGATATCACGCTTAGAGGGGTATTGCTTATTTTTCGTTTTCAAAAAATCGATTTTCTTCAAGTACAAGTGTTGTAGAATATTCGAGCGAAAGGATTTGTTTGATTTTGTAATTTTAACATACTGTCCGTACTGCAATTCCCATTGCCAGATATTGATAGGTGAATCTTTAAACCCGTCTTTCTCGAAACCATATTTTTCTACAAGACATCTCAATACAATATCTTTATATAATAATGCGAAGGTGAGTAAACACAAAAAAATTGTATCACCTTGTAATGCACTTTCTTTTACGGAAGTGCATCGGTGCAGTTGCGAAGTGCAAATCTTCATTGGCGCAATGGTGGAGCATGTACTGTAGATGCTGGAGAAAATGGGAAATACTTGGTGAAATATCTTTTTTTTTATAATTCTGCACACTTGTTTTTTTACTCTGAATAGCATGAAGAGTCGTTTCAAGCAAAAGAAGCACTTTGCAACTGTAATATTTAGGTATTCCTTAGGTATATCGAAAATTTAGATAAAACTGTTTTAATGAAAGATGTGTAATTACTAGACTGCGGATCTGTATGCAAAATAAAAATTGTCTGCATCGATTTCAAGAAATAGAAACCAAGTAGAATGTTATTTCTTCGCTTGCTAGTTTTAATAGATGAGAAATGGTATTTGTCTAAACGTTCCTACAATTTCAAATTCGATCTACTTAATTTTGTTATAAATGCATAAAGATCCGCAGTCTAGAAATTACATTTTGACGAGGTTTGCTGTCAGAAGTGGCATGACGTTAGGTAGAAAATGTATTTAAAATCAAAGTCGACCGACCCAATTCCATCAATTTTGGATGATTTTAATTCTGTAATTGATCTCGAAGCTGGACGCTGCAATTATTACATAACATTTCTGACGTTGAAGTTATTCTGATAGAATTTTTAATTGGATCAAAAATTGTAGGCGTGCACCGAAACAACTGCATTTCACTGCCTGTCCATTTGTATAAATTTTCCAGCTTAAATATTAACGAGACTTGGTCAAACGAAGCTGAAAAAATACTTATCACACATCTTTGACAATACATAGTGTGACCTTTTTCTATATGCAGACTACTTAAAATTCATTGCGTCACCATACTGTCCCCGCTCGAGATATCCTAGAAAGACAAATATAGGATCAGTATTAATCATCTGTTTCAAACATTGATAAATGCCTTCTAAATTATGGACCGTAGCTTTCAAACTACGGAATAACAAAATTAGACTGTTCGATACAAGAGTGGCATTGAATGACCTATAAATTTCTATTAAGTAACGGTATCGAAGCCCCTTAAATGAAGAACCGAAATTCTCGATATATGTCAACAACACGGGTCTCGCCAGCGTCGTGTACAGTTTTTACTCGATATATGTCGCAAATATCTAGCCGATAAAAGTCCCATACTGCCGCGGGACCAAGAAGTTCCGCTGTCCTTTTCTACATTCGGCAGTGTATCAAAGAATAATAACTTCTAGACGATATATGTCACTGGATAGACCCGTTTTGTGGACGTATATCGAGAAAACACTGTAACGTCCGGGAGACATACCCGTGTTATGTTAACACTCCTCGGCGTTCAAGACCTTTCATGGTTCGTAGCCACTCACAGGGTATACTCCGCGGTAGTGGGGATAATTCCGCGACGTTTATCATCCAGGGCTTGGCGTCATATATAGAGAAATCACTGTATCTCATGCGCCGCTCGATCTCCAGTCAAGTACAGTGGAACCTCGATAGTAGCACTCTCGATACTCGCATGCGAATCTCGTCGGTTGCATTTCGCCAACATGCTCGGCGTTGCCTAGTTACGGGAAACACGTGACACGCGCAGAAGTGGGAGATTTCATACAGTTGATCGGTCAGCTCGATAGTAGCAGGAACCTCGAGGTAGGCTTTTTCGGTCCCGTTTCCTGCAACTACCGGAGGTTCAACCGTAAATTCAATTACACACTTACACTCTCGCTCATAAGTCTTAGGACACCTTTGGTTTTTAGTAAAACTCTGGTATTTCGTATAGATTATGAACCTTCAACTGTATTAACTACATAATATAAATATCCTCATATGTTCAGCAATAATTACAACTTCAATATCATAATTCATTGAAAATTATGAAATAGCCACAACACCAATCACCAGATTTGAACCCCATAGAAAAATTAAGGGATGAACTGGACAGAAGGGTACGGAACTTTTGCCCTGTTTCGAAAAAACATTTATGGAATATTCTGGAACGAGAATGGAATAATATAACAACAGAAAGTACATTTTGTATAGAAAATACATTTTTTTACTTCTTAGTAAGATTTTTGATATATGAGAGTAGCATCATTTTTTTGGCGTGTAAACCTTTAAATGGGAAAAAATTTGTTCGCATCCTTCAACGATTATCTCATTTTTACAAAGTTGAATATGATTATGATCACTGTCCTAAGACTTATGAGCGGGAGTGTACATTACGTGTTACCTGGGGTACGCAGTACGTTCAGCGTGAATCGCGGCCGTATTGTCCTTCACTTTATCTGTTTGCGCAAGGGCCTAGGTGCCCATTAACGAATAAACACGCGAGCAGGGATAAATAATCAGTTACCGCGAACGGGCTGCGTGTTCCACGGAATTAACCAAACGAAAATGCAACGGGTAAAATAGCCGGCGGCTCGAACCAGAATTTTTCGAGCGCGACATCGATATCGAGCTTGCACCGAGGGCTTCTTTACGAGTAATAATTTTCGGCCGTGTCCGATACAACTCGACCGTTCGCTAATTAAACCGCGCCCGGCCGTCCGGTTCACAATTAGCTTCCTCAATCGACCATTATCGAACGTAACTGATCAGCTTGTAAATTCTTTGCTCGGTTTTCCGTGGTGGGTTCGATGGTCGAACTAGAGGACGAAAGGAAGAGAGAGAGAAAGAGAGAGAGAGAGAAAGGGGTGGATGGCGGTGTAGCCCGCGGCCAAGGTGGCATCGATATTTATTGCATTTAATACCAGCCGCCGCGTTTGCGTTAATTGCAACGCTCTGGTCTTGTTCCGTGCGGTTAGCTAGCCCAGGCTCGCAGCTCGGCATGGTGACGAGGGATGGTTTCACCCTCGGAACGACCAGCTCTTCAGGAAGTCTGCAATCACAGTGGCCAGGGACCAGCAGCTACCTTGAGCCTTGCCTTGTAATGTTCGTCAGGGACTTCAGGAGGTCTTCTAGTCTCGAACTTTTTCTTTAAGTAAAAATGGAATATTTTCTTTTAGTATAATTGCGTGCGAAAGGATTCGCTTGGATTCGTGAAATTAACTACACGTTTGGAGAGTGCAACTCGCGTTGTGAGATACTGTGGATTCGCGATATACAGTGACGAGCAAAAGTGTAAACACGCTTCGTTAGTTTTACATAAAACGTGATGATACAATCTATTTTTCAATTGTATGATAAGGCTTAGGTAATAATAATTATATGGTGAATTTGATAAACAAAACATTTCATGTTAGGTAATATTAACAATATATATAATATTTTACAAAAATAAGGGTTCGAAGCAATGTTTACAGTTTTGCACGTTTCAAAAATCTGTCTAGGAAATCAAAAGTTTTTTGTGATGAAGTGACCAGCACAAAGTCAGCAGATATGAACCCAATCGAAAATTTGTGGTCAATTGTGAAGAGAAGGCTAGCAAAATATGACAACGTGTGTTCATAAATTGTGGAAAAGGACAGAACAAGAATTGTACGAAATTGAGCTGGAAATTATAAAAAATTTAATAGATAGTATGCCATGCAGGATAGAAGCAGTAGAAAAAAGTAAAGGATAATGGACAAAATATGAATGTAAAGCTTCATTTCGACGAGCGCAATTAAAGTACAAATATGTAAAAATTGTTTTCAATACCTATTTGCGATAAATATTCCGTATATTGTTAGTATTAACGAAAATAAACTGCTGCGTTGGAACCCGATGGTTCCAAACTTGACACACACATGTGTCGTTATCACCCCTACCTCTCATGCCTGTCAAGTCATTTCACTATAACACGATATGACCCGGCTGGAAGTTAAAATCGGAAAACTAAGGATCATGCATCTTCTGACCAACACTCCTCACTGTTTTCGCTAATGTACAATAGGGTGGACCTTAGTTGCTCTTGTGCAAAATTTTTTTTATAAATTCATTTGATGCGACCCTTGCAATCTGTTCTACTCGGTAAAAAACTAATTCCCTCCAAATTTCAAGTCGATCGGACAAAGGGAAGACGTGTCGCAACGAGTTTGTTTATGCAAAAAATTTTAATTTTCCGAAAAATGAAAAAGTACACATTTTTTCAATCCCACTGGTCATTAAACACTATTTTAATGTAATATTCTTATTATATCAAAGCAAAAATTAAATTGTTTAATGAATTTGTTTAAGCAAAATTTTTAATATTTATTTTTTAAATATAAAATTTGATCCCACATTAATATAAGGAAAAGTAGAAAAAGACAGTTAAATACTTATAATTAAATATTTTATTTATAGGCCTAATTATAATAAGAGTATAAATAATTTTTAAAAATCTGTACTTAATGTTGTTTTACCAATTTTTGGGTATTTTTCCCTATAATCGGTTAAAATTTGTAATATGAATTGTTTTTCTTCTTCGTTTTTGCATAACGTTAAATTATAATCTTTCATTAATTTTACTACTCTTTCTGCAACGTCATTCACAACTTCTAATTTTGTTATAATACCTATCGCTTCGGTATAATTATTATTAGTTTCCCATAGTGCTGGATCAATTAAAAGAAAATCTGAATTTATATTGAACCGTTTGAAAAAATTATTTGATTCAGATGATACGAAATGTTGTATTTCCAAATTCGCAAGATTTTTAATTTCTATAGTCGTTGTCATGTATCTCTTATAATTATTATTATTGTTTACATTTTGTAGTGCTTGCACCATCGATCTTTTTGTTTCTACTGAAACTTTTTTATCAAAAAACGATAGCGCCGCATTCTCCGGTGACAAGTACCATAAATGGTTCACAATTTTTTTTAATGCCACATCGCTTATTTCTTCGTTAACATTTTTGTAATGAATTATATTTTTGATGAATTCTAGATCTACACGTGGCGCCATAGCAGCCATTGGGGTCAAAATCCACGGCTCAATATAAATGTTAATTAGAAATACACATGTATCTCTAAAATGCTACTATACTCTTCCTGGTTGAGAGGAAATTCGTTTCGAAAAATAAATATTTTTAAAGTGTATATTATTTTAGCCATCCACCTCGCATGGTGAAATGCGCCAGGCATTTTGAATGAAATGCCACCCAAAGGAATCCCCCCAAGAAAAATTATTGCTAATTCTAAAAGTTCTTTGTAGTTATCTCTTGGGTGACTCATTTTTGTGTAATTTTTAAAAATTTCGATTTTTTTTTGTATATCATTAATATGTTTCAGAACGTAATCGTCGTGCGTTCCCGAGCGTAGACAATACAACGACGCGACCGTTTGGCGCGCTCATAGCTCTACTCCGTAATGTAATGAACCAAAATATTGACAATATTGTTGAAACTTTCAAGTAAAATTTCTTATTATACAACCAAAAGATGATATTTTTATGTTATAACAGTAACTCTTATCATTAAAACATAAAATTTGAGTTGCATGTAAAATTAAAGGGAAATTACTGAAATTTTCAAACTTCAAACCGATTGCGACACCCTTTCCTGTTGTCCAATTGAGTTCTTCTTTTGCAGAACTTATTTTTTTTGGATCTGGAACAGATCTAGGGGGTCGCATAAAAAAAATCAGATGGTCGAAAAATAAGGTCCACCCTAATGTACAATAATCTTTTTGTTCCAGGTTGGTACACAGTCGTCATAATATAACATTTCCGGTGGAACATCCCTCAAAATCCCGTGTAGGTGAGCTAAAATATTTTTTTCGGAAAAAAAAACGCTAAACAACTGTTTCGGTGAATGTTACAAAGGTTGTTCAACATTATGATTATTTCAAGCATATTTACCAGTTAAATGTTAAATTTTCTTGAGCTGTTCTCGTCGAAGCGTGTAACGTGAGAACAATCTTCAACAAAGGGCCACAAAGGGCCTTGAACAAAGCCTATTAAAAAGTTCCGCAACTCTTTCGATCTCCGTGATAAAAGATCGAAAATGTCTTATATTAAATTATAGCAATTAGCGAAAGCGTTTGCTCGAGAGGAGGCTCGCGCGCCGATCCGGTTGACAGTTAAGCACCGGGCCGCTTAATATGTCTACTTACCGGCTTCTGGGAACGCGGAAGAACAAAGACGATCGATCATGGATCCACGAGCAAGAAGCCCGGAGCAAGGAACACCGGGGAAACCTACCCGCTGAGCAAGCTACTCTGGAGTTTGTCACCGAGAGCACAATTTTCAGGGCGGGGGTTGGCGGGTGGTGGGGTGGCTAAATTGGAAATCAATTCGTTTGCGGCGCCCCGGAACACCTGCCATTCTTCTTCGTACGTCTTTCGAGAAGGCGAGAGTTTGGCTGGGTTCCGCGTTTGCTAGCTTGGTAGCTTGCTAGCTTGGTAAATAGAACCTGCAGGACAGTAACCCGCTCGAACACAGCAGATTTTCCTGTAACTTGGGTTAGTCTTAACGCAAATTCGGTAGTCCGTATCACAAACAGTTCTTATCGAAATATTAGGTTGGCAAGAAAGTAATTTCGGTATTTGTAGGCGAAATAAGATCTAATTTCTTTATCAAAGCAATGAACTTTAATCAATCAAATATTTTCCATTTTGTTCTATGATCTTTTGCCATCTTTCTGGTAGCTTCGTAATTCCGCGCTCATAAAACTTCTGATCCTTTTCGGTGAAAAAACTGATCCAAGTACGATTTCAGATCATCATCATTAGTGAATGTTTTACCATTCAAAGAGTTTTGTAAACTTAAAAAAAAAAGGATAATCTGATAGTGCAATGTCAGGGCTATATGGTGGATGTAACATCACTTCGCAACCAAGCTCCAATAAGTTTTCACGTGTTACCAAAGATGTGCTATTTTAGTCAGTTCCCCTCCACTGGGGGGCATATCCTGCTGCCTTAAAGCGTAAACATTTACAAAACTTTTTTATTTTTCATTATTTCTTTTGCGGAACTTTCACTAGCTGACTCGTGGAATTTTTCAGATTAAAATGACACTAAACACGATATAATTTGAACTGTATTTAGTTGTTTAATTGACGGTACATAGTGCGCAAGAAAATAGTAGCCCTTCACGATCTATGTCACAACACGGATCGTCTTAAACAGTTTGCAGATGGGATGTATCCAGGCAACAAAGAATTCAGATATTAAAGGTTCAGATAAACGAGAACTACTATACTTCTACTATATTTTTCCTATTATATGAACCTTCTTATAGAATAAACATTTCGATGAGACGTTAAACTATAAGCCGTTGTATGCAGGCGACAGTACAATGCTTGCGTGGGCGTTTTTTAGCGGCCACTGTGCAACGAAGTATGATTGAATACTGGAAAGAAAAGTGAGTGTGTGTTTGCGGAAGGATCGCTCTGTAGCGGTTGTTAAAAGTTAGAGACCCGAAACAACTTCGAAACGAAGAAGGGGTAGCAGACACATTCCGCAAAGTTAGGTCAGCGCAGTGGGTTGTTTTTGTGCAGTTTAAGTTTAATTCTCTATTTCTCCGCAGCACACTCGGCAGGGAGAAGCAGTCGTTGCGGCGCGTGTATTTGAATTCCGCTGAAGAAGATTTTAAGTGAAAATGAGTTTACGGTTGATATACAGTACCGCTCGCAGTTATTCGAACGACAGAGCTCAGACTCGCGTCTTTAGAAGGCAAAAAAACCAGCGTCCCACATAAACGGTTAATATAAACGAATCTTTATTAATACGTTTACTGCCGAACTTCGACCCACGAGAAATCCAACATAATTAAAGTAATCTACTAAATGAAAACGGGACTAGAAAGACGAAATTTCAGTATTTTAACCCCTGTATTTTTTAAACTTAATAAAACATAGTTTTCTTTAACGTATTGCGGTAAACATTAATTTCTAAACCTTCAAAAAATTGCCCGTATACAGTGACTCCCACAATTGATCACACATAGTTAAAAAACGAAAGACTAACATTTCTAATATTAATAAAACTGGCTCGAGGCTAAACGTTCTTTAATTTACAATTATTGTGATTGTGAAAATGTATTATTGGAAATTTATTTAACACATTTATTCCTTGGAACATATACAGTGATTTCTTTGTACATGTCACCAATGCCTGGATGACCCGTGTTGTTGACATATATCGAGAGTTCACTGTATTATGGCAAAAGCTGCTAAAAGTCTAGCTGAATATATTCTTGATATTTTTGTGAAATAATCAAAACCGGCCACTTTTAGTGCTCCGTAAAAATACTGTTAAATGAAAAACAGTGAGTAGCTTTTAACACGTTAACAGCCACGTCAGTCACATATGACTGACCGTGATTTTTGACTGAGTTTAGAAATTCATTTTTATTGTGAGATATCCAGATAAACCGAATTTTACTGGAGTCTTTCGAATTCAAAATGGTTAAGACAGCATCTCCTATAATACATTTTACATTTCTAGTTGTGGTTTCATTAATTAAATTATTCTGATTTTGTAAGAATTTCTGAGCCTGATATTTGGCGCTTAACGTGTTAAATGAAACCTTGGGTACTTTCCATGTAAAATGATTTTATTTATCGGCACCGTTTCAAGTAGTTCTCTGGATGTCTGGAGGACCGAAAGTTTCCTAGGATTCGAGAGAATTCGATGAGCGAGAAGTTCGACGGGGATGATCAGGCCTTCTTCTCCTTATTCTTTTCCTCTGATTAAAATGTCTCCGAAAGTTGAAGCTTCCGAAACTTGGCCCGACTACGTAACTGTGTTCTTTAATCTCTGATTCTTGTGTTCCGACAGGCAGTCCCGACTGCGTAATTAGCAGAGAGCGGCCGGGGGTTCTAATGAAACGTGCCGGGGGATGATTAAGTAGGTAGTGGGGGGGGGGAGAGAGAGATAGCCAATACGTCTGTTTACAAAGTTGCTGCAAAGCCGTTGCGCGATTTGCGCCAAGAGCGCCCTGGCTTTATTGCACTTCCATTAAAGCGCACGCGTTGATTTTTGTGTACAGACGTTACGATCTGCGTTCCACGTAGCCCGGGACAAAGGGGCATTTAATCATTGAAATTTTCATACCTTGAGGCGCCTCGACCTCGATACCGGTCCGCAAAATTTCTCGTGGTTGGTGTCTCGATTGTGTATCGAATTCATCGAGACACGTCTAGCTTGATTCATATTTTTACCAATAATCGTGGCAACGTTTAATTAACCCGTCCGAATGAACATTTCCCGGAAGCAACGTGCGCGTAACAAAACACCGGTTTTCATCGTTGGGAAATTGAAATATTTCAACGCACGTTACATGCAATTATACAGTATTATTTATTATTTAACTTAGTTACCGTTCGCGCAGCTTAACAATGGATTTCCATATAAATTCGAAACGAATGTGCTCCTGGAACGATGATAAACACGTTGTCGGGAATATTTGCTGTTAATATTAAACGATGTTTCCGATGACGTAGGTAGAAAGGAACAAGGAGTAAAAAATGAATGGAAGTATTGTACTATTATTAGTATTATTCTGTAGAACGTATTATTTCTCCTGTCGCGAGCATCGCGGAACAAGAAGTAAAAAAGGAACAAGGAGTAAAAAATGGAGGAAGTATTGTATTATTATTAGTATTATTCTGTAGAACGTATTATTTCTCCTGTCGCAAGCATCGATTCGTTTGTACAGTAGTGTCTCGATCGTTGCGGGAAACGGGACCGAAAATGCGTGCAAGAACCATGTTTCCCTGCTTTCTAAGCTTTCCAAGTCACCACGAGTTTAACGATTCTCTAATTTTTAATTTCAATTCAATTACGTCGTAATTCGTAATTGATGTAGTTTATTTGTAAAGTATTTTATAATTGTACTCCAATTGCAATTACGAATTACATTATAATTTAATTGAATGAGAGAGGATCTGAATTATAAAGTACGATATGATTGAATTGCAATGTAGTTCAATTACTTTGTAATTATAATTCCTGGAGTAATTCAATTGTAATTCTGCACAACTCTGGTTGCATCGAGCGAGGTTCTACTGCAGTGATGGGCACGGTAGCCTGTTTCTCCCACCAACCCCTCCTTCATTCTCGTGTCTTCCCTGCCCCACAGTAACGGCGTTTACTGGGAGGGGACAATGGGCACCATGGTGGGGATAATCCCGTCTGAATTGAGACAAAAATGCCCATCCCCGTTCTACTGTATTTGCAATTCCGGCCTGTTCGACGGGTTTAAAAAACGAAAGCGTCCGGCTCGGCCCGAGCCCGTGATATTTATCGCGATATTTATCTGGCCCGCTCGTCGGGCTGTTGACGAGCCAATAAAAGAAACCGCGTGTTCGCGCTGAATTGATTTTTTTCCTGGCCGCGACGAGCGTGTGATACGGGCGCGGCGTGTTTGTCGCTCGTCGAACGTGCGCGTGTTTGGCTAAAAGGTCACACGATAGAAAATTAACGGGAATTTCGACGCGACAAAATAAAATGTTATTCACCGGCATTTTTTTCGCAGAAAATTAATTACACGCGCTCAACTCCGACGTGCTACCTAATCGTTTACCGTATTTTCGTTCGGAATGAACAACGCTCGGTTGACTGAAAAAAAAAATGCCTTTTTTCGATATTTCGTCGGCACTCGCTCGGGGAACAATCAACCGGTAAATACGTTGTAAACAAGCGAAAACGGAGGAATCCTTGATCGCTTTGTTCGGCCCGACCTAGCGCGCTCGTGTGTTCGCGCGTCCGTGTGCGATACACAACGAACAGCCGGTATACTTTTTATTTATTACGTTCCCGGAGCACCGTGAACGATGGAAAATTCGATCGATCGGGCTGGCCGTTTTTTATTCGATTCGACGTCGCCCGCTCGAGAATACTCGACGGGGCCGGGTACTTTGAAACTCAAATAGGCGCGCGACGGACCGTCCACGGCCGGCGAATAGAGAAAAATCTTCGGCAAATCGGTTAAATCGCACTACTGGACCCTCGAGCCTCGAGGGCGCTGATATTTCTAATCTAAATCCTTCGGGCTCCGTTATTCCTCGTCGAATCTCGCTTTTAGCAATCGTTTCTCGATGAACGGTCGCCGCCCCGCTCTGCTCCGCCCTGCTCCGCGCCAAGCGAGCCTCAAAAATTGAACTCCGCAAGTACTCGAACAGCTCGGTGAAGTGGCCCGAGACCCATTTCTTCAAGAAATCATGACGCCCGTCTGCAGACGCTTTTATTAAAATTCCATGCACGGTTTAAAAAATACTGTTTCGTAGAAGAAGATTCGGTTTCCTCATAGCAGAATGAAAACGAAAATTATATACAAATATACCTGTATATTATATACCTGTATGTTATATACAAGTATAACCACAAACAAATTACATACGTCACTGTGCTGGCTGGTAACAACGTGAACACCCTGTATAATCTAGGTTATGCGAATTTTTTGTGCATAGATTTAAACCGCCCCATATTCGGAACCCTCGAGACATTAGGCTACTTTCTTCTACGAGACAACGTTGCCTCTCTGAACCGGAAGTGGCGTCAGGTTCCTCGTTCTTTCATTGTTTCGGGCTACAAGATTCGAGGATCCCCCCCACCCCCCCCCCCCCGAGGAATCAGCGGACGTTATCTGGTCGGGAAGAGTTACCAGGTGCGGGTGGACGCGCATAATTTAAATGAAAACCATTTAGCGCGTTAAATCGCCGAGATATGCAATAAAGAAGGGGGAAAGTTCGGGCGTAAATTCTGGCTGGCCAGCACCACCCCCCGCCCCCTCTCGGCAGCGAAAACAACTCTCGTAAAATGAGCATTTTCCGGAAGCAATTTAAACTCTTTACGCAACGTTATTCAACGTCGCCGGTAATTAATTCTTTTACCGGGATTTATCCCCGCGTCAATGTTGCACTTCGGTTGACAGCCGATTCGTTTTTTAAGAGTTGCGACCACATGGGTATCGTTCGGATTAGCCGTGTTCCCACGCAACGCACGACCGGCCTCGACGGAGTTCGAAATTCGCAGATCGCCATTAAAAGACGGCAAGATCTCCGACTTCGAAATCTCCCGTAAGCTTCTTAAATCCCTTTCAACGTATCGAGCACCATCTCCCAGAAATCGACAGCTTTTTCCGCAAGTTTCGCCGTTTCTGCGAGCACGATAATGTTACTTCGAGGTTAGGTCGTTCGTAAGGCGTCTCTGTGTTTACTCGAATCCCCTTTCTGACACGTTTCACACGACTCGTGACGGTTTATAAGATTGTATTAACACATGCATATTGCATATTTTTTGATAAATTATGACATTATTATAACATTATTAAAACAAGTCATTAAAGTGAACAAGAAATGGTTACTTGGCTCCTGTTTCTTTACAATCGATGCAGAACATTTTCATTTTGCGTAAAGATCCGTGGTCTACTAATCGCTCGCCCTACAGGTCCATTGAATGCGCGTGTCGATAGAGGCATTATCCTGTATTGCATGTTTCATACATTCTACTACACGGACAATTAGTCTTCATGCATTGCTACAAATCTGCTGCACGCTATAGAAGCGGCGAACTACACCACCGTACGAATCGGGACCTGCATAATGAAGATCGCGCAATATCAACAGGGTCGACAAGCCAGTTCGAGCTAAACGTTGAAAATAGTGATTGCAGAGTTATTACGGCTCGGTGTATAGATTAGGCACAATACTAACAACGGGGTGTGCATAATGCACTAACTGCAGGCCGCGCGTAATGCTAATGCACCGCATGTAGTACCGGTTAATGACCAGCATCAATCGAGCACGCGCCAGCCAGCGGTAGTCCTAGTCGATAGGGTTGAGCATCGGTAAATCGCCCGACGCGGAATACTAAACGCAGTTCTTTCAAATTCTACCCGGCCTTGGCCAGGTCGCGAACCGGGGTGCACCGGTGCTTCTTGAACTTGTTGATCCGCCGTAGTTTCGAAGTTACTGCTTTATGAGAGAATCCATGCTGTTCTTCGTTCAAACAACGCGGCCGAAACTTCATTCGAATTTGAAAAGCTTCTCGGGCTTTCGAAACAGCAGAGGAGAATCTGAATTCTTCAGCAACCCGGAGAGCGGGAGCACGCCGAAGGTCGAATGCTTGTGCGTCGAGGGATCGACGGCCACCAGAAATATCGATCCACCATTAAAATTTGAAATTTCGGCACACGTAGCCGCCGGGGGAAGCGAGCCTTTGTTACGGGATTGGGCCCACGAACAATTCGAGAACGAAACGGTTCATCGGTACGCTACAATCAAATACAATCCTGTTTGCAGTTAATTCAAATAATAGACGGGGGTCGGCGATTTAATGGAACGTTTATTTAAGCTGGGCATCGTTTTGCAGTATTTCTACCTACCACTGGTGGCCAGTTGCGGGTTTCGAAATGGTGGGTCAGTCGCCTAAGATTAACCATCTGAACAACACTCAAGTTGAAATTAATGCTTGGAAGAAATACACTGATTTCATATCTCCATACTATCTCCATGCATATCTCCTACACGATACACGACGCCGGTAACTTGGTTTATCAGACTCATCCCTAGACTTCTTCGATTGCGAGGACCAAGTAAACATTTAGTTTGCTCTTTAAGGATTTTGACCCTTTGCACTCGAAGCTATTTTAACTCCAAAACGAAATATTTCTTCCGAACTAGAATATTTCTCTTCCATATATTTGTTCTTTTCATGTTATACATATGAAAATGGTGCAATTTACTCGTGCAATATCGAAGTGTTTAGTAATTCATTAAATACAAACAAATTTAATACAGCAATTTTTAGTGGTGCCTTAAAGTCGCCATTCGAGTGCTTATATAATTTAGAAAGACTATGAATTAAGGGATAAAGGGTTAATGAATTTTTTCCGGTTGGAAGAAAGTAAAGGTCACGCGGAGGTCATCTTACATTAGAAGAGGTTTTGAAACATTTTAGCCCCGCTCTACCCTCCCCATGATCCTACGACTGTTAGCTACGAATCGTTTAAGTCGCAACCAGCAGGTTGCCATTCAAGTGGCCCGTCTTAGCTCAGCCAGTATGTGTCAGCGTTTATGAAGTAACATTGTCCACGTGTATTCCCAGACCTACCCTTCGCGTCCCCGACCGTGCATTAACCATTTACTCGGCGAAATATGTGTCAGGCTTTCACGACAGTTACTCTGAGTTTCGGCGCCGTCTGTTGTCGGTGTCCGTGCGGGGGCGGAGAGTGCAGCTGCAACAACTATAGTTCCTTCCTGTTTTCGTTGCCACGCGTGATGTTTATGCGCGCAGTTTTGGAACGGCACGGCCCCCTTTTCGGATAAGTAACTTACACGGGCCGCGTAGCTTGATAAATTCAAAAGATTCACGGCCGGAACGAGCAACGCTCCCGAGAAAAATCGCCCCAATGATCCGGCCGACGACCCTATATACGCTTCCTCCGCTTTCATGAGATTGCTCGGCGCCGACCCTCCCCTAACGGCGCACGCTATTATTTGCCTCCGCGAGAGGAATTAATGCGATCTCGCCGCGGCCGGGCCTCCGGATCCGTGGCTTTCAAAACACTCTGCAACCCCCCCAAAAGTGCCTCGAGATTCATCAGCAAGATGGAAGTCCGCGTTAAGTCCGTTCAAACTGTCCCGCGATCTTAAGGGGGTACAGTAGTGCACGCTTAAGCGTCCCCAATCGCGACCGAATGCGGTAACAGAAACTTGAAATCCGAGCGGCCCAATTTTTTGGAATTCGGGAAACTGTACCCTGGTTTTCAAGGTCGTTTTTCCTCGATTACTTGGGAATTTTTTCGGAAAAACTATTGAACCTTTCACATTGATATTTTGCACACATATTTGCTGGTGATTGCATAAGTTATAGAATATGGTTTGAGAACACGTAAAGATCAACAGATTTTTTAGTTTCCAATGTGTTCGGGAAATTCCAAATTCAGGATCTCGGACTCTAAGACACGATTCGCCGGGCGTCTAGCGGAATTCACGTTTAATATCAATTATAATCGCGGCGCGGCAAAGCTCGTTAATTTAAACAGAAAGCTGAGGTGCCGGTGACCGTTCGCCGAAATGACGACGCCACCATTTATTTCCTCTTGCCCAGGATATTTCCCGAGAATATCTTCACTGACGTGGCTCGTGAACTCGCCGGCGAGTCTTGCCGCGTGAACTTTAATAATGGGCCGGTATATCTTGCATGGAACGCGTATTATGCCGGAGGAAGGTGGAATGTATCCGCGCGGCGCACGTCAATGTGATATTACTATAAATAGCCGCTGATCTTCGACAATTTGTTCAGCAAGCTACATAAAACTTTGTACAAGGTATTTCTGAAACATAGGGTGAGGAGAAACATAAGCGTACGCTCCTGACGCTCCTACAATTGCCTCCTAAATTAATGGTTTTCCCATATAAGGAGGTTAACAATTTTTCATTGGGAATAATCAGCTATTGGTGTAAAAAATTATGCGGAACGATCATTGACATAGAATTATGTCTGCCTATATACAGGGTGTCCCACATAAATTGAACCCACCGAATGATTTTCATTTCTCAAATTATTGATAATTTTTATCTCTGCTTCATTTAATTTTTTTCCTCGTGGCATTTTGCATAAACACAAATATAGAAAGTTGAGTAATATTTTTCAGGTTTTACTTAAATTATTTACTTCGATTACTGACACTTTAGAAGAATATCTCATTGACGATCTTTTCGTTTTCACTGTTTGCGAGCAACTGTCTTATAGATTTGTCGCAGCCAACAAGAGGTCAAGCTTGTGTATCTTTCAAGTTGATAGAAATTCTAGTAAATAATAACACTGTATGAAAGACGATGAAATTTTTTCATATAATACATAATTATTTCGTTTCAAGTGATGTCTCATAGTATTGTCGTGGACTGTATAGAGAAATCACTGTAACTATTGTTCAGAAAATTTTTCGATATCATTAATCGTTTCGGGGATATTCTGGTGGTTCACTTGAGAGTTTATGAAAATATTGAATTTATTAATGTTTTTAGGGTGATTACTGTGATCACGCCCTTCAAGCTTCGGTCGAACAAGACGCATCGCGTGTCGACGATAGAGCTCGGCAATGTGGGGCGAGTTTTTTCGTCGGAGGCCTCGGATACGAAAACGTCGGCCGATAACGCGAAATCAATTACCTGTAGGATTATCTGCAACGCTCGGCGGACGCGCGGCGAATCGGAACCGAGGTTCCGAGGATCGTTTCGCAGCCGACCGGGACATCCTCCTGTATTTATCGATCAAGCCGACGCGGCGCGAGCGATAGCGCCTCGCGGATCCATGGTTCGCAAATATTCGCTATGTTCAATCGACGCATCGGTCGAACCGGACCCTCTTTGACGGGTTCTCCGCCGAGCAAATTTAGATCTTCCGCTCGTGGCCGATTTCACGCGCCTATGCTCACCGATTTCATACCGGCCGACCAACGCGCGACGATTACGCTGCCAGAGGCACACACCGTACCGACGAAACCGATCCTCCAAACCCGTAAGCCGCTATGTTACGATCTACAATTAACCTTTAACCCTTTTAGCGTCGAACAACGATACCGGGTGTCCCAACTGAACGAGGCCCTCTCCCTCGTTTTTTATGACCTGAAGAATGTTCGTGGCACAATTTTCGCCTTCAATAAAACCAGTGTTAGGACAAATTTTCGGACACAAGGCGCTCCTTTTCGCATAAATTTCAGACCGCCCCTTGTTCGCAACCCTCTCCATAATAGGCTACTTTTCTCCACGATTTCCGATTTCTCTGCAAAAAAAAACGAACAATTTCTTACGAAACTAATTTCTCTATACAAGGCGGTCTTCTTAAATAGGGGTTAAAGATCTCTTCAGGTTATTGTGATGCAAGAAACATTTGTTACGTAATGTGCATGGTGTCGATAGTCCAATTATCTGTCAAGAAAATTCTTTTCCGAAGGTCAATTTCTTCAGTTATCAAAGTCATCGGTGTTTTTTGACACATAACTACATTTTTTTATAGCATCGTGTAACTGATCGAAAAATACATTCCGATATGTATAATAGCATGACTTTGAAATGACCTTGATCTTTGAAAATTAATGTTTCACCTAGAACCGATGTCGAATATCTTCGGCCACGACTCCTGAACCTGTGAATGCAAAGAAAATATTTGTTATCACACTACAAGTATCGATCAGCATATATGCGTATGTGTAAACTGTTAAAAAAACACTCACTTTCTCCTAAGTTGTCATCCGAGATGTTTGAAATGGTGTCCTTCTGCGGTGATACGTTTCCTGAAACGTGCAATGACCGACTGTACAGGTTTTTCAATTGTTTCGGAGTTTATATCAGCACAAGCTCTAACTAATCGGTTCTTCATGTCCTCTGGTGTGGTTGATTGTTCATTATAAACTGTTTGTTTCAATTTTCCTCACAAAAAAGTCCATTGGTATGAGGTCTGGTGAACGCGGTGGCCATCCTAAACAACTCCAGTACGACCAATCCATAGATTTGGAAATTTTAAATCCAAAATTTATTAATTATCCCCACTACCGCGACGTATACCCCGTGAGGGTTCACGAAATTCTTCGAAGCCTCGGACGCCGAGGAGTGTAAACATAACACGGCTTGGGTATGTTTCCTGCACGATATGTGTCACTGTTGTTGACATATATCGAGAATTCACTGTACCACGATCCTCAGACTGAAAGTTCCAGTCAATACGGTTAATCTGTCAGCGGACAGCCGTGTGGCACAGCATAAGACCCAGCCGGAAGAAGCTTTGTTGACGGACAGTCTAATTGGTCGAAGCAGTTTGACGGCGGGGGAAAAATCCGGGCTCGAATCTCGGCCCAGTAATCCGATCGAGTGATCCCTTTTCTCCTATAGACCGGCAAAAACAGCTTATCTAAACAAAAACAGCGAGCTGGAAGGGGCGATCGCGCGCGCACGCCATTCGAGGGATTAATCAATCCAGTTTCACGCTATTTAAAGTCCGGTGCTCGAACAGCTCCGGGCACGCACTATAACGCTGTTCCGTCGATATCGGCGGGTGTATTTGTTTCTTTATTTACAGTCTGCGAGACTAGCTCGAAAAAGATTCGAGAGCTCGCAATCCGACACCGATCGAAGTTACGGGGGTTTCATGGTGTAACTGCATGGTGTAGCTGCGGGGGAGGCAGGCAGTCTGAAATATTCTCCCATGACTGTCATAGGCTTGCTTTCGCGCGCTCTCGTTATTTCTAATTCACGAGTCTCCTCGGGAGCTGCAGGCCCAGCGTGCAACGCGAGACGTTGCAAGCTCAGTCATTTTTCTGACTATCGTAGACGAAAATCCTATTGATAGAATCGAGATGAAACTTTCTTAACACGAAACCTACCACGATCAAAATGACCCGTTTGCTATCTCACAATTATTGAAATTATAAAAACTGTATTGACTCCTTTATTGAGAAGCACATATTATAATGAAAATCTCCCTTCTGTAAGACGTTTCACTTTTATATGTGTCTGACTTCTGTATTTTGAGGCGACGTTCAAATAAAACTCTCACTTGTGATTTATATGTAAACTGAATATATAAAACTTTAATGTACAGTCGAGTCGTAAAGTTAACATTTGGTGATATGTAGGCATTGAATATGATGAATAAAATCAAGTTATTGTATTGTTTTTATTTAGGAGGTGTAAGGAAATAAACAAATATGTTAGTAAAACATATATTATCATTATTAAAGATTAAAGACATGTCATATTCATTTGCCTGCATACACCAGTCGTTAACTTACTTTCCGACTCGACTGTATAAACTGTTACAAATGACTATATGGTTTTGAATATAACTTAGATACATATAGGAACTCTGCTACTCTTATTTACATCTGCTCAACCCACGCCACAACTTTCAACTCTTTCATGCCAACCTAATCCGTTCGCTTGTACCAATCAAATATCCTCATTCGTACCAACTCTCAGGAATTATTCGTGCTCACATGTTTTATGCTTGATAAGTTTACTGTTAAATTAGAATCGAAAAATTTCGCTGAATGAGGGGAAAATAAGAAGAAAGAATGACGAACAAGTTTTGACCTTGAAAATTTCCTCTAAAAATTCCCGATTTGTCCAAGATAGCGTATAGATAATCTGGACACCCTGAATATTAACAAAACTACATGTGATACGATTTATATGCAACATTTTAAGCATAAAATTCAACCCTTGAACTTTCTTCAGAAAGGTCAGTTTCGGTAAATACTTTCGAGATCTAAACTTGCCCGTCGTTTTGCATTCTTATTTTTCACTTACCCTGCGCCGTTTGAGATTTAATTTCGAAGAAGTTCCGTCGCTTTATCTCGATTCTATCAGGAGTTCTGCTGGTTTCGCAGCGAGGGTGACCAAACGTGCGAACTGCTGTGCGTCGTCGCGTGACGTCGCTCGCGAAATACAATTTTCCTCGGTTTTCTCTAATTTCGCGGCAACATGCCAGCGCGCGCGCACTTTTACGGCAACGTTAACGGCCGGCGAAATTAACGACGCTGTTATCTCGGGAAGAAGTTCGAGAGCCCCCGAAGCCGTGCGCTGCCGCCCAGCCGGATAAAGGAATAGGTGCGAGCCGATGTGATGGAACTTTGATTCGGGCAACGATAACGATCAGACGCTACCCGGTATAATGGCTCTTCTTTCCCGATCGACGTATTACTACCCGCGAAACGGGCAGTGGCACTCGGCGAAAAGGTTTACGGCCCGCTAACAGTTTGCGTTCCGAGCTTAACGCCTTTAATTGTACGATTCCTGATGAGTCGTAAATCGACCGTTCGATCTGATACTGCATCGTTTAACTCTCGGTAACGGAGCTCTTACCTGGATCATTCCTTGGTCGATAGTATTGTAGGACATTTCGGCAAAAATCGAGGAGCCCTTTGGATTATGCCCTTGTACTATAATATCGAGTGATGTATACTTCGAACAGAATTTTGTAAAGTATGTTATTGATCCCCTTTAAATTGAAATGAAATTCTATTTTATCGTAGACAATATTTAATCACCATAGAGGTGGTTATACAATAAATATAAATTTTATATTTTTCTTAGAATATTATAGGCGTCAAAGAAGTTCTAATCGTTGTAATCATAAAATAAACTGTAGCGCGAGGGGTTAAGCAGCAAATTTTATTTTTAAATTTTTGCTCGATATGGTTAGTATTTATATATTTGAGATGAAAGAATTTAAATTTGATTTGAATCTAATATCTACTGGAAATATCGTTTAATAGTTTTTCGATATATTAAGATTAATCATTTTTTATGGAGAATAATTGTTGGTGTGCAAGACCAACAAAAACTGTAGTCTTAAAGGGCTGTTTACTTTTCTTCAGGTATAAGTGGCTTTTGTGGGAAAAGCCCACATTTGTCATACTCAGTTTTTAGTTACACAGTTATATATACACAACAATTAATATCTTCAGCACTGTACTCGCGGTATTTGTACCATTCCACTGTTTTAATTAACGCTAACAATAATGAACTGCATCGAACAGCGTATTCAAAATTACATGGTTCCGTTAAAAAAGTTGAAAGTGACCTTCATATTTTGTTTTAAACGTTCCTAGATAGCATTAATCGTTTCAGAGATATTCGAGTGGTTCGCTTGAAATGGGACACCCTGTATGCCTACTGGTGCTGTATCTGAATTTCTAGTAGTTTAGTAGTTAGCAGTGTAAAAATTGTTTTGGTGACGCTTAGTGGAGGCCGGGTCGCCATTCGTGCACGTAAACATGAAATATAAAATATTAAATTGTAGAAGTTTCAGCGAGTGTAACTTGTTCATCCGATGAACGTAAATGACCTGGGACTGAGTCAAGGATAGCCAAGGAAAACACCCTCGCCAGCAGCGCCCGCGTTAAATTCCCCGGTAATCGTGTTAGGCGCGTTTAAAATCCCCGTTAAGTAGAATATTGTTCCGTCGCGACTGCTTACGGTAAGATGCTTACTACGGCGCGTGCACTATTTTTTTTTCTTCATTCTTTTTTTTCCTCGTGAACAGGAAGTCCTTCCAACGGTCTAAAACGTTCATGATTAACGCAAAGTCCATTAACGATCCGAGGCTTCCGGCACTGGGAGAAACTTTCGTGTGTGAGCGAGTCACCTAACATTTAAACCTATATCATCCCTTTGTCGGGTTTCAAACCGTTTAGACTCGAAGCTAATTCAGTCAGGATTTTTTATGAAACCTTCATTGTAAATATAATTATGCACCATTGAAAATCGTCAGAAATAAATTCTTGCTTGACACCAAGCTGAACAATATGAAACTTGAGTCAATAGGTCGGTAACCTTTTTTTTCACGAACTGTACCGTTCATGGCAGGACAAGAAGTGTATGCTTGTCAAGGTCATCAGCATTTTTTAAAATATGAAGACTGTTTAATTAGCGTGAGGCTGTAGCCAATAAAAAGATAAATTCAAACACGTATAGCATGTTGTCCTTCAAATGACCTTCAGAGCAGTTGCGCTGCGAATGAAATTCATTTGTTTCACACTGTCGAATGTTCTCGATTAGAACGTTGAAGAATATGTACCAAACGGTGGTGAGTAGTACAATATTCTTGTGACCTATTTCGTGAATGTCGTTTCAAAGATATTGTACAGGATTAAATGAGTCTTCTCATTAGCTATATGCCTTTACATTATCGAAAATAAGCCATTCGTCCATGATCTTTAAATTTCGGTAGACATGACCTCGGGACGAAAATCTTCGTCCAAAAATAATGTCCATAAAGATCAAACATCTTTCCTAAAATATTTTCTCGTTCCCCTTATAAACGACGGAGATATTTTTGCATACAGGCGTCTACCTAGTTCAGTTATTTTCAAACACGGTGGAAATGTACGCTTCTCAGGTTGTACTTTTCCCAGAGGATAAGCTATTCTGAATCTACAACCAGCTATTTTAGGGCTACACTCTGCAGGAGAGAACAGCTCGGAGAACAGCTTGTTTTTAGAGTATCGACGTTAAATTTATAAGTCGATGAATGTAAATGAAGTGTACAGGTGATACAAGAGTGGGCGAGGGAAGCAAGAATAAAAAATAAAGAAGAAACGCATTGCACTCTCTCGCAGTTCCCTGAAATGTTTCTTTTTGCTAAATCTGACCGGACCTAGAGCACGTTGTCAACGAAAATGTCGGTCTTCCGAAAGTTGATACGTTGTTGGACGTATCAGCCGACGGCAGCATGCGAGCTCCGCCGAAATGGGAAAAGGTCGCTCGGACAAGATCCCTTGCAAAGTAGTATGGCCACTCCGTGGTTGAATTCGGCGAACTCTTCCGGTGTGTTTGGTTAATCGTACGTTTAAAGAACGGGGCGGTAAGATCGGCGGGCAATAAAGGATTTCCCCGGTACATACCGTGAGATCACCGGTGTTCCATGCAACCGGAAACGTTTCTCAGCTTCGAATCCCGTGGCAGCCGCAAACTTTCGGTAACCGCAAGTTCGTTCCCCGGCAGCGTTACACCGTCCACTTGTTCTTCCAGGTTCGAGTTTCTTTTCCACGCAGTGCGCAATCGATCTGTTGCTCGGGGCTCGACTTGGCCCGCGAGCCGAGGCGGGGCTCGCTGTACTCCGTATCTTCGCCGATGCAGTGCTCGATGCAATTTACGTCTCTGCACTTTGCGTGGACGGATATTTTAGCGAACTTCTCTCCCTCTCCCTCTCTTTCTGTCTCTTACTTTTGCCCTCGCCCCTTCTCTTACACCCCTAAGGCCAGAACCCCGGTTATACACCGAGTTGCTCGATGTGTACGTATAAAACTTTCAGACCGGCTGGAACCCACCAACCGGATGCTTCATGCAGATATCTATACATTTATCCTGGCGACCTTTTTCTACCTTTTTAGCTGGCTCGCTCGCTCGTGCACTCGCTGGCTGGCTGGCGAACGCCCGTACACTACTTCACGTGATTCCGCTGCTGAAAATAGGAAAACTGTTCTGCCACGGAGCGCCGGCCGTGTTATCGAGAGTTTTTATGCAAATGGATGTTGCGACGGAGGTGTTGCATTATTTTTTCAAGATTTTTTACTGCACGCCACATTTTGCTGTCTAACTTCAAGGTTTCAATGGTGAATAGACCATTCGCGGAACATTCCGAACAATTCCTTCGTTTATTTGAACGTTTCAGAACCGTACGAAATATGATGAACCATTTGAATCATTCCTATACATTTCGAACCGTTCTGATTCGTTCTAAACCATGCTATTCTCATTCTGAACTAATATAATTTCTCCTCAACTGGTATAACTCATTTTGAACCATTACAATCCATTCTGATCTATTCAGATCCATTCCGACTCGTTCTAAACCATTATACTCACTCTGAACTGATATAATTCCTCCTGAGCCATTGTAACTTATTTTCAACCATTAAGATCCATTCTGATTCATTCTGATCCATTCTAACTCGTTCTAAACCATCCTACTCATTCTGAACTAACATAATTCCCCCTGAACCATTACGACTCATTATTTGAACATTTATGACTCATTTTGAACCATTACATTCTGACTCGTTCGGATTTATTCCGAAGCATTTTGATTTATTCTCGACAGTTCTTACTCATTCTAAACTATTGTGATAACTAGACTGCGGATCTTTATGCATTTATGGCATATGAAAATTTTCAAAAAATGATATGATATAAAATTCGATAGAATTTAGTACGATTTTTATTAGTTTTGGATCTACAGAGGCTGTTCCCATGAAAAATAGGATTTTATTTCATTCTATTTTCTTAAAATTTGACTACACAAATTAGAAATTGCATAAACATCCGCAGTCTAGTGATAACCATTCTGATTGTCTCTGAATCATTGTGATGCAATTGTACAGTGTTTTCTGGATATATGTCGACAACAGGGGTCTTGCCAGCGACATATATCGTCGAAGAGATACTATTCTTTGATCCACACTGAACGTTGTACCCGACCCGTATTATATTTATACACTCCTCAGCGTTCGAGGCCCCTCAAGGGGTATACCTCGCGGTAGTGAGGATAGTTCTGCGTCTTTTATCAGCCAGGTATTTGCGACACATATCGAGAAAAGACTGTGAAACCATGTCAATCATTCTGGACCATTTATTTATTTTAACCATTCTTTATTAATTAAACAACGTCGTAGTTAACGAGTCGTAGATAACCCTACGTCATAGATAACGAGTCGCGCGTGTTACCTCGAAATTCTTATAGACAATCGATCAGCGAAAAACGACATTCTCGATCCTCCTTCCTCCAATCTGCGCATTCGTTGTGTCGTCGCGCACCTTTCATCTGTGTAAACGCGCATTTCGAAAATATCCGATACGATAACGGCCCATTCTTATCAGTTTCGATTTGAGATATTCGAGGCTTTATCATTGAGACTTTATCGTAAACTGGAACCTCACGGTCCCGATGCAACGAGTTCGCGATTGCCCGTCACCACTGGTGGCAATAAATCGCGCAAGCTGGCATCTGCTCGGAAATCTATCGGGAGTTGCACGTTTATTAGGTGAAATCGGCGATGCACGGAGGATATCGGTCCCATGGAAAGTTGTCAGGAATTGTTGCGATCTGTGCGGATCTACGGTGAACGTCGAATAGGAAAAATCAGGAGTCGCGTCGGGGCAAGTTTGCCAATTTCGCGGTGCGATTGAGCCCGCGGATGTGCTCGGCAAGACGTGAGTAAGCCGCTTTATTACCAGTCGAGCGAAAGTTAATTCCGCTTTTCAATCCTCCTCCTACCCCCCCCCCTCCACCCCCGAACCTTTCTCAAAGTATCGATTAACTTCGCGACTGTGGGACCCCAAGTCCTGCCAAACACCGAAAGGCTGAAATTTTGCCGGGGCCCAAAGCAAACGCCTGCCCGGCCATTCTCGTAACTTTCAGAAGAATCCTTTCTCTGCCAGTTGCCTTCCACTTTCTTTCTTTTGGAACTTGGCTCGAATACCCTCCAGATTCGTCATAATTCGATTCGGGAAAAACCAATTGATTCCGCATAAATTTGATCGAGCTCTAGGAACACTTAGCTTAATCAACATGAAAAATAGGTTTCCAAATCGACTCGTTTCGTTTCTGATTTGGAACTGATAGATTATTACTGATCAGGAAATTAAAGAGATTTGTATGGGGAAGTTTAGAAAATCTGTAAGGTAATACAGCATGAAATCACTTTATGATAATTTATTTGTCTCAACTGGAAGAAACAGGAGTCAAATAAACAGCTGTTTCCTTATTCAATAATTTGGTAGTTTGATATTTCTAAATTCTTGTTACCTTTTTACTGCTTTGAGATTCGTAAACAACGTGAAAATGTTGTATCATGTTTGTGCCGAGGCTATAAAGAAACGTTAAAAAATACACTGCACGTTAAAAAACAGAATTTCAGAATCCAGTTTAAACACGTGCATATATTCCTTTGGTACACAGTCGGGATTTTGTATTTACGTTTACGTGTTGCATTCTTGTTTTGTCTATACGTGTTTGATGCACCGGGCAAGCTCGTTACCGTTTTTCACTTGCAAGCGTCGAAAAGAATAACTACGGTTATTCGCATGCTGTTTCTTTCACCAAAACAAAAAAGACAGCCTTTGAAGCTATTCTTTACAGGAGTATACGTGAAGTTATGAATGAACCTAACATTTTCTGTAACTGTTTGCTCTTCAAATCTACGGGACCCAAAATGACAGTATAGGTTTAATCAGTCGAGGACATCAACATTGAATCCAATATTATTTTATACAGGGCTTCCCATTTAACTCTGCCCCCAGTAACTTTGTTATTTATCCAGATACAAACAAATATTTAGAGAGAAAGTTATCGTATCTGGAGGGGGGCATAAGTCTGTGCGGATGAAGGTTATCTGAACGTCATACTTTAAATTTCCGTATTGCTCGATCTAAAGCGATGCGTAAACAATTCATTGTACAAATCAATAAAGATCGATTGCAAACGTTTTGCCTTGGCTATGGTAGTTGAGAAAAAAGAAAATTATTTATACAATGATTTAAGTACTTACACTTCTTTGCTACCATAGCTGTTGCAATAAATGTTTACTAATGGATTATATTATTTTATATTCTTTTATACACTCGGAAACAGTTTTCGATACATGCTATCGGAAATGTACGCGGTGTCTCTCCAAGTAATTACCACCTCGATTCACATAATTATTATTAAACGATATACACACGATAGGTGTGAAACGAAAAAAAAAAAATATGCGATGTGCTATCTTTTTGTCCCGAAGTGTAGTATTTGATCGTAAAGACTAAATGTAAAATGCCTTCGCAAACAACGAGCGTGGACGAAAACGGCAAAATATGGGTCGGCTTATTGTTGCTCTCGATTGATCAGAAAAAGTTTGACGAAAATCGATGACCCAACGACCTGTGACCACTTCTCTCCTTGTAGGCGATTCCGTTCTCGGCGGCGCAGTTGACTTTATCCGGGGTGCGAAGAGGAAACAAACAATGGTTCAAACCCGTTCGGAGTCTACCGAGATCCGAGCCGAAGAGAACGAGAGAATGAACTTAATAGAACCGAAAAGCACCGTCGAGAGCGTCGGTATCTTTCCCGCGCGTCGGGTCGGGTCGGGTCGGGTTGAGTCGGGCCGGGTCGAGTCGATCGAACCAATTTCGCGAAGAAGAAAAGCCGCGGCAGAAACGATACAAAGAGAAGAATGCCCGGGGATGCGATAGAAACAGTGGCGGAATCAATCGTTCGGAAACGGAGAAATAGCAGAGCAACGGCGTCGGATCGATGGCGTCGGATGTAATAATTTACCAAAGAGCTGGTCGGACGTGGAAAAGGGTGGTCGGGATAGAGGGATGGTGACACGACGGTTCAACCGTTGCGCGTACAGGTTTGTAGGAGGCAGGAAGAGGGTGGGGGTGGGGGGTTGGTCGGTGTCAACGACGTGCTGGAATCCGGAGTATTCGTCGAACGGCCTCCGATGAAAGGAGAAACTTGGATCGTTTATCATGCGCGTTTCGAGGCCGAAGTTTCGCTAAAGTTAAACTGTTTGGACGGGCACGAGGCACGCGGATTATGGATCCAAATCGTCGATTGTTATGGTCCGACCGAACTTCCGGTGCGGCGGAGGGCAGAGAGGCGCAACGAGATAAAGAGAGAGAGAGAGAGAGAGAGAGAGAGAGAGAGAGAGAGGATTGCACTTTAAGTCTGAGTTTTTGAAGAATGCTTCGTGACCGTGCGGGTGCCATTCAAAGTTCCGCCACGGCACCGCTCGTAATAACGAACCCTTTAAGTTAGGGGCGGCGTCTGCACCGTTCGGGGCCCCAGCAACGATTCCGTATTTTCTTCGGCGGCCTTTATTTTCCTTCCTTATTACAGGTCGTGGTGCCGGCACCGCCTTCGCTATCGTGGCCCCGTTTACCCCTTATCCGACCAGCATCTTGCCCCTTTGAGGCGTTCCTCGAGTGCAGCTTTTGTGCCCTTAACAGACCGTGTTCATCGGGCCGGGCCGGGCTGAGCCGGGTCGGGCATTCGATGGTTTGTCATTCCTGCGATTCCTGTCTTGTATTTTGAAGAATGCGCCCGGAGATCGCGATCTCCCTTGCAAAGGAGATGTTTCTATCCGACGGCCTTTCCCAGGCTTTTCTTCTTTCGCGTTCGCCGTGCTGGAATGTCGAGGGCTCGAGGGTAGAAAGCCGATTCGTTGACGAGAAGAATTACTAACCCTTTGACACGCTGATTCGTCTTAAACCGTTCGGGTCGTTCATTTATTTCGGTCACTCTGGATTAAATCAGAATCAACGTCGCAATCAGTAACGAGACCTTTGCAAAAAGCTTTAGAACAATTTGCGAGGGAGCCGTTTCGAGGAAAGTGGCTTCGAGACAAATGCCAAATGACAAATTTAACTTCTTGTAACCATTACATCTAGTCAGACTCCCGATTTCGAACAGGCTCCATCAAATACAGTGAGTAACGAAAGTATTCGAACGCCCTTTAAATCAGTATAACTTTTTTTTTTAAGTAAATCAAACGACCTGACTTTTTTGAGGAGTTAGAAGAATTTGTTTTCCAAATGGTGTGTAAAAAAGATTTTGAAAAAATTGCAATTGGTAAGAATTACATGAGAAAATAAAAACGGCACTTTTCACAACTTTTTTATTTGAGCCTGTAATGAAAATTTAAAGTATGCGTTTTGTAGATCTCTGTTAGTGATACACGTACTGAAAATTTCATCGAAATCGGCTGACGCAGATAAAAATGGCACGTATCAAAATATGTTAGAATCTGAGGATTTTAAGCAGAAACTGGCCAAAAGTCGTGCAAATCTACGCTTTTCACCACTTTTAACTAGTTGTAGCTCGTGTGTATATTAATCGATTTCAATGAAATTTGCAGCATGTATATAACTAACATATATCTACAAAATGCATATTTTAAATTTTCACTACAGGTTCAAATAAAAAAGTTGTGAAAAGTACCATTTTTATTTTCTCATGTAATTCTTACCAATTGCAATTTTTTCAAAATCTTTTTTACACATCATTTGGAAAACCAATTCTTCTAACTCTTCAAAAAAGTCAGGTCGTTTGATTCAGTTAAAAAAAAAAGTTATACTGATTTAAAGGGCGTTCGAATACTTTCGTTACTCACTGTATGTATATTAATTTCCGCCGAACTGTAATAGCATTTTATTTTTATTGTTGTCGGTACATACAGTGGCGGCCATGTACTTACGCACACTTGATATTTGAACCTTAATGCTTCGTGTATTGTTTTGAAACATCTTTAATGACTGTGTATATGTTATTTCTAAGAAATAGGTACTCCGATGTATATACCAGGGTTCTTATTTATTCCAAGAAATGCTGCTGTTTATAAATATTTTGTGTCAACCTGTGGTTTTCTTGCCGGACTTACGTACGTACTATAATTACATGCAGCAAAGTCGAAATGCCTGCGATGTAAACAATATCTTTCAGTATCTCGTGAACTCTGTGCATAATTAGACGTTGTACGATATTCCAGTAATGAGCAAGGGAAAGAATCAATCACGCCAGAACAACGGCAATTAGTGCAGCATCTTTTCAAGAAAGGAATGCCATATCGGAAGATCGCTTCTGAACTTGAGATATCCGTTATGGCTTGCCATCAAGCTCTAAGGTATATTAACCCTTTGCACTCGAAGCTATTTTAACTTCAAAACGAAAAATTTCTTCTGGCCTAGTATATTTCCTTTCTATATATTTATTTTCATATTATACATACGAAAATGGTGCAATTTGGTTATAAATAAAGTTTCATGTTGCTAAGTGTACTTAGGTACGCTGTATTGGAGAATACGAAGCAAACACACAATAGATATAAATTTTCCTCCGTAAAATAAATCGTGGTCAGCGTAACTGGAGCACTGCAGGGTTAGCATCGCGTCCGCCTGCATGATTAAACCAGATTTTCCAGTAGAACGGTGGGAAGTTGAGCAGACGTGGGTGGCTTGAAAAATGGAGAAATTGATGGCGATAAGGTTTATCGTTACGGTAATTACCTGGAAGCGGTGAGGAGTTGTTTCGCGGTAATGAAGGTTTCCAGGAGAGGTTGCGACCGGCGCGAGGAAAGAAAGATTTCGCGAGAGGCCCCAATCCACCGTGTCCGCCGTGCGTGGAAAAAGTCGTTAACTGATCAAACGAATATACGCGGCTTTTTCTAGCTCGCTATCGGCCGCCGCTGAATATTCAAAACGTCGGGGGAGTTCCGCGATTTGATTAATTGCTCCGACCCGCTGGCCAGAGATTTCTTTCTTCGCGAAACCGCCGCGCGCCGCTCGGGAGGAGATCCATCTCGTTATCATTAACTACGGCGCGGAAACGTTGCGGAAAAACCGCGGAAATCCATCGACGAGGAGACGCAGGTAAGAAACGGATCCCTTTGGTAAGAAAGTCGAGACGGGGAAGCGATGCAAATGCAGACACGGTTAATTAGCATCGACCGAATGCTGAGGAGCCGCGGCGGAAACGCTAAAAATACAATACTCTTCGGCGTTAAATGAACTCCGCCCCGGCAAGGGAAAGGAGGGGGTGAGCTTTTTGCTTTCGGATGAATACGAAGCTCCGGCCGGGAGAAGTTCGCCGAACGTTTCCTCGAAGAATCGCGGCGAAGTTGCCCCGCAAATTGAGATTCAATTTGGAATTTTCAATGGCGATCGCGGATTCGGTTGCGCGGGCCGGAGTTAGCGGGCAAAAAGTGTCTGCCACTTCGACCGTGAATAACGAACCCGTCTTGCGTCGCTAATGGTCCGCCGGAAGTCCTTCACTCTCTGAAATTTGCCCCCCGACAAACAGAGCCCCAGCGCGGCACGAAATTTATTTCAATTATCGGGCACTCGAGGTACTTAAATATTTTCAATATTCGAACTTGCTCCGTATTTCTCTCCGTTGCGAGTGCGTTGCGTTACTCTCGGTCCAGACTCGCATCTTCCCCCTGAAGCGAACTGGCTACGAATCAATTACGCTCGCGTTCTAATCTTATTTTAGTTTCATCGACGCGCATCAGATCGGCATTTCTTCTCCGTTCTCTCTTATATTTTATAATAAATTACGCTTTCACCTTTCTGTTCGTTTTAACTCGAAGAAGTTAGAGTCAAAGAAAATAAAGTAGGTCAATTTCGAATCAAAGAAAATAAAGTAAGTCAGCTCTCAGAAATAGGGATTTTATATCAATAGAAATATTGTATCAATAAAATGTTTGTTCATATCGATCCAAATTTTATATCAAGAAAATTTATGTAATTTTAGGAATAAAAATGTTTTATCATAAATTCATCAAATCCGCAGTTTCTACATGACTGATGGTAATCATTCGGTCGACGGTGAACGAGGGTGAAATGAATAACTTGTTCAGGCTGTTGGATGTGTGTTAATGGCTGTAAATTTGTGGCGCAGGTATTAGGCAAGTATAGTTATGGTAGTTGTTAGAAAACGCGAATTCGAGGGAACCGCGTTCAAAGTTTTTAAGCTAGGTATTTCGAACTCTGCCGCATCGCTCAAAATGGTCTGTAACTTCGTTATTTTTGCGAATTCGACCGTAAACTTCGGAAAGCACAGTTTTGAAATGTACTACTTTCTATGAAAAAAAAAGATAAACTGTTTGAGTCTGTTAGTCGAGAACCTGTGCTTAACATTCCCGAAGGGATCTCAGTTTTAATGCAAGCATAAAAATAACGAAAAATATTCTATAGTACTTTCCATTAACTGATTAACACACCTAGACGTCTCGGATACGTAACATATTTTTGATGCCATGTAGACATTTACGTAAAACGCCTATTATCATTCCAGGAACATATCTGTTTCGAATTTATTCGAAAATTGATTGTTAAGCTTACGGAAATAAAAAAGGGAAACACTATATTTTTGTTAAATAAATCCATAAAGTTCGCGTTAGAAACAGTTGAGAACTTGAGTAAACTTTTCTCGTTCGCAGCAGCTTCACGCGATAAATCAACACAACAGTTTTGTTACACTAAAAAAAGAGTTCATCCGTTAGTAAAAAATAAATGTTTCGGGTCATTCGGACACGTGCATCGGCCCGAGTTTTATTCATCCGTGCGCCAGAGGGTTAAACGGTCAACAAAATGGCGGTCGCGCGAAGTGTGTCACCAAAACGTCAATAATTTCCGTTCCGCTGGTAGGCGAATATTTCGGTGTCTTTAATGACGTGTGAAACAATATCCAACAACTGACATCAATATTCCGTCGTTTTTTACACGAGAATAACTTTTTTTAAATTCGACCAAGTGACATCAATTTTTCTAGAATTTACAAGAATTACGAAAATTTTGAAAGAATTGCAATTGGTTGAAACGACGATAGCCAATAATCCGGTAGTATACAGGGCTAGACAGCAAATAATACATAACACCCTACATCTCTTTTTCCTTACAAAACTTTTACAGAGCATTATTATGATAATATACTTTCCAATATGATTTTTCCAATATGTCCAAGTGTGTAGATATTAGGGGTACCCATAAGTAATCAATTATTTGCAAAGAATTTGTTTTGCCTTTAGTTCTGTACCGATCGTTGAAGAGGAAACACGTATTATTCTTTTACAATTTTCGGTAAAGCAGCCTGTGTTCGAAATATTCTAAAAATTAATGTTTTCTTACAACCCTGTAATACATAATACATGAAACAAAATCATATTCAAACATTCACTTCTGTAGAAGATGTAAGGAGGCACCTTGAGTCATATTTTGCTTCACGAACCCTGGATTTCTATAGGAGGGGAATTGAAAATTTGCAGGAAATATGTGCAAACTGCCCTTGATAATGATGGATATTATATAATAAATTAAGAAATAAAAACTTGAATTTACTACAAAGTTTGTTTTAGATTTCAAAATAATTGATTACTTATGAGTCCTCCTCGCTGCTCGCCTTTCCCCTATAGTCAAACTGAAGAACGCGAGAGGGTTGAACAGTGTCCGAATGTTACTAACAGTTATTGTACGTCTGATAAGGGTTACTCTCGCGTCCCTTAAACCAGTCCCACCGCATAATGGCGCGGACAATAATTATCACGGCCCGTGTAAAATGCGACTCTTCAGCGAATCAGCGGCCGTGCGACGGATCTCATATTCGGAATGTCCGGCGCGCATCCTGCTTATCGGTGCAGCAGGCGTTGCAACGCCCTAAGGGTCGACGGAGGTTACACGGGGTCGTCCTTGTAGCTTGTGCCGCACGAAATTGCCGGCGCGCGGCGGAACGTTCCGCGAATTGAACGGCAACTTTAATAAAAAGGGACGTTGCTCGTAACGCTAAATTGCGGACCCGTTTCGAAACATGAAACGCGTGTACTTCGCGAGCGTTTTCTATTAAATGCTACGAAACGCAACGTTAAACTTCTGCAAGTGCGCTTCCGGCGCTCGCCAACGCCGCACGAGAGTTATGTTAACTGCCACCGGGGTCACTATACCTTGACAATCGACTCGATACAATTTGCTTCTACATTTACCACGCTGAAGGATCGCTAAATCTTCAATTAGCGAAATTAAAGAGTCGTTAAAGGGAAACGTCGTCGTTCCTTCAACAGCCGTAGACTCTTACAGCGAACACTGCGATCACTTCTGCCCGGTTTCATTGTAAACGAAGCGAACTTATTCACCGTAAGTTGTTATACACTTTTATAGCATATAATAAGCGGGAAAGGTGAGCTTGTCCCCCGAATATATTCTATACATTCAAACGTCCCTGCAATGTTTAACCCTTTGCACTCGAAGTTATTTTAACTCCAAAACGAAACATTTCAACCGATCTAAAATATTTTCCTTCTATGTATTTGTTTTTCATGTTGTACCTACGAAAATGGTGGAATTTACTCGTACAATACTGAAATTTTAGTAATTTATTAAATCCAAACATATTTCATAATGTAAAAAATATTTTGAATAATGATATAGCAATTTTTAGTGGCGCCTTATAGTCGCCATTCGAGTGCTAAGGGTTAAAAATTGTTTTCCTTCGAATCACGCAACCTGCAACATTATGAATTCGTAGAAGTAAAAGTAGTTTTAACGTTAAAAATAGGCCATTGCTGCCCGATTTGTATTTCACGAAGTTATGACATCTTGAATGTCGACAATATATATAGTGTACGATTCAGCGATCTTTAGGTACGATAATGACTACTTGTTTTGTAATTGATTAGGGATAATGATAAATGAAAAGCTGATAACAGTTTGTCTATAAGAATATTAACTAATCATTCCGATTATTGGAAAATGTTAGATAGATTCCGAGTAATGATGTACTAACGATATGATTCATTGATCGAGTGGTATTATCGATTACTATCAATAATGATTCGTCACGTCCAACGCTTCTACCATGCACGACGATATAAGGCTTCGCGGAAATTTGTACTCTTCCGTGAAGCCCATGAGTGTTTGCACGTTCGCTTTAGCGTTATCCCGGATAAAAAACGAATTAAGCGATAACGTCACCTGGCTGCTATCTCTATTTACAGCCAGCCCCATTAACATTCGAGCGTCTTTTAACAGAGAATAACAGCTTTCACGATGTACCAATCTACAGCAGTTTTTTTTAAGAAGTTAGAAGAATTAGTTTACTAGATGACGTGTGCAAGATCTCTGTTTATAGTAAGTCCCGCTAACATTCGGACGTCTTCTAACAGAGAATAACAGCTTTTAAGATGTACCAAGCCACAGGAGTTTTTTTTTTTTTAAGAAGTTAGGAGGTTCATTAGATGACGTGTGCAAGAAATTTTGAAAAAATCGTGATGAGTCGGAATCGCGGAGAAAATATTAAAAGTTGCTGTTTACAACTTCTCAATGTGAGCCTGTATCGAAAGTTGAAAAAATAAGTTTCGTAGTATCAAGCATATACACTCCGGAAATTTCATTGATTGACGTTGATCTATCATTGTGATCAATCTAAAGATTCCTACGTTTTTCGATTCACCGATTCAATGTTTGCTCTGAAAGGGTGGAAATAAACACTTTTACCGAGTGATCCGCTAGCATTGTTGTAATTCTTCCACCTCCGACCTCCTACAAGAAAGATTTCTTTGACGAAGCCAGCTAATCCAACCGTTAACAAGGATCGTTGAAATAAAAGCGACGATAACTCGAGTTTAATACCACTCGAACAATATACAAGCATTCTCAGGTAAATCTCTTTATTTCCTATTTATGAAATATTTTCCCAGAACGAAGCTACGCTGTTTTAAGGTGGAAAGAATTTGTTCTCGTGCTCATTCTTTCGTAGGATTTCAAAATCGCCAGAATGCTTCCAAATGGTGTTCTCTGTACAGTGAATTCTCGATATATGTCAACAAAACGGGTCTTGCCAGCGACATATATCGTCCAGGAGACATACCGTGTTATGTTTGCACTCCTCAGCATCCGAGACCTCTTGACCTTCTTGGCCCCTCACGGGGTATACCCCGCGGTAGTGGGGATAATTCCGCGATGTTTTGGTGACATATATAGAGAAATCACTGTATTTCTCTTTCAATATTTTTATAGAATAGAAAATTAAATTCGACTGTCTTTCTAATCGGAGTATATACACTCCCGCTCATAAGTCTTAGGACAGTGATCATATTTGTATGCAACTGTGTAAAAATGAAATAATCGTTGAAGGGTTCGAACAAATTTTTTTTTTTAAATGTTAACATATCAAAGAAACGATGCTGCACTCATATATCAAAAATCTTACCAAGAAGTAAAAAAATATATTTTCTTTTCATCGAAGAATCCGCCACGTTTCTTTAATAACAGTTTCCACTATCCTTGGCATCCGCGTGATCAATTTTTTCATACTTTCTGTTGTCACATTATTTCATTCTCGTTCCAAAATGTTCTGCACCTGCCTGTCCAGTTTATCCCCTAATTTTTCAATGGAATTCAAATCTGGTGATTGATCATAATTTTTAATGAATTATTGAAGTTGGAATTACTACTGAACATATGAGGATATTTATATTATGTAGTTAATACAGTTGAAGGTTCATAATCTATATACGAAATACCAGAGTTTTACTAAAAACCAGAGGTGTCCAAAGACTTATGAGCGGGAGTGTACATATTTGGAGCATTGAGAAGGCGATGCCAATTATCTGGGATACGTCTAGATCTAGCAAAACGTAAAACAATTCACAAGCAATCGGGAGGTTGTTCCATTAGCAACGGGCCGACTCGCTTATGGCAATACTCCCGATCCTGCTGCAGCGCCTATCAGAGTCCCGGATAACTTCGCCCGCCGGAAGTGGATGGTTGCGGCTGGCTCGGCTTGAAATAACACGCTCATCGTTCCGATCTTAATTACATAACCTGGTATTTATCTTCGGGCGAACGAATCGCGGCGAATTCACTGCTATCCGGCTGGCAATTAAGCGGTGGCGAAGAACGGGCGAGAAGCTATTAACTCTCGGCCTGGCGGATGGCTGCGAGGCCGGCGTGCTCGCACGGATTGTTGCTATACTTCCGCGATAATGGCGAATTAATAGAGCCTGGACGGACCGGGCCGGGCCGGGCCGGGTCCGGAGAGGGAAAATTCTCGATATCCGTCGGTCTTCGTCGTCGTCGCGAGAACGCGGACCGCGGTGAGACGGTAGACGGTTAATTAAGGGGACCGTTAACTGGGGAACCGACTTATCTGCGACGATTGGCTGCCAAGTTACCCAACGGAGCAAATGTTTCAGAGTTTCAATCAGCTTCCCCCGCCGTCCCCGTCCGCGGATAGCTACTTTGCAGTCGTTGCCATAAGACGCTCTTGAATACGATTATAATAAATTCTTCGCTGAAAGTTGCCAAAGTACTCGAATCCGCTTTCGATGATAATGGCCGCGCCAACCGGCGCTGCCTATAGCAACGAGAAAGAAAGCGGGAAGAAAGAAAGAGGACGCCGGCGAACCGTTCTCCTCACCCCCCCCCGGTCCTCTTTCGGCCCCCGATGGCGGGATTACGATTTACATGACAAACCTTAAAGCTTCTCCGTCACGGCATTACTTAACGACCTCCTTTCGAGGCTGTATCAAGGCCCCGGGAACATTATACTTACCGTATTCGACGCGCAAAACAGCTCCACGGTTATGTCGATGACGCCTCCGTCAGAGGTTCCCAAATTTATTTGGCTTACCCTCCCCTTTCCAAATAAAAGATCGATCGACGCCTCACAATGCGTTCAAAGGACCGTCTTCTCGACAAAATTCCATTGCTAGAAAATTAACGGAAAAATGTTTCACACGAAAGTTGTAGGATGAAGAAGATATTTGTTTGACATATTGCAGTGATCTTGAAAAACTCTGCAGATTTCACAACTTAAATTTTTAGTAGAAACATATGTTTTCAAACGGCACGCGACTTGTTGGATAAACAAACCGAACGATGCAATGACAAATTTCCATTATTTCACACAGTCGGTGTACAAAGTGTTCATACACCCTTTAAAAACAAATAACTTTTTTAAAATTGGACCAAACAACTTGAACTTTTTGGAGTTGTTAGAAGTATTACTTTACTAAGTAATTCATAAATGATTTTTTTTTTTTCAAAATTTGCTATAGCTCGTAAGTGCAAAGAAAAAGGTAGAGGTCATGATTTTTAAGTTTTTTAATTGTGTCTATAACAAAAAATTTAAAAGATGTTTTTTGTAGATCTAATTAAGTTATATACTAAGTAAGATTGCTATGAAGCGATGAAGATATTGCGATGAAGATATTGATGTTGAAAGTTTGTTTTAGATTTCAAAATAATTGATTACTTATGGGCCCCCCTAATATTTATATACCGCCGCCATGAAGCCGCTTTGGGAAACGTTGGGCTAAGATTTTTTAAGAGCAGCCCGGAATTAAAGAAGACCATATCCCCCTTTGTCCACGGCCCTAATGGGGTACCGTCGCGTTTTGTAGATTCGACGAACCTCTGTTTACCCGCTCGTCTTGTTTCTTCTGTTGCAGGCTGCTTGTTAGGACCCTGCCGACCGGACACCACGTGCAGGTATGTACATTTCTCGAATTTTCTTTTTTCCAGAAAGAATAATGTTAAGGTGTTACTATCGGTTGCTTCCTAATAATTCTGAATCCATTTCAATGATTCGTGGTCGTTTAGTTGGCATTATGGGTCTGCGTCAGAGTCGCCAGAGATCGGGGGAATTGATTCGAATTTAGGGGAAAATGTTACCCTCTCTCTGGCAGATCCGGGTTACTCACATGACGCGCTTCCGTGGCGTAAGCGTGGGGAATAGCGTCGTAAAGGGGGAAGGGTGGAGTGGGGGCAAATTTTAATCCAGAAACTCTGAATGACGTGGAAACTGAACCTTCTACAAAAGGAGGTGGCGTAGTTCCCAAAATTAGCGGGTACCAAAAAGAAGAGGTGCAATATTGATGGGAAAGCTATAAATTATTTCGCACGTACCGAAAAAGAATGTACTGGAATGTATTGTCGCTTCAGCATATTTCACGCTGGCGATTTTGCTTCGGAACGCTTCGGAGTGGGGGGGGGGGGGGTTATTCGGTTCTACTTTTAGAATACGGTAACACACATACGGTTCTTCGGTTGTAAGTCTACGCAATTAAGGGGAAAGAGCCGGAGTAGTGTCAAAAGCTTAAAAACTTTGGAGGGCTCGCATGAACTTCCAGGATACGTTGGAAGAGCCAGCCACCCCGCGGATTAACATACCCCTTTTCACCGTCCACTTCAGACTCTGTACCCTATGGTTTCAAGAGTATTCAGCAGAAAGTATGTATTAACTTTCCACTCGACTTGGCCAATCACGACTGATTCTGCGTGGACGCGGGACTAGTGCGTGCTTGCGTGTGTGTGCGGTACCATAGTCCTCGAGACCCCGCGGTTGAATAAAGATAGTATGAAGCGTCTGTTTTTAGGATACCTCGGTGATAAGAGGACTTAGGCTCGGAACGAAACTTTCCCCATTCCGGAATAACGCGGGGATTTTTCTGAACCGTGCCGGCTGAAGGGACTATTTCGTATTCCGAAAGAGTACGTAGGTGATAGCGGATACATAGAAATTATTCCGATATCAAAACGGTAGCAGTATACGTATGCAATGTCTACACTTGCTGGCAGACGGCTGAACTTTCATTCCTTGATCCTTGGATCGCAAACGTGGTTGACAAATGGCTCAGATTCGTTTAGTTCGTCATTTACAGTGATTTCTCTACATATGTCGCCAAGGCCTGGATGATAAACGTCGCGGAATTATCCCCACTACCGCGGGATATACCCCGTGATATATGTCTCCTGGACGAAACACGACGCTGACAGGACTTCTGTCATGATGCTTCGAGGGTACTCTAGAGTGTCACTTTATAAAAACAAAAATGTAAGTGCACAATGAATTTCTCAAATAAAGTTGGAAATAAAAATGAAATTCCTGATTTGTAAAGTGGATTTTCCAGAAAATATACTTGCATAGTGTACGAATTGTTTAAGCAGTCTTCAAATGTCTTCAATATGGGTGAAAATGAAATTAACAATTCAAGATAAAAAAAGGATTGAACGTGTTGGTATTATTGCGCTCAATGGAATTAAAGTTACAAACTGAAATTCGTCGGACAAATGAAAATGAACAAGATTTCTTAAAACTTGAATAAATTTGCCGGAATATCTTAAAACTACCCCAAACATCTGCTACAGACGGAACCGTTGAACTACAAACGGCAAGCGATAAAGTAAACATTGACACTTTGATATACGTTTTTATTTTCTGAAGAAGCATCCAGCAATAGAAGATAAGCTGAACACAACAGACCTACTGAATCAGAAATGTTAATTACACTTTCCGGTCGATAAACGGCCGTTCGATGATGGGGAAATTTAATGAACCCGAAAGGCTATCGAACGAAACACGAATCCGCTTTATAATTAATATGATTCGAGCGAGTCAGTTTTTCGCAGACGCGCGGGAGCCGCTTCATCAAGTGCAGACGTATTAAGCACACAGAGGGCGAGTAGATCGTGGGCACTAGAGAATAAACGGAGCCGATCGGTGTTCGGGACCAATTATCTTTCCGTGCTTGAACAAACATTCGACGGGTTTTAATGAAATCGCGTCGAAATACGCTCGGCAGAAAAACCGGAACTGGCGTGTTCGGCCGATGATTTGCGTTCCCCGAGCGACCACCGAAGAAAAACGGTTTCCCGACGAGTCTCCCAGGGGGTGGGCTGGGGGTTGACGGAGCGCCATCGTCGACGATGGCTGGCATCGTTAACCCGACGATACAGACGATCTCTTTCCACTTTGATACGAAAACTCAATAGGATACGGCGCGTCGGGTGGCCTCGTTTCGTCTCGGTCGCCAAGGCGTTACCAACTCGGCAAATAATTTTCTTCCTATTTTTTTTCGTTTTTTTTCCTCTTCTTTGCTTTTCTTTTTTTTTTTTATTATTTCGTTGAATGAAGAGCACCGATACCTATCGGACGCGCCGGAGACGCCCCGGATATTCCGGTGACGGCGAGGCGAGAAAACGTCGGCTGACATTTGAATAATTCACGTCGAATCGTATTTCTCGAAAACGCCGCCGTCCGCCGTCCGCCGGCCGCAAAGGAAATCGCATTTTCGAAAATGCCGGAAATATTCCGCCGCCGGCCAACGAGATTCCGCGTGACGTACAGCGGCGGTCATATACGGTGCAGTAAAGTAGCCCGACACGGCCCCGATTTTTTAAAAAAACATCATAACTCTCGATAAAGAACACTTTTACGAAAAATTATGTATCCTTTTGAAACCCACTGAAAAGAAACAGTAAAAATAAGACTGGATTTACGGGACCCGTCAAAATGACGGATTTTAATATTTTTCATTTACGAATATTGAGATTACAAAGATAAATCCGTGAGGAATTATTGAACAAATTGATTTCTTTGGGTATATATTATTAAAAATGTAGCTACAAATTTTGGTAGATACATTCATGTTATTTTTCTAAAGTAATGTAAAACACCCATTTTTAGTGCTCAAAACAAAAACGAAACTGGTAACAAAACACGGATTTAAAAAATGGGCTTCTAATAAAAGACCCAGTAAGTTCGTTCCTTTTTTCTGTCTTTTCGTAATCAGAGCTCGAGGATGACGTCGAAGTAAGTCAAGGATGAAATCATCTACGCCTGATTTTAGATATGAAATGCCGTTTGTAATGTTGGTATAGAATACGGTGCTTAACCCTTTGCACTCGAAGCTATTTTAACTCCAAAACGAAACATTTCTTCTAACCTAGAATATTTCCTTTTTATATATTTTCTTTTCGTGTTATACACATGAAAATGGTGCAATTGACTCGTACAATATTGAAGTGTTTAGTAATTTATTAAATACAAACAAAATTAATAATGTAAAAAATATTTTGAATAATGGTATAACAATTTTTAGTGGCGCCTTACAATCGCCATTCGAGTGCTAAGGGTTAAAGTATTACTTGTATGCAAATAAATGGCCGCCATTGTGCAGACGAGGCCTAGTCGAAGGATTTTCGATCCGAAGAGCGAAGAATTTTCGCGCGGGCGATAAATAATTCGATCGTGACCCCCGGCCGGCAACGATTATTTTTACAATTAGGATCCTCCGGGACCTGGACCCTTTCCTTTCCGACTCGAATTCTGTCTCGTATATAACCGCCGACGCGTACGGGTAGAGAGTTTTAATTCGTTCGCAGCGATGCGTGGAATAATGCGCGCCGTTCCATTCAGCCGTGTTATTCAGACGCCTGGAATAAATCGGTCGGATTCATACGTTATTCATTACGATTTTCACTTTGTAAATGATTTCGGCCGTTTGCCGTCTCGTGAACTGTGAATCGGCTGGATTTTATGCCGACCCGATTCCTTTGTAACATTCCGGCCGTGTTTCGGTTTATCGATACTGTTTGCTCCGCTTCCCTGTTTTTTTTTTCCCTATCCTTTGGTCCTGTAGCTTACCTGACACCGGGATATATTAATTAGCCGGCTCCGTATATTGTTTGCACATTATCGCGCGTGTTACATATGTGTTCCATCGTCTCGTTTTTTGATAGAAGGAATCGATCGTATTTATTACAGTTTTGTTGTGCTATAAGACGACGATGTTTCCTTCGCAACAAGAAAATTTCTATTCTTCTTTCAAAATTCCATAAAAGCAAAGTAAGTTAGTTAATAAAATAGAAATTGAAAAAAATTACGTGTATAATATTTAAGAGTCCATCAACTTTCTTGCATTTTCCAGATCCTAATCAAATTTGGCACAATGAATATATTAACGTAAAAATTCATTTTAAAACCTGGACAAATAATTCTAGTACATTGAGGAAACTGTTGTCCCAATATGTTCTGCAACTTTCAACTTTCTTGCATTTTCCAGATCCTAATCAAATTTGCTACAATGAAATATTAACGTAAAAATTCATTTTCAAAACCTGGACAAACAATTCTGGTACATTGAGGGAACTGTTGCCCCAATATGTAAATCTTATAATTTTATAGTGAAAAAATAAATTTTCTCACACGTTCCAATATTTGGTTTACACATTAAAGTATATTCATTTCATTAATTCATTCTCGTAACATAAAATATCAGATATAGTGAAATATTCCCATAGTAAATCAGCGAGATTTCTTAGTAATAGCTTAAGAAATTCTTCAAGACTTGTTACACATATGACACACATTTCAAAATAATAATTTATGACCGATGAGTTTTAATTTTATATAATGATTATTTTAATTCAACATAATCGGTGTTTCTATTTTATGCCACGAATTTTTAATTTTAATTATAGTGACAAGGTAAAAAATAAATGAAATTTGTATTATTGTCCGGATACCGGGACATGGTCAGCCACCGGGAGGTTCATGTCATATTCTATCCTTTTCCGACGAATGATATCGCTGCTCGGCGGACCACTTTATTAATTTGCCGCACCGTATTCTCCGCGTTCGATCTCGGGCCACTCGAGAACAAAGTCAAGCCGCACAAGGTACCTTGATCCGAAATACTGTTATGCCGTATCATCCTCCAACCTTATCTTCGCCCTTTTGCCCAAAAGACTGAATCACCTATTTGACTGGACTAGGAACAGCAGAATTACGTGTCCGGTGACACATATTGGGGTATCAAAGGTCCTTTTTGAGAAAGCCATATAAGGAGCCTTCTCATCGAGCGGCGATCACTTTTTCCGAGTTCACTTCCGAGCTAACACTTACAGACGTATAATTTCTCCAAGCGCGGGTTCTTGTAAATAATCTGTTGGCGTGTGTGTGGCCTATTTCCAAGAAAACTTCGAGTTATAAAGAAGACAAGGATCATTTCTTGAGAGAAACCCATCCTTCCTCCTTCACGGCATAACAATACGACGGAAGTCGGTGCCGAGGCATCGTCGTATAGGCGGATCATTTTGTAGTTTGCCACTACATTCGAGCCTCCTGCACATTCTCTCTCTCTCTCTCTCTCTCTCTCTCTCTCTCTCTCTCTCTCTCCCGGCCCACTGGAGAACAAAGTCAAGCCACACAAGATACCCTGATCCGCAATACAACAGAAGCCGTCGCGAGCCATCGATTTATAGCGGAACAAAACTGTACACAGTCATCCGTAGCTCGTGCCACACGGGAAATCTCGCGGGAGGTTCTTGCTCGCGCCTAATGTTTAGGTTTTGACGTCACACGCTACATAGCATGCGTGACCGCATTGGGCAATAATTCGGAGCCGTATTGATGCAGTAGCGGTATCAAAATTATACCGGCTTCGAGTCCCCGTTCTCGAATTATGATCGAATCGATACCGAGGAAAATCGTGCGAGCCGGCCGTAATGGCTTTCAAAAGTGATGGAAATTCCGTGGGATCGGGCGAAACGGTGCGGACCGGTTCAGCTGTTCCGTTAAAGCGGGACAGATCGAGCGGGTTGACGAACGGATTGCGCGAATTTGCCCAATGAATTTCGCCGACAGAAGGGAATTAAAAATATTTGCCGATTGATTCGCCGGCGAATGATCGATTGAAACGCGGAGAGGACCGGTGACATGCGTTCGGGAACGGTAAAAAATTCCGTTTAGGACCGCCGCGCGATATGGAACGCAATGATACGCGCGGAGATCCGCCCGCAGCAATTTTATCCGCAATTTTCCCGGCCCGGGTTGGATACGCGCAACGAGCGTGGCTCGTTCCCGGGTCCTTTCTCTTTCTCTATCCTCTATTCTCGAGCCGTGCTCGGTAGACACGTCGAAAGGCTTGAGTCGCGGACAACAAGTGGCGCCGTAACGAGCTTTTTATGACGAATGTGTTGGCCCGATGTGCAAAAACGTGACTTCCTCGAGCACGTGCTCACCTGGCTGGTTCGCGGCTCCTTGACCCGTGAAACGGCTCCGGGCATTGTTTACCGTCGCGGAGCTTCTCCACGGTTCACGACGTCAGGAACGAAACCGACATACGGTCACCGAATGAACACTCAACCCTTTCGCATCGACGCGCAGTCGTTCGGTTGCCACGACTGGCTCGACAATATTCATTTGTCATGTTACAGTAAGGAGCAAAACTGAATCAATAACCACAAGTTTTGTACAAATCATTATTCAGTACTAGGGATATAGAAGAATAACAAAAAATCAACATTGTAATTATTTTTATCATAGAAAATGTTGATACAGTGATTTCTCAATATATACAGTAAGGAGCGAAACTGAACCAATAACCACAAGTTTTGTATAAATCACTATTTATTTCTAGGAATATAGAAAAATAACAAAAATTCAACATTATAATTGTTTTTGTCATAGTTAGAAGTAACTTAAGAAATTTTTTTCAGTAATTAATATCTCCTCGATTAGCAATGACGACAAAAATAGATTGACTCGGTTTTGCACCGGTCCCTACAAGAAATGTTTGCGTGGGATGTTCTAGTAGTATGTTTATATCTAGCACTTTGGTATGTTTACAAACTATTAGTCTACGTCTTAACACTCAGTTCTTCGCAATCAGTCGAACGGAAAAGCTCGCAAGTGAAGTAAGAATAAATATGAAGTCAATTGCTCCAAATTGTGTAAAAAAGTCATTTCTCTTTTGAATGACGGCTTGTCAACGCGTAAGATGGCGAAAACCTGCAGTGTTAGTCAATCGACAGTGCAGAGAATAAGAAAAAAATACTGTAAAAGTATATTATTAAATGTTGGAGGAAGACCGAAAATATTATCACCGCAAGAAGAACGAAGGATTATACGGTTTGTCACATATGGTGAAGCTTCAAGTTCCATTATGGCTGCAAAATTATTAAAAGAAGATACGAATATACAAATAAGTCAGTGGACAGCACGAAGAACCCTCAAAGGAGCTGAGTTTAGATGCATTAAGAAAAATAGAAGCCAATGTTGTCGAAAAGAAATATTAAACGTCGTTTGGAATTTGCTACAAAATATCAAAACTGGACAACTACTGACTGGGAACGGGTTATTTGGTCAGACGAGACCAAAATTAACAGAATTTGTTCAGATGGCATGTCTTGGTGCTGGATTCGTAAAAATGAAAGGCTTAAACCACGAAATGTGAAACAAACGTTAAAGCATGGAGGCGGATCCCTAATGTTCTGGGGGTGCCTAACTGCATTTGGTGTTGGATCACTGCACCGAATTAATGGCATCATGAATCAGTACATTTACAAGGATATTTTACAAGATCATCTGAAAGATGTTGTTGAAAATATGCCTTTTGAAGAAAAGAATGTAATTTTCATGCATGACCGAGACCCTAAGCACACTGCTAAAAGTGTAAAAAATTGGCTCTGTACTAAAAAATTTTCTGTTCTGGATTGGCCTGCACAGAGCCCCGACCTCAACCCCATAGAGAATCTATGGGGTTTACTAAAAAGACGACTTCGGGATTCGTATGACTCCCAACCAACATCAATCACAGATTTGTATGATAGAATTCAAGAACAGTGGGAACAAATATCTCCGGATTATTGCAAAAAATTAGTAGAAAGTATGCCAAAGCGAATTAGTGCAGTTTTACAAGCGCAAGGGTTGTGGACGAAATATTAAAAATAAATGATATATTAAATATTGCCAAGTATTGGACATGGTGCAAAACCGAGTCAGTCTATTTATGTTGCCATTGCTAAACGAGGAGACATTAATTATTGAAAAAAATTCTTAAGTTACTTTTAACTATGATAAAAATAATTATAATGTTGATTTTTTGTTATTCTTCTATATTCCTAGTAATAAATAATGATTTATACAAAACTTGTGGTTATTGGTTCAGTTTCGCTCCTTACTGTATGTCACCAAGGCCTGGATGATAAACGTCGCGGAATTATCCCCACTACACGTAAACATAACACGGTTTAGAGAGAGAGAGTTCACTGTATAGGATAAGATGGTCAAAAATGTCCTTATATCAAATTAAAAGGCTAATGGACCATTCGATAAGGCATCAAGAAAAATCGTGTTGTGCGAAATTTTAACTCTATGTCTCGACCGGGAGCGTGGTTTGAGGTAAAATGAAAAGTAATTAGTTTTCGACTTGTTTTCCTTATTTGGTCACATGCGAAAATTTTGAAAAAAATCTAACAGATGTGAAACACTGAGAGGAATATACCGCAATTACTTCAGATTTTTTAGTAGAAAATCCTGGTTGTAGAAAATCAAAAACCTCTGAAAAACGTCGGAAAATTACAGATTTCGCATTGAAGCTTACCAGCCACGTTTAAAATAATCGGAGACCACTTTCGTTTCTAAAAAAAAATAAACGCGTGAAAAACCACGCGCGACAGAAGTGAAACTACTTGCAGTCTAGTAATGTTTAGAAGTAAATTAAGATTGGACATGGTATATGAAGCGACAACAAGATCAGGAACAACTAATACAAAAAAAATTATGAAGTGAAAACAAGATCAAGAACAACTAATACAAAAAAAAAATCATAGAAAAAGTTTCATTTCAAAAATAATGAACGATCAAAATTTGTGACACAAAGAAGGAGAGCGTATGAGAAATGCTATGAACTATGTCTCTTTCTTTCCCATACGCTCTCCTTCTTTGTGTCACAAATTTTGATCGTTCATTATTTTTGAAATGAAACTTTTTCTATGATTTTTTTTTTGTATTAGTTGTTCTTGATCTTGTTTTCACTTCATAATTTTTTTTGTATTAGTTGTTCCTGATCTTGTTGTCGCTTCATATACCATTTCCAATCTTAATTTACTTCTAAACATTACTAGACTGCAAGTAGTTTCACTTCTGTCGCGCGTGGTTTTTCACGCGTTTATTTCTTTTTATCTTTGGAGATATCTGCAACCCGTTGTATATGCCACAATAATCAATAATGTTCAAGAAGTCTGGAATCACATAAAATTAGTGGAAACGTGTGTAAATAGATGCATGTGCTGTCATAACATAAGCAAGTATTTCTAACCTTTTCGTTTGATCCTACTACCGTAATTTTTACTAAAATCCTATCGCTGCAGCATTTTATTCATTGCGATATATACCAAAAATGTTCTATAATATTCTAATATCGTTGGTTGTCAAAACGGTTGAGGAGTTGGACTACCAAGCGGTAGACCGGGGTGGTTCGAATCCCGTCGGGGTAAAGAACTTGTTTTTCTCCGTTAAATCTCCGTTTAAATTTCGCGCAACTCCTTTCGACTTCCGTAACATCGTTTCCGTCACATCAGAAAATCATAACCCTCAGCAAAGAAGTTTCACTTCAAAAAAAAAAAAAATAATGCAAAGAACGTTGCTTTCAAAAAACAGTACTATTTTTTCCTATTTAATTTTCTTCTAATATTTATGATTTTCAAAAGATAACGCTGGCTGGTTATTACCAGGGAACAGCGTGAACACCGTGTAGAGGGTTAATGGAAGATCAATCGGCGTGACATCGGCTATTCCGTTGAAGAGTGGGGGACAGTCAGAGGTTCCCGGTAGGCAAACATGGAAAGTCGAAGGCGTCGAAGGCACCCAATAACACACAATCGAGAAGTCGACTGCTCCTGCTGCCGCCACTCGATATTCCGGCGAAATGGAACGCGTCGTGTGTGTGTGTGTGTGTGTGTGTGTGTGTGTGTGTTATCGTTCGAACCCTCGCGTTACCCATGTTATATCCATCTCTGGCATAGCTCGCTGGCTATAGCCCGGTTCTGTCGCGCTGACAGAATGGATGATAAAAAAGCAGACGACAGTCTACGACGCGCGGTGCCACGACCACCTATCGCGTATCCAGCCCGCGAAATACCGATTTCAAAGCCGCGATCGCGATCTGCCTGGAACAGGCCCGGCCATAAAGCACTCTCTTCCGCGAGCAACGCCGTGCCGATCTGTCGACACTGTTTGAGCAAGGGGGCTAGGGGGAGGGGCGACCTTTAAAATCGGCTCGGATCTGCCTCGGCCTCGGCCTCGGAATCGACGCGATTCCCGATATTTCCGGTCGACCGGAAATGACAGCCGGATCGATACACCCGCGATAAAGGCTCGGCAAATATAATCGCGCGAATCGCCACCCGGTAAATAACAATCCGACGGCAATAGCCGGGTATTAATGTAGCTTTTAGATAAATCACTAAGTAATTCGGTATACCCCCGAAGCGTTCGCGCAATCTGCCCGAGAATCGGGGGTAATTGGCTGGCTGCTTTGTGCGACCAATATAGTTTTCGCGCGGCCATTTGTCGAAACGGGGGAGCACCGACTGAAATCAGTCGCAACGGATAATCATTTTCCTTCATGCCCAAATAATTGCGTTTGTTGCGAAGCCACTTGGAAATTTATTTTATTTCTTCAATTGCTCGAAAGTACTGTATCTTCAATTCTTTCGGTTCTTCTGCTGTTTCGGCAACACGCTTTACATGCATAAAGCCATGGATAAAGAAAATTGTTTGTTTGAAATTCAAAGAATGTTTGTGACTTAATCGATGCTTCAACCACGCAGTGAATAATGTGCATTTGATGTGGAACTCTTTCAGATCCTACAGGACAACCATTCATTAGCTGCTGCCTCGTATTTCTTCGTGGAAAATTAACGTGCGGTGGCAGATAATGACCTGTAGCACTTCTACAGGCGACTATTGTTATGGGGAAATTGTGCGGATGTGAGCGAAACTATTTGTAGTTTCCCTCTGATCAACAACACAGGATGCTATTTTAACGCGATTCAACGTGAAATTACATTTGATGTCTCCTGAACTACTTTCATGGTGTCAGCCATGCTTTCTTCATCTCGCAGTTATTGGTTCGGCTGTTGCCTTTTCTTGTTGGAAGACATCTTGACAATAAGTAAAGCAATATATCAGAAAAACTTCTTTGAAAAAAGTAGCATACAGCTTTGAAAATACTTATGCGTATCGCTGGTAAACGATGCCAACAGCCAAAAGAAGTAAACTCGGTAACATAAAAGGAGATATTAAAAACAGGCTTACCTTTATATCAGGAAACCAGAAGTTTTTAAATTTCTAAGAAACACTGAGAACCGCGCAACTTTACACACGCATAATTTTTAAACTGGTGATCTCCTAGGATTGATACTTGTGTATCTTCTAGACAAAATCTACAGGATGACATAAAAAAATTAAGAACTTCTGGTTTCCTGAGGTGAAGTTTAGCCGAAAAATATGCAACATTTGCTCGCATTAAAATTAATGAAACGATCTGTTTACGTCGATTGACAGCTATTCGTGTGATTTTTAGAGGCAGTAAAATTTCCTAATTTTTGTCTATTTACCGTATTAATTAATATTCTTGCCGGTGTTAATGCCGTTTAATTATCACGCGGCATATTTGCACCGTGCCGCGTACAAATGTTTGCGGAATGGAATTTTACGTTCCTCGGTCTTTGAATACGCGACGAGAGGTGTGCTCTCGAGCCGTGTATTATTTACCGGGCAATAATAATGGGATTCTGTGACCGATGCTGAATAAATATGGAACGCGGCTTCGGCAAGGCGGCTGTGTTCTTTGTGTACGCTCTATTTCAAAGTGGCGACCCGCGCAACGGTACGCCGACCGTATTTGTCCGTTCGTGCGTGCGGTTTCGCGTGAGAATCGAATTTTTACGGGAACACGGAGATTAATCTCGCCCGCAAACAGGCCGGCCACACGCGACGCGATCATTCGATGAAAACACTTTCCACGGTCTGCACGAGCTCTTTGCTTTCTAAGCCGGACCGGCGAGAAAGAAAACGACAACTTTCTGATATCGGTATATACAACTCTCGTAACTCCCTTGGGGAAAAAGCGGTGATCATTTTTGCAATTCACCCGGCAGTTCGCTGAACTGTTTATAAATATTTTTCCCTTCCCTCCGAGGCTCTTTTAAAGTTTGCGTGTCCCACTCATCGTTCGGAAATAGGTAGGAAATCCGGAGAGGTAGTTGTGGGATAAAATGGGAAAAATTAGTTTTTGGCCTATTTTCCCTAATCGCTATAAGCGAAAATTCTCCGAACTTAACAGACATGATATACTCAGATGCATGCAGCGCAATTAATTTTTAAGTGAAACATCCTGGTGGTAAAAAATCAAAAACCTCCAATGAAGTCCGAAAAAATGCGTCGTTTACAGTGACGGGAAAAAGTGTAAACACGCTTCGCTAGTTTTACAGAAAACGTGATGATACAATCTATTTTTCAATTGAATGATAAAGCTTAGGTAATAATAATTACAAACAAAACGTAACAGTTTATGTTAGATAGTATTAACAATATATAATATTTTACAAAAATAATAAGGTCGGGTGTTGAGGTGTTCATGAATTGTGGAAAAGGACAGATAAAAAATGATACAAAAATTTAATAGATAGTATGCCACGCAGGTTAGAAGCAGTATGAAAAAGTAAAGGAAAATGAAAAAAATATTAATTTAAAGCTTTGTTTCCACGAGCACAATTAAAGTGCTATACTGTAAAAACTGTCTTCAATCCCTATTTTCGATAAATATTCCGTATATTGTTAATATTAACGAAAATAAATTGCTGTGTTTTGTTTATCCTATTCACTCTGTAATTGTTAATACCTAATCTTCATCATTCAATTGAAAAGTAGGTTGCAATCACTAGACAACGGATTTTATTGCATTTATGAGAAAAATGGAGAGGTGTATTTTCAAGCAGTAAAAACATTAGACAAATTTTGAAATACTGTTACATTATTTTAGACCGATTGAACATATTAACCCGTAGCACTCGACTGTAAGTCGCCATTAAAAATTGGTGTGTCATTATTTAAAATATTTTTTACATTATTAAATTTGTTTGTATTTAATAAATTACTAAACTTTTCAGTGCTGTACGAGTAAATTGCACCATTTTCGTATGTGTAAGATGAAAAAATATATATAGAAGGGAAATATTCTAGGTCGGAAGAAATGTTTCGTTTTAGAGTTAAAATGGCTTCGAGTGCAAGGGGTTAAAAAAGAAACTAAATTTCTATTTCACTCCAGGCTGTTGCGATTCAGGTAGAAAATTTTTATTTTCCCTAAAGATCCGCAGTCTAATTATCACGTTTCGTGTTTACACTTTTGTTGCTGGTCACTGTATATTTTCACACGGGTTTCCGTGCGATGTCCGCGTTCCACGGAAGAATCGTAAAGTGGACGGATAACTTCTCGAAGGGGCTCGGGCCGAGGTCCTCGAACTAATCCAGAGTCCGATCGTTCGTTCAAGTGAATTAGCTTGAAGAGCTTTGGGAAATCCTCGTAAAATATAATGAAGGATCTCCTGGCGTCTGAGGGGCTGCTCTTCCCACCACCTTTCCCCAGCCCTCTTCGGCCCGGTGTCCTCCGCGGCCGGTGATTTCTCCTTTGATAAATAAACGCGATTCCGAAGACGGACGACGCGCCGGGAAGAACGGGGTACACGGGAGGAAGAAAAAGAAAAGCTCGCCGGATCCAGGGCCGGATCCGGGACAAACGGGACGGACGACGTCAATGAGGGGGAACCGAGGGTAAAGTGGAGCAGCGTTCCTTGGCCTCTCGCTCGTAAATTTTTATCGGTTCGGCAAACTTTGACCCGCCGCGCCGCGCCTCTGCGCTCTTTCTCTCGGAGGAGCTTGATTAACCCGGCAGTGATCGCGTTTTAAATAGTAACGCTCCGAGAGCCGGATCCCCTAGATCCTCTCTCTCTCTCTCTCTCTCTCTCTCTCTCTCTCTCTCTCTCTCTCTCAATCTCTCCTCGAGCGCGCATATGTTAGGCGCGGAGACCGTCGCGCGAAACGGGACCGGGGAACGATTAAATTACGTAACGAGAAAACTCGCCGAACTGCTCGGCGAAGTTTTAAATGAAACGTTAGGGGCGTAATGTCGTTTGGAAGTTCACGGCGTTGATCAAAATAGAAGAATCTTCGCGAACCAGTTTCGAATTCGCGCCGCCGCGCAGTGGACGATTTCCTAAAAAAAAAAATGGGACAAATACGAAGAAAAAAATTCTTTAAAAAATGAAAGTTTCTTGGTAATATGATTTATTAATGTCCAATACGTAAAACTGATAAGTTTCTTCTGTTTATTCCTATTTATAACTAAAATTGTTGGAACAATAAATAAGTACTAAAATTTTCAAGATTACTTTTTTCCTCCACCGAACTGAACATGTTCAGAATTGTGAATAAGTTACAAGTATTTGCCGATTTTTTGTCGTAGTGTTTTTGTAGATCAAGTACCATGTTGCGTCGAGTTATAGCAGTTTCACGATCTACCAAATAAATTATTTCTCATAGAGTCACTAAAAGCAAAAAATTTTCGAATTTATTGCAAGTATAAGAATGTTACTATCGCCTAAAAGTAGTTTCAATTAGTAACATTTGATAACTCGGGCATCGTACTCTACAAAACGTGAAATAGCTTACGAGAAACGAACACTGTCTATGTATGTCATGATTTCCCGAAATACAAACAATAATCCGGACCACGAAAATAAAATAAATCTACAGTAATCACTTTCAACTGCTGAATTCGTGTTATTATAAATATAAGAGTCTCTTATAACAGCCAGATAATCACAACACACGTTCTGATATTTAATACTCCGCAGCAAACGTTCGAGAAACGTAAAACAATAATAAGACGCGGCATTTGCCTCCGTAGTTTGTATAATTGTTGATAATGCTAATACCAGAGATCACTTTACGTCGGGGAATGTACGGTACATAAAACATTAACACGTTAAATCCCAAATATCAAGCTCAGAAATCCTTACAAAATCAGAGTAATTTAATTAATGAAACCACAACTACAAATTTACAATGATTTATAGCAGATGCTGTTTTAACCCTTTTGAATTCGAAAGACTCCAATAAAATTCGGTTATCCGGATATCTGATAATAAAAATGAATTTCTAAACCCAGTCAAAAATCACTGTCAGTCATACGTGACTGACGTGACAGTTAACGTGTTAAAACACTAATGCTTATCTTTTTTTACCTTCAAGTTCAGACTTTTTCCTCCTAATTATACTATCTGACCTAATTATTCGAACTACCGACCGAAAGTCAACGTTTATTCCTCCTTTAATTCGGGTTTTATGTCGCGCGGACTTTCGGAGACCATCTGACGAGACGAGAGGAGGCCGGAACGAATGTTTTAGTATGTAACGCGGTCAAAAAACTGTATGGAAAACCCTAATTTTTGCACTGCTTTATTAGCACAATTTCGGAGTATTGTTTCGTGGGCCTGGAATACACCCCCGAGCCGTCGGGATTGTACAAAGATGAAATGCCGAATGAAATATCGCCGGAACGAAGTCGCGCCAAATTTGAAGAGCAAAATGAAATGTAAACTGGGTCGCCGCGACGGCCGGTTATTTTTTCCGTTTCTTTCGAAGACGGTCCCGTTGTTGGTGTACTGGTAAGCGGTGAAACAAAGGGCCGACCCTCGAAAACGATCCTATATTCGCGACAATTATCGAGATCACGTGCAACGATGGATAATCCCTTTTTAACGAAACGACGGTGCATCGACGGTCAAAACTGTATTTGCGTAGTTTCTTGAATAATTTGTCGAATACCGATATTATTAAATTATAATCAATTTTTTCGTCTGTTTGAAATTGCACCTCCTCATTTTTGCCATAGATGCATAACACTCAGTGGTTAATGACAATCATTAACCATTTGATCATTGGTAATCTCTAATTAGTACTCTGCAGCCTGCAATACGTTCTAAAAACTGTTCGGTATCATTATAACTACGAAATCAAATCGCTGTCGTTAATCATAATCAAAAACGTATCCGTTTCGTGTTTAACGATTATTGAGTTCGTCACGCTCCACAATTACGTTCGTTTTGATTACTTTGGTTATCCACTGATCGTGGTTGCTCGATTCCTTAGTAATCTTGATCATTAGTCACGAACGCGATTTCGCGATAATCGCGATCGTTAATCATTAGTGGGACTACTTTTTGTCCAGCTCGTGACACACGGTTCTTTCAATCGAATTAGTCGACATGTCGAAAGTGTGGAATAAATTTTGGAAAATTGCGAGACCCGATTGCCGAACGGCAAATGCAGAAAGCCCTGTTTCTATCGAGCAGGAAAGTGCCGGCGACGGCCAGCAGGATTCGTTGAATAAATTCGACGCGTTGACAGCTGGGAATTTCGGTAGAAATTTGCCGAAGAAATTATCGAGCGCGAAATAACGAGATGCGCGTTTCTAGAGCAGCTTTCGAGCTCCCTGCGGCCGAGAGATTTGCGCCGCGGAATTATATCAACGGCTGCGGGTCTTTAAGTGTTGGAATTTACGAGGTGAACGCGTGGGTTTGTTATTTCTGAGAGGGTGCTTCGGAGAACCATAATTGCGACGTACCACTCGCTTTTTAAAGAATGCACAGCAACGCTGAATACGAAGAAATTCCGCACGGAAAAGTGCACCATTTTGCATTCGCGCGTGTCGAGATTGCAGTCACGATTCTTCAATTAGTGTCCATCAAATTATCTGCAGTTTATACCTTATATGTCCGATAACTATGCTGCGGATTTTGTGACAGAAATTGACGGATAAAATGCAAAATATAAAACACACAGAACTTCAAAATGTCCTATTGTTTACAGTTGATTAGAATGATTAAGGAAAGAAATAAATGTCTATGTTGTGCTGTGTGGAACGTCAGCTTTCTGTTATCAATAAATAAATTGTAGAATACAAATACAGCGACGCAATGGTCGATTATATAAATCAATACGAGCTCTAGCCGAACATTTTGAACGCTCTCGAAATATTTGGATAAATGTTACGAGAAATTGTTCCACCTTGCTCATAAAAATATTGCTCGACGAATTGAGAGTTTGTAAATATGACTCTTCACTTTTCGTTCGTTCCAACGATGAATTCCCACCGTCCCCTGTCACAATGGAATTTAATTTCATTTCACATTTTCACAACCACTCGATTTTGTTCAAATTTATTCTGGTTATGTTTTATGCATACGTACATTTCCAGTAAAAGTTCTATCGCCGAGTTTTACACATTTCGTCAAATACTCATAACTTACGCCCGCATTCGTAAAATGAACATTTTTCACGTGAAGCAAAAATGATATTATAACATGCGATATGAATACTCGTATAATATCATATTGTAACTAAACGACGGATCTTCACGCATAAATGAGAAATTTCTATGTAATTTATTTCATAAAAATTCGAAAATATGCGTACAAGTATCATCTATTTTAAGAAATTGAAGAGAATGTAAAAAATATTTTTAAATTCATCTGAAGTTTCCACTGCTTTATATTTCACTCTCCCATTTTTTTTTTTTTTTATAACCGCATACAACCCGCAGTTCAATTACAACGTGTAACAAGTAGACTGCGGATTTTTATGCAATTATGACAAAAATGGGTGCGCGAAATTTAAAAAAATAAAGAGATTAAAAGAATTCAAGAACATTTGTGTGTTATTTTTAACTTACGGAAATGATTAAAGGAAGAAAGCTATGGTTCTTGTCTATTACAATTGATGATCACAAGGTGCGCAGTCTAAATCATTATTATTAATTTTCTTTTTCTTTCTCATTAAAGAACATCCACAGAATTAAGGGGACATTTTCTTGGGACGGAAATTTTGATAATTTTCATGGGACTGATAAAGCAATGAAAAAACATTTTCTGAGTCCGTAATTTTTTTGACATATCTCTTAAGTCTTCAAATACAAGAAACTTAAGATATATGTAAAAAGATACAGACTCAAACTTTTTTTTTCATTAATTTGTCAGTCCCATTTTGCTGTAAAATCTGCTCTAGAATGTGTCAACAGTTCAATAGAAACAAAAGGAAACGATAGAAAGGAAGAATCTGGTTCTGTCGACTCTTTTGTGAGACCATCCGCGCAGCCTGATCGGAGACTATAATGCTTTTGTCCGTTTCCGCAGTCGACGGAGCGAACACAAAATCAAATCGAACGAAACGCAATGCATTAGAGCGCAGTAGAAGTCTAGGGAACGAAAGAGACTGCGAGCAGCCTCGATCACAGAGAATTATTAAACGGTACCTCTTCGTGAGAAACTCTATTCGCAAGCTCAAGATACATATGCAAAAAGTCAGAACATTTCCGAGGGTTTAGCGCTCGTCGATCAATTTTCACGGGACTGAAAAATACCTGTCGCGAGCACAACGGGAAAAATTCATGATTTTACATCGCCGTTTCATCTGTTCGAGGCGAGGCCAAAGTCCGCCTGCATTCGCAGCTCCCCTTTATGCACCCGTTGCAACGCGTTGCAACGCGTTGCAGCCGTTGCACGCCGTCGGGAAACGGCTCCCGTTGCTCCACATTCGAGCGCTTCGCCGCCGCGCCGTTTAATTTGCATTTTATCGCTTTGTAGCATATTGTTTTCTTCGCCCTCGAATTCATCCGATATGCTTCGAGTCCGAGCCCGAGCCCCGAGGATTTCGTTTTCCTCGAATTGTCCCAGCTATGGCTCATTCGGGGTATCGCTCGCTGCCATAAAAAGTCAACGATTACCCCGGTCCATGGTAACTCACGTTCGCCGCCCCGCGAAATCCGCTTTGCTCGCTTTCCGCTCGCAGTTGAATTAAAGTCTTCGTTGCTTTTCTCGCCGATTGTTTTTGCTTGTTACGACTGCTTGACGGAATGAAAAGTCTGTTTCGAGTAGAAATCTCCGAGGCTTCGAATAATTATGTAGGTGATTCGAAGTGTCGGTATGTGTAACTTCCTTGCGGATTTGTGTCTGTTACGAGCTTTTTAGTGGATTAGGATTTCAAAGTTATTTGAACTATTCGTTTCCGATACCTGTTCCACGGTTTTCCTTTGCTGCAGAATTTTGTACAATATTTTTTTGTGTTTTCTTTTCGACAGTATTTTTATATATAAATATATTATTTATATATTAATACATACAGCGATGTTCGGCCACCGAGGTCCCTCCAGCTTCTTGGCCCCTCACGAGGTATACCCTGCGGTAGTGGGGATAATTCCGGGACATTTATCGGTCATGCTTCGGCAACATATGTAGAGAATTTACTGTATTTTGTATAGATTATGAACCTTTAACTGTATTAACTACATAATATAAATATTATATCATTTATAATATTTTTACAATATTTTTTTTTGGCGCAATGTTCGTCGAAATGTCGTTCGTTCGGTTTGAATGAAAATCTAGAATTGAATAGAAATCTAGAATTGAATAGAAACCTCGAATAGGGGCCTGCGTTGTAAAGGGTCTTCCAGTAAGAGCGATAGATCTTTCAATTGTTACAGCCGCACACAGTGTTCGTTATTCAATTGTAAGTGTCATATGTTATTTGTATTCAGTAATGCTCGCCGAGTCATCATGGACTCAGTTGCTCAACGCGTTGAAATATTAATTTTATTAATACGATTTATTAATACAATTCGTCGTATGATACAGAAATTTGAAGCCCCAGTGGCTCAGTTATTGATCAACCCGTTCCGACTCTTGCTTATTCCAATAAACCAGAAACTGTTAATGATCTTAAAGCAAACATTGTTCGTTTCATCGGTGAGATACGACCTGATTTATGTGCCAGAGTTATTGAAAATTGGGTTTGTCGTATTCACTCCACCAAACGCAATCGTGATGGTCATTTATATGATATTGTAATTCATGCATAATGTCATCGAATTTAGTTTAAAATTAAGCAGTGAGTACTAGATTATTTTCCATATTTTTCGTTTTATTTCCATTCAAAGTTCTATCGCTCTTATTGAAAGACCCTGTTATTTACACATTGGAGACTCCCACTTCAACACTACGTTTACGGAGCGCTAAAATTTAATGCTTTGCATTACTTTATAAAAATAACAAGAACGTACTACTCACATTTTTAGCAATAGTTTAAATATAATATATACCCAAAGAAATAAATTTGCTAAATAATTTCTCACGTATGCAGAAGTTTTATGAGCGCGGAATTATGAAGCTATCAGAAAGATGGCAAAGGATCATAGAACAAAGTGGAAAATATTTTACTGATTAAAGTTCATTGATTTGATAAAAAAAAAATTAGATTTTATTTCACCTAAAAATACCGAAATTACTTTCTTGCCAACCTAATAGTTTCGGTGAACGAGCTCGCAGCTAGACGAGAATCAAATGCGGGATACGGTGATTCCGGGCGATCGTCGAAATTCCATTTCTTTCGAGCGTGCATTCCGCTGATTGCCGTGTTCCGGTGGAAATGAGCGGCGGCCAGGTTGCACCCGGAAAAAGCGATGCAACGCTTTGGCGACGCGAAAAAACCGGCTCTCGGAGCCGCACGCCGCTCGCATTCCCTGGTCGCGCGTCCATTGCATTATTAATAAACTCGCCGGGTAACGGCGAAGACAAAGTCACACGCGAAATGCAAATTAGGCATTACTCATTCCACCGTCGTCGCGTGGAAATCCGCGGGTGGCGCGCGCGGCGAGCCGCGCTGCAACAAAGAGGCCGCGCCGAGCAAGAAACAGACAGAGAGATGCGCCGCGGAAGTGCATCCACGTTCAATTGTAATATCCGATTGAAACAGATGCACGCTCCCTGTCTCCTGTTTTTATTCCGCTCGATTCAACAGATTCCCCTCCCACCCCATTGATTCCGCTTCTTATGGCGAGGATGAACGTCTCCGTCCTGGAATTGCCCTCTACGGGCAGAAGATTTTGCCAATTCAACGCTTCGACAACTGTTGAAATATCGGTTCTTAAGAGCAGATATTTTCTTGAGAACTCTTTTAGTGTCCTTATGCAAATACAGTCTCGATAAATGTCCCAAATATCTGGACTATAATTGGCCCAGAACTATCCCCACTATCACGAAGCTCGAGAGGCCTCGTCGACGAGTGTAAACATAATACGGGTCGGGTATATCCGTGTGAGACCACTTGTAATCCAATAAGAAAACTTAATATATGATAATAACGAAAATGTTAATTTTGTAATGGGAAGTAACCTTCATCGTTCGCTGCACAAGTAAATATCATCGAAATTATATCATATTTGGTATCGTTTTCATTAGGACAATGCCACGAATGTGTTGGCGAAAATCGAATAAAAAAATAATGAAAAATAAAGAAGTTTTGTTGTTGGATTAGTAGTGGTCTCACACCGATACACCCGTATTATGTTTACATTTTTCAGCCACCAAAGCCATCGAGCTGAGCTATTGTTTTCTACGTTCGGGAGTGAAACAAAGAAGAGTATCTTCTAGCCGATAATTGTCCCTGGTCAGACCCGTGTTTTGGACTATTATAGAGTAGACATTGTACTGTGCGTCCATCAGGAGACGGCAGTGAGAAACTTGTAGGTACCACGTGATATGACTTTGTTGTAACTTTAAATATAACGTGTAACTTTTCTGAAATTGGATCAAGCGATCTGACCTTTTTCGAGCAATTAGAAGAATTGGTTTACCGAATGACCACCGGAGAACCTTTTTATTTGAAGCTGTAATAAGAATTTAAAATACGCATCTTGTAGATCTATGTTAGTTATACACATACTAAAAATTTCATCGAAATCGGTTCACGCAGATAAAAATGGCACGCATCGAAAGATGTTCGAATCTATGGTTTTTAAGCAGAAACAAAAGTCATGAAAAACTACGCTTTTCACCACTATTTGTAATTCGCGTGTATATTAATCGATTTCGATGACATTTTCATCATATCTAATATAGATCTATAAAACGCGTATTTTAAATTTTTACTACAGGCTCAAATAAAAAAGTTGTGATAAGTGAAGTCCTCTTATTATTATAAAGAAATATAAATCAGTCTCGTTTAGGGCTCGGTAGTTCTAGTCTTGAGACAGATACGAAGAATTTTCATATCGAATAACCGTTACGACGAAATGGGATTTACATTGACTTCTTCAAAATCATCTAGAAACATAGTATAACCTACACGAGGTTTCACATTTTATATTGATACTTGAATTTCGTCAATTACGAGGTTTCTTCCGTATCCGAAACAATCGTCGGGTATCCGATTTCTTTCTTTCGAGGTGTTCAATTTCGAATGTCTCTGGTAGCGCAACGTGGTCAGTAAAAATGGAGCCGGACGGTAAGTCGTCCGATAATGGAACAAAGCGATCGAAAAAGCAACCACGGGCGAGGAAGCCAACGGAACGGAACGTCATTTCGAGCGTCTTTGATCTTGCATTACTGTGGCTTGGCAATAAAATTATAACGTGATGTTGCAGGATTAATCCTTCGCCGGCGGTGAAGGGATTCACGGTTAGCTTGCCGATCCCCTTTCGCGCGAACCTTTTAGGTTTCGAATACTCTTATCGTCCTTTCCTGCGGTGGAGATAACAATGGCCGGCTAAAGCGAGCAGTTGGTCTGCCAAGTGGAACGCGAGACACTCCACCTCGGGCATAAATTAGCGATTCTAAGCGGTCCAAGAACACCTCGAGCTGCAATATTGATTGCGACACGCACGCGACAATCCGGCACGCAACGCACGGACCCGACAAGCTGCGAAAACTACGATTGGTTTATAATTCCATTTACAGAGCTTTCTAACGAGCTCGCAGAAATCGTTATTCCGCGAAAGCGACTAGAAATATTGCCAAATAACAGGCTCCAGATGCTCTTTAACGTGAGTTTGAATTCATTAAATCGACAGTGATCGAACGCGAACATAGACCGGCGGGTTTTTATGCAAAACAGATATTTTCTGCATCGATCGCGAAAAGTAGGAATCTCATTAATTCGTTTCACTCGCATGCAGCTCATCTACAAGTTCCACATGTTACGTTGTCGCATATGAAACGTCTGAATTTTACCCGTAATGTTTACTAGTACTATTTTCTACAGTAAACACAGTGAATTCTCGATACATGTCAGTAACACGGGTCTTGTCAACGTCCAGGAGACATACCCGAGCCATGTTTTCGCGACATCTATCATCCGGATCTTGGCGACATATATAGAGAAATCACTGTACAGAATTAGTTTCTAGCACAGACTTCCATACGGTATCAATTATATTCATCGTAAATACTTGCAACTCTTTCAAAGTTTAGAAGAAATTGAAGTGATTGTTGAGACGCAACTGCTCCGACATAAACATTATTATTAAAGGATTATTAAACATTATTATTAATAAACTATGCGACTAATGGAAACTACATCTTCCAAAGTAAACTTTTTCAGAACCATGAATTTAATTTATGGATTCATAAGACCTCTTGGTGACGGTTGTGATTTTATGCTGACCTTAAGCATCGGTCACAAGAAAACGGAAGCAAATATTTAAAAAATGAAGTTTGCCGTGATATAATACAATTAACTCTTCGCAATCGAAGTTATTTTAACTCCAAAACGAAACATTTCTTTCAACCTAGAATATTTCCCTTCTATAGATTCTTTTTTTGTTGTACATACGCAAATGGTGCAATTTACTCGTACAATACTGAAGTTTTTAATAATTTATTGAGTGCAAACAAATTTAATAATGTAAAAAATATTTTGAATAATGATAATATTGCTAATTTACAATTACACTGTCCAACACCAAATTTATTTTGCAATACCTGTTGGGTGATTCTTACAGATTTTGTCATTCTAAAACCAAAGTTTGACAAGAAATACAAGGAAACTACATAAAATACCTACTCTCTGCGTTACAAAAACAATGTTACGACCAAAAGTGCAGCTAGGTGCAGCCAATTTTTTTTTTTAGAATTGCAAGATAATACTATGTAGTGGAAGCTCCAACAAGTTTTATCGCGTGACTCTGTGAGACTTTCAACTTTTACTCTAAATTTTCAAAATTTATGCCTTCACATTCACTCTCTCGTTTGCATACATAGATATCAGTTAACAATAAACATTCGGCATTAAAAACTATGCAACTTACCTCCACAAACAGTATCCATAATGCACAATTAACACAACTTGTTCACTGTACACTTGAAATTCAACACAATTTGTACACTGTACACTTAAAATTAGCAATGCGCTTCACAAGCTTAATAAGGCACGGTCTAATCAACTCGAAGTTCGGACTGTGACTGTTGGTCAGGTATCAGAAAATGATGTTTTTGCTTTTTACCCCCACTTAGAAACACTCTTAGAGTAACCAACCCCATGCTTAAAGCTTACCTACCTGAAAGTTCATTTTTTTTTTTGCCACGTTTTCGGGCTTTGGGACCACTGTGCGCCGCCATTTTATTACAGGGTTGTAAAAAAAAAAATTATACTTCTTAGAATATTTTGAACACAGGCTGCTTTACCGAAAAGTGCAGAAGAACACGTGTTTCCGCTTCACCGATCAGTATAAAAGTAAAGGCAAAACAAATTCTTTACAAATAATTGATTACTTATGGGTACCCCTAATATATTTCACATTGTAATAGGGTAGGTTATTAACAAGTTCATTTTTTTTTGTCACGTTTTCGGGCTTTGGGACTACTGTGCGCCGCCAATTTATTACAGGGTTGTAAAAAAATTATACTTCTTAGAATATTTTGAACACAGGCTGCTTTACCGAAAAATGTAGAAGAACACGTGTTTCCGCTTCACCGATCGGTACAAAAGTAAAGGCAAAACAAATTCTTTACAAATAATTGATTACTTATGGGCACCCCTAATATATTTCACATTGTAATAGGGTAGGTTATTAACAAGTTCATTTTTTTTGTCACGTTTTCGGGCTTTGGGACTACTGTGCGCCGTCAATTTATTACAGGGTTGTAAAGAAAATTATACTTCTTAGAATATTTTGAACACAGGCTGCTTTACCGAAAAGTGTAGAAGTACACGTGTTTCCGCTTCACCGATCGGTACAAAAGTAAAGGCAGAACAAATTCTTTACAAATAATTGATTACTTATGGGCACCCCTAATATATTTCACATCGTAATAGGGTAGGTTATTAACAAGTTCATTTTTTTTTGTCACGTTTTCGGGCTTTGGGACCACTGTGCGTCGTCGAGGAAACACAGTTCGACTTGGGGTAGGGGGTAGCGGGGGGGAAGTCCAGGAATTCCTTTTGTTTCCGTCGACGCTCGACCCCCGGTAATACACTTTTCCCCCGTTTCCCCTTTTATACACGTCGATAAAACGTCTTCCGGACGAACCGTTCTATATTTCCTGATATCCGCCTAGTCGCGTTCTCACCCCCGGCGGCGTTGTTGCCTCGCCGACCAAATTTTCCCGATCCTTATCCGAGGCCGGGCCGACGGATATAAATCCCGGTGTTATATAGCAGTTTGTCGCGTTCCCCGAACGGCTCAGGCTGTAAAAGTATACTGTCGTACTTCACTTTGCTGCGAATCCTATTTCTGCGGAGTATCTGGGATTACGATAGTTCGTTTACCGTGGAAACGCCGAACGATTGATCTCGCCGCGCCGAATCTAGGACAGTCGATGCCCCGCGGAAAACGTTCCCCCTGCTCCGGGGTAGTCGTGTTTTTGCCAACCTTACGAGCCGAAAACTCACCCTACACACACACAGCCGTCCAAGGACCGTCGGTACACGCATTAATCCACGTCGATCGAGCGCAGCACCGTGGATCTCGCTGGATCTCGCCGCCCCAATCGCAGCTACGTCCCAGCAGGATATTAGCTTCTTGCGATCATCGTGCTTCAGTGTTTCGAATGGTTCTTGCTGGCGTACGCAGGAGTTGCGGGTTTCGTGGGATTTCGACGGTCCCGGAAGAGATATCTTTTCTTGAGAAATGGAAATCCGAGGGGATGGAAAAAATCTTTCGGAATTTATCGGTTTTGGAAGCCAGACTGAGCGCACGAGAGATATTCTATCCAGCATAGGGACCATTCCGAGATGAGTCATTGCAGTTCGTGTGGATTTTTATGAAATTGCCAGGGTTTGCCGGGGATCTAGAAATCTGCGTAAAAGGTTCGGAAATGGAAGATTGCGAGTGTCTGTGTGTGAAGTGTAGTCGCTGGGCTCCGGGTCTCCATGCAAAATAAAAATTTGTTTACTGGGAACGGGACCTAGGTGACAACGAATTTCTTCTTGAAATCGAAAATGATTTTTTCTAGGGTCCAAGTTTTGAAGCAATCAATTCCCAAAAGATTGGGAAGATTCCTCGACTTTTATGAGTAGACTGCGGATGTTTATGCAATTTTCGATTTTTGCCGGCAAGTTTTAGGAAAGTGGAAATACATGAATTCTAATTTTCAGTAGTAGTATCTTTTATAGATCTGAAATAAATAAAAATTTTACTAAATTCTGTGGAATTTTATATTATAGCATTTTTTGAACATTTTCTGAAGCGATAAACGCATACGGATCCGCAGTCTATTTATGAGACTGCCTGGGTTTTTAGAGTTGAACAGAGTGTTCTGCGAGCGTATAAAATTACAGGAATTCAAGTGACAAGCGGTCAAGAATTTTAATTCGCAACAGTGCGAAGTAGGTGTTTCTCACACGAGATCTCGTGTACATAATTTCTACTTTTGCACCTTTCGCGCGCAGTTACGATAAGGATCGTGGGCCGTTTTCCACGCAATGCATACCTGATGGCTGACTAAACTTATCTGACCAAGGCTAGTACAAATGGATTTGTTAGGCAAGGTTTATCGATTTGGAACACGCGGATCGTTTCGCCCATGACATGCATCGATGTGGCTCGCATAAACATTCGTCAGTTAGGTATCGGGGATGGATCGATCCGAGTCGAATCTCGATCAGTTTCGAACGAAGTCTCAGGTAAACGTCCCAGTATCTGGACGCTTAAGGAATAGCGGTACAGTATTTCTCTGTTTAACGTGTAAAACCACTGTAAAATTAAACAAGTTTTGTTTATAGTTTTCTAGAAGAATAAGGTAGTTTAAATTTATTCTATATCTATGTATTCTCCAATGACTATGTGTATATGGACAACAAAATAGAATTTTATTTCGGTATACAGGAAATTAATAACTTACATATTTCATAACATACCGAACCGGTTGAAAATCTTTCTCGCGAGCCTGACTCGATGTTATATAACAAGGGGTTAAGCCAATTGGGAGAGGAGGGATTTCGGAACACAGCTGGCTGAAAACAATCCGATGGCAAATTGTCGGGAACGTTTCGCGGGACTACATTCTGCAACGGAACGATCGAGTTTCCTCGAAGATTGCCATTGAGCTTGATAAACTATCGCCGGGTGAAACTTCGACATGAATCTTCTTTTTAAAGAATATAAACTTTTCAGTTTATCCGCTTTCAACGGTGCTCTCCTCTCTTCGTTTCGGCCGCCGCGTTCGTTTATCTCCTCCGCTTTCCCGGGAATTAATGGAGAACCTTCCGTTACAGTCGCGGACGCCGGCACGAGACGAATAGTACCCTCCCTTCCTCTCCTCTCTCTCTCTCTCTCTCTCTCTCTCGCTCGATCATTATCGATTAATTCGTTCAAGATTAAACTTCGACAATGCGGCTATCAATTGACTAATTAATTAATTCCGGCAAACAAAGTTGGGCAAATCGCGGCGCCGATGGGTTTAATTTAATTACACGCTGCCTGATCAAACGCTAATCGCCGCGTTACCAAAACAACCATGAACGTTACTCCGCTCCGAACAAAACGCCTAAGAAAATGCGGGGTTAAATATTAGGCACCCGGAGAAGTTCGTGCGAATTTTTACATTCGAATTCGAACATTCTTTTCTATTTTTTTTTTAAAGCAGTTTCATTTTAACGATGTGGTCAATCCCTTCAAGAGTCTCAAGTACTATTCGCAAGCAATGAATTAATTCTGTCATCGACATCATTCTTGAAATTGCCATTTGTATCAAGGTTCTTCGAAATTAATCCTCTTAGCCAGTTAACTGTGGAATTTAATTTTAAAAATCCCTCGCGGCACGGAATTAAAAACAAACAATACACGTCGAACGCAGGCCAAATGCCGCTGTTATAAATTTTACGAAAAAAGTAAAGCAAAGTGAGAAAGAAATACAATTTTTATTCGATAAGAAATTAACAATTCATTAACGTTAACCGCACCGCGATAGAGATTTGGTCCGACGTGTGTACACGTCAAACGCGCTTAACTGGTTAAAATCTTCAACAAATTCAAGCCGTTTGGACCGATTTAAAAAAAAAAGTTATTTGTTTTTAAAAGGTGTACGAACACTTTGTACAGCCTACGGTTACACCTAAAGCACCGTCTCCTTATTTTTCCTCGCGGGGCGAAAGCCTAACCAAAATGTCGATGAATTACAAAAATGCCTTCTCAGATACTTAGCATTTTGAAGAGCCTCAGTCCCGTCGGCGTGGGGCGGTATTTCTACAAATTTCCATTTTTATGAACATTCTCGACCCAAACAAAGGCCGCTGATACAGGGGTCGGGAACGTCAACCTCGAGCAAGATCGTCTTGAAGCTGCAGCAACGGCAGCTATACGGCTTTGCGAGAGCTCGCGATGCTACACCGATCGATAAACGCGGGATCCGAGGGCCAATTTCTGGAATAAAATATCCATAATAGATGCTGTTTCTGGTCTCGTTATCGCGGCTACGTAACCCCACAATTTAACTATTTTAAGAGTGTTTTGTTTGCGTCACGCCGACACGTGGATATCTCCGCGTCAGCTGCTGCTTTGACGCGCATCTCGAACGAACACGACTCGATGTGTATTCCCGGCAGTCTCCTCGGTAAATAAGGCGTTGATGAAGGATAAACATCGGGCGGGGCGTTGTTTCATAAATTGATTGGCGTGTGCACGTCGAAGGGTAGCGACCGAAGGCGCGAGGGCACAGAAAGCACGGATCAGCGCGTGCCTAACGTTTCGCATGGCTTCAATCAGACATCAACGTCGTCTGCCAGCGACTAAGTGGATCGAGCTCCATCAGCGGAACGAGACAATTAATCGGGAACGCGAACGAGTCGCGTAAAGTCACCAGAAACTTGTCCGAACTTGGAAGTTACACGAACAGAATGATCACGGTTCGATACCACAGGTTTCCCAAGAAACGTTAGCTCCGAAGGTACAGTCTTTTCTCGATATATGTCCCAAATATCTGGCCAATAAAAGTCCCAGAACTCGTGACAAAGTGAACAAGTTTAAACTCGTGAGCGGGAAAGGAGGTTCAGCGATTTCTCTATATACAGTGACGAGAAAGAGTGTAAAACACACTTCGCTAGTTTTACATGAAACGTGATAATACAACTTATTTTTCAATTGAATGATAAAGCTTAGTCACTAATAATCATATAGTGCATACGATAAACTTTATCAATTGACAAACTTTATGTCAATTGTGAAGAGAAGGCTAGCAAAATATGGCAATCCACCTTCAGGTGTTCATGAATTGTGAAAAAGGACAGAACACGAATTGTATAACATTGAGCCGGAAATGATTAAAAATTTAATAGATAGTATGCCACGCAGGCTAGAAGCAGTCAAAAAATTAAAGAAAAATGGACAAAATATTTATTTAAAGCTTTATTTCGACGAGTACAATTAAAGTGCAAAACTGTGAAAATTGTCTTCAATCCCTATTTTCGATAAATATTGTTTATTGTTAACACTTTATCGACCGGAAGCCTATTAATAGGCTTTCCGATTTCTAACGCTTATCGACCGCTAGCCTATTAATAGGCTTTCCGATTGCCAACGCTTATGGACCGCTAGCCTATTTATCGGCTCTTCGATTGCCAACGCTATTTATTTTATGAATGTTAGTTCCCAAGGTCCTTTATTATATAAAATAAATGCAAAATAAAGTATAAATATCAATAAAATTACACTCCTTTGAAACAAAAGGAATAAGCACAACACAATAAATAGCGAAAATTTAGCCGGTACTGGGGGTAAATGCGCGGCGGACTAAGCCGGTACTAGGAGTAAATACGCGCGCGACTAAGCCGGTACTTGGTGAGTGGCAGCCTCAAAAACGAGCGGTCGATAAAGTGTTAATGTTCAGCCGCGAGTCAAACAAGAGATCCCTTGAAAATCCGCGGCACCGCTATTTCAAGGTGGGACCAGGGACCGATCCCTTCGAGAATAGTTTTTATAGTTTTACTCGCGGCTGACAAATCGGCACATCCCAACATTTGGCGTGCAGATGGTATACACGTTTTATGACACGGGTCTCTAGGGCTGTTTTTGAGAAAGTCGCCTTCACGAAACCTTTCTTAAATTGCCCATTAGAATTTTCCTCGCGCCCTCAACAGCCAACCGTACTGTCATAAAACGTGGACCTACAAAGGTGGCATCGCGGGACCATCCGACGGTCCCCGGCCGGTTAACATCGGGCCCACAGCTGTGATTTCGCCCGCCGAAATCCAGCGACGTTGCCATCCCGAAATGGCATACCCCCACTCCACACCAACGCACCCCGAGTGCATGGAGAGTTGGGGTACAACGTCTAGTCTAATTGCAACTCCCGCACAAGCAACATAAAAATAGACTCCGGAACTCGTCAACACGCGGACCAGCCGCTATAGTTCCGTTTGCTCCTTGCAGTATTCACTTAAACATTTATCTTTTACCATCCTTATCGTCCGAAAGGATCGTAAGGTCGCGCCGAGTAGCGTCGTCGAAACACCCTCGATTGAGGAATTTACGCCTCCTCATAGACTCTACGACAGAGTCTACGCCGCGAAAGGTGCCCGCTCCGTCGGAAAGTACATTGGTCCTTCGAGCCGGATTGTCAGTGCCGTGTGATCCACAAAATAAGTGACACTGAGTGACAGTTACAGTGGACAAAAGACTTTGTGAACGTGATTCAACGCAGCCTTGCGCATCGTTTACAACGGGACAACACCTGCAATCGGGAGATCCTGTCTGGACCAACCAGCATCCCAACAACTTGCAGTATCCCGGATTACCAAGGACTGGACCAACCAGCATCTGGAAAGTCGCAGTTTGTGGGCCAAGCAATTGACGATTTGGGTCAACACCAGGAGTCTGACACCAGTTCACCATCCTGAATTCAGCACATCAAAGGTAGGCTCGTTTTACGTTCGTCAATCTCCCAAAACATCTCCTTCATCACAAAATGCCTCTGTCAAACCCATCCTCGTCCCAAGCAACGGCTCTCAGCACTTTAAAGCGTAAGCGCGGCAGTGTAATCGGTCAGATTACGGCATTCTCGAAATTCTTAGATTCCGTCAATACCGAACAACCACCCGACGTAGATCTCATAAAAATGCATTTGAACGGTCTCATTGACTTCTGGAAGCGTTTCGATGATATACAATCCGAGCTGGAGGCATTAGACGAAAACCAGGAACCTCGCCGATACGAGATACAAAACGAATACTACGCGATAGTTGTCAGAGCCAACAAAATAATAGAAAAAGCGCAACCAACTTTGCCCCAACGTCGCGGAACAGTCGAGTCACTCGCGACATCGGTAACTGCTCCGATGGCAATCAAGTTACCAGAAATGCGGTTGCCATCATTCGACGGAAACATCGAAGATTGGGTGTCATATTTCGATACATTCAAATCAACGATTGACGCTAATGAACATCTGACTCCGTTACAAAAACTGCAGTACCTCCGTTCAACTTTACACGGAAAGGCGTTGAAGTGCATCTCCGCGTTAAACACGACAGACGCGAATTATTACGATGCGATAGAACTGCTAAAAAAGAAGTACGATTGTCCGCGGAGAATAATATTAAAACATTGCGACGCAATTAGGGATTATCCGAGGCTAGTAAAGGACACCCCAGAGGCGTTAGACGATCTCGTTAACTCGGTCAATCAACATCTACGAGCCTTGAAAAATCTAGGAGAAGATTTCACGAGATGTAACGGCTTTTTAATATCCATGATATTATCCAAGGTTAGCAGCGACACTGCATGGCTTTGGGAACTAACGCTCAAAGGCAAAAACATGCCGTCATACACGGACCTCTTGGATTTTCTCGAGAAACGCGCAAGTTGCGCACAAACTGGACCATCCAGTGCCTCCGCGGTGCCATCACGCCCTAGACCGAATTTTACAAGCTATCCGCAATCGACACGCCCCAGCGCGAACTTCACAAGCCATCCGCAGTCAACAAGACCACCCGCTAGATCACACGCTTTTGTAACGAGTAGAACACGTCAGACCGCCGATAATAAATCAAAAACCGCGTCGAATCTTAACTTAAATCCAAATTCACAACCGAAGGAGTGCCCGATCTGCTACGGAGATCACAGCACATGGGGTTGCGAAAAATTCCGCGGAATGACTCCCGAAAAACGCAAGTTCGCCGTTGAAAGGGCCAAATTATGCACCAACTGCCTACACCCAGGGCATAGCGCGCAAAATTGCGATCGAGGTTCATGCCGAACATGTCAGCTACGACACCACACGTTGCTTCATAACTTCGAGCAGCAAGCGTCGACAAGCGGAACAATAAACGCTCATTCCGATACAGAATGACGGCTAAGACACAGAGAACAAAACGGAACGGGCTACCATCGAGCGTTCACCATAAACGCAATTACAAACGAAATTTTAGTTACGGCACAAATCCAAATCTTCAATAAAAATAGACGTCCGATAGATTGTCGAGCATTAATCGACACTTGCGCATCGATTAACTTAATTTCTGAACGCCTTGCTCAAAAACTCAACATCCCGCGGATGAAATGCTCGGTTCCCATTGGTTCTCTGAACGCTATGACCACGGTAGCAACCCACGCACTGAAGGCTACTATATCATCGCGTGTAAGCAATTACCAGCGTTCGCTTACGTTCCTCATCGTGAACGACATCGCGCCTTTCGTTCCAGATCAAGAGATTGATCGCGGAACAATAAAAATTCCGCCGAATCTGCACCTTGCAGATCCGGAATTCCATCGACCGGCACCGATCGATTTGTTATTAGGATCCGGAACAGCCCTCTCAATCTTATGCGTCGGCCAAATTGTCTTGTCACGCCCAGATGAGTCCGATCTCTACCTTCAAAAATCGCAACTCGGTTGGGTCATCGGGGGGAGCGCGCCAGTCACTTCTCCTGCTCATGGCACACTTTGCCACGCGACCACCGCGTTACAATTCGACCTCACCCGTTTCTGGGAGGTTGAAGAAGGCCCACAAAGACAGCATCTGTCTGAATCTGATATAATTTGCGAAAGCCATTTCCAAGAACACACAGTTCGGAATCGTGACGGCAGATACGTCGTGGCTTTACCTTTCAACGAGAAATTGTCGCGTCTCGGAGACTCCAAGGTACAAGCGAAAAAAAGACTCCATTCATTGGAGCGAAAACTCCAACGAGAACCCGCACTCAAGCAGGAGTATCATGCGGTGATCCAAGAATACCTGGACCTCGGACACATGAGCGAACTGCCACAGGAACAACAGTCACCTGAAGGGTATTACCTACCACATCACGGGGTAGTTAAGGTCACCAGTGACACAACCAAACTCCGCGTAGTCTTCGACGGTTCTGCCACGACTAATTCAGGCATATCACTAAATGACGCTCTCCACACCGGTCCAAAAATTCAAGACGATCTACTCCACATTTTATTAAGGTTCCGCATTCATCGATACGTACTGACGGGAGACATTGAAAAGATGTACCGACAGTTCCTTGTACGTCCGGAAGACAGGAAATTTCAGCGTATCCTCTGGCGCGATACTACGGGTTCTATTAAAACTTATGAGCTGAATACTGTTACATTTGGACTATCTGCCGCACCATATCTTGCAATTCGCTGTCTGACACAGCTCAGTCGAGACGAAGGCCACCGCTTTCCTCAAGCCGGCAAGATTTTATTGCGCGATTTTTACGTGGATGACGTTCTGACCGGTACATCGACCATAGAAGAGGCATTATCCTTACGCGAAGACCCCACACAAATACTCAAGACCGCAAGACTGACAATACGACAATGGGCATCCAATGACCTTACTCTTCTGACTGGCTTGCCCGAGCAGGCCATTAACAAAAAATTATACCTGGGAGAGTCATCCACTCTCAAAACCTTAGGGATTGTCTGGAATTCCTCAAACGACTCTATTACGTACGCAGTCGAAACTTGCTCTCCACCATCACGTTCAACCAAACGCAGTATCACCTCAGAAATAGCAAAGATATATGATCCACTAGGGCTGCTCGGGCCAGTAATTATTACCGCAAAAATGCTACTACAAAGGATCTGGACCATAAAGGTTGACTGGGACGAGTCGCTGCCAATGGATATCCATACCGAATGGATACGTTTTTATAATAAATTGCCAGCGTTGAACAACATCACGTTCCCGCGACGCACAATCATTGAATCGCCAAGAAAGGTCGAACTGCACGGTTTTAGTGACGCAAGCGAAAAGGCCTACGGAGCATGCCTCTACCTGCGTACAACCGACTCACGCGGTCACACCGAGACAACTCTTTTGTTCGCTAAATCCAAGGTCGCCCCATTAAAAACGATCTCAATACCACGGCTCGAATTATGTGGAGCACTTCTACTAACTTCTCTTGTAGAAACCGCAAAACAAGCGCTACCTGTGGAAATACACAAAACCACCTATTGGACCGACTCCACCATTGTTCTCCATTGGGTGAAGACATCTCCACACACCCTAAAAACCTTCGTGGCTAACAGAGTGTCGGAAATTCAAAGGCGCACAACTAACGCAGATTGGCGACACGTACCCACTGCCGACAATCCGGCCGATCTTATCTCGCGAGGTCAATCACCAGAAGACTTCCTTCAACCTTCCATCTGGCAACGCGGTCCGACTTGGCTCAACGAACAAGAATCTTTCTGGCCCACTACCGAACTACCTCAACCAGAGACAATCCCAGAACAAAGGGTCGCGATTTGTCTCAAAGCATCAATTTGCGACACCACGATTCTGGACAACTGCTCCTCATGGGGAAGGCTTCAAAGAATCATCGCGCGCTGTCTCCGATGGAAAAGATCTAACACCACCAAAGGAAGTCTGACATCCTCCGAACTAAGATACGCCCACGACGTAATCATCAAACTGATCCAAAGACAACACTTTGCAGAAGAATTGCGCTGCCTCTCGAGAAGCGAAATAGGCGTTAAGGGTAAACTGCAACAATTGAACCCATTCATCGACAAAGACGGAATTCTGCGAGTAGGAGGCCGTCTGAAGAATTCGCGAATTCCATTCGCGCAAAAACATCCCATCGTCCTCCCAAAGGCTCGAATCACGGCATTAATAATAGAACACGAGCATCGAATACAATTACACGCTGGTACACAGGCTACCCTATACGCGATTAGACGCCGTTATTGGCCCATCGACGGTCGGAGTCAGGTAGGGAAAACCATCAGAACCTGCGTCCGCTGCTACCGTGTCCAACCGCCGCCAACACAATACGTGATGGGCGACCTACCTGAGGCTCGAGTCACCGACTCACGCCCATTTGCAAACGTCGGCGTTGATTATTGCGGTCCCTTTTTCATAAAGGAGCGACGATACCGAAGTCGAACCCACATTAAAGTATATGTCGCAGTTTTCGTTTGCCTCTCAGTAAAAGCCATTCACCTAGAATTGGTTAGCGATCTTACCTCCGAAGCATTTATAGCAGCCCTACGTCGTTTCATTGCTAGACGAGGTCATTGTATTAACATTTACTCTGACAATGGCACCAATTTCGTCGGCGCCAACAACGAGCTTCGAGACCTCCGCGAACTTTTGCAGTCCGATGACCACAACGAGAAGGTCAAAACCTTTCTTGCTGACCGATCCATCACATGGAATTTTATTCCTCCATTAACACCTCACTTCGGCGGCATCTGGGAAGCGGCCGTGAAATCATTCAAGCGTCATTTCTGGCGTATCGCAGGTGCTGAACGATTTACATTTGAAGTGTTCAACACTTTAATTATTGAGATAGAAGCCGTTCTAAATTCACGTCCTTTGACTCCCATTTCATCAGACCCAAATGACACCCTTGTCCTAACTCCTGGCCATTTCCTGATTGGCGACTCGTTAACGAGTCTGCGCGAGCGCGATTTCAGAGATGTGCCATCAAACAGACTTTCAACCTGGCAACATATCCAGAAACTAAAGCAGCATTTCTGGAACCGATGGTACAAGGAGTACCTAAACGAGATGACGAGTCGTTCGAGATGGTCCAGCGGTACACACCCCATCAAGGAGGGCACCATCGTGCTCTTGAGGGAGGACAACATACCACCGATGCAGTGGCCACTCGGGAAAGTCATCAAGGTCTACCCCGGATCTGATGGCATAGTTCGAGCTGCAACAGTGAGAACAGCCACAACCACACTCGATCGGGGCGTCAAACGGCTTGTACCGTTACCGAACCAGCCAGATGAGGAACCACGGGATCCAATATCGACGTCAAGAACGCGCGATCCCTCAACCAACAATAACTAATTTATATCGTAATCGCTAAGCTTTAGCTCATAAGATAGTTTACTTGTTCATTCTAGTACTTTAAATCTAGCGTACCTTTAATCCTATATAGATTTATTTTGATCGGGATCCTCTCAACGGGGGGAGGATGTTCAGCCGCGAGTCAAACAAGAGATCCCTTGAAAATCCGCGGCACCGCTATTTCAAGGTGGGACCAGGGACCGATCCCTTCGAGAATAGTTTTTATAGTTTTACTCGCGGCTGACAAATCGGCACATCCCAACATTTGGCGTGCAGATGGTATACACGTTTTATGACACGGGTCTCTAGGGCTGTTTTTGAGAAAGTCGCCTTCACGAAACCTTTCTTAAATTGCCCATTAGAATTTTCCTCGCGCCCTCAACAGCCAACCGTACTGTCATAAAACGTGGACCTACAAAGGTGGCATCGCGGGACCATCCGACGGTCCCCGGCCGGTTAACATCGGGCCCACAGCTGTGATTTCGCCCGCCGAAATCCAGCGACGTTGCCATCCCGAAATGGCATACCCCCACTCCACACCAACGCACCCCGAGTGCATGGAGAGTTGGGGTACAACGTCTAGTCTAATTGCAACTCCCGCACAAGCAACATAAAAATAGACTCCGGAACTCGTCAACACGCGGACCAGCCGCTATAGTTCCGTTTGCTCCTTGCAGTATTCACTTAAACATTTATCTTTTACCATCCTTATCGTCCGAAAGGATCGTAAGGTCGCGCCGAGTAGCGTCGTCGAAACACCCTCGATTGAGGAATTTACGCCTCCTCATAGACTCTACGACAGAGTCTACGCCGCGAAAGGTGCCCGCTCCGTCGGAAAGTACAGTTAATATTGACGAAAATAAACTGCTGTGTTTTGTTTATCTTATACACTTTGTAATTATTAGTACCTAATCTTTATCATTCCCCGTATACCCCGTGAGGGACCATCAATCGAAGCCACTAAACTTCGCTGTCCTTTTCTTCGTTCGACGCGGATCAAAGAATAGTGGACGATATATGTCACTGGGTAGATCCGTGTTGTGGACATATATCGAGGAAAGACTGTATTGCTCATCGGTGGGTTGCTGCTTCAATCTGTCATTTAAAAATCATCAAAATACAAGAATATAAATACATACAAGGGTTGCTGGAAACAACCCGTCCCATGTACATGGTGTCTCAACTAAGTGGGATCGCTTACGATCTTGGGAAAAGGAGAAAGATCGCTGTCTGGTTAGTATACCAATACACGTATCTCGAGGATAGTGGTTGACAGTTCTGAGGATGGATAAAGCTGAACGATGGCTTGGTACTTCAATCTCTTCGTCTTTTCGCAGTCGGAAAGGCGCCGAGGGATTTCCTCGAACGGATATATCATTTCCGTCCTTCGTTGCCGGTAGAATTGTAGTTTTTGTTTGTCGGAGAACATTGTATTACTCGTCGCTACGGCTCCGAGCAATCGCGAATCCCATCTGCATGTTTGCTTGGAAATTAAGGGGATTTGTATGCATACGTTTGTTAACGTTTCCATATTGTCGCAACGACACTCGTGTAACTCGCCCCGCGCAATACCGGGGGCGGGGGGGGGCGGAAAAAAAGGTAAATTGTCTCGGAACAGAATTACCTTGTTATAAGATATGACCCGTTTGTGTCATAAACTATTTATGGGTGGCCGTTTGCCAACCCATTCTTCAGCGAGCGCCGCTTCGAGCATCGTGGATTCTTCGATCCTCCTGTAAAACGCGGCCAACTGACCAAGAAAGGAATTCCCCTCTTTACGATCGGCAACGGTCCGAGATTGAGGGAAGAACTTAAACAGCACGGTAAAGAGTGTTTTATTGGACCGCGGGCGCCGCGTTTGCACATCCGGTAATAAATTTGTCTACAGTGCACCCTTAGAGCCGCGGAACGTGGCGGTACTCTCAAGTTTTCACGGCTCGAAAGTCGCCGTTCTATGCAAAACACGGCACAGTCTCTACTCGATAAGTGTCCCAAATGTCTAGCCTATAATTGTCCCAGAACCATCCCCACCACCTCAGAGTATACGCCGTGAGGAAGACAAAAAGCTCGGGAGACCTCGGTCGGTAAGGAGTGTAAACATAATACGGGTCGGGTATATCGGTGTGAGACAAGGAGACCACTATTAATCCAATAACAAAACTTCTTTTTTTTCATTACTTTTATGGGACTCTCACCAACAAACTCACCAACGTTTAAAAGTCACTGGGACTACCCACACCACCACGGATAGTGACTTTTACATTTCCAGCGTGCACTGTGTATTTTAAATGCGACGTTCGGGCGAAAACCACAGATTTCGTGTCTAAGTGTCACTCGCCAGAACCCCGCAAGTGACTTATATCAGGAATTCAGTGCACTCGTGGTATTTTTTCAATGAAAAAAAAATTTACTTAATGAACGATGAAAGTTACTTCCCAATGCAATCGTATTAACATTATTATTATCATATTAAGATTCTTTTCATTATCATATTATTATGTTTACATTTCTCAGCGACCAAAGCCATCGAGCTTCGTTGCCTTTTTCTATATTCGGCAGTGGATCAAAGAATAATATCTTCTAGCCGATAATTGTCCCTGGCCAGTCCCGCGTTTCGGACAATTATCGAGTAGTTTACCGTAGGTTCTTTAAGCTGTCGCGTCTTGCTTTTTGTTTTTTGTAACGGAGAAGGAGATGAGGTCCGAGGAGAAGATGTTTCAGAAAATTAGTGTAGTGCCAAGATTCCTATAATTGCATTTGTACGCTGCAGAAATAGAAAGAAAAATGTGCACTGAGAATTGTATAACTTGAGGAAAGCGCTGAAGATGTTTTGGAAAATGCGAAATTCCACGTGCAATAGACAATGTAATAACATAGCAATAAGGTTTTTTAAAATAGATTTCTTATTCAGCAGAATTTTATTTCTTGGAAATTGAAACATTTGTTATTTTCATTCTGAACAATCGGTACACGGAGAATTGCGTTCACTGTCGTTACGTCTCCCGGTGAATCCTCTTAGGGCGGAGGCAACGGGTTAAAGAAGTTCAAAAAATCGTGCCTGCCCTTTGAAAAGGTTCGACAAAGCTTTTCGACGTAAAGGGGAAGAAAAACGCGAGCACGTGAAACGAAGAAATGCTTCGAAGAAGAGGCGTTAGAAACGCTGCAATGTCTATATGAAAGGAACGGGAAGCAAATTCAAACGGTTTCGACGGGGTGTGTGTGTTGTCCTGTTTCTTTTCGATTTATCGTGCTAGTTTTCCGTCCCTTCGAGCTTTCGTCTCTACGCCTAGCCTTTGACGAGGAGATCGCAGCACGATCGAATGGAAATATCGGCTGGAAAATAAAAATGAATGTGTCAAACGATTCGAATCTTTGCCGATTGTTTATCGGACGTTAATCCGTGTTTCCTTTATTTATTTGTTTTAAATTGCAGAAAACATTGGATTACATCGTGCAAAATAATTCGTAACATACATTGTTCCACAACCTGCAATTGCACTATAAAATGAGAAAGTTGTAGGAGATCTTACAAAATTACTAAGTATTTAATCCGTTAAGTGCCAAATATCAACCCCAGAGATTCTTCCAAAATCAGAGTACTTATTCAATGAAACCAATTAGAAACTTAAAATGTATTATAGGGGATGCTGTCTCAACCCTATTAAATTCGAAAGACTCCAATAAAATTTGGTTTATCTGGATATCTTATAACAAAAATGAATTTCTAAACCCAGTCAAAAATCACTGTCAGTCATATGTGACTGACATGGCAGTCAACGTGTTAAAAAATTTTACTTAAAACTCGACTTAAAATATTTTTAACTACAAATTTAAAACTATACCGCGGACTCGATAGACATTTCATTCGTTATTTATTCCATGTGAGCTTTCATTAGGTACTTTTCGACACGAATGTTGAACATTCTGTTGCAGCAGCAATGAATTTACGATGACGATGACTCTACGGTATCGAGACTAAATTATTCATGAGAAACAATAATATAAAGTCGTAGGCGAAAGTCGAAGCGACTGGAAAGATTGTTAAATATAATTTATTCAGCTTGATCCATTTTCTTCGCTCGCAGAGTATTATATTCGAATTTATTTTACCTGTCGAGCAGTAATATCGTCGTTTTAATAATCGAGTACTATTTGATGAAATTGATTTTGCAATTCCTCCCTCCCCCCATTGCTAGATGACGACTTCTCGTTATGAATTCATAACTGGCAGTAGAGCGACATACCGGGGATAATTCTACACCGGGCTCATTCTAGAACCGTAGCCGTTCTCATTGGCGCGGCTGGAAATCAATCTACGTCCGCGTCGAACTTCAAATCACACTTCACCGAGCATGTCGCTTCCATCGGCGTAAAATCTGTTCTACGCGCGCGGATTCTTCGGAAAAACTCTGCGAAAATGAAAAATCGATCGAACTCTCGCGATTCAATCATAAATTCTTGTCACCTACAACCAAATTCGAAAAACGGTCACGGTGACTGGCGCCCGGCAGCCTCGACGACTGCTGGCTCGTCGTTTGCGAAAACTAACTCCGGTTTCGTGTCGCGTAAAACAACGTACAGATGGAATAATTTTTCGCACGATTTTTTTTTTCCTCCGGCGAAACTTACCTCGCGTCGACGCGCTGACCAAAAGAAGCTTACAGCTCTGTCAAGAAATTAATTGGAGTTAATCGTTAATTAGACGAGCGCCTAAACACGAGACCAAGCAAAATTCGTACGGACCTTCGTAGAATAACGCGTACGCGTATCTAATAAATAGACATCGGATTTTATGCATTTGTTACAAAAATGGTAGGTGTAATTTAAAACAGTAAGAGCATTAGAAAAATGCAGAAATGTAGAAATACTGTTATATTATTTTCAACCTATTAAACGTATTAGGAAAGAAAATAAATTTCTATTTCGTTCCAGTTTGTTGCAATTTTGGTAGAACATTTTTATTTTGCATAAAGATCCGCTGTCTACTAATAAATTTTATTCGTTTTTTTTCCCGGAATGGCGAACAAGCGTAACCGTCGTCGTTCACATTCATGGATATTGTTCTCTCTCACGTGCTATTTGTGCACCGAGCGTACGATGATCGACGTGTATCGGATTTCCCTCACATCCGACAGAATAAATTAAAATCTCACCTGTGCGGAGAAATTGGAAAGTTCAATTACTGGTTTGTTACTCTCGAATAAAATTTGATGCGCTCCAAAGTATTTGCGACGATTACATATACTACAATTTGTGTTGCCGATTCGTTAAATATTGATATAATTGATTCACAAAATGAACTTTTATTGTGTCACCGTGTTTTCGATGCTACGAAACAAAGTTCTCGAAATCTGTGGTCCTCGCCGAACGTTGCATCTAAAATACACGGTGCAAGCTTGAAACGTAAATGGTATATAGACGGGTAGGGACAAGAAGCCCGACAAAATGTCTTTCTTTTTTACATATACCCCGTGGTGGTATGGGTAGTATAGTAGTAGTTTGAACGCTAGGCTTGTAGGGACTTACATCGGGAAATCACTGTAGCGAGACGTAAAGAAGAAAAATGCCAAACTTGTGTCATTTTGTAACAGTCATATTGATCAACATTTTCCGCTGACCGCGATTATCCTATTCTCCAGTATGCGAACGGTACGTTATTCCCCACGCAAAAGTGCTCTAAACGAAGCCTAAACGGCCAGGCTGGAAGGCAGCCGCGTCGATTACGAACGTCAGATCCCGGAGGATCGGAAGCCTCGGTTCGGATGGTTACAAATAGGAAGCAGAAACTGCCTAGGGTGCTATCGGCGTCGCCATCTTCGGGGGTGTGCTTAGCGCCACTTATCTCCCGGCTAGAGTGATATCGGTATGAAGATCTCAGGCGTCGTCGGAGGGCCGGATAGGACCGCATTATCTTTGCTATTCGCGTCTCATTCGTCACTTCAGGCTTTAATCCGGGAGTCTTCCCGATCGGCGAACATTATCTCGGAGAGGATCGACAGGGCTGCGTAAATCAAACCGCTTCCGTGAAAAACGCCGGGAATAAAATAGAAAAAGAAAAAAGAAACGAGAAAAACGAACGTCCCCGGCCATAAAGGAATCGACGGTGTGTCGCCGTCGGAAACGACGCGACTACGCTACGGAGAAAGTAGTAGAAGGTCAAACCGATTCGAGTCCATGTATCGCGAGATGCAGCCAAGTGCATCGAGTCGAGTCGATATACCGGCAGGTATCGATTTCGCCTACGGTTGCACCGTCGCGTCGCGCCGCGCCGATAACGGAATCCGCGCTGTCGCTCGTGACTTTCCGCGCTTGTTGGCGACCCAGCACTCGTATGTATTAGTGGGGCCCATAAGTAATCAATTATTTTTGAAATATAAAACAAACTTTGTGGTAAATTCAACTTTTTATTTCTTAATTTATTATATATAATCTCCATCATTATCAAGGACAGATTGCCATCTTTCCTGCAAACTTTCAATCCCCCTCTTATAGAAATCCTTACATCTTCTATAGAAGCGAATGTTTTATTACTTAAATAATGCTCCAGAGATCTGAAAAGATAATAGTCAGAGGGAGCAATATCCGGTGAGTACGGAGGGTGCAGTAAAACTTCCCATTGCAATTCTTCGATTTTTTCCTAAGTGAGTTTCGCTATACGGGGCCAGGTATTGTCAATTTACAGTTTTACACCTTTTCTATGGACTACAGATGCCCTCTTTTTCAATAATTCTGAATACAGCCGTTGTAATTGCTGACAATACAATTCAGCAGTAACTGTTTCTCCAGGTTTCAATAACTCAAAGTGAATTATGTCACGACAGTCCCACCAAATGCACGGTAACACGTTTCTAAGTGATAAACTAGGTTTAGGGGTTGATATTGCGGTTGGATTTGCAGAAATCCATTACTTGGAACGCTTTATGTTATCATAAAGAATTCATTTTTCATCTCCGGTAACGATTCTGCTAAGAAATGGATGCATAATGATACATGCGAATAATACATGCTCTATTAAATATATGTATTTAATCATTTCCCACGAAAGCATTTTTAACGTTTCAATAATTTTGTCCGGCGGTGGTAGGTTTAGTGTTAAGGGGTGAAATAAATTTTCATTTAACTACTGTTGGCTGAAGTGTGTAATCGATGTATGCAATAACGTGTGCTGTGTATTATGTATGATCGATGTGTGTGCAGCGCAATGAATATTGTAATGTATGTAAGAGTTATTGTCTTTTGTCGCTCCTTCCTGTGTCTTCATGAAATGTTGTTCAAATTTATGTTTGTTCCATAAAAATACATTTTGTTACTAGTTATTGCTTAAATATTCTGCGTCAATTCTGTCAACTATTGTTTTTCACAATCGACGCAGAATGTTTCTATTTTGCATAATGATCCGCAGTCTAGTAACAACTCAGCCCGAAATCAAATGATCCGTAACACTTGTTTCTTATGGATTCTATTCCGAAGCCACCGTAACGGAACAACGGAAGACGTCGCGTAGGGCCTTGGGGTATTTGTCGATCAATTGAGGACAATAGATTGCTCCTTGGGCTGTTTGGCACTTGGAACGGTCGAGGCAGACTGTTTGGCCGGCTCGCTTTGTGAGCGAGACTTTGCTTTTGGGATTATGTTGGTTTGTTCCGCGGATAGACTCGAGCTCGGCGTATACCGACGATTGCATGGAAACCTCGATTCCGCGAATTAATCGAACCGTGGACCGCGATCCGCGCGAGCGCTTTTGCAAAAAAGAAAACTTTTCGACTGCCGCGTTCCTATACGAACGAATATTTGCAACCGGGTATCCTATAGCTCTCCTACCCACCTCCACCCTCCCGGCTCCCTCACGCTCTCTCTCTCTCTCTCTCCCTGGTTTTCATGGTTTAACAGGCGAACAAATACGAAACGTGTCATTTGTGCTTGTCAATAACACGCAATCCCGGGTGGTTTCAATTTATATATCCGTTTCAGCCCGGCGAAATCATAAATGTAAGCTATGCATAGAGGATGATCCGTTCGATCTACGAGTCGAACGGTCGCAATCTATTAAACCTAAAACCGGTATCGTTCCTTCCGTCTGTACGTAGCTAAGGATTAAATTTACAGATTACCGATAATCCCGTTCTTGTTGCTACAACATTCGTACCTCGATATCGGTGAATCCGTGTACGATACGGAGGGCATAATCTCTCCGGAAACCGTGAACCGTCCGCCGTTGTAATCCCCCCCGGATGTCGTTCGCATGAAAACACACGGCGGACAGTAGAAAGAAAGCACCAACGTGAGAACCACTGATCCGTAATAGACCCGTGCTCCTCTCCACTCTTTCTCTCTCTCTCTTTCTTTCCCTTTCTTTCTCTCTCTCTCTCTCTCTCTGTTTTCCCTCTTTCTCTCTATCCCTCTGCTCGGGGCAGTGACCCGCGTGCTCACGGGACGCGAACCAGCCTCCTTATCAATTGCGTCATTATGAAGTTAACGATCTTGCTTCGTAACAATGGCCAGTCCGTATTGAAAGTCTCATAATCCTTCGCCATCTTCGGGCCGGATGTATCGTTCGTGTCGTTCGATTTCCCTCGGGCCGGAAGTCGCTGTCGCGCGATTCAGCCACGTTCCCCATCTCCTTCTGCCCCCCCTCCCCCCTCCCTCCCCCTTGTCCTACTCGTCCTCTTTTTACTCCTCTCCTCTGCTTCAGCTCCGGAGCGCAACGATTCAAACCGTAATCAATTTTAAACTGTACGAAGACAATGGCCGTTGTCGCGCAGCCGCGGCCACCGCCGTTCCGGAAAACGCAAATACAACCGAGGAAACGCCGCGTTTCCGCTTTACTGCACCCGATGTTTAAGTTTGGCAAGTTCCCCCCCACCCCCCGCGGCCGTTCCCACCGACAACATAAAATATTAATTAATTCGATGGTGAATTGCTGTCGCCGGTACCGCTCGCTTCGCACCGACATTTATCCGCGCTCCATCAAAGGTGGGGTTTCCTAAACACGTCGGACGAAATTCTGGACAAAATTCCGTTACTCGAATATCATGGATTTATACGGAAACATGTTTCGGTCGAAATTTGTAGTCAGTAGAGGAGAGTATTCGTTTGACGTTGCGCTAACCTTAAGTATCTCTGTAGAGAGTGCAAATTTTTTAGTGGAAACTTGTATTCTGCATTACGTATTCTTGGAGTTGAGACGTTTTCAAAACACTGAAATACCTTTGTATTTTTGCATAAACTGGTGATTCGTAAATTCATTATAGAATTGGCAATTTTAACAAAACGCGAAGAACACAAGGACGGAATAACCCGAATACATTAGAAAATCCGACGGGCACGCCCATCCGATTTCTCTGGACTAAAAATGGTTATTAACCCCTTACATTACTATTTATTTTGAGATTATAATAATTACAAATTTTTCATCGTTCAGAATTTCATAGAAAAAAAAAGATAGTTTATATTTATTGTATGCCTATGTTTTCTCCAAAGGATGTATATCAACTGCAACAAAATTGAATTTTATTTCGGTTTATGGGAAATTAATAACGTTCACATTTATTAGACTCTATTCAGAATCTTCATCACGAGTCTGGCTCGTTATTGTAGGGCAAGGGGTTAACATTCCGTAAACAGAAATTGGAACAGGAAGCTTTGAATTTCCAGGCAAGCAACTCCGAGAACTATGGCTTTGGATTGACGTGGTCCTGAGATGCGTGCAGTCGAGTCAGGCTGTGTTTCCATTTGTTTTTTTTTTTTTCGGCATTCTAATCCCCGGCTAACTCAATTACGTACCCACCATCGTTCACTCGTTCGAGCGTAATTACGGTGCCAATAAAGACGCGGGGCTTTCTCCAATCGGTTCGATAAGTTGTCAGAGTATCGTACACCTTCCGTTCCGATTCGCGGCAGGACAGGTATAATTAGGTGGCTCGTGCGTGAATTAACGCGGCAGGAAGTAGTTCTGCCGACAATAAAATCAATCAATGCCGGGAGGAACGGCGATTAAAGCTCTGATACTTATATTAAAGAGCTCCGGGTAATTACGAGCGTGCAATCGTCCCGTCGCGTCACCGCTGCTCTGAAAGGAGAACGGAATACGCAAATTACATTCCGGATTTGCGAACCTCCGCTTAACCGTGGGCAAAGTCAACACGGTTATTGCATTTGGAGTTCTGCGCTTTTCGCGATCGTCTTCCACCCGCTTCACCGTTACCTCTTTTTCATTACCGCGTTAATCAACATAATTCACTTAAACGGAGTATGTCTACATTGTACATTTTCGGGATGATGGTTTCATTTTCTCGACATCGATGAGAATTTCTCTTCGCGTCTCTGCAATGGAAGACCCGTTTTCAATTTTGGAAGACTTTAGTGGAAATTTTAACGCACTAAGAAACTAGGTATGCAATATACAGGGTGTTCCACCTAACTTTAGCATCGAAAATATCTCGCTTGTTTTTTAGTATAGAAAAATATTATAATAGGCGAGAAAATTTGTTGAACGTTATATTTTGTGAAGTTTCGAGGTCATCGAAGTTGTTATAAATGGAATGACATATTTTTATTATCGCCATATGATAGCCATGGTCAAGACGAATCGAACGACCTGTAATATTGTGCCCTTTACGTGACCTTTTCGTAAAGCTGGACAATGGACTTTTATTGAAATGGATTTTTATTGAAATACTGTTTTTCTAGCATGATAAACAAGTTTTACACGGTCCATCTTTTGAAAATTAGTTGTTACAAGTATGATGATTCCAGAAAAAATGTCTTGTATACAATGGTATTTAACAAACAAATAAAGGTGATCTTTCCAATTCTTTTCGTTTTTAACAGTTTCAATCATCTGAAGGCAATACACAGATATACTTAAATTCTTTCAGATTGCACCTACCCATTCGTTCTCGTCATGAATGCATAAAATCTGCAGTCTATTCGCGACATATTTCATCAGACAGCTAAGAGCATACGTGTCCTTCGAAAATAATATTTATGATGTCTAACACCTGTTAAATTGGCAGACTCCGTAAATCTTGAAATCTGAGAATCACGATTGCCGACAAGGGTTCGCAGAAACGTTAAATCCTGTCGAATTAATCATACAATTTAATCCGGAAACGACATCTTTCAGCAGTATTGGCACTCTAGAGCGGCTTCGTTCCGAAACACAACCAACAGAACACCGAAGCTTTTCAAAATCGAAAGGTCTCATTGCGCATCGATCCATCAACCCTCTTTCTCTCTGCAAGTATGTGCAAGAACTACACGACCCTTTATCACAGTGTACACACCCCCCTCGGCTCGCATAAATCAAACAGGTCCCGTCAGACTTTTCCTACGGATTTACTTTTATGGTTCGCGGGACCGATCCGTCTGATTTATGCGACTCGAATCGACAAGTGTCGTCCGCGAGGAACACTTCATCGTCGGATCTGCAGGACACTTCGGGGGTTCCTTCCTCGGATCGCTTATCAGATTTCGCAAACGACTGACTGCGGTCTACATGGTGTGCTCACAAAGTTCCGACACTGGTGTAATCGAAAACTAAATTAAAACAATTTTTACCGTTTACGTTTTCCACATGCATCCCTCCTCTAGCCACACAAACACACACACACACACACACACACACAATACAATATTGATACAGTGCTGAGAATTACCTGTTTCAATTGATCGGTTACCGCCGAACCAACACACCACGGTTGTTTGAACTCCGTCGGAGCAGTACGTCTTTTCGCAATACGAACCGTCATTGGCAATTTGATTTTTGAGAAAGAAAAAAAGTCCAATGTTGGAATCGTTACAACGTACATATAATATTTACGAAGAAATAAATACTAAAGAACAAATGAACATCGTGGAACAAGAAAATTGTGAAGCGCTAAGACAGGTTAAAATTACATAGTTAACGTTATTAATGCGGCTCTGTTAGTACTTTTTGAACAGACCGTGTAGTTTAAGTGGCACACACAAAACAGTGTTCTTCAGAAATTTCGGCTACTCTGTACTAACAAAACTGTACTGTACTTTCAAAATTCTACACATTTTTAAATTATTTGATGCCGTTATTATTCGTTGTACCGTCCTGACACTTGTCTTTACGCCAGTTTCTGTCGCAATTTGTCGTGCCGTTAATGTAGAGTTCGATGCACGTCGAAAAATATCCCGTCTGTCTTGTGCAGTTGTCAACTTTAGACGGCCTCCTGGATTCTTTTTACCATAGTTTTCACTATTTTTTAAATAATTATAAACTACACAACGGCTTCTTCCAAGAATTTCAGAAATTTTTGCCACCGAATGATTTTCATTTCTCAGATTATTGATAATTTTAATCTCTGTTTCATTTAATTTTTTTCCCCGTGGCATTTTGTATAAACACAAATATTGCAAGTTGATTAATATTATTCAGGTTATTTTCCAGGAATATTTTCGTTTTCACTGTTTGCGAGCAACTGTCTAATAGATTTGTTGCGGCCAACAAGAGGTCAAGCTTGTGTAGCTTTCAAGTTGATAGAAATTCTAACGAAAACAGTGCGTGGAACGACGTCCCCAGAAGTAAACAATAACACTCTGCATGAAAGAGGATGAAATTTTTTCATATACTACATCATTGTTTCGCTTTAAGCGAGGTCTTATATTATTGTCGCGAACTGTATCCCCGTGCGAAAGCGCTCCGAAGGTCGTCGAATCTCATGTCGGAGAGATGCACAGTTCGGGAATAGATATTCGGTGAAGCAGATATCGGGAGAAGCTCGCAAATGGACACCTAGCTTAACGCGCAATCTGGCACGATCTGCTAGGGCCACGTCCGCGTGACGGCCGCGATTCGGCACGTATCCGCGGCTGCAAATTGCATTTTGCCGGGCCGGGCCGGGTCGGGCTGCGCGATTATATGCACGTGGCCCTGTCGGTACAAAGGCGCATTCAGCGGCCGCGTTATGTGTTCGCCGAGTCGAGTGCATCCGTCGTCGACGTATTGCAACGACACGACGCGACGCGACGCGACGCGTTTACGTGTCACACGAGCCACACCGGCGACCGTGGCCACGGATACACGCGTTCCTGCACCCGGTGCATCTGCAGGGGACCTGTCCGACATAAGCTCTGGAACTCTCGGATCTTCCCCTCGTCGTTCTGCCGCTGTCCCATCCTCCTGCCCGCATTCCTCGGGGATGTTGTGTGCAGCGGTTCACCGTGATTCCTATTACTATAGCGCGAACGATGCCCGAAGAACGGGTCATTAGAACAGCGCGGAGAAGCGGGGACAGTTATGGGGAAAGTTTTGATTAACGTTGCTTAAATAGAGACCCAGACGGTGAAGCCAAAATGGAGACAGCTGGAATGGGCTTTTCATACCAGTACTTGCTACGACTGTCAAGTCTCCCGGGTTTAAAGCACTGCGAAAAAATTCGTTTTAGTTTATTATTGCGCTCATTCGCAGAATTATTGCGGTTGATGAAATTATGAGAGCATATTTCTTACAACGTGGCGAGTAATAAAGCGATGCTAAGCTGAATCGAAATGTCAGAAAACCTTGAAAGGACCCTTCTGAGGTTATTTGAAGCAACTTTTTCGCGTTCGTCTTGACTTTGTTAAGGAGTTATTAACGAAAAACCACGGACCAATCAGAGCGCGGCTACAGTGGACAGATTCTGGCTCGCGGACAGTGCTGCTGCCATTGGCCAAACCGGGACACGCCCGCTGCAGCCGCGCTCCGATTGGTCCGTGGTTTTTCGTTAATAACTGCTTAACAAAGCAGCGGAGAACATTTTAGCGAAGGAAAAAGTTAGTTCAAATGACTTCGGGATCCAATCTTTTCAAGATTTTCCGACATTTTTGGGACACCCTGTGGTTTGCCAGTGGGTGCGTTTCTGCCGCGATCTCTTTGGGATTCGATACTTGTTGCTGCCTCCCGGACGTCGTTTATGGCGCGACGTTCTTCCCAGACGGCGATGTCCCCGGTAACGGCCCCGTGAAAATCGTCTGCAGGCTGGACGGGAATCCTCGCCGGGCCGAATCACACCGATATGACGATATTAACCTGGACGACTGCGGCGAAGTGCCACCTGTGAGTGCGGAGCGTCGTTGGAATGATAATAGGGGCCCGATTGCCAACCAAACGGCGAACTTGCCGTACTTTTGCGGGGAAACTTTCGGTCTTTGGGAAAATCCTTCGGCCATTACGAATTCTATGTCACTGGCCGCCGCCGAAAATGATGATCCTGTAGGGAACAAGAAGCGCTAAACACTGGCTCTCTCCCGCGATTCTAATTAGCGAAGCTCACTATCGAGCGAACTATATCTGCTCGACTTATTAGGTATTATTCTTGCCACGTTTTTATCATGCTATATGTCCCTTCTCTACGCTCTCGTAGCGTTCTCGGTGAACCTTAAGAGGGGAACCTTGTGTAAATGGCCTGTCAATGGCCTTCAAGAATTTTTTCTTTTAAATGTAATGCGTAGATTGATTTAAAAATTGAGGTATCATTCGTTAACGTTATAACGGAAACGAAAATATTTTTTACGAATTCTAATCGTTCATATCAATCGTGCAATGGCGGCTTGAAAATTACATCCTGGAATGGAATCGTTAGTTCATGCAAATACGCATAACATGACGTTCTTCTTTTATTAAAATTTGCAAAATTCCAAAAATGGCGAAGTTTTGAAGAAAAAAACGGATTTTCTCTTAATAACAATGTTTCAAATAAAAAATTAAAAAATCGGAGCTCGTCATGTTGTGGCCAATTATTTATAGAATATATATATATATATATACCAAGTTTCATAATGATCGAGTAATAGATGCTCAAAAATTTCATTTTACACAAGGTTCCCCCCTTAAGGGGGGAGGGTCAAGTAAACAAGCGTTTCTTCTCGAATTTGTTTTGAAGAGAGCATAATATTTTTTTATTTACAAACAATTGTATGTTATTGTGTAGCATCTAGACAATCTATATCAATTTTGAGATTATAAAAATATTTATAAATAACTGAGCAGCAGCTGCTTGGATTTGGCTCCTCGAAAATGCGCTGTGCAACACACAGGTCGCTCTAATTATCTGAAATCACAAATCCAAAAGTTTTTCGTTAATATATAATAATACGCTTTGCATGAACCTAAAAGTTTTTTTAAAAATTGAAATTAACAATGTTTATAGCCATTTCTTTACGGAAAAAAATTTTCGACTTTCGAAGACTTCTTTTCAAAGTGGCGCAGAATTTGTAATTTTTTAATTTTTTTTTTAAATTTAGGTTCATGCAAAGCGTATTATTATATATTAACGAAAAACTTTTGGATTTGTGATTTCAGATAATTAGAGCGACCTGTGTGTTGCACAGCGCATTTTCGAGGAGCCAAATCCAAGCAGCTGCTGCTCAGTTATTTATAAATATTTTTATAATCTCAAAATTGATATAGATTGTCTAGATGCTACACAATAACATACAATTGTTTGTAAATAAAAAAATATTATGCTCTCTTCAAAACAAATTCGAGAAGAAACGCTTGTTTACTTGACCCTCCCCCCTTAAGCTATGTCCACACTGACTTTGTGTTGCCGTGGAGATACCGTGGTATCCGCCGTGGTTTCCTGCTCTTGGTTACATTTACATTTGGGGTTATCGACGATGGTATGTATCCTTACGATGGACAATGTTATGAACAGTGTTGTTAAATATATTTTTATATATTGGGTTGGCAACTAAGTAATTGCCGATTTGTTCAATGAAATAAAAGAGTTTTTTTTTTACTTGGAATGAACTTCAATCTATGATGTATTTTCCATTTTGTTCGATGACATTTTGCCATCTTTCTGACAACTTGAAAATTCCACGCTCGTAGATAGTCTGATCCTTTTCGGCCAAAAACTGAGTCAAGTTATAGTTTCATCTATAACTGAAATCGGCAATTACTTAGTTGCCAACCCAATACATGCTCTTGGAGAATTAACAATTGAATGTAACTAGACACTTCGATTGAATACTATTTGACAAGATTAATCATGACATTGCGAAGCTATAATTTTTGATGGAGTTACCGGTGCCACTGTTAAACAAGAGTTAATATAATTCCGACCTGCATAAAGCTTAAGAAGAAATCATTTTCGCAAAAGTATCGCGTCCACGGTCCCGTGTTACAGACTGTAAATTCTACCGGTTGCGGTGCTGCGTCCGAATTAAATATTTAAGACGTTGGCGCCGAGAATTCCTGAGCGTGGCGCATTTTCGCTGGCAAAAAGCGCGGACCGCGAGTCCGTGAACAGATGCCGCAAACGTAAACTCTGCCGGCGCGGATTCGGTGCACCGAAGAAGACGCGCGGACTCCGGCAAGCCGAGTCCTGACTTGGAGTTTAACAAGGCCCGGCGAGTACGCGGCAGAATTCTAAATAGCGGGATCCCCGATTGCACTTCCATTTAGTGTTTTCTATTATTAAGCAATCGGATCCGCCGGTGCCGATTCGAGCACCTGAGGCCCGCCCGACGATGCTGGATGCGATCCATCGCATATCCAAACGTGGCAATCAAAGCCATTAACTTCCACTGTGCTCGAACAATGCTTGCTAGTTTTTGGTGAGCCGTTGCATAATGCATCTTGCTCGTTGTTGTGTACTCTGCCGGAGCAAACCGGGGATAGTAAGATTGAGCCATCGCAAGTTCCTCGAATGAAAATTCACTCGACCTTTCGTTTAAAGAACGCACGGGGTGATCGAAACAGGACTACAGTGAATTCTCGATATATGTCAACAATACGGGTCTTGCCAGCGTCTTATATCCAGAGCCATGTTATGTTTACATGGGGTATAGTCCGCGATAGTGGGGAGAATTCCGCGACGTTTATCATCCAGGCCTTGGCGACATATACAGGGTGTTCATTGGAAAACTTTCCATCCGAATATCTCGAAAAGTATGAAAGATATTAAAAAATATAAAACACGTGTTCAAGGATTTAAAGGGGGAAAGAGGAAGACAGTATCAGGTTTCTATTTAGTTGGCGTTTTCAAGTCCATTTGAAGGACAATTTTTTTACAAATGGAAACCTATATTTTTTATTATGGGATCTTATTGTACCGTAAAAAGACCAGCAATTTTCGTAGTATACTTTTTTATCCGCGCACTAGTTTCGGAGATGTTTAAAGAGAAGTAGAGCGAGGCATATTATTGTGTAAAATTCTTTGACGCAAATCGTTGATGTTTTCCAATTGTACTACCGTTTGAAAACAAAATTGTCCTCCATTGAGCTCTTGTTTATGTTGTCTGTCTTTCAATATGAGATTGTACTATTTAGTCAAGCGTGAGATACTATTATTATTAAGTGCGAGTAATATTTAGTCAAGTGTGAGTGTATAAAACTTCGACAGCTTGCTACAGCCGTATTTTTTCTTCTTTCTCTTTGGATTTTGCAAGCGAGTTGGTCGGCATTTTATCACGAACAAATACACAGTCGCACAGCATCTAGATTTATATGAAAAATAGGTAATCTGTTCGATTATTGTAAAGATAACTCGACGTTTCGGCGGTAAGGTATTCTTCCGTTGAGCACCGTTAAACGGATTGTCCACAGCTATCAGCGGGACTCGTCCGTGATTGCACCTGCAGCGAGAATTACCGTCGAGAACTGCACATTAACGTCCCCGGAAGAGGATTTAACTGAGCGTAGGAACACGTTGTATCTGCGAGCCGCCAGGATTCGGCCGGCAAATATTCACGAGCCCGGTATCGATTTTCAATTCTCACCGGTGAATTTAAAATCGACACCGTCAAGAGTGGTAATTTTATTTGTCAAGCCGCGTTAAACCGTTTTACCTGTTTACCGAGTGACCGTCCAGCGGCGCCGACTCCGAGCACGTAGGCGCATTAAAGCAGCAAAAGCAACGAGAGAGGCGGCCACGCCGTTCCACCATTTCTGTTCTCACGCGTTCAATGTTCAAACTGTAACCGAGAACGCAGGAAAATGTCGGAACAGAAGAAAAATTGCGGTCGTATATACCCCCTTCTTTCTCCAAAACCGCCGTAGAGCCAGCTCATCAAACGTGCGGTCTGTTATTTGGAACATTACCTGAAATAATATTTCAAACCTTTAGTTTATTAAGCCACTTTTCAATCTTTCTAACATTCTAACATCTTTCGTAGACGTTTAGGACATTTTCCTCGCAGCTATTGGAGATAATTTCGTGCATCTATCTGACGTTTACGTTTTGAAGATAAATCATAGGTAGACTGTGGATTTGTATGTAAAATGATTTTACCGTCGTGTATTCGATCTACTTATAAATGCATAAAACAAAAGCAAGCGCGACATTAATGATTCCTATTCTTATGTATTCGACGTTCAAACTGAGAGCGCAGGAAAAATTAGGATCGTATGTATGTCTCTTTCGTTCTCTAAAAGCACCATCGAGCTATTGTCCTGATTTATTAAACGTGGCCTGACATTTGAAAATTTGAAATTTTAACCATTAACCGAGCAAATGTTTCATGACCCCCAGTCCCGTTTTATAAATCCCATTTTTCACCTTCTGATGGACACGTTTTGACGTTCTTTATTCTTTTTCAGTGGAACGTTCCAGCTATATTAAGCGAATTGATTGAATGTTTCAGAGACTAGTTTGCTTCCGCAGTTAGTAACATTTTTAGATCTTTTTCGAAATTGGATATTCAAGATAGTTGGATCCATTTAACTGATCAACTTTCCCGTTCGACCTAAACAAGTAGCTTCAAATTGATAAATCGTTGCCCATGTTGTACTATACCTTTATCGTATTTTATGAGTACTTTCCGGCTTCGTTTCCATTTTTCATCCGTAACCTTTTGACATTTACCTCGAGAAAAAATATTTAAAAATTTTGGTTTTCTTCGAATCTAGAGAGTTAAGAAAATTATACCCATTTCGCCTACATTTACGTTTACTCTTAAGGGGAGGGCTTTTTTGTTATCAGTTTTTAGGAATTTGTTGCAAAGAGACCAATGTGCTAATCCTCTCGGAATTGCAAAGGTACTTTTAAAAAATGGGAACACATATGTGTTTCTCACCGTTCCGTTTATTTCAGCCAGTGGCAACATCTGAGTTCGAAATTCCTTTCGCCTATTTTCGGTGCATAAATAATTCTTCGCGTACGACGGCCGAGAATATCGGAAGTCACGGCGGAGCCAATCCCGAGGAAATTTCTAAAACAGGTATCTCCGTCACGTACAGAGATCCGAATCTGTTCCTCTTGGAGAAAACCATTCGTCCCTGTCAGCTCTTTCGCATCAGCCTTCTCCAGTTGTCATTCACACGTTCCCTCAACTTCGCCGCGGAGAATCGGGAGGATTTGCTCTCTTCTCGAACACTCGAATTCTCGCAACAATCCGGCGCACAGCGGCGCACGACGTCGCTTTAGCTGTTTAAAAGTTTAATTCGTACAGAGCAACGCGTCGGGCGGAATTAACTTATGGGCAATTTGTTATCTTATTTCGAACGAAATGTGCCGAACCCTGCCTCCTAGCAACCCTTGCGCCAGTTTGTTCTTTCAAGCGTCCTTAATTACGCTCGCAACGAAAATTTCACGAAATTCTGACTGAACTAGTTCCGAGGTCTAAATGGGTCGATGCACGGGGCAATTCGCCTAAGTGTGCCACTTGAGTCACTTGCAAAGCATTTGTTATCTGGGAAAACGGATCGAACAAAATCGAATTGAATGTGAAAAATTGTAGGCGCAACTGATGTGGCAGTTACAGTATTAACGGTGTTAGTTGGTAATGAACAAACTGCGGATCTTAAAGGTTTACGGACAAGTTTGTGGTATTTGCAATTTGAAACGGAAGAAAGATTAAGGGCCAAAGGTAGTCACCTAACTTTTGCAGAGTCAGTAGATATTATACATTATATTGTATTATACAATTTCCTTGTCTTGATTAGACAGAAACAAATCTCCTCTAAGGCAAGTACTGTTTCCCTCTTTGTATTAGTTCCTTCTTATGTAAACCTGATATAAAAGGTCTAAAAATAATTTATAATTTCCTTAAACAATGCTCCATTAGAATTTAGAAACAATGTACACCTGTTTAATATAAGCCGAATGTAATAATACTGTACTTGCTATATAAACCACATGGTTTAAAGCAATAAATAAATAAATAAGACTCGTCGGATCTGTGTCTAAACCTGTCACATTTTTTGCTCTGTATTATCGATATCAGGAATCCCAACGCTAGAAACGTGCTTCAAATTTTTATTTCGCAGAGAATCAAGACAAAATATATTTCGTTAAATAGATTTCATCCAGAAAACTCATCCGAAGGCATAAAAATGCTTGGATTTTAACGTTTATATTACCAAATATGTGCATAATCTCGACAGCTGATGACCATAGCCCTTTCCCAGGGAAAAATATTCTCATATAAGGACGAAAAGTTGAAGCACGTGAAACCATTTTTCGCCGAATTTTATCGGTAACGTGGTCACTCTACCTTATCGTGAGTTACGTAGTCTTGGCTCTTAACAGAGATGAAAGGGTTGAGGGAACGGTAAGGGAAATTAGGCGGCCGTTCGAGCAGCAGCTGGCGCAATATTCCGCAGGGTCGGAATTTAAGCAGCCCTCGGACTTAACAACCGGCGACAATTGGATCGGAATAAATCAGACGCAATATCGGTCGGACAAGTAACCGGCGAGGAGCGGCGCGGCGCGGGAAATCCGCATTCTGGTGTCGCGCCTGGATAAACGTTCCTTGTTCACTTGTTCGGCCGCGACGCCGCCGTTGAAATACCTTGCACGTTGTCCGATCCTGCTGCGCCGATGTTTGCCGAGAAACGAAAGTCACCGTGAATTCCGGATGTTGCCAGGAGCCAACCAAGGATCCCCGGGAAAATTCACCACGTAACTTCCCTCGCAGAACCCGCTCTGTCGTTCCGCTTTGATCTCCGGGTATTTGCGAATATGTACGCCCGATACACGAGCCCACTTCGCCACCCTATCTCTCTCTCTCTCTCTCTCTCTCTCTCTCGCTCGCTCTCTCGCTCTCTCTTACACACACTCCCTCTTCCTCTATCTCTCGCACTGTGCATACACGCGCAAACGAACGTGCATATTCGTGGTCCTGGAAGATTACAGAATTCGCGGAATTAGGCGGCACCGGTGCACCGTGTACACGCGTGTTCCCGCAGGCTGCGACTTTGCGAGCTGCATGCACAATCGGCCGACGAACCCTGGGGTTGCAGTCGCGAAGTCGTTGACACTACGCCGGAACGCAGGACCATGGCAGCCGGCCCGAACTTTTTGGTAAATTTTGCGCGTGGCGAGAAATATTCGGTTCGTCCGACAGTATCGGGAATATGCTGCTAACTGCCTCGATGAAAACTATCCCGTCCCTCGCCGATTGCAAAAGTTTCTGCCTGTTTTGAAAATGAAGCGCCGGCCGTTTCGTGCGAAAATAATGGTTTTATCAACGCGTCGATCATTTAGCGACCACAAAATTTCGATTTATTCGACCGATTATTTAACGTCGATTTATTTAACCCTCATACGTCACTCAGAGAGAAAATTCACTATTCTTGTATACTGTAAAATGATTAATCCCTTTCACACTGTAAACGAAACGTATTTTGTTTGTATGCTACTGTTTCGGAGGAGCGCGTGAGGGTTAATAAAATGGAAATCGAGGAGTGTCGAGATTTATATATAATAAGCAGAACGCTCTATCTGTAAAAATGAGTTTTCAACATGTTTTGCAACGTTCATTTCCGAGTCAACTCGGTGACGTTTTGTTAAAAATTTCTAATTAGCGAAATGAAAACAAAACGGGAAATATTAATGCAATTATATCAACTGTCCCCTGCAGCAAACATTTATTGTAATTTAGTCAGTATAAAAGCCACATTTTTATAATGGCCATTTCAGAAATTATCAGCAGAACTTTCGTGATATTTTTTAATTTAATTCCAATTTACCAATTACCACAGTGAAAATGAAGCGAATAATGTGAATACAATGATTTCAACTTTCAACTGTCCGTTGCAGCAAATGTTTATTGTAATGTAGACAGTATGAAAACCACGTTTTTACCATGGCCATTTCGTATTAGCAAATGTTTTCATTATTTTAGCGTCAAGCCAGTAACAGTTTCATTCAATATTAACAGCTACCGGTGTGGGAACAATGCGGAAAATGTCGTTACAATACTTTGATCCCTAGCAGCAAATATTTCTTGTAATTTAGTTAGTATTGAAAACAGATTTTTTTAAAAACCCTTTCAGAAATGATTTCTCAATGATAATGTTAAATTATAAATAAGTGGGCTTTTAGCGTTCAAAAATTGCAACATGTTTTCATTAAAAGACCACCTTTTGCAGGTTAAGTTCGTCACTGCAGCCTTTTCAATCAGAAATGGTTTTTTATATTATTCTTTACATTTGTTTCTCTATAAAGCTCTTTTAAAGCAAAAATGTTTTCATAGAAAATTATTGTTAAACCACGGTAACGAACCATCTACGTCACGAAAAATATTTGTCTGGTTTGTTTGAATTTGTGAAATTTGTTTGCGTGCACTCGGTTCTGTTGAATAATTGACAATTTTACCACAAAGCGATATTTTATATGCAGGGGTTAAAGAGCGTCCAAGAATGTGTGCAATGTAACAGCGGTTTCCCTCAACATTGTTTCCGCTTCGAACATTTTGTCGAACAGGTATTTTTGAAATATTCCCGCCAGGAAACTATTCGAAGAATCGTTTGTGAAAACGTTTGTTCCTGCGAAAAATATAAAATAAATTAGTGCAATAATTCGGACAAACATTCGTTGCTTCTTCCAACAAACCCGTGCACAATTATTTCCCTTAAAACTGCCTCCGTCGTCCGTGAAACTTTTTAAACAAAAATTCGTAGGATTTATCACGAATATTTTTAGATGTTACTATATGGAGTGTAACGGTAATTTAAGTAAAAATTAACAACTATACGTCTCTCATTTTAAAGTCTGAAACTTGTATCTCGTCTTGTATCGTACTATTACGTGTATACTCTGCCAATTAAAGATTATCTGACCAGAATATCGTCTAATTAAAATTTAATGTTTGTATACTCGAACATTGGAAGTCCAAATTTTCCTCTCGAATAAATGTTGCAGGCAAGCGGTCACTTAGGTTTGACGATTTAATAAGTTTATTTGGACTGTACATTCGAGTAAACACAACTCTACAGTGAGCACACCGAATCAGTACGTGCTCGAAAAGGATTTCCGAAAGATTCGTAGCTGGGTGTTGTGCGCTTAGGGCATCGCAACGGTTGTCTCGTGTCGGTCTAATTGTGTTCGACGTCCCTCTTGTTAGAGGAATCGAATAATGCTTCATCAGAGTCGACTAATTCGTACGGTGTAACGCAATTCTATTAGCTTTGTAGCGAGCAATTCGCGCTCCGCTCTGCTCGACAACGAAATTTTGCTCGGTAGAACGATCGCTAACGTAGGCGAGGCTGTGCAGAACATTTTCCGAACAGCGCACCCTTACTGCTTTCACTAATTATAGCAATCTTTCTTTTCCAGGTTGGTACACGGCCCTCGCAATCTCAAGTTTCCGGAGAAACGTCCCTCGAAGTTCCGTATTGGTGAGCCGAAATATTTTTCTTATCGAGGAAACGCCAAAATGCTTTCATAAAAATTACGAGGATTGTTCGATAAGTAAACAAAAGCTGTAGTTAAAGTAACATCAAAATAAAAACTATGATAGTTTCAGGAAGAACATCGTACTTTCAGAACACTTTCAATCAGTTGTGAACTGTTTAAATATTGTATGGAGTGTCCCACTTGGAGTAACTATAGCTCGTTCCAAAAAAGCGAAATAAATATATTTCGAATCGAACTAACATTGTTTCCGGAGAGACATGATACGCTGGTCATAAATCTGTATGTGTGTGGCTCAGTCTGAGACTAGTCCGTTGACCTAGGTCTTCGAAGGTCATTCGAGGTCATTTATTGCATCCCGTGTCATCTCTGTTATTTATATAATAGTGTCAAGTCTTCTCAGAAGGTAGACATCGACGAAAATCGGTTTCCGAGGATGTTAAATCGCTTGAAACTTATTCCAGAATGTTTCAACAATATGGTACCCATTCCGTGAATCGTCTAAACATTTCCAAGTGTGTCAGATTAGCACTTCAAATCATCGAAGAATGAAAATAAGAAATACTGCCGTACAGTTCATATAAACCCAACAACCCGACAGCAAAGCTTGATAAAAGATACCAATAAGACAGGCGTGAAATAACTAGTAAACAGACGGAACGAAAGTAGTATTGCAGCAGTGGAAAAATAACGATACTTATCGTGCCGAGCATATTAAAATGCCGGCAGTCTGTTTCTTTACTAATTGAACGACCCTCGTGCCGCCGGATGGAGTTCAGTGTCGGCGTTTCCAGTGGTCATTTAATATTTTTTTAAACGGCAGTAACGCGGTCGCGGTAAGTTCATTTAGCCTCTCGTTAATGCAATCGAGCGGGCGCATTGTAAAGCATTACGGCGCGGACGTTATCGGAATATTCGTTTAAAGCGAGCGGATTAATCTTTGCAAAAGGGAGATTTGTTGTTCGCCGGGTGTGAATCATTGTTAGCCCGGTTTCCCAGTAACAAGCTGCGAAGTTAACTCGACGGGGCCACCGAGCCGGACGCATTTTTATTTCCGGCGTGGCATTCAGCGCCGATAAAACATTTTCATCGCGGGGCTCGCGCGAAACCGTTTCGAAATCCGGTTTCGGGCTCAATTAGGGCAAAAGGCGCCGTGAACGCGTGCGGCCCACCAGCGTTCAAGCCGTACACTCCGGGACAAAAAGATGAGGTCAAGATTTACATAATTTTAACTGATTGTTTTTTTATTGTACAGTTGTAATCTCCGAAAAGAGATTATACTGCAGTCTGTATCACATACATAATATTAAAATAATGACCGTATACTAATGTGTAGGTAATGCAATAAGTACATATCAGTTGGAGTCACTTAATTGGTAATAGACGCGATAGTGACATTATATAGACAATGCACAATCTTTCAGGATCGAACATAAGATCTTGCATAGAGTGTTTGTAGGTCTGTGGAGTGGTATACAGTGATTTCCTTATATATGTCATCAAGGTCTAGATGATAAACGTCGTGGAATTATCCCCAACACCGCGGGGTATACCCCCTGAGGGGCCAAGACTCGTGTTGTTGACATATATCGAGAATTCACTGTATTACACGACATGGGAAGGAAAAATTCCCGTAATTTCAGGGTTATATATAAATTTCAATCTGTGAATGTCATGTAGAAGACATTGCCATAAGACGTGCACAATATCCTGTGTCTTATGACCACATGAACAGCCAGGGTTATTTACAACATTGATTTTAGTAAGAAAGAAGTTAAGACTATAATGACCAGACTTCGTTCTGTTAATGGTCACAATAGTTTCTCGAGTTAAATTGTTCTCCCCATACCAGGGTTTCCTTCTTTGTCCTTGAATCGACCTTCAACGACTATATATTCATTGGTGTTTACAAAATCAGGGTACAAATCAGTGTACGGTATTCTGAGAGAGCTATCTGGATTAACAATTTTAATTGATTTCCGCAGTGTAAGGCAAACTTATTTCCATACTCTATTTCAAGATACGTTTGTTATCACTAAAACTACCGAGTAATAAATACAACTGATGCATACTGCTTTGTAATAATCACAAGACTACATCCATTCAAACCTCATACCATTTCTATTCTAACATGTGCTTCAGTAAAGAAGTTTATTCAGCTGATAAAAATATTTTTATAATTTCAGTAATTATAAAAGGAACAATTAGGAACCAGACATTTTGACTGGTTCGGTTGTTCTAGTACACGCACAGGGCAGAATCGCCAGATCAGGGGAATTGACTCGACACATGCACGACAGAGACGAATGACCATAGTCATGTAAGGCAATAAGCGTAAAAAAGAATGCAAACTCGAAATTCATTGTGAACGATTATGAAATCGTCTGATCGAAAATCAGACTAAATCAAATGTACGTTATCTTTTTGCCCAGGTATGTACGTATAATTTTAAACGGCGCGGCGTCCGGTACAATTAAAATTTGACAAATCACGAGATCGTCGGCCCCCGACGCCTACGATCGACGCGTCAATTAAAATCGGCAGTAAATGAGTCGCGCGTCCTCTTCACGACCGACTGCCTCGTCGAAAATTCGAGAAAGCATCGAATTGCATCGTTACAGCTTGAAATTCGGCACCCCCGCGTCTTCTTTCTCAGCTTCCTTCAATCCGGCCTGAAATTTTATGCTCTCGTTAAAAATTCAGTAACAGCCGCGCGCCGTTTCCGCTCAATTTTCTAGACCCCGTTAAAATTCGCCTACACGATTCAACAGCACTCGCTGTGAATCGTCGGGCATCTGGTTGTTCCGAATTGGTTCAATGACGATTTGCAAGTGCAATTTTTCTGTAACACTAAACTTACCGGCACCGATCGAAACGAGTGGTTGCCAGATCTTTTATTTTCCAATTATCGAAGTTGCAAACACCCTCTCGTAGGAAACGATTGAATCTTTACAAGAGCACGTATTATAATAATATCCGTGCACCGCACCATAAATATCCGATCATACATTATCTCGCGAATCTGCGCAGAACACCGCGCAGAAATCAGAAGCAAGCGCGCTTAGGGAAAAATTCCGGGCAGACTTTCGATTCGTAGGTGTCCATTAATCGGGGCTCGTTGAGGCGAAGCGTTGCACCCGACATTGACGAATTTCGTTATTGAATATTAATCCCCGAGCAGAGCTTATCGGACGGGGGGGGGGGGATTGTCGAACGGCTGCGGAGGGGGTGTAAGGGGGGCAGCGGTTTTCGCAGGACTTGGACAGGCTCGTTACGTTTGAAATATCGATTCGCGAGCCGCGTCGACGTGCTCGTATCGAGATCTTTTCCTCCGGCGAGAAGAAAAACACCGTCTGGAGCGGGGAAGCGCGAGAGAAAAGGGGTTGGAGACGGGGGTGAGATCGCGGGGGTGGAGGACGAGGAGCGCGTGCAACAAGCGAACATATTAATGGATCGTTCGCAGCGTCGTTTTACTATTGCTCGCGACGGAAAAGCTGTCGCGGATGAATAATAGCCCCGGCCCCAACCCGTGCCCCCGGCCCCCTCTACACGGCTCCCCGTGGCCCGTAACACGGATTAATCGATAGCCCGGCGAATGTTTTCCTTTATTCGCGGATCGGCCCGGCCCGACCCGACCCGGCCCGGCGAATCTGCTCGGTTACTCGATTTAATTGATCGTCGCGAACAAGAACACACCCCCTCCTCGGGGGACGGACGTGTGTCGCGAGCCTCGTCTCCCACCGATTCCGACGCTTTAACGCACCCCGGAATTATTCATGTCACGTAGTCCGCGTTTTATGCGGCATCGAAGCCACCCTACCCCCGCCCCCGCAACCCCTGGCCGTCCAACAACCCTCGCCAAAAAGTGGTCGCCACCGTTATTGCACGAACTCGCTGCGAAAACTATTTCCTCGCCCTTCCATTTCGATGCTACCGTGCCCCCCACTCCGTTAGTCCGAAAGAAATTTTTGCGAACACCTGGTTCAGTGAACTCTCGCCGAACTCGTACTATCCAAACTATAGTTCGTCCAAGGTGGCAGGTCATAACTGATAAACACGTTTTTTCGAAACGGTTGCCACGATATCTCAACTTCCAGTTCACTGATTCACTTGAAATTTTTAGAGAATCTTCGGCACACATCTTGTTAGGACGAGAACTAAATTTTTTAAAATCTGTCAAGTTTTTTCTTATATTTTGATCGTGCTAAAGGTCGGAAATTATATGCAAAAATCGGTAACTTAACTTTAACTCTTTGACTGCCAAACTGGATACCTCAAAAATTCCATAAAATAAAAGCGTTATTTAATGAAATAAAAATTGACAAAATTAAATGTATGATATTGATTGGTCCTCCAACTTTCTTACATTTTACTGATCCTAATCAAATTTGGTGCAATGAATATATTAACATGAAAATTTATTTTAAAATCTGGACAAATAATTCCGTCACCCACGTATGGGTGACATGGCAGTCAACGTGTTAAAATGCCTCCACTTTGTAAACCTCGAAGATTTTTAATTCCTAATTAACACTAACCGGTTCCAGATTTTTTATTTTACGATTATTGAAATTATAAGGATGCTTCCGTGGGAAATGATTAAATAAATATATTTAGCAGATCATGCACCATAATACGAAACGAATAAAATCCAAATAAATTCAATTTAATCATTTTTATAAAACACCTTGTATCAGTCACTTTTAAGGCTTGGTAGGTTTAGTGTTAATTATTTGTAAGAGATGAAAGAGATAAAAGCCATCTTACTTGATAAGAGATTGCCAGGAATCAGTTTGCAACACAAAATGTTGACTATTTTCGAAAATTCAGAAATCCTGTAAGAAACCTGTAAGAAAATGCTTATTTCTAAAAATCGAAAAATTGAACTTGTATTTGCTAAAGCCTAGGAAGACTGGAGGAGTCAAGATCGGCAAAAAGTATTAGCGTAAGTGAAACAGTATCTCTACTGAGAAAGAGAAGAGAATAGCGGAATTCGCAATACTGTCGCTTACCGTCCGCAACTAAATTTCTGCATGATGAATGATTTTATAGTTCACCAGGAAAGTTCGTGAACCCTGCTGGCGCACGGTTATCAGGGCTGCAACTAACACCGGTCACACTCGTAGATATTGATTTTTCGTCGGATCGTTAGAGATTTCCGACGGATTTTGCAGGATGGTTTATGCATATTTTGACGGCAGCCGATCTCCGGGCACTGTAGCGATTGAATAATAGATCACCGTCCTGATTGCACGGATCATCTTCCAACGGACGCTGGTTGCCGAAAGTTACGCGCTTGCGTGCAACGCTCGCTGGGAAATTTCCGATCGGAATCACCGTTCAAAAATTTTTACTGTCGATAGACCGGTGGAGCGACGCTTTTTCTACACTGCAAATCTTTATGCAAAATCATGATCGCGGGGATCAATCAAACTGGGAATTATGTTGACGGTTACTTCGTGCACGTTTCTGCTAGATATGAATTCCAACGTTGGAATTATTTCGATTCTTTCATACCATTTTTTTCTTCTTATTCCGTTATTTTAACTGTTTAATGCAAAAATGGTACAAGCCAAGACAGTCAATCATTCTTTCCAGAAAAATTCAATAAAATTGAACGAACTACAATCGCTCGCTATCGATCACTGCATTTCTCCTCAGTATTCGCAAATCTCTTATTCTTATATTTCAGTCCATGAATTCATTTGTACACGTAACATAATGAAATCCTTTTCACCTGCTACTTGTAATGCAAGGGAACAGTCGTTCTCACACGCGAATGAGTCCAAAACTAAGACAAGGCACCAGAAAAACTTCTACATTTTTCGAAATAGGAAGAAACGTTTCAAAACAATAATTATTTGGTTTCCAGGGGCCCATTACGCGGTGTACATAACTTGTTTCCAGGTGGAGAAGCTTAGGAGATTTGAAGATCAACTTAGTTTTTCAAAATGGAACCACATATTTTTAACACCTACGATCCCTTTCAATCGTTAAAATTGTCTAGAGAAGGGCTACAATCGTAGAGGTTCAAAAACATGTGGTTCCGTTTTAAAAAACTAAGTTGATTTGATTAGTCCGTATTTTTAATCAATAACTCCTTAACAAAGCCGTGGAGAATATTTTCGCGAAGGAAAAAGTTACTTCAAATGACCTCGGGAATCATCCCTCTCAAGGAAGTACATTTTTGGGACACGTTGTATATGATACAGTTAAATATACCGAACCCACGTGGTGTCCGATGTGTTTCAAACAACGAGGATCTGAATGGGTTTGAAGATATTTTATCAGGATCATAAACAATGTTTAGCACAGAGTCTCGACTGGACAGGCGGTTATGAACAATGACTGAATCGAAATCAGCGTTGAAATTGAAGAAATTAAAAACGAAAAGAGCTCGGCGCGATACAAGTCAAGGACCGCGTTTATATCGCGAACAACAAATCGGTGTTGCTGTTATCCCGGTAGCTCGGCAACGTCAGCGCAACCAACACCGATGACAAGGCGCCGCGCCGGGTGTTATCGAGGCGGGGCCCCGCGTGAGAACGCATTACTTTGAGGCGTGTTCGCATTTAAATTAGACAGCCCGGGGTTGCAGTGCCGGCGTATTTTCCTGTTGTTCCTGCACGTACGTACCCCGCTCCGCGAACCTGGCTGGAAACTTTGCGAAAAGCCTCGCTCGCACCGTTACCCGTTCGTTGCCACCGCTCCAGCCCCCCCCCCCCCCATCCCCGGTATCTATATATCTTGGAATGTCGCAATTAGTTGATGCAGGGAAGTACAACAGAAGTTTCACAATCCGGAAACCTAACATATATACCTTTGTTGTAATTAGTTCGCGCGGATACCGTAACGACCGCGGGAAACCCGTTGCTTTCGAACTTTGCAACCCCCGACCCCGACCAGAAAAAAATCGCGACGCTTTACTACCTCCCGGTTCTTACCGGTTCGCCATTTTATTGCAAACCGGGACCCTCGTATCGCAGAAACGCTGATACCGCTTCGGTAATTGTTTACGGGAGCATTCCATCCTTCAATCTCACCCGGAGATTTTATTTTACTTCACGGTCGTTGCAAAGAAGTGTCTCTATTTTTTTTTTTCGTAATTCCAACAGTGCGAGAGTAAGATACGGTTTGAGTCACATTTTTTGTCATAAATGCGTAAAATAGTAGTTTTTTAAATTTTATCTACGCCCGGCGAAACAGTACGTTTCGAGGGAAACGCGTTTAAGGGCCAAGGGCAGTCACGTGAGTTTTGCAGAGTCAACAGGAACCTTCCGCTCTCGAGCCCTTTCCTAGCGAAAAATATCCTCATACAAAGACGAAAAGTTGACGCGCGTGAAACCATTTTTCACCTAATTATGTCGGTAACGTTGTCGCTCTCTACGACAACTACGAATCTTAAAACGGAAACGGAAACGACTATTGTGGCGTACAGTACTTAAGTATGTTTAGTACCGACACCGTCGCTCCGAAGGATTGTCCTCCTGGAATCATGACTTTGTCGTTTCAATGAATTTGTGCATCAAATTTTGGGAAAGTATTTTTTTAAGGTTCTATACTCTTATAATTAGACAGCGGATCTTTATGCATTTATGGCTTCTGGAAATGTTAAAAAAATGCTATAATATAAAATTCGAGAGAATTTAACACGATTTTTATTTGCTTTGGATCTACAAAGGCTGTCCCCATTAAAAATAGGATTTTATTTCATTCCACTTTCTTAAAATGTTTCTATAAAAATTGGAAATTGCATAAACATCCGATGTCTACTTATGATACACAATAGAACAAATTTATCTTCTGTTTGGTCTACATGGGACTGCCCCCAGTGACCCGAGCGTGTCAACAGCGAATACAACGTACAGTCCCGGACAAAATGATAGCACATGCGTGCTACCTTTAATTTCTCGAAGATGCACGCACGTGCACGCACGTGCGCATTTCTCGCACGTGCTATCATTTTGTCCGGGACTGTACGACGGCAGGACGCTGGCGAGGGACATTCTCAAACACGGATGTAATTTATTGTATTAAATTTATATTTGATCATGCTTTATCGCGCGCAGCTTTTGACCCGTGGCGGAGTGAAGGAACAGCCAATTCGAGCCCGGAGCCTTGTTTTATGAACAGAATCTCGTCATATAACGTGATCGTATACTGTGGCAGCCGGGCTTACGCTATAGATGTCCGTGATACGTTGGATAATGGAGACCGTGGGCCAACAGAAGCCGGTATAAAATCGAAGTCCAGGTAATCAAGCCTCCGTTCTGTTAAAAAAAAAAAAGGAAAAAAAATAGTCATCAATCGTCGGTAAACCTGAATAGGCGTATAGAAAACTGGAACGCTTTAACCCTTTCCGCCTGAGCTTTTTTGTCTTTAGAGTTTCCTCCTCCTTTTTTAGAAATTGGTACAGCACAACCTCATTTGTCCGGACACGTATTCCCGAGACAAATATGAAACTGGTATGGCTACTTCGATAACTTAGGCGCAGGTGTCTCAGCGATTTTTCCGATGAAACGAAAGTATTGGCATACTTAGATTATTTTAGTCCTGTCGGAATGAAGTAAAAGCCTACGCGCAAGATATTAACCCTTAGCACTCGAATGGCGACTATAAGGCGCCGCTAACATTTGCAATGTCAATATTCAAAATATTTTTGACATTATTACATTTGTTTGTATTTGATAAATTACTAAACATTTCAGTATTGTACGAGTAAATGCCACCATTTTTATATGTATAACATGACAAAAAATATATAGAGGGGAAATATTCTAGGTCGCGGAAGAAATGTTTCGTTTTGGAGTCAAAATAGCTTCGAATGCAAAGAGTTAAACCAAGTAACTCAACAATTTTGTACTATTATAAGTAGACTGCTAATCTTTGTGCAGTAACACTTTGATCGCCCAAACAAGAAAGCTCAAAAATTCCATGAAATAAAAGCGTTATTTAATAAAATAGAAATTGAAAAAAATTAAATGTATGATATTGTGTAGTTCTCCAAATTTGCTTGCGTTTTACAGATCCTAACCAAAGGTACAATGAATATATTAACGTAAAAATTCATTTTAAAGCCTGAACAAATAATTCCGTCACCCATATATGGGTGACATGGCAGTCAACGTGTGAAAGGAATAAGACTAGGTTTACGGAGCACTAAAAATTTACATTACTAGAGCATTTTATATTAATTTATAAAAACAACATAAATGTATCTACAAAAATTTGTAGCTATATTTTTAATAATATATACCCAAAGAAATCAATATGTTAAATAATTCCTCATGGATGCATCTTTACAATGTCAGTATTCGTAAATTAAAAATATTAGAAACCGCCATTTTGAAGGGTCCCGTAAATCTAGTGTTAAGCGAATACCACTTTGTTCCGTAGCTCAGCGAACAATTTTTCTCGGCTAGCGTCAGGACCGAAGGGGTTAAATGCTCGTCGTCCCCTTTTTAAACCGGAAACGAATTTGTCCGGAGGTTCTGCCCGACAAACCCCCATACACTTTCAGTCGTAATTTCTCCCGGCTGGAAGCGCTTTTCGTAAGCGTGAACCGCGTTGCGCTTCAGAATAAAAATTCTCATTATTCCTGCGCGAACGGCGTAATCCTCGCGAGCTTAGAAGCTTTAAGCCGCTCCTGGTCCCGGGAGCGTATTCTTTACAGCGCACACACGCGAATACGTGTCTGGAGGAGTTTACCACCTCGGCTGTTTCCGCGTGGTAGTCCTGTTTGCGTCGAGCGCGACACGGGGGACGGAACAAGGGTCACCGCGAAACAAGATGTAATTTTTTCCACGGATTTCACAAAACTGCCAGAGATTTTCGCGACAGCCAGACTTGCCCCGCGACGCTCGGGAAAACAGATTTCCTTGTCGCCCTCTATCGAAACCTTGGCCTTTCTGATGCGTTTCATGCAATCTTAACCTGTGAACTGTTTTGCTTGATTTTACAAACGCGTGCAGTTTGTGCGCTTACTTCTTTTTAACACTAAACATAGCACAAAACATATAAAAGTGAAGCGTCTGACAGAAGGTAGAAGACTGAATTCATTTAAACTTTGTACGATTTTCATTATAATATATGCTCGAATAAAGAAGTCGACTCAGTAATTTCCCGTAAATACGTTTTTATAATTTCAATAATTGCGAAATAGAAAAGCGGTCATTTGACCGTGGTAGGTTTAGTGTTAAGCCAGCATTACTTTTGTACTGTTTTTCATACTTGTATCGAGCACTCTCTTAACCCCTTGCACTACTATTTATTTTGTGATTATAATGATGAGGAATTCTTCATCGTTCAGAATTTCATAGAAGAAAAAGGTAGTTTATATTTATTGTATGCCTATGTTTTCTCCAAAGAGTATATATCAACTACAACAAGATAGAATTTTAGTTCGGTTGAAAGGAAATTAATGACATACACATTTACTAGACTATGGTCAGAATCTTCAGCACGAGTCTGACTCGACATTGTGGGGCAAGGGGTTAAATTTCATTTAATAGCAAATGCAATTTTATTTTATACTTGTCGATTAGACAAAAAATAATCCGATGAGTGACTGTAAATACTCCACACGCAAAATGTGGCGGAATTAAGAATACTTCGCCTTCGACTTCAGGATGAAGATCACATCGTCGGAGAAACTTCTTGATATCTGCTCGTCGATCAGGGAGTGCAGAATCATGTATGAAAGCCGCGACACATTTCTTGGCTCTTTATGCAGATCACCGTCCGTCTTGGAGAGAACCATTTCGCGTTTAATCTTATTTAATGCCGTCGTTTTAAAAACGCTGTTACGTCCCCATTTAATCCGTCGCGGTATCCTACGGCGGGCTCCCGCGCCGTTAAAACCTCGGTTTTAATTAAAGTTTATTCTATCCGTCATCTGTCTTTTGAACAGCATCGCCGACTTACTTTTATTTCCGGGCCGGTGTGTCCGTCGTTTAATTTCGTCTGACTTCCGGTTTGCATGGCAGCCGGCGGGCAACGCGGTTACCCTTTTTCGATTTACGCGGCCAGAAACGGTCGTCCGGCCAGAAGAACGATTTTTACGACGATTTTTACAAGGCCCGCCGCCATGATCGACGAGCCGCGGATGTTTTACGATCACGGTACATTTACTGTCGCCGACCGACCCCTCGCACACTCCGATCTCGCGATTTCCAGTTCAATTACCGAACTCGGAAGAACTTGGCCGCGCCAAATGATTAACCGGCGAAGTTTCCTGTAATCACTTTTCCCCGCCCGCTGCGGTTTACGAGACGGTTTTTTCCCCGCGAGCGAATCGGCCTCGCGAAATTGATCGGCACGCAGTTAAACAGCGGAGGGTTTTACGAATTGTCGGGATTTGAAGGGTCACAGGTCAATTTTAGATTATTTTATTGAATTATTTGCAAAGAACTTATTTTGCTTTTAGTGCTGTACCGATCGTTCAACAGGAAACACGTATTCTGTTACAGTTTTCGGTAAAGCAGCCTGTGTTCTAAATTGCCTATGTGTTCCCTTCTATGTATTTTCTTTTTTTCATGTTATGCATACGAAAACGGTACGATTTACTCGTACAATACTGAAATGCTTAGTAATTTATTAAGTTTATTAAGTTTAGCGTGAGACGTTGGCGATCTTCGTGGCAGAGAACGTGTTAATAAGCTATGCTATTACAATGTGAAATATATTAGAGGTACCCATAAGTAATCAATTATTTGCAAAGAATTTAATTCTGAATTTTGAAATAATTTTGAATGAATATAATTTTATGACAATTTACTCCATTTATCCTTAAGACACTGTTTTAACTCATTCATATTTTGAAATTGTCTGTTTTCCTGGTACACCATTCGAGCAAGCTGATTGTGTTTAAACCAGGGGAACACGCTGGCCAGTCAAGAAGCGAAATATTTTCTGATGAAAAATAATCTTTCACTATTTTAGTTGTATGGACCACGGCATTATCTTTCTGAAATATAAAGTTGCTACCAGCAATGTGTACCGCACACTTGCTAATTTGTTGTCGTATTAAATTACAATAAGTGGTGGCATTCATTCGGCTGTCAATAAAGACGATTTCGCTTTTTCCATTGTAGCCAATGCCTGCCCAAATCATTACACTACCTCCACCCATTTGACGTCGCACTTTTGACAATTCTTCTTTTTGTACATGATGATAATAATAGTTAAAACCGTCTGGACCATCCAGGTTGAATCTCTTTGCATCTGTGAATATAATTCGCCGCCATTTCTTTTTCCAATGTATTTTTTGTCCAATGATTTGTATTTAATTTAATGCATTTTCTGAAGAGACCTAGAATAAAAATATGTGTCGCCAAGGTTCAGCATTGTTTTTTGCTATCGTCGTTAACAGACACTGTTATCGGCTGTATCGATAAAATAATGAGGCTGGAGCTCGACGAGTGACTAGTAATGTTGCGATCACGACACTAATACCAGCCGAGTAAATCAATTAACAGGCATGGCTTGGAATTATCTAATCAATTAACTATTCGTTGAATCCGATTATGTCAGAATTGATATTCGCATATTGATAAGGCTTTAGGAATGCACAGCTGTCAATTCATTGAAATGAATTATATAGTAACGATATGAATAATATAGTATACGAATGTCGATACACAAAACGACGGTCGTCTTCACTTTGTACAATTATGCGCCCAATACTTTTTACACAAATTCAAGCATAAACGGGTGTCACCTTTCCGTCTTTGGTCGTCACTATCTATGACAGTACATCAACTTACTCGTTAAAAAATTGATTAAAAAACGATATTACTTATAGGATGACCTAGTATATCTTGATTGGCGGGATATCTTTTGTTTGCAAATGAAACGCAATTTCGCCGCTGCCGGGTCCACATAAAAATTCAGCTTGAATTATAATTTAACTGGCGTGCTGCTCGCTTTTTAATACGGCGTAATCAAATATTGGGGTTAGTATAAAAGCGATTGATTGGGTTTCTGTAAAATGTAAAGCATCGAACATGAACAAAATTAATGTTTATTCAACCGAGCAGCTCCGCCAACGCGGGGCCGGTCCAGGGTCGGTTGTTACAGTGCAATCATCCCCCCGAAGATTGAATCGCCATTTCCATGTAAAAACGTTTCCTGTAGCCTGATGAAAATTCGAAGGAGCGGAAATCGGATATTCCCGTGCGGCACCGTGCCCGAACATTGATTTTCAAAATATTCTCCCACGTACTTCGATAGTAGACCAGCTCTCTGCGGGTTCTGTTCTGTTTAATACCAGAATCCAGTTCCCCGGGTAGTTCCCCGCCGAGAAATCTTTCTTGTGTCACGCTCTTATGGTTGACACGCTCCTGACCGGAAACGTGTCCACCCATTTTATGGCTGACATACAGTTCACGGAGAAACGAATGTCGCCGTTTCAACGTTACACGCCGCAGCAGGTTGGAAATCCGTTTCTCTTTTTCGTGGTCGAAATTATTTCAGCGTCACTTCAAGGTTCAAGTTTACAGTGATTTCTCTATATATGTTGCCAAGGCCTGGATGATAAACGTCGCGGAATTACCCCCACTACCATGGGGTATGTCTCCTGGACGATACACGACGCTCGTAAGACCCGTGTTGTTGACAGATATCGAGAATTCACTATATACTCGATAGTAGATCTTTGAATTCTTAACAAACTCAATTGTAGCCTCGAATAATCGATTTTCCGACTGTACAGTGCGCTTAATTGATGCGAGCACACTGGTACAAAAAACAAAATTAAAGATTTTTTAATCAAATATTGTCGATGTTCAAACCGTTGCGTTGTAACTTCCTGAAAAATAATCGCACAAAGCTTCCGTGACTCTAATAAATTATAATCTCCCTGCAAACAAGTTTTTCGAGACTGGCCGTTTCTCGAGAAATGAGGAATAAACAATTATTATGAAATTTCTCGGGAGGATACGCTGCATGTAACGCGAGCATGGACGCAGCGCCAGCCAATTACGCTTTTTACCGTCACTGTTATCATCGCTTACTAGGCTGCGGTCGCGCCGCTTTATTTTTTGGGCGCGTCGCGTCGCGTCGGTCAGCGGGATAATCGCTGGAAGCCGTTACGGTAATTAAGAACAATTTAGTGCCGACGACCGGCCGTTAATTCGCGGCGAGTACTCCGCGCATATCCGGCGGTTGATGCGGTCCGCGCGGCGGATATGAGCCCGACGCGATCCGGCAACTGTTTTTTCGAAGACAGGAAAGAAATCGACTTGGAAACGGCGAAAAACCTCTGCGACAATTACAACGAAGGAAAATCGGACTGCCTTTGCCCACTGAGAGAAAGGAGTACAGAATACAGAGGAACTCAGAGAATACTAAATATATTGTAGAGACGGAATACAGCGATTTCTTTACATATGTGCCCATAATTATGAAAGTGGTCTAAGTCAAAATTTAAAAAAAAATGAATTTATCACTTATTTCACACGACATGATTTTAAACTAAATTTATTCAATGTAATTTTTTTTTTTTTTATGACAGACCACTTTCATAATTATGGGCACATATGTCGTCATGGCCTGGATGATAAACGTCGCGGAATTATCCCCAATACTGCGGGGTATACCCTTTGAGGGGCCACGAAGCTCGAGTGGTTTCGGACGCCGAGGAGTGTAAACACAAAATCAGCTTTGGTATGCCTCCTGTACGATATATGTCACTGGCAAGACCCTTGTTATTGACATATATCGAGAATTCACTGTGCAGAGGAAAATACGTGCCTCGCAACGACCACGTCTCACGGAATTATCAAACTTTGCTCTATTATATCATTTTATAGATGGAAATTTAGCCAAAACTTTCGTACGGTCATCTGGAATTGAACAGAAATTTTTATAGTTAAGAACTCCATTCGACTGCAAATGAAATAAAAATTTCGTTAATGTTTCTTTCAATGCACGATTACTCAGTTTTGAGCTTTTCGACGGAAATAACGAGCTGGGTTTATGGTGCTCGAGGCGAAATGCTCAACTGCCAGCCAAACTTGTAAATTTTATGGGCTCATTTCATAATACAGCGTGGTAACAATTTCAACCCGCGTTCTCATCAAAGCAGAAATTTTCCGAACAGGAAATTCATTAATGTTCCGTTAACGGTTATCATATTTTATTAATGAAATATTCGCCGAATGGGTTCATTGTTAAACGATTACTCTGCTATTTTACGGTCTTCGAATGGCATATTTGCTTTCCGAAATAAAACGATTTCCTCGCAAAGCATTTTTTACGTTTTCACATATACTATTACACACATATACTAGTTCACATATGCTATCACATATATTATTGTCTATTTACAAACAAGCGGAACAGATTCAAGTCTTAAAAATCATGCCTATAATTCTTTATGTATTACAAATTTCTTTATAAATTCAAAAGAAAATTATAACTGACTGATCCTGGGGGAAACGAATTAACCTCTTAACACTTTGGCGTCCGCACGTTTCGTAAACATTTCTTCGCTTGGCACCGGCAGCATTAATTCAGATTAATGAACTTACTTACTTACTTACTTTTTTCTGACTTTTTTTGCTGCTGCCGGCCACTGAGCGGTACCATACGCACTACAACAATGTGGTGTCGCCGGTCACTGAGCGATACTTTGTGAAAGTCACCACTGTGGTGTCGCCGGACATCATAGTGTTAAGCTCTGTACGCCACTATAGTGGGTTTCATGGAAAGCAACAGTTTTCACGGTAACGCCACTATAGTGGCTTCTGTAAGAGGTTAATTTATACACCTAATAGATAGAGAAGTCATTTCGCCCAGAGTTTCTGGCAACAGTAACATGACGATACCACGGAACACCGTCTGCTAAAACGGTGATTTAGATCCCTGAACCTGTATAACGATTTTCAGCTAGCACCACTGCATATTTTATGCATTTAGGAGGAAAACGAGTAAGCAGGATTTAAAACGTTCGAAAAATTATAAATGAATCTAAGGATATCGCTACGCATTATTCCCAATTACCAATCGATCTTGCAATTGGTCTTACAATCGATGCAGAAACGCTTCAATTTCGCCCGAGGATTCTACTCATCGCCGTTCGGAGATCGGAGTCGAGCACGAATTCTTCGTTAATGGTACAATTATAGTCCTCTCGGTCCCGGAAGGTTCCCGAGAAAGGCAGGGTCGGCGTTATTACAATATTTCAGACTCGGCCCCCAAGACACGACGAGCTCTCGGGTGAATACTTTCCGGGATCGCGACGCGAAAGATTAATATTCTCGTTTCGTCGCGTCGCTACCCGTTTCCGGGGGGCATTCATAGATATCCGGCGAGGGTTTCCTCGGACTTCGCTACTCAATTAGAAGTTGAGCGGCTGCGAGGGAGTTGGGTAGTTTGCGCGGAATACGCGTCCGTGTTCGTTGCCGGTGCAAATGAAAACAACGGCTCTCGCCGGGAAACGAGACAACCGGTGGCACAGGTAACGATCCAGGATCCGCTTGATCTCCGATACCGCCGGGAATCGACTATTCGGTTTTATAAAGCTGCCGGTACGTTTTTTCCCCGGGCCACGTTGACCCGCGGCTATTCGATTCAGCTCTCGTTATGAAAATGAAAATCTCCGCTGGAGCGCATTGAGACTCAACGGCGGATGAAATGGGAATGCGTAATAAGTGCGAACGAAAGTTATTACTCGCTGGAACTGGAGAGAGAGAGAGAGAGAGAGAGAGGTGGGAGGAGGAGGGAGATATAGCGAAATGGTGTCACCCGGTAGAATTACTGGTAGAATTTGACGAGCAAAAGCAAAAGGCTATCGGTGTGGCCAGGATATCCAAACAGAATCGTGTTCGCACCGACTCCATTTTACCGCCGTATCTCGCTGAAGTCGTCCCGAGGTAAATTTTGTTTCGCTCGCGCGCGAATTCCGACGGATCCCTCCTGTACACCTGTATGCACTTAACGAACGTATTTATGCATAAGCAGGGATTACAGAGGACGTTGATATCTACGGCAGATACTGGCAAGAATATTTCTGGAACACGACGTATAATCCCCCTCGACACCGGGAACGTCGTATCACCCTCGCTTCTGCTCTAGAACCCTTAAAACTCTGAAGAATACTCGCAGATGAGGTATTCATGTTTAAGTCGGCAGTCGGTCCGCGCTCACAATGTGAGTCTCCGGATCCACGAGCCGTCTAAGCTGCAAGAAGATGTCTGCAGAGGCTCGCAGACGTATGTACGTGGACAGGCCTGAAGACGCGAGTATCGCGACGATTCTGCTCCTGCAATTAGCACGGAAAATAATAATAGCGCGAGGGAGATATTGATTTTTTTGCAAATATATATTCCTCGATGTCAACCAGTTCATATAAGTCCAATATCATTATAATACGTTACTTGGTTCCAAAACTATACTAAATAATACGAGGGTTTGCAAATGCACGTTTCTGACACGAAGTGGCACTGAGTAGCTGGTAGCTAACGTCCAGAATGGTTCGGAGTGCAAAGTGTTAATATGTTTATTCGGCTGAAAATAATGTAACAGTATTTTAAAATGTTTCTAATGCTTTTACTGTTCTAAAATACGCATTCCCATTTTTCTCATAAATGCATCAAATCCGCAGTCTATTAATAACCAACAAACGAAGCCGAAATCACAAATTTTTTACTCTTTAATTTCATCTCATATTGTCATGGAGAACCACCCCTTAAATTTTCTGCCACCTGCAGTCGCGAGACGAGGTCGTTAATAATTGCGGATCTTTGTGGAAAATAAAATTTGTCTGCACTTATTACGGGCAATAAGAGCCAGATAATCATTTCGCGTTCTTCCTTTAATAACTTTAACTTTCAGATAGTATCTCGACAGACTTTAATTATTTCAATTTTGCCACTGCGTTATCTATTAATTTTTGTCAAAAACCGCATAAAATCCGCAGTCTACTAATTCAGGCGGTTTCCGCGAGAATGAGCAGTTAATTTTTGTTAAAAAACCGAATAACGTCCGTGGGAATTTTCTGCGGATAAACCGACCGCTCAAAGGGGCCGCAAAAATGGGGACGCAGAGTGAGAGGCAGGCGTGTCAACAATTTATCGGACGCGAAATTCGGCAAGGTAATTAATGGGAGGACCGGCAGCCATGACGATCGGCTATCAGACATAGTTGCCGGAAAACTTCGGATAGTTGGTAGCCGGCGAGAACGTTCGCTGCCATGGAAATTAGCTTCTGCGGCTGTCTGTGCAGCTGATGCCTCCGGGGGACGTCCGGCCGAAAACGGTCGGCGAAAAGCGACGACGGACGGAAAGGAGATACGTCAAAGAGGAGAGTAGAGCAACGAGCAAAAAGACAAAAAGACAGAAAGACAGAGCAACGCGAAAAGGTACGGCCTGCGGGATTGGTAGGGAAGGGCACGAATTCGATGGTTACGTGTTCGCGGCCATTTACGGCGAAGTCCAGGGTATTTCTGGCTCCAAGCTCGCATAAACAATTAAAGTGTCCCGTGTCGGCGGTGCAGCACGCTCGCCTCGCGACTCAAGTGCATTCCCACGTTCGCTCCAGAATTCGTCACCGAGTTCTACACCATTTAGGTAAAAGAATTGGGGGAGAGTTGCCGAATGCGTACCACTTAATTTCGAAGGCAGTTTATATATTCTTTAGTAGGAATTTGAGCAAAAATTATGTTTTGCATCTATGTACTAACTATCGAAGTTGCAATTTAATATGATTTTTTAAATATTTATTGATAGATCATTGTGATATGAACGCTTTTATAAGATCATGCAAACAGTACGATTTAGGCAACCGGTATCCTAAATGGTACCAGCCGGTTTCCAAAATTGTACCTCATGTGTTGGATTAAAAAGATACAAAAAAATCATAAGAGAAACTGTATTTTGCGTTTAATTTCAGTTTAATATACAATACAACATAAAAATAAAATGAAATATTACATTACTTAACTTAAATACAACTAGGACAATAATAAATATTGTCTTTTTTCAAAACTCCTCCACAAGCTTCATGTACCCACTTTTGGCACTTTAAGCATTGGATCATGCCTTCTAAATAAAAATTATTGCAAAGAAAACAGAACCAATCGTTTTCATTCTCCATTTCTACGAGAACTCGAGCAGCGGTGTTGGTTGAAGGCGTGAAATCAATTTTTCTTTGTCTCATTTGTTTTGTTTTCATTGCAACTAATTCTTTTTTATACCGGCTACTGTAAGCTACTTTCCCATGCTAAAAAAATTTGAAATATTGTAAATCGTTTATTTTCGCGGTAAAATTTGAATAACAGTATCTTAAATCGTACTGGTACGATTTAGGAAACCACAGTGTGGTACGATTTAGGAAAAAGACGTCCCGCTAAATAATTGAAGCTAACCTTTAAAACATTATCAGCATGTTTTATAAACTAAATAGAAATAAATAATATAACATAGCTGGTTTTCAAAAATATATAAGACTACCTCAGAAACTGTAGATTTATATTTAATTCAGACGATTAAAATCGTTTAAAATTGACATCAGACTTGACTGATTTCTTTGTGCTTCCGTCATTCACAAAACAACACTTTATGCGAATGACTTTTTGGTCCTACTTTGTCGAAATAAATAAAAGTTCATATATTTACCACCAAGAGGCATCAAAATGCATTAAATTTTAAATAAAAGAGGTGGTACGATTTTGGTGACCAGTACGCATTTGGCAACTCTCCCCTACATTCATTTCTCTATATACAGTATATTCTCGATATAATTCCGTACAAGCCTAACGGTTAAACGTCCCTGAACTACAGTTCTCGATATACACTCCCGCTCATAAGTCCTAGGACACCTCTGGTTCTTAGTAAATCCCTGGAGTATTTCGTATAGATTACAAACCTTTAACTGTATTAACTGCATAATATACAAATATCATCATATGTTCAGCAATAATTACAACTTCAATGTAATAATTCATTAAAAATTATGAAATAGCCACACACCAATCACCAGATTTGAACCCCATAGAAAAACTAAGGGATAAACTGGACAGAAGGGTTCAGAACTTTTGCCCTGCTTCGAAAACACATTTACGGAATATTTTGGAACGAGAATCGAATAATATAGCAACAGAAAGTATGAAAAAATTAATCACGCGACCAATTTTAAAAAAGTTATGTGATTTTTCAGAGTACCCAATTATTATATTTTGGACATATATATCGAGTAAACACTGCAAATACGATCCAAATTGTCTCGTGCTTGATCTCGTTTTAATCAGGAAAACGTCACGAGTATTTTGGTGAAAATTCCACAAGACAATGATTACCAATAAAAATGTTTCATCCTTGGATCGGTATTCCCGCGTCAGCTAGCTCCGGTATGAATCTCGCCGCGAGATATTTTCAAGAAAGCGGACGTTCGTACTTATGAAACTGAAGTTCCACGCGACAGACGTCCATTACGATGTAACAAAATTTTGCGGAAAGTTTCTGCAACTTCGAGCGCTATTAACTACAACAAGGTTACCTGTCGACGACGTCAGCACCGTTCGCGTGCGCGCACGGCCAACGGTTGAAACTCGAGGGGGTGTGTGGGAGGGCGGGAGTAGAGCGATCATCCATCTTGCCAGCGCGAATATGAGTATCAACAGGGCCATGTTGTTTCCAGGCTCGCGGGCGTTTTAAATAATTAATTGGCCGGGAAAATGGGACTCGCGGATATGAATTCGGGGCCATTCGTTAATTTCATGGTTCATTTCGCACGCTCCTTTCCGCTCGGCTGTTTCCCACCGTCGATCCTCCCCCGCTCCCTCCAACCCTATACCGGCCGCCAACCGTTCGCGACCCCATCCGTTCTTTTTTCATTACACGACACTCGCCGTTTATGAATGTGACGGGCTATCGGGGGCGCGTAACTCTCCGCGCGTGCACCGGCCCCGGCCATTATGGTTTAGCAATTGTCGAGGATCATCGGTCGACCCGCAATTTTTCTCTTTCTGTTTATTGCCCCCGGCGATGCTGACTCTTCCGCCAACCCCCTCCATTCGTCTTCCGTGCGACCTAACCGTTTCTCTCGTCCTCCCCTTGTCGCCTGTTGAAACACGGGACGGTTAGGTGAATTTTTATCGCGAAAATATTAACACTTTGACTGCCATGACACCCACGTGTGCGTGACGGAATTATTTTTCCAGGTTTTAGAATGAACCTTTACGTTAATGTATTCATTGTACAAAATTTGATTAGAATCTGTAATATGCAAGAAAGTTGAAGGGCTACACGATATCATATATTTGATTGTGTTCTATTTTTATTTCATTAAATAACACTTTAGTTTATGGAATTTTTGAGATTTCTAGTTTGGCAGTCAGAGTGTTAACCTGCTAAGAATTGTCCTGCTTTCGACGTGTATATTCGTCGTTGTTGGATTTCAATTCCGTTGCCGCGAGGGATTTTCAAAATTAAACTCCGCAGTTAAGTGGTTAATACGTTGTGAGGTTTTGACCACGTTTTGGCGATTTGGGACCACCGTGCGTCCGTACCTTCCGAGAATCATATTCGGCATCGCATACTTTTTCATTTTCATGCGAGATTTAATGCAACGGTAACAACAAAGAAAATTTGCGATGTTTACGGATTTCTATAAGAGGGGAATTGAAAATCTGCAGGAAAGATGGCAAACTGTTCTCGATAACGATGGAGATTATACAATAAATCAAGAAATAAAAACTTGAATTTACTACAAAGTTTACTGTTTTAGATTCCAAAATAATTGATTACTAATGGTTACGCCTAATATAAATGTATAAATGTATTATTATTTCGAGCACTGTACGTTCAGCAATTTCCCGACTAATACGCGAAGACACTTCGTCGTCGAATACCTCGGGTTATCCAGTTAGCCAGCCGCGCAGCGAGCGTACCAGTGGAGACACTATTTTAAACTAGTTGAGTGGAACAACCGGGAATCGGCTGCGGCGCCAGCGATTTCATCCGCGTGGACGTTCTGTTTTTAATCATTCGAGGCTAACGAACCGCAGCCGCGGCTCGTTGCGCGCCGGTATTTCGAATATTCAGCCGTATTGCGATCGACAATGTCAACGCCGCGATAATATCGGACGGATAGGACGCGTCCAACGAGTGTCCGTCTATTTCCAGCGGAATTACTCGCGATCCGAATTATTTCGCGGGTAAAAGTCCGCCGCGCGGGACTGAAACGCGACTGCATGGGAAAATCGCGTGCACGTCGTTGTTCCGTAACGGAGGAATGTAACGTCTCCCGCGGATTAACGACGGACCCCGGCCACTCCGCTTGTCGTTTAATTTGTTGTTTCATTCCCGTCGATGGAACACCCCCGTTTATTTGGCGTCGAACGCTCCCGATGGAAAGCCCGCCGGGCCAAGATGAAAAAGCCAAACGACAAATAAGATTGATCGCGCGAGCCCGGTATTCATTAACGCGTCTATTTTTACGTGCTATTTTCACGGCGGAAATAGAGGCCGCGCGCATATTGCCGGGAACGTTCGCTCCCGGGCCTGCACACACTGTGCGCTCGAATTGAAACTGTTGCGTCGACGAATCGATCCCGGACCTAAAAGTGGTCAGCCTCGGCGGGATAGCGTCGTGGTTATGGTTTTACGGTCGGAAAGCTGATTCGTGTACGTGTTCGGTGAAATTGATGATTACCCTGCGGACGAAATTAATTCGATCGCTCGTGATGCCGTCGCTCGTTGTGCGCACCCCTTTACTCCTGACAGACTATTTCACTTTTCGAAGTATGGAATTTATGAAACTGCTGCACAAAAAAATAGTTGCAAAGCTATAGCTATGGTTTAACTGTGAACGCAATGTCATGGTATCGCCTAAACTGTTTGTTGTGTAAATATCGAGCGAAAATTATTTGAAATCGCGCAACGTGGCTTTGTATTTTTGTATTATAAATTGTAACATTTAAGCACGAGTATGCGGAGTCAAAAAATAATTACCGAGATAGTTAAATCTGGAATAATGTATTCTGCTAGTTCGAATAATAACCAGTATTTCCAACTAGAAGCAAGTGTATTTATTATAAAATGGTGAAATTTCCAACCGGACAATTATGGAACAGCGGGAACATGAAACACCACTATACTCGAATAACAATTTGTTCCAAAATGAACGCTGGGAGTCTGAGCAGGAAGAGAGAAGAGCATTTATTTTTGCACCGACCCAGGTAAAATTGCCACGATTGTTCTCCATTAAAATAGATTTTCGCCTGTTGGAGGGTGAAAAACGTTCCCGGCGCGTTTTAGCGTTTTTATCCGCTTCATCCATTTTAAGTTACCCTCCGTTTCCGGACGAATAACATCAGAAGCTTAATCCTCTATCACAACTTGCGCGTGTAATCGCGAGTGAAAGACTCTACAAAGACTTTTAACGCTTCCCTATTCGAAATCCTCCCGGACGATTTCGCGACTGTCACGTGTAGCTGCATTAATATTAATGCTTCGGTTCAAGAATAAATTTATCCTGCCCCCCGGCAAAGAAACATTCAAATGCATCGAAATTTACGGAATTCACCGTGTCCGCGATTACCATTGCTCTCCTAACTCATCCCATTGTGCTCGAGCGTTACTCATCGGGACTCTGGCTTTGTTCTCTCTGTTTGATCACTATTGAAAATCTCGATAATCAAGAGGGCTTTTTGTGACGTTAAATCCATCGGACGCTGAACATTACGCGTTGCCACGCTGAAATTAGAAGATCGAAATTATATAAATGTTGCGCGATTTTACGATATTTTTTCGGGAACATAAACTCGTATGAAAAAATCGTCATCCGACGGATGAACAGTAGGTGACAGATCGAGCTAATCAGGCGCAGTGTTAACTTCCTAAAGTCAGAATGATGCGTGTACTCTTAGGTCTGACATTTTTCATGCAGCAGATGAGAATCGGTAGGTCGTGGTAACTTGAAACGGCAGATCCGTCTTGGCGAGGTAACGAAACAATGGCGGGCACAATGACCGTCGGACAATCCAAAAGCGAATACCCCGTACGTAGGCACTCTTACGGGGCACAAGAGTAGCAACTCCGTGGCAGCTCGGATCGCGATGGCTATTTGCACGGGGCTCCTTTGTTATCTTTCACGGGGGATAGATATCCCGCGATCCCGAAAGCCATCGGTCTGCGGGGCGGATGACACGCGGCCTCATACACGCGGCAGAGGAATGCGACGTTGAATAGGCAGAATTAATGGGAACGACGGACTCTGAGGTAATAACCAAGAGGTCTTGCGGCCGGCCATTGTTGCACGGGTTCCTGATACTCGCGTCGGCCACCGGCCGGCTACATGCCTGCGACTAAAAATCGCATTAATCCCGGCGAGCGTAGCAAACGTGACGGGAAGTTACGGCCGAAACGCGGTTCTCCGTTACGACCCCCTATTAATTGACGATTCCCATGACGTCGACGGTTTTTCGTCTCGCTACGATAACCTCGCAGCATCCCAGTCCGCGACAGAAAAAATATTTACTCTGAACGGCGGACTGGGAATCGAGTCCTTTGCTTCCCAGGCAACAAGAAAACGGAAAGTCGTCCAAACGTGGAAAAAGCATCGTTATTTATGCATTATCCATTTTGTAACACATGGGTTTATACGTTTTCGATTTCGTCTTTAGTTTAATACGCTGACTGCCATTTCATCCATATATGGGTGACGGAATAATTTGTAAAGGTTTTAAAATGCAATCGTCGGAAAGTCGTCCAAACGTGGAAAAAGCATTGTTATTTATGCATTATCCATTTTGTAAAACACGGGTTTATACGTTTTTAGGCCGTAGAATTCGATTTCGTCTTCAGTTTAACACGCTGACTGCCATTTCATCCATATATGGGTGACGGAATAATTTGTAAAGGTTTTAAAATGAATTTCTACGTTAATATATTCATTGTACCAAAGATTCGAATCTGTAAAATTCGAGTTAAAATATTATACACTACCGCTCAAAAATATCCGGACGCTCCGTGGTGTATATGTCGATAAATCTCATATTTAATTTTAGCGTAGTATTGGCAAGTTCTACATATACGTAATTTTTAATTTAAAACGTTGGATACTGCATATGAAACTAATAAAAATCGTTTTTCGTCACTATTTTAGGCACTGAAATAACTTTTATGCAATGCTAATAAGTATTTCGCAAGTGTCCGGATACTTTTGAGCGGAAGTGTATAGATTTAATTTTTTCAATTTTTATTTCATTAAATAACTTTGATTTTATGGAATTTTTTAGGTTTCTAGTTTGGCGGTCAAAGTGTTAAAAAATGAGCACGAAAATATCTTCAGCAATAAAATGAAAAAGATAAACATAGAATGGGAGCGTCGAATGGTTTTCTGTCAAGCCATTGTGTATTGACTTTCTTAGAAGGATTTATAGCTGTCGACCCCCGTGCGAGTTTGTTCGTGTGTGATAAGTATATTGCAGATGTTTATAACGGATATGGGAGTAAATAATAATTTGTATATTATACATTATAATCTAATAATAATCTAATTATATATTAGATATAATATATTAGGTCGTCCCATAAGTTCGTGCCGTTTACTCTTGTACCACTTAAATTCTAAAAATAAAATATGTAATCCCTCTTTCATTCCACAATCTTTTCTGACATTTTTGGCAAAGACATCATTCCGTCATTACAAAATTTCTGCGGTTTTTCATTAAAATACTTTTCAATGGCGAATAATATAAACATATCCACGGCACGAACTTATGGGACGACCTAATATAATTCTTGGTGAAATGCTGAATTATTAGCCTTAAATCTTTTTACCCTCTCCACTGTTTTAAATCTCACTTATTCATTTCGGTCGCCATTCGGGTTTCGGTTTATACAGAATTCAATTTAGCAGTCAAATTTCGAAATGCATGCAGCCACTCCCCGCCCGACTATAATTTTCTCCTTCCCTTCGTCCACTGTTCGTCTAGTGGTCCATTATGTCGGTCAAAAATGTCCCTCATCGTGCGCCCGAATATTCCAGAGATCTTTTCATGGCCGCAATTAGAATAATCTGACGGTTCGTTGGCGCGGAACGCCTCGCTGGCACGAGGCGCTCAACGACGAAACGGGCGATCGCGATCCTTGCGATCCACTCGCCGGAATATTTAAGTCGATGCAGCGGAATGTCAGTCAGCCGCGGAATTAAAACATCGAAACTTTAGAATTCCTGGAGATCGTGGGAGAGAACGTGCACTCGCGTTGATAGCGCAGGAACGAGTAAGCGTCTCGTCTGCGAACGTTAATTCCCCCGGAACTAGGGAATAGTAACTCCGTGATGCGTAACTCCTGACTCTTCTATTTATTTCTATTGTCTGACACGAACGAACGATAAAGGATATCGTGTAATTTCCCCGAATTTTTACAGGCAAGCGAGTTCGTGAAATGCTCGAATATTTTTTAAAGTCTTTAAGATGCGGAGAAGAATCGCTTTTTCTTCAGAGATTATTTTACGGTGGAAGCAACGAAAATATGAAAGTTTGGAGACAAAATGAAAGGAACACCCTGTGTTTTCATAACAGCTTGCTATTATTAATGATAAATTTCCGCTGTCAGATCGAATCGATTCATGACGGTTAAAAGGTTTAGTTAAAATGGACCCGAGCGTTACCGTCCGAGGTTTAACATTTTTCAGCGTCACTTGGTGTAACTTGAAAAGCCAGATCTATCTTCTTAAATTACGGGGCTCCCAGCGGATCCGTTAGAACCCATTTGCATCGCGACTCTAATTGTACGACCCGTCACTCCTCTTAACGACACACCGGTTACACGAGATGGGAGTTAAGTAGAGAGTTGCTTCTTTTCTCATTAATTCCAACGACGATACGATAACACAACGATAGTACAACAATATTCTCGAATTCTTTCGATGCATCTACCGTTTTGCATCTTACCTGCTCGCTTTTGCCATAAAACCTAATGAATTTTGAAACATGTTTTGGAGCCGGTACGGTGTGCAAAATATACGCTATAAATAACTGTATAACTCGCGTAATATTTACTACTATCGCTTTTAAAAAATCACCCATGTATTTCAAATATCGATAAATACGTGTGCGAAATCGCAATGGGAAAAGTGTAACAGTTTGTCCGAGAAAAATTCCGAAAAATTCGTGTAGAAACGGCCTTGAAAGCCGGAATATTTTTTTCAAACGGAAACATTTTAGTCGCGAATAACTGGAGACGTCGATGAAAGAAAAGGATAATTGAGAATAAGCTGGAAGAGTCAATTGTATCAACGACGGCTAGTGTTCTTCCTAAACAGGGGTGTACTCGCCATAAAGTTCCCCAGGGATGCTCGTTTCAGAGCGCGTTCGAGCAGACGGACTTCTTCGCCGAGTTTATTATAGCATTCGATTACCGTCGCGAGACGTGGCGCGTGTTCGACGGAACCGGCGCCGGAAGCCGTCGAAATTCAGCGACGCGCTCTGCGAAATTCCGTTCGCGTCCGGAAGCGTTCCTTTGTTTCCGTTTGAATCGCCGGATCGAGAAGCCCGGGCAACAAAGAAAGATGATGGCGGCGCGAACACGTAAGGCGGCGCAAAGCGTCGAGGCAACCGTCGAACCCAATTTTCGAGCTGTTTGGAAAAAGGATCGACGGGAACAGCGAATGTAAAGCCGTGCGCGCACGATTGCGGGAACGAACGTCACTCTTGTGTCGAACGGGCCGAGGGTGGGGGCTGCGTACACGATTTCCATTTTAAGCGGCAACAATTTAATCGGGGTAATTGTACGCGTATAATCAACGGATGAAATTTTAAACAGGGAGGATCAAATTTTAATAGAACCGGTAATGCACGGGCCTGGCCGAGTGTCACGCCGCGACTGGTAAATGGCGATACCTTGTGCGCGAGGCCGCCCGAGTAAATGGGAAAAATGAAGATGCACAGTTTCGATTTCACGTGTAAGCTGACACTGAATTATTCGCGCCGAAAATAGTAATGATACGTGATGCTGACGGGTTCGTCGAGAACCGATTAACGTCGAAAATCTCTGGGGTTCTTCAACGAAATCGGCGAGTCACTTTCGTTACCTCCGTTGCGTTCGAAATGCTATAATGTGACGCCACGGAGCTATAGTATAGTCCAGGCCTGGGCAATTGATTGCTCACGACTTACGCCATATATACTTATAGACCTGGCATAGCTATAGTATGTGTACAGGAACGCCGGGAATTCAGTGAAGCAAAGATCGTTGAATTTATAACATCAGAAGATAATGCTTAAGATAATTTCAAAATGGCCGACACGGCAGACCGACGCCGATACTACACCGCCACACCATTACACGTTGTGCATCACTTGAATAACTCAGTTTATTTGCTTTACGAATCAGTTAAGACAAAAAATCTTACGCCAAAGTTAATTACAAAAATTTTAAATAATGTTCGCACGTCGGTATTCCAGGACTATAGCGACGAACATATGTATCACACTGTTATGCACTATGCTACATTATAAAATACTAATGTAAAGTGTACTTACTTCTGAATCTTCTGTACCTCCGTCGAATCCACTGCACACAATTATTGATGTCGACGAGATGTCACTCCGACCACGAACAAAATAATACTGCGATTTGAACAATGATCCCCTCCACGGAGGTGGTACGGTCACAGGTTGACCCAGGCAGGTTAGACGCTGAGGGTCTATAAACACTAGATACAAAACCAAGGTAAAAAAATTATGGCGGGGCGCCGACCCTATTTCCCGGAATTCCCTGTTTTCGTATCACGCGTCCGTGGGAGGGGGACGGTTAAAATCGCAGTATTATTTTATTCGTGGTCGGAGTAACATCTTCTCGTCTGCTGTCACGATTTCGTTAAGTGTGTTGCGTGTGTGTTGTTTAGTGATTGTTGTGTGCTGTGGATCCGACGGAGGTACAGAAGATTCAGAAGTAAGTACACTTTACATTAGTATTTTATAATGTAGTTTGTAGTACATTAGTATTATATTTTATTATTCGTGTGTAGAATATTGGATGCAAGGTTTTCTTTCATATTTTGCAACTTCAATGTCCCTTTAACACTAGATTTACAAAGCACTAAAACTGACTACTTAACATTATTTTACAAAAATAACAAGAACGTGTCTATCCACATTTGTATCAATTTTTAAAATAATATAACTAGCTTCGAACCTTCGAACCTTCGACACTTCGAAACGTCGAACCTTCGATTCGTTTCCAGTTAACGGATAAAAGGAATAAATTTTCATAATTTGTTTCTATATTCACCATCTTAATTATTTCAATAATTTATTGTTAAGATAATATATTTATAATTTGAATTATCCTTTCGATAGCACATTGTTAAAATAACTGTTTAAATAAATAAAGTTTATAATTTGTTTCTATATTCATTATTTGAATTGTTGGATGAAAATGTAAACTCGGTGTGGGCGTGAGTTTTGCTGTGGGGCAAAAGGGGCACGGTCGTCTTAGATAATTAGTCAAAAAATGGAATGGAAAGAGTAAATGCCACCCCCAAGCCGGGTGTTAGTGCAGGTACCCCCGAGTGACGAACGCGGGTAATCCGCGTGCTCCACAGCAGTACCTGTACCTGTACCCAGTACCGTAGCAGGCAATAAAACCACTAAACATCAGAAAAGCGCCTTGACTCGAACAAAGAAAGCGGAAAGAAAGGACTCGACGATGGCTCGACTTCTGGTTGCCAAATGTGGATAATGGGTCAATAAAATGCTAAATGTTTTGACGAAGAGTAACGGCTTTTTGGGAATATTGCTACTACGGGTAATTCGGTGCTATTAGTATCTGTTATTTTGGAAAACGTGCAGAACAGATGGGGCATCGAAGAAGCCCAATCCTCTTGCTAAATTCTATGATAAATATAATACATTTCTTAACCCTTTGCACTCCAAACCATTCTGGCAGAAATTTACAAATCCTCGTATTATTTAGTATAATTTTGGAACCAAGTAACGTATTATAATGATATTGAACTTATATGAATTGGTTGACATCGAGGAATATATATTTGCAAAAAAATCAATATTTTATTTAAAGTTGCGCTGGAATAAATTAATTCCCCGTAATCGCTAATAAACTTTAAGGTCCCCTGAGAGGGGACAGCGGAGTGCAAAGGGTTAAGGAAAGAATATTCTGTTTCTAATATTAAATAAAGATTCATTTTACATTAAGAAAAAAATATTTTTCGCATATGAAATAAATATTACGTGTACATTAGGAAACAATATTCTATTTCTAATATTAAACAAAGATTCATTTTATGAAAAGGAAAAAATATTTTTTTCATAAGATGAAATAAATATTACCTGCATATTAGAAAAAATATTCTATTTCTGTGGTTAAAAAATGTTAAATGGTTAAAAAAAGTGTGGCTTAAAAAATATTTTTTCAATATTTGATAAAGATATTTATCCAACATTTTTGTGCTACGGGAGCCTTCTCTGAGAAACGGAACAACATTGTAACTCTTATTCATTAACTGGAAACGAATCGAAGGTTCGAAGTTTCGAAGTGTCGAACCTTCGATTTTCATCACCTTCGAAGGTCCCTTCGTTCCTTCGAATCCTTCGAAGCTTCGGAAAAGTAACAGCCCTAGTCAGCACCTCCGTACAACATTCTATTTCAAATGGGACGCTCGGCGAGAACCTCCGATATCGTATTTAAGGCAGTAAAAAGAACCGCGAGACAGCCTTAAAATGAATATTAACTGTATCGCGCGTGCCTGAAAGTCACGGCTCATTAATATCAATTAGAATGTCATCGGTTGTCGTCGGGACAGAAAAACAAAAACACCGTAGAAACCTGACGGATCGTCGAATACAGATAAATAGGCTTTTACCCGGGGGCAGGGGGGTTCGATCGGCGGTAAACAAATCGCTGCCACCGCCGGAAAACCATCGAGCCCGGAATATATTGGAGCACCATGGGGCTCTCTCTGATCAATATGTAGACGACGTTACATGTGTACGCCGCGTGTTCGACGGTATCGCAACTTTATGGATATTTCATACGCGCCCGTTGGGAAGGTCTCGGTCTTTCTCTTTCTTTCCAGCTCTGCTTCACCCGTGGGATGTAGGAATTCGCTCTCGTTTGTTTCGAATAGAAGAAAACCGTTAGTTGGCCGGCAAACGATCCGGTGAATCGGCTCGGGATCGTTGAAATTATCGACCCCGGTCCCGGTACGTCGTTCGGCAGTATTTAATTCGAAGCATCGAGCGGAACGTTTCAATTTTATTTTTATCGGCGCTCGTATGCCCGAGGCTGCCGCGCAGTATTATAGGGCCGGAGATCGTAGCCCGGAGAGTAACTTGCAGGTGAAATTGATCGAAACGCGTCGTTATCGGCGGATACCGCAGGTGCGAAGCTAGACGCGCGATTACAATCTTGGTCAGCGGCACCGATGCCAAACCGGCGGTCGTTATTCGAGTTTCTCCGTGGTACCGCAATCGTGTTGTCGCAGCATTGCGCAATAAAATCAATAAACGCCGATTTGAAGGTTGCCAGAGGTTTCGGAGCACGGGCCGTCGCGCCGCCGATATATTTGTTTACCTAGATCGCTGGCGAACGTTCCGCCTCTTCGTTAGCGGATTATACGACACCGCACGGGCTTTGTTTTTATCTACGAAACCTATTATCAAACTGTTTCGAGCTTATCGGTACACACCGTTGTTGTCCAGCTATTGGGATGTGTTATTGAATACCCGAATGCTCGGTAGTGAGTTTGCTAGTTGGAAATACAGTTATTTTTCTACAGGATGTCCCGTAACTGGTGGTACAACCGAGCAGGGGGTGATTCTACATGAAAAACTGAGTCGAAAATAGAGAATAAAATTTTTTTATACAAGGCTTTGTTTTCGAGAAAAATCAGTTTGAAAATTTGTCTAGTGCGCGTGCACTCGGCTTAATAGTGTGGGGTCAGGTGAAATGGATTGTGTATCCTGATGACGTAACGAGCTTCGAACAATTACTACAAAAAATTGTGATAGCGTTTGAACACTTAAAGCAACATATAATAATAATTGCACATTACAAGAGGTTCGAAGGAATCTAATACGAAGAGCACAATCATGTCTACAACAACGTGGACAGCACTTCCAGCAATTTATGAATTAAACGAATTCCTCAAAGGTAATTCTAACATTGTAACCTCGACCTTCGATTTATTCGATGTATACAAACCTCGAAATCCTTCGCGAAAAAAGGTTGAGGTAACTCGGAATAGAGTCCGTTGAGCCGCAAGTAAGCCGAGTGCACGCGCACGCGCTTCAAAACAATGCCTTGTATCAAAAAGTTTTATTCTATTTTCTCGACTCAGTTTTTCATGTAGAATCATCCCCTGCTCGGTTGTACCACCAGTTACGGGACACCCTGTATATATGACGCCAAGGTAATGGGGATTATGCCGCAACGTTTATCATCTAGGCCTTGGCGACATATGCAGAGAAATCACTGTACTTGCTGTTGACGTTCGACTGAAACGATGTTTACATTCCTATCAGCCAGCGTAATGCTTATATGTATGCACGGTCTCGCTCAAGGCTCCAGATACTTAAAAAGGGAAATAGTATTTCGTTATTGATGGATTTGCGCGTGAAATAGTCACGGTCCGCGAAGAAATTTCTCAGGTGTACGATTCGCCTGTGCCGATCTAGAATTCCAGGATATTGACTGTTCAATAATAAACTTGCGATACGTCCGCGGGCGATAAACGGATGTCCAAGAACCACTTTATGGCCGTTTCACCGTGTTCGCGACCCGAGCGATGAAATTCTGCATTCATGAATACTTTTCATAGATTATCTAAAATTTCGGTTGAAACGAATCCGAAACAATATTAAGCGTAGACAAGCGTGTATGTTATTCGGACGCGGGCGCAGACGGTTTCGATTCCCCTGATACGGTCCTTATCCGGCCGGTGAAATATCGCGGGGCGAAATATGTTTTTTAGTTGTTCGCATAGTGGTGAAATGTAACGCGCGGTCTGGTGGGAACGGCCGGAAGTCACACCGCATTTGTTATCTTCACGGATGAGATTCTTCGTAGTTCGTAACAGTGCCAGCAACGTTTCTCGAAAAACGGTGATATATTACCGCGGCGCTGGCTCCGGCTCCCGTAAAACCAGTGCATAAACCCGGGCGTAAACAGAGGGAGCACGAATCTGAATGCAACAGTTTTCACGGTTAATTAATTGACTGTGGATGGCCAGCACCGCAAATATTTGCCCGCATTAAATGTTAACGAGGATAGAGGAAAGAAGAGAAATTCGCAATAACCGGAACCTCTGCCGATCCGCGGCTTCGGAATTATGCACAGCTCGTGCCGCATTTTTATAGTCAGTAATTCGTCGGACGTCGCATCATTGCAACGTTCGTGAAATTCGAAATAGTTGTCGCGTTGTATTGACTCTAAAACTGACAGTGCATCGTTGTCGTTCCACGAGTGATACGATTTTCTTCAAATTTTTGAAAGGTTAAATGCTAGAACATTCACGAAAATAGCTGGAATGTAATTAGTAGACATCGGATGTTTATGCAATTTCCAATTTTTATAGAAACATTTTAAGAAAGTGGAATGAAATAAAATTTTATTTTTAATGGGGACAGCCTTTGTACATCCAAAGCAAATAAAAATCGTGTTAAATTCTCTCGAATTTTATATTATAGCATTTTTTAAACATTTCCATAAGCCATAAATGCATAAAGATCCGATGTCTAGTAATTAGTCATTTTTGGAACGATTTTCAGCCTTGCAATTTCGGTAGTCCATTTCCAAACCATTTTGGCGAACAGCGCGTCGTTTCAGTGTTAAAGCAGCTGTACAAAGTATAGTATTACTAGAGAGTAATAATATCGATTTTTCTTCTCCCCGAAACAGTCATAAAGAATCCGTACTCTCTCTCTGAGTAACCATTTTGGTTAATACAGAATCGATTCTGGAATCATTTCGGAACCTATATGAAACCGAAAAAATCGCGGTCATGTAATCGATATGGAAACCGAAATGTGGAACCATAACCGCAACGGATAATCGCTGGAAATTTCGATTCTCCATAACAGTTGTTCAGAATATAGGTTCTCCCCACCCGTTTCAATCGAAGTCTTAACAGTTTCAAACAGTTAGTTTCGGAACCGAGTTGACTCCTATTATAAAATATAGTTCAAATGATTCGATATTTCGAATGAAACAGGAAACAGTGTCATCAAATATTGTGGTTCGTCTGTCAGTGAATTTGTTGGACATCCGAAGAATAATCGTCGCAACACCAAGGCTCTGAGAATCGCAAAATGCCACTACAGTGTTTACTCGATATATGTCGAAAACACGGGTCTACTCGCTGACATATATCGGTCAAGAGATACTATTTTTTAATCCACGCGACCTTACACTCCTCGGTGGGGATAGTTCTGTGACTTTTATCGGCTAACCGTTCGGAACATATACAGAACAACCACTGTATGAACTCTAGGAACGAAAAGTGAATTTATCAACCGGGTATTTTTCTTATCAATTAACTTCGGATTGCAGCGCGTACTTAAAATCCCCTAATGAGGTACGGATTGATTAAGTTCGTTCTGCGCAGGTGGTTCGTTAGATTTTATAGTAGTTTTTAACGACTGCGAACCTTTCGTCCGTGTCCAATGGGAATCCCAAATTTCATGATTCCAGTTCCGAGATCCGTATTTTCTAATTGCGATAAACGCGTGCCTCGAACTTCCAATTTCGATCGTCGCCATGGATGAAATCACCTAAGGGCCGTTCGCGTTTACAGGCACAGTCGTTAATTACGTTTAACGTCGCAATCAGCGAGCCTGGTAGACGTAACGGGGTGATGGAACGTAAATTAACTAATCGACCTAGTCATTCGTGATATTCTCCAAATTCCCGGCCGATCCGACGTCAGTGATTTCGGCAATGACACCGGGGCGGTATATACATAAGCGATCCCCCAGCTAACTATGATTAATGCGCTACCCCAAAATAAAGGGCTGGCAGATGTTGGATCAATTCTCTTTTTACGATCTATCCCCCCTGATTAAGGACAGCCTTGTTTTTGATGAACGCTTATATTGATCGAGTCATTGCAGCCGGTCTCTTCCGTTATAATTGAACCCTTTTCAAGTTAAAAACGGAAGTGTTTCTATTGGAATATGGGTATATTAAGAAACCACACTCTATTATAAAATACGAAATAGAACTTATTTACTTCACGAAATTATTTACTTCAATTACTGACACTTTAGGAGAATATTGAAAGGCGATGAAATTCTTTCATGTAATACATAATTATTTCGTTTTAAGTGATGTGTTATAGTATTGTCGCGGGCTCTATGCATATACAGGCCTAGAGTCGATTCAAACGATCCTTTCTTCTAAAGAAATAATAGATTAATTTTGTTCTACATTTATGAGAAAAATTCCAACAGTTTCAGTTCGTAGGGAGACGGGATACGGGAAATGTAAAAGTTCTAATTGGTGTCGAATTTCTTCATTAAAAATTCGATGGATAAATTTTCTCTCGAGAAAAACCGTGCCGGGGTTCGAGGTTAGCGAACAGTATGTGAGAGAGAGAGAGAGAGAGCTTAATCCGGTTTGTTACCGCCAAATGGCAATCTAATTCCCTCAATTTCGCCGATCACGGAAACAGAAGTTGCGGAACACGTTCGTCGGGCAGAGGCTCCGGTTCGAGTGGCAGCATTAGAGGCTCCACATTCGGGAATACCGAGTAAGATATCCCGCGACACCGCACGCCGCTGACCGACCGCAAGTTCGCCTACCACGCCGGAAGACGGTAACTACCGAACGAGTCCGGTAACTATGGCGCAAAGTTTCGGTCGTCCGAGTCTCATTCCGTCGCGGGACAAAGTAATTTTCGTAAGGGGGGGCGGGATCGAAGGGGGATCAGGGAGCATGGAGGGGAGGGGAATGACACTCCGGAGAGAAGTTATAATTAAACACGTATTAGAGGGGCGGCGATATGTCTGGCCGTCGCGGGAATAACAATCGGCCATCCTGTTCCCGGAATGGTTCCCGAAGATGGGCAAGGGGTAGGGGACTCTCGGCGAAGATCATCAGCCTTTGTGCGATTCAATGTTTTTCCAGGGCGTTTGCCGGTTCTAAAGTTCCCGTCGACTTCGACTGTCTTATCTCCGAGTCTTCTTGGTCCCTCTTCCTCTTTTCCGGTTCTTCTCTTTGTCCGCGTTTCTTTCGCCCCTCGTGCCTCCTCGGCAGCCCCCGGAACTCGTCGGACGTCTCTTTCTCTTAGCCTTATCTCGTCGTCGTCGGCTGTCCGATCCCCGCAGCCGACGTGTTTCTGTCTTTCAGCTATTACCCCCCCCCCCTCCCACCGGTCTCCCCAGACAATTCTCTTTCCGTCTCCCACGCTTTCCCCCTTCCGCCACACCCCCTCTCTACCTTCTGCCGCCTTTGCTTTCGCGCACCCTTGGCCGCCGCCTATCGCTTTTCTTCCGCATCCAGCGGCCCTTTGTTCCCCGCCAGTCATCTTCCGTGGATGTTCGACTTGAAAGGACCTCTCTGCGCGAAGATCGTCGCGATCGCGCGCGCGGTACTCCCGCAGCCTCGGCCAGGAAGTTTCGGCAATTTAATTATTAATTACAAGCGGCCAAGGGGGAGAAAGGGAGGCCACCATCATCGTCCCGGCAACGTGACACGCGGCTTAAATATTAATGTCCTCGTAAAAAGGGACGCTGGCTGCCGCCATGCCACCCTCTCGATCCGACGAGATCATTCGCCTCGAACGAGCCCATTGTTCTCCCCAGCGAGGCTCAGCGCAGCATCGCGGCAAACGACGACGCGAACTTTCCGCGAAAATCCTATCGCGGAGTAATGACGTTTCCGAGGAAACTTGTTTCTCGATCGAGGGACTCGATTAATGAACTGTTTGTCGCTGAACTCTGACTCGCGAAACATCCTGACCCCGAATTTGCCAGATCCTATTCCCCTCATTAAACCGCACGCTGTCAGCCTTTCGCTTCTTCGGCTCTGTCCAATTAAAGGACGCCCACTTATACACAATAACTCGTTGTTCTGAAGCTCGGTTGTTGGCTACAGCGTGTCTCAAAAATCGATCGTGGCTCATGTTTTAAACAATTCGTTGTCTGCGCCGGGATCTCGATAATGACATTGTCAATAGATACAAATTATCCTGCGAACAACTTTTATTTAGGATTGATATACTTCACCGACAGCGTGTTTCCTCGACAATGTTTACATCCATAGTGATGATTTCTCTTGCGTCTATATAATGATTAGTACTTTTATTCAATCACTTATAACACGTTTACAGTTGTTGCAACTAAAAAATACTCTGTATAAGAATGTCAGTTGTAAGGACACGAATGTGTGTGTGTGTGAGAGAAGGAGTGCGATATTTGTGCAAACATTGACGAGAGAATATCGAGATTAATTAAATTGATTCAGATGAGAATCAGAGAGGAGCGAGCGAATTATCAGCGGTATCGCGTGACGTGTGACAGAGAGTGATAGACACGTGTAATTGTGAAACGTTCAAAAATTAAATTATTTTAGAATCTTATAATATTGAGATCTTGAACATTTTAACCCTCTACGGGCTCGTGTAACTTTCAGGTCACATGCTAATGTACGGACATTTTACCAAATAATTTCAGCTTTTTCACAAGATGACGTACACGTATTAATTACATAATGTCTCTGAGATAGCCAATAACAATATCGATAACGGTTAGCAGCACCATCAACTTGAAATATCAAAGTAAATGCCTTGCAAATTGTCTGCAAATAGAAACCAACGAAAGAAAATTCGGCCCATAGAGGGTTAATAAAAATTCTTCAACGACCACCTGCCTGACAAAGTAAAACCGCGTTAAGATTCTTGACGGGGATATCGTATCGTTCAATGTTGAAGGGGTTGTTTGTACTCTTTCTGGAGAACTTGACTTCTCGCCCGATGGTCGAGTCGTCGCCATAATGACCGACCACTTGTAAGAAGACCGTATTTTCCAGAAGTCGACAATCGAATTATTTGTAATTAGAACAGCCACACAGGACTGTTCCGAGTGGTTCGAGAGGCCGTTGCATCGAGCGGATTGTCCGGGGAGCGCGTTACACGTTAATTCAGGAAGTAAGAGTCAGTCGGGTCGACAAAAGCCGCAGTTAAGGGCATAGAGCACGGTCAAAAGGCCGTGGCCAGGCTTTGGCCGATTGCCCGTGTCTTTAACCCCTCGCGAACCCTCGTTTTATCCGCTTTCGACGCCGATCGACGCTTTCTGGCCCCTTTTTCTCTCCATATTTCTCTCTCTCTCTATCTCTATCTATCTATCTATCTCCCTCTTTCTCCCCGCGTTTCTCGTACACAAACACTCCGCATCTCTCGAGCGTCGTCCCTCAAGAGGCCGGAAGCTACGGTGCCACGTTTAGACGGAAGGGACGTGACATTAAATGGGTACACCTAATATCCACGCCGGGGCTGAATTATACGACAGTCCTTACCGCTCATTTAGTATTCCGCGAAGATAATTTCACGCGAATCCATTAGGCGCCGGGGGAACCGGGAGGCGTTAAGTTTCATCCGCCTAACCGCCCAGCCCCGCAGCCTAGCCGCCGAATCATGCCAAAAGGAAACGCGGCCGAGCGACGGAGAACGGTATTGTCGACTCGAACACGCATCCGTCCGACACTCGCGCGAATGAGCTCGCGATTTACTCGTGATTCAGCGAGTGTACGCTCGGAAATCGGGGGTGTCGAACTCGACGACATCGCGCATCGGCGCGGATGATCGATTCCGCGTAATGGATAGACCTCGCAATCATCTTCTGTGCTGTGCAGCATCGTTCACGTAAATTTGCAAAATTTGTCACGCTTAACCTTTCAACTGGGGTGACTAAAATTTTTACTACACCTCTTACAATCGACTTCGAAAATGTTTATTTTGCATGTACAGTACAAAGTGTTCGTACACTCTTTGAAAACAAAAATTTTCTTTAAAATTGGACCAAACGGCTTGAATTTATTGGAGATTTTAGAAGCCATTAATGTACTAAGTAAGGCATAAATGAGCCGTTTAGTTTGAAAGTGGCCTAAGACCATTTGTCAATTGTTCCCGGTTGCCCGTGGTTACATGTACAACTTCCAGTTATCTATCAATAAAGCATTTGAGGTTACTTATGCTCCGAGTAGATACGATAATTTTGGACGCATAACCGACGCTTTGTACACCGACTGTATATATAATACATCGTTCATCTGAATGTGCAAGATGGCCGAATACACATGGACGTAATGGATACATTTAGCGTTCGCGTTTATTCCGTTCTTAACGCTTTCGGCGTTGAAACTCCGCAGATTGCAAAAACATCCAGAAACAGAAGAAACAAATTTTCATACCGGAGAAAGCTTGAATTTAAGAGTTGAAATCGCCATCTAAAGGTATGTAAGTTGCAAATCCCTATCCCGCAAGCTATTCCAGATAAAAATGTGCTTTAAATTGCAAAGCGGAGTAGCTTTCTTGTACAACAATGTGGCAAAGAGATAACCTTTTATCAGAGTCATGAATGTGTATAAAAAAGAAAAGAAAAAATAGAGAACACAAAGTAGCAACGTTCTCATCATAGTTTATACCCGTTTAGCGATCCGCGTCCGCTCTTTTCAGCAGTTTTAAAAATCCGCGGAGTTTCAGGAAAATTGGAAGATTACCCCTTTGTGGAAGAACGATGTGAACTCTCGCGAGAGAAGTTTCGCAACCGTCTCTCGCTGTTCCCTTTGCGAACACGTTGCAAGCACGAACGGACGGGCCCAACGTTTGTTTAATAACTGAACGGGAAAGTTGAACGGCCGACGCGGTTAGCGACGCGCGTTAGCAGAAATTAAATTGCAGGATAAACTTACCCGCACGAAATTACCTAAATTTTATACGAACCCGGGAAACTTGCGCGCATGCGGGCCGCAACATTAGGCAACGGAAACGCTTGGGAACAAGTTTTTATATGCATCGGCCACTTCGGTATCGTAGAGCATTAAAGAGCAATTCGTGCATCGCGAAATACATTAATCGCATGGTTCAAAGCTTATGCGAAATCGTGAAATGCGAAATAGAGAGAGAGAGAGAGAGAGAAAATAACAACAATAATAATAATACATAACCTGCACTTATCGAATGATTGTGCAAATGTATTAATTGTACTGGCAAGCATTACTTCCGATAAAAAATCATTTATACAGAATATCTCAGTGACTTCAGTGAATGTCCTGTGATTTTCCTATTTCTCCAGTCAAAAATGCTGCATGTAGCTTCTCATTAATCGCAGTCGTGTACAAGTGCAGTAACACGAAGTACCAAGAATTTTTTATTTAGAAGAATTTTGATTAGACTAAAAACAACATTGTCGGGTTATTAACGCTATGTTATACAGAGCACTAAAAGTGACTATTTTACATTACTTCATAAAAATAACTAGAATGTGCTGCGCAAATTTTTAGCCATTTTTTTTTTTTTTTAATAACGTATACCCAAGGAAATAAAGTTGAATAATTCCTCATAGATGTATCTTTAGAATCTTAATACACAATGAATTCACGATATATGTCAAGAACGCGTGTCTTGCCAGCGTCGTATATCCTCCAGGAGACATAACCGAGCCGTGTTACGTTTACAAGGCGTCCGAAGCCTCTCGAGGCAAATAGTGGGGATAATTCTTCGACGTTTATCATCCAAGCCTTGGCGACATATATAGAGAAATCACTGTATTAGTTTTTCAGGGATCAATTCTCTCTTCAACCAACAGATTAAAATTTGACCTCCACGTTAAAGAAACCAAGGTAACTTTTGCATCTCGACAAAAAAAAACAAAACAAAACAGAAAACATCACAGGTACAGGTACAGGTTTCGTTCCAACCATTTTTTTACGTACCAAATAGTTCAATTTAGGTGGCACACTTAGCTGAATCGCCCTGTACGTGTAGAGGGAAGGATTATCACTGCGGAACGGGGAAACCGCGTCGAGCGCTGATTATAATGAAATCAAGAACTCGATCGTTTGTTGCAATTATTACCGAGCCATCCCGACCGTTCTTTTTCTTTTTTATATCGATTAATGTCATCGGAGTCGGATCTCGAACGAGCTTACTAAGCACGGGGATCGTTCACGAAGAAAAAGCCGGGTTTCCGGATGCGATTAAGACATGCCAGGCGTAATCTATCGAACCCCTCGGCTATTCTGTCATGTCGTTAAACGTGATGCGTTCTAATGAGCGGCGGCGGAAGACTTCCGCCTTTGCTGTACCCGGCCGCTTCTGACGGCCGAGACCGAGAGATACACTTTGCCGGTCTAAACAAGGAAACGGGACGGTGTCCTCGTTGCGCGTAATGAGCCCGAGAAAGAGACGATGGAACAGTAATATCCCGGGCTCTCGGAGTGTCTGCCGGAATAAAGGGAAGTCAAACGTCAGGTTTATTCATGGAGCTCCCGGCTGCCGGGAAACCGCCGTCTCTGGACAATGCGGTAAACGCGGAATTACCTACTCAATCACGTGTCGGTGTCCAAAAATCGTCGGATTACACCTGCCCCCGCTGCGCGAAAAATTTGACAAAATTCGCACAACCGGAAAGCCGGGACCGCGCCCGATATTTGTCGGTCGAGTGCTCCAGTCTCGAACATCGACGAGGACCCACTTCGTATTCGTTCGTTTTTCCACTCTGTCAATGTTCCGTTAATAAACATAGCTCGGTGGAATACTCGATCATGGTTGGATTAACCGATAAGTAAACCGGGCACGTGCTTAGGGCGTCGGGGAAAGGGGGCGCCATAGAATTGTTCTGAATGTTATATTTTTTGTTAGGGGTACCCATAAGCAATCAATTATTTGCAAAGAATATATTTTACCTTTAGTTTTGTACCGATCGTTGAAGAGGAAACCTGTATTCTTTTACAGTTTTCGGCAAAGCAGGCCTGTAATACAATTTAAAATGGCCTGTAATATATAAAATCGTACATGTTATACATGTAATACACAACACATAAAATAAAATCATATTCGTCCAACATTCGTTTCTACAGAAGATGTAAGGAGGCACTGGATTTCTATAAGAGGGGGATTGAAAATTTGCAGGAAAGATGGCAAACTGTCCTTGATAGTGATGGAGATTATATAATAAACTATGAAATAAAAACTTGAATTTACTACAAAGTTTGTTTTAGATTTCAAAACGATTACTTATGGGTCCCCCTAATAGTAATAATATTGCTAAGTGTGCATGTGTGTGCGCGAGTGGAGAAAGGTGAAAATCAGTAGAGAGCAAACAGAACTGTAACTTTTGTTGAAACCACGTTTGAAATTATTGGAAACGCCTAAGAGATCGTACAGGCCCACCTAACATTACGTTGAAGTGATTCCATATGAGGGGGCTATAAACTTCACGATTAAAATCACTAGGGATTAAAGGATTGAAGTCTTCCCTTTACAGTTCACAATACAATCCCAAAAAGGTTGCTTCCAACCAGTTTAGCCAATTATGCGTGATAGTCCTCGATCAGTTGCGAACCGAAGAAACGATCGCGTCATAAAACAGAAGAATATTCAACGAAACTGTAACCCGGAAGGGGTTGCTTCCTATTCCGTTCCTTCGACCCGGAATCCAGCATCACAGAAACAATCAATCGAACGTACCCTCGAGCAAGCGATCATTCTCCAGAGAAAAATTCCCCCTAAACCCTATTCCGACTCGCCCTTCCGATTCCGGACACGCGTTCACGATTAAGCCATTCTTCCGCGAGCAAGCGGACGATGTTTCCAGCGATGGAACGTGGTAATTGAAGGCGCACGTCCGATTCGCTGGCCCATTGTACCCCGCGTTCGTTCCGGGAACGAATCCGCTTCCGCCTAGCCTGCGACTCTTCGGTGCCGGCCAGCATTCTACTCCATGGAAGCGTGAGTCTGTCGCGGAAAACTTATCGGCCCCCTTTTCCGCGCTCTTTCAATCGGCCCCTGGGCTTTCGGTTCGTTCCAACGAACCGATGCTCGTGTCCTTCGTGCTCCTCGACGCGAGGCCAGAGTCGCCTGATTAACAGGGGTGTGCGGGATCCCGGTCGGGACGGGAACTTTTCTCGGGATCGGGATGCAATCCCGAGAATTTCGGAATCCCGAAAACATCCGGGATTCCCGCGAATTTTCGGGATCCCGAAGCCATTCGGGATTCCCAAAAAACGAACATGAACATTCCCGATTAATGAGATATGTAATCTTCGAGAACACAATTGCTTTCGGACTTTCGGATGCTGGTAATTGTTGGAAGTAGGGAGAAACTTAAAATGTCGGGAATCACAGATGTTTTTGGGAATCCCGAATATTCTCGGGAATCCCGGATATTTTCGGGAATCCCGGATATATCACGGGAATCCCGAATATTTTCGGGAATCCCGCACACCCCTACTGATTAAGACTCGTCCCCCCACTCTAACTTCCCCTCCTACGAGACGCCATTCCCCCACGCTTCCGGTCACGTGACGCGCTTCGCCTCCTTTGTACACCTAGACCACATACACTCACAGGCCCTGCATAGATATAGTATGTGTATAGGAAACAAAGATCTCGGAATTTCTGACGTCACAAGATAATTCCCAAGATAATTCAAAAATTGCTTCATTGTCGATCTCAAGAAATAGAAACCAGATAGAATATTATCACTTCCCTTAATGATTTTAATGTAGGAGACATTGATCTTAAATTTTTTTAATTCTTCAACACTTTCGACTTTCATCTACTCTCAATTGTTGCTATAAATGCATAAAAATCCGCAGCCTAATAATAACTAATCACAAGCGACGTAGATGTGAATTATGTAAAAATAGCTGTACTACCTTAAATTGTGGAAATGTAACCTGCATAACTAAATAATTTAACTAAAACGGTTAATACAATTATTACTTGATACTTCATTGTAACACTTTGATAAAACATATAGAATAAACATTCGTATCTTAAATATGAATTACAAAATTCTTTGAAATTATCCTCTCCCAAGCCAAGCTCTGTGAGCATAGCTTGTACATCCTTCGAAGCTTTGACGTCACAAATTCAGTTATCTTTTCTTCAAGGAAAATTGTGTGTGCCGCGTCTATAGGTTTATATGGTCTAAGGTGATGCCACGTGACTAATCCGGTACTGGCAGAGGGAGGGTAACTTTTCCCCTCGATTCCAGCGAATTCCCCTGATCTGGCGACGGAACAGTCCGGTCCCGTACGTGCGAGCGATTCGCTGGAACGATCCGCGGGATATTCGCGAAAGAGACATTTTATCGGCGATTCTCCGGCGTCGTCGCCGGGACACGAGACTTGCGAGCAGGGTGCCACGGATACCTGTTGATACGGGGAAAACCACCGGCGGGTTCCAAGGAATTATTACTTGACCGATTGAGAAGCATTGCGTGGCCGTATCGCTCCGAGCTTTTCCTTCGTCGGATGAAGGATCGCTTCCTGAGACTTGTTGTGGTGTTGCCTGCTATATCGGCCTCCCGACTGGCTTGAGTAACGGCCGCTTTTTGCGGTTTAAGAATCGGAAGCTGATGGCCGCGGTGAGAAAAAGATTGCTCGAAAGTGATTTGATATACGCTTGGATTTCCAGCCTTTCAATTAACCGTATTTATTTCCTGTGCAGTTCCATGGAGTGCACGACATTTCCTTAACACTAAACCTACCACGGTCAAACGACCGGTTTTCTATGTCACAATTATTGAAATTATGAAAACGTATTTATTGGAAATTACTGAATTGACTTCTTTACTCAAACATATGTTATACTGAAAATCGTACAAAGTTTAAATAAATTCAGGCTTCTCCCTGCTATAAGACGTTTCACTTTTACATGTTTTGTGCTTGGTAGGTTTAGTGTGTCAAGGTAATTTCTTGTAGTACAGTGGGTGAAATTTTTAATGCCAGTTGCATACTATTTTGTTGGTAATTTAGACTTCTTGGTATCTCTCATAGCCAAATTCTAGGAAGTAAATGATAAAATACGACAGCGTATCGTGTCTAATAATTTGACCACGTGTAATCAATTTATAAATATTTGTCAGAGTAATAATTATTTACTGTTCATTAAATGGTGTTCAGTGTTTGTAGCAATGATTGAGAACTCCTTTAATACTGATGAACAAAATACGATAACCGAATGGAATTATTTTTTTTTATTTTCACCGTAAGGAATCGTTTAGCCACGTAATTAAAAATTTCCCTTGGCCTGCCACTTTATAAATAATCTATGAAAATGGGAATTTACCTAAAAGTCCGTCGTGTAATTATGAAATATGGCGAAATTAAAATTGCTGTTTAACCCCAGTACCGCTCCCGTGTATAAAACAATAGAATGTCATATTTAAAGTGCTCATGTTTCTACAAAGTGGAACTTTCTGGCTGCCGTTTACAAAGACTGTGCATGGGGCCCTGTCAAGATTTTAATTATAGTTGCGAAATTCTCCACGAGTTTGTTCGTAATTTAGTCTCTTCTTGGTCGCGGTGCAATGAATTTACAGTTAACAATTAATTTTGTTTCTGATTCTCTGGTTTAACTTCACTTAAAATTCAGCTGATAAAACTCGAAGGGTGACGAAACAATATTTATTTTTAAGAAATACTATAAACAATATTTAAACAATTCGCTCATGCACAAGAAAAACGTCAGAACTCAAAATTTTTCAGACAGGTACTCCTGTTTCTTTTTTTGTTTTGTCGTAATCACATAAAGTATCAATTTTATATCTAAATAAAAACGTCATAACTCTTATTATTTTAGTTCTTTTTTTTTAATATAATCATTAGGTTTTATTTGTCATTACTTGCAGCCACAGCAAGTTAAACTATCAAAGGACTCTGAAGCGCTCTCCTGTAAAATTTGTAATTTTTGATTTGTGACGTTTTTTTTCTTTGTCATCGTTCGCATACTAAATCGACCACAATTACGTACACGAACACACGCATTCCCGAACCGTGCAAAAGTGCTCCCGACCTTTATCTGTTCGGTTCCGGTGTAGAATTCTTGTTTTATCTGTCGGGTCCGGCAATGATTGTAAAATCCTTCTGGCGGCCATTACGGTAATTATAATTACGCGAGTGCACATGATTCGGCCGCGGAGAGTAAACAAAAATCTGCGAGCGTATCGCGGCAATGAAGGGCTCGTACCACGGTCGCGGGCGATAAAAACTAACTGCTGTGTATTTTAATGGAAATTCACCTAGACTGCCACACCTGTTTATACGGTAGCAGAAGCGTCGATAAATCGCGTCAGTTTTCGCTTCCTTTCCGCGACGGTGGGCAGCGGAACGGCCGCAACCGGTTGCTCGCGACCACCTGACCGTCGCGAGTGCCCTCCTAACTGCGAAAACAGATTATGCAAATTTTTTCGGCCAGACATTCGATTAGTCAACGAGGAGAACGAGAGGGTGGGTAGACGAGAAGGGGGAAGGAGAGAGAGAGAGAGAGAGAGGGGACGCACGCAAACGACCGGTTGCTCGACGAAGTTGACCGTTTAATAGGTTACGTGCATAGCACGCGGACGTTCAGCTTCGCGGCCGTTCGCTACGAGAGTGAATTAATCCCCCGTTTATCCGACGATGCCGGCCGGCTGCACGAATAACATTTCGTGACCGGTTCCGATAGACATTGTCGGCCGTTGATCGAATAAAATTTTCTTTGAATAACAGTAACGAATACATAATTACTATTCGTTGTTTTTCCAACGAACAAGATCTGCAATCAATCGCATTAGATTTCCCAGCTACAGTGACGAGCAAAAGTGTAAACTCACTTCGCCAGTTTTACGTAAAACGTGATAATACAATCTATTTTTCAATTGAATGATAAAGATTAGGTATTAATAATTACAAAGTTAATGGGATAAACAAAACACAGCAGTTTATTTTCGTTAATATTAACAATATACGGAATATTTATCGAAAATAGGGATCGAAAACAATTTTTACAGTTTTGCACTTTAATTGTACTCGTCGAAGTAAAGCTTTAACACGTTAACTGCCGTGGGGGTCACCGGTGACCGGCACTCGACTTTGCTACAGCGCCGTGGGGGCCACCGGTGACCGGCGGCGTGGTCAATACTAAAAGTACATAATTATAGTAAATATGGATACTGATCAATTTTTCAATAATACCATTGTTACTATAATGGTTTGAAGAAATTAATGCAATATAGAACATACAAAATAATTTTTTTTCTTTTTTTTCGAAACACAGAGTAATCACTTAGCAACCGAAGCACGATTGTTTTTAAAAAAAAAAAAGTAATACTTGCCTACAGCGCCGTGGGGGGGACCGGTGACCCCCACCAAAAAAAAATGCTTCAAACATGATTTTATAACTCATATCATTTGCTGGAAACTATATTTCATCATAATATGCATCGCATAATGAAAAGTTCATGTTGGCGCCTGGGACAAATCATGGAAAATCCGTCCGACAGTCAACGTGTTAAATTAATATTTTGTCCATTTTCCTTTATTTTGTTGTACTGCTTCTAGCCTGCGCGGCATACAATCTATTTTAATCATGTCAACTAACTTTCAAATAGCAGAGAAACTGTGTAAACACCAGTCTAAACGTGTGTTACTACAGTTGGTTATCAGTGTTTGTTGACAATTTCATTTCCCTAGCATTTGTGTAGCACCTTAACCGTTTCTGATGAAACGTGCAAAACTGTAAACATTGCTTCAACTCCTAGTTTTTGTAAAATATTATATATATTGTTAATATTATGTAGCATAAACTGTGATGTTTTGTTTATCACCTTCACCATACAATTATTATTACCTAAGCTTTATCATTCAATTGAAAAGTGTGCGAAGTGTATTTACATTTTCACTTTTGCTCGTCAGTATATAACTCCTTCACTATTGGATCAAAGCCGCAATCAATATAACAATATAAAGAAACATGCGCGACGCGACTCGCAACGCCATCACGAAATTACCATTTCCCACTAATTGTAAAGCAGAAATAACATCAATATTTGTTAATCTACTCTCCCTGTGTACTTCAAAAATACGCGAGCACCACGAATGCATGGACACCCGAACAGCAACGTCACAGAGACGGGAAGTACTTGAAATTTTACGTGAGTCTCACAGAGCACATCTATCTGTTTAAATGTCTCTGTTTGAATACCGCACGCGGAATGAACAGTTATGAAGGTTTCAAAGTACTCATCCACTTTCATTTCCCTTCTCCTATCTCTTGGTTATCTGTTCCTTCTTTATTCCTCCGTTCCACCGCATTTACTTTCGCGCTTGGCTCTTTAAACAACCACGTCCACTGAAATGTAAGCAACAATGGAGCGCCATAATCCACAGTCGCGGACCGATTGACTTTCGTGGTTACGAACGTTCGTTTTCGCGCGGTACACTCCCTGCCAAAAAGATCACACGCGTTCCTCACAGACCAATCACAGATCAATTCAAATCTATCCAAATTATAAATGATTGCCTCTTAATAATATAATTATTAAAATAAAATGATACGCGTGGTGGTCAGAAACATTTGTTTGAGAAGACAAAATCAACTTAATTACAGTGTTTTCTCGATATATGTCACCAACACGGGTCTTGTCAGCACAATTTATGTGCATATGAATTATACTCTTACAGTAAACCTTTTGTTCGTCACATGACTCTTCGACGACTTTTACATGAGGACGAGTGAACATTTTAACAATAATATTACTGGACTGTGGATTTTATGCATTTACGACAAAAATGGGTAGGCGTATTTTAAACCGGTAAAAACATTAGAAAAATTAAAAAATGCTGTTACATTATTCTCGACCTATTAAACATATTAAGAAAGAAAATAAATTTCTATTTCACTCGAGTCTGTTGCAATTCAGGTAGAAAATTTGCATTTCGTATGAAAATCCCCGGTCTAAATATTACAAAAGAATATTAAAATCAAAGCAATTTATTCAATAAAACAAAGGCTGCGACGAGCAAACGTATGCTCCATCCATCACCGCAGAAATGAATTTTTAATTCTTGAGTAATAATTTCTGCCAGTGTGTTAAATAATCTACGCGATCGTTCATTAATTTTAAATGCGAGTTTTGCGCGCATGCGAACCGTCCTTTTGCCTGGTGGTGTACGAGCACTCTGTAAACAATGGACCAGTTATGTCTGCGCTGGACCACAAGTGTCTCGCCCGGTTCGAGGTAAAAGCTCGCCGGACCGAAGGGATTAATACCCATCGTTGGAAAATCCTCGGTGCGCCAGCGGACTAGCATTCCTTTATCGATGAACCGATTTGGGTGCTCCGGGAAAAGTATTAGGTTGGCAAGAAAGTAATTTCGGTATTTTTAGGTGAACTAGAAACCAATTTTTTTATCAAAGTAATGAACAATGAAATCAATGAAATATTTTCCATTTTGTTCTATCATCTTTTGCCATCTTTCTGGTAACTTCATAATTCCGGGCTCATAAAACTTCTGATCCTTTTCGGTGAAAAACTGATCCAAGTGTGATTTCAAATCATCATCATTAGTGAATGTTTTACCATTCAAACAGTTTTGTAAACTTTGGAATAAATGATTATCTGATGGTGCAATCAAGATTTTAACTTTAATTTAGATTTTAATCAAAATTACGTATAATTTGCTTCAAAAGTAACCTAAAAGATGCAGTTATGAAATGTCAGAAAGAAAACAAACGCGACGTTAACAGAAGTCAATCAAAGAAAACATAACGCCATGTATTAGTGAAAACCGAAATTACTTTCTTGCCAACCCAATAGCTTAGCCGAGACGGGGCCGAACTCGTCGCGAACCGTTCTCCACGCGAGCAACAAATTTTCCTGCCTGCATAATGCCGCTCGCGGGTATCGAAAACGCGATTGCACCGGCCGGGAGCTCTCAGTGTATACCGTTTACAAGCTTCCTTTTCCCGGTGTCCCCGAGACGCGAGCAATCTGATGCGATTTATCTTCTTTCCTGCGCGCGATGAAATTGCTCGAGCCCTGGCCCAGCGGCTCACCACGCCTCGTTTCGCCTCGTCGTCGCGTCGCGGTGAATCGATACATTTCTCGATCTCGTTACTTCCGCCGTCGTTCATCCGGATCGGAGATATTAATTATGGTTGCAAATGCACGCGACCGGATACGCCAAAGACACCCACTGAATCGATTTGCTTCGGAAGAGGGAACCAACACTGCGTTAACAGATTAAGCACTGTTACCACTCGATCGATTCCTCGGTGCACGGATACACCTCTGCCCATCCTCTCTACTTAAGGAACTATTCCCATTCGCAGCCATTATAGACGATTTGTGACATAAAAAGATTGTTTGGTTTTAATGGATCGATGATTGTTTATATTTCAACCTTTTAAGCACTGTACGCCACTATAGTGGTTTTCCACGGAAAGCATCAGTTTGAATGGTAACGCCACTATAGTGGTTTTCCACGGAAAGCATCAATTTGGACGGTAAGCCACTATAGTGGTTTTGCACGGAAAGCATCAGTTTGAATGGTAACGCCACTATAGTGGTTTTCCACGGAAAGCATCAGTTTGAATGGTAACGCCACTATAGTGGTTTTTATGCCCGGCGCTGCGTGGTTGATATTTGTCCTTATATAATAGACCGACTACTATAATAGAACTACTATAATAGAACGGATCTATTAAAGTAATGTAAGCAACAGAATTTTAATTTTAATTATACTGGGGGTAATCACCCCGCAAAAAGGGTCCAACGAGTACTTTCCCTCAGGATTTTCTTACTGTACCTTATCGAATAATCTGAAAGCGTGTAGACACGCTAATTGGAATAACATGTTATTCTCATTACATAGCAGTCGCATAGTTGGACCTTCAATGGAACGCGTACTGTTATCGGTGGAAGGGATCGGAGCACAGCGTGTTCTGTAAAGCATACACAACTCTATCAGCTCGTTATATTTCGGAACCCCCCGTTCAGCCCGGCCCGCGTCCCAAATAGAATTTCGACATTCGAAGCGACTCGTTCAGACGATTTCCCGGTTCTCGCGTTTCATTTCGAGAACAGAAAGCAAGCGCAGCTCGTTCCGGAAATTCGAACAGCGAGCACAGTGAAGTCTTTTTTTCCGTAGCCGCGCATCGATGCGCGGACACGTTCATATATCGAAGGAATTTAATATAACAACCGGCTGGAGCGAACGAAACAGAAATGAAAAGGGAGAACGGCAAGAGAGAGAGAGAGAGAGAGAGAGAGAGAGGGAGAGAGAGAGGAATGACATAGCATCGGCGAAATTGAAACGTATCTGTTGCCTTCATCGAGCAACGGCTTAGCATCGTGCTGGGGGCCTCCGACAACTGGTTCATTCGTCTCGACGGTGTGTACCGGTGACTGACGCTTTTAGAAAGGATTTCTCGCGATCCTGAGGGCGCGCAAGCTGGCAAGAGAGGAGGGCAAGGGGGCGTCTGACAGGCGGAAGAAATTCGGTCGGAATCGATTCTCTGTACGCTTTCTTTTTCGAAAGCACTCGAAGCAGGAAAGGAACTCGGGGGCAAAGAAGTAATAAAGAACCTGTCGGGAATTTGGCGGCCATTCTTCTTCATTGGCGTACTCCATTTCCCGCGGTGCACCACAATCTCCCGCGGTGATATCGCTCTCTCCTCCGCCTTTCTCACTACTTTCTCGCCCGTCGCGCGTCGTTTTCCCTCGTCCCTGTCCTCTACTCTCTCTCTCCCTCTCTCTCTCTCTCACTCTCTCTCTCTTTGGCCCGCGCTATCTCTCGAGTATCTCTCCGCCCGCCGCTCTTGGGCCGGCTAGATCAGGCTCCTTTGAATTCTGAAGCGTCCTTCATATCTGTCCTCGCTGCCAGCGTATTCTCTTTAACGAAAACACGTACACTCGGCTCGAGACGAGTCGGCCGGGAACCGACGAAGATGTGCATCGAGAGAGAGAGAGAGAGAGAGAGAGAGAGAGAGAGAGACATAAAGGGTAGCCAGCCGACTGGCCAGGAGAGGGGGTGCGACGCGCCTCCATAACGAGGAATTGATCGAGCGCGAGCGCTAACGGGGTTCCGTTAATCTATTAACGGTGCGCTGGTTCCGTTTTCAGAACGAAATCGAATCCCGTCATTGCTCCCGGTCCGGTCGCTTGCATTCGAAACCATAATTAATACAGGGTAAAGGTTACTAATATAGAAACTCTCGTATCAAAAGCTTGCCTAACGCAGCGGAATTTGGTATTCGCGAAACCTACGCGAGAGGATGAATGACTTGTTAGAAAATTTGCTTGAAATAGACGTTGCATTTCGTTGGCAGGGCTGATTACCGAGGTCATTCGAAGTCACCTTTCCCTCTACGAAAATCTTCTCCGCGGCTTCGTCAACGAGTTATCAGCGAAAAACGCGGACCGATCAATGCAGAGAACATTTTCTCGCAAAGGAAAGTATTGGAATATGGGTATATTAAGAAACCACACTCTATTATAAAATACGAAATAGAACTTATATTTCAATATCTTTTCTAAAAGCACGTTGCCAGACACGTCTTTACTCTTGGAAAGGAACGCCACGAATGAAACATAAGAGATCGAAAAATAGAGGAGCAACAGTCCAATATGAACAAGTATAATGTAAAGTATAAGAACAAAATACAATGTATGTTGGATGTAGATACAATGTATGCATATACAGGCTAAGAGTCGATTCAAACGACCCATCCTTCTAAAGCAATAATAAATGAATTTTGTTCTACAGTTATGAAATGAATTCCAACAAAAAGAGTTACTGCAAATGACCTCAGGAATCACACCTTTCAAGGAAGTACATCATTCTTACACCCTGCATAGCTTGAACTAACCCTGCACCCTGCAAGCTCGACTGGTTTCTACTGTGACAAAGTGGTTTTTCCTTCATCGTAGCATGAATAATGTAAGAAAAAGAAAATCGAATATTTGCAGACGGGTTTTCGTTATTCTAGTCGACAGCAAAAGGGCCAATCAAACGAAGGAACAATTTCGAATTCTTCCTACGGAGCAACGAGTAAACCGAACGCGATATACCGTGGCGGAAAGCCGAGTTGGTGAAACTCCCCAACAATCTGTGTGCTCCAAACTATTCGGTGGAAACTTAATTCGGATCAGGTAGCCGGCCGGTATGTATGTGCCGAATCCTCGGAGTCGTGACTGTTGCGCCGACAGTCCCGTTCGCTATTTCCTTCCCCGTCATTATCTATGTATCCAGCCTGCCCCTCGAACTAGCCGGTATGAATCAATAAAGGCTAACGCCGTGAGCAAAAGCAGCGGCACTTGAACACATCGAGAGGCCGGGAGGCAACAAGTCATCTAACCCAACGTCGCCGCCGTTCGTTCCGCTTCCTCGCACTGCTCCTATTCTGCCGAGCTCTAAGGCAAAGAGAGAAGTTGCGTTTAATTACACGAGGACAATATTGTTTCTGCGAGAACGCCCTTCCCTTTGCAGCTCCCCGTAATATCGCTTTAAACACCCGCGGGCCAGCGTTTCCCGGATGCGAGCATGCCTGTCATTTTTTCTGTCACTCTCTCGACACAGCGCTCCCTAAACTGGGCCTAAGGGCCTAAACTGGGAACCGATTCGGCCACAGGCAAGCAGGTTGCACGAGTCTGCTCGAATCGGCCCGACTCGAATCGACCCGAATCGACCACAGTTGACATCAACTTGTCTCTAGAGCATAGTGGCCAGATAGGAGAAGTTGAGGGGAATAGAGTTACCCTTTCTCTGTCTTCGCCGGATTAGTCATGTGACATTGCGAGTCACAGAGTCTCACTGAACCCGAACCCAGAGGGAGCCTCGCGTTGGCGCCGAATCGGGCCCGAGCCGGCCCGAAAGTAACCGTGATCGATCCTTCGTAACTGACATCAATCTTTCAAACCTTCATTGCCGACTCGGATGAAACAGTTGTGAAATGTAACTTCTATTATTATATTCCTTATTATTGTTCCCCTCAGGGTTACAACAATCCTCTATAGGTTCACACCTATGCGGTCACCCATCTTTCGACGGGCCCCAAACCAGCGTCGCTTAACCTCAACGATCGCCATACCACAACACCACCGGTCGAGCCACCACTCGCCGGCGAAATATAACTTCTATTAAATTGTAATTTTTTTCCAAATTTTTGATAACGCGAAATAGAATATTTTAATGTCGTATCACGTACCTGTAATATTTCAAGTATTTCTTGACAATGGAAGAGGATAAAAGAGACATACATATCTGCAATCTCGTTCTTTTTTTTTTCGTTTCGAACATGGCTATTCGTACGTAACAAAGTGCATTATTCAAAGTTTCCCGTACTCGAACCACCGCTTTGTGGACAAAGAATTAATGTTACCAAACGTTCTTTCAACTGGAACAGACAGAATCGACGTTTTATATTTTAAAGGGGTTTGCTTGTTGTTCTTGTACTTTGCAATACTTCGAATTATCGTATTGAAATACTTGTGTATGTGTGTGCGTGCTTAACGACGTTCGGTGCACTGTTCCATGTATTTTCGGTCGCGTTGTCCTAATAGATTCTGCACTTGTCCCGACATGTTGATAGACAGCACAATATTGTACGACTAGAATGACCGATGGGAATTTCCGAGGGAGCAAAAACAAGCAGGGCGAGATATCGAGGTATGCATTAATATTTGCACTACGAAATAACGTCGAGTGAACAAAATACCTTACAGTATTTTTTCCAACTTTGTTTGCACTACGTTAACTTTTTTACGCTTCGTTCGAAACATTTGATTGGTGATCCCATAATCTAATCTCCTGGGACTTCAACAGGTACTTCTATCACAGGAATGGTACACGCACGAGCGCTCGATTGGAAGTGTTATCTTTCGTTGATGGCGTGCTCGACTATCTCATGCAAGTATACCAAACAGATATTCCAGCTTAGGTGTGCGAAATTCAGGGAGCGTCATTCTTTTGCCAGTCAACGTGAAATCTCCGCTTAAAACTCTGTCTAGAGAAAATCAGCCAAGATCGACAAGAAATTATTTTTCTTTTTTCTTTTTTTTTTTGAAGGGGGGGGACTGAATTCACATCGATACAGAGAGAATGCACTAATACGTGACGAGCATTACAGGGCTTGTAATATTTTCGTTTGGATTTTCTGCACTTTGTTCCCCGCTACCGAGTAAATGCACGCTGGTTCAGGAGATTCTGGTCCACGAACGCTTTTGTGAAAATACATTGAATCCCGTATCCGTTCTCTTGGAAACGAATGCCCGTGACGTGATTGCTTTTATAATATCGTGATCGAATGTAATGGTAGTGCGGGTGGAGGAGGTGGTCGAAAGGAGAACTGGAGGGAATTCTATCGAGAGGGCAAAGGGAAATCGATTTGGACCGTGTAATAAAGAATGTAAGTTATATCCTACTGTATCCTCCGCACGGCTCTCGTAATAAGTTGCTGATACGTATTCGGCGGCCCGCGGGAACGCAACGGTGTTTATAGAAATTTGTTTTTGAAAGCCGCCGCGCGCCGGACCGACACAGACAGTACGCTGGAACTTGCCGTGCGGTTTCCGGTAACCACTACCGCCGCCGTATCGAATTTATGCTCGGTTTACATGTACGCATAACAAGGTATCAACTGTACAATGTTCGTCTGTTACAATAACGAGTGCAGACCGGGCAAACTGTTTTGCCCCCAGGGAAAACTTGGACAGGACTGTGTTAGATGCGCGTTCATCAATTCCACGTACTTTCGTTTCATTCGCGACACTTGATAATAAATAACTAAAAATTCTGACTACAATTTGTACCCAAAATTTTAAGGCGAGGAAGTTATTTGACACGTTTCTTTGATCCGGAACTTCTGAAATAATAGGAATATTTTACTGCTCCATTGGAGTAAATTGAAAAATTCTTTTTGTCAGAAAGAACGATAAATAATGCTCTTGGCGTATGTCCAACACGTCGTTAGAAAGTTGTATCGTACGATAAAAATTTTAAGCGCAAGTTGGAAATTGATATAAATGTCAATGATAGGAAGAATATTTACTCGTTGGTCGATGATTAATTTTTAAGATGAAAATAGTGTATTTTTGTTACAGGTTTCATTCGCGACACTTGATAATAAATAATTACAAATTCTGACTACAATTTGTACCAAAAATTTTAAGGCGAGGAAGTTATTTGACACGTTTCTTTGAACCGAAACTTCTGAAATGATAGGAATATTTTACTGCACCATTGGAGTAAATTGAAAAATTCTTTTTGTCAGAAAGAACGATAAATAATGCTCTTGGCGTATGTCCAACACGTCGTTAGAAAGTTGTATCGTACGATAAAAATTTTAAGCGCAAGTTGGAAATTGATATGAATGTCAATGATAGAAAGAATATTATTTACTCGTAAAAAATGAAAATATTGTATTTTTGTTACAGGTATGTGTTCTTCGGTTAAGTAATCGCCGGTGAACTGTGTTTGTCGCCGCTAGTCCGGGGAGCGCAGCACGCCATTTTGTCAAATAGCAGAATTCATTAAACAGGTAAATAACTAATGTGTACTCGACTGGCTGAAAGACAACAATCAGTCCGCGAATTGATGCAAATGCAAACATGATTGTTAAGTCAATGAGATCCAATGCAAATGATCGCGTTTAGGTTTGAAAAATAAGAACTCGAAATATTTCCATAAATGTTGGCTGTCGGACAAGGACAATTTTTGAAATATTATATCTCGTATTTTTCCGAAACTTATACGTTATGATTTTTCTAACAATTTCTAAAATTTGGTTAGTAGTGCGTACAAGCTACCGTCAAATTGTTGACGGCAATCGGGACCGAAGGAAACCTAAACGAAAGAATTAATCAAGGATCGAAGTTGTTTCATACGTAGTTACGTTTTTTATTCAATTGAAACATCGTCAAATTGGAAACAGGAAAAAAGTTGTAAAAGAAAAAGTTGAGTGGTATTGGAGGTCTTTTCAATTTTTTTCATCAACGCAACGACATCAAAAAAATGTATATACACATTTTTTCTTTTTAATGGAACTGCATATTTCTTTTCACGCGAATCCATTTATCAAAACATTCTGCGTAGAAAGGTTTTGGAAAAATGATTTGTTTGAAAAACGTATTCAATTGAAGTTGTTAAAATGTTTTATACAATAATAGCGTACTACATCTTGAAAATTAGTTTTTTTAACAGTCAATGGTCACATTAACGTTTGCAATGCCACCTTTGCGTATTAGAACATCAATTTTCAACTAATTTCAACCGCGCCACTATTGTTCACAATATTGTAAAACCTTACGTTCGATGTGTTTTTGAAATGAGTTAATTCTTTCAAAAAATGTTTCGGATTGGATTGGATTGGCAGTCGAACACCACGCACGTGAAAAACCCTTTCAGTTCTCGATATATTCTAAAAAATATATTTTTCATTCCAAACTTCGTCCATCATTTTGGGATGGACGTTTTATGAACGATATATTCCATTATACACTCCTCGTCAAAAAGATAGCCCAGGTGTGCTATCTTGAATTTCTCAATGACGCATGTAAAATTTTTCTATGAGCAATACATAATCAAAGAACAAATAAACAATCACGCAGAACGCATTTCTGGACCTAATTACATCTTTCAACAAGATAATGCATCTGTACACACATCAGGATTGGTGGATATATAAAAACGTTCGTGACTATTATCGGGTGTGCCCGAGGTGGCCGAGGGGGAAAAAGATTGCCGATTGAAAATTCATGCGGTTAGGATTGTATTTCGGCGCGCCGCTTAAGCGGATTTCCGGCTGATTCTAATCAGGAATCACGTAATGAATAATAATGAGTATTATCCCGCAATTCTCATCGCGGTCCCTGTCGATACGCCCGTGATATCTATCAGCGGCGATCTGAAACTGTTTTAATTAGCGTCGCGAAAAATCTCGGGGAGTTAAGAGACTGTAATTGACCGGCTGTATAGAATATTAATGCCTGAATCGACTAATGGCTTCGTGGACAAATTTCCGCAACCATTATATAGAGTTCAAAGGTGACTCGATCGATCTGATAGGTCGTCCCGAAACGGATCCTTTAGGTTATACTTAATCCCTTACACTACGACTAATTTTACGGTTTAGCTAATTAGAACATTTTTGTAATTACTTAGTTGGTAATGGACGTGATAGTAACATTATATACACAATCCACAATCTTTCAGGAAGGAACATAAGCTCTTGCATAGAGTGTTTGTAGGTCTGTGGAGTAGTACATTAAACGACATGGGAAGAAGAAAATCCCGTAATCTCAAGTTATATATAAATTTCAATCTGTGAGTGTCATGTAGAGGACATTGCCACAAGACGCGATCAATATCCTGTGTCTCATGACCACATGAACAGCCAGGGTTATTTACCACATTGATTTTAGCTAGGGAGAAGTTAAGATTATAATGAGAATTTTGGAGGTATTTATAATTGAGTCGAAATACTTTGAAAACATTACCCTGTAGAGAAGATAGCCAGCCAGAGAAAGTTGAGAAACCATGGTGCAGCGTCTCGGCTGGCAGTTCAGTTTCACCGCGTGCCCTAATCCACGGCACATTTATCCCTGTTTGATAACGAAGGGTAATGGCTGAAACCGTTTATCAGGATCGTTTTGTCGGGCGTTAAAGGCGAAGAGGACGCGACACGACGCGCTTCTACGCAATTACTCGTTCCGCCTTGTCGCGAAACACCTGCTACCCAAGTTCAATGAACATTTTGCGAGTTACTAATACCGCCACTTCCGCCTTATTGCTGCGATGAAGACGTCCTCCCTTTACGGGGTCGGCGCCACGAAGATTGAACCGGGCCAGAAATTACTCGAATGCCACTTGGAAGCGTTCAACGTTGCGGCGAATGTTGTGGCATAGTTTAAACGAGCCGCCCCAAGTTTCGTGTTTCTCTATGAATTGGTACATTAATGACTTCATCAAAGTATTCCCCGGTCTTCGAATTATTGCAACGGTCGTGAACGCTATCCCAGCCGTAATGAACTTTCCGCTGGACTCCAAAAATTCGCTACTCGTCCTGTCCGCCATCTTGCGAAGCTCTAGTTAATTACCGCGTGCAAGCCTGTGTAAACATCGCACTGTACAATGTTCAAACTCTCGCCTCTTACTCACTCAAATAGGAACTTGCTAGGTTCGTGAATTTGCTATGTGTACAAATACAGTACAGCGTGTACAAACATAAAGCCATCTATTAGTGAAAACCGAAGTTAGCTTGTCTTGCCAAACCAATAAAAACGTGGTAAAAAAAAAAACTGGTCCGCGTCATCCCGAAGCAATGTGTACATCGACTCCTTGTGTATCGATACGTATTTTCTCTTGGGCGGAACGAAAACTTGCTATCTCCGGGGGAGAAGCACAGTTCCCGAGATTACTTGCACAGTAGAAGTTCGCCGGGCGTACAAAGGTGATCGGGTCCAAAGTAAGGCCGAGCATCAAAAGTAAATCCCGACGTATCGCCGGCGTCGCTGTGACGTTTCATTACAATATGCCTCGGCGTGTTCCGTTCGCCGTTTCTGTTTCCGCGAGCCGTCGCGGTTCGTCTCGTCTCGTCTGGTTGCGGTGCTCTTTTTACTCGAGGGAGAAACGCTCTCCGGCGAACTCCCACGGCAAACAATGCCGGAGTCCCTTTTTCTAGACGCGTCGCGCAAAGATGAAACGTCCCTCCTTTAACTCCGAATAAAGTCGTCCTACATCTGCCAGCTGTAGGATCCTTTTGTTCTGTAATTGCCCGGCCGATTACGGCCGAGGGACATCAAACGGAGAGAAGGAACTCGGTTATGCGCGCCGCCCTACCTTTCCGCGTCTCGATCGCCGTTGCCGTTCACGGCGAGGAACCTGGAAAACGGATCCCGGGGTTAGGTGGTTCGCCCGGTTTCCTTCTACCGGGTTACATTACTCGGCCAAATGAAGCAAACGAAGAGAGGAAAAGGGACGCGGAGGGAGGGCGAAAGAAGAGAAACGGGAGAAATCGCGACGATTCGAAACGCTCGTAGAATGGAAATGAATTCTTATCGTCAGCGGGAGAGTGGGCGGAGCGGGCCGCTGGCTCGGAGAACGCCATAACTCGGACCGTTGGCTTCGTTATTTACGTAACGTCTTCGCGAACGCCGGAAATTCCCTTCGCAGCGTCCCCGTGGCCTATTTCCACGCCGAAGATTTATAGATCTTGATAAAAGGTTAGAACAGACCGCCCCCCCCCCCTCCCGTCGTTCGACGATCAAGCCTGTCCGCGTCAAGCTCGCGAGCTCTCTGCTCGTGACACGGCATCTCCCGGACCTCGTATCCTCGCGATAACCTGCTCGCCGAATTTCCGGTCACCTGCTACGTCGGACGTTGGGCCGGCGGGCCTCGAACACGAACCGGGAATCGAACAATGCAACCGGGAAAGCCGGGAATCGAATAATGCGCCCGGCATCGGGAAAGGATTTCTCGCGTGTGCCTCTCTTTTCGACGCAACGGGCGCAGGCGGCTCCTTATTTCTGGCGAGGCGTCCGACCTCTCGGGAAAATTCGAGCCTTTGTACGCGACAAAGGAAACCCCGGCTGGATTCGGGATAATCTCGGAATCCCACGCAATATCCGAGTGTATAACGATGGAATGGAATTGAAACCGCGACGCCGGGAAATAATACTGCACGCGGGATAATATTGATTCGTTTGACTAGAGACTCCTTTCCGCCTCGAACTTCCACCGTTTCCTCGCCTTCCACTTTCTATCGCTCTCTTTCTCTCCCTATGTACAGTCGGTGTACAAAGTATTCGTACGCTCTTTAAACGCAAATAACTTTTTTTAAATTCGACCGAACGGCTTGCTTCTTTCGGAGATGTTGGAAGGAAACTCTTCAACTTATGCAAGTCCTGATGTACAATTTTAGGAATTAAGTAGGATTTTTATTATTAATATTGCTTTTTATAAGCAATCAAATAATTTCAAAGTGTAGTCATTTTGCTGATGAACACGAAAATTTACTTTTAACATTTTTCTCATAGTAGTTCATAACGTAACGTACGACATGTCTACTAGAACAAGCATTGAATTTAGCAATTAAAAATTACAATATTATCTCTAACGTATCATGTACCTTGCTAAACACGCGAAGCTGTAGATATTAAATTACACTTGTCAAAATCCCAAGACGGTGGAAAACTTCTGCAGCTATCATTCCAGTGAAATCGATTCAGAGCAAAGTTACGCGTATACGACAGCTGCCGTCAACTAAGAAGGTTCATAAACTTTAGTAAGTTTCCTCGGTAAGTTTCATTTATTTTGCTGATAGATTCTTTGCGTGCAATTATGCCTCTCCCAGCAACCTAAATGACATTGTAATATCCGCGTAGTAGGTTACAGCGGAGTCCTAAGCAGCGCACTCGACAGGTCATTTAGCACCGTTCACAATGTAATAGCTCGTTCTCAGAAAACAAGTGGGTCACTATTGCAAATACAAATACCAGCTTCCCTTAACGCTGCACGTTTATGCATACACCAGGAAGTTCGAGTTCGTTCTCATTCGAAGCTTAATCAACTTCTTGATTAATCGGCTAATCGAAGGGGGTCAGTCGCACTATTAATCTTTGTCAAGCCGAAGCGGCAGCAAATTACTAACTAATGGAATCGCCAACTAAATATCGCGGCAATATTTTCCCGTGGTATAGACCGCGGGCGGCGAAATAATTGCGGCCGGTTCCGTTTTTCTATTAATTTGGAGTAAATTCGTTTAAATCCTTGTTACGGCGCGGCGGCGCACGTTCGGTTGTATAATGAAGTTTGCTACACGCGCCCTCCCGGCAACGGCGACATTATATTGCGAAACCCTTTCGGAACAATCAACGTCAATTCCACCGTTACCTGCATATTTTTCCCCCGCTGTTTCCCCCACGCGATCTTTCAGTTACACGCCACTGATAACTCTCAGGCAAATCGCGGGCAAGCCGTTTCGAATAAGTCCTTAAATATTTCAGAACGGGAAGATCGATTCGTTTTCGCACGCCAAACACAAGATCGCACTAAATCTCCCATGACATTTTCTGCACGAATGCTCATTAGTCGCTAATTGACCGTAATCCAATTCGCATCTAAAATGTTTTCGCCGGCCAGCACTTCTACCGAACGGATAAAACTGCGTCGATACGAATCTGTAAACCGCGAAATTTTATGCATGCTCTATTACACAACGGAATTTCGTGTACCGTTCTCGGAAGTAATCGTTCAACAATTAATAAACAGACTACAAATCTTCCTGCAAAAAGTGTAAATTGTCTGCACCGGTTGCAAGATACAGGATCTAAATTTTAACACGTCGAAATTATTTTTTCCATATTCTTACTGTGTTAAAATTCACCCGCTTTCGATCCTACCGGTTCGCTGAAATTTACAAGGACGCGAGCAGCAAGGATTTAAAAAAATGTAACGTGGAGTTGTAAATTTGCTAGGCGATTATACAATAATTTTTGAATATCGCTTCATAATTTGGCAGGATATTTTGGGCTGATTTCATTAAAAAATGTTTCACCATTTTTCAATTTAACTCGCAGTATTTGTTTCTGCACGGAACGCCATCAGAAAGCTAAGAAGAAGAAATGAGATAAAGTTCAACACAGTTTGCAGGACATATTGATATGAATGCGCCATGGAGGGAGGATCAAGTCTCCTTTAGAATTTCGTATGGTAGCAGCATCTGGGTAAAAATGTTCCCATACACGTTCTTATAAGCCACGAAAATCCATATATTTCTCAATTTTCTGGGTTCGACAGAAAATTTGAAGCACGGAAATATCGGAAGGATTTGATTGCACAGTGAATGTTGTGCACGAGGAATGGCAATGCAACATCGAATTATTTCACAACGAACGGAGAAGACGTTAAGCATAAAAACGACTATTCGCATCGAAAGTCTAGGATGTAATGAAAATAAATGAATCGTTACACCGACGATAGAATTACCGGGCAGAAGCAGTGTACGTGTAATAAATGGCAGCGTTCCAAAGCGACGAACCGTTTATTCCCCGGGAGCCTAACATTATTCACCGTGTTCACGACACGGATGAACCCCTCGATTGAAAAATCCCCGGGCGGCACACGCGTGAAGAAAAGTTGCACGCGCGACGATCGTATCGATTCCGCTTTGTCCGAAGACCGTGGCGGAACCCGTGGCTGTAGACCCGTCGATGGTCGTGGTTAATTAATAAGTGCGCACTGGCACGGAACTAATTGCCGTGTCGTGTGTAACGAGTCGTTGACAGGCTCGATAAGTCGTTGTCAGCGCCGGGGGTAGAGAGCCGTGCCGAGCCGAGCCGAGCCGAGCCGAGACCGTAGCCCGCTCATTGAAAGAAGATTAGCTGTGGGGCTTCGTTCGGGGCCCTCTACGAAAGCTAATATTTCCGAAGCCGGACCACCGCAACCTATCGGTTATGTTTAATTGTCCACGATTAATTACTTCGGCTGCGCGTATGCGAATCAGTGGTCCCGAACGGCCGCCAAACCGCGCTGAAACTCTATATCGCGATCGAGGAAATTCAGCGGTCGAGTTGACGTTCATAAGGCCGACGACAAGTGTTTATTCGATCATTTCCTAGAACTCGCCGAGTGGACATTATTTTCCGAACGATTTAATTCATTCATTGACTTCGGTCTTTTCGAGTTTTCTACGCGTGAAATGCCGCGGTAGAAGCATCGAGGGAATTCAGTGGTCGAGCTGACTTTCATTAGGCCGATCACCAAGCGTTTATTCGATTATTTCATCAACAAACGCACGGTGGGTCGATTACTTTTGGCGCTAACTGGATCAAATTTGTTTTTCACGCTTCTGAGCTTCCTTGGGGTTTTAATTGTCATATCACAAGTCCGCTTTGTATTACAGTTTATAATTTCATTAAAAATGATAATGGCAGATAGTGATAGTTGCGGATCTATTCCTTATACGAAATTGCGCAACTTTAATTTAAACTTAATTTGTTTCCAAGATATTCGATGAAGTATGTCTTTCGAATATGCTTTTTTAAACATTTATTTATTTTTTGAACATTCATTAGCAAGGTTTTGCAGACTCAGACTGCGATGCAACAAAATTAGAAGTTTTCAACTTTTCGTACATTTAAGTCCCCACGCATGGAGCTACGTGGATATATTTTTTCGCAAACTTTTATTAAAAAGCAACTAATTGTCTGCTCGACGGATTTATAAAAATACAAAAAATATATTATAACTTATTATAATTTATTTATTATTGGTAATGTAGTGGTATTAAAACTCAAACGCGTATATGTTACAATAAAGCATAAAGTGTACACCTAGCGTTTAAAATTGCAACAAACTGAAAAGCAGTATGCCCGGCACGTAGCTTGGTAATTTGCAAACTATGCGAGTAATCTGATGGCTGAAGTTTCATTTTCCATTTTTAATAAAAAAAACTTGGCAAATCTATTTATCTTCTCATCATACTGCTTTTTTCACCACTCTATCAATTTAACAAGGGACGATTATAAACTGGGAAATTACGGATAAATGAGTTTTAAAATTAACGTTACGTTACATACTCTTTTAATTTAAGAGAACAGGATTAAGGACCAGTAGAACTCTGCGTATACTATACTATTTGTTATGCGAATTTGTGTTTACTCGTAAGGATAAAAAGCACCATTGTAACTAATTATAACATATGCAGACAGAGGGCAGTGCTTTTTGCATAGATTTTATTCTCCCCTATTTGGCAGGATTTCATCGCATAAATTATAAGAATAACACTAAACCTACCATTTATTACATACAACAGTATCACATCGCTATTTATCTTTATGATTTTTCGTAAAGTATGTATAAAATGTATTTTTCAGTAGTTATTTCTCATTTTCTTTTTTTTTGCAAATATTTGAAGCACGTCCTGCCTACCGCGGTCGGTCAACTTTTGAATGTGGTATTTACTGTTCTAAACCTAAACAATCAGTATAAAAGAAAGACTATTCTCAATGTGGCATGGCCAACTCAAAATAAATGAGCTGCCTTATTAAATGAGTTGATAATACTGTTTCATGGCAAACGCATCCAGACTGCAAAGGTGGATGACACAGTACAGTTTTGTAAATCGAGGTGAAAGTAATTGCAATTATATAAAAATAAATTTGTATCCTTATTTTATGGAAGTTGTTCATCTACTAATTCATTCGGCAATAAATTGACTATTATCTGCGTTTAATGGATTAACAATAACTTTTTTTAAGCACCTGTCATTTTGACCACGCACGGTAGGGACAGGTATACAAGAAGCGTCGGTAGGTTTAGTGTTAAAGCGATCTAATTACGCGAGATTTTATTCGAATTGTCGGTATGTACTTGGGTGCGAGTCCTGAAGAAAAGGGTCTTCCGTTAGCGAAATTGCCAGCCGTAATGAAATTTGAAAAGATTTTCTCGCTTCAGAATCGACGGCTCGGGGGCTCGTTGAAGGCCACTCGTGAAACGCGTTACTTTCCAGTGCGCGAATAATTTCGCCATTCCATTTTTTTCCCCGCGGGATCGTTCAAGGACAGTTATATTAGACGAACGCTTTCGGCGTTGACGGGAAAACCCACGAAATACCGGCTGTTTCTCTCGAGCGGAGGCTTCTCGCGCCGGCCACGGAATAAAAGAGATCCTTAGCGCCATTGCTTTTATTATCACGGAACCGCGGGGACACTTCGTTGCAATTTTCTTTGCCACGGCTTGCGAGGTTCCCGTTATGAATCGCGCTGAAACTCGGCAACGTCCTTCTCGCCTCCGGTTGCACGGTTTTCCCGGGTTCTTCTCTATGTATGCATCACGGCCCGCTGCATTACCTCTCCGTGGACAGTGAAATCATTAAAATGTTGTACAAGTGTCTTAGAGAACGTATTGTTACTGTTAAATGGCGACGCCGAGTGGAATGTTAAAACTGTCGCGAATTGGACAACCTGAACGCATAAAGTCCGCGTTAACACGTTCCCGGTGCATGCTGCACTCGACTGTCACGTGGACTAGCAGTTTTTGCATTCGAAGGCAGTCGTAGACTGCAACGCAACAACAAATGTACAAATTGTGCAAACTGTACAAATACCAGTTTTTATTGATAGATTTATAGACGAACATTTCTTTAACCCTCGTGCACTGGTTAGGTCAATGTCATTCAATAGCAGACCTTCTGTCTATACAAAGAGTATAAATTAATTTAACATCAACACTTCGCACACACTGCACCCCGATCTAATCCTTAAAATAAAAATTAAGAGGATACTAGTAGGGTAACTTGCAGAGGATAAATTCGATTGCACTTCTGGGAATATTTTCGTGAAGTTTGCAGTGCGAGCAAATTGCTGGTTTTTAGAAAAACCAACGTTGTCGCGAATTACTTTACAAAGAGCGGAGTGCAGGGAAACTAGCTTCTGCCAACCCGAAGGTTCTTTGTGGAGAAAATGAAATGAAAATACTATTTAAGTTTCATTAATATGTAAACGTCTCTTCGTGTTTCGCGAATATGCATACCCGGAGTCATGTCAACAGTTTCCTTATTAGCATTTGTTTTAGGAATAGTATTCATAGCTGGAATATTTTATGAAATATAGTACGCCTTCTTTCTGAAACGCGTTGAAATAAACAGAAACGCGTAAATTGTAATTTACATGTGTAAACGTGTAACAGTTAAAGTGTTCAGATCGGAATCAGGTTAAAAATCAGTATTCGTTTTTAAGATTAGATTTCAGATTAAATCGGTATTACTATTATCTATTTGCAACATTTACGTCGATAATTTACAGTTCTAAGCTTGTTGCTGTTGCTCCGAAGGAGGAAACTACAGTAAAGTCTCGATCTAAGCCGAACGGAGCTACACGATCTTAGTCAATTCCCCTTCCAGTGGGAGGTATACCCCGGGAGGGGTCTAGAAGCTCGAGCTGTCTGTATGTTGGTGTGAACTACTACTAATCCAATTACAAAATTTCTTTATTTTTCATTATTTTCTTATGGGACTTTGGCCAACTTATTTGTGGCATTTTTCTGATTCAAATGAAACTAATCAAGATATAATTTCAACTGTATTTTCTACGTTCTAACTAGTAGCCATACACGATCTATGTCACAGCACGGACCCCAGGATTGGGCTTAGATCAAAACTTCACTATACTTTCCCAAAAATTTCCAAGGATAACATTTCGATCCACAAAAGAATCCACAGTAACCGACATTTTCTTAAATAATTTTCTGAAATTCGAACAAAATTTTGTTAAAAAGAAAAGATATTTCCCTTGTAGTGACGGTACTGACACGACGGTTAGGACCAGCTCAGAGAACAATTTAGGCAGTCACATCGAAGAAGCTCGTCTTTATTTAACATTGTCCATCTGAAACAGTTGAATATGATCGTTCGGATACCGATGAAGGAAGCACCCTGTGAACGCAATTCAGCCAGCGAGGGAAACAAATGTCCGATAAAGAAACTACCTCATCATATTCCCGCACAAGCCTGATCATGCATATCATCGAGAGAGGAACTCCAATGGAGAACGATCTTGGCGGATTTCGATGTTCAGAGTCGGGTACCAGGGATCATGCGAACTCGGGAACTGTACAAGTATTCGGAGACTGTATAAGTTTAATTATACTGGATCCGCAGAGCAGGAACCTCTAGCGGGAGCAATGGAAGCGGAAGATCCGATTTCCAGGAACTGCTTCGGTTCGGATTGTTTACTCGTCCGTCGAAAGCGATTCGGCGATCCGGTTCCTTGGCCGGGATACTTTATGAGACTCATCTGGGTACCAGGATCGACGGGGAAACCGCCATATTAAACGCTACCTCGGCGCATACTTTCGCGCAATTGATTCGTTCCACTGGCGTCTCTACACCCCGTGAAATCGAACAGTGCCCTCGGCTGCTGGAACAATGGGACTATCTCTCTCTCTCTCTCTCTCTCTCTCTCTCTCTCTCTTTGTTCCTCTCACCTGACGCGGCCCCTCTTTCCGCCTCTAGTTTTCTCCATCCCCTTCGATCTATCCCCCTTTAAATTTCCCTCCGGTTTTTTCTCCTGATCGTTCGCTCTCGCTTCTCTAGCTCCATCCGATCCTTCTCGTCCCTCTTCGGGCTCCCCTTTTGCTTCGACCCGCGGCCGACCCGCTTTGAACTTTTCCAATTTTCACACGATGAGATTCAGCCCGGGAAACAGAACGAAATTCCGTATCTAATATAGGGAAAATGCAGCTTATCGAGATCCCCGCAAATACTATTAAAACATAGGGGCCACCGTAGTAGAAATTATTTCTTTACGGTTTTGAGATTATTTGGCGTTTCAACCGCGTGGGAATCTTCCGGGGATGCTCCTAGAACCGGTAGCTCGAATAATGTTGAGTTATTCACTCTCTGTAACAAATTCTGAAAAATTATTTATTGTTTTGTACACCCCCTACGTTCAATATCCCAAGAACTTAATTGATGTATGGAGAAAACACTGACTGCAAGAAATCGAGAACGTACCATGCGACAGCACTGGTTCGAATTGGAACAATGGCACCACGCTTGGTTAAATCTGATTTTTCTTTTTTGATTTATATTTTATTTTACGAATAAATAGGACTTATTAAATATGTTTAAATAAAAAAAAATTGAACGCGAAAACGTATGTCATCTTTTTTCGAAGGCATATCGGACTTGAATATTATAATACCTACCGTAAAAAATAATTTTCACGACAAATATATAAAGAGAAGTGTACGTTCGAGGAACCCTCCAACAAGTTTTCCCATGATGACTCTTGGCTCGGTATTACTAGGACTAATTGTTAGAACACAAGTCAGCTCTGTATTACAGTTTATAATATCGTTAAAAATGTTAATGACAAATAGTACTATTTGAAATCTGTTTTCGTATTCTAATTATTAATAACAGATTATTTTTCCGGGATTAATTTTTGCGGCTGCGATGATGTAAAGTGGAAACCCTGTGAGTATAAGTGAAATGTCACGCATCGATCTCAAAATGTGGACACAGTATTAATAGATTGTTCAGTCCCGTTATTTCTGTCCTCCTGGCCGGGCGAAGATTGACGAACGATGTAATCGTTCATTTATTAATTGATCGCATTATTAAATATTCTCGTTGCATTAACTACAGTAATTTCTACTACGACGAAACCGTTGGTCCGATTTAATTCTACAGTGGTCCTTGGTTGGATTAAGCGTCTGAAATAGTCATTGCATTGTAATTATAACTTTTTGATACAAGTGACAATAATAGTAGCCATTTTTTCATTTTTCTGAATTAGAAAGACAAAGATAGTGTTAATTGTAGTTTTAGAAATGCACTTATTTTTATCGTAACGGAGAATGTTAAAGTAACGTCTTGATCTAAGCTGATCTAAGCCCAATTTCGGGTCCGTGCTGGGACATAGATCGGGTAGGATTTGCGCAATAATAATTTGATCATATTTCTTACAAATAAAATTATAATGCTACAATACTCATTTGAATTAGTAAGCTAAATCGGCTAAAGAAACAGCTAAGATTGAATTACGAATTGTGCCAACGAAATATATGGTTTTCGTCACAGAAGATGGCAAGAAGGTGGCATATAGTTAATCCAAAGGTATTCCCATTGTCATGTATCTAATCATTCGACGCGCTCTCCTTGACGGTTCTAATAAATTATCGGACGGCCCCGTTTACACGAATACATAGTTAATAAATCGACTGTGGAACTTGAATAATTCAAGCAGTTTACCCGAATTTCAAACAAAGCCCCGTGTCACGTGTACGCGAATTTAGCGAAGCAATAATTGCGCCGGGAGGATTTGTTAATTGAATAGACGCGTCGCGAACGGCAGGGTACAAAAGCGAGTCGCGGGAAAGCGCATCCCCTGTATTAATGCTTAACAATGATTCGGGCTCGATCGGTATACAATGCTGCTCCAATTGTCGCTCTTTTTTTTCCAGTTGACACGTTTCGTCGCTGTGAACGATAGCGCGCGTGGCATTGTTCAGGCCCATTCAGACAGATCGCTATCCACTTTTTTTAGAGCAGTTACATTTTCCTTTGTAAGCGTAGTTTGTAAATTAAAGAATAAAACTTGCACAAAAATTTTCACAGGTTAGGTGCCTGTTTCGCTGCAACCATCGTTTAAAAATATTTTCGTACTAGAGATCTAATGCTAAACACCTTATTCAGGAGAAATCACGACGCTCGAAGACTATCACGAAGCTCGAGAGACTTCGGACGCCGAGGTGTGTAAACATAACACGGGTATGTCTCCTGGACGATACATGACGCTGGCAAGGACCGTGTTGTTGACATATATCGAGAATTCACGGTATTACTATACAAGTTAGATCTAAGGTGAAAGAAAAATTTGTCTGTTTCTTGAAAACGGATTTTCTTGAAAGCAAGACAAAAGAATTAATAGAAATTCACTCTGCTAGAAACGTTTGGTCGAACAATTACGGATCGAACAGTGAAATTAACGGGTTAATCACCGTCCCCTTTGGACGGTGATTAAAACGAACAACATAAGAGAGAACGACACGGTGTCGCGATAGAAATCGCTCAGTTGGGTGCCAGGAAAGTTACGCAAACAAGTCTTTGTGTATCATGGAAACCGGCCGGCGAATTTCGCGTTCACCGGCACACGTTTCATCGTCCCCCGGTATCGTGCGTTTAATTAGGCGTACACGTGACCCGCTAATCACGCGCCGCGACACGACTTTTATTAATCACTGCCCTTTTTATATGCCTCCACCGCCGGTGAAACATGTCACGAACAATTATCAACTTCGCTGCGGGGGGCGCACGGATTTATTGAAAGGAGAATATGCAACCGTCGTGCAGTTTCAATGATGCGGTCATGTCGATATGCGTATCATTGTATGTACACGCGTAGGGTGATTAACACGTTCTACCCGGAGTCAATCCAATTAATTAGGCGCCGCAGGATGGGAAGCAACGTCCATGCGGAAACCGGTTTTCGAATTACAATTTTCCAAGAAACCGCTTAAACTGGTTCCGAACTTTTACAAAAGGGGAATATCAGATTTTTAATTGAAACGGTAAACACGTATTTATTTGAAAATGTTGTAAACCCGTGACAAAATAAAATAGATCCTAGGCAGATAAAAATAAACGAAAGTAACTGATATCTGTACAATTATTCGGTTCGTCTAATACCTGTTGAGCTACGTGACTAATGTAACAGAACAATAGAAAACGAAATAAATCTTTTTTATTTTCCAGGCTGCAGAGAACAAAATTTAAATGATGCTTTTGTGGATTTTATTCTTCAAAAATGGGCAAACCGAATGCAAAACAGTGAAAACATTTCAAAATACAGAAAGATAAATGTGGTTTCTGCATTTCGAAAACACCGTAGGCTGCATACTGTGCTTTTGAAAGCGTATTTCGTCGGAATTTGCAACATTACGCTACGCCGGTTGTATGCACGGAGCGCAGTTAATTATTTTCCACATATATACACGAAAGGGCCACCGCCAAACAAGGTGACGATCACCATGAAACTCTTCATTCGATAATCCTGGGTTTACCAGGCGGCGTGATCGATGGAGGAAAGTCGCATATCATGCAGAAAATTCGCATGAAATTGAAAGGCTCTCTTGCCGGGCCGGTGTCAAAGTTTAAAAGGTGTTCAGGTGACTTCTTTGCGCCGCGGCTTGGTGGGGCGATGGATAGCCGAGTGTACAGTTTTATTAGACTATCCCATCCATCATTGTTCGAGGAAATGGAGACAAAGCCTGTCGGAGGAGCACTGTTCATCGGTTTCTTGCCCGGTTCGCCGAGCAGCTCGTTTTAAAGCACCGGTTTTTGCGCTCGGAGGAGCTCTCTCCGTGGAGTTTTAAAATATAGGACCGGTTGACCAGGGCACGAGGGAACTTCCTGAAAGCCGAAGTTCGAAAAACCGCAGGCCACCCCGAGAACTCGAACGCGGCCCTTGAACCCCGTACGCTTAAATCTTTCAATGGGTCGCAATTTAGAAAATAACGGGAAAGTTCCGTGGAACTACTTGTTGATCGTCGATCTGCTCGGGATTAAAATTTATCCGTAGATGCGCTGCCTTGCCGGTTACGTTCTAGAGCAGGGCGGGCACGTTTGCCTCGATTCAGGCAAAACCGTCCCCACCCTGGCGCCTACTGTCCCCTTCCAGTAAGCACCGTTACCATGGAAACGGGATGCGTTTCGAGTGTCGCGAATGGCTACGACAGCACACACGTTGGGGCTACGAAGACACGAGACATCAGCGAACGCGACGAAGATACGCGCTGCATCGAAGAGAGGTTGGTGGGGGAATCAAGCGTTTGAGGGGCCCCAACCGGGCACAGCACTGTTCTAGAGCTGAGCCGGGAAACTAGCCCATCATGGGCCGCATATTGTTACTTTCCCCTGATCTCATTGTGAGTGGATCCATTCGCCGCTCCTTAACCGTTTGAGTCCCAAACGGCGCGATCGCGCTGTTGAGATTTTATGTCGAGAAAACCCAGCACATTTCGAGCATTGTGGACACCTGACGGTGCGTTACCGATTGTCGAAGTCGCTCGCTCAGATTTGCTGACGCAAGTCCATCACACAGCTCCTTTTAATGTAAATAGTACATTTTACAATAGCTAGAACAATACTATAAGAATGCAATAATACATTACAAAATAAAACTTCTCATTTAGAGAAAGCGCGGTCGCGCTGTTTGGGATTCTTCAACAGTGTTTTTTCAATACCCCCTGGGACTCAAACGGTTAAAGAGAATCGAGTTAACCCTCTATGGCCCCGTGTAACTTTCAGGTCACATGCTAATATATATCGACATTTTGCCAAATAATTTCAGTTTTTTCACAAGATGACGTATACGTCTTAATTATATAATGTCTCTGAGATAACCAACAACAATATTGATGACGGTCAGCAGCACCATCAACTCGAAATATCAAAGTAAATGCCTTGCAAGTTGTCTGCAAATAGAAACCACCGGAACAAAATTCGGCCCATAGAGGGTGAAAAGCGAAAGAAAAGAAACTAGCTCTTTCAGACAAAAATATTAACTACGAAAAGAATCTGCCGATACATATAAAGAGTTAACAACAGACGGGAATTTGTTTATTATACATGTGTTTACCTACCCGTGAAATATAGACCTCTAGAAATACCCGTCGACGATCGTGCGGCTCGGACACCGTGGATCCTCGACCAGGACCTAACGGCGTCTGTGGTCCAATTAAAATTGTTCAACCCGCGTGATATCCTCGGAGATCTAATCCGCAGGTAACCTCATTCAAACCCAAACTCCATCGGATTCAATTCTAAACTAAATCTTGCGAACTGGAACCTACACCGAACCAAGATTTATCGCGGGCCGAACTCGACTGAAACGCGAGAAGCAAGTTTAACCCAGTTACAAGTTAAGCCCGGGCCCGATCCAGTCTGTCAGAAAAGAAGACTTTACCGAGTGTGTACTTCTATTTCTCGGATTGTTTTCCGGGTGTATCTTCAGGCAGATTTCTTTCTAAACTAATCAACGTATGGTTTAGAAGCTTGTTCATATAAATTCGTGCCAGAGACGCGCCTATGTTTCCTTTTAACACGTTGACTGTGGTAGTCGGTCATTTGTGGGTTTTGTTCATGATACAGTTCAAAAAGTAATGCCCAATAATCGGATCATTCTGGAGAACAAAAATTTTCCATCTCAATTGCAACAAACTAGAGCGAAATGGAAGTTTATTTTCTTCCTGAATATGTTTAATAGGTTCAAAATGGTAAAACGGAATTTTTAAAATCTTTAAATGTTATTCCTGTTTTAAATTACAGTAACTCATTTTTGTTATAAATGCATAATCTCCTCTTTCTACTGATAAGCTTTAACTTTGCTTTAACTTTGACTAGCAAATTGCTACTAAGCTGTGTTTGTTATTTTAAAAAATGCATTACTAATACACGTTTAAATTATGACTCGTGTAGCCTGTAGCACTACTATTTGCAAACTGAAGTTCATTCAAAGTGACCTCTATGTTCTATTTATATTTGCAGTGCTCGTATATTCTGCGAAACAATGATTCCCCTTCTTCCTTGCTCTCCAATATTTGCCAAAATATTCCGTCAACCTCAACCCACAGTTGTGCTAATTATGTATGTGAATTACATTGTAATGTAATTTGAATGAAGATCTGAATTATAAATTACAATGTAATTGAATTACAAAGTATTTTGTAATTGTACTCGACTGCAATTACGAATTACATTGTAATGTAATTTGAACGAAGATCTGAATCATAAATTGCAATGTAATTGAATTAAATGTAATTCAATGTAATGAATGTTTGAATTAAATGTAATTCAATTACTTTGTAATTATAATTCCTGGAGTAATTCAATTGTAATTCTGCACAACTCTGTCTCAACCTACCCCTAAATATGCGAGCCCGAGCAGCACACGTTGGGCGCGAAGAACTTGCAAGCAACTTGTTGATCATCGATCCGTCGGCGTGGAATTAAGATCGGCCCGAATCTGCGGTTCCGCTCTTCATCCGTGTAATGGTGGATCTAGGTGGCCCCGGGTGGAATTCGATTCTTCGATACCGGTTGGCCCGGTGCGCGTGTGTACGTGTATGCGTGTCGGCGGTTAACCTTGCCCGGCATTCGCGGGCAGAGGGATCGGAGCACCGGGGGCCAGTGGGGGCCAGCGGGGGCCAGCGGGGCCAAGGGGCGGGGCGCGCGCGAGAATGAATAGGTTTATACGTGACTGCGTACACCCTGATTGAGTCGATTCCTCGTTGGCCCCGAAGTCTAGTGGCCGGCGCAAACACACGCGACGTATACAATTAAGCGGGGCCAATTATCGTGCATTCCATTCGAGGCGCGACGGGCGATCGCGTCCAGGTCCGAGACAATCGCGGCGTTGTTCCTTCATAATCGGTTGTCGTTGTTGTTGCTGTTGTTGTTGCCGTTGTTGGGACACGCATACCTGCCGCGCCAATGGCTACCGTGCGGTTCTCCGCGTCGGCCGGCTTTTATATTACGCCGGGGAGCACGCGACCGTTCTCAAAATCAAACTATTAATACCGAAGGCTGAGACGAGATTAAGGCATTATAAATAAGCCTCACGCGGGGCTTTAATATTCATCGACACGAGCCTTCGCCGGTCGCCCGAGTCTATTATTTCGGTCGACCTCCCGCGGATTTGAAATCAGCGCGGGGATGTCGCGTCCGCTTATCAAATACCCTCCGGTGTTTCGCAGCGTAGGTGTCGCCAACCAGCTGGACGAGGTAAATGGAAAATATATAGGAACGCCAGCCTTCGTGCGTTTCATTCCGGCGCTGACTATCGCTGCATCAATGCCGGCTCTAATGGCAGTCGGACATAATTTAATGACGCTAATCGAGCTGACTGCCATGCACGATTAATTCGGCTGGAACGGCGATCCGCTATCTCTCAGCACAATTATCATTCGTATCGCGATTGCGCTTACGCGGACTGTCGTGGAATTTAATATTCCGTAGAAAATTACAGGACCCGTACTGCGATCACGTGTCGAATAGCTGGGGGCTCGCGGGCAAGAGGGGAAATTTCGAGGTAAGCGTTTTTGTGGATTTCGCGGCAGTCTGATGCACTCGGATTCTAACGCAGCAATTTTCTTTTATAGATTTTTGAATCTCTCTTTTTGAAATCGATCCTCTTAGTGGGTCTAATAACCTGAACTGGAATTGTATTCTTGTTTTATCATCTGAACATGAAAACTGCTTTATGAGTCTATTTGACAGTTTCCAGAAGAGAAACCGTTGTCTACAAATATTATGAAAGTATGCTTAACCCCTTGTCCTAATGTCGAGTCAGACTCGTGGTGAAGATTCTGAACAGAGTCTAATAAATATGTATGTTATTAATTTCCTTTAAAACGAAATAAAATTCTATTTTGTTGTAGTTGATATACAGGGTGTTCACGGTATTACTAGCCGGCGTTTTTCTTGTTAATATTATATATTAGAGAAAAATGAAAGAGGAAAAAGTAGTATATGAAGGTGACGTTCAATTTTTTAAATGGAATGCTATATGTTTTTTTACATCACATGAAAGCGTGCGTCTAGACGAGTTCGTGCGTATACTGCACAGTGACCTTCAAGGTCATGCTAGGTCAGAAATGGAACAAACGTTTTGAGTATTTCATACAAATGTGTTTACAAGTATTCCTTATTCATACCAATCAGCCTTTTTCGTTTGCTTCGTTAACTTTGTACATCGCGCGATACAAAAGCTCGATGTCGAAGGCGTTGTTCAACGTCGAAAATTTGTTGTCGCCCGACTTCGATACTTCGTTGTTTTTTACTGTGCGAGTGGGAAAGTTTAAGCTCCACTTCGCTCGAAACCACACCACGTGAACATAAAATGACTATTTGATGTTTTATGGTACTTTCGGCTTCCTTCACGACTGCGGAAACTTGCAGTTGCTGGAATAACAGACTATAAAACTCGAGTCGAATGCCACAATGTATCAGACACCGATGCCAAGTATTCGCGATTTGCAAATTTTTAACATTTGGCACGCGTCAGCAGGTTTCGAACCGGAAGATGTGAAGTTGCATCAAGGTTGCGTCGCCGTACAAAATCGCTGGTGCTTCGGAAGGCTCGTCTTTGTAGGCGTTCGAGCCAATTACGATTCGATCGGGGATCACGATTCGCAGCGAGTAGTCGCGTGATCGGTTTACTCCGCTATATTCTGTCCTGGCCGTGCTGCTCGACGATTTACGGCCGATCCGAAGCACTAGTCAGAATTTCATTTCATGGAGTCGCAGTCGGAAATCCTCTGGGAGCCGTGCAGCTCGAACGGCCCTCCCCCGTCCCCTTTCTTTTTCGGATGAATTTAAAAGGCTCCCTCGCACCGACAAATTTCCCCGGTTCGATCATAAAAAATGATTTACAGCGACGCAAGGAGACAACGCGAGGGGACCATCGACGCACAAGGTGACTCGCCTGAGACGGGCCATCTGAATAATTCTTCAAAATCCGAATAAGCCGACCGTGCTCTCTCTCTCTCGGAAAAAAGAAAGAAATTTTGTGCTGGATAATACGATTTCGCAAATTACGCGTTCCACGCAATTTGATCCGAAATCCCAGACCTATACTGAGCTCACGGCTGACTTAAAATGAGCTGGATAAACTATGTATACTCTAACCTCACTACTATTACAATCACTCAAGATCACCTGTACAATCTACAGGGTATTCACGCTATTATCAGCCAGCATTTGCCTCGCAAATAATAAATATTGGAAAACGATGACACAGGAAAACGTGATAATGTTTTCTGCAAACAAGGTAATGGAGTGTGTAATTTTTTTTTTTTTGTGTTTATACTATTTTTTTCGAAAAGAAGCTGGCCTCCAGTTTTGTAAATGGAATGCCATACATTTTTCTATATCACACGAGAGCGCGTGTCAAGACAAATAGCATTCCATTTAAAAAATTGAAAGCCACTTTCATTTCTAAAAAAAAATTGCGCATTCACGAAAAATCACATTACACTGGTTGCAAAAAAACAGCATTACTTTTTGCTCTGTCATTTTTAACCAATATTTATTATTCGCAAGAGAAACGCTGGCCGGTAATAGCCACCCTGTACATATGCGTAAAAAAAAACTAGTGAAAAATGAGAATTCATCGCGAGCTGAAAGTACTCTGTGTCGGATGCACTCACGATCAATTTTATTTATATCCATCGCCATGAATGATCCGTAACGACCTTGAATGATCTTGACTTTGAGCAACCTTAAGCGATTAGAATCATTAGGATCACCTTGGGAAGAACATCGATCCAGATCGTGTACACACGTGAAAATACACACGTCTATTTAAAGATTAGGATTATATTTTGTCTGATGTTTTTGTTTTCTATAAAACTGTTATCCAGGTGTATCGCCTTATATGCTACCTGCACGTACCAAGGCGATATTCGATTTCCGTGTGAACCACGCCTGGCGAACTTTTGCCGCGTCTATCGAGATTAATGTTGCTGAGAAGCGATGCTATTTGTCTTCGGCCGGCGTTGCTTTTGCATAACGTCTTGTTCCCGAACGCCGCAGATCTTCCGCGAGACGGCAACCCAGTCAATCTTTGCCCCTTTATCCTTTGAAATATCGTCCCGTTTTTCTCGAGCGCGGAAACTTCGAGCGAAGGCTCGGGTCTGGCGTCGATAAGGGTAATTACTCTCCTTCGGCAGCGTAAGTGAACGTTTTGTTTCCAACTTTTCATCGCCTGGCCGTTCAGACATCGCTCCAGCAGCGGAAAATTCCTAACAGACTAACTCGAGAGAGGTAGCGTGATCTTGGAGTTCATTTTCTAATTTTTTGAAAATTTTCTACTTTCACTTGCACCCTTAGCTATCAGTCTTTGCACTATGAAATTTTAATACTGGTTTAAAACGTTCTTCGAATGGAATTTCCATGATAGACTGCGAAACTGTGACTGTCCCAAATACGAGAAAACGTTAACAAAAACTAATCTGTTTCTGTCACAAGAAATATAGTATAGTATAGTATATTTATTGTTCCCCTCAGGGTTACAATCTTCTTACACATTCCTCTCGCTGTACTTAACCCAACCTCAACCTAGCTTATAACTACCTTATCTATACCTAACGTAGAGAGAGAGAGAGAGATGCTGTCTTATAATAAAATAGAAATACAAATATAAAAATAACAATAACCATCATGTCACAAGAAATACATTTCAAATTAAATACTACACTGAATATTTGCACGGAGATTACATAAAGAATCTAATCTAATGATCAGAGGCAACCTGTTTTAAACGTAGCACAACAAATATATTTGTAGGTCGAATTAAATAGAAAACTGAAACTTTTATCTAAAGAATTTAATCTAATCATTAGACAACCTGTTTTAAATGAACCGCTCTGTATAGTAGAGTCATTCTGATTGCGATAAAAACTGACAAATTGTGTCGCTGATATATTTACTGACTGTACACGTTCGTAATAAAAATGAAGTATGCAAACATGAATTTCAGGGGTCTGTAATACCACCGGGGTCTTACTGTATTACAGTTTATGTGGACGAAGGGGGATGATTGCTGGCCAGTGTGACGATTTAGTGGCGAGAAAGTAGGCAGCCGGGGTGGGCAACGGCATGGTAGCAACTTTCTGTATTTATGATCTACGGAGAATCATAGAAAGTCAAGTATTATATTTCAGGCGTGTGGTATTGACAGTTCCCGCGGTCACTTCCCCCACCATGAATTACGTTGGACAGAAGGGCGTGGCCAAGGAACGCGCGGTGGGGATGAACGTTGAGGGATAACCATCGGTGGCCAATACTTTCTACTTCGCGAATATCTGGCTCCTCCACGGAGACGTTACGCGTTGGAACGAAGAATCTATATGCATGGCATGCCGGCGAGGACTCTACGGGGACCCAGAACGGCTAATATTTTCTCACGTGGCTCGGCTGATCTTGCCTAAGACGATGTTCTGTACCAGAGAATCTGCGAGCAACCGGAAATCCATGGAAGCTACCGGAACGTCCAGTAAATTGAGGGGCAAATCTTGTGGTTGGGAACCGAAGCGCTCCCCTACGTCACCGCATTCGCAGCCATGAATGTCAATTTGCTATTCCCGTTTTAAAAGACTCGCTCGACGACGTAACATCTCAGAGACGAGAAGTTCAGTTCCAGTCAAACGAAGAAGGTTTAGTTCAAATGCGTCAATCAATCAAAATAAATATCTGTTAAGGGCCAAGGGTAGTCACGTGACATTTGCAAAGTCAGCAGGTCGGTAACCTACTGTATAATTTCCGTTTTCAGCCTCCTGTGCTCAAACGAATGGAACAGAACTAAGTAATAGTCCAACGAACGAAGTAGAAATTGATTTACGATCAGAAAAGTAGAACAAACGCGACATCAATCCAAGAAAGTAGTATAAATCTACCTGTGGCCAGCCAATTAGTAAAATATTATCAGACTACGTAAGGGGTGATCTGTGGTAAAACAAATGGAACAGAGCTAAGTAATAACCCAACGAATGAAGTAGAAATTGATTTACGATCGGAAAAGTAGAATAAACGCGACATCAATCCAAGAAAGTAGTATAAATCTACCTGTGGCCAGCCAATTAGTAAAATATTATCAGACTACGTAAGGGGTGATCTGTGGTAAAACAAATGGAACAGAGCTAAGTAATAACCCAACGAATGAAGTAGAAATTGATTTACGATCAGGAAAGTAGAATAAACGCAACAGAATCCAAGAAAGTAGTACAAGTCTACCTGTGGCCAGCCAAGAGGAAGAGACAAGACCTGTAGCTAGAGAGCTGGAATAAACAGTGTTATTTTGATCATATAAGTAAAATCAGCCTTTGATCGGACAAATCGAACCAAAATCGGGACAACCTTTTATTCGTCAAGTATAATACGTCAGTATGGAGTACGCCAAGTAGGTCTGTTGTACGGTAGGACAAGTAGAATAGATTCGATTTTAGGTCTTACAGCTTAGTAAGATAAAACGCATTTCGTGGTTCAATTACAATAGAAATGAGAGCTTTGTAACAGCAGGTGTGGGTCAGGTTGTCTGACTAATTACACGAGTTTCGATAGCTGCATGCACCTTCTGTTCCACTTTCGAGCAACAACCGAACTTCTACTGTACATCAATTACTTCGGTAGAACCTCGCATCACAGTTCAAAGTGCATTTGCTGGTAGCAGGCATGAATTCGTAGACTCGAGTACGTGGTCCCCATGTTAACTCTTGGGTATCTATTGGGTCTATTTTGACCCAGAACATCAAAATAGCCACTTAACTTGGTCGCAATACAGTTAAGTGTTCTTTTATGTCAATGGGTTGACAATCGCTGTCAAAATGTTTGTAATTATACAACTGAGAATCGAAATATTAAACGCATTTTCTTGGAAACATTTACTGAAACGCCAGACAAGACATGTGAAGATCTAGTTATGCGATTAACCTCAAATTTTGAGAGAATCTTCACGAAGCTTGCCGCTATGAAATGACCAAAATCTTTAACAAATACTTATATAACACTTTTTTTATTATGCTAAATGTGAAGAAAGAGCTTAAAACATCAGAATTGGAAATTCGAAGTGCTGCCATTTTGTTAAATAATGAGATATTTTATTTCTTTCGGTACATGCAACATTCATGCTATCTAAAATGCTACTCCATTTTTCGTTTCTCGACACTAGAGCGCTAATATTTATATTTTAGTTATTTTTAGATATTTTGCTTCACGAACCCTGAATTTCTATGAGGGGGATTGAAAATTTGCAGGAAAGATGGCAAACTGTTCTTGATAATGAACCGTTCTTGAAGAACAAAAAGTTTGTTTTAGATTTCAAAATAATTGATTACTTATGGGCTCCCCTAATATATAGATCAATCACTGTATATGCAAAACCTAGGCCCAGATATTCTGGGTCAGTATAGACCCAGAGCCCGCTGTCGGAGGATCAAACGCGCAGGTCACGCAGACCGGCGGCTAACGCACTCGTCGAGGCTGGTTTCCACAAAGCTCGCGTGCCGCGCTTCCACTTCCCATTGTCGGCTGAGGTCGTTCGAATATCGAGCCGTGTTAGTGGCCTCTTTTTCACCGGGCAGGTTCGGTATTAAGGTCAGCAGGGAGTAACGAAGGGCACAGTGGGCTCTCTTGCGCCCTGCGATCGCCGCGATACGACGCGAAACGGATATACGCGAGCCGACGAGACCGAGCTTGATCGCGTCCGGATAGAGATATCGGATTAAACGCAAAACTCCGACAGGAATGAAGAGGAACGAACCGGCCGAGATTTTACGGTGGGTACCTACTTGTTGCGCGGCGGGGACGAGCCTCGTAAGTTCCCCGAACGATTCGAGGAATCGGGTGCTGCTTCAACCGGCCCGATCGATAGGATCTATCTTGGCGATCGTACAATTAGAAAATTCCCGATGCAATTTCAGTCGGCGGAGCGAGCAACACTCTTTCAAAACGTGTGCTCGCGTTTCTTCGATTCAAATCGGACGTACCAGCGACCATAAGCCAGAATTGTGCAAAACTACAATTGAATTACTCGAGGAATTATAATTACAAATTAATTCAATTACATTTGATTCAATTACATTGGAATTTATAATTCAGATCTTCATTCAAATTACATTACAATGTAATTTGAAATTGTAGTGGAGTATAATTACAAAATACTTTGTAATTCAATTACATTGGAATTTATAATTCAGATCTTCATTCAAATTACATTACAATGTAATTCGTAATTGCAGTGGAGTACAATTATAAAATACTTTGTAATTCAATTACATTGTAATATATAATTCAGATCTTCGTTCAAATTACATTACAACGTAATTCGTAATTGTAGTGGAGTATAATTACAAAATACTTTGTAATTCAATTACATTGTAATTTATAATTCAGATCTTCGTTCAAATTACATTACAATGTAATTCGTAATTGCAGTGGAGTACAATTATAAAATACTTTGTAATTCAATTACATTGTAATTTATAATTCAGATCTTCATTCAATTACATTACAATGTAATTTGTAATTGTAGTGGAGTACAATTACAAATATTTTGTAATTAAATTACATTAAGTGCGAATTACGATGTAATTAAATTAAAATTGAAAATTAAAGAATAATAAAGTAATAGGTAATAAGAGGTTGAAAAATCCATGTAGAGGTTTCAAACAGAACGAATTTATTATTTATAAATTTGTAATATCTGAACAGAAATAACTTCTACGTTACAAATTCATTAAATTTCAAACATAAATAATGAAAAGCAGAGAAAGGAAACATGTCTCTACTTTAGCTAGGTTACGATATATATTAAAGGAAAAAATAACGACGAGTGGAATAGGAATGGTCTATGGTTAGACGTGTGTCCAGTTTATTCGAACGAAGTTATTATACGTATAGACTACTATATTACAGTATATTGTATTACAGGGTAGAGATTGTATTACATAATGATCCAAATTTTTAAACGAATTTGAAAAGAAACTTTCCGGCTGTAAACAAAACTGTAAACAACAAAACGTAAAACCCTTCGATTAGTTAACACTAGGTTTACGGGACACTAAGAGTGACCGTTTTACATTACTTTATAAGTATAACAAGAATGTGTCTATCCAAATTATTAGTCGTTTTTTAAATAATATATACCCAAAGAAAATGTTGAATAATTCCTCACGGATGCATCACTACAATAATCGTAAATTGAAAATAGTAGAATCCGTCATTTTAACGAGCCCAGTAAACCTAGTGTCATAATAAAAAAAAAAACTCGTATGAACTCATAAGCTCGTACCCGAGATGCTGATTGTCTTGGTAACGTCGAAAGTGCATCTTCACTTGAGGCGAAACTCAAATTGAACATCAAGTCAAGCGTCTACTTAAACGGATTTCCGTCGCTGCTAGGACCCGTTAACACTACGACATACTAACTTGGGAATTTCACCGATACAGCAGTGCTCCGGCGAGCTTCAATATGCTAGGACGAACGCACACCGTTTAAGTGTCTCGAACCGCGGCAGTGCGTCGTGTTACGGCCGAGATAGCGTTTCTCGGTATTTCGCGTTCGTGTGTCGTTCGCCGGCGCATTGTGCACGATAGGCATGTGGCGGGGACGTTTGTTAGAGACGAAACAAGGAGTCGGTGCTCGCCGATCCATCGGCAAGCGTCGCACGTTTTCGGAACAGGGACAACGGTGTCGCTATCAGTCGGCAAGAAATATCTGACACACGGCGCGCGGATAAGAAAGAAACGGCTCAAAGAAAGGAATCGCTGATAAGCTTCAGAATGGCCGAACGTTGCGCTCGTTCAGCTAGATACAACGAATTCTTTTCTTGCATAGCAGCGGCTCTAGCAGTGGCACGCGGACCCCGATAACGACACTCCACAGTAAATTCCGTTTCTTCGCCGCCTCCATGCACGCGGTCAGCAATTTATTCGAGCTCCGCTCGCGATTCTCGTGTATACATGGCTCCGCCAAGAAAAGGGATTCTACGGAACACGTTGCATGGACATCTGCAGGAAATCCTCTCCGCAGTGGCGTGCTTAAAAATGGAAATTAAAGCTGCATTCCTTTTTCTTTTTATTTATTTATTTATTTATTTTTTTTTTTTGCGAGAACGTGTTTTATTAATGGAGTAATTATTCGAACGGCGGGAATTTTTGTAGGTTGCATGGACACCCGTGAAAAACCCTTCCGCAATATTTTGCTTGAAAATGGAAATGAATGTTGCACTCCTTTTTTCACGTGTTCCAACAGTACAGCGTTATGCTCCGCTTTGACAGGTAAATTAATGCGAGCCTGAATAAGTCATCGTTAACATCAACGGTTCTTTGTGTTTTATATGTCGTGTTGACGGATATTGAACAATCGTTCCGGCACTTCTCACCTTTTCAATCGAAAAATAAACCTTTGTTGTACTTTATTCGAACGATCTGTGTATGAAAAGAATGCGTTTTATCGGGCACGTTCTACTTGACAGAGAATGACTTCCTCGATAATGTTTACGTCGACACTATTTCTTCGATTGTATGCTTTCATCGATATCAATTTTCATCGGCATTCTGTCCTCGTCGACATATACGTATAGGCACATAATCGTGTATATTCAATTCGCGTGCTGGAAACGAAACTCGAAAACGCGCGAAGCGCCGACGAAAATACAATAAGTGCGCGATTTGAGCGAAAAGAGTAAATAATAATTAAGGGCAATGCAGTATGTCGTGTACCGACATACTCTTTTATTGAGCAACTAGTAAATTAGAATTTAGTAAAATATTAATGAATTATTATCAGACAACGTAAGGGGTGATCTGTGGTCAAACAAATGGAACAGAACTAAGTAATAACCCAACGAATGAAGTAGAAATTGATTTACGATCGGAAAAGTAGAATAAACGCAACATGAATCCAAGAAAGTAGTGTAGGTCTACCTGTGGCCAGCCAATTAGTAAAATATTATCAGACTGCGTAAGGGGTGATCTGTGGTCAAACAAATGGAACAGAACTAAGTAATAACCCAACGAATGAAGTAGAAATTGATTTACGATCGGAAAAGTAGAATAAACGCAACATGAATCCAAGAAAGTAGTATAGGTCTACCTGTGGCCAGCCAATTAGTAAAATATTATCAGACTGCGTAAGGGGTGATCTGTGGTCAAACAAATGGAACAGAACTAAGTAATAACCCAACGAATGAAGTAGAAATTGATTTACGATCGGAAAAGTAGAATAAACGCAACATGAATCCAAGAAAGTAGTATAAGTCTACCTGTGGCCAGCCAAGAGGAAGATACAAGACCTGTAGCTAGTTGGAGTTAAGAGTGCTAGTTTGATCATGTAAGTAGGATAGGAATCAGCCTGATTGGACAAATCGAACCGAAATCGGGACAACCTTTTATACGTCAAGTAGAATACGTCTGTCTGGAGTACGCCAAGTAGGTATGTTGTACGGTAGGACAAGTAGTATAGATTCGATTTTAGGTCGGACAAGTAGAATGAGAATCTTTTAGCTTATTAGGTAAGTGTGTAGCCTATCCCGAGACGAATTCACTGGCCTATAACTCTTTCGCCTTCCAAGGTCATTCAAGGTCATCAGTGCCGTCCAAAAATTAGGATAGCTAGACGGGAAAAATGGGACAGCCTACATATCTCATGTTATTCTATAGTTCTACACCTCTACTTCTCTATGCTACATTCTCGAAGTTGAAACGAAAGCAACATCTGACAAAACTGAACAATTCGGGATACATGTAGAGAATGATATTTCAAGGAAACGTCTTTCGACGCTTAGAAAATCCCTTACGGTAAAACTAAACTAATACTGTTACTATAAATCAACTAGACTGTAAATCAACTTTTACTAGAAACAGGATAAATACGTAAATTAACCCTTTGCACTCCGAACCATTCTGGCAGAAATTTACAAATCCTCGTATTATTTAGTATAATTTTGGAACCAAGTAACGTATTACAATGATATTGGACTTATATGAATTGGTTGACATCGAGGAGTATATATTTGCAAAAAAATCAATATTTTATTTACAGTTGCGCTGGAATAAATTAATTCCTCGTAATCGCTAATAAACTTTAATGTCCCCTGAGAGGGGACAGCGGAGTGCAAAGGGTTAAATAATTCGAGATACATGTAGAGAATAATAGTTCAAGGAAAAGTCTTTCGTCGATTAGAAAATCCCTTACGATAAAACTAAATAAAAATTATTACTATAAATCAACTAGACTGTAAATCAGCTTTTACTAGAAACAGAATAAATACGTAAAGACCCACAGTCCAGCATTAACTGAAGAATTTGTTTCGAGGAATTCTAAGTTCCGCCAGTCCACACCCTCCGAAATTCTGTAAAATTTCGCATGCGCTTTCGCATGAGCCGCGCGCACGTCAACACAGGGCGTTGAATTACGAGGCGCGTGCTGACCGGAAAAATCTGACCATCGATTGCCGAAAGAATGAATTACCTTCGAGCACTTCGGCTCGTGATAAATAGTCGACGGTGTTACCGCGCTCAACGGGAAACCATTGCAGCCATTATTGCCGCTCTATTCAGAAGTAAATGGTTTTGAATTATTGCGGCGGTGATTTCGAGGTTCGAGCAAGGGATTGCGCCTAGCCAGAATAACGGCGTTCGTTCGATCCCGATGTTTATCTAACGAAATCGCTTCACGCTCATCGCTTAATAATTTCAATGAGAACTTTCGGAGTTTTCGTGGATCAGAGACTTTCTGCTTGGTCGCGGTTTCGTGGGGAAAGCAGGGGAATAATTGTTGAGGTAATACTTGGGGAAAACGCCCCCCTTCCTTTCGGCACATGACCTACGCCATTCTATTCGTTTTAACATGTTGAACACAAAATGTAGTTGTCATTTTTGGCGCAAATGAATAGTTTTCGAGATATTCGCGAAAAACTACCGCTACTACCTAAGAACTTTAAACATTGCTCGCTTGCTTTGATCGTTCCATAGAAAATGACCCAAACCAACACTATTAACTAATGCATTTTCGATAAATTTCCAATTGGTATTGGTCTCAATTAGTTTTTTTTTCATCGTTCAACTCTGACGATTCTCACATTTCTCGTACATACGTAGCTTGTTGGCCGTCGCGCTGGGGAGTAGAAAAGTGACACGTAGATATACGCAGGATTCGTGTGGTAGTAGCGGTAGTTTTTCGCGAATATCTCGAAAACTATTAATTTGCGCCAAAAATGACAAGTACATTTGGTGTTCAGCATGTGAAAACGAATAGAATGGCGTGGGTCACGTGTCGAAAAGAAGGGGGGCATTTTTCTCCGTATTTCCGGATCAGCGGAGGATCAACGGCTCGATTCGCGGAGATGCGCTTCGATCGAAGACAAAGTTTAGGCGTCTGCGCCACTTTTCCGACTCACCGGAGCTGAATTAACAGTCGGTCGATCGATCGATTTCTTTTGTTGATTGTTCTTGTCCGGCGCGCCGCCGCGAGCTACTTTCCTCCGCAGCTGCGACGACGAACTTTCCTCCGACGCGTCTGTATATATCTGTTCCCCTTGTTTATACTTTCCAGCATACCGACGCGACGCGGAACTTCTGAATCCATTCCGGCGCAATCGGCGTTCGCTAGCTGCGACAAACACGAGTTCCAAAGGTGCTTTGTAATTATCCTTTTCTGCCGGCGAGAACGCTAACTACCAGTCAGTTTGCCAAATACAAAGGACGCCCGACAACTGCCGAGCAGTTTTCGCAGAACTTTACACAGGCAGGCTGGAAAAAGTCGGAAATTGATCATACCGCGGGAATATACTCGCGGGAGAAGTTCAGTAACTCGGAAATTCAAAGAACATTGAAATTGAAACGCAGCGCATGAATGTGCCGGTGATCAGAGTTATGCTAATTCAATTACATTGTAGTTCAATTACACAATTGAATTACATTGTATTTCAATTATACAGTAAGGAGCAAAACTGAACACACATACGACATTTTAACGAAAATAATTTTTTATTCAATATTTGCATGTAGAACACAAAAGAAACAAAATGCTCAGTATTGTCTACGATCTTCAGGTTTTTCAAAACAAATTTAACATTTGTGATATTATTATTATTTCGCTTCATACAATTTTTTTTCGTGTAGTCGGTTTTGCACCGCACTAAGATTCGAGGAACTGTAAACACAGATTTTTTAAACAACTTGGTAGGCCATTACGGTCAATGCCACGACCAGGAGTGCAGTAGTTATTAGTTTATCGTTGTTCATGCGTTAACACGCATCAATATAACATCGTGAAGCCATTATCTAAAGAAATGAAGAATAATATCATTCTCCAATTAAAATCGGGTTTATCAACGCGAGTAATTGCTAGAAAATTTGTCGTCAATCAGGGAGTTGTACATAAGATGCGGAAAAAATACTGTAGTAAAGTTCCTGCAACTTTTGGAGGCTGTCCAAAATTATTATCTTGTCAGGAGAAGAGAAGATTGACGAAATACATTACTTCAGAAATTGTAACGACGGCATCAATGGCTGCAAAGTTATTAGAAAGCGATGTTGGAAAGAAAATTAGTAAGTGGACGGCTCGAAGGGCATTAAAAGAAGCCAATTTTACAGCAATTGAGAAGAAAAAAAACCTGCTCTATCCAAAAAGAATGTCAGGGCCCGTCTGAGTTTTGCAACAAAATATTTAAGCTGGAATATAGAGCAATGGAAAAAAGTAATTTTTTCCGACGAATCTAAAATCAATCGAATTTCATCGGGTGGACGTTCTTGGTGTTGGAAGAAGCAAGGCGAACTTCTTTTACCGCGTCATGTGAAGCAAACAATAAAATTTGGTGGTGGTTCGCTTATGGTGTGGGGGTGCATTACGGCGTACGGTGTAGGTTCACTACATCGAATAGAAGGTATGGTGAATCAGTATACGTATAAGGATATTTTAGAAAAAAATTTACTGGAAACAATTGAAAATATGCCGGTACCAGAGTGTGACGTCGTATTCCAACATGACAACGCTCCTGGGCATTGTGCGAAGAGAATAAAGAATTGGCTGCAAACTCAACCATTTCAAACCATGGAATGGCCTGCTCAAAGTCCAGACATAAACCCGATTGAAAATGTCTGGGCATACTTAAAAATGAAGTTACAGAATAACTATAGTGCTCCCCCAACAACGATAACTGATTTGTGGCAAAGAGTGCAGGAACAGTGGTATTCTATTACACCAGAATATTGCGAAAATGTAGTATTAAGTATGCCTAAACGTATTCAGGTAATTATCAAGCTTAAAGGTTCATGGACGAAATATTAAGTGTACGAAAATCTGAAATGTTTACTCAAAATTAGTTGCGGTGCAAAACCGACTACACGAAAAAAATTGTATGAAGCGAAATAATAATATCACAAATGTTAAGTTTGTTTTGAAAAGCCAAAAGATTGCAGATAATACTAAGTATTTCGTTTCTTTTGTACTCTACATACAAATATTGAATAAAAAATTATTTTTCTTAAAATGTCGTATGTGTGTTCAGTTTTGCGCCTTACTGTATAGTAATTCAACTACGTCGTAACTGAATCACATAATTCAAATCTCTCAATTAAATGCAATTCCTAACTATTTTAATCAGATGTGTAATTGAGATACAATATAATTAAAATACAGCTCTCCAAATTACAGTGATTTCTCTATACATGTCGCCAAGGCATGTGCATTGTATTTCAAAGACTGTAAACTATTTATTTAAATCATAACTACACCTTGTAACATTGTAATACCAACCTGTAAAATTGTAATACCACATTGTAAAGCGAAATGGACCCATTTAAGGGTCTAAAGAGCTTCAAGAAAAAAAAAACTTGCCCTGCCCCCTGCCCCGTCACCTCACAGCGGTACGATAATCACGAGACACGTTCGAGAAATTTGCACCTCGCCGGTGCTTCTTGTGGCCGTACACTATGCGGTTCAATAGCGGCGTTCCACGGCGCTCGATAGCGGTGCTCTAGATAACGAATGGCCGTGAACCTCGTACCGCACCGGTGTATCTTATACCCACGGCGCTCCGTAGACAAAGCGAACTTCGTTTATCACCGGGCCGTAGAATGCCCGCTTAAAAGTTATGCGCTCCTGCAATCCTCCAATGGAAGATTAGTTTCCGGTTCTCTATATGAACGGGACGGCGTCCTTGGCCGTTCGCCGTTGCTATAACTCCCCACCGTTCTCTCGTACCACTTTGAATCCTAGCGGTGATGGACACCCTGTAGCACACCCGAACGAAGATAATGCCGGCAACGAACGGCGATTCACTCGCTGACAGCAGAACTGCGAACTTTAATTGGCTCCCGTTTGATTTTATTCTTTTATTTTTTCCGCGTTTCAAACGCTCGGAGTTTATGCAAACGCGCGGGACTCGAGCGGCGTGCCGCGGCGTGTCATCCGAACGCATGATACAGCGATTCGAATTTCAATTATTAGCTTGTTCGTAAAGTAATTTCGTTTCTTTTTAAGGGCAGACGATGTTCCGCTATTCAAAAGTTTTTTCCGGTCATACGGTGACAATGTTGTTCCATGATGGAATTTTTTATTAGCAAAAAATTGAGTTATATGACTTTCGACGGTTTTATTTGAAATGAAATTTACACCGCTTAAGGGGAGAACCTTGTGTAAACGGCCTGTTTTTCAAGAATTATTTTTGAAGAATGTAACGGCGTAGATTGATTTAAAATTTGAGGTATCATTGATTAATGTTGTAATGTAAAAAGAAATATTTTTTATCAACTTTAATTGTTAATGTCAATGGTGCAATGGTGGCTTGAAATTTCCTATCGATTTAAAGAGACAAAAAAAAATGCTTAAAAATTTCATTTTACACACAGTTCCCTCCTTAAACAGTGTCGCAGAGAAAGAGATAAATCCGATGGTGGTCTCCGTAAACGTTATCCTTGCGGTAGTGAAAAAGCAAAACGTGACGGACACGTTTATTTTGGTTTTCCATATATCCTGTAACCTGCTAGCTAAATTTGTCCCGATCCTCGTCGTTAATTCGAAACAAACTAATAACATTAATTTCCGTGGTGAGAGATTGTACGTTCAAGCGTACATATTTGATAGAAGGAACCCCCCCCCCCCTAACAGAAAGTAGAATTAATGCATAAATTACATCAACTCGATCCGTTTACACCGTTCCGGCGACTCCACGCGCTCTCACCTTTGACCATAACGTGTCAATGTTTACTTTTTCTAACGAGCACCCGATGAATGCGCCGGTAATGAAGATCATGGTAATTTCAACGCGAGAAGAGTACGCTGTGCGAAAATAATGAGCAAAAAACGGGTGTAAAAGTTCCGAGAAAGTTTAAACAAGCTCATACGAAATTAACTGGCTTTAGCTGGTGATTATAATGGCTCGCATAACGTAGTACTTTGGGACCAAAACTTTCTGGCCCCCTGGTGTCCCTAATGCCGTGTGTGTCCAACTTTACCACCGTCAAAAATTCCAAACTAACGCGCCGGACGCCGGCATTTGCGTGGTCGTGTTACACGTCCGCGACTATTTGGACGATTTTTAGACTATTTGCTAGGTCGAACAAAATGTAACATAAACAATTATCACAGTCAAATCTTCCTTTCTTTGATAATCAATTTTCCTGCTTCGCAAGAGAATTTTGCTTAACCTCTCAAATACGGCGCGCTCGTCCGCAATTTAGATTTCAAAATAATTGATTACACATGGGTCCCTCTAACAATAAAAACAGAGAAATCAAAGTAAGTTATTTGATAAAATAGAAATTGAAAAAACTAAATGTATGATATTGTGTGGTTCTCCAACTTTCTTGCATTTTACAGATGCTAATCAAATTTGGTACAATGAATATATTACCGTAAAAATTCATTTTAAAGCCTGAACAAATAATTCCGTCACCCATATATGGGTGACATGGCAGTGTCAACGTGTTAAGCGTAATAACGATAATAGAAACTCCGTTACTTGGAGTGCAACAACGCGTCCGAAAGAGCAGCCTGTTGGGAGAATCGACGGAGAGAAAACAGCTGAGAAGAACCGAACAGGGACGAGAAAGAGGGGATTGTCATCGTGCCGGCGAGATTATTGGCTCCGTCACAATTCGGACTAATTTAGCAGGGAACGAGGACACTTTCATCCGGTCCCCGGGCATGCATCGTCGATTGTCCCGTAATGTTCCATTGTGTTGGCGCGACGCGGTTGTCCTACGAGTCTGGAAACACGCGGCCGAATCGGCGAACAATCAGAGAAAGAGCAAGACGGGCCGAGCCAGGAAACTGGGGTTTGTCAAGAGGGGGTTGGGGTGGGGGGGGTGAGAGGGTGCGAGAGGGACCATGAAAGGTAAAAGGTGTCCGGGGGATGAGAGTGGCGCCACGGAGAAAAAGGTTGTGTCCCGAAAGAACGCGATACATTACTTGCGAACACAACGACGACGCGGCTCGGCGTCGCTCGTCGCCTGTACAGGACGTTTCATTATCGCTACCCTTAACTGCGCTGTTTTATATTCAGCTTCCGCTTCAACGCGAGCTTACGACGTGATTACGATCCATAACTCCTGGGACCGGCCGTCCAGCCCTGCCACGGCTTTCAATTTCCCCACCCGCAATATTGCTTGGCTTTTTTATATTACTCTTAAAACTTAAACAAGTTCCCGAGACAGGGGCCGACGAAAATTGAAGGATCGCGCGCCACTAGGTCGAAAAAGTTCGAAAGGTTTTAGCCGGATTAAACAGCCGGCGAGATGGCACTCCCGCGGGATCCTATGAAACTTTTTAAACGAATGATAATCTTGGATTATTTATGGGCAGACCGGCAAGCTTTGGATTTACACTTTCGCCCGGCGAAGATGAAGTCTGAAGAATCTTGCTTCTTTTTTCCTGTAAGTAGGACGTGTAACAATACTGTTTTATGTTACGCTAGACTGCGGAATTTAAGGATCGTTATACCATTAGAATGAATTCTTCCGGTTTTCGAGGGAAATAACAATTTTGTTGAAAGATGATTCACGTGTTCGCGATTATTATGAATCTTTGACTGGTTTGGGTTCCGATCGAATGACGGTCAGCTTAAATTATTAACTATCTACGATAGGAATTCTTTGAGTTATTCATTTGTTTATATATTTTCTTAACTACTTATGTCGGGCGATTTCCTTTTATTAAATGTTATATAGCGATATGCCAAAGAAGAACGTTTCCATTCGAATGACTGTGTTGATTGTGTGCACACATTTGGGAGACACTAAACTTTGATCGCGTTTAGAAATTTATTTTTATCGTGGTCTGTTCGAGTATGTGTGTTTTATTTGTTATTCTGCAAACGAACTAGTGACTGTAAACATCTCGAACGGGTTAACAAAGAATCTCGAAATCTCGGACCAGCGTGAGAGGAATAGCCTGTACGTCGAAGCTCGCAGCGTCACCTTCGCGACGACGATGAACCACCCTTTTAAACTCACCCCCCTCTTTCCCTCACACGCGTTTAGACAACAACCGCATACACGTACGGAACTCGTGAGCACGATCCCTCGTACACGTATGTAAGTACGGTTCAATCTAACCTCACCCTGCGCTCGTTGTCATCCAGTACTTTGAATTTCGACCAGCCAAGCAGATCCCTTGTCCCTTCTCCCTTCGCTCCCTCTTCCTTTCTTTCTCCCTTTCTCGCTATTATTCCAGCCCGATTTCGCGCGTTTTAACGGCCCTCTCTCCCTCTCGTTCCTCGCTGACATAGCCTCGAGTAAATTGAAACGGCCGTGAAACCGCAGAAAGCTCCGGCCCATTCAGTCGAGAGCCCGCTCACACGACCAGATCTTTTTCTCACTCTTCTTTTTACTTGCCAACTCGTGAAACAAAATTCACACGTTTCTACGTACCGCTGATTCGACCTAATTAACCCTCGTATCAGTAACTCGGGTACCTCTAGATATCAACTTTCAGTTTGTCCTAATAAACTTTGTTGCACGTTCCTGTTGTCGAATGGTAAAATTAATACAGATTCCTGCTTTTCTCCGATAACCGTTAATTTATATTCCAAGCAGAAAAGAATGCCACGAAACTATAAAATTTGAGTACAGCGTTCGGGAACGCTGAACAAAATTTTGAGATAATGAAATAAGGGTGGATGAACGTATTTTTAAGTTCTTGAGATCTCGAACAGAAAATATAACAATATATTAGTGATACAGCCTCGTTAAAATCGCGATTCGTTGAATTTAAAAGATAGATAGGATTTATTAACTATTAATACAGAACTTTAACTCTGAAACTCTCGGGTTCGTTAACTTTCGTACGATTTTACGGGATTCTTTAGTTCGGCGTCTGTTTTATTTAAAACAATAATAGAACATATATTCTCACAATGTGTTTCACTGAATCATCGGTATTACAGTCTCTGAAAAATGCATTCTCTTGCATCAATCGTTCGAATAAGAAAGAAATGGCCGGGCAGAGAGCAAGAAAGAGAGAGAGCTACGTTTCTCCAGATAAAGCGAAGGAAAATGTTCCATTTATAAATCAGTTCGGTTTCGCCATAAAATGCCGTCCCTTTATCGTGCGTTCATTAATTGACATGTTCGATTGACCCCATAGTCTCGCTTGTCACGTTTATCTCCCCTCCGCTTTGTGACGCGACGCTGTTTCAAGAGATTGCAGCGTTCGTGTAGCGGTGGCTCTAATAACACGAAGAAGTTGGTTTTGCAACAAACAGTGTCAAGCTTGTTACCGTAATTCAAGTAGGCTGTCGTCGTGCGCAGAACGTGGCTCCCGTTCGAATTTTCTGGTAATACGATTCTAGTGCAGAAAATTATCGTTGCGCCGATGTGATTGTACTTAATTGCACCTCCTTCCGTAATACGCCGACGAATATACGGCTAATCACAGTTTGGAAAGGTCGAGAAAGCTCGCGTTAAAACAACCGAGAATATGCCATACGCGTTGCAGTTAAACGTTGCTCCGGAGACTCGAAAATACAAGAGTTTGAGATTCGCTTGTCTGTTAACCCTTAGAATTCAAAGAGTAAATTAAAATTTTTATTCATATCCATTTATTCAGAGATATGATAAGTTACCTAAAAAATGGCAAAAAGTACTCAAACAAAATGGAAAATATGTTATCGAATAAATCTATGAACCTTAGTTTTGTCTTTTAATTTTAATTTGAAAACGCTACGAACTTTCGTTCCAACCCGATATTTTTTACATTATTAAATTTGTTTGTGTTTAATAAATTACTAAACATTTCAGTATTTTACGAGTAAATTGCACCATTTTCATATCATGAATAAATATATTCAGTCTGGGAAAAAAGTTCGTGGCGTTTTCTTACACTGTGAAAATGAATTTATTTAAACCTAATATGCTCCATTGTTATCAACAATGTTTCAGCCCAAAGTACACGGCACAAATTTTTTCACAAGCCTGCACAGCCTTCTTCCCTTTTGTCGTAATAATATTGTAAAATATAGCGCAATTTTTCAGTATTTTTCTCCATTTTAAAACTCAAAAAACATTCCAACTACTTCACCAATTTCGATGTTTATACACTCAGAGTAACGCTCGAAGTGTCACCTTTCCAACGAGCGTTTAGTGGTGTAGCTGCGATCTGTGTTTCCAGAGTTATTTGCAATTGAAGTCGTCTATCAGGGAAAACGCCACGAACTTTTTCGCTGACCCAATATATAAAAGGGAAATATTCTAGGTCGCGCGGAAGAAACATTTCGTTTTGGAGTTGAAACGGCTTCGAGTGCAAAGGGTTAACATTGTTTTAACACGTTGACTGCCATGTCACCCATACAGTCGAGTCGGAAAGTAAGTTAACATGTGGTGATATGTAGGCATTGAATATGATGAATAAAATCAAGTTATTGTATTGTTTTTATTTAGGAGGTGTAAGGAAATAAACAAATATGTTAGTAAAACATATGTTATCATTATTAAAGATTAAAGACATGTCATATTCATTTGCCTGCATACACCAGTCGTTAACTTACTTTCCGACTCGACTGTATATGGGTGACGGAATTATTTGTCCAGGTTTTAAAATGAATTTTTACGTTAATATATTCATTGTACCAAATTTTATTAGGATCTGCAATATGCAAGAAAGTTGGAGGACTACTCAGTATCGTACATTCAATTCTTTTCAATTTTTATTTCACTAAATAACTAACTTTGATTTGGAGATTTGAGACTTTCACGGCCCGGCATCATACAGTTGTATCTGTTGAGGCTTTCGGGTGTAAGCCGTGTCCTAGAGGAAGAGATTTCCCAACGTTTCGCCAGCATTGCAGCTAGCTTCATCAGGGGGTCGGAAGACACACTGATTTTTTTAATTGTTCGGCCGCCCAATTAAAAAGTCAACTTTGATTGGTGCTCACCGAACCGGAACAATGAGCGAACCCACTATATAAGTGGAACGTAATGCGACACACATCAGTATCAGTGTGTCTTCCGACCCCCTGATGAAGACCAGAACAGATATAACTTTGATTTGATGGAATTTTTGAGGTTTCTAATTTGGCAGTCAAAGTGTTAAAGAGATTCCCAAAAATCGAGTCGACCGAGCAAGCATCGCGGATAATAATCAACGAGGCCTCGGTGTTCGTCGGAGTTGCGCAGGCTAAATCACGGAGGAGCGAGAAAGAAAGTTTCTACTGAAAATCTTCGGGCACGTCGAGCCCCGAAGCGATATCGAGAGATCCGTCCGAAAAACTTTAATCAGCGGCTGCCGCAACAAGTTCCGCCGGAAGTTTAGCTCCGGCCGGCGCGGCGCGCGGCGACCGGTCGAAAAATTAGTTCGGCTTGATTAAAACTGCACGCGGCCGGCTCGCAATTAAACGCCGCCGGCCGAGAAAAATGTAAGCCCGCGTTAATTACCGTTCGGTGTCCTTGGGGAAGGGGGAGAGGAGGGCGAGAGGAAGCAGCGCGTAACAGGAATTTAATAACACGCCACCGGGCCGGGACACCCCGTAGGAATGCGCGGGGTTGGTGGGTCACGCGACAAGCCGCGACACCCTCCACCCCTCCTGCCCCCGCGAGTATCGATCAGACAGGGTTAAACGGTGCTCGGCGTGATTTAATAGCGAGCCATTCGTCTTGGTTGTTTCAGTGTCACGCGTGCCCGTGGATCGCCGGCGCAAATCACCACGAGGAGTCTTCCAGCCAGCGATCGGCCGGCGCTCATTGATGCACCACCGGCGATCGATCCGCGACGGAAGTGACGTGGCAACGACCAACGACCACGACGAGGACCACGTCTCGCCGACCACGAGATCTCGCTGGACGTGAGTACATCCTTTCTTTTCTGTTCACTATCTGTTACGTACAATGCCGCTCATAAGTCTTAGGACACCTCTGGTTTTTGGTAAAACTCTGGTATTTCGTATAGATTATGAACCTTAACCTTGAACTGTATTAACCCTTTGCACTCGAAGCTATTTTAACTCCGAAACGAAACATGTACTTTCAAGTAGAAAATATGCTCCGAATAATGTCGTATTTGGTATCATTTTAATCCGAAAAATTCTGCAAATATATCGGCGAAAGTCTGGTAAAATAATAATTAATAATAAAGAAGAGTTTTGTTATTGGATATAGTTATACAACTACCCTAGTAGCACAAAATATTGTATACACATTCATATAATATTAAAAAGAGATTCAATCTTTTTTTAATATTCGAATACACATACAACATTTATTTTATATTAAGTAAAAAATATTTCTTTTTAAATATTCAAGAAATATGTATTTCATGTTACGAGAAAAATATTTTTTTCTAAATATTAAATAAATCTTTATTTCATATTAGAAGTAGAATATTTTTTCGTAATATACAAATAATATTTATTTAATATCATGAAAAAAATATTTTTTCTCATTATAAAGTGAATCTTTATGTAATATTAGAAATAGAATATTTTTTTTAAGTATGCAGGAAATATTTTATGTTTATCATGGAAAAATAATTGTTCCAGAATATAATGCGAAGTAAAATATTTTTTAAATATCTATTTTATATTCTCTGAATATTTAGCTTATATGTTCTAAACATTCAATTTATATTTCTTGAACATGTATACAATATTAGATCTAATATTTATCTAATATTAAAAAGTGTGGCTCAAAAAATATTTTTCCAATATTCGAAAAAAATATCTATCTAATATTTTTGTGCTACTAGGGTATATTAGTTGTAGAGTCTATAGGTATACCTCCTCATGGGGTATACCCCGCGGTGGTGTGGGTAGTTCCAGTAACCTTTAAACGCGAGGCTTGCAGTGACTTATATCGGGGATTCACTGTTAACCTATCCTGTGGCGTTACAGAAGTAACTGTGCCTCAGCAATTAGGTCACGTTTTCATTAGAAATATACACCATTGCGAATGGACCAGCTGGACATCTCCCTCTGATCATCCATCCGCCTTAGATGATTGATACTTGACTCTTATCATGGACAGCGGAGATGCTTGTTCTTGGATATTGTGCTGTTCGACCATCGAGAAACCCATAAACAGGACAGACATGATTAGACATTAATGTCTTCAGTACTAGGAGTATTATGGCCACATCTGCTCCTTGGAGTAACGAGGCGTTAGTCTATACACCTCCAGATGTTATGGCGTTGACCATTACGAAGAGAGGTCGGATGGTCAGTGAAACAGGCTGGGTCCCTTAACATGATTGAACACGGCTGATCAACCGTGTTCCTTTGAGCCAAAGGAGCTCTCGTAATCGTCACGAGCTACAAGCATTTGATACCTAATCTATCCCGGTCCCGTCGTTATCCGTTGAATATTTCATGTTTTCTTATTCTTCGGGCGTGCTCGGCGACACGGCACGACGATCCGGCTGCATGAAAAAACCGTCGCGGGATCAGCAAGTCAAAGGGTCGGTGTAACGATTACGGAAGAGCCGCGAATGACAAAGAAGATTTATTCATCTGCCGGCGAAGTAGAGCGCGGGGGTAGAAGCTAAGAGGCAAGCAAAAGACAAACAGAATAGGTTCGTAGACCGTTTTCGTTATTCATGAGCCGACATTTCCTCGGCCGGTCGCCGATCGATTCCCGTCGACGACGTCCAAGCATACACATCGATATTGATGTTAGAAGGAATCATCGAAGCCAGCTCGACCCGTCGACAGTAATTTCAAGTGATGAGACAAAGCGGAATGAAATCGCTCGTACGAGTCAATATTTGCGCGCAAGGAGACACCTACGAACGCGAATAATTCAAGCGTGTACGTTCTGCGCCGCAAATTTAAATTCCCCGCCTACCGTTCCCCACAGCCGCGTATCGATTCGCGCTAAAAATACATATATCCTTCCCTGAAGTAGTCTGCTGATGTTACAATCTTACTTCCCGGCGATTCTGGCATTCGTTCAACGTCTGCGTTTCGCTGGAACTAGAGCTAGCAGAGCTAGCTTCCGTTCGTTCTCGAAAGTTTGTAGATAAGTTAGTATAATGAAGTCTACTCATCTGCAATGACAGATATTTCTAGAAATTCTGTGATAATTATATCCTAACAATCTATTCTAACGATACACAGTGTGTTCGACAACAGGTTGGGGGAAAATTTAACACTAGATTGCCTAGTGATCGGGTATAGTGATTTCTCTATATATACCTCTTTTGGTCACGGCAAACCGTCCCTTAACCCCTTGCCCTACAATATCGTGTCAGACTCGTGATGAAGATTCTGAACAGAGACTAATAAATATGTATGTTATTAATTTCCTTTAAACCGAAATAAAATTCTATCTTGTTCTAGATGGTGTATACCCTTTGGAGAAAACATAGGCATACAATAAATATAAACTATCTCTTTTTTCTTTGAAATTCTGAACGATGAAGAATTTCTAATCATTATAATCACAAAATAAATAGTATTGCAAGGGGTTAAATTTTCTCTCGCTTGTCGTCGAACACCTTGTATATAGCAATAAAATCGTAAATAGGTCAAATTGACTCGCTCCGGCAATCTAGTGCTGAGGGGTGGTTTTCTATGAGAATATAAAACGAGGGGTAAAAGAATTGCGATTTCGGATTCGTTTTAAAAATATTTGTAACAATTAAAAATCCGCCTAAAGTATTACAACCTGAACAACAGAGGTGTACGTTGGGCATGTGATGGATGCGCGCGATAGTCGTGTATGAAATGACATGTTTACCTCGGTTGTCATTGGGGATCCAGACCGTCCGTGACCTACCCAACACTTTAGGCGGATTTTCAATTGTTAATAACTAAGAAAACGAAGCCGACATCGCAACCGTTTCATTCTTCATTCTCGTTTTATATTGTCATTTAGGACTACCTTTTTCCTGCCACTTCTTGTCGAACACCCTGTACAGATGTTCTAATAATCTAGATATTTCTAGAGCAGCCATTGGCACGGATGGCTCTGTATAGGATACTGCTTTTAGGCTTCGCCAAAATCGAGAGCAACAATACCACGCCTCCTACCCGGACACTCTACGCGAAAAGAGCGAGATAGTCATCTGCGCTGTAATCTTGGAATACTCGCAGTTGGAAACGAAAGATTCAAATAGAATCAAAATAAAAATATTCCTAAGTCAATTGTATGGGGGAAACTAATTTTTTTCCAGAGAGATAAGGGTGCCAGTATATTTAAAGAAATGGTTGAAAGAGGAAAAATTGATTAGAATGACGCGGTACAGATTGGGGAATAAAATGAGGGGAGGGAGATATTGGGAGGGGGAAGATGAAAGATGGTGCAGAAGGTGTGGGCTAGAAGAAGATGGATATTGGTGGATGACGGAGGGGGAAAGAGGTGGAGGGAAAAATTAGAAAAAGAAAGAAAGTTCAAGATGAAAAATGGGAAGGAGAGAGGGGGGATAATGGCAAGGGAAAGAGTGGAAGGATGAGAGAGAGAGAGAATGAGAGAAAAGAAAAAAAAACGGGAAAATGACAATAATATAAATTGCAAACGGTTCCCCTTTGTAACCCGTAAGGGAACGAATAAATACTCGTAAATAATTTTTCATTCAGTAACGAAAGAATCAATGCTTCTAAAGCCTTTGCAGTTTTTACCATAAACGGGTGCAGTCTACTCCCAAGATACATTATAATGTGTCGGGTTATAACCTGAGATGTAAGCACCACTCTGAAGCCGACTGTTAAAACCAACGACTTCCGCGGTAACCTAACATAATCCGAAGACAATAGACTCTAAACATCCGAGGCGGCCGAGAGTTCCCTCTCCACGAATTGATTTCCTATTTCAACAGCGTCCAGTAAGGGAGGTCGCACATAGACCACTATCGACTCTCAATAGTCTCCCCGCTCGCAGCACTATCGCAAGAGCCAGCGTGCAATTTCCGCAACAGAGACGCAGAAACGAGCCGAACGGTCGCCTGGGGACGTCGGAAAGTTTGAATTTTCCGCGTGCATCTCGTAGCTTTTTGGTCGGCCGGTTATCAAAAGGCGGCAGAAGCGGAGAAAGAGAGAGAATGGTTCCAACGCGGTTTCCAGACGCGGTCCAGATCCCGTCAGCCGGGGAATTTCCTGGTGCCCAGTGAACAATGGCCGTGGTGGATTCGATTTCGCGCGGGAGAATGCACAGTGGGCCATGAGCTCTCAAAAACGAAGTAGAAAATCAACGTAAGAAAAACTAACTCACTGCTCAGCGATAGTTGAAGTTACGGGTTACAGTGATTTCTCTATATAGGGGAGAGTTGCCAAATGCGTATTGGCCACCTAAATCGTACCATCTCTTTTATTTAAAAATTAATGCATTTTGATGCCTCTTGGTGGTAAAGATATGAACTTTTATTTATGTCGATAAAGTAGGACCAAAAAGTCATTCGCATGAAGTGTTGTTTTGTGAATGACAGAAGCACAAAGAAATCAGGCAAGTCTGATGTCAATTTTAAACGATTTTAATCGGCTGAATTAAATATAAATCTACAGTTTCTGAGGTAGTCTTATATATTTTTGAAAACTAGCTATGTTCTATTATTTATTTCTATTTAGTTTATAAAACATGCTGATAATGTTTTAAAGGTTAGCTTCAATTATTTAGCGGGACGTCTTTTTCCTAAATCGTACCACACTGTGGTTTCCTAAATCGTACCAGTACGATTTAAGATACTGTTATTCAAATTTTACCGCGAAAATAAACGATTTACAATATTTCAAATTTTTTTAGCATGGGAAAGTAGCTCACAGTAGCCCCTATAAAAAGGAATTAGTTGCAATGAAAACAAAACAAATGAAACAAAGAAAAATTGATTTCACGCCTTCAACCAGCACCGCTGCTCCAGTTCTCGTAGAAGTGGAGAATGAAAACGATTGGTTCTGTTTTCTTTGCAATAATTCTTATTTAGAAGACATGATCCAATGCTTAAAGTGCCAAAAGTGGGTACATGAAGCTTGTGGAGGAGTTTTGAAAAAAGACAATATTTATTATTGTCCTAGTTGTATTTAAGTTAAGTAATGTAATATTTCATTTTATTTTTATGTTGTATTGTATATTAAACTGAAATTAAACGCAAAATACAGTTTCTCTTATGATTTCTTTGTATCTTTTTAATCCAACACATGAGGTACAATTTTGGAAACCGACTGGTACCATTTAGGATACCGGTTGCCTAAATCGTACTGTTTGCATGATCGTATAAAAGTGTTCATATCACAATGATCTATCAATAAATATTTAAAAAATCATATTAAATTGCAACTTCGATAGTTAATACATAGATGCAAAACATAATTTTTGCTCAAATTCCTACTAAAGAATATATAAACTGCCTTCGAAATTAAGTGGTACGCATTCGGCAACTCTCCCCTACAGTGACCAGCAAAAGTGTAAACGCACTTCCGGTAGTATTACATGAAACGCGACAATACAACCTATTTTTCGATTGAATGATAAAGATCAGGTACTAATCATTACAAAGCGAACAGCATAAACAAAACACAACAGTTTATTATTTATTTTCTCCATTTTCCTTTTTCTTTTTTATACTGCTTCTAGCCTGCATGGCATACTACCTATTAAATTTTTTATAATTTCCGGCTCAATGTTGTACAATTCTTATTCTGTTCTTACCCACAATTCATGAACACCTGAAGGTAGATTTTCATATTTTGCTAACACGGCCTGGGTATTTTTCCTGGACGATACATGACGCTGGAAAAATCCAATTTGTAGTGTACTTTTCTTTTTGCCATAATCTTGAACATTTTTTAAGAAATTGTGTATTGCTTTACGACTTCTTTGTATTACTTTCGATATTTTCGCTACTGATAACTGTTGCTGTTTTAGTTCAAGAATTTGCTTTTTCTCAGACTCGCTTAATTTATTTCCGCGTCCCATACTTACATACAATATTGTACTGTAATCTTTACTCGTTGATAGATCATGAGATAAGCAATTTCTAAACATATTAACACGTTGACTGCCATGTCACCCATATGTGGGTGACGGAATTATTTGTCCAAGTTTTAAAATGAATTTTTACGCTAATATACTAATCGTACCAAATTTTATTAGGATCTGTAAAATGCCAAAAACTTGGAGGACTACTCAATATCATACATACAATTTTTTTCAATTTTTATTTCATTAAATATGTTACATTAACTTGATGGAATATTTGAGGTTTCTACCCTAATAGCACAAAATATTGTATACACATTCATATAATATTAAAAAGAGATTCAATCTTTTTTTAATATTCAAATATACATGCAATATTTATTTTATATTACATAACAAATATTTCTTTTTAAATATTCAGGAAATATCTATGTCATGTTACGAGAAAAATATTTTTTTCTAAATATTAAATGAATCTATTTCATATTGGAAGTAGAATATTTTGGTAATTATTTACATTTGGGGCTTCCTCACCGATTTTGATGACCTTGAAATATGTTGTCAAGGTCATCATTATGAACAACTTTTTCCTATACATGTTACCGCCGCTCAACTTTAGTTTCCGAGATATTCGCAAAAAAGTTTTAACATCTCAAAAAGTGATCGGAGTAGATATGGGTTAGAATTGAAGTTGCAAAATAAGAAAGAAAACCTTGCATCCAATATTCTACATGCGAATAATAAAATATAATACTAATGTACTACAAACTACATTATAAAATACTAATGTAAAGTGTACTTACTTCTGAATCTTCTGTATCTCCATCGGATCCACAGCACACAATTATTGACTCACGAGAATAGGTCCGAATAATTGAACAACACTCACAACACACACACACAACACACTTAACGAAATAGTGACAGCAGACGAAAAGATGTTACTCCGACCACGAATAAAATAATACTGCGATTTTAACCGTCCCCCTCCCACGGACGTGTGATACGAAAACAGGGAATTCCGGGAAATAGGGCCGGCGCCCCGCCATAATTTTTTTTACCTTGGTTTTGTATCTAGTGTTTATTGACGCTCAGCGTCTAACCTGCCTAGGATAACCTGACCGTACCACCTGCGTGGAAGGGATCATTGTTAAAATCGCAGTATTATTAAATTCGTGGTCGGAGTGAAATCTTCTCGTTCGTTGTCACGATTTTATAAAATGTGTTGTGTGCGTGTGTTGTTTAGTGATTGTTGTTCAATTATTCGGATTTATTCTCGTGAGTCAACAATTGTGTGCTGTGGATCCGACGGAGGTACAGAAGATTCAGAAGTAAGTACACTTTACATTAGTATTTTATAATGTAAGATTAGTATTCGTATGTGGAACATTGGATACAAGGTTTTCTATCATATTTTGCAACGTATATTAACGATCATTAATGATTTGGTATATAGTATAATTTAATGTGGTTCAAATAAGATACTACTTTAAATCAAATATTTTTATTTTGACAACCAGATAGATAAAATGAAATATTTTTATTTTGTATTTCAAATATTTCCTTGCAATGAAAATAAGTTGAGCAAGTAGTTAATATTATAAATCATAATTTTTAACATGAGAAGCTATAATAGTTAGCAAAGTATTATGTGTAGTTTAATTACGAATATGTAACATGTTGATAAACAGACTACAATATCGTAACAACATTACAGGCAACAAAATATCATAAAAATATAAGTTACAAGTAATACATATTCATAGTTTCTAATTTTTGTTATAATTTGAAACTTCTTAAATTTGAAAATTTTATTGAATGTTTTTTAAATATTGAATTTATATTTTTCAAATATTGAATTCACATTTTTTTAATATTTACTTTATATTTTTTAAATATCTAGTTGATATCCTCCGAGTATTTAGCTTATATTTTTTAAACATTCAATTTATATTTCTTGTACATGTATACAATATTCAGATCCAATATTTTTCTCATATGAAAAAATGTGGCTGAAAAAATATTTTTGCAATATTTGAAAAAAATATCTATCCAATATTTTTGTGCTACTAGGGTAGTTTTGCAGTCAAAGTGTTAACAGAGTGTGCTATCATTTCGACCTCAGTATGGAACAGTTTTTCTTTGTTGTATAGAAACATCTACGACATTGTGACTTATTTCCAGCAAGCCGCATATTCTGAGCTCATAATGTTTTGATATTATACGTTACGGACGAAAAATTTTACATGCGTCATTGAGAAATTAAAGATAGCACACCTGGGCTATCTTTTTTACGAGGAGTGTATATAGAGAAATCACTGTATCTATTTTCTGGCGTGACTTTTAGCCACCTAGATTGCCCGTTTGCTCCACAGCGCGACGCGGACAAGGCCAGCTTTCAGCTCACGTTATCGAAATACAAAATTGACGCGATCGGTCTTAGTCGAGTGCTACAGAACAATTTTAAGGTGACGGCGCATCCGCTCTGTCGGTGGTAGTGGTTCGCGCTCTACTTATTTTCAATGGAGTCGCAGTGCAAATACCAAGGTGCTCGGGGGTGTCCACGCGACCGCAAACAGACTGAATACCTAATCACGCCCCCGGCGGGCGTTCGTGTACCGTTCAACCGGGCCAACAGAGAATTATCGTGCGGGTCGGATAAACAACAGCCGAAAGAGCATAAAAACCAGCGACACGCGGCGGCGCATCCGGCGTTGCAACGATGCGGCGTGGTGCATCGGCGTCGCGCGAGGACGAGTGCAACGGGTACGTGTCACTCACAGTTTGTGACATCGGCCGAGCGAACGGCCGCGCAGCCCGTTTATTTCGCCGTTATGTTGATTACGATCCGGTGCAGTATCGGCGCGGCGCGCATCTGGCCACCCCCAAAGGCACACGTGTATCACCGACCATTTATTCAATCCGGATTCCGTAAATTCCGCTTACAACGGTCTGGGAGCGGCGATACCATCGTGCCTCGCAACGCGATACCCCATAGATATTGTTCCAAAGGACTCTGAGCTAGAGGCGAACGTCAAGTAAAATAACCGGCAACCCGTGGAAACTGAACGCTCGGTTACAAGCAATTAGTGTTTACGTCACGCGTGGGCAATCGCTGCCCGCAGCATTGATGCCCATTAGCCCATCCGAAACTATCGCCTGCTACCTCCAGATGTCGGTCGCAGTCTTACCGGTCTATCCGTGTCAAGCAGATCGCTTGTTTTGCTTTCCATGCTTTCGAATAGAATTACAGGGAATTCTCGATATACAGTAACGAGCAAAACTGAACCAATAACCACAAGTTTTGTATAAATCATTATTTATTACTAGGAATATAGAAGAATAACGAAAAATCGCCATTATAATTATTTTTATCATGGTTAGAAGTAACTGAAGATTTTTTTTTCATTAATTAATGTCTCCTCGTTTAGCAATGGCAGCAAAAATAGACTGACTCAAACTTTTGTCGGAAACATTTTTTTGTCAGATGTTGAGTATCCTTTTATCGAAGTGTCCGAGGTTCTCCAAATGTTGGTTGTAATTTCGCGCGACACTTTAAGTGGAAATGGCAGCTGTTAGTTTAAAACCAGGGTGTTGAAGGAAGAAGAGGGTCTCGATTCTTCTGATCGAAAGGATGATTTCTCTTAATCATTTTTTTGCCCATTAGCCGGAGTGTTCCAGAAATCCCGTATCATCATTCAGCTGGAGGCTATCGCTTACTCCTCCAGCTGTTGGGTGCAGTCTTATCTCGTTTAGAACACGGAGTCATCTGTTTCAGCAGAGAATCAAGGTTCTAATCTTCATGCGAGTTTTAAGTTTTCAAGTTTTTCTATTCAAAAAATTCCGTGCATAGATGTAAAATTATACAAAGAATGGAAATCCAACGAGATACAGACGAGCAAGACGAAATTATGGAACATGTGGAAATGCGCTTTGAACTTTTTAGCCATTTCCGACAGCGATACTTCAAAGGGATAGAAGCGGCGAGTGAGATCATCAAAGTAGAAATGTCTTCTAAAGTCGAGCAAGGCAGAACTGACATGAACAAACGCGTATTTCCAAATTTTCCATATTTTTTCTATAACGAATACCTAGAGTAAAATGTAATCGATGAAATTAATACAGTGATTTCTCTATATATGTCGCCAAGACCTAGATGATAAACGTCGCGGAATTATCGTCTCCTGGACGATACACGACGCTGGCAACATCCGTATTGTTGACATATATCGAGAATTCACTGTATACGATGACGAAGAGCATACTCGAGACCTACAAAGTGACGTATCCCAAAGATAAATCGAACAACTTTATTCGATTCAAAGGTTAACATTCACAAGAATAGTTAACCCTTCCCGGTCCTATATCTAGCGAGACTCGACATTAGTTTCTGCACTATTACCGGTTTATTTCATGGCACTTGAGAACAATTGTACTCAGCTGTTCTACACAGAGACTAGAAAAAAGCAACATATCGGAATACAATTATATTATAGAATGCTGTAGCTACTTCTGAAATAATTTAAAACAGTGAAACCACAGACACTGTTATATTACTAATAGTTTGAATCTGTTAAACATATTAACAAAGGAAATGAATCTCTATTTTTCTCGAGTTTGATGCAACTCGGGTAAACAATGTTTAGTTTGCGCAAATACCAGCTGTGTAGTGATTACAAAATCCATTAGCGATACTGCGATGATAAAACAGCTGTATTCCTGGAGGTCACAGGTGAGCAGACACAGCGCGACCTATCCGAGTGCTCTGCAGTTCCCTTGCGGATATCCGTGGGCCGAGGAAGGAATCGTTCGTACGGAAATCAGGAAAACGGAGGCGACGAGGGACGGGGTTAGGCTAGTCGACGTTGATCGTGAAACAGAAAATGTATCGGGGACTAAAAGGGAACGTCCGGTGACCCCGATTCCGACGTCTTTTCATGCACGCACGCGGCGCGGCGACTGAAACGAAACTAGGATACCTCCCGGAAACACGTCACTGGGTAAACGGGTCCTCGGGCTTTCCCGTGGAAAAATACGGGCCGGGCCGGCGAAAATCGAAACGTCGGAGCCGGGCTAATCGCGATTACTTCGCGCCCAGCCAGCCCATCCATCGACCTTACCGATGGCCCGAGCTAATTGCGATTACTTCGTGCCCGCTACCGATCGCCGATGCGGCGTCGCGGTTAGTTGATGGCCTCTGCTAATAACGATTACACGCTAACCCCCATAGTTCCTGCTGCTCTATCCCCCCCTTCCCCCTCGGCTATCGATCGCAGTTCGTTTCACCGCCGCGCCGCGATGAGAAATGAAGTTTTGCGGAGAAGTCGCCGATGGGACGGCCAGCTCCCGGCCCGAGGACTTCTCGCGACGATTAACACGGTAACGACCGCTGACGTCTCTGTGGCGACACGTGAATCTCACCGGTCGCCAGCTGCTGACGCCATCCTGCCGTCAATTGTTCTGTCACCGCGTCGTCACCTTCTCGGATTAGTTCGTTGTCAGACTTATTGCTTGACACAGTTATATATCTGGGACTTGTTCGTAGCGATGGGCGCGACACAAGTCTTTCTCATGATCTTCAAACAATTCGATACTTGAGACTCCGTAATTCACGATAAGGTAGAGTGACTACGTTACCGACAAAATTAGGCCCCAAATAGTTTTACGTGCCTCAAGTTTTGGCACTGACGTTCCATCGATTCATCTTCTTCATGCACATCGAATAATCTTTTTCTTCCTTGAACAGCATTTTCACCTTTTCGATAGTGAAAAAGTAACATACACAAGCTCACGAAAATATTCGAACGCCCTTTAAACTAGTATAACTTGTTTTAAATTGCATCAAACAACTTGACATTTTTTAGCAATTGGTTTTTCAAATTATGTGCAAACAAGATTTTGAAAAAATTGTAATTGATAAGAATTACATGAGAAAATAAAAATGGCACACTGTTTACAACTTTTTTATTTGAGCCCGTAATGAAAATTTAAAATATCCGTTTTGTAGATCTATGTTAGTTATGTACATGCGGAAAATTTCATCGAAATCTTATATTCATCGAAATTTTATATCTATGAAACATATAAAAAAACAGGCCAAAGAGAAATCTACTGAAATAATCAAGAGGCAAGGGCTATTTAAAGGTAAAAATTACTTCCAAAAATTTTTCCGCGTCAGTTCCCTACCCTGGTTCTCCCATAAAAGACTTACGAGGTGTTTTACTAGTACGGTCAATAAGATGCGGGCGGATCATTATCATTGAGCCGCTTCGTTGGCGCGCGTAGGCATAATTTCTGAAGGTATGTATAGCTGTGATCAAATTAACGAAACTTTAAACCACGTCATATGGCAGTGCGAAAAATATGACGTCCAAAGGCTCAAACTTCTGGAATCTTTAGGTAAAATGGGCTACCGATTACCCCTGAATATTGACATGTTAATGTTAATGTTCATAGCGGAACCTAATATTAAGGCTTGCAGTTATATTCAGTTGTATTTCAAAGAACTATCTATTTAAATCATAATTACACCTTGTAACATTGTAATAACAACCTGTAAAATGGCAGTACCACATTGTAAAGTGAAATGGATCCATTTAAGGGTTTAAAGAGCTTCAATAAAAATATATACAAGGTGGTCCACCTAAGTAAGGCCACCTTAATATCTCCTCTAATTGTGGGGTTACAAAAATATTTTGTATGCTATTTGAATGGTTTGAAGAAACCATTCTATTGCAAAAAAATTTTTTTTCTAGGGTAATTTTTTTCGGAGTTTACAAGGTTATCGGTTTTTTTGCGTATAATTGTATAATTTTTTTTATTGCATCGTGTAGCTGATGTAAAAGTACGTTCAGTTATGTACATTACATGACCTTGAAATAACCTTTGAGTTCAAAAATTAAACGGAAACGATAAATTGTCTATCGAAACTTTAGAGACGAAGACGTCGTTCGGGAATCTGTAAGTGTAAATACACATGTTTACTATCACACTACGAATGACTTCTAACATCGCAGAAGTCTGATCATTTTCAAACAGTACGTCAGTTTATCGATATTATCCTTCGCGATGAGTTACTCAAAGCAAGAGAAAATTAATATGATTCTAATTTATGGCAAAAGTGATCAGTGTTTACGACAAGCTGTTCGCTTGTACGAGCGAAATTTCCTGAACGCAACTGTCCATCGCGTAGTACGTATAAAAAAGTGGTCAAACATTTTGTTGAAAGTGGTAGTGTCAATACGAAAAAGCGTACGCGAACCCATAATGTTACAAACCAATTAAATACGAGATTTATTATGGAAAAAGTTGCTGAAAATCCGCCAAATTGCGTTGCCAAATTTCATAATGGGGTTTCGTGATAGTGAACATGTTTATTTACTCATACAGATTCCCGAACGACGTCTGCGTCTCTAAAGTCTTGATAGACAATGTTTCGTTTCCATTTAATTTTTGGTCTCAAAAGGTCATTTCAAGGTCATGTAATGTACATAACTGAACGTATTTTTACATCAGCTACACGATGCAATAAAAAGAATTATACAATTATACGCAAAAAAAAACATCGATAACCTCGTAAACTCCGAAAAAAATTACCGAAGCAAAAAAAAATTTTTTGGCAATAGAATGGTTTTTTCAAACCATTCAAATAGCATACAAACTATTTTTTGTAGCTGTATATACATATAATGACAATGCGACTCTGTCAAGTGTGAAGTTGGCTTGGTCTGTTCGGGAAAAAACGAAACTACTTTCCGAACAATCCAGTAGCACACGAATCACAAATTAATTTCGCAATGAGCACATTACAAGCTAGATGTTCAAAAATCCATTGGTACTATTCGGTTGATTTTTGTTCAGTTTTATTCGTCACGCGAGGGGTTAAGAGGCTAATCACACGTGCACCGTGCCGGAAACGCGGTCGTATATCTCGAAATAAGGAACTCCGCGAAGATTACACGCGCCGGGGCTCGATGTAAATCGCGAGGGGAATTTTCATAAAGTGGAGATGTAAAAGCAGGCGAAAAGAAATTTATGCCGTTTTTACGCGAGCCTGTAAAGTTCTCCGAAAAGTCGCCGCGCCGCGTCGCGCCTGTGTCGTTCCGAGCACGGAGAACGTTAAACTCTTTACGGGGTCCCCTCCGCGCAACCGGTAATACTTATCTCGTCTCTGTCCTTTAACCCCGGATTTCCTTTGTTCGAAATTACATTTTTTCCCGATTAACGGCTGCCAGAGCGTAGGACTCCGCCTCGGCCGTAGATTGTAGATTCGTTCGCCGATATTTTTGTTTCCGACGCGCGGATGCTCGATCGCAGGCCTCCACCGATCGCGCCCGAAGGACCTACTAAACTCTAACCAATTTTACAGCCATCGTTACGGTATGAACTCGTAAAGACGAAATTCAATACCGGCCGTGGAACGGGCCCGTGCGACAATAAAATATTTATACACGACAACGACGCGGCTTCTTGCCCCGTTGTCCTCCTTATTTGTTTCTCGTGAATGCAAAAATTCAACGATCGATCCGCACGCGCGTGACAACGCGACCGCAATTTCTTTGTCCTTTTAATCGAAACCGCAAACGTTTGGTGCCTGCGTTCCTCGTATAACATCGTTTCCCGCAGCACTATAACGGATCCTAACTTTCTAGCTTTCGTTCCACAAAATAACTTTGTTGTTCTACAATTTTCGTAGGGATCGAAATATTGAGAGAATGTAAGGTGACATATTGTAGGGATGCGAGTGTGTATGTATGTATATACAGTATGTATGTTGTGTGTGTGTGTGCCCGCATATGTTTTGTCGTCGCGTGCGTTTTGGCAGTCGCGCGAGTGTGTGTCGGTCGAGCGAGAGATCTGAGCGAATCGTTAGCGAAATATATTATTTTAGGCGAAATCGTTATTGAATTATTCTACCCGATACGCCACACCTGAACACGTAGGAGTTTCTTAAAATATTCCTACAATATGGAACCAATCGGCCATCCACGAAACACGATAGAGCAATGAAATTATTAAAAAAAAAAAATTAATTTTGCGCAGCTTATTTACTAACTTAGTTCTTTGGGAATCATAAAGACAACACTGCCATAGAACACGATCTAAATCCTCGGGGCTATGATCACACTTACAACTAGGATCACTGACAATATTTTACTCGATACAGAGAGACAGCGAGGTTATAATGATTGGCCCTGATACGGTTTACTGTGGATATAAAACCCCTTTTGTTATAGACAGCAAGATTTTGAGCAAACCAGCGAGTTTCAAACAATCAACCCCTTGCCCTACAATATCGAGTCATACCCGTGACGAAGATTCCGAACAGGGTCTAATAAATATGTATGTTATTAATTCCCTTTAAACCGAAATAAAATTCTATTTCGGCGTTGTTAATGTACAGCTATTGAAGAACACATAGGCATACAACGGATACAATTTTTCTCCTTTTTTTAGGGAATTAACCGTAAAATAAACCGTAAGATAAATCTTAATGTAAGGGGTTAAACTAATGGACCATCGAGTTAGCAAGGTAAATCCTGAAAAGGGAGTATGCAGGCAGGTACACTGGAGGGTCAACGTATTCGAGTCATTTGTTATTCGGCTTCCAGTAGCTGAAAACGCAGCGAGAAATGTTGTCGGCTATTGGGGACAGCGTTGTCAACATCCTCCGTTTCCGAATGCGTTAAAAAGCGTCGTTGCTGGAATGGAAGGAAACTTTGAACAGTAGATATCCGAAGAAGAATGGATATCGTTTTACTTCGATGATTTAAGACGAAATATCGTGTATTCCCTGGAGGTTCTGTTCGAGCTGCACGACAACGTCGCCGATACTTTTGTTTATGCCGTTTCCGGCGTTTCCGTCGAGCATGAATCTCGCGATGGCGGCCGGTCTCTGAAGGGGATGCGATATACTGCCGCGGAAGAAGTCACGTTTCTCGCTTGTAAATCTTCATCGGACGAGAACGGGCTCCGCCGCGGCCCGAGAAGAGGTTAATCAACGAGTCGATCCGGCGAGATAGCCGGCCGTTATCGCGACCGAAAATATGGCCGCAGAAACCGCGCAATTATCGGTCCCGTGATATTTCAGATAACAGTCCGTCGGTTAAACAGTTGTCAGACTGCGTCCGCTCGGTTCAACAACGCGAACACGAACACGGCCGAGGTCGCTGTCCCGTTGCATCTCGGCTAAATAAATAGAATCCTCGCTCTCTCGCGGATCATGCATCATTTCGCGCCGGGAACCGTCGGCTTCGACTGCGAAGTAAATTTGAATTTATTTCCTGTTTCCGTCCGCCCTTTGTTCGCCGTCGCAGCGCGCGGCCCGAGTCATCCGACTCTGCCATCTTGAATTACGTGGAAACTGTTTGTTGAGCGAAAAAATATTTTCAACGAACATTCCGTCGTAAAAGGAACTTCGCACAATGGAGTCCGCGTACATTTTTACGCGAAAGCCAAGGTAAAAAGTGAAACGCGGTCTAGAAATATCTGTCGAACTGTACGGAACAACGTGTAAAAGTGAATAAAGTACACTGAAACAGAAATAATGACAAGATAATTATAAAATTCAGTTCTGTTACAATTTTCGTTTCGAACATTCTGTTCCATCTTCAGTTTCAACAGAGATATATATTTGCGTGTTCTATTTTTCATGGTTCACCCTATATGCGGCGCGTTGCGAACACGACAACGCGCTCGAAATATTGGGAGGGTAGTTCGGGAAAGGCTGGAAGGGTGGCGAATTGTTTGCGCGGACCACAAAGGACGAATATCATGATTAATTTAGTCGCCGAAAATATTCCAGGCGAACATGCTCTTTTGTACAGCCACTAAAAAGAAATCGGATTCGGCTAACGACGGAATACAATACAGTCGATGAATATTAATTAATCGCCTGCGATATGTGTCTCGCCGCGGCAAAAGAAATCTATCGGAAACCATTCTTTCGGATTGTCGGATCCAACTAACCTGTTCATGGTAATCGTGATAAATGTGGAGCACCCTGTGTTCGCCCAGAACAACTCACTTTAATCTGCAAATGGACTTATCGCGGGAAGCACCCGGAATCGACGGAGTTAACCATGAATACCATGGTGGAATGAGATCAGGACCGGTTCAGACGTTTTGCAGCCCCCTGGGAAAGGGAGTCCGCAAAATGTCTTCGTGGGAGGGGAGATGGCTGCTGCAATTATCTGCAATCTCAATATTTACAGTTTATTTTTACAGTTCCAAATATAAATTTTAGTTAGCTTTCTGCGGTGTGCTGTTAAATATTGATCAGAATTATTTTGTTATAACACGTGAGTCCTGCTTTTGTATGTATTACCGTTTATAATATTCATTTTATAGTATCTAATACTTTTGAATAAAATTCTTCTAAACACGGTCCAACTTAGGATACTTGTGGTACTAATTAGGAAACCGGTTCTCCAAATTGGACCGTTGAAACAGTTTTGAGAATATTTTTTTTTTTTGCATTCAGTTCCATAATGTTTCAGTCAGGTTTTTTACATTTATACAATCTACCGTAACGTTAAGACTGTCCTTAATTTATTCTGCCCGAAAATCGACGACGTTTTCGATGTATGGAGTACCAAATAGTCCAATATATACAGGGTGTTAATTTGAAAACTTTTCAGCCGAATATCTCGCAAAGTATTAAAGATATTTAAAAAAAAGTTTGAAACACGTGTCCAAGGATTACGAGGGGGAAACAGGGGGACGGTATCAGCTTTTTATTCGAGTGGCGTTTTCAAGGTCATTTGAAGGTAGGTCAACTTTGTCTTTTCAAATGTAACGCTATATTTTTTATTATGGGATCTTATTGTATGTAAAAAGACCAGCAATTTTCGTAGGATACTTTTTTTTATCCGTGCACCAGTTTCTCGGAGATATTGTGGTCCAATATAGGGAACGTTCATTTCATTGAAACGCAATGAAATTCATGAGAATCACTCTCCAACGTATGTGTCGTGCTAGAACGTCTTTTAACAAACACGCGACAGGGGGCGGGGAATCGCGAGCCACTTGGTTGCGCGAAATTGGGTCGCGTCTCGAAAATCTGGTCCCTACATACATTTCCCCGAGACTTTACGCCGACGACGGTAACTCGTTCTAGCAACGTGTGTTTACGTCGCGTAAATTTCCCGATAAATCCGCGACTATGCATTAAAAGCGAATCACCCGTTGGATATCGGGGGTTGTTCTTCAGCTGGTGGAGTCGGCTCGAGCCGGGCGTCTTAGAGGCTGCCACGACCGGGGACAAAGCATTAAGCCGTTCGACTCGTCTGGACAGCGGCAGCAGATGCCCCAGGAACAGGCAGCTGTTACAAATTCCTAACAAGGAGACGCAATCTCACGCTAGATCGACGCACGCTCGCACGGGCCAAGTTGTGCAGTGGCAGGCGTGCGCGCCGTAATTTTTAGCAATCAGCCCCGGCCCGTTTCCCCCGGATCGCCCCTCGGCCACCCCCGCTTCGTTTTCTCCGCGTAATCACGACCACTCGGGCAAACTTCTTTGCTCGCCAGCCAGGCAAACAACTCGTAACTCCTTCTCCCTGACATCCCCGCAGCCCTTTATCATTCGGAAAAAGTTCTCCGCCTTGGAATACGTATTCGAGAGGACCCCCTCGCTCATTCCTCAAAGTGAAAAACGCGTATCGATAGTGACAGTGGTCAAAACCTGCCTGCCTCCACGAAGTCACGCCGAAATTTCGAAAAAACTATTAGGAAAAATAGGCGAAGAAATTGAAAATTTTCGAATCGCGTTTTTAGCCCTTTGCACTCGGAGCTATTTTCACTCCAAAACGAAATATTTCTTCCGACTTGGAATATTTCCCTTCTGTGTATTTTCTTTTTTTTTTCCTGTTCTGCATACGAAAATGGTGCGATTTACTCGTACAATACTGAAATATTTAGTAATTGATTGGACACAAACAAATTCAATAATGTAAAGAATATTTTGAATAATGATACAGTTATTTTCAGTGGTGCCTTACGGTCGCCATTCGAGTGCTAAGAGTTAGTATGTTCCCGATGGAATTTCCGTGCGTTTTTACGGTGAATAAACATTTAGAAAATGAAACGGCGAATAAAAATTTAGAGAATGCACTTTAAGATCACGTCGAAATTTTGAAAAACCGATTCGAAAAAGTCGGCGGAAATATCGAAAATTTTCAAATTGCAATTTTAATATGTTCCCGATGAAACTTCCGATCGTCTCTACAGTAAATAAAAATTTAAAGAATGCACTTTAAGATCGCGAAGGTTAGAATTGCTTGCGTCCACGAAAAAACAGAAATTTCTAAAAAGCGATTGGTTAAGATTAACGAAAGATCGAAAATTTTCAAAATGTTCCCGATGGAATTTCCGAGCGTTTTCACGGTGAATAAAAATGTGAAGAATGCACTTTGAGATCGTGGAGGTTAGAATTGCCTGCGTCCTCAAAATCACGTCAAAATTTTGGGAAACCAATTTACAAAAATCGGGGAAAAAATCAAAAATTCTCAAATGGCGCGTCGAACGTGTTCCCGATGGAATTTCCGAGCATTTTTATGGGAAATAAAAATTTGAAAAATGCATTTGAAGATCGCAATGGTGAGAGTTGCCCGCGGCCATAAAATCACAGAAATTTCAGAAAAATCGGAAATTAACGAGAGGAGACTGGACTTTGTGACGGGTGCGTTTGTCTAAGTCTAAAGCGTTGTTTCGGGGGTTCTTATAAAATTTCGTTGCCACTTGGCTAGACTGGCAGATCTGTTAAAACGCCAGCTGCGGAATTACGTGGCGGGGTTGATATTAATCGGTCCAGACGGCGATTTCTTTCGCGATGTCTCGTGTCCGTGCGAACCGGCGATTTAAACGCGAGCCGCGCGGCGTGAAACCTAAAAAGCGTGCCGCACGTAAAGCACGTTTCCGCGGCCGCGTATAAATCCGTCACGCGGCATTATTTCCTCGCTCTCTCCCTTTACTACCGGCACGGAACTATCTTGCGTGTTTTGTAAACGACGGCACGTCGAATGCACGCGACGAGTGTCACTCGCTCGGACGAGCGCTCGTTCGTGCTGCTCGGACGGGCCGCGATATGACGGGAATTATGGTCCTTCGGAAGATAACGCGAACTTACAGGATCCCGTGGCGAATCCGCGCACGCCGAATTTAGTTTAGATTCGCGCGAGCTCTCGGGAGATCACGTTGACGCTGTCTGGTCTATCGGAATTAGGCTCGCGTGACGAATCTAACTCACCTCCTTACCGTGAAAACTGTACATCGAAACAACCGGAGATTAATGTGTTTAGTCATGATTTTAAAACCATAATCACATCAATTCCAATAAACATAGAATTTGGCAATGGATTGGCTAAAACAAGTTGTCCGAATACTGAGCTGGAAGAAGAGCTGTCAAAGAACAATGTTGTTTTCCAAATGTACTTTTTACATTTTTAGTGTAAGCCCGCATTAAAAAGTTGTAAGATACAACTTTCAGTACTTTCTCTGTAATTTCGACCAATTGCAATGTTAATCAAACATTTTTCTCACGTTATGTAACGCTCCAATTGTTCTAATTTCTAAAAAAAATTCAAGTAGTATAGTCAAACTTTGACAAACTCATGCGATTTTTAAGAATGTACGAATATTAGTTGGACTCACTGTAGAACTCGACTGAGATCTGAAATGCTTGAATAAAAAAAAAAACAACCGAAGGTACGCTAAAAAGGAAGTCGAATATTTGCATTTGTATCGCGTGTGCGACGTGTGCTGTGTGTATATTTAATGTTTGCATAATGTGCGTTCATTGGTTATCGAAGAGTGTACCGGGGTCGATGAACTCGATTTTCCTGAGTTTACAGAAGAGTCTATGAAAAGTTCCAATAACTAGGCAGCGGTTATCTCTCATCGACACGAGTAACTAGCCGGACGAGTCCCGCTGATAGGCCTATCGCGACCCGCTCATTACCCGTAATAAGAAAAAGAATTGCCAAGTAGTTGCCGAGTAGTTTAGTCAAACGAACTGATTAAAAAGTAACGGTGCAATTTATCTGTCACGTTCGCCGGTGGTATTTCCACCGTGGCGGTTTCTTCCCGGTATCAGCTGATCGGCCGGTCGCTGCAGAGTGGCATTACCATTCGGACCTGGCGCTAAATGCCAGTAGCCAAGCCCCCGGACATCTGGTTTGATCGATGGTTTACCGGCGATCATTCCTTTCCCCTCGATCAATTTCATTACTCTTGACCGCCAGGCCGGTGGATCCGATCCATCGTAAAGGAGCTAGCAGATTCATCTCAATTAACCGGCGTTATTACACCGGAACGGGTTTCGGTCTCGCTGCACGAAGTACCGCGAGAAACTGGAAATGACGGACCGGTCCAAGTTAGTTTCCGTGGACGGCGTTGCAGTTGCAGTCGCAGTCGCAGTCGCATCATGGGAGGCGGCTGCTCGGTCCAGCCGGTGTGCTCGTCGCCTCTGAATATACCCGGCGAGATAACGGGGAAAATTTCAGGGTTGTCGAACGGGCTCAGGAGAAAGGCCGTATCCCACATCCCCGGCACCGACGATAATAATTTCCTGGCCGAGCATGTGTCTGCGCGCTGCGTTTCCATGTGCGCGCACACCCGCGCGTCGGTTACCTAAGTAACGCGGGGCCGGCCATCATTCGGAAGATGGAAGTTGGTATGAACCGTGCGGCTCGATGGAGTTCATTAATTATGAACACAAAAGCGTGTTTCAGTGCAATTTTCAACCCCGCAGTAGCCATTGTAACACGCGCATAATACATCATTATTATTTCGTTTCGTAATGGGACTGGCCGGTTGCGCGAGTCTGCGGCGCGCTCCGCCTGCGAAAGTAGTCAGAATTAAATGCGGAACGTGTAAATTGAAAGCTGACAATGATGGAGAATTGTACACGGGCCATATTGTTCGACCGATGCGCCCTTCTCACCCACGCCCCCCCCCCCTCCACCCACTCTCGTTCGCGAGCAGCCAATTACAAGTTGTATCCATATTGTTTTACGTTTTTGCTCGCTTGCGGTTCTCCACCGAAACGCGACGTAGCCCCATGATTCAATCGGCGCGGCCGTATCGTAGCGAAAGGAGTGAAATCTTTTTCAGTAAACGGGTCACAGGTGACAATTAATTCGTAGCAGGCGAGAACGCGGACGGTAATGTGATCGCGTGTCGCTGGGACACGGGATCTTCGGGGCGTCGTTTTACGTTTTTCCTCGTTTTATTCGCCTGTGTCCATGATATCGTGACGCGCCGGTGCACGCAGGAAGCCGCGTTTAGACTCGCATTACACAGACAGCGGTCGGCGGGTAGTGACGCACCGTAATTACCACGGCAATTACTGCCGACACATTTCACGTGTAGCCGCACATTGTGCCGTTTCGTTGTGCCCTGCCGCTCAAATTTTCCTGCTCGTCGACGCGAGCCAATTCCCGAATAAACGGATAAAAGCAACCTGAACAAGAGCCGAACGTTGCCGCTCGTACTCGCGAATATTACGCGCCGCGGGATACCATTGTTGCGTCGGCCCAGGAAATTCATTCGCACGGAACCGTGAGCGCTTCTTCGTAACGCCACCGGTTCGATATTCCCTGATGCTCTTCAATTGATGCTCCCATTCGCATCTAGTTACCCGAACCAGACATTACGGACGCTTATTCCGCGACGTTACGACGCAGACGATTACATCGTCTGCCTTTTCTCAACTTTTCCATGCTCCGACGTAACGGGGAGCTGTAACTCTCGCAAATTCCTCCATTACGACTATTCACACATCCCCTGATGTAATCAGAGTTGTGCAGAATTACAATTGAATTACTCCAGGAATTACAATTACGAAGTAATTGAATTACATTTAATTCAATTACATTGTAATTTATAATTCAGATCTTCATCCAAATTACATTACAATGTAATTTGTAATTGTAGTGGAGTATAATTACAAAATACTTTGTAATTCAATTACATTGTAATTTATAATTCAGATCTTCGTTCAAATTACATTACAATGTAATTCGTAATTGCAGTGGAGTACAATTACACAATACTTTGTAATTCAATTACATTTTAATTTATAATTCAGATCTTCATTCAAATTAAATTACAATGTAATTCGTAATTGCAGTCGAGTACAATTACAAATACTTTGTAATTAAATTACATTAATTGCGAATTACGATGTAATTAAAATAATAATGAAATAATTTTTAATTGAATTAACTGACAGGTTTGAATTATTTAATTCAATTATGATGTAGGTGAATTACAATATAATTGAAATACAATGTAATTCAAATACGTAATTGAATTACAACGTAACTGAATTAGCACAACTCCGGATGTAACGGAGGGGTACAGTGATGATCGAATTGTTACAGCCGTAGCACGGAAAATTCGTACAGTTAATAACGTTGCTCACAGTGCTTCTAAACGTGCATTTTTTTTTTTTAAACTTGTCGAATTGAACTAGTAGGATTCAAAATAAACTGTCCTATAATTTCGATTTGAAACATTTACGCTAAAGATATTTCTAGCGGCGGTGCATTCCAACGGAAACAACAGTTTCTGGATGCACGGAAACAATTTAGAAAGAGTTATTTGCCCAATGCTGAAACGATTTTCCCGGGTAAGAATACAATCCGCGTAAACAGTAACGATCATCGACAATCTACGTAATTCAACGTTACCAATCATCCCGTCCTGAAGCTCTACAGAGGAAAAACCAGTCGGTGAAAGAGCGTCGGAGAAACTTGGATTTCCGATATAGTGAAAGGACGATTATCTGTAATGGAGTTCCTCCTCCCGGTCATTCGGAGCGGCGCTGCTTCAAATAAAAGCGGGGCTGCCTGATAATCGGAAATCAGATAACCGAAACTCCGTCGCAAATCATTTAACCCCCACCCCCCCCCTCCCTGCTCTGCAGTCCACTTCGTCCACCGCGTAGGATTTAAATAACTCATCAGATCTTTTATTAACTCGCGCCCGAGAGGTTGTCGGGCTCGAGGAAACCGGTGAATTCGGTGTCCTCGAGTACCTTGGGATTCGATCCTTTATCCAACGGACTTTCCTCCCTCTCTCAAAGTGAAATCGTTGAGTACGCGACAATTTCGCACGGAATTAATATCCGAAGGGCGGCCGTAACGATCGGATTCTTCCGGAAGTTTCGCTGCAAATATAATCAATGGTAACGAGCTCGAGCGCGGCACCGTTCGAAACTTTCGTGTCGCTGCGATAGGGTATTACTTGGTTAATGTTCAAAACTGCTATGGTAATTTAGTTCTTTCCGACTTGTAACTTGCTGATCGATTTTAAATACCTTTCGCCCCGCTCCGTCAAACGTTCAAGTTCACCGAGTTACCGCGCAACGTGTGAAAACGTGATTCTACGCTGCCTGCTCGACCGGAACGTAAACGGTCTTTCAACAAGAGCTTAAAGAAGTTGTTTGTAAATAAAGCACGTTTAAACTTGAAGGATTGACGAAACTTTTACTGGTATAAATATAGTACGATCTTTGACCCTTGAGCGAGAAACATAATATCGGGTAAGTGATCACTACTGGATAGATGAGGATGTGAGAAAGCGTAGAATGTGTGAATAGGTGAATGAAACGTGGGAGCATGTGTTGGATGATGAGGAGGAGGGGAGAAGTTGATGAGGAGGGTGGAGGAGTGGAGGGAAGGGAAGGTGCAAATGGAAGGAGAGAATGTAGATGAAAGAGAAAAAGATGAATAAAAAAAAAATAAAAAAGATTAGGATAAATGGTGAGCAGCCGGAAGAGGAGGTCCCACGGTTAGGGAGGACGGTTTGTGTGTGTGTGTGTGTGTGTGTGTGTGTGTGTGTATGGTAGGAGATCAAAGGCAGGAGTAGTTTTAAGTTAGTTATAAACTTTATAATTCTCTCTCTCTTTCATTCAGTTTTAGTCTCCTTTCTAGTTTTAAGATGTATATATAGAATAAGTAGGTATTAGCGCTAGATATAGAAAATAGAGCTAGAAATAGAAAATAAGGTAGCTGTAAGTTAGAAATAAGAGTAGGATAAGACCGGCGTGAGATTGTACAATTTATTCAGATATTTTTTATTCGGTTAAAGAAGCACGTTGAAATAAATCGGCAACCATTATGAACAGATAATGCTCTAATTAATTCGATCGTTAAAATTGAATTCTACTCGCGCTACGTGAATTATAAGTAACGGAACAGCGTGTAACATGGGCAGGTAAAAAAGAAAGATCGACGCGGAATTTCGATGACATTCGTTAATTAATCAGACCCGGCGATAATTTCGCCGAGCTCGCAGCCACGCACTCGTTTCACGCACTCGGTTTTGTTTATTGCTCCGGGAAACCGTAACGTTAAAACAAATCGTCCGTAGTTCGGCCGTACCGGCGCGCCAGTAAATCATTAGCATCGTTACTATCGGGACCGGGTCTCGCACGTGCGTGAATATGAATTATACTATCTGATGGATCGCTATTAACGCGCGTAACCCTCGGATGATACGGTGCATGAGAAATTACGGTGGAAAAAATGATATCGGCCGTGCCCGATGATCTCGCGTACGTGACTGGTACGTGAAAATTAATCCGACTGATTCGAGCGTTATTCTGAGCGTTACTTTCCGTGAACGTAAGAATTAGGATCGTTTCGAGAGAAAAAAACTTCATCTCCACGGCATTTTATTAGTTTGGCAAGAAAGTGATTTCGGTATATTCATGTGAAATAAAATCTAATTCTTTTATCAAAGCAATGAACAATGAAATCAATGAAATATTTTCCATTTTGTTCTATGATCTTTTGCCATCTTTCTGGTAGCTTCATAATACCGCGCTCATAAAAGTTCTGATCCTTTTCCGTGAAAAACTGATCCAAGTGCGATTTCAGATCATCATCATTAGTGAATGTTTTACCATTCAAAGAGTTTTGTAAACTTCGGAATAAATGATAATCTGATGGTGCAATATCAGGGCTATATGGTGGATGTGACATCACTTCCCAACCAAGCTCCAATAACTTTTCACGTGTTACCAAAGATGTGTGTGGCCTAGCGTTATCATAGTGGAACACGGTTCCTTTGCGACAATTTCGATCAAAATTACGTGTAATTTGCTTCAAAAATAACCTAAAAGATACAGTTATGAAATGTCAGAAAGGAAACAAACGCAACGTTAACAGAAGTCAATCAAACAAAACATAACGCCAGGTATTAGTGAAAACCGAAATTACTTTGCTGCCAACCTAATAGCTTCAACTAGTTTCTCGAGTAGTTAAATCATTTAATGTAATTTTCTGTCGTTTCGTCAAGTGGTCGACCATCATTTCAAAGCAAAATAAAAATTGCGATGTACAGTGTCGAGCAAAAGTGTAAACACACTTCGCTAGTTTCGCGTAAAACGTGGTAATACAACCTATTTTTCAATTGAATAAATCATTATCATCATCGAAGCTCTACTCGTTGGTAAATCATCCTATATTGCGCGATGGAAGATATTGCAGCCCTCTCGCCCGGGTTTCGCAACCATTTTCAAATCGTTCCCGGGCGAAAGCAATTAAAGATTCTCGCTGTCCCCTTTAGTCAGCCGATTTCCAAAATGCCGGATTCACCGAGAAACCGGGTACCTTGGCCGGACACTCGTTACTCTTCGCGCCCCCATCGCGTCGCTATCACAATTACCAAAATCGTAATTAGTTCGACTCCGGAGGGCCGGCCGTAAACCTGCGCAACAAAAAGCGTTGTAACAAATCGATCCGTGGAAAACACCGTGGCGACGATTTACTACGCCGACAGTATTATTCCCGTTGCCGGGTATTAAACGACCGCAATTACTTAGCACGCCGAAGAGCCACCCGTTATTCCCTGTCGGCATTTATCGGCGCACGCTGAGACTGCCATCGGAAATTTCGGTTTTCAAGAATGAACTGTCGCAGGCCCAAAAATGTTGCGCTGCCTTCAAGTGGCTGATTCCTGAGGTCATTTGAAGCAACCTTTTCCTTTGCGTTATGGAGCTATTTATTTACCGAATTTCTTAAAAGTTTTTAAAAGTGCTAACTTTTTTGAATACTTAATTTAGGTGCAAGTAAACACCCTACAGCACAATTTGCATTATAAGTCGTCACCAAGGTCATTAATTACATGGAAAATCATTTGGGACGTCGGAATCCCAACCCTGAAATAGTATGTAATCTTATAATATGGGCTCATAAAGTTCGTAGCATATCAAGTTTCACATTGTATATAATTAATAAAAATTATAACTCGTAAAAATGCAAAAGAAATAAGTATTTTATATGTGCAAACACATGGTCGATTTTCAGTCCTCTAGAACCCATCCTAGCAAGCTTCCAAAGAGAAATAAGCTTGCTTCAAAGTCCCAATGGGTCTCGAAGCGTTTAAATTAATAGCCGAAAGAAAAAATAAAACCTGTTAAACACTGACAGTAACAAAACTGATGCTTTCCACGGAAGCCACTATAGTGGCGTACAGTGCTGAAGAGGTTAAAATGAATAAACTATTTGAAATGAAATTGCAACTATTTTGAGAATCCTTCAAATGAAACACTATTTTAAAAAAATTTTCCAAGAAATAATACTTTTATCATTTTAAGTGAAATAGACTGTTTGCTGTTTATTATTTAAAGAAGTACTTTACCCAGTTCAAGATCGCTTTGAATGCACCTTCCGCGATTTTTCAAATTTCATTAGAAGCATCTCACAGAGTATCGCCATAGGGATGTACTATCGATACATTCGAAGAAATTGATTTCTCTCTATCCGCTGCATCATGCTGCCTCGTAATTTGTAAAATCGCTCCGGCGCGTTTCATTTACTTGACGCGCGATCCGTCGTAAAGCGATTCGCGAGTTTCAGCCGGAGGCTGGCTATGCGTGTGCAGGCACTCTCTGCCAGGGATTTACTATGGTATCACGGGCACAACGACAGCGAACCTCATTTTGAAGGGAAGCCTCGATGGGTTGAACCTCAATTGCCAGCCTTGCATGCAGCACCACGCGCTCTGCGCCGCTTTGCACCGCTCTGCTTCTCTTCCACGAGCGCAGCGCCGTGCAGGAACGTCCGGCCGCGTTCCAGCAATCTGCTGGCTTATCGTTCGATACATCGTTCACGGACGGGCATCGTCTCGCATACGTTAAGGCGATCCGATGGACACACGCTGATCATAGTTATTTGATCGTCCCGCGTGGGAGGCGTCGCATTTATCGGCGTTGAGTGGATCGTCGAACGCGGAATTGCCGGATATTGTTGTCGAAGATGACTCTGAATTAGCATGCAGAGATTATTTATAGCGATCGATGCCCTGAAACAAAGAGAATTGTCTTGTCATCTGTTAGGAGCTGTCCGAAAGCTTTCATTTTGTAATGTATCTCAATTTATGGTCTCCTGTCATTTATTTTTGTAAACTTAAAATTCTTGTCCTGAGGTGAGTTTTACATAAGTAAATAGGGTCGAGAAATTAATGGTCAATCAATTGTCTATGAAATGATAGACGGACATAGAATACATTATTAAAATGATTAAAACTTGTACGTAACTATGTGTGATATTTGTAAATTAATATCGCTTCACATCTAAGGTTTTCCCAAATGTTTTCTAATCATTTTCTACCCAAATGTAAAGAGAGTGTAATAAATTTAATGTAATAAATTATACACATAAAGTGTATAATGATCTCAATTTATCAAAAGATCTTGCCTACAATTTAAGTGTAATAATTTTTAAAACAGTTAAAAGATCGGTATATAATTACAGTTTTAGTTTGGAATTGCCCACAATTTAAGCGTAATAAATTAAGGAAGTGTATGATGATTTCAATTTACCAAATGATCCTGCCTACAATTTAAGTGTAATAATTTTTAAAACAGTTAAAAGATCGGTATATAATTACAGTTTTAGTTTGGAACGGTCACGCGCGTGTAATACGTTCGGCGTAACGTAGGATGAAATTTTCTAGTTCGCGATGCTGCGCACTAATGAGTCAACGATACGTTTAACGTTAACGTACAAAGATTTATTAATGCGCCTAAAATGAGGTTCGTTTATTTTGCATGCCTTTTCTGTCGTGCCGTGGCGCTTTGAAAATGTAATCCGTGAAATTACGGAATGTAATTCGTGGAAGCGCAGACTAATCTCCTTTACGTTGCACGTTCTTTAAATAGTAATAATGCTTTAATGTGCTTTAGGAGAATCACTCTTGACAGACAATCGACGAACCATAATTAATTCAATACTGGATTTTCGGCTTAACGAAACGCTACACTCGCCGACTAAAGTATTCCTATCATTATAGCATGCACGTATGCAAATTAAATTATTAGGGGGATCCATAAGTAATCAATTATTTTGAAATCTAAAACAAACTTTCTTGTACATTCGGGTTTTTATCTCTTAATTTATTATATAATCTCCATCATTATCAAGGACAGTTTGCCATCCTTCCTGCAAATTTTCGTGTTGCCTCTTCAACGATCTGTACAGAACTAAAGGTAAAACAAATTCTTTGCAAGTAATTGATTACTTATGGGTAATATTGAATAATCGCCCACGACAGCCCCTAAAAATAAAAATCTAGAACAGGCTCCAAGGGCTACAAAAATTTAGGAACCACGAGATCAAAGATTTAAGAGAGCGCGCCCGCTCGTTCGGACGTTCATATTCCTAATGGGACCTTCGAGAGCAATCATTAAGGTCCTTAATGGGCCATCCTGGTCCCTTGGCGGCCTTAATGAACCCACATGGAGATTTGCTGCTTGAAAGGCTTTCCAGATTCCGCGATGGAACTTCAAGAGTCTACAAGGATGCTGGCCCTTCTTCGCGGCGCTTGGAGTATCATCAAGGGGTCTTGGATGGTCCTTTAAAGACAACATAGGTTGGCAGACCCTTCAAGACCCGGGTAAAGACTTAGGATGGTCTTCGATGGTCCTAGGTCGCCTGGCATTCAAATGTGAAACCTTTTTATCTTTCCCTCGAATCGAACGGTTCCACCGACCTTCGAAACGACCTTGGACGTTTCCAAATGACCTTCGCAGGTCCCGAAGTCCCTCAAGTGTCTCCAAATCTATCAATCATCATCTAAAACCCGACGCGATTCTCTAATCACGACCGATGGGATTCCGAGCAAGCTGGTAGCGTGCATTTAGCTCGACAATTTTTCGTTCATAAATTTCGCAGACTGTGGAACAATGGGGCCACGCGAATGCTTTCGGTACAGCCACGTTCGTCGAAAGTATCGGACCAGAAATGGCCATACCGCGGAACAATCGCGGCTTAGGTATTTCCATTTGCTTCTACTTCGGATTTTCATCCCGCGCGAGTCAGTTGACAGTGGGGGAGCGCAATTTTTTTTTTTCTCTCTCTCGTTGATATAAACACGAAGCTCTACTCGTTGGGAAACGTACGGTAAATCCGTGGCTGTCGGTGCCGACCATAACGATACTCGTCGAGCAAACGGTTCGGGATAATGCGACAATATTTCTTCGAATTCGAAGTACACTGCCGCGGATGGGGTAGCGTCTCTTTTTTAATCATTTATTCCGGGTTCGGTCCGTCGTAATCCGCGGGTGAAAGGCGTTAACTCCTGAATGAATTGTCGACCAGAGAATTAAACGTGGTCATTACGATGGCGGCCGGACCGCGCTGGACCGGACTAGGTCTTGGTGTTATTAAAATTGCTCCGCGTTTTCCCAACGCGTGCTTACGAACGAACGAATTAATCACGATGAGTTATTGCGCTTCAAAACCGTAATAACAATAATTTTCCCATGCGGCCCGGGGAACGCTCTGCCGTTTCAGCTATTAAATTCGCCACTTACATTTTAAAATCCCGATGGCTCGTTATTAATCATCGTATCCTATCGCGCCGCGTTGCCGGCCGTCATTGGCTTTCGTTATCATACATTATCGGAGACGCGGCAGACTAATTTCGTAATTACAATTTTATCGGCCCCCGTATTGTTCTCCGGACGCGCTCGGAATTATTACAAACCAATATCCGTAATTAAATGTAATTAATCTGTAATTAAATTCGAGAAATACCATTACGATAACCGTTGCACGCGTTGTTGCGCACCTCGCGAAACGTTTACGCGAAACGACATTGGCTCGGCTCTCCGAGGTCAGATCTTGGCAATCTGGGACTGGATAGCGGGAAAACATAGGTGGCGCGCGTTGCGACAAGGATTATCTCCGGCCAAATGGAGTCAATATCGAAGACGGTTACGTTATAGGAATCAACTTCGTGTAGTATGCAGTCGATGGCGTAGACTGTAGACGCCACATGGGGACATGCTTCCAGATATTGTCCGCTCGATACTTGATAAACCCTATAGACTCAACCAACACCTTCGAACACAAAAGAAACTTTGCACGCTGTACAGTGAGCGGCAAGGTAAACACATCCAAGTGACAAATTGAGGACAGCTATCTTGACGACACTGGAGGACCGGTATCACGGTCCCTTCAGGTCCAGGAACACCCTGAAATCCTTCAAATTTCCGGAACGTTCGAAAGCTTCGACTCCTATACTCGATCGGTATCGAGTTAAAAACCCCTCCTGACACACCTTAAGTCTCCTAACTCTAGATTCTGCATCGACCGAGTATTAAACTTCCCCGAATCCCTTATAATCCTCTTCTCTTCGACACTGTAACTTTATCAGACTCGTGAAATTCTCCGATATCTTCTGACATCCTCTGAATCCCCCGCGTGAATACTGTATCGATCGAGTATGAATCTTCCGAGGTCCTTTGAATCCTCTCCGCATCGACACCATAGTCTGTTAAAGATCCTCGGAGCTCTTTAACTCCCACTGACAGGCTCTAGATCCCTCGGTGCTATCAGCTTTTGCGTCCGTTGTATGTTAAACTTTCCAAGATCCCTCGAGTCCTCTTTTCGTGTAACCTGATTACGTCTCTGACACCATCTGAATCTTGAGACTTCTGTAATCTTGAAATCTTCGAGGCTTCAACACTATAACTCGGCAAGATCCTTCCGCGAAAGTCCTCTAACGCTTTCCGAAATCCTTCGCGTCTTCAGCTTTCGCATCCGTCCAGTGTTAAACGTTCAAATGTCCTTCAAACACGCTCCTCTTCAACACCAGACTGTTGTGGCATCTTCAGTATCCTCTAAAACGCTCTGGCACCCGTCAAACTACTTGATCCTTTTCAGCGTTGAAACCTTCTAGCGTTCTCTATGTCCCCTAACGCAGCGAATTCTCGATATATGTCAACAACACGGGTCTAGCCGTGTTATGTTATCCAGGCCTTGGTGACATATATAGAGAAATCACTATACTATAAAAGTTCGCATCGACTTAGTATCATGACCGAATCCTCGGCCCTTCAACAGTAAAAGTTTCCGAGGTCCTTGAAACCTGTAAAATCAGTCAACGTTCTTTGAATTCCCTGGACTTCGATGCTACTGTAAGATCCCGGCTTCTGTGGAGCATTAAATTGTTTGAGGTATTCTTAATCCATTCTACTTTAACGTTATAACTTGGTAAGAAGCTTGTGGTCCTTCAAAACCTTCTGGCGCCCTTTAAACCCTCTGATCCTCAATAATTCAACCTTCTAAGACCCGCAAAGTCTTCTAAGACCACCGGACACTCTTCAAGTCGGCAAAACCGAAATCCTACTATAAAATTCTGCATCCATCGGGTATAAGCCTTCCGAGGTTCTCAGAATCCTCTTCTCCTCATCACGATAATGTCAGAACCCTGAAACACCCTTTAAGTAAACCGATCTTCCACATAACATTTCGCGTAACATCAAACATTCAAACTTCTGAGGTTCCCCGAATTATCTTCTCCGCAACGTTATAACTTTCCAAGGTCCTCGACGTACCATAACATCTTGCGACACCCTTTGGATTCTCCGATCCCTAATAATACGAACTCCTGACACCCTCGTAGTCCTCTGTAAAGCCACCGGACACTCCTCGAATCCCGAAAACCGAAATCCTACTACAAAATTCTGCGTCCATCGATTATTAAGCTTTCCGAGGCCCTTCGGATCCGCTCGACTCTTCAACGCTGTAACCTTGAGAGACTCTCGAAGTACTTTAGAACCTTCAGACACCCTTCGAATCCCCCGGTGTTACAAGATTCTGCATCCACCGTGGTTTAAAGCGTCGATATTGTCTCTTCACGGACCCTTGGAGAAAGAAGTTAAAGATGGTCTCAGATACAGAGAAGGTCATCGCCCCGGCCGAGACTTATTGTTCCCCTCGAACGTCCCGATAGTCCCCCTCTCCCCATAGACGGTCAAAGACAATGAACACACAACGTCGGATGGAAAAATGTTGTCTTTTGTTCGACGAGCGCGCGTAGCTTCGCGTGGATACGATCTGCAACAAGCCTGGGCATCCTTTCTACTTCGATTCTTCTTTTACCTGTGGAACGATTTTTCCCCCTAGGAATAATTGCACGGGCATAGCAACTCGGAAGAATTTATTTGCTACCCGGATCCGTAAGAATGCCCGCGGAAGTAAACGTGTACGGGGAAAGTCGAGCGTGCACGATCGTCAATAGACTGCGGATTTTATGCATTCACGACAGAAACAAATGGAGGACGATTAGTAGAATTCCGATACGGTAGAACCTGGCTCGTTGCACGAAACGGGACAGAAAATCCGTCCAACAATGATTCGCAGCACAGTGAATTCTCGATATATGTCAACAACACGGGTCTTGCCAGCGACATATATCGTCCAGAAGACATACCGTGTTATGTTTACACTCCTCGGCGTCCGAGGCCTCTCGAGCTTCGTGGCACCTCACAGGGTATACCCTGCAGTAGTAGGGGTAACTCCGAGACATTTATCATCCAAACCTTAGCGACGTATATAGAAAAAGCACTGTATTCGTATACCTTTTAAAAAAATAACTCTTTTAAAATTGGAGCAAACGGCTTGAATTTTTTAGAGATTTTAGAAGGATTAATTTACCAAGTAATGCATAAATAACTTTTTTTTTTAATTGCTATTGGACGTAATTGCGAAGAAAAAAGTAGAGGTCACGATTTCGAATTTCTTGATCTTTCTGTAATGAAAATTTAGAAGGTTCCTTTTGTAGCACTAAGTAAGTTATATACATGTATTGGGTTGGCAACTAAGTAATTGCCGATTTCAGTTATAGATGAAACTATAACATGACTCAGTTTTTGGCCGAAAAGGATCAGACTTTCTACGAGCGTGGAATTTTCAAGTTGTCAGAAAGATGGCAAAAGGTCATCGAACAAAATGGAAAATACATCATAGATTAAAGTTCATTCCAAGTAAAACAAAAAACTCTTTTATTTCATTGAACAAATCGGCAATTACTTAGTTGCCAACCCAATACAATGTTTCATCGAAATCGATTAAGGTTGTTAGGGGATACAATTGGTTTAACGTAGCAAAAATTGTAAGAAACTGCGATTTAACTCCTAAATTCAGAGATTTTTACATTCTACAATGCCTATAGTGTTTTAATGCGTCACTCGATTTCTATGAAACTTTGTACATGTATGTGACTTACATTTATCATCCAGGGCTTAGCGACATATATAGAAAAATCTTCTTTTGATTCTACGTTGACCATAATCCCCGCCGTGAGCTCCAGAACCTAACTGACGAATATAAAAATTATTTTTTTAATTCGATTTTTTGAACATCGTCTTTTGACTGGCATCCACTGCTCGTCACGGTGTTACGACGCACGGGGTAATAGCGAGAGATAGAGAAAGCTTTTACAATTCCGATATTCGAGCATGTATCGCGCATATTTCGTTTCCAACTAATGACTACATCCAGGGATCGTTTGTGGCTTATGTATGGTTAATAACTTTGATGCTGTATCCCTGTAGCTTGCGACTCCCTCGACTCGAATCCACAAATTATCCGAGAATCAGGCACGGATTTCGTGTGTCCTTTGAAACGTCTAGGGGGTGAAATTGGACATAATAAAAGAACATATAATTCGTGTAATTTTGATTACTTTTACCTGAAAAAAGTAACTTGAATGAGTACAAAATACCGATGCAAAATGTTCAACACAGTTTTCCTAAAACGAAACTCCTAAAAATTCCGTGGGACGACGGACCCGAATGCCGGAATATCCTCTTAAGACTTGGTTCTTGCCGAGGATTGCGGAGAATTTTGGTTATTGACATAAGATTTGATCGATTCTCGCGATTGAAAGGAACTCGTTTGACTGTCGTTCGCCGGCCGTAAGAATCGGTTCGTTGAATGGACACGAGAAAACCCATTAGCGGGCCGACCGGCTTCTGATCGACGGAACGCGGAATTGAAGAATTGAAAACTGTTAGCCCCCCGGTTCGTTATTGCAGCCGCCGGCCCTGGGTGGCAGCTCTGGGAACGAGAGCTTCATAAACGCCACCTTTCTTCGCGCAATTCCTGACGAAATCACTCCCGTTAGCAACTTTACGAGCACGCGGCACGAAAGCGCAGAGCAATTTAGAGAGACAGCATTCCGCGTACGTACGATCTGTTTACCATCGCGCCTGCGGGAAACTACCCTCCGCGTTACAAAAGGGTCTCGCAACGTTTCCGAACGCGAAAGGCATTTTCATATTCTCCCTCCCCCTCCCCTTCCCCACACTCCCGCAATCTTTCCCGTCCAGGATAAAATCTCAGCCCCAGCCCACTCAGAAATTCTAAGAAGCCGGAAGAATAGGCTCGTGCGCGCGACCACGCCGGCGGAAAAAAAGTGAACTTTGAAGTCTCGGCTATAATGCCTCAGAAAATAAGGCGCCAATTGACCCGGGAAGCCCCGGGTATTACCGGGCGTCATAAAGTTCCACGAACGTGAGCGGAATCTCGATGCGTGAACTTTGTAGTGCCGAGATCATTGAATGCGAGAGATCCTCTCTCGTAGAGTAGGCCCGATGATGTTGTTCACCTTTTTCCCCTCCGATCCGACCGAGTCCTCTCGCTTCCGGTTATGCTTGAATGCGAGCGTATAAATCTTCCGACGTTTATTAGATCCTAAAGTGTTGCGAGAGGATATACAGGCTTAGCAAAAACTGTCGGCAAGACCTAACGGCGCATTCGTCTTCTCGGAATGATGCATTCGTTGCAGTCTAATGGCGGGACGCATGCATGCCCGCGGTAATTATCGTCTTGCACGACTTTCTCCGAGCTTCGGTTGACTTATACAAATAAAAAGAACAAACTTATTCTAATTATTCGCATAAAAATGTCGCGATAATTTAGATAATTCTAAAATATCCGAGAACGGTCATTCGAGGTGGTACGTTCAGTATTAACGAGCACGGACGAATGCTCGTTTGATTTTCTATTTTTCCGGAATGGGAGTATTTTTGGCCAGGATTATATATATACAGTGGCGGCCATACACTTACGTACACTTCATATTTTAACTTTAAAACCTGACTTATTTCTACGGAACTCAGATAGTAGTATCAACAATTTATTTCTAAGAGTGTTAGACCCTGATGTACATATCTGCAGTAAAACTTTGACTTATTTCGAGAAAATAAGTATTTTGTAAATATTTTGTTCCGATCTGTCGGTTTTGTAGCGGACAACTACTTACGTACGCTGCTGTATCGCACAGCTAAGCCAAATGTAAACAATATTTACTAGTCTCTGCTGAGCAGTGTTTACAGTTAGACGTGTTACAATAGTGCTGTGATGAGTAAAGGAAAAAATATCACGCCAGAACAGCGGCGATTAGTGCAACAGCTTCGGAAGGATGGAATGTCCTACCGAAAGATTTCTGCAAAATTAGAAATATCAGTTATGGCTTGCCATCAAGCTATAAAACATATTAAACTTCATGGAACACCAGACAACGTTCCTCGTAAAGCGAGACCTCGAAAAACTGATCAAAGAACTGATCGCAATCGATTCATCGATTGTCTGATGCGGACAGATTCAAAACTGCAGTTGCCATCCACAATGAAATATCAATAGATCTCCATGAAAAAATAAGTGTTAGAACTGTCCAGCGAAGACTTAATGAGTTTCAATTATACGGACGCGTTGCCAGAAAGAAACCGCTCATTTCAGAAAAAAATCGTCGGGCTAGGATTGCTTTCGCGAAAGAACATTTAAACTGGACGCCCCAGCAATGGTCCAGTGTAATTTTTACAGATGAATCGAAATTTAATCGATTTGGATCTGATGGAAAAGTATACGTGAGACGTCGCAAAGGAGAAGAATTTCATAAAAATTGTATTAAACCGACTGTAAAAGGTGGTGGTGGCTCGGTACTCGTTTGGGGGGCTATGACAGTGAAAGGTACAGGACCTATTCATCGGATAACTGGAACCATGGACAGATACGTGTATTTGGATATTGTACAAAATGTATTGCTACCATTTGCCGAAGAATACATGCCAAAAGAATGGATCTATCAAGCGGATAATGATTCGAAACATTCCGCAAAAGTCGTCAAGACATTCTTGAGTGACAATAATATTCCCGTAATGAAGTGGCCGGCACAATCTCCGGATCTGAATCCAATCGAGATGCTGTGGATTGATGTCGACAAACATATAAAAAAACAAAAACCGAAAAATATTGATGAATTGTACACAATTGTACAGGAAGCATGGAATTCGATACCTGCTAGCAGATGTGCTAGACTTATCAAATCCATGCCGCGAAGGTGTGCTGCAGTTATCAAAAATAAGGGCTTACATACGAAATATTAATGTATTATAATTATGAGTTAAAGAAACATGTGAAAATATAGATGTTTCGATGTGTACTTAACTATGTGTCCGCAGAAAATTTGACACTTCAGTATAAAAATATAAAAAACTTTTTAATTATAGTAAATCAAGGAAAGCTATTTTGATATCTTATTATATATATTGTAAACTTATAAAAAATATAATTGATTTTCGTATACTTGTTTAACGTATAAGTGTACAGGAAATAATATTTAATTTTATTAACTGTACGTAAGTATATGGCCGCCACTGTATATATACGACGTTGTGTGCAATTGTGCAAGTGTATATGTGTAGTTGTATATGTTTCCTCATAAAGATAAAACGAGTAAACTTATTCAAAGAAATCTACTGAATCAATTCGCGTAAAAATGTCACGATAATTTCGATAATTGTAAAATATCCGAAAACTTGAATGGGGGTATTTTTGGCCAGGATTTCGACGTTGTGTGCAATTGTGCAATAGTGCAATTTCTGCATCCCATTAATGACTCGCGAGCTTCGGTATATGTTGCCTTATGAAAATAAACTTATTCAAATATTGTGAATCTTGAATGAAGAAATCTACTGTATCAATTCGCGTAAAAAAGTCGTGATAATTTAAATAATTGTAAAATATCCGAAAACGGTCATTCGAGGTGGTAGGTTCAGTATTAACGAGCATAGACAATTACAATGAATTCTCGATATATGTCAACGACAAGGGTCTTGCCAGCGTGGTGGGTTTAATTCCGCGACGTTTATCGTCCAGGCCTTGGCGACATATACAGAGAAATCACTGTACTCGTTCGATTTTCAATTTTTCCGGAATGGGGGCTATTTCGGCGTTATGCGCTGTTGCGCAACGGTGCAATTTCTGCATCCCGTTCGCTTCCGAAGACGCGGAGGTGCAGGTGCTCCAGGTGCACCGGGATGACGTAAAACGACTAAACGCATTCGATCGCTGAGAGTCGACTTGTTTGCTTACAAGGCGTCCAAGTTTTCCCGCTACGCTGTCGCGGTACAAACGCCATAAACGGCGAACAGGATTACGCGCTCCGGCACGCCCGCGCCACGGAGGCTCGCGTGACGAGTTGCATTTTCGGGTGCACCGTTCACCGCCGTGAATAAGATTAATGGGAATAAATATGAAATTTGCATTCAGACATTCTACACGCCGGAATTTCTAGCGACGGTAGAACCGCATAATGGAAACTCTGAAACGCTGGGGACGTGGCCCGCCTTACATCCAGCTGCCGAATACCGTGAATACGTGGCGATGCACGGGGTTTGCCAGCCTCTGCATTGTACATCTGCGGCTTTTGAGCAAGCACAGCTGGGTAATCGGCTCGCGCTAATTGCCTTCGGTAATTGTAAGAACTAGACCGGTACGATAAATCTTAACACTTCCACGCGCGTTGCGATAACCGGCAGGTAATTCTTCTCGTTTTTAGAGGAAAGACGGTTTCCTTCGTCCTTTCAAGCATTTAACCAGTTAAGCGCGTTTGACGTGTATACACGTCGGGTTAACGTTAATGAATTGTTAATTTCTTATCGAATAGAAATGTAACTCTTTCTCACTTTGCTTTACCTTTTCCGTAAAATTTATAATAGCGGCATTTAGCCTGCGTTCGACGTGTATATTTGTCATTGTTTGATTTTATTAGGTTGTAACATATGAAACGTCCGATTTTTAAGATTAACTTTAAATGAACACAACGGACATTTCATATGGTACAACCTAATAATTCCGCGCTGCGAGAGATTTTTAAAATTAAGTTTCACAGTTAACTGGTTAACGGTGAAATGAAAATTAAATTTTCAACCACCGCTCCACCGGTGGCAATTACGTGTCCTTTATCAAGCACTAAGAGCAACTGATAAACGTTGCCTTGTAAACATTATATGAACCGACCGTGCGTGGCAAGTTTAGCAGTAAAGTGTTCAGTCATTGTACGTGGAAATTTGCAGTAAACATATGACTTTATAGGAGTTTCTTTTTTCAATTTATTTTGAAAATTAAGGGCGCCAGGCGAAATCTAGACGCACGATGCGACAGAACGGACATTCTGCTTTTGTTTATCCGATGAATTTTGTTGGCCTTTTCGGTCACAAGCGTTTGATTACGTGCCCGTCTAAGCGAATACTTCCCTTTAATTTACTGCTCCGCCGCTACGAAATCTAGATTATTGAAACTATCTGAATACGGTAGCCGCGCTCGCCGGTAAACGGTTTCCATCATCATCGTGTAATTTGCCGCAAATTTCGTACTTGTCCCACTGCATAAAGCTCGGACCTGTTCGCTAACCGTCCTAATGAAACCGCCAGACCCTACATAGATAAAACCGCCTCTTCCGTTCCTCATCTACCCCTTTTCCAAATTTAGTAAGCTCATACGTTGTGATGTCGTCCTCCAGTTAACCCTTTATCTCCTGAGTTATCTCATTTCTGTTTTTTTTTTCTTTTCACTGCGGTTTTTATTCTAGACGTTACGCATACAAGCGCAAAATTGTCTGACGAAATGAGATTTTATGAAATATTTCATGAATATTTCGTTCATAGCAATGTGTTAATAAAAATGGAGTATCTATCAGAATTAACACGGCCGTATAATAGAAAATGTTCTCAACCGTATTTTAATGGTATCGAGCGCTCTACAAACGAAGATACAGAAAATTGAAACAATACGCGTGCTTATTATGTAATGCGTGATTTATAATGTAATATTTATTCCAATGACTTTTATATCGTAAGTTAATGTTTCGTACGACGCTGAAGCTAATAGGAATAGATTGCTTTCTCACAACAAATGTTTAACAACTGTGAAATATCGATAATCAATGAACACATCAGTTTTCCCAGTTGACGATCTTCGTATTTCTTTGCTTTCCGCGCGCACCGCGAATAAAGCACACATGCCAGCCAAGTCCGTTATTTGATTGCGTCGCCGCCGTTTTCATACCCGTTAGAATAAAGCCGTATTCACACTGTCCACCTTTTACCGTTCGTTAACACATTCTGCAAACAATGTACGGCACACAGAGCCGTGATGAATGAATAGGTGAAGCAACTTCCGCGTAGAACCGACTACAAAACCGTCAGGTGGAAACCTTCGTGGGCAAACGTCATGGAAATGTCACGAAATCCGATTCAAAATTGTCACCGATCGTACATGGGATCTCTATGCGCAAAATGGAACCTTTGTAGACCGTTGTCAAGCTACCGGATACTTCGCTTCGAAAATGTTATTACTATACTCTGACGCGAGGAGTTTCGAACAATTTATTCACAAAATGTTCTCGTACTCTAAGAACAAAGCGGTCACGGCATCTACGCAAGCTTTCTACCTCCATGGGCACGAGCACAGTGTTGCCAGATGAGGGGAGGGAGCACCAATCGAGGGGAAAAGGTTACCCTCTCTCTGCCAGTACCGGAGTATGCACGATAGGGACCAAACGCATCACGTGATGGGGGAGTAGCGCGGTAGAAGGGGAAATTAGAGTGGGGGGACAAGATCTGGCGCCACTGCACAAGCATAGTCGCCAGATCAAGACTTGTCTCCCCGCTCTACCTTCCCCTTCTACGATGGTATTCCCCCACGGCCCGATCACGTGACGCATTTCGTCTCTGTCGTCCATGCGTCACAATGTCACGTGACTAATCCGGTACTGGCAGAGAGAGGGTAATTTTATTTACGCTAGTATTCGGTACCATCTCGTAATATTAGAATTGAAATATATCGCCTAAACTACTTGTTCATCGATACAAGAAGGTTAATCATTTTCCAAGGGGCGTAATGAGCCACATTTATTGGTGTATTAAAAAATAGTTCTATGAGAAGAAATGAATTTTCAAATTATGTACTCCAAAATACTTGTACTGTAAATACGGTACTCTCCTGTAAGGAAAAAATAACGACAATCAATAGAATCTTTATCTTTATCTTTATCTTTATCAAGATTCTATTTCAATTACACATCCGATAAAAATATTTCAATTACATTGCATTTCCATTATATTGTATTACAATTACACATCCGATAAAAATATTTCAATTACATTGTATTTCAACTACACATCCGATAAAAATATTTCAATTACATTGTATTTCAACTACACATCCGATTGAAATAATTTTTAATAGAATTAACTGACAGGTTTCAGTTATTTAATTCAATTATGATGTAGTTGAATTACAATATAGTTGAAATACGATGTAATTCAAATACGTAATTGAATTACAACGTAACTGAATTAGCACAACTCTGCTCTGGGGTCCTGACCCCGGGTATAACGTGTAAAGAATATCGCAAATTGTTTAAGAAGAAAAGAAACGGTAATTGTGCGTCGAGGGTGAGGCGGAGGTTGAAGCGGGGCAATACATTCGCCGCAGACATAACACCGTCTACTCGACAAGAGATTCCAAGTCGGTTTATTTAGTCGGCCGAGCACGTTTACGCTTGCACACGCCTACGCGAGAGGAAAGTCGCGTGCGGCGCACGTGTCTTCGCGCGTTCAGCGCTGCGAAAGCACGACAGTTGATTTTAACGCCCGGCGAACACGCGGATTCGTCGGCCGGGTTATGCTCCCGACCTCGCTTTTCTATTTTCGGCCCCGAGCCGTTCCTTTAATTCGTGTTTATACCGACGATATTAAAACGGCCGTTTCCACCCACGCGCGCCGTTCTTGTTTTACGCTTCGGACAACGAGCCGCGGCGGCTGGCCTCTGGCCTTCTTTTCTTTTGTCCGGTTTTTTTTTTTCACCCCGGTGAAAAATGTATTCGCGTGAGCTGCGCCATCCAATTTCCCCGGTCGGCCGTGCCCGTTTATTTCGGTGCTCCTTGACACCATCGTTGTCACAGAATTTAGACGATTTCGAAAAAATCCCGTATTCGAACGGCGGCTGCTGTTTCAATTCGAACTTCTCGGCACTTTTTACAGATTCCATTGTTTCGTTTTGCTCGGAAAGCGAACGCAAACAATTACACGCACCTCCGGAGAATGAGCTACGCGATGGTAATTATTTTCCACTTGGTTCGCGAACAAGTAACGAGATTCATTCCAACCCTCTGCTCGCGAAGCATCTCGTAGATTTGTTTCTTTTCCTTGTTCGCGAGTCAGATCATTATTTCCTCTCCGGTATTATATTACACCGGTTTATCAGTTTCTTATTCTTCACGGTATTCCCGAACGCGGCCAAGAATAATAAGGCGATAAAGAACTACGGAAACGTATGCCGGAGGAATGCAAAACTTATAATAACCCGGCTTTCTTGATTGAAGATCATCCGCGAAGCATGCCTGCCTCCGCGGGCTGATAAAACCAGGCAAGAATACAACAAAGAACTTTTAATGAAATTATGAACCCGTTAAATCCGACCGCTCTGAATAGTCATTAACTCTGCTTGAAATACGGTCTGCACTCAATTTCATTAACAGATTGTCTACCGAATAGGCACCGAAAAATATCTCGCATGATTGGAGTAATTTAGGTAATGGTCCCGGTACGACGAAACGTAAATTTATCATAATGACTATCTCTTTTGCTCCAGCGCGGGCTGTAAAATCTACTAAAAGCTGGTTGATTCAAATATATTGCAATAAAAGTTAATTAAGAACGCTCCCTTAATTGAAGCCTGCGCACATCCATAGATTATCATACTTATATGTACACTGTACACGTATGCACGCATTTGTACCTATTAATTGCATTTACAGCCAGACTGTGGATATTTGTACGAGCAATAACAATGATTTATTTTATGATGTAAAAACAATTAAACGCTTGATTTTTTTATAAGGAATTTCAATATAGTTTCTTTTTCTGCAAGGTGATTGCAGAAAAGATTGACAAAATTATTAATTATTTCTAATGCGCTATGAACGCGTAAACATTTGCAGCCCGCAATATAGCAGCGTGGGCTACGGGAATATTGAAACAAAACAAGTTCGAGTAGGTCATTGCATGCGGTCAATCATCCACAAAATGGAAACCAGCACTTCAGGAAAACGATCATGTTTCCGAAGCAAAGCGTCAAGAAAGTTTCATGCCGAAGCCACATTTCGCCCGCTCCAATTTTCCATAAAATTGCATCTCGTGTAAAGGGGCAATTATCGACCCATTTTGCGACACATGCAGTCGCGGACAATAGTTTAAGGCGGAAAGGATAAAAAGAAAATCATTATTTATTTTACATGAAAAATGAAAATGGAGCATTTATATTTCTGTAGCACTGTTATCGCACGAAGTAAAAGTTTTTAAATCTTAAAATTAAAATTTTTCTTATTTCTTTTTCATCGCGCTAAGGTCGAAAAGCATTTAAAAATTGGTCATTTGACTTCAACATGCCGCTATTTTGTAAATAATCAAGATTTCCCATTTCTTTCGGTTCGGTCAAAAGTCATACAACTGGTGGGGATCGAGGAAGAAGTTTCCCGACTCTGCTCTAAATAATGGAAAATCCTCTTTCTCTTGGAAAAACGAAATTACTTTCCCAACAACCTAATACAGTGATTTCTCTATATATGTCGCGAAGACCTGGATGATAAATGTCGCGGAGTTATCCCCACTACCGCGGGGTATATACCGTGAAGAGCCACGAAGAGGCCTCGGACGCCGAGGAGTATAAACATAACACGGTATGTCTCCTGGACGATATATGTCGCTGGCAAGACCCGTGTTGTTGACATATATCGAGAATTCACTATATAATTGATCGTCCTGAACTTTTGTACGCTACTTATTAGGTTGGCAAGAAAGTAATTTCGGTATTTTTAGGTGAAATAAAATCTATTTTTTTTTTTATCAAAGCAATAAACTTTAATCAATAAAATATTTTCCATTCTATTCTATGATCTTTTGCCATCTTTCTGGTAGCTTCATAATTCCGCTCTCATAAAACTTCTGATCCTTTTCGGTGAAAAACTGATCCAAGTGCGATTTCAGATCATCATCATCATTAGTGAATGTTTTACCATTCAAAGAGTTTTGTAAACTTCGGAATAAATAATAATCTGATGGTGCAATGTGCCTATAATGTTCGTTTTTGCACTCCATGTTCAAGTTGACACAGAGAACTAACAATTTTAATCAAAATTAGGGGAGAGTTGCCGAATGGGTACCACTTAATTTCGAAGGCAGTTTATATATTCTTTAGTAGGAATTTGAGCAAAAATTATGTTTTGCATCTATGTATTAACTATCGAAGTTGCAATTTAATATGATTTTTTAAATATTTATTGATAGATCATTGTGATATGAACACTTTTATAAGATCATGCAAACAGTACGATTTAGGCAACCGGTTTCCAAAATTGTATCTCATGTGTTGGATTAAAAAGATACAAAAAAATCATAAGAGAAACTGTATTTTGCGTTTAATTTCAGTTTAATATACAATACAACATAAAAATAAAATGAAATATTACATTACTTAACTTAAATACAACTAGCACAATAATAAATATTGTCTTTTTTCAAAACTCCTCCACAAGCTTCACGTACCCACTTTTGGCACTTTAAGCATTGGATCATGTCTTCTAAATAAGAATTATTGCAAAGAAAACAGAACCAATCGTTTTCATTCTCCACTTCTACGAGAACTGGAGCAGCGGTGCTGGTTGAAGGCGTGAAATCAATTTTTCTTTGTTTCATTTGTTTTGTTTTCATTGCAACTAATTCCTTTTTATAGGGGCTACTGTAAGCTACTTTCCCATGCTAAAAAATTTGAAATATTGTAAATCGTTTATTTTCGCGGTAAAATTTGAATAACAGTATCTTAAATCGTACTGGTACGATTTAGGAAACCACAGTGTGGTACGATTTAGGAAAAAGACGTCCCGCTAAATAATTGAAGCTAACCTTTAAAACATTATCAGCATGTTTTATAAACTAAATAGAAATAAATAATAGAACATAGCTAGTTTTCAAAAATATATAAGACTACCTCAGAAACTGTAGATTTATATTTAATTCAGCCGATTAAAATCATTTAAAATTGTGATCAGACTTGCCTGATTTCTTTGTGCTTCTGTCATTCACAAAACAACACTTCATGCGAATGACTTTTTGGTCCTACGTTATCGACATAAATAAAAGTTCATATCTTTACCACCAAGAGGCATCAAAATGCATTAATTTTTAAATAAAAGAGGTGGTACGATTTAGGTGACCAGTACGCATTTGGCAACTCTCCCCTACGTGTAATTTGCTTCAAAAGTAACCTAAAAGATGCAGTTATGAAATGTTAGAAACAAAAGAAACGCAACGTTAACAGAAGTCAATCAAAGAAAACATAACGCGAGGTATTAGTGAAAACCGAAATTACTTTCTTGCCAACCTAATATTTCCATCGACGCGAAAGCACGTTTGCGAATCCGCACAAAGGTGCCGAGTTTCCTGTAGCTGCGACAGGCCATAGGCAGGCCGCACGACCGCCCTTCGGCGACAGTGCCAATTTCAGTCTTGGACTCGACCGGCTATTATCTCGCGACGCAGTTAACGGGAACGTGCGAATCGGTCGATTCGCATTCACAGTGTCCGATCGGAGCACTCGCACTCTTGCCGTAGCAATTTCGAAAAGCAGCTCGGCGCGACGCGCGATGCGTCACGGCCGTCGTAATTTTCCCGGAGCTCTTGCACGGCATAATAATGGCACTTGCACGGACGATAGGGCCGTGAGCTATCGCCTCCTGCATCATCGTTCTACATCTGTACCGCGTAATGGCCAGAAACGACGCAATCGCGACCATTTACCGAGCAAACCCTTTTTCTTTCTAGCGAGATTACCCTCCTTCGTCGTAATCGTCGCCCATTCTTTGTCTGAACGGTTCGCTGTGTTACCCTTGCCGTTTGCAGCAGAAAAAAGATACTGACAAGGGGCGTCGCTTACACTTACCATGTCGGTTTTAATGAAATTTGCGTCGAACATTCTAAAAAAGTACTACACACATGTTTCGAGTACTGAATTTATCGATTATTGAGAAATACGAACCTTTTGAATATTGCGACAAAAATCGTTAAAAATCTAAGTAATCGTATTCTTGTTATTATTTTTTTTTTTTTTTAATGTAAATGAGTCACTTTTAGTGTTCTGTAGATCCAGCGTTAACCGTACGAGAAATATTTTTACACAAGAATATTACATCAATGTCAATTTTTCCTGGTAGAAGTGTAGAAGATCGATAATTTTTCATTGCGTAATTTTCTACAAGACAAAATACCTCGAACAAGATCATTTAGCGAGTGAATGAATAATGTGTGCTTCGGAAATGCAATTTACCGGGATATTTAAATACTAAAGTGACCAAGTGGAAATAGGCAAGCAGTGAAAAAATTCGAATTTACATTTAATCGGTTGATGGTTAAAACCGACGCGATACGCCGGCTATTACGAAACCTTGGCAAACGGTGAAGCTAATAACAGTCGAAGCGACATGAGTGGAAATCAACATTATTCAAAATAACATCAGCTAAAATCGCCATCAGTCTTTCAAATATAATTCCGCCAATGTAGACACGCGAGCTGATTCGATTTGATAAATGTTTGCAGACGAATTTGGGAAATAAAATACACAATCCGGCCGATACCGGAACCGTGTTGTTCCGAATAAAACCGGTATCAAGAATCAGAAAGCAGGGGGCGATTCCGAATTTCGAGTGTATAATAATAAACGAACTGCATGTGCGAAATTGATTTCTATGGTTTAACGCAATCGAGAATTAAACTGCGGGAGTACGGCCGACAGATATCATAATATTATCGCGCGACGCGGTAAATTGCAGAATTGTTTTTCCGCGGGCGTGTGATACGATTTTAGAATGGTTATCGGAGGCGGCTCTGTTTCGCGGATAACGAAACTGAATTTTCTATTCGTCATATACCAACCGGGATCTGTAAACAATTTATCGGCCCGCCGCGCACCGTTCCACTCTGTTCTCCCACTCTCGAACAGACCGTGTTATTACGTCAATATATTCATATTATATTTTGAATATATTATTTGCCCGGACTCGTTACGATACACGCTATTATGATATATACAGCCGTTAAACGGCACTGCTAATGCCAATTATCATTCCGCGAACCGGTCCGGGGACCGATGATTTATTTAATTCGCATACCGATGTTTTCGCGGTGCCATTGTGCCGATATTGTGCGCCACGAAATTCGTAATAATTTCGCAGATTAGCGGTCGCTATCTCGACAACGGTAACACCGCTCGCGCCCCTCGTAGATCACCCCGTCTCCGGTCGGGGAAAGAAACTAAAAAGTAGGAAAAATGGAACGTTTGTTCGTTAATTCGCCGCTTAAGATCGCATCTTTTAATTCGACAAAGAGTCGGCGACCCGTGTTCCGCGCTATCGGCAACGCAGCAACGTCACGAAACTCGGAACGGTTTCGTGATACGGACACGTTTAAACGTTCCCCGTGGAAAGACTGGGAACGGGAAAGGCAGAGTGACCGCGAACCCTTGATCGACGTCGTCATTAATCGCGACTTCCACCGGCGCTCTGACTCCGTGAAATACGCGGCCGCCGACTCCGAGTGTCTATCGATTCCTCGCTGGTCGAGCACTCTTTTCATCGATCTCGAATTACCGAAGTTCTCGTGCATATTATCTCCTCGCAGTCCCCGTCGCGCCGGTATCGTTTAACATTAACCTTCGAGCGAGCGGGAAATTTATGACACGAATGGTCTCGCGCGCGTTACACTTCTCCGCGAGTATCGACAACGCTGTGACCGATTACGCCCTTGCCTCTCCATCGACTCGGCAAACTTAAATTAGGCGAAATCGAAGCAATTTATTAGGCGTACAAGTTCATTCGTAGCTCGTTACTTTGTCCGTTGATTATTTGCGAATAACCGGACTCGCTACAATCCATGTACTATACAGGCTGTTTCCTAAATATCTCCTCTACCTCTGAAAATACAAAAAAATGTTTCTAACGTAATCTAAATGGTTTCAAAAGACGAATCACATGGAAGAATCGTTTTTTATAAGTTGTAATTTTGTAATCGTTTCTTCAAGGTCGCTCGTGTTGTTTTGACGCAAGGTCGTGGTATTTTCTGTTGTTGTATATTATAGCAAACATTATTCTGCATTCATGTATGTTTAATAGCAAGACCTTGAAATGACCGTGAACTCTAAAATTTGCCAATTAATGCAGAACTTACTTCCAGCGACATTTCAGATTTCAACGGTAACAGAAATTCGACCATGAACTTGAACTTGTAAAGGTAGAGGAGTTTCAAATTGCAACAAAAATCAATTTGAATTTACACGGTGTTTATTAATTACACAGGTTTCAAACAAATTGTAGAATAAGTGGAATTAATATACCTGTTCTTCTGTATTAATATTCCTGAAGAAAATGTGTAATTTCTGGTAAATTGTTGCAAGTTGTCGCAAATGGATTTTATTGAATTGTTTGGTCAACAAATCATGGTTTACCACAGTATAGTTGGTGCTAGGTTGTATTAGGTTCCGGCTAACATATGCATACTTAAAGTTCAAATTTATGTGAAAAACTTGTGCTCATCTGAAAAGACCATAATTTTCAAGACGCAATAACAATTACTTGTTTTGAAATCGTTTTAAATCCTAGAAGATGTAATCTTTATTGTCTAAACCCAACTCAGCTATTCCTAATAGTTTTCTTTTAAATTGCACTTGAATATTGGGAAAATCATGTGTGAAACGAGACAACTTCTCAATTTTTTTCTCGAACTTTACCGGTCTCCTGTGAGTCGTAAAGGAGGATGGAAAAATTTGTTTTCGGATTTGCTTCCTCTGGAATGTTCTTAAAACATCACTCGTTCATTTAAAAGAAAAAAGTTTACATTTTCGCGCACTGTGCGCCGGCTACTAAAGTCTCGCGAACGTAGCACTCGTGAGTACATAAACCGAGCGTAGGCGCGAACGTTTTCTAGAGAAATTGACGGGATCACCTTGGGATTATTGTGTCCGGCTAAATCCCGTGGAGGATCGTGTAAGCGACGAGATGCACCTGGAGAAAGGACACCTCCGAAAACGATGAAAGGTTGAGCGCGGCCGCACGCGGTGATTGACATCGTCATTAAGCTGAACTTCAAGCGCAGCGAGTTCAGGCGAGCAGTGAGAGCCCGTAGGCGGCTCCGTTTATGTACGCGCCGTGCATCTCCAGCCCCGTGCACGGTGCATGTGCATGATCGGTGGACGTTGCGAGGGCTGAACGAGCTGCAGCCGCCGCGGCGGCGGAAAGGAGAGAGGGCTGCCTGGCCTCGGCTCAGAGGAGAGGAGAGGAGAGGAGAGGAGGCTGGCTCTGCTAGGCGGAGGGATGCCGAGGGTTGTTCTCGATATGATTAATGCTTAGCATGCGTGCTCATATGCGGAGGACAGCTGTGAGTGACTTGCACTCCGCCCAAACGCCGTCCATTCGACCGATACGCCTCTGTGTGCACTCGTACGTGTGAGCTTCGGAGGCATACGCGAGAGGCCACGATTCGCGACATCGCCGGCCGCGATACTGTGTCCCATGAACAAGCGACATGTTCGACACGTATTAACTCGTATTACATCTATGATGCGAGACACTCTGCCCCGGCAACCCTGCTGACCCAGCACTAGTTGTTGCTGGCCTCTTTCGCCTGGTTTCTCTCGCGCGTCACTCGCCGATGCCCGGTCAACAGTACCGTCCGAATCCACGCGAACACGGCTTGTTTACCGGTAATTACAGCAAGGAGCAAAACTGAACCAATAACCACAAAAGTTTTGTACAAATCATTATTTACTATTGCTAGGAATATAGAAGAATAACAAAAAATCAACATTATAATTGTTTTTGTCATAGTTAGAAGTAACTTAACCCTTTCGTTACGGCGGTTTAGTCCGCCGTAGCGCCACACACACACACACTCCTGAACGGGACCTCCCGCCAAAATTGTGCACATTGCGCGTAGATAATGTATTTTGAAAGAAAAGGGATTTTTCTTCTAAACAATATACTTATAATATCTACATAAGATATAAACTTATTTAATGGGTAAAAAAGTGTCATTAACAATTGAAAAAAGGGAATAAATAAGAGGGCGATCATGTGAATGTCGGATATATCCGGCGTTCGTCTCCAGAGGGCGATCATGTCATGACGGATATATCCGTCGTTCGGAGCGAAAGGGTTAAGAAATTTTTTTCAATAATTGATGTCTCCTCGATTAGCAATGACGACAAGAATAGATTGACTCGGTTTTGCACCGGTCCCCACAAGAAATGTTTTCGTGGGATGTTCTAGTAGTGTACCCTAGTAGCACAAAATATTGTATACACATTCATATAATATTAAAAAGAGATTCAATCTTTTTTTAATATTCAAATATACATGCAATATTTATTTTATATTACGTAACAAATATTTCTTTTTAAATATTCAGGAAATATCTATATCATAAATATTAAATGAATCTATTTCATATTGGAAGTAGAATATTTTGGTAATTATTTACATTACGGGCTTCCTCACCGATTTTGATAACCTTGAAATATGTTGTCAAGGTCATCATTATGAACAACTTTTTCCTATACATGTTACCGCCGCTCAACTTTAGTTTCCGAGATATTCGCAAAAAAGTTTTAACATCTCAAAAAGTGATCGGAGTAGGTATGGGTTAGAATTGAAGTTGCAAAATAAGAAAGAAAACCTTGCATCCAATATTCTACATGCGAATAATAAAATATAATACTAATGTACTGCAAACTACATTATAAAATACTAATGTAAAGTGTACTTACTTCTAAATCTTCTGTATCTCCATCGGATCCACAGCACACAATTATTAACTCACAAGAATAGGTCCGAATAATTGAACAACAATCACTAAACAACACTGACAACACACACACACACAACACACTTAACGAAATAGTGACAGCAGACGAAAAGATGTTACTCCGACCACGAATAAAATAATACTGCGATTTTAACCGTCCCCCTCCCACGGACGTGTGATACGAAAACAGGGAATTCCGGGAAATAGGGCCGGCGCCCCGCCATAATTTTTTTACCTTGGTTTTGTATCTAATGTTTATTGACGCTCAGCGTCTAACCTTCCTATGATAACCTGACCGTACCACCTGCGTGGAAGGGATCATTGTTAAAATCGCAGTATTATTTTGTTCGAGTGACATTTCTCGTTCGTTGTCACGATTTTATAAAATGTGTTGTGCGTGTGTGGTGTGTGTGTTGTTTAGTGATTGTTGTTCAATTATTCGGATCTATTCTCGTGAGTCAACAATTGTGTGCTGTGGATCCGACGGAGGTACAGAAGATTCAGAAGTAACTACACTTTACATTAGTATTTTATAATGTAAGATTAGTATTCGTATGTGGAACATTGGATACAAGGTTTTCTATCATATTTTGCAACGTATATTAACGATCATTAATGATTTGGTATATAGTATAATTTAATGTGGTTCAAATAAGATACTACTTTAAATCAAATATTTTTATTTTGATAACCACAAAGATAAAATGAAATATTTTTATTTTGTATTTCAAATATTTCCTTGCAATGAAAATAAGTTGAGCAAGTAGTTAATATTATAAATCATAATTTTTAACATAAGAAGCTATAATAGTTAGCAAAGTATTATGTGTAGTTTAATTACGAATATGTAACATGTTGATAAACAGACTACAATATCGTAATAACATTACAGGCAACAAAATATCATAAAAATATAAGTTACAAGTAATACATATTCATAGTTTCTAATTTTTGTTATAATTTGAAACTTCTTAAATTTGAAAATTTTATTGAATGTTTTTTAAATATTGAATTTATATTTTTCAAATATTGAATTCACATTTTTTAAATATTTACTTTATATTTTTTAAATATCTAGTTTATATCCTCCGAGTATTTAGCTTATATTTTTTAAACATTCAATTTATATTTCTTGTACATGTATACAATATTCAGATCCAATATTTTTCTCATATGAAAAAATGTGGCTTAAAAAATATTTTTGCAATATTTGAAAAAAATATCTATCCAATATTTTTGTGCTACTAGGGTAGGTTCGGTGCGTGTCAAAGAATGATCCGAATCATAGTGCCGCGCGTAAAAGATAAACTCTCGTGCGCGACTGTGTCGTTTTCCGTGTGCCTTCGTTCCGCGCGCGTTCGGCGGCATCGTTTAATGTTTGTCGGCGGGAATAAAGGACTCACGCGGACCCAGGCGGCCCGAGCGATGCGATTTCGTTTCGATAATAAACAATGTAGACGAGCTGACGAGTTCGAGAAACGTTCGGCATCGGGCAGTTCTTGTCGAGACGTAGTGAAGCGCACTTCGAGTAGTCTTTTGTAATATCTCTCTTTGTATACCTTGTTTCGTCTTTTGTCTTTTTATTGTTAAATATATTCACGCTTTAAAATACCAAAGGTTTTTTGTCCTTCCATGGTCCGTATGATCCTACAGTAGTATGTTTACATTTAGCACTTTGGTATCTTTACAAACTATTAGTCTAGATTTCATCCAGAAAACTCATTAAATAGCATAAAAATGCTTGGATTCCGCGGCATGCACATCGTCAATTTTTGGCTCACTTCTAACGCTTGCGTTACCAAATATCTGCATAATCTCGCGAGCTCTTGACCAGCGTGCGCTAGATTGAACCTTCCTCTTTCGAACGAGCCCTTTCCCAGCGAAAAATATTCTCGTATAAGGACGAAAAGTTGACATTTTCGTCATTTTTCGCCTATTTTTGTCGGTAACGTGGTCACCCTACCTTATCGCGAATTTAACTTTAGTTGAAAGTATACCTTCCTCGCCTTAAAAAGTCACTGGAAAATTTCGAAAGCAGGTCCTCCATGAACTGAATAAAGATAGCAAGCATATTTGATACGCGTTTAAAGAGCTATACGACCTCTGTTTATTTTTTTAGAAATTGATGTTCATTCGTTGGTTACTTAGCCCATTTTTCGTTTATGCCAGATTTTTAGTAGAAACTATAACCACAAATATCGTTAGAATACTGTACTGGAATGTAAGATGAATGATGCGGCTTCTGTAGACGCGTAGCTTATTAACACCTTGCTGACCTTTCGAACCACAACTGGCAAGTGTGATCAATGAAAAATGTAGGAGGATTAATTTATAAACTAATCGCTGGATTATTGGCGTAAATTCTGAAGCGCAAAAATTTCTATACTTCCACATTCTGGCACTGATTGTACAGGATACCCGCAAATATGCTTCGCGACTACAAATGGGTATGCGTAAGTTCATAGTGGTGGATATTATGCACTGCAATCTGGTATCATGAGGACAAGCGGAACGTGGAATTACTACTTTGACTATCGCGGTATATTTCACTCCGGCAAAATTGCACCGGTCCCACAACAATGCAGCTGGTTGCGGATTTTGCGGAATCAGACAGTGCAGCGTGCCTAAGCGTCAGGCAATATTGCAACACTTTCTTCTGGCAATTTTCGTTATAACAATTTCTTTCTATTTACTGTAATTGTAAAGACGTTCGAGGAAAAGGGTATTTCCTCTCAAACGGTGTTTCACCCTGAAGAACCGAGAAAGGACCGAAAACTCTCGAATTGCCTAATACAGTGATTTCTCCGTATATGTCGCCAACCCCTCGATGATAAACGTCACGGAATTATCCCCACTACCGCGGGGTATACCTCCTTTGCGGTTATGCCCTTCATTGCCGGCGTTTTACCGTAATCTGTCTCGGAAAAATACTTGCTGCAATTTATCACGCGTAAAAATTAATTGCGATCACATCAGTTGCAATTTCAATTCTCTATTTAGACGATTTCGTCAGGCTGCTTGGTTTTTACAGTATTGATATAACGTGGAATTTATTAATCGGAAACAAAATATTTTCCTAAGAATTGAATAACAGTACGATAACTGTATTCGTATTCGTCAGATCATGCTTCGTCACTTCGACAATGATCACGCTCAACAAACTCTTCGGCGGAGGAGCAATTGGCAAATCCGAAGGAAGATGATTCAGCCGAATGCGGTAACATAAGTTTGAAAGATGAGGAAGGAAGATGTCAGACATCAGATTTTGACGATCAACGTGTTCTTGCAATTGTAGAAAGTCTACGATCGTTTCGATGAATTGATGATCGACGTCAAAGCGCAGATTGCTACATAGAAACGTGCCTTTTTGTCCGTGAATTCAATCAGTTGGCAAAGCAAATGTTGAAGCACTCGTTGAAGCAGATTATGCTCCAGAGTAATCACTTAAATGTTTTGCTATTGTATCCCTGAGTAAATTTACTCGATTTATTTTAGATTTTTACTTTATTCTAGATTTTCAAACTTCCGATTATACATGCAGAAATTACAGATATATTTTTTAGGAATTATTCAATTTGTTATTGTTATTATTTATTTAAGCCGAGAATGGTTTACTTAGCATATACAATACATGAACATATTAATATATTACATAATAGCTTAACGTGCAACTTAGCCTAACAAATTATTCAATTTGTTTTTGTTCGAACAGATGTTGTAACGAAGTTATTCTTGTTATTTTTAATTAAATCTAAGCTTTTACATTTTTCCATGTATTTTAGTTGCAATGCTTTTACGTGAATAAGTTACTTCTGGGACTTGGTAGGTGTGACGTTGAGGGTTCGATTGTTTCCGGTTTCACGGAAATCGTTTAGGATGTGCATTAATTACGCGCAGCTTAAGTTTGAAAGAAGGATTATGCAAACGAATCTACAATTCCATCCATGCGATTAGCGGACCATGCCGGCGGAGTTTCGACAAACAGTTTAGAAACGTTCCCGCAGATAGAGACAGAAGCGATTTTAGTTGTTCGAACAGCTTCCCCCTTATTTTCCTAACTATAATAAACGTTTGCCTCCGTTAAAGCAAATTTAGTTCGAAACTGTGTATACACTGCGGATTGCCGGATATAGAGGGTGAAATTAACTCTTCGCAGGCCGTCGGCGAAGCATTACTGTACATTCCCGCGTAATGAAGTGCACTTTTGTTCAGCCCGTTTCCGGATACTACATCTGCATTTATATTTATCGAGGCTTATAACCTGGAGAGCATCGGAACGATCAAATCTATCTAATTGATAACGTTTGAGGACCGAAGTGGGGGTGGCCCTTATTTTTCGATTCTTTTCTCGTCTCACCTAAATTGTGACACCTGGTGTGAAAATTACGTTTGCCATGTTTGGAAGTTTTAGCATTTTCATGATTTTATGTCATTTTCAAACATAACTGTATTTCGTTATTTCGGAAACATCGTTAAACGTTCTGAAGAAATGTCTTAGGTGAATGAGATTTATGCGTCACTTTCAAGAAACATACAAAATCTTTCAATTTGATTTACCATTAAATACAGCGTATGATACAGAATCTGGTAAAGGGGAATATAAAGTAATTGCGATGTTCATTGTTTTTGCCCACTTTAAGGGCTGTTTTCGCCCTTCCAGCATGAATGATGGCCGACAAAAATACGTGTAAAATTTAAAAAAGCAATGTTCAACACAGGGCCATCCTAGCGGAACCTCGCGGAAAGAGCACTTCCGGAGACATTGCTGCCCAATTTCGAGTAAAATCATGTCGGTTTTTGCGCGATGCAGCTTCAAACAGTCACAATTTCCACGGGTCTATTACCCCAGAAAAATTGTCTCCGCGAACTTCACCTAATTAGGTGGAAAGTTTCGAATTATGTATTCCATACCGAGGCTCACTTAATTAAGTCCTAGAAAGTGATCTTTACCGTGAGCAATTTGCATGGGAAATACAAGGAAACGGCTCTCGTCCTCGAATAAAATATCAGAATGATCAAGTGTCCGGCTCTCGGTGCTCTAAACCCATTTAGCCTTCAACACCGCTCACCTATGCGCGTTAGGCGTTCGAGGGCGCAAGAATCGAGCAGGACAAAAGGGAATAATGGAATAACGAACGCGATCCGCTTGTTTCAATTATCGCGGCGTAATTCCGCGTGGCGTGACGCGTTAATCCTTCGCTTCTCTCTCTCTCTCTCCCTCTCTTTCTCTTTCTCTCTCTCTCTCTCTCTGTGTGTGTGTGTCCCACCTATACTTTTTCCGTTTTTTTCTTGCATGTTCTTTTTTTTCCCCTGTTGCGTTCGTACCCGGGCATTTGTGCTTCCCGCCTCGGCCCTGCCCGCCATTTGTTCGTATTTTGCATCGTGTTCGATGTCGGTTGCATCTATAAATTGCATCAGTCGAGGCCGCCCGGGGAAAGGAAGCTCGCTTTAAAGTATTAATCGATATTCCATTTGCATCGACTTCTGGACCGCGTCGCGTCGTGACTTTAGGCCGGCGATCACACCTGCGTACGAAACAATGGACCGTTGTCACAACTGTTTACTCGATAACGATTCTTGTTTTGATGATAAATCAACGATCGAGAGAGTTACGACACTTTTTGGTAGGTTCCATTTAGGAACCAGGATCGCAAACATTTTTTAGAAAACATCCTTGTGTCGTGAATTTCGTTGGGTATGGACCAGGTTAAAGGTTTACCTGCTTTCCGAAATATATTTCGACAAAGTGAACAAAAATTTTGCACATTTCATTTCCGTTGATTAACTTGTTCGTCTCAAATTACACGGACTGATCAATCACGACGCTTCCCAACATTTGTTTACCCGAGTACGTGAATAAATCGAAAACCCGAAATCAAATTTCCTATACAATCAAAACTGTATTGAAAGAAAAAATTGATGTTCGCAGGTAATTGTTGTCGTTGCGGAAATAATAAATTGTGTTTATGTCAATATACCCGCGGTGACGTTTCGAACATTTATAATGAAAAGTTCTTTTAAAAACGCGTCTACATTTCCGTGATTGGCTGTGTTTGTTTGACAAATATGTCGGAAGAGTTAAGGATACTTTATGAAATGTTAATGACGGCTGATAGTGCTCAACGATGGAGCCTTTTCTGGAATTAATGCCAAATTGTGCACGTTAAAAGAAAAAAAAATGAACCGAAAAAATTGTCCAGGTCAAATACAGTGAATTCTCGCTGATTATGCTTCTCGGCGTCCAAGGTCGGGGTGGGGATAATTCCGCGACATTTATCATCATGGTCTTGGCAACGTATACACAGAAGTCACCGCACAAAGTGTAATCGAATTATTGTAACCGTCTGCATAAAAGTCACACGAAAAAATATATTTTCAGTTACCACGGCTCCGAAAATTTGATAGGCCGTATATAGTGTAGTCATGATGATAGACTGGTGATTTGTATGATCGAATACTTTTCGGCAGGAGTGTACCTGTTTGCGCAATGAACAATACAGTTCACTTTTTTCGCGAAAGGGAATAAATGTCTGAGTTTTTATTGACTTGAAGCTATCCCATCTGACCGGAGAGAAATGGTACTTTTATCGGCCAACATAAATCATTAACTCGCGTTAGCTTCTATTTTCTTTTTATCTCTTCAGGGTGGATAGTTTTCAGGGATCTTGTGCATTCATGTTTCATGAAGTACGGTAGCAGCCAGGAATGGCAACAGGATCATAGGACGCTGTTAAGCATGATAATGCGATATTCTTTCGGTTTGCTATTAATAAGATATAAAGACTCTGTCTCGTGTTAATTAGATTTGCGATGTGTTGAGGATAGTAACGCGATTATAACGAGGTCAACAGAGCGTGATTATAGAGGGAGATTACTGCATTTTCTATACATATAGTCGGTGGAGAAGTATTGTACGTACGCACACTCTATAAAACGGCGTTGTCCGCAGATAACGACCTTTATGTTCTCTTTTATCTCGTTCTCGGCATGAAATTATTACTCTGTGGAATTTGTACACATATTGTTGCATCTGTGGGGACATAATAAGGGAAATAACGCTGGCAGAAATTATAGAGATGGGATCACATTCGCCGTGCAGTCAATTTCAATAATTAAGTATTGCTTTATTATACAGCATTCCCAAATGTAATCGATTTATGCAGTCTATTAATTTTTCTGTTACATTAGCTTTCACTGATATGCTTGGCTATCTGTGTAAGCTAAATCTCTTAAAAATTTGTCGAGACCTTCAAATTTATTGAATTCGGCTATCCTAAACGATTTCGATTTCCCATAATTTGCTAACGTTCCCCATTATTCGTAGATATGCGCTTAGCGATATTATAATATTCATATTAGCTTAAATTATATCATAATCATATATATTACGCTATGGCGGGTATCAGAATTGTATTATACATTAATTCGTCGATATCGAATTATTTGCTCGGAAGACTATCCAGTTAACATGTCAAATCACTCGTGAAATATTAAAATACGCCTGTTCAATGTTCAATTATCCATGAGAACCGTACTTACAGTCTCCACAATTTTACAAACGATTTTACAATCGTTTCTGCTAACAATTCAATATTCTGCTAACAACAAAACACATATACCCTATACAATTGACGCATATATTTTTTTAATTTCCAATACAGGTTCGCGTAAAAAAGTTGTGCAAACTTTTAGTGTTTTATTGTCCTCCGCATCTGCTGGTATACTAATCCTCCTACTATCGCAAAAAGCTCGAATCGTTAGAACTCATTTTAAAAAAGTTATTCCCCTTCGAAGTGTGTACGGAGACTTTGTTGCATGAAAATTAAAATTTGCATTAAGACGTAACAGAGGGTGAGACAATCCCGTGGACCTTGTTCCCGACGGCGCATTGTCAGTTAGGGTGCAATCGTTACTTCGTTCGTTGCACGCCGATGTGACTATAGCTTTAAAACGGTCGTACAACGAATTTGCTTTCGACCGTGATGCATTCGGCGAACGTATCCAGATTACACGGCCGGTGCATCGCGTTGCATCGCGGCGTGTGTCTCAGATGGAAAGATTTCGCGCCGGTAATTACGTCGCTGCTTGTTTTAATGGGACACACGGAAAGAGATAGATAGAGAGAGAGAGAGAGAGAGAGAGAGAGACATAAAAGAGAAAGAGAGGAGAGGAGAGAGAAACGTTGGGCCGGGCAAGGAATAGTATCGATCGTAATTCAAGAGCGCACGAGCCGCTCGTTACGCGCCACAAAAGAACAATTTTACGGATGTTGGTTTATTACTTTTCCTTCATTTTTATGTGAGCCATCATTAGAAGTCAAATTGAATGGGTCGGCGTGCTCGCGGCTGCTCGACGAATGAAAGGGGAGTCCGCGAGATTGAGCGTCGGATGATATTTTGCGATAGGACACGACCGACGACACTCGAACCGTTTATGATGTCTTCTCGAACGAACTAATCAATTGGCTCCGAGAGCAAATTTCTCGTCAGAAACGCTAAAAATGAATTCGGTGCCTTTTTTCGTCTCTCTAGTTTGGTCCACGGTTTATCTTTTCATCCCGCCCAGATAGCACAGAGACGTCTTAAAGACGTCTTTAAGACGTCTCTCGAAGACGTTCAGATGTCTATTAGACGTCTGAATGTCCTACGAACGGCTTCCGAACGGCTTCTGAACGTCTCTGGAACGTCTTTGTGAAAGAACTGTACGTCTTAAAGACGTCTTTAAGACGTCTCGAAACAGACGTATTCAAGACGTCCCGAAACAGACCCCTAGTACCACAAAAATATTAGATAGATATGTTTGTCAAATATTGGAAAAATATTTTTTAAGCCACATTTTTTCTTGTGAGAAAAATATTGAATTTGAATATTGTATACATGTACAAGAAATATAAATTGAATGTTTGATATAACAAAGAAATTAAATAAATAAAAAAAAATAAATTAAAAGAATGTTTTTCAGCATATCCGCGCACATTAACATTTTATGCTTTATTTATTTATTTATAAATAAAAAAAATAAATTAAAAGAATGTTTTTCAGCATATCCGCGAACATTAACATTTTATGCTTTATTTATTTATTTAACTTATTTATTTATTTATCTATTTATCTTGATATATTATTTTGGATTTTGGATTTGTGATATATAATGTATAGTTTTATTATTAAACAATATTTATTGCTAAATTCTATTGCGAATATATATGTAATATATTATAATAGTACTAAATTAACAATTTAGTTATTTAACTTTCCTAAATAAATAAACGTCTATTCGAAGGATGGAAAACTGCGTTATATTGTGTTGCGTGTGTACAGTTTGTAAAGCTTTTCTCTAGCAGTTTAGAATGACTGAAACGTCAAGAAATGGAACGTCTTAAAAACGACTCGTAAAAGACGTCTTAAAGACGACTTTTCAGGACCTAAGACGTTCAGACCAAAAATGGACGTAAAACAGACGTCTTTAAGACGTCGAGTGCTATCTGGGCGTTTACGTCTAGAAAGTCTATTTCGGAAATTTTCAGTTGGACGAAACAATTTTCGAGCTGCAAGGTTTACGTTACCATTTATAAAACCGATATTTCGCTGTTTGACGCAACAGTCCTATTCTGTTCACCTAACATTGCTGCATTTATATCGAATTTATCAATTTGTAATCGAATGACGGGAAAAGGAGAAAGTTATACAAAATTTAACCAGTTAACCGCGGAGTTTAATTTTAACCCTTTGCACTCGCGAATCTTTCCCTTCTATATACATATATTTTTCATGTTATACATACGAAAATGGTACAATTTACTCCTACAATAGTGAGATGTTTAGTAGAAAAGGTGGGTTTTTAATCGTTTAAACTTTTACCATTACTTCGGTGGCATTGTCTCATTCTTACAATTAGTATAGCTGACGAATCCATTCTCGAATAAATGATTACGATGCAACGGAGTCATCCTTTCTCCACCAGAGGAAGAACATGTAGGGAAAAAATTTTGCATTTGCTACTGATTAAAATTTAAGAGAGTCCGCTCTGTAGTATGACAAAAAGGACAAACATAGTTAATGACACAAGTTGTGACGAGCCCAGTTTCATGGGAAATTTCCTCGAGATATATCTGAAACGGTTGCAACCATAACGGAATTTAAGATTTATGGCAAATCATTCCGCAAGAAGGTTTTAGCATTCTGTACGAAATGCGTTATTCGAAGATCGGCGAAGCAATATTTCACGCCTGGGAAAGAATTGCGAAAACTTTTGGAGTAATTTAACTTTCATCGGGATCGTCTGGAATGTTCAAGTGCTTCCACAAGCATTCGATTATTTCGAAGTGAATGGAGACTCGGGCGTCAAAACTCCGCGGGGATACAATCCCTGCGGTGTCCATTGTTCCGCTGTGGCGGGCTTAACACGGTTATCCGGAGGAATTATGTCATTAGCGTGGTGAAGTAGGCCATCTTTTTTAAAACGCAGTATCCTCGAAACGGTGTGGCCGGGCCGCGTTATGTGCCCGGGTACATAAACCACGCACGAAAAATCCATTTAACCGTGCTCGGGCAAAAAGTTGTCCGTGGAGCAGGAAGAGTTTTAACAAACGCGGCGCGTAAATCGCTCTTGCGTCAAAGGTAGCTCGCCAGTATCTCGAAAATAATTCAACCGGATAAAACAAAAATAGAAAACATCCGATCCCGTGGAAAAATATGTTTGTCCCACATTCAATAAAAAACCGATCGACGCGGTGTTCCAATTCGATGGTGAATTACTAAAAAGGTACCTGACTTAAAACGGGTATATCAATTTTGTTACGGTGAAAGAAGGTAAAACTGAATTACTCGTGAAAGAAGGTCAAGGATTTTCATTTATTCCTTTCTATTGATTCTATTCGTTGAATGGGGTTCATATTTTTACTTAAATCTGAAAAGTTCGACCAGAAGTTTTACGTTAGTTTTTTTTATCTTGAACATTGGGTGTTTTAAATTCACAGAAAATATGGCTTTTTTTGAAACTCTACCACCAAAATATGTAAATTTCAGACAGTCGTAAAAAACGAACTTCACTACTTTTTTCGCGATTCCGAACAAATGCAATTTTTCCAACATTTTCATTGCACGTCATCTACAAAACTAATCCCTTCTGGCTTTACAGATGAAACTGAAGTCGTTAAAAAAAAAAAATGATCCATTCATAAAAGATATTCCGATTTAATACCTTTTTCTAGAGAATGAAAAGCTGCCTCGATTGGTGAACAAAAACAAAATATACGGTTCCCTTTAAAACATCAAAGTTGATCTTCACAAGTCCTTGACGGGTCCACATAGAAACAAACTAACAACACCAGTATGCGCATTTCGCGAAACCATTTAATCTCCGTCAAAACATTTCTCGCTGCGAATAATAATAATGATGTAAATCAAGTTGTCAATATCTGGCGAGAGACTCTCTGTAAATACCTCGATGAAAACGTTCGGGAACATCAGAATATAGTTATGATCAATTATGAGAGTGATTGTAACGACGATCTAGAACACGATCGGCAGCGTACCCGGTCGTGTATTGGACAAACGAAACCGACTAAAAATTGAACGCCGCGCAAAAGGTTTCGTGCAGCCTGCGACATTATTGCTTTTAAATCCTCGTTCGGAGTTACCACCGCCGCTACCATGCCGGGCCCCGGTTTGTTTGCTATTAGAAATGTCTTCGAGAAGTTTTCCACTTTGCCGTGGGATCGATAGCCGACCGAGGTCTGGCTGCTGACTGTTAGTCCTGCGTGTTTATTCGCGACGAGCTATTTCGCCGGGAAGCGAAACGACGCGACCTAAACGAGAAGAATGCGGATCGCGCAGGATGTTTAGTCTGGACGAGGTCGTCCGAGTTCAATTAATCGTACACCCCGCTTAATTTCTCTCGTCCGAGGCTCCCGCTGGACGTTATTCGAAACGATTGGCAGAAATTATGTGTCAACAGAGCGCCAGACTGTAATTTCCACTTGTTTCATAGAGCTTGTAACGCGCGCAGTTAGTACCAAATAGAGTTAGCTTCTACAGTCTGTCGCGAAAGTTCGTGTGCATCGAGTTTCGAATTTTTTCGAGCGAGAAGACTGTTGGTTTCGGACAGTGACGAGGCAAAAGCGTAAACACACTTCGCTAGTTTTACATGAAACGTGATAATACAACCCATTTTTCAATTGAATGATAAAGATTAGGTACTAATAATTACAAAACACAGCAGTTTATTTTCGTTAATGTGAACAATATACGGAATATTTATCGAAAATAGGAATTGAAAACAAATTTTACAGTTTTGCACTTTAACCAGTTAAGCGTGTTTGACGTGTATACACGTCGATCTAAAACTCTATTGCGGTGCCGTTAACGTTAATGAATTGTTAATTTCTTATCGAATAAAAATGTAGTTTTTCAACCCTTGCCCTGCCCCCCTTTGAACCTTTTTTTTATTTATTTATTTTTTTTTTCGTGTGTATTCCGCATTGCATGATTTTAATTCCGCGCCGTGGGGGATTTCTGAAATTGAGCTCCACAGTTATGCTTCTTGGCAACCCATGGCAGTGGAGATAGTTATGGGACTTTTATCGGCTAGGCATTTGGGACATATATGGAGTATTGGTCTAAATCAAATTATATCTTTGTGGAAAGTGTTCGGACAATAAAGAGTTTTTAGTCAGACAATTATCGAGGGATAATCGAAACCTTATTATGCTAAAAAAATTTTAAAACTTGAATGAAGATGATATTTTATGTAGAAATTGAGAATGTTATTTAAAACGATCAGAATAAATCATGTGTAAATCTAGCTTGTTCCTGAAGTCTTGCGAGAAATTTCGTATCAAATGCAGTTAGCTGGTGTAGGTCTGTAGGTAATACAGATCAAATAAGATTGCACGAGATTGCATTGGAGCGCTGTGCACACTCCAATATTTCTCTTTTTTTTTCTACGGTAGAGCAATCCTTTTAGTTGAAAATTATTGTCATCGACTGGGTGTAGCGTCCCGATCGAGATGGAACAAATAAGAGGACAGGCGCGACGTGACCGGAAGTCAAGATACGACGATCGAGGGCGGATAACGAAACAACGACGATCCCGAAGAAATTTCAAGCGTTAAACTACAACCTTGCCGCGTGTGTTTATACAATTACCGGAGCGACGTTGCCATAATGAAAACGGTAACACGCAGTCATAAAAACGTCACGAATATTTTCTCGACGCAACGTCAAGCGGAAAGCAGGGGTGAAAGTTACACGGTGGTATTTCTCTTCTTTCCCGCGGTCCCTGCTTCTTCGGTAAAACGTACACCGGCTTAATTACACAATTATTTTTACATCATAAATACTCTCTTTGTGGCCGACGGAAAAAATGTATGCAACCAGATGTTTGTAAAACGAAAAAAGATCGCGCTCGTAATATTTCACCTGAGAAGTAAACTAAATTTTTTCTAAAACACACGAATGCTGTAAAATAATGAACACATTAATCCAGTTGCGCGAAACGTTGCGCAGCTCGAACAAATGCGAAGAGAGAACATTTACGGACGCAAGCAACATTTTTACAAATTAATACATAGAATTCAGTATTTGGTACTTACGATATTTATACAACGCAGATGAACACACCTTTTCATTTTGCCGTGGGAGTCGGACAAGCCTACAAATATCCTGTATCAATTGCAAAAAACCGAAGTTAGTAAATATGCACTTACTTCTCCTCATAATTACAAGCCTGGGCAACTGATTGAGCCGTTACCCCCACTATCGCGCTCCGACTCGCAGGAGCGCGAAAGACAATAAATTAATTATTGAAAATAACATTATCTCAAATAAACTCTATGAAATAACTATTTGAGAGGAATTTATTTGAGTTTACATTTATTTGAAATAATAACTTTATTATAATTTATTTCGGCTTAGTCATTTGAAATAAACTTATTTGAAATAATTAAGAGAAATGTATGACACTAATTGTAAGTTGAAATTTCGGCTTATTTATGTTTAGTTTGGAAAATAAATTAATAAATATATGCAGAAATTATTTGTCGTTTCATTATTTGAGGTACCTTAAATTACTTGAAGTAATAACATAACATGTTATTTGACATTTGAAATACTTGTCTCAAATAAGAAAATATCTTGTTATTTGAACTGATGTATTTCACGAAATAAAATAATTATTTCCTAAAATAATTTTGTTGGATAAAATATAACATAATTTATTTCAAATAGTGAAACATTTTTGTGAAGTAACTTCTTATTTCAAGTAATATCTCAAATAAGTTTTAAAACATTGTATCTGAAATAATGCCCAGCTCTGGTCCACATATGTGGTATAATAATAAATGTCTTAGATTCTTCTGAGATTTTTTAATTGTGATCAAATGGAGAAAATGGGGTAAAACTGGTTTTTCGATTCTCACCTGCAACTATCCTCGCAGATCGGGCTGAAACTTCTCGTAGACGAAGCAACTCACAAGACGAGCTCGTATTCCCCTCTCCCTTTTACCCCCGTGGCACTGGGGGTGTCTTATTAATTTTAACTATTCACAAACAACACCGTGTTCTGCTATTTTCAGATGTTTTCGTTCGGTTGTGTTTCGCGGACTAATTTTTTTCGATGATGGTGTTATCGACCGATCGATCGCGACAATACTGATAGATCAATTCACGGCAGCGCGTAATGTTCGCGAGGAAATACGGTCGGCGGGGTGGGCGGCAAATAAAATTTCGCGGAACACCCTTCCCGCCGCACCGCGCCAAGCAGAACCGATTCTTGTTTATGCTCGTAATCCCATCCGGGACAGGTACAAGCACAGGCAATAACCAATCAATTAAGCGTGCCGAGCCTCTCCCTCTTCGGCGAAGGACTCGGCAACCAAGGAAATTCCCTCTCTTTAGGTGTCGTCGGGAAATTGTCAGTCCAATTTTAGCCGGCGGTTCGGGAACATGTGTACGGCCAAGGCACGCTGCCACGAGATTTCCGGTTTTTCTCCCTGCCGACACTCTCTCGACAGATCTGTGATACAGCACGAAAAATTCTCCAGTGGTTATGATGGTTCACAATAAATATTCACAACAAAATCATTTACAGTGCACAATTTCTAAACTAACGTAGCGTTTTGTTGTTTTAGAATGTTGTTCCGTGATCTCCCGAAGAAGCTTGGTGTTAAATATACATAACAAAATAGTTGATTAATGTCGATATTATGGTGTACAATTTTGAAACACGTTGTGACGTTTTTCTTGATTTGTTGTTCTGTGAAACACGGTTTTCGTTGGTTGTTATTAGTAGGGAATGAGTGAAGTGAAGTGTTGTTGTTGCAGTTTGTTTTGTTGTCGTTCATGCAGCGTTGATTTTGCGTGCATTCGTTTAATGTTGTAAGTTTAATTCCGTCGAATATCGTGCACCTGGATTTAACAACCAGTAATGGATAAACATTGGAACAGTGTTTGCCGAGAATGGGATTATCGTGCATGAGAGAATGGAGGTTCTATTGTAAGGTACGAGATTTATTTTACTATATAGGAAGAATTATAAGAGCTGCAAGAACTTGGAAATTTCTCGAGAGACGTGTTATAGGTCGACACAAACCTACAGAAAGTCGAGCCCCAGGCCTACGAGGGTCGAGGTGTGCCATAAATTACCCCAAGAGCAACAAAGGTCTTGAGAGACCCTTCAGCCTGGGAGTGGGGGTTGATCCTAAACCAACCATCAGTCCCCACGTGAGCTCTGCATTTCTCTGTCCTACATGGAAAAACCTGTAAAATCTCGGAGGCCCCTGCAACAGTGCCTCTTTCATTCTGAATAAAAAAACGTAGAAAAATTCCGTTACTACAGAATTCTCAATTGATAATTATTTGGACGTTCAATACACTGCAGACCTTTGGGTACATTTACAATTTTCAAAATAATTTTACAGTTTCAATAATAATTTTAGGCTGCAATGATTTTTCTGAACCGATGATCGAGGTTCTGCAATCTAATATTCAACTAAAATTCAGAATTATTTGACGCTGCACCATTTTATAAATATCGATGTTTTTCTTTTTATTACAAAAGTTATGTAGAGCCAGCAAAAGTCGTGTTAAGAAATCTTTAATGTGTCAACCAGATTTTTGCACTTTTCTAAACATTGAAAAGATTGTATTTTTGAATAGTGTCACGATTGTAGTTTATTGGTAACCACTGCAAATCGGTACGCGATAATTCAAATCTCGAGTTTACGCCGAAACATGGAACAATACAATAGGATATAAACAATACGCCGTTAGAATTCATATAATACAGCGTAACAATTGTGGCAATATTTGTGTAACACGGAAGGAGCTCGTACAGCACACGAAATGTTTACATTTACATAAAATCGTGAAACGAGATGCGATCATAACAGGTCATAACATGTGAGGCAGGAAAATGTAAACATGACAACCATCGGAAAAAAGTATTGAACGTGACTCCGGTATCTTTGATCTAATATTTTCAATTTACGTGCTACCATTAAATTATGCTTTTCAATAATCTCTTCATATCTTTATCTTTGATTCCATGAAATGCGTGGTTTCGTATCGTGTGGAGCTCGTAGATTTGCTCACGCAATTTCATACGATAGAAACATATTCATTGAAATTACTGATAAAATCCGAGCAATTGAAACTAATGCGGTAGATTAATTTGTACTGATTAATGTTAGTTCTCAGGCAACTTCGCAGAAAATTTCCGAATCTATTTTCTACATATTTTAGAGCTGAGGGCTTAATTAATACTGTGTTAATTCAGCGCGATAACATTGCCGAGTTTCAATGAGTGAATTATTGCTTTGATAATACACTACTAAATAGAACGCACGCTGTTGCAGATTGCAATTCTCTGTTGCAACTAAACATCCACTGTCACGAGCATAACATAAATTATTACCAAATTGCACCGCTACATTGTTTAACCCTCGTGCGCTCCTCGCGATACTTTGAAGCTGTCCGTGCTTTCGCAATTTACAATTTACTTTTTGCTATGATATTTTATTATCACAAAAATTCTACGTATTAACCCGTTGCACTACGACTAATTTTACGGTTTCAGTGATTAGAACTTTTTTTGTATGACACAAGATTCGAGATAATAAAAGCAACCTATTATTATTACACTTTGATTAACTATATCGATCCTTGAGGAGAAGGAGACTGCATTCATCTCGACCAAAGAACACACACGCCTACAGCTACGAGTACTTAGGTACATGTCGATAAAGTAGAGCCCGTGTATAGCACTTATTGTCTTACATTTTCTTACCTTGTAATTCGTAATTTCCTAAAAAAAAGGAGAATATGCCTATATGATCTTCAATAGCTATACATTAACAACGGCAAAATAGAGTTTTACTTCGCTTTAAAGGAAATTAATAAAATATATATTTATTAGACTCTGTTCAGAATCTTCATGAGCATGACTCAATATTGTAAGGCAAGGGGTTAAGACGTCTCTAAAATCATTGGAAAATTTTTCCCACAATCTAATAAACTAAATTATGAATACTTTTCACGAATCTACCATAGTTCGGAGTTTGAAGCTTCCTTTACAACGACCCGATGGAGGTTGATATATGTACTACATCATTAATAGAGGATATCCCAAGAATGTACTTCCTTGAAAATAGTGATTCCCGAGGAGACTTGAAATAACTTTTTCCTCTGCGAAAATGTTCTCCGCGGCCCCGTTCCGGAGTTATTAACGACAAACACGGACCAATCAGAGCGTGGCGTTGGCATTGGCCGAGCCGGAATCCGTCCGCTGTAGCCGCGTTCTAATTGGTCCGTGTTTTTCCTTAATAACTCCTTAACAAAGCTGCGGAGAACATTTTCGCAAAGGGAAAACTTACTCGAAATGACCTTAGGAATCACCCCTTTCAAGGAAGTACATTTTTGGGACACCGTGTGTAGCTTCGAATGAAAGGTGCGCTAATGCGGGACACCCTGGGCTATGAAAGAAAATTAGCCGGCATGTAAATGTTACGGTGATTTGCCCACGGGTTCCGAGGGGTGAGGGGATATTTCGATCCGGGTGAAATAATTTGTCGTTTGATGGGCGTCGAGATAAATTATGCACACCGGTATCCGCGTCAAACGTCGACGGGGTAAGCGAGAGGACGGAAAGGGTTGACGGGAGTGCGAGTTGGGTGGTCGGGCGAGCGGATTACGTTGAATCGGGGATATCGTGCCAATCGGATTCGATTTGCAAAGTATAGAAACCGGGTTGAGAGTGGCTCAATTGAAAATAGTTCGGTTTCAATCTCGCCCATCTCGGGACTTCTCGAGTGCTCCTGAATAAACACTGACTTTCCCGCGCCTGTGCACCTGAAATCAATTCTACGGAACAAGTGAGGTGTTAAGGTGGCTCAGGGCGATAGAGACGAGCTCACGCTCTTTCTCTCTCTCTCTCTCTCTCTCTCTCTGGCGCGCGCGGTCGCTCTCACAGGCGATCGCGTCGCGCAGCCGGGAGAATAAGAAGATATGGGACAAAAATTTGAACAGAAGAAGAAGAACTACCGCGTCGGTCCGCTCGAAAACTGTCGACGACCCTTGACTTCCTCTCTGTCTGCCTGAATAAAAAGCCACCGGAGGCAAACGAAACGGAAACTTACTGTTCCCCCTAGCTCGCGCGAATCGGATTCCAGCTTCGCCCTGGAATCCTGGGAAATCTTGTCACGCACACGCTCGATAATGCCACCATCGAACTCGCTGGTGCATAGACCCTGTCTCCCGCATACACCATTGCCACCAAAATCCTGCATTGACTCGCGCAATACCAGAGACACACAGAAACCCCCTAATTCGTTTACCCTTACATCAGCAAATTTGCTTTTCACATTTAATTGGACCTATTTGTTTTTCCGCGTTTTGTTGGGTCCGCCGGAAAATTCAACGCGGTTCTGAAAACTGTGTGTTTACAGAAATCGCGTTTGTTATTCGTTACATTGATTAACTAGCAATCGTTTTATGTCTCTACTGTTTTGCTTTGTGTGCAAAAATTTAAGTTTAAAAAATGATGTAATACTTTGTATTTCTTTCGAACCCCTTCGTTAAATTCATTTCGTGCGTCCATTCATATTCATCGAGCATAGCAGAAAATTGTGGTTATTGACTCTAATGTTTCAAATTCAAAAATTTTAGAAAAGTGACTTTGTACACACGTTTCTAAATCAATTTTTCTGTAGTCGTCCGTATATAGCTATGCAATTACAAATTAATAAATTTTCCAATTATCTTCTTACTTCGGATACAGTCCTGTGGGACCAATATAAATGTAGCAATTAGGTGAACATGATAGGAGGGCTACTCCATCTCTTCCCTCTTCGTAAATCATTCTCCAAGAGTTTCACCCTCTTATTTCGCGTTACAAACAATTCTCTTCCTTGTACGTAGAAGTTCAAATTCTTTAACAAACGACTTCGACCAAACGAATTTTATTCCACTGATCGTCGCCGAAAAAATCCGTCGAAATATGGTGAATTTTCCTATTGTCCGTCAATTTTCGATTTTTATTCGAACAAAAGAAATGTTCCGCTAAATTCAACGTAACCGCGCGTTCGAAAAGGAATTTCGGAAATCATTCGAGCACACTCGGAGATCAAACTAGAACTTTAATCTGTTTCTATTTTATAAAAATCCCCGCGGCAGAGATCCAGCTACAGTTTCGCGCAGCTCCCAGCGGCAGGAACCATTTCCCGTAATGGCCATCGCAGCGGAACTAGCTTCACTCGATAAACCTTTGCGATTTCAATTTCGCCGGTCTTTTGTGACGACGGGCACCGCCATCGAGGTATCGAGCGGAAGCTCACGTTCTGGAAATTATCGAATAAAAGGCGGTCATCGACTGGGTATCGCCGACATCGACGCCCAACGAACGAACTTCCGTTCCGTTTGGTGCAGACTCCGAAACAAAGGGCTGTTGCTCGCGTGACACGACCTCGGGCGGCCCAGTTTGCGGGCGATACGCTAATTTAATAACGAAAAAAAAAACAAAGACTGGATCCCGTGGCCGAAACAATGGAGAAAAACGAGTTGACGGGACGAAAACGAGTCGCGGGACGTTATTGTTCGCTGCCTAGACACGAATCGCACCCGCGGTCGCCATTAGTACACGTTCCGTTTCGAGTCCTGCAAATATTTATCCGCGCAAAACAAGACGAGTAACACGCACTGCTGAAAATGCTACGCGTTCCCACAAAGAATTATTTCGAAATATTTTCGTACCGGGACCGACACAAAAATGTTGAAGTTGCGAAAACAATAATTTTTTATCAATCGTGTCAACATCGAGTCGAGCTACCTATCGTCCCCATTGGTTACCGTCGCGATGTCTTTTTGCCTTGCTAAATAATACCCGGAACCCTGTAAAATGCGCATCATTCCAAAATATTTTCGCGTTGGCACGCGAAACGAACTATTGAATTCCGAACACAATCATTCTTTATCCGTTGTGTCAACGGCGTAACAAAGCTTCCGTTTGCTCCACTGGTCACCGGCACAGCAATTTTTCTGTTTTGCTGGAATATGCATACTCGGAAACCCTCGGAAACCAGCATCATTCTAAAATATTTTTCTGCTTGCACGAAACAAACTATTCGATTGCGAGGACAAGCATTTTTTATCCGTTGCGTCAATGTCAATTGCACAGTCGCAGTAATTTCTTTCTGCTTTGGCAAAACACATTCTAAAACGTAAGAGAATATTTTTGTAGCGGGAAATAAACTATTGAACTGTGGAGACAATAATTGCTTATTAAGACTTATGATTAGACTATTGAGCCGGTTTGTACAAAAAATCATTTGTGATAGTTTTACTCTGTTTTTCTTTTTTTGGCATATTTACCATTTTCTATTTATTATGGACAAGGCTACACGTCAAACGTATTATACGGCAAGTAAACCATCAACGCTGTTGACACAGGTTTTGTTATTTATAAGATGCTCGTTAAAACTTAATCAACGGGCCGCAGGCTATCGATAGCGTGCATAATTCGGCTAACGGTAATTCGTTGGCAAGGATCGTTCTATAACCGCGCAAGATGAACGGCGCACACTATACATACATAGTTCGCTGGTGAACCGACGACGCATATATTTGTAGCCCGTTCGTGTACGAAAGGGAGTAAGATACACAGTCTCTCTCTCTCTCTCTCTCTCTCTCTCTCTCTCTCTCTTGCGCTGAAGACCCTGCAACGTTCTTGTTTACGTGCTTGTCCTTGTAGTATGCCATTCGCGTATCAGGTGTGTTCAGCTTTCTGCTAACACCTTATTTCCTTTCGAATATACTTCTTGGAACTATCGGAACAAAAAAATCTGTTTTGAATCAACTGAAAGTCAACATATACAGTGTACCTTCATATTAGGGGGACCCATAAGTGATCAATTATTTTGAAATCTAAAACAAACTTTGTAGTCAGGTTTTTATTCCTTAATTTATTATGTAATCATTATCAAGGACAGTTTGCTATCTTTCCTACAAAGTTTCAATACCCCTCTTATAGAAATCCAGGGTTCGCGAAGAAAAATATGACTCGAGGTGCCTCTTCTACAGAAGTAAATGTTTTATTTCTTAAATAATGTTCCAGAGATCTGTAAAGATCATAGTCACAGTACAGAACATCTCTGATCACGTTCTAACTTTTCTTATCGTATTCTCAATTCTCAAAAATTTCATTCTACACAAAATTCCCCCCTTAACCAGTTGACTGTGGAGCTCAATTTCAGAAATCGCCCACGGCGCGGAATTAAAATCATGCAATGCGGAATATACACGAAAAAAAAAATAAAAAAAAAAGGTTCAAAGGGGGGCAGGGCAAGGGTTCAAAAATTACGTTTTTATAATTCATTAACGTTAACGGCACCGCAATAGAGTTTTGGATTGACGTGTATACACGCCAAACACGCTTAACAGGTTAAAAGAGCATCCATCGCGCGACGAAACGTTGGAACCGTCAAATGTGGTTCGTAATTGTCTAAAGGGCAGAGCAAACAAAATTCCGTTAAACCAGTAAGCATCGTTCCCCTGGTTCGGCTGCATAAAGACCGCGAAGCAAAAAAATATTACAAGAAACATTAACAAAGGGCGTATCCAGCAGACGCTCGAATGGAAAACGCCACGATTCTGCCGAGCGAATGACTAAACAGAGGAAGCTTCTTTCCTTCTCGGTACCTGATGGTTATGGGTCTCATGAAACACCCGCGGCGCATAAGTACGCTCTCCTCCTGCTTATTACACGTATAAAGTATCCGATTTAACGCGCCGCTTTATCTTCCTTTCATTTCGTCTGTTCCGTGTTCTCGGTGTCGTTCCCGGTATTCCACGGTTCCACGGGATCCGACCCGGCCCGTCCCGACCCGACCCGGCTCAGCCCGACCCCAACCCGACACGCCGACCCGCGTCGACCCGTCCGTCGGAAACCGCCACCGGCGAGGTTAGCCGCTCCGCCGTTTCGTTTCTTCGGTGATATTTCTTTTGTCATCCCCCATCCCTTCTGCCCACCGCCCACGCGAAGGCAGAGCACAACCCTCCTGACCTCTTTCTTCTCCGTTCGCCTAAGAAATAATTTAATTCGTATTATGCCGGTTATACGCGAAGGCAAGAAGAAGGGTGCACAGCATCGGGGCGTTTGCCGCCCAACACGTTTCGCATTTGAAATCGAGAGAAGAAAGAAGAATTCGCCGAGCAAGAAGCCAAGCCAGTCCCGCTCCCGGCTCCCACCTGAGGAGAAAAAGGGGAAAAGCTCGGCTTCCTCGCGCAAAGACAGACCTTAATAACCGCCATAATTGAGAGGGCGAGGACGCCCCTCCCTCGTGACGAAAATAAATGGAAAATGTTGAATGTATTTTTTCAGCCCGAGCTTTTCCCTTCTCTTCATCTCCGCGCGAGCCAGCTTCAACGGGGCTGGATCGAGTCCTCGTGCAGAGATCGTATTTGTTCGAATGGGTATTTAGGCATTTATATGGGCGAATGAAATTAATTAGAGAACGGAATGGAACGGTGTGCTCGTGCGGCGAGGCGAGCTTATTTTCAGGTGAAAAACCACGGGCTGGCGAGCACGTCAGTCACGCCGTCGGAAAGCCGGACGAATTAATTAACGGGCAAATTATTTTTCGATAGTCGGCATTCCTCGTCGCGAATAATCAATTACCTTCGAATCGACTCGATCCGGCGACGCACGGCGAAATTAGTCGAACTCACGACCGACTGGTTTTCTCGCATGTACGCGCCGGCTACCAGAACCCTTCGTTAATAAGTAACCGTGAGTAATTATCGAGTACACGTGACATGTATGCACAACGGAATACGCGTCATACGTCCTGCTGCACTGTTCGCCCAAGTCCAACGGTGTCACACCAAATACGGTCTACATACTCCGTAGGAATGTTACCGTGACACGGCTTCGAGAGAAACGGATTTTTACCGGTAGGATGTTCGTTGACGGTTGATTGAACAGTCCCAGATTAGACGAACTAAAAAAACTAACTTCGGTTAGTTTGCAGGGCTCTACGTCGCACAGTGGGGTATTTACACCGGAAAGTCGGAAAAAATTACTATTGCATGGAAACCATTTTCAAATGAAGCACAATATAATTGTAATGCAGAAGAGAATTAGAAATAACATTTTAATAAGAAAATATATAAATAACATTTTTCAATTAATAGAATGAATTTCCTTCAGACAATGCGTTCGAAGTTTCTTCTTCAGATATTTCTTCTTTACCATATTCGGTCTCGCTTTCATCTGTAGAAGTGATAGGCTCAAAAGGGAGAAATAAATCCAAACTTTCTTTCAGGAACGCCATTGTTTTTTTTTCTTCGAGGTTGTCTTAAACTTGTTAAAAGGGGATCAGAAGTGAGTAAGAGCCTATTGATGACATCCAGATTACACGCCTTCCTGGAACACTTTCTGGCATAACTCTGTCTATACTGGCGAAAATGTTTGTTTCTCGCCTCGGTTGCTTCCTGTCATAATTGCCCAATAGGCAAAATTGCATTTTCTATAACTTTTGGTCCGTGAATTAATATTTTGTGTGTTGTGGGTGACATGGGATACCACCCATATAATCGAACGTACATTTCCACTGTCTCTGTAGTATACGTTGCAAATTTTGTAAAAAAAATTTTTTTGAAATTATTTTTTTTAATTATCAAATTTTTTTAGCTTCAGTTTGTACTTTATAAACATTTAACGGAAACAGAAGAGTTGCATATTATACCCCAAGAGCACCCGGCCGCGTCCGCGGCTGCAACAATGACGCGAGGCGGAGAGAGAAAAGGCGGAGTTCACTTCTATCTAAATTGTCTATAAAATCGGAAACTGGACGAATCTGGAATAAATCTTTATTGGATTTTAATCACAAACCTTCACGGAATAAAATGACACAAGAATGAGTACCGGGACTCACCCTGAACCATAACAAAATGATTAATGAAGTCTTCAAATTAGAAAAATAATTCTTGATGTATTGAATATCATCAAATATTAATAACTATTAAAAAATATACGGAGAAGGAATCACAACTGTACTAAAGTGTAGTACATACTTTTCTCAAAATATAAGAAAAGTGAAAAATCAGATAAAGTTATTTCAAATACTATAAAATCTTTAGTAAGTAAATGATAATTCAACGAATAGAAAGGAAATAAGCTGTTACCAAGGAAATCTTCTAACTTCTAACGAAGTACACTCTTTTGTGAGTGCATAAATGAAAAAAACAGTTATGGTACGGTATTCTATACGTATTCCATTATCTTATACAACAAAAATAATATGGTTTACACTAAGTTTTAAAAAATGACTTTTATCCGGTTTTTTGGTGCAAATACCCCACTGTGCGTCGGTTCAAACATCGAAGAGATAAACGCGAATTCCAAAATAAGCATGTTCTAGCAAAAAAATTCCTCAGAACTAACCGAAACACCACGCGACGTGCTATACGCGGCGCACGTATATCTAACAAGCTGCCTGCACTTAGCGCAGACAATCTAGAGATTACTATCCACTTACCGATTGCATCGCGTACGAGCGCTCGCGCCATTGGAGATTCTTAGTGGGTACAGTTTGGCAGCCTAATCTGATCGATTCGTCTTTGATACGATCGCGCTTATTAATCGCTTTGTGAAATTGTGCGAGCGTGATCCTCGAACTTAATATTTCGCAATGGCAGCCCCGTTGCTTTGCTTAATCGCCTAATTGGCAATCCCTGAGACCGGGCTGGAAATGTCCTTCCGCGATCAATTATTTCGCTCCTCGATGTCTGCTTCGAATAAGTCTTTGATGTTAGTTGTACAGAAGCATTCCGATTCGCATTATGTCCAATTGAATTACGTTCAGCTATGTTTAAATGCATTACATTATATTTTTCGGAATTTTCATATTGAGTTGTAATACAAATTCGTTGGAAATATAGAAATGAAAAGGTACATACAACCATTGCATTAAGTATCAACCAAAAAATAATTACAATAAGAAATATAGAAATACATGGAAATAAAAATATAAATAAATGGACAAATAGAAAAATATATAAATAGAAATTAATAGACTGCGGATTTGTGGACAAAATAAAAATAGTCCGAGTCTATTGTAAGACACTGGAAGTTGAATAAAATTTAATGATCTTTTAATGGTCAAAACCGAAAATAACATAATATACTTTAATTCCTCTTTAATTCTTCACTTTTGCCATTACTGCAGAAAATCCGCAGTCTACTCCGTTAATAAATGACAAGCAGAGATTCCAGACGAGCGAGCTACGAATAGCGAACGTTTAATACTAAGACTGTTATTCTATTGTCATTCTTCCTTGCGTTATTCAGTTTCGACAGAACAAATAAAAGTCTGCGCATAAAAGATCCACCGAGCCCGCGAACGGCGCAACTTTTCCACGCTTCCGCCGGCAATCGAATTAAAGACGGTGTGTGCAAGATTTATCGAAAATGACGAGCAGTTTCCCAACAGATTAGATTACAGTCGAGAGGAACGGGCCAAACCTTATTTACGTCAACACGGCGAGCGTGGAAGGGAGGAAACGGCCGAACTTTTATCGCGTGAAGAATTGCCCATAAAAGATGCAGGTCGCACACTCGTGATCCTCTTCCTCGACGGTTTTCTCGTTTAGAAAGTTTCCCGAGCCCCGATGTGAATTGGATAGCTGCTTGAATTAAATGAAGCGGATTCCATCCCCTCACCCTTTACATTGTTTCAACCCTCGGACGCGGCTAGACATATGGCAAGGCAGTTTACGTGTACTGGCATCTGTCTACCAGATTTGAATGCTTTCCCCGGAGCACAAACACTCGGTGCATCGTACTCCTTCCGAGACCATAACAATCGTGGGAGTCATTTCTAAAAGGGCTCGGAAGGTAAATAAATAGAGATTCGCCTTCTTATCGAACGTGCTAACCTGTCAGATACAAATAGAGTGCTCTCAGAAAACATCTGCCCCTTCACGGATTACGTTACACTCTTTCACAACGAAGTAAGAGAAATTTTAAAATATTGGAATTTTCCCAGGCTCCTCGACCTGTAGGGCTGATTATTTCAGAGTTGTTCCGAGCGGATCGTTTCGAACGGGACACCCTGTGTATGTAGGTGAACTTTTGATCTGGTCGAGGCAATTAACATCTAGCCGTAGAAGTAGCTCGATATTATCTTTACGGGGCGGACAAAGGGCGGCAGAGGCCATAACAAGGCAGAAATAATACCCGGCGTCCAAGGGGTGTAGCGCGTGCAACCCTGTACGTCTTCGGAATAATTAAACACCTGGGTAGGTGCGCGCGCGCGCGCGCGAGCCTTTAGGTCGGAACGCGGGGCTAGATTACCCTCGTAAAATCTGTCTTCTCCGGTGTGTCGGTTTGCTTAATAAATGAATGCGCCGCGTTCGCTGAAAACAGTCCATCATTCGCGTACGCTGGCCGTAGGAAACGGGGAGGGTGGGGCGAGGGTGAGGGGGATGAATTTAGTGCGAGCAGAAATTCTCGGAAAGCGCCGGGGCAGCGTTTGCGACCTCGCGTTCAATCGGACTTTATCAATAACCCTCGGAACCTACTTTGCCATACCAAGCCCGATTAATATACTCGTGAATTTCGATGTACTTTACAGCCGAGCGCGATAGTCTACTCGTTTACACGGCCCGATCGGAGTAATTCCCTCGGCAACACGAGCCACTCGCCTTTGAACCGGAGAAATTGAGCATTTGACGAAGTTAAAGAAAACTAACCTCCTTTCCGAAGCGCGCGGGTAAATATGCTATGACTAGAATGTTAATGCTTATTACTAGACTGCGGATGTTTGCGTAATTTTCAATTTTTCTAGACAGATTTTAAGACAGCGGTGCCAAATAAAATTTTCATTGGTAATAGCATTTGTATATTCAAAATAAATAAAAATCTCCAGCATTTTTTTAACATTTTCATAACTCATAAACACATAAAGATCCGCAGTCTGCTTATTACCCAATTCAACATATTTAATTTATTATTTGCGAATTCCGCTCGTACCATTTCAGTTTAATTTGATTCGCCCTCTATCTTTGCGCTGCATTTTAATGCGATTGTTTGCATTTCCATTATATTGATTCTCGCAATTTTGATATGTTCCTTCGCCATTTTGCAAAAGTCCGCGCACGCTGTGCAACGTTTAAGCGCGCATGAACAATAATTTTAATTTTTAAATTCAATTGTCTGTCCTTTCGTTCTATGGATTTTTTTTACCATCGCGGCAATTTTACGCCAAAGGACAAATTAAGTTGGGAAAATGGGGTACGCGAGAGGATTAATGATATTATAATAATATTGAGTGAAATTTCATGCTTAATGGCCTTTAAAGGTTGAAATTATATTGCAGAATACTTTTTAGCAAGCTATATTAAAAAGGGGTCGAAAGTTTGAAGTAGCTTTAGCCTGTCACCCTAACCGGGTGTCTTTGTGCAGACCCTGATCAAATAATTATGTGCAAGGTAATTCAATATGTCGAACACGTTTCACATTATTCGCCCAAAGACGATTTATAATTAGAGAAACGAAATTCTTGCATTTGATGTTGACAGTGGTCATGCATTTCTTCCTCGGTGTGGAATCAAAAATGAGAAAAAATCAATGTGATGGAAAGATAAATAATCCTGACGAAATCTCTGCGTGAAATGGGCTGCCAACTACCCCTAAACGTTGACATGTTTATACCGGAACCTAATATTAACCCTTGGCGCTCGAATTACGACTGTAGAGGGTCACTAAAAATTGCTGCATCATTATTCAAAATATTTCTTTTGTTTGTCTTTAATAAATTACTCAACATTTCAGTGTTGTACGAGTAAGTTACATCATTTTCGTATGTACAGTCGCGTGCAAAAGTTCCCGGCCAGATGGTTTTTGCTATTTTTCTTCCAAAAAAAAAGCGTCAAGAAATTTTTATTAGAATCATATATAAGGGCGTATTACATGAAAGGATATTACAAAAAAAATCGACGTTAATTATTTTTCTTACTTGTTTATTTGCAAAATGAGTAAATTAACATTTTAAAAAATTTCGGCCAGTGTGTTTAACGAAAAAATTATGCTTGTTTTTCATTGTGTAACAATTTTGCAGTACATTATTTAACATGTCATAATTAATATTTTCTAGCCATGCCTTTTGCAGCAATAACGGCAGTACAGCGACGAGGCATGGACGTAGATCTGGCCGGGAACTTTTGCACGCCACTGTATAACAAACGTTTCGTTTTGGAGTTGAAATTAGCTTCGAGTGGAAAGGGTTAAGGCCTGTGTTTATATCCACTCATTTTTCAAAGAGTGTAAATTATCTATTTAATTCATGACTCACTAAATTTTCTAAAAATCCCGTTCCGTGTTCTTGTCTTCATCGTAAAACGAAATGGACTCAGTTAAGAGTCTGAAGAGACAAATAATCATCTTTGAAAATGAGAATTATCCATTTGATTTTGCCAAACGGAGTCAAGGACGGTGGAAAATGTAAATCGCTATTTGTCTCGCAATCACTACTTTGAAAGGAGTGTATAACTCAACGTCGTTCTTACGAAAATCACTCGGGAAGATCTCGATAGAATTCGAAAGTTAGGATTTCCCGATGATTGATCAGTCGGCGAAGAGTCACGGGCAGGGAAGGACCTTTCGCCGAGCAACAACGAGTCTCTACTTTCTTATCTTCTTTCCCATTCCTCGGCGGTAACGTTCGAAGTTCCGTTCACCTGAAGTTCCGTGGTGTCGCGGTTCCGTTCCAGTTCCGAAGACAAACGACCCTTTGGTTCTCCCGATGTTCTTCGGCTAGCAGCGTACACACACAGAGACCGTTTCAGCAGGACTGTTTCACAGGTCGTTGGCAAGAAAAACTTGCTAGAGTCGCGGAAACTTAACCGCGACCGAAATCGGGATCGAAGGATCCGCCGATCGATCGGACAGCGATCGCAGGATGATTCCGAAGGTGCGCGAGAACCCAAAAATGTCGAGTCGAGTTGGATTAGGTTCTCGAAAATACAGTAGATTAATAGTGGTGTGCGAAATATCGTAACTGTCGGATCGAGAAATTTTTCGGTGTTCTGTCAAAATTTTTTTGAAAAAAGACGTCTTTCCGTCCTCCTACGTAACGAAAGTTACACGGACCCATAGAGGGTTAAGGGGGGAGGGTCAAGTAAACAAGCGTTTCTTCTCGAATTTGTTTTGAAGAGAGCATAATATTTTTTTATTTACAAACAATTGTATGTTATTGTGTAGCATCTAGACAATCTATATCAATTTTGAGATTATAAAAATATTTATAAATAACTGAGCAGCAGCTGCTTGGATTTGGCTCCTCGAAAATGCGCTGTGCAACACACAGGTCGCTCTAATTATCTGAAATCACAAATCCAAAAGTTTTTCGTTATTATATAATAATACGCTTTGCATGAACCTAAAAGTTTTTTTAAAAATTGAAATTAACAATGTTTATAACCATTTCTTTACGGAAGAAAATTGTGACTTCTTTTCAAAGTGGCGCAGAATTTGTAATTTTTTAATTTTTTTTTTTAATTTAGGTTCATGCAAAGCGTATTATTATATATTAACGAAAAACTTTTGGATTTGTGATTTCAGATAATTAGAGCGACCTGTGTGTTGCACAGCGCATTTTCGAGGAGCCAAATCCAAGCAGCTGCTGCTCAGTTATTTATAAATATTTTTATAATCTCAAAATTGATATAGATTGTCTAGATGCTACACAATAACATACAATTGTTTGTAAATAAAAAAATATTATGCTCTCTTCAAAACAAATTCGAGAAGAAACGCTTGTTTACTTGACCCTCCCGAAAATTCTTACTTACTTACCCTCTCGACATACTTTCGGAACCCGTCCCGATGGGGTTCGCGACATTTTCGGGTTCTCGCAGGTCCCTAACAATTAAGTGGACACCCGAAATTGTCGGATTCTTGCACATCTCTGGTTTCATTGCAATCGTTTCGAAATCGACGGATTTCGGCGCAGGTAGGCAGAGACGCAGATCGGTATCGCGTTTATCCCGCGAAAATGCATCGCGCCGAGTTAAATTGGAACAGTCCGGCCCGGAAAGCCGCTTACGGGACGCATAACTCGTGGATAGATTCCCGGTCGGACCCCCTTTGTTCCCCTTAATAGAAAGTTTTTGTTTCGTTGTTTGCCGTGCCCGTGCAACATAGAAAAAATGCTGCATATCGCCCCGGCTTTCCGGTCCCTTCGGCCTCATAACCGGCGCCGTGCCGTGAAAAAGCTTCTCTTTGTCCTGGACGCATTTTTTACGGAACAGTTTGCGCCAGCGAAATGGAATCCGCGAAACGCTTTCGCCCCGCGTTCAATTATTTACGCGGTTCCAGGCTAAAAGTGACCGATGAACCGTGTCTCCCGCTGTCAAGTCTCGTTCGATCGATCGATATCCCTCGACATCGACGTCGGGATTGATCCCTTGAATCACCTCTCTGTTTTCTGCTTTCAGAACATTCCTTTGGCAAAGTGACGCTCAAGGCGCTCACCGATTTTTCGCTTCTGTCTAAGCTACGGGTAAGTGTCCATCCATTTTCTCACCGAGTTTACTCGCGAAATTACTCCAGGAATTATAATTACAAAGTAATTGAATGACACTGTAACCCAATCATATTGTAATTTATAATTGAGATCTTTATTCAATTAAATTGCAATGTAATTCGTAATTGCAATGGAATACAATTACAAACTACTTTGTACTTTGTAATTAAATTACATTAATTGCGAACTACGATGTCATTAAATTAAAATTGAAAATTAAACAATAATGAAGTCATAGGTAATAAGAGGTAACAGAAGGAATTTATAAATTTATAATATCCGAAAAGAGATAACTTCTGCGTTACAAATTTTTTAAATTTCAAACATAAATATAAAAAGCAGAAAGGGCTATACATAATTTTTGGAGAGCTGTATTTCAATTACACATCTGATTAAAATAATTGAATTAATTGAAAGGTTTGAATTATTTAATTCAATTATGACGTAGTTGAATTACAATATAACGGAAATACAATGTAATTCAAATATGTAATTGAATTACAACGTAACTGAATTAGCACAACTCTGCTTTCTCAAGAATAGATTAACAGATTGCACGTTAAGAACAATCTCCCGTACTTCAAACACGATTTGTTTGAACACAAATATATTCCCTTGTTACATAATAACGAAATCATTAGAGCGAACATTTACACGGTCGCATCGTTACATTGACTCACAAATAATTTCCATTTCTGGAATCAAATTGTAATGATGCATTTATTATCCTAATGACTCATTATAATCGAGCCACCTGATGAATAATAACAAGTCATCGCGAATAATGTCTAATAAAATTAATATATTAAAACAGAGATTATTTATGATTCGACCTAATTAATCGTGAAAGATGAAATATCGAATTTACATTCCCGGACAAAATGGTACATAGCGTGCTATCTTCAATTTTTTAAAGGTTACTTAGTATTTCTGAATTTAGTACATAATATCATAATTGTTACGATCTGGAGAGACGAAACATGAGCAAGCAGAAGAAATATACAAATGCTGAGGGCGAAATGATAGCACACTTACAAAATTATGTAAGCCCGCTTACAAAATGATAACCTTATTTACAAAGAGGTTTCATCTCTGTGCGTCATAACAATTATAATGTTATCTGTTACATAAAGAAATTCTAAATGATCTTCGAGAAATTAAAGACAGGACGCACATGCTATCATTTTGTCCGGGACTGTATAATCATTAGCAGCTGGTCGATAGTTGATTTAGTCGTTTATATTTAAGTTCCAGTGACCGGAAGTGATCTTTGCACGCTATCGGCCGAGTGTTGTGCTCTGTTGTTCAATTACAAAAATAGTGATTGCAGAAAAATCTAAATCTAAAGGACATACCCAACAATAATACCAGTCGATCCACGCCAGTCGTGCTATTAGCAGCGCGTTAACTATTTTTGCAAAGTTCGCCAGCAGAAAAACGTAGCTGTCAGTCGGCGTGTCGAATCGGGACAAGAATCGAACGTCTTTTCAACTCGATTCGCCGCTGTTACAGAAATATCCGTCGTTTTTTTTTCTTTTGCGTTTCGCCGAACCGCCGGCGGAAATCAAAAGTTTCGATTTGCTGAAAGAAGTTCGCCTCGCCTCTGGTCCGTTTTCTTAGTCCGGAATGATTAAGTCGATAAATTTCGAAGTTTCCGTTCGGCTCGCTGAATCCGCGTTGCTATTTGTATTTTGTTCTACTTTGCCGCGTCCCGCTTCTACCTCTTCGGCCTTTGTTCCGCGGAGGAAGTTGTTTCTCTAAACGGGCCACCGTTTCCTCTGTTGTAAAACTGAAAAAATTACAGTTTTACCACGCGGCTACTTCCGCGAAGCGCCTCGGATTCTAGAACGGTCCATTCCGAAGCAAACGAACAGTTTTAGATAGAACTTCGCCCGCGCGGAGCCAGCTCCGCTTTGGTAATACTAAGCTCTTAGGCAACGAACTTTATGAAAAATTTATGCGCGGGCGGGGCGAACCGTGCGAAACGATTCGAATTGAAATTACATTGTTTAACGGAGAAGATAACCGGCGGCCGGGAACGTGAATGAATCATTCGACACGGCCCGTCGGGCCACGCTGAAATCTCTCTTTTATATCGCATAAATATAAATAGGAATTAAATTACTAATGCCCCAACGAAAGCTCGTAAGTCATCCGGCGAAAGAGCACAGCCGACACGCAACAATGGCGCTAATCTAATAGGCCTCGGTCGAACGCATGAAACATTAAATATGCGAACGTGTTCCACCCCCGGACCGCGCGAGGATAATGAGCACCTCTTCACCGTTGAATATTCAATCGTCATAAATAGAAAGGAAATTAGAAGTGTTGGCGATTATTCGCACTTCTCTGGAATTAGGAGACACGATATAATCCCTGCGTCGCGTGCAACAGAGTACAGTCCGCGACAATACTATAACACATCACTTAAAACGAAACAATTATGTATTATATGAAAAAATTTTGTCGTCTTTCATGCAGGGTATTATTATTTACTTCTGGGGACGTCGTTCCACGCATTATTTTCGTCAGAATTTCCATCAACTTGAAAGCTTGCTTTTTCCAAGCTTGACCTCTTGTTAGCCGCGACAAATCTACAGGGTTATCCAAAAGTACCGTTAGGACGTTGAATGAGAATATCTGTCAAACGCCATGTTTTTTTCTTGTCACTTTCTTTTATTTCTAACCTACAATGACAGACAATTTTAACAATGGAGTCGTATACGATTGCAGAGCGTGTTAAAGTTATTAAAATATATTTTGAAAATCAGTGTTCAATAAAAAATACCCATCGTAAATTACGTGATTTTTTCGGCATACATAATCGTCCATCGGAGCAAACAATTCGAAATTTGGTTAAGAAATTTGGTGAAACTGGAACTCTGTTCATGATAAACCGAAGTCTAGCAGACCAAAAACAGTTCGGTCGAATGAAAACATTGCTGCTGTTCGTGAAAGTGTTGCTAATGACCCATCAACTTCAATTCCACGTCGGTGGCAACACAAAATATTAATAACCGATAAAAATAAGCTGTACGTGCTAATTTTTTTACGAAAACATTACCTGTCTTATAATTTTGTCGCAGTTAATAAAAGCTAATGTTGGTGTTGCTTTTAAATTCTTAGAAATATAACGAAAACACTGCGTTAAACGCCGTCTCCAGAAGTAACTAATAACTCTCTGTATGAAAGACGATGGAAGTTCTTTCATATAACACATAATTATTTCGTTTTAAGTGATGTCTAATAGTATTGTCGCGGGCTGTATATCCCATCCCGTGCGGCGAATATTATCGCGAAACGTTTTCGGGAAAATACGTACGACGACTCCGACGATCGTATCTCAACTTTCCGGGGAAATATTACGGTAGGCGGGGGAAGGGGGCGAGGGGAACCCCCTCGCAATTCACCCTCGTCACAGAAACACGACCGGCAAAAAGTAATCCAAGAAATAATTCCGAACGAACCGGCGCGGCGGCGGCTGTATCTCGAAACAGTGAACGATCTTTCACCGATACACGGTGCCTCGGAATATTTCCGGGAATTCGAAGTTTCTTATTTGCGAGCGGCACTCTTGATAGACCGGCAACGTCCTCGCCGTGACGCTGGAAAGATCAAAGGATCGCGCGATGAGAGAAAAAAAGCTGCTAGCCCCACCCCCCCTCTGCCGTGCCTCCGTGTCACGGCTCTTTGAAAAATAAATTTTGCTTTTAGCCACTCATTACGGAAAAAAGAGGAAACGTCCCTTTAAGACGCGACTAGGACTTTTCACGGTGCATGCGGTTAGAGGGGAATAATTAAAGCGGGAGAAAATAAATTACGACGAATTCGGACCGCTCCCAGCAGAAAAGTCCACGGAATTGGAAATAATCGTTCTCTCGCAAAACTGCCGCTTTGTCGCCCGTATATTTTTCGATACTCGTTCACACTTTTTCACGCCTCTTTTTTTTTTTGGAAATAATCTCGAGGATGACATTTACGATTTAATTCTGTTTGATATATATAATGAATTATATACATATTATATATATTCTATATATCATTATAATCTATAACATTATATATATTCTATATATAATGAAATATATAGAATACAATTTGTTCATCCGAGGTTAGTATTAACAAAAAATATCAAAATATCAAGAATCCACTATGCACGCATGCATTGGAAAATGGAAACACCTTGCTGAGAGCTCATGCATTTGTAATTAGTCGGATACTGCTATGCATATGACAACGAGGCGTTTAGGGATTCATGTTTTTTTAACTGGTCAGGTCCTCGCTGTGTCGAAAGCAGTTCTGTATTACAGAAAAGGGATGAAGAAGTTATTGCTAATATACCTGCGACAATTCTTTCTGAAAAATACAGCTTCTCCATTGCTAGTCTACTGTTAAATAATTCCAAATGCGATGCTTCTTTATCTTCTTTTGAACATTTGAATTTTCTAGTCTTGCTTCTGGTAACCGTTTACAGAATTTTTGCATGTTGTCGATCATCGAGAATTGTTTCTAATAATCGTAAAAGTATACAGCAGCCTGTAAAGTCGACGGAGTCATTTCTAACCAGACTTAATTCCCTAGCCTCGTTCGCAAACTGCTGTCATTAATTAGGACCGCTCAGCCACGTAATATAACCTCTTAAGAAAGAGATATCTCGCGGTAGCATGAGCGCTTAAAAGGATTTTAAAGTCTAATGGATTAAAAAAAAAAAAAAAAAAAAGAAAAAGCGGTGCGAGAACTAAGGTCCCCTGTGGAATCAAATTCCCATTGGCGACCCGACTCTCTGTCAGGATCTTTCCGTTTAATTTCGTTCACGATTCAATATCGACGGAGGTCACGCTGTCAAGGGTGAGAAATTTGCGAAAGAAAATCTAGCAGCTCGGCCAAACCGGCATATCGGAAATTCCGCGAATTAATCTGGTACACCTCAGCCGCGAATTCCTTTAACGAGTTTCCGATCGACGGGTCTCCGGGGCGTACTTGAAATTTGTTTTTCGCCGCATAATCTGCCCTTCTTCTGACTCATTTGAAAAGTTGACGCAATATCGCGTCAGCGTCGCACAGTCTGTAAATATTCAGAACACTGAAGACTTCGTCACGGATCGACCGAGACCTGTGTGCATATAGATACACACTTGCACTATACCAAGTTGTTGCGATAACGATGTGCCCCGAGTCATGACAATAACTTGCCCCTGTCGACACATTTGGAAATCTGCGTCGGTGCACAAAGTATTCGCACGCTCTTTCACACTAAACCTACCAAGCGTTAACAGTACATCTGCTGGTAAATATTGCCTTATAAAAATGACAAAGCTAAATTTATTAAGATTGTACGATTTTTCAATATAATAAATGCTTGGACAAGGAAATTTATTCCACTAATTGCATAAATGAATTTTTAGTCAATAATTGTAAAATATGAAACCGGTCATTTTGACCGTGGTAGGTTTAGCGTTGAAAACAAATAACTTTTTTCAAAGAAAGGAAACGGAGGATGAATTTTCTAAGTAACGCATAAATCCTTTTTTTACGATATTGCTATTGGTATTGATATTGCTAGAGGTCACGATTTTTAAGTTTTTGCGTCTGTAAGACCCGTGTTGTTGACATATAAATGTATAATATAAACATGAACATATAAATATATATAAATTCGTGTACCCACACACACACACACGCGCGTCTAGCACAGCGTTCCGGTATCGGACGAAACACGAACTGCGTGCTCACCGATAGTTTCCGTTCCCGACGGATCCCTCGGACCTTGTCAGTAAATAAAAAATAAAGACGTGACCTTGGGGTCTGGGTGAGGGTCGCCGGAACGTGGAAGTTGGGCCGAAAACGGGGAGGAAACTCGCTCGATTAAAGATACACGAGCCGATAGGGAATTACATTTCGCGACAAAAGGGAACATTGGCGGAGGCGACGCGCAACGATTTCCAATAGAATTTTAATGAGATAGAAAGTAATGGGGGTGTTCTATTACGTCGCGCTACCCGACAGCGGATACTTGTTATCCCCGCGACGTTATTCGCCGCTTGATTCCTCTCTCTCTCTCTCTCTCTCTCTCTCTCTCTCTCTCTCTTTCTCTTCTCGCCCCCATTTGCATTCATAATCGTCGCAGAAAGAAAGCCCAAAGGCCGCTAATCATCCGACGAACTCGACCTGCCGTGGAAACCAGACATTAAGGAGAGAAGATTTCGCGGCGAGATTAAAGGGAGTTCCTCGTTCGTTGCGTTCATTTCGTCGTTTCCCGGTTATCGTTTACCTCCCGGCCGAAGGGGCAGAGGGCAGCGAGGGAACGGGGGTAGGGGTAGGGGTAGGGTGAGGGGGAGGGGGATGGAGCGGTTGTATCGTTGATAATTGCACACTGGAAAAAGTGCTTTTCGTCTTTCCCGGCTACGTGACCCGACCGTCAACTCGTTTCGACGCGGATCTCTCGCTCTTTCTCTCCAGCGAGCGATACTAAAAGAAAATTACATCGGGCCTGCCATCTTCCGTAATGCGAGAGGATTTAAATCCCCGTGTATTCTCAGATAAACGATCCCGCAACCCAAGACCCGGGCCCCGGCTTTCTCATTATCCGGCCTGTTCCCATAACACGGTCGTTATCGTCTCTTCGTAATTTCAATGGTGCTCACTTCTTCTTCTCTGGCCGTGTCCTGTAACCCACATTAATTGGTATCAAAGAAACGAACGCGTTCTCCTGCTATGCGAAATACTCATCGACATCGGAGGACTTTGCTTTATCTTGTTATTATAGAAAATCTCGTATAAGATTTATTTCAACACCGTGAAGAATACAATGGAAAGATTAGAAACGAGAGAAAAATGTTTACAGAATAGAAAACTAAACATAAACATTGTAATGAAAGCATGAATGTTAGACACTAAAAGAAAAATTTTGACTTCCTGTACTTTCCAGCTGATTCTCTAAATCATTTATGAGTATATGACGATTCTTGGTCATAGTCGACTGCATAAGACCTAATTCTTTCAGATGAATAACCATGTCCCGCCGAGTTATACACGCACACTGTCTACAAAAAAAAATTTATTTCTCACAAAATGGCAACTAAAGGCAAAAAGCTATTGAACTTATGTAAAGTACAGGAGTATTACTCTTGCTTAAAAATAGTTTCATAGTAACAGTAGTTTCAATAGTAACATTCAGTAACTTGGGTTCTGCACTCCACAAAACGTGGAATAGCTTACAAAAGAACCGAGGATCGTATATATCAAAATGTCCCGAAGTAGAAATAATAATGAGTCACTAAATTGAAATAAATTTGTAGTTTTATATTTTCCTTCAACCGTAGACTTCATATTATTATGAATATAAAAGTACTTGCAATGTCAGGTAATCAGAACACATGTTTTCATATAGACTATTTCGCGACGAGCGATCGAGTACCCTAAAACAATTATGCGTTGCGACGCAATATTTGCGTTCGTCATTTGTTTCATTGTTAATGAGACTAATGCCAGAGATCACTTTGCGTCTCAGTGGGATGTATAGTACATAAAAAATTCACTGATAAGTGTTTTCCGTTATCTTTAATCTTGAACATTTTGTCCTCCTAATTCATCCATTAGGACCACTCTGCGACTGTCGTTTTCGCATATAACGGGGCATTGCTGTACTCGGGCTCCGTTTCGGACGATCGTCTGGGTCAGACGCGTAATCTTAGCGATCCGATAATAAATACGAGTTTCACGGCGAGACGCAGCTGTGTCCGGTTTGACATCGGCGAAACTTTATTGTATCTCGACCGTGTTTACAGATAGATAGAAACCGGGAATTATAGCGGCACGTTTCAATCACGTCGCGTCAATAACAAAGCACGGAAAACTATTCTTAGTTGCGCGTATTCGCCCCGCGGGGCCGCGGGAGCAGCTCGGCTCTCGGCCGCTTGTCGTGTGTATAGTGTATCACTCGAAATAAAAGACTCCTCGCCTCGATGGTAAAAAGCAGTCGAGGTTGAAATACGCTCTCTCCAGCCGTCGAGCGAAATGCCGCGAGTTAAGTCGTCCGCGTGAGATATAGTTCGCGACCGTAAATCACTGGATAGGTATCTGCTTTTATTAATCCTAAAGTTCATGCCCGGGAGAATTTATTTTCCTGAGGATACTGAGCAACGAGTGTAAATTGCAGTGTGCTTGGAACAAGTGACCGTTACCGCTTACGATTTCGCGTTTATTGTTTGCGCTGCTAACGCGCGAAGCGTTTAAAAATGTGATCTCATAATCGTTTCGCTGGCTCTTATTCTGTCGCGACAGTAAGTAAATGTAACAATGTCTATCGTTATTTATCATCCGCGTTTGTTATCACCAGCAAGATTTTCGAACGTTTTTTCAAACGATTACGATTATAAATAATTGGGCCGTGGATTTAAAAGGACAAGCAGACGGAAAATAATTTCTCTCTGAAGGGGGTTCGTGCGTTTCTATTTTAGAATATTGAAGGGAACAATTTTCTAATTCTGTCGATGGATGTTGTAACGAGCTGTTGGTCGATCGACGCGCTGATTGTTTCGTCGTCGTCAATGTTTGCGAGCGAAACGGATTTTCTGCGATTTTAATATTCTGCTCGGAAGCAGCTCGGGCGCATTTTTCTCAAGTTCGCAGTTCATTACGACGCTCCCGCGTGACACGTAATTACGTCGCTGGGAACGGCAACACCGTGTCGATCAAATATCTCCTCTACGGGCGTGCTTGAAAACGAGAACACACAGGAGGCCCGCGTAATTTCGCTCATGCGTAAGTGTGCGCTGGAAATCGCGTAAATCATTCCCGGCCGCATCGAACCGGCATCGAATGACGCCGCGCGCGAGCGCACAGAATCTCTTCGTGTAGAATTCGCCCGGCGCGTCTCATATATTCCATTTTAATAGCCCTTTATTTTTCAAGTCATTATCGTTAAAGGGTGATATTACCTCGTTAGCCGTTATTAATTCTCACACGTTCTCCAGTTCTGTTCCGCACACGAATGTCATTACGCTCGCAAATTGATTGTAGCAGGACTTCGTTAGAAAATCCAAAAATCCTTCTGCATTACCGGTCTCCCCGATTCGACAAATTTTACCGATCCTTTGGTTTTCTCTGTTTTTAATTTTTTATGCAATTTCTAGCATAACATTACTGTTCACCGCCATTTCAATCGTGGCTCTCGGACATTAATTTGTCTGAAAGAGAAAGCATTCGACATATGTACATAATCCTCCCGTACATCCGAGTGCTAGCCAGCGTTGTGCAGAATTACAATTGAATTACCCCGGGAATTATAATTACACAGTAATTGAACAACATTGTAATTCAGCCGTACTGCAATTTATAATTCAGATCTTGGTTCAATTAAATCACAATTTAATTCGTAATTGCAATTGGAGTACAATTATAAAATATTCTTTGTAATTAAATTACATAAAACAGAGTTACGTATTACGAACGGGAACGTGCGAACAAGCATATGAAAGAAAAACATGAAAATATATCGCACTTCTTCAAAGTTCTGAAATAATTAGTAATTGAATTAATCGAAAGGTTTAGTTGAATTACAGTGCAATTCAATCGCGTAATTGAATTAGCAAAATTCTGGTGCTGACAACGCGTTTAAAACGTACACTCAAGGCATTAACCAGTGACTTTGAAATTTAATTTTAAGAAACCCTCGCGGCACGGAGTTAAAATCAAACAATGACGAATATACAGGTCGAACACAGGCCAAATTCCGCTATTATAAATTTGACGAAAAAAGTAAAGCAAAGTGAGAAAGAATTACATTTTTATTCGATAAGAAATTAACAATTTATTAACGTTAACCGCACCGCAATAGAGATTTGGTCCGACGTATATACACGTCAAACGCGCTTAACTGGTTAAAATTTCTTTCGAGTTTTTTCGAGTCAGATGTCAACGACGGTCGTAATCATGTTTGCCAGTAATAAACATTTTTCTGTAACTTTAAAGCAGATCGCCTTGTTGCGGCTTAAACAAAAAATAAAAAAAAAAAAAGAGTTGAAGTTCGTACTTCGGATGTTGTCGAGCGAGCGTGCCAAATTTGGAGTCGCAACAAAAAAAAAAATAAGTTCGGAAAAATTAGTTCGGAAGAATCCTTAACGTTCGCTCGAGAGTAACTCGCTTCTCCGTGGACTCCGCTTCGATCCGCGAAGTTTGCGCTTCGACCTCGAAAGACGTCGCATATAAAACCGGAGAAGAAGTTCCGGGCGGGGAAGTTATTTCACTTCGAGATAGCCGGGACCGAATCCTCGGACCATGAAAGAAAAGGTGACAGAAGTAACTCGGGGCTCCGAGTTGAAGGGACGGAATCACGAACCGGGGCTCGACTCGTGACTGGCGCGTCCAAGAAGACTGGATCGGGAATCTACGGGCTCGCGGATTCCCCGGGTGTCGTCGGAGTGGTAAAAATGGACGTAACAGCTCCTTATTATCCGGGACGTGGCGGCGAAACATCGCGGACGGAGCCGGAACGCGGCCCGTAAAGTTCAAGTTGGAGTTTTTACGATGATAATAAGGGCGTAAGGGAGTGGATGGGTGTTTTCAAGTCCGCGAGGTTAAGTAATACGAAGAACACCCGCGGGGGCAACACGGATGCGCCGTATTATCATTGTTAATGTAGGTATATAAAGAATCTCGCGGCCGCGTTATTCCGGGGTGCCGGAGCTCGTCAGACGGCAGGATGTTCCTGAATTTAATACTCTTTTTGGAGTTTTCCGGCACAAGTAAACGCCATTTGGGGCCGGTCGAGGACACGGAGGGGTCGCCAAGCGTCCCAAGAAGCAATACATATGATCCCCGTCGCAGCTACGTGTGTCTTCCCCCGACGCGACATCGTTCTTCCTTACGGTGTTCCCCGGAGACAGTTGTATCTCGTAATCACGGACTGTATTCTCGAGGTTGGTCGGTGTGCGCGCGCGTACACCGACGCACACGGACGGGCTGAATGCGCGTCCCGTGCACACGCAGACAAATAGACGATGAGAGGTTTAGTTACATAAAGGGTGACGTCCCCAGGGGGGGGGGAGAAGGAAGGCAGCAAGTGTGTGTATCGACTACGCGCCCATATTAATATCTTGCTTCCAGCCTTCTAGGGCATCACCTTGGCTCCCCCTGGATCCTTGTCACGTTACAGAGACACGGGATGTAACTGTAAGCGAGTACAACATCGGGGTAGAACCGCCTCGGCGTTATTAGCGTGCGTTCCCAGCTGCCGATCGATCGAGTCTCTCTTCTCCCTCTCCCTCTCTCTCTCTCTCTCTCTCTCTCTCTCTCTCTCTCTCTCTTCCTCTTTCGTACTAGAAACTACGGTCATCTGGTTTCGGGTTCACGTAGAATTCACCGGAGCCTCGATAGTTGCTCGGAATTGGGGCTGAAGATGCATGCAAGTGTCAAGGTTCATGCAATTAACCGGGTAATCAATCAGTCGCGTGAAACCTCCCATTTCTTGTTACCGTTTCCGGATGATTCGAGTCCGTGGTTCTTCCTTATCGTTTGTATTATTTACATGTTTGGAGTCGCACCGGTCGTGCAGGTTAGTAACAATTGTAGTAACGATTTCGCGTTCTGCATGTAAAAGAAGTGTCGTATCGTTTCTTATTGAAAATCTTATTGAAATTTGAAGATATTTCTATCACCTTTTTCTTTCTACTCTTTTCGAATACATTTCTAGTATCGATCACGCGATTCCTGTGAAGAATATTTAAGTACGATCCATCCACCGTTGAAAATATCAGACGGGACGTAAGAATTGGTTTAACGCCTCGTGTGGTAATAAGTTAACTTATCTTGTTAGGACTTCTTAAGAGTAATTTTAGTTAAAGAACTATTTTTTGGTGCAGTCTTGAAATGCCAGAAGAATATGTAGGAAAAACTGTGTTTTATTTCACTTGAGAATTGCCGTTAACAATACTTCAGACTGCCGCTAGAAATTTTTGCACACATACACGTTCGTTCTGCGTGATGGTGTCTGGAATGTATGAGGTCCGAATGGGTCTTGATCGGTCCATGGGCACCCAAGGGACTCAAATTTAGCCACAGCCACCCGTCCGAGCTGAACCCAGCCGCGGGTACCGTGGTAACTCGAGGTAACTCTAGATGGCCTCGAGGTGACCCGAGTTGGTCCGAGTTGGCCCGAGTCGGTCTGAATTGGCTTCAACCAGAGTTGGGCGTTATTCGAATGAAATTTTTATTCGAATAACCCAGCGAATAAAAATTTATTCGGAAAAGCCCAGCGAATAAAAATTTATTCGAATAGCCCAGCGAATAAAAATTTATTCGAATAACCCAGCGAATAAAAATTTATTCGAATAGCCCAGCGAATAATAGTGTCGAATGACATCGCGTCATCGACATCGCACGCGGCACGCACGCCACGCACCAGCGACGTGTATGTGTATGAATAAATGTGTGAGTGCAGACTAGAGAGTGAAGCGAAGAATCGTGGCAACAAATGTGTGTGTAAAGATAACGAAGGTCCCAGTCCCGAACCTAGGATCGGTCACTGTTAGTTATCTATTGTATATGTCATCAATCGTCAACCGAGATCTCGTCTCGAAAAGCCTCGAGCCTCGAGTCACTCGAGTGTTGGCGTCGGGTGTCGGTTCCTACCCGTAACCATAAAGGCTGCGCTTATTCGCAGCATTTATTCTCGTCATTTAGAATAACGAATAACGAATGAAAGTCCCGGGATTTATTCGAGAATAACGAATAACGATTTATTCGTTATTTGCAAGCTACGAATAATTCTCGGCGAATGATATCCTTATTCGTTATTCTCGAATAAATCCAGGGACTTTATTCGTTATTCCTTATTCGTTATTCGAAATAAAATTGCCCAACTCTGGCTTCAACTTGACTCTACCGGTTCCAATAAATCCCAATCTTTCCACGAGCGTCCCCCCCAACTTCACAGGGCCCAAATCTGGCGAAATTATTCCACCAAGGTATCAATAGATAACTAGCAACGTTATGATCCGTGCTATAGAATCCCCACCCTCGGCCACCAATTCCCTCGATCCGGGATAGATTACATAATAGGCTGGTAATGTCACTCGATTTTGAATACAGAATTTGCCCCACTACTTTTTCCTCAATTCTCTCGGTCCGGTAACGCTGCACCTAGCTAGCCTTAGTCAGCCCTAGTTGGCCTCAACTTCCCTCTAAAGCAAACATGTCCCAGCGAACAGTTCGTGAGCCACCGGTCTTGTCACGAGTTGTTTGTCTAAACTGCTAGAGGCTATTGCTAAAATCTAGCGGCTCGATAATGGGGCAAGCACGTCCGGATAGAGAGAACTGTGAGAATGTGTCTTCTCTACGTGGGTTTCACCTACAGTCGAGTCGGAAAGTAAGTTAACGACTGGTATATGCAGGCAAATGAATATGACATGTCTTTAATCTTTAATAATGATAATATATGTTTTACTAACATATTTGTTTATTTCCTGACACCTCCTAAATAAAAAACAACACAATAACTTGATTTTATTCATCATATTCATTGCCTACATATCACCAAATGTTAACTTACTTTCCGACTCGACTGTATGTATGTTATCTCTGCGTCTCTGTTCCTTTCATATCCCTTCAATAAGGGAAGGAAAAATCCCTCCATGTGCACCTGATACTTCAGGTCCTTCGGGACAACGGCATTAACGTCGGAGCAATACATTGGTTTGCAAAATCGACGATTCAATTTGGAGTATTGAAAGAAAAACACGGAAGTAATTACGGAAACGAACTTATCGCCCGTACCGCAGGACTCGCTCGGAACTGTGCTATCAGCGCTTCCCACTGTCCGCGGCCAGCTTATCGATATTCATTGGCAATTAAGTATTAACAGCTTATCAAGCGGAGGCCGACCTTTGCCGAGGGTTCAAGCCTTCTCGGCACGGCCGTTTCTGATTTATAATTAGAAAGTCGATTAACCGGGCGCCTTTGCCGCGATGCGTGTGCAGACACAATCGAAACGCGCCGGCTTCGATAACTACGAAAAACTCCGACGTTTCCTCGAGGAGCGGGACAAAGCCGATTAATCGGGTTTCGTTTATTTTCCGCTTGGAGCTCTCGCATTTCCAACGAGTTCAACGAACCCCGCGCACGCTCGCGCGAAATGCAACCGCTCTCGAAAGGCCAACGGAACACGATGGAATATGAAATATGCTTCTGGGCGAGGCTATGGAACGGGGGCAACGATTTTCCCGTCTTCCCCGAAATTTCCATTATTGATTAAATAATGCATCCTTGCACGGTTCATGCTGAAACCGGCCCGTCTATTTCATCCCTGGCCGACCATTGGCCGGCCATTGGAAGCTTTTCGATTTTTAATGCGCGCCCCTCGACGCGCCAGGTCCGCAAGTATTCAGCCCGCGTAACTCGCGCGAATCAATAGGACACATTAAAATGTCGAAAACGCAGAATTTTTGTCCGTCCCGCTGTTGCTGTTACCTTTACAAAAGTGTGCTCCCCACCACCCGTGCGTTGCGGAACGCTATTTATCAAACGCGCGCATATGCCTCGAAACGAATTTCGGCTCGGTTTTTTCCTCTTTTCCCCGAACAAAAATCGACCGATGCTCTCCATACATTCGATAGGGGTAAACGGGTTTTGCCTGGACAGAGGCGATGATTCGTTTATGCGGCCCGGAAGGGTGCACGGTTCGGCCCCGAGGGATTTTTATTCCTTAAAACGATTGATCAATGACCCTCGACCTTTGTATTACCTTTTTTTGCCCAGATTCGAAAGTTACACAATCCCATTTCGAGACCAGATTCTGAACGAATGTTGCGCACCGTGAGCCCCTTTTGTGAGCTGCAAACGATGCGAATAATCTTATTTTAACTCTGAAACCGTCACCCTGTCTACGGAATAACGTCTGCAAGTTTCGTAATAATCTCTACGGTTCGAAACGAACTTGGGTCTGTTGGAGAGTAAAATGAATTTAGCTTGTACCAAAGTTCCGAGGGATTCTATCGATTTCATCTTATTAATTGTTTATTATTGCGCCAATTTGACAGCAAATTGAGTTGGCAAATTCGGTTGTAGGCAAGCACGGTGGAACGGCAATTATTCGAACCAAGTTTCGTTATACCACGAATTTTTCGGAGCTGTGGCAATAGGCTTTATAGATCCAAAATATATAAAAATCGTACTAAATTCTATTATATTTCATATTCTCGGATTTTTTGAAAATATTTATAAGCCACAAATGCATAAACTTCCGCAGTCTATAACTTATCACAAGTGGTTTAGTGTTTACACTTTCGCTGTTCAAGGTTGCCTCAAGGGCATTGGATTCGTCTCGAGGTTGGCTAGAATGCAGTAGATACAGTTGGAATAGGTGACTTCGCATTTCGTTGAAATGAAACTCTTTTTTAAATTTCTAGTGACGCAAACTGTTTTGCATCGAAAGTTGATCGAGCTTCGTTCGAAATATTCGTTTGCCAAATCGTCGGAACGATTCGATTTTCCGAAACACCTCGGTTCAAATTAGCTCGGATAATCGACGCTCGGCTGTACTCCATTTCTCGAGCCCCTTCGGATGAAACAATTTTCAGAAGCATTGCGGAACAATGTCGAAATGAGACTTCATTATTCACGGAATTCCGGGGGCGATGTAACAAGATCACTGGACTCCATTGTATAAGGGTATAATTGGATCAACTTTGAAAACAAATTACTAATTGGTTTTACGCATCCAGTTACGCTGATAACTTTTTAACGTTACTGATTACGGGAACGGGCCGCGCGGAGAGTTAACGTTCGCGTTGTTCAAGATCGGATCTAGCGAAACGGTGAAAGGAAAGAATTAGAGAAAGAGAGAGAGAGAGAGAGAAACAGAGAATAATGAAAACGAATGCCCGGGCGAGATTTAATAGAATTAATATAATTATGTCTGCCGTGGAAACTCGATGTCTGTGCGGTTTGCTCCCGGCCGCTCGCCGATTTGTATTTCGACCAACCAATTTAGCGGGAACTTTTCCTCTCCTCGCCTCTCGGTTTCGTTATTACGCCCGTGCCGTTCTACTTTGAAACTGAATCTTGAGGAAGTTTCCGTGGTAACTGGAATATAATGTACCGTATATAGACGACACCGCCTCCGGGGTGGATTCCTAATGCCCGATCTCTGCTTTCACTTCTGCGCTGGCAGCAAATCGATTCCACTCCGAAGACACTCGGACTGCGAATAATTATCCCAACTTCCCTCCTCCGGATCTCGAAGTCGGGTAACGGGGCTGCTCCGATTTCTACCCTGGAAAAATATCGAAACTTTACCACTAATAAGAAACAAACGACCCCAGGCGAATTGCGTTCCTCTTGCGCACGTAAAGGATCCTCGAGAAAAGACTTTGTAAAGGATCATCAAGTAACGGCTATAAATGTTGAAATTGAGATAAAAACACGATGGTCATATATCAATATTATTTCTACAAGAATTTAGTTATTCGTATGTGCCACTATGTTTTAGAAATAAAATGGCTCGTGTAGACCTTGTCAACAATTGCTTTGTTCATACTCGACGTTATCCGTCATTTTGACGAGTCACGCAAACCTAGTGTTAAAAGTGACTGATATTACCTTACAAAAGAATTTTATTACAATTGGAACTTCCTAAAACAATTTGAAACTGTTCCATTAATCTACGGGTTAACACTGATACCGTTTCGATATTATAAATTTCGACCCTGTTCTAAGATTTTAGTTCGAATGCGCGAATTCATTGAACAGAATTAACCCTTTGCACTCGGTGCTATTTTCATTCTACAACGAAATTTTTCTTCCGTCTTAGAATATTTTCATTTTATTCGTACGAAACTGATCCGATTTCCACATATAACGTTTAAACGTTTAGTAATCTATGAAATATAAATTTTGTAATGTACCAAATATTTTGTAATATTTTTTGTAATTTCTTTGAAATAATGCCACAACAATTTCTAGTGGTGCTTCAGAGTCACCACTCGAGTGCTAAGGGTTAATACAACGACTGTTACACGAGATGTGTGTTTTTCAACGATTATTACAATCGAAAAAGCGGTGAAATTTTTCTTCGTGCCACTTGTAATTCTATTCAGATAGTCGTGCTATTCGATATGTTTCGACCAAACAATTTATTTACAAAATGTGGCGTATTTAATTTATTATTGGAAGCACGAATACGTTTGCAACAAACTTTCCGTGTCGATTTCATGGTGCTGGAAAAATTTATTGCGCCACTCGCGCATTTACGTAGTATGCAGAATTATTCATGACGATGCGATCAATAAACTAAATCATGTCCGATTTATCTTCGAGAACCTGGTAAATTGTACGTTTCAGCAATAAATACACGTTTTAATTAGGACGTCTCGCATTCGTGAGGAAACTGACTGCACGAAATACAAAACAGCAGGAATACCAGAGTAGCTTGAGAACACCGGTGTGTAATTTTCCACGTATTGCAATTATCGCGAGCGAACATCAATTTCCAATTAGCTCTTGCGTCTCGCAATGGGTAGAGAAAACGTTTATTTCGCATAGTGATCAAAGCATAGTAATAACGTGTTTAATATTCTAATGGCTCAATACATTTCTCCTGTATTTAAGAACAGACCTTCGTACGGATCTCGTACATTTAACAATAACGTCGATATTAACACTACACCATATTAACACTATTAAAACTGAAAAGTACCGCATCACATTTAAAAGTAGAGTGATTTCTCTATATATGTCGCTAAGGCCTGAATGATAAACGTCGCGGAGTCTCCTGGACGATACACGACGCTGACAAGACCCGTGTTGTTGACATATATCGAGAATTCTCTGTATACACTACCGTACGCGAGCTAAATTATGAGTGACAGCAAAACAGGGCTAAAATTGGACACTTAAGGCAGAGTAAGAGCAAGATCGAGCAAGAAGCATGCCCGGCGTTGTTAAGCCGAACACAGAAAAATTAAGAAGTTATAATTACGCCCTGGTACTTTGTAATGTTAAAGTATAACACATTCCAGCTTTTTAATCGCCCTTTAAAATTCTACTGGCTCCGCGAACCACCAACGTCGAGCACCGAGCGTATTAATAACTTGAAATCCGAAGACCTAGGAAATCTTAAGGGATATTAAGATTAAGACGGTGAAGAGTATAAACACTGCTGGGCAAACAGTGCTCGCCCGATTCCGTTTCGTTCCCCGTAAATTCCCCGCGAATTAAATGGATCGACCCGTGGGACCGACGCGACCCATGAATTTCCGACGAATTCTGAAATTCCGGACGTGGACGGAGACGGGAGCATTTCCTCGACGACGGTTCAGGTGAATTTAGACTTTCGGCGCACCATCCCGGACGATTCATCCACAATGGAACCGAGCTAAGATCCACTTGGCGGTGCACCGTCAACAACGCGTTAAGTATACACGGGTTATCCGGCAAAGTGAATTTTCCCCCAGCGACTATTGCGTGCAAGCTACTCGATTATGGCGGATATTGGGAGAAGTTGCCCCGAAGCGCAGCGTACGTTTGTCGCAACAGAGGATCGATCGGGTTTATTCGATTGGATCCACCGAGCTTGGCTCGTTGCTATCTCATTGGGAAACCCACGGGTCGTGTGGCTGCATATGCAACGACAGATTTCCACGGGCGATTAAGCGCGAAGAGCCCTTAGCTATCCCCCTCCGTGTGAAACGCGCGAAGAAAAATCTGTGTTGCTGTCGCACGAACTCAATCCGAGCGTTGATTGCGAAATCTCTGTATTCGTTTGTAGAAAACAAGGTTGCAAGCTTTTCTTCCTTTCTTTGACGCACCTATAAGGGCCCGGTCGATAAGGTAGAGTCCGTAATTTTCAATATAATAAATGCGTGGACAAGGAAATTTATTCCACTATTTTCCATGCATGAATTTTTTATATTATTTCAATAAATGTAAAATATACAATCGGTTATTTTGACCGTGGTAGGTTTAGTGTTAAACGACCTGTCCTCTTCCATCTCAAGTTAAGCATTTCTGCCATTTCTCTTGGTTCTACGAACGAATTACAGTGATTTCTCTGTATATGTCGCCAAGGTTTGGATAATAAAGGTCGCGAAATTATCCCCACTACCGCGGGGTATACTCGGGTATGTTTCCTGAACGATACACGACATATATCGAGAATTCACTGTACCTTGTTTCTACCGCAACAACCATACGCAGAAAATACCAGGCATTTTTCAATCATGGTTACAGCCCTATCACACGAAATCCCGGACTGTTTGGATCAATCCGAAGCCTATCTGGTAACCCTAAAGGGTCCAAGCCTAACCGGATAAGCAGGGGCAATCGACCCCAGAACCACGTTCAGTATTTATGGTTACGGAATGATGCCTCTGAAATGCCACTTTGAGAAATTTCAGATATCGAACCCCTCTTTGTAACGAAAAGTTACGGACACGAAAATCCCTTGCTTTATGAGCGATTTCCTCGGTTGCTATGCGAAATGTTCGAATTGATCGAAAAGCAGATGGCAAGTGTTTAAAAAAATTGATACAAATGTGGATAGACACGTTCTTGTTATTTTTGTAAAATAATGTTAAGTAGTCAGTTTTAGTGCTTTGTAAATCTAGTGTTAAAGGGACATTGAAGTTGCGAAATATGAAAGAAAACCTTGCATCCAATATTCTACATACGAATAATAAAATATAATACTAATGTACTACAAACTACATTATAAAATACTAATGTAAAGTGTACTTACTTCTGAATCTTCTGTACCTCCGTCGGATCCACAGCACACAATTATTCACTCACGAGAATAGATCCGAATAATTGAACAACAATCACTAAACAACACACACACACACACACACTTAACGAAATCGTGACAGCAGACGAGAAGATGTTACTCCGACCACGAATAAAATAATACTGCGATTTTAACCGTTCCCCTTCCACGGACGTGTGATACGAAAACAGGGAATTCCGGGAAATAGGGTCGGCGCACCGCCATAATTTGTTTACCTTGGTTTTGTATCTAGTGTTTATAGACACTCAGCGTCTAACCTGCCTAGGATAACCTGACCGTACCACCTCCGTGGAGGGGATCATTGTTAAAATCGCAGTATTATTTTGTTCGTGGTCGGAGTGACATCTTCTCGTTCGTTGTCACGATTTTATAAAATGTGTTGTGTGTGTGTTGTGTGTGTTGTTTAGTGATTGTTGTTCAATTAATCGGACCTATTGTCGTGAGTCAATAATTGTGTGCTGTGGATCCGACGGAGGTGCAGAAGATTCAGAAGTAAGTACACTTTACATTAGTATTTTATAATGTAGAATTAGTATTCGTATGTGGAACATTAGATACAAGGTTTTCTATCATATTTTGCAACGTATATTAACGATCGTTAATGATTTGGTATATAGTATAATTTACTGTGGTTCAAATAAGATACTACTTTAAATCAAATATTTTTCAATCAATTTTTCAAATCAAGTATTTCAAATATTTCCTTACAATGAAAATAAGTTGAGCAAGTAGTTAATATTATAAATTATAATTTTTAACATGAGAAGCTATAATAGTTAGCATAGTATTATTTGTAGTTTAATTACGAATATGTAACGTGTTGATAAACAGACTACAATATCGTAATAACATTACAGGCAACAAAATATCATAAAAATATAAGTTACTCTGTCAACTATTTTAAATACTATTTTACAAAGTCCTACACACACCTACTCCGATCACTTTTTGAGATGTTGAAACTTTTTTGCGAATATCTCGGAAACTAAAGCTGAGCGGCGGTAACATGTATAGGAAAAAGTTGTTCAGAATGATGACCTTGACAACATACTTCAAGGTCATCAAAATCGGCGAGGAAGCCCCTAATGTAAATAATTATCCTATTTTTAAGTACCGGTCATTTTGACCACGGACGGTAGGAACAGGTATACAAGAAGTCTCGGTAGGTTTGGTGTTAAATCTGCTTTTTTTCCGAATACCATTGAGATCGAGATTTTGATCGGTCGATCGGTTTTATTAGCGAGACGGATATATCGAATAGATCAGCGAATAATCTGAATTTTCTTGGATATAGATGTTTCGGCGCTAATACGATTATCTCGTGGTTAATACCTATTGTCAATCCGCGAGTATTAACTTCTCCGGGCGGCGGCAGTTGAACCGATACAGCTCGCGCGCGGTTCAAACAATAGATGAAATTTTAAACATCGACGCCGGATTTAACCTGACAAAACTGGAATTCGTTCGATCGTCGGTGTCGTTCGTCGGATCCCGTTGAATCCCGTACGCAAGCGACAGCAAGCGAGTTCGCTGCACGGCAGATTCGCGAGACTCGATTTTATTAACATATCGTATAATTGTATCGTTGTATCCGTTTCGATCGCGCGACGATTGTGTACGGAATCGTAAACGTGGCATTGATCGCCGGAGTACATCGGTGACAATGGGGTGGCAATCGATAGGATTTATAATAGCGGGACAAACAGGCGATCAGCCCATAATTCATTGGGCTCGCGCTTTGTCGATTGCTCGCGAAATGGCGGATATTAATCGAGAATGATTCGTCGGCGTCGGCGGGCTGGCAGGAGCGGGCGAGCCCGCGGGTCGCCTTTTAGCATGTGAAAGATACGTTAATCGATGCATCAGCAATTTCGAACCGATCCCCGGAAGCTTCCGAGCCGTTCCGAATCGCAATCATCGCGCGGGCCACCGTAACGACTCGAAATTATCTCTCGTTCCTTTTTTTTTTTTTTTGTTTTAATATCCGAATGCGCGCCGAGTGGAAATAAAGCAGACGACCCAGAAGCTCCCTCGACAAAATGTACTCCTGTACACGTACTAAACACGAAAGTGTTTTCTGGGCAGCTGTGCAAACCCCCCGTTCAATAGTGTGCGCACTTAAGTAATGGGCGTGACGATTTTGCGTTGCATGTTTCGTTACATCTTTTATGAAATCACCCCCATCTGTAAATCTCTCTCTCTCTCTCTCTTTCTCTCTCTCTCTCTTTCTCTCTCTCTCTCTCTCTCTCTCTCTCTCTCTCTCTCTCGAACGAGGAGTCCCTTCTCGAAAGATTTTTGTACTTTTTGCCCGTCCGTTTACCTTTACCTTTATGTTCACCTTTTCTTTTCTCTACTCGCTTCTTGACTCTGTCGATCATCAGTACATACCAGGTAACGGATTACTAGGGTTAGGGAATTTTACCTGGGACGATTATCGTCGCGTAACGCATTTCCGTTGCATATTTCGTTACATCTTTTCTGAAATCACCCCCCATCTGTAAAACACTTTCGTGTTAAAAACCGTCTATCCTGTTAACGGCGTGGTGATCGATTTAGTAGACGGAATAACGAGTTCCGTATCCACGAGACAATCGCGTAAACCGAGGACCGTTTCGGTTCTCCTTCCGCTGCTGCGAGCCACGGTGATCGAAAATTCAATTTGAGAATCCCTGTAAACAACATTGCCGGCTGACAATTCCTTGCGACACGTCGCCGTCCGAGGCAGCTCCTCTGGAAAATTCATTCGGATGTGCTCTATAATTCCGTGGTACTATTCTCGAGAAATGTTCTCGCCTCTTTGAAGAGAGGAAAACAACATTTCTTCGACTTCTTGACGCGTAGACGTGATACTACGGTTTCAACACTAATCGTACCACCACAGGTCGAACGACCGGTTCTAGATTTTTTATTTCACAATTTTTGAAATTATACAGATGCTTTCATCAGCAACGATTCATTAAATATCTTTGGTAGAGCACGCATTGCAATAAGAATCGCGCAAAGTCCGTATAAATTAAATCTTGTCATTTTTATAAAGCAACATGAATCTGTTACACTTATAGCTCGGTACATTTAGTGTTAATAAGGACGGCATTATAAATTATGCAAACAATACGTAAAGCACAGTAGAATACGCGAAAAATTCTGAAAGAAATCTGACACATTGAACATATCGAACCACACATTCGCAATTTTTTTTCCGATTTTTCGGTTGCAAACTCTGCTTGTAAAAAGTGAGAAACACGAAAACATGACACGTGGCTCGAAATGTGAAACGTGTCGGATTTCTCTTAGAATTTGTCGCAGCGATTAACGGGGAAAATTTTGCTCCCCGTAACTACCCTTACAGACGAGGTACAGGGCTGAGACTTGGCAGAAAGGGTTCTTTCTTCAAAATCGGCTGAAGGGCATTTTTGACCACCGTTAAATTTCTGGGTTATTCGAATGCTCGCATCGAGTATATGGGGAGGGAGGGGGGTCGTGTTTTTTACATCGCAAAAGGTCAAAGAAAGGTCCAGGCTCGGGTCAGGAGATAACAATCTTGCCAGCTGGCATGATCGATGAAGTTTTTATGAGAACGGTCGGGGTGACCGACGCGCGTGTTCGGGGGACGCTTTGATTGATAGAGAACCGCGGCAATTTGGAGTCCGGCTGTAACGAGAAAAACGGGGGCCACCTCGGAGGGGTGTGTTTTTCTGAGGTATGCAAACGACAGGTGTGTCGCGGCTTGCGGGCGAGTGCACGCACACACTAGCGCGGGAACATATATGTCCACGTCAAACTCCTTCCGACTGTGCACATCCTGGAACAAGGTGCGCGTGTTTCCAAAGGACAGTTCTGCCAGTCTTCGTCCTCCGTCGTCTTGGTTAACCATGCCACTTCGAAATTCATCCTCTTCTCCGACCCCCGTTCCTCTCTCTCTTTCGCGCGCGCGCGCTCGGTGTACATAGAAGGCACATATAAACTCTTTACTTTCGCCTTATGCATATCTAATGTTCTCGTCGGCCGGATATTTACAAGTCAAATGGGGGATCGATCGGCGCCGGGCGTTAGAACGATCGGGTGAAACGCCTGGTGCTTCGGTGAAACCGAGGAAAAAGCCCCGGGAAAGAACGCCCGCGGCCCGAGAGCTGGGACAGGGTGGCAACAGAACGGAAGGAAAGGGAGGAAGGATGTAACGAGAAAAATGGAACGCACAACGAACCACGGGATCGTATTTATTTTGTCTTGGAGCGGTTCGCCGCGAAACCGGGCACAAAAGGATCCTCTCTGACCCCCCCCCTCCCCCTCCCCATCCAGTCCTGGGACGATAAAGTCCAGCGGTGCGACAAAGCACGCGGTCCCCGCGAGTTTCCAGCCGCGGGCGGAGACTTGAAAAAGTTCCACCGGCTCGAGAGCAGAATGCTCGCACGAGCCATGCATGCGGAAAGTTCTCGCGCTCGAAGACACCACCTAGTTCTATCTAGTTCTCTCTCTCTCTCTCTCTCTCTCTCTCTCTCTCTCTCTCTCTCTCCCTATTCGACAGCCGAATCCCCCGATTTCGACGACGAGATATAAATTTTCGCGACCCTACCCATTTATTTCTCCTTCGACGACGCCCGCTTTTCCACGTGGCCGAAGTTAATGGACTTGACGAGACCCTCTCCGACTTTTACTCGGGCCGAATTCGGCGTTATTTAGGAGGGATGAGGGCTTGAATAACGAGGTTGCGATCGGTAACTTTTGCCTGGGGATGAAAGGGTTTTCTGGAGGTGTGATTATTCGACTCGCGATCAGGCTTTCGAATGCTTGGCGCAAGACACGTTGACCTACAGTGACTCACGAAAGCACTTGAACACTTGCTATTCTATTCTTTTATTTTATTGTTCCCCTCAGGGTTACAATCCTCGCTATAGGTTCACACCTAACCTATGCATTCACCCATCTTTCGACGGGCCCCAAACCAACGTCGCTTAACCTCCACGATCACCATCCCACAACACCACCGGACGAGCCACCATTCGCCGGCACTTGAACACTTACCATGAAATACTTTATTTATTACTAGCGGTCCCGGCCACGCGCTGCTGTGACTAAGCTATACCTTGAATTATATTGTAGTAAACTATTCAATACAGTCAAATTATCATTTACGAAAACATTGTAGCCGATGTTAAAACCCATGGGATTGAGATTTGAACTTTAGGTCAAAATTTTGAAGCGATTGATACAAATTTTCGTAGAGTTGATACTAAACAGAAATCAACAAAAAATTAGAATTTTATATTTTATACATCTCATATCCAAGTATAGTTAGTAATAAATGAGTAATTTACAAAGTTCTTAGTTGATAAGATATAACAATTAATTTTATAAATAAGGTAGGAACTAGCAGTTTGTTCAACGCTTGTTCAGGAGAATGAAGTGTTCCCTAAACGCGTAACACAGTCTGATCGCGAGCACACTGATCGGTTTACCAGTAATACGATTTTGTATAATACGATTTTCCTATAATTATTCTTCATCTGCGTTTCCCGCGAAGGGATTCGATCGACACCCACGCGATTATTTCGCGTTGTTAGGCCGGGGGGATTTGCATTATCTTCGCATCGCGTTATTTATTGCGTCCCCGTAAGCTGCCGCCAGCCGATTGTAACTGGAAAAAAAAATATCCAGCTATAAAGCGCAGCCTTAATTGACAGCGAATGGTGTGGCGCAATAATCGGTCCACGCTCGCGGAATTGAAAGAATTGCGTTATCACCGGTCGCTAGCGCGCGAACAATCGTCTCGTCCAGCACAATGAGATTTCCAATGGATATTGACAGGAACACGGAGCGATTGCTATAATCAATCGCGTCATTCATTCAAGAAAAAAGTGCTCGCATCGATAATGAACAACATTTCCAATCATCTTCATCCTGCGTTCGATCGGTTGCAGACAACGTTTAATCGATTTTACGTGTTACATATCTGTTACTTGCTCCTCGATTGTGTAAATAACGAACTTCGCGTAACTGCGTTGCGTTAATTTCCGGGTTTACATTGTTGGTGATTTAGCTGTGCTTTTTTTCATCACACGTCTCCAACGGTTTACCGTCGTGACAAATAAACAATTAGCCGGTTAAAATGATCTCACAATTATTGAAATTATACAAACATTTTCATAGAAAATTACTGAATTGACTTCTCTATTTGAGCATATATTAGAATGAAAATCGTACAAAATTTAACTAAATTCAATCTTCTCCCTTCTATAAGACGTTTCAGTTTTATGTGATCTGTGTACTTTCTGTACTTTCTTTTTTGTTGGAATGTTCAAATTATGCGCCATTCCAGAAAATTCGTGGACCTTCTTTCGTTCTAATTTCTTTTGTTTTTGGCCGCTGTATTCAGAGAGTGTGTGTCTTTTTCGTTTGTCTCTTGTACGGCGTGCGCGTATTTATTTTTCTTTATATGTATCCAATATGTAAAACTAACATTATTCAAAATAAAACTAACATTTTTTAACTTTCCCAGGAAAATCAGTATTGTTTGTAGCTAAGTTATGGCGAAGGAAACGGTTTTCCTTTCCGGACAATTAGAAACGAATTCTTTAAAAATATATTTTTAAAATTAGAAACGACAAGATGAATGTTTTGAGTCGCTAAGTCCAGGGAGCCGTCTGTAGAGGTTGTAATTAAACGACAACTAAAACGGCGTACGTTATTACGGGCGATCTGAGCGTTCTCGGGCTCGTTACAAATATATTTGATAACAGGAAGTCGAACCGAATCGCATAGACAGCGTCGCTCGGTCGGCTGATAAACGCAGCTTTGTTGCCGGTGTACAGGCGGCGTGAACGGTAATTGAATTCGTGTAGCGTTCGTTCATATCGAGCCCGCGAGAATTGACATTATTATAATGTTTGAGAGTCCTCCCGGGCGAGGAATCGATTTACCAGCGTGCAACCGTGGCACCGTCGCCGACGGAGTCGCGTTTCCTCTTTTCCTCCGATTTTTCGTCACGCTCGCCGCCGGGTGATACAGCTCGGCCCTTCTTCCTCGGGCGCTCCTCCCCCTCGGAGTTTTGGAATAAATTCAAATAGCAAGAACGTCGTCGTCGTCGTCGTCGTCGTCGACGACGTAGTCGTAGTCGTCGGTGCGAGCGTCGTTTCCTCGAGCTGGTCTTCCCCGGTTCTATCCCGGAGGGAGGTACAAAATGAATTGTACTGGTCGCCTCCCCGGCGGAAAGAGTAATTTGATGCACAACCTTGGACTCCACGGACCCAACGATAATAAAAGGGGTAAACTGTGCTCGGCGTCGTGTTGTATTAATTTAACTTGAGCGCGCGACGACCAACGGCGACGGTGCGCCGTGGCGCGGCGGGGGGGGGGGGGGGGTGACACCGAAACGATATTAAACTAAATTGCCAACGGTCCGCGTTTTAGGTGGCTCGCCAGGATTCCAGATTAACCGAACAGGCTAAGAAACGGAAAGAAAACGGGCCGGGCGGGGCCACGCGAAAACCTGGAAACGGAACAGACCGGGGAATCTGCGGGGGTGGACTCTCGGCAAACGAAGATGGCGGTCGGTCCCGCCGCCGGAAGTATTACGCGCGGCTATCCCGCTCGGACTTCCTCTGATTACACGCGAAAAGTTCAGTTCCCTCTTGTTGATCGTGCGCCCTGTGTTGCGTACACGTTGCCCAGTTAAAAAAAAAAGAAAAACCCTTTTAATTAAACCACCGCCGCGCGATGCTTCGCAGATCTGCCTGCCGATTACACATTTCGGAGAAACGCTGGCGAAAAATATTTTTACACGATGTTCGATCTAAGCACCTTTACCTTCGTGCAACTTCGTACGGATCGATTTAATCCAAAAGCAGAGCTTTGGTTTTAACCCTTTGCACTCCGCTGTCCCCTCTCAGGGGACATTAAAGTTTATTAGCGATTACGGGGAATTAATTTATTCCAGCGCAACTTTAAATAAAATATTGATTTTTTTGCAAATATATATTCCTCGATGTCAACCAATTCATATAAGTCCAATATCATTATAATACGTTACTTGGTTCAAAAATTATACTAAATAATACGAGGATTTGTAAATTTCTGCCAGAATGGTTCGGAGTGCAAAGGGTTAATTGTAATTTTCCCTACTGAAGTGTTAAATGATTTTTTTTTTATTGAATCTCTTTAGACCCTTAAATGGGTCCATTTCACTTTACAATGTGGTATTACAATTTTACAGGTTGGTATTACGATGTTAAAAGGTGTAATTATGATTCAAATGAATACATACTATTTTAAAGTACAACGCTGATCTTCAAGGATCTATCTCCCGTTTTCATTTAGATATTGAATTTTAATTTTAAATATAATTTGTCTCAATGTTAATCAACGTGATTGTTATGTACTCTTTTAAACGAGTGGAGAGAAGTAAACAGAATGACGATGGCATTATGTGATTTTTGGCGAGAATGCGATGATTAGACATTTTGTCAATAATTTTAACACATCGAAAAGAAGATAACAATATCCTTCTAATGCCTTTATATTTACGTTTTCTACTGATCCATTTTTGTCATAAATGCAAAAAATGAGCAGTTTAGTGATGGTAAATGAAAGCGCCATTCGTCGATGCTAGAAAATACTGAAAAATAATTCTCTCAAGAAACTCGTAAATCGTTGACAGAATATGTTGATTATAATTGGGCTTGCCTTGACTAATAAGTAGACTACGGATGTTTATGCAATTTTCAATTTTTGTAGGCAAATTTTAGGAAAGCGGAGACAAATAAAATGTATTCTTCAGTAGTGGTGACCTTTGTAGATCTGAAATACATAAAAATCGTACTAAATTCTGTGGAATTTTATATTGTATCATTTTTGGAAAATTTTCAGAAGCCATAAATGCATAAAGATCCGCAGTCTACTAATAAGTTTTATTTCGAGAAAAGTTTTTTTCGTTTAACATTACTGTTACAAATCGGACATTTCACGCGCAGCAGCCTAATACATCGCAGCGAGAAATATTGCGGATGGAGCTTGAACGATTACAAAGTAGCATTTTACAGCATGAGGACACTACCCCGTGGAAACAGTTCAACTTCTACCCGCAACATTTCCCGCTGTGGATACATAACGACGTAAACGAGGATGTTGATATCAGCCGAAGCATCCCTCGCATACCATTATTTCCACTCTTTTCTGTTTCGCTTCTCCATCGCAATTAGCTGGTGGTTGGCGTGCCGGGCCGGATTTAACGGCGAATAAATCAAGCTGCCGCAATTAATTCGAACGACCTACTGTTCGCGCCGAAGGTCTCTAATCCACGCCATTATGTTTCTCATGTTCACAGAAATCCTCGGGATGGAGTTAGGAGCGGTGAGGCTGTTGCTTTACTCGACGCTGATGGTCGTCGTGTGCTGGAGCTATGAGGATTGGTCGACAAGATGCTCGCCGGCGTGCAAGTGCACGTGGGCGAACGGTAAGAGGACCGCCGAGTGCATCAACCGGAACCTGACGGAGATCCCGAGCAATCTATCGTCCGAGATCCAGCGGATCGATCTAACGGGGAACCGCATCACTCAGCTGAACTACAACTCGTTCAGCCGGGTGTCCCTGGTGAACCTGCACAAGCTGGTGATGCAGAGGTGCGAGATCGAGTCGGTGCACACGAACGCGTTCAACGGCCTGAAGATCGTGATCGAGATCGATTTGTCCTCGAATCACATCAGAACTCTGTACCCGGGCACGTTCAACGAGACCGAGAAACTGAGAACGGTGTTGCTGGACAACAACAAGCTGAAGGTCCTGGAGAACGGTCTGTTCCGGGACCTGATCTTCCTACAGAAAGTGACCGTGTCGAACAACGAGCTGGAACGAGTCGACGAGAGGGCATTTCACAATGTGACCAAGCTGCAGAAGATCAGCCTACAGGGCAACAGACTGAGCACCCTCAGGGTCGAGAGCTTCGCGTACCTGCCGAACCTCGGTAGCCTCGAGCTCCAGAACAACCCCTGGAACTGTAACTGCCATCTCAAGGAATTCCGCGATTGGACGATCGAGCGGAAGCTCTACACGAAACCCACCAAGTGCCACTACCCGCAGGGACTGGCCGATCAGATGTGGGATGAGATCAGCACCGATCAATTCGCCTGCATGCCGGAGATCGCCCTGATCGGACCCTCCCTCAGGATCGAGACCAGCAAGGTCAACGTGACCTTCTATTGCAAGGCGACCGGGACTCCGCAACCCAAGGTAACCGAAACGAATCGTCCACTTTTTCCTCAGGGTAGTTGCTTGAGGAAACGGTGCGGCAGAGTCTCTCTCGCGGCACTGAACCGTTGTAAGCGGGAAAACAGTAAACCGGGGAAAGGCTGGCCGCTGGTAGCTAACTCAAGAGCAATTTAGCGTACAATCTGGCTCGATGCGGCCAACTGAAAAGATTGCGCCAGCTGAACTAGCATTCGGGTAACTTGGCCAGAAACTTCTAAACGTCCTCAGCCCGGCAACGTTGTTCCGTGATCTCGGAGTGGAAACTCTTACGGGTTCGCTTTTTCTTTTCTTTTTTTTTGCTCCTAATTTAAGTGACCCGGAAAAATTCGTCGGGGTCGAACGCGGAAATTTTTGGACCGATCCCTTTCCCGTTGCATAAATCTACCACGGATCTCCCACGGGAGATAAGCGCCGTGTTGACGCTAAGCTGGCACAAATAGTGGGCGTCCGTCTTTACGGATTGTCTCTTAACCCTTATATGGGCAACCGGGTACCCGGGTACCCCTTTCTATGTTTGCTCTAATAATTTGTTATGTTTTTATGAAGATATCGCAAAACCGCCCTGGATCCCCATTATTTAGAAGGTTCTCTGTCGATTTATGGTTACAGAATTAAAATTGATGCAAAACATATTAAATAATAAGGCTTCAATCTTATTTATACGGTTGTTGCATATATAGGAAGTTGTAGTTGGATGCTTATGAAGGGAAGTTTTACAACACAATCATACAACACACAAATTTTTTCAATTGGTATTATTTTATCATTAGTATAGTTACTATTATTAACCAATAATAGGACAATTTTTACAAACTGTCAGAGTATTTGCGTGTTCGTCGGAAAACTGGTTTTATACAGTTTTGACAATATTTTCGTGACTTTTTACGTTTTCTATCAGGGTCAGCTTGGTATATATAACATGAGCCTACAACTCTTTTTCGTCCAGTTTTATCTCGTTGTTGTACAGTGCCTGAAGTTGAAGGAACGTCGGTCATTGTTGGTGACTTATGCAGCATGCTTTCTATTGCTAATTTACAAGAGAAATGTCTCATCACTTGAACATTGGTTGATCGACTTCTAATTATTGGAAGACAAAGTTCCTCTCTCACTTGGCGTAAAAATATTCGGCGATTATTGGATTTGTTAGGCAACATATCGTTATTAGAAATATATATGATGTATGAGGCAAGAGTAGCAATGTCAATTATGTAAAAAAAAAATGCTAATGGCCATCTGTTAGTACGTCTTTGTATACTGTATCGTCTCAAAATTTGATCCATCATGTCGACACCAGATTTTGTTTTCTTATAGAAGTGGACTATTTCTGGTTTCCTCTTTGGCCCAGAAACAACATTATCATTGTGCATTGTGGATAGTAATACAACAAACTTTTCTTTTTTTTTGGCACATACAAATATATTGTAACATTTTGGTTGTGACCAAATAAAGTTGAATACTGTTGTACTGTTGTGTAAGTCGAAGAGTCAAATACCGTACGTCCACATACGAATAGCATAAAAGTTTGATCTTAGCATTGAGTTATACTATTTTTTGAAGCAGTTGCTTCACTTAAACTGTTTAAAATAATACTTAGTATACCATAGACAAAAAAAAAAACTAAAAGTTATGGGAAAGCATGAAAGTAAAATTGTCACTTTATTTTTTATATATCGGCACCGAACGCTCGAGGTACCCGGGTACCCCGGTTGCCCACATAAGGGTTAATACACGCGATAATTCATGCTTTTTTTTTGTGCGCGACAGGGAGACTTGTTGAAACCGTGTGGAGGAATTTTTTCTCGATTTAATGAAATTCTTTGATTCCGCGCGAGGAGTTCGAGCAGCCGGAAAAATGAGAGAAAAAGGAGAGAGAGAGAGAGAAGAGACAAACCCACCTTTTGGTATCCGCCGCACAAAAAGAAGCCACGGTTACGCGAGTCTCTGCGTGTAATAACGAAGTCCTTTCAGATTTTTCCCGGCACAAAGACTGAAAATTAAGAACACCTTTAAGGTGAACCCGCGCTATGCCACCACCGCGACCGCCATTGTCTGCTCGTACGCGAGAGGGCCTCGCCTACGTTTTCGACTTTGCCTCGCAAAGCTCTGTTTTCCACGATTTTTCGGCAAGTTGCAGAATATAATTATTCAGAGAAACGTGCGCTGCCTGGCTTAAATTCGAGGGAGTTCGTTTGTGGGTTTAGCCAGCCTCATGATTTTATACGTGGACTACAAAGAATAGTTAGAATGCTGATGTTTCGCGTACGCTTTTGTGCAACTGTCGCCTATTCAGAAACGTCAGTAAAAGTTTGAAATGTTTTATACGTTTCGTGCGATGAGCCACGGAGTCCGACACGACTGTGACGTAGTAACGACCGCTGTTAACGTTTCATGTGATTTTCGTAACTTTTAGGCAACCAAGAGTATCCTTAAAAATATATAGGCGTACGTGTGCAGGATAAATTGTATAAAGCAATTGGTTAATCTAATTTTGGAGACCTTGTAACGTTATTGGAAAACTTAGCTACGACAATACGCCCAATTTTAACCCCTTGCACTACTATTTATTTTCTGATTATTAGACTGCGGATTTTATGCATTTATGTCAAAAATGGGTAAGCACAATTTAAAGCAGTGGACATATTGAAAAGATCTAAGGGCAACAACGTATTGATTTTAGCTTAATAAAATAATTAAAGGAAGAAAGAAATTCTTATTTCGCTCCTGTGTCTTGCAATCATTCGTCTCGACACACGCTTTCATACGACATAAAAAAATGTATAGCATTCCATATAAAAAATTGAAGGTCATCTTAATTTCTATCAAAATAATGTAAACAAAACAGAAATGCATTTGTCATTGTGTTGCGCATAAAAAAACAGTACTACTTTCTCCTCTATCATTTTTTTCTAATATTTACTATTTACACAAAAAAAAAATTCTGGCTAGTAGTAGTCTGAACACCCTGTATATCAAGTACAACAAAATAGAATTTTATTTCGGTTTGAAAGAAGTTAATAACGTTCGCATTTATTAGACTCTATTCAGAATCTTCGTCACGAGTCTGGCTGGTTATTTTAGGGCAAGGGGTTAAAGAACCGTTTGACAGACATATTCTCCAGATTATACGGATTGAGAGAGATCGATTTTTCCGTCGATCCCGGCACCCTTGGGAAAAAGGGAGTGCAAAAAACGACGAAAGTTCGAGGAAACCCTTAGAAGGTTCCTGAGTTGGTCGTTCGACGTCGAAACGGGTCTCGGCGACGGTGTTTCGGCGTCGAACAATGTCTTTGTCGCGTGATCGAAAGGGCTCACGGGAATGTTGTTTTCTCGATTTCAGCTCTCGTGGATCCACCGGTCACGGCTGCTGACGAACGAGACGAGACGGCACAACGGCGAGAGGGGCTACGTCCTGAAGTCGAACGACCACTGGTTGAACCTGACGATCCCGGACGTGACGGCCTCGGACAAGGGCGATTACATCTGTCAGGCGAAAAGTCCGGGCGGCGACACCGATAAAAACGTGACCCTGACGATCGCCGGCGACGCCATAGGCGGCAAGGACAGCATAATCAGCCTGCCGTTGGCCTTGGGCTTGGGCGTGATGCCGTTGCTGCTTCTGGTCGCCACCGTATCCCTTTGCGTATGCTATTGCCGTCGTCGTCGGACCAGGCACGACGAGAAGAGCCTCGAGGCCGCCTCGATAGAGCACCACGGCCTCGGCGAGCAAGAGAAGTCGCTGATCACGACCATAAATCCCGTGGTGAAGCCGCCCAGACGTTACGAGGCGCCGTCCGTGACGTCGCACGGCACCGAGATGACGGAGCTGAACCGTACATTGCTCGACAACGACTCGGTCTTTGGTCAGTACACAGCCTACATTACTAAACAGTGCGTGGCCAGGTGCTAGCTACTAACTATTTGTTACTTCCGCCGAGCAATCACCGCGAAACGTGGAACGCTCGCGGGACGGCCGGTGTTTGCCAGGGTTCGATGGTGTTGCGTGTGAGACCGGTGTGTGCTAGTTTCGAGGAAAACGGAAGGAGTAATTGCCTGGCTCGTGGCTGTTACGTTCTCGAGATGCCGAGACACGGAGAACAGTCCCCTACTGATTTTTTTCTCTTCGATCCACGGGTCGAGGTCAGGTGCTACGAAATAGGGGACGACTCCGAGAGAAAATTCTGATCGGAGAGGGGCGTTAACCGAGCGGTTCTTTCGACGATGCAGTAATGTCCGGACGCACACTGGTCCCGATCGACGAATTAGAAGGAAAAAATACTAAAATCATTTTTTCTGTTGTGAGCACAGTACCATTGTTTATAGATTTTTTCATCGTAAATTGAATGAGATCGTAATGAAGTCGCGATGCAATTAATAGCTTTCGAGATACGACGATGCAAGTTACGATAAAAAAATTCATAACTTACTGGGACAGATGATTATTTTTCAATTTAGCATTCCTCTGATGATAGTTCGGTATTCTACTTGCCCGTGGGCACCCGTTCCACTTGAAAGAATTTTGACTTCCTGTACTTTCCAGTTCATTCTATTAGGTTGTCCGGAAAGTTCTTTTCGTTTTTTTTTTTAACAGGTATTATAAATTGGATCAAACGACCTGACATTTTTTGAGCAATTAGAAGAATTGGTTTCCAAACGATGTGTAAAAAAGATTTTGAAAAAATTGCAATTGGTAAGAATTACATGAGAAATTAAAAATGGCACTTTTCACAACTTTTTTATTGGAGCCTGTAATGAAAATTTAAAATATGCGTTTTGTAGGTCTATGTTAATTATAAACATACTGAAAATTTCATCGAAATAAAGGGTCGAGCACTAAAAGTGGCCAATTTGGATTATTTTATAAAAAAATTAAGAATATATTCAGCCAGATTTTTAGCAGCTTTTACCGTAATGTGTTAAATAAAAATTTCCTATAAATGCACATTTGCAATTACAACAATTGTAAATTAAAGTACACATGTAGAACCATTCATTTCGACGGGTCGCGTAAATATGTTTTCGAATTCTGCATGATAATTACCACTATATCTACCGTCAATTTTCTAACAGTCCTTTCGAGTATTGCTCATTTGACATTTATTCTACAGTTGAGTATTTCTTAAACAATTGTCCAAAAGCGCTAGCAATATCGTTGACAATCCAGCAAATTATAATACAGTGTAACAACTTCCTCTGGAAGATTATTCTACAATGAGAAAATTATCGAGCTTCTTTTAATACGCTTTCGGTGTGGATAAAGCGTTGATTTAAAAAAAGAAGTAGGAGCCACTCGGATAACGCCTCGTTGTCAGTAATTGGACCCGATATCGTGAAAAATCGATCGAGGGTCACTCGAACGAAGCATTCGCACAATGAACTCCGTGATTGAATCGAGCATAGGTATTGTTAATGCGAGCGACCATCGATCTTCCGGTTTCCTTGGAGAGAACAACCGCGGTAACATCCACGGAACGGTATCATCGCTAATTAGGGGATAGAGTAGAGATGAATGGAATTGTAAACGACGAGTGTATTTAAGTTTAAGACAATTCGCGTCGGAGCGTTGGCGGCGAGGTTTCGGTAATCCCGGCGGCAGATAAACGAGGCGCCATTGATCCTGGGTTAACAACTATCGACCGGGACCGTTGAAAGATTAACGAGAGCGTGCAACACGTAATGATAGAGAGGAGAAAGGCATTCGTCATTCGTGTCTGGCTGGCAACGATACCGTTTTTCCTGCTCGCGAGGGTTGCAAGAACAGCCGCCGCCTCGTTCCCGAACGAAAACCGGCGCGTTCGACGTCGGGCGTCGTTAATTAGGCGTGTCTGATCGTCGTATTCCCGAAACGCGCCGTTTCGCGGACTATTTTGATAGAGATGTAAATAGACGCGGGGCAACCTAAGGCAGTAAATTATACGTCGGCGGGAAGCGTTCGGAAGGACTCCATTGTTTCGTTCTCTTAAAACCTCGTTGCTGGTCTTGTACAGAATCGATCAGCGTCGATCAACGTAACGACACGCTAGCCTAATTTATGCGTACAGCGAGATAAAAGCGTCTCTAGTACCGGGCGAAGGAATTTATCCTGTCGCAAGATAAATAAGAAAAAAAAAAACACAACCAAGAAACAGCGGGGAAAGGTGAGCAACGAGATACGAGGCAGGTTCGAAGCTCTCGGATTCGGGACAGTACAAAGGGAGAGTAATAATCGTTAGGCTACTCTCTCGGCAGAATCAGCAAGCTGCCGGTTTATTGGGAACGATACGACTCTGCGGTCGTGTATTCGCGTGTCCCACCCGCGAGTCTTTCCCTGTGTAATTTCGTAGACGGTAATTGAAATTGTCTCGGAGCCTCCCAGCATCCGCTCGTCTCGGCTAACCTCTTCGGTAACCCTTTGTATCCGGACGATTGGTCTCGCGCAACCTTTTTCCCTTCACCGGTGTCCCACTTTCTCTTCGGACTGCTATCGAACGGCACTCGAGCACTCGGGGAACACACGGGTCACGGTGGAACTTGAGCGATTATCCCTCCCGTTTACCTGGCCACCAGGTTAGATCTCGCGCGGGGACCTATCCGACCAGCGTGTTACCGGATAATGGGGGAAATTCTATAGTCAGTGCCATCAGCGACGTGATCAAGCTATATCGTAGTCTATGCCACTGATAGTGTCGTCGCGATCCGTGCCTGGGGTGTGGATCCTATCGCGATACCCACCATTCGTGGGACAATTCTCGGAACGTGATGTCACGCGATCCCTCGGAGGGACTTTTCGCGATTCTCTCCTCCGCGTCGAGATGATTGCGAGCGGATCTCCCGACAAAAAAAGAAGCGCATTTTCTTGACAGATTCGCTGCGACAGGAATCGCGAGCCCCGCCATTTAATTTATAAACTCGAACGCGTGCTCGTCGAACTCGTACGGCTCGACCCAGTTCCACCGCGATGAAATTTTATCTCGCTCGGGCGCGATCGATTTACGGGTGTTCGCGATAGAAGCCGCGACAGCCTCTCTGCATTATGTAACGCGTTTGGATATCGGTTCCCGGTATCGGACCTTCCATCAAACTTGGCGTGCGACGCGACCGACGGTTACAGGATGCTACCCCTCGTTACGTGCTCCTTATCGTTCCGAGCCCCCCTACCCTCCGCTCCGTTAGCATCGTCCGCTTAAAAGCTGCCTGCGAAGCTGATCGACCGGAACTCGAATCGGTAATCAAAGGTAATCTTCGAGCATACTCGGCTGCAACCGCGTCTTCGCCCATAGGCAGGGTTACCACTCACAGCTCTGACACTACACGCAACACTGACTCGCTCCGAGGGGTGGTTCGGATATGGCTCCAACGTATTTCAATGAAAACTATATGTACAGGGTGAGGCACGAGCCAACTGAATAATTTCTACATCTTTTGGTATACCAGGGTAGCCCACATAACTCTTAACAGCTCAATATCTCGAAAACTATGCCATCGATTTTTAATTTCTTGGTCTTAAATTGCAATGAGCAGTAGATGCAATGATACATAATTCCATAACGCTACTTCCGAGCGCTTCAAGTAAGTACCTACAACTCGAAATTTCAAACTGTTATATCTCATCATGGAAGTATGACAAAAACTGTTTCACATAAAAATTTACTTGATTTTCCTGTAGAATCTAAATATGTAACGTTCTATAGGTGGTTCTACTAAAAATTATGAATCCATGCAATTCAAGACCAAGAAATTTAAAATCGATGGCATAGTTTTCGAGATATTGAGCTGTTAAGAGTTGTTATGTGGGCCACCCTGTAGGAAGAAATTTTTTAGACAAAAGTTGTTTGGTCTTGAGCGGTCTGTTGCGTGGTGCGCACAACTTCTTTTCAGGTGGAGGTGCTTAGAAGATTTGAAGGTCAACTCAGTTTCTTCAAATAGAGCCACATATTTTTGAGCACATAACGGACCCCTCGAAATCGAACAAACTTTTGTCTGAAACGTTTCTTCCTATATGGCAGAGTTTTGCAGAATTACAATTGCATTACTCCAGGAATTATAATTACAAAATACGGAGTCTGGTCGCGAAAGCACCCCCCGCAGATTTACCACACACGCAGCACACATCGACGCGACGACAACTACCAGTTAGTTGATCGCTATTGTTCTTTTTTTCTTTCTCTCTCAATTTTTCGTTCTTTCGTCACCGTCCTCACACCTTTCTGTTTTTAACGTTCCTCCTTCTTTTTTGTTTATGTTCTGGCAGCTGACGGTATCGGTAGCGGTGTCGGCGGCGGAGTGATCGGAGGCGTCGGGGACGACGAGAGGGAAGAACGAGCGACGCCCGAGCTCGAAAGCGGTACCGGTACCCTGTGCCGCGGAGGAGGTGGTAGCTACCGGCAGTATCCGCCGGACCTATTGGCCTTTTCCGGTGGTCGAGGAGCATCCCCGACGAGCCAAGCATCCACCGCACCTGACAACACTCGTCTTCCGAGTCAGCACGCTACACCGACCACGTCCGCGTTCGGCTCGCCCTCGAACCAATACCCAGCCGCGTTCAAGACCCTGCCGCACAACCGTAGCGTGACACCGTACGGTGTCGCAAGCTCGACGATCGCGCCGGTGATGCCGCGACACGGCTACGTGACGATACCCCGTCGACCCAGGGCGCCCAGTTGGAGCAGCGGCCCGCCCACGTCGCCCACGGACGCTTTGGAACCGGTTTACGACAACCTCGGCGTCAGGAGCACCGCGGACGGCAGCTCGATGCTCTCGCTGAACAAGAGTCCCGAGCCGTTGACCTCCATCAGGAACAGACCATTGCCGGTAACGCCCGGCTCGCTCTACGGCACGATACAACGAAGCACCCCGAACATACTGACCAGCAGCCCTCTGGACAGGTCTGCTCCCGAGGGCGCGGCCGAGTGGCCCGCCAAGTTGCCCGACGAGTCCACCGATAGCAACAATCACGTGGTTCTCGGACCGCAGCAGTCCGGCAGCAACACCCTCGGGAGAAAAGTGCCGCCAAGGCCGCCGCCGAAACCCAAGAAGAAGTCCACCAACGGACCTCTATACGAGGACGAGGGAGAAGACGGTACCGAGGTATGATCAGCGTACCTTGGACGGCGAAGCTGAGGCCGCGAGGCCGTGGCCGTGCTGAAAAGAAGGGACGCATGACCGCAGTCACAATAAACCGGTAGTGCCTTTGAAGACGAGACGACCCGTGCCCGACCCGGCCCGATCCTCGTGGGTCGATACTTTCTGGTTCGAGCGTGTGCAACTTTTCGCCCGGCGAATCTGCTGACGGACGATCGTCGACGGCGGGCTTCCACATCCGGTGAAACGGATCGTCGCGTCGGGCGAACCGCTGACTCGCTGGAAACCAGCCTGGAACTTTTCGGAACGGGACGCCTTCGCCGGTCGTTCTTTCCTCGTCCACCCACCCTCACCCGTTTTTTCTCCCTTGTGTTTACATAATTTATTTGATCGTTGACGCTGTGTGCCGGGACCCGTCGCGGACGACATATACAGTGATTCACAATCTCGTGGTGACCTCTATATCACGCCTCCGAACACTCGATTCAGTGAAAATCGGTGGACTCTCGATATATTATATCTCTGTCTCCCTCTCTCTCTCTATCTCTGTCTTTAGATCGTCGGATCGTCGACGAGATCGTACATCGTGTATACGTGTGCGCGATGATGCCACGGAGACGTTAGCGTTAAGGATAAAACGGTTCTCCGGATGCGATTCGTGTAGTTTATCGTCGTGCTTGTTGCATGCCTAACGAAGAGAACATGTCCGGAGGTTGACGCGCCCGCGGACAACAGTAACTTTTATACGATGTGCTCGTAAAGCGGTTGCGCGATCGGTCCTGTATCCTCTAAGTTTACGCCCGCCGCGTCGTATTAGGCGGGAATCATTTTTATCGCGACACTCGCTGTTTATCGGTGTTCGATCCCCCTTTGCCGAAGGGGAACGGGGCGGAACCCTTTATTTTTCCTTTTCACCGTTAGTTTTACCGTAAGATTCACTTCGTTTAATGTAATCGTGCGAACCGTACCCCGTTCGTTCCGGCAACACTGTAAATCGGGATTAAGACAGCCGGGCCGAGACGCCCCGATGGCTCGGCTCACGAGTTAACGGAGACGTTAGGGTAACTATTTCTAGCGTGTTCGAAGTGCGTTCGTGCGAAGAGAGAAAACTATCCACGCCCGATCGTATTCTATTCTTGACGCGTTGACTAGCGGCGGTGTAAGTAGACTTAACCCACGTGGTCCGTTCTCCGGTTCCTCGATTCGATTTCGACCCTTGGTGTCAAACCAACAGTATATCGAAAAGACAAACGGCCAAATTTGCCAGCTCTCGCACCGTTCAGAAATTACGAAGCCCGAAAACGGTTTTCGACATTCTCGTCGCAACGCGTAGCTACTAAGAACAAACGCGTCGAATCGACCGGAAGGAACGGACACGGGTTGAAAAGAAATTTTTATCGCGATATACATATATTCGGATCCGAAGCGGATACGGTTACTATGACGAATCTGAATTTTTCGGAACCTGTTTCGCCTGTTTCGGGTAAACCGGGCAGCGGCGGTCAACGTGTTAACGATAATCATGCGAATTTCCTGGGCTCGCACCCGTTCTGGGAACACGTAGCCTCTCTCCAAGGACACGAGCTCGAATCGTGTACCGAGGGTATTTAACCGGGTGCTCCCTTGTCCTCCGGGAATGTTTGTATAATATTCCCACGGAGCCGGAAACCTCGCGCGCGATTATGTCGTCGCGGCTAAAGGGAGTATTGTAAAAACCAAGTACAGCCGTGTGTACATACTGTGTATTATATAGCAAGAGAAATAGTTTGTCTTCTGATCGAGTCGATCTCTCGGAGCAAAGCCGATTCTGTTTCGTCTGAACCGCGAAAATGTTCGCTGGAGAAAATAGTTGGACGCTCTGTCAACGACGAGAACTGGTGCGTTTGAAGCGACGAGAACGCCATTGTATACGTATAACAAATAGACGAAATCTTGTACTCGATCTTAACGCGCGATTTGAACGACGCGACAACGGAATCCGGTAGTTTTTCCATTCATCTTCAACGAAATCATCCTCGAACATCTTTTCTCGTGTTCGGAATCCAGCCGCCGTTCCGCGCGGTCGTTCCGCCGTGCAACGTCGCGGGACTCGTTCGGCAACGAAAGCTTTTCGATCCGATTCCGGTTCGTTTCTAAACTGCGGAATTGGTCGCAAGCGAGCGTGGAACTTGTTACACTCTCGGCCGCGCTTTTATCCGGAGCTTAGCGTTGCGTTCCCACCTTTAGCGGGGATTTGGATTTCCGGATAGATCGGCGCGCAACTTGTTGCCGGCAGAGAAGAACCTAGCTCGAGCAACACTATTCGAATCCGCTCGACTATGCCGCGGAAGGGTATCCCGAGAGTCCGCGAACTTTTCCCGAAACGTTCATGCTCCGACGATTCCCTTCAATCAACGTCTCTGCACAAACCCGAAAAACATTTACGGGGATCGCAAACAATTGGCTACGGGCTCGTCGAGTTTCCCGTTTCATTGTTACTCCCGGTGATATCGTCCGAAACCGGCCCCTCTCTCTCTCTCTTTCGCGGCAGTACCAATTTTCGTTGATCTCCTCGAGACCGTGAACATGATCGAACGACGAGAGGCGCCTTCCCTGATCGTGAACGCACCTAACAGTATTACGAACGAGACACGAGTACGACGACGCGGAGCCGTTGAGACGACGCGGAGACAATCGCGACGCAGTCGTGTAACTTCGTTCCCTCGGCCCTTTTGAACAACTTTCCTTTCAAACGAAAGGGCGAAAACGAATCGCAGAGAATGCGAGTGAACATTTCTTAAATGGAACAGCGCCCCCCGAGTAAGTGGATCCGTGGGACAGCCGCGAGATCGACAACCTTCCGCTTCCGCTTCTCACGGCGGAAACGAAGGATCGGGAAGTTCGTGATCTCGACTAGCAGGGACCACGGGGATCGAGGCTGCACGACCGGCCGTATGTGGATCGTCGCGGATCATTTTAAGCGGCCTAGCAGAGTCGCGGCTCGTCCGGACCAATCGTCGTGCCGCGCCCTGTAAATACACGGACCCTAATTGCACGCTGATTCACGACGTTGTTTATAATGTAAATGCGGCCACGTTGATAGCAGCGCGGCACGACCGATTGACACGGCGCCACGAGTATATTTTTGTAATTTTGTATTTTGACGGGTTCTCCGGCCACGTCCAGTCACACGGCGACCGCGGCCCGGGAAGACGACCTCGCGCGTCCCTTCATCCCTCGGGATCAACGACACCCCGGGGGATTCGACCGGATCCACGCGTGCGCGATACGACCACTAAAATATAATTGAACGGTCGTTAGACCTACACCTCTCTTCTGGATCCTCTCCTAAACTCGGCTACACGTGCACGATTCGCCGCTGATCTCTCTCTCTCTCGATCGATCGCGGTTATGCAACTCACACACGTCTCCGAGGGCTCGGCATCCCAATTCAGACCCAGTGACTTGAAAGGGTTCGCGTTTTAACGAGCGATATTGGACATTTTTTCGGGACAGAAACGACCTACAAGGTCGGTTATAGGAATGTGTCGGGTACCCGACTGTTCGGGCCGGGACGGGCCGGGCGACACACAGATACGTGCACTCGGGCTGCCCGAAACCGTCGAACTTTCTGAGTGCGCGTATGTATAGTCTTTACTCGATATACACAGGCTCGCGAAAGTATTCGAACGTCGTTCAAATCAGTATAACTTTTTTTAAAATTGGATCAAACGACCTGACATTTTTTAGGAGTTTGAAGAATTGGTTTTCCAAATGATGTGCAAAAAAGATTTTGAAAAAATTGCAATTGGCAAGAATTACATGAGAAAATAGAAATGGCACTTTTCACAACTTTTTTGTTTGAACCTTGTAGTGAAAATTTAAAATACGCGTTTTGTAGATATTTGTTAGTTATATACATGCTGAAATTTTCATTGAAATCGATTAATATACACACGAGCTACAAATAGTTAAAAGTGGTGAAAAGCATAGATTTTCACCACTTTTGGTCAGTTTCTGCTGAAAATCCTCAGATTCTCAAATAAAAGAGTTTTGGAAAATGCCTTTTTTATTTGCTCTTATAATTCCGAGCTCGAATTGAAATTTTTTTTAAATTATTTTTGCACGTCATTTGGTAAGCTAATTTTTCTAATTGCTCAAAGAAGTCAGATCGTTTGGTCCAATTTAAAAAAGTTATACTACTTTAAAGGGCGTTCGAACACTTTCGTAAACATTATAGTGTTAAGTGGATATGGTCCACTTAGGGGTTGAGATATCATCGATTTGAACCATGTTCGTTGTGATCTTTTAAACTCTTTACTTATTTTTTAATGCTTTACAATTCTTAGCTCATTTTTACTCGCTTTGTAATCCATACTAGCTCTTACCAATTAAGCGATTCGATATTTTACTGAGTTTTACAGATTAATTTTGCATGGTGACCGAATGAAGTTCAACATTCGATAAAAACTGCAAATAGGTTAAGAAGGTCACACTGCTATAATATGTCTTGTTTTCTCAATTTTCATTTTAACGAATAAATTATTGTGATCTTCCCGGGCGTTTAGGGATGGCGTGCATTTTTTTCATTTTTTTCGATGGTCTTTTTGTGTTTTTCTGAGAATGTCGCAAAACTGCTCCAAATTCTTTTGCATCGGTCAACGTTTTTGAGAGAAAAATTTATGTCAGAAATCTTAACCGATCATGCTTGAAATTTCGTTATATATTTTATTTGTCCACGCAAGAAACTAACAAGCAATCAAACGTCTAGTTCTATCTATTAATCATGTTGCATTCCAGGAATCTTTTTCGATGCAACCAAGTTTTCCTTTCTTTCACGTTGCATGTCACAAAGGTGCATCTCATACACCACTTTAAAGTCCACTTTCAAATGCTGCCACTTCGTCTTGATCATTCTAAAAATATACTAAAACTACGCGTTGTTTCACATTTTCAACCCTTTATGTCGTGACGTTATGACAGAGTACATCATCTTAAGCGCTGCTTTTTATTAAAACGCTACTACGACCCAAATACACTTAGATTTCCTTTGAACAATCTAATATACCTTCTTCGAACATGCTCGTATCAAAGCCGGGATCCACCGAAAAGCTAAGTTAAGCTATGCTCTGCTATAAAATTTGCAGCAGATCCACCGAAGCGAAGCAGTACCGTGCTATGTGTATGAACATTTTCGAATCCCACTGCATCCATCCTCAGATTGATAGAAAACGTGAGGTCGAGGACAGGTGCATGCTGGACTGAATCTGAGATCGGAAGAGAGTGAACTATCCCATGTTTTACTGTAACCTGTACCCCTTTTTTTTTTTTAATTCGTCGTTTTTATAGATTGCTTGAACGTCTCACACGAGTATTTCATGTATTTGAAATTGTTTGTTTGATTACTGGCCGTGCAAGCTTGAATTGAAATAAAAATAAATAATTGATAAGAGATGAACAAGGGTTCCGCGACCAGGAGTTTCACCTGCATTTTCATTAAGAAAACAAAGGAAGCGAAAATGAATTTCGAGAAGTTAAAAATAAAGGAGAATTTTCGAGTCACACAGACTCGAGACCAGTACGTCAGAGGGTTAAGACATAAATGGTTGACAAGTATGATATTTTCCACGTAGCGGTTCTCTCATTTTCTCCGCGGCCGTTTGTATATCCGGGAGAAGTCCAAGAAAATCGTTGACGTTCGCGTTCCTTTCCCGAAATGATTTCAAACGAGCGGTCGGGTCAACGTCGCTGGAAATAATGGTCCGTACGGGCGCCCCGAAATATTTAGCATTCCGGTACCTTTCCGTTTCGCCCCGGAGGTGTGACACGTCGGCCATCCTAAATCAGAATTTTCCCCATTTGTGCTCCGCGAAGAGAAAAGAGGTGGGATCTTTCCCTCGCGGGGCTCGTTTTCGCGCGAACACAACCGCCCCCAACACCCCTCGCCCCTTCCGTTGGCTTTTCCTCGCCGTCACATGCTCCTACTTAATGACACCGGGACAAGTATACGGTGGAAATGGAACACGTACAAGCCCGCAATTACAGCGGATGTCAACTCGCGGTGCTCTATGCGCTATTAGCCGACTCCTGTTTACCGGTGGGGGGGGGGGGTCTCGCGCGTCACGAACGAGCTGCCGGTCGTCAGCGCAATTATTATCGCAAAAAGTATTTTGCAACAGTCGCCGGCAAAAACAGAGAGGGTAGACTGGTGAAATGAATATCCTCCCCTTGATACAGGACAACTCGAAAGCTCGAAAGAGTTCCAGAAATAAGCGTTTCAAACTGTTTTACAGCATGGCGCGTAGTACAACCGGACACCGTATCGTTCTACATGAAAGAATAGGAGAAAATTGTGGTATAACATTTTCTCATTCGGAGCTTCGTTTTCGAGAAAATCGAGTTTGGACCCGACGGATCTTCAAAACTCGATTTTCTCGAAAGCGAGGCGCCAAACGAAAAAATTTTATTCCTTTTTTTGTCCATTTATTTTTACATGCAGAATCGCCCCCGGCCCGGTTCTACTACGATTACTGTGATTCGCATAGTCTGCCAAAAAATTCAGATTTTTCGGATTAGGCAAATACGTTTCAGACAATTGGAAATCTCCAATAATCCGAGAAGAATGCATGTTTCTCTCGTGGAAGCTTTAGAGACACCATTTTCATAAAAATTCAGTAGCGAGACATGATCGGGAGCAATGTTCTAAATTTGTTTCAAATTTTTAATAAAATGATAAATCGACTTTTTTCACTTTTCCGTAGGTGTATTGTTTCACAGTTCTATTTTCAGGGAAACAGTGTACGCAAGTAAAAATTCGGTGTGCTGTCCGGTAGATTGTTCTTAATTTTTTTATTGACCAGAACAGGAGTAAATAGTAATTTGAAACTTGTATGGCGAAAGATCAATTTGGTTTGGGGACATATTTCTCGAAATCTTGTCCGACTGTGCCCTTTGGGCGTTTCGCAACAGTTATTCAGAATCGAAGTTTTTCGTAACTATCTCGAGGACTCGCGATCGATGTCATAACAGTTTTAAAGCTCTGCCCGAGGTCCCGGCAGACGCTCGACAGATCGCTCGCGATCGATAAGCGACCCGCGATACTTGGGAGCTTCTCCCCGTTTACCATTTCGCTTCTCTAATGACTCTGCGTATCTACCTGCCGGGTACATATCCGCTTGATGTCGTTACGACGGAAGTCAAACGGGGATCAGAGCTCAAACGGGACCGCGGGGGAGACGTGTGTAATTGCGAATGCTGCAGCGTTCCTATCGGACACGTTTCACTTAGTATTTTTAATGAGTCGCCTGCCCGAGATTCCTCGCTCAGAATACAATTTATGTAGTAGAACCGTCGCGATTCGCCGATAAAAGACGCCCCCCGTTGTCGACCAGGATACGTGTATCGATTTTGGAGTTATGGAAGCTGATCAAGTTTCGGAACCGGCGAGCAAACAGCTTAGCACATATTGATCCGCCGTGGTTGCAAAATTTATTCATGCCGTGATTAAAAGTTATTTCTTAGCCCAGCAGGCTGAATTAGCCTTTTGCACCTTGTTGGCAGTGCTGTGGCAATATTCATTACGTACTCCGCAAGTTTTCGTATTAATAATAACAATATTGATAACAATGTATATATGTCAGGCTCATGCATACGAAATGTCCGATTTCTTCGCCGAACGGTCTAGCGAACAAGAAAATTAGATAACATAATCATACAGTTAACTAAAATGCTTTCAGAGTGAAATAAATCAACTAATGGCGAAAAGTAGATAATCGAGTATGGTTTTCTCGTGCGAATATGAATTAGGAAATAACGCAGCGGAAGCTGCATGTGATATTAACACTGGGTGTTCAGCATTGGTTAAAAAAAATTTCCCCAAATTTCACCAGATGAAATGTGCCAACTGTGAAACAATTTCGATAAGTGAACATTAGATGTGATAAAAAGGTAGTCGTTGCATTTTAACTCTATTCGAAATTCAGACATTGCATTTGCACCAACCTAACACTTAAAATGAAACAAACTGGTGAAACGAAATGAAAGAAATTGATGTCTGAAATTGCTCAGTTGTTATTTACAGAAAATGCCCAAAGTGCAAAAGCTTTCATTCATTAGTTTTTAAGAAATTAATACTAGCAGCTCACGGCTGATTCATGGACAAGGATAATACAATCATGGACCAAACAATCATCCTCAGTAATATAATCTAACAATTTCTTATGGGATTATCGTTTGAAAGAACTCTTCACTGATCCCAAGACCCAATAGCGCACAGCTCGAAGGGACGCATAAACAACGCACGATCGCCCACAAGTTCGTCGATACATTAGGTTGTCGCGTATGAAATGTCCGATTTTTAACAATAACGTTTGACAAGCGCAAACTTTTTCCCAAATAAACTTATTCATCAGGAGACACCATTCTAAGCGAACATACTCTGTCAATGAATAACAAGTTTCTTGGCTGTCAAATTCATTTATAAAATTGTCAGTTCTATTTTCTGGTTCAATTTTGTGCCATCGACAAATTGTGTGATGATTGATCAGCACATTTTAACCAAACACCAGACAACGCTGTCGCCAATGAGTTATTTTTCCACTCATATAAAACGAACACACGATAACCGTATTGATTGATGCGGAAATAAAATTTATTTAAAAGTGAAATTAAATATCTCAATGCAAAACTGCAGGTGGAGCCTTCAGGATCAGCTTCGCACCTTAAAATGATGTACACTAAACTTGAAGACTACAAGAGTATTTCTTGATCGAGACGCTTTAAAACATTTGCATTCTAAAATCGAATATTTCGCTAGTGACAACCGAATATAGTGATTTCTCTATATATGTCTCCTGGACGATAAATGTCGCTGGCAAGACCCGTGTTGTTGACATATACAGACTCACGAAAATATTCGAACGCTCTTTAAACTACTATAACTTTTTTTAAAATTGGATCAAACATCCTGAGATTTTTTAGCAATTAGAAGAATTGGTTTTCCAAATGATGTGCAAACAAGATGTTGAAAAAGATTGCAATTGGTAGGAATCACATGAGAAAATAAAAATGGCACTTTTTACAACTCTTTTTATTTGAGCCTGTAATGAAAATTTAAAATATGCGTTTTATAGATCTATGTTAATTATACACATGCTGAAAATTTCATCGAAATCGACTAATATACACACGAGCTGCGAATAGTTAAAAGTGGTGAAAATCGTAGTTTTTCACGACTTTCGATCAGTTTCTGCTTAAAATCCAAAAATCCTTAGACGCGTGTCGTATTTATCTGCATCAACCAATTTCGATGAAATTTTCAGTATGTTTATAACTAACATAGATCTACAAAACGCATATTTTAAATTTTCAATACAGGCTCAAATAAAAAAGTTTTGGAAAGTGTCTTTTTTATTTGCTCTTCCGATTCCTAGCAATTGCAATTTTTTCAAATTCTTTTTTGCACTTCGTTCGGTAAACCAATTCTTCTGATTGCTAAAAAAATGTCAGGTCTTCTGATCCAATTTAAAAAAAGTTATACTGTTTTAAAGAACGTTCGAATACTTTCGCGAGCCCGTGTATATCGAGAATTCACTGTACAAACGATTCTATTCTTCCTTGATCTCGCCGAGTAAAGAACCCGATCAAGCTTGACCTAAATCCACGCTAATCATCTCGAGATCATGTCTGCCGGAAAGAAAAGCCTAAGACAATTTTTTTCACCGCAATTGTTCGATTTCGAAACGCAGTCACGATCCATATTACTCCGTCTTTTCTTGCTTCATCGGTTCGGATCGCTACAGTAATGGAGTAATAATTGTTTTTGCGGGACTCGAGTGCTCGAAGGAAACCCAGTTCCGACCGACAGTCCTGGGGGAACATCCCCGACCCCTGACACTGAGATATTGGCGTGAAGTTCTTGACTGCACCAGCGTGCGTGCAGATGAAAGTACCGTCCAATACACCGATCCAACCACAGCCATCTGGACGTTATGCGAGCATAATTAATCTAATTTTCAACGTGATATACCGCACCGAAACATGGCGTTCCTCGAGCCATACCAGTTCACCGTTAACGTCGTTCTGCTCGGGACGTTTTTTGCCCGCGATGATAACGTCGATCGACATCTTCGACGACGGAAGCAACGTCGTCCGGGTCACGTCGAACACATTCCAGACGATCGTGGTCTCTGTGTTCTTTCCGTTTCAAACGCATTCGTCTGAGACACTCGCAAACGGGCTCCGTTCTGCGGGCTGCGACGGCCGCCAGGTTCTCCGTGATTAACCGATTAATTTCCCCGGGAATGGGAATCAGGGCGGAGCACGGGATTTAAGGCACTGGCTCGTGGTCTTTAACATTTATACATTACACAGTCCGGGAGCTTGAATTTTGCAAGTACGTAATTTCGGAGGATCGACCGCCGTGCGCCGCCGAGCATGTTCATTTAGATAGAGCCAACCGACGCGAGCGTAACGCTCGCATTAGTTCGAAAAGGTCGTCGTTCCTTCGCGTACACCGGAGCTCGTGCAACCTTTCTTCACAAGCATTTAACGAGTGTTCGTAGGCTGCTCTTCGAAGACTGACACTTTTCTTTTCCCGGACGTAGAAACGGACGCAGGTTTCGTGTGTTATTCAGAAGTACAATCGGTCCGAAGGAATTGCGTTCGCGAACCGTGTCCGAAAGTCGAGAGCGATTCTCGGCGAAGAGCCAGAGGATCTTTCCTAAATTGATTCCGCGAAGTCGCCGTCGAGCGTCGCGTCGTCGTGTTTACGAAGAAGCGAGCCTAATCGATCGAGTTAACTCTCTCCTTGCGGTGTCCGGGGCCGATCGTCAAGCCCAATTTGCGACTGGTCTCGCGCGCGCGCGCGCTAGGGACAAAGTGAATTAACTGCTCAAGGCCGGCTAGGCATCCTTCCCCGTCATACCGTTTGGCTCGTTCGTCGCGCGAAAGTAGACGCGGTGAATAATCAGAGTACTGTGATTGGCCTAAGTGTCGCGGCGAAGTTTAGGGGTTGGTTTCTCGGCCGGTTTAATCGAATTGCCTGAGGTTTATACAGGGTAGAAATAAATGGTACATTCGAATGATTAAATCCGAACCGGGAGAGTTGAACTTTCGGCAAAAGGTAACATTTTCTGCAGTTTCTCCGGCCGCCAGAGAGATTAGATTGTTTTCGAAACTTGTCCGAGCAAGCCGGTTCTTTTTATGGCTTCCACGCGAAATTGGTGCTCGAAGCTACCGATAATCGTTACTCTGTGCCCTAGTCCGACAAGATCACGCAACTTCCAACCGCAGAGAGTTATACGGAGTCTCGAGACCGGGGTTTCTCGTAACAACGACGCGACCGTTCTTCCGTGCGAACGTTATCCGAGACGTCGGACGGCAAGCAAGCAGCGTGCTTGCTCGTATGATCGCTCGAGTCGTGTCCTAATCGTCGTCGAAACTGCCTAATTCATTCCATTGCCAGATCCTCGAGCGGACACAAAAGGGACTTGTTCAGCCGCTATCCGCGTGTATACTAGTGTGTATATGTAACAGTACCGTGTGTGCAGAAACGCGAGACGTGTTCCTGATGACGAGAGCTGTTTTAGCCGAAGAATGAAAAAGGAGATGAAAAATGAAACGAAACGGACGGTTCGGACGTGTGTTTCTGTAGATCAGGCCACGTCCATGTTTCTATCGTACTTCGATGAATGTGTGTAGACATTTACGGGGCTGAAGTCATGAACAAGTGACGTTCCATTACCATATTTTCGTATCTCGTACAGCTCTTCGTTGTACAGGATGAGAACGCTTTTTCCGAGTGTTTTTATCGTAATAGGGATTATTATAAATGTAAAGGAACTATGTTTGCGTGTCACGATATAAACGTTAAGGGAACCTCTTTAGGGTATGTAGTGTTCAGACACTTTCTTTTTATTAGATCCTAGATGAACATAGAAACGTTAAGGATGGAAATAATCGACGTAAACAACATTCTGCGAACGTTGATCGCGTCTAATTTTCTTTGATACTTTTTATTATTAATACGTAACGCCCGTTGTCTTATTGATAATCGTGTTCTCATGCTATCATTATGATTAGTGCTATGGTTACTATTTACTATTCCTATCGACGAATTCGGTTCAGTGCCCGTGTTTACGTTCCGACGTTGTCTCATTATCATTGTCATTATCATTGCGATCGTTGTAGCCACGATTATTTTTCTACGAGAATTTTTACCATGTAACACACAACGGCGCGCCGCACGCGCAACCGAATTTAGTTCCGTTTCGGTGTAACGTTCTCGGCCGACTATAATTTATAATGCCATGTCAATGTACTATCACTGTAAATATTATACATATTTTATAAATGAAATATTTAGCGTGACTGTAACGTTAAGAGAATGTACTGAAAGCACCACTCTGTACACTCCACTACGATGGTTAAATTTTAATAAATATTTCCCAACCCCATACCTGCGACATTCAAATCCTGCCTTAGATTTATACCGCGCGTCTTTATGCGTTTACAGCACATCGTATCACCCGTACTTGGATGACAAATGTATTTGTTCAGATTTCGAAATTCATTTTACCACGTTTTTATTAACTCGCTTTCTTGTCTGGTCTGTTTGTGCAAATATTTCAATTGATTTCAAACTAACTTCCCGATGAGCTAGAGACCACGTTTTTAAGACGTACTAAAAAGTATAAAATAATTTTTCCTAGCCCCATACAGATTCCTAACTCTATACAGATAGTCCTGGAAATTTGTGATTGCGAATTTTGAAACGAAAACGAAAAACGTGAGTCGCAAGACAATAGTGAATAGAATGTACAAAAATTCACAATCACAAATTTTCAGGACTATATTTTTAGTCCGCCTTAAAAACGTGGTATATTAAAAAATTTTCTGTAGTTAAATAATTTCTACACACAGTTGGTTTGTGTGTAGCTGCAGCAAATATCATACATTTTAACTACCAAGTTTTATACTATCGAATGATTTATATTTTGTGAACGTTGACGCAACGGTCCACGTGTTGGTAAAGAAAAGAAAATTTTTGCTCGGACCGATCCATGAAAATGCGAGTTTCCATACAGTTTCTTATTTACTTAATTGTTAACGGAACAAGGAAGGAACATTATCCGGTGATTTTCAGGTTTCTTTTTTATTGAGAAAATAGCGATAACATCATCAGCCTCGGAGCCTTCCGATACACTTAACATAAATATTGTCAATTATTTGGTTCCGACGGGTTTCAATACTTTGTCCTCTTTGGTCAGTTTCTTCAGCTTGGCCAGAGCGCTCTCGCCGTACTTGGCTAACAACTCTTGGACGAAATCGTCCTTCAATTTCTTCAAGCATCTGGAATGATACGGCAACAGGGGGAAAAAGGTGAACGTAATTACATCCGTTTCATTTAGTCCGGTATGGCAAAGTTCCACGACATTGTATGTATACAGCGTGTTCCGTAATCATCGTAGCCTCTCAGGAATATCCACCGGTTTTAATGATAAAAACTGGAGAGAGCCGTTTAAGGATAAGCAACTGTTCGCTCTGATTAGATTTTTTCAATGGACAGTACCGTGTGGTTAGCGCAGGATCGTGTTTTTCATACGTTACCTTCTATAAATGGAGTCGGTCCTGAACTTGCCGATGTCCAGACTAGGTGCATGGGGTCGATGGATAATGAACGTATCCGGCAAGACGATGTACCTATATAAATCTTTCATTTATGGCATTCGTGTTCTACATCGGTCGATGATGTTAACATTATTAAACGAGTCGGCCGTGAAGGATCTCTTACTTGTAATCTAGTATCGTCAAATGCGTCACATAGGAAACCTTATTCCATCCGAAACCGACGAACCTGGTGTCGTATCTAGGGGCTAATCTCGAGACCACGATGTACGGCTCAAAATCTGGTTCCCAGGAGACCTACGATCACATTAACTTAATCGTTTGCAGCTTAGGGAGGCGATCCAAGCCGGTTTACGCGACGTACTTCGTACGGTTCCATCGTGTTCCGCCAGTAACTATAATTAGTCGCGGCGTGGCCTTGCGTCCACACGTGGTACCGGAAGGTGTACAGAACGCCCCGCTTCAAGAACTTCAACAGCTCGTCCTTGTTCGCAGGAAATGTGAACCTAGAAAATATACTGCCTTCGGAATGTGCTCTTCAAAATTTTCCGAGGATGTGCGGGTACCCGAAGTTTCGGGTTCGGGAGAAAATATTATTTTAAATCCGTGTTTTGTTACCACTTCCGTTTTTCATTTCGAAACATATGGTCATTTCTGAGAAGAGTGTTCTTAATCGAGAATTGTGATTTAAAAGAAAAAATGAGCCTCATATTAGGCTACCTCACTATATCTTTCCCTTTCTGTAAGCAGCACTTTGGAAGCAAACTTCTAATACTTAAAAAGCGAATTGAATAAACAGTTATGCCGAAATTTAGGCAATTGTTTAACAACACTTTTAACATTTAAACACACTGATCCTCTCATTGCACTCGGCGCAACATCTAATTGGAATTAATCACTCGAAGCTGAGTGGCTAGGCATTGCTTTTAAAAGATCATCATGGACTTGGGCACAGTCATCCAAGAATTCATGTTTCCAGAGGCCTATCATAATTGGATTTTCGTCGAAATACTGCACCATAAAATACTATGGTCTTCTGAGAATTCCGATTGCTGCGTGTCCGTTATAATAAAATATGATGAAAATGGACATATATGTAGACTACGGATTTTATGCATTTATGAAAAAAATGAATAGGCGTAATTCAAATCAGTGAAAAGATTAAAAGGGTTTAACAATGCCGATATACTATTTTTAACATACAAAAATGACTAACGAGTAAAACAAATTTTTACGTAGTTCCTATAAACTGCAATTGATGTATAAAAATTTTATTTTGCATAAAGATCCGCAGTCTAATTAGTTAGTATCGTGGTCGACTATCAAGAAGCTAGAATAAAATATTACTTTGTTTTCTATTATAATGGTCTCAAGTCTTCTAAATCATTTTAAAACGACCTGGTTTTTTGTGAAACATTCGACCCTGCTTTGTATGGAAAATTTTAATGAAATATAATATTTAATAACATTAGCTTTTCATCGTTGGGATCATAGTCTGATCGTAACATACGAATTTCTTGAAGCCTTCGTGTTTGTCAAAATACAATTGCTAGGAGACCAACGGCAAAAAGTATCACGACCGTAAAATCCAATCTTGATCGCGCAATAAAAGTGTCTTCCACAATTACACCGGGAACAATGGGCGCCTTAATGGGTTCAAACAACCGTTTGTTCCTCGCAATCGAGCACAATCGGCAGTCGATGCCCACTAGAGACATCTCATGCATTCACGCGAGTATGCATCGCATCAGATCAGCGGGGGTGTACACATTGTGCAGCAGACAACGGGCTCTGTATGCGTTTACAAGTCGCTCGAGCGGAAATACCTGTAACGTTCGGTCTCGAATGCCGGCACGATCAGCGCTACTTTGTCCGACTCGGTGATATTTAATTTAGCGATGTAATTCATGAGGCTCTCGTGTAGGCCGTGCTGCGGCAGGAAATCAACGTCCAGTTGAAAAATGAATGGCGTCGATACGTAGGACATCGCGATATTTCTCAGGTAATTGATCGGGTAGAGGTCCTGGGGGAGAAGACGGTTCGTGTAATTGAATGTGCATGCTCGGCTAAGTAAGATCATTCCTTCTCGTCGGTGTCCCGCTTTATCGCGCTAATACTGCAGACGCTGGACATCCGGCGACCCGCCGTCCGGACCTCCGGCGGATGCAACAGAGACACGCACCCCATCTTTGTACACCACGTGGTACGCGATGTTCCTCCTCTTCCGCAACTCGACGGAGCCCCTCACGAACTCCAGAAAGTTCTGCACCTCGGCGTCCGTGAGATACAGCGCCACGCTTATGGTTCCCGGCCAATGTTTCGACAGCTCTTCCAGCAACGGTATTCTTTCGACGCTGCACTGGGTTACCAGAGCAACGTCCGCCGGCGCGTACACGTTGTACTCGTACTCGAGGAGGAAAGGATGAGTGCGGTACAGCATGGTCGCGCCTCTGGTGAAATCCTGGCACGGGCTCGACTCGTTGTACTGGAAATTAGAAATTGCTTTCTTGCCATCGATCCGCAGTGTTACAACGATTAGCCGCGGTAACAACGAACGATTGTCGCCTGCCGGATCGAGATTGCTCGTCTCGATCGTCGCCGAGCTGTACTCTAAGCGCTGCGACGAACGATCAGAGCGGCGATGACAACGAATCGTCATCGCATAGAATAGTATAGTTTTACAATGGATGAGCGTTCACGTTGAAGCGGCGAGCAGAGCTGCGCGAAGCAGTCGACCAACAACGTGGCCGCTCTGATCGACGCTTCCCTTAGCTCCTATCGCAACTCCAATGCGTTCGGACCCTAAGACTTACTTGGGACGCGGTCTCGTCGTGTTTATCGCAACCGAACAAACGTCTACGAAGCAGATTCCCGTCCATCTCTAGGAAGACCCTGTGCAACTTGCGGAACTCGTTGATGTGTTTGTTATACACATTCTGCTTTCGAGGTGAATTCCAATGCACAATCTAAAAGCAGCCCAGTGATGAAAAGCGGATCCCGTTTTGAGGAACTGTAAACGTCGGGTCGCCCAATAAGTTCTAACATGAACAGCAAAGTCACTCCAGATCTTATAAATTCAGCGTCGATGACGCCTGGAAAACTATTTTGCTCTTCTAGAGTGCTCTAAGTAACTTGGCCTGATTTCATTTGTCACGCTTTCGACCGAGTCTCGGCTCTGCAGGGCAATTTAAGGTACCAAATACACTTCCATGAGAAGGGTTATTCCTGAGGTCATTCGAAGTGACTTTTTCTTTCGCGAAAATATTCTCCGCGGCTTTGTTAAGGAGTTATCGACGACAAAACACCAATCAGAGCGTCAACGTAAGTATCTACGGTGAGTTTAAACCAAATAAAGAGCACTCGATCTTTGAATATAAACAAATGCTACGTTCGCCGAATGTTCAATCCAATACAAAGTTTCGACATACGGTAAGCATGTGAGTAAGTAAGGTATAAAGTGTGAATAATTAATTTTAAATGAATACCATTGAAACGAAGTGGATAGCGAAAAATGTTGATTGAAATGAATGAATTATTGGACGACCCAACGCTAGAGGAGAGCGACGCCGTACACTTATCTGACTAGTGTCGCGGTAACAGAGATCGCTGATCGTGTGATCGCTCAACTGCACGTTCCAGGTGCACTCTATTTTGTGTATAATGGAGGTATGCTCTTTGATAACAGCATTTATTACGTCTTGATCGGCTAAACTAGTTTCCGGTATACGGTCGAGCACACGCTTGGTAACTGTTTCCCAGAGGATCATAAATTTTCTGTTACGGAGTTGCTGCAACTGCATTAACATCACGCCGGTGTTGAACCCTTTGCCAAGGGCCGGCCATGGCCGTTGACCGTAAGACAGTGCCTTTATGTACCAATGACTCTGATTCTCCGTTAAACCTAGCGCCTGATCGTTCGTGAACTTCTCGAACACCCGCCAAAGCAAACTAACGTCGTTTAGGACGGTCACGTCCGTGTCGAATACCAACACCTTGTCCTCCCGCATCGCGTCCGGCAGGATTAACTTCAGGAGACCGTACACGCCGGAGTAATGCTTGTTCGGTATCCAGGAGACCTTTGGCACCCATCGCTCGGCCTTGTAGTACGTCAGGTTCACTGTAACGAGTCCGAAAAAAATAGCCGACCGACCCATAGACTCACCGGCGTTATTGGCTCTCGTCCGTTCCTTCGGCAACCCGATACGCTCGAAAATTGCTTAATTGGTGTAATTTAGTTCACTCGGTTAATTGTCGGAACCGGGTCACCGCGAGTTAAATGTTTTCCAGCCGTTTTTCTGCCTGACGGTGAACGAGCAATGCAACGAGGACAATGTAATTCAAGCATCTCGGGATCGATGAAAGAAGAATTGGATCGATTGACGTTAAGAAACGGAGGAGAATAATAACGACGGCGACTCCTTTACTAACCATGAGGCAGGTCCCACGTTCGGAACAGGGTCGACAAAGTTCTCTTCGCAATCTCGTCGACGAGCAAATGAAAGTGCAAGGGTTTAGTACGGTAGAATAAAACGGATTTTACTACTGTCACAAGAGCGAACGTCGAGTTGTAGCCGGCGCAGACCATCGCGATGTGTATGGTCTCGCATTTCCCCTTGAAAAAGAAATGACTGTTGTCCAGCGGTCGTCCGTCTTCTCGATAGAACGACGCACAGTGATCTCTTTTTCCGAAAAGCTGCCGACTTAAATATTCAAGTTTAAAGCGTTGCGGACTACTTATCCACGCTCTCCGTGAATGATATCAAGGATGGCGTTCACCTATTCAGGTGATTAATAGTCATTATTGCTGAACAGTTTTCATTGAATTTCCGATTTGCTAATATTAAACACTCAAGACGTGTTCAGCATAACAAACTTAAATTGTGGCTCAACGAATAGCAAAAAGAATAAGGTGTACGCGAAGATGGCGCGAAAGAGGAAGGCGTGACTGAATCTTAAAAAACAAATCGGAAAAATGACAGATTTTATAATAATTTATTGCAAAAGTGTTTTGAAACTAAGGTCGTCGTATTATATTTTGGATTCTAATTATAGGTAAATATTGGAAAATGATTAATTTTCACCAAAATTGAGTTAAAAACAATGCTTATCAGAGTGATCATTTTGAATGTTGCAGTTTTGATAACATGTTCGAATTCAGCAAGCCCAAAGATGTAAGAGTAATGATTTTCATACAGATCGCATGAAATTTTGAAATTTGGCCAGCTTTTCTGGACCACTGTGCGACGCTGGTTCCAAGGTAAGATCTGATCCAAGCTGACCTCTTAATCGCGCGATTAAGTATCGCCCTCGGTGGATTTAGAAAGATTTTTACCTCGATTTGGTTATTGTCTATGCGAAACTGTTGCAAACTAGGCTCCTCAACACGTAATTTCGTTCCCTCGTCCACGGAAAACGGGCCTGATTTCCTATCGAGCTTGAAGGAACCAATCTCAGCGGAAGGCACTACAATAATACACGTTGAGAATCCTGTGAGGTCGTCGGACAGCCAACCAATGTCAAAATGTATTACCGTTCAACAATAAATACAAATAAAAGACCGCCGATGGCACTAGCACGCCCAGCAAACATCCTAGCCATGATCGAGCCATTGCAATATGGAAGACATATTTCCCGGCTCGTAGAATGTTTAGCGTGTGAATTCTGTCGATTAAATGTCAGGGTCTATGATTAGAAATCAGGTAATTATCTGCTAATATTCTTTATCGTGTTTTACTACAATTATTTCTTCGAATCGCACGTTAAAACAAAAAACACAAGCCGACATTCCCACTATAACTACCCAACACCTTTCACACCTCAATACTCAACTTTAATAATTAATAACTAAACTGTAGATGTTTATGTTCAATTGACAGTTTATAAAAATTTCAAAAGATTTCATTAAATGTTATACAGCTCGATGTATATGCTTTACGGTAACAAAAATTTGTTTTCCTAATTATTTTCATTATACAGTAAAACCATTCATATTTAAATTAATTGAGAGACATAAAACTGCAGATGAATAAATGTTTGACGCTAAATTATTGATTTTGTTTACGCCGATTTTGAAACAGAAAATTAAAGCTACAATTCTGGACCCTGTATATTATATCACTAAAAAATAAGCAACTCTATTCTTTACACATTTTTTGTTATGTATCATAACTCATAACAAACACATTACTCACTCATAACTCATCTCTTTAAAAAATGTGATTTTTTATTTGGTGTAAAAAGAAATTAGTGCCAAGTGAAAAGTATGGTAATTTGGCAATAGGTAGCATTACGTGTTTATATTATTATTACTTTCATACACATTATCCATTATAGTAATGATTACAATAAAATGTGCCGTCTTTTTAAATCTTTTTAATGGGTATCTATTGTTTCTTTTTCTACTTTGGTACAAAAAGGAGCAGCTCTAATATTTCAATTGTTTTTTTTATAAAAGTCTTTTAACGAGTTTTAGTTGGCCATAAATTTGCAGTACGTTTGAATTAGTACTTGATCTTGAAATGCGTTTTATTGATTTACTCAAATTAGAGTGGAACTGTCTCCTTATATCCCTTCAGTTATTAAAAATGTTATGCTTAAAGTTGTTGAGCTCTAATTCCTCTAATCCCTTTACAAAGAACAAAGTATCTCCATCTTTATCATTACGGCCGCGACAACATCAGTGAATGATCTACAAACGGTAGAATCAGAATGTTGTCACCTGACACATCTACCAATTCGATGGACACAGAACAAACAAAAGAGACAGGTTAGTCTTCGTTTTATTTATTCATCCATTACTATTGATCCATTAAAAAAATCTGTAAAAGTTACCACACGATCATCGATCGTCAGCAAGCACATACCTCTGGTGCAGTGACTTTTTTCACCGGCTGTCATCCAATTAAATCCATTGCTCCGAATTGCTTCGTACCGGAATACTGCACGTGAATTTTCACGGTCGAATCTATCTCGAATAAAGGCAATCGTTCACGTTCCAATGGAGCGTATATTTACCTTTGGTAACGTTCGGAAATTCGCGTAATCACAGTTACCGAGGAACACAACGTCCGGACGGCACGCATCCTAAACACCCGAAACAGGAAGTCTAACATAAATAGTTTAATCACTGGATAACGCGCTGGTAGAATTACCACTCGGTACGAGCAGCGAGACGAAATGCCTCGTATCGGTCGGTAAATCGTGATATAGTTACAAATTTTCGTTACCAGAGGGCTGTGTTCATTCAACCATGAAATACGCAGAGCAATTTTCAAGAGGTGAAACTCCAGTGTCAACTTTTAGGAATCAATTTCCATTCCGCATGCGTCCGTAAGTAAGACCAACACGAATACAGTCTTAGACAAGTCCGAGTATTATTCAAGTAATACTTAAAAACGAATATTTAAGTATTACACTATCATAATCAGATATAAGGCCACACATAACGTCTTATGGACTTTTATGGTCCATCATTTCAACCCGGAATTTTGAGACTGTTTACGATATATGCAGGCGTGGGATTTAACTGCTCGATCCGAGGATTTTTCGAAGGCTACTCCTTTGTGTTGTATCTCGGTTACGCATCTCGATCACCGTGACGGTCATAGTTCTCGAGCCATCTCAGGCCCATACCACATAAACTGCGCGTGGCGCATTAGGTTGATTCGAGAAATAAGCCGTCACGAGGAGCAAGATGCATAATCAGGACAAGGGGACGTAGCCTTCGAAAGCCTCAGATCGAGCAGTTAAGTCCCATGCCTTATGTACTTATAGTATATGGCCTAAGGTTCTCGTGGATCTAGTTCCAACCACCGACGTCGTCGGTGTTCCAACATTTATTGTTCGTCAGCGTAGAGGGCGTAAGAAATCGAGTTATTGTTAACGATGTCGGTATTTCAGATCGTAAGACACGAAACCCCATATGGTGATTGGTCTAGTCCTGTACCTCGTCTGTGCTATAATATAGCTCTAGAATAGCGGGGTGGGGGAAGGGGGGCAAACACAATTTAATTCAGAGCACATTCCGATCAGGTGCCATTCACTGAGACACGTGTATGTAGATTTTTCGTCTGGCACCTGCCAAGAGACAGACGAAGACATTGCCGCTGCACGATGACGTTCGTGCCTTTTACCAGATAGATACCTGTAACGACTTCTCATTAAAATCTTGACGTACGTGCGTGGAACTCACGGAAGGATAGGAACAAGGCGGGCGAACTTTCAACGTTCGTGCCGCCTTTCTTGACACGATACACTGTAATTAGATGAGACGGGGCAGTACGTCGAGAAATATTACGTTGCATGCTTGAACATGTCCTCAGAGACTTCTCTGAACGATGTGCCAAATGTCGTATCGAGACTGCATAATTTGCGCTTAAATCAGGAGGATGGGGATGATCTCCAGCCTAATGCAAATATGAACCCTGTTGCATCAGGAGATTCGTCTCCAGAGACAGTACGAAACACCCAACCGATTGGCAATGTTACACTCTCGCGGGCCAGACGTGCCCTTAATTTTGTTTACGATGAAGATCAACCAACTTCCTCCATGGCTAGAAGTGGAGAATCTTCATTCTCTAATGGGGATAAGTAAGTATTCATATAAGCTTTATATTATGCATCTCATTTTGAACTGATGCATTTGAAACTTTTAGAATATGCAGTTGAATGTAAAGTGTTGTTGATAAACTGGATTTACTAATTCTGTTGGTATTAATGCTTTAGTAGACCTCCTACGAATGCAGCGAATACATTACATTTAGAGGGAAGGCCTCAGAGTAACGTTGCCTTGGAAAACACATCGACGAATAGTCAAACTACTGTTGCATATAATTGGCAAGGTACAAAAGCTACAATGCGCGAAAGGATTGTCTTTCTGTTTAACAATGAAATATTATCCGATGTGAGCTTTATAGTAGGGAGAGGAGCTCAGAAGCAGCGCATACCAGCTCATAAACTAGTCCTATCTTCTGGAAGTGCTGTTTTCGATGCGATGTTCAATGGAACACTTGCTACAACTTCTTCAGAAATAGAAGTACCTGATGTAGAACCTGTTGCTTTTTTGGCAGTGCTTCTTTTTTTATATACTGATAAGATAGAAATAGATCCTGAAAGTGTGATGATGACATTATATACGGCTAAGAAATACGCAGTATCAGCTTTAGAGAAGCATTGTGTTGATTATTTAAAGAGTAATTTAACCAGTGATAATGCTTTCTTACTCTTAACGCAAGCTCGTTTATTCGATGAGCCTCAATTAGCTGCAGTCTGTTTGGATACCATAGACAGATTTACTACCGAAGCATTAAACGCAGATGGATTTACAGATATAGATATTGATACACTGAAGATTGTTTTGGAAAGAGACACTCTTCGTGTTAGAGAATCGAAAATATTTCAAGCAGTTTTAAGGTGCGTGAACATGTACATGTGCATTACTTGCTTGGTATGCATAATTTTATTTGTGTGTTGCTTCCATAGATGGTCAGAGGCGGAGTGTGTAAGACATCAGCTACCACTAACTCCTGAAAATCAACGTTTCGTATTAGGTAGTGCTTTCTCATTGATTCGTTTTCCTTTAATGTCTAAAGAAGAATTTACTGCTGGTCCAGCACAATCTGGACTTTTGAATTATGCAGAGGTTGGTATCACAAATACACAATGTAGCACATATTTTTATAAATTGATTAATTAATGAAATGGATTTTAGGTTCTCTCCTTATTTTCATATTTTATACTCAATCCAAAACCAGTAGTTGGATTTCAAACAATGCCTCGTTGTTGTATGACTGGTAAGGAACAAACTGTCTGTAGGTTTCAACATACTAAAAGTAGATGGGGATATAATGGAACAAGCGATCGCATAAGGTATGAACATGTTACATTTAGCAATACTTCTGTAATATTCTGTAAAATTGAATCTAGTTTTTGTTTATAGATTTAGCGTTGACAGACGTATATTTCTTATTGGCTATGGAGTTTATGGTAGCATGCATGGCCCAGCAATATACGAAGTATTAATAGAATTGATACACACCGCTTCTGGAAAAGTAATTGCTACAAATTCATCGAGTTTCAGCTGTGACGGTTCAAAATACACTTATCGCTTACTGTTCAAAGAATTAGCAGAAATTTTACCAAATACGATTTATACAGCATCAGCAACATTTAAGGTTTGTATTTTCACAATATGAATTTGTAGACATACCAAACATATATATTGAATACTAACGTAGCATCGTGATCTTTTCAGGGTCCTTATTCTCATTATGGAACTAAGGGCTTGAAAACTGTTATGGTGGATAGTGATACAGGAAATGGAAAAGTTAAGTTTGAATTTAGTATTGAGGCAGGTGATAATAATGGAACATCTACAGAGGAAGGGCAAATTCCTGAGCTTATATTTTACACTTAACTAACTCATGTAGATAATAATGACATTCCTTTGATCAGCTTCATTGTCTTTCAAAATTTAATACATTAAATTGAATTGTACAAACAGTTTTATATGTCAGTTTCTTTGTCAATTATATATACATATTGTATAATATTATATATTTGAATATTCTATTATTATTACTATTATTAAATGCAATGTTTTAAATTAAATGATCCATAAGTTTGTTGAAGAATTTGTCGATTTCTGTTTAAGCTGAAATTAAACAGATGAATATTTTATATAATCTGTGTTTAATTGACAGCGTCGAGCATAAAATTTGTGGATCTCAAAATGGGCCTTACTGGGACAAGAGACTGATTTACGCAACTGGTGTAAAAGCAAAATTTAAGTATATCACTTATTTTTTTATCAATTGAGTATTTCTGAAAAATTAGGTAAAACTGAATTTCTTTCTAAACTCAGAAATATTTAAACTTAATTTCACCCAGCAAGTAAATTTTAATAAGCTTAAAGGCGGTAGCTATACACTAAACAAGTTGCAAATATCATCTATAACTGAAATCGATCTATTTTTCTATTTCTTCAAACAATATGTACATGAGTGGTAACTTTTCATAAATAATGATACGATCTTCGTGTAAATTCAAGGCACTATTACTATTATTTACAAAAATGTTCTGTTTTAAAGTTATTCCTGTAAAATATATAAAGCAATGCAAAATTGAACTTTGTATTCGTAATTATTGAATACTCTGCCTAAAATAACATGATACAATTCGATAATTATTAAATAGCTTTTTTACAAAAATAGATGATAAAATTAGTTCATCATTCATTTTTGAAAATTTTGTGTAATTTCAGTAGAAAAATTGTACACTGTGAACATTCTGAAATTAAATGAAAATAATATGCTGTTATCATTCTATATACCATGTGTTATTTAGTTCTGAAAAGTACAAACATATTTAGTATCGCGGAAGATTCATGCATATGTTCATATAACCAAAAATGAAATTTCCTTTCTGATATAACTAATGTTTCAAGTTTATTACTTTTTTGTTAATTATACAAAGTAGTCAAACGTGATTCGTTTACATTTGCACAATAAAGAAAATCAGTACAATATTTTGCTACTACTACTCATTTGTATTTCAACTGTATTTTAACATAAAATCTTAGGCAATGTAGAGGGGTTTCATCAAATCGCGCGGTCTAAAATGCCGACATCCGACATCATTAAAAATCAGTGATTTTCTAGCGCCCTCTATCTAGTTACATAATTGTAAATGAATCCTGGACCATTCTAACCAGAGATTCCTCTCTGCCTTTATTACATTTAAGAAATTTTTATGCAGTTGGCGGGATTCGAACTCGGGATTTAACCGTTTACTTGATGATGTGCTTCCTCACTGAGCCATGCGAACCTACATTGTTAGATTCATTACTTTTTAGGCTTATAAAGGTCAAATCGTATCAAATCATATAATTATTAGAAGAGATAAACTTCCTATCGCTTATACGGAACAGAGAGTACGGAAGTTAGGCATCGTGGCACGATTTGTAACCTAACCTCTCTGGTCAGTGCCGGTGCAGGGCTGAATCAGATAGGAAATGAATTACGGATGGATCCAGCTGATATACTGATCGTATACTATGAATGTATATTGTGTATGTGACGATTCCTCTCCTTATTCGCAATGAAGCATTTTACATCAATTATTTTTGCAGAAGGTAATTTTTTTCATTTTTGCTTTATAATCATTCACGATATTACTATACATACCATATTTCTTTCGTACCATTTTGAGGTTAAGTAATAAAAGATTTTAATTAAACTTTTAATTTTATATCTATTTGCCCTATCTATGTATATTCTGATAATGAAATTATAAAATGAATAATAAAATTGAAAAAGTACACTCAATTTCATTTTACTTCCCTTTTGTTTACGATATACATAGTTTACTAAAATAGCAACAATTGATATACAGATTACTCTAAAGAAGTATACAAACTTGTAATAGCGAAATTTTCAAGTAACCACTATTCAATACAATAAAACATTGAAGAATTTTCAAAATATATTTTTATTTCTGCAAGTGAATACTATATAGTATCCAAGTAGCCAAGTAGGCAGTATTATTTTATCATTGTTATTGATAAGTGATATTGATACTGACTACGAGTCATTTGATGATAAAGTATTACAAGAATGTAAAAGAACTTTAGGAAAATATACCTGTTTATAATGTAACAATTTAAAACTAAATATTTCATCAATTTCTTTTATTATTTATAATCATATAAAATATCTTTGACTGTATGTTCCTATGATTCTTCGAATTAAAATATAATTTAATAATTGTTTAAAATTTATTAAAATATTTTGAAAAATAAGTTGTTTTATTATATGTTTAGAAACTCTTATAATAATGTTGGAATAAAACATTGAGATCTTTATCTAGTGTGATAGACTTACAAGCTACATCTATAGCTTGTGTCACAGATGGTGAACCACAACTAAAAACACCAATCTTTTTAATCTAAAATGAAAAACATTATGTAGAATATGGTTTCTATTTTTTATAAAATCTTAATGATACAGTGGTATTAGGAATCAATAGAGACAGTGATTTTACTTACTTTAGGATGTAAACGTTGAACAGACGTAAAAAATCTCAGAAAGTTAGGCCTTCCAAAATGGGTTGTCGCTTTCAAACCAGTAAATAGGGATTTATTTGAAATTTTTTGAAAGTGTCGTTCGCAAATGTACTGAAAAAAGTATCCTGTCATTATCTTTTAATTTTTTTACAGATTAACAGTTTAATGAAACTATGCGTATATTTATAGAGCTCACCAATAATATAGTTCTCAAATCAAATTTCTGGTAAAATTGTGTGATAAAAATGTGAGACGATATTGTACTATTGGTATCAGCACTTTCAATGTTTCTTATTATATCAACCATCCATTCAAATTGTTTTTGTGTTCTCGTTATCCAAAGAAAATACACCTATGTATTAATATTGAAATTAATTTCTAGAATACTGCTTTCAATATTGCATAGACAATTGAAATTACTTTTTTACATTCCAAATTTAATTCACGATTTCTCTTGTACACAATATCCTTCAAAATTGATGCAAAAGGAGTAACTCCTACTCCACTCCCTATCATTATAGTTAAATCATAATTGTACCAATTTTGATGGCCTTCACCATATGGTCCATCTATATGAATCTATTGAAAATAAATAAATTATGAAATGGTTAACAAATTAATGGCATCCAATAACTTTTTTTCAAACCATTGGTAAATGTTGATCGAATGTTATAGTAGGATCCAATATGGTTCTAATTTTAGTAGTCCAAGATCCAGTTGCTCTAATATGTACACATAAATTTGGTTCATGAGGTGCAGATGATAATGTGAATGGATGATATTCATTTGTTTGTAATGCAGAACATGCAATTCTAATCCATTGACCAGATTTATAATAAAAATTTTGAGGTTTCGAGAACACAATGCAAACTACACCTAAAACATACATATTTATTATGTTCTCATAATTTTTAAATTGTTAAAGAGCCAAAAGAATCCTTATTTATGCTTCATAACATTTACGTGACAAATTATAATTTTACCTGATGGTAGTATATCTGCCTTTAATATAGGTATTTCACTGATTTTTCTTGTTGCAGTAATAATTTTATCAAAAATAAATAAAATTAATGGACCCAGAAAAAAATAATAGAAATGTGGTTCCTATTGTGCAATAAATATATTATAATATTATTATTCTACAACTAAATTGTATTTATATATAAATTTTATATTAAATAAATACTTGAACTAATCTTCCTGCTCCATGTAATATTATTAAAATATAGAAAATGGGATATAAAGAATGCGTCAATGAAAACCAATTATAAAGTACTCTACGAATGTTTGGTAAAGTGCACAGGTATATGATTGCTGTTGTGATAGTTAAAAGAATTCCACTTAATCCTGTTATTGTTTGAAAACACCAGTAGTGAAATTTAGGCAATTCGTTTGTACTGAAATATAAGTTTTCTATCAGTATCAATTTATATTGTATCAACTAGTAAAGTTTCTTACGCATGAAAATAATTAGGAAAGAGACACGTTAAGTCGTCAGCGCTCTGAGTTGAAATATGATAGAAGTTAAATCCGTGACCAATTAAATGAAGTACTGAAATTATATTGAAAATGCAAGTTATAAGACTAATCAATATTTTATCTAAACTCTACTTAAAATATGTTATATATTTTGGTTACCTGTGAAAAACAATCCCCAACAAGCAGTGTATTTATGCATTTCAATCATAGAATCAAAAGGTATGTACAGTTGTAAAATAGTATCTCTTAGAAGTGTAATTGTGTTGCTGCACATTGTAATTAAAAGCATTGAGTATGTAAACATTATTCCAGATGCTGCTCCTCTAGTTACTGCTAAACCATATCCTAGAATCTGTCTTAAACCAGAATGCTCACGTTCCACAGAATAATCTGTAATAAGTTTGTAGTAAGAAATTCTTGTAAGAAGTTTAGAAAAATTAAAAGTATACTTACAATAAAATCTCTCCGTGAAAACACCAAGAAGAATGAAAGTATATAAACATAGCCAGAATATTTGTAACTTTTTATTTGCCAAATATTTCATTATAGGATACCAATAGTCTTGAACATACTGAACATCATCGACAATTTGTTCTATCTCATGTATAGTATTATCACTTTTATCTTGATGCATGTCTGTTTCTATATTAATATTACCACCAATTCTTCTTCGTAATTCACTTGGATCTTCATATAAACTTTCCACTGTTTTTTGTACTTCTCCCATAAACGTTGATTTAAATGTAGGTGCTCTAACATGTAATTTTTTATGACCTCTAGTTGTATTAATATTAAATTCTAATTCCGCATAATTGAATTTGGCATCGAAATCGCTAAGAATTTGATGAAAATCTTGCAAATCTATTGTTTCCTTTTCTGCTATATTTGCATGCTCCATCATTGAATGTATCAAAGTTTCTAAATTATTATCAGTGACATCTGCATTAACTGTTTCCATAAGAGATCTAACAATATTATAGACAGTATGTAATAAGATTCCTATCAAATATAGTATACATTTGGATTTTATTTAAATTTTATACCTTAACATATTTTTGAAATCATTTCTTTTCAATCTTCCTGTTCCATTTATATCGTACATATCAAACATTAGTTTCACTTTGTCTTCCGCAGAACCTTTTAAAAATATAATTAACATATCCAGGAATTCTCTAAAGGATATGAAACCATTTTTATCTTTATCAATTAAATTGAATATCTGAAAATTAAACTTTATATATGTGTTGCATAACTTTATGAGTAAACATTTCAATATAGTTACCTTCTTAATAAATTCTGAGTCTGAACTCATACTCAATGCTTCAGAAAATTCTATTAGCGTCAATTCAGTATAAATTACTTCTTTTGCTACTGTTGCATCTATTTCTAATATTTCTTTTTCTGTATGTGTAATGTGAAGTGCCTTTGAAGTGTAAAATATAGTATTGTTAGTATTGTTAATATTCATATAAAGATTGCATGGTAACATCATACAATTTTTGGTCATATTCTATTATACCTGTGAGAAAACAACACGGAAAAACTGTTCTAACTTTTTTTGCCGACTTCTTTTAGTAACAGCCTGCTTTAATAATTCTGTGGCTGTACTATTCCGAATTTCTGTTATTGAAACTGTCTTTAATTTAGCAACAAATTGTTTTATAGCTTGAAGAAATAAATGTTTCAAATAAGCAGAGTCAAATTTTAGGACTAAATCATAATTATGTTCCACCCTAATCATAACATAGTTACTATCACTAGGAATATGCATCTGTTGAATAACATAATTTTGTTCATGAAATAAACATTTTCTATTCTGTTCATTTTTTCAAATTTATCTGTATATAGTATATACCGTTATTATTGTGTACTGTATCATATCTATTGCTCGTGTGATGTGCCCTAAATAATTTTTCACTTCTAATTGCTTTTTCTCCACATTTAAAACAATAATTACAGGTCGCAGTGGTAGTGTTTTCTCTTGCCATTCATTTACTAAAAATAAATGATATTAAAGATTTAAATTCAAATTGTATCCTCCGTGTTTCAAAATTTACCTGTAAGTATTGTAGTAACTTGATCATCTTCTATCAGGTGTGATTTTCTCAACTTTGTTGAATATTGAAATTGATTGTTTGATTTTAATCGTAATTGACAATAAAGTAGTGCAATGAAACCTGTTAACAAATTTTATAATATATCTCAATTAATTCTGTCGTATAAGAAATGTAAGACTAAAAAATGTATTTACGTCTATATCTTACAGCAAAGAATAGTAGATAATCCTATGAATGTTGAAATGAATGATATATCGCTATTGTTGAAGTAATCATATGTTCCAGGATCTGTACATTTGTCAACTGTGTTAATAGTGATTCGTTTAGCATGATAGCAACTTCTAGGTGTATTGTCATAGTTTTTACATTTTCCTTCCTGAATAATCTTATGACGATAACAAGCTTGATGGATTTCATTTTCTGAAATAAAAGAGATTTATACTAATATTTAGAGAAAACTTATTTAACTAGGATAAAACATACCTGATGTAGGTACCCTAAACGGATTTTTTGGAATATCGTTATGCTCCATATCAGTAACAGATATTAATATGTCGTAAAATGAAAGACACTCCAATCTTTCAATTTCATCATGAGTGAAGAGGCTAGCATTAGTTGGTGTAAATTTTAGTATTAAAAATATAGGATATAGATATAAAAATGTAGGATAGAATAAAATAACTTACTTATTATTTATGTTTTTATACCAAAACCTGTCTCCAGCACGTATGCGCTGAAATTGATCGATTATAATAGCTTGAAATAATTCTCCAGGTCCATCAACAGTTTCCAAGATTCCTCCTACCCAGGTATCAACGTTGTCAAAGGAAAAATTATGTAGCTCCAAAAATAAACTTTTAATCTTGTCATGAAATATTAAATAATGTCATTTTTTATGGTATGGAATGTAAATTACTTAATTTCATTAAGACTAAAAATGCACATATTTAGTACATACTTCTGGATTTACATTTGTGAAGTGAGATACATTATCAACTTTGTGCAGGTTATATGCCATCCGAGCAGTATTATAATCTGGAAGTCCATGATCACGTCCTCTTTGTATATTGAGTGCCATTAAGTCTCTTCTTGAGAATTCAAGCGGACCAAACAAGCTACCCCTTAAGTCTTCTACTATTTTATGATCTTCTTTAGCGCTTGGTTGAATAGCCATCCCCATTATCAATTTTTCTATATCAATAATTCCTTCTATCTTTGTATTATTTTCAAAAATGGAATTCTACGCAAACAAATTAAATATTTAAAAATAATATGAACAATTGATAAACCACTATGTATATATACCTCTGACATCCAATAGTTATTACATGTTCTGATTGCTCTAGAATGTTTTAATTTACAACCTCTTCTTCCATAGTCTCGTAAGAATACACCTATCAAAAAGAATTATTTAATTACACTTATTATAATTGCGTTTTCCGAAAAATATGTACTGTTTCCATCTTGCAAAAATTGGTATTCTTTCTAATGAAAAATAACAATAGATGTTGAAGTAGGCTATGAATTATGTATCTTGACATGTTGTCATGCCTAATCACTTATACTAATTTATAGTGTGTACATACAACGGTTAATTCGTTAAAGATAAATTTAATAAAAATGTTTTGAACAGTACCTGGTGGCACCAATGTGTGGCCGAATCGAAAAGCTGCAGCTTGGAAAAATTGATCTATTTGTGGATCGATGCTTGGATCGTAACCTTCCAAAAAATTATTAAAATTACATAAGACCCCCCCGAAATAAAGTAAAATTAATTAATAGCTTTTGTTAACTTCAATGTTTTAAATTAATTACCATCATACTTAGGAAGTTCTTTCCCCAACCATTCAGGTAACCATTCGTTTGTAACAATGTGTTGCTGTGTTGCTATTACCCATTTACGAGCTTCATTGTAAACTTTTTCACCGGACCAGTCAGGCTGCCAAGATTTTATGTACTTTGCTATAAGATTATGCCATCTGAACCAAATTATACCAAAAGTGAGAAGGAATGGGTTTTCATTTCCTCTTGGATTTCCTAATTCTACAACATATAAATGTGTCACATCTATTTTAATAATTATATGACATATATAATTTTGAAAATGTATTCTTTACATTGCTTAAGACATACAGTATTGTCAAACACACCATCTATTTTTCAAAGAAAACAATATAGATTTGTAAAGACAATGAGTGTAAGAGATGCATTGAATGCAGCTCTTGACGAAGAATTAGCAAGAGATGAGAAAGTATTCATTATAGGAGAAGAAGTTGCTCAATATGATGGTGCTTATAAAGTAACGAAAGGTCTTTGGAAAAAATACGGAGATAAAAGAATGATTGATACGCCTATTACAGAGGCTGGATTTTGTGGTATAGCTATTGGAGCAGCGCTTGCTGGTTTAAAACCAATATGCGAATTTATGACATTCAATTTTTCAATGCAAGCTATAGACCGTATTATAAATGGAGCAGCTAAAAACTTTTATATGACCGCAGGAAGATATAACGTGCCCATTGTATTTCGTGGTCCAAATGGTAACGCTAAAGGCTTAGCAGCACAACATTCTCAGTGTTTTGGGTCATGGTATATGAGTTGTCCTGGTTTAAAAGTTACATCGCCTACAACCTCTGAAGATTACAGAGGATGTTTAAAGGCTGCTGTTCGAGATCCTGATCCAGTAGTCATTTTAGAAAGTGAAGTACTCTATAATATTACGTTTCCTGTATCAGATGAAGCGATGGACAAAGATTTTGTGATACCAATTGGTAAAGCTAAAATTGAAAAACCGGGTAAACACATTACATTAACCTCGCATGGCCAAGGTACACTGTACACCTTGCAAGCAGCTGAAATTCTAGCAGGAGAAGGCATAGAAGCAGAAGTTATCAATTTACGTTCTCTTAGACCACTAGATTGGGATACAATTTTTAAGTCAATTTCTAAAACACATAGATTAATGACTGTTGAGTTGGGGTGGCCTACATGCGGAGTAGGTTCTGAGATAGTAGCTACTGTTATGGAAAATCCAGTATTTTTTGAGCTTGATGCTCCAGCTGTTCGTTGTACAGGTATCGATGTACCTATGCCTTATGCAGAAAATATTGAATACGAATGTACACCCAAAGACCATCATATTGCAGAGTTTGCTAAGAAAGTTTGTGGTATAAATATATAAATACGATTTTTATTTTGAAAATAAAATTTTACTCACTGAAGAATCGTTCAACTTTTTCTGTGCGATGTTGTGTAATATATTCGCGATGATGAATTGGAGGTGGTGGATTAGACATAGGCAACTTATCAGTATTGTATTCAGGGTATAAGTTGTGAGAAGCTGCTAATAATCCGTTAGGATCAAAAGTGCCATTTGAGTACGTTCTTAAAACGTTTGACCATGCTTTTGAAGTACCATAAATGAGTCCACCATCCAAAAATGGAGTTATCTCATTTAACTGTAATGTTTATACATTATTTTTAATTTATGTACATGTATATATACAGTGAATCAATAAGGACTTACATTTAAGATAAGTCATTATCTATTCGATTAATCAATAAAATATTTTACACAAAACACACTATTCAAGAAGGCTTACAGGATAAATATACCAAATATCCAACAAATATCCATATTTTGATAATTTTATATTGTGTATATTCTAAGATATCAAGGTAATGTTAAGTATTTTTTTTTTTTTAGATCAACACATTTTTTCAGTGTTACATTATATTTGTGTCTTTGATTGATTGAAAAAACAGTTATTTTAGATGAAAGTTCTTATTGACTCACCCTTATATACCTCTAGTATTGAAAGCAATTACACATTAAATTAAGATTCAAAACCTGTTGACGTGGATTACTAGGAGAGTGTCCAGTTCTTTTATCATAACGTGTACGTAATACTGGCATTTCATGGTGTCCAGTTTTTTCCACGTAACGATGAGAGGATGGAATTTTAATGTTGAAGTATTCTGGTGGACATGCTGGCCTTTGTGCATCCAAAATTTCTTCTACAATGTGTTGTCCTGTTGATATATTTATAATAACAATTATGCTTTATAATTGCTTATACTTGATTGCTGCTTGTATTTTCTCCAAAATAATGAACTGTTTAGTTCGAAATAGATTCATCTGAACGATCTAGTACTTTGTAACATACCAAAAAATACAAGTAATGCATTTTTTCCCGTTTTCGAGACAGAGCCGATGTCACCTTTAAGTAGTTGTTCACTCAGTTTTATTGGGTCTGGTCTATTAGAGCCAGAAGGCTTGTATACACCATCCTCATAAGCAGCTGGCCACCTTCTCAATAAAGGTGTATCAATGGCTCCTAATTCTGGTCGTCCAATATTATTGTACCATCCATCGTATCCAGGATATTCTATTGCTCTTACTTCAAAACGCTTTCCAGCACAGTTATCATTTTCATTACAACTTCCACTAAGTAACCAATCTAATAATATTATTTGTTTCTTTTCATAATTGGTCATATTTGGTTTGTCACTACCTTCAAATGTAATATTTCCAAATAATTTCTTGTTAATACTTACATTATTTTAATTAATAATACTATATTGTTATCGAACCACATACTTACAAGTTGAATCAGTAATAGAAAATGTGTTGTCACCACTAACATAGTTGAATACAACACAATAGTGGATAACAATTAAATAAAACAAAACATTCATAATTTTTCTCGATAACAAAGAGACTCTTTAACACACTGCGATTAAATTGTATGTTCTAGCCATACACTCCTATAGAACAAGAATTATGGACAGGAAACGAACCACCTCATATACATAATATATTCACAGTATCTTCATCCTTACATGATAAGGACACACAGGAAACCAAGAGGAATGAATCATGTATTTTGGTGGTATCAAAATTCTTATTCATATAAATCTAATAAAGAAAAAATATAATTGTGTAAGCTATTAAATTTTCATACTTGTATACAGTACAACAATAATGTATAATCCACGAAAGAAGATTTTTTGGTTTGCAATAATTAGTAGAATAACAGTTTTAAGTTTACAATTTGTTTTCAATATTCTATGCTCCGACCATTATGCAGATGCATTCAGAAGTCCTAATGATATATCTGAGAGAGTGTCATTGTACGATAATATAGTAACATTACTATTTGATGGTATCACACGATGGGATGGTCAATATTTTATACATATTACAAAATATGGTTATACTTATGAAAACATTTTAGCATTCTATCCATTATATCCCATACTAATTCGAATTATTGCTGCTTGTATTAGAAAAATATTTTTTTCATTGAATATTAATAGTTCTATAATTATTGCAGCTACATTAATTAATGTAATATGTTTTGTCAAATCTGCTATCATATTTTACGATCTCAGTAAAGTAGTGTTAAAAAACACTAATACAGCTTACAGAGCAGCAATACTTTACTGCGTTAATCCAGCTACTATATTTTTCTCTGCCATTTACTCAGAGTCTTTATTTGCTTATTTAACATATTACAGTATGTTGAAATCTATTAATCTCGATGTATATGTAGCTTTTCCAATAGGTTTATCCATTCTTACGAGGTCAAATGGTATGGTTAACATTGGTTTTCCTATATATTTTCAGTTAAGAAAATTGTATAATAATTTTGTGACCAAATATGACAAATTTTCATTTAGAACACTATGTCAATTTGTATTTAAAGTAACTACATTGAAAAGTATTTGTTTACTGTGTAACATAGTAATTATATCTACAGCTCCATTTATTTTGTTACAAGTATATAATTATATCATATTTTGCGTTCCTCGTTCAAATGAAATATTCATTCCGCAACATATTTTGAATCATAGCATAATAAACAATTTTGAACTACAAGGTAGCAATAACATAAAATGGTGTCACGCTATGCTTCCAGTAGCATATTCTTATGTACAAAGCAAGTACTGGAATGTAGGATTTTTGAAGTACTATGCAGTTAAACAAATACCAAATTTTATTCTAGCAGTTCCAATCTTATATATTATGATTACATGTATAAAAGAGTATATTGTTGAACACAGTAAATATTTTTGTACATTGGGATTTATTGAAAGAATTGATGATACAGCAGAAGTCGTTAAAGTAAAGAAATATCCAGCTGAAATGTTAGTGTTCATTGTTCATGGTTTGTTCATGACAATATTTTGTATTTTTTTCGTGCATATTCAAGTGAGTACACGTTTACTATGTTCAGCTAGTCCACTAATTTATTGGTATTGTGCTTCAACTATGAGTTGTACACCACATTATAATAATGAGAGAGGATATGAAAGTATTGAGAATATGTATTCAAAATGGAAAGTATTTTTGTTCACACAAAAAAAATATATTTTAAAGGATAAGCTTATATTAGCTTATTTCTTAGGATATACAATTATAGGATGCTTCATGTTTTCAAATTTTTTACCGTGGACATAATTTACATGTGTCTACTTTGTGTATACATTATGTTGTATAAATTTAGTAAGTTTATTATGGTGTATATTACCGATGTAAATACATGGCTATAAAAATTATTAATATTTACATAAATGTAAAATTTATATCATATATTATTTTGTAATTTAATTTAAATTTGTGTAATTTATTAACTAATTAAGTAATAAAGTGTTTATGGATTTAAATAATATATTGTTACATAATAAACATCGCCTCTGTAAAAATATGTAATTAAACTCATGTTCTATATGAAAACATTACTTAATATGCGACTTTTTGTGTTTAAGTATTTCGATTGGAGTTAAATATAGTGTCTGTGTACAATTAGGACATTCGTATGCTTGTGTATTGGGTTTGCGTTTTACTTTGTCAAATTTTTCTTCTGTATTTTTTGTGTTTTGTTTTGTACAAGATTCTTGATGTTGTAATTTCTCTATGTTAGTAAGAATTGCTTGCATATTACAATTTTGACAGTGCCACTCATTTTCTAACATCTCTATAGAAAGTTTATGACTCCATTCCGTTTCTTTTAAACTAAAAAATAAAAGTTACAATGATCTATGTTATACGATTTATTATTTCAATAAGTAGTAAATATAATAATCAACAACTTACCAATTATACGTAATTACGTTGGATACTTGAACACCTCCTTTAATTGAGTTAGGAACTGCTACAAAATCAGATTGGAAAGGATTTGGATCTATAGTTACAATATTTTCTTCTCTTCCTATATACATTGTTTTAAGATCAGCTGGTAACAATCGCTTTATTGTATAAGGAATCGTTGTGTGCATGTATTCAATTAATTCCTGAGTAAGTGTATATTCGACTTCATTAAAATCTTGCTTATCTTCATTACTATTATTTAAATCTGTAAAATATTTAGAATATATTGTTTAAAATATGATGTTGAGTTTTAAAACAATTAATCCTTAAACACATCCTATTTTATACCTTGCAACTGTTGATTTAATAAATAATCCCATTTATTCCGTAATTTAGTTGCTTTTATTAGTAAAGTTTGGCCACTGTCAGGTACAGGAAATTCTAATGCTAACCATGAGTCACATATAATACTACAAAATAGAAGCGACATTTATATATTTAAAACATTTTTAGTTACACATTTAAATACATAGATACTTACATTGAAAATGTACTATCTGTGTGAATCTCAGTAGCAAACAAAAATAATGTCTGCGCGGCAGGCATTCTAATTGTATTCACCAAGTAAGGTTTTGTTGTTTCCAAAAGAGATCTGTGAATTATAATCAGGTATGTATTTAAAGAATTATAATAAAATTTGTATATATACAAACTCTTATTATAAACTTACAAATACGCCAATATTGTATGTTTTGTACTGACAGGAGTTTTACTTTTGTATCCTGGTACTGATATAATATCAGTTTCTTCTAATTGTAATACTTGTGGATGATTCCCAAAGAAACTCATTGGGTGTAAGGCTATATATGGCTTTGCTTTTGTATGAAATAGTTGTTCATTCATTGACTGCAAAATCGCATATTACTTTCAGAAAAATGATTATTTGAAGTAAGCAAAATGATGTTACCTTACAATAGTTAAACTCGTCTGCAGACGCGAATTGTGGGTACAAACCACTGCATAATATTATTTTCAACATTGTCAAATCTTTGTAACTATATGCAGTGGCTGCTGTTAATAAATCTTGGACTTGACTTGGATCATTTTTCATTCGAAATTCAACATCCTTTATATCGATTCCATCATCGTCGTTATGATCATCATCTTCTAGATGTATATTAAACGATTCCAACTTTAATTGTTTTCGCTTTCTAGGTGCGCTTTGTTTATAAGTTCTTTTTAATGATTTCAGGAGTTTCAGTTCCCCGTGTCTTATGGCACGATCTGCACTCGACATGGTGGAGTTTACCTCAGGAAGACCTTTCAATAAATTACAATCCTACAAAATACAAATAATGTTGTGTAGAATCACACATTTGTCTATATGTAACTACAAAGAATTAGTAAAAAAATTAATCAATTATTAACTTGAAGTAATTCTTTAAACTGAGTTCTTAATTTTGTCATTTCATAAAATCTTTGTTCTTCTAAACCTCTTCTTCTGCACCATTTTCTACTACTGCTTCCACTACCTCTGGATTCTTGGGAACTTTGTTGTTTCACTTCCAACCATTCTTTAAATGCATTTAGTAATGTTATTGGATCACCGTGATCAGACTCCAGCGATTTCCTAGATGTCTTTAAAATTTTTAATCAATGTACATATTGAGAACAAAATTTTGCCGAATTAAAATATATGGGTAAAGTGTATTTAATTACTTCACACTCTGAGTCTCTATATGCCCTATTTGTAAATGGTGTTTGTATACTTAAAGCAGCAGCTAGTGACAATACTGGTTCTACTTGATGAAAAATTGAGCCCATTATTAACATTTTGCCTATTGTTATGTCGACAGGTAAACGCGCAAGTGTTTTGCCAATGCACGTTATCTTTTCATTGTCTGTAAGTGCACCCTGAAATAAGAAATATGCAATGTAATTAGGATGTGGTTTTGATAATGGACAAATGTGCAACCAACCTATACTAACGTGCTCTTTCAGAGACAATATAGAATTTTCTATACTTTCAGCTGGTGGTGGTTCTATAAACGGAAATTTTCTTGTATCTGGAAGTCCCATAGCTATCATTTGTAAAAGTAATGAATCTAAAGGCACACGTTGCAATTCTGGTGTTGAATATTTTTCTAAAGCCATATATTCTTCTTCCGAGTATAATCTAAATAAGAATGTTTTTGTTACGAAATTATAAAGACATTGTACATTAGTTTATCAAATTTATACATACCTGTAACACACACCTGGTCCTGTTCTACCAGCTCTTCCTTTTCTTTGCTCTGCACTGGCTTTGCTGATCCAGAATTCTTTGAGTCGTTGCATTTTACATGATGGATCATAATTCATTTCCTTTACTTTTCCACTATCAGCAACAAATCTGATTCCATCTATAGTAATTGAGGTTTCCGCAATATTAGTGGATACAATACATTTTCTCACATCGTCTGGAGCAAAGTCGAATACCTTTAAAAAAGGGAATATATTTTTTGATATTGTTGATATTATTAATGAAATGATACAAAATCTTACTTTATCTTGTTCGTTAATAGATAGAGTGCTATGAAGTGGTAAAACGATCCAATTGTTTTTTTTCTGACTGTATTCTTTTGCAGCATCTACAACTGCAGTAATTTCACTCATCCCACTTAGAAATATTAATAAATCACCCTTTTCATTTGCTAAAAACATTCATTATTAATATGGTATAGTCAGAAATTAAGCTCTGTTTGCAAGACATCTACCTGCATATTTTTGGTCTATTAGTTGCATTATTTGTATATAAGGACTTGGATTAAACCTATCATTTTTATATCTGATATCTTCGATACTAACTGGTCTATATATTAACTGTATTGGATATAGTCTCCCAGGAACCTGTACATTATAACTGTAATATTTATTCCTATCTCTAAATATTGTTAAAGAATTATTTTTCTTTGGAACTTACTTGTATCACTCTAACATCTTCTTTCGCAAAATAATTACTAAAGAGTTCAATATTAATTGTGGCAGACATAAGTACCACCTTCACATTATGATTTTGATTGATAACACACTTCATAATGCCAAGAAGAAAATCTCCATGTAAATGACGTTCATGTACTTCATCCAAAACAACAACTTCATAAGGTAATGATTCAGAATCGCCAGATAACTGTATATGAATGGTATGTTAATAGATATTTCTTCTTCATATAATATTTAATAATCAATTATTGTTTATTAAAGTTTTATTTTTACCTGTCTTAGGAGAAGACCCTCTGTTATAAAAGTAATTCTGGTATCCTGATTCCTTTGTTTTTCAAAACGAATTTGATACCCAACATCATTACGATTCTCTGTTAATGTTTCAAAAGCAACACGTTTAGCTAAAGATATACATGCTATTCTTCTGGGTTGAGTACATGCTATAAGAAGTTGGGCAATAATGGAAGTAATTAATATTTGCATTGTATAACAAAACATCAAAAATTCTAAACATAATTTTACGTACCAATTTTCTGATAATTAGCTTCATATAAATATTGTGGCACTTGCGTAGATTTACCACAGCCAGTATCACCAGCTATGATAACTACTCGTTCATTTCTTATTGCTTCAATAATCTCATTTTTATAATGACTAACCGGTAAGTTTGCTTGGGATTCTCGAAGTTTCTTTAATTTTGCAAATTTTTCTTTTTGTTTAAAGTCCAAATATAAAATGATTATATTTTGAAATTTCAATAATCTTTCTTTTGTTAAAGCTTCAGTGGGTGGAATCCATGCAAATAATTCATTGAAACTAAGACTTAATTTAAAATTAATGCAATGTAACTTGTGATACACTTCTGGTATACCTATTTTATTTGCAGTAAAATTGGGGGGTGTATCAGGAGTACTAAGTTTCTTTTGTAAAGCTTCATATTTATTAACAAATTTCCAAAAATCTTCTATATCTTGTACTACATTCAAGTTTTTTGAAAATACTTTATTGCACTCATATTTGTACTTACTAAAACAAAAGGTTTCATTATTCTTTTCAGAGCTATTATAAACTTCTTGACGGAGACGTTTTTCTTTAAAATCGACAGTATCTTTCTTATCTAAATCAATTTTGGGCGACGTTGATTCATTATAGTAATTACTTTTCCTACGTTTGTTGTGTTCATATTTATATTTAACCTTATATTCAGACCGTGAGCTCATTTTGAAATTCAAAATGTTTTACATCATAACCTTAAAATTTGTTTAATTGGTGTAAATTTTTTGTATGACACAGCATTGACATCACTATTTAATTATTTAATAAATATTTTATTGCTTATTTTGTTTTACCATTCAAGTACACAAAAAAATATAATCATTTTTCATTTTATTTTTGTTTATGCAAAAATGTTACAAAATCCATTTATTTATTTTGCAACAGCTGCTCGTCACGTCACAGCTAAATACCAAAGAGACTATGAGCATAGACAAGATATAGGAAAAGCCCCCTCACCATTTCTGTGTCATATCCTACCTTATTGGTTGGAACTAATATTGTGGAAGTAATATCACCGACGAGGTATAGGATAGACCTATCACCGATGAGATACCTCGTCTGTGATCATAACCGGGCTGGGAGTAGAAAAAGTGAGGTTATGTACGGAAGTTAGATACCGATGCTTGCTGAATTGTGTACAACAGTGTAAATACTTACATCGTAGTGTTTACATATTATTAGTCAAAGTAACTTCATACAAAGTTTTGATTGCTTTAAGCAATATCTAATAAATTGAATGTATCAATTCTGCATAAAATTATAGTTGTCGTATTCTGTGAAGTTTCAGGTATATCAAACAAAATATATTATGAAATTTATACTACATATATAGATTCTTGCACTATTCTCTGTATGTTAATTCAATATCAAACAAATTTTAAAGCAGTTCTAATATTTTTATTTGTTTTAATACAACAGAATTGTAAAAATATAACTTGTGCAATATTTTGTAATTCGATATTTGTATACTGTATAAATAGGTAAGGGTCAATGTATATTCTATTGTGTACTTTCTATACAATGTATTTCTAGTTTATTTTAATACATGTTATATTAAGATATAAACAGTAGTGTTTTAGTGTATATATTTTAATATATGTATAAATTTTAGAAATGCAGCAATAAAAAATATTATTTGGCGTCTATTCTCATGATGTTCTATAATTAATTTTCAGATTCTTAGATGTCTGAATCGATGGATAATTCTAAAGTTTCTGAAAATAGTAATAGTTCCTTAAGTAATTCTACAAGTGAACAAGTAGTTATCAAAGAGAAAAAACCAACATGTATCATTGTTCTTGGGATGGCAGGATCTGGAAAAACTACATTTGTTCAACGACTTGTTTCAATATTATACAATGTAGGGAAACCATATGTTATAAATTTAGATCCTGCGTGTAAAGAAGTTCCTTATCCTGCTAATATAGGTATTCAAACTATGAACAAATTGAATTTCATTTCATCTTTATGTGTAAATGGAGTTTTATCAAGTACGTATTATTGTAGATATAAGAGATACCGTTAATTACAAAGAAGTGATGAAACAGTATAGTTTAGGCCCAAATGGTGGCATTGTTACTGCATTAAATTTATTTTCCACAAAATTTGATCAAGTCATAAACCTTATTGACAAGGCAAGTAAAGAACACGAGTACATAATTTTGGATACTCCAGGACAAATAGAAGTATTTACATGGTCTGCAAGCGGTACAATTATAACAGAAGCTTTAGCATCTCAGTTTCCAACAATTGTGGTATATGTATTGGATACTGTGAGAAGTGTTAATCCTGTGACATTCATGTCTAATATGCTATATGCATGTTCTATACTGTATAAAACTAAATTACCGTTTATTGTTGCTATGAATAAGGTAAGTATAGAATATAGAATCAGTTAACATACTAGATCCTATGTTTAACTTCACATCATGTATTTTAAGATTGACATTGTGGAACACACTTATGCTGTAGACTGGATGCATGACTTTGAAGCATTCCAAGATGCTTTGGACGCAGAAACAAGCTATATTAGTAATTTAACACGTAGTATGGCACTAACACTTGATGAATTTTATAGTCATCTGCGAAGTTGTGGTGTTTCAGCTGCTACAGGTGCTGGTATCACTAAATTTTTAGAACTTGTTAAAGATGCTGTAGAGGAGTATGAACGGTAAATTATTATAATATTTTGCATATACACACATAAAAGGACATAAGATTTATAAAAAAATGTTCTTTTCTAAGGGATTATAAAATGAACTGGGAACGAGTGAAAATTAAACGAAATGCTGAGAGATCTAAGGCGGAAAAGGAAAAACTAGAGCAAGCAGCACAAAATGTTGAAGGGGAAACTGTACCGTTTGTATCAACACTTAGTAGTGGAAGAGAAATTTCAGATATATACTTAAAGCATGCAGGGAATGAATCAAGCGAGGACGAGGAAGGGACAGAAAATCCGTTCCACGATGAAGAAGATGAAGAAGAGACGAAAGAAGTAGAGTCGTTCAAAAACTTTTTAACCAGGCACAAAATAGAACAAAATAAACGTAGTACACCTAATCAACCAGCTACAAGCAGGGATGCATGATATGGACATAACTTTTATATTTACAAATAAATTTTCTTATCAACAAATAAGTTTGTACATTTAATATAACAAATGCTTTCTATACTGAAGATAATATTTTTTAATTACAAATTTTATAGATAACTTAATGGTCACAGTCCATGTAAATAATAAAATATTATTCTGCGGATAGTTTAACATTATTAATGTAAATACTGAATATAAGTTGTTATTTAAAATACGTATTTTATAATTATTCTTCTTCATGGTGTTCATTTACTTCGTATACACACCAGGTGTATGTTGTATGTCCGTTTTCATCACTCCGTTTTGAGACAATTGGTACTGGATTTCTTGCAATCCATTCTACTTCAACCTCATGATTTTGGGTGGGATATAAGTTAAAACCACATACTAAAATTATCGCATTTTGCATTAATTTTCAAAGGATATATTTGATACTGCAATCTTGCAATTTAACATTTTTCTCTGAATCTGTTCTATTGATTGTTCAAGGTCATTGTCTCAGGATTATGACTTCTTGTCTTTCAGGTATCAATTTATTTGTTAGGCAAAAGGTAATATTTCTCTAGAAACAAAGAATATAATATGGTAGTAAATTGAAGAAGTGTGGTTTTGGTACTGACTTTCAACAATCAATTAAATTAATTTTCTTAGAGATAGGTGCATGCTCAATCTGTAGTAGTTAGAGCATGAACAAGAAACGTTGAATTACTTTTCAACTGATTTCAATTAAATTTTTATTGTCAACGAGTCATCAAGTATTATCTTTTCATTATACTTTGCATGTTAAAGTATATTACCTTTTTCGGGAGAATTCGTTGAACTGTTTAAAGAATTTGTATTTCTTGTTGAATGATACTGTGTCCGTTGATATTCTCGCGTTATTTGTTCCAGGGTTTTTGTTAGCGCCAGCTGACCAACGTACAAGAAAAATTAGAATATTATAAAATTTCATAATTATTTATTTGCTATTTCGACTATGTAGTGAGATCAACTGGAAAAGTCTTGAAATCTTTTGTTTATCAAAATACCTTATCCAGTTTACGATTTATGACGTCATCATAAGTTACGTATATAATTTCAATTGATAGAAACTAAATGTTAATTAGAAAAAAATTATATTTAAATAATAGAGGACAGGAAATGTGTTTAATGTATCAGGAAGGATATGGTGAACGTTTATACATGGTAGCAAAATAATTATGTAAATAAATAAGGAACTGTCTATTAGGATAATTTCATTTATTTTCATATTTTTCATTGCATTTTAATAGAGGTACGTATTTTTAATAAGAAAATTCATATATTACATTAGCATAGTTAGCTCACACGTAAAATGAGCGGCGAGCCTTTTAATGTTATAAAATAATTAAATTTATTAAGAAAAAGTAACTATAAATCGTAAGACATCGTATGGTTTTCAAGAATAACAGTCTAAAAGAAGTGGTAGTGGTCAACAAATTGGGATCACTCAACATTTTTAACGTTTTTCATATTTAAATAATACTAATTCTTTATTTTCCGCTGCCATCTTGGTCCCAATTCGTTGAGTAAGGACTCTGACCCAATACAGCGATCGTCATCATTCGCACGTGCCATAAACGCACGAAGATAAGAAACTACTATTAAGTTGAATAATAAATAATTCCCGTTTCCATAAACAAATGATGCATTTGTAGATTCAATCTATATATATAGCTACTGTATCTATCAATTAACGCAGATCATTTCTATTTTGCGTAAAAATTCGCGGTATATTAACGATTCATCATACTCAAGCTACCCATACTAAGCTAATTGTTCATTTTTTGTTTGTTTATTTATTTATAAAGGTCGCACTAACATCGAGGTCATTAGCGACCAGTTTTGGTGTACGATTATAAATATGATGTTTTGTTAGCGCAATAATACATGAGTGTGAATATAATTAAATTTTGTGGTACAGGTTTACTTTTCTATTAGCAAATCAAATAACAATGAACCAGAAATTATTTACGATTCAACCAAATAAGAAATATAATGCTCGTGTCGCTAATGCTTCCCCGTAGCTCATTCGCTGCGAGTAGAATTCATTCTTACGCTCGTTCTTCGAATTCATTCCAAAAAATGGAGGTGGATTCTAAATATACAAATATATATATATATATATTACCCGGCACATGTGCAGACGTGACTCGTGATCAAAGTGTTTGGGGGGATGTTCCGGTTCCGGGCTGTTCTTCAAGGTGGATCGCTGATGGTGCTTCAATTTTCCGGGGGTCTTCCGGTACACTCTGGACAGCAGATCCGGTCTGCCAACGCGGAAGTTCTCGTGCAAGAACTCATGGACATCGGGATTGTACGCGTTGCAGATCGGGTCCCGATTATGCGAGGTCACCTTCCGGAAGCCGTACAGGTTTAGCTGTCTGATGAAGCTGGTGATATTCTTCGTTTTGAAGATGGAGTTGCACGCGTCGAGATACTGCTCCTGGAACTTTTTGTAATCGAGGAGGATCGTGTTGCCGTTGAAGCTCCATCGGATCGCGCCGCTTTCGCACTCGTTCACGATCCGCCATAGCTTCTGCGGGAATCGCAACGACAGGAACACGCAATCGTCGTACATGTTCTCTCGAAATCCGTCACTTCGATCACGTCCTTTGTTTCCTCGTATCCGACCGCGTATCATTTGCAAACAAAAAACTATCGTATCACGGCAACAATATTTCTGGAACCGCCGGATGTATTTTGAGATTTGAAATAAAATATTGATCGATGTTAAATAAAAAATTAAGGAGATATTAATTGACAAGGAGTGTTTAAAAGAAACGTGAAATATTTAATGATACATGTATGCGCTTCACGGTATACAATCAAAACACATGATTTAATACAATGGTTTATGCACTAAAAAATCCGATATCTATATAGTGTATATTGAAAATATTTCGTGTATATATACAAATTGCTATTCGAAAATAATTATTCTCTAATTAATAATAAATTACTCGGTATATGTTACACATCCTTAACAAACATAAAGTATTAATACTATTTCCTGGACAATGAAAGTTCGTCGCGTTGAACTTTCACAACTTCCCTGATGTCATACGTAATTTTTTAATATCTTACCGTTACAGTATTGTATTTTCGCAATTCGCCCTGATTGTTCAAGAGTGTGTACAATATATGATCCAACGAATATTAATTTCATTAGAGATTGTTATCGACAATACCGTGTAAAACCAATACAAAATGGTGTACGGAGAAACTTAATTTTATTATTTGTCAGTAGAAGTATCGCATATCCCGCAATAATAAAGCATAAATGAACGCAGTCTGATGCGTTATTCTACATACTAGTTGTCTGCATCTTGCACCATTAAATATTGATCGTTTTGTCTACAAAAAAAAGCTTAACAACGAACATTAAAACGAGAAATATCGTCATCCCTCGTTCGACAGAAATTGAGGGATACGTTTGTAAAGACGTCAGTCTTATTAAAAGTCACAGGAGAGCAGTTCTGTAAACAAAACTTCCTTCGAATCTACCGTATCTGTTCTATATATTTTTTAATGCACGTTCACAGATTGATTTGTCAGTTAAATGAAAATATTAACAAAACAGTCTCACGAAACAGTTTTTTCAGTCACTTGCGCACATTTTTTAAAAGTGAAAATTAGAAAATCACAAAGTGTTATTAGATTGCAGATTTGATGAAAAACAAAATTGTAAACGTACTAAAAGAACTTAAGAATGTTGTTACATTATCATCGACGAAACACATTCTCACCTAGCTTCCATTTCTTATAATCGACTTAGAAACCGTTTATTTTTCATAAAAATCCTCTAAATGTTATAAACCAAAATTCTACCTAATCCGGTGTACGATCTCCTCACAGAGTATAGTTTTAAAATCAGAATAATAACAAAACTCTCGCACTTTTCTTTGAGAAAAGAAATTGCAGAAAAGTTATTGAAAAATATGATAATGTGCTTCTTAGTTTGGTGACCTTCATTTCTGTCGAAGGTAGCAACGAATAATTGAGCTGCTTGTTTGTCGAATCGACTATATTCGCGAAATAAGGAAACGGAAAAAATACATGAAATAGTGTACAGTGTATAGTGTATAGTGTACATTCATTGTTCAAATCATTTTATTGAACCTTCCTCTTTCGAATGAGCTGTTTCCCAGCGAAAAATATTCCCTTTATTAGACCATTTTTCTGCTATATTTGTCGATAACGTGGTCGCTCTACCTAATCTACGAAGACCGGGCCCTTAAATATCAATTAAGCGTTTTGGTGGTGAAAAACTCAGATTACTCGATTTGACCTGTGAACGGCTCAATTATTGCTCGAGTAAACGATAAATGCCGTTAATCGGACAAGATCGGCAGGGCTTGCAAATATTCGTGTGGCTTTGCCGGCGCTGGCAACAAATAACCATCTGGATCCAAAACGTCCGGCGTTCGAATGGTTACTGGCCCTTGAGGTGGCCTTGGCAAGCTGCCTTGCTGGATGGATTTACCTTGAATTTTTTCGAGCTTCTCCAATATCTCCGCGAACTTGATCCTGTCTTTTGGATCCGTTTTCCAACAATCCCGCATTAACTGACAGACGAATGGTGGACACCCGTCCGGCGGAATGAGCATTATACCTTGAAATATTAGCCTTACTACCTGAAACACAGTTTCGGAAAGTGTCAATTTGCATCCAGAAATTTTCTATTTGACGGTACATATCATAACTTTTTTAAAGAGAACGCAAAGATGCATTAATTTGCATAAAAAAGACTATATATGGTTTCTTTATGCTTTAACAGATTAATCACGCTCAGCAATGAAGTTGTTACTTACTTCTTCGTTGTTGTGCCCGTAATAAGGTTGTTTACCGAAAGAATAAACTTCCCATAAAACGACTCCAAAGCTCCACACATCACTTTCCAAAGTGAAACGTCCGTACATCACACTTTCTGGCGACATCCAACGGACTGGCAAAAGTCGAGATCCTCCTATCTGAAGAAATCAATAGAAACATGAGGACCAACACGGGGACGTCGTATGCTTGTATTTGAAAGCTATGGGATTCAGTTGTATGGGAAATTTTAGTTCCACAGATTTAAATAAATCTTATTTCTATCAAATTATAACTGACTTGAAAATATTTGACATTCGAAGCTGACTACAGGTCATGGTCTTAATAACATATATTGCCCAATATACCTTGTAATAGTCGCAAGTGTATACATCTCGCGACATGCCAAAATCTGCAATTTTCACGATCATGTCTGCGCCGACGAGACAATTTCTGCAAGCCAAGTCTCGATGGACGAATCTTTGACCGGATAAGTATGTCATGCCAGCTGCGATTTGAATTGTGATCCAATGTAAGGACTCCTGTAACATATAAAACATAATTTCTGACATCGAAAAGTTTGAAATATTCTACAGTGATTTCTCTATATATGTCGCCAAGGCCTGGATGATAAACGTCGCGGAGTTATCCCCACTATCGCGGGCTATACCTCTCGCGGGGTAATAAGAACCGCGCAGTCTAAATAAATGAACTCTTGTCATTTTTATAAGGCAACATGTATCTGTTACGTTTATAGCTCAGTACGTTTAGTGTTAATAAGCTTAAGTAATAATTTAATCGAGAGCTATTTTTACAAGAATAAAAATATTGCACGCTTAGAATTTAACAGTACACTCTATAGTTCAATTTTAATATACGTGTAGCAAATAGACGACAATTTCTATTCTTTTAAAGACTGATTAAAGTGATGTATGCAATATCCATTGTTTCCTCAAGACTGTCAGGGGCACACAAGTACACAGAGATAGGCAAGATCAAAGGCAAATAAGATTTAAAGGATATTTACCTGGGTCAAAGGTTGCAATCCGGGTTTCGACGACCTAAACGAATGGGAATTCGATCGCAATACTTCGGCGAGATCCCCATAAGGCATATATTCGAACACCATCCATGGACTATTGTTAGAGTCACGAAGCACCACTCCTTTCAACGACAAAATATTTCTGTGTCTAAACGTGGACATGATGTCGACTTCCCGCATAAAGTCGTCTTCAACTTCGCGAGAGGCGGAATCCTTTAAGACCTTTATGGCGACTGTTTCTTTTGAGTCCCCAGTACATAATTCACCTATAAAATAAAGCATTTCTATGTGATTAAATATGAAATTAAAAAATGTTGACGATTAACAGAAATTAAGAGAATCTGGCGATTTGGAACAATGGAATAGTAGAAGCACAGTTTATGGGAACCGTTGGACTCGACATTTTTAAATTGTCGATTGCAATATACATTACATTTTATAATGTTCGTTTCGCTCTACTTTTAGATGTGCCGGTGATTATAGAAATAGTATAAGTTAAAATTCTAAACAAATTAATCTATTTGTTTGCTGTGTGTTACTATAATTATATGGTGAAGTGAAAAATTATACATTACATAGTATCGTGGTAAAATATCTTTTGATTAAATCAGACGTAGAAATCTAAATATAAAAATGTGGAGTGCAAGTTTGCAGTTGCGTTGCACGTGGAAAAATTGTATTTGTTTATTTTGATTTTATTTCATTAGTCAGAAAATGTTTTTTTTTGTTGCTGTTGTACATAACAGCACTAGTTTTTAATAATTAATTGCCCTGATATAGACGTAGGGGGACACATGAAATTTAGTTTTTACCTTTGTACACTTTTCCAAAGCATCCTTCGCCAATGTCCTGTACAAACATGAGAGATTCTCGTTGCAGAATTGGCACCTCCGGTGATGCGCAACTGAAATACTGTGGATTAGGCGTGTACTTATTTGGTAACAGCAACCCCTTCTTCAAATTCATCGGCGTCCCCTGAAGCATAAATATATTTTACAATATTTATTTTACAATGTACATACACAATTTACTAACAATGACTAAATAATATAGATAATAAAAGTGATATACGTACGTCTAGGGAGTTCCTTTGCGATTTCAAGTTATAGCTTCGCTTCTTAACACAATACACTATACTCAACAAAATTACTAATACCGCGATGAAAGCTATAGCGATTCCTATTATTTCAGGTACCCTTTGTTTTGAACGTTCTACCTATTAAAATGGAATGGGAACGACATCGATTATGTTTAGATTAGATTGTATGTACATAAATATGTTTCAGCAGTTTTATCCACGGGTTTAGGAACATTTTGGATATTGATTATTTTATATTTCGTATTTGCGGTATCATTTTGGTACACATACCTGTCCAGCCTCGGGAAAAGCCGTCGTGCCGTTGGTAGAGTTGTCGTTTGGAGGTATTATGTCGGGTATAGGGTGTGGAACGAAGTCAACTGAAAATGAATTCAAATAAATAACCATTCGCGATTGAACAGTACGACTTACGCGAAACTGTATTTGTTCAATTCTAAATCTTTCGCTTTTCGTTAAAATATTAAAAATATTCATTATTGGGCATATATATATTCATATATACACTACCGGCCATAAGTGTTTACCCACCTTCAAATTTCGTTACTATTCAAATAATAGGTATTTTATTGTTATGAAAATGTCCGTAGCATTAAATCCTAATTATAAGGTTAATAAAAAAACATCCAAAATATTCTGTACATACACAATCAGGTACTGTAAATGAGTTTACAGATTTTTATGAAAAACGACAATTTTGGAGTTCAGGTAAAGAAACCCATTTTTCTGAAATTTTTATAACGGTCAGTAGGGAATATGAACGCAGGTAATACAGGTATCTTAGTCTTCTCAAATTTCATACTGCATTTCATACTGCATTAAGCTTTCATACAGTAAACAGTTGATTTTCACGTGCCTAAAGAATTTTGCGAAAATTTCAAATAATGTCAGGGAGAAAAGAATTATCGATTGAAACGCGCGCTCTAATAGTGTCCCATCATAGCATCGGAAAAAGTAACAGAGAAATCGCAAAGTTATTGAAGCTGAACCGTAGAACCGTGGACTACAATGTTAAAAAATATGTGGGTGGGTAAACACTTATGGCCGGTAGTGTATTTGAAGAATCTGTTAGAGGCTATGAAACACTGTTGTATAGCTGACCTGTCACGCGCTTGCATTTCAGGTCGTTTGTCGGCAAGGACGAATCATGCGGACAGACACACTTGGACGTGTTGTTCTCGAATGACCGGCATGCAGTTTCTCCTCCGCAAATGGAGGGCCGATCTTGGCATCCTGTGATTTCGGAGGTCCAGTTTGACTGTAGCCTCTTTATGTCTTCCGATAGTGAAGCGGTTGCATTCTTAGATAATTCTGAAACGAGTAATCACAATTTTAAGCCACTAAGGAAAAGTTACTTTAGGGGGTATCAAAGAGTCATTCTGGTCAGTATAAAAAGTTAATTACATATCTATATGACTAAAACAACAATGTATATGGAACAGTATATAAAAAATTTGCGACAATAGCTGTAATCGATTTTTAATTATTTACAATGTTATTCTCACTTCCTCCACCCCCTTACTTTCGATCCCGGTCTCCTCTACTTTATATTTTGCATCCAGCGTGTTAAACAAACATTAATAAGACCAAATAAGCTGTAAATCGGCGTAACAAGCTCTAATAAGTTTTTATTAAAAACATTGTGATGTTTGCGGCCATCTACTGGGCTCTGAGACGTTTTGTTTTTTACAGTTCATCTTTTAGGAAATACGATAAGAACAGTTCATTATTTTTATGAAAAGAAAAATTTGTGGTTGTTCTGTTTTTACAAATAAATATATCTAAATATTAATCCTAAACGTGCACATATTCAATTCTTCCAAGCCACAAATTTTACAAATTGTAACGATGCATTTATCATCCCAGTGACTTGAAACCCTATTATTTTATCAGATGATCGGTTCAATTTAATGAAAACGCTTGCTGTTTATGCTAGACTCAGGATGGCATAAACTAAATTTCAAAGTCTGTTTATATTATCACATACGTGCCCATAATTATGAAAGTGGTCTAAGTCAAAATTAAAAACAAAATCAATTTATCACTTATTTCACACGACATGATTTTAAACTAAATTTATTCAATAAAAAAAAAACAAGAAATATATGACTTAGACCACTTTCATAATTATGGGCACATACATACTACATCTTCTCAAATTGCGTACAAGCGTTATTATTTTCGACATCTGTTAGCGTACAGAAATTTATTCAAGCACCTAATTATATTAAAAAAAAAAAAAAGACGTGACTTGGAGAACTTTTCATAAATGGTAGTGGGCATTGCAAATAACGATGAACGTATAATTGCCCGTTTCATTAAGCATGGAAAGACGCTGAAATGTAAACGATTTGCTAGTGCACCTAACAGAAAAATTGCTATTGCTCGCGCTATAGTTGCAAGTTCGAAACGCGTCGAGCTCGGAGCGGAGGTAATGCGTGCGAAATTCGCAGGAGCAGGGTGGATGGCGCGTAAAGGGTGAATTGGTAAGAAAAAGGGCCACGTATTTGGATTGTGACCAGGCTTGGAAGAGACAGTGCAGGCATTCACTTCGTGCTTGAAGCTTGTAACGGGTCAAAGCGTTATCTCTGCGGTCAGCGCTCCCCGACAACGAGACTCGCTATGTGTACCTATTATCGCCCCGTATTCATTGCCTTCCTATGCATCTCTACGAGAGGTTTGCCGTATTCATGAAATGACTCTTTTTCCGGAGAATGCCTGCGCGCGCGCCCACGTTTCGGTTTTCTCGAAACGGGACGATCAACTTCACAGAACGAAGCCCGCAGCGCGTAAATACGTTAAAAGTAGACCGCGATGTTAGCACGGCGCTGTTGAAATCGGCCGAAGAATATAGTAGTCGCCTTGTTTCGGACGTTTTCGATCACGGTTAAGATCATTTCGAACGGTGTTGGATTGCGCAAATTGTACCGTGATTCCTCAACGCTAGAACTACGAGACCCGTCAAAATGACAGAGAAAAGAAGCCACTACAATGACAGAATATAATGCATTAATTAATACATTTTATTAATAATTAAATATTTATATATTAATATACACAAATGGCTAATAATTAAATATGTGTATTACATTAAATATTTCAGATATATAAATGTATACGTAATAAATAATTTTTATATATATTAACACTTTGAACGCCAAACAAGAAAGCTAAAAAATTCCATGAAATCGAAGTAAGTTGTTTGATAAAATAGAAATTGAAAAAATTAAATGTATGATATTGTATAGTTCTCCAACTTTCTTGCATTTTACAGACCCTAATCAAATTTTGTACAGTGAATACATTAACGTAAAAATTCATTTTAAAGCCTGAACAAATAATTTCGTCATCCATATATGGGTGACATGGCAGTCGACGTGTTAATAGATTTATATGTTTTTATGCATATTTGTAGGTTATTATGGTTAAATTAAATCTGATATAAATGTCTACTAACCAGTTTAACTCTAGGATATATTCATAAATGTCTTCATACAATAAATGCTGATTTCACATTAAAATATACAATATAACTCCAATTTATTATTGTCCTGCAGTAAATAGTGAGTAGTAGTTGAACAGTGATTTGTAGTAATTGAATATAATATATGAATCTTCATTGAAACTGGTACATTTACAAATTATCCTAAATTTAATCGGAATTTCCTAATTTACTATTTTTTTAATGTACTAATCAAAGCGGTTTAAATTTCTTTATATCCAAAATTATTAGCGTGTCGTCGAATGTTGATTTATTTCCGAAATTAGTGGTATCAGTAAAGAATGAAGCACGTCGCAGTAATACTTTTATCATAGTTTCAATATTTTTGGAAACTCAGAACATTCGGTAAAGATAAATGTATACAGCCGCGTTTATTTGCAAATCCAAGGTTTAGGCCAGAGACAACAATAGGGGCATTATGAGCGCGGGTGGTTCATCCTCTGAAATACACGATTCGCAACCGAATCGCACGACGTGAAATGAGATCGTTCATGATACGCGTGTTCGGAAGCCTGACGAGAACAGCTTGATTATCGTGTTTGTTGAGATAATAAATCTGTGTTTTTCGACACGAGCGTGGTTTTTGTATGCGGCGATGAAAGAACATTTCAGAAATTAGTACGGAGCTTTTCGTTCGTACGATAACGATGTTACGAAGTAAATATACTACCGTATAATAGCATTGTTTATTTTTGCCCGATGCGATTCAAATGATATGGTGAAAGGTCTGGCGATTTTAGTTATCATTACAACTACGTAGAATGTAAGATCACCGTGAAATTTATGCTTGTGTGCAACCCTTTGTTCTCAGTTTGATTAATGTCGCATATCTTTATTAGATCAAAGGAATTTAGGATTACACAATTGCCATGACTTTCGATAAATTGTTTGCGCTTATAATTTATTTCGACGAGAAGATGATCAAAATTTCTTTTAATAATTATTTTAGACATTTTTTAAATATTTAAAATGTTATTATTAGTAACCTGACAATTTTACATTTTCATTTACAAGCAAAATGTACGTTACTGTTGTAGTATCATAGTATAAAATTTATGGATATTGTTTGTAAATTGTTCTAAAGTAAATGTATTCTATATTCAAGACGAATCATTGTTTAATAATTTCCATATCGTGTCGTTATTGCCTTTGCTTGTTGAGATGGGAAAATTCGTAATTTTTTAACAATTTTGCATATTATTACTATTAGAAACCTGACAAGTTTACGAAATTTACGTCACCCTCATAGGATGATAGTAAGAATAGAAAATATGAAAATAATTTATTGTGCGTCCATCAATGAATGTGATTTATTGCTACTTATCTAAATTGCCTTATTTCGCCTGAAAAACTCATTCAGGTATATCCAGGAGTAGCCGCGAAAATATGGCCGGGTTGAGTTATGCCATTCAGAGGATTATCATGTCGATGAGTAACCCACTTTCATTTCCTTCGTTGACGTGTCATCGGTGTTATTTGTTTCGAGCATAAATTATAAACAAGACATGGGTCGACTACTATTTTCACACTATCTTGCTTCATTGAAACTCGCATCACCTACAACCGACATAACTCACCCTATTTTACAACAGAAACGATTTACAAGATTTTCAACTGACTTGCAATGACATTTATTGCAACTATTCTTAGCCATTTAAACCGGCAGTTACAGATTGTTTGCTCTACTGTGGAAATTAAGCTACTGTTTAAGATACTCTGTAAGCAAAAATAAAAAAATAAAAAAAGCTTTGTTGGATGAATTTAAGACACACACCTACTGTTAACATTTTTCGTTAATAAGTAATATCGAAATTATTGTGTATAGAAGTTGTATTGAAGATACAAATGTTTTCCAGATGTTCATTGTTTGTAAACAATTTGCTACACATAATTTCAAATGATTTAACAGCAATTTCTTTAATAATTTCCTTAAGAATTTTTATCTATGCGCTAGTGAAACTGCGGGTTTTTAATTAAGTTATTGATGTCTGTTATTGTGAATCATTGTTTTGTTTACTAAGTATGAATACATTCGTGATATACTTGGACGAATCATTACTGGTTTCATGAATTTTATATTTGTTTACTTTATGGTACAGACCTTGAAACTAGCTTCGGTATTATTGCCGGAGGACTTGGACACGTGGTTATCATCTTAGGTTAATGTTATCGAAAGGTCGAACATGTCGATATTAAAGATAAGTTGGGAGACACAAAAACAGGGTCAGTTTTTTGCTGGTTTCATTTTTTAGACGTAGTTAGCATTCGTTCCAATAGGGAACGTAATATAAATAACGAAAGTCTGGTGGCTGAAAAGTCTCCTTTAATGCAAAATGCTATAGAATAATATATTGGAAATTATGAAATTTAACAAAAAGGTCGAAGAATGGTGACAACTGTGAGAAATGGGAAAAATGGTACATGATACAAAGAAAACATAAATAACGAAAACCTAGTGACTGAAAAGTCACGTTTAATGCAAAATATTATAAACCAATGTGCTAAACGTTGTACCTACAATTTAATAAAAAAGCTACAGAACGGTAAAATCATGGAAATTAGAAAAAAAATAGTACGTGAAGCCTAAAACATAAATCATGAAAATGAAGTGGCTAAAACGGCATGTGTGATGCAAAATTTATAATTTATAATTAATTTATAATTTTAATGTATTAGACATTATGGCATTGAATGAAAAAGTTACAGGATGGTAAGAATCATGGAAAATAGAAAAAATGGCGCATGAAACAGAAAAAAACAACATAAATAAGAGAAACGTAGTAGCAGATGTGTAGCGTAATACGTAGATGCTATTTTAACATTTCTGAGAATAATCGTCCATTACATAAGACTTAGATGGCTTCGTCAGAAGACAGGAAAATGATTTATTGGAAATACATCTGAATTTAAACACCCATAACTGCCAGGTTTCAGTGATACCATAGTACTCATCTATAATTTGAAGAAAGTTCGGATCGAATGAAGTTGAACCAACCTGGGCGAAATTATAATCATCTCAATAGCCGATAATTATCGATTTTTTGTATAGCGGTCATTTTGAATAAGAGTCTTTAAATAGTTTTTATTAGAATAACTGCAATATGCGAATTATCTGATACATGTACCAGCAATATTGCGAATTTTTCATGATATTCTTGTGTTACATTCAAAACTAACTACTTCAGCATTTAATGATAACGTGAATCATTGATCTATAATGCGCTTCATAAATGTCATCAATCAGTAATGCACATAACGAGTAGATTTCATTACTAAAAAAAGGTAATTTTATCATCGAAATGATAAATCAGCAAGCTTAAATAATAAACTCGATTTTTTAGAACTTTTAACCTAAAGTGCTCTCCATTTGAATAACATTAAGTACACAAATGTAATCTTTGGAAAACAGGTTTATTCGAAATAATTATCTAATAATTAAAGGGGAAGATAACAGAAAATTGGAAAATAATTTGTCGTAGAATATTTATGTTTGCGCAAGCAAATTGCTTCTTCGTTTCTCTAACTTATATAGCATTGAATCACAGGAAATAGGATGATAAGTAGAAATTATCAGATATTTCGATGTTGTTGCAATAAGCGTTGGTGCAATATAATGTTTACACAACGCTCCGAATGCCATCATGAATGAATTAAAAGAAACGCGGATAAATGGGAAGAGTAAGTATGACTCTCCGAAAGATAGTCAGATGACTCGTCATCTACGCAGTGACGCGTAAGAATAGATTAACAAGATTTCTTCAGGCCCCATCTACTGCCATAATCTATTCAGTCCGAAAACTCTCTAGAAAAGATCCCTTACAACAGGGGTTCCCAAAGTGGGCCCGCGAATTCTATTTTTGAAATGTGTTAACAAACACTTTGTAATAAAAAGTAATTATTATCACAAATACAGGAAGATTACGTTATAAAATTAGTATGAATCTTTTCCTTGTGTCTAAATTTTTAACGTCCCCTTTTTTTATTTTTTGGCCCGCCAAATATTTTGGAATTTTCACTCCTCTTAGAGTCTCACAATCACGTATTTGGAATTCTAATGCGAAGATACAACCATAAAAATAATTCTGTCCCACATCGTGTAAACAAATTTTGGAAATGATTGGAGTTTTAACGATTGCCACTATTTTTTTAATCTTGTTATAATGTTGACGTAATTAATACTTTGATATTTTTGGACTTGCGTTGAGCTGGTATTAACCTTCAATTAAGAAAATAAATAAAATTTCCTTGTAAATGTTTATAATGTACAAGTTGGTTCAAAGAAAATGTCTGACTCCGGTTTAATTCGTGAGAGCGAAGAGAATACGCCAAATAAAAATGGCGTAAGACGTGAAACGGTCGCATTGTTTTGATTTTTGTAGAATCACGCATTCCAATTGGCAAACAACAATAGATATCGTAAACAACAACAATAGGTACGTTGTATTAGAAAGTGTGTTAATGTTTACGCTACGTATAAATTTAATCTGCAATTTACTAATTACATTGATAAGTATATCAATCGCATTACACCCGATTGTTTTCTTCTCGCCCGAATATGGCATAATTTTACGAAAATGTTCCATGTCCTGTAAAACTCCATGACCGTGTAAATACCTTATCAGGTTCAATTAAGAGGTGCTAAGAACTTTTGCGCACGTTATCAATTAAACACGCTCTTCTTTTTTCTTATCTTCCCGACAATTAGATCACGGATTTAAGGTGCCAGACAATTTCAATAATATTCATCGAACTCTTTCCTACTTTTAGCCGAACGTTCTCGCAAAACAAAACTATTCATTGCTCTCGATTCTCGTCGTGGCAAAACTTCTTTCGAACAATGCAATTTAGCACGAAGAAGCGCGGCGTCTCGATAATAACCTATCTTATCCATTCGCAAGAAACGGTGTGCGCAAATAAAATAATTCCAGTATAAATCTCGTTCGCTTACCATTCCGAACTTCTCCAGAGGAAAGGCCTCTTCTTCTCGGTGCTCTATGTCGGTCCATCGCGAAACCAAAATGGAGGGCGTCCACCCTCGAGTTCAGAAAAGAATTTCCCTCTCGTAATCTCGCCGTTTCTCTTTAGCATCAACGCGCTATCCTCTTTACGTTATACCCCATTGTCAGTTTCCTCGGAAATTCAAACACCGATTCGGATCACAAAAAAAAAATCGAGAATATACCGATTTTTTCAGTAAACTAGTTGGATTCACATCCTAGACGACAAACGGTAGCACAATTTTGTTTTGTTTTTCTGATTTTCGTACTCATCACACCGAATCCTTTGAAATTCGGATCCCGGTTAATTGTCCGATATTAACGGGGGGGACACATTGGTTGTCCTCGTCGCACTGATCAGGCTCTTAAATTTTTGTCACCGTGTCAATTGTCACCGTTCCTTTTTCCTTCCGTTTTGAAAAAGGAGCCTGAAGATCACTGAGAGGAGGGCCGGGATGGAAGATGAAGCCAGTTGGACGGGAAGGGTGCAAAGAACTGTCGGGGCCTGAGGGCGTAGAGAAATCCGTGGGCCTCGGACCAAGGGCCGGGGGCCAGGGGGCCGAAGAGAGTTAAGCCGGAAGAGGAAACTCGCCGCTAGGATAAATCGAGGAGAGTCCTCTATCTTCGACGGGCGCTTACTCGAAACTAAAGACCGAGTAAAGACCGCATTCGAGAACTCCCTCGCATTCCCATACACAGGGAAACGCGGTCACGCATACTCGTGCAGCCGTTTTCGTGGCACGCTCACGCGTTTCGAACGCGCTCGCCAAGGATTTACGCGGGAGACGAGCCACGGTTCATCATCGGCGAGGCTCGACCTACGCTATCGGAGAGAAGAGAAGAGAGAGCCGACGGTTCCCCGTAATCTCCTCGCTTTTTTAGTCGACTTAAGGGTAGAGCCTCTTGTTGCGCTTTAATCTCCGACACGTGCCAACTAACAACTCCACCTTCGGCCAGACCTTATTAGCTTACTGCATATGAAATGCACCAACCTCGAATCAATCCTTTGGTGGCTGCCTTTTTTTATTTTTACCGAACCTTTCTTAACCCTTTCAGGACGAGGATTTTTCACAATATTGGAAACATTTTTCTTAGTCTATTAAATTCTATAAAATCCTATCCTATATCCTATGAAATGCACCAACCTCGAATCAATCCTTTGGTGGCTGCCTTTTTATTTTTACCGAATCTTTCTTAACCCTTTCAGAACGAGGATTTTTCACAATATTGGAAACATTTTTCTTAGTCTATTAAATTCTATAAAATCCTATCCTATATCCTATGAAATGCACCAACCTCGAATCAATCCTTTGGTGGCTGCCTTTTTATTTTTACCGAATCTTTCTTAACCCTTTCAGAACGAGGATTTTTTACAGTATTGGAAATAGTTTTCTTAGTCTATTAAATCTTATAAAATCCTATCCTATATCCTATGAAATGCACCAACCTCGAATCAATCCTTTGGTGGCTGCCTTTTTATTTTTACCGAATCTTTCTTAACCCTTTCAGGACGAGGATTTTTTACAATATTGGAAACATTTTTCTTGGTCTATTAAATCGAAAGTCCCCAATTCTAGGAAAAAGTAACAATATACAATATTGGTCTTTTGCTATGATAATTAAATTGTTTACATTCGGTCAGACCTTATTAGCTTACTGCATACGAAATTCCCCGTGTGTCCTTATTTAATCGTCTAAATGAGTGTGTTAATTAATTTTTATCGTATTGTTATTAATAATATGATAGGAAAATTAGAAACAGAAATTTGAAATTAGAAAAAGGAACATAAGCATGAATTAATACCAATATAATTGTTAATATTCTAATTGTTATCAATTACAAGCAGAAGTACTTAATTATATTTAAGGGAAATGCAAAAAAACGATATGACGATATGTCTAATGAGCAGCAGTCTCCGAAACTCTAAGCCGAAGTTTACGGATTACTTAGGTAAAGTAAATAAGAGTATAGTAATCTGTGTGAGGGACAGACCGGAAATCTGAATAGTAAGTAGTATTTCTTATCTGTCTGCATCGATACATACTTATCCTGCATCCCCAGACTTTGCATTAATTTGTAAGATGGTTCTGATTCATCATAGTCTTCAAGTAAATTTTTTAATATTGAATTACATTATTCAACTCCAGAAAAGAATAGAACTAACAGAAATATGTAACAGTGTCAAAAGACACTTTTGTAAATGTTGAATCAAAATAAGATCACTAAAAGTCTATATTATTTGAATTTATTACATTTCAATTAACAGATCTTACTAATTTGTATCAATTTATTTCTAATAATAAATAAATATTAATAAAATTTGTTATGGATTGTTTCTAGAACCGTGATCGTGTTTTCTAACTGTTCACTAATAGCTGCAAAAAGGAGAAAGTCTCAAGCTTTTGTTTACAGATACACTGCAAAAGTTTCTGCGAATCTACATTCTCCCCGACAAGTTCACAGAAATCGCAGTTGTCTGAAATTTTATTTGACAAACGACAATAGAATGGCAATAAAATGGAACTGTATTTTTGTAAGCATATTATTGTTAATACATTATCGTCTACTGTTGTGCACTATCCTCGCATGTACTTCCGCAGTCTACTCGTTTGTACGAATATACTTCGTATTACGACACTAATAATTAACCAGTGTATAATCACGATCAGTATGATACCACCGCTGTTCAACTGAGCGCCACTTCCCTACCACATTTTGCCGTTCGTGAATAACTTGACTTTTCAGCGCCAGATCGCGATAAACAAGTCAATCCCAGTCACGACCACACAAACTCCATCGTGGACGTTAGCGTTCGTGTAATCTCGCTTAATCAGTTGTACTTAAAAATTAGCGTTTCGTTTTACGAGATTCGGAAGTTACCGAAGATACAGTGGGTCCAAAAAGTATGCGAACACTAAATTTCCCATTCTCTAGAAATTGTTGATATTTAACACTTTCCCAAAAAAGCACAACTCTGCGTTTTTCCATCCATTAATCAGTTCCCAGATAGCACTGGACGGCTTAAAGACGTCTGTTTTACGTCCATTTTTGGTCTGAACGTCTTACGTCCTGAAAAGACGTCTTTAAGACGTCTTAAAGACGTCTCGTAAAAGACGTCGTTTTTACGTCTCATTTCAGACGTCTTTAAGACGTCTTTTACGAGTCGTCTTTAAGACGTTTCATTTCTAGACGTTTCATTTCTAGACGTTTCAGTCATTCTAAACTGCTAGAGAAAAGCTTTACAAACTGTACACACGCAACACAATATAACGCAGTTTTCCATCCTTCCAATAGACGTTTATTTACTTAGGAAAGTTAAATAACTAAATTGTTAATTTAGTACTATTATAATATATTACATATATATTCGCAATAGAATTTAGCAATAAATATTGTTTAATAATAAAACTATACATTATATATCACAAATCCAAAATCCAAAATAATATATCAAAATAAATAGATAAATAAATAAATAAGTTAAATAAATAAATAAAGCATAAAATGTTAATGTTCGCGGATATGCTGAAAAACATTCTTTTAATTTATTTTTTTTATTTATAAATAAATAAATAAATAAATTAAATAAATAAATAAAGCATAAAATGTTAATGTTCGCGGATATGCTGAAAAACATTCTTTTAATTTATTTTTTTTATTTATAAATAAATAAATAAATAAAGCATAAAATGTTAATGTGCGCGGATATGCTGAAAAACATTCTTTTAATTTATTTTTTTTTATTTATTTAATTTTTTTGTTATATCAAACATTCAATTTATATTTCTTGTACATGTATACAATATTCAAATTCAATATTTTTCTCACAAGAAAAAATGTGGCTTAAAAAATATTTTTCCAATATTTGACAAACATATCTATCTAATATTTTTGTGGTACTAGGGGTCTGTTTCGGGACGTCTTGAATACGTCTGTTCGAGACGTCTTAAAGACGTCAAACGGACGTCTCAAAGACGTCTTTAAGACGTACAGTTTTTTCACAAAGACGTTCCAGAGACGTTCAGAAGCCGTTCGGAAGCCGTTCGTAGGACATTCAGACGTCTAATAGACGTCTGAACGTCTTTGGCAGACGTCTTAAAGACGTCTCTGTGCTATCTGGGTAGCAGTTACATATAACTGATCTACTTGATCTACGATTTTTTCTAGCCGATTTATTGAGCTTTAAATGAAAGACGCACGGCCATCTTTTCGATATGTGTAAGATATATCTTACTGAGATATATCTTACGGTGTATACACCGTTGAAGGTTTCACACCACCAAACTTTTCCTCATTTTTGTTCTATAAAACTGCCAAAAAAAAAATCGTAGATCAAGTTTTAACCAGACGATGCAAAGGGGAAGATTCATTTGGAAAAAATTTGCATTTTCAACCAAACACTTCAGTTTTTCATCCACATGCCCTAACATTGTAGAACAAGATGGTTGATGGTCTGCGAAAGTTCGAGCTTTAAAAGGAGTCCAAATTCATCGTTGTGCTATTTTTTCAATATCGGGTTGGAACGAAAGTTCGTAGCGTGTTCAAATTAAAATTCAGAGGATTATTTTTAAGTCACCGTAGATTAAAACAGTCGTCTAAAAATTTTTCAAAACAGTACCTCTCACGATTGACAACCGGGGTTCAGCACCGAGATATGGAAGGACCTGGTTCGTTGCACAGTAGCGCGGTTACCTGATTAACTTCTTTAAACATGCGCCACTTGATGCCGTCAAAGGACGACAACTTGCTCCAGTTGAAAGAGAAATGGGTCGGAACCAAAAAAATTGCTGACGGAACCACAAGAGGGGAATACGTTAATAGTTTTCGAAGAGGCTTCGCTGGAATGGCATAAGTGTTGTATATTTACACTGGCGTTACAGGCTCACACCTGGACGCAAGAATAGCGCCGCTTCTTTTTCCTCGAAGGATCTTCTCACCCGTGCGTCAGACGATCCCTAACAAAAGGGATTACCGATTCTTCTTCGTTCTATTCACCGGCGTTTTATTATCACAATACACCGCGATGGCGCCCGGTCATCGCGCGAGGACCAACGCGGCGCGTCCATTATTTAATATTTTTTAATTGGACACGCAGCACTTAGGTGTGCGCTCCGAAAATTTGCGCGAAAATCGCGTTCCATTTACTCTTGGAAATTTCTGTCAATTCTATTAAAAAAAAAAAATGGTTGCTTTTGTCTACCAAAAAGTAAGTTACCAAAAGTAAATTATGAAACCATTGTTATTATTAAAAATGATGTAGATAAATTAAAAAAAAAAAACAGCCAAATGAGAATTCCGAAAGTAGAATCTTTGGACTTTAAAACGAGTCCAAAATGATTCAGAGAAGACGTTCTGTCGCAAAGTTACAACAGTTTAAATGTCAACGATTTTTTGACGAAAACGTTTCTTTAATTTTGCAAGCCAGAGTAATTTTTTACAAACTCCTACGTCAAGACTATACAACGAATAAAATTAGTTACGCTTCAAAATAAGAAGATAAAATAATCGTGGTCGGGGGATTAATATCAGAGTGTCCCAGTTAATGTGGTGTATATATATATCTCGAGATATTAGTCTTGTAATGGTAAGTTCAGCAGAACATAATTTCAATCGTCATGGTACACAAAATCGCGCTTTACAGTCTATTATTGGCAAACAATCTTGTTTCTATACGATGCAATACAGAATTAACAGAAAATTAAAAGAAAATTGATACGAGGATTTAAATGGCTGCCATCGTCACCGTTCGAGGGTTAACAAAAACAACAATTTGGCTGGTTTAGCACCTCGAATAATTTATTCAACGTTCAACGACTTCGGATTCTAACACCTCGTTGAACATAAATAATTACAGAAAGCGTAACGATTTCGTTATTTTAGGATTTTAAATGATTTGTCGAAAGCCTGACCTTTGGAACGTCGGAAGGGATGGGTGACATACGGCGAACGAACGTAACAGCCCTCCCTTTAAAGGAAATTGCATTCGAGATGGAATGCAATGACTGCGGGCTGTTCGGTTTCGGAAAGGGGGTTCCTTAAAGGAAATCAGATCCAAAGAAGACATCAAGAGCATGGTTTACGCCTGTTCAACTTGCGGATCGTCGATTTTCTTAGGTACCGAAAGACCGGAACGACGTCGGTATGCATGCAGATGGTGGTCGTAAGAGGGGTAGTCTAAAATAATAAAGAGGCTGACATGAAGATGAGGAGTGTTTGTGTTTCCACACACGATGGCCGATTCTTCAACGACAAGATACAACTGGAAAAACCTATGGTCGGAATACAATACCCGCATTAAAAATTACTAGACTGCAAAAAAAAAAAAAAATTACTACCCGCATTAAAATGTGTAGGTGTAGAAACAGTAAAGATGGCTACTCTGAGCTTGTTCGAATCATCGAGAGGAGGAATACATTTGGACGATTTGTATTTTCTATAAAAATCTGCAGTCTAGCAGTGAAATAAAATTACTCAATGATCTGAAACAGTCTATGACTTTTTACTTTATCATTATCATAATTGGCTATCGTTACTTTACAAGCTTAAAATAAAATTCTTTGGCGATATTACCGGATTCCTCGATACTTTCGATATTACATTTAAAAGACCTTTGAACTTGATTTTACCTCTTCTATCTCCCGTTTTCATATTAAAGTTCACATCGTGGCCTTGGGTATTTCGGCTCGTTGAAAACATCTCTTTTGTAGACACTCTTGCGTATTAAAATCTATATTGCAACCGGAATGTTTAATGTAATATTCACGAGTAATTTATTTATTTATTGTACTATCTTGGCTGGCGGATTAGTTGTACACGTAATGCGCGTAACACGTATCACTCCACCGGACATGCAATCACGGAAGGTGTATTGATTCGAGTTCCAACATTATTGCGAGAAATCTGGCCCGCAAAATAGTTGTTTCCTGTAAATCACGACGCTGAGGTATCTCTAACATGAAGTACAATTACAGACCGACGTTTAAGGAGTATCTTGCTAGTCTAAGACGTCGATTGAAAGAGTTTCTTTTGGAGAATAGTTTGCATGGTATTGGATACGTCGTGGATATCAAACGGCCTAAATGGGAAAGGTACATTTATAATTGAACAACTACTAGAATCCTTATTGTTTCACATTGGAAAATTTTCTCATTTTTCAACATTCTGAATACTAGTTCAAAGGAGCACTAAACGGATCAATTATATTATTTCTTAAAAATAATAAGGACCCAGATAGCACAGAGACGTCTTAAAGACGTCTTTAAGACGTCTGTCAAAGACGTTCAGACGTCTATTAGACGTCTGAATGTCCTACGAACGGCTTACGAACGGCTTCTGAACGTCTCTGGAACGTCTTTGTGAAAAAACTGTACGTCTTAAAGACGTCTTTAAGACGTCCGTTCGACGTCTTTAAGACGTCCGTTAGACGTCTTTAAGACGTCTCGAACAGACGTCTTTAAGACGTCTCGAAACAGACGTATTCAAGACGTCCCGAAACAGACCCCTAGTACCACAAAAATATTAGATAGATATGTTTGTCAAATATTGGAAAAATATTTTTTAAGCCACATTTTTTCTTCCGAGAAAAATATTGAATTTGAATATTGTATATATGTACAAGAAATATAAATTGAATGTTTGATATAACAAAAAAATTAAATAAATAAAAAAAAATAAATTAAAAGAATGTTTTTCAGCATATCCGCGCACATTAACATTTTATGCTTTATTTATTTATTTATTTATTTATAAATAAAAAAAATAAATTAAAAGAATGTTTTTCAGCATATCCGCGAACATTAACATTTTATGCTTTATTTATTTATTTAATTTATTTATTTATTTATAAATAAAAAAAAATAAATTAAAAGAATGTTTTTCAGCATATCCGCGAACATTAAAATTTTATGCTTTATTTATTTATTTATTTAATTTATTTATTTATTTATAAATAAAAAAAATAAATTAAAAGAATGTTTTTCAGCATATCCGCGAACATTAACATTTTATGCTTTATTTATTTATTTAACTTATTTATTTATTTATCTATTTATTTTGATATATTATTTTGGATTTTGGATTTGTGATATATAATGTATAGTTTTATTATTAAACAATATTTATTGCTAAATTCTATTGCGAATATATATGTAATATATTATAATAGTACTAAATTAACAATTTAGTTATTTAACTTTCCTAAATAAATAAACGTCTATTCGAAGGATGGAAGACTGCGTTATATTGTGTTGCGTGTGTACAGTTTGTAAAGCTTTTCTCTAGCAGTTTAGAATGACTGAAACGTCAAGAAATGAAACGTCTTAAAAACGACTCGTAAAAGACGTCTTAAAGACGTCTGAAATGAGACGTCTTAAAGACGTCTCGTAAAAGACGTCTTAAAGACGTCTGAAATGAGACGTAAAAACGACGTCTTTTACGAGACGTCTTTAAGACGTCTTAAAGACGTCTTTTCAGGACGTAAGACGTTCAGACCAAAAATGGACGTAAAACAGACGTCTTTAAGCCGTCCAGTGCTATCTGGGGATACATTTACTCAGACTGATATGCATCTTTTTTACAATTTATTGTTGTGCGAGTTGAATAATTTTATTACTATAATTATGGTTTTATAAAAAATGTAATTAAAATTGTTGACAATGTTTCATTGACTAATATCTGTGCAGAATAATGTGGTTCGTTTTAATATGTACATCGTTCATAACAACTGCTATTACAATCAGTATAATCTGGAGGAAATTTCAAACAGATCCAACCATAACTGGATTGGATTTAGGAACGGAAGACATCTCCATCGACCCTCCGAATATATATACCTGCTTTGACTGGCATCATCTAAATCATACTTATTTGCAACAGGTAAATTCACTTGTAAATGTACCGATTTCGATATTTTTAATATCATTTATATGTAACTGCTACCCAGATAGCACAGAGACGTCTTAAAGACGTCTTTAAGACGTCTGTCGAAGACGTTCAGACGTCTATTAGACGTCTGAATGTCCTACGAACGTCTTCCGAACGGCTTCTGAACGTCTCTGGAACGTCTTTGTGAAAAAACTGTACGTCTTAAAGACGTCTTTAAGACGTCTCGAACAGACGTCTTTAAGACGTCTCGAACAGACGTCTTTAAGACGTCACGAAACAGACGTATTCAAGACGTCCCGAAACAGACCCCTAGTAGCACAAAAATATTAGATAGATATGATTGTCAAATATTGAAAAATATTTTTTAAGCCACATTTTTTCTTATGAGAAAAATATTGAATTTGAATATTGTATACATGTGCAAGAAATATAAATTGAATGTTTGTTATAACAAAAAAACTAAATAAATAAAAAAAAATAAATTAAAAGAATGTTTTTCAGCATATCCGCGAACATTAGCATTTTATGCTTTATTTATTTATTTAACTTATTTATTTATTTAACTTATTTATTTATTTATCTATTTATTTTGATGTATTACTTTTCTGTGCACTTCTTTGTTGATGGAATATTCAGTTTGATAATCATTTACAGTTTGTAAAGGTTTTCTCTAGCAGTTTAGAATGACTGAAACGTCTTAAAGACGACTCGTAAAAGACGTCTTAAAGACGACTCGTAAAAGTCGTCTTAAAGACGTCTGAAATGAGACGTAAAAACGACGTCTTTTACGAGACTTCTTTAAGACGTCTTAAAGACGTCTTAAAGACGTCTTTTCAGGACGTAAGACGTTCAGACCAAAAATGGACGTAAAACAGACTTCTTTAAGACGTCGAGTGCTATCTGGGTATTATTCAATTGTACCACTTTTATACGAACTTATGAAACGATTATAGCATAATTAACAATAAAAGCAAAGAATTTATGTATGCATATTTAATCGAATCTGTGTATAGAATAATATATCTGAAAATATAATTTATTGTAATTGCATTTAATATTGTAGTATATGTATATCAATGTTCAATCATTGACGTACTACCATAAATAACAATTGGGTTGATGCATATATGAAACTAATGGACTGCAGGTTTATAATGTTTCCTTCGATTTTATTATTATTTTAGAATATTTGAATGTATTCCTTTGGGCATGAAATTGAAAAAGTAATTCTGAAAAATACAGCTCATAAAATTGTGATATGATTTATCAATATATATAGTATATAATATTATCTTGTGAAAATTACTAGCATTTTATTTAATTTACAATTTTTCTAGAGTATATGCAGAGTATGCTTTTACTAGTAGTTCAATGAAAATTCAATTATATTAATTTCGTTACAAAGATTTATCTCGACGAATAATTATATCAAACACACAACTAACGATATGACTAACATGTTCAAAAGTAATGGAAAATTTGGTTCACCCGAATTTTCTTATAAATAGCAGTTTCACGTGTATCATCTCAGTGTTTACTAACTTAAAATACGTTTAAACAAGGCCTTCTGACCCATACTTAGAATGAGAGATACATATACGAACAAGTATACAATTGGACCTTTGGGAGGAGCATCGATTTAAATGCGTTTGACTCAATTTCTGAAGCTAAAAGTAATTTTTCCAATGAGTTTAAAATGATGGCTCCTAATTGCAGCAACGTGATCACTAACTGCCAATACAAGTAAGTGGAATTCTACTACTCGTACATCTATACCTTGGTGATATTTGTTATTATTAAACTGCGGAGTGACCACTAACAAGATTAAAAAAATTTAAGAACATATTATAATATATAGTATAGTATACTCGCTTCTTACTAAAATTACTACAGAAAAAATGGGATTTTTATTTGTTTTGAAGAGAAGATATGCTTGGCGTTTTAATATATTCATTTTTTGTTTAGAGGAGTTAAACAATCATGCAGTATATCGTTTATGAAAGTCGTTAGAGGTGTGGGTGTATGTTGCAAATCGAACCTTATGGAACCTTTTAAGTACACGGATAAAGACAAGGAGTTTGAATTTGAAATAATAAGGTCATATTTTCCCCTGAGGTAATTTTATTTTTCATACTTGATATCTTTGCTAGCAAACTGTGAACATACGAACATTAATTGATATTTAAAAAATAATTCGAAAGCATTACAAATTAGATTCCTTTTCGCGAGAACGATTTTTTCTCGAAATCTGCACTTAAAAGTGAAATTGGTAGGTCATGTTTATTCGTCAAGCCATTTCTATAAAAATTTGCTAAACATCAATACTCTCGTGAAATTTTACGAATGGAAATATTCGAGAAATGTTAATATCATATAAATACGATGACAGAAATCGGTACTAATCTCGTTTGTGATAACAAGAATTTTTACGTTATAGGTTTTACTTTCAACAAAACGTTGATATAAGTCCAACACCAGAAGACAGACCACTAGTAAAAGCTTACTTCCCAGTCGATATTGAGTATCATGTTGAAATAACGCACACTGCGCCTGAAATGCATTATTTAACTCTTCGACAACGTAAGTGTAGTTATAAAGGAGAAGGCGGCAGTTTAAACAATTGTAAAATCAACTATTTGGTCGATAAGTTTCTCTCCCGTTGTGATTGCGTACCATGGTTCCTATCCTTCACCAAGAAAAGAGAATGCCCAATTTCAAAGTACCCCTGCTTAAACAGTACTACTGTAGACCAAAGCAAAAATAATTGCTGGCTTCAGTGTGATCATGTAACGTATTTTCCGGAATCAGTTGTACAATCAAATAAAGATACTAATCGAATTATATTGAAATACTGGCCAATATATTTCTATAAAGTGGAAATGCGATTTGGTTATTTGGACTTATTGGTATCATTTGGCGGTATTGCAAGTCTATTTTTGGGATATTCTTTGCTGGTATCTGCTGAAATGGGATACTACCTTCTCCTCAGAAGTTATTGCGGTGCTGTTGTTCATTCTTCTCGACAACAATATAATATTGCAACTATTCATGTAGCAGAGAAAGTACCAAACAAAATTAAAATTCAGCTGAAATATCATGAATATGTCGAATAGTTAGAATAACTGGAAAATATACTCGATAAATACAATTATACAATACATTTATATACAATATAAATGCAGTTGTATTTTACGTACAACTGTGCCACAAATTCTTCTGAATTCGTTTTAAGAGCTCTAAAATTCAAAGCTGAGAATGTAAAATATATTTTCCTCAATATTCTGATAACCATTCATCCTAAAAAAAATTGTTTAAGCAAAAGTTGTGTGTTTTCTTATTACAAGTGTAACTATAAAAATTAACAACGTATTTGTGTGACAATGTTTAAACACCGTTATTAATAATCTAATACATGGCAACTAATACGAAAGAGGCTTGAAGAAGTTATTCAAAACTGTCTCCACCAAACTTCCAATATTTCTGATTCCTTCACATCCTCTTTTACATTCAATACCAGAGAGGAAATGAGAATGCTCTCGCCTGGGGTTTTACTGTTCCCACTTTTTCCTGCATCATCTTTTTAGCCTGGGACAGAACCTGCATCATCTTTAACTTGAAACAGAACCTAAATTATTTTTAGCACGGATCAGAATCCGTTTAATTTTTATTTAATCTGTGGCATGAATCAGACTTATCTGCAGCTAAACCTTCATGCGACATTACCATGCACCAAAAAATCCATGGGAAATGAATTCATGGAAAATGTAAAACAAATCATTTTTATTAGGGCATTCAATAATTTTTTTTTATTTTTATCTTTTTCACTAGAGCTGACTAGAGCCAACTAGAGCCACACTAGAGCCCCCCTACCATTTTGTGTCACATCCTACCGTATCGGAAATTAATTAAAGTGGAACTGATACATAAAGTGGCTCTAGATGGCTCTAGACAGCTCTAGAGCCCCGCGGACGTGAGACAAAAAAATACATTGGGTGATTGGTCTACTTCTATACCTAGTCTGTGGTGCTAGTTGTTAACGATGTCGGTATTTCAGATCGTGAGACACGAAACCGACGAGGTATAGGAGTAGACCAATCAGAGAATTAATTATAGATTTTGTACACACGATTTACATGTCAGTTACATATTTCATATAAAACAATTAAGCTGTACGTTCTAATCCTGGTTAAAAAAATAATGAGCTTTCGGTTTCAAGACCGTCAAGAGACGGCCACAGACGAGATATACTTAAAGACAGCCAGCCCCTGTGTTAAACTGCGGGCCCCAAAGTGGGTCCTGAGTGGGTACTGGGAGCGGTCGGTAACGGCCCCAATGCCGAGATACTCTCATCGGTTGTGGAACTAAGAACGTGGAACTATCACTGATCTCAAATACCAACATCGCTAAACGTGACGCTCTCGCTACCTGAATACATAGAACGTTTGCTCGTGAACTACGGAAGAAATGTCAGTGACATCGGTTGTAAATAAACGCATTCTGTAATGGCTTGCAAAATAATTATTTTTTATTGTGTAATTTCATTACACTGTTATTGCCATTTTATTTTCCTTATTGTTGACCATTGTAATCATTGTTTTATAATCGATAGTTTATAAATGTAGGCAATATGAAAGTAACATTAGAAAGAAATATCAGAATTTATATTTAATTTGGAAATTATTCCGATATAAAATAATTATTATCCAACAAAGAATATTCGTTGAAAACTAACGTTGAGAAGAAATCATGTCAAAGAATCATTTTATTAGCACAGCCATTGGCTCGATGTGATTATCGATTTTTAATATTTTATAGAACTATTGGTATAATCATTGCTCAACAAAATATTCTAAATCGAGAATCACACCGATTATCCGGGTCTCACCACGTGGAGGTTGCTGTGAGGGAGACCCGCCCCACCCACATAGTGTTTGGCGTCGTTCAGACATGGCGAAAATCGAGCAATTTCCGCCGTGTTTCAACAAGGCCAACGTCCCCAACGTCCCACCCGACGGAAAGTTAACAAAATTACAAAATAATAAAAAAAGCCGTAATTTTGTAGACACTCTTCCTAATACACATTTGACAGTGCTCTAGTTTTGATCACTGTGCAAACGAATACCAAGAAGAGCTCATTGCAAAGCCTACCCGCCGAATTACTACCTGCCTAGTATAAAATCTAATTTTTTATTTTTTTTTTATTTCCTACCTATCATGTATTTTGTTTTTGTTTTTTTGTATTTTTTGTATTTTATTTTTGTTTCTTTTTGTATTTTATGTATTTTGGCCATTTACTTTTGTGGGGCGGGGGGGGGGGGAGGGCTAGCACAAATTTGCTGAAATAAAAATATATTAGACTACACAACGAGCAACAAATACAATAGACAGCACAAGGTACAACAAATACGAGAACCTACACCACACGCAACACATACAACAAACGTCTCTTCCTCGTCATGGGATGAAATATCTGAAACATACTAAATCTTGGATTAACACAAGAAAAAATTTTTAAAAATACAAAAACAATACATATTCAGAATGATTGTCCACTCGATATATTTCAATCAAACGCGCGAGTGGACTGGTTTTGCGCAACACTACTCTACAAAAATATACATTGAATGTCTCTAAACAACGCGAGCAGTGCATTATCCACCACAACACTATTTTATATTTTTCATAACAGAAAATTCCCGTGCACTTTCATTTCCTTTTCCGCAACACTAAATTGAATCGCGATAGCAGCCGTTAAAATTTATGGGGAGGAAATCAAACCGAATTATTCTTGCACAACGCTAGTATATTAACAATATATAATAAATATAACGAAACAAACGCGACCAGTGCATTATTTATCGCGACACTAATTTATTATATTCGGTATAGAAAACTCCCGTGCACTTTAATTTCTTTATGCGCAACTCTAATGGGGAAGCAATGGCTGCGAGGGTATTTTGGAAAGGGGGTGGTCACCTATAGAGAAAAAAAATTTTAAAATAAAAAAAAATTCCGAATGGTTGTCCACTCGATAAATTGCAAATAAACGCGCGAGTGGACGTGGTTTTGCGCAACACTACTCTACAAAAATATACATAGAATGTCTCTAAACAACGCGAGCAGTGCATTATCCACCACAACACTATTTTATATTTTTCATAACAGAAAATTCCCGTGCACTTTCATTTCCTTTTCCGCAACACTAAATTGAATCGCGATAGCAGCCGTTAAAATTTATGGGGAGGAAATCAAACCGAATTATTCTTGCGCAACGCTAGTATATTAACAATATATAATAAATATAACGAAACAAACGCGACCAGTGCATTATTTATCGCGACACTAATTTATTATATTCGGTATAGAAAACTCCCGTGCACTTTAATTTCTTTATGCGCATCTCTAATGGGGAAGCAATGGCTGCGGGGGTATTTTGGGTAGTGGGTGGTCACCTATAGAGAAAAAAAATTTTAAAATAAAAAAAAATTCCGAATGGTTGTCCACTCGATAAATTGCAAATAAACGCGCGAGTGGACGTGGTTTTGCGCAACACTACTCTACAAAAATATACATAGAATGTCTCTAAACAACGCGAGCAGTGCATTATCCACCACAACACTATTTTATATTTTTCATAACAGAAAATTCCCGTGCACTTTCATTTCCTTTTCCGCAACACTAAATTGAATCGCGATAGCAGCCGTTAAAATTTATGGGGAGGAAATCAAACCGAATTATTCTTGCGCAACGCTAGTATATTAACAATATATAATAAATATAATGAAACAAACGCGACCAGTGCATTATTTATCGCGACACTAATTTATTATATTCGGTATAGAAAACTCCCGTGCACTTTAATTTCTTTATGCGCATCTCTAATGGGGAAGAATTGGCTGCGGGGGGTATATTCAGGGGCAGCCACACTGGCTGCAGGTGGTCAGGGGGCAGTCATTCGGTGCAGTGCGGCATTTCAATCATCGCAACCCTAAAAGGCGGGATTTTCTACCGTTTGCATATCGGAAAACATTCGTATTACATCGATTCGAATCACTAATTCTTACGATATCACGCGAGTAGGGAAATACACTTCGCGGTCCCCACTATTATTACAAATTCGAACATTGCAAAGTCAGTTTTGCATGGTGCAACGAACACTAAGTTCTATCGAAAAAATTACTGCGCGGTCCTTACGTAAAGATACCCCGTCTTTTACCTTGCGGGCCGACGAGGCGTTCGATACGCTATACATACACATCGTGTATGTCTTCTAACCCGATCGGACCACTACGTTAAAAAAATACATGCTTTGTAAAACGCAGTGGTAGGTTCATAGCATTTAGCGCTCACACACCATCAAATGGCTAAGGCACACGTCGCTACGTTCAGGTGAACCTACAGTGATTTCCGCCATCGTAAGGCACGTCAACACCATGGCTCGCACCGCATTAGATGCTAATACAATGGTCACCATGGCATTGTCGTGCGTACCACCACAGGTGACGTAACTTAATACGTCTTCTTTTTGTGTATGGTACTGTCATACGAAAACGGATACACTTGTTCCATTGCTGGAACGACAAACGAATTGTGTGACAGGGCACACCGCGAGTAATCGAACGTAGCAACGTGAATCGTGATTTTGCGCTAACTGCGACCTGAGAACGTACCAATACGTTTCTTTTCTCGACGTGTAGCGGTCCGGTGGACACATGCTCCACATTGCAAAAACTTTAAACAGAACTCGAGCAATATAACTCGAAAATCTAAACAACAAAATCTTTAGAATTCAATGTTCGTATGCATTCTTGCGCAACTAATTCTGCAATGTCAAACATTTACTTTTATATACGCGGTCGCGAGTATAACCATTAAATCTCAGGTTTTACGTTTTCCAATATGCAAGAAAATAATCCCGCCTTAATAAACGCGTTGGTATTTTTCGCAACACTAAGCCAATCGCGATATCAAATTCGCAACGCTAATTTCTCAAACAGAAATGTTTTTATCAATTAATTCGCGAGGCATGCAGGAAGAGTGACAAAGTCTATTGGTGAAGAGACCCGGCTCATCCACCATTTTACTTTGTCATTAACAAAAGCGGTAAGTAAAAAAATTCTGTTTTATTTTTTCGCAACGCTAATTCAACCCGTTGTGATTTTTTCGCAACTCTATTCGAAAACGCGAATGCCTGCACCATAACAGGGAGGGTTCGTTGCAGCTCGAGCATGGGCGCCTGAAATATCGAAAATGACTCGAAATCAAACGCGATTCTTTTTTGCTGCGCAACGCTAATTCAACGAACAGAGGAATGAAAAAAGACTACTTTACTTATAAAAATTCTTATATAATTTTACTATCTTAAAAAAAAAAAATGAAATAAAATCGAAATCGCGACTATTTAATTCGCAACTCTATACACAATCTAAATCGCGATTCTTTCCGCAACACTAATTTTAATCCTCTGTTCAAAATGGACTAATGCAACACGTTTTCTTTTTCGCAACGCTAATGCAAATCGCGGATGTGCCCATCTCGGCTGATCGTTGGGGCGGCGAGGCCTGCCCATTGATGCGACTAACTACTTTTCTACAACTACTTCAAATATTTCTACTGACGAGTATAGTGACAAGGTAGTAACGATAAAACACATGCAGTTGCTGCCCTCTTGAGTGACAGTTTGTCGGGCCTCTTCTTTTTCTTCGCGGTCCGCCGAACATATGAAACCCTAAACGTGCTCGCAGGGAAAACGATCGACGACTTCCGAGACGAATCACAAGTTTCGGGAGAAGCCGATCGTTCCCCTGGTGCAATCGAGCAGGTGCGGAACGTTTCGAGGACCTAATCCGCGCGCGTTTACCGTTCGCGTCCGCGTCCGCGAAAAGCTATGCGAACAAGAAGAATCGAAGACGAATCATCCATCGAACGTCATGCCTCGTTCGATTTCGACTCGTGAACGAAACTTCGAGCTCTTCCAGGAACTGACTACCGGTCGAATCGCGGCCTACCCGAAAGAGGAAACGGTAGCCAGCCCCGGCCCCTACCTACTTAAAATTAACATTCACACACACCGAGAAAGTAAGCTACCTACCTACCTAGTCCTATATTTAAAAAATGGCAAAAAACACAAGCTCACCAACACATTCACTCAACGATTCCCATTCAGACGCCAGGGTGCAAAAGCCTAATACCTAGAGAGCACGTCCCGGGACGCCTCCGACACCCTAACGTCGAAACCTCATACAAACACAGTTAAGGTACGTACCAGTTTCACTGAAATCGACTGACAATGATCGTGACCTTTGCGATATTAATTGGTAAATTGAAATAACAAACTATTTTCGAGTCTCAATTGAACTACGTGTAATTCTGAATGTTACAAACGTAGTTTTCAGAAAAGCTACTCGCGAACATATTCCATGAAGATCTATGTAGCATGTCACAGATCGACAGGAATATGCGTTATTGAATCTAAGTGAAAGAACCGACGCAATTCCACTGCCTAATCGCACACACACACAAGTGGAAAATACGTCGTGCACGATACACTGGCCATTGTCAGCCGCCACACATATATATTATTAAAACAATGTTCCATGTGCCCGTTGCTCTCACCCTCCCGAGTAGCGCCTGGGCACGCGAGAGGATTCGAGCAACGAACAGGGAACCTCAATATCCTGAAAATCCTATCTAAAAGAATTCATTAAATTTTGTAAACGGTCTAATATTTATTTATTCTTCAAATATGACTCTACTTTATCACAAAATTTAATCTGAAATTCTAAATGATATATTGAAATATTGAAAAATATAAAATTTGTGCTATTAATCAAAAAGATTAAAGAAGACTTTAATTTATCTTATTTATGCATTTAAAATCTTTAATAAAATATTTAAAAACCCTCGGACGATCCTTTCAACAAAGCAAAGTTTCGAAAAAATGAAAACAGCACTTTACCAAATGTAAAGTATGCGTAATTACTTTGTTTCAAGGATCTATCCGTCGCGAATCGTCTTTTTGTACGCAAAATCTAATACTTTCAATAAATTACAACTGATTTTAAAATACGTTTTTCATTTAATTTACAAGTAAATTTTCCATTAGAAATTATTTCTTAGTTAATGATAGCATACCAAATTCCGGAAGATTTTTGTCTTCTCGAAATTTGTTGACACCGTTATAAAAATTGATTCATTAAGAAAAAAAACGCGACGTACAAAAAGACCCTACCTAGCTAGGAAACAGATTACTACCCGTGGAAACGCCTGGCGTTATCCACGGTCACTATACTCGTCAAACTCAACTACTGTTCTAATCAAATATAATAATAAAAAAGTTATTTTTTGACTCACTACTTGTTGGGGGGATACGAATGCTGCGTTAGAGTCCTGGAATCAAAAAATGAAACAAGATGTTAAAAAACGATTCGTACAATTCCATCAACAAGATAGTTTATTTGGAAAAATCTCTTTTCTTACTTACATTCTCACCCCCTTGAAGTCAGCGGACGTTGGCTCTGAATCTGAGCATTGATGCGTTGTATTACGTTAGTCTTACTACCCATGTTTTCAATATATCTCAAGCACATTATCATCAAATTCTAATTAATTCGGTAGAGGCGAAACGAGACGGCTAGCGACTGGGTTTCCAAGCCCATAGAATCAACCCCGGATTCTTACGCGAGGCGACACCATCCACCTGCCTGGACGTCGTAACGCCAGGACAGATGCGCCCCTTCGCTTAAAACGTGATTCCAACTCGCGAGTATACACTCCACGAGCTGGCCGCTTTAAGTATAGACCGAGGCCTAGTAACGCTGGCATTATCTGCCAGAGATAGTGCGCTGCGGTCTTTAGGCTGTGAGGTCACCCCTACTTGAAGAGTAGGTGCGGACCTCCACCGTCTCGATCAAACTTCTCTACTAATATGATATCAAATATATCCTAACCTCTAAGATAATGCAACTTTCGATACATTGAAAACAAGGTTGGCTAACGTAATAATGGAAGTGGAAGTTCCCCTCCTCGAGTTACGGTAGCCTACAACATATAAACACGAGATATATAGAATTCGTTTAGTAACATACAACAAACGTATACAATACAATCAATAATGTATTAACATAATTGATTCATAAAAAAATATAAAAAAAGGCCGAAATAATTAGCTTTGAAAAGGTTGTTTCAATCGAATAATCGAACAGTTTCACAATAAGCTTTTTTGCACGATAGTAAATTAATGATAAATTATTCATTTTTCATGAATAATTCGAAACGAAAATGTTAGACAACAAAGTGTAGTTGTAAAGATAGATTGGTACTCACACATTCTCTCTTCCGTGAAAAAGTCACACTCTTCGTGATGAGCAGGATTAATACTTCTACCACGATTAATTACGTTAGCCTTATTATTTTGTTATCAATGTGTTCAAAGCTTAAAGCAGAGGCGAAACGGGACGGCTAGCCAACTGGGTTTCCAAGCCCATAGAATCAACCCCGGATTCTTACGCGAGGCGACACCATCCACCTGCCTGGACGTCGTAACGCCAGGACAGATGCGCCCCTTCGCTTAAAACGTGATTCCAACTCGCGAGTATACACTCCACGAGCTGGCCGCTTTAAGTATAGACCGAAGCCTAGTAACGCTGGCATTATCTGCCAGAGATGGTGCGCTGCGGTCTTTTGGCTGCGAGATCACCCCTACTTGAAGAGTAGGTGCGGATCTCCACCGTCCCGATCGAACTTCTCTATTAATCACAGATATTCAAATCTCTAACAAAATACAACTTTGAACACATCGACAACAAAATTGACTAACGTAATAATCGAAAGTAGTGGTGTGATGTTGTGCGTGAACTTCCATTCTTGTTTCGACGTTCTTCGTTCTTCGATGAATTACTATAGCCTTATTACTCTTGTTTCCAATACGACTACATTACCAGCATACGATAAACGAAACGAATTTAGATATAAAGAAGTAGAGGCGAAACGAGACGGCTAGCGACTGGGTTTCCAAGCCCATAGAATCAACCCCGGATTCTTACGCGAGGCGACACCATCCACCTGCCTGGACGTCGTAACGCCAGGACAGATGCGCCCCTTCGCTCAAAACGTGATTCCAACTCGCGAGTATACACTCCACGAGCTGGCCGCTTTGAGTATAGACCGAAGCCTAGTAACGCTGGCATTATCTGCCAGAGATGGTGCGCCGCGGTCTTTAGGCTGTGAGGTCACCCCTACTTGAAGAGTAGGTGCGGACCTCCACCGTCTCGATCGGACTTCTCTACTTAGACTTGAATATTGGATATGAAAAATATCGCGGGAAACTACATGCTGGCAACCAAACCTAGCTAGCTCCCCATTCCCCATTTCTATCACCGAAAAAAAAAATGTAAAAAAAAGTGAAATACGCTACGAGCAAGTACACCTAGTAATTCGGAAAAAAGTGGTAACGCTATTTGAGAAACCTTTACCGCATGTTGGGACTCTACAGAAATGTATATCAGACCGGTCTGCGCGCTCAAAGAGGAGATTCTACAAATTCCAATGGCCGGGCACGAAGAGGACGGAGACCTAAGGCTTACGATCGTACTTCTGAGCCCATGTGGCATGGCGCATTCGGGGAGACACCATGCGACAATATCTCTACAATTACGATTATACGCGTTAGGATACGAGACCAGAACCACCACCGTCCACGGCAGGAGTCCACCTATACCCTTGTTCGGCGCCACAGTAAGCCAAAGGAATCAAAAGAATCAACCTCCGGGCTGCAAGCAGGTGATTGCTGGGTACCAACCGAAGCCAGCAATCGAAATCGAATGTACCGGGTAGAAGAGCGGGTACATATACATCTAGTGTAGAGATTATCGAACCACATTACCAACATTCCGATAAAATGACTATTCCCAAATACCGACTAAATAATTTAAACGAATTTTAATTATCGCATGACATTGACCTCCAAATGTGGAACCTCGACTGATGTAGGCGCTTTGGGGTATGACCGGCGTAATAGCCGCGGTCTGGTTTGTGCAGGTCTATTAGGCGGGCCATGCCTATGGAATTAGCTTACCCTCCACCAAAATGAGCTAAGCTAGCGACTAGTGGTTTTTCAGGCCACTCGGATTACTATAGTATTTACTAGATCCGTAGATCTAGATACTAGATCCGTACACTGCGGCAACATCCACCCTCTGGTCGTAGTTAACGCCAGTTGAGTGCGTTCCCTCCCTTCGCCCAGGGCAGGAGTTCCGCTTCTGGGTCAAAGGGGAGGAGCGGTTGAAAGAGGCCAGGAACGCTGGCTATGCCAGAAATGCTACCACAGCGGTCATGAGCTGCGAGGTCTCTAAACCTCCACTTAGCTAATTTTGGCTCGTCTATTTTAGACAGGAGGTATGAAATAGCTATGGCAAAGTCGAGTAGCCAAGTCTTTTATGCGATAATTTTCCATGAATCTTTGTTTACAATGGATCCAGCTAGGCAAAGGATAGATGCAAGATGCATCAACCAATGCACCCTGCCCGATACAACAACGTATGTATCGGAAGCGTGACTGGTTAATCCATCTTGCATCTGTAACATCTGCGTGACTCTACTCTAACGCGTATTATACCCTCGAACAAAAACAAATGACTCTACTGCTGGATCGTTTTATCCGAAGTGAAATGGAGGATCGCGCTCTAAGAGATCGTTACAATTATGTCGGCTGATATTAATATAATAATTACGACGCGGACCTGCCGGTAAAACCTCTGAGTGTCGCAAGGGCCTCAACAATAAAGCCCACGTTGCCTAAGCACGGCCAGATTGTGTACGCCTTGTTGAGGCCCAAGACCTCGCCTAATCCTCTAGCAAGGTCGAGCTGTACCATCGCCAGCTCTCCGATCTACCCGACAGAGGGGTACGCGTAAAAACTATCCTTCAAACGACTTGTAACGATCTATGATTTCCATTAAATTCAATGATTTTGACAAATCAAAGATCCATCCATTTCACTTCGTCGCACATACCTACAAGCTTGGCACATGTTATAACATGTATACATTTAATATTTAATCGCGGGTTGAACATATATATATTACAACATAAATATAATATATATAATATATAAATATATTATACATACATATATAAATTATTGTATATATATATATATGTCATATTCTCGACCCGGGGACTCGCTGGGTTTCCCCAAAAAGCCAGCGGCGGAGTAAGTATTTACACCGGGGAAAACATGTAAGGGATGCGGGAGATTGCGGCACATGACGGCAATAGCTCAGTCCCCAGACCGACTGCGACCCATAAGGACCGCAATACTAAGTACCGGAGACTGTATGTTACCCCCATGGGTCACAGAGTATCTCGAGCGAGGCATTGCGGCACATGACGGCAACAGCTCAGTCCCCAGACCGACTGCGGCCCATAAGGACCGCAATACTAAGTACCGGAGACTGTATGTTACCCCCATGGGTCACAGTACCTCGAATCCCAGACAATTTTCGATATCAACGAATGAAGCCAAACGCATATCGGCGAGTGAACTCAATCGGTTATCAGCAAACCCCAATAATGTAAATACATACCATCCACGCACAAATTCCTTTAAAGACATCCATAAAAGGAAATACCCGAGAAGCGGGTGGAAATAAACAAAGAAAGCCAAGCAATCAAACTCTAATGATATTTTTTAATTTTCCCGAACCCTAACAATATCATAAACTCTAAACGTATCCTAATCCCTACGATATGGAAACAAGAGTAATAGGCTATAGTAACAATGGAAGCCATGAATAGTATAGATGAAGACCTGTTAAACACAAAATACAAATTCAATTGATCTCTATTAAGTAACAAGCGAGGAATAAATCAATGTCAGGGTGAAGTGTGGCATTTCATTTATCGCAACTCTAAAACGCAGGATTTTCTGCCGTTTGCATATCGGAAAACATTCATATCAGATCGATACGAATCTCTATTTCTTACTCTATCACGCGAGCAGGGATATATACTTCGCGGTCCCTACTATTATTACAAATTCGAACATTGCAAAATCAGTTTTGCATGGTGCAACGAACACTAATTTCTATCGAAAAAATTACTGCGCGGTCCCTACGTAAAGATACCCCGTCTTTTACCTTGCGGGCCGACGAGGCGTTCGATACGCTATACATACACAAAGTGTATGTCTTCTAACCCGATCGGACCACTACGTTAAAAAAATACATGCTTTGTAAAACGCAGTGGTAGGTTATTAGCATTTAGCGCTCACACACCATCAAATGGCTAAGGCACACGTCGCTACGTTCAGGTGAAGCTACAGTGATTTCCACCATCGTAAGGCACGTCAACACCATGGCTCGCATCGCATTAGATTCTAATACAATGGTCACCATGGCATTGTCGTGCGTACCACCACAGGTGACGTAACTTAATACGTCTTCTTTTTGTGTATGGTACGGTCATACGAAAACGGATACACATGTTCCATTGCTGGAACGGCAAACGAATCGTGTGTTAGGACACACCGCGCGGAATCGAACGTAGCAACGTGCACCGTGATTTTGCGCTAACTGCGATCTTAGAACGTACCAATACGTTTCTTTTCTCGACGTGTAGCGGCCCGGTGGACACATGCTCCACATTTCAAAAACTTTAAACTTGAAATACAGAACTCGAGCAATATTACTCGAAAATCTAAACAACAGAATCTCTAGAATTCAATGTTCGTATGCATTATTGCGCAACTAATTCTGCAATGTCAAACATTTACTTTTATATACGCGGTCACGAGTATAACCATTAAATCTCAGGTTTTACCGTTTTCCAATATGCAAGAAAATAATCCCGCCTTAATACAACGCGTTGGTATTTTTCGCAACACTAAGACAATCGCGATATCAAATTCGCAACGCTAATTTCTCCAACAGAAATGTTTTTATCAATTGATTCGCGAGGCATGCAGGAAGAGTGACAAAGTCTATTGGTGAAGAGATCCGGCTCATCCACCATTTTACTTTGTCATTCACAAAAGCGGTAACTAAAAAAATTCTCTTTTATTTTTTCGCAACGCTAATTCAACCCGTTGAGATTTTTCGCAACTCTATTCGAAAACGCGAATGCCTGCACCACACCAGGGAGAGTTCGTTGCAGCTCGAGCATGGGCGCCTGAAATATCGAAAATGACTCGAAATCAAACGCGATTCTTTTTTGCTGCGCAACGCTAATTCAAGGAACAGAGGAATGAAAAAAAACTACTTTACTTATAAAAATTCTTATGAAATCTTTATATTTTAAAAATTGCCTCAAGTAGCAATAAAATTGAAATGAAATGGAAATCGCGATTTAATTCGCAACACTAAACTAGAAACAATATAAATCGCGAGTATCTTCGCAACACTAACTTTGATCCTCCCTGTTCAAAATCATTTAATACAACGCGTGTTTTTTTTCGCAACGCTACTGCAAATCGCGGATGTGCCCATCTCAGCTGATCGTTGGGGCGGCGAGGCCTGCCCATTGATGCAACTAACTACTTTTCTACAACTACTTCAAATATTTCTACTGACGAGTATAGTGACAAGGTAGTAACGATAAAACGCATGCAGTTGCTGCCCTCTTGAGTGACAGTTTGTCGGGCCTCTTCTTTTTCTTCGTGGTCCGCCGAACATCTGAAACCCTAAACGTGCTCGCAGGGAAAACGATCGACGACTTTCGAGACGAATCACAAGTCTCGAGAGAAGTCGATCGTTCCCCTGGTGCAATCGAGCAGGTGCGCAACGTTTCGAGGCCCTAATCCGCGCGCGTTTACGTTCGCGTCCGCGACCGCGAAAAGCTATGCGAGCAAGAAGAATCGAAGACGAATCATCCATCGAACGTCATGCCTCGTTCGATTTCGATTCGAGAACGATACTTCGAGCTCTTCCAGGAACTGACTACCGGTCGAATCACGGCCTACCCGAAAGAGAAAACGGTAGCCAGCCCCGGCCCCTACCTACTTAAAATTAACATTCACACACACCGAGAAAGTAAGTTACCTAACCCTACCTAGTCCTATATTTAAAAAATGGCAAAAAACACAAGCACACCAACACATTCACTCAACGATTCCCATTCAGACGCCAGAGTGCAAAAGCCTAATACCTAGAGAGCACGTCCCGGGACGCCTCCGACACCCTAACGTCGAAACCTCATACAAACACAGTTAAGGTACGTACCAGTTTCACTGAAATCGACTGACAATGGCAGTGACCTTTGCGAGATAAATCGATAAATTGAAATGACAGTCTATTATCGAGAATGAATTAAATGACGTGTGCAGTTCTGAATATTGCGGATTTAGTTTTTGAAAAAATTATGCGCCAACATATTCCACGAAGATCTATGTAGCATGTCACAGATCGACAGGAATATGCGTTAATAAATCTAATTGAAAGAACCGACGCAATTCCACTGCCTAATCACACACACACACACACACAAGTGGAAAATACGTCGTGCACGATACACTAACCATTGTCAGTCGCCACACATATATATTATTAATACAATATTCCATGTGCCCGTTGCTCTCACCCTCCCGAGTAGCGCCTGGGCACGCGAGAGGATTCGAGCAACGAACAGGGAACCTCAATATCCTGAAAATCCTAACTAAAAGAATTCATTAGTATACGGGCTAATATTTATACAAACTTGCAAAAAAAATTGAATCGAAATTTAAAGGTATTTGAAGATCATTAATAATTCAAAGAATTAATAGAAAACATTAATCGTTAAGCAAAAAGACAAAGATTTTAATTAATTTAATTTAATGATTTGAAATTTTTAATAAAATATTAAAGAACCCTCGGTCGATCCTTTCAACAAAGCAAAGTTTCGAAACTATTGAGAGTACTATACCAAATGTAATGTACTCGAGAAAATAATCCAAGTTAAATTGATATGTGTATATGCTTTGTCTCGAGGATCTATCCGTCGCGAATCGTCTTTTTGTACGCAAGAGACCCAGTACTTCTGAGCAATTCAAAATAATTTAAAAAAACGATCTGTATTGAATTTTAAATGAAATTGAAAAATCAATAATTATCTTAAAGTTAAAAAGCAACTTTATTTCATTTCTAATATATTTGAAAGATAAATAATTATTTTGATAATAAAAAGTGACTTTAGTTAATGGTATACCAAATTACGGAAGATTTTTATCTTTTCGAAAGTTGGTGATACCATTATCGAAACTATTTCATTTAAAATAGAACGCGACGTACAAGAAGACCCTACCTACCTAGGAAACAGATTACTACCCGTGGAAAACGCCTGGCATTTTCCACGGTCACTACACTCGTCAAAAAATCAACTACTAATCAATTGTAGTAATAAAAAAGGCAGTTGTTGGTGCACTTACTACTTGTTGGGGGGATGCGAAAGCTGAATTTGGAATCGTTCTTGAATCGTTCTGGAATCAAAAAAAGGAACAAGATGTTAAAAAATGGTTCGTACAATTCCATCAATAAGATAGTTTAATTGGAAATATATATTTTTTGATACTTACATTCTCTTCCCCTTGAAGACAGCACTACGATGCGTTGTATTACGTTAGTCTTACTGCCCTTGTTTTCAATATATTCAAAGTGCATTATGAACAAATTTTATATAATTCGGTAGAGGCGAAACGAGACGGCTAGCGACTGGGTTTCCAAGCCCATAGAATCAACCCCGGATTCTTACGCGAGGCGACACCATCCACCTGCCTGGACGTCGTAACGCCAGGACAGATGCGCCCCTTCGCTCAAAACGTGATTCCAACTCGCGAGTATACACTCCACGAGCTGGCCGCTTTGAGTATAGACCGAAGCCTAGTAACGCTGGCATTATCTGCCAGAGATGGTGCGCTGCGGTCTTTAGGCTGTGAGGTCACCCCTACTTGAAGAGTAGGTGCGGACCTCCACCGTCTCGATCGGACTTCTCTACTATATGCAACTTTTGAAAATATTGAACACAAGAGTGGCTAACGTAATATTCGATGTTTCCCTCGAGTTAAGGTAGCCTGTAAAATATAAATATTAGATATATAGATTAAAATTCGTTTAGAAACATACGACAAATATATAAAATGCAAATGAATCAACAAATAATTCACGTAATTGACACATGAAAAAAATATCAAAAAAAGGTCGAACCGCGATTAAATATTACGTTGGAAACTACTGTCATTTGAATTAAATAATCGAAAAACTTCACTATGAGCTCTAAATTTGCTCGAAACGCGACCAGTGTGCTTTGTTATTCGTGACGTTAATTTAATAAATATTATATCATGTAAAGCTCCCGTGCACTTGAATTTTTATACGCAACTCTATGTTAATTTTACATTAGTCCATGAAAAAAAAATTAGGAAAGAATAACAGATTTTAAAAATAGCAAATTTAAATAAAAAGCACATTTGGAAATAGCACAATTGAAAAATACCATATTAAAAAAAAAGCACATTTGAAAGATACCATACTTGAAAAATAGCATATTTCAGAAATACCACGTTTGGAAAATAACATATTTGAAAAATAACAATTGAAATATAACATAAAATGTTCAATAACTAAGTTTAATTAGTAACATATACTGCTGGTACTCACATATCCTCTCCTGCTCGAGGAAATCGTATCTCGAACCTGGCTATCGATATATCCTATTGGTGTCGAAGCCTCTTGTTCCCCTCAGGTTCTGTAACATAAAGAACAAATTCGATTAATTTCAATCGACCAGCCGTCAAAGAATATATCCGAATTAATAGAAAATAAATAATCCAAGTTGAATACAAAGTCAAAATTAAACAAACTTGATTCATCGTCAGGACGCAACAGTAAATTATCGCGAGAAGGCAACACGATTCGAGAATAAATTAGAATTAAATAAATTAAAAATTAAAAATAAATAATTCACTTGAGCACGGTATTAATTTTAATAAAAATTACGATAAATAATCTTGACTTCTAGCGAATGATAAAGGCTGATAAAGAACAAATTCGATTAATTTCAATCGACCAGCCGTCAAAGAATATATCCGAATTAATAGAAAATAAATAATCCAAGTTGAATACAAAGTCAAAATTAAACAAACTTGATTCATCGTCAGGACGCAACAGTAAATTATCGCGAGAAGGCAACACGATTCGAGAATAAATTAGAATTAAATAAATTAAAAATTAAAAATAAATAATTCTCTTGAGCACGGTATTAATTTTAATAAAAATTACGATAAATAATCTTGACTTCTAGCGAATGATAAAATATAGAAACGGTACGTACCATGTAAAGGTCCTTGTCTTGCGTCGTAGTATATCCTTTATATGTGTCACTGATAACCGACGCGGTCGACAAGGACGAGGGTGGTTCGGAGATACACGTTACGCACAACCACTCACTTTCACTTTCGTTATCAAACTGAAGTCGCGGCCGCGAGGGTAAGAGTGTCGGTGGGGGACCGAAGGCCCGAATATTGGGGGCTTCCCGGAAAATCGGCGACGCGTCAAAAGTGGGATCGGCGCAAAGGGTAGGGGCGTCGATTGTTACGTGACAAAGGCAGGTTCTTACCTGTTTACGAGGGTCGCTGTGCCGCCTTTTTTTTATTTTAGATGCTATTTCCCTTACATTTAAATCAAGGTTCTCACTTGTCGCCCATAAATTACACTGTCACATATTGACTGTTTTTCTGCAAATTGTTCGCAGGTATACACTAATTTATAATTAACTTATTCGCAATAATTTCCGGCCTACACTCTCTCTCTTATAGCCGCCTTGCCGTCTTGCCGACTCTGTAAACATACGCACATAGAAAAAAACCCATATACACAGGCTCACAAAGCTATTCGAACACCTTTCAAAGCTGTATAACTTTTTTTAAATTGGTCAAAACGACCAGACCTTTCTCGAGCAATTCGAAGAATTGGTTTACCGAATGACGTGCAAAAAAGGTTTTTAAATTCAAAGTTATATTAATTCATCCACGTAATTCTCTCTCAAACTCTTTATTATTCGAAATAGTATAATATGTCAAATGAACGTTATCCTGGTTTTCAACATATTTCTGTTCCCACAGATCGATTCTTGGAACAATTAACTATAAAAAAAAGTGTAAGGAAATAATGCTTATTTATGAAATATTTTTAAATTACAAATTGTGCTATCGTTAAATTATGCTTTAATACTTTCTTACGTACAATATTTCTAGGAATTTTTAATTGTTGATATTAGTATTACTTTTAATGTTTTACATCTTAAAAACAACAATAAAAAAAAATCTGTGGAATTCGAATATGTATTCTGCACTGATGAGATATCATCGCTGGCCTTCTATTTCTTACTCCAGCCACAGTTATAAGGATAATAATAAGTAAATAATTAATGAAACTCACATTGTTGTTTTGTGTTGTTGTTGCATAACGTATGTCTTCCTTGGCAAGTGGTTGGAGGGTATGCCTTAAAAATCGAATTAATACCTGTTACCAATAAATAATAAAAAAGATCAAAATTCAGAAAATATGAACATTAGTGGAATATTATAATAAAAAAGTAAACGAAATAGAGGGGATTTCCGAAAATTTAGGAATTTAAAAAAAAAATCACTGCACTAATTGTTTTTACGAGGATTTCGTAGCAATTAAAGTTTTTCCCCTGCAAATACTTTCTATTCTTGTACTATTCGTCTTGTCTTACTTTATTTATTACAAATAGAATAATTTCAAATCATGCATTAACAATTTCTAAACAAATCGGTATAAAACAATATGAAATATTGTGTCCCGAGAAGGAGCAGAGAAGTCAAATTTTAAACTCACGTATTTCGGAATAAAATGCCGAAACTCTGGCAGAAACTATTGTTCCCGAGTTCTAATGAGCTCGACTTTCGTTTTCTGCCACTATCTGATGACTAGGCGTACTTTAGTTATTTAAACAAACTAAATAATGTGCTCTCTTACATAGTTTCCAAGTTCTCCTGAGCGCCAAGGAAGACTAATGGCTGCTCAGGAAGCCTGCGCGCGCATCTCACTATTCGATTATCGCAATTGGTCCGAATCGAACGATTCGCACGAAATTTTGAAATCAAGACAAATTAGAATGCTTCTCCGACATAACAAAGTATGAAGATAATTGCTTAACTAATTGTTTTTTACAAGAATTTCGAAGCAATTTAAGTTTTCCCCTGCAGATACTTTATATTCTTGATCTACTTGTCTTGTCTTACTTTATTTATTACAAATAGAATAATTTCAAATCATGCATTATAACAAGCAATTTCCAATTTTTTAAGTAAATATATAACTAAGTATTTTTTATTACATATTGTTGTAGCGGATGTTAAGACGAATCTTTTATTTAGTGTTAACAAATATAGTAATAGTTGGTGGAAATAATGCTTGTTTATGAAATATTTGTAAATTACAAATTGTGCTATCGTTAAATTATGCTATAATACTTTCTTACGTACAATATTTCTAGGCATTTTTTGTCCTTGATATTAGTTTTACTTTTAATATTTTACGTCTTAGAAAGCAACACTAAAAAAAATATCTGTTTAATTCGAATACGTTCGTCGGAGAATGTAATAAATAATCGATATGGTTCCATGATGATTCACCTTCTCGCCGACGAGAATTTCCTTAGTGGTCTTCTGCACCGACGAAATACCGTAGTTGGCCTTCTGTTTCTTACTCCAGGCAAAATCTATTATAGAGGGCGGTAGAAGACACCGTATTTTTCGTGAGACACGTTCTCCCGTAAGGCTGGCAGTCTTTAAATATATCTCGTCGGTGCTAGAGCCCCTTACCATTTTGTGTCACATCCTACCGTATCGGAAATTAATTAAAGTGGAACTGATACATAAAGTGGCTCTAGATGGCTCTAGACAGCTCTAGAGCCCCGCGGACGTGAGACAAAAAAATACATTGGGTGATTGGTCTACTTCTATACCTCGTCTGTGGTGCTAGTTGTTAACGATGTCGGTATTTCAGATCGTGAGACACGAAACCACCGACGAGGTATAGGAGTAGACCAATCACCCAATGTATTTTTCTGTCTCACGCTCGGGGGGCTCTAGAGCTGATGAGCACTCTCCTTTCCTCTCTGACCATAGATGTTTATGATAAGAGCACAGACTATATAGATATACGATCGGTGAAATTCGTCGGAGGAACTTTGATACTCGTGTTCTCAACATGGATGTCCTTGACAATCTACATACAAACAGCGTTGGTACTTCTATAAATTGATGTGTTTATCCTTGTTTTTACACCTCCGGATAAAAGAAGAAGAAAAGACTGCATTTAAAAAATTGGAAATGTCAAAAGCCACAGTGACATTTAAAATGTGGTATGGGGAAAATGATATTTGGTATATACACTTTCCTAAACTGAATATTACTCAAACAATTATTTTCAATCTATTATTTTATATTCTTACATATTTATGAGTTATTTATTTTATTCATCTTCCTGCGGAGGCCACCATATAATTCATATAAGTAGTTCTGAAGCTGTGTTCATGGTGCGCAATCTTATATACGCATGCGAACTCAGTACACTACGTTTTAAAGCTATATTCATGCTAGATTCACTTATTGACGCATGTGCACTGGAAATTGGTCCTCGAAAAACGTCAGAGTTTCGCCTCTGGTGCGCTCTGTAATACGAACATTGAAGATGTCGACATCAATTTCGTCTTTAATTAAACAAGATAATTTGCAAATTTAGATTTGTTAGCAGAAATTGCTCATCACTTATACTACTGGAGCTCAATATGATTCTGTGCAGAAATAATCGTGTGGCGCGGTACATTTAAACACGGAAATCGTGTTCATGGCATGTAAAGCCTCAAAACCGTAAAATTTGTAAGAATTATAGTATTTTCACCAGACTGTAGAAGTATGGTAATTTAAGTATGGTATTCGTTTGTATTAATCATGTAGTTGATAAAGATTATTTATAATGGTTTTTGCATGTTCCCGAGGGCGAGTAATTTTTCTGATATTGGTAATACAGAACGGTGAACAAAAATTCCTATACAATGAGAGGGTCTGTGTCTTAAATCCGTACACGAGCTTCCGTGGCGCCACCTTGTCTAGAGGTTTGATCCACGTTCTTTTCTGAACGGTTGAAACGTTGCGTTCGTGTTGAGAAAACGTGACCACAGAGAACATCGTGTGGCGGTCGCGATCAGAAGAACGAGTGTTATGCATGATATTGCATATTGACGTACATTAAGGTTGTCGCGCGACGGCATGCAGTTATCGAAGTAAATAAGCCGCAATTACACGGGTACGGGATTTTTCACGGTAACATAGGTATCCGGGTGCCGGCACATATCAATATACGCGAGCTCGGAGGATTGATTATTGAAAAAATGGCGGCGGAAATGCTAAACAAGAATCGAATGATGGTTTTTAAGAACAAAGGCAAAGATCAAGACGTGAGTATCAAGTGTGCTCATCATTGTGTGTAGCAACCTTGTGCGTCTGGAAGGTTCAGCTGTCGCTCTGAAAGGATGATTACCAGATTACTGCACGCACTAGTTTTTCCAAGATAGTGAAATGTATTTCTGCACTTTTGTCATTTCGATTGCTTTTGCGGAGATTTTTGCGCAATTATTTTCATACACGGCCGCAATGATTTCCAAATCGATTATCGTAATGTTAATCGGTGCATGCGAAACAAGTGAAATGTGTTGTCAATTTTTGGGGTTTTATCAGATAAAATGCGAAAAATGAATCGAGCAATATAATTATTAACAAAAGCATGATGAATTTCATGAAAGTATTATTTTCAAGGCACATTTAGGTAGCTTAGCAACATGTTTCTAATATTTCTACAGTTTTCTTCACGAGAATATATACATATATCTTATATATTTCTATTAACAGTATATTATCAATCTTTAACTGGCTAGTGCACAGGAATTCAAAATTTCTATTACATTTTTCTTACTTATTTTTAAATTATCCTAAAGGAATTGAAAATTACCATTTTAATATAGGAACTAGGCATAATTTATTTAAAAGCACAAAAATTATTTATAATTTGTCTATAAATTATATATTATTGCATATTGTAATACACATTGTCAGTATCGACCACATACATTTACTACAAATTAGAAATTATACGTTATTTGCTCTCTCAAATGTTAATTGCATCGTTGCTCCTCCACAATTAATTTGGAATATCTTTTGAAAGGCTATAACAAAATATGGGACATCGCCAGTATCAACTGTTAACAGTTTAAAATAAAGTAGTAAGTTATAGTAGTAAAGTTATGTGTTATACTTTGTGTTAAACTATTAACTGCTGACACTTGTCATATTTCCTATTTTGTTATAGTATTCTTTTTAAAAGGCACGACAATCATTAAAGGTTAGAACAAACAATTAGTATTAGGAAAGAAAATATAAATAATAGATAATTTGCAGTAGACGTTTGCAGTTGAAACTAATAACACATATTAAAACAAGCTGTAATGTATAATTAATGGATAAATTTTAATTAATTGTGTTGATAGATTAATTGTATTTTGTTGTTATATTAAATGAAGTTACCGTATAAAACTCCTAATAAATAAATATTTATATACAGATTGTAGATTTGCAGCAATAACTTTTGGTATTAATGATTTCTTGTTACGCATAGGATCCGAGTTCTCTATAATTTGCTGACTCGGATAAAGTAAATTCTAAATACACCAATAAATTTTCAATAAATACCATTCAATAAGTAAATAAATAATATATTCATAGTAATACAACATACATAAATTTGTTCCAAATTGAAACTGTTTAAAGGAAGTGTAAACTTACTTTCTGAGATGACTGTGTTATAATTTTAAATAATATTTGAAATATGATTTCATGTTGGACAAGTCGAAGTAAGTTTTCAAATTTAAATTTAAATTTACTTGAGATTATGTACGTTGTAAATTATGTCTCTAATAGTGTTGGAGAAGTAGAAAATTACAGTCATTTTAATTTGTTTCAAATACCATGATTGCTATGTCTTCTATTTAAATGAAACTTTATGTTCCAATATTTTTAAGCGATTAACATGCTGTATATTCTAGGAAATGAGAAGAAGAAGAAATGAAGTGACGGTGGAATTACGTAAAAATAAACGTGACGAGACTATACAAAAACGAAGAAATGTGCCTATTTCAGATCTTATAGGTAAGCTCTATAAACAATGAATAAGTTAACAAGTAAAAGTAAAGCAAAGCTTAACGAATAACATTTTTTCAGATGAAGATAATTTCACAAAAGTTGAATTGGAAGAACTAGTTAAGAAAGCTAACAGTTCAGATTCAAGGGTTCAGTTAGAAGCTGTACAATTTGCAAGAAGGTTATTATCTTCGGATCGTAATCCACCAATTGATCCATTAATTGATAGTGGCATTTTACCAATATTAGTTCATTGTCTTCAACAGCACAATAGGTATGAAACTATTTAAATTTGTGTACACACACCTTTTATAGTATAAAATATTTAATATATCATATAATTTTTCTTTTTACAGACCATCTTTGCAATTTGAAGCAGCATGGGCTCTAACAAACATTGCAAGTGGAACATCACCTCAAACACAAGAAGTTGTAAAAGCTGGTGCAGTTCCACATTTTTTGACTCTATTACTTTCAAGTCAGCAAAATGTTTGTGAACAAGCTGTATGGGCTCTAGGTACGTCACAAAATGTAGACAAGGGGAGTAAGGTGTACTGAAAATCATAGCACAACTGTTACTATGCACTGTTGCAATATACTTTGTTACTATGTACTGTTTTCTAATTTTGAAGCATGATCTAAGTGCCAAAATATTTGAAAAAAGAGAGTAACGAAATTGCAATTAGAGATGCGTTTCCTAGCGATTATGAATTAAATACTGACTACACAAAAAATAGATGCTTACTTTGAAAGTGCGATTTCAGGCTCTATATTTGAAAGGAAATTCTCACAAATCGGTACATAAAATTAAACCTACTTATTTGTAAAAACTTTTTCTATATGCCAAGAATGGTATGCATCGTATACTGTGATTGTCTTGACTGAAAGTGTCAATGAATATTTCCCTATCATTTCTATAAATGAAATATTTCGACTACTCGATATAGTAGACCTTTATACAATTAACACCAAACTAAGACTATAACCGAAACTGTAACTACAGAAACAAAATTTTAATTTCTTGTGAAAGAATATTTTATTCGATTGTTGTCTCCATTGTTTCCAGTGATAGTCGTTAACTGAGAAAATATTCGATCAAACTCCGCGCGAAAGACAGGCAGGCAGATTCGATTACCATTCTCGTGTCATCGTTTGACGTCACTGGTCACAAATGTGTTATATAAATTTCATTCATCTGTAGATACTAGTTTTGACCTTATTATGGAAATATTTGAAGCTGTAATAATAGCCTCGTTTCTATTTAGCTCACAGAATGTGGAATTAACACTCACGAAAGGGACAATCGTGGTAGCGTGCAGTACACATGCACATTTGCCAATGGAATAATCGCACTGCGTGTATATGTGACACTGCAAACACTTGCGAATAGAATGGTTACAGTGGCGCAATACATGTTACCGTTAACCATGTGTACAAGCTTGAACTTGTAGGTGATTTCTTGAAAACAAATTTGTGTATTACAAAAAAGATATTTACCTATTTTCGTTGAAAATTTAATAGTATAACTGTTACTGCACTGCTGTGGATATTGGTGAATAATAATTAGGTTTAATATCATATGACGATTGTGAGATTTTTAATTCTTTTATACAGAGCCTCAAATTGTAATTGTAATATGTACAAAAAAGAGTACACATTTCGTCTTACACAAATAATTTAATTCTAACTTTTACTATGTTTGAATTTTGGCATCGGGGTTCAATGGGATTTTATTAGAACAGTTAAACAATTAATAATGCTAATCTCTTATCGATACACGAAGTTATGTATCACTTTTAATGTGTCAGGAAATTAAAAAATATATACACAATTTAGTTTTGTAGTCTTTATTATGAAACATTTTAAATTATGAAGAAACTAAAGTAAACCAATTTTTGGTATAGTGTATAATATAAGTAATAAATAATTTACGTTGCAATGTATTTTCAGCACATAAGTGTTAAAGATTCGTGTTCTTCATAATTTATCTTAAGTGTGTAATATATGTATACTAAAAATATTCTTTTTTACAGGAAACATTATTGGAGATGGTCCAACGTCTAGGGATTATGTTATTGCCCTTGGCGTTGTAAAACCATTGTTAACATTTATTAAACCAGATATACCTATTACTTTTTTACGTAATGTAACATGGGTAATCGTGAATTTATGTAGGAACAAAGACCCACCACCACCTGTTCAAACAATTAAGGACATTTTGCCTGCACTTAATGTACTCATACACCATACAGATATTAACGTGAGTGAGAAACATAATACTTAACACGATGACTGCCGTGGTTGTCACTGCTGACCGGCACTGAATTTTCCAACGACGCCATGGTGGTCATAACTGTCCAATTATTTTTTATTGTTAATATTATAAACTCAAATATACACACATTTATATGATATGTTTCTACTATGGACAATTTCGGCAGTGAATGTTCAAAATATGTTCGGCAGTCAACGTGTTCGTATATTTGCGAAACATTATTTTTGAGATACTCTATTGCATCATTTGTTTGTTACAGATCCTTGTCGATACAGTTTGGGCATTGAGTTACCTCACTGACGGTGGTAATGAACAAATTCAAATGGTCATAGACAGTGGTGTCGTGCCGCGTCTTATACCGCTTCTGTCGCACAAAGAAGTTAAGGTACAAACGGCTGCTTTGAGGGCAGTTGGTAACATAGTAACGGGTACAGACGAACAAACACAGACTGTATTAAATTGTGACGCGCTTGCGCATTTCCCTAATTTACTGAATCATCCAAAAGAAAAGATCTGTAAAGAAGCAGTCTGGTTCCTTTCTAACGTGACGGCAGGTAATCAATCACAAGTTCAGGCTGTTATGGATGCTGGATTATTGCCACTTATCATTCGTAATTTAGCGAAGGTAAGATCACGTTCTTCGTGAAATTGTTAAGACCAGTTACACTTAATAAGTGTGCTTAATATTCGATTAATGTACTATTTCTGGTAAAGGGTGAATTCCAAACGAAAAAAGAAGCAGCATGGGCAATTAGTAATTTGACGATCAGTGGTAACAGAGATCAAGTTGTACAGCTTATACGAGAAGGCGTCATCGAACCTTTCTGTGACCTCCTTTCTTGTAAAGACACTCAAGTTGTACATGTTGTTTTAGACGGTATACATAATATGCTCAAATTTGCTGGACCCGAGGTCGAGCACTTGGCTAATATGATTGAAGAATGTTCAGGTTAATGTTCTTAATATTTCAATTATCTTCTTGTACGTTTATAGAGTGCTAATACATGTCGTTTAATATGAATTTTTACAGGTTTGGATAAAATCGAAGCTCTTCAAAATCACGACAATGTAGAAATTTATAAATTAGCATTTGATATCATCGAGCAATACTTTTCTGAAGAGGTATGGTATTTATTTTAATTCTGACATTAAATAACAACACATGTATGTTGAATAACGTATGTTCAATGATATTTTAGGCAGATGAAACGAACTTGGGACCGCAGGTCGGAGAAGGTACATTTGAATTTGATCAAACGTCGACTATTCCCAGTGAAGGTTTTAAATTCTGAGAAGGCCTCCATTATTTCTCATCCGATCGTGCCGTCCCCCGACAAACTCCACTATGGAGCCATTCTGCTTACCCTTTCCTATTCTTATGTCTTATTCTTGCTCCAATGACAACACGTGGCGTTATCAGTATGCCACCGCTGAACCAAGAATCATGTTTCTTTTTGCTAATCCAAAGGTATGACAGTGACTATTTGCCTGGTAAAGGGGATATCAAAACGAAACAGGAGCAACAGTTACGGAGGGGATGTGTTTCTTACTGAAACAGGAGAGAGTCTGTATTCTTTATTTTTCTTTCTGATGATTCTTCAAAGGCCGCATATGTTACCTTTTCCCTTCTTTTGTTCTTTTTTTAAATCACAAATACTAAAAATTATTGGCGGAGCAGAACTTAGCCGGACGCAGCTAGATGTACGCAACGTACCGACTAAATTATTTTAGTGAACTAATTAACTTGCTCTCTAAAGAGACGGGCAACTGGAAAAAAGTAAAGACCTTTTTATTGCTTAATCATGCTGCTGTCCATTCTAACTCGAGATGAGTCTTGGTTAGCGATGTTACATTTATAAAACAATTCGTGTATATTTTAGGCATGTTAAATTTATAATAATATTGATTACTGAATAAATGAATCGATTGACTACTCTTTATTAGTCTAATTCATGACTATGAATTATTATTTCTGTAAGAAAAACAAAATGAACAATAAAATTATTATGTAAATTCGGCAATATTTACTGCCGATCTTTACTTGGACATTTCGTCACGTGATGGATTGCAGCTTAAAGAGGACTTAACTGCACGACATACGGTAGTGTTATTATAAAATTTTTTTTTTATTAACTACGTTGTTACAATTACGATTCAGGTGTAAATTCAATTGTGGGATCATTGAATGGGTGAACATCCTCTGCATAAAGGTTCTCCGGAAGCGTATCTTCGTCACTGTTCGCTAAATAGGTAGGGAAATTTGGCGAAGTGCATCTTCTGTGAGGAAGGATCGTATCGTACAAATATAACATGTTGTTTATCTCTCCTGGTATATTCTGACCTAATACCCACAGTACATTATACTTGGTGTTTATTCGTAATATCTGCAACAAATATTTGCTAATGGTAATATTAGTTCTTTCGTTAAGAAAATCAGTTCATAAAGTGAACTTCCTTGAAGCATTAACCCCAATTTAATTTATAACAGAATTGTCAAATCTATGGGTGATTATATTTTTTCCAACGTAGTTAATTCTATAACAAATTACATATGTTTTACAAGACATGTAACAAAATTTATGTAATTTATACTTTTTCCTTTAGAGAAACATTCATGATAGTTAGAGGAAAAAAGAATTTAATTATTTGGTAATCCCTAATACTGAATTTCTGATAAATGAATTAAGTGCAACAATATTTTGAGTAAGTGCAATCATACTTGTGCATATTACATAATAATACCTAAATATTTTTAAAGAAATATAAGAGCATTCATAATGTATCACATTTTTTGTGGATTACTATTTTCTGCCATCTAATAAATAAATTTATACACTTACTGTTGATGAAAATTTATAAAGACAACTTAAAACATAATATTGCATTATTGCAATGAAAGTATGAAAATCGTAAGAAGTTTTAAATCATTATTACACACTCCGTAATAAAACAAAACATTTTTTGTTTTGTGCGTTCAATACGCAATAGAAGTTGCACTTGCTTTACTTTATGTTACCATGTTTTTCATCTTCAATGATACAAGGAAAATATAATTTTTAAAATAGATTTATATTATTATTTAAACCTTTCAATAGGTGGAACATGTAAATATTCTTGATATGAGAACTCATTGCTAATACAAACTACTACTAGTGCTCGTTTATTTAATAAATTTTGTATCGTTAAAGATTTATATTATTTAATGAATACTATCATTTAATCACATTTGTTGTCATTAGATAAAAAATGTTAATACTTGAAATATAAGAATAATAGCTCATTGAAGGTGGTATTTTACTTTATAATTAAAACAGCTTAGATAACATTGTTCAACAAATTATAACGTTTTATCGAATTTGTAATATTTAATGGGTGTTTTTAAAATAGTTTTTTGTGTCCGTTGAATACATTTTTTTCCATGTACAATTTTAATAATAAAAGCTGGACATTTTTCACTTCAGAGATGTTTTGTTTTCTTTTGAAGGAAATGGTACAGCTAATGTTGCAGTATTTTTTTTCTTAATTGATTTCAAAACAATACATGGGTGAAACAAAATTCACAAATTTGTGATTAGTGATTAAAACTCGGTAAGGAAGGTCTATTTAAAGTTAAAAGTTCAAATATATGTTGAACACTGTAATCGATGAAAGTTATTTCTTGATTGAACATTTTTTGTTGGTCATCAAATAAATAAAACAGTCGTAACTTACCCTTACACCTTTGAGAATACGCATACGATTTCCCATGTGCCCAGGCATCTTGGTACCAGGCACTACCCTGGCCATTGCGCCTCCAGAACCAATATTACCTCCTCTCCTATGTGATTTCGTTACACCATGACTTGCAGGCATACCTTTGAAGCCCCATCTTTTCATGACACCTTGAAAACCGCGATCTATCCTACATTTATAGAAAATGTTTTAATTAGATAGTGCGGGAATTACGTATTTAACATATAACAAAAGGATAAATTAAAGATTTACGTTTTTCCTCTAATATCGATATATTCTCCTGGTTTGAAATGAGCTGCACACAAAGGAGTTCCTGATGGTAAGGCAGCATTTGGCGTAACAACAAACCTCATAAGTGTTCTCTTTGGTGTAATTCCACAAGATTCGAATATTCCATAGTACTCTTTAGTAAGCTATAAATATAAAACAAATATGAGCAATAAGCTCATAGTAGTGAGTCAATAAGCTCATTATTAGCCATTGCTGGAAATCTATTCAATACTATACCAAATATTTATCTGAAACTTACTAATTGTGGGTCTATATTCTGAGCACCTATTACCAGGCAACCATTCTTATTTTTCACTTGCTTATGCCTCCGTGATCCCATAACTGGATTGTATTCTTCTGGAGGTATATATTTGACAACTTCATTGTCTATAATCTATGGAAAACAATAACCAGTATAATAATTTAAAACAAGTTGACGATATGAATAGCAACGTGCCAGTTTTTTCTATTAGATTCTTAAAAAAGTTTAAAACCTATAGTCGTATGCCCTTATCTCGATGAATGCTTCAAAAAGATTTAAAATTTTTATATTTGTATTATTTGCTAATAATTGTTGACTCTACAAGTTTTATCATGTTAAAAAATAATTCTCTTTTATTAATTATGAACTCTGATCTTATATTTTTGATTAATAACGTATACATGGTTGCAGTAGTTGGCACCTGTATCAAAGTAGATGTTACTTTTTTTCCATTCTTAAGCCACATTGGATACACTCCTAATTTTTTCCCAATTAGACCAGTACGCTTTGTTGCTCTTGTCCATTCGCCTTCTGTTTGAATTATGTCTTTATTTAGTGGAGACTCCTGCATCATTATTTTGGAAGCTACAACTTCCGAAAGGAATTCCCTATTCTCTTTAGTAAGTCCCTCATCGTAGAGCTAATAAAGAGACCAGTATATTGTATTGCATTTATAAGGTAGGAATCCAGTAAAATGTAATATCTGTTACATTCTGCATACCACACGCGTTGGCTTTGGAAGCCACTCCGGATGACGTTTCTTTGGAGGAGGATTCATTTTGTGAGCGTTAGAAACTGGGATCAGGTTGACACTAAAATTGATTATGACATTACTGAATAACAGTAAAATAATAATATATAATAAATAAATCTGTGTAACTAATACATTATAAATATGCAATATAATATATCAATAAGTTAGGTTACCATTATGTTGTTCGCGTTTATCGTACCTTGGTTTCAAACATTTCGTAAAAAGTTGAAAGTTCTGAAAAGTTTTTAGAACTGATGCCATGATTATTAAAGATTAAAAACTGTCTCCGGCAAGTTGCAAGTGTGGTATGTTAAGATAACCTTAAAATCGAATGTATACAAATGATTAAAGATCGAGTTAAAATTAATATATAGCAGACAATTATCTAAAAATATTATTACTTTTCACGTTTAGAAAAGAAAGTATTAAAGTACGGTAATGTTTCTTTTCATAATTCTGTACATTTCAGCAAACACGAGACACATTTAAATCGCTAGCAGAAGCACTGCGATGTGAGAAACATAACAAGAACACATGAGATGGTATAGGAGATATCATTCAGTGTAGATTTTAAACAAAGTTAGAATACAGCTAAAAGTTATATAAACCATAAATAAAGCATGTAAAATTATATATTGTTAGGAAGCTTTATTTTTTTATGATTTTCTTGTTGCGAGTCGATATTTTCTCTTTTAAAAAATAAAGAGCTTCCTAAATTTCACAAAATGTTTAATCTAATTCCCTCCCTTATCTTGAAACCAGTGAAAACAATTTTGTGCAGATAGATGGCAAACAAACAGTACTATTACCATTAGAGTTACCAGAGTGGTCAAAATAACCCATGTCAGATCTCTAGTTTTATAATTATAAAAACATAAAAGTGCCTTTGTAGAAGTTTATAGAATAGATTAATTTATCTATAAGTAAACTACTTGGAAAGACAATCGAGACCTCAATAAACAGATTTTTGTTATTTATACAATGAAATCAAATTCAATCACTTCGATTGTTTTCAGTAATTCCATTATTACCAGATTGAGTGCCATGTCGGTCATATAGCGATGACTGATATAATTTTTTATTCCTTCTTTTCGACTTATTTTTGCTATGAGTATTGATATCACAATATTGTGTGTGTAAGATATGCCAACTATTATAAATTTTAGTATGTATATTATGTATACATATGTTATCATAAACATGCTGGTAAACACTCTGATTTCGGTATGATAGCAATTGTGATATTGCATATCAGTGTCGGTATTTGCTAACGTAATAATCGATAATATCGACAGCGGTTTGACGTCAAATCGGTATTTTAGTATTTTAGGGTTTTGAAGGTACAACCGAAAAATATCGGTATTTTAAATTTCGGCGGAAGTCCCTGGTGCAAATAGAATGATTTTGGTGACGCCAAGCGCCGCGCCGTATGATCCTCCAATGGTGGAAGGAGACGGGCGGTATTAATTCGAAGTAAAAATGTTCTTTCAGTGTCACCTTGGCGAGAGAGAGTCTCGGGCCCGAAATGAATAGCGAATGGATTTGGAGACAATCGCAAAGGGGGAAAAAGAGCGGTCCAACAGGGCTGGGAAGGAGGTGCGGTGGGGGCGGTGGAATTGCCTGAACTGGACAGCACGTGGACTACCTACTTTTATATCGCTCGGGAAATAATGGGATTCCCATCATGAAGTGGATTTCCCTCGGGAGCCAGTGGACATCGATGCACGCGTCAAGAGATCCTACACCGCCCCCGTATCCTATCGGTCTCTTGCAGCCGGCCGACGTTCATCGTGCTTGTCCACCCTCGCTCGTTCACCTGTCCGGCCACCCCCACCCTGAACGTGTCACAACCTGACGCGCCGGCTCGGTTTTCGAGGAATTGAAGATTTTTTGGTGAAACATATGTATGAAATGTGTAACGCAGGTACATATGTGTAAACGGATGCCAACAGTAATTTTTCAATTCGCAGACCGCAAACACTGGTACAGTGACGTCTCTATACATGTGAAAACTTCGGGACCGAAGAGTCACTGTACAGACCCTACTCCTTGATCTTTCGTTGCCAGCGTTGAACGTAAAAAAAGGATAGCGGGTAAACAAGTTGTCAACGAAAATTGTCGAAGCTTCATCAAATTAGAATTTTCAGGTTGGATAACGTTGTGGACGACTTACGACGATGTCGGCACAGACGAAATGTGAGAATAGTCCTTATTCGCCCAAGAAAAGGCGGTAGATCTTACGCAATTTTGTGGCACGAAGTTGACTGCCTTACCGACCTGAAAATTAAGGACTGATTGAAGCGTCCCCTTCTTATGGGCGACTGCCGATAGAAGAACCATTCACTGAAGTGGTATTGGATGGAAACGGGAAAGTGTAAATGTAGTCGGGGCTTTGTAGACTCATTTTCATAAGATCAAAATATATATCACACCTTAGGAAAATAACGTGATTTCGGCGTTTACCTTGTGGCGATAACGCAAAGAGGTCGGCTGAGAATCGACTGAGCTCAAAACGTGAACAGTGTAACAAGTAGCTATACTATATATTCCTGTTCTTTAACTAGAGTTGAAGTTTCATTAGTAATCACGAAAATTCTATACAGAACTTCGGACAAGCTTACAATCTTTATAAATAATGAGATAAATAATTCATAATTTTGTCAGAGAGATAAATAATATTGTTTATATACAAATACTTAGGAAATCTACAATAGTATAAAATATAGTATAATATATCATTGTAATATATTATAATTATAATAATTATATTATAAAATATAGTAGAATGTACAGTTGTTCGATAGCAGTACATTTTAATCTTGAAACCTTGGAATTAAATTGTAAAGCACGATAGGCAGCGAAACAAGCGTATTATTATCTTTTTAATTTTTATGTTCGAATATAAATTTGAAAGGAACTCAAGGATAACGCCGAGAAATCGTATGATACGTGAAAAAATTACTCGAAGGGGTTTCCAGGGTTTCCCGTCATTATTGCCGTTTCTCTTTCATCGATTACATCGGAAGAAAAAGGCGGAGTTCTCTGGACGGTGGAACTTGATAAAGGCTTCTATCCGTGCTGGAGCGGCAAGGAGTGGGCAGTAATAAAATAAATATGTGCGACGGCCAGTGGCGTCCCTCCTCCCGAACCACCACCACCAGCATCACTACCACCACCAGCACCAGCACCACCACCAGCACCATCACCACCATCACCCACACTACCACCACCTTAGAGGGAAGCGGAGCTTGGAACTCGCGTGTGTTGCCGGGTAATTGATTTCTTTGATAGCAGCCACACGAAAGGAACATTGTAGATGCTTCGGCTGCTAGCGGAGGGGATGCAACCCCCTTCGCGATCTACCATCCCCCGGATCAATGGATATCTCTGCGCCGGACAAGCCCCTCCAGCTCGGCGTCTTCCCTCCGAGGATGACCAATAACAAACACCGGCGCTTCTCTCTCTCTAATGGAGTTTTTACCGATAAAAAATTCACTCGGCTTCCTCCTTTTGCCTGGGGACCCTGTCGCCTTGGTTCCTCTCGGACACCGGCCGGCTCCCACCCCCAGGACATCCCGTTTTCTAGGGGATACTTACATGCCGACACCTTTGGCCCGTTCCGATGTCTCGTCGAGAGTGCCCCGCTGGCGGTGCACCCTGTCTCACCGGGGACGGAGCTGGGTTTTGCTCCACGAGCCTGGAACTTTGTGGATGCTGAAAGAGTCCTTGGTAAGCTTCTCGAATATTTTCAGAGGACCCGAAGCGAATATTTCAACGCATTCCGCCTCATCTTCTCGGGGACGCGTCTTTTCACTTTTCGGGCTAATTGACCAATGTATGAACACCTATTATGAAGCGTGTTGTTCAAGAAATACTATTATAGCTCGCAGGTTTATTATATCTATATCATCTTAAGGCACACTAGTCGTCGATGCTAGATAAAACTCGAAAAAAGAGATGACAGTCTTCTAAAAGAAGAAGGTGAATGACACTACAAATTCAATTTCCACCGTAATGCAATTGAGAAGCTTGTAGTTCGTTGAGACAATATGTTCATCACAAGCGGTGCCTGCGTTGGTGAACAAGATTTATTTACGAAAAAGTTACATTCGTTTAATGTCACTGTCAAAAATCAGACACTCCATATGCAACAATGAGGAGTATTCTACATATTTTCAAACTCACGATTCGTATCAAAACATTCAGATGAAACAACAGTAATGTACGAATTAAATTCTGAATCATAAAAGTAGCGTAGTTGTTTTGCGAAAATAATAAGCATTTCGTGAACTTCGAACGCAAAGCTTGTGAAATTTAGCCTAAAAAACAAATGAAAGCCTTGTGGCTTTCCTTGAAAAAATGTTGGCACAAAACCAACCATTCTCTACAATTCCCGTTCTCTTCTTCACAGGGCTACATAGTAGTATACATAGAACATTTACCGAACATGATCGCCCATAGGAAATTCTTTCAACCCTTACATATATGAGAGACACACAGTAAATGCAAACTTGCGATTTTCTGTCACACGTTCGTAACAGTTCATAATTGAACAGTCATCCAGTCAAAAGATTAATAAAAAATATAGATCAAACGAGTACCCTATTGCTCTGATGTGCAGGACCATGGGTACCTGTCAGGTTATGCGAAGAGAACAACATGGACCCGGGAGGATATGCTAGGTTATGATCATTGGTCTAGTTCTAGTTCATTAATCAAAAACAAATATGAACGAATGTATTGTTGCTCAACCTTAGTGTGCAGGTCTATGGGTCCTTTCTAGTTTATGGTTGTCGCTAACAGAAAGACAATTGATTAATCAAGAATAAAAATAAACGAATCCACTGTTGCTCAACCTTGATGAGCAGGTCCACGGATACCTGCAAGGTTATGCAAAGCGAATAACACGGACCTTGAGTGGGGTGGGGGTGTAGTTTGCGGTGGTGGTCGTCGCTAAGATGGAGAGTTGGTTGGCTTAGTTCGTGGAACAGCGAGTTGGTGGTGCTGACGGCATGTATCGATTGTTCCGCGATATAATGCCAGCCACGCACATATGCGACCACGGGCGCAGTGCTTGTGCGAACCGGTGAATTTGTGTGCCCAACACCAGCGCGACGCGTCTTTTCCAGCGTGTTTTATTCAGCCAGTGCCCCACCAGTTGCTACGTCCCGACCTGCCGAGGGGTAGGTAAGTTCAGGCAGGCTGCCCTCGCTCCTGTTTTTCGGGCTGGCTCTCTCACCCCTTTGCCACTCGAGAATCTCCCGGAGAGGGACTCATTTGTGCGTTTGGGTTTACACGAACGTTCCGATTCTTTTGTCTCTTCGGGGACTCGAAATTGGGTGGGAAAGTTTGTATATTTTATTATGTCAATGGGAAGAGTGTCCTGTTCCTGGGGATTCGGGAAACAAAACGTATGGGGATGCCGTTAGAGATTCCTCGAATCCGGGATAACTCGATTCCCACACCAGACGGAACGTTAATCAATTTATCTGACAACGAGAGTCGGATTGCTTCCGAGAAATTATAAAATGGGCTGACTGGAGACAGCAGGCTCGTTCTTGCTTATATAATTGATATAATACTTAAAATACTTTTACAAGCATTGTAATCGTAATTTATTTCTCGAAGCTGGTACAGATCTGAAAAAGCTTGACAATAAAGCTGTAGGATCAAAGGTTTTGTGTTATGCAAGACACTGGTGAGTATCTTCGTAAAAATTTAATATTGCCTTTTTATTATCGCCGACAATAAGAAATTTTTTATAGAGCCCCAGGACTACAGTCTAACACAAAAATGTTCTAAATAAGAAAAATATCATGAAATTCAGACGAGCATGTACAGTGTTTTTTGAATGCGAGGGCACTATTTTGTTTTGTCGCTATGTTCCTCTACAGTGTTTGTTGTCGGTTGTCACTTGTTTGTCGCGTAGTTTCCACGCTGAAAATTCAGCCTGTAGAGTTTGAAGCTTCAGCAACGTGTTTTAATCATTGAAACACTTTATGAAAAATATCAAAAAGTCTAAATCATAGAGAAATTATTGTGACATCCGTGAAAAAAATTGTTTATCTTCTTGAAATTACTTATTTATAGTATATTTATTAACACTAGAACTACCAAGCACTAAATGCAATGGCATACATTGCCTTATAATAACATGAAAAAAATATTTGGTATGTTTTCCTACCAGTTTGGTTTAAATATCTACTTCGATAGAGAAGTTTATTAAAAAAATTTCTCATGGAAACATATTTATAATTTCAATATCTCTAAAAGACAAAAATTAGGAGGAAGTCAGGAGGAAGTTAGGAAGAACATTCAAGTAAAATATTTTGTAGATATTGTGAGAGATTTAATGTAATGCTTTAATGTAAAATTCAATGTATATAGTTTGATGGTAATAATAAAATAAAAAATTTGGAACCGGTCGTTTGACCGGCTGCGGTGGGTCTAGTGTTGACAAGTCTATGACAGATTGTCCGGTATAGTGAAACGTGTGCGTCTAGGGTAAAAGTTGACGGCGAAGCGAGTGCCGTCGAGAACGGAGGTTTGAACAAACGAAAAAGCTGCATTGAATTGAGGAATAAGCCCCGAGCGAGCAGCCATTACCCTCTGGAAGGTCCAGCCTGTCGAGGGAGTCTGTGCTCGAAGGAGGTCGACAAGCGAGTAGCGTCGGCGCTGCCCTTGCAAGCTTCCTCGTGTATTGATCCTCATAATTCGGGGGTTGGAGGGCGCCGGGGGTGGCAGGGAGGGTTGAAGAGGGTTGAGAGACGGCTGGCGGGGCTGGAGCCCCACCTCGACGGCCGAGAAACGTATGCGTCGGGGGGTGGTTTGGAACGCCGGAAGAAAGGAAGGAGCAAGGAAAACCGGAGTAGGGTGACTCCGACCAATAATAATCCTGCCACGTTATGATAATATCATATCATAGCGCCGCTCATATCCAGCTACTTTATGATTGGAAGCTCGTGTCATCCAATCAGGTTGCGTGACCAGTTTCACTCATACTCATATTCATACGCGCGCCCGCTTCTGCGTAGATGAAAACACACCTCTCGGCGAGGCTTGGCTTACGGTTCTGGCCTTTGCGGTTCTTGCACTAACGCACGGGCGTTAGGCGAACCGAAAGCTCTTTGCGCTCCTCTGCGGACTCCTCTTTGCGCTCCTCTGCAAATTTTTCCATTTTTTTTCTATCTATTTTTATGCGCCAGTAGGTGGAATAATTATATCATTTTCATCCTATCAAATTTAATCAGAGCGGAAACAAATTTGTGCCTATAGTTTATTTTATTTTTTTAATCTGAAGTTTTTCATATTTATACTTAACGTTTTATCTAACCCATTTCTGCTATAATTTTTTAGATAAGATTGCAGTTCGATTGTAGGGAGTATTTGAAAATATGCGAACTAGATTTCATTTGAAGAATATCATGTACTGTTAAAATAAATGCCCACTGAATGAAATTTTTTCATATTTCAAAAATGTCTAGATACTGTAAACGCATAAAAAAAATCACCGCAGCCTGGTAATAAAATGTACAAAATGAAAAATCTCAATCTTGTCCCCGGATTTCAATCCGATCCTGTGCACCAGAGCTGATCAGCACATTTACTATAGCGCGACTAAAATTCTTGCAGTACTGCTTGATATTGCGCGCGGCATAGTATCGCGCGCGCACAGCGCGATCATTTTCACTCTTTATCCCGGGTCCCATCAAATTCTCTGTTCAGCGAACACGAACGCACCCCTGCAACAATTCAACCCCGGCCAAAGACACCCCGGATGCATGTATTCCAGAGCGGGCCGGGGGTGGCGTTCTCCTTTTCCCATCGATATTTCTTCCCCCCACGATAAAATTCAACCTTTCAGCCGGCCAGTGTTTTACGGCCAATAGGAGGTCGGCAAGAGAATCGCAATACACGTAGCTATGGCGTTTTATTGCCGCTGGAAATGGCCCCGTATATAGCTTTCCGAGTATGCTATCGGAGGTTATTGATCCCCGCGTCCGTCAAGGAGTCCCCTGGTCTTCCAGTACCACCGCCATCCTTCGGCCACCCTTCCACACCCCCCGCCCCGGGGGGTTGCCCGAAGAAACTACCCCTACGATCATCTCGCCTGGCCACGCTGCATTTTTCAACGAGACTCAGCTGTGTGTCCAGGGCCTGCAGGAAAATTGACGTGGACAGTGATAAGTTTGGCAAGGGTTGGCTGCTGCGAACCGCGTCGTTGTCGTCGTCGTCGGCCTGAGAAATGAACACATCGTTGCGGCTCTCTTTCTCTCTAGGCGCCTGCGCCCTCCCCCTCCCCTATCGCGACCGTACGGAGAGACTTTCTTGTCTCGTTCGCGGGTAAAAATTCAATATTAATAACGAGGCGGGCTGAAGGAACGTCCGCATTGCGCCAACGCCATAAACGCTCGCCCGCGCTCTCGGGGCTAGGAAGTCATAAGCCCGACCAATCGCTGCGCCCCGGAGGGTGAGCGCGATATGATGGATTTATGGATCTAATAAAAAGCGCAGGCGGGATTGGCCCTCGCGGAATATGACGGGCGGGGCTGCCGACACCCCGTTCAACGCAGCCACAACCAAGTCACCCCCTCGTCCGGCTTCCTACCCCTTGCAACGACCGCGAGAAGGGGAAGTCGCCTCGAGTGGGGATGCAATCCTGATGTATTTCGCCTTCTCCAACCTCCTCCCGCTTCCTTGCCACCCCCTTTCGCCCTGGGAACAGGTGAGACTTGAGAAGGGGCGAGATCGCGCTTTCCCCGTGGCAAATGGACTTGACGGTTTGGGCCAGTTTTACCAGTTGTCCAAAGGGTGTCCGCCGTCACTATGGATTTTCGAAAACCCCGCGGCAACGGCACACCGACCACTTCGAAATTAACCCTTTGAAACTCGAAGCTGTTTTAACTCCAAAACGAAACGTTTCTTCCGACCTAGAACATTTCCCTTCCATACATATATATTTTTTCATGTTATGCGTACGAAAATCGTACAATACTGAGATGTTTAGTATCATATATATAGGTCGTCATATGTTTATATTATTCACCATTGAAAAGTATTTTAACGAAAAATCGCAGAAATTTTAAAAAGGTCAGAAGAGGTTGTGGAATGAAAGGGCGATTACATATTTTATTTTTAGAATTTAAATGGTACAAGAGTAAACGGCACGAACTTATGGGACGACCTAATGATTTATTAAATACAAACAAATTTATCAATGTAACAAATATTTTTAATAATGATACAGCAATTTTTAGTGGTGCCTCACAGTCACCATTCGAGTGCTAAGGGTTAGACGACCAAACGAATCTCCTCCCCTAAAACATTCTAAAGGGTCGTCTGAAAACTGCGGCTACATGTTTCTTTTTTATAAGACGTTTTTTTTATTGAAAATATGATCAGTTGCAATTATACGCGGAACAGAATGTTATTCACGAATTATTCACGATCATTTCACGAATTGCAACTCGAATATCGTTTTTTTCGGTCATTAATTGTTCGTGGCTCCTCAGCACAGACTCAAATTTTCAAAAAATCTGGCCTTTGAAAACTACTCTGGCTTTTTGAAAACGTGGCAATTTGAAATCTGCATTTTGCGAAATTTCACGCGGGTGGAGTTTCGATGGCAAAAACTGAACGTTTCCTAGAGTCGCGTAGCGTTTTCGTAATAAGTTTAAATAATGTGGAGGCATTATTGTTGCAATGTATACTTGTCCATGGTTGAAATTGTACTACAACGCCTTCTACTAAAACGAAACGGCTTACGGTGTAAACATGGCGTGTAAACGTTACGTGTCATGCAAACAAACATTGTAAGGCAGTGTTGACCTAGGGGTCACATTTGGATGACCTTTCATATGCCCTCGCGTATTTATGATGACGTCTAACGTTTTAGGACAATAACGGTGGAAGGGTACAGTAAAAGTAAGCAAAGGACGAAATGTTTACAAAAGTATTAGGTTGAGTAATAAGTTTGCATGCCCTTTTTGACCGCAATGTATAAACGTATCAAGTGGAGGACAGTCTAAAGATGCTTACACTCTTTCGGTATCATGAATAAACAGAATATGTATTTTCAAAACATAACATTGTCAGGTCGCGAAACAGAATTTCTTATTTATTACACGATATTCTGAAAAGAAAAATTGTTACTGTAACACGATATACAGCTAGCAAATTTTTATGCAGTAGAAAAATTGTGCGCAAAATACAGGAGCTACATACACAGTTATTATTTTTAATTAGTCGGAAAAAATACATATTTTTCACTATATACTTTAAATGTTTTCCCCATTTTTCAGTCTACTTATTATTATTACACAGGTTCCAATTTGTACGATTTACTATCACGAATGTTTTCATCGCACTGTGCCGTTAACATAAACACAGAGTTTCTATTGTACAAATAATAATATGAAATTTTAGACAACACAAATTGTCTAATTTAGTAGACAGTTTTTCGTTCAAGAATTCAGGCGTCATATTTTCTTACATTACGAAAATGTTGAATTCTCATTTATTTTTAATTTTTAATATGATGTATGAACAGTTACATTGCTTACCATTGCCTGCTCAATAGATTTTATAAAATGTTTATTATATAAATTTCATTTACAAGTTTCTATTTATAAGTTTAGCAAGGAACGAATTAGGAGGCTCGAGTACGCATAAACAGTAGTTTGTTTATCTTCTTCCTGTCAAACCGCCGTCAACTGGTAAACTAATCTTCGAAAGTCAATCATGTCATAATTAATGTCCGACTTCCGGTTAATTTATCAATTTTCCCGAATCAACGCATTCTCCCGCGTGCGCGATTATTTAGCAGAAACTTTTAGCAATGGATGTTCAGTTTTCCATTAAGCTGCGGGGCTTGTATCGCCGGGAACATTTACTTTTAAAATATTACACCGAATAAATTTCGAAGGAAACAGTGAAACACGTTGCTGGTTATTCAGGACGCGTTCCTTTCATTTAGATCGTAATCACCGACCAGAATTAACGATCTCTCGCTGCGCTTATACGTAGGAGGGCAATATCCCCTTTTGTAGCACTTCTCTCCCTTTTTATTTCGTTTCGCGCGGAACTTTCGCAGAACCGAGGGCCCGTCGCTGTATCCTAAACTTTCTCCTTCTTCGTCGAATTTGATTGTTGCCAGGAGCTGATGGCCACTCCATATCGATTTTTCCTCTTAGCGCGCACCTCGTCCGCTTATTCGCCATCACACGCCGTTTTCCCCTTTCCTTTCGTTTCTCTTTCGCGCCAAGTTTTCACCGGTGACGGTCGCTCGGAATTGCGTCACTTTAGAAACCGTTCGGAGTTTATAATAACGGCACGGAGTCACGACCAGTGCACAGTGTCGCGAATGGACATTTTAGGTGGAAAAAAAGTCACGTCAGAAAATAGATGTAACAGTCATATATTCTTCTATCGGAATGTTTACCGAGCCGAATAATACCCATAATAAGTCATTTAATAGCGATGTAAGTATCGAAATCAATACGTGAAAACTACGAACACACAGTAATAAATCGCGAAATCGTACGTTTATATTTGTACTAAAGAAAATTATGTCAGAGCAATAAATATGAATCTTTAAGCTTCTATGTACGATATTCTACATTAACATAAGTAAATGTTTACAGTAATGTTCACAAAGTTCGTTGATAAAGTCCTTTACTATAATTTTTAGAGATTTTTTAAGTACCAGTTTTCTATGTCGGTTAGTTGACTTTAATAGAGCACAACTAGAAAGTCTCATCTTGAAATTTTTATTGCATTAAGTTCAAACTATATAGAAGGGATTCTGACAAAAAACAGCTGCAAATATCTGCTAACCTGCCTGTCACAGTTTTTTTAAATCTTTGTAACACCGTACGGTGGACCGAATGGGCATTCCTAAGAAAGCATATTTTTCAATATAAATATTATTTATAAAGGTTCTACATCTGTTGAATCTCATTTCACGACCCAACAGAAAATTTCAATCGGTTTGAAGAAGCATGAAACGATCTATAATTTTTTTTTTCCACCTAGAATGCCTATTCGCAACACTGTGCATGTATATTGAAAAGTATACTATACTTTTTCTTATTGCTTGACAATAACAGAGATTCGAGATTTGACCTCCATGCGTATTCTCTCTTTTATGAATTAGTTTATTAAAAACACTAGACTAGAGGACTCCTTCTGGTAAACATAAAATAATAATGCAACCCATTTTTGTCAATATTTTTGTCGCCTTGCGTTTCGTCGGTTAAAAAACAAATAGTATATAGAGATTATTGAAATTTGTTTTTCGATCAGAATATATTCATTCGATCTCAAGTACGCGAAGGACCTTGAAATCTCAGCGGACACGGCCTTGAAGAAAAGTTTTCTCCACCATAACGTTAGTCTCTTCGAATGAAATACTATAATTATGAGAAAGAACAAAAAGCCTGTGCACATCTGTATGCGGATGCCCGACGACCTTGAAGTCTCGTGAGGCACGAGCTCGAAGAAGAGCCTCTTCCTCCGATTTTCAAGCTTCTCGAAGCGGCGAGGACATTTCGGATGATTCACGTTGGCAACGGAGAAAAAGAAAAATGTAGAGAAAAAAAAATAAGGATGCTCGATGACTGATGCGTTCCGCCGAGATGTTCGAGGCAAAAACCGAGTCGATTAAAACCCTAGGAGAAGAAGTTCCCCTTATCTACGGAGGACGGAAAGCTTCGAGCAAACTTGGCCTGCCCTTTGTCCCGGTTTGAAGGTGGAATTGTGAGTTACTCGAGCGTGGATATAGAAAGATAGACAAACGATGCTGGCTCGTCCGGCGATGAGGGTAGCCAGGCTACCCGGGGATGTTTCCTGAAGGTAGGGAGAAACTCGGAGAGATAAATAATATGTCCGTCCCAGTCACGAGGGGGGTAATTAATTCGTATAATATGCCGCAGTTAAGTCGGTCATCTGTTTTCCCCTAGCGAACAGAACTTACCAACCCCCTTTGCCACCCTCGTGCTGCCGCCGTCGCGTCGTTTACCTTGCTGCTCTCGAACCTCGGGCGATACACACGGTCGTCGAACCTGAGAACTTGGAACGATCTCATTCTGCCGGCCCGAAAACTGAGCCGGAAGAGGGACCTGCACAATTAACTGGAAATCTGGCAAATTAATCGTCGAATTTCACTCATTCATACGGATCGGCCACGTAATCGACGTCCTCCGTGGGTGTGTCTGTGTCCTAATTACTTTTTCTGGTTCATCTGATTTTATAAAAACTTGAAGCAGGACAAGTTGTTTGTGTAGATAACTAGAATTCATTAGACAGCTAGAAATCGTATGAAACGATTGATGGTACAGCGATTTCTCTATATATGTCGCCAAGGCCTGGATGATAAGCGTCACGGAGTTGTCCCCACTACCTCGAGAGGCCTCGAACGCCGAGGAGTGTAAACCTAACTCGGGTATGTCTCCTGGACGATACATGACCCTGTTGTTGACATATGTATATCGAGAATTCACTGTATACATATGATACACGCATTTTATGTGTTTATAAGATAAATTAACCCTTTGCACTCGAAGCTATTTTAACTCGAAAACAAAACATTTCTTCCGACCTAGAATATTGCCCTTCTATATATATATTTTTTTGTGCAATTTACTCGTGCAATACTGAAGTCTGTAGTAATTTATTAAATACAAACAAATTTAATAATGTAAACCATATTTTTAATAACGATACAGCAATTTTTAGTAGTGCCTTACAGGCACCGTTCGAGTGCTAAGGGTTAATGTGCGAAACACAAAATAGGAAGCCGTTGTTATTATACTTTTAATACTGTTGTTCTCAACAAATTAGAAGTTTTCTATTCGATCTTCCAGCAATTATTTTAGAGAACTTTGAACCCGCAGAAACTTCTTTCTTTAATAATTTTGAACGCGAAAAAATCTACTCACAGTTCCGCTTCATCTTCTCGCATTGACTCGAAGCACCAATCACTATCGCTACAGGAATGGCCGCGAGGGTGTGCGAAGAAAGTTCATCGCGAATCCGAAAAATCAAAACGGCTTCTATTCGGCTACCCTCGAAACTCCCTCCGAGCTGGCCGTATCTCGCTTATTTATCAAGCAGGTCCTCCACGACAAGGGGTGGGATAAATCTTTAAAAACGGTCCGCGTTCACCGGGGGCGTTGGCGGGCATAACTCACCCCTATCTGAAAATACATAGGTAACTCTCCGGTTTAGAAGTAAACTGTTTACAGCGTGTTTCCCGGTCCGCGGGGGTGGCCGTCTCGCCGGGGGGTTGCCGGGGAAAGGGTGAACTCCACGTGGCGCTTGGTGCCGGGGGTGGTGTCGGGGGTGAGGAGTTTCAGGCCGCGTTATCTAAACGCGTCGAGGCGAGGCCAAGAGTGGGGAGGCTTCGGCGTTGCTCGCATTGTTAGTCATTTATTCTTCATAGCCTTGCCGCCGAGACTCCTAGGCTGATTGAAAGACGCCATCGAGGTTGTAAGATTTACGGAATTACCGTCGAAGCAACCCCAGGGCTCGTCATCCTCAACAATCTCATCCTGATCCATTTCTTTTTTAAATCTTTTTGTGACTAATTATTTTTCAATTTTACTTGAGCCTGGAATTCTGTAGACTGTTGTAATCAATTTTAATCATGTTCTTGTTCTTCTTCTGTTTCATATTGTAGAAATGATAAATCTATTTGCTGATCCTTATGATTTTTCACTTTTATTTTAGTCTGGAATTTTTTAGATATTTTATTTATTTCCAGACATTTTATTTTATTTGAGCCTGGAATTTTGAAGATTGTTTTAGCCAATTTTAATCATGTTCTTCTTTGGATTGTTGTTGTTCTTCTTCTTTATATTTGAGGAGGGGTAAACCTATTTGTTGATCCTCACGATTTTTCACTTTTATTTCAGTCTGGAATTTTTTAGATATTCTATTTATTTCTAGATATTTTATTTTACTTTGAGCAATGAATATTCTGTAAAATATGTGTTAGTTGTACAAATTAATTCGTGGCCCTGTTTTAGATCTGATTATTTATAAGATGGAGTATATCCGCAGAGAGTGGTGGAGATTATTTTCGCTTGGGATTATTGTACGAAAGATGGTGTTTAATTTTTTCCGGAACAGTATAATTATTGAAAATCTTATTAATAGGCTTCCGGTAGGTAAAGTGTACGTACGAGTTTTAACGGTTTAAGAATTAGAAAGCAACAAAAACACTTATTTAGGAAATTACCTTGTATATTGGACATGTAAAATGTCATTAAAAAAAATGTTGTCAAGTAATATTTTCTTCGCCAGTATGACGTTGAAAAGTATTATTTACGGGGCTGGGGAGGTAGACAGCGAGGCAGCATAATTCTCGAGATATCATACGAAATAAATTTTCTGTGCAGATCTGATCCACGGTGGTTCGTAAACTGAAGGGGGTTGTTCACGGCGATAGAGGGGGAGGGGATGGCTAGAGCCGAGGAGCAGCTCTTTAATGGCCGGATCTCGGAAATTGTGCGCACATATATCTGCTGGCAGATTTATGAAAGTGCTTTTCTTCTGAAGTGGGGAAAGCTGCTGCGTCGCCGCGGCTGCTGCTGTTGCTGCTGCCCCTGGCTTTGGGGTTGCAATGGCGCTAGAGAAAGAGGAAATCTCTCCGTCGTTGGTGCTGGTGGTGGTTCCAGTAAAGGAGAGAGGGGAAATGTACGCTTTACACCCCTCTGGATCTCGAAGCTGTGCCTCTCTTGGCTCCGCCACCCCCTTCGACTTCGCTCTCCCTCCCCCTTTTCCGAAGAGTATCCGACTCTTTCTTTCTCCTCCTCCGCCGCTTTCGAGCTTACGAACCTCTCCTTCTCGCCCCGTTCGCGTCTGTTCCCCTCCCCCCCGACACACACCGGCTCTGTCTCGCATCGGTGTAATTTTCCAGTGGGAGATTTATGCGACATTAAGGTGTGCGTTGTATACCTTACCGCCGCGCCCGCGCCCGCGCCACGCCGAGCCACGCCGAGCCACGCCGAGCCACGCCGCCGCGCTGATTTATCGAAATATTTGCCGAACGATACTGCCGCCGTTATTCTTGCGGGGGTGCGAACTCGAGGTGTTCCCGGAAATTCATATCAGAACCAGTAGCTTCTTGTATACGTACATTACATGCTTCAATAAGTTTCTGCACTTTAAAGTCCTTTGTTTCGACAAAATAGAGGATTTCTTCCTCAAATTATTTTCCACCTTTTCCCACTTTTTACGAAATGAAATATTCTGAAGTGAATTCTCCATATATGTCGCCGAGGCATGGCCGATAAATATCGCGGAATTATCCCTGGAATGAAAGAATAGTACCTCCTGCCCGATTCATGTCCGCGGCTAGACCCGTGTTCTGGACATACATCGAGTAAACGTTGTACTGCGTTGCTCCGAATAAATGGCAATCTGATGGGACAATATCTGGTCAATATGGCGGGTGTGGTAGCATATCACAGCATAACATAGCAGTTTCATAATGTATGGTCTAGCATCGTCATGTTGCAAAATTTTGTTTGTCATGTATTTTTGCGAGAAAATAAGGAAATTTCGATAGCACAACAGAGTAATGGAACACCCTTTAATAATTCTAACGGTGAAGACTACATTAAGCCATAAAAATGTTCTGAATGCTTGAGGGTAATTAAACCCTCTCTTAAATCAGTGTCTAATTTGCTCGTTCTGTACATCGTGAACGAACTAGCATGTTCGTTTTTATATTGATATTTTCCTTATCACTAGGTTCTCGGGATCCGTCAAAGTGACGGTTCTGATATTCTTAATTAAAAATTATTAAGATTTATTTAGTAAATTTGTTTCTTTGGGTATACATTATTTTAAAAATATTTCTAGAAATGTAGGTAGCAATTTTTTGTTATTTTCCTAAAGTAACGCACAATAGTCACTTTTAGTGTCATATATGACATGTTTTAACATAGCGTTCACTTTTATTGTCCTATGAGATCATGCCGTAAGAACTTCATTAAAAAATATTATTTGAAAGGAATCATAGATAACAAGGAAAAAGGAATAATAAGAGACTAATAGGGTCACTGAAGACCCTATTAACAGGCTTCCGGTGGGCTGACTTCTCAGAGCTGTGATGATTTTCTGTTCAGGAGTAGGATCGTTTGTCTGTCGACTAGCGGGGGGAACAATTGAAACTCGGAAATTCATTTTTCACCTTTCCAACAGTGGCCCCCGCGGAAGAGTAAACCCATAATGTAGGGAAATTGCGCGCACCCTAAAAAACGTGGCATTCCGTCGTATCAGCCCCTCTCGCCGTCAGAATATCGGTCGTTTAAAAAGGGAAACGCGGTTTGCGCGAACCCCCTGGCTTGTACCGGCGTATCAATTTATAAGCGGCATCGGGAAATCAAGCGAAGGAGCGACCCTAAAGGGCGCGCAGCCCAGAAAACCAGCGAACCAAGGGGGCAGGAAGGTCGAAGCGGCGGTTCGAGGCTTTGTTTTATACTTACACCGTTTCAGGTCCGTGATGCATTCAGACGAGAAACTCCCCCGTATCCGTGGAACACAGGGAACGGGACCAGGGAGGAGAGGGGGCAGCCATAGCGGAAATCAAACTGCAATTGCCATTTTTATTTCCGCGTGGTTTTTCCTCTTTCCAGCGTGATTTTCATCCGCGTTCGCTTCGAATCGAGCGAGGAAGGGAAAGTGAATTGAGGCCGATGGAGGCGAATGGAGAAAGGCGGATTCAACTACCCTATTTTAGTACGGACACTTCGACGGGGTGACTTTTTCGGGGTTTACGCGAAGGGTTCACCGAGGATATGATCAAAACCGGGAACGCGGGCGTTTCAAAAAAAAAAAAAAAAAGAAAGAAGTCGCAGTTCCCACACTGGATCTTTATGCAAAATAAAAATATTCCATTTCAATTGCAACAAACTTGAGTGAAGTAGAAATTGATTTTCTTGCTTGATAGATTTAGTAGGTCGAAGATAATGTAACAGTATTTTTAAATACAGTCGGTCACGAAAATATTCGGACACCACTACAGTTTTGACTATTATAGTCCGTACTTCAGAAATTTATGCAATAAAAACAAAAAGAGGTTTCACGTATGTTACTATGCAGTGTGCAGTTAACAAAAACATAAGAGATATTTATTTACGATAAGTGATTACATAAATAATGAAAAATGGAAAGTACGTTCATTTTCATGTCACGAAAATATTCGGACACCATCAAAACTAAGTTTATAAAACTATATATATATATATATATATATATATATATATATATATATATCTTGTTTTTATAAATTAATATTTTGTTGGATATCCCATATGTTTTATATGACGTGCCGTAATCGCGTTGGCATATTACAAATTATTTTTTTTTTTAATAATCTTGCCCAATACGTAGCCATTATTCTTGCAGACGTCTTTTTAGTTCGTCCTTATTGTTCTTATGGCATAAATTTCTGAAGTACGGTTTATAATAGTCAAAACTATAGTGGTGTCCGAATATTTTCGTGACCGATTGTACTTCTAATGTATTCACTGTTTTGAATTACACCTGTCCATTTGTGTCATAAACGCATAAAATCCGTAGTCTTGATATGAATGCTCAATTTACTTGACTTTGTCAAGTGTACTAACTGTAGAAGATGTAAGGAGGCAACTTGAGTCATATTTCGCTTCACGAACCCTGGATTTCTATAAGATGGGGATCGAAAATTTGCAGGAAAGGTGGCAATAAATTGTGGCAAATATAAATTAAGAAATAAAAACTTGAATTTACTACAAAGTTTGTTTTACATGTCAAAACAATTGATTACACTGTAGAAGATGTAAGGAGGCAACTTGAGTCATATTTCGCTTCACGAACCCTGGATTTCTATAACATGGGGATCGAAAATTTGTAGGAAAGGTGGCAATAAATTGTGGCAAATATAAATTAAGAAATAAAAATTTGAATTTACTACAAAGTTTGTTTTAGATGTCAAAACAATTGATTACTTATGGGCCCCCCTAATACATTTCTTACAATTTTCATTTTGCACGGTGATCTGCAGTTCAGCAACAAGCTTACAGTTCTGTCGATATGTATGAAGATTTATAATTGTTTGTTGCGTTGTATTTTACCGTGTGGACAGGGAAGAGTCATTAGGAGGGGCGGCTGGATGAAGAAAGACAAAACGGTTCTTCGGGGACATTAGAAACCAATCGTAGACGGTAAAGATCATCCAGTGAGCGCAGAATTTACCGGAGCAGAAGTAACGGCTGGTGTGCTTGTGACAGCAACCCTCTATCCCTTGATTCGAGCCCGGCAACCGCTGCCGCCTCGCGTTTTCACCGCAACTCACCCTCCTCCCCAAATGTCCCGGCCGTTTTACTGTACCTGACGTTTGCAATCTTGCTGAACTCTTGGAAAATTATAAGTCCAGACGATCCTTGTTTTCAATGCCGGTCTATGGGTTCGAGGAGCCCGTACCCTCTTTGACGTACCTTCTTCGTCTCTCGGTTCAATCGGGGACAGGTAAATTGAATTTTAGACCGCGGGTTCTATACACATACAGTGACTTCTACTAATATTCGGACGCTCTTAAAAATCTCATAATTTTCTCAATATTGGACTATATTAGTTGAATTTTTTTGAGAAGTTACAACAATTGGATCACTACATAACGTGAGAGAAATGTTTCATTGCAATTGGTCGAAATTACAGAGAAAGTACTGAAAGTTGTATTTTGCAACTATTTTATATATGCGGGCTTATGTTAAAAATCTAAAAAGTATGTTTTGTACATCTGCGTTAATTACGCAAAACGATCACACAATTTTAAGAATTCTTGATCGCGTTGCATTCGTATGCCAAAATAATCTTGAACAATTTGCAATACGCACTGAATGTTGGACGAGGAAGAATGGTTTTTGTTTTACGAGCAATGTGCCGAATGAAAAAATGCTGCTGTGTTTTATCGGTGTCTGGTTCGCCCGAAGTGGGTGGCGCGATACAGTTTTGAATGTCGAATATGAATGTGGCAGCGATGGAATGTTATTGGCTCGTTGGTTTATCAGATGGAACCAACCCATAGCGGTGAAATATCATATCTGTCCGATGATACGCCCTCGCGGTATGCTCCACCCCGAGGGACAATAATTTCAGAGCAGCAGGGGTTGGCCATACGCGCCATTGCTCGACGAAAAAGGGAAAATCACAATACCATGTAACCAGCTTTTTTGTTCCGAAATCTCAATTTTATTATTATCCTTTTAGTAAAAAATTAACAATTTCGCAATTTGATTAATTCGGCTTAAAACCCGTTCGAGTAGTTTCGATATTCATATTAACCCCCTTTTTATACAATATTTAAATATTATCTTATTATAGTATAGTTTTCAATGCTACGTTGTCTTCCTTTTATCGTAAATATAAAAAAAATTCATTCAGATAGTAATAAATAGACTGCGCACTTTTATGTGTTTATAAGAAAAATGAATAGAACAAATAAAAAATAGGAAAACATTTATTGAATTAAATAATGCTGCATTTTTTCCAGCTCTGTTGTATTATTTTCAAATTACTGTCGATGTACCTCTCTGTAGGTTGAAATTAGTGCAAAAAATTTTTATTTTGCATAAATATCCGCAGTCTAGTAATAAAGATCAACGGAATTGAGTTACATTTTAACGAGGCTAATTAGAGATCTAGCCAGGATCTTTTAGATTAGTCTCCCGTGGTCTGCATTTATAATAGCATCTTATAATTATTACAAGAATCTTCTGGACAATATGAAGCACAATAAAAAAAAAAACAAGCGCATCCTGATTGGACGAAGGGCAGAGGGCGAGCAAAATCCTGACGTCACTAAGGAGAAATCTTTGGAAGTCTTGGAGGCCGCTAGGAATGCCAACCCTCCAGCCTCATTAACATCTTGCGTTTCCATCAACCCTCAACCCTTTCCACCCTCCAGTTTAAGGAGGCCGTCTTCATTCGCAGCGGCTCCCATTCATAACTTATGAAAATTATGCCCTCATTTTTTTTATTCATCTCCCGATACTAATCTCTTCTAAAAAGTCGTGTGCAAATAGCCAAACAGTGATCCCTTAAGTGGAGCCCGATGGAGACCGCAGAAGAAATAATAAAAAATCTATTAAAAAATACTCGAAAGGAAATACTGAAGAAATAATTAAAAATCTATTAAAAAATGCACGAAAGGAAATACTGTTTTGCCTGATGTTCAATCAAATTTGTGTATTCGATTATATTTATTTCAACTTTCACACGCTCCCACCGTGTTTTATTCATGATTTCATATTTCAAATAAATACAAGAAAATCATAGAGAATTTTATTCTGATTAATGATCTCTAGAAAATGGACGAATTTTCATAATGAAGGTACGAGGGTTAACATTAATAATGTCGAGTTCTTGTACCTTTCGTCGCTCATATTTTTTTGTTCTTGTAGTTATTATCCTCCGGAACCGAAATATGTGTTGAGTCCAGAATATCAGTTGTAAAACGCTGCGATCGAACGTGAAAGTTTGTAAAAAGGAATAATGAATTCAATCTCTACGCAGTCCATCAGACGTGACCGAATCTCCGAAGGAGCTGGAGGGTTTTATAATAGATGAGAATCGTACCTTCGCTGTTCAAAGACCCAGCTTCAATATTCAAAGATGGGACTTCAATATTCAAATTGACGGGAGCCTGTGAATGGGGTGCAACGGGGACACAAAGTCGGAATATGCGGAGAGGAAATTGTGGCGACAGGTTGTCGCCTTGTTACGAGATGGAGAGATTTAATTTATCATCCTGGCAGTTTCAACGTGTGGACACCGTCATACATTTGTGTACGACTTGTTTGTTTTGACTCGAGCAATTTTATCGAATTTACACAGCACGGCTATTCAAAGCGAATTCTTTGTTTTCTCCAGTGTTTGCCCACTAACACCATGAAATCAAGAAATAATTATAATCGTAATTATTACATTAATAATTCATTATTACATTAATAATTGATTCATAGGCTACCGATTACAATCTTTTCTGTTCTGCGAAAGTATAATAATTAAACCACAGATTTTAAGGACTCGCGACAAAAATGGGTAGTCTACTGTGAAGCAATAAACACATTCCAGGAACTTAAAAATACTGCCTTATTATATTCAACTAATTAAAATTATTAAGAGGAATAAATTAGTGTTTATACAGCTTCATGTATCTTTCAAAGTCGCATGTAGACAATTTTTCTTTTCCATGCAAACTCTCTATGTAATCACTAGACTGCGGATTTTATGCATTTATGACAAAAATAGGTAGGACTGATACATGTTGTCACCTCACCAGAGTCTTGGCTCCGAATAGGTACGTAAAATTTGCAATTAAATTCGATGGCAGTGGTATTGTCGCGGCAGTGTACAAACTGTAGGGTAACGTCGGTTTCATAAGAAGCGTGCAGTGATATTTGAAAATGTTTCAGGGGATGAAAAGAAAGCCGGAGCGTCGAAAGGCAGGTCCGCGTAATTCAACTGTTTTGCGTATCCGTTGACCGAGGGCACACAAAGTGGAGTGCGCTCGGTCGTTCCGAAGGGTGGCAGGGTGGAATCGAGTCGAGTACCATGTTGGAACCAGGCTCGGGCTGTTTACGTTGGGGAAATCTTACTAAAGAATGGCATGGAAAAGTGCCGGGCAAGAAAACCAGGCTCGCATCTCATAACACGGTTGTTTCTATCGCCTTTTTCCAGGGACGCCGGGAGTAGAACAAGGGAGAAAATGAGAAAGAGAGTGGGAGAGAGAGAGAGAGAGAGAGAGAGAGAGAGCCCGAGGAGGGTGGTAATTATGCCACCGCTGTCCCCGGATAATATAAAGTGTCCCCTCAAACCGTTCCTTCCTTGTAATCTTGCATAATTTATTTCCCGCTATTGTTCCCTCTTCGTTGAATTTTTCTACCGCTGCCAGGGGAACGGAGCTTAATTCGTCAAAGAAAATTTAGAGGCAGGAATTTGCTTCCGTGCTGGCTCACGGGCGCCGGCTTTTGTTTCCATCGCAAACTATAGTTCTTATTTTACGTAGATTACGCCGGCTAATTGCAATTACAGGCTCCTGCCAGCTCGGATGGAATTTTAATTGCTATGTAAGCCGCATTCGTTTCTTTAATACCTCAGAATGTGAATATTTGTATGCTGAGCACTGGGTATCGCGGGATCTTCGTGGCAACTAACAAAATGGTGGCAAAGACAATAGTAACCGAGGATTTCGACTTTGTGCGATAATAAGACTCGATATTGTATGGCAAAGGGTTAAAATGATTTAATTAATCTTTCAATCGACCACTATGGAATCTTAATTCCTTATACTAGAATTTACAATAGAAATTCGTGCTAGATAAAGGTCAGAGAATCATATGAACCAGAAAACTATACACATCTATTATTCAACGTGACATTCAGAAAATCTTAGGAACTCAAATTATTTTCTGTTAGTCTCACGATCTCGCTTGAACCTTCTATTGACGAGTTCTATTTAAGTTTCTATTAAATAAGTAGTTTTACAGTTTCGGTATTCAAGATCCTTAGATGAACCGATAAGTCACAGTAATAGTCAACGAATCCAGACATGTTTCCACGACATGTTTACAAGAACATGCACAATTAAAAATAATTATAAAAAATGGGCCCTCTAATTGAACGTATTAGGGGGACCCGTAAGTAATCGATTATTTTGAAATCTAAAACAAGCTTTGTAGTAAATTCAAGTTTTTATTTCTTAATTTATTATACAGGGTGTATGGTAACTGGTGGTACAAGCGAAAAGGGGGTGATTCTACATGAAAGAATAAGTCGAAAATATAGAATAAACATTTTTCGTTTGAGCCTTTGTTTTCGAGAAAATCGACTTTGAAGATCTGTCAGGTTTGTGTGCTTCAGTATATGCGGGAAGTAGATTTGGTTGGTCATGATCAGACGCGTCAGACAATTCCTATCGAATAACATGCGTATTCGCTGCATTTCAAACTCGATTTTCTCGATAACGAAACTTCGGATGAAAAAATGTTTATTCTATATTTTCGACTTATTCTTTCATGTAGAATCACCCTCTTTTCGCTTGTACCACCAGTTACCAAACACCCTGTACAATCTCCATCATTGTCAAGGACAGTTTGCCATTTTATTACAGGGTTTGTAAAAAAAATTATACTTTTTAGAATATTTTGAACGCAGGCTGCTTTACCGAAAATTGTAAAAGAATACGTGTTTCCTCTTCAACGATCGGTACAGAACCGAAGGCAAAACAAATTCTTTGTAAATAATTGATTACTTATGGGTACGCGCCTATATAATGATAACTCGCGCGATTATTGGAGATACCGTGTTATTAACTGCAAAAAAAGGGTTGACAAGAAAACATGCTCGGCGAAAAACCCGAAATCAAAGGGAGAAACTGTAAGCGTAGAACTGCGACGATCCGCAGGTCCCCGAAATTCGTCTTGCAGTTTCGCAGCAGCCCATCCCGGCGACCCATGAGCGATCGACCGTATCCGCATCAATTTTGATGTTTCGTCGTGTTATTGGCTTGTTTTGTATTGACTCTCCTTTTACATGCTCCGTGATTCCATCTGAACTGTTTTTCTCCAATCCCGAAATATTTTTTTTCTTCAAATTCCCTCAGTTCAATTAAAACGAACACCTAATGAATATCAGGATTGGGCACATTTCATTTAAAAATAAGATTAGAAATAATCATTTCAAATAATGAATTATCTTAAATACTCTCTTATTTGTATTTTACGAATGACATAAAAAATTGATTTTTATTTCAATTACACTGTTTAAATGAAATAACAAGATATTTTAGATGTTTAGCTAATTTTTGTAGTTTAATGATTAAAGTTTAGGTGCCTTCGCTTCTAAAATTGTTCTTTAATCAAAGGGAGAAACTGAAAGCGTAGAACTGCGACGATTCGCAGGTCCCCGAAATTCGTCTTGCAGTTTCGCAGCAGCCCATCCCGGCGATCAGTGGGATCCATGTCTGAAAAACGTTGGCCGGTTTATACAGAGCAGTAGAGCAGACAATGCACACGAAGCAGGCGACTGGTCGCTATCCGCCTATTTGATGTTAGTACAACAGCGGCGCCGTGTTTGCGTTGAGGCCCATATTGATTGCCACCCCTGTCGCTACCCCTCGCCACTGCTACAGCACCATACCCTGCCCCCCCTTCTACCCCCGCCTCATCCCACCCACCCCAACCCTTTTGCCACCCAACCACCCCAACCCTCTCCTGACTGTGCACCATAGACAGGTAGTACGTTCTACGTATACGCTTTCGAGGCCTGTGCATGGTTTGGTCGGCAGGTATACCAGCAACTAGTTACTACTACGTCACCCGGCGATATTAACAGCGACAGCATCGTTGTCAGCCGCAGTACTGCAGCCTGGGATTAACATAAAGGCAACGATACTGTCTGCCTCGCGCGCTCACTCCTGGACCGAGGTCTCATCAACAGCCTAATGGAAGTTGAATGGAAAATTTCTATTAACTTCGATCCGCTGTTGCGACAATTCTAATGCACAGAATAGGTTAGACGAAAAGAATTGTTTTCTCCGCGAATCTACGGGGAAATATATTGTTATATGATTAGACTGCGGATCTTTATGCATTTATGGCTTCTGAAAATGTTCAAAAAATATAACATTCGACAGTCTAGCAGAATTTTTATTTATTTCAGATCAACAAAGGCTACTGCCACTGAAACTAAAATTTTATTTGGCTTCACTTTTATTAAAAATACCTCCAAAAAAATTGCAAATTGCATAAACATCCGCAGTCTAGTTATGATTTTGCATTTTATTATTAGGATTGGTGTCAATTGGCTACCAGGGCCACAGAGATATGTTTATTGTGAAATTGCAAGACATCGATACTTCGTGAACAGTTAATAATAATTTGGTGTAGCTAGGCTTTCTTTTAAAAATTGGTTATTTTATAGTGGACTCTATGCAAGTAAAAATAATTTAACACTAAATCTACCACGGTCAAATGACCGCTTTTCTAATTCACAATTATTAAAATTATAAAAACGTATTTACAGGAAATCACCGAATAGACTTCTTTATTCAAGCATATATTATAATGAAAATAGTACAAAGTTTAAATAAATTTAGTCTTCTCCCTTCTATAAGACGTTTCACTTTTATATGTTTTGTGTTTGGTAGGTTTAGTGTTAATCGTCCACTGTACATGCAGAAGAAGAAAGGGTGACTTATATCTTGATGGAGATATTTTCGTGGCTACTATATTGTATAACGTAGGGTGCGTGAAATTATTGTTACATTAACAATTTGGGGTTACAAGTTTTACAATTAGGTTTTACAAGTGTGGGCACTTTGGGGTCCTCCACAATATCAAAAACATTTTCTTCACCCTTTATTTCTTGCAATTTTATGGCTAGATAATTGGAAATATGAAATCTAAAAAAATGTTTTTGTAGTTTTATAATTTCCTGCGGAATTTCTAGAAGGATTTAAGGGCGATACATCATAGTCTGAGGAAGCATGGTTATGGATTTATCATGATAAACTGTTTTGTTTTTCCCATTGAATCTTTTGATTTAACGCTTGAGAAATTTCATTGTTCAATATTTCCTCAGAAATAAAGAGCGGAAAGTGTTCGGAACTTACACCACGATTGCCAAGGAAGAATAGTAAATATTTTCGACTGAAATAGCGCAGAACAAAAAGCTCTGCATAATTTCACATGGATCGGTTCGCCGGCTTTCCCCGAAGCTTCTGACCAGTTCGTTCCTGCCAGTTTCTTGCATCGAACGAGCGGGAAAGAGGGCCAACTGAAGTCAGAGTCCGAGGCAATTGATTCCTTAACGAGTTCGCTCCCATGGCGGCCATAAGCGATCGACCGTATCCGCATCAATTTTGATGCTTCGTCGTGTTATTGGCTTGTTTTGTATTGACTCTCGTTTTACATGCTCCGTGATTCCACCTGAACTGTTTTTCTTCCAATCCCGAAATATTTTTTTTCTTCAAATTCCCTCAGTTCAATTAAAACGAACACCTAATGAATATCAGGATTGGGCAGATTTCATTTAAAAATAAGATTAGAAATAATCATTTCAAATAATGAATTATCTTAAATACTCCCTTATTTGTATTTTACGAATGACATAAAAAATTGATTTTTATTTCAATTACACTGATCAAATGAAATAACAAGATATTTAGATGTTTAGCTAATTTTTGTAGATTAATGATTAAAGTTTAGGTGCCTTCGATTCTAAAATTGTTCTTTAGCACTCGAAGAAAACAGAATTTTTGTCCGTACGAATTATTTGATCGGTGCCATTTTTTGATACCATCAGCAACTGTAACTTTTGGAAATGATAAATTTTGTTCTGAGAAGACATAAAATTGAAAGCGCTTATGAATTTATCTACTCTACACGAGAGAGTAGAAGAGTGTAGTGTTGTGTATTTATCTACTCTAATGTTACACGTCAGAAAAAATAAAGGTAGCAAGACAGAATATTAATAACCGATAAAAATAAGCTGCACGTGTTAATTTTTTACAAAAACATTACCTGTCTTATAGTTTTGTCGCAGTTAATAAAAGGTAAGTTGGTGTTACTTTCAAATTCTTAGAAATACTAACGAAAACACTGCGTAAAACGACGCGTCTCCAGAAGTAACTAATAACTAGACATCGGATCTTTATGCATTTATGGCTTATGGAAATGTTAAAAAAATGCTATAATATAAAATTCGAGAGAATTTAACACGATTTTTATTTGCTTTGGATCTACAAAGGCTGTCCCCATTAAAAATAAAATTTTATTTCATTCCACTTTCTTAAAATGTTTCTATAAAAATTGGAAATTGCATAAACATCCGATGTCTACTAATAACACTCTGTATGAAAGACGATAAAGTTCTTTCATATAACACACAATTATTTTCGTTTTAAGTGGTGTCTTATAGTATTGTCGCGGACTGTAAGACCGATTTCCAAAATTCGCGTAAGTTGTACAAATAATTTGAACGCGTTTCCCGCACGTCATCTCGAACGTCGCAGCATCCGGCTGTGGCAACAAAACAAACTTGTCAGCGTTGAAAGCACGAGGAAGGGTCGGCATTCGGCACACGCGCTCCTCGCCAGTATCTTTTAATTATTTAGCTAAACGGCCACGCGTTACGTTAGTTATAAATGCGTGCTCCTCTGCATGCCCCGGCAAGCTTTATGGTCCTAAAGCAGCTAAGTTGGAAGCAGCCGCGCCCGTCGTATAAACTGTAAAGGGATTTAACTTTCCTTTCACGGCGAGGGCCCTGTTTAACCGGGTCGGCGTTTCCCTCTGTCCGCCCCGGGAAAATTCTGGACAACCAGCCCTCTATCGCGCTAATCCTCCGTGTCGGGTTGCATGTTGTTTTCCCCGGTTTCATATCCCATTAGCGACATCGTTCCCGTTGTCGAAAATGCCCGGAAAAAAGTTAGGACGTTCCCCGCAGGACCGACACCTATACTCCGATCACTGTCTGATCTCTATCATTCAGAATTGCCACACGAAAAATTCATCGTTAGAATCAGGCTGCCGGACCTCGGTGCAAAATAACAATTATCTGCAATTTGTTTTAAGAAGCACGGGCCACACTGACATTTTTTCCTTTAACTATTCGGGAAAGACGTACGTATGTGCACCGTGCTGACTCTGAAGAATATTTTCCCAGAATTTGTCTAATGAAAATATTAAAAAGTCGAAATTATCAACAGATTACAAATTTGTGAAAAATAAACGAAAAATTCGATATATTTTCGCTATGGATGCAATAAAAGTATGAATGATACGCTGGGGAAGTTATTAACAATATGGTGTTTACGAGGTGTTTTTAAATTATTACAATACCAACAACTCCTACTCTTATTATTAATACTAACAATATGTAATTTTAACTTCCAAATAATTGGAAGAATGAGCAATAGCCATCCATTCTTATACATGCATAATTAAGTTACACTTTTCCAGCTTGAAGAACATTCCTCCTCACAGGGTCGACGCAACACGAAGCAATGTGAATCACGAAATTAAGATATTTTTGGTATCTTTATGCGAAAGAAAAATTTTCTAGCTGAATTCCAACAAACTGGAGTGAAGTAGGAATTGATTTTCTTTCTTAATCAATCTTTCATAATCTTTCTTAATCCGTTCAATCGGTTGAAAATAATGTAACAGCATTGTAAAATTTTCCCAATGTTTTTACTGTTTTAAAATACGCCTATCTATTTTTGTCATAAATGCATAAAATCCGCTGGTAATAAAATCTGACTGATAAAATCAGGCTAGAAAACACGTTTTCAATTAAAAAAAAAATAAATAAATAAATAAAAGAAAAAAGAATTCTGACGCAGAAACCTGTGAAGTTGGAAGCATCGGTGATCGAGAGGTTGTTGAAGAATGGAGGCCCGAGGCGAAGGAGTCGGCAGCGGCGGGGTTATCAAGATGGAGAACGTTAAATCAAACGCGTGGAGCTTCGATGGACAGAGAGAAAGAAAGAGAGAGAGAGAGAGAGAGAGAGAGAGAGAGAGAAAGAGGGAGGGAGAGAGAGAGAGTAGCGGCCAAGTTGAACGACCGAAAATGCCTCTGGTTTCTCATCACCGTTCCCCATCGAGGTCCCTAATAAGGGAGTTCTAACGAAGCGGATGCCATAAGGCCTGCGATTTGGGAATGGTAACCCCGGGGCCGGGGACCCCTCCTGCGACGAAGAAAATGATGCGTGGGTGACAAATCAGTCGATTGAGCCGCGATACCCTCAGCCGGACCGGGCAGCGGTTCAGGCTCGAAGGGGTGGCGGGGCTGGATGGGTAGCATCGGATTCTATCTTCACGTATTGATCAACGCCTCGCCACCCTCTACAGGGTGAAGCCCCGATCGCCACCCCCGCAGCTGCCGGCCGCATCTACGGCCACTGGACCGACCGCCGGACTTGCTTGCGCGTGTGCGTGACCATATAAACGCGCCTCATCTCCGTCGTTTCTCCGTGTGACCAAACCCCCACACATCGGCAATCCACTCTCTCTCTCTCTCTCTCCCTCTCCCCTCCTCTTCCTATCGCTCTCTCTCTCTCTCTCTCTCTCTCTCTCTCTCTCTCTCTGTGGAAGCGAACACCCCGCTCGGACACCCGTTAGTCCGCACGCCGCCCGACGAGAAACGATCCCAGTCTTCCGAGAGTTCTTTTGTCCGGCCCGCGAACACGAGGGTGTCTTTAGGATGTAACCTACCCGTTTAGAAATAACCGAGCAGGCCCGACCAATGCCGCAAATACTGGACTCGGAGCTTGGTCATAGTAGAGTAGAAATAAAAGTAAAGTTGTATCTTTTGTGACCAGAGATTCAAAGAGTTATGGCTGTTTTTAATTATTCGGGACGAGGGCGTCACGTCCAGTAGTCGGTTTCTTTCCGTATTCATGATTTATAATGTTTGACGGCGACAGGGTGTCTCTCTCGGAATTTTTTGGGTTTTTTTTAGAACTGTACAAATATGCTTGCTGGGCTAGGAACTTGCAAAGAGTCGGAATAAAAATATAGGAATTATTATTTATTATATATTATTCGAACGCTCGTGTCCCTTCGATTAATACGGATAATCGAAGTTTTAGTGTCTCGTAGGTTATTATTTTCTTAATGAAACTCTGACCGACATATTTCTGACATTTTTCTAGTCGAAATGATTCCGAACACGACATAATTAGGATACATAGTAGAACCTCGATTATCCAATACTAATCTGTGGATCGTGTGTGCTTGGATAATGGAAGTGATCTGGCTACAATGTTAGATTAAATCTTTATTGATTTGTACATTAAATTGTGTTGTATATGGATCGCTTTAGATTGAACAAATTGTATCGTGCTCGGTATCAATTTAACCAGACAAATTTTACAAAAATTGTAATTAAAAGTTCTGTAAAAAGAAAAAAATTAGAAGCAAAGAGATTTTGTAACTGGATTAAGAATGTCTCACCGAAATACAGTGAGTTTTCGATATATGTCAACAACACGGGTCTTGCCCGAGACATATATCGTACAGGTGACATACCTTATCCGTGTTATGCTTCGCGGACCCTCACGGGGGTATACTCCGCGGTAGTGGGGATAACTCCGCGACGTTTATCACCCAGGTCTTGGCGACATATATAAAGAAATCACTGTATCGAAAACAAATTTTATGCCTTCGTCACAGACCTACTTTTGGAGTACTGTACCGATGGATGCTTACTTTGGTCGACATAGGTTTTGTAAAATGTTAAAGTAACAACGATCCGGACACTGCGCAGGTGTTAAACAGGTAAAAACTGATCGACCGAACGCAATATCAGTTTATTATAATCGATCGGGCCGATAAATATTCCGTGGTTAATTCTGAGGAAGAGGTTGGTCTCGCAGTAACAAATGCAAAATGACAGTAACATTTCTACGATAATCGGTTTAACCGAGCAGCGTAACTGAATGCCGCGGCGTAATTAACAAAGGAAAAAGCAATAGCGGCGGTTACGTTTGTATGCATTCACATAAACACAACCGTGCTTCAATCTGATCGCAACACAGCCAACCGGCCCGGGCAGTTCCAACAAAATACTCGTTACATTGTAACGACAAACGGCCGTTTTTAACCATTTCGTCACGATAACGGTTTTTCGATATTTTCGGCAGCGGCGGGCTCGAAGTGTATTTCGCATTCAAACGTTTTCTCTTTTTTTGTCAATTCAGTTTCCGGCTCGATCGGGGGAGAGATATCGTTGCAAATGCAGCCGTTAAAAAAAAACAAAAAAGAAAGAAAGGAAGTTAACGAACTACGGGCTATGAAAGAAGAGGGCGAAGTTACCATTGACTGATTAAAATGTCTTCTATTTCACGAATTAGTCGAACGGCATCTTTCATTTGATTAAATTCGGTTAAACGATATTATGTATTACCCATTCATTCTTTCGGTAATTATTTACATTAGAATCTTCCTCACCGATTTTGATGACCTTGAAATATGTTGTCAAGGTCATCATTATGTACAACTTTTTTCTATACATGTTACCGCCTCTCAACTTTAGTTTCCGAGATATTCGCAAAAAAGTTTTAACATCTCAAAAAGTGATCGGAGTAGGTGTGGGTTAGAATTGAAGTTGCAAAATAAGAAAGAAAACCCGGCATCCAATATTCTACATACGAATAATAAAATATAATAGTAATGTACTACAAACTACATTATAAAATACTAATGTAAAGTGTACTTACTTCTGAATCTTCTGTCACAATTATTCACTCACGAGAAGAGATCCGAATAATTGAACAACAGTCACTAAACACACACACACAACACACACACACACACAACACATTTTATAAAATCGTGACAACGAACGAGAAGATGTCACTCCGACCACGAATAAAATAATACTACGATTTTAACCGCTTCGGACCCACGGACGAAAACAGGGAATTCCGGGAAATAGGGTCGGCGCCCCGCCATAATTTTTTTACCTTGGTTTTGTATCTAGTGTTTATAGACCCTCAGCGTCTAACCTGCCTAGGATAACCTGACCGTACCACCTCAGTGGAAGGGATCATTGTTAAAATCGCAGTATTATTTTGTTTGTGGTCGGAGTGACATCTTCTCGTTCGTTGTCACGACTTTATAAAATGTGTTGTGTGTGTTGTTTAGTGATTGTTGTTCAATTATTCGGACCTATTCTCGTGAGTGAATAATTGTGTGCTGTGGATCCAACGGAAGTACAGAAGATTCAGAAGTAAGTACACTTTACATTAGTATTTTATAATGTAGAATTAGTATTCGTATGTGGAACATTGGATACAAGGTTTTCTATCATATTTTACAACGTATATTAACGATCGTTAATGATTTGGTATATAGTATAATTTAATGTGGTTCAAATAAGATACTACTTTAAATCAAATATTTTTATTTTGATAACCAGATAGATAAAATGAAATATTCTTATTTTGTATTTCAAATATTTCCTTGCAACGAAAATAAGTTGAGCAAGTAGTTAATATTATAAATTATAATTTTTAACATGAGAAGCTATAATCGTTAGCAAAGTATTATTTCTAGTTTAATTACGAATATGTAACGTGTTGATAAACAGACTACAATATCGTAATAACATTACAGGCAACAAAATATCATAAAAATATAAGTTACTGTCAACTATTTGAAATACTATTTTACACAGTCCTACATACACACACCTACTCCGATCACTTTTTGAGATGTTGAAACTTTTTTGCGAATACCTCGGAAACTAAAGCTGAGCGGCGGTAACATGTATAGGAAAAAGTTGTTCAGAATGATGATCTTGACAACAGATTTCATGGTGATCAAAATCGGTGGGGAAGGCTCTAATGTAAATAATTACCCTTTTTTTAAGTACCGGTCATTTTGACCACGGACGGTAGGAACATGTATACAAGATTATAATAAGAATAACAGAAAATAGACTAGAAAAGTAGTATTAACCGTCAGTTGGTACGACGGCATGTTAAAAAAAAAATATAATCCAAGCAATTGATTATATTTTTAATTGATATAGCAATTTAGTTAATGTTCAGGGTTTGACACAAAATTAATATTTGAATGAGGAACACGATGCTACCCTTTGTGCCAAAAAATTACAGCAAACTTTCTAATTGTCTACCAACCAGAAAATCGGCAATCCACACTGTTGCGGGTCGTCGGAGACCCAACGACACCAACCTTTTTGAGGGTCGAAAAGTTAAAATATTAGAAACGATACCAAACCACCGGACAGTTTCGAAGAGAATCGTTTCTCGATGGAAATGTTTTTCGATCACTTTTGGAAATGTAACTCCGCCGTGTCAGCCATGTTTGCAATCCAATCCGTGGTCCAACAAATTCGCTATATGCTCGTGCTCCACGCAGAGAACGAATTAATTAACCGTGGAATCGGCGTCGAAACTTTTGCGCGGTTCATTCTCACGTAGCAAACAGGGGGTGGGGGAAGAGAAGAAGGGGGAGGGGAGGGGGGACGCTTGTTTTCTGTTCGGAATCTCAGGACAAACGACTTGTTCGAAGGTGCAAGGTTGATCGCGAATGCTGACCGGCTTTTTGCTTGCCGTAAATTAGATTAGTTTCGAAGTTTACGGTAGAGGACTCGCAGAGGAGAGCGGTTGTAAGCTCGAATGGAGAAAGATTAAGAAGGTATAGCTGACGAATGAGTTACGTGTGAGGACATCCTAATGGGATACTTTTTGTTGTCAAGTTTCCCGGAAGATGTGAAAAACATTCCGTGACCGTCCGCGGAATTCTAAACGTCGCCCCTCGAACACTATGATCCACGCGCTCGACTTTGTTTTACAATCTTCTCTGTTTCCACCGACTCGCTGCAGCCAAAAGTTACCGAACCCCAGTGTGTAGAACTGAAAAGATAGACAATCGAAATATTTATTCAATTTATGTTTATCCATCAACACAATGCCAAATTATAATCCTGAGAGAATACAACATAATCAGAGTAATTCATTGAAACCAGAACTGGAAAGATGAAATTGATCACCGTGGTTATTTAACCGATATCTATATCCTTCCAATTTAAGTAACATTAATTTTCTCGAATATGTTATAGTAAAAATTAATTTCTAAACCTGGTGGATAAATAGTGTGACATTTATGATCGATGTGGCAGTCAAAGTATTAATAACCAATAATATAATATTCAAGTAGTTCAGATATTATTCTAGGTTATTTGATTGTTCTTTTATTTGAACAATTTTTTACAGTCATGGTGCTCTGTTTGTGATAAAAATATATATGGTGAGCTCTAGAAACAAAATCACGTGAATATCTGTGAGAAATAATATGACAAAAATTCGTTAGAACGACGTGACTGAAGTAAAGGAAGAAATTGTTAAAAATATAATTAATTATATGTATTAGTAACATTTTTCGTGAAAAAGAAATCAGATGAATTTTGATGTCTCACGAACATTTTTACTGAAGAAGAAATCAGACGATTTATAGTTTAATGCAGAATAGGTATATAATTAGTAGAACTATAGATTTATAGTTTAATGTAGAATAGATATATAATTAATAGAACTATAGATTTATGGTTTAATGTAGAATAGATATATAATTAATAGATTAATAGTTTATTTTATATGTTACATTAATTCGTTCGGTTGGAAATATAAATATGTTCTAATTTCAGCGATCTAATTTTGACCTGTTTTAACACTAAAAAATAAACATCTTATAGAAGGGAGAAGACTGAATTTACTTAAACTTTGTACGATTTTCACTATAATAAGTGCATAAATAAAGAAGTGAATTCAGTATGTGAATTCATGTCCTATGAAAACGTTTTTACAATTTCAATAATTGTAAAATAGAAAACCGGTCATTTCGACCGTGGTAAGTTTAGTGTTAAATGTACATAATTGTGTTCGAAAGGGAGCCATTTGCAGTCAGAAATTATACTCTTGATCGCACATAATTCCGTACTTTATTAATAAATAAAAAGACATACGGAGCATAATAAGTATTTATGTTGCAACCTAATAGAAATATTTTTTGTAAAGAAGAAGTCAAAGTACAAATTAGATGTATGTTCTCAGTATAACATTTTCATAGTTGAGATTTTGGAAACCTTAGAATAGGCTTCTACTGAGCAGTGTCTCCAGTCCGAAGAACATGCCATAGTGAAAATGGTTAAAAAAAAGAAAAATAATAACGCAAAATCTACTGCTAAATTCTAGCTTTAGAACTTAACCAAAAAACACGCAAATAACAGGTGTACGCGTCTTCGAAGATTACAGAGGGTCAAATTGGAGTTCTCGTCGTTAAAAAACTCCAGTATCTCCCATAAAACACCGAAACCTCGCCGCTTTTGTTTATCGTTTGCATGTCGGTAGACACCAGCAAGCAGCTGGAAGAACCAGCCGAGAAGCTTTAAATTCCGTTTAAACAATCCGCCGGAAGTTCAAAGCTTCAACCGTTCGCAATAACGACATTCCATATCACCCAGTCCTCCTTCGTTCATCCCCCCCTCTCTTTCCATGCGGAGGCATTCGTTACCAACCGAAAAAGATCGTCGATGTCTCCGATGAAATTTCAGAAGAACGGTCACGCGAAATTCCGGGTATTTCGTGGTTGCTGGTCATAACCCTCTAAGACTGACCTATGGGGGTTGGGGAGGAGACGCGCGGACCCAGACGGGAAGAGAAAAGCGTAGAAGAAGAAAAGAAGCAGCCGCCGCCGCAGCAGCAGCAGTAGCAGAAGAGAAAGAAGAAGAAGAAGAAGCAGAAGAGGAGGAGGCCACTCTCCGTTTCCTAATTCCTCCTAGTCCTCAATAACTTGGCTGGTCCGTGCGGGGATTCGGTTCGCTTCGGATCGGGCGGGGGTGGACCAAGGGGTGAAAGGGGGTGAGACCGTGGGGGTGGGCAGTGGCCGGTGCGGGTTATTGGATGGCCGCCTCGCACTTGTCACGAGCGTGTGGCTGTCGCAGAAGATGGGGATCGTAGAGGGGGTTGCTCTCGGGGTAGGGTGTGGAGGACTTGGAAGGGCTGCTGGAAGGCATCATAGGCATTCCGTAAGACATACAGCCTTCTCTGTGGACGCTCGAACGGAACAGAGGGGTGCTGGTCAGCGAGGGTGACCACTGCGTCAATACATGGGGTCGGAAAAAGGGGTTGCGCTTGCGCGAACCCCGTACACATTCTGGCATACTTGCTGACCGGACAGTTTCACAAATCATCGGTGTGTTACTGAATGTATCTCGTTATCAGAGTTCTGGTCTGGCCGATCGATCTGCTGCGAGTGAAAGCACGCCATAGATGGCCCCCGGTGGTGGGGAAACCGGCGACTAGGGACCTGATGATTAGCGTGGCCTTCTTTGTCGAGTGGCCAGGTTTTACTTTAACGCATCGCGTCCTAGCCGCTCGCCGCTCGGCATTAATTATGCCAGAGCCCTGTACGGAGCCCTGTGCACGATTCGAAACCAGATGTCCGATTTGCAACTTTTTTCGAGGACGCGTTATACCGTTCTGGTGGACACTGTCATAGCCGTTGTTTCTTGTCGATCGTAGTCAGTGAAATGATTGGTGAACTGTTATATGTTATAGGCAGGTCGTGGATCTTTACGTTGCTTGTTCGATTCTATGCAATTATCCATTACACATATGTGTTCCAGAACTGTCAAACACGCAATCTAACACTGCAGCTAGATGATTGTCTCACTATTCCAACGTTCACGGTCCTTCGATTAGTACAGATAGCCGAGGTTTTTGTGGATTGAACAAGTAAATATAATGCAAATCGTGCCCAGTGTCATTTTAACCAGAACAATTTTAGGAATTCTTTGGTAAAAGTTTCGTAAAGAAATAATTACGAATTATTACGAACACTCGTAACGAAACTCGGAGAATGTTTTCCAGGAGAAGTGGAGATCGGTGTTTGATCCTAGACACCATTTTTAAAAGAAAATGAACAAGAAGAGAGATGCTCATAAAACAGGTTTCAGGAACTCCTGAATGTTCAAGGCACAATAACAACATAATTAAACGAATATAATAAGAGGAACCTAACTATTTTGGGCTGGGACAATTCTGGAGATAAATAATTGGTCGAGGAGTGTCCCAGCAAGGGCTAACTCGGAAATCATGCTTCCCGAATCGTATGCTACTATATACAGGGATTTTTTATTAATAAAAAATGTCGCCGATATTAAACTAACTTTGTACAATTCTCTTTAATCGCAATATTTTATTGTGCTATCGATTGACTGGAATCGCTGGTGATGAACAAACACAAGGTCACGCGAAAGTCATAATATTACAGGTCGTTGGATTCGTCTTGACCTCAGCTATCATATAGCGATAATAAAAATATGTTATTCTGTTTAAAAAAACTTCGATCGCCTTGAAATCTCAAAAAATATAACCTTGAACAAATTTGTTTGCCTATCGTAATATTTGCCCCTCTGAACCAAGTAATGTTTTCCTCTGAAATTTTCTTCTATCATGAAAAACAAGCGAGAGTTAGGTGAAACACCCTGTATTTAATACAATATATAGTATTATATTTCGTTCGTGAATTTCCAATTGTTAATCGGGTTGTAGATAACAAAGTTTGTGCTCAACCATCGAGAATGACGTTTCCTGAATCCACTTTGGTGGCCAGTGCGAGCGATATTATATTCTGCTGATTAATTTTCAATAGCTAATTGAGTAGATCATAGGCAAGGAGACTTTTGCAGATATGTTCGGTTTTTCAAGGAACAACGTTCGGGGCCGATCGATCCTCTTTATCTGCTCATCCATAAATACAGGCAGGCGTGGTTAAAGAGGGCGCAATATCGTCGAGGTAATGTTTCTTCATTAGCACCGAGCAATCTTCTTTATGGCAACAAATCTTGCGCCTTCGGTGACGTTGGTGCCTGTGTGCTTCCCCTCTCCCTCACGGCCATCTTGCAGTCCGGCACGGACGTCTTTGACCCTCCTTTCGAGTAGTTTTCCTCCGTTCGAGCAATATATGATGCGAACCGACCAGTGTTTCTTCCCAGGCGAGCGTCTCCATTTTTCACCGATGCCGCCCTAGTCCTCCCTGCACTCTTCCCGACAGCCATTACGGAACTTAGCAGTCGTTAAACTGAGCATCGGATTATTTCCCGGGGCGTATGGATTTTTTGGCCCTTCCAGCCACTAACAACGATACTTCGCGAAACGCGCTGTTTTGTAACCAACCCGCTCGAAATCTGAGATCCCAGCAAACCGTCGGCACTTTATTCACAAAAATTTATGTTCGAACTTGTGTCCCTCGTTCAGCGAAATATCTGTCTCTCCGCAATTTTAAAAAAGCTTTCACAACACAATCATTGAGTTGCGAATTATATACTTTTCTATCTGCTACAAATAGATAATGCGAATTTAATTGTGATAATCAGACCGCAAATTTTATGCAGCTCACAGCAAAAATTCAGTCCCGAATCAGGCTGACTCGTTCTGTCAGATCGATTTCGAAATTTTGAAAATATTCCAAGAATTTCGAAATACTTGTTGAAATAATTATGAGAAGGGATAAATATGTCTGCTTGTATCTTGTAACGAGTACAGAAAATTTTTATTTTGTAGAGAAATCGACTGGTAATAATTATTTAACATTGTCGTAGCACGTACATATACAGGCCACCCTAAAAACTGGACACACACCATTTTAAACTTGATCCTAAAAGTTGAGCCTAAAAATTAACTGAGCTGTTATAGTGTGTACACCTGTATATATAATTTTGGGACACCCTGTGCATATTTCAGGTTAGGACAATAAAAGTCACAAAGATCAATTTTTCTAGAAACGGTAAACATAATCATTTACCTGAGAAATGTGCTGAATTGACTTGAGGCTTTTCGCTTTTTATGCAATCGGGGTTATGTATATTTAGAAATTCTTAACACTTTTCATGGCTAGTTTCAAGTTCTAGAACACGAGCAGCGAGGATTTAGAGCGAATGTAATAATCTGACCGTGTCTAATTTTGAGACATTCGTCATTGTGAAGTGGATAGATGTCGTTGATGGGTTTAATTACTTTTCTGTCGCGCAGGATGCGATTCAGATTGAAGGTTTCTCGTCAACCGGGTCAGATACGAATCACAACTTCTGATAGAATCAGGTCTGCTCGGCGAGATTGCCCTCCGGTCATCTTACGTATATTTAACTCCTTTAATTTAGCGTAGGAAACCGTTACTGTTAACACTAATGTCGGACGACCGAGCGGGTAAGGTAACATAATGAAGGTTCATGGAGTTTCTCCGTTCGACCCCCGGTGTCCGGCTCTTTTCCCAGCCTCGCAAGGTTAACGTCTAATCGAATTATACGTGGCAGCGACATTCAACCTTGTCCGAGTCGCCCCTAACTTGATATAACCGGACGGCGGCCATAACGAAGATCATCTTCTAACTTCGCCCGTACTGCTCGACTTTTATGCATTCTGGGAGTTGTCGGCTCAGCCTGGACAATTTAGACACATTCGATGCGTCTTGTAGTGATTAATAAATTTACGAATTAATTTCTACATCTAACAGAGAGTTAACCCATTCGCATCATAAGGAAATATGAAAGAAGCCCTTTATCACAAGACTTTTCTTTTATTATATCCAAGTACAAAAATACATGTAAAAGAACTTCATATTTCAGCATTATGAAAAAAAAAATTAATTGATACGCTTCGGTGATAATGACCAGGAAAATTGAGCGTATATATACGCTAATGATGCAAATAGGTTAACGGTTAAACTGGCTTCTGAAAAATAAAATTTGGGTTGTACGTTTGTGACTCTGGGTCAAAATCGACCCAACTCTCGCCCACCGAGGTTCAAACTTTGTCAGTTAATTCTATAAACGGAATAATGAAAATACATATTTTTTAGTGTACGCTGATCTTCAGGAATATGGCAGAAACTAAATGAACTTATAACACGTCGGATCAGTGTAATTAGAGGCATATCAATGTTATATGTAGGTGTGCATATTAAATAAAATGGAAAATTTTTGCTTTAGGAAAATGATTATTTTTATTTCTACTATTTTTCATTTTTAATTATTTTATATTTGTAATTTTCATATTTCTAATATCCTCTAAATATTTTTAAACTACTCAGAGAGAGAGAGTGTTTGGATTTTTCTTAACCTGTTTAAAAGAATCTTCTTCGTTGCTTAAAAAGAAAAAAAAAACAAATAGACAGTCAAAATCGATAAACTGAAGCACTGTGAAAAGACTTTATAAATTAAAGTAAAGTAAGCGTCAGTAATATTTTTCGTTTATTTTTATTGACAAAATGTATCGGCAAAGTTGGAAAACATGATTTTCAAACACTGTATACAATGAACAGAAGAACTTTGAAATTTCGTGGAACAATTACATACTTACTGTTCGGCCAACGCAATTGTGCAGTACTAATTATTTTTGTTTTCGTTAATCCTTGTAATCGTTCGAAATTGTGTGGTGTTGTCTGACTTTGGTAACAATTTGATGCTAATTAATAGTTCGAACATAGATACTGTATACAACAACCTGACTTGATCACATTGAATAAACTTCGATGTTGCACGAAAAATTCAAATTTATATTTGATCCATTATTAATACAAAATACTAGTACAAAAGACAAAGCTTGATTAAAAACCATATTCTCTATATACATAATTTTCTACAAAGCAAAGTGACCGAAGAGATAATGGAACCTATAGAATAGTTAAAAACATTTTATTCTAACAAACTAGAATAAAATTCATCGAAAGAGAAAATACTTACAGACGATGTAAAAATATATTCACTACATCGTAGTAAAAATCTAATAAACATAACAAGAATAGCAAACTTTATTTATATATTTTCACTTATCAGATGAATGAGGCACAGCACAATGCAAATAAAAGGTGCACCGTCGCGAGGATGAAAATTCACGTTACGCATAATAGGCATATTCTAATTCGCGTATCGGAACAGATGTGTCGTATGAGTCTCGATTGCAGGGTGCGTCTGGTGACAAGATTTTCGGGGGTGGCACCCTTGGCCGATATCCGCTCCCCTCGCAACCAATATTAACTACATTTATACGCGTTGTCTCAAATTAACCCCTGACTCCTCCATTCATTTTACTCGCATCCCTCTATATCCGTATCTATCGTACCGAATGCTGGCAGTAATATTCACTGCATGCCTATTACCATTAGAATACCAAGGCGAGATGGGGTCCCGTGGTTCGTTATCCACTCGTATAAGTAGATTCAGCGATAGTACTCAACGTCCTAGTCCGATGAATTTTTCAATCTACTCTACTAGTCGTGTTGGTCCATAATTTTTCGTCGAAAACTTCAACCTTTAAAACCTAGAAATGACGACGACGACGTTCAATAGTATTATTGTCTCTAGAGTTCATAGTTTCAGCTCCCATGAATTTTTCTCAAATTCAGCTTTCTCTTAAGACATACACAAAATATTTCAAACGATCCCGAGATCCGTATTGAACATTTTTATTAAGTACATTTCGATATTAAAATTCGTTCAGAGAGGAAACAACAAAATATTCGAAGGTGGAGGGTCCAAGTTACTTTGCTCAGGACTCGAGGGGCTAATTAACCCTTAAAGTGTAAAGGGAGATCATTTGTGTCCGGACGATTTCGAACAGTTTCTAAAATCCACGTATTATTGAAACGTTTACTGTGCTATATAAAATACTATACTATACTATATTCTATACTATTCTATACTATACTATAGTATACTATACTATACTATGCTATACTAATACTATACTATACTACACTATACTACACTATACTACACTATACTATACTATTTGTATATTTTTACATAAATGTAAATATATATAAAATATAAGTATGTATAAAATATATATTTAGATAGTCTACTATATAAAATATTTCAACAAATTATACGTCAAAATCATTGTGATAGTTTCAATATAGGATGTTTGATAGAATTTTTTCAAATTTTTGTCAAAGCTATTACTAAAATCTGTATCAGGTTAGTGCTGTCATTTAATATAACATTTCAACGCGACGAACTCCGCGTCAATCATTGCCTCGGTGATCAAGCTTGCATCGTTGAAAATCCTTTATCGCCGGAGCTTAGCGTTATCCGTTTAAAGCGATTCTGAAACAAAAAACTACCCCCATACTGCATCATCTTCCAGCGTTCCTCATCTGTCCCGCTCCTCGGGAGCAATCGACGCGTGCGAGACAGAGCGTAGAAGGATCCGGGTGTCCGCTTAATGTATTCAAATCGCATGCCCCCCGGTCCCCGGTCGCCGGGCGTCGCTATATTAAATGAAAAGATTGCAAATTTCCCGACATAAAGTGGCCGGCGTAAGTCTAATGGAGCGAGGGGGCGAGGGTCGCGCCAAGTAAAAAAGCAGCCTTGTCGGGCCGATCAGGGTTACAAAACGCGGGCGAGGACAGGCGAGACGGAGAAGGAGCGGGAAGGAGAACGATAGGACAGGTTCGACGATGAAACGACGCGGAGAGGGGTCAATCTGAGGTTAATCAAATCATGCAGGATCCGACGCCGTGGGGGGCACCCCCCGGTCCACTTTGTTATATTGCCAGCGAGTGTCCCGACGTGGGAGCAGATTGCTCGGTTGCGCTTTATTAATTCCATCGACGACACGGGGCGCCGGAACGTCAAATCTGGTCATGTGACTAATGCAACGCCGTCCCGCCGCCGCCGCCGCCGGGCCTCCGTCGGGCCGCGGTGTAATCACGGCCGATATGCGCACCCGCTAATCGGCTCATCGTTTTTCTGCGTTCTTCGGCCGGAAGCCTCGCTCGACGCGAGAGGGAGCGCATAGTTCTGTTAGGGGCGAGAGAACCCTGCGCCGGACCATACCGGCGCGGCCACCTTTCTCTGTTAGGGGTGTCCTTTTCGGTCGAGCGAAAAGGCAATCGGTTCGCTCCTGTTTTAGGGGACAGGTGTCGCGTGGCTTTTCAACGACACAAAGGCACGCTGCTCGCAGGAGGACCGGAGAGCTCGTAACTCGTGTCGGTGCATTACGGGATTAGAGAAATTATGGTTTACACTAAAAAGATAGCACGTTATCTAATTTTATCAATTCTCGCAAATATAATCGAATAAAAACAGTTCCCGTATTATACAGGGTGTTTGGTAACTGGTGGTACAAGCGGAATGGGGGTGATTCTACACTCCGCGACAGAAAGATGGCACGCCACGAAAATTCAATGTTTTCATCATTTGGACATAATAATTCTAGTCTTTTTTGGTACTTATACATTTTTATTGCAAAATAAACTACATTACAAACAATAAAATTAAAGAAAATGTCCGTTTGTTTATGGAAACAAAAAATAACAAAAAATCGGTACGACAAAATGATGGCACATATACAAAAAAATACGTGATTTACGTACATAAAATATATAACATTATGTTTAATATTTTGTGTGGCCTCCCTTATTTGCTAGAACAGCCTACATACATTTCGGAAGTGACTTAAAGAGTTTTTTAATATATTTTGGCCGTATTTTTGTCCATTTTTGTTCTATGCACGTTTTTAAATGTGCAGGGCTTTGGAATTGTCTTCCGCCTACATAAACATGCCTTGCTAGTTGTGCCTAACAATTTTCAATTATGTTGAGATCTGGAGATCTCGCTGGCCACGTTAAGACACTAATTTTGTTTTGCTCAAAGTACTGCTTAACGCATTTCGCAGTATGCACACTTGCATTATCCTGCTGAAATATACAATTTTCCCCGGAAATTGTCTGTCCGAATTTAGTTAATTGTTCGTCTATCAAATCTATATAAATTTTGCTATTCATAGTTTTGTTTATAAATTTTACTTCGGTCACTCCTCGATACCCAATTCCGGCCCAAAGCATTACTCCTCCGCGACCCATGAGTCTGCGGCTTAAATATCCTTTCTTCTTTCCACAGGTCGTGAAAATAGTGTGCGATACCATCTGGCCCATCTAGATTAAACCTTTTTTCATCACTAAAAATAACACGACGCCACTTTTTTCTCCAATGTATATGCTCTTGAGCAAATTTCAAACGCTCTGATTTATGCTGAGCGGTTAAAGGTGGTTTTTTTTTCAATTTCATTCGAACTAAGTGCGGACATTCTTTTATTATCCTTTGCATATTACGCATATTTGTGTGTACGCCAGCTGCTTTAGCAATTTGTTGTGATGTTCCCGAAGAATTCGAAGCTTCTTTTAAAATTGTACGTTTTCCGCGATTGCTTACTGCTTTCGGTCGACCGGAACTCTTTTTTGTACCGTATGCTCTGGGATTTTTTAATAAATTATACACCACTTTTCTGCTCCGATGTATAATACGTGCAATTTTCGAAACTGAGTAATTCTCTTTACGCAATGTCAAAATTGCTTTTATTTCAGCGTCGGATAAAGATTTTCCACTACCCATAGTGTAGTTTCATTAGAGGATAATAAGAAACACACACAATATTTAATGCACAGTAACACAGTATACGATATAAACAGTCTGACGGTCTAGTGTCAACTGCAGAGAAAGAATTTTAAGACTGTGCCATCATTTTGTCGCTTCGGTGACCCCCGATGTTTACATTTAGACTAGAATCTGTAACCTGCGCTTAAATCCGCCGGTGTAAGTAGCCTCGAAGCTCCACCGAAATACATACACGGAGAGAAACATATCAAATTTTATCACAGTTTTCAGGAATAGCAATATTTACGGGTGTGCCATCTTTTTGTTGCGGAGTGTACATGAAAGAATAAGTCGAAATATAGGATAAACATTTGTTCATCCGAAGTTTCGTTATCGAGAAAATCGAGTTCGAAATGCAGCATGCTATTCGATAGGAATTGTCTGACGCGTCTGATCATGACCAACCAAATCTACTTCCCGCATATAGGGGAGAGTTGCCAAATGCGTACTGGTCACCTAAATCGTACCAGCTCTTTTCTGTAAAAATTAATGCATTTTGATGCCTCTTGGTGGTAAAGATATGAACTTTTATTTATGTCGATAAAGTAGGACCAAAAAGTCATTCGCATGAAGTGTTGTTTTGTGAATGACAGAAGCACAAAGAAATCGGGCAAGTCTGATGTCAATTTTAAACGATTTTAATCGGCTGAATTAAATATAAATCTTCAGTTTCTGAGGTAGTCTTATATATTTTTGAAAACTAGCTATGTTATATTATTTATTTCTATTTAGTTTATAAAACATGCTGATAATGTTTTAAAGGTTAGCTTCAATTATTTAGCGGGACGTCTTTTTCCTAAATCGTACCACACTGTGGTTTCCTAAATCGTACCAATACGATTTAAGATACTGTTATTCAAATTTTACCGCGAAAATAAACGATTTACAATATTTCAAATTTTTTTAGCATGGGAAAACGAAAATATTGTGAATGGACAGAAGAACAGATGAAATTAGCAATAGAGGCTTACAGAAATAAAAAATACGGATTCAACGAATGTTCTCGGCGGTATAAAATTCCAAAGCCAACGTTAAGAAGACACCTCCTTGGATTGATAAAAAGACCTACTTCCGCATTAAAAAAGGTTGGAGCCATACAAACAATACCTGCAGGTATTGAAAAAGAATTAGTTGACCACATTATTGAACTAGAATCTTCATTTTTTGGTTTAAACATAACAGATGTTCGACGCTTAGCGTATCAAATTGTGGAGCAAAATAATATTCCACATAAATTTAATCAGAACACTAAAATGGCTGGCAAAAAGTGGTTTTATTCTTTTTTAAAAAGAAATCCGACGCTTTCGGTCCGACAACCGGACCATTTTATTTTTATGTTGTATTGTATATTAAACTGAAATTAAACGCAAAATACAGTTTCTCTTATGATTTTTTTGTATCTTTTTAATCCAACACATGAGGTACGATTTTGGAAACCGGCTGGTACCATTTAGGATACCGGTTGCCTAAATCGTACTGTTTGCATGATCTTATAAAAGTGTTCATATTACAATGATCTATCAATAAATATTTAAAAAATCATATTAAATTGCAACTTCGATACTTAATACATAGATACAAAACATAATTTTTGCTCAAATTCCTTTAAAGAATATATAAACTGCCTTCGAAATTAAATGGTACGCATTCGGCAACTCTCCCCTACTAAAGCACACAAACCTGACAGATCTTCAAAGTCGATTTTTTCGAAAACAAAGCCTCAAACGAAAAATGTTTATTCTATATTTTCGACTTATTCTTTCATGTAGAATCACTCCCTTTTCGCTTGTACCACCAGTTACCAAACACCCTGTATATCACTGTTCAGTTAGCAATAGGTTGTAACTGTTCAGGGTACACGCTCGTTTTCTGTTTATAGGTTGAACGTTAAGCCGAAAACATAAACAATAGTGCTGACTGCTGCGTCAAAATGATAGCACAAAGTGAAAATTGTGTACTTTCGGTCAACGTCAAGGCGCCAATCTGTTCAAATCGGCAGGTAGTTAAGATTGTTCGTATTACAGTGTTAAAATATTGTGAAATTTTCCCGATAAAAGATTGACTGGTCCTGCGGTTGTAAAGCGCCGCTGAAAATGGCCGTATCATTGTTAAAAATATTTTTTACATTATTAAATTTGTTTGTATTTAATAAATTACCAAACACTCCAGTATTGTACGAGAAAATCGCACCATTTTCGTATGTATAACATGAAAAAAAATATAAATAGAAGGAAAATATTCTACAGTGAGCAACGAAAGTATTCGAACGGGATGACAGAAAATGATTAATAATGAGAATAGCGTACAATGAACTGTAATTTATTGAAACAAAATGTATTCATAGTAGCGTACATACAAGTACTAAATGTGTATAAAGTTTTAGAAAAATCCAAGAACATGTAAACAAACTAGATAACAATTATTATGACTACGTACACATATCACGTAACGAAAGTATTCGAACGCTATATTACAATGTCCCTATTCAGTAAACATACAGGTACATAAAAATCTGAATGTAAACAAACAGTCTTTAGTGTGCCTCTAGCAGTGCTAGAAAACAGATAGAATCGCAAAATTCAACATTTATTTATCATTTAAAATAATGAGTGGAAAACAATCAGAAACTACCAAATCTCAAAGAGAAATAATTGTTAAACTGCACGGAGAAGGGAAATCATATAAAGAAATCGGTGCTATTGTAGGAAGAAGTAAATCTACAGTTTGTTATACAATAAAAAAAATTAATATGGATGGAAATATTGCAAATAAAGTAAGATCTGGACGTCCAAAAAAATTAACGCCACGAGAAGAAAAGGCAGTTCTTCGTGAAGTGAAGAAAAATCCTTTTATATCTGCATCAAAATTGGCAGCAGTCGTTACTAGAAACTTTAATAAAGAAGTTCACGCCCAATTGTGTCGAAGAATATTATGGAACAACAATATTCATGGCAGAGTTCCACGAAAGAAGCCGTACATCAGTAAGAAGAACAAGCAACTTCGATTAAATTTTGCTAAAGCATTTATTAATAAGGATACCAATTTCTGGAATACAGTTATCTTTTCGGATGAAAGTAAATTTAATTTGTTCGGAAGCGATGGTCGGCAAAAAGTATGGAGGAAACCAAATACAGAGTTGGAATTAAAAAATCTGAGGTCTACAGTGAAACATGGGGGAGGCTCGGTAATGGTATGGGGATGCATGTCCGCTAATGGACCTGGTAATCTTGTGTTTATTGACGGAACAATGGACAAGATAAAATATTTAAACATTTTGAAGGAAAATTTAATCAATAGTGCGGAAAAGTTAGGTGTACCCGGAGATTTCTATTTCCAGCAAGACCGTGATTCTAAACACACAGCCAAAATTGTACAGGAATGACTACTATTTTATATTCCCCATATATTACCAAGCCCCCCACAAAGTCCAGACCTAAACCCCATAGAACATTTATGGGAAGAACTCGACAGAAGGCTTAGAACAAGCATAATAACGTCGAAAGATACGCTGAAACAAAACATCATGGATGCATGGAATTCCATAACATCAGATGTCACAAAAAAATTAGTTCATAGTATGGAAAATCGCCTTCGAGCAGTAATAAAATCCAAAGATGACCCAACAAAATATTAAAATGCTATAAAACTGTCATACAACAGTTCGTTCGAATACTTTTGTTACGTGTTATGTGTACTTAGTCATAATAATTGTTATCTAGTTTGTTTACATGTTGTTGGATTTTTCTAAAACTTTATACACATTTAGTACTTGTATGTACGCTACTATAAATACATTTTGTTCCAATAAATTACAGTTCATTGTACGCTATTCTCATGATTAATCATTTTCTGTCATCCCGTTCGAATACTTTCGTTGCTTACTGTAGGTCGGAAGAAATGTATCGTTTTGGAGTTGAAATAGTTTCGAGTGCAAAGGGTTAATTTTATGTTTGAATTTCAATTGAAATAAAAGCATGGTATTTACAAGTAAAATTTATGGAGGAACCAGATCGTATTACTTTGTTAGATTAAATATTGTCCAAAATGGATTATCAGGTTTAAAAACCATGATCATAAAATAGTTGTAGAAATGTCTACAGTCTGGTCGCAAGAAGTGTCGGAGACAGCTATGTACGCGAAGGGATTAATAAATACACTTATGAACCGTATGAAGATTAGATTGGCGGGATTCTAAGCTGAGGCAGAAAAAGCGCAAGTCGTCGGAACTTATGAAAAGAGCAATTCCTGGAGGCACCCCCTTTCAGGAGACCGTACTTTCGCCGCCTGGAACGCTCTCGCAATTAACAACCCTCGTGTTGTCGAAACCCCGTCTTTGTGCAGATCCGCGAGAACGTGGCTGGCTCGGCTCGCAGAAGATAAGCAAAGCTCGATGTGCCGTTGCATATTGATTGACGGTGCTCGGGATGAGGAGGTTGGGCGGCGAAGAACAGGGTAAAACGGAGAACGGAGGCAGCCGTCCGGGGTGGAAGGTGTAATGAAGCACCGCGCAGACACACCGCCATGAATATTCATAATCTAATACCTGAGCAGAACTGAGCCGAGGCGGGGCGAAGTCTCATCATCTAGGCCTTCTGCTATATTAGACATCACCGGGTGTGAGACGACGGTTTCACGGCTCCGAGGACCCTTCTATCAACCCTTGATCTACCTACCACCCGTCTACTTGCTGCTTTTTTTATTAATTTGTTCGCAGGTGGCCTTCTCTCTCCAAGAACTTTGCATACGCCGAACTCGTTCACGAAATTCTTGGCGAGTGTACAGAATTTTGTTGAAAATTATGCTTACTAGCAGTTTTTCTTTTCTTAATAATTATACAAAGTTTTATTTTACTTAGTACTGTATTCAGTACGAGTTAACGCTACGTGTGTAATATAAAAGTCACTGACACACGTTCCCTCGTAAAAGTAACAAGATTCAATTCATCTCGATTCTGCAAGGTTTGCATTACGAATGAAGTTTATTTCCCATAAAAAGTAGTCTCGTAAATTCAATAATTGTTGCGTAAAAAATCTAAAATTAATGAAAATAAAGTTTGTAGAATCGGTAGATAGTTTTCAATTCAGCTCGTGTTGTTAATCTACTTTGTAAACGTTATTTACGTGCAAAGAGGGCGGAGCATTAAATATTGGAAGCCGTACGATAAAATGTAAGAATTTGCGAGCTAATTTCGTTACGGGAAAGTGTTTGCTGTTCCATTAGTTAATTAACAAACTCCAACAAATAAAAAATGATCAGTTTTACCAGCGGAAGGTACGCGACTAACTTTCGTCGTAATAAATAAGGTATTCATTTAAAGTTCCGAAAGAAGCTCTTAAGGACTCGATTAAAGACAGGAGTCTCGAGTTCGCGAGCAATTCGACGCAGCATTTGCATGTGAACAAGTTGCAAAAGCAGATTGGCATACTGAGTTGCTAGTTAATTCAATTCGATAACGAGCAAGAAGCACTGGGTTTTATAATCAAAATGTATACTTGTCTGATGCTGGTATTAAAACCATTACAGGAAACATTTCAGTGATGTTTTTTACTTTGAAAATAATACAACCACTCGGTGAATTTATTTTATGCACTACTGTTTCTTAAAAGTGTTCATCCGTGTTTCTAATAATTTCGTTTCACGTTAAATATTTATGCTGAATGTTTATATTGTTCGTTCAAACGAGTAGTTGCATTTACTTAATTTTTATCTGTTCAGTTAGTCTTTTTATGCATTCAGTTTCTCTATAAATCGCATTTTTAATACTTGATGCGACGACTATTGAAACTAGGTTACTCAAGATGTTTTATCGTACGCATTTTCTCGTACTTCTTGACTGGTGCTAAACTTTTGAAAAGAATCATGTACTCGCAAATTACTATATCATACTTCTATACATATATTATACATACATACTACTAACATACTATTATACTACCATATACTACTACTTACTACAATAACAATCTCTGGTAAATAAAGAAATCATTATTGTTATACAAAACCAATTCGAATTAACGTAACAATTATAGTATAATTCTTCAAAGAGAATATTTCATTTTTAATGAAACTTAGATTTTCAAAATCTCTCAATTTTAATGTAATAACTAGACATCGGATCTTTATGCATTTATGGCTTATGGAAATGTTAAAAAAATGCTATAATATAAAATTCGAGAGAATTTAACACGATTTTTATTTGCTTTGGATCTACAAAGGCTGTACCCATTAAAAATAAAATTTTATTTCATTCCACTTTCTTAAAATGTTTTTATAAAAATTGGAAATTGCATAAACATCCGATGTCTAGTAATAACAAATTTAGGATATTACAAAACAAGAAGTATATATCTTTAAGTAACACTAGAACTACCGAACCAATGAAAATGACTGGTCCCTAATTTTATCTGTTACAATTAGTGAAGTTATAAAACTGTTACATCAGAAATTTTTTAGTGAACTTCTTCATAGAAGCACATAAAAGTGCTTTTGCAATAATACTTGTGCGATGTCTGATTGGGTGCACTTTTCTTACTATTACAAAGTAAGAAATATAAGTCGCATTTACTGCTCGGTGGTTCTAGCGTCAAGAAATGTTTACGGAAGATTTTGCAAGAGAAATTTTGTAAGAATAACTTTGGTCCGATTTTAACCCTTTGCACTCCGCTGTCCCCTCTCAGGCGACATTAAAGTTTATTAGCGATTACGGGGAATTAATTTATTCCAGCGCAACTTTAAATAAAATATTGATTTTTTTGCAAATATATATCCTCGATGTCAACCAATTCATATAAGTCCAATATCATTATAATACGTTACTTGGTTCCAAAATTATACTAAATAATACGAGGATTTGTAAATTTCTGCCAGAATGGTTCGGAGTGCAAAGGGTTAAAAAAGTCATACTGTCTCAAAGGTTGGCGACGAGAAGCGGGGAAGAAAATCCGTAATTATGCTTCTGTGAAGGACAACCGAATCGGGTCATTGGTTTCCGAAAGCCATTCAGGTGTTCGATTTTCCAAGCGGGGAGGGGATGATGATCGAGCGTTCGGTCGGGAAGTCACCGTCAAAAAGTGTCTGCAATAAAGTAACCCCTCTCCACGGGGCTGTTCCCCGTGATCCGTCGCGGTTCTTCGGCATCGGCGCGGAGCATCTCGATTCGTCGTTTGCATATGAAAAAGTTGTGAGCTGCTTGCACTAGATCACTTCTTAACTCGGTTCGATAGTCGCTGGCTGCCGGTATAGCGGCGCTCCATCAGGCCAATATCCGCGCGATATTGCCGTTTTATGATAATGTTATCAGCGCCCGGCTCCCGATGAGCTAGCGCGATACCAACACAGCCGCAGCTGCATCGGCACACAGACGAACGCGTCCCGTCGCCGGAGCGACACACGTATGTACGTAGCCTGGTTTCATCAAACCGGGGATTTAGTAATCTGCCGAGATTTATGAACGCCGGTTCATCCCTTCGTTCCGCCCGGCGTCGTTCCTGCTGATTGTGCCGCGTACCCCCCGTCGACCCCCCTCCCCTCCCCTCCCCTCCCCTCCTCTCGCCATCACGATGCTCGTCTTCCATGGTTCCCTATGAAATGAAAGTCAGACTGTTCGATCCTTTTGGATTTTTATCGTGGCCAAGCCGGAATTGGCTTCTGCGGATCGCTCTGACGGTTGTTTGCCTGTTGTCGATCGCCCGGGCACACGTTCCCGCAGTCTTGACCTTGATGATCCTGACAAAATCGATCCATGAATCTGCTGGTAATTACGAACGTGATCTTACCGCTCCCTTTCTCCTTAGTTTACGGTCGCATCATAGCTGATACTAAATTTGAGACTAAGATTTAGCCATTTTATACAAGATGTCCGAAACGTTCATAATTTATAAACGAAAGAATCCGAATTTCACACTAGAACTACCGAGCACTAAATGCAACTGGCATACATTGCCTTATAATAACAACAAAATTGCATTTCTTTAGATTTCGTGTCGGTTTTCTTTGAATATCTACTTCGACAGAGAAGTTTATTAAAAACTTTTCTCAAGGAAACATATTTATCATTTCAATATTTCTAAAAGAAAAAATTAAGAGCAAGTCATTTGGCTCGTCCGGTGGTTCTAGTGTTAAAAAATCAACGTTGGCCTTTAAATCGTCTAAACGTCTCCTCTCGTCAAGAGGTCATGTATACCACCCTTGATGCCACGTAACGTCTGTAGAAATAATTATTTTGTACAACGCATAATTTAGAAGTTGTTCGAGATGATGAAGTTGGGTGCCCACCCTGTGGTTTAGTCATTACTAAATTTCGTTTTACCACTTCTAAACTTTTGCACGGCAGTGCGTGCGTTAGAAAAATGTGAAAACTGCTGTTAGTATTATACAGTCGAGTCGGAAAGTAAGTTAACATTTGGTGATATGTAGGCAATGAATATGATGAATAAAATCAAGTTATTGTATTGTTTTTATTTAGGAGGTGTAAGGAAATAAACAAATATGTTAGTAAAACATATATTATCATTATTAAAGATTAAAGACATGTCATATTCATTTGCCTGCATACACCAGTCGTTAACTTACTTTCCGACTCGACTGTATAATTTACTGGTCTTGCTAGAGATCGGGTCAGGCGACCCGCTTCTAAGCGAGTAGACTTGCAGGGAAAATTATAAGTGCGTCCCTGTTCCGGGAAGCTGCTATTCGGAGGATCTGATTGCAGTCCCGGGAGCAAGCGAAACGAGTCCTCGGTTTCACCGCAAACGGGTTTCATATCCAGCCGGTTTCCCCGGCCGCCATAATCCCCCTTTCCCGAAAACCAAAGAGCCCTCCTCTTTGGAGGAAAAGCTCGTGTTCCGGGGCCGCGGGTAAACATAAATAGAGAATAAAGTTTAGGCGGCATTGAGCCGCGTCTTCGGGCTTATAAAGTATTCGCAAAGGAGCCCGAGCCGCGATGGGGTTCGGGGCGAAAGGGTTACAGGATCTCGGTGTGGAAGGGTTCAGCCTCGAAAAGGACAACGCGTTGCGGCCGCGAGAGCGCGACGAGGATCTCTCCGCCTCTGCCTAGGGATTTTAGTTTGTTCAAGTAAATTATATTCAGCATGGTGGATGTGTCACCCTCTTCGCATCCCTCTTCAACCGCCCCACCCCCCTCGATTTTCTGCTGCGTCCCGTCGACGCAGACGCGAATTACAATCATCCCTCTCCCCTACCCCCGTGCTCGATTCCACCTGGCGGATTCCCTCCTTGCCTATCATGAATTATTAATTAATTGTTTCAACTAACGGCGTAATTTATTATTCAGCTGCCGCGATGGCAGCCGCGTTGATTCCGCGAGTGATATCGGGGAAACGCGAATACAAAATGGCTTCCAACTGGCTGGATTTATGGCGCGCCTCCTCCTCTTTCGCTTCTCCGTCATCGTATCTAGTCTGGATAGCTCTTTTATCACAAAAATTGGCAGATCTAACGCGAAACGGGACAAACGTTTGAAGAGTTTAGAAATATTATTCCACCGTTCTCGACTCTTTCAAATCGTTAAGACAAGGAATAAGCGTCTATGTAATTTCTAAACTTTGCAATTAACGCGGAAAATATTTATCTCGCACAAGAATCCGCAATAATTGGATATTAAAATTTGTTCCGGTTTAAAATATGCCTGCACCTCGGAAATATGAAAAGAGTTCGGGGAGAGCTCGGTAAAAATTAGAATTTAAAGATTAAGTGTTCATTGGATAATCAATATCATTTATCTTTTGCTGTTTTCAGTTAACGATGGTCAAGATTAAAGAGATACTATTATAATCATAATGATTAGACATCGGATGTTTATGCAATTTCCAATTTTTATAGAAACATTTTAAGAAAGTGGAATGAAATAAAATTTTATTTTTAATGGGGACAGCCTTTGTAGATCCAAAGCAAATAAAAATCGTGTTAAATTCTCTCGAATTTTATATTATAGCATTTTTTTAACATTTCCATAAGCCATAAATGCATAAAGATCCGATGTCTAATAATGATATTTCCAAATCGAATTTCGGCGGCAATTCACGAGAACGGCGAGGGGAGGCCATGTAAAAATTCGATCGAGACCGACGCTGATGAACTAATAATGCTCGGGCTGTCATTCGAATTAACATACGTCACCGGGAATTAGACTTATCACTCGAATGAGTTGAGTACTCCGGGCAACCAGCCGACGAACCGCAACCGGAAATTGGCTGCTCGGTTATCAAAGTTTGCGGGTTGCGTGTCTGCCGAGCAACGGAGAGAGAGAGGTAACCAGGGGTGGGACATCAAATGGGGTGGGATATCCATTAATAAGCGAGTGAGAGCTCAGTGCTTCGGTAGATTGGGGTGCCAGCCAAGGTAAATATTAATTTGCCCAAGCGAGCGTCACGATCGACTTACCGCCGCGAACAGGTGAAACTTGTTTCGTGCGTCCGAATAATTATGGTTCTTACATGCGCAAAGTGATGAGTAGATTGATTTCGTTGTTGCGTATTCGTTCAACGCTTGCAAAACTTCAATTTGAATAAGTTTCTGCCGTTTGTTAACAGGACGCCGGAACTAATTTTCGCCACCGTTGGCGAAAAGAGTTTATCAAATAAATCAACTGTTTATCATTGTAATTATTCATATTTTGCATGAAAATATTCTAAATATATTTTCGTTAACGATAAAAGTAAATTCAATGACAAAACATTAATATAAAAATTATTATGCTTCTTTATTCGCAATGTACAGAACGAGCAAATTACACACTGATTTAAAGCAGGTTTTAATTATCCTTAAGCATTCAAAATAGAATTAAGAATTCAGTCATTTTATAAACGGACATGTGCACAAAACCTAACCTAAACCAAACAGGTATTCGCGCAAGAATTCTGCCGTCGCTGTTAATTATGTGTCTGTGTCACAGACGCACACATATTGACAGAATTTAACACTAGGTTTACGGAGCACCGAAAGTGGCCAGTTTGGATTATTTTATAAAAATATCAAGAATATATTCAGCTAGATTTTCAGCAGCCTTTATTATAATCTATACTCCAAGGAATAAATGTGTCAAATATATTTCCTATAAATTCTAATTTTTACAGTCACAATAACTCTAAATTGAAGAATGTACATCTATTATTAATGTGCTAGTAAAAAAGCTTTGTATAAATATGTCGGTAACTCGGAATTTCCAGCAAAAATGACGGTCATATTCATATTCAGAATAATAGGTATCGAGAGGTGTAGAGGTGACAGGCGGGCAATTATAAAGATCAGTCGATTTTTATTTGGCAAAAGAACGGCAGAAAGTTGTTCAAGTAGCGAATATCAGTTTTTGGTTCTAGGTGGTGGTTTGTTTCGCGAGGGCGGGTCGCGCATGGAAGAAAAATGACTTGGAATTTCTAATCGGATTAAACGGTCTCGGGCGATAGTTAAGCAACTCGACGAAACTTTTCGCCGGTATGCAAACAGTGTGTCTACGCCGCTATAAATTCGATCCTCTTCTGCATTAGCTTCCTGTGAACACCAATAAATGTTTCAAGTGTGCGGGATCCGAGATGGAACCGTTCGAAGGTAGGAAGGCCACTTTCACCGAGGTAAAACGTTCGCGTGACGGCCACCATCGGGTCGCTGATTGTTTGAACAAAGCAGCATGATGAGCACCGAGGCTCGTGTTAGCGGTTTACGTGACGCCGGCCATTACGTTCGAACCACTTAATTATAATATCGCTCAGAATTAAACTGTGCCCGGCGCGAGCACGTACTTGTACCGCAATTATTGCCCGGGAGGGGGAGGGTGGGGGCCCTCTCGTTATTACACGCAGAACCGGCCTGAGTTCGGTTTTCGATTCGAAGACACGTGATTCATTTGGAACGAAATGCCTGCCGATAATCGGGAATCGATGCCGGCGAGGATGAGCTCCGGTGAACGGGTTATCAGACTCGTTAAAAAGTGATTTATCGGGCCTGCGGGGGCGCGCGGTGAATGGAGGAGGAGCAACTTCCCCCGGGGAAATGAAATGTTGGGCTCCTTTTGGGAAACCAGAATTAAGGAGATATTGAATGTCAGCCGGTGTAATGGCGGGTAATAGCGGATAAGGAGGAACCTCGATTGTCGTGCATACCGACGACTCCGAAACCTTTCGAGCCGTACCAAACATCCGATCGAACCCCGATACGACGTAGGGGAGAGTTGACAAATGCGTACTGGTCACCTAAATCGTACCACCTCTTTTATTTAAAAACTAATGCATTTTGATGCCTCTTGGTGGTAAAGATATGAACTTTTATTTATGTCGATAAAGTAGGACCAAAAAGTCATTCGCATGAAGTGTTGTATTGTGAATGACAGAAGCACAAAGAAATCAGGCAAGTCTGATGTCAATTTTAAACGATTTTAATCGTCTGAATTAAATATAAATCTACAGTTTCTGGGGTAGTCTTATATATTTTTTAAAACTAGCTATGTTATATTATTTATTTCTATTTAGTTTATAAAACATGCTGATAATGTTTTAAAGGTTAGCTTCAATTATTTAGCGGGACGTCTTTTTCCTAAATCGTACCACACTGTGGTTTCCTAAATCGTACCAGTACGATTTAAGATACTGTTATTCAAATTTTACCGCGAAAATAAACGATTTACAATATTTCAAATTTTTTTAGCATGGGAAAGTAGCTTACAGTAGCCCCTATAAAAAGTAATTAGTTGCAATGAAAACAAAACAAATGAAACAAAGAAAAATTGATTTCACGCCTTCAACCAGCACCGCTGCTCCAGTTCTCGTAGAAGTGGAGAATGAAAACGATTGGTTCTGTTTTCTTTGCAATAATTCTTATTTAGAAGACATGATCCAATGCTTAAAGTGCCAAAAGTGGGTACATGAAGCTTGTGGAGGAGTTTTGAAAAAAGACAATATTTATTATTGTCCTAGTTGTATTTAAGTCAAGTAATGTAATATTTCATTTTATTTTTATGTTGTATTGTATATTAAACTGAAATTAAACGCAAAATACAGTTTCTCTTATGAGTTTTTTGTATCTTTTTAATCTAACACATGAGGTACAATTTTGGAAACCGGCTGGTACCATTTAGGATACCGGTTGCCTAAATCGTACTGTTTGCATGATCTTATAAAAGTGTTCATATCACAATGATCTATCAATAAATATTTAAAAAATCATATTAAATTGCAACTTCGATAGTTAATACATAGATGCAAAACATAATTTTTGCTCAAATTCCTACTAAAGAATATATAAACTGCCTTCGAAATTAAGTGGTACGAATTCGGCAACTCTCCCCTAAATATTTACCATTTTTCGTATCCCGACATAATTATTGGCTTGTCCGAAAATTTCCTGCCGATTTTTAAGGGCAACTCAAACGCAGTACGTTCAAATTTCGATATATTAGGAGTACCCATAAGTAATCAATTATTGGGTCTGGGAAAAAGTTCGTGGCGTTTTTCCTGATAGATGACTTCAATTGATTTAATTGAATTCAACAGATCGCAGCTACAGCACTAAACGCTCGTTGGAAAGGTGACACTTCGAGCGTTACTTTGAGTGTATAAACATCGAAATTGGTGCAGTGGTTGGAAAGTTTTTTGTGTTTGAAAATGGAGAAAAATAATGAAAAATTCCGCTATATTTTATAATATTATGACGACAAAGAGAAGAACGCTGCACAGGCTTGTGAAAAAATGTGTGCTGTGTACGGTGAAGGTACTTTATCAAAATCTGCTGCGCGGAAATGGTTCGCTCGTTTTCGGTCTGGTAATTTTGATGCGAAAGATGAGTCACGCCCTGGTCGTCCAATCACTGAAAAAGTTGATGAAATTCTTGAGAAAGTCCAGCAAGATAAGCATATCGGCAGTGTCGATATTGGTATGGAGCTAGGCATTGACCACAAAACTGTTTTGAACCATGATTTCGACCAATTGCAATATTAATCAAACAGTTTTTCGTGTTATGTTGTGAACCAATTGTTCTAACTTCTCAAAAAAGAAACCTTCAAGTAGTATAGTCCAATATTGACAAAGTTATGCAATTTTTAAAAGCGCCCGAATATTAGTGGGAGTCATTGTATGTCCCAAAGTCCTGGATGGTAAACGTCGCGGAATTATCCCCACTGCCGCTGTGTGAACGTCACGAGTATACCCTGTGATAGTTTGACGAATAATTTACATGAAAGTACATCGGTAGTTTTATTAAATAATGTATCGGTGTTCCTAATTTCTAGCTTATCTAGAAGTGCAGTTGAAAATTGCAAAATGCATAAAATTTACAATCTAGTGAATATCTCCGTGGCGAAAAACGAAATAAATAGAAATGTAATTGTTGATTCGACAGGACAACGGTTTCAGATCAGCAATTGTTCGTTTGATGTCGGTGTAAATAAAAAGTAACCAAACGGTTCTTATCCGGTTGAATTTTCTGCCGACGGGAATAGGCAAAATCCCACATTCGTTGTGGACTGACAAGATGTCGTGGGCTGAATGGAAGCCGGATCATCCAGAGATAACAGGCTGACAGTGGGCATGAGAAAAATTAGCAATGTTCGCCTGTAATCCCGTTCAATGGCCGGAGGACGTATCGAATGGCCGATCCACGCGACAGGAAGCGTGTCGAGAATTATGCTACATCCCCGACTGCGCCGCGCCAATAGATCATTAAGTTGTACTACGGCTGTATTATGACAAGACACCCGTTACGTAGGGGTTCGCTGTTCCGGAGGGGTGGGGGCTGCTCGCTGTTCCACATCGTCACTCCTTTTCAAAGAAGCCACCTTTTTGATCGGCCGACTGGGACTGTTTAGCAGGGGTGCTTTAGCATTTGTAGCCCTCTAATTTTCCGTTTGCAGATTTTTTCAATCGCTCGCCGCTGCTCCCTCTCTTTCTCTTGTTCGTGATTAAAGAATTACTCTTTAAGCTTTAAAATACAATTTTGCCGACGCGATCACCCACAAATCGAATGCATTCACGGTAAATAATAGCCATCGAAAGAATTGTAGGACTTTTTAATGGGTTCTGTTTAACCCATTTGCATCATAAGGAAATATGAGAAGAAGGTCCTTATCGACAAACTTTTGTTTTATTATATTCAAGTACAAAAATGAATACAATTAAAAGGACTTCATATTTCAGTATTATAAAAAAAAATCAGAATCTCCAGCAACACCCTCCATTTCTATTTTTTAGCTAACGAATAATGATAGTGACCAACAAAGGTGAGTGTATATTATACGCTAATGATGCAAATGGGTTAAAACTTTACTTTGAACATGTTCTAACATTAGAAGCGTCGCACTGTGGTTCGATTACTTTTGGTATTAACTGTATAAAATTATTTCTTCACTGTTTCGAGCTTATATGTCGTTTCGATTGTTAGAACACAAGTCGGTCTTGTATTACAGTTTATACTTTCATCGAGAATAACAAATGTTAATAAAGAATTTTGACAGTCGATACTGTTGTCGCACATCTATTCCTTATGAAAAAATTACTGCAATTTTCCGTTTAAATTATTCCTCTAGTTGTAATAGCTTCCGAGATATTCGATAAAATATGTCTTTCGGGTACGCTTTTTTACACATTAATTTCGACCCGATTACATGAACTTTTCGCAGTCCTGCGATCAAACGAAAGTCGAAACTTTTCATATATTTCAGTCTTTCTCGTTGACAAACTTTTATCGAAAATTGACTGCCTGATAGATTTACAAAATTGTTGATAATTTAGGGGTACTAAGACTCGGACATATATTACAAGATTTCATATTTATCGAGCACGTAAGATTTAAATGCATTCTAATAAATTTAATTTCTTTAATTCGAGATATCTGTCGTAGATAAATAGAACAGTATTTCACGAACAGTTCTGTAACAACAATATTAAATCATTACAACTAGAACCGAGAGCAGCCAACAATACCTCGTTCCGGAAGATGAAAAATCGTCGGGGCCATCGGCAGCAGGAGATAGCAGGAGTGGCGACCGTCCACGCGTTAGGCGAACGCATATTATGTAGATTAGGGGTGTCAAGGATCAGATATCCAGGGCATTTAATAATGCTGTTCCTGTCAAAACACGCACCATAGCCAACTGAGGGTATAATGCAGATAAATTGCTCCATAGAGAATGACTGAGGGGATTCGACGGGGGAAAAAGAGACGAAGAATCGGCTAAGGAGGAGAGAGAGGGAGAGAGAGAGAGAGAGAGAGAGAGAGAGAGAGAGAGAGAGAGGGAGAGGGAGAGCGGAGTGGGGCTGACTCCCTTCGACCCTCGTCTCGGCTATTATTTGTTACCATCAGCAGATCACATAGGGGTGTTTTAATATAGAGCCGGTGCCTAGACCAAAGATTTGCGCCTAACTGTGCAAACAGTGGGAGACCCCCGGTCATGGAGCCGTGAAACTGTCCACGGATTGATAATATCAGTGGTGACAGTTTCCAGAGATCGTGTTGCGAACCGATTCGAAACGCTTCGGACTCTGTCTTCGATTTCATCGATCATTACTCCCTTCCCCCCTTTTTGACTCTAGCTCTAAAAAGTTCTCTGTTCCACAACCAGTCTCCACATGCGAGTCGTTTATTGCAAAACTGGCATAAGTCAATATTCATCTGTTTGGTTTAACCCCAAGGGGGTTAAAGGTCCCATCTCAACGGTTTAAAGTTAAATACAGTGATTTCTCTATATGTGCCCATAATTATGAAAGTGGTTTGTCAAAATTAAAAAAAAAATTCACACGACATGATTTTAAACTAAATTTATTCAATGTAAAAAAATGAAAGAAATATATGACTTAGACCACTTTCATAATTATGGGCACATATATGTCGCCAAGGCCTGCATGATAAACGTCACGGAATTATTCCCACTACCGCGAAGTATACACATCCAAGGGCTAAATAATCAAATATATATATAATTAATTAGGACTTCTTCATACAAATTACAAGATGGAAGGTGGTTAGCTCATAAAAGCAAAATGGTGGAAAGTCTTGAATTCTAAGAACACACAAAATTTGATAACACCACAACTTGCACGCTTAAAAATGCGTACTCTTCAGTTTTCACATTTCGTTTCTCACTTTATGTTCTACTGCGTATGCATACAAAAACGAAGAACTCGCATTAAATATACAAATTAAAGAAAAAAGAGTGATTATCTTATCGACGCGTAAAAGTTCCGTTTCCGAAAGATTCGTGGCGTCAATAGAAAGACAACGTAATAATTTTTTTTTTTTTCGAAAAATGCAATCGTACATGCGTAATCAACGTATACCACAACTTTTATCGCGCACACTTGACGATTAATATTTTGAGCACACGCGACGACTATCAATCCGTCCTATCAATCGGCGAAACAATAAAGCTAAAAGCATTGTACCGTTTCGGCAAATACAAATTCCGTGCGCGCGATTCTTTGAACAGGATTCATTACGAGAACACAGCCTCGCAGAGTACACACAAATATTTCAGCCAATTACACATAACTGTTACCTAACAATTCAATCAAAACAGGCTAAAAAAAAAAGGGAGAGAGAAAGAGAGCGGTTGGGACGGGAGCGGGGGTGGGAGAGAGAGAGAGGGAAAAAGTAAATTCGAAAAACAACGTGACTCGGTGTCCCTCTCTCACTCAATACGATAGTCCACGCAGCGGAACCCGTCCAGCTGCGTTCCCGTTTTTGCTAAAAAATCTGGCCGGCAGGTGGGATGGGGTTCAATGCGTTCATCTATTTTTCATTCCGGCCGATCCCGGGACCGGTCCCGCTGACAATCGGTGATCACAGCTTTTCAGATGGCCTGGAAAAAGTTCGAATCGAGCCCGCCCCGGCCGAAGAATTGCGCGGCGCACCAAAAATATTCAATAGACGAAAAAAAAGGCCGGTGATTACACGCTCGCATCATTGTGGCAGGGATCGATCTTTACAAATTTCTCGAAACAATGGGGCCGAGCCCCGGAGACCGTGGATTTCCACTTTGACGTCAGTTTTGACCAAATATTTGCCGAACGGAATGGAAGTCGCATGGCCAGCCCGGTACCATTGATCGATTCTTTATTTCGCTCTCTTCCTCCATTTACCGGCACCCGGTTTTTCCGGTTTCCCATATACTCCCACTACCCCCTCCCTCCTCTCTGCCTCCCTCCTCTCTCTTTCTCTTTCTCTTTTTCTATCGTTGTTTGATATTGTCAATCTAAAACACGGGCCTGATATCGAAAATAAAAGAGTTTTATCATTGACGCAAAGGTTGCAGGAAGTGTTTCGCAATATTATCCTGTTAATAAACGCAGATCCATAATTAAACGAGAGCTGTCGTCAACTCGAAATCAGTTACAACATAGATTTCTCTATATATGTCGCCAAGACCTGGACGATAAACGTATTAGCCTGTAGCAGTAGAGTCGTTTTGAACAATCTCAGAAAATGTTGTACTTCCTTGAAAGGGACGATTCTCGACGCCATTTGAAGCAACTTTTTCCTTTGCGAAAATGTTCTCCGAGGCTTCGTTAGGAAGTTATTCGCGAAAAACACGGACCAATCAAACCGCGGATACAGCAGGCGCATTCTGACTCGGCCAATGCGAACACCACGCTCTGCTATAGCCGCGTTCTGATTGGTCCGTGTTTTTCGTTGATAACTCCTTAACAAAGCCACGGAGAACATTTCCGCAAAGGAAAAAGTTACTTCGAATGACCTCTGGAATCACTGCCCCTTAGGAATTGCAACATTTTTGGGACACCCTGTATATATTGGGTTGGCAACTAAGTAATATATAAGTTATAGATGAAACTATAACTTGACTCAGTTTTTGGCCGAAATGGATCAGACTTTCTACGAGCGTGGAATTTTCAAGTTGTCAGAAAGATGGCAAAAGGTCATAGAACAAAATGGAAAATACATCATAGATTAAAGTTCATTCCAAGTAAAACAAAAAACTCTTTTATTTCATTGAACAAATCGGCAATTACTTAGTTGCCAACCCAATATATATAGGTACAGTGAAGTCTCGATATATGTTAACAACACGAGTCTTGCCAGCGTCGTGTATCGTCCAAGAGAAATATACAGGATATACGCCGCGGTAGTGGGGATAATTCCGCGACATTTATCATCCAGGCTTTGGCGACAAAAATATAGGGAGAAACACTGTATACAGTTTTCTTTCTCGACCGTGTTCTACGGAAGTCTAGTACGTAATTGGAACGGCTTTCAGGAATTTTTTTTTGGTTAAGACGAAGCAGAATAATGTTAAGAAGAACGATAAAAAACGTTGAAGAAAGATTTTCCTCGGATGGGGAGCAGCGGTTTTATCAACTTTTGACCCAACCTTCCCGGGTTATTTTAGGTCCGCGTCGTGCAGACGATACGTCGGGCTGTCTTTTCTAAGAAAGTCGAGGCTTCAAGACCGCCGAGCGGAATACGTAATCAGCCGGGATTGCATTAGTACAGCTAATTAGTCGGGCACAATGCTCTGATAATATTATAGAACCGCGACAAGCAGAATTCAACTACTCAGTTATTCATGTCGCACTCCAGTCATGCCCGACACGCTCGGGTAAACAGTGGTTCGGGAACCGGGACCAAGATTGGCGAATAAAGGCGAATTGTCGAGTCGTTAGCTAGTTTTCCGCGTTCCCGATGCCGTGAAAAGCTGCTCCTGTTCCTTCATCGAGGGACAAGTCTCGTTCATGGCATTGTTCCCGGCCGCCGCTCTTCGAGTACGCATCCCGACTTCGGATTTGTTCGGTTTTGTCGAACCAGCTGCGGGATCTTCACCTCGAAGGGCTGCACCGTCGACGTTTAGGCAATTCATTTTTAGTCGAATTTGCTGCAACTGTAATCCGGTGGAAATTAAATCGCCCAAATTTCGAATCGATAATCGATCGGTGCGCAAAAATTACGTAACTCCGTTTAAAACAATTATGTTGATCATCATGTGGACCGTTCATTTTGAAAGTGGTGCACGTCCATTTTTTGTTGGTAAAAAAAAAAAAATACAAATATACAAATTACGTGATATCTCATTTTTTTTCAATGGACCTGCACCACTTTCAAAATGAATGGTAGATATGTTGTGACAAACTAACTGTAATAAATTATTGTAATATTTTTCGACAGTTACATTATAGATTAAAATATTTGTAAGATATAGATGTGTGCCAATTATTTGTTTTAATTATTTACTTTTTATTCTGGCCCCCTCTATACTACATTCAGTAAAACAAATCAACGTTCATTGTAAAGAAGTGAGTTCAGAAACGTGTAAAAAAATTGATACATTAGAATTTGAATGATTACTATAGAAAGTAAAAGTAAAATTTAAGAATGCAAGAAAATCGTTGAGGAAATGCAAAAAAAATTTGTAAACTATTTTTATAGTATTGTTTATATTTTGTAATTGGTGCTAAGCTAGAAATATGAAACTTACACCACCAAAGTAGTGAAGGTCAATACTTGTATGTTCGTTTTAACACCGTACCTGACGAGTTTAATCGTCGTTAAACAAAATAATTGTAACATAATTTTACAAACGTAACAATATCTTTTCGATATTATTCTGCTCCACAGAACTTCTACTTAATTCCTCATTATCCAATGATTAACTGTTTTGACTTGCCCGATTTTTGCGTGAAGCGCTATTGAAGGTGCAAAATATTTTATTCTAGCATAAATCGTTTATTAATGGACGCCTACACGATGGAAACACAATGCATCAAGACAAAACGTCACAAGAAACCATTTTTAGCAGTCGTTTGGACACAAGGAAAAGTAAAAGACTATACTAGCCTATTTTTGAACATCCTCTTTGCTGTCCAAGTCTACCATCTTGTGATTACCATTTGTTCGAGGCGCAACCGTCTATTTTCCATGATACCGGAATTAAAAACTGACCAATCCGGTGGCAAAAGGGTGTAGATTGCAGCAGAACAGAAAATTAATTGCATTTCCACTGAAATAGAAAGTTAAAAAATAAAAGTCCGCTTTACATTTGGCCCCGAACTTCGTGGAATATCGAACAAGGACGCGACCGGTTTCGAAAATGATTTCGCGTGGTAGATTCGCAAGGCAATCGAACAGGCGCCGCTACTCAAATCCCATACACGTGGACACGGAAAAATGGAAACGGCCAGGGGCGATGGCTGGCCGTAGAGGAGGGATTTTTCATTAGGGCAACCTAAGCCCCGATGCGAAAGGATTAATAGAAGTTATAAAGTAGAGCCCGAAGAGGTGGAGGAACATTACGTGACCTGACTCCGATCGAGTCTTTCTTCAGGTTATATTGCAGGTTCTCGTCGTTTCTCATTCACCCCCACGGCTCATGCGCATCACATCTGACCAATAGAATCGCGTGGTCCATCTCTGCCGCTGACCAAACCCCTTGACTCGTACCACTCTTGCCCCCGAGATACATTCCCCGCGAAGAAAAAAGAAAGTTTGAGAACGACCCCCCTCCCCCCTCCCCCTTCCCCCCTCCCGCCGTCCGACGCGACTCGAGTGTGTATTTTCCAGAGGAAACCTCATCAACTCCATCTAAACTCCATTTCTAAGAACGGAATTGGAAAGCTGCGGAATTCATTGGATTCATCGTATAACGACACATACGGGCGAAAAGTGTTGCCTCGCCGAATACATTCTTGCCCCTTTTTAGGTTCGCGCGAGCCCCTCTCAAAGAGCCCCACATTATCCTTTTATTATCCCTTCGATTTAATTCGCCAGACAAGTTCGCTGCCACTGTTCAAAAACTTTTCATTTTCTTCCCACTTCAAACGAAGCACTCTTTTACTTTATATTGTGGTATAGTAGGTATCTACATTAACCACATATACTGTATTTACGTTGATCGAGATAAACATTTCTATCTCAATTTTACTTGTCTTTCGTAATTGAAAGTCAACCAGTTGAGAGGTCAAGTTATGACCTAAAGCAAGACCGGCGGAAGCACGTTCAATTATGGTCGCGGAAACACTGTTAGAACAAAAGTTTTGGTTTGTAAGATTGCGGATTGTTCTATCACTCAAACTACTAGTTCACTAGATCTGCAGTTCTCAGACATATTCCTGGCGTCAAATGGCAATTGTTGAAGTAGAAATCCAAAAATTGAAACTTTGTTTACATACTTTCTTAGTTTACATATCATCTTTGCTGTCTCACTCAAATTTCGAGTACGGTATTTTGACGTTGAAGTCAAACATTGTTATTCCTATACGGAAGCTACACGCGAAACTTTGAATTTCTGATTTCGGACCTTGGATTTCGAATGTGGAACGGCCGATAGCAAGCTCCGGTTTTGGACCTTTAAACTTTGAACCCCGGTTGTCAAACTTCGGCTCTCAATCCTTTGAAATCGATTTTCGAACTGCAAGTTCGGAACTTGAAAATCTCAATTTTGTACTTCGAATGTCGAATACGGGAGTTCTTTTCTTACGCGGAACTTTCTTACTGTGATCATAGACAATATGTATTGTATCATTCTTGATAATTTCTTTCCAATATTGTTTCTAACGCAACAGCTGTTCGAATAACGATTTTGATGCTCTGGGTAAAAATTGATCCGGTCTCCGCTGTCGGGAGGTTGATCTATTGCAACAGAAATTCATTGTCAGGTTTCGAGAAACGATATTGGCTATCGAAGTTCTAATTATAATTTATGAAAATTTCCATTTGGAACACATTTCATTTCTTAACGGAAGGAGACATTTGAGTGGTCAATCTTAGGCGGACCTTCCGGTACATTCGAGATGAAGCAATAAATCGAAAATTGGTGAAATGAACGGCAAAGTGGTCGTGTTTGAGGCTGGAAAAATTAATCACTGCATTTCCACCCAGCCAACTGTAACACACCGGTACCACACACCCACCGCCGTATTTCTTTGTGATCGAGTGAAAACAACGTGGCTCACGATTGTCTCAAACGGCTATAGACACGCGTACACAACAAACACATACGTACTCACATGTATACATACATGCACACCTACATATACTGTATATACATTTAGATATATGTACGCATGTATAGTGTACGTGCATCAAGGAGCTCCTGGTCCCTGACACATAATACAGCATCGACAGCAGAGTTTTCGCAGGGCCGTCTGGGGAAAGGATCGAACCGTTTGGTGGCGCAGGGTTGAAAGGAAGCGGGGGCGGAACAGGAAGCTAGCCCCCTGCCACCACCACCACCACCCCCCTCCCTCCCTCTTCGAGGTTCGCTCGTGCCGCGCAGTACAATATCGCGGCAACATAACTCTTCTCCCCTCGTTCATTCTCCGCAGCCCGGCAGAAACATCAACCCTCATCCTCCTCGGTAGCCCTGTGCTGCTGCTGCTGCTGCTGCTGCTACTGCTACCCCCTTCCCCCGTCCCGCAGCCATCCCACCCCCTTGCAACCCCTCACGCCAGCAAACTTCGTCCAGCTACACCTCCCGCCCGCTTTGTTTCAATAATACTGTTTATATTGGAACGCGAAGCATTGATCTGTTTGCGCGGCGGTCGGTTCGCGTCCCTCGCGCTAAAAGATGGACATATTGGGCGCAATTTTGAGACTAGACCAACCGTCCGTCCGTTTGCACCCGTTAACCACACCGACGGCGCAAACTTATTCATATTTACTGTTCGACTGTCCACGATTTTTAATCCGTTTTTCCCGGCCAAACGATTCCGAAATCAAAATGATGATAGACATCCGCGAAAAAATTAAAGAATTGTACAAAGTGAAAATTGTTTGGAAAAGACTTTATATTTGAGTCTTCTCTCGCGCAAGTTTTGTGGCGAGTGTACAGTCAAACCTGTACTAATTATTAAATATTGTTTGTAGTCCTGTCCATCAACAGGCAAAATTTTAACGGCCTGAGACAAGCCATGGCAATGTTTTCAGAACGCCCTCGATTCTCTGGGGTTTTCTGATCAATTATAAAATCGTTAAGTAGTTTTTATTTAATCATAGTTATCTGCCTTTGCAGTGAGTCGCAAGTAAATAGTTCAAATAAGAACGTATTTATACAGTCAAATCTGTTTTTGTGCAGAAAAGAAACCGCACAAAAAAATATTCAGAAATTTCATGAATAGCTATAACATATAATTTTTTACAACATCAATACGAAAGATCGCACAAAAAAGAAATCGCATAGAAAAGGACCACACAAAAACAGGTTTCATTGTACAATCTTTTTGACCAATTCTTTATACGTTTATTGTACATTTACCGCGACATAAATATTATTACTACCCCTGACAGAAAATATTCGATCAGTATCGTGAGCGTGATTGTTGAACGAATTGTTCGGGCATATATTAAATACGAGTAATAGTATAGTGTATATTATATTATATAAGTATATTATATTTTTACATTATTATTTTTATTCTATTTTGTATCTTGTAAAAATCAGATTATACTTTTCTCGTTGACTGAAAGACTCTCTGTACCAGGAGTAACATAAAAAAGGTTATTAATTTTCATAAATGCGTTCATTTTCATAATCCACAGTTTGTAGTTATTAACTTCGATTTAATTCTAGTTTTTTTTTTTGTGTTTGAAAGAGATTTCTAATGCAGATTTTTAAAGGTCAAGTATTTTATGTTACTACCAGTTTACGAACTTTCGAACAATTTGACGATTATCGATGGAAGGATATAAAGTTGACGGAGCGGTGTGAGAAGCTTGTAAAACAGAGATTGGGAAGGGATTTTAAGATCGACAACGGTCCCCCGGCAAATGAACTCGGCCAAGTTACGTCTTACTGATTAACAATAATAATACGAAGGAATTACGTTTCCTTGGCCAGCTTCTCCAGCTGGATTAATTGGGTCAATGACCATTTAATACCGGCGACTGAAAATCCAGACTCGCAGGAATTGCGTCCCCCTTTCGATCCAGTCTCCTGGAAAATGAACAGAGAAGCTGCACCATGAGCCGTCACCGCGACATCTGCGCTAATTTCACACCGAGCTGACTGCGTCCAGCCAACCACCCACACCCCCAACAACCACCCTGGTTGACTGGCTACTTCGTGCTGCACCGTTCTGTCCATCCAGATCCCAGATGAACTGGAAAACTTTCACTTTGATCAGACCAATTCGGAGATGTCCGTTCTCAAAATGATTGTCGCTCGACAGAAATCTTCCTTTTTCTTTCTCCACGCGAAAATACAGGGTGAGAAAAATGTTATCATATGCTCGAAAAAAAATTAATATCCTCTTCTCAGATCACCACCTTTTGCTCACCATTTTCTCAGATTATAAAACTTTAAACCTTGGACATCCATAATGCACACAGACTTAGTTTAAACAAGCGAACACAACACACATTTGTGTTCATTTGAAGGGCACAAAAATAAACCTCAATTTGTTCAACAGTTAATATTTTAAAAAGTTATCATTTTCACTTTGTACTGAAAGGAAATAATTTCCCAACAAAGTAGTTTAACAATTTTAATAGAAAGAAATTGTAGTGGAAAGTTCCATATGGTTTAATAATGCAAAACTTTCCTTTAGAATTTTGATTCTATTTTCATTAACAACCGAGATATAATTTGATCCAGATACACCTTGTATTTGTTTCTCTTAATTGTAGGTGTGTAAAGAAATTGAAATTTAAGGGAGTAATAGATAATGATAATATTATACTGCACGACGCGATAAGACTGAATAAATGTGAATAAGCGTGTATATTTAATATCCAAGGAATTTTTCCAATTTTAACGGCGAAGTCGTCTTCTTGTTTTTAAAATCAAACGAAAGAACACAATGCTGCTGAAGACAGCCGGAAGGGTTAAGGGGCGGTCAACGCAGCGTCTTAGAAGCACCAATCAGCAAGCAATCGTCGTGGACCGGTCGATAAACAAGTAAGAAATTAGATTTTGTAAATTGTACGACGTGCTTCCTTCTTCTAAGTTCATTACAAAAATCTACTGTCCTTTACTTCTGGAGAAACAATGTAATATATCGTACTTACACTAGCGTGTAATTAATGCAGAATTTAATTAAATTTTCTTCGTTAATTTTCCAATGTTAGAACTTTTATACGTTATTTAAATTATGTAAATGTCAATTTCTAGTTTAAAACAATTTTTCAGTTTGAGACAATTTTGTGTTTGAAACATTTCTAATACTTACCGATTGTTATTTCTATGAGTGTTCAATGTGTCTCCAAATTAACGTGATTAGTGGCTGAAGGTGATCTAACAAAAGAAAATAGATACTTAAGAAATTCGTATGCATTGAAGTGTTTATATTATTGCAAAGGGATTACTTATTGCTGGATATTATATTTGGAGTCGTGGTTCCTGTCGCTGTGCGCGTGAAAAGGAAGGCAAAGGGTTTAGCAAATATTAATAAGACGGCCGTTAGGGGTTTATGTATATCAACCATTCCACGGTGCTTTCTATTTTCTCTCCTTTATTGCTTGCCAACGAAGACTATTGGACAGCTCCAGATATTTCTGGAGGATCTGTTTTCGTTGGGCTTATTACGAAAGATATTAATGTTGTTTCAACAAACGTAAATGTTATTTCCACTAGTTTATATCACCTTTTAATGCATTATTACGTCCCCCCGTCAATCTCATGATAATTGTCTTGATAGAATACCATCTCAGTTATTGGCACGAAGAAGCACAATAAAGTTTACAATTTACACCGAACTGTACTGTAAGTTTACATGCAGATGTATTTAAAAATCCATTACGCTCCAAGTAAAAAAAAGCCGATATTTTCAAAACATCTCATAATGTTCAAGAAACTCCGATTTACAGATAAAACTGAAATTGTTCTCCAGTCTGTGATCGACATTAATTGCGAATTCAATTTTCCATTTAATATTAAAATATAAATTTCAAGATTAAATAGAAAATTGATATTGTTCTCCAGTCTGTAATCGACATTCATTGCGAATTCAATTTTCTATTTAATATTAAAATATAAATTTCAAGATTAAATAGAAAATTGAAATTGTTCTCCAGTCTGTAATCGACATTCATTGCGAATTCAATTTTCTATTTAATATTAAAATATAAATTTCAAGATTAAATAGAAAATTGAAATTGTTCTCCAGTCTGTAATCGACATTCATTGCGAATTCAATTTTCTATTTAATATTAAAATATAAATTTCAAGATTAAATAGAAAATTGAAATTGTTCTCCAGTCTGTGCTCGACATATATCGCCCATTCAATTTTTCATTTCACGTTGAAATATAGATTTCCCGAAGTGAAGTGTTAAAATTGTTCCTCCGTGAAAAGGTCGTTTCTTCTTTAATTGTGAATTGCAGTACGAGGGCGGTACGGTGTAATTAAAAATTCAATTTCTGAGTGATTCCTTGCCGAGCGTAAGATGTCCCCTTCAAAAGTGAATATTGTCGCTTAAGCCGATACAGTTTCGTCCGCCATTCTACGGAAAGTCATCTCTTTTTGAACGGACGCGATATCATGTTTCTTGATCGTGTCCTACTATAGGGTTGCCTCTGAGGGTTGGACCCCTGATGCTGAGCCTCGCATCTTCCCGACTCCGCCTTCGTTGCCGCTTTGATCAGCCCACAACCCCAAACACCCACTATTATGGACAATCAATCCAAAAAATGGACCTGGTCCACCCCAAAGGCAAACCGCCATACCATGATTATGGGACCCTCCGCCGGTAGACCTTCTTCGGATAATCACCTCTCGCGGATGGAATGTTTACTCTCCTAAGTAAACGGGTTAACGATTTCGCATTGTCCGTCTTGCGATTTCCTCGAGGCTTTAGTATCGTTCTTTTTGTTGGCTCGTCGACGTGTGCACAATTCAAGTGATACCCTTACTGGGAACACATCTGTCTGAAACTTATACATTGTAACATTATACAGTGATTTCTCTATATATGTCGCCATGGCTTGGATGATAAACGTCGCGGAATTATCCCCACTACCTTCGTGGCCCATCGTGACGTTTATCATCCAGACCTTGGCGATAGATATCTATATATATAAAGAGAGAAATTCTTGTACAGAAAATTCTCGATATATGTCAACAACACGGTTCTTGTCGACGTCTTGTATCGTGCAGGAGACATACCCGAGTCTTGTGATGTTTTCCGAGTATACGGCTGTTGCGTCTGATCATGACCTACCGATTCTACTTCTTGCATATACTAATTCTAAAGCATGCGTACCTGATGGATCATTAAACTCGTTTTTTTGGAAAACAAGGGGTCAAAGCAAACACATTTTTTTTCTTTTCGACTCACTTTTGCGTCCAGCGAATTCTCGGTATATGTCAACGATACGGGTCTTGTTGAGGTCTTGTATCGTGCAGGAGACATCCGAGTCGTGTTATGTTCACACTCCTCGGCGTCCGAGGTCTCTCGAGCTTCGTGACCTTCACGGGGTATACCGTAGTAGGGATAATTCCGCGACATTTATCCTCCAGGCCTTGGCGACGTATACAGAGAAAATACTGTATTCTCGTAGACATAGATTTTTCTACCTTCTAGCTCTATTGCATCTACTTTCATTTATTTCTCCTGTTCTGTTCAATAGAAAATTATAAGAAAATTCAACAATACCATACATAGTAGCGGACATAATTGTGAATTTTTCCAGAATACTCGTTTCCAGATTGAACATTCAAACAAATTCAAAAACTCAAGTCCAGTCTCTCGAGCTTCTTGGCTCCTCACGGGGTATACATCGCGGTAGTGGGGATAATTCCGCGACGTTTATCGTCCAGGCCTTGGCGACATATATAGAGAAAACACTGTACTTCTCTTGTTCGAACACGTTTCCCAGGTAAGTAGCCTAATCTGAGATGGTCCATAATTGATCTATCATCCGAGCAATTATGTTTGCCTGGTCGGTTCGGTCAATGGATGTTCCACTGTAATTTATATTGAAGCGCCAAGTCTAATCGACTGATCGAAAACTTTAGCTGTTATATCTCCTGGAGTCTAAGGGTAGATTCGGCGCGAGCTATGAATTGGCGGGTCCACCGATATGACTTGGGCAGGGATCTCGAAGGTATTAGCTGCAACAAGGTTGGCCGGGCAGGATCGGAAAGGAAGCTTCGACACGATTGTTATTGCAAAAGCAACGCGTCCGACTTCCGTTCCGCCCTGTAACAAGAATGATCGCATTATTCAGGACGCGTTTGGAGCAACATGGCAACGGGTGAGCGTGGGTGGCCGGGGCGAGGGGTGAGCAATCTCCTTGCCGCGTCTCTGCAGCCAACAATCCGCGTCGATAAATAAAGGATTGGCTGCTCCTCGGTCAATATTGATTTTTAAATTGACCGCCGAGCGAATCCGCGCCCTCCCCCCGTCCTCCACCCCCGAGCCGCGGGGTGGTAGGGGGTGGAGAGAGGTCGGTGGGTCGTAGGAGGAGGATGAGGAAGAGGTAAAAGGAGGGGGAGGAGGAGGAGGAGGAGGGGGGGAGTGTCGGCAGAATCTATCCTCGATCAGGAGGGTATACACGTATTCCTACGCGCGTTCGTTTGTGTCCGCGTACGTCTGTGTTCCTCCGGCCTCAACCCCTTATCCGACCTCCCTTTCTCTGCCGGGCGCCGCTTCATTTTTCCGTCTCCCTCTGGCATTCTCTTCGGCCCCGGGTCCGTATGTATACGAGTGCGGTCGCGCGCGAATGCGTGTACACATTCGGGGATAGAAATTCAGTCGGGCATCGGTCGCCGGTATACACGGAATTTGATTATAAATAAATGCGAACCGGCAGGCGAAGCCCAGCCAACCATCTCGCACGGTGTACACGGGCGCGCGCGGCGCGGAGCGGAGCGGCGCGGCGGGTCCAGGGGGTGGCGGTCCACTCCGTTGCATCCATAATGCAGAGACACGGTATGTTTGCGTTCCCCTAAACATCTCCCGTGTGTGTTCCCGGATACTTGATGCTCGGTTTGTCCGCAGGAATCGGCTCGGGCACCCTTCGAAATTCTGCGATCAGTACTGTGCATCGCCCACTCTTCCCCCCCCCCCCTCGCCCCTTGCCGTCCCCCTCCTCTCGCAATCGTCGACGACGGTGATTTCGTTTTGAAATTTCGTCGTCGAACCTCGACGACGGTTACCTGCCGCTCCGTGGATCTTGGCGATCTTGGATTTCTCGGTCGGAGGATTTCCGCTCCTCCGATTTTCGTCGTTCCCGACGATTTTTTTTCTGATACCACCCCGATGGAAATCGTTTTCTTGGGTTTTCTTCTCTAATTGTCTTATCTGGAAGCCTACTCTTAATCGCGATGGTCACCATTCACTAATTTCAATTTTCTATTACCTTCTGAGGATATTAAACTTCTCCTATATTCTTTTAAGCGAATCTTAAGTTCTAAAGCTTAAAAATTTTTTTTTTTTGATCGACAACGTTACGGTAGCGGAGAATTTTTTGTGCATGCTCTTATATTTATTATACTTATTATATCAATCACATTACAAGTAGAGAGTGCTGGTATTTGTATATCTGCAAAACAAATAATATGAAAGAGCCTTTGTAACAAAAATAAAAATTCACAATGCAACGTTTACTATGCGAAAGGTACAGTAAACTATGTACGTAGGATATTCCGTATTTTGGGAAAAGTTTAACATTCCGAAAGCAAGCAAACGGACTTATATCCAGCTAATTATTACTTTCCAATTATTATATAGAATAAAGTTAGCTTTACTTTCAATATTCAATGGTTAATGCCGACACACAGTCGGTCGAATGCAGCAACGAAAATATAGAGCACACTATATAGATCGTAAAATAGAAACGAAACGAATGAAATGAAAATGATGAGGAAGTTCAGGTACGAGGATAGTAACATCGAGAAGAAAATCATTAGAAAATTGAACAAATCTACGACTCGACTTTCATTGAACCATTTTCGAAGTTTTAAATGCGTGCACGCGTCTCGTGGTGCAATTGCGGAAGCCCTTCTCCGGAAATTCGTGGGGAAATTTTCAGAGCGATTTTCACTTAGCATGTGCAGAGCGGAAAGGAAGACGGGAATGGTCATCAAACGATTCGCGGCAGCAGCTTTTAATATTGGAATTGACTTTGGTGTCGCGAAGTTTCCCCTCGGAAATTTCAGCCTGGCGGAGGGCAACCCGATTATCGCGGGCATTCACCGAGAGATGGCGCGGAGGGGACCGCACGTGGGGCGATTAAAGATTCTTTGATGTTCTCTAAAATGTTCCCCGTTGAAAGGCAACCGTGTCCCGAGCAATTCCGACAGGTGAGGAGAGACCGTAGATTTCTCGCACGCAGGGAGGATCGGCACGGTTCATTTAATTGTGGGAATCCGAACCTTAAACCGGGAAACTTCTGAAGCCGCTTAATAACTTGGGAAATCCTTATGTACACCTTCATGTTGCCCCGGGACCGCACAAATTGAAATTAAGACGCCGCATCCGATCGTGCTGAGTGTCGACAAAATTGTCTGGAATCCGATGGGGTCGGGGAATACGAACCGCCTGGAGCCGCCTGCTCGCTCGTAAAATTATAAGCTCCAGAGAAATTTAAAGAGTCCAATGACTTCTCAATTTTTCCATTCTTCAATTTTACCATTCTTCAATTTTTATTTCAACAATTTCTTCCTTTTCTCAATTTCGACTTGGCATCATCTCTTGCTTTCTTCAACGAATACCTCCTTTTGTTTCATTTAGGCTTCGTGTCGTGTCAACTTTTACAGCGACACGTTTGGTTCTGTTTTTTTAAATTAATTTTTATGGCAGAATTGGGTTTCTGTTAGCTAGTTAACGGTAACCGTACCAAACATTAAAATCAATTGGCAAGCGTTGATATATTATTTATTGTATTGGCTTTCCTCTGGACTTTGTCGTGGACATCCCTTTTGTACAATTTTATATAATACAGTAAAAAAAAATATTCAGAATCTTCATAAATAACTATAGAAAATAATTTTGTACAACATATTAAAAAAAAGTCTCAGAAAATACGTCAAAGATTTATGAAATAGCGAGAAAGTGCTTTCCAAACGAAATAAATAATTAAATTACACATGGAAATATTAAAAAAAAATGTAATTTCTCATTTTAAACATGGAAAACTTTCCAAAATGCACATAATTCAATGTTACTCGCTGTAATCCAAAACGCGCATCTTCTTGTGATGAGAACATTACAAGGTTGTTATAATGCCAACACCGTTGGGGCAGTCATATGCCGCATAAAAAAAGTGCACAAAACAAATTCCACAAAAAAATTGCATATAAAAGGACTGCACAAAAACAGGTTTGACTGTATAATATAATCTCGTGCTTCCTAATTAGACTGTAGAAATAGATCTTCGTATGAAATGTATTCGTTTCTTGTGGGATTTTTATTGTAATAGATGCTCGAAGAAGCAAATTTATTCTGCCATTTTTCACGAAATTGTTTCCATGGTTCAATCATGGTTAAAAAGCGGTCTTTTTACTGTGGTAAACGTGGTGTTTAGTGTTTCCAACATGGCCTTGTGATATCAGGTCGGTGTAAACCCTGATGTATTACCAAATATTCTTTCAAAACTATTAACATCCAAATAAATTACTACGCCGTACTAAAAATATATACTTTATAGTGAGTTTAAGAAAAATATATGAAGAATATATACATATATATTATATTATATTAAGAAATGTGTATTAACAAAAGTATATTATATAAAACGATAACCAGATAATGTACACAAGCTACTTTCTTATCAATACAAAAAAAAAAAAATGCGATCACATGCGTGCAATACAAAATTATACCAAAAAGGTGAGACACTGAAAGTAATTTTTTTCAGAGCCATCCGAACGGACTCTATCCAAGCAAAAACTATTGAAATCCGCAACGAGAGAAAGCAAAGCGAAGCCTGGAAAGGCGGCATGAAACAATTTCCGCGAGAGCGAAAACTAAGTTCCGGCGTATCGGATGAAATAGGGCGCAACATAAAAATCTATACTATCGAAGACGTTTCTAGCTGCAACCCCTCTCCCGGCGAAAACGTCGAAATTCAGCGCCGGTTGTAGCAGAAATCCTGAGCGGAGCCTGAGAAAAGCCTTCGCGCCGTTCGAAACGCAAGACTCGTCACCGGTCCAGCTTTCAGATAACGCAGCATTGTTGCGGCCCTGTTGGGGGTTGGCGGCGTAGGAGAAGCAGCAGCAGGAGGAGGAGGAGGAGGTGGAGGAGGTGGAGGAGTAGGAGACGGAGGATGAGGACGAGGTGGAAGAGGTGGAGGATGAGGAGGGGGTGCGTCGAGGCAGAAAGAGGGTCGAGGAGGAGCAGAGCGGCGGCTGAGGAGGCAGAGAAGAGGGCGAGGGAGAGAATAAGAGCACGTATACATCGAAGAGTGGCAGGGAAACCGACGGGGGGGTGAGAATAGTACGAACACACAGAAATTCATCCCTGAGAATCGAGGCTGTGTGTCCACTAGTATGGCGGCTGCCCGCTCAATGCACCCTCCACCCTCGTGCTGACCGACGCCGGGCGTCGCGGCGGCCGGCCCCTACACGCCCGTTGCCATAGAAACGCGCTGTCATTAAAGCATCGCCTTATCATAACCGACGCGCGGCTTTTCTCTCCCTCTCTCTACCTTTCCCTCTCTCTCTCTCTCTTTCTCCCTCTCTCTCTCTTGCCGCCTCTCGCACCACCTGCTCCCCCTCCTGGTCGCCATCTTTACACCCTCGCAGCCCTCCCTGGACACCGGCCGGGGAGCCCGTCGACTGCAATCCTCTCCTCCCTCTTCTCCCTCTCTCTCTCTCTCTCTCTCCCTCTCCCTCTGCAACCCTTCGTTTTCGCATCAGAGGCTTCTCTTTCCAACATCCAACGTCCTCGCTCTCCGTTTCATCCCCCGTGTGCGCCGGTGGTTGTGTGCGGGGACTCTGTCTGTGGACACGAGGAGAACTGGTACGTACCTCTCTCTCTCTCTGTGCTGGCTGCTTGCGGCCAGTGGTCACATGCGTGATGATGAAGGAGGGGAGTTCTTTTCGTCCTTCCGACCAGGACTCGCACCGACGCTCTTGTACTCGCGCGAGACACGGCTACAGGACGACACGCCGTCACAAGGCGTCGCGAGGGGTGGCCGTCTTTCAGGCGGGGTTCGGATAAACAGTCGCGGGGATCGGTCAAACTGAAAAGACTTTCAACATTTTTCCAAATGCGTCTTTCTTCTTGTGTACTATTTGTTCGCAAAGCTCGCATTTACGAAGAATATAAATATTTACAACGATATATGAATAGACTGATAGAAACGGTTACGCGGAATTTAAAACGGCGGCCATATTGAAAAGATTTAAGGACCTCAGCATATTAGTTTCGGTTTAATGGGATAATATTAAAGGAAGAAGAAATTTTTTATTTGCCTCCTGTGTCTTGCAATCGATGCAGACATTTTTTATTTCGCATAAAGATACGCAGTCTAGTTATGAAACAATTTGATAATGGTACCGGTTTATTGTGTGCCGTTTTAAAACGCAACGCTGATTTTTAAGGTTCTACCTTCAGGTTTTATTCAGATATTTAATTGAAGCCTTTACAATAGATAGGGTAAGGGACGCAATTACTGTGGGGGTACCAATTACTCTGGCTATATTAATTATACTTATTTTTATTTTCAACCGAGATATAATTTGATCCAGTTACCGGATACACCCTGTATTTGTTTCTCTTAAGTGTAGATATTGAAAGAAATTGAAATTTCATTCCTTTATTGTTCTTAGGAGCATTGAAGATCAAATTGAAAATATTTAGAACTATGGGATCCTTGATTGCAATGTGTTTCCTAGGCAGGAAAAGTATCGATTTATTTCAAAATTCTAAAATTGTTTGGTGCAAAAAAGATTGCTGTTTATATTTTCGTACGGCAAGGTAGGATGAAAATAGTTAGGCTATCATAGGTCAAATGTTTCAAAATTTTGTACACATATTTTACTGTATTTCAAGATGCAGCGTAATTTTGATGCAATTATGGTTATTATTATTTCAGTTATTCCACCAGCGTATCATTTTTAACCTCTTAACTTAACAATTACTTTGTAAGAGTGTGTATTATATTATATTATAATACCCGAGTATTCTAAGGCTTTTAAGTTAAGAGGTTAATGACTGATATGTCGAGCATGAGTTGCTTAACTCCTAAAAAATTGTTGCATAACAGAGACTAAGGTATTCCTTAGAGATCAACAAATTATGTCTAATTTATAACGTCATATTTTAAATAAATACGTCCCACAACACGGACAGAACACGATAAAAAATTTTACACCCATATAAAATAGAGATCCTGACAACAAAATTCTGTTGACAAAATGGACAGTCTTATAAATCATAAATTCCTTGAAATCGAGACTTTGTCGAGCAATAAAACTGTCGTCGGTATTGCCACAATTCTAGTTCACAATATTCCGTAGCAGAGCAAATCAGTAAGTATATTTCCAGGCTAATATTTCAAAGTTACAATCACGTAATAAATGTCTTCAAAAAAGACGGCACGCATATATATAATGAGCACTTAAGTATTGAAATTCATCGAGACGTGGAGAACTGCCGTTTCCCCCCACCCCTCCTCCGAATTCAGCTTCCATAACATTATGCGACCGTGCAAAGGGGATCCCGGTTTGCCGGAACTTCGATCCGGAAGTCGAGTGCGTTTCTGTGTATCTCATTAATTTTATTCTATATAATATGGGGCCCCTGGCGGCGCTGATTAATGGAATCGAGTCGTGCCTTCAAAATACAACCCCGCAAGTAGGGACCACTGAACGGGTAACCAGAATCTTTGATTTATCGTGCCGATATTGCGCGATTATTCGAGCTTCAAAAACAACCTTCTATAGAAGCATTAGGAATAATTAATCGACCTAGTCAATTAATGTCCCGTTGGTAGACGGCAGATCTCCAGCATCAAAATCTCCAACGCTTAAAAACCAAAACAGTAGAATAAGATTCAGTGTAACGATGTTATCATACAATTTACGACACATTGCAATTAAATTTCTTTTTCGGCTATAAACATTGAAATTTTTATCAATTCCGTGGAAACTTAAGTAATCTTGTGTTTAAAATTAAAGCAAGGTTTCACATATATTCTAATCACAGATTATATTATTTTTAGAAGTTTCCGTCTTTTCGACACCAGGATTTGTTTAGAGACTGGTTTAAATAATAAGCGTGTTAAACCTAGAATGTCACTAATTTTGAGAAAGGATTTGTATTAAATCCTTAATAATCTTATTAAACGTTATTAAATTGCGATTTTACAGTTCGGTGTATGGTCAGACAAAATTGATCATAAAACGATATTAGCAGAAATTCCCTCCCACCATAATTTTCCCTCCGACTTCGCCGTCCACTTTACGGCGTCCCTGTCAATATCATAAAGTCGTTTAATAATGAAAAATAAAATAAATAGCGCCACGGTGAAGTTCAAATCGGGACCGAGCTAATTTGCGGATAGAATATTGAAGACCCTGAAATGGAATACGAATGGGAATTAAATTGTGATTCGAACGATAGAATTAAATCGAAAATAGTATCGGGGACCATTTTTGACAGTTTTCATAGACATTTTCGGCAGCCGGACGACTTTGTACCGTTCGGTGATCGGAGGATCTCTAGATCGACCGACTCTCTAATATTGATGAACCGTCGGCACTGTAAATAACAGTCGCGTAAAAAGCTTTGTCGATAGTCACGGGGACCAACAAAAAAGGAAGATGAAGAAGAGAAAGAGAGAGAGTAAAAAAAGCAGCCACGAGAGAGTCTCGACCAGCGAGCCGAACGGTTTCTGGATACAGTGTACGTGTCGAGAACTTGGTTGTGAAATTCTAATGCGATTGTACTTCCCCCCGCGCGCGCGCTCCTAACACCAGGAGAATGTGTGCGTCGTTCCAGAACGTATTTGTCCACGCAACGGACTTACCCTTTGCCCTGAACTTCCGACCCCAGGAACCTCTCCCCTCCTAATTCTCTTCTCCTCTGGTTACGATGCCGGAAGGCTCTCGCGGCCCTCTACGAAATAACGAGTCTCATTAATCCAATTAACCAGTAAATAATGGGATAGCATTTTCGTATTTACGAGAGAATAGTCGGCCCGGCCGTAATGGAGTTTTGAGCTGACTATCAATATATTCTTGCCGGCCGCGGGAGAACAAAGTGCGGGTCACTCGCTCACTTAGTTAACCCCCGGCGCCCGGGGGTTGTAGCCCCGGGGACATCAATTTTCTTTCCTTCTTGGCCCCGGCGAAATCTGATTTTCGAGAGTGCTTCTTTTCGAGGCGATTCCCGGAGAACCGAACTTTTCCAAAACGCTGCGCCGGAACTCCTTCCGCGGACTCTCTTGTCGCGTTGCATATTCGCGCGACGCAACTTGTCAACAGAGATCATTCTTCTGGATTAGAAGTCCAAGATGAATTTTAGGGAATAGGTAAGCTTAGGTGGATTTTCACTACAGGATTTTCTCTGTATATGTCGCCAAGGCCTGGATGATAAACGTCGTCGCATTATCCCCACTACCGCCGAGCATACCCCGTGAGGGGCCAAGAAGCTCGAGGGGTACTTTGCACAAATATCGTGCACATCTCTCTTACATATATCGAGGTATTACTGTACAGTAACGTGTATAAATTATACAGTTTTGTTTATTTTATACACTTCATTAGTTTCATCATCATTAGTTTTACAGATACAAATAAAATGTACGAGGAAAAAGTTGTTTAGTTTAGAGTTTAGTTTCAATCAAATCCGACAAAAGTTGTTCGGTTTAATATTATACAGGGTGTTTCGTTTATCTTGTCTACCATAATATTTTCTTTAATTTTTCAAGCACATAGAAATAAGATGTTGGTTAGTCTAGAGTTGTAAATATTATCATTCATTGTGCTTTCCCCTTAACGTAATCTTTTTCGAGTTTTCATCCACGATTTGACTATAATAAAGATATAATATTTTTATCGTATTATTCCAGCTAACAGAGAATACATTTTTAACATCTAGATATGTTTATTATTAAGAAATGGAACATTTTCTTATTTTTGCCTAAAATGTATATTCTTTTCCCATCCTAATCACAAGTACCCAGACCTTATCAACATCCATTGTATAACTAAAATGAATAATAACATATGACAGCGAAAATGAAGAAATGAAGAAATTGGGGAAATATTTGACTTGCCAGACGTTTATAATAATTCTTCAACTAAATTCTTAGTTGTTGAATTGTTATATTTTATGCATTCGTTTAACGGATAGCTACGGGCCCGTGTCAAAATATTTATAGCACCGAAGCGACTTTACAAGCATCATCGTTCATTTAATGCAAATATTTTAATTAATTCTACAGTTACCGTTCATCGATGACCCTTATGGCGCCACTAGTACTTCGCTGGCAGGTCATCACCCTTGCAAACATCAACGCGCTGATAACTTCGATTAATCAGTCATCTGAACGGACTGGTGATTATAATTGAAGCCTCTGAACTGTTGACAGTCCCGGTTAGCAACCTGCACGTGCTATTTCACGTTCTTTAACAAATGTCCAGTTTTTTATTTGGCTATTACTGAAACTATAAAAATGCGTTCATAGAAATTGATCAAATACACAGAGTGAAAATTATTTGTGCAGTCCACGGCGATCACCAGCAAACAATTATCCCTTCGGCATGTTGCAATAATTTCAATTTTTACCGTAGTAAAACTCCTGATTTGACGATAATTACTGAACTGCTGACCTTTATGCAAAATAAAAATGTTCCACTCGAATTGCAACAACCTGGAGTGAAATAGAAATATATTTTCTTTCTGAGCATAGGTTGGAAACAGTACAAAAATATTTATTGCTGACCTTTATGCAAACTAAAAATGTTCCACTCGAATTGCAACAACCTGGAGTGAAATAGAAATGTATTTTCTTTCTGAGCATAGGTTGGAAATAGTACAAAAATATTTACTGCTGACCTTTATGCAAACTAAAAATGTTCCACTCGAATTGCAATAACCTGGAGTGAAATAGAAATTCATTTTCTTTCTGAGCATAGGTTGGAAATAGTACAAAAATATTTACTGCTGACCTTTATGCAAACTAAAAATGTTCCACTCGAATTGCAATAACCTGGAGTGAAATAGAAATTCATTTTCTTTCTGAACAGAGGTTTAAAATAATACAAAAATATTTATTGCTGACCTTTATGCAAAATAAAAATGTTCCACTCGAATTGCAACAACCTGGAGTGAAATAGAAATATATATTCTTTCTGAGCATAGGTTGAAAATAGTACAAAAATATTTATTGCTGACCTTTATGCAAAATAAAAATGTCCCACTCGAATTGCAACAACCTGGATTGAAATAGAAATGTATATTCTGTTTGAACATAGGTTGAAAATAGTACAAAAATATTTCTAAATTCTTGTAATGGTTTTTCCGTCTTAAATTACACCCAGTAATTTTTTCCACAAATCCATTTCTCCAAAGATGGAGGTTACTTTAATCAATAAATTTTATTTAGAGACAATTTATGCTTGTTTGAGGTTACCGTGAGGAGTCGGACATATTCGGTGCGCAATAATCAAATAGAAGGATTTGTGATCACAATGGAAATCTCCGAACAGTTGAAAAATTCAGGCTGGCAAGCCGCGCATGCCGTTCGGCGTTCTTTAATGAAAATTGTTTACGCCATCAACGGCGATCTTCAGCGGAGAATTGCTTCGGCGGCAGGTCGAACCCGGGGGCGGTATCTCTCGGCACATTCGGCGCACGTTTTTCCTTTAGATCTGGGGAGCGTTAAGGATATCCATTCGCGTCGGCAATAGAAATTACAGCGGACCACGTACCCGGCGCTCGCTTTCATGATTTGCATATTCGTTTGAAACAATATCCTCCGGGGCGAGGCCGTTTCTCCGTCAGCTCAGAGGTGTTCGACTGTTTCAATTAAAATAAGCATACGCCACCGGCGCGCCAACACCAACCCCAGCCGGTCGTCGACACCCTCCTCTTTACCGGAAACGACGGGAAAAGAAGATACCCACGGCCTCGGTATATTGCTCAGCACCGGCGAGCACTGAATGCGAAAGCAGCCGGTGAAAGTCGGGAATATTAATGTTTTTTTTTCCTCCCCACCCCTTTTTCCGTTTTCCCCCCGGCGCGTCGTAAACGCGTTCTGATCGGGAAATGATTTGCTCGCAGCTGAAGCGAATCATTTAATGCGCGTCGAACCTACGACGATGTTCGAACCGTTCACTGTGTTCCGAATTTTTTAACCGTTTACTGTCAATGCTTTTTAATAACTGCCAACTTTCTTCTTGCAAACATTCTGATTAAAACAGTCACGAGGAACCTCCATTCTGAAATTTTGTGCATTTAAGCATATTTTATATGAACATTGCTAGTAGTAAGACTGCTCTGGCTGTTTATTAGCAATAATTTGATGTCATCTGATAGTTAAAATGTATATGAAATTGATGGAACGCGTACGACACCGTAACGCGAAGAACGCTTACGGTAAGTAGAATCAGTCAGCGATAGTCAGACTCGATGCCAGTCGCACTCATGGCGTAGACAACGAAACAAGTATTTTCTTCGTAGAAGTTTTATACAGTTTTAAAATTAAAAACTTGACACTCTCCCGTGTAGTTTGTTATTCTATTATTGTGCACGAGTGAAATCTTTCTTTGACAATTTTGCTGGCTGAAGCAGTACGCTTTAGCAGAGGGACACATTCTTTTTTTAACACAAAATTTATATCCTTTTGCATTGTGTCTTGCTGTCAGTGCGGGACAGCGTCGAATGCTTTTGTAGCTCTCTATCCACTCAAGAACAATATCGAATAGGTATTGTCGTCCGCAATACGTCGAAAGCCGTTCCGAGCCATCGTCTTATGTCGAAGGAAAACTGTACTTCACATTCCGTAACATGATTAAACAATTAATCATTATTTATTTGTCTATATAATTGTCTTGTATATTTGTATATATTTGGTGGTTGTCAATTTGGTATTTGTCTATATAATTGTCTTATATATTTGTCATTATATATTTGTATATATTTGATATTTGTCTATATAATTGTCTTATATGTTTGGCATTATATATTTGTATATATTTGATATTTGTCAATTTGGCATTTGTATATATACTTGTCATTATATATTTGGTATTTGTCAATTTGGTATTTGTCTATATAATTGTTTTATATATTTGTCATTATATATTTGTATATATGTGGTATTTTTCAATTTGATAATATATTCAATAGAAGTATTTTGTAACCACTAGATTGCGGATTTTATACATTTATTGTAAAAATGGGTAAGCACAATTTAAAGCAGTAGACGTATCAAGAAAATTTAAAGGTACCAGCATATTAATTTCAGCTTAATAAAATAACTAAAAGAAGAAAGAAATGCTTATTTCGCACCTGTGTCCTGTAATCAATGCAAATATTTTTTATTTTGCATAGAAATACATTTCGCATTCGGAAAAAAAATAAATTACAACGTATTCGTCATTCGAGCATTTCTTAAAATGCTTTTTGCCCATCGCTGCGTGCGCAGCGTCGTCGCAGAGAATAATTTAAACGAAATAAATATGCCACCACCGCGGATACACAAGCAGTATAGTACGCGGCCAACTAGAAGGGGGATACGGTTTCCCTCGGAAGTAAGGGAGGTATAGTATATACGTCTGAACGGGAAGGGGTGAGTGAAGAGGAGAGCGGTGAGGTGGTGGCAGCCAGCTAATATTTTTAGACACCACCAACCCCCCGATTCCTCGATGCTCACCTCGCCACCCCTGCCACCCCTAGCACGTGTATATATAAGATCCTTTAAATGGGAAATCGAAACGTTTCGGAGATAACTCTCCTCGGGTGAGAATGTATTCAAAATGGCTGCCACAACGGCTCGGAGCGTTATGGATGGGAAGGAGATGGCGGGTTACCCCTCTATGATGATACGAAACATATTCCACCCTTAAGATCCCGGCGGCCGCTCCCCCACGCCGGCTATAAAATAAAATTCATCGTCCTCTCATCCCTTCGCGACGATTCTCGCTCGAATTCGAAGATGGCGGACGGCTCTGCTGGCTGGGGGGAATTTTTTTCCGGGGCTAGAAACAAAATACAGGTTGGCTTTCGCCAGGCAGAGATATTCCAGCAAACTTCGTTTCAATTTTAAATCTCCATTACTCACAGGGGGTGAGTATTCTTATCAATTCTTATCAATTTGATTATTGTTGTTGCTTAAAAAATTTTTTAAATCAGCAGAACTCCACGAGAATACTATCTGAAATATTTCTCGCATAAGCAATACAAGGTTAATACATATCCAATTTATCTATGTTTATCTTTCTGGTGTTCCTTACATATTCCAACAAATTATAGATTATTTTATTCACGAATTATTTTAATTCATTTTGACTTAGAGAAACTAGAGAGTCATATATTTACTTCAATACTTAAATATATAATATGACTAGTATTGCAATAAAAATATAGTGTTGCGTGACTAATGTGACTATTAGTAAACTGCGGATTTTATGGATGTGTGACAGAAATGAGTAGGAGGTACAGAAAACGGTGAAATTATTATTTAAAAATATTGTCGAATTATTATCAAATTTTTGACAGGAAATGAATTTTTATTTCACCCCAGTTTGTGGCAATTGTGGTGCCATCGAAATTCGCAACAATACTGTATATTTTTTCGTGTGCAGAAGGTCTCGCTTGCCTTCCAAAGAGGAAAATGGCGGTCGATAATAACGCGTACAGAAAATCAAGCAGACCGTCGCCGTGATATCTCGTTCATTCGAGATAACGCGGCTGTCGAACGAGCTGATGGCTGCTTCACCCCCGTGATGCATCGATTCTGCCGCGAAATCCACCCCTGACCTTATCCTCGATACAAAGTCGAGCGCGGAAAGCGTTTCTGAACGAAGAAGACTCACCCCTGCTCGCTTGTGCGTGAAGAAAGGAGCACGTAGGTGGCACGTTACCGTACCCCCACACCCCCAACCCCTCATACATCACGCTGACACTCGTCTAACTACGTCTCTCCAGATTTATCGCGTTTACCAAGCGTACCTAATATCACGCAACGTTTTCACGACACCTCATTCGAAGCATGGCGCTTCCATCCCCGCGCCGGTGTCATTGTAGATCGTGTTGGAATGCAAGAAGTCGGAGGGTTATAAGCTCCCTTCCATTATTACCTCCGTGGACGAGCCTGTCTTTCGATGCGGGGCTGCATTTTAGGGATGACAATTTTTTCCTTCCGTTCTTCCCCCACCCACCCCCTTCGCGAGACTCTTTTTCACGGAAATTTCAGTCGAGTTTCAATTTTACCGATTGCTGTGTTCCAATATGATGGTAAGATTAGGTGTAAGCGAAAGTTTTAATTTCTCTCAATCGTTTATAATTATAATCTTCCATCTTCTTGTAGAGTTACTTGTTTACTATTGATGTATTTAAATCACCAACACAATTACGATCTGATAACATACCTCGTATTTCGTGTATAAATAAAAGAAAATTGGAACAAGACCACAACTTCTGTATTCACCAAATATATTACAGTATGGGTTATTACAAATACGAAATAAATAATTCTACTTTTTTCTGTATCTGATTGTGAGTTAATAAATTTTGACATTTGACTTTTTAATTCAGAACTACTGGAAACTGGTAACATACTGTTCAAGCTTGTCAAAAAATTTATACGTCACAGTATGGGTTATTGCAAATATGAAATAAATAATTCTAGTGCTTGCTGTATCTGTGTTAATAAATGTAACATTTGATTTTTTAATTCAGGACTACTGGAAACTGGTAATGCACCATTCAAGTTTGTCAAAAAAATTATACATTATAGTATGAGTTATTACAAATATGAAATAAATAATTCTAGTTCTTGCAGTATCTGTGATAAAGATTCCACGAGGCTTATATTTATAACCAACGTTTCTAGAAAACATCGGTCCTTGTTAATGTTGAAAATGCTTACTTAAAAAATTGGAGAAGCCTGAAGACGTGTGATATGTCGAAGTCTGATTGTCAGCTGAACTTTAATGTCTTGACATAAACTATCATTTTGCACAAAAATTAGTGGTAAATTCGAGGGATCTGAAAGGGGCGAAAACCTTCTCTTGTTTGGGTCACACTTTCCCGATCCGAACCCGAAATTTCGGGTGTACCCGCACACCCCAATCAGAAACTCATCCGTGTATCTGAAGACCAAAGGCGGTCGCGTTTAGTGGCACGACACGTACCCCGGGATGCACCGTTCAACCCTGTAGGGTAACGACGATTAATAACTCAGCCCCGCGTCATGTTTCTGTTTCCTTGCTGTCCAGTCTCGCATCCTGTTCAAGGCACCAGCCAACAGCCAGACAAATGAACGTACGGTGACGAGCAGCATTTCCCGGCTCAGTCTGTCGTGAAAACGTCTGCCGGAGCCACCCCTTTCGATACCGATCGGCCGGATAAAAACGTAATCGTCATCTCATAAATATCTTTAATCTCCGAGAGAAACGGCCTTGTCTGCTTATGGACGGACGGTTTAGCGACGCTATCTCGCGGATTATTTTCTGGATAAATGGACACGGTTCCGTTACATGCTGCGATTGCATCAATCTTATACGGCATTACGAGAAGTGTTAAGGACGCGTGCCGGGATTTGTTGTAGATATCGATCCCGTTCGACGTACTGTTTACTGCTCGAGGGGTTTTATCAGAAATTATCGGACAGAACGACGTCTTGCAAGCACTAAAAGATATTAACTAGAAATATTAACCCTTTGCACTCCGAACCATTCTGGCAGAAATTTACAAATCCTCGTATTATTTAGTATAATTTTGGAACCAAGTAACGTATTATAATGATATTGGACTTATATGAATATATATTTGCAAAAAAATCAATATTTTATTTAAAGTTGCGCTGGAATAAATTAATTCCCCGTAATCGCTAATAAACTTTAATGTCCCCTGAGAGGGGACAGCGGAGTGCGAAGGGTTAAAAATATTACTTTCTTCTTTTATTCGGCAAAATCGGTAACTTTTTCCAAGGTGCATGCAACGTCAAGTAAAAGTTGCGAGTTGTTGCTGCACAGCGGCGGACCACTAGTTTTGGGGCCCTGGGTCTACTATTTGGGGGCCTACCCAAATACCAGATAACTGAAGTAACAAAAAATTTGTGTATAATTTCTTCTTTTCTAAGTTTTAAATTTAAACTGTTTTTATTTCTATTTTTATTTTTCCGCGGAGAGGGCCCTTTAACCGAATGGGCCCCTGAGTTGCAACGCATAAAACCCATGCCTAGATCCGCCACTGTTGCTGCAGTATGAACACAGCTTTAATCGTGAACGGCATACATTGACATATATGATAGAGAAAGGATTGAATTTAAGGAGGTATTTTGATTTTGAATTTTCAAGAGATCAATTTCTTTTATGTAAATGTAAGTGTCCTTGAACATGTGTACAAAAGGATTTGCTTGAACTCGTAAGAGTTTGTATTGCCGGTACGATTATATTACAGTCCACAATATTGGTAAAAAGTCCTTGAAGATAAAACAGGACAAACGAGGTGTCAATAAATGAAACAAGTGATCAGTGTACACGAAAAGTCATCCATAACAGGGTGACGGCGGATTGTACGCATTAGTGACAAACATGAATAACCAAATCTTTATTTTGCACAAAGACTGGCAGTCTAATAATGAAAGACATAATTTATGAAAAAGTGTTTAGTCGACTGAAAAGCGTTGCGGCACGTCCATGTTTAGAAGAGGAAGAGTGATCAGCGCGTAATCAAAACATTGGACAGAAATTAGCATGTTGCTTCATAGTGCGGGCCCCTGGGAACAAGGGTAAGACAGGATGACAGAGGAATCTCCAAAATGCGATACAGGCTCCCGGCTGCTCGGAGCTTTCCCATGAGACCAGATACGCGTGTTAATGTAACACGATGCTCGTTATAATAATCTGCGAACGGAATGCACGTAGCCTAGTCGCAGGTTGTAGGTGATAGCACTGTCGGCGCTATCTCGTGCATGGGATCAGGCCCGATGGGGGTACGAGACTGTTCCGTAAGCCGGTTATCTAAATACCGTAAATAACAACAAGCCCCCGTAGCTGGGCAAGGACGCCCCACCGGAGAGCGTCACCCCTTTGTGCATCCCCCACGATGCTTTTAATGCGTGCTTCCACGTGCCTGAACGACTTTAACGGTTCCTACGAGATGAGCGGTGGCCAGGGTGTCGGAATCACGATAATCTCCTTTTTCTCGCGTTGGTGCAACCGTTTTCATGCTTTATGCTTCCCGGCCCAACGCTGAAGAGCCTCGGCGTCCCCTCGTCTTGCTCGTCACCGCCTCTTCGGGAACTGGTCTCGCCGGGATCTCCAAATCCTGCTGGTCGGTTCACACATGGTCGCCAAAACTATGACCTTTTTCTCACGTTGCCTTGGTCCAATCGAGAAAAAGTTCGATGACATCTTACCTTATCAGTGCCCCCTCTTTGACAAACCATTCTCACGTATTTACCAAAAGAAATCTCCTCTTTTCACGCTGGTTGAACAGTTTTATGCTTTATGCTTCCTGATCGAGAGCTAGCATATTTTTTTCTACTTTTTTTCGATGCATATTTGTTAAAAAGAGAATCTTATTGAACTAGGGTTGCCTGGGGCTGAAAGTCGGGCGGATAAACAATTTATCAGATACTAACATTTAGACTTCTGTAACCTTTTCTATACAGCGTATCACTTTACTAGACTTAATTTTCATTTTTGGACTTCAAGGTCATTTGAAGGTCACATCGTATTATATGCCTTAATGTATATTTTTTTTCATCAGCTACGCGATGTAGCAGGAAAACAAACCTATGTAGTTATTGAAATAACACATTCCCAATCTTGAAAACTGTGAGAAAAAGTAAATAACATTTACTTAACACCTGCAGGAAGAGTACTAATCAAATAAAGTATAAAATATTTTCTGTGATTTTACAACTAGAAAAGATATTCAAATTATTGTGAAAGGTTGCATCAAATTTGAACAAGTAAAGGTTACAATATATGTCCCTTATTTTATTATCTCTGATTAAATGTGTGTATATTTGACTGAATAGAAATCTTACGTTATTATTTATTTGTAAATTCTTATGTTTCTTTAATGAAATACCACATTGAATTTGTGTATCTTCTATGATATTGTATTATTGTAATATATTCTATATTATGATAATTTTGAACATTTTGAACATTTGTTAACATTTCACAGATGTGAGAACACAGTTGGGTCGGAGACCGAGATCGTGATTAATTTGCTTCGAATTAGATTGGTTCGAATTGAACAGCTTTGTTTTTTGTTTGAAATTGCATTACAGCGGTTACAAGAAATTGTTTAATCTTGTAAAATTACTTTTCGTTTGAAGCCTCCACTGTTCGTTAATCTAAAATGTAATTCAGGTTTTAAAGTTCAAAACTTCTGCCGCGAGTGGAAAATCAGGAGAAGTTACGACTTCGCCGAAGCAAATATACCTTCAAAGAAGATTTCGAAGTTCCATTGCAAACTAAACTTGCAAAATTTAAATTGATAGTTTACTTTAAGTTCGAAACATTGAAAATTCATTTTCCTTCACTATCGCGGAGAAGCTATTTCTTTGTGCTGACAGTATTTTTGGAACACGTAAATGTTACGAGGTAGAGGCTCGTTTCTGATTTTTTAATAAAATATTTCATTTTCAAATTGGAAAGTTAAAAATGCAGTGCTCTTTTGATTTCTGTCAAAAATACAATTATGAAAGCAATAGTACGATAAATATCTATTATTTTTAATAGCGATCAATACTCTGTTGCCTGGAAAATCTAAAAAACTTTTTAATATACATTTATGTCAAATTTAATACAACTATGGGAGCAATAGTATGATAAACATCTATTATTTTTAATAGTGATTAATGTTGCCTGGAAAATCTAAAAAACTTTTTAATATACATTTATGTCAAATTTAATACAACTATGGGAACAATAGTATGATAAACATCTATTATTTTTAATAGTGATTAATGTTGCCTGGAAAATCTTGAAAACTTTTTAATATACAGATAAACAATGACAGTGAATATAAAAATATTTTCTATTACATATCCACGAAAGTACCATCAGTCAACTGCAAGTATATACTGCAAGATTTAATTCAAAAACTATATATAAAATTTCTTCTTTAGATATAAAATTAAAATTAGAATTTCTAGATAGAAAATTTCGTCTGAAAATTTTGAAACGTCTCTATGGATGGTTATTGTATTGTATTGTACTTTCTAATAATTATAGGGGTCTGTGTTCAACATTCGTATTGAGAAAAATTAATAAGTAAATAGTATAAAGTAAAATTTAGAAGTAAATTAGAGAAAAAGTCCCGTTGATACTTGATTGATCCTCGCGGTATCTTTCCGCAAGTTCGCGTTAAAAATTGTCCGGGAACTTCCAGCATTTTATTCCCGTCTGTTCCGCGTTTTCCATGCACCACCTCCTTATCTCCGCCTTAGGTCCGCAACCCCAATACCGCTGTCTCTTTCCCTTTATCACTGTTACGTCGTGTCTCGCAGTTCAGTTTCCCTGTTCCGGGTCCACGGGCGCCGCTATCTTGGCCACGACTTCAGGCGGACATGCCGGAATTATTGTGATCGGTAGGCTTTCCCCAGGCTCAAAGGATTTCGGGTTATTACTCAACGTCAAAAATCAAAGCCGGGGATATGCGGGGATTAAGACGGTTACCTGATGTCGGATTATGCTTGCCGATGTTTCGCGCATGACTGCCGCCTGCGGGATGCTTCCCGCGGCATCGTTGCGGTCTCTTTGGGACAGGAAATGTGGACCACTGGGTGAATAATATGGCGCAATCTTTGCAAATGCTGTCGCAGGCTTCCGGCGTTTTCATTCATGAATAGTAACATCTCTATTTCTGCCCTATTTCACAACATACAATCCCTTACCCCTTATAAATAAAATAAAATTGAGAAAAGACTAAATATTCTTTATACAACACATTACAGTATGGGCTATTAACTCTGTTAATTAATATGACATTTGATTTTTTAACTCAGGGCCACTGGAAAATGGTAACACACCATTCTACCGCGTAAAAATATTGTAATCTATTTTACAACATTTCTATTTTCAATAATCTATTTTATGACATTCAATTTTTTAAAACTATTTCTCGTTTGACTCACTTCATGCAGTGCCTAGTAGTTTATTCTGGCCATTTAAGCATAGAAATAAATTTACCTTTTATGGTCGTTGATAATTGAAGATTTTGTTGTATAGTAAAAATTATTGAAGTCGTTTATAAGTGACAGACATTAGATAAAAATATACTTTCATAATAATAATACTATATAATGTTCGTTAATTCTTCTAATGTATTTACAGCTTTGCATTTGCCCTATTACTATTTGTTATAAATACAAAAGATTCTATAATAGAAACTATTAGAAATTTTATTCGACTATAGACATTAGTAGTTCAATTGCAATTGAAGTAATTATAACAGGAGGATTTTGTAACTTGGAATACGTATAATATAAAATAGTAACAGCATAACATTTTCATTCATCAGTCACTGTCAGCTATTTTTTCTTTACGTCCTGATTCAATTTTTCTAATTAAACAGAGTAATTCCAGTAACGTTAATGTCACGTTCAGTTTGAATGAGTATATTCGGCAGGTTTTTCTATATTTCACAACATTTTCTTTTTTGGAAACGTTTCAGCCAGTTACAAAATAGGTTGGCTTCCATCCTGCTGTACTAAATTTTCATTAATAAAAGAATTGCGCTTTTTTGAATGATGCATCGAAGTTCTCTCTATATATATTATTCTTTAGTCATCTCTGATTTAAAAGAATCTACGCGACTATTAAAAGAGCACCACTGCGACTAATTCTGTATATTTCCCGCAGATGTCAATTAAATCTATAAAATATTCCTGCAAATATATACTCGCCAATTTCGGGTATACAATTTTAGGAGATCGCGTGGAACCATTCAGCATTCGGTAATTTGTTTAAGCGAAATTCCATAATAGAATTAATTGTATACACAGGTTTCGAAATACAGTAATGCTTTCCTAATTTAAGAGAGAGCCAAAAATGTTCGGATCATACGGTAATTGATTTTTTGATCATGGACATCATTTATTTCGAAAAAACATTGTGGAAATGGCTGACTGTTCAAGAGCCTTTAAATATTTGTGACTTCCATATCAACCCGACTGCAATTTTTAAAATTATGTTGGTATTGTTATCGAACTTGTTGTTATAATGAGCTACTGCACACCAACAGTAAAGATTATACTATTATAATCACATGAAGCATGTATAATTGATAGATTGCTTAAAATAAATATTATTCTACAATTACAAAATATGAAAATGTTTTTGCTCTGAATAAAAAAGAAAAATAAAAGAACTGTTGGAGAACGTATATTCTGTTATCAATTAATTTGTAGTATTTTTAAAAGCAAATAAATTCTATAGAACTTCACGTAAATGAAGTAACCCAAATATCTGCACTGAACAGTTTCATTTGTAATTTCCTATTAGACCTTGTTTAATAGCTTTTAAATATCCATGCCTCACAGTTAAAGGTTCCTGAATTAACTTCTCAATAGCAACGACAATTCCGATCGTGAGCCACAAACTACCCTTATTAACGTGATCGAATAATTGATTATAGAGTCATAATTTAACAGACGATTTTTGCGTTTATTCTAAAAAAAGTGAAGTCCACAGACATTCAAACCACCACATGAGCAGAAAAGAAAGAATCGTTCTTTCTCGTCTGAGAACTAGCCATTGTAAAATGACACCCCCCTCCCGACTGCTGTGGGACTCCACTCACAGTTCACCACCTTTTGTATGACTGCGAAAAATTCTCTACCCAGCGACTCAAATTTGGAATCAACCCGAACACGGCCCTCGCATCTGGAAAACATACACCAAACACCCTTGAATTCCTTAAAGAAATCAACCACGTACACAAAATTTAAGAACACCAAAGAAGCTCGTCTAGATGTTGATGCGACGTTAAACCAGGAAAAAAAAGGGAACGATATTTCGCGCGACGACCTGGAATCGCCATAGCGAGTTCTCGCGATCGTTCTTTGTTCCCACAAGCGGGCAGCATTTGTCGGTATCGCAAGGAACAAACAGGACGACTCCGGAGCAAACTCGGTGATCCGATAAACTGATAGATATCTGCCGGTACCACTATAATTAACGCTGACCTGGCGGCGACCTGGCGGCAATTTCAGCAACCAGCCGATACGACGATCATAATAATCGCGGCTAAATCTCTCTGCTTGTCAATCAGCCGACTGACATACTGCTCCGGCCTGCCCGGGGCTTTGCGTGTCCTGCGAGGATCGTTGCACGCTAGCTACGTCGATGCTCGATCATTAGGCCCGGTCCATGTTTCCTCTTTGCGCGACCCTCGCGTGCGATAGATCGATGCCCGTGGCGCGAGATCGGCCAGCCGTGCCAGATGGACATCGAGACTCGTTGCCTTTCAGTGCCCCTAATTATTTGGATTTGCGTACTGGCAGCTTCAGGGGCTTAGAGGTCATCGTGCAGGCTTTCATTTACCTTGCTCCAACGGCAGAATGTTACATGAAAACACAGAAAAATTTTGTTTCCTCGCCCATTCGACTCTACTCCGAAGGGCCCGGGATAGTCACGTGACTTTTTTCAGAGTCAGCAGGTCGGTAACTGCTCTACAATTTCCATTCACAGCCTTCGGACCCGTCAGATCGAGACCAAGACGGATCTTAAGTCTGTGATTAAACTTGTCACATCTTCTGCTCTGTATTATCGATATTATGAATTCTGACGCCGGAATTGTGCTTCATGTTTTTGGCTTTATTTAGCAAAGAATCAAGACAAAATATAGCTCAATTTGTATCCGGAGGTATTTTCCAGCGCGCGCTACTCTCTATTTCATCCAGAAAACTCATCCAATGGCATAAAAATGCTTGGATTCCACGGCATGCACATCGTCAATTTTTAACGCTTATATTACCAAATATCTGCATAATCTCGTCAGTTGATGACCGGTTTTCTAGATTTTTTATTTTACAACTGCTGAGATTACAAAGATCTTTTCGTGGGAAATAATTCGTGGGAACCGCATAAAATCCAAATAAATAAAATCTCGTCATTTTTTCAAGACAACATGTACCAGTTACTTTTAGGGCTCGGTAGAGAAGGCAATTTGAAAGGCATTTTAACCGGGCTAATTCGTTAATTGTTTAAGCGTGTGTCTCCCGGTGAAGGTGGTTGTTGGCATCGTCCCCAGAGGATCGCCTGGCGTTCGAAGGGCGAACATTACCGTCGTCATTGAAGAAAGGATCGTTGCGAGGCACGGTCGGTGTTGTTCGTGCGATTTTTATCAGCAGGAAGACGCGACTAAGGAACCTGAACGAAAGTCGAAGTCCATCGGACCGTGGTACCTCGATGCACCTGTTTGATCTACGTTGATTAGCTTTATTTTTATGCCGGTCTCTCCTGTTGTACGCTTCCTACTCGGAATTGGCCGAAATTGCGTAATTTCACGCATGCGAGGTACGAGTTACGCGCGGCCCTGTGATATCGTAGATTAAACTGTTTAGAAACACGTGTAAGGGTTGTCGATCGCATCGCCCGTGAAACCTAACCTAACCCAGTGCAGCCCTGCGCTCGGTAATCTTGCATCTACCGGGGGACTGTGACACGGGAACCGTGGGGTTGGGAACACTGAAAAACTCTGCGGGAATGTCTGCGATCTGTCAACAATTAAACAGCACCGGCTGGTTGCCGTTCACTTTTTTTCACATTTTTGTAACACCCATCTGCCACTTAATAATTTATACACTGTAAGAACACAAATTCAACCAATCCCTTCGGAAAGCGTATGAAATGATTTTTGCCTGTCATCTTAGATAATGCTGTGACGATTTATCTCTGCAAGAAATATTGTTTACAGTCCTGTCCATGAACAAACAAAATTTCACCAGACTTAGATAAGCCATTCACCCTCGCGATTCTCTGGAGTTCTCTGGTCAATTATAAAATAGTTAAATAGTCTTTGTTTAATCATAGTTATCTGCTTTTGCAATGAATCACAACTAACTTGTTCAAATAAGAACATATTTACATTTGCAACCGAACCACCTTATATTACAACCTCTTTGACAAATATTTCTTTTAGACTGTGTCTTAAGAAAGCCTGAAACACTGAAAAAAGAATAACATTGGGCAACTGGAGGCTCGCGGGCCACACGCGACTCTTCTCCCCACTCCTGAGACTCCCCACCACGCTCCTATGAAGTGTGGGTGAAAGGGGCGGGGGGTTAGTGGTGGACTATGAAGTGGCCAGTGGTGGAGGAACCTGTACCCTGGTGGAGGGGGTCGTGAAGCGACGGCGGGGAAGAAGTTGTCCAGGCCTGGTGTAAACATATATGTCGATATATGTCGCTGACAAGACCCGCGTTATTGACTTATATCGAGAATTCGCTGTATATTAAATGTCATTGACAATATAAAGCGGAAATAGGGGGTGCTGCGGTTCCAGTAAAATATTGTAATAATATTTTAATAGTTGAAAACTTTTTTCGTCATTGAAAAATTTTCGTGAAATCCGTGGCTGAGTCGATCTGACGGTCTGAGACCTCGAATAATCGCGAGCCTTTTAACGCGAGGACCCTGCCGCGCCGGAAATTGAATGTTTCGGACGGCAAATATTTTTGGTGTAAACTTAAATAGAATATGTTATCGTACGGTGAATAATAAACGCGGCTGTGTCAAGAAACACGAGTACACGTTCTCTCGATGCCCTATCAAACGTGGAAGTTTTGCGTCGAATGGGTCCTTGGGAATACATCCACTCAGAACTCGTTGTATACGATGCCGATGCAGTTGATGACGCCGGTGGTACGTGTAGCAACTGGCGCTGGGTCAGCAGATGGACCAAACTGACCGGCGCTTTCAGGGGAACAATAAAGTTTCATGCACATTGTATCCCACTTGAGTGTCCTATTGTCGTCGATATATATGACCCGGCCGATATAATTGTGATTTCACCCACGAGCCACTCCCCGGCTGCTCTTCAATTTTCTGGAGGACCGTGAACTTCTCGAACTATGGTGAATCACGGTCGAAACTGTTCTATGGGGGAATGTTATTACAGGACTTTCTGCGATCTGATAATAAGCAGACCGACAATTTAAATAAACTTTCGACGAAAAAACTCTGACGAAAACTTTCGACGAAAGACCTCTGTTTACCGTACCGAGTGTGAAGAATATTTCAAATTTTGTTATAGAAATAATATTGTGGAATTATTAGTGTAGAAATACTATTGTACAGTAGAATATTAAATTATAATATTGTATATTATACATATTATTATAATATTGTATAGTATTGTGTATAGTTTACAAGGTTTTAGCCATTCAATTATTGGTTCCTCCATATTTTCGTTTATCATAAGTCAACAGAAACATGGAATTAGTTTACTAATAATATTTGTAGTAATTAGACTATTTTCACCCTTAGTTTAAATTACACTCAAAGTAACCGTCGAGTTTCATCTCAGCTTGTTAAACTGACACCACCCACTTCTCCTGGTTTTCTTTCCTTCTTGAATTCTTTTCGTTTCTTCTTCTCTTTATTTTTCTTCCTTTCCTTTCGTGCCCTGTTCCTTTTCTACTTCTTCTCTTTAGTTTTTCTTTCCCCTCCTTCTCCGAATTACTTTAATTTTTGTATGTCTCTTAAACGTAAAAATACACTTGGCGACATATACAGAAAAACCACTGTATTATTGTAGACATAGATATTTCTACCTTTTAGCTCTATTGCGTCTACTTTCATTCACGTCTCTTGTTCTGTTCAATAGAAAATTATAAAAAAATTCAACAATATCGAACCTAGTAGCAGACATAATTGTGAATTTTTCCAGAATTGTCGCTCGAAAATTGACGTTCAAACAAACCCAAAAGCTCAAGTCCAGTCTCTCGAGCTTCGTGGCCCCTCATGGGGCATACCCCACGGTGGTGGGGATAATACTGAGACGTTTATCATCCAGGTATTCGCGACATATACAGAGAAAATACTGTATTATTGTAGACATAGATATTTCTACCTTTTAGCTCTATTGCGTCTACTTTTATTTATGTCTCCTGTTCTGTTCAATAGAAAATTATGAAAAAATTCAACAATACCATACATAGTAGCAGACAATGTTGTGAATTTTTCCAGAATTTTCGCTGCCAAATTGAACGTTCAAACAAATCCAAAAGCTCAGAGCAGCATAGATAAATCAGTGTATTGATTTTTAAAAGAAACAAAATTGTTGGATATCTTGTATTTAATAAACTGCATTCTAACGCCCACTGGACAATGTGAATATTATGAACAATTCAGCGGAACAAGTATTTTAGATTACGCGGCCGGCCCGAGAAGATGATTGCTTAACAGCCGAGGGTGGAAGGTTTCGCTGCGTGGAAGAAATCAGTCTGACCGATCACGGAAGTCAATCAGCCTCGAGGGAGGATCATTAAATTCGAAATGTAAATCGCAAGGGGTAGAGCAAGTGGGCGCTAATATGCGCCAGATCCATTAATCATAACCCCGGGGATCGGCACGGACCCCTAGCCGTGTCTGCGGGGGTTGCAAAACTGTGCGAGTGCTCAGAAACTGAAACAGGTTAACGTTAGATACACCCCGGCAAGCGGCGGCCGGTCGATTGGGGGACAACGCCGGCATTGTTCACGGCGCTGCGCTACCCTAAATATTAACAACGAGCGAACAGGGGTCAGTACAACCCTCGACAACTTTTCTCCGGACTGCTCCCTTTAGGTTGTTCCTCTTCGTGTTCGCGGGACATCCCGACGCCGAGTCCTATTGGTTTATGAGAACGCTGGAATGCGAAAAGTCTCCTCGTGACTGATTTTCCACGGCCCTACAAGAATTTTCTGTCCATTTTGGCAACCGTTTGCACAGCCCCCGCAATTTTAGATATTGCTGCATCGGTGGGGCAAAATTGATGGCCGGATTTCAACGGCGAGAATGTTGGCTCATTCTTCAATTTATTCGACGATTGCGAATGTTCGCGGCCATTTTGAAAACGAAACGCAAGCGATCACATTTTAAAATTACTGTTCAATTGTCTCCCAATGTTTTACAACATTGTGGATTCCTGCTTTTCTTCGAGGCTTCGAGGTCTCCGGAAATCGAACTTTTGCGATCCAATGTTAATCGGAATAAGAACTATTACATTCACATAAATTAAGCAAGATGTAAAATAGTATAGTAGACTTTTATACAAAATAAAAATTTTCCAAGTTGGTTATACGTATCAGAAACTATTAGGGTTTCTTTCAATAATCTTGATGGAACGAAAATAATGTAACAGTAATAAATGCTTTTGTGTCTCTCCTATTTATATTTTTCATTGATCTACAATATATGCAGGTAAAAACGATATATACGAGCAATATAATCAGAAAGATTTATTAGAAAAATTGTTTTTGAAACGATTTTTGTGTCAACTTAGCGGAATTTTTTATGTGCTGTTAGCTGTTTAAAAATTCGGATTTGCAACTGTACAAACAATAATATACGTTGAACTCCTTTCTCTAAAAACACAAACGAAAGATTGAGAAATATTTTTAATAACGATATGTATATGATTACGTTGCAATTTTACGTGCAATTTTTTTATTAAAACACTACATTACTCGATGAAGAAAATTAAGAGAATCTGGCGAGTAAATGTAAGGACTTTAATTACCCCGTTTCGAGTTCGATAACTTGGGCGGTACCACGGGAATAAATTTTAACTTTACTTTTTTCTAAGCCTTAAATAAAACTCTGTAATTTAGTTGATCAATTTCGTTCGCTCACATGCAAGCGATAAAAAATTTACTCTGTCCGTTTAGTACGGGAGGGAAATAAAATGTCTATGCCAGATATAAAAGTCGAGCACCGAATCCAATTGACTTGTAAATATAAAAGTCCGTAAAAAGGGCTACTATAGTGACAGTGTTAAACATAAAATTAAGAAGCGTTTTAAACTTTGTTAATGATTCTATTTTGTTATACCTTATGCTGCGAACAAATTCCCCTGAGATGCATTTAGATTGTTAACGTACTCTAGTTATATAAATATAATTCTGACAAAGAATGGACACAGAAATTTAAGTAAAAAGAAATTGTACAGAAATACTATCTAATCGCACATTTTGGAAATTTTAATAGACGTATAGAAATTATTCAAATAAAATTCAAATAAATAATTCATTATATCTTTTGCATATGCTATGTTCCATCCACAGGATATTATAAATTCTAATTTTAATGTCATAAATTTTGAATATATTTGTAATTGTATATATTCTCTATTGTATGTAAATACAACTACAGCTGTGGTTATTTTGCATAAAGATCCGCAGTCTAATTATTACTAAATAACATTGCCTAGTGTTTTAAGCGAGTGAAGCAGCTGATTGGACGCTGACTGATTTTATGTTCAGTCACTTTTTAGTCAAAGTTTCAGAAATCTCTAAAAAAGTACAGTGAATCCAAAAAGTACAGAACCCTAAACTTCCCTTTCTCGAGAAATTATCGATATTTGAACAATTTCGTTAAAAAATAGTACAACAATGTACCTGGACTCGTTCTCAAGATGGAAGCCTCTACTTTTGCCACCCATCGTTCACTGTTCTCTGAACTGTTTCGATCCAAAATGTGACAAATTTAAAAGTTTGTAAAAATATTAGAAAATTTTTGCTGAATCCGCCGCTAATTGTATTTCTCCGTTTTCAAGATCACAGTGACGTCAGATCATTCAACGCCTACGGAGAATTAAAGGCTCGAGGAAGCTCGAGCACTCATGTTCGAGACGTATGGCCGTGCTGATATAGTCAACACGTTCTTATCTGGCATCGCGATGTAGGAGCGCGTGAAAAATTGGATACACGGGGGAAAACAAATAAAAGCAATTAAGAGAAAAGGAACGTTCGAATCCGATAAATTTCAAGGAGTTCACTCGTTACACGCATGAGCTACGGTAATGTGGAAATTATGCGCGGAACCGCAATAATTTCCGCATCCTAATTCCCTATCCCGCGATATTTCAAAGAGCACATTTAAGGACGCGCGGCCGAAGGCGCGAAGAGAAAATTCATTCATTAATATTAACCACGCGGGAACCCATCACATTTGCATTTACTGTTCTTGGCTTCGCTGACCAGGAAACGGAATATCCACGTAATTCGTGGCAGTAGGTAGGTACGTTGCAACATCTTCGTTGTTATGCAAAGTGCATTATAATGCATATACCCCGGAATGCTTTAGAATTTTGACTACTCTAGAATATATATGGAACGGTCACAGTTTTGGTGTTACTTTGTTCACTGTTGTTCTCTCTACGAAAAATCCTGACGAGTATATTATACGCTAATATTATAAACAGACTGTGAATTTGTATGGAAACTTTTAAACTTTTACGAAATACAGTTAAGGAAAACTGCCCTTTGAATAAAAATACAGTTTTTCTTCTAATAATTTCGGTAAGCCGAGATCAGCGTAATAGTAGTTTTTAAATTCTCCTATTGTCGTCTTAGTTTTGTACTTTGCTCATTTTGTTTTCTCATAAACGTGTCGAATAAACTTCTCCATTGATTGAAAAATACAGGGGGTGAGCAAAATGTTAGAACCACTAGCATAAGTTGACGACTTCGTCTTAAAATAATCAATTTTTTGTTATTCTTGTATGAAGTACAGCCAGGGGCAAAATTTAGTGGACACCACTTAAGTACCAATAACTTTCTTAAAATTGGACCAAACTAGTTTTTTTTACTGTTAGAAGGATTTACTAGATAACGTTTATACATTGTAATCATAATGTTTATACATTATATCATATTCTTTGAAACTGTTATCGCTCGTAATGTCGAAGAAAAAAGTTGAAGCTCACGATTTTCAACTTTCTTATCCGCGCCTACAGCGAAAATTTAAAGTGCAGAAGTCGTTCGGTTCAATTCTAAAAAAGTTATTACCTTTTACAGGGGCCGCACTGAAATTTGCCTCCGACTGTACGTAGCTCGCGCGTCTTGCAATCAGCGCGTACAATTTTCATAGTTCACGGAAATCCGCCAGTGCAATGACGATGAATCAAAATGCGCTACGAACGTTGAAGAATGTATATTGCAAATCGAATATTCTCCGAGGAATAGTGAGAAACATGGAGGACCGGTTAGAGCGACGTTCGCGTTTTATTTCGAAAGTTCTCGATAGGTTTTTGAAGGGGATATCCCGGTGCAGATCATTTGGCAAGGTATTCCCAATTTGAAAAACGCGCTCGGATTTACGGACTCGCGTTCCAATCTGATCGCGATCCGGCCTGATCATTGACACTTAAAGTTTAGGAGGCCCGTTTTCCTACGGCCGGGAGAGCGCGTTCTTCTTTTTTCGCGTGTTATTCTATCGTTCGCTGGGCTGGTTGTTATTCCCGACAGCTGTAGTCGCAGCGACGGGGATTGGCGATATTTTATCGCCGGTGCGGAGCAGCGCGTTTCTCTCTGGGGCCGACAGGTGAGCACAGTGCACGTGGACACAGAGGCGCATCGAATAAGGAATGCAGCTCCCGACAGCCGGAAAAGGCAGCCTGGACCAGAGAGAGAGAAGAACCACTGACCGGAACACATGTACGGAACCGTATATGGGAACACATTGTGAGCGCAATCGCGTGCCACATGAGCGGTACATATTGCCTTCACAACCGACTGCTCCATTTAGGGATGTCGCCTTTCATATTGCAGCAGTTTCACCACTTATCCCGATAGTTCTGATCGCTATCGGATCACGTATGTGCGCAATGACGTTTCTGGAAGTCCGTCTTTCCGCCGCGGACTTCCCGAGGGCCGTTTTTTTCCATCGAAACTCGAACGTCGACCAAACCCGTTTCGCAACAGAGATTAGATTGATCGATTATTTATTTTTCCGCTCGCTTTTTGCTCACCCCTTGTTCCACGATCCTCCTTTTTTCTCTTTTTCGTCGCTGCAATTATTCGAACTCCTTCGTTTTTAATTGTTTTCCGAAAGGGAAATACATATTAGGAGTATCCATGAGTAATCCATTATTTGCAAAGAATTTGTGTTTCCTTCAGTTCTGTACCGATCGTTGAACAGGAAACGCGTATTCTTTTACAGTTTTCGGTAAAGCAGCCCGTGTTCAAAATATTCCTCTTGTTTCAATCTTTGAAATACACGACACTCGTAGCTTAACACATTACGTACGGGTCACGAGATATCTCGTTTTCATATTTTTTTTCGATTCAATCGGCAACTTAAGCAAATATTTTTGTTACGTTACCAGGGTAACGAAGCCTCTCCCACTCTTAAGACAAACGGTGAGCGAAATAATTGAAATAATACCAAATACAAATTAGAAATGTACGTGTCCGCTTCCTATTGCTCGCCAGGCATGCTTCTGGAGCGTTCGAAAATGTGCGGGCTTTGAGCTCGCGTTGAGCGCGCAATGACCCATACGCAATGTGTTAATATCCAGGTACAGGAGACACACCGTATATATATAGCATAAACTTTTGCTCTTGTTTCAATCTTTTAAATACACGACACTGTGTTCAAAATATTCTAAAAAGTATAATATTTTTTACAACCCTGTAATTAAATGGCGGCCGTACCTTCCGAGGATCATATTCGTCGTTGCATACTTTGTCATTTTCATGCGACATTTAATGTAACGGTAACAACAAAGAAAATTTCAACAAAATCCTCAGATCTTTGGAGTATTATTTAAGAAATAAAATATTCACACTTCTGTAGAGGATGTAAGGAGGCACCTTGAGTCATATCGAACCCTGCATTTCTATAAGAGGGGGACCGAAAATTTTAAAATAAATTAAGAAATAATAACTTGAACTTACTACAAAGTTTCTTTTAGATTTCAAAATAATTGTTTACTTATGCTTCCCTCTAATACAAACAACTTTAGAGCGTCTCCAATAATTTTCCTACCAACTGTATTTCCCATCACAGACTTTTCGAAAGACAGAAGAAGCCCAATGGAGTCTTCCCGGTCCTCCAGCTAAAAATGCACGATGGCGAGCAACTTTCTTCACATCTGGACAACAAAGCCCGACAAAGGGACACGCGCGAAGGACAATGACGTCGCAAGGGTGCAAATAGATCGCGAGGCAAGCATAGGGTACACCGCGAAAGTTCTGTTTCAGCGCGAGATTCCCGCAGCCTCGGAAAAGTAGAACAGCTTGTCAAGGTTCCCGATGGGTGTTAACAATTCCGGTGGCAAAAGTTATCGCATAAGTCGTTACTCCGCCGTCACATCTCGTCCAGAGGCTTATCTACATGTTTCTTCCTCGAAGCGGGCTTTATCGCAGTATGCTAATTCTCACCGGAAAGATGCAGCCGCGTTAAAGCGATCGCGCGAATAAGATATACCGTGCAGATATCTCCGGTATAATCCGTGGTATTAGTAAGCGTCCCCGTGACACTAGCATATTCTGCCGGGCTACTCCATTTGCACCCGGACCCCTATCTCGACGTCCTTCCAGTTCAATATAATACCCGGTAATTCCCCCGGGGAAACGATTCTCTGCGGATCTCCCGGCCCGAAGAAGTCCTCTTCCCTCCCCCGCCGCCCTACCCCTTCGACTACGGATTCAACCCCCGTAAAATAACGGGTCGGGATACGTTTTGACAATTCTATTACGATTATTTCCTCGTGGCCGACAGCTGCTCCACGCCTGGACCCCCGGTGACAGGTAGCCTTTCTGTTTTATCGAGTAATAAAACGGGGGCGTGAATTCGGAGGTGTGGGGTTCAGCTGCGCCCGATTAATCGGTTTGTCGCGGATTTTCGGAGAGAATTGATGGAACTCGCTCCCCCCCCCCCCTCCCCCCTCCCCCTCCAACCACGGTCCACCTAGATGCTTAACTTATAATCTCTGACTGGAGTAAATAAAAACTGGACGCTCCTTACCCCTTGGCCATTCTTGCGGCCATTCACACGATATCTCCAGGGAAAACTTGACTGGGCTAGCTCAACAATTAATAATCTTAACAACATTAACCCTCTGCACTCGAAGCTATTTTAACTCCAAAACATTTCTTCCGATCTAGAATATTTCCCTACTATATATTTTTTGTCATATTATCCGTAAAAAAATGGCACAATTTACTTGTACAATAATGAAATGTTTTGTAATTTATTAAGTAGAAACAAATTTAATAATGTAAAAAATATTTTGAATAATGATACAGCAATTTTTAGTGGCGCCTTACAAGTAGTTTGAGCGACTGGTGTGTTCTGCCTTCCAAAGGTTACCAATAAAAATTACTAATTTTTAGAATAATGCGCGAATAAAGAAATTAATTCGATAATTCGCCGTGGATGCATCTTTATAATTTTCATAATTGTGGGGAGAAAAATCTGAAGAAAATCTAAATAAATCTGTGGTCCGTTTAAGGTTAAATGCACCAAATTAATTTCAGGATTTCAGTAATAGAAGAGAGTTCGTTATAAAATTTCTTTCCACTATGTTCTTTTTACCGTAGTTAGAGGCAGCAAGTGTTCGTCGCCAGGAGCAGACGAATTAGCATAAACACCGTCAGGACCGCGTGTAAATCTTTGAAAAATCTTGACAGAACGTGGCATGAGTAATCGAAGCGTCGGGAAGCAGTAATCCCCCCGGCGACTTAAAATCTCAAAGAGAAAGGGGTTGCAGGAGATACGAGCGACGAAGAAGAGCGTGATAGGCGATAAATCAGCGCGGGAGTTTTCCGGCACCGATGACAAACACAATAAGTCCCAATTTCGGTCATTTATATACGCTACGCCTGGGATAATATGACGCCGGATCCTTTGTGCACACAGGACTAGGGGTTCGACGGATACACACGAGTGACGTCACTTACAAGGACATAAATCAAAGCGAAGAACCAGCGTCCCGGTCACGGCGCCGACGGTTCCCTGGGGAACTAAAGTCCTTTTTTCACTTGGACAAAAATTTCGCGGATCACCCAAAGTTCCTGCACGCGCTTTTGTTTACAATCAGAGGGTCGGAGGAAGTCGATTTTGTTGTCTCGAATGTGTCGGAGGATCCAGATCGTTTTTAATCGATCGCACTCTGTCAGATCACCATCTCGTTTGTCGCGAATACAGGAATTTAATTATTTAATCATTAATTTAGAGTTATTTGCCCATTGTTTTAGACATATTTTCTTAGTTACCTTTTTCGGACTTGTCGGATTTTCTATTGGTCCTAAACTGTTGCCACTTCTAGCGATTTATCGAAAACAGAGCAGCACAATGGCGATTTTTATTGATTGGGTCGGAATGGACCCGAGCTTCCAAACTATCTACCAGTAACTTTATTATTAAACATTTGTGGTAATATTTCGAGGTCGTATTTATTGATATTTTCAGAACTTTTCCTCCACAAAGGATAAAAAATGGCGCCGTTTAATTTGCCATGAATGCAAGACTTTAGTTAGTTAAACAAAAGATGTAGGAGTGACTTTGGTAATTATTTACATTAGGGGCTTCCTCACCGATTTTGTCATCAACCGACATTGTCAAGGTCATCATTCTGAACAACTTTTTCCTATACATGTTACCGCCTGCCAGCTTTAGTTTCCGAGATATTCGCAAAAAAGTTTCAACATCTCAAAAAGTGATCGGAGTAGGTGTGTGTAGGACTGTGTAAAATAGTATTTCAAATAGTTGACAGTAACTTATATTTTTATGATATTTTGTTGCCTGTACTGTGATTACGATATTGTAGTCTGTTTATCAACATGTTACATATTCGTAATTAAACTAGAAATAATACCTTGCTAACTATTATAACTTCTCATGTTAAAAATTATAATTTATAATATTAACTACTTGCTCAACTTATTTTCATTGTAAGGAAATATTTGAAATATAAAATAAAAATATTTCATTTTATCTATCTGGTTATCAAAATAAAAATATTTGATTTAAAGTAGTATCTTATTTGAACCACATTAAATTATACTATATACCAAATCATTAACGATCGTTAATATACGTTGCAAAATATGATAGAAAACCTTGTATCCAATGTTCCACATACGAATACTAATCCTACATTATAAAATACTAATGTAAAGTGTACTTACTTCTGAATCTTCTGTACCTCCGTCGGATCCACAGCACACAATTATTCACTCACGAGAATAGGTCCGAATAATTGAACTACAATCACTAAACAACACACACAACACACTTAACGAAATCGTGACAGCAGACGAGAAGATGTTACTCCGACCACGAATAAAATAATACTGCGATTTTAACCTTCCCCCCCCCCCCCCGCGGACGTGTGATACGAAAACAGGGAATTCCGGGAAATAGGGTCGGCGCCCCGCCATAATTTTTTTACCTTCGTTTTGTATCTAGTGTTTATAGACCCTCAGCGTCTAACCTTCGTAGGATAACCTGACCGTACCACCTCCGTGGAAGGGATCATTGTTAAAATCGCAGTATTATTTTGTTCGTGGTCGGAGTGACATCTTCTCGTTTGTTGTCACGATTTTATAAAATGTGTTGTGCGTGTGTGTGTTGTTTGGTGATTGGTATTCAATTATTCGGATCTCTTCTCGTGAGTGAATAATTGTGTCCTGTCGATCCGACGGAGGTACAGAAGATTCAGAAGTAAGTACACTTTACATTAGTATTTTATAATGTAGTTTGTAGTACATTAGTATTATATTTTATTATTCGTATGTAGAATATTGGATGCAAGGTTTTCTTTCATATTTTGCAACTTCAATGTCCCTTTAACACTAGATTTACAAAGCACTAAAACTGACTACTTAACATTATTTTACAAAAATAACAAGAACGTGTCTATCCACATTTGTATCAATTTTTTAAGTAATATATACTCAAAAAAATAATTTTGTTGAATAATTCCCCATGGATACATCATATATAATGAAGGTAAATATTAACCTTCATATCTAACCTACACCTACTCCGATCACTTTTTGAGATGTTGAAACTTTCTTGCGAATACCTCGGAAACTAAAGCTGAGCCGCGGTAACATGTCTAGGAAAAAGTTGTTCAGAATGATGACCTTGACAACATATTTCAAGGTCATCAAAATCGGTGAGGAAGCCCCTAATGTAAATAATTACCGTGACTTTTTATTTTTTGGCAGCGTTTAATACTTTGACCTGTGATTTATTTCTATTAGAGAAATGTTTTTAAATATTTTTACAAATCTCTGTTCGCAAAGGGTTAGAAATGGTACCGCCATTCATGTATTTAGAGTATGTCGGAATCTATGAAGAACTTATAAAATACAAAGTCGACAGTTTCAACAAAATCTCTGTCAACGTCGTCGTCTTCTGTCAATTATTGACAGAATCATTGTGGATTTTTTATTTCTGATTAAGAACTAACATTTCTCGGGTAATTGTCAACTCGCGAAAAATGACGAAAAGAAGAACGGTGTTTCTGCTTATTTTTCCAAGAAAATGTTTCACAAAGATTCGCAGTCGGTTCGTCGCTAAATCTCCAGAGGGAGCGCTCTAAAACTGAACGATTAATTTTCTAATTAAAAGCGGCGTTTCACCGGGCACGGAGGAACGGCGCTTATAATCAGCGATAAAACACTTGGGTGAATCCACCCCCTCCAGCGGTTCGAACCGGGCCCATTATCTTATGATAATTCGCTTGCCGGGGTTGAAATTAATCGAGTAACTACAATTTCATAATGGCTACCCCTAACTCCGCTAGTCGCCCGGCACCGTATCGGAGGGGTCGTTCCTTTGTCTCTCTCTCCCTCTCTCTCTCTCACTCTCTCTCTCTCCGCCCCCGCCGAAGTCCCTCCATACCATCGCGCCCGTATAACTGGAATGACATAATTGAATAATATAACGCGCAGCCACCCTTCCCGGCGCAGAAACTGGAACCGCATCGGGCTGAACTGAACTGAGTAATGGTGGTGCGAGTCGAGGACTCGTGGGACCTCTCGTCACGCATATTTCATTACGCGATCCGGCAACCCTGCAGCCCTGCAACCCTGCAACCCTGCAACCCCGGCAAGCCCGATCCCGCCGCACCCCCTCCCCTCCCCCCCCCCCCCCTCCCGACGCTATTCCAGGTACAGCCGAATCGAATCCGGAAATCAGCGAACTTAATTAAAGCGCATCAAGTGTCGATTCCGTTTCTTCCGAAAAAAGTTTCCGGAATTCGGCCACCCTTTTACTCATGTCTCGATCACAGAGTTTAATTCTTCCGGAAACCGGTGCATTTACGTGTCTATTACTGTTGCGTGGATTTCTCTTGGGAGGCCCGACCGAGGAGGGGTGGTAGAGAGAGAAAGAGAGAGAGGAGAGAGAGAGAGAGGGAGAGCATTAAAATGACATTGACTGGAAAAAGAATTCTGTCAAAGTGGTATAATGTCAGACAATATGCTCTTCAAGGGGGCAAAATTAGTCAGTACTTTGTTGAGCAAATTTATGAGCAAGAAGAGTGATGAAGAGATGAAGAGATGTCATGATTGAAGAGATTTAAGTGAGCTTTTTCTTCATTTATTTTTTTTATATAATATATAATAACAACTTAGTAGAATGGAGAACGGTGAATTATAAAAGGGTCCCAATCAGAATAAAACAGTTGACAAAATTTGAACTAATTGACTGTATATAGTACTGTATGTTACCAATATACCATCATGAAAGGAAAACATCGATGAACGTGTTATTTAATTTGCAGAAGTAATTTAAAATGAACAATTCAAGTTGAATTCCTTTCTTTATTAACTTCATGATTTAAACTCAGTTGAAAGTAATGGGTACCATGATAGCACATATACGTATATCCAATTACATGTACATGTACATATATTATATGCATATTTGTATTATATTATAGCTATTGCATTATTTCACATGAAAAAGAATTAGGCAGTACTACTGTGTGGTTTTCGGTCAGGACGATCATAAGATTTGTAAATGAATAAAACTTTCGATTTCCTAAAAAAATTAGGTACGTCGCGTACAAGCATTTTCTTCGATCTCTTTTAACAACAGTATTCCATGAACCCGTGCGCAGCACCGGAAATCGGAACGTGATCGGAAGTATACGCTTTTTCAGTTTCATTACGTATGAGAAGCATGTTTGTATTACAACGTGTTTTAATTCATGCGGCTTCCTTTGTAAGTTGAACTTTGTAAATTAAAACTTCGATTGATTTATATTCGCCGCTTCCTACAGGTTCTAGTTAGGTATAAGTGCACGTACTCTTTCCGGTGATTGAACAAAGGGTACCGAGTTTCCTTACCGCTTATTTAATTTGAATTACGCTGCCGCGGAAATTCTAACCTGCCCATTATGAACGTGCCCATCCTTTAAGGGCAAAGCTTAATTCCCTCACATACGTTTCCCTGTAAAATTGGGGTACGTGTTGTCTACGTGATAACACCCTGAAATATAGCATACCGTATAAATGGCGAAATTCTAACGTTACGTTTAACTTTTAAGCACACGAAGTTTTACAGAATGTTCTAAACTTATAATAACTTTACGATAAAGTAAATAAATAAATACGAGTTGGGTATTATAAATAGGCTGTGGATCTTCGTGTGAAATAAATATTTCTCGTAACAATTGCATTTGGTGGAAATCATTTTAATTATTGTGAGATCAGCAATTTTTATTTCATCACTAAACATACCACGGTCAAAATGAACGATTTTATATCGTACAATTATGGAAACTGTGAAAATTCATTTACGGAAAATAGTAGAATAAATCTCCTTGTCCAAGCATTTATTGTATTGAAAATTACCGACAAGAAATGTAGGGTTGCCATTTTTAAAAGCGATATTTAAAAGTGTAATTGTCATTCACTGAGCTACCTCGTCAGAAATTGATGTTCATTTATCGATCATTATGTCCATTCTTTGTTTAATCCCATGCCAGATTATAATACAATCTATAACCATAAACTATAACTAGAAAAAGAACTTAACAGTGTCATAGTCTTCTTCTAGAACCAGCGCTCAGTAGATTATGTGTTCAGTCTCTAAACAGGTCAGCCTATTATTCACCATATTGCGACCGTATCAAATTTGTATTATCTCATGTTTGCCTCGCATAAAGGAATCGCTGAACCCAAATGATTGGAGTGCCTAACAGCGCAACACTTTCTTCCTCGACCCTCGATTTCCAGCAGCCATGATCCGAGCGCATTCCGTTCAATCTCGAAATGATTGCGTATCGAGGAGAAAAAGATTGCCATGGAAGTGCAGTGATTATCAGCAAGCCGATCACCGATAAGACGAAGAGCAGCGCTTAAGTGAATCGTCAAATCGTTTTCTGTCACCCTCGAAGCCTGGGGGGATGCATGGACACATGTATCACATGCTGCGCAAACACCCCATCTTCGCTCTCCCATAAAGCTCTATCTGCTCTTTGTCCCATGGGGTACCGCCGTGCTGCTTTTTCCTCTGTCTCTGTCGCGTGCCCTTCGAGCGAAAATGACACGGCCCTTTCCGCCTTGGAAAAAGATGTCGCGCTCTGTTTATCCAGCTGGCCTGTTTAAATGCCGCTCTAACGCGGCGTAAAATTATATGCAAAAATCCCCATCAAATATGTAAGCCTCCCTAATGCACCGGGAAATTGTTACGTATCCTGGCCGACCTTCTGGGATTATTACTCATGCCACCCCCATAGAGAGCGAGCGTGCGAGTCGTTTAGGGCGCCCGAATGCACTGCAGATTTCCTTTTCGATCATTCTATCAGATATACCTGTGTAAGCCCTTTCTTTCGGTAGAAAAATGGAGAATAATTTATTCGAAGAACTTTCGGGTCAATAAAAAAAAAAGACCATCGAATATATTCTGTTATGCTTTAGAAAAGGCTAATAATAATAAACCACCGTCAACATTTTGCCGATTTTGTAAAGGTTTATGGAACCACGGTTTTTATAGTTTCACATTGAACTCTGTTACGGAAGAATTTTTGTTTAAAGAACGGTGCCAAAATTCTTCTAGTTTTAGCATAGAATTTTCTGGCCAATAAAGAAAAATCATCAAATATGTTCTGTTATGCTTTAGAAAAGGCTAATAATAGTAATAATTATCTAACATCATCGCCGATTTTATAAAGGTTTATGGAACCACGGTTTTTATAGTTTCACATTGAACTCTGTTACGGAAGAATTTTTGTTTAAAGAACGGGGCCAAAATTCTCCTAGTTTTAGCATTGTCCTTTCTAGGAACGAGCAATTACTTTCTCCAATTGGCTAGCCTCTGAATGGGTTAGGAATCAGAGTGGGAATCATTGGGTGCGAGTAAGACACAAACTGGGAAAAAATGGCGTCTAACATCGGACTCGGGTCTGCTCCGTGGAACCAGTTCCGGGAAGTGGTGGGGATCATAAAAGAATGATAGCAGGAATTGCTGTTTATTAAAAAACTAAGGAATGTCATATTTGATTATACCTGCTTATAAATGAAACCATGTATGAAAGAAATTTTTTCAAAATCGAAAGTAAAAATAAGAAAATTCCATTATCAGTATATGAAACTTAGAATTAATTACGAAATATTAACCCTTTGCACTCGGCGATATTTTAATTCTAAAACAAAATTTTTCTTCCGTCTTAGAATATTAATATTTTACTCATACGAAACTGATCCGATTTCCACGTACAACATTTAAATGTTTAGTAATCTATTAAATACAAATTTTGTAATGTAACAAATATTTTGTAATATTTTTGTGATTTCTTTGAAATAGTGCCACAACAATTTTTAGTGGCGCTTCAGAGTCGCCACTCGAGTGCAAAGGGTTAAAAATGGCCTGTTGGAATAGTCAAGAAAATTGAGAAAATCTCACGTGTTATACAAATATTATACTATCTTCATTTTAAAATTGGCACTAACAGAATGTTGTAAATAAGTGCAATGTACATTCTGAGTTAATGCTAAAATAACGTAATAATGATTGATTTAAATAAAATGATTTGAATGAATATATTTGACTTATTTAACTAATGTAATATCATTTTTTAAGAATTATTGCACATTTCATAGCAAACGAGACGCAAAGAAAATTCGTGCCTACAAAGTAGCAGGAACTATGGTTTAGGGGCTGAGATTGAATGGTAGTCGAGACACCAGATTTTTAATTAATCGACCCGAAATGCTTAACATTTGTGATTCGTCATTGGCTCGTTTAGGGAGAGAGAGAGAGAGAGAGAGAGAGAGAGAGAGAGAGAGAGAGAGAGAGAGCAGAAAATTAATCCTTCGAGGATTGGAGGGAACAGGATCTTTTCTTGCACCGATTCGTCATAGAATGTTATACCTGGAATTTACACGTTGAAAGGACACAGTGGCGAGATGTGTGGTCCGGTAATTAACAGTGAGGGGCCCCTCGTGTGGTATTCGCTGTAGGATTTATACACATACCCGATCCATCACTTCTGTTATTCCTTTCGCCAAACTATTTTCTTCATGTCAAAACGCCATCCCTTTTTTTCGCGTGCCACTACACAATATTCCGTTTTAGTAATTTCGAAATATAATTATTTTTCGAAACCGCAATATCGAACTATAATACCTATCGCCTTGCTAAGTAACGCTAACATGATTTATCATTTTCATGTACGTATACATATTTTTTAAATGCAAATCTATTGGAAATTCTTTTCAAAAAACACTGTCGTAAATAGCAACTGTAAAATTATACACACACAATAATGGCTTCTTGAAAACTCATTGTAACATTAACTTCATAGTTAAAACCCTACTGTTTTCAATTATTCCATAGAAATACCGTAATAAATAAAAAAGATGAAACTTTCCTCCAACAATTATTTCAATATTTCATCAGCAGCAGATTTATACCAGTATCTCTATACCGAATAACAATAAAATTTCGAAGAAATTTGTGATGTACAATAAACAAAAGGACCAAGGAAACTTGTATAATACGTTCATGAACACTTTCCCATTGTTTCTTTTTCTGATATGTTTTGTTCGATCTTCGGTTTTAAAAATTGCTATAACTTAAAAAAAATTATTTGTTGTTCTTTCGTCTAGCATTACATAACTGTATGTAGATAAAACCCTCTGATGACATATCTGGTACCACAAAGGATGCTTTACAGAATTGTTTTCAGGAAAATGGCAGCCACCAAGGTTTTTCAAGTTTAAGATATTCAGCTCAACTTTTCAGCACATATTCATTTTCTAGAGAAACATGATATATGTGAAAAAGCTTGTCGAGTTCCTTTTATTTGGCAACCATTCAGAGGTAGACAACCCGTTAATAATAATTTCTTCGCAGCGTCGTGAAGTTTATATCAAGCAACTCATGGTAGTCATCGAGATGATAGGGGTCAGAACGCAAAGCAATTTGTAGGTAGCAGCCAGCAGGTTGTCAGGTGTCGATGGGGGGCCGAATGTCAGCGGGGGTTCCGCTACCTAACAGTAGTAAGGCTGCCGTCGGTTATTCGACGGCCCCCTGCGATCCCTACACGGACCTTCGTCCTTCGATCCTCGATTTTTGGCCATTTTGTCTTCATTTAAGTCAGGATTATTGGCCTTTCACACTCCATGGATCGATCCTGTTTTCGAATGTCCTGCTGAAAGGAGACATCAGATAACTGCGCTAAAGCGACAATATTTGCATAGCTAATCCAGATTTATGGACACTAAAGCAACCGATTATACAGTATCGTTGTATTCAATAATATTACAATCACCATAAATAATGTATTCGAACGGTATGCAGAATTAAAATATCGCAAGAACAGTCTCTTGTAATTTTCGTAATGCTGTTTGAAAACATTCTTTTCGAAAGCTGTATTTTATTGTGTGCATTTGACACCATTTTGTATATCTGTCTAACTTACTATTAAATGTTATGCTCTTCATGAAGAACTAAGTGGGGACTTATTGTTCTTGTCCACAGCTGTAGTTGTATTTACATACAATTGAGAATATACACAATTACAATTATATAAATATTTATGACATTAAAATTAGAATTTATAATATTCTATGAATGGAACATGTCATATGCGAACGATATAATGAATATACCGTTCTTGTGGTTGCGATAAAATGTTAGATTAAACCTGTAACATTTTTGTTATATTAGACAAACTTTCCGTCGCTTATTAAGTAAAATTACAAAATTTAAAAAGTAAATATAAAATAGTAAATATCAAAAGATTTGATTTATTATACAATTAATCTTACAGTTCACCAACAACTCATTCATAACGAACAAAATATTACATAAATGGTATTGCATCTCATAAAGTAAATATAAAAAATAAACAATGTACTTTAAGAAAATGCAAAGTATGTAAAATAAATATTGCACGTTTGGAAGTCTCCGAGATTCTAAAGAGTGTCATTTTGAAAAAGACTATTACAGCAAATTTAAATTCGTGCGTCTGGTTGTTATAAATTTTCAACGAACATACACGCTCGCATGAATATTCAGGACGTAATACTTGCAACGTTCGCGCAGGACAATTAATCGTAGACTTATGGGAATCATAAATATGCAATCGGCGGGGTCGGCGAAAGAAAAGCTGGCGAAAAAAGCGGACGTGAAATAATCCGATTACAATAATCTGTGGCCGCCGCGCCGGTGACATTACGCTGTTCGACTCCATTGTGATGCCAATGTAAAAACGATGCCGCACGATATGTTTATTACCAAACACCGGATGGAGATCAATATTCATAAGTCCGGGTTCGGTTGGACCCGGACTGGCGCTCATCGACTGTGGCGGCCGAGCATTATTATTTTAATCAAGCCCGTATAATGTCTCTGCAAATTGCAGGGTGGCCTCTGTTTAATGACCGGAAGGACTAGCACACTGCAACGGATGAGAAATCACTGCGAAACCGGAAGCTTCGTATCTACGATCCGCACAGGTTTTGTGCGATTCCGAGAAAAGGAGCGTTTGGTGAGAAAAAGGAGAAGAATCTTCCGTTTGCATATACCCTAAATTTCGTGACGTAGTCTCCCTGTCAACATTGCTGTACAATCAATCATTATTTACGTTTTTGTCACGTTCATAACTTACGGGAACTACCAAACTGTCATAAAAATTATATTGAAATAAAACCAAACATTTGCTTCATTGAATTGATCGCTTTGAAAATCTTCGAATAGTTTTGAAATTGTTGATTATACTAAAAAATACTTCGAATAAAAGTTTAATGGATTTGGATATTTAAAATTGTATATTAATCATAATAATTGAATTATAATAAGAATTGTTATAAATTTTAACTTTCCCAGATAATCGTGGTATAAGAATGCAGAATATGTTGAGTATTGACATAAGCTAAAAAATAATTTTCTTTCAGGTCTGAAAATTTCACAACTTCTTCCTGTCTGTTCTCTTGTGCCATTGACAGCAATAAACATTTTTTGATACACACAGAGTGCCTCATAAAAATCACCATTTTACAAATAAAAAGGAAAATACAAATTTTTACTGCCCCAAGAAACAATTTTCATTCAATGATATTGCATAGAATTTCCCAACTACATTATTCAGTACACTGTGGATTGTATGCACTTAAAAAATTGTGTAAACAGTTTCCGTTCTATAAAATTATTAAAAAAGTGAATGAATGCCTATGTAGCTAATACAGACAATTTTGACTTTGTGTAAAAATACACAGTCCATTTGAATCATTATTTTTGTAATGTAATAAAACTTGATGGAGAAAACGAGATATTATCCCATCACCACGACCTTTGAAAATTTCAATAATTGTTAACCAACAGAAGGTGAGTAAAGCGTTAGAAACATGACGGAGAAGTTAACATTAAGAAGCAGCGGGTCTCGTTTTTGGGAAGAATAATAATAAAAGGCGGCGTCGATCAAGGGAATCGGAGCTCAATCAAATTCCACTTTTGACCCGACACTCGTAACGCAGTGATTGTCTATAACCGGGGATTCCAATCAGCATTCAGCCAATAAAACCTTCAAATGCTCAATCCGTAGGAACACAGCTTTCGTTTCGTCGTATTGACGCGAATTATCAGAGACAAAGGACACCCGGTGGTGGGAGGGGTGGAGAGGGGTGAGTCTACCCCGAAGAAAGGTGGAAAGGGGGATCGAAGAGGGGGAGGGGGCTTGTCTCATTTTACTTTACAAGAGGGATTTAAAAACGAGGCACCATTTGACAGCTATTGCCGGTCGCTCTTCTCCCGGGGGCTCCGAATTAAATTTAAAATATACAATAAACAGGGAAACAATCAATAATCGTGTCCCTCCGTCGTGTTCGCTTGATATGTCGGTAATTAAAAGTCGGCCCCGGCCTCGACGCCTCTCGCGCCCGAGGCTCCTCTGCCGGAAACAGAGGGTTTACCTTAAATTGTGAATAATGACGTCGTCTTATTGCCGATGCCGCTAAAATCGTTACCTGAGATCCGCGCCCTACCCGAGCCGAATACGTTACGGGTCTTGTTTTCCGCCATTTTTCTGTGCCCCGCGGGCCGTGCTCCGATTTCGAAATTTTTACCGTTATTTGATTCATTGTTTCGCGTTTTCCTCTTACCTATTTTCGTTCATTTCCATCTCTACCACGAGACTGTCTTGAAACTTGAAGAATCGCTAGATCATAATAAAACAAAAGCACCGTACACGCTGGTACAACGATCTTTGTGCAAAATAAAAATTGTGTCAATTGGAACAGTAGCCATACATAGAAGCTTCCCTTTATACGACTTATACGCGCACGCCCACATAACCTCAATCTCTGTTACATTTTTAAATTTATATTTAATACACCCCCGAAATTTGAAGTTAATCGGAAGTAGTTTCTTTTTCGCGTAATTTTAAAGAAATCGCAACGAAAAGTACCGAATGATACAAAACCTTAATTACCTCCTGGGTCAACAGTTTGAGAGGCTAATAATTTTAGTAAGTTGAAAATTATGTATTGGCATTCTCAAATTCTTTTAATATCCGCCATTTTGCGTAGTGATTTAATGTCATCGTTGTTACATTAAATTCATGTATAAGGCCAATCGAGGTGTCACTAACACTAATAAATTTCTATTCACGTTGATCGTACAAACACTAATCTATTAATTTATAATAATAGTTTCACCGCTGACGCTGCCATTAAATTTACTACTATTTAATTTAAATTTCTTCTTCATACTTTTTTCAAACCTTTTTACTTAAATTACATTGTACATTTCTTAAATCTATACTGTACAATTAACTCGAAAATCATAATAACATTCATTTAATATTTTAATATATATCAGGTGAATCCTCGGGGCAACGTTCTCAAGAAACAAACACGAGTAATGGATTCCAAGTTTCTGGCGAATGGTTCCCACAGAATCAGGCTCTCCTCGTTGGGCGATACTGATTGCAGGATGTATTTTTTTATTTTTTGTTCTTGTCCATAAGCGACAATGAGAACTGGACAAAATCGGGGGCCTTGGCATCGGAAGCAACAAATTTCCGACAAACACGAAACGCAACGAGAGACGGTAACTTTTTCTGGACGTTTAAAGGCCACTTTTACTGCGCGCGGAGCCTTGCCTTGGTCTTCACTTATCTGATTGCTTGATCGTCGATTCAAGGGATCCGTTCTTACCGATCGATAAATAACAAGCGCATGCGCGACCGGCGTAGACTTATTTAATAATTTATATTATGCGCGTGCACATAAATCGACGGCACACCGAAGAAAGCCATGATGTATGGGATAATTTGACGTATAGCGAGGCCACCGATCGCAGCGGCCATGTATGGCTGAATGACCGACTGTAAATTACTGGCACGTCGCGTAAAAACAACGGGGCTGGCTGTCCTGCCTCCCCTGACCAACGTCGACGTCCATCGACGTCGATGTCTCATCGACACTCGAATCCCCATTAACTGCGGCCTGACGCGGATGGTGAATCGAGTTCGTCCTGCAAGATACTCGCTCCGACTTGATTCAACGAGTTCTGATTGACCTTTGTCTTCTTTCCACCGAAGAAAAACCGAACACCGAGATGACGCGAGGTCACCGTCTGTTCTCCGCTGCAACTTTTGCATAACGTGTTTACAATACTATCAAACACTAAAAACCTACGATCAATTATTTTTTCCTTCGATCGGAGACTCGGATCTGTTGTTATCCCAAAAATTTGGGGATATTTCCGCGACAATTATCCTACACATCTCGCCGACATATATAGAGAAATTACCGTACTTGTTTAACTCGCGATTAACTCGTTGTCTCCATTGTTAGTCGAATACGCGTTTGACATGATGTTCAGTCTAAAACGATTTATACACCGTGTCGCAAAAATGTTGTATTTCCTCGTAAAGGGTGATTCCTAAGGTCATTTCAAATAACTTTTTCCTTTACGAAAATGTTCTGCGCGGCTTCGTTAAGGAGTTATTGACGGAAAACACGGACCAATCAGCGCGCGGCTATAGCAGACGGGTGTCGGCTGAGCGGGAGGTATTGGCCGAGCCGGAATCCGTCCGCTGTAGCTGCGCGCTGATTGGTCCGTGTTTTTCGTTAATAACTCTTTAACAAAGCCGCGGAGAAAATTTTCGCAAAGGAAAAAGTTACTTCAAATGACTTCGAGAATCATCCTCTTCAAGGAATTTACATTACGAACGAATATTGCAATTATTAAACTGGAAAGATAAAATATTGACTCATTAAGAGTGAGTGTACACCCGTCAAAATGGCGGGTTCTAGAATTCTTAATTCACAATCGTCGAAATGGTAGAGATGCACGAATGAGTAATTATTCAACATTTCTTTGGGTGTATATTATAAAAGAAATGGCTAAAAGGTTGGATAGATATATTCTCGTTATTTTTTTTTTAAATAATGTAGAATAATGAATTATAGTGCAGTAGGATGAGGAAAGACTTTTCCCGAAAGACAAACATCGAAAATAAGGTCTTCGTGGCACCGGTAGATCAACTATTGACGAGCAGAATGAACTGAGCATCGCAACAACTGTAGATAGTTCTACAACTTCATTGGCTTCATTGAATTTAACTTCTGGAACGTCTACTGTATGACGTGCGCTAAACCGAAGCACGTTAATTAGCGAGTGGAACTGGAATCGATCGGATTTCAAACATTCATCGCATTCTCTGATTTCGATCGTCGAATATGTTTTCTGCATGATTAAAGTAAAGGGGGAGCGGTCTAAATCGGTTTTATTCAGAATATTACTTTTCAATGGAACATTGTTTTTCAATGCCGAACAAGATAATACGTTTAAATTTGATCAGCGATTGAATGGAAGCCTTTATCAGGCTGCAACCGCATTAGTGAATTGCGAACGTTGATTTCTATTAATTAATCCACAGAAACGGGCATTCAACGGAATTCTTGATGCATCGCAGATTCCTGTCGCGTCCCAAATAAAATACGAACCTCGTTAACTTTGTCAATTATTGAATTCATTACAGCTCCAGCATGGAAATGTTCATAAATTTACTTCGTCTCTATTCAAAATTTTTTCCTCGGTTTTTTGACGAACATAAATAGAAAACTTGCTATAGAAAAACAAAAGCTGTCTTCTTGACACGAAAAAGTTGCAATTCTTAATAAATTTACGTAAAGATTGAAGGAAAAATATTTTTGCTTATTGTTAATGAACATATTTAATGGTATACCATTTCTATATTTGTAAGATTTTTAAATATATGAAAGTGTTCTTTGATTCCTTAGTTTTTACGCATTTATAATGAAAACAGTATTTTCATACAGTACTTTCGTCCTGTTAAAATGATTAAAATACGAGATAATTAACCTAGAAAATTTGTAGTTTATACAAAGATTCGCAGTTTGCTAATGCGTATAATTCTTCTTTATAAGTAGGATTACATTTTGCGAACACCATTAATACAACCGTTTTGGAGTTTAAAGCGGTACATATTTGTCTCGTATTGGCATTTATTTTTTTACACAGATTTTTAGTGCAGAAGGTATTTTTGCTAAAGTATTAGACCACCTCGACGCTTCTGTCCCTCCTCTTCGTATCTACCCTTCTGACCCTTCTTTTTGGTATTCGGTGACGTTCAGTAGCTGTTTCGCACAATTCTCACGCGCACGATCATCAGAATCGGGGACATTGTAGAAAGAAATTGCCGTCAAATCCAAACCGGGAACTGAACGAATCACAGGAATCGCAATAAAATGAGCACAGGCTCCCTGAAATTAGGGACAGCAAAAAACGCCGACGGCTTCGTACTTGAATCGACGATGAATCGTTACGATTCCGTGTACCTAAATTAGTAAAATCTACCAACTGGTCGGCGTTACTATGCAACACCGACAATATTCTACGTAACAAATGCTCGACGCTAAGATTGTTTCACTAATAAATCCTATGAATCATTTCCCCGCCCCGTACAAAATTCGAAGATTCATTTCAAAAGATTTCAGACACAAATTTACAAAAAATTGTCTGAAATTGTGACTTTTTTCAAATTTACGATGATCGATTATTGGCAATAATTCACGACAGTAATGATATATCAGAATACGAACATAATAAAATACTTTTATAATTTCTTAAAAAATTTTTTGTAAAATACTTTTACAAGAAAAATTAGAAACCAGTCGAAATTGTCGAAATTGTTCCTTCTTCGGAAACGTACTGTGATAAAAATTGTTGAAAATCGAACAAGGAGGGTCTTGTAATATTTTTAAAGTAATGTAAAATAAATTTTTTTAAAGTAATGCAATGTAAATTCCAACAGAATTTTCTTGGCCTTTAAGTGAACTATTCGGGCCGATGCGGTCCACTCAAATTTATGCTGATAATTATTTTCCGTGTAATTGTTAATAATGTAGAAATTTGTGAATGTAGAAGAAATTTTTCTATTTCGCTATCCACTCAAATTTATGCTGATCATTATTTTCCGTGTAATTGTTAATCATGTAAAGATTTGTGAATGTAGAAGAAATTTGACTATCTCGCTAGGATTTTATTTCCCATTTCGATGGAGACGAATATTAAAGATAAATATTTTATAGTATTCTAGATATAATTGAGTTGAGTCGTTGCATTTTTAAAGTACATTTTGAAGGCGCATTTCAGGGTGAAAAACGGAAGACTTCGTTAGCGGTTTGCAGAATTTCGTCCAGGTGAGTCGGACAAGCCTCGGGCTGCGGGTTGTCAGTTTCACGGGGTTTCCTCGGTGTCCACAAAAGATCGGTGTATCGTTGAAGGGAGGCGGAGAGGCCCAAGGACCACCAAGATCGGCGGAACGAGCATCACGGTGTCAATTAATGAGCCAGGGGGGGACGGTACGTGGAACGGGGGGCTCCGCGGACCAGCAAAAGGCCGAGTTCCTCTGGTTTTGTCGCTCGGTTCCTGGTAGGCAGCTATAATAAATACATAATATGCACATAAAGGCGAGCCGGCGCGATCGAAATGATCAAGAGAAATCCTCGATCGTCCTGCTGGCGCGCCGTGGGTGGCTCCCGGCCCTCCTGATCATTCGACCCAAATGAAAATCTCCACGCTTTCTGGTGCATTCAAGCAACCACCACGCGGTTTTTGGCCATTTAATCACTGGCCCAATCTTTTTCTCACACTGTTCGTTATTTCGCAATTACCTGCGACGATTCATTCTTGTTTCTTTTTTACTAGTTTTAAGATACATTATACGTCCCTTTTACGGAGAGAAACGTCCTTTAAATAATAGCCTCTTTCACTGTGATTGTGGATGCTGAATTAATTCACGTGCTTACAAATCACATATGCTAGCAAATATTTGCATGTCTTTTTATTTAACAATTACTTTTAATTTAACTTTTTTTTGTCCTTATATTTAATAATTACAGAATATAATACCTCAAATAATACTACTCCAAATAAATATGTTCTAAAAAGCAATTTTTACTATTTTTTTTTTCTTTTTTCGTAATTTCGACTGAACGCCATTTTTCCAAATTTTTCGTTATACGTCGTCTAGTAAACTAACTGTTCTAGCTTGAGAAAAAAATTGAAATTATTTGGTTCATTTATACAAAGAGTTATTCTGATTTGAAGTATGTCCTATTATGTGACCGATTGTAGATATTCAGATGCAAAAATTTGTCATGCTAACATTTTTATAATGTCATAATCGTGAAAAGAAAAATCAGGAACAAGTAATTTTGGCCCATCTGGCAGTTCTAGTGTTAATGTTTTACCAAAATGCTTTAATAAATCTTTCGGAAGATAGTTGCAAAGAAGTGCCTACATTATTATACAATTTCATACAACATCTGCACTGTTCTTAGTTAAAAACAACATTCTAGCTAACTTTAACTGGAGATCTACATAATGGAGTACGCAAATTTATAAAAAAAAAACAAAGAAATAATCGCAATAAATTTTGTCCTGTATTGCGATGTTTACAGAATAACCTACAAAGATAGGTATTTGCATGAACATTCGCAATCAACTCATAAGCCATGCAATACGTGTTCGCATAACCTGCGCGAAGGTGTTAATATTAATTCTCACGTTAAAAGTGAACGAAGGTTCTCATGCAAAATTGATTTTGAAATAAATGCAAATATTCCGTGTTCATGAAGGTCCCAACGCAACCAAAATGGTGGATTCGAAAGAATCGTTTATGCGTCACAATAAAAATATGCAAAATTCCCATGTTTGCGGGGATCCTTCGTGTCAAGCAGCAAATCGCGAACGAGATTCGCAAAGATCCTACGTGACCGGCATGCAGAAATTGGTGTTAGACGTAGCGATGGGCTCGAAACACGTTGAATCATTCCTAGGCTGCAATTTACCAATAACATCAACTTATATATATATATACTTTTATTCATTTTGCAGGAAGCACATTTAATGTTAAAAATTTAATTCTAAAAATCAAGTGGCACAATTACAATAGAATAGTTAGAATAAAAATTCAGCAAAATAAGGAAGAAAATCAAGTAATATAAAATTCATAATAGCCGTTAAAATTAGATGTAATTAATAATAAGAAGGTAGCAATTGTTTTGGGATGAAGCATTTATTATTATAGGTACCGAAATTAAATTTCTATGTCCACTTTTGGACACAGACTCCTAGAATTTTGTGGGACCTGTGTTTCCAAAATTGTTTCCAGTTTCCAGTTATTTATAAAAAGATAAGTAGGTACCATTTAAAACAGAAGAGCAACTAAAAGAAAGGATCTTTTTGTCCCCAGAAAGGTTGTATTTCCTTAAAAAGTCAAATTCCCAAGGTCATATCGTTAAGAAGTTGTTAACGGAAAACGCGGACCAATCAGAGCGCGGCTACAGCTAAGCGCGACCTTGGCATTGGCCGAGCCGGAATTCGTCTGCTGTAGCCGCGCTGTGATTGGACCGTGTTTTTCGTTAATAACTCCTTAACGAAGCCGCGCAGAACATTTTCGTAAAGGAAAAAGTTATTTCAAATAACCTTAGGAATTATCCTTTTCAAGGAATTAAATTTTTTGGTGACGCCCTGTATACTGTCTTCGACTTGTTAAAATGATTAAAGAAAGAATGAAACGTCTAAAATTTATTTTGCATGAAGATTCGCAGTCTATATTAAATTACTCTTTTAAATATTCAAGTTTATGTTAGATTAGCAGTCTATAAGAAATCAGGTTATATTTCAACGTGTTTTCAGCCACTGCAGATATTAATACATCTATTAGAATTAAATAGTAAATAAACGTAATAACATGGTACAATACAATAAAAATACAGTGAGAAGGAAAGAGGAAAATTAAGAAATTTAGTTCTATTAGTCAATTAAATTAGGAGCAATTGAAAAATTCGATTCCAATAGAGAGGTAGCAGTTAATTTGAGGAAAGTATTTGTTGCTACGGCGAAATGAAATTGGCACGTCCATTTTTGGACACGGGGTGCCAGAAGTTTGTGGGACCCGCGTTTCCAAACGGTGTTTCACGGCGAAATACTCGTCCGGTGCGTATCACGTATGGCGCCCATGGCTCGAATCGTTCGTTTTCGAGCTGGGACCCGTTTATGGGGCAATCTGTAAGCCACAGACGATCTGTGACACGGTGTGGAACTGGGCCGACGTTCATAACGCATTTACATTCCTTTCAATGTCGTGCCACGTTCACTGGAGGCCACTGGCTCGATTGGTATTCCAGGTTTGATTTCTTCGATTTATCCGATGCCTCTATAACTGCTATAAGTCCCACGCACGGAATAGGAGAGTGAACTCGCTGGCTTGGGAAAAAAAAGATCGATACATTATTTCACTATAACGACCACTATTGCTTGGGGGTAAAAAAATCATGTTTTATTGGGTACTTGCTTAAGTTTCTATCGTTCTTTTTGTAAATAAAAGTCCTTCGTCTGAATACAGAAAATGTTATTCAAAGTATTTTCAATTGGCATATTAAATGGCACATTAAGACATTTTTCTTATATCTTCATACGATCGGAATAAACGGCAATCTGATGGGACAATATCCGGTCAATATGGCGACTGTGGTAGCACATCCCATCCAAGCAGTTCCACCGTTTCCTCGACTGGTTTTGCAATGTGTGGTGCAGCTACGGAGCAATAAATTATATTACTCGACGATTTTATAGAAACAGTTATTTTAGTATAATATTATATACATAACAAGGCGTTACTAGACTCTGGATATTTATGCAAATTAGATAATTCATACTCCCCGAGGAGGACCCAAATTGTTTTACCTGACTCACCGAACTTGTATATAAAACTGGGACGACTTTGTAACAATTTAAGGTTATTGTTGTTGTTGAGACGATGGTTTTTAAGACTATCAAAGAGGAAAATATATTTTCATTGATCCAGGGTTTCTCAACATTTTTATTTTGCATAAATGTCCGCAGTTTATTAACAAACGGTGTAATGTCCTAAAATAGTGTGCGCTACGAGCCGAATTGGCAAAGCGTGCGCGAAATTCGTTCGACGTTTGTTGCGCAAAATACGAGATCGCGCGCCACACTTCACGGAAGCACGTCATCGATGCAGAAGATCGAAATCGGTCGGCGTTTTGATTCGGGGTGCGCGTCGATCGTTAAAACTGCCGTCGCGGTCGGACATTCAAAATTTCTACCGTCGCACCGGACCGTAAATAAAAGTCGGGAACAGGAGAAAATAAAGGAAAACGTGCGCGGATCAGGATCGAGGCTCGCGTATGTATTCAAAGATCGATCGAAACTCGACCTGATTCTCGGAAGAGTTGCTCGCCGGACTGGATTGTTATTCCATCCGCGGCCGCTGTAATAATAAATTATGATTCTCTTTTGAAATAGGTGGGTGCCAGGCGGATTCCTAACGGGCCCGGGGGCCCCATATTTACGATTATAATGTCCGCATAGCATTATTTCGATCTGGGAAACGCGAGCATGACGGAATGCCACCGGCCCGTCATGTTGCCGCATAACAATACTCCGTGGTCCTACTGCGGCCATTGTCATTCAAATCAGATATAAATATGATTCAGGTGTTCCGATCCTTTCAACGTGCACGATCGATCTCGAACGTATGTTCCAAATTTTTTGGAAAGTCCCGTGTGGCACAACTCGATGACTCGTCTTCACTTCTCGATAGAACCAGAGGACGAACAATGGAGACACAATGTCGAGAACAATGGCGTCTTTGTGTAAAATAAATACTTTCAATGGTAACCGTAAGAAACAGTATTTATTTATTGTTTTACCTAAAGGATAATAGATTAAAAAACCTGAAGAAAATCTTATAAAGTAAAATCATTCTTATAAAATGTTTAAACTAATGTTTTAGACAGACAGAAGTTGGAACAGAGAGAAACGAAAGAAACGTGTGTCTCTGCTTTGAATCATTGCACAGATCGAAAAATCGAGTTCAACTGGTATTTTCCCATATCAATTCCCCCATCTATTTTTAAGTATTCTATTTCACCTTGAGAACGTGACTCGAGTAGTAAAACCTACAAGGAATAACTCAAAGAAGAATCGATGACGAAAGCATGAATGAGTAACGTGTAACACGAAATTCAGCATTCATTTACATTACCAAAAATGTGATCTTCCCTTTTAGATTGTAAGCCTTCTTCAAAACGACCACTCGTAAATTTTATGTACTGGAAGACATCAAATTTTTCACAACTATAAAACCGAACAAATAATTACTTCTTTTATGATCGAAAGGTCGTGCTACGTTTATTTTATGTTACACTGTTTTTGTCTACCTCTTTAAGCTTTTTACTAATTTAAGTTTGCAATATTTAAATTTGCAATAGCCAAGTGGTACGAAGTCATAAAATGTTTTGTATTCGAAGTCGTTTAGCTAATAATTTTTAAACTTGACAGTGTCGATCATTAATATAATTAGGTAGAGATATTATGTATTTGTGAAAAAAATGAGTAGATATAATAAATAGTGAAATTCAGAATAGTATCGTAAAGAATATTGACCTAAGAGAACTAAGAGTACTCTAGTAGTTTATGTTCAGCTCGTTAAAATTATGAAAAGAACAAATTAACTCTTTTGAAATTGAAAACTTTCATTTTGCATGAATATCTGCAGTGCAACGAAGAACTCTTCCACGTGATTATGTCGTAACAGCCACATTGGCATAAGAGACGTTGTATTTACCTTGATTATGGTAAGATTTCATTCATCCTAATTTTACCCGATTTTTATTTACTTGTCTTCGTAACATTTCATGATTGAGCACTCACCCAGTTAAGAGGTTAGGAGAGTATCATTTTCAAACGTTCAACGACTTGTATACGCGTTGCAAACTTTTTGAATGTCGTGTGGTACTGTTTGAAGGTCACTGGAGAACTGATCGTTCAATTTTTGCACGATCCGTGTCACGCGATCAACGATGGAAATAGGAGAATTGGTCGTCATTTTTCCTGGAGATAGAAAACAACGATTTTACGACCACGCATCGGTCGTAGGGCAATTCATCCTGATTGAACGATTACGGACACCTGAGTAACCCAACAAAAAATACTTACTCAAAGTTCATCCTTGTTCAGTAATAATCTCAAAGGAATTTTTGCAGCAATAAAAAAAAAAAAAAAATAAACGTCGGTCACATGACCGGTCTCATATTTCTCATGATTATTGAAATTATGAAGACGTTTTCGTGAGAATTAATACAATAGATTTCTTTATTCAAGAGTATCTTGTAATAAAAATCGCACGAAATATGAATAAATTCAGTCTTGCATAAACATAAACAGACATAAAGTACCTCTCATATGATTTTCATGATAAACCGTATTTTTGAATTTAAATAAATTTTTATAGTCGACTACGACAACTATGACACACGTTCTTACTTTAAAGGAATATTTAATATCCTCTTGCTAAATATTGGCAGAGGTATTTAGGTAGTTTGCAAAACCGTGAGATATCAGCCTCGTTGTCAGAAATCTTCCCTTCAAACTTTTACAAATGATTCTTAAAGCTGGGAATAAATAATCGAATAAAGAATAAATAATCAAACCTGTAAGCAAAAAAATTTGAATTTTGAAGTCTCGCTCCAGTTCTTTTAAGAATCCAGAGCCTGTATCTCTAAGTTCTCTAAAATATTGCGTTTCTAAATCATTTATTTGCAACAAAAGTTAACAAACAAAACATAATTTGAGGCAGCACCATTCCTCAAATGATTTCGCATGCAACCATTTCCGAGTGTATGAGGGTCAAGAGACATTGCGCGTACCGGTTTCCCCGTGCACGATGATAATACCTTGAAAATGCATATTGCATTTCCAGGACATGCGCGAGCCGATTTGCATTCGTCGGAGTCAGCGGCGCGAACGTTCGAATACTTTCGTGTATCTGGATAAGTATCAGAATCTGGTTTCTAATGATTAGCCAAACACAGATGGTGGTTGGTCGCTCGTCGAGCCATCTAATTGTAATTTCCGAGGGGCGCGCGATGCACTGGAACATGATCACGTATGTATGTGATACGTCAGTCGGCTGTGATGGTGTTCCGTGTCCTGCGTGGGAACCGTCCAGGTCACGCGTCTAAGATCCGCGCGCGGAATCGCCAAGTGGCCGATGGAGACATTGGTTGTGCCTGGAAAGGCGGCCCGGGGCTCCACTCGATCTATGCTTTCGAGTGCACCTCGAATTGTCACGTTCGCGCTCAAAAGAACGAGCTATTAATCCCATAGTTCGGCCGCGTTTAGGCCGATTCCGTCCTGTCGCGACGCGCCGCTTACTGCGCGCCGGAATACGGAAGCGCGACGCTCAAATGACAGCGCGCGCGAACATTTACGCCATTTTCATTCGTTTTCACGTCGCTACTGACATTTTTTTTTTTGCCTGTTTAATGTCACATGAACCTAACTACGGTTATTAGTGACCCCTGTGGATATGTCGAAGATTTGGTATATGTTTATATTAAATGGTATAACCCGATATCCTTTAGGTAGTTAAGGATTCTTTTACAGGAGCCTCAGCTTGTAAAATGTTCAACGATCCTCGCACGTTGTGTTGTACTCTCTTAGCATTGTATTTTGGACAGGAAACGTGTTCGATGGAGTTTTTAACATTACATGTATCACAAGAGCTTGCTTCGGTTTTGGTGATAAGGTGGAAGTGAGTCCAGTTAGTGTGGCCTATTCTAATTCGTGTTACTATAACTTGGTCTCTTCTGTTTAGCAGTAAGGCAGGGTTGGTGTCCTTAATACTGTTTCGAACGTTATGTAACTTCGTGGTCTTTGAGTTTATCCATTCTTCGTCCCATGCTTCCATAGTCGCTTTGTTCAAATATTGACATTTGTTTCCATATTCTACTCCAGAACACGTTCGGTAACATTTATAAATCAAATTGCAATTTACAGACCTGTTTAGTTTTACTTGACAAAAACATCATTTTTGCCATCATCCAAAATGACAGCGTGCGCGTATACAAACGTAAAATATTAAAAATTAGTGAACGATCTTCTTTACATTTAATAATAACTGTGGTTCCGATACGTGCAGATTTGCATAGTTTTTTTAATACTTTTCTCAGTCAATTTTTCTCGCTTCTGCTGAATACATTGGTCAAAATCCTGCAACTGTTTCAAATTGTCTGCAATTTTTGCTACCACGACTACATTTCTTGAAGTATGAATTTTTTTTTAGGAAAAGTAGTTTCCGTTTTGGATAGTCAACTTATCTTCAGCAACGGTTGTGGCATATGCGTTTATTTTTTCATCAATAATTACTGAACACTTTGTGCCATTAATTTTTCCAGCAATGAATTATTTATGTCCATTTTCCCATTACAGCCAGTATAATATATAAAATGTATAAAACGATTGCCAATAATCCCGATTATCATAGAACGTCTGAAATACAAAGTGAATTAATTTGTGTTCTGTGCAGTTGAATAGTTTTCCTGTTTTCGATGAAGATGTACTTTTTCCTGTCTTTTTCAGGTTGTTCCTTTGTGCAGGAAAGGTATGGGAGTACAGTGTGGTAGAGATTAACAATTCGTGAGATGTTCCGCAGACCAATGTCAAGATATTTTTTCCCTCGCGTTCAATCAAGTATTCAGCCGCGAGAAAAGCAGCAGAGATATCATCTAACAAGCATAAAGAGAGAAAGTCATGTAAATCGAAGCAGAAAGAATTGAAATAAAACAGAAGGCGCATCCAGAGTAGGTGTACGAGTTGAATATTACAGAATGTAACACCCGTTGCGTGGAATATTTAATTCCCGGAAACTGTCGGCCACCGTTTTGCCAGAAAAACGAGAAGCGGCGAGTAGTTTCTCCCGTTTGAAATCAATATCGAAAGCTATAAGAAATATTCTCGAGTTTTTACCGTTTTTAATATCTTCAGAATCACGCTAACGTGAACTCCTGACTCTGTGTAACAAGACAAATTCCATATGGAATTGAGAAAGTCTTAGAAAAATTCTGTCAAATTCTATTAAAATTTAGAAAACTAAAGAACAACAAATTAACAAAATAACTTCACCAGTATAGTTCGTAATACATTCCTGATTAGAATGACACCAAACACGACACAGTTTGGATCGAATTTAGTATAGTAAAACCTAGAATTAATAATCACCCGAATTAGTTAACCAAACGCGAGTGTCCGGATAACAGAACAGTTACCTAGTTACAGTATTAGCTTAAACACAAATTAGTTTACACATGCGAGACGCGTGTCCGTAGACTGTAGAATGCAGATAATATCGGTTCGGATAATCGAGGTTCTGCTTAATCGTCAATTAAGCAGACAAACGTCATCGGAATTGTGCCGTGTTTGAGCTCATTTTAATCAGAAAAATGTCGCTCGTTTCGTAGAGGAATAATCAAAGATAAAAAAACTCGCGTCATTGCTGTATTTGTCAATTTTGGTGATAGCAGTTTACAGCATTATGTCAAAGGTGGTATCCTAACGGTAGTTTTTACGTTTTCTGAATTTCCGAGAAGGCTGCCAAAATGTCCATACAGAATGCTAGTACTGGCTGCCATGCAGATCCGTTGATCGTTAAAAGCAAGTTTATCCTCGATTCCTAGGGGATCGTTTCTTGCATCCCCGTCAGCTTGGACGAAGGGGACGGAGCGGAGTTTTGCACATAAATCTGGTCTACCTACGGTACCGGTTCCTCCTGGGAGTCAGTTCTAAGATAGTACGGAAAAGGACTTCTGGAAGACTTCTCTTTAGAAGTCTGCTGGACACTTGTTACCTCTGTCGTCGTTGGAATCTCGCTTTGAACTTTGCTTTGGTACACTCGTTTAGCGAAGAAAGATAACACGCGTAAAACTATCGAAATCTTTTCCCGAATATTCATGCACAATATCGTTCGTCCGTCCATACTATTTCATCTTCTGAACCGTGAATTGTTTAACAACTGAGCGTTGTTGCAGACCATCGTTTCAGAATTTACTAATTAGTCGACAAAAAGAAAACATTAGACACCTTTCATTGGAATTATGTTACACGAAATATCACAATAAAAACTGCATTTTTAATAACTGTCTATTTATGGTTTTCAAACAAATCTGACAAGGCTAATAAATGACATTCTTGTGATTCAAGTGTTACGAAGTATTAAAATAATCTTGTGTTTTTTCAACTGTATATTCTTCTTAGCGCTGTAGTCAGTGAAAAAACAATGACTAGTGGGATGACCATGAGTTTTCTTTGGTTTTCAAAACTAAGTCAAAATGCATTGAGAATATTTGTATTATTTAATTTTAATGTGTCTGTTCACAACTGTTACAAAAATGTATTCACAATTAGCAATCGCTGGTATTACATATTACAACAAACCAAACTTTTGTAACATTTTATTATCCGAGGAATAACTATACTTTCTCATCGCGCAGTAATTTAATTGTGTTTTTAATGCTCCAATGCTTTTCTATTGCATAGAATAGATATTGTATAAATATGTTAATATGAAATTGTAATTGAAAATTCGAAATGTGTATATTTTACTGTTCATGGTTCAGATAATTGAGATAAATATAATATGTGATTAATTAGCACTTTAATATTTTTATCGATATACAAGTGCAGAACGTATATTTGATAAAAGAAATTTATTGACAGCATAGGATCAAACTGTATAAATACTTATACATCATTTTACTAAGTAACAAAACAAGTCTGACAGAAAAGATTTCAATAGTTCGTGATTTAAAATTAATTTACGGAAAAAATTGAATTTCCAGGACATGTACCGTGCAGCGGACATAAATGATGCATCACTCTAATATTTGAAATTATACAAAAATTTATAGACGAACTATGTATAATAAAAATTCGTAGGAGTCGTGAAGACATGCATCTTTGTAGCTCTCTAATAATATCCAAAAATGCATTGCAAGCAACCAGACAGGAAATATTTTTCGAAAAAACAGTAGCAGGAGGAAACTGATGTCCAGCGAAACCCGCCTTTTTATGGAAACGCGTAAAAACGCGGAGGCAGTCCAATGGCTCCCCGAGAGATGGCAGTCGGTAGCATTCTTTCGCAACTTTCCAGTTTTTTGGAAAAACTCAGAACCGATAAACATAATGAGCGATACCGTACAGATATTCATTTAGAAGCTAAATTTAATTTTTCTACAATTTTTATCGTTATTATATATATGTTATTATGCTGTGGATTTTCATGCCAAGTGAAAATTGTTTGTACTAATTACAAGCTCCAGGTATTAAATATTTCTTCCCTTAATAATAATTATAAATCAATTGAGAATAACATAAAAATTCTTTTGATGTTTTCACTGTTTTATGGCTCGCGTACTTACTTAGTTTGGTTATAAATGAGTAGGTAAGTAAAGTTATTTGTTATATAGTAAAGAATAGTAAAGAATATCTTGAAATACGAATTCTGACATTTTTCTGTTTACATCAAATAAAAATTTACGAGCGCATTAAATGATTGTTCCACTATTGTATATTCCGATAATCAAATAATATTATTTTATTATTCGATTCGATCATTAGTCAGAGTACGTCGCCTATTAAATGCGTACGAATACAAGTTTAATCGGATTTTCGAAATATTCATTACCGTTTTGTTTTCGCAGATCTGTAAAATAAATATTTCAATAACACACGCGAGCTTTCTCTTTCGCGCGCGCGCGCGTGTGTGTTTTTTTTTTCTGTACTGGAAATTCCATTTGCGCGATTTTCAACAGAGTAAAAAAACAACACGGAACAAATATTTTGTTTAAATTGAGAAACTTTGTTACTGAATTCAGAAAACGTAACGAATTACAGAGTTGTCGTTACAAAACTGGTGTTTTCGCGTGACAAAGTGCTACCTACGTTTGCAATGGTAAAACAATATACCGGTGTAAAATAATATGTATTGTTAAAACTTTGAAAATATATATTATTATTTGATAAATGAGGGATGTCAATATAAAGATACTTTATATACACAAGCGATGAACGATTATTTCAACTTTTTAACAAACTCGTTTGTCCACACTTCAACGAGCGGTATACAGGTTATTTGCATATTTCTGCATATTTTATGATTATTTACTGGTCGATTAGCGATGCGACGTCCAGGTGGATCGATTACACGTCGAACACGTTCCAATCGGTTATGGCGTCCCGATTAGTCCATCCTCATCGAATGGTGAACTCGCGTGGCCCCGGCCCCGGTCTATATATACGCACCTGCACCAGACAAATTAACCGGCAGCGGACGCGGATTAGAACAAAGGAATTTCATCTTCGCCGGCAGTTCATAATCTCGGCGTATAGTCCGCGAGAGGTGTGTGTCATAGGCGTCGGCGACTTCCTAGAGCCGGGGGGTACCGGCGGGCCCCTTAATAAATGACCACGGTAAGTGCACAGACGACGCGCACTAATAATTATAGCTTTGTTCCATTGCATACACGAGCAGCCATCCAGCGATGCAAATTAACCGGCCGGCCATTATTGATGGGGCTCAAGCTCGCTTTTGCCCTTTATTCGACAAGCTGGAAGAAAGCCGGGGATTAATTTTGGGAGGCGGGCATCGAGAGGGAATGCGGAGAGCGTTTTCTGTTTTATTTGAGAGCCCGATATTGCGCATGCTTTTCGCCGATTGTTAAATACCGGCTAATGAAGTTGTTTTTAATTGCGCGACACGCTGCCAGAAATTTTATGCCCGACACCCCTCCCCCTCCCCGTCCCCAGCGGTTTTCGAACACCGGCCGGTCAAATCGATAACAACCTGTAGACTGATTACTCATTTTCTGCAAATAGACATTTATTTAACCCTTCGCCGACGGATTCGAATTGTGGCCGTAGCTGCAATTTTTTTTTTGTTTTAATGTATCTCTGGACCTGAAATATTGAGATTCGTTAGTTGTGATCGTTAATTAAAATTGCAGAACGCAAACCAGTCAACAACGTCGAATCGCGTGAAAATATTGGAGACGTATCGATTACGTTGGCTTTGAGTTTCTTTTTTTTTCACCGAAGGCACTTCTTCATCCGGCTTTCTTCTTCCTTTTCTATTTCACGAACCGGTGGGAACTCGCAACACCTTGCGTTTCGCACGATTCATCTTTGGATCGCAAACGGAGTAAATCTAACAGAGTTTTCTACATTTCAAAACCATAATCGAAATTATTTTATCAATATCCCTCGCAAGAAAGATATTATCTGTCATTATTATCAGTATTCCGAACATGAAATTGGCCGATTTATTCCCTTAATCATTTTAATAGGTTGCAAACAGTAATATTAAATTCAGCCGATGTCTTTTTCGTTTTCCGTTTCACTTTTGCCATGAATGCATGATACTTGGAGTTTATTGAATGCGAACAACCCTGATTAAATAAAAAGTGATTGAATAAAAAGTGAACGCCAATGACATTAAGAATAATTTACGCAGAGTTAGAGGTACGAAGTGCAGAACTCGAGGAATATGTTTACCGTAGAATGTTCCTAGTTGATTAACTGGGACAATGCTTTCGGGGAACGAGATCATCGTTCGCATACTATCGATGTCCAACTCTCATTTTCCACTCCAATAAGTCACGGTGCATTTAGCATTCTATTCTCTGCCTCTGGAATCTTAACACGTCAGGCTACTCCGCACGGTGTGCACACATCTGATCAGGACCTCTTCGTCATTGGAAGAAAATTTTACATGTGTACCGGCCACAATTAGGACAGGCCATATCCAATCCGATATTCGCGCGAGCGAAACAAATCCTACATCGCATTTCGCAGATTGATTAATTCTCGGTGCAAATTGTATCAGTTAATTACATTACTGTAGAATTAATAAATTTCGAAGAAAACAATATCTAAGGAAAGATGAAATACAGTATTAATAAATTTCTCTTTAATGTAGAATCAACAAATTTCGAAGAGTACAACATCTAAGGAAAGATAAAATAAAGTATTAATAAATTTCTCTTTAATGTAGAGTCAACAAATTTCGAAGAGTACAACATCTAAGGAAAGATGAAATACAGTATTAATAAATTTCTCTTTAATGTAGAATCAACAAATTTCGAAGAGAACACTATCTAAGGAAAGATGAAATTGGAAATTTAAAAGTGGCCTCATGTAAGAAAACCTACGAGCAAGGATTTTTGTTAATTTTTGATCTTTTATGTTTTATGACGTTTTAATCATATGACTGATTTAGTGAATTTAGCATTCTATTCTCGATATAACAAGCGTGTATCATTTCCACGATAATAGATCGTCATTTGTTAAGCTTCTTTTGTAATCAATTAGGGGCTGTTTCTGCCTGGTCTTTCACTATTAGCTTTAGACGCAGAACGAGCTTGGTAGACTTCTTTTTCCAATTGATTTAATTGCAAACGACAGCGCTATGTCCACTGGCCGTCGCAAAGCGAAGATAATTGCAAATACGAAGGAGACGAGCAGGAAATTGAAGAACCAACATTTTATGATTAAGATTATTCATTTAGCTGACCAGATGTTGAAATTGTTTATTTAGCTGACGCGATTCGTTAGAGCTGTACTTTTCGATGTTTTACAACCATCTAGTTACTTTATTTCAACCTGATATCATATATTGTTATTACTACACATAATGAACCTATTTATCATAACCGAAATATTGAATATAATAAAAGTAATGAAGTATAATTCGGATGAGAACATTGAGGAGGTCATTATTCCAAAATGATTTTAAAAATTATGCAACATCAACATCTAATAAAAAGCACAGTTTAATTTTACATCTAACTCGGTGAAAGAGTTTACAAAACAAAGAAAATTATTTAGGAACTTTTTTAAAAAAGTCTACTCGTAGAATCGGTATATTAAAAGTTGGCAATTATTTACAATAGGGGATTTCTCGCCGATTTCAATGACCTTGGGATATCTTCAATGACCTTGTTTTTGGTAGCATAATTCTAAGCAACTTTTTCCTAAACATGTTACCGTCGGACGAGCTTTGTTTCCGAGATATTTGCAAAAGACTGTTGCTACTGCACAGAGTCCGTTTTCTAACCTACAAAACGACATACATAACCTCTCGTACACTTTATACAGGGTGTCCCAAAAACGTTGTACTTGATAAGGGCGATTCCTAAGGTCATTTGAAGTAACTTTTCCCTTCGCAAAATGTTCTCCATGGCTTCGTTAGGGAGTTATCAACGATAAACACGGACCAATCGGAGCGCTCAGCGAGACTTGTCGCCGTCCGCCATAGCCGCGTTCTGATTAGTCCGCGTTCTCCGTTGATAACTCCTTATCAAAGCCACGTAGAACATTTTCGCAAAGGGAAAAGTTACTCCAAATGACTTTAGGAATCACCCTTTTCAAGGAAGCATATTTTTTATTTCTTCGAAATAATAAAGTTGATGGTTATAAATTTTTCGATTTCTACCAAATTTAGTATAGTTTGATCTGATTCGTACTAAATCCGAGTTTCTTAGAACGCGTTGCGAATTAATCGCGTTGTAGGGGGTTGAAAGCGTATCTTAAAAAAGTTCTACAGTTCATGCTTCAAGCAGAACCAATTAAAAAATTCCATAACTCTTTCAATCCCTGATTTGAACTCGTTTTCAGTAGCTATGGTAGAATCGTCGAACTGGCGTCGGTATTTATGACAAGCACGATGCGTCTAATTGGTTCCAAAGTGACGCAGAAGCGTCTCGGGTTTCGGGGGAAAAGAATTTCGACCGGGGAGAATGAAAGGCCACGCTGAGGAACCGATGATGACTGCGCGCATATTCGTTGTCCGGCGTTCTTGAAAGGGGAGAATCGTTCCTCCAGGTGTCGGTCATGGATGATCCGGCGTATTCGGTTTGCGTAACGAGCGGATCGAGCATGCGAAAAAATATATATTCCTGTCAAAACAACAACAGCCGAAACAACCCACCGATCTCCTCTCCTGTTCATCAATGATTACTAAACCGTGAAGTTACGACGAATGTGCGCAGGCGAAACACAAGATGGTCGAAACATCAGCAGAATCGAATAGAATTGTTACACTACCTTTGTAAAATTAAAATTATTCAAAGAAGATGTACATTTTACTGCCAATCCTTAGAACCAGTTCAGAAAATTATTAGTTTGCATAATATACAAAAATCTATTATACATCCAAAGAAAGAAACTAAATTTTATTCGTGTTCAGAAATGCACTCAAAGAAGATATACATTGTATTGCCACTTCTTAGAACCAGTTCAGAAAATTATTACAAAAATGGAAATATACAAAAATCTATTATACATCCGTATAAAGAAACAACATTTTATTCGTGTTCAGAAATGCACTCATTTATGACATCTTGGCGTGTGAGAGTAATTCCTAGACTGCGGATCTTTATAAAAGTTGCAAACTATGTAAGTAGATTCTGAGGAACTGAATAAAAATATATACTTCTTCTTTCAATCATTTTAACAAGTTGAAAGTAATAGAAAAATTCTATTTTATTCTTTTCTATTTCACCTGTTTTTTTTTTATTTTTATAAATGCATGAAATCTGCAGTCTAATGATTTCAGTGACGTCAGAGTTGTAGGAGAGGACAAGGACGATACTAACTGCACCCGGGGACAATAGCTGAGCTGCTACAATATCGATGGATATCGTGGCGCATTAGCATGATAATAACAGCGATCGGTGCATTAAACATGCGGCTCTCATTAGTAAAATATTATGAACTTCTGATGCGTTGCGAAAGCGATATCTGCTCACATGGACACAGAGATTTCAGGGTCACCGGGGGCCGGAAGCACGAGTATCATGACACGTTAGGCTTCGTCGCACTTATTCAATGGTTCCGCGACTCAATAACACCGGTTAATACATTCGTGGATGTATGGCTCCGCGTGTAATTTGAGTGGCATGCCTCAATGTGCTACCAAATTGAATAGGAATGGAAGTCAGACCACCAGTCACGTTACCGATACCTTTATGGCTGAAATTTACGCCTCTGTGTCATACTTTGCCAAGGTTCTCGCGCGAATGGCTCCCATGCGTCGATAGGCGTGACAATGGATATGCTCGCATTGTTTCCGGAAACGAAAATATAACGGCCAAAAAATATTTGACATATATTAGGAGCTATTATATTTCATATATTTTTGTGGTAAGTTAAAAACTAACTAGAAAATTCATTCTTCCTACAACAATTTTAAGAGTTTGACGATAACACGCTGGCAATAATTAACACGTTTTTTGCAAATAGGAAAATTGAAATTTTAGACTATTAATACTAAATATTATTGAAAATATCCGGGGAAACATTGCGAGAGAGATGTATGCCAATAGCCGATAATCTTCAACTTTTGACCTTGACGGATTGGAACGATGCATGATGGCATCAATCAAGGCAGGAAACAATTTAAAGAATATCAAAATCTTTACATGATCGAATGAATTCCCGAAAAGAGGTTTCACAAAATATTGAATATTAAACAAAAATGAAATAAGGTTTAACCAATTATGTTCTAAATAAAACTGAACAAATTAATAGGTTGTCCTCAACTTGATTAGCAGCGAAACCAATAATTATTTACAATCACGAATGTTTTAGTGGAAAAAATGATTGTCGTCCAACGATTCTTTTCCATTTCGGGTATGGCAGTTATAGTCCTTGCCGGAGATGACTTGATTCGTAGACGTGACGACCGGACACGCAGATTCCGCGGGGCGAGGCCTCTTCATCGAGCGTCTCCGGTGAACATTTCCCTACCGGAGTACGGCGATTCCGAAGAAGAGTCCTCGAGGGATTAGGACCATCTGAGTAAACGCATGATTGGCAGTCGATGCAGTCGAAGGAGCGGTCTTCAGCGAGATACTTGTGGCCTGGCTCGGTGGATTCGAGAGGTTACGGTTGATCGGATCGCCGATTGCCGAGGGGGATTGTTGCAAGGGGGGTTACGGAGGGCGAGGGAGAGGGGGGGGGGGGTGAAGAGGAGGCAAAACTCGATGGCGGGAACCTGGCCGAGGCGAGGGAGAGAGCCCAGTGAAGATCACTTCCGCTCCACGAAGCGCACTAGAACACTCCGCGGGTAACGTCTCTTCCGTTGATTCGTTAATCGTCCACATTGTTCACGCTAAGCTGGCCAACGCGAGGTCAAGTGCCGGCAGGAAAACTGAACGTGCCGCGGGCCTTCTTTCCCTGCGAGATCCCTCTCGACGTACGCGCCTCCACCTTTCAGCTTCACCCTTTAGCCACGCTCCACTATAGCGACACGGACCGAAATACGGTAAGGAGCAAAACTGAACACACACATACGACATTTTAATAAAAATGATTTTTTATTCAATATGTGCATGTAGAATACAAAAGAAACAAAACGCTTGGTATTATCTGCAATCTTTTGGCTTTTCAAAACAAACTTAACATTTGTGATACTACAAGGTGGTCCAACCAAAACGCACGATGTTAATTGTAAATAAAACAAAAAGTTTACAGAAAATTATCTTAACCCTTAGCACTCGAATGGTGACTGTGAGGCACCACTGAAAATTGCTCTATCATTATTCAAAATATATTTTACGTTATTAAATTTTATTGTATTCAATAAATAACTAAACATTTCGGTATTGTACTAGTAAATTGCACCATTTTCGTATGTATAAAATAAAAAAAATTATATAGAAGGGCAGTATTCTAGGTGGGAAGAAATGTTTCGTTTTGGAGTTAAAATAGCTTCGAGTGCAAAGGGTTAATATTTTTTATTATGATAAAAGGATCCATGACAATTATGTATGAAACAAAATATCGGCCAAATGCTCGCCACGGCTTCGCTGGCATACTTCTATCCGATGGTACATATTTTCAATGACTCTGAGACATAATTGAGGATCAATGTCGTTAATGTGTCGAATTATCTCATCCTTCTCATCCACACTATCGCGAACAACAGCAATGTTTTCCGCAGAACGAACTGGACGAGTATGCACCGATGTTTTCACATTTCCGACAGACCCGGTTTGCTGAAATTTCCGCACAATTCTCCCGATTGTGGACACATTTGGTCGATTATGCTGACCAAAAAAATCACGAAGTGCTCGAAATGCATTTCGATTTGAACGCCCATTTTCGTAAAAGGCCTCAACAATCTTAACGCGCTGCTCAATTTTGTACCTCTCCATGGTTGAATTTGCTAAACACAGAAACAAAGAAATGTCAAATTAAGTTAGGCAAAAAACTTGACGTTTAGGTGTGACTTATAATTAACATCGTGCATTATGATTGGACCACCCTGTATTATTATTTCTCTTCATACAATTTTTTTTCGTGTAGTCGGTTTTGCACCGCAACTAATTTTGAGTAAACATTTCAGATTTTCGTACGCTTAATATTTCGTCCATGAACCTTTAAGCTTGATAATTGCCTGAATACGTTTAGGCATACTTAATACTACATTTTCGCAATATTCTGGTGTAATAGATTACCACCGTTCCTACACTCTTTGCCACAAATCAGTTATCGTTGTTGGGGGAGCACTATAGTTATTCTGTAACTTCATTTTTAAGTATGCCCAGACATTTTCAATCGGGTTTATGTCTGGACTTTGAGAAGGCCATTCCATGGTTTGAAATGGTTGCGTTTGCAGCCGATTCTTTATTCTCTTCGCACAATGCCGAGGAGCGTTGTCATGTTGGAATACGACGTCACACTCTGGTACCGGCATATTTTCAATTGTTTTCAGTAAATTTTTTCTAAAATGTCTTTATACGTATACTGATTCACCATACCTTCTATTCGATGTAGTGAACCTACACCGTAACGCCGTAATGCACCCCCACACCATAATTGAACCACCACCTTTCATTGTTTGCTTCACATGACGCGGTAAAAGAGGTTCGCCTTGCTTCTTCCAAAACACCAAGAACGTCCATCCGATGAAATTCGATTGATCTTAGATTCGTCGGAAGAAATTACTTTTTTCCATTGCTCTATATTCCAGCTTAAATATTTTCTTGCAAAACTCAGAAGGGCCCTGACATTTTTTTTGATAGAGCAGGTTTTTTTTTATTCTCAATTGCTGTAAAATTGGCTTCTGTTAATGCCCTTCGAGCCGTTCACTTACTAATTTTCTTTCCAACATCGCTTTCTAATAACTTTTCAGCCATTGATGCCGTCGTTGCAATTTCTGAAGTAACGTATTTCGTCAATCTTCTCTTCTCCTGACAAGATAATAATTTTGGACGGCCTCCAAAAGATGCAGGAACTTTACTACACTATTCTTTCCGTATCTTATGTACAACTCCGTGACTGACGACAAATTTTCTAGCAATTACTCGCGTTGATAAACCCGATTTTAATTGGAAAATGATATTATTCTTCATATCTTTAGATAATGGCTTCGTGATGTTATATTGATGCGTGTTAACGCATGAACAACGATAAACTAATAACTACTGTACTCCTGGTCGTCTCATTGACCGTGATGGACTACCAAGTTGTTTACAAAAAAATCTGTGTTTACAGTTCCTAATCCCGAGAATCTTAGTGCGGTGCAAAACCGACTACACGAAAAAAAAAAATTGTATGAAGCGCAATAATAATAATATCACAAATGTTAAATTTGTTTTGAAAAGCCAGAAGATTGTAGATAATACTGAGTATTTTGTTTCTTTTGTATTCTACATGGAAATATTGAATAAAAAATTATTCTTGCGAAAATGTCGTATGTGTGTTCAGTTTTGCTCCTTACTGTATAGTCATCTTTTTGAGCCGTACGTCACTTGGCTCGCTTATTTTCCCATTGGAAACTCGTGTACGTTATGCGCACCGAGCTACTTTTTGACCAGTTAACTGTGGAATTTAATTTGAAAAATCCTTCGCCGGCACGGAATTAAAATCAAACAACGACGAATATACACGTCGAACGCAGGCCAAATGCCGCTATTATAAATTTGACGAAAAAACTAAAGCAAAGTGAGAAAGAATCACATTTTTATTCGATAAGAAATTAACAATTCATTAACGTTAACCGCACTGCAATAGAGATTCGGTCCGACGTGTATACACGTCAAATGCGCTTAACTGGTTAACGCACTACTTAAGGTAAAGGCACCAGTAGTTGACCATTTTATAGAAAAACATACAAAATAAGGTCCGAAATGTACTTATTGTTTTGAAATTTAAACAACAGACGGCATGGCATCCGAGGTTCGCTTTCGTCAAAAGTGCACTTATAAGTGCGCTTATAAAAACCTTATTTTTCGCGTTTTTCTATAAAATGGTCAACTAATGGTGCCTTTACCCTACTAGGAGCACTAAAAGTAACTAGTCTGAATTATTTCATAGAAATATCGAGAATATATTCAGCCAGAATATTAGCAGCTCCTACCACGACATATGTTCCAAGGAATAAATGTGTTAAACAAATTTCCTATAAATGCACTTTTCAAATCATAATAAATGTAAATTAAAGAAACCTTTTTCCACATTACAGATGGAATACGAGATTGCTAGATGACGTTAAATATCGTCGACCTCTCGAGAACCGGAAACTCAGACGGATAATTTTTTGGCAGCACCGTGGACGCTCGAGAAGCAAATCTATTAAATCCGTCGCGTACCCTAAATCATCGTTTAGCCGAGCGTCTAATTAAAACTGAGCGGAACGCGCGCGCGAGAGGGTCGTCTGGAGGCAATATTAAAACGGCTGTATCGACGAGAAATCCCGAAGAGTTGGCACGGGCGTATCAATCGAAGGGGACATTCTTCTTTGAGGCGGGCCGGGGTCTTGCCTGATTGAGAAAGCGCAAGCCGGAGCGACGGAAAAAGGGCGACCAATTTGGGAAAAGTACGGACAAGCAAGGAGCGACGAACGCGCCACAAATCTTCGAACCGCGTCGCGTCCAAAAAACATGCGAAGAAATTAAAAGCATCAACCCTCTCCCTCTCCTCACAGCGCACCCCCTCCCCCCCGCCGTTCCCCCTTTCCCTCGCTACTCCAAAAACTTCGACCGGATACTTCCGCTCATTCCATTCCCAGCCTCTTTCGCTCGCGACCCTTTGATTCACTGTCTGAACAACCGAATCCCGACAACAAAGCGAGAACCAAGGAGCCGCAAAGACACTCGCTGCTATGCTATATAAAGTCGTTCACCCCGATTCAGATAATCTAGTGTCTGCGCGCGGCTGCCGGCCAACCCGGGAGTGATCCGTGATTGTATTAATATCACAACACGCCCCGGGTACGTATTTATACGTCCTTTATCTTCCTCGCTCGTTCGTCGCAAGCTCTATCGTCGCGGCGTAGATTTATGCGATCATCGGAGCCGAGGAACCCGCCGCGCAGCCGCCGCGCCGGACTGCGAAATCTTCGACGTCGAAGACGTGTTCTCGGCCCTGAAGAAAATCCTCAAATATGACCAATCTAACCGGCCCTGTCACCCGGAGTCCTTTAAACTGCGTTAACGCGCGAAGGTGACGCGCGCCAACAGCTTTATTTTAGATCGTGAAACGGCGATATATCTAAGCCGATCGACGGAACTCGAAATCCCGTCAATCCCGGGACTCGAGATCTTTAAATTTACAATTATTAACACGTTCACTGCCGTGTCACCTATATGTGGGTGACGGAATTATTTGTCCAAGTTTTAGAATGAATTTTTACACTAATATATTAATCGTATCAAATTTTATTAGGATCTGTAAAATGCCAAAAAGTTGGAGGACTGCTCAATACCATACATATAATTTTTTTCAATTTTTATTTCATTAAATAACTTGCATTGATTTGATGGAACTTTTGAGGTTTCTAGCTTGGCAGTCGAAGTGTTAAGAGCGCGAGGACGCACGAAAATCTAATTAAACCCCTTGCACTACTATTTATTTTGTGATTATAATGATATTCATACATTTATGGCTAATGAAAATTCTCAAAAAATGCTGTAATATATAATTCGATGGAATTTAGTACGATTTTTCATTATTTTCGATTTACAAAGGCTGTTCCCATTGAAAATATGATTTTATTTTATTTCGCTTTGTTAAAATTTGTCTATAAAAATTGAAAATTGCATAAACATCCGCAGTCTAATGATTAGAGATTCTTCATCGTTCAGAGTTTCATAGAAAAAAAAGGATAGTTTACATCTATTGTATGTCAGTGTTTTCTCCAAAGGATATCAATAACAGCAAAATAGAATTTTATTTCGGTTTAAAGGAAATTAACACTAGATTGCCTAAGCAAGTCATTTTGACTGCTTTTGAATTTCAATTAAAAAAAGAATTATTTAAATAATGACACACAGCTTCTTATAATTTTGTGACTTTTTCTACAAAATATAAATGGGTTAAATAATAATTGTTGTTGCCCCCCCCCCCCCTCCTTCACTTCCGGTATATAGGTAACGGCTTCCGGTGTCGGCTTCCGGCTTTCAGGCAATATAGGTATATACAAAGCTCCCGTCTTTCTAGTGTTAATAACATACATATTTATTAGACTCTGTTCAGAGTCTTCATCACGAGTCTGACTCGATATTGTAGGGCAAGGTGTTAAGTACAATTTTTACAACGCAATGTAAAATAGTCAGCTTCGTTCTGTCAACATGTTCACTATCAGAGTTCCTCTCAGCAGCATTCTTTATTTTTTCTCTCAATATAGTCACTATGCTTTGAATTGAAATTTCCTAGGTAACAAAGATTATCATCAAATGCTTCAATCAATAGATCAAATAGCAAATAGAACTTTGACTTCTGAACACTCGATAAAAAGCGTTCGATTATGATAGTTATGCAAGGATAAATAATGATTTCTGTGAAATCTTTGCATGAAATACAAGATCATGATCCTCGCACAACAGCTGGTGGCGAACGTGTACCTCGCCCCGCGCTTATAGATTTTAATTACAAAAGTGCACGTAGAAACGATAAAATGTCGCTGTTCTAAATCCGTTATGCGAAACAGTGATTCCATTCGCATTAAACTACCACTAACGACACTTTATCGACAGAATTAAATCGCTCGCATCTGCCGGGTAGAATTTGCAACGTCTTCGGTTTCAGGCTAGGATCGAACGGTTTCCGCAAAAATCCTGATCGACGACCGTTCCGAGTCCATCGATCCCAGAAAAAACCTGCTCGGATCATGATCGAATCGCGTAGGGATGTTTTCGTTGAAATTCTGTCCATGTTTGGCCGGGTTCGTGCAGAAGAAAGCTGCGGAAAGGCAGAGCAGCCTCGCATATCGCAGCCTCCGATTGGCTAATTGGGAAACCCAATAGTTCTAAATTAATCGGTATCATTAATAGCACGCAACCAGAGAGAGGATCCGGGGGCGCGAGGAGAGGGTGGCAGCTAGAAAGAGTGAGGAATCGAAGCCGGGAGAAGAAACGTTTAAGAAGTCGACCCGGCATTCCGAGAGCGAGAGACCGGCCCTCTCTGTCGGCCATCTAAATTTATCCTAAACGATGGATGAACAATGGTTACATAAATAGAACAATATGCGTAGCAGCCGCGAACCGAGTGAGCGGAATTCGTTCAAAAGTCACCTCGCCTCTCTGGCTCTTTCTCCCGCTTTCTTCTGGCGTCTTTCGTCGACTCTTTTCGAGCTCGGAAACCGGCGACGACGGTGACAGAACTCGCCGCGAAATCGGCCGCGAGTCGCGATAAGGTGAATCGCCTCCTTACCGACCTATTGCGATTATCGCAACCGAAGAATTATTACACCAAAACTACAACCAGCAACTTTTAGCTAACGTTGCGTGTGCCTCGAAAAAGTCGTCGATTTTACCGAATAAAACAAGAAGAAGAAGCAACGAAAATTTTGCTTTTGTTTGTAGACATAGTTTTAACACTTCGACTGCCAAACTAGAATCCTCAAAAATTCCATGAAATCAAAGTAAGTTATTTAATAAAATAGAAATTGAAAAAAATTAAATGTACGATATTGTGTAGTTCTCCAACTTTCTTGCATTTTACAGATCCTAATCGGTACAATGAATATATTAACGTAAAAATTCATTGTAAAGCCTGAACAAATAATTCCGTCACCCATATATGGGTGACATAGCAGTCAACGTGTTAAATTTTAGGTTGCATACGACATGTCCGACTTCAGCATACAATTGTTACGAAGCGTTTTAACAAAGGAATGCTATAATAATTTGCCGTGTGTTCTTTTTATAAAGAAAAATATATTTCTTAGGTATAACACATCCATACCGACATCTACACCAGTAGGAAAAACATTTTCATTTGCTACAATAATGGCCGCTTCGAGTCCCATAAAATTTCCAAACGATTCTTTCTATAAAAAGAGTAGTATATTGAAAGCAAGCTCAAACAAATCAATTAATTGTTGTGTATAAATCGTAATAATGCATTTTATGATCTATTTTTATTACCTTAATGTTGTTTTCAGACCTTTATTTTGTATTTCTAGTTATTCGAATTTTATATACAATAAAAATGTAATAACTTTGATTTCTTTGTATCCTCGTAGATTTACTTAGGATATAAAAATCATACATTGCGTCGAAAATTTTAAATGAAGAATAAAACAATAACAAATAATTTAATTTATTCGTTATCATAATCTAATAGCTTTAATAATTACAATCTTCTACCAAGTGCGGTGTATCCTCTGGTGAAATAAGAAAAATGATACAGAAAACGTATAAACAAGTGAAGTATCAGGTAATACGAACAAGAACACATTGAGCATGATCGACAGATCTAAAGTTAACTCTTTACGGTCCGGAGTATTTTTAATCTCTTATTTTAGGATCAGCGTGAAAACCATGTACGTTGAAATACATATTACATTTCAACATTTTATAACGTACAACGCACCTGCAACAAAAATAGAAGCAAACGTTTCATACGGATCCGTTTCACTTCACAACGATGCATAATAATTTCATAAATGTGCAACATTTCTAATATATCTTTGAAGTATGTTTTTCCATAATATGAAATATTTAATTTCATTCATTCTTTTGATGGACTCGCACGTTGCTCTTATCATTCGTGAAACTCGATTGCCCATCATCGAGACGTTGAAATCACTTTCATCATTTAAAATATATGATAATCAGTACCTTCGGGAAATTACGAAATAACAAATTTAGTAGAACAGAATACCGCACAGTTTTATCTTCTGTTTACCAAAATCACTCACGACGTAAATAGAATTTTATTGAATTTTAGTTTTCCTCCGTTCGCCTATAAACACGCGAATTTGCATAAAATCCCATCTATTTAGGTAGAAGGTACGAACCATAAATTATGCGTTTGATCGCTGTTTTGCATAGAAAACATGTCCGCAGGGATATCTTCGTCCAAATATTCCTAAATGACAACGAGATATATGATCTTCGCTGTTCAATTTTGTTGTAGAATTAGAATTGAAACTCGGCGTGCCGTGAATTATTTGCGCGTGGAAAGATTGTTTGGCAATCGCGCCAAGTGACGGGAACTGAGAGACGCACGATAGCATCGACAGCCATAATCGAGGCATCATTGACCGCGCGCATTCCATTACGTGTCTCCTAGACAGCGTGATCAATAGCGATTAGTTCTTGCGACAATTTCTATTTCGAATTTTAATAACTCGGCCCCTGCCGTTTTCCATGTCGAATAAGAAAAATCTGGATTAGAAAGAGGCACTGGTAACAATTTTGATTTGGTGATTAAAAATTTCGACTGTGGATTTTGTGCATTTATGGTAAAAATTAAGTAACCGAAATTCCAGTCTACAATTATTTGCAGCGTTTGCAAAAGTTGCATCGACCTCGGTTAGTGCCTCAAAGATACACTATGATGAAAATATTAACGATGGATTTTCAATTTTTATTTATGATTTAGAATTACGAGTTTTCATTTTTAGTTCCAGTGTCTGCGCCTTTGAAGAACTATTGTTGAACTACTTTTCAGTATTACCAGCTCGGTACCCAACGTGCTAATACAGAAAAATATAAATAATGTAACAAATAAATGCGTTTAATTTTGGATACGGTTTGACTACCACCGGTCAAAATGACCGTTCCAGATTTTTTATTTTACAATTACTGAAATGGTAAAGATGCTTTCGTGGGAAATGATTAAATAAATATATTTAGGAGAGCATGTACCGCTCAAAATCCAAATAAATTCAATCTCGTCATTTTTATAAGACATGTATTATTAGTCACTTTTAAGAAGAAAAACGCGGATTTGCGCCAAGTTCCCTAGCCTAATCGCCGCCGACAACCTGCGGCGATGGTGTTCTCGACTATTCTCGGCTCCGTCTGCGCTTGTAAACAGAAGATTTTATTGCACGAGTAGCCCACGCAGAATTTGATGGATCTCGGGGAAACATTCCTGTCGTTTGACGATCGATTCTGCCGTTCGTCGATGAAAAATGAAGTCCGTCTCGTTTCGAACAATAACCAGTCCACCGGCGAATGACCAGATGCTTGCGAGGCGAGGCGAGCCGATTATTATTGGAGCTGATTTATCGTGTATTTGCACAGTCAGAATTTCATAGTTTCCTAGGATCGGGACGCGTATTGTAGTCTTCTGGGATCCGTCCGAAAAATATAGGCGTCCGAGGAATATTATGCAGACTTTTAAGTTGCATACATTTAAAAAAGAAAAAACCAACGAAAATAACACTTTGGTTATTACGTTTCGAATTTTTATTCGCTCAGGATGTTTAAACATTTAATAATTTTTCTTTGAAATTTTCTGTTATTTTCAGTTGTTTGTTAACAACAATGTTATAACTTATTAACAATTTTTAAACAATTTTTGTTAACGAGACTAAGCCCTGCAGTCCTGGGGGTTTAAGTAGAAATAAATATTTTTGGATCAGATAAGGAACTCGAAAGTATACTTACTTATAAAACAATAATTTTTCAATTAGTTGTATTTCGTCACATGTTTACTTCTCTTCTCACGGTTTTCATGATAGTTCGACATTGAGAGATCTCTGTCGCAACTGTGTTCGATTATGTAACACTCTGTCTCAGCTCCACTTTTTAAAAACATACGAGAATCAATATCACGGAAGTAAGTGTTCTATGATCTGACAATCCGCTTATCTGCACACACAGGGTATCCCGTAGTATGCGGGAAGTACTGCAGGGGTGGATTTAGGGCGCGAAAATGTTAAGAAAGGCGTCTAATAGAATACGTTTGATATTCGCTTAGATTCGATCTACGGTCTGGTTTGTATCACGATTATTCACTTGTTTTTATATTTTGTAGTTATTGCTAAATAGTAGAATTTTTACTTTACCTCTTTATCAGTGCATTCTTCGAGTAAAATAAACTTGGTGCTTCATCATGTGCATATACACGATTACTGAAATTTGGGAATCCTTCAATTATAATCACAGAAAAAAAAATATTTTGTACACAATTTACCCAGAATGAATTTCATATTTAATTTTGATTTCGGATGTCGAAGAAAATGTACAGGCACATTTGGAAATCAAATTATCAGAGTCACAGTACGGAAAATATGTGGTATTGTTTATATGACATCAGAGTCACAGTACGAAAAATACGTTTATTGTTCATATGACATATGTTGCTTACATTTCCAATTTATTGCTTCATAGTATGCTTTATAATGTAAACTAGTTCTATTTTTTTAACTAATAATTCTAAAGCTCTAGTAGTTTTGTACTTTACTTCTGTCACTATATTTTATTTTTATTAATTGTTATATTTCTTCTACTGCGATTTCCTATATGATTGTGTAGACTTTTGTATATTATTTATATTCCTATATTTTATTGCTATCGATAGTTATATTTGTTCTGCTGGTACTATCTTTATGACTGTGGTATATTAAATGTATACGATAAAGATGTCATTGTAAGCAGAAGCACGATAATTTGCTAAGTATCAGTGCAGCGAAACAGTTCTTATTAAGAAAGTAGGAAGTCCATAGAAAACCGATCGAATTTCTACTTTCTTACCGGCGTACTTCATCCTACTATTTGCCAAGTCTTATGTTCGGCAATCGTGCCAAATACCAAACGCGCCATCTATTTCTTCTTGGCAGGGTGTACACAGATCCACAATATTTTTATCTGGTCATTCACTGCGCATACGAGTTCTTAACCCGAGTAAAATATGTAACAAACGTCTCCTCTGCGCGCGTAATAAATATGAAAGAAATTCCACATTGCACTACTAAATGTTAAACAACTTCAATTCGCAATTAGAAAGTTCAAAATAGCCAATAGCAGACTTTATTTCATAATTGCATCGTAAGCAGATGAATAAATAACCAACTTTTCTAATAAAATATTTAATAAATACCAATACCTCTGCTAACGGCATTCATATGTGTACAGTCGACCAATACAGTTACGGCAAAATGGAAACGTCATGGTTTCCTCATTCACAACATTCGAGCATTACAAATTGACCAATTCGTATCTCCGTCCGGTTTTTACCTCTCTTTTTAAGGGACAAGCTGCTAATATAACCGAGGAGAAGTAATAAAGCGAGAGCCAAAGCAAATGAAAATATTCGATGAAGAAGAAATCATTTCTCTCCCTCTCTTTTCTCCCTCTTCTCCTCTTAGACTCTCACTTTCTCTTTCCCTCTGCTCCCCCCTCTCTCCCTGCCTCTCTCTCTCTCTCTCGAAGTCTCTCTTTAGTGTTACGAATTCTTTTAATCGGTAGAGGTGTTCAGGTCCCAATCAATGGAAATTCGGTGGGAGGTCCGTAGGCTCATCCCGCTGTTCATGCGTTTCACGGGCTTCTCATTTATTACGGCCAGTCCAATGAGCAAATCACGTCATGCCATGTTATATGCGATCCCATCGCGGAAATGACGTCGGCAGGTTTTCGGCAATTCCCAAGGATCGTGCAATACCACTTCCTTCCTCCGTGGGACCCGTCGAAACGCAAAAATGCCGCTTCGAACTATTCGGCTGGAACTGGCTTTTGTAACAGTGTTCCCCGCCATTGGACACCTCCAATTTATTTTTCTTCTATCGTTATTAGACTGCGGGTTTTATGCGTTTGTGCTGAAAACTGGATAGGTAAAATATAAAACAGTAAAAAGATTAAAAGAATTTAACAAACCACCTTATTCGAATCATTGAAGGAATAGATAAATTTTTATTTGGTTCCAGTACCTTGGAATCGATGCACGCAATTTTTATTTTGCATAAAGATCCGCAGTCTAATCGTTATATCTAATCTCTTGTTGGTAATTGTAAGAAACTAAAGCGAAATGTAAATTTCGTCTGTTTTTAATATATAGTATTTTGATTTTTAGTATTATCTGAATTCTTAATCGTACTGATCAATTCTAAATTCACTCTTTTTTATAAAAAAAAATCCACAATCTACTTTTAAGGGCAAGTATACAATGTTATTATGGACTGAGTAATGTCATTTATGAATACAAACGTGTATAGAAATACAGGTTGGATACATAATTACTAAATAATTTTTAGGAATATGTATTAGACTCGATAAAAGTTTTATACTATTTTATATGCTAATACTATTTCTGAAGGAGAGACAAAAATCGCTAGTTTCCAGATGCTTTGAAATCCCCCTCGAAAGGAATATTTTAGTGTGTGTAGAAAGGGATCGAGCAGCCCTAAGGATTCAAGGACGCAAACTGAAAGTCGGCTGCGGTTTATTTCATCCGAAGTAACATCCCTTTGCTGAATGGGGGTTGGTACTTTCCCGGTAAACATTTTTAAGGAAGTATCATGCGAAGTGTATATTTATTCAAACTAATTACCCGAAATATTTTAACGCTATTAACATTTTTACCAACCGAAAAATGTCAACAGGATTCAGGTACAGGTCATTTCAGGGTCTACGAAGCTTTAAGTAATAGAACATACTGTAGCAAAATACATAAACCAATCGTCTTTGTTATCATTAAACGTTTTGAGCACCGAAAGTAGTTTATTTTTAAACAGTTCTTTTCAATACGATGGGAATGCGTTTAATAAAATTGTCTACCTTTTACCGTTTCTTAGGGTTCGCAAGTTATAACACAAAATTGAAAACTATGCAAGAACTCGAGGGTTAATTTCACCCCGTTAGCATTCAATAACTATTTTCAAAGTTTCTCTTGTTACGCCATTTCGAGAATCGCTAGACTGCAGATTCAATTTTCATACTTTATTTTCTGGGGAGGAATTTCTTCCATTGACTAAAAGATTCATTCTAATGAAGATAAAATAAAAACATTGTTTACATTGTCTAGTCATGGCAACGAGATGATTCGATGCTCGTCTGATCGGCAAACGATATGGCGGATCCGAAGACGAAGCTTTTTGGCCGTCGTTCTGACGGCGAGCGACGACGGCCGCTCTCGAAAACAAACTTGTATAATGGTAAACCGAAGAACAAACGTCACAGTTATCTCGATTCCCGGTACAACCGTGGGCGGTTTTGAAATCGATGCGCGTGAACGATCATTCCGAGGACTGATCATCGCGTTAAATCCTAATTCGCCCGGAGGCACGGGGGAGTAATCAGAGCGGTGGAGCAGTTAAATAGCATCGCAACCGCGACCGAATTGTTAGCACGTGGAACATGCAAACGGCCGCGTTGCTACGGGCCACGAAATCCGTTTGCAAGAGTCTGCGAGCCCGGTATTACGCGCGTTTTCGTGGACGCTGTCGCGTGCGCGCGCGAACACCGCCCAATCTGAAGTGCAATTTGTCTCTCCGCATTGCTCCATCGTTTTGCGCGACGGCCATTGTTGCCCCGAACCCGATACAATCTTTATCCGACCGGTGCCCGTACTTATCTCGGCTCCTTATAATTTGATTTGTCTTTGCACACCCTTCTGGCCGTATCACCGATTAATTCACGTTTGCATTTCACACGTCTCCCGCCGCCATTTTCTTTCCCACCTTCGTTGCTAATCATACTGTATGAAACATTAACGCTAAAACCACCGGGGACTAAAAGTGGACTGTACTTTCTTTAAAAAGTAAAGGTCGCACTTGACGACGCGTTGGACGAATTTCTTTTATAAAAATCGCCCGAATAAATAATTTGATTGGATCACTAATCATTGGATCAAATATTAAACATATCTTCTTTTTAGTATTTTTGGTGCAAAACCACGTGAGGAATAAAATATTCTAACTTATAATCGACATGTAAAAAAATTAACAGAATTACACTAAATTGTATAAAGACTTTACAAGTGATATTGATAGAAGTGAATGAACTACTGACAAACAGCATCAAGATCAAGGGAGTTTGTACTTGATCATTCCATACAACTCCATTGGCAGTCACTTCTTCGTGAATTTTTCAAAATACATTCGACTGCTGAACCATTTTCTGCATACATGTTCCAAATTACTTGTGATTGGCTGTGAGAGCCACGAATTAATTTGTACAAGCATAAAGGATGATTTTGACAAGAAAAAAAAAATGTACAATTACTTCGTACAACTCCATTGGCAGTCACTTCTTCGTGAATTTTTCAAAATACATTCCACCGTTCAAAATAATCTCCACCATTTTCTGCATACGTGTTCCAAATTACTGGTGATTGGCTGTGAGAGCCACGAATTAATTTGTACAAGCATAAAGGATGATTTTGACAAGAAAAAAAATCGTATAATTATTTCGATTTCGGTGTCCGTTTGTTCATAGAATCATTGGCATATATCGCAAAAGGGATTTCCTTCAGAGCCGGAGTTACCGGGCGGAGACCCAGTTACGTGAGCCTAGCTTGTATAAAGTAACGTACTCGTTCAACGCAAATCGAATCGCATTCGACGCGAACAAATCCGCGAAATCCTCGAAACGGGCTTGCGATTGCAGAACCGAAGAGTGGCCGAGGAAGATCCACGACACCCCGACCGCCGATCCGAGGGGTGGAGAGAGGAAACCCTTCCTTCCACACCCCCGCCAGCCGGTCTTCCCATCCCGGGCCCCGAAGCGTTCGGGAAGAGGGCCAATATATATCAGCAAGTAAAACAAAAGCCTTGGACAAACAACGAACGGTGATGTGTCTACCTCAAGGATGGAGGCGCCGAGGGAAATGAGGGTTGCCGGGGTGGAGAGAGAGAGAGAGCGAGAGAGACAGAGACAAAGAGAGAGAGAGAGAGAGAGAGAGAGGAGAGGATACAGTAGACGCTTGGACCAAGGAAAGAGAGGGCTGCGAGAAAGAGAGGAGCGAGATATATGGGGAGGCTTTTAGTTTCGTTAATGGGTATCTCGTAGACCGATAAGTGCTGAGATCTGTCTACCTCCGGTTGCTTTACACCTTTTCCCGCTCCGCGGTACACGCTCGGTGCGTGGCCCCAGGTTTTCCAGAAACTTGGAAAAATCGTAACATCCCGTGAAACCATTGATCCCTCTTCCTTCACGGCCGTTAAATCCTAGACGAACTGCTCGCGATGTTGAACAAGCGTGCTTCTCGTACAGCGGACGCCGCAAGGACACATTTACCAAGAAATATTAACACGTTGACTGCCATGTCACCCATACGTGGGTGACGGAATTATTTGTCCAGATTTTAAAATGATCTTTCACGTTAATATATTCGTCGTACCTGATTAGGATCCGTAAAATGCAAGAAAGTTGGAGGACTATTCAATATCAAACATATAATATTTTTCAATTTTTATTTCATTATAAAACTTACTTTGATTTTATGGAATTTTTGAGGTTTCTAGTTTCGCGATCAAAGTGTTAATGTGTATCAAGCTTTGCCACTTGCACACGTACTACATACTTCACGGAAAGTGCTGTGTCCTAATTGTCACACTTTCACTCTTCTATTGTTGGTCATAACGAATAACATGATAACGATAAACTATAATCATGAACGACAATGATAGAGACTGTAATGCTGTTGAATGATAGGAAAAGATAATGGTAAATGCTAATGATCAATGATAATTATAAATGACAATGGTAAATGATAATCATTGACTGCTGCTGATGTTGAACAAGCATTGTTATAGATTTTACAAAATGACGATTTCAAAATTTTACAAAATGATGAGAAAATGATCACGACGGAGTGAAACCCGCAGAAATCTATAATTTTCAGAAACGTTATGTATATCATGGAAGCGGCACGGTCGAAGGTACTTCAAATGAACTCGATGATTGATTGAAGTGCACCTGGAAAATGCTCGACTCGACGGAACGGTGCACGTGAGAGTAATCAGACGCAATCAGCCAAGTCTACCGGCATCAAATAACGCAAACAATTGGAAATCTAATCAGAATCGGCTGCTACAATTTGACGATACCGATTGATCGGCCGGCTATCGTTTACAAAGCTTGCAAACCGCGTGCTCGCCGGCTTCTCCCCTCGACCCCCATTAGACCCTCTCTATTCCTCTACGTTAAATCGTTATCAACGCGACCTCCGAAACAATGCAACCTGTATTTTGGAATGTGTTCTGTACATCGGTAATAAAAATAGTTGTTAATGTTCCCTGGCGCAATCGTCTGTCGGCACTGTTTGATGTTCTTAGCAAACACACTGGCCTGTTTGATCGATGTCGCCGGGTTTGATCGGATTAACTGTTAATGCGTTCTCCATGAGGGCAAATGATTTTTTAGCATTTCTGTTACTGTATCATTCCGTCCACGGCGCTTCTAATTTTGTTCGATTCTGTCAGACAGAAATACCGTGTTTTATTACGATTATTAATCTTTCGAAAATTTACGCTTTTGACGATTTGGTGATAAATCCACTTGGCCAGCAGTTTATCAATTTTTTAAATATATTTTTTAAAATATTATACGTAGACCCTTTGATCCCTTAATTTCATCGAATTAAGCAACCTTCAATTTGAACAATCATAATGATACAAAGAGAAAAATTAATTACACTCATTTTTAACAATACACAGTAACTGGACAGTTGAATCTTTTTTACTAGAATGCCAAAAGAGGAAGAGGAAAGGAAGAAAGAAATAAAATTAAAGTAAATAGAAGTGGTATTAAATATAGTATATGTATAATAAAGTATAACTAAAAGTGGAGGAAAAATATTATTAAATAAACAGTAAGTAACCAAGACTCGACGAATTTCTTCTTATGTCCTGGAGGCTGAAAAATAAACTATCAGCAGTACGTTATATTTGAATGTCAACTCTTGGTTCGATTAGTATGAACCGTTCGTTACTATGTAAATCGCGGGGTACGTGATGGAACAACGTGGTCGACATTTTGACAGACAACCGCGAGATCGTTAGAAACATTTTTCCCCCCGAGCGACCAATATTCGACCGATTTCCATTCTTCGGAAAATTCTGAGGCATCCGTGGTTCGGCTCGATTCTCACAGAAAGAAAACAAATATCGAAAACCAATAAACGATAAACTGCTAATTGGGAGTCGAGACGGCGCCGGCCGGGCCCGACGCGACGTGACGATACCAGGCGTCCATCGATTTGAGTCTCGCTATAAACCCCCTGTATAATAATCAAACGATCCGAAGTAGAAAATCTTCTTCTCCGTGTAGTGTTTGGTAAAATGCGCAAGGTGATAAGTCCCTTTTCCACTCGACACCCGAGGCGTGATTGTTTGCTTGGTATTTTAGCGATGAGTGCGCTGCATATTAGTTGCCGGCGCGTTTTAACACCCTCCACAGTGATTTTTATCGGTTAGTCGTAAAACCCTGCAACAGAAGTCAAAGAAAGTTCTCCGAAATAGGTAGCCGACCATGCTGGACCGTTTAGGTATTGCTACACGGCCTCGTTTAAGAGCTCTTGTTCCCATTTTCCGCAATAATGAAATTTATTACAATAAATTAACTTAATTTTCACTTGATAGTAAATTTATTATAATAATTCAAATAATCTCTTTTTTTTTGAAAATTCATTTTTTACATTTTTTAATTTTATTTTAATGTCAGTGATGTACATGTTTACTTTTAATTATTGTTAATCTATAAGTACACGCACAGGGTTGTATATAAATGTGAGCATGTCAGTAACTGTATTAATACTAAGTAAATGATTATGGGAATTTCAATTTTTGCATTCTGTTTTCGTTACTTCGAATATTCGAAGAATTATTTTTGAACATTTCTCGAAAACAAAAAGTAGTATTGCATACAATATATTATACACACGTAATAGAAGAACTGACGGTGAAAAAAAAAAAATATTTTAATAAAGTATGAATATTTTTACGAAATATTTTGCATTATTCTGCAGTGTCGATACGTCAGAATCATAATAAAGTGCAAGTAGTAATTTGAAGTCTCAATAACGATGCCACTCTTTCACTCCTTCGAGGTTAGTGGTGCACATATGTAAATTTACCTTTACGAGATGCTTAACGAACGACACTTTTTCTTTTTACGAAAAATATTCGTATCATCTTAACAAGAAGTTACAATTATTTGGTCTGTAGTCTTCCTTTTAATTGAATTCTAACCCTGTTGCTTCTTCGTTTAATTTTTTAGAGTGTCGAGCAGTTTGTATAGCGCGGAGCAGACAGAAGCAAGATAGACCCGGCTTTCAAATTTGGCAGTGCACGTTCTCCCCGAAGACGGGCGCCGATGCTTATCGTTCGGGACACAGCATAATCGAACCGGGGCCGGATAAAGCAACGGAGAAAAACAACGTGTCCGCAGACCGCTTCGTAACAAACGAACGAGTATGTAAGCGCCAGATTTAGAGAGGCAGCCATGAAATTAAGAGACCCAGCCACACGCCGCGCGGCGCAATCTGTCTGGCGGCTAAGCCGCGACAAATTTTTCATAGGTACTCGCCCGTAAGTTATATTTATGACTCGTCCTTAAGGAGGAACGCGTGGCCGCCGTCAGACGCTAATGAGCGCCGGGAAACGTCGCGATGCCAGGCCTGCGCTGTCGCGATGACGAATGTTTTCGGAGACCTGCGTTCACCGTCCAGCTACCCGAAAGATGTATTTCATCGTAGCAAACAGGAGAAACTGGAGCCAAATACAAACCCGATTATTAGATTTTCCTAACTAACAATAAGTGGGGACTGTGCTTCATCCTTAGCGCTGCAACTAACAAGCGATCAGGGTACTACATCACGTGGTCAGCATTTACTAGTTTGCTACCATTGCACGAGGAATCGGAACGCTTAACGCTTCCAGCGATAAAACTCATTAATAGACTGCGGACGTTTATGCAATTTTCAATTTTTGTCGGCAAATTCTAGGACAGTGGAAACAAATAAATTCCAATTTTCAGTTGTAGTGACCTTTCTGGATCTGAAATAAATAAAAATCGTACTAAATTCTGTGAAATTTTATGTTGTAGCATTTTTTGAAAATTTTCAGAAGCTATAAATGCATAAAGATCCGCAGTCTACCGGATTAATAACAGAGCCAGAAAAATTTCCTTGACACTTGTGGACCTATAAAACAAAACATAATTGTATATCAATATTATACATGGATACATGGAAATCATGGATTACAAAGATACATGATAATGATGAAAAATAATGATGATGATAATAAAGAATAATTATAAACGATCATGATAGACTATAATAAGAGTATAGCATAATGATGAATGAAAATGATAAATGGCAATGACAAAGAATAACAGTGAAGAATGATAATAATAAAGGACAATAATAAAGAATATTTATGAATGATAATGGCAAACAATAATGATAAATAATTATTATAACGAATTATGATAATCAATATTATACATGGATACATGGAAATCATGGATTACAAAGATACATGATAATGATGAAAAATGATGATGATGATAATAAAGAATAATTATAAACGATCATGATAGACTATAATAAGAGTATAGCATAATGATGAATGAAAATGATAAATGGCAATGACAAAGAATAACGGTGAAGAATGATAATAATAAAGGACAATAATAAAGAATATTTGTGAATGATAATGGCAAACAATAATGATAAATAATAATTATAACGAATTATGATAATCAATGATATCGATAAATGATAATAATCGATGATAATCATAAATGATGGTCATAACTGACGATTATACATAATAGTAATAAATAGTGGCCTCGCGAACGTTGTTATCGGTAGGGATGCTATTACATGAAAACGCTGCTGAAACCGTTGAACCATTTTGACAACGTAGTAGCAGCCCGCGTAAAAGCGTGATCCACTACCGATGGCAATCTGAAAGTCGAGAACCATTTTCTATGGGAGAGGATACGATTGGCCGTCCTGATTATATCAGATCCATCGCGTTTTACAGGCTCCGTGCGTGGATCAGTCGACTGGCTGAGAGAGAGAGAGAGAGAGAGAGAGAGAGAGAGAGCATGTGCCTTCGCGATACTTTATCTACGGACATGAAGAGGTACTCGAGAATCGTTTTCAGAGTAATTGAAATGGCACTTGAGTCGAGTCCGTGCCTCGATATGAACGAGAGAGGGACTCTTTCGAGAGTGCGTCTATCGAGCCTGTTCATCGCGAGTAATATGTATGTTGATGCTGCTTTTCACACTGACACGTGCCACCTTTTTCTCCCGGATTCAGCCCTTCTTGATACCTTTTCATCGATGACTCCGCGGAACAATAGCTTATCCTGAATCGGAATTCGATGATTTATACATTACTTGCCACTGTTCCGTACTTACTGATGGGTGAAACTTTTCTTTCTTTTTTCTGTTATTGATGCAGTTTGAATCTCAATTATTTTGATTATTTTGCAGTACGGTAGTTCAAAGGTATACTTACTGATGGGTGAAACTTTTCTTTCCTTTTTCTGTTATTAATGCAATTTGAATCTAAATTATTTTGATTATTTTGCAGTACAATAGTTCAAAGATGTACTCTTTTCTTAAATCTTTAGCTTACAGTTATTTGCAGATGAGTGACGTAATTATTTCATTCGTTAATCCACAAAATAAAATGTTATTGCAACATATTAGACTACTAATTAATTAGTCTGTGACTAAAATCACAGACTAATCTAACTAATCAGACTAATCTTTTTTTGTGAAAAATTTCCTTTTACTAAATAGCAATGATTCCTAAATAAATAAAAGTATGTCTAAAGTATCGATGGTGCAAGCGTAACTAGATAAAGTCCAGAGCAAGAAAACATAACTTATAATTGTGTAAGCTGCAGAGGAACCGCATATCTGACGTGGAAAGCCGTCAGCAGAGGAGCTTTATCTATTGGAAAAGCTCTTTCCCAATCTGTCCTTTAGCGCGTTTTTCAGCCTCGAGGGACCAGTGTATCGCAACTGGACATAAAACATGCAAGGGCTGATGTTTGGTAACGAGATTTTCTGCGGAGATACCACGGAGAGAGTACAACAGCAAAGAAGAAAGCAATTATCGTTGAGCGTGTAACACGCGAGCGTGTCGTACAAATAAAGATCTAGATTTGAAAAATGTTTTCGATAAGCACTCTAAAGAAATTGACAAACGTTAGTTTTATTGTTTAAACCAATAATTGAGCGAACGAAATGATACACAGGTTGGTTCAACAGACATTACCACCCTGATTTACGTCATTATTATTATTCGCAGCGAGACATGTTTGATGCGCATCGATAACGGACACACATCCTGGTGCTATTAGTTTTTTCTAGGTGGACCTCTCAAGGATTTATTTATATTTCCTAGAGAAAAAATATTAACCTATGTATGTTGAAAATGATTAGGAGATACTTGAATTTAATTGTGTAGCAACAAATATGCAGCAAAGATCGAACGTAAGTTAACGTGTATATCATCTTAAAAAAATTGAATAGTTTGTAACAAAAAAGATACAACATTCCTATTCTAGTTCACTGTAAATAATATCGAATATTATCTTATGTGATAGTGTAACAGTGAATTTCGACTTCAGTGGAAGGTAAAAATATAAAAGTCCTTTCAATGGAAACAAATAGATATCCGTACCATATAAATCCATTCTTAATTGGCAAAGAAGGTGGGCATTAACACTCGAGAACTTGACTATTACGTATTTAACATCGCCGGTCAAAATGACCGGTTCCAGATACTTATTTTACGATTACTGACGTTATAAAGATGCTTTCGTGGAACATGAAGAAAACGTGTATCAGTTATTAATTTCAAGTGCTAGTCTATGGGTAATCCTAGTTTTAACTCGTTTCAGGCCTGTTGTGCGTCGCCCGCGGTGGCGCAAGTTGTAGAAAATGTTCGCTACAGCACGAGTTCTTCGGAACGCGAGAAAACCAAGAGACATGTATCAAAAACACGGACATGGTTGGAGGGGATGTCGAACGAGAGAGGGAGGCTGGAAGAGAGAAAGCAAGAGGCAGGGAGCGAGAGAGAGAGAGAAAGAGACTGAGAGGGAGAGAGGGACGAGGAGGTATGACAATTCGACGATACAGAGCACGCATTCCGGGCGGTGGGAAGGGGTGAAGCACAGGAAGAACGCAAACACGTAGCCACGATACAGAGGGTGATCGCTGGTGAGAGCGTAACCGGCCTGATAACATCTCTAATCACGACGAGGCCGGCCCAATCAGCTCTAATCCTAGCCTCTGTATCCATCCAGGAAGGCTGTATAGTCGACGGGTTCCGGGAAACCGTTGCTCGCCCCCGTACTCCCGCCCCCGCAACCCCCTCCCTCCCTCCCACCCTCCAGGGAAACTTGTGAGCCGTATAGAACATCGCGTACAATTCGTGGCTATAGAGGCAGAGCATCGGGGGATGCAGCTGCACCGACGGCATCATACACTGCCACGCCGCTGCTGATACTGTCGCTCGAAATTACACGTATTGATGTATACAGATTGCCAACGGTTACACGGCCGACGGTTTCTGTTCCGTTTATGTTTCGGGCGTGTTGGACCGATCGAAACCGGTTATCTGGCTCCTCTGAAGCTCCGCGTGTTGTTTCGCCCCCGTGAATCCAAGCCCGTGTTGCTTTTCTTTCCCCGGCGAGCTTGCGAACCGACCGGTCGACATTTGCGGATCCGATCGGATCTACAATCTGCATTACGTACCTCCATATAAAGATACCGGTTATCCGTACGCTTCCGGTTCAAGCTCCTGTAAAAACCATTCCGGGGCTTGCCACCCTCCAACCGAGTGGCAAGATGGTCAAGCTTGCCGAAAAATTAGGACAGGCTGCGGTCGACGGTACAGTAGTTAAAGGGCCTAGCCGATTAAGATGGTCAAAAGTGCCCTTAGACGTTTTTCAATGATTGATGAACCATTCGAAAGCTGACCAAGAAAAACCCCTCTGAGCAAAATTTCAACCCCCTATCTTACTCGTGAGGGTAGTTACAGGGTAAATTAGATTTTGAGCTTTTCCGCGCATTTTCCGCACTCTGATGCAGCCTAAAATTCTGAAAAAAATGTGGTATATTTTGGACCCTAAGGCAGATTTTTGAGAATTTTTTCAGATTTTTTGGATGCAAACTGTGGTCGTAAAAAATGAAAAACCTCAAAAAAATCGGAAAAATACAGGTTTCTCAAAAATATGAAAACATGCTATTTAGCTGTTAAGTGCCCCAATATAGTACTATAACAGGCAGTGTTGTCAATTTTTTTTAGATTTTTGGTTGGGGTAGATCATTGTCAAAAACAAGAAAAACCGAATTTTTTCGACGTTTCTGCTATTAGGAGGAAAGTTACACTTGTTGATTTTATTACAAGTATATATTAAGTAATTTTTAATGTTATTACATTGAAACAAGTAATTGTTTGACCCATGAAATATGATTTAAGAGAAAGAGTAATTGTATTTCGTGTGATATATACCAAAATGTTTGCAACGTTTACAACATCGCCGGTTGGCAGGGCGGTCAAGGCGTTTGACTGTGGAGCGGAAACGCTGGGGTTCGAATCCCGTTGGTGGAAAAGTTTTTTTTTCCATACATCATCTTTATTTTTTCAATTTCTTATTACCCATGGTTTATTCATGGGATTTTTTAAATATTTTTTTAATGGTTTAAAAATATTTAAATAACATTTTTGAGTAAAATACATGCAAATATAATTTTGGAGTACCTATTACTTCCACGATTTTCTAATTGTATATGTTCATCATTACGGTCCTGTATAACATTCTTAATATTAAAATTCCTTAATCTAGTTTCTAAGCCTTGCGTCTTCAGAAATTAGGGAAGAAATGAGAAGGACTCTGAATAAATAACACGCAGCAAAGTATTGGTTTTTGTCAAATTGAAAAAAAGGGCTACATACTACCACTGTTTTGAAAGTGAGGTGTCAAGTACAAATAACTTAAGCCAATCCTTTTTCTTGTAAGGTACATAAGAAAGTAATTCCCGTTTATAGTTACTTGACTGAAAGACTTGTACTGTGGACATTTATGATACGGATCAGGAAGTTCATTATTTTCGATGGGACGTATATTCATCACCAGAAAAGTACAAACAACGAGTACCAACGAAAGCCATATTCAATCCAAAGAATGTACCGTTGTGTAAACCCTTCACAATCTGCACAACGAATGGTTATATTGTAGACACTTCTAGACTCAATTTCATACAGTATCCTCGGCAGATAATCTTGATTTTCCGGAAATGATAGAAGTAGATTTAAAAATTCTTTTCACGGAGTCTTACCAATTTTCACAAGCAATTTCATATCTTACGGAAATCGTGGACGAACACAATAATATAAATATTCATTGCCTAATCGAAGGAAATAATATCATTAAATTCGAAGTAAAATCGCAGTCGTATAAATAAAATATTTAAATATGAATGTTATTTAAATATTTTTAAACCGTTAAAAAAATATTTAAAAAATCCCATGAATAAACCATGGGTAATAAGAAATTGAAAAAATAAAGATGATGTATGGAAAAAAAAACTTTTCCACCAACGGGATTCGAACCCCAGCATTTCCGCTCCACAGTCAATCGCCTTGACCGCCCTGCCAACCGGCGATGTTGTAAACGTTGCAAACATTTTGGTATATATCACACGAAATACAATTACTCTTTCTCTTAAATCATATTTCATGGGTCAAACAATTACTTGTTTCAATGTAATAACATTAAAAATTACTTAATATATACTTGTAATAAAATCAACAAGTGTAACTTTCCTCCTAATAGCAGAAACGTCGAAAAAATTCGGTTTTTCTTGTTTTTGACAATGATCTACCCCAACCAAAAATCTAAAAAAAATTGACAACACTGCCTGTTATAGTACTATATTGGGGCACTTAACAGCTAAATAGCATGTTTTCATATTTTTGAGAAACCTGTATTTTTCCGATTTTTTTGAGGTTTTTCATTTTTTACGACCACAGTTTGCATCCAAAAAATCTGAAAAAATTCTCAAAAATCTGCCTTAGGGTCCAAAATATACCACATTTTTTTCAGAATTTTAGGCTGCATCAGAGTGCGGAAAATGCGCGGAAAAGCTCAAAATCTAATTTACCCTGTAACTACCCTCACGAGTAAGATAGGGGGTTGAAATTTTGCTCAGAGGGGTTTTTCTTGGTCAGCTTTCGAATGGTTCATCAATCATTGAAAAACGTCTAAGGGCACTTTTGACCATCTTAATCGGCTAGGCCCTTTTTGTATCGGTTCCGGAGACTGGACATTTTTTTTCTTTTTCAAGAACTGGTTCGAAAAACGCGAGAAAGTCGATATTCCGAACGAAAATACTTGCAATCGGTGAAATTTCATTTTCAGTAATTATCGCCTGAACTTTATTATTGTAGTGGTAGTGTAGAGGTTCATCCGATCAAAATAAGTCCAAACACCGTATAAATTAGATTATTTTTGTCGATTTAAGGACATAATTAAAGTGTTCGATTTAGCTCATGCTTGGACTTCCATCGGTGCTGCAATTATACAGATAAGACGGCAATTAAATACAGTTTGCTTCATTTTATATTTAGTGAGACATTATAGGTTCACGCGTGAACTCATCAACGCCATCTTTGAGAATTTCTTCCATTAGAATCTTCAGAAATGATATTTAAAACTCGCGAACGATGGAAACAATCATTTAGTATATTTATGAAGTCACATTTGGAGTATTTATAAAATATATTATACTTGTGCTGCCATGTACTTTTAAATTGCATAACAGAATTTTTAATATATAGTTTTACTTTCTCTAGTTTCTTAACAAATAATTAGCAAATAATTGCATGCTCAATGCTAAGTGAAGTTATCAAGTTCGTTTATAATGAAAATGTTAGTTCAATCACTATTGCAATGCATTTCTATTAAATCTGTATAGTTCGGTAAAAAATGAAACGTTTTGAAACAACATAATATAATTTGGAAGAGCTCCAAATATTCGAAAGTGTACTTTTTAAAACGAGAGAATATAATTTGGAGGAGTTTCAAGTATTTAAAACTAGACTTTTCGAAACGAGAGAAAATGGCGTACAAAAGAAATTCAAATGTTGAAGACCCAGATTTTTGAAAACCAGGGGATATAATATACAATGAAAATGAATATTCAATAAAAAATCTGAAAAATTCGCTTACTTTTTTCTTCCTATTCGCGTTTCACTAGATGGTTGCGATGATTGTCTCGGTCAGCAGATGTCTGCGAGAAAAGAATGGCACGTTCATGCAACGGTTCTGAGAGCCGCGGGTTCTCACAAACTCCTGTGCAGATTATCAATTATTAAAAACACGTGGTCGCGCCCGGTTTTCTCTCTCATCTCGCCGTTTCGTTCCTCGAAGACCTGGTCGTGTGATGCCAACTCCCACGAACTCAATCCACAAGGCGCTATCATTGATTTTAATAGCATTAAGATTGCACGATTTAACTCGTCGGCAACCAAGAAATCATTCGACTGTTTCTTCTGTTCCAATTTACGCAGCAGCGCGCACCGAGTGTTTTGCAGAATCTGCTGTTTTCAGTTTCTCTTGGAATCACTTCCGCAATTTCGTTCTTAGAATTTTACATCTGTGTTCGGACACCGACTGGAATTATTAGCAAATTCTTTAACGGACAGAAAACTCGAATTCACATTTTAAAATATACGTTTACTTTTCATTTTAATTACTATGTGCTCTTGAACGTAGTAATGTACAAGTGATAATAAAAGCTAAATTAGAATATTGATTTCAATTTTGTAATACCGGAATAGGGAGTGCAGGAATATTGTAATATTACAATAGGGAATATAGAAATATGGTAATATAGGAATGAGGAATATAGTAATATTGTAATGTAAGAATAAGGAGTTAAGAATAAGGAAGATAGGAATATTTTAATACAGAAATAGGGAATATGGTAATGCAGCAGTGGGGAATGTAGGAATAGGGAAGATATATTCCCATATAGGGTATTCCCATATAGGGGTTCCCCATTGGGAACATAGAAATAGGTAATATAGGAATAGGGAATGTAGGAATATTGTAATATATGAATGGAGAATATAAAAACAGGAATGTTCTTGTGGAGACTTCTACTCGTAACGCTGAGTAGCCTAAGTTCCTAAAGGCTAAAGTTATTTTCCACCACCCCATAACTCAGCACTCGACAAGACACCGTTCGAAGATGGCAGACATATTTTCATTGGAATTGCCATCATGCGGTGCGTAATATGTCGATAATACTGCAAACTGTCTGAACGTTATTCGCTGCACGGCCAGGGGCGATAACTATCACAAATGTTGAAGCTCTTATAGCCACGTGACAGACCTGCAGATCGAGTAACGGTACATTGCATCTTGCACGCATGATCGTACAAAATAGACGACCTTGATTCCTCAAGGCTCACGATCGTCTGAGTCTGGGAATTCGTCAGCTTTCTCGTCGTAACGGAAAAAATACAATCGAACACGTTCTTTATACTGACTAGAGTCGCGAACATCTTGGTCAGCTTTTTGTACACAAATAAATAAATTTTAGATTTTAAACATACAAATAGTGGCCATTATGGGCAACCCGAAAATTGAATTAAGAAGAACTACATTAACAATTTCAAATGCCTAATGAAATAAACGAAATACTCGGAAGAAGCACATTTATTTAACATAAATTTTCTTCAAGCTTTGACTCACGAATTTCTAGAAACAAATTGTGGTCATTCTCCACGTCTTAAAAATTCAATTCTATTTTTATCATTACCTGAAAAGGAAATTATATACGCATTTTCTTTAACAACAACGCGTGATAATTTTTCCTTTCAATTATTTATGAAAATGCTAGTGTCCGGCATAAAGTGGTGTCCAGCGTTGGACGACTCCCTTCAAATAGTTATTATAGAGATGACGTAGCAGTCAGAGCATTAATCACAGAAAAATTGCTCACCAATAAATAATGGATGCAGTTCTGAAAATTTCTTAGGGAAAACTACCTTACATGAAACTCCGTATACGCTCGTTCGGTTGACATATGCGCTTCTCTAAATTTCAGCAATAACGGTAATTGTGTTATTAAGGTGGAGGGTGAACGATTCTTGGGGTCCTGCCGAGTTCTGGCGTTGCTGTAGCAAACGCTTGACCCTTCTGACCAACTAGAAAGAAAGGACCTATAAGTATGGTCAGTGGACTGAGGACACGTTATACGTCATTAGCTTCGGACTGATGTATTGGTGGGTGTTGGGAATTGGCAGATGGTCTTCTCTGGCAAACAGTAACGACAGTAACAATACGCCCGTAAAGTGAACCACTTTTCATGTGAAATTCATGCTGCAGTTCTAACATCAGAACGACTAATTTCAAACATCACGCAAGAAGCGACAAGACACGTGTCTCGTTACGCAAATACTTTTCTGGGCAATTAACAATGTCAGCAAATAATCAAGTACGCTTTCAATTCCATTCAAACAGTTTGTCAGTTTAAAAATTCGATTGCCTTTCTTACATTTGTTTCACTACCGCCAATTTTATACATATTAATTGTTCCTTAAAATATCTTAAGAAGAAACGAAAGAAGCTTTAGGAAAAATTAAATAAAATCTTAAATTCTGAGATTGTATCTTCTCTTAGAATTTAAGGTTTGACGTTCTTTTACATTTCACGATTTGATATTCTCTTAAGATTTAATCTTTTAAATTTCAAGATTTGATCTTCCCTGAAATTTTAAGATTTGGTCTCCTTTTAAGTCCTAAGATTTCATCTTCTCTTTTTAAGATTTTATTTCCATTCTTTCGCCCCCCGACGCCAAATAATGGAGTTGGAAGGAGAGTAGGGAAACGTTCCAGAGTTAATTAGGAAAGATTGTAGCCCCGTTTCGTTTTCAAGAAAACATTCCACAGAACGAGATAGATATGAACATATGGGAACAGAGGCTAAGCAAACTGGTCGCGAAACACGATATGCGAAAGTGAAACCGTTCCGGGGTATAACCGGGGGGGAAGTTTGTCCCGAAAGAAAACAGGACTCCGGAGCCTAGTACTTCCCGGTAGCCTCGGAAAGGGTAAACGAGCGTCTTTCCGTTGCAGATGTTTCAACCCTTCAGCGATCACACACCAGGAACAGGAACAACCGTCCTAATTCTCGTGCGAGGCGTTCGGCCGACTCGCCGGGACCTGATGAGAGCAAAAAGGGGCTACACGGAATATCGCGGAACACTGATGATGATTGCGGGGCCACATGTTCGCACACACGGTTGTCCAAGGGGTGGGGGTGGGGGTGGTCTCTATTTCGTTCCTCCGGGGGATAGGGCAGCAATTTTCAAGTGCTCTAAGAGAGCCGATCCCGGCGCAGTCTGCACCCCTGACAAATCAATTCGCGCATAAGCCTGTAAACATGAAGACGGACAGTTTGAACAGCGGACGACGGACCTCTTCGAGCCACAACATTTTGCCACTACACTACCGGCCATAAGTGTTTACCCACCCACATATTTTTTAACATTGTAGTCCACGGTTCTACGGTTCAGCTTCAATAACTTTGCTATTTCTCTGTTACTTTTTCCGATGCTATGATGGGACACTATTAGAGCGCGCGTTTCAATCGATAATTCTTTTCTCCCTGACATTATTTGAAATTTTCGCAAAATTCTGTAGGCACGTGAAAATCAACTGTTTACTGTATGAAAGCTTAATGCAGTATGAAATGCAGTATGAAATTTGAGAAGACTAAGATACCTGTATTACCTGCGTTCATATTCCCTACTGACCGTTATAAAAATTTCAGAAAAATGGGTTTCTTTACCTGAACTCCAAAATTGTCGTTTTTCATAAAAAGCTGTAAACTCATTTACAGTACCTGATTGTGTATGTACAGAATATTTTGGATGTTTTTTATTAGCCTTATAATTAGGATTTAATGTTACGGACATTTTCATAACAATAAAATACCTATTATTTGAATAGTAACGAAATTTGAAGGTGGGTAAACACTTATGGCCGGTAGTGTATGTACGTTGAAAAACTTCTTTTCTGGACAGAATTGCATTACCTGAAAAAAATAAGTGACATGAAAAAAATGTTTCGAGGCGAAAGTAGTAGGATACAGAAAAGAGTACACGAGGATTTGCGTTTGTTTGACCTACCACCAACCTTGGAAAGCTCTGTGGAGACTACAATTGAAATTGTGAGTTTTTGATCACGCGTTATTGAAGGTGACACCGAGACGTTTTCAAAACACTAGCACACTTTTGTTCTTGCGTCAACTATTATCGAGATGTAAGAGAGAGAGAGAGAGAGAGAGAGAGAGAGAGAGAGAGTGTCCGAATTTTCGATTTTCTCTTTTTTGGATTGTTGGAAGATTTTTCTTTGATCACAGTTATCTCCATCTGAAAGAATTGAATAATTTTAATATTATCTTCAGTCTATTAGACTCTTGTTAAAGACACAAAGACTAGTGGACAACCGAGTGTCTCTTTCAATTAAGATAAACAATTTTTATGTTGCACAAAAATCCACGGTCTAACCTAAATCGTTATAATTACATTAGCAACCGTACGAAAGTGTACTACGAGCCGATGCTAATTCAAGAGTGACGTAGTCTGACATCCTTCTGGAACCGAACTCTCACGTTATGGTTATCTGTTTTTTTCCTTTCGACGGAACACGATATGCGTAAACATGATCGGGAGAAAGGTTCAAACCCGTGTAAAAACGTTGCGTGCAGAGGCAATTTTGCGAGAGGAGACGATTGGACTGGGCAAAGTAGTGTCTGAGGCAAACGCGTCCATTTTTCAAAGTCGAAGGGTCGAGAGCAGGGGTCTGGTTTGATGGGGTTGGCGTGGTTTGAAGTTGCAAGCTTTCCCGGGCTCGCTTGCTCATAGGTAATCGTTTTAATAGGTGGACCATCGAGAAAGTTAAAACTGGATCCGCGGAAAATGGCCGGCGTTAATCCCTTTTTCGGGCTTCCGGCATGAAATGAGATTTCTGTTAGTCGACCGACCCGTGCGGGGACTCGTATGGAGAGATTTACACGCGCGAAGTGTCGTGTATGTGCCCGCGTTCTTCTGTATGTGTACGCGCCTGTCTGTGTGTCCGTGTATGCGTGCCCGCGTGAGTATAGGTGGGCACAGGATGGATTTAGGGTGTAGAGAGAACTCCTCCGCAGCCATTAGCCACACACTTGCAAAGCTTCTACAACACGATTCATACATTTTCCTGAAGGATGAAAAAACAGCCTCCTCCGGGATCCCGCACTGTGGAATCAACCCTCTGCGCCTCACCAGGGTGCAGCCAGGCTGCTTCCTGAATTCACGTCATTTTCAGCCTGGATGAATTACCTGCTCTTTTTAGACGTTAATTTAGCGCACTAAATTTCGCGTAATGCGGAACCTTCAATTTCGGGCGCACGAGAAATGTTTGTATACTACTCCGCGAAATTGAAGGAACGCTGCATTATAATCGAGAAATTAACAATTCCTAGTCTCGTGTTACATTCCCTGGAAGAATACCTTACAAGATTGTGCCCATTTCAACGGATGGCAGATACTTCAATTTTGTGTGCATGAGAAATATTAGGTTGGCAAGAATGTAATTTCGGTATTTTTAGGTGAAATAAAATCCAGTTCTTTTATCAAAGCAATGGACTTTAATCAATAAAATATTTTCCATTTTGTTCTACGATCTTTTGCCATCTTTCTGGTAGCTTCATAACTCCGCGCTCATAAAACTTCGGAAAACTGATGATAGGTCTATCCTATACCTCGTCTGTGCCAGTATAAACTTCGCCGATACTGAAGATCACGTATGTACATTTTAACATCAGAAGTTGCAAAGCGATGTTAATCAAAACTGCATATATTCGTAAAGTATGCACAATACTGTCTCGTAATGTTCTGTTATATACATTTGCCAAAATTTTACTTTTTTTCCATGCAGATCGGTGAAATATCACACAGCCGTTAGAAGTCCTCCGGTCGCAAGAATATTGCATGTTGAAATAACGTTTAGATTTAGACCTTAGACTTCATTTTACGTATAGAATAACACACGTGTTTGCAAAATTATGAGCGACTGACTAAAATTTGCTGACAGCATCCTCAGTGGTAGACCCTAAAATTAAAAATAGCTATATATAGTCACTGAAGTCTCGCGAATTATTGGGTTGTACAACGCATGTCGTGCTTCTCGGATGTTTATTAATGTATGTCGGTCGTCTCACATAGTGCCGCCTATTTTCCAAAGATGGTGTGTGTTTGTGTTTCCGCGTGTATTTCCCTAGGTCGCGCGTCAGGGCGCTGAACGGAACCAATTAAAAAATTCCATAACCCTGCGATCTTGGTTTCCAGTGTCTCCAGATCATCGGAACAGCTTACAACAGCGCGCGCAGGTAAGCCCCGATACGTGGAACTAATTCCAGGCATTTACCTTGGAGCGTTGGCCGGCAACGAAGATGGACACATAGTTTTCGTGCAGAGCAGCACGCAGATTCGAGCAAAGAGTCGCGTACCAGGATTTCAGGCCACATTGCGTTCTTTTGCACGTGCACGGGACGAGGAGACGGTGGTGGTGGTGCGCTCACCGACACAACCGCTTCTGGGTCCCTGCAGGGACGAAGGCCTCAGGAGGGAACACGTTAGTGTGAGGAATCGATGAACGCGATCGAGAGGTAGCCGCGAGAGGTAAAACAAAATCGCAGACAATTCTTCGGCGTGTTGCGTCCCTCCATTCCCGGTCTCGCTGCTTTATTTCTGTCCAGGTTTCTTTCTTCCCTTCTCTCCGTGGCCTCCAGGGTGATGGAGGTGGATAAGCTGTGGGAGGAAACGAGTGTATCCCCTCCCCCGATACCCTTTCCACATGCACCGTACAGTACCGGCCGGTATATACAGGGTGTTTCTTGATACGAAGGGATGCATTCACGGCGGAGAGAAAAAAAAGGGTGGGTGGAGGAACCGACTACCCCGTGTTCATCCTGAATCGCGCAATCGTTTCTCAGCCGCGGCATTGTCTCCCGGCCGGCCGAACTTCTTGATTACGTTTACGGCTACCGTTCCCGGTAATCCGCTCTAATTCGCTGGCCGACCGATACCTTTTTTCCATTTCTTAATTCCGCCCAAAGCGAAAACCAAGCGCCGTTTCGGCTCCTCTTCGGGGGCTCCTTCTTTCAACCGGCAAGACTCGATGAAAAGTTCGCCAACACTCTTTCAGCCGGCCACCCTGCGACAAAAAGGGTCTTTAATCAATCACCGAACGACTCTGCAGGACGCTCGTATGGAAAAGGGACTGGCCAGTGTCTTGTACGTTCTTCTCGGACCTGATCGTTTTTTCTAATTTTTAAACGGAGCTATTTTTGATACGATTGTAGCCCTGTTGATCGTTCGACTGCGCACTCTATACATTTATTTAACACTAAACGTACCGAGCTATAAACGTAACAAATACACGTTGCCTTATAAAAATGACAAGATTTAATTTATTTCGACTTTGCACGGTTCTTATTGCAAGGCGTGCTCTACTAAAGATATTTATCGAATCATTGCTCGTGAAAGGATCTTTATCATTTCAAAAATTGTCAAATAAAAATCTAGAACCGGTCATTTGACCGGTGGTTCGGTCCTGTAATCAACGCAAACATTTTCTATTTTACATTCAGCTCCACAGTCTATTGATCATAAATGACAGTAGTTTTCGATCGAGTTCGGAAATTGATTTTTATGGCGCTTCGAACGAACGAATATGAGTTTTATTGAGGGTTTCAGAGTGTAACGAGATACAATAGCGTCCACTGCGATAAATTGTTATTTTCTAGTTTCGGTTTGGTATGATTAAATTGTTTTTTTTTAGGGAGGATTTTACTTACGTAGAATTTGTATCGATACACTTCTGTATGTCCCGATCAAATTTGGTTTAGGTACTAGATTGTGGTGCATTCTGACATTCGAGTTTTGTTAAGAAAGAGATTGCGTCACAGATGAAACGGATAAATTGTTTCGTTGATCGAATATTACTAGCCCGTGCGAACGCGAGGCGAAGGTAGTAACGAGCAGACGGAATTCCCGGCTGCCAAGCCATTAGGGTCAAATAAATACGAAGGGACTCGAGTCGCTAAAGGACGCATTAGATAATTATTCAGCAAATTTAAAATAAGGAGTCGACCCTATGGACGGTATTGTAAGGTGAGCGTGTGTATGTACGCGTGTACATTTACAAATATATACATATACATATGTATATTTCTATACCTGCGCACCGCGCGGATCCTTCGATTCCTTCCCCCGTGCCCGTCCTGGCGTTCCTGTGTAGACCCCGGCTGCCTTGGTTGGCTCCTAATTAAACATCCAGCTCGCTCGAATCCTCGAGTCGACTTGGCCGTCGATGTTCCGATATTAGTCCCCCCCTTTCTTCCCTCGCGTTACTCACCCCCTTCTCGGACCGACGAAGAGAGAGAGAGGGGGGGGGGGGAGAGAGTGTGAGAGCGAGAAAGTGGGAAGGACAGAGAGAGAGAGAGAGAAAGCCAGGTCTTCTTCGCATCCTCCCCCACCCTGATGAAATCCCTCTGCTGCCTCTCTGGCTTCGTATGCAAGGAGTAAGCAACGCTCTCTGCGCCGTATAAATAGATTTCGGGAAAAAAGGAGGGACCAGATCGATAGTCCCAACGGAAGGATATCGCTCGCGGGGGTGGAGGGACCCCGCGTGGTCGGGGGTGTCATTCCGCGAGGTCCGACACGACTTCGAAACCGCGGCCGTGTAGGAGAATTTCTTATACAGGGTGTCGCGGAACCGGTGGTAGGTAGAGTCGTTTAGGCGGTGGTTCCATGGGAAGAGATAATAAACAAATAAATACACGCTGGCGCGCTGCGATGCCTGTTTTTTTAAACCCTCGATTTGATACATTTTTCATGTGAAGAATGATTTCTAGGACAATTAATCTTTGAAACTTTTTGTGACCTTCATTCGTTTAACACCAGATCTACAGGCCACTAAACATGCCTATTCTACGTTACCTTATAAAAATAACGAAAATGTATCTATCAAATTTTTAGCCATTTTTCTTTTTTAGAATATATATACTTGAAGAAGAGAAGGCGACACTTAATCTCTTCATTCTGTTCTTCGGAACGAGGGAACTGCGAATATGCGAATGTTTATTACTTTATCCTCAACGATATAATCAGCAAAGTTAATTATTAGGGAGACCCATAGGTAATCAATTATTTTGAAATCTAAAACAAACTTTGTAGTAAACTCAAGTAATTTATTGTATACTCTCCATCATTATCAAGGACAGTTTGCCATCTTCCCTGAAAATTTTCAATCCCCCTCTTATAAAAATCCAGGGAAGGTACGGACGCCTCCATTTTATTTCAGGGTTGTAAAAAGAAATTGTCCTTTTTAGAATATTTTGAACACAGGCTGCTTTACCGAAAGCTGTAAAAAGATTACGTGTTTCCTCTTCAACTTTCGGCACATAACTAAAGGCAAAACAAATTCTTTGCAAATACACACCGCAACAAAAAGATAGCACACATTATGCAAATAAATGGTATTTAGCTTTTCAAGTAGTATATTAAATTGTTTGTGACCTGTATACTGCGTAATAAGAATAACCAATTACTTCAATATGTTTTAACGCATTTGTTACGTGAAGAAACAATTTTATTGGAGAATGTGTAACATTAAACGAAAAAATCGGTGCGTCAAAATGATAGCACTCTTAAAATAGCTAAAATATAAGAATAACCTTGACTACGATTCAACAGTTTCGCGATTTTACTGATAGAACAATTTTCTTTACGTAAATTGTGTATTTTAATATTTCAGGACCAGTCGATCTTTCACCGGAAGGCATTGTTGAAAATTTCACAATATTTTAACACTGGAACGGACGAATAATCTTAACTATTTACCGATTTGAACAGATTGGCGCTTTGACTGTTGTATTTAATGTGGTAAAGAATAGTTATATATTTATTCGATATATATTTAACAAAAGAATATAACATAAGACTCTTTATGTGCTACCTTCTCTACGACTGCGGAACGAACCTAATTATGTATTTATCTCTTAACGATTTCGGAGCGACTGCCGAATTACGCCGGGCGTCGGTATGCCTATTCCCACTCCAATTACGGCGCTCATCCTAATACTTATTACATGTGCGTATGTACGTGTAGTTGCCTACATTGACGCTGACTATAAGTTCACAATTTTCACTTTGTGCTATCATTTTGACGCAGCAGTCAGCACTACTGTTTACGTTTTCGGCTTAACGTATAAACAGAAAACGAGTGTTTTCTCTGAACAGATGCAACCTATTTCTAACTGAACAGTGATATGTAATACGGGAACTGTTGTTATTCGATTATATTTGCGAGAATTGATAAAATTAGATAATGTGCTATCTTTTTGTCGCGGAGTGTAATTGATTACTTATGGGTGCCTCTAATATTTATCGTCTCAGTTCGTCCGATGTTTCACCAATGCGTCGATTTGTCACACGAGAGCCGGAGTTGAGTCGCGAGAACGAGGGACGAACGAGGTTCAAGGATCCCATTGTGAGAGGAAACGACTGCAGAGGCGACCGTTGATCGGCGATCTTTAAATCTACCTAATTCTTCAACTAAGTAGACGACCGAAATGAACGGTGGGGACCGTCAGCATTCGAATTCCGTGCGGCGCCGCGGCGCAGCTAGCAAAGCGGCAAGGGATGAGCCATCGGCAGCAGCCGCGCCGCTCTCAGGGCCATTATCAGAGGCATTATTTCCGAATTCCCGTTCCGTACTCGCATAATATGCCCGCGGCCATTTCTTTTTCTCACATACGTAACATTCCCGTTCCTCGGGCGCGGGCGCTGACTGTGCACTACGTGGCCGAAACTCCTTGCAGGCGGAGCGCAAGGACACGCGTGCAATATCGGCGCGCGGAAAGAGAGAGAGAGAAAGAGAGAGAGAGAGAGAGAGAGAGAGAGAGAGCTCTCGGGGCTAGCTAGCATTCTCTTGGTACACGAGATAGCGAGCCAGCGGAACTGTCCAGACCCCAGCACCCGGATCCAGGGTTAGCAGCAACAGTAACAGCAACAGCAGCAGCAGCAGCACGCGGAGCATCTCAAACACGATCTTGTATTCCAGACCTGGCAGCGCCTACGAGCGAGAGAATAGTCATTAACTAAATAACAGCCTGATCCCCAGCATCCTGGCACAGTCTACCCCTACTACAAACATTGAAGGGATACAGAACTACACGGAGACGGGAAAGAGAAAGAGTTCCGTGGGAGTGCGAGAGACCGGGGAACAGAGAGAAAACGTGGTGGGGAGAAAAAGAGCCAACCAGCCTGGAAGCCACCCACCACTCGATGGAACTGGATGTTATCAGTCGGTGAACGTTTTACAGCCAATGCGATGCCTTTGCAGCTCTCGGATGACTTTTTTATTGAGTCGGAATCGATACACGCGTCCCTCCCTTCCACCGGATCCTTCAGATTTCAACGGGAAAGATCGCGGAGCGTTAATCTTTTCGGCTGCTTTCGACCAGGGTGAATGGCTGCTGGGCCGAAGAAAAACGCGAGCGGAATCGATAGAGCATCGGTGGCCTCGCGATTATCGGCTATCGTCGCTCCCTTCGGACTTGCTAATGTAATAAATCTAATAAAACCTCGCGACGCGTCTCCAAATTGCTTGATTCTAAGAACCCTTTGCGATCCGAGCTTTTCCCTCGTTTCGCAAAATTCCGGCGGACACGGTAAAACCCTAGGGACGACTTCGTGTTGCTCGATTCACGTGATTTTTCCTCTTTTTGTATTGTTCTGTATTTTTCAGCTACGTGGAATCCTGATTACGCTGCTTTCCTAGTTCGCGTATATATGTCGCCAAGGCCTGGATGATAAACGTCGCGGAATTATCCCCACCACCGCAGGGTATACCCCGTGAGCAGTGTACATCACACGGCTCAGGTATGTTTCCTTGACGATACAAGACGCTCGCAAGACCCGCGTTGTTGACATATATCGTGAATGCACTGTATGTTTGAATTTTAATGTTAAAACTCTACGAACTTTCATTCCAACTAAATAAAATGTAATAAGTTCTGGAATGCAAGAGAAACATCAGTGATTTCCCGATATTAGTCACTGCGAGCCTCGCGTTTAAAGGTCACTGGAACTACCCACACAACCACGGATAGTGACTTTTAAATTTCCAGCGTGCACTGGGTATTTCAAATGCAACTTTTGGCGGGAACCACAGATTTCGTCTAAATGTCACTGGCCAGAACCGCGCAAGTGACTTATATCGAGAATGACTTATATCGCTGAATTCTGCAGACTTCAAAGGGTTATCAGACGAATTAGAACGTGATTTATATTAATCAACAGCTGCTCGAGTTGTGTGCGAGTGGTGTGACGCTGACAACGCGGATGGCATGTGTCTGGCATTTTTGAGCAAAGTATATAAGGCGAGGCTATTTTGCTGAAACCCGGACTTCTATGACAGCACAGGGTCCTCCGGGTTTATGTCGGATTTATGAGGAGGCAAATGGAAGAAAAACACGAACGGCGCGTGTTTACTGTCGACGTGTACAACTTGCCGTAGTTTTTCGCCGTGTCTCTTCCCCGGCCGTCATTCCGCGCCACTTTTCGCATTGCCTCGCGACCTTTGAGACTCCCGCGGACATGCGACACGTACAGATATAATGCTGGAAACTATGGGGACCTGCAGCACTCCGCGGCTTCCTCCCATGCACTCTGTCATTCCTCCGTGAGACATTATCCAAAGAAACGCTCGAATGGCTACCGCGAACGTGACTTTCGCCTAGGATCACCGAAGACGGCACAGGGACCATTATGGGCCTTGCTTATGGCGAACCAGATACAGGTCTGTTTTTAATTAACACTAGAACTACCGAGTAATAAATACAACTGATGAATATTGCTTGGTAATAACGACAAGACTACATCTATTCGAACCTAATGCCATTTTTGTTCTAACGTGTGCTTCAATGAAAAAGTTCATTCAAGAAATTCTGATGAAAAGATTTTTCAGTAATTGCGAAAGAAAAAATTAGGAACCAGTAATTTTGACCGGTTCGGTAGTTCTACTATTAATGTTGGACCCCAACAAGGTGTAATTTTTAAGTTTGTTTAACGTTGTTTAACGTTACGTGGTATAAATATTTATTTTTGATACCTGTTACGGCGTGTGAGATTACAAAATCAATTTAATATTTTCAAATAGAACACTATATTTCTGTCAAAGTAATTTTCTTTCATGGAAGGTTGTGAGATTGTGAAAAATAGCAAGGTACGACTATTACAAATATTCTTTTTCCCTGAACAAGCTACTATCAAGCGAAACTAGCAAATAATCAAAGGCTATAAATTAATGACGTTTATCAATGCTTATCAATTTATTCTATCTCGAATGATTGGAAATGTCTTTCTTTAAATACACCTCCCACACGTCCGCCACCGTTAAATATTAATTTTTGCAGTCGTTTATTGAATTGTAATATTCTGGTATTTTTTAAATGTTTCTTCTTTTATTCCAGCACATGCGCTTATACAATTACAACACTCATTTATTACTGAAAAACTATTTTATTTAATTATTGATTACTGAGGGAGAGATGTGCGAAATAGGTTCAGCGATTATGTTAAGCAGCGCCGATGGACATCGAAACGGTACCGTCTTGTACGATTTTGAGAAACTAGGTTACCAAGTGAGCAACGTCTTGCTGTCCGTCTAATTGTGTTTCACTGGACGACCAGTTCTGGCGTTTTGCGGGCGCTCGAGTTAACCGGTCAACTGATCTCCGACAGGCATCCGATTTAAGGGATTAGTTAATCGGTTAACCGGTTTACTTGGTTAACAGGTGCTACTGGTTGGAAGGATAACCACGTGACACTGGTACCATGTGTCAGTTTACGTGGATGCAATGCGTAACTTGAAGAATTAAATGAAACCAAGTTTCACATTTCTACTATTTGCCCTCCACACGTCCCCCTAATATAACCTCAATTTTATGTTTATCGCTATATTAGATTTCATATTTTATCCAAATAGTGTAGTGGGGATAATTCCGCGACATTTATCATGCAGGCCGTGGCGACATGTACAGAGAAAATACTGCATTCTTGTAGACAGATTTTTCTACCTTTTAGCTCTATTGTATCTACTTTCATTTATTTCTCCTGTTCTGTTCAATAGACAATTATGAAAAAATTCAACAATACCATACATAGTAGCAAACATAATTGTGCATTTTTCCAGATTTCTCGCTCCCAAATAGAACATTCAAACAAATCCAAAAGCTCAGAGCAGCATAGATAAATCAGTGTATTTTTATTTTCCATCGCAGACTAATATACAGGGTGTTTGATAACTGGTGGTACAAGCGAAAAGGGGGTGATTCTACATGAAAGAATAAGTCGAAAATATAGAATAAAATTTGTTCATCCGAAGTTTCGTTATCGAGAAAATCGAGTTTGAAATGCAGCATGCTATTCGATAGGAATTGTCTGACGCGTCTGATCATGACCAACCAAATCTACTTCCTGCATATACTAAAGCACACAAACCTGACAGATCTTCAAAGTCTATTTTCTCGAAAACAAAGCCTCAAACGAAAAATGTTTATTCTATATTTTCGACTTATTCTTTCATGTAGAATCACCCCCTTTTCGCTTGTACCACCACTTACCAAACACCCTGTATGTAACATCGACCTAGCCATGTTACGCTGATTTTGAAACAACATATTGGGTTGGCAACTAAGTAATTGCCGATTTGTTCAATGAAATAAAAGAGTTTTTTTTTTACTTGGAATGAACTTTAATCTATGATGTATTTTCCATTTTGTTCGATGACCTTTTGCCATCTTTCTGACAACTTGAAAATTCCACGCTCGTAGAAAGTCTGATCCTTTTCGGCCAAAAACTGAGTCAAGTTATAGTTTCATCTATAACTGAAATCGGCAATTACTTAGTTGCCAACCCAATAGATCACATTGTTTCCCATCGATGCGTATTTAGGGAGTCGGATGAATTACGTCAAGTATGAATATCGTGGATGTTTTTGGTGAAAGTGAGCCCCGTGCATTGTTCTTTCGCCTTCTGTAAAACGAACACCAAAACGGTTCGTAGAGAGCTCGTCCGCACCTCGAGCGAGACAAGTGCGTCCTTAGCACGCGTTAGCACCCCTCATCCTCCGAAAGTAGCGCAGTCATCGAAAGAGCGACTGTAGCCAGAGCTACTCTATAAACGTCGAGACAATTCAGACCGCTTCAACACAGCCGTAAATTCCGTGGTGTGTTCATCGGCAAGGTCCGCGAGGCCCTTTCGATCTCTCGCTCCGAATTTTTCTTTTCCCTACTCTCTCTCTCTCTCTCCCCCTTTCTCTCTCTTTCACTTTGTCGCGAGCAAACGGAGAAAGATAGCTAGTTCGGATCCGCACGATCCGCCTATAGAAGCGTTGGACAAAGCGACAGCGGGCTCCAAAATTAGCGCGTAACAATGCGCGCGGCCGGATTCAGAGACGGGGAGAGATTCGCGTCTTCCCCTTCGTCCCTCTTCTGGTTTGTTCTTCGTGGTGTTCCTCGACGCTCTCTCTCTCTCTCTCTCTCTCTCTCTCTCTCGATTTCGTTCGCGAGCTGCCTTACCAGCAATTCTTTCTTTTCGTTCCTCCCCTTATGATCGAGACGCTGGCGGAAATTCTTCGGGCCTCCGTCGCGGACTGTGACGCATGCCGCGGTTGCACGGCTATCTATAGAGATACGGGAACGCGGGCCTCGCAAGATGCATCGTTGCACTTCTTCCCGCCCCGGCATGGCGGCACTGCGCGACCCAAGCGGGCTTCTTAACGCTTAAACGGCCGCTGTCAAGACAACCCGACTCTGCGCGTACGAGACTATTATTATAGGGAACACGCGACGCTCGACACTTCGATTAACACTGACACCGGAGTTAATTCGCCGATTTTGCGGATGTCGGGCCTGTGACTTTGCTCGCCTTTCGTGACCCTCGAGCGTAACACGCTTGTCATAACTGGACCGAGAATTTTAGCGCTTTTACGACGGAAGTCGTGAAACGTGGAACGGTAGAAGCATAAAAAAGAATATTAGTTTATTGTTACCAACTTATTAGAATTGTTCCGGGAGAAAACAAATTTAAGCTTGGACTGCGGAATTAATGCATTTATGATAAAGTTGGAAAGATGTAATTCAAATAAGATGAAGGTGTAAGATATATTTAAACTCAAAATTTTTATATCAAGTATAGAAAGGAAAATATTTATATTTTATTTTATATGAATATTAACGAAGAGATGTATAACGTATATACTAACTGATTATAATGAAAAAGATTGAATATCTCTTTTTCAATATTCATTATGCTTTAGAAATAAGTATAATTAATACAAGCACAGTAATTGGGTCCCTTACACTACACTTAACCCCTTGCACTACTATTTATTTTGTGATTGTAACGATTAGAAATTCTTCATCGTTCAGAATTTCATAAAAAAGAAAAGATAGTTTATATTTATTGTATACCTACGTTTTCCACAAAGGATATATATCAACTACAAAAAAATATATTTTTATTTCGATTTAAAGGAAATTAATAACGTTCGCATTTATTAGACTCTATTCAGAATCTTCATGACGAGTCTGGCTCGTTATTGTAGGGCAAGGGGTTAAGAGCCAAGGTTAGTCTTTTGCAGAGTCAGCAGAAAAATATTCTCATATAAGGACGAAATGTTGAGGCACGTAAAACCATTTTTCGCCTATTTTTGTCGGTAACCTGGTCACTCTACCTTATAGGGAATCTACGGAGTCTTGGCTCTTAAATCGTCTTATGCGAAGGATTTCGAAAATGAAATAAAAACTATAGTGAAGAATAGGAGGGCACGAAGAGGCGCAAAGAAACCGTGCAACAAAGCATCGAGAGCATACAGGACTGTCATCGGCTAGGTCCGCAAACGTTGTATGTATTAATGCGAGCGTCTCCCTCTGCCTCCTCGATGCACACTGCTTGCACATGCAGACGGCTGCATTGTCGTCTTTAGCACTTTTTCCTCGGCACCTCTGACCAGTCCATTTCGTTCGGATGCACGCCGTTTTCACAGTCGACTGCTTCGATCCGGGATGCCTCCGAGGACGTTGCAGTTACAGTTTCTTTTCCCTTTGCTCTCTCTCTCTCTCTCTCACTCTCTCTGCGTTTCTTTTTTTCTTGACGAGCGACGTCCTTGACGCGGTGTTTTATGTGTCGGTGATTTTACCGCGGGATACGGCCGCGTGTTGTAGGCTAATTAGGTCGTTCGCTTCAAGCCTGGGTCACGTTCATTGGTTTCTTCCATTGCTTCTGGTCGCTGGCGGACGGTTCCGATTTCTTGGAACTTCTTGCGTCCGGTGCTAATCGCAAAACCACCTTGACTTTCTCTTATTGTTCGCCGGAAACGAGCCTCCCTATTTCAGAATTTTTCGTATTAATTAAGCTCCTTCTTTCTTGTCGGGCAGAATTTCGCTGTAGCGAAGGCTTGTGTCACACACTGGTAACCGTAGTAATACGTTCATTGCTAAATTATGGTCTCCAGAAAATCACAAAGAAACGATGAGTTTAGGTCAATCACCAGACTGGAAAGATAAAATTTCTTATAGGGATTATTCCTTTAACCCTTGTGCATCCTTCATAACTATATCGTCTTCAATATTTATTACGGTAAAAACTGATGTCGTAATCTGGTCAAAAAACAGAAGAGTATTTGAACACTACCATTCCAATTATCAAAAAACAGTAGCCTGGACTCATTTTAAAGCTTGAAGCCTCTAATTTTGCAATGTCCATTTTCTTCCGAGACATTTTTACATGACGTAGCAGATGGAAAACTGCAGACCCATTTTTCATAATACATTTTCTTTTTAAATCCTGCGAATTCAAACGTCTCCAAAAAATTTTCCTCGTAAACGAAACTGCCACGGATTTGAAGATCGAAAAGCCTCCTGTTTACAACGACTCTTTAAAAATTGACGTACGATTTTTGTTCGTAATAACTGACGCTCTACTGTGCTCATTAAATTCAAACTAAAGTCCTCGCTAAATGTAAACAGTGTCGTGCACATGAACGTTTCGATGTTTTAAATGAAAGCTCTGAAAAACTTCCACAACTGTATCAATCTCTGTTTAAACCCCTTAACCCTTTGCACTCGAAGCTATTTTAACTCCAAAACGAAACATTTACGACCTAGAATATTTCCCTTTTATATATATGTTCTTTTCATTTTCTACATACGAATACGGTTTATACTTCAGTACAATACAGAAGTGTTGTTGTCGAAAGAATTCAATAATGTAAAAAATATTTTCTTTAAATGACACAGCAACTTTTAGTGGCGCCTTACAGTCGAGTGCTAAGGGTTGCTTGCTACATCCCCGATAGCAGCGACTACCAAAAGAAGATCAATTTTCCACACAGCTCGGCATGATTTGCCATTCCCCTCGATCTCCGACGGAAAGTCGACTAATTCCAGTTAATGTTCGCTGCCGCGAGCATGCGAGAGATACAATAATCAATGCGGGGTAGCAAGCGAAGCGGATCGCTCGCTCGCGGGCCGATGGAATCGAAAGTTTTTGCATTGAAACGTCCCGCTCGCAGCCGTCCTCCGAGAATTACAGAACAGAGGGGTAGGGAAAGGGGCGGGGAGGGTGAAGGGTGGAAGTTTAGAGTTTAATTTGCCGGAAAATTATTGACGGAAGTCTGAACCCCGGTACAAATCATAACGCTCCGTGAATCCGTGCGCCGGAGTATTCGCGACCCTCTCCTCCACCCCCTCCATGCAAACCGCCCTTATCCGTCGTCTCTATCCGGGGAGGTTTTTTTTTGTTCCTTCGAGGTCGCTCTTTCCAGCTTGTTTCCGGAGGAGCGTTCGATCTCTCTACATCACCCAAATGACTCCTGGCCGTCGTCGTCGACGCCATTCCCTGCGTTCGGTTCTACGTGTGCACGCCCGTCCGTGTGATCCCGCGGATCCATCCCGGATTATCTGCCTTGAAATTGTCTGATTTGCCTCGCATTTTCCACGGCACGCCATTTGTTTCGTCGCGTTCCGCAGCGCGACGGAGACAACCCGTTCTCCCCCAATATGCACGCAGTTATGGACGGGCTGAAATTCCGGCGGGATGACAGAATTGTTTAGGCGATTGAGCCGAACCGGCTGACGCATAGCTGCGAAATGAACGCGGAGCGCCGAGATAATGCTGATACGCGCGCGCGAGCGCACGCGCTTCGCTGCTAGTGGCCTATGAAAATTGCTGCGGGATTTTTTTTTTACGGCGATAGGTTAATCGAAAGATGTGCGGACCGTTGATTAAACGGATAACTGTTTCTAATGTTGTGGTACGCTTAAGACTATACAGGGCGTGTATACAGTGATTTCTCTATATATGTCGCCAAGGCCTGGAGGATAAATGTCCCGGAATTAGCCCCACTACCGCGGGATGTACTCCCGTCAGGAGCCACGAAGCTCGAGCGTCTGGACTTCAGCTCTTGGATTTGATTAAATGTTGAAAATTCTGGAAAAATTCATAATTATGTCTGCTATTAGGCATGACATTGTTGAATTTTTTCAAAATTTTCTATTGAACAGAACAGGAGACATAAATTAAAATAGATGCCTCTAGGAATACCTCGCGAGGGGTCCCGAAGCTCGAGAGACTGGACTTGAGCTTTTGGATTTGTTTGAATGTTCAATTTGGAAGCAAAAATTCTGGAAAAATTCACAATTAGGTATGCTATTAGGTACGATATTGTTGAATTTTTTCAGAATTTTCTATTGAACAGTACAGGAGAAATAAATGAAAGTGGATGCAATAGAGCTGGGAGGTAGAAAAATCTGTCTACAACATTACAGTGACTTCTTTATATATGTCGCCAAGGCCTGGATGATAAACGTCGCGGAATTATCCCCACTACCTCAGGGTATACCTGTGGAGTGTAAACATAACACGACTCATGTCTCCTGGACGATACACGACGCTGGCAAGACCCTTTCTGACATATATCGAGAACTCACTGCAGTCGCAAACAGTCAAGTTTAGTGTACGAAATCCACGACGTCTCTGACAGGTGGTTAAACGAGAAAATTAGTTTTATTATTATTAGTAATTTTATTGTAAGTTCACAGGTGTTCCGTCAATGGTCACGACCTTTAGCCAATTTTTGCCTTTGTACAACTTTGAATTTGTATCGTTCTCGAGTCAAATAGTGTCTTCAGTTTTCCATTCTCCAATACGAATAGAAGCATGTTTTAAAAAAGAGAACTGAGGACTGTGAAAGTGGAGGCTCCCAGCTTTAAAGTAAGTCCAAGTTCGTTGCTATACTATTTTTCTTTTACGAAATTATTACAGTGTAACTATTTACAATTTTTCAAAAATCAGAATGGTGTTGAAATAATTTTTGCATCCACTGTATACAGCTTGTCACCTAACGTTTGTACCTCAAATATAAGTTGAACAGTCTAATGGGGCTCACGCGATAAAATATTGTTTTATCTCATGTATTACAGAGATATCAAGGTCACCTTGATTCTTTAAAGTTGGACCTCTCCTTTTCAAACAACCACGACGATAGTTCCTTTCGTTGGAAGTTCAGTGAGTATAATTTTGCTCAAGGTCATTCAAGGTCATGGACAGAAGAAACGTATAAGATTTAAAGTATGAGGACACGTTTGTCACGAGTTACATTTATAGTAAACACATACTAAGCTTCTCCTAATAATTTCACAAAGCGAGGAAGCCGTCCAATCAGCTGATCCCGCGCAGAACGCGCATCAAGCATACGGTGTTTGTCAGCGTGTAGAAGCGACAGGGGCTGCGGGCCGAATGGAAATACAAATTTATGATCCCGAAACTGCAATTGCTGAAAGCGGGAAGGAGCTGATAGAGGTCCGGCGGAACGGGCGCCCGGCAAAATCGAATACACCCACTTGCTTCCCGTCTCCGTAACATTGTTTCGCACGGTCACGATCGACGATCGCATAAATAAGTCAGCGGTCGGATTGGCTCCGGCAATTCTGCATTCACAGTCTGCCCGGGAGAATCCTCGGGAATATCGTGGAAAAAACCATATCCACACCACCCGACCGAAGGAAAAAAAAGTAAGTTTGCCCCTGGCTACCACCGAGAAGAAGCCCCTCCCCACCACCCCCTACCCCCGAGAAGTCCCAGCAGAGAGAAAACGTGAATTATCTGCGCTCGTTACATATTCCTTTTTATGTGTCCTCCGCCATAAACAGCAAAGGTGAAAGCGCGAAGGGAGAGGAGGCTGCCGAGGACCAGTTTTTGCATGGCCTCCCTCGAGGGTCATCACTCGCACTTCGGGGGCAGTCGGTGTCCAGTTGTCCACCCTCTCGGCCATTCGATCCTGCCTGACAACTGATATTGCGTGATCTATGGCCCCGTGCATTGCACGCCTGGGACAAAACTGTCCCGTTCCTCTACCCCCGTCGGTCTTCCTTCGAAGTTTCCACCCTCCGAGGATCCCCGGGCCACAGCACAGGCATCCAAGGGGAGAAACCAGGAAGAGCAACAAAGTAATAGATGTCCCCGGATCCGCAGTGTCCACTTCGTCAATAAAAAATCACGGCATAATAGAAAAAGAACTCGCGCGCCCGAACCCATACACCTCCGCGTTCGGCCCCTCGAGATCTACGTACGGACCCACCCCCTTGCGAAACGGCACCGTGAAATATTTATAGAGACTGCCCCAACGCCACTTTAAGATCCTACGGATTAACAGGAATCGAGTTTGCCTCGGGGATCGAGAAGATGGATTCAGAAATTCTTTGACAGACCTCGCGTGGCTTATTCGTTCGCCGCGTTAACGGCACTTCCGGCGTAACAGGCTCAAGAAATCGATCCTTGACTTGCCTACATCGAAAGCACAGCATTTGCAAAATACGCTCCGAATATTTTACAATCGTCGTTCAGGAAATAACAAAATTATAGATTCTTTCGTGTGACGCATCGGAGATTGGCGATGGGGGTAGTTTAAACGCGTTTTTGGAAACGATCGCCACCTTAAAAACTACTGGGCAAATCGAACTCATTTTTACAACTAAAAGTTTCTAAAAATTATTTTTCATTTTTTTAATTTTCAATATTTTTCTGTCCCTCTTATTTTGTTCGATTGAATCTTTTTATTTCGGATAAGCGAAATGGTCCAAATAAAAATGGCTACCACCAGCGTACTCTTTTTTCACATACCCAAATTTGACATGCTGCACTGCAACCAACTTGAATTATTTTTCAACTAAAAAATTTGTGATCACTCTTCAAGGACAAGGAAGTGTAGAGGAGTGATGATTATTTGAGTAAATTTTACTGAATTGTTATTAATTCATATTGCCTTTTTTCGAAATAACAAGGTTGCATTTTTCGAGACATTGAACGATTATTTTTGCAAAATACGTCTGAACAAATAAGTGCCCAGAAAAACATCTCAACAATTGCAAATAATTCGAAATCCGCCATTTCGACGGATCCGAAAGTGTTAAATAAGTACGTAGCGAATACAATTAAAAATTCAGAAAGCTACCATGAAAAATTGAATTATAAGTGATATTTTAGTTTCCAGGTTCTACAATGGAGAAACTGGTAAGGAAGATACAGGGATAAAGAAATAAGAGACGAAGAGGTAAAGATTAATATATCTGAGGAATAATTAAGAGATACATAAGCGATAATTCTAACAGAGAAAGCGTTCGAAAGGAATATTTATATTAGAAATCGGTCCGGTTGTTGTACAAAGAAACGCAGATAAAATTTTCGTTGTTTCGCGCGGAGTTGAACGGAATTTATTTTCAAGTAAATATTGTCGCGATACGTTTCTCGAAAATGCTTAATTCAGTAGAGAAATCCCAGGGCGACAAGAATTCCGGATCGGGCAAACTCGTTTTCGTTTAAGAACGAAAGTGTAGTCGGGTTTAGGAGCTGGTCAGAAAATTGTGGAGAAACGTGGGCGACCATTATTCCACGGGGACCCACAGACTACGATATATATTATATTACATACGATGGGTCAGCAATGAAAACTAAGTGCATATGAGAATCCATGGGGTTGTAAGGCCAGGGACTAATACAGGTACAGGCGACGCCCGATATCGGGTCGCGAAATCGAAAAAGTCAAAGTCCTTATTTCATGATCAGAACGTTCGAAGAAACGAAACTCGTTCCGACTTTTTATGAGCCACGACCATAAAGACATCGTTTGTTAATTTCTTTACGGTGAGTTATGGCAGATATATCCGAGCCCGCGTGCAATGTAAACGTATACCTAAAATGCAACATTCCTGTAACCAAATACCTTTATAAATTCCACGATCAATTTACTAATCACTCATCTTACGATGCTTTTAACATTTTTAACAGTTTTAACATTCCGTATATCTCGAATCGTTTTTTCAATAATTTAACAACTTTACATGTATGAAATCTATTTTTCAATAATTCAAAAACTTTAACTTTACTTCGTTTTCTTAGTTATAGCAAATCTTGAACAACATTTAACTGTTTCCTATTTTTTGCAGCAAATTGTTGCATATAGCGATAAAATTTAATTTAATTTAAAACAAGATGCAATACAATAATTGCAGTAATATCGTTTCGCATGTACGAAGATATGGAGTTGTACTTGTAATTTTTACAAGTACGATTTTATAATTATTATTTTATCCTTGACCCGCATAAGTATAATCTAAAAAAATTTAATAACTCATACACATAAAAAATGTGGCCTATATTTTATTTGACAGGTGCTATATATATGCATAAATATAGAGGTGCATATTAAAATGAATTTCAAGCAGCCATTAGCATGCGATAAGCTTCACGTAAACGAAGAAATAAGTGCAGTCACGAACAAGAGTATTGGCACACGTAGCTTTTAATCATGCATATGTAAAAATTATGGTTATTATACCTCTAATGGAATTCATATAAAATATTCAATAAATTAATTCAACAACAACGTAATATTTTATAGCTGTTTTCTATTAAACTTATTAATATATTATGAATCTATATAATTTTTGCAATAATTGAATGCAAATATATTTGCATAACACTGTACTAATACACTTTTGTGACGAAGTTAAGTTAATTGTAACTAGACCTGAGAAATTAACGAGTAAAAATGTAAAAACAATTTAAAAATGTCAATATAGTACTTTCAATTCGTTAGGATTATAGAAAAAGAGAAACTTTTATACCATAAAGATCCTTAAAATAATTGTATCATAAAATTAAGAATCCTACAGGCAATAATTTCGTTTCTGACTGTAGCTATATAACGTCTATTTTGCATGTAAAGCGGAGAATGATCGATCTTGATAGCTAATCACTTCCGATCTGTGTGAAATTCTAACCACGCCGGCGTTTAAACCTTCCAGATTTTAAAGCGTCCGTCAAATTTATTCGAGGACCTTTTAAATGGCCGGCATAAATAAATTAATGCAGATCGGCAGGGTAGTTCGGTCCGTGGGACAGATGAAACGTTGAATTTTTCATGGACGATAAGATCTTACAGGCGCATCCTCATAAATGTCCTCACGAATTTAGCCGGGGGAGACCAGGGTGCGTGGTTTCGCACATCGGAACGTCGACGCCTTATGGCATGTTCATAGCATATGCAGTTATGGCCGTATAGACGGCTGAAAGCGGCCAAACCTTTAGGGAGATTTTGGTCCATCCGTTTCGCTAAACTGATTCACCAAGCACCGTTGTGGAACTATGAATTATAAAATTATTGCAATCAGAGCTGGGTAGAATAGTGTATTTTCATTAATAAATAACCCTATTTAGTTTAAATTATGCGTTCAATCTTAAAAATAAAATATTTTTCATTCGGTGCAATGAGTTTCTAAAATAGTATTTTATTTAAAGAATATTTAAAATTTTCGCTTACCATTTTCTTCGCTAATTTGGTCAATTGCAATTTTATAAAAATTTATTTCACGCATCATTTAGTAAACTAATTCTTCCATCTCAAACAAAACACAAGTCGAATGAACCGATGTTTGAAAAGTGGTTCCGTTTTAGCGAAACGATTATAGCGAGTAAACAGACTGCAATTAAAGACATGTCAAATATAAGTTTCAGTGGAATTATATTTCCATTTTATGTTCTATTCGTTGGAACCAATGGCGACATTAAACGAGAATTTGCATAAAATTGCACAGCCTATATACATATAATCTTTGGTAATTATAAACCAGCGCGGCTCGTGACACGCAAAGCTCGATGATCGTTGAGTAATCTTAATTAGCCATGAGAACAATTTTTACAGAAAACTGCACTTTCTATGGTCCGGAGAAAAATTGAAACGGTTAGAAAATCCTGAATAAGTTCATTACAGTGAAATTTCAAAAAAATAATTTGATGTGCACAGATATTTAATGATTGAAAAATATCAAATTTTTACTTACTGTTAAATAATTTACAGAATTCTCTTTAATCGTCAATCACTAACGAAAACCAATGACAACATATTAAAAACATCTACAAAACGTGTGTAAGATAAAAGAACTTGTAGTAGGTAGAAATGTTTGGTGTATCATATTGAAATAAATCGTGAATATCTTTGAAACATTTGACGATAGCGGAGAAATGATTTAGTCTATCTAAATGTTCGGATAAAGTTGCTTTTGAGAGGCACGTAAGTAAACTTTTTGTGGTTGTAATATTTCTTGACACGAGTATCTCGTGAAAATTCCCTTGATTCGTACAAAGGAGACTCGGGCTTTATCAATTATTACCTGAAAAGTTCATAAATTTCACTGGATGATAAGCTGTGCGGCCTAGATAAAAGCCGCACGCTTGAGTCGCGAATATCGTGGCCTACGATCAGAATGATAACAGTGCTTTGCTGCGAGTATTGCGGGCTTCGACCACGAAGAGTTAATATCACATTGCCATTTCCTTATCCGGTGAATTATGTTGTATTAATCCACCTCCACATGAAAATACCGCTTGTCCATATTTAATTTCTGACCTGGGTTAACGCATTGATTGCTGATATGTCAAATTATAACTACTTCACAAAATTAAAACAATTTATTATACCGACCGAAGGCTGCAAACTTTAAATTTACTATCATAAGTAATTTACTAAATCCTAAACAAACTACACTCGATAGATACAAAAATTAATCTCTAAAGGACCAAGAATTGGCAAATATCATGTTAATAATCTTTGTTATTTGCACGAGAACCAGAGAAAGTTCCAGCTTCTTATGAGTCAGATATTCTTACGAATTAGTCGGTAACAAATAAATTTCTAAATTTGAATTAATCGCGAAACTAATTTGTTATTTACGCGAAAGTTCAATAAAATATTGTTCGAAGCTGTTACGAATTAGGTATTAATTCTACATGACGTCCCTCTCCGACATTCGATCGATAAGAAAACAGAATGATATTTGTGATGAAGATAAAACGATAAGCAGCACACCCACCCTTACGTGCGCGGTTAGGTTTATCCTCCGCCACTATTGTCGCCCCTCTGACCAGACTGAATCGCACGTGTAGAGGATCAGGGGAATAATTCTGCGTTCTATTAGGTGAACTAGCATTGGTCTGTAATCAAACGATAACTAGGAAAGCTTCTTTGATTCAGAATGGTGGCCGCCATAATTGCAAATTTTTCGCTAGACATCTTGTTCGTCGATATTAAAAATACTGTCGATCTTTCAATAATATCCAAGGAACACCACTGGAACAATATTTGTTTCAGTTTTACTTGGTATTTTGTTGTTATAATTATTTTATTTTGTCAGTCTCCCGGCCATGTAGAAGGATTCGATTTGTAATCACGATTCCCTAACCTCAAACATTCATACTGTTTCTAATATACAGTGGCATAATACAATGGCATAAAATAATATACAATGGCGTTCCCTGAGCGGAGAAAGCTCCCCATACCATAATGCTCCCTCCACTATGTTTAACAGTTGGTGTTTGGTACCTGGGATCATTTCTTGTGCCAATTGAACGTCATACATATTGCCTTCCATCGCTGCCGAATAGATTAAATTTAGATTCATCCGAAAAAGAACAGCTTTCCAATTTTCAACAGTCCAGTCACAATATTTTTTGGCAAACCTTAATCGGGCTATTTTATTTTTCTTATTAATTAGTGGTTTTTTAACACTAACTCTGCCAAACAGTCCTACATCATGTAATCTTCTTGTTACCGTACATCGACTAATATTAGCAAGGTTTTCCTGTTGTAGTTCTGCTGCAATATTACTAGCTGTCTTCTTTGGGTCCGCAATTGTGATTTACGTTTTATAATTCTATCAATTCTTTTAGTGGTCTTTCGGGGTCTTCCACTCCGCGTGCGATCTTTCACGCCATATCCTGCACGATATCTGTTAATTGTATCGTTCACTGTACTTTTCCCGATAGACAATACTGAAGCAATTTCGCGAGATGACTTTCCCTTTAACGACAATTCCATCACAATTTTGCGTACCTCGACAGATATCTTTCGTACCATGTTTACGTTTCAGCGACTGACTACCAACTGAAGTAACAATACCACGTAATATTATTTGAATGTAAACACTTACTGACCTTTTACAGACTTGAATACAATGCCGGCTTAAACTGGCCGGGAACTTTTGAACACGCTAGCTTACTTATTCTTTAAATAAACATGTATGAAGAATCAGCAGCATTGATTTTTTCTATAGTATTCTTCCACGTAATATGCCCTTATACATGATTCTAATAAAAATTACTTAACGCTTTTTTTTTGAAAAAAAATAGCAAAAATCATCTGGCCGGGAACTTTTGCACGCCACTGTACATGTATACATCAGCCTATTCCTATTCTATGTATACATCAGCCCTTGAAGCCTAATTTCTATTGGGTTGGCAACTAAGTAATTGCCGATTTCAGTTATATATGTTTCTCACTCCCATTTTTATAATATCCGTAAACGTTATGATCTTCTTCTCCTTATATATGTTAGCTGGCATCCTAACCTAGCTTTACAAGTTCATTGCGTAGATATTTTCTTAAAGTTTTTTTTTTACCTCAATATTAATATGGAGTGCAAAAACGAACATTTTTGCCATATATTGCTTTATTATTTCCGTAAAGGAAAGAACGCAGTGCAAGCTGCCAAAAAGTATTACCACTTATTTCGATCCCTGGACAACTCCCCTCGTGGTAAAACTTTCAATAATGATGACGATGTAAAATCTCACTTAACTCAGTTTTTGGCCGAAAAGCATCAGACTTTCTACGAGCGTGGAATTTTCAAGTTGGCAGAAAGATGGCAAAAGGTCATCGAACAAAATGGAAAATACATCATAGATTAAAGTTCATTCCAAGTAAAAAAAAAAACTCTTTTATTTCATTGAACAAATCGGCAATTACTTAGTTGCCAACCCAATAAAGTGAAAATAAATAAAAATAGACAAACTACTCGAATAAAACCTACGTATTGGACTTTGAATGCATTTGTACATTGATCCGTACATTTATGGTTAGCGTTTCGTTGATGGAACGATTTTTTAGGAAACGTTCGTTGTTCCTATGGAAGTTTTATTGTACGAGCGCCGTAATAATTAGAGCGGGGCGTCCTCTATCGAAAAACAGGGCAGAGTCTGCGGTCGGACGAAGCAGATTATGTCGCGTGAATCGTTCCACTCAATATACTGAAAACTAAACGTGTCCCCGGGGGGCGTCGTGGAACGTATAGCCCAGTTTAATACCAGATCCGGCGGAGACCTTAACCATTTACAAGATTCAATGGAACCTTACAGTTGCTCGAAGCTGTGTACCGCGACGTCAGAGCCCACCTCCTAGTCTCAGTCTCGCAAACCCCCCCTCTGCGCATTAAGTATACTTGTATAAGTCTTTGGTCGGATTCGGCCTGGACTTGCAACATTAAGCGCTTTCCAGCTCGATCGGCCAACGGAACCTGAAGGAAGCCGAGGTCGCTATTGGTGTCCCGTCGTTCGATTCCTTCGGCGCGCAACCAGTTCGAGTTCCTCAAGTCGAAATTCTCTTCAGACATCCACCTTAGCGGCGTCTGCCAATAAAAGCTCCCCCGTCCGGAGTGTGTCCGGTGTAACTCGGTGATCTCCAACTATCCAGCGGGATTACCAACTATTCTCGAAGACGGGACCATCGGGGATTAGAGCGCTGCCGGTTCCCTGCCCAGGGCCAAGCGCACGCCTTTCCATGGCTATCGAAATGTCTCTGTCTCCGTCTGTCCGTCGTCGTTTCGAGCTAACTCACCGGCGACGACGCCCACGCCGACGAGCCAATATCAATTATAAGAGAAGACAAGAGCCCCGCAATCATGGCCGGGCAGACCTTAACGGATCAAAGGTCTTCAGCTCTCGCGGTTCTGCGGGATCACCAGTTTTTAGATAAGAAATACTTCAATTAACGGAACCCCTCATCGACGGCATACAGTCGCCGGCACCACCGACCGACCGACCGACCGTATTGCCAACGGGATTAGGCGAATATAAATCTGCGGAGAGGATAGCCGACCCAGGCTGTGTAGCCACTGAGATAATACCACGCCGCGCTGGACCTCAACGAAATCTCTTGGCTCCGAGGAGTTACGCGCCATTTCGATTTTCGTTTATCAGTGGTTTTCTTTTTTTAAAGATTTCTCTGTACGTTCATCTCTAATAATAACCGGACTAGCTTAATTAAATGGCATCGTGTGGGTACCTTACAAATCCGAAAATTTCAACAAGATAATATTTGTCTTTCGTAGAGTACCTAAATATAAATAATAAACAGACTAGCTTAACCCCTTGCGCTACAATAACGAGCCAGACTCGTAATAAAGATTCTGAATATAGTCTAATAAATGTGCACGTTATTAATTTCCCATAAACCGAAATAAAATTCCATTTTGTTGTAGTTGATATATATCCTTTGGAGAATACATAGGCATACAATAAATATAAACTATCTTTTTTTTTTCTATGAAATTCTGAACGATGAAAAATTTCTAATCATTATAATCACAAAATAAATAGTAGTGTAAGGGGTTAATTAAATAGCATCGTGAGGGTATCACGAACTTCTACTATCTACAAACATCCCACAAATCCAGAAATTTCGAAATGTGAACAATAAATAAAATAGTAAGCCTGCGATCGTTTAGCACCGTGAGAGTAGAGGTTAGGTTAGGAATAGATTTTTCTAACCTGAATATTTGTAAATTGAGAAATCAGGAACAAGTCGTCCATATACTGCAAGATGTTCTACATTCTGCATTCAGACAAATTGGAGGCCCTGCTGAAAAATTGAAATTTAATTCTCCGGTACAAATATCATGGCAAAAAGAATTTCTAAGCAATCGGTAATCATTATCGAGGCAACATCCAGTGGTTCATGGACGGTGGGGTGGGGTGCTTTTCAATCGACGGGCATGGCGCGGTAATCGACATGAATTTTGAAGCGTATCTGATAGCAGCACGGTGCCGCCTAAATATTTGATGAAACATTCCGGCCGCAATATGGAGCCCCCCCCCGCATTCCCCCGGAAACGTTGTGATCCCACGGATCGGCACAGCCAGACCGCCATTACTTTGATACATAACCTCTCTTCTCTCAGTCCCGCTCTGGCCATATATTGATAGCGCGGCTGCATTATTGATGGATCGGTTATATTTATGGGACAATTTAAAGCTCGCCAATCATTTCTCGGGACGAATCGATCCCGCTCGGCCCGCAGTCGTTCGTTGAACCGGGCGGCTATTAAAAATTCAAACGAATCGGCGGGAAATTTGAAATGCGACGCGCCTCCCCCGCACAGCCACGAAAAGGATTTACGTTTGCCACGTATCGCGAGCGATCGCATGGAAAATGAAAGCATTAATTCCAATAGTCGCGTTATTCGCTAAGCCTCCGAAAGAATTGTAGAGCTTATCTCGTAAACCAATTCATAGTTATTTACCCTTCATATACGCAAGTATATAGCATAGTTTTTCAGTCCACGAAAAATGAAAAAAAGACTAGAAATTCCTATATGTAAAATTTGTGACACTTCAGAAGGAAACGAAGAAAATACTTCAAATGTACTAACTATTAACCCTTTGCACTCCGAACCATTCTGGCAGAAATTTACAAATCCTCGTATCATTTAGTATAATTTTGGAACCAAGTAACGTATTATAATGATATTGGACTTATATGAATTGGTTGACATCGAGGAATATATATTTGCAAAAAAATCAATATTTTATTTAAAGTTGCGCTGGAATAAATTAATTCCCCGTAATCGCTAATAAACTTTAATGTCCCCTGAGAGGGGACAGCGGAGTGCAAAGGGTTAATAGACTGCGGATTGAATTCAATGCATTACTTTCGCCTTATCGAAATTTTAAAGGAAGAAAAAAAATTCCGTTTGGCTCCCGGTAATTGTAATCGATGCAAACAATTTTTATTCTGTATAAAAATCCGAAGTCTAATTATTAAATGTAAATTATTTTTCCAATACACTAGAGTGTACTGTAATGATTATATGAAACTATAATACTAAGCATCATACAATGGTACTAACAAAAAATTTGTAATTAAGAAGTTTACAGACGTTCAGTTTTCGGTACGTACTCCGTCGGAACCTTGTCAGCTATTTTGTAAACATTTGTAGGCAAGGTCTGAGGTGAACCGATTTGTACAATCGTGAAAAAGGGAGCTGTTATTGTTTAATATTTCACGAACGCTGATGGACGCGTTTCCGTGCGGAGAGGTATAGCAATCCCCCACGGTGTGTCGAGACAAAGTTGATTTTTATGTTCGAATATCGAGAGCCTGAGACAAGACATGTCAGATGCCTGGGGCTGAGGGGACACATATGAAAAGGGTGCGGAAATAGGGAGAGGCTGATCGTGTCGTGACCAGTGAAAACATTCTCAGGAGGCTTAGAATAAAATCAAAGGGACAAATAATAGTAACATTAAGTGCGCACTGTTTAGAATTCATTTCACATTGCCTAAAAAGAATCCAAATATTATTACATACTCCTACAACATATTGATCCTCCCCGCGGTAGTGGGGATAATTCCGTGACGTTCATCGTGCAGGCCTTGGCGACATATTAGGGGGACCCACGAGTAATCAATTATTTGGAAATTTAAAACAAACTTTGTAGTAAATTCAGATTTTTTCCTCAAATTTTCTTTGTTATTACTAGACTGCGGATCTTTATACAAAATAAAAATACCCGAATTGCAATAAACTGGAGTGAAATAGACATTCATTTTCTTTCTTAATATGTTTAATAGGTTGAAAATAATGTAACAGCATTTTAAAATTTTTCTAACGTTTTTACCGTTTTAAAATACGCCTAGCAATTTTTGTCATAAATGCATAAAATCCGCAGTCTAGTTATTACCGTTCCAATCCCGCATGAAAATGAATAAGTGTGCAATAACGAACATGATCCACGGAAGGTACGGACGCCGCGGTTTTATTGCAGGGTTGTAAAAAGAAATTATACTTTTTAGAATATTTTGAACACAGGCTGCTTTACGGAAAACTGTAAAAAGAATACGTGTTTCCTCTTCAATGATCGGTACAGAACCAAAGGCAAAACAAATTCTTTGCTAATAATATTAATATTTAGGTGTTCCACGAAAGACCAATATGTGGTGTTAAGATTTTCGCTTGGTGGAAAGAAACGCTTGGAGGATGAGCGTCGCGAGTTCGCCTGACGTCTAGGCGTGCGTTCGGCGAAGTTCGTCATACTCTCACGGTGCTAAACGATCGTAGGCTTAACGAGGCACGATGCAAATGCCGCGAATTGCCAACCCAGGACACGCGTGAACGGCGCTCACCGATCGGTGGATATTGAATTCGAAATTCCTCAATTATCGGTGCTCTATTTGTTCTACTATCTGGCAGCGAGGCACGTAGCCGCGATCGGCTTTCCGTCGTTGAAATATGTCGTTTGCGGTGACGTGAAGGTACGCGACGAGTGCGTCGCATATGTAATTCCTACTTAGAGTCGGCATTACGGTAATATACGGCGCATTAACCAAGTTTCTTCCTCCGACTTGCTCGACCGCCCTTTCTCTTCGTCTTCGTTGTCGTCGTTGTCTCCTCTCTGCTCGGTTCCCCTCTACTTCCACTCCTCCTCCTCCTCCTCCTCCTTCTCCTCCTCCCCGCCACCTCCCCCTCCCCACGGCTTCGTTTTGCTCCCGTGTCGACCGGCCGAGCTTCACGTGTCCGTTTCATCAGGTGTTTTCAGGCTTCTCACCGGATACGTTTGTGTAAAATGAAAAAGAGTATTCTTGTCGTGCGAGACCGGTGTCTAATATACGCTGGCCACATCGAATTCCGCTTCCTGGCGGTAACAGCGCCGGGTTCCCATGGTGTTGCCCGGCGAATCTGAGAAACACATTCTCACAACACTTTACACCATTACGTTTCATCGCCATAAGGGGAAAGGGCACGAACTGAAACACTGGAAACGGAGCTCCTGAACTCGTTTCTGCGATTAGGCCCGATACGATCTTTATGCGTTCGGTTATTCCTGAACAATCTGACTGTCGACCTACCAGCAACGCCGCGAACGCTTCGTAAATTTATAGTCATTTCGTTTAACGCTTGTATTACTTTATACGAATAATGATAATACATTTGTTCGGATTTTCAGCTACTTTTATATTGTAATGTATATTAGACAACATTTTTTTATGGCATCGTGTCAGCCCCATTCTACCATTCAACTTTGCAATATTCAACTACCTTAACATACTTTACGTATCTTTAGAAACAACAAAGATATTTGAGGTGCAAACTTTAGGTGACTCACCCTGTTGTGTCCCGTGAAATAAATGTATTGAATTTATTTTCTATCTATGCATTTCTAATTGTAGATTATTATAAAAATGTGGATATTTAAGATTTATAACGCCTCGTCTAATAATAATATGAAAAATAATATAAATAACGTATAAATTTGGTTCGAAACACACGATTAACACACACACACACACACAATGACAAACGACTCTTTGCGATTTCGTTCTTTGAATTATCTGAAACATCAATTAACCGACCATATAATACTTATATTTCAACAAATGTATAATGATATTAATCTCCGCTAAATGTCATTTCTACGAGAAGTGTTGAAAACGATTATCTAACGTAGATTTTCTTAAACGAGAAAACAAAGTGTCTCCGCAAGTAAAAAGCAAACATTCATCATGTTTTCAAAAGGCTTAACATGTTTGTTAAAAAGGAGGTAGGCGTTAATTATTTTACATTCCCGACCGTAATTTCCAGCAAGGAATTAAACACGGATATTAAAAACAGATAAAAAAAAAGAAGATGAAGAATAAAATGCTGAACCTGCCTCGACGACCATAATAACGTCGACGGTGTGCGTGTGGCCGAGCCTTTTATGCGAGCGTGTCAAAGAAGTTGAACAATTTTGAATATTCTTTATGTCCACCGGCTCGTCCCGTTTCCGACTGTTTTTCAATTCGCATGATCGATAAGCGCCGTTCGATCGCGTGCTCGAAAAATCGTTGAGTAGAAAAACTTGTTCTTGTCACCGGCCTGGCTTCATGACACCTGTTAGCCGACGAAATTTGATCGATCGATTACGACAACGTCGATATTCATCCATAAGCCTCCGTGGGGAGGAGTCCTCGCGGAAAAAAAAGCGCATTTGACAAACAGTTATGGTATGGCTCCATATACGGGGAATATATACATATATATATGCCAGACAGACGGATCGTAATACGATGTGGTTGGGCCACGTAGAATCATGAAATACACGGTTTCCCTCTCAGAATTGACGAGCGCCTGCTTCCACCGTCTCTTTGATATTTTCCCGAGAAAAGCGTTCTCGTCGATATAGCGTTTTACAACTTCAGTTTTCCCATATTTCACGGTGTTAGAGGATCCTCGGCCGATTTCCCTCCGAACAAGATGTTAGCCTTTCAATTTCCCGCGAATAACACGCGCGATAACCTAAAATGTGGCAGGTGTTGTTTCCTAAAAATATTTTCCAATTCTCTTTAATAGATTAACGTATTTTTGAGGCATTCTAGCACATTTGTAACTCACTTTCCAAAATGTATCAATTTTTCATCTACCGATTACTGTTTAAGGTATCTCTACATTATATCTATAATCCACTTTTCAAAATGGATGCAAATTCAAGTATATATATATTTTATCAAGTTTATATATTTGAACATATCTCAAGGTATCTCTAAGTTGTATGTATATTAACTTTAGGCAAACTTTAAAAAGACTGTCTTGTAGCTCGTAATATATTAATTTTTACATGTGCTTTGTCTCCACACTTTAAGGTGTCCCTTATTATATTATACGAAGAAAATAAATCTTGGAAAAACTTTGACCTTCCTGCAACTCAATCTTGGAACTATAAGCCAGCTATAAGCCTATCTGCCTTTTAAACCTTAATCATTTTAACCATTATATATGTATATAATATATATTATAGTTTTTAATATATATAATATATATATATTTATATTAGTTATAACTATAAGTCTATCTGTCAGTTAAACCTTAATATATATAATATAAGAATGTGATATATGTATAATATATATATTATAGTTTTTAATATATATAATATATATATATATATTTATATTTGTTATAACTAGACATCGGATCTTTATGCAAAATTAATATGCAAAATATGCAAAAATATATGCAAAATATATGCAAAGTATATACGAAATATATGCACGGTATATGCAAAAACATATGCAAAATATATGCAAAATAATGAAACCAATTGTACATTGTATACATATTTTCATTTATTGTTTGTTGTAATTTGTATTACAATATGTAACTATGATTTTTTCCATATTGTCAACGGTAAGTTGATGTCTTTTCTCGCTAAAGATTAATTTGTATGCCGAAAATGTCCTCTCAACATTACAGGACATAATAGGTGCATATTTGTACTTTTTCCAATATCTTGCATCAATTTCGTCTGGTCCGAGAGTATGATTAAGCTTTAATAAAGGATCAAATCCTGGATTTTTTTTTATGATCTTCTTCCATTTATTTTGAACTATTTCTCCACAAGCACCGGATACCCGTTCCAGCTCTCTTCAGTAATGTCAGTAATTAATTTTACTGATTCGTGCAATAGGAGTCCTTTTGTTTCTAATTTTTTTTTATGGTAACTGGCAATCTCCAGAAATTAGTTGCAATATACTTTAAATCATCAAGTAATGTTTCATTTTTCATCACCCCTTGGGCTAATCTAACGCAACTTACATTTCTGTCATCGAATGACTCAATAACCTAAAAATAAATGACAATCTGCATGTCTTATTTTGTTTAATTATTAAAAAACAATACTGACTTCTTTTATACATGCTCTGCATAAAATATTGCCGCTTCTAGCCATGTCCCCCATCTTGTTAGAATAGGCTCCGGTGGCAATGGAAAATTTGGTAGCTTTTCTTTAGAGTATTCAATACGATGCGGTGCCTTCAACAATACTTGTTTTATGGAAGCTATTAATTGGTTCACTACTGGAAAGTGCAATCGTATTTCCTCTGCTACCCTGTGCAAGCCATGTGCTAAACATGTTACATGTAATTCATATCGCGTAACGGTTTTTTTACCATTATATATACACGCACACATATACATATGTAGCATTAAATGCAAAATATGTCAAAAATATGCAATATATGCGAAAAATATGCAATATGTAAAATATATGCAATATGCAGAATGTGCAAAATAAAAACTATATTTTTTAAATCCTCTATAAACAACTTCCAATAACTTTACTTACTTTCTGTCGAAATATGAATTTGCATAAAGATCCGATGTCTAGTTATAACTATAAGTCAACTATAAGTCTATCTGTCAGTTAAACCTTAATATATATAATATAAGAATGTGATATATATATATATATATATATATATATATATATATATAATATATGTGTGATAGAAGTGATGATTAGTGAAACTAAAAGTATGAAGTTTTAAAGTGGTACCAGGTTTATTATTGTACTGTTTGTTTCGATGAGACTGGGATATTCAGTGGTAAATTTTTTCTTGGTTATTTCAAAATCGTGTGAATAGAGTTGGACGTATATTATTTTCCCATTTTGGTCGAAAGAAAAATAGTTTCAAATTCAGAACAGCGAGTGGCTCTGAAAGTGTAAAACTAAAAATGAGTCAACGTGATATCCGTATTCAGACCGGTCCTTCATAGTTGAAGCTAATAGGCGGCACGTAAACGGAAAGCCAACGATATTCCCACAACGACCACACCGATCATCGGTCCGGGAGAGCCGGGGGCACACAATAGCTGACGGTGTCGTCGCATTATTTTTCCGGCGATCCGCCGTTGACAGCGACAAAGGAATCCTTCATCTTCTGGAACGTCGCGTCGCCCGGGCATACGTCCCGGGTTGCTCGCATTCCGATCCTTTCACAGAAGAGGAAACTGTGCCCGTTTGCCGGCGGGACATGTCTCCCGGACGAGATTCACGTTTAATGTCGATATATTAGTCACCTGGCATACGCCGCGTATGCGTGCCCCCGGTAGAGACGTTCGACGTCATTGTAACGAACGCGGCGTTTTTCCCGGGTTACCTAGGCGGCCGTATGAACGCTAGAGCAGCCGGCATTTACATACGCGAACGATTACGAACGATTTGAATTGTTGCCCCACGCGGATAATCATTTGTTACATTTACCCGAGCTTTTTATGCTAACCGTCTTGACAGTGATACAAGAGCCCGATGCCGGAATAAATTATGCCGGAGCGTCTGCATTTGTAATACGGGACTGTTGATTATTCGTTCGTTTGGCTGAGGATGGTGCGGTCGCAAGTGTCACTGAAATATTATAGTCTCTAATAAGAGGATAGTTTTCCAAACATCTAGCCTGCGGGAAATGAAATCGAACTATTTTTTCCCTGCAATATTGACAGTTTTATCATACTTTCAAGAATTCTTAAATCTTATTCAATCGGAATAGACAAACAGAAGATTTTTTTTTAATATTACATTAACTCTGGATCTTTATGCGAATATCAATCCTCGTGTGCCAGTTTAGTTTAATCATTTACAAAAAAGATTTTGTTTTGCACTCTTAAGAGTTTTCTATCAGCTATAAAATGATACGAACGCGAGAAACATTTGAGCTGAAAAATTAAAGTCGAAGTTGAAAAATTAAAGCTTCGATAATGCATATTAATTGAAAAATATTCACTCGGAAACTATTTTTATTGGATCACAAATACTTCAATAGTTCAAATAACGCGTACGCATGCTGGAAAGTAGTACTATTAATTAACAGAGCATGAGTGAATGCATGAGGTGGTCCTTGAAGCCATAATAACAGAACATCTGAGCATATTTTTGATTGAAAATATTTCCAACTGATAAGTATTTAAACATACATTCAAGTGCAATACTAAACTAATACCGCTGCATTGAAGTGTTAGTATTCATTCAGATAAGCATAATAATAATTTAAGTGGACCAAAATTTAAAATTCGAAAATCCGGAAAATCATTTAGCAAATTGCAAACACGTTGAATCGATAGAACGATCGATATTCGATCGATAAAACCATACTGCGGCTATCGGATCGATCGTGCGAGCTGTTTACATTTGCCAAGTCCCAAGAAAGTATTGTCCATACTGTTATAAAATAAAAAGGACGCAGAAAGTGTGTACACACTACGATAATTACGGATTCCCTTAACCCTATCATGTTCAATCCTTACTTGGAAACACGCATGATGGCATGCGACCATATGCAACAATTGCATCGTGCACCGACTGGGATTAGAATCCCAGGTCATTGTGATTCCTCGATTCCTCGATTCGAGAGGAATCGTAATGATGGGTCGCGCGCTTTTCGTTTTTCACTGTAAACACCAGGAACAGTCCTACGTGTTTCGTTAGTCGAACATGCGACGCTCCAAGCTGCGTAAACGATCAAATTACAATGACACGTTGAAGCCTCCGATGGAAATTCTCCATTGAAATTCTGTATCGGACGACCGGTTGCTTAAAAGTGAATTATTTATTTCGAAAACGAATTATTGCCGCGCCACCGTACACCGCAATGCAGCTTCAGGGTTTCGCCTTAAACAAAATAGAAGCATCTCGTGCATAGGTTGCCAAAGCACAATAATTTATATTATTAACACGTCGACCACTGGATCATAACTAGACCGCGGATTTTATGCATTTATGACAGAAACGAGTAGGTGCGATTCGAAACAGTGAAAAGATTAAAGGTGTTTAACAATGTCGATATACCATTTTTAACATATAAAAATGATCAATGAGCGAAATAAATTTTTACTTGGCTCCATAGATTGCAACTGATGAATATAGATTTTATTTTGCATAAAGATCCGCAGTCTAAAAATCCCTCAAGATTAAAAAATCTCTAAAAATTATTGCAAAGGACTTTATTAACGAACTTTCTGAACATTAATGTAAATACGTGAGTAACGAAAGTATTCGAACGCCCTTTAAATCAGTATAACTTTTTTTTTTTAAGTGAATCAAACGACCTGACTTTTTTGAGAAGTTAGAAGAATTGGTTTTCCAAATGATGTGCAAAAAAGATATTGAAAAAATTGCAATTGGTAAGAATTACATGAGAAAATAAAAATGGCACTTTTCACAACTTTTTTATTTGAACCTGTAGTGAAAATTTAAAATATGCGTTTTGTAGATATATGTTAGTTATATACATGCTGCAAATTTCATTGAAATCGATTAATATACACACGAGCTACAACTAGTTAAAAGTGGTGGAAAGCGTAGATTTTCACGACTTTTGGCCAGTTTCTGCTTAAAATCCTCAGATTCTAACATATTTTGATACGTGCCATTTTTATCTGCGTCAGCCGATTTCGATGAAATTTTCAGTACGTGTATAACTAACAGAGATCTACAAAACGCATATTTTAAATTTTCATTACAGGCTCAAATAAAAAAGTTGTGAAAAGTGCCATTTTTATTTTCTCATGTAATTCTTACCAATTGCAATTTTTTTAAAATCTTTTTCACACATCATTTGGAAAACCAATTCTTCTAACTCCTAAAAAAAGTTATACTGAATTAAAGGGCGTTCGAATACTTTCGTTACTCACTGTATTTACTTAATATAGAATATCGTACATAGAAGCTTAAAGATTCATTAAAAAGTTATTAAGATTAAGATTAAAAACATTAAGATTAAAAAGTATTACTGTTCGGAGTTTTCACGTATCGATTTCGATACTTACATCGGTATTAATTGAAAGAAGAATATATGAATGTTACATCTGTTTTCTGACATGAGTTTTTTTTTCACCGAAAATGGCCATTCGCGACACTGTGCAACCGGGCGTGCGCGATCGCATTCGGAAACGCGTCGCGGGTTCCATTTAGTAAATCATTCCATTAACCGCTCCAAAATATTCCCTCGCGGAGTGGTCAAGTATGGCCGACTTTAATGACCGTGCTTAAGGGATGAGATGGACGAACGGGTCATTTCGCGAGGACATTTATAAATGACATAGCAGCGGGACCGGCGCTATAACCCGACTTGGCTGGCGCCCTGTTCCGGCCATAGAGGAAGCGGGGGTTGCGACGCCACGGGAACACAGGGGGCTCGAATCTGAATCGAGGAGGGAAACTCTGAGGATAGTGGTTTTAGATACATACCCGTGTACATAGTTGCAGCACACAGACGCCGGCCATGCACATTCGGAGGTTGCTTGGTAATGGCTTCGGTTTATTAATGACCGGTCAGCTGAGTTAGCAACCAGCGTGTATTCCACGCGAGCCGCTACCCCTAACGCACGCCCACTTCGTTCGGGCGCGATTGCAAAACGCGCTCGGACAACGATCAGAGTTTCCACGGATGTGTAAGGACGCCCTGTACACCTCGAACCAAGAGCTGCGCCTGTTCTACGATATTTTGCTGACAGCCATTGTCCATCCACGATTATTTCCTAATTTTTGAATGTGTCTGTACGGATTTTTCAACCCTCCCGTGAGATACAATTGAATTTCTACCGTTTCGATTTTCTTTAACACCGGATTTACAAGACACCGTCAAAATGTGCTAACATTTTTAATTTTAAATTATTAACATCCTAAGGATGCATACAAATTTATTTCTTTGGGTGTATATTATTTTTAAAATATTGCTAAAAATGTGGGTAGCACGTTCTTGTTACTTTCATAAAGTAATGCGAAGTAGGCGGGAAATTGTAAACTGGAAACTGTACTTATTATATAAGTAATAAAAAATATAAGTATATAAAAAAATTGAAAAACGATTTAATGGAAAAAGAGGTGAAAAACGAGCATTGAAAAGCTGAATGAAAATCTCGAAAAAGACAGGAAAATTCTCCATTACGAGGCTAATTAATTTTTCGAGACAACAATAGCAACGCTGGAGGGGTTACAGTGTTGGGGCTGCAGAGGAACTAATTTTTATCGAGTATTACGATCATCAGACTGTCGAACATTTCCTCTCGATACTTGCTATTTACTCGAAATGATTTAGATCCTTGCCAAGCTGTTCCATACACCCTCTATTTTCTTCACAGCCCAAGAAAAAGCGACAAACACTAACATCCACCCGGGTGATTTCTCTTCGGTGATTAATGATTATGAGTTGGGTATATTAGATCCTTACTATGTAGCCCCTGCGAAGTATCCAGCTCCTACGACCACAAATTACCCGGCTATGTCTTGATTGCTCTAAGAAATATAGAATTCCTACCATTACTGCCTTCGGGTTCTCTCTATCAGATACATATATCCTTTACTCGAACAAATCCATTCTGCTATTCAGCCACTGAACACAGGTCGTTTCAATATTTCAGTCGCAGAGTGTAATTACTTTACAGAAACGCTAATAGTCATTAATATAGCCATTGTATATTAATAATATTGCACTATTATTATATTAAATGGCGATTATATGTTAATAATATTGCCAATATTATTATTAATAGATATTAAAGAACGATTACGTATTACCAATATTGTCATTATTATTATTAATCAATCTTATATAGCGATGATGCATTAATAGTATTTCCAATATTATTACTAAATATTTTATAGCGATTATACGTTAATAATATTGCCAATATTATTATTAATACATATTATATAGCGATTATATATTAATAATATTGCCAGTAATAATATTAATAAATATTATATAGCAAATATACGTTAATAATATTGCCAATATTGTTATTAATATATATTACATGGCGATTATATATTAATAATATTGTCAATATTATTATTAATAAATATTATACAGCGATGTCATACTAATAATATTATAAAATATTAAAGAGCGATTATATATTAATAATAATATTGATAATTTTATTAAATTTTTCATAATTATATTTTGTATTAATGAATATTATACAGCTATTATATATTATTAATAATATTACGAATAGTACGTTATCGACGATCGAGCAGCATCGGAGAAAGTACTGTATGCGCAGACGTTAGTGGGTAGAATAGCAGGCTGAGAAAATCGAAGGCGTTCCTAGAAAAGGAAATTAAATTGGACGGACAGCATCAAGCTCCAGACTAATAAATCATTCGTTCAGCGACACCACACACCTGAGACTTCCGTCAAAATTCGCGGCACACGTGTCCCGAACAGGCTGCGTTGCATTTACAGGGAAAATCGTCTGCACGGATAAGTGACGCGATATGGCAGCTTGATCAGGTCGAGCACATCGCGCATATTCATTGGCCACGTCTTTCTAATGAAGCTGGAATACTCTACAGGCGGAGAGGAGATTTCTATCGAGCGATAGGATTGATGTCGCCGTGAGAATTTCAGATGAATAACCTTGCATTGTGACGGCACAATGACACCACAATCGTTTGCCAGTGGGGCCTTACCGTTATACTGCTTCGCCACGTTCCGCATAGCAATTTCTTCTGCTTTTGCCTTCTCCTTTTCTTCTTCTCCTTCTTCTTCTTCGTCTTCGTCATCTTCTTCTTCTTCTTCTACTTCTTCTTCTTGTCTGCGCAGCTGCTGTTTTAAATATGCAATCTCGTTTGTTTAACCTTCTAACGGGCTCTACGCGTCCAACAACAGCACACGAAATTTAACGTCGAAAATGTTATTATTCTATAATGTCTGAACTACCAAGGCTTTTCCGTTCCACTTTTTTATTTTACAAAAACGAATTATTTCACAATTTAACTTTCAAATCCAGACCTTTTCATCTGAAGAAGCTGATATAATCTTTTCTTAAACGTAATTGTATATTAAAAAGAAAAAATCATTTCTTTAGAGAATTAGTAGTACTTAAAAATTAACAATTCTTCGAATATAATAAAATTTGAATGCATGTTGAATTTGTTAATTTTTAAAATATATAACATACACATGAAAATTTCGACCTTTCATTTTGTAATACTAAAAATATGGAGTTTCGTTGCTCAATATTTTCATTTTTATTACTCAATTTTGTAATCAGCAATTACTATGCATTTCTGATTCGTTAACTTCACAGCTTTATTTGCTGACCACAGAGTCAAGTAACGAGCTCGCTTAAGTTTCACTTGACACGAGAGTTAACGAGTGTCTGACCTTAAAATGCACATTCTCCTATTATGTTGCAGAGCTTTGATTAGGTGAATCAGCTGTGGATCTTGTTTTATTAACAATTCAACTGTTATAAATTGAAAACAGAAAATCTCTGTTGCCAAGCTTCGGTGCACCTACACAGGTACACGTAATTTTTAAAGTGGAAATACTAATTTAATTTTGATTGAGAATACACTAATACATAGAGTGCGAATTCTATGCGTTTATGGCGAAAATGAGCAGTTGTAATTTAAAGCAGACAGACTAAAAATATCTAAGTACATTAATATGCTAGTGCCAACTTATTAAGATCATTGAATAAAGAAACAATTATCTACTTGGCTCCTCTTGCTCATAATTGAAGCAAACAATTTTCATTTTGCAATGGAAAACTATACTTTGTAGTCGAAAGTCAAAATTTCATTTTGATCGTTAACTTAAACAAGTTTTCGGTTATTGTACCAAGCACTGAATGATATTCAATGGATAGTAGGCACTATGACAATAGTAAATAATTCTTAACTTTTAACTAGGCGTGGGTTAGGTTAATGTAAAAAAATTCCCACAACTTGAAAACAGTAAATATCCTCTAGAATTAACAACGAATTCACAGTTTAACGAAAACTTGAATTAAGTATTGACAATAGCGACGCATAACACTGATGAAAAGAAGTCGCAACAGAACGAGAGATTTTTGTCATATCGTGGCCAAAGTAAAATTAGATTCGACACAATATTGACACATCGGTGTGTCTGTGACTTTAAAGTTACGTTACAGAGGGTTAACAATTGTGTGAAAAATCGCACATTTCCCCGAGTATTAATCGACCCTAGGAAAATTCGTAGGGCAGGTAGTAGAAGGGTTAATGGGAGTCAGCAGAAGGTTCATAACAGGACGAAAACATTCCCGAGAAACCGAGCGAGCGCATGAGTTGCAGACGATGCAAATCGATTCGGGAGAATCATCCAAGGCACGACTCGCCACCGGTTGCCACCTCCTTCTTCAATCGAGGCATCTCGAATGTTATTGTCCTGGCCTGGCCGACAGACTAATTAGGAATTATTTACCGTCGACGACGTATTTGCGAGCATCGCGCTGCCCGCACGTCCGTCGGCCTGGGCTCGCGTTTTAATTTGAACACGAAGGGCGTGGACTGGAATGAAAAGCGGAAGAACCATCGGACCCTGCGTATGCCGGAGACGTTTCGCTGGATCACGTAGATATCGCTCGTTCCCGGTGCCCATCGTAAATATAGTAAGTGGCGCCAGATATACTAAATTCGGTAGCGCCGCGTATTCGACCTACCAACTCATTTACATTTCCACGGTTCGATTAACTGACCTAATTGCCGGCCGTACAAGAGACATTCTCATCCAATGTCAACGGCGGAAATATCGGATGAATTTTTCAAAATCAACACTTGCTTCAATTAATTTCTATTAATTTGTTTCCCAAAAGTTTGTAAACGTTCCTTCGTGACAGATAAAAAAAGAATTCTTTAGTCTAGACTTTTGAAGAGAAAAAAAGTATTAAATGCTGACACGATTTCCATCAAATTGATTCGATAAATTTAAGAATCACGCGATATATTGTTAAATAAAACTAGCACAGAATGATTTAGCTTTTCATTGATCTTTTGGAAACGTTCCAGGAAGAACTCGTTGCCATGTAGTTTTTATTGTACCGATTCTCAGTGAGAACACTTTTTGAAGAAGCCGCAGACGGTAACAATTGTTATCATAAATATTAAACAGGAACAAATATTTGGTTAAACGAAACAGACAAGCTTTGAACGAAATCCTTTTAAAAATAAGAGACAAGTTTCGATCCCCGAGTTTGAACAATTAATCTGGTTATACAGGGTGTCTCATTTTTAGCTCTGTCAACCAAAATTTTATTCACACGGATACAAAAAAATGTTAACTGTTAGCCGTATGAAGCTCAGTACATTTGATACTCTATCGATTCACGAAAAGATCCCGTTTAAAGAAATATTACTGTTCGTAAAATCTTGGAAAACGTGACCTTGAGATGACTTTCCCCCACAAAATACGGACCTGTGTACTCAAAAGTGTAAAAAACAATAGCAAGTTGGGCGAAAATAATATATTATCAATAAGTTCGAGCAGAATTTATTTTACGGAAATAATTGTTTATTTCGAGTCCGGATTGAATGCGTCGTTCTGTTCCCACTTGTGCAATTAAATCCGCATATCGGGTCGCGCAGAAAATGATCGAGACGAGGTAATTAGACGATAAGTGGTGGATGTCACGGGCCAGCTTGGACAGCTGAAATTAATACACAGATTATCCAGGGTACGCTCGCGTTTAGGCTGCAGAACCGAGGGCCGCGCGCCTAATTCGTGTCTTCCTTCGCAACTTATAATTCAAGCGCGCAGACTGGAACCGAACTGAGCAGAACTACGGTAACTTGCGCAACGGTAATTATACACTTCAGCCCCGTTCCCGCGCGCTACCTGTCCGTCTAGCTGGTTGCCTCCGCGCCCTTAAATTTCGGTTTATTTATGTCTCGGCTGATGGCTTCACGGTGCCTTCGTCCACTCGGTCCTCGGATGAATCTTGCCGAAAGAAACCCCTTATAGCACGCTGATTTTATAAACCCCTTATAGCACTCCCCCATTTTGGTGGACGTCCACTTTCCGACAGTCAGGCCCTCGAGTCGGAAATACTTTTAAATTTTTCATTCTACATCCAGTAATTCTCAGAAATAGCAATTAAAGTAATCGTTCCGGTAGTCAGCCATTTGCCTTAGGCAAATATCGGCGAAACGTAATTATAACAGAAGCTGGAAGAATTCATGACAACGGGGGGAGCAGAATCAGAAGTAATCCGGAAAAGGAAGCTTGACAAGATTTAAGAGGCAGGTCTGGGAGCAGTAATTCTTATAACAGCATTAAAACAAAGCACTTTAATTTACCGCACTGTAGATTTCATTCCTTGTGCTCAAATAGTCTGCGTCGACTTCCATCTTCGCGTGCCTTATATAGGGCTGTGCTAAAAGGTTCCAACGAAAACTTCGGGAATCCAATCTATTAGTGCATTTCTAACTAGGTGATGCGCTACGAACGAGAAAGTTATTTTTTAATTGTGTCATAATTTCGGACTCTATGCATCGATAACAAAAATTAGTGAAATACAAATCTGTGACTGTCGGAAGAATTTCGAAACACTATCACGTTATTATTGGCACACTAAAATGACCGAACGAAAGAATACGTGTCTATGAATTTAGTAAATAATGTTCAATTTATACGCAAAACAATGTTTCCAACCTCGTTGCTACAAATTCATAAGATTATAAATAAAAGAGTTGGTGTACTACATGAATGAAAAGTAAATACTATTAGTGGTTTTGGATGTCTATAGAATTTTAAGTAAGAAAAATAGTTTATAAAATATTAGGGTAGGTACGAGATTACGATTTAATCGATTTAATGGAACTGTGAATAATCTTTTGCATGAAATTCACTGAGAAAAAGTTCTTAAATATTCTTTTATATTTTACCAAGAAAGTTTCTAATTCGTCTGTCGCAGATTTCATAAGTTCGCGAGTTTAATAAAACTGCGAGGAAATTAACGAAATTGCACGCTTGGAAATATTGGGAATATTGCGAGGTGAAAGTATTAGGTTCGCCGCATTGTACCTCTTGGTACACTTCGCGCACGCGGTGAGAAACTACATCGAGCTCGGCATTACCAAAACTTTCCGCGATTTATGTTACAATTATTCGAGCCGGCCATATTTCTTCCACGCGCCCGACTGCAATCGCGTTGTTCTCATTACAATGTTCTATTCGCAACACCTCCCACGAGAAATTAATTTTGTACGGCTGCTCGCGTTTTACTAAGTTCGAGAAAAGGGGCCGTGTTAGTCCTCCGGAGAATTATAGTTCTAACTTGTACAATTATGACTTTATAATTCGGTCTCTCTCTGCTAACTGTCCATTATTTCTAATATATATCCTTTAAATCTTTCAATTGATTCTTCCTGGCCGTTAAAAATAACAAAAATAGACTTGATTCTTTCATAATAAACTATTCGAAAAACAATTACTAAATACAGCGGTACATTAATATTCGATATTTAGGGTATCTGATTTATCTCGGTTACCCCAAATTAATTTTATTTCTGATGACGCAACAATATCAAAACACTAATACCTAAAAGGAGATATTAATGTTAAACCTTCCGAAAATTAGTGACTTATAAAGACAACAATTTAGTTTAACTAATCTCCGGACCTTTATACAAAATAAAAAGTTTTTGCATCAATTGTAAGACAGGAGCTGAATAAAAATTTTATATGTTCCACTAATAATTTTAATGTAGTGAAAATAATATGTCAATACCATTTTAAATCGTAGGTACTTATTTTTGTCATGCACGCATAAAATCCGGAGTCTGGATTTTAAATGGAAGCGGTTCTGGAAAGAAAGCACTTTTATAATTTCAATTATTTTAAAAGCAACAGCCTGGAACCGGTGATTTAACCGGCGGTAGTAGGTTCAGTGGTGAAATACATCTTCGACCACTTAAACAATTAAGGAGTAAATTGATCCTCGAATCTTTCACTGGTGTCGTAGTTCCTATATCGATAGGCCGAGGATATTCCAGCAGAGCCTGTTGGATAATTAGCCACGCCGGGCGCTGGCATCGTTCAGGAAAATTGTCAACAGGGTTTCGGTACAAAGCATCGAGTATGCGAGTATTATACCCGTGGCGTTGCGGTCGGAGAAGGGCACGTGATCGTCGGATTTTCGTAGCAACAAATCCCGGCATACCTGGCGGAGCCTCGTCGAAGAAGCGAGAAGAAGAGCCTGCGGGATAGGGAGAGCCGCTAAGTGACTAATTAATCGGCGATACCCTTTCACCGCGGTGTTATTAATGCCCCTGAAAGTAATACACGCGCCGTGGTAGACCATTAAAACGCCAGAGGTGAATTTACAAGTCGCGGAGCGCTTAGTTTACGACGATGCGCTTAGGCCGAGTAGCTCGAGGCGTTGGCAACGATCCCTGTTTTCTTGTCGCGCGTTCCTGAACGCTTGACACGTTCGAACCGGGCCGAGAAGACAAGGCCACGGCCCTGGGTTCCTTCACCGTGAGGTTTTCATGCCGTAATATTATCGCTTGATTAGACGCTTCGATCCCCCGTCACCTTCCCGCTCCAACACCACCTTTAACGCCTGATTTATCTTATCCGACATTTTTATTTCGACTCCTCGGGAACTGCTCGAACAACACGTGTCTTAGAGTAGAAATATTTTTGAAATTTTTTGGGGCTTGTAGGAACCGTAAGAAGTTAGTTGACGACGTTATGTCTGTTTCTAGAACCTCTAGATGTTCCGCTGTACTTATTTTGTTTATCTATGGCAGGGTATCCCAAAGTACCATATTTCCTTGGAAGAGTTAATTCCTGAGGTCATTTCAAGCAACTTTTTCCTTTACGAAAATCTTCTCCGAGGCTTCGTTAAGGAGTTATTAACAAAAGAACACGGACCAATCAGGACGCGGCTACAGTGGACGAACTCCCGCTCGGCCAATGCGAACGCCGCGCTCAGCGGGACCTGCGCCGGGGCGGGGTCCGCCTGCTTCCGTCGTGCCCTGATTGGTCCGTGTTTTTCGTCACTAACTCCTCAACGAAGCCGCGGAGAAGATTTTCGCAAAGGAAAAAGTTGCTTGAAATCTCCTGAAGAATCGCCCAGTTCAATTCACTTTGCCAATTTCACAGTCTAATGATGTATAGTACTGTAGAAATTATTAGGTCGTCCCATAAGTTCGTGGATATGTTTATATTATTCACCATTGAAAAGTATTTTAATGAAAAACCGCAGAAATTTTTAGTGACGGTATTATGTCTTTGCCAAAAAGGGTTACTAGACTACGTATCTTTATGTAAAATAAAAATTGTTTGCATCGATTACAAGAAATAGAAACAAAGTAGAATGTTATTTCTTAACTCGCTAATTTTAATAGACGAGAAATAGTATATTGACATTTAAAATTTGTTTAATTTTCCCACAATTTCATATTTTATCTTCTTTATTTTAATGTAAATGCATAAAGATCCGCAGTCTAGTGATTACATATTTTATTTGACCGAGTATGACCGTGTGTATGTTAGGAATACTGTAATGACTGGAATACTGAACTCGGGAGTAATTTCTAATTGTTATACGTAGAAAATACCGTGTACAGAATGAAAGCCGAAATTTTCATTCGAATGATTATGGGCTTGCACTATTGACCGATTCCGGTGACCATGTGCTCTTTGCGACTTCGGGAGAGAGGGCAGACGTCGATAGCTCGCTTTCAAGCGTCGGAGAATTGAAAGTTCGAACGTCCCCAAGCGTTCGAATTCCCGTAAGAGATCGAACGTTACCACGAGGCACGCGAGCTTTACTAGGTTCGAACATCGTCGTTCGAAACTGTTCGGTTTTTCCGTGTTCGAACTCGCTGCTCGCCAGTACAGCGTTTTATGGAAATCATTATTCCAAAGAACAATGTAACACGTGCTGTCGGGCACTCTGAAGTATTCAACGTTGTTAATATTTTTATGCTAATCGAATTTTTATTGGCCACCATACGAAAAATATTTCATTGTCCACGTGAAAAATAACGTTGTCCCCTATAGCGGACATTTATGTGTTGCTAAATATATTATTGCTACTTGCAGACATCGATACTTCTTAAAAGAATAATAAAAAGAATAATAAAAAGAATAATTTAAAGAAATAAATAAAAAAAAGAATAAATTTAAAGAATAATTAAAAATTTTACTTACTGAAGGTTTAGTAGGCAACATTGTTTTGCATAAATTTTTAGTTCGAAAGTATAGACCGGTTCAATAGTGAACAAAATGTAAAGTACAATATATGTATAATAATAGTGTATAAAAAAAACATTGAAACATTTTGCAGCGTTTCCCAACGGAAAGCTACCTAGGTTTATTAAAAGCACAGTTGCAATTAAAAAATTCTTAATTCGTTTATTCTAACGTGGAATACCAATTTTGATTATTCAATGAAGTATGAATTACAGTTATACCATTGATTACATGCTGAAGTTTACCAGTGGTTAACTTAATGCGCTTCAGACAAGTATTCAAGAAAAAATAATAATTTTATGTTGTTTTTAAAACACCGGAACGATTAACGCAGGAAAACAATTTTGTATCACTTTACTTTCCCAACAGTTCATGGCGTTATGAGCTTGTAGTGTGGCACGGCTAACTATCGGAACGGTCGATGTCCGGGTTCTACCATAAACCAACAGCGTTTCTTTTCGAAATAAAAATTTTTTACGACGCCATTGGATTCATATTAAATGTTATACTTTACGTTCGGGGGAGGTCGTAAATGGCGAAAGAGAACACTTTATACATTGATTTCTTTATCTTTTTGTTCGAAATACTTTCCGAGTAAAAAGTTGAAAGAGAAATGCCACGGATTTTTTATGTTAAGGATACATTGTGTCGAAGAAGTGAAAAAAAACGTCACGAATTTATACTGCAATTCTGCTCTCCGTCGCGGTATTTTCTTGAAAACTATTAACCCTTAGCACTCGAATGGCGAAAATATTTTTGACATTATTAAATTTGTTTGTACTTAATAAATTACTAAATACTTTAGTATTGTACGAATAAACTGCACCATATGTATAACATGAAAAAATATATAGGAGGGAAATATTCTAGGTTGGAAGAAATGTTGCATTTTGGAGTTAAAGTAGCTTCGAATGCAAAGGGTTAAATATTACAATTGCACAATTCTCTTTTTTCATGTATGCTTAAAATATGTTAATATTGTGGGCTTCACTGTGAACTTTAAAAATCAAACAAAAATACTTTATATAGTTAAAAGTATTTTATAAATGGAATTTATGCTTCATAAATTGGGAATTCTTTCTTATCTTCTGGAGATCTAGACAATTGATAACAAAAAAATGGTTCTTTATTAAATGGCACTATATGCTGCTAAAATATGAAATTTATAACCCCGTAAGAGGCTCATTTGTTGCTCAGCTGCATGTTGATCAGCTGTCAGGACCTCGAAGTGGCAGATCTTATCTCGTGTCCAATACGTTGACCCACCGAACTGGACAGCACGGGTCAACCATTGATCGGCGACCCCTAACTTTTCGAGGGCAACAGATCAATTCGTACGAGTCTCGATCCATTCAGTCTGCTGACAGTCATCTTCCCTTGCAAGAAACGACAGTCTGCTGATTTTTAAGCAGACCTCCGCGAATGTGTAATATTTTCTCAGGAACAGTCTATTTAAATCGTCTAGAATAGATTTAGATAGTTTTTAATATTCTTATAAGAAAAGCACTCGAATTTAACGTTGCTCCATTCTTCATTTACTTCTTAGTATTTTAATGAAAGGAAGTTTACTAGAAAAAAGTTAATTGAATTAAAAAGCGTGTATTAAAAAAGCGGTGGTGAGGGTAGTCCTGCGACATTTATCGTCCAGGCCTTGGCGACATATACAGAGAAAACACTATATTTTTGTGGACATAGATTTTTCTACCTTCTACTTTCATTTATTTCTCCTGTTCTGTTCAATAGAAAATTCTGAAAAAATTCAACAATATCATACCAAATAGCGGACATAATCGTGAATTTTTTCAGAATTTTCGCTCCTAAATTCAAACATTCAAACATATATCGCGAAAAGACTGCACCGAGACCCAGCAGCGTTTTGACGCGTAGTCGAAGATTCTTTTCCAAGATTTGTTTAGAAAAGTGTCGCGCCCGATTCCCCGGTAACAGCTTGGAAATGTCGCAATGATAACACGAGTCGAATTGGCGAGCAGCAGGCTGGAGGATTTCCCCGCAGAAAGCGTCGGCATCGAGCCGTCCGCGATGACCGACAGCCGGATCCATGAAAAATATAGAGCGAGAGCGAAATTCCACGTGCGTTCCACTTGGCTCGATTAGGTCAGCCAGTGTGTGTGTGTAGCGTCGCGAGTCGGCCGATTTCGTATTCCGTGGAGGCGCTCACTTTCAATATTTCCTTGCCGCTACCCCTAAATCCGTGCCTCGGTGCCACGCACACACACACACACACATATGCACGTACACTCGCGAAAAACACCCCCGCGTTCGACCGCTTATCGATGTTTTTCGGGGAAAAGGCACAGGGGAGGGGTCATTTCCACGGGAAGCTATAAAGTGACACTTCCCGCTTGCAAATATAAACTTGTTCGCGGTTGATAGAGCGAATATTACGAGCGAGGAGAACGATGCCGGTGAGAGAAAAAGAACGAGAGAGGGGTAGGGGAGAGAGGGGTGGTGGAGGGGGAGGGGAGAGAGCGCGGCAAAGGGAGACGACACAGAGAGTCGAACGGATATGCGGGCTTCGCCCATGGGAGTATTACGGATTCAAGGTGAGTAGGGGTCCCACGGAGTAACCCGAGACATCACCGGGGTAATATTTCCATATTCCGATATCGAATAAATGGATCGTTGGCGGGCGCGCGACGCAGGCATAAATCCTCCGGCAACCCGTCATGCATCACCGCTCGCCCGAGAAAGCTTCGAACTCGAGCGGGGGTGGCAGGTGGTTTCTTCTCTGTATTCGTTAACTATGCCACGGGATTGTTCTTTGCGTAATGAGGCTGCTCCTTAGCCCAGCATTTCGCTACAATCCACCGCAAAAACCTGTCACAGTTATGTCACTCGTGTTCTTTACCGGATACCGTTCCTCGATCCCTTCTCCTCAGCTTCGAACCTACGAGTACAGTTTTACCACTCGCGATTTTTCTCGTAAAACTATTGCCAACGTGTGCCCGACTCTTTTCCGAGTCAAACGATACCAAACACGATACAGTTTCGATCATGTTTACTCGTTTAATCCACGATATACTGGAACCTCGATTATCCGAACTGGATAATCATCTCTAGGCTAGTTAATTTCTATTTCAAAATTTTTCGCGAAACAGCAGACACTTGAATTTAAATATTGCAATTTTCTATTGAAAAATAATGTGTTGGATTAAAAAAATCCTAGGTCCACTTTTGGTTTTAGATAAAAAGTTTCGAATTTTCTCGTGAAAATTTTGTACATGCCTTCTTTTAATTGGCAGTATTATAAATAGGCCGCAGATGTTTTTGCAATTTTCGATTTTTGTCGGCAAATTTTAGGAAAGAAACAAATTCCAATTTTCAGTAGTACCTTTATAGATCTGAAATAAATAAGAGTCGTGCTTAATTTTTGTGGGATTTTATATTGTAGGATTTCTTGAACATTTTCGGAAGCGATAAATGCATAAAAATCCGCGGTCCAATGATAATATACGTGATTTAGGGAAAGCAGAGTATTCGTGATGTAAACGTTCGACTGCGCGGCTCCGAAACTCGCGCGTTTCGTCTGATATGGATCAGCCGGGTCCGGGACGTGATTCGACGGTGTATACGTGATGCGAGCGGTGCACGGAGATGGTAGAATATGGCACGTGAAACATCGTATTCTGAGTTTATGCGCGCCAGTTCTCCGACCGAGTCAAGAATAACAATTTCATGTTTCACAAGCTGCGACTGTGTTGCCTGCCCTATCGGTAATGATTTCCCTCGCGTTCCACAATCAGAGAAATTACTGCATCGTTATTTCTAATGTCAGACTTTTGCACGTGTCCCGACACGTTTACTAAAATCGTTAAGCTGAACTTATTCCGACTTATGGGGGAAGCTCTGTAATTCGAAAATTTAATTAAAACATTTCATGAATACAGATGCTAACAAAACAGCAATATATTATTAAAATAACAACTTTTAATAAAACAAAAAAATATATCGTTATACCGCTTGCGTACTGAGCTTGTACGTTTTTAAAGTAGTATTTCATATTTTATTTTAAATATTCTCGCTGAAAATAATGGTTCGTATTCAATATAAGCATTTTATGAATGCAATATTGTATTTTGTGTTTCAGATTGTTAACTAGAAATATTTTATCTTATGATTCAGATCTTTGGACTACAAATATTTGATTTCACGCTTTAGATATTGCCAAAATAAAAATATTTTACTAAAATATTAAATAGTACCCGAAATATTTATTTCGCCAATTATTGTCCACCTCTGCGCTCAAATAATTAAGATTATTAAGCAAAGAAATAAATTCTTATTTAACTTCTTCTTTTATTTCTTCATAAACAATTAGTTTGAAAAGAGAGACTGTCATCAGCAGGTTTAAATATTCATTTTTCACAGCTGGGACATGTTTTGATATTGTACCTCCCTCAATTCCAGTAAATTCCGATTGGAAGAAGATTGTGTTCCACGCGGTGAAAGTTTGGCTAATTGATCAGTAGCGAAAGGCGAGATTCTTTTTGACGCGATTCGATCGCGAGACATTGAACACTGAACGGAGGGTGGCCTGGGCGACTCTGAAATATATGATCGAGATTCGAAAAGCCCAATAAAAGTGTAGGAGCTACTCGCGAGAGGAATCCCCCTTCGACGTTATGGCCATAAATGAAATAAAATGATATTTCTCGATAAGAAGCGTTCCCGAGTAGAGGAAAGCCGCTTTATTCAGGGGTGAACAAACACGTTGGACGTTGGTCAGACGTTCAGACGTGCCGTGGACGGGGAGCAGATCTAGAAGCAGGGGAATCTCCGAGCACTCCATCAAGTCGAAGGTGATTTTGGCCCGGACCCGACCGTATATCACTCCTACGCTTTCATAGCATACATATATCGTGCACATACCATTCGGGAAATATTATTTCAGCATCAAACTGCAACGTTCTCGCCATAGTACACTTACGCGGCCAACAATTGTCCACTGTTTTATTAGCTACATAATTTTCGATATATATTTCACAACTTTCAGTTTTCATTGATCCCTATTTCAGGTTCGACAACAGTGGATAATCGAGAAACACACGTCTCCAATATTAGGTGCACAAATTAATTCGTGGCTGGCCTAGTTAATTAATTGTAACTTTATTTTCAGTTCAGATCTTTCAAACGCTGTATTGAAAATTACGTAAAATCATTTATTAGATTTACTTGTTTCTAAAAAATCGATAAAACCACGAGGAAAGGGATACAAACTAATTTTGTACACCTAACCGATAATTCCCTTGAAAACAATTGACGTACGTGACAAATACAGAATGTCATCGAGTAAACATAATACAACCACGACGAACGAATTATTACAGTAAAATATTAATTTGACAGGGTATTGATTCTGTAACGCTATTCGTTTGCAATATTTACGTAGATAATTTACACAGTTCAAAGCTGTCTATAGTTCCTTCATGGAGCCAATTTTACTAAACAGTCTCAAATTAATAAATGTTCGACGAGAACAAGTTATTTGAGACTGTTTCGCGGGTAATAAATGTTTAATCTAAAATTTCAAAAATGCGAATTAAATAAAACTCGGAAGAATGCCATCGACAAAATGGCTGCCATGTCTACTCGGTTTAAGATATTTAGCTAAATTGACAAGTGCTACTTGAACGTCGCATAACAAGACGTACGAATGAATTTCTCCAAAAACATAATTTTACATAGAAAGAGAATGGTTGGAACCTCTTGAAGAAAATTTATTCAGATTGCAGGCAAAGGTGTGTTGGTGAATTGTAGACCGGTATGCGCGGGTATAGGCGTCAGGTTACATACGGTGCATTTGGACTGCATTTCGCTTGGACAGCGGAGAACGCAAGGGACATAACATCGAGTTTCTAACGAGAGCCTAATTTGATCTTAGCATCTGCCCCTCCGCGTGACGATACAAGTCGTTGATAATGCAAATATGCGCACGGTCACCGCGTTAATTATGCGACGATAGGAGTGTGTTGAACGGTTAATCTCGCGGAGATATATCCAGCCGGTCGGTCGCTGAAATAAAGATTCCGTTTGTATGGCTAAAGCGGCGTTAATTCTTTTCGGGCACACCTTTGGCTCATTTCTCGTCTACCCTCGATTAATCATCTCATTTAAGTGAGCCCCGTATCAGCCGCATCACGGCCAAGAATTTAACCACAGGGAACCCTATCTCGAGTTTCGTGGTTGTTACAAGGTGCGCGTTTTATGTGATTAATATAGTACTTGAAATTTTATGATTACGCCCGCTGTTCAACTACGTGCGATTATATTGGGTGCTTAAATTGAAATACTACAAGCTTCTTTTTATAACACGCACCGACGTAATTTTTTTTTTCTTTTTTCTTCTGAATGCCCATTCACGACGAAATCTCCTCTCCTGAATGAGAATCGAAATCGAATTAAGCATCGTTTACTATTCTATAACTGTTACTTCGCACCGGTACCACATTATACTTATAATATACATAATATTGCATATAATACACAGTGCATAATATACAGTGGATCCAACAATTTCCTATACTTAAACAAGAAAAGAAGCCGTAGTTTCTTCTGAAAACAAGAAATTTTGTTCAAGTAGTGTTTTGCTGAAGTAATATTTTGTTGATCTTTTATCTAATAGAATTATTCCTATTATATTTTACTTATCTATAACTGAAGTTAATTCTTTGTTTTATAACTGTTTTATAGCTTTGTAGATGCTATACTATATTACACACTCAGATACTGTACTATACTCTACAGGTAGGTATACTATACTATGCTATACAGTCTTATTACTGCATTTTAATACAGCGATGTTCACAAATTGTTACAGCCACAGTGTGAAAGATATTTTCAACTACAATGTTGCCAAATGTGTATTCTCAATTTTTAAGTGCGAGTATACCCTAGTAGCACAAAATATTGTATACACATTCATACAGTATTAAAAAGAGATTCAATCTTTTTTTAATATTCAAATATACATACAATATTTATTTTATATTAAGTAACAAATATTTCTTTTTAAATATTCAGAAAATATCTATTTCATGTTACGAGAAAAATATTTTTTTCTAAATATTAAATGAATCTTTATTTCATATTAGAAGTAGAATATTTTTTCCTAATATACATATAATATTTATTCAATATCATGAAAAAAATATTTTTCCCGTAATATATTCCCTCAAGAAGCAGTGCGCAGAAAGTAATACATATTCATAGTTTCTAATTTTTGTTATAACTTTTTCTTAAATTTGAAAATTTTATTGAATGTTATTTAACACTAGAACTACCGGATGGGTCAAAATGACTTCCTCCTAATTTTTTCTTTTAGAGATAGTGAAATTATAAATATGTTTCCATGAGAAAATTGTTTAATAAACTTCTCTATCGAAGTAGATATTTAAACAAAACTAATACGAAATCTAAACAAATCTTATTTTGTTGTTATTATAAGGCAATGTATGCCAGTTGCATTTAGTGCTTGGTCATTCTAGTGTTAAATATTGAATTTATATTTTTCAAATATTGAATTCACATTTTTTAGATATTTACTTTATATTTTTTAAATATCTAGTTTATATCTTCTGAATATTTAGCTTATACTTTTTAAACATTCAATTTATATTTCTTGTACATGTATACAATATTCAGATCCAATATTTTTCTCATATGAAAAAATGTGGCTTAACAAATATTTTTCCAATATTTGAAAAAAATATTTATCTAATATTATTGTGCTACTAGGGTATTTTTTAGAGAATAAAAATACTCGTAGTTTTATTTAAAAATTAGTTTTAATGTAAACTGTAATGTTGCTTGCGCAAGGGGCTCTAAAAACTGGCAATATGGTTGAGGCAGTGAAAGTTTGTAGGGTGCAATTACTTATGATGGACGGATAAAAATCTGGCTCTCGTATCGAGCGATCTTTAAATTTTCCGATCCCGTGACGGTCACACATTGTCGCGAAGCGAACGGTCAGCGAATTATTATTATCGTCATCCCCGTGGATCCTCGCAAAGACGGAGGTATCATATTTTCCGCGCGACGTGACCGAGCCCTATCCATTATTCTTTATCTCGTGGAGATATAAAAGAAATGCATTACTTATATCAAGATTGCTAGCCATTCCTTTTGCGCGAGATTCCTCTTACGGCCTCCTTCCGCTTGACCAATAGTGAATGATACGTATGAAACTCTTTATCAATCCCTAACAATTCCATATCTGGACGTCCGACCTAACAAGCAGGTTGTAAATTTCTTTCACCGTTATCTTTCTACCTCGAGCTGCCATTATCTTTTTCATTTCGCAGGATTTATTCGCCCCGAAGAGACTGTCGGCGTTACAAATTGTGTTAACCGGACGCGATTTTGTTGGCGGCTCGTTCTACGGAAGAATGAAACAATAGAAACTTTTCTTAGATTTTATTCTTTCTTGGAATCATTTTCTGAAACCTACTGAAACTATTAGCGTGGGGAATAAAATTCTCGTTTGTCAGAGTTTATTAATGTTTTATTACAGAAACTTTTTGCGCATTTATACACTATGCTATTTATTCTAAATCTGTCTCGTATTACAGGTTAATATTATCAATAATATTGTCATTTCTCCATTTTTATTTAGTCAATTTGTCTATTTGTAACTGATCTACAAGTGCATTTGATATTTATCCATCGCAATAATTTAAACGATAATTTTATGAAGACTAAAATAATAATAAGTAAAACAAAAGGAAATAATACACTAAACTATAATGCATATCGCCTGTGGTACTTATCCATAGAAATGATTTAAACGATCATTTTGTGAAAATAATAATAAGTAAAGCAAAAATAAATAATAAACTGAAATACGATAAATGCATAAAAATCAAATTATTGCATCATTTAAATTCTGTTCCCTACAATTCAGTTGAAAGTTCAAGCTACTTATTTATTGTTTTATGGCAGTCACTTGTCGTGTGAACGAATATGTTACGTAGCACCGTCTTCAATGATACATTTTGGGGTACAAATATTGAATGTAATGTGAACAGTTTTCTAACAAAGAGCGTAATATTCTATCACCTTTAAAGCAACCACTCAACTTCGAAATCACGTCTGCAAACCGTTTACCGGTTCTGATGTACGAAACCATTACAAGAAGTGTGTCGGCAGAGAAAGAAGGTAATGGCAGTCTCTTCGGCAGAAAATAATTTCCTATCTTAACGAAGCAGTTGCTTTACCGTTTACCAATACCGGATTTTGACACTCGTCGGAGGAAGCGTCGTTTCCTGGGTCCCCCTTTATTGTTGTTAATGAAGAACGTGTCGATCTAATGCAGAAACCATGTCGCAGTCATCGCTGACTTTACTTCTACCACTTGACCCCGTTAATTGTACGCTCGCTTCCGTTGCTTTTTTCTTTTCTTTACGATTCCGCAAAACCGTATATCCTTCACACGAACTATACCTCGAACGGATGTTCACTTGACAATTACTCATATTTCGCTTTTATTGCTCCACATGATCGTTGTTTGCGACCACTTTTCACATGCTGATCTCGGATATTGAAATTAAACTAGAAGCTTTGGTTAGTTATAATTATATTCCCTTTTACTGCAAAAATATGTAGTACTGGGACTTATTGGTCTACATCATTGGTCAACAAAATGAAAAGAAAAAATCAGAAGAACGTATTCTATTCAGTATGATTTTTGTGTGACTAACAATTGTTTTGGAAAAAATGTAGCTAAGGAAGTCTATTTTTTTTTAGGTTTTGCAGCACTGGAGAGAATTGTCAAAAATAATTAGACTGCAAATAATAAAATTCCAGCTTCACAATTATGTTTATATTTATTAAATTTACTTCAAAATCTGAACGAAAATCTAATAATGCAACGTATGCGTTCATAACCTCATATGAAGAGTAGTAAAAAATTGTTTCTTTTTGCGAATCAATGTCAAAAAGGATGACAAGATAGGAAAACGGTATTAATCGAATCTACATATTTTGGACAATATTCGACTACAAATAAAATAAATAAAATTCCGATTGAAATTCAAAGTGATCTAAATGAAAGAATTGCAACATCTTTTAATCTGCATCAGTATTATTTAATTTCAATGTACAGAATTTTAATTGCAATCGTATTAATCTAATCTACATATTTTGGAGAATATTCGACTACAAATAAAATAAATAAAATTCCGATTGAAATTCAAAGTGATCTAAATGAAAGAATTGCAACATCTTTTAATCTGCATCAGTATTATTTCATTTCAATGTACAGAATTTTAATCGTATTTGAAACGTGCAGTTCAACAATCTTATCGGCTAACAGAAACACGTTCTGACAAATGATCGCGTACTGCTGTTAGAACTAGTATGGTATAATTCTTCGAAACGCCTAAAATGTTACAAGAAAGCGCAGCGCTATTCTGTGTTTGGAAGTACAATGAGTAATAGAGACTTCCTGCACCTGTTCCTTCTAAGTTGGTTTATTGTCCTCAGTTTCTAAAACGGTCGGACATTGTTGTAGCGAGACCACGAGTGGAAAGGAAATATCGTTGTCCTCTCTCTCTCTCTCTCTCTCTCTCTAGCCCCGTTAGCATGATTATTAATCGCTCGGGCTTTTTCAACGTATTTTAAAAGTCGCAAGCGTGAAATACGCCGCATCCGGAAAGGGGAGCGTTTAAACGCGTAAACCGTTCGATGTCGAAGCGCGTGAACCAGAGTAATGATCAACCTTGAACTGCTTTGCGTGTCATTCGCGGCAGCACGCAGAAGGTGCACGTACCAAGGAACCAACATTAACCTCGGTGGTTAAACATTTAGATGATCCGAGAAAACAACACCAATTGATTAAAATCTCCAATAATTAAAGTGGACCGCTAAAGGCGATGATTTACAGTAATCCTTGTTTTAAAGTACAATAGCATTTTGTGTCATTCGCTGCAACGCGTGGAAGACAGACTCACCGATAAAGTAGCGAAAACCAACATTGACAACTTTCGTGCATTAAATATTCAGATAATCGATGAAACAGAACGAACAAATAGTTTATCAAGGATTTCCAATAGTTAAAACGGTGATTTTTCATACTTTTTGCTTGCAGACATTGACAGGTCTATCTGTACGAGATTTAACTGAGAATGTTAAAATTTTGCGACCAATATGAAGAATTAGTTGCAATTTGTTCCCGAGAAGGATAATATGTAACAAGAAATTGCAGGTGTCATAAAATTTGCAGGATATATACGAAATTTCAGAAATCACAAAATGGCAGGACATGTTAAAAATTTTTTAAATCGACACATTTTATTAATCAAATGACAATTATATTGTTAAACCTGTTGTCTCGCGCATCACTGTCGGTCTGACGCATTAAAGATAGATAGACCCTAACTGCAGTATTTTTGCCCCCACATCTTCAAATACTTTAATGTTCTAACTTGTTGCAATGTGACCAATGAACAGATTTATAACAATTTCCAAATACAGTTCCCTTATTTTCAACTTACTGAAATTATTGAAACAGATATAAATGTCTGCGTGGCTCCCGTATCTTGTAATATTGACAGAGACAATTTTTATTTCACGAACAGTTTCATAATAATTAGTAAAATATTTACATTTCAGAAAAAGTTGTACAGAAAAATCCGTAGCAACAGTCGAATTAAAAATTGCGATAGTTTTCCAAAAAATGCATACACTGTTTAACAAATCCTAACCTTCTGATTTTTCTTTCTTTTCAGGTTGTAATTAATTGGAAACGAGTGGACCAAGATTCGAACTCTGTAAAAATGTTTTTGCGCGCGTCCTGTAGAAGAGTAGCAAATCAGTAAAATGTCTCGAATCTTTGCGCAATCGTAAGCGTCAGTTATGGTCAATCTGTACTGTCATAATTGGGCGGTGTTCCACCACGTGCAAGCTAACATATCAGATAACCGGGGCTGAATTAAAAGCGCGTCGGCAATTACGCACCCCGACGCACGGGATCCGCTGCTCTCCACCGCGATAATTATTTCGCGAGAGCGGTTTTCGAGTCGACCCGGAGGCGCGATCGATCCCGATGATAACGATCCTTATCGAGAAGAACCGCATTAATCTACACGATCTTTATCGCAATTCTCTGGCGAATGTATGAAGCGTCCTCTCTGTAATTTTTACGCACCCCTTTAATTTATTATTAAGACGCCTTTTCAACACCTTAACAACGGCGGCCATTACGCCGAACACTTTCTATTGAATACTAAACTTATCTGATTCCCCTTCATCAAATGTGCTCGAAATGATTTGCATCTTGCCCGTGGAATCATACTAATAGAACGATCAATAGTGTTTTACACGGAGATTGAAATTGACAGTTAAACATTATTCGTGTTGTTTAAGAAAATATCTGTATTCGTACAGCTATAATATATGTATCGATAACTTAATTAGATATATTACATTACATTACATTATACATTACATTACATTACGTTATATATTACATTATATTATATTACATTATATAATACATTATCTATTACGTTACATTATATTGTATATATTGTTTATATTTACATTTTGTGTGTATTATACATTATATTGTATATATTGTATAGATTAATTAATTAGCAGGGTAAAATATGAAACGCGGTTTTTAATGTTTATTTTACTCCTGCTTCCCACAATCAAAGAAGAACATTTTCGTCTTGTATAAATGTCCGCAGTCTAATGATGATAATTACGTTTATTAAAAATGGTTTCGTAAGAGAAACGTAGAAAAGCCTGGAACTAGGAAATATCTATGGAAATATTGCAAATAAATAATAGTAATTATGATTTAGCATAATTTTGAGACTATGATTGAGAACTTTCTTAGTATTGGCGAATAAAATATTTGTCGTTACAGTCAAATTTTAATTTCTATATTTTATATTTATATGTTGTTGTATATTATATTTCATCCATTCAAACTTTTCGCTCCGTATAAATGTATTTATAAAAATATAATAGAAATAATAATATAAATAGAGTGTTCAATATTTTTGTCCCTGACTATAATTCTTATTTATTTAGTTATTTATTCATTTATTTTTTTATTTGCTTGTTATTGCTTTAAACCGAGTGGTGTACTATCTCTACATATGGCTTAAATTCTGATTATTATTACATTGAGAAGTTCAAAATCGGACATTTCATATGCACAGAGCCGAACAGTATAGGGGAGAGTTGCCAAATGCGTACTGGTCACCTAAATCGTACCACCTCTTTTATTTAAAAATTAATGCATTTTGATGCCTCTTGGTGGTAAAGATATGAACTTTTATTTATGTCGATAAAGTAGGACCAAAAAGTCATTCGCATGAAGTGTTGTTTTGTGAATGACAGAAGCACAAAGAAATCAGGCAAGTCTGATGTCAATTTTAAACGATTTTAATCGGCTGAATTAAATATAAATCTACAGTTTCTGTGGTAGTCTTATATATTTTTGAAAACTAGCTATGTTATATTATTTATTTCTATTTAGTTTATAAAACATGCTGACAATGTTTTAAACGTTAGCTTCAATTATTTAGCGGGACGTCTTTTTCCTAGATCGTACCACACTGTGGTTTCCTAAATCGTACCAGTACGATTTAAGATACTGTTATTCGAATTTTACCGCGAAAATAAACGATTTACAATATTTCAAATTTTTTTAGCATGGGAAAGTAGCTTACAGTAGCCCCTATAAAAAGGAATTAGTTGCAATGAAAACAAAACAAATGAACAAAGAAAAATTGATTTCACGCCTTCAACCAGCACCGCTGCTCCAGTTCTCGTAGAAGTGGAGAATGAAAACGATTGGTTCTGTTTTCTTTGCAATAATTCTTATTTAGAAGACATGATCCAATGCTTAAAGTGCCAAAAGTGGGTACTTGAAGCTTGTGGAGGAGTTTTGAAAAAAGACAATATTTATTATTGTCTTAGTTGTATTTAAGTTAAGTAATGTAATATTTCATTTTATTTTTATGTTGTATTGTATATTAAACTGAAATTAAACGCAAAATACAGTTTCTCTTATGATTTTTTTGTATCTTTTTAATCCAACACATGAGGTACAATTTTGGAAACCGGCTGGTACCATTTAGGATACCGGTTGCCTAAATCGTACTGTTTGCATGATCTTATAAAAGTGTTCATATCAGAATTATCCATCAATAAATATTTAAAAAATCATATTAAATTGCAACTTCGATAGTGAATACATGCAAAACATAATTTTTGCTCAAATTCCTACTAAAGAATATATAAACTGCCTTCGAAATTAAGTGGTACGCATTCGGCAACTCTCCCCTAATTGTATCAATGTCCCCAGAAATTGCGATCGTAACCATAGTTTGCGAGTCGAGCTCGCCCGGTTCCCAATTCCACACGTGTCGCGCGTATTTTCCCAAACGTGCGCGACCCGAGCGAGCTATAACCGTGCGAGCATAGTAGGAATCCCGCAGGGGAAGAACAGTAGCCACGTGTGCACTCCTCCGCAGGTATCGCCGGCACCAGCTGCACCCCGCTGCGAATGGTACCGGTATGAATAATATTCAAGGTGAAAATTAGCAGGCCCGGCCCGCGGTCGTCCGAGAGGGCACGTGCCCCGTGAAAACACGTGAAAGAGCGGGCTTAGCGCAGGTGAGGCTCGGCGCTAGCCCGCGGGGGTGTTAAATGAGATGCTGGCCGAAGAATAAGAGGTCAGTCAGGTGCAGGAATATGAATTAGAGAGCTTCGATTCGCGGGGCGAGCATGTGCGAGCACGGAACTGCGAGCACGAATTTTATCGGGCCTTGGCGGGCCCGAGCCCGAGCCCGAGTCCGAGCCGCGAGGCACCAGCTGCTCTTATCCGCATATCCACCAATCCGACCTCGCGCAACAACGCTCTTCGAGTTACTTTATCGTCACGGTTTCGGGCTGAGATAGCGAGCCGGCCCACCGGAAGTCGAATTTTAATTCCAACGACCGTGTAAAGGAGCTGGCCTGCGAATTGACCGCTCGCCCGCCCGCCCGGTGATATTTGGGAAGCAGTTCCTTTTGTTCTCGTTCTTCTCCTTTTTTTCCCCAAGCGCGCATGCGCCGCGATACTCGAGCAACGCTTATTTTGCTGATCGCTTATCCAGCCGCTTTATGAATTGGTTGCGTGAAAACACGGGTACACTGTGTTTGTCGGACTCTATGTTTATTTGACAGGATTTCCGCAAGCTTCATTTCTTATGCGGAATAAAAATATTCTTTTTGTATTTAACAATTGGTTTTTACGGAGCACTACAAGTGACTATTTTACATTACCTTATAAAAATATGAAGAATATATCTATCTTTTTAGCCATTTTTTTTTTTTTTTTTAGTAAGATATACCCAAAGAAATAAATATATTGACGAGTATATTCGTCATGTAAATGAAACCATTTGCATTTGATGTAGAGCGGGAAAAACCAAAAGACAATTAACCAATTACCTGTGTTTGACGAGCATACTTGTTATTGAAAAAACGGCAATATTTTGTGCTACGTACGAGTATACTCGTCATCAGTAGAAAGTAGTTACAATTTGTTGTGTAAATTGCAATTATAGCGGATACTAAAACATATTCGTGAATTTCAAGATGTTTGAAAAATTCCATATTATAACACCCGCACATACTCTGTGTTTGACGAGTATATTCGTCATGAGTAGAAAGTAGTTACAATTTGCTGTTTAAATTGCAATTTCAGTGGAAACTAAAACATATTCGTGAATTTCAAGATGTTTGTAATATTCCGTATTATGACACTCGCACATGCTCTGTGTTTGACGAGTATACTCGTCATCGCTCAATTTTTGCGACAGGTTTTAGGTACACATTTTTCAAAGAAGTCGCCGACAGCTAACTGATTAAAAATAATTAAGCACAGGAGTGTACGTTCTTAATTTCGACAATTCTGAACGGTAATTATTAGAGAACTCGTTGGTATAAAATGTTAACGCGAAGCATTTTTATTTAACTACGGCAGATTGGATATGATTGTGTGCCAAAGGAAGATGTACTCGCAGAGACATTAATTGAAAATTTTGGTTTATCTTTACACAAGTAATACTTTGTCCACAAATAAATTACGTAACAAAACGCATTAGCCTCAATATATACATACAAAACCATTTCAAGAGATAAATGAGATGGATAATAATGTAAAGCAACTAAGGTGAGTAATAAATTTAGCTTTATCAATGAGAAAATTATCTTTTAACTCATGAGGTCATCGGGTAACAATTTTCTATTAACGTTACTTTTCGTTTTTGTCCCAGATCCTAGTGTCCTGAACAAAATGCAATACTATTCTACCAACTCAGTATACTATTCTTGTAACTCAGTTTCTTCTACAACATTCGCATGATCTTTATTTTTTATTATAATTTTCACTTTGTGCGTAAGAGTCTAACCTAAAATCTTGAAATATGAAAACTTTTACTTCACAGAAATATATTCTTTAATGTATTCTTTAATATTTCTGTGAAGTAAAAGTTTTCATATTTCAAGATTTTAAATTGGACTCGTACGCACAAAGCGAAAATTATAATAAATAATAAAATATTTATAATAAAGGTTCCATGGAAAAAATGTATTTAGATAATGTTTTCTAAGAAAGAGAAACAGAGACAATCTCAGAGATCTGAATTATTTCCAAAATATTACAAACAAAAACCATATTCAGAATGTCAATTTAACCATAATAATCATTTGGTATTGTCCTGGTATCAAATAATATTTGTAGTGAATTCAGTATTTATGGCAATGATCAAGAACTCTTCGGGTACGAATGAACAAGGTACATATTCCTGTTATAAACAAATGTGCATTTTAATATTTCAGAGGTCCTGTTCATCAAAACTTTTATTTCGAAACTTTCATTTTTTAATTTCTACTAGAACTTAATACCGTCAGAACGCTTCTAAAAAGAGTTTCAAACTCTGGCAAAAAGTTTTCGGAACCCGTTCCCGATCCGCTGGTAAAAACGTCGGGCCGACCATAACGTCGATCGGCATTCGAAAAACGTTTCCAAATCGATCCACATTTCTGCAAATAATGTAACGTTGCAGCACAAGCTGGCCTGCAATGGAAGCGAAACAATATTCGCGGACCGGCTTTCTATCAATCGAACAACCCCTCAAAAGCAAATATACGGTTGATAGCAGCAACAAAAAAGGAAGGAAAAGAGGGGGAGGTAAAAAAAAAAAGAAAAAAAAAGAGTTTCGCATTCGCGTGTCCGGCCGGTAAATTTCCAACCCACACCCAGTCGCGTCCGCAACTGGCCGCGCGTAATCGTAAAAAACCATGGCGGTATCGGGCCCCCGACTATATACGTCAATATAAAAATCGAGCTGTCACGTGCGTGCACCGCCAGCGGATTTGTTAAGGTGCAGCAGGTTCATAAATGGCTGCCCCGCCTCATCCGCTGACCTGTCGCCTGCGCGCAAAAGAATCGGCCGGAAGCGGCCGATTTGGCCTCTTTTAACAAAATGTTTGCCCCGACCTCGCTGCCGCATATTATATCGGGGACCACGTGAGCGCATCGAGCACGAGCATTAAGCGCAATTATGCGAGGAATAGGCACTAACGTGACTATGGGCTCTCGTTAAGCCGCGGCCAAAGCCTCTTAAGGGCCTTGGCGACGAGTACAGGTTACTCTATGAGGGCAAGCCTAACCAGGTGAGATCGAGTGGAACACTATGCCCGGATCGAATAGATGAAATTCATTTATCTTTGCATTTTTATTCCCCGATCGGCCGTAACTAACGCCGCACTATGGACCTTATGAGCCTGTCATTACAAAAATTTACATAATAATATGTTTCTCGGAGTCAACATTTTATACCAGAATTACTACCAGCAGGTGTTACATGGAAACTCATTCTCTTTTTCTTAGGATTTTTCCTGCCCTACGCCTGTTCACATTGGCGTACCGGATCACGCGTACGTTTGCGGATTTTTCAAATTTCTGCCTCAACCCATTCGCATCACAGGGAAATATGAAAAGAAGGCCCTTATCACCAAACTTTTTCTTTTCTTATTGTATTTAAGTACAAAAATGACTACAAGTAAAAGAACTTCATGTTTCAGCATTATAAGATAAAATAAATTAAGCGTATATACCTAAATATCTTTCGTATTTACAGTCCTATCAGAAAACTTCAGAGGACAAAGTGACACTATTGCAGGAGGCCATTTTAGTGGTGAAGAAAACATTTTTATGTCGTGTTTTTTTTTTAATGAAATTTCAAGGTCACCGATGTTTTTTTAAATGGAATAGTATATTTTTTTACTAGTGTAACTAGTATTTTTTAATAGTATATTTTTAGAACGAATATTCCACGATGTTTTTTCACGAAGTTATAACGCTTTGAAATAAACTTTCGCCAGACTGTTTATTTTGTGCATTTCTGGAGACGACAAAATTGAGAACATTTAAAATATTAACACGATGACTGCCATGTCACCCATATATGAATGACGGAATTATTTGTTCAGGCTTTAAAATGAATTTTCACGTTAATATATTCATTGTACCAAATTTGAGAAGGATCTGTAAAATGCCAGAAAGTTTAAGATCTACGCAATATCATACATTTAATTTTTTTCAATTTCTATTTTATTGAATAACTTACTTTGATTTCATGGAATTTTTTAGCTTTCTTGTTCGACGATCAGTGTTAAATAAGTTCGAATTTACGAAAATTGATTGAAGAAAGAAACTATTTTCTACTTAGCTACTGCGTCTCGTAATTCGCGCGGACAATTTTTATTTTCCATATAGATCGAAAAGTGAATTACGATAGTTGAGTGGAAGTGTATAAATGAAAATTCCCGTGATACGTCCAGACAAAAGGAAGAACGGGCTGTCGGTTGATTGTTGATTCGCGCAATTGTCTCGACCGGCGCGACCATCTTCTTTCCACGATTTCCGTCATACGTGGCAGCGTCGGAAGTTGCAGGTATAATAAAATCGTGACACGTATCGTGCGTGCCTGCAAAAACATATTTTTCATCGCGTTCCAGGAAGTTCGCTTATTAAGGGGCTCTCTGTTTCGCTCGCTCTCGTCGGTACGCGATCGCCAGACACCTCTCAGCTTTAACCGTCGAGTAAAACGTGCGACGAATGGTCGGTCTGACAAATGAGGCAATAAATTCTCTCGGATATAACCGAAAGTTTCGCGGATCTCGCGTCTACGTTTCTGCGACGCGAAACTTTCCGCAAAAGACGCCGTCGCCACGCCATGGCGGATGCAGAAAATTACTTCGTCTCGAAAATATTCTGCGAATCGCCACGTAAATGTATCGTATATTCAATATCGTGTCGTCGTTCGTTCAATTTATCTACTGTCGTGAACCAGTAGACAAAATGCGAATTTTCAAACAAATCTCCTCGTTTCTTTAATCATTTCAATCGGTTGCAACGAATGCATGCAATCTGTAAAATCTGAATACGTAAAATGCACCAGATTGTCTCTCGCGTATTTGACTCTTCGTTCCTTGACAATGTTCAGTAAAATACTATCGCAAAATATGTATACTTGGATCTTTTAGAAAAATTAATTAATACATTTTCGATCTAGTGATTGTAAAGAGAAAATATATTTGACTTTGGAAACTATTTTAGAACATAAAGTGCTCGGAAAGATTAAAAATAAAAGTTTAAAATTATTTGTATGTCAAAAATATGTAGCTCACTATCTTTACTGAATAAGTTGACCATTAATTATATTATCTATTAAGATAAAGGCACCAGTAGTTGACCATTTTATAGAAAAACATAAAAAATAAGGTTTTTATAAGAGCACTTATAAGTGCACTTTTGATGAAAGTGAACCTCGGATGCCATGCCGTCTGTTGTTTGAATTTCAAAACAATAAGTACATTTCAAACCTTATTTTTTATGTTTTTCTATAAAATGGTCAACTACTGGTGCCTTTACTTTACATTGCTTCAGGAAATAGATGTTCCACTGTTATTTCTATTATTATATTCTATTATTTTTCAAGAACAATTTTTAGTTACAATTCTGATGATATAGAAAATTATACATTTCTACGACACCTTGTGCAACATTTATTTATTTAGATATTACAAATTTGTTTGATTTCAAATAATAATACAATCTTTTGATTGACGTGCAACAATTGTTTATTAAGTATACTCTCTAGTTTCGAGTTTCGAAGCGGCCACTTTATTCTCGGAACAGTTGAAATGTAGCTGTTTGTTAATAACGAAGAAGACTGGCATAATTAAAAGTGAGTCACGTCCTCTTCTTCATCAGCCTCATGCGGGTTTCATTTCGTATACGAATACACCTTGTACCGGTTTCCGACGCGATCGCAGTTGAGACCTCGACGCCATTAATGCGGCATTCGCGGTGCGTGTATGTGCGCAGGAAGTTACTTATCTCGACCCGATGCTGGCGCTTTGCTGATATATTATTTAAGAACTGTATGCTAATACGCGTAACAGTACTGCATAAAAGAATTCTAGATACACTCCAATTACCGCATTTCCATAGAAAATTAGTTCAGAGAAAACATAAAATCGATCAGAGAATTGTCCCCACGTTTACCTTCAAATTATTAGCGACACCTGCGTGCGAAAGAATAACGCATTAATTTGATCTAGATTCATTTCAGTAAACCGTTGTAAATTAAAACCGTAGAGAAATGGAAAGAATTGAAAAATATCAATATATTATTTTCAGCTTATCAAGCTCGTTAAAGGAAAGACGAAATTTTAATGTGTCTCCTGTCTCTTTCAACAATTACGATTTTTATTTCGTATAAAGATCCGCAGTTTAATAAACGAATACATAGGCATCGTTGTGTGTTGCTATGGGCTAGTAGAGAGGTCAGAACAAAATTGTATAACTTTGAAGTTAGTAAACTAAGGAATAAGACTACTATGGATTTAAGGAATTCTAATGTTTACGAACGTGCAAAGCGGAAACGCGACTTTTTGTAATTGCGTTTTCAAAGTTACAACTTTCCCAACTTCCTTTCTCTTCTGAAACTTCGATGTTCCCTTTAACTCCTTACCTGATTCCTTAAGTTTTTTAGTTTCCTAATTTCCTTTGTTTTTACGCCCCCTTACGATCTTCTGTCGCAGATACGCACGAAATGAGTTTCAGCCATTCCGCCCAGCGAATTCTTATGCTTTAATTTCTGCAAATATTCGATCCAGATACTATTTTGTAAACTTCAGTTTCCACGCTTGAAATTAAAAATGGATTATTACTTCGCATTTTTACCAGCAGGTAGACGACCATTTTTAAAGCAAAATAATCTGTCAGTGATGACAATACGGGAAACGTGTCTGTCAAAAAGACGAATTTACGACGTTGCGATAAGATAATAGTAACGTGGTGCCTAACATTACATTTCAGATATCTGAGGGAAATAAAATTGTACAGTTATAATTCAATTACGGATCTTTGTGCAAAATCAAAATCTTCTACCAGCAATTGATGCAAACGGGAACAGGACAGAAACGTTTTTTCTCCTTCATTGATTTCAATCATTCTCACTTTATAATATTGTAACTCGATAAATAAAATTTCTATTAAATATGGATTTACAAACTGGCCAGAGGACTCTGATATAGTCACAAGATGCATTTATGACAGAAATGGGTAGGTGCAATTTAAAATGGTGGAAAAGTTAAGAGAACCTACGACACCGATGCATTATTTTCAACTGATTAAAATTATTACGGGAAAAAAGAAAGTTTTATTTGGCACCTGTTTCTTAAAATTGACTCAAAGTTCTACTTTTCGGCCAGAAAATCATTTATAACTTTATAAACAATATTCCTTCAAAATTTAGAAATCATATATTGTCCGCACAACGTGTATAACAATATTATATTATACAAACTATATCAACCATCTGGTAAATGATTAAGTAAATAAACAAATGTGCACGTACTCGTTCAGGTGATTCAGACTTAATTTAGATATTCGGATTTTTCTGAAAATAAGCATGGTTCCTGATATACATATGATCATATAATATCGAAGGTACATGTAACAATGTTCAATACATGCAATGTTAAGCGTCTGGTTTGAAGCATTAAAAGAATAAGTAAATAAACAAATGTGCAAGTTCTCGTTCGGCTGATTCAGACTTAATTTAGCGATTCAGACTTAATTTAGCAATTCAGATTTTTCTGAAAATAAGCATGGTTCCTAATATACATATGATCATGTACTATCGAAGGTACATGTAACAATGTTCAATACTTGCAATGTAAAGCATCTGGTTTGAAGCGTTAAACGAATAAGTAAATAAACAAATGCGCAAGTTCTCGTTCGGCTGATTCAGACTTAATTTAGCAATTCAGATTTTTCTGAAAAATAAGCATGGTTCCTGATATACATATGATCATATAATATCGAAGGTACATGTAACAATGTTCAATACTTGCAATCTAAAGCATCTGGTTTGAAGCGTTAAACGAATAAGTAAATAAACAAATGTGCAAGTTCTCGTTCGGCTGATTCAGACTTAATTTAGCAATTCGGATTTTTCTGAAAAATAAGCATGGTTCCTGATATACATATGATCATGTAATATCGGAGGTACATGTAACAATGTTCAATACATGCAATGTAAAGCGTCTGGTTTGAAGCATTAAACGAATAAGTAAATAAACAAATGCGCAAGTTCTCGTTCAGGTGATTCAGACTTAATTTAGCAATTCAGATTTTTCTGAAAATAACCATGGTTCCTGATATACATATGAGCATATAATATCGAAGGTACATGTAACAATGTTCAATACATGCAATGTAAAGCGTCTGGTTGGAAGCATTAAACGAATAAGTAAATAAACAAATGCGCAAGTTCTCGTTCGGCTGATTCAGACTTAATTTAGCAATTCAGATTTTTCTGAAAATAACCATGGTTCCTGATAGACATATGATCATATAATATCGAAGGTACATGTAACAATGTTCAATACTTGCAATCTAAAGCATCTGGTTTGAAGCGTTAAACGAATAAGTAAATAAACAAATGTGCAAGTTCTCGTTCGGCTGATTCAGACTTAATTTAGCAATTCGGATTTTTCTGAAAATAAGCATGGTTCCTGATATACATATGATCATATAATATCGAAGGTACATGTAACAATGTTTAATACTTGCAATGTAAAGCATCTGGTTTGAAGCGTTAAACGAATAAGTAAATAAACAAATGCGCAAGTTCTCGTTCGGCTGATTCAGACTTAATTTAGCAATTCGGATTTTTCTGAAAATAACCATGGTTCCTGATAGACATATGATCATGTAATATCGAAGGTACATGTAACAATGTTCAATACATGCAATGTAAAGCGTCTAGTTTGAAGCATTAAACGAATATGTAAATAAACAAATGCGCAAGTTCTCGTTCGGCTGATTCAGACTTAATTTAGCAATTCGGATTTTTCTGAAAATAACCATGGTTCCTGATAGACATATGATCATGTAATATCGAAGGTACATGTAACAATGTTCAATACTTGCAATGTAAAGCATCTGGTTTGAAGCGTTAAACGAATAAGTAAATAAACAAATGTGCAAGTTCTCGTTCGGCTGATTCAGACTTAATTTAGCAATTCGGATTTTTGTGGAAGTAAGCAGGTTTCCAGTAATTTATGGAGGAAGGGGCGAAAGCGAAGCACCGAATAAAATTAAAAGGTGTATAAGAGATCTGTAACAGATCGGTCCAAGGATTCTGCAGACAACACACCGCCAACGTGAGAACGACGTTCCCGGTGTCACGGTATTATGACAGCCGCGGTGGAGCCTTTTCCTGCCATGGCCATCCCATCAGAATGTCGGTTTTACGAGGACGAGAAAGAGAATATCGCATGTTCGCCCATCCGAAACGATCCGCGCTGTTTTTATTATTGTTATGGCAGCGTTTCAGCTTTATGGAGTGATCAAGATGCGCGTAGGCCATTGTCCTGGGTTTAGAGTGTTTTATGATGCAAAACAAGGTTTCTACAGAATCAGCAAGAAAGTATAGTCGTGAAGACACTGTCCTTATGTGGGACGTAGGTTCCCTGAAAAATGTTTAGCAAAACAAAGAAATCGAACCGTAATATAATTACAAAAGGGGCAATTGTTTTAATACAAACAAAGATGAATAGAGCGTATAAAGTGTGTAAGTTGATAACAATGATCAGACTGTGGGTCTTCGTGCGAAATAAAAATGTTCTATGCCAGAGTGTACAGCGTGTGCTGAAGACACAAACTATACCAAAGATGTAAGATATACAAAGGGTTACATTCTATTAATAATTTAACAATAATTTTAAATCCTGATGTTTTTACTCGGTTATATTTCAATAATAAACACATAAGATCCACAGTCTAATAATGACTTGCGTCACAGTTTCTTTATTTATTCAAATGATATATCAAAAGAATGTGTTCTTCTTCTTATTTGTGCATCTGAGAACTCTAAAAAATGAATTAATCATTGTCCTATAAATATATTTTATGTTCTACACACTTTACCATTCAAAAGTTTGCGAACAGTACTATAATAAACAGTAATAATGTAAGTAGTTGTTATATTTCATTGAATGTATTAATTAATATAAATTGACGAGGTACTGAAAACGTCCATCGGCTTCGAATTCCTCGTCTTGTGTACACGGTTTATGTTTCGTCTTTAATATTAATATTCCTTCTCGAAAGTCTGTGTATTTCCACTATAATCTGTGATCATAAAGCTTTTATGCAATAGTAGGCGACGCGTTGAGGACCGACTTTAGAGGAATTCTTCGTAACACAAAACCGCGCCGATTTTATACCACATAAAAGAAAAAAAAAAGAAGAAAACGCGTAGTCAACTTTATTGGGTTCATATTTCCAGCTAGAGTTTTTTACACTGTGTTTTATGAGGAAAATAAAACCTCGGAAGAAATACGATTATGGCTGCAGTATGGGTTGCTGTTTGAATAGACAAACTAACAGATCTACTTTTCTTCGACACGTTTCATGGTGCACGCTGTTTTCTACCTAAATTCAAACTGTGACTTTCATTTTCACGTTTTGCATCGAAAAACACGTGGAATCGTCAATTCCGTAGTAAACAATCTGCGTGGACAAGTAATCCGAACCTCTCGAAAGTTAATAAAATGTGTTTAGTGTTTTTATCGACGCTACAATCGAATATCAGATTTTCTTCTTCGAAAAATTTGTATTATCTATAGTATTTGTATTACAATTATATTTTACTTTCGAGAGATATTTTAATAACAAAAATCATTCACAGTTAAATGCTATATATTTCAACAGCGAAATATCAACACAATCTGTTTAATAATATTATTCAGTTTCATAACCTAACATCTTCTCACAAATGTAGTTCGATAAACTTGTCTTAATATGCGACAATATTTGTTAGAACTGTTAGTATCATTCTGAATAAGAATTAAATACTACCTTTCTATTAGCAATATCTAATTTCTGAGTATATAGTAATCTGTTTAATCATATTATTCAGTTTCATAACCTAACATTTTTTCACAAATGTAGTTTGACACGCTTGTCTTAATATGCGACATTTGTTATAAATGTTAGTATCGTTCTGAATCAGAATTAAATACTATCTTTCTATTAGCAATATCTAATTTCTGAGTATATAGTAATCTGTTTAATAATATTATTCAGTTTCACAACCTAACATTTTTTCACAAATGTAGTTTGACACGCTTGTCTTAATATGCGACAATATTTGTTATAAATGTTAGTATCGTTCTGAATCAGAATTAAATACTATCTTTCTATTAGCAATATCTAATTTCTGAGTATATAGTAATCTGTTTAATAATATTATTCAGTTTCATAACCTAACATTTTTTCACAAATGTAGTTTGACACGCTTGTCTTAATATGCGACCACATTTGTTATAAATGTTAGTATCGTTCTGAATCAGAATTAAATACTATCTTTCTATTAGCAATATCTAATTTCCGAGTAAATGTAGGTTTGCATAGAAGTTCCATTTTAAAACGAGAGCAATTTTTTCAAAATTTTGTTCGCTCGTTATTTAACAAGCTAAAATTCTTCGATCGTGTCAAAAACTCTCCAGCCGTTTGACTCGATATTAAGAAAATTATGCGATCAAATAAGAAAATTCTTTGTCAAGCTCCTACAAATGATAAATCAAAAACTACCGTTTGTGTGTATTGAGTACCATTTTTGGTCGCATGGAATCTCATTTAGTTTGTACGTCAAAGGGCGAAATAAGGGTAAGTAGTGCAGGTAGGTTATCCACCAAAGGGCTGAAGAGCCGATAAGAGTGTCCGATAGAATAAGGAACCTCGAATATCTCGCGAAGGGCGTCGAAACATAGTCAGCCGACGCTTCCGCGTGGCTTTCACCTTTTGCAACAGGCAACGCAGGTTGCGGTAATGGCACCTGGAACAATAACGAGCCGGTTTAACGCCATAGAGTTGTTCCGTCGACCAGGGATCCGCATGCATTAGCTACAGTGAGAACTACCTAACTCGAGAGCTAGATGAGAGGATCGGTTTCGATGCTATCGGCCTTTGCCACCCGTGGCTTCGCTTCCGCTCCGGCACCGAGTCGCGGCGCCCCTTGCCCCTTGCCTCCGCCGACGTTAAATTAGCCCCGATGCTGAAGCGTTGAACAACCCAAACCTGACGACGACGCTCGAAAGTAGTCGAAATTTTCGCGCTACACCCGTTCGTTCTTACATACACCGGTGTCCACACGTTCCAACACACCTGCTGATTCCACAAGAAAAAGTACAAATCCAACACACCCCGTGCAATCTCTGTAACTTCTTACACGTTATTAGATTTACTTGGACATTCAAAAACCACGACTAGTAGAGAGGCTTGTTTGTAATTTTATTCTTCTTGTTCTCACACATAAATCGTAGTCAACGCAATTGTGCTTCAGATGATAACTCCGTTGCCAGCGCAGTTGCAGAAAAATGTCAAAACTGACAAAAAAAATGCTTCAAAGTGTACTACATCCGTAGGATATGCTGTTCTTAACACTAGGTCAAAATGACGGGTTCTAATATTTTTAATCTGAAATTATCCAATTCTAAGGATGCATAAGGCATATTTTACAAAAGTTCTTGTATATTCTGGTATATTCGAGTGGAGTCTCATATATTATAGTATATTCCAGTATGTTCTAGTATATTCCAGTATATTCTAGTATATTCTAGTATATTCAAGTATAGTCTCATATATTATAGTATATTCAAGTATATTCTAGTATACTCAGGGTATATTCTAGTATATTCTGGTATATTCTGGTATATTCTAGAATATTCTATTATGCTCTAGTATATTCTGGTATATTTTGGTATATTCTAGAATATTCTGTTATGCTGTAGTATATTCTGGTATATTCAAGTGGAGTCTCATATATTATAGTATATTCCAGTATGTTCTAGTATATTCCAGTATATTCTAGTATATTCTAGTATATTCAAGTATAGTCTCATATATTATAGTATATTCAAGTATATTCTAGTATATTCTAGTATACTCGGGGTATATTCTAGTATATTCTGGTATATTCTGGTATATTCTAGAATATTCTATTATGCTCTAGTATATTCTGGTATATTTTGGTATATTCTAGAATATTCTGTTATGCTGTAGTATATTCTGGTATATTTTAGAATATTCTGTTATGCTGTAGTATATTCTGGTATATTCTAGTATAGTCAAGTATATTCTGGTGTATTCTAATATATTTTAGTATTCTTGGATTTTATGGTATATTGTGGTATATCTTTGTACGAGAAATTATTTAGCAAATTTATTTCTTTGTAGCACGTTCCCTTTAATTTTATAAAGTAATATAAAATAGTCGCTTTTAGCGCTCAGTAAGCCTAGCATTAAAGGTGAATATTTAGTCCCGAGGCATCATGGAATCTGTTAGTAGTAAAATGTCAATGCAACATTAAATATGTAATTAGAAGAAAATATTTGTAAGAAACATTTCGCAAGAATATGTTTGTCACTTACGAGAGTATGTTTGTTAGAAACATTTTTAGCCCGTACTGAAATTGACATTGCCCGTATATATTTCTATGTTTAATTCTCGATGGAGAAAAAGCAACGAACATTTTGATCAAACGGCTTGACAATGAGCGCTTTCTCAAGAGTATAATGGTACAGTCCGTGCAACTAATTTCAAGCAATTCTGGGACAAGAATCAACGAGCGGTGTCCATACCGGGTATGGTATCAGTGACTGTTGTCCGAGATTCGCGCAAGATGCTCCGCATAATACCGGCATTTATAACAGCACCGTATCTACCCCTTCCGCGGCAGCCTAACCATCGTGGTCTCTCTTATCGGAGCACGAATGTATAATAAGTAGCGTCACAACCCCCGTGCGTTCACGTGTTTGATCTATGATCTTCCGGCGATCGTATCTGGCCACGATGTACGTGGAAGGATGGAGTGCGGGGAGAGGAGAAAGATTCGCTTTAGAAATGCTTCATAGTTATGTACCGGTTTCACGAAATCGGTCTAGAAACTAGATAAAAATAGGTTAGGGTGACTTGTGTCTAGCAACACCTTCCAGCGAATGAACATAATCCAACGAAAAAATAACATGGCGTCCAGTTTATGTTGAAATTTATGCAGCAATTCTATTCTATTTTATTCGCGGTTTTGTTTCTACAAATGAATAAGCAGATTGCCCGGTTGTAACAATATACGAATACTTGTAAAATTGCCACTGATGTTTTTCATTGATCAAACTCAACGTTTCCTTCAAACTCTTTAAAACTGTAATCTACAAGTAACGATAACTAGACTGCGAATTTTATACAGGGTGTCCCAAAAATGTACTTTCTTGAGAGGAGGGGTTCCCCAAGGTGATTCGTAACAACTTTTTCCTTTGCGAAAATGTTCTCCGTAGCACCGTTCAGGAGTTATCAACGAAAAACACGGACCAACCAGAGCGCAGCTACAGCGGACCGGACTCTGAACGTGCCGATTCTGATTGGCCGAGCTGGAGTCCGTCCTCTGTAGCCGCGCTCTGATTGGCCCGCGTTTTTCGTTAATAACTCCTCGACGAAGCCGCGGAGAACGTTTTCGCAAAGGAAAAAGTTACTTGAAATCACCTCGGGAATGATTAAACTTAATAAAATTAACAGATAAATAAATAAATGAGTTTGTATTTGGTTCCTGTGTCTCGCAATTGATTTTTATTTCCCATAATGATCCACGGTCTGACGGTAACAGGCTTTATGATAACAGAAGATTGAATATTTATTAAATTTAAATGATTTGTTTTCTTTGAAGCGAAAAAGATGGCGCGTATTGCGCAACGTTCGATGATTTACAGCTCCCGAAATGTATCATGTATACGTTCAGTGGCTGCCCTGCTTAAAATTCACCAGCTGCATATTCGTGTTTTGCCATCGGAAGTAAATATAGTTTCAATTCCGGAGTAAATCGGTGGCAAGGATTAAGTCTCGGCAGCATTTGTTACCGTCGACGAGACTGTTAAGTTAATAACGAGCGTTTATTTAAGGCCGACGTAGCCGCGATTCATCGGAGCTCTCCATTGTATACAGGACGTCATAACACTGCGTTCCAAGCGAATTAATGGCCGTTCCCTTCATTTTACGCGCGTCTGCTGAACATCATAGTCGATCTTTACTTTTCTCGTCGTGTTTCATATTCGAAATTTGAAAGGCAACAGCAACCTCCAAATGGCGCGTCCCTGCACAAATTCTCGTTCTCGTGGATTATTTTATTAAATCCAAAATTAGCGAGGGAGGGTATTCTTCTGATCAAAAGTTGAAAATCTTTATCTAGAATAAAGATTTTCTGCACTACGTAGGAACATCTTATAATAATTTCAGTGAATTTAAATGTAATATGTAGATATTAAATTTTAGATATTAATTTAGATATTAAATTTTAGATATTAATTTTTAGATTTGAAATTTTAGTTTATATTCTATATTCCACCCTCTGATTTTCCTCGTAAATACATAAAATCTGTTATAATTTGTAACTTATATACGTTATAAAAGTTTGAAAATGCTACCGGTGCATTTTTAAGTAAAAGGAGTGCACTAAAAATGTTACATAACCTATATTTTTATACTATAAACCTAATATATTTTTATTTCAATATTCTCAATTCTCCACGAACACATCAAAGTTAAAGATCACGTAATTTTTGTTTTTCGAGCGTGTAGCACTTTTTTCTCTGTCAAAGCAGATTTTGCAAACAAGAAGAGAAGGTGATGGATCGAATTCGATTTAACTATCGGTTATGATTCCTACGATCGTTCGAAAGCAATCGGTTCGGTCCCTATACTTTCCTGCAGCAGAATATTATAATGATCAGGTATCCCGACGCATGTCGAGATGAGACATGTGTCTACCATGTGTGAGTTAAAGGACTCGTTAATATCACGTTGTCACACGATTCAGAAATGTGCAGCGGCCTTTCTATTAATCTCGCCAATTATGTAGAAACTCGTAGCCCCTAGGTTTTCACGTTCGATCCATCTGTTGGCCCCCTTAAATTGCTATAGGATATCGCAGAAATTGAGCAAAAAGGTCCAAGGTCGTCAAAATATGAGAAGATGCGAGAAAGGAAAGAAATCATGGCGGTACAACTACAAATTTCAGTGAAATACATTATAAAATTAGATTAGTGTATAAGAACCGTTTTAAAATCCAGTAACATTGTTTTCTTATTTTTTTAAATGTATCAGCATTTATGCAGAAAGTATCAGGTAATTCATCTCATATCTACGGAGCTATACAAACACGATAAAATAAAATATATTATATACAAAAGAAAAGGAAAAATAAAAAATAACAAATTCCATACACAACACAAACTATACAGTTGTATTTTATTTAGTAATTATCTTCGGAAAAAACATGAAACAGAAAATGAAAAGTAAAAAGTAATAAATTCCGTTCACAACATAAACTATACATTCGTATATTATTTAATGTTTTTCTTCAGAAAAAATGAATTCATAAAAAAACAAAATCACCATAGACTGTTAAAAGAGGCATCAGTATAACAAATATCGAATGATTTTTAATAGATATTACCATAACGATACTAAATAATCAAATTGACATTCTCGACATGTAGATTTCTTGGTAATATCACAAACATATTTTGACATTTATGCTCCAATCTTGCTAACATTTTTCTTGTGGAATCCTTTTTAATAAAATGTTTTAAAACAACACGTTTCCATATAACTCCAATCTTGCTAACATTTTTCTTATGGAATCTTTTTTAATAAAATGTTTTAAAACAACACAAATATCTGTTCCATAAAAAACACTGTTTAAAAAAGCTCTTGCAGTAATTGTCTGTTAAAGTGTTTAGAGAAGGTATTTCTTCTTATAAAAGGACAGACGTTAATAGAAACGTGGAAGTTCGAGGAGAATTTGTTTGCAAAAGACAAGGCAACGTGCGGCTTGTTGCCTAACTCCCTCGGATGTCTCTATTCTCTAAAACAACCCCTGGACACGTCCTCGAAAAATTCCCACCGTGTGTCAACCATCCGAGCCGAGCGTTGAATGAACAAACCCAATTAACGATTCTCTCGAAACGGCCGGAATTTCTCAGTTTCATGAAATACCATGAAACCAAGGGGGCAATTGCCAATGAAGGGGGTCGCACGGTAACGCGACGCCGCCGGGGGGTTGAAGTGGACACGGTGTCGAACGACGTACACGACATGCACGGATCCATTGCAGACGAAACCATACGTGAAGGCCGATCACCGGCAGGGGTAGGCGGGGAGGGGGAGGCGTGTGTGGAGGATAGGGGGTTGGTCGCGGAGGGGGTTGAAGAGTGGACAGAAAAAGAGGAAGAGGGCATCTGGTTCCTTACAATTAAACGAAGCCTTGGAAGCCCTCGAAAGCGAGCCGTCGAACAGTCAACAGCTGCGCATCTGAATACTAATTTGAAATGTTTACACACCCGCGTACTGCAGCCGGCACCCACGCCTCGTCACCGAGGCGGCAGCAAGTCGGCAACGGAAGAAACTTCCCCTCTAGGAGGTTAGGCTAACAATAAGAGGCGGCACTCTCTTCTTTCAAAAGTCAACGCAATTGCAGAGCGTGCAGATCTCACCGCCGCCAGTTACACGATCGTTTTCAGCACAGAATATTATTAGGTTGTTATATTTTTAGTAGCTTTTTCTGGATTAATTTAGTCGTCGAAGTAGCCGCCATTGCAATCAACGTACTCTACCAACGAATTAGACGTTTAGTATTAGGAATTATCAGTTGTAATTAGGGATTTTTAAGTCGTTTTCATACTTCATTTACGAGACTGTATTGTTTTCCCTTTTTACTGTCAAATAATAGCGCGTTGATTAGACACCGCATTTTCACCAAAAATTATTGGGGCTTCCTCACCGATTTTGATGACCTTGAAATATGTTGTCAAGGTCATCATTCTGAACAACTTTTTCCTATACATGTTCCCGCCGCTCTTCTTTAGTTTCCGAGATATTCGCAAAAAAGTTTCAACATCTCAAAAAGTGATCGGAGTAGGTGTGTGTAGGACTGTGTAAAATAGTATTTCAAATAGTTGACAGTAACTTATATTTTTATGATATTTTGTTGCCTGTAATGTTATTACGATATTGTAGTCTGTTTATCAACATGTTACATATTCGTAATTAAACTAGAAATAATACTTTGCTAACTATTATAGCTTCTCATGTTAAAAATTATGATTTATAAAATTACTACTACTTGCTCAACTTATTTTCATTGTAAGGAAATATTTGAAATACAAAATAAAAATATTTCATTTTATCTATCTGGTTATCAAAATAAAAATATTTGATTACTTAAAGTAGTATCTTATTTGAACCACATTAAATTATACTATGTACCAAATCATTAATGATCGTTAATATACGTTGCAAAATATGATAGAAAACCCTGTATCCAATGTTTCATATACGAATAATAATCCTACGTTTTAAAATACTAATGTAAAATGTACTTACTTCTGAACCTTCTGTACCTCCGTCGGATCCACAGCACACAATTATTGACTTAAGACAATAGGTCCGAATAAATGAACAACAATCACTAAACAACACACACAACACACACACGCACAACATATTTTATAAAATCGTGACAACGAACGAGAAGATGTCACTCCGACCACGAACAAAATAATACTGCGATTTGAACAATGATCCCTTCCACGGAGGTAGTACGGTCAGGTTATCCTAGGCAGGTTAGACGCTGAGGGTCTATAAAAACTAGATACAAAACCAAGGTAAACAAATTATGGCTGGGCGCCGACCCTATTTCCCGGAATTCCCTGGTTTCGTATCACTCGTCCATGGGAGGGGAACTGTTAAAATCGCAGTATTATTTTATTCGTGGTCGGAGTAACATCTTGTCTGCTGTCACGATTTCGTTAAGTGTGTTGTGTGTGTCGCTTAGTGATTGTTGTTCAATTATTCGGACCTATTCTCGTGAGTTAATAATTGTGTGCTGTGGATCCGACGGAGGTACAGAAGATTCAGAAGTAAGTACACTTTACATTAGTATTTTATAATGTAGTTTGTAGTACATTAGTATTATATTTTATTATTCGTATGTAGAATATTGGATGCAAGGTTTTCTTTCATATTTTGCAACTTCAATGTCCCTTTAACACTAGATTTACAAAGCACTAAAACTGACTACTTAACATTATTTTACAAAAATATCAAGAACGTGTCTATCTACATTTGTATCATTTTTTTGAATAATATATACCCAAAAACATAATTTTGTTGAATAATTCCCCATGGATACGTCATCACAATGTCAATAATTGTAAATTATAATTATTAGATCTCGTCATTTTGACAGGCCCCGTGAACCTAGTGTCAAATTTCGTTTGTCTCGAAGCACGCACACGATTATGTTCCATCTCACACACTATACACTTTACATTAGTATTTTGTAATGTAGGATTATTATTTGTATGTAGAATATTGGATGCAAGGTTTTCTTTAGAAATGCACAACGGTAGCGTTGATTGATGTTGAATCCAAATTTATTTACAAGTTGTATTATATATTTATATTATATATTATACTATATATTATATTTTATATTTATATATTTATTATATTAAATTATATTAGATTATACATATATTACATTCCATATTATATATTTACATTATATTTATTACAAATTATATAAGTTAAAATTAAAGATGGGACCATAAGTAGCAGTTTCGTGCCTCAAAATAGTGTACAATAAATCTGTGGACTTTATTATTATTTCCAATACAACATTTGCATTCTAAAATCGGACATTTCATATGGAACAGCCTAACACATGAATAAGTTTCTGCTAATAGATGTCGGAGCTGATAGTGCTTGTACGTAATTTCAATTGGTGTAATATCGTATAATTTCCGATATAAGTCACTTGCGCGGTTCTGCGAGTAGTAAAAGTCACTATCCACGGTGACTTGCGTAGTCCCAGTGACGTTTAAACGCGAGGCTCGCGGTGACTTATATCGGGAATTCACTGTATATGACAATACTATAAACAACTTAGTATAGGATATCCGAAGCTGATTTCAGAGAAGTTAAAACTGTTGATTTTACGATTATGACCAATAGCAATTTCTTTGATAATGTTTTCATACCCCATTTAATAAACTAATTCCTACTTCTAATAAATACTCCAGTCGCTCGAGCTCATTTCACAAAAGTTATTCTATTTCAAATGGTGTGTGCAATAGAAAATTAAATAATTATTTTCACTGCTCGATCTGCTCAGTCCTGATAAATCTCGGCGAATTAAATTGCAAATGTGTCATCGGGTTGATCCTTTTCTTCTATAACGATAAAATTAAATGCACGGTAATTAAAAGCTTGTAAAATCTATGGTTCTCAGAGTGTGACTACGTTCGAATAAGTCGCTATAGGCTGATTAAGCAGTCGAGGGGATATTCAGCGGGGGATTGTCGAGTATAAGGGAATATCGTAAAAATGATTTGACCTATGCAGAAAGTGGCTATTTACCGGGTGTATCCAAGGCACACTTGAGTCCGTGCGAGGCTATGAAACGCGTTCTCGTTCGAATAGGCGCACACGCCCGCGCAGATGGCTGCACTTGTGCTTGAAAACGCCCGTACATGAGAATACGTGGCCGCGTTTATATGTGTGTGTCGGGCTGTGGTCGAGGCTCGGACTGGTTTACAAGTATAATGAGTCTTGCGCGCCGCATAACATTACATCGCTGCTTGCTCGGGATTTAGATTAACTGTTTACATGAACAGCGGCGAACGGAGAAGCCGGCCGATTGCCATTGCACCGGATAGAGCATATACGGGCCGATATAGAGCTTGTACTCTGCGTTTCGCTCCCTCTCGATTCTGGTGAAACTAATCATCTCTATGTACTGCGCTCTGTTTGCGCGACCAGATCTAGCAATTAAGAGGACCTTCCAGTTTAGAACCCAGTTTTTAACCTGTTTAAACCAACAACTTCTTTTTCATCGTTATCCATGGAAAACTACCACCTTCTAATTCTACAGATTTTTTAACCCCTCGTCACACGGATATTTCTGGTTTTCTTTTTGATTATTATTTGTGGAATGGTACTACTCACCGATATCGAGGATTATTTACAACCCCCTGTGACAATGGTATTTTTTATATTATTTTTCATTATTATTTAGGGAAAACTACCACCTTCCGATCTCGAGAATTATTTATAACCCACTGTGGCAATGGTATTTTTTATTTTTGATAATTATTTATGTAACCGTACCACGCTCCGATCTCGAGGGCTCTTTAACCCCTTATTTTTCATTTTCAGTGTTATATTTTTAAGTATTAGTATGTCTGAAACTACGAGTACCCATTTAAAATATGGCATTAAAAGCAAAAATAATTTTGTTTGGTTTTTATTAGCTGAAAATGTAGAAAATGTTCAGATAATCCTAGTTTCGAGAATACTTACGGACATACAGAACGCGTGTTGGAAAGGTCAAACCGATCGAGCGAATAGCTTCTGCGAAAAGCGTGGGACAAGGTTACGCAATTATGTTACAAGATGGACGAGCTTAAAGTTGTGTAAACGATTTCAAAACAAACAATGGAAAATAGCCTGAAGAGGACTTTCCTCTTCTGTTACATAATACTAGCTTCTTATTTAGAACCTTACCTTTCATTCGCGCTAACTCGATTTGTTGGATCCATGATTGTTTTATAATATTAAACGTACCGAGCACTGGAAGTAACTGGAAAGCGTTGGCTTAAAAAAAAAATGACAATATTGAATTTAGTTAGATTTCCCGCAATCGTTGTTACAACATAGATGTCTGAAGAAGGAAACTTATTATTAACAAGAAAATTCCGTCGTTCTTCGTAAATGCACTTTAATAATTTCAATAATTGCTGAATGCAGAACCGGTCGTTCGACTGTGATAAGCTTATATGGTATTAAAATGGAAATGACTGCGTACGTGGTTAAAATAAATTAAATTAAATTGTCCACGTTTTTCATACAATTTTTTTCAATTTAATCGCTTCATACGAATGCTAGAAACTGTTCGTTTACCGAATGTTTCCGAGATAATTGATACCGTAAATTGACTTAATCAAAGACCGCAGAACATTTTGCATGTTTCAACTGCGGATAGCGCTTTGCTAACACTGACTGCTTCGAACCATAATAATTTGCGAACTCGGGGGAAGTAGGAAAACGATCCTTGCGTAATTGCGCAGGGGAAAGTATGCTGAAAGTATCCCGCTTCGCAAAAATGCGGGACTACTTGGAATGCGAAACATATTCATAAAGTTGTACAAAATCCTGAATGCATAACGAACATTGGATTTTAATTAACTAAACCGATTCTTAACGCTGATAGGATTAATATCCTTGTACCCAGATACTGCCATTAATTTCTCTTCAATATTTCGAGCAAGTTCTCCTTGGAAAATAACATAATTGCCGTAGACTTTCTTAGATAATTATAAACTAATTAAGATTTCAGGAAACAATTCACAACGTTCTCGCAGACGTTTAAGCGTACAACGTTTCGTCATTTTCGCTTTATCTCTCGTCATGAAAAAAATCTTAGAATAAAATAAGCGGTGGATTATGAAACTAGAGACTTGTAAAATTAAAATGAGTCCAAATTGATTGTTTTGATTAAATATCTACTTCGACGGAGAAGTTTATTGCAAAACTTTTTCGTGGAAATATATTTATAACTTCAATATCTCTGAAAGAGAAAATTAGGAGCGAGTCATTTTGAGTCATTCGGTAGTTAAAACAGTACAAATGCAACTTATGGATCTTGTAGGCTCAACCCTTTAAGGTTTAGGAAAGAGAGGAAGTACAGTCCAAATAGATTGTTTTGATTAAATATCTACTTCGATGGAGAGGGTTATTAAAAAATTTTCTCGTGGAAACATATTTATAATTTCAATATTTCTAACAGAAAAATTGATGGATCCCTTGCACCGGGGGGGTTAAACCGCAAGACAAAGGGAACACGTGTACAGTAGAGACAAGGATGGGAAAAAGTCGACTCGGTGCAAAACGTCGCTAAATTGTTGAAAGGACGGTGCACCACGTCGAGGGGTCAACGATACCCGGCGAGCGTAAATAATACTAAATCCAGTTCTCTGAAAAAGATCAACGGAACAAAAGAAATATCGAAATTTCCGGGCAACTGTTTTTTCCATTCTCAGATAGTTCAAAGCGTAAACATGGCGGCGGGACGCGATCAATCCACCTTGATGCCGGGGCGTTATCGACACGGGCTTTCAAAGGCTCCGGGGGCCCCGGCCGGGAGTACTTTTTTATCGGGAAAAATATCACCGGGTTCCCGTTCCTCTGTTTCATTCAGTCGACAAGAGCTGTCGAAGCACACAGCCTTTACCGGCCGTTTCGCTTCCCTTAATCGTATCCGTGTTGGAATTCGCAATTATGTCGAACGATTTCGCGTCCTTAATTCGCGGGCGCGGGCGCCCCCTTTGAAAACGGACACCCGGTGCATCCGCGGGCCGTATTGAAACGTTCGCATTCACGCGTGCATACCGAGCTCTCTCTCTCTCTCTCTCTCACACTCTCTCTCTTTCGCGATGCGCATCGGTTGCGCGTCCGACGACGATGGTAGGGGCCCCGGTTCATATTCACAGAGTACATATGTTTTTTCGCGCAATAGGAACGGCAAAACCGCGCCAGGGGTCGAATTCAAGCTGCGCCTGAATGGAACATATTAGTATCGTTTCTTCGACGTTTGAATTTGAAAGCGATGGGATATCGAGGATTAAACATGAGAGCCGACTACGCTGTCCGCCGTAAAAGGACCACTAGCATCGACCAGCATCGATATAGGCTGCCAAATAAGAATGCATTATTTTTAACCTTCGGTTCTGCGCTGAGAACCTCTCAGATATCGAAATTAACAGTTATCCTTCGTCTTCTCGAAATTCCGCCCGAATTTATGCGGGGTAAACGTAGGAGAGACGCTTTTAACAACTTCGTTTCCAAGTCTCCGTAGATTCCCGATAAGGTAGAGTGACCACTTTACCGACAAAAATAGACGAAAAATTAATTTGCGTCCATCAGCGATGACCTTGGTGGCGTTTAAGGATGTTTAAAAATTATCTGGAAAATACAATCTCCGGCACAATGGAGTCCAGCAAAAATATTTATAATATTGTTTACACCTTCAACCTAAATTAAACCATATTAAACCATATTAACCCTTTCCACTCCGCTGTCCCCTCTCAGGGGACATTAAAGTTTATTAGCGATTACGGGGAATTAATTTACTCCAGCGCAACTTTAAATAAAATATTGATTTTTTTGCAAATGTATATTCCTCGATGTCAACCAATTCATACAAGTCCAATATCATTATAATACGTTACTTGATTCCAAAATTATACTAAATAATACGAGGATTTGTAAATTTCTGCCAGAATAGTTCGGAGTGCAAAGGGTTAAATGCTGGAAGTTATATGCACAGAATGTATGGTGTACTGTTATTTTTATTAATCCTCGTACAGCATGACCTGGGTCTTGCTTGACCCAGAGTTACAAAGTTGCATGGAAGTTCTGGTTTTTGGAGCTTTCTAAGGGTTGCTAATGTTCTTTTATTTTGAATAGAAATAATTTAAATGTCCGTTGTACCAACCAAAAAATGTAGAAATTGTTCTGATTCCGCACTTTTGCATGTCCCTACGAGGCAATTGTATTTTTCGAAACGCTGAGAAAATTAACCCTCATATTGTACGATGATAAAAAGTTGTGCTATGACAGCAGAATAATGAAGCTATCGGTAATTGCATATTTACCGTAATATTAGTCAGTGTAGGGGTTGAGCATGTCGCCGAAACAATACGTTTCATGCGAGCAGCCCGATCCTGCGTATAAATTTTCGCAATTGGAGACGTAGGCCGTCCCGTAGGTCCTAATAAAACGCCGTGACGAATGTCAGCGTACAACAATGGCCGTGGAAGCACCTTGCGACCCGAAGGGTGGTGCACCCCCTATACACGCGTGCCTGTCACGCGTGCGTTTCTGGTCCTGGAGGGTTGGAAAAAAGGGTGACGGCACAATCCTCTACAGGACCTTCGCACGTGGACATTCTCAGCTTACCGAGACAAATCCGCGATCCTGCATGCATAAAGTATTAAGCCGTTCGAAATTTATGAAAATGCATGTCATTTTCCGCTGTTTAGACCCGCGAAGAATTAGCCAGATCCGCTGATTTATTGGGCAACCCCGTTCCACGAGTCTCGATCCGGGATCAACGGATCCGACTAAGAACCGTATCGAATCGATGCGATTTCAAATTCACCGATAACGCTGAACTCTTTGAGGAAAGAGTTTCGTGAAAATCTTTTTCGCCGAGGATGTAGTAATTTTGCAGTTGCAAGTTACAATGGATTCTCGATGTATGTCAACAACTCGGGTCTTGCCAACGACATGTATCGTCCAGGAGACATACGCGAGCCATGTTATGTTTACACTTATGTTTACGCTCCGCGGTAGTGGGGATAACTCTGCGACGTTTATCGCCTAGGCCTTTGCGACATACAGGGTGTCCCAGTTTTTTCCGGCCAAACTTTGCCAGTGTGTTCTACACGCAAAAGTAAGAAAAAAATGTTATATGAACATATGCTCTTAAATGTTTTATTAAGGAGTTATAACTAATAATACAAAATGATAATGAACTGGCATTTCGTCGACACAGCGTACGAACGTATTATGAATATCTCCTACGTTAATAAAAAATGTCGATATCAACTACTTCAGCAAGTAAACATAAGACTTTATGTAAACACAAACAGAGATATTCATAGAGAAGACCCAGTGTATAGGTTCACCGATGCGAATAGAATAATATAAAATTTGTAAAATGATTAAAAATAGAGAGATTATTAGAAATTATATTCACTTCCTTCTTTTTAGGTGATTTCATTAATCAGCAACGTTCAAAAATAATTATACGACCCACGTAACCAGTCTTAAACATACTGCAAAAAATAAAGATTGTCCGAATCGGTAGCATGAACCAGAAGCGAAAATAAAATGTGCTTCCTCCTTTAATAATTCTGGGAACTCGCAAATAAATCGAGCAACATTATTCGATTCCTCTAAAGCGTTCAGAATGGTTATATTTTTCTTATGAATGCATAAAATCCGCGGTCAACTCTTAAGGGAAATTAGAATCTCGTATAATTTCACTTTCCCTTACATGTATAACAACGTCAATTTGCATAAACATTTACGTTTTCGTTCCTATCGATGACAAACTGTGTGAAACAGTGTCTGTCCTTTGATTTGTCACACTGTGTCGCATTAGCAGCAAAAACCATTCTCGCCATTCACCTCCCCCCACCCCCCACTTTCTCTGTCAGTTTGAACGGCCACGGATTTTACTTTAATCATTCATCGGGCTGCTCCGAAAGTGTTCGACTTCGAATCCCTGCGCCCCATGGGTCCCAGCGAGTAACACCCTCATCTCCATACCGATTTCACGGTTGTCACGGGTTCCCCGTTAAAATGCTCGGCCAAATATTTATGAAGATGTAACCGTTATTTTGATAAGCGGCCTCGAATTGATATCGGCTACCCTTTCCCCTGGCACGGCGCGTCCCCGAAAGAAGCTCGAGGGGGCCGAAAGTGCGAATATAAACGCGTCCACGCGACTCCCCTGGGGCCGCGGCCAAGATCCGACTGCTGTTTCAATATTGGGGTGGCTGCGAACAGCCCAGGCACGCATTCGATCCGTTAGGGGTGTAGTCGTCACGGATTTCGGAACGTATTCCAAATAAACTTGTCGTATAATCATCATTTTCTCGATATTTCTCCCATCCGGATTCGCATTCTTTGACCAGTGGGAAAAATAGTGAACTTTGACCGTCGCCCGCCACTTAGTATCATTCTTTATACAATTTTATTTGCCTGTCTGTTGGTATAATTTTTTATCGAATTTTATTGCTACTCTTTTACCCCTGCATTTCGTTGTATTACCATAGACATTTCCTATTTTACTTTATTTAATGTCTCTATTAGGGGGGCCCCAATCAATTATTTTCAAATCTAAAACGAGCTTTTTGTAGTAAATTCAAGTTTTTATTCCTTAATTTATTATATCATCTCAAAATATGTGGATCATGTGGACCCAAGGCTTCTCGATAATTCTTGCAATTCTTAAATTTTATTGCTACTATTTTACCCCTGCATTTCGTTGTATGACCATCCGCTAGACATTTCCTATTTTACTTTATTTAATGTCTCTATTAGGGGGGCCCAATCAATTATTTTGAAATCTGAAACAAGCTTTTTGTAGTAAATTCCAGTTTTTATTCCTCAATTTATTATATACTCTCAAAATATGTGGATCACGTGGACCCAAGGCTTCTCGACAATTCTTGCATTCCACTAGAGATTTTAGGGTGTCATTATCAAACTCAACTGGTTCTCCGCTTCGAGGCTTGTCAGAGAGATCATAATCACCTCTTCAAGCTCGTCCATAGTTGTGGAAATTAGCGTGGCGACGACGGTGTTCAAAGCGATCCGGCGTGCGTGCAGGTTCCGCGGAGCCGCCAATCAGGACTCCGGGAGGCTAGCCGGCCTCCTCCGTGGTTCTGTCTGCGTACCTTGGTGCCCAGGCTGCTAATACACACGTTCAAAATTTTTCACCGTCTGATTCCATTTCTGTGTTGTTTCCTTTCTCCTCTTTCCTCCACCTCGTTCTCCTTCTCCTCCTCCTCCTCCTCCTTCACCCATCCCCCACCTTTTTTGCCGAGAGAGCCGGGCCCGTTCCGCACTCAGAGAACAATGCCCGAGATCCGACGCGGATAAATCGATTTTTACGCGACATAACTTTCATACCGTCCGCCCTCGCTCGCCACCCTCCCCCTCCTCCCTCCCCTTTCGCCCTCCCTCCACGCCCCGCGCCTCACCTGTCCAGCCATGAGAGCGTATAGTTACTATCCAGCCAACGGCTACCAGTTGTGGCCGACTCGAGGCGTGAACCCCTGGATGAAGTTATGCTACGTTTCCACGGGATTAGCAAAGCTAATTCGGGCGTTCTTCGGCGTTCAGCCGGCCCCCGGAACGGTAACGTTCGTTCGTCTGTCGCAACGCCTTGGGACCGGAAGACGGCCCCCGGGCGTCACCGTTCGGGAATTCTGAAATTTCGACACCGATGTTGTACCGTAGTAGAGTCTCCCGCGATCGAACTAACACGGAGACGTAAATGCCCCGGCGATGGAATTTCTCGGATAACAGAACAATCGTCACCGAGCATTAAATTCTATTTATTTAAATGGAAATCAGGAGAATTTATAGAGTATTTGGTAGTCCCAAAACTTTCTGTTTTTCGATTGTAAATGACTGTGTAGAATTATGGTACTATAAACACTCTAGGAAATACTCTACGATATTTTATTCTGAACTTCTGGTCTGCGGATCGTCATATACGGGGTGGGCAGAAATTAGGAGTATAACCATATGATGATTTTGTCGTCTTTAAAGCAGAAAATAAGGGAATTTTCATCGAAGGTGCGTATGAAAAAGAGAAGTATTGTTCTTTTTATTGTTTAGAAATACCTGAAATTTCGTCAGTATACCAGTAGTTGTTTAATAATTTTGAAAAATCTACGGTTCAGGATTTCAAAGGTGACAGCTGTTTTTCAAGAAATCTTCAGACACTATAGTCTGACCTATATTCGGGTGAACGCTTTTAACGACGACAATATTTTGAATTTCAGGAAATCCTTTCAGGCTTTTATTTTCAAAAATGTACCAACATACTCAATAAAATAAATAAAATATATATATCAAAGTAAATAATAAATGCAAACTAAATTTTACAAATGGAAGTACGAACAAAATTGTATGAATGAAAATTGTATGTTCAAAGTTATATATTGTTTACCTCAAGTATAGAATTAGACGAATAAATGAATATTTAAATATGAAATTAATAAAATTGATGTTTCCTCTTGCAAATAGCAGAGAACTTGATCAGCATTCGCGAGTTATTTAGCTTCATCGAAAATTGCTAGCCTTTATGCAGCGAGGTCACGACTCCGGATCGGGGGGCAACAATTTATGGCAGCTCGAAGCCCATGGCTAACGAAAATCTGGTGTCCATATTGGACCATCTATATTTATAAGATCTATATCGCCGAGCACATCAAGATCCACCGACTCCGGGAGTGTGCTCTTTGACCCACGAAATTATAATACATCTGCTCAAAAGTTATGCGTCCTTCTAGCAGCGAGCATCCGAAAATCTAACTGCGCTCATCCGGCACGTCGATTCCATTAATTTCTCGATTTGCATAATTGCTAGGGAGGACTGTTTATTTTCTCCAACGGCGGTATAAAAACGAGACACGTGTACCAGCGTTCTTGGGAATTTATTGTTATAATCCGGGTAATTCCATTGCACGCCGTTCAACGATATTCTGTAAGGTGTGCGAACGGTTAGTTCGCCATTTTTTAACGCTGAACCTAACGAGCCTTAGTAACTGATACATGTTGTCTTATAAAAATTATGAGATTGAATTTATTTGAATTTTATGCGGTTCGTGTTATGATAATTTAATAATCAGCACCTGCCTTTTGCAACTGGTGCATAGTGCTCTGTAAAATATATGTACACATAGATTATGGAAACTTGACATTTGATTCGTGTGCCTAAACTTTTTGCCTCGAATTGCGGCTGGCTCCGGAGCTGGAAAATAAGTTCGCCTCGTCGACATTCACATATTTCGATATTATCAATTCAACGCGATGCATATGGTTGTCACTCGCCCGCATCTTCTCGTGGGGATGTATAATATCCGCTGGTGAATACATACATACATGAATAGACGGATACACGTGTATCTGAATTCGTTAATACACGACCAGTGGGATCGTAGACGGCACGGACTGGTATTCGCGAGGCTTTTATTCCTTTGCTTTTGTCAAAAATATCGCGGAAACAATTTCACAAATTGGAGAAACTGGAAACTGCACAGTGATACAGTGATTTCTCTATATGTCGCCGAAGCCTAGGTGATAAACGTCGCGGAATTATCTCCATTACCGCGGGGTATACCCTGTGATGGGTCACGAAGCTCGAGAGACTGGACTTGACCTTTTGGATTTGTTTATGTTCACTTTGGGAGCGAAAATTCTGGAAAAATTCACAATCATGTCTGTTATTAGGTATGATATTGTTGAATTTTTTCAGAATTTTCTATTGAACAGAACAAGAGAAATAAATGAAAGTAGATGCAATAGAGTTAGAAGGTAGAAAAATCTATGTCTACGACAACACATAGCTTTTGGATTTGTTTGAATGTTCAATTTGGGAGCGAAAATTCTGAAAAAATTCACAATTATGTCTGCTGTTAGGTATGGTATTTTTGAATTTTTTCAGAATTTTCTATTGAACAGAACAGGAGAAATAAATGAAAGTAGATGCAATAGAGCTAGAAGGTAGACAAATCTATGTCTACAACAATACAGTGTTTTATATATATATGTCGCCAAGGCTTGGATGATAAATGTCGCTGGATTGTCCCCACCACCCCGTGGTATACCCACGAAGGAGGCCTCGGACGCCGAGAAGTGTAAACATAGCTCGGAGTATGTCTCCTAAACGATATATGTCACTGGCAAGTGTTGTTGACAAGTATGGAGAATTCACTGTATACCCCGCTGTAGTGAGGATGGTTCTGGGAATTTTATCGGCTAGGCATTTCGGACATATACTGTACAGTAAATTCCCGATATAAGTCACTGAGAGCCTCGCGTTTAAAGGTCACTGGGACTACCCACACCATCACGGATAGTATCTTATACATTTCCACTGTGTATTTCAAATGCAACTACAGATTTCGTCTAAATGTCACTCGCCAGAACCGGGCAAGTGACTTATATCGGAAGTTCACTGTATTTTTAAAATTCGTATATTATCCTGCAGTGGTTGAATTTTGTTTGGAACGAAAATAAGTGGTTTCCTTGTCGTAGTAAATATCAGGTAGCGTTTACTCACATCAGCTGTTGCTGATTTTTCCCATCACATTTTGTCGAGTCCCGTAGATGTACGCGGCATTTAAACTCGGCACAAAAAGCAATTGTATTGATTACAATGTGGCACCGAAATGGGGGTGGTTGGTTGGTCAACTCGTGTCGGAGATATTTTAATGATCCGCGTAATGATTATAGTGCGCCTGATAGACACTGACTGCATTGTTATAATGCAAATGCCTCTGTTTGCCGACCGGCTCGGAAAAGTTGTAACCGGTGTTTTTGGAATTTGTTTGATGGCGCTAGTGCTGCTGATATTATCATGACGGTTCGTGCTAATGACATTATCTCGCACAGAGTTCCTTCGCTTTTTTTCGGGCACGCGAAATTCACACCGATAATTTCTTGATAATAATTACCCTCTCCAATTATTCACGTCAGATATTTGGATAAAGATAAATTGAAATAAAATTAAAAATTTAAATAAATTGAATTATATTTTCTGTAATATTGCCAATAATTTTTTTAACTGTTTTATATTCTACCTACTAATCTTTGTGATGAACGCACAAAAATCGTGCGCATGCTATCCTCTTTTGGTCAGTGTCGTTCTAGCATGGAGTTTAAGTGAATGATGATGTGTTATCGGAATAGAAAAAAAAAACGCGTAACACTTGAAACGCTTGTCGCGTGTTCTTTCGTCTCATCTTGAATATGACCAGATGTCTATTGTAACTCACTGTTCACCCTTAACAGCGACAGCTGTTCGAGTGGCGCCGTTTCCATCGGACGCTCGGTAAATTTTACGGACGACACGAATTAGGAAACGGCGCAACTAACGCGGCCATCAATTACTATTAGCATTACTTATTTTTGGAAAGACACATATGGTCAGCAGAGGGTGACATCATCTCCTTTTTTCCCTGTCTCGTCCGCTTGTTCGGCCTTCGGGTTTATTCGTGTTTTAATACACTCGACAACAGTGCTTTTAGTTTCTACATCTTTACTAAAATACTCTCATTATTGGTCATCATATTTGAAATTTTAAAGGCTACATAAGGCAACATATTTACGTAAAAATTATTTCACAGTTAGCTCGCAGGGATTACTTAAACAGACAATTTTTTAAAACTATGCTGTCTAGAATCACAACATTTTTATTAAGCTTATTATTCATCTATAAAAATTTCAAAGGCAACGCGAACGTTTTAATAAAAAAAAAAGGATTATAATTTTTTATAAAAACCTGGTAGGTAATATTTAATTTCAGTCAACTATTAAGACATTGATATTAACTTATTTTGAAGTTCGAACTAATTATTGAGATGATTTTTCTATCAACAAGTGAAACATACATTTCAACTTAAGATATGAAAATACTAACAATTATTATAAGTTCATGGATCTTTTTAGTATCGTGAACATATGTATATATTTATTTATCTATTATTTTCGTGCCCAGAAGCGAAACTATTCACATTATTTCCGCATCTAGAAGTAAAGGAATGTAAAACATTTGTGTAACTTTATTTGATATTGAAACACTGCTATACCCTTGTTATGGTCACGATTGCCACTTCGCCCCTCTCCTGTTTTGCAATAATGCATCGGTGACACGGTGCGTACCGTGATTCGTTGCACTGCGGTTACGAGTGCATTCTACATCGTGGTAACTTGACAAGCAGAATGGTTAAATTGTCTAAATTGCGTCGAATTCGTGATTCTTACTCATTTAATATGTATCAACAATTTTTCACCTACATAATTCGCCACAGGCAAATCGCAAACAAGACAAGTCAGCAGATAAAAAAAAAGTGGATTGTAAAAAATATTGAAAACTAGACACATAGTTGCCATTCTAAAATTTTTCAATGTTTCAATTTACTTTTTAACACTGTAATAATTTTATTTCATTATATATAGAAAAACTGAAGTTGTTACAAAAAAAGTTACTCTGTTTCATGTTTTAAAGTGTGTGCAATCAATTAGGAGGCTGACTGTAAGTAATAAATAAAATGGTTGCTGGTAAACAGTTATCGTTATTGGTGAATAAATGCTTTTCGGTAATGGTGGCATACATTTTCTAATAGAATGAATCAAACGGTTTTCAGTAATAACAGGATAGATTTCGTAACAATTATATTTTGTCTTTTGTCATCGCTGACCTTGCCCTTAATTCCTAGTTTCACTGAAAATGACCATCGACTCGCAATTCAATCGATAGAAACCTCCCACCACTTGGTTTTCTACATGGAGTCGATACTCCTCCGATCGCGATATTCTATATCAGATTACATCTTAATCGAATTAAGTAGATTCGAGGAAGTTAGCTAATTGCGTTAACGCCCAGCAAACTTATAAGACTATTACATCTAAGAATAAAAGCTCTATTAGATTCACAATATTTATCACATTAACTTTTTGTCATACAAGAAACATGAATTTCTAAAATAAATACAAAACAGAAATATTTCCCATTTTTACGAGAACAATATACACATAGTCACAAAACTCGAGAATTCATGCAAATTAAATTTGCATATCAACTCTACTGCAATAACATTTATCGTTTATAGTCGGTAATGGATAAAATTTTTCGACGACTTTTGATAATAAATATAAAGTGAATTTAGGCAAATGTCTGTACATGTCATTAAATTAAAAAAAAAACTAAATAATCATTCTTTGTAATAACACAAAGCAGGTTAAATGTGCAAAAGAATATGGACTAACAATCCCATTGAACAAAATAGTAAATTTATAATACAGGTGCACTAGTGCATATATATTTCAATTAAATCGCAGATTTTACGCGTTTCTGACAAACCTGAGCAGTAGACACGCAAAACAATAAAAGCATTAGAATAATTAAAAAATATCATCATATTATTTCAATTATTCTGTAGGATATGCGCTATATGTAGAGTATGTTAAGAAGTATTGTAATATGATATAATCATGTTAGAGAATGCGATGTACGGTGCAAAACAAATTATTCATCATATTATTTCCAAACTGATAAAATAGTTTATCGCCAGTTAGGTAGAAAACTTTAATTTTCCACGTTACAATTGTAACACAGAAACACTAGATACGTGTCAACTCGCATCTCGTGTCTATTCGCATAACCGAGGGTATCCCGCCACGCCTAGTTTGAAAAAAAAAATCCATTCGTGTTATTTATTATATGATGTCGTGTCCCGGTGTATGTGGATCAAGAGTCGATCGCATTCTTTCATCCTTTGCTTACTATTCGCGAATCACGCGTCCCCCTCCAACTGATAGTCGGCGTCCTCTCGCTCCTTCGTCGCTGGAAGCCAAGCCCTGCTAACCTAGGGTCGCAACCCTGATGTGTTGAGCGTGGGGTGATGAACTCTAGACCCGGGGTTACCTTATTTACACTCACCCGTATCGTTGGCTTGGCTTACCCTTCTCGAGCGCGGCCATGTCACTTGGCTTTTTCATGAGACGTCAACACAAGCCACTCGCGTGCCACCCCCACCACCCCCGCCCAACCTGCGAAACCCCCAACCAGAATGCTTATCCGCTGTTTTGGATTCCGCAATCTTTGGCCCTCCGAGATACGACATACTCCAGACTTTTAAATCTCTAATCAATTTTTCTCTCCCTCCCTCTCCTGGTACCTAGACTCGGATTTATAACGAGAAATTTACTATTGTAACAACTAACTAACTAACGTATTATTTGTTTCTTACAATTTTGAATACACAGGCCCGTATTTTGTGGGGGGCACGAGTCTGTTTCGGTGAAGGTCATCTCAAGGTCATATTTTTCGAGATCTTACTCGGAAATCCCAAGTTTGTTTGTTGTAATCTTAAGTTTGTTTTAGATTTCTAAACGAAGGAAACTAAACTGAACGAAAAAAGGAAATATCCCAAGGATGCAAAAGAAATATTTCCAATCAAATAGAAGCAGCAACTCCCCTCTTAAACGATCTCGAGCGTCTCATGTTATGGAGATCTCCGTCCCGTGAGCCCTCGAGATTCCGAAAAATCACCCTCGACAAACAGCGGTGCTTCGAAAACGTCGCTGCCGGTTAATCCGTCGAATAAAATCATCCGGAATTCGTGAGTTGTAAAAGGGAGGGGACCCGATTCCCTATGATCACCTCATTCGTCATTGTCTCGAGGGGGTCGGGAGCTAATAGCTCCGGTTTCTTAATCGAAACTGCATCGTATCTCGTGCGTCGTCGGCTCCGAGGATCTTGCAAAGTTGTGGAGGGCGGCGTCGAGGATGGCTCGAATGACGGGTCGAAGCATAAGCGAGAATCAAGAGGGCTACAAGACGGAAGCGAGATTGCCTTTAATCCAGCCGAGATTTAATACCAGCGACAAATTTTGCCCGGAGAATTAATTGAACGCCGTGGACGGGATTGGCGCCGCGCCGATTATTGTATGCCACTTTAACGAACCGGGATTTCGCATAATGTCTCCCGGAGCAACCTCCGAGCGGCCCCGGGGGTCGTTCAATCGTCGTCGCTTTAATTTGCGATTGTTTCGTTTGATAGTGCTGCGGATTTGATTCTAATTGGTGGATGGAAATTAAGTTTCCTTACACCGCCCGCACCGGGAATCGCTCTGCAAAAATCAATCCTGTTCATCGATCGATAGCGATGGCTAACCTGCCCATCTTCAACATCAAACATTTTTTTCTTAACATTAAACATTCATACATTTTCTGAGTGTGTTGCAAAAGACAGGAGACACTCAGCAGTATTTCTTTTTTTTTTTTGATAATCGAAAGCAATGTACAACAGTGATTTATCTGTATATGTCGCCAAGGTCTGGACGATAAACGTCGCGGAATTATCCCCACTATCGCTGGGCGTAAACATAAGTGTAAACATAACACAGCTCGGGTATCCCACAGATCATAAACAAATTATACGGATGTCCTCAAAATAAGAAAAAATATTTTCATCGAGGAAAGTTGTTATAAACTTACGGCAAAAGTAAATTTCATGTCGTTTGGGATCACTTACGGACGACAACAAACTTTTTCTGAATAATGAAAACGTCAGAAACAAGCAAATCTAAGCAGTAAACAACACTCCGCGTTACGGCATTTGAGGTTAGGTTACGCATGGAACTAATTACATGGCAGACGAAACTTACTAGAAGAAAAAGAAATATTGCTAGTAGTTCAGTTATGTTCTTTAAGTAATTGCAAACGAATATTTCATAGTGATCACGGTTCGTACGAACGGCGGAAGATATGACGAAGAAGAGAGTCGATAATGGGGCAGACATGATGGAAGTTAGAGCGGATAAGCGATCGTCTCGAAGGAATCGCGTTGAATCGAAAACTCGCGGCGGCCTTGGGCAAAAGGGCCCCGGTCTGACAGTAATAATTGAATCCAATCTTCCGTGAAGCGGGGTAACGGCTGATATTTTTGAATCGAATAAAGGGAGAATCATTAGAAGCGTTTCGGCGGTGCGAGGGCGGTGAAAGAGAGAACGGCGGGAGCTGCGTATAATGGTCGACGATAATCCTGTCGCGCGGATTAATTCGCAAATATTTCAATCTCGCGACATAAAGGGATGTAAATTACATTTTTGGTCGAACGCCCCCGGGGGGTGAACTATACAACAGTTTCAACCTGGAGAGAGGGAGGAGGGAGGGAGAGGGCGGGAGCGAGAGGCTCTCGTCGAGTGCGAGAACCGGGATAATCGTTTTATTAACCAAATAAAATCGATGATTGAATGAGGATAATCGCGTTCGCGGACCCTCCCTGCCGCTTCTATGTAGCCCCGAGAGAATTCGCCTTATTGACACAGATGTCACCATCAGATCGTTTTATCGTAGTTAGCGATCACAAGGTTTTTTTCCCATCAAATTTTTCTCTGACGCCGCTCCCCAACCTCCGGAGGATTTCAAGCTGTCATTCTTCCATAAACCACGATTACTGGACTTGCTGGAATTACTGGACAATTGACCGGGTCAATTGTAAGGGACCGAAATTCGATGAAAATGCATCTTTTCTTTCGATCATCTTGAAATGTCGAAATTAATATGACCAGATCTTTGGAATCTTCTTGTATTTGGCCCAATCATGATTTTTTTTCTTTTTTTTATTTAATGCAATTAGAATCTCAAAGTAGAGATTATTTTGCCATACATTATTTTCCTATACATTATACATTATTATAAACTGTACAATTTTCTCAGATATTTAGCTCACAGGCATTCAAAAACGAGTAGGTTATTTTACATATTTCAACCGTAGGTCTGGATAGGAGAACATTGCATGAGAGCGGAAGAAAAAGATGCAGTTTCCGTAGTTGTCTGATAAACTCTAACCTCAGTTCATCAAACGTGGGACACTGCCATAGCACGTGGTCGATATCCTGATTCTCATAACCGCACTGACATTGTGGATCGTTTACTATGCCAATTCTAGCAAGAGAGCTGGCAAGATTGTAGTGTCCTGATCTGCATCTGTTTATCGTTGTGACAATCTCACGATGGAGATTTATGTGACTGTACCACGGTTTAGATTTTCGGTTGTGGAAGTATGCGAAGTAGTTTACACCTTTAGATAAACCTTCTTTCTCTATGATGTCAAATGTGTTTTGTGTTGCCGCTGATTTAACCGATTCTCTTAGATCTGAGAAGGGAATTTTGACGGAGAATGAGGCTGTCGTGTTGGTTGCTGTTTTAGCTAATGTGTCTGCACTCTCGTTACCCAGAATCCCAATATGAGATGGTACCCAGTAGAATTTAATTTTACTATCGTTTGTGGTTTCGGATGCGAAGTTGAAAACGTTTTTTCTTATTTCAAAGATATAGGGATTCGTTTTTGTGCTTATATTAGTTTGTTTCAACGAGAGTAGTGCACTAAGAGAATCCGTAAAAATGAGAAAATTCTGATTGGGATGATTCAAAGCTATTTTCACTGTGTCGTTCAAGGCTATAGATTCCGCAGTGAAAATTACCCAATCATGATTACTCTAATGATTACACATTTATTTTCTTCGGTATTCTCAATTTTTGTAACACGGAACCGAAAGCAGCGACCATTTTATGCCGCCTGTATCCTTTTCCGGTTCCGAATGTCGTTTTTCACCAATTTTTTCAGAATCAAACATTTTGTAATAGGCTTGCATTATTCTAAAATTAAGAACAATCAAAATTACGCGAGTTGTACATTTTTTAAATAAAAAAGCATGTGTACTGACTGATGTCGCGATTCCGGTCCCCCTGCTGATCGAAAACTAAAGCATAGGAAGTATCCTGATCAGTATGACTGTAGCTATGAACATGAATTAAAAATCTTGATTATACAGGTTATTTACCTTTCCATAAGTTGAACCGTCGAAGGGGAGACTGGAACAAAACAATAATTTAACTACGTTTACCATAGGTACATGAAAGTTCAATGGTTCTACTTATCTTAAAATCCTACACGTTATCAACATTGTAAACAGTAAAAAGAACATACATTGTAGAGAGGGAAACTCTTGTAAGAGTGGGAAACTGCAAAATGCATTGCAAAATGGCTGTTTATTTTTATTCCATAAATCGCATTCCAGCTGAAACTTGTCCGTGGCTGTTGGAACTGATGCTACGAAGCCATTTTGTAAGAAAGGTTGATCCTCACAATAGAACGCACTAAAAAGTTCCATAACTCTTTGAATCTCCGACATAAAATGACGTACGAGTTCTTTCGAGCTAGAATACCCATTCGTTTCGCTGTAAGAGGGGAATGGAGGGGTGGGGGAGGAGGGGTAATGCAGGTATTTAAATGGCAGTTATTTTCCTGAAGCGACCATTTCTCCGTTCCATATGGAGTAAATAGCCATCTCTCTGTACCACATATTCGCTTCTCCCGCATGTGGAAACGTACGTTCCCGTCGGTTTTCGTGATTTACGATATCTTCGAACGTAACGATCGATACGTCTTTCACGGATGTCGTTAACGTTTCCTGAGAGAGGAGGCCGTAAAGCCGGCCCACGACCAGTCGACAATGAGAACGAGACTTATTGATCTATGATGTGCACGCGTCGGAGTCGGGCCAGCTGAAACGACGGAACTCTCGGGGCTGACTTTCACAAATTTTCGGAAAAGCTTTACACGGATCAAGAGTCCTCCGGTCTCTCCCTTTCCGCGTGCGCCGGATGAATGTGCTCCGCTTTTGGAACAGCCTAACTTATGCTAGACCGCTGCCGTTAGCGTCTCGGTAATCTCGAAGAGCAATTAAACTCGTCAATTTTTATTTTCGTGTCAGGGTCTGCGATTCTACAGAAATACACAATTAGTAAAGAAACTGTGCTCTCCTGACGTATTTAGGAAAGAATTTTTGACATTCTCGAAAATATTTTCAATTATTTCTAGGGAACGATAACTGCTTTCCAGAAGATTTGCTATGAAAGTAGTTGTGCAGTTCAAGAGAGCCTCCTCCGGTGTCAGTGACCTTGAAATACGTTACCAGAAGCTGAAAGAGTGCGCCTATTATGTGTACAGGAAAAAGTTGTTGTGAACGATGACCTTGCAAACATATTTCAAGGTCGTCGAAAATAGAGGTGGCTCCCTTAAACCGCACAGTTACCAAAATTTAAAGGTGTGGAAAACTAACTGTAATTTCCAGAGATGCGAGTTTGTAGTTGGAAAGGTGGATGCAACTTGAATAAATAAATAAAACGGTCTGTTTGCAAAACATTTCCGTGGTACGAGTTCAGTTCAATCAAATATCAATATCGAAAGAGCATAAATCGTCGGGGCAGTCCTCCTCCATAATTCGCGACAGTCGAACAGTAACGGGAACGGCAATAATAATGGCGGTGTTGTATGCGAGTCGCGTGGGCTTGCGTATCGGGAGGTACAATAGGGCGTATTTATAAGTATAGAAAAAGGGCGCGAATGTCAGGGGTTGCACGTGACCAGGCAGCCCTCGTGTTTTGACAGCGCGTTGACACGGAGCTTCCGGTCTTCACTAGGAAACAGCGACTTCCGAAAAGATTTATCGTGCCGGCACGTGAACGAGAGAGTGATAGGGGGGTCGATAATTGTCCTTGAACTTGCACTCCGACGTCAAACGGTTCCGGTTTGCGAAACCCTTAGAGCATACTCGGTCGCTTTGGGGGATGATTCAACAGGGACGAACCTCCAACATCGGAAGACTATTCCAAAATCATAATTATTCCTTCATTCGATTTAATAATGATTTTAGATACACTAGCTGTTCGTGTAAACTTTTTAATTATTTACTGCTGGTCAACGGAGAAATGTTTATTGCAGAATCAAATATCGAAGCCCATAAATACGTAATCTAATTGTATAAAAGTCGAATGTATTCTCTGCGAATCAAAATTATACACTGAACAGATAAATACAACGGTTAAATGAAAATTTGTCTTAGGCAATTTGAGTAAACCAACGAAAAGTGTTACAACTTTATAGTTAATTAATATTTGTGTTGACACACGTTTATATTGAATGTGAAACGTATACCTCTTTTACTGTCCCAATGAATACAATTTAAACATTGAAGCTGGTTCCTTTTTATGCCAAACTAGAGAGAAATAGCAAACACCTGTTAAAAAGATTTAAAATAGTATATTTTATTTTAACTATCAGTAGACTCTGAGTCTTTATGCAAAATAAGAAGTTTGTACCTCAATTGGAGGACATACTGTTACTGTTCTAAATTTCAGCTACTCATCTTTGTGATGAACGCATAAAATCCGGAGTCTAATCATGACTACAAGGTATACTATATTTAGAAGTGTACTGCAATTGTTAAGTAAAAAATTCAGGTACTAACCTTCCACAGATTAGAGCACGCATTTCATAAGGAAATACAAAACACAAAGGACAAAGAAGAATTACATAAAAATAAAAGGATACTTACCTTGTCTATATGCAAGAAAAAGAAGTGGACGCTAAGACAACGGCAAGCAAGCACGACAGCGCCATCTGTCGACGCGTTGAAAATATAGTCCAACAGTAATATTTGACGCTGCTGTAATGAAATAATATCCATAAAGCTTCTATAAAGACAGTTGTCTTTGTATAATTTTTCCATATGCTCACAATAATATAATCACCCACTGCAAAGTGACATGAATCAGTCGCATTTAGTGCTTGGTAGCTGTACTTTCAGCGTTGAATCTTGTACCATGTCATTCTAGATGGGCCAGAAAAAGAAAGAAGAATATGAAACGAGTAGTGGATAATGGTGGGCCATAGCGTTCGCCACGGTGTTCTTGGTACTTAGCAACGGTGTTGAAACGTTTCGCCAAGATACGGGAGGGAAATAGTGGACGGCAAAACTGGAAGCGAAAAGCGGGGAGCGCAGGAACGGGACGGGTTTAGGTTAGGAAAACTTTGTTTCCGTAGATCGTCCGGTTTTTCGAACTCGGCCGGGCTGCTGGATCTTCCCAAGCCCACTTGCCATAAGTTAAACGGCCGTTGTAGGTGGAGGATATCAATTCCCGCGGCAGTAGAACCCGCCGATATTGCCGGCCACCATAAAACGATTATTGTCGCGGAATGTATACGGTTATAGCGGCGTTATAACCTCCCGAGACTTGCAGCGCGCCTCGCCGATGGACACTGGGCCGGGGCTCAACTTTACAGTCGGCACTTTACACATTGTGCGCCCGGCTCGCGACGTTTATTACGACAACTTGTACAAGCGGGCCCGATTTATCGTTATTTATAACGATCCGAGCTCGTGAAATTAATATTTACACGGGCCGGGGACGCCGCGCGACACCACGGCCAAGGCGAATTTTATTTACGCCGCTGTAAGTGGAGTGCAATTAAACGGCCGTCGACAATGTTGATTTCGAGAAACAGTGAATGGAACGAAGCGAAGGTGCACGCGGAGCCGGCGGCGACTGCGAATGCGACTGCGACTTGCTCGCGGACAGTAAACGAGAGAGAGTCAGTCGCGTTCCTGTTCCTACGTTTCTGCTCCATTCGCGTACCAAACCAGCTCTCGGGCTAATACCTGCGAAAATTTACACTAGTTTCCCCGCTGTTTTTCAACTTTATCGCGTCGTTCCGGTAATTGTTACATTCGCATTTTATGTATTAAATTGGATCAAAGTTAACGTCCAATTAAGGGAGTGCGGGTCGACGTGGCGAGGCCGTGGCGGTGCAACAAATATACGTTGTACACCCCGCGACAAAACTATTACGGGTACCCATAAGCAATCAATTATTTGCAAAGAATTTGTTTTGCTTTTAGTTCTGTACCGATCCTTGAAGAGGAAACACTTATTTTTTTACAGTTTTCGGTAAAGCACAGCCTGTGTTCCAAATATTCTAAAAAGTGTAATCTTTTTTTACAACCCTGTGCTAAATGGTGGCGTCCGTACCTTCCGAGGATCATATTTGTGTCGTATTCGTCACACGGGGTGTACCTGGCGGGAGTGGGGATAATTCCGCGACGTTTATCATCCAGGCCTTGGCGACATATATAGAGAAATCACTGTGTTCGTTATTTTACAATACGCATTAGCGATCTTACTTATTCGATGGTACTTTTGAAAATGTCTAAATTTAATTGAATTCGAATCTTGAATTATTAACCTTTATTTATACTTATTAACCTTTGGCACTCGATTAGTCCCTTTTCTAAGACACCACTGAAAATTACGAAATTATAATTCGAAACAAACTTTATCCTACTTAATAAATAACCGGCTAAACAACTCGAGCACAAGTATAAATTTTGATAAATTCTGGGTTTTCATTGTTTCATCGTAAGATGGTTTGGTGAATAATCTGAGCAATTTATTTACGTGCCATGTTACCGTGTACACTGCGTCATTCAACCTTAATCCAGGTCTGCAATTAGGTTGACGGCGAAGGCGGTTCGAGTAAAGGGTATTCCAATTCCATTCATCCGATACTCCTGTAATCATTCGAGTATGTGTATCGGAGATGACGAGGGTAATAAGACGTGAGCCAATGCAATCTTGAAACTAGTGCGGGGTAACTACGGAAACGGAGGCATACGTGCACGCAACGTGTTTCAATCGCTCACCCCCTCCGCCGGGATCGAGGAGTGCACCGGAAGTAAAAGATCCAGGATTTACGACCCGGGACATTTACGGGCACGTAAAATTTGAGCAATTCGACCCGAAACTATTCCTATTAAATAGAGTCATTTTTTAAAACGCCGGACCAAGTATTCGGCGAAACTATAGCAAAATTACTGCGAATTTTCCGCAACCCTCTCGGCGCACGGAAATGCAAAACAAAATGAACGAGGGACCTCGGTAAAGTTTAATGTTTCATACGATCTTTTCTTTTTTTTTTAGAAATTCTCTTGCGTCGCTTCCATTCGATTGCAATACCCGAGGATAAAAATTGATTCGTCAGCATTTTTCGAAAATGTCCCTATGAATACGTACGTTCGGAATTATGGCCAATTTTACTATCACCAGACTGTGGATTTTATGCACTCGTAGCAAAAATGAATAGGTCAAATTCTTGTCTAACATGGCAGAGGAGTTTAAGGATATTACTATATTATTTTCGACTTTCCAAAATTATTAAAAATCTTTATTTTTTGCATACAGATAAAATTGTCCAAATGTTAAGATAGTACATTTTCGATTTTTTATATGTTGTATTGATAGTTGATGTTTTAAAGGATAGGAGGGTAGGCTTTTTGTAATTTTCTTTAGCAAAATTCTAGCATAGGAACGAGATTCATGTTTCTTGTCTCATCGTCGGTTGAATGGCGCGCGATAACATTATTGATCCGTGAAGTGAAATGTTTCGGAATTTCTAAGCTCGACAATTTATTAGATTTAATAAAATCAAACGAGTTACAGCGACATATATGCATTCCCAGAGTCGGTGGGCGGACGATCTACCGAGCGGAAAATATACTGGCCATTAAGAAGATTGCTTATACCGCGTCTGCGGGAATGGCGTTCGAATCATATGCTTCGCGAACAATAAAAATAAAAATCATAACTTCGATTTCGTTCGGATTCGTAATTCCGTTGAGTACTTTACTCTTTTTGAGTGGAACAGTTTTCAGTAGACAACAGTTAAAGAAGAAAATAGGTAAATTCAAAAGTTAATGATAGAGATATGCAATGTCGCTTAAGGTCAACGAAATATTTATAGGAAATGCTAAACACATTGTGCAGAAATTTAAAATATACAGCCCAGTGGCGTGCAGATGTTTTTAGGGCGTCACTGTCCTTGAGCATAATAATGCAGAAACGTCTGAAAAGGAGATTTACATCTCTTTGAGACATCTGTTTTCCGGATCCTACAACTTTCTCTCGCAGCCATCAGTCTCTTCATGGTACTGACCATTTAGATTTATGGGTCTTATTAGAAGGTCCCTATTTCGGACATTTGGTACCTTTTAGAAGGGCTCGCTGGTCAATGTGTTGGGTCATCCTTGAAGCAATGTCGTTTCTTATGGATGCAAGTCTTTTTTCTTGGCAATCGTATTGGAATATGTCAACTTGAATAATAGTAATCACGATAATTGTAAAAGACAATTTCGGAGTGCTCTTTCGATATAAAATAATAAAATAAAGCATTACAAACAGAAAATTAAAACATTTGGTGGAATAATAACACAATCGTTGTTTCAGAAGCAAAGAGATGGATGATACAAAAAATTTTTGTGTAAATAACGAAAACAGTTGCCCGTCTGTTTCAGTCTTCGATCTAATTTCCAAAATGTTTTTTTATGTTAGAATATGCGAAATTTACGAAGGAAGTTCAAACAAATAAGGGTAGAGAAAAAATAATTAACCTAGTTCTTATATCTCGTTTCTTCCACTGATAAAAGAAATGTTCATTTATGTTTCACTGGTTTACAAATATTTCCGTTTATGCTATTTAGAAAAATTGAAAAATCGTAAGTAACTAAAGGTAAAAACTAATTGTCACTTTCTCATTACAAGTCTCTTTCCGAAATTTAGTTTTCAAACTGTATTGAAGAATATTATTCCTTATTTTAATATCTGTTATTCTACAACAAACTTTTCACCAGTGTCATCCAACAATTATTCACATTTTCTTTTAGTATGGTTAAACGCGAGATTCTCGGAAAAATTCTTTTATATTTCAGTATAATTCCAGCTGTCGTATATTTTGAGATGCGTTGTCGACATCACGGCGAAGAATTTCTTCATTTCCCTCGTTTTATGTCTGTCCTACAGTATAATGAAACGAAATATACACGTCAACTGCAGCTCAAAACTAACTAAATGAAAAGTGTTGTCCGGACAGCTGGACGTATTGAAAAAGCTTTTGATAAAACAACGTAAAGAAATAGCTAAACTCCTTTTAAAATTAATCAGCGACCGAGAAGAATCACGAACGACAAAAAAATACTCAAAAATCGACCAAAACACGTGTACGCAGAGAAATAAGAAATTATACATATCTCTGTCCAACCGAATAACTTCCAAGGAAACTCTAGAAAATATTGAATGTTAAACAAGACTCGTAAGTTCTTTTCGTTCATTCCTCCTGTTCTTTCTCGAAGGTCTTTATCACCAAACTTTTTTTTTTATTATACTTAAGTACAAAAACGACTACAAGTAAAAGAACTTCGTATTTCAGCATTATAAGAAAAAATCAGAATTACTACCTTCATCTCTAAAAACACCCTCCATTTCTATTTTTTAGCTAACGAATAAGTGACCAACAAAGTTAAGCGTATGCATACGGCTCCGGTGATAGTGACCAGGAAAATTGAGCGTATATATATACTCTAATGATGCAAATGGGTTAATTTGTCTTGTAAATTTAGATTTTTCTAGATAAATTCATGCGCAGCAACATTTTATTTTTACCAGCTGAATGATAGAAGCAGTGTAAGACAATGTATGTATTGGGTTGGCAACTAAGTAATTGCCGATTTGTTCAATGAAATAAAAGTTTTTTTTTTACTTCGAATGAACTTTAATCTATGATGTATTTTCCATTTTGTTCGATGACCTTTTGCCATTTTTCTGCCAACTTGAAAATTCCACGCTCGTAGAAAGTCTGATGCTTTTCGGCCAAAAACTGAGTTAAGTGAGATTTTACATCGTCATCATTATTGAAAGTTTTACCACGAAGGGAGTTGTCCAGGGATCGAAATAAGTGGTAATACTTTTTGTCAGCTTGCACTGCGTTCTTTTCTTTACGGAAATAATAAAGCAAAATATGGCGAAAATGTTCGTTTTTGCACTCCATATTAATATTGAGGTAAAAAAAAAACTTTAAGAAAATATCTACGCAATGAACTTGTAAAGCTAGGTTAAGATGCCAGCTAACATATACAGTGAGTAACGAAAGTATTCCTTTATTTTAAAACGCATATTTTAAATTTTCATTACAGGCTCAAATAAAAAAGTTGTGAAAAGTGCTATTTTTATTTTCTCATGTAATTCTTACCAATTGCAATTTTTTCAAAATCTTTTTTACACATCATTTGGAAAACCAATTCTTCTAACTCCTAAAAAAAGTCAGGTCGTTTGATTCACTTAAAAAAAAAGTTATACTGATTTAAAGGGCGTTCGAATACTTTCGTTACTCACTGTATAAGAAGAAGAAGATCATAACGTTTACGGATATCATAAAAATGGGAGTGAGAGACATCTATAACTGAAATCGGCAATTACTTAGTTGCCAACCCAATATAAGAAATTTCAATTTATGCTATTTACTTGATAATTATGGACAAATTAACAGGGCGTCCTGTGCTTTTGCAGGTGACTGTATCAGAACAGAAAGGGCACAAATTCATCGTGGATCGGTCTCTTTCTGCATCGGTTGCAGGTTTTAAGGGTTAGAGGCTGATCCTGCGTGGAGCAATTCGCCGGGGAACGTCGACTTCGCCTTTAAAGTCATTGGGAACATCGGCCGAAACAGGTTCGTCATCGGCGCGGCGAGCGTACTGCGACCGATTCACCCTCTCCGCGATCCCAGTCAATCGCAATCATTGAAACCGGACTGCACAGTGAAGCTGGTAGTTCTATTTCTCTCTTTGTCTCTCTCTCTCTCTCTCTCTCTCTCCCTCTCTCTCTCTCGCTCGCTCGCGTGCGCACCCGCTCCCGTAATTATTATTCCGCCCCTATATTGCGCGAGGAGATGCACGGCCGAGCAAACGTAACGTAACGTACCGAAACGGGGACGAGGCGAAACGAAACGAAACGGAACGAAACGAGCGACAGCACCGCTCGTACCTATCCGCCCCCCATATACCGAAACGTCCTGCATCCCCCTCGGAAATTCATCCCCAGCCCGTGCCCTGCTGGATGGCAATCAATAACTTTGAAACGGCAGCGACGTTTCGGGGAAAAAACAAATTCAGCAGGTTGCTTGATTGGAAAAAACCGTCCTACCCCCTCCCCCCCACGGCCCCCCTGCCACCCCCTTTCGGTTGCAACCCTCGAAACCCACCCACACACCCCTCGGAAACCCCACCTCTTCGCGCGCATCACCCTCTCACGTCGACACGCCAACCAGCGCCGGCCAGTTTTCAATCCTCGTCGCGGCGCCTCTATCACCTTCGACTCCGACAAAAAAAATCGACCATGTACCCGCCGACGAAGTATTGCTCACCTGGTATTGCTGGCACTTTCGCTCGGTTGCGAAATCTAATTTTTTTCTCAGCCGCCCGGACGCCGGACACCGCGAGCACGAAGGTCAGACACCTCCTAGGGGACGCGCTAGCCTAAACGACCCGGTGTTCTCTTATACTCTGGGAGGGGGAAACTGTTAGGCGAACAAGTCAATCTGTCATCTATTTTCCGTCGCACCGGAAGCTTACTCGTTCCTATAGAAATTTGCTTATTTTTTCTTTTCGTTTTTCGTTCAGTAAAATCGGAATGCAAATATCTTTGATCTGTGGTAAAATTTTCAGTGATTCAAGCCTTGACATAAACTGATACTCGGTACAATTGGAGTTCAATTCAAGGGTCCCATAAGGAGAGAATGAAATCCCCCATTTTGGGTCATTCTATTCTCATTGGAACATGTATCGTAATCAAATTCGTGGAACATCCATCAAGTAAATTCAATGTTTCCATTTCCATAAAGACACGTTTTCCAGCTAGTTATTTCAGATACTTTGAGTGTCAATTCACAAACACACAATCTTAAATAATATATTTTTGATGTTGTTTGATCAACTGTAGGACAACAAAACTGATTAGCTGAGGCGTCAAGGATTTCCGCGTTTATCTAAAAGCTAAAGTAGTTGTGTGACTCTATCTTAATAAATACACAGATTTTCTAAAAAAAAAAAAAAAAAAAATGGCTTTATTGGTACAATTTTACAGCTCACCGAGAGAACCGGGAGGAATCAGCTCGAAAACGTCCGAAGGAGTACGCTTCCACGTCTCGGCGACGACGGCTTCCGATCCCGTTTCGCTTTCCTCGTTCCGAAGGTGAGACGGTTTTTGCGAGGTCTGCGCAAGGAAACAATTGAAAATTACCGGCAGTCCGTTTGCATCCGTAATGAGAACGGGCTCCCCCATAAGGAGGCAGTCGTTAACGACCGCGACCGTATGAGGTAGACGAAGCGGCTCGGTCTATAAATTTATTGCGACTCCGCCATTTTTGTCAGCGTCATTTATACGAGTCGTAACGAGATTCGCCTTTTTAACTCGTTAAAGCCCGGCCGCGCGGCGACAATTCTATTGCAAAACGAGGCGCTCGTGCCGTGTGCCCGTGTGCCCGTGCTGGAATCACTCGCGAGACAGACGAACTCTTAGCTCACGAGGAATTCAACGGCGGATACTCCGTTTGTATGTATGAATATATAAAATCCGACGAGAAATACGCGTCGCTCCGAGCAATTTGTACGCGGATCCTTCTCTCGCGTCGTTTAGCTCAAATCACGTTGTCCTTCCGATCGAAATGCTGCGTAATACTATGATCGTTTCTGATCGTATTAAGCCTCCCCCCGAATAATCGATAGCAAACGTTTCTCCTTGTGGACATTCACTCCAGCGGAATATGTTCTTCAAAATTTTCGGAAAATACTTTCTCATAATTCTTAAAGAACCCCCCTAACTTTTAACTCGCATGATCAGCTAGTTATAGTCGGTGTAAACAGTATTCGCGTGCCCTTTAACACTGAACCTAACAAGCGTTAACAGTATGTGGTAAATATTGCTTTATAAAAATGGTAACCCAAAACATATTGAGATTCTCCGAAATTTTCCATGTAATAAATGCTTGGAGAAGAAAATTTATTCCACTATTTTCCATAAATGAATTTTTATAATTTCAATAATTGTAAAATATAAAACCGGTCCTTTGACCGTGGTAGGTTTAGTGTTGAAAATGAGTAACTCTTTCAAAATTGGATCTAACACCTAGAGTTTTTAATGCGTAAATAATGTTTTCGTGTTGATTCAAATTTTCAGAGGCAGAAGAAAAGATTCCCGAAACCCCATATTAAATTGTTGATATAATTAGCAGAGTTTCTGTCTTCATTTTCGAACGGGCGTCCCGTTAACGCAATAACATTTCAACTTATAAAAACCCTGATAGCGTCGAGCGAATTACACGAACGAAAGCATCATAAAGAAAGGTACGAAACGCTATTGATTTAACTATCACGCGAAACACGCGAGAAACAGTTCGTGCGTAGAGGAAATAATCAACTCCATATACATTTTTCCTTCGATTACGGTGTAATGCTATTAACGCGATAAAAATCCCTTTATAAGCGATAAATCAATCGTTCGCGTTCGCCAATGAAAACCGTGCCGGCATCTCAGAACGGTGGGCTCGGTGATTAACGCATCGTAAATTAATTTGTGTCAATTAAAAGGCCATTAATCGTTCGGAATACGTTCGGCAGGACAGTGACCGAACGGGAAAAATATTCCGCAATTTGATTCTTCGTGACCTCGCGTTTACGATCATTCCCTGATTGGTGGTAAATTATACAAAATAAAATTGCAAATTTTACTGTGCATTCTTCAATTTTTGTTTGCATCACGGTTTCCAAACTTGTTGCCGGATTCCGAGTTTCTTTTCAATTTTTGACAGCATTAGACACCATCCATCACTACACCAATAAAAAGTCTATACTATTTTGAAATATTTTGTTACGAAAAAAATGGAGGATAAAGTCAAAAGTTACGTTAACTTGACTGTAACAACTCGAAATTTTTCAGTTATTAATTATCCTCGGAAAAAATTCCCGAACGCGACACATTTTTGTAGTCAATTTGGTCTGTCCCCTTGCACGACTGTACTACGATTTATTTCACGGTTTCAGTGATTAGAACTTTTTTGTAATTTATAATTTCCTAAGAAAAGGAAAAAATTTATATCTATTGTATGCCTATACGTTCTCCGATAGCTGTACATTAACAACGCCAAAATAGAATTTTATTTCGGTTTAAGGAAAATTAATAAGAAATATATTTATTAGACCCTGTTCAGAATCTTCATCACGAGTCTGACTCGATATTGTAGGGCAAGTGGTTTAATTGAATTGAAAAAATCGAAAAATTGACCGTGTCCATTTTTTGGCGGCGAATATTCGCAGGAATACTTTCCGGAGCCACTGTAGATTTGTGAGCCGGCTCGCGGGCTCTCTGTTGCGGAGCAGGAGACAAAAGCTTCCGCCTTTGTGCTTGAAGAGAAGAGCACCCTGCGAAGTCAGAAATCACGGGTCTGCGGGGCCCGCGGTGGACGTGGATCTTTTGTCGAGCTCCCGCAGTTATGTCGTCGCGGGGGCATAACGATATGACGGCCGCATATTTTATGCTCGAAGGATCGGGCCCGTTGCGGCCCGTTCAGGCCCGTTCAGGCCCGTGGATTCCTGCTGGCCGCGCGATGTAAATCAGCGCCGGTCGCCGGTGATGACATCTAGTGACGCAAGGACTGAAGGGGCCCGACTTTGCCCGACTTGGCCGCGGTCGCATTATTATATACGAGGGGGTGGTGACGGAGGGGCATCGCATACCGTCCTAATATACCGGCCTCCTGTGCGCCTTTGTCAGTCCGGTAAGCCTTTGTCGTTGAGAAAAGCCGACGGACTGTATATTACGCCCGTGGATGTAATACAGCAGGAATGCTGCTTGTCTTTGCTCCCGTGATCGGATTCACCGTGATCACCTTGACTGGCGCACACCGCAAAGGATCGGAGATCTTGCTGACACTTTGCCGAAAAATTCACCTTCTTCTAACCAAGTCCGTTCAACCATCCTAGATCTCCACCAATGATCAAGGCGAAGAAGCTCGCGAAGTGTAACATCGACGTCACAATATATAATGTGTAAGATTTAAGAAAAATTTGGAATTTTAATATTTTAGGTGTCATGTCGATCACGTATGGGTGACACTAATTTTTAACCAAGCTTAGAGGTTCATTTTTATTGTTTTATTGGAATGAACCGAGTTTCATTAGGATTTTTGTAATGCCAAATAGATAAAGTAACTCCCACTGTGACACTTTGCCGAAAAATTCACCTTCTTCTGACCAAGTCCGTTCAACCATCCTAGATCTCCACCAATGATCAAGGCGAAGAAGCTCACGAAGTGTAACATCGACGTCATAATATATAATGTGTAAGAATTAAGAAAAATTTGGAATTTTAATATTTTAGGTGTCATGCCTACACGTATGGGTGATACCAATTTTTAATCTCTAGCTTAGAGGTTCATTTTTATTGTTTTATTGGAATGAACCGAATTTCATTAGGATTTTTGTAATGCCAAAGAGATAAAGTAACTCCCATTGTGGCCAATTTTAATTTTCTAGTTTCGATATTATTAATTAAAGTGCCTTGAATTTGTGGAAATTTTTGTGGTTTATATTCGGTACTTAATTCGCTAATGATCTCGTGTAACCGTTTCGGCATATTAGATATAATATTGGTAACAATAGATATTTGAACATTTTGAAAGACAATCTACTAAAAAGTATATAGGAATATAATAATATCGGAATATAAGTAATAATAGTATGTATAAGTAGTATATATAATATAAATAAATAATAATAATATAGGAATGTAAAGCACGTTTAAAGTTTGTTATGGTTCGGTGAGACTAGAACGCAGAAATAGTTGTTATAGAATTTTCCAAAAGTTTTACCCCTATCTTCAGAATCTCCGAACTTCGATCCCATGGTAGATCTATGGAATTAGTTTAAAGGATCAGAAAAGTCACGATAAATTCAAAAATTCAATTGCAAATGAGACTAAAAGAAGAATGGCTCCATTGTGCTTTGCTTTCTTTAAAAGGAGTAGCGTAAATTATTAGCTGCAGCTGCTAAGTATCTACGAATATTTAATGAGCATCTCTTATTGACTAACCTGGGCTTGGGCGGTCGACGACGGCCAGGTATCTTCCCTAGACTTCTTTGTTTCGCCGGTTTACGCCAACCAACACCTTCGTTTCGTTTTTAGACCATCTGGAGCTTCGAATGATAGCTATAGCGATTCTCATTACCATTCGGCGACTCTTCAAAGGAGAAAATAAAATGTAAAATTGCACGAAATAACTTGAATTTGTTAAAGAGTCAAAAATTGTTAATTTAAAACGTTTTAGAAGTTACTGTCATTCCTATTGGTATCTAAAAATTCTTGAAAAGTAAACATAGAAACTCAGAAAGGTTAGTTTACTAGATATTGTCTAAGAGAACTTTTTCAAAAATTGCAATTGATCGAAATCGCGGAGAAAATACTAGATTAATAATTATTGTTTATCTGCGTCTGTAACGAAAGTTTAAAAAATACACTCGTTCCCCGTTACGATTACTGTGCCAAGCAAACAAAAAAAAAAGTTTGAGCTTGAAAATCAAGATCAAGGACATTCTTCATACCCATTTTTTTACAAAAATCCACCGATTCAGAATCATACTAAGTTCAAAAGTAATATTTGAAGAATTAATATGTTCAGAAGTAATATTTGAAGAATTAATATGTTCAGAAGTAATATTTGAAGAATTAATATGTTCAGAAGTAATATTTGAAGAATTAATATGTTCAGAAGTAATATTTGAAGAATTAATATGTTCAGAAGTAATATTTGAAGAATTAAGATTTTTAGAAATAATATTTGAAGAACTCGTACTTTCAGAAATAATATTTCAAGAATTAATATTTACAGAAACAATCGACTGAAATAAAGAAAATCGTTACTATTTTGGGAATCTTACAAACAAAATATTATAAAAACTTTTGAACCCTTAACGGAGCAATGCCACCATATATGTAAGTGGTATGGCACTTTTTCTTACTGGGACGCGTATATGGCGGCAAAAATAAAAAAAAACAAAATAAAATATAAACATACATAAAGTAAAATATAAAATATTTTCCTTTCTATACTTGATATAAAAATGTTGAGTCCACAGTTTCTCTTCGTATGAAACATAGCTTGGACCTGGTGGGAACTCGACTGATTGTGAGTAAAACTTAATTTAAGTAAACAATTTAATTTAGTAAACTTTAAATCAGTAAAAACTAAGAAACTTTAATAAAAACTAATTTGGTAAACTTTTTCGAACAAATAAAATATTAGGTCGTCCCATAAGTTCGTGCTGTGGATATGTTTATATTATTCATCTATTTTAATGAAAAACCGCAGAAATTTTATAATGACGGTATGATGTGTTTGCCAAAAAGGTCGGAAGAGGTTGTGGAATGAAAGGGTGATTACTAGACATCGGATCTTTATGCATTTATGGCTTATGGAAATGTTAAAAAAATGCTATAATATAAAATTCGAGAGAATTTAACACGATTTTTATTTGCTTTGGATCTACAAAGGCTGTCCCCATTAAAAATAAAATTTTATTTCATTCCACTTTCTTAAAATGTTTCTATAAAAATTGGAAATTGCATAAACATCCGATGTCTAGTGATTACACATTTTATTTTTAAAATTTAAATAGTACAAGAGTAAACGGCACTAACTTATGGAACGACCTAACATTTTATTCTCAGAAATGCTTGTACGATTTCACGCGAAATAGACTACTTAGTGTTTGCTATTTGGAAGAGTATTTTACGGAGGTCTGCTTGGCAGTCGAATTGTAATTTCTTCGAAGTTTGATGGCGAAAAATAAGCGGGCGTCAGTGAGGAGAATAACCAATTCGTAAAGCGTAACGCGATGCGCGCGGCCGGTCGGAGATGTAGAAACGTTCGATGCTGCGGGCCGCCTTCGGACCGCGTCCTGGGTGTCCCGATGGAGAGGTGTCCTGGTCGGATTGAAAGTGCGCGTGGACAGAGATAAATCGTTTCATCGATGGATATCAAAGGACCGCGATACCGGATCCGGCCGGCTCTCGCAGGCATACCGTGGCTGTACAGAGAGCCATTTGTGCGTTAAATCGAAACGCTCTGCGAAATAACGCGGTTCCCGATTGCGACAAAGGATATTACTGGCATTGCCAGACTGTTGTCTATCCACAGTGTACGCTCGCCGACCGTTTCGAATCTTTGTCTCTCGTGCGCCTCGACCGTGGCCAAATCGGGTGCTCTAAAAAATTTATTGAATTTCCCCAACGTTCAAGAACCTCCGAAAAATTAAACGTTCTTGCGATTGACCTTCAACCCGAACAACGGAGACCATTCGTTTCGTTCTAAATTGATGCTTTGCTGTCTATTTGTTTCACTTCCATTTCCATCGAGTACACGTTTGAGAAGCATGGATTTGCAAGATAAAATATTTCAGTATTTCATTAAATAGTTAAACTAACCCCTCGAGTTACACTCGTCATACAAATTTCAAAGAGTGCTTGTTAAATATGGACCACATATAACACATAGTATAACGTGTAACGCAGTTAGAACCAAATCAGAAATGTGGATGCAAATGAAAATGAAAATTGTTGAACAGAACGAATTTTTAATCAGTTCAATTATGAAATAATCCATAAGGCAGGGGTAAATTTGAGGGATATTAAACGTTGCCGACTGTGAAGTGTTCGTACCCTCATTGACGCTTCTATAACGGTGACTGGGTCTATTTTGACCCAGATATAAGATACCGACAGAGACTAATGTGCCCACAAAAATTACGCTGCTATTTTCTAAATTTCTTGTATGAGGACGCGAAGCTGTACAGTGATTTCTCTATATATATATGTCGCCGAGAGGCCTGGATGATAAACGTCGTGGAATTATCCCCAATACCGTGGTGTATACTCCACGAAGCTCGAGAGGCTCCGGACGTATCTCTAATGGATGGATATCGAGAATTTACTGTAGAAAACTAAGCTGATTATGCTCGTTGAAATCTATCGGAGTTTGTTTAATTGATAAAGCGAGGCACCCCAGCTCACATGTAGTTTCAGAAAATGGCGGTCGAACAGAGGATCGAAGAAAAGTTTTGTACGACGTTTGGGTCGATGATGGTGGTACTTTTGCGGAGAAGTGTACATTTGCGCATAGCAGTGTAGGTGTTCACGCTGCATCGGAGACCGATCTTCATGGCGTGACGTCGCCGGTATGGCCGTTTTTGTGGGACCGGGCCCCAGCACGCCATAATACGATTATAATATGACAACGCGCTTTTAATTCCCGGCATGCCTCCCCCCATCGGGCGCTAGTCATACGACCGCGATACGTTTATAGTCCGGTTCGCTTGGTGAGCCGCCTGGTTCGGTTGTTGCCACTAACAGGTGTCTCCGATATGGCATGTTGTTCCTCGTGCCAACCCCAGCACCCCGCGTCGCGCAACGCCATAACGAGTACTGACACCGGGGACGACTTTTACGTACCCCCGTCGTTCGTCTCGGCTGGAAACAAGTGCGGCCTGCGGAGCCATGATTCGCAGAAACTGGTGAAACTCGTGGGGTTTTGTTCGGTGAATTGTGGGGGCTGTTTTCGATGTCTGTTTTTCGCATCGACCGTAAGAAACCCTGGATACACGCCGAGCGATCCTATCCGCGAACATAACCTGCAATGTTAAGACCAAAGCGTCTCTGACGATAAAAACCTTCTGGATTCGTCGGTTAACGCTTGGACAGCCTGGGTCCGTTTTGACCCTGCGTTTCACTGCTGCGACTTCAGGGTACGTTCATCGGTCATTTTTGTCGGTTTCTTTAGAATCCTCATCAAATTTATTATCATTTCCAAAGTGTTTTTAAGCACAGAGCTGGCATTGTTTTATTAACGACACAGTGAATTCTCGGTATACAGTGTGTCCCACGAGCTCTGTCCACTTGAACATCTTGGTTATTTCAAACAATACGAGAAAATGTTACTTACAGAAGTTGTAGGGTTTAAGAAACTACATAATATGGTGTAAATGACATCCTTGCAAGTGGAGGTGTAAAAAAAATATAGAGGTCAGCTTTGTTTTTTTAAATCTCCAATTTTTTATACTCGATTTCGATGGATTGGCGCATTCCGAGTATGAAAGTACTATAGTGTCCTCCAGGCCTTGGCGACATATATAGTCAAAACACTGTATTGTTGTAGACATGGATTTTTATACCTTCTAACTCTATTGCATCTACTTTCATTTATTTCTCCTGATCTGTTTAATAGAAAATTCTGAAAAAATTCAACAATATCACACCCAATAGCAGACATAATTATGAATATTTCCAGAATTTTCTCTCCTAAATTGAACATTCAAACAAATCCAAAAGCTATATGTTGTCGTAGACATAGATTTTTCTAGCTTCTAACTCTATTGCATCTACTTTAATTTATTTCTCCTGATCTGTTTAATAGAAAATTCTGAAAAAATTCAACAATATCATACCCAATAGCAGACATAATTATGAATTTTTCCAGAATTTTCTCTCCTAAATTGAACATTCAAACAAATCCAAAAGCTCAAGTCCAGTCTCTCGAGCTTTGTGGACCCTCACGGGATATACTCCGTGGTAGTGGGGATAATTCCGCGACATTTACCATCCACGCCTTGGCGACATATATAGATAATATATACACATATATAGAGAAATCACCGTATTATGACATATATAGAGAAATTACCGTATTATGTTATCCTTGTGCAAAAGTTTGATACAGTTATTTTCAGGACCTTTTCAATTCCCAATTATAGGATGATAAAGCTCGATGAGCTATATAAAACTTTTTTCTGCCATTCTCTTCAATGTTCGGCCCAGTTATTGAGTATATCCTGTATGCATACAAACATTCAATTTCGAGGTATGCTTTCAGGGGACGAGATTTGGGTGTCTCGCGCTATCGGCACGGCGACAAAAAGAGAAGTTGAGCGGCTTGGTGGCCGATATCCAATAGCAGGGAGCAGATGCACGAAAGAAAGAAGGATCCCGAACCAATTACGTTGGTGGCGGCGTGCTCCGGCGCACGGTCGCCTCCTAACAAGAAAATTCGTAGAAGAAGTGATAGTTCCTAACAATCTATTGGCTCGGATAATCCGGGTACGCTCGCGGAACACGCGGGGATCGTTCGCGAGGACGCGAGGATGTGGCAGGAGGCAGGACACCCATCACAGTTCACCGCGTGGGATTTCACCGACGTGGAATCAAGCATGCAGCCCGGGGAATAGGCTCGCAGTCAGAGACAGTCAGAGTGACTTCTCGTTGTCGTAGCATCGGGGATCGGCCTTCGAACGAAACGAAACATGCGGCACATAAATTGTCTCCCTGTCTGGCCCGGGTGAAAGCTGGATTTGTTACACTTTGCACTCCACCAGGACGTCTAGGTCCCCGGGCTGATGCTGCTGATGCTCAGGTTAGGAATCCATCCTCGCAATCGTGTTCCCTTTTCTCATCCGGCCCGATCCCCTTCCTTGTCAGCCTCATTATCTATCTGGAGCCCTCCGACTGTCATCCGTCCTCCCGATATGCGTCTTTCTCCTCCGCGATGCGGCTTGGTTAGGCCCGAGGCTGCGCGACTGTCTTCCTCCGGCTTGCCACCTGTCCTTTAGACTCGGATCCAGATATTTCTCGACGACGGAATCCGGCTGAGCGGTCTGTTATTGACGATCCGGCCGACAATGAACCGAATCGCTCTTCAACCCTTTCGGGTTGCCAACCAACAAAAGAGCAACACCGGACCGAGGGCTCCCCGGCCCGAAACAGGCCCGGAGAAATCCGGAATTTTTCACCAATTGTTTTCCTCGATTTACCCGTCGAACTGAAGCAAAGCTGCGCAACCCCTGAATTCCTTGACTGCCCTTTCAGCATCCCCAGAAGTTTCATAAATCAAAGTAACTTGGTCAATGAACAAAAAATTGCACAGTTAAGATGTACGACAATCTGACAGTGAGACACTGTGACAAAAATATTTCATTCACGATAAAGGCAAATGCAATCTAGTGTTTGATGCTTTTTCACGTCATCTAAATTTCTTTATAATTTTTACATACAGGTAAAACAGTTTGCTATTTTATGCTTAGTGTAAGGGCAAAAGAATTTGTTTCTTTTTAATATAAACTTATATAATTGTATGCATTATATAGATTGATCATTTTAAATATATTTGATAATATTATTATCCAGATACAGCAAACACACACACACACACATTGTTTATTAACATAATGTTTCACTATTGATTTACTAGTCAGGTGGTATTCAGAAGAATGTAAGCCTTGCTTTTTTTGTTTTATTTTACATATTCAGTGTTACGTATAATTAACTACAATTAAATATTTTTTGTTCATTTTTCGGCATACTAATAATAATTGCATCATGAGAATGTATAAATTGTTGAGTTCTCACTTTTTTTAACATTACAATGAATAGACAGACTATACTTACGTATCTTTTGTATGAAATTGCATCAGATTCTGTCTTTTTTTTAACCGGCATTATATTAGCAACATAAATCAACAGCCACGTTACAACTTTGACGTCATAAAATTAGCATATAAACAGACTCACGATGTTTCGTGTTTTATATTTTATTTAACACCTCGTTTGCCGTAACATTTCTCCCGTTATATTTCGTTTTGTTTGTTTTACTTGTTCTAGTTTTCAAGTTAAAGTAATCAAATGTTTACACGAAATGTTCACAAAAACGTAAACTCCGTACATTTGTGACAGAAATGAATCTGCAAAATATGAGAGAATAATAAATTCTAGACTAGACTAGATTATTCTGCAGAAATAAAATCTATTAACCGTGTTAAAATATTTGATACAGTATCTATCGACGAAGTTTGGCCGAGACAAAAACAATTGGAAGCCAAATTTCAATTTAAAATAGATGGCAGCCTAGGTTAGGAGATTAAGCAGGAAATTCTCGGACGAACGAATCATTCCACGGGTATAAATAGCAATATTTCAATATTCGATGAATCCATCGTATAAATTTCGTTGAAACAGCAGGTTGGATCGTTTCCAAGAAGGAACCCGTTTCTTCAAATCGTGAGGAGCTCGCATTCCAATTACACGTTCATGGAAAGCCTGCAACGGGGCTCGATCTTAATTAGACTCCACCGAAATTCTCCTTATAATCATCTTTGAATATAAGGTTACCGAACTAATTCAATCTGGAAAGCTCCTTTTGGATCGCTTCATGTCAAAGCAGCGAACGGTGCCCGCCGCTTAGGAACCGGCCGTTTGTCAACAAGGTGCAGCCGGGAACAGGTTTCCACGGCGCAGTAATGGCGTCTTCGCCCTGTTAATTGGTATTTATTATAATTGGTGCTCATACTTGCTCACGGCACGAGATAAGCTGTCCCGGGGATGGACGGGACGAAGCCATCGCTTTTTCGGAGACAGTCCCAGCTCCCATGATAATTCCATAACGAGTTAGGGGGGTCCACCCATTAACATGGTAAATACGCGGGGCCCATGAAAGTGACGCCAGCTCGTGGGAAAAGGAGGACCAGGAATGAGACCTCAGAATGGCCCTTCACGCCCAGGTAGGTGCTAACCCTGGGGGGTGGTGCCTTTCCGTGGCCGAAACGCCTCGGGGAAGGGCGTGATTTGACGTCTCGTTCCACCGGTGCCATAATTCACCGGGTTGGCCCACCTGGAAACTACCGATCCGAAAGTACCTTTAATTGACTATTTTCGGCCCCGGACCGTTTTATCGTGTTAGAGGCGGCACGTGACGACAGGACCGCTACACAGGTGAGGGATGTTTCTATTCGCGCCAACGAATCTCCTGGTTAAAAATCACTTATGGATTTTCTGCGTTTATGACAACAACCAGCTGGAGAGATTTCGAACAATAGATATAAAAGACATCGGCATTTTCAACCACAGATGTTTAAGCATCTGTTAAAAATTATGCATTAAAATGTTATGAAGTAAACCGTGTGTAGACTGCAGATTCTGTGCACTCATAATACAGAGATTTCTCCGTATATGTCGCCAAGGCCTGGATAATAAACGTCGCGGAATTATCCCCACCACCACTGGGTATTCCCTCTTGAAAAGCTTCGGACACCGAGGAGTGTAAACATAACACCGGTCAGGTATGTCTCCTGACCTTGGCAAGTCCCGTGTTGTCGACGTATATCGAGAACACACTGTAAAACAAACAGGGGAAAGAAGAACATTAGAAGTTTGTTGCGATCCGGATAGAGAAAATTGTTCTGCTGGATTTCCGGATTGCTTATCAACACGTTGAGCTATAAATGACTCAGACTGCAGGGAACGTGACAGACGCAGAATGTTATAAATAAATTTAAAATTATGTGAACCGTTTGGTGGAAGTGTTTACTTTACAATTTTGCATGAGCATAAGTGCAAAAGATTGACAATCTAATCTGTAAGCAAACGGGGGAGAAAAACATTAAAAACAGTTTGTTGCGATCCGGATAAAAAATTGTTCTGCTGGATTTCCGGTTTGCTTATCAACACGTTGAGCTATAAATGACCCAGACTGCAGGGAACGTGAAATGTTCTAAATATACTGAAAATTGTATGAACCGTTTGGTGGAAGTGTTTACTTTACAATTTTGCATGAGCATAAGTGCAAAAGATTGAGAATCTAATCTGTAAACAAACGGGGGAAAACATTAAAAACAGTTTGTTGCGATCCGGATAAAAAATTGTTCTGCTGGATTTCCGGTTTGCTTATCAACACGTTGAGCTATAAATGACTGAGACTGCAGGGAACGTGAAATGTTCTAAATAAACTGAAAATTGTGTGAACCGTTTGGTGGAAGTGTTCACTTTACAATTTTGCATGAGCATAAGTGCAAAAGATTGACAATCTAATCTGTAAACAAACGGGGGAAAACATTAAAAACAGTTTGTTGCGATCCGGATAAAAAATTGTTCTGCTGAATTTCCGGTTTGCTTATCAACACGTTAAGCTATAAATGACTGAGACTGCAGGGAACGTGAAATGTTCTAAATAAACTGAAAATTATGTGAACCGTTTGATGGAAGTGTTTACTTTACAATTTTGCATGAGCATAAGTGCAAAAGATTGACAATCTAATCTGTAAACAAACGGGGGAAAACATTAAAAACAGTTTGTTGCGATCCGGATAAAAAATTGTTCTGCTGGATTTCCGGTTTGCTTATTAGCACGTTGAGCTATAAATGACCCAGACTGCAGGGAACGTGAAATGTTCTAAATAAACTGAAAATTATGTGAACCGTTTGGTGGAAGTGTTTAGTGAACAGTTTTTCGCGGGCATGATCGTGTAAAATTTGCAGCGTAATCGACACGGTAGCTAATGTAGTTGGGAATACTAATAAACCGATTGAAAAAAAAAAGGAAGGAAGAGCACTGGGGGCGCTCGGAGAGATGCCAGGAGGAGGAGGAGAGCATCAAATGAGCTGCGCCGCAAAAAAACGAACTGGAACGGATGCGAAGAAGAACGCCGGTCTGAATATTACGTATCACCGCGTATCTTTATTACACGAGTGCATTAGTCGCTATCCAACTAAGGCGTTAGTTTATGAGCGACGCACACCTGCGGTAGCGGGATACGTCGGGAACGGAGGATGAAGAAAAGCGGTAACGGTATCGGAACGGAAGGTGTTCATAATTGTGACGTCGCCGATCTTCATAATGCCGTACGAGGCGAAGGAAACTTGAATGGAACGCTCGTTCCTGAAGCTGTCTGCCTTCTGTTATGGTCCAAGTGTTCCTTATGGTGAATGGCACGGCGCAGGCAGTTTCTTCTTCGGCAGCGGTATCCGCCGGTTACGGGTTAGAGGTAAAACGAGTCGAGCTTGCGGTGCAGTGAATGAACCGCATTTCAATTGTTGCAAAGTTCAAGGCAACACCGCGAGCCTTCCTTTCCTAGACTCCTGTCCAATCCATTATTTTTCTTGCCGATCATTTTATTCCACCAAGACCAACAATTTGAATAATTAACAGTCTCCTCCTTCAGTCTATATTCTGCCCTGTGGTTGTAACATGAATAATTAGAATCCATTGAAAATAATTTGATCGAGTTAGTTGTGACTTATTGCAAACGTATTCGACTCTGATTAAATGGAAACTACGGTAAGTGACCAACTTATGAAATCCACAGTATGAAAAATGTATTTTTCAACCGTACGGTTAATAACGTCCTTTACAGTATAGCTGAATCTGCATTTTTATTTTTAGTGTCCAACTTATGAAATCCACAGTATAAAAAGTGTATTTCTTAACCGTATGATTAATAACGTTGATCACAGTACTGCTAAATCCGCATTTTTATTTTGCCACAATGCAAAGTAATTTTGCAATCAATACTTTTTACAAAGATGATAAGAATTTAGTGTAACTAGACTTTCATTTAAAAATTAATTTAACTAAACCAACTTGAATTTAGTTTGAATTTTTACTGACTTGGTCAAAATCAGGATAACACAGTACGCGACTTCGTAATAAACAGAGGACCGTCTGCAACAATTTATTGTTCCCGTCATGGACGGCGATTGTTCTTGAAATTCATATATCGTCATGTATCAAATATGGCACGACGTGCAGCATGATCATGACTAGACTGCTTTATGCGCTTATGGTATATGGACATCTATGAAACACAAGCAACCGTGAACATTAATAAAGCTTAATTGCGTTTCCAGTTTATTTTTACCATAAGCAGCTCTCTAATTAACGAAACGAGTTTGCCCTTATCCTCTTGTTCATAAAGTAATTGATGAAAATGGAATTTTACGTAAAAACCCGCAGCCTTGTCGTAGTAACGCAGTACATACTGCCATAAACGTGTCGGTACGCTTGAATGTTCCATAACAGTTTTTTAATCCTTTTAATAACATTTTATGCAATTTTTGTTATTGTTAGAATGTTATTCAGATCTTAATGTAGACTTATATAAACATAATATACAATAACTTTATCTCTATAACTGAGATACAATAACTTGCACGTGTTAAAAAAGAAAAGAACTAGCAACAAAATCTTAATACATGTTGTACTATATTTTATCGACTATTGTTATATTTTCAAGAAACATATTCCTATTATTACTTTTAATACAATTTGATTTGACTGCATTCGGTCACGTTATGTATTAGAATGTACTAGAATACTACCAGTACATTGTTCTAGCAACACGCCACAAAAAATATGATTCAATAAAACGTATTACACATCTCATACAGTTTTCTGTCAATAAATACATTAACACTAAACGTACCGAGCTATAAAAGTAACAGGAACATGTTGCCTTATAAAAATGACAAGATTTAATTTCTAGAGACTTTTCGCGGTTCTTATCGCAATGTGTGCTCTCCTAAAGACATTTATTGGATCATTGCTCATGAAGGTACCTTTATAATTTCAATAATAGCCAAATAAAAAATCTAGAACCGGTCATTTGACCGGTGGTGGTACGTTTAGAGTTAATAAAGGAAAGAAATTTCTCATAAAGGGACGAAAATATTCTCCTACAAGGACGACAAGTTGAGGCGCGTATTTTTTCGCCAATTTTTGTCGGTAACCTGGTGACTCTACGTTATCGCGAATCTACGAATACCGGGCACTTGATTGCGTTGAGATTTGCACGTGATCGGTTACCGGAGTCGGGCATAGCCGGAGATCGTTTCGCGTTGCGGTCCGCTTAGGGTGGGATCGCATGCGATCGCTTTTCATAACCGTGCAGCCGAAATAAAAAGAAAACCGGAGGGGCACGTGCAGAGGCTGCACCTGTGTGGGAGTCAGGCATCCCGTGCAGGCTGGAAAGGGAACAGAAAGCAGAGGAGAAAGAGCAGCCCCGTGCCCGAGGCACAGGTGAAGGCGCTTTATGAGGTCTGGTCCTGGGCTGAAAGGCTAATGAAAATATAAGTTGCACGCGATAGATTTTGAAATAAAGGCCGCCGCGGCGCAGCTTTGAGGTGGCCCGAGCCCCTGGGATTCTCCGGCGAGTCTTGAATTAAGTATAACTAATATTAGAGGCAACGGTATTCAGTCGAACTTTTTGCCGTTCATTAAAAGCCGCTGATGGGCTAGCGGAGGATCAGAAGGGGAGGAGGGGAGGCAAAGGAGGGGAAGGGGAACGAACGGCATATAGCTATGAACATCAGGGAGTAGTTCGCCAGGCTGAAAGAGCCGTTGAATGAGGGATGTTATCGGGGCCTGCGAGACTGGTCTGCTGCAGTCCGATTCGGTTATCTTCGCGAATTAATCGATTTTGGCCGAGTCGTTTTTTCAGCGGCTTTCCGGAGAGGATTCGGCTGATTACAGGTAAATGGGACGCCCCGGATTGTCGCGGAGAGGTTCGCTGAAACCTTCACTATCGCCGATACTCTTTGAGAATAACTTATTTTTGCGGCCGCAACCCGACCACGGAATCTCGTGTAGACTTTTTTCGCGAAATATCAACGAAATTATGGCCGCACCGTTAAGTGCTTTCGAAGACAATATGATGTTATCGAATTTTCGCAACCCTTTGGAAGCCAAAGCATTCCCGCTATTTTATTCTAGATCTTGCTGCAGCGTCGCGCAACTCAATTTTATTCGCATTGTTAGGCTTCTCTAACTTCTGTCACAGTTCAGAAATATTAGATTGTTGCAGACTTTAGTAAAACTTCAGTAACTTCTCTAACTTCTGTTACAGTTAAGAAATATTAGATTGTTGCAGATTTTAGTAAAACTTCAGTAACTTCTCTAACTTGTGTAACAGTTCAGAAATATTAGATTGTTGCAGACTTTAGTAAAACTTCATTAACTTCTCTAACTTCTGTCACAGTTAAGAAATATTAGATTGCTGCAGATTTTAGTAATACTTCAGTACATTGTATATTTAATCGATTTCCACAAGAAAAGAATATACTGGTTGGAGTAAATACTCGCATGAAATTGTGTCAATATAAACTATACAAACAATGGTAGATTTTTGTTACAAAAGAAATAGCAATTGCATCGTACGCTCAAGACCATCTAATTCAGATCGTCATAGTTAGACAAAATTTATATTTATGACGGAACAGTAAAAATATGTGAGGAACTTGAAAATACTGCTATACTATTTTCAATATTTAACACTTTGCACTCGAACCTTTTTTTCGAACGAATCATTTTTTCCGACCTAGAATATTTCCCTTCTATATACATATATTTTTTAACATGCTGCAACTTACTCGTACAATACTGAAGTGTTTAGTAATTTATTAAATACAAACAAAGTTAATAATGTAAAAAGTATTTTGAATAATGTTACAGCAATTTTTAGCGGCGCCTTGCAGTCACCATTCGAGTGCCAAGTTATTCAATCTCTATTTCTAGCAATCAACGATGAAAATGTTTTCTTTTGCATAGAAAATCTGCAGTCAATTATGCTTGGCTCTATCTACGCTGAGTCTTTCATTGTTTTTTGCAGCTAGAGATTCTTTCAACTTGAAGTTTTCATGTTCCCAAAATAATGTTAAAATTGTATCAATTTGCGTGCTAAATTATTCCATTCGTTGAACTACACTGGATGGGATTAAATTAATTTCACTTGGCAGAAATTACCTAATTGCTGAATTGAGATAAAAAGCTCAGAGTTCGGTTCGAAACCCGACGATTGGAGTTCGTCTCGAAGGTACACGAGACATCTCGAAACGGTCCTCCTATAAATCGCGTATTCATTGGAGGAAAGTTAAGAGCCGAAGGGGTTTAATCAGCATGCAAAATATATCCGGCAAGTCGCGGGCGAATTCGGCAAGTTTTGGCTGGCAGTGTACATTAAGATTTTCCTCGGGAACACTTGCTCGCATAAGGAGCGGATGCACACCGATGTACGCACGCTCCGCGCGCGGCGAGCTATGCACATACCCGGCCCGTTCCGTGTCTCCCACGCGCCATAAACTAATACCAAAGTTAAATGAATTCGAAATGATCGATAAACTTTATCATTGATCAATTAAACTTTGTACCGTGTGAGTGACGGGCCCTGAGACAGACTGGAGAGGGTGGATACGGAAGGGGCGGTTTATTTAATGAACGCTAAATGCGGTGCCAGAGATGTCGACGACAAGGGCGACGACGAGGGTGAGCCATGCCTCTTCGAGCCGCTCTTTTTTTTCTACTTCTTCCCGTCAGCCAACTTTAAATTACCATTGGCCGAATGATTTTCCCTCCAAGCTTTTTTACGTCATCGACGTCGCGACGCTCGCGAAACTTTATTCGATCTTTAACCCCTTCCGAGCTCCAACGGGGGTTCCGTCCTGATCTATTCGTTTTGGATGATTTATGCGGCGGAAAAAAAAATTCGGGATCATTACTGTCGATTTTGGTAATCTAGAATTCCTAAATTGATGATTTTTCTGTTTATGTGGAATGGTCACCTGAATGTTTTCTTCTGATGCAACGGTTCTAATTCTACTAGGTGTGCAACTAAGTTTCCGGGTTTTTTTCTGTATTATAAAAACTTAAATTTCTAAAAATTTACTTAAAATTATTTATTCGAAATATCGGCCATCGCTGGCTACACATTTCTGCCATCTATCGGGCAACGAATAAATTCCACGACGATAAAATGACGCGTCTTTGGACCGAAACCATTCATTTAGCCAATTTTCGACTTCTTCAAAGGTTTTTAAGTGTTGCCCGGATAAACCATGTGCCATCGACCGGAATAGGTGATAATCTGAAGGAGCCAGATCTGGAGAATAGGGTGGGTGCGGTAGCAGATCCCATTTTTGCGTTCCAATGATGTCCTTGACGATCAAAGTGCAAACTTGCACAACGCTTGCAGACTTGAGTCCTCAACTGTCTTTGGTCTTCCGCAACGCTCCTTATCTTTGATGTTGAAATCGCCAGTTTTAAAGCGTTTAAACCAATCTTCACAAGTATTTTTCGATGGTGCATGGTCTCCGTAGGCCTTTTCGAGGTTACGACGTGCTTCAGCAGCACTGCATTTTAAGTTAAAATAAAAAAGCAATACTCTCTCTCTCTCTCTCTCTCTGCCCGCAAAGGTTGCTTATTTGGCACAAAATTCGACATCTGTTTTATTAATTATTAACCTTTGTGGAGCAATATTTTTAAAAACAATGACTAAAAAATGATCACAAATGTTTATATTATCCAAAAAACACAATTTCATGTATGCATTTCAACCACAGCTGGAGCTAGTGATAGTTTTTGTAAAACCCGGGAATTTAGTTGCACACCTAATACAGTGATTTCTCTGTACATGTCGCCGAGGCCTGGAGGATAAACGTCACGGAATTATCCCTACTACCGGCGCAGTATACCTTGGGACGCCGAGAAGTGTAAACGTAACACGGGTAGCTCTCCTGGACGATACTTGTCGCTGACAAGACCCGTGTTGTTGACATATATCGAGAAGTCACTGTACTATTTTCTCTCGTTCCTTTTTTTCCCAAAATGTTATCAGTAGAATTTTCAAAAAATGTTACAACGTAAAAATCCACAAAATTTAGTACCATTTTCATTTATTCCAGAGGCTACTACCACTAAACATTAGATTTTCCCGAGTATTGAAACAAAACATAAATTAATTAAAGAGCCAGAAAGCGTCACAACGTTAGCAGGAATACATGGTGTCGGAAAGTTTCCAATCACAGACATTAAAAGATAAAACTTTGACATTGAAAATTACGTGCAGCGTATATCGCACACATAAATTGTGGTTTACAAGCTGAACGTATGTTCTCACGTCGAAGCATTCGTGGCACTTGAAGTTGGACTTCGATGGTTCGAAGCACACAGCGCATTTACAATGCAAATTGCGAAGTCTCTTGATTTTGTTTAAAACAAATGCAGTTTAATGCGAGAAAAACGACGGTTCTGTTATTCAAATATAATTTTGTCTCCCTGTCGGTTCGAATATGGGAGGATACGCGTGGCGATCATACTAATCTGCTTAAACAAACATTTTCCGGATAGGGGTAGCATAAGGCAGGTTCGCACATTCATCTGCCGTTTCCAATTAACGCGAAGAACGCACAAATCAAGCCCGTGCGCACGGTGCGCGCGTTAATGGCGATTACGATGATGGCGTGGATGTCGTCGAAATGCTAATGACCCCTTTATTAAAAGGATTTTTGCGCTCCGCGCAGCAATGTTCGGTGCTCGGCCTGCAGTCCTAAACGCTCATAAATATTAACGACGAATTGTTATCTCGCTCGGCGAGACCGTTCCTTTAAACATTACACGGAATACCACGACAACAGTTTTATCATTATTTCCTGTATTTACTATGAATTCGCTTAGCGCTAACGGCTTGATACTTGTCTCATAAATTCACCCTCGCGGTATCAGTAGTGTGTCTTTTGCGTTAGGCTTCGAAACACGCCGCCCGATCCCTCCATAACCTGTATTTATGCAAAGTACACTTCAAACGTCATTATCACTCGGTTATTGTTGCTGCCTCGAATCTGACTGGCCGGAGATACCAATAAAACAACCGACCGAAGCGATTGCAACATTATATTGCGAGCAGTAAATCAACCGCGCAGGAACTCGTACGCATGAACACTGTGTAATAGACAAAGAACGATGTGACAAATATAATAAACTTTTTTTTACTGCCTCGTTTATAGCTCGCTAACGATTCACCTGTAATAAATGCCACTTCCTGTGACTACGTAATTATTTTAGTGTGTTTCTGGCACATGTAAATTTCTAAAGTGCTGAAAAAATCTACTGTTGAATCTACTTACTGTTTCAAGTGCTTACTCGATATATGTCCAAAACACGGGTCTAGTCACGGACATATATCGGCCAGGAGATGCCATTATATCTAGAACGTAGAAAAGCACAGCGACTCTCGAGCTTTAGTGGGGATAGTTCTGGAACTTTTATCGGCGAGGCGTTTGTGACATATATAGAGTAAACACTGTTCTGCATTGAATTTTTTAAATTTCTTCTCTACTGACTTTAACGAAATGATTTGTGTACATAGAAATCTGCTTAAAAATCTGAAATTCATTTATAACGTTTTTATTCAGCTATACAGGGTGTCTCTGGCATATTATCTTTAATTATTAAGCATACATTACATTTGTAATTGCACTCGTAAATTACGCGATTCTAGTTAATATTAATTCTAATACTAATTAATAGATAAAAATTTAACCCTTTGCACTCGAGTGGTGACTCTGAAGCGCCACTAAACATTGTCCTGACACTACTTCAAAGAAATTACAAAAAATATTACAAAATATTTGTTACATTACAAGACTTGTATTCAATAGATTACTAAACATTTAAATATTATATATGGAAATCGGATCAGTTTCGTATGAATAAAATGAAAATAAGACGGAATAAAAGTTTTTTTTCAGAATTAAAATAATGCCGAGAGCAAAGGGTTAATTTTAATAATATGAGATTTAATATACTCGATGGAGATATACTCAATAATTAAATAGATTATACGTGTATGCAAGAGAGGTCAATTCGGAATGACAAGTTCTGCAGAGTAGAATAGAACAAATTAAGATAGTTTTTTTTAATATTTTTAGAAACGGAGAATAATTAATGCGATTGTATATTGGCGCGAAGTAAGGAGAAATTTGTGGAATTCGGTGAACGCTTAGATGATTTTCCTCAACGTCGAAGGCAGACGTCAGCAAGGTATTTCCAACGATATGATAATCGAAACGGCTGAAAATCCAAACAATCCCCATCCGCCTATTAATTCGAAGCAGTCCTGCTTAATAGAGACGCAGCCTGGAATTAGGGTTGATTATCCAGAGTGTACAAACTCTTGGTTGCGTGCGGCTGAACGATATTCCGTGCCTTATCCAAACTTGTGGCGAAACCACACTTAACACGTACACACCTGTGTGCAACATACATACAGTCGCCTCAAAAAGTGAACTAATGCTTTCGTCAAACCGTTCAGCGAAATAAACGTGGAGAAATAGTTACAGTCGCGAACGATTCGATGACTGCGGTGATACATGTTCATGAAGACCGTGAGCGTCGCGATATTGGAACATGTATTTAGTTAAAGTGCTAGATTAAATCTTGAATAACTTGTTCAATAAATTCTGTTGTGTATGGGTCGCTTTAGATTAATGGTCGCAGTTTAGGTTGATTTTTCCATATATGTCGCCACGGCCTGGATGATAAACGTCGCGGAATTATCTCCACTACGGCGGGACATGTCTCGGTGTAAACGGTGTACACATAACATGGCTTATGTCTCCTAGACGATACACGTCACTGGCAAGACCCGTGTTGTTGACATATATCGAGAATTAACTGTATAACAGGTTGTTGTTTAACTTAACAAGCTACACCGTGTATGGTAGGTCTAAATAGGTACAATTAACATTTTATGGAATTACAATAAACATGGATCGGTCAAATACAAAATTAAACAGATACTAGAGCAATTAACCCTTTGCCCTACTATATCGAGTCAGACTCGTGATGACGATTCTGAACAGAGTCTAATAAATATGTATGTTATTAATTTCCTTTAAATCGAAATAAAATTCTATTTTGTTGTAGTTGATATATATCCTTTGTTCAGAATCTTATAATGATTAGATATTCTTCATCGTTCAGTATTAAAAAAAAAAAAAAGATGTTTCTTGTATGCGTATGCTTTTCTCCAGAGTCTAATAAATATGTATGTTATTAATTTCCTTTAAATCGAAATAAAATTCTATTTTGTTGTAGTTGATATATATCCTTTGGAGAAAAACATACGCATACAAGAAATATCTTTTTTTTTTAAATACTGAACGATGAAGAATATCTAATCATTATAACCACAAAATAAATAGTACTGCAAGGGGTTAAATAATTTAAAAGAGGAGACACACTTCGCTTCTGTTTCTCAGAATTTTCATTTTCATTGAAAGCGTAAGTGGAACTCCCCGTAGGGGGTTATAAATTTCTCACAATTGACTCGGATAATTTTTAGTTTACACAAAGGACCATTTCGTCTACTGCTAACAATGGTGTTCGTGACAAATAATTTTTAAGCAATCGCCGACGGCCAACGCGGCGGCGTTCAACGTGTAAAATCACGACTGTGGAAGTAAAAAAGGTTTCCCATTTCGGGCATGCTGTTTTCAGAATAGCGTACCGACCGCTGTAGCCCGATTCTGGCCTAATTGGTGCAGAACAGGCGCGGCGACAGCGGCATAAAACCGAGGAAAGTAGAAGGCAATTCGTCGGGTCGAAAAACGCGGCTCGAAAAGCGAAACTTTAAACCGGGCGCCTATCTTTCGTCCTTCCTAGCAGAATTCTCCGATTTCGAGGGGATGTTAGGCCTGTACACCTGCAACATCCACGGGAACGTCTCCTCCCCGGTTCTTCGACTATCTCTCTTTGTCTCTCTCTCTCGTACTCTCTCGCTGGCGGCGAGAGATGTCCGTGTAGGTGTTAACGTCGATCGCGCGTGTGAACAGGGCCTCGTATAATATCCGAGGCGGCCCGGAGTGTCGGTGTCGGCATGTCGCAGGCGTGGGCGTGCGTTTTATATTCATCGCGGAGGTATCATTTTCACGGGAAGTTTTAAAAGAAACGTGCCCGCGCCCGCGTGCGCGCGCGCGCGCGCCAGCGAGCGTACGAAGTCGAATAAATAATGCCGCGGTGTTAAACTCTTATCCGAGGTCGCCGGCCGGTGCGCATAAATAAGGCCTGCGTGTAAGTATACCATCCTTCTTGCACCTTCCACTTTTCGATTCTTCTCCGTTTGACCTGTCCTGTCTCTGTCGTCGCAGTGTTGTTTCGCGGTCTTCCTCCCCACCTTCTTCCTCTTCTTCTTCTTCTTCTTCTTCTTCTTCTTCTTCTTCTTCTTGTGCTGCTGCTTCTTCTTCTTCTTCTTCTCCTTCTTCTTCTTCTCCTTCTTCTTCTTCTTTGATTTCGTTATGCCTATGAGGACACCTTTTCGCGTCATGTCGCCGCATGATAAATTGAGATATTGAAGTTATTAGACACCAGAGTTCAGCAAAAATAATCTGAGCCGAGACTCCGTAGATTCCCGGTAAGGTAGAGCGACCAGGTTACCCACAAAAATTGGCGAAAAATGGTTTCACGTGCAACTCAACTTTTCGCCCTCAGCACGTTCTTGTTATTTTCAGAAATTAATGCAAAATAGCCACCTTTTTAGTGCTCCGTGAACTTAGCGTTGAATAAAGAAGTCAATTCGGTAATTTCCGATGAAATTACTTTTCCATAATTTCAATTATTGTGAATGGAAAACCGACCATTTTGACCGTGGTATTATTTTTGTTGCTCCAGTCACATCTTGTCAGTCACACAACAAAAGTTACATCTTTTTCCGCACCATTCAGTTCGCGTGTTCTTTTTTAGGCGCATCCCACATACTGCACTTTTCCTCGCACAATTTCTGCCCCTTTTCGCCGGATTCTACGTAGTTATTCTACGCTTGATTCCCGTCTGCTTTACAAACATATTTCAACTCCAGTTTTTCATTCATTTACGTTCGTCTTCGTCGATTTTCCTCGGCTGTTACGCCTATTCAGCCTGCCCCGTTTGTTATCTCCGAATGTTTTTCGGAATTTCTCGTCTTGTTTTCAGCTAAAGTTTTTACGGTGGAACAGCAGACGCATTTATATTAAAATTTCAAGTTTACCGTCTGCTACCCCCTGTATATTTACGGTTACAATTGCTTGACACGTTGCCAACGTTATGGTAAATTATTGTTCACTCCTTATACGAATCTTACGAAGAACAAGTGAAAATTGAAAACAACACGGACTTTAATAGAAGTCACGATAATAATGTACGTGCATTTATGTTAAAAGTCAAAAGTGGAATTATAATTATAAACTCTCTTCATGTAGAAAATTATGTATTATTATGTATACTATTATTAGATTTGTCGGTTCTCTTATTTATCTTAATCAAATTGCAAATCTCGGCCTGAAAATCGTCTTTCCATTATTTTCGAATGATATAAATATTATTCGAAGGATAGTACAACAATATTGTTAAAAAATTATATTTTTTCCTTCTTCCTTCTATTCTTTCTTCCTTCTTTTCTCCGTGTTATAAATAATCGAGCTCACAGCACCACCTCAGTGAAACATTTGAAACGCGTCATCCTCAAAAACACATAAACAATTTGTGACAAAGTTTCCAGTTAATGCAACGAAGGAAACAAAACGCTCGAGTGAGAGACGCGTTCAATCTCGTTAATTAGTTTCGATGAATAATTCAACGAGGATCCGGAGCCCGATAATCTTTAATATTTCAGAGGACCGTGCAGGACCAAGGGAGCCGAATAGCCCGAAAATTAATCGGCCTGTATAACAATTTTATCGCGGCGTTCGTTTGTTGGTCGTTTTGCTGGTCCAGCACGGCGCGGTGCAGCAGAAAATCTAGAAATTTCGGCCGGGCATAATGGTCGGCCGAGTACAGGAATCGGGCAGATCGTTAAGTTATGGGGCCCATGGACCCGGACGTTTTCCTTTTGTCTATCGTGTTGCGCGGAGAAATGCAGCCCGGGAGATAAGGTTCGTTAGTGGGCGAAAGGTTAAAAATAAGCCGGCGTGCAGGGCAGCCCGTCATAAATCTGGCAATCCCAGGTGAAAAGCCAGCTTGCACCCTAAAAACAGGAATACATCCTTACCCACGAAGCCTGGCCAGCTATTCGTCAGGCTACAACGGCCTCATTTTCGGAATCTGTGCGCCCGAGAAACCGCAAACTGTTAGGGGGACCCATAAGTAATCTAAAAAAAACTTTGTAGTGAATTCAAGTTTTTATTTCCTAATTTATTATATAATCTCCATCATTATCCAGTTTACCATCTTTCCTGCAAATTTTCAATCCCCCTCTTATAGAAATCCAGGATTCGTGAAGCAAAATATGACTCAAGGTGCCTCTTTACATCTTCTACAGAAATGAATGTTTTATTTCTTCTTGTGATCTCGTTTCTATTGCCGTTCGATTGATCCGCCCACATTAATAAACATTTAAGATTGAAGTATATTTTAGTGGGACACTCGATTTATTGCCTATTTGCGAAATATACGATGCGAATAAAAGTGACGACTACCTTGCGGTAGTGGGGATAACTCCTCGACGTTTATCACTCAGGCCTCGGCGACGTATAGAGAAGTCACTGTGCAAAGGGACTGACGTATAAATTAAAATTCACATTTATCGAAGTTACTTTTATTGTGGCAAGTGCATGAATAAATCAATTTATTTCGTGGTTCCCATTTTAATTTAAAATTACACGGATTATTTATTTCTTCGGTGAGAAGCATTTTTTACTTAAAAAATGTGGTGTCCGAAGTGTCTGGAATTTCGTCTAATATCGCGTCCGGTTAACGAAGATTTCTTAATTACTCCATCCCCTCCCCCCGACTTGGATTTCCTGACCTCGAGGAAGGAGGACTACACTTTAGGATATTGACATGTATAATGCAATTAGCTGGCCACGATCTCTAACATGCTTCTGACGCCATGGGGAAGGTATTTGAGCCTGGATAGGGGGAGGATCGATCGTACCCTCGCCGGCCAATAATTGTAATTAGTAATCAACACCATTATGCGCCTCCGGCCACCGGTTTCCCCTCCGCAGTTGCCATTAAGGCAATTGTACGATTTCCTCGGTGCCTTCCTCCTCGTTCGCATATTTCTTTTCGGCCGGTTTAATTGTGCCCGGGGAAGAAAAAATTTCTTTGACGACTCTTTGGCCCACGGATCCGAGAAGAGGAAGAAGAACGAGGCCAGGGGCGGCTGGATTCCGAAGGGATGGGCCGGGGTGGTTTTATTAAGGAAATAAACGCGTCGGCCCGGTATAGAAACGTCGACGCTGACTGCCTGATTATGGCGGACCTTTTAAAGGGAGGGGTTGCTGCCTCGGAAATTTTGTCGGGCAACTGTACGTTCCGACGGAGCGGACAAAGGGACCGGGCAATTAAAGAAAAATCTGATTTGCATTCGGATTACTAATCCGAGGAAAAAATCACCGCTCGAAACTTTTCTGGAACTTTTTGATAAGCCTGTATTCCGCAATCTTCGGTGGATCCGAGAAATGTTCGGACATTTTCGATTCCCCAGAAATTGTCTATAGTTGAACTATGCTAACTTGGTTAAAAAAGAGTGCAGTAATACTATTAAACTAACAAAATCACAATATTCAAAATTTTATATCGATATTCTGAATACTATTCGAAATAATGTTCTCTGAATAAAATCTACTATTTATTAGAATTTTGTTACTTTGTGAATGAATACTTGGAAAGTAATATGATAGTTGTAAAATTATTAAACGTAAATCTATATATAATTATTGCTACAATAGCTGTAAAAACCAAGACAAAATATAAACGTTATGTTTGAAGTTGAATTTATTAATTGTTAAATGGCGATAAAAGAATTTTACTATAGTTGAAAATGAATGAATAGCTGCAATGGAGGCTTATATCCACTTACAGAAATATTCCTATAACTCGGCATAATGTGTCTATTATATTGCGTCACTATATCACGTATTTGACAATAAGAAAGCATTTCTATTGTTCGTACATTTAATGTGAGTATTGCATAAACTGCTACTTTTTCATTGAAACGCAATTTAGCCAGGCACGATTTAAATTAGGATCGAGTGTCTTATAATAACTTTTTGGCAACAGTTGTAAGTGTTTCCGCGATTTCAACACCATCGGCACGAAACCGCGCCTCTGTATTGTCAGAAAAAGGAATCCTAAATTAACATGTTAATTAAACGTTCCATAAATCAGCTCGTTATTGCTTCCCCGCTTGCTTCGGGCGCAGTTCCGTCTGAAAATGAAGTTATCTGCATCAAACAGAGATTACAGTTAACGAACTCAGGGCAATTCATTCCAACTATTTGTACAAACTTTTCTGCAGCCGCCCATTTTAATCAAGCCGACGAATAATAATCGTTCGTTAAAGAATTCGTGGTTAGGCGAATAATTTTTCTTTTCATACTGAAAACGTTATCTTCTAACTAAAAAGTGCCTATGATCTTACAGGATAAAGAAAAACCTTTAAAAAGATGCAACGTATAAAGTTATTTAAAATTTAGAACATTTTATTTTTTATTAAAAGAATATTATCTCATTTTATTTTTTTATTCTTTGTTTAATGTATATGTATGTATATTGAATTTATATATATATATATATATTTATATATAATAATATAATTTATATATATATATATATATAATTTATATATATATATATATATATATATATATATATATATATATATACGCTGTTCTTACGGAAATGTATATACAACAAACTTTACAATAACCATTTGCAATGTTGGTGTGCGATAGGGAAACCTGTAGCTCAAATTAATGCTATAATAATTTAGTTATTCTTGCTAGTATGCATAAGAATTTCTAAAGTAAAAATAATACTTACATAAACAATAATAATTGTATTATTCGTCAACAAGAAGGATTATATATGAAAATCTTTTCACTGTGGTAAGATTAAATATTTAATAAGAGTATTGACCATTTTATGGATAGCATTAATAATAAAAATGTGGGTGTACCAATATTTCTTTTATTTTATTAATTTAAAGCTGTATTCGAAGATAAATTTCTATCAGTACGTTATAATTATTAAGACAAGAAACAAATATGTCTTCCTCTTTTATTTGTAGTAACTGATCTACTTGGAAATATGAGATAAATAATCATTTTACTATGAAAACATCGTGCCACAAGTTACCTTTAATTCGCATAATTTAGAATCTGCTGAATTTTGATAAATCCATTGCAAGATTTCTTTCGTTCCAACATGAGACGATTCATGTTTCTTAAACAAGTCCGTGAATGAACGTTTGAAAATAATTCATAGTTATCTTGTCGATCCAGGCAAAGAATTTTTTGAGGATCGGTGTTGGTATTTCATTGGAGAAAAGGCAGCCTCATCGAAGTGGAACGATTTGAAGACTCGATTCCCTCGGCGACCCTGAAACTATTGTACCGTTACAAAAATTAATTATAAATTTACGCCGATAATGAAAGTTCCTCTCACAAAATATGCCATGTCATTTACCCGCGTTATGCTTCAATGCTGTCATAACGAAGGTCAGAAATCGGCTGCCTGTTGTACACTTCTTTTATTACAGGTCTAAATCGGTCCACAAATTATTTACACGTTTTTTTTTTCCTGTCGATAATCAAGCGGAAACGGGATGTTGCCGCCTCTGTATTACTATACCCTTTTGTTCCCAACGTGTATCTAGAAATAAGAAACTGTGTTCGCGCCGTGTTGAATTTCGTCACTCCATTCTTGTAAATGTAAATTGTTAACCAGTAATAACTGCTGAGATCGTGTACTTTGAACATTTATTTTCAATTATTTATCTTTGAATTTTATTCCATCAGAGATTATTAACTATTTTGAGAAACTCATTCATGACTCATCAGACTCATTAGAGTCACTGTAAATTTTCATGCAAAATACAGATTTGTCTACATTAATTGTTAGATACAGACCTACATAGGTACGTATTCCTTTTCTTCATACTTTTTTAAATTCTTTGAATGTTTTGTATTTGACCTACAAATTTTTAATGAAATTAAATTTAAATTTCTAAATAGAGATTAAATAATAGCACATCAACCATATATATATATGGGGTTTTGAGTTCTGATTATTTTCAGTGTTCAAAACAAACATGATGTAAATATGAATGAAAATAATACTCTTAAATTTTCTATAGGATAGGACAGTAAATTAAATAGGTGATAATAGGTCTTAAATTATTATCGCTTAACTCCTACGATGAAACACTGGAAACAATTTATTATTATTATTTACTTCCCTCCCAGTAAAACCAACATAAGCATTGTTGAAGTAATTTGAAAACATTTCATCAAACCAACATAAACAAGTCAGAAGAGATTGTACAACGGAGAACAGAACATGTTGAATATTGCATGTGGAGTAAAATGGCGGGTTCTAATATTCTCAATTTACAATTATGTTCTAATCGTGAAGATCCATCTACGTGGAATTACTCGACAAATTTATTTCATCAGGTATATATTATTTCTAAAAGATGGCTGAAAACTTGAATAGACACATTCCTCTAATTTCCATAAAGTAATCCAAAATACTCACTGTTAGTGCTCCGTAAACCTAGCGATAATTAAAATTTAAATAGGTAGATCCAAAAATTAAAGAAACGAGTGGACATAGAATCGAATACGTAGAATAGTTTCAATAGAGAATTGCGATATTGTTCATCCGAATAGAACATAAATCTTTCAATTGCAATAAAACCTAGACAAAACACCGCAAACAAAACCCCTAGTTCCCGCAGTCTATTTATAACAGTAGTGAAATCATTTATACTACTTGTCCCAATTATTCAAACCACTGTCGGTCGCAATTAAAAAACTGTTTTGTCTTGGTGAAGCAGCGTGCGTGGCCGGTTAGAATAGAAGAACCAGGAGAGAAAGAGAGAAAGAGAGAGAGAGAGAGCCCGGTCGCCTCAAACGCTCCGTGACCCATGTTTTGAGGGGTGGCTCCCGGAATCAGTCTAGTCTAATTACGCTCGCGATATTAATATTCTTGGCGCACGGCCGCAGCCACGCGGTCTAATTATTCTCCAAAATTATCCGGCGTTGTCCAACCACCGGGAGATCCAAGTTCTGCGACCGTGAGTCCGACGGATGCCATTATTTCGAGGCCGGACAGACGCGTCTGGCCAGGACTTAAATGGGCTTGGACAATCGGCGGACCATTAGCTCGTAGTCCGCGCCATTAAAATCAGACTCCCTCGGACTGCTGGCCGACCGGCAGGCGCGGCGTAATGCTAAATTCGTTACCAAAATTTTCGGAGCTGATATGCTCAGCCGGCCGTGAGGAAGAGCTACGAAGGGGACAGCCGGCCAAGTGGACATCAATGAGGCCGGGGAATCGAGAATTACGAGCAGAGTTGACGAGGCTCCTTGGGGTCTGGCTGTCGGCGAATCCGATTAACCGACCGGCAAAGACAAATATTCGAATCGATCGCAGTTTTATCGATAAGTCCAAACTCCTCCCGTGTACCCGTCATTTTTCACTTGTTATTTGCCATTCGGACACTGCCACTCGGAGCGGGAACAACATTCCCGACGATTTGTTCACGGCTCTTCGTCATGGTCACTTTGAAGGACTACTTTGAAAACTTGTAAATTGTCAGGTATCTAGGACTAAGTACTGTGAATTCTCGATATACACTCCCGCTCGTAAGTCTTAGGACAGTGATCATATTTGTATTCAACTCTGTAAAAGATGAAATAATCGTTGAAGAACAAATGTTTCCTTGTTTAAAAGGTTAGATGTCAAGTAAAGGATGCTGCAGTCATATATCAAAAATGTTATTAAGAGGTAAAAGAATATTTATATTTTCTTTTCATCGAAGAATCCGCCACGTTTCTTTATTACAGTTTCCGCTATTCTTGGCATTCGCGTGATCAAGCTCTTCATTTATACTTCTCGTTCCGAAATATTCCATAAATGTGTTTTCGAATTAGGGTAAAAGTTCTGTACCTGTCTGTCCAGTTCATCCCATAATTTTTCTATGGGGTTCAAATCTGGTGATTGGGCTGGCTATTTCATAATTTTTAATGAATCATTACATTGAAGTTGTAATTATTACTGAACATATGAGGATATTTATATTATGTAGTTAATGCAGTTCAAGGTTAAGGTTCATAATCTATACGAAATACCAGAGTTTTATTAAAAACCAGAGGTGTCCTAAGACTTATGAGCCGGAGTGTATGTCAACAAAACGGGTCATGTATCGTACAGGAGACGTAAGCCGTGTTATGTTTACACTCCTAGGCGTCCGAGGCCTCTCGAGCTTCGTGACCTCTCGCGAGAATAATTCTGCGCCATTTATCATTCACGTCTTGGCGACATATACAGAGAAATCACTGTACATAGAAAAATTACATAGTTTGCAGTGCAAAACCTCTCCTTTATTTCGAAACTTGTTAAATTGTACAATAAAATTGAGCGAGCTATGCGTAAAAAAATAGTGCGACCCTAGCTGCATTACAATTAAAAAACAGAATTGTAATTGAAATAATTTCAATCACGTGCCGAGTTATCATCACGTTTCACTGTTTCAGCACCTCACCGATCATTTCAACCCTTTGCGGTCCAAAGTGTTCTCTCCCCTCGGTTTCAAAACTTGTTACGGCTCCATACAATTCAATTGCGCGAGATATGTCCGAAAAGTAACGAGTAGATTGAACATAAATAATAAGTAGTATAATTAGTAGAATGAGTAGATTCATTATTTCGAGGGAGAAATAAATTCTTGGTTGTTGTGACAGTTTTCATCTATTAAATAAGATTAATATTTAATTTTACGAATTCAAACCGATCCTTTTGCACACATGTTCTGCAATGCTGATATCAAAAGAAAATGGAGAAAAAGAACAGTTGATTTCGTGAAAATGAGTGTCCGTTTGAATGAATTTTAAGGAGAACATCCTGTTTGAAAACGCGTGCGAATTCTCTTTCGTTTGACTGTACACGGTATTTTCTACAGTAGGCGAAAAAAATCTTTCGGTTTCCGTAAGCATTGTCACAACAGAAGCCCAGTGTATCGAGCCCCGATGGTGGTATCCGAAATCCCAATGAAACTCGCGTGGGTGGAGGCTGAACTAGGAAACTCAGGGAGGCCTGAAAAGGGTCGGGGGTGAATGTGTGTAGCGGGTGGAGGAGCATTACGGACATTAGATTGGGACACGAGTGCAATAAACCTATCTGTATAATCTGCCCTGCAGGAATTAACAGCCCTCTGAAGGTAGCCACTAACGAAGTAATTCACTGGATGAACATTGGAGGTGGCACAGGGGGTGAAAGGAGCAAGGGGGTTGGAGGGGATGGAAACCCTGAGCCACACTGTATATAGGACGCGCCAAAACTGAGGTGAGCTTCGAATCACGACGGACCAACCGCTGCGTTCAACCAAGTCATAATGTTAACAATATTTCCCTGTTGACAATATTTCCAACCGTGAAAAACATCAAACTGATTTTGAAAATATTTTAACACCTGTAAAACTAAAGCGAAATTTTTGAGGATAACAAGAAATTGAATTAATTTTGTGAAACGAACGCAAGTATTACCGAATCATTTGTATGGAGCGTGTGGATGTATTTATTATTAGGTATATGTCAACTCGATATATGTCAACAACATGTTATATTTACACTCTTCGGTGTCCAAGGCATCTTGATCTTCGTGGCCTCTTACAGGGTACACACCGCGGTAGTGGGGATAATTCCGCGACGTTTACCATCCAGGCCTTGGCGACATATACAGAGAAATCACTGTATTTTGCACCTTGGTGATTCTTAACAGGTTACATAGATTTATATCTTAGTTCTCGTGCAATGGTTAAACACTCTTTGCACACTTATGCCATATAAAAATTTTCGAAGAAAAACTAAAAATTGAATAGAATTTAATGTAGCACAAAAATTCATATTACTTGTTTGAATTAAAAATTGGATTTTAATTCGTTAGAATCATTCTAGGATAAATAAATAAATATATATATATTTGCAGAATCGTACAGTTTTTGAAGAATTGTAACTACCTCGTTGGATAAAAAATTAGAATAACTTAAGAACTGATAAACTTCCTTGAATGTCATTTATATTAAAAAATAGACAGCTAGAGATTTGCACAGATATTTGCAGACTAATAACGACTATTGTTTGAAACAAGTATATTTGTAGTAATCACGTTTGCAAATGGTAGCTAGTCGGTGTTTTTGGTGTCGTTTGGAAGGCAGTGTAGCAGATTCGGAGCAGAACGAGAAGTAGAAGAGGGCAGGTAGATATAACGACCATGGCAAGCTGGAAATGTGGGTAATTGCTGACTTACAGCCTGCCATTTTCCTCATACAGTTAGAACCGTGAAGCCCCTACCGGGCCACAATTTATTTATGTCGATAGTTTCTTGATTTGTCGACTCATGCCGCTCATTTATATCCTCCCGTCGTGCCCGCAGATACATTTCGTTCGGAAACGCGTTACGCACCGCCCCTGCTTCGCCTTCTTGTAACCGCTACGCCTGCGTTTACCCTTGTGCTACGAACATTTCTCCTGCGAGGGAAAAAAAAAGACTGTGAATTAGGGTACTCATGGTGGAAACGTTTTACACGTGTCGTAATGATCCCGAATTTATGCCGATAGTATAACCGGTGAAACAGAATAGCCGTCTTCGAGACCTCCTATTTATCTCGGCAGCTTGAAAAATCTTTAAAAAAATGAAAATGAAAAACGCTTTCTTACTGATTGACGTATTAATTCCATCTACAAATTTCCCATTTACAAAATTACTTGGAATTTGTGCAATATTTACAAAATTACTTCTTTGTGCAATGTTTAGAAAACTAGTAATTTCTATAATATTTACAAAATTACTTCTTCTAATTTGTATAATATTTACAAAATTACTTCTTCTAATTTGTACAATATTTAAAAAATTACTTCTTCTAATTTAATCCTACATACTTGTTAATTTCATGTTCAAAAGTGTCTAAGAACTCCATTATTTTTCCAACAGTAAACTAATTTATTTAAGTTGGAATACGATTTTTAATGCAAGAAGCAGAAGAAAAGTTCGTATCATGTTCAAATTTTAAATATTTTAAGCAGATGCACTTCGTTCCTAATAAATTCCTAACAAATTCCTAATAAATTTCAATTTCGATCAATATTAAGCTATAAAATCTCTTGCATCCAGAATAATAATGTCACCAAATTATTTCAATACAAACAGTCGTATGTTGAAGCAGAGATCCAGTACATTGGCGGTTTGTTTAAAAACGTACGTATCCCGCATCCTTTTGGTTCACTGAATTGCATAAATATTGTAATACAGGTACGTAAAGTTTCATCCTAAATCGTCACGATCAGAATTCGTTCGGTCGAACAGAGGAAAGTATATTGTATGTAAATACTACACGAGGTGGGGCGCGTAAATATGTACGCTGTACGAAAATGCAATTGACTATTCCAAAGAGTCTTTTTTATATACTAAATCCCATTCACGTGACACTGCCTGTCTAATTACTTAACTGTACCTTATAAACGAAACAGATCGCAGACATATTTATAGAGCATCCAAAACTCCTTAAACGACATTTAAATTCTGATAATTTCGCAAAATCATATACAACCATAAGTCTGGACTCATTTTAAAGTTCGAAGCCTCTACTTTCGCAAAACGGTGTAAATTTTTTACACGATATGGTACATAGGAAACTGAGAAAAAACGCTGCAAATCTCAAAAATCTCTCAAAACTTTAAAAAGTTTTTCTCGTAGATGAAACTGCCATGAATCTGTCGAAATGTTATATTATATTTAAGAAGATAAAAGTTATATTAACAATATAGATAAAGTTATGAAGCAGCAATCTAAAATTAGCAAAATTTCCAATTTCTCAGATTTCTTTATAATCTTTCGGATTCCGTTATCTAAATACACTGTACTTATATTTAAGAATTCATTTTTTGGAGGTCTCATAATCTATCGACCTAAATCATAATCAAATTCCGTGTATAACACTTCGGATCAAGTTATGAAAATATTGGACACCATTTAAAAATTCATTTCTCGAAGTTATGGCATCGGGGAGGTCCCCTAATTCCCCGTAATACCCCAAAGCTACAAATTTCTCAAAATCCTGTATAATATTTTGGAACAGGTTATCAAAATACTGGATCGCATTTAAAAAAGCATTTTTCGGAGTTATGGCGTCAGGGAGGTCCCATAGTCTTTCTAGATAAATCATATACAAGGTGCCGTATATCCGTTGGCCAGATTTCTGTTGTCGGCAGGCACGCGACGTCAAAATAGATCCGATGGTTCCTGTCATTGGGATTATTAGTCTCGACGAAGGGGTTATGAGGCACGGTCGGCTATCAGTTATACAAGGAATTAGGCGTGTCAACACACCGCCATAATTGATTATTACGGCGCGACAGGAGCAAAGCGGCGCCGGCCGCACGATCATCAGTCATCTCACCAAAAAGACAACGCGGACGGTTCTACAACAGCGCGAGATAACGTTGCCGAGCACGTGTCTCGAGATTATACCCTCCGGATGATGCTAGTCATTTATCTCTCCTCTTTCCGGAAGAGACGGCGCGTGTAACATAGTACAGATATGACTTTACAAGCGTCCCAGCTATTCGGACTTTGACCGCGCATTTGACGAAACGTGTTTCGAGTTTGTCAGCTTCGCTGCGCCCGTTTCTCCGAAATGCCCACGCTAGAATCCGCCATGATTAATTGAAGCCCGCGGGAATTTCGTTCACGCTCCTACGTTCTCGACTTTCATCGAATCCTAAAAAACAGGTTCCACGACGGGTTCCCCTTTATTTATTTATCGCCTAAAAAAGAATTTTCTTCCAACGGGAAAAAAATACCACCATCTTGTTCAAGTTTAACCCTCCGGAGCACCAAAATCGATCGCTCGGTTTCCGGCAGATTAAATTCGATAAACAGCTGCTGTACGAAGAAATTAAATAATTTTCTGTTGTATTACATAGCGACGAAAGACCAAAATTTAGACGAACAATTGAACCAATTTTGAAACAGTTCGACAATTTCAAGAAGAAAAGCAACGAATGATTTTTTCTTCGAAAGGAAAAGAAAATGAGAGAAGGTTTGAAAACAAAAGGATAACAATCGTCGGTTCGGTTCGCTGTCGGATATATTTCTTTTTTTTTTATTTTTTTTTTTTTTTTCGAGGCGACGTATTCGTCTTGGGAACCAACGAAACCATGTCGAAAGGGCGGAAGGGACGAGAGGAGCGGATGGCGCGCAGCATCGATTCCGCCAATTCAATTTAAATTTCATCGAGTTTTATAGCCCGTTCCGTTCGCTCTTATTCAGTATAATTAATTTTTCAATCGGGAAATGAAGAAGCCTTTTACGAGGCGGTGGATTAGCGGCCTGGGTGTCTCGGTTACGTCACTTCCGAACAACCAATGGAAGTCAGCCGGGTGTCCAGAGCGCCGAGTTCAGCTTTCGCATAAGTTTACGACCGGCTCCGCTTTGTTCTTATTGGCAGATCCTTCTCTGTACGCGGCTCGTAACACTTCAGCTTTACAAATCGGGATAAAGGCGGACGTTACGCCTCGGCATTGTGAAGATCGGTTTTACGGGGCCGCGATGCTTTACGAGCTCGCGGAATTCCTCCCGGGAAAGAATAAACTGAGGATATGAAGATATTACGAGTGACGCTGGACGGCCCGTGAAGCCTTTGCACGACCAACCACCACCACTACCATCGGGATTTTAGGTGGAATTGATGGCTATGCGCTAGCCATGCTCTCTATTATTCTGTTTTGAATACATTCTTTCGATAAAACTTATTTCTCCCGTTTCCCCGAAACTGTGTCCGGTGATTACTTCGAAAGTGGTACCTACAGTGACTCGCAATAATATTCGGACGCTTTTTAAAATCATATAACTTTGTTAATATTGAACCATTCGACTTGGATTTTTTTTTAAGTTAGCACAATTGATTTGCCATATAAAATGAAAGGAATTTTTTACAAAAATTGCAATTGGTCGAAATTGCAGAGAAAATACTAAAAGTTGTATGTTGCAAACTTTTAATGTGTGCTTACATTGAAAATTTAGAAAGTACGATTTGTAGATCTGTATGAATTATACATATTCTGAGAATTTCATCAAAATCGGTCAACGTTGCAATGAGCTGCAGATTTTCCAAAATGATCACATGAGGGCGAAATTCCCTGACAAGGCCAAAATTCTGCGACTTTCGCCCTTAAGTTTTCATCGTTAAACGTTTGTAGGTCAGTGCAACGTTGATCGATTTAGATGAAATATTTAGAATATGTATAATTGGTACAGATGTACAAAACGTACTTTTTAAATTTTTAATATAAGCCCGCATAAAAAAGTTGCAAAATACAACTTTTATTATTTTCTCTGCAATTTCGATCAATTGCAATTTTTGTAAAAAATTCCTTTCATTTTATATGGCAAATCAATTGTGCTAACTTAAAAAAAAAAAATCCAAGTCGCATGGTTCAATATTAACAAAGTTATACGATTTTTAAAAGCGTCCGAATATTATTGCAAGTCACTGTACACCCCGCGGTATAACTTTTTTAAAATTGCACGAAAAAATCGCAATTGGTAGGTATATAATGTTCACACACTTTTATAAGGATGATAACTTTTTTAACACTGAACATCTAACACTGTGAACATTTAAGGGTAATTATTTACATTAGGGGCTTTCTCACCGATTTTCATGACCTTGAAATATGTTATCAAGGTCATCAAAATCGGCGAGGAAGCCCCTAATGTAAATAATTACCAAATAATGTTAAGTAGTCAGTTTTAGTGCTCTGTAAATCTAGTGTTGAACGGACATTGAAGTTGCAAAATAGGAAAGAAAACCTTGCATCCAATATTCTACATACAAATAATAATCCTACATTACAAAATACTAATGTAAAGTGTACAGTGTGTGAGATGGAACATAATCGTGTGCGTGCTTCGAGACAAACGAAATTTGACACTATGTTCACGGGGCCTGTCAAAATGACGGGATCTAATATTTATAATTTACAATTATTGACATTGTGAAGACGTATCCATGGGGAATTATTCAACAAAATTATTTTTATGGATATATATTATTTAAAAAATTGATACAAATGTGGATAGACGCGTTCTTGTCATTTTTGTAAAATAATGTTAAGTAGTCAGTTTTAGTGCTTTGTAAATCTAGTTTTAAAGGGTCATTGAAGTTGCAAAATATGAAAGAAAACCTTGCATGCAATATTCTACATACGAATAATAAAATATAATACTAATGTACTACAAACTACATTATAAAATACTAATGTAAAGTGTACTTACTTCTGAATCTTCTGTACCTCCTTCGGATCCACAGCACACAATTGTTGACTCACGAGGATAGGTCCGAACAACAATTAAACAACAATCACTACACAACACACACACACACACACACACACACACAACACATTTTATAAAATCGCGATAACGAACGAGAAGACGTCACTCCGACCACGAATAAAATAATACTGCGATTTTAACCGTTCCCCTCCCACGGACGAGTGATACGAAAACAGGGAATTCCGGGAAATAGGGTCGGCGCCCCGCCATAATTTTTTTACCTTGGTTTTGTATCTAGTGTTGATAGACCCTCAGCGTCTAACCTTCCTATGATAACCTGACCGTATCACCTCCGTGGAGGGGATCATTGTTAAAATCGCAGTATTATTTTGTTCGTGGTCGGAGTGACATCTCGTTCGTTGTCACGATTTTATAAAATGTGTTGTGTATGTGTGTGTGTGTGTGTTGTTTAGTGATTATTGTTTAATTATTCGGACCTATTTTTACGAGTCAATAATTGTGTGCTGTGGATCAGACGGAGGTAAAGAAGATTCAAAAGTAAGTACACTTTACATTAGTATTTTATAATTTAGGATTAGTATTCGTATGTGGAACATTAGATACAAGGTTGTTTATCATATTTTGCTACGTATATTAACGATCATTAATGATTTGGTATATAGTATAATTTAACACTAAACCTACCAAGCACAAAATATATAAAGGTGAAACGACTTATAGAAGGGAGAAGACTGAATTTATTTAAACTTTATACGATTTTCATTATAATATATGCTTCAATAAAGAAGTCAATTCAGTAATTTCCTATAAATACGTTTTTATAACTTCAATAATTGTGAAACAGAAAAGCGGTCATTTCACCGTGGTAGGTTTAGTGTTACTGTGGTTCCAATAAGATACTACTTTAAATCAAATATTTTTATTTTGATAACCAGAAAGATAAAATGAAATATTTTTATTTTGTATTTCAAATATTTTCTTACAATGAAAATAAGTTGAGCAAGTAGTTAATATTATAAATTATAATTTTTAACATGAGAAGCTATAATAGTTAGCAAAGTATTATTTGTAGTTTAATTACGAATATGTGACATGTTGATAAACAGACTATAATATCGTAATAACATTATAGGCCACAAAATATCATAAAAATATAAGTTACTGTCAACTATTTGAAATACTATTTTACACGGTCCTACACACACCTACTCCGATCACTTTTTGAGATGTTGAAACTTTTTTGCGAATATCTCGGAAACTAAAGCCGAGCGGCGGTAACATGTATAGGAAAAAGTTGTTCAGAATGATGATCTTGACAACATATTTCAAGGTCATCAAAATCTATGAGGAAGCTGTTAATGTTGGACCGTGTGACTTGGATTCTTTTTAGAAGTTGGAACAATTAGTTTACTATATGACGCGGAACAGATTTAAAAAAAATTCCAATCGGTCGGAATTGCAGAGAAAATACTGAAAGTTGTGTTTTACAACTTTTTTTATTTTTTCAAATACATTTTGCACCGCAAATAGTGCTACCGTGACATATCCATGGATTTGGGAATATTTCATTAAGTATACTTCTCACCCTTCGAACGTAGTGTGTTAGACATCCATCGTGCTGATACCACATTGTCTGACGAACACCTAACGGCACGTTTTCTAATTTTGCCAATGTATTTCTTAAATACGTATCCGTGTACGTAGTGAGCATATCCTTGAATACGTTCCATAATGAAAGTCCCCTAAAAATTTTCAACGATTTTTTCATATTTACCAATTGAAAATACAGAGTAGCCGACAGAGACACGATTCTACTAGCAGCTAGATTACCCATTGTTAATGGACACGTACAAATGTTATATTCAATGTTGTTGGCATCACGTTCCGTCTCGCAAGCTCCATTTAATGTCCTGCTCGCAGAAAGTAAAATGTCGCAAAATATTAAGTAGTAAAATGTTGCAAGTGTGACGGTAAGAATTGTCGAATACGGGTACACTGAACAAGTCGCAATTTATTACAGCCCTAAAATCTGCCGTCAAAGGTGGCAGTCACTGGCATCCGGTTTTACGATCTAGAATTGAACGTGTAATTTACAACGTCTGCGAGTCAAAGCACCCTCACTGCGAAGACACATTTTGTCAGCGGAATTTTTTATAACACATTTTACCTCGACGCGCGGCGTCTATTGTAATAACCGTTCAAGGTCGACCATCGTCTGCCACCTTTTTCTCCAACAGATTTCTCCCGAAACAGAACAGATCACAGAAAAGTCGGCAAACATTGCTCAAAGAACCTTTCGAATCCGCTTCGTGAAACCCAAGGTGGTCAAAATATTAGTTAAAAAACTACAGTACTAGGTTTACGGAGCATTGAAAGTGACTTTTTTACATTACTTTATAAAAATAACAAGAATATGATCTCCAAACTTCCAGCCATAATTTTTTAATAACATACACATGCATTACATCCTCATGCATGTAATTTCTAATAATAATAATAATAGTTCCTAATGGATGATATAAACCCTAGTGGTGTTTAACACAGGCCACTTGTGCAAGGAAGACTTAATTTGATTAGGTTAACATTTCCCGTGAAACACTGTGCAGTGTTAAATTGCAAATTTAAATTTAAATTCAGTAGTTTTCATCTATTTAAATTTAGTAGTTTCGTAGATCATGTTAAACTCGGTTTTCGTTGGATGAATATTATAATGTCTTAAAAAGGGAGTTCTGTTTGGTAAAAAGTAGGGTGAGTTTTGCAATTTTTCAAAAAATCACTAAACAACTCTTTCTGAAATTTTTAAAATTGTCTTGAAAATAGTCATTTTATTATACTTTGCTACACTCTCACGTGTATTATACACTTCTTTACGTATTTTTCCTAAATTACACTTCCAGTCATTCATTTGTTACAATTTTTCGCACCATGCGTTTTCAGCTATATACAGACTGTTCGTTTGAAAATTTTCCAAACAAGTGTAAAACACGTGTCCAAGGATTTCAAGGGATACAGAGAGAGGGGCAGGGCAGCATCAGTTTTTTACTTGGGTGACGTTTCCATGGTCGCTTGAAGGTGAACTTTGTTTTTTCAAATAGCAACCTATATAAAGGAAAGTTTTCAAACGAACAGCCTAACAACTTTCCATTTAAAAATGCAACGCGTCACCTGTGCTTCGGATGTCCGAGCCCCCTAAAATTTGGTCCGTTTTATACCGTGCTGGTGTTCGGTTAAGTGACTCGGCCTGCGCAGCTCTCGAGGCTGCGGATAACCGAGATCGAGGATAGCCGAGTCTCTGGATGACAGAGATCGCGGATAATCGCGTCCCGATTAATCAAGGCCCTGCTGTATCTGGTTTACATAAAGCTCGGACATTCGGAAGCTGCGTGGGTCACGGCTTACGTTTCCTCCGCATGGAAACCGTTCTCAAGGATGGACAGTCGAACGGGAGCCTCCGATTTTAATTAAATAAAATACACCGGGTGTATTTGCATACGGCACACGCACCGGGGATCTACGAACTGCATAGTTAGGCCCGAGATATGGCGGACAGCGGTAATATACGACGGACAGCGACGCCGGGAAAGGGTTGATGGGAGCGAAGAGAGGGCGGAGAGAAAGATTCATCTCGAAATTGTATCGGCATCTGTATGGCCATTAGCATACTGGAACTGACGTATCTCGAAATGTTCTCATTAGCCGAAATTCATGGGCGGCTTCTACGCCCGGGGCCCCCCTTGTCCATGGTCCTGGAGCCCCTAGGGCCGGGCCGGGCCGAGCCGGGCCAGCCCGGCCGGACCTACAGCCTCGCCCGGGACTGACCCGACAGTTTTGTAAGGTTAACCCGGTAACTAACCTGACTTAACCCAACCGGTCGGGGAATGTTAATGGCATCCGACTTGTTGACGAGGCCGATCCCGGGTCGACCGGAGGCCCGGGCTCCGCTCGTCCGTGCCCCTCGTAATTACGTAAACCGTGTTTACGAGCTCATGTGACATCACAATGACCAGATGAACGAGCACCAGCGATTGCTGCTTTACTGAATCAAGGAGGTTAATAAGGAGGGGCGGGGAGGGGTACAACGTCGAAAACGCGACCGTCGCCTTCTAAACAACTAGGAGAGCTGTACAATTCACCCTTCTGATCCTGAAGATCATTTTTACCCTTGACCTTGTGCTCCTGATATAGCTCCGTCAAGTATAATTTCTATTTAGATTCATATTTTTCCACTGATATTAAAAGCATACGTGGCAAGCACGTTGACGACGTTGAAATCAACTTCATTCAAAACTAAAATTGGAATAAGCACTAGGGTAAGGGACCCAATTACCGTGGGGGTACCAATTGCTGTGCCTATACTAATTGTACTGATGTTTAAGACATAATGAATATTAAAGAACAGATATATAACATTTGTATAAACTGATTGTAACGAAAAAATTTCAATAAAAATAGGTAGAATTAATGTGGGCCCAGTAATTGGGTCCCTTACCCTAAAGATAGAAATTTGAAGCTTCGTATCTCAAGATATATATTAATAAAAATTAACTAAACTAATAAATCCGCAGACTATAACATTAAAATTAGATATCTGTATAAGCACCGAAGACGGAACTTTGAAGACCAGCTTTGTATCTGAAAATATAAATTAATAAATCTGCAGGCTATTCATAAATTATTTCATAAATTATACTTTCTAATCTGCAGACTATAACGAGGTATTTATTGATCAAAATGCTTTGCAACGTTTGCAATCTGAAACCAATTGTACTGATGTTTAAGACATAATGAATATTAAAGAACAGATATATAACATTTGTATTAACTGATTGTAAGGAAAAAATTTCCCTAAAAATAAGTAGAATTAATGTAGGCCCAGTAATTGGGTCCCTGCCCCTAAAGATAGAAATTTGAAGCTTCGTATCTCTCAAGATATATATTAATAAAAATTAACTAAACTAATAAATCCGCAGACTATAACGTTAAAATTAGATATCTGTATAAGCACCGAAGACGGAACTTTGAAGACCAGCTTTGTATCTGAAAATATAAATTAATAAATCTGCAGGCTATTCATAAATTATTTCATAAATTATACTTTCTAATCTGCAGACTATAACGAGGTATTTATTGATCAAAATGCTTTGCAACGTTTGCAATCTGAAACCAATTGTACTGATGTTTAAGACATAATGAATATTAAAGAACAGATATCTAACATTTGTATTAACTGATTGTAAGGAAAAAATTTCCCTAAAAATAAGTAGAATTAATGTAGGCCCAGTAATTGGGTCCCTGACCCTAAAGATAGAAATTTGAAGCTTCGTATCTCAAGATATATATTAATAAAAATTAACTAAACTAATAAATCCGCAGACTATAACATTAAAATTAGATATCTGTATAAGCACCGAAGACGGAACTTTGAAGACCAGCTTTGTATCTGAAAATATAAATTAATAAATCTGCAGGCTATTCATAAATTATTTCATAAATTATACTTTCTAATCTGCAGACTGTAACGAGGTATTTATTGATCAAAATGCTTTGCAACGTTTGCAATCTGAAACCGGACGTTTCAGCAACCTAATAGGTACCGACGTGAATGATTAATCTAATAATTAAACTAATGAACTAGTCACGTCACGACTTGGCTAATTAACAGAAAAATACAGCCAATCGAGGAATGGATAGGAGAATAATTGTCCCAAGTCTTTGGATATTTGAAAAATCGTTTGCTGGAAAGAAATCGGTCATCAAGCGTCAGGTTGAGAAACCTGAAGACGAAGAAGAAGAGGAGGAGGAAGAAGAAGAAGAAGAAGAAGAAGAAGAAGAAGAAGAAGAGGCGCACCGGCGAGCAGCAATACGCAAACAGAATCCCAGCAGTCGGATACTTCGTACAGCAAATCATGCAGACCAGATTGTTGGCAGATCCTGTCAACGAGGACTTACAGTTACGCGGCCGCGGCAAGGATAGCCAAAGGAATGCCTTTATATGCAAATCAGAAGGCTGCTGAAGGCTGACCGCAGCCGCGGCCTGGAGTTTAGGGATCGATTCGCAGATATGAATGTTCCCCGGTGCTGGCTACCGCTGCCATTACCGCTGCGACCGATGACGGATGAATTATTAATGATCGCTGGGAGTCTCCGGGATATCCATCAATGAGTGGAAGTGAATGCGCGACGACGCCCGGCGTCGTGCTTGCTGTTAATCGCTTCGGTATCAGGAAGCGGACACGTCGATCAGGAATTCCGATGTCCGGCAGATTTTTCTCTAATAATTCACTTTTAGAAAATCATCCGCGGCTACCGTGCGCGATGGCGTCACCCCCGGACTCTGCGATCGAACCGATGATCACAGTGGACGATCAAATCATCACGAGCACGTGGAAAAATTATACTGTGTTTACGGAATATCTGACGGCTGATTTTAACGGTTTCTAGTATTTCTAGGCGGTTTCTAGTATTCTTAATTCAGGTTTATCGACATTCTAAAGTTGCAAGACTGAGAAATTATTCAAAAAATTTATTTCTTTGGGTGTATATCGTAAAAGAAACGGCTAAAAATTTGTATAGATATATCCTTGCTATTTTTATAATGTAAAATAGTCACTTTTAGCGCTCCGCAAATCTAGCATTAAAGAAGCCTGTATTTATGAATATTATTTTATTGTAATAGTGTAAAATATTACAGTGTTTAATATTAGAATCGTTATACAAATCCCCATTTTCAAGAATTATTTTATAATACTTTGGGTGTATATTGTAAAAGAAATGGCTAAAAATTTGAATAGATATATTCTTGCCATTTTTATAATGTAAAATAGTCACTTTTAGCGCTCCGCAAACCTAGCATTAAAGAAGCCTGTATTTATGAGTATTATTTTATTGTCATAGCGTAAAATATTACAGCGTTTAATATTAGGGTCGTTATGCAAACTCTCATTTTCAAGAATTATTTTATACAAATATGAAATCTTTGGTGGCAAACTTAAATTATTGACGCAATCAATTTTTAATAATAAAAATTCGTTTTCTTGCATATTACAATATTATAAATGGATAAAAATCCGCAGACTAATGACGATTAAAGTAAAATATACTAGTGTAAATCTTTTTAATGGACTATATCCTTCTACTTTGGCATACAATGTTGCTTCATTTTTATAAATAGACTGGAGGATGCAGGCAATTTTATTTTACGATGACAGACGATACATAATACCAAATATGTTACGATACAATTACACGTTGCCACGAGGCACGTTTTATCGACAATGAAAAGCCAGTATGGACGTTTAATTAGGCAAGAAGTGTACATTTGACTTTTACGAGTTGTTCTACCCATAATTGCAATGCAGCATGACATAACTAGATAATTTATGTCGAGCATTATGTCAATGGAGACAAATAGATTGACTAACAAAAAACTGTTGGTGACATTAATAACGTAAAGAAATAGGCAATGCAGTCTGTGTAACATTGTGTACAATCATTGTATAAGTAATAGAGTTTTCCCAGTGATTTCTATTGTGCTCCTGTAATTGCAGTTACTAACTTAATTTAGAACATGGAAATATGTGTTAACAGAAACCAAATATATTTAAGCATTTGTGGTGTCACATGAACATTATAATAGTTGATGATCTGCAATATCAATGTGTTTACAATGTGTGCACAGTTTGATGGTCTGTTGATTTTTATACTTTTTGCAATATAATAGAATATAATTAATACAGGCACATTAATTGGAACCCCCACGTTAATAGGCCCTTTGGTTCCCTTACCCTATCTGTAAAAATAATTTCCTGAAATGAACGTTTATTCGAAAAGCTGAATAATTCATTGAAAAATAGTTCATGACTTTTAACGAAGCTCGAAAGGAGAGAGACAATGATTCCACTGTTTCACAAATCTTGAAGCTGCTGTAATCGTTATTTTTAGTATGGAAAAACTGATTTTCAATTTCGTAGAACGTCAATATCATCAAGCTCGTTAATAATTGATTGAATCAACCTTGTTTCTAGTACAGAAATTTTATATCAGACGTTTCCAACTTTTGCAATTACCTCCTTCTTAGATCGTATTAAATTCTCATTAATCACTTCATACTCGTCTTGCGCACTACACTATTCCTATTAGTCGAGATATTACGAAAAAAAAATTCTGATGATCATATCTATACTTTGCTGAAACCAACGTATGTAGCTCATAAAGCTACGTACGACCAATTAATAACGCATTGCGGTACTATATATCTTCAGCCTGACAATCTAATGACAGAACGTTTTTGCGCCACATGACGTCAAGAATTCTATTCGACGCGCGATTAAACTTGGGAAATCGCTTATAATTTCATAGTTTGATCTTCTAATGGTGGAATGATATTTCCTTGAGCATGTTTTTCATCGCCTTCTTCATTGTATACATTATAGATCATGTAATTCAATTTTATACGTGCCTCCGTGACCAATGAAAAAAAAGTCTTTGCAGTTCTTATTAGAATGTCTTATTAGTCTAACGTTGCATGTGTAATTGCGACAGAGAATGTAATAAATAAATAATATATACTTTAACCGATTGAAGATTGTTACACGTTGTATTAGCGTACTGAAAAATCATTTAAATTTATTTATTGGCAACGTAGCTGAGGAGTAGAAACAATGAAACGCAAAAAAATTAAAAAAGATCTTTGTTTTCTTTTCGCTTAACAACTTTCTCAGTTGGTGTCATGTTGGCGTCATGTTGGCGTCATGTTGGTGTCATGTTGGTTCAAAGTTTTCAGCGACCATACTCAGCTTCATCCACACTGTCGAACGATGAAACACAAAAACGTAATTACAATCATTACTTTTCTACATGTTATTCTGTGTAGATTGAGAAAAATAAGATAAAATGTAAAAACCACTAATAGTTGTGATTACGTTTTTCTGTTCCATGTTTTGTATTAGTCAGCGTATGACATTCTATAGGTTATGGAAAATGAGTGAGGAATATAAAAAAAAAACTAATAGTTGTTATTATGTTTTTGTATTTCGTCTTCGAAACATACGAAGAAAAGTTCGTATTATTTGCACGTAGATTGCGCAGACTTAATGCATTTATGACGAGTACATCAAACGCAAACAGTAAACTAATTATCACGATAAGAAATAAGTATCTAGAGTCTAGAGAATTTACGGTTTCAGCCAGAAATTTTCGCGTTGTTTATGTAAAAATATTACTTAATTTACTCTTCCTCTATTTAGGTATGCATTAGGATATTTCAATTGCAAATCACACCCATTTTTGTTATAAACGTAACAATTTAGTTGTTACTGGAAGCGAAGTGAGAAAATTGATAATTTGATTTCGGGAAGCGGGTGTTCAGAGTAAATTGAGCGTCGAATCCATAACGCATTCAGCCGCAAGCATTAACGGCGAAAAGGAATGAGAAAACGGTTCGGAGCCAGTGTGACTTAGGGCAAATAGGTGAGATGACTGCGAAACGACGCTGGAACCAAGATAAAAACACAAAACCGTGAGCTCCCAGGCAAAGCACGCGTCTGCTGCAGGATCTAGATGTCCCGTTCGACCGACACGTTCGTCGCGAAGCTTCGTGAAATGCCTGACGACCCTTTTCTTGGAGAACGATGACTTTTCCAGGAAAGAACGAAAGAATTGCGACGTACGGATTGTTCTGACGACAGTCTTTGCTTTTATCAAAATTTAAATCACCTCGGCCTAGACCACCATGCACACGATTCATTAACCTCTTCCCTTAACAATTATTTTCTAAACGTGTGTATTATTAAGAGTACCCATAAGTAATCAATTATTTGCAAAGAATTTGTTTTGCCTTTAGTTCTGTACCGATCGTTGGAGAGGAAACGCGTATTCTTTTACAATTTTCATTTCATTGTCGAGGACCTATTCTTTTACAAACTCTCCTTGATAATGAAAACTTGAATTTACTACAGAGTTTGTTTTAGATTTCGAAATGTTCTTCCATCAACAATGGATTGGACTTAGGCCACTTTCAGTTTCAGAAATCACTTCAATATGTTGAAAATAATACTATAAGTATTACTGCAATTTTTTACTATTTTAAATTTCACCTTCTAATTTGTTATAAATCAATAACATTGACAGTCACTAAACGACTTAAAAGCAGTAAAAAATTGCTTATAATTTTTACCGTGAATTTCTTGAATTCCATATCGAATTAAAGTTTCATATTTTATTGTAACAAATTACTGGTAATATTTTACGAAATCAAAATTTTTAATGGAACAGAAACTTGAATAAAAATATGTTTCTTCTCACAATCATTTTTCCGAGTTGAGTATATCCGAACAGTATGAAATTCTTATAATGTTATTTCTATTTTATACTTCTATCATGTTTGGAAGAAGTATAACCCGTTGGCCAATTAAAGTTATCGATGATTATGTCGTAAGTACGTATGTCTGGTCGCTCGCTGACGTCATGCACCTTGTACGTATGATATACGTTCATTTCTTGGTATATTAATGCGACACTCGACATATTTTTCCTGGCAATGTGTCTGAAGGCAACTCTAGCCTTATTATGCCACGAGAAAATTGGATACAAACATCTCTGTGATTGATTTATGATTGCTTGCAAATTATACCGAGATGTCACGAGCAGAAACAAGAAAGGAGGAAGAGAGATAAATATTAAATAATCACTATAGTTTGCAACGTCATTTGATTTTATCTAAGCATGGAACATGCAAATCCGAGAAATATTAAATGCAGCTCCATTTACACGTTCATAAATACACGGAATAAGAAATGTTTATCTTATCGATTATTCGTTGTGTTAGATTTACCTGGAAACTATTATTCCGTTATAAATAACTCCGTTTAGGTATAGTCACGAATCTTCCTGTTCGTGAAAAATTTGGTAATTGATTGATAAATGTTTAACACTTGGTTATCCAAGTTAATTTTCTTTCGAGATTCCAAATTCATTGTAGAGCAAATTACACTGTTATTTGAAATTGTGGCGTACACAGACCCATTCGAAAATAGTTTGTACGTTCAAAAAATTTTGTCGAACGCCATTGTACCGAGCAATTTTAAACAAAACGAAAAGGGGGGAAACAAAACGAAAAGGAAGAGGATGAAGAGGGTTCCGAGAGAGCAGATATCAACTTCAGTGGTCAATGATTCCGAATTTCTGGTGGCAAAGCGTCCCGGTCGATGGCGTGCTGCTTTATGGGGTGTGTAATGACACCGTATGGGGCTGCGAAAGCCCAGAGGAAACGTAAAAACGCGCGGCACCACGGGACACGCCAAGAGGGGAAGAGGGAAAAAAAAAACAGTGCCTTCGGGTTATTGGATGAACAGCAATCATAAAATTTCCACCTACGACACTAGAGGGGGGGGGATGCCGGGAAATTTGACTGTGCAACATATGCACGGGTATTCCTGATATTTACGGCGGGGGTAGCGAGGGTTGTAAACTGGTCTGCAAAGTAGAGGCGCTGTCAGCAGTTTCCATAAGATTGGCCGCGATGCCTCACAGGGGTTACCAGCCCCTGGCTCATGAATATTCCTCGGCTATTCGATCCTCAGTCGCCGCGTTCGCTGGGAATCTGCTGCGAAAATGTGAGTGGAATTTTTTCTTCTTCCTCATCTTCGTCTTCTTCTGCTGTCCCGCGCGTAGGCGACCCTAACGTGCCGGAAGTCGGAACGATTTTCGAAAGTCAAAATTAAATTTCTTCCTTTCTCTTGATATTTCGTTATCGAACACACTCTGGAGCCTCACATATCCGAACTACAGTAGTGTCTCCGTAATTGTCACGGCTGAGATCTCTGCGACAGTTACGGAGGTAATACTGTAATAGACAGAAGTGTTCACTTTCACGATATTAAGTTTCATTTACTTAAATAATAATTTGTAGAGTTTACTAATCCCAAATCACATTCGTCGTAAATAACTGTGTAGAATTACCTCAAATATTATACCAGATTTAATAATTGTTTAAGAAATCCAATAAGCTCGATCTAATTTAGGAAACGACGTCATTAATGAATATTAGTTGATATTTTATAGGTTCAGAGTACACCACGAATATGGGAAATAATATTGCACAAAAGCTTATTTTAAATTAATCGAAAAATATTTATTCGATCTATTTCAAATCCGGTGTAGAAGATCTTGGTAGTTCAGTGTCTACTCTATATATGTCCTAATGTCCTTTTCAACGTTCGTCGTGGTTTAAAGAATAGCATCTCCGATATATGTGCCCATAATTATGAAAGTGGTCTGTCATAAAAAAAAAAGAATTACATTGAATAAATTTAGTTTAAAATCATGTCGTGTGAAATAAGTGATAAATTCATTTTTTTTTAATTTTGACTTAGACCACTTTCATAATTATGGGCACATATGTCCCTGGCTAGACCAGGTTTCTGACATATATCGAGTAAAAACTGTATTTCTCAAATTTCTTTTCCTTAACGATTAAATATACAAAGAAGATAATAGGTGTATACATACAGATAAGTATAACTTATGCTTTGTAAAGAGTATTTTATTGGTGAAGTTAATTAGTAGACTGTACCTTTTATTCGCGTATGGACAAAGTGGACGAGTGAAAAACAAAAAGAAGATACGTTTGAGTTATTAAAAATATTGAAGAAAGTCTAACTTCCATTTCTTAAAATAGATTTAGAAAATTTTTATTTCGCATAGAAAGCAATCATTTATTTCTTTAGCAATTTTTTAGTAAAATTGGAAAGATCCATTGCAAATATAATCGTTCGTAAACGTAAGCAACAGTTTTAATAAAAGATGGTTTCTCCATGAAATGGAGTTTCTTCTGAAATGATTAAATTGTTGCCACAACATTCCCTTCCGATATCGACATTTATTAAGTTTCGTACGAAAAAATTCCAATATGGGACGTTTCCGTATAGAGGAGATGAAATGGCGTATAATACCGTGCAGCATCAATTCATTTTACTCCATATGCTTTCATATCCTACGACTGCCAATCTGATGTCAAAATATTCCCCAACTATACGCGCCTTTCTGTGATTTCCTCCTTAATATGATCGATCGCTGTTTGTCCTGGTAGTCGACTAATATCTGTGCACGCACACATGTACGATACCTCTCCAGATGATATCACTAGACTGCGGATTTTATGCATTCATGGCAAAAATGGGTAGTTGCAATTTCAAATGGTACAAATAAATCCGGATCTGTTTTCTGCGACAAATACAATAAATTAAGGTGGCACGGTTAAATAGCTCACTCTGTTAATGACTCCACACATTAAATTCTTTATTTCGATTTCTCCGTATCGCGGAACTTTATGCAAAATAAAAATTCACTTCACGAAATCGTATTACCCATTCAAGCAGGCTGTCATTTTTGTTGAAATTTTCATTTCCTTTACCTTCAAGGTCAGGGTATACTGGTAGTTAAATTCGTCTTGATACAGGCTGTAATACTGTCAAGTCAAAAATACAAAGTGCCATTTAAAAAAAAAATGAAGATGACCTTGACAATACTTTTTTTTATATCATACATTTCATTTTTTTCAATTTTTATTTCATTAACACTAGAACTACCGAGTAATAAATACAACTGATGAATATTGCTTTGTAACGATGACAAGACTACATCTGTTCAAACCTAATACCATTTTTATTCTAACATGTGCTTCAATGAAGAAGTTTGTTCAAAAAACACTGATGAAAACCTTTTTTATAATTTCAGTAATTGTGAAAGAAAAAATTAGGAACCAGTCATTTTGACTCTGGTTCGGTAGTTCTAGTGTCAAATAACTTACTTTGATTTTATGGAATTTTTGAGGTTTCTAGTGTGGCAGTCAAAGTGTTAAGTGATGTCTTATAGTATTGTCGCGGACTGTACAAGAAGTGTCGACAGGTTTAGCGTTAATCCGCATTATGCGAGGACCGGGTGGCGCATAAACAACCCCGACAGGTAAAACTGAGCGAGGTTTACGCGCTCGTCAGCTCGTCATGCCTGTATTTCTGACCCACACACACACACACACACACACCCCCACCATCCCCCGCTTCTGGTGGACACGCTAAAGCACCCATTCAGTTTTTTTCAATTTCACGAACGTGGGTGTGTGCCACCGTCTTCCGACCACGGGAGATCGAAGATACATCCCTAATGTTTATGCAATGCCGGTGCCGTGCGGAATTTTTCGCGAGGAATTGCTGCGCGATACGGAATCGCGTGTGACGACGTACGCTGGCCAATAACGCATAACTCCGACAGATCGGATCTGCCTGTAACTGCGGATTCGAGCCTCGGAATGCGAAACTTTCGCGTTGTAACTGCACAAAGGATATTGTTGAAGGGCAAACGACGCTGACACGGGCAGACTAATACCACGAAAATGCCCGTGGATTTTGTCCGGCGCGCACCGGGTTTATTGCTATACATATAGTTCAATTGTGAGCCGCGCTTCACCATGACGACGCATCGACATGTGTCGATGCTACGCATTAGAAACGGGGAACGAAATGGACAGTTAACACTAGAACTACCGAACCAGTCAAAATGACTGGTGAATGATTTCTTCTTTCATAATTAGTGAAACTATGAAAACGTTTTCACGAGTTTTCTAATATACTTCTTGTTTGGAGTACATGCTACCATAAAAATCGTACGAAACCTGAGCAAATTCAATCTTGCTGTTATTATAAAGGAATAAGTCTAAGTCACGTTTAGGGCTCGGTAGTTCTACTGTTAAGTGTCGTTACTGAAATAAGGTAGACGCATCATTTCTGAACACTTTATCGGTTCTTCCTGTGTCATTCACTGATATGTACAGTGAGTAACGAAAGTATTCGAACGCCCTTTAAATCAGTATAACTTTTTTTTTAAGTGAATCAAACGACCTGACTTTTTCTGAGGAGTTAGAAGAATTGGTTTTCCAAATGATGTGTAAAAAAGATTTTGAAAAAATTACAATTGGTAAGAATTACATGAGAAAATAAAAATGGCACTTTTCACAACTTTTTTATTTGAGCCTGTAATGAAAATTTAAAATATGCGTTTTGTAGATCTCTGTTAGTTATACACGTATTGAAAATTTCATCGAAATCGGCTGACGTAGATAAAAATGGCACGTATCAAAATATGTTAGAATCTGAGGATTTTAAGCAGAAACTGGCCAAAAGTCGTGAAAATCTACGCTTTTCACCACTTTTAACTAGTTGTAGCTCGTGTCTATATTAATCGATTTCAATAAAATTTGCAGCATGTATATAACTAACATATATCTACAAAACGCATATTTTAAATTTTTATTACAGGTTCAAATAAAAAAGTTGTGAAAAGTGCCATTTTTATTTTCTCATGTAATTCTTACCAATTGCAATTTTTTCAAAATCTTTTTTACACATCATTTGGAAAAACAATTCTTCTAACTCCTCAAAAAAGTCAGGTCGTTTGATTCACTTAAAAAAAAAGTTATACTGATTTAAAGGGCGTCCAAATACTTTCGTTACTGACTGTACATGTAACTCGTGAAAAAATAGATCCATAAAACTGAAGAATACTATGTCGATGGAGTCCCAAATATACAATTAAAACATTATGACTGCGGATTTTATGCGTTCACGACAAAAATGGGTAGGCGTATTTTAAAACCGTGAAAACATTAGAAAAATTATATAAATGCTGTTTACATCATTTTCAACATATTAAACATAGTAAGAAAGAAAATAAGTTTCTATTTCACTAAAAAACATAAACGATGTTGCCAGCATGCAACATTGTACCTGATCATGTACGTTTTCCTTTGTTATCTTTCTCCTCGTGCCATTTTCTTTCTCCTTTTGCACGGCTAACTATGTTTTATTAATAAAAAATGTTGTACACTTTTCTTTAATCACAATATTTTATTGTGCTATTGATTGACTTTGACGTAATCTATGTAATGTGATCTTTGATGTAATAACTTGTATATATATCTACCATGCCATGTATAGATAACAGGTTATGTTCCTAACCTAAACTAAAAATTAATTTCTGTGGAAACGTATCAGGTAAAACAATAATGCTAAGATTAACGACATGCAAGAACATTAAAAAGTATTACTCAATTTCCTTTGCATTGAATATTTTCAAGGACGTTGAGTTTAGAAGCAACCTCTCATAATTAAGCGACCCAGTATGTGCTCCTAAGCTTACAATTGAGCTAATAAATATTTGAAAATAGCATTTTGCATATGCTATAAAGCAATTTATGCATTTTATATACTCTGTGATACATTCACTGGCCGAAAATGATTAAAAATTTACAAAGAACAGGTTCGAATGAAAATATTGAATTATATTGCTTGTGGGGATAAAACAAACTTCGTGGCTGTTCAATGAGATGTGATAGGCAAATCAAGATACGTACGCAGACGAAGAAGTTTCAATAATGTGATTTAAAAAATTGCTAAATCTGAATCAATTTTGAGCTGTTCAACCACGGCAACCTTGCTCATAGTTAGCGATATTTACCAACAAACTAAACCGAGAGACTAAACTAACGAGAAATCTGATTTGCGGAACAGTGAGAAACGACGGGGGCGCAATGAAAAAAAAATTTTCGAAATCCTGATAATCGAGCGTTACCGGTGCCCATGCTCCTCCATATCAATAAGACAAATTGATCTTCGGTTGGGCAGAAAGAATCCGTCAGGAAACGAATTGAACATCACTCTAAACTCGAAGTCCGCCCTAGCAAACTGCTATGCCGGAGTGACGCAACTCTTCGGGGCGAAAGCGGACGACACAAAAGAACTGAACAGAACAAAGATACAATACCTCCTTCGTTCCTTTCAGCGTTCCCCGGGCCCATTCACGTGAATACGCGATTACCGGCCGATTAATAGGAGCAGCAGGTTGCAAGGGGTGGCGCGTATATGATTTAAAGGGGGTAGGGGGATGCACGAGGGGCACAATGGCCCGTGTCGATGCTCACGTTTCCTAACAGCGCTTGCCCAATTTCACTCAAACAGAAGCCGATTAATTCGCAGCGTCCAATTTAATCCGGACCTTCCACCTCCGCCCGTTCCAAGAACACCCTCGACGGGTACCATTATACATATTTTAAACTGTCAATCTCTCCGAGACGAACGGTATTCGGATTAGGCGCGCCCGGGGTCAGGTTAGATTAGCATCGGGGGCAACGATCAGAACAAGCATAAGGGGGCGGGACCGACCCTCGGCAATCTGCAGATTTCCAAGTTTTGTTCCCGATCTTCGGACATTGGGACCCGATGTTGAATCGTACGTTTCCGATTGATATTTTCTCCTTTGTTCTTTGTCCGTTTATTTATCGTTGCCCGCTCGTCGCGGGACCAATGAGAATTTCAATAATTGGGGTTTAGTTCCTCCTGATCATATATTATCGATTCTCCTTATACTCATCGATAATGTCACGAAAATATATACAACGTAGGGTAAGAGACCCAATTACTGTGCGTATATTAATTATACTTCTTTTAAAGCATAATGGATATTATAAAAGAGATATTGAAATTTTTCCTTTAAAATTAGTTAATATAGATATGTTATATGTCTCCTTTTCAGTATTCATTATGCTTTTTAATTATGCTTTATGTAATTGGTACCACCACAGTAATGGGATCCCTTACCCTAATTGGCAACTATTGAAGAAATCAAAATTTGTACCCAATTATAGCTGCAAAAGTAACATCTTTTTGCCGACTTGTACATTCACAGTGTGTAACATGCAACGCAAATTGCAAATACAAATGTGAATGTAAATATAATGAGTCACAATTAAATATACGATGTCATAATTATATGGTACCTAAGAATATTTGTAGAGTTTCTTAATTGTTCTAAACAGATGAGTCAAGCTATGGAAATATAATTAAACTGTAGCATTTTGCAGCAAGTTTTGAAGTAATAGATGTTTCCAAAAATTTTTCAACACTCATTCTTTTAATTTTCGCAGATATTGAGTGAAAAGAATGTTCTGGACACAATTAATATTTTTTCTTTGTTTGTTTATTGTGGTCTACATCCCGAGAGAGTAACGAATACTTAAATGAAGGTTTAGTCGAAGGTGAAAAATAAATAATGAAGAAAATAAATGATATATTTAATAAATATATTGCGAATCTTTATGCATTTATGAGTTCTGAAAATTTTTAAAAAATAGTAGAATATAAAATTCATTATGGCTTCTGAAAATTCTGAAAAAAATATTAAAACATAAAATTCGTCATGGCTTCTGAAAATGCTCAAAAAATGCTAAAATATAAAATTCCTCATGGCTTTTGAAAATTTTGAAAAAATACTGGAACATAAAATTCGTCATGGCTTCTGAAAATGCTCAAAAATTACTGGGATATAAAATTCGTGAGAATTTAATAAAATTTGTTTTTATATCGGTTCTACAAAGTCTACCAGGATTGAAAATAAGATTCATTTGATAGCACTTTCTTAAAATTCAAAACACCACAAAAATTGCAAATCGCATAAACGTCCGCAGTCTGTTAATAATATATTTGTTGCAACGGTGACGGTTTAGTATCGCCTCGAGTAGAATGAGCACCGCTGTCTCTCAGACGAATTGTCAAACGATATTTCCGAATTACCGTGGCGTCCCCAAACGACACCTCTTTCTATTATGTTACCTTGAAGTCCCCCTGCTAAGAAGATACCTACCCCTTGCAAGGTGGAATGCTACGAGTCACGTGAGAGCCGATGCGCCACGTGCAAAGTCTACCGTGGCTCTACTCGTTAAGGCTCTCAGGTGGGGGTGAGTTAGCGGATTAATAACGCCTGGCACGAGCCTAATCAGCCGGTGTAGGGTTCACGGGTGCCTGGTACTTCGCACCCCTCTCGTACAGCCGACAGACCCCATAACAATATCATATTCGGGCCTCCCCTGAGTTATTAACCTCTAAGGTTACCGCAGCCACCCTCGCAGCGCCGACATAAGCCGCACTTAATTACCAGAAAAGCTTAACCACCGACCATTAGCCCGTGTTTGCAACGGGAACGAGGGGAATCAGTTTTTCGCGAAACTTTCGCAGGAACCACGTCGATGGACGATTGACTTTCGCTACCTTGCCGGCAAATTGTACGTTCAGAAACCGGAAGACGGATAAATTTCAACTAAATTTTATTTGAAACACTACGGATACAATATCGTGTTAATAAAAGAAAATTATTAACCCTTTGCACTCGGCGCTATTTTCATTCTAAAATTAAATTTTTCTTCCGTCTTAGAATATTTTCATTTATTCATACGAAACTGATCCCATGTCCACATATAATATTTAAATGTTTAGTAGTCTATTAAATACAAATTTTCTAATGTAACAAATATTCTGTAATATTTTTTGTAATTTCTTTGAAATAATGCCATAACAATTTCTAGTGGTGCTTCAGAGTCACCACTCGAGTGCTAAGGGTTAATGTGAGATCAGTCTCCTCCACCCTGAGACGGAATAACAACACATGGAGATCAGGACTTTCATTAGTTAACCAGTTAACCCTTTGCACTCGAAGCTATTTTAACTCAAAAACGAAACATTTCTTCTAACCTAGAGTATTTCCCTTCTATATACTTTCTTTTCATGTTATACATACGAAAATGGTGCAATTGATTCGTACAATACTGAAGTGTTTAGTAATTTATTAAATACAAACAAATTTAATAATGTAAAAAATATTTTGAATAATGGTATAGCAATTTTTAGTGGCGCCTTACAGTCGCCATTCGAGTGCTAAGGGTTAACTGTGGAGCTCAATTTCAAAAATCCCCCACGGCGCGGAATTAAAATCATGCAATGCGGAATATACACGAAAAAAAAAAAATCAGAAAAAAAAGGTTCAAGGGGGGCCAGGGCAAGGGTTCAAAAATTACATTTTCATTCGATAAGAAATTAACAATTCGTTAACGTTAACGGCACCGCAATAGAGTTTTGGATCGACGTGTATACGCATCAAACACGCTTAACTGGTTAAATAATGTCAGACAACTAGGTAGCATTGGGGATACAAATTTTTCTTGTAATCCTAGCCAAAAATAAAATTGTTCCTTCCTAGTCCGGTCACCCCTACTCGAATAAATGAAATTGTTAAATCCTCATGGATGCACAGTCTCGGTAATCGGAAATTAAAAAGCCTGCCCTAAAGCAGCCCCCAAAATGGTCGCCCAGGAGCATGGCCCCTCGGTGCAACAGGGAACGCGATGAAGCAGACAGCAAGAGTCATCGAGAAGCACGGGATGGCGTTTTAGAAGGAGATTCGGCCTCTTTCCCGGCCAGCCAAGTTTCGCGAAAGTTAATTAATACTCGGGGAAGGGGGGGGGGGAGGGTGCAAACGAGAGTTTTGGGGGTTTACCTGTTGACAGTAACGATGGCCGGTGAAAAGAGTCGGGAAAGAAAAACGTCGATAGGACGTGTGTTTACGAAAGCTGAAATTCCGGTGTCAGTGGAAGGGGTGAGAGGGGGTGCTCGTACGGGGCGTTTGCGGGGGTGGAAACGGGACGGGAAGGGGACCAGGGGGCCGGTGATGTACCCCCTCGAGTGGCCGAAGCGAGGGCAACGTTGTCGAGCGCAATAAAGACACCCCCGGTCGGGTTGCTGCTGCGCGAAAGTCGGTTCGCAAAGAAACTTTAAATTGGAAAAGTTTCGGCCAGGTCGTCTCGGGGCAAAGCTGCAGAATGCTTAAAAATAAGCGCGCGCTACCCGTCCGCCATTATCCTCGGGCGCAACGTGGCGATTCCCTCGGAACCGTTGCATCCTACACGGGATAGTGTTGCGCTATATTTTTATTATTTCCAGCCGTTCCCAGAATCACTGAGAACCCGGAGAAAATTCGTGCCCGCGCGCGCGCGCGTTAGAATTGTGTTGGCTTGTTGCATATTAAATCTCCGATTTTATTATGCAAGTATTGCGAAATGTTTCCTCGTTGCACGAGGAAATTCATATTTCTCTGAAGCAACACGCAGAAAATTTCCCGTTTTTCTTAAACGCGATTGTTATAACTCAAAATTCCTATTTATTTGTATTAAAAACGGTACAACTTTTTCAAAATTGCAATTGGTAGGAATTACACGAACACTTTTTAAAACACGCATTTTGTAGAGCTATGCCAGTTACAGTGATTTCTCTCTACACAATATGTATGTGGCCGAGGCCTGCATGATAAATGTCGCGGAATTACCCCCACTACACGAGAAACGCGTTTCCTATCGACGGCGCCTATCGTATTAAGGAAGATTTATTAGTGTTGGTTAATTAAAAACACGCGTCGAATGCCCCGATGTTTGCGTTCTCTTATATAACATAAATTTATGGATTGATATGCCGCGATGATAGTGTTCGCTTAAGCCCTCTGACCAATTAAAAATGTTCAACTGCTCTGTTCTCATAATTCATTACATTATCACGTTCCGAAGGCTGGAACGGTATCCCCCGGTTCGAATTGTTTGTAATTGGATAAAGATTTCGCCAAGTATGGAATTTAATTGGCGTAATACAGGTATTTCGCAAACCAGTTTCCGCCGGTTATCGGCGTATCAGCCAGGTGGTAGCAATGGGCGCGCATAAGTCATACACCGGACAGTCGTAAATAATCGATATTAAACGTCGATATGAGGGAATTAGCATAACGGCGCGCCGTGGGCTCAGACTGACTGGTAGCCGATCGGCCTGTCGTTTATGTCATTTTCTTCCATCGACACCGTTGCTCATATGACTTCATGGCTCTGTATGGGTTCGCAAATCAATCGTCCCGGGGATATACCGCTCACTCGCGTTCATACTGAACTTCTAATTAATGCACACCGGCGCATAGAACGGTGGGAACATTATGATTACATTCGATTCATTTGTATACAGAATAAGCCGGGAACGTATTAACCCTTCCGCGGTCATAAATACAAACGTTACGCTTGAATAATAAAACCATTTCGCATGACAACCTGATCAATTAACACACACTATAACGACACTTAGTTCGCCGACGAACTATTTACTAATTTTCATTTAAACGATGTTTGTTTATGGACTCTAATTATTGCTTTAAACATGTTTCGAAGTTCGTTAAACCGATTCCATCAACGGCTGCTCTAATTCTCTGCGTTTTACGAACGACTAGAAACAGGGCGTATCGAGTACCCTAATCACGAAATGCTATAACTGCATCATTTCCTTTATACAAAATATTTCAATGCACGAGCTCGCATGAAAATGCACGAACCTTTAGCAGAAATAATTACAGAGATCAATTTGACTTTCTAATATGTTTATTATTAAAACATATATATATATATATATATATATATATATATATATATGTTTATTATTTAGAATATATAATTTTCTTATCGCCTCTGGTTTCCAAAATATTCAAATGCTTTTCGTCAACCTAGTAAGTAAACGATAGGAAAATGTGCACTTTATCCTTGTCCACGTGTATGATTTGTGCGATGTTTACAAACTACATAAAACAGTTAGTTTGTTAAAAATTTTAATCACATCATTGATATTCGTTGAAGCATAATAAACACCTCACTTTAATACATTTTTTCGCGTTCATTGAATTGTAGGAGATACATTAAAATTAGGAAATACAGTAGAAAACAGCAAAATAAAAAGAATAAAAATTCCAATTGAATATGTGTTAGTGTTACACGCTTAAACGGTTTCGAGAAACTCGAAATTTACGAATCAGACTTTACCCGGGCTATCTGATTTATTTATTTCCTTTCGAATTCGCTCATATCTCGATGAGTGTATCAAACCCTGTAATTCTTTCCACAATGAGCAATAAATAAATTCCGTGTATAATGCGCGACAGTCCAATCAGAGCCGCGCTGTAAAAGGAGCTGCGCGAGATAAGGAACCGTTCCCCGCGGTAATTCCATAATTTATTTTCCGCTGATCGACCATTTTTGTCAACTCTCATAACCGGCTAATAAAAATCCGAGCGCTGTCCGTCGAATGAAAAACTATTCGCGCGAAGCGTAATTTTCGCGGCCATTTATTACCGGGTATATCATCGCGAGGCGAGCTTTATTTCTTGGAAATTAATGGCGCCCACGGTTCTACAAAGTAGCTTGCGGTTGTTATACATGGATTTTTCAGTCGGGAACCTCGCTTCTGGAAACCGACCTTTAAGGCACTAAAAATAACAGAATCTCTCGCGCGTCATCCTGGCAAAATTATTTAACCGTTCCGAGCCGAGAAATAAACTCTTTTGTTTTCCGAACGGAGGCTACAGACATTTATTGCTAGAAATCAAGTTCTCTAAACGTTATTAATAGCCTGTAATAAAAATTTTCGAGGCGCAAGAAACATCTGTTGTTTCGTTGCAATTCTACAGTACACAAATTGCAGTTCACTGATTAATATAAAACGTGAAAATCGAGCTTTAAATAATATAGAACCATTCTCATATCTTTTTAGTGTAATTAGTTAGAAAAGTAGTTGCAAAAATAAAATATTCCACAATACCCTCTTGATTATTTAGCTATTTTTATTAATAGGTTCAAGTGTTTGTAATAATCACAAATTGCAGTTCACTGATTAATATAAAACGTGAAAATCGAGTTTCAAATAATACAGAGCGACTCTCATATGTTTTTAGTTTCATTGGTTAGGAAAGTAGTTGCAAAAATCAAATATTCGACAATATCCTCTCGATTATTCAGTCATAGTTATTAACAGGTTCAGGCGTTTATAATAATCAATATTAATACGAAATGTCGTATGTTCAAAAATGTAAAATTAATACTAAAAATATAAAAATTCGTTCGGATCTGTATTCGCTGAATAAATCATTAACAATAAAAACGGAAGGCGTGGACTTTATTAACATTGTACATTCTAGGCGTGAAATTGGTTAATCGCAGCGAATAAAAAATCACATAGCAAAAAACTTGCCAATAATTGGATGAATTATGCAGGGAAAGCGAGACGCGACTTCCACGCGAGAATGTAAATAATTATCTTCCCGCGTGTAAATAGGCGTAAAAGTTAATAATCAAACGATCGAGAAGAGAGGAACGGAAAACGCAGAAACGCTCGGAGACGTTCGATGCCGGGGACGTTCGAGCAACCATTACGAAATCAACGATGCGATGATAAATGTGTTTTCCGTCATAGTTTATGAAGCCGATAAACGCGTCCGATGCCGCATGAATTGCTAATGGAAAATGCTATTGACAAACGCGGCTCTGTAAATCACCTAGCCGAATGGAATTCGCAATGTGGGCTGCGGCCACGTTGAAAGTTTCGTTCCCCGGCGCGGAGGCGGTGGCTCAGCAATAATTGTTGATATTTAACTCTCGAAGAACGGAAACCTTTGTCGCGCAAGCGAACAGCTCTTCTCTGACTCATACCACGATCTATTCCGCGTCTATTTCTGAATCCGATCCACCATCATCCCGAAATCGTTTTCCCGATCTCGATCCCCCCCACTAACACGTTGGTACGTCTATCGGGTGATAAGTTTACGTTTAATTTAGAAGTTACAGCGAATTCTCGATATATGTCGCCAAGGCCTGGACGATAAACGTCGCGGGACTATCCCCACCAGAGAGATCGCGAAGCTCGAGAGACTGGACTTGAGCTTTTGGATTTGTTTGAATGTTCAATTTGGGAGCGAAAGTTTTGGAAAAATTCACAATTATGTCTGCTATTAGGTATGATATTGTTGAATTTTTTCAGAATTATCTATTGAACAGAACAGGAAAAATAAATGAAAGTAGAAAAATCTATGTCTACAAGAATATAGTGTTTTCTCTATATATGTCGCCAAGGCCTGGACAGTAAACGTCTCGGGGGCTATCCCCACCACCGCGTGGTATACCTCGTGATTCTCCTAGACGATATATGTCACTGGCAAGTGTTGTTGACACATATCGAGAATTCACTGTGCTTGGTTAAGGAATTATTCTACAGAAATCTGAAGGAGGTGAACCATGCAAGACTGGAGAAGTCCTTCTAGTAAACATAAAATAATAATTAATTTTTCCGATAAAATCCAATTCATTGTAGACGTTGAAATAGAATTGTTTAAGATTAACACAAAACAGGGACATGTTTGTTATCGTCTCGGTGATAATGTCCGTGTTAAATTTATACAAAAATTTATTGTTGAGACGTTGGTGCATCTGACAGAAAAATGCGTGAAATTCGCAAACGATAATATTTATAATTTTGTGAATCCAGTTAATATTAGAATAGCGCGTTAAAATAATAAGCGTACACGCGAACATATTAATATTTTAATTTCTAGTGTTGAAAGCTTAAATGTAAAACCGACAAAACGACATTGGCAGTGAACGTGTGGCATAGAGATTTTCACTTGATTCATAATGTCAAGGGGTTAAGCAGCGTGAACGTGGAGCATCGTGCTATGCAGAATAAATGGTTGAACGATTATAGAGACAACGAGAACACGTTGGATCTGATAGACTAGAACAAATGAGCGATTCCGACACTTGACGACCGATTCGTCAACAAACGTGAACACGGTAAGTACCGGGGGGGCTTGTAATGTTTGCTCAATTCCACGGAACCATCCGTAAAACTCTAATTGATCCTCTGATCGGCTCGAGCAGAGTATCTTTGGCACGAACGCAGTGCCCGAACGCATCGCATCGCATCGCGGCGGTTTGCAATCCCGACTAGACACCGGTCTCAATTAATGCATCGGCAAATAAACGGATGATTCTTCAGTTCGAGTCGGTCCGCAGCATCAGCCTAGCTGTCTCAAGAGGCCTCATTAACTGCAGTCCGCCAATTATATAATAATAAGCTAATAATAATTGCATTGCCGTTGCATCAGCCACCGGTCAGCCCGAGTGGACGAATAAATTAAGGACTAACTTCCCTCTTACAACGCCCTCGTCCAGACTGCACGTCAGGCTGCATCGAAACCCAGTCTTAAGTGCATTTTTAAGCATCTCGCCCTTCCCGTGGCCGGATATGAGAAAATGCATGAGAGCTGCCGCGGTGATTAAAAGCCACTGTTCCAGCGATTATTGATTCTGCGAACGGTTCGGCTCGATTCGCAACCGCCAGCGTCTCCATATTAATAAGGGCCCGGTCTTCGTAGATTCGCGATAAGGTAGAGTGACCACGTTACCGACTAAAATTGGCGAAAAATGGTTTCACGTGCAACTCAACTTTTCGTCCTTGTATGAGAATATTTTTCGCCGAAATTTCGTTAAGATTATCAGGATGAATTTCATAAAATCATTTGAATGTGAATTATATCAGTGAACTAAATTTACAAGAAAATTTTACTCGAAATTGTAAGAAATTATATGAATATGAATTTTGTTAGACAATTAAATATGTAAGAAAATGTTCATTAAAATTATGGGAACGAATTTCATAAAATTATTTGAATGTGAATTTTATTAGTGAACTTTTACAAGAAAATTCTAATTGAAATTATGAAAAACTATTTAAATATGAATTTTGTTAGTCAATTAAATTTGTAAGAAAATTTTAGTTAATGTTATGGGGGTGAATTTCATAAAATTATTCGAATATGAATTTTATTAGTGAATTAAATTTATAAGAAAATTTTCATTGAAATTGTGAAAAATTATTCGAATATGAATTTTATCTATGATTATCAATGTAGGGTCTGATACTTAATCTTTCGTAAAAAATTTAAATTATTAAAAGAATGAAGAGATGCGCTCTTTTCCGACAGAAAACCATTTACTTTGGACGATCCTGATTGTTTAAATTGTTAGACAGAAAGTTAGGGGTGGAATAATTGTCTTACGGTTTTGTCTCGACTACAAGAGCTTTTCATTTGTTTTTTTATTATGATTCTTTGAACCGGTGCTTTAGGAAAGGCATAGAACTATATGAGGCGTCGCATTCTGATGAAAATAACGTTAGAAATAAAGGATTAAAAAATTTCTCACTTGAACACACTTTTTCATTAATATTCTTGAAGGTCTTATATATTTTTGCCGTACGAGTAAATGCATTCTGATGAAAGTAACGTTAAAAATAAAGGAGGAAAAATTTCTCACTTGTGAACACACTTTTTCATTAATATTCTTGAAGGTCTTATATATTTTTGCCGTACGAGTAAATGCATTCTGATGAAAGTAACGTTAAAAATAAAGGAGGAAAAATTTCTCACTTGTGAACACACTTTTTCATTAATATTCTTGAAAGTTTTATATATTTTTTTCCGTGCGTGTAAATGATAAAAGATTTTCCTGCTGGAAGGACAGATATCGGATCGGCCATGCGCCGGAGCCTCGGCTCATATGAAGCTCATATCGCCGCGGAGTATGACCTTAAAGACCGCGATCGATTCGATTGTACCGCGGGATCGGTTGCATAAATAGACGCGGTTTGATTTACAGGTGTAACGCGACGCGTTCCCGTGCATTGTGATTTTTAATGCGGCCGGTCGCGTTGATTTATCATCTTGCTGCTGGCATTTCCATAATTTATGGGAAAATACGGGAGATTTATGGATTTCGATGCTCGCCAGCCTCCGATAAATACAGGCGCGTAACTATTTCATCGAGAACAAGGATAAGATACCGCCGCGCCGGGGATATCTTCGTATTGCCATGCCGTTCGCGTTCGAACGTTAGGCTTTAATCGTCCCGGCGATCTTTTTAACGAGTAAAACATCTAATAGTTTCAAATAACCGAGCGCGCAGGATTTATGCGAGGCTGGCCGAGCTCTAACCTAGCTCCAAAGGTAACCGAGCAAAGAATTCATCCGCGATATTAACCGTTCCTTGAATAATGCAGCGATTCGCGGAATATGTATTATACCGCAGCGATTATGATATCCGACCGAACCTACGGCCGTGATTCATTTACACCGATTTATCGGAAACATACCGTGTCGCCGTTCTGCTGTCAGTTAGGGCCAAGGAGACCGCGTCGCTTCTTACTTTCGACCTCCAGTCTGTAAATTGAAAGCATAGAGTGAGTGTGTGTGTAATACATAGATGAATTGCTTAAATATACTGACAAACAGTTTGAGTATAATCTTGCAGAAAATATTTGCAAAATTTTTTAATTAAAATATTTTTTAGGGTTCTCTGTTGGAGTCTATACTTATTATTTAATTCGCTGCAGTGGGAGGGGGTGCAGGGTGAGACCCTAAAGGACAAATTCAGTCCTTGAAAAAACCTTGAGAAAAGGCGAAGTTTCTTATAGTCATCCTGACAGTTTCCTTGCGTACATTGATTTCTCTGTATATGTCGCCAAGGCCTGCATGATAAACGTCGCGGAATTACTGCCCCGAAGCTCGAGAGATCTCGGTAAACATAACACCGCTCGAGTATGTCTCCTGGCCGATATATGTCTGGCTAGACCCTGTTTCAGACATATATCGCGTAACCACTGTAAAACGAAGGCCACTCGACATTTTTTACAATGGAAGAATTTGTTCAAAATGTCAAGCTGTGGAATATATTTAATTTTGATCGAAAGAGTGTACATGGTGAATATTTTAACAATTGTATTTGTTTTATTACCCCAACGACGTGACAATTTAGTTCCCTGATATTTTAATTAGTTTTCTTAAGAACTGGGCGATTTTGTTACAAGCGTGTTAAGAAGCTCGTAACATTATTTCCAAGATTTAATTTAGCTGCTCCCGTGCTTTTGAATAGTATGTTAACTTCGAAGCACGTACATGTGTACTGTCGATGGATTGTCTACGGGCGACATTAACAGGAATATTTGCACATGAATGGTCGGCTCGGGTCTGCCTCGCATGAGTTTCTTGAATGCATCTTCTATTCGTCTGGCCGTCTATTGAATTTAGCTACGGGAATATCCTATTCTCTGCGCTTGCGCTTTACCAAACATTTACACTAAACTGCAGCCACACTCGTGCTGCTTATCCCTGTAATTTCCATATTATTTAAACAGTTTGACTGTGAATTTTACGCGCCCATAACGAAAATAAGTAGGTAAAATTTAAAAGATTGGAAGAATTCAAGGATGTCGATTTATTATTTCGAACGTAGTAAAATTATTGTTGAAAGGCAAATTTTTATTTAGCTCCTGTGTCTTGCAATTGAGGTACAATATGTGTATTTTGCATGGAGATCTGGAATCTATTATTAACACTAGATTGCCTAAGCAAGTCATTTTGACTGCTTTTGAATTTCATTTTTTTTTTATTGCTAATACTTATTAATAACTTGTTATATGACTGTAAGTGATATAAAATATATTAAAAATTACTGTTAAACAAATTTCTTTGCGCATTAGTTATTTTTTCACAATGCAGTCATTTTGACTGCTTTCAGGCAATATAGGTATATACTAAGCTCCCGTCTTTCTAGTGTTAATACAAAATTATTTTCACTAATTTTCAGACCTCGATTTTGTGGTAACTATTACCGAATTATGATTACACGATCATTTGTTAATTATTTAAATATTTATTATATACGAAATTAGGGAAAAGTACGATACAAATATATTGTGCGGCAGGATATGCTTTATATTGGTAGTGAATGCAATATTTACATAACACAACGATTTGAAAGTATTTTTTATTAGTCCATTATAAGAATTACTCATTCATTAATTATTGAAACTGATAGAGATATTGCTATCCAGTAACAATTATTTTTTAGCTCATATTTGTTTGTTATGTCCTTTACAAGACCAACTTTCAACAACAATTTAAAACACAAAAACGAGTCTAGACGGTATATAATTAAAATTGCTGGTTGTTCTAGAAAACCAAGAGAGGCAATGTTATATCACTCTCGTTAGAATACAACAAGAAGTATTAGATACTGAATATGTTTACTTGCGTCGTGACCTAATCGCAACTCTGCTTGAAGGAGAGAGTTTATCTGTCTCTCTCAATCTCAGTATCGGCAGTTTAGTTTCCTGCATGTATTATTAAGGAAACACGTGTAAAAGAACGTGTAAATCTAAAAGGAAAATTGTTTATATTTACCACTTTGAAAGCTTTTTTGTGAGTCTACACGTTAATTGCAAAATTAGAAATAAAGAATTCATTTTCATGCCGATATATGAATCAAGAATTAGGGTCTGTGAGATTGAAAAGAATTGCCAGACGGGTTCGACTTTTCACTATTTATTTAATGGGCTCCGGAGTCCGGGTCTATTTTGACCCAGATAATAAAAATCGTCGTTCAAGCGCTCGTTTTCTGGTAAATTACTCAACAAATAGTTTTTGGTAAAGCACAGCCTCTATTCAAAATATTCTAAAAAGTATAATTCCGTACCTTCCGAGGATCATATTCGTCATTGCATATTTTTTCATTTTCATGCGGGAATTAATGCAACGGTAACAACGAAGAAAATTTGCGATGTTCATGGAGATATATTGAAGGTCAACAAGTGTCAACGTTGGTTCAGAAGGTTTGCTGCTGGTGATTATGATCTCTCTGTTGAATTTGATAATGACACTCTAAAATCTCTAGTGGAAGCTGCACCAAAATAAAGTACACATTATACCAATAAATTAAGAAATAAAAACTTGAATTTACGACAAAGTTTGTTTTAAATTTCAAAATAATTGATTACTCATGGGTCCCCCTGATATATCGAAATTTAAATGTAGGGGAGAGTTGCCAAATGCGTACTGGTCACCTAAATCGTACCACCTCTTTTATTTAAAAGTTAATGCATTTTGATGCCTCTTGGTGGTAAAGATATGAACTTTTATTTATGTCGATAAAGTAGGACCAAAAAGTCATTCGCATGAAGTGTTGTTTTGTGAATGACAGAAGCACAAAGAAATCAGGCAAGTCTGATGTCAATTTTAAACGATTTTAATCGTCTGAATTAAATATAAATCTACAGTTTCTGGGGTAGTCTTATATATTTTTTAAAACTAGCTATGTTATATTATTTATTTCTATTTAGTTTATAAAACATGCTGATAATGTTTTAAAGGTTAGCTTCAATTATTTAGCGGGACGTCTTTTTCCTAAATCGTACCACACTGTGGTTTCCTAAATCGTACCAGTACGATTTAAGATACTGTTATTCAAATTTTACCGCGAAAATAAACGATTTACAATATTTCAAATTTTTTTAGCATGGGAAAGTAGCTTACAGTAGCCCCTATAAAAAGGAATTAGTTGCAATGAAAACAAAACAAATGAAACAAAGAAAAATTAATTTCACGCCATCAACCAGCACCGCTGCTCCAGTTCTCGTAGAAGTGGAGAATGAAAACGATTGGTTCTGTTTTCTTTGCAATAATTCTTATTTAGAAGACATGCTTAAAGTGCCAAAAGTGGGTACATGAAGCTTGTGGAGGAGTTTTGAAAAAAGACAATATTTATTATTGTCCTAGTTGTATTTAAGTTAAGTAATGTAATATTTCATTTTATTTTTATGTTGTATTGTATATTAAACTGAAATTAAACGCAAAATACAGTTTCTCTTATGATTTTTTTGTATCTTTTTAATCCAACCAATGAGGTACAATTTTGGAAATCGGCTGGTACCATTTAGGATACCGGTTACCTAAATCGTACTGTTTGCATGATCTTATAAAAGTGTTCATATCACAATGATCTATCAATAAATATTTAAAAAATCATATTAAATTGCAACTTCGATAGTTAATACATAGATGCAAAACATAATTTTTGCTCAAATTCCTACTAAAGAATGTATAAACTGCCTTCGAAATTAAGAGGTATTTACGCATTCGGCAACTCTCCCCTACATACTGCGCTTGAGTTTCCCGTAAAAATCGCTTAAGTTGCGAGAATGAACCGCCGTCCAAGAGTTAGAATATTGCAACTAAATTAGAATAAAGCGTTCAGGAGGCGTGGCTTCCGAAACGAACGATAAAAAGATGGTCGATCGCAATTCAGATAGGCGGACCGCGAAAGGAGAAATATGACGTAGCATTTTTCCCGGATCCACGGTTAACTGCGGAATGCACGGTTTATTGTTAGCAAAAGGGCCGCGCGACGGCAAAAACAACGACTGGGGATTCCGTTTCTAAGGCCCAATTACTCGTGTCATTACACTTCTGGATTCCTGGAGTGCGACGGGCTGCGGCGCGGTAAGAGTTGCCAGCAGCGACCTGGCCGGGTCCGTTTCTTTTTCTTTTCAGAGCTCGCGGGGTCTGCGCTTATGTAGAAGCGGTTTCAAATCTGGTTAGGCTCGGCCTGCAATTTTGTAATCCATAAACGTCGCTCATATGGCGCGTGCTCCAATTCCATGTTTGGCGAAAAACCGCGGCTGCCCTTGTTGCTGATGCCTTCGCGAGCGACGCGTTGCGACAGCCACACGTTTCTCCGGGTTTCTATCATATCTGCCCGATTACCTTATACAAACCCATCTGGCCGATCGTTCGCGGAAAAACCGGGTAACGAGGATATGCCGCTCTGCTCCGAACCTTTCGGTCGCGGACGATCCGAGATTTCGATCGATCGTCTCCAACATCTTCCTCCACAGCCTGCCAAAATTCACTTTTTGCAAAAAGTATTTGCGCAGGGACTAACGTCGACAAACAGTTTTTTCGAGTTCTATTTGCTACTGGATTTTGTTGAAACAAAAGCGCTCGATGACATTTTCCGTCAATTATATCAAACACTTGTGATAAAATACTTGTTTCGAAAATAAAATGTTGGATGTCTCACGAAGTATTGACATTTCGATAACCTTGGGTTAGTAACTTCGTCGGATATCATTTATCCTTTCAAGAGGATCCAAAATTATTATATTTAAAAATTCTTCCTGTGAAACTTTGTACTCGTATTCGAGAAAATAAGGAAATTGTAATTCGTTTAGTGGGATAAGCTGAACAACCGCAACCAACCGCGTGAAACAATGCAAATTGATCGAAGAAAGATCGCGGGCAAAACGTCGCGGTCGCGTCGCGTCGAAACGCGACCGTAGCGACTTAACGGGTGAAGGAGAAACGGCGGGCTGGTCGGTTGACAAACTGCGGCCGATCAACCGGGAGTCCGATACTTTTTAATTGTCATCTTTGTCTTCAATACGAGATCCGTGGTCTCCCCTCGCCGGCTCTCTCTCTCGTGTGCACCGTCGTCGAAGGGCACCACGCAAAATTCGGGCCAGCGGCATTCCTCCGGAGCGGGGCCCCGCGGAATCCCTGCTTGAGTCCCAGCTATTATTTTTAATGCCTCGACGTATCCCGCGTCGCGCCGAGGACGAAATAAAACGGAGGGAATGTCGAGTGTCGAAGCTGGCGCGGATTTACGGGGCGCTTTGTAACACCGCCTTCCTCAATTCAGCAATATAACCGGGGCCCCCCCTCCCTCCTTCCCCTCCGTCTCGAACGTTCCTCGCCCCCTCCCCCTCCCTTCCGCGGCGATCGTACGGGGCCCCGCCACTGTCTGGGGGACCACATGACTCTCCCACGGGGGAAGAGACACAGGGACCTGCCATGGGGCCCCCGCGTGTACCTCGCTACTTCGTGCTCATTAACCCTCTGTGCCCACGGATTAAATACTTTCGTGGCTACGCGTTCGTGTTTTTGTGAGAAATTGCCCACGGGAATGGGCGATTTGACGAGGTTTATGGGGTTACGGGCGGGAATTCAGCGTGGGCCACCGTACAACGCCGGGCGGACCTTCTCGGGCCCGCCGATCCCGGTTAATGATTTCGATTAGCATTTCGATGGGGAACAGGAAAAATTCCGGTGACAATGACGGGAAACTCTATTGCTCGGAATATGGAAATTGGAAAACATGATTTTGGAGGGTTCGCAGCGATACGGGGACAGTTTCTACATTTTTTACGGGTTATTCGTCATGTGTATGCTACACCATTCGTTATTTGACAGTAGAACGACAGTACCGAAGGGAAACTGTATCCTGCTGTAACGAAATTCAAAATGGCAGTTGAAAAGTTTGCAGCTACAGTGAATTCCCGATATAAGTCACTCGCGTTGTTCTGGCGAGTGACATTTACACGATACCTGGTGGTTCTCGCCGAGCGTTGCATTTTAAATACACAGTGCACGCTGGAAATGTAGATGTTACCATCCGTGTGGTGTGGATAGTCCCAGTGACCTTTAAACGCGAGGCTCGCAGTGACTTATATCGGGAATTTAATGTATAAGATGGCAGTTTCACTTTTGTACAGTTCTCGTTATTATATCTTATACTATTTGAAAAAGCGATTCGAAAATGAAACGGCTTGCAGCAATAAAGAGGTACCTCCATTTTTACATATTTGTTCTTGCATCATTTTTACTGTTCAAAAAAATGCGTTTCGAAATGACAATTGGAGGGAATGTTGCACCTTTGTATACTTCTTGTTGTACACATATACTGTATCCTTTTTTAAAAGTCTTTAATTAGTACTTACTACTTATTTTCTATTTTGGTGCAACAAGAAGGCAGCAGCAGTACTTAATTAATATTTATTGGAACTTTCAAGAACACGTTTGAAGCGATATCTTTGATTTTTCATTGCTTTTTGTTGCTATTATTGGAGGTCGCTCACTTAACAAAAAGAATATAATATCTGGAGGAATGTGTGTGCAATTTCCGAAATGACTTGCGGATTTTATGCGTCCATAACAGAGTTGGGTGACATTTAAAATAGTGGGAACATTAAAAGAATTTAAGAATGTCTATTGATTCTGAATGTCCATGATTTCTATTTAATTTTTAGTTCTTGCGATTATAACATTTTTATTTTGCATGAAGATCCACAGTGTGTTTATTATATTTGATAGTTGTGGTGGTTAAGTAGTGGTTAGATATATTTTGTAGCACTGACAGAGAACAAATTCTAATTTATTAGATTCACATTTTATTTTCTTTGTTGTATATTTATTTATGTCTGTGGATTAAATACTGCAACGATCTCATTGATCTCGAAAGATACTCACCATAAACAAATGGCAGGTATAGTAAATATAACCCTTCGTTAACATGATGTAATGCAAAGTACTGATTATAAAAAAATGGCAGAAAGTTTCTGGATTTTTACTCTATGATATTACAATGCTTTGTGTTTTTTTCAACGAATAAAAAATTGTTATATAATTAGACAATTTCACCTAATACCGTGCACAGATAAAGATCGCTGAGCATGATGCTATGATTATTTCATTGTGTGCCGTATCCGTTCCCTCTCGTTCGCTCCCCTCTCGCTGCCAACCTCGCTGCCAACCTCGGCTACATTTCTACTTCCGTTCACAGAGTTGGAGATGAGAAATATGTTTGGGATGACGATAAAATTATCGAAGCCAGGAAAAAGCTACTGCGGAACGAGGAAGCAGCAGCGGAAAAAATGCTATGTACTCACATACTTGTGCTCACGTGCAACATTGTACACGTACTATATTCCTTGCTAGGAAATATCCTGAACAGAAAAATTAAAATTTCTACAATTCCATCAACGCGATATAGAAAACTAAAAATAACTAATTCAATTTACAAATACCATTCTCAAAGATGGAAAATTTGATAAAAAGATTGATAAGAAGATAAGAGAATTTGATAGAAAAATAAAACTACAAATAACTAATTCAATTTACAAAGTCCATTCTTGAAGATGGAAAATTTGATAAGAAAATTTGATAAAAAGATTGATAAGAAGATAAGAGAATTTGATAGAAAAAATAAAACTACAAATAACTAATTCAATTTACAAAGTCCATTCTTGAAGATGGAAAATTTGATAAGTTCTATGGTCATGCTTTATATACCTGTTTGAAATTTTCACAACTCGTTCAATCTCGACAGAAAAGAAAATCCAAACGTTCGGGAAACTTCAAAGAGATGTATTTGTAATTGTTTTGCAATATAGCAGGGGAGGACGGTGTATAGAAACTTTTGCAAAGGAATCACGAGGGACCTGTCGTCGCAGGGTTAATCCGGAAAAGAAAAGTTAACACTTAATTTAATGAAAATGTTCGCCCGCAAATTGCAGTGCCGGGGCAGATCAGTACGGAATCCGATGGACGTCGCAGCCGCGGTGCTAGAATTTCGCATTGTGCTTGGCATTATCACCCACTATGGCTTTGTGCCAAGTGCCCACGTGGACTGACCTACGGGGGAACACAAGTCACGCTATTTCAGACTTGGAGTAATTGGTATGTAACACTAATAATATTAACCGCGCGTTGACGTACATACTTCGGATCGATGATGCTCTATGACCCATAACTCGGAAATAAGAATAAGACCAAACGCGGCGAGTCTCGTTTCACGACCATGCTCTTATTGCCAATCATGCTGTTACGGCTCCGTTTAAGTATATTACTGACACTGGCGTGCACACACGCCAACCTGGCATGACTATTGCTCTCCGAAAAATCATAGGAACGTTCTCTTGAAAAACGTATTGATAAGTTTAATAAAGTTTTGTAGAAAGATGATAAAATGGAGGTCTTTTTTGGGAGCGAATTGAAAATTGAAATAATTTAGTCGGATAGAAGTTACGTTTGTTGCAAAATAGTACCGGTGTATTCAGAGGTTCAAAGGAATATCATCTATAGACATTCTGGAGCCTTTAAATTCAGAAGTATTATATCCACCTGTTACATAAAATTACCTACACACGGTATACAAAAATATTAATTGCTAACAATTGTGTACATCATGTAACTATTAATATCAATGAATTAGCAGACACATGATGATAAATTAAGTTTATTAAAATAGAAAAATACTCACTTGTTGCATAGAATGATCACACAGTATGTAAGTAAATTAATCGATAATAATTGTATGCGTTACGCAACTATTAATATCAATGTATTAGCAGACTAAAGAAATTCATTGCCGTTCAAATGTGAAAGTATTACACTCACCTGTTACGTTAAACAATCCACATACAATATGTAATGTTATTAATCGATAATAATATATATATATAATGTAATTATTAGACTGTGGATTTTACGCATTTATGACAAAAATGAGTAGGCACATTTTCAAACAGTAGATACATTAGAAAAATTTTAAAACACTGTTGCATAATTTTCAACCTATTAAACGTATCAAGAAAGAAAATAAATACCTATTTCACTCCAGTCTATCGCAATACAGGTAGAAAATTTTTATTTTGCATAAAGATCTGCAATCTACTTATTATACATAGGAAGATTAAAGAAATTACAAGAGCGTTTCAGTCAATAAATAGAAGCTGCATTAACAAGCAAATCGAACTGAAAAAATTTGTATAACCGAGCAAAAGTGTAATGAAAATCTGTACAGAGTTTCAAATTATTTGGTTACACCTATCCGTTAAAAAAAAAATGTAAAAATGTTCACATCTGTCTAAAGAAAATAAATGTCTGTTTCACTCCAGTCTGTTGCAATTCAGGTAGAAAATTTTTATTCTGCGTAAAGATTCGTCTAGTAATTATTAAATTAACACGTTAACTGCCGTGCGGGGCACCGGTGACCGGCACTCGACTTTGCTACAGCGCCGTGGGGGCCACCGGTGACCGGCGGCGTGGTGAATACTAAAAGTACATAATTATAGTAAATATGGATACTGATCAATTTTTCAATAATACCATTGTTACTATAATGGTTTGAAGAAATTAATGCAATATAGAACATACAAAATAATTTTTTTTTTTTTTTTTCGAAACACTGAGAGTAATCACAGCAACCGAAGCACGATTGTTTAAAAAAAAAAAAAGTAATACTTGCCTACAGCGCCGTGGGGGGCACCGGTGACCCCCACCAAAAAAAATGCTTCAAACATGATTTTATAACTCATATTATTTGCTGGGAACTATATTTCATCATAATATGCATCGCATAATGAAAAGTTCATGTTGGTGCCTGGGACAAATCATGGAAAATCCGTCCGACAGTCAACGTGTTAATTATATTTGAAAGCAACAATTAAGATTAAATCACATTATCATGCTGTGAAGGGAACAGTCCATAAAATCGTCTGTTTGTTGTTAAAGAAAAATCTCTCGCAATTAAGGCGGATAGTATCGGCATCGTGTCGAAAAAATTTGACAAATGGATTCTCGAATCGGCCCTAAACGCCGAATAGCCACCGCCTACCGGCAATTTCCACTCACAAAACAATCTCTCCCCCTTGTCACCATTATGCCTCATAGCTACCCACAGGCGTCGCTATTATAAACATATACAAATTCGTCAGCGGCCGTCGCAAACAATGGACCGTTTAACAGCACGAAGATATATCATCGTGCGCCGATTCCTCGGGAAGACAGGGAACCAGAAGGGAAAGGAGAACGTCCGCAGACGCGGAGAAGAGAAGTTTAACTACGGTTGGATTTACGGTGATCGCGTGCAACCGGTTGTTTCTTTCCACGACTATACATCATCTTTACCAGGTGAGAGGATTAACCTTCGACCAAGTGGGGATTTAATAGCCGCTGCCGGCTTTTATGCCGCTCTCGGATGGTCGACATTCGAGATTCGATGGAAATACGCTTGAACGATGCATTGAATTTCATCAACCAAACGCGCCTAATTCATCAACTAACGCGACTGAAGATTATGCTTGATAACCACGGATCGTAATGAAATTCACATAAAATCTTAATAAGCGCATTCATTCGACCACCCTCGGCATTGAAAGCGATCGTAAAGTCAGAAACGAACTGTAGAAAATTATTTTATTTGCAAAACATTCTGATAGGCTCAAAACTAATTTTTCAACATCCGCAATTGGACCGCCAATTAATTCTATAGGGTTTTCATGCACCCCGGATTTATTTCTATCGATAGATTAGTTTTCCCGTATCCTTTTTCGTGTTTATTTGCAATCAAATATGTAATATTTGGAAAACCTTTCACCAGAAGAATATCAAACCATAATCCTTTGCACCCAAAACTGTTTTAACATTTTTCTTTTTCATGTTATACATACGAAAATGGTGCAATTTACTAGAAATGTTTAGTAGTTTATTAAATACAAACAAATTTAATAATGTAAAAAATATTTTGAATAAAGATACAACAATTTTTAGTAGTGCCTTATAGCCGCCATTCGTGAGCTAAGGTCTTACTTCAATCTATAGATCCCAGGCAACGATTTTGGCAAACAATCTTGAACATCAAAGTTTCCAAATTGATCATTAGCTGCAAAAATTAATTCGCACCTCTGACAATCATTATAATTTTCTCTTGAATTCGAAGCTTTCAACCACCACGTTAAAGATTCGTTAATCAATCGTGGGAAGCAATGCATGGAAACCGATAAAAATTATTTTGGAGTTTAGAAAAAATTGTAGTTATTTGTAAACATTTGGTAGATTCACGGAGAGGGAATTACTTTGTACATCCAACAATTATTAACATAAGGGTACTGTCCGTGGCTGGAGGGACGGCATCTGCAAGAAACACGGATCTGATTGGTCCCTATGCAAAATAAAAAAATTGCAGCAAATAGGGGCCAAATGGAAATACGCTCAATTTTCTTGATCGCCGGAGCTGTATGCATATGCTCAACTTTGTTGGCTGCTATCATTGCTAAAACATAGAAATGGAGGCTGTTATTGGAAATCAAAGTGGTGTAATTCCGATTTTTTCTTATAATGCTGAAGTATAAAGTTCTTTTACTTGTAGTAATTTTCCTACTTAAATACAATAAGAAAAAAAGTTTGGTGATGAAGGCCTTCTTCTCATATTTCCTTATGACGCAAATGGGGGTTAAACTGCGGCTGCTAGCACAAATGCATAAAATCCGCAGTCTACTTATTAGATTCGGGTGTAGCGAGGGGTGGGGGTGGGGGGTGGGGACCGACGCACTGAAGGGTTAAACTCCTTTGTAGAGCGGAGGTTAGACTCGGCGGGGTAGTCGCGGAAATTTCGGTTCTTAGCAATCATCCCTCAATTGGGTAGGTTGGAAAGCGTCCAACACCCCGGGAACGCTGCGACCAGCCAATATGTCATCCCTCTGTTCCTTCCGAATAACCCTCTGGGCCGATCGCGGCGTGGCGCGGGCCGAAACTCCGCAAGAAGAAAGGCTTGCTCGAGATAGAGAGAGAGAGAGAGGGAGAGAGAGAGAGAGGAGAGAGAGAGAGGGAGAGAGAGAGAGAGAGGTGAACGGGGAGAATGGGAGGCAAACTGGGCTGTCGCCGGATCGGGGATACAAATGGGCAAAACACCGCTCTGTGCGGATGCCGCGGGCCCGGTTGCAGGTGGCGTGGCCGCCGATAAATATGTCAGCCGGCAACACCATGCCGCGGCATACCACGCCGCTCTCTCGCACCCTCGATCTCCGTCCGGTTCCCCGGGCCCTCCTTTCCCACCACCCCGCGGAATATCTCTGTTCCCCGGGCCGTTTCTCGCCTCTGTTTCACCCTCGCCGCGCATTTGAATATTATGGAAATGTCGCCGCGAGATCACCGAGCCACGCCAGCAGCCACGCCGGAGCCGCGCCAAGCCGCCCCGAAGACTCGTTGCTCCGCATCTGTCATACACCCTAATGAGGACCCAGGGGTTGGTCGGGGTTGGTTTCGCCGGGTCGTTGGTTGGTTCGATGGTTACGTTTTCCAAGGACGCTGCCTACCTGCGCTCCACGGTGCAACAGGTGCACCTTCTCCGGGGTGTTCTTTTACCGATCCACAGTGGTCCAGAAGCCCGGTTTTTGTGGCCAAAATTCAATTTTTCAAGGTTAATAGATTAAAAAATTTTTTTTGCTATAAACTGATAACTCTTCAGAGCTCCTAAATCCAAAATATTATTGATTTTAGGTAATTGTATAATAAGATACGGCGTTCTAAAAACAAAATCATAAAATTGAACATTCTATTATTAAACGTTTTAAATACCACTTATAGGATATCAGAAAACAAGTTATAATTATGATTTTTTATATGTTAGTAGATGTACTTTAAGTTCTAAATGCCATCATAAACATTTTTTAATCCATAAACAAATATTCCAAGTTTGTAACAATTTAAGCTTTAAGAAGGGTTTTAAAAAAATGCTAGAAAGTGCTAAACTTTAGACTTATTTTTTACGAAAGTTTAAACATTTGTTAAAAAGAATATGCAAAGTTTAGCTGCGCCCTCTTGCGACTTTTAACTCTGTATTAATTTTAATAAAGGCGTCCGAGGTATTTTGACGCGTTCGGGACCTGAACCCGCCTTATCTGTTTCGGCGTCTGTGGACCATAACTGTGATGTTTTCTTAAAGGGAACCTTATGCTCAAATAGAACTACAAAATAGCGGGATTATGAAATGAAGGTTACGGTAGGAAGGTCTCTTTTATTCACGCGTTCTTGACGCCTCGAGGGCCATCGAATAACTAAAAACTAAAAAGGTATTATTGTATTAGGTTATACTAATTTAAAACATGGCATTAAGTATCTCAATGATATTGTTCTATGAAAATGATGAAAAACATCGATTTACAAAATTTTTTAATCGGGCCACGAAATACCGCCCTCTAGATCGCCATAATAATCCTGCCGTAAACAATTTTTAATTTTTAATGCCAGATTCGTTATCAGCGACTCCAAAAACTCCTAATTACCAACTTTCAGAAAATTATGACAACATTTTGAATTTTGGCTACAAAAACCGGGCTTCTGGACCACTGTGCGATCGCTTAACTAACACACCCTGGAACAATCGGTGCTGCTTTACTGTCCGTCCATCGAACGATACCTAGGCGAAGAACACTCTATTCCGATTCCTCCACTATCAGGCGCGTTGACACTACAGTGAATTCTCGTTAGGAGTCGGTTGCTCGGTTCTTGGGACTGACTCTTAGACGAAATCTGAGGTTCTCGTCGAAATACAGTCAAGCCTGTTCTCGTGCGGTAGATAAAGACCGCATAAAAGAACATCTCGCGTTCAGTTTTTTCACCACGTGAAAGTTGCAATTTTAGGACAAACGCTGTCAACCCTTATTTCAGAATACCTGAAAAATATTCGGCAATTTTATGGACCCATAATAACAAATAATTCAAACCTTACAGCCGTTCGTAGTTATTGGAGTGTTTCACATCCCATGTGTACCGTATGAAATTTTTATACGGTGTGTACGGGGTTGCAAAGTACAGTCAAACCTGTTTTTGTGAGGTAGATAGGGACCCCATAAAAGAAATCGCACGGAAATAATATTCAGAAATTTCTAAAATAGCTGTAGCAATTTTTTTATTTTTAGCAAATTTTTTTTAAACGGTGGAGAGGGACTGTATAAAAGAAAGTCTCAGAAAATATCTCAAAGATTTACGAAATAGCGAGACAGTGCTTTACAAACAAAATAAATGATTAAATTACACATGGAAACATTTTAAAGAAATCTAATTTCTCATTTTAAACGCTTGGAAAACGCTTTCAAAATGCACGTATGTAATTCAGTACTACTCGTCGTAGTCTAACACGCGCATCTTATTGTGATGAACTGGTTCAGAATCGCTTTCGTCACTTAAAGATGTTAGAGTCGATTGATTTTTTGTTACCATAATTAATTTACCTTGAATCTCACTATAAAATGAATCCTTAATGGTCGAAAGACATGTAATGAAGGTTCGTAATTAACTGATGTTAATAGGCGTGAAAAGAACTGCACAAAAACAGGTTCGACTGTACGCAGGGCACGCTGGAAACCTAACAGTCACATCCGTCTATAAGTCATAAGTAGACTGCGGATGTTTATGCAATTTCCAATTTTTGTAGACAAGTTAAATAGAAATTGAATGAAATAAAATCCTATTTTCCATGGGAACAGTTTCTGTGGATAAAAAGAAAAAAGTAAAATTGAATTTTGTATTATAGCATCTTTTGAAAATTTTCATAAGTCATAAATGCATAAAGATCTAGTCATAGACCTATGACTACTAACCAATAGTGACAAGAAGACAAAGAAAATGCCTTTCTCCGATGCAATGTTGCACGCACCTCACCGTACCAGGATGAAATGATTATAGTAAAATTATGTAAGTCGTATCTGTAGTAATACGGATGATAACCTCCTCGTATTTGTAAATTAGCGGTGACATCTTTATAAAAGTGGCACAATATAGCCATCTGGTCATAATGGTTGTCCAGTCCTCATAAATCACTTCAGGTTCATAACACTTGGGTAGACGGAACGGGCTGATGAAGTATTTTCGCCATTCATGCGTATTCTCATGCTTATAAGATTTGTCATCAAGTGTTTTCAACACTGGAGTCAAAAACAAATTTGCCTGAAATTGATTGCAGAGTGAATCAATTTAAATAAACTGATTTATTAGATAATAAACAAAGAGTAAATCACACTACGTTGGTCGGTCCCCTTTCTTAAACAAGATAACAAACAATCATCTCGAACAATAAATTACTTCAAATATTTCATTACTTTCATTTCCGATATGACGTACAAAAATTTATTTTCGTTTAGCGTTTAAATTAAATTATTTTCAGATATATTCGATTTGAATAAAGTTTTAAAAGAGAAGGAATTTCTAACATCGTTGACGATGTTGACACGAAATAACTAAAATTTTTTATACAAATTATTTGAGCAATGAGATAGTTGAATCAGTTAAATAAATTCAAATAATTTTTCAAATTACATTAATTAAATTATCTGAATTTCAAATGAAGTTATTTAAAAGGAACATTATTTGGCTGTTGAGATAAACTATAAGATTGTACGATTATTTGAAATGCATACAGCCAGACGAGATAATCTGCTATCTCGACGATCATTTTTCAAATAATTGATTTCGACAATGCTGAATGCCGGCCTGTTAGCTGATAGCCGATCAACCCCGGTGTTGTGAATAATTGCGCGAGTCAATATGCATACAACTTTAAGTGCCCGAACACGATTAAAATATACCAAGCGAGCGCGGTGGGCTGGCACTCGTTAATATTCCGTCGCAGACCCGTCCTACTTTTCTAGTGGTGGGAAACGTTGCCGATGAACTACGTCGGACGCATGACAATTTGAAAATTTGATGGAAATGAGGGTCTTCGATTCCCGCTTGCCCTCGGAATATTACTAATTTTAGAATACACTTAAACCGCGCTATTGCGGCTCGATTTCCGCTCGATGATGGGTCATCGGTGTGATCGTATTTGCAAACACTGTGTAATTAATAGGATAAATGTCTGACTTGAACTATTTGCATACAGTACTCTGACTTGAAAATGTGAAGTCAAAATGTATATTCGAAACGAACTCTTACGTGAATAATCTTTTTGCCATACATATGCATACACATAGCACACTGTACGCACATATAGTATACTGTACATACATATGAGATACTGTGCATACATATAGTGTACGTATAGTGCACATATAGTATAGTCACTCTGTTTAGTGGACTGAACTGGAATGTGGAAGGTATTTGAGCTTCAGTTATTTTATTTAGCGCTGACTAATTTTAATTAATTCAAAATTCTGTTGCTAACTCCAGATTATTTATAACCATTTCTTACTCGCTTCTACCTAATACCATTAATCGAACAAGCATCTCGAACGCTGCTTTCCTTTATTTCATAAATAACCAACATTATCTGTCAGTATAAACTAATCAATGTTTCTGCAATCGTATCTAGTATCTGCAATCGCGTGCATAAAGCAACATTTGAAAATTATTTCACGCTAGCAAAGAATTGTTTATATAACTATGTTTCCAGTAGTCTGAACAGGATACTCTAGAAATTCTAAAAAGGACAGCGTCGGTGTCTGTTATTGGTCATGCTCTCTGAGTCACCATTACCTTCTGAAGCTGCAGCAAGAAGTGCCACACTGTCGATACAGTATAGAATAGATGATGCTGCTTATTGTGCACTTAGCAGAGGTATTAATGAATTGAGGTCATCGCTTATAGGCATTCACAAGTCACAGCACACTCTGCAGTGTCGCACGCGGAATTCTGAGATGCCTGTACATTTTAAAAGAGGACATTCAAATTCTCAGATAATGCAATTAACATTAATAGCAAATTCGTTCGCTTTCGTTATCAAGAAGAGAATTCATCTCAAAGAAGTAACGCACACAAGAGCGACACAATGATAACCAAAAAGTACTACAACAAAAACGCATTGTGGAGGTTAGATTTTTTTGGCATTTTACTTAAAATAATAATTTGAACTGTTATAATAAAATTTGAATAATAAAATAAGAAGCAAGCAAGTAATACTTACACGTATTTTATTATTGAATTTTATTGTAGTCTTGTAACCTCTTGTAATCAAATTGTTATGTAGATCGTCAATATTTATCAAAAAATATTTGAATTTAAAAAATTTATAAACCTAATTTTAAATTATACACTGACGTTTGAACTATTAACACAGCGCAGACACACATCGTATATATAAAGATTAAAAAATTTATAAATCTAAATTTAAATTATACACTGACGTTTGACGTTTTATACACCGCCATCAGTTATAAACTTACGGAACTTACAGAAAATTATAATAATTTGCAATAAAAAAATATTGCCACTATAAATTGAGATAAAAACTATCCTATATCTCAAGTTGGACCAAACTGAACACATTGTGCCAAATTTCATTGAAACCGGTTCAGTAGTTTAGGAGTTTATCGCGGACACACATCGTGACACGTAATTCTTATATATATATAAAGATTTAGATATTATTGTTATACTTATTTAACCCCTTACACTACTATTTATTTTGTGATTATAATGATTAGAAATTCTTCATCGTTCAGAATTTCATAGAAAAAAAAGATAGTTTATATTTATTGCATGCCTATGATTTCTCCAAAGGATACATATCAACTACAACAAAATAGAATTTTATTTCGGTTTATGGGAAATTAATAACGTTCACATTTATTAGACTCTATTCAGAATCTTCATCACGAGTCTGGCTCGTTATTGTAGGGCAAGAGGTTAATATGATATTTTTTATTTATTTTTATATTTGTTTCTATAATTTATATAATATTTTCGAATAAAAATATTATTTTTAAAGGTTCCACATATGTATGTTGAATCTCATTTCATGACCAAACAGAAGATCTCTGAAGAGATCTATGATTTTTTTTCCACCTAGAATGCCGATTCGCGACACTGTGCGTCGAGTGGGAGAGCAGGGATTGCGTTCTTTCGATTGGGACCGCGGGTTCATAAACACATTCCCGTCGGTAGTTGGTGTTCGGGATGATTACGCGTCCGAAAAATAGCCGAATTCTGTCGAATCGAGATCCCGGGCCGGTCAAAGCGTCGCGGCGTCGAATTCACGGGCGCCGGTTGCCGGGGGTGAACACGATCGCCCGGCCTCTCTCTGTTGGCACGGCCTTTGGTTCCCCGGGTTGCCGGCCGTTGTTTTCACTCTGTTATGCAGCGACTGAAGCACCGTTGCACTGGAGTGCGGTCGGTTTATACACCGCGCGCGTTCCACGGCAATCGAGGCCAGGAGCCGTGCGATTCGACGCCGAGATGATTGTAGTTGCAAATGGGCAGTTTGCATCAAGAAGCGGCCGCCCCATGGCCGACAGAACATGCACGGCCAATGCAAACAAAGTTGACCCGGCTGATGCTGCTGCTGCTGCTGTCCGTTCCTGGCGGCTGGAACTCCCGCTAGCCGCCAGCCCATTCTACCCCCGGCCGAGGCTCTGTAGGACGAAGGTACACACCGGGCAAGGTATACAAATAGCCCATCTTTGACGCAGTTCAACCCTTACCCTAGGAACCGGCGTAATTGTCAGCCGCGTTCGATGACAAAAATTCGATTACGCTCGGATCCGGGGATCTCGATAGGCCTCCACCGAACCTGCCACCGGCAGAAGATGTAAACCAACACACGCGTTCCGATCACGGTTCCAATAGCATTTCAATCCGGACTCGCGGAACGCCGGGGAGACATTTGCTGCTACGCTTTCGAAACCCATGGTGCAGAGATTGTAAGTTGCCGAACACCTACGGACCGTGTTGACTGTGTTACTGGAAACGACCCAGTCGATGTCAAAACTGTGTTATTACTAGACATCGAATGTTTATGCAATTTCCAATTTTTATGGAAACATTTTAGGAAAGTGGAATGAAATAAAATTTTATTTTTAATGGGGACAGCCTTTGTAGATCCAAAGCAAATAAAAATCGTGTTAAATTCTCTCGAATTTTATATTATAGCATTTTTTTAACATTTCCATAAGCCATAAATGCATAAAGATCCGATGTCTAGTTATTACATTTAACCCTTTGCACTCCGAATCATTCTGGCGGAAATTTACAAATCCTCGTATTATTTAGTATAATGTTGGAACCAAGTAACGACACCTTGGCATCAAACCTTGACATCGAGGAGTATATATTTGCAAAAAAATCAATATTTTATTTAAAGTTGCGTTGGAATAAATTAATTTCCCGTAATCGCTAGTAAACTTTAATGTCCCCTGAGAGGGGACAGCGGAGTGCAAAGGGTTAATCTAGTAGATGAATACAAGGAACACAAGCAGAGGACACTGTTTACGTTTCTTTGTGTTCCAAACGTAATTCAGTTGTAACGGCTACTGTATCTGGCTCTATGGAAACAAATAGAACACAGGTAAAGTAAATGTCTCTAGAAATATGTTTAACACTAGAACTACCGAGCACTAAATGCAACTGGCATACATTGCCTTATAATAACAACGAAATTGCATTTCTTTAGATTTCGTGCCGGTTTTCTTTGAATATCTACTTCGACGGAGAAGTTTATTAGAAACTTTTACCACGGAAACATATTTATCATTTCAATATTTTTAAAAGAAAAAATTAAGAGCAGGTCATTTTGACTCGTCCGGTGGTTCTAGTGTTAATATACAATATATAGCCTTGTAGATGAACCATTAGAGTTCCAACGCATCCCTTCGTGAATAAATCCAAACACCTTAATCTTACATATTACAAGAACCTGCATGTATTCTTAAATATAAAGTATCTCAGTTTGGTACGCACTTCAATATACAATAAATAGGGAATATATTTAATATCTGTGAGATCTTTCATCTTTTACTAATTTAAAATGTTTCGCAGAATATTTTCGGGAACATGTCGACCGTACGAAACGAAATTGGTTATTTAAGGCGGCAGGAAAAGTGTTCGTGCATCGATGACCTTTCCTTTCTCGGTAAAACAGTTAGCCAATGAGTATTTCTGTGAAACTATACTCGAACAGTTTCAGGTTGAATCGACTTAAATGGTGGAAAGATAGACTCGCAAAAAAAGTACACATTTTCGATAGGAATTCAATGAAGTTCCCAATTGGTATCCCTGTATCTATACATACACCATGCACCGCAAACTAGGATGAATTTATCGCGCATAGCATAACTAAAATAAACAGATATACCTCTATAAAATTTTGTCTCGAGTCTCGACCGTCTATCTGAATTTATTCTCATCGATTGATTCGGCTATTCCAGCTTCTCCTGCGTTACCATAACTGTGTGAATATTAACCGACTTGCATAAATTCAAGACATTAGATACAATACATTTTTTTACATTTTGTCATTTCCATAGAAAATATTGACGTCTGCAACTTGTAAATACACTTTCATCGACGCTATCACTGTCGCTTTAATAATTATAATTACTCACTGTACACCCGTACTTTACTGTAATCAGTAGACTGCGGATCTTTATGCAAACTAAATAAATGTTTGCACCGATTACGAGACGCAGGAGCAGAGAATAAAAATCTATTTCTTCTTTTAAATATTTTATTCCTTATTTCCTTAAGTCGTCTCAACATGTCCACTGCTTTGCATCGTGGGTACCCATTTTTAGATGTTTCAAACATGTCGACATCAAGACCGAAGACACCAACAGCATACCCCGGGACCGGTGATTTTTCAGAAGCTCCGCTTCCAAGGGGAAAACATATTGAACATCGGATATTTAACGGGGACTTCCGGTCAGGGTCGCAGCATCGTCAAAGACGCCAAATAACTAATAATTAATCAAACGAAAGGGCTGCCGGTCGGAGGGCCGTGTCCATGCTACGAAAATCGTTCGGGTCTAGTAACTCAAAGACAGGTCTGGGTCCAAAGGAGTTGGAAGTTTAGCGGGTCGGCATGTTTACATGGGAGTATTTCGCAGCCGGTTGGCCAGCCTGGCCAGTCGTCGCCGGATTGGAGTGCGGTGTATAAATAAAGCGGGAGTTCCGAGCTACCTTTTCTAACCGGTCCCTTTGCTGTACCGAGCGTTCTGCACACTCTATTCTACAGGCCCACGATACAGAGCTCTTTGGTCAGTTAAACATGCGCATATTGCATGAAACTGGTACCGGGAGAGTCGAGAGATCGACCTCTGTATTAACACCTCCGACGGTGTGTCCCGTCTACCCCACGTACCCCGGCCCATCCCCCTCCCTGTTACCCGGGCGTCGAATAGTTAAACCATTATTTTCGGCTGGACAGCCGGACAAAAGGAGAACCCGGTCGCGCTCGTGTTTTGCTATAGCTCGTGACCGGTTCGACGACGGTGCAGAACGCTTTCCACCGACCGGAAAAACCGTTTTCCGAGAGACGGAGACGCGGAACCACCGACGACGCACAGAGTGGGGTATTTTGCCAGTTTAGCGCGCCAAAACTATTACGACGTTATTAGTAATGTGAAGGTCATAATATTATATATCGTTGAATTCGTCTTAATACCAGCTACAACATTATCAAATCAAAAATACAGTTTAATGTTTAAAAAATCGAAGCGATCTTGTTTTTTTCTTTTAAACAAATTTTTTTTTATGTTTTTTGTATTGCAATTTATACGTTTATTAATACTGTTCAACTTTTATTTGAAACATTTTTTTCTCAGATTTAGAGAAATTCCTATTACAAAACCCCATTTAACAAAAAGTTAAATTTCTCCATGTGTGGCACTCTGTTGCACCTAAACTCTCCAGGATTCTGTAAAGCAATGTCTACTGAATAACCTCAACAAAAAATTAGAGAGGTGTTTTGCGGAGAAAACAAGTTATTACATAATACATTTTAACTTTCTGAAAAAAAAATTGTACCATTTTCGATTGTTTATTCTATCAAAACCACCGAAGCGTTTAGAACAAAAAGCTATAAAATTACTTTATATACCTTCCTTTACATCCTAGAAATGTTTTTATCCCGATTCCATACACCAAACTTGTGAAAAGAATCATTTCTTTAACACATGTTTTTCGACCCTTCTCTTGGTCACGAGAATATGTCACTTTCAAGTGTCTATATGTTACTAAATAGTACTATTTATAGAAAAATATTATTGTATATTACTCGCATATATATTCAGGTACACGAGAAAAAAGTTTCAGTCATTTTGAACAAACTAAAAATTTTGACTTTTGGCGCGCTAAACTGGCCAAATACCCCACTGTGCGACGTCCTGGAACCAGCAAATTTTGAACAGGTGCCAAGGATTTTGAGGACTGCTGGGACCTTGGGTTTTCGGCTTACTAATTTCAATGTCACAACGACACGACCATAAATTGCCGAGCATCGATTGTATAATTAAAAACAATTTATTATTACTGACAATCCAGTGGAGGATGTTCTCCGGAGAGGATTAGCAGGACTTTTGATAGTTGCTGTACGTCATCCTATTCGTTTCCACCTGACGAATGCAAATATAATTTCCGTTTTTGGTGAAAGTCCCGAGATAATAGCAGGAAACTTTCTTACCAGCACATTGAGTTCTGCCCATTGCTGTGAAGTGATTTAATTATATGGTCTACCGATAAGTTAATGCTCGTCGGAAACCCGTTTAAAAGATCGGGGTGGTTGAACGTAGGATATTTTAGAACAATTGTGTAGTACAAAATAGTACAGATAGTATATTTTTTGAACACTAATACTTATTATCTTTAATAATAATATTAACAATAACTCTAATTATACAATTTCCTGACTATATTTATGTAACATTATTGCGCCGCCTAGCGGCAGGGTTAGGGTTAGGTTAGAGTTAGGTGTGTGGAGAGGGGAAGCAGGAGAAATGGCGAAACTACTTTTCTCTAAGGAACACACACTTACATGGAGAATTGAATATACCAGTAAGAAAGTTTGTTGTAAATATCTCGGTAACTTGTAGTTTCCATCAACAACGAAGAGTCAAATTCGTATTGAGTACATCGAGTCGAGTAGAAAGACGTATAACGGATGTCAGAAAATCTTAGCCAAACGTATGCAATAAAAAAATAATTTCTCTTCATGTTATAGAGGAGACTTTCTTCAACAGTCGAATGGAATAGCCTAGAAAAATTGTGCAGAAGCTGAAAGGCTGTAAACCGGCGCAGGTGTTAATAAAAGCAAAGCCTGCATCGGGTACATCAGTACCCGTAACCGGTATCGTTGTAAACAATTATAAACACCGAGCGAGCTCATTATTGCGTTTAAAATCGCGAAACGTTTGTGTAGTCATTTACATAGGCGGGGACCGATCGGTGGCCGCGATTATGCGTAAAATCGGCGGACGATGCGCCGCGCAAATTTGTACCCATAATTCTTTCCACGTCGAATCTGCGAACAGCGATGGCCTCGGTACATTTAAGCCCGACCGCTGCTGCGCCCGCAGACACACGCAGGCCCGTGGATACCACACGGACACGCCGTCAGCTCATACCAATTGCAACGACATGCCGCATCATTACGCCCCGCTAATTAATTGTGATTTATCGACTTCAAAATCCCCGATCAGACCTGCCTCAAGGAAATACAATGGCCGGCCGGCTACCCGGCGACCCTGCGAAACACGATGACGGTTCATAGGATACAACAACTTCGGCTTCCCCTTTCCCCGTTCAATCGGCCCGCGTTTTCATTCCGGATCACCAACCCGAAGAGAATCCGCTGTCTTTATGTCCGTTTTCTTTTCCTATATCGAGCTACAACCGCGGCCCGATTAAACGAACGGCTCCCGCCAAGAAGGATAGCTGACGTGTGAGAATTTGTAATGCGGCCGAGACATGATTGTACAGTGTGTCCCACGAGCTCTGTCCACTTGAATATCTTGGTTATTTAGAACAATGCGAGAAAATGTTACGTACAGCAGTTATAGGGTTTAAGAAACTGCATAATATGGTATAAATGATATTCTTATACGTGGAGGCGTAGAGAAGATATACAGGTCAACTTTGTTTTTTAACACGAAAGTGTTTTAGAGATGGGGGTGATTTCAGAAAAGATGTAACGAAACATGCAACGGAAATGCGTCAGGTAAAAAAAATCGTCCCAGGCAAAATTCCCTAACCCTAGTAATCCGTTACCTGGTACTGATGATCGACAGAGTCATAAAGCGAGTAGAGAAAAGAAAAGGTGAACATAAAGGTAAAGGTAAACGGACGGGCAAAAAGTACAAAAATCTTTCGAGAAGGGACTCTTCGTTCGAGAGAGAGAAGTGTTTTACAGATGGGGGGTGATTTCATAAAAGATGTAACGAAACATGCAACGCAAAATCGTCACGCCTATTACTTCCCAGATAGCACAGAGACGTCTTAAAGACGTCTTAAATAAATTAAAAGAATGTTTTTCAGCATATCCGCGAACATTAACATTTTATGCTTTATTTATTTATAAATAAAAAAATAAATTAAAAGAATGTTTTTCAGCATATCCGCGAACATTAACATTTTATGCTTTATTTATTTATTTAACTTATTTATTTATTTATCTATTTATTTTGATGTATTACTTTTCTGTGCACTTCTTTGTTGATGGAATATTCAGTTTGATAATCAATTACAGTTTGTAAAGCTTTTCTCTAGGAGTTTAGAATGACTGAAACGTCAAGAAATGAAACGTCTTAAAGACGACTCGTAAAAGACGTCTTAAAGACGTCTTTCACGAGACGTCTTTTCAGGACGTAAGACGTTCAGACCAAAACTGGACGTAAAACAGACGTCTTTAAGACGTCGCGTGCTATCTGGGTTAAGTGTATGTACAGAGCGCACACTATTGAACGGGGGGTTTGCACAGCTGCTCAGAAAACACTTTCGTGTTTAGTACGTGTACAGGAGTACAGGTTTTTTTTTAATGGAATGTCCAATTTTCTATGCTCGATTTCGATAGATTGCCGTAGTCCGAGTATAAAAGTACTAAAGTGTATTCGTCCTAAAACTTACCGTTGTTGAGATATTTGACTGTTTTCATTCTATTACTTCCATTATGGAACGCATGTTCACTACGTAAAATGTAAACATTGGTAGGCTTCCGTCGTCTCTCAGTGTCAGTCAGTTTCTCAATTAGTGAACTAGGCAGGCTACGAGAAATTGGTCATCAAAGATGCTGGTCCATTAACGTGTGGTGTGGAATCATAGGGCAACAAATAATTGGGCCTTATTTCATTGACGGCACTTTTACTGGTCAAAAATATGATACGTTCTTGAGAAATACATTGCGGTAAATACAGACAATGTGGTATCAGCACGATGGATGTCCAACATATTACGCTCGAAGGGTGGGAAGTACACTTAATGAAATATTTCCAAATCCATGGGTATGTCACGGTGGCACTATTTGTGCTGTAAAATCTATTAAAAAAAAAAAAAAAAACAGAAAAAGTTGTAAAACACAACTTTCAGTATTCTCTCTGCGATTCCGACCTATTGGAATTTGTCAAAAATCTGTATCGCGTCGTATAGTAAACTAACGTATAGTTCCAACATTAATACTAAACCTACCACCCCCGGTCAAAATGACCGGTTCCAGATTTTTATTTCACAATTACTGAAGTCACAAAGATAGGAAAAAAATATATTTAGTAGAACGTGTATTATAATACGAACCGCACAAAATCCAAATAAATTCAATCTCGTCATTTTTATAAGAAAATATGTATCAATTAATTTTAAGGCCCGATGTGTTAAAAAAGTTATCGTCCTTGTAGAGGTATCCGAACATAACCGTGATTCACGGTATACAATACATTTTGTAAAACAGTCTTTTGTCGCGTCACAGGGGAATGTACTGTATCCGTTCCTGTTACAGAGAAATTTTTTTTTTTTTTTTTTATTTAATGCAATTAGAATCTCAAAGTAGAGATTATTTTGCCATACATTATTTTCCTATACATTATACATTATTATAAACTGTACAATTTTCTCAGATATTTAGCTCACAGGCATTCAAAAACGAGTAGGTTATTTTACATATATTTCAACCGTAGGTCTGGATAGGAGAACATTGCATGAGAGCGGAAGAAAAAGATGCAGTTTCCGTAGTTGTCTGATAAACTCCAACCTCAGTTCATCAAACGTGGGACACTGCCATAGCACGTGGTCGATATCCTGATTCTCATAACCGCACTGATATTGTGGATTGTTTACTATGCCAATTCTAGCAGAGAGCTGGCAAGATTGTAGTGTCCTGATCTGCATCTGTTTATCGTTGTGACAATCTCACGATGGAGATTTGTGTGACTGTACCACGGTTTAGATTTTCGGTTGTGGAAGTATGTGAAGTAGTTTACACCTTTAGATAAACCTTCTTTCTCTATGATGTCAAATGTGTTTTGTGTTGCCGCTGATTTAACCGATTCTCTTAGATCTGAGAAGGGAATTTTGACGGAGAATGAGGCTGTCGTGTTGGTTGCTGTTTTAGCTAATGTGTCTGCACTCTCGTTACCCAGAATCCCAATATGAGATGGTACCCAGTAGAATTTAATTTTACTATCGTTTGTGGTTTCGGATGCGAAGTTGAAAACGTTTTTTCTTATTTCAAAGATATAGGGATTCGTTTTTGTGCTTATATTAGTTTGTTTCAACGAGAGTAGTGCACTAAGAGAATCCGTAAAAATGAGAAAATTCTGATTGGGATGATTCAAAGCTATTTTCACTGCGTCGTTCAAGGCTATAGATTCCGCAGTGAAAATTGATGCGTTTTTATTTATACTTCTTACAACGGTAATATTTAAGTCATTACAAACACATGAACTTCCCACAGAAACTGAATCGTTTGATTTACTACCGTCTGTGTAAATAGAAAAGGATTTTTCTTCACAGAGAAATTTTGATTTCCCTGCTGTAAATTCAATCCTGTGAGAACGTTTTCGACAAAAAGCGTCACGGTCCACGCATTAAATGGATCCTATTAAAAAGTGCCCTAACGCCAGGTTTGAACGTGCGCTCCGCAAACACGCAGCCGTGCAGAACAATTAAAAAACGTGCCGCGCGGACAACCGTGTCGTCTTCAATGACCGAGTCTTTTCCGCGGCAGATCGAATCGAGGAACACGACCGTTCTATGCTACTCCACTTGTAGCTACGAGAGACTAATCCAAAACTGTCCCCAACAAGCTCGTCCTCGAAAGATGATCCGGGCCGCGCGGCAACCGGATTTGTCGTGTGCTGTCCCGCCGGACAAAGGTCTGACGAACGCGACAAATATTTTGAGCGGGCCGCCGATCCGTGAGTAAACGGTTTACAGGGGCGGAATTCTTACGGGGGTGCGACCACGGCCCCGTAAGACGTCACGCGGCGTCGAACCCCGTCATTGTCGGGCAACTTGTTGCACGACAAAAATTCATGCTTCGCGGAGCCCGACATCCAGGCGCAATTGTCGTGTCCCGCAGCTGCCGGTTAACAAGAACGTTTCTGCGTTATTTCGTGAAATAATCTGTCGGAAAGGGATGATCAGGGTGGGCCCTGTTGCCATTCGAGAAATCCGTCGGGGTTGCGTTTTAAGTGGCATTGCTTCATTTGTCGCGCCAGGCTGCCTTCGGATCGTCGAACGCTTCTTTGCACGCGATTCTTCTTCGGTGCTCGCTGTTAGGCGATTCCAAGAAAATATTGGGGATTCGGTTCTTCTACGAATGTCCTGGCGTATCGTATTCAAAATAATTCATTCAATTAACGCCAGAAGTTCTAAACACAAGTGATCACCTTTCTATTGGGTTGGCAACTAAGTAATTGCCGATTTCAGTTATAGATGAAACTATAACCCAGATAGCACAGAGACGTCTTAAAGACGTCTTTAAGACGTCTGTCGAAGACGTTCAGACGTCTATTAGACGTCTGAATGTCCTACGAACGGCTTCCGAACGGCTTCTGAACGTCTCTGGAACGTCTTTGCGAAAAAACTGTACGTCTTAAAGACGTCTTTAAGACGTCTCGAAACAGACGTATTCAAGACGTCCCGAAACAGACCCCTAGTACCACAAAAATATTAGATAGATATGTTTGTCAAATATTGGAAAAATATTTTTTAAGCCACATTTTTTCTTGTGAGAAAAATATTGAATTTGAATATTGTATACATGTACAAGAAATATAAATTGAATGTTTGATATAACAAAGAAATTAAATAAATAAAAAAAAATAAATTAAAAGAATGTTTTTCAGCATATCCGCGCACATTAACATTTTCTGCTTTATTTATTTATTTATTTATTTATAAATAAAATAAATAAATTAAAAGAATGTTTTTCAGCATATCCGCGAACATTAACATTTTATGCTTTATTTATTTATTTAACTTATTTATTTATTTATCTATTTATTTTGATATATTATTTTGGATTTTGGATTTGTGATATATAATGTATAGTTTTATTATTAAACAATATTTATTGCTAAATTCTATTGCGAATATATATGTAATATATTATAATAGTATTAAATTAACAATTTAGTTATTTAACTTTCCTAAATAAATAAACGTCTATTCGAAGGATGGAAAACTGCGTTATATTGTGTTGCGTGTGTACAGTTTGTAAAGCTTTTCTCTAGCAGTTTAGAATGACTGAAACGTCAAGAAATGAAACGTCTTAAAGACGACTCGTAAAAGACGTCTTAAAGACGTCTTAAAGACGTCTTTTCAGGACGTAAGACGTTCAGACCAAAAATGGACGTAAAACAGACGTCTTTAAGACGTCGAGTGCTATCTGGGAACTTGACTCAGTTTTTGGCCGAAAAGGATCAGACTTTCTACGAGCGTGGAATTTTCAAGTTGTCAGAAAGATGGCAAAAGGTCATAGAACAAAATGGAAAATACATCATAGATTAAAGTTCATTCCAAGTAAAACAAAAAACTCTTTTATTTCATTGAACAAATCGGCAATTACTTAGTTGCCAACCCAATGAAATTCTGAATAAATTTGTTCAGATACCTTGCAGTTGGGGGGGGGGGGGGGAATTAAGTGAACACCCTTTTTTTAAAATGGACCAAACGACCCGAGTCGTTTTGGAGATTTGTTAGAAGGATAGCCCAAAATACAAAATGAAAACTCGAGTCGTTTGGTCCAGTTTTGAAAAAGTTACTAGCTTTCGAGGAGTGTCGCATTTAACCCCTTGCCCTGCAATGTCGAGTCATACTCGCGATGAAGATTCTGAACAGAGTCTAATGAATATGCATGTTATTAATTTCCTTTAAACCGAAATAAAATTCTATTCTGGCGTTGTTAGCGTACAGCTATTAACCCTTTGCACTCCGAACGATTCTGGCAGAAATTTACAAATCCGCGTATTATTTAGTATAATTTTGGAACCAAGTAACGTATTATAATGATATTGGACTTATATGAATTGCTTGACATCGAGGAATATATATTTGCAAAAAATCAATATTTTATTTAAAGTTGCGCTGGAATAAATTAATTCCCCGTAATCGCTAATAAACTTTAATGTCCCCTGAGAGGGGACAGCGGAGTGCAAAGGGTTAAACAACATAGAGGCATACAATATATATAGATATAAATTCTTGCTCTTTTCTTAGGAAATTACGAATTACAAAATAGTTCTAATCGTTGAGACCGTGAAATAAATCGTAGTACAAGGGGTTAATAATGCCCCCCGACGTTAAGTAGTCGAAATGTTCTAAAGAAATTCAAGGAACTTAATATTTGCAACTCTCGTGAGTCACTGTACCTGGATGAGAGACCCCAGTATACAGTGACTCACGAAAGTATTTGAACACTCACCATGAAATACCTTATTTATTATGATAAGTACATTATACAATACTTACAGAAATATAATTAACATTGTAAATTGGTAATGCACAAAATACTTTTGTGGTATCAGCAAAGTTTATGTTTGTAAGAAATAATTTATAACCATTGTATACATATATCGATTCACTTGAAACTTGACCTGTATAATCTAGAGAGTCGTACAAATTTACAACGTTAATAATATTCCAGTAAGTATCGTATAATATGCTTATTAGAATAAAAAAAGTATTTCAAGGTAAGTGTTCAAGTACTTTCGAGAGTCGCTGTACCTGGTCAACGGTTCAGATTAGCACGGGAATTAAAAATGCCAAGAAATATTATTTCCGGAATGTTTAAAATTCTAAAAACATGATCGCACGAATCAAGTTGACTCGACCGCGCCGGGAGTCAATGGTAAAAGCAAAATGGTAGCGAGGATATAGGCAGCGACTAATTGCGCAACATCCTCGATTTCGCGTAAGAAGGAGCGAGACAGTGCTGGCAACCTTCGAAACGTTTTTCTTGCCGAGCACGGAAAAACGGCTCCCAATTATTTCTTTGACCTTTGACGAGAACAAATCGCCAAAAAACCGGTCTCGCTTTGGCGACCATTCATTCTGTCTATCGGCGCACGGGACGTTTCATTAAAATCATTTTCCCTCGCCGTGGAACGCGTGCAGCCCGCCGGGCAAATCTATTTACGGGAAACGAGACATTATTGCACCTGGTACACCGAGTACAACCTCGCCGCGCCTCTCTCCTTAGTCCGCGGATCAACCCCCTTAACCGGATAAGACGAGTCCGCTGGACATTCGTCTATGTTATTAGAATAGCAGCACGTTTAATGAGTAATGAGGCGACTCAACGTGGGCATGCGGGAATGCTGCTTTCGACGTATGATAGTTTAGCAATGAGCTCGTTGCTCCGCGAGTCGCCGCGCAATAAAAAAAGAAAACCCCCCAAAGGAACTCCGGAATAAATAATGAGAACAACAGCGAATCCGAATACGAACTCTTACCGACGCGGATTCGGTTCAATGTTGCCATAACACCTCGGGGGTTAATCTGTAAAACATAAAATCAAGGACAATGCAGTGCTGTGCAAAATAGTATTTGAAATAGAAAATAATAAATAGCATAATCCTGCAAACAAATTATTTTATTTATAAGAAAAAGAAAGAAAGAATTTTCATGGGAAAATTCGAAACTTTTTATCCAAAGCCAAAAATGTTTTTAAAGTCGACGTATAAACCTAGTTTTGGACTTGTGGGATTTTTTAAACCCAATACGTTATTTCTCAATGGAAAATTCACTAGCCTACAAGGAAAGTTAAGGAATATATAAAATTTAACTTGCGCAACTTTGATGATTTTTATGCGTATTAACTGATAGCAAAATCATTGCTGTAAAAATAGAAATTGTAATTACCTTGAGCGCTTGACGAAGTATTTTTTTAATTACTCGTTAACGATGACTACCACGTTACCCGAGCATAAATAAGTGCAACAGCTGTTAATACATTATCGAACGACTGTTTTGTAAACATGTTACGGAGCTGCTTCGCTTCGACATAGTGTCACCCGCATTGTCAAAGGAAAGAAACGGGGGACATCTGTGTGTAAGGGAATATGCAACACTTTCCTCTTGGGTCTCGTGTACCGAGAATATTTATCATTTAATCAGCGCGCATCAAATATCGTACGGGCACGTAATTACTGGGGAGCGAAATGATCGATTTATTTATGCGCGTCGCGTTTTCAACGACTTCTTGGGAACCGCACCACCTATCTCGTATTAGAATGCTCATTAACAATTTAAATGCAGAATATTGGATAGTTCCGAACGTTCTGTCGCATTTCTCCGTCACTTCTCAGAACTACTGCATAATTTCGAGCAGAACGAACCTCGATCATAGCAGATAGAAATTCTTTGAAACAGTCAACCATTAGTATTCGCTATTCTTCTGTACTAGGAACGAACATGAAAAGACGGTTTGTCTTCAACTTCTCGTTTCTTTACAATTTTTTGTTTGCTGCGGGTAGGTATTTCAGACATACAATAACACTATTACGAACGTTATACAAACGTAGCATTAGCTGAACTTCCAAGATTTTTATTGTGGAAACTATACAAGGTGTTTCGCCTAACTCGAGCATTTAAATTATCTCGCTTGTTTTTTTTATGATAGCAGAAAATTTCAGAGGAAAACATTAGTTGGTTCAGAGGAGCAAATATTGTGGTAGGCAAAAAAATTTGTCAAGGTTATATTTTTGAGATTTCAAGGTCATCGAAGTTTTTTTTGTGGAATGATATATTTTTATTATCGCTATTTGATGGCCAAGGTCAAGACGAATTCAACGACCTATAATATTGTGACCTTCGCGTGACTGAGTATGAAAAATTCATAAAAGTACGGGCACTTGATGTAAATAGTGGAATAACGATGACATGATCCCACTAGGGTTTCAAAAAAAGGTTCTTGAACCTTGACTAATGACAGTAAACACGCTTACTATAAATTGTAAACACTGATACAAATTCTTCTCCTTTCGGTGATCGGTACGTTTAAGAAATTCATCGGGGTTTATTCAATTGTGAAAGATAACGTTACTTCTCTGAAACGATGGTGTATAGTGGTGCAGAAAAGATAGAAATGATTTTAGTTTATGGCGAGGCTAAAAGTAACTCGGTACAAGCAGAGAGAAATCATTCTCCTCGACAAAGTTTTAATCGCAAAGTTCAATTGTTTTGTAAAAACAGGGAGTATTAACACGTTGACCGTCATGTCACCCATATGTGGGTGACGGAATTATTTGTCCAGGTTTTAAAATGAATTTTTACGTTAACCCCTTCCCCTACAATAACGAGCCAGACTCGTGATGAAGATTCTGAATAGAGTCTAATAAATGTGAACGTTATTAATTTCCTTTAAACCGAAATAAAATTCCATTTTGTTATAGTTGATATATATCCTTTGGAGAAAACATAGGCATACAACAAATATAAACTATCTTTTTTTTCTATGAAATTCTGAACGATCAAGAATTTCTAATCATTATAATCACAAAATAAATAGTAGTGCAAGGGGTTAATATACTCATTGTACCAAATTTGATTGGGATCTGTAAAATGCAAGAAACTTGGAAGACTACTCAATATCACACATATAATTATTTTCAATTTTTATTTCATTAAATAACGCTGATTTCATGGAATTTTTTTTTTTAGGGTTCTGGTTTGGCACTCAAAATGTTAAATCACTGAAAAGCTAGGAAAAAGTTACTTGAAATCACCTCAAGAACCTTACCCCCTTCAAGTGGCCCTTTGGGATACCTCGTACACGAACATTGGTAATTTCAAAGAAATGTGAACGAACTTATTTACTCGACCTAATATTTTTCGAAATATTTCATTCTTTGTTTACCGTTACTATTATTATTTTACCGAAACGATACACGTCAAGGTGAATACCGACGCGAGCGCGTATAGCAGTAAGATTCCCGCTGAACAGATGTGCGCCAGCGATTTTTCTTGGAAATTCGAGACAGGTCCGTTTGGCTGTCCAACGCGACCGGCGTTAATTAATTTTTTTCTCCCAATGTTCCTAGTTTATCGCGATTGCAGCAACGCGGCGCGGCGTAGCGCGCAGCACGGCGACTCGGGTTTCTGTAAAAATTCCTCGCATCGGCGGCGAAGGTAGCCAATCACCTCTCGCAATTTTAACCATCCACCGGATCTCGAAGGCGGACAAATTGCGCTGCACTCTAATTATACAACCCTGCGAGCACATGCGCGGCCATCTTCCCCGTCCCGACTCGTTTCTCCAAGATTCCCTAAACGGCGTCCTCGCGGCCGCTGAAAAATCCCCGCTGAATGAAGCCGGGAGACGAACGGACGAAGACGAGGCGCGCGCGCTGCCAACGCGGGAAAAACGTGGTCGAACGGACAAAGACGGAGAAACGTAGTTTCGCATAAGCGACGCGAGGCTTTTTTGCCTGATCTCACCTTGTTTGATGGAAAAAGAGCCGGGGAAAGGGGACGGCGGGGCAGGGGCAATACGGTGCAAAAGGGGATCCGGACCCCATAGGGCAGAACATTCCCCGGGTTTCTTCGCTCGCGTTTCCATCGAAAGGATTTTTCTGCCTAGGGAAGGATACTCCTCATCGGAGACACGTGCGCGACCATTCGTGGAAGAATAAATCGTCGCATGAGTTCCTCGAACATCGTCACGGTTGGTCTTCATTAACCCTCACGACAATCCTGTTTTAGTTTCTTGCTAATGAACGGCCCGCCACAATCTGCACAGTTTGCCAATCGCTGATCGACCATTTCAGACGCTGTCGTCTCCGGATCGAATCGAATCGAATCGACAAAACGATGTTGAGCGCGCCGATACGGAAGAGGAGACTAATTTGTACCAGCATCTAGCCCGCGGACAACAAACACACTGGCCACTTTGTTCGTTTGTCTAGTTATGTAGAAGGTATAGCTGAATTCTCGATATATGTCGCCAAGGCCTGGACGATAAACGTCGCGGAATTATCCCGACTACCGCGGGGTGTACCCCGTGTACAGCCACGAAGCTCGAGAGATTAGACCTTGAGCTTTTGAATTTGTTTAAATGTTCAATTTGGTGGCGATAATTCTGGAAAAATTCACAATTATGTCTGCTATTAGGTATGATATTGTTGAATTTTTTCAGAATTTTCTGTTGAGCAGAACAGGAGAAATAAATGAAAGTAGATGCAATAGAGCTAGAAGGTAGACAAATCTATGTCTACAACAATACAGATATTTCTCGATATATGTCGCCAAGGCCTGGACGATAAACGTCATGGAATTATCCCGACTACCGCGGGGTGTACCCCGTGTACAGCCACGAAGCTCGAGAGATTAGACCTTGAGCTTTTGAATTTGTTTAAATGTTCAATTTGGTGGCGATAATTCTGGAAAAATTCACAATTATGTCTGCTATTAGGTATGATATTGTTGAATTTTTTCAGAATTTTCTGTTGAGCAGAACAGGAGAAATAAATGATAGTAGATGCAATAGAACTAGAAGGTAGACAAATCTATGTCTACAACAAAATACACCTATTTTTCGATATATGTCACCAAGGCCTGGACGATAAACGTCGCGGAATTATCCCCACTACCGCGGGGTGTACCCCGTGTACAGCCACGAAGCTCGAGAGATTAGACCTTGAGCTTTTGAATTTGTTTAAATGTTCAATTTGGTGGCGATAATTCTGGAAAAATTCACAATTATGTCTGCTATTAGGTATGATATTGTTGAATTTTTCAGAATTTTCTGTTGAGCAGAACAGGAGAAATAAATGATAGTAGATGCAATAGAGCTAGAAGGTAGACAAATCTATGTCTACAACAATACAGCTATTTCTCGATATATGTCGCCAAGGCCTGGACGATAAACGTCATGGAATTATCCCGACTACCGCGGGGTGTACCCCGTGTACAGCCACGAAGCTCGAGAGATTAGACCTTGAGCTTTTGAATTTGTTTAAATGTTCAATTTGGTGGCGATAATTCTGGAAAAATTCACAATTATGTCTGCTATTAGGTATGATATTGTTGAATTTTTTCAGAATTTTCTGTTGAGCAGAACAGGAGAAATAAATGAAAGTAGATGCAATAGAGCTAGTAGGTAGACAAATCTATGTCTACAACAATACAGCTATTTCTCGATATATGTCGCCAAGGCCTGGACGATAAACGTCGCGGAATTATCCCGACTACCGCGGGGGATACCCCGTGGGGAGCAACCAAACTTGAGATTGTAAACATAACACGGTCCGAGGTATGCCTCCTAGACGATATATGTCACTGGCAAGTGTTGTTGACATACAGTCGAGTCGGAAAGTAAGTTAAAATTTGGTGATATGTAGGCAATGAATATGATGAATAAAATCAAGTTATTGTATTGTTTTTATTTAGGAGGTGTAAGAAAATAAACAAATATGTTAGTAAAACATATATTATCATTATTAAAGATTAAAGACATGTCATATTCATTTGCCTGCATACACCAGTCGTTAACTTACTTTCCGACTCGACTGTATATCGAGGATTCACTGTATACATCTTTTCACTTACTCTAAATTGCGTATTGAAATTTACATTAAATTACGTTCAAGGAACATGCATTAATACAATTTTCGAAGAATTGTCAACTTGTACCTTGATTTCAAATTACATAAATATCTTTGCACATCCACATAATGTTTATAGAGTTCATAGATACGATGTTTATAACGTTTATAGACACACCATCTACTAACTTAATAGGACTACTGAAGAGAAAGATGCATTTAGATTCTTTGCATCAAAATTGTGGCAAACGATTTTCATTTTTTAGTCTAATAACCGCCATCGTTTCTGGGATAACACTGTATAAAAATTCACGAATATAGCTTGACCATGTACCAAAATGTACAGAAACTTCCATTAAGATAATATCGCATTTAGTTAATTTAAAAAATGTTTCTAAAAGATATGTATACCCTTAATATACAAAAACGAGACATTCCTATTGCATTGCAAAATAAAAATTTTCTCTCTGAATTTCAACAGACTGAAGTGAAATAGCAATTCTTTTCTTTCTTAATATGTTTAATAGATTGAAAATAATGTAAGTGTAAATGTTTTTACTGTTTTAAAATACGCCTACCCATTTTAGTCACAAACGCATAAAATCCGCAGTCTAGTGATCACTACTATTTCCGCAATATAACACTATACAAATTAAAAGTAAATTATCGCAAATTATTTTGTAGAAAAATTTCTGAATGTAACCGTACATCACAACGTAGGTGCAGAATTCCATTAACCTAACGCACAGCGTTCCATATATTCCAAAAATATATTCTCGTTACACACAACAATAAGAAAACCTGATTCGCTTCTCAGAGACGCCTAACAGCGTCAAGCGGAAAGCGTGGAAGATTATAAAAGTGGTCGACGTCGATGCACAACGTTATGAAGTCGGTCGAACGCGCGGCGGAGAAAAGCGAAGAAAAAGATCGTTGGATCAATCTGTATTGTCAACAATCAAGATCCAGGTTGCAGAGTCTGTTTAAATAGACAAACGCGCGGAAGGCGTCGTGCAACTGCAGAATGCGTCGCGACGCCTCGCTGGCGTATTTCGACCGTCATAATATTTGGAATTGTCCGAGGCCTGGCCGAACACTGTAGCTTTCTCGCTTAACAATCTGCCGTTGTTCTTGCAAATGCTTCCCGGCATCCACCGGAGACGGGCAGCGTCTCTCAGACGTCGCGTCGCCGATTATTAATGCCGTTACATTAACGCATGTTGTTTAACATTATTTTCTTACGCTTGTTGATACTAGATTAACGGGACCCGTCAAAATGACGGGTTCGAATATTTTTAATTTTCGATTATTGAGATTGCGAAGGAATTATTCAACAAATTTATTTCTTTGGGTATATATTATTTTAAAAAGTAGCTAAAAACTTGAATAAACACGAATAAGATGTAAATTTTTAAGTTCATGGCTGGACACTTTACAATTGAAAAAGGTAGGAATTGTTCACTTATCGTATGGCAATAAGTCTGTGAATGCCTCTAAAAGTGACAAATTCGAAAATTTACGAAATATATTGCGATATGAATGCTTCCAAACGTGTGTTCTTATATGTATATAATTGTCAATGCAGCATTTTAAAATTTATAATTTTGTTGTAACGGGCGCTGCACGCTACGAAAATACTGAAATAAACTATTTTTGGGACTGTTATGGTAATTCTCGGTTTATCGTTGACTCCGCCCGCGATATTAAAAGATTTACGATTTTACGCCGAGAAGCCGAAACCGCAGATTGTTCATTAACTTGCTCGGTAAACTATCTTCCATCATCCTTCGTTGATTCGTTTTCGCAAAAGATAATAAACGCCGCGTGCCAGATCACGCCTTCTGATATTCGTTCTTGGAAATCTGACGAGTAAGATCCAATACACACTTGCTCCGAGACGAATGCGTTTAATTTGTAATTATAATTCGCGCAATTAAATATTATCTGTTATATTAAACAATGGTAATTAGTTCGTTAGGGGAACGCGCCGTTTGATGCAACCGAAATCAAAATTAGAGAAATATGACCGGCAATTAAATCTCGCACTGTTACGACCTAATGAATTTCTTAATGATTATTCCCATAAATATTTTACGATAACCATCGAAATACTGAAAATTGCATTCGTTGTACGTGATAAATAAAATATTTAGTAAAATTGAATTGTATAATATAAAACATGGGCGGTATGAATATTTATAGATATGAAATCGTAGACGAACGGAATTGTGGAACGACGATTGTAGTACCTACGATCGTTAAAAACATTAACAGAGGAGTGTTGCAGTGTTTCGCACTTTACAGACATAAACGTTAGGCTTGAGATAATAGGACACAACCTACGATATAAATAGTGAATGGTCGTCAAATGTCAGTAAAGTAAATTTACTTCGCGACGAACCGATATTGCAGCAATGTCTCACTCTCTGAGCTGCTCCGACTTCTAACTATTTATGCGTGTCTACATTCTCGACTATTCCTTCCCATTATTTTCTCAAACGAACCTCTCATTGTTTACGCGAAAATAAAAAAGACCGACTTCACAATAGCCAATTAAAACATTATAAATCACTGTATTCGATAAATACGTCGAAACTCAATAGTTTAACGCTATAGTTATTGTATTTTATGTGAAACTAACCTCAAAATCTAGACAAACTCAAATCTGCAGTGTCTAGAATGGCGCCATTCTGGAAGGAAAAAAAATCATAGATCGTTTCACGCTTCTTCAAACCGATTGAAATTCTCTGTTAGGTCATGAAATGAGAATCAAATATAAAAATAAATAAAAAATATATTAAATAAGTATAACAACAGTATCTAAATATAAAAATAATTCTTCGCTAATATCGCTGTCGCTACCAACTAAGTTATTTACTTATGGGATTAGACGGAAGTTCTTGTTAAAAGTAGATCTAACACACCTTTAGGTAGCGAATTTGTATTTTTTTGCGGTATCACTCTATAATAATTTACGATGGGATCAGAAGTAATTAACAGCACTGCTATTCAGTCATGGTTTGTAGATAGACGCGAATTCTAAACCTTCTTATGCCTTTGATGCGAGCTTCTTGAGCCTCTTCGGATACATGCGAATTGGCAATACGCATGATTTACTTATTTCCACACTACGAAATAATAATTTGTGCATTGTAACGAGCGTATAAAGCCAAGGATATAAATTTAAATATAAATCTTTTGTTTTTCGCGATCAAATTTCTCGAAATTTAGAAAATTAATGTTGCGACCTGAAGAAAGAGCAGATAAGATATAAAAAAAAGTCGTTCAAGAAGTTCCGTATTAATGCCTGTTATTTTCACTTTCAACTAGGGGCTTCCCTTTTTAAGATTAGACTTGCTGCTGACACGGGTTGTCCATGTGGTTGTCTAGTACAGGATCCTAATCATGTGTTATGGCAATGTCCGATCTATGACAGTAATAGAGACGCTTTGATTCGCAAACTTTGCAACAAGGGTTTCTTTCCACCCTATACAATAGATTCCTTTTTGTGCGGACCCTTTCTTTGTCCTCTATTTTTCATACATTCGTTTCTTAAGTCTCATTGTTTATATCTTTAGTGTTAATATTGTATTCGAAAATGTTCATTATATTGTCTCAATCCTAGTTTATAAGCTACCTATGTAATGGAATGTTAGCATGCACAGCCATGTGTATGCTGCTAATAATCCCATGTGGGGTTTTATAGCTTAATAAAAAAAAAAAAAAATGCCTGTTATTTTCGAGGTTTTTGTAAAGTTTTTGAAGAAACGTCTAGCCGTGTTACCATTATTTGTGGAGCCTGTGTTGTACACAAGAGTTAGGTTCTTTTGAACAGGAGGGGCTAGCAAAATTTTGAAATCAGGGCCCAGCAATCGGGGATTTTAGGTGGTCGGTCGACGCTGACTTTCACGCAAGACTGTATTATCTTCCCGTTTCGGTGCAGATAAGATCGGCGCGCAAATTTACGGCTGTCTTCCATCAGATACGCGGAAATCCCTCAAACTTTGATGATGGCTATTCGAAGCTTTTTAAATGTTCATGCTTACAAACTGGTTCACCGGTGTAAGGACCATAAAAGCCAATATGGTAGGGGACCCGGGCCCCAGAACACCCTTTACCGTCTCCCGTGCCTTTATCTTTATCGTTATGCGTCGTTGTTTCAAGCTCTTTATGTCTGACAGCGGGCTCCCATTAACGTTTGATTTACAACTTTCTACGAATCTATAAAGGAGCCCTTACCTTTTCCAAGGTATAGATTTCTTTCGTTTCACCATATGCGCGTACAAGATTTCTGGGTGTCTTATGGGCCCACTGCTCTTTCTCTCTCTCTCCCTCCTTCCCCCCCCCCCCTCTCTCTCACTCTATCTCTCTGTGTGTAGATGTGGCAAGAGCCATGGTGGTTAATGCGTTCTCCGGTAACGGGCCCTCGATAACTTTTGATGAGAATTGAATTATACCGTGCGCTATCTGCGACAGAAAAATTGTAATTCCACGAAAGATCGGCTTAATTTATAGTTTAAAAGCAATCGGACCGACCGAAGTTCGGTGCACTCTACTCTCGACGCTGAACTGCTACGCTTCTTTGTTCGCCAAGCTCGAAAGAGATTTTTCTCCTCGCCGTGGACTTATTTTGATGTAATTTTGACAATCAGTTTAAATTCTAGATCAGTTTGAATTTTGAAGATCCATTATTTCTCATGAATGTAATTTTATAGTTTCCTGTACTAGCGAGATAAATGATCCGAAATTTTCAGAAGGACGAAATAATCTTCTAGAATAATAATTTACTATTAAAAATGAAGAGTGTCATATTGAAACAAAATTTATTTACAACGACGAAGTGCTTGCTGAAGACAGTTATCCATATGCATTCGCTACCAATAACATTTAACGCACAAATTGTACATTTGCATGCGGACGGTCACACGGAAAGCGAAGATGACATTATTGGAATATACGCAATCGACGCACATTCACATTCCAGGTTCATGTGCAAGACCGACTATAATTTCGGTGGTGCAGTTTATTTATAAAATATGCTGATGCGACTAAAAATAATACACGGCCTATGTAACGCGTTTACACCTACTCTTTTCGTATTAAATTTCACAGCTGACCGTCTCCGAGCAACAATTTCGGTTCTCTTCGAACTCCATAAAATTGCACTCTTGAGTGTTTAACACCTTTTCTTGCCTTCCTTGCCCTCCCCCTTTCCCTTTCTCTCTCTCCTTTCTCTCTTTCGCTTTCCTGTCGACATCCACTCCACGAGAGGGGAATTTCTTTCTTTCTGGTGAAAAGAATCATTTTATTTTTTTTTAGAATCTTGCACCTTAACTCTCAAGAAAGGTCTCTGCAATATTCAAAGTTAGAATTCACCGTATTTTCGAGAGGTTATTTATTAATCGAGGTACATGAAAATCGTAACCGATGCAAACATTTGGATAATTCAGCCAGGAGGAGAAATACGTTCTTTTTGGAATATGTATCTGAAGGAGCTGTCGTAACATTTTTGTGTCGCTGTAAATTCAGGTGCAGAAGCGGCCACCGCTGCATTTCCACAAATGCAAGCTAAAAAATGTATGCGGTCGGGCGAAATGACGAAGCCGGGAAAGCAGGGGTGGTCCTCGTAAGATATACCCCCGTCGTAATTCATCGGCGAACAACGTCTTGCGGTGGATTTTAATTTTAACGGCCAACTTTCGGACCCGTTTATGGGCTTCGATGTATAATTTTATCGAGCCTGCCGATCTGACCGCGGCCCTCCGGGCCAAATATTGTCCTCTGCCGGTGGAACGTAGGTGACAAGGGGGGCGAAGGGGTCCCGATGGCATGGGGATCGGTTAAAGATACTTTTACTTTCGACAGCGACGAAGATTGGCCCCTTCTGAATAAACCATACGAGATTTTGTAGACGTTTCCCGTTATTGTTATTAACGCGGCAATTTCTCCGCTGACGGATACAAACAATTTTACATTTTTACATTTTTCTCTTACACAGATAGGTGTAACCAAATCATTGGAAACCCTGTACAGATTTTCATTACACCTTTGTTCGGTTATACAAATTTTTTCAGTTCGGTTTGCTTGTTAATGCAGCTTCTATTTATTGACTGAAACGCTCTTGTAATTTCCTTAATCTTCCCATGTATAATAAGTCTTTCTATCTAAAGTGAAAAATTCTAATAAGGTTTCCTTTCACTGTATGTATAGCGATACGTACAATAAATTGAAAGTATTAATACTAGAAAGACGGGAGCTTAGTATATACCTATATTGCCTGAAAGCAGTCAAAATGACTGCATTGTGAAAAAATAACTAATGCGCAAAGAAATTTGTTTAACAGTAATTTTTAATATATTTTATATCACTTACAGTCATATAACAAGTTATTAATAAGTATTAGCAATAAAAAAAATGTATTTCAGTTCGAAAAAAAATAATTTAAAGCAGTCAAAATGACTTGCTTAGGCAATCTAGTGTTAACTTGTAACAGATGGTAACTATTTAAGTTAAAAAAAATATATTTCTATTTCATTGTCTTGTCAATATTTGTGCAATATTATTTTTCATAGTTCACTTGGAAATCTTTTGTTTCAAACTCGCACACTAACCACCACGAACAATGTCAATCAACATTGTCAATTTAGTTTCTTTTATGGCAGACTCGGAAACGGAGGTTTATTTGATTTGTGAGTCTGGTATTTAACAGAACATATGTCTAATTGGCTTCATAATTTCGGGTATCGCAAAAATTTACGAATTTCACGCATTTATAACAAAAATGAGAGGATGAGAAACAAAACGGTAGAAAGATAATAATAGTTTAAGAGTATCGTTCCATTATCGTCAACTTGTTGCAACGATTAAACGAGGAAACATTTTAATCGGTTCCATTGAAATTGACGCAGAACACTTTTATTGATCATGCCCGAGTAGTAGTGTATATGCAGCTGTTGCAAGGTTGACGCGAACGAAATTCTTAAAATAAAATATCGTTAGGATCTATGAGCACCGTCTACCGGTTATCGAAACGCAAAATTGGTGTTGGACAGTGTAATTGATAGAGTGGTAAACCTTCGAGTTCCACGAGTCTTCAACACCATAAGAGATGAATTATAACATGTGCACGCACACGGCGGGTACGCTCGCGCGTTCTAGACTTAATACGGCCATAAAGGCAAGCGCCGCGGTAATAATAAAGTGATAATAAAACGAAAAGTAATGCCCAATCGTTTCGCAGACACGCCACAGGGAGTTTATTACTCGGTGCCATTATTATATGCAAGCATCGGGGCCGCAACGTAGCGACACTGATTTTATGGGGCCCCGGCAATGAGACCTTTATTCATGCAACATCCGCCGCGCTCAACATTTTCCATGGGTTTATCGTCGATAAAGGATGCGTCGATTCGAAACACAGATAGAGTCTACTTTATCAAAGTCTCTTAAGAGGATGCGTGCCGTATGCCGCGATCATTAACGGGCCTCGGCGGGCCGGAGACAATCCGACTGATAAAACAACGGAGCAACAATCTCTTAACAACGAGCTGTTATCTATTACAATTTCTAAACCGGAACCAGCGAAGCGTTGCAAACATTTTCCAATATTTTATCGATCTGCAGTTCTTCACCAGAGGTCTCCAATTTTTCTTTGTCTCTTACCGTGGATCTCCAAAAACTATTTAAACTATGATGTCCAAATTGTAATCATTTCCTACAGAACAAATACTAAAAACCGGACTCGTTTTAAAGCCTCCAAGTGTCCATTTTCTTCCTCGAAAATGTTTTTACATTTTCAAAAATTGCCATAGATTCGAATCACAACGACACCACGATGCTCGACTTTTTCACTGTTTTATGGAAGAAAAAAGTTCTAAAAAAAATCTTGCATGAATTTTTAAGGTGTTGCGGGACCTTCAATCTTTAAATCCGCGGTGGTCTCATCAGTCACGGGGAAAATTTTCGAAAGTTTTCGGAGAGGTACAGCGTTTTTTGGGAAAAACGGCAAAAAGAAATCTTGGAATAAAGTGAACGATGCAATTACGAAAAAGTAGAGGTATCCGAACTTTAATATTAGTAAGTTAATATCAATAGACCACATTTATTGTGGCACGTTGATTTTTTTGACACTAAACCTACCAAGCACGAAACGTATAGAAGTGAAACATCTTATAGAAGGGGGAAGATTGAATTAACTTGAACTTTGTACAATTTTCATTATTCATTATCGATAATTGTGAGTCATTTTTCTAGTGTTCTATTTATCTAGTGTTCAAACACTTCTCGGAAAGAAAGGATTCAATTGAAAGGATTAACGAGAGCAAAAAGATTGTACGCGCAGATTGTCGAGGAGGAGCCATTAAAACGCGGGTTTGCATGAAAATGAAGGAAGACGAGGCCTTACTCCATTTTTGTCGGGACAAAGGCTCGAGCGGCCAAACGTTATATCAATCAGCGAAAAAGTGTGCGGCCGCGCGCTGTTGGAGCGGACTGGCGCGGCAACAGGAATAAATAAAGGAAGCGCACAGGTTGGAATTAATTTCCCGGTTAACAATAAGAAGTCCCTAAGTACTCCCCGAGGCAACGGTGGCCCGGCCGGAGGATGCGAATGGCACCAGAAACAGCGTGAAATCGATAGAATAAGAATGAGATGAATATGAGAGCGGAGAACAGGACCCGAGGCTACCGAGAGATCGAACCGAAGAAACGAGTTGGCCGAAGGGAAGGAAGAGCAAAAAGAAAAACATGGAAGGGGGGTCAAAGGTGAGGCCTGGCCTCTCACACTGGCCGGCCCCAGAGATCCAATCGGGCTCCTCGGTGAGTTTCTTCATCCTTAGCTTCGACTGGCGTCATGCTCTCATTATACTCGTATCGCGAGGTGCGATTAGAGGTGCAAATTTGTTGAAATCGTCGCTGCGCTCTCAGGCTTCGTCCCCTTCGTGTCGTGATTCCGCGCGAGGTACTTGTTTCGCACACGTTCCCCGATACACCGTGTACCTCTCCCGATTGTTACCATGAATTGTTCAAACCGACGCTCGAAATCTTCCTTCTTGCCGAACAATCGAGCCACAAAGAAACAAAACCGAAACAATCATTGATAAACACGTACCGCTCATAATTATTTGCTTTTCGACGAAATTTAGACGTCTTGTTGTTGTTGTTGTCATAGTCGACTATTTAACCCTTATGTGGGCAACCAAACTTTTCACGGTTGTTGGGCAACCGGGGTACCCGGGTACCCCGGGCGTTCGGTGCCGATATATAAAAAATAAAGTGACAATTTTACTTTCATGCTTTCCCATAACTTTTAGTTTTTTTGTCTATGGTATACTAAGTATTGTTTTAAACAGTTTAAGTGAAGCAACTGCTTCAAAAAATAGTATAACTCAATGCTAAGATCAAACTTTTATGCTATTCGTATGTGGACGTACGGTATTTGACTCTTCGACTTACACAACAGTACAACAGTATTCAACTTTATTTGGTCACAACCAAAATGTTACAATATATTCGTATGTGCCAAAAAAAAAGAAAAGTTTGTTGTATTACTATCCACAATGCACAATGATAATGTTGTTTCTGGGCCAAAGAGGAAACCAGAAATAGTCCACTTCTATAAGAAAACAAAATCTGGTGTCGACATGAAGGATCAAATTTTGAGACGATACAGTATACAAAGACGTACTAACAGATGGCCATTAGCATTATTTTTTTTACATAATTGACATTGCTGCTCTTGCCTCATACATCATATATATTTCTAATAACGATATGTTGCCTAAAAAATCCAATAATCGCCGAATATTTTTACGCCAAGTGAGAGAGGAACTTTTGTCTTCCAGTAATTAGAAGTCGATCAACCAATGTTCAAGTGATGAGACATTTCTCTTGTAAATTAGCAATAGAAAGCATGCTGCATAAGTCACCAACAATGACCGACGTTCCTTCAACTTCAGGCACTGTACAACAACGAGATAAAACTGGACGAAAAAGAGTTGTAGGCTCATGTTATATATACCAAGCTGACCCTGATAGAAAACGTAGAAAGACACGAAAATATTGTCAAAACTGTATAAAACCAGTTTTCCGACGAACACGCAAATACTCTGACAGTTTGTAAAAATTGTCCTATTATTGGTTAATAATAGTAACTGTACTAATAATAAAATAATACCAATTGAAAAAATTTGTGTGTTTTATGATTGTGTTGTAAAACTTCCCTTCATAAATATCCAACTACAACTTATTCCTATGTATGGGTACCCGGGTACCCGGTTACCCAACAACCGTATAAATAAGATTGAAGCCTTATTATTTAATATGTTTTGCATCAATTTTAATTCTGTAACCATAAATCGACAGAGAACCTTCTAAATAATGGGGATCCAGGGCGGTTTTGCGATATCTTTATAAAAACATAACAAATTATTAGAGCAAACATAGAAAGGGGTACCCGGGTACCCGGTTGCCCACATAAGGGTTAACCGCTTCACGTACGAAGCAAACGAAATTTTATGTAACCGAAGACACTATTTATATTTTTAACTTGTCGTTGCAGAGGATCAACAATGAATTTTTCTATTAATTCGAAATAGTGTGATATTTGATCGCGATAAGTTAGAATTACCACGTTATCGACTTGGGACTGACGAGCTAAATATTATACAAAAACGATATATGAAAAGTATAAATAAATTGCCTATTTTGAGATTAAAAATATACTCAGTTGAGTTTTCAGTGGTTTTTAAATTTTCCAAAATTATTGCAACCATTATTTCTACCATTCTTGAGCCGTTATTCGAGTTCTTCTCTGACAATGTTAATTCATTGAATATTGCTCTCAATTTTATTTTAACACCGACTAAGCAAACAGCATATAACTGAATAAATATCTTCTCCATTCGTGGACTACAGGGTGTTTCATTTTAAAATACTTCGGAATGAGGGTACACCAGAATAGTGTGTATATTATACAGGGTGTGTTTCACCCAACTCGAGAATATTACAGATCGTTGAATTCGTCTTGACCTCGGCTGTCATATAACTATAATAAAAATATATCGTTCCATTAAAAAAAAACTTCGATGACCATGAAATCTCAAAAAATATAACCTCGAACAAATTTTTTTGCCTATCATAATATTTGTCTCTCTGAACCAACTAATGTTTTCCTCTGACATTTTTTCTATCACAAAAAACAAGAGAGATATTATAGATGGTCGAGTTAGGTGAAACACCCTGTATAATATACACACAATGTTCTGGTGTACCCTCGTTCGGAAGCATTTTAAAATGGAAAAAATAATCGTCCTCGTCATTTTCGGACGGTTTTCGCCAGCCAATTATTTCGAATGTTCAGGGTAAAAAAGTTGTTTCCTCGGTTTCTCGGTTTTCGTTGTTCCTTTATGCGACGGAAACGGAAAGTAGCATTTCGGGTGACGGTCCCGGTCGGTTCGGGACAGTTTCTTTCGTGCGGACGTTTCGCCGCCTCGAAAATTGAACAACCGACCGGATAAAGATCTTTATGCAGAGCGAAGGGCTGAAATGCCAGCGGATCGTTAGACACCGTATCGAACTGCTACGGACATTTATAATTTCAGTCCGCTTTTGATGAAGTGAATTTACATTTGACCAGCCGCGCGCCGCCCCAACGCCATAAATACGCGATTTTATTCGCGGCCGGCCCAAGGTTTTACGGATTCCTGCTGATTCTAAGACGAGATAGTTCTCCTTAGCTGGATCACGCGAGTTTATTATAACAGTGGCAGGCACGATTGTTCGCCGCCGCGCCGATCCGAACGTGTCTGATAATCAAACGCTTGTTTGGCCCGAACCAACCACGACTTCCATATCTCTCTTGCAGCCGTATATTTTAAAAACACAACCGAACGTTTATATTTATTCCGTGTTAAATAACAAAAATGTTTCAAGGTGCCAGAAATATGGAAAACCATAAATAAATTGGTTTGACTGATCAGAAAATTTATTAATCCCTCGTTCTAAATTGTTTACTTATTTGCTGTTACTAATGTGACAACGGATTGTTCGATAGGTGAGTTTCAGAGTTAGTATGTTGAACATTTGTGTGTACAAATTTTCTTTTATTCATTTGCAACTTAATTTGGAACCTAATGCAAAATCTGATACAATAGTCAACATAAAACCAGAATAAAGAATATAACAACTCGGTTAAACATTGAACATTCAACTTCTCGTCTTCGTTAGTAATAAAAAGAATAATGCTGCATAATTATTTACTAAAACTTCTCTATCCTCTTTAACGGAGTAATAAAATCATAAAGTTTTGGAACTGGCATTAACATATAAGTGAGTCGACGTTCAAAACAATTTTTTATCTCCAAACTTGACCGACGCAGTAAAAGTTTTTATTATTAAACCGACCATACACAGTTTAATGGTACCAGACAGATCTTGAAAGTCACTATACCGATCTAAACAGCATCCGGAATTTGTCAATTCGCTAGTTTTGAACTTTTTCTATATCATTCTATAAAAATGTAAGTTTTTGTTGACGACAACTTTATAAATGACACTATCCGCTTAACACTAAATCTACGGAGCACTAAAAGTGCCTATTTTACACTTTTAAAGACGACATGAGTGTATCTATTAAAAATTGTAGCCATTTTTTAAATAGTATTTTTCCCAAAGAAATCAATCTGTTAAATAATTCCTCACGGATGCGTCCTCACAATCTCAACATCCGTAAATTAAAAATATCAGAATCCGCTATTTCGACGAGTCCCGTAAATCTAGTGTTATTAGTAGACAGCTGATGTTTGTGCAAAGCAACTTTTATAGACGAATTTTAAGTAAGTGGAATCAAATAAAAGCTTATTTTCAGCGGTAGTAGTCTTTGCGGGTCTGAAATAAAGAAAAATCGCATTAAATTCTGTCAGTTAAATTTTCTAGTTAGTTATTTCTGGGAAACAAATCGCAGAAACTTTTCCGGCGCCTAATATACATATTGTTGGCACTGTTATGCGTTATGCATATGCGCGTTGTTTCGGTTCGATTTGAGAGACAGGGTATTGTAAATCTCGAATAGGCGGGCAGCGATTACCATAGACAAGCTGCGCGTTGATTATAAACATAATTAAAAACAGCGACGGTACACCGTCCTTCTTTTAACATATGCAACCGGCTCGATGCTGGTGGTCCGGCCGCAGGACGCTGCGACCCAGGAAGCTTCGATCGTGTCTCAGCAGCGTCGCTATCGATCCCCATCGATCCCAAGCATCGATACGGCTACCGTTCGTCCCCTCGGCCGTCCCGCGACAAGAAAATGGAAAAATCGAGACGGAAACTGGTCCGCGGTGAACCGCTTTTTCGCGGAAGCGGCCAGGATTGCAGATAAGGAGTGACGCTACCTAGGACATGGGACTAGGTGGCCACACTTGTTACATTCTTATAAATTCTGCAGAAATCGCTTTCGTACGATCGAACAACGGTAACCATTTAAGAGCCAACGATAGTCACGTGACTTTGGCAGAGTCAGCAGGTCGATAACTGCTGTATAATTTCCGTTCACAGCCCATCAGCCATCGACTCAAGATCCGTTTTGGTCTTGATCCTAAGTCCGTGACTATGCTTGTCGCATTTTTTCCTCTGTATTATCGATATCATGAATTCTAACGCCAGAAACGTGCTTCAAGTTTTTGGCTTTATTTCGCAGAGAATCGAGACAAAATATAGTTCAATTTGTAGCCGGAGATATTTTTCCGGAAATTTCATCCGGAAAACTCTTTTACTCCATGGCGTGAAAATGCTTGGAAATTTTTAACGCTTATATTAACACGTTGACTGCCATGTCACCCATATATGGGTGACGGAATTATTTGTTTAGGCTTTAAAATGAACTTTTACGTTAATATATTCATTGCACCAAATTTGATTAGGATCTGTAAAGCCTAATTCCAAATTTCCAGCTTTCCCAAATTGTTTCGTCAAAAATGGAAAAATGAAATGAACGAAACTGGAGTATGGCCAATCCAAGGAAGGTTAAATAATTCATCGATTTCGTGAGCCAGTGAGTAATCGTCGTCCTTGGGACCATTTTGCCAAGCGGACGGTTCGGGACGCTTTTTTTTTCGAAATTACATGCTGTTGATTTAAGCGAATGTTGACTGCAGCAAGCAACTGGCCCGCGCGTAAATTGGACGTCACCAGCACGCAACGTACAGTCGCCCCCCACCCTCCCGAAAAAATGAATCATGCCCCCGGGGGGAAGAAGGGTAGGGAGGTGAGATTCGCTAAGGGGTCCCGGTCATGCGAGGTTACACACGTGTACCTCGCCAGCAACGACAGCAACGCCCGCTAATGACGCTCTGAGATACCAGCGATACCTCTAATTAATTCTTCCTATCTTCTCGATATACAAATGCCCACTGTTCATGCCGATTGCCAGGCCAATGTCGATGGAAGAGATTTATCGCGTTCCGTGACCAGAGGGTTGTCGGGAAAGGGTAGCTTGTGTTTTGTTAGTGATTTTGCCGAGGTTTTTCATGGTCGCGTATATGTACGTACGTGTCAAAACCTGCGAGACGATAACGCCGCACCGAATTCTGGAAATACCTTCAGTTATACGCTCCGTGACGATATAATTAACACTAGAACTACCGAGTAATAAATACGACCGATGTACATTGCTTTGTGATAATTACAAGACTACATTTATGCAAACCTCATACCACTTTTTATTCTAACACGTGCTTCACTAAAGAAGTTCATTCCAAAATTTCGGATGGAAACATTTTTATAATTTCAGTAATTGTGAAAGAAAAAATTAAGAGCCAGTCATTTTGATTTTGTTTTTCTTCTAGTATTGTCAAGGTCACCATCATTTCTTTTTAAATGGCACTTTGTATTTTTGACTCGGCAGTATTGTAGCCCGTATCAAGACGAATTCAACGACCTATCATACCATGACCTTCGGATCACCTTGAAGGCAAAGAAACGAAAATTTCAACAAGAAATTAGTCTGCTTGAATGGGTGATAATAACTTATGTTTATTAGTAAGACTTGAAATTACATTCAATTCGCAAAATGTTTTCACTCACCGAAATTTTTATTTCACATAAAAAAATGCTTGTTAATCATTTGTATCATCGTTCCCACTGAGCAAAAAATAACAAACTTGTTATACCATTCTATATGCACAACCAATGTTCATTATTATGGAGAGAGTTAATTAGACTACAAATTTTATTTGTCTCTCCAAACGAGAAACATTTAAAGAATTTCAAGATATTGTTGAATTATTTTGCACTCACCGAAATTTTTATTTCACATAAAAAAATGCTTGTTAATCATTTGTATCATCGTTCCCACTGAGCAAAAAATAACAAACTTGTTATACCATTCTATATGCACAACCAATGTTCATTATTATGGAGAGAGTTAATTAGACTACAGATTTTATTTGTCTCTGCAAACGAGAAACATTTAAAGAATTTCAAGATATTGTTGAATTATTTTGCACTCACCGAAATTTTTATTTCACATAAAAAAATGCTTGTTAATCACTTGTATCATCGTTCCCATTGAACAACAAATAACCAACCACCATTCCGTACGCACAAACTTGACCGTAATCGAGACGCACACCAGTTACTATTATCCACGTGTCAAAGATGGCGAATTATTGAAACCGCTTGCATAAATTATGCAGTTTACATTGAAGCTTTCAGACGATCATGTCTACGATGACTTCTCACCAGCTTTTAAAAAGTATTTTATAAAGTATAAAATTGCAGACGCAGGTTTAATGGGCAATAAATAAATATTTCTCTAATCGCTTGATCGTTCATTGTATTCGGACGGCAGCAGAAGTGTCAAAGGACAAAGGCCAGCAGGATGACCTCTTCACCGTGTCCGTTGCACTTTGTCACTGACCGGTCTCCTTTCAACCGGTTCCTAAAAGCTCTCCGGCGCCGACTTTAACAGCAATTTAATCACACCGTCATCGAGGGTAGGCGGGAATCGTTTGTTTGGCCCCCTATTAGGCAATAATAACCGGGGTGCGGCGGCTCGTGCCCGCGAGATAATTTATTCCCGTTGGAGGCGCCCTGGGGCCCCGCCACGCCCAGAAGCACGTTCTGCAGCTCCGTCGGCTCGTGCCGGTGTTTCTTTATGACACCAGGCTTTCGAAACGAGCGCGTCATAAACACACCCCCTTGTTCGAACAGATTTCGTCAAGAAACCGGAGGAAACGCGGTGGCAATCAAATAATTGAGCCGTCCCTGTCAACCTTGTAACAAGCAAGCATTGTTTCTGCCCTGCGCGAACAGAGCTCACTTTCCGTAAAGCGACAGAAAAGAAAACGATACTTTCTCGAGAAAATGGCCGTCGCAAATTGTCACTCGGACAACGTACACACGATGAGATTTTACTGGGTGTAAAGAAATGGCCTTGGCTGCCATAGGCGTATTCTACATCTTTGGATCGAGGAAGATCTGTCAAAGTTGACGCAAAATTGTCCTTGACCTTGAGTTTCAAGGTCAAATTTCTACTTACCTTTTGACCTTGACATTCTAGGTAACATCTACGGATCGACGAAGATCCGGCAAAAAGAGTTGCCGCAAAGTTGTCCTTGACTTTGAGTTTGAAGGTCAAATTTCTACTTATCTTTTGACCTTAAAATATCAAGGTTACATCTACGGATCGACGAAGATCCGTAAAAAAGAATTTTCCCAAGATTCTCCTTCGTTCAATTTCAAGGTCAAGAGATAAACAGAAATTTGATGTTGAAGTTCAAAGTCAAGGACAATTTTGCGGTAACTCTTTTCTACGGATCTTCGTCGATCCGTAGATGTAGAATACGCCTATGACATCCAAGGACGAACATTTCTTTACACCTTGTACAGATGACAATATGGCGTCAAGTTTGGTGTATGTAGTAGCGATCTGGAGGCTAACTTCTATCTGTTTGGATTGTTTAACAGCACAGCTCTTCGGGAATCTAGTGGAGGATATTAGAGTGATACAGCAAGGTTATAGCGATTCGCACTACATCGGTTAATAGTCACGGTAAATTCACGCGTAAGACATTTATCGTTGTGCCACGGTGTGTGTTGTTATCTTCGTAGGAATATTTCAAGTATTCCGTGCATTTAGGTTGTTGTATGGTATGTAGTTTTAACAATAGGGGAGACAGGGGGCGAAAGTGATATTGTAAATAATTCAAGCTCCGTTACAGCTATTATCGCAAATTTTTGATACATTATGCAAACTACTTTTCCAACATATACTTAAAGTCACATTTTCCTAATGACTTTCCTAGTCACTTGTTAAAATTCTGATTAATTATTTAATTAGTACAAAATACAGTGAATTCTCATTTCGAGTCAGTGCCAACCTTACAGTTTGGAGTCAGTGGAACTACCCACACCACCGCGGTGAGCGTACGTGCAACATCGTATCGGAGAAAGACATTTTCTCAGTCTTTCATGTCACTATCGGATAGTAGCCATAGGCTTATGACTAGACTGCGGATCTTCATGCATTTATGGCTTATGAAAATTTTCAAAATAAATCAATAAATAAATAAATTCAAAATAAATAAACTGTTCCCGTGAAAAATAGGATTTTATTTCATTTTATTTCGATTTAATTTGTCTACAAAAATTGGAAATTGCATAAACATCCGCTGTATACTTACGACTTACAGACGGATGTGACTCTTAGGTTTTCAGCGCGCCCTGTGTATTTCAAATGCGACGCTCGGCGAGAACCTCCAATTTCGTATAAGAGTCATTCACCAGAACGACGCAACTGACTCGTAAGGAGAATTCACTGTATTTGGGAACTTCACCAAATGCTGTCTCAATAGTTGAACGTATTACCCAGGATTTCAAATGTTCATCACGTGCTCCAATAAAAATTGTTAAAAAGTCCCCTTACTTCGTGTAATTCCTACCAATCGCAATTTTTGACAGTCAAGTCGTTTGGTCCAGTTTTAAGAAAGTTATTCCGATGTAGAAAGCGTTGAAACAAGCAAATAAGAGCCACAGGTGGGGTTGTAGTCGGTGAGCCTCTGTTATCCGAACCGGTCGGTTATCCGACCGGCCTTGCGGACCGCCAAGTGTTCGGAAAAACGGGATGCTAACGATGATCAGGCGAAGATTAGCGTTCGATCGTCTGGTAGGTAAAGTAGGAACTGTCAGGCAATGATCACCCGGTGGGCAAAACATGAACATGTCCTCCAAACACAGTTCCTTGACTCTAGCAATAAAACATGACGCCCTCCCATCAGAAACGTCTTCGTCACCGATGTAGTCCTCCGGTTGGGACCGGTGGAAACGATTGGAAAAAAAATCTGCTCGATCAGGACGAGGAGACGGGCGAAGGAGAGGGTAGGGGAGGGGAGGGGAGCGGAGCGGAGGGAGAACCGTGGCCGTAGAGGCTGACTGTTGGGGAAGAGAGGAGACTCTTTGATTCGGGCTGCGGCCGCGGTGCGTCCAAGGCCGCCTCGAATCTGGACGCATAAACATGCCAGAATCGTGGGACGTCACTCCCCATAATAACAATAAGAATCTGTCGGTCCCGTTCCCGACGGCGGTGGGCCCGATCGGGCCCTCTCGCTCCCTCGAGGGGGCCCCGGAGAGATCCCACGTGATTACGAGCACGGGAGCGTCTTCACAAATCACTCCGGGGCCCGCTCGGAGAGCGCTCCTTCCGTTCGGGGGCCCTATCCCCACCCCCCTCCCCTACCCCCTACCCCTCCGGAGAAGATATTCCTCTCTGACTGCAAGGGGGGCTCCTCCCCCCCTCTCCACCCCCAAACCCCCCAAGGGCCCCTCTTCTCTCGTTCGAGCGATGTCGCAAGCTATTCCATTTGCGGTGCGCTCCTGCGCAACTTGCCAATAAGTTACGTCCAGTAGCCTCGTTTCGCTTATCGGAGAACACTTAACCGCGACGCTGAGGAATGCGTGGGACGCGGATTGATGGGGGCCATGGACACGCCACGGAATGTCAGGGTTTTTCAGTTTGACGCGTGTTGCAATGAAAGTGTTGCTAGTGTAACCTTAGCCCTGAATTGCGCCCGGTTTTTCATCCCCCCGGAACCTGTGTCGACCATGCTCCCTCTCTCTCTCCCTCTCTATACTCCTTCGAGTCGATGCTATGCGATGCGCTGCGCTGTGCTGCGCTATGCTGCGCTGGCTCGTGGCGATTCGTTGCTACCACCCTCTCCGCCCCCGCCCCACCCAACCCTCCCGGAAACGAAGTTTACGAGCAATTTCGACTTGCTGCGGAAGGATACGCCGGTGGACAACATTATGAGACACCAAGAAGATTACCGGAATAAGGGCTTGAGGAGGGTGAACGTTTTTTTCTCCGGTACATAGGAAATAAGGCCGCTGCGTGATCCTTTTACCCAGAGCCTGCTGCGGCTATCAATTTCGAATTTTTAGAGCATCCGCTGGCACACTGAATGTGCATTCTAGGTGAAGGAAATATGCCAAATACCGAGTAAAACAAAATTATACAGGCCTACATCGATAGGGTTGACGCATTGGCGTGGATTTTTCAGTTGATTTTCCCGGTGGGTGAATTTCGAAAATGTCCTTTTGAGTGAGATGCGTGTCACCATGAGCAGTAGACGTGCAATTAATTTTGGCTTGATCGGTCGAGAAAGGAGCAGGAAGTTAGCTTATTTTTACGTGGTAATATAGGGCCACCACCCTCGGAAAAGGGATGATTTTAATGAATTCATAGCAGGCGTGGCTACTTTTGATTTTTGGGCCTACTTCCTCGTGAATAGTGTTGTTGGTTTTCTTAGTGGACTTAATAGAGATAGCTAATGAACTGGTTAGTAGAAAATTAGAATTGAGACGAAACGTTTGTGATTCTGGGTCAACACGGACCCGCCTGCCGAGGATTAACCCTTGGCACTCGAATGGCGAATGTAAGACACCACTAAAAATTGCTGTATCATTATTCAAAATGCTTTTTACATTATTAAATTACTAAACATTTCGGTATTGTACATACAACGTGAAAAAAAAATATATATAGAAGGGTAATATTCTAGGTCGCGGAAGAAATGATTCGTTTTGGAGTTAGAATAGCTTCGAGTGCAAAGGGTTAATATTGCTTTTGCATAAAACACAGCCATTTAACTGGATGAATGGACGTTGTATCACCAACGTTTTTATTTTACAATTGTTGAAATCATAAAAATGATTTTGCGAAGAGCGAGTTTAATTTCTTCATTCGGGAATATAAATAAATTCATTTTTACCTGTTCTCCAAACCAAGATGAATTAGTTATAATATTTGCAACACTAACTACTACTACTGAAGATAGGCGTTTCCTTATAAAAATTGCAACATTATTTGGATTTTCCGCGGTTTTTATGATAATAGATCCTTAAATAAGATTCTATCATTTTTCATGAATTAATTTTTATAATTCCAAGAATTGTAAAAAAAAACGAATTGACCTATGTAGTAGGTTTAGTTGTAATTGTTAAAACTCGGTGGTTTCGGTACTAATTGTATCCATAGCCGTCAAAAACGAGAAAAAAGAAGTAAGAAGAAATGTTCAACTCGAATGAAAGTAATAGAAATAAATAAACAACTTCGACTGACCACCCGTCAACATCAAAAGTTCCATAAAATTAAAGTGACTTTCTAAAAAATTAATCTCCGTCACCGTCCAATCGTTTCTCCTCCGTCTTGTGGTACCACTTAAAAAAAAAAACCCTATTTTCGAAAACAACGTCCGAGGCGCTAACTTAAAGTAACTTAAAGTAATAGATCAAAGTAACTTTCTAAAATTAACACTAGAAAGACTGAAACTTGGTATATACCTATATTGCCCAAAAGCAGTCAAAATTACTGCATTGTGAAAGAATAACTAATGTGTAAAGACATTTGTTAGTTAGCTTTTCCAATAACTCACTTCTATTCGACATTTCTTTCATGAATTTAGTTCGCAAAAAAAATAAAATAAACAACTTGTTAGAACAAGTATCACTGCATAAAGATTCGAATAACAAGTACTACTTTAGCTTATTGAGCAACTGCAACTTATCAAGTATACGCCCAAATCGACAATTTATCATGTACTTGTATGTTATCATGTGACGGTAATCGAAAAAAAAATGAAAAATGTTATTTCAATACAGAGCAGAACTGGTCATATAAGAAATTTACTCAATTCAATAATAAGTCATTTGATTATTTAAAATTTCCCAAGCAGTCAAAATGACTGCTTTTTATATATATATACCTATATTGCCCAAAAGCAGTCATTATATATATATATATATATTTTAAGGGGAACCACTAGACGGAAGAGGGACAATTGGAATGTGACGGTAATTTTGTGGAACTTTAACACTAGATTGCCCAAGGAAGTCATTTTGACTGCTTTTTAATTTCAATTAGAAAAACAATTGTGTCATTATATACATAATTGTTTTTCTAATTGAAATTAAAAAGCAGTCAAAATGACTTCCTTGGGCAATCTAGTGTTAAAGTTCCACAAAATTACCGTCACATTCCAATTGTCCCTCTTCCGTCTAGTGGTTCCCCTTAAAACAGAAAAATCTATTTTCGTGTCGAACAGAACGAAATTCGAAATGAAGAAGCACGGATACGAGAGCCCGGTTGTTTCGGGATAAATATTAATGCGTGGCACCACCACTTTTAATCTCCGGCGACGAGATGAAATAAAACGAAGCGAAAGGTTAGTCCCCCGACTCCCGCCGCCTAATAAAACATTCACTCACTTTATCCACTTAAAAAAGTCGGCTCGGAGGAAACAGAGGGATGAGACACTCGATTATAGCCGATCGCTTTGCCCACGACGCTGGGACACGTTCGAAGATAATATTGGGGGTACCGTCTCCCTCGGGACCAGTGCGGCGAAGGGGCGGGCGGGGAGGGGGCCAGGAGGAGGAGGAGGGGAGGAGGGGGCGGAGATCGCCCCCGCATAACACAGCGGCTGCATTCGACGTCGCGCCGCCGCGGAGCCAATTAAATAAATATTCGTTGACATCACGACCGCGTCGCTTCTACAAACTGGCCCTCTGCATTCGTCCAAAAGGAACTCTGCTCATCCTCCTTCGTCCCCCACCCTACCCTCCCCTACCCCCACCATCGTCCGTTTTGTTTCGAAGAGGTGATTCTGTGGTAAAGATACAGTTTATACCGATACCTTCTGGTCGTCAAACAATTTTCGATGCGTTTGCGAACGGTTTGGATACGGTAGACTTCAATGAAACGCGATTGAAAAATTGTTTAACGCTAAACCTACCACTGCCGGTCAACATCACCGGTTTGACTCCGGTTCGGAGTCGAATTCGTCTTGATACGGGCTATAATACTGTCAAGTCATACATACAAAGTGTCATTTACAAAAACAAAGGTGACCTTGGCAATACTAAAACAAAAATTTTTCTCGAACTTTCTTTTTATTGCAATGTATGGCCAATCGAAAACTGATCGACTTTTGTTGAAGATATTTGTCAGATTATCGCAAGTACATGACAAATCGTGAAAAGTTTCACGTGGGACAGCGTGTGTATACTGAAAAATTTTTAGTATTTTTATTTCTGTGTTCTACATACAGAAATTTTTCAGCGACGCCTTACGGTCGTGATTCGAGTGCTAAGGATTACAATTTTTACGGAATTATGGAATTGGGAAATCACAAGTTTCTCGAGAATGGGAAATGTAGTGTTTAAATTGTGTTTGGATCCACCGTAATTTCCCCCACTTTCGAGATACTGAAGAATCCTTAGGACTCGAATGGCGACTATAAGGCGTCATTAAAAACTGCTATGTCATTATTCAAAATATTTTCTACATTATTAAATTTTTGTTTGTATTTAATAAATTACTAAAGTTTTCAGTATTGTACGAGTAAATTCCTCCACTTTCGTATGTATAAAATGAACAAAAATATATAGAAAGGAGATATTCTAGGTTTCGAGGAAATGTTTCGTTTTGGAGTGGAAATAGCTTCGAGTGCAAAGGGTTAACCCTTACCGACTATAAGGCGTCACTAAAAACTGCTATGTCATTATTTAAAATATTTTCTACATTATCAAATTTGTTTGTACTTAATAAATTACTAAACACTTCTGTATTGTACTGAAGTATATACCATTTTCGTATGTATTACACGAAAAGAAGAAAATATATAGAAGGGCAATGTTCTAGGTCGGAAGAAACGTTTCGTTTTCGAGTTGAAATAGCTTCGAGTGCAAAGGGTGAATGGCTTTCGATTTTTCTGAGTTGGTTTTGGTAAACCGATTTTGACCACTGTGCGTCGGCCTGTGGTTCTTTGGAAAAATGTGCCCGAAAGTATCCGTAGGCGGACGGTGTACGCTGTCCGAGTCCTCTATGACACCCTGTCCTTTCCCGAAGGTGTCGGTAGATGTTCCCGGGACCTGGTCGTCGGGGACAAGCGAGATATATCGTCCGGCCGGCTGTTAATAAGACGAGACAATGCCGGGGCCCGGTGTGTATGCGTGTGCTTGGTCTCTGGTCTCACGAGAGAGGCCACGGGCGTTCATATGTTTATTAGCCGGACCCCGCATAAATAACGCGGCTATAAGAACGAGAGAAGAAAGGGTGAAAGGCGGGGCCCCGGGACGAAGGCCCTGGAGAGATCGGCCGAGTAAATTGTCACACGCTCTCTCCGTTCTGAGGGAACAAGGAATTGGGGTGGTGGGCCCAACAGGCCCTGATCGGCCGGGAAGAAAGAGGAGCGGGTGGAGAAAGATCCTATTCCAAGCTGGACTCTGCCCGGGAAGGGCTAGTGATGAACTCAAGACGCTTCGAATCACTTCGAACCACATTTAGATAATACCCCTGCCACAAAACCATTACCAAAGCTCATCGTTAAATTGTCGTTCTTATGCAACAATAAAAAAATTAGTAAATCAGGTGAGGAACAGTAAGACCATTTAAAGCGTTGAAAAATACTGTTTACTCGATACATGTCCAAAAGACTAGCCACTGACATATATCGTCCAGGACTTTCTTCAGATCGATGTCTCTCGCGGCAGTGGGGACAGTTCTGGGACTTTTATCGGCTAGGCATTTCGGACATATATAGAGTAAACACTGTACTTCCAATTCCGTCAAATTACAAATGTCTGTGCAGCTCCTCAAATCGATGCAATTTTTTATCCATAACAGTTTTCCTTGTATTCACCAGATGGTATTGCTGAATTAACTAAATTAACCTTTGGACGACAGGCTCCGGGTCTATCTTGACCCAGAGTAGCAGCATCGTCGTTCAATTACTCAGTCTCTGTAGATCCTACTAGATGAATAGGTACTCACATCCGGAACAATACATCTCCGAAAATTACCTTTAAAAGTATGTTTGGAAAATTGATAAATAAATTTAATTGTAATTGTACAGTAATTGGACAGTTCTGAAAAAGTGACTTCGAAGAGGTTTAACATACGAAGTTTGACTTTTTAATTACTCTACTGCGGATTCTATGCATGTACAAGGAAAGTGTCACAAAAATAAAAGACTTATAACACATGATGGGAGGTCATATTACTTTCAAATAATAAAAACTGTTAACTGTTTCCTGCGAACGACGGGGTAAATGTTTACGTTGCATACAAAATCCGTAGCTTAATAATTACTTCCTGGTGTGGATGTAGTCGCCTGACGTGATTAAAAAATTGTGCGAAAAGAGTGTGCAATAAGTGTACAGTCACATCTACAACCACATAAAATAAATATGTATAATTTCTCTTAAACAGTATGACTTTTAATTTATCTATAAAACTCATACTCAAATAAATTTTTCCATAATCTTAATAAAATCCTATTACAAATTTAATTGTCTAATGAAATTTCAATTCAAATAATTTCTTTAAGTTTACCCCGACAAATTTAATAAAAATTTTCTTACAAAATAGCATAATTTGTGCGTGTGGGGGGGGGGGTCGTATTAAGACGGGGACAAGTTCGAGTATGTATCAAGCAAATTGCTCGGAAAGTAACAGCAGAAAGAATCGAATGCCCATCACTAGAAGCGGACTGTCCCCGGACAGGGGGCAGACGGGGCCCCAAGACCCTCGATAGGGTGGGGAAAAAGGCAGGAGGGGAAGATGGACCGAGAACCGGGCCTACCTAATTTACCTCCCAGATAATGCGGCATAATTAAAGCAAAATGTAACGTCGCTGGCAATTAAAACAAATTTATGCGACCAAGATCCGCGATCGGCCGACCCGAGCTCCTTTCTGCCGGCCTTGGCCGCGTCCCTGCCTCCCGCCATCACTGCCGCGAGCCTCGGCCCAGGCATTATTATAGTTATTGCAATGATCGGGCCCGGCAGATTTCTTTTTCGACGAATCTGTAACAGGAAACAAGCCGAATTTCCTGCGAATCGATCAAGGGAGAAAGCATCGTTGATCGAGAGAAAATGGGGGACACTTAGGAGGAGGAATCATGCTTGCGAAGATCGCTGGCTATACCGAGATAACGAAAGCCACTCGATTATAAGACCCTTCCTCTTCGATTCGCCCCTCCCTCCCCACCCCCTCACTCTTAATTTAAATTTTATACGATGATTGAATAACCGATAAGAAGATCGCACGAACGTACTGGAACTGTATCTCAGAAAGCACTTGCGTGATTACGCTCGAAATGTTTATATTTATTAACGCTCTGCGATGCGGAGACATGAAAGTATGATTTTTTCGATTTAAATGCAAGAGAAATACATGTTTTTACGTACTGTAAATGTGTGCAGTTTTTATTCGCACTAATTGCGTATTCCACATTCCACTAATATGCAGTTGTAAATAATTGTAGAATAAATTTTGTGAAAAAGTGTTTAATGTATTAGGTGTACAAATTAATTCGTTGCACTTTATTCTTGCATTTGTTGATTATTCACAAACAATCGAAATACGTCCTACTGTTTAAAATAATCTCCACCACTTTATATGTGGTTATTCCGTTTTACAAATAATCACTGAATCTTTCATTTGGTGGATAAAAGATTTCGATTCAAGTTACTACTAATTGATTATGAGGACAATGAATTAATTTCTACACCTAATATTAAACTATAAACATTTTTATTATATTTATTATATCTTGCATTTTGTTTCTTTATTAAAATATTTCGTTGTGAATTGAATACTCAACGTGGCAGCGTAATGCTGGTTTAATAATTTTAAATAATTCAAGTTACTCGAACAATTTCAGACTTTAGAATATCAAAAATTAGTAACTGTTAGACTGCGAATTTTTATACAAGACAAAAATTTTCCAAGTCAATTGTAGAAAAGAGAAAGTAAATGGGGGAATGTATTGTGGGAAAAAATTAGAGAGACGGAAAGAATTTTGTGAAAATAATGTGATAATACTTTGAGAATTGAAAACGATCGACTAAATCAATTCCAAAAATAAGAATTTCGACACCGCTGCTTTGAAAAAGCTTAATCAACAAAAAGAATTGTTTCAAGATGAAAAGAAGTTCCTATCTCTATTTGTTAAAATTAAATTGCCTACTTGGATGTTCAGGTTGCATAAAAATTTGTATAGGTCTTCGCTGGCGAGGCAGAAAATTCAGCAACGTTAAAGGCCGCCGGAGGACGGTGAAAGGCTTTTCGAAGCAACCATTATATACAAAAAAAAAACTGTTGTACCCGAAAAAGGGCAAAGAAGAAAGGAACGAAAGATGGAAGGAAGAAGAAACTCCGTAAGAAGCAGTCAAACGTCGCATTTTCATTTCAGTTTGTCATCCCATCACGACGATCCGGTTTCTGTCGATCCTTTTCTAATGTTAGAGGTCCGCCACGTTTAATTGGTCGTCGATAAGATTCGTTTGTAATGTCTCTTGAATTTCATTCCTGTAGGTCATCTCGTTTCGTTTCTTTTTTTTTCATACTGTTCCATATCCGATTGTATCAACATTAACAGGAACATTTATATGAAAGCATTTCAACAATCGTAAACACGACAGTAAAAATTATTCCACGTCGCGTTCAATGATCTCTAAATTTCCATTAACAGTTTACTGAAATTTCTTGTTAAATCGCCGTGTTTATCGAAAATACGTGCACAGCTCGACTTTCGATTCTGTGCGTTTATGAGAAAAACGAAGAGACAAAATATGAAAAAGAAAAAATGCCAGAAGAATCTAAGAACACCATTGTTTTGAACTTATTAAAATTCTTGAGAGGAGAAAGAACAAAGTTTAGTCATTATAAAATCTACACACACAAGAATAATGTATACATTTATACATTTTATAAACCGCATAGCAATTTCAATTTCGAGGGTGTAGAAATTAGTTCGTGGCCGTCTGTGCGTGAGATAATTAATTACTCTCGAACAATTAAAATTCGTTCTACTCTCAAAAATAATCTCCACAGTGCTGTTAATCCATTTTATTAATGTGACGATCGAAAGATCCGAAATTGCGATAAAAGTGACAATCGCAGGAATTAATTGGTGCAGCTAATAATAAATTAAATTAAAGGGAGGACAAGGCTCGAAGCTCGTCGAAAGGAAATGCAATGATAATTTCATCTGTTTTCAATCGCTACGAAAGTCCCCTCGAAACCAGAAATCGCATGATTTCACAGTACCCCCGGCTGACAGAACAGCAAAAGGAGCGGCAGGTATTCTCGCAACGACCTTCATGGGCAAGAAACCGAAGTGCGCGAGAAAGGACGAAGAAAGAGGCAAAGAAAAACGGCAGAAGATCTTGAAGCTCCGTAAGAAAGCGATCTGACGTGGCCCGCTGTCCGAAAGACATGGCAACGATTTACCAATTCATTTTGCTCTTGCCATTTTCGATTTAAAATGACGCATGGGACAACAGCCGAGGGCTCAGAAAAACCTAACAAACTTACAAGGAGATGCTCACGAACAATCGTTTCAGTTTCAACCCTTTGTACCGAGGTTACCCACCCACGGAAAAAACTTTATTGCATATTCTATTACTAGACTGCCGATTTTTCTGCACAATAAACGTTCTCGTCGCAAGAAACAGAAAAAAATCTTTATTTAATAATTTTGGTTGATTCAAAATAGTATACGAACTATACAGAGAAACATGACTCTGATAATATTATTATGATATTCTTAGATTCTTCCGAGGGTTTCACCGTTTGGTATTTTGTTTACTAATTTTTTTATTGCGACACGATGGACTCGGACATTAGGCTTTAATTTCGGAAAAGGTATAAAGAATGAAGCAAGGAGATGCGAACAATCGTTTCAGTTGCAACCCTTTGTACCGAGGTTACCCACCCACGGAAAAAACTTTATTGCATATTCTATTACTAGACTGCCGATTTTTATGCACAATAAACGTTCTCGTCGCAAGAAACAGAAAAAAATCTTTATTTAATAATTCTGGTTGATTCAAAATAGTATACGAACTATACAGAGAAACATGACTCTGATAATATTATTATGATATTCTTAGATTCTTCCGAGGGTTTCACTGTTTGGTATTTTGTTTACTAATTTTTTTATTGCGACACGATGGACACAGACATTAGGCTTTAATTTCGGAAAAGGTATAAATAATGAAGCAAGGAGATGCGAACAATCGTTTCAGTTACAACCCTTTGTACCGAGGTTACCCACCCACGGAAAAAACTTTATTGCATATTCTATTACTAGACTGCCGATTTTTATGCACAATAAACGTTCTCGTCGCAAGAAACAGAAAAAAATCTTTATTTAACCCTTTGCACTCGGCGCTATTTTCATTCTAAAATTAAATTTTTCTTCCGTCTTAGAATATTTTCATTTATTCATACGAAACTGATCCCATGTCCACATATAATATTTAAATGTTTAGTAGTCTATTAAATACAAATTTTCTAATGTAACAAATATTCTGTAATATTTTTTGTAATTTCTTTGAAATAATGCCATAACAATTTCTAGTGGTGCTTCAGAGTCACCACTCGAGTGCTAAGGGTTAATAATTTTGGTTGATTCAAAATAGTATACGAACTATACAGAGAAACATGACTCTGATATTATTATGATATTCTTAGATTCTTCTGAGGTTTTCACTATTTTGTATACTAATTTTTGTATTACAACACGATGGGTTCAATCATTAGGCTTGAAGAATATGAAGAATGAAGCAAAAACAAAGAGTAAAATGTTAGACATGGTGGGGAGGGGTGTAACGTTATTATAGGGTTTAAAAACATTTTCTATGATATTGTTTCCTCGGTTTTTGTAATTAATAGAGGGGAAACAATAAATCTATTTATTTCTCCGTCGTGATAGCGGAGGACTGATGGGTATCAATATTAATAGCTGTGCTATGGGACTAGTCCCATTACTACAGTTGCTGTTTTGCTGGATATGACAAGCACGGCCGGGCTGGTTCCACCGGTCTCCCCATATACGTTAGGCCGTAACCTCCATATACACAAATACAGGTGTAAAGGTGGATACACTGTCCGCGTGGACATCTCGCATTCTGACGGTATCAAAGTCTGCACATCCAACAAATACGGTCATAAAGCAAAGAATTCCTTGTACGAGGGGCCTTATTTTGGGTACCCGTGAGGATCAAAACGATTTGGCAGTTCTTGCTCGGCGAAGTGGTGAAAACAACCACAGTTCCCTAACTATACAGGATTTTATTCTTCCCATTGCTATTCCCCTAACAGCAATATATTTACGAGTAAGAAAATTAATTCGATTCAAACAAGATCGTGAAGAAAATTGACATTAAAATGATAGAAAATTGATATCAATTTTTTAGATATTAATATAGAGAGGCATTAATATAGAGATACTAATACAGAGAGATATTAGTACAGAGATATTAATATATTTGTAAAGGTACTTTTCGCAGATGTAGTGTTCCGGATGTATCTATTCATCTGACCCACACAGACATTTGTAATTTGATCGCGTTGAAAGTACAATGTTTACTCTATACAGGGTGCGGCGCAAATTAGTCCGCACGATTATTTTGCCCCTTCGGATGGTCGGACAGAAAAATGTTTCTTACCAAAGTTAATCAGTATTTAACCAACAAGAAATTGCAATATCTAAAATTAAAAAAAAAATAGATTTCCAACAAAAAATCAAGGTCGCTGTCATATCTTTTAATGGAACTGGGTATTTTTAACTTCATAATATTGTAGGCGACGTCGAAACGAATTCAACGATCTGCTATACAATGACTTCCAAATGACCTTGAATGATAATATCGCCATGAATCAATTGCCTGAATATTTGAAATCTGTCCGACCATCCGAAGGGGCAAAAAAATCGTGGGGACTAATTTGCGCCGCACCCTGTATATGTCCAAAATGCCTAGCCGATAAAAGTCCCAGTGTCCCCACTGACGCGTGATATACCCTCTGAGGGGCCAAGAAGCTCGGAGAGAAGAATAGTATCTCCTGGGCGATATATGTCAGCGAGTAGACCCGTGTTTTCGACATGTATAGAGTAAACACGGTATCAGCTTTCGAAAAGACGAAAAGTTCGAACCGGTTCGGTGACATGAAAATCGTTGAATTAATACCAGGTATTTTATAGGGACGGGCCACCGTGGCTCGGAAGGTTAATATCGAGTCGCGACAGCGGATACTGTTATCCGGACAAAGTTACAGCCTCGATTTCCCCGATACCAAAAAGAGGGTCCCCCCCCCCCCCTCGAACCCGCCAATAAATCCGGTGCTCAGTGTCTCGTTCCCTAACGATCCAGATCGGTAACTGCACCGATCTTATTAGCGACGCAAGCCCCTGACAAAAAGAGGGCTCCGCTAAAGAAGCCGGTTGCAAGCGAAATTCATGCGCAACGCTGAAAGAAGAAGAAGAAAAGGGGGCCGCCGCTGCCGCGGTCGCTGAAATATCCGTAGATAAATTGACGTCAAATCGGATTTTATTGCAAGAGAGTGGGAGCGCCCGGACGCGAAGAAAGGTGATAGAAAACAGGTCCGGTCTCGCCTCGAGCGAGCCACAACTATTTTGTGTTTTTTATCGGGGTTCCGACGCGCCGCTATCGCTGCGCCATCTGCCTGACAAACCCGCGCCATCCTCATGAATACGTCATATCTATTCTTTTGCCAACCAGTGAGCGCGGGGGGAGTCAGGGACCATAAACCCGGACCTCACTCCATCGGTCCCCCCACACGAGTCCCACACAACCTCGCCGTTTCTACCAATTCGGAATTCGGAGGCCCCGGCCGTGAGACTTCGACCTGCTGTAACCCCATCGGCGTCGCGATCTTGCGTGCTCTGCTACCGGGTCCCGATTGTTCACCGAAACCGAAAACCAATCTCTCCGTAACCGGCGTAATTTATTCCCGTTCGGAGCATACGTCGCTTTTGTCCCGGACTCCATCTTTCATATCGCTGCGGACGCTATTACACTCCCCCGACAGTAAAACGGCTGCTCAAATTATCACAGGGCACTTTAAATATTAGGGGTACCCATGAGGGGTATCAGTCGTTCGCAAACAATTTGTTTTGCCTCTACAGTTTTCGAGAAAGCACAGAACCTGTGTTCGAAATATTCTAAAAAGTATAATTTCTTTTTACAACCTAAAATGACCACGTCCGTACCTTCCGAGGATCATATTCGTCTTTGCATACTTTTTTCATTTTCATGCAGGATTTAATGCAACGGTAACGACAAAGAAAATTTCCGATGTTTATGGAGATGTATATTGAAGGTCGACAAGTGTAAACGTTGGTTCAGGAGATTTGCTACTGGTGATTATGATCCCTCTGACAGGCCTCGAAGTGGACGACCAGTTCAATTTGATAATGACGGTTTAATTTAGGAAATAAAAACTTGAATTGACTACAAAGTTTGTTTTAGAGTTCAAAATAACTTATGGGTCCCAATAATGAATGTGTGATTTCAATTCAATTCGCCAACTGTCATTTATTTAAGTGGGGGGATACTTATGGGACTCCAAATTTTTAGTCTGTACATTTTTTAAGACAGTCATGAATTAGAAAAGTTTAAATATATTCAAAATAGTATATCATAACTGTACTATATTATAACGAGTTACTTTTATTGTAACTAGATTGTATTTTACAGAGTCGAATACACTGAAAATGCAAAACTATCGACAGTTTATAATTGATGCACTGAATCATTGAACAGATTCCAGTAAATGCATATTCTCGAAGAAACAGTTTTCCCATGCATTTTTAAAACCAGAAAACAATCAGCGTTAACAAAGTGGTTATACAAAATCGTCGAAAGGGTCAAAACAACTAAACAGTTTGGCAAAATATAAACGAAAAAGGTACAACGATCGCAATGAACAATCGAAAGCGAAAATATAATAGAAGAGAGGAACAGAGGGTTACCGGTGGAAGCACAGTTTGTGCAGTGGCCTAATTGAATGCAGCACAATCTAAATGACGTCGATTTACCAGGCCACCACCCCTATAAGGAGTGTTAATACTCAGCGTCGAGTCGCGCCACCTGCTATAGCGAATTTTTTACGGTTCATTACCCCTCGAACAGTTTGTTGTAATTATCATATCGTTTTTGCGCATCGATTTACCACCATACATAATTCAAAGTATTATACAATTCAAACTATGAAATAATTCAAACAATATTATACTGACATTAATTGGAATGTAATTAATACGTTGTCACTCCCTTATGTTCTGCTGCAATTATTAACAGGAAGGACTACATTGTAAAAATTGAATTATTACTTTTGGTTAAATGAATTTAGAAATCGCTATGTTTGCTCGAATTTTACCTATAACAAATTTAACTTCTATCTATCAAAATTAGGTGTAACATTTTTCTTTTACAATCTTTTTGTATTTCACTTCCACGGACGTAAGGAAAATTCTTTTGTGCAGGAATACAAAACGCACCCCTGGTGTTGTAGTGAATATTTTAATATTTTATAATAAGTATACAGTCACATTTCGTCAAAATGACGGGATCTAATACTTTTAAATGGAAAATACTTTTAAATTAAATGAAAAATTTTAATTTAAAATTATTCAGATTCCAAGAATTAAGAATTATTATGATTTTTCGGGTACATATATTGTTTTTAAAGTATTGCTATGAAAATCGGGGTAGCTCGTTCTTGTTATTCTCATAAAGTAATGCCAAATACTCACTCTTAGTGCTCGGTAAGCCTAGCGTTAATACTAACAGGAAAGAAGAGGTCTACCGTTCATTATAGCCGTGGGACAGATCCTTTCCTCGGCAAAAACGTTCAGGTACAGTGAAAATTCTTTAAGGGCTCCTTTAAGGGCTGAAACGTTGTTTGATGAAGGTGCGTGGAACAGGTAGGCGGAGGTGAAATTTCTTCGCCGCAGGTGTCAAAACCGGCGCCGGCGCCTGTCCGCTCGCACTCTTTTTCCGGTTCTACCTGGACGATCAGCCCGAACAATCGTTGCGCAAAAATTACAGGCCGTAAAGTGATTCGAAACAAAAGGAAAAACCGTTCGCGTCGAGTGCTAATGTTCCGAGCGTGTTTGCTGTTCGTTTAGCGAGTGTCTGAATTTCGCGGTCCACAATGCGCACGCAAATATGCGTTTTGCGACGTACCGTGTGATTTCACGCGTGTTTAATGTCACTCTTGAACACCGAGCAAAAATGTATCCATCGAATTTCCCACAATTTTGTATCCCATATCAACGAATTTTTCTGTCAAATTTATCGACAAGGTATTTTTGAATAATTTTCGTTGAACATTCTCTAAAAAGGTCACTAGATAGAATTAAATATAATTAATTATAATTATATTATAGTTGATATGACACATTTGGGACATTGACATAAGGGTTCTATTGAACATGTGTCCCAAAACATCTGAAATTCCCGAAAATGATATAATCACAGAAATAATTCATGACTATTGCATACATATTTCGATTCGCTTGAAACTTGACCTGTATAATCTAGAGAGTCACACCAATTTACAATGTTAATAATATTTCTGTAAGTATTGTACAATATACTTATTATAATAAATAATTTCATGGCAAGTGTTCAAATACTTTCGTGAGTATGTACATCAGGGCCTAACACTCTCAGAAACAAATTGTCGATAAGGTGGAGTGTGGTATAAGTGCACCCCAGTTTTTAGTAAGTTTGACTTTCAACCCAAATATCTTGAATTTGTTCTATAATTTGACATTTATTGATATCAACGAATACTTGAGTTAATACTCTTTAATCAACATTGGCAATAATGCCAATTCCACTTGTATATTTTAATTTTTTAAGAAAATTGTAAAAAAATTGCAACAACTGTGCAGTTTCCCAGAAAATGGGGCAGGTGCACGATCGACAGTTAAAATCTGTTTGATGCCTTATATTGTATGCTACGAGGCAAGAGCATAACTATTGATATACAGTGGCGTGCAAAAGTTCCCGGCCAGATGGTTTTTGCTATTTTTGTTTAAAAAAAAAAGTTTTAAGAAATTTTTATTAGAATCATATATAAGGGCGTATTACGTGAAAGGATATTACAAAAAAAATCAACGCTAATTATTTTTCTTACTTGTTCATTGCAGAATAAGTAAATTAATATGTTAAAAAATTTCCGGCCAGTGTGTTTAACGAAAAAATTATGCTTGTTTTTCATTGTGTAACAATTTTGCAGTACATTATTTAACATGTTACAATTACTATTTCGTAGCCATGCCTTTTGCAGCAATAACAGCAGCACAGCGACGAGGCATGGACGTAGATCTGGCCGGGAACTTTTGCACGCCACTGTATATGTCTGCTACAAAATGCTTTTGGAGCAAAGCAAATAAATAATATAAATAAATGAATACAAAGGGATTAGTGAAATAAGATCAATATAAAAAGAATAAGAGTCCGTATAAGAGTCTCTTATATTAACCGCTTGCCCTACAATAACGAGCCAGACTCGTCATGAAGATTGTGAATAGAGTCTAATAAATGTGAACGTTATTAATTTCCTTTAAATCGAAATAAAAATCTATTTTTTTGTAGTTGATATATACTCTTCGAGGAAAGTGTAGACATACAATAAATATAAACTATCTTTTTTTTCTATGAAATTCTGAACGATGAAGAATTTCTAATCATTATAATCAGAAAATAAATAGTAGTGCAAGGGGTTAATAAGAGTCCGTTTATGCACTTACCCCACTCCACCTTACTACTATCTGAGTTCCGTAGAAACAAGAGTGTCAGGTTTTAAAATTAGAATATGAAGTGCACGTAAGTAGATGGCCGCCGCTGTGCATAGAAAGCTTTAAAAGGACTCATGGTTCCCGGGTGGCTGCCGAACAGCCATCGCCACCCTGTAAGAGAGCCGGGAACGCAACCCAGAAAAATCAACAGGGAACGTGCTTTGAGCAATAAAAGTGCATGCAACGGCCGGATCCTCGGCAGCACCTGAAACCCTCCTTGGACCTTCTCGCCTTACTCCCCGAAAACCGCCCCTCTCCCACGGAATCGTCGATACTCCTACGATCCACCTGTTCTCCCCCTCCGGGATCGCATGATAGAGTATAAGCGGACGCCTCAAAGCAGAACCTGCCGGGTAAAAGGAGTCGGGACGGAGCTCTCGAAGATTAAAGCACGCTGACACCTTAAAGACGAGCCCATAATAGGCCGATATACCTTGGCGGAAACGAGAGGGGCCAGCGAACCAACGGACAGCTTTTTCCGGGATCAATGGGAACACGGCTCAATGCGCCAGTCTTTCGGCTTCTTTATTGTTCGAATACCTCCGAAACATCGATTCAAAGATCCCGCGGTTTTCGGGCAAAACATCCGGCCGTCCTTTGCCGCCATCGAAACCAACCAGATTAGTCGATTCCTTCGATTCCGGCATCATTTATCCGGTAAACCTTGCTTTCTGACCCAACGTTGTCAGCCTAAACCCGGACAATTAATAGATATGTATGTACTCGTCGTACATGCGTTTATTTGTCGACGTGGCTGCAGCCATTAAAATCTCACAGTAATAACTAGACTGCGGTTTTTTATGCACAATAAAAATTGTCTGCGTCGATTACAAGAAATAGAAACCAAGCAGAATTTTATTTCTTCACCTGCTAATTTTAATAGATGAGAAATAGTATTTCAAATTTTTTCAATTTTCCTACAATTTCAAATTTTATCTACTCAATTTTGTCATAAATGCATAAAGATCCGCAGTCTAGTAATAACCTTAACAATGATTCTTTAATTCTCAATCTTGCTAGTTACGTGCCAAATATCGACCCCGGAAATTCTTACAAAATCAGAGTAATTCAATTAATGACACAACACAGCTAGAAATTTAAAATGTATTATTGCTGATGCTGTCTTAACCCGTTTGAATTCGAAACAGTCCAATAACATTCGGTTCAGCTGGACAACTGATAATAAAAATGAACTTCTAAACTCAGTCAAAAATCAAAACTGTCAATCATCTGTGACTGGCGTGGCAGTCAACGTGTTAACACTTTGAACGCCAAACAAGAAAGCTCAAAAATTCCACGAAATCAAAGTAAGTTATTTGATAAAATAGAAATTGAAGGTGGTGGTTCTCCAACTTTCTTGCGTTTTACAGATCCTAATCAAATTTGGTACAATGAGTATATTAACGTAAAAATTCATTTTAAAGACTCGACAAATAATTCCGTCACCCATATATGGGTGACATGGCAGTCAACGTGTTAAACAATTCTCTGTAGATTTACTGTACGGTTCGTCCACATAACATACAATGTTGAACAGTTTTTGATCGCGTTATATGGTTCACTGTATGCACTGTTACTCAAAAAAAGTGTAGACTTGAGAGTTCAAATAGACACAATTCTAAAATAAATGCACAGACATTTTAAAAATATTCAAGACGCGTTGAGCAAGCTATGCACGGCTCTGAGAATCTCGGTGAAAAGTGCGAGTAAACATAAATGAAAAGATTAACGTCGCGAAAATCTGAAAAGAAGTCGAAAAATGGTGGAAACGCAACCGGAGCAGACATAATTTTGATTTCATTCGGAACGGGTTAGAACGTTCGGAACGTTTGACTGTGTATTGAAAATTGTGGTGTAATAAGTTTTTCGGTGGATCGGTTAAAAGAAAGGCGAAAAGTGCGAGGCCGCGGCGGTCCTTGTGCAGAACCGAATACCCCTAAGCTCGCAGCATTTCCCCGAGCGGCGCTATAAAAACGCGCGTAAGCGCGACGAGAATACAATCGAGGATCGCGAGCGCGCAGAGTCGGCACGGGTGGGGAAGCCCGTAGAATATTCACGCGGCATATAAAATCATAGAGACACGAGTGGCTTGCTATAATAATGCATAAGGGGGCGGAATCGCCGGTGACGCAGGCCACGCCTCCCGCCGGCCGTGCTCCTAGTGGGAGAACCCCGGGCGCAGGAAGGGGGATGAGTTGAGACGAAGCCTCGAGTGGGGAGTTACAGAAACACAACTGAAGCTGAAGCAGAAAATCATCGCGAGCCCGTCAGACGGAAATTCTCCCTTTTCCTTCGGAGTCTGGGGGGTGGGGGGGCGTGTTTAGCCGAGAAAGAGCCGATAGCTGATTAATGTATCAACGATCTGGCTAAATAACGAAACGCGTAGAGCGTTTTACTTTTTTTTCCCGGTTATCGTCGAAATTATTCTGTGCTGTTTCTCGATCGTTTTGTGCATTCTCGAGAACTGTCGCGAGATACCGTGCGCGTCGATGAATTAAGTGTGACGCGTGTGAGCCTCTAGCTGCAAAAAAAAACGTATTTCACGGTTGGTACTCTCTAGAAAATCGCTTTCCGTGCCACTTAGGGCACACGGTTTCCTGTATGTACATGGTCGCATTCCTGGCACACTTTTGTGCGCACCGATCTTAGCCGTTTTACTAAACAAATCTGCGTTTTGCCAGCTATGGCTGTAGGGTAGATTGCAGTTGATACTGGTCACGAAGCACTCCGCCTTGAGAATCCCAGCTCGCCGAACCGAAGACAAAAGTACGCTAACATCTTTCTCGGAAAATCACGGCGACGAGGAATCCGAGAATCAACGTTGATTCAACGCTGGAATCGTTGCACGAACGGCAAATATTTTTGCTAAGATCAGAAATTAATTTTTAGACTGCGGATCTTTACGGAAAATAAAATTCTTTCTATCTAAACTGCAACGAACCGGGGCGAAATAAGATTCTAATTTCTTTCTTAATGTGTTTAACAGGCAACAATTGTTGTATCGTTAAATATTTTTGAAACTAGTAATTTATTAAATACAAACAAATGTAACAATGTCAAAAATGTTCTGAACATTTTTTCATGTTACACATACGGAAATGGCGAAATTTACTCGTACAATACCGAAATGTTTAGCAATTTATTAAATACAAACAAATTTAATAAACATTTCAGTATTGTACGAGTAAATTGCATCATTTTCGTATGTATAACGTACAGAAGGGAAATATTCTAGATCGGGTTTCGTTTTGGAGTTAAAATAGCTTCGACTGCAAAGGGTTGACAGATTGAAAATAATATATAGATATCTTGAAATTTTTCGAATATTTTTACCGTTTTCAATTACACTTACTCCGATAAATGCATCAAATCCGCAGCCTACTCATCGATCAATAACTCCCAATATCTTCCACACGAGGAGGGATCAGTATATTTTTCCCACCATTTAAGACTTTCCGAAACGCCGAAAATATTTTATATTTACGCGATTGGTTTCGTTCGTGCTGGAAGAAGTATTTGCCCGCCCTAGTCAAGGATCTTTAACACTAAACGTACCGAGCTACAAACGTAACAGGTACATGTTCCTATTGCAATGCGTGCTCTACCAAAGATATTTATTGAATCATGAAAGCATCTTTATAATTTCAAAAATTGTAAAATAAAAAATCTAGAACCGGCCACTTGACCGGTGGTGGTACGTTCATGTGTTAAAGACATTTTCACTCTGGAAACCCGTCGCTTATTATCATTCCTGCCCCAATAAATGAACAATTGTTTGACCGGTCAGACGATTCGCATTTACGTCGTCACGCAAGGTATCTAGTTGACGTAACAGTCGACTGTCTTCAACTCTCGATCGCATCAAGTTCGAAGCGAGAAAACGATCAACTCGCAGGACGTTGAAAGAAGCTCTCTGCACACGTGTCGAAATATGCGGTCAGATAATCTGATGATAATGCGACAGCCGATGAAAAACATGTTGTTAACCCTCTCACGAAAATGCTCGATTGACAACGAAAAAACATTTCGGCGATGCGAACCGAAGAAAAAGAAGAAGAAGAAGAAGAAGAAGTTGCAGCAGAGCGTCCGTCGACTATCGGCGGGATCGAAGGCGATCGCGTTAATAATTTTCGCATAATCGGGAGCGCGCAGGCGGAATAAGAACGGGAAGTGGATCGGTCGGCGTCGGCGTCGGCGTCGGCGGCGTCGGCGGCGGCAACGGCGGCGTACGAATACTTTTTTTCCGGGCTCTGTACTCATCGAATTGATTCAGATTCATGAGTACACATTGAACTTGATCCCACCCCTGGCCTGGCGAGCCGTCGTTCGGTGTTCCGGTGGTGGGGGCGTGCGAGGTCTTCGGTGGGGGTTCCGCGTGGGCAATGGGAGGGGGAAAAGCGCGCGCAGGCCTATCCCCTCCATCCCCACCAGGGCGCGACTAGGAGCGCAGGAGAGGGGCGTCTCGCTGTCAGGCCCAGAGCTGGTCCGTCCGTCGTCCGGCCGACTCGAGGCACCAGAGTCGCGGATTTCGCGGGAGAATATAAAACCATAAACATACATTATATATATATATATATACATATACATATTTATATATGTATATATATATACATACATACAAGTAATCTCTCGGTGTACGTACGCACGCAGTACGGCAGGCGGTCATCAACAGGAGGCACGCATAAAAGCGAAACGCGTTATACGCACGCGGTGTGTCCCGCGTGGACAGACGGACAAAAGTCGCTCCCGGTGACACACGTGCGCACACCGGTCTGTGTGTGTGTGTGTCGGTGCTTCAAACCTAATTTCAGTGTGTGACAGAAAGCTTAAGTGAGAACGGAGAGCGAAAGGGAGAGAGAGAGAGAAAGATTAAAATAGATATATTTATACGCATATACGTACAATATACTAGACAGAGAGAGAGAGGGAGAGAGAGAGAACCAGTTAGAGAGGGAGAAGGAGAGAGAGAGAGAGAGAGAGAGAGCGAGAGAGAGATAGAGAGCGGTGCCACGTGCCGTTGGAGAAACTCGAGAGTGCGCGGTCTTCAGGATGGGTCGAGTGTGTTGCTGGCCGAGTTGAGAGGAGCGTTCTTTCCGCATGGGATCGTTCAGGAAGTGGATTAGCGCGCGCAGGGAGGTGCGGCTCCCTGACAGTGTCGATGGTGAAGTACAGCAGTGAATCGGTTGCTCTGCCAGCGAAATTACCGAGTGCGGAACCGGAAACGACGCGGTCCTCGCGACGGCGTCGACCGATGACGTGTCGTCGGCCCGTCTGAGCAACATTGTCGCCGACTCGGCCGGGAGGAAACCCGCACAGGACTCGCCGCAACCAAGGATCAACAGGCTAGAAGGGATGTCACGGCGAAAGCAGGCTCGTCCTAGCCGTGCCCACCTCGAGGAGGATCTTGTCCAGGGGCCTCTGCTGATCAACGCCGTGGGAAACGTGAACGAGACCCGTAAGTGAACACGCAACGCCGCTATTCTTCTAAACGGGGGGAGGAAAGAAATGAGAAAAGTGTGCCCGACCCGGGCTGTTCTGTGAACGTAGATTAGAAGGTCAGGGGCTGGAGATGATAGATGATAGAGGAATCGAAAAGTGAATCCCCCGGGGGGTGATATCCCGGTCAGAGTTAGTTGTGCACCTTGTTGGACAACGGAAAGTGTTACCAGTTTCCCTTCCGCTGTTCGCTCAGTGATCGTCATAGTCGAGAGTATCAGACAGTGTGTCGTCTCGCTCATGTTTTAGTGCTTGTCGCCTGGTGTCTTCTTCGCGGAGGAAAGACAACGTCTGTCGAGAGATTTGTCTCTTTTCGGAGCCGCGTCCCTGAGAACCCATCGGGAAACGTTCGACGATAACGTAGAAAGTTTACCTGACGTATCACTTTCGAGCGCCCCCCGCCCCCCTCCCCTGATATCTGATATCATTCATCTACGACGTTCCCGGCCTTATCTCGAGCCGAGGATGATTTAAACGAACTTTCTAAAATATTCCTCGGATAAGATCCGTTTCTTCCCGTTGCGTGTCAAATTTAGCGTGAACTGTCCCGCGAGAGAAGTCACCCGGGGGCTCTCCTCTTCCAGTGAAAGTGCAGAGGGGGCTTCCCTCGGGAAAGGTCGTTCGTTCGGGCATTTTTTGGAAACGGGAATTCCTTGTAGGAAAAGGTTTTTTCTGCTCGCGGGTTTCGAGCCGTCGCGCGTCGCGCGATTCGCGGCCGTCGGACCTCTTCCCTCTGTGCCGCCATTCCCTCTGTAGCTTTGCGAATTTTCTCGCCGATTTCTACACGCTTATTCCCGCCAAGTTGTACCGGAAACGAAGTCCCTGGCTTCATGATTCACGATTTTTCCTATTCGTGGACGATGCCACGGGACAACTGTTGCCTTGGTTGTTGGTAGCGTTTAACCCTTGGCACTCGAACGGCGCCACTAAAAATTGCTGTATCGTTATTCAAAATATTTTGTACATTGTTAAATTTGTTTTTACGTAGTAAATTACCGAACACTTCAGTATTTTACGAGTAAGTTGAACTCTATCTTCATATGTATAACATGAAAGAAAATATTCTAGGTCGGAAGAATTGTTTCGTTTTGGAGTAAAAATAGCTTCGAGTGCAAAGGTTTAACGCTAGAACTACCGGATAAGTCAAAACGACTTGCTCCGAATTTATTCTTTTGGAGATATTCAAGTCATAAATATGTTTTCATTAGAAAATTTTTCAACAAACTTCTTTATCGAAGTAGACATTTAAAGAAAACTGGTACGAAATCTGAACAAATGCAATTTTGATGTTATTGTAAGGCAATGTATGCCGGTTGCTTCTGGTGCTTGGTAGTTCTAGCGTTGATTGTGATCACGGGCGTTTCGTGGCTATTTAGATGCGTCAGATTTCAGGAATGATGGACTGATTCGTTGCTGTTTTCTGATTTTTTAGAAGGAATTCGTAGAGTTTGAGGCGTGTTAGGGATTCTTCAGGATAGCTGACGATATTTCCTGCAGATTTTTGTCTTCGTATTGGCTGTAGAATTGGGCGCAACGGATCAGAGGAAAACGTACGGCGAAGAGACAGGTTCCTCAAGCGAAGTGCGATGACCTGCTCAAAAACGCAACGAGTGATGTCACTTGCCACCAGTTTGGCAGTCGTTGGATGCGTTTCCGTCGCAATCACTTTGTTTATTGCTCGGCTTGGTTCTTCGAACGAATTTTCACACGAGGGAAAATAGTTATTGTTTAGAGGAAGTCTTTAGAATCGACCAGCATTGGTGTTAAGCTTAATTGTTGGCGAATCTTCCATGCTCCAATCGGTCGTCTTGTCTCTTGAGAATATGAACCAGTGAATTTTTAGTTGGGGGAATATAATTGTTTAAAAGGAATATTTGGAATCGACCAGCACTAGTATTAAGCTTAATTATTGTCGAATCTTCCGTGCTCCGATTGATCGACTAGAATACTTCCAGAATACAAAAGAAATGAATTTCTACGTGAGGCCAAATAATAATTGTTTAAAAGAAACATTTAGAATCGTCAACCATTTGTGTTACACATAATTGCTATCGAATCAACTATGCTACAATTTCTGGACTATTCCTTCCAGAATACAAAAGAAATGAATTTTTGCACTAGGGAAAATAATAATCGTTTAGAAGAAATATTTAGAACCGTAAACCATTTGTATTACACTTAATTGCTATCGAGTGAATCATTCCCGATTGATTCCGATTGAATTTTTAAGAAGTCCTCAGACTTTTGTTAAGCTCAATTGTTGTCGAATCGAGCTCTTTTAACATTGCACCTACCACCACTGTTCGAACGATCGGTTTCATACATGTTACTTTACAATAACTACAATTGTAAACGTCGTTCCACCGAAAAATAGTTAAATATACTTTTTTGCTCACGCACAATTTATTTAAATAAGTTTAATCTTGTCACTTGTACAAGGCAACACACATACACATGCCAGTCACGCTTGGTAGGTTTAGTTTATTTCCGGCATGCAAGAAGACTCGTTGTTCTTCATCTTCGTTCTTCAGTATCAACCATTCCGCAAGTTTTGTACACAGATCGAGCCGTCCATGATCTCCGCATGTTGCAAAGATGCGTTCGAATGCGTTTTGTTCTTTCGATGATGGAAACGTTTGCTTTTCCTATGGAAACCATCCTCGCAATTTTTACGCCTTTTCAAGGAATTTTAATCAACAAGTGGCGAGCATAACACGGATATTGAATATCGATAGGAAAGGAACTTCTGTCACGGACATTTTCGTGTAACGAAGGAATCATTGTTCTGCGATTAGGTCTCGCGTGTGTTCCCAAGAGATTCGATAAACAAATATCACCAGGGAATTTGAGTAGACTATGATCCTTGCAGTCATGCTTAACAGTTCTTCGTCGAACGAATCCCGTTAACGCTAGGTTCACGGAGCACCAAAAGCGATTATTTTGCATTACTTTATAAAAATAACGTGCTACCCACATTTTTAGCAATATTTTTAAGATAATATACAACCAAGGAAATAAATTTGCTAAATAATTTCTTTCACGTATGCAGAGTTAGAATCTTAATAATTTTATATTCAAAATATTAGTACCCGTCATTTTGACGCAATATTTTTAAGATAATACACACCGAAGGAAATAAACTTGCTAAATAATTTCTTTCATCTATGCAGAGTTAGAATCTGAATAATTTTATATTCAAAATATTAGAACCCCTCATTTTGACGTAAACCTAGTGTTAATATCGCATTCTCGTTTATTCGCGTTATCAATTTTATTTAACAAGTCAAACGCGCAGGAACAATTGTCACAGAAGGTTATTCTGTCGATTATAAGTAGACTGCGGATTTTATGCATTTATGACAAAAATGGGCAAGCACAATTTAAAGCAGTAGACAAAATAAAAAGATTTAAGGACACCAGGGTCCTTAACTTAATAAAATAATTAAAAGAGGAAAGGAATTTTTATTTCGCTCCCGGATCTTGCAATCAACGCAAATATTTTTTATTTTGCATAAAGATCCGCAGGCTAATTATAAGCAACTCGAACGCAATATGTTCTTCTGTCGATTCTGAGCAGCGCAAGAATTCGATGTTCGAATTGTAGGTGTTTCGAATGGCGGAGCTCTATTCCGCTTGTACCACAATCGATGCGTTTCACAATCAGTTTGATGGAATTATTAAGCTCTTTTACGTTCTCCCCGAGCCCGGCCAAGTTTCAGGCGGCCTTCACCTGTTAGGAACAATTTTCCAGTCACGAAGAAGTTGCGAATATCGCGAGTAATAACGTGAAACTTTCATGAAAACATACAATGCAACGGAACATTGAATCACGCGCAGCATTCGACTGAAAATAGACAATCTAAATTACGAACATGTTTCCAAGAACACTCATGTATCGTTGCATCAAACAAGTATCATATCTGCATGCTCGGATCCAATCGAAATTATAATTCGATCGAAAAGTATATTCAAAAAGTCCGAGTTACCTGTAAATTTATTTAGGAAATTAAATAATCACCGTTCCGGATAAAAGTGCGCCTTAATTAAATCGGTCTTCTGTTCATTTCTGCTCCAAAAAGTGAAACCTTTTAATTGCAGTTAATTGTTTAAGATAAACTCTTCGAGAGTGTTACGAGTTATAATTTCCTAAAATTACAACGTCAAAGATCAAATAACTTCCTCCATTCCTGTTAACCCTCTGCACTCTGCACGAAAACGTTCTCAATGCACAAAATGAAGAAAATTGTATAAACTGGAAATATTCTAAATCGGAAGAAAAATCTGGATCGATGGCAGAGACTTGCTCCGAAAATCAGTGTGCATCGATGATGGATCGAATAAGGAAATTGATCTAGAATTGCGAAACTTTTGCCGTAGTTTCCCGGAAAACTGGATGTCGCAGTAATCAAATATCGCAGCAAACGCGAAAGATCATTGGCTCGCGCAGTATCGACGAGGTTGTTGCAAGAAAATCGGTCCATTAATTGATTACTCGGACGAGTCCGAAGCGGCGAGATCCTTTGAAATCGAATGCCACGCGGGAGGAGAAAGAGAAAAAAAAAAGGAATTTCTCCGCGTGAAATTTCACAGAACCCTCGTGAATCTCCAGCGGCACGCAGTTTGAAAAGAAACGCAGATAAGAAACGCAGGATTGAATGAGGCCAATGATAGGCTTCGCATGATCGTCGCGCTTCTTGTCGTCCGCCGATCCCGATATTTATCATATCGGATTGCGGGCGAACTGAAATTTGCAAAAAAATTCTGACGTACCGGTCGCGGTTTTACAAATACGTTAACTAGCCTGCGGATTTTTGTGAGAAAAATTAGCAGGTGCAATTGAAAACGGTAAAAAGAGTTTAACAGCGATTTTTAACATGCGAGAATCATTAACGGGCAACATAAATTTTTACTTAGTCCCTGTAGATTACGATTTATGTGTAAACATTTTATTTTTGCGCAAAAATCCGCGGTCCAATCGCAACCGTTGAAGCGAACTTGAAAGTAGCAACTGTGGACAACGCTAACGGGGAATTTTGATTTTCTTATTTTTATTTAAAATGGTGATTGTTGAGGGAGAAGTTAACGACAAAATATCAAGTCGTTCGAGAGTTTTGGAGGCACTTAATTATGAAAGCCACGAGTGACGACAGGATAAAGACATCGTAATGAGCTATTCTTGTCAACTAATACTAATACTAATGTATATATATTAGAATAGATTAGAGTAGAATTATTCAAGAATTTGCTTTCCATTTCATTAGATTACGGTTATGAATAGATAAACCAAAACGAAGAGAAATTATTCTTGCGCCAGTTTTTCGAGACTGCACGATATTCGAGTGCAGTTAAAGATAGTTGAAATATGATTTTCAGTCAATAAAATAGCTCGATGTGTAAATTAGAGAAAGACAGAGATTTCTAAATTATAACAAATAGTTCTAAATATTAAAATCTCTTTAATTTTGCGTAATGTTTTTTAAAGTGACGATAAGTTCAGCAACAAATTCCAGCACGGTTTGGTTGCAGAATATATTTTATCCGAAACTGCTATGTGAATAAAATAATAAATTATACAATAATTTGAAGAAACCGAATTGACGCATTCTTCGATGTTGGAACTTTGTAATTGTTGCTTTGTTATGTTTTCTAGAAATCTAATTTTTAGAAAGGTATTTTCATATTTTATCGCGGATTATTATCAGAGAACGCATCTTATGCACAGCATGAGGACACATCAATGAGTCACGACAAAAAATTCAAGCGATAAGAGCGCAGTTCGAACAAAGTTTCCGTAAACATTCGTCAATTATTAGTTATCCGGCCCGGTCACATCGATAAGCTATATCAACGAGCATAGTGCACTGTACTTTACCGATTTCCTATGGAAAACTTCTTATCTGCTATATGCGGTATAATCCCGAACACGTAAATCCGAAAACACATAAGAAACCACGTGTCCGCGCAGTGCATGATTTTATGCATTTATTGTTTGGAAATGTAACATGATAAGTAGACCGCGGATTTTAAGCTAAAAATCTTAAAAATGGGTAAATGAAATACACAACAATTGAAAGATTAAGAGCACTCAAGAATATGCATACTATTTTTAAATTATCAAAGAAAGAATTTAATTTTTATCAATTAATTAATTTTTTTGTTCCCTGCTTGTTGCAATCAACGAAGAAAACTTCTATTCTACACAAAGATCCGCCAGAGCCTACCGATAAGCAATTTCACACTCTACAAAATTAAATGCCATAATTTGAATTGTAGCAGTAAAAACATAAAGGAATTCCATTAATTACCGCTAAGAAGATGGGTAGAAAATTTCGAAATATTGTTACGACGTAGCATACACCTGCCACGAATTATTTGTATTGCAATCGTGAATGAGTTTAATAATTCATTACCCGCAAAGTAGTGGTAGCAATGCGAGTACTTAACGGACAGATTTCTTGAAACGATACCGAGCGTGCTTATGCGAATCCAGAAACTTGTGTGTTTCGGTAGAGAATTATGTTATAAAATTGAAAATGACGTCCACGTTTCATGGAAGCAACTCGAACATTCTCATATTTTATTCCGAGCATGTTATGCAAGAGTCCTGCAGTGTTATACACGGTGTCCCGAGGTTCAGCGATCGAACTTTGCCAGTGTGCCTCAGCCAGGTGAAAATAAAACTGAAATGTCACGTATCGAAAAGTTCATCAATGCTTTATTATCGAAAATAATGTGAAACGTAAAGCTACGTATAATTATGTACACATTTCGAAGTGTCGCGTCCTCTTTTGTCAATACTGAGTTGAGTTTCGAGTGCTATTGAATGTATGTTTAAAATATATAAATAATATCTCGGATTATAAACACGTACTTGGCATTCAAATTGACTTACTCCGTATGAAACTACGAGAAACCTGCGTGCACATTTTTCAGGGGCCATATTTTCAACTAGACCGCGGATGTTTACGCAATTTTCGTAGGCAAATTTTAAGAAAGAACTAAATGAAAATCACACTTAGTTCTGTGGAATTTTATATTCCAGCATTTTTTGAAAATCTTCAGAAGTGCACAAAGTTCCGCGGTCCACTTATAATTTTCGTGTGAAGCATTTATATGGACGTTGCTGGTAAAATTTTATCGCTAAACCTCGGGTCACCCTGTGTAAGTAAAAAAGTATTTAACAAATCATTCTAACGAGACGTTTGTTACAGTTGGAATAAAACAAAGCGCAGTTTGCATAACAGTACGGTGTTTATGCAGTGGTTTCTCTATATATGTCGCCAAGGCCTGGACGATAAACGTCGCGGAATTATCCCCATGAACCGAGGCCTTTACAGCTTCGCTGTCCTTTCCTACGTTCGACGTGGATCAAAACGTTATCTCCTGGTCGATACATGTCCCTGGCTAGACCCGAGTTTCGGACATGTATCGAGTAGACAGTGTAGCACGATTAAAGGGCTGGAGAAGACCTTTTTGCGACACTTGACCGCTCTTTTGCGGAGACAAAGAGTGTCGCGTATGCGACGGGTGTCGCGAAACCGTGACTGAAAAACTGGCATAAAAAATGGCCCGGATGGAGGTACCGTTACGACGCGTGTCGCAATCGAACTCGCGAATCCGTCGGTGTCGCTACCAAGTTGAAATCGGCTCGCGGCGAAACAACTTAATTCGCAAGTTGACCGATGACAACAACGATCTTACAAATTGTCCTGATCGACGCAGAAATTCTGCGCGAACGAAACTGTTGGCGAACTGTATAGCTCTTTTTACCGATCCGTTAATATCAACCGTGTGGATTTGCCCGGGATTTCCGTGGAGGGGCGATCTATCGATCGGTGGAGAACAGATGGAAGAAAAATCGGTTGAATAAGAATCGCACACACACACAGAGATACATACACACATACAGCACGGGGCCCCGCGATCCGCCGTGTCCGGTGCTAGAGTTAAGCAACGCTGTCGGCTATTTATTTCATTCTAACCGTCCGGTTTATGCGTTTCTCAATTAAACGATAAACAGAGATATCGCCGGGCCCCGGGATACGAATTGCTGAACGTCCGGGGCTCCGTGTTTCTCGATTAATCCTCGGACGCCGGCGCGCATCCTTCCCGCCTTTTTCACCGCGGCCGCCATTCGTAATGGCAAATTGTCGCGAAACCAATGCGCGTAACAGTTTAATCATATCTCGCGATAGCAAACGATAAAGCCGCGATAAACCGGCCTTCCGAACGCCCCGGGACTTCGCGGGCACTCGCTCTAACCGCCAAACCGAGAATTGTTTCTCCGCGGATTCTTACAGCCGGAATTCTAGCTATTTCACCAATGGCTGACGCAAGAGCTTTCCAAAATGTCAAAACTGTTCCAGAACTTTGCAATTCTTTTCATTTTCAACAGAGAATTTGTGACAATCTTATAAATCACTTCTTACACGTTAGACTTCCAAAAGAACAGAACCGTCTTCACGGTCTCGATATCGTTCAATTTTTAAACTATTTTGTAAACCACTTCTTACACGTTAAGCTTCCAAAAGAAGGGAACCGTCTTCACGGTCTCGATATCGTTCAATTTTTAAACTATTTTGTAAACCACTTTGTACACGTTAGACTTCCAAAAGTACAGGTCTCGACTTTATTCGATGCAAACAATTTTGCAAATGGTGTCTTGTACAGCAGGCTTCAAAAAAATTCAGAATTAATTCTTAAATGGAATTCGAACAATTCTATAAATTGTCTCTTACGTGCGTCGTTCATTTTTACTTATAGCAGTTTAAACAATTTTGTAAATGACTTCTTGTACAGCAGGCTTCCAAACAGCTAAGAATTCATTTTTAAGAAGGAGTTCGAACAATTCTGTAAATTGTTTCTCACGATATTTTCGTGGATTTTTACTTACAGGAGTTTAAACAATTTTATAAACGGCTTCTCGTTCGAGGAGATTCCAAAAAGTCAGAATATTTTGTGGATCGCTACTTACGCGTCGGTTTGTTTATAAATTCGGAATTATTTCTACGGTTTCGGCGTGTTTAATTTTTCCGGAGAAATTTGAACAGTTTTACGGAACCGATTCTGACATGCGAGGTTTCTCAAAAATTTCGAATTTTCCCTACGAATTCAGACAGTTTTATATAAATACACTTCTTTTGTGCGTGAGGCTTCAGAAAATTCAGAATTATTTCTACGAATTTGACACCGTTCATTTTTGATTTCATAAAGTCGCTACCTAAAACTTGAAATTGTTTGTACGATATCATCATTATTAGGAGGTTGAAAAGTTTTACAAAATGGCTTCTTGCGATTCCTAGTGTCGCATAAATTATTTCCCCAAACTGAAGTAAAAGAAGCTTCACCATACATATTAAAATGTATAATGATTTTTAGCGACTTTGGTCTTCAACATGAAGAGAGTAGTTAATATAATTTTGGAGTACTTGACAAACGTAAAATATGTGGCAACACTTGTATTCCGAAAGGACCACCATTTTATTTCTACAATTTCACCGGGTTACATGTCTACTTCTTAGATGTATATTTTTATTGTAATTTTAATTTTTTTTTTTTTGGTAGAATCTACTTTTGTTTCGCAAAACAATAAATGGAATATTTATATCTGCATAAAACACGTTATTGGTGTTTTTTGTTTTTATTAATTGCGACAACGCAGACACAGACAGTTTATGTGCTTTGTTGGGAATTTTTATAGAGCCGCAAGATATAATAACCTTATTAAATACACCGACAGTTATGCACTCGTGTTACACCGAAGCGATATAATAAATATAAAACCGATAATGATCGTAGTAACGCTCTACATATACTAAGAACGTGTAAAAAGAACTAATTACAGGAAATAGATTATCTGAAGGATTACATTTTGTATAATCACCTAATTGTTAGTGTTTATCATAATATTATTTGTAATATAAACGGATGTGTGTTGGGAAAAAATATTCTAACGTGAGCAGTATTTAGAAAATAAATTTACAGCTTCTGTTATCTTCCTCGTAAAAGGATCGTTTAAGAATTTCAGAATTTCGTTAAATTTATGGAGTTATGGTGTTTCGTGTCGGCAAACGAAGAAACTGTACAACTTATAGTTGAAATTCTTGGCATTAGCATATCTTCCACGATACATCATACGATATTTTCTATTAATTTCCATACATGCACTTTCTAACACGACGATCTTATCATTTTAATCCTCAAATAACACCATTTGGAAATCTAATTATACATACGGCGACGAAACTGTTTTTCATGTTCCGCCGTGACGATTTTTATAAATCTTACCGATTCAAGGTTTTCGTAATCGATTCCCACGCCGAAATCTGCTTGGCGTGTCAAAGTCCGTTTTCTTGGACGGCGACAACCGAAAGTCGCGTGAAGAAACCCTCCAAACGTTTACAATTTCTCATTAGCGGGGACATGCATTATGGATTATATTATAATTAGAAAACTGAAAATTAATAAAAGATATCGTTACTGATTTAAATCGTTCCATGAATAATGAATAAGCACGCGTTATGTTTGCTCGATGTTACATTTCCTTTCCTGCGATGATATTCGAAAGGATTGCCGAGAGTGTGGTTGATTTTTACACAACAAAAATAATACTCAACACTAGGTCCACGGGACTCGTCAATATGGCGGCTTCTGATATTTTTAATTCACGATTACCGAGTATGTAAAGATGCAGCCACGAGCAGAATTACTTAAAAAATTTATTTCCTCGGGTGTATACTATTTAAACAATTTGGACAGATGCGCTCTTGTTATTTTTATAAACTAATTGAAAAAATAGTCAATTTTCGTGCTCTGTGAACCTAGTATTAAAAGCCAAATGATGGCGAACGGCATACGAATAATTAAATGATACCCTAATGATACGTAAAAAATCGTTGTAGGATTTAACGTTCAACGATAAGCTGTAAATTAAACGGACAAAATTTGTCCATGCTCAAATATAATGAGTGAGACATTTGCATAAATATTGAACCGATCTTCGAGAATCCTCGAGAGTCACGAAAGCTCTTCGGGCCGTGTTTTATTGTGCCATAAATTAAGGGAATTATAAAATTTTTATTCAAACCACGGCGCCAAGCAACACTTGACCGATCGGCGAATCGTTAATATTTTTTCGCACCGAAAGGCCTCGTTGATGCGTTCACACCGAATTTTCTACTTTTTTAGAACGTGTTCGAGACAGCGTGACAAACTAAGCGAGAGAGAAAGGCGCGGGCACCACGATTTTTCTCTGAACATGATCGCGCTGCCTCGGATACTTATGCCTGCGCGCGCGATACTCTTCATAATAATCGTTACGTTAGTTCGGTGCAAAGATAATTACGGTTCTCGTCAGTTTAAACCTCGGTCAGTATTCTCCCGAGACGTTTATTTAGTCAGTTTAGTCAAACTTAGTTAGTTTATTTTAGTCAATTTAGTTATTTCGCTTCTAACTGTCTTTCGTTAACAAATTCCACTGTTCTGGTATTTATCAACACGTATGCAGCAGTGCTGTAGACTTTTGCAAAGTCAAGGTGCATCTCACAATTGGTCAATTTAGTGTACTCTGGGAAAAATGATTTTTTCACTGAGCTAACATTAGGTTCGCGGAGCACTAAAAGCGACTATCTTGCATTACTTTATGTAAAAATAACAAGAACGTGCTGTCCACCTTTTTAGCAATATTTTAAAAATAATACGCACCCCCAAAGAAAGAAATTTTTGCTAAATAATTTCTCGTGTACGCGTCCTTGGAATCTTAATAATTCTAAATTAGAAATATTAGAAAAGACCTAGTGTTACAAACGAGTACGTTAGTTGGTAAATTTTAAAAAATATATAATCCCGAGTAAGAAAAGAGAAAAGAGTACCCGAGATTGTTGTAATTGTTAGAAAAAGCAAATTGTTACTGGTCGTCCGAGATCCAACGATAACCAACCAACGGTTGCATTGAATCTTTCGGGCATGAACAGCAACAGATAATTGTTTTTAAATAGTTGAGACATTTCCAATGTCTTTGTGACAAAGGCTCGTGAAGCATCTGCCATAGTTTTTCTAGGGTCGATGTTTTGACCTGCCGCAATAATGCCAATACGGTCATACGGAATCCAACTATGGAGCTGTGCCAAAAATCCAATAGTGATGTTATCCAACTTCTCCAAAATAAAACTCGAAGAAATACAACGACGGCCTGATGGTATGTCGGAGATGCAACACCGCATAAAGATCTTCGGATAAAATGGCTGAACGAAAACGCGAAACCTTTTAACATTTTTTCCAAAAAAGTTCCACAGGAACCGATATTTTCCTACCGTCCCACACTGTCGCGAATGGCCATTCTACGTGGAAAAAAAATCATAGATCGTTTCATGGTTCTTCAAACCGATTGAAATTTTCTGTTAGGCCATGAAATGCGATTCAACATATGTAGAACCTTTAAAAATAACATTTATATTGAAAAATATATAAATTACAGAAACAAATATAAAAATAAATACAAAATATCATATTAAATAAATATAACAATAATATCTAAATACAACTATATAAAAATAATTCTTCGCTAATATCGCTAAGTCACTTATGGGATTAGACGGAAGTTCTTGTTAAAAGTAAATCTAACACACCTTTCGGTAGCGAATTTGTATTTTTTTTTTTTTTGCGGTATTACCCTATAATAATTTATAATTGGGATCAGAAGTAATTAACAGCATTGCTATTAAGTCGTAGTTTGTAGATACACGCGAATTCTAAACCTTCTTTATGGTCTTTGTTGCGAGTTTCTTGAGCCTCTTCAGACATCATTTCTTTTCTCAACAACTTTTCGAACAATAATGTAAATATTTACTTATGCTAATATGAAATATCGTGCATAGAAGCTCAAAGATTCATATTTATTGTTCTGACATAATTTTCTTTAGAACAAATATAAACGTACTATTTCGTGGTATTAAGGTTCTGAGTTTTGATTTCGATACTTATATCGCTATTGATTGAATTGTTATGGGTACAATTAGGCTCAGTAAACGTTCCGAAAGAAGAATATATGAACTAACGTTATGTCTATATTCTGACATGACTTTTGTCCACCTAAAATGTCCATTCGCGACACAGTGCGTCCGTCTTCCAATTAGGGCGGGTTATAGTAGATTCTACTTTAATATAGTTTTGCTGTGTCGGGCGACAAGTCGCCGACAAACGAATAGAGAGAAGTTGCACGGAGTTCGCCGGTGTTGACAACGCGTTAAGGGGGTGTGTTGGTCCCGGTAATATGTGTGACAAGCGACTAAGCACCGTCTAACATCCGACTTGACTGCATATTAATAGATCCTAATATACGCGTCGACTCGGCATCGTTACGTCTACCGTTTGTTCCGCGAACTATAGAGACTATTAGAGCGTAGACGGTTCGACCGCGTACAGTTTTCTGCATTCCAACAACAAAAAGTTCCAACACTAACAATTCCCGGAATCGGACACCGACAGGAGAATTAGTTCTGCTCGATACGCACCTATAGTCGTCCGATACTCTTCACGTCCTACTGCATAGATCATGCCGACGCTCTTTCAGTTTGTATCGTTAGATTGCGGATTTTTGTGCCAAAGAAAAACTATCGTTGCAAAATATCATAATCATCCTAATAATAAACGTAGAAAGTACGGTACGCTCCCTTGCAACGCGGTCAAAAAATTGTTTAACGACATCGTATATGTATATTCTGTGTACAGTATTTTTAAACTACTTTTTGGTACATTTATTGTACATTTACTAGAACGTAAAATGCATAAAATTGTCGTTGCAAAATATCATAATCATTCTAATAATAAACGTAAATAGTACGGTAGGCTCCCTTGCAACGCAGTCAAAAAATTGTTTAACGACATCGTATGTGTACATTCTGTGTACAGTATTTTTAAACTACTTTTTGGTACATTTATTGTACATTTACTAGAACGTAAAATGCATAAAATTGTCGTTGCAAAATATCATAATCATTCTAATAATAAACGTAAATAGTACGGTAGGCTCCCTTGCAACGCCGTCAAAAAATTGTTTAACGACATCGTATGTGTATATTCTGTGTACAGTATTTTTAAACTACTTTTTGGTACATTTATTGTACATTTACTAGAACGTAAAATGCATAAAATTGTCGTTGCAAAATATCATAATCATCCTAATAATAAACGTAAATAGTACGGTAGGCTCCCTTGCAACGCGGTCAAAAAATTGTTTAACGACATCGTATATGTATATTCTGTGTACAGTATTTTTAAACTACTTTTTGGTACATTTATTGTACATTTACTGGAACGTAAAATGCATAAAATTGTCGTTGCAAAATATCATAATCATTCTAATAATAAACGTAAATAGTACGGTAGGCTCCCTTGCAACGCGGTCAAAAAATTGTTTAACGACATCGTATATGTATATTCTGTGTACAGTATTTTTAAACTACTTTTTGGTACATTTATTGTACATTTACTAGAACGTAAAATGCATAAAATTGTCGTTGCAAAATATCATAATCATTCTAATAATAAACGTAAAAAGTACGGTAGGCTCCCTTGCAACGCGGTCAAAAAATTGTTTAACGACATCGTATGTGTATATTCTGTGTACAGTATTTTTAAACTACTTTTTGGTACATTTGTTGTACATTTACTAGAACGTAAAATGCATAAAATTGTCGTTGCAAAATATCATAATCATTCTAATAATAAACGTAAATAGTACGGTAGGCTCCCTTGCAACGCGGTCAAAAAATTGTTTAACGACATCGAATATGTATATTCTGTGTACAGTATTTTTAAACTTTTTTTTGGTACATTTATTGTACATTTACTAGAACGTAAGATGCACAAACTTTTTCTCAACAGGGTCTGTTTTACTGCGTTTTGTACATTATTGGAATATTTTTACTGTTTCGAATTCGTTCGCTCATTTTGCAGAGTGAAATAAAAGTTTGCATAAAAGAAAATTGGCTATTTATAGAATTTTATGCGAGTCGCGAAATTTAGTTGCGAAGCGGTGAAAGCGTTAAAAGAATTTAAAAATACAGTTGAGCTATGCCAAATTCATTAAAATTATTAACACTAGGTTTAGTAGACCCGTCAAAATGGTGGACTCCGGAGTTTTAAATTTACAATTATTAAGAGTGAAAGGAAGAACTTTTAAAGAATTGCTCGATAGACTCGCTTCCTTGAGCACATATTTTATATTTTATTTATTGCACAGATTTTCTTACTTGTACAAGGCAATGCAAAGTACTCACTTCCAGTGCTGCGTGAAGCTAGTGTAAAGAAAATAGCTAAACGCTTATGCAGACGGTGTTTATTTTGCATACAAATTCGCAGTCTATACGGCAAATGGATTCGACCGGACAAATAATTGATTAACAGAGTCGGTTGCAAGTCGCTGAATGTTGCATACAGCGACTTCAGCTCGCGAAATGATCGGTAGAAAGTGGCATCCCGGTTGCAGGATGCGCTGCCCGGTTGCATAGTAGTCGATAGGCATCGGTCTACTTTGCAAATCGGCTCGGAGTAATAATATACCGGGCGTATCAGCGGGCAGCACGGACTAATCTAATTTGTAAATCGACTGTTAGCAGTTTAGTTTCCAAATTGACTTACAGTTATAACCTAATTTACATGTCTGCCGATAACAGTAACTTTATTTACATATTGACTCGCCGCGCCGGCAAAAACCAAACCGAGCGATATTGAACGTTCGTTAGAGACGCGTTGAGTCACCGGCACCGGAAGAGACGCGATCGAACGTGATCTCGTAGATCGCGGCGATCGATCGCTCGGATTCCAACTATTTCAAAATGCCGGCAGCACCGAGATCTTAGGCGAACAAAAGGAGAGATTTTCGTGCGGTGGTGGGCTTTTCTTCGGCAGTGGGAGGGGTGGGGGGGGAGGAGGGATTATTTACGACGTCGCGTCGTCGGTCATGCAGGCATTCCGAACGTTTCAGAACGTTACGATTCGCGCGAACTTCGAGAGCGATCGGGCTTATCGGGCCGGCGAAATACACCGGCGGACAAAAGAAAGTTTCGAATTGAAATTTCTCTACGCACGAGTATTCAAAACTTCTTTTCTTCTTTCGATGGCAAAAAGAAGTCTTTAAAAGTCTTTCGCACTGTAATCGGTAAAATTTGGTTCGTCATCTGTTATTGGTGTGCACACACGGGAGGAGCAAAATCATTTTCATAACACAGAACTGTATGGTTCCGTATAGCGTCGCATAGTATTCTCGCGTAGTGTAACGAGGAGAACGCGAGTTTATCGCATAGGAAGAGAATAATGTTCGATTATATTATAATTATTATATTATTACCGAAAAATGATTTTGGCGTCACGCAGGAATTCCGAACGCTCGAAGACGTTGCGATTCGCGCGAACTTTCGGAAGGGGGTCGGACTTATCGGGCCTGCGAAATAAACTGTGGCAAAAAGCCGAGGAGAGGATCGGCCGGAGAAAACCTCCCTCGCGAGAAATAATTGTCCAGCGAAACTGTGCGACACACACGCACACGCACACGCACACGCACACGCACACGCACACGCACACGCACACGCACACGCACATACACGCTCTGGCCCACCAAAACCAGTTCCAAACCGTCGTAAATTAATTGCTCGGATGCCTCGTGTGTTTTTCATCCGTTCGCGAAACTCTCTCGCACACCGGCACACCGCCGCCGACATTTTCGTATTGTCTCCTCTCCTTCGTCTTCGTTGATTCGGCGCCGATGCTCTGCTATTTCGGAGCCGCAATAGGCATTCGCGAGAAATATGCAAATGCAGTGTGCGAAACACCGGCGCCGGCTCTCGCAAATCAACAACCGGCCCGGGATCATCGTCATGCTTTTGGTCGATGATCCCAGGTGGCTATTGATAGACCGATTTATCGTGTCACACGCACGCACACCGTCTCCTCCTGCATGCACCGACACTGTGCACACACACACACACGCGCGCGCGCGCACGGATACGCGTCTCTCCGAGCCGGGAGAAAAAAAATCGAAATTTTCGACCGCACGCAAGAGTTTCAATACGATCGACCGTCGAGCAACTAAATTGTTTATTTTTGCGCGACGATAGCGACTTCGATAAATGCTCGTTTCAACCATAACTTCGTTTCTCTGACTTAAATTGTTAACCCTCGGACAGGGCCATTCTTATATTCATAATTCATGATGTTCGGGATTCACTGTTTTATTTATCAATTTTTTGAGACCCATTTTAATCAGTACTTCTTGTGGGCTAGTTGATCTATTAATAAAATATTGTATATATTAAATGACGATCTTGATGCTGTGGGTCAAATTCAATAATTTTTGGTTTTGTTGATTAAATTGATTTGATTTTATGGCATTTTTGGGGCGAGAGTTTAGCAGGTACACTGATTATTTATGTTCACTGTATGTATATCCATATGTATTTAGTTCGTTTCGTTGCTCACCTTCATTATTGAAATGTTCTTTTGTTTTTAAATAGAACCTAACTGCTTTACAAAATATTGAAATAATTTAGACTAATCGCATGTAAAGTACAGTTTGACTAGTTTCATGTAAATTACGATATGATTGACGTCACGTGTGCGTAACCGTAGTAGAGGACATGTTAAATAATAATAACAAAAGAACATTTCGGCTTTTCAGGAAAGAGGAACTTTTGTACGCAACAGATTTGTTTGCAAATCCTCGACAGGAGTTAAATGATACGAATATTAATGATCGAAATAATGACTTTGTTTAAATAAACATCAGCCACAAGTACGAATACTTTATTAATGATTAGCGCCAGAAACTTTCGTTACAGAAATTATTGGATCACGTGTTTCTCATGATTAGCATACACATAATATTCATAGTTATTCGTCACAGCGAAGAAAATCAACTTCGTTGACAGACTAAAATAAATTCCAATAAAATTATCTATGCTAATGCTCGTAAGTATCACATCAGGAATATATTACAGTTGAATATCTTTATCAGAAAATTGCATTTTCTAAGTTGCAAAATGCTCGAAATTTTCAAGAAATGTACAATGACTCACGAAAGTATTCGAACGCCCTTTAAATCTTTATAACTTTTCCAAAATTGCACCAAAAACCACTTGACTTTTCTCAGGCAATTGGAAGCATTGATTTACCGAATGACGCGCAGGAAGGATTTGGAAAAAATTGCAATTGCTAGGAATTTCTAAATATTTGACCCAATTACTGTGGGGGTGTCAACCACTATGCCTACATTAACTATATTTATTTTTAAAGCATACGGAATATTAACCCTTAGCACTCGAGTGGTGACTCTAAAGCACCACTAGAAATTGTTGTGGCATTATTTCAAAGAAATTACAAAAAATATTACAATATATTTGATACATTACAAAACTGATATTTAATAGATTACTAAACGTTTAAATGTTATATGTGGAAATCGGATCAGTTTCGTATGAATAAAATGAAAATATTCTAAGACGGAAGAAAAGTTTAGTTTTAGAATGAAAATAGCGCCGAGTGCAAAGGGTTAAGAAAGGGGATATATACTAAATTTTTTCGTTAAAATCAGTTAATATGTTCTATTTCTTTATATTCATTGTTAAAACAAAAATTAATATAATTAACCCTTTGCACTAGGCGCTATTTTAATTCTAAATTTCTCTTCCGTCTTAGAATATTTTCATTTTATTCATACGAAACTGATCCGATTTCCACATCTAATATTTAAACGATTAACAATCTATTAGGTACAAATTTTGTGATATTTTTTGTAATTTCTTTGAAATAATGCCACAACAATTTTTAGTGGCGCTTCAGAGTCACCACTCGAGTGCAAAGGGCACGGTAATTGGTCATCCACAGTAATTGGGTTATACGCGAGCTGAAAATTTCATCGAAATCGTCGAAATAATGGGAAAGGAGCGAGTCCTTGGAGGCCATAAGCGATGGTAGTATGCGAGAGGGATGCTCGGCGGTTCGGAAATAAGAGTTCGCCGAAACCGGTATTTATCGAAAATTCATAAAATCGGTGGAACTGCATAAGAAATAGACGAGTAGCCGGGCAGAGATAAGCGTGGATAGAAACAAGAGAATGAATGAGCAGAGAGACAGGAATCTGGGAAATGCATGGTTGCTTTTTTATAGTCGACCAAGTCGACTTACCGGTTTTTGACCTCCGTCGCGCGTGAATATTTTCGGTGTCATTATCGCGTCGTTTAGCAGTGAAAATGCTATTGTGAGCGAGACCGATGAAAATGCCAAAAGAAAAAGAAAGAAAAAAGAGGAAAAGATTGATGCTCGAACAGACGCGTAAATCAAAAAATCCCCGGTCCCGGATTCGAAATAGAGCATTGCGGTATAACGGAATTGAAAAACGAGTCGCGCAGTCCCTTGTGTTTCGGAGACTTGAATTCTTTTAGTTTAAAAATAAGTTACCGCGATACCGAGAGTTTCGGCAGATATTGTAAATCATTGTGATTTAAAAACCACCAATTCTATTTTCGAGTATAGCTGGCTTTGGGTTACGGCATTGTTACAGAAAAAATGGGACGCGCCAAAATGACTCTCTACCACTTTCGACGATGAACCGCTCCGGAGAATCATTTGTTGTTACCTGCGGATTTGTTTATGACGTGGGCGTCAAAGTACATATTATTACTGATTTATTAAAATTAATTAAAACAAAAAGAATCGGGACGCAAAATGTTTATTTTGCACAAGGTTACTAAAGGTTACGAAAACCTTGTATCCAATGTTCCACATACGAATACTAATCCTACATTATAAAATACTAATGTAAAGTGTACTTACTTTTGAATCTTCTTTACCTCCGTCTGATCCACAGCACACAATTATTGACTCGTAAAAATAGGTCCGAATAATTAAACAATAATCACTAAACAACACACACACACACACACACACACAACACATTTTATAAAATCGTGACAACGAACGAGATGTCACTCCGACCACGAACAAAATAATACTGCGATTTTAACAATGATCCCCTCCACGGAGGTGGTACGGTCAGGTTATCATAAGAAGGTTAGACGCTGAGGGTCTATAAACACTAGATACAAAACCAAGAAAAAAAAATTATGGCGGGGCGCCGACCCTATTTCCCGGAATTCCCCGTTTTCGTATCACGCGTCTGTGGGAGGGGGGCGGTTAAAATCGCAGTATTATTTTATTCGTGGTCGGAGTAACATCTTCTCGTCTGCTGTCACGATTTCGTTAAGTGTGTTGTGTGTGTTGTTTAGTGATTGTTGTTCCATTGTTGTTCGGACCTATCCTCGTGAGTCAACAATTGTGTGCTGTGGATCCGACGGAGGTACAGAAGATTCAGAAGTAAGTACACATTACATTAGTATTTTATAATGTAGTTTTTGTAGTACATTAGTATTATATTTTATTATTCATATGTAGAATATTGGATGCATGGTTTTCTTTCATATTTTGCAACTTCAATGTCACTTTAACACTAGATTTACAGAGCACTAAAACTGACTGCTTAACATTATTTTACAAAAATAACAAGAACGTGTCTATCCACATTTGTATCAATTTTTCAAATAATATATACTCAAAAAAATAACTTTGTTGAATAATTCCCCATGGATACGTCTTCACAATGTCAACGATTGTAAATTATAAATATTAGATCTCGTCATTTTGACAGGCTCCGTTAACCTAGTGTCAAACGTTTGTCTCGAAGCACGCACACGATTATGTTCCATCTCGCACACTGTACACTTTACATTAGTATTTTGTAATGTAGGATTATTATTTGTATGTAGAATATTGGATGCAAGGTTTTCTTTCCTATTTTGCAACTTCAATGTCCCTTTAACACTAGATTTACAGAGCACTAAAACTGACTACTTAACATTATTTTACAAAAATAACAAGAACGTGTCTATCCACATTTGTATCAATTTTTCAAATAATATATACCCAAAAAAATAACTTTGTTGAATAATTCCCCATGGATACGTCTTCACAATGTCAACGATTGTAAATTATAAATATTAGATCCCGTCATTTTGACAGGCCCCGTGAACCTATCTCGGAATATCTCGAAAACTAAAGTTGAGCGGCGGTAACACGTATAGGAAAAAGTTATTTAGAATGATGACCTTGATAACATATTTCAAGGTCATCAAAATCGGTTAGGAAGCCCCTAATGTAAATAATTACCCAACTTTCTCGCATTTAACAGATCCCAATCAAATTTGGTACAATGAATATATTAACGTAAAAATTCATTTTAAAACCTGAACAAATAACTCCGTCACCCACGTCTGGGTGAAATGGCGATCAACGTGTTAATTTTCCGTGAAGAACCGACGGGAATCTCGCAAAAGAGAAAATCTAGCGATGGATTTAGGTTTCGAGATCGAGACTTCCCAGTGGCAGTTTTCACAGCAGAAATCATGAGAAAGAGTGGGGGGGGGGGGAGAGTTTCGTGGAATCGCACGCAGCCAAATGGGACAATAAGGGGGAAGTTTTCTCAGTCGAGCGTGCCATAAAATTTCTTCTCGGTTGATTTTTGCATCATAATTCCGCAGCTCCGTGGAAGTCGCGCCGACACAAAAGAACCAGATTAGTCTCCGGCAAATCCATAATTTCCGCAAGAGCAACACGAGCGGACAGGCTAACTGGCTTGCCGGCGATGTTTCTTATAACGAAATCGACGTGGCGTATCAATGAAACGAGCTGGCGTCGCGCAATTTCGTCCGTCGTAAATTGATTTCGCGCATCTACGATATGCAAGTAACAGGTGGGGTGTGCTGCACCGGACAATTATGACTCGCCGTCCTACAATCGGCGCGCGGCGGCAGCGGCGTTATAATTTCCTCAAGGCCGATCATAAAGTATCCCGAGACCGCGTTTGATCGTGTCCGATAAATCTGCTGGCCCCGAGATAAGAATAATATTAGCGGTGTCATATTTTCGAGAAAAAAACACCACCGCCTTTACGAGAGCGTTACGCGAAAATTTACGAGCCGGACCCTCGACGCAACGAGAACAGCGCCGATGTCGATTTCTGTTGCTAATTCTGTTTCCCGATGAATTTGATAAGAGTTTGATGAGGCAAGGTAATTCAACGGTGCAGAACCACTGACGGGGTCCCTCTACCGACGATTATCGTGTATTCCTCACTGTGTAATCAAAGCGAAGTTTGTTAAATAAACTTCAACGAGACGCGCGTATTACGAGAATGAGATCCTCAGATACGGAAACGGTTGAATTTATCTCGGACGCTATTCAATTATGATCCTCTCGAAACCCGCTCCTCAGCGTGAGCAACAAAAAGAATCGGCGAAACTGTGAATTCGAATCTTACAAGAAGTATTCGATTTTAATGTTGAAGTACTCACATGTAGAGATCATATTACCGAGGGATGAAATCAATGATCCAGATATCAAACGATGCAACTTTTCTTTCAGTAATAGAAGTTTTAGTTTCGGGAATCGAATGCGTAGAAGTTATGTCTCTCTGCTCGCAAGCGAGTTCAATGATCGCTACCGTGGATGAGAGAAACGTCTTTTTTATTAGTTTATAAATACGATAAAAGAATGTGGCTATACAAATTTTTAGCCGGTTTTGTTATAATAGAATACCCAAAGAAATAGATTTGATGAATTGTTTTTAACAGATGCACTTCGCCATCTCAATAATCGTGACAGTGAACTGTTTTAGCGATCCCATTCAAGTACACTTCAATAAAAGAAGCTTTAGTTTCGAGAAAAGGACGCGTGACGATCAGGTTATGCTAGGCAGGTCACTCAGAGACATTATATAATTAACCCTTTGCACTCGAAATTATTTTAAATCCAAAACGAAACATTTCTTCCGATCTAAAATATTTTCCTTCCATATATTTGTTTTTCATGTTATACCTACGAACATGGTGGAATTTACTCGTACAATACTGACATTTTTAGTAATTTATTAAATCCAAACATATTTAATAATGTAAAAAATATTTTGAACAATGATATAGCAATTTTTAGTGGCGCCTTATAGTCGCCATTCGAGTGCTGAGGGTTAAGACGTACACTACCGGCCATAAGTGTTTACCCACCCACATATTTTTTAACATTGTAGTCCACGGTTCTGCGGTTCAGCTTCAATAACTTTGCTATTTCTCTGTTACTTTTTCCGATGCTATGATGGGAAACTATTAGAGCGCGCGTTTCAATCGATAATTCTTTTCTCCCTGACATTATTTGAAATTTTCGCAAAATTCTTTAGGCACATGAAAATCAACTGTTTACTGTATGAAAGCTTAATGCAGTATGAAATGCAGTATGAAATTTGAGAAGACTAAGATACCTGTATTACCTGCGTTCATATTCCCTACTGACCGTTATAAAAATTTCAGAAAAATGGGTTTCTTTACCTGAACTCCAAAATTGTCGTTTTTCATAAAAATCTGTAAACTCATTTACAGTACCTGATTGTGTATGTACAGAATATTTTGGATGTTTTTTATTAGCCTTATAATTAGGATTTAATGCTACGGACATTTTCATAACAATAAAACACCTATTATTTGAATAGTAACGAAATTTGAAGGTGGGTAAACAGTTATGGCCGGTAGTGTATACGTCATCTTCTGAAAAAACTAAAATTATTTGGTAAAATGTCGATATGTTAGCACGTGATCTGAAAGTTACACGGGCCCATAGAGGGTTAAATTTCGTTTGTCTCGAGGCACACACACGATTATGTTCCGTCTCATCGACACGGTCCGGTGGACTGTAGTAGTAGGCAGACTGGACTATAGGTTGACTGTTGTCTATACGTTATAACTCCACACACAATCTTTGCAAAAACTTTCACGGCTTATACTTCGATAACTATTTGTTCGCGACATATGGTTCCTTTCAAAATTTTCTCGATGTCGACAACAATTTTCTTTGTTATGAACAGTTTTGCGGCAAGTTTCTTTGACAAATGTCCATCGACCCTGTGGATTCACCCCTAGGACGGATGACCATTACTTTTTATAAAGCCTGTGTAATAGAGTCGATTCACTAAAATATTAGGGGGACCGGAAAGTAATGTCGTATTTTTCGTAAAATTAAAGTAGATTAATCTTTTATTGACATTTTATTTTTAATTTGTGACATATAGGGGAGAGTTGCCGAATGCGTACCACTTAATTTCGAAGACAGTTTATATATTCTTTAGTAGGAATTTGAGCAAAAATTATGTTTTGCATCTATGTATTACTATCGAAGTTGCAATTTAATATGATTTTTTTAATATTTATTGATAGATCATTGCGATATGAACACTTTTATAAGATCATGCAAACAGTACGATTTAGGCAACCGGTATCCTAAATGGTACCAGCCGGTTTCCAAAATTGTACCTCATGTTTTGGATTAAAAAGATACAAAAAAATCATAAGAGAAACTGTATTTTGCGTTTAATTTCAGTTTAATATACAATACAACATAAAAATAAAATGAAATATTACATTACTTAACTTAAATACTAGGACAATAATAAATATTGTCTTTTTTCAAAACTCCTCCATCAAGCTTCATGTACCCACTTTTGGCACTTTAAGCATTGGATCATGTCTTCTAAATAAGAATTATTGCAAAGAAAACAGAACCAATCGTTTTCATTCTCCACTTCTACGAGAACTGGAGCAGCGGTGCTGGTTGAAGGCGTGAAATCAATTTTTCTTTGTTTCATTTGTTTTGTTTTCATTGCAACTAATTCCTTTTTATAGGGGCTACTGTAAGCTACTTTCCCATGCTAAAAAAATGTGAAATATTGTAAATCGTTTATTTTCGCGGTAAAATTTGAATAACAGTATCTTAAATCGTACTGGTACGATTTAGGAAACCACAGTGTGGTACGATTTAGGAAAAAGACGTCCCGCTAAATAATTGAAGCTAACCTTTAAAACATTATCAGCATGTTTTATAAACTAAATAGAAATAAATAATATAACATAGCTAGTTTTCAAAAATATATAAGACTACCTCAGAAACTGAAGATTTATATTTAATTCAGCCGATTAAAATCGTTTAAAATTGACATCAGACTTGCCTGATTTCTTTGTGCTTCTGTCATTCACAAAACAACACTTCATGCGAATGACTACTTCTTGGTCCTACTTTATCGACATAAATAAAAGTTCATATCTTTACCACCAAGAGGCATCAAAATGCATTAGTTTTTAAATAAAAGAGGTGGTACGATTTAGGTGACCAGTACGCATTTGGCAACTCTCCCCTAAATACTCTCGTACGGTTGACCATGATGAACGAAGCTTCCCCGGGAGTTCTACAATCGTCTGTCGCGGTAAAATTTTATTATCGAGTGCCACAAGCCTTCCTGATCGAGGTGCGTCAAAAAGATCGAAATTACCCGATTCAAATTCACTATCGTTGGCACTTACATACAGTCAATACTTCCGGATACACATGATAAATGTTTCTTGTAGCTATTGCGACATTGCTGCCCTTTCGAAATTAGTACATAATGCCGAATGTGCAACTTTTCTGGATTTGAATCGGTCATTTCGAACATAGTCTCTAAAAACACAATATTTTTGTACAAAACAGTACTAACTAATCTCCCGAACCTGCAGCCATGTACTGAACAACGTAGGTGTACAAAGTTAGCTGTTGTTATCAGTAAAATATTGGCTTGCGCAAAAACGACATTACTTTCCGGTCCCCCTAATACCTATAATGAGAGATCATCGTCTCGTCCTATCGTTTCGTCCCGGACTGTCGCGGTGTTACGCACGCGTTCTCGCTGCTACGAGCACAGCTGCGAACATCCGAGTGTACTACCGGCGACGATAAGTCGTCTTTGTTCCTCGAACACTGTGTATAATGAAGTTGAAGTCGCGCGCGCGCGCGAGGGAAGAGCGTGGACGAGTGGCTGGAAAGCCGCGAGGAGGATTTACGAAGCGGCCGGGCCGGTGCTCTTTGACGCCGGCGTGGAATCGTCCCGCGAGCAAAAAGAGGGCTGAATATGACCCGTCATAGGGGCTCGCATTAAGCCGCCTTCGATAATTGGCGACCTTCGCCTCTTCCGCGAAGGAATGCCGCGGAAGGTTTTGCGCGAAACCGCCAAAGAACAGGCAACATCCTTACCCGGTCCCCCCTCCACTCGGCTACCGACGACGCGCTCTGCCATGATATAACGACAGACAGATATAAATAATATTAAGGGGGGGTAATTGCTAAAGGCCTCGTACAGCCTCGAAGGTGCCGACTTACTGGCCAATGGAATTTCAGGAGGCCGATTGTTTTTTCAGGAACGCACGGGCCCCCGGCCGGTATGTATTTATAAACCGCGAAATCGGACGTACGCGAGCGTAATCGTTTCACGGGCGAACGTTCTCTCGCTTTTTATACTTATGGGGAGTCACCCGATTATTGACCAATGACGCGTCACAATGACTGCCACGTCACGGTCGCCGTGCATGACCAACGCCATTTTTTTTCACTACATTTCAACCGTTAATTCGTACGGCGGTAGGCATAGTAAATCAGAATTTTGTTAGGACCTACGGAGCAATGAATCTTGGCTTATCGTTTCTACGGGTTCGATTAAAAAAATTGATTTACTTTGTGGATTAAGAAACGCTTTGTGAATTTGATTTCTGTGAAACCGTGCATAGTTGTTTCTTTGCTGTTTATGTGTAGGTTAGATATCAAAGAATATATTGTTCCTCATTGTTAACCCTTTGCACTCGAAGCTATTTTAACTCCAAAACAAAACATTTCTTTCGACCTAGAATATATCCCTTCTATAGATTTTTTTCATGTTGTACATACGAAAATGGTGCAATTTACTCATACAACACTGAAGTGTTTAGTAATTTATTGAATACAAACCAATTTAATAATGTAACAAATATTTTGAATAATGATACAACAATTTTTAGTGGCACCTTACAGTCGCCATTCGAGTGCTAAGGTTTAATACTTCCTATATTATATTCATTAAAAATTTGCAAAAGTTAGACGTTATTTCCACATAACAGAAAATTTCAAGCACTATCATTGGTGTTTCTGAACACTATTTTTGTAATAAACGTAATTTCAGCAAGAAATTAGGTTTTCTAACGAGTGAAACGAGCAACGTTAAATTATTTTCAACTGTAGCTATATTTAACACCAACTGGAACCCGCATGTGTTCAGAACACAATATTCAAAATGGCGGTTCGGATGACCTAAAGTTGCTCCAAAAGCAATACCTCCGAGATCTTCGGTTGCTGGATTATTGGTAGTTATAATTTTCTGGCGTGGATTATTAATAAATAGATTTCCAGGTCGAGTCGACTTCGATCTTACTTTGCATACAAGCTTAGCGTTACTCGGAATAGTAATCGAGATCGCGTGAAACGACACGGCAGCCGCGTTAATGACACGCGAGATGCGACACGTGCAGAGTCACTGATAACCAGTCTAATCGCGCAATTGATCAATTTAGTAAATTGATTAATTATCCTCCTCTCGTGAATTTTAATCGATTTCTTTGTGTCATTAGTTATTGAATATTAAAACTGCCTGGTGAACGAGATCTCGAAGTAAATTACCATCTCTTGCATAGATAAATGTTACGTATAAGCCGAACATGGCAAATTAAGTTTACTCGGATTTTTTAGTGTTAATCGGTTCATCAAAACGGAGCTAAACTTGCATGTTCTTTGAAACTGCTCGGAACGTGCGTCATTAGTTAATAAATTATTCAGAGTTCTCTCGATGTGGAACATAAGTGTACGTAAGTGCATGAATTTTAAACAAGAAAATTGAGTACGAGAAAATACTTGACGTTTTAACGAAACGGCTTGTTGTCACGATTTATGGGTACTCGTCCCGTACAAAATAATAAAATCCGTTCAACTGAAAAGGTTAACGTGCAAACTCTCTGTTGGCAAGCGTTCGTACACGATTACTCAACTAACTCTACCCAATAATTAGAATTTACAAGCGCTTATGATTACAACAAACGGAATGCACGAGTAATGGGACATGCAACGAAATTTAGAGTTAAATTGCCCGGCGTGCGATCGTTTTACGACCATGCTAGAACAATATGTTGTTGCTGGGACCGAGATTTATGATGGAGGAGAATTCGCTGAAAGGCCGATTTTCACGAAGAAAGCTACAACACGTTGTAAGAGCAGCTCGTGAACGAACCGTGCTCGCGAGCCTCGCGCGCGGAATATGTGGTTGCGCGGCAATTATCGCAAGAGAAATTGGCGTAATTGCTGCAAAATCATTATAAAATAGCTGTTGCGTGAGAAGTATCCCTAGAGTGACTGTTGCAGAACAATTGCATAGTGAGACTCTCCTCGCAAAGTAATTATTTTCCAACACCGGCGAATTGCTCGCACACGCTCTCGCCGTTCAGGAATATGTCGCTGCTAGGGGAGCTGGTGGGGAGGGGGGAGAAAAGGAAAGGAGGGGCGAGAGGGGAGGGTCCTGGAAGAAACGTTTTCGTGCACAACGTGCACGGATGATCACGGAGAAGTAAAGCAACCAAGAGGAACCGCGCCTCGTCGAAACGATCACGGGGCCGTGCCACCAATCATCTTCCACGAGCAATTCCGTGCACGCGTACGAAGTAGTAGTATCTGGCCTAAATCTACCCGCTGCCGGCACACGGCCATAGTGTCGCCTGTAAGTGGATACGCCTGGGACGATGGGAGCTCAGACTCTCGGCTCTTCATCCACCATTCTTTTTCGTTGAACGTTGCCCTCCCCCGCAAACCGGCCGACCAGATTCATCCTCATAACTTTCATTCAGACCCCCGGCCGAAGGAATTGCGGCCCGGCCAACTCCTTCTCCGACGACCCTAACCCCTTCTCTCTTCTCTCTCGCTCGAGGATCGAGGAAATCCGCGGAAGCTGCCTCTGACGTCGACCAGCGAGCTCTCGAAGGTGTCGACGAATTTCGTTAAACAATTCAGTGACAAACCGTTCGCGGATCGAACACTTCTACATCAGCCAATCACAGTTTCCAATCATTCTCGAATTTTCCGATCTCTAGTACATTCTTGGTCGGTAATGTAGGGATCGATGACTGCCTACTAGGTTGTTGAAATGTCTGAAGAAAAATACTCTGAAGCGTTTTGATCAAGAAATAGTATTGTAATGTATCCCCTAACCCTAACCGCTCGAGGATGGAAGAATCACAGCTTCTATATATACTATATTAGCCAATCACAGTTTCTATGCATTCTAACTCGGTAATGGAGGGCTCGATGTCTATTAGGTTATTGCACATGAAATGTCCGATTTCAGAACAAAAATATTCCGAAGCGTTTCGATCAAGAAACGTTACTATAACCAGACTGTGGGTCTTCATGCAAAATAAAAAATATTTGCATCGATTGCAGGACACAGGAGCGAAATAGAAATTTCTTTCCTCTTGTAATTGTTTTATTAAGTTAAAACCGACACGCTGGTGGCCTTAAATCTTTTTAATGTGTTCACTGCTTTAAATTGTGCTTACCCATTTTTGGCATAAATGCATAAAATTCGCAGTCCGATTATAACGTACAGGTTTATTTTCCAGAAAAATGAGTGAAACAAAAGTTACACTAAATTCCGTGCCTAATGTGACAATTTGATGTTTCAATGTTTCAATCGCAGACGAGCATTTTTTATACGCATCGAACAGGTCCCGCTAACTGAACATCGTAGAAATCAGTATCTCAGGTGTTCCTTTCGAGGAGGCATAGAAAGATTTCTAGCATCTACGGTACATGTCTAGTACACGGTTTAGGATTTTAGTTTTACGAAATCCGTGCCGGTGAAATGTGAAAAATGATAAATAAATGGTATAAGTATTTCCACGCATAACGAAGAAATAAATAGGCTCGAGCTACCGATAGAAGACTCGAGAAAAATGTAGCTGTTGGTAATTTTTGAATCTCGCGACGCTCTGCGCCCCTCTGGGCGGTATGGCGCACAGTGGACAAAAACGGCCTTTTTCGATTCAAAATCAAAAAACTTTCGATAGGAATGAGATAGAGCGATGAAATTTTTTTTAAATGAAAGCTGAAACTTTGTAGAATATGGGAAAAATAGGGAGGTTACGGTACGAACGTTTTTTAACCTTGAGAAAATTCGTTAAAGTTGCACAATTTCAAGAAAATTTTGTTGTTGTGGTTAATACGCGCGGAAAATTTTTTTTTAACATGCTATATATCGTTCCCCATAGATTTTTTCACGCTGATTTCAAATCTGTTTTCAAAATTTGTCTACGACCTCTGGTTTTTGAAAAAAATAGATTTTTGGGACACAAATTAATGAAATTTTTTCGTTAAAATGACTTGATAACACACTAGTTTGAAAGTATATCGTATTCTCATATATAAAACACAATAAAAATAATAATAATGAAGTATTTTAACATTTTGAGTTACTTACGAAACATGAAGCACTTCACATCTCGTCATCACTTGACGTATCGCTGTCATTACTACTGGCACTTTCTTGAAATTGTGCAACTTTAACGAATTTTCTCAAGGTTAAAAAACGTTCGTACCGTAATCTCCCTATTTTTCCCATATTCTACAAAGTTTCAGCTTTCATTTAAAAAAAATTTCATCGCTCTACCTCATTCCTATCGAAAGTTCTTTGATTTTGAATCGAAAAAGGCCGTTTTTTCCCACTGTGTGGCGTTCCCGCAAAGTGCCGTCTTAATTTTTGGGGAGTGTTTTAGGCGCCTGGTCAGCCAATTCGCCGTTCAATCTTGCGCGCGAAACTTTTCAGAAACGGACAGGGAAACCAATTTCGTACAGCGTTCACTGGCATAGGTGAAGGGCAGCAGCCCAATTGGCGCGACGCCAAGCGAACGTTTTCGACGCGCGAACAGCAGCGGGACAACTTGTTTCAGGCATGCGTCCAATGATCAGAGGAAGACGTCATAATATCGGTGCCGGTTACGATCGCCATAAATAACCATTACCGATCGCCGCCGATGACAGGATAACTCGGACCAGGTTTCGAGAAACTTCGCGAACTGGACGCGGTCGCCTTCAGCATTCCGGATTCCCTAAAAAGGCTAAACATATATCGAATTATATTTCGAATATACGATCACGCTCCGAACAGCATGCCGGGATAATCTGTACCCCGCGCGCACAGCCTATTAAAATCGAAATTGCTCACGATTCAGGAGCAAACGGAATTTTGTTCTGCCTAATTAGTTTCTGATCAATGGGAAACTACCTGCGACTCGCAGATTTGCAGTCTTAATTGGATAATAAGAAAACGTGGACGTACGATACGGCCTACCCGAGGAATATTGATTATATTATTCGTTTATGAGCCTTCCGAGTTATACTTTTACGCGCGCGCGCGCGCGTAACCATACAAATCTTTCGGTGGACTTTCTCATCTCATTTTGTAGCAAATTTTATTTTATTTTTCACGTGTCGGCTTTCTGGCCATTAGCGACCGCTTCCTCTTCACTTATGTGTTTGCTTTTATCCACGTAGACTGCACCTACATTTGAGCCGCTCAATGCACACATCGATTAACTCCACTTTTTGAAAAATCTTAAATTTAAGTGTCAAAGCCCTTGGTATAGTCATAACTTTTTATATTTATAATAACTTTCCTGAATAATAAAGATTAGCACCGTTAAATGGCAAATTTTTTTGGCCATTGAATAATAAGTAATTTATTTCAGAAGCCATTTCGATTAACTCCATACTCTAATGTTTTTTCACCAGATGATTGGTACCATATAATCAAAACATGTAAAAAGAAAGCGCCATTTCATCTAATCCAAATGACTCACCAAGATTTTTTGTCAACAAAACCTTTAGAACAGTCTATCATTAACAGAAAAGTAACCGTCACAGGGCTTCCAGTAAATTGGCTTAAAATACGCTGGATAAAGTTAGAAAGGTCCAAACCCTATCTCATACAATTCAAATGTGACTATAATGAAGATACAGAATTTCAAGCCATTAATATAAGAAAATCTTTAGTGGGTAGACCGCAAAGTTTGAAAAATATAGATCAGCCTTTATTATATCCTAAAGGTAGAACTGTGACAAAGGAAAAATGTGAAGAGACATGATGGACCTGCTAAAATTCATTCCTCCTGTTAAACACGATTACTATAAGAACTTGTCAACAAATCGAAATGACGAATCCTCGCATACAGCTGATGAAGAAGACATTATTTATAATATTGCTGAATCATCCCAAAGAATAATGCCGCTAACATAAAGCTGCTATGAATTAATTACAAAAATTATATTATAACCGAACTGCCAACATTCATTTTTATGGAAAAGCTGTGATAAAAATGTATAATAACTAACTTTTTCTGTAATAAAAAACTTAAAAATGTAAAGACTAAATTTAACTTTATTACTTTTTTCAGTTGCCAAATCGATTAACTCCACCAGTCACATAAAAACTGTAACATTACTGACGATTGTTTGTTGGCTATTCTTTCTTATTAATTTTATATACCGTTAGACGAAAGCTATATCTGCAATTATGCATTCTACATTATATATTTGAATTCATATTATCAGAGGAATTTTTAAAAACAATATACATTACATCATCGCGTTTCTCAACTTTTCGTTTTATGGAGTTAATCGATGTGTGCACTGAGCGGCTCATTTTATGCATTCGTGACGTTTAGAAAATTATTTCAAGAACATCTTACATTCTCAGAGTCGTGCGCACAATTTAAAACAGACTAACCGCTTGAAATGAAAATTTTACCTTTTTATCTGGTGAAAAAAGGAAAGTATGCATTGTAAAATTAAGCGTACACTTTTTCTTAAAAAAAAAAAAAAAGAAAATATTTATTTACCATGTCTTAGCACATAGTGTTTAATTTGGAAAATTTGACTGTGGAGAAGGATTTGAAAAAATCTAGAAAAATAATGTGAAAGTAATGTAAACGTTTGCCGGCGAAGGAATGGTGGTAATAGCAGTTGACGGGCGGGAATATTGAGCGGGTTAGCCGATTAGGGAAACAAGTCGGACAATATTGTCGGCGGGAAAAACTGTCGCAATTTGGGCCGAGGATTAGACAACAGAGACACGAGAGAGGGCGACGATTATGACACTCGGGGTAGCGAATGGAGGGGCGTGGGGGAGGGGGGAAGGGGAAGGGGAAGGGGTATACGAGGCGAAATTGGTTGCGACGCGCGTTGAACCGGGCGGCACATCAAACGCCACCCGTTTAAGGGTGCCATATTATTCAGCCCTCGAGCGAAAGGGTTATCATTGACGAGACCGTATTTGCCTAATAACCGGCGGCGAAGCGGAATTCGAGCGGACCCCGAGGATCTGTTCTCTTCCCATTCGCGCGCTGTACCGCCGCGCCGCCGCGCGCGACACTCCTCGTTTCGCACTCCCATTATTCAACAGACGACTTCCGACCTTTCTGGGTGGCTCCCTTCGTCGGTGTCTCTTTTTCGTTCAATCATTAGAAGATGACGCCCGATCGTTTTGTTCTGCTTCGGACACGCAGCGTGTGCCATTTTCAAAGGTCACGCCTGTGCTCGTAAACATATGCACCTCTGGGCAACTTCTTTTCGGAGAAGAAAGTACAGGCATAAGTTCCCGAGGAGTTTTACTGGATATAGTTATAATTTTAACCCTTTGCACTCGAAGCTATTTTAACTCCAAAACGAAACATTCCTTCCCACCTAGAATATTTCCCTTCTATTTTTGTTTTCACGTTATACACACGAAAATGGTGCAACTTACTCGTACGATACTGAAATGTTTAGTAATTTATTAAATACAAATTTAATAATGTAAAAAAATAGTTTGCCTAATGCCGAATGTTTCGCCATTCGAGTGCCAAGGGTTAAGGTCAAATATCATTTTATTTTCGACGGTAGCAGACTTTGTAGATCCGAAGTGAGTAAAAATTCTACAAAATTCTGTCGAATGTTATATGTCAGCATTTTTGGAAAATTTTCGGGAACCATGAATGGTATAGTCTTCGACGATTATCTGGAATTGTTTCTTGTGAAAATAATAAAATTTTTGGAAGATATATAATACATTCGGAAAGCCGTTTTTACTGAATTGTTAGACATAGAAAATCCGAAATTTCTAATTGATATATTACATTATGATAAAAGTATCATTATTATGCATTTATGACAAAAATGGGTGAGCACAATTCAAAGCAGTGGACATATTTAAAAGTATTCAAGGGCACCAGCGTGTTGGTTTTAGCTTAATAGAATAATTAAAGGAAGAAAGAAATTTTTATTGCGCTTTCTGTGTCTTCAAATCAATGAAAATATTATTTATCTTGCATAAAGATCCACAGTCTAATCATTACATACGAGTTGGATATTTAAATAATTTAGTCTACGATAAACTGAACGGGACTGCAAGTGAAAACTGAACGAGAAGCTAACAAATTAACAATAGATTTTCATTTCTGTCATCTTGTGCAGACATTTATGCACTTTCGCCATCCAAACAGTAATAATTACATACGGCAAACCTGGACATAAATTTCTAACACCAATACGTTAGAAAGCAGCTGAATCAATTTTCCACCCACGGTTTCGAAAATTCTCGAGCATCCCTAAACCTACCAGAGACATCCGAAGCGGCCAAGGTTATTAGGCCACCCAGAACGAGCGTAAATCTGTTAAACCATAAGCGAAACTGTACCACCCTCGTACAGCTTCATAAAATCCTTCCGTCGTACAATGTAGTATTCGGCAAACATAAACTGGTCTTTTACGGCCTCGAACAAGTTCAAAATTCCGTTGCGGTTTATACGGCCGTAAAGACGCGTGTAAAAATTGCACACGCAAACGCGCCAACTGTCACCCTCCCGCAAAAATGATTATTCGAAAGGAATAAGAAAGCCTCTTACCGGCCCCGGAGTATTTGATCGAAAAGAAAAGGAGAGAAAAAAAATGTGTTGATCCCCCCATCCCCCAACGATGAACCGAACTTCATAATCACATCGTCTGTGGGAATGATTCCTCGTTGACAGACAGAGAAAACAGGATGAATGTGTCCAAATGTTTCCGACCGAGCGGATATCGCGAAATAATGACAATCCTCGAGCCGCAACATCGACAACGCCCGGAGGCGGACTAATGGGGAGAATCCCCATGGCCCGTGTTTTGCCATGCATTCGAGGGGGGGTTGGAGCGCTTCTTGCACGTTTTCCAGCTGACTTGGCTAAACGGGATCGCATTAGCACACAGTTTCCACCCTTCGACGCGATGGGAGATTAGCATCTCCGGTTTTTTTTCCTTTCTGCTGCTCTGCCCCCTCCCCTCCCCTCCTCTCCTCTCCCCGCCCCTCCCCGCCTCTAACCCCCGGAGCATCAAAATCGACCCTATGTCCCGGTACCAGGTGACAGTCAGAATGCTCGCGATTCCACGACTCCGTGCAGTTTTCTAGGCTAGCTGGATTTTAGAGTGCCCACGTTTTCCCTGACGATTTTTGCACATTTTCAACGCACGTTTACGCGCATTCGTCGCGTCAAACTGTTAGAGCGAAGTATCGACTTGATCGGAAAATTGTGACTCTAAATTTTATCTAGGACATTTTTAAGAATTTTTGCTATCACCAAACGCACATTGAGCGTGTGAATTGGTAGAGCCATTTGTGTTAAAAAATTCTTGGAACGTGTTTAACAGTGATTTGCAGAAATCACAGAAATCATCACTGATAATTACTATGATCAATAGATTATAGTATCGATATACTGATCATAGTATTTAGTAGTGCTGGCAAACTGCTAACGTGATCCCCAAACTGTGAGTTGCCTACAGTTCCAATACGTTCTCTTGTGATTTCTGCAAATAGAGTCACTGCAAGAAAAGTTTGACATTTTCAAATGTAAACATATTCCAACGATTTAGTATTTATTATCATAGTATTGATCTATTGATCGTAGTATTTATTAGTGCTAGCAAACTGTTAACGTGATCGCCAAATTGTGAGATGCCTACAGTTCCAATATTATTTTCTTTTACGATTTCTGCGAATTCCAAATGCATATGTACAGTGGAATACTTCAGATTATCAGGGATTTTTGCGTTCAAAAATTGCAACTCGTTTATATTTGCAAGCTTCAAATGCACATGCCGGGTGATGATATTATTAGAGCTGTTTGCATTAAAAAATTATTAGATCGCGTTCGTATTAAAACAGTCAATTTTTAAATAAAACTCTTGCCGCACTGGATATTTTTGATTGACTTTTATGAAATATTTACGCGGATACATCGAGAATGTACGTTTGCGGCAACAGTGTGCATTATCTGTCAGATTGAAAATAAATATATTTTTCACATTTAGATAATTTGGTCGCTCGACCCGTGGATTTTTATGCAAAGTAAAAATGTTCTGCATCAATTATAATTAGTTGATTAGTTTTGATAGGTTGAAACTATTAAATTAATCTCCCTACAATTTTTTGCCATAAATGTGTCCAAGTCGGTGATACCCCGCGGTAGTAGGGATAATTTCGCGACGTTTGTCCTCCAGGCCTTGGCGACATATATAGAGAAAACACTGTACTATTGTAGACATAGATCTTTCTACCTCCTAGCTCTATTGCATCTACTTTCATTTATTTCTCCTGTTCCGTTCAATAGAAAATTCGGAAAAAATTCAACGATATCATACCTAATAGCAGACATAATTTTGAATTTTTCCAAAATTTCCAAATTGAACATTCAAACAAATCCAAAAGCTCGGATCCAGTCTCTCGAGCTTTGTGGCTCCTCATGAGGTATACCCCGCGGTAGTGGGGATAATTTCGCGACGTTTATCGTCCAGGTCTCGGCGACATATATGGAGAAATCACTGTAATCGCTCCTGTCACTTTCTCTTGCGATATGTACGCGCAGTAACGAAATTTTCGGAATACATTCCGCGAAGTAATTATGCGTACACGATCTCGGAATAATTGACCGCGGTTAAATTCACAGCGGTCTCTAAAGAAAAATGCGACACAATAATAGTTCCGCATTGGCCAGCCAAAACAGTGTACACCGTCATTTTCCCCGATGTCATTTCGAGCAATACGCCGACATCTGTCGCGCATTGTTCGTTTATTTTCATTCGACCCAGATCAGTCCGGATTTATACACTCGTTTCGAAGACGTAGAATAGAACAACGGGCACCGTACGGGCCGAGTATCAATGCAGATCCGTTCAATGAAGACTATGGGAATTGTACGAACCGCTCTCGTCCGTCGACGTGCACAGCCCACCGGCCAGTATGCACCTCGGATTCATCAGTGCCGTTCGAATCAGAATTTTAACCTGTGACCATAGTTGTGTTTCCACGTTCGTTTCGTTCTGTAAACATTTTTCACGAGCCAACGATACACGCAGCACGTAATCACGTTTATTAACATAATCAAGATTTACAGTCTCACACCAGAAAACGAGATAATACGCTGCCGGCACGCTATCTGAATCACAATTGCATCTGCAACGCGAAATTCAGACGCGTAACGTTACAAACATGCAACTTGTGCACACTAATTTCTACGATTCACCTGATCAATTTAATTTCGAATTTTTACGAAGAATTTCACTTTCCATGAACAGGGGTCGCTATTGCGGGTATCATAATCGATATTAATCGTGCACAGTGGGTTAAATATTTTTTTAAAATTCACATACAAGATATTACATTTTTATTGATTTGTGTAATAGTGTTGCACATGAATCGGATCAGACAGAGCTATTTGTATCTAGAATAGAGATACAGTGATTTCTCTATATATGTCGCCACGACCTGGATGATAAACGTCGCGGAATTATCCCCGCTACCGCGAAGCTCGAGAAGCCTCAGACACCGAGGAGTGTAAACATAATGCATATCAGGTATGTCTCTTGATACATGACGAGTCTCTTGACATATATCGAGAGTTCAGTGTACTGACAATTAACCCTTCACGGACCAATGCATAGTATTACAGATCGTTGGATTCGTATTGACCTCGGCCATCATATAGCGATAATAAAAATATATCACTCCATTTAAAAAAAAACTTGGATGACTGGAATTTCAAAAAATATAACCTTATATATTCTGTCCCGAAAAAACGCTGCAGTACTTATCAATTGTTGTAGCTGCCCCAATGCCATTTCATCGCATAGAAACATGCACCAGTCATTTTAACTGGTACTGGTATAAGTGTCAATAACAAAAAATATATTTGTTACGAATACATATAAAATAATATAAAGTTCATAAAACTGATTCTGTAGTTATGGCTACAAAAGTCATGATATCATTCCGGAAAGAAAATGTTATATGCAGTAGGAATTTAGAATTGAGATTGCAAAACCAGTGATTTCGACTGGTCTGGTAAATCTAGTGTTAAAACTCGTTATTTGCTCTTCGGCATTGTAAGAGGAACAACAGAGTTTGTCGAAGGTGATGTGCAGGTTGCAATCCGATGGATTTCCGTGATCGGAGAGGTAACGGGTTGGAGCATGGCGGCTGAGTGGAAGGGGAAGGGAAAAAAAGGGAAGAAAAAATGGCGTCCCGAGTACCAGAACGCTTTGAGCTGTCCGACCATTGGACAAACAAATGAACGGGCCACGAGAAGGAAACCCGAATACGAATTGTAATACAGGATCTTGGGAGGGCTGCGCGCGGGGTGCGAGGGCACCGGCGGACAGGCTAAAATGGATTGTTATTGGCCGAGGACTGAACCCTGAACCCTCGAACCCAGCCGTCCTCGTATGATATGCTAACGAGCGCGTGAACGTTCCGGGGGATGAAACCCTTTGCGCAAAAGGGATTGGAAGGGCGGCCCCGAAAATCCAATCCCTGGGCGCATCCACGGGACAACGCACGGCGAAGCCGTATCCGCGAGTGATTCTCTTCCAGTTCTGCAGTTACGATTCTGATCATTCGTCGGGGTCGAGTTACCTTTCGGACATCAGGTTTAGTAAGGCTGCGCCCCCGTTTCTTCTTACAGTCGCCTCGGGGTCGAAGAGGACAGCCTCTGGTGGCAACTGTTCTTCAAGTTAACGCGCAAGCTAGAGACCGGTAGAGCTACATCCTCAAGAACCAACCACGGCAACCTCTTCTTCGTGCTTCGGCTCTGGAAAAATATTTTTCTCGAAATTAATACGCAAGCTAATTTTAGATCGACGGAGCCACCGACCTGCGAGCTTGTTGCTTCGACAACATCTTCGTGTTCCTCGATGTATTCATTTGTAACTAGATAGAATAGCTAGATTAACACGTTGACTGCCATGTCACCCATATATGGGTGACGGAATTATTTGTTCAGGCTTTGAAATGAATTTTTACGTTAATATATTCATTGTGCCAAATTTGATTAGGATCTGTAAAATGCAAGAAAGTTTGAAGACTACTCAATACCATACATTTAATTTTTTCAATTTCTATTTTATCAAATAACTTACTTTGATTTCGTGGAATTTTTTAGCTTTCTTTTGTTCGGCGTTCAAAGTGTTAAAACGGTTTTGCGGAAATTGCAAGAAACGGAGACCAAATAGACATTTCAATCCTTTTTCTCATGACTCTAACACTGAACCTACCACGGTCAAAAATGGCCGATATCATATTTTACGGTTTTACATTGAAACTGTGAAAATTTTTGTGGAAAATAGTGGAATGAATTTCTCCTTGTCCAAGGAATTATTATATCGAAAAGTACAATCTCAACAAATTTTGCCATTTTTATAAGGCAATATTTACCAGATAACGCTAAACCTACCGAGCAGAAAACATATAATAGTGAAACAAGAATTTACTTAAACTTTGTACGATTTTTATCACAATATGTGTTTAAATGAAGAAGTCGATTCAGTAATTTCCTATGGGAACATTTTTATAATTCCAATAATTGTGAAACAGAAAACTGGTCATTTTAATAAGCTGTACATTGATTTTACTGAATTCAATTATGTCCTCGAGAGGAAATACGACCAAAAATAGTGTCCCAAAAACATTAAAATTTCTCTCAATTCTAAATAACAACGCGCAAGCAACGAATTTGATTTTCCCGTAAACTATAAAATGGCTGTCGCCGCGCAAACGCGTTAAAACAATTATGATCGTCGCGCGCTCGCGGCAGCGAGAAATCGCGTTCCTTTCTTAACGCGATTCGCTTAGAATATTTATGGTTATGCGCAATAAAATCGTGTACGTCATCGGCGATCGTGTGTCGCGTTTTAAATCGCGCGAGTTTAGTGGCCGGTTTCAGTTTAGCAGCGGCGCGATCGGCAGCGGGCAGCTTCTCGGGCTCGATAAACGCGAAACGCAACGAAACGCGGACAAGGCGTGAAGAAGTCAACATCGAGACAGTCGTTGCGCATCCAAGAGAGAGATCGTCGAACGCGATTTGGCTCGGATCCAAGGTCAAACGGATTCAGATATTTCCAGGCGGCCGTTCCCCCGCTTATCAGCCCGGTGAGCGCGATATACGATAAGCTGATGCCCCCCCGAATCACCTGTAAAATATCATAATTGTCCGGCGACCGCGTAAAATCTTGATTGGCGATCGCGAGACCCGTCGTCGAGTTTAATGCTGTGATTTTACAACGGCACTGAGTCACTTAACACGGACCATCTGAATTACCGCCGCATTACCGGAGATAGCGGGAGAGGTTTTCAAGTGAAAGTTCCGCGCCCCGGCCCGCGTCGAAGGAGACATCGTGTCCCCGCAGTAACTCCTTATCCCTAAGTACGTGACGAAAACTATTTTTTTATGAAATACTAACCGACCGTGTCCTCCCGGCCGTAACCGTGCAGGAACTTTGAGATATTCGTGAAATACGACCGGCACGGGGTTACTCGAGGCCGTGCCGCGCCGACAAACAATCTTAAAACCTTCTTCTAATCGACGCCAACTATTCAATTTAGCACGTCATATTTCCTTAACCGGTGCTCCCAGCCGCCCCGATCGTTATTTAACACCCGACTCCTTTTTTTTTTTGCAGCTTTTCTTTGCGCCGCGTTCAGAAATTATTTTAATCGTCCTGCGTTCGTCACCACCAATATCCCCATACATCTTCTTTCAAAAGATTATTCAGTGACTATTTTACATTACTTTATAAAGATAACAAGAGTTTTTAACCCTTTTTGTTAACTATTTTAACTTCAAAACATTTTCTCCGACCTAGAATATTGCCCTCCTATATATTTTTCTTTCATGTTATAGGACCGGGAATGGTGCAATTTATTCGTACAATACCGAAATGTTTAGTAATTTATTAAATACAAAGAAATTTAATAATGTGAAAAATATTTTGAATAATGATACAGCCATTTTTAGTGACGCCTTACAGTCACCATTCGTGTGCTAAGGGTTAATAACATGGACCCAAAGAAATAAATTTGTAATTCCTCGTGGATGTATCTTTAGAATCTTAATAATTGTAAATTAAAAATATCAGATGCCGTCATTTTGACAGTCTTGGTCTTGATCCGACGGGCTAAGTCTGTGACTATACTTGTCGCATTTTTTGCTCTTTATTATCGATATTATGAATTCTGACACCAGAAACGTGCTTCCCGTAACCTGGTCACTCTACCTTATCGCGAATCCACGGAGTCTTGGTTCTTGAGAAGAAATTTGTTCTTGCGAAACTTGTATAGATTTAAAAATGTTTCTCAAATTTTATACTTCTTCAGAGAGTGTTCTGAAGGAACTAACAGTTTAGTATAATAAACGTTCCATAAAAAATAATGAAAAATACAGAAGGCCCGTGTTGTGTTCACACTCCTCGGCGATCTATGTCACTCGAGCATTGAGGCCCTTCAGTAGGGATAGTTCTGAGACTTTTATCGACTAGATATTAGGGACACATATAATTTTTCGCCTACGTCTAACACCTATATTACCAAATAACTGCATAATCTCGTCAGGTGATGCCCAGCGCGCGTTAGATTGAACCTTCCTTTTTTTCGAACGAGCCGTTTCCCAGCGAAAAATATTCTCATATAAGGACGAAAAGTTGATTTGCACGTACAACCATTTTTCGCCTATTTTTGTCGGTCACCTGGTCACTCTATCTTATCGCGAATCCACGGAGTCTTGGTTCTTGAGAAGACATTTGTTCTTGCGAAACTTGTATAGATTTAAAAATGTTTCTCAAATTTTATACTTCTTCATAAAGTGTTCTGAAGGAACTGACAGTTTAGTATAATAGACGTTCCATAAAAAATAATGAAAAATACAGAAGACCCGTGTTGTGTTTACACTCCTCGGCGACCTACAGTGAGTAACGAAAGTATTCGAACGCCCTTTAAATCAGTATAACTTTTTTTTTTAAGTGAATCAAACGACCTGACTTTTTTGAGGAGTTAGAAGAATTGGTTTTCCAAATGATGTTTAAAAAATATTTTGAAAAAATTGCAATTGGTAAGAATTACATGAGAAAATAAAAATGGCACTTTTCACAACTTTTTTATTTGAACCTGTAGTGAAAATTTAAAATATGCGTTTTGTAGATATATGTTAGTTATATACATGCTGCAAATTTCATTGAAATCGATTAATATACACACGAGCTACAACTAGTTAAAAGTGGTGAAAAGCGTAGATTTTCACGACTTTTGGCCAGTTTCTGCTTAAAATCCTCAGATTCAAACATATTTTGATACGTGCCATTTTTATCTGCGTCAGCCGATTTCGATTAAATTTTCAGTACATGTATAACTAACAGAGATCTACAAAACGCATATTTTAAATTTTCATTACAGGCTCAAATGAAAAAGTTGTGAAAAGTGCCATTTTTATTTTCTTATGTAATTCTTACCAATTGCAATTTTTTCAAAATCTTTTTTACACATCATTTGGAAAACCAATTCTTCTAACTCCTCAAAAAAGTCAGGTCGTTTGATTCACTTAAAAAAAAAAGTTATACTGATTTAAAGGGCGTTCGAATACTTTCGTTACTCACTGTATGTCACTCGAGCATTGAGGCCCTTCAGTAGGGATAGTTCTGAGAATTTTATCGACTAGATATTAGGGACACATATAATTTTTCGCCTACTTCTAACACCTATATTACCAAATAACTGCATAATCTCGTCAGGTGATGACCAGCGCGGTAGATTGAACCTTCCTTTTTTCGAACGAGCCGTTTCCCAGCGAAAAATATTCTCATATAAGGACGAAAAGTTGATTTGCACGTACAACCATTTTTCGGCTATTTTTGTCGGTAACCTGGTCACTCTACCTTATCGCGAATCCACGGAGTCTCGAAGCAGACGCGAGAAGGCCTATGAAAGCCTCTCGAATCGCCATGGAACACGGTAAAATTCTCAGGCAAAGTATTGAATTCTCCGATTCTCCATCAAGCCCGGCTACCAGCACTTCCATCGCGGCCAAGATAGACAGAACAATAACCTTCTCCGGTCGTCTCGCCCCCTCCCGTTCCTCCTTCGAAGCTTCTCCTTCTCTTAATCCACTCATATGCAACATAACCGGCTCACCGGGGAACGAAGTATAACAAGCCTTTGGGCGAACCGTCTCTTCTGTAACGAGTCCCGAATTAAACAGCATTCGAGCTCTCTCTCGGAAGAGAGCCCTTCGGGAATCTTTGTGTCGACGGGGGCCGAGAAGGGCGCGATCAGATAACGCGGGCCCGATCGGTGCCCTCGAAAGGGAGGGGGGGGGGTCCTGACTCAGGATTGACAGGATGTCGCGGTAACTCTGTGTTTACACACCGGTTTTCGCCAGGATGCATCGATATTGGGCCCGCGCGTTTCACTGTTCGAGGGCGCCCCGTATTATCCCCATTATTAGCCCGGGCCCGGGGCCCTCTCTCCCTTTTTGTCGTTTTAAAATGTAATACGTTCGCCAAGGGGGGACCATGGGGGCCATGGGGGCCACGGGGGCCGGCCGCGAGAGATCGCTTTTCCTTCCATTCGAGTTTTCTGTGCCGGAAAATTTGTCGTTGCCCGGGTCCTGTCCTGTTTGTCCTTGCTCTTTCTCTCTCCCCCCCCCCCCCCGCCCCTCTTTCTCTCGGGCCCGGGCAGGTTCGTATCCTCTCGCGTACAGGATTACCTTGGCAAACAACGGCCGGGGACAATAAGACTCTGCAAGCTGAATGGAGGTTCGCGTGGATCGGTGGACGGGGAGGGGGAGGGGGCCGAGGTAAAATTGTCATCTACCGGGGGCCAGGCCGCGTTTTTGCCCGTCATACCGCGGGGATATCGAATTTTCTGCGTCCTGTCGCCACGAGGACCATGGTTCCTCCCTCTCCGGAGGAACTTTGCTCCGTTTCGTGACACGATATAAACCCGGCCACCGGCGCACAGCGGAGAGGGGGAGAGGGGGAGAGAAGGGGGACAAGGAGGGATGAAAAGGACAGGGGTTGGAAATGGTGATTTAGGTTTTGGGATGATTCTGGGCAGGGGCGGGCTTCAACCTTTGTCTTTATTCCTTTCGGTGAAATTGTATGGTGCGCGGCGGCGGCGGCCGCGTGCACGTGTGTGGATGCGGTTTAAGGAAGGACATGTTTATTTATGGCCTGCGGATATATGTATGTCTTTTCGAGAGACTGATTTCCATTGTCGGGACATATTGTTGTCTACGCGAGCGAAACGGAGCTATTCCTCCGGGGCTGTTTGAGCGTTCGGGAAAATTTTTTGGAGCTCGCCCCGCGACACATTTCCGGCAGGACCGTTCTTTTCAAAACGGCATTCTTCTCGCAGAGCTCGGGAATTTAAGTATCTGTTGACGAAAGAAGGGACTATGATACCATAACTTAACTCTTTTGAACAACCTACGCCGTTTATTCTCTGTTCGTGTTTTTATATTTTACTTATTTTTCTCTTCGTTCGTTTCTAGATTTTGTAATAATTAGAGAGTATCAAAGGAAGGCATTTTTATTTTGCGAAAAGTATTGGCACAGTATGCTCCCGATTTTTTAGCATAACCACAGGCTCAACTTAAAGCTTGGAACTTCCATTTTTATAGACCATCGTTCATTTTCGTTCAAGTTGTTTTTGGATCGCGTGACGGGTGGGAAATTGAAGACACGTTTTTTTCGAATTTCGGACAAAATTGCAAGCAGTCTAAATGCCTAACGCTTTCTGAAGCCACCATTTCCCGTTAATGTTCATGGATCATTTTAATTGGTTTCGATACGAGGAAGCTAGAGTCACGTGTTGTTTGCCGCAAGACCTCTTGGTTCGTCTTCTGTCTGTTTAAATATTGTCTTCTTCACCCTTATGTGTGCACCTGCAGGCCGGGTGTGCCGGCATAGTGCACCACAAATGAAGGAAATGAGTTTTCCCATTGAAACGGACTTCGCAGTAACTTGTTATGTAGTCGTAAACATGCTAACAATGTACGATAAAAAGTTGTGTTTTAATCGGTTGCGAACAAAGCGCGTGGAAATGCACCGACACACTTAAAAGTGCACGTATGCATATGTATTACTGTAGATTCATGGGTTTTAGGACACAAAGGTTAACCACATATACACCATCATTGGGGCAGATACGCAATAGTTTTCAAGATATTTATAATTAAAGCTTCATTATTGGATGAAAATATAATTTTATATCGTTATCAATTATATTCTTATTGACTATTGTGGCGGTGTACTGGCAATTTACCAGACTTTCGAAGCCGTGGGCCATTTTTCAAATCTTTCCTAATAAATTATTTTCGTTTATCGTGTTTTTATTTATTAATGCAAAATTTATTTCAATATAACGGATATTAATAAATCATGGATCAAAAGTTACTGAATAAAACGAATAAAATATCAAATCTACGTCTCGTGACTGGAAACAAGAAACAAATAAAATAAATATAGAAGTAGAAAATATGTTGCAAAATAAATTTAATAGCATTCAACTTACTTTTTGCTAATTAAAATACAGGTACTTGTCCTAAACACAATTAAAGCCTAATATCCGTGCTGTACAAAAGAGCAAGTTGCAATGAACCAATATTGCGTAGTGGAAAATGATTTTTTATATCACGTTAAAATTGTTTTTCCATAAGCAACGTATGTAAAAACGTTGAAAAATTATCTCGTGACCGAGAAACCACCATAGATTTAAAGATCGAAGGTACCCCTTTCGGGGTTTTTATTGATTTATTTATTTTCTCTGAGCGATTACGAAAGGCGCACCGGCATTTTAGATTGTTTAAATTTCGCAATGCAACATTCACTCGCAACAACAGATGCTTCTATCGCGTTCGCATGTTTCCTGTACTCGCGCGTTTGAAAACCAAATCCGCTATAGGTATATTTCTCGAAGATCGGCACAGGTTGCGAAAGAGCCGGTCGGTATCTCGAATCGATCAGTGTACACCGGTCAATTATAGATTATGGAGGCGATCGATCGCGAAACATGTAAATCACGGGCGACCGGGTTTCCCATCGGCTCTCCGAGAGCCCCGGCAACTCAATTAAACGAGATGACACGCCGGTAAATAATCGGAAAGATTATAAATTGAAAAGGCACGCCGAGCTAACGAACGTTGTCAGTTGATCGGCCCGATTTTTCTCATTACCCGATTGAAACGATTCCGGCGGCGCGACGTGAAATAGTGCGTTCTGTCCGGGACACGTTTTCGCGTCCTGGTAATGACACGGGGCTGACTGACTTTCTTGTTGTACGCGGGGACCGAACCTTGCATCAGATCGGACATTTTATGCCGTTCCGTTGCGTTTCGAGGGAATGGCCACCGATCAACTTAGCGCGGAGCTATCCGCCAGATATTTTAACAAATCCGATGGAAATCGGCCAACAATGCCGGGTGAAAGTTTTAACGAAAACTTGTGCAACTACGCTGGAACCTGTACCGCCACTTATATGTGTGCTCTTAATAATTCCTGACACATTTCTTACCGATACTTACTTAAAAAGATTTCAGAGATTATTGAATCGCAATGTGGCAATTTTAAATACAAAGCAACAAGCTACCCTCGGGAACGTAAACCAATCGGGATTGTTTATAAAAACGCGCTTTTTAGTTTTATTGTTAACACTAGTTGTACTAGGTTTTTAATTTACGATTATTGAGATTGATCCGTCTACGTGGAATTACTCGACAAATTTATTTCCTATGGTATATACAGTGATTTCTCTATATATGTCGCCAAGGCTTGGATGATAAATGTCGCGAAGTTATCCCCACTGCCGCGGGGTATACCTCATGAGGGGTATGTCTGCTGGACGATACGTGACGCTGGCAAGACCCGTGTTGTTGACATATATCGAGAATTCACTGCATTATTTAAAAAATGACTAAAAACTCGGATAGACTCGGTCTTCCTATTTTTATAAAGTAATGTAAAACACTCAGTTTCAGTGCTCCGTGTACTCGAATGGCGACTATAAGGTGTCGCTAAACATTGCTGTATCGTTACTGAACATATTTTTTACATTATTAAATTTGTTGGTATTTAATAAATCACTAAAAATGAAAAAAGAATATACAGGGTGTCCCACGTAACGCTTTTCACGACTTTTCAAGTACTTTCGATAATCTGACAAACAAATATTTTCAACAAAAGTTGATCAGTTTTCGATTGGATATACATTGCAATGAAAACAGTTCGAGAAAAATTTTTCTTTTTAGTATTGTCAAGATTACCTTCATTTTTTGAAATGGTACTTTGTAGTTTCGACTTGACAGTATCACAGACCGTGTCGAGACGCATTCAACGACCTAGCATGCCATGACCTTCAGATGACCTTGATGGCAAAGAAATGAAAATTTCAACAAAAGTGCTCGAATGGGTAATTGGAATACAATTTTTGTAAAAATTTTGTTTTCGCTTTATGTAGCAAAGCAATTGTGTTAATTTCCTAAGAAAATTCATGTAGCATGGTCTAATATTGACAATGTTATGCGATTTTTAAGAGCGTACGAATATTAGTCGGAATCACTGTATGGTTCGAATGAGCGAGCAAGTAGCCCGGAGCAAAGGAAGGAGGTGTCCGCTAACGAAAGGATCGGGAGCGTCGTTAATTTAAATGACGGCTGCGCAGAATGATCGGATTCGTACACTTCTAAACTCTATCTGGCCGGAGAGTAGGAGCTGTGTAACTGGAACGGAATTCCAGTAAAACGGTGCGCCGTGTTTATTGGGAGCAAAAAGTGCCGAGGAGTTCCAACATTGAGTACCCACGAGAGCACTTATCTCATCGCGTGACGGGAAGCGAAGTCGCCGAACAGGAAGAAAACGAAACGGGCGACGTGAATTTTGCGAATGCGACGCTGAAAATCGGTTTCGAGGCGAACACCCGCGAAATCGTCGTTTAGCTGTACGCGTACGCGTGTACCTACAAGCTGCGCGCGTATATTTCTGGCCGCGGGCACGCACGCACGCGAACGCGCACCGTGCCTCCTGCATACGCGCACGCAGGTGTCGCGTTCAAGCGCGTGCAAATCTGATTCCGCTGTCACCGATAGCGTTGCAATGAGCTGTCCGATGAGCCTCCACCAACCCTGGCCTTGGCAGCCTCGCTGAAAATCATTATAACCCTTCCATTGCCAATTAAACGACTTACCAAACGATGACAAATTTGCCTGAAATATTGCTCTACGTTTCGCACGATCATCATCACCTATTCATACCAGGCTCAGTGACAAGATGTCAAAAATCTGCCAGATTTTAAAGGTCAGAAAATTATTTCGGATTTTATTATGCGACCTGCAATGAAAATTCAATTTCATTGATAGACTGATTTTATGGGTAAGCACAATTTAAAGCAGTGGACACATTAAAAAGATTTAGGGGCACACCAGCGTATTGGCTTTAGCTTAATAACATAATTAACCCCTTGCACTACTATTTATTTTGTGATTATAATGATTAGAAATTCTTCATCGTTCAGAATTTCATAGAACAAAAAAGATAGTTTATATTTATTATATGCCTATGTTTTCTCCAAAGGATATATATCAACTACAAATAGAATTTTATTTCGTTTTAAAGGAAATTAATAACGTTCGCATTTCTTAGATTCTATTCAGAATCTTGATCACGAGTCTGGCTCGTTATTGTAGGGCAAGGGATTAAAAGAAGAAAGAAATTTTTATTTCGCTCCTGTGTCTTGCAATCGATGCAAATATTTTTTATTTTGCATAAAGATCCGCTGTTCATTACAGTAGTCCAACCCAGCGGAAGCTATATAAGCTAGTTTTAAGTTAGGTTAAGTTGCTCATACTTGGTTCAAAGCATCAAATAAATAATAATAATACTATCAAAAATGTGGTATGAAGGAGACGATGGCTCCGGACCGGCTGTCGTCTTATTTCGAAGCGTCGTCTTATATCGGAATAAAATTGTACATATCGACGGCCATTCGAGCTTATCCCCGATTAAAACTAGATTTTAATGACAAAATATCGAAGCCATGCGAATTTATTAAAACTGCAGAATTTATTTATGACAAAAACGAATAGGTGAAACACAGAACTCCGAATATAGAGTTAATTAGGCAACCACGAGAACAGAAAACGTAGCTAGAAATAGTATTAATTGCTGTACGAATTGCTTGATTGCGCCATATAATTACAATCGACAATCGAGGATACTTTTACCACGCAAAGACACTAATTCTTTGCAAATCGCATAATCAATTGAATTTTTCGGCCAAGCAGAAGCGGCTAACGCGAATGACTCGAAACTTACGTCAATAACAATGTTGCATCAGTGTTGGAACATATCGACATATCTTTTTTAGCCTGTTACGGGAGAGGGGGAAGATAATTTATTTATTGACTGAGCCTCGTGCAAATATGAACGACGACAATATTCGGAACAATCTCCGTTCAACTTTCGTTTCCATCACTATGCTGAGTTAGGTTTGTACTAGACTAGGTTTGTACTAAAAGTAGACACTGTAAGATTATAATATATTATTTTCACCATACTAAAATTATTGATGAGAAATATAAATTTATATTTAGCTCCTGCGTCTTGCAATTGGTGCATAAACTTTTTGCGTAAACATCCGGAGTCTTACTTATTATATAAAATATTTAGCGAAAGCGTAGATTATATTTACTGACATATATAGAAATATCAAGTTAATATTAACGCCTTCATTATGTAGATGTCTGTGTTTAAACTTACAAGAGTTTGGCAGCCCTTCTTTTATGGGTGACACACTGTCATTTCACTAGTCTCAAAATGGCTTCCTGAACAGTGATATTGTATCATTAAGATGGTGCAAAAATAATTGCAAATGCGAAGCACTTTCAGAACGACACTTGCACTTCAGCTTAAAATAACTGGTACATATGCGCAAATAGAAACCAGTTGCATTTATACAATATTGCCAGCAAGAGACAAATCCATCTCTTCTGTCTATCTCTTATATAAATAATAATCTTAAAACATGCGGTGAAAGTTGAAGCGGGCTGTTACCTTTGCCTCCGACCAATAGGAATTTTCACCGCCGTTTATGCATAAACTTTTTATGCAAAACCGTGATGCACGCGTGGCTCACCGAGCTGTGAACGCGTTAAAAATATTCGAAGCTGCTACAAATAAATAATTAGCATCACGCGATGCACAAAGTGTACAAACATCGTGCGCTCGCGGAGATTATTATTTTACGGTGGATGACTCATAAATGACAAGACCGGAAAGCGCCGGACTGTGAAACACCTTGAAAAGATGCAATACACGTTGTGCTGCAAAATATGTTTGCCAACATCTTCGAAACCATAGCTGAACATAAAATTACTTGGGACATTAACTTTTACAACATATTTCAAGGTCATTCGAATCGTCCGGACTGTATTAGGTTATCCGGATTGTTCGTGCCGTTTCCTGCGCTGCGCTGTCTTTATTGCCGTTCTTGCCTAAGAAATAAAGTCTGGTTTGATTTGATGAACACGCAGTCTTTCACGCGAGCTATACGCCGAGCATCTTAATTAAATTATGTTAATGTGCAAACAAAAATTTTATATTGCTTCTGTCACGAATCTGGAAACTGGCTGAACTATCCCAATCATTCTTAACTATTCTTATCATTTATTAGCCGTCGGACGGCCGACAATTTCTACAAGTATATTGACGGTGATCAGGACTGCTCGTAGTTTTCATTGTTAATTGTTTAAAATATATTTCTAAAGGGGACACATTGGTCTTTGTGTTGTTCCCATTGCATTCGTTTAGTTCGATTGCCCAGAAATTGAGTACTTGTGAATGAATATTTTCAGTTACAGATCTCCGGAGGGATCTAATCTTTTTGACAACCTATTTGTCACTACATTAATGTATTTGGCAGCTGTTCGAACGGTTACTAATTGTTTAAAATATATTTCTAAAGATACTTCTGGGGGACGCACTAGTCTTTGTGTTATTCCCATTGTATATTCATTTAGTTTGATTGTCCAGAAATTGAATGCTTGAATGAATATTTTCAGTTACAGATCTCCGGAGAGGTCTAATATTGTTTATTCGTCACTACATTAATTCATTCAGCAGGTGTTCGAACGATATCCCACGTATTTCAAGTAAGTACAATGATTTCTCTATATATGTCGCCAAATCCTGGACGATGAACGTCGCGCAATTATCCGCACTACCGCGGGATATACCCCATGAGTGGCCACGAAGCTCAAGAGGCTTGGGAGTGTAAACATAACATGGCTCTGGTATGTCTTCTGGACAGTACACAAGACCCGTGTCGTTGACATATATCGAGAATTCACTGTATACTTGTCGTGAGATCGGCGATTAGTATTTTCAGGTGGTCAAACGGTTCTATAAGTTTGGATAATTATCACTTACTGGGATACCTCTGTTCATTCGTTGGAAATTGATGTTCATTTTACAGTTTCGTTCATTTATATTTTCAATGAACACAAGCTACAACCATCATTGTTAAGATTGTGTTCGGCGACGTAAGAACTAGACTGCGGATCTTTAAAATAAACAACGTTGGCATTGATTGCAAGACACAGATGCGGAACAAAAATTCGGTTTCTTCTTCTAATTAGTTTATTAAGCTGAGACCCTATACGCTGAGGCCCTTACCCTTATGTGGACAACCGGGTACCCGGGTACCCCTTTCTATGTTTTCTCTAATAATTTGTTATGTTTTTATGAAGATATCGCAAAACCGCCCTGGATCCCCATTATTTAGAAGGTTCTCTGTCGATTTATGGTTACAGAATTAAAATTGATGCAAAACATATTAAATAATAAGGCTTCAATCTTATTTATACGGTTGTTGGGTAACCGGGTACCCGGGTACCCATACATAGGAAGTTGTAGTTGGATGCTTATGAAGGGAAGTTTTACAACACAATCATACAACACACAAATTTTTTCAATTGGTATTATTCATTTATTAGTATAGTTACTATTATTAACCAATAATAGGACAATTTTTACAAACTGTCGGAGTATATGCGTGTTCGTCGGAAAACGGGTTTTATACAGTTTTGACAATATTTTCGTGTCTTTCTACGTTTTCTATCAGGGTCAGCTTGGGATATATAACATGAGCCTACAACTCTTTTTCGTCCAGTTTTATCTCGTTGTTGTACAGTGCCTGAAGTTGAAGGAACGTCGGTCATTGTTGCTGACTTATGCAGCATGCTTTCTATTGCTAATTTACAAGAGAAATGTCTCATCACTTGAACATTGGTTGATCGACTTCTAATTATTGGAAGACAAAGTTCCTCTCCCACTTGGCGTAAAAATATTCGGCGATTATTGGATTTGTTAGGCAACATATCGTTATTAGAAATATATATGATGTATGAGGCAAGAGCAGCAATGTCAATTATGTAAAAAAAAAAATGCTAATGGCCACTTAGTACGTCTTTGTGTACTGGATCGTCTCAAAATTTGATCCATCATGTCGACACCAGATTTTGTTTTATTATAGAAGTGGACTATTTCTGGTTTCCTCTTTGGCCCAGAAACAACATTATCATTGTGCATTGTGGATAGTAATACAACAAACTTTTCTTTTTTTGGCACATACGAATATATTGTAACATTTTGGTTGTGACCAAATAAAGTTGAATACTGTTGTACTGTTGTGTAAGTCGAAGAGTCAAATATCGTACGTCCACATACGAATAGCATAAAAGTTTGATCTTAGCATTGAGTTATACTATTTTTTGAAGCAGTTGCTTCACTTAAACTGTTTAAAACAATACTTAGTATACCATAGACAAAAAAACTAAAAGTTATGGGAAAGCATGAAAGTAAAATTGTCACTTTATTTTTTATATATCGGCACCGAATGCTCGGGGTACCCGGGTACCCCGGTTACCCAACAACCGTGAAAAGTTTGGTTGCCCACATAAGGGTTAAATCTTTTTAACATGTTCACTGCATTTGTGTTGACCCATTTTTGTCGTAAACGCATAAAATCCGCAGTCTAACGGCACTCAGGCAATGAAACAACAACTTGCGAATACTAATTTCAACAGACAAAAGTGCACATTGGACAAGCCCGGCTACGTACACGAAAATTCGTTTACGTTATCTAGTGGATAAAAATTGTCAAATGAATGGGGCACCTTTTTGTCCGTGACTGTACACGCGACTGTACGTCGCAAGTTGTTCTGGAATTCTTTTTTCCCGAGAAGATAGGCATCGAAACAAAGATCAAGAAGGCACACGTTGGCCAAGCGGAGAATCGATTATAAGGCAACGGCAGCTTAGGGTATCGAGATCAGGCGTTCCTGGTTGTCGGTTTCGCACGGCGCGAGGCGAGGCGACGCGACGCTCGCGGAGAATATTGTTGCGTCGAGTAGGCTCCTCTGACAACTCGGATGTCGACCTTTAAACCCGGGGTATTGGTTGTTTTTGAACGACACGAGGAGGAGGAGTGCCGTCGATCACGGCGAGACGCGACAGTCGCAGCTAAACCCAAAGCACGACGAGCCGTGGCTAATTGCCGCGCGCAACAAAAAGCTCCGGCCTCTCTTCTTCAGCTCGGCACAGGCGTGCGCCACCGTTACGCTCGCGTATTTTCATCGGCATGCACGCGAGCAGCATCTGTCCGACGCGGTTCGTGCCCATTACAAACGTCCTTTAGCGTTCGTTTATCTGTTGTGTTTGCCACTTTCCATTCTTTCCCTCTTCCACCCTCGTTTCACGGCTCACCCAATTTTCCGCATTTCATTTTTCCGCGCTCCTGTCTCGACCCCGATCGATCGCCATTGTCTTAAAAAAAAAACAAAAACTATCTCCGTGTTTTCGGCTTTTTTGACGATAAAATTGTAAATTTTAAACCCTTGCCATTAATCCCTTGCACTACGATTTGTTTCACGGTTTCAGTGATCAGAAGTTTTTTGTAATTTATAATTTCCTAAAAAAGGGAGAAAATTTGTTCTCCAATAGCTGCACATTAACTACGCCAAAATAGAGTTTTATTTCGGTTTAAGGGAAATTAATAAGAAACATATTTATTAATAACAATATAACAAGGGGTTAACATGGATTCTCGCGGAGAAACCGTGGCACTCGAATGCCAAATACCAGAGTATCTCCCGAAGAGTATCATATTGAAGAATACAACTATTTCTCTATATATGTCGCCAAGCTCATAAACGTCGTGGAGTTATCCCCACTGCCGCGGGGTATACCGTATGAGGAGCCACAAAGCTCGGGAGACTGGATCTGAGCCTTTGGATTTGTTTGAATTTGGGAGCGATAATTCTGGAAAAATTCAAAATTATGTCTGCTATTAGGTATGATGTCGTTGAATTATTTCAGAATTTTCTATTGAACAGAACAGGAGAAATAAATGAAAGTAGATGCAACTGAGCTAAAAGGTAGAAAAATCTATTTCTAGAACAATACAGTGTTTTTTCTATATATGTCGCCAAGGCCTGGAGGATAAACGTCGCGGAATTATCCCCACTACCGCTGTAATTAATTTCTTCAGAATTTTGACCCAACTGATTGGTAATAAAGCATGGTGTGCACAAACTAGAATTTATTTTACGGTTACAGAAAATATAAATAATAGTAAGTAACGTACTCCGTGGACGAGAAAAACTGTACCGAATTGGCATAAAGGACGGATGCGGGTTTAATTCAATTTGAAGCGTTCGCAAAGTAATTGAACGGACGCCATAAATGGCATGGGAGTGACCTAATTGTTCCGTCCAATATCCGTGGGCATGTAGAAATAGATAATTTTATGCATTTCTTTGAATTTCATTTACCGTACACATACATTGTTTTTTGTATAATTTATGCAACTCGAGTATAGAGAGGAGACCTATTCCGAAATAATAATTTTGAACTAGTTGACAACTTTAATTACTTGATATCTTGCAGCTGTGCACACATATTGATTTATAAATACCTTGCAGGTGTAAACAATTTACTTATTCATGCTTCACGGATAAATGCTGCCCCTATAGGGGTAAACAACAATAACTATTCACAGGTAAAACCAATTTCTATGAAACACATCTTTCGTTTAGTTGAACTCCTACTGTAGGTTTTATACATTTGTGACAAATACGAATGAGTGAGTTAATAATTTTGTGAATAAGTAACTAATGAATAATCAAATGGACAATTTAATGTTAATTTAATAAGAAACTTTAGTAAACAAATTTAATAAAAATCTACTTGTTCCATATTAATAGATCCATAGTGTTTTCGATGTATTTCATTTGCTCGTTCATTTCGATTCCCCTATAAAATGTTTTGACTCGTTCTCCTCTCATTGGGCGGAAGCAGAATCGATTCATTATAGTCGCACGGATAAAACTGACCTTCTACGGGAGAGTTTCGTGGGTGGTTGCCGGGAATCGTGTAACCTTAACGAGGTTAACGAGCGTGGCGACAATAAGTTTAATTTGCTTATTGTTGCTCGGCCACTGATCGAACGCAGGAACCGTACGACTCGAATATTGCCGTCACAAAATTAAAAAATTGTTAAAAATGAAATAATTGTAACGAAGAACATGTTGAGCATTGCCCGCATCGAAAATCATTTTTCATACCACATACCCTTGTAGTTCTTTACTCAAGGTTCAATTAGAAGATTAAAATTGACCCCTTACGACGAAGACGTTCAAGGTGACCTTCATCCATCGATGAAAGGATAAAACAGAAAAAACTGAATTATCACGAAATAAATCATTCTGTAAAATGTTTCTTAGGAAAATCCCTCGCCGTTACTAAATTATGAAATTGTTAAAAATGTAATAATTGTAACGAAGAACATGTTGAGCATTGCCCGCATCGAAAATCATTCTTCATACCACATACCCTTGTAGTTCTTTACTCAAGGTTCAATTACAAGATTAAAATTCACCCGTTACGACGAAGACGTTCAAGGTGACCTTTATACCTCGATGAAAGAGTAGAACAGAAAAACCGAATTATCACAAAATAAATCACTCTGTAAAAAGTCTTAGGAAAATCCCTCGCCGTTACTAAATTACGAAATTGTTAAAAATGTAATAATTGTAACGAAGAACATGTTGAGCATTGCCCGCATCGAAAATCATTTTTCATACCACATACCCTTGTAGTTTTTTATTCAAGGTTCAATTACAAGATTAAAATTGACCCCTTACGACGAAGACGTTCAAGGTGACCTTCATCCATCGATGAAAGGATAAAACAGAAAAAACTGAATTATCGCGAAATAAATCATTCTGTAAAATGTTTCTTAGGAAAATCCCTCGCCGTTACAAAATTAAAAAATTGTTAAAAATGAAATAATTGTAACGAAGAACATGTTGAGCATTGCCCGCATCGAAAATCATTTTTCATACCACATACCCTTGTAGTTTTTTATTCAAGGTTCAATTAGAAGATTAAAATTCACCCGTTACGATGAAGACGTTCAAGATGATCTTTATACTTCGATGAAAGAAAAAACTGAATAATCATAAAATGGATCAGCCTGCATAACCGAAACAACAGAAAGAAAATTCCCGGGCATGGGAAACATCGACGTCGCCGATCGAAATGGAGGAAGTATGAAAAAGCAGCGTAAGAATCGATCGAGAACAGGCGCCTAATGTTCGAGGATCCCGAAAAATAGTCTCTTAGGAGAATCCCTCGCCGGGCACGGAATCGGCGAGCATCAGTTATACGAGTTTCCCATTTCTCGAAGATTGTAACAGCATGTCTGCCTATCTGGCTTGCTCTCGCGTACGCTTCGCTATCCGGGATTCCTTCGATAGGACACCCGAGTGCCGGCAACGCGTTATGGTGGCTCTATGCTTCAGTCATTCCCCATGGGAAGCATACCAGTGGCACGAGAGATCCCCGCGAACGAGAGCACGCACGAGCGGTAGCATAAAAAATAAACGAAACCGAGGAAGAAGGTAGAGGGACGAGAGCCTTTTATTTACAAGAATGAAGAGGAGAGCTTGATTCCCTCTATGCGCCAACTTTCGCGAGAATTTAAACAATCGAGCACTAAATAAAATAATAAATAAACGATTATCTTCCTGCCACACCTAATCATCCAATGAAAGATTTTTACTTCTTGAAAGATGGAAGAAAAGGAGTCAAATATCTACAAGATGTGCAAAATCTTTCCGCGTCAAATTTGACGCAATATTGGGTCATCCGTAGTTTAGTATTGAACGCTGAAAAATTTCTCAGGGCCTAACGAAATTAATTATATTTTTCTGTCGTAGAAAAATATATTAAGCTATAATTTACAGTTAGACTGTAGATTTTGTGGGATAAAAAGGTTGGAAAGCATAATGCAAAATAGTAAGAAGAATAAATTATAATATACACTGTCCCTGTGTTACTTGAATGTTTATTGAAACGATTACGAGAAAATATTATCCGCATTAGAAGAATTTAAGAACACTGTTATATTATTTTCAACCTACTAAACACATATTAAGAAGGAAAATAAATTTCCATTTCACTCGTTTGTTGGAATTCTGCTAGAAAATTATTATTTTTCATAAAGATCTGTTATCCAGTGAAATTTTACAAAATAAAAATTTTCTGTGTAAACTGCAAGGAACACGAGCAGAATAAATGTCTTTTCTCCTGTAATTGTTGTAGTAAATTGGTAATAATGTTTTGAAAATTGTACCGACTTTTCTGATGAACGATTAAAATTTTAGGTGAGCGATCGAATAGGTTGGTTCGATCGATCGATCCTCTGTTCGAGACCGGTAACGCATCCCTTAGCTGCAGGGAGGCTCTCGTAAAGGCTCTAAGGAGTCGGCGTCGGTGGCTATTTATAAAAGTGCATTTCGGACGGGTGCACAATAGTGACGCGTTCGATGCGACGGGGAGAGCGACCGATAAATCAGAGCGGCGCGGCGCGCGTAGATCACGAAGCGCACTCTTTTATTTTCATTTCGCGTGTTGAAAACGAAAATAGCGCGAGATACGAGCCACGTTCCGTCGAATTCTTGCTCCGGGCACCCTTGAGAAATGCATCCGAGTCGCCGTTTTCTTGGTATCGTGACCGATTTATTAAAACTCCGCTTCTTTCGCTTCACAATCGCCCGCAGACGGCCATTGCGCGTTGCTCGCCAAAATTTCGGACAGCCGATCAATTTTATTGGACGCGTTCGCTCGCCTAATTTCTGCGTGCAGCTTGCTCGCAGACCGCAGTCCACTTATGGGACACCTTAACCCTCGGACCTCTCGCGACATTTCTACGCCCAGGCAGCGGATTTTATGCATTTGATGAATATTTTAACGAATAGCTGCAATTTGAAACGATAGAAACGTTAGGAAAATTTAAAACCACTGTTATATTGTTTTCAATCTTTTCTTTTGAATGAAAATAAATTTCCCGTTTCACTCCACTTTGTTACAATCCAGGTAGAACATTTTTATTTTCCACAAATATTTATTTTATGCACTTATGGGAAAAATGAGTAGCTACCATTTAAAACAGTAGAATGTTAGAAAAATTTAAAAGTACCATTATATTGTTTTCAATCTTTTATTTTGAAAGAAAATAAATTTCCCGTTTCACTCCACTTTGTTACAATCCAGGTAGAACATTTTTATTTTCCACAAATATTTATTTTATGCACTTATGGGAAAAATGAGTAGCTACCATTTAAAACAGTAGAATGTTAGAAAAATTTAAAAGTACCATTATATTGTTTTCAGTCTTTTATTTTGAAAGAAAATAAATTTCCCGTTTCACTCCACTTTGTTACAATCCAGGTAGAACATTTTTATTTTCCACAAATATTTATTTTATGCACTTATGGGAAAAATGAGTAGCTACCATTTAAAACAGTAGAATGTTAGAAAAATTTTAAAGTACCATTATATTGTTTTCAATCTTTCATTTTGAAAGAAAATAAATTTTCCATTTCACTACACTTTGTTACAATCCAGGTAGAAAATTTCATCTTCCACAAATATTTATTTTTATGCACCTATGGGAAAAATGAGTAGATCTAAATGCAAAATAGAAGGAACATTTAAAGAATTTGAAAGTGTTGTTGAGTTCATCAGATTAGAATTCTTCTAAGAAAAAACAAAAGAAATGAATTACGTGTAGTCGATTATAATGGTTCGTGACGTGTACGAATAATTATTCAGAAGCCATGTGATAATAAATATGGAACGAATTCTATTGTTTTTTTGTTTTTTTTTTTTTGAGGAGCTGAATACCTAATGCGCGTAATGAGATTGACAAAGTTACAAAATGTGGAGTTGATCAGTCTGACTCCGGATTGGGTCATATTTCCTTCGAATTTCAATACAATAGTCATTGTGTTACATCGACATTCGTTTAATGCAACAGAAGATTTTTCCGCGTTCGATTTGACGCAATATTGTGTCATTCGTCGTTAAGATACAGTACTGAACGTTGGAAGGGTCTCAGAGCCGAAGAAAGCTTTGAAAAATTATCTCCTAAACGAAATAAAATATTTTTGGTTCCTAGTAAAATTAGTTAACGCATTAAATCTAATTAAATTAGAACGCGTAAAATCCGCAGTCTGGTGAATTGTCAAATTTCAATCTAATTACAGCCACTCTTTGTTAAATAAGACAATGTAGTTGTCAATGTTGTTTATTAACAGGATCACATTTGGCCGTCTTATTGTTACGATATAGCGCTGGTTTTGCATTTTCCATCGATATTCATTCGAGGCAACGATGCGTCACCTGCGGCAAGAGGCAGTACTCGATTTGACGCAATATTGAGTCATCCGTCGTGAAGGTGTTAAAATGAGACACGGTCTGCCGTCGCACAAAGCCTTCGGAGTTTTCTTTATGCGAACTAACACGGTGATGTCGTCCAAAGAGTTCTCAAAATCAATTAACACTAGGTTTACGGAGCACTAAAAATGGCCAATTTGGATTATTTTATAACAATGTATAAATCTATATTCAACCAGATTTTTGGCATCCATTACCATAATACATGTTCCAAGGAACAAATATGTTAAATAAATTTCCTATAAATGCATGTTCACAATCACACAATAATTGTCAATTAAAAAATGTAGCACACATTATTTTGGCTGGTCCCGTAAGTGTGAAACTACAATGACATTTATTTTTATTTCCTAGAGACTGTTCGTACCGTGAGCTGTTTTGTGTTCACGCGTAACAACGTCGTCCTTGGTGGTGTGAAACGCACGTTTAAAAGGAATTTCATCGAGCTTAGGTTCGCGTGGCTTTTATCCGCTCGACGGATCGGTAAAAATCTCCTCAAAGTTTGTCCAACCATTTTACCCTTTACCCTACGTTTCCAATCAAGGCGTGACCTCAGATACAGTTCAGGTGGTTAGCAAACCGTCAACACCAAACTTCCGCACCTACCAGCTTTAGAAATTCACAAATAGACCTTCTTAACGATTTATTTGCCAATTAGTAGTTGGTACTGCCTACACGCCGTGTACACTCCTAGACGAAAAGACGGCATTTTCTGCACACATCTGATTCTCAAGGACATTTATTAACCCTAAACGTTCCTCGATAGAGAAGTTTTTACTTTCCCGTGATTGCGTTATTAATTCGATGCATTTGTTTGATATATATTACATTACCAATAACTATACTGCTGATCTTTATGCAATTTTTTCTAAAAAAAAATTAATTTCTATTTCACTCCAGTTTGTTGCAATTCAGGTAGAAAATTGTTATTTTGCATAAAGATCCGCAGTCTAGTTATTACTTTTAATATAATTTGATTTGACTGCATTTAGTCACGTTATATGCTAAAATGTATAGCATACTATCAGTACATTGTTCTAACAGAACGCCACAAAAGATATGATTCAACAAAATGTATTACATATCTAATACAGTTTTATGTCAATAAAGACATTAATAAGGGAAAAAAAGAAGGAAATGACATTGCCCGGGACAGGCATCCTCCATTTTTTTATGTAATTGTATAAGCCCTTTTTTGCATGTCCTTTTTGTAATCTGTTGCATGTACTGTTAGAAGAAGCAGTCAGGAATGTAATAAATCTTTCAAAATTGATGCTGTTCTTGCGCAGGGTGTTATGAAACTGGTTGTACGCCATGGTAGTGGTGGTGTTGCATGAACGAATAAAAAGAAAACTACAGAATAAAATCGCACGATCGCATGGAAGAATATCATTATGTTGTGAATGGATTTTATTTGCAACAGAATCAGATTGCGTGGTATGAAAGGAAGAATATCATTATGTTACGAGTAAGCTTGCGGATTTTTATGCATTTCTGGAAAAATTGGCTGGGTAAAATATAAAAAACAGTAAAAAATTAGAGAAATCTGAGGATATTGTTGTGTTGCTCTTAACGCATAAAAATGTGTAAGCGATAAGATGAATTTTTATTTAACTTAATTACTTTTCTCTAGCAGAGATTTATAAATTTTTCGATTTTGTAAGTTTTCAATGCCAAACGCTTGATTTTTACAATGTTGTTGGTTTACAGTTAATATTACATAATAGCCTATTGCTTATAGAAAAGAGCCAACAACAAATCGAATCATTTACTCGTTCAACAGTCATAGAAACATTTTCCTATCATTTAAAAAGATATCTTACTCGAGGAATATTATTGTGTCATGAATATGCAAAGAATGTTTCACTGGAAACATTTCTATGTCGGAAGTTGACGGCCGCGGCTGGAATATGTCAGGAACATTTGAAAGAAATGCAATTATAGTTAATTGAAAAAAAAATCTTACATTAAATGCACGGAGACCTTGAGCATCAAGTGCACTAGCAAAAACACACTGCAGTCTATGATTTCATAGAGCATTAAGAATACACGGAGATCTAATAAGTGCACTTTATTTTTTACAAAAATGTTTCGAACGAATTGATACTATAAGTTCGATGAAAAATCGACTAGTGCACTATATTCGTATAACAGTAACCCACAAGAAGTTGTTGATCTCATTATGGCGTCAGCTCGTAAGCGATTCACTTGCAAAAATAATTATAAAGGAAGAAGTTCCGGTGGTACAACTAATGAACGTTGCACTATTTTCTTAAACAAAATGATCGCAGTTCGAATATCGGCGATGTTTCGCAAATCGGAACTTTTTAAATACTTTCTGGATTTCTGGAAAAAGTCGCAATTATTTTTGCATCAACCCAGGGTAAGGGACCCAATTACTTATATTAATTATACTTCTTTCTTTTAAAGCGTAACAAATATTAAAAAGGAGATATTAAATTCTTCTCATTAAAATCCGTTAATATGTTATATATCGCTTTTTTAAATATTCACTATGCTTTGAGAACAAGTGTGATTAATACAGGCACAGTAATGGGCTTTAATATTCGCGTAACGAATATTAAAAAAAGGAGATATTAAATTCTTTTCATTAAAATCCGTTAATATGTTATATATCGGTTTTTAAGATATTCACTGTGCTTTGAAAACAAGTGTGATTAATACAGGAACAGTAATGGGGGTCCCTTACCCTAATAACTCGGAATTCGTTTGCAGATTCGTTTCTCCTGTATTCTGGAAAATGGGATTTCTTCTCCCGAATTTTAATGGTCGATTATTTATCGGCGACGATAAATAAACAAAGGGACCTATGGCTGAGGGAGAAAAGGGCGGTGGAAAGGTTCGACTCGACGTCGCTAATATTCGGCAGCCGCGAACTTCGGTTTCTAAGTTATGACCGATGCGGAAAATGAGGTCCTGATCCCGGGGGAACCGAGCGCGGCGGTAACGTATCGTCGACTTCCCGGAATCTCGCGTGGCATTATGTTATATGGGTATAAATAACCGAACAGGAGCAATAATACGTAATAATATATCAGTCGGGATTTTAGTGGTGCAGCTAGCTCGGTCGGCCCAGCGGTCGTAATTCATCGCGCAACCCGGCTCACGGCGCACCGTATCCGGCACACGCGTCTCTATACAGACGTACACACGCGGAAATATACGCGCCGCGAGTAGGAGATCATGCGAGTTTGACAACAGACGCATTTTCGATCGCCTGGCCCCGTATCAACCGCCATGCACGGTGGTTCGAACGCGAAAAAACCTCGACTTTTCAAATATTCTGCACGCTGCACACTTTTTATCCCCATTCGATCTCAAATAAACGGGCGGTCGATCAATATTTTCTCGAAATTTCTATTAGCCCCGGCATGGCAGAACCTGGTTCCATTCTGACCCAAAACTGTCATAAAAGCGTGCCAACTAAATTTTTATTTTCTACTAGTTCAAACCGCCCAGCTATTTATATTCTGTTCGGTAAGAGGAGAAACCTTGATCTTAAAAAGAAAATAGGCGTGCAACAAAATCGATGCCACAGGCGTTATTCTGCATCATTGAAGACTAATTCAGAGTTGCAAGATCATTAATCAATCCCCCTTCATCCCTTTGTCGGTTTCACCACGATTTCCCAAACACCCCAGATAGCACAGAGACGTCTTAAGGACGTCTTTAAGACGTCTGTCGAAGACGTTCAGACGTCTATTAGACGTCTGAATGTCCTACGAACGTCTTCCGAACGGCTTCTGAACGTCTCTGGAACGTCTTTGTGAAAAAACTGTACGTCTTAAAGACGCCTTTAAGACGTCCGTTCGACGTCTTTAAGACATCTCGAACAGACGTCTTTAAGACGTCTCGAAACAGACGTATTCAAGACGTCCCGAAACAGACCCCTAGTAGCACAAAAATATTAGATAGATATGTTTGTCAAATATTGAAAAATATTTTTTAAGCCACATTTTTTCTTATGAGAAAAATATTGAATTTGAATATTGTATACATGTACAAGAAATATAAATTGAATGTTTGTTATAACAAAAAAACTAAATAAATAAAAAAAAATAAATTAAAAGAATGTTTTTCAGCATATCCGCGAACATTAACATTTTATGCTTTATTTATTTATTGAATTAATTTATTTATTTATAAATAAAAAATAAATTAAAAGAATGTTTTTCAGCATATCCGCGAACATTAACATTTTATGCTTTATTTATTTATTTAACTTATTTATTTATTTATTTATCTATTTATTTTGATGTATTACTTTTCTGTGCACTTCTTTGTTGATGGAATATTCAGTTTGATAATCACAGTTTGTAAAGCTTTTCTCTAGCAGTTTAGAATGACTGAAACGTCAAGAAATGAAACGTCTTAAAGACGACTCGTAAAAGACGTCTTAAAGACGTCTGAAATGAGAGGTCTTAAAGACGTCTTTTCAGGACGTAAGACGTTCAGACCAAAAATGGACGTAAAACAGACGTCTTTAAGACGTCGAGTGCTATCTGGGACCCTGTATAAGAAAACCTAAGGGTAGTTGAAGTACCCTAGTCGAGAAAAATATTGTTATTAATATTAACTCTTCAGGGACAATGTCGAATTTTCGGATCTTTTTTCTGTGCGATCACCGTAATATGTTTATTTAGTCGTTCTCATATGTTTTCGATGTTTCCTAAACTCTTGAAGAAATGAAATGTTCAAAGGAAAAAATCGGTTTCGCCAGATTGGACCTCCTCTTAAAGGTCAAGTAAATTAAAAAATATTTCAAAAGTTACGGGATGTTCATAAATATTTCTTTATAGTGGCACTTTAGTCTATAAAACGCTTCTATCTTCAATGATGCAACGTAGGTAAATCTTACCGATTCTAACCAGTAAATTAAATTATGTTATAGATATATCGCATTATAGTAAGATAGTAGTACGAAATGTATATTGTCAACGAACTGGCCCGCACAAACTGAGTTGATCAAAGAATGAAGAACCACTGACAGGCCGCTTGTATTTAATAAGACACGCGCATACGTAGTACATGGATAGAATAATTATGTAATAGGCACCTATATGATCCGGAGAACATATGTTTGCTAATGTAACACAGAAAGACCGGGACACACTCCGCGCAATATTGATTGAATATCACCTCCTTTTACAATGTCAATACTTGCCCTAGTAAGTGGAAATTGCAATTGATTTTTCAACTTGCTCTCGCTTGAAAAATGATCGTTTCTTAAATACTGTAAAGTAATTTACCACGTTTTAATTCCGATTATTAGTACCGCTCCCCGCCTTTACTAAATTGCAAATTTATTCAAAGATCGAAATGTTCATAAATTGATAAAGTGATTTATAACTTTCCACAGGATAAACTCCTTTCCTTTTTATAATAATAAATAATATAATAAATTATAATAAGAAAATATGCAATGTCCAGGGCTTGTATATTACGACGCAAACAATTTTGATTTATCAATGGCTTCGGGAAGCTTAACACGTGTACTATGAATTTATGTAAGAATCGAAGCCGAGCAATCAGGAACAACCCCTTTAGGATAGCGTCAGCGGAGGGAGCTAACTTCCCGGCTCGATTACAGAGGGAGGTTCGGGATATCCGAGATTTCATCATCATAATTTTCCAGGCCATTAAGTCATAGTGGGGAGGGGAGGGGCGAAGCATGATCCGCTTTGCATAAGAAACTTAACAATCTCTACGCGTTCGGATGCCGAGCGTTCACCCCCGTGAATTTTCACGGGAGATGGAGTCGCCTATCGCTTAAGCCTAACATTTAATTAACGGGATAGTTCTGACCGAAAACTTTCACAAAAATCGGCTTCCTTGTTGCATTCTCTTAAAGCATACGTCCTCGAAAGAATTGAGTTCGGAGGACTTACTTTAATTCGTAAAAATAACAAAGCTGTAGACGAATACGTATTTCCATAGAAATGATAAACCCTGAATGCGTTTTTCTGGAAACCTTAATATAATTGGACTGTCGGTCTTTCTGCAAAATAAATGTATAAATTATAACACATAGAAGTCGAATACAAATTTTGTATTTTAGATTCAGCTGAATCATTTCTGTCACAAATTCATAAAATCCGCTTTACTTGTGACCCATAATAGTTTTATGACCGTTTACTCGTCACACTGATTCAAATCTGATACGATGCTTCGAGGTGTATTGATTAGGAAGACTTGAAATTGTGGGAGAACCTTCTTCAAATAGATTTTTCTCATTTTTTGCTATGCTAGAAGCGTAGAAAAGCCTAAAATTATATTTTAGTCTTTCAGTTTATACTATACAGCAGCCACACACACACACACACACACACACACACACACACACACTGTGCTTAAGAAATTAAAAAAATTTTTAATAATTTTAATATCACTTTTTTTGTAAGACACCCAATTACTATAGCAACGATCATTAAAAATAGAAGACGAAATACAAAACTGTGTAATTATATAAAATAAATATTGCTGTATTTTTTCGACCGATTAAAATGATTTAAAAAAGAAATACATATCGATGTATTACGACTGATGATTTTTATGCGTTTGTGCACAAATTGGTTAGGTGAAATACGAAACTTTTTCACAAGAATATTTAGAGTTTTAATGTGAAATTAGGGGATGAAATTGAATTTTTATTTCGCTCCTTTTCCCAATTGATGCGGAATATTTAATGATTAAAGACCTGTAGTTTGCAGTGGTATTGCTTTGGATCCGCTGTGAATCAGAGTTGGGAGGTGCGCGGCGAGAAATCTCTGTTTAATTAGACGCGAGACTTTGCGTGTAAATGGAGGTGTCCGGCAAGCACTGCCGATCGATCCTCGGCGGGTATTCTTTACAGGTGGGGCGCAAACAATTTCGAAAATTACGTGTCGGGAATGCCGGGATGATCAAAGAACCGCGCGACCGAATCGTTTTTTCATCGCGCGGCATACAATTTTCCGAGGCGGCGCCCTGCTATTTTCTTTTGCCCGGTACACTCGGCAATATTTGCCGAGCTCAAGCGTGCCGGGACTGGCGTTCCGAGCATTAATATTACATTATATCAATAAGGGTTTGAAAAATCGGGGGTCGCCGCGGCAAACGGATGGCCCTCGTTCGAGGTTTCGCGTTACTCGACAAACACTCCCGCTGTCCTTTCCCTTTCAATCTTCCTCCTTCACCATGTTTTTCACCTTCGGGCGAAGGGATATTAGGCGGACCGGCGTCGAAAGTAATATCGGCGCTCGTGTCGGGAACACGTAGCCCGCCGTTGCGCCGATATTCGAGCCTAATTGTGCCGTTTACTCTTCGAAAGACCGCGCGCGCGTCTTCCTTCATCGGAAAGCGAGCCGACTCGAATCGCTTGTTTCTACCGCAAGTGGTTGGGGAATGCCTTCGATAAAACAAGACGATTTTTTTTTTTTCAAAATGCTATTTTCTCGTTTCTCCTTCCGATAAGCATTTATTTATACGCATAATATATTCTTAACCTCCAAAGAGCCAAAACTCCGTAGATTCGCGATAAGGTAGAGCGACCAAGTTACCGACAAAAATAGCCGAAAAATGGTTTTACATGCAAGTCAACTTTTCGTCCTTGTATGAGTACAGTCGGCCACAATACTATAAGACATCACTTAAAACGAAATAATTATGTGTTATATGAAAGAACTTCATCTTCTTTCATACAGAGTGTTATTAGTTACTTCTGGAGACGTCGTTTAACGCAGTGTTCTCGTTAGAATTTAATCTATAGGGGAGAGTTGCCGAATGCGTACCACTTAATTTCGAAGGCAGATTATATATTCTTTAGTAGGAATTTGAGCAAAAATTATGTTTTGCATCTATGTATTAACTATCGATGTTGCAATTTAATACGATTTTTTAAATATTTATTGATAGATCATTGTGATATGAACACTTTTATAAGATCATGCAAACAGTACGATTTAGGCAACCGGTATCCTAAATGGTACCAGCCGGTTTCCAAAATTGTACCTCATGTGTTGGATTAAAAAGATACAAAGAAATCATAAGAGAAACTGTATTTTGCGTTTAATTTCAGTTGAATATACAATACAACATAAAAATAAAATAAAATATTACATTACTTAACTTAAATACAACTAGGACAATAATAAATATTGTCTTTTTTCAAAACTCCTCCACAAGCTTCATGTACCCACTTTTGGCACTTTAAGCATTGGATCATGTCTTCTAAATAAGAATTATTGCAAAGAAAACAGAACCAATCGTTTTCATTCTCCACTTCTACGAGAACTGGAGCAGCGGTGCTGGTTGAAGGCGTGAAATCAATTTTTCTTTGTTTCATTTGTTTTGTTTTCATTGCAACTAATTCCTTTTTATAGGGGCTAATGTAAGCTACTTTCCCATGCTAAAAAAATTTGAAATATTGTAAATCATTTATTTTCGCGGTAAAATTTGAATAACAGTATCTTAAATCGTACTGGTACGATTTAGGAAACCACAGTGTGGTACGATTTAGGAAAAAGACGTCCCGCTAAATAATTGAAGCTAACCTTTAAAACATTATCAGCATGTTTTATAAACTAAATAGAAATAAATAATATAACATAGCTAGTTTTCAAAAATATATAAGACTACCTCAGAAACTGTAGATTTATATTTAATTCAGACGATTAAAATCGTTTAAAATTGACATCAGACTTGCCTGATTTCTTTGTGCTTCTGTCATTCACAAAACAACACTTCATGCGAATGACTTTTTGGTCCTACTTTATTGACGTAAATAAAAGTTCATATCTTTACCACCAAGAGGCATCAAAATGCATTAATTTTTAAATAAAAGAGGTGGTACGATTTAGGTGACCAGTACGCATTTGGCAACTCTCCCCTAGATATAGAATTTAATCTATAGACAAATCTATAAGACAGTCGCTCGCAAACAGTGAAAGCGAAAAGATCCTGAATGAAATATTCTTCTAAAGTGTCAGTAATTGAAGCAAATAATTTAAGTAAAACCTGGAAAATATTAATCAACATGCAATATTTGTGTTTATACAAAATATAATACATAATTGTTTCGCTTTAAGCAATGTCTTATAGTATTGTCGCGGACTGTAGAGCGCCTTGGTCATAAGCTGACGAGATTATGCAGATATTTGGTAACATAAGCGTTAGAAGTAGGCCAAAAATTTACGATGCGCGTGCCGTGGTATCCAAGCATTTTTACGCCCTTGGATGAGCTTTCTGGATGAAATCGATAGTAGCGCGCGCTAGAAAATATCTCCGGCTACAAATTGAGCTATATTTTGTCTGGATTCTCAGCGAAAAAATTGAAGCACGTTTCTGGCGTCAGAATTCATGATATCGATAGTACAGAGCAAAAAATGCGAGAAGTATAGTCGCAGACTTAGGACCCGTCGGATCAAGACCAAGACCGATCTAAAGTCAATGGCTTTGAACGGAAATTATACAAGAGTTACCGATCTGCTGACTCTGCAAAAGTCACGTGACTAGCCTTTGCTCTTAACACTAAAACTACCGAGCCCTAAACGTGACTCACAAGTCTTATCCCTTTATGATAACAGCAAGATTGAATTTGATCAGGTTTCATACGAATTTTTATGGTAACATGTACTCCAAAGAAGAGATATATTAACACTATTTCTACCACGATTTTGTGTACACCTATTTCGACCAAAAGGTGTCTTTTGACACCTTTGCGTTTGAATGCAAATAATTGCCAATACTGTTGGGATTTCAAATTATCAGTTAAATATAGATTATTTGAGCAATATAACGGGAACAATAATTTAAAAATATTACCTTCTTCATTTTTTTATTTTCGCAAAACGTAAAAGATAATGCAAGCACGTTCCCGTTGCTCTATTACCTGAGCAATACTTTATTTGGCATTTTTTTTTGTCTACTTGGAAAGGATGTGGTTTCACTTGAGATTGATGAACGTTCTAGACGTTTTTTATATTCCGCTGCAAGTTCTTCTCCTAACTGGAATAAAAAATCTTTACGTGTAATATTTTCACTTATTTCAATTATTTGGTCTGTCATATCGACCCCAAATTTGGTGCTATTATAAAATTTAATGGTTTCTGGAAGACGTTTATTGTTTTTTTCCACTGTTATAGATTTATGTCTTGAACTTAGCAGAAATACTTTTTTGTTCGGGTTGCTTTTATAGCTTGTTAGAGTACAGTCATTCGACACATAAAACTGCGATGTAAAGCGTTCCATTTCATCCTTTCGTATTTTTGCAGATTTTGGCAGTTCTCTCTTATTTTGACGGATAGTTCCAACTAAAGAAGTTTTTTTTGCAAAGCTTTGTTGCCAGGGAAGAACTTGTGAAAAAATTGTCGGTGGTAACGGTTCTGCCGCAGCCAGTAAATGGTTCAACCAGCTTCAAAACGATAGACTCAGCCAATGAAACTGATGTCGGTCTCATTTCATCTTTCCCTAAGTACGGAAACCCATGCACAACATATTTGCTTTTGACATCAGACGCTAACCAAAAGATGCCAAATTTATCGGGCTTATTCGGCATGTATTGGGTGAACCTACATTATCTAGCTTTCGTTGGGAAAAGCTGTTCATCCACTGTGATATTTGCGGCTGGCTTGTAACAGTTTTGACTGTTTTTAATGGACGCGTTCCATACTCTTGATACTAAAGAAAATTTATCCTTTCCCAAACGTTGGCTCCGCTTGTTTTTATTATCAAAACGCAAAAATCATAGTATTTCCATGAAGCAATTTCGGCTCATCAGATTCGAAAAAAATGAAGGACCCCATTTTTTATTCCATAAAAACGATGCATTAACATTTTTTTGTTCATATACACCGCGTACATATCAAATACCTATAAATGCCTCTAATTTATCTCGAGGTAAACTCCATCCTTTTCCGTTATTCAAATTTTTTCGAACAAGTCACTGCAATGATCTACAGTAAAATACAACTTGGCGAAAAACAAGCAAATATCAAAGTATCTTCCGTTACAACTGAAATCGGGATTCCCTAATCAGATTACAATTGATATGATGCTGCAAAATGGTGTTGATATTTATATGTAAATCGGTTTAAAATTAGACACTGTTCTGAAATCCTTATGGTGTCAAAAGACACCTCATGGTAGAAATAGGTATACCATATGCACATTTTTTAATCCAGGATGAGCTGGAGGAAAATGATATCGCTGAATTAATTTAACAACTGTTGTACGAAAAGTAAAAAAAAAAAAATTCTGGTGAAATGATTAAACTTGGAGAATAATGTTAAGTTAAAATTTGAAAGGTGTCTTTTGACACCTCTTGGTAGAAATAGTGTTAAAAAAAGTTCTAGCGAGTACGTTTTCATAGTTTCACTAATCGTGAAAGAAGAAATCATCCACCAGTCATTTTGAGTGGTTCGGTGGTTCTAGTGTTAAAAGGCACCGTTTATTCGGATAATAATTCCTGGATAACGAATTCAAGCGGGACGATGGTTTTTCGAGAGGGGTGGGTGAAGGGAACGGCACGAATTTGATCGCGAGGTAATCACGAGAAGTAAAGATCGTATCATCGAGAGCAGCCACAGGGGCAGATGCGTCGGGGATATTTCGTAGGAGGCCGGGGAACGCACACGTCGATCCCGCGGTTTTTATGAGGAGAGGATCTCCGGCGTTACGACTCGAGATCTTCAAATATTTACTCGAAACGCGGACGTCCTTCCGTCGTCGAGTAGCGGCCCGATAAACGTCGAGGCCTGGCCGCCTCCAGACGACTTCTGGGTTTGTTTTGTGACTTCGTTTTAACCGCACGTGCTACGGAATTTCGTCATCTGGCATCGGGCTGCCAGGGCGTCCTTTTTCCCGAAGAATGGCTCGGCTTCTTGCCGGGGACTGCCGGGGTGTCTTTATCGTCGACATCGCGAAAACTTCTGCTCCGTACGAAACTAATTTTTGTCCGTGCCCTTCGGAATACCTGCCGCCGTGCCGCGCCGGCCTCGACAGAATACCTGACGGCTCCTAGCCCTACAATGATTGACAACCGACGCGGGACGGTCCTTGCGTTCGATCGCTTTCTAACTTTAAAATGTTATACAATAATATAAAATTCTAGTATAGTACAATTCAAAATTACGGGTACCTAATATTTTTAATTTATTGGGTTGGCAACTAAGTAATTGCCGATTTGTTCAATGAAATAAAAGAGTTTTTTTTTTACTTCGAATGAACTTTAATCTATGATGTATTTTCCATTTTGTTCGATGACCTTTTGCCATCTTTCTGCCAACTTGAAAATTCCACGCTCGTAGAAAGTCTGATGCTTTTCGGCCAAAAACTGAGTTAAGTGAGATTTTACATCGTCATCATTATTGAAAGTTTTACCACGAAGGAAGTTGTCCAGGGATCGAAATAAGTGGTAATACTTTTTGGCAGCTTGCACTGCGTTCTTTCCTTTACGGAAATAATAAAGCAAAATATGACGAAAATGTTCGATTTTGCACTCCATATTAATATTGGGGTAAAAAAAAAAAACTAAGAAAATATCAACGCAATGAACTTGTAAAGCTAGGTTAGGATACCAGCTAACATACAGTCGAGTCGGAAAGTAAGTTAACGACTGGTGTATGCAGGCAAATGAATATGACATGTCTTTAATCTTTAATCATGATAATATATGTTTTACTAACATATTTGTTTATTTCCTTACACCTCCTAAATAAAAACAATACAATAACTTGATTTTATTCATCATATTCATTGCCTACATATCACCAAATGTTAACTTACTTTCCGACTCGACTGTATATAAGAAGAAGAAGATCATAACGTTTACGGATATCATAAAAATGGGAGTGAGAGACATATATAACTGAAATCGGCAATTACTTAGTTGTCAACCCAATACAATGAATTTATTTCTTTGGGTGACATATTCTTCGAAAAGTTGCTGAAAAGTTTGGATACACATATTCTTGTCATTTTTATGAAGCAATGTAAAATAGACTCTGTAAACCTAGTTCTATTCGCATTATATTTTTAGAATATTTCATTTTCTTTCGCCTACCGTAAGCAATATACAGTCCATCTATAAATACATCTAGTTACGTATTATAACGAATTTAACATTGGACACTAATTGAACGGTCAATACACAAGTAGAAAAAGTACTAAACGACTAATGACTTAATAATACTCGATTGAAAAATTGTTAGCTGTCTTTCAGTTAAACAACGTCCACCCTTTGTTTTCGAACCAACATTTCAGCTCATTATTGTTTCATGAATTCTTTGATATTCAATTCGTTCTCTCCATTAAAAGTGAAACCTTGAAATTATACGATACATGTAAAATTTAAAATAATCGTAAGAATTGTATAAGGAAATGATTCGAATAAAAAATTACTTCTCTCAACAATAACATATGGGACGTCTATCGATTACTAGAAATAAAAATTTTACATCGAATAAATAAATTCTTTGAATCCGTCTTAAAACAGAATTTACAGAATCCGGTTGTAGGTTGAATCTGTTCACTTTTGTCATAAATACATAAACATGGGTGCAATTTAAACGGCTAGACTGATTAAAAGAATTTAAAAACATTCATATATGGTATTCTTTTGTTGTTATAAAACCGTTAAAGGAAGAAAGAAACTTTTGCTTAACTCCTGTTGCTTACGATCGATGCGAACAATTTTCCATAAAAATCGGCGGTTTAATAATTACCATTAAGAAGCAGAGTAAAGTAAAAAATATCTGCCGGTCGAATAATTATGATTGACACTGTACACGAATACAAAAGTACGCTAACAAATGAGATCATTAGAAGGTACCACATTTTGTCAAAATAGTTTCCCCGAGGGAAAACAATTCCGTCGACGTGCGCCACGGTTCTTCCCCGTGAGTATTATAAATAAATGATCGGTATTGTATTAACGTGACCTTTCAGCGATTCGAAAGCATGTAAATTTCGGAACGTCTATTGAAATGTTCGGCGAGGCAGGCGGTTCCCGTCGGCGGAATTATTAAATCGAAGACCTAAACTCCGCCACGGCAGAAAAAGTGAATTAATTTGGCACGTAATCGGTTTCTGCAATTCAAAGACGTTTCATGATGAATAATGATAATCCCTGGTCGCCGCTTCGCGAACTATTTAAGCGTCTCGAAGTGGAATCTAATTCTACCCGGCCACAATTTGCATTAACTACGCCCGGCCGTAACATTGTTCTCATTTCCCCGGGAACGCATAATTTATACATCGGCTATTTTTGAGCGCCCGTGTCGCGGACCCGTGTCGATGAACTTATTCCTAGTACAACGGTGGAGAATCAACCCGAGAGAAATTCATCGTGTAACGAGCTCCCACCTTTTTTCGGCCACTATTACAACGCTTTTTCCCCCACCCCTCTCCGACAATCAGAATATTTTACAACGTTACCATAAATTATGAACTTGTGAACCATATGAACTTGCTCATACGATCGTGAACGCGACCCATCAACTTCGCGTTCCCAGAGTTTTTAAACAGTCAATTTTTCAATATCTACGTAGCATAAGCTGTTGTTGCCTTGTAAAACTATTAATTTTTATAAAAACTCAAACGTTTTATATAAGAACTAGACTGCGGAATGCATTTAACAAAGAAAAGAGTAGGTATAATTTAAAACGGTAGAAACATTGGAAAAATTTCAGATATATATTATTAGAAACATATGTATAATATAATATATAATATAGAAATATATTTTATTTTCAATTTATCAAATATATCAAGAAAGAAATTAAAATTTTACTTCACCACAGTTCGTTGCAATTCAAATAGAAAGTTTTTATTTTGCATAAAGATCCGCAGTCTAATAACAACGTTAAATGGAATTTGTTTCTAGCTCGTTACAAGGCTGTGTCCGATTTCGGTAACAATCTTGAATAGTTTCTATCTACTGTGTAAAATTAATTCGACTGTCTTTAAGCAAATTGCGAAATTGTAAACGTTACGTATACAGCGAACGTGTCAACGAAAGGTGAAATCTCATTGGAAAATACACGGTGTCCCAAGAATATTGTATTTTCTTGGACAGTGTAATTCCTGAGGTTATTTAAAGCAACTTTTTCCTTTGCGAAAATCTTCTCCGCGGCTTCGTTGAGAAGTTATTCGCGAAAAACGCGAACCAATCAGAGCACTGGTACAGCGGACGGATCCTGGCTCGGCCAATGCCAACGCCGCGCTCAGCGGTGCCTGTCGCCGAGTCCGCTTTAGTCGCGCTCCGATTGGCTCGCGTTTTTTCGTTAATAACTCCTGAACGAAGCCACGGAGAACATTTTCGTAAAGGAAAAAGTTGCCTGAAATGACCTCGGGAATCACCCCCTTCAGGGAGGTGCAATATTTATGGGACATCATAGGTAACAGCAGAAGTAAAATAAAATAAAATATAAAAAAGGTTTAAGTAAGGAAGGTTCCAGATTTTGTACTTTACGATTACTGAAATTATAGAGATGCTTTCGTGGAAAATGATTAAATAAATATACTTGGTGGAGCATTTATTATAATACGAACCGCACAAAATCCAAATAAGTTTAGCCTTGTCGTTTCAATGAGACAACATGTAGCAGTTAGTTTCAAGGCTCGGTAGGTTCAGCGTAAAGAAAGAGAAAGATGACTCGACGAGTCTGGTTGCGCTGTTAACGATAAAAAGAATAGTTCTCGGTAATCTGCGGGGGTTTTGTTTGGCCGAACGTGCACGTCGATACCCGTTGCAATTAATGCCTCGTTCTTTCACGAGTGCCAAGAAGCAGAAAATGCCCGGCACCGGCTCCGAACATTTTTTTCTTGGCGGTCAACCCCCTTCGAGCCCACCAGTCCTGGAATATTTACATCGGTATATTTAGTCTGACGCCCACGTTCATAACAGTTTATGTCCGCTATCTCCGCGCTTTTGTCACGAGGAAAAAAGTGCACGCGCGAACCGAGCGACACTGACAAAAGCGCTGTCTTTGCCGCAGAGTTAACGTGAGTCTCGTAACTCAAAGGTCCCCCGAAAAGGAGGAACACGCTGCTTTCTTAGATAACAACGTTAACCCCTATATTCGCATACGAATTCAACGAACCCCGACGTGACCGAGGACCTGCTATCTATTTTTTAATTATTCCTGCAAGATTTCAAGAAGAAGTGCCTTCAAAAATATGTTTAACACTAGAACCACTGAATGCAATTAGCATACATTGCCCTATAATAACAACAAAATTGCATTTGTGTGGATTTCGTATCAAAAGTTTATTAAAAAATCGTCTCATGGAAACTGGTGTGTGTTTATAATTTCCATATTTCTAAAAGAAAAAATCAGGAGCAAGTCATTTTGACTGATCCGGTGGTTCCAGTGTTAAAAAATGACTAGCAGCTTGACAAGTTCCATAAAATGGAGGTAGGAAAATTGATTAGGGGAAGTATTCAAGCATTATGCAATGAATATTCACCGAACAGAGAGCTTCGTTGAAGGCGCAGCAAAATAATATCGTTCACAAAATAAGTGAATATTTGTTAAATTTGTTATTTTGCGTTTCTTTTTGTCCCGTTGTGCATGGCACTGATAACGATTCGAAAATTCTCGAGATTGTTTTGGGTTATCCTCGGCAACGCAAACCGGTGATAGCGCAAAGGGGTTAGTACGAGCCGTGAGCAACTGTTACAAACAAATAAGCGCAATTCCAGTGCGTTGCACGACGTACAACAGCAGTCCGTGACCGGCATACGTACACCCGCAATTATCAGGCTTTGCTCACTGTTTTATTCCATGGGAACCGCGTCACGTACATCCGCATCGTGTTACGTATCGCCGTCGGCCCGGTCAGAAAGCGTCATTAGAGGTGATCATAAACTCATAAGAATAACCGAGACGCGGCCCCGAGACTAAATAATTAAAGAGAAAATGAATGGCTCCGGACACTACAACTCCGCCGGTTTTTCCCTTTCTAGAAACTGTTTCGGAGCTTCGAGCGACGCAAGAAACAGCAGTTTTCGTTCGTTCTCTCCTTTTTCAGAATTAGCACCGGCTTCCGGTGTTATTATGCCCCTTTTCAGAAACTTGAATCTCTTTTTTGAAAAGCCCGCGAACGTGAAGTCGCGTTAATGAGTCCAGTCATCTCTGTGTTCTAGCTTTTGTACGTAAAAATAGGCTGCCGCGTTACCGGACTTGCTGTTTCTCCGCTAAACAGCCGGATAATCTCGCCGGACAAAAGAGTCGCCCAGTATACTAATTCTATCGTGACTATGCTTGGTCGTGTTTTCTGCGCGTTCTCGGCCGCAATTTTTCCTTTTTTCTTTTTTTTTTCTACTAATTCCGGCTGAACGTGCTCGGTCGAAGGCACGAATAAACGGAAAAGACAATGTCAAGATCATAAACACAATTTAAATATTAAAACGCTCTTTGAATTATTCTACAAATAATTGTAAGAATTCTCGATTCGGTGCTTTGTCAAAACGCAAGAGCATTCACGTTTTTCTGACTGTGGTTTCTTGTTGAAATTTTCATTTCTTTTCCTTCAAGGTAATCCGAAGGTCATGCTATACTAGGTCGTTGAATGTGTCTTGATAAGGGCTATAATACCGTTAAGTTAAAACTACAAAGTGCTATTTAAAAGAATGCAGGTGACCTTGACAATACTAAGAAATAATTTTTTTCGAACTTTTTCTTTATTCTAATGTGTAGCCAATCAAAAACTGATCAACTGTTGTTGAAAATATTTGTTCGTCGGATTGTCGTACTTGAAAAATCGTGAAAAGTGTTACCGTGGGACACCCTGTATATTTTTCTTTCATTTTTAGTGATTTATTGAATACCGACGAATTTAATAATGTAAAAAATATGTGTTGAATAACGATACAGCAATTTTTAGTCACACCTTATAGTCGCCATTCGAGTTCTAAAAGTTAATTCATGCTGATGTACAAAATGTAGTTTTTAAATTTTCTAAATTTCATGGCTAATTGTTTTGCCAGTGCATTCTCGTCGAGAAGATGTTGAAAAATTGAGTTTGCAACAGCGGACGAATTGGCTGAGCAGAGGCTTGCGAACGATAAATAATTTCGAGCGCAGTTCTTCATTCCGAGGAACACGAGGCGCCTGTCAGTAAGATCAGAAGTTCCCTGCGAGATATGCACCGGACACTGATAACGCAATTATACGATGGTTGCACGGCAATTTTTCCGCGGGTCGAATCTCTACACGATCTCTCCATTGAATGGAAATCTCGAACAGGTTTATCTCGGAAAAAGCGCGCGCTGCGCTCTCTTGAGCCCCTCCTATCGGCTCGCAGCCGCCTCTAAAATGGAAAAAAGGTAACAAGTGGTTCAGCACTAGTGCAGAGGCAGCAAAAAACTTTTTTTAGTTCTCCCTCTCTCTCTGGTACGTTTTACTTGACCGCGGTGGAACAACTATTAATTAATTTTAACCGTAATTTCAATGTCTCTGACTGCCGGTCAGTCTTTTGTTTTTGCGTTTCCAGCTACACGTCCCAGCTACACGTTATGTCATTGTCAGACCGCGGATCTTTGTGCAAAATGAACATTCCAAAAGGGGCAAATGAAAGTTTATTTCTTCTGTTAATAATTGCAAATGAGAAATTGGTAATATCAGATGATTGAAAATTGGGCCCGCGAGTTAAAATTAAAGCACATTGAAGACACATAATATTGAAGTCACAGGATAGAGCAATAAAGATAATCAATAATTTTAGAAATTATGCAGGTTTAATATTATAGTTAATCGATTATATAATACTATTTTCTATAATAGCGTATGTATCGGTGTTCTTAAGTTCCCTTAATCTTTCTACTGTTTTATATTTCATATATTCATTTTGGTCATAAATGCAAAAAATTCTACAATTGGTATACAGTCATTGTGGTTTTATATCGCGACGAAAGGAAACTTTGTATCAAATTATTGATTACTGGCCTGTAGATTTTATGCGTTTATGGTAAAAATCAATGGATGCCGTTTAAAATAGATGAAAAATTGTAAAGTATCGAAGAATAACGATGCACTACGTTCAAGTTCTGGAAATGATTAGATTATCTATTTAGATTTATTATTTTGTATGAAAATCTGCAGTCTATTACATTTTCATTATCGTTAGAAGAGGCTGACACTATTTAGAACTTGACTGATACTTGCTTGATGAAGATAAAGTTAATTTTGCATGAATACATGTAGTTCTTTAAAAATGTTGTTCTTCATAATTACCAGCACAAATATTATTATACTTGTTTTTAAATCATAATGAATATTAAAAAAGAGATATTAAATTCTTTACATTAAAATCAGTTAATATGTTACATGTCACTTTTTTAAGTATTCATTGTGCTTTAAAAATAAGTGTAATTAATATAGGCACAGTAATTGACACCCCCACAGTAACGGGAGTTTTTAAATGTTGATTATGCTGTGAAAATAATCATAATTAACATGGGCAGAGTAATTGGTACCCCCACAGTAATTGGGTCCTTGACCCTATAGGAGAATGATAAACACAAATCGAGAATCGTATTTAGATCTCACGGTGAAAATTCGACGCTTTGAATGCGCGTTCGAGTAGTTTCTAGTCTTGAACCAGTTCAGCGATACCCTTATATGATACAATGCTTAATCCTTGAAAGCGGTAACGCAGAGACACGTTAAGCATTCAGCGGTTTTCTGTATACCATAACTAGGCAAACGTTTTGTCTTTCTGATGGAATCATTCTCCTGTTTTTGTACATACAACATCTTTTGATTCTTTGCCGCCACTTGGCACAAACAACATACATAAACAACTCGGACATACGATTAGGAAGTTTTGCTATTTGCGATGTTTCTTCGGTAAAAAACTAAATTTCCTAATCCGTACACATAGCACTAGATAAACATTTTTAAGCCTTGACATATCCAGTCAGATTCCTAATAAAAATCTACTCGATCCGAAGGCCATCAAATTGATTAAAATTCAATTTTATGCATTCACGACCAATACATACGATACAAAAATCAAGGACTATTAGAAAAATTGAAAAACATTTCTGTATTACTTCCGACTCCTTAAAGTTAATAAAAGAAAAGACACAGAGAACTTCGCTGAACTTCTGCTCTTTGCAATTGAGCAAGGAAATTTGTATTTAATACAAACATTTCGTTTAAACATTGACGCGAAGGCACATGGACATAAAGTTATCGGGGGCAAAGAAGTAGTAATTATTGCAGCTGTGCGAGGGAACATCATGGAGGTGAAACATTAATAAAAATGGCACGATCATTTGTATTGTAACCCGGTTCGACTATGTAGTACCCAATTTCCCGGGCACAGCGAGAAAAGGAAATCGCATCTGTGTCTAAAATTGCTTACTTAATTAGAGACATTTATCTGATACACGCCGGCTAATTACGGCAAATTAAACGCGATGCAGCATAACACGCTTACATCCACCGACATTAATCTGGAAATTATATACGCTGGAGGATGTCTAGATACACGAACGGCGCGCGTTCGCTTGAAATAAAATAATCAAGGAGAACGGCGCCGAACGTGCCCTATGAAACATGACCAGAAACGGACGCGATCATTCTGTTCCCTCGGAAATGTCGTCGATAATGATCTGCTCCGAAATAACGGAAGGAGGCCGGAATATCTCGCGACCGCGAGAAAGAGGAACAAGATCCCCGTGTAAATTAGACCAAAGCGTGTTACTCAAAAACCCATCAATTATTAAACCACCATGATGCGTCCCGGTGCCGTTCGTAGAGCACCATAAAGCCATCATGGAAACACTGAAAAAATAAGTCACGAGAGACTAGTGGCAGCGTTTCTCGAGGGCTCGTCGGCCCTGTGAAAGCAATTCCACGAGCGCACGCCGAATCTCTCTCGCTATTGATAGAACCCCATAGACAACGGGCGCGGCTGGTTTTTCCTGAAACTTGTAAAAGTTCCACGCACCATCGACTAGCCAAAAATAGGCGCGCGCTCCGCGACCGAAACCGAAGGTCCCGATTTTATTTATGGCCCTGTTACACCCCCGAAATTGAAACAGCCACGCGCCATCCCCCGTTACCCTACTCTCTCCCCCCCCTCCTCCCTCCCCGCGTGACCTCGGTTGACAGTTCACCGCCGTTCATGACGCGCCCACGGAACTACCAAAGACTTTCTCTAGAAATTTCACAATTATCTCTCCTTTCTCGAAAAACTACTCGGACTCTGCAGATTCGCGATAAGCTAGAGTGACCACCTTACCGACAAAAAAAAGACGAAAAATAGTTTTACGTGCATCTCAACCTTTGTGGTCCTTGTATGAGAATATTTTTCTATATGAGAATATTTTAGCCATCGAACTGGTTCATGTTAATATATACAGGGTGTCTCAGCTAAACAAGGCCACCTAAATATTTCCATTATGAATGAATGAATGAATCTTTATTTGTTCCCCTTAGGGTTACAAATCCACAAACAATTTACGCACCCTTACATCTAAACTTAACCTATCGCTCCTACGCAACGAAATATTTCCAGTATATCATCCTATAATTTTGTCACATTTTTGGTACTCGAGTTCACCTGAAGGTCATGGACCCTCACCGGTTATACCGTGGGGATAATTCCACGAAGTTTATCATCCAACCCTGGACGACAGAGAAATCACTGTATTCAGGTGGCCTCCTTTAGCTGAGACACCCTGTATATTTTCTAAATATTTTACAGGGACATTGTGGTCACTCGGAAAACGAGTTTTTTTTTTATAGACAAAAGGCAAAAGGCTGCAACCGAGTAAGTGCGAATTGTACCCTAATCTGAACGCATCTTGAAACTTGCAGTTGTTTTATTATCTTAATTATCTTAATTTTACGGGACTGGATTCTTTCACCGGGCGCGTTTCACGGGTGAAATCTTTTCATGTTTCAATTATTTAGCGCAACCGAACACAGTGCTCTCGGGCATGCCACGGTATTGTACCGCGTGAAATATTCAGGACGCCTTAAGAAATCCGGCAGGCGAAACTTTTCTGGCGGAAAGGCGGGAAAGTTTTGATGCATCCCTTAGCACAGCGGGGCACTCTGGCCGCCCCGCACTTTAAAACGTAAACAACGGGAAATCCCTTAAGCGGGGAGAGCTGCGAGGGGTCACTCTCGTCGTCGTGCACGCTTATAAATAACTTTCGCCGGTGAAAACTGTTAAAAATAATCGCTCGTAATCGAAAGCAAAACGCGGCCGAGGGGATCCCCCCGGTGGACGGCCAGAGAAAGCGAGAGAAAGAGAGGAAGTCACGTGCCCGAAGTTCGGGAACAAGGAAAACAGAGACGCAGCTGCTAACCTTCTCACCCTCTTCAGTCACTTTTGAGGATAAACGCGGGGAAATGACGAGAATCCTGGCGTGGTGTGGGCTGTGTCTATTAGGGCACGCTCCTTGAATGTCACGTGGCCTCCTCCGAAAATAAGAGCAGCACGAGTTGCGCCACCTTGGAAAACGTGGAAAGCTTGTTTCATTGCTGGATCTTTGCGCAAACAGATATTTTTTTACGAAGCTGTTCACAAAAGATTCCCATTAAAATTAAAACCACTTCCTTAGAACGTAGAATTGGAATTATTATAATGTGTAAGGAATGGCCGGGATAAAAGCAAACAGTTTATTATTTAACACTAGATTGCCCAAGGAAGTCATTTTGACTGCTTTTTAATTTCAATCAGAAAAACAATTATGCATATAATGACACAATTCCTTAGAATTTTGTGACTTTTTGTACAACATATAAATGCGTTTATTAATAATTGTAGTTACCTCCCCCTCCTTCATTTCCGGTATATATATATATATATATATATATGTGTGTGTGTGTGTTATACCTATATTGCCCAAAAGCAGTCATTTTGACTGCTTGGGAAATTTTAAATAATCAAATGGCTCTTATTATTGAATTGAGTAAATTTCTTATATGACCAGTTCGGCTCTGTATTGAAATAACATTTTTCATTTTTTTTTCGATTACCGTCACATGATAACATACAAGGTACATGATAAATTGTCGATTTGGGCGTGTACTTGATAAGTTGCAGTTGCTCAATAAGCTAAAGTAGTACTTGTTATTCGAATCTTTATGCAGTGATACTTGTTCTAACAAGTTGTTTATTTGATCTCTTTTGCTTGTTATATAACTGTAAATAAAATAAAAAATATAAAAATTAATTTTAAACAAATTTCTTTACACATTAGTTATTCTTTCACAATGCAGTCATTTTGACTGCTTTTGGGCAATATAGGTATACACTAAGTTTCAGTCTTTCTAGTGTTAATTACACGTCCTTCTCTGGTGTCGGACCTGACGAGACTGCTCGTCCTTGTTTCATTCTGTTCGTTTCTTTTTCAAGACATTCGTTTGTCCGATGAATCGTTTGTCTTATCAATAACATGAACATATTTGTTAACAACATGAACAATATATACAGTGGCGGATACGTTACAGCTTATCTTGCAAATGTAATAGTACTTTATTTTGTTACCCTCAGGGTTACGATTCAAATTCACATAGCCTCCTCCTCCTACCCTAACAATTATTATAATATATAGGATATAGTTCAATATTTATATCGACATATCCTAAATTTGTGACTGGTCGCTGAAAATCTGAATGGACACGTTACGATTGCCTTTTGTGCTTCGTAGATCCGCCGTTAAACAAATATTTGTTCGCAATATCACGGTTTCGAATAAAACTGCTATCAAAGCATATTAAATTTTATGGAATCCCGTACACCATCAATACGAACCTATCGAACGCTAAAACTGTGATTTATAGGTTTATGTCGCCGTCTCTTATGCATAGGTACATTTTCATGATCAGGCAGTGTAAAACTGTAGTAAAATGGGATTCGATCGGTTCGGGTGTTCGAACGGTGTGCCTTTCAGCGACAGATACCTGTCTTCTTCCGTTGCATACTGTCCGTACGCTCACCAAGAAAAGTTAACAAGCTGAACAAATTTTTAGCTTTTATAAGCAGGTTTAAAATAGGTTTAAAGCAACAAATAAATGAATATGTTACTCATTTTGTACAATATAAACTGGCTTTCCACGCTTCTCTGGTATTATAAATCTTTGGATTTGGAAACATCATTTCTGCTTTCCAATTTTTCGTGGGCGGCATCTGTCATTGAGTGAATAAAAATAGGAGGTAAATTCGAGGGACCCAGAAGGGGTGAAGACATTTTTTCCTTTTCGGGGTCATTCTTGGGACCAACTGGTTGACCAGTTTACGGAAAATTAGATCTGTCGAGAAATCGGGAATTAATGAAATGGGATTGGGAAGGGTTAAAGCGTTAGATTCGTTCGCCTAATTTTCAGCCATAACGCGGCCGTCTGTCCGGTGCCCGGGGATCTCGAGAGACGTATACGTTTCTAATGACGCGACATTGTGCGTCGAGGCCGAGCTGTCGAATGTCGCGTGCTAGCTAAAACCGGTCAAACTCCGAAAATCGTCGAACAACGGAACAGCTGCGGGGGTGTTTGCAGCTGACCATCGGCAGGAAGAAACAAAAAGTGGGGGCGAGAGAGAGAGAGAGAGAGAGAGAGAGAGAGAGAGAGAGGGCAGCGTTGACCATCGGCTTTGCCGGACCATTGTCGAGACTCGTGCCCATTAGAACCACGCCAATTCCCATTGATAAAGTCCTCCGCTCCTTTTGCCATTACCCCTCTATTATTCGGTAGTGGCTGCTGCCCACTGCCGCTACCTGCGGAATATTTCATAATCGGACGGGAAACAGGACGACTCCCCCTTTTTCGGGACTAATCAACGCCCACGCAAGCTGCGCTCCTGGCTGGAGCATTGTGCGCGTGGCCACGCTTTCTCCCCCCCCCCTCTCTCTTTCTCTCCCTCTCTCTCTCCCTCTCTCTCTCCCTCTCTCTCTCTCTCTGGCCTGGACGAGCCTCACAGCCGCCAAGAATTGTTGGGTAATTGCGGAAATCTATTTACAGCCCATTACTTCGACAAGCTGCCGTGGAAATACGCGTTGCACTGTTGTCCGACTATTTTCAGAATCACAAAATCGGTCTTCGATATCGAAACACATGGCCGGCGTCGTTCTTCGTCTTCTCTATAAGCCAGAGTCGCGTCAAATAGAAAAATTGTCATGCCACAAAATAAGGTTAAAGCTCGGTCTTTTCGTAAACTAATACTTGATCGAGATAGGAGGTTACAATTCCGTCGCAAAAGCTAACGAGACAATTTTTCTGTTCTGTTAAATGAAATGTTATATTTGAAGAAACTCAACGCTATACCCTCCAAAATTATTGACCCTTAGCACTCGAATGACGACTGTACTGCACCGCTAAAAATTACTGTATCATTATTCAATATATTTTTTGACTAAACGTTTCTGTATTGTACGAGTGAATTTCACCATTTTCGTACGTATAACATGAAAAAAAATACAGGGTGTCCCAGTTTTTTCCGGCCAAACTTTGCCAGTGTGTTCTACACGCAAAAGTAAGAGAAAAATGTTATATGAACATATGCTCTTAAATGTTTTATTAAGGAGTTATAATAAATTATTAAGGAGTTATAGTAAACATGAGACTTTATGTAAACACAAACAGAGATATTCATGATACGTTCGTACGCTGTGTCGACGAAATGCCAGTTCATTATCATTTTGTATTATTAGTTATAACTCCTTAATAAAACATTTAAGAGCATATGTTCATATAACATCTTTTTCTTTCTTTTGCATGTAGAACACGCTGGCAAAGTTTGGCCGGAAAAAACTGGGACACCCTGTATATATAGGAGGGAACTGTTTCGTTTTGGAGTTGAAATAGCTGCGAGTACAAAGGGTTGAACGTTGTTTGAACAATTTAATCTTCAATCTTTTCCAAGTAAAAACTTTTTAATTACTATTATAATAAATCCCGGTGGTAGCTAGGCTGTTTGCACAATATTTTAAGCACTCGTGAAAAAAAAAAAAATGAATTAATCTTTTGCAATTATCGACTCTCGAGAACACTGCACTTAGGTGTCAGCATGTTTCAAGTGTCGTAGATAGTTTTATTTAGTGGATACATTTTTACAAAACTTTTTGGTTCACAACAGAAATATATGAGATGACAAATGCTTCGGTGGTAACTAAACTGATTGCACAATACTTACACACTCATAACAAAAAAATGAGTAAACGGAACGTAAAATAGTAGAGACGTCAGAATTTAAGAGAACCGTTGTTGCTTCTTTTAATAACTGAAGTTAAAGTTGGGGCAGCTATTTGTCGCCTATTTTTGTCGGTAACCTGGTCACTCTACGTTATCGCGAATCCACCAAGACCGGGCTCTTAATGTTGTTCGCACAGAAAGCACCATATCTGCAGTGGGATATTTGACGGCGACGACTCAATCGAATATTTCAGGTATCACGGTTCTCGTGTCTAACAGCTTTTCGAGCGTAGTCCGTGCGTTGGGAGAATTAATCACACCTACGTGGAAGGGTTGGTCATCGCGTGGTTCGGGGAACGGGGAACTGTACGGAGACAGATAGCTCGGGAGTTTCTCTTAGACCGCATCAACCCCTTGCATAATATCTGACTCGAATATCAGAGGTAGCTCGGAGTTAATTTTTCGAAACTTCCTTCAGCGTACGGCGAGCAGATATAAACTGTCTACCAGGCATTCCAGTATTTATTTGTTAAGCCTGTTTGTTCGTGTGCATAAAACACACGGTTTCGCTCGCTTCAAAGGGGCTCAAAACTTCTTGCAACCCTACTGTTACCGAAAACGTGAGACGGACGTTAACAAACATTGCTAGGACATTTGCCACTAGGGTGGAGGACCCAATTACTGTGGGGGTACCAATTACCGTGCCTATATCGATTATACTCATTTTCGAAGCATAACGAATGTTTAAAAAGTTAGAGTTAGATCAACATACAGATGTAGAAAGAAGCATTAAAAATGGTCAGAAATTAAGTTATAATTAGACTGCGCATCTTTATGCAACATAAAATTTTTACACGTCAATTGCACTCTATAGGTGCAAAATAAAAATTTATTTTGCTCATTAATCATTTTTATATGTTATAAATGGTACGTCGACATTGTTAAACCCTTTTAATCTTTTCACTCTGGAATTACACCTACTCATTTTTGTCATAAATGTATAAAATCCGCAATCTAGTTATAATACTACAAACGTGACGTTTCTTTTACCGTGTTTCAATAACAGTTTAATAACAAATAGATTGTCGCAAACGTTTCTTAACAAACAAGCATGTCATTCGAGTATATGTAGAAATAGAAGTAGAATACGAAGGGCATTTTATTGCAATAAACACTAAATTTTACTTATTGTTCATTTTTCTTTCTCCACATTTCGCGAAGTAGGTTTAGTTTCAGAAACGACACGGCAACGTCTGTCGAAAATGATTCACAGTCGAGAATTCCGTACGGTTGACCTTAAAAACGATCTCGCAAATAGTTTCGGCGGCTCGTGAATCATTTCGAAAACTGATCTCAATGATGGCCGAGAATTCCGTTCACGTGCATCATTCGGTTTTCCAACGGCAAGTTAGACCGAACGGCAATTATCGCGAAGCGGCTAAACGAGTGGCATTAATCGTCGCTCATTGGACATTGCCAATCGAGCGGATAAAACTTGGCCGGGTCAAAGCGTAAATCTTAGTAACGGTGTGAATGCACGCGGCTCTATGAAAGAGCTCCGGAAACCTCTGTCGTTAATTCCCCTTTTGTTTAATGAAGCGGAAACCCGCGCTAATAATCCTTTAGCGCGACGTGCTTCGTCAGAATTTCGCTAAACAAGAACAGATACCGGTACCCATAAGTAATCAATTATTTGCGAAGAATTTGTTTTGCCTTTAGTTCTGCACCGATCGTTGAAGAGGAAACACGTATTCTTTCACAGCTTCGTCATCTTTTCAGATTTCTGGAGCATTATTTAACCCTCTATGGACCCGTGTAACTTTCAGGTCACATGCTAATATATCGACATTTTGCCAAATAATTTCAGTTTTTTCACAAGATCACGTATACGTCTTAATTATATAATTTCTCTGAGATAACCAATGACAATATTGATGACAAATCTGCAAATAGAAACCACCGGAACAAAATTCGTCCCATAGAGGGTTGAGAAATAAAACATTCACTTCTGTAGAAGATGTAAGGAGACACCTCGAGTCATATTTTGCTTCACGAACCCTGGATTTCTATAAGAGGGGGATTGCAAATTTGCAGGAAAGGTGGCAAACTGTCCTTGATAATGATGGAGATTATATAATAAATTAAGATGTAAAAACATGAATTCACTATGAAGTTTATTTTAGATTTCAAAGTAATTGATTACTTATAGGTCCCCCTAATACATCGCGAGCCAGACATTTATGTTACCTTTAACGTTCGAAAATGTTCTAAACATAATTTTTTCGAACCACTTTCGTTTTAAAATCGCGATCGAACAATTGCATTAATCGCTGCCCGGTCTCTTTTTATCTCTTTCACGTATCTCGCGTGCTTCCAAATTGAATTTGCGAATGGGAGTCGATGTATATTACTATTATTCAGTAATGACGAAAGAGAGACATGATTTGCAAGGATGAAATGAATTTCCTCAAGGATATTGGCGAGGCACGATAAACGATCATTTTATGGGGAATGAATGGGCAGTTCCGCCGACAAAAAACAAAAAAGAAAAAAATATCTGGCCAAGGGTATACGATCGGTATTAAACGATCGTTCGATGGTGTACGCGAGCAGTTTCCGGAAAATATCGATCGGCTGGATGGTCACATATTTTAAACGAGCCGCGATTTTTCGATAGAAACACCGTGCGACCGGTTTTTCAAGCCTTTACTCTACTTTCCCGATACGCACGCCATTAGACCGTATAATGAGCCGATCCGAGAAGCGGGCAAGGCCAGTTAATTACCGAGTATCGGTGTAAAATCGGCGGATCGTCCCGGGGCCGATCATTTCGCGAAGCTGGAGGAACGGCGGCGCTGACGAGAAGGCATTCGTATGCATACGCGATTCAGAATCTTAACTGTGCACCTCGTAAATAACGGGCCAATAAGAAAAGAGAACCGATCCTTTTACTTTCGCCAGTCTATTATAGAGGCATGAGCGCATTAGTGACGGCAGATTGACCTGTTGGTCAAACGCCGTTTAAATTGCGCCCCGAGAACAATGTTCGCATGCATCGCGCGCCACGCAATGATTCTTTCCCTCGGGGATTATACCACCACCACCACCACCACCGGGCCGGATGAAGATTAGGTCAGCTAAACGGTTCGGTTATAGGTCTGCGAGCCGCGTGACCGATCGGCACATAGGAAATCTCCTTAACTACCCCGGTCAAGTTCAAGTCTGCGATTAGGAATACCGTTGTGACTCCGATTTCCAGACTTTTTTGTCGTACGGCTGATTGAACGTTCCATTTTATTAGCGCGGAGCCACGAACAATGAAACTATCCTCTAACGCGGTCCTTAAGCCCGGCCATTATTTCCTCGCCGATTCGAAATAGTCGTGCCGTTTCATCTCGTTCGGCAACGATCCCTCTGTCCCGTCGAGAACGATCGTGCTTAATTAATCTCGTCCGCGAGACAATCCGCCTGAACATTTATTCGGCTTCTTTACTGCGCAACGGCCGTTTTAATTTGTCATAAAACTTATTACACGAGTATTAGCGCTCGACGGGCTCACCGCTGCCGAAACTGAAGTTAACCTGATATTGACTATGAACTATGCGATATGCGAACTGTTAGCTCTGGGTTGAAGAGGAACAATTGAATGATTTTAACCTGTTTACTCTGTTTTACTGCGTTCCAAGAACGTGCACTTGTTGTGCTGAATTATTTATCAGCTGGCATTATTTTTGCGCTTTGTCTTACATTGTTTTTAATAGCAAATGCAGTTTTTTTTTAAATTAAATTCCTTTTGAATCGAATCCGGTCGTAACATGTAAAATTTATTCATTTTAATGTTATCATTCAACCAATATCCTTTGATTATGTATTAAATACGTTCGGGTATGTTCAGAATTTTTTGGTTTTATTAATAAGTAAGATCTTTTTTATTTCTTCATTTAATTATTTTATTCCGTTGAAACCAATATAAGCTGATATCCTTAAATCTTTTTAATATGTCCACTGCTTTAAATTGTGGTTACCTATTTTTGTAATTTTCGTCGAAATGCACCATAATACGTATACAGTGATTTCTCTATATATGTCGCCGAGGGCTTGGACGATAAACGTCGCGGAATGATCCCCACTACCGTGAGGGGCCACGAAGCGCGAGAGACTGAACTTGTGCTTCTGGATTTATTTGAATGTTCAATTTGGGAACGAAAATTCTGGAAAAATTCACAATTATGTCCGCTATTAGGCATGACATTGCTCAATTTTTTCAGAATTTTCTATTGGACAGAAAAGGAGAAATAAATGAAAGTATATGCAATAGAGCTAGAAGGTAGAAAAATCCATGTTTACAATAATACAGTGTTTAATTAAACGTCGCGTAATTATCCCCCCTACGATGAATGTCTCCTGCACGGTACAAGACCCGTGTTGTTGACATATATCGAGAATTCACTGTATAGTAGTGACGATAGGGACCTCGAAAACAACGCAATCTCAGCAATCTCTAGTTTCTGGAATTTTTCAAAAATCGATTTCCGAAAATTCGGAAAAAATTCACAGTCGTACCTGCTATTAGATAGGATGTTCATGAATTTTATCGTAATTTTTTGTTCAGCAGAACTGAAGAAATAATTCGTTATTGTTGTAAATGAACGTATGCTATTTCGTCAATTTTGTCTGCTTTCTCTTTGCATTTTCTCCTCTGAAATAATTTCATATCGTCTTCAAATATGATAATCTTCAAATAATTTCATATCGTCGGAATATTATATACAAAATGTGTGTACTAGACTACGAACAGGTTATATATAATGTATAGACTGCGAATCTTTGTGGATTTATAAGTTCCGAAAATTTTCAGAAGATGCTACAACATAAAATTTCACAGATATTCAGTACGATATTTATTTTTGGCAGATCTGTGAAGGGCTACTGAAAATTAGATTGCGTTTGCGTCCTAAGATTGAATGAAAAATTGAAAATTGCATAAACAGTCTACTATGACGTCAACGAGTCCAATAAGACTTATGTTTGTCGAATGGATAGGTCACAGGCTAGCCGGTTTTGAAACGGTCTAACTCATAGGTTCCCCCGGTCTGTTCCCGATATCTAATGGTTTTTTAAGCGTCGCTGTTACACGGTGCCCCGGGGTTCTTTCTATAGAGGACATTTCTGATCCGACAATACGCGCAAGGGGGGAGGAGAGGGGGGTTTGGGAAGGGGGTACACCCCGTCGCGTCGAAGGCCCACCAAAAGGCAAACCGCCAAGAAACTCGACCAGCCGCGATTACAAATAACGATAAATTCCCGGGTCCGAGCACCGGTAACATTAAAACCCTCTCACACTCCGTGTTGCGCCCGTGAATTGGTGTACCTGGCTGTCCCACGGGGAAGTTCGCGCGAGGAACGATCATGATTCCGCTCGGACGAGATAAGGGTTTCGCGTATGACATGCCCGGACTGCCCCCACCAGACCGGGCGAAACCCGAGGCAACTTCTACTTCTAGATTGGAATCCATAGCGACCTGTAGCGCAGAGCCCCGGAGCTCCTCGGACTCGCGAGCATCGATCGGCCTTCTTTATTCATTTGCAAACGAATAAATAACCGTGCACACGCCGAGGGACGGTGTACGGGCCGCTCGATAAGATAGAGTCCTGTAAATCTGTTGGTTACTTAACAGGTCGCCGAACGATCTTCAGTCGCCCCCCCCCCTCCCACCGTTGTTCCGTTCGCTATGGTTCTTTATTACTTCATGCCCCGGCGGACGGTGTTTTTGTTTCCGAGTTCCCTTCGCTCGAAGATAACAAAGCCCGGACACGGTTAACGCGTTACTGATCGCCTAGCAAACACGCGGATCGCAATAAGTCCTGCCCAGGGAATCGCACGATGAAAATGTTCGACACCTCCGGCGCTGGGGAAACGGCGAACCGTGAAAAACTGCGGATCGCCAACACCGAGATCAGCCTGCCTCATCCACACGGTACATCGCTCGTACCCGCTCTGATAAGTCTTCGATTCTCCAGTTCTCTCAATGAAGCTTTCGACAACCTCGTGCCGTCATTTCTTGCGTCCACGCGATGCTTCTCTGATGTTACGTGGACTTTTTCTTCTTTTCGGAATAGAAAAATATACTATGCATACCAGCCATGGTGTATGTGTACTGATATCAGGCCATACCTAATTTGTAAATCATAGTTAATTAGCTAGTGATACTGTACTTTTCTTGTTAGGGGTACTTAGCTAAAACAGACTCAAACGATTTCTAATCGATTATTAGGATCAGCAGTAATGCTAATTCTTCGAATCCTGTCTTTCATTTTAATTTAAATGCATAATGACAAATGTCTTTATGTCTAATTTTACTTGCAAAAGTTTAACCCTTTATTCAGTTTGCTCATTGGAAGAATTTTCACCCTTTATTAAATCTGCACATCTGAAGAATTTTTCCTAAAGTATAACCCTTTACTCAATTTGTAATCTGAAGAGTTTTTGCAAAAGTTTCACTCTTCATTTAATTCTCCCATTGGACGAATTTTTGCAAACGTTTAACCCCCAACTGCAAGGGTGGAGTCTTACGTACCCAATTTTTTTTTGTACGTTTTCTGAACTCCAACCAAAATAAGTGAAATTAATAATACAAATTGTCCTTCACTTGAGTAATTACATTGAAGTCGACCAAATAGAAGTTATGTATAAAGGCAAGTTTTGGCTATATATAGGGTGCCCAAGAGAAGGGTGGTAGCACCGAGAAGGGGGTGATTCTACGTAAGAAAAACAAGTCGAAGATGTACAACAAAATTTGTTCATCCGAAGCTTCGTTTTCGGGATAATCGAATTTGTAAATGCTGCGTGTTATTCGATAGCAATCGTCTGACGCGTCTGATCATGACCAACCAATTCTACTTCCTGCGTATACTAAAGCATGCGAACCCGATGAATCTTTAACCCCTTGCACTACGCCGAAACTCTGCAAAAGCCGTGCCAAACTTGTCCGCCGGAATGGGCAGACAATTAATAAGTCACGAGTCAGACTCGTCAAAGTAGTGCAAGGGGTTAAACTCGATTTTCTCGAGAACGGAGCCTCGAGTGAAAAAATTGTATTCCTTATTTTCGATTTGTTTTTTCATGTAGAATTACCCCCACCCCTCTGGCTTTCACCACCGATGCTGAGATACCCTGTACACACGATCAATCTTTTCTATACGACACAATCAAATTCTGTAATTAATATTAATATTCCCAATCAGACAATAACATTAAACGTATTGTAATGCAAACAGTTAGAGATTGTTTTAAGACCCCACAACGACGAAAAATTGACACTGGGTCTAGCAAATGATTCCATCAAGTAACCTGAACGAAGCATGCACATATAATGACCTTATGCCCTAAATGTATAATTAATATTTTCTCGTATTTCATACCGAATAATTGTTGCTTTTATCAACATACTCATATGAATTCTTACATCCGCCAGCCTTATCTGCCCCAATTTTTTTTTTTCAATTATGTAGCTCATCAGTCTAAGTGTTTAATTGAAAAACTACTTCAAAAAACAGTTTCCTGATTGGCACTAATTCGACGAAAATAGCTAGGAAGCGTACATATCTACATACGATAAAATGTAATGCACAGCTATTGAAACTGGCAATGCAAAAGTTCCGAATAATCACATTCGACGTAGGAGTTCCTGTAAACAAAATTTCCATCATTCTCGGCAATAAACGTATCCTACTCCTCCTCGGATTTGCCTGCAAAAAAGGTGTATGTGCTTCACCGTTACCGTGCAACCCCCAAGTCAGTCTGTTACCAGAGCATTTTCCAAGGAGAACCGGACAAGCCTTAGAATTTGTAACTTTACACGGAAACAATGTAATCGTTACGCAACAATCTTCGCCCGCCCTCCCCCCCCCTCCTCCTACGATCCGAAGCGATAAGGGGACAGGAGGCTACGCAACGGCGAGGATGATCGTAAAAACAAATGATTCTCATTTAACAGTCGACCAGACGAAGGAGAAGAGCCGGGAAGGTAGCTCCCGAGGCGGGATAGCTGCTTCTGGTCCGAACGGAACGCTAAAACGCAGCCCTGCTCCTCGGCGGGGCTGGTAACAGCACCGGAGAGAGAAAAACGAGCCGAGCGGTCTGTAACTCATCGAGCCGACAGCAGTCACTCGCGAACAAAGAGAGGCCCGGTCGCAAAGATCGCGAGCGGGGTGTTGAACGTGATGGGGGGAGGGGGGAGGGGGATGGGAAGGGGAAAGGGGGGGGGGGGAGAACTCGAGTTGCAAATATGGCAATCGTAATGGAAGGAGACTTCCATCTTGCGCTTTAGTGTCTACCCGGAGATAGATTAACCGTGTGCAACCGCGGCTATGCCTGCCTTGCCACCCCCACCGTTCTCTACACGCCCGTACAAAAGTATAATATGTACTATCGTCTGTCCTTTCCTCTCCTCGCGAGTCTTCCGCCGCCCCCTCCACCCGGCCTCCTGCTGCCCCCACCACCTGCCACGATCCGTCGCAGTTCTGCCGGAGTGGGGAGCAAGGGGGGTCGAAGGGAGGAGGAGGAGGAGGAGGGAGAATTGCGGGGGGGGGGGGCGCGGAGGAGGAAAGCCGTGGGGCGGTGGTGGTTCATTACACAGAGGCAACGAACACCTTGGCTCGATGAGAAAGTGTGCATCGCACACGCACGCGGCGCAAGCAACCCGCGTATGCAACGAGTAAGAAAGCGTATTAGGTACGCAGGCATGCGATCCTGGCTAAAAGAGGGCGGTCCGAGGAGACAGGTGCGAGCCAATCGCGGCCCGCCACGTGCAATTTCCCTCGGCGTCTCTCTTTCCCCGTTCATTTCTCATTCCTCCTCTATCTCTCCCTGTGCTCTGGCTCTGCGCGCCTTGCCTCCCTGTCTTGCCTCTCCTCTCTCTCTTTCTCTCTCTCTCTCTCTCTCTCGCTCTTTCTCTCTTTCTGTGTGTTCCGACGCCGCTGCTAACTTATTTAAACGAGACTCGACCCCGTCACTGCGAGTACGAATCCCTTTCGTATTCGGCACCGATGCGCCGTGACTCGAGAGCAACGACCCCCGCAACGATTCTTCCTTCGGCCGCGCGCCTCTCTGCCTTTTATCGATCGGCCTTCTTTGTCCCGTGACCTTGCACTACACAGGATGCACAAATCCCTGTATCTCTCCTACGACCAACTTCCGGTTTCGCCTATTCGTACGTGGACGCCGCACGGAAGGACCTCGCCGCACACGTCCGGCACGGCCTCCATCGGGCCTAACATCTTCCAAATGGACGATCGTAGGACCTCGGACAATCGGGTCGCGGTTATCCTCGGTCTCGATCGCGAGGCTCTACGGTGCTCGGCGAGAAGCTTCGAATTCGTGGACACCTGTTTAACCCTCGCGGAGACAGAAAAACATTCACACGCATAAACAAGCTTCGCTCTCGGACGGCGAGACTCGCCTCCATTTTGATCCAGGGTCGCGAACGCTCGACTTTGCTTTTCTAGGCGGTAGCTTGAATCATTGCCTGTTTGCATTGGGTTCGATCGGATAGAACTAAGTGACAAATATGCACCGTGGAACCCCGATTATTCGAACCGAACAGTTAACCCTTTGCAGTCGAAGCTATTTCAACTACAAAACGAAACATCTCCTTCTCGACCTAGAATATTTCCCTTCTATACATTATCCTCTAATCCTCGTATCCTCCACTATCATTAACCTCCTCCCTTAACAATTATTTTGTAAACGTATCAATTATTAGGAGTACCCATAAGTAATCAATTATTTGCAAAGAATTTCTTTTGCCTTTAGTTCTGTACCGATCGTTGAACGCGAAACGCGTATTCTTTTACTTTTTTCGATAATGCAGCCTGTGTTCAAAATATTCTAAAAAGTATAGTTTCTTTTACAACCCTGTAACAAGTTGACAACGTTCGTACCTTCCGAGGATCATATTCGTCGTTGCATACTTTTTCATTTTCATGCGGCATTTAATGCAAGAACAAAGAAAATTTACGATGTTTATGGAGGTGTATTGAAGGTCAACAAGTGTCAACATTGGTTCAGAAGGTTTGCTGCTGGTGATTATGATCTCTCCGACAGGCCTCGAAGTGGACCACCAGTTGAATTTTATAATGACACCCTAAAATCTCTAGTGGAAGCTGATCCGAAATTAAGTATACAAGAATTATCGAGAAGCCTGGGGTCCACATGGTCAACTATACAAAGGCACCTACACGAAATGGGAAAGGCATATAAGCAAGGAGTATGGGCACCCATTTCGTAGAGATCCATCTCTTAGCAGAATCGTTACCGGAAATGAAAAATGGATTCTTTATGATAACATAAAGCGTTCCAAGCAATGGCTTTCTGCAAATCAAACCGCAATATCAACCCCTAAACCTAGCTTATCGCTTAGAAAGCTGTTACTGTGCATTTGGTGGGACTGTCGTGGCATAATTCACTTTGAGTTGTTGAAACCTGGAGAAACAGTTACTGCTCAGTTGTATTGTCAGCAATTACAACGGCTGTGTTCAGAACTATTGAAAAAGAAGTCACCTTTAGTCCACCGAACAGGTATAATACTGCAAATGTACAATGCCCGGCCCCATACAGGGAAAGTCACTCAGGAAAAAAATCAAAGAATTGCAATGGAAAGTTTTACCGCACCCCCTTACTCACCGGATATTGCTCTCTCTATCATCTTTTCAGATCTCCGGAGCACTATTTAAGAAATAAAACATCCACTTCTGTAGAAGATGTAAGGAGGCACCTTGAGTCGTATTTAGCTTCACGAATCCTGGATTTCTATAACAGGGGGATTGAAAATTTGCAGGAAAGATGGCAAACTGTCCTTGACAATGATGGAGATTATATAATAAATTAAGAAATAAAAACTTGAATTTACTACAACGTTTGTTTCAGATTTCAAAATAGTTGATTACTTATGGGTCCGCCTGATATTTGTTTTCACGTTGTACATACGAAAATAGTAATTTATTAAATAGAAACAAAATTAATACTGCAAACAATATTTTGAATAATGTGCTAAGGGTTAACCCTTTGCGCTCGAAGCTATTTTAATTCCAAAACATTTCTTTCGACCTAGAATATTTCCCACCTATATATATTTTTTCCATGTTGTACATACGAAGATGGTGCAATTTACTCGTACAATACCGAAGTGTTTAGTAATTTGTTAAATACAAACGAATTTAATAATGTAAAAAATATTTTGAATAACTGTACAGCAATTTTTACCGGCGCCTTACAGTCACTACCGAGTAATAAATACACCTGATGAATATTGCTTTGTAATAATGACAAGACTACATCTATTCAAACCTAATACCATTTTTATTCTAATATGTGTTTCAATGAAAAAGGTCATTCAAAAAATTCTGATGAAAACATTTTTATAATTTCAGTAATTGTGAAAGAAAAAATTAGTAACCAGTCATTTTGACTGGTACGGTAGTTCTAGTGTTAATGCTAGATTCGAGTTTTATCAATTGTGACCATGAACAGCTACCTAAATGGATGCTAAAGGGATGATCCTGGTCCCGAATTCGCTCGTCTATCTCTAAATTAGTCAATCCGAGGTGTTCCACCTTGACTCGGAACTGGTCGGGATCATCAACTTCCGGTCGCTTCTACCTGGCGGCTGTGAATTGAGAAATCGACGACCCCCCGGCACGGTGTGACCGAGGAGGTCGACGTTTCCTACCTATGCGCGTCTCGCAAGGTCTGCGCGGCTTATGGAAGTTCGTCAGCGAAGATTAAAAAAGAAGATCTCGAACAGGAAGCGGCTTCTACCTCCTCGGGTCCGTGAAAGTCGGAGAGGTCTATCGGGCCCCACGTTTCCCAGCGAATTCATAGTTTCGTTCGAGCTGAAATATTTATGCTCCTCCGAAGCAGGAAGCAGCAGAACCAGCCGGCTCCGCTGCTGCTGCTGCTCCTCCTCGGGCATGAATTATGTCTTCCGACCCATTTTCACATTGTCGCAAAGCCCGGGGGCTCGTTAACCTTCGTTCGAACAGCGGACTTCTTGAATTTATGATTTACGGCCATATAAATCATCTGGCCGAGAGAGAGAGAGAGAGAGAGAGAAAGCCAAGGTCGCCGGTTCGACAAAAGTTCGTCGCCTTGTGCCGCACCGGGTCTCCGGGCACAGCGTGTTGCGCAATCCACCACCGAATGCCCGTTCGCTTTTTGACCTGCAGGAAGTTGCCCCGACCGAGGAAAGGGACTGAGATTGTTGTCTCGTGCTTGAACCCCGACTGTAACCACCTGCGCCGCACGACGCGCGTTATTGGGCGCGTGTCGGGATTCCTTTTTCCAAGTTGGCCCGCTACGCACGGGCCAAGCCGCCCAAAGAGTTTCGGCCAGGCATCCAGAAAGTTATGGCACTTTTTCAGAGGTTTTTCCTCGAGACGTGGGTCGTAGAATTTTTTTTTGGGGGGGGTGGAAACGACCATGACCGTGGAGCACATTTCTCAGTAAAGTCACTTGAAAGTGACCCTTAACAAACTGTCCTCTCAAGAGAAATTGGTGAAACTCCTGGCTTTGTGTTATCAGTAGACTGCGGATATTTATGCAAAATAAAAATGGGAATTCACCAAACAGGAATTAATTTTTCTGTTCAGTTGCTGTATCAAGTTGTAAGAAATAAGATGCTCTTAAATTCTTGTAATCTTGTTACTATTTGAAATCACACCGAACGATTTTTGCCATAAACGCACGAAATTTTTGTGCTCTTAGAACGAAACTGAGAAGGTGAAGAACAAAGCAGAGCAACAACAGAAAAAATTAAAGTTGCTGGTATATTATTTACTACCTACTAAAATTATTAAAGGAAGAAATCAATTTCTATGTATGCTTCGGACAATTTTTTGTAATTTCTATTTTGCATAAAGATCTACAGTCTAGTTATTAAATAAAGACAAATTCTGGAAAGTAAAAGTTTGACTTTTTGACCACGTCGGTTTAGGTTATTGAGAAATACAGAAAATTCAGTTTTAACAAAGGTACTTATTTAACGCTAGATAATGATAATCGTCTGGGTCTTGTGCGTTCCGCGTGATAGTTCAGTTATCTAGAAGGAAATTAGTATTACGAGCTATACGCGTCATACCAGTCTATTTGCGATAATGTAAATTACAACGATAAAAAATAGGTTCGTATTCGTGACTTGTGCTTTCGTCAAATTTATGAAATATTGATATTCAAAAAACACGCATTGATTCCGAACGTTCCACGGAATGGAACTTGTAAAATATGAAAATACAAATTTTCTATCACAGGGACAGATATTTTGTTCATTGAAAAAGTCGTACTGAACGATAACGTTCAGCGTACAGTGCTATAACAATATTGAATAATTTCTTATTTCAAACCTTGCTAATGTTTCTCGTAATAATCGTTGCAAAATTACTCGTTCACATGGAATTTTGTATTATATACCGATTCTAAAGTATTTGTTTAAACACTTTTTGAAGTCCGACTTTTTTCAATGTATTTATATTTTACAGTATTTACTTTTTTACAGTTTTCGAAAGAAAAAAGCATCAAATGCCTATAATTCACTGTGTTTCCTTCCATAATTAAGAGCGCATAAAACTAACAAAAATTAATGTATCCTAATCAAACTTTTTTCTAAAAATGTCTGAAAGATCGCATTTTTGGACTATGTACACCATTTGCTTTCAATCATTCGGACATGTTCAGACATATCCTAATGCCACCTACAGAAAAACAACATGAACTTTCCGGACAACCCAATAATAAGCGGTACATAATGCTTTTAGCAGGGTGCATAATCTTGAAGAAAAGGTTCAGAACTGGTCGCGAAGTCATACGAAATAGCAGTGTTTGCGCTGAATAGCAGGTAATCGAATTTACCCCTATTTTATGCCGCCTATAGATAATTCAACGAGACTCTACTTAGCTGGCGAGCCCGACACGCCCAGCCGTTTCTTTGTTCGAGAAACGATACCGCAAAACAATGCTGCTTCGATTACCTACGAGAACGTACCTGTTGATAATTCTGCTAACCATCATTGTCCAATAATGCGTACTAATTACTTGCAAGATAGAAACGATATTCCTACGGTTGAACCAATATTGAAAAGTGTTACTATAAATATATCGTTGCGTGTCATTAAAATTCTTAGCACTCCACGATTCTTTAACTTTTGAATTTTTACTGGGTTTCGAAATTCATTTTTATTATAAGATAAACCGAATTTTATTGGAGTCTTTCGAATCCGAAAGGGTTAAGACAGAATCCCCTATAATAGATTTTAAATTTCTAGTCTTGGTTTCATTAGTTAAATTAGTATGATTTTGTAAGAATCTCATTCGAAAAGAATTTTCCTTTGAAAAATATGTTCTCGAAGAAATATTTTCTGGTTCGGGTATGACCGAGTCTTTTTTTTTTAGACTGCCTACTCCGATACTTATTGGGAAGACACTGATGAACATTTCGGAGGACCTTGGTTTCTTGTTAGAGGGACTCTGCTGGCTTAAAGCGAAAGCGTGTTAGACTAATTAGGATTATCTTTCTTGGACCTTAGTGTTTCAAGGACAAGCAATTAGTGCAATTCCGGAGAAATCGTTGGGCTTGGGGACGAATTCACTTTTTCCCGAAACTGCTTCTAGGAGCTAGGAAAAGCGAAGGACATTTCCGAATTTCGTAAAGACCGACTGTCGTTGGAAAAAATTCTAATTTCATATTAATGAATAGACCTTTGAGATCTTTATGCGCTTACGACATTGAATAGATCAAATTTGAAATTATAAGAAAATTCGAAAAGTGTTTCGAATGTCAATATTTATCATCTATTAAAATTAGCAAGTTCAAAAATTTCATTCCACTTGGTTTCTATTCCTTGCAATCGATGCAGGCAATTTTTTCTTTGCATAAAAATAACTCTATTAATGAAATAAAACTGAAGTAAAATCTCAAAACTCTGCTAATACGAACAATTTTAATTCACCGTTAGGAATATTCTACGTGCACGCAGAAATTGAAAAGGATAAATGAACGATAATGATCGAAGTGACTGGAATTCAAAAAATAACATGTGATTCAAATCGATGACATAGGACGTATGAGTCGAAGTTGTATAATTATCGATTTAATTCAATAAGAATAAACGCGATGACAGGAACGGAATTTATTTCTGACTCAGCAGAATAATATTCGATACGAGCTTATGTAATGAGTGACGTTGCATAACGACGAAATAGAAATTGACTTCTTATCGTTTGCCAATGGTAACATAATGCCAGTATTAAAATGTAGAATATAAAAAAATGGTAAAGAAAATTTCGTAAGAAAGTAAGAACAATTAACAGTAATAATATTGTTACAAAGACGACAATTAATAATCGTAAGCTTAGATTTTCTGTAATATTCTAACACCAATTTGCTGCTATGTCGTCGTACCACTTTCAGGAGTATTACTTTCACTTATTTTTTTAATTTACTAAATGAAATCATTTAAGAAAGATTATTAGCACACTGTTGACCGAACGCAGTGAAATGAATCGTGGTAATCTATTTTTACCAGAGTCGCAAACAAATCATGATACACAAAATTCCATTTCACATCTACCAACGCCTGAGAAATGAAAGGTAACAATTGGCATTTGACGACATTAAAAAATGAGGGACGCCAAATGACGTGTTCGGTTAATAATATGTCAAGACGTCATTTTAAGACAATAGATTGAATACTGTATAGCATTTCTGGCGAATATAAAATAAAACCAGCAAAGTAATTGTTTATTTTGAAAGTGGCCTAAGTCCATTTGTCGGGTTCTTTCGAATTTTATAACGAATCTGGTTGTTAACTTTGAAACTGGCTTAGCTCCATTTTTTACAAGAAAGCACATATTGTTCACTTAATAATTGCTTGCAGTGCAGTATGACACATTGGTATCCTACACAGTCAAACCTGTTTTTGTGCGGTAGATAGACGACCGCATAAAAGAAACCACACCAAAAAAATATATTCAGAAACTTCATAAATAGCTACAACAAATAATTTTTTACAACATATTAGAAATGTCTCAGAAAATATGTCAAAGATTAACGAAATAGCGAGAAAGTGCTTTCCAAACAAAATAAATAATTAAATAACACATGGAAACATTTTTAAAAAATGTTTCTCATTTTAAACATGGAGAAATTTTCAAACTGCACATAATTCAATAATACTTGTCCAAAACGCGCTTCTTCTTGTGATGAGAACATTACAAGGGTGTTATAATGCCAACACCATTGGTATTCATATACCGCATAATCATAGTCCGCACAAAAACAGGTTTGACTGTACGTGTAATTTGAATTTTATTGAAACACAAACTCAAAACGCTCTACGGGCCCGTGTAACTTTCAGGTCACATGATAATATGTCGACATTTTACCAAATAATTTCAGTTTTTCCACAAGATGACGTATACGTCTTAATTATATAATGTCTATGAGTAACTTGCCTTGCAAGTTGCCTGCAAATAGAAACCAACGGAACAAAATTCGATTTAAGTCCACCTATGTGGACTAAGGCCGCTTTCAAAATAAACGGCTCAATTAACCAGTGGCGTAAAAGCGAACACAGCAGTTCCTATACAGGAGCGAAAACAAAAAATAAAGAGAAAAAGAAAAGGCGTTCAGAAGAGAACTGCCGGAAAGACGAAACCGAACTCGGTAAAAGGAACAGCGAACGTTTCTCTGTCGAAAAGTCGCGAATTTCCCCAGATGATAAAAAAAGATTTCGTGAAAAAGCAAAAAAAAAAAAGAAGGAGACGTCAGTGTTCGACCGGCAGATTCGCAGTGGCGTGTCCGGCGACGCAACCTCGCGCGGGAATAAAATCGAAAGCGGGACGCAACGAGCCGTGTCTCGACGACCGAGTGGAGGGAACAACGTGCAGCTCCGTGAATCCGGAAGTTGCGCGGCGTAGGTGGAACCGACGTAGAAGAGGGGCAACCTCTGTATAATAATTAATAACCGGCCGCTGAGTGGTTCGCGCAGACCCCGCCCTTTACCCCCTGATTTATGAACCGCACCGCCTTCCCTGTCATAACCGTGAGCGTAGAGGCTTGCGCGGTGGTGGGGATTCTCCCGGTGGGTGGGGATGGGGCGAGCTCCTGTGGTGGGGGAAGGGTAATGCGTGACGTCGCACGACACTACCTACGCCCAGGCCGGCTCTTTACCAAGCGATCAGTCGGTTCTCGTCCTTTGCCGGATGACACCGGTCGACACGCGGACGTCCGGCCGATACCAGACGCAACGCAGCCGAACCGAGCGGAACACGAAGCGCACCGCAGCGCAGCGCAGCTTTGACGCGCCACCGCGAGTCGGCGCCACGGACCGGTTCGCTGCTGCTGCTGCTGCTGCATCCTTCGAACCAGAAGAGACATGCAGCTTATGAGATGGAGCATCACGCGCCGTCTCGAATCGCGCGGCATCAAGCAAGGCGCCTGCACCAGACAATCCAGGCTATCGTGTCCCCGATCCTCCGGTACGGTGCAACTCTTCGACCGATTGGTTCTTCAACGTCGCGCCACTATTTCGTGAAACGTTATCAGTGCCTACCCGGAACGGACCTGTACACCTCGCCGGGAATAGTAATCGCGTGATTTTCTCACCGGTCCCCATGTGCTCGTTAAAAGTTTCCAGTGGTGCGCGCCACGCCACGGAATACTAATTGTTCGGACGCTGTTCCTTATCATTTGACACCGTTGTAACGCGGCTCTCGGCCCAAGGTCTTTCCATTGTAGCTGGTTACATGCTAGGTTGTTGTTGGTGTCGCTGGTTATTGATCTTGCGGAGATCACTCTTCGTGGTACCGCGGAGCCTGATAATTGGGACCAGACCGTCGGCGACCGGAGTTTCGCGCCAGAATCGCCTAGTTGCTGCACCGCTTTGACCTCGAAGACGTTTAATCGCGAAGCTTTAGATGCTTGCGATCGCGCATCCTTTTCTGAAGAACGTTATCTTTGAAACTTAATCTCCGAAAGTCCACGTCGCATACTTCTCCGATCGTTAACGGCCTCTGTTGACGGCTTTCCGGAGGACATTCTTCGGTTTTCTTCGAGGTGAAACTAGTTCTTTTCACCGGAAGCGTCCCTGTAACACCGGCTCCCGGGATCCGGCCGTTTCTCAAACTATTTATTAACCGATAACATCGGTTACACGCTCTTTACGCATTGCGCAATCGTCGTATACGAAATTCATTGAGCGTCCAGAATACTTTCATACATTATTTATCAGCTTTGTAACACGCTAGATGTTACATTATCTCAGGAATACCTTCTGAATTTATCCGGGGCAATTATTCCAGTTGTCAGCCATCTTACGTGTTGTCGTTAATAATTTTCTAAATTTTTTATAAGAGGACACGAAGATGTACATCTTGGAAGCGAGGAACAGCTTTCTTTTATTTTCGAGCGATTTACTTTCAGAATGGCTGACTACTGATTGGGTCGAATTAGAAACAGTTTTGTTCCCATTGATGTGAACGTTTGACGGTGTTGTAAATGATGTGTGTAATCGTTCTGTTGCAGGAGAGGAGAATGACTTTACATCGGACGGCGAAGAGAGCGGTGGTCCGGGAGGCGGAGGAGACGAAGCCGTGGATCTCACAGCGACGAGATCTCATCAGGGCGACGAGGATGACAAGGACCAGGATGACGCTTTGGAGGAGGACGAAGAGGAAGGCGTGGACGAGCAGGATGAGCAGGAGGACGACGAAGAGGGTTCACGTAAACAGATGCGTCACCGTCAGGACGCGGAGAACAACAACAATTTCGTGGAGAGCGGCGCGGCTGCTGGTCTATTTCCGCCGGCTGGGACTAGTCATGTCACCTTGGAGGCCCTTCAGAACACAAAAGTGGCGGTCGCTCAGTTCGCGGCGACAGCCCTCGCCGGTGGCGCCGACAGCGAGGCGGCTCTGCAGGATCTGGCGTTGTTGCAGAGCACCTTGTACACCCTGCAGCATCAGCAGGTGTTCCAGTTACAGTTGATCAGCCAGCTTCAGCAACAATTGTCCATCACGCACAGCCAGTCGGCGCAGCAACAGACCGCCGGCGAGCCGTCGGACAACAAAGAGGTGTCACCGTCACCGATTATCCAACCGAAACCGATATCGAGTTTAACGTCGCCGCCGTCGTCGCGGCCGCCGAGTCATCAGCAAGCCTCGCCGGCTCCGATGACGCCGAATCTGTCCCAGGAACGGCCGACCCCGACCAGCAGCGCTTCGCCTTTGAATCTTCCGTTGCCGGCGTCGAACGCGACGGGCACCACGGCTACCACGAGCAGTAGCCAGATGCCGATGTCTCATCAGATGCCACCCCTCTGTTCCATCAGTTCATCCCTCGCCTCGTCGATCATAACCAACACTGATCCGCCGCCGTTGCACGAGCCGAACACCCTGGAGATGCTGCAGAAGAGAGCACAGGAAGTGCTGGACAACGCCAGTCAAGGTCTGCTGGCCAACAACCTGGCCGACGAACTGGCGTTCAGGGGCGGGAAAGGTTCCCGTCCGTCCCCGTACGACTCAAAGTCTGGTAGCGGTCGCGGGGAGCCGTTCTTCAAGCATCGATGCCGCTACTGCGGCAAGGTGTTCGGCAGCGATTCAGCGCTTCAGATCCACATACGATCGCACACAGGTGAGCGACCCTTTAAATGCAACGTCTGCGGCAGCCGCTTCACCACGAAAGGGAACTTGAAGGTCCACTTCCAAAGGCATACGGCCAAGTTTCCACATGTTAAGATGAACCCGAATCCCGTTCCGGAACACCTGGACAAGTACCACCCACCCCTGCTACAGCAGATCGCCTCCGGTCAGAGACCAATGCCGTCCCCGCCGCCGCCTCCACCTTCTCATCATCCCTCTTTTCACCCGGCGGCGGCACATGGTTTTTTACCTCCCCAGCCGCCCCTGCCACTCAGTTTAGCCCTGCCCGGTATGCCGCCCTTGTACAGATCACCGGTCGTCGCTCATCGAGACGATCAGGACGTACCGGAGAACTTGAGTAAACCCGTAACCACTGCCCCCGCCACGTCACCACATTCCCCCGCGATAGTGTCGAACTCTCGTCATTCCTTTCACGACAATCACCAACAACAAAAGCAGCCGCTCGAGCAAAGGGACGAGATCAAGCTCGAGCAGCGATCGCCTATGCAAGAGCAGTACCAGCAGCAACGGCCCGCCAGTCGGGAGCCCGCCGAGAGGATAACCCCGAAGAAAGAGCCGGAGGAGGCCGAGGAGCCGACGGAAGAGGAGAGCGAGGACTTCGAGGAAACGTCCAGACGGTACTTGAACTCGCCCCAATCCTCCGTGAACCCGCTCTCGCAGCCGCAAACGTACGAGGACTGCAGCATGGACAGCAAGATCAGCGGACGACTGGAGGCGGACGGTGACATGGAGGTCGACGAGGAGATCGAAGAACAACCGGAGAATCTGTCCGGTCGAGGAACCATGAACCGTTTGCCGCAGCAGATCGTCGCCTATCCGGGAGCATCGCCTGCCAGCAGTAGCGCCAGTAGCGGAAGCCTTCAGACGTCGTTCGCCGGTATCCTCTTCCCAGGACCGCCGGCCCATCATCAGATACCCCATCACGCTGCTGCCGCCGCTGTGAACACACCGGTGGTTTCGGCCAACGAGATGATCGATCCGGCCAAGGATCCGGCGATCTACTCGAGTCTGCTACCACGGCCGGGCAGCAACGACAACTCTTGGGAGAGTTTGATCGAGATAACGAAGACCTCGGAAACGTCCAAGTTGCAGCAACTGGTCGACAATATCGAGCACAAACTGACCGATCCGAATCAGTGCGTGATCTGCCACAGAGTGTTGTCGTGCAAGAGCGCGCTGCAGATGCACTACAGGACCCACACCGGCGAGCGGCCGTTCAAATGTAAAATTTGCGGTCGCGCGTTCACCACCAAGGGCAACCTGAAAACGCACATGGGCGTGCACCGAGCGAAACCGCCTCTTAGGGTGCTACACCAGTGCCCGGTCTGTCACAAGAAGTTCACGAACGCGCTGGTCCTGCAGCAGCACATACGTTTGCACACGGGCGAGCCGACGGAGCTCAGCCCGGAACAGATCCAGGCTGGCGAGGTGAACGAGTTCCCGCCGGGTTATCCTCATCATCCGTTGGCGTCGTTCCTCCCGCAAGGCTTTCCACCGATCCACCCGGCCGGAGCTGGCTTTCCCCTAGGTTTTCCGCCGAAATTGGAACTGAAGGAGGAGGCTCAACAGCAGCAACAACACCACCACCATCATCATCATCATCAACAGCAGCAGCAACAGCAGCAGCAGCAGAGGTATGCGGAGGATCACAGCGAGGAGGCGGACGACCAGGAGGACGAGGAAGAGGACCGTAGAGAAGACGACGAGCGATGCGACTTGAATCGCGACGGCCGATGCGAGCCGGAGGACGAGCAGGATCGCGAGAGCGAGGAGAACGAGCACAAAGATTTAGGCTTGCCGAGCTTCTCGACGTCCCTGGCAGCTCTCGAGAACCAAGTGCGAACCATCACCACGATAGCGACCTCGAGCGCGGGGACTTTGCCCAGGTCACCACCTTTTCACCGGTACAACGGCAGCGAGAAAAGCAACAGCCCGCCGAACACCGGTGCACCCTTGGACCTGACACCTCGTGCATCCTCCACACCGGCCACAGTGGCGTCGATACCAACGCCGCCGCCACCGCCCCCGCCTCAGGCAACGGCACACCATCCACATCCCTTCGGCATGTTCGCAGGCCTCCTGCAGGCGGTCTCGTCGTCCCCGTCCACCAGCAGCATAGGATCCTCGAGCATAAATAGCGTCAGTTCGATGAACGCCGTCACACCGGGATCCGGCGCCGCTGGACCTCTAGCTTCGCTAACCACGTCGGCCGTTCTCGCTGCCACATCCACCTACAACCCGCTCGGCCTAGCTGTCGGAGGGCCAGCAGGTAGGCGCTGCTAGCATCAGGGCGAGCTGCAGTTCCTGCTACACCTCCCGATCGATCTGACACGATTCACTGATCCTGACCGAAAGACTGACTGATTCGTCCACCTTATCCAAGCTGTACTATCGACATCCTGTTTGTGGTGTAGCCGGACCTAGCACTCCTACCCTTCCGCTTAACTTTGTTATTGTCTCTTTGTTACAACCTTTTCTCTCTCTCTCTCTCTTTCTCTCTCTGTCTCTGTCTCTGTCTCTTTTTCTGTCTCTCTTTCTTTAACTCTCTTCTTGCCTCTTCTTATCACTCTATCGATCTCTCTCTCTCACACACTCTCTCTCTCTATCTGTCTCTCTCTATTCTTCCACGTTCACTTTGCGTTCTTGTCTGAAACATATGAGAAACAATACATACAGCGTTTGCGACCATAGAAATCAGTTTTGTATTTATCCTTTTTTTTTCTCTCTTTCTTTTGCATAAAACACGAAAGTCGGAACTGTGGATAACATGGTGAATAAATAAATCTTTTTACCAAAATTTAATGTTGCATTCACAATTCATTTCACTCCTTCCGTCGCGTGACGATCAGACGAAAGCCATTTTTGCTCAGCCGTGTAACGTAGCGATAACAAAGTCGATTCGTATCTTGAAAGCACGCGGTTTTACAAAAAGGTCCCTGTCGAGTTTCGCGGTGATTTTGCAAATTGGTCGACTTTCTCGCGCTCGGCCCCGCCGGTTCAATTGACGATTAAAGCCGCGGCGGTTGTAAATTTGTTTTCATGAACACAGAACGCCGTGGAGGTGTCGAGAAGCAATTGTAAAGGGCTACGATCTGTTACAGTGCGTGGAAACACCACATGTAATATCTGCTACAAGACATTTGCGTGCAACTCCGCGCTGGAGATTCATTACCGGAGCCACACGAAGGAGCGACCTTTCAAATGCACCATATGCGACCGAGGCTTTTCCACGAAGGTAATGGACTTTCTTAAATCGATTTATTAGGTGCACCAATGAGAACTTCGCGTAATTTCGCCTGACACGCGGGAAATATCGTTGTAACTCGGCGTACTGTAAGGGATCCAATTACTGTGGGGGTAAAAATTACTGTGCCCGTATTAATTATACGTATATTTAAAGCATAATGAATGTTAAAACAGAGATAATACACTTTTTTCATTAAAATCATATATATAATGATTCAAGCAGACTGTCATTTTTGTTGAAATTTTCATTTCTTTGCCTTCGGGAACGATTTATCCGTTAGTACACCTAATAATTTGGTAGATTATAATTACAATATTTGTGTTCCGAAAAATTTTCAAAAAACATTCGCGACATATTAAGTTAATTTTGACTGCTTTATAAAACGGTGGAATGAGAACTTTTGAAAAAAACATTGGTCACACGTAAGTGTCGTGTTACGAAATTTTCCTTTAACCCTTTTGTGTCGATAACCGGACATCCACTTTAAATATCTTTTTACAACTTCTTCAACACTTTTGTCTACAAATATAAAAATTATTGTAGATTTGTATGTTATATAAACTTCCGCTCAAAAGAATGTGGACAACACGTTTGAGGTTTATATCTGCCTGAAAAGGTTTCATTCAATTTTATGCGATCTAGTGTATACGGTACTGGATAATATATTTTAATAATAATAACAATTATTATTCTTATACATGATATTATTACATAGTGTAAAACATATTGTTCGAGATTGCCGATAAAGGAACGATCTACGTTTTCGCCTGATCCGTTGATTAAACATGTAGTTCGGTAGCGATCGATAACGTCGGGCTTGATCGATCCTAGCCAATTAGCGTGTTCGTTACTAAATAGCGAAATGCTGGTGAAACCACAAATGCGAATCTCTCTGTCATATGTAATATTATCATACGTTTTGCCATCTACATATCCACCGCGCGCCTTTATAATCGTTTTCACAAATTGTGGCATCCTAGCTACAGTGAATTCTCGATATATGTCAACAACGCTAGCATTTTCAGTGTTATGTTAACACTCCTCGGCGTCCGAGGTCTCTCGAGCTCCGTGACCTCTCACGGGGTGTACCTCGCGGCAGTGGGGATCATTCCGTGGCATTTATCACCCAGGCCTTGGCGACATATATAGAGAAATCACTCTTATCGATTTGATAGATTTGAATAACTATATTATACAAATTACATATGTACTTGCAACAACGTGTCTACATGCTTTTGAGCGGAGATTTGAGATCCTAGAGAATTTTAATCATTGACAGAAAGGTTAATAATTTTTTTTAGCCGTACGGAACAGATTCCGATATTTTGCTTAAACGTTTAGTCAGATTTCCATCGAGTTTTCGAAATATCTGTTTAAAAAGTGCTACTAATTCGTGAAGAACTAAAAAGAGTCTACAAGTGCAGGAAAACGGTGCACAAATAGCGTCTGTTTTTCAGTACAAACGGTAAACATCGTTCGTTAGGGAATCGTTAAGAACGTGCTCCTCTATATTGTTTAAAACTCCGGTTCAACGTCCAGATAAAATAAAAACCCAGACAGACCGGAAGACAATTTGAACAGATAGACCGAGAGGAACGTGACTGATTCGATTGACCGGGATATCGAAAGGGGCACCCGCTACACCCCGCAAAGATCTATCGCTTTTCCCATCATAATCCGCAATTGCTGGCCACGCCCAAAGCCTAATTCGCCTCTGGTCCGGTCATCTCTCTATCATTGTTTTTCTACGATACTTTCAGAACGACGGTTCCGGTCAGCAAACGTGCAACTGTACACCACAACCGTTGCCCGATAATAGTTCGATCACTTCACCCGATTCCCAATATCAAACATCGTGCGCCAGTAATCGAGAGAAACCGAAACGCAGGCGGCGACGGCCTGAGGAGCGGAAGAACCGGGGGCGGAGAGGAGCCGGAGGGGGGCGGGGGCTGACACCTGTCTATCCTGCCATCCGCCTACCCCCGCTGATGTCACCCGCCCTCGGACTTCTACCCTCGGCCCACAGCCTCCTGGTAAGAGCCTGCTCAGTTTTGACGAACGAAACGAAACCAATGATAACACCACTGTGTATTCTCGAAAGATTCCACGTTTGTTCCGCAACCACGACCGAGTACGATCAAAATAGCTCCACTCGACAACCTCTAAGGGAGCTAGTTAACATGTTTCGCTTACCACAATTCCGCCGGGAGTCTCGCGTTCTTTTCTCGAAAGTATGAAATTCCGAACTCGAAGTTTCTCTCGATGTTCCTTTCGCGATGTTCAGCATGCTCCACCTTTCCCGCTCCAACGCTCTCGCACACCTGTAAACAATATAGTTGTCCGCTATTAGAAGATACGAAACCGAGAAAAAAAAAAGAAAAAAAAACGTGAGAAAGCCGTGGGGTAGGCCGTCAGGTGTTGATCAGAGTCGTTTTGAGACATCTGGAACGATGCAGAGTGGTGTAATCGACAGAGCGGTTGAAGTTCGAGTGTCACGGGTGGAAAGGAGGTTTAACGAGTGTTGGTATTTTTTCGTTGATTCGCAGGGGAACATGAAGCAGCACATGTTGACACACAAGATACGCGACATGCCGCCTCATCTGTTCGGCGACACGAAGCAGCAGATGCAGCAGCAACAGCAGTCCCAGGAGCACGAGACCTCGAGGAGTCCTATGTGCGCCGAAGACACGAGTTTGCCGCCACCTCCGCCGCCGCCGCCGCCTCCTCCGCCGATGCCACCGACCTCGATAGAGCAGACGATCTCGGTGAAGAGATCTCCGTCCGAAGGAGACTTGCCAGCGCCAAAGAGACCAGCCAGTAAGTAGCCCGTTACCGTTCTTCGTAAAACGTTCAATTTCGCTTCTTCATCGAGCACAATTCGTCCAGCCGAAGGCTTGGCTTGGCAAACTTAATTCTCTTCCGCTAACAGATCACGTTCCAGCATCTATCTGAACCTTCGAGGGCGTTCGAACGGGCTTCGCTTTATTTGCACGCTTGTACTTCCCCCGTACACCGCTATTCATTCTTTTTTTTTCACGCACTCTCCTGGTGGTGGCAGAGACCTGGTGGATATCTATTTTTCGTCTCTCTTTTTTTTTTTTTGGTTTTCGATCTGCGTACATAATCGCAGAACTCACGTTTTTCGGTTTCGGTATCTATACTCGGGGGGGGGGGGGGAGAACAAGCTTTTCAGCTCCGCGAAACCTGTGTCAGGGCCTGTTTAGAGAAACTGTGTGTGTGTATTTGCAGGCGTGCCGAGCAAACACTTGTGCCAGATTTGCAATAAGAATTTCTCCTCATCTTCGGCGCTCCAGATCCATATGAGAACTCACACTGGCGACAAACCGTTCCGATGCACCGTCTGCCAGAAGGCCTTCACCACCAAGGGCAATCTGAAGGTATACATACAATTTTCCCTTTTCTCTATCTCTCTATCTCTCTATATCTCTATATCTCTCCCTCTCTCTCTCTCTCTCTTTGTCTCTGTTTCTCTATCTCCCCATATCTCTTTCTTCTCTGTTTCTCTCTGTCTCTGTATATCTATATCTCTGTGTCGTTCACTCCCCCGTTTTTCTCTATCTCCTCTTACTTCTCATTCTACTCGTGTGTTCTTGGAGTCTTCGAGTTTTTCCACTAACATTAGCTAGCTGCTACCGCTTGTACTAACGCTGACGCGTAACGTACAAAATTGCAAGCTCGATGAAAGACACATGCGCGACCGCCGCGCTCCGACAGAGGAATTTACGTCGTTATGATTTCTGATCGTAGGTGCACATGGGCACGCATATGTGGACCAACGGAGCCTCTCGGCGAGGCCGTCGAATGTCGCTGGACCTGCCTCCCCTACCCATCACTCCCAAGGACTCGGAATTTCTCCAGCGACGACCGGATCTCTTCTACCCGTATTTACCCGCGCCGTTCCTTAACGGCGTACAGCAGAAAGTAAGTCGCTTCCGCAGCACTTCGTGGTAGCAGTGGCAGCTCGCGTACAGGACCCCCTATTTCCACTTGATATTATCGATATTATTGATAACATCAATGTTGATGTGTCTGTTGTCTTGATATTATTATAACATTTAAGAGCCAAGGGTAGTCACGTGACGTTTGCAGAGTCAGCAAGTCGGTAACCGCTGCATAATTTCCGTTCACAGCCTTCAGCCACTGACTTAAAATCCGTCTTGGTCTTGATCCGATGGGTCCTAAGTCTGTGACTACACTTGTCACATGTTTTGCTCTGTATTATCGGTATCATGGATTCTGACGCGAAAAACGTGCTTCCGGTATCTCGTAACTGGTAAAACCATTTTTCGCCTATTTTTGTCGATAACGTGGTCACTCTACCTCATCGCGAATCTACGGAGTCTTAGGACTACCAAACACAAATGCGACTGGCATACATTGCCTTGTAATAACAACAAACGCTAGATTGCTAGATTGAACCTTCCTCTTTCGAACGAGCCCTTTCCCAGTGAAAAATATTCTCTTACAAGGACGAAAAGTTGAGTTGCACGTGAAACCATTTTTCGCCTATTTTTGTCGGTAACCTGGTCAGTCTATCTTACCGCGACTCTACGACGTCTTGGCTCTTAAACCAAAAAGCACAGCGAATCGCTCCATACGCCACGGCTAACGATGATTGTTTGTTTGATGTTTGCAGGTAATTGCCCCCGAATAAACCTAACCAATCGGCGTGCATTACTTACAGTTGAACGAGATCTCGGTGATCCAAAGTAACAACGGTCTACCGGGTCACTCGGTGGCTACCGGAAAGTACGCGGGCTTGTTCGGCTCGGTGTACGCAGCTGGAGCCGGGTTTCCGTTGGACAAGCAGCCGATGGCGCCGACGAGTAACGGGCCGCTGGTCGATGGTAAATCTTCGATTCCATCCGGTTCGATGCTGTTTCAAACATCCTCGCCGTCCCACTCTCCGGGCACGCCGTCGTCGAACGGTAGCAACCAGAACTCGACGGGTGTGCCCTCGTGGACAGGCGACGGACTTCAGCATCACTTCGACAGAGAGCCTTCGAATCGGTCCGAGAGCAACTCGACACCACCGTCGGCCCGACTTCCACCACCTCCGGCTGCCAGGGGCGAAGGTTTAGCCACGTGAAGTTCGACCGGTACATATCTTTCTTCTTCGATCGAAAACTGAACTCCGGCTCGCTGCTAGCCAGCCTGGACGTACGGAGCCGGGGGAGCAAGTGCTTCAGTGTTTCGTCCAAAAAAGAGAACAAGAAAGACTCGGGACCCGAAGTCTGACGACATATCCTCGTAACACCCAGAGCCAGCAGATACCATGTTCCTATTGTCACACTAGTCTTAAACGTGTTAAAAGAGGACCGATGGGCCCGGCAGCAACAGCTGAGAGGGAGTTTACGTCCCGGTTTCCAGAACCCCCGTGACGTGGTTTCGCACGAGGGTCTGACGGACGCGGTGCCTAGACTGAGCCGTTGGGCCGCAAGACACGTGGCGCCGCGACGTCCCGGCCCTCCGTACTCTGACCGTCCATGCGCGACAGTGATGGTCACCTCACTTAGGCTTATTTTACGTTACAAATTGATGACGCAGACCGCGCCATCTCGCTCTCGGCCAGCCCGGGAACCACCCGTTACCGTTCGCCATACACACGACCGCCAAACATTCGTTTCGTCGCACGAGAAAATACACTCACGGACCAAAAGATTAAGAAACATATCGATCGTTTGAAAATTACTGTATATTTCCTCCTTTTTAATACATATTGTTTCGGACAAACAAACAAAAAATAACAAAGAGACTTCATCTTCGCGTTTCCGAACTTTTGTCCGTGAGTGTATTCAATTGAAATTTCTACGCGCTTTTGAACGAGAACGGTTATGTGCCGTACGGTCGACCATAACGTCATGTCCTCGGGATGCGCCAGGGAGCCACGTGGCACGTTCTGCGCGAGATGATATAAATATATACATAAAAAAGAGAAAGATTATATATATATATATAAATATATAAATATAAAATATTATATTGGTGCGAAGGGGTACGAGTGCGCAAGTTGTGTACACACGCGTGAGTACGTGCGTCTCTTTCTTTTTTGCAAAGAAGGTCGTTTTTAGAAATTTAAAAGCGGGTCCGGCAACGCCCCTCGCTGTGATATGAGAGGAGCAGCCTGCAATCATTTAAACCAATGTACTTATACGTTGTACCATAGTATTATTATTTACACTCGATGTACAGTACGCACTGCAAATTAGCTTTGTCGTTCTTTTGTATAGAGAAAAGACAGACAGCCGACTTCTATTTGTGTTCCCCCGAACCTCGACGATTTTTCACTTTCTCCTCGGTCGAAGCACCAGTAATTGACATTCAATTCTGGTGGACAATACACACCGTGATTCGTAGCATCGTTGTAACGCTTATGCGAAGAATAATATGGGATACCTCTCTCGATTCGTGCCGCACGATCCTCCTCGTTGGTCAAAGTTCTACCGTTCTATCGACACCGTGTACACTGAACTCTCGATATATGTCAACAACGCGGGTCTAGCCATGGACATATATCGGCCAGGAGATACTATTCTTTGATCCTCGGCGTTCGAGGCCTCTCGAGCTTCGTGGTGCCCCACGAGGTATACCCCGCGGTAGTGGGGATAATTCCGCGACGATTATCGTCTAGGCCCTGGCGACATATATAGGGAGATCAGTGTACTCGACTCGAAAAATTTGTACGCGTGAAAACCGTGATTTTCACAGTCGACCTAGGTCACGCTATGCGCAACAGCTATACATTGTGGAGTGATCGTTGCTCGACAACGTGGTACACGCAGACACTTTTACGTTAACGATTCGAGTGCCACGAGAAACGTCGAAAAGTGACAGCGGTCCAACATGCTTAAATTGAACAGCGCCCGCTTGACACAGTTCGACCAATCGCAAAGACCCCAAGGCATTGAGACGGTTGAAATGTACAAAATCATAATAACGTTCTAAATTCAACGTGAACGCATATAACAAATGAATTATAACGAATAGTATGGCCACGATCCGATCAATCTGTATGTGAAATACTTCTACACTTTGGCAGACAATGCTCTTAGAAATTATTGTACATAATTTTTTGTTTCATATAATTGTCCAGAAATATCAAATTTGTATATTAATTACCGAGTAACGAGATTTTTGGAACATTCTGTTATACATTCTCTTCCGGTATTATCGTTTCTGTTATTACTCGACGGGGTTTTTAATAACAAAAGAAAAATCAAAGGGACGACGTTGCTGTGTAAGACAAAAATTGTGAACTGGTTATTAACTTGAAAATCAAGGCAAATTGTTCTGAATTTTTGTTTCACACTGTCGCGATAAATCCCTACAATTTTCTCCAATTTGTTGTTGAACACCTCGTGATCATCTTTAGATAGTCGAAACGTTTTTATACATTTTCTTGAAGAATGTTTTGTTACGTAAGCACACCAACCTGGCGGTAGAAGAAATTCTTCTGTTGATGATTCGCACCGATGTCGCCAAATTTCTCAATTAATAAAGGAATAAGAACTGTACAAATGGTAACGGGTAATTTATTAATTATTTATTATACGAGAACGGAAACCAAAATGAAAAGTATTCACGAGATTCAAAGATCAGCAAATTTACAGAATACAAGAGCAATGAGGTACCTACTTTATCGACACCGTTAAGCTATATCCACATAGAAGCAACATCGAGCGAATTTTTGTTATCGTCTTCTTCTCTCAGAGCCGTAGCACACCGTCGACCGCACTGCCGGTGACTAACTTTTCTGTATCGAAACTCATTTGATGCACGTAATCGCCAAGAAAGTTGTTTATCGTACGAATTATTGTTTTCTCGTACCTAATGGTCGCCGGCGACTGTTCGACAGTGCGTAACGGCCCTTGTTGTGGGTAACGGTTCAGTGTGGACACAGCTTTACAATGTACGAAATTTTATATGCGTTCGAAAGTTCGGAAATCTTGTAAACGTGCAAACACCGTTCGTGATGCGATCGATCGCATGCATCCATACTCGAGAACTACTACATACTTATGTGTAACGGCTTTCCTGTATGTTCTCGTGTTAAACCATGAAACGCAAAGGAGATAAAGAAACTAAGCGAAGCGATATGCGTGTATAAACATGTAAAAAGTAATAATAGCGACCGTACGTATGTCCAGTAGACACTTTATGTAATTTATCTGATTTTTAATTAGCATAGAAGTAACGTTTTAAGAACTCCGTCGATTGGATGATTTATTGCGCGCGAAACGAACAAGAAAGTCCGAAGCCACGATCTCGACGTCAACCGATAACTTCCCGTAAATCAAAGTTACCGGAACCTATTAGAAAGATTCAATACGCTGAACTCAAAACTTGTAGCGTCGCCAGATCAAGACTTGTTCCCCCACTCTAATTTCCCTTTCCACTGCGCTATTCCCCACGGTTCCGCCGCGTCCCGGTCACGTGACTCCGGTACTGGCAGAGAGGGGTAACCTCTTCCCCTCGAGTCGTGCTCCCTCCCCTCATCTGGCGACACTGTTTCTAACTACAAAGAAACTCGCGAGCCTCTTCAGTAACTAAATTCTAAATAAGGACTATAATTTCACAATATAAATTTTGACGACTCTTAGCGAATTAAACGATGATACGAGGCTATGAAAAATCACATTTGCTGCAAGGCGTTAGAGCAACAGCTATTATTTTAAAAGATGATTTTTTACCAGCGTCTCGAACAGTTAATACCTTTTTTGAAACTCGTAACGGCATTATTTATGTTAGCAACGGTGAAGAATCTTTCATTGAGAAGCATAAATTTGAACGACTTACGATTCACTAAATAAAGATCACATGTACGACGCAAGTCTATAAATAAGTGGACAGGTATCGTTAATAATTTCAGCGAAAATATTGCACGGAGAGAAACGTGTGTTGCGTATTTTCTAGCGGAGCTATCCTTTACACAGAAAAAGTAATCGATGTTGTACGAAGAACGCGATGAACAGACAATTTTAAAAGTACATTAATAAACTACGAGATTTTAAACATTCTAACACGCGCGTCACGCAAATGTACTACAGTAGAACCTCGGTTGTTGCACGGAATTCTCGTTCGTTGCATAGTAGCGATTCCCACCACGAATTGTTACACGTTATGGAACAAGTAGTGGGGATTGACTTCTTTCGTTGCACAATCTCGAGTTCTGCACGTATTTTCTGTCCCGTTTCGTTCAACGAGCGAGGTTCTACTGTACTCCAAAAGCAAAATTTTAAGACCGATCGAAATAATAATTCGAATAAATTCAGTCAACGCTCGTGACATTACTTTTCTTTTTTAAATTATCATGAATAAAAAAGCATATCGATGACGTGTCCACCGGACACTTATAATTTTCAATTTATATAAATAACTAGCTGAAAGCAAATATATCGTGAACAGTTAGACAAGTTGAAACCATTGCAGCCGTATTAAAAGTATGGAAAGAATTCGATATGATTTCTAATGCAAAGAAAAACACGAAGAGAGGAAATGCATCCAATGCAACGTATTTAAATAACAAAAAAACTCCAAGATAATGAATGTAGTTATAGGAGGAAAATCAAAAAATTCTTGTCGATCAGAACCGGATGGTTCCTCGACGAGGAAGACGGACGATATAAATATATACATAATACTACTGTAAATAAGGAACACGTGATAAGTGGAAATGAAATCGGTTAGAGAAGCCCATGTAAATCATTAGTGTACTACTAAAATGTTTCGTAAGATAAGTGGAATAAACGTTCACGTGTTTGTAGTGCAGGTGGCGCGTGCTTGCACAACATTGTTTTTTCAAAGATGGAACGGGGGGGGCGAAAAAGCCCGGCAGCTAATCCTTGATTGCAAATTCTGTGAAATTGTCCAAAACGAAGTATTGCTTTTCTGTACATATTGTATAATCCATGTATAAACACAACTCTGCTAGTTGCGAAACCCATCATTGTAGTTAAATTACATTACGGATCATTATATCTATATCACTTCAACAATAAACAATTATTATGAGAATGGGTACTGTTCACTGATTTTAAACCAACCCTACATTTATTCATGTTATCATCCATTTGAATCTGAATGTTATTCAGCAGCACTCGCAATACTTATGGAATATAATTTTGAAAAATAATCAATGAATTTTCTACTTTAACTGTTAAAACTGTACAAATGTTCCTTTCTAGAACAATTGTCTAGAACAGTAATCTAGAAGTAATTACACCTGGTTACAACTAGAACTCAATATTTAGTATTGGATTTTGTCTTCTCCTAACTCTGCTAACATTGCCTCTGAATATCTCTCACTTAATATTTGTAGAGTTGCTTGAAGTTTGTTGTACTCAGAGCACCACTTTGGAAACGGCTTTGCAAGAAAGCTTTGAATACTCAGCAAGAAAATTAAACAAGACTTACAGAACTGTGTCTCACAGACTGTGTTCAAATGTAAGATGGTCATTTTGAACATTTCTTTCGAGAATAAATAGATACTGTGTGTTAAAGAAGAAACTTATTGTAATTTTAAGGCAAGGTCAATTAGGACATATGTATATCTGAACTTTTTGTATTTGCTTTCATATGCAAAATCACCGAAAGATTCTAAGCTACAAAAATAATGAAAGATGGCCTTCTCTTTATTTAGAATATTAATTATAGCTCTGGTGTGCCTAAAAAAGGTTACAGTTATCATTGGTTTCTTTTTTGTATCTTACTAAATGATAGAAGTAAGAAAAAAAGAACAAGATTGTAGTATAAATTTTTATTTGTAAGAACTGACAACAAAAATGACAATGAAATATTGAAGTGAAATTACTTACTTGGAGTAGTAAATTATTGTGCAATATTGTCTTCAATGCAAAGAAATCATTGATATGACATTACCTTTCATGTTTTTCTTTACATTATTGTATTGTATGATTCTTCAACAAATATTTTATTTGTACCTATTCCCGCAAAATTGGTAGAAGCAGCTACTCACTTTTTAAACCTGAAAAAAATCATACAGAATTTTTAATTTAAAATTTCAGAATTTGTACTCCATAATTTGATTTATTAACCCCCTCTTCGTTCCTTTCGCGCCTATGTTTGCGTATGTTTGTAAATACATGTAGAGAAGTGCAACTGCAGAATTTAGCAGTTGCAAGTTACATTCTTAAAAACCACTGATTTTTATAACTAAATAAGATATACGGAATATGGTATCTCATTGAGAGATGTTACGAGACTTGCCTCGTACGTCAGTGTAATATTTCAATTTCGCCATCTTTGAAAATTTTTGCTTTCGCCACCTGGCCCAAGGAGCCTGTACCAACGTCACTTAAATAACTCTGTTTACTTCGTGTAAATTTTGTGATTCAAAATGGTTAAGTGTTGTATTAACAGTTGCACTGAAAAATACAGTTCTGATACGGATGTATCGTTCCATCAGTAAGTATTTTATCACTGTTAATTTTTTTATATTATATGGCTAAATATAATACCGCATAACCTATAACTGATGAAATGAATATTTCATATTTATTATATAGAAGATATAATATTGCTTTATGATATAACATTCTCTTGCTTTACATTAATTACAGATTTCCTAAAGATCCAGAGTTGAGGAAGGAATGGATACAGCGAATAAATGTAGAATTTTGTGATCGTGCACGAGTCTGTTCGAAACATTTCACTAATGACTGCTTTAGCCAATCTCCCTGGAGTTCGCGACGAGTATTAAAAAGTGATGCTGTACCAAATGTTATAGTAAAAGCTGAACCACATTCTGAAGAAAATGCCTCTAGCTCAGAAACTGAAAATACACTGCCAAAGAGATCTTTAATGAAAAAGCGGAAAGCATATGTTGGAGATTTTCATAATTTGGATATATTAAGTGATAAAGATAATTATATAAACGTTGTTAATGCGACAATTGCTAAAAAAAATAAAATAATAAAAACATTACATCAAAAAAATAAAAGGCTTAAACAAAAAGTTAAAGATTTGTACACATTGCTGGAAGAACTGAAAAATAATGGGATGAGATGATTACAGAAGATGCTTCTATCCTACTTTTGGTACATATAAATTTCAAGAACTTAAGCCTGAACATTTTATTACTTAATTGCTTTGCTTTCGTATGAATTATCATATGAATGTATATGAATGCTTTTTCTTCTATTGCATCCAAGTCTATATTTTATTTCTTCTGTTTTTTTTTCAGTTTAGGGGCTGTTCCAACCCTGGAAAGAGAGGAACTCCCCAGTTTCAGGGAAAATAATTCCCTTATACAAGCCTGGTATACTTTGGATTGGGACTGCCTTGTGGCTATACTTCGATCCGAACTTTTTCATCCCTTTGTGCCTGTAGTAGTTTGCGAGAAGGAACTGTTGGTTCATTGAACTTGTTCCTTTTTCGTCTTATTTATAACTTCTGATGTCCGTGATTTATCCCACCGACGAGATATACTTAAAGACAGCCAGCCCCTGTGTTAAACTGCGAGCCCCAAAGTGGGTCCTGAGTGGGTACTGGGAGCGGTCGGTAACGGCCCCAATGCCGAAATACTCTCATCGGTTGTGGAACTAAGAACGTGGAACTATCACTGATCTCAAATATCAACATCGCTAAACATGCCGCGCTCACTACCTAAATACGACATTTGCTCGTGAAGTACGAAAGAAACGTCAGTGACATAGGCAATTAGTAAACATAGAATGCTGACATAATGCATTCTGTAATTGCTTGGAAAATAATTATTTTTTATTATATAATTTCATTACACTCTTATTGCCTTCTTATTTTCCATATTGTTCACCATTGTAATCATTGTTTTATAATCGATAGTTTATAGGTGTAATTAATTAATTTGGAAATTATTGCGGTATTTATAAAATAATGATTATTCAACAAAATATATTCTGTAGTAATTACAGAATAAAAAAAAAGAATAAATACATACACAAGTAATGACAAAATTCAATCGTTCTTATTTTGATCCGTAGTAAAAAACAGAAAATTAATGTTTTTACTTATTTATCCGATAATACCACTTCTAATGCTCGATTGCACTGACTGCAATTATTCAAGTAGAGGTAGTAACAAAGTAAAAGTGTTCAGTAATGAAACTAATTTTTGACGGCTCCTATCCGTATAATGCTATTTGGAGACAGTATACACAGATTCTTATATGTTGCAATGCATGTTGTTTTTTTCTCCGTTTACCGATTTCGATGAAATTTTCATTATGTGTACCATAGATGTACAAGAGACATATTTTAAATTTTCATTTGGGATTCAAATAAAAAAGTTTTAAAAAGTGCGTTTTCTGGTTTTTTATGTAATTCTTACCAATTGCAATTTTTGAAAATCTGTTTTACACGTCATTTAGTAAATCAATGCTTTTAATTGCTAAAAGAAAAGTCAAAAAGTAAAAGTATTCTAATTTAATGCACAGACAACATGTGCAGTATTCGGACTGTACGTGGATTGTACGCAGACTGTCCGCGTAAATAAAATCATATAAAATTACAGTAATTGTTCATAAAAGGTTACATCTCGCCGATTTTGGTAAAAGTTAAATATATTGTAAAACTCAACATTCTGAACAACTTTTTCCTATATATGGTGCCGCTGCTCGGCATTAGTTTCTGAGATATTCTCAAAATCTCTTAGTGCTACTAGAATGGATTCTGCACACTCTTCTGCATATTAGAAGGCATGATTAACACATATAAGTTACTTTCTTATTAACGAATATGTAGAATCACATACAAGATCTCAAGGAGAAGGTATAATTAAAATTGGTTGGGATTAGGTCGTGTGTGGTGGGGGGAGGGGGACGATTACGCTGACATTGTTTCACATTTCACATGTGGATTTTTGCATAGAAAAATACTTAAAGAATTTTTAATCCCAACCTATTTGAATTGTACGTTCTCCTTGACATTTTGTACTACGAGGAAGTGTATGGAGAATCCGTTCTAGCTGCAGCACCAGATTATAGAATATCTCAGAAGCTAATGCCGAGCAGCGGCATTAGAATAATGACTTTGACAACATACTTCAAAGTCATCAAAATCGGTGTGATGTACCCTTTTCTGTATTTTTATTGGAGACAGTATTATTGCTATTTGTCCGCACTGTGCGACGCCGTGAAAACTGAGCAGTCGAACTCGAGACGAGAAGATCTCTCCGGGTCTCTTTCTTTTGTATACGCTGTCCTTCTTTGCGTCCGAAACTTTAATCGTTCATTACACAAGTAATTATCATTGGAATCATATCATATTTAGTATCATTTTCCTTAGCAAAATCCCACGAATGTGTTGGTGAAAGTTCTATAGAAAAATAATTAATAATAAAAAAGTTTATTTTTTTATTTAAAGGCCGAAGCTCAAGCTAGTCTTTCATCTTTTCCGAATGCTTCGACTCGCCGGTTCTCTTTCTGTCGCATACGCTGTCCTTCTTTGCGTCCGAAACTTTATTCGTTCATTAGACAAGTAAATGTCATCGGAATTATGTCATATTTGGTATCATTTTCCTTAGCAAAATCCCACGAATGTGTTGGTGAAAGTTCTATAGAAAAATAATTAATAATAAAAAAGTTTATTTTTTTATTTAAAGGCCGAAGCTCAAGCTAGTCTTTCATCTTTTCCGAATGCTTCGACTCGCCGGTTCTCTTTCTGTCGCATACGCTGTCCTTCTTTGCGTCCGAAACTTTAATCGTTCATTAGACAAGTAATTATGATCGGAATTATATCATATTTGGTATCATTTTCATTACAAAAATGTCACAAATTTGCTTGTGAAAAAGCCATAAGAAATAATGAAAAATAAACAGGTTCTTTTGTTTGATTGGTGGTGATGTCACACCGATATATTCAATGCAACACGACATATAATGTTACACTCTTCGGCGACAGAGGCAGTCGAGCTCCACTGTCCTCTTCTCCGTTCGGCACGGGATCCCAGAAATCATTTCTTGAAAGCTAAATTATGACCGAACCCGGGTGTGCAGAGCCTAAAATAATCTTATTCTTTTTGTCAAAATTTAATTTTCTACTTAAACTAGTTTGTTATTGAAACTCACTTGAAATATTTTAAATGATATTGAAATATTGGAATATTACAATTTGGAATATTTCGCCAGACAATTTAGACAAAAATGCCCTTCAACATATTTGAACGGCCGTTGCGCCATTCGATTTTCGGTCAATTTTTCCCAATTAATTGCATGTAGAAATATAGAAAAAATCTGACGAATTACGGTGATTTATATTCATATTTCAGGATTTTTGTCGATTTTTGGGTTGAAAATCATATTTATAAAAAATGAAAGACACGTAAGAATTCCACAAATGCAGGTTCTTTTATAGAAATTGAAAAAGGACATCGATCCTATTTTTAAATTAAACCAAAAATGAAATGATTCAAAATTTGAAAGGTTTGGAAAGAACTGCGATTTATAAGTGTCTAAAGTTTTATTCGATCCCTGTTTTGGTCATTGGGCGATGCAACTACATACATTGTAACGCTCGCGTCGGTCTTTGACTGCTCTGACCTCGTTACAGCATTTGAACGCGGCTCCGAAAATTATTGGAAATCAAATAAACCACCGAATAAAGACAAAGATGAAAATGAACACTTTTTATTCAACACTAAATATTTATTTGTTTATTCGTCGAATAAACTTATTACGCGTGGAATAGAGATAACATAATTATTTTTATTTGCCGCGTGACAAATAATTTTTTTATCTTTTATTCGTTATTTTAAATGTCTATTTCAACAAATATTTTCCCATCTTTGCTCCTACAATTACATTATTTTATATTATATTAGTTTTTCCGGTGATTCTCTCTCAAACTCTTTATTATTCGGAATAGTATGTCAAATGAACGTTATTCTGGTTTTCAACATATTTCTGTTCCCACGGATCGATTCTTGGAACAATTAACTATAAAAAAAGTGTAAGGAAATAATGCTTGTTTATGAAATATTTTTAAATTACAAATTGTGCCATCGTTAAATTATGCTTTAATACTTTCTTACGTAAAATATTTCTAGGAATTTTTTGTCCTTGATATTAGTTTTACTTTTAATATTTTACGTCTTAAAAAGCAATACTAAAAAAATATCTGTTTAATTCGAATACGTTCGTCGGAGAATGTAATAAATAATCGATATGGTTCCGTGATGATTCACCTTCTCGCCGACGAGAATTTCCTTAGTCGTCTTCTGCACCGACGAAATACCGTAGTTGGCCTGCTGTTTCTTACTCCAGCCAAAATCTATTCTAGAGGGCGGTAGAAGACACCGTATTTTTCGTGACACACGTTCTCCCGTAAGGCTGGCTGTCTTTAAGTATATCTCGTCGGTGTTTATCCTCTGCGGTTCTTACCCTGCCATGGGGTGTTACCGTCAGAAGGGAACCTATACACATATTTGCTGTTTTACACGATTCTTGTCCTATCTAAATATCGATATAATACAGGAAAACATAGGGTACCATTTGAAAAAATTAAATCGACTTCAAAATTTCCCGCACAACCTACTGTACAAAAAATTAGCTTATACCGTATTATGTCCCCCTTTGTATCAAGCAAGTTATTTCTAAACTTTTTTTGACAGGTGAGGTCTTTCACGAGATATCTCAATTCTTTTACATAAATGAAACACCCTGTATATTGGATTTCAAGTCATTGTAATCATAATCATTTGTATAATTCTGTTATGCATACTACTTTGGCAAAATTAAAAAATAAAAACTATTTGTTTCACATTTTCCATAGAATTCAACGGATTCTTGTTTATGGAAATGTCGCACGAAGCAGTTTCTAATGCATGGTAATGTCGTATCACAGACGAGGTCACCGACGAGATATATTGAAAGACTGCCAGCACCGACGAGATATCTCGTCGGTGACGAGGTATAGAAGCACAGACGAGATATACCTCATCTGTGATATCTCTGGATATCTCGTCGGTGTCTCACATCTACGTTTAGCGTGGAACAGAACCACGCGAGTATTTGTGATACTCGTGGTATCACAGACGAGGCATACCTCATCTGTGGTGGTATGAATCGGAACTACCGTATCGACTGGAACTAACGCAGTTGCAATTTGTTGATTTTCGTAAAATTCGTGGAACTTATATCAAACAGCTCCGATACTTGCACTTTTGCCAAGATATATAGCCACCGACGAGATATATTGAAAGACTGCCAGCCCCCGTGTTAAACTGCGGGCCTAAAGTGGGTCCTGAGTGGGTACTGGGAGCGGTCGGTAACGGCCCCTATGCCGAGATACTCTCATCGGTTGTGGAACTAAGAACGTGGAACTATCACTGATCTCAAATACCAACATCGCTAATCGATAGTTTATAAATGTAGGCAATATGAAAGTAACGTTAGAAAGAAATATCAGAATTTAAATTTAATTTGGAAATTATTGCGATATAAAATAATTATTATTCAACAAAAAATATTCGTTGAAAACTAACGTCGAGAAGAAATCATGTCAAAGAATCAATTAATTATCACAGCCATTAGCTCGATGTGATTGTCGATTTTTAATATTTTATAGAATAATTGCGAAACAAAATATTCGAAATCGAGAATCACACCGATTGTCCGGGTCTCACCACGTGGAGGTTGCTGTGAGGGAGACCCGCCCACCCACATAGTATTTGGCGTCGTTCAGACATGGCGAAAAGTATACAATTTCAGCCGTGTTTGAACAAGGCCAACGTCCCACCCGACGGAAAGTTAACAAAATTACAAAATAATAAAAAAAGCCGTAATTTTGTACCCCATTTTGTACTCTTCCTAATACACATTTGAGTGCTCTAGTTTTGATCACTGTGCAAACGAATACCAAGAAGAGCTCATTGCAAAGCCTACCCGCCGAATTACTACCTGCCTAGTATGGAATCTAATTTTTTATTTTTTTTTATTTCCTACCTATCAAGTATTTTATTTTTGTTTTTTTTTTGTATTTGTTTGTATTTTGTATTTTGTATTGCAAAGCCTACCCGCCGAATTACTACCTGCCTAGTATGGAATCTAATTTTTTATTTTTTTTTATTTCCTACCTATCAAGTATTTTATTTTTGTTTTTTTTTTGTATTTGTTTGTATTTTGCATTTTGTATTGCAAAGCCTACCCGCCGAATTACTACCTGCCTAGTATGGAATCTAATTTTTTATTTTTTTTTATTTCCTACCTATCAAGTATTATATTTTTGTTTTTTGTATTTGTTTGTATTTTGTATTTTGTATTTTATTTTTGTATTTTTTTGTATTTTAAGTATTTTGGCCATGTACTTATGTGGGGCGGAGGGGGGGAGGGCTAGCACAAATTTGCTGAAATAAAAATATATTAGACTACCCAACGAGCAACAAATACAATAGACAGCACAAGGTACAACAAATACGGAAACCTACACAACACGCAACACATACAACAAACGTCTCTTCCTTGTCATGGGATGAAATATCTGAAACATACTAAATCTTGGATTAACACAAGAAAAAATTTTTTTAAATACAAAAACAATACATATTCAGAATGTTTGTCCACTCGACATATTTCAATCAAACGCGCGAGTGGACTGGTTTTGCGCAACACTACTCTACAAAAATGTACATTGAATATCCCTAAACAACGCGAGCAGTGCATAATCTACCGCAACACTATTTTATTTTTTTTTTCAGAACAAAAAATTCCCGTGCACTTTCATTTTTTTCCGCAACGCTAAATGGAACCGCGACAGCAGCCATTTGAATTTATGGGGAGGGAATCAAGCCGAATCATTCTTTCGCAACGCTATTAAAAAAATAATAAATACTGAATATATTAAAACAAACGCGAGTAGTGCATTATTGGCGCGACGCTAATTTATTAAATTCGATATCAAAAACTCCCGTGCACTTTAATTTCTTTATACGCAACTCTAATGGGGAAACATTGGCTGCGGGGGGTATTTTAAGGGCAGCACACTGGCTGCAGGTATCAGGGGCAGTCATTCGGTGCAGTGCGGCATTTCAATCATCGCAACTCTAAAAGGGGGGATTTTCTACCGTTTGCATATCGGAAAACGTTCGTATTAAATTGATTCGAATATCTAATTCTTACTATATCACGCGAGTAGGGAAATATACTTCGCGCTCCCTACTATTATTACAAATTCGAACATTGCAAAATCAGTTTTGCATGGTGCAACGAACACTAAGTTCTATCGAAAAAATTACTGCGCGGTCCCTACGTAAAGATACCCCGTCTTTTACCTTGCGGGCCGACGAGGCGTTCGATACGCTATACATACACAAAGTGTATGTCTTCTAACCCGATCGGACCACTACGTTAAAAAAATACATGCTTTGTAAAACGCATTGGTAGGTTCCTTGCTTTTAGCGCTCACACACCATCAAATGGCCAAGGTACACGTCGCTACGTTCAGGTGAATCTACAGTGATTTCCGCCATCGTAAGGCACGTCAACACCATGGCTCGCACCGCATTAGATACTAATACAATGGTCACCATGGCATTATCGTGCGTACCACCACAGGTGACGTAACTTAATACGTCTTCTTTTTGTGTATGGTACGGTCATACGAAAACGGATACACATGTTCCATTGCTGGAACGGCAAACGAATCGTGTGTTAGAACACACCGCGCGGAATCGAACGTAGCAACGTGCACCGTGATTTTGCGCTAACTGCGATCTTAGAACGTACCAATACGTTTCTTTTCTCGACGTGTAGCGGCCCGGTGGACACATGCTCCACATTTCAAAAACTTTAAACTTGAAATACAGAACTCGAGCAATATTACTCGAAAATCTAAACAACAAAATCTCTAGAATTCAATGTTCGTATGCATTCTTGCGCAACTAATTCTGCAATGTTAAACATTTACTTTTATATACGCGGTCGCGAGTATAACCATTAAATCTCAGGTTTTACGTTTTCCAATATGCAAGAAAATAATCCAGCCTTAATACAACGCGTTGGTATTTTTCGCAACACTAAGACAATCGCGATATCAAATTCGCAACGCTAATTTCTCAAACAGAATTGTTTTTATAAGATAATTGATTCGCGGGGCATGCAGGAGGTGTGACAAAGTCTATTGGTGAAGAGATCCGGCTCATCCACCATTTTACTTTGTCATTCACAAAAGCGGTAACTAAAAAAATTCTCTTTTATTTTTTCGCAACGCTAATTCAACCCGTTGAGATTTTTCGCAACTCTATTCGAAAACGCGAATGCCTGCACCACACCAGGGAGGGTTCGTTGCAGCTCGAGCATGGGCGCCTGAAATATCGAAAATGACTCGAATTCAAACGCGATCCTTTTTTGTTGCGCAACGCTAATTCAACGAACAGAGGAATAAAAAAAAGACTACTTTACTTATAAAAATTCTTATGAAATCTTTATATCTTGAAAAAAAAAAATGAAATAAAATCGAAATCGCGACCATTTAATTCGCAACACTATACACAGTCAAAATCGCGACTATTTTCGCAACACTAACTTTTATCCTCTGTTCAAAATTACTTAATGCAACGCGTGTTTTTCTTCGCAACGCTAATGCAAATCGCGGATGTGCCCATCTCGGCTGATCGTTGGGGCGGCGAGGCCTGCCCATTGATGCAACTAACTACTTCTACAACTACTTCAAATATTTCTACTGACGAGTATAGTGACAAAGTAGTAACGATAAAACACATGCAGTTGCTGCCCTCTTGAGTGACTGTTTGTCGGGCCTCTTCTTTTTCTTCGCGGTCCGCCGAACATCTGAAACCCTAAACGTGCTCGCAGGGAAAACGATCGAACACTTTCGAGACGAATCACAAGTCTCGAGAGAAGCCGATCGTTCCCCTGGTGCAATCGAGCAAGTGCGCAACGTTTCGAGGACCTAATCCGCGCGCGTTTACCGTTCGCGTCCGCGTCCGCGAAAAGCTATGCGAGCAAGAAGAATCGAAGACGAATCATCCATCGAACGTCATGCCTCGTTCGATTTCGATTCGAGAACGAAACTTCGAGCTCTTCCAGGAACTGACAACCGGTCGAATCGCGGCCTACCCGAAAGAGAAAACGGTAGCCAGCCCCGGCCCCTACCTACTTAAAATTAACATTCACACACACAAAGAAAGTAAGCTACCTACCTACCTAGTCCTATATTTAAAAAATGGCAAAAAACACAAGCACACCAACACATTCACTCAACGATTCCCATTCAGACGCCAGGGTGCAAAAGCCTAATACCTAGAGAGCACGTCCCGGGACGCCTCCGACACCCTAACGTCGAAACCTCATACAAACACAGTTAAGGTACGTACCAGTTTCACTGAAATCGACTGACAATGGTAGTGACCTTTGCGAGATAAATCGGTAAATTGAAATAACAAACTATTTTCGAGACTCAATTGAACTACGTGTAACTCTGAATGTTACAAACGTAGTTTTTAAAGAAGCTACTCGCGAACATATTCCATGAAGATCTATGTAGCATGTCACAGATCGACAGGAATATGCGTTATTGAATCTAATTGAAAGAACCGACGCAATTCCACTGCCTAATCGCACACACACACAAGTGGAAAATACGTCGTGCACGATACACTGGCCATTGTCAGTCGCCACACATATATATTATTAAAACAATGTTCCATGTGCCCGTTGCTCTCACCCTCCCGAGTAGCGCCTGGGCACGCGAGAGGATTCGAGCAACGAACAGGAAACCTTAATATCCTGAAAATCCTATCTAAAAGAATTCATTAAATTTTGTAAACGGTCTAATATTTCTTTATTCTTAAAAAATGACTCTACTTTATGACAAAATTTAATCTCAAATTCTAAGTGATATATTGAAATATTAAAAAATATAAAATTTGTGATATTAATCAAAAAGATTAAAGAAGACTTTCATTTATCTTATTTATGCATTTACAATGTTTTATAAAATATTTAAAAATCCTCGGACGATCCTTTCAACAAAGCAAAGCTTCGAATAAATGAAAACACTACTCTACCAAGTGTAAAGTATGATTATTTACTTTGTTTCAAGGATCTATCCGTCGCGAATCGTCTTTTTGTACGTAAGACCCAGTGCATCTGAGCAATTCCAAATAATTTAAAAATACGTTCTGTATATTATTTTAAATGAATTTAAAAAATAAATAATTATCTTTAAGTTAAAACGTAACTTTATTTCATTTCAAATATATTTAAAAAATAAATTATCATTTCGATAATAAAAAGTTAATCTTGTTATTGGTATACCAAATTACGGAAGATTTTTATCTTCCCGAAATTTGGTGACACCGTTATAAAAATTATTTTATTAGGAAAAAAACGCGACGTACAAAAAGACCCTACCTAGCTAGGAAACAGATTACTACCCGTGGAAACGCCTGGCGTTATCCACGGTCACTATACTCGTCAATCTCAACTACTATTCTAATCAACTATAATAATAATAAAGTTATTTCTTCACTCACTACTTGTTGGGGGGATATGAATGCTGCGTTAGAGTCCTGGAATCAAAAAATGAAACAAGATGTTAAAAAACGATTCGTACAATTCCATCAACAAGATAGTTTATTTGGAAAAATGTCTTTTCTTACTTACATTCTCACCCCCTTGAAGTCAGCATACACGTTGGCTCTGAATCTGAGCATTGGTGCGTTGTATTACGTTAGTCTTACTACCACTGTTTTCAATATATCTAAAGCGCATTATCAGCAAATTCTATTTAATTCGGTAGAGGCGAAACGAGACGGCTAGCGACTGGGTTTCCAAGCCCATAGAATCAACCCCGGATTCTTACGCGAGGCGACACCATCCACCTGCCTGGACGTCGTAACGCCAGGACAGATGCGCCCCTTCGCTTAAAACGTGATTCCAACTCGCGAGTATACACTCCACGAGCTGGCCGCTTTAAGTATAGACCGAGGCCTAGTAACGCTGGCATTATCTGCCAGAGATGGTGCGCTGCGGTCTTTAGGCCGTGAGGTCACCCCTACTTGAAGAGTAGGTGCGGACCTCCACCGTCTCGATCAAACTTCTCTACTAATAAAGATATCAAATATATCCTAACCTCTAAGATAATGCAACTTTCGACACATTGAAAACAAGGTTGGCTAACGTAATAATGGAAGTGGAAGTTCCCCTCCTCGAGTTACGGTAGCCTACAACATATAAACACGAGATATATAGAATTCGTTTAGTAACATACAACAAACGTATACAATACAATCAATAATGTATTAATATAATTGATTCATAAAAAAATATAAAAAAAGGCCGAAAAAATTAGCTTTGAAAAGGTTCTTTCAATCGAATAATCGAACAGTTTCACAATAAGCTTTTTTGCACGATAGTAAATTAATGATAAATTATTCATTTTTCATGAATAATTAGTAACGAAAATGTTAGACAACAAAGTTTAGTTGGAAAGATATATTGGTACTCACACACTCTCTCTTCCTTGAAGAAGTCACACTCTTCTTGATGAGCAGGATTAATTCTTCTACCACGATTAATTACGTTAGCCTTATTCTTTTGTTATCAATGTGTTCAAAGCTTAAAGCAGAGGCGAAACGGGACGGCTAGCCGACTGGGTTTCCAAGCCCATAGAATCAACCCCGGATTCTTACGCGAGGCGACACCATCCACCTGCCTGGACGTCGTAACGCCAGGACAGATGCGCCCCTTCGCTTAAAACGTGATTCCAACTCGCGAGTATACACTCCACGAGCTGGCCGCTTTAAGTATAGACCGAAGCCTAGTAACGCTGGCATTATCTGCCAGAGATGGTGCGCTGCGGTCTTTTGGCTGCAAGGTCACCCCTACTTGAAGAGTAGGTGCGGACCTCCACCGTCCCGATCGAACTTCTCTATTAATCACAGATATTCAAATCTCTAACAAAATACAACTTTGAACACATCGACAACAAAATTGGCTAACGTAATAATCGAAAGTAGTGGTGTAATGTTGTGCGCGAATTTCCATTCTTGTTTCGACGTTCTTCGTTCTTCGATGAATTACTATAGCCTTATTACTCTTGTTTCCAATGCGACTACATTACCAGCATGCGATAAACGAAACGAATTTAGATATAAAGAAGTAGAGGCGAAACGAGACGGCTAGCGACTGGGTTTCCAAGCCCATAGAATCAACCCCGGATTCTTACGCGAGGCGACACCATCCACCTGCCTGGACGTCGTAACGCCAGGACAGATGCGCCCCTTCGCTTAAAACGTGATTCCAACTCGCGAGTATACACTCCACGAGCTGGCCGCTTTAAGTATAGACCGAGGCCTAGTAACGCTGGCATTATCTGCCAGAGATGGTGCGCCGCGGTCTTTAGGCTGTGAGGTCACCCCTACTTGAAGAGTAGGTGCGGACCTCCACCGTCTCGATCAGACTTCTCTACTTAGACTTGAATATCGAAATATTGAATATGAAAAATATCGCGGGAATCTACATGCTGGCAACCAAACCTAGCTAGCTCCCCATTCCCCATTTCTATCACCGAAAAAAAAATGTAAAAAAAAGTGAAATACGCTACGAGCAAGTACACCAAAGAATTCGGAAAAAAGTGGTAACGACATTTGAGAAACAATTATCGCATGTTGGGACTCTACAGAGATGTATATCAGACCGGTCTGCGCGCTCAAAGAGGAGATTCTACAAATTCCAATGGCCGGGCACGAAGAGGACGGTGACCTAAGGCTTACGATCGTACTTCTGAGCCCATGTGGCATGGCGCATTCGGGGAGACACCATGCGACAATATCTCTACAATTACGATTATACGCGATAGGATACGAGACCAGAACCACCACCGTCCATCGGCAGGAGTCCACCTATACCCTTGTTCGGCGCCACAGTAAGCCAAAGGAATCAAAAGAATCAACCTCCGGGCTGCAAGCAGGTGATTGCTGGGTACCAACCGAAGCCAGCAATCGAAATCGAATGTACCGGGTAGAAGAGCGGGTACATATACATCTAGTGTTGAGTCACATTACCAACATTCCGATAAAATGACTATTCCCAAATACCGACCAAATAATTTAAACGAATTCTAATTATCGCATGACATTGACCTCCAAATGTGGAACCTCGACTGATATAGGCGCTTTGGGGTATGACCGGCGTAATAGCCGCGGTCTGGTTTGTGCAGGTCTATTAGGCGGGCCATGCCTATGGAATTAGCTTACCCTCCACCAAAATGAGCTAAGCTAGCGACTAGTGGTTTTTCAGGCCACTCGGATTACTATAGTATTTACTAGATCCGCAGATCTAGATACTAGATCCGTACACTGTGGCAACATCCACCCTCTGGTCGTAGTTAACGCCAGTTGAGTGCGTTCCCTCCCTTCGCCCAGGGCAGGAGTTCCGCTTCTGGGTCAAAGGGGAGGAGCGGTTGAAAGAGGCCAGGAACGCTGGCTATGCCAGAAATGCTACCACAGCGGTCATGAGCTGCGAGGTCTCTAAACCTCGACTTAGCTAATTTTGGCTCGTCTATTTTAGACAGGAGGTATGAAATAGCTATGGCAAAGTCGAGTAGCCAAGTCTTTTATGCGATAATTTTCCATGAATCTTTGTTTACAATGGATCCAGCTAGGCAAAGGATAGATGCAAGATGCATCAACCAATGCACCCTGCCCGATACAACAACGTATGCATCGGAAGCGTGACTGGTTAATCCATCTTGCATCTGTAACATCTGTATGACTCTACTCTAACGCGTATTATACCCTTGAACAAAAACAAATGACTCTACTGCTGGATCGTTTTATCCGAAGTGAAATGGAGGATCGCGCTCTAAGAGATCGTTACAATTATGTCGGCTGATATTAATATAATAATTACGACGCGGACCTGCCGGTAAAACCTCTGAGTGTCGCAAGGGCCTCAACAATAAAGCCCACGTTGCCTAAGCACGGCCAGATTGTGTACGCCTTGTTGAGGCCCAAGACCTCGCCTAATCCTCTAGCAAGGTCGAGCTGTACCATCGCCAGCTCTCCGATCTACCCGACAGAGGGGTACGCGTAAAAACTATCCTTCAAACGACTTGTAACGATCTATGATTTCCATTAAATTCAATGATTTTGACAAATCAAAGATCCATCCATTTCACTTCGTCGCACCTACCTACAAGCTTGGCACATGTTATAACATGTATACATTTAATATTTAATCGCGGGTTGAACATATATATATTACAACATAAATATAATATATATAATATATAAATATATTATACATACATATATAAATTATTGTATATATATATATGTCATATTCTCGACCCGGGGACTCGCTGGGTTTCCCCAAAAAGCCAGCGGCGGAGTAAGTATTTACACCGGGGAAAACATGTAAGGGATGCGGGAGATTGCGGCACATGACGGCAACAGCTCAGTCCCCAGACCGACTGCGACCCATAAGGACCGCAATACTAAGTACCGGAGACTGTATGTTACCCCCATGGGTCACAGAGTATCTCGAGCGAGGCATTGTGGCACATGACGGCAACAGCTCAGTCCCCAGACCGACTGCGGCCCATAAGGACCGCAATACTAAGTACCGGAGACTGTATGTTACCCCCATGGGTCACAGTACCTCGAATCCCAGACAATTTTCGATATCAACGAATGAAGCCAAACGCATATCGGCGAGTGAACTCAATCGGTTATCAGCAAACCCCAATAATGTAAATACATACCATCCACGCACAAATTCCTTTAAAGACATCCATAAAAGGAAATACCCGAGAAGCGGGTGGAAATAAACAAAGAAAGCCAAGCAATCAAACTCTAATGATATTTTTTAATTTTCCCGAACCCTAACAATATCATAAACTCTAAACGTATCCTAATCCCTACGATATGGAAACAAGAGTAATAGGCTATAGTAACAATGGAAGCCATGAATAGTATAGATGAAGACCTATTAAACACAAAATACAAATTCAATTGATCTCTATTAAGTAACAAGCGAGGAATAAATCAATGTCAGGGTGAAGTGTGGCATTTCATTTATCGCAACTCTAAAAGGCAGGATTTTCTGCCGTTTGCATATCGGAAAACATTCATATCAGATCGATACGAATCTCTATTTCTTACTCTATCACGCGAGCAGGGAAATATACTTCGCGGTCCCTACTATTATTACAAATTCGAACATTGCAAAATCAGTTTTGCATGGTGCAACGAACCCTAATTTCTATCGAAAAAATTACTGCGCGGTCCCTACGTAAAGATACCCCGTCTTTTACCTTGCGGGCCGACGAGGCGTTCGATACGCTATACATACACAAAGTGTATGTCTTCTAACCCGATCGGACCACTACGTTAAAAAAATACATGCTTTGTAAAACGCAGTGGTAGGTTATTAGCATTTAGCGCTCACACACCATCAAATGGCTAAGGCACACGTCGCTACGTTCAGGTGAAGCTACAGTGATTTCCACCATCGTAAGGCACGTCAACACCATGGCTCGCATCGCATTAGATTCTAATACAATGGTCACCATGGCATTGTCGTGCGTACCACCACAGGTGACGTAACTTAATACGTCTTCTTTTTGTGTATGGTACGGTCATACGAAAACGGATACACATGTTCCATTGCTGGAACGGCAAACGAATCGTGTGTTAGGACACACCGCGCGGAATCGAACGTAGCAACGTGCACCGTGATTTTGCGCTAACTGCGATCTTAGAACGTACCAATACGTTTCTTTTCTCGACGTGTAGCGGCCCGGTGGACACATGCTCCACATTTCAAAAACTTTAAACTTGAAATACAGAACTCGAGCAATATTACTCGAAAATCTAAACAACAAAATCTCTAGAATTCAATGTTCGTATGCATTATTGCGCAACTAATTCTGCAATGTTAAACATTTACTTTTATATACGCGGTCGCGAGTATAACCATTAAATCTCAGGTTTTACGTTTCCCAATATACAAGAAAATAATCAAGCCTTAATACAACGCGTTGGTATTTTTCGCAACACTAAAACAATCGCGATATCAAATTCGCAACGCTAATTTCTCAAACAGAATTGTTTTTATAAGATAATTGATTCGCGGGGCATGCAGGAGGTGTGACAAAGTCTATTGGTGAAGAGATCCGGCTCATCCACCATTTTACTTTGTCATTCACAAAAGCGGTAACTAAAAAAATTCTCTTTTATTTTTTCGCAACGCTAATTCAACCCGTTGAGATTTTTCGCAACTCTATTCGAAAACGCGAATGCCTGCACCACACCAGGGAGGGTTCGTTGCAGCTCGAGCATGGGCGCCTGAAATATCGAAAATGACTCGAAATCAAACGCGATTCTTTTTTGCTGCGCAACGCTAATTCAAGGAACAGAGGAATGAAAAAAAAACTACTTTACTTATAAAAATTCTTATGAAATCTTTATATTTTAAAAATTGCCTCAAGTAGCAATAAAATTGAAATGAAATGGAAATCGCGATTTAATTCGCAACACTAAACTAGAAACAATATAAATCGCGAGTATCTTCGCAACACTAACTTTGATCCTCCCTGTTCAAAATCATTTAATACAACGCGTGTTTTTTTTCGCAACGCTACTGCAAATCGCGGATGTGCCCATCTCAGCTGATCGTTGGGGCGGCGAGGCCTGCCCATTGATGCAACTAACTACTTTTCTACAACTACTTCAAATATTTCTACTGACGAGTATAGTGACAAGGTAGTAACGATAAAACGCATGCAGTTGCTGCCCTCTTGAGTGACAGTTTGTCGGGCCTCTTCTTTTTCTTCGTGGTCCGCCGAACATCTGAAACCCTAAACGTGCTCGCAGGGAAAACGATCGACGACTTTCGAGACGAATCACAAGTCTCGAGAGAAGTCGATCGTTCCCCTGGTGCAATCGAGCAGGTGCGCAACGTTTCGAGGCCCTAATCCGCGCGCGTTTACGTTCGCGTCCGCGTCCGCGAAAAGCTATGCGGGCAAGAAGAATCGAAGACGAATCATCCATCGAACGTCATGCCTCGTTCGATTTCGATTCGAGAACGATACTTCAAGCTCTTCCAGGAACTGACTACCGGTCGAATCGCGGCCTACCCGAAAGAGAAAACGGTAGCCAGCCCCCCGGCCCCTACCTACTTAAAATTAGCATTCACACCAAGAAGTCAAGTTACCTAACCCTACCTAGTCCTATATTTAAAAAATGGCAAAAAACACAAGCACACCAACACATTCACTCAACGATTCCCATTCAGACGCCAGGGTGCAAAAGCCTAATAACTAGAGAGCACGTCCCGGGACGCCTCCGACACCCTAACGTCGAAACCTCATACAAACACAGTTAAGGTACGTACCAGTTTCACTGAAATCGACTGACAATGGTAGTGACCTTTGCGAGATAAATCGGTAAATTGAAATAACAAACTATTTTCGAGACTCAATTGAACTACGTGTAATTCTGAATGTTACAAACGTAGTTTTTAGAAAAGCTACTCTCGAACATATTCCATGAAGATCTATGTAGCATGTCACAGATCGACAGGAATATGCGTTATTGAATCTAATTGAAAGAACCGACGCAATTCCACTGCCTAATCGCACACACACACAAGTGGAAAATACGTCGTGCACGATACACTGGCCATTGTCAGTCGCCACACATATATATTATTAAAACAATGTTCCATGTGCCCGTTGCTCTCGAGCAACGAACAGGGAACCTCAATGTCCTGAAAATCCTAACTAAAAGAATTCATTAGTATACGGGCTAATATTTATACAAACTTGCAAAAAAAATTGAATCGAAATTTAAAGGTATTTGAAGATCATTAATCATTCAAAGAATTAATAGAAAACATTAATCGTTAAGCAAAAAGACAAAGATTTTAATTAATTTAATTTAATGATTTGAAATTTTTAATATAATATTAAAGAACCCTCGGTCGATCCTTTCAACAAAGCAAAGTTTCGAAACTATTTAAAGAGTACTATACTAAATGTAATGTACTCGAGAAAATAATCCAACTTAAATTGATATGTGTATATGCTTTGTCTCGAGGATCTATCCGTCGCGAATCGTCTTTTTGTACGCAAGAGACCCAGTGCTTCTGAGCAATTCGAAATAATTTTAAGAAACGATCTGTATTCAATTTTAAATGAATTTAAAAAATCAATAATTATCTTAAAGTTAAACAGCAACTTTATTTCATTTCAAATATATTTCAAAGATAAATAATTATTTTGATAATAAAAAGTTACTCTTGTTATTGGTATACCAAATTACGAAAGATTTTTATCTTCCCGAAATTTGGTGACACCGTTATAGAAATTATTTTATTAAGAAAAAAAAAACGCGACGTACAAAAAGACCCTACCTACCTAGGAAACATATTACTACCCGTGGAAAACGCCAGGCGTTTATACTACGAGGTCACTATACTCGTAAAAAAATCAACTACTAATCAATTATAGTAATAAAAAAGACAGTTCTTTGTGCACTTACTACTTGTTGGGGGGATGCGAAAGCTGCGTTAAGAATCGTTCTGGAATCGTTCTGGAATCGTTCTGGAATCAAAAAAAGGAACAAGATGTTAAAAAATGGTTCGTACAATTCCATCAATAAGATAGTTTAATTGGAAATATATGTCTTTTGATACTTACATTCTCTCCCTCTTGAAGACAGCACTACGATGCGTTGTATTACGTTAGTCTTACTGCCCTTGTTTTCAATATATTCAAAGTGCATTATGAAAAAATTCTATCTAATTCGGTAGAGGCGAAACGAGACGGCTAGCGACTGGGTTTCCAAGCCCATAGAATCAACCCCGGATTCTTACGCGAGGCGACACCATCCACCTGCCTGGACGTCGTAACGCCAGGACAGATGCGCCCCTTCGCTTAAAACGTGATTCCAACTCGCGAGTATACACTCCACGAGCTGGCCGCTTTAAGTATAGACCGAGGCCTAGTAACGCTGGCATTATCTGCCAGAGATAGTGCGCCGCGGTCTTTAGGCTGTGAGGTCACCCCTACTTGAAGAGTAGGTGCGGACCACCACCGTCTCGATCGGACTTCTCTACTATATGCAACTTTTAAAAATATCGAACACAAGGGTGGCTAACGTAATATTCAATGTTGTTTTCTTCGAGTTAAGGTAGCCTGTAAAATATAAATATGAGATATATAGATTAAAATTCGTTTAGAAACATACGACAAATATATAAAATGCAAATGAATCAACAAATAATTCACGTAATTGACTCATGAAAAAAATATTAAAAAAAAGGTCGAACCGCGATTAAATAGTACTTTGGAAACTACTGTCATTTGAATTAAATAATCGAAAAACTTCACTATGAGCTCTAAATTTGCTCGAAACGCGACCAGTGTACATTGTTATTCGTGACGTTAATTTAATAAATATTATATTATGTAAAGTTCTCGTGCACTTGAATTTTTATACGCAACTCTATGTTAATTTTACATTAGTCCACGAAAAAAAAATTAGGAAAGAACAACAGATTTGAAAAATAGCAAATTTAAAAAAAAGCACATTTGGAAATAGCACAATTGAAAAATACCATATTAAAAAAAAAGCACATTTGAAAGATACCATATTTGAGAAATACCACGTTTGGAAAATAATATATTTGAAAAATAATTGAAATATAATATAAAATGTTCAATAACTAAGTTTAATTAGTAACATGTATTGCTGGTACTCACATATTCTCTCCTGCTCGAAGAAATCGTATCTCGAACCTGGCTATCGATATATCCTTTTCGTATCGAAGCCTATTTTTCCCCTCAGGTTCTGTAACATAAAGAACAAATTCGATTAATTTCAATCGACCAGCCGTCAAAGAATACATCCGAATTAATAGAAAATAAATAGTCCAAGTTGAATACAAAGTCAAAATTAAACAAACTTGATTCATCGTCAGGACGCAACAGTAAATTATCGCGAGAAGGCAACACGATTCGAGAATAAATTAGAATTAAATAAATTAAAAATTAAAAATAAATAATTCTCTTGAGCACGGTATTAATTTTAATAAAAATTACGATAAATAATCTTGACTTCTAGCGAATGATAAAGACTGATAAAGAACAAATTCGATTAATTTCAATCGACCAGCCGTCAAAGAATACATCCAAATTAATAGAAAATAAATAGTCCAAGTTGAATACAAAGTCAAAATTAAACAAACTTGATTCATCGTCAGGACGCAACAGTAAATTATCGCGAGAAGGCAACACGATTCGAGAATAAATTAGAATTAAATAAATTAAAAATTAAAAATAAATAATTCTCTTGAGCACGGTATTAATTTTAATAAAAATTACGATAAATTATCGACTTCTAGCGAATGATAAAATATAGAAACGGTACGTACCATGTAAAGGTCCTTGTCTTGCGTCGTAATATATCCTTTATATGTGTCACTGATAACCGACGCGGTCGACAAGGACGAGGGTGGTTCGGAGATACACGTCACACACAACCACTCACTTTCACTTTCGTTATCAAACTGAAGTCGCGGCCGCGAGGGTAAGAGTGGCGGTGGGGGACCGAAGGCCCGAATATTGGGGGCTTCCCGGAAAATCGGCGACGCGTCAAAAGTGGGATCGGCGCAAAGGGTAGGGGCGTCGATTGTTACGTGACAAAGGCAGGTTCTTACCTGTTTACAAGGGTCGCTGTGCCGCCTTTTTTTTTACTTTAGATGCTATTTCCCTTCTATTTAAATCAAGGTTCTCACTTGTCGCCCATAAATTTACAGTCACATATTGACTGTTTTTCTCCAAATTGTTCGCAGGTATACACTAATTTATAACTAACTTATTCGCAATAATTTCCGGCCTATACTCTCTCTCTCTTATAGCCGCCTTGCCGTCTTGCCGACTCTGTAACCATACGCACATAGAAAAAACCCATATACACAAGCTCACAAAGCTATTCGAATACCTTTCAAAGCTGTATAACTTTTTTTAAATTGTCAAAACGACCAGACCTTTCTCGAGCAATTCGAAGTATTGGTTTACCGAATGACGTGCAAAAAAGGTTTTTAAATTCAAAGTTATATTAATTCATCCACGTAATTCTCTCTCAAACTATTTATTATTCGAAATAGTATGTCAAATGAAGGTTATCCTGGTTTTCAACATATTTCTGTTCCCACAGATCGATTCTTGGAACAATTAACTATAAAAAAAAGTGTAAGGAAATAATGCTTGTTTATGAAATATTTTTAAATTACAAACTGTGCTATCGTTAAATTATGCTTTAATACTTTCTTACGTACAATATTTCTAGGAATTTTTAATTGTTGATATTAGTATTACTTTTAATGTTTTACATCTTAAAAACAACAATAAAAAAAAATCTGTGGAATTCGAATATGTATTCTGCACTGATGAGATATCATCGCTGGCCTTCTATTTCTTACTCCAGCCACAGTTATAAGGATAATAATAAGTAACTAATTAACGAAACTCACATTGTTGTTTTGTGTTGTTGTTACATAACGTATGTCTTCCTTGGCAAGTGGTTGGAGGGTATGCCTAAAAAATCGAATTAATACCTGTTACCAATAAATAATAAAAAAGATCAAAATTCAGAAAATATGAACATTAGTGGAATATTATAATAAAAAAGTAAACGAAATAGAGGGGATTTCCGAAAATTTAGGAATTTTTCAAAAAAATCACTGCACTAATTGTTTTTACGAGGATTTCGTAGCAATTAAAGTTTTTCCCCTGCAAATACTTTCTATTCTTGTACTATTCGTCTTGTCTTACTTTATTTATTACAAATAGAATAATTTCAAATCATGCATTAACAATTTCTAAACAAATCGGTATAAAACAATATGAAATATTGTGTCCCGAGAAGGAGCAGAGAAGTCAAATTTTAAACTCACGTATTTCGGAATAAAATGCCGAAACTCTGGCAGAAACTATTGTTCCCGAGTTCTAATGAGCTCGACTTTCGTTTTCTGCCACTATCTGATGACTAGGCGTACTTTAGTTATTTAAACAAACTAAATAATGTGCTCTCTTACATAGTTTCCAAGTTCTCCTGAGCGCCAAGGAAGACTAATGGCTGCTCAGGAAGCCTGCGCGCGCATCTCACTATTCGATTATCGCAATTGGTCCGAATCGAACGATTCGCACGAAATTTTGAAATCAAGACAAATTAGAATGCTTCTCCGACATAACAAAGTATGAAGATAATTGCTTAACTAATTGTTTTTTACAAGAATTTCGAAGCAATTTAAGTTTTTCCCTGCAGATACTTTATATTCTTGATCTACTTGTCTTGTCTTACTTTATTTATTACAAATAGAATAATTTCAAATCATGCATTATAACAAGCAATTTCCAATTTTTTAAGTAAATATATAACTAAGTATTTTTTATTACATATTGTTGTAGCGGATGTTAAGACGAATCTTTTATTTAGTGTTAACAAATATAGTAATAGTTGGTGGAAATAATGCTTGTTTATGAAATATTTGTAAATTACAAATTGTGCTATCTCTAAATTTTGCTTTAATACTTTCTTACGTACAATATTTCTAGGAATTTTTTGTCCTTGATATTAGTTTTACTTTTAATATTTTACGTCTTAAAAAGCAACACTAAAAAAAATATCTTTTTAATTCGAATACGTTCGTCGGAGAATGTAATAAATAATCGATATGGTTCCGTGATGATTCACCTTCTCGCCGACGAGAATTTCCTTAGTGGTCTTCTGCACCGACGAAATACCGTAGTTGGCCTTCTGTTTCTTACTCCAGCCAAAATCTATTCTAGAGGGCGGTAGAAGACACCGTATTTTTCTTGAGACACGTTCTCCCGTAAGGCTGGCTGTCTTTAAGTATATCTCGTCGGTGCTGGCAGCCTTTAAATATATCTCGTCGGTGACCTCGTCTGTGATATCTCTGGATATCTCGTCGGTGTCTCACATCTACGTTTAGCGTGGAACAGAACCCACACCATTTGTGATACTCGTGGTATCACAGACGAGGCATACCTCATCTGTGGTGGTATGAATCGGAACTACCGTATCGACTGGAACTAACACAGTTGCAATTTGTTGATTTTCGTAAAATTCGTGGAACTTATATCAAACAGCTCCGATACTTGTACTTTTGCCAAGATATATAGCGCTATTTCATACGAACATCAACGATGGTCTGTTTGCTTGGTGTGTCCCGTAGCATCTGTGTTACGATATCTTTCCGGGAACATTGTAAATATGTGGTTTCGAGAATAGATCTTTATAAATCACTCGACGCATGTATGTGGATCAATTCGTAAAGCAACTGACGGTGTTGACATAATGTGTATGTTCTTTTTTCGTCTTCACTCACACGTTTCATACGGATATTTGCCAAACCTCCAATCACTTAATCTATTTAATAAATGATAACTAGACAATATATGTAATCCATTTATATGACAAAAACTGGCCGAGGAAATACGAAGCTGTTAATGAATTTCAAGAATGTAACAATACTGTTACATTATTTCCAATTTACTAAAATTATTAAGGGAAGAAATAAATTTCTATGTAACATTTCTAATGATAACAAAACTGGTTAAAAATACAGGTATTTTGTTGGACTTCGTGAGAGACTCTTATGCGACGAACAATAAAAAGAAAGTTATTAAAATGTTAGAATACACGTTGAAGCATTTTATCGTTAGTTAGTAATAAAAGCTACTAGTTTTTTTTTTAATTTAGATATTTCTAGAACTCATAAAATATCTCGAGAGAATTTATAGCTGCTAGAACCTAAACCAAAACTTATACTTGACCATTTGGGTGCCATTATAGACTCTGATGTCGTTCAATCGTTGGAATGGTCGATTAAATAAACCATTGCACGAATGATCATGCATTTAAGGGTCGTAAGAGTCGTTACGCACTATATATATATATGTTAATACAAGGTCGTCGAGATAAATCTGGAACTTTCTCGAGTAGTTTGTTTTTGTGAAGTAAATATGATCAAGGAAATTGTTGATAAGGTAAATCAGTATATCATCCACCAATCAATCAACAAGTAGCAAAATGTCAGCCATGAACCGAAGATACGGCCGAAGAAAGATACGGCTGGTGTCACCAGATGAGGAGAGGGTGCACCAATTGAGAGGAAAAAGAAACCTCTTAACTTTATGTTATATAATATAATACACACTTCAAATTATATTATGTAATATAAAACACACCTTTACAAAATAATTGTCAAGTTAAGAGGTTAAAATATATAAAATCCTTCCAATGGATGTGCAACATTATATGGACAAAAAAATGAAACCTTTTATTTCTCCAGATTCCAAACGATTCTTTCACAGATTTTTAATACCGGCGACATTTTTGGAAAAAGACCCTTCCGCATGGAATGATGACTCTGATTTCAAAATTCGGCTGAACATAAACGCCCAATGCATATGTATTGTATATATATATATATATATATATATATATATATATATATATATATATATATATATATTTTTTTTTTTTTTATGTGACAGTAAAATTATACAGTAGATATACAAAAATTGTCTAGAAGACTGGTGTACATGTATGCAGTATTTTTAAACAATTTCGTGACCACGATAATATTCAGACTCCTAGAATATTTTTTCCTAATTTTGTCCACATGTTCGCCGAAATTGACCACCGTGATTACATTATCTTATAAACTCTAGATAGCAAATACGAGACAGAAGCGTAAAACAATGTCCTCGTGATTCACTTTTGAGCCGCCACGAGAACAAAGGTAACAACTTTGACTGGCCACCGAGAACGGAGAAATTGACCAGCAGGATACATTCTACGTGTATGTATGTGTGCATGTGGTATCTTGTATTCTCTGGAGCGTAGGATAAGAAAGACTGGTTTCGTGACAAAAGTCGAGGGACAGTTTCGTGGGATCCCGATCGCCGATAGATGGTTTGCGTTTCGCTTCTGGACCACGACGAGAGGAAAACGCCAATTGCACTTAACTCCCCCGGCACGTCGTGGAGGTGCGCGAGCGCACGCCTATCGACCAGATTCTCGTCTCTCCTCTCGTTTCCTCGCTGCCAACAGAGGCATGTTATGCATTTCACTTGAATCCCGACTACGGCAACGCCTCAAACGTCTTCCGGGGATCGGAAATGTCCGGTCCCCACGTGGCAACGCGGACACCATGAGGAAGGGAATCCCGTGCACGGCCTGAAACAAAAAGGGACCTCGCTTTCGCCCGTGGATCTTTCGATCCGTCGACTTGTCACTCGAACTGGTCCGAATACGACCGGATGGTCCATCATTGTCTCATCACCGGCGAGCATTGAATTGGCCGCGTCGTTGTTTATATCTCTGCGAACGGACACCGGCGGAACAACCTCGCAACGTGGCTACGCGACGGAAAAAATAGTGATAGTGAATATTTGTTCGGCTTATTGTGCAACCTTATCCTTGTTTATCCTTGTGATTTATCGTTGTGCCGGATTTTTTCGCGATAAATGTCGGATCCGTATCGAACACCGCATCGAAAGACATTCGATGAACCTTTCCCGATGTGGTACCGCAACCCTTCGGCGCCGCGTTACGTGCGATGGCCCAATAACGGGACCGACGGACGCGAGAGTGCGTCAAATCTGACCTGTTTCGACGTCACAGAAATGAGTAATCGAGTTCGAGCAACGAGCCAAATTCTGGCTGCAGCGGGAACTCCGTTCGAGTTGTTTCTCCAGTAAAATGCATCGGGCTAATGGTGTGACTGCATCGAACCGCGTCGAATTGCGGCCTTCCTGACATCGAAGGGTGTCGCGTCGAGGTGTCCACACAGGCCTGCAGCGTTGTAAATTGATAAACCCCCCGTCGCCCAGTTCTCCCGGTAAATAGGCCACCTCTGGATAGATTCAACGGAAAGCGCACGATCCAGTTTCCCGATGGAAAGTCTTCCTCGGACACCGATCAGTGACGCAACGGAGCGTGCCGGAAACAGATTCGATACCAAATTCATCTAATCGACAAAATATCGATTTTTAGAACGAACGAAAGGCTCGCTCGTTCGCGAAACTTCGAAGAGATCGCGTCTTCCAGTTCGAGCTGACATACCTGGAAAATGCGGAGAACCTGTCACTGAAAATTTCGGAATTGGGCAATTATGCGTCGAAACGCTTTTGCTATTCGACTCGGAGCAGATTCGACGAGGGCCGATCGCGAGACCGAAGAGGATCGAGTTGAACAGGTGCATCGGTAAGACGGACAACCAGGGGTCTCTTTGCAAGGGGGTGTCCGAAGATAAAAGTTCCTCCTACACGTTTCAGCAACATCAGCTGCTGATAACAACCGAAAAGGATTCGATCGTGATAAGACTTCAGGGGGAAATGCTCATGCATACGTTCGCCAGATCGTTCAATCACTAGGTATCGGTGCACGGGACAGATCTCGCTGGCATGTGTGATAATTACTCCCAGGAAGAGGTGAGTCGTTATTGTGTGTTTCTTAGCGAGCAAGTAACAACAAGAAACTTAAGGGCCCGGAATAGTCACGTGACTTTTGCAGAGTCAGCAGGGCGGTAACTGCTGTATAATTTCTGTTCAAAGCCACTGACTTAACCCTTTGCACTCGAAGCTATTTTAACTCCAAAACGGAACATTTCTTCTGACCTATTAATATTTACCTTCTGTATATTTTCTTTTTTTTTCATGTTATACATACAAGAACGGTGCAATTTACTTGTACAATACCGAAATGTTTAGTAACTTATTAAATACAAACAAATTTAACCCTTTCGGTACGGACGCTCTGTCCGTCATGATACCCCCGCTGAACGAGGTGCCGCGCCGAAATGTGCTTATAACAAACTGTCTTGATTCGGTCGAAAGGTATCGTATAACACACTGTCAGTCTACCTTTCTATGAACATTTTCCTAAGCGTTAAATAAGAACTGTGCTTAATAAAACAATGTTTTTTCCAACAAGTGTTGGTTGTTGCTTCAGTATTAAAAATTATTTCTATAAAATTATATAAAATTATTTATATGCCGGATATATCCGGCACTCGGCCACACAGGTCATCAGATGGATGCCGGATATATCCGGCGCTCGTACCGAAAGGGTTAATACTGTAAAAAATATTTTGAATAACGATACAGCAATTTTTAGTGGTGCCTTACAGTCACCATTCGAGTGCTAAGGGTTAAGATCCGTCGTGGTCTCGATCCGATGGGTCCTAAGTCTGTGACTATACTTGTCGCATTTTTTGCTCTGTATTATCGATATTATGAATTCTGACGCCAGAAACGTGCTTCGAGTTTTTCGCTTTATTTCGCAGAAAATCGAGAGAAAAAAAATATAGGTCAATTTGTAACCGGAGATACTTTCTCGATTTCATCCAGAAAACTCATCCAATGGCGTAAAAATGCTTGGATTCCACGGCACGTGCATCGTCAATTTTTGGCCTATCTGCATAAACTCGTCAGTTGGTGACCAGCGCGCGCTAGATTAAACCTTCCTCTTACGAACGAGCTCTTTCCCAGACGGAAAGATATTCTCATATAAGGACGAAAAGTTGGGGCACGTGAAACCATTTTTCGCCTATTTTTGTCGGTAACCTGGTCACTCTCACCTGGTCACTCACCTTATCGCCAATCTACGAAGACCGGGCCCTTAAAAAGAGCGATTTTAAAGGGAAAAGTGCGAAAAATACGACACAGTGGGGAAATCACCGATGAATTATTGTCGCGTATTTGTTCAAAATTAGCTTACCATCAGTATTCCTTTAACTTTCTGTTTGAAAATGACTAAACTAGTAAATGCTATTTGTTATTTAAATTATTTCAGATTTTGTTTTGTTTTAGACGTTATTAGGTAGTGATGGTCGTTTCCACGATGAGAAAATTACTTCGTAAAATATCGGTAAGAAGAATAGACATATTTTCAGAATATTCGAGCAAGTGCGACCAATATACTAATGCTTTTTGCTTGAAGCGATCGTGTATCTGCGTTGTTCGATTTAATATCTTCGTTTGTCGCTTGAAAGTATTCGGAAATGTGATGCAGAGTCGAAACAAAATCCTGCAAACAGCTTTCGATTAGTATTTCTCAAATGGTTTTTCAATTACGAGTATAAAATGCCTTCTACCATTGAAATTAGTTTGTTTTTTATTTGAAGACGTTATCACGTTTTCAAAGAATTCGAAATACAATTTAAAGTGAAGCATATTCTATGTACTTTGGGAAGTATTAATCGTATTCTCATTTCACGCTTTTCGATTGTCATCTACCTACAGTCAACGTAATACGCATTTTCCAATGAAATGTAAAATTTCTTGAATGAGTTATCAATAGGCATGTGCGGGCCGCCCGATATTCGGGTTCGGGTCGGGTGGCAGAAAGTCGGGCGGGCTTGATTCGGGCGCCCGATACTTCGTGACGCATCGGGCTACCCGAGAGTTTCGGGCGGCCCGAACGTTTCGGGCTACCCGAGAGTTTCGGGCGGCCCGAGAGTTTCGGGCGGCCCGAACGCTTCGGGCTACCCGAGACTTTCGGGCTTCCTGCTCGACTTCGTCGGGCGGGTTCGGCAAGAATCGGACAAGTTCGAGCGAGCGAGTTATCGCGATACCTGAGATAATCTCAGTGACATTCAACTCTGCGTTCTTATGAAATCCATAATGGTAATAATGATACTTCTTTCATAACTTAATTAATCTTTATTTGCATTAAATTTTGAAATAATTCACGGTACGCGTGAAAAATTTAAAAGACAACATTTCTGGCATTCTGACAAATTTGTTCCTCCGAATAAACTTGTATATGTATCGATAACATCATTAAAATATCCTTACAAAGTTATATACACCTAGAAGGTATGAAAATAAGATAAATTATGACAATTTTTTACATTTTGTGCTGTTTTTATTGACAGTGATATAACTTACTTGTTATAATATACAGAGTGTCCTAGTAGGAACATTTGCGAACAGAAAAAATACTGAAATCAAAGTTTATTTTAATGAAAACGTTGTCTCGAGAGACACCAACATTATAGAGTGGTGGGGCTGTCATCGGAAAAGATTTCCAATTTTATCATTAGCAGCTCAACGCTACCTAGCTGTACCCGCGATACAAGTTACGAGTGAGCGCTTATTTTCTGCTTCGGGAAATATAGTTACTCAAACGCGGTCGCGATTAATAACAGAAAATATTGAAAAGTTAAGTTTTCTACATTTTAATTTAAAGAAAATAAGTTAGTTTATAAAGCAAGCTAGATAATAATTAAAGTAACTGTAGTAATATTAAAATTATAATATTTATATTTATATAAATGAATATATTATAGTAAATATATCGCACATTATTTAATATATATTATGTATTTTATACTGTATTTAAAACTGTCATTTTTATCGCATTTGAGTTCAATAATTTCTATTTTGTTATTTTATTATGCATTATTTTTTAAGAATTTCTGTTAGGTTAATGATAGTTAATTAATAAGTTATACTAATAAGTTTATATATTATAACAATTTTTTTGCGTACAATTTGAATATGCAATAAAAAGTACCAGGTTCCATTTAAAGAAAAACGACTTCCGGTTTGAAAATCCGTTAAAATTGCAACTATCACCATTCGATAGAGCGTACTCGAATTAGTTAGAATATTTTTCTAATTTTCAAAAAAATTCACAGTCCACCATTTTAATAGGGGTAGACGGGTGGTCTAGGACACTCTGTATATTATAACAAGTAAGTTATATCACTGTCAATAAAAACAGCACAAAATGTAAAAAATTGTCATAATTTATCTTATTTTCATACCTTCTAGGTGTATATAACTTTGTAAGGATATTTTAATGATGTTATCGATACATATACAAGTTTATTCGGAGGAACAAATTTGTCAGAATGCCAGAAATGTTGTCTTTTAAATTTTTCACGCGTACCGTGAATTATTTCAAAATTTAATGCAAATAAAGATTAATTAAGTTATGAAAGAAGTATCATTATTACCATTATGGATTTCATAAGAACGCAGAGTTGAATGTCACTGAGATTATCTCAGGTATCGCGATAACTCGCTCGCTCGAACTTGTCCGATTCTTGCCGAACCCGCCCGACGAAGTCGAGCAGGAAGCCCGAAAGTCTCGGGTAGCCCGAAGCGTTCGGGCCGCCCGAAACTCTCGGGCCGCCCGAAACTCTCGGGTAGCCCGAAACGTTCGGGCCGCCCGAAACTCTCGGGTAGCCCGATGCGTCACGAAGTATCGGGCGCCCGAATCAAGCCCGCCCGACTGTCTACGGCCCGACCCGACGATTCGGGCGCCCGATATTCGGGCGGCCCGCACATCCCTAGTTATCAACGATTTAATTCAATGTATTAACATAAGTATGCAGTATTACTCGTTTTTTATCGTAACAGCAACTTAATAGGACATCCTTGTCTGCTAAGATATCTTATCTGATAAGATGAAATACATAATTGTCACTGATTTATTGATGTTCGAGTTTGATTGAAACGAATTGCGATGCATTCGCCGCAGCTATACTGATAGTGTCAAATTTAAAGGGGAGTTGCTGAGCGCGTATACTGTTACCAACACTATACTATGTACAGAGTCTCCTAAAAGTTACCAACCAGCATTTTTCTTGCAAACAGTAGGCGTACAAAAACAATTAAAGAGAAAACTGCTGTACTGAATTTTATGAATAACATAATGCCGTACGTCGTCCTCTCTTTTCTACAGAATTTTTGTAGAAACGTAACGATCTTCTATTGTTTAAACAGAATGCTTCATATATTTATTTTTATGTCAACTAGAACGAATGAAAGAAATAATTGCAATATTTACCGATCCAGATAAAAGGGAATTTGACATAAAAATATTTTCAGAGGATATTTCTTAAATTGCGTTAAACATATAGATTAATTTCATATAATTATTTACTTGCGTACAAATACACTTTCAACAAAATTGATACGTAGGAATTTACACGGATCTAGCTATACTTGCCATGAGATCATTATTACCGTTATCATAAATTAAATGAATACTTTTTCCTTATCTATTTATTTTTGGTTCGCTGATAAAATGGCAGTCAACGGTTTCCATGCGTCGTTCGCATAGCCGAAATTTGTACAACATCTAAAAGTGTTTAACGACAGAGATTGATAGTAATCTTACAGGAACAAGGTTCGAAGAGAAAGGAGGATGTGGTGAGACAGCCCAATTATACGCTGATAATTCATTCGATAAAGTCAAAGAGAATCGTGGTTCGGCGCTATCGCGGTGATAAATAACACCTCATCCGTTAATTAATTCTGCCGTTTCCGGCCGATTGTGTTCGCCGAGATCAGAGCAGTATTTTTTCGAGTTATATGGTGCAGTTAGATGAGAGCAACTCATAGCGCACAACACCCTCCCAATCGCACTAAATGGGCAGCAAAATTTTTCTTCAATTCGCAACCATTATTCGAATACAATACAATTTATTGTGCAAATCAATTTAGAGATTTAATCTAATGCTGTAACTAGGTGACTCTCATATTAGGCGAATAATCATGCTCTCAATTGTGAACTAAAATCTGAATGGAAGAATAGTAGTATGAATATTATTAACAAATTAATCACCATATTGCCTTAAGGCTGTAATAAAAGCAAAAAAGCTTCAATATTTCCCTTATAAAAAGTGTCTAAAATTTTCTTTGCTTTTGTTAGCTTATTAGTATAAAATCCACTTATTGTACTATTTTTAATTATATGCGTCAAACAACCAAAGAAAATATACTACTAAAATATATGTCATTATTATTAAACACGATGAACGATTTCGATATTCCTGACATTTCAGTAGTCACTTGAACGGTATAATTGTTATCGATCATGATAAGTCTACCAAAATATTTATGAGCTATTTATCAAATTATCTCTGCGTCGCGCCGATTTTTTCACAGATTTCATTAAGTAAGTTTTATGGAGTTGTGATCCCATAGTCAATGCGTTAAATAATTATAATAATTTAAATAGTTTTTCCAAAAATCTATATGCCGTACGTAATGTTATAATTATCCTAGGTTCCGACAAATCAATTAAAGTATACACTTACTAAATAACGATCAAGTTTGATACAATTTTATTGTATTATATATTATTGAAGCAATGAATTTATGAAAATAATATTTTGTTTTTAGGTACTGTTACGCGGCGGCGACAGGGTGCGAGATAACCTTTTCAATATCGAGTTCGACAGTAAGACTAACAAGGGTCGACAGCCAAGATGGTTAATAGGCATTCTAATTTTCCTGCTGATATCTCTGGTCATCGTAAACACTTACACCATAGATCAATTTCCGGCCGTACACTTCGGAACTGTTCTCAACATCTCTTCGCAAGGTATATACGTTTTTTATAAGCGATTCTTGCCCTTGTACAAGGTGTTCGACTACAAGTGGGAGAAAATTTAAGGGGTGGTTCTCCATGACAAAATTAAAAATCCGCCTAAAATGTGGCAACCCGGCCAACAGAGGTGTACCTTGCGTACGTCATAGAGGGCGCGCGACAGTCACGTATCAAGCGACAGATAGTCCACGTGCCTCGCAAGAAGTCACGTGGCAGGAATGCGGATGTAAATCGTTCGATTCGGTCATTCCGCACGCATTTTCGGTTGTTGCCGAATTATTGGCTAAAGTCTGCGAAGTCAAAGCCTATTGGACGCGAGCGAGGATCCCCTTTGATACGTGACTGTCGCGCGCCCTTATGACGTAAGCAACGTACACCTCTGTTGGCCGGGTTGCCACATCTTAGGCGGACTTTTGATTGATACTAATTTTCTGTTTCAGATAACTACGTGGAGTTAAAGACGTTCTTCACTCCCGTGTCGAATTCCGGCTTCGTGATCCATAACCAGGGTTGTCGGATTCCAGCGATGGACCCTTTCGATCCGGCCATCACGCGGTTCATTCACAAAGAGAAACCGATCGCCTGCGAACACGGGACTCATTTGCCGCTCGTCGATTCCAACAACACAGCGGTATACGTAAACCCGATGGCAGTGCAACATTTTTACAACGAGTCCGAGGACGTTAGCTGCTGTTGGCGACCTTTCTGGCGAATGAAAGACGAGGATAATGTTGTTACGTCAGTAAGAAAAAATTATTTAAAAAGAAATTTTTATAATAAATTGAATTTTAATGAATTATTTAGTAAAAATTATTTAAAAAGAAATTTGTATACTCATAATTTTTACCTGTAACAATACATTACGTTTTCGAAGCAATCGGTGCTTCACAAATTCCAACGGAAAGCTATCGTAAAGGTATCGCATGAAATCAATCATTCAACCCTCCGACGAAATTTCACATTTCACGAACAGCTATTGCTAAAGATAATTTTCAAAAAGTGTTTGTGGAAGCGAGAGGATACCTGTAAGAACGTTGCGGATTCCAAGGGGGCGATACTTAGAAGGGTACATAGGTAGAATGATACTTGTTCCCGCTATAAAGTCGGATACTTTCCGGACAAAGCTCGTTGCGATCGTACCCGGTCAGCGAACGTTTGGCTTGATCTATGAAATGAAGCATGTAAAACTATTTTCCCTTGCAGATTCAGCAACGAGTGTTTCACCTTCCAGAATTCGTCGACCATCAGGGCCGAGTTCTTGAAGATCGAATGTACCCGGAACAAGGAGACAATATACAAGGACTACCACGCGTTCTTGCCCCGTTTCCGCTCGATCGAGAACAAATACGACGGCTCGAAAGCCGCCAACGCGAAATCCGAATACCTCAGCCTATTGATACTCGGTCTGGACTCGGTCTCTAGGATCAATTTCCACAGGATGATGCCGAAGACCGTCGAGGCTTTGGAGAAGCTCGGAGCGGTCGAGATGTTGGGCTACACGAAGGTGGCCGACAACACGTACCCAAACCTAGTACCTGTTCTGAGCGGTCTATCGGAGGGAGAGCTGCACGACCTCTGCTGGCAAACGAAAGACAAGACGTTCGACGAGTGCCCGTTCATCTGGAAGAACTTCAGCGCGGCCGGGTATCGCACTATTTTCGGCGAGGATGCTTGCGGCATGACGACGTTCAACTATTTGAAACCGGGGTTCCGTGTACAGCCGACCGACTACTACTGGAGGCCGTTCTGCATCGCTTCGGAAAAAGACATCGGCAACACGCACAAGCTGAACGCTAATCTATGCGTCGGTACCAGAAAGACGTTCGACAACCTGCTGCACTATAGCCGGAAAACCGCCACGCAATTCGCCGGGGACCCTTACTTCGGTTTGTTCTGGGAGGCCAGTTTGACCCACGATTTCTTCAATTATCCGCAATTAGGCGACGACTCCTATCACGACTTCATCTCGTACTTGTCCGACGAACGGTTACTCAACCGCACGGCGCTGATAGTGATGAGCGATCATGGCATGAGATGGGGCGAGTTTCGCGAGACCTACCAGGGCAGAATGGAGGACAGTCTTCCGTTCGTGTTCATCGTGTTGCCTCCATGGTGGAGGGACAAGTACCAGATAGCCTGGGCGAACCTCCGGAAGAATGCACGCAGTTTGACGACAGCCTTCGACCTGCACGAAACGTTGTTGGATCTGCTACAGTTGAAGAACGTGGAGGAACCTGCCCTGAAGAGCCGTTACAGAGTACTGTCGTCGATAGAACGCTTGCCCCGCGGGATTAGCTGGTTCCTACCGATACCTGATTACCGTACGTGCACTATGGCGGGCATAGCCAGCCATTGGTGCATGTGTCACAGCAGCAACGATGTACCTTTAGACGACAAGAAACTCCGGGACAAAGCCCTGTTCCTCGTCGCGGAGCTGAACCAGATGCTGAAGAAATTCGTGCAATGCGCGACACTCAAGCTGAAAGAGATCAGGGCCGCGAAAGCGTGGAAGGACAAAAGTGATAAATCTGATCTTATTGACTATACGATAACGATCCAAACGGAACCCGGCGACGCGATATTCGAAGGGACGGTGCGGGACAGGGGCAAGAATAGTAGCAACAAATTGGTCGGGTCTGTTAGTAGATTAAACGCGTACGGCAAACAGAGCGCTTGCGTCGATGAGTTCAATATGAGGCTGTATTGTTACTGCCTGTAGGGTTTACGTGTTTCGCCGCCTTTTGCCGTTGCTTCGCCCGCGGCTCTAATATCACAGACGAGGTGTATAAGGATAGACCTATCATCCTATAGGACTTCGTGTCTCATATTCTGAAATGTCGACTGTTTAAAAAATCAGAGGTTTTTAGAATTATTCGTTTATTTTCTCGTATTCGTCAGACTTCAGTGACTATATATACCTTTTTTTAATTTTAATTCCTACCACTGAGAATGCTGTCAGCAAATTTTTGTTCCAATTGGTAATACAAGATGTGACGCGAAAATGGTAATGGGGTTACGTGACCCCAAAAAAGTGGGCCACAAAAATACATTGGATGATAGGTCTGTCCTATACCTCATCTGTGCTAATATCTTCGGATAACATTGTCGCAGTAAAATGTATATAAGACGAGTCACGCTGTGATATGATCCTTAACCTTAAGGATGTAGAGTACTCTCACGACATTTCATACTTAACAAATTGAACATATCACATTTTCGCGACGTTGTTACCTGTTGGTCGGCTGCTTGCTCACCTACCAGGCGGCGAGGTTCTAGTCTGTTTTTATTATTTGACTGCGGATTTGATGCATTAAAAAAAAAAAAATGAGTAATTGCAATCTGAAAAAGTAGCTAGTTTCAAAGAATTAGAGAGAAACCGTATGTTACTTTCGACCTACAAAAATAATTGATGAAAGAAAGACATTCAAATTGGCTCGTGACATTTTTTATTTTGCATAAAGATCCGCAATCTATTAATTAGGTACTTGAACGTTTCAAAGTCCTCCTAATTCCCGGGTTATAGCAATTTGCCTAAGGGGGTGTGGCGCTGTTGCACTGCATATTGTGAACACATCTGCAAGTAATTGAAGCAATTTGTCATAATATTATTTAAATGCAAAACTCCTTTAGATGAATAATGAGTATACAAGGAGAGAGAGAATGAAACCCATGGGATGAATTCGGACAAAGATTTTGAACGTTTCAAGAATCCTGGGATCTACTCTATTGAAAATTGCGTTCTACACAGTCAGTTGAAATTTGAAATGAAAATATTCATGGAGAGTTGTGATGGATAATGTATCAATCTTGATGTTTAAATGGTGCTGCATCTCCTTAAGGGGAGATAGTTTATGGGGTTTGAAGAATATTTCTGCCAAACGAATGTTTAAAATTGAATCAATTATCGAAGCTAGAAGAGTTTGAATAATTGAACGGTGCCGATGAAACACCAAATATTTGTAATTATATTTGTTGTCTAGAAAAACGATCTTGAGCTTGGTTGAAATAACAGCTGTCTAAATCAGACTAACCCCTTAGGATGACAATTAGTTAAAAGTCAATGCGTGCTATTTTCATAAAAAAGATTTAAAGAAAAACTTCCGAAACGTTGAAACTTGAATAGAAAAGACACAATGGCTTCTTTAAAGATGATACTTTGTTGTTGTACTATTTTCGAAGCGGTTTTCAAATGACTTTAACTTGTAGTACTTGTACTGATATTCACGTGACTTTTTAGTCAAATTATTATAAACAACGAATGAAACATGGAGCTGAAAACGTGTTATACGCCCGAGGTAAACCATCGTCAGTGTTTTAGTTACCTATTTTACATCTCTGCAAGATGGCGATAATTTTGAACAGTTTCCTGTATAATAAAAATGGCCTCTTATACAAGCTGTACGAGAACATACAGAAATGCAATGACAAATGTGATGTTAGAACAATTGCGATTTAGTAATTTTGAGAAAAACTCTGTAGCATACTTATAAGTACGTGTAGTATTTTTTTCTATTTTAAAAAATGTAAAATAATTGCGAATCTGAAACTGAAAAAACGGTGGTCAACAATATGCTCGCATTACTGAACATTTTTTATGAATAAAATCAAGAGTGACAATATTCCAATAATTTTGAATGGTGCGCGGGAAGCGACTAAAGTCGTTTTAAAAAAAAAATCGCCCGCTACACGGTAAGGGTTTGGCGGCAAAGTGCCCGCGCAAGATGTGTTAAGACGATAAAACATGAATTGCGATTGAAACTTGTTAAACTTATTTTCTTTATAAAATAATGTAAAATAAGGAAAATTTTAAACTGCAACGGTAATGAACGTTAACAAGATGAGATAAGTGAGCCGCACTGATTTATGCAAATCGATACACCTAAAAATCAAAGCGTGATTGATCAATCGTCAATTGTACGTAATTAAAGTAAAGGTAGTTTATTACGCAACCGTTTTGAAGTTTCAGGAGACATCGCTGTAATTATATCTCGTTTCCCATCGATCTATACAGAGTGTCCCAGTATTGATAGTACAATCATGGAGGGGATGACTTTACATGAAAACATAAGTCAAAAATACGGAATAAATTTTTTTCGTTTGAGGCTTTGTTTTCGAGAAAATTGACTTTGAAAATCCGTCAAGTTTGCGTGCCTAGCATTTGTAAGAAGTAGAATCAGTAAGCCATGATCAGACGTGTCAGACAATTGCTATTCAATAGCACGCGTATTCGCCAAATTTTCAAACTTTTTCTCGAATTCAAGGCATCAAATAAAAAAATTCATTCCAGATTTTCGACTTACTTTCTCATGTAGAATCACCTCCTCCACGGTTGTACCATCAACACTGGGACATCCCGTGTAATATTATTTTTATAAAGAGTTATACATATGGTTGAAACAAACCCTTACTTCATAAATTGTGAACGACTGAATTAACATTATTTTAAATCATGGAAGGATGACAGTATTAGATCAGATAAGGAAATTGGCTAGTGTTAAGGGTGTATTCCCATTTAGAAGAGTTGAAAAATCGACTTTTTATTTGTATTGCATTGTCTAACAGTGTTATGCTTTAAAAATAATCGAGAATGATTTGAACGGAATATTGATGTTGTTGATTTTAATTCCTATGTTTTAAACGAGTGTTGTATTATTCATTGTAAATCAGGGCAATCACTTAAAACGAGATGCTGCAAACTAATGTAGAACATAGTTACATACAAATTTTACTTTACGAGCAGGCTCAGATATTGCCGCCTGTATAGTCAGCAAAAACATCCATTAAAAAAATTAAATTCCATCACTTTTGGTTCTTTAGTGTTACTTTAACATAAAAAGATACAGCCTAAATGGATAATCACCTGTAGTCGAACACTCTATACATACATATATACACATATACAGTCCACCTAACTTGGAATTCGCGTGTTGTACACAGTATGTCTTTTTCAACTGATAATGCAAGGATATCGTACACACCATTGATTATTATAAAAATTGTTTTGTATATAGAGAGACATCGCATATTGTAAATAGTTCTTTGTACATAACATTGCAAAGACAATTTCAAGTTCCACTTAGCTTCTCTAAGCAAGTTATTGGGTCAATATAAACTAAATTTACAAAATTTTGTTCACAACATTTTTCCAAACTTTGCACACATCAAAGTTCAGAACGATTTACATAACATGTATGTACTGTGTGTGTATATATATATATAAAATATCCATACAATACCCATAAAGCATTAATATGGATATTTTTGATATGCATCAAGTTTTAAGAAACGTTTCAAGCAGAAGTTATTTGCTTTAATAAGAATTATATGAACATATAGAAATTTATTTCACAACTTCATTAAAGAAAAGTTGATCTTGAAATTTCTGCTGTAATTTCATGTACAAAAAGATCATTTACAATTATTTTGTGCTCTGAATGATGTATAATATATGCTTGTGTGTCCAGTGTCAAATAACATGCTGTGTATATATATATATATTAATCTTCTGTTCACACATTATAAAACTGATTAAATATAACGTTGAATTTGTTAAGTATGCTGTAAAGAAAACTTGGACTGGGTCCATCATAAGCCTAATATTGCCTAAATTTTGATATATAGATTTAGTTATTTGTTCGTTAATAAATAATTATAATTCACAGAATTTCCTCATTCAGTATATATACATATGTATTTAATGTTCTTGCTGTGATAATGAAATAATGCTTATAGTATTTGTTTATATCATAGTGTTAAAAAACCATTTACTTAAAAAATTTGTTATGTATTGACTTTCAGAAACTTTTGTATAGTTTCACACAGCAAAATTGCTGTATTGCAACTCCCTTCAATTTGATCGAAATTTTTCTCTTAAGTTCATCGAAATAGAAATATATTTTTCTTTATATTACATTCATGTACAAGATGTCTCAGATATTTAAATGAATTCTAAGCAAATTTAAATGTAAAAATAAATACTCTATAAGACAATGTCCAACCAGCAGTTTTGAATTAATAGTACAATGTCTACAAATTTTTAAATACTGTAATCTATTTATGCTCTAATAGTAATAATACAGAAAAGTATTAATATATTCTATCATATATGTATGTATACTATATGTATGTCTGTATACTATATGTATGTATGCCATATAGGGAAATTTACTTTCAATTTTAATTAACTTTATGTTGTTCGATTAATATCAGCGTTTAATTTTGGATTATAAAATTGTCAAATATAAATAAGGTAGAAATATGACAACTATGTAGAAATTGTAATTTATTTAAGTCCTCATTTGAATGAGTGCAATAGAAAAGTTATTTATAAAGGAACAAAATAGGTACAAGTGTGTTGTACTGAATGAAAAAACTGTACCTTATGTCTTGTAAACAAAACATATACAGCAGTGTTATAGAAACACATGTAAACTAAGAAAAATGTACAATTTAATGTAAACATTTTTGTAATAAAAATCTTAAATGCCAGTTAAATAACTAAATAGTACTATTTGTTACAAACACTGGAATTATGTTTCACGTTTGAAACCGTAATTTCGTAATCCACTGTTTAAATGCAAAATTTTTGTTTTTATAACGCATTTATACATCACTCATACATATTAAACGTAAAACAACTAATTTTAAATGATGTTCAATTAAATGATTCACATACTATTGAGATTGGTATAAATTATTGGCAATAACAAATTCGCCACTTTTGTATAATGAGACAGGAAGTATGTGTACTCAACGGTTACTATGTTATGCTAGTTGTATACAACTTAACCAACCTAACGTTTGGCTACCAATCCTGTTGGTACCACAATATTCAAAGGAAGCAAGAAACACCACCTGGTATAGAAACACACATTGTCAACACATGCACTTCAATTATATGCACTGTTTATGATGTCACTTTGTCTATACATTTTATTTAAAATTGTTAGATTCTTGATATCCCATTATAAATTCGATTTACTGAGTCTTGTTGGAATAAGTTTTTTATTTCTGAAACAGACATAAAATATAAATGTATAGTAACATTAAACAAAAAGGCAACTTAAATCTATTCAACTTACCCTCTTTTTGTGTATTCGTGAATTCTGTTTCAGGGAATGCAACATCAAACGTAATGCACAAAGTACCATGGAGATTGTTATTGTCATAATTAGGCATTCCTTCTCCTTTCTTCCGAATACGAGCTCCTGGTTTAGTAATCTTATCCCTCTGAATAGTCACTTTGTGACCATCTAAATGTTTCAGTTCCATTTTAAAGCCTATCAGAGCATCCTGCATAGATATAGTAACATTTGTGAAAAGATCATCGCCAATCCTTTTGAATACTGGGTGCGGCTGTGTTCGTATTTTCAATATCAAATTCCCAGGCTCTCCATCTACATGGGGTTCCCCTTCTGCTGTAAACTTAATTTCTTGTCCATCCACCATACCAGGTTCTACTTCAACTTCAAGCAGTCGTTCTTCAGTGACAAATTTAACATTTGGACACTCCGAACATACATCTTGTTGTATCATATGATATCTTCCATTTCCTAAATTACGAGCAACAAATTCTTGTCTACAATTACATTTTCTAGTTCCTTTAGCTGGCTTCATTACAGGCCTATTTCTAGTTATCTGAAAATGAATACAGAATACTTAAGTTCAATCCATTACTTTGATTATACACTAAATCTTACCTCTATAAAACTTCCACTATATAATTCTTCTAAGGTAACCATTAAATCCATTACAATATTAGATCCTTTTGGTACTTCTTGTTGTTGTTGTTGGGATTCCCCACCAAAATGAAAACCAAAATCTCCAAAGAAACTTGAGAAAAGATCAGGATTGTTCGTCATACCATCTCTTTTTAAACATTCTTCTCCACACCTATCATACATTTCTCTCTTCTCATTATCAGAAAGAACTTCATAGGCAGCACCTAAGTCTTGGAACTTTTGTGAAGCAGTTGGGTCATCTTTGTTTTTATCAGGATGTAATTCTTTCGCCAGCTTCCTGTAAGCCTTTTTTATTGCATGTTGGCTGGCAGTTGATGGTATGCCTAAAATGGCATAAAAATCCCTCCTACAAACCACGTAGCTTGTTGTATTCATTACGATTATGAATGATTAAAATTGAAAATACAGTATCAAATAATTTTCTACAAGCATAAAGTTTACAAAAGCAACGTATACGATTGTGGACAAATATTGTACAAATAGAACACAAAAATGTCAAGCTATATTTCACTAAGATATTTCAGTATATTTACAGGTTTTTAAATAGTTTACTTGCATTTGTTTTATTATTATACTCTTAGCTTCTCAAACAAATAGTTTATGAAATTGGAGGTTATAAATCTTTTGCAACGTATACATTTTCTAACTATGCAACAAACAAATTATAGAAAAACAATTAAGTGTGTTACTTACCCCGCTGCGGCTAAGATTACGTATATTGTTAAATTTATGAACAAAGAGAAAATTAATTTTATCGCTGCCATCCTAGCAGACGTTACACAAACATCGGTACTTAGGTCGTGGGTGCCCCTGATTGGCGAACCGAATTTAATTCGTTCGCTTCTGATTGACGATGAATTTTCAGGTACATTTCTATGTAACGAAAACGTTACAACTAATTTTTATGAATGGAAACTGATTGATAGGTGTAAATTCATATAAACTTATTTGTTCTTTAAATTTGGATGAAAAATGTGAACAATATAGTTAAACACATAAAAGTTCAAATATTTCTAAAATTTAAACAAATAGAAATGGACATTCGTAATACTGAAATATGTGCATCACAGAGAAATAGAGAGTACTCTCGATACCAAAGAAGATCGTCAGAGCAGAGGGCGTAAGAAATGTAGTTGTTGTTAATGATGTCGGTATTTCAGATCGTGAGACACGAAACCCCATATGGTGATTGGTCTACTCCTATACCTCGTCTGTGACCAGGCTAAAAATTAGACTATGGGGCAGCACTATGCCGGTGCCACCGAAACCCCGGGCGTGAGCACTCTCTGTTCCTCTGTGTGCATTCATACCACCGACGAGGCTCGTCGGTGGTTTTGCCGCTACGTCAGTTGGCGCTGTACGGAGGTCCGAACGAAGCGCGGGAAATTTTAAATGTGTAGCGCCGTTAATTAATTTTTTAGCATCCGTAATTTCAATAAACGTCATTCTTCACTAATCGTCATTGTTTTCATTGAGGGCGCCACGATCGCTCTGTTTGGCGACAAATTATGCCGAAAAATTCCACCACAATTACACTCCAATACCATTTTGAACAGTGTCATCCTATTATCGAAGCAAAATCAATTGCCGAATGTTCCAGATCAGAATGCAACGTTTTATTCTCCATTTCAGAGAAAATAAGCAGCTAAACAAGGTCATAGTAACAAAAGCACTCCCCCTCACCAGCTTTGATGAATCTGAATTTAAACGTGAACTGTCAACTGCCAATATCTGTGCGTCAGATTGCGGCTTGGATTGAAATTTCCTTGAATTTTACAGTGAATTTCGACGTTTCATTATACCCTCAAACTCGAAAAAATGTCGAACTCAAGGAAGTCCAACCGGTATGTAGTTTTTCAATTTCATAATTCTTTGATAAACCATCGAAATTTCGAAAAACGGTTACGATGCTTGCAAATCCGGTTTTCAGCTATATATATATTTAAATAGGGCCGCTATTCGTGCGGGCTTTCGCGGATATAAAATTAATTCTAGATTAAGTTAAAGAGAAATCTTAATAATCTTAGTAACAGATAATTTTAGTAATTAGTAGACTGCGAATTTTTATAGAAAATAAAAATTTTCGAAGTTGATTGCAAGAAATAGGTTGATGAAAATGTATTTCTTCTTTTAATGATTTTCATAAATCTAGGAATCTGTTCTAAATTAGGAATTTTAAACTAAAAATTTGTCCCTAGACAATGTATGTATTTAACACGATATTATTTTTCTTTCTCAGGACTTCTGGTATCATGACAGATGTAGGGACACAGACGACAAATACAATGTTAGATATAGAACACTTGCAGGAACAAGTGAACCTTATCAATCTTGAAATTGATCGTTTGAGGAAACATAGCCCCAAAGAACCATCAGTGGCCACAGAAAGTACTCCCAGATCTCTTAGGGCTAGGGCTAGGCTAATGAGTAACAGTCCACAACTCATACCAAACAGAAATAGTTATGTAATAATGCATGGGTGTGCCTGTAAAAGGCAATGCACTACGAAAAGGTGTGGTTGTGTAAAAAAGAATGCTTCATGTGGGGAGCTGTGCAAGTGTCACAGTTCCGCTTGTCAGAATCAGGTAGGAAAGATCTTATTGTTGCTAGTTTTATTATTATGTATTGTTATTATTGTTTCGTCCGTATTTTCCAGGAAAAAAACAAGAAGGAACAGAATAAAGAAAATTTGGAAAATTTGATCAATGTTGCACCTCACAAAAGTATCTTCAGCCCAAATATTACATTAGTTTTCTCAACGCCTATGCCAGCTGGTTATCAAGAAGAAGAGGAGCATAATCAAACACTTGATGTATAATAAGTGCAATACTAGACAGTGTTATTAGTAGACTGCGGATTTTATGCATTTATAATATAAACCAGTAGATAAATTGCTAAGTATAAGAAACATTTAAAGAATTTACAAATGCTGTTCTATTATTTTCGTTTGATTATAATTATTAAGAGAAGATATAAATGTGTATGCAGCTTTTGGGTCTTGCAGTTAATACGGTCAATTTTTATTTTGCATAAAAGTCCGTGATCCAGTTATTAGAATAATGTAAATGTTCTATCCTGTATAGAAACATATTGATGTGTACTTACTATTTCAGCACAGATTCGACCCTATGAAGCCTAAATACCAGCTACCAAGGACACCGCCATGTGGCAAAAGCTTGTTCGTGTCTGAAACTAATATTTCATCATCGATTCCTTCTCCTAAAATCATGCAGAAAGAAGAACTGCAAGTCCCTGCAGGTGAGCTACCTTCAATTTTCATTTAGCCTATTCTGAATAAACTTTCATAACATAACGTAAAATTTTAAAGGGAGGCGAATTTTCAAAAGGACATAAACTTTGCTAAACACTGCCTTAGACTATAATCCAGTTAATTTCAGCATTAATAAATTCGTATAGTCATTGGCATTAATTTTATGATAATCATTTTTAATTCCATAACGCCGGTCATCGATGACCAGCGCGGCATCGAATGCGTTAAATAAGAATTACAATTTTTCCACAGAGTCCTACCAAGCCGAAGTCAATTGGGAAGAGTATCAGGCTCAACTTGTCCCGTGCAATAAATGCAACAGGAAGTTCCATCCGAGTCGACAATTTATCTACTGGTTTATATTATAAATGCATAAAATCCGCAGTCTACTAATAACACTGTCTAGTATTGCACTTATTATACATCAAGTGTTTGATTATGCTCCCCTTCTTCTTGATAACCAGCTGGCATAGGCGTTGAGAAAACTAATCTAATATTTGGGCTGAAGATACTTTTGTGAGGTGCAACATTGATCAAATTTTCCAAATTTTCTTTATTCTGTTCCTCCTTGTTTTTTTCCTGGAAAATACGGACGAAACAATAATAACAATACATAATAATAAAACTAGCAACAATAAGATCTTTCCTACCTGATTCTGACAAGCGGAACTGTGACACTTGCACAGCTCCCCACATGAAGCATTCTTTTTTACACAACCACACCTTTTCGTAGTGCATTGCCCTTTACAGGCACACCCATGCATTATTACATAACTATTTCTGTTTGGTGTGAGTTGTGGACTGTTACTCATTAGCCTAGCCCTAGCCCTAAGAGATCTGGGAGTACTTTCTGTGGCCACTGATGGTTCTTTGGGGCTATGTTTCCTCAAACGATCAATTTCAAGATTGATAAGGTTCACTTGTTCCTCTCTTTTTGTACACTCCTATGTATGTACAATCCTGGATCGAACACTAATACAGGGATACTAATACACGACGTTATAGAATTAACAGTGGCCTTCTTGTTCCTAGCACTTAAGAGGACATTAAGAAAATACAATTTGATGTACCCTTAACGCAACGATATTTTCTGACAGTCTTTTGGGAAGTTGTGTGATCGTGCAACTAACAAGGGAATATACCTCGAGCCACCCAAGCTGATTTTTACAAAAATTACATGAGGGATGCTTATCAGATTTCTAGCATAAGTAGACTGCGGATCTTTATGCAAAATAAAATTTTTTAGACTTGTAGTTCTTCTTTCTGCATGACATCGGGAGTCAGAATCGACGATGAGACATTAATTTTTTGCCATTGGTGGGTGTCCTTGGTAGCTCGTATTTAGGTTTCATAGGCTTGAAGCTGTCCTGAAAAATCCGCTTGTGTAACTTGAACATATTCCCCTGTAAGCAATCGAAGTAATTTTCCCGTTTCGCGCCTTCCGAAGTATCCAGCAGTCTATTTTTAGCGACGCTGTTAATCAGTTTGTCAAAAGTTAGATACGTCCTGGCTCCTTCAGCACTGAAAACTCCACAGGTCCTCGAGGGTTTCCGAGTACAACCGTAAGAACTGTGGCTAGGAACGGATTTTTCAATTCCGATTTGTATTATCCAAAATTTCATTTCCACAAGTTCTATCATTCCTAAGCTGTTCTTGGCATTGTAAATCAGAACCGTAGCACGTTAGAACCTGAAAACTGAGTCAAAGTCCAGCAAACTCGTTAGGGACCACTTCTGTCCTTTTCTTCAGGCTCTGTGTTCGCGAGTCTTGAAACGTTGGTCGCAAAGAGGCGAGAAAGGGTATCCTGCTGGCCACTGAGCAATGGTTGTTGAGTTGATCTTATACTAATTCTTTAGAAAGGCGTTTGTCACCTGATCTCTGCTCCTCGAAATTATGTGAAACTATTATATATTCAGGGTGAACAACGTGACTCGATCACCTTAAATAATTATCTCCATAATAAGGAAAAACTGTTAAAAAAAATACATTATTTGCGTTTAACAGGCAAATATTATGGTAAAAGCCAGAATATTTTTCTTTGCCATAATATTTGCCTCCTCGAATCTAATGATGTTCTAACAATTAAAATTCTAAATATTATCAGAAGCAAATGATATTGTTAGGAACGTATTGAAATTATTTATTAACCGCGTCGACGTAATTTAATAGGCGTTTCTCGTTAAGTAGAATATATCACTTCCGTAGTTTGTAAAAAAATGCATTGTAATAAAATACACAATAAAATGTATGTAAAGTTCTATTTTATAATACATGTGGTACACAGACACCAGCGCATTTCAATTACGATTACAAATAATACTGTTGGAAACTATAAAATGAAATTTTTTCTTTTCCCTCTCAATGCATCGAAGTAAAACGATTAAAAGGTACCCGGATGTTCACGTGACTAGAAATTATACTTAGTTCTCTATACACGGTGAAACGATCATTTGATTCCGAATTCACGTGTGTAATCATCTGCAACTGTGATCCACTTAATAAATTAACGCGTTCTCTTTTCGATTAGGTTCGCCCTGCCCCTCAGACGATTTTACATTGTCCTGGCTCGTTCTTGGAGAGAACGACGATTCTTTTCCCAGAAATCGTCATGAGAAATCAAGATATCTACATTTTTTTTCCTTGTTCAGAATCAAAGCGCAAGCTCTCCAATTCCATCGTATAATTATAAGCTTCGTTTCGTTTTGTGTATAAGTAGAAGTACAAAAGTAAAGATAATTGGCAATGTTTTATTAGAACTGGCATGTAATAATGACACACAGATATTATTTGCATAAGATACGTGGTAACTCTTTTTTTTAGCTTTTATGCGTCCGCATAATTTAGAGATTTTCCTCAGTATTTTCGTGAACCTCGCTCGGCAACGTTTCCAGCAGTTTTGTGACTTTTTTCTTGACCTTCGTATCAAACGCATTCTCACAGAAAGAATGCATACATTGTGCTGATTACACTGTCCAACACCAAAAAGTTTTTGCAATGTCTGTTGGGTGATTCTTATGCACCTTGTCGTTCTAAAACCGAATCTGCAAACAGAATTTCTCTATCACGCAACGTTTTCGAAAAAACTTGGTTTTTGTAAAAATGCATAATTTTGATACAAAATGACGTGTTACGCAAAAACTACACACGCGAGAGAGTTCAACTTTGAGTCAAAAGATAGAGGGGACTCTCCTCTACATATACATATAGTCAATTATATTTTTATGTACTTCCTAATAGTTGTGGATGGTTGTTAAAGTTTGAAAATGTGCCGACACGGGTACTTTTTACGCTCTATTTTTGTATATATGTGAAAAATCCTTTATCTAGCAGAAATTTACTATACAGGAATGCATTCTACAGACATTTCTGATAAAGAAACCATTCACGAAAAGTATTTGGTTCCCTTAGTATACGAGAAGGTGAAGAAAATATTCATTGACAGCTTGTGCGCGACGCGTTCGCGCCAGACGGCCATTGCGGCCTTTTCTCGACTCGCCAGGGCCGTCGCTATGCGTATTCGACGTTGGTACCACTCTAATGTGCCTTTGCTTACTATGCTTAACTAAATAAATTTTTTTTTGTCTTTTTGGGTGCCAATCATTACACAAAATTATAAAAATACGAGTTATATTCACATTAAGGTTACTGGTTACGTGCAGTTACGTGACCCCCGAAAAAGTGGCCACGAAAATGCATTGGGTGATAGGTCTATCCTATACCTCGTCGGTGTTCATACAACACATACCTATGTATGCTCGTACATACATATTTACATGGTATACATAGATATGTGCATCATAGTGAAGTAGAAGCCCTTCAACTTCAACAAGCCGCTATCTTTATTTCGCCGTGCTCAAGAATGAGTAAAAAATATAGATTACGGTGTAATAAGATGGTAACAGCACGCAATGTTGCTTAGTCAGTCCTCCTGGAATGATATACATACTACATTTGCACACATCATGTATAACAAATACGTAAACTGTAAAAGAATAATATAATACATATAGATACCAACTGCCGAGCAGCGTTACCAGGTGTCAGTTTACTGCTTCGGGATAGTTGACATCAATTAAGACTATAATAAAGTCAGTCATTGGTTTAATCATGTCAATATGTAAATTCTATCCAGTACTGCTACAGAAAAATTTATTAGAACAAATCCAGTCACAAATTACATGACAAAAACGTTGTTGGCTATAATTATTTCCTTATAAAATACTCATAGGTTATGAAAATAGTGTATCGAATATCACAAAATGCAGAAACATATGCACTTATGGAAAGGCGTTGATAAAGTGTTGTATAGTTTTAATGACAAGCCTTGTGGCATTATTTCCAAATTAGTTACTATTAAAGATCATATTTTTGTAACAACTACCTCAAATAATTTATATTATGGAGAAGTATCGTTTACGGAAAACGAATCACCAACATTAATTTTTAACAGTGCTCCATTCAATGTAGTTGACATAGCATCCAACTCGGAGCATTTGTTTATTGTGGATATTAATGGATATGTCTTGAAAGTAAATCCTCGAGATATGAGTGTGATAGATACAATAATTCTAAAGGAAGAAATCAAATGTTGTAGTCATGGGTATGATCAAAATTTGTGTTAACTATTAAAATTAATGTTTCAATTAATTCTTTATCGTTAATGTTATTACAGATATAAACAAGAAAATGAAATTCTTAAAATAAAATCGATAGCTGTCAATGATCAAGCAGCATTGTTTGTAACAGAAGAAGGCCAACTTTGGGCTAGTGGCAATCAGTTGCAGATAGATATCAATAGCACAGAGCCTAAAAAGGTGAAATTTTTCGAGGGTAGAACTATTTCCATTGTTTCGTGCGGTTTTAATTTTAATGTAGTTGCTGCAAGGAAAACACTAAAAACTATGAAAGACGATACAGATAGCGAAAGTGATTTAAAAGAAGATGTTTTCGTTAATTCATGTCCTCAGTGTCTTAACACTATATTACTAACTCCTACAAGTGTAACATCATCGGATACTTGCCCAACTGGACTTATTGCACAACAATTCAGCGAAGATCGCTCGACCATCTCGACCAGTGCTTTATCAATTAATAGTAAAGACTATGATTCTACATCTCTTGCGGACGCTATTAAAGCAGAACAAATTTCTAAGCTAAGTGAAAACGAAGAACAATGTTTGAACAGTACTACGAACTCTGATAAAGAGGAAAAGAAAAATGTTATTTTTATAAATACAGAAGTTGCAAAACAGTTTCTAACCAAACAATTATCTTGGGTTTCTTCTTATGGAAGTGTTAAAGAAGACATACCTTTGGAGAATATTGAAACACCGACAAGATTACTCAAACAAAATGTATCTAATGTAGCTAATTTGGTGTATGAAGGTGTAAAAAATGTAGGTGATAAAGTTGTTACATTATCTAGACATATGAGTGGAAGTTCAGACATTAACGAATTCAAAAATGATAGTACCGAACATATGGTAGAACAAGCAGAAGAATGTTTGGAACCTGCTAATACTAGTTTGACATTAAGTTTACGATGCGAAGAATTTCCATGGTCATCGAGTAGTGGCACTTCGGAGCATGAATTATCTCAACAGGGATTAAATGAAAGAATTACTACATTAACACACGCTGGCAGTAACATTTTGTCAACTGAACTATGGACATGGGGTGATATTGAATTTGGACAATTGGGAACGGGAGATACTATTAATCGTCTGCGACCTGTTTTAGTGGCGAAACTTAGCAATATTGGACTGAGAAAAGTTACATGTGGTGCATTTCATATTGTTGCCTTAACATTGGATGGTAGAGCCTTTACTTGGGGAAGAAATAACTGTAAACAAGTGACGCTAGAGTCGAGTGCTTATGAAAGTGCACCTCAATTGTTTTCCACCAATTTATCAGTAGACGAAAGAGCTAAAGATATAGCAGCTGGCAGCTTCCACAGTTTAATCATGATGCACCATGGCTTATACTTTATTGGAAAGTCAAGGTAATTTGACAGTAATTCAATTTAAAACTATTATACATAAATAATGTACTTCTATTCAGTGTCGGATTAACCAATAGACAAATAAGACAAATGTCTAAAGCCCGGCTTTAGTACAGAAAAAAATATAAATAAATAATAAATTTTGTTGTAGTGTCACTGACGTGACATTGAAATTCGAGCTGGCGACTAAGTAGTAGTAATTAGTACTACTACTAAAAAACTAGACCTACTAGTCATAATCCGACACTGCTTCTACTTATTTACTCAATTTCATTATAATGATTTCAGTAAAATTGGAGACATGTTTCACCTTGATATTGAAATATGTAGCGACTGCAGTATAGTTGAGATATTTGGTTCAGGAGAATATAGTTGCTGTTCTGTGATAAATGAAACTGAAAGAAATATCTCTCAAGACTTAATAGAGGATCAAACCTATATGGAAGAGATATTGATTATCTACAAAAATTTAATCAAGCCATTGCAAAAGAAGGGAGGTGCTATGCAAGAATTGAATGTTTACGAAACGTTATGTAGATGTTATACAGAACTGTTAAGTTTTAGTGTACTACATATTATTAGTCTTTGGAACTATTTCAATCATATTGGTGAAGCATATGAAGTAGTAGTTGTTGCTAATGTTGAGGAATACATTACTGTATACAAATATTACTTGAATGCAATATGCGATGTTATCTCTTTGAATGGTTTTACATATATTGCAAAAATAATTGACGTGCCACGAATAATAACAAATTTATTTACTAGTAAATTGAAAAGTAACGAAAAAAAAAAAATTGAAAATGAAATTGTCATCACTATGGCATTAAAGTATCCATTGCAAAATCTAAATAGGTAAATGCAAAATTTATGAATGTAAATTACATACATGAACCTTCGTTACTTCTTTCTTTATGTATTAACAAATATATATCATATGTGTATACAGATATAAAAACATGATTCATAATTTGATGATGTGTAACGATGCAAGAATGGGTGTAGAACGATTTCAAGATGCTCTAATAAAATGGGAACAGATATGTGAGGAACAAGAAAAACAACAAAAAGAAGCTGAAGCAACAAAGTTGTTTTGGAATAGTTCTGGGAAATTGGGAGAACTTTTAAGATCTCCTAATAGAAGACTTATAAGAGAATCAAGATCACATCCCATAGCAATGGCTAATTCTAGATATTTTTCTACTCATTGGTTTGCTTTGTTGACTGACATATTTATTCATGTTACTGGAACGACTCATACAATTTATCCACTTAAAACCTTATGGGTATCAATTTTAGCAGATTCTGAAGCACTACAAGTAAGTTAAACTAAATTTCAGGGGATTTGAATTCAGATTGTATGAATTGGCTACCTGTAGTACAATTTCTTCTATGTTTATCTTTCAGAATGCTATATTAGTAAAAGCTCCAGAAGACACATTTGTGTTGTATACTGAAACACCTTGTGAGCGTAACGAATGGTTACATAGTTTACGATATGCTATAAAATGTAATCTACAAAGGGTTATTGGGCATGAGCCACCGATAACACGCTCTGGCTCTTATGTATTTATAAAGCACAGTCTTTATAAACAAGCAAAATATACTGGTTCGTATTATGTACTTTCTCGTTTTATTTTACAAGAATTGACTTTTTCGAACGACATATTCAATTATCTATATACACAAAAAGATACATTTCTTTGTTGTTAAAATAAAAATAATATATGTGTATATATATATTTATTTATTTATGTGTAGGACGTTGGCTACTTGGTAAACCACATGGTTTTGGAAAATTAGAGTGGAATGATGGTCGTGTATATACAGGACAGTTTCATAAAGGTGTTTTTCATGGAACTGGAAAAATGGAAATTCCATCACATGGTACATATGAAGGACAATGGAAAGATGGTCAACAAACTGGATATGGGACCTTAAAGTCAGTTTATTAAATAAATAATAATATTACTCTCTCTGACATAATATATTTCAGACACAGTAATGGACATAATTTATTTTAGGTATAGTAATGGAGACTTTTATGAAGGATATTTCAAAGATGGAGTACCACATGGTCATGGTATTAAAAAAGAAGGTTACTTCATGGCATGTGTAGCATCCGTTTACATTGGAGAATGGGACAATGGTGTCAAGCAAGGTTATGGAATTATGGATGACATTGTAACAGGTATACATATACAGTTATTGTATAATAGAACTTGAAATATACCAAAATTATAGAGTATTTTAGAAAACAAGTAGTAGGTACTCGTTAAGTCTACAAGACAAAGCTTGTATACATATACACAAACATTTACATTAATGCAAGTATAAAAATAGTTTGTGTTTTATATTCTAACATGTACTGTTAATACAGAAGATGATAGTGTTTTTATTCTATCTATCAAGAAGGTAATATAAATAAAATAAAAATAAAAGTTAATAATATTTAATAATAGTAATAAAAATTTTTTCATAACTTCATAATGCATACATTTTTCTTATAACTGTTTAACACACAATTCGTAATTAGCCTGCAATAAATTAGTCTCACACTCTCTGTGTGAAAGCTGTTTATTAATTATCGATTCATTAAATAATGTAATGTTATTATAGGTGAAAAATATTTGGGATCTTGGAATAATGATATGAAACATGGTCCTGGCTTAATTGTAACTTTAGATGGTATTTATTATGAAGGAGTTTTTACGCAGGACGTTTTAACGGTAGAATTCTTAAAGATTAAACATTTTTCGAATATATATATAACAGTATAAATTTCTAGAAACATTAAAGCAAATATACCACTTAATTGAAGGGTCATGGAGTCATGGTATTTGAAGATGGTACTCACTATGAAGGTGAATTTAAATCAGCTGGTATATTTTGTGGAAAAGGTACATTAACCTTTCAAACTGGTGAGCGATTGGAAGGCAATATGAATGGAGTATGGAATGAGAGTGTAAAAGTTGTTGCAACATTACATTTGAAAGAAAATAGGGAAAATGTACAAACCAATTCAAAACCAATGTACGTGATTCATAGGGCAATGAGTGTTTGTATTTATATGCAAATGATTTTTGTTATTTTGTTATAGGTCATTTGGGAAGTTATGCGTACCACCAGATCAAAAATGGAAAGTCATATTTAAACAATGTTATCAACAACTTGGTATACTTGAAGCAGATTCTAAAACTACAAATATGACGGATAAATGTGCCCAAGCGCAACGTGCGTGGCAAAATGTTGCTAGTATAATGACTAAATCTCGCCAAAAAACACCACGTAAAAAAAATATCTCGATGCATATATCGAGTACTAACGAAATAAATGACAAAACTAGTGACGAGTTAGATAAAATTCCCAGTTTTGGAGAAAAATTAACTTACGCAAATTATAAAGATATTCATACATATTTGATGAAAGCTTTTGAATGTCAACATCATCCATTGGGTGCTCTTTTAACAGATATTTCTACTGTATACACAGCTACATATGGCGGTGTAAGAGTTCATCCTCTATTGCTCGATCACGCTATATCTGAACTTCACAGTATTACATCAAGAATATATGAAATAGTTACTTTACTATTTCCAATATTACCACCTGAGGGAACAGACATTTCACTGGAATCAGAAAATGGAGAAGAAGGGTATGCTGGTTTTCCATAATTACTATAGTTCACGTATTTTGTGTGTTTGTAGATACTATAAGTGATTGCACAAAATGTAATAAAATAAACATCTTAGTAAAATTTTAGTAATCCAATGTAGAAAATTATCTTCAATTTATTTTCTTATGTAATAGTTTAAATATAAACATAATTAACTAAGTATAACAGCTTAACTAAAAACAATAAATTGAATAGTTTTTACATTAATTTATTAGGCAAGTTGTAAATACTGTTGCCATAATGCATCCAATAATATTACCTCGCATGCACTATGTACTTTTTGTACTATATGCTCTACATAACACGAAAGAAGATGAAGCCTATTGGAAAAGACTAATGAAATGGAATAAACAACCAGATATAACGTTAATGGCTTTTCTAGATATTGATCAGTAAGTACTTCTATATTGCTCGTATTGAAAAATATAATTTATTATCTTTGTATATAAACCGACAAATGAAATTACAGGAAATTTTGGAAGAACGGAGATTTAATAAATCTGGCCGAAAGTAGATTACAGTATCAAGCCAAATCACATTTCAATGAAGCAATAGAAACTTTACAACAACTGAAAACCACATTTTCTCCATTAGAAAAGTTATTAATTGTAAAAAATACATTTGAACAAATGACAAAAGTAAGTATATTTGTAATTATGTATCATGTTATTTAAGAAACTACTATATTTAGCTTTCATTAGATAGTACAAAGAGAATTGGGTTCTACATACCTATGGACGATGGACGAGCTACTTCCTGTTTTTTGTTATGTTGTTATACGGGCTAGTATATTAAAATTAGGCAGCGAAATTCAGTTTATAGAAGACTTTATGGAACCTTCCTTGTGGAATGGCGAACTTGGAATTATGTTTACCACGCTTAAGGTGAGAGATAGTTTTTCAGAAAATCATTTAAGAGCCAAGTGTTGTAAATATTTATGTTTTTAGGCAAGTTATTATCAAATATTACAGGAAAAGATTAATGTAGGCGACTAAAAATGTAAAGAATACAATATTATTGGAAAATAGATAAAAATGTGAACAAAAAATTCATTCTAACAATACTTAAGATGATAAAGTATTAAACAATAAATGTAAAAAAGAAATAAAATTCAATAAGTTATAACAGAGTACCTCAGACATCAATGTTACTTAGGTAAAAACAACGTAGTTTAAGAAAACTGTATGATGTCATTCGAATGATAATTCATTTTTGTAAATAGTAAATGATACACTTATTACATTATTTCAGAATGGCATAAATGTACTGTAATATAAATTAAAATCATTGATATATTAATTTGGTTCCACTATTTTTATGTAGAGTAAAAAGCTATAATATAACTATGCATTCATTCGAATATGTATTACATACAAAGTAAGACTTTAATAATAATAATATGGATTATATATTTTAATTTATAATTTTTAATATTAATGTATATTCTCTTAAGTTTTATCAAGCATTTATGTAACATATGAAATTCTACAAATTAATAGTATCCAAGTTGTTTTAGAGTACTTTTCAGGTACATGAAGAATGCCAAACCAAAAGTAGAGAATACTTTAACATCTATAATTATAAATTAATATAAAATGTTATACGATTACTTAAATGATCTACTGCCATAAATCATGGAATTTATGAAAACTACATTATAAGATAATTTAATATTATTGATGCATGTGCAATTTATAATATCCTATTATAATATCATTATGTAATATAACAATATCACGATAGTGTATGCAATGCTTTATTGAAATATATTGTGTTGTTACTCCTAATTATACACTTCCACTTTTATACAAAATTGTATAAAGATAACAACATTGTGATATTTTGAATTTAAAGCTGATTTCGAATTGACATAAAAAGATTTTTTTGCATGATAAAAAAATTATCAGTACTTTGAATTTTCTAATTAATAAACATTCTTGATAAAATTAGTAATATTTCATAAAATATTGACACATTTAAGGAACTAAATGTTACTGAATAATAAATAATTGTATTATATATACATATCTAATTTGAAATGTATAGTTCACATATATGTAAAATTTAATAAAATGTAAGTTACATACATACTAATATAACATTGACTGCTTTTTTGTTCTCGATATTCATTCCTTTAATTTACCATACTTTAGTAACTTTTACTTTTTTATGTTAAAAAGTACGTACTTAAGTACTTACGTATTCAGAAATTTTATTTGACTATATTCAATTAGAACTGTGTAACTAATTTACACGATATATTGACTAAAATTGTTTCAAACAAATAAAGTGGTGTGTGATAGTGCGCATGTTTTGGGTAGCAGCATGATCTCAAAACATATTAGTGATTCTAATTCGTAACATTTCCTACGATAAAAATTTAACATTTAGAAGTGAAGCAACATAATTAAATTGCACTTGTCACAAAGATGGAAGTAGTTAGGAGTGTATGGAGAAAACCTCTTTTAATATACAAAGTTGGAATGCAGGTATCTTTGCGAAATAGGTACATGGTGAGATTGATATAACCTAAACTTCATTTTATATTTTCTATAACATCTTTTGTTCAAGTCAATTTGAACAAGTAACACGTTATTGTAACAATTTTTTTGTCGTATCTATTGTAATATTTTTATTGACACGTAAATCTACAATATTCGTTGGTACTTCAACCTGTTTTATGGCATACTATTAGTTTTAATTTACCGGTATTTTTTTCATTTCCTTATTAAATGTTTTATTTTGCACAATGCTCACATAATATTACTCAGCATCCCGTAATTCATCTCTTCCTTGCATGTTGTAAATATTCGTTGTATGTAGGTATTGCTATAATTTAATGATTTACAAAAAAATAAACTGTAAAAAATTCTATTTTTTAAAACATAAAAAATTTTCTATAATTTTTTAAATCTGCTTCATTTGTTATACTTTCTTCTTCTTTCTGCCTTAATGTAGTTATAAAACAAGAAACAGTTCTTGTCAATTTTATAATGTGGAGAGATACTATAGAATTAATAATTACTTTTGTCTGGGATCATTTTTGGAAGAAAACAATCTACATAACTATTGTAAATACTTAGTAAATTATTTTGTTTTCTATAATCTTAATTATTGTTGTATTTATTATACTTATTAGGATACAATTGGTAATAACTTTTACAAGATGCATATGTTTAAAAGTAATATTAATCTTCGATACCTAAATTACAGTGGCAGTTCCACATCAAAACTAACAAGAAACGATATTTCTGCACAAGATGATGATGCAAGGATAACAACTCCAGACATAGATTTAAATGTAAAAAATGATGTAACATTCAATGCACTTGTTTCAACTGAAGAGTTATTGGCACAAATAGGACTAGCACGAGAGTTTGCAAGTGATGGCAAAGTTGAGCATCCATATGTTGATAAATTGAAAAGGGTACAAATGATTTTATTTGATTTAAGCCACGCTATATCCAAATCAGTGCCTGGAGAAAGCAAATCATTTGAAAGTAAACATATTAGTGATTTGGAAGAATGGATATCAGAATATGCAAATCAATTGCCGCCGCAGGAAACCTATATCATTCCGGTAACTACAAAATACTTTTACATTTTCATTGACATTGTCAGATAATTATATTAAATGTTTTTTTAATGAATCTTGTTGTTATTAGAATTTATAAAATTTCAATAATTCATTGACACAGCATTGTATGACATTTTACTTAAGCATATCCATATTTAAATTGCTATGTTATGATTTTTATAATTAAGCTAGACTCTATTAAATTAGATTGATATTACAATTATATAAAACTCAACAACTCTGGTAATAACACGATTCATGACAGTATTGTGTATCTGTATTTGACTTAAAAAATTTGTAATAGGGTGGTGGTAAAGCTTGCTCTACACTACATTCAGCAAAAGCAATATGTAAACGTGTAGAAAGGAACGTTGCATCGCTGGTACAAGATGGTTTATTGAATAAAGAAGCACAAATATATTTAAATAAATTACAAAACTTTTTACTAACAACATCACGCATTGCAGCCAAGTGCGATCAACGTACAGAAAATATATATATTCCTAGAGCCGAACTTAATGAAAACAAATAAATGTGATGTCATGTCATAAGCATCACATTTGACACAGTAATGTTCCATTGAGAAATAATACAAGCAGAATATATATGCAGAAATTTCCAGTAATATGGTTATAATCGGATATGTTTTCAATGCATTAATATGTTGTAAATAATTTTCAATTGAATTACATGTGTCAGTTACTTATTGTATTGTTGTACTATTATATAAAAACTGTATATAATAATTACGTTCTGTATGAAGTAGCTGTTACATAAAATTTTTTAATAAATTATAACAGTAAGATGCAGCCTTCAATTGCAATGAAAATATCATATCTCCTTAAATATAGTTGTTTAAAAAAATAATTATTAACAAAAGCATTTTCGCTTTATGATTCCATTAATTTTTCATAATCAATTGCATTGTTTTGTTTAAACAAATTTACTTACCAGCATTCATAAATAATTATAAATTATACTATTTTTGTACACATCACTGATTACTTAGTCATAAATTTAACATTTTGTACCAAGTTTTATTAAGTAACAGTTGAACGATTGTAAATAAATGTATACTTGAATGAAATAAGAGATATTAAAAAGAAATTAAATTTATTAAACATGTAGAGGGTTATGGATTATAACATTAACAACATTTAAGTGCATTTATAATTTATTCTAAGATTTCATCTCCTTCAATAACTTCCTTCAAATTAAGCAATTCTAAAAATCCAGAACCTTTAGTTTCAGACCTTACCAGTTCATCTATTTCTCTGTATTGGCCAGGATCAATTAGGCACACTAAATTTAATGTTCCATTATCCCAATTCTCATTCTCTAACTTTGGAGCTAGCTTAATTATTTTATCTCTTATTTTCCTTGCCTCTTTACTTGTAACTGCAACTCTTATTCTCATTTGTGCTCGTTCTAGTGGCATTGTAGCTTTTAATTGAGGGATAACATCCAAAGCTTGTTGTTTTGCATTCCGATTTGGCTTTACAGAGAAATGAACATCTTTCATAGCTTTCTCTATCATTGTGACTGTGTACGGGCGTTTGGTTTCTGGATTTACACATTTATCAGCAACAGTTGTCGCAATATCTTTAAACATAGAATCTAGCGCGGAGTGTCTTTCTTTATCCGAAACTTGTAGTTCTCCTTTAGTAAGAATCAATTTACAAATTTCAGTTTGATTATCTGTACCGAAAGCTTTTATAATGTCTTCTTTCTTTGCAACTTGTCCTTTTGAAACATTTATGAAAACCGTGTGTGTTTGTAGAACTTCATCAATGTCTTTTTCTCTGAAATATAATACAGTTACTATAAAGTATTACTATAAAGTAATCACGAAGGAATTAAAGGAAGTTTAAGATCTTAATATATGACAGCTACTGATACGTTATCAAAACGATTACTAGTTTATAGGTTAGACTATGTTGCAACACAAAGTGCAATGTATATTTTCGTTCCAGAAGGTCATTTAAAACTTACAATTTATTCCTCCACGAAACAACTTTATTTCTGTAACAGGCAATCTCAAATCGTTTCCCTGCCTTTTTTATTCGCACCACGGCAACATTGGTTAATCTTATTTGATTCGTTGGCGTAAAAATCATCGACATTTTTCGTATTTAATAAAAATCGAACAGCAATTAATTCTAAATCTAACATGTGCATTCACTTCCTTCTCTACAGCACATGTGACCGTGAATATGGTTTCTCTGAACGGAGGAATCCTTCAGCGAATGTACACTTTACGCAGTTACAGTCAAACGTGTGACAGACATAGTGCTTATTGTTGTATGTATACTTTCTACGGCTAAGAAGATACGAGGGCAGCAAAGGGGCAAGAGATGACTCTACTTGTTTATAATCTGATTTGTTGACATTGGCATTTCGACCAATAGGAAAATAATGCGTGCCTAATAACCAATCAGACTCGCATTCCTTCCAGGTGACTTTTTTCGAGCCGCGAAAAGTAGATAAAATCAAATGCCGCGGAATTAATTATTACCTAAATGTCAAGTAATAGGCGCTAAAATCCGCGGTTCATTACACGAGTGTCGACTATAGTTGGCAATCGTATCCACAGGTTCTCGCGTGGATGCCGACTATAATCGGTGCCGAATAAATTATAATTTCTTGCATTTTAATATTACCTGTTTCCTCAATCTATTTTCATCGTTAAAAAATATTTTAAATACCATTTAATGCAAAGATCAAATATTTTATTTGATGTTTCAAATTATCAAAATAAAAATATTTTATTTACGGAAATTTGAATTATTTGAATTGTAGAATAACGATTATTTAAAATAGTATTTGAAATATTTTTTCCTCAAAATTTACTAGCAAAGTGTATTCGTTGTAACTCTAGCTCGACCCTCCACCATCGCACGCATTGTCGCTATTGGCCGAAGAATCGTATTAGAGTTAGAACGAATACACTTTGCTACCATCATCTGGCGAAAACGATTTACAATCGAATCATCGATACACAACTTTCCTCGCAGTATCGATAGGTACATTTGAAATACTTTGCTTTTCATATGAATTTTAAGGGACCTGTCACCTGGAAGTGTATTTTACAGTTCTATATTTATAAGTATCCTTCATTTTGAACGATATTCATTTAAGTGAACGTTCGATTTGTTAGGTAAACAGAAACATGTTTCTTCGTGAAGTGAAGTTAATTTTGAAAAGTTCATATATCTTATTTACGATTAAAACGAATGTGTACCTGCATACGTACATACACACATATATTTTACGTTCGATATAGTTATTGTTTGCTTAAGTTTCGTTAATTTTCATCATTATTTCCTTGTATATAAATATATAAAGTTTAACTGAAGTTTCTGTAAAAATAAACACGACAGTCAAAATATGATTTGGTTTACTGTCTAAAAATAATTTTGTTTAATTTTGTTTGTAACGCCGTATCATGATTCCAATTATTTATCACAATATTTTGAGTTTCACACTACTAACCGAAACATTGATATCGGAAAAAATAGCTGGTAATGATGTCGTCGTACGATAAGTAGAATCGAAGGGTGCGCATGCCATGGTTGTACGCATGCGCAAACCGCCGCTACATTAGACTGTATCAAACATGGCTGCCGCGTGCGTGATGCCGTTGGAAGCGCGTAAAAAATGATTGTTTTTTCGTGGCTCGAAGGACACGATCGTTTGTACGTGTGTGTATAGTGGCAGTGAGTGCTATCTCCAGCATTTAGACAACGTGGGAGGCCATTATCATGGCGTTGGTCACCGTGCAGCGATCTCCTAGTGTGTCCAATTCCCCGCAGAGTTCGGTGAGTTTTGACTCTTTCTGCGTCTTTTCCTAGCACCTGCTGTCAATTTCCGTCACGAACACACTGTTCCGAACCGTTCCCCTCCGACCAGTCGATGTGCTGGATTCGAAACACGTTGCGTACTGGTTAGCGTTAGTTCGGAGTGCCCTTCCTTATTTGGTGGTGCATTGACAGCCGAACGTGGAAGGGAAACGAGGAGATTGAAACCTCTCCCTCCTGTATTTACAGTGACAGTAAACAACAAGCGAGAATGCTCGTGTCATTCGAAAAATTCGTACTACACTAAACGCTGGTTTGTTTTGATGTTTCCCTCCTGCGGTTGGCGGTCACGACTCTAGGCGAGGCTGCACGACTTCGCGGTCAATCGTCAGTTCGCTATCTAATCCATTCGGAAGTGGTACGTTTTTCTGTTACCGGCTATCTTTCCACGATATTCCTCAATTTTTTTTATATTGCAACGTGATACGATTGTTTCATCAATTATTTCTCTGTTTCACAGTTTCTTACGTTACGCGTTTCTACCCCATGGCTGTCAATTCAGTTCGAACCTGGAATTGCATCGAACAGTTTCCAACCGCTCCAACATTGTTTTTACCAACTGTTTATTAACTCCTGTTTATTGCCTAGAGTCTATATTATGTTGCGATTTCTTATCAAACTTTTATGTTACCAAAATTTTGAAAATTTGTTAATGTTACAATTGTAACAGAATTAATGTTATAGGCACTCGAGGCAGTATAATTGGTTTATTGAAAGTTTAAAAAAATCCAAACACATGTCCTCGTAGATCTGTTCATGTTCAAACTATTTATTTAAATTTGAAATAGTTCGCGCAATAACTTTGTATTTAAATCTTTTATTTACTTTTCGTGGTATGTTTATACTCGATTAATTCGAGTCATAGTCTTTTTTAGTTAATGTTGAAATTGGTTCGGGTTACCCTGATTTTTGAATTCGTGCAGCATTGCTTCGCACGCTTTTTCACGCGACGTCGTGTGTGGATATTTACAAGTTGAAAGTTTCGTTATTCGGTCACTGGAATAATTGGAATTCTTGGTGAAAATTCAATGTCTGGTTATTTAGTTGTTACACGTATGCCGGTGTGCGAGTCTCACGAAAGGAACGACGTTTTTCACTTTCGCCTGTTGGTTGCATTCGATAATCGACTCGATTGTGTTCCCGCTGAATCGATGGCTAATTCGAAATGAACGTTTTGTATAATAGACGGCAATTTTTTTTCATCCATCGATTGCGAATATCCATGTTTTGTTTCTGTTTCTTTTAATAGAAAATTCACCCTTTCGCAAGAAGATTGTCGAGGCGCCATTATGGGGTCATTGAAAAGATCAAGCGATGACTATAGTACGTGTAATCGAGGGAGATGTAGGAAATACTTGCAAAAACAAAGACCAAGAAAAAGACACGGATTTGAAAAATTTGGTGCGGCAATAAGTTATGCGTTTTTGGTTCAATTTTAAAAATATACAAGAGTCGCTGTTTGAGTCGTACGAAAAACATTAGTGAAGAAATTATTAATGTTTTGGATGTACTTTTTATCTGTATTAAATTTTATACAAATATATTAATATTTTCAGAGATATCAGCTATTTGTTGGACAATGGAAAATGAAATTTGAGAACGAAAACCGAGAATACTCCCTTAAGAGAAGCTCTCGATAGAAAATTCACCCTTGTGCGATAAGATTGCTGACGCCGGAATGCCGTGGCGGTCTACCGTTTGTTCGTGGGACTTGCACACAGGCATACTAACTCCGCGCGACCACAGTTTAGATCCATCCCGATGCTAGAACGGCGAAAGGGAGTCGAAAAAGAGAGCGAAAGGAACACGTGGATTCCATTATATCTCTGCACTCCGTAAACTAGATCCATGACGAGAACGTTTTCTCCGTCGAGCAAAATGATTCAGTTGAAACAAAAGAGCGTGGCTCTCTGACTGCCACCCTCGATTCGCCCTCGCCCTCGTTCCACGTTCACGTTCACGTTCCCGGTTTCCTTGTTTGACGGGAAACGACTTTCCGAATGACAAGTTATACGTACTTCGCAAACGCCGAGGTGCAAGGTCACGAGCGAGCGCGGTCAAGTTGATGCACGGGTCATTAATTAATTAATTAACAAAACCGTTGTGCCCTGGCAATACTAGGCAATCTTTAGCGAACGGTCCGGTAACTAATAGTAACAAAACTGCAATGACATGAGCCACTCATTTGCCAAATCGATTAATTCCTCAAAGTAAATAGAAGAGAGTTGATAAAGTAACGGACAGCTGGAGTTATAAACAAATTGGCCATTCAGTGGTATTAAGGAAAATTGTTATTCGAAATGTTAAATATAATATAAAGTAAATCGAGAAACCTTGATCATTTTTAAACAAATTCTTTACTATTCCCTTGGCGTGCGAAATGTTCAGCAACAGGTGAGAGGAAATCAGAGAATGAATTTTTATAATAATACAAAATGAACATTACAAGTAAAGAAATTTCAGCTCTGTTTTCAATTTGTTAACAAGATCACGTTCACCGTTAGATGTGCTTGAAGTTATTGATGGATCAGGGTGATTTTCGATTGTTAATAACTTAATGTTAAACCTAATTCTGTAAATAATATTTCTGTATTTTTTATTTTTATTTTTGAATTGCAAGCCCAATTACAATAATACAGAATACTCTTATTGATGCCGTGTATGAATACTTTCTGTAGTTAATTTTCTTATCTTAGCATTGCACGTGTTCAATTCTTCTGTTATCTCCTCAGAAGTCCCGATGAGCTTCCTATGTCCCAATCAGCGTTGCCAATATCTTGAACAATGCATACACAGAATTAATGAGAAGACTGTATACACGCTGATAGAGTTCTACGCTCGAACGATGAAAAATCGAATCACTTTTGCAGTTGCACAAAACCTAATCCTGACATTTCAATGCAATGAGATATGTCGAGGGATGACTAACTCCGGAGACCATTGAACGGGGGAGTCGAAAAAGGGTCGATGTTTCCCAGCATGCACTTTGCATATACTGAATACTCCGTGGTCTACGAAGTGCACTCACCGAAAGGGTAGTTGCATTTTTCTAGCGCGTCCAGAGGGGACGGATTCGTCGAAGAACACAGGGGCTATTGATTTTAAGGGCCCCTTTTCTGCCTAATGTGCACGACACTGGGATATTTTCAGCACTTGTGCTGATTTCCTAATAAACAAATTACTAAAAATCATTTGCACATCTTACTTTCTTTCTCGTAACTAGATTGAGGATTCCATTCGCGATGAAAGGAGATTTTGGAAATATTTATGGAGATTTATGGATATTTGGGAAATATTTTGTCCAGCTATCAATGCAGAACATTTTGATTTTGCGTATAGATCCATAGTTTACTTACTACTTTTACTTATCTTTTTAACTGTTTTTACATCTGTTTGTGGAATCTGATAATGATCAAATTTATTACCGTGTGTACAACCAAATGAGCCAGATATTCCAAGAATTTAATTTTTCAGTATATATCTTAATATATGTGTTGCCAATAAAATTAGTTCATCGCTGACCAATCGCTTCGCTCGTTCGAAAAGTTAAATATCCAGGATTCAATGAAAATTTTTGGGATTATTTCGCTTTCTAGGAAATCAGAGTTTCGAGAAAACAAATTGTACGTGAAAATGTGGGAGCTTCGCTCTCATTTTCCGCTTCTGTCTCTATAGCCTTTACTTTTGCTGACGTCCTGACACGGTGCTTTAACATTCGAGTTTAATCCGGGAACGCGAGGCATCCCGCAATGACCCACGAAAGGCAAGTGGTTGGCATAACGCGTAGAATCGTTTAACAAAGACAGCCTTAACAGGTGCTTCGGCTGGCGGCATTCTGCCTTTTTTTAGTGCGCACACTCCTGTGTGCATCGGACACGTGTATGTGCACGTGTAGCTTCATTCAGCCACGTCGTCACGTACTTTATTGATAATAGGCGCACTGTATTTTCTTCTCCACACCTCCTGAACGCGGAGCTGCTTCCATGCGTTCGCTTTAATATTCATTTCACATCTAACCCTCCGTCTGCAATCTTATTTTTACTGACGTCGCATACTTCTGCGTACTTGGCCGTACAAGTCCACGCAGTTCCTCTCGTCTATTTGTGTTTTAAACGATCCCCAAAAATTCTTCAACGATCTTACACGTTTCTAAAACCTCATTAATTTTTTTATCACAGCAAGAGGATTTTCCGGAATTGAACTTTCAAAATGTCGATTCTTTCTGCATTTTCTTCAAGTATAATCTGGGCATGTACACAAAAAGATTCGTTTGAATTTCATCCCATTTTCTATCAATTATCTTCGTAACGAGGAATGTGCGAATAAAAGATGTGATATCTCAAACGATTATTGCATAAAGTTCTACAACCGAGGAAAAATCGGCGACAACAAAAAGCAAGCAATAATTCACTGTTATTGCTAGAAATTATGCCGATAATAAAAACGTAATTGATCGCGATGATCATTCGAACAATCGGTAGATCTTTATTCAAATTACTATAAATCGGACGTCGTTTGCATCCTTTTGAAATGACGGAACGATTCTACTGGCAATCAATTTTTATTAATCACGTTCGTGCGTTTTTGCAGGATTCAGGTGCTGGCGCGCCGACAGACGATGACGAAGCTGCGAGGAGCTGTAAAAGGTAAGTTCGAATAAAAATAATTTTGCATAATGCCGTCGTGCCTGCTTAGTTTCAACCTTTCATTAAGCAGAGCCGATCGAACAGCTTAATCAAATTCAACTATCGAATTATAGCTGCATTTTTCTTACCAGCATACTTATGCAAATGAAATTTTTCTGCTCGAACGTTCGAGCTATGTATTGCTGGGAGAAAAACGATTGTGAGCCTTATGCATAGTAAGACAAAGGTCGTGATAAGTACCATTTTATTAACACATAACAATCTGTTTGTACTTTCGAAGATACGCTAATAAATACTGGGATGCAGTCATGCTAGAAAGTTGCTTCAGGAGACAATACAGTGATTTCTCTCTATATATGTCGCCAATGCCTGGGGGATAAACGTCGCGGAATCATTCCCACTATCGTTGTACCCCGAAGTGCGAGAGGTCTCCTATACCCTAGTAGCACAAAATATTGTATACACATTCATATAATATTAAAAAGAGATTCAATCTTTTTTTAATATTCAAATATACATGCAATATTTATTTTATTATACGTAACAAATATTTCTTTTTAAATATTCAGGAAATATCTATGTCATGTTACGAGAAAAATATTTTTTTCTAAATATTAAATGAATCTATTTCATATTGGAAGTAGAATATTTTGGTAATTATTTACATTAGGGGCTTCCTCACCGATTTTGATGATCTTGAAATATGTTGTCAAGGTCATCATTATGAACAACTTTTTCCTATACATGTTACCGCCGCTCAACTTTAGTTTCCGAGATATTCGCAAAAAAGTTTTAACATCTCAAAAAGTGATCGGAGTAGGTATGGGTTAGAATTGAAGTTGCAAAATAAGAAAGAAAACCTTGCATCCAATATTCTACATGCGAATAATAAAATATAATACTAATGTACTGCAAACTACATTATAAAATACTAATGTAAAGTGTACTTACTTCTGAATCTTCTGTATCTCCATCGGATCCACAGCACACAATTGTTGACTCACGAGAATAGATCGGAATAATTGAACAACAATCACTAAACAACACTCACAACACACACACACAACACACTTAACGAAATAGTGACAGCAGACGAGAAGATGTTACTCCGACCACGAATAAAATAATACTGAGATTTTAACCGTCCCCCTCCCACGGACGTGTGATACGAAAACAGGGAATTCCGGGAAATAGGGCCGGCGCCCCGCCATAATTTTTTTACCTTGGTTTTGTATCTAGTGTTTATTGACGCTCAGCGTCTAACCTTCCTATGATAACCTGACCGTACCACCTGCGTGGAAGGGATCATTGTTAAAATCGCAGTATTATTTTGTTCGTGGTCGGAGTGAAATCTTCTCGTTCGTTGTCACGATTTTATAAAATGTGTTGTGTGCGTGTATTGTTTAGTGATTGTTGTTCAATTATTCGGATCTATTCTCGTGAGTCAACAATTGTGTGCTGTGGATCCGACGGAGGTACAGAAGATTCAGACGTAAGTACACTTTACATTAGTATTTTATAATGTAAGATTAGTATTCGTATGTGGAACATTGGATACAAGGTTTTCTATCATATTTTGCAACGTATATTAACGATCATTAATGATTTGGTATATAGTATAGTTTAATGTGGTTCAAATAAGATACTACTTTAAATCAAATATTTTTATTTTGATAACCACAAAGATAAAATGAAATATTTTTATTTTGTATTTCAAATATTTCCTTGCAATAAAAATAAGTTGAGCAAGTAGTTAATATTATAAATCATAATTTTTAACATGAGAAGCTATAATAGTTAGCAAAGTATTATGTGTAGTTTAATTACGAATATGTAAGATGTTGATAAACAGACTACAATATCGTAATAACATTACAGGCAACAAAATATCATAAAAATATAAGTTACAAGTAATACATATTCATAGTTTCTAATTTTTGTTATAATTTGAAACTTCTTAAATTTGAAAATTTTATTGAATGTTTTTTAAATATTGAATTTATATTTTTCAAATATTGAATTCACATTTTTTTAATATTTACTTTATACTTTTTAAATATCTAGTTTATATCCTCCGAGTATTTAGCTTATATTTTTTAAACATTCAATTTATATTTCTTGTACATGTATACAATATTCAGATCCAATATTTGTGTGCTACTAGGGTACGATACACGACGCTAGCAAGACACGTTTTGCTGACATATATCGAGAACTCGCTGTATTCTGCTCTTGCCACAGCCATGAACGATGATCCCTCATCTGTATTCGTTGCGATTGTTTGCAGAAAATGCTGATCGCATTCTGCGCGATTATTCGAGGTTAAGATCATTTTTTTGGCTTGATGAAAATGTTAATGGTCGTCAGCTGTGAGTTGTTTCCTTGTTAGCGCGAACGTGCTCGATGCGAACCGTTAGTTAATGAATCATGACACATGTATTTGTGTCCAAGTAGTCTACACGTACGCTAGCTGACGCGAAAACCGTGCGGTTATCACAAGGACAGAGGTGCGGAGCTAATTCGAAGCCGTTTGCTCGCGGTACTGATCATCTGTAACTCGGATTTTCTACCGAATTCGATTAATTACGCGCCGCCTAATTGTAAGGCTCGTAAGCGGCGTCCTCGCCCGTTCTCAGGAAATCATTTTCGAACAGAGAACTGTTACTTAATCAAGCAGACGCGGCGAGTTCCTTTCTGGGAAAGGACTCGCGCGTCTTCGCGACTTCCTCCTGCCGGCAATAATTCAATTAAACCTGGCTCCTCCGCGCGAGGAAAGTCTCATGCGAACTTCCTCGAGCCCCTGGGATGTAAACATTCACTAATTTGCAGGAAGTCTGAACGACCGACTATTTTCTTACCTTAATCGCTCGACTTTCTACATCGCCGCTTGCGTAATCCGTATAAATCTGGACGACGTAATCGAACGATCCCCTCGCGGAATCGGGAAAAACTCCGGAAATTAACATCACTCTTTAGTCGGAGGAGCAAAACACGCTTTCACAATTTCGTCCACGGAAATTGTCTTTTCGGGTCTCCCCCGCTGACGTACGAATCACCGCGCAGCGGGCCGTTCCTACAAAATATCTGGAATTCATTAAAAAAAAGTTCCTCGTCATGAAATAAGTTAAAACCAGATCTTTTCGTAAGGACACAGACTTGTATCTGATCTCGTTTGTTAAACGAATAACAGTCAAGTTCAAGTCTCTCAGAGCAATTTATCAGTTTTTTCACATCTCTACTGTAAATGTCATGTCCTGTTTCTAGGCGAATATTTTAGTATTCATTTATTTCTACTAAAATACTTTCTTACCAATTAAGAATGGATTTAAACATTTTTTTTTCTTTTCTAAATTTGTATACTTTTACTTGTACCAAAGTCATAATTCACTGGTACACCATCGCGTGAAATAATATTCGATATTCTTTACACTGGACTAAGCGGGAAATATACATTTTATTGGTATCCACAACAACAATAATGGTAAAAAAATACACGTAGCAGTGAACGTGTTTCCGTTTCTAAAGATTTCGCTAGTTCAAGCACGTTCTCGCTGAGAAGAGATGCGTGTCCGTTTCGACAGAAGTCGCTCGTATTACTTATGTCACAAACGATCCAAGAAAGTTTTTCTCTGGAAACGACAAAACCACGTAGAAAGCCGATTCCGTTTCAGTTTCGAGTAACGGGTACCCGTGACGGACGCTAATAAGTTTGTGGTCGGGTTTTGAATTGACGGCAGGTCATACGGAACGTGAAAGTGCACCGCAATCGCTGTTGTCGGGACATCGGGGAGCCTCGTCGTGCCCGATTCAGGTGAAATTCTATTTCTTTGTGCGGAATGCAGGACATTTTGCTGCTGACTTTCCTGAACACTCCAGAACCAGACGACAACTAGAAATCAGCCCTTGTTTCTTCTTAAATTCAATTCGTTTCATCTTGACCCTATTTCTTGTCTTTTTTTTTATCTTGAAATAAAAATTACTTGAATACTATATGCTGTATAAAAAAATAGTTCAGACAAGAAGTGAATGGTTTTTAGGGGGTCACAATCTGGTGTAAGTAGTTTCTTCATAGACGGGCGCGTGAAGATCACACGAAGATGATATTGATTCTTTACGAAAAAGTATGGAGCTGTCTATGTTAAAAAATTATTATTTTAGGAGATACGATCAGAATGCTAAAGAATGTTCATGCTATTGTTTCAATGTGTATTCGTGCTTTGGTATGACCACTTTTCAGACTCTGAAAGCAATCCAATGTATTTTTATACGCTATTTTATACACTAGAAATAGGTTTGTTTGTGATTGCTTCAGAGAACTATAGAAACAGTTCGACTTATTCGTTTCCGGTTTGCAGAACGTTAGGAACAACTTGGATTATTTGTCCCTGCTTTGTAGGATTCTCGATGCAGGCTGATTTATTTCTCCCTACTTCACAGGACTCCGGGAATAGTCGAATTTATTTTCCCTTGCTTTGTGAAAGTTTAGGGCCAGTCTAATTTATTTGTTCTTGCTTCGCAGGGCTTTAGAAACAGTCCAACATATTTGTCTTTGTCTTGCAGGAGTTTAGAACCGGCTAATTTATTTAGTCTCGCTTCGAAGGACTTTAGAAACACACTCATGCTGATTTATGTTTACTTTCCGATATTATAAAAACAAGATCAATATCCAACCACTTGAGAACCTTCGAAAGTCGATTGAAAATTAATTAATAGTCTTTAATTATTTTGTATTTCGTATATATTTCGTATTTTTCTGCATAACATTGTATACAATTAGAATACTATGACTTTGAGATGATAATGAACTGAATGAAACGATATTGTTTTTGTTTCGATTTTACCAATTAAAAAATGACTTGCTGTTCTTTGTTAAAGAAAAACCACTTTAAAATATTGTTTTTGGACAAATAAAAAGCCACGAGGAATTAGTTCTCTAATTGTCTCTTAGGGATGTAACTCATTTTGAGGGATAGGTAAAGCCGTGGATTAGTTGAAATAATTTCATATTAATAAAAATAGTATTAAAAGTAGTGTGCAACAAAAGGCTAACTAAGATTGGATGAATGATTGACTCATGAATGACCAGGACCGTAAGATAATACAATCATTGGCAATCATTGTAAAATGAGTCTGCTTTTTATAGCCTGGAGAGTGAAAAATAACCGATTTATCTGTCAGTGTTCGGTTTGGTAATTGCACTGACAACTCGGTAGCAAAAGTAACAGCACAAAACCCCGAGACCGTCCAATCAGAACGCCCTTGTAGAACGAGCTGGCAAATAATTCGGTAAATCATGACACCGTCGCGTCGTCGATTCCAGCGGGATAGGAGAAATCTCGGAGAGCAAAAAAAAAGCGGTTGAATCGCTCGGCGATTCTTTGTCGGGTACCTGCGGGAATGATTGCGTTGAAGTATTCATCGGTTTTCACTTTTAACGTTCATTGTACCCGCGCGCGAGTATCAGGTGAAAAGGAGAAACATAGGCTGACAATGAGAAGAATTCTGACGACCCGTCTGGACACCGAAGCCTGCCAAGGTAGTCCACCTTGAACGGAATTCTCGGTCGTACGTAAATTTCACTAACAAAGAGCCGTGACTCCGTCAAGAATAATGGCCGGACGTTGCATGTCTTTTCCTTCGTTAACGATACCGCTCGGATAATATCGATGCCATTTTATACGAGTTAAACAGGCACAGATTCGAGACGGAATTTCAACTGCTGCATTCTTTCGCTTCGAATCAACGCGATTTCGAGAACCGGCGCTTCTTTACAATTAACACCAGAACTACCAAGCAGTGAATGCAACTAGCGTACATTGCCTTATAACAACAACAAAATTTTCTCATGAAAACATATTTACAATTTCGTTATTTTTGAAAGAAAAAATTAGGAGCATGTTATTTCGACTCATCCGATAGTTCTAGTGTTAAATGTAACAGTAAATCTTCTAAAACTGCAATTGAATATAAAATTCGTTTCGAATAAATTACTTACAAAATATTTTTTATACTAACTCAACTGAAGGGGATATTTATGTGGCTACGTTTGGATGGACACTACCACCCTGTACACCTTATCAACAGTTGCATTGTTGTATGTGCCTTAAAGAATTTATCTCGACGGCCTTGTACAGTGACTGCTCGATATATGTCAACAACACGGGTCTTGCCGGCGTCGTGTATCGTCTAGGAGACATACCCGAGCCGTGTTATGTTTACCGAGGCCTCCCGAGCTTCGTGGTCCCTCACGAGGTATACCCCCCGGTAGTGGGGATGATTTCGCTACGTTTATCCTCCAGGCCTTGGCGACATATATAGAGAAATCACTGTATTTATCCAGAATCAGTAAAAATGGATTAATCATTCATTGCTGAATATTTTTATTGATGAAGAAAGACGTTTCGTCCCGATAGGGTGTCCGAGTTAGGCGCTCGTGATTCTTCAACATTAATTGCTCCTTCCGTAAATGGTATCGTTGCCAGGAACAAGAAATGGGCTGTGCGTGCAGAAAACGCGTCGAGCAACGCCGAGATCGCTAAAAGCGGTCTCGTGTGAACCTACGTGAAAGAGACGAGACGAAACGGAACGAAACGAAACGAAACGAGACGCTATCGTGTTCAAGAGAGTTACATCTTGCGTATCTCATTGTGCTCGAGCATTTACGTAATCGAGGCTCTACAATGGCCGTAGCACTTTCTGTGCATTTCTTCTTCCTTTTTTGCTTGACACTTCATAGATCGCCTATGCGATTGTACGCGCACGGCAATTTCAAACGTACACATTATTTCTGCGATTGTGGTTGAACTTGTATTTACCTTGTTTGAAACGAACGCATTTTTGATAAAGGTGTACAATAAAAAACAAAATTATACTATTGCAACAGTATTTGTTTTCTCGTTTACTATTCACCCTCTGCACAAGGTGATTGGAGCACCTTTGTTGTTAATAATATTTTAGAAGAAGAAAGTTTCTGTCGATTGTGTGCCTATGTATTTTCAACATGCATATTTAATAGCAATGTTTCAAACAAATCGTCAATGTAAAGAAACGTCTTGGTAAAATTCACGTAACATAATAAAAGCAATTTGCTTGTAATCCTTGTCGATTAGCATTATTTTTGGAAATTTGAGGAAATAAAGGCTATACTTTGTTTTTATTAGATAAACAATCTTCTGAGCACACATCTTTCGATTTCATAACGTGAAAATTATTTAATCATCTGCGTGTGCTCTATCGGTTATATTTTACTCATTCCAACCCTTCGACGTAGGGGTCTGGGTCCATTTTGACCCAGAGTATCGAAGCCATAATTCGTTTACTCAATTTCGGACGATACGATCGAACAAGTAAAATGTTACGTTAGGATCCATGGAAGACCAATGGGCCTCCACGAACTATCTGAAAAATTAAATTCAAAAAGCTGATGAATAAATCTGAGAATTGTCCTAAGCAACATCAATTTTACACTTGTAGAAGAGGGAGAGTTCAGTCTCAGAGTTAATAAATCTCATTAGTATTTTATGACTTGCTTCTTGACGTCATACCATGTGCAATTTGAAAAATTGTCGAAAATTGATCGAAATAATTGTTAATGCATCACTTTAAGCGTAAATGTTCGAATGTTTTGGATTTCTCGGCGACTGTAGATGACTACATACGTTCGTGACTGCGTATTCATTGATTTTTTAGTTTGTAGCTCTCTTTCGGGGTCATTCACCTTCGACTGGTGAAGCCGCAGCTGCTGCTAGATTCTCCACTCTACTCTCTGTTTATCGCCCACTTGTCAATGGGCTCGGCAATCAGACGCTCAAAACACTTGCGATTTATGTTTCCATCGCAGACAGAGATTTTTCTCGTTGACCGTTCCGAAAGGTCAAGATTTCCTGGTGATCGCGGCTCGTACAGATGTCTGCCATCCGAAGGAGTCTCTCTACTTCCTGCAGGAGCAAGTATTCGCATGTCCGTGTTCATTCCTGCTACCCCAGACAGGAAACATTCGGTCAAAATCATGTATATGATTTTTAAATGAATTAAATAGGAATAACAGTGCAGTCTATACAGTGAAACCTGTTTTTGTGCGGTAGATAGGGACCGCATAAAAGGAATCGAATTTTCAAAATGCACATAATTCAATACTACTCGTTGTAGTTCAAAACGTGCATCTTCTTGTGAAGAGAACATTACAAAAAATTGCAAAGAAAAGGACCGCACAAAAACAGGTTTCACTGTATGCATATTAGACGAGTATGGTTCAAGAGCTGATGATTTTATAGAAGAATATTATTGATAGTGATAATTATTGAATAAAGGGTTCGCGCTAGCGAGTATATACATGTGGAAACAATTTTATCGATGTACAACGCACTTTGACCTTTGGTTTTGCATACTCCAAGTTACGATCTACGTACTATCATATCGTAGTTCATGGTGCTTTGTTTACACGCTGTCAGTGGAGCTCAAACTTCGCTTGCAGCAACATTGTTGTTGTTGAGCTGTGCGAATAGCGCAAACTTGGATAATTTAATTTTAAAGTAAAGGGAGGTATGGTAATATGAGAATATCGTAGCATCTGGATTTATGTAAAAAAAATAGGTAGTGGAAAATGTTACAACATCCAAAGGTCTGGAAAAATTGTGTATTAAAAATTCAGGTATAAAATTGGATAGGATAAATTTCCCTTTAAATTTAACGTAACTTCACCTTTATTTCGTCTCTAAAACTCTATTTTAAGAATTTTTAACTGCGCTTCAATCATTTAAGTCAAAAGGTATTGAGCAACAGCGAACGTATACTTGAATTTACATTGTCGATTTCGACTAACTAAGCTTGGGTGAATCATCTACTGTTCTTCTTCACGGATCAGCTATTAAGAGTCATTGTATTGCCTAACGGACGTTTTTTAATACCAATAAAAATTGTCCTAATGCTTTAGATATACGCACCTCGTTGTTGGGAAACTTTTATAGCTAAACAATGACATTTATTTAAAAACATTTACAAAAATTAACAATACTGTTGTATTATTCTCAACTCATTAAAATTATTCAGAAAATATCTTGAAGTTAGTGTAGACAATTTTTATTTTGCATACTTCCTATTGTACATTATATAAATCAAAATGTCCAACTCTAATCGTATAGTTGAATAATTAATTTAGATAACTCATTTCAGATGCAGATAAATATATGTAGATAGGAATTGACTTACGTTTCATTGCTATGTTATGTTTACGTTTATTGTCTTTACTCCAGACTAATGGCGAACAGCCATTGAACGCAGAATTTCCGTAACATCTCCATGAACAACAAATAAAAAGAAAAACTTACGTGTCCCGATTTATTTGACCGACACTGTACACGTCAATGGTAGCGTAAACAACAAAATACGTAACAAGTCTTTCAGAAGCGAACCAGTTTTCGGATTGTGCCTGATATTTACTGTAAAATTTCCGCACGAGTGGACGCTCAAACTAATGTTTATGCTTCATTAACTCATAAAAAAAACATTTTCTATAGACTACGTAAAAGAATTATAAGGCCAGGCCAGCTTCTGCTGCGAAGGTAGATTAAAGCAGTAGATTACGGGACATTAATAAACTGGTGGAATAATTGAGCAGTATATTTTGCTGTTCCTTTTATCATTGTTAATCTAAACGTTTACCTTCCTTTACCCTTTGCCTTATTATTCGACTGCGGATTTTGCGCATTTGTGACTATTAAAGAAAGGACGAACTTCGTGTTAGTTCTTATTTCTTGCAATTGAAAATTGGAGTGGTTGGTCGTTCAGAGAATTTATTCGCCAACCGGGGAAACGTTTCATGTTGCAAAAAGTGGAATTTAGTTGTACGATGTTCCAATGAGTCATTGCTTGCGACGATGAGACCACAACCTTCCAGTCAGGTGTTCCTTACAATGGTATGGACTACAGATTATACAGATTGGCGTGCAATGGATACTAAAATCCTTGGGAAATGATATCAACTGTCTAGGAATCCGATGATACCAACTCCGATCACGTTAACGACATATACAATATCTGTATCGAATATTTTTCATTTGAACGTACGCATCAGCTGTTACGTAGTTGTAACAATTCAATAATTACGAGACTCCAAGTTGCTCTTGTTCGAGTTCAATGTCACGTGCAAATGTAATGCGTGCTTTAACCTGTTTCGATCAGATTTACTTACAATTTTACTTACGTACCATATAATTGTCACATTATCGACGATTGCAATGGAAATCGATAAAACAGGGATTATTGGTGGTAAAGACAATGTCAAGTCGGACTCGACTTGCAAAGGGTTAAGTGTAGTATCCCATTCTAACAAAAAGATTAAAAGATTAACATAAAATTATGACCAGTATAAATCCATGGATTTAGGGTTCGTTCCAAAGAAAATCATTCGAGTGACGTATGACGGATTCTGCCGATTTTGGACTATAGTGCGCCCAGTGGTTCCTGTTCGGCATTCCGATGAGTTCTGGCGTTATCCCGAGGAGCAAACAAAACGCAGGACGAGAGTGTGGAGTCCGCGCATGCGCGGTCGAGTCGTATGCATACGGAACCGTAAACACAGGGCGGAAATGTGTTATGGTGCCATGGAACGCGTCCTTCCCACCGTTTTCCACGCTTTCCTCAATCGACCGAGTCGCGCGTTTCGGTCCGATCCAGTCTGGTCCAGTCCGGTAGGTTAGGTTAGGGTCGTCGCGGCGGTTTTGACGGACGTGAAGGGACGCGGCGTGGAGGGGGTAGTGGAACGACGCGAGAGGGGAGAGGGGGTAAGCGAACTCCCACCGTTGCTCGACTCGCTTCGCACTTCAGTCGCCTCGTGTACCTCGGAACGCGAGTGTTCGTTCGTATTTTGTGGTCCGCGGGTCCCGTTCCGTTCCCTCCGGTCGCTGGCCACGTTCTTCTACCTCGTTCCCGAATCGTGTGTTCTCTTTCTCTCTCACTCCCAACGTCTACCGAAATTCGAATTGTGTGTGTCCCGCCGTGATTCGATTCAGTGAGCCGCTCTTTACGATCCCTTCCTTATCGACCGTGTTGGCGGTGTGCACGAAATTTTCGGACGAGTCCCCCCGGGCCAGTCGCACGCTCCTCATTTCCCGAAATTGTGTAAAATGTTGCTGGTGGTAAAGGCGTCCGCGAGCAGCGAATCTGTGAGCAGTGCAGCCAGTGTTTAGTGATTTTTGGAACGAATCTCGTGTTCCGTGGTGACTCGTGAAAGAGGTTTACTCTCGCTGACCGCTTGCATGTGTTGACTTCATGGTCTTCGAGAGCGTCGAGAGGCGGAACCCGGGGTTCCTCCGCGAAGACGCTAGACACGGTTATATCCAATACATCAGGTAAGGTTATCTCTTGATTTTTATCGGATTTTTTCTTTTTTTTCCCCTATACGAATCGTGACCACGGAGGGACTGGCGATCTTGCGAGATGCGCGCGTCCGAGTGGCACACGGCATGCACGGCCATGTGAATAAGATAGTGTGTCATCGAGCGGGCATCGTGTGCTCTCGCGTATTGTTCTCGGGAAAGGAAATCGTTCGGAGAAGTATCGATATGTCAGTCGTGTATCGATAGCGATTGAAACCGCTGCGATCGGTCTTTGTTAAACCTGCGATTCACTGTGATGCGTTTGTTTACTTAGTTTAGCACTCTTTGTATCACTTTCCATTTTATTTGTTAATTGGCCGACTCGTTTTATGGCTATCTCGTAAAAATTGGGAAGATGGTCAACCGATTTTTCTACAAATACTTTCAAAACCTGTTCCCGCCAAAAGTTTTGGTTATTAATGGACGCTTTAAAATCCACTGCTTTCAAATTTATGTACGTCAGGGCTGTATAAATGGAGCGTGAGTAACGGAAGGCTGAAATCTAGATACCGATCATTTTTTAATGTACACTTAAGTCCAAGATAAATTATTTACTATATGCTACATCGCCAACTATAATCTCGCCGATTATAAGAGCATAATCAGGCAGTAAATCACACAATTTATAAGTAGCTACAGTTGATATTGGAATACTAATCTTATAGTCGGAATTTCAAATAAATATTTAACGCATAATCCGAATAACTTTTCTACCATATAAACTCATGGTAATTAAAAGTAATTAATAATGACGCGCAGTGAATTACATTTTTACGAGTATCATGTTACGAGTAAATTTCGGTTCTTTGTGCAAAATAAAAATTGTCTTTTAAAAATGAAAATGAAAAATTGTATTTTCTGTTTTAATAATTCTAATAAGCCGGAAATAATAATGTAAATGCCTTTTTAAATTTTTTTAATGTAACTGTTTTGTATTTGACCTATTCATTTTTGTCATGAACGCATAAAATCCGCAGTTACGGGCAAATATGTAGTGCAGTTGTTAAACAGTATATCTATGCAAATAAAAAAGAACAAATTCAACGTTTACGACCGCAGTTTTCTGTGACACAAAAGGCTCGAAATCTGAAATGCGTATTTACAAACGGATTTACGATTTGTTGACAGAAACCTCGAAATTATAGACGCGTATTCGAACTCCGTTGTTCAATTATTGACATTGGGGTTAAAGATATCGGTAAATGCAATTGTCAAGTTAACTCGGCCTCTCCGATTTGCAGATTAGATAACTCGCGTAAGGTAAACGATATTGAACAAGGTACTCTATCGTGTTTGAATAATGAGTTTTTGTTGCAAATATAAATATATGTCTTAGGTTATACCTGTGTAGGTATAATTAAAAAAACACAGTGCCGTGTACCTTATACACGGTGTCCTATTTTAATGCGCCTGTTTATCGGCAAGGTGGTTACCTTCCGTGTTAACTGACATAGAGCAACAGCTGCGCCCTTTATGCCGCTGCGACTTGAAAAGGGGACCCTCGAAAGCAATTATTTTTAAAAAGAGAGAACCACTGCGAGGGCCAGCTTTTGTACTGGTTTTGAATCTCTCACGGGGTAGCTGGCTCCAAACTCCTATTCTCACAGTATTGTAACACGTGTAGTGTAATAGAGATCTGTATCTGGTACCTTTAATTTTGTTAATCTTCATAATCTCTAGAAAATTTGATATTTCTTGGGAAATGAACATTGTTTGATAGAAAAGCGTATTCGTATGTGAAGACTGATGCTCTATGAAGGATTAACAAAGAGTTCAGGGGTTACCGTGTCGGAAATAAACATTGATTAGAAGGGAACGAGAAATTGTGTACTTTGCGCAATAGAGGTTTAAGTAGAACTGCTGCAAAACATCTAGTAATTACCGTGTCGCGGCAGACTATTATTGAAGGCAGTATTGAATGAAGCAGATAATAAGAAGGAATGGAACGGCAGAGAAAACTGAAGGTCCAGGAAATGTGAAAAGAAGTGTGCGATGGTATACAGGGTGTCCCAAAAACATTATACTTCCTTGAAAAGGGTAATTCCTAAGGTAACTGCACATTTCAAAGAAATAGATCTTGCAACGCACGAACAGCGATTGAACATTTTACAGTATTTCGTAAAATGTGAATTTTATGGTTTCACGAGCGAATTTAATGACATCGAGATTTCACTTTCGACTTGTCAATATTATTACAAAAGAAAAGACATTTTCAAGTGGCTCCTCTTTGTTGCAACGGATCTGACAAAATTTTATGTTGCATAAAATTTTGCCAAGTCTAGCGGTGAGAGTGTTATTAAAAATAACAATTCAATTTTACGTCCAACTAGTTTTACCATCGCATCGGTGTTCAGTCGATCATCGTTCCCTCTGAATTGTACAGCAATGCGGTGTTGCTTAGAGACGCGAACCACAACACGAAACAGGCACACGACTAGATAATAGTTAATCGAACCCCAGTGTTCGCTGGGTTACTAGAATTTACGGAACTACCGCAATTCCATTGTAATAGATAATTACAATAAAATTTAATCTTCTTCCTTCGCTGGAAATTCGCTACGAATTTTCTAAATTATATTTTTCAATTGAGTTATATTCTTTTAAGTTGAGCGATGTCAGTAACGAAATCATTTCATATTCTCACCTAACGGAGGAAACGGGAATTCGTGGATACAATTAAATTTTCACACGCGAAACATAGAGATAAATCAGTTTTTCTGATTTTTAGCAGTAATATATTATTACTAGATTTTATGCATTTGTGACAAAAATGGGTAGGCGTATTTTAAAACAGTAAAAACATTAGAAAATTTGAAAATGCTGTTCTATTATTTTCAATCTATTAAACATACTAAGAAAGTAAATAAATTTCTATTTCACTGCAGTCTGTTGCAATTCCGGTAGAAAAATTTTATTTTGCATAAAGATCCGCAGTCTATTACTGTTAGACTGTAAAATTACGTTTTCTCTAAACTTTTATAAGAAATTAGAGTTTCCTAATTTTCCTGCGCTTATGTTACTAGGATTCTCCACGAAGAGAATGAAAGAAATCTACAATAAGCTGCATAATCGATAAATGCAGTCCAAAAGCATGAGACTTCCGCCAAAAAAATTTCGGTACAGTCAAACCTGCTTTTGTGCGGTCCTTTTCTATGCGATTTTTTTTATGCGATTTTTCTTTATGCGGTATATGAATGCCAACGGTGTTGGCATTATGACACCCTTGTAATGTTCTCATCACAAGAAGATGTGCGTTTTGGACCACGACGAGTAGTATTGAATTATGTACATTTTGAAAATTTCTCCACGTTTAAAATAAGAAATTAATTTTTTTTTTTTTAATGTTTCCATGTGTAATTTAATTATTTACTTTGTTTGGAAAGCACTTTCTCGCTATTTCGTAGATGTTTGACATATTTTCTAAGTGAGACTTTTTTTTATGCGGTCCTTTTCCGCCACATAAAAAAATTTTCTTCAATTTGTTGTGGAAAATTATTTTTCATAGCTATTTATGAAGTTTCTGAATATTTTTTTTGTGTGGTTTCTTTTATGCGGTCCTTATCACAAAAACAGGTTTGACTGTGTTCTTAGTTTGTCCTAGTTCGGGCTAAAATTATTAAAATATAGGGCTGCAATGTTGCGTTCGAATGGAGGAGAATTTCCGAGTGGTCGAGAGCTGGTTTCAAAATGTCGAATTTTTGCAAGCGTTTCGAGCGCAGGTATTCAACCGCAGCACGGTGCATCGTCGACTGCGAACCCCAGAAGCTGGATTCGTCGATCTCGGTATACCTGATCGCGGCTCGAGGCTCTCGATTCTTCGGAGCAGGTAGAAACAGGCCGGGACATCTGTCGTCTCGTTTCGAGTAGGTCCAAAGAAGAGAATCGCGCGGTGAAACGAAGAGAACCGGTTCGGAGTTCAGCTGGTTTCCACGGGACAAAACTTGGAACGATGAGCACGTGTTCTCCTCGGAAGAGGGTAGGGCGAGCAAAGATGGAGAGCCGATCGACGCTCTGCTCTGCTCTGCTCTGCTCTGCTCTGCTCTGCTCTGCTCTGCTCCGCTCTGCTCGGCTCTGCTCGGCTCCGCTTCGCTCCGCGCGTCTTTGTTGTCTTGTGCATCTGCCGATGCATTTTTCCCCGTTTCGCCAGCGAATCCAAAGGCTTTGGAAGGTTGCCGCGATCGTTTGCACGCGTTTGTGTCTGCAGGTCGGTCGGTCGGTAGGCCAGAGCCGGTCTTTTGCGTTCACCGTTTCCGCTCTAGTTGGCCGGCTTCCAGTGGTTCGCTGGATATTCTTTCTTCTTCGAGCGAGACGCAATTTTCTCCGCGTTAAACGTCGCTTTTCCCGTTCATTGCTCATCGTTGCGTCACCGGGAATCACGGGCTCGGTGAAAGCGATCGTCCGTTCGATTCACGCCGAAGACAAATGGTAGCCGGTCTCCTCGGTGCTAGACGTGTTACGTCGGTGCGGTCTCGATTAACACTAAACCTATTTTGGCCATTTAATAAACTAAATGCCATTTTGGCACTCTAAAATAATAACTTCAAAATGAAACATTTCTTACGACCTCGAATATTGCCCTTCTATATATTTGTTTTCATGTTATACATATGAAAATTGTGCAATTTACTCGTACAATACTGAAATGTTTAGTAATTTATTAAATACAAACAAATATAATAATGCAAAAAATTCGAGTGCTAAGGGTTAATAAGTAAAAAGGTAACATTTGTGGCTTCAAATTGTAACAAAAATCAATTTGAATTTACACGGCTTTTATTAATTACACAAGTTTTAAACGAATTATAGAATAAGTGGAATTAATATACCTGTTCTTCTGCATCAATATTCTTGAAATAAATCTGTAATTTCTGGTACATTTGTTGCAAGTTGTCGCAGATGAATTTTTTTGCATTGTTTGTCAACTAATCATAGTTTACCAGAGTATAGTCGTGCAAGGTTCTAGGTCTATTAGGTTCCGGCTGAGATGTGCATGTTTATAGCTAAATTCCGGTGAAGAACCTGTGCTCACTTGAAAAAACTATAATTTTCGAAATGTAATAACAATTATTGGGTTGGCAACTAAGTAATTGCCGATTTCAGTTATAGATGAAACTATAACTTGACTCAGTTTTTGACCGAAAAGGATCAGACTTACTACGAGCGTGGAATTTTCAAGTTGTCAGAAAGATGGCAAAAGGTCATCGAACAAAATGGAAAATACATCATAGATTAAAGTTCATTCCAAGTAAAAAAAAAACTCTTATTTCATTGAACAAATCGGCAATTACTTAGTTGCCAACCCAATACTTGTTTCAAAATCGTTTGAATTCTAGAAGATGTAAGCTTTCGTATCGTCTAAACCCAACTCAGCTATTTCTAATAGTTTTCTTTTAAATTGCACTTGAATATTGAAAAAATCATGTGAAAGAAGACAATTTCACGTTCTTAATTTTTTCCTCGAACTTTGCCGGCGTTTACTTGTAGGATAATTCTAATACTTCAAGTAAGACTAAAGTATCTTATTTTTTAAGATTGTTTCAAGATTAAGATTTCATGTTTCAGGTTGTTAAAATGGAAATATTTTATTTCGCGATTCAGATTCTCCAAAATAGAAACATTCGATTTTGTAGTTTAGATTGTCAACATATCTTATTTATTTCAAAAACACTATTTTCTGAGCCAAATAAAATCTAAAATATTAAACGGTATTTGAAATGTTTATTTCGTCAAGTATCGCCCACCTCGTACGGCTGAAGTATTTAATGTGTTCTGATATTTGCGCAAATTTTGTTTATAAAGGTCATTGACGTAGTACGAATATAATATAAAGCAATAATATGATTATAGTAAGTGAATAATGTAAAAGATATATATTATTTCTGCCAGAAAAATATGTTCGACCGTGACAGGATTCGAACCTGCAATCTTCGGATCCGAAGTCCGACGCCTTATCCATTAGGCCACACGGTCAGTCTACTGTTGCTGCTGTATTTTTATATTTCAGTAGACTGCGGAAGCATTAAAGCGATTATAAGTTTGACGATTAGAATTTATTTTGTAACTTACTCAACCACTTTTTCATCGTGCGAACCATATCAGAACTTTTCATAACTATTACAGCAGTACGATAAAATAAAAGAGATATTAAATTTTCTCTTTAAAATCGGTTAATATACTTATTTTTTATTATTCGCTATGCTTTAAAAATTTTATAATTTATCCGAGTGAGTAAAACATTAAAAAATTTTTTAATACTGGCTCAGATAAAGGGATGTAACAAAGAACTTTTACTGTTTCTCTCGCGATTCCGACCAATTAAAATTTTTTTCTAATTTTTTACACCTCGTCTAATATACTAATCCTTTTAACTTCTCAAAAACACTCAAGATCTAATTTGAAAAAAGTTATGCTGATTCAAACAGTATGGATTCAGTTTTACTCTTCACTGTAATTAATATAGGCACAGTAATTGGGTCCCTTAGCCTAGATCTACAAAACACATATTTTAAATTTTCATTCCGGGCTCGAATAAAAAGTTGTAACAAGAGTCTTGTTAATTGTTTCATGTAATTCCTACCGATTGGAATTCTTCCAAAATCGTTAGTGCACGTCATTTAATAAATCAATACTTTTAATTGCTGGAAAAAATAGTCATGTGGTTTGGTCCAGTTTGGAAGAAGTTAATCGAATTTAGAGAGCGTTCGAATACTTTCGTCGGTTAGTTTATTCGGGAGCTACGTTTGCAATCGACCATGCTATTTACCAACACGGGTGGCAACCCGTAAACTCAGACTCCCTGATGCACAAACGTTGAGTACCGGTTCGTGGCACACTTTGGCGGGGTTATGCGAATTGTATTCTCCTCGTAAAGGTTTTCACTGTACATCAATGACAATTGCAGATGCGATCTTTGGTGCACGTTCACCGGTGTCGAGATGTTTCGCCGCGACCTACAGCCGCTTCGTGTCAAATGACATCATCTCTATTACCTCTATTTCTACTCCGTCTGTCAAGAAGACGTATCGCCTTAACAATATACGTGTGTAAAAGCTACCCTATCTTTTAAGGAAATTCTCTCGAGCCAACCGGAAGCTACTCGCTACTTCAAACGATCTTGAGCAGAAAGCGTTTATTACTTTATTATACCGTAATAAAATTTCCCCCGTTATCTGCAGCCCATTCTTATCTGCTCGATGGAATGTCTGTGCTGGGTCTCTAACATTGTTGGCCTTTCCATGTTACTAAGTCTTAATCCTCCCTGCGAACAGTAAACCTCTGATTAAAATCTCCCGTTTCTTCAACATTTGAAAAGCAGAATGTCAACAATTTTTATGACGGCATAACATCAGTTTTGATTGTCTAGATTTCTGGCGTTGAGACAGTTCGTAATAACGGTCGTATCTAGGTGAAAGTTAAATCACATAATTTATGAAACGATAAGATAATTAAACTATTTCAGTTTCTTCATGACAATAATGACTTTTCCCTAGAAGACCATGATAATACAAACGTGGTCATCTGAGAACTACAGTATAAACCAGTACTTTTGAGTTTCTGTAATTTTTAAAAAATCGATTTCACAGTCAAAAATTCAGGAGAAATCACAGGCGTGTGCGATAGCAGGTAGAACGTACCTGAATACCTTTGTAATTTTTTGTCGAGCAGAACAGAAGAAATAAAGCATAATTTACTGGACCGTGCTCACCCTATTACTACTGGTCACTGAGGCTTTTTTTGGGGAGCCCATTTGACTCTAACTGTAATCCACGAAACTCATTTAACTATAATCTACGAATTATCTAATTAAGATTGACCGATATATTTCTGAACATTTTGATTAGTAAGGGTACATTAATATTCTTCAAAAATTCAATTCTCTTTTTTAATTTCTTCAAAAACGTATATTGTATTTAATGAATACAGTTTCGTCATCAGGAAGAGAACAATGATCTCGTACATCTTCGGCGGTTTTAATCCCGTTAAGAATGGGGCGATGAATAGTCGAGACATACTTTTTTCCAGATAAAAGAGGTTGAAAACAAAAGAGCGTAATGCGGACTTACACCGCTATGGTGCCTATCAGAGTTGGGCAAAACATAATTTCAATTACAATTACTAAATGGCACTAAAAAAAAAGGAATTAGATACCTATTTATTTATTTATACCTATTTGTTATACACCTATTTATTTGTATACCTATGCATTTAACCCAGGAGGTTGTTGAGTGGAGATGCGTCCCGGTTGACTTTTGTTCAATTACTCAATTTTTCTTGGTATTTGTAATTCAATCACTGCAATTACAATGTAATTTTAATGGCTAAGGCTTAAATTACGAGTAATTGCAATTACTTAGCTTCAAGAAGTAATTGTAATTGAGAGGCTTGAATTGCAATTACTTGACACGATTACAGTGATTATAATTGAGTCTAACAATTACTTCAGCGCAATTGTTCTTTCAAACCACTAATTTTCATGTTTCGCCCCGTGTAACCGTTCACTTATTGAAATTATAGTGCACTTTTTTGCCCATGTAATCGAAGATGTAATGAAATACTTGTGTTCAATCACTGCCCAACTCTGTCGCCTATTGGTTCAGTGACAAAAGAACGTGCCACGATCTTTCAGCAAAGAATGAAGTTGTACATCAGTGAACGCTGTCTGTAAACAAATTATGCCTTGAAGATACCGAAACGACTTTAGTGTTGAAAACCTTCAGAATTTGGACTCGCGCCACGATTCTCGGACCCCGCCATATGTGGTATTGTCGCGGAGCGTATGCTCCAGCGCGGAGAGTTAAATTTTCGGAGACACGGAGTGTAGCGGATATATAAAATGAAATTTCGGTTTATCAAAAAAGCTGGAGGTCTTTCCGTGACATGGCTCCTTTCCACGAATTCTTCGGCTCGGAATGCGAAAACACGCGACAGAGGCGAGAGAGGCCGCAATCTCCACGAGGGCTAATAATACGGCCAGCAAAAGTTTGCATCGCTGCGTACCCGCGCCCGCGCCCACGCGTCGCAGTTTCGCAGTTCTAGCATGAGTCCCGAGATGATTTTAGTATCCCATCGGTCCTCGGCGTAATCGTGCGTGCGTGCAAGTTCGTCTCTGTTCGCGGTTTCGCAAATTTCCGATTCGCCGCCGCCTCCATTTCGAGCAGCTCTTCGCGATCTTCCAGCTTTACCTCGATCTTAAACGATCTTCTTCCTCGTCGTCGCGTAAAATCTCGTAGCGAGATTATTTATCTCTTTCGTGAACGGAGGAATTATTATTTTATTTTTTATTTTTCGCCTTGCCCGTACGCGATGAGCAGTGATTTTTTCCGTGTCTAGTGTATCCGAACGATATCGCGGTGTGGTGGCATTTCTCTTCGGCGCGTTCTTCGGCACCGATCGGCTCTGCTTATTTCCCGAGTTTGCTCGAGAAGTGCATCATTACGGAGAAGTCTGAGGAGGACACCCCTGCAAGTGGAAAAGCAGGGGTACCGAGTATACTCGTGAACGGTTATGTAGACAGGTATGGGTTTGTTGAGCCTGTTCCGAGTGGCTCGTACATGTTCATCGATAATGAATTAATGAACGAATAAAGAATTTTTACAAATTGCTCCGAAGACATGAATATTGTATACTGTACAGTTCATTCGATATGGACGAACATATGGTATACGAGCCGTACCTTCACAATTTACTTCAATGTATCTCAATATTAACAAAATGACCGGCTTTATATTTTACAATTATTGGAACTATAAAAATTCATTAATGGAAAATGGTGGAATAAATTTCCTTGTCCAGGCAATTCTGATATAGAAAATTAGGGACAATCATGTTAAATTTAGGTTTGCCATTTTTATTAGGCAATATTTACTAGATACTGTTAATACTTGTTAGGTTTAGTGTTAATAGATTGTGCATTGTGACCTGCATTAAAACATTGACTGCCTAACTGAAGTGCCCAATAATAGTCGCATAAAATCAGGACGATTCATTTAATAATACGGACCGTTTGTTTTTAAAGTTATTTCGATTGAGATATATTTTTGTATTTTTTTTTCATCAACAAAAAATGGATTTGCACCACTGTCAAAGTAAACGGTCCATATAAGAATGAAGAAGACTAGATTTATTATAGCAATTACTTTTTTAACGTTCTTGCACCCTGTGCATTTTAACGAGGTTTAGTTTACTTAAAAAAAAATAAGTGAAATTGAAATTGACTATCAAGTTTGATCGGAGACCGTAAATCTCTCATGTATATGACCGACATGGCAGTTAAATATGGATAAACGAATCATTTTTGCATCTTAGTGGGAGTATGCGGCGAGACTCGTTTAATTGTCACCGGTTGGGACCGTGCCACGACTGTTATCGGGGAGACAGATGTGCTAAGAACTCGTGGTCCCACACATGTACATATTGAATCATATTACACGTATCTGTTTAATCACGTTTTAAATATACACAGGCTCACGAAAATATTCGAACGCTCTTTAAACTACTATAACTTTTTTTTTAAATTGGATCCAACAACCTGACATATTTAAGCAATTAGAACAATTGGTTTTCCAAATGATGTGCAAACAAGATTTTGAAAAAATTGCAATTGGTAAGAATTACAAGAGAAAATAAAAATGGCACTTTTTACAACTTTTTTAATTTGAGCCTATAATGAAAATTTAAAATAACCGTGGACTCAACATTTTTATATCAAATACAGAAAGGAAAATATTTATATTTTATACATATATATATATTTTTGCTGCTATATACGCGGGATTAGACCCAGTACATAAAAGTGCCATGCCGCTTATATGACGGCATAATAAGATCAGCATTGATCTCAAAGAACTAGCTCAAAGAAAATACGATGCACTAGTATTTGAATGGATCTATCGACGGCCGCCATCGTGAAATGTATGCTCCTCGCGAGGGTTGACTCACGCCGGGGGTTGTCGAAGGCATTCAAGGTCATCTGTGAGGGTCGGACACGCGAAAATGACCAGAGAAATCAACTCGCTCGAATTTGCTAATAAGGCCACGTTGTTAATTGCCCCCCGTCACGGCGGATGATCCCTTATCGTGTGAAAGTAATCGTCACAGCTCTCGATAACGAAGCTTGTAAAAGACCGCGCCGCCGAAGATAGATTTTCAGGTTTCTCTTTTCTCCGGTTACACGCATGTAATCGCTACCCTCGTGAAAGAGAAACTTCCCATTGTATCGCGCACGGGTACCGGAAGCTCGCACGTACACGAAATGCCATATGCGTCTGGCTCGTTGATCGCTGCAATCAGAGTGCACACTTCTCGCTCCTCCGGCCTACAGACGTGTCTATTAGAAACGCACGTGTTCCTTCAACTCGAACTTCTCGTTCAAAAGCGTCGATCGATTTGCACGACGTTCTTACGCCTGCAGATTCCTCGCGAACGCATTTCGAACACTCCCTACCGAAGTTTTCCTTCTTTCTGTCTTCTTTTAGAAATTGATGACACATAGCCCGGAGGCGAGTGTACAGCAAATCTGACACTTGTATGTTGATTTTTTAAACCGGGATGTACACCACGTGTGCCAACAGTTCTTTCGGATTGGACGTGAAAAAAAGAAGTTCTTTTTTCCTCCTGCAAAAGAACTATTTCCGACAAACATAAACCGGACAGTAATTTTTCCCTTTCTTCGATCATTTTAATTGAATTGAAAGTAACGTATCTAATTTATTTTTAAGTTTTCTTGATTTTGCTATTTTAGGTTTCGCCTACCTATTTTTATTGTGAATGCACAGAACCAGCAGTCTACTTTTGTAACTGTACTTTAATATAGCTTATGGTAAAATTAAAAAAAAAAATATGGTTATTTTTAATTATAAAATTAAATACGGTTAAACACACACTGTTTTCTCTCAGTGTGCTGTACTTTACAAAGCAGATTTTGTAAAGCACATTTTGCAAAGAGAAATCTTACAATCCCATAGAAATTGTTTCCTTAATTGACCCCCCCCCCCGGTCAATTAAGAAACTCATGCTCACAGGAAAAAAAAGAAAAAGGAACGGAAACAATTTCTATGGGATTGTAAGATTTCTCTTTGCAAAATGTGCTTTACAAAATCTGCGTGAGGGGGGGGGGCTCACGATTTAATTCCAAGGTGTTAGATTAAAATGTACTATTTTATTTCGTCTAATGTTGGGCGGAAAATAAAATAATTTGTGTTTCTTTAACATCAATGCGAGTTAATATATATATATGCTAGTTTAAGATGGAAAGTTAAAACTAATTAAAGTTCGGCGTGTCAGAAACGTAATTTTCAGACGAGAGACGTATTGAATTAAAAATAACAAAAACCTCATTAGTATCATCTAAGATTGTTTCATTGAATTCTACGCGCGCGTCGTAAATGCATGGAATTCAAGGTTCAGTAATTTCATTAGAGAGGAGACTATTAAATTGCATAATACCATAGTACATGATGCGTGCAACTTGTAGATAAGAAACAATGGAGATATCTTCGAGAATACGATCAGTGTCAGGATAATTGAAGAAGTAATTATTTTCAAGCACTTGGTATCACTGTGAGAAAAAGAATTCGAATGTTCTTTCTTCTTTGAATTTTCACTAAGATATATGTTTTGTTTTCGTTTGTTTTGTAGCCTGAGCGAATGTTACTTCGCTGGCAAGGGTGCGGCCCTGGTTCTGCCTCCAAACGAAAGGGCCATACCCTCGAGGAAGGTCTCCACAGCAGGATGCGACATTCAACAGCATTTACAATCTATGTTCTACTTGCTCAGACCGGAAGAAACGCTCAAAATGGTGAGTCAAGAATTTTGAAAAATATTTGCCTGTCCCGTCCGTTGATACGACACCTCCGCCAAGATGACATAAGCAATTAACTCCTCTATTAACTAAGCTGGTCCAGCTAAAGGTAGTCATTTAAAACCCTCGGTGGTAAGTTTCAAGTCGGTACCCCTACCTCAAGGGTAGTTATAAGATAAACGCTTAATTTGCTCTATTTATTCTATTCTGTGCAACAAAAAAATACAAAAAAAATTCAGGAACATTCTGCCTAATAGCACGCATAACCGTGAATTTTTTCCGAATTTTTGACTGCCATGTCGATTTTTAAACAATTCCGAAAACTTAAGAGTCAAGACTCCGTAGATTCGCGATAAGGTAGAGTAACCACGTTATCGACAAAAATAGGCGAAAAATGGTTTTACGCGCCTCAACTTTTCGTTCTTATACGAGAATATTTTTCGCTGGGAAAGGACTCGTTCAAAGTATATTTTTGCGCCAAGATAATCTTTTCTTCTTACTTGTATCAATTTATTAGACACGCTTGCAGAAATTCAGTTTCGACAAGTGCTGAAACACTGTTGTGTAAACGTACTAGAAAATAGTGCAGGTGGAAACGGTAATGACTTCTGAGAAACACGTGCACTTATTTTGTGTAGTAAAATCTGTAATGAAGTCAAGGCCTTTTCGGTAATCTAGAACAGTAATAGGTTGAAATCACTTATGATAACTTTCACATTTTCTTTTTTTTTCCAATTATCAGAGTGTTCAGCCTTAACAGTACATATATGTATATCAATTTCGATTACATTAAGAGTTTAAAGTTGAAGTGATTGTAGCGAGTCAAGTGGTTTGGGGAGAGTGAAGTTCAGGTTTCTCCCCCACGATCTATCATGCAATTATTTAATTCAATTTACTGTCCGTTAATTGTTAAACAAATAGTTCTCAACGAACTGGAAGCAATTCGCTGATTCTTTACTATCGACAAGGAATGTCTTTCTTTGCCTCGAATGGTTCTGCATTTCGAAAAAAAGAGAATATGCTCGGCAAACTTTTCCGAACATAATTGCAGAAAAAGCGTTTCATGCTTCGTCCTAGTTCGTGAATTATTACTGTTTACAGCTGCCAGTGTTACGTAGTTTTACGGCGCTAAATAACTGTTTTAAGTCACTGTTTTTAGTTCTTAGTTTATAGACGGAATGCTATGCTTCGGGTAAGCCTTCGACTGATTATTTCATTTTCTGTCATAATTCCTAACAGTACTTGTGCTTATAATCTAGAAAAAAAAATATTCTTTAATTCGCGTGGTAAATTATAAATAAAACTCCTTTAAAATCCAGTGTTACTAAATTCCACTAAAAAATTCCATGTTTAATATATAAAAGAATATCAAAGAATATAAAGTCCTTTAATATAAAGGACAAATGGAAAAATAAAACAATTTCTTCAATAGATACATGCACCAAGCATTACTATAGCACCACCGAAACCTTCAAAAGTTTTACACGCTTGTACAAGTGATATCCGAATGTTGATAGCATTACGGGAAAACAGTTAAAAGGGAATTACGAACGATGAACTATTCTTTCAAAGTTCAAGAATCTTAAAAGTATGGTTGGCGCTATAGTTACGCACCGCGCGCAGTGTATCGCAGCGGAGTTCATCGTCAGAGTCTTGCAGAGACTGGCGGTCTCGAGGACTGCGAATGAAAAACCGGTGTTGCGCGGGCGCGGGACTTTTGAAACTCGAAATCTGTTGCGTCTTAAATCGTTTCTTGAGCGGAAGCGGTCGTTTCTCATCGGCCGCGACCTCAATGCGTCGCGTTCACCGGCGCGACCCGCGCATGTGGGTCGCCTTTAGCCCACTTTGCGACAGTTCCAACGATGCCGGTGACTCGAATCGATCCCACGTGGAAAATTCCAGGTCGCCGTGCGCGACTCGCGTGCTGGATGCGACGGTGACAGTGGTTTTCGAATTGGAACGTTGCTCCTCGTCTGCGATTCAGCTTTGCGCTTCTGGTCAGCGAATTAGCCGATCCGATCAACATCTTCGCGAGGGTAGCCAACCAGAAGATTTCCCGGCGACTGCTCGCTGACCTCTCATTATCCGCGCACGCCGATTCGCTATAAATCCTTGTCGACGCAGGGACACGGCCAAACTGTCTCTTCCTCACGGGGGGTCTTACAGCAAACGGTTAAAATTAGGGGAGAGTTGCCGAATGCGTACCACTTAATTTCGAAGGCAGTTTATATATTCTTTAGTAGGAATTTGAGCAAAAATTATGTTTTGCATCTATTTATTAACTATCGAAGTTGCAATTTAATATGATTTTTTAAATATTTATTGATAGATCATTGTGATATGAACACTTTTATAAGATCATGCAAACAGTACGATTTAGGCAACCGGTATCCTAAATGGTACCAGCCGGTTTCCAAAATTGTACCTCATGTTTTGGATTAAAAAGATACAAAAAAATCATAAGAGAAACTGTATTTTGCGTTTAATTTCAGTTTAAAATACAATACAACATAAAAATAAAATGAAATATTACATTACTTAACTTAAATACAACTAGGACAATAATAAATATTGTCTTTTTTCAAAACTCCTCCACAAGCTTCATGTACCCACTTTTGGCACTTTAAGCATTGGATCATGTCTTCTAAATAAGAATTATTGCAAAGAAAACAGAACCAATCGTTTTCATTCTCCACTTCTACGAGAACTGGAGCAGCGGTGCTGGTTGATGGCGTGAAATCAATTTTTCTTTGTTCATTTGTTTTGTTTTCATTGCAACTAATTCCTTTTTATAGGGGCTACTGTAAGCTACTTTCCCATGCTAAAAAATTTGAAATATTGTAAATCGTTTATTTTCACGGTAAAATTTGAATAACAGTATCTTAAATCGTACTGGTACGATTTAGGAAACCACAGTGTGGTACGATTTAGGAAAAAGACGTCCCTCTAAATAATTGATGCTAACCTTTAAAACATTATCAGCATGTTTTATAAACTAAATAGAAATAAATAATATAACATAGCTAGTTTTCAAAAATATATAAGACTACCTCAGAAACTGAAGATTTATATTTAATTCAGCCGATTAAAATCGTTTAAAATTGACATCAGACTTGCCTGATTTCTTTGTGCTTCTGTCATTCACAAAACAACACTTTATGCGAATAACTTTTTGGTCCTACTTTATCGACATAAATAAAAGTTCATATCTTTACCACCAAGAGGCATCAAAATGCATTAGTTCTTAAATAAAAGAGGTGGTACGATTTAGGTGACCAGTACGCACTTGGCAACTCTCCCCTACAAGTATTATCTCCGTAACTGTCGCAGCGGTCTCTACCGTAACAGTCGACATTTTATCCCCACCACGGAGGGTCTCCAGCCAGGAGCCAGCGAGGAGTCGAGTATGAAACTCGCACTAATGCAAGCGAGGCAAAAGATTGGAACTTTTCGAAATGTTTATTTTTATGGAATTTTCCTTTGCTGTTGCATGGATTAGAATTTCTTCTTTTTCTTTGTCCCGTGGTTACATGTATATTGACAATAGCAAAATAGAATTTTATTTCGGTTCAAAGGAGATTAGAAACATTCTGACTCGATATTATCAGCGCAAGAGATTAAATATTAGTTGCAAAAGAATAGAATTTAATTTCGTCGTAGAAGAAAAAATAATATTCCTGTTTAATAGATTTTGGTGGGGATGTTGTTCATCAAGAGTTCCACTCGTTATCATATGCCAAGGGATTGAAAATTAATTTTCATTGGGATTTGTACGATTTTTGAAGTTTTTATTAAGACATTGCGTACGGGTCACGAGATATCTCGTTTTTAGCAAATCGAACCTTGCAGCCGGGTCACGAGATATCTCGTTTTCATGTTTTTTTTTTTTATTCAATCGGCAATTTAAGCAACCAGCGGCAAATATTTTTGTTACGTTACCAGGGTAACGAAGCCTCTCCAATTCTTAAGACAAATGATGCATGTAGAAATGATTAGTCATTGTAGCTAGTACATCAGTAGATCTGTGCCGATCGTCGTACGTAACGTATCTTATAAAGTGTTCTTTTATTGTACATTTTGGAATTTCAAACTTCGTGTTTTAATTTGTAAGGCAACAGTTTTTTAAGAATCGTCCGTTTATTCAATCTGTTACCGATAAATTATAACAAAAATTGATTTTATGAAATAGGCCCTAATTCTATAAAAGCAGCAAAATGACAAAAAATGTGCTTTGAGCGCGTGTTGAACGCGCAGAGCGCCGTACGCAATGTGTTAAAATGACAAAAGTCAAAAGAGAAATAGGGTTTGAATTCCGACGAAAAGAATGCCAATCGACTTGTTCGTTTCTATTTAATTTGTCGTGTAGGTTCGTCGATTTGAAAGTTGCACTACCGCTCGAAAGGCGCATGCACTTCAAAAGCGAAAGCTTCGGTTGCATCCTGTCCCTGACACAGGTCCGCTTCTGCGGGGATGCAAACTGGCCTCTAGAAAAATAAGCTCCGTTGAACCTCGACCCAGTTGAAAGCGCTATGTCGGCCACGAGAAGTAGGAAGGGCGATTTCTGCAGCCAATCTGCCATGTTTCAATAATAACTTTTGATTATTGCGCTAACGGACGTCCAGGTCGCCGCGGAATAAAACATGAAGCGGTCGAGTTCGTATCGACAAATCAATTTTAGAAGCGTGTGACCCGATTTGTCATTCCGCGCGGCAATCGCGAAATCATTCGGACTTCTTCCTCGTCGTATTTTCAAAATAATGAGACAGCAGTTTTTCTATGCAAAGTTGAACAAATCTCGAAACTGCTATACTTCGTTGATTATTCGCGAAAGTGGTAGCAGGGCCAAACTGTTTTGGCAAGCCTCGTCAGCGCGATTTTATATAATCTTTGGGTACACGATCTTTATGCATTTATTGCACTTAGGAATCTTGTAAACACAAGAACATGTTTACGTTCTACGAACGTCGAGAACACTGCTTTATCTTTCTTATAAGAAGTAATTTAGTCGATGAACTAAATTTTTTTTTATACCGTTTACACAAATTGCATTGTGCACATGCAGTCATGCCGTAATTAGTATATGTATTAGTATTTGTAGAATAAACATTAGAATTTATGAAGTGCTTTTAGTTTTTCTACGCGGATCAGATACTTGACTGCGTTAATCGTAATACAATAATCAATTTTCTTTTAATTTCTCTTTCATAAATACTTGTGTTAAACCAACTACTCTTTGTTTCGAAAACTATTAAATTTGTGTTAGAAAAACGTTCTTTGTAATAACTTCAATTACGTCGAAAATAATCTAAGAATATTCACGAATTTTTCGAATGTCTACAATTTTCTTTTCCACTGATAAAATTGACCAAGTTGCACATAATTGGCAATCATGGAAGCTATTTAGGGGACGAATCGAACGGACGAAATCGATGGTAATCGATGGGACTAGGAGAGTATTTGATCGGAGTTCGTAGGGCAGTTCCCGACATGCTCGCAGCGAGTCGGTCGTTACGGATAAAATAGGAAACAATAATTCGAATCGGAAGACCGTGTTTATCGCAAGGAAAATATGGTATTATAATTCTGTACGGAACACGCGTTAAAGCTGTCGGGATTCCTCAGTGAGCCGGTCTGGGACGAGAAACTGGTCCCTACAAGGACAACGAGGTAAGGGGGACGTACGATTCGCTACAGGTCGTTTCGTCGACTGCTTTTCAGCAGGGCCCGTTACTTTTTACGCTCGCACTTAAAAGCACGCATGCAACTTGCCCTCCTGCCGAGCCTTTTATGCGGAAAGTGTCAGTGACCCGACCGATCATTAGCTCGAACGCTTGCCTACTTCCGGCGCTTTGTGTTTTTTTTTTTCTGTCTCCAAGTTTCGTTTATTTGCCGGTTTCCATTTTCGTAATCCCATTCTCGCTGTAGTCGGTTCAAAAAATACCGAAACATCGCGTCTCCGATTACCCAGAAATTTTCGACGTTTGAGTCGCGATACTTTCCGCGAAATTAACAACCACAGAAGCCTGAACTGATTTTAAAGCTTTCGCAAAGCAATGCTCCTAAGAACACCGGCGTTTTTACCAAAAAAAATGCAATTTTAAACGTGTGCAACAAAATTCCAAAAATCGTCTTCGTCACTATCTTTTGCCACTGTTTTACGGAACAAAAATGAGGAACACTTCGGTCGTATAAAGCCTTGATGGTGTAATTATACTACTGCAAAACGGGCGGCACACTTTAGGAACGGTATATGCGAGCTGCTCCAATTTAAATGTAAAAAAAAAAAATACAATACAATGCTTTGATATCGTAAATGTGAGAAATTGTTGAAATCCTACAATAAGATATAGTGCTACAATAAGTCCGTGTAACATTGTATCACGAAATATAAAAAATAGATTTGATAGCTACGTTTTTTGAGCTACTACTGGATAAACTTCAATAAATTTTTAAACGGTGCAAATGTCTTCCGAAACGTTCAGAAACTGTGTTCATTTCAGCTCATCGCTGCAGTTAAATATGGTTAGCGATGACGTGAATATTTGTATTGGCTTGCCCAGAAATAAATTGTGCCCGTAGCTCGAATCTCGAAGGCTTTCAGCAGAATAAATGTTGACATGATTCTGTAAATATCGTATTCCATTTAGAAAGCTCGTACATGCTTCTCCACACGTGTCTAGGCACATGTTTATACATTTATACATAGTCGATGCAGGTTTTTGTGCAAAATTAGAATGAACCGTAATTATAGAAGGTTTTATCTTTTGGTACTTTTCGAGCATACGTTTGGAAATAATTTTTTTATCGAAACTTTGCAGACATCGAATTACATTCGTGAATGTTCATACACGATGTCTCAAAATTTTAGTCAAGAAAAGTTGATAATTTTTGTTAAATGCGAACTCGCACTATATTCGAGTGAACTGAAATTAAAAAATCGTAGGAATTTTTAATTGCTATCACTATTACTGCTCTAAATGGTACCTACTCATTCTTGTCATGAGTGCATAAGTATATGTAAATTAGTCTGTTAAATTTTAGAAGGATATCTTATTTAATTTATTAAACAAAAAAAAGTATTTTTTCACAGCAGACAGGAGAAGTGGAAGCATCTCCAAGATGCTAAGGTATATACCCTGTTCTATAAAACTATTAAAGAAGCTCGTTCAATTTTTGTTAAACGCGAACTCGCACTATTTCCGAGTGAACTAGAATTAAAAAATCGTAGCAACTTTTGATTGCTATTACTGCTCTAAATGGCCTACTCATTCTTGTCATGAGCGGTGTCCGAGCTGATCTGGTGCTAATGAAATTTCTGAAAGATCCGCAATTGAACAGTAGGGAAGAACAAGCTCGACCAGATCTAAAACACGCTCGCGTACGGTTATAGATCTCTCTTCCGTTCGCTGGACGGAACTATTGCGATAAATTATCTTCGCCCACGCGACCGCCGCTTTTCCGGGGTTTCGTAAGGTCAGTTTTACCGATAATGCTAAGAGAACGTCGATATTTGTGCCGATTGTCTGCACTTGTGGCAGATGCTTAAGCTTTCTTGCCTAATAATCGTTTATAATCGTTGGCCATTTAACGGATCGTTTCGATCCAGTCGCGAAACGATATCTCGCCGCTCATAACGATTTGAATAATTATTTAAACGTTCAGACTATAAAACCTTTGCTTCGGAACATGAAACTATAGGGACCTGTTCAATGAACGACCACCTCACAGTGAATGAACATGATTCGCATCAAGCGAAAACAAAACGTTTACGATGCCTCTTTCTTCGTCTTGAAATTTAGAAACTAAATAGTGGTTTTTCGGTATTAGAAAGTCAATAATTTTTTTATGGGGAATAACGAATTAAGTCGATTGGTGTCCTAAACAATGCTAGGCTACAAAAAAACCGTAGAATCGTGTCTTTCTCGAAACCATGTGACTTTTGTTTGATACATTTCTCGATGATATTCATAGTTTCAGAGATATTCGACTGGTTCAGTTCAAACACAGCACGTATATTAGCCCAAAAATGAATTTCTAAATCCATCGATGGATTTATACATTCATGGCAAAAATGGATGATTGCGAAACAAAACTGTAAATATAATTAGAGGAATTTACAAAACTTGGAAGAAGCGGTATATTCTCATCAAGCTTTATCGATCGACTTAGAAAATTTTTATTTTGCATAAAAGCCATTCGCATGCGGGTAACACAGCAGCGAACGTTTTAATAATGACAAATTCGAATAATTGCAACTGTGAAAGAAATCGTGGCGGAATTGGTTAAAGAGATCTGTAGTTGGCCGAAATTCATCGAGGATTTTCAGCGTGCTCGATCAGTACAATCTCAAGTAGTCTAATTTCAATATTCAAACCCTCTGCGTACGAAACTGGGCTATCGCGGCACTCGAACTGCTAAAACGGGTTTTACGACCGGCTTCTGACCACGTTCGGTGTCTCTTTCTTCTTTTTCCACTCTCCTTACCGCGTCCGTTGAATTTCAAGGTGGTGCGTACGTGAAAGCTCATTTTTCTCGTCTTCGATTCCTCCAGAAATTCGCTCGGTCATCGGTTCCCCGTAGATCACGAATCTCCACCGTTTGTATCGCTGTTTCGTGCAATATCGAGAAATCATTTACCAGCCAAAAAAGGTTCACGGAATGATTTATTTACACAACGACGATCTGCTCGGACTAGAAATATTGTTTATAGTCTTATTTATGAACAGATCAAGTTTCACGAGCCTGAGATAAACCATTCGCTTATGGCACCATTGAAAGAAACAAAGCATTATGGTAATTTCTCTATACATGTCGCCAAGGTCTGGACGATTAATGTCGCGGAATTATCCCCACTATCGCGGGATGTACCCCGTGAGGGGCCACGAAGCTCGAGAGACTGGACTTGAGCTTTTTTGGATTTGTTTGAACGTTCAATTTCGGAGCGAAAATTCGGGAAAAATTCACAATAATGCCTGCTATTAGGTATGGTGTTGTCGAATTTTTTCAGAATTTTCTATTGAACAGAACAGGAGAAATAAATATATCTTTGGGAACGTGCTACGATCGTGGAAAAGTAGGGGAGAGTTGCCAAATGCGTACTGGGGTGGTCACCTAAATCGTACCACCTCTTTTATTTAAAAATTAATGCATTTTAATGTCTCTTGGTGGTAAAGATATGAACTTTTATTTATGTCGATAAAGTAGGACAAAAAAGTTATTCGCATGAAGTGTTGTTTTGTGAATGACAGAAGCACAAAGAAATCAGGCAAGTCTGATGTCAATTTTAAACGATTTTAATCAGCTGAATTAAATATAAATCTACAGTTTCTGAGATAGTCGTATATATTTTTGAAAACTAGCTATGTTATATTATCTATTTCTATTTAGTTTATAAAACATGCTGATAATGTTTTAAAGGTTAGCTTCAATTATTTAGCAGGACGTCTTTTTCCTAAATCGTACCACACTGTGGTTTCCTAAATCGTACCAGTACGATTTAAGATACTGTTATTCAAATTTTACCGTGAAAATAAACGATTTAGAATATTTCAAATTTTTTAGCATGGGAAAGTAGCTTACAGTAGCCCCTATAAAAAGGAATTAGTTGCAATGAAAACAAAACAAATGAAACAAAGAAAAGTTGATTTCACGTTTTCAACCAGCACCGCTGCTCCAGTTCTCGTAGAAGTGGAGAATGAAAACGATTGGTTCTGTTTTCTTTGCAATAATTCTTATTTAGAAGACATGATCCAATGCTTAAAGTGCCAAAAGTGGGTACATGAAGCTTGTGGAGGAGTTTTGAAAAAAGACAATATTTATTATTGTCCTAGTTGTATTTAAGTTAAGTAATGTAATATTTCATTTCATTTTTATGTTGTATTGTATATTAAACTGAAATTAAACGCAAAATACAGTTTCTCTTATGATTTCTTTGTATCTTTTTAATCCAACACATGAGGAATAATTTTGGAAACCGGCTGGTACCATTTAGGATACCGGTTGCCTAAATCGTACTGTTTGCATGATCTTATAGAAGTGTTCATATCACAATGATCTATCAATAAATATTTAAAAAATCATATTAAATTGCAACTTCGATAGTTAATACATACACTACCGGCCATAAGTGTTTACCCACCTTCAAATTTCGTTACTATTCAAATAATAGGTATTTTATTGTTATGAAAATGTCCGTAGCATTAAATCCTAATTATAAGGCTAATAAAAAACATCCAAAATATTCTCTACATACACAATCAGGTACTGTAAATGAGTTTACAGCTTTTTATGAAAAACGACAATTTTGGAGTTCAGGTAAAGAAACCCATTTTTCTGAAATTTTTATAACGGTCAGTAGGGAATATGAACGCAGGTAATACAGGTATCTTAGTCTTCTCAAATTTCATACTGCATTTCATACTGCATTAAGGTTTCATACAGTAAACAGTTGATTTTCACGTGACTAAAGAATTTTGCGAAAATTTCAAATAATGTCAGGGAGAAAAGAATTATCGATTGAAACGCGCGCTCTAATAGTGTCCCATCATAGCATCGGAAAAAGTAGCAGAGAAATAGCAAAGTTATTGAAGCTGAACCGTAGAACCGTGGACTACAATGTTAAAAAATATGTGGGTGGGTAAACACTTATGGCCGGTAGTGTAGATGCAAAACATAATTTTTGCTCAAATTCCTACTAAAGAATATATAAACTGCCTTCGAAATTAAGTGGTACGCATTCGGCAACTCTCCCCTACATTAAAATGGAAGACTACTACCTCTCGGGTATTCTGGTTGTTAGGCAAAAAAATTCAAACATCGATTCTATGAACTTTTTTGAACAGGCAGTGGTGCCTGGGAAAAGTTTCGAGCAATGTTCCCAGGAAACCTATGACTTGCATCCAGAAAACGTAACGCGTCGATCAGAGTCGGCTTGTCGGCGCGGTTTGCGCGCGTTGCTTTACTTTCTCATAAATCTTTCGCGGCGCGCGGGCAGCTTCGAGTCCCGTTGTTTGGACACTTGCCAGCGACCATTAAGGCGATCCTTTTATTACGCGATATCGTAACTTTTTTGCTTCTCCTTTTTTTCCACAGCAGCCAATCGTCCAGCAGCGCGTATCTCGCGCGAAGTGAACGTACGCGTCGCTGCCGCGCGTTCGATACAATGCGCGCGTTGTTCGTTCCAGTGTCTTTCGGTACCTGTTCACCTTCGCGCGAGCAGGATGCTGTGAATTTGCAACCGCGATTCGCAGGTATAATCGACCGACACCCGTTCCTATAGTCTCTCTCGCGCGAAGGAAACGTTTCGTTTCGTTTCATTTCATTTCATTTCATTTTGGCGCGACGCTTTGAGACTTCAAGAAACCGGACTACGGCAGGCTCCTCGCGACGGAATTGCCAGATAAGGGGGTCGAATGTGACCCCAAACCAGGTTTCCTCGTAACGTTTGATGGGGCCCCCGAAGGGTGGCTAATAAAAACCCTGGGTGGTAAGTTTCAAGTCGGTACCCCTACCGCAAAGGTGAACGCGGCTTAATTTGCTCTATTTCTTCTGTTCTGTTCAAGAAAAAATTACGAAAAAATTCATGGACATTCTGCTTGATAGCACGCATGACCGTGAATTTTTTCCGAATTTTTGACTGCGATGTCGGTTTTTAAAAAATTTCGGGAACTTCAGAGCCAAGACTCTCCGTAGATTCGCGATAAGGTAGAGTGACCACGTTACCGACAAAAATAGGCGAAAAATGGTTTCACGCGCAACTCAACTTTTCGTCCTTATATGAGAATATTTTTCGCTGGAAGGTTCAATCTAGCGCGCTGATCTAAATTTTTATTATAATTCTTTTGGTTCCGTTCAAACAAAATTGATTCCTGTTTACGTCGATCTCTGATTAGAACGTTTGGCCGCCACTGATGGTACATCGCGTGCACCAGTGAACTATAAAGGGTACAAGAACATCGGTCGGTGGCGACGCGAGGAGCTTTTAAAGCGAGTGGGTGCCGGATCTATCGATATGAACGCGTACGTGGCCTTTCATGTGACTATCCAGTTCTGTCACGTGCGACGATACGAGTTTGTTTGGTTTGCGACGTGACACGTGCTTTCCTCGCGACGAAAGTGTGTCGTGACCAAATCACAAAGAGCCACACGAGACAGTCGTGACACTAATGGAACATTGCCTCTTGTACGTATCATCGGTGCGTTACTCTTCCGCTTCGACGTCGTTCTTCTGAATTATTAGTTGTCTCGAATACACTCCGCGACATAAAGATAGCACATTATCTAATTTTGTTAATTCTCGCAAATATAATCGGATAACGACATTATATATCACTGTTCAGTTAGCAATAGGTTGTATCCCCTAGTAGCACAAAATATTGTATACACATTCATATAATATTAAAAAGAGATTCAATCTTTTTTTAATATTCAAATCGGTTGGAAGCAAGAGAAGATAAGGAGTACAAACAACCAACTCTACTATTATTTAACTTATAGTATGGTATATTAGGTAATTATGTGAGGTATAAAAATGAATACACAAGTAAATTATGTAGGAATAACTAGGCGTATTATAGCAAGTGTGATTGACTATGTTATCATGTCAGGAATTTTTCCAATCTTGTATTTTTCATTAGCGGGTATACTAGTAATGGTATTTAAGAGTAATGAGCTAGGCAACAGTGACATAAGCTTGGTTTTTGATTTTCTTCGATCCAACAGACTACTAGTTATACTCATTGTTTCCATATTCTTTATGATACTAGAAATAATAATAGTAACAAGATTTAGTGGTACTCCATACTAACAAAAACCAAGATTTAGTGGTACTACATACAATATTTATTTTATATTACGTAACAAATATTTCTTTTTAAATATTCAGGAAATATCTATGTCATGTTACGAGAAAAATATTTTTTCTCGTCGGATCCACAGCATACAATTATTCACTCACGAGAATAGGTCCGAATAATTGAACAACAATCACTAAACAACACACACAACACACTTAACGAAATCGTGACAGCAGGTAAAACCACGAATAAAATAATACTGCGATTTTAACCGCTTCGGACCCAAGGACGTTTGATACGAAAACAAGGAATTCCGGGAAATAGGGTCGGCGGCCCGCCATAATTTGTTTACCTTGGTTTTGTATCTAGTGTTTATAGACCCTCAGCGTCTAACCTGCCTAGGATAACCTGACCGTACCCCCTCCATGGAAGGGATCATTGTTAAAATCGCAGTATCATTTTGTTCGTGGTCGGAGTGACATCTTCTCGTTCGTTGTCACGATTTTATAAACTGTGTTGTGCGTGTGTGTCGTGTGTGTTGTTCAGTGATTGTTGTTTAATTATTCGGATCTATTCCCCTGAGTCAATAATTGTGTGGTGTGGATCCGACGGAGGAAGAAGATTCAGAAGTAAGTACACTTTACGTTAGTATTTTATAATGTAGGATTAGTATTCGTATCTGGAACATTGGATACAAGGTTTTCTATCATATTTTGCAACATATATTAACGATCATTAATGATTTGGTATATAGTATAATTTAATGCGGTTCAAATAAGATACTACTTTAAATCGAATATTTTTATTTTGATAACCAGATAGATAAAATGATATATTTTTATTTTGTATTTCAAATATTTCCTTACAATGAAAATAAGTTGAGCAAGTAGTTAATATTATACCCTAGCAGCACAAAAATATTAGATAGATATTTTTCTCAAATATTGGAAAAATATTTTTTAAGCCACATTTTTCATATGAGAAAAATATTGGATCTGAATATTGTATACATATACAAGAAATGCGCAGAAAGTAATACATATTCATGGTTTCTAATTTTTGTTATATTTTCTTAAATTTGAAAATTTTATTGAATGTTTTTTAAATATTGAATTTATATTTTTCAAATATTGAATTCACATTTTTTAAATATTTATTTTATATTTTTTAAATATCTAGTTTATATCCTCTGAATATTTAGCTTATATTTTTTAAAAATTCAATTTATATTTCTTGTACATGTATACAATATTCAGATCCAATATTTTTCTCATATGAAAAAATGTGGCTTAAAAAATATTTTTCCAATATTTGAAAAAAATATCTATCTAATATTTTTGTGCTACTAGGGTCTGTTCAGGGTACATACTCGTTTTCTGTTTATAGGTTGAACGTTAAGCCAAAAAGGTACACAGTAGTGCTGTCTGCTGCGTCAAAATGATAGCACAAAGTCAAAATTGTGTACTTTCGAGATTTAAGATTGTTCGTGTTCCAGTGTTAAAATATTGTGAAATTTTCAACAATGGCTCCCGGTAAAAGATTGACTGGTCCTGAAGTATTAACAATACACAATTTACTTCTAACTACGACAGTTCTCGCGAGGCACCAATTGTTGACAAGCTGTTACATTACAAATCTATTTTAATAGGACTTGGAATATTTTTATTTTGCATAAAACTCTGCAGTCATATAATGTGTGATGTATTGATTGTTATAAATTGAATGTCGAATATCTCGAAATTGGCGCGAGGAAGGCTGAGAAACAACGCGCGAGGAGAAATGCAGCGTTTACTCGATATATGTCCAAAACACGAGAGACATATATCGGCCAGGAGATATTATTCTTTGATCCTCGTCGACTGAGGTCGGTCGAGCTGATTGGCCCCTCACGGGGTATACACCGCGGTAGCGGGGATAATTCCGCGACGTTTATCGGCCATGACTCGGCGACATATACAGAGAATTCAGCGTAAATTGATTTTTTAGCCGTCGCAGCAAGGGAAACCGCTCGGCTAGATGCTCGAACTGTTACACCCCGTTGATAATACAGAAAATATAAGAAAATTCGCAAGTTTGCGATTGCATAAACGATTATATCACGACGGGCTCGTTACGGTCCGCGACGAAGCAACTGGTCCGCGCGGACTTCAGCGATTCCGTTCGCTGACAAAAGCCACGATTTTGCAACCGAGCCGTGTCAAAATGTGCACGCATTGCTCCTGATATAATCACGGCTTGCCTAACATGAGAAAGAAACAAGAAAAGAAAAAAGAAATACGGCCGCGATTGCGTAAACTCGCGATTCATGCCGCAGTTTCAACGTAATCCCCTGCATCGACAATTCTGCGAGAACGTTATTCGACAACGTGTCCCTAATTTCGGCTCAAGCGGATCGATTATCCGTTAATCTCCTAATGGACTCGGTCGATAATGATTCAACAACTCTGTGCGCGCGTCATTGTCGCATCACGAGATTCTGGTACGCAACTGGCGACAGTTATTCGCGATGATAAATGCGACAACAGACGAAAATAATCTAGCTACAGTAATTATTGGGTTGGCAACTAAGTAATTGCCGATTTCAGTTATAGATGAAACTATAACTTGACTCAGTTTTTGGCCGAAAAGGATCAGACTTTCTACGAGCGTGGAATTTTCAAGTTGTCAGAAAGATGGCAAAAGGTCATCGAACAAAATGGAAAATACATCATAGATTAAAGTTCATTCCAAGTAAAACAAAAAACTCTTTTATTTCATTGAACAAATCGGCAATTACTTAGTTGCCAACCCAATACATTGTTGGAGCCACTTGCATACTTTGACAATGTTACATTGAAACAATCAACTTTGTATTCTTACATTGTACATTGAATTCTTATCATTTTGTCAGCAAGCATTGATGTTTTGAAAATGAAAAATGTACGGTTAGCTGCACCACAGACAACATTATCGTGGTTGTGGTTAAAAAATATATTTTTTCATACTGTAACTTTAATAATTTGTATCAAACACTGTACATTTTTCAATTCTTGCGACGTCTTCAGAGTTTTGTATGTCACCTATTCGGAGTCGTTGCGAACGCGTAAAATCCTAAGTTTAGCGGCGAGTGGTAATTACGAGCAGAGGTTAGAATATCAAAAATATCCTCCAATTAGCGAAGTCATGAAACTTTCAACTTACGCCTCGCGTTCGCGGCTGAAGTTTCTCGACCAATCGCGCTACTTTATCGCCAGGCGAAACGGTGAATTTTTGCAAAAATGTCTAGCCTTTTACGGCCGATGTTCTACAATTTGTTTATACTAATTAGCACGCGCGATTCGAGCCTAACCGCGTCCAGAAGTCGGGGAGAGCCAGGCCGGCGTGACTTCTTCTTGCGAGACGGGTCGGCCGTTCGAGGATTAAGAAACAGACGTGGAGGCTGCGTTTAATGAGAGCCGCATTCCTCTTGCACGCATTCGTTTTGGTAGTCGTCGTTACGCATCCCGATCGCTTCTAATTACTCGGGGTTTTTATGCAGCCTGGAATCTAGGAGTACGCGCTGACACACACGGAGCGCGCCCCGGAATATTCTTGAGAATGGTCGTACCGCGGACCCCATCTCGCCAGGACTAGCGCGTCGTTTCGCCGATCCGCTTATTAGCTTGATAAAAACTCGTTAGTCGAGTCGTGGCCAGGTCGTTCGTGAACCTCTCCGGATAGAAAGAAGTCCTCCTCGAAACAGGTTGCGTGATACATCGACCGATGGAGCAACGCTTCTCTTTGTTTTCAGCCTGGATTTTCTGCTTTCCGTTAACACGATTTTCCCATGATTCAGGCGAACAGACAAAAAAAAAAACTCAACCCTTTTACGTTTCATCGAACCCTCGTTCCTTGGGAATATCTATCGGGAAATATCACCGGTTCGGATAATCGACCCTAGTAGCACAAAAATATTGGATAGATATTTTTTTCAAATATTTGAAAAATATAAATTCAATATTTAAAAAACATTCAATAAAATTTTCAAATTTAAGAAGTTTCAAATTATAACAAAAATTAGAAACTATGAGTATGTATTACTTGTAATTTATATTTTTATGATATTTTGTTGCCTGTAATGTTATTACGATATTGTAGTCTGTTTATCAACATGTTACATATTCGTAATTAAACTACACATAATACTTTGCTAACTATTATAGCTTCTCATGTTAAAAATTATGATTTATAATATTAACTACTTGCTCAACTTATTTTCATTGCAAGGAAATATTTGAAATACAAAATAAAAATATTTCATTTTATCTTTGTGGTTATCAAAATATAAATATTTGATTTAAAGTAGTATCTTATTTGAACCACATTAAATTATACTATATACCAAATCATTAATGATCGTTAATATACGTTGCAAAATATGATAGAAAACCTTGTATCCAATGTTCCACATACGAATACTAATCTTACATTATAAAATACTAATGTAAAGTGTACTTACTTCTGAATCTTCTGTACCTCCGTCGGATCCACAGCACACAATTGTTGACTCACGAGAATAGATCGGAATAATTGAACAACAATCACTAAACAACACACGCACACAACACATTTTATAAAATCGTGACAACGAACGAGAAGATTTCACTCCGACCACGAATTTAATAATACTGCGATTTTAACAATGATCCCTTCCACGCAGGTGGTACGGTCAGGTTATCATAGGAAGGTTAGACGCTGAGCGTCAATAAACACTAGATACAAAACAAAGGTAAAAAAATTATGGCGGGGCGCCGGCCCTATTTCCCGGAATTCCCTGTTTTCGTATCACACGTCCGTGGGAGGGGGACGGTTAAAATCGCAGTATTATTTTATTCGTGGTCGGAGTAACATCTTCTCGTCTGCTGTCACTATTTCGTTAAGTGTATTGTGTGTGTGTGTTGTGAGTGTTGTTTAGTGATTGTTGTTGAATTATTCGGACCTATTCTCGTGAGTCAATAATTGTGTGCTGTGGATCCGATGGAGATATAGAAGATTCAGAAGTAAGTACACTTTACATTAGTATTTTATAATGTAGTTTGCAGTACATTAGTATTATATTTTATTATTCGCATGTAGAATATTGGATGCAAGGTTTTCTTTCTTATTTTGCAACTTCAATTCTAACCCATACCTACTCCGATCACTTTTTGAGATGTTAAAACTTTTTTGCGAATATCTCGGAAACTAAAGTTGAGCGGCGGTAACATGTATAGGAAAAAGTTGTTCATAATGATGACCTTGACAACATATTTCAAGGTTATCAAAATCGGTGAGGAAGCCCCTAATGTAAATAATTACCAAAATATTCTACTTCCAATATGAAATAGATTCATTTAATATTTAGAAAAAAATATTTTTCTCGTAACATGACATAGATATTTCCTGAATATTTAAAAAGAAATATTTGTTACGTAATATAAAATAAATATTGCATGTATATTTGAATATTAAAAAAAGATTGAATCTCTTTTTAATATTATATGAATGTGTATACAATATTTAGTGCTACTAGGGGAGGTTTCACTAAATCGTTGGTTTAACACGCAACTAAGCTCCGAATTGTGTCGTGTTCGGGCTCATTCTAATCGGAAGAAAAACGCCCTAAATACGTTGCTCAAAGATTCTTTAGAAAAAGAAACAATTAAAAATCACACACAGCGTGTTCATTTGAAAACTTTCCAGCCGAACATCTCGAGAAGTATGAAAGATATTTGAAAAGTGTAAAACACGTATTAAAGGATTTAGAGGGGAAAAGAGGGGGACAGTATCAGTTTTTTATTTGGTTGGCGTTTTCAATCGTTTGAAGATCAACTTTGTTTTTTCAAATGGAAATCTGTATTTTTTTTATTATGGGATCTTATTGTACCGTAGAAAGACCAGCAATTTTCGTAAAATACTTTTTTCTTTATCCGCGCACTAGTTTCGGAGATATTTAAAGAGAAGTAGAGCGAGGCATATTATTGTGTAAAATTATTTGACGCAAATCGTTGATGTTTTCCATTTGTACTATTTAGTCAAGTGTGAATCATCGTTATAAGAGATACTATATCGTAGTACAATTAACTGTATAAAATGTCGTGTGCTTTAGAAGAACGAGTAGAAATCATTTTTATTTATGGGTCTGATGAGTGTGCTCGTCGAACTGCTGTTACGTTTAACGAGAGATATCCTGATACACGTGTTTGTCATACGTACGTGTTACAATCAGTTGCAAAGTTTAAGGAAACAGGATCGGTGACAAATTTAAAAAGAAACCAGATCAAATCAAAATTGTTACAAAAGTGTATAAAAGTATACAAATCTTTACTTACTCATCAGTTCATAGTCGTATGTCCTGGATAAGAAATTCATTTTCATGCTGATAAATTGAACGTATCAATCTTGGTTAGGACTTGCGATATTTAATAACATTGGAAAGAATAATCACTGCAAGAAAGCGTAACTTTCCAGTGTTTATTTAATTAAATCGTATGTCCTGGATAAGAAATTCCTTTTTATGCTGACAAATTGAGCGTATCAATCATGGTTGGGACCTGCGAGATTCAAGAGGATCGGGGAGGAAATCACTATGACAAAGCTGAACGTGTCAATGTTTGTTTGATTAAATAATTTTCTTAGTTATCGATTAGACAGAGAGAAAACGTCGTTAAACCGTTACGTTCTCAGTGGGATGCGCGTCGTCGCGGGAAGCAGTATCGCAGAAACAATAATGTTAATGCAATTTTATAGATTGTCCGCGAGTCGACACGAAACCGAGAATAATTAAACCGTCATTTCGACCCGGTCTTGGCGTTTATCGTGTCGACTCACGTGTAAGTCATTACACAATACCGTTACATACGCGCCTCGCAGCCTGGGAAACACTATTTAACGTCAAACACTCTTCCATGTCTACGGCACAATGAGTCCGATTTTTTTCTCATGACCAAGAAAACGATGAAAGGTCAATGAAACGCGAAGAAACCGCTGAACAAGTTAATAGATGGATCGGCCGGAGTTTCGCAATGTTATTTATTCCCGAGTTGTTTGAACGGTTTCTGTCGTCGATTTGTTCTGCCAAAGAGTACACAATAGGGAACGGTTAATAATCACGAATAGAAAATGATTAATAACCCCGAAGAAAACGTTATTACCCACTGCCAAACGGTTGTTTCACGCAAACCGAGAGAAATGATTTTTATGTACGTACTGCAGGCGTCTTGGCACCGAACAAATTTTCCATTATCTGCGCGTTATTATTACCGGTTGCACCATTTCGTTCGAAATTGATATATTAATCCGTGGTCCGCATCCAAGAATTGCATTTCGAATGTAAAAGGTACGTGAAATGATCCTTCGTGGTTCTAATATTTGATAATTTCACTTGTTCGTTTCGAATCTGAAAACTTTCTGAATTTGTTGTAGCAACGAGTAAACTTACCTCGTGAACATGATTAAGAAAAGAAAGAAATCCTGGCTCCTGTGTCTTGCAGACAATTTTTAATTTTCATAAATGTCCACGGTGTTACAGTGAATTCTCGATATATGTGCCCATAATTATGAAAGTGGTCTAAGTCAAAATTAAAAAAAAAAAAAAAATGAATTTATCACTTATTTCACACGACATGATTTTAAACTAAATTTATTCAATGTAAAAAAAAATGAAAGAAATATATGACTTAGAGCACTTTCATAATTATGGGCACATATGTCAACAACACGGGTCTCGTCAGCGTCAAGACACTCTCAGCTGGGACAAATAGTGGGGATAATTCCGCGACATTTATCATTCAGGTCTTGGCGACGTATACAGAGAAATCAGTGTACATGTATTTTATATGAATCTGACATATGCAGTTGCCTTATAACATTGAGTTAGACTCGTTCCAAAGATTTCGAACTTCATCAAATTCTTTTAACCCGAAATAAAATTGTACATTTCCGTAATTGTTATTTCTCCCGTCAGAGGAAATATAGGCGTACAATAGACGTAAATTTTCTCTTTCTTCTTAGGAAATTATGAGCGATAAAGAATTCGGGTCACTGTAACTGCAGAATAAATCTTAACCACCGGGCGACTAAAAGGAAACAGAAGAGCGACAGTTAAAACGCATAACTGTTCGTTTAAACTGGTATCACGACACCCGATAAACTTGTCCTACTTTCGGAAGGATCGAGACAATGGTTTGCATGCGTGAAACTGGTTCGGCAGAAGTTGTGTCTCGACACCCTTTAGTCTCGGGATTGGAACACAATGGCGTTCGAACGGCCGCCGTTTGACCTCCATATTTTTTCGTTGATCCGTGATTTTTCAATAAATCGAACGCGCGTGCGAAACAAACGATAATATTTCGATGCGGGATCTTTTATGGAAATTTGTACGAACGTCGATCGGCTTTTCAGAACGACAAAGTATGCTAAACGATTTTTCGACTGTCGGACGTTAATGGTCCGAGAAAATAAGACTTAACCGATTGCGCTGGCAATTGATCGACGTGACAAACCCGTCCAAGGCAATTCATAGCGAGCCGGTGTATGAAATCATTTCTATAAAATGTTTAGACAGTGCGCGAATACTTAATGCACAGAACGCATTTAGATACACGAGCAGATAAGATTAACGTTGTAATGGACCTGTTGAATGTGTTACAAATTTTATTGGTAGCACTACCTGGCTTTTTCCGATCGGTAGACTTCAAAACGATTTGCAGTGGCGATACCGACATATAGTTTATACGTCGATACAGTTAAACGTTATAGTTCCACTTCGTGAAGGTATTTTTGCGTAGACACGATTCCTTTATTCTCATTTAGGCTAGCTCGAATTTATATATTCAGTATCTTGAAGAATATCTCGGGCACTTCATATTATCTAGAGTAATTATGTCATCCTGTATGCATAATAAGTTCATCTTTCGTTTTTCTTGAATATAAAAACCTAGCTATCGACGAACATGTTCACAGTATTATTGTTTAACAACAAAAATATTTACAAACCTTCCAATCTCCATATTTATAAAAAATTTAGAGTTTCGCCTTAAATATTGTAACTAACCCTGCAATTGTATCTTGGGGTCTCTCATGACCCCAATAAAGTTTACCGTACACCGATTTTCGTACAAAAATTGCAGGACAATTGTAAATACGAAATGTCCTTGACCTCTTAAACTCTACACACCTAAAAGCATTTCTTAGTAAATTGTAATTGAATTCTTTCCTTGAAAAATCCCAATGCGATACTTTTTAGTCTAGGGAAAACAGTGTACAGTGTTTACTCTGTATATGTCCCAAATGCCTAGCCGATAAAAGTCGCAGAACTATCCTCACTGCCGCCGGGTGAGGCGGTCATCATTTCAACAGTGAAATTATCTATTTTAATCGAAACTGAACCAGGAGGAATTTTTTTATTGTTAAAGTGAAGAAGAATAGTTTTTCCAGGAGATAGATCTAAACCTAAGTTATAGAGATTATCTTTAATAATTTTAATAGCTTTTTCAATAACTTGAGTACCTCTCTTTATGGATTTGAATTTGTAGTAAATTGCTATATCGTCAGCAAATTGAGAAACTGAGACAAAGCTTTGAACATTATTAGTGATGCCCGATACATAAATTAAATATAAGAGAGGACTAAGAACCCATCCCTGAGGTACTCCTTTAAATGAAAGTCTTGGGTTGTCACTAGAAAAAGCATAGAATATCAATCTTTCATGAGTCATAAGTGTATAAATTTAAGTACAATAATTGAGCAACCTAAGACAGCGAGCTTGGAAAGTAAGATATTTATGTTAACGTTGTTAAAAGCTGCTTGGACGTCGAGAAAGGCAGCCAAAACCCGTTCTTTGTCCCGTAGGAGAGATAACGATCGGCAAACTTTGGACATTTTCGGATCCGATAAAGCTAATTCTGGCGAGCATGCTAAATTCGAATCTCGAGCATGCAACGAATAGCGTCTCTGTCTCTAATCGAAGACTGACGGACGTCTGCGGTGAACCAGTACTCGGGAATATCTCTTTCTCGAGTCACCAGTAATTGGATCATCTTGGGAAAGTTCACCGCCTTTTAGAGTTCGTGCCCGGAGCTGGCAATCGCGTCTTGTTCCGGGCAAGACGGTTTTCGCGTTGCCAACTTCTTCCAAAGCCTTCGGATCTTCTTCGAGATCTCTTTCTTCGAGACTCTGTCGATGAAAGATTATTTTTCAAACTTTGCGCTCCGGGCTTTGTTATTATTTCGTTTCGTAGCAGTGTTAGCCATAGAAATTTCATTTGACACTTTGAGTGCCGCACCAGAACCCTCAGAAATTCCATGAAACCAAAGTAAGTTATTTAATGAAACAAAAATTGAAAATAATTACATGTGTGATATTTAAGTAGTCTTCCAACTTTGTTGCATTTTACAGATACCAATCAAAGGTACAATGAATATATTAACGTAAAAATTCATTTTAAAACCTGGACAAATAATTCCGTCACCCACATCTGGGTGACATGGCGGTCAACGTGTTAACCAATTAACTATGGAGCTCAATTTTAGAAATCCCCCACGGCGCGGAATTAAAATCACGCAATGCGGAATATACACGAAAAAAATAAAAATAAAAAAAAAGGTTCAAAGGGGAGGGCAGGGCAAGGGTTCAAAAATTACATTTTTATTCGATAAGAAATTGACAATTCATTAATGTCAAACACGCTTAACTGGTTAAGGACCCGGTCTTCGTAGATTCCCGATAAGGTAGAGAACTGGTAAGTTTCAAGTCGGTACCCCTACCGCAAGGGTAGGTGAAGGCGACTTAATTTGCACTATTTATTCTGTTCTGAGCGACAAAAAATTACGAAAAAATTCGTCAACATTTCGCCTAATAGCATGCATAACCGTGAATTTTTTCCGAATTTTTTACTGCGATGTCGATTTTTAAAAAATTCCGGAATCTTAAGAGCCAAGATTCCGTGGATTCGCGATAAGGTAGAGCGACCAGGTTACCGACAAAAATAGGCGAAAAATGATTTCACGTGCAACTCAACTTGTCGTCCTTACATGAGAATATTTTTTGCCGAGAAAGGGCTCGTTCTTCGAAAGAGGAATTTGGTAATGTATAAGTGTTAGAAATAGGAAAAAAATGATTTAAAATTAATCGCAAAAAGTCTCAGAGAGACTACGGATCTTAAGTCGGTGTCTGAAGGCTGTGAATGGAAATGGTACAGCAGTGACCGACCTGCTGACTCTATAAAAGTCACGTGACTATCCCGGGCACTTAATTCTGAGTGTCTTATAACGCGGTACGAATCGATCGCGTTACGTGAGGGTCGACCGTATCTGCTCACCGAACGAGCCAAGCGTACACTGTCATCGTGAACGATTCCCTTCTTTTCTTTTTTCCCCTCGCATCTAAATGCCAGTCACAAGGAATCCTCTCGGAGATCGTTCGATCCTCCGAGCCACGAGGATCCCACGGAGGAATCGCGAAAGGCCATCGTGAAAGTGTTTTGCGATCCGCGATATATGTAGTGCTCGGCCGTGTGCACGTGTGAGTAAACGTTAGGCCGCCGCTGTGTCGTGAAACGAAAGCGAATCGTCGTCGTCGGTAGACGTCAGGGGAGAAGGTAGAGAGCACCGAGCGAAAAGGTTTCCTGATCCCGGCCGCGCTCCGTCTGTCCTTTTTCCTTCTCCGATCGAATCGATCGATGATAAATTCGCGGAATCGCTTCGTTGCCCGCTTGCAATCGAATCCTACGCGCACCATCTCACAATGATCCTCGCAGACGACCGCGCCGCTTTGCCAGCGCGAACGTTGCTTCTGGGTGGGCGTGGTAGTTCGCCGCGAAAACACCGATCACGTTTCGACGTTTCTGGGTTGCCTACTACGGTAATGCCTCGGCACATGTACGCGGAACAGACTTGCGGAAAAATTTATCCCCGCTGTTGCCAAAGTCCATAGTGATTTCCCTTTCGATCCTCCTGAATCTCGCAGACTCCAAATCTGATATACTCGGATATAGCCATGTTTTTTAGTGAAACTTTAACCAACATATTTACGACGTTTTTCGAGACCAAACCGGACACAATTCCAGATCGTACGAATAGTTTTCTGATTTTCCATTACTCGAATGCGAACAGTTCAGTCTATAAAGATTTCGTTTAACGTAGTAGCTTAGATAACTTTTTTATTATGCGAACACAGTCAATTCTCGATATATGTCAACAAACCGGATCACAACCCGGGACATTTATCGCCCAGGTCTTGGCGACATACAAAGAGAAATCGCTGTACTCACGTTCTATCGATTAGTTCGGATAACCGAGCTTTCACGTTTGTTGTCGTTTCAATCAGAAAACTGTTACGAACATATTGATAAAAGCTCCACAACGAAAAGTATTAGTAACAAAAAATAATTTTTACTTCTCCGTCCTTTTGTACATTGTAGCGGTCGTTGTATCAATGAACAGTTGTGCACGATATTAGTCACACATCGGCACCGAAGTTTGCACAAACGTCTACATTGCAAAAATGACTGTATCATAGACGAAAACAATTTGCAAGCTTCGCATTGTTCCCGGACTCGTGTCGATACCTCCGCCTGAATTTCTATTTACGAATTGTTTTATAAGAGACACCGAAGCTCGTGGCGGTTGCAAATGAGGGCCTTTACGTGCTGTACAACCGGACTTGTTGAATAATTGCGAAGTTAACACCTGAGAGGAACATGGAAAAACCCGGGGACGAGTTGAAGTGGCCGGCAAACTGCGACCTTGGCTAACTCGTCCCGCGTTAATCTTGGCTCTCGCGCCCTCTTCAAGGCCATACGCGCCAAGATATTCGTACACATCAGACATCGTTGTTGCTACGCTTTCGAGTGCCGTCTGAGTGCAGCAGGAATGTCTCGAGATGTTATCGTCCACCTAACTGCAAATCGTGCTACGGCTGTATCAAACTCTCCCTCTCGACGCTCAGAGTAGTCGTTCGCTATATCGCTTTTCACTTTCGACCACGATAATCTCGCGCGATCGTCGATGCAAACGACTCTTTTCTTTTTTTTTAACCCCTCGGCGACATACGACACGTGTTAGTATTTCTTTTTTTTTTTTTTACTGAGGAAATCTCATGAAACATTTATTGCAACTTTATGAACAAAACATATACAGAGGAAGAAACCTGTACAAACCAAAAATGAGGGTACATATATCAATTTTTTCGCTACTTGTTTTTTCTTAAACGCAGTTTAGTTTTTTTTTAAGACAAAACGTATTTCTTCGGGTTTTTCGCAGCAATTCGACGAATCGCACTATGGCAAGGTACCCAATTACCGTGGGGGTACCAATTACCGTGGCTATATTAATTATACTCATTTTTAAAGCATAATAGATATTAAATTTTTGTCATCTTAATCCATTGGTATGTATGTTATGTATCTCTTTGTTAATATTCATCGTGCTTTAAAAATAAGGATAATTAGTTGGATACCTTACCCTATTGTCCAACGATCGATAGAAACAGTTGTGCTTTAAAAACAAATTCTTTTCAAATTTATACCGTGGCTCCTGGAAAGTGTAGTGCATGCAGTACAGAAAAACGTCGATAATAGCGCGGTTTTTATTATTTTTTTTTAACACAGCACACCTCGCCAAAAATCTGAAATAATTCGTGAACACTGCTTATAACTGTGCACCGATACTGTAAAAATATAAACAACGTCGCTCTTAAACTTTAATGGAAAATCTAAATTTTTCCGATTTTGGACTTTTTGCAACCGGGATTGTCGACTTAAAAATCCGACTTAATTGCAGTACGTGTATACGAGTATTCGACATCTGTTGTATTTTTTTCCAGAATTTTCGCACCACTAATTTCTCCCATTTTACCGCATAATTACCTTCTTGGTAACAGGGATACACGGTTAAAATGTTCCACAACGTGTTTGTTTCTGAATTCCTGCATTATTCGTGTCTGTTAGTAAATTCTCGTCTGAAACGGAAAACGCGCGTCCATATTCACAGTCTGGTTATCACAGAGAGCATCTCGACCAGGATAATCAAAATTGCCGTCGAAGTAGGCAGGTAGATTTGATTGTTAGCCGGTTCCGACAGTGTTTTATTGGGTTGTTGCCGACCGGTGAGTTGCAAAAGTTGCGTACGAGTTTCTAGCAATCTTGTATCCCGTATCGCGGCTTAGACACGTGTTGAATATATCTTCTCGGGCTGGGAGGCTGGCTGGCTGTGTACTAGTTTGTTAGTGTACACGATCGCGACCCGGGTCGTTGTATGTCATACGATTATGCGCGTAATGCTCGGATAAAACGCGAGGAGAAACGCAATCGTGTAACTGGCCCGAGATATCGATCGCGGAGCCAACGCGAGCCGCCGGTGTGCAGAGAGTGCATAAATCGCAGTTTGTGCTGATTTCCCTGGTCGATTCCACGCTCTTTGAATTTTGCGTTCAGCTATCCGCGGATCGATCGATCACTATTAACGGCTTCCTTATGGTTTCGAGTTTTTCCGAACCTCGGCTACGGCGCACAGTGGGCAAAAACGGCCTTTTTCGATTCAAAATCAAAGAACTTTTGATAGGAATGTGGTAGAGCGATGAAATTTTTTTAAATGAAAGCTGAAACTTTGTAGAATATGGGAAAAATAGGGAGATTACGGTACGAACGTTTTTTAACCTTGAGAAAATTCGTTAAAGTTGCACAATTTCAAGAAAATTTTGTTTTTGTGGCTAATACGCGCGGAAAATTTTTTTTTAACATGCTATATATCGTTTCCCATAGATTTTTTCACGCTGATTTCAAATCTGTTTTCAAAATTTGTCTACGACCTCTGGTTTTTGAAAAAAAGTAGATTTTTGTGACACAAATTAATGAAATTTTTTCGTTAAAATGACTTGATAACACACTAGTTTGAAAGTATATCGTATTCTCATATATAAAACACAATAAAAATAATAATAATGAAGTATTTTAACGTTTTGAGTTACTTACGAAACATGAAGCACTTCACATCTCGCTCGTCATCACTTGACGTATCGCTGTCATTACTACTGGCGCTTTCTTGAAATTGTGCAACTTTAACGAATTTTCTCAAGGTTAAAAAACGTTCGTACCGTAAAATCTCCCTATCTTTCCCATATTCTACAAAGTTTCAGCTTTCATTTAAAAAAAATTTCATCGCTCTACCTCATTCCTATCAAAAGTTCTTTGATTTTGAATCGAGAAAGGCTGTTTTTGCCCACTGTGCGGCGCAAGCTGTAATCTACCTACAATGACACAATAGTATTCGGACGCTTTTAAAAATCGTATAACTTTGTTAATATTGGGTCATACGACTTGTATTTTCTAAAGAAGTTAACACAATTGGTTTGCTGCATAAGGAGAAAAAAGAAATGTATACAAAAATTGCTATTGGTTGAGATTGCAGAGAAAATACTAAAAGTTGTAGTTTGCAACTTTTTTATGTGGACTTACATTGAGACTTACATTTAGTACTTTCTCTGTAATTTTGACCAATTGCAATTTCAATCAAACATTTTTCTCACGTTACGTAGCGATCCAATTGTTCTAACTTCTCAAAAAAATTCGATTATTATACGATTTTTAAGAACGTCCGAATATTAGTCGGAGTCGCTGTAATTTCTCGCGGGGTGGAATTCTTGAGGCACAAAGAAAAATCCTGTTCTTCGGGAAATTGGAAATTAGGGTCCAACGAAGAATTAATTGACCGCTTTCTTTCCGTGCTCGGTGAAGTTTACGATCAGATGCTTCACGAATAATACTTCATTTCTTAAAATTAGACCCACATTTAGAATCTTTGCTAAACATTGTTGATATTAAAATTATACTAGAACTAATTACGAAGAATTATTTGTGAAAATAATATTTTAGAAATCTGTAATACTTGAATGAAATATTTTTCAATCAATTTGAAAAGTCTTTTGAACGTGTGTGTGTGTACAGTATAAAATTTGTGTAGCATAGTTTGTTCAAAAACTTTGTTGTTTTTTTCGAAGAAATTTCTTTACAGGCGTTTCTCAAATATTTCCCAGTTTGTTAAATTTTTTCTTTTGTTTTAAGAAGAGACTTTTTCGAAATAGAATTATACAATTAGTGCGAATTTTGTCTGCGAAGAATGTGGTCAAGATGAAACTACTGAAAAGAAAAGTGTTTTTTTGAATTTGGGTCGTCGAACGTGTTTACGTTGTGACAAGACAATGAATCACCCGATAATTGCAGGACGTTTATGCAATTTTTTTAATTAGTGTAGATGGTTTTACATCAGACAGTACGTCAGATTATTACACTCCATCAGCTCGTTACAGCGCGGAAGGAAGTATGTAGATGCAATTTATGGTGTCCCATAAGGAGATGTAGAGAGAACGTCCTAATTAACGACGTAATAGGGTTAAACGTGGATAATTGCCGAGCCTATAAGTACGGTGTTCCAACAGCCTAACGTGCCACCATACGAAACACACACATGGTTCATTGGTACATTTATCAACAGAACTTTTTTCTCCATGCCTCGTGCAATGTACGTTACATTTTCTATTATTTTAGAATTTTTAACAATACAATAAACCCTTAACACGTGCGTTAGGTTTACGTTCAAGAATGATTTTTTTCTTTTCACAAGGAACCCTCAACACAGAGGGTGTCCCAAAAATGTGTTTCCTTGAAAGGGACGATTCCTGAGGTGATTTGAAGAAACTTTTCCCTTTGCGAAAATCATCTTCGTGGCTTCGTTACCGAGTTATTCATGAAAAACACGGACCAATCAGGGCGCGGTTACTATGGACGCGTTTTGACTCGGCCAACGCCAACGCCGCGCTCAGCTGTAGCTGCGCTCCGATTGGCCCGCGTTTTTCGTTAATAACTCCTTTAACGAAGGGACGGAGAATATTTTCGCAAAGGAAAAAGTTACTTCAAATGATCTCAGCAATCATCCATTGATATTATTACTCTATGATATTGTTACATATAATAAAACCATAAATTAATGGAATTGAAGTCGCGCCAATGCGTATTGGTACGTGCCGGCTAATCTACTAATACTAACAATAAAATGCGTTAATAATGAGGAAACAAACTAGAGAGTTTGTAGTCATCAATGACGTCATACACAAAATTGGCGTTGGGACGCTTTGAGTTTACCTTTGCCTCGACTAAGGCCCGCATTCATTGGTCAAGAGGATTGCAGTCGGGGTCACAGGGAGGTCATAAATCCGCAGATCAGTGACAACAGAGGTTTTCGTAAAGCCTGATTAATATATTCTTTTTTATTCGATCTAGAATTCTGCAATTTCTCTTGCGATTCCTGTGAGCTACCCGGGATTCAGTTACCTGCTACTGTTTGTCAGAATTTTTCAATTTCTTGGCTAGGTCGTAAACTCGCGTCTTCTTGATGCCAAACTACGTTACGACTTCCGCAGGCGATTCGGTGTTGCTTCTCTTCGGTCGTCTTCATGGCTGTTTCCCACGTGTTCGCTGAATTTATCTGAACGGTCCTGTACCGTACACCAAATTGCAGAAACCTGTGTAAGCAACAAAACGTGAATACACGCGCGTAAACCGATTTTTCGAAAATCGATTTTCCGTGAGACAGCTCGTTTGAATATTTCTGGAACTGATAACGCGGTCGATATCGCGGCCGGATCAGGAAACACCCGTCAACGGAAATTGCATGAAAGTTACGGTTGTGCAACTGTACTCCGCGGTGTCGTTAACCCTGAAGCAACTTCTGTTTCGTCTCTCCGGTCGACTGCGCGATAGTGATCTCCGGTCAAGTGTACGAGTTCGTATTAAAATTTCGCGACGTCTTCATTGCCATATCTCTGGGTTTTCGCGTTGCGTCCAGTTACGTCCAGTTTGAAGCATAATTCCGAGTAGCACGAATCTGGAGCCACAGTCTTCCACACAGTTCTACTTTTGTTTTATAAAAATTTCGGATTTACGTACAGTCTTTCGTTAATTTTATGTATACTAATATCCCCATTATTTTCACATGACAAAGCGTGCCTCGTCGATGGTTTATAATTTGCAATCACTGGGGATTCTTTGTTTTTTACATTTATTTGTATAAACTATAACATCACTAATTCGGTATCCCATAATAATTCTTAGAATATATTATGTGCATTTGTAATATACTTTGTTCCACAGATTAAATTTCAATATTTAACAAATTTTTCTATGTTACTTTCAGTTTATGGAAGATGTTCGCGGAGGGATTAAAAAAAAAAATAATAGGTATCTACTTAATATCGACAATCGAAGACTTGTTTTTAAAAAAGTGACATCAAGTTTTGCAGTCTGGTCGTAACTATAATTCATACGGTGTGTGTGTAGGGAATACATATTTTCGTTAACGGTGGAGGTAAATAAAATGATAATCTTCGCCTTTGTTTTAAGTAAAATATTAATGGAAAACTGGTCATTGACTGCGAATTACTATACGAATTGAAAATTGTATGTATCAATTGCAAGGTACCGGAGCTGCACAGACATTTGTTTACGTCTTTAATAACTTTACGAGATGAAAATAATACAATGTTTTAAAACACTTTCGGGTGTTTTTAATGTTTTTACCGTTTCGCATTTGATCTACTTATTTTTGTTACGCATAAGATTTACTAGGACAATTGTCATTTACCACTGATGATAATTGTCATAATTTTCGTGCACCAGTGATCAGTACATTTCTCTGTGTTTGGTAATTTTGTTCTGTGCTTCTTTAGTACGTGTCAATTATTTATTCGGAGATCGCGATTCTAATTGAAAGCATTTTTCTATCAGAAGTAGGATCACTGTGACACGGACAGTGCAAAAAATCTTACAAATTCTTACGTTTACGAAAATCGGCTGCATTAATTCCTTGGAAAGCGACCGGAGAACTGGAATGCGTCTATTGACTAAGACTTGTGATTCACGCAATGAAATTGCGTGGCCAGTGCAAAATGTCGAAATTTTAGCTAGTTACCTTTAAAAGTATTTACAAGAACTGTTGGCCAATAATGTTGAAATTAATATTTCGCTCAATTATTCCGTCATTTTTGCGACTTTCCAGCCAGAGAAATATTTATCCCTCAGTTGCCCCCCCCCCTCTTTTTATTCCCTTGTTGTCCAATTGTCAGGATGGTGAAAGACGAATGTGACGAAAAGATGAAAATGGGAAGTTAATTGTATAAACTCTTTCCTTGAACTTTTTCCTTGTGATTAATGAAACGGTATGCAAAATATAATATTTAACCCTTTGACTACGCAAGGCGTATATACAGGGTGTCCCAAAATGTCTGAGAAGAATGTCTTGAAAGGGGTGGTTCCTGAGGTGATTCCAAGTAACTTTTTCCTTAGCGAAAATTTCCGCTTCGGATTTGTTAAGGAGTTATTAACGAAAAACACGGACCAATCAAAGCGTAGCTACTGCTGAGCGCGGCGTTGGCGTTGGCCGAGTCCGAACGCGTCCATAGTAGCCGCGCCCTGATTGGTCCGTGTTTTTCATGAATAACTCATTAACGAAGCCACGGAGAAGATTTTCGCAAAGGAAAAAGTTTCTTCAAATCACCTCAGGAATTCAAGAAAGTTCCTTTCAAGGAACATTTTTGGGACACTCTGTGTATCGGTGGTTCCTTGTGACAGTTTGCCGCAGTCGAAAGACTAAGGGTTAAAAGACGAATGAAAAAGATTGAACGATCGTTGAGAAAGTGAATCGAAATGTTCTGATTTCAGGCAGTGAAACTCGAATCGGTGCACCAGGGAAGAACGAGGTATCTGGTCGTCGTGTCATGCACAGGAAGACAGAATGCCGAAGAGAGTTGCCTGCTGGGTATCGACTGCCACGACAGGGCGACTGTTGGTCTTGTACTCCGAGTCCTAGCCGACACTGCCATTACACTCGACGGCGACGGGTATGTAGATCGTTTCCACATTTCTATTGCATTCTATTGGGTACTCGAATAACATTCTGTCGTTTGTTAATAAATATCGGAACTAATAGTACTAGTATGTAAATTGAGACGATTGTTTGACATGATCATAAACAAGCTTTAAGAGACCTAGTACAGTAAAGATTCTACTGAAGTCAGTACCGACGTTCCCTACTTATGACAGTGGAACGCCTCACACCACTCGAGAACCGTCGTGTCGCGGCCACCACATTGTCGGCTATATCGGTGTGAGACTAGAAGACCACTACTAATCCAATTACAAAACTTCTTTATTTTTCATTATTTTTTTATGAAACTTTTACCAACATATTCGTGGCATTTTTCTGATTAAAATGATACCAAATATTATATAATTCCGATGTTATTTACTTGTGTAACGAGCGATGAAAGTTTCGAACGCAGAGGAGGACAGCGTATGGGAAAGAAAGAGACGCAGAGAGTCGCGGCCGGCGAGTACCTCCGACGTTCCCTACACAAGTCAGTAAAAAAGAACCAAAAGACTGACTTCAGTAGAATCTCTACTGTACTGTCCGTGCCTGACAACAAGCCTAGCGGAAGGGCACAAGGGTAAAGAGGGCACTCGCTCGCTCCGCCCATATCCCCACCGTTGACGCTCCGGTAGGCCAATGCTTAGGCTCTGACGTCACACGCTGCATAGTATGTGCAACCGCTGTAGCCAATAGAGCAGCTAGAGGCGTGCCCCTTCCTTCTTATGCGGCACGCACGGTACATGGCATTCGAGTCCAGCATAAACGGCAAGATGTTAATAAATGGCTCGACGATTGCATTACTTCGAATCGAATTTCTTCTATCGCGGAATGCACTTATTGGTAGAAACGGTCCGCTATGCGACCCAATAATGACCAACGTTGTTCGATGCTGCGAGTGTTAATCGAAGAGCAGAGAAAGCGATCGGGATTTTACAGGTTATCAGATATTTACTGGCGCAGATAGTTCCGCACTTTCTCCTCGGTTCATTGCTACCCTATTCCGCAGCAAGAAAGCAAGCAAGGAAAAACGTAGTTGGACAAATCGCTCGGCTCCGGGTCCGACCGGCAATTAAGCCTGCCCCACGATGCGTAACAAGGTTTTCGATCCCGCGAAAAAAGCCCCCGAGAGCCAGCCTCCGGAGCCTAGCTTTCAGTCGTCGGTGAGTCATTAGCGAGGCACGCGATCGGCAATTAGGCGAGCAAAACGCCGCGCGAAACGGTGCATCGAGACCGCATATCGACAAACGAACGCACACCGGCTACCGCGGAAAGGTGAACGCGAAGGTCAGCGCCACTCTCTTTTGCTCGAACATACGGGCGTAGGGAAATGGAGCGCGTTACCGTAAGCCATGTTAGAGCAAGGTACTTGACAGGTGAACATCGAGGTCACGGTGGAAGGTCGTGTCAGCTGTTCCGAAGCCATCAAGCCCCGGGTCATGCCGTTTGGCCGCGGTTCATCTTCCTCGACATGGTTATGGGGGCATTATACCGCAATGCCGCGGCTGTGGAGTCGGAGTGTCAACGAACGTAGAAGCTCTGTGGATTAATCAGTAGGTAATCGGTATGCGGGCACCTGAAAATTTCGAGTCGGGTCGGAAATGTAAAAATTTTTTAATTCGGGTACCCGTCCCAAGTGAATTCTCGATATATGTCAACAACACGGGTCTTGCCGGCGTCGTATATCCTCCAGGAGACACGAGTCGTGTTATGTTTACACTCCTCGGCGTCCGAGTCATCTCGATGCTTCGTAGCCCTTCATAGGGTACACCCAGCGGTAGTGGGGTTAATTCCGCGACGTTTATCGTCCAGGCCTTGGCGACATATATAGAGAAATCACTGTATTGAGAGAATTATTCAACGAAATTGTAAAAACAATGGCTTCAAATTTGAGTAGACACATTCTTGTTAATCTTGTAAAGTAACGTACAATTTTTATTGCTCCGTAAAGCTAGTATTAAAACAAACACTTGGCAAGATGGAAATTCGCTGAGACTCTCAAAGCACAGTGCGAACGTTTTGCACCGAGTTTGTAGAGCTACAGGAGGGGTGTACGTGGAGAAAATTAAATAATAAAAATGTCTTGATCGATAGAATTGCAATATATTAGGGTTACGCAACTGGAGATTATACAGGGTCATCCGTTTTTAAACGGCCAAACGTCAATCAGCTATAGAGGGACCCAAATGGAACAACTTTCACCCCTAACACTTTTTTTGATTCGGCCTTGATTTCTTGAAAATATTTTAAACAATACGTACCCAAAAGATGTATTTAAAACCAAGATCCAAAGGTCATACAAAAAAGTTGACTTAATAAAAAAGATGCCCCTATTTATTTTAAACCAAACGAAGGAAAAATCATCAAGATACATAATTGCAGTCCTAATATATTTAATCTTAAGTGAACGCAAAAAATGACGGGTTTTTGCAATTATCTAAAAATCAAGACCGAATCAAAAAAAATGTTAGGGGTAAAAGTTGTTCCATTTGGAGCCGTCTATAGCTGGTTGACGTTTGGCCGTTTAAAAACGGATGACCCTGTATAATAAATTAAGAAATAAAAAGCTGAATTTACTCCAAAATAATTGATTACTGCTGGGCCCGCCTGATACTATTCTCGGAACTTTCTGAACGTAGCGTATGTAAACGATCTATTTTAAACCAAACAAAGGAAAAATCATCAAGATACATAATTGCAGTCCTAATATATTTAATCTTAAGTGAACGCAAAAAATGACGGGTTTTTGCAATTATCTAAAAATCAAGACCGAATCAAAAAAAAAAATGTTAGGGGTGAAAGTTGTTCCATTTGGGGCCGTCTATAGCTGGTTGACGTTTGGCCGTTTAAAAACGGATGACCCTGTATAATAAATTAAGAAATAAAAAGCTGAATTTACTACAAAATAATTGATTACTGCTGGGCCCGCCTGATACTATTCACGGAACTTTCTGAACGTAGCGTATGTAAACGATCTATTACTTGACCAAGACGTTACCGATGTTCCACATTACGTGCTGTTCCGTCTCACTCGCGTTTACCGTACGTTTCCGTGGAACGCGGGGTTGCACAACAGAGGGGTATTATTAAAAGCACAACTACCGGTGTTGCACGGTGGTTATCCGGTACTAGATCGAAACACCGATGTTGTCCCGTTGCTACCGACGCGACGCGACACTAACAACCGAGTAGAGAGCGTCGTTCAGTTGCGTCTGAAAGCTAGCTATAAGACGTCTGTCCGTTCCAGCAGGTCCCCCTGCTTGCCGCATGAGAGGTCGGGGATTACGTTTGGCAAATGCGAAACGCGAGGAGGCGCTTTTCTCGGCTGGACGGGGAACACCGGGAACATGCGTGACTCTCGTAATGACGCAAAAGTACCGTTTTGACCAGGGGAAAGCTGATCGGCGGAGAATCGTAAGAAGTTTACCGGAAACCGGCCTCCGCCGTCGAACTTGTACTTCGCCAGAGAGCGCGGGGCGTCGTTGTTCGCCGTGGCCGTCGACTTCGCGCCGGTTGGGCCTTTACATAATGCGTAATTAACGGTTATGCTGGATGTGCGGCGCGTGTTGTAACGCGTTGCAAGCGTGTGTGTACACGCGGTTGCGTTACCGTTCCGCGATCTCCGAGCAAACAGTTTGCTCGGCCGCGTGACGCCGCGTGATCCGCCGCCTCGAACAGCGAAATCGAGACTTTGAATAATCGCCGTCTTGCAACGAAAACAAAAAACGAAGAAGAAGAAGAAACGTACACGAGTGAACCAAACGGAGAGCCACGTCGATGGAGAGACCGACGGGAACTGTGCGTTGCGTTCGTTCTGCTGGCTTGCACAATTTCAATTATCTTCGCCGCGATGGTAGGTCGCGTTTCTTCACAATCAATGGTCATGAGAACCAGCGACACAGATTCGGAAAATATATTTCTAACGCGTTTGATGGCTGTACATTCCCTCGCAAAAGTGTACGGTAACGTCTCGGTGGATGCGCGAAAGATGCGCACGATACTTGCGAACAATTTAAGGTAAAGGGGCACCAGTAGTTGACCACCATGTACCAGTAGTTGACCATTTTATAGAAAAACATAAAAAATAAGGTTTGAAATGTTCTTATTGTTTCGAAATTTAAACAACAAACGGCATGGCATCCGAGGTTCACTTTCATCAAAAGTGCACTTATAAGTGCGCTTATAAAAACCTTATTTTTTATATTTTTCTATAAAATGGTCAACTACTGGTGCCATTACCCCATCCCCGCCACTTTTAGATCTACAGGGTGTCCCACGTAACACTTATCACGATTTTTCAAGTACTCGCGATAACCTGACAAACAAATATTTTCAACGAAAGTTGATCAGTTTTCGATTGGCTATACATTGCAATAAAAAAAGTACGACAAAAATTTGTTCTTTTAGTATTGTCAAGATCACGTTCAATTTTTTAAATGGCACTTTGTAGTTTTGACTTAACAGTATTGTAGCCCGTATCGAGACGAATTCAATGACCTAGTGTACTATGACCTTCGGATGATCTTGAAGGCAACGAAATGAAAAATTCAACCAGAAACGACAGTCTGCTCGAATGCTGTTTAGTAAAAGTAAAGAAATAAAAAGAATATTTGTAATTATGAAGTATGCAGACTTTTGAAACGGACTGTAAACGTCTTACTATGGAATACGGACTAACGCGAGGCCTAACACTATAATATCTTCTTGTGCATTACGAAATGTGGAAATTAATTTGGTAATAATATTTGTATCGAAAATTGCTGTTATTGTAAATGATGTTATCACGATTCTGGTATGAAAATTGTATTAAGATTTAGCAACATTGTCTATTGTACTGTGATTTATATGTTTGTAAATTTAGTTACAATTTAACGATCGCGTAAACTTCACGCTCTACAAACTGCTATTATAAATTAAAATGTCTTTTCACCTTATAATAATGTCGAGGAAGTATCGTTTGCGAATAGCAGTTTTTATTGGCTTAGCGTCATACATACCATCTTTACTAAACACGTGGTCTTAGAAAATTAGCATGCTGGCCTCACCGCGTTAAAATATATGATGAACGCTTGTTATTTGAGCAATTTGTTGCTTACCACTCGAGCACATATATTTACACGATACGAATCTGCGTTTTACTAAAATTTAATTCTTATTTGATTTCGTTTGCATACGTTTTCGTTGATGGTACCATCGCGTGCAATTTTAACGAGATAACATACAAATATGGAACGCTAATTGATGCGAGCTAAGCGTGCAAGATTTAATCTTGATTGTAACAACGCTTGTATAAATTACACGTTTTATTCTATAATTATTAGAAGCATCACGTTCGCTCATTGTGATCACATACGGTCATCCATCATGTCGTCATTTCGATTTTCATCGACCGGTGTGTCGACACCGATGAAAATAAAATTCAACGGGAATTCTTGGTCGGTGTAGAATATTTCTCCAGAAAAATGTTTACGGTAAAGTCGCCGCTGTCTATGAGTGACTTATTACGTTTGTTGTTTAAACAAACGCCGGAAGTGGCCGGCGTTTCATGAATTTCGCTGCCGTCCTGAACGTGTTGACATAGTTCTACAGATAAATCCCAAGCGAACAGCCAATTTCTCTTTGCATAACACGGAATAGCGATTGCAGCGAACATTCGATGTGAATGCATTCGAATTTGAGCGACGATGAATTTTAATGTTTGAAATTAATCGTAGCTTTTCGAACGACCGCTCACGGGACACAATTTTCAAGAAAATGTTGAACTTCGTCGACCAATTTATTGAAAATACGATTCTCTATCATCGACGATTATAGCGAACGATCAAATTATTAATATTTTTTCTCTAGAATTTTTTTTTTCTAACTTGCAAAAGTAACAAAGTTATAATCCGGGCACAGTTACTGGATCCTATATTAATCGATTAACAAATCTGTTCTCGCAAGATGTAGTATCTCGTTTTCAAATCGGACACGAACTTTTGCAGTCGTTTAAGCAGCGCCGCTAAAGATCGTTGTGGCATTATCTCAAAGAAATTACAAAAATTATTTGTTACATTACAAAATTTGTATTCGATAGATTAGAAAACGTTTAACACGTTAACTGCCATGTCACCCATATATATGTCACCCATTAATATATTCATTGCACCAGACTTGATTAGGATCTATAAAATGCAAGAAAGTTGTTGGAGGACTACGTCAATATGATACATTTAATTTTTTTCAATTTTTATTTCATTAAATAACTTACTTTGATTTTACGGAATTTTTGAAGTTTGGCAGTCAAAGTGTTAAATTTATATGCGGAAATCGGATCAGTTTCGAATGAACGAAATGAAAATGTTCCAAGACGGAAGAAAAATTTAGTTTTAGAATTAAGACATCGCCGAGTGCAAAGGGTTAACACTCGACTATAAACGAAACATGGAGCATTTGTTTGCGAGGAGGTTATTCCATGCCTGAAGGATTCGGAGGAACATTGGTATACAGGCCGAGTGAAAATGTAACAAGCTAAGCCCGATCGAAAATAGCATCGAGCTACTTGTAAGTACCCGCAACGGGGAAGTTAGGTCGTTTCGGCCAGCAATAAAATAGCTCGTCGATACGATCGGTTCGCCATTCTATATAAGGCGAACCACGTGGCCTTCCGTAGGTTTCGAGGGACTCGACTTTTCACAGTTTTCCCCCTTTTTTTCTGTTCCAGAGGCTTCAGCGTCAGCGTTTGCAGTCGACAGCACATTTTCAAGCCGGTGTCCGTGCAGGCTATGTGGTAAGTCAAGTTTTTCAACAAACATTTGCGACGATAGGAAGTTGAACGCGCGCGTGAATCGAAGCCATCGTGAATATCCCACTTTCTTTTCACGGGTTTTGATTACTTCATGAGAAGAGGCACCTGGTTCATTGTACTGGGTCAAAGAATAATTACAATCGTTGATCCCCTTCGTATATTATAACCAGACTGCGTATCTTTATGCGAAATAATAAATATTTGCATCAGTTGCAAGACACAGGAGCGAAATAAAAATTTCTTTCCTTTTTAAATTATTTTATTAAGCTACAAGCAACACGCTGGTTTAAATTGTGTTTACCCATTTTTGTCTTGAATGCATAAAATTCGCAGTCTAATTATAATTCTCTGAATTGTAGACAATCACGGAAAATATACATAGAGCACCGATGTTTGCAATTTTATGACTCACGGGGTATGCCCCGCGGCAGTGGGGATACGTCCGCGACGTTTATCATCCAGGCCTCGGCGACATGTATAGAGAAATCACAGTAATCACCGTCCAGCAAACACGTTTAACGCAAGTCAGTGCGCACGTTTTCGAAACGAGCAGGACAGAATGGACACAGATTATACGGACGTTCGTTTCATTAGACCGGAGAAATTCATGTACACCTATCATTCCCTAAGTAATCGATTCAATTGAGTAGGAACGATCGTTGCCGTATGCCTAATAACCGTGACTAATAAGTAACGTCGTGTAATTGCAACGGATCGTCCGAGACGACACCCACGGAAGACGTACAGGGTCAGCCGACATCGTACGAAAGGGTTCATCCCACGTGCGCTGTCGTTCGCAAGAATTAGGACGCTCAGGGTACTCTGAAGCAGATGCGAAAAATTGCTACGAAAAAATTAAACTTCCAAAATGTATCTCCCAGACGTTGTCTCGAATCGGAAACTATAAGGAAATTGCCCCTTTGATGTGATATATTTCACACACAAAATTAGATATTTTATTAAAATTATTAAACCCCCTAACCCCAGGTTATTTCGTTCGAAATTAACCTGCTGAATCGTGGACAATTAATGTCGCTTTTATTCAATATTCCTTTTTCCAGTGAGTAAATACTAAAATGATCGAATCAATTTTTTCATTCGAAACTACATTACAACAGAAACCGTGCAAAATTTAAATAAAATCAATCTTGTCATTCTTATAAACAGACTGCGAATTTTTCGCGTTTAAGATCAAAATAATTGGACAAATAAAATACCACGCTAGACGTTAGAACGACATTAGAAGATCTTAAAAATACTGTTACATTCTCTCGAATGCGTCGAAAGTGTTAACAGAAGAAATATATTTTGATTTAACTTGAAGCTTTTAAAAGTAAAGCACCAGAAAGCTTCAATGTGGGCACAGCTAAAAGCCAGTACATTGTTTCAGAGTCAGTGTCGCCAGATCGAGACTTGTTCCCCCACTCTAATTTCCCCTTCTACCCCGCTATTCCCCACGCTGCCGCCACGGGCGGGTCACGTGACGCGGCTCTGACGCGCATGCTCCGACGGAGAAGGGGGTAACTGTTTCCCCTCGATTCGTGCCTCCCTCCCCTCGTCTGGCAACACTGTTCGGACCTCGGTAGATTCGATGCGATCGAAGTCGACTTTTGGACGGTCTTAATTGTCGCATGGGATGCAGCGTGAAAGAAAAAGAAAAAAATGTGGTCGAATCGGCGTCGCGCGATGCTATCGATGCGGAAGAGGTCGAGCCGAATGAAAGGAAAAATGAAGCGTGGGCCGTGGCTTAATTGGTCGGCATCGCAATTGTCTCATACGCGGTCGGACGGTGAGGAACTTTCTTGCCTGCCCAACCTCTTCCGCTCGCGGATTTTTCAGCGCGGGTGAAAACACGTCCTGCTCTTCCCACACGAATCGCCTGCCGGTAATTATGTTCGATGATCTCTTTTGTTCCCTGCGCTTCGCGGCGAGACGCGAAATCCATTTCGGAGCTGATGAAGTAGGTGGAATTCATTCGAAAATGTTCGCATATATTTGGTTGTCCGGAAAATTCGAGCCGATTTTTAATGGAAATTCAAACGCAACACATTTAAGTTTCGATATACATTTACCGAATTATTATAAGTACCATTTTGTTCCATAATCTTTCTCCATTTTTCACGCAACTTGCGTTTTTCGTCGAAAAACTTTTAAATATGATTTTTCACGTCGACCAAAGAGTTAAAGTTCTCGTCATTATGGGAATTTTGTATTGACCTAAAGAGATGAAAATCCGAGGGTGTCTGGTTAATAGGGTGAATAGTATAGCACGTCCCAACCAAGCTCTAACAGCTTTTGCAAAAAAAACATCAAATGCCTACAGTTCACTCTGTTTCCTTTCATACTTAAGAGCGTATAAAACTGACAAAAATTAATGTATCCCAATCAAACTTTCTTCTAAAAATGACTGAAAGATCACCTTTTTAGACTATGCACACATGCCATTTGTTTTCAATTATTCTGACATATTCAGACCTACCTTAATGCCACCTATAGAAAAACGAACTTTCCGGACAACAATAATACTGTACAGTGTTAGTATAGTGTAGTAACTTTTCTAATTAGTGTATAGTATTGTAACCCTTTTGGTCCGGTCAGAAAACCAAAATTTTTACACCATTACATTTAGGGAACAGTTGGTACGAATTCAAAATTTAATAATCAGAATAGTGCAGCCTAAATGTGAAAATAATTTGCACCGATAAAGTTGAATGCTAAGTTGTAAAAAGATAACGAAGACTAGCGAGATCGAAATTAATATTTAATTGGTTCACTTATCGTTTCAGCTACTGTAGCATTATCTATTATCGACATTACCATTGCGACGGTACTTTCACCGACAAAACATGCGAAACCAAACGATTTAATGAGTACCATATCTGCGAATTATGTTGATACATAATCCAGGTAAATGGTTTTCTACGGTTTTCGTTCCGTTCGTGCGAACCTTAAAATATATATATTTCTGCAACCGGAATTAAACGGTTTCCTCCGTGAATAATAAAAGAATATAAGAACACTCTAATTATACTGTGCTAATTACACGTTGTCTCATAATCTTGGTCCACGGATGCATTTATTTAGGCGACTTTACGCTTTCCGTATCGATTCAAATCAGATGGACACTTGGAAATTTTTGCAAAAAATTAAGCAATTAAGCGCAGCTGTGTCGCATAGTCGTAACAGCTAACTGAAAGTTTAAATATGATCTTGGCGAAATTAAATTTTCAAAATTAGTAGCAGGAATATCCGAAGAACTAAACCAATAATACTGAACGAATTTAAATAAAACTCTGCGGTAACATTCTTAACACTAGATTGCCTAAGCAAGTCATTTTGACTGCTTTAAATCATTTTTTTTCGAACTGAAATACATTTTTTTTATTGCTAATACTTATTAATAACTTGTTATATGACTGTAAGTGATATAAAATATATTAAAAATTACTGTTAAACAAATTTCTTTGCGCATTAGTTATTTTTTCACAATGCAGTCATTTTGACTGCTTTCAGGCAATATAGGTATATACTAAGCTCCCGTCTTTCTAGTGTTAAGACCTAATCTTCGACGAAGCGGTCAAAGTTCGAATTCTAGTTTAACGTACAATTGAAAAAGTGTGTTTCACATAAAACCCCATAAAGATATGTATACCTAAAAACCCAGAGTTCTGCAGAAATCTTGTTGCACAAGGGTTTGGGAAAATGGGTGCCACGCGTTTCCAATTGAAGCCGAATTTATTCAGGAAATGGTTAAATATGATACACGCGTATTGATTTTTTTTTTAAATAAACATAATTTTATAGAGAAGAAAACTTGTTCCTTTGAACCGTTTAAACGTGTGTGGCAACCCGTTTCACTGTTTACGATTTTCCGAATTTCCACGTCGCTCTTGCACACACAGCTTTGAAAATTCTTGACTGAAATCGCGAATCGGGTTTCCGAAGACGAGAGGCAGCGGCGTTTGTCGCGAAGTGTTTTGCAGTTACCGTCAACGACAACTCGTCTCGAGTGTAAGTGGCCGGTCCGATGGTATTGGTGGAGACTGATCGATTCTCGCCACGCGCTCGTCGGGATCCATTGTTGTGGAATGCGCGACGAGGATCGTTACAGCACCGAAAACTCCGTCGGTCTATCGTCGTTGACGTTGTCATCCTATTTTTGGAGAAGCCTCGGTGGACTCGGCCGTCAATGTGGTGGTGGGGTTGCTCGCGACCATGGACCATCGCCCGCGCCATTTATGGGCGCGTCGCGACGCATGGTCACTTTGCCGAATTCTACTATGCGACCCTGAAACATTACGGGGCTCGCTGCCACCATGATCCCTCCGAAAAAAATCGCTAAATCTTACATATTCACACCCCCCCACAAAATAAATACTCGTCGAAAAAAATTGAGATTTTCAGCAGTTGTTTGGAGAAGGAAAAAATTAATTAATACAAAATTGGGTAAAGTCGAAGCAATCCGTGTAATAAAATTGCTGCATCTCTGATGTTAATAGTCTTAGATTTCACAAGAAAATATAGCTGTCACTGCAGAAATTAATTTTTAATTCGTAAGCCGCTTTCTGGGTCATTTCGAACGGTTCAATGCATCAAAATTTGATAATAATCCAGTAACGGGTCTCCAAAACTGGATCAGTGAAATATAAGGTAGTGAAAGATTCAGAAGAATTTCGGAGTGTATTGTTTTCAATTTATCGAAGTTATTGAGGCAGGAAATGAATTTTGATTTATCTTTTCTGTCCTGCAACCGATGCGGACAATTTTTATTTAACGATAAATGCATTCAGAAAGCTATATGTGCCCATAATTATGAAAGTGGTCTAAGTCAAAATTAAAAAAAAAAATGAATTTATCACTTATTTCACACGACATGATTTTAAACTAAATTTATTCAATGTAAAAAAATGAAAGAAATATATGACTTAGACCACTTTCATAATTATGGGCACATATAGACTCTTTCACGATCAATTTTTCCACACTCACCTGAGAAATAACTTTTTGCCAGCGGCGATAAAACAATTTTTTTTCTAATTTTCTAATCGAGAACATTTAAGTCGAAAAATTAATTGTAGCTTCACATTTTGGTTACAACCATGGTGGTCGCTGGGTAGCGGAGAAAAAACCACGAAAATTCATTCGCCACGATTCAATTTTTTTAGAAACGCCACGATTCGAAGCATCGCGAACGAACCTAGAATTTTTCAAAAATCCGCGAGGCGTGTCCGACGGTCGAACGCGAAACGAATTCTAATTGGCTGACGTCGGTGTGACGTTTGTCGATGACAACAATTAAAGATCATTTACGCGATGACCTGTCGAGCTGGAAGGCAGGTGGCTGCGCCGAGATGTACTTTACGTTCTCCGGTCACTTTCACTACTGTCGCTTGAACGTCGATTCGTAATGCTATCCGCGCGTTAGGTAACCGATGAATAACGAAGCGACAGCACGGAAAGAAAGTGGTACTTCGACAGGAAATTTCGAATTTCGTGAGTTTCTGTAAACCGGATGCAGCACTCTGGCGCGGAGGAACAGGTTAGTTAGGATGCTGTGCGTTTCATTTAGAAATTCTTGTCTTCTAATCCTCGGACGACCGACAATTCTTAACACATTGATTGCCATGTCACCCATACGTGGGTGACGGAATTGTTTGTCCAAATTTTAAAATGAATTTTTACGCTAATATATTAATTGTATCAAATTTTTTAAGGATCTGTAAAATGCTAGCAAGTTGGAGGACTACTCGATATCATACATACAATCTTTTTCAATTTTTATTTCATTAAATAACTTACATTAATTTGATGGAATTTTTGAGGTTTCTAGCTTGGCAGTCAAAGTGTTAATAGTACAATTGACGTTGTTTAGGACGATTCGCTTTCTTTACCAATTGTTTAAGACACATTTTTGAAGACACTTCCTGCAGACACGCTAATTCTTCTATTATTCCTAATGCCACAGTCAATTAATTCGCTGGAAATTAATTCAAATTTAAAATTGCCTTGGTATTGCCAGATAAGGGGGTCGAATGTGACCCCAAACCAGGTTTCCTCGTAACATTCGATATTACCCCCGAAGAAAACCCTCGCTGGTAAGTTTCAAGTCGGTACCCCTATCGCAAGGGTAGTTATAGGGTGAAGGCAGCTTAATTTTCTCTATTTCTTCTGTTCTGAGCGACAAAAAATTACGAAAAAATTTGTGAACATTCTGCCAAATAGCACGCATGACCGTGAATTTTTTCCGAATTTTGGATTGCGATATCGATTTTTAAAAAATTCCGGAAACTTAAGAGCCAAGACTCCCTGGATTCGCGATAAGGTAGAGTGACCAGGTTACCGACAAAAATAGCCGAAAAATGGTTTCACGTGTGCAACTCAACTTTTCGTCCTTATACGAGAATAGTTTTCGCCGGGAAAGGACTCGTTCGAAAGAGGAAGGTTCAATCTAACGCGTGCTGGTTATCGGCTGACAAGATTTTGCAGATATTTGGTGATATAAGCGTTATTTTCATTTTTACGCCATTGCACAGTGGTCCAGAAGCCCGGTTTTTGTGGCCAAAATTCAAAATGTTGTCATAATTTTCTGAAAGTTGGTAATTAGGAGTTTTTGGAGTCGTTGATAACGAATCTGGCATTAAAAATTAAAAATTTTTTACTGCAGGATTATTATGGCGATCTAGAGGGCGGTATTTCGTGGCCCGATTAAAAAATTTTGTAAATCGATGTTTTTCATCATTTTCATAGAACAATATCATTGAGATACTTAATGCCATGTTTTAAAGTAGTATAACCTAATACAATAATACCTTTTTAGTTTTCAGTTATTCGATGGCCCTCGAGGCGTCAAGAACGCGTGAATAAAAGAGACCTTCCTACCGTAACCTTTATTTCATAATCCCGCTATTTTGTAGTTCTATTTGAACATAAGGTTCCCTTTAAGAAAACATCACAGTTATGGTCCACAGACGCCGAAACAGATAAGGCGGGTTCAGGTCCCGAACGCGTCAAAATACCTCGGACGCCTTTATTAAAATTAATACAGAGTTAAAAGTTGCAAGAGGGAGCAGCTAAACTTTGCATATTCTTTTTAACAAATGTTTAAACTTTCGTACAAAATAAGTCCAAAGTTTAGCACTTTTAAGCATTTTTTTAAAACCCTTCTTAAAGCTTAAATTGTTACAAACTTGGAATATTTGTTTATGGATTAAAAAATGTTTATGATGGCATTTAGAACTTAAAGTACATCTACTAACATATAAAAAATCATAATTATAACTTGTTTTCTGATATCCTATAATTGGTATTTAAAACGTTTAATAGAATGTTCAATTTTATGATTTTGTTTTTAGAACGCCGTATCTTATTATACAATTACCTAAAATCAATAATATTTTGGATTTAGGAGCTTTGAAGAGTTATCAGTTTATAGCAAAAAAACATTTTTTAATCTATTAACCTTGAAAAATTGAATTTTGGCCACAAAAACCGGGCTTCGGGACCACTGTGCATTGGATGAGTTTTCTGAGAATATCTCCAGCAACAAATTGAGCTACATTTTGGGGGACCAGCTACTCCGATACGTTTCCGCAGAAATAAATAAAAGGTAATTTTGGAAATGTGAAACGAGGGGAGAAAATCATGGGCGTGTCCCGAAGTTGTACTTTCCGTGGTTTTCTTTTTTCCGTCGAATCTTTCGGTCAAAATGTGGCACGTGCCATCATGTTGTCGAGGAGTGTATCTTGGCGCTTTCTGTCGTCCCTCTTCTCTCGGATGGTGGCTGTCTTTAATCTCATTGCTAGTGCGGTTTTTGTTCATGTCGCCGGCACAAAAGCTATCGGGTTTGCCGGTTTCCAGGTCGTCGGCAACAGGTTTGGGTGTGGTTTTGTGCCGTGGCAAATAAAGTATTCCTCTTTCTTGACCGCGGCGGAACGATCCAGCGTCTCCGATTAGGATCGATTCGGGACGTCGCGTCGCGTCGCGTCGCTTTTCGTTCTGATTACGCAACGTTAAACTTCCTCGTCTTTTATCCGGGCGAACTTGTTAACGCGCAGCTAAACGCGTCTCAATAGGAGCAGGAAGAGCTCTCCCGGATTAACGGGGAATCAATGAACCTTCGCGGGCTCCGAACCGGTTTCCAACCGGATGACGAACACATCGGCACAAAGTGACACCTCGCCGCGATGATAAGACCATCGATACTCGATACGACGCGTTCCCGATCGTTGCTCAGATTCCCGGGACGATTTTTATTGGTCGTTCGCCGGGGCCCGGTACACGCGAACACACCATCGCCAATTATCAGTTCAGTGACCATTAACTCGCTGCGTTTCGCCAGAGTCGTTTTATTAGACGTCATTGGCTCGTTCTCTCTCTCTCTCTCTCTCCCCCCCCTCTCTCTCTCTCTCTCATTCTCTCTCTCTCTCTGAATAGGTCTACACGGGTTTCGTCTCCCGTTTTCACTTTTTCACAGAGAAATCGCAGTGTCGCCCGACCGCCACGCCAAATACTTTCGCGATCCGAGCAAAAAATCAACCGGACGCTTTCCCATTAAAAGAAAAGTTGCAAATAAATTTCAGGCTACGACTTCCTAGTTGATAGCAAGACCGAGCCGGTGTCACTGAACGGCGAGCATAACTCGTGCGCGCTGCTTAACATTTTGTTCGGCGACGACCATACATTACTGGCCTTGGTGCGCGTGAAATCCTGGTCGAGCTTAATTCAAATTAACGAGCGAATTTCTCTTTCTTTTTAACGAAAGACCGACGGACTTTTAGCATCGTTTTTCTTTCTTGTAAAACACAAGTGAAAATTAACTTCGCGTGTACACCGACTCGCATAACTGGACTACCGTTTTTATGCATTTGTGACGGAAACGAGCTGGTGCAATTTAGTACAAAGATTCAAAGAATTTAACACTGGGTTTACGGAACCCGTCAGTATGATTTTTAATTGAAAATTATTAAGATTCTCAGGATGAGAAATTATTATGAAATTATTATGGAATTATCATTATTTCGTACATGAGAAATTATTTAGCAAATTTATTTCTTTGGGTATATATTATTTGAAGATTCAAAGAATTTAACACTAGGTTTACGGAACCCGTCAGTATGATTTTTAATTGAAAATTATTAAGATTCTCAGGATGAGAAATTATTATGGAATTATCATTATTTCATACATGAGAAATTATTTAGCAAATTTATTTCTTTGGGTATATATTATTTGAAGATTCAAAGAATTTAACACTAGGTTTACGGAACCCGTCAGTATGATCTTTAATTTAAAATTATTAAGATTCTAAGGATGAGAAATTATTATGAAATTATTATGGAATTATCATTATTTCATACACGAGAAATTATTTAGCAAATTTATTTCTTTGGGTATATATTATTTGAAAAATATTGCTAAAAATGAGGGTAGCAGGTTCTTCTTATTTTGATAAAGTAATGCAAAATAGTCGCTTTTAGTGCTCCCTGAACCTAGTAACCCGTAAGAACCCTAATGCATTATTTCCAACTCTGTGTGCTGCTATTAATTGGATCCAGCTAACTATCAGAAAATAGGATATTTCCTTTAATGTGGTTATTTTTCAAGTTTTGTATAATTAAAGTCTGCTCAAGACAATTCCAATGGTCATGCATTATTTATTTTCTGCATTAAGGGCTACGTGGTGATCATAGAAATACGTATTCAATGCTAATCTATCCCATATCTAGTGCAGACAGTTTCATCAATCATTTTCAATTGACTGTTAATCGAAAAGATGAAGACTAAGAATGCATTCTATTTTGTTTTGTCAAACATCGTCAATTTCTATGAATTTCTACGAAGAATGAAATGACTAATTATAGATCATTCGTTGAGAAGCATGCCAAGAGAAATTGTTTTGAACCGACGAAGTAGCTGAAAAATGAAAAATACTTTCGCTTGAACTCCTTTCTGCGAAACGGCCGGTTCAAATGCACCAACTTAATAGTTACGTACAAGTTGCATGTCAATTTCTAGACGGAGTATACTTTCCATTAAATTAAAACTGTTATCTTTTTTATAGTACACCGCGGGTAGAAAATCGTAGAACGCTTACTGTGCCAACTTTCTATAGCTTGAAGTGAGATTTTTGGGAGAATAAGGAAAGACCTGGAAATTCCGTTTTTTATTGGTTTTTCACTTCTAAAATTGTTGAATTTTTTCCACACGGGAGATTATTTAAACTTCTTCACAAGTCCATGTAAGTTGAGTTTTAAGTTCTAAATAATTAAAGGAGACACGTTCCTATAATAAGTTCCTATAATAGTGATAAGTTTTTTTTTTAATATAAATTTACATTTTTCACTAATAATTTTCATGTAGTGACACTAATATACTAACACTTTTGCAGTCCTCTGATTTTATGACTGTTCCGGAACATAGCTAATTACTAGACTGCGGATCTTTATGCAAAATAAAATTTTTATACGTCAATTGCAATCTATAGGGGCTAAGAGAAAATTTATTTTGCTCACTAATAATTTTTATATGTTAATGGTGTACCAACATTGTTAAACTTTTTAAATCTTTTTACAGTTTTGAATTACACCTGCTCATTTTTGTCATAAATCCATCAAATCCGCAGTCTATTAATTACAGTAGCTGAACCAATTTTTATAAACTACTCGGAAACTACGGTGCTACGAGTTACAAATAATCGGGACAGGTTAAAATCGATTTTTCCTCCATAAATCGGGAAATTCCCCGTCGCTGTGATAATTTCTGCACGTTGCAGAGCAGGTCTGTCCGGTATACTTAAATATATTGTACAATCAGCGTGATTCCCGAAGATATCGTTTTTATCGAACCTTGATCAGTGGGAGTGAACCAGCAACGGTTTTCTAAACTGGTTCCGCCTATCAAGCCGACAGGCGTCGATGTATAGCAGGTTGCATCTCGTCGAATTCTCAGAGCAGGCCTGGTCTGTGATTATGGCAACCGATGATAGCCGCAATGGATTTTCGTTGATCGACGCCCATCGACCTCGTGTTCGAGGCCAACGAGTTCCTTTTTCTGCTGCAAAGCAAACTTCATTGAGCCTCCATCATTGTGGAACCCTACCGACCAATGCTAATAATTAATTTTAATTAAGATTAATCGATTAAACGAATTTGACACCAGATTGTACAGTGGATTTCGCGTGTCTCATCTTTTTGAACGGTATGCCACCACCATACTGGCTTTCCTTACGTGTTGCAAATTGTTTAATAATAAATAAAATCCATGAAAGAGTTATATTTCGCGAATTAAACGAGCACATGTGTTCCGAATTATGTGGCGTTTCGTCTCGTTGAAATGGAAAATAAATTAATAAAGACAAAATAGTTTTGTCAGAAATTGTTCGCAAGCACGGTGCGCCATTTCTCCTATTTCGAAACGTTACTATACTTAAATTCGTTATGGTTCAGCCTGCTGCACGACAGCACTTTGTTTACTCCGTGGGTAGGTATTCCTGGTCTGCAAAACATTCAGCAATTATTTATTTGTTTCAAGTTATTGTTGCAGTAGTGGATTGCCTTAAATTTCTTATTTTAGGAACTGTCACGCGCACCTTCGCGTCCGTTGCGCGTAAAAGTAAATCCCATTTTTAACGTCCTGGCACGAATAATGGCACCGAGCGTCACAAAGGCTACGCTCAATTCATGCCACCGCCATTCTTTCCCTCGGTTTATTTATTGTTGCTTTTTCGTCGAGGCGTTGCTGATTGCAACGAGAAACAGACTCGGACGCAAAAGAAACAATTCCGAGAAAAGTATCCTAAATAAAGCCAGTCCGTAGCTTAATATTCGCTTTTATTTCATAGAAATATTTTTCATATTAACAAGTGAAAAAAAGGGCGAAGTTTAATCTTTTGACATCCAATTCCTTGCAGGAGGTAATTCCTGAGGTGATTTGCAATAACTTTTTCCTGTGCGAAAATCTTTTCCCCAGCTTCGTTGAGGAGTTATTAACGAAAAACGCGGACCAATCGGAACGCAGCTACGGCGAACGTTGGCGCTAGGATTGGCCAAGTCGCAACGCGGACCAATCGGACCGCCGCACAGTGGGCAAAAACGGCCTTTTTCGATTCAAAATAAAAAAACTTTCGATAGGAATGAGGTAGAGCGATGAAATTTTTTTTTAATGAAAGCTGAAACTTTGTAGAATATGGGGAAAATAGGGAGATTACGGTACGAACGTTTTTTAACCTTGAGAAAATTCGTTAAAGTTGCACAATTTCAAGAAAATTTTGTTTTTGTGGCTAATACGCGCGGAAAATTTTTTTTAACATGCTATATATCGTTTCCCATAGATTCTTTCACGCTGATTTCAAATCTGTTTTCAAAATTTGTCTACGACCTCTGGTTTTTGAAAAAAAATAGATTTTTGTGACACAAATTAATGAAATTTTTTCGTTAAAAAGACTTGATAACACACTAGTTTGAAAGTATATCGTATTCTCATATATAAAACACAATAAAAATAATAATAATGAAGTATTTTAACGTTTTGAGTTACTTACGAAACATGAAGCACTTCACATCTCGCTCGTCATCACTTGACGTATCGCTGTCATTACTACTGGCGCTTTCTTGAAATTGTGCAACTTTAACGAATTTTCTCAAGGTTAAAAAACGTTCGTACCGTAATCTCCCTATTTTTCCCATATTCTACAAAGTTTCAGCTTTCATTTAAAAAAAATTTCATCGCTCTACCTCATTCCTATCGAAAGTTCTTTGATTTTGAATCGAAAAAGGCCGTTTTTGCCCACTGTGCGGCGCTCCGATTGGTCCGCGTTTTTCATTAATTACTCCTTAACGAAGCCGCGGAGAACATTTTCGTAAAGGAAGAAGTTCTTTTGAATGATCTCAGGAATCATCTATTTCGAGGAAGTAAAACATTGAAAAAGATAACTTTTCTTCAACCCTTAACAACTAATGTAAAATTCCGGGAAAAATATCCTAAATAAAGCTTGTATTTCATAGAAATATTTTTCATGTTAATAAGCGTGAAAAGGCGATTTTTAGACTTTTGATACCCAAATTACCGTTAAAGGGAGGGGTAGAAATCAGAAATTTTAGAGAACAGTGTGCCGGCGAGTGGTGGCTCGCCGGTGGTGTTGTGGGAATGGTGATCGTTGAGGTTAAGTGACGTTGGTTGGGGCTCATGGAAAGATGGGTGACCACCGCATAGGTGTGAACCTATAGAGGATTGTAACCCTGAGGGGAACAATAATAAAGAATTGAAATTTAGAGAACAGTGTTACAGGTGAGGAACATTGTTTAGCAGTAAAAGTAGCATGGACTGTTTGGTCGCGACAGAATCGGAACGGTTTTCGGTGATTGGAGAAAAATGTGGAGCTCATTTGCCCGGTCGTTAACACAGTGTCCTGGTCAACGGCGACCCTAAGCAGCGACACACGGGTGTCGGTGAGATCGTTATCAACGGTAGTTAATGCTCCGACCAGACGCTGTTGATGTCACTAGTTGTTCCCGCCGCGGTCTCGCGCATGCTAAAAGTATAATCGTTTCCATTCCTTTCACTGTTGTGACTACAACGTAGAACGTGTTCGAGGATACAAGGAATTGTACACGCACCTCCGTTCTGCTTCGAAGAATAACCACTGGCAAGATGTGCCGCCGCGATCTACAATAGATACATACGTGGTTAGATCATTACGCTGGACGATTCAAGAAAATCGATGCCCTCAACCGTTCTGTTCGCGGACTTTGATCTTTTCGATTTTTGAATTTTGATACTTCACAAAAGTAAAGTCTCGAGAATATTTTCTGCGAGTTTCGATGTAATCGGAGCAGAATTGACAAAGCTGTCGACCATAACACGCGTGGCGACCATGATCTTGTATTTTACGCAAAAAAAAATTAATTTTATGCGGTACTCGAAATTATAAATTTTATATTTTTATTGAAGACGCATATTCAGAGTTGGGTACATGTGAAATGAAATGTATAGTAATTTAAATACTTTTTTGTAAAGGTGTAGTATTTCAAGATTAATTTGTTTCTTACATACAAGAATGTTTGAAAATATCTGTTTACTGTGTATGAATTGGAATTATTTATTCAATACTTGGTTCAATTATTTTTTATGCTTCTAAACGCGCTCTACGTTGTATAAACATACTTATGGATGTCAAGACATATGCACAGTCATATTCAAATTCAAATCTTCTTTTACACATGAATTGTTTAAAGATGCATATTTTTGAGCCCCATAGGAAGACGTAACCGCTTAAAGGAGTATTCGCCTTTCAAGGCACCAAAAATAGGTAATTATCGTGCATTTTCTTTAATTGAAGAATCACTGTGCAACTCGAACCATTTTACTCTGTCTGTATTAACTATTATATGTGATGTATGCAAAATATCGCTTAAAAATGAGGGACAAAGTTATATTATTGTCATCCTTTATTGATCCCTACTAATACTACTTAATCTGATAATTAAAAAAAAAAAACATAACGACGTAATGAGGATGTTGTTTAAATCTTTCACAGATTTTTAAACGTTTGGTCTAATAGACAAATTCTAATAGCGAGAATAAAGTTTGCTTTATTCGGGGAAATAAAAATTAAAGATACTTATAAAAGTATAGCATTTAGATATCTTGAACTTAAAAATTTATTTTAACATATTTCGCTATAGGAATTTATGTACTTTGCGTGTCAAGCTTTCACAAATTATACTCTTGTAAAGTAATACATATATCTATTTAATTATAAATATAAATCCAAGGCAGTCGATATAACAAATTACTTACACAGTTTAAATGTCAGGAAAAGGATAAGCAATAATAATTATGAAGCTCCATCCTTATAAATAACTTTTCACACTACCTAAACAAATATTCATGCTTGAACTTTGTTACACATTTAAAATATTTATAGATAAATGTTGCATGCGCAGTTTGTATACTTTACTCTACTTTCGCAATTAAATTTCATTTTTAATTCAATAAAAAAAAAAAAAAACGAAGTTATTACAGTAATAATTTATTTACATACTACAAACGCGACACGATTCGAAAATCAATACGTAATAAAATTTCGCTAGTGCAAATATTTTCAAGATAATTCAAGACGAATACAACAGCAGACAGTACTTCGCGTGATCAAAAATAGATTTCGAAGAAATTTCGTCATGGGGACAGAGATGAAATCGCAGTTCCATAAAAAATGGACATGTAACGGTGTCCGCATTAGTCAGCCCTCTCTTTTTCACAAGCAATCAAAATGATCTGGCAATAGTTGTCGAACTTTTATCATAGACAGGTAGTAGTCTTCAAAAAATACTACAAATTGAAACATCCGTAAAAACATTTTTGAAGATCGAAGCCTCTCTACAACAACTCCCACCAATAATTTAATACACAATCTTTGGTAGCTGTTTTATGAACAAGGAATGAGCAACAGGTTCGGTCGTACGAATAATTCAAATCGTTATAAATTTTGATGCAAAATTTCGGAAGTAACTTATTTTACTGGGGGCTATGTAAATTAAAAACTGTAAACTTGCTTCAGGAATCTCGATTTCTTTCAGGAAATCCGTTTCCTTCGCAAATGTCGATTTTTTCAGGAAACCCGTTTCTTTCGGGAACCTCGAAATTTTCGGAAGAACTGTTTCTTACAGGAATCTCAAAATTTTCGGAAAATCGTTTCCTTCGGGAATCTCGACTTTTTTTTCAGGAAATCCGTTTCCTTCGGGATTGTCGTTTTTTCAGGAAACCCGTTTCCTTCGGGAACCTCGAAATTTTCGGGAATTCGATTTTTTCGGGAATCTTGATATTTTTCGAGAAATCGTTTTCTTCCGGAATCTCGATTTTTTTCGAGAGACCTGTTTCTTACAGGAATCTCAAAATTTTCGGGAAATCATTTCCTTCGGGAATCTCGATTTTTTTCAGGAAACCCGCTTCCTTCGGGAACCTCGAAATTTTCGGGATTGTCGATTTTTTGGGGGGAAACCCGTTTCCTTCAGGAATCTAGAAATTTTCGGAAAATCGTTTCCTTCGGGAATCTAGAAATTTTCGGAAAATCGTTTCCTTCGGGAATCTAGAAATTTTCGGGAAATCGTTTCCTCCGGGAATCTAGAAATTTTCGGGAAATCGTTTCCTTCGGGAATCTCGATTTTTTCGGGAAACCCGCTTCCTTCGGGAACCTCGAAATTTTCGGGATTGTCGATTTTTTTGGGGGGAAACCCGTTTCCTTCAGGAATCTAGAAATTTTCGGAAAATCGTTTCCTTCGGGAATCTAGAAATTTTCGGGAAATCGTTTCCTCCGGGAATCTAGAAATTTTCGGGAAATCTAGAAATTTTCGGGAAATCATTTCCTTCAGGAATCTCGAAATTTTCGGGAACCCAACCCGGTCCACGAGCGACCTCTTCCCGACCATCGGGGTCCCTATATTTTCGGGATCTCGCGCACTCCTGGTTACAATATTCCCGCTGGGTGTATATGGGACACGGGACGGTGAAGGCGTTAAAATGCAAAATAACCTACCATTTTGCCGAGCACTGTACTCTCCGGAGGACCTATAAAACTTCACCCAGGTCAAGATCTACTTTCTTCCGAAAGGTTATCCACTCGCCTGGCGTTTCCGGTTCCACGTGCACGCGAAACGATGGAAAGCGAAAAAGAAAAAGGCGTAAAAAATAAAAAGAAGGCCGACCCATCAACACTAAATATGGCTGGACTTGCTCGTTTGTCATCGCCCCCACCACTGGCAGCCGGCTGTCCTACGCACGCTATTCTCATTTGCGATCTCTACGATCGAATCATAGTATTTGCCAGTCGACGGAACGTGGCCGTGCTAAGAAAAACCCGTTGATCGGTGAATATCAACGGACGCGCGTGTACGCTCGTGCTCATTCCTGAGCAAATATTTGAGCGTTCGAGCAACACAGGATTTTACGTTCGCGGCGATGGTGTGTCACAGTGGTTCACGGTTTTTCTGCTTCCCGTTCGATTCCCTTCGATCCTTGAACTTCGATCGGCGCGGAGGCCCGAGATCTAGGCTGCTACCGGAGCGATCCGAATCGAGTATTTTCGTGTGTACGCTTCGGTGATGTTCGAGTGTTCTTTGCCAGCAACGTGTAGCACACCTTCGTTTATAAATATTAAGCCTAAGAACCGAAAATGTTGCGCTACTCGACGCTACAACCACCGAGAACAGTTTGTCTCGCAGTTGTCGGGATTGTGAACATGTTTTTGAGGTCCGGGCATCGGGTTTATTTATTCAGACGTATTTCGTGAAAACACCGCGCATTGTCTCGATAAATAGTTATTTTTAACAGATGACAGACGCGCTGAGACCAGTTGGTGTTACAGCGTGGTTGGTCTAGTGTTAATAGATTCCGTTCGCGAGCTTTTTTGAAAGATTTTTTACACAGAATTAAATGTTGTTTTATAGAACATAATAGTTTGGTAATATTATGGAACGTAATAGTTTGTTCACGCAATTTTTACTTTGCAAAATTGACTTGGAAAGTGTTCGCGTTGAATACAAGTTCGCAGTTTGTTACACGTACTAAGGTTTACATTTGCAGTAGTGAAGATGGAAGTTTATTATAGTTCCAAATTATCAATTTGAAACAAATTTTCCGGATGTAACTTAATTAAAAATATTGTTCAACTGTATCCTTCGTAGGTGTTCTAATATTTATGAACGTCGGTGTGCACACGTGTGTAGTGGAGCCTTCGAGTACTTTAAACGTTTCATTATCACGACATTTGGTTTTCGAGTGAAGTGTCTTCTAATATTATTATATTACAATTAGTGGAATAATACAGTGAAGAACTCCTGGCAAAAAGTGTTCGATCAAAATAGTTAGCATTGTCGTGGTCGTTCATTTACAGTGTGTTAAATTGTGAGAAAATAAATAAAATGCTAGGTTTCAGTAGCATTTAACACATGTTATTTTTAATGTATTAAAAGAGCCCGCAAAGCGATCGAAATCTTTTGCCTTTCAGTTTCTTTAAAGCGTGAATTTCAGTGGATAAATTTTTAAATTTAATGATTAACGAGACTGAGTTAAATTATTAAATTATTTGTTAAAACATCTGAGGCTTTACTATGTTTGAGTATAGCTTTCAAACTCGAGCAATCGAGGATCGATGTGAGAAGCATTAAACGCGAAGTGAAGACCACTATCAACAAATTAGTCATGTTTCGAAACTGTGAATTTATCTAAAGTCTGACCAGTGAAGCGACCCTAATCGTGTCTACATTCTGAAATTAGCTTGAGCTGCCAGCGAGACGTATTCCCTTGCTAGGGCATTCGAAAAACCGTGACGGAAACGAGTCTCAAGGCCACCGAAGAATCATGGTGACACGTGCTTCGGTGCATGTGACGATCTTCTTTGTCTTGTCAGTGATTTTGTGGATCCTGGAGAACCTTCGAAAAAGGAGCATAGTTTTTACTGGCCTCGCTAGGGCTACTAGGTAAAGTACCATAATCTTCCACAATTTTTCCTCCAACTCTCAGCTGATATCGTTGCGTTAGAGTTAGGGTTAGAAAATATAAATAATTTCAATCAAATAATATTTCTTCCAAGAAATGAATATATCGAATCTCTGCAACCCCAATAAATCGTAAATTAAAAAATTTAGAACCCTTAAATCTGGTATTAACCCTTAGCACTCGAATGGCGACTGTAAAACGCCACTAAAAATTGTTGTATCTTTGTTCAAAATAGTTTTTACATTACTAAATTTGTTCGTACTTAATAAATTACTAAACATTTCAGTATTCTACTAGTAAATTGCACTATTTTCGTATTAGCACTCGAATGGCGCCACTAAAAATTGTCGTTATCTTTATTCAAAATATTTTTTACGTTATTAAATTTGTTCGTTTTTAATAAATTACTAAACATTTCAGTATTGTACTAGTAAATTGTACCATTTTCGTATGTATAAAAATATTCTAGGTCGGTAGAAATGTTTCGTTTTGGAGTTAAAACAACTTCGAGTGCAAAGGGTTAATAATGTATAATCTTCAGCTTTTTTTTTAAATTATGAACGGTAATATACGTGAAAGTTTTTCAATCGCAACCCACGGAATTAATTAAAGGTTAAGGTGTTGCGTGGACGCCTGAAGGATTTGGCAGCGGCGAGACGTCCGACAAGGGTATCGATAGTATCGGTATCGGTTGAGTGTGTACGCGTTACGTAAAATGTTTAATTATAAATACGCGTCTGTCGACAACAGCGAAGATCGTGGCCCGTTACGCAAAACTCTCCGAGGACTCGTCGACGACCGACAGAGAAAAGAAGGAATTCCCTCGCCGGTTGAAAATCGAGAAATACCCCGGGAGAGAGCCGGTTTTATTCTAATCGCGTCGCAGAAGTGGATGAAAATGATCTAAGAGCATCGGCTAGCGTCCGAAGATAGCGATAAAAATAAACTTGCTCTTAAGCGTACCTGACGGAGGCTAAATATAATTTTACGTTCGACGGATTCAGAGCCGCACTTTTTTCTCGTCGCGTACACGACACGCGTAGGCTTATTAGGAGTTACTATCGCACGTGACTGAGTGAATGAAAAACAAGTTGCTAATTGAAAAGATGCCGGTACTCGGAAAATTAGAGAATAATCTCGATTTTATTTTATTTTTCATTTTACTTTATTTTCTCCATTTTTATTTGCAATTTTTCCTGGACGTATATTACGGTAAAAATTGTTGGAAAATCTTTATGAATATTGGCTTAAAATATACATTTATAATGCCGGTGCTCAGAAAATTAGAAAATAATCTCGTTTTCATTTTATTTTTCATTTTACTTTATTTTCTCCATTTTTATTTGCAATTTTTCTTGGGCGTATATTACGGTAAAAATTGTTGGAAAATCTTTATGAATATTGGCTTAAAATATAAATTTATAATGCCGGTGCTCAGAAAATTAGAAAATAATCTCGTTTTCATTTTATTTTTCATTTTCTTTATTTTCTCCATTTTTATTTGCAATTTTTCTTGGACGTATATTACGGTAAAAATTGTTGGAAAATCTTTATGAATATTGGCTCAAAATATAAATTCATAATGCCGGTACTCAGAAAATTAGAAAATCTTCTCTATTTCATTTTACTTTTCATTTTATGTTTGGACGTATATTACGGTAAAAATCGCTGGAAAATCTCCGTGAATATCGGCTCAAAATATAAATTCATAATGCCGGTACTCAGAAAATTATAAAACAATCTCTATTCCATTTTATTTTCTCCATTTTTATTCGCAATTTTTTTGGACGTACATTACGGTAAAAATCGCTGGAATATCTCCGTGAATATCGTGTTAAAATGTAAATTTATAAATGGCTTCTAATTTCGAGTTGTGATTTATTGCAAATGCAGATAATTGCGGTTAAATAAAAGCTGCTTACAGTCTACGATTTTACAATTGATCGATTGTTTCAATGAATGAAAAGAAGACATTGAGGATCGAATTTGTGTTGCGATTCGATGCATTTCAATTATTTGTATAAAGTGACGGGGTAATGGCCGCCTTCGGTGGTCCGTAAGATTAGCATTTAAAGTCCGCAAATGTCAGAGTCACTGCTCTTTCGGTGAATTTGCAGCCGGCAAAAACCGGTGAAAAATTGGATGAGTAATGTTGACTTCGAAGCAGGTCGAACTGCTTGCGCCGTCCTTGGGGAAACATTTTCGCACACCTGCGATGAAAGTTCATCTTTACATTCGTTCGCTAGGTAGATCCTACAGTCCTGTTTCGTAGCCAGTGTCGCAACGTTTGCGAAACACTCGACCGTTTGATTTAGGGCCGTGCAATCCTAGAGGCGCTACAATGGGTGAACGTTGCCCAGGCTTCGTTCGTAAGCCGACTTAATTGTTTTACCCCATTAGGTCGAAAACGCTTCTAACTGTTCCTGCGAAAGCACACAGTGGTCCCAGGAAGCATTTGAAAACTATACTTCCGACTGTGATAATTACACTGCGGATTTCGTGCATTTACGATCAAATTGCTATTTGAACGAGTAAAAAGATTAAAAGAATTTAACCCTTTGCGGACGGAGCCGCCCGACGGGCGAGCGTCGCTGTGGACGAGAGGTATTGGAGCGTGCAGTAAAGAAAATGTTCACGTCGCACGTTTGCGTTATAAAAACTAAAGCTTTGTTCAAATAACTTTTTCATAAAATCTAACAAAATCATAAACAAACAAATTTAGTGGTGTTTACATATGTGACGTTTTATATTCGTGCATTGTATGGTATTTTTCGAAACAGTCACCTATGTGCAAGGCTGGCTTAGCCGAACAAGTAGCACAATAGTACCTCGACTCTCTCCTGCCATGTTTTATTTTTCGATTAGAGCATACGACACAATCTTTACTCCTTCCTGTCTCATCTCGCAGAATAATATGTAAAAGGCCGTTCTCAGCCTATCTGCTGTTCCAGAAGTCGAAGGAGGCTTGGGGTCAGCATCTCGAAAATCTTCAACCAATTGATCTACCAAGTCACGTACAAATTGTAAATGATTTAACTTTTTTATATTGTATTTCTTGTGATGTTCCTGATATAATAGATAGGAATTTATCACTGAAACTTCCAATCCAAAAAAAATAATTTTCGCCACCATTTTTGTGATTTTCTCATGAAACAGTACGTGCCTGTGTACTGGTCTGCTTTATCTACCCCGCCCATATATTTATTATAATTTATAACAACATTGTAGGATGTTATAAAATATAAAATATATGAAAACTCTGCTGGTTTCTTTGATAGTGACACTGAAAGACTGACTCGACAAACTGAAATTCGTTCTGACCCTACCATGGTCTCGCATCGTAAGTTTATATTATATGGAAGATAAAACATCATCGCTAAAGGTCTCTAATTTCATTGAGAGGTAACTTGACTTCTTAGGCTTGTATACCCATGCGTATCTTATCGCCTAGGCCAACAAACGTACGCCAGCCGCAGCGCGAGAATTGGGCGGCTATTTGCCGACACTCGTCCGCAAAGGGTTAAGAACATCCATAAATTATTTCCAATCTTTTAAAATGTTTAAGAGAAGAAATAAATTTCCACTTTCCTCCTGTCTCTTGCAAACTGATGTAGAACAATCTTATTTTGCATAAACATCCGCAGTCTAGGGATAATTTAAACTGTGACAATTTCGTCCGAAAAAAGAAATGAATCCTGCAAATAATTTCTGCAAATGATCAGAGAAAGGCAAAACTTTTTTAGTGTTGCCTTCTTTATCATTTTAACAAACAATTTTTATTGCACATAAAAATCCGTACTCTACTTAATTATAGATCTATATAAATCAGAATAGGACTAAGTTGTGGATTTCATTCATTTGTGACAAAAATAAGTAAACGGTGCTGTTAACTAATTAAGATTATTACGAAAATAAATGAACGTGTCTACTGTAGCACCGTAATTAGTGTAAAAATCTGCGATCAATTATTTGCGTTAACAGAAAGAGAGAGTTTTACTCCGACTTAAAGGACAGGAATAACATTCATACCTAACAGATATTGTTTGCACTCTTCGTCGCGAGAAATTGTATGTCAAGGGGTTAATTTGCCGATTAATTAAACGAGATAAAGTCGACTCTACACCTTTTCACTTTATACGATCATCATCGGGATGATTCATCTACGGCGAACGCGAAAGATGAAAGACGAAAAAGGATGAAAATAATGTTTTTCAATGAATCATTCGCGATGATCGTCCGAACTGGAAATACAATCAACTTTTACGACGAATATATAACATAAATTGAATTCGAACCAGTACTTTCTTTATTGGCCTACTTCTCTTTTTTCCGTTTGATTGGCGGCCGATTCGCTCGCGTTTATTAATGTATAATTAGAACTGTTATTTTAAAACACAAACAACTTGAGCGGTATTTAATTCTCGTCCTATACTCGGTAGCACCTGTACGATGTCTCATTTCCTGTGCGTCTAAACATTTTTAGAAAAAGCACAAAACCGAGTAAGTCTATTTTTGTTGCCATTGCTAAACGAGGAGACATCAATTATTGAAAAAAAATTCTCAAGTTACTTCTAACTATGATAAAAATAATTATAATGTTGATATTTTGTTATTCTTCTATATTCCTGGTAATAAATAATGATTTATACAAAACTTGTGGTTATCGGTGCAGTTTTGCTGCTTACTGTAAATGTGTGTGCATACAGTTCCGCGGTCTATACATGTCCAAAGAATCATTATGATCGGAGGGCACGCAGCCGTTCTGCAGTTTCACCGTCGAAGGTGGAGTGAAGTTTGCCATAGAAACCCGGCGTTCTGTTGTATTCGTACGTTCTCGGTTAACAGGCTGTGTACCGATTTTTGTTTCAGGTCGGCCTTGCAGACGTTGCACAAGGTTTCGAGTAAGGCGCGCGAACAGAACTACTTCCTGGGTGGCCTGTCACACGACTGGGTCAGTTACTATGAAGAACGAATCGAGAGCGATCGCTCATGTCTCAACGAGTGGCATGCTATGGACAATCTGGAATCCCGAAGACCACCGTCACCGGACAGCGTACGCACCAAGTGAGTCCTGACCCCGACGTACTCGCAAATTTTATTTTATTCTCCTTTCTGCGAACGACAGCCTCTTGCACCGACGCACAGTGGGGTATTTGCACCAAAAAACCGGAAAAAAGTCATTTTTTAAAACTTAGTGTAAACCATATTATTTTTGTTGTATGAGATAATGGAATACGTATAGAATACCGTACCATAACTGTTTTTTTCATTTATGCACTCACAAAAGAGTGTACTTCGTTAGAAGTTAGAAGATTTTATGGTAACAGCTTATTTCCTTTCTATTCGTTGAAGAATCATTTACTTACTAAAGATTTTCTAGCATTTGAAATAACTTTGTCTGATTTTTCACTTTTCTTATATTTTGAGAAAAGTATGTACTACACTTTAGTACAGTTGTGATTCCTTCTCCGTATATTTTTTAATAGCTATTAATATTTGACGATATTCAATAGATCAAGAATTATTTTTCTAATTTCAAGACTTCATTAATCATTTTGTTATGGTTCAGGGTGAGTCCCGGTACTCTTTCTTGTGTCATTTTATTCCGTGAAGGTTTGTGATTAAAATCCAATAAAGATTTATTCCAGATTCGTCCAGTTTTCGATTTTATAGACAATTTAGATAGAAGTGAACTTCGCCTTTTCTCTCTCCGCCTCGCGTCATTGCTGCAGCCGCGGACGCGGCCGGGTGCTTTTGTGTTGTAATATGCAACTCTTCTGTTTCCGTTAAATGTTTATAAAGTACAAACAGAAGTTAAAAAAATTTGATAATTAAAAAAAATAATTAAAAAAAATTTTTTTACAAAATTTGCAACGTATACCACAGAGACAGCAGAAATGTATGTTCGATTATATGGGTGGTATCCCATGTCACCCACAACACACAAAATATTAATTCACGGACCAAAAGTTATAGAAAATGCAATTTTGCCTATTGGACAATTATGAGAAGAAGCAGCCGAGGCGAGAAACAAACATTTTCGCCAGTATAGACAGAGTTATGCCAGAAAGTGTTCAGGAAGGCATGTAATCTGGATGTCATCAATAGGCTCTAACTCACTTCTGATCCCCTTTTAACAAGTTTAAGACAACCTCGAAGAAGAAAAAACAATGGCGTTCCTGAAAGAAAGTTTGGATTTATTTTTCCCTTTTGAGCCTATCACTTCTACAGATGAAAGCGAGACCGAATATGGTAAAGAAGAAATATCTGAAGAAGAAACTTCGAACGCATTGTCTGAAGGAAATTCATTCTATTAATTGAAAAATGTTATTTATATATTTTCTTATTAAAATGTTATTTATTTATAGGGTTTTTGGTTTTTATTTTTAGTTATTTTTTTATGTTATTTATTTATTTATTTATATATATATATTCTACATTACAATTATATTGTGTTTCATTTGAAAATGGTTTCCATGCAATAGTAATTTTTTCCGACTTTCCGGTGTAAATACCCCACTGTGCGACGCGCGTGTGCCCAGCGATCGCGCGAATTCATGCTCTGCATGTTTTGCACTTTGAATCGTAACGCAGCGAATCACTTTCCGCTGGACTGCTGATTTTACATATTTACGACAAAAATTAGTGGACTTTCTGAATCAATCTATCATACAGGCTGTTCATTTGAAAACTTGAAAAATGTCTCGAAAAGTATGAAAGATATTAGAAAAGTGTAAATCACGTGTCCAAGTATTTCTTATTGTACCAATAAGATCCTTATTCTTATTGTACCGTAAAAAGACCAGCAATTTTCAACTGAACACCCTGTAGATTTGAATTGAATGCGATATTTTTTATAAGTGTAAGGTCTCCAGGTGTACGCGTTTCGTTCAAAGCTCAATAAATCGACCAGAAAACATCGTGGATCAAGTTTTAAATAGTCGTTGAAAGGGGAGGCATCGATCTTTAAATTTACGATGGTTTCGGTCGTTGAAAAGAATTTTGAGATGACGTGAAACGAGTTTGTCACTAGAATGAACGATGCATGGCGAAAGTGACGCTTTAAATTGTCCAGCGTTGAAATAATTTTTCGAATCATTGTATAACGATTTCTCCATGGAATAGAAGGGGAAACGTTACATATTTTATAAATATGTTAATAGCGCGGATGACCCCCTGTGTTACTGCTAAATTGCGGATGTTTGCGCAAACGTAGATATTTATGGACTAATCTGCAGAAATCGGAGCCAAAGAAAACGAGAACGTTATTAAATTTTATGAAACATTTCAGTGCGCGCCGAGCTTTGGACTCGCGATCACAGTGATCGCATCAAATCCGCAATCTAGTCGTTACGATCATTTCTCTTTTCCACCGATCGCTTGTCTATCCACGTGAAGTCCGTAGTTATACAGGTTTCCAGAGGGGAAACTGGTTCGACTAATTACAAAGTTTCCTGTTCTTCTTAATAAGTTTTGATTGCCTCGTTATCGATAGAACAAGACTGCGGAAGTTTATGCAAATACACATTTTTCCTTACCGCATCTTTTCTTAAATGATATATCCTCCTGCGAACGAGAAATCATAATTTATTAAATCTTATCGACGAATTGACGGTTATTACTAGACCGATTTATCATGCGCAATAAAAATAGGTCTGCGTTCGTTGCAAGACGCTGGATCTACGTAAACATTTACTCCTTTTTATACTAATTATAATCAGATGAAACTAACACAACAGCGCTCCTAAATTCTTTAAATTTTTTTCCATTTTGTATTTGATCTACTCACTCGTCTCATAAATGCACAAAATTTAGTCTATTCATTGGTATTAAGGATTTCAAGAAAACATCTTGTCAATGAACATTAAACAGAAATATTTCAAAATAAATTTGTGCTGTCTGGAACATACTCGAAACGAAATTCTATATTTACATATTTATTTTAAGAACTGATCGTTATCCAAGTAAAATATTCAATATTCAAAGCAAACGTACAGGTTAGAATAGAATTAACTAAGTTCATCTGCAGCACAAATATGAATACAATCTAAACAAAACAATCCGAAGATATTGTAATACGCTTATAAGGATAATACGTATCAAAACATAGGAGCACTTTTTTACTGTTTTACATTACACATTTATACACGGTGGATTATTTTATAAACATTACTAAATGGCTATCCAAAGCTGGGCGTGTAGGATCGATCGGCATGATTCGGTCCTCCTGCTCGTAAATTCTGCACGAGCAACAAAAAGGAATTGACAACCGTCGTTGACGCAAATTCAGCTTGATGTTTTGCCAAAGTTGACGTTCGATGACACAGTTTCAGCGATTTCGATTGTAGCGTGATCACGACGACGGTGGCGGGCAAAACACGCATTTATTACTCTCCTTCGATTATTTCGAGTTTCTGCGACTGTGTTCCGCCGTTCCGTGTGTTGAGAACAGTAGGTAATTCTTGCGTCCACATGTTGGGTCCGCATACTTTAGCCGGGCTCTAGAACTGGTTGCGAATAGTTGAGATTGCAGAATACATTTTATAGTGAAATTCGATACGAGCTAGCGGAAGCAGTTTCCACGTGGAAGTGGTTTCCTTTCGACAAGATTATCCATACAGCAACGTTTTTTTCCTAGGAAATGTCAAGGGCGTGTAATGTCAACCACTTTATGCTCCATAAATTATTTCTCCCCGTAACTTGTTTTTCTACGCCCGTTTTCTGTTTCTGCAATAGACGTATAAATTCGTCGAACAACACAAGCAGCTGAGCTCTTAATAGAATAGAATAGAAATTACAAAACAAAAAACATTACGAATAGAATTTACAAAAAAAAAAAACTGAGTATTTCGATTCCCGATTTTTGCAATGACGATGAATTTCTGTGACTGACATCTAAACGTTGTAAACATTTGCATATGTTTAGACTGCGGATTTGATGCATTTATGAAAAAATGGGTAAGCACAATTTAAAGCAGTGCACATATTAACAATATTTAAGGGCACCGGCGTATATTGGTTTCATCTTAATAAAATAATTAAAGGATGAAAGAAATTTTTATATAGCCTCTGGATCTTGTGATCGATGCAAATATTTTTTATTTTGCATAAAGATCCGCTGTCTACACATTTTTTAGTAACCGTTCGAGTAAAAATTTCTCGGTGAATAATGTTTATCCCACGAGACACTGTGTCCCAAAAATGTTGTAATTCCTTGAAAGGGATTCCCGAGATCATTTGAAGCAACATTCTCCTTTGCGAAAATCTTCTTCGCGGCTTTATTAAGGAGTTATTAACAAAAAACGCGGACCAAGTACTTTAGAAATGTTTATAGCGGCAGATGCAGAACATTTCGATTGTTGGACTAAAAATTCCGCGCTCCTAAACGAAAGCGAAGAATTATTGTATCATCTTATGCTGTAAGAGAAACATTATGCGTTCACTATCGATTCAAGGACCGAGTACATGATTTCTGTTCTGTTCGGAATAGGCCCAGAGAAAGGGACGAGACTGAACGCGTGATCCGGTCGACGTTGAAGGAGATCATGATGTCCGTAGACCTCGACGAAGTGACCTCGAAGTACATTCGAGGTCGTCTCGAGGAAGATCTCGATATGGATCTCGGGGAGTTTAAGCCATTCATCGATCAGGAAATGCTGACCATTCTGGGCCAAATGGACGCGCCGACTGAAATATTCGACCATGTTTATCTAGGAAGCGAGTGGAATGCGAGCAACTTGGAGGAGCTCCAAAAGAATGGGTACGTTCGTCTTATCGTCCTCGAATCTCTTACATAAAAATCTATAATTATTGGCTTGTTACGTATGAAACGTCCAAATTTACAATGCCAATCGCACGAACCGTTTATATCAAGAAATGCTCTTACGTGTCTGCACAAGTTGCTTATCTGCCAAATCGATTAACTCCTTAAAATGAAATGAAGTGGAAATTAACGAAATGGCATACGTTAATTGACAACAGTAAACCAAATTCGTTTTTCTTCTCAAATTCCCTCAAAGAAAATTCGGTGTGCAAAATCAGTACCCCTACCGTCAAGGGTAGTTATGCTGTTTCCAAAAATTCCAAAAAAATTTATGGAGGACTGTGAATTTTTTCCGAATTTTCGCCTGCAGAATTGATTTTTAAAAAATCCCAGAAACAAGGTTGCTGAGACGTTTTCTTCGAGGTCCCTATCGTCACCACTATACAGTGCATTCTCGATATATGTCAACGTCACGGGTCTTGCCAGCGACATGTATCGTCATACCCCGCGGTAGTGGGGATAATTTCGCGACGTTTATCGCCGAGGCCTTGGCGACGTGCACTACCGGCCATAAGTGTTTACCCACCTTCAAATTTCGTTACTATTCAAATAATAGGTATTTTATTGTTATGAAAATGTCCGTAGCATTAAATCCTAATTATAAGGCTAATAAAAAACATCCAAAATATTCCGTACATACACAATCAGGTACTGTAAATGAGTTTACAGCTTTTTATGAAAAACGACAATTTTGGAGTTCAGGTAAAGAAACCCATTTTTCTGAAATTTTTATAACGGTTAGTAGGGAATATGAACGCAGGTAATACAGGTATCTTAGTCTTCTCAAATTTCATACTGCATTTCATACTGCATTAAGCTTTCATACAGTAAACAGTTGATTTTCATGTGCCTAAAGAATTTTGCGAAAATTTCAAATAATGTCAGGGAGAAAAGAAATATAGATTGAAACGCGCGCTCTAATAGTTTCCCATCATAGCATCGGAAAAAGTAACAGAGAAATAGCAAAGTTATTGAAGCTGAACCGTAGAACCGTGGACTACAATGTTAAAAAATATGTGGGTGGGTAAACACTTATGGCCGGTAGTGTATATCGAGAAATCACTGTACTTCCAATTTAATTTAAGTTTTTTTCATTCTGGAATTCACTTGAAGTAATTCTTTGTTTTGTATGATTTAGGGTTAGGCATATCCTGAACGTGACCCGGGAGATCGACAATTTTTTCCCGGGCATGTTCACGTACTTGAACGTGCGCGTCTACGACGACGAGAAGACGGACCTGTTGAAACACTGGGACGACACGTTCAAGTACATCACCAAGGCGAAGAAGGAGGGTTCCAAGGTGCTGGTGCACTGCAAAATGGGAGTCTCGAGGTCCGCCTCGGTTGTGATCGCGTACGCGATGAAAGCGTACAACTGGGACTTCTCTCAGGCCTGGAAACACGTCAAGGAGAAACGGAACTGTATCAAGCCTAACAACAGCTTCCTGCTGCAGCTGGAGACCTACCAGGGCATCCTGGACGCCATGAAGAACAAGGAGAAACTTCAGAGATCGAAGTCGGACACGAACCTGAAGTCTCCCACGTCGACGAAGGACCAGTTAAAAAAGGAGGAGAAGTCCGGCAACGCGGGGAACGGGTTGCAAACTGTTTCGGGCCTCGAGCTGAAAAAAACGAGCCAGAGGCCGAAGAGTTGGTCCCCAAATCTGACCACCACCGAGAATATGTTGCCTTCTGGTATGCGATTGTTAACAACCCTTGGCTTTTCACGTTTTGACCAACTGTCGAGCAGCAAGCACATTATCAGAATGATCACTCCTCCAAACCCTTACCTCGCAATTTCATTCTAACGTTCTCCAAGATCGTGGTGTAAGGTGAAAGCAGAGAGGAAATGAGAGTGCTCACGCCCAGGATTTTAGTGTCCCCGGTATAATGCTGCCCCCTAGTATCATCTTTTGATACTACTGCCCCCTTTATCATCATCTTTTTAGCCTGGGCCAGAACATGCATCATTAGCAGCGGATTCCAAATAATGCCAGAGTGGATGCTACTTTTATGTTAAAAGAGGTTCTCCTATGTAGGCTCTGATCCACCCTAAAAGCTGATGCAGGTTCTAATACAGGCTAAAAAGATGGTGCAGGTTCTGGTCCAGGCTAAAAAGATGATGCAGGTTTTGTTCCAAGCTAAAAAGAGGATGCAGGAAAAGTGGGCACACTAAAACCCCGAGCGTGAGCACTCTCGTATCCTCTCTGGTGAAAGCTTCCTTATCAAGAAATTAACAATTGAATACAACAATGATAACTCCTTCGTTGGCATGGGCGAAGGTATGGACGATATATCTCGCGTCGCAAAGTTGTTTATAGCGCCTGATGAACGACATTGCACGACGAGATATCTTGTCCGTGACTAGATATCAGACTAAATGACTAAGATTATCCACGGTATAATTTTGAATCTGTAATAAAATGACTTTGATGTTGCAGTTCCGCTCTCGCAGTCGCTCGAAAGCATAGACAAGACAGGAAGCACGGAAGTGACACGGGAGGAGCTGCTGCGCTCGACGAATCAGAAGTCGGACATATCTCAGGAGGCTCGTAACGTTCTGATGCCTTGCGGGAACGGTCAGTCGTACAGCGTTTCCCAGAACAAGATCGTCCACTTGCCGAGTCCGTCGCCGGACATACCGAGCGTGAAGAACCGTATCATCAAGCTGGAGACGCAAGGTCAGAAGAGGAAAGGTCTGGTGCTGAACCTGACGAGCCAGTTCGAGGGTGTGGGCAGCAAACCGTCTTCCCCGACTTCGGACAGCGACAATAAACCTCGTGCGCAGAGTCCGACGATGCAGGCCGTGCAGGAGAACGGTCTCCTGGCGCGGCAAACGTCGGAGACGAAGCAGGACGTGTGGGACCCCGGCGAGAAGGAGACGAAGAAAACGGAGAGTGGTAACGATAGTGATTGTCTAGTCTGGACTGCGTCGTCCGATGCAACGTGTACCAATTCGTGTAGTAACGATAGTAAGACTAACGACGAAGTGAGTGCGGAAAGTGACTGTGTCGCGATAATGACGATGTGTCCGACGGCGGCCGGTCGGAAAACGAGGAAAGACGGTGACCCGTTCAGCACGCAGGTGGACAGAGTGTTCGAACGCGAAGAGAGGCACGGCGAGCCGGTGACGAGGGAGTCGCCGAGCCGGCAAAGCTCGTGGAACAGTTACGACAGTGCTGTGGTACTGGACAACAATTCGGTACACAGTTCGTGGGCAACGCTGCCGTCGAGGAACAGTTCCTGGGGCTCGTATGACTTGCGATCATCGGACCCCCTTGGCTCTAGCGGTTTGTTTCCTTACGACAAGGAGGAGATACCTTGGCACCCGGGCACGGTGAAGCGCACCAAGCAGAAACTCGAGGAGAATACGTCCTCCGGAACGGTGAAGCGGGTGTGCACACAGACCTCTGATCCCGAGACCAAGGACTCTCGACTGCCTGTCGAAGAGGAGACGTATAATCCTGTGCTGTTGCACCGGGCAGGTTCGCCAACCTCGCGAAGCAGAGACTCGTCCCCTAGCCAAGAGACTAATTTTAAGGTCGATGTAAAAGTATCTGTTAGAAACTCGCCGAGTCCCATTAGGGGAATCGACATCTCGTCGCCGTCGATCCGTCAGGTCGGGAGGCTGTCGACGAGCGCGCCCGAGCCGTCCTCGCTCTCCTCGGAGTCGGACCTGCCGGCGTCCTTGAGGTCCTGCAGATCGGAGAGCGAGACCTCCAGCCCGTGCGTCGTCAACACCACTCAGTGTCCTTCCGTGAAGCACCACAAGATGGTCCTCGAGAACCTTAGCAACAAGTCGATATACAATAAGCGTTGTCTGCCCGTGGACGATTCGCCGGAGGCCGAGTGCCCACGAAGCACCTCCGGCATCGTGAAGAATCTCAAGAAGGAGTTCGAGGCGAAGTCCTCCACCAAGTCGGATGTCAAGATCCGAAGTCTGCCCTCGTCGCCGGTGATCCCGCACAATGAATCCAAGATTCAGGCCCCGTCCGAAACCAAAGAAGAAGAGAAGCAGGCCGCGTCCTCGCAGGAGAGCAAGGAGGACCGGTCGGTACGCGTACTGGTCGGCAAGTACGAGGTGAAGCCAGACTCCAGGAAGTCGAAGGCCACCGTCGAGTACAGCAGAAGGTCCGCGCCGATCAATCTCTCCTCCTCGTTGTTCACCGAGCCGCCGGAAGCACCTGGCAGGCCGCCGGTACCCTCGGCGAACGTTGTTGCGGTCACCAAGAAACAGCAACAGCACGGCAGGACGCATCCTCTTGCCAGGCTGCAGGTCAGGCCTAGGCATAATAGTCCGGTTTACAACACCATGTAATACGGGAGAGATTATGTTGTTGAAGGTCCTCTCCCACCGCTGTCGAGAATCTGAGCGCGCGTACCTGAATGCATAGGTATGTTGACGTGGCCACGATGAAACTGTGTGATCTCTACTGATGCCAACGAGTCGGGGATATGGTCCTCTTCGAACTCGACGACTAATCGACCGGGATTTGCGTCCGCTTCCCACCATTGTCGAGCGTGTGTCGACCAACGAACCTTCTCGCCACGGATTGCCCGACAAAACTCTCCGCACACCGTTTCAAATCCGGTAACTTTCTTCAAAGTGGACCGAGCCACTTCAACTTCTTCTAGAACCTGAAAGAATCAGTCTACTACCTGTAAAAAAAATTGCAATTGGTAGGAATATTGGCTTTTAATCCGAGTCTACAATGAAAATTCTCCCTCGAGATTTCAAGGCCTTCGGTAGTTTTGTTTTCCTCTAAAAAATCTTGTATATTTTCTTCAATATTATTATAGACAACAACCACAATTACGATAATTTAATCTCGAGGTATTTGTGTCTGAAAGTATTCATTACCTGAACTCTCAGAATTATATTTAGAGATTAAATGATCGAAACGATATGGTTATTTAGAATATTGAGATAGCGTTGATAAACGACCTTCAGAAGCGAATGCAAAATTTCTGTACACATCGGCCGATTCTTCCAACATGCCGAAAAGACTCAAGTGTTGCGAGGCCAATTTTCAAAAAGTTATTGTGTTCGAAAGGGTGCTGCGCAGAGACGTTTTCAGCTGACTGTAATTGTAAATTGTGAACTGCAACTCGGTTCAGCGCTTAAAAATCGACCCCGTCGCGAACAGATGGAGATTACTTCGCCTCAAAGTATGGACAAATCGCGGAACGCAAGCGTCGAGGAACCTTCAGCGTACAATCATGAGCTTCGAGCTTGTCTATGTCGTCTTTGTATTTTTTCTCTTTTGTTTTTCTTCTTGACAAGCGAACCCGTAGCGAGAAGATTCGTTGGTGCTCGCGAGAGTCTTTGTACTACACTCCGCGATAATTAGATAAAGACAGGTCACCTATTTTTTCGATACTTCTTTAAACAAATGCAATTTGCAAACTTGTCGTACTGCTCTCTGTAAGACGATCATCACTCATAGTAATTTTTTGAGTAACAGCGACACGAAAGACTGCTGATAATAGTTTTTAGTAAGGCGAACAAAAGCTTCCGGATGTGGAACAAGTTGAGGATCGAGTGCAGAGAAGCATTTGAAAAATTTGTGCAATTTAGTAAACATATTGTTTTTCGATATTTATTCTTGGAAACGAAATTCCGTTACTCTATTGTTGTTGTTATTTGAAAACGAAGTTCTCTTGTTAGGACGCTTTCGTTCCCCATTTCTTGTTTTAATCACGTGTCCACGCTTGTGGATCGATGTTTGTAATTAAAGCACTTAGTAAATTCGCGAATATTCTAGATAGAAAGATCTCTGGTACCTGCAAAATTTCGCTCTCGCGTCTTTGTTTTGCACATGCTTCTGTTGAACGAATCATAAAAAACAATAATATTTTCATAGGAAACATTATTATCATCAGTCTTTTGTTCCACTTAGCGCTAGTTAACGGTAATTGAACGCGTGCGGGGCGAAAACTTTGTAACAAAAAGGAGAAAGAAAGAAAGAGATGAAACGAAAGAAGAGAATGGATACAGAAAGTTTCTATATTGCATCAGTTTTGTGAGACAGTGAAAAAATAGATAGATAAATAGAATATTTATTGCACCATCCATGCATTTTACATGCTTTTGGATATTTACATAGAAATACTGTACATTCAGTTTCGCTAACCTAAGGTTGTACAATATTATTCATTCAAGACACGGAAACTGTTATTCCTACGACATGTCGTCAGAGACCTAAATGGGCTTGGAATCAAACGTGATGGTTCACGAAGGACGTCATGTAAACAAATTAAAAGAAAGAAAAAGAGCGGGAGGGGGGAAAGAAAAAGCGTAAAATAAAAAGGCGGAGCCAGTCTTGAAGACGTTCGAAGGCGAGAGAGGAGCGTCGGCTCGGTCAGGCTGTGAACGAAAGGTCCGAGGTCACGCCCAAGCTGGCTCCTCCTTTTGTCTCGTTGTGATTGCCGAGGGCGCCGAGCGAAAGATGTTGTATACAAAGAAAGAAAACCGAAACGGGATGAAATGAAAGACCTCGGAGCGACCGTAACGTTTAAGCTATAACTATTAGTGATTTAGTGCAAATGATGTGATTAGGATGGTGCACGAGATGTGTATGCAAGATGAGAGAGAGAGAGAGAGAGAAAAGGTAGCGAAACCGCCCTCCATTTTCCTGGAGGGCTCTCTAACCCCTGTTCGACCAATCGAATTATCATCAAAAAAGAAACTGTAACACTTTTGCACACCCCCCACACACCACCCACCCACGATCGCGGCATCGTCGTGCGACCCGATTGATTTTCCATTCGGTTGACAGTACTGCTTTTTTACCAACCAGTGACGACTATTCTCTCCGGCGAGGATTCGAGCATTGTGACAGCACCGAGCAAGCACAATGAGCGACAAAACGCTGCTGGGAACGCTTTGCGTCGTGCGTTCCCAAAAACAAGAAAAATTAACAAAAAAAAAAAGAAAAGAAAAGAAAAGAAATGTGTGTCTAGGTCGTCGTTTACAGACATATCATCGGACCGCTCGTTCTGTTTGCGTTCGCAAAGCCATGTTGACCAATTTTATACTCCTCCTAGCCCCCTCATACCCCTCACTCCATCCCCCGAATCACCGACAGCCCCCCACGCCCCCCCGGATGATGATGAATGCGAGGCTCGTTTTGATATGATGCACCGCGATGACTGTGTGTGTGTGTAGAAATATATTTTATTACCGAGATAATTTTGCAAATAATTTTCTCATACGTTCATTCTAACTGCTGTTGTCTCTCAGACGAGGTATTTGAGAAACGAGAACAATCCCTGAGAGCGAATGCTATTAAACTGTAACACATTATATTAGAATAAAAAAAAATGTTACTTCGCCAATGTTGTGATTATGCGTTTGAAAACTCCGCGGATGACGGGGAATTATTTATTTTTATTTCTTGTTTTTCTTCTCTTCTCTTTTGTTGTACGGCACGCGGTCGATTAAATCTCTACTTTCGAAGTGCGGCATCGTCGGCGAAATCATCTTTGCAACAGAGATACAATAAAACGATCCGAACGATTCGTCCTCTGGGACGGTTCTTCTTATTTTACACTCCCGGCCAAGAAGAGATGGTGCTTATGTACTATAAGAACTTCTTATGTTCGCGTGAAGGACAAATATGCGAAGCATGCAAAATTAAATTAAATTAGAATCTCTGGGCATTGACGGGAACACATTTTCTGCTGTCGTTGAAACGTTTAATTTTCAGAGGCAATATTGCAAACAGATACGGTATTTCGAATATCGTCAGCCAGGCTGAGCGTCTATCTCGAAGATGCGTTTGCCGGCACAGAACGCGATTTGCGGTACCACGGCAGCCGTTTTCGTTTTCTTCGCATGCCTTGGGTTCACCGGGCCTATGTCCATGCTGTACGTGCCTCCGCTTAAGTTCCTGATCATCGCCAGTGTCTGTCGAACAGAAAACAACGTATTCGTTGACAATCAGCTGACCGAGTCCGAAGATCAACATGGAAACTTACAGCGTGAGATCTCAAGTCGACCACCCTGAAGAGATTGACATCGGTGCCCCCGCATGCGAGGAACATGTTCGTCACGTATTTCCCGCAATAGAGCAAGGAAGAATAGCTGTCTGGTTCCAGAGAGACTAGCAGCTTCCCGCTGCCATAGTCCCATAACTGAATAGGGTTCTGCCTTTGCCAAGCACAGGACAAGATCTGTGCACAGAATGTACTTGTCGTTAACCCTTCAGGGACGATGCTTGGTAACAAATGGAACTAATATGGTACTTAGGTATTAATCTCTGTATTATGATCCACCGAAACCTAACGCCTAATAGTACCTCTTTTATTACAGAACTTTATAAAGATACCATAAACGTTTTTAATAATTAGAATAATAAAGTAATGTCACTATCTTCTCAACATACGGTTCGTTTATGGTTTGGCTATCCGTATGCATAAAAACAACAGTTTTTACTAGTGATCTTTCAATGAAAGAATGAAAATATTTAGTAGAAATTGTATTAATGAATTTTATTATTTGGTACCGAAGTAGATTATAAACCAGAAATTTGGTATATGCTAGTTTGCTCATGTTTAATGTATTGAAGAATTCACTTATTTTTATGCGTACCACTTCGCGAGATAAGGACTAGATCTCACGTGACAGATATCGCTGTCGTTTATACATTATTTATTACAAAGAGAACGTTCTCATGGGGTCTTTGACCCGCAGATCTTGTACTACTCTTTTTACCGAGGGATTATCTGTGTAAAACCAATACAATTGTCTTCACAGCACTGGCACAAAATCTTATATTATCAAAAATTAAATTTCTTTACTGATTCTTTTATTGTAGTTATTTTTTTAATTCTATTGGATTCCTAGGGTCATTAGATTCGTCCAGACTGTGCTGTTACTTGTTGATAATGAAAATACAATGATTTGAATGAAACGCAGAACTCTCGACGCGAGAATACCTCTCTGCCATTTTTCGTGATGTCGAGCCCATCGCCGCACATGTGTACACCGGAGATCCGCCTAAGCGCGTAGGGTTGTCTGGTGTCCCAGAACTGAATTGTGTCGTCCCAGCCGCCAGAGATCAGCTCGTGTGCCGATTTTGGGTTGAAACACGCACAGAAAACCCTCGACTTGTGACCGTCCATGACTTCCAACGAGTCGCTGGAACGAAAAGTATTCTAACTACCCAGTTAGCCAAATACTGTTTTAAGCAAATTTAGCGCAATGTTTGCCCCACACTTTGCGAGCAGAAGACTTGCCCATTTGATACCAAACCCTGCTTGGAGCAGAATTTGGTCTCCGTTTTGTATGAATTTGGCACCCAAATTTTGTCGACAAATTCCTAGTCAAATTCGGAGACAGATGGATCGCAAATTCAATGCAAAGTTCGTAGGCAAAATTCCATGCCAAATTGAAGCCAAACCTTGACTTCGTTCGGCCCTCGTTATGGAGGACAGATCCGTCGCGCTAAGAGCGGACATAAAGAACAAAAACCTTGTTCGCAAAAGTGGTGCGTAAACACCACAATATGCAGAGAAAGACAGCGCCGTAAAAAATGTGTTATAAACAACAAAATATGTCGATAAATGTATTATAATCCGATTTTGCTCGATATTTACTTTCAGAATGAGGTTAGGTTACCTCTTAATGTGACCGACCTGCCCTCTACAACGAAGCTGAACGGAGCCAAGGTTTGGTTTCAATTTGGCATGGAATTTTGGCTGAAGACTTTAACTCAAATACCGAGCCTAATGCGGAAACATATGTATAGTAAGTTGGAGAGAAATTTTGGCGCGAAATTCATAGCAAATTGTTTACTGGGTACATTTCAAACTCATTATTAGTCTGCGGACCTTTATGCAAAATAAAAATTTGTCTGCATCGGTCGCAAGCGACGGGAACCGGTTAGACATTTGGTTATTTCTTTAAGAGTATTTAAATGATCTTAATGTTTCGACTGTTTTAAATTACAGCTACTCATTTTTGCGTTACAAATGCATAAAATCCGCAGTCTACTCGTTATAGAAACGCATCGTCAAGCGAAACGCTTGCAGACCGAGCGGTCGTCAGCGAGATCATGATCATGAAAATAACCACAAACTGAAACGAACATAAAAGAGTTTACTAGTGATATTATTATTGTAAATAGTTGTTAGTCGTCGGAAATGGTGGAATTGTACAGGAAACAATCGCATTGAGTTCGCAAACGGAGAAGGAAACGTTGGAAGTAGATTCGCTGTAAATGATTAAGCAACTGCGAGTGGAGTTAGTATGAACAGAGTAATCACTGTAAAACGAGAACAGAACAGCTCTAAACTCTTCGTGCCTTCGAACACTGTTATTATTGTCATTATGTTAGCCGCAAAGAGCATAAACATACTACAATTGTAAGAAGAGAAACTGTCCCATTTTCATTCGACGCGATCACACCGAACCACTGTTACGCGTCAAATAAATAAATGTTCCCGATCGAAGTTGATTTGCATCGAAAGAACGATCCTCCGATTGACATAACACTCTTCCGAACAAAAGACGAATCTCCGATGAATTAGTATCACTGTAGGCATTCCCACACGTTCGATGTTCCATCGGTAATTTAGTTTTACCTTAATAGACTTTCTGAATGGTGAGTTTTTATACCAAAACAAGTGTATCTAATATAAATGTAATGCTAAATTAATGTTTGATCGGTACTGTGACGAATATCCAATTTTAGGACATAATGTAGAATAAATGTATATAATATTTTGTTAATATTCATTGCTTTTGCGAAACCATGATACAACCTCTTCGGGGTATTAATTAAGTTATATTTAGTTGTACAAAATAGGTTAATAATTTTTTTTTATACAAATATAGGGAACTCTAGTTCGCGCTTATTAAGAGTATACCGTGATAGCAACTAATTTCCTTTCGAACGCAAACAATGAAAATTCTAATTTATCCCTATTTTATATTTTACTTTCACTACACACGAGTCGTCGCTTTGCATTAGAGACATTTTCTAATAATGTCATATACAAATTTACACGAACTAAGTTAGGAATACAGAATTTGATTTTTTGAAATTTCGAAGTCAAAGATATGTTATTTAATGTTTGGTCAAAAGCAAACCATCGTTCATCATTTCATTAATATTTTACCTCTTACACCATATTGGTGTAACGTATGTACACCCTATGCTATTATTTAAATTTAATATAGGCCCGGATAATTCGTTCAACAATCAAATTCACAATTTTGGTATTTAATTTTCAATGATAAAGATGTTATTCCGTAAATAGTGGTGATTAAGTCTCCGACATGTAAGTAAGCCATTAATTTTTATAAATTGAAATGTAACACAGTGATATCGAACCTTGCTTGAAATATCCTTTCCAGCGTGTTGGTTTCCTCATCGTACAAGTAGAGCTTCGCATCGTCTCCTGTGGTTACGAATTTTGGCAAGTGAGAATGGTAAGTCAAGCCAAGGGTCTGCCTTTTCTCTCGTATGGTGTAAAGGCACTGGGAGCTTGGATAATGCCAACACTTCACGCATCCATTCGCGTCTACAATCATTACAAAAACGAGACAAAGCTGAAATTCAAATGACCCCGGGAATCTTCCCTTTCGAGGAAGTACATCTTTGGGACACCCTGTATGATACAGGGTAATACTTTTCACGATTTTTCAAGTGCTTGCGATAACCTGACAAACAAATATTTTCAACAAAAGTTGATCAGTTTTCGATTGGCTATACATTGCAATGAAAAAAGTTCGAGAAAAATTTCGTTTTTAGTATTGTCAAGGTCACCTTCATTTTTTCAATGACACTGTGTAGTTTTGACTTAATAGTATTATAGCCCGTGGCAAGACGCATTCAACGACTTAGCATATCATGACCTTCGGATGACCTAGAAGCCAAAGAAATGAAAAATCGTGAAAAGTGTTATGTGGGACACCCTGTATATTAAATCGCGGAGCTTTATGCAAAATAAAATTTTTCTGCATCAATTACAAGGTACCGAAGCTAAGTAAACATTTCTTTCTTTTGTTAATGATTTTAATACGATGAAAATGGTATGACTTTCTCGAACCCCGTTAATCTTTGTACCATTTTAAATTGCACACCATCATTTTTATGATAAATGCATAAAATCCGCAGTCTATGGTAACGAACAGCTCTTGCAAATAAAAATCTCAACATTAATATCATCGCGTGTTAAAACACTTTTGGTATGTAAAGAATGGTAAATAGAAAGGTATCTCGAAAAATGGTACTAACAGGTTGCAGTTACAGTTCTCTTGATCGGATGCGATTTATGGACAGGCCTGTGTTGAACCGCAGTCGTCGGGCTCGGTTTTTGCATGATTTCAGTGTCGCGAAGTGTCAACACGTCTACCTCAGAATTCATTTTGAATAATTTCACCGTGCCATCAGTTAATCCAGCTGCCAGGAAGTCACGGGCCTCCGTGTAACATATGCAAAGAACATCTTGATCACTGTCTCTAAAGTAACGTTGCCATATCGATCGGAATGTTCAGAAAATGGATCTCATTCTCATTGTTAAAAATGTATTCACTATCGTAAATAGGATAATTAAATAAATAATTACATCGTACGATATATAAATACATAATTAAGAAATTATTATATGATAAAGTTATATTATAATAAATACGATATATAATAAATATAAATGAGTCAATCTAATGTATAAATTCCCGCAGAAACATTTTCATATGATCGATAATAGAAAGGCAAGAAATCTGAAGTGGGTTATTTCGATTCCTTTTGGTAATTCTAGTGGTAAAAGTAAATGTGCATACAGCTGTTTCAGGACAGTCACGTTGCCATCTATTTGTAGTCGATCGTGCGTCGGCAGTCCAATGTTACTTTCTTGACTGAGGTCTAGCAGGGAATTCATCGCTCGCCGGAAGCTGCGACCAACTTCCTTTTTCACCGTCGCTATTGGCGAAAACGAGCGAAAACCATTTGAATATAATCATGCTATAAGCAATGCGACATTTTTCATATTTTTGGAAGGTAAAATTCTAGAACACGATCCCAACACTATGTACATTTCCCTTCATTTTTAATAGTACATCAAATCATACAGAGTAGTATGCAATTAGCGATTATAGGGTATAGGAGTTATAGGATCAAGTATAGGGTAATTGTGGAAGAAAAAATACAAATTCTTCGTTCGACGCTTCGTTTCTAAAAAACTGTAAAGTAAACACTATCGTGTTGATCGTGATTTAAACCTTCTCGATTTTTATTTATGGAGTCATATCAAATCATAGGATGATGGAGTCACTGGACAGTGTTTCACCTGACAAAAATATGCAACGAGATTCGCAATATTTATTGGATGACCGTATATTTGGATTAAATTAGCCGGAGAAATGGAGGATTTTAGCTAAAGGAGTGAAAAGAAAAGCGATATATAAATATATAATATAAATCCGTTTCATATATCAGTATATGAAAACAATAAACAGTATAATAATATAATTCGTTGAAAATAACATTTCGTATTGCTGCACAATAATCTATAATTCATTTATCTTGGAAGTGTTGTATTTTGAATCAAGTTGAATAAAGGTTGACGATACGTACCATTTCACATGAAATCGTAACTGAGATTTACAAATTTTTATGTAACACTTTACCCGGTGACAAAGCAGTCATTCTAATATATTACTTATTTAACGAATATAAGGTTAGCTACAATTGTAAATGCAAAGCTGACGATCGATTTAGATTCAAAATACAGTAGACGCAGACAACGAGATAACTTCAGACTTCGTTGGGTGATTTATCTTGTACTAAAACGATATCAACTAATATTGTTGTTCGTTTCGAGATATCAGAATAGGATTAAAATGAATTACTAAATTCGTGTTTTGGAGTATAAGACAATGTTTAATTACTTTAACGTTTATCAGTTTAATTTCTATCTCTATCTCTATCTCTATTCTCTATCTTCTTCTTCTATATAATAAAAATCAAATGCTGTTCGTTGGTCACGACATCACGTGAGAACGACTGAACCGATTTGGCTAATTTTTTTTTTTAATGTTCGTTGTAGTGCGAATCAGGTTTTTACGCAAAGAAAGTATGTGTAGAAGTCGATGTTTGAAAAAGAAATTTCTCAGTGTACTGTTACCGCGATATATTTGTTATTTTTGTATTCGTTCAACATTTATTCATACACAAATGATTCTTACCGCTCTCGACATAAGGTACCGTGAGAAATTCGGCAAGAATCATTTGCTCCGGAAAATCTGAAAATAGCGCCATTCCGTGCAGCGGCAAAACGCTCAAACTTCTAGCCAATTTGTTTCAGCAATCGCCCGCTAGATGGCGCTACTTGACAGTGGCGCTGAAAATCTGAAAATAGCGCCAATTCGTGCAGCGGCGAAACGCTGAAACTACTAGCCAATTTGTTTCCCCTATCCACCGTTAGATGGAGACACTGGTTAATTATAAAAATAATTAAAATAATTACAAGTCAAGACACAAATGATGCTTGCCGTACTGGTCGTAATGTACAATGTAAAATTCGGCACGAATCATTGGTTACTGAAAATCTGAAAATAGCGCCAGAGCGCATATAGTGTCAAAACGCTCAAGCTTGTACTTTAATATTTATCATGTACACGTTTGACGTTGTAATTTATTTGGTTAGAAATAAAGAACATTAATTACAACAATCAATGTGTCCACCAGCCTGGATATGAATATTCGATATTAGAATTAAATTAATGTCTTCGAAATTTTCGGGAAGAACAAATTTTTTAAATTAGAGAAAATGAAGTGTTGTATTGGGAGAGTATGATAGTGAAACATGTGACACGAAACTTTGGTGCCACCTCTTTTGCTGTAATGTTCTGCTAATAGAAATCCGAAAATACCGAAAAATCGAACTTCGTATTGGGAGAATATGATATCGAAGGAGGTATCACGAAATTCAGTAGTATAAGTCAATGAAAATCGAATTTTCTATTGGAATATGATGAAATTCAGTAGTATAACTCAACGACAAGTCGGACGTTCGGGAAAAATCGAGGCTTCGATAATTACATACGTAGAAACGTTATCAATTCTTACATAAAATGATTATGTTAAAATGCAATATAAATGTTTACGTGTAATGTAGATTGTGCGTCGGTAACCGCGTTTTCGCACATGGTAACGTCCAACAATTGTCGTCGACAATTGCGCAAAGCAACAATTGAGAGGACACAACATTCTTTCCACTGCTCCATTTTTTGTAGTGTCCCCGATATGAGATTTCAAATTCTACCAGCAACAGCGTCGTCGACAAATATTAGTTCCACAAATATTAGTTTTTGGCCGATATGGTAGGATGTGACACGGAATGGTAAGGGGCTCTAGCACCGACGAGGTATATATCACCACCGACGAGGTATAGGTCGGTGATATCACGCACATCGTCAATTTTTGGCCTACTTGCAACGCTCATATTACCAAATATCTGCATAATCTCGCCAGGTCGTCACCAGCGTGCGCTAAATTGAATCTCCCTCTTTCGAACGAACCCTTTCCCGGCGAAAAATATTCTGATGTAAGGACGAAAAGTTGAGGCAAGTAAAACGATTTGTCGCCTATTTTTATCGGTAACGTGGTCACTCTACCTTATAGCGAATCTACGAAGACCGGGCGTACTAGAGAAAATGCTTGAATCAACTATACCGCTGTTACGCGCACCCCTCGGCGTTGCTAGCGCCGCTAGAGGGCGGCATGTGCGTGAAAGAGAAACAGGCGTGAACGGTGATCGGACAGAAACCGTGGTCGCGCGTCTGCACGCGCAGACTCGAGGTTTCGCGAGTTCGTTGGCAGTCAGTCGGTAAGGTGTACGCTGCGTAGATGTTTCCGTTCTTCCGATGTGAATGATTGAGACTCGTGCCTTCCACCGTACTATATAGAACAATCTTTGTCAGCTGGAAAAGGCTGTCTCCGCGGTGATGAACACGCCGATAACTGACGTCGCGTCACCCGCGTGAACGGTGAACACAGTTGCGCGGGTGAGCACAGATCCCACCAGGCCAGATCTCTCTTGACAGAGAGAAAGAGAGAGAGAGTGAGAAAGAAAGAGAGAAATAGAGAGCGTGCGCGCGATAGAGAGAGAGAGAGAAAGAAAAGAGAAAGATAGTCTCGAAGACCGACCGTTTCCTCGTTGGAAATCGCGCGCAGATTTCCGACCGGAGCTGTCATCGGACCCGCGGGACTTCGGTGTCGCCGAACGCAAGCTCGCGATTAGAATGTCGTCGTTGCGACTGTGAGAACGACGGGTCCACTGTAGGGAGCCAGCCCCAGGGTGTCGTCCAGGAGGAACACAGCTCCAGGCTGAAGCGGTGTGTCAGCGGTGTGTCGAGAAATTTAGAGACCACCGAGGAAAATGGCGGACCTCGAGGCGGTGCTGGCCGACGTCAGCTACCTGATGGCCATAGAGAACAGCAGGGATACCCCGGCTGCTCGCGCCAGCAAGAAGATCGTCCTGCCAGATCCCAGGTCTGGGTTATACCGATACTCGCAATCTATTCTGCTTTTTCCTTCCCGTATTACTGTTCCAGTTATACATACGTACATATACACTTGTTCTCTCTCTACTAGCGATGGGAACGATACGCTCGTAACCTAGTCACACACCAGCTCTCCTCGAGAGACAGAGAGAGAGAAAGAGAAAGAGAGGGAGAGAGCTCGTGCGCCGCTTATCTTTGCCATTTATTTATCCTTCCCAAGCAGGGACTCTTTTATCTGTCGAGTGATCTCATATGCACACCGTCGATTTCGTTGACCCTTCTGCACCGATATCCACCCACGTTACTATTTCCTGAACTGTGTTCAATCAAAATACCGCGAGCCGTTTAACTGGTGTATAAGTCAATATTTATCTGTTTTGTTTAACACCGCTTCTCGAGGGTTTAATCGTCGTTGAATTAAATAATTGTGACATTTTATCGTGCCTTTCACGGGACTTTTACTTGATTCTTCGTTGTCCATTAACTGTTTTTCGACTTGCTCTCCTCTTTGAGATTGATCGCGTATTCTATCAAGAAAGGAATGATTCTTTTAACTCGGGGTTTTTCGACTTGCTCTCCGCTTTGACATTGAACGCGTCTTCTATCAAGAAAGGAATGTTTCTTTTATCTTGTAGAATTATTCTACCGTGTGGTCAGTTTTATATTCATTTACTAATACAATTTGAAACGGTGGCAATTTAGAAAAATTCAACTCGACGCACGAGGGTTCGGAACTGTCACGATTTCTGGGAACTAGGTGCGCGAAGTCGTGGCTGATAATATGGAAAATGTAGAACACACAGGCGGGGTACCCAACAAATTTCAGGGATTTGTCGAAATTTGTTTAGCTTCCGGTAAATCCTCCGCTCGGTGAAGTCGTGTGTACACAAATGATTAAGGTAATGTGTTCCGGGAGCGTAGGACGTCGGCGTTTCCGCGGATTATTTGCCCAGAAATATTTCGTCGAGTGTATTAATTGCACCGTGGAACGATCAAGTTTGCTAGGAACCCGATTCGACGGGATCGAGCAATTGCCACCGACTACATTGATTGCACGCACTCAAATGATGATCGAATTAGTCCCATTACTGCGCCTCACCACGTTTCCTGCCCCTCCCTTCTGCCGTCCTGCCGTCCGTCTTTGTCTGACAGGAGCTACAAGCATCGTCTCTCTCTCTCTCTCTGTTTTTCTTTCTCTGTCGCTCTCTCTGCGCACACGTATGTCTGCCGATGCGTTGCTTCGACACCCTCTCTCGATTCGCCGCTCGGGCACGCCATTTCGAAAAAATGTTTACGTGTAATAAACGCTGCCAATCAAACTCACGTATAATTACCGATGATCGGGGGCGCGGATCAGTTTACGATAAGCGTCACGGAATGTTAACTAGCGATGACACACCAGGTAGTCGGGATACTACACTCCGCGACAAACGGATAGCATTGCGTTTTTGTTACTCTTTTTTTTCTTTCTTTCTCTTTGAAGTTTCTTACGAACGCAAATATGCAAATTTTGCAGTTAGAGACGAAACGATAGCGCGAGCAGAAAATCTACGCTTCTCCGCTCTGTACGTGAGCTAATGAATCACCACGTTCTGTGATTTGTACAGTCAAACCTGTTTTTGTGCGGTAGATAGGAACCGCATAAAAGGAACAAAAAAAAAGATATTCAGAAACTTCATAAATAGTTATGACAAATAATTTTTTACAACATATTAACCCTTAGCACTCGAATGGCGACTGTAAGGCGCTGCTAAAAATTGCTGTACCACTATTCAAAATATTTTTTACATTATTAAGTTTGTTTGTATTCAATAAATTACTAAACACTTCAGTGTTGTACGAGTAAATTGCATCATTTTCGTATATGTAACATGAAAAATATATATATAGAAGGGAAATATTCTAAGTCGGAAGAAATGTTTCGTTTTGGAGTTAAAATAGCTTCGAGTGCAAAGGGTTAAAGAAAATTTTGTGTGTCAAAAATGTACAAAATAGTGAGAAAGTGCTTTCCAAACAAAATAAATGATTAAATTACACATGGAAACTAATTACTAGAAAAGAGGGGGCATAATCGAGCTTTTGAAGGCCTAGGTGCAGCCGTGCAGTGTAACAGCTGCTGTATCTTTCCCTTTCTTAGAAATTGAATGTATATTCCTGTGCTTTACGAGTATGCTTTTATCACGAACCTATTTTTAAGTCGATAAATGAAAGAATTCAATAAACGGTGCTATTTTGACGGAAAAACTCGTGTTTTTGCGAGAAATTCTACCATTAAAAATGAATTGTTTCGTTCGTACTGTACAGAGAACGAATAAGAGTGGAAAAAATCAAATCAATCGATTGACAACTGTTCGCTGGGGAATCCCGGTTTAGGGTCTTCAAGTAATAAGCTGAATTTCGCGACTAAATGGAAAGAAGGAAAATGAGAGTGCTTTAGCGTCGGTAGAAACGTTTCTTCCAGTTTCTACTAGGATTGATTACGTTGCACAGAAAGGTGGACCGGAAAGGGGACGGGTTTGCGTGTTCCCACAATTTTTATTAATGGAGTGTCATACCTTTGTTGCTCTGAAATGCTCTTTTAAAAGATAAATACCATTCACTTAAAAAAATTGTATTTCTGTCTAAATCTATTTTGAGTCTGATTTATTTTCATTTTCCAACTGGCTTTAACAAACACATTTTCCATTTGTATTGTAAAACATTAATCAAACAGACTCGTTTCATAAATGAATACACTGTTAATTAATTTTATTCGCAAATTAGTTTTGTATTTAATGCTGATTAGACGACTAGAAGGATTTCAAAATATCTACACAGTATTTTCAGTTTATAGGAATTATTAGAGGAAGAAAGAAATTTCTGTTTTATTTTGCATAAAAGCCCACAGACCACCGATGATGAATAAATCAGTATTAAAGTGCAACAGGTATATTCGAGCTCTTTCTCTATCAAATAATGCGTTCCGGAATAACTAAAAAATTGTTTGCAATTCCAATTTTCTGGATGTGAATGCTGGCCATTGGAAAAGCTTATGCATTGGATACTATTTTTAGAATTCTTTTTTATATGTAAATCTCATGAAAGTCGGGAGACCAGGTGCACGAAACCACTTGTAACCACGAGTTTATAACCACCGGAGAGCATTGTTTCGAGACCTCGTAGAGAAACAGTATTTTTCAGCTGTTGATGAATTGGCAATGGAGGTCGGGGCTTGATTTATTACTACGAGTTTTGGCAAGCACGTGCGTTTTTTTAGTGTCCCGGCTTCCATCTGAACGGGGACTGACGTGTTGTGAACCACAAAACGCGACACACCGGTTAACAGACTCATTCAGACTTAGCACCGTGGCCGAATCACATTATGGCGAATTTTTGTTCCCACAAATAGCGTGACGTGGACGTAAATCCAAACTCGAGCACATTTTCCGTATTATTTTGTCAGTTGTTAATGAAATATTCAGACACTTTTGTTTAAGAGTGTGCATTAATTTTACCCGATAAGGTTTTATAAAAATTGTTCTGAGATTGTTAACTAGGCGTGACCTCTTAATCCGTGTATCGTGGAAGGTGAACCTTTGATATCGCATAAACGGAAGCCTGAATCCGTAAAATGGTGAAGGTCACCTTCATTCGTTTATGTTTCGATATCTTATAAACGGAAACCTGAATTCGTGACATGGTGAAGGTCACCTTCATTCGTTTATTTTTGTATGGGTACTTGATCTGGTTGACCCAATATTTTGGGACGAGCTGTACAGGAACACTTTTTGCGAAATTACTCGGTGAATCAGGCGCGAGCCGGTTGTGAACGAATTTCATGGTTCGGGACTTGTCCCGATAAGATTAGCTTCAATCCTATCGCTAGTTGAGGGTACAGGGTTATCCACTTAACCGTGCAGGACCCTTCCAGAGTTGACTTTTCGGCGTTTTTGCGAAATCAATTTTCCGGGCGCAGTTTTCCCGCGCACACTGCGCGACCAAATTTTCGGTGAGCAGCGCGCGGATGAACGCGGCCAATAAACGCAATTGCGTCGACTGCAATGGTGTGTTTAATATTTTCGGCCATTTTAACACTTGATCTACCGGATCAGCCAAAATGGCTTACTCCTAATTTTTTCTTTTAGAAATGTTCAAATTACAAATATGTTTCCATGAGAAAATTTTTTAATAAACTTCTGCATCGAAGTAAATATCCAAACAAATGCTATTTTGTTGTTATTATGAGGCAATGTCTGCCAGTTGCGTCTAATGCTCGGTAGTTCTAGTGTCAAATCCATAACTTATTTGCATTTCTGAAAAAACTATAAAATTCAATCGACAGTGCACATCGTAACTGTGGATTTTTATGCGTTATTTGCCAAAAAGGAAGTTTTCGGAAGAATTACAATATCAGTTTTTCGATATAAGATGGTCAATAATTTTTTATGGAGGTATTGATTGGCGTATTAAAAAAAAAACATAAAATGCATAAAATCCGCAGTCTATTGATATACTACGGCAGACATTATTTATGATCTCGACTTGATACATTGTCGGAAAGTTTTAGTGATTTTTCTATGGAAGTTGCGGACCCGGTGTCTTCTTTTTATCAAAAGTTACAGAGCTTGATAGCTCTCGCAAAATACATACTTTGAAGCACGCCCCTTCCCCATGGAGCCCGATAAAAAAGTTATTGCGTGGAATCGATGTCATCCACACAGGGCTGCTAATGTGCAAAGTTTAAAGGAAATCGATCGCCGGTAATTCCACAGGTATTTTGCATACGGTGCTTTACCTTTTCAAAAAGATGAGTACGAGGTCGGAAAGATCAGGTCAAAGAATTAAAAGGGGCTGGACACACACCCCTGTCGTTATTACCTTCAAATTTAATGTTCTAGCGATAATGAACATAGAACGATTAAATTCGTAAAATTGAAGACGGATTTAATTTTACTATTATTATAAATGGGACATTTAAATATAGAAAGCGGATAAAAATACGGGCCTCATTTAGCGGAAAAATAATTTACCCCCCGTACGCTCCTATTAAATAATTGCGCAACATTTTTATGCTTTAATTCCACCGTTTTATTATTTGTTTATTACTAGACTGTGAAACTTTATCCAAAATTGAAACTGTTGGCATCAATTCCAAGGTACAATTTTAACAAGGTCAAGACAATGTACATTGAAAATTCTCTTAATTCTTAAATTATCTTAACGATTCTACTGTTTTAAGTTTCATCCATTCGTTTGTTGTATTACATATATTTATTATAATCGTGTTTAACGCTGTGTTTATTGCAACACAGTCCTGTAGAAATAGAAAAACCAAACAAAATAGCAAAATTTGCAGAACATAAAATGCATAAATTTCCTTCCATATAATATAAACGCATATATTTAGTAGTTGTCCTAGTTGTTTATGATAAGGGGATTACGAAAAGCTTTCTTCGTAGTAATCTGCAAACTGACTTGCAACGAGGCAAAATTGTTGTTGTTCAGCATCAACATTTATTCCGTTTGTGTGTTTTTAGCAAAGCAAATTATTTCCTGTTGAATTGGTGCTATTATTACGCTAGATCGCTGAAGCATGTTCGCATCTACGATGTACCAAGAAGCGTTCACTATTTGTCTAAGACAAATTGTTTGAACATGCTACCATCAAGTATAAATCACCAACTATTACGTTGTTAATCCGTAGAAAATACCGTGACGATCTCCCGACAAAGATGGGTCAATTTTCTCTTTATCGCGATATGACACATTCAAGCTGTATTGCGTAAATTCTGAAGATATACAGGGTGTCCCGTTTAAATGGATTCGACTCTTTCTTTCTCTGAAACTATAAACGATACCAACAATAATATCGGATATGCGTTGGATATTTTATTGCTACATATTGCAATTGATGTAGACAAATTTTATTTTGCATAAAGATCCGCACTTTACAATAAAAATGGTTAGGTACAAATCTGCACCAATTGATAAAAGAAACGAGAGACATGACCATTTTCGAATGACCAAAATTGTTAAAGAAGGAAAGACATATTTCGATGTCCGCACTCTACAATAAAAATGGTTAGGTACAAATCTGCACCAATTGTTAAAAGAAACGAGAGACATGACCATTTTCGAATGACCAAAATTGTTAAAGAAGGAAGACATTTCGATGTCCGCACTCTACCATAAAAATGGTTAGGTACAAATCTGCACCAATTGTTAAAAGAAACGAGGGACATGACTATTTTCGAATGACCAAAATTGTTAAAGAAGGAAAAACATATTTCGATGTCTGCAATCTGTAATAAAAATGGTTAGGTACAAATCTACACCAATTGTTAAAAGAAACGAGGGACATGACTATTTTCGAATGACCAAAATTGTTAAAGAAGGAAAGACATTTCGATGTCTGCACTCTACAATAAAAATGGTTAGGTACAAATCTGCACCAATTGTTAAAGGAAATGAGGGACATGACTATTTTCGAATGACCAAAATTGTTAAAGAAGGAAAGACATTTCGATGTCCGCACTCTACAATAAAAATGGTTAGGTACAAATCTGCACCAATTGTTAAAAGAAACGAGAGACATGACCATTTTCGAATGACCAAAATTGTTAAAGAAGGAAAAACATATTTCGATGTCTGCAATCTGTAATAAAAATGGTTAGGTACAAATCTACACCAATTGTTAAGAGAAACGAGGGACATGACCATTTTCGAATGACCAAAATTGTTAAAGAAGGAAAAACATATTTCGATGTCTGCAATCTGTAATAAAAATGGTTAGGTACAAATCTGCACCAATTGTTAAAAGAAACGAGGGACATGACTATTTTCGAATGACCAAAATTGTTAAAGAAGGAAAGACATATTTCGAAGTCCGCAATCTGTAATAAAAATGGTTAGGTACAAATCTGCACCAATTGTTAAAAGAAACGAGGGACATGACTATTTTCGAATGACCAAAATTGCTAAAGAAGGAAAGACATTTCGATGTCTGCAATCTGTAATAAAAATGGTTAGGTACAAATCTGCACCAATTGATAAAAGAAACGAGAGACATGACCATTTTCGAATGACCAAAATTGTTAAAGAAGGAAAGACATTTCGATGTCTGCACTCTACAATAAAAATGGTTAGGTACAAATCTGCACCAATTGTTAAAAGAAACGAGGGACATGACTATTTTCGAATGACCAAAATTGTTAAAGAAGGAAAGACATATTTCGATGTCCTTAATCTGTAATAAAAATGGTTAGGTACAAATCTACACCAATTGTTAAAAGAAACGAGGGACATGACTATTTTCGAATGATCAAAATTGTTGAAAAAGGAAAAACATATTTCGATGTCCGCAATCTGTAATAAAAATGATTAGTTAAAAATCTACACCTATTATTTATTACAAGAAATTAAGAGCTAGTTTCGAATGATCAAAATTGTTGAAAAAGGAAAGACATATTTCGATGTAGTTTCCTCGAATTGATGCGGAAAATTTGTAGTTTAAGAATGCATGTGTAGTTTGCGCTCGATTGATTATCTTTTGCACGGGAAAAATCGCGAACGAACGAGCGTTGACTTCGTCGAAAAAGGGGAAAAGTTTCGACGCGACACGATATCGATGTCTTGGATTATTTAGCCGCGTTGATAATTTTCAATAAATACCGCGTGGGATGGCGCACACCTTCCGATAGTAGCGATACTTCGCGTTGATTATAATGTGCCAATGTTTACGCTATCGGTGTTATTTTCGATCCGTAAAACAGAAACGTAACGAAGGCTCGCCGTGGAAATAAGTCGATTCGATAGCAGGCTTCCTTTTTGCTGGCAGCGTGCCAACAAACCGAGCAAAGATTTCACGTGCTCGCACGGTGCTCGATAAGGAAATTCGGTTCACGAACTCCCGCGAAAAAAATCTCTCTTTACCTCCTCCTGACTTCCCAAAATTTATCGGCGTGCTCTCATTTTTCTTTTTTTTTCATTTTGTTACGACGCTGGTTTGCTAAACTAAGAAAAATTTAATGGGCAGGTATCGGTAGCTTTTCAGTTTCACGAAGACAGTACGAACTATTAGGGGGACCCATAAGCGATCAATTATTTTGAAATCTAAAACACTTTGTAGTAAATCCAAGTTTTTATTTCTTAATTTATTATATAATCTCAGAGAGATCACCAGCAGCAAACCTTCCGAACCAACGTCAACACTTGTTGACCATCAATACATCTCCATAAACATCGCAAATTTTCTTTGTTGTTACCGGTGCATTAAGTCCCGCATGAAAAAGTATGCAATCTTATTATGATCCGAGTTGTAAAAAATAATTGTACTTTTTAGAATATTTTGAGCACAGACTGCTGTACCGAAAACTGTAAAAGAATATGTGTTTCCTTTTCAACGATCGGTACAGAATTAAAGGCAAAACAAATTCTTTGGAAATAATTGATTACTCATGGGTACCCCGAATATAATACTGATATTTCGATGAAAAATTTCACCAAACTAATGAATTTCTGATCAAACTTTTTCAAGTCGGACCGTTTAGATAATTTAGATAATTGCAGAGAGCGACGCTCGCTTCCATTTCGAGAAATAAATTGGTACAGAGATGTGAAAATTTTCAGTCGTTGAATATTAACCATCGGGACTTTCGTTCTTATCGCTGCAGTGCAAATAGTGAAATCTACCCGCGGAAATCCACTTTTGTTTCCATTTCGATTCAAATCGCCCCAGTCCGCTAATTTTCTCTTCCACTTGGCGTTTGTTCTTTTCCCGCGTTTTATTCATAGAAGCGGAGCGCGGAAAATTAAAAAACGAACGCGACAAGAAACGATTAACGGTATTTTTAATTTCCCAAAGTCTTCAACGGGAAAGGGGGCAATTATTTCTATTAAACAGAAGTCTAATTTCCATCAAACCGTATAAAAGTCTCTACATAATCATAAAAAATTTTTACTCGAATTTTCAGCGTGCCATTGATTTCTCAAAGCCTTTACGAGAAAAGATAATTCTAGTTTTCCATCGAACAACATCGACAACGTCGCTTTATTTTCATAAAAATGGTCATTTGCGTACCGATACTTAATTTTTCAAACATTCTCAGACGTGTAAATTCATGAATATCCCAAATTTTTATATGCCACCTTTGTGCTACGAGTCTTGATCGTATTTCATGCGGTAGAAATTAAACCTGACTCGAAAATAGAAATACACCGAAGTCCAGGTGCTTATGCAGTGTTTCTCAAATTTCTTCCACAGACGAAACTCAAATTAAACCAATTTTGCTGATTTCTTTCAGACCGGAACCATTTTTCCATGGATACAATGTATTATTGTTATTTGGGTTTGGCGAGAACTCCTCTGTTCACTCTCATACAATTTTATATAACATACAATAATTAGACCGTGGATCTTTATGCAAAATAAAAATTTTCCACATTTATTGTAAGAAGCAGGAGCCAAATACAAATATCTTCCACTCTTTAAAAACTGTACCGAATTTAAAATAATGTAACGACATCCTTAAATTTTTGTAATCTCTTCGCTGTTTGAATTTTTATCTACTGATTTTTCCGACAAATGTATAAAATCCGCAGTCTAATATATAATTTCATATAATCTTGTGCTAATATACTATAAACTATTCACTGGTCTCAGACAAAATTTAATAGGTACCATATATGTGCCCATAATTATGAAAGTGGTCTAAGTCAAAATAAAAAAAAAATGAATTTATCACTTATTTCACACGACATGATTTTAAACTAAATTTATTCAATGTAAAAAAATGAAAGAAATATATGACTTAGACCACTTTCATAATTATGGGCACATATATGTATTTTTACACGTGTAGTATTTTCACACGTGCTCTTCGGGAGAAGTAGGAAAATGTTCAGGAATTTATCACCGGTTATAGAAGTCGCGCGATTATGGCCAGAAATGAGCGAGAAAATTGCAGCCCGGCGAAAATCAGAGTGCCAGCTAGTTGATCTGTGGATTCCCGTCGGTGCTCATGAACCACTGCAAGCATGACTCAATTACGATCCAGGAACGGAGCACGTTTCAAACGATTCGTTTCGCTACATTTAACCGAGAAACGTTGACTCATTCGATTTACACAGCAAGCAAAGAAAATCGACGGAAAATTGAAATACCATGGATACGCGCGCGAACTATGCTGAAAACTGATAAGCTGTGATCTTATTTGCTGAGGAAACGACGGCCCGGTAGAACTGTTCTAATGACGAATAAATAAAGCGTGAAACTTGTTGAACACTTTGTCTATATGTGATATAAACACGCGTTATCTCGCTAGACAAATATTGCAGTCGCGCAGTATGTACACACTGGTTTGCAAGCGAGAGAAAAACGAATGCAATTTTAGACGTTTTCGAGAAACAATGATCTCGAAAGATGCGTGCGCAGTTTCATGTCGAAGAGCAGTTTTCCCATCAAAGTTTTTGGGAACCAGCAATTTGAAGAGCAAAATATTGGGCAGAGTTGTAACGAGATTGTTGAAAGAATTATGACGCGTATTAAAAATGAAAAATAATGTTGCATGATGCGTTAAAGAACCATGGTAGAAAATTTTAACATTATTATGGAGGCGCGGGTTCGATTAGCACATACGAAATAACGCACTCTTTTATCGTATCGCGAATATTATAAAAATCGATCGTTGCAAAGTAGATTTTGTTCTACTTTTTACAGTCTGTTGACAGCACACTTTGAAAAAAATCACAGTTTTGTTTCGTATAACCCGGGGCGTCTTAAATATGAATCCATTTTTGCAGCAACGTTTAATTGCTTTTCAACGACAAAACTTTTTCATCGCCTTTCAAAGTGTCGAGCAAATGCGCAAGAATAGAGCTGAAGTTGATAACTTCAGCCGAATTTTTTTTAAATTGCGAAAAAACCGTTTGAAAATATATGAAACACCGGAGTACAACCTCCGGGAAAATATTTCAGTTTATGAAAATATTACAGTTACAAAGGTGACGTTTTATAGCGTTCAGACGAATGCCTTTTGCCAGGAGTGTGCTGTCCGTTCTGCGTCACCCTGTATAATAAATTGGACGTGTTTACCAGTAGCCCGTCTCTGATGAACGGCAAAGGTATGGCATGACAAATTTGCGCTAAATAGTACCGACCACAATCCTTCATTCTGGTTCGTGCAGATTAATCTCCTTTCGGGCGTTTTCACACACCCCAATCGGTTCGAGGAACGACCCGTTTCAACGTACTGTGCTTGTAGAACGCTGTGTAGGGTTTTAATCCCTATTAACCCTTTATGTCCCGAAGGTACCGCAAACGTTTGTTTTAATTTCACTGAAATGATCAGATACTCTAATGATCTATATGATATACAGGGTGTTCATTCGAAAACTTTCCAGCCGAATATCTCGAAACGTATGAAAGATATTAAAAAAAGTGTCAAACACGAGGTTTTCGAGGGGGAAAGGGCGAGCCGGTATCAGTTTTTTATTTGGATGGCGTTTTCAAGGTCATTTCAAGGTGAACTTTGTGCTTTAAAATGGAAACCTACATTTTTTTTTATTATGGGCTCTTGTTGCACCGTAAAAAGACCAGCAATTTATGTAGGATACTTTTTTCTTTTTCTGCGCACTAGTTTCGGAGATATTGAAAGAGAAGTAGAGCGAGACATATTGTTGTGTAAAATTCTTTGACGCAAATCGTTGAATATTTTACAGTTGTACTAGCGTGTACCGTTTGAAAACAGAATTGTGCCCATAATTATGAAAGTGGTCTAAGTCAAAATTAAAAAAAAATGAATTTATCACTTATTTCACACGACATGATTTTAAACTAAATTTATTCAATGTAATTTTTTTTTTATTGCAGACCACTTTCATAATTATGGGCACAATTGTACTATATTCATCTCTTGTTTATGTTGTCCGTCTTTCAATATAAGATTGTACTATTTAGTCAAGCGTGAATCATCGTAATAACTGTCGTATATACAGTGAGTAACGAAAGTATTCGAACGCCCTTTAAATCAGTATATGTAACTTTTTTTTTTAAGTGAATCAAACGACCTGACTTTTTTGAGGAGTTAGAAGAATTGGTTTTCCAAATGATGTGTAAAAAAGATTTTGAAAAAATTGCAATTGGTAAGAATTACATGAGAAAATCAAAATGGCACTTTTCACAACTTTTTTATTTGAGCCTGTAATGAAAATTTAAAATATGCGTTTTGTAGATCTCTGTTAGTTATACACGTACTGAAAATTTCATCGAAATCGGCTGACGCAGATAAAAATGGCACGTATCAAAATATGTTAGAATCTGAGGATTTTAAGCAGAAACTGGCCAAAAGTGGTGAAAATCTACGCTTTTCACCACTTTTAACTAGTTGTAGCTCGTGTGTATATTAATCGATTTCAATGAAATTTGCAGCATGTATATAACTAACATATATCTACAAAACGCATATTTTAAATTTTCACTACAGGTTCTAATAAAAAAGTTGTGAAAAGTGCCATTTTTATTTTCTCATGTAATTCTTACCAATTGCAATTTTTTCAAAAACTTTTTTACACATCATTTGGAAAACCAATTCTTCTAACTCCTCAAAAAAGTCAGGTCGTTTGATTCACTTAAAAAAAAAAGTTATACTGATTTAAAGGGCGTTCGAATACTTTCGTTACTCACTGTAACTGTCGTTATTCGAGTGACGAAAATCCACATCTCATAAGAGAAAGTAATACTCATTTTAAAGCTCCTCTCATTCATCGTTCGTCTCTTCAGGTATTCGAAGTAAAGATAACAATCGAATAGAAAAACTATGGAACGTAAAAGGTAAATCAATAAGTGGTTCGGTTTTTAATTTTTTCTATTGAAAAAGTATTGGCTCCTTATTGGGGCACTTTCCACAGGCTAAAATCGAAAGCTTTAATTAGAATAAAAATCGATATCTCTTTCGTTTAGCAAGCCCTTAAAAATGTCATAAAAATATAAACATTCTCGTGATTAATGTGCCCAGCTCGAATAACGTTGCGCAGTTAATTTATTGCTGAAACGTTAAACCCTTTCAAAAATTTGCTTCCCTTGGAACAGCGGTTTTTGACATGGTCGTTCCATTACAGAAACAAAATATGCAAATATCAAATGTTGTTATAGCGGCGATGCTTTTACTATCCCGGGAATGATAACAAGGTGTTTAACATTAATGCGAGCGAGCCTTAAGAATCCAACAGTATATAGTATCTTCGTAAACATTTTCGACAAAACTCTGTCATATTTCATAACATTTTATATATTTCTGAAATTACAATTTTTATTTGTGCAGTATTCTCCGATTACAGTTTATTTTAAGTTCTTATTACTTGGTACTTATTTTCAGACCATAAATATTTGATTTTGTTAATCGAAAATAATATCTGTTTTCTCATTTTTATCGACAGTTTCTGAAGGTAGAAGGTGCGCTCTATCGTGCGGTATAATTAGATTTTGACTCAGACCTTTCATTTTCAAAACAAATTGAACACCGTTCGAGACAATTGGCGCGTTAAAAGCGCCGCTTCAGCTTGTTTAAATATTTATAATGCTACAAAAGAGTACACCGTTGTATTCTGAAGAGTCTACAGAATCACTCTGTATAGCTTTTAGGGTTGAAGCAATAAAAATTCTTGGAGTTGATTATTCGATTTTTCCAATAACATTAAATTTCACGAAAATTGCGTCAAATTTTATTCAGTGTGGTTTATTAACCTTACAGAACACAAAATCGTACATGTTGTTTTATAAAGACTGAATGTACCTAGATTCCTCACAATTTTCGCAAGAATATGCGGTTGAATAAATAAATTGATTCAACAGTTTCTGATATAGAAGGATTTTTTGTCATTTCGATTAATTGCATAAGATGAAATGTGAAACCGGTCATTTGTGGTACGGTTAGCGTTAAATTTTTTGCATTCTCGGGAACAGGATGCAAGGTCGATCGATAGTTGACAAAACATTCGTCCCATAAATTACAATTCTTCGAGAACTCTTGGCTCCCACCGCCGTCAAATATCCTGTGTCTGAAACTTGGCGCATCCCATTGACCAATCACCATTGGAAATAAGCAAAGTGAAAATGTGAACTCCAGCCTCGGAAGTGAACTAGAAAACTTCGGGACCCCCAGCCAAGTTCCCTCCACGGAAACTCGAAAAGTGGAAAAGTCAGGCTGCGACATATTTTCTTAATAAACCAACACGCAGAAGGAACCAATACGGAGAATTTGTTGTTCCCTCAAATTTTCTATCGAATCAACTTTGTGCATCGATATGTACAGTAATGTCTCGATATATGTACCCAAATCTTTTGGGTCGGCTGTACGACAGTTCCAGAGAAGGTACAGTGATTTCTCTATATATGTCGCCGGGGCCTGGATGATAAATGTCGCGGATGTACCCCCACTACCGCGGAGCATGCCACGTGAGGGGCCACGAAGCTCGAGAGGCCACGGTAAACATAACTGGGCTATGTCTCCTGTACGATATATGTCTCTGGCGAGGTCCGTGTTGGTGACATATATCGAGAATTCACTGTGGCATACATTCTTTGTAGAGTGAAACTTGTACCATCGTGTTTGTCTCATTTTTTTTCTGATTAAAATGGCCCCAAACACGACCTAATTACGATCATAATTACTTACGTAACGAGCGACTCAATTTTCGAACTTGACATTTGCAGAGAATTCGTGTACCTTCACCGTAAATGTCAAGTGCGAGACTTTAAACGCTCGTTACGCGAGTAATTATAATCGTAATTGCATCTTGTTTGGTGTCGTTTTAATTTAAAAAACCGAGACGAATGCGCTGATGAAACTTTCGTAAAAAATCAATCGAAAATCAGAATAGTTGCACTATTCTTGCATTAGTGAGAATCACGATATTAGTGTGTCCTCGATTTTGATACCTAGTTAAAATTAGCTTCTTTGACAGAAAGTCAGAGTAGAAACACGTTAAATAAACTTGTTTAATGTAGTGTATGTTCAACCAATATTTTGATTTCAGTGCAAAATTTTTGATTTTTTAAATTCAATTATCTTAGGTTGCCAAGGTTTCTAGTTTCTTTCGTTTCTAATGGCTGCTCTTGAATATTACTCGTTTTAATTTGTGCTAATACTCTGTGGTTTTTTTTATAATGATCTTTCAACCGTACAGTTTTTCAGCCGCTTCGCATTTTCACCACTTTCGTGGCACTCGAGCAAGGATACGCGCGTAGAACACATGAATGTATGTTTCTCGTTCCAAAACCGTTTCCGTCATGTTATCATAATATCATATGAAGTCTGACAGGAATAGATTAATTGCTCAAGCACTTGATTTCTGTATCGCACAGGAAGTGTTGCAGGTTCAACTCAAATTTTGAATCATACCTAATCTTTTACTTCATCGAACGCGTACCGCTGTGCGTATAATCATTACCATCGTTTTATTAGAATCAATTCAAACCTTTAAACTAACCAGCACAGAAAATTCCTGAAAATTAAAAATTATCTCTCGCAGATTGTTACAGATATGCAACATTAACCAATTCAGACCAAACCTCGTTGCAATACCTATTACGTAAATGTAACATTTTGTTTATAATATTTATTCTTGTCGAAGATTTGCCTTATCGAATTCTGCTGTTTATTGCAGTTACAACACGAAATTACAGAGCTTTGTTTAATTTATTTTTCATCAGTTCCTCCTGGATCCTAGAGTATTCTGAAATTTGCAGAAGGTTTATAATTTACGGTACTGTGATAAACCAATTTTTACTAACATTTCGTTTATAATATTATTTTAGTGGATTTGCCTTATCGAATTTTGCTGTTTATTGCAGTTATAACAGAAAATTTCCGAGATTTGTTTAATTTATTTTTCATCAGTTCCTCCTGGATCCTAGAGTATTTTGAAATTTGCGAAAGGCTTATAATTTACGGTGTTGTGATGAACCAATTTTTTCTCAAATCATAGGTCAATGTTACTAAGATTTTATATGGTATCTAGAGTTATTATTAGAATCATGCAAATTTGCGAAAGGCTTATAATTTACGGTGCTGTGATAAACCAATTTTTTCTCAAATCATAGGTCAATGTTACAAAGTTTTTATATGGTATCTAGAGTTATTATTAGAATCATGTACAAGTTATTATACTTACATCTTTTACGTAAAGGAAGATATGAATTATTTTTGCGCGATTTTTATATTTTTGGACAAAATCATGTACAAGTTATACTATTCACATCCTTCGCGTTATAATCATCTAATTTATTTACGTCCAACGAGTTCGCGTTTTTATTAGTATTTTAAGTCTTGCCTGTACGCTTTACGTGATAAACAATCGTATATTTGTGTGTAAAAATCGGCCTGTTCTGTTGCCTGGGACTTAATGGTTTAAATGCGAGGATGTTTACAGCGAAAATTTCGGTCGAAATATACGGCTTTCCTTTTTTTATTTCGAGCGTGCTCGGACCGACGCGCTTACGAAATCGCACTATTTGCGGTGGGAAATTCAAATATTTAGGAACGTCAGAAGCGTTTCCAGCAGTCAAACCGATACTGGTTTTCGTTTTGGCAACGTTTGCGCGGTTCGAGAGAATTATTTTGATTGTTGGCCGCGCGTGAACGGTCACGTTTATGCGTCCCAATGAAACAGCTACACAATGTCTACCGCTTTATTACCATTCCAATTATTATGAACAAATTATCCTTCGGTCGAAGCTGTCCTCCGGTTCATTCTATTAAAAGAAACTAATCTTCCCCACCTATCTAAAACGACCAGAAGAACAAACTCCGAAACAATTAAAAACAGTTCTCGTATAATACACTATTGACTACCGGTAGCAATAAACAAAATCTAAATTAGGCTCTCCAATGCTCCAATATTCTCATTGTTCCACGAACAAATATTTTCAAAGAACTACCAATGAAATGCTTCTGAATTTTCAATTTAGTCATTTGGAAAATGTTTATAAAGAGGTAAATGTTCACAAGTTAAAACTGCTCTGAAACTAAATTACTTTCGCTGTGAACTACATTTCAATAAGAGTTGTAATTACTTTCTTACAAAGTATTCAAACTACAGACCAATAACACAAAGGCAGAGGCAATAGGAAAGTGACAGAGTTAGGTCAAATAAATAAGTATAACATAATTTTAAAAAGCGAATCATAACGCGACGAGCTAGAAGAAAAAATCGTAGCAATAAAGTCATCGTAGTTATCGAAATGTTATTTTAACACTGAACCTACCGAGCCTTATAAAAATGGCAAACCCTGAATTTATTAAGATTGACCGTAATTTTCAATATAATGAATGCTTGGATAAAGAAATTTTATTTATATCGTTTAACATAATTGTAAAATATAAAACCGGTCATTTTGACCGTGGTAGGTTTAGTGTTAAAATCGCTTGCACAAGTTGATTTTACATTAAAACACTGCACAGCGTTGCTAGTGCAGCTTCACGTTCAAGAATAATATTCGAGAACGGCTTGCTGCAAGCAGCAAGGAGGTATACGTACATAGTTCGACGCGAGCATAGTATCTAATCGGACACTCCCATTTTAGGAAGTCTAGCATCACGCTAAGAAAACTGTTCGAAAGGCAGAGATTAGGTGTGTTATACTTTGTTTACCCACGTCTGAAAGTAGTTCAACACTGTTGTTGCGAGATAGAGTTCGTGAGGGAACACCATAAATCAGGGTGGCTTAATATCACCCGGCGTCGGTTCGTTGTCCCTTAAAGCTTTGTTGGTACCTAGTCTGGGAGCGGTGGAAGGGGAGGGGAAGGGGGTGGAAAACGAAAAGGAAGAATAAATCGTAGACCCTGGATCATTCGCTACGTGGGATCAATTTCCTCGATTAACTTTTCCGTTTCTTCTTATTTACCCAGTGCACTATTACTCACGACATTTCGACCCCGTTTGTTAGCCATAACAGTGACCAACGAACGCATAAGTAATTCAACAACTCAAAGTGAATTATGCCACGACAGTCACAGAGCAAATGCACAGTAACACCTTCCTTTTCGAAACAAATTCTTTGCAAATAATTGATTACTTATGGGTACACCTAGTATATATTGTTTAGAGTCATTTTAATCATAAAAATACTACGAATAAGTTGGCGAAGGTCCCGTAAAAAAATAATGAAAAATAAGGAGGTTTTGTAATTGGATTGGTAGTGGTTCACACCGATACCCGGTATCGGGTTACGCGCATGTTTACATATATGTTCGGCTTAGATCAAAACGTTACTGTGGTCTTCGATTCTTCGAATTTTTCTCCCGTTTAAAATTATAAGTCGCAAGCGCATGAAATCCATAGTCTACGAATACTATATGTCCTAATGATAACGGGTTAAAAATAAAAGTTGGTTCGAAAGTTCGTACCCTAGTAGCACAAAAATATTAGATAGATATTTTTCTCAAATATTGGAAAAATATTTTTTAAGCCACATTTTTTCATATGAGAAAAATATTGGATCTGAATATTGTATACATGTACAAGAAATATAAATTGAATGTTTAAAAAATATAAGCTAAATATTCAGAGGATATAAACTAGATATTTAAAAAATATAAAGTAAATATTAAAAAAATGTGAATTCAATATTTGAAAAATATAAATTCAATATTTAAAAAACATTCAATAAAATTTTCAAATTTAAGAAAATATTATAACAAAACTTAGAAACTATGAATATGTATTACTTTCTGCGCACTGTTTGTTGAGGGAATATTTTCTGTATTATCTGTATTTGGAAAAAATATTCTATTTCTAATATGAAATAAAGATTTGTTTTATAATGAGAAAAAAATATTTTTTTCATAATATTAAACAAATATTATTTGTATATTAGGAAAAAATATTCTACTTCTAATATGAAATGAAGATTCATTTAATATTTAGAAAAAAATATTTTTCTCGTAACATGAAATAGATATTTCCTGAATATTTAAAAAGAAATATTTGTTACTTAATATCAAATAAATATTCTATGTATATTTGAATATTACAAAAGGATTTTATCTCTTTTCAATATTATACGAATGTGTATACAATATTTTGTGCTACTAGGGTATATTTCACAGCCTTAATCTCTTAAAGCCCCAGTTTGTAAAACAAAAGACTCGGTAAACATTTTGTAACGTTTGCCCGGTTAACCGCAACGCGTACCTCGATTCAGAAAGCAAAAAACGGATAATCCGGATTTTGCTTGTTACCATGGTCGTTGTTGGAGAGCTGAAACTTGATATAAAATAGTTTTTGTGTAGAATACTACTCGATAGCCCATCGTTAACTCGAATCGATTCGCGGGAATTTTGAACTCGTTCGATTCTGAACTGATCCCTTTGAAACTGGAAATTTTATCTCTTCTATCTCGGACTCGTACGTATTTACCGCAGTTTTCATTTGTTGTTCGCACTATTTTATCTAACAGTTATCCGAGCACCGTCACACGACTTCTGTGATCGCTCGTGGATTCGTCCAATGAATTTTTCAATATTTTATTACACGTAACTCATCGTACGAATCGTTGCATTATCTGCTGCTAACCTGCATTCGCTCGTAGCAGGTTTCTGCCAATGTTTGATCGAGTATAGGATCTTCTCTTCTTGGAAAAGAGAAAACAAGCAACGACACACTTCATCATTCTTCTGTCGTCGTTCGCTGGTGCATCACTTAAATCTGCTGACCCTTTATACACTGACAATGCGTAAGTGCGTTCCTAATCGAATGTGCCTGTGGAACAGTAAAACCTTGAAAAAAATCCAAATGTACTATGACATTCTTCTCGACTTAATAAAATTAACGAAAGGAGTCGAAGTTCTGTTCGACCGTTTTTGTTGTTGTAATTGTTTCAAAACATGTTAATCTTGGATAAGAATTCGCAGTATACTTGACTCTTTCAGTAATTAATAGACTGCGGATTTTATGCATTTATGAGAAAAATGGGTAGGTCTAATTTAAGACGGTAAAAACATTTGAAGTATTTAAATGTACGATTACATTATTTTCAACTTATTAAACGTATTTAACAAGAAATTAAATATTCATTTCACTCAAGTTTGTTGCAACTCGGACAGAAAGTTTTTATTTTTCATAAAGATCCGCAGTCTAGTAATTAATTTCGATAATCATTTTCAACCCGGACAGCAAATAATTAATAATTGTAGCATAATTTCAAATAGAACGAATGAGAATAAACCTTGATAAAATTATACCGAAAATAGGTAACGTAAGTGTCGATAGATAAGCAGCACTTTTAGATGAAAATATTTTTGATATCATTTTCTGTAAATGTCGGAGAATATTTTAGGCTATAATGCCGTGCCATAGTAAGTGGCGAACGTGCACCTAGTTTTCACAACGTTGCGCTTAATACTCGAACGGTTCTATTCCAGTGGTAAACCGAGTTGTTTACGTCTATTATTTTGCATCGTTTAACGCGAATAATTTACTGCCCAGTTTGAGCTAAATGAAATGTATCTGTAACTCGCTTATGCGGTAACAGTCGGTTACTGCGGAACAGCGTGTAAAACATAAACGTGTCATACGTTTTTTTTTTCAACTTTTAGCCTGTTTGCCCTGCACGTTCGTTAATTGTTCTATCACTGAACAAATTGCTGTCCGAAAGTCACATAATTCTTTTCGACGGTCGTATCAATCGAGAACAGAAATATTAAGCGTACCAATATTCAAATGAGAATAAATAGAAATTCGAAACACGCTGTTGCCCTTTCAGCTCGGAGCATAATTTCTTTTAACAATCTCGAGGCTGACTAAAATTTATCGTCGCAAAATTCTTTTGTCGGCCTTACCACTGTTGTCCACAAATATGTTAACAATTAGAGGAAGCGCGGCGTGCTTGCAATACCAATTTGTTCAACCAGTTAAGCGCGTTTGACGTGTATACACGTCGGACCAAATCTCTATTGCGGTGCGGTTAACGTTAACGAATCGTTAATTTCTTATCGAATAGAAATGTAATTCTTTCTCACTTTGCTTTACTTTTTTCGTAAAATTTATAATAGCGGCATTTGGCCTGCGTTCGACGCGTGTATTCGTAATTTTTTTAATTTTAATTCCGTGCCGCTAGGGATTTTTAAAATTAAATTCCACAGTTAACCGGTTAAGTGATGGGAACAAATGAAAGTGCGTTCATAAGGAGGCTAATTTTATACATCAATATGCGGGAGAACTTCGATTATCCGAACTGAACAAGAACACCTGAGAGTTCGTATAATAGAACAGTAGCCTAATTAACACGCTGACTTCAGTCTGTATGGATTTGTATAGTAATCGGTGTTCCATATGGATCGCCTTAGATCGAGCCATTTAAATTTCAAACTTGCTGGGATAATAGAGATTTCTCGGATTTCATCGGTTCGGATAATCGAGGTTCCACTGTACTCGGTAATAATTGAAAAACGCAAACTCATTGGTGACCGAAAAGTTACATAAAGTAAAAATTTTATTACGGTGCAGTTAATTTGGAATATTTCAATTTACGTTAAAAGTTCAGGCAACAAGTAAATAATGTTATTTTCACTTACAATTGCTTTGAGCTTGATCCGATCAGGCAGAAAAATCACAGCATGGATCTTAGGCATCCCGAGTCTCAAAAATTTACTTACGGTGTGGATGCTGGTATAATTTTCGGTTGCTGGCATAACTAACAAATTCATAGTGCACCCACACATCACACGTGAAACACTTCGCCTCTCCAGTTTCCATTTCGCCGTAATTCACATTGCAAAAGTGACGCGCAACAACCTTCCCGGCATTCGTCATCATTATTCCGAATTAGCAACGTGGCATCAAAGCGCAACATTTCACGCCGCGTTTTGCAATCCCGGTTCAATCGCAAAATCGACGCGAGACCGTAAAATCGATATGCGAACGAGCAGATAAAATTATTTATTTTTCAAATAATTCTTTCCCTTTGTGCTGTCATAATATCCGAATCGGTGTGAACTATATGGTATTCACGTTGATCGCGGCAACATTTTTTATATGTCACTTTCATTAGTCTTACATCACCGTTGCTGAAGAAAACTCTTCGAAATTCGCGAGTATTTTTACTCTGCAAAATCTCGGGTCGAAAATGTGAAAATTATTATTCGGGTTAGCAGGTCATTCGCTCCCATTTTGCTGAAATTCTCAGAATATGTATAATCGATACAGATCTACAAATCGTTCTTCCGAAATTTTCAATCTAAGTCCACATAAAAAAGTTGCAAAATACAAATTTTAGTTTCTTCTCGGCAATTTCGACCAATTGCAATTTTTGTAAAAAAAATTTTCACGCTATGTAACGATCCAATTGTTCTAACTTGTCAAAAAAATTCAAGTAGCATAGTCCAATATCGGCAAAGTTATGCGATTTTTAAGAGAGTGTACGAATATTAGTTGGACTCGCTGTAAGCTTTAGAAGTAGGCCAAAAATTGACGATGTGCGTGCCGTGGAATCCGAGCATTTTTACGCCATTGGACGAGTTTTCGAAAATATATTTTGTCTTGATTCTCTGCGAAATAAAGCGAAAAACTCGAAGCACGTTTCCCGCGTCGGAATTCATAATATCGATAGCACAGAGCAAAAAATGTGACAGCTGTAGTAACAGACTTAGGATCCGTCGGATCAAGACCAAGACGGATCTTAAGTCAGTTAATTATACCGCACTTATACCGACCTGCTGACTCTGAAGAAGTCACGTGACGTACCCGGGCCCTTAAGTAAGATTGTATTAAAAACATGATAACTTTCTGCGAGTCAACTTCTAGATTCTAATGGTTACCATTCGCGTTCTTCTTTCTGTTGCAGTGTCAGAAGTGTAATGCACAAGTATCTGGAAAAGAAGAAGGAAGTAACCTTCGATAAAATATTCAATCAAATGTTTGGTGAGAAATTTTTACGTATACTTAATTACCTAGACGTTAATCGTTAAGAGAACGTCCCGTTCGAATCGTACAAAGTCTGTATCGCGTCTCGTTTATTCGCTAAGGGCACAGATTGCGATACAGTGTTTACTCGATATATGTCCAATACACGGGTCATATATCGGCTAGGAGATAACAATCTTTGATCCACGCGACCTTACCACTCGGTCCCTCACGGTACCCCGCGGTGGTGGGGATAATTTCGCGACGTTTATCATTCAGGGCTTGGCGACATATATAGAGTAAACACTGTACTAAATTTTGTTAAACTCGTTTCACACTCGGCTGTGAAAAAATCTAGACTAATTTGAAAATGAGAGAAAAAGTTCACGGAGAATTAGGTGCTTGAAGAAGTTTCTGCTGTTCTTTTGCTAAATAAAAGTCCCTTGTAGTTTCCATTGTTAGCCATAACCTTTTTCGTGCGAAGTAATCCAATGATCAAAATGATTACATGGTATGCAACAACAATTGTAGTGTTTCTCAACTGTTCTGCATAGTCTAGCAAAGCTACATGTGGGAATGTAATTGAATTATGTAGTAACAAGTTTTGAATTACAAGACCGAAAACACTCCGGATTGCAAAAGGTTAAAAATTATTCCTGTGAGTAAATGAAAATTGAAAAGTAGATTGCCGATGGTGCGCATTTATGGAAAAGAGATAGGCGTAATTTGAAAGGGTGTTGAAATTAATAGAATTCAAGGGTATCGATACACATTCAAGGTGCACAAGTTAATCAATAGTCCTTTCTTCGCGAATTTGTTGATTATTTACAAATAACTAAAATATATCCTACTGTCGATAATAATCTCTGTCACATTTTGTACATTTACCTTGTCCGAAGTGAATTGTTTAAAATGTCTAAATATGTCCATTCACGGGTTTTGTTTATGTTATTGTGGGTGTTTTGTAAACATCACTGTTCCATAAAATCATGTGGGTACACGAGACGCTGTCCATGTTCGCAACTGATGCGAAAATATCAACCAGCTCTGGATTACCAACTTTAATTAACCGCCTTTCAGATGTCACCGTTATCATTTCATTATTCCGAAAGTCGCGTTCCGTAATTTATTAATTAATGTGTTGACTCGCGCGAATTATTGAAAACGTGGTTATTAACTGTTGTTCATAGAATGTTCGCAACTAGACTGCGGGTCTTTATACAAAAGAAAAATTGCTTCCTCCAATTCGGAGAAATAGAAATCATATAAAAATGTTGTATTTCTTCTTTTAATAATTTTAATAAATTTGGGAGAACGCGGCGATATTCTTAAATTCTTTTAATGTTTTTTTACCGTTTAGCATTTGACCTAGTTGTTTCTATCATGAATAAATAAAATGATTGCAAACATCTCTAATCGAAAAACTTCTTCTTTCGATTGAAATGATAAAAGAGAGAATTTTTAAAAAACGTTAAAAGTAAAGCTGAAGCAATTGGATTACGCAAGTACATTTTCAGAAAGTTTTCAATCGTTTTAACAATGCTAAATTCCAGCCGAGATATTTGCAAAAGTAACTGCGCAACAATTAACAGCGCATAAACTTTTAATACTTACAATTACTGCGTAGATTTATGCAATTACTGCAATTACTTCCTATCTACCTCTCATCTTCTTGAATCGACACGGAAAATTTGTATTTTTTACATATCCGTAGTTTATTAATTAGACGAACTAGAAGTTTCCTCGCATATAATTTTGTCCACGTTCTCGAGCAAATTGACCACTGTGCGACGTCAACTATCATAGTTTGAGCGAACGACGAGGTCTCCAGTGCGTAAAAATTAAAGTTCCAGAGTTTATATATTTTTTTTTATGTTAATCGCGAAGTTAGTGAAATTTTTAAAACAGAGAACGTTCCGTATTCCCAGAAACTTCGCTCGGGAAACTGTTTATGTGCAGCGGACCGCTTCGAGTTTATTATCCACCTCTTGTAAACTTTTTATATATATATATTCTAAACAAAGTTTTTGCAAGAGATCGATGGCTTTTATTAGGCAAATATAAAGCACTTTGCCTGTGCTAAAATTGCCGAGCGCATGCAAGATAATGGCCCGTAATAAAATTGCCAAGCACAGCGCGCGTAGCATAACCGGCGTGGCGTTCGTACTTTATGTTTATTTATATTTTGCGTTTTACTGCTATATTAGTCAATGCTCCGCGGTCCCATTGTTCGTCTCATTAGTGCGTACAGTGGATCCGAAAAGTATTTGAACACTAAACTTCCGATTCTCAATATTTAAACTATGATAATTTCATTAAAAAATAAAAACAATGCAATAATTTTAAAAGCTCCAACTCGTCGAAAAATCATACATACTTTATTTCGCGAAAAAAACTGTACGAAAGTTTAAAAATTATCATTGAAAAGTTCCGAATAATTCTATTAAAAACATCCGCACTGAATGTTATACTAACCTAATTTTTTAGTACCCAAAATCATTCAGAAACTCGACTCATTTTTACAAACGTTTGTCCGATTTCAAGAAAAATATAAAATAGACTTCAGTTAGTTGAATTTGCCATAATTGCATAAATGAGATCCGTTATGCAATCATAGTGTTGTCGAAAATCAGTAAAATTGTTTATCCCGTTTAAAATTGTTTATTTTTTTTTCTTCATGCTGTCGCTCTGAAACGAAGTATCTCTATTGATCTGATTCTGCTTAAAATATAATTCGCTTAAATATAATACAATGTTTATCGGATTTCAATATAGTAAGTTTTTTCTTTTTTATTTTAGTTGCGCAACTATTTTACTCGGCAGCGTCTGCCTCTTTTTTCTTCCTAGAATAGAACGCGAGCAAAAAACGACGAGCATATGGCAAATCACCTTCATAATTTCCGGCGCTATTCATCTTAATTATTTCCGACATTATTCACCTTGCTTCCTGCTTCACTATCGAACATCTGTCTACAGGTATACATACTTTTCATAGACTATCAGTTTTATTGATCTTGTCGAATCAAATGGTTCAACGTTTCTCTGTTCGTTATCTGAAATTAGCGAGCAAAATATTAGCTCTCTATCGTAAAGTCTGAAAATATCAAAGAATACTGCATTTTGCGAATGTTTATTCTCAGATACGTACAGTTTGGAAAGTCGGGTCAGAAATCAGAGAAAGATTTTTTGGGGTCAATTTTAGAGCGTACATGATAAAACAATGGAAACAGTATTCACTTCCAACGACTGCTTTAATTACGCATTGTTTGTTGTTACGAAAGTGTCTTTCGGTAGTGACGATGACACTTAAAATTCTGTTACGCTCGTCTGTACTTGACTAGAAAAAATAAAGCTCGTTTCATTCGTAATCAAAAGGACAAGTGCATACGTATACCTCTCGGCGCATCATGGACAGCCAGAAGCTTTATTGTTGAACCAGCTAAATACACATTCGTCTACTTGGATTTCTCCACGCGAGGAATGCACGTCGATAATTAACATTGTACATTCTATAGATTAACATAGACCAACATAAACAACGGGTTTGGTTGTGTTTTGGTTAATGGTTCAGCATAAACAACGACTTCAGAAACGGGGAATTCTAGAAACGGATAAAATTAATTTGACAATATTTTTTTAGTTAGTTGTTCCAATTTTAATTAGTTTGTAAACTATGCAAAATTGTCCAAAATCGCACTGTCGAAATCACTGTCGTTGCACAGTGTCGCGAATGCCGATTCTAGGTGGAAAAAGATCATAGATCGTTTCACGCTTCTTCAAACCGATTGAAATTTTCTGTTAGGTCATGAAACGAGATTCGACACATGTAGAACCTTTAAAAATAATATTTGTATTGAAAAATATTCTATAAATTATAGTAACAAATATAAAAAATATACTAAATAAATGTAACAACTATATATTTATATAACTATATAAAAATAATACTTCGCTAATATCGCTGTCGCTAGCAACTAAGTTGCTTATGATATTAGACGGAAGTTCTTGTTAAAAGTAGATCTAACACACCTTTCGGTAGCGAATTTTTATTTTTTTTTTTTACGGGATCACCCTATAATAATTTATGACTTTTTCCACCTAAAATTCGCGACACTGTGCGTTGACGTTCCAGTAGGTGCAGGGTGCAGTAGGCCAATGTTTATTGTTAGGCTCTGACGTCACACGCTGCATAGTATGTGCAACCGGTTTAGCCAATCGAGCAGCCGGAGGCGTGCCCCTTGCACTCTGACCAATCACCTCTTCTCGTGCAGCACGCACAGTACATACATCTATTCGGTAAAATATTATTATTGACACTGTCTCGCAAAAGTCTGGAACTCGTTATCTCTCTCCAAAGCAAACAATTAGATCCTTAAACGTACGGATGTTTAACCCCTTCCCTTACGATCAAATTTCCAACTGTGCGGGCCAAAAGCGACACCAAGGTCGGTCGCGCGCAGGGACATACCCTAGTAGCACAAAATATTGTATATACATGCAATATTTATTTTATATTACGTAACAAATATTTCTTTTTAAATATTCAGGAAATATCTATGTCATGTTACGAGAAAAATATTTTTTTCTAAATATTAAATGAATCTATTTCACATTGGAAGTAGAATATTTTGGTAATTATTTACATTAGGGGCTTCCTCACCGATTTTGATGACCTTGAAATATGTTGTCAAGGTCATCATTATGAACAACTTTTTCCTATACATGTTACCGCCGCTCAACTTTAGTTTCCGAGATATTCGCAAAAAAGTTTTAACATCTCAAAAAGTGATCGGAGTAGGTATGGGTTAGAATTGAAGTTGCAAAATAAGAAAGAAAACCTTGCATCCAATATTCTACATGCGAATAATATAATATAATACTAATGTACTGCAAACTACATTATAAAATACTAATGTAAAGTGTACTTACTTCTGAATCTTCTGTATCTCCATCGGATCCACAGCACACAATTATTGACTCACGAGAATAGGTCCGAATAATTGAATAACAATCACTAAACAACACTCACAACACACACACACAATACACTTAACGAAATAGTGACAGCAGACGAGAAGATGTTACTCTAACCACGAATAAAATAATACTGCGATTTTAACCGTCCCCCTCCCACGAACGTGTGATACGAAAACAGGGAATTCCGGGAAATAGGGCCGGCGCCCCGCCATAATTTTTTTACCTTGGTTTTGTATCTAGTGTTTATTGACGCTCAGCGTCTAACCTTCCTATGATAACCTGACCGTACCACCTGCGTGGAAGGGATCATTGTTAAAATCGCAGTATTATTTTTTTCGTGGTCGGAGTGAAATCTTCTCGTTCGTTGTCACGATTTTATAAAATGTGTTGTGTGCGTGTGTTGTTTAGTGATTGTTGTTCAATTATTCGGATCTATTCTCGTGAGACAACAATTGTGTGCTGTGGATCCGACGGAGGTACAGAAGATTCAGAAGTAAGTACACTTTACATTAGTATTTTATAATGTAAGATTAGTATTCGTATGTGGAACATTGGATACAAGGTTTTCTATCATATTTTGCAACGTATATTAACGATCATTAATGATTTGGTATATATTGGGATATGGGATTTATTTCAATGAACACACAGTTGATTTTAAAAGAAAACTATTTTATTCAAAGATACGGAAGGATTCTGTTAGCTCTTGATACCTCGACTCTCTGGACGAGACTAAAGAAAATGTGCAACGGAAAAACCGTTGCTTAGGTTTGAAACCCGAAACGCGAAATAGCCTGGGCCTGCAAAGACAATTTATGACCCCCCGACCCTTAAGAGTCAGGGTATTGCCAGAGACCCATTGACAATGAAAATAACCAGGACCCGCGTCCTGGTCCTCTAAAGTGTTTCTCAACACAAAGATTATTTTTGCTTATATTAGATATGAAAAATCCAACACGCCTCCTCAAAAATGAATCGGCTGTGTTTAGATGTATCTCATACATACATTTGTTATAAGCTTATATATATATTTTTTTTTTTTTTTTTTTTTTTTTTTTTTTTTTTTTTTTTTTTTTTTTTTATTTACGTATAAGTATCATTACTCTAAACATTATTAAATTAGGTATCAGAGAATTAATATTGTCCTTCCTTATCTTTCCTGGGAACTACATATGGTCCAACATTTGTTGCAAAGAATCAGGGAAACCCAGAAAACCTGATTAGACCATCCAATAATAATAAATTTCAATAAACATACATATATATTTTTATTATAAAATTAAACAATCTATTGATATATATATATATTTTTTTTTTTTTTTTTTTTTTTTTTTTTTATTTTATTCCCATTCCATCTCGGAGCTGTAAGAATGTGACTGCAGGTAGCGGCTTTGTTAAAATATCTGCCAGTTGATTTCCTGTAGGAACATATTTTAATCTGATTATATTATTTTCGATTTGTTCCCTGGAAAAATGATATTTAATATCTATATGTTTTGATCTTTTGTGGTTTGTTGGATTATTTGCAATACTAATACATCCATTATTGTCTTCATATATTGTGATTGGTTCGGAAATATTTATATTAATTGTTTTCGCTAATGATCGTAGCCACAATGCTTCTCTAACTGCCTCAAAAAGAGCCATATATTCAGCCTCAGTAGACGAAGCAGCTACAGACGTTTGTCTTCTTGTAGACCAGCATATAGTACACTGTTCAAATAATTTAAATAAATAGCCAGTAGTACTTCTTCTATCATTTATATCACTTCCTCCCCAATCAGAATCAACATAACCACATAGAAGATCATTATAGTCACCCTTGATATAGATTAATTTAATATGCATTGATCCTTTAAGATATCTGAGTACCCGCTTTAAACATTGCCAAAGTTCTTTATTGTTCTTAGTTAGATATCGACTCAAAATATTTACAGCTGTGCTTATATCGGGTCTAGTACACAGCATTACGTACATTAAACATCCGATAAGATTTCGGCATGGAGCCTCATGTTTCTCATCAGAATTCAATGCCGTATAATCTAATTTATTTTCCAGAGGCGTACTAGTTGCCTTACAATCAGTCATATTAAATTTTTCTAAAATCGTCTTAATATATGCACTTTGATCCATGCATATCTTATTTTTGCTTCTTTCAATTTTGATACCTAAGAAAAGTTTAATATCTTTCAAATCTTTCATGCAAAATTTATTCATTAAGTAATTTTTAAAACTATTCATTACTTCAATATCAGCTGTAGCTATTACCAGATCATCTACATAAAGTACAACATATATATTTCGAGATACATCTCCTTTATCTAAAATATATATGCATCTATCTACTGAAGAGTTTTTAAAACCTCTTTCTATAAGCGCTTGTTCGAAAACCTCAAACCAGCATCTTGCTGCTTGTTTAAGTCCATATAATGCTTTATTTAATCTACATACTTCATTATTGCTACTTTTAATTCCTTCAGGAACTCTCATGTAAATTTCTTCTTTTAACGTACCATTTAGAAATGCTGTTTTAACGTCCATGTGATGTACCAGCAAATCAAACTGATTTGCAAATGCCAAAATAAATCTAAAACTTGAAATCCTTGCAACCGGTGCAAATGTTTCATTATAATCTACTAAATATTGCTGACTAAAACCTCGTGCAACAAGACGAGCCTTATATTTTAATGGATTTCCATATTCATCATTTTTAATAGTGAATACCCATTTACAATCAACAATATTTTTATTATTAGGTTTCGGTACTAGAGTCCATGTATTGTTAATTAAAAGAGAATTAATTTCATCTTTAATAGCCTGTTCCCATTTCATTTTATCATCCCTATTTTCGATTTCATGATATGATTTAGGAACTTCATAAACAATAGACTGAGCGGATAGAAGATAATCATCTGGAATTTCTTCTTCATTATAAGAAACAGTTGGACGATGTTTGATCCTCTCACTCCTCCTAATTCGGGAGACAATTTTCCTTTTTCATTATCATCATTATCATTTTTGTTACTATTACTATTGAAAGATTCATTGCACGTATCTGTTTCTATTACAGATTTATTAAGTTCATTACTTAATTTGGCATTTTCATACGTTTCGACTACCTTTGTTGTAGTTGTATCTAATTTATCATTATTAGATTTTTGAGAGATTACTGATTTAGATTTATCAGTTTCAGATCGAACCATTACTGGCCTTGAAACTACAAAATTAGTTTCATCCATTATTACATCTCTCACTACATCAAACTTACCAGTTCCAACATTCCATACTTTATAACCATTTACTTCGTATCCAACTAGAATACCTTTCCAGGATTTATCATCAAATTTTGATTCTCTGGTTTTATTATGAACATACACAGTTGATCCGAAAACCCTTAAATATCTTAATTGAGGCTTTTTCATATGCCACATTTCATATGGTGTTTTTGATTCTTTCAAAACCTTTGTTGGGGTTATATTTATCAAATATGTAGCTGTTAAAACAGCTTCTCCCCAAAAGGCTTTGTCTAAACCAGCTCCAGCTACCATAGCCCGAGCCTTTTCCGTTATGGTTCTTACCATACGTTCAGACACACCATTTAACTGTGGAGTACGTGGAACTGTTAAGTGGTAGCTTATGCCTTTTTCAACGCAATAATCTTTCATTTCGTTTGATAAATACTCCCTACCATTGTCACTATATAAATTTACTACTTTTAAATTAAAGTGAGCTTCACTTTTGGCAACATAATCTCGAAAGGCAGAAAATACATCTGACTTCCGAGCAATTAAATATGTAACGCAATAGTGAGTATATTCATCCAAAAATAAAACAAAATAATTTCTTTCAATTATTGTAGTTGGAGTGATTGGACCACAAACATCTGTATGGACAATGAATAATGGGCGTCTTACATGACTTTTATCTTTAGCTTTTCTAAATGGTAGTCGTGCTTGTTTACCGTTTACACAAGCTTCACATAAATTATCATTTACTTTAACTTTTTCTATTTGCTTTATATCCGCAAACATCTCTTTATTCTTTAATTCTAAGAATTTATTTTTACCTATATGCCCTAAGCGCTGATGCCATAATGTATAGTTATTCCTTTCAGCACTAGTTGCTTGAGCAACACAATTTTTAATATTCAATTTAAGCATGAACTCAATAACATTTAAATTGTTCGAGGGCTTACATGATATTACTACATTACCACTTTTATGTATTTTTACTCCCTGTTCGTCGAACGTCACGCTCATCCCTGCCTGCTGAATCCTTCGTACCGAAAGTAAATTGTATGGTACATCTGGACAGTAGAAAACATCCTGCAGCGTCCCTTGAATGCCCATATTGGTGATGATGTTTATGGTCCCCTTCTTCGTTGCATTAATGTATGTACCATTTTTCGCTACGGAAATTTTTATTGGCACAGGAATTTCTTCAAAATTTTCGGCTACATCTTCTCTGTTTATGATGTGATCCGATGCACCCGAATCTAATATAAATGTAATCTTATCTTGTTCGATTTTGTCCTTCTCTTCATATTTTCCCACCATAAATGCAACATGTGATGGATCATAATTTGTAGAGGAAGTGTTATAGTTCACTGAAGATGTAGATGGCTGCATCACTTCAATTGTCTGAGCTATTTTCTCACTTTGAATATTTGAATGTTTCATCTGTCTTTTATAATAATAACAGTCCTTTTTAATGTGGTTTGTTCTCCCGCACTGGTAACAACCTTTAATTTGTCACTGTATTTTTCACCATTAAACGGTTGAATGTTTCTCTTTGAATTTGCCATTGTTTTATCGTCTTTATATTTAGCTGTACACTTAAAACTATGCACACACACGAATATATATAATGATTATAACTATCTTATTTATCCTTTACGGTCTTTTATTTTATGTGATACACTACACAGTTAATACACAATTAAACTGAGTTTAATACGTAACTGGGCCCATAACCTATTGGGATATGGGATTTATTTCAATGAACACACAGTTGATTTTAAAAGAAAACTATTTTATTCAAAGATACGGAAGGATTCTGTTAGCTCTTGATACCTCGACTCTCTGGACGAGACTAAAGAAAATGTGCAACGGAAAAACCGTTGCTTAGGTTTGAAACCCGAAACGCGAAATAGCCTGGGCCTGCAAAGACAATTTATGACCCCCCGACCCTTAAGAGTCAGGGTATTGCCAGAGACCCATTGACAATGAAAATAACCAGGACCCGCGTCCTGGTCCTCTAAAGTGTTTCTCAACACAAAGATTATTTTTGCTTATATTAGATATGAAAAATCCAACAGTATATAGTATAATTTAATGTGGTTCAAATAAGATACTACTTTAAATCAAATATTTTTATTTTGATAACCACAAAGATAAAATGAAATATTTTTATTTTGTATTTCAAATATTTCCTTGCAATGAAAATAAGTTGAGCAAGTAGTTAATATTATAAATCATAATTTTTAACATGAGAAGCTATAATAGTTAGCAAAGTATTATGTGTAGTTTAATTACGAATATGTAAGATGTTGATAAACAGACTACAATATCGTAATAACATTACAGGCAACAAAATATCATAAAAATATAAGTTACAAGTAATACATATTCATAGTTTCTAATTTTTGTTATAATTTGAAACTTCTTAAATTTGAAAATTTTATTGAATGTTTTTTAAATATTGAATTTATATTTTTCAAATATTGAATTCACATTTTTTAAATATTTACTTTATATTTTTTAAATATCTAGTTTATATCTTCTGAATATTTAGCTTATACTTTTGAAACATTCAATATATATTTCTTGTACATGTATACAATATTCAGATCCAATATTTTTCTCATATGAAAACATGTGGCTTAACAAATATTTTTCCAATATTTGAAAAAAATATCTATCTAATATTATTGTGCTACTAGGGTAATGTCTTGTTTATGTTTCGCCCGGTAGACTTACGACGCCTCTCAGGCGTCTTATTCGTGTTTGGTCCGATAACCTTGCGACGCCTCTGAGGCGTCATTGTAAACTAAGGGGTTAATCGCAAGTACAACGATGCACTGTACAAATTGCAATTCCGAAGTGTCCACATGATAAGAAACTTCGAACGACGCAAGGTGCTCCGAATTATTGTGAAATTGTGTAAAATGACACATGGAAAATGAGAAGAATAATGTGAATAGTTACACGCCGGTCGCATACAAATGGGAATTTTTAAAACCGTTTTATATGCAACTGTTGCGTCACGCATGCGAGCTTACACGTGCGAGTTTCAACGGTCCGTCGGCTCCTTTGATGTCTTTTTTCAACCCTTTCGACTGAAACTTAAACGAATCTTACGAAGTCAATATTTAGCGTCTGCAGGGTGTTGGTGAAAAATGTAAATTTTATTTGTTTAAATCGATTACTTTGTGATATTACCTGTACGTTTGGTGCTCAAGCTGAAGAAATTGAACCCGTCAGAACTTCAAACGATAGACAACAGTTTGGAAGCAGTTTACAACTTAATAAACTATTTGGTTCCTTTGTCCTGCGATTAGCGCAAACAATTTTTATTTTGCAGAAAGATCCGCAGTCTTGTCGTGTAACGAATTAAATAAAACATTTCGACGACTCTGAAATTCGATATTACTTCAGAAAAAAATCGTTGCTTATTGCATGACTGTTTCTTTGACATTTTTCTTCTATTATCAATAATTAAAAGAGACATTTAAGGTGCCCAAATTGGAAGGGACACCCTGTGTCGATGCAAATTAAGTACGAGATATGAAACAAAGGCGGCAACTAAAGAAAGTGCTGCGGGGGGTAAAGACAAGGGGGTTGTTCATTCAGTTGATTATGCATTTAAATCGTTCTCGTTAACCTCGCAACCCCTGAAGAGGGTTCCTCGAGTTTACAAGCCGGAACCGTTTAGACCTGATTTATTTTCCTCGGTGTAAAATATTTTCGAAAATTTCTTCGCTCTCCTACAGATCTCTAAAATTATTCGTGATAGAGATACATTATCTCTTGTTATTATCTTAAACAAAATATGCATTAACAAGTCGGGACACGGTCACGTTTGTCTCGTAATGCTAATTTGTTTAATACGTCACGTGTGGACATATATGTAGTGCCCGCCATAAGTATGCGGACAACTTGTGCGACACAAAAAAGAATGATTAATCTGTTTCGCACGGAAAATTTCATTGTGCAAAATTGAAAATCTGCTAAATGCCGATTTTGTCGGTTTTTAAACTGTTATTAATTGATTGTACCGTAGACTACACAAATCTACACAGAAGCCTAAAAGAGAAAAAGATTATACATTATTTTGAAAATGTATTTTAGTAAAATATATTTATTTTGACAATATCTAAGCCATGGAATAAAATATTTGTATCTCAAAAATCTGAATCGTAAAGTAAAATATTTCCAGTTAACAATCTGAAACACAAAATATAATATTTCATTTCGATAATCCGGCACAAAATAATATACTTGTATTGAATACGAACCATTATTTTCAGCAAGGATGTTTAAAATAAAAGGAATAAAATATTTCGAAATGAAATCGAAATATTTTTAATATTCTCCAAAGAAAGTACTATTTCGAAAGACTATTTTAAAAACTCGTTGCATCAAATGAATTATTTTATTTTCAAAGTTATACGCATACTTTAGAACAAATAGGATTATCTGCTATTCACTATTTAAAATACTATTTTATCGAGCTGCGCTCTGGATGCACTCATTATTCTGTTCTCTCGTTTTTCCAGGTTACCTTTTATTTAAGGATTTCTGCGAAAACGTGTCGGAGGAGCCGGTCCCGCAACTGAAGTTTTACGAAGAGGTTCGTGTTAGCCCGCACACACGCTATAGTTAAGTTTCGCTAGCGTGGTGACACGCGTCGCCGTCCAACTCCATAAGGAATTTCTCATTTATGCATTGTAGATCAAGGCGTACGAGAAGCTCGAATGCCCCGAAGAGAGGAAAAAGCTTGCCAAAGAAATCTTCGACAATTACATCATGAAGGAGCTGCTGTCGCACACGCATGTGAGTAACTTTTCTTTTGAGAAAATTTTCTACACGTAGTATGCGTAAAGGTGAATTTAGGCTCTTCGCTTCGGCCACAATGACAGCTGTGAAGATTGTTTTCATCCAAAATGACCTTTGATCTCGCAAAGTGATCAGTGCCACGCGGATCTTTATGCAAAATAAAAACCCTCCGAACAGCGTGTCCTGGGTCTATGTTCACCCAGAATATCAAGATCGTCGTTTAATTAATCAGTTTCTTGAAAAAAGTTTCTTCAATATTGAGCTAAATGTTACATCAGGAACAATAATAAGGTGCGACGCGTACCAGAAAAATATATTTCCAAAAATTGTTAAATAGACTGCGGATGTTTATGCAATTTTCAATTTTTTTAAACAAGTTTGAAGAACTTCGTGTCTATCGCTACAACACATCGCTACAACTTCTGTAAGTAACATTTTCTCGCATTGTTTGAAATAACCAAGATATTCAAGTGGACAGAGCTCGTGGGACACATTGTACAGTGACTCCAACTAATATTCGCACACTCTTAAGAATCGCATAACTTTGTCAACGTTGGACTATACTACTTGAATTTTTTTTTTAGAAATTAGAACAATTGGAGCGTTGCATAACGCGAGAAAAATGTTTGATTAAAATTGCAATTGGTCGAAATTACAGAGAAAGTACTAAAAGTTGTATTTTACAACTTTTTAATGCGGGCCTACACTAAAAATTTAAAAATTACGTTTTGTACATCTGTATCGATTACACATATTCTGAATATTTCATCTGAATCGGTCAACGTTGCACTGAGTGAGCTACAAACGTTTAACGATGAAAACTTACGGGTGAAAGACGCACAATTTTGGCCTTGACAGGGAATTTCGCCCTTATGTGATCATTTTCTAACATCATTTTTTCGCTCATTGCAACGTTGAGCGATTTCGATGAAATTCTCAGAATACGTATAATCGATACAGATCTACAAATCGTTCTTCCGAAATTTTCAATGTAAGTCCACATAAAGAAGTTGCAAAATACAACTTTTAGTTTTTTCTCTGCAACTTCGACCAATTGCAATTTTTGTAAAAAAATTGTTTCACGTTACGTAACGATCCAATTGTTCTAACTTCTCAAAAAAGTTCGAGTAGTATAGTCCACTATTGACAAAGTTATGCGATTTTTGACCAGTTAACTGTGGCGATCTCTTTGCAAAGCGCCCACCAGTGTGTGTCGCGATAATCAAGCGATGTCGAGTATAGTCGTCATATTTATAGTTATAAATCCAACTCAAATTATTTATAATTTTCATTTGTTTGTTTCATTTCGTCTTGACCGCTAAACATTTTAAACATATTAAAATTCAACGAATATAATTTAGTTTTCACCAGAATTAAAATTTTACGCATGACGAGTACACTCGTCAATACACAAAATCGTGCCACTTCTCCATGACGAGTATACTCGTCAATCACAGTTAACTGGTTAAGTGTGTACGAATATCAGTTGGAGTCACCGTATATCGAGGATTCACTGTATTTGTCGCAATTACAAAGTTATCGCCATTTTTCGAGTATCGGAAATGTTTAAATTTGGGTCGACTGTAAACGCTCCGGTTTCCACGTTTCGCGTTCATTGTGGACGGTCCATCCGCGTCCATCTTGGTCTACATCCAAGATCTACATCGCAAGTGAAGAAGTATAAATTCGCCTTAACCAAGAACGATCGTTTCCTTCCGGCAGAAGGAAGGCCGAAGTTCAAACATGGCCGAATGGAGAGAGAGAGAGAGAGATCACTATACCCGGGAACATATTTACCGAAACACCGTTTCTGTGAGCTTCCATTCGGCGGGAGAAAGAGAAGCCTTGAGGAAGCTTTCGGTCTCTTTGTCTTCGAGCATGTGAAAAAGCGCCAAAAATCGTTTCTGAACTATGAAAAACCGTGTAAAAGCCTCGGACCCTGCCTCGCCTTTGCCTTCTTCATGAATCCTTGAATAAGGTCTGGAATAGGTCTTTTCTTTTTCTAATCTCTAGCCCTCGATGCGCCCAGAGGAAGGAACTATTTCCGTGGTTCTTTTTTTTTCACACGATTTTTCCCCGGCTCGACACACCCCTAATTTTAGCCTCGCATTCAATCGCTCCCTGCCTACGATTTTCCCCTCTGTCGCGTTAGGATCTTTATCAGCCGAAGCTTGTGGAACGGTCGATCTTAGACTTTACGTTCTCGTGTGGACGCTCCAAAATCGGTATTTTTTTTTTTCAATTGTGTTTTTTAAATGCATACGACATTGCAAACGCTTTCCCGAAACTTTATGCTTGAATTTATTTAAACGCGTTTTTCTCGTTGAATTTCTCGCAATTTTTTAGTGAATAAATTACTGAAAAGGAAGGAACTTTAGGAATATGCGATTCAAGCATTCGCCACATTTTGGCAATTTTCAAGATAAATTGTAAAGTACCGATTGAGGATCGTCTTGATTTTTAAAAGAGTCCAAGATATTATTCATTACAGTCCCTAATGTAACGCACGAGTGAGCTAATGATTTACCTTCCGCGATAAGAATAAAAGTACAACTGTAAATTATGAAGAAACTGTAATTTGCCTGGATCTTGCAATCAGCATCTTGTAAGGAAATTGTTTACGCTCATATTGCACTTCTCTCGATCTCGTTTAATTAATACTTAATCTCTCTCTCTCAATTGACAATGTGAAGTAGATTGCATCTTGGAACCCCTTAGTCTATCCTAACCTTTAGTTTCGCGAAGGAGTGAATTTATGTTTGTTCTATATTCTATAAAATAAATACTCTTGCATCGCTCAAGCTTTACGTTTCAGCTGAGCATCTTTGATAGAACATTTTTAAAATTCATAGACACTGACACTGATAAATGCGTCTAGATACACAGAACGACGGAGTCTTTTCTATGTTTCAAAATTGGTTCTAAATTTTTAAATCTGAGAGTCTCTTTTGCTTCTTGCTGCGCCACGCTTGCTTTGACCGAACCAGAAATGTAATATTTGCTCCTATCAAAAAGATGCATTGCGTCTTTCTCCGGGTTGCCTCGTTTATGCTTGTATGGTTATCTTCCGGGTTTCCCTCCATTCATGTAAAAATGCGAGATTCTCTTGTTGCAAAATAAATAGTATTACTGAAACATCTCCTTATTTTAACGATATGGGAAATGCGTCAGTTAAATAATTATTTTACATACAAAAAGCAAAAATGTGATAGTGCAATGGTCGAACATTAATATGTTATTAATATGAGTATTAATACTAGTATCAATATATATGAGTATTATATTTGTATTAATATTGAGTATTGATATTAATATTTGTTGTTTGCGAAAATTATAAGAAACAGGACCATTAATTTGTAACTAATATCTTTATAAATGCAACATTTTCCATTCAAATAGAAATAAATGAATTGACATGAAAAAAATTGACATGATTAAATGGTAGAAAATTTTTATTATTTCCTGTTTGTGTTATATTTTCGTAAACGTAACGAGTGAAACTTGATTTGTTGAATTCGAAACCTGAGATGTCTTATGTGGTCATTTCTCTGAAAAGTTTCTCTAGAAAATTTCGAAAGAATATTTAAAATAAAAATGTTAATCGAAAGAATGTTTGTAACCAGTTGAATTGTACTAGTTTGCATATTTTAATTGTTTTCCAGGAATACTCCATGGAAGCGGTGTCCACCGTTCGGGAATACCTCATAAAAAACGAAGTTCCCGTTAATTTATTTGAGGTTGGTCCTTCACGATCTGATATCGCTTAATTGTAATAACGTTAACAACTTGGTCAATCTGCGTCGATCCAATTAAATCGCATCGATTACCTTTGCAGCCGTATATCGAAGAAATTTTTAATCACTTAAGGGGAGAGCCGTTCAAGAAGTTTTTGGAGAGGTACGTAGCTGCATGAACGAAACCAAAAAAAAAAAACAAAAAAAAAACAAAAAATGTCGAAATTTATTCTCTGGCGTCACAAACCTAAGAAATGTTGTTGTATGCTTTCAGTGAAAAGTACACCCGTTTTTGTCAATGGAAGAACTTAGAATTAAATATGCAGGTAAATTTCAACTCTTTTCTATTGCGATATTTTTCCCGCACTATAGTGGATGCAAATTCGTTAAACTATACATTTGTATACGAAATAAATATTGTCTGCATGGAGAGAAGCGGAGAATATTTATTTCCAAAAATTTATTATATTTCCACCTTCTACAGTCGTTGATTAGACTGCGGATTTTATGCATTTATGGCAAAAACGAATAAGTGAAATACATTAAAAATTCATTCGAAAAACATTAAACGATTCTAAAAATACTGTTGCGTTATTTCCGATCTATTCAAATTATTCAGGCAGAAAATAACTTTGTTTCGTCTGTAGTTGTTTTTTATTTTGCATAAAAATCCGCAGTCTGGTCATGATACATGGAAAACAATTCTAAATGCATAAGAATCACAGTCCACTAATTACAAATGCTATCAGAAATAACAGTACGTGCAAAAGCGCGTAAACATGGAAATTCTGAGAGAAAAAAAAAAGATAAAAAGATGAGCTGCAAAGTAGTCCAAGGGAAACTCAATTAACCTGAAAACTAAACAACCATTGTTTTCAGACACTTCAATTTGCCTCCACTATAATGGACTCAAACGCTACATAAAATTGCATGTTTAATCAACCTGAATGCCTCCGCCTGCTTCTTATTTTTAAATAACCGCGCCGATGCTAACACAATTTGGTAACAATAAAAAGGAAAAAGTGTTTACTGCGCTGTCCGAGTAAATTAAAATTGAAAAAGGTAATGATTCAGTATAAATAATAACGATGATCTGCAAAAGTCGAAATTTGTTGTTGCAGTATTTTTCAAATCGACATAGTTCAAATTACGAGAATTGGAAAATTAGTGTTCGTTTAATGTTCTACTTTTTTTCGACACCCTGTATAACTTGCATAATATCTGATGTTCAAAAACTGCGACAGTAAAATTCACAAATCTAATAACAGTTTGAAAATCGCATGAAGGCTGTCGTATCATGTGGAAAAGTGTGAAAAAAATCGTGTCAGCTGAAAATGTAGAATAAAGAGCTCGTTGGTAGAGCAAAATTAACGGATAAAGTGATTAACGAATCGTGCAATTACTATGGTAAGGCAGCTCATGCATTATTTAAACATCGCACATGACCTGGGAATAAAAATTAGGTTCGCAAAATGCAATTATTCCGTTCGATCAATCTTGATGAGTACTGTAATCTGTACGCGCAGCATAACTTTAAACTGTTTTATTTATAAATAAGTTGAACGAGCGAGACAGTTCAAATGCGTTTTTTTTTTCAAATACGACAGTTACAGTTGTATGGAGGATGTTGAAAAGTTTCCGGAATGTGGTTCATTAATGCGGAACGCTATATTTATAATTAATTGATGCACGCGCGAGACATGTTTTATCAGGCATTCGCAACAGTGCGTCACGATACTTACGCAAGATAATGGTAAACCAGTTAACTCATCTGTTTATTTACGTTTTGCAAGAACTTTTCGAACGTTAATTATACGTAATTATTTAATGTAACAATTTGTTCAGGTAAGCGTACGTAAGAAAAGGTATTATTTTTACAACCCAGTTTTGATTTAAAACTGTGAAACCTAGGTTTAATTGAAATTACTACAGAAGTGTCTCGATATATTATGTAAAAGAGATGTGCGCGATAGTTGATATACGGAACATGACACGGCATTAGATACAATACTAATCGACTTTTTTAACGAATGTCCAAATATGCCACGTCTCAACGTTTAAAACCACTTACTCTCTCAGAAGAGAATGCTTACTATTATTATTATTAAAAATGATGATCTAGGTTTGACTCGATCGTCTTTATGACTGTCTCTTATTTACCATAAAATAATGTACACAAGCCTAGTTCTTTATTAACGACTAATTAGCAGACACCTAAGTACTCGATTACAGAGTATAACGTTAACTACAACACGAAGAGTTAACGTCAACGTACACTTTTTATGGTAACACAACTAGAAAATTTATTAATGTTTCTATTAAAAAGAGAAAAACTGCACTGTCCAATTGTACAAACAATTGGAAACAACGTTCGAATAAACCGTGGTATTATCTGTTCGAATCCTCCAACTCGTGTCACTTACGAATTGTTTTTTCAAGGGATCGATCCTCCTCGTGTCCTTCTCCACTCCCGACACGATCATTGTTCTTCCCTGGCAAAATCTGCCAGAGAAAGGTGTCTTTGCGTCAAATGCTCGTTGGTTGTAGCAACTTCAACATCTGCAAGTCATCATCGGGTATCGATGACGCTGAAGGACACTGCGTTTGGCCAATGTCATCTATTCTAGTAGCTCGGAACATTCTCGCTGACATTTTCAAAATCGGCCACGATAGAAACTAGCTTTTCCGATATCCTTCGAGAAATAAACTATCCAGTTTCGAAAACGAATCGCGGGTGATTTGATTCACTTTTCAAAAAAACTTACAAAATTCAGAGACAAAAGTCTCTGAATAACTCTCATAATCACCTCTCAGAAGGTATTGACGTTGCTAAACACATGCTGTTCCAAAAATTGTTTGTTATAAAGCGGGACACTGAATGGTACATATAAATTTTTCTGTAAAGTCCAGTTAATTTTATGAATATTTTAAGTTCCTCTTAACATGCTGGCGTTTATTAACACGGTCGCTACCAGCAGTAACAATCTTTGTAGCGACAACAATTATTTAAATACAACACCTAAGATATTCGTAAAAAAATATTATAACAGAAGCCAGGATAGATCCCCTGAATAATATGCAGTGTGCTATAATTTTCAATAACGATATATATCGAGTTAATCTGACTGTTTTTAAGTCGAATACAACGACCTTCGATATTTATATTGTAATTCAGAGGAATGCTGTTAACTCGAAAACGAGGCACGATTTCTTTATCTTGATTTGAGTGTATGATTAAAAAAATTATCCCCCTCCCTCCACAGGTAAATATCTCGAAAAAGTTATTACAAAGTCGCGTGTATTCGATCATTTGGAAAAGTCTTGCGAAAGTGAAGGTCAAATTGTTAAGCAGTGCCTCGTATAATACTAACCACGTATACTTTTTGCGCGACATATTGTTGTAGCGAACGTTTTCAACACCCGAGTCTCTTGCGTCGGCCAATCCCGAGATGTTACTGTGAACTCTTTTCGAGGTCGGTTGAGCTCGTTAAACGAAATGACTGAAAATTTAAATATCAATTGGCCTAAAGTTTCGAGCCGTTAATTACAAGAGGAGTAACGAATCTACCTATTTTAGGGTCACTAAGATATACAAAGACCAACCTAGCAACCTTCCTGCTGTGTACATCGTGTAATTCGTATGCCGATGGCATGTCAGCGTAACATCTCGGGAACAGCTCGTGTAAATGACACAAGTAAGTAGTGTTTTGAAAACGTTTCGATGTCAGTTACACAAAACATGCACTAAACGATAGTTTCTCCCATTCATGAACGTCAAACTGATTCTCGCGAATCTTTCCGAGATCGATCGAAATATCTACAGTCGAGCCATAAAGTATTTTTCAACGTTACATTTCCGATTCTGGGAGAATCGTCGATATTTAAACTGTGGTCATTCTGTAGAAAAGAAAAAACAGTAGTACCTTATATTCGGTACATCTATATTAAATAATACCTATAATCCTATTTAAAAAGGTACACGCAGCACTTGTTGCTGAGACAAATATTTTTTCGATGTTTTGCTACTACCGAAAAAGTTACTATATTTTTCTATCAATTGCACCAATGTTCCGAGAAGTATCTCAACGCTAAATCCCCGATTCTCGAAAAATTGCCTACACTTAAACTGTAACAATTTCGAAAAAAATTCTCGTACGCTAATAAATATGGAGTTATTTTAAAAACTTCATTTTATTGTAAGATTTTTCCATGACGTAGGAGGCGAGAATCTGAGGACATATTTTTCTCTCGAAAGTGCTGTACATTCAAACGTCTGTGAAAACTTTGAAAAATTATGTTCACGGCTGAAACCGCCATGGACTTAAAGATTGAAGGTTCTTCTTTACAACGACGCGTTAAAAATTGATGTACGATTTTGCTTTTCGGTGGTACGAATTAGTATAAGTGGTATAAGTGACACCACGAAGGCTTTGTACGACCGTACTTGTTCCTCCTTTTTGTTCCATGAAACCGTGAACAAAAAATCGTAACACAATTTTTGTGGTGTCGTTGCAAAGAGGAGGCTTCGATCTTCAAATCCACGGCAGTTTCATTTCGGAGAAAAATTTTTGAAATTTTCTGGACGTTTGTACTCGTTGCATTTCGGTTTCCCACCTGTTACATAGCGTAAAAATATATTAGTGGAAAATGGACAATGCCTTTGCTTCCAGCTTGGAGATGAGTCCAGGCTTGTATTGTTTGTTCTGATAAAATTATCGCGATTTAAATGTCGACAATTTTTCCAGAATCGGGAATGCAAATAGCGTTTGAATACTGTTTGGATCCGCTGTATGTAAGTAGGTGCTCGCGTAAAGCGAATTGTCGTGTAAGATTCGTCGACGAAAAAGTGAATTGCATTCACGAGTTTTTCGAACTAATTGCTGTTTCAGTTGACGATGAACGACTTCAGTGTGCATCGAATAATTGGCAGAGGCGGTTTCGGGGAGGTTTATGGCTGTCGGAAGGCGGACACGGGGAAAATGTACGCCATGAAGAGCCTCGACAAGAAGCGAATAAAAATGAAACAAGGCGAAACGTTATCTCTCAATGAAAGGATAATGCTGTCGGCAGTCAGCACAGGGGTGAGCTACATTTTTATTGTTTTTTTGTAATACAAGAAACTCGAGGGACAAGTTTTGATTTTTTTAAATGTCTGCTTTTTGAATCATTTGATATTATAGATTTGATATTAAACCTTATGTGGGCAACAAAACTTTTCACGGTTGTTGGGTAACCGGGGTACCCGGGTACCCCGAGCGTTCGGTACCGATATATAAAAAATAAAGTGACAATTTTACTTTCATGCTTTCCCATACCTTTTAGTTTTTTTCTATGGTATACTAAGTATTGTTTTAAACAGTTTAAGTGAAGCAACTGCTTCAAAAAATAGTATGTATAACTTAATGCTAACATCAAACTTTTACGCTATTCGTATGTGGACGTACAGTATTTGACTCTTCAACTTACACAACAGTACAACAGTATTCAACTTTATTTGGTCACAACCAAAATGTTACAATATATTCGTATGTGCCAAAAAAAGAAAAGTTTGTTGTATTACTATCCACAATGCACAATGATAATGTTGTTTCTGGGCCAAAGAGGAAACCAGAAATAGTCCACTTCTATAATAAAACAAAATCTGGTGTCGACATGATGGATCAAATTTGGAGACGATACAGTACACAAAGACGTACTAACAGATGGCCATTAGCATTTTTTTTTAACATAATTGATATTGCTGCTCTTGCCTCATACATCGTATATATTTGTAATAACGATATGTTGCCTAACAAATCCAATAATCGCCGAATATTTTTATGCCAAGTGGGAGAGGAACTTTGTCTTCCAATAATTAGAAGTCGATCAACCAATGTTCAAGTGATGAGACATTTCTCTTGTAAATTAGCAATAGAAAGCATGCTGCATAAGTCACCAACAATGAACGACGTTCCTTCAACTTCAGGCACTGTACAACAACGAGATAAAACTAGACGAAAAAGAGTTGTAGGCTCATGTTATATATATCAAGCTGACCCTGATAGAAAACTTAGAAAGACACGAAAATATTGTCAAAACTGTATAAAACCAGTTTTCCGACGAATACACAAATACTGTGACAGTTTGTAAAAATTGTCCTATTATTGGTTAATAATAGTAACTATACTAATAAATAAATAATACCAATTGAAAAAATTGGCGTATTGTATGATTGTGTTGTAAAACTTCCCTTCATAAGCATACAACTACACTTTCTATGTATGGGTACCCGGGTACCCCGGTTGCCCAACAACCGTATAAATAAGATTGAAGCCTTATTATTTAATATGTTTTGCATCAATTTTAATTCCGTAACCATAAATCGACAGAGAAACTTCTAAATAATGGGGATCCAGGGCGGTTTTGCGATATCTTCATAAAAACATAACAAATTATTAGAGAAAACATAGAAATGGGTACCCGGGTACCCGGTTGCCCACATAAGGGTTAAATGATATTATACCATTTGATATTATAAGGTCGATAATATGATAAACGCAGCAAACTTATAGAGTATAACAATTATTTTTTCATAGTTTTCAAAGATATTTTCTGCATTTTTCTAAGCTTCCGAATTTCATTGATATTCTTTTATTTAATATTTTATCCTCTTTCCTATTTTGTGTTCGAGAAGCGTATAGACTTAATTATTGTCATCGTTGCTTTATCCAACCCTCTTTCAGCCTATACGAGATCAAAAAAATACTGAAATTTTAAAATAGGCCACGACCGGTTCATGAAGAACTGCGCCCGATTGGTTAAAACTCACGAACGTCTTAAGATAGACAATGGTTGTTTGTTTTGATTCATCTACTTTTAGGGATGAGGTATTCCTGACGCACGTAAGAAAAGTTCCTTACCGTTTTGTAAGTTAAGGTATCGTTATCGACAAATTATGAGTTGCAAATTTATATACGCATTTTACTTCTGTTCTTGCAATTGTTGGAGGCAGAAGAACACCGTGATTCTACATACAAAAATACGTTCGCGAAAGGACTATAATTTTTCCGTTTGAGATTTTTAACACTGAACCACGGTCGGATGGTCGGTTTTTTATTTTTACGATTGTTAACATTCTACAGACGGCTCCTTTGGAAATGATTCGACGCATTAGTGAAACACACAATGTGTATGGAAACTATAAAAAGTATAAATAAATTCAATATCCTCACTTTTGCAAGGCTACACGTGACTTTTAGCGTTCGGTAGGATTGTTAAGAAAATAAAAATTTTATATCAATCTGCTCCACTTTGGATAATACAACTAAATCCATAAACGCTTAACGAATAAAATACTTGATGTCGAATGCCTCGGGAATACTTTCTTTCAACGCGATAACCTTCAAGGTCACACAAGGTCAGAAATTGTGCAGACAAAACAAAAGTTACAGAAAGCTATTGCTTTCATTTTTGTTTTCTAATGTTTTCTAATGTGTTAGCGTACCCTGTATATGTATACGTGTTAACAATTCGTAGTCTAATAATTAGCAAATTTCAACAACCTATAAATGCCGGGGAGTTGAAGCCAGTTCGAAAGAACTCTTTGTTCTCGTTTGTAAGGTTAATAGTAGTTCTGAAGGACAGTACGATCACGATTAATCTTTCAGGTGGATTGTCCCTTTATAGTGTGCATGACGTACGCCTTCCAAACGCCGGACAAGCTGTGTTTCATTTTGGACCTGATGAATGGCGGCGATCTCCACTATCATATTGGCCAACATGGTGTGTTCAACGAGAGAGAGATGAAGTTCTACGCGGCCGAAGTGATATTAGGATTAGAACACATGCACCGTAGATACATCGTCTACCGGGACCTAAAGCCTGCGAACATTCTCCTAGACAAGCATGGTCATGTCAGAATATCGGACCTGGGATTGGCCTATGACTTCTCGAAAAAGAAACCGCATGGAAGCGTGTAAGTACAATCAAACTTTCCAGCAGTACTTTAGTCCATACTATTAAAAGAAAACGGTTTGATCATTGGATTACTTCCAATTATTACTTATTTTACTAATGGAAAATACTTTGACTATAAAATATTCTCTATTTTTCTACAACGTTACTACTCAATTCGTTACTCAAATAACACGACGTCAGTACATATTAAATTTCTCAACCGCAGACAGTTAATAAGTGCATCACTATTCTAATTAGAAAAAGGAAATAGGCTCCGAAGCAAATTTACTGAAAAATCTTTTTGTTTTAGTGGCACGCATGGGTATATGGCGCCAGAGGTACTCTCCAAAGGCGTCACTTACGACTCCAGTGCAGACTGGTTCTCGTTTGGTTGCATGTTACACAAATTATTAAAAGGACACAGTCCATTTAGGCATCATAAAATGAGAGGGAAACATGAAATAGATCATATGACATTAACTAAGGTGCGTAACTCATGCTCACATATTTCCTTTCCTATTATACACATACGATAACGTTCACATACTCTGCCTGTTTTTTGATGCAACCAATAGATACCTAGTTATTAACCCTTTGCACTTCGAACCATTCTGGCAGAAATTTACAAATCCTCGTATTATTTAGTATAATTTTGGAACCAAGTAACGTATTATAATGATATTAGACTTATATGAATTGGTTGACATCGAGGAATATATATTTGCAAAAAAATCAATATTTTATTTAAAGTTGCGCTGGAATAAATTAAATCCCCGTAATCGCTAATAAACTTTAATGTCCCCTGAGAGGGGACAGCGGAGTGCAAAGGGTTAAATAATAATTCTTAGTGATTCACCTTGTATGTGAAAACGTTATTGTATATTTTAGCTTGTTATATTATTATTATTATTAAGGTTTCAGAGAGTTTCCTCGGGTACTAACGGGCTAAAATAATTTCAGAAGGTTGAGCTACCAGAAACATTTTCGAAAGAGCTGCGATCGCTGATGGAAGGTTTGCTGGAGCGGGACGTGAACAAGAGGATCGGTTGTCGGGGCGGTGGGGCGGACGAGTTGAAAGAACACCCGTTTTTCGCCGGCATCGACTGGCAACAAGTTTATCTTCAGAAATACACACCGCCACTTATACCACCGCGAGGCGAAGTGAACGCGGCCGACGCCTTTGATATCGGTTCCTTTGACGAAGAGGACACGAAGGGTATCAAATTAACGGAAGCGGATCAAGAGCTTTACAAAGATTTTCCTTTAGTCATTTCGGAGAGATGGCAGGCCGAGGTTGCGGAGACCGTGTTCGAGACGGTCAATCTCGAAACGGATAAGGTACCGATTCTCAATACGTTAATAAACTTTCTCTTGTCCTACCAGAGAAAGAAAGCCGTAGCTCCGAACGTTATCATACCGTTCATTCTTTTTCTTCTTCTTTCCCCTCGCAGATAGAAAGTAAAAAGAAGTCGAAACAGAAACAAAGGTTCGACACGGACGAAAAAGGTAAACAACAAAGTATCGTTCTGTTTGTGCCCTTTGTGCTCGAAGCTGTTTTGCGAATCGTGGTACACAACAGCAGGTATAGTGGGCGAAGATCAGTCCATAAAAGACAATTCTTTTATATAAAGTTTCAGATTTTTCATTTTATATTTACGTGCATTACGTGTATGAACCTCTGATCAGCTGTATCGCGATTTACGGGTGACTCTGTATAAATGTGAACAAATTTAGTTTTGAATAATGGTAAAGTAATTCTCAGCGACTCCTCAAAACCGCCATTCGAGTGCAAAGGGTTAACGATGTATTTATAGTGTGAGTAAAGAGATATCATTGTAATTATAGTGATTTATTACAGGCTCGGATTGCATTCTGCAAGGTTATATCAAAAAGTTAGGTGGCCCTTTCGCCAGTGCGTGGCAGACGCGCTATGCGAAATTATATCCCAATCGATTAGAATTGTATCCTGAATCCACGGTGAAGCCAGAACTCGTTTTTCTTGATCAGGTAAACCTTTTTTTCCTTCCAAAATGAGACTCGCTTACTAGTCTTTTTATACAACATTAAAAGAACAATTTACAAGGTAGAGGTAATTATTTATATTAGGGGCTTCCTCACCGATTTTGATGACCTTGAAATATGTTGTCAAGGTCATCATTCTGAACAACTTTTTCCTATACATGTTACCGCCGCTCAGCTTTAGTTTCCGAAATATTCGCAAAAAAGTTTCAACATCTCAAAAAGTGATCGGAGTAGGTGTGTGTAGGACTGTGTAAAATAATATTTCAAATAGTTGACAGTAACTTATATTTTTATGATATTTTGTTGCCTGTAATGTTATTACGATATTGTAGTCTGTTTATCAACATGTTACATATTCGTAATTAAACTACAAATAATACTTTTCTAACTATTATAGCTTCTCATGTTAAAAATTATAATTTATAATATTAACTACTTGCTCAACTTATTTTCATTGTAAGGAAATATTTGAAATACAAAATAAAAATATTTCATTTTATCTATCTGGTTTTCAAAATAAAAATATTTGATTTAAATTAGTATCTTCTTTGAACCACATTAAATTATACTATATACCAAATCATTAATGATCGTTAATATACGTTGCAAAATATGATAGAAAACCTTGTATCCAATGTTCCACATGCGAATACTAATCCTACATTATAAAATACTAATGTAAAGTGTACTTACTTCTGAATCTTCTGTACCTCCGTCGGATCCAGAGCACACAATTATTGATTCACGAGAATAGGTCCGAATAATTGAACAACAATCACTAAACAACACACCCAACACACACGCACAACACATTTTATAAAATCGTGACAACGAACGAGAAGATGTCACTCCGACCACGAATAAAATAATACTGCGATTTTAACAATGATCCCCTCCACGTAGGTGGTACGGTCAGGTTATCCTAGGCAGGTTAGACGCTGAGGGTCTATAAACACTAGATACAAAACCAAGGTAAAAAAATTATGGCGGGGCGCCGACCCTATATATTTCCCGGAATTCCCTGTTTTCGTATCACGCGTCCGTGGGAGGGGAACGGTTAAAATCGCAGTATTATTTTATTCGTGGTCGGAGTAACATCTCGTCTGCTGTCACGATTTCGTTAAGTGTGTTGTGTGTGTGTGTGTTATTTAGTGATTATTGTTCAATTATTTGGACCTATTCTCGTGAGTGAATAATTGTGTGCTGTGGATCCGACGGAAGTACAGAAGATTCAGAAGTAAGTACACTTTACATTAGTACTTTATAATGTAGTTTGTAGTACATTAGTATTACATTTTATTATTCGTATGTAGAATATTGGATGCAAGGTTTTCTTTCATATTTTGCAACTTCAATGTCCCTTTAACACTAGATTTGCAAAGCACTAAAACTGACTACTTAACATTATTTGGTAATTAGTTTCATTAGGGGCTTCTTCACCGATTTTGATGACCTTGACAACATATTTCAAGGTCATCAAAATCGGTGAGAAAGCCCCTAATGTAAATAATTACCAAGGTAGATCACCTAGTAAGAGAGCTTAGAACGTCTTTCTTATTTTTAATTAGATAAGAACATTTCTGGGGAAGATCGATTAAGTCATTAAAGATTATAACATTATAACATTCTAAACTCTAATTTACCGGGTGACTTAACCTGTATGTTGTAGATTATTTAATACTAAATTACAATGAACATATTGAATTTTCAGGTGGAAGAAGTCAGCGCGGATCTTCAACATGTAAAAGGGGAACAGTGCATTATCGTCCGCAAAAAAGATGTAAAAATAGTGCTCACAAATCCCGTAAGTAATGTATTCCCCTAATGTGCCTACTTTCTCAAAGATTTTCCTTGGGTCAATTCATTACAATCTAGCCTGTCCAGTGTGTGTAAATAAAACGTACCCTAACTGTGAGGGAAAAATTACAAAATTGATAGAGAGTAGAATACATAGAGAATAAAAACGTAATCATTCAAATTAAAAAAACAAACAAAGTACGTAGTGTATTACATACTATGCAGACTAGCCTTTGTTAGCGGACCGGTACAGTAAACTCAGGATGTTTATTGGATTACTCTTCAAACTATAAACATAGTTGGCACATTTGACCGAGAATCGCATTCTTTCAGGACGAAATCAGTTTAAAGGAGTGGGCGGTATCGTTAAGATCTGCGCACAAGTATTCTATGGAAATGTTAGGCAACATGGCGAAGAAGGCTGGTAAAATCTACGGGACGAACGGTAACTAGCCCAATGCTGATACCTGTGTGCCGTTGTCATACTCCAGCCCCACTGCCTACCAGCAGCAACTTTTTTTATACTGAGAATCAACACGAGAGAGAGAGACCATTGAAGAATATCTCCAACGAGGATATGGCAATCGGTTGGCGATTGTCCGCAACCGCGAACCAAAAGCATCTAGGTCTCGACGAAACAGCTCCAAAGAAACTCCCTTTGAACGGCGGGTAGCGTCGCGCTGTATAGAGACTCTAGGAAGTAGTGTCGTACGAATCGTCACGTCGTTATATTTGTACGTTAGTTGTATGTGCAATGTGACGTAGGAATTAGCAATTGATCAATGCCCATCAGTATACACTCCCACCAAAACTCGAAATTCGCACCGTGTACACGCGTTACATACAACATGAACAAATACACAGCCATACACACACTCCAGACAGAAACACGCAGGTGACACGAAAACGCAACCAGTAGTATATTATTGTTATATCGATACGAAGTATACCCTGGCCCCGATTATACTTCTCCACCGTTTTATACCGTTCGTTTACTTAATTTATTTACTAATGCAGGACGATTTTATATTGTGGTTACGTATTAGTAACATGCGCGCAAATTCGTTTATTTATTGTGTTGAGAGAAATGAGAGAACGAGAGGGAGAGAGAGAAAGAGAGAGAGAGCGAGAGAACGAGAGTGTAATAGAGAGAGAAAGAGAAGAAACATAAGAGAAAGAGAGAAGAGCTCGAACAGTTTGTACATTGTCGGTAGCCAACCGAAGATGGTTATAATAATTGTATACGCTCGAGTAGGTACTGGCGAGTTCGCTCCGGCAATAAAATTGTGCGACGAACGCAGCTCTTGTATTAATATTTCTTTATTCCACTCGGTCCTGTATTCGAAATGAGAAACAAGAAACGTGAGAAATCTGATATTTTCTGATAAACGGTCGTTATCCTTGCTTCTTCTGCACAGCGATCATAATGGAGCGCATTATGTCTTGGAAAATTTTCCATGACCAGACATTGTAATATCGCAGTGCATCTTGTGGAACGGAAATATCTCTGAAACTGTTTTAACGACTCATTCCGTTATCACTATGCAGGATGTCAAGCATAAAATATTGCAAGCTATTTTGGACGACTAAATTACCTGCTTTTATTGACAATAAAAATTGTTATCGAGATCATTCTCGGAGTCATTCGACGGTGAGAAATTATGACTATCGGATCCTAACAAATGTCTAAGGGAAAAGAAGAATATTAAAGTTATCGGTAACTCTTAATTCTTCACTAAAGAATTAATTACTTAATTCTTCTTTCTTTGTCTAAATGAAGCTAATCGTCGTCATCTGTATTGCCATCTGAATGTTCACTCAATTCATTGTAAAAGATAAACTCGTAAAAGTAAAAGGACAACTCATAATTAATATGTACTAACTTTCATATACTTGGTCTAGCATAATTTAAATTGGTGACCATTTTTGAGGTAGCCATAACGATCGTGTTTATGATCATAAAAACCGTGGAATTTCGCTGCCATATTTTTGTATAACAAACGTACCCTTTATCATTAGTTGTTGATTATTCTAACAGAAAATGAGTCCCCAGCTGTTGATTGTATACTCTTCCCATGTTAAACTGTTCTTGGAAGTTCCTCTACATTGGGTAAGTACAATGATTTTTATTTTAATAAAATAGTTTACCTCGCGGTAGTGGAGATAATTCCGTGACGTTTGTCATCCAGGCCTTGGCGACATATATAGAGAAATTCAATACAATAACACCGTACTCCACGGCTTCATTTGTTCCAAATTTCCCTTAGAAACAGAGCCAATTGAGGATTCACATTGGCAGATTTCAATCTTCTTTCCAAAGCCTCGAAGTCGACTCTTTCCAACCACGATGGAGGGTCCATCTCTTTATGCGGGAGCGGACATAGCAATCGTTCCACTGCGGCGCAAAAACCGCACCAACTTCTGAAATTTAGCGACTCCTTGACTTCACCAATCACAGATTTCAAGTACGCTTCTTGTTCTGCGGTCACGGGCTTTCCAATGACGTCCTGCAGAGCCTCGCAAATGTCGCCGGGTAAAATGCATCTGGTAGTCCGTAGCGCTTCTTCTTGAAATTTGTTGAAAGCTCTGCCAAAGATCAGCTTTCTTCCGGAGGAGATGAAAACGTGTTTGCTGAGGTAATCTAATACTGTTAAATCTGAAAGAAATTAAGCGACAAGACATTTATTTCGTAAAGCTGAACAAAAAGTGGAATCTTCGGGTATAATTTGTTTGTAATATATAATGATCACACTTGCCGCGCAGACTCTCGCTATCGAGAATTTCGAAGCGAGCCACTTGTCGGGAAAATACTCTGGGCGTGTTCGCCATTTTGGAGTTCAAAGATCCTTGGTGTCCTCTAGCGCGTGGATAACTTTCGCCTTTAGCTCGCAGAGCTTCTTCCAGCGCAAGCCTTCTCTAGTGTTACAGAAAACCATTGAATCAAAACAACTGTGTACGTATATATCTAATAACTGTATATTTTTGTAGCCGTTTCTAAAAACAACTACTTTTCACACTGTTAATTATCATTGATTTATTGACGAATAGTCACGCACTAGTTCCTTAATATTACGCTAACATATTCTTGATGTTTTTCTAAAAGATTTCATGAATTCTGTATCTTCTCACCTTCAGTGAGAATTCTGCTTCCACTTTATCTCGATCTAGTTCTCGAAATAAGTGTTTCAAAATGTCTGGTTCGATGAAACTAACGGGCAGCGTGGAAGGCGCAGCGGCCAATGCAGTTATCTTTTTCGGAGTCGACGAGGGATTTTCTGCGTCGCCGTTTGTTGTATGAACTCTAGAATGAAAACAAAAGAAACGGTTCGTTATTCTCCGCGATTCGAACATCCTCTAACCATGAGAGAATACAATTTGTTTTGACTAACGAAGTCCTGCGAGAACCATCCCCTATGTGCGATATTTGAGTTTCGGTTGGCTCTAACAGGTCGTGGACTTCTGTGTGTTGTCTATAAGCTGAACCGCTGCGGTTTTTCCCTTTACGCAACCGTTTTCCTCGCCGTCGAATCACTGCCAGATCCTTGTTTCCTCTTCCTGGGCTGACCTCTTCTGCGACTCTACTCGAGTCCTTGGCAGATATGCAGGGCGAGTCAATTAACTGCACTAGCAAAATTGACTCATTAATTACTTGTCAATAAATGTTCCAAACGAGAGTTGTTTGGTATCGAGTGGAACAATAGTATGTGATCATTCCCAATTACTCAGATTCTAAACGTATAATTAAGAAGTAATTGTTATATAAACATTTCTAGTATATAACCAATCTTGCTTGGAATTTTAAAACAATTTCTACCGGTTCATAAATGTCTTCGCATGGGCTCGGAGGTGGTGCATCAGCTGACGGCTTAGGCGAATGCAGTCGGTGTCGAAGTGGTGATTTTGGCACCACTATTTTTGCTTTTCGAGAAGTCGGAGGTGGTTCTAAAGTCAGAGCATGCCAAGTGAAAGTTTCATTTTCCTGGAAGCATAGAAAAGTTTTGAGTCGTCGTTCTGCTACAACTTGGCATTTGTTAATTATTAATTACTCTACGTCCTACATAGGTCCTAAAAGCAATGCTCCCCCTGTAAAATCAACTTATCATTATTTATTATCATTCCATATTGTTGAGATTAACCCTATTATGTATTCAAACCTTCGCGGGCTACGTAAGTAGGACGTGTATTGCTGCGCATGCGCAGCATCGTTTCTTGCCTTCGCCCTCGTGTGTGCGCACTTTTATATCACTTCTCGAATTATCAGTAATTTCCCAATTATCAGTCATTTGTATTTTACCTAATTTACACGTTACCGCGCCTACACATATTATAACTGGTTCTCTTCGCAACACATTGACTCTATACACTTCATAGACGTGACTGAAAGATCTGTATTACGACTTGTGTTTATGTACAACCCTATGTTTACATGCTCCTCTTGTGTTTACAACCTTGAATCAGAGAGAATACTCTCTGCTTGAACTAATACTTCCAACTTCTCTGTGTCGGTAGCGAAATAACATGGACCGTTAATAAACAATACAAGATGATTTTACAGGGAAAGGATTGCTTACAGGATCCACGTCAATTAGACATTTTTTACTCCCCATTCGGCTACTCTAAGTATCAGACCTTTCTTTTATCAGCTTGTATACATAGTTCAGGTATTCTCACAATCGATGCTCAAAATTTGACTTTGCATAAAGCCACGCAAGTTGACCGACTACAAACCATCTGTTTTTTGGAGTTTGCTCTGAGGTCCAAAATCAGCGTGGTGCGTTCTTGCGGATTACAGGTGGCCAGTATCTCATCTTGTAGTCTATTTGTCAATGCAGGTCCACTGGCAAGCGTGGGTGCAGGTGTTAACGGTCTGGAATCTGTCTCGGTATATTTGCGAAATAGTTCCTCGGGGACGGTGGCGGTGTCAGCGTTAATCGCATCTATATTTTCGGCAGGACCGGCCGTGTCCGCAGTGCCGGCAGCCACAGCTATACTTGCCCTAATCATGTCCATTTCTTCCGGCAGCAGAAGCGCCTTCCCTTCTGTCGCCTAAGAAACAAATGCACCGTCAGTCTCTACTAATCGTACCTTATGCACAGGAGTCAATTTTTCCCAAAAAAAGTACGGTTAAGTACAGTCAAGTTCAGTAATATTCAGCAAGTAAAAAATACGAATCACCGTCGGTAAAAGGTTGAAGGAACTTGAAGGACGTGGTAAGTCAGACGAAAATGGAAATAAAGAAGAGATGTGCAGCGATGAGGAAAATATAGTACGGAAACAAAGGAGGAAATAATTAAATTAGAAAAAAAAGATGAACCGGAGGGAAGGAAGCGATAGATGAGAAACTATAGATAGCCGAGAGAGGAAGTTGAAAGCGTTCGAGCTGAAGAGAAGAATGGAAGGAGACGGAGGAAAGCATTCATTATTGTATCACACAAAGACAGTCCGCATAGTGTTAAACTGAGACTTCTTACCCATGAATCCTTAGCTCGTCGGAGAACCTCTTTGGCTTCACAGTCAGCTGGGTGATTACACAGTACGGAACAACCATAAGGGTAAGGATTGAAGATACCAGAAAATGGTCGAAGTATAATAGGCGCTGGTTTAGTAGTTCCTGAAAGTTCTACACGCTGAAATGGAAAATACCTCCAGATTTTTTCGAACTACTGCTTGTGATGGGTATAAAAATCTCTTGTTTCTTGATTAATTAAGGTTTATGTGTAATAAACATAGAAAAGAAACATCGTACATCAAATTGTTTCGTTGTTTTAAATAATGTTTGGAAAATACCTTAATTTTAGGGCGATCTACCGGCCGAGTACGCGCTTCCATTAATCCTGTGGCACTTGCGATCTTCGACATTATTCTTTTCGATTGTTCAAATTATTGCCGCTCTACCGTGTGTCCTGAAAATTACTGTCAGCACCAACAAAGTAGTACCGAATCTCCTTGGCGGCGCGTTGCTACGCGTACGCGATTGGTCGATAGAACCCAACGGGAGTTGGGTGCATTTTGGAATCACTATATCGATAGTGGTATACAGTGAATAATCAAAATATTAGAACCACTCGCATTACCCGACGATTTTACACTGAAACAATCATCTTTTTAATGGAAGCCTAGCTGTAAATCATTTTTATTTAACAGAAATTTACAAATGCGCATTTAGCAGCAGTGTAGCAGACGTTAAAAAACGAAGTGCTGTGGGTCTAATTATTTAATCGTCCACTGTACTACTATATGTGCGCTGTTGAATAATAGAACTATGTTCTGTAACTCACTGTAAGTGAGATTTCTGCAATAGAGTGAGCGATTTCATGATATTTAAAAATGTATAAAAATATCTTTCAAAATGTGTATTACGTTTTGATCATAATCCAACAGGACGCTAGTACCATGCTGGAAGACCCAACGAAGACATTTTTGGCAAGGACTAACAGCTTTAATTCGTAATGAGAATCCAACTTAATTATTCATGGTTGGCTGGTCCTCACAGCCGAACCGTTTTACGAAGAGAGTGAACGGGTTTTGTTAGAAGCGAGGAGGATAGAACAGTGGTAAATTTCCGGTAACATGCAACAATCTGAGCGTGCAAAATTATTGTTACCCCCCTCCCCCTCCCGTGGCTCTTCATGCGCTGTAAACTCCTTCTACGTGTGACTGCTTATTAACATATCGCTGTTAACTGCGCTGATAGTGGTAATATTTGGATTCTTGCGTTCCACACACGTGGACGTTAATGCCACTATGCTCAATTACACAACTTCCTAGACAACGAGCTCGGACTAAAAACGGATACCAAGTGTTGTAGCTGCTATAGCCCCTCCTCCCCCTGAATCCGCCATTGCCGCTCCTTCGGGTAGTAACATGAACTGCGAACACGCTAAACTACGAATAACAAAATTTTACAGATGTTTGCATTTGTGACTTTTTGGACCAGAAAAGTCTCTTCAGGTAAACTCAGACGCTGTAATTAAAAAAGATCCTCGATAAAAATTAACGACGAATAACAGAAGTGGAGGCATAAAGATTACACAGAGTGGAAAGGGAGCAAACTTTCAAAATGCAAAAGATTTATTTAAGACGGGAATCTCAATTTCCCGAGAATTAGAAATTTAGCGTTCAAATACTTTTTGGGATCGCTATACGTTCTTTACTTGGCATAAACCAACACTTATATAATAGAACCTTTGTTACAGGTCCTCGTTACTAAGCTACCAAGGCAACTGCGTTAATTTCTGCGGATGAAAAAATTGATCTAGCTTCGGTTAAGCGGTGGAACAGCTTTCGGGGTCGAGGTTTGTTCAGCTTAGCATAATGGGAGTCAGTGTACGGTAATTATTCAACGACATCCGTCGTTACTCCTGTTTCGAGCGAGAATCGGTCAAGTCTGGTTGCGGACACGGAATTCTCGATTCCGCTCCGCGGCGCAACAAATGCAAATGAAACTTTCTTCCTCGCAGACGCGTGTCCTGGCATTACTCGTGCCAAGGTCATTGATTCCTCGAGTAGTTCCGGCTTAGTATCTGGGCCAGGTTAACCGATCCAACAGAGTTGCCAGCATCGACCGGAATACCATCGCGAACCACGCGACGACGCACACGTTTTGATACGAGTGTTCGCGCCTGTCCGATAACTAGAAGAATCGGTTACGTGTCCCCAGTCGTACACACGACCGCGCTTTCGTAGTGGTTTGCGAATCATTGTTCGCATGTAGTAAGCACGTCGCGCAGCAGGTCAATTTTTCGAAGAACTCTAGTAACCTCTAAAGTAATATTAATGAAGATATTTTGCGTGACGCACAAAATAGTTTTCCAATTGTAAAAGAAAAAGAATTGTTTTTACAGTTTCATCAAGTTTTGACGCTGCGGTACTATTTGCACAACTGATTGATTAATTATATTATCATGTCAATTATACCTGTTCTGTTTGCTTTGGATTTGTAAAGAAATAACTGTTTAGATACCGTCTCCCAGGAAAAAATTATTTGAGAGGTTTGCCCATTTTTGGATTAATGTTAGTGGTTGCAATACTTTCTGCCAAGATTTTCGCATTTACTACGGAAATATTGTGGATAAATAATAAAATATTTTGGCTGTACGATTAAGAGAGATCTAATTTTTATCCGTTCCCCCGGAAGTGTTCAGCAACGAGATACGATTCGACAAAAAGAACGCGATGAAAAAAAGAAATCACAACGGCTAAACTAGTAAAAGAATACAATGACCTAGTCACAAATTACAGAAAGTCTTCCTTAGAACCAGCACCGTGCTAAATAGCAATTACTGTATCGTTCAGACACTAATCACTAGGCTAAGGATCTTTATGCATAATACAAAATTGTCTGCATCAGTTGTGCGAAACAAAAGTTGTATAAAAATGTATTCCTTCTTTCAACAATTTTGATAAAATTCTAAACGACATAACTCGTAAATTCTGACGCTTTCACTGTCCCACATTTTACTCATATATTTTTGTTGCAAATGCATACAATTCGCAGTCTACATTGTTATTTATAACAATCAATTGTTAACGATGATAATATACTAAACGATCTAAACAAAAATATGGAAAAGTCTGGCATTATGGAACACATTGTTCAGCATATAGAACATATTGTTCACAATATTCTATAATGTGAAATCCAGGAGACCTTTTTATTGTATCCATAATAATAATTATTAAATCGTCTTGGGAATTAATTTTTTTTTCCTTAATTTTCAACAATATAGTGTTTTGAATCTAATTGTTATACAGACAATATCAAAACAAGCATTGTTACATTGTACAAAATAAAAAACCACTTAATATGAAATATTTAAATATTACTTTGAAGTCTCCATTGAAATATAGCGTGCAGAGTTTGCCGAATTATTTTTGGAAAAATATACATCAAATTTGTATATTTAGAGCCCGTAATGAGTATATAATTTCACAGTTCCGATTTTGTGAATCATATCTGTTTGAACAATCGCTAGTCTAATAGTATGCAATTCAGTAATAATGACGCGTATGTTGAGAATAGCCTTAGCATCATCAGTGATGCGAACGTACAATCTGATTAGCATGCAATTGTTAGAGGCTTAGACCATTTCTCTATCAAAAGACATAAATTATCAGTGTCAAAGCTTTTTTTGCAGAGGCGTATAAATAACGCCTGTGGTATAAAAAACCAATTCTTAATTGGCAAGAAAATATTCGTTGAGAGATTCGAATTCGACTGTTATTTATTTAACAAATCAGATCAGATAGAAGTCCGAGTCCCGTTTTCAGAAAAAACCTAGTTTAACACTAAACGTTCCACCACCACCGGTTCTAGATTTTTTATTTGACAATTTTTAAAACTATAAAGATGCTTTCATGAGCAATAATTCAATAAATATATTTAGTAGAGCTCGCGTTGCAATAAAAATTGCGGAAAATCTGTATAAATTAGATCTTGTCATTTTTACAAGGCAACAAGTAGCTGTTAGATTTATAAGCTCGGTACGTTCAGTGTTAAATCTATCTCGTGACATAAGAATTTTTGTAATTAATCCCACCCATTTGACAAAGAAAAAACGGTCCACTGCGCCGCGTAGACCAAGACCTTCAGGATGCCGCGCTACCGACAACCATCTCGTGTTCGGTGCGGGTGACGTCAGACGTGGCAGCAAGTCAGATGACGAGCCATGACTATGATCGTGCACGATGACGTTGGCAAGGCAAGAGAAGGCGACGATGTGGGCTCGAGAAGAGGAAAGGAACAACAGGAACTTGTTTCGTTGGTCTCCTCGTCGGCCAGTTCTTTCCAGCGCCTCGCAACGTCGACTTCGCGGTCGGTATGTCAACTGTGCTAGGAATGAACACTATTTCCATCCGCTCGCGACTTCCTTCTTATAAATGATCCGCGGGGAATGACAGTGACCCGGTTACCGGTTCTGCGCCGCTATCGTTCGCGCAAAATTGTTTCAAACGCCGAACGTTTCGTTTCCCTGTGATTTCATTCGTCTCGTTCCCAGGATGATTCATGTGCGCCCGGAAGATTAGCTACCTGAGGAAACCTGTCACTGATATTCCGCTTTTCGTCGCTTTAACGCGCGCGCTCGCACACACACACACGCACAACACGTGGATAAACCCGCATCGCTCTGCGAGCAAGTTAAGTATCTCGTTAACGGTTTCGATCTAATTTTCTGCTATTCGATACGCTGCTGCGATTCGACAGCTAAGCTGCTGAAAATTGTTAAAAAAAAAAGGACTCTGAAGGACATAAAATAGAGTTTGGAAAGTTGTTCAAAAAAGGATTCTGAAGGACATAAAATAGAGTTTGAACAGTATTGTTACCTGAACTTGTACCTTTCTCACCGTTACAATAAATTAAGTATTTGCGCTTCGCTGTAATATTTATTCTTGCAAGTAGTACCACCAGTAGAATTCTAATCGTAGTTAAGCAGATATTCTAATCGTCCGATGAAATATGAAAAGATTCCTCTGAGCCTCTTTCTTGCACCAAACACGTTGAACGCGTAATGCTCACTATTGCGACATCGTTATACTTATTATTAGGAGCTAACTCTCTTTTTTACGCCAACTGAGGAATCGTATTTCGCTTAATGGAGTATATATGGAGTATATGGAGTAGTTCAGAGTATATCTAACAACAAACGTGTGAAAAGTAGAGCTGCAAACTCTTTAATTTTCCTTAACCCTCGTGCGAACTTCAAACATTGTTGCACAAAAGATATTCCCATGGTTTTATTTATTTTCATTCTAAAGCTAAATTTTTCTACCGTCTTAGAATATTTTCATTTTAGTCATACGAAACTGATCCGATTGCCACATATAATATTTAAATGTAACCTGTTAGATACAAATTTTGTAATGTAACAAATATTTTGTAATACTTTTACAATAATGTCACAACAATCTCTAATGAGCACCACTCGAGTGCGAAGGGTTAATATCGCGTTTTATAATCGCAATCGCAGAGAAAAAAGATATTTCATAGTTCTCCAAATAGAAAATCAATCAATAAATTGAATTTAACCCTAACGGAGGTTAACAATCTAATAAGACAGAGATTGTTAACTGGACTGCAAAACTTCGTGCATAATAAAAATTTGCTATGTCAATTACAAGAAACGGGTATCGAATAAACATTGAATGTGAGTAACATCAATGCAATCCTACATGAATGACAAGAAACAATGGTGAAATGGAAATATGTTTCCACGTTTTCATAATAATATAACAGTATTGCCAAATTCTTCCGACGTCTTTCCAGTTTGGTGTTTCACGAAGAAACAATTTTCCATGTGTTATTAAGGTTGTTAATCGAAACAGAATTAATACGCATTAATAAGAAAAACCGGTTTCTTTCTATTTCTGAACTAAAGCGTACATCGGTGACATTACTGCGCCGAAGTGTAGCGTAACATGGTAGAACGTACACTGCCGATACCGATTCGGTGTATGTAGTTATTATCACAACGCGCCAGGTTTAGCGTGAACACTTGTTTCAATGAAGCCTGCGTCAGCACCTAATTCTGACCTTTTCGCTGACGTTATTCAGAACCATGAGTTTTCCCCGGCACGCTTGTTCCTGCCCTAAGTTGTTCTAACCAACGCAACGAGCCGCATAGATCGCGTGGATCGCATAGATCGGCGTCAGATCCATCTGACGGAAATCCATAAAGAGTTTCCACGTAATCGAAACTACCCAGTTAGCCAAATGCTGTTTCGAGCAAATTTTGTGTCACACTTTACGAGCAAAAGGCTTGTCCAATTTGGTTCGTATTTTGTATGAATTTGGCATCAAAACTTGTCGACAAATTCCTAGTCAAATTCGGAAACAGATGGATCGGAATTTGTACACAAAAGATGGTGATTTTCACGAAGGAACAGCAAATCAAAATATCGAAATTTTATTTTCAAAATGACACCTACTATTTGACGCAAAGAGCTTACCCGCTATCACTGGATTTTTGTAACTATTACAAGGAAACGATCAGTATATCAATATCTGGAAGGTCGTTACATTTTGCATTAGTTTTGGAATCATAGTGACTGAGGGTCCATTTATTAGATTGAAAGGACAGTGCAGAGGTGAGCTCTTTGCCTCAATGTAATGGACATGCTATTAGGATAAGTAACGTCGTTTCTCGATATTTATGTAAAATTTTATTTTCCTTAATATTTAGTATACATCAATTAATTATAGATTAACTTCACAGTATGCACACTACCATCTAAATGTTAATAAATTTCAGTCGTATGTAATTCGCGAGTAAGGTGGCAATATTTAACCAATCTGCAAAAACGACATTAATTGTGGGTAAAATAAATTCCGAAAAATAATAAATTAAAGATTTATTACCCCTTTATTAGGGGTATGAAACTTTACAACTTCTTGAGAATTGGAAATGTAGTGTTGAAATACTTTTGGATCCACTGTATATCTAGAAGGTAACACGCTTTAAGCTGGAATACTTTTTAATTAACAAACGATCGTAGAAAAGAAACTCATCAGTGTGGACAGATGAAAATAGCTTGGTTAAAAAATTAACCGCTGTTCGTTAAATCTGAAACAGTCGACTATACACGGCCTCGCAGTCTGACGCGATGCTGGGCGTCTCGTATCTTTTTATATTTCTCTTCGTTCTTCGTTTTGTTTACTAACCAATCATTGCGTCTGTAATGGTTATTATTAGCTCCAAATACAGGGTGTATCGAAAACTTCATCCGATTCAATGAACAGAATGAAATTCGTTCACCTGAAACTCCATTTTCCACAATATCAAGTTCGAATTAGATAAGATTTGTCATTTTCAGTGCCGCTATTACTATTCCTCGGGAACATCAATTCTTGGAAGACAAATAAATTGTAATGTTTTAATCTTGGTGGAAAAGTTCTCTGTCGAAAAATAGAGAAACCAGTTTCTCTATTTTCAAATAGAGAATCATTTTTAAATAGAGAAACCAATTTCTGTCTGTGACTTCTTCTATGAACCATATATAGTGATACGATAAAACGATGTTCCCTGGTTGGATAAACTATTCCCGAATTTACGTAACGCGCTAATTCGCCTACGATAACAAGAGTGACAGCGACGAATACATCGTAAGTTAATATGTGCACTTACTTATATGCGTATATACATTTCTGGCGATTGGAGAAACCATTTTGAAAAATGAGCGTACTATAAGAAGAAAAACCTGCAAAACCTTTTGTAAATAATAACTCCAAAAGAAATGATTAAGATGATCGACCGACACATAATTAATATGTTTACCAGTCATAGATTTTTAAACGTCTAATTAAATAGCCACCGGTACGTAACACACAATGTTAATATTTATTTAGGAAAGTTTAGAGATATTATGTAAAAGACGAACTCAGTGTAGATAAGCAGTTCGGTGACTCATGAGTGTTGCTTCATGATAAATATGTATCAAAACTTTGACGATGAGTCAAAATAATCTGGATGTTTAATAACGCGTGTTCTTTTCACTTTTTAAGTAAGCATTTCAATAACTTATTGCAGGGTCGCGCGATTCGAAAGATCCGAGAATAAGATCTCTATCTTTTCTTGAACTTTTGAATATGTTCTTGAGCCGCGAGCTTACCGCGCGGTCGAAAGATCCCACACTGTTATGTGCTTTTCAGAGACGAGTTTTGGACCGCAGAAGTTTTCACCGGAGTTCAAATGAAATTGCAAGCTGATGCTCGAAGGATTGACTTATGATGAGTGGTGCGCCCGGATGAGGTCTTCACCGGCCATAATTAAATGTCCATGGGTCGGTGGGACTTTCGTCCGTTTGCAAAACTCTCCGAATACGTCGGAGAAAAACGTTTTCATCGATAATATTAGATGTTTGAATAAATTTCCGTCGTTTACTAATTTGCTGTCGGAACTTTCAGGACTCGTTATTGAAAACTGGAGCTCCTCGATATATACAACTAGACTGCGGATCTTTGTGCAAAATAAAAAGTATTTGCGTTGATTGAAAGACACAGGAGTGAAATAAATATTTCTTTCTTCCTTTAGTTATTTTATTAAGCTAAAACCAATACGCTGGTGCCCTTAAATCTGTTTAATACGTCCACTGCTTTAATGCTTTTTAAATGAATAAAAATTTTTTTATGCTTTTTAAATGCATAAAATCCGCCGTCTATGTATAACATTATTGACATGGTCCTCAAACAAGCATCAAGTAGTTCCAATAATTCTAAAATTATAGGACAATCGATCAGCTGATTGATAAGATTGTATACAAAGAGTGAACCAGGTATAGCTCGCCGTTGCGCAAGAGTCAATAACCCGAAGCAAGACAATACAGAATGATAATCATGGTAATAAAGTAACAGAGGTGTGCTGGTACGGTAAGAAAGTAGTCTAAGACCAGACAATGGAACTATACTCGATTTGACATCGAACTGACGCATTATAAAATAATGGAACAGTCGAACTATTTGAAATGTAAAGATTTAGGGCGTTGTTTGATAGTGTTCATCGAAGCATAAAGAGTAAGTAGACACTGCGGATTTTATGAATTTATGACAAAAATTAGTAGGTGCAATTAAGTAGCAAATATATTGGAGAAATTTAAGGATAGTATTATATTATTTTCAATCTGCTAAACATAACAAGAAAGAAAACAAATTTCTATCTGACTCCAGTTCGTTGCAATTCAGTTAAAAAATTTTTATTTTGCATAAAGATTCGCAGTCTAGTTATTACTATCGAAAGTAACATATTGTTAATCATCGTATTGAAATGAACATTTCATAAGAAATAAGGAAAACTAATATCTACAGTGAGATCAAAGTTATTAGTACAAAATTAACGTGTTTATATTGAAACAATTTTTGTATTTAGGTACCACTCTGACTTTATTATTTAGGTACCACTCGAGTTAATCTAGAAACTTGGTTACTTTTTTCTAGGATTTTAAAAACATAATGTACAAATAATTTCTTAAAACCAGAGGGATGATTGGTGTAATCCAAAGTAACAATTTCTAATTTTTTGTATGATCAAACTAGGTCGGGTAAAAAAATTTGTGCAACACAAAGCAACCGTTGCTAATTTATTGTATGGTCAAGCTAGGTTGGTAAGACAATTTATGCAACACAAAGCAACCGTTGTTAATTTATTCTATGATCAAGCTAGGTTGGTAAGACAATTTGTGCAACGCAAAGAAACCGTTACTAATTTATTGTATGATTAAGCTGTTGGTGAGAAAATTTGTGAAACACAAAGCAACCGTTGTTAATTTATTGTATGGTCAAGCTAGGTTGGTAAGACAATTTGTACAACACAAAGCAACCGTTGCTAATTTATTGTATGATCAAGCTAGGTTGGTAAGACAATTTGTGCAACGCAAAGAAACCGTTACTAATTTATTGTATGGTCAAGCTAGGTTGGTAAGACAATTTATGCAACACAAAGCAACCGTTGTTAATTTATTCTATGATCAAGCTAGGTTGGTAAGACAATTTGTGCAACGCAAAGAAACCGTTACTAATTTATTGTATGATTAAGCTGTTGGTGAGAAAATTTGTGAAACACAAAGCAACCGTTGTTAATTTATTGTATGGTCAAGCTAGGTGAGGTAAGACAATCTAAGCTGCGCAGAGCAAGCATTGGTAATTTATGGTATGAATAGACTTAAATCAGGCAGAGGTAACTGGTGTACGATTTAATGCCCGTCCAACAACCGATACCGCTGAAATCTGCAGAGAAATGGAATAACACCGTTCCATTGGAACACGCGGCCATCACGCGGCGGCCGACTGAAGATTATTCGCAAATGCGAACGGACTCTACCACTCGTCAGATATACCTCTCGTTCGAACTGATAATTTGGTTATTCATTTGTCGTCTGTAAGACGATTCTCATCTCCGACAGCTGTTTGTACGTCGGGGTCGCCAGTGCCCCATTCGAACAGCGACAGACGCTCTGCACAAAGGTAAGTTGAAATTCTGCTTGTTCTCGCTGCAATGCGTTCAATCGTGGCACAATCGTCTCGCGTTACCTACACGACCAGGTAAATATCGTCGAGGTTAGCGAAACCACCTGCAAAAACCTATTGACGATGACGTTCTTCATGTTTACCGCTTACTGTTCGATAAATGACAATAGGGAGTCACGTCATTCTTCCTAGCCGTTGCGGGCGAGTATGCGGGTGTAGCATGAATTGGATTATCGATCGAAATACGGTGGAATGCGTTTAACAGTCGTGATTATCGAAATTTTCAGTTTCAATGTCATTCTGAAAAACGTCGGAACATTTATGTGTAGAGGAAACACGAAAACATCAAAAAAATTTCAGTGTGAGAATTGCTTTATGAACTTATTGTTGAAAGAAAACAATTAAAGAACAAATAATTTTTTATTTATTTAAATAAATTGGTAATCTTTTTCCATTCCTAGCAATTGATATAGAATTATTTTACAGTCTGTTGATTAATAATATTTCACGTATTACTTGTATCACATGTTTTAATTACTTGCTGATTTTACAGTGGCACGTGATATTTTATGTCAGTTATTAACTATTTCGTAGTAATCGCTTACATATATACGTACTTATAATACTTATATAATCATTTTACTAATATATATTTATGTATTTGAGATAAAAACAAATTATATTACACATACTACACTAAATATAACACTGGCACAGCCCGTGCAACAATTGACTGTTGATAAGAAGAAACACAGGCATGACAACAAGCGAGAAATATTGTTCTATCTACATCTTGAAATAAGAAAGACATAACTAACCACCAAAAGTGAGATAAATTCTCTCATACTCGTTTTATTTAATTCACAAAACCCTTCTATTTATGATAGATCTATAAAAAAGTCATAAATTAGTAAGTTGCAAATTAAATGAAATTGTACTGTGTTAATTGTAAGTTATGAATCAGGTAAGTTGCCAATACAACCACTTAAGAAATATTGCGTCCAAGGGGAAAGATATGTTTTTCCAAAAAGTAATTTTCAAAACTTGTTCTAGTATTTCAAGAAAAGAATTTATTTACAACGACTTATTATTTATTCAGGGTGATCGGTAACTGGTGGAAACAGGGTGATTCTGCATAAAAAAATAAGTCGAAAATGTAGAACAAAATTTGTTCACATGATGCTTTTTTTAAACGCCAAGCACGCGAACCTGACGCATTTTCAAAAAGTCGACTTTCTCCAAAACATTTACAGAAGGGATATTCTAAAATAGATTAGTGAACATCGTGAGCAATTCTATTGTTTTAATATTAGTTTTAAAAAATACATTCCAACGACTCTGTATTTAGCACAATTCGGGATAGGATATTGTCTAAGATAGTGCACACGACCTTTATGTATGCTATGACTAATTTTTGTGTCCTCAAATCCTAATAAAGCGTTTAGATTAATTTTATTCTTATCGTGTCTAGACGATTCTCGTAATTGGAAACGATAAGCAAAATGGTACAGATTCCATCCCTACTTTCATATATGTAATTAGCACGAGACTGATTGAATAATCACTTAGCAATGTTCTTGAAAACGGAAGAATATTCTGTATAGTCTTATCATTAGACTCCGGATCTGTATGCAAAATGAAACTTGTCTAACGATAACCTAACTGTAAGAAGCAGAAGTTATAAAAAAATAATATAAAAGTGTCCTTAAATTCTCGTAATGTCTTTGAATTTTATCACAAATGCATAAAATCCATAAATTACCGACCATGACATTAACAACATACTGGTTCAGACATTTAAAAAATTGAACACGATCTTATGGGACATTTTGTAGACACAATTTAATTTTTTCAAATGTTCCCGCATCAACAATAAGTTAAAATTCTCTACGATAGCAAAAATTAATTTTACTGTTTAGATACCCTCCGCACGAGAATGGAAATGATGAATAACAAAATGTCAATACCTACGAAAGAGGTGCCGGCGGATATACTAATTCAAACGGGAAGTCACACTGATTTAAAACAGAATGTTTTACCTGCGGAAAAATTAAAGAACGTTGCCGTTAACCATGAACGTCGCATCGAGCTCGAAAAGAAAGAAACAAAGAACAAGAGTGAGGACAAAATACAACAACAAAATCAGAACATCTCGTGTTGTAAACTGGAGAAACCGAGAACCGAAAATGTGAAACCGAAAAGTGCCGAAGTGGAGAAAATCAAACGAAAAATGGAGGACACATTAGTGAAGAAGGTGACTGATGATGCTATTACGAGTCAAACCAAATCACCAAAATGCAAAATGATCCCGATCGTCAAAGAATCGGTAAGTTCAATTTACATAATAACTCGTACAATCTGAATTTTGGCTTTTGCGTTTCATTCAATCAACGATCCCAATGTTTACAATACGCTATATTTATTGCTTGCTGTGATTCTAGAGAGTTATGTTTTCAATAATATTTTCAACACTTTAACGTCCGTGTCACTGTTATGATAAATTACCGTAGGAGAAAAAGAATTATGCAATCGTTTATTGAACCGGGAAGCGACTAATTCGGCCGTTGTTTCAAAATGTAGGAAAGTTAATAACGATAAAATGAAAGGAATCTTGACAATATAGAATGCCAGATGCATGATTGAAGCCTGCAGATAAAACTATTGCTTTGTTAACTATGCAAACAAATCATATTTTATAAAAATATCTAAAAAAAAGACTGCGTACTAACTGACGAATACAATTAAACAAATAAGGAGAATTAGTTGCATAATGCATATTATTCTAGCACTAATGATACGTACAATTAAAGTAAATCTGAAATAAAATATAATGTTCAATAAATTTAATTAAGAAACTAGATGGACATAAAAATAATTGTAACAAATATTTACATGATTGAAAATCAGAGTTGTCTCGAATTCAGAACTGCGTCCCTTCATAATTCTAAAGTGCTGAGCAGAAGGTTCAAAGCCCCCCACTCTGTGGCCAGATCCTCCAGGACAAAGTCCCAATTCTTTTAGGCCAAGCAACTTCCGGTTGCTCGCTCGCATGTTTTAGGTCATCATTCTCTCTCTCTCTCTCTCTCTCTCTCTCTCTCTCTCTCTCTACCATAAAACAGCCCTGTGCCGACCGATAGCCGAGTCGACAGTTTTGTTTAGTCTCAAGCATCCCCAAGACCTCACGCTGGTCAATACCCTGCCATAAATCCTTCGAAAGCTGAAAGTCGCGGTCACCTCGGCTCCGGCAAAGCATTTATTTTGGACACTAACGGAGCGACTCTAAGAAATATAAATAAATTATTAATGTTTTGGAGGCTTGAGTACAAAAAACGCGAGAACTATGCTGAACCAATAGAGAAAGAAGTGAAGACGGAAAAGTGAAGGCGGCAAAAGGAGAGGGTGGCGAGAACAAGAAAACATAACAAAAATAACATTTAAAAAAATGGAAAAATAATTTCCTCCCCGGCGGGGAATCGAACCCCGGTCTCCCGCGTGACAGGCGGGGATACTGACCACTATACTACCGAGGAGTTACAAAAGTTTGTTAGTTAACATTATTATTTAAATAAATAATGTGGGTAATTGGGGTTTATAGAGTATATATAGGGGGGGGGGGTGTTATAACCACCAGTATTTTTTGGTGTCTTGTCGGTGTTTATCGCTTAAGTCTACACTATGGGATACTAACCACTATAATATCGAGGAGTCGGACGCTTACTTAATTTTATTAATCCTATATCTAAGTAGTCTTTTTGGATGCTTTGGTTTCGGTGGGGAAATTGCGTAACTTAATCTAGCTTATGCCTAATAAAATTTATGAACATATTTACACGCTTGCATACCTATACATACATACATACATACATACATATATATCCATGTACTCTACATACAACGCGGTCACACACATACAATAAAATTAAAGATAAGGAATTCTATAAAGTTAAGGTGAGTGGATAGGGCACGTTTCGATTATTATAATTGGATTACGGTATTTACATTATTGGCGCTAGTTTCTTAAAAACTACTTAATTATTAGGTGTCTGATGCATCTAGCCACCAGTACTTTTCGGTGTCGTCTTTGTAGTTGTTTCCTAAGTCATATTTTGTCAGTTTGTAACGGAATCTCATTTCTGTATCGTCGAATCTGATGTCGCTGTTGTATGTAATTTTTTTATTGTAATTTTTTCTGTTGTAATGGTAGAGTATTGGTTGGTTGTTAGTGTTCTGTATGAGTCCTATGCTGTTGAAGTATATGAATGATTCCGGCGGGGTGTATCCTGTTTGTCTGGTTTTTTCAAAATATTGCGGGTTGGGGTAGACGGAGCTTTGTATGAGATTGTTGTTGTCTATGTTTCGTATGTTCGCCCAATGATTTCTAATTAATTTTAACATGAATAAGTCTATGCGAATGATTTCCGCTCTTTCTAGCAGTTTATGATTGCTTACTTTTTTGGTGTAATTCGATTCCGGTGTTCTATAAGCGTTTAGGCAGGCTCTTAGGCATTTGCGTTCGAACATTCGTATCTTCTCCATCGTGCTCGCGCTGATGTTAAACCAGATTGGGATACCGTATGTTATAATGGGCCGTATCAGCAGTTTATAACATAATATTTTTACTTTATTGTTAAGCTCTTTGGAGTAGAACATGAGTTTGTTCGCCGCAAATGCCTTTTGCGCTTTGTCAATTTGAATATTTACATGATCGTTGAAGTTCAGTCTAAAATCCAAATGTACTCCTAAATAGCGGACCACCTGTTTGTGTGGGATTTTTATGTTAATATCGTTGCCGTCATGTAATTGAAAGTGTTTTGAGTGCGTTCGTACGTCGTTGTTCGCGTCTGATATATTTGAAATGTATGGTCTAAATAGTATGGTTTCACATTTATTTATGTTTATTTTTAGTCTCCAAGTATGGAAATAGTCCTGAATTTTGTTGAATATGTCCTGTAGTTGTGTTTTCAGTCTAGATGGGTTTTCGTCGCTGGTGTATATTAGGAGGTCGTCCGCGTATGCGATGGCTCCTTTATTGTTATCGCTATTTAGGTCGTACATTTGTAACAAGTCGCTCATGTACAGGCTAAACAGGACTGGGGAGTTGACGGTACCCTGTTGCAATCCATTTTTGACTCTGAATATTTTGGATGAGGTGTTGTGACCTTCGGTGACATAGAATTTTTTATCGTGCACCATGTCCCATATCATTTTTACGAGGTGCATTGGAAAATTCTTTTTATTTAGTTTGAAAAAAAGTCCATCCAGCCTAACTGTATCGAAAACCTTTTCTAAATCTATGAATACTGCACCGACGCAGTCACCGGCGTTTCTGGCCCAACATATGTCAGATGTGAATTTGGTGATGGCGTGAATGGTTGAGTGTTTGAATCGGTATCCAAATTGGGTATCGGGTATTAAACTATTGTCTGTGCAAAAGGAATTTATTGCTTTGTTTATCGTGACTTCAAATAGTTTACTTATGTTGGGCAGGAGGCTGATTGGCCGGTAACTGGACGGGTCACTGCTGTTTTTCCCTTTCTTTTTTATGGCTATCAGTTTAGCAGTTTTCCAAGCTGTTGGAAAGTACGTCCTGTTCAAGCAGTTGTTAAAAATTATGCTGTAGTTGTAGATGTATAGAGAGGGTAGGTGTTTCAAAACGATATTGGGTATATTGTCAAAGCTGGATGATTTTTTACTATTTAGTTTTTTAAGTGTAAAGGCAAGGTCGTATACCGAGGTGAAATAGTTAGGTGGGATTGTGTTGGTGTTTGGATTTTCGGCTCTGTTTGTGTTTGAAAATGTGCAGACTGTTCTGTCGTTGTGTCTGTCTTCGTCTATTTCGGATTTTATCGTGTTTACTTTCTGTGTAATTATGTTCGTTAATTGTGGTTTTCCCATATGGTCGTTTTGTGTATGGGCTTTTTCAAAGTGTGCGCCTAATACGTTTAATTTGTCGTTTATGTCTTGTATTTGAAGGTTGCCGTCATCGTCTATCTGTATGTTGTTTCGGTCTATACCAGTGTTTGTGATGAATTGTGATGTTTGTGATTTTATTTTTCCAGTAGTTGCTTACAGAATCATGGAAGGCTTTCTTGTGATTTCGTATCTTACCTTCTTCAGTGCGTATTTGAGTAAGGATATTTGTAAGTCATTTGTAGGGGTGTAATTGTTTATCGAGGTCAGTCTGTTTATTCTTGTTATGAGTGAGCTTTTAAGTTTTCTGAGGTTCTTTATGGCTGGGGTAATGTACCTGTCTGTCGAGTTATAGTCATTTGTGATGCGAGGTATTGTCCGGTCTATGGCAGTATTAATGTTTTCGTTTAGTTTCTCTATGTAATTGTCTATTTCTTCGATTGTCAAGTTTCTTTTGTTGGGTATGTCTGTGTCGTCAATTTCCATTAGGCAGGTTTTAAACTCGTGCCAGTCAGCTTTGTTGAAGTTATATTTAAAGATCGGGTTTGGTTCGTCAATTTCCATGGGTTCGTCGGTGTTGAGGGAGATTGTCATTTCAACTGCTCTGTGGTCACTGTCGTAGTCGTGTGATTCTAATCTACCAGGAGTGGGGAGGTTGTGAAATTTTATTCTGCTATCTGCTAGACAAATGTCGATAAAAGCGCCACTTTTCGGAAAGGATGGGACTAGTGTGTTTAATAATGAAATTTTATATTGGATTTGGTTTTGGTGTAGCCAGTGTTTTAATGAGATTCCTCTTTTATTGTCTATGGGGTTGTGCCAGTCTGCGTGTTTAGCATTTAGGTCGCCTGCTATTAAAAAGTAGTTGTTTGTGTTTTGTAAGTCTAATTTTTCGAAAATCATTTTAAGCTCTGCCATGAACTCTTCCTTGCAACTACTGGTGGCGTACGCTGCTACTAGGAATACATTATTTTGCTGAATTCTTAGATTTATGATAGTGGTTTCGACTGTCGTAGATTCCAGATAGCTTGGCTGGATGCGCTTGAATTTCATATTATTTTTTATTAGGATGCCAGTTCCCCCAGCCTGTTTAGCATTTGGCCTGTCGTTTCTAAGAAACGTGTAATTTTTGAAATTAACGCGGTGCCGGCCGTTTAACTTTGTTTCGCAGAGAAGAACCACGTCCGGGTCGTGAACTGCGAGAAAGTCTGCGAGGGATGATCTACGCTCGTTTGTGATTAACGAGTTAACATTTATCTCTATGATTTTTATGGTATGGTGGGGTATTAGTCCGCTCGGGTTATTTTGCCTGGTATTATTGGTCGCGTTAGTAGCCATTTAAATTTCTATTTCTAAAGCGTCGGCTATTATGTTTATTCTATTGCTATTTGCTTGTATTTGTGTTAGGAGGCGTGAAGTTTGTGTATTTACCGTGGACTCTATAATTTGTTTGATTTGTTCTAGTAATGTGTGTGTGTTTTGTGTATTTTGGTTTGTCTGGTTATTAGAGGGCGGGTGTATTTGTTCTGTATGATCTGTTGGTGTTGATGTTTTTTGGGGGTTGTTTGAGAGGATTGAACTAAAGGATATTCCTGTTTTGACGAAGTTGCTTTTGATTATCTGTTTTCTATCTTTCTCTATTTGTATACTTTGTTTCCTTGCGTCTATTTTTTGTTTGAATTCTTTTAATTTTGGGCAGCCTCTGTAAGATGCAGGGTGACCAAAGTTTTTGCAATTTACACAGTAAGGTTTGTCTATGTTTTCTGCTCTATTTTTATCGTCTAAGGGGAGAAGTTTCCATTCGCCCGGGTTGTGTTTTTCGGCGCATTTCACGCATCTATAATCTAAATTACAGTTCGCTGCGGCGTGCCCTATCCTCTGGCATCTTCTGCATTGCACTTGGACCAATTTATTTAATCTATCCCAAGTGATTACAGAGTGCAACACTATTTTGATGTTTTTTAATTTTTCTATATTACTATCCGGTGATAGCTTGACTAAAAATATTGGCAAGTTTATATTGTTTTTTATGGAATTTCGGGTTTTAAATTTCGTTATGGCTAGGAAATTGAGACCTTCTATTTTCTGATTTATTGTGTTCGTTAAAATTTCTTCCGGATCGAAGTCGCCGTCTAGGTTTTTCAGTAAAACTACTTTACATTTTTCAGTTTTTGGGGTGTATGTAAAAAATTTGAAATTGTTATTTTTTAATATAATACATGTTTTTTTGTATTCTACTATGTTGTATGTTTGTAATATGTGTTTATTGTTGCCAATATTTTTTAGTGTGAAATTGTCTGTTATACCTGCGTTTTTTATTGTGGTGATAACGGATTTGGCGGCATGGTCGGTAATTGTGATGGGGGGCGGTTTTGCACTGTCGGCCTTCGGTTCGCTAGGTGTGTTTTGTCCAGCTGGTACTTGGGGTGTTCCGGCGGAGTTGGAGGTGGAGGTGAAGAGATGAGACGTGTCCCTCTTCTTCGCCGCGCCTGGGGTGTCCTCGTTCGTTCGGGGTCTTTTCTGACCTGCGATGGCTGCATCCTTCCGCTTCTTCTGGGCGACCGTCTCGTTTAATTGGGGGTAAAGTTCGTCTACCTCCAGCGCTGCGAATCGGTTCGCGCTGAAGAAGGAGGTGTCATGGTCACTCTTTTTATTCTTCTCACGCTCTTCTTCGAGTTGTTGCGATAACCTCTCTATTGTCCTGTTTAGGTTTTCTATTATTTTCAACAAATCGTCTTATTTTTTGCCATTCATGCTGCTGTTTCTGTCCTTGTCTTCCTCCTTTGGGTCTTGTGTGTTGGTGTTTGTAGTTTTTTTTATTTTACCCATGTCTGCTGTTCCTTGTGTAGGTTTTGTTTTGCCGTCTTTTTTTTGCGGGAGATTTGGAGTGGGGTTCGCGCGTTTTTATTGTTCCTTAGCAACTTGTTTATTAGGTGTGCTGTATTCACGTCGTCTGAACAACTGAATGTCTCGTTGCATTCTGCAATTCTCTTCAGCACGCTTGTAATTTTTATATTGACCTTTATTTTCGAATTATTTAATGCATTTGCCTCATCGGCACTAACCTGGTCCGGGTCACAGAAATCTACCTTTGCGGGGGCGCCCGCCCCTCCTTGGTCGGCGTTCACGATCTCTATTTTCTATTCTTCAATGAATTATGGTTGACAGCACAATTTCACCAATTTCACTAATTTTCAGTTTATTTACACCTCTCTTTGATCTTGCACAAGCACTGCGTTATTCTTTGCGTTGCGCTTGCACGCTTTCGGCACCGTATCTTTATTTTTTCTAAATGTGATTGATCGTTTGACTATCTGGGTTAGAGAGCTCTCTCGACACGTCTTGTCCCAACGACTGTTCGAGGGGTACTGGGATACTGACCACTATACTATCGAGGAATGGACGATGTTGTGATATTTATTATTTGTACAAGTAGTTGTTCCTTTTTTTTTTGGAAACACCAGAGGAATACTGACCCCTATACCAAGCAGGGAATGATGTTTGATATTTATAATATCTATGCAATATCATTGTTCATATTTGTAGGGACACTAACCAATGAGGACTATCCTTACTACTCGTTCCTCTAGGTTTGCAGAAAAGTTTGTTTGTGTTCTGTAATATGATCGCAGGACGGTCCCCTAATCTTCGGCGAGGCAGTACCGGGAAGGGCTAATTTATGGCACCCTCAAGTATTTGTGTCGCTTTCTCTGGGTCCTACAACGACGAAAGCCCAACTATCGTACAGTCCAAGTCAAAAAGATAGCGCATGTGTACCATCTATAATTTTACAGTGACAATACACAATTTTATGTTTGTAAAAAATAGAAGATTACGAGCTCAGAATACGCGGACCATTCGATATCAGTCACAATATCTCAAAGTTTCGTGTCTAACGAAACAAAACTGTTTTATACCGAGCGCAAAATGATAGTACGCTTGTAAATTAATAAAGACACATTTATTTAATACTAACCGTACCGCAACGAATGACCGGTTTCACATTTTTTATTTCATAATTACTGAAATTACAAAGGTGCTTCCATCAGAAATGATTAAATAAATTCCTTTCTTTAAGCACATGTATTGCTGTAAAAATTACGTGAAATGTACTATGTACATATGCATATGCATCTTCTGTGACAATAAGCGTACTACTATACATTTACTACACTACACTTTTATACAGTCTTCTTACACACAGTTTCCTTTTTTATCGCATTATAGTGTACTGTATACTACATACGTTTTGCACCGTAAAACAAAAGAGAACACCTTTCACTTTTATTAGTGTAAACGTTTTAACTATCCTGCGCGGTTTCCGTCACCTTTTTCGCACTTTCTACAAAACTATACTTTGGCTACTTGAACCCCCCATCCGGACACGTCTTATCCCGGCAAAGGTTGGAGGGATACTAACCACTAACCACTATGAGGCTCCAACGTCTTCTTATTAACACGGACACTAATTTTTGGGACAATAAATGATAATGTAATACAGGTAACCCTCCTATAACACGGTAGATAAGTTCCTAGAAAATACCGTGTTGTGTGAAACCGTGTTGTATGAGACCCAGAGCCAGTATAAAAAGGGGGGTTACATTCCGAAAACTTATTAAAAACAAATTTTTTTTCTAATTCTACATAAACAACTTACTTTTTATTAAAAATATAAATGTATGTACAACACAAAACAAAAAATATTATTTTAATTTAACGCAACTTTCATTTAATAAATTTCTTCGTCGTCACTGCTCAGTATAATCAACCGAGAACGTTTTTTCGATGGAATGATATCGCCTTCACTTTCAGAACTTTTTTCTTCATTCAAAGTTCTTGCAGCACTGTTACTTTGCTTGCTGGTTCTTACCAGGTCATTGTAAATTTCTCGGTATGGAGCTAGACAGTTTTGTAGCTCCCTTTTGAATTTTCGGCTTCTTTCAGCGGAAGGTCTGCATTCAAGAAAAATTACTTTTTTTTTTGTCAAAAATTGACACTTTTGTTTTCAGGCCACGGAGATGAAAAGAAATACTTTCTGCAACATTGTATCTTTAAGACGGCAAGCCTCGCCGCGGCTGTAGAAGTATAGTGTTGTACAAAGGTTTTTGCAATTTTCTTATTATGTTAGAGCGAAACCGTGTTATAGGATGCCGTGTTGTAGGAGGGTTTCCGTAATTTATGAATCGTGTTATAGCGAAACCGTGTTATAAGATGCCGTGTTGTAGGAGGGCTACCTGTATTTATATATATGAAGCAACTGTTGACGATTCGTAATTTTTTTTTAACTTTCACGGGGAACAATTAATTGCTACTTGATAATGGGTTTACAGGACGGACATCCAACAAATGTTGCTGTTCCACGAAAGTATCCCCCTTTGTCGAAGCCGCTGTTGAGTGTACGTCCTATTGTGTTGGCGACTCATTTAGTGCCTTCGTTACCGATTGAATTGTTCGAAGTACTCGTGGAAGCTATCGAAGTTGCAACTGAAAAACCGGTTGTATTGATGTACGAGCCTAGAAGCCACAGGCCAGTCGCGAAGGATGTCGTTGATATCGGTACGTTGACACTGCTATGAATAAAGCACTTTCGATTAGTATCCCTATAAGAAGTACGCATGGCCCGAATGTCCCATAATTTTAGCACACTCTGTATTTACTCCAGTTACTTGAAGAAGGTCCCTTTGAAATTTGATTTCGATCGAATGAAGTATTTATTTTTCACTAATAATTTTAATATTTATTAAGTGAAATCTTCTTTTAGCCATCTTGCCAGCAAGCGAAGGATGGGAAGACGGTGAACTTCTGCCCGCAAGTTTTTGCTTCCAGCACCATTTGAATAAAAATAATTCGCCGTGTGTTTACGCTGACGTGATCGTATCAACCGATCGTGCTCCACATGTCGAAGTAAAAATAAAACTTCAGTCGAAATAACAATTGGAAACATATAAACTTGTTAACATGTATATAATCAACTACAGGACATCATAGATCTTCGTGGACATCGATGTTCTCTGCCGGATCGAAAAAAGCAGATAGGAGCAGCTGCGTTGATATTCAATTATTTGTATAGTAGGGGCGAAAATCCGACCTTCTTTGGCAACACGCTGGGTTCGTATATTATTGAAAGCAATTATGTGTTAATAAGAGAATGATCTACAACAAAAATCGATTCTCAGATGCCGAGACACAAGTCGCAGCTTTGCAGATGGTAGCAGGGAAGCAAGCGGAAGTTGGAATTATAGAGTCGCCTGTTATTAAGGGCCAAAAGAATACACTTCCGGGAATCGACTCGGTTCAAATTTTAACAAGCCTGGGACCTTTACCGCCTTATCGCATCATGGTGAAAAGGACACTTTCAGGTATGTTGACAGCCGAATAAGTTCAAGGGGGTGCAGTAGTATTGAAACTTCAACAAATTAGTCTGACTTTTATTGTTGATCTTATAAGTATCTTTCTTTGTGTACAGTTTAACAAAAACCTTATACAAACTTAATTAAAATCTTCCCTGAAGGTACTATGTAATTGTCTATAAAATAAAACGCGAGCATCAATATCGCATCGAGGGAAAATGAATTAGAAATTATTAAAACAATTGTTTTATGTGTAACTTTCACAATTTTTGTCCGCATTCGTCCAATAGGTCCCGCTCTCTAGCCTTGGTTGCAGAGATTACTCGGCTCAAAAAAAATTTGCTTTCTTACCACTGTAAAAATTAATTGTATAATTTCAACATAAAACTAAGTGTAGAACGTATTAGTATATTTATCAAACCTTATCAATCTAACTTGGAAGAAACCAATGGTATTAGCTATTCAATACTGCTGGTACTCCCCTAAAAGTAATTGATAAATAAAATATTGCATCGTTCTCATGCTTCATTTCATACATACAATAAATGATATTTATTCGTTCAATTTACAGGTGATGTGATACAACAGATCACAAATTATCTGCTGAGTATACATCAAGACAAAGAATGGCTCGACAAATTTGCTTCATTTGGTGTTACAAGCTTCGCAAAGAATTCTACGAAATTTTATGATCAAACGGATGTAAAATCTGTAGTTACAAGTGTGCCATACTATTAAAATTTATTTTTTTTTACTAGATTACATAATAGATACACACAATCATATCATCCACTTTTTTTACATTTCATTACTTTTATACTCTCCGCAAGTTGAAAGTTTAATAAATACAATATTTTAATATTAATTTTCGATATACATATATAAATTATTCTAAATTATATTATATGCAAATTATATATCAAATAATTCGTAATAACAGTAGGTTGTGATATCAAACGCTTACAATTTGAAACTATGAACAACAATTCAAGGAATAGCTCAGAAGATTCGCCCCAGCTGCTTATTAACAAAGTGCAAATCGTTTTCATAAAACGTGATTTCTATTACTTTACTATGGAAGTAGTTATTTTGAGAATTTCCCAATGTATTTATGGTAAATTGAGTTTTTATTCTATCCCTAATTGCATCTAAGTTTTAATTTTTACCGTCGGTGACAGCACAATCTTGATCCACCTGATGTCCGTACAAGTAAAAAATGTTATGAATTATTAAATTTCGTTGATAACATTTGCCATAGCTAATATTTATACAAACAGATTTTCTCTCACGAATAAAATATAGAAATTAATATCATTAATAAAAAATTTTTAATAAAACTTAATCTGTACAAGAAAAAATACCAAAGCATTCTCAATTAAATTCACATCAGAATCAACAAAATCAATAAAGATGAAAGTACACTAAAAAATGATTTAAAATTATTTGGCAAGTAGATGCTGCATAAAAAATTACTAAGCACCCTAATTTTATAAAAAAAAACGTTTTTATATACAAATTCAAGATTATTATTTGCACTAAGTTGTACTTATAAATCTATTTATTACCAATTAAGTTTGTATTCATTTCTTTTAACCGAACTTTGTCAAATTAAACAATTTTTAGGCATCCTTTCATCTCGATGGTGTAACCAATTTAATTAAAATCCCATTAAACACAAATTCTCATTCATTAAATATCCAACTTGGCGTTAGTAACAAAAAACAATTTAGACAATACCATCTTATATAAGGAATACAAATCTGAAGCATTTTACAAATCTTTACTGCAATTCCCGTAGCAATAGAATATTATAAATCACCTTATATCGATTGGAAATCACCAGAAATTGGAAGAAAGCTGACCATCAGGTTGCGGTATAAAACCTGTTGTTAAGCTGTTTTTTAAAAATTCTTGAAACCGTACTAATGGACCACCGCCGATGCATCCTATATTTTGCATGCGTGAGTAATATTCGTCCGAAAGCAAAATCAAAAGTTTATGAAATTGTCGTGGATATGCAGTCCACAATGCATTTCCGGCAACTTCGAGCATATCTAACAAAAGAGTTGCACAAAGATCGACTATTTCTGTTCGTGGTTCTGAAACACAATTGTATTCATCAGAAAAGGTACAAATATATGTATATATATTTTTTTACAATGTATTTTATATAATAATTACCAATATTTAAAACAGCAGCTAACCATCGCCACGCATATTGAAGTCCATGCGGATTAGTTTTATTAACTCCTTTCCTTTGTGACGTGATAGTAATAGAAGCATACAATCTCATTAAACCAGACATTCGTTTCAAAAATTTATCGTGCTTCTCGACCGTACCATCCTCAGCATATTTATAGCCCATCGATTTGTAATAATCTTCATTCGATTGCCCTTCCATTTTGGGCAAAAACACAGGAACAATATATGGACAAGCATTATGAAAATGTGACAAAAGAAAATCGCCAAAATCGGGATGATCATTCCAAATAGCTACAATAACTGCAGCAATTGGGAACGCCATTTTGGATTTACTTGAAACGAGTGTTTCACCTTGATTCTGTAAAAACAACATACGTTGAAGTATCAACAGACTCTTCACAAAAGGTGTAGCATACACAGTTTAAGAATTGTATAAAATTACATACAACTATCTTTTTAGCCAATACATTTTTACAAAACGTTGCACCCTGAGGATATTGGTTAACGTTTGGAGAAGATTGTCCTATGAGAAGATTATGTAACCTTTCATATTTATCATATAAATGTTGTCTATTAATACCAGAGATTGCATTTACAGGTATATTTATTGCTTTTTGACATTCAAATCTGAACTTTTTCGTGCTTGCGGACTGCAAAAATTCATCGTAACTTTTCATATAATTTTCCAAAAACAGTTTACTATTCGCATACATTTGTAGTGATTCTTTGTCAACATATTCATATAAATCAGCTACAAATAAGGAAAATCTGTTTAATTGTAGGTATTAAGAATACGAGTTATTGTCATAGGTCTGCGAGAACCCGAAAATGTCGGGTCGGGACGAGTCGAGAATTTTATTCGGGATCGGCTTCCCGAAAATTTCGGGATTCCCGAGCATATTCGCATATTCCTGAATGTATCGAGATTCTCGTCAATTTTCGGGATTATTTCCGAGAATATTCGGGAATTTTGAAATTTTCGATGATTTTCCTCCTCGATCCGTACCGACTGTTGGTTACCCGACGAACATTTTTGGGTTCTCACACACCTTTAATTATCGTACTTATCAAACTCACATTTGCTTTCATTCTGTTCATTTGTTGGAGTAACTGTTTCTTCAGCTTGAACCGTTGGTACAGTTACTGGTGGAATGTTTGAAGTTGTATTCTCTATAATTTGTACATTTTGTTGCTGTTCTTTATCTTCAAGCTTGTTTTCGCTATTTTGGATAGTACTACTGTCAACTTGTTCCGAGGCAATTATCTCTGTACTAGTGTGAACAGTATCAAGTGTTGGTACTTCTAAAATTTCAGGTTCTAACTGAGATTGCTTTGAGGTTTCTGTAATGACTAAACTTCCTTGGTATACAGTGTTTATCCTTTCTTTTTTCTTGTTTTTTTGTTCTTTTTTTTTTATAATAAATCTCTTACCTATTTCTACTTTAAACATACACAATATTTCATCCATCTGTTGGACAGCTTTTTTCATAGTATTTAAATCAGGTGTTGCCACATCTCCTGTCTGTACAGAACACATAATTATATCAGTTCACGTTCTTTCAATATGTTTTCACAAGATTTTTTCGAATTGAAATTCTTACCATAATTTTTTCATCTATAAGCCCTACTTGATGAAATAACTCATCTAATTTTGCTCTACAGGATGAGAACAGGATAGAGACAGACTTTATATCATTACAGCCCTGAGCGGCCATGAAAATAGCATCAGACTTAGTTTTAAATACATTTCTCAAATTTATTATTGATTTGGCTAATTCTTGTTTCTCTTTCATTCTCTTTCTGTATTCCTCAACTTCCTCTTGTCGTTCATGTCTTTTTCGTATTTCTTCTTGCTCTGCTCGGTTTTCCTCTGCTAATATGTCTTCATAATTTTTTTTACTTTTACATTCACGTTCTTTTGCCATATGCGACCGAGAATTTTCCATATCCTCCTTTATAGCTCTCCCCTTCTCATTCATTTGCTGCCAATGACGCTCAATTTCTTTCTAAATGTAGAAATTTATATTTCGTAAGTTTTATAATTGGTATATCTTGATCATTACACGTATATTAATATTATTTATTGAAATTAGGAAAGAAATTTATATTACCTGAACCTCTTCCTTCCTCTGGTACTCGCTTTCCAAGAGAATTTTTTTAACGGAGAATGTTATGCCACTTTGCATAGATATTTTGTTGTTTTTTAAGTAGTTAGTATTTGGAGGAGATTTAATATTACAAGAATTCTGCTCATTTTCTATATTCTCTGATTTTTTGTCTTCATTTTCGATCATTGTAGATTCAGGACCTATTGTAATCCTGTCTACATTGTGTGATATAAGCAAGGCTTTCTTTAAAACTGACACTTTAAGGCCAGCAAAATCAGAAGTAATATCGTTCATGTTTTGTATCTGTTAATGACAGAAGGATAATACTATAATATACAATTATAATAAATAATTACAGATTGAAATGATGAAATTGTACGTACAGTGTCGTCGTTGTCGCTATCGAAATGTGGCATATTTGCAATCGTGTTGGGAAAATAGAATATGACGTAATAAATTTGAGAGATTCGATTATTTACAGAAATTTATAAATATTATTATAACCTAAAAAATTTTATTTGTTCACATTCACTCGAAATACATTCAGACGTAGTTTTAAGAATTACTTCACGTGTTGTCATCACAATAGAGTGTATATGAACTCTATTTTATTTGAAAATATTAACATTTCTTTCATCTTTCGAAAGTATTTCAACAAATAAACCATTCACCCATCAAACATGCCAAAACTAACTGCAAACTGCAATACATTGTACATTGAGCATTCACAGTATCACAGATGAGGTACAGGAGTCTGCGGGGCTCTAGAGCCATCTAGAGCCATCTAGAGCTGTCTGTGACAGTATGCAGTATGCCATCTTGCCGTGGCGCTAGTATTGCCGAGATTAGCTGCATGCGAACTACAAGAGAGTGACGCCTCTCTAGACTCTGCGTGGTCGAAGAGTCCAGGCGAATTTACCGCGCAGCCTAATTATTTACTAGTCATATATCCTACCAGACAGGAAATATATAAATCGGAATTATTCTATTATTATTTGAAATCAAGAAAGTTCGAAAATAATGAACTATGAAATCAATAATTATTAAACTTAATAAATTCGTACATTATTTGTATATTTTATATTTAAAACCGTCATTTTAAATCAGAAAAAAAGTAAAGAAGACGGACCGATTTACAAAAGTTTATTTTTCACTATACTCTAAACAAAGTTGCATATAGAAGAAATTATAAGTACAACATACGTTTTTAAACAATTGTAATAATTGATTTTATATTATGTACAGTACATTCTGTTTCACTCTACTACTATCATAGTTCAATATTTGTTACAAAATTTATGAAATCAGGAGATAAAATTAGTCTTATTATCTCGCAGTCGTAATATAATTGCATTTTTATAAAAGCACAATTGTATTTGATATTTGTTTGATGAGAGTACAGAAAGACTATATGTATAATCAATACTACAATAAAGTCATTAATATTATTGAATAATGAAACAATGGTCTCATAAATTGTTACAAAAAAGTAAAAGGTACAAAAAGTATGTAAATAATAGTACCATTCCTGACTTAAAAACATTTTAATTTTTAAATGTATTATGTTTTGAATAAATCGATACAATTTTGAAATATTTCACTAAAATTTGCAATTTTAATGATATATTCGCCTAAATATTGGATAATTCGTTACATCTTATAATGTCAGTATAAACTTAAAATTGAATTCTAATTTTACAGTTCCAAGCCCTACATATACAATGACTTACTCCACATGAAATGACGGATTTGTTTGGCACGATTTCATTGCTTTTACCGCTACAAATTACGATATTCGTACAATATTGCACACCATCATTACTATTACTTTTCACGGCCATCACGACTATTATTTTCAAATGGAAAAGTAAATATAATTTTTATGATCGAAAAGTTATGTTATTTGATTAAGTTATATGTGAGATGTATAGGTGACTATAGTGGTAAATATTGCATTTTCAATATTCAAATAAATCGATCGTTGGTATGGGACATGTGTAAAGTGTATCTTACAAAATATATGGGACCTAATGAACTAATTATATTGGCAACTGTTCGGCATGCTTAGTTATGACTATAGATAGTCGACTAATAGTCATTGCGCCTGATACTACTTGATAAAAGGAACAAATAAAACCTCTACAGTTATCCCGAAATGAATTGAGTCGAAGTGGAGCGAATCTGTTAGTCTCTAGCTTTCATTCTATAAAAAAAAAGAATAGTACCTTGGGGATTTTCACAAATTTGTATACTGTCGATTTCGATAGAATAGTATTTACGCGATTAGTATTAAATCTTATTAATTAGATTGGGTTTCAGCAATGGTCAATTGCATTATTCCTACTCCTTTCCATCTTATCCTACACTCCTCTTTAGACTTAATTCATTACGGAAAGTGTACATTATTTCTTCAAGAATGTGATGCACGTGAAAAAATAAATAATTTAATACAATTTTATTTATGTTGTAATGGAAACTTTTAGAAATTATGTTAATATTCAAGCAGTCTCTTCAATTCCGTTATTATTATATTAGTGTACACCAATGTGCATTGTCACCATCCCTGAAGAATTTATTTTTCCTATTATATTCATTTCACATAAAAAATTATTTGTACATGAACTTTTTCTGTAGAAATATGCAAAAATTTTTTAATGAGATAATAATTTTATTTGAAACCACAAATGAATTGCAAGTGTTCAAAAATGTAACTCGCATCACCACAATCTTATTTTCATGTTTTTCACTCTGTATTAGAAAACATGAAATACGATATTAGTACCATAGTCTGTGGGTGCACATATAGGTAGATCTACAAACCTATAAAAGCAGAAAACGAATCTATGCTTGAATAATTTTTCATGTAAAACAAATTCCTTTCCTGTAATCATTGAAATTCGTTACTAACTACCTTTATGTGCTGTTAATGCGTTCATAAAACAAAAGGTATGGTGTAGCACATAAAACTTCAAATAAAGATATGTTCTCAACTACATTATCGGAAGTATATAGCCACTGATTTGGTTTATTTCCCTGTCTGTAGCAGACGAAATGCCCCGAATCAACTGGTCCACGATGTTCCACTACCGCACGTAACTGATACTTATATTTATCGAATTGTGTTGTCCGAGTAGCAAGCAACATTGTTGCTTCAGGATCCCCCTGCAAATAGTTTTTATACTTATACATTTCCAGCCAGCATTGTTTTATTATACAGGGTGAGTCTTGTAATAATCTCGCAACATCAGAATTGATTGTAACGTGCAACATTTTTAACATTGCTTGTAATTACAATTTGACTCACCCTTTATATAGAAATATATTTAATAAAATAGAATATACCCGTGCATTTCGTTTCTTTGTTTCTGTGAATGTATAAGGATCCAACGTTAGTATTTGTGGAAATTTTACTGGATCATCTCTTTTAATTGGTGTTCCTGAAGGACTCCATGTAGTTCTTGATATATGTAAACACAAACATTTAGGAAGTTTACCAAGAGTTAAAGTTTTAGTAGCTAAACAACGCATTCCACACCCATCGCACAATACGTCTTGAACAATCTCACTAGTTACAAAACGTGTTAGTAGTTCTTCTAACGTATGGTATGTTCTAATATGTATTCCCAGTGGAGGTAAAGGTAGAGAAACTGTTTCAAGCTTGTCATAACGAACAGGGGACTGTAAAAAGTAAAACATTCATTTTATGTAATTGACCACTGTACAAGATTAGTAAACTATATAAAAACTGACCTTCCAATTGCAGTTACTGCATTGTAATTGACTAGTTAACAACCCTGAAAATGGATGCACTTCTATGGACATTGGTTGAAAATTAGGAACAGGCATGGCACACAAAGAGCTCCATGATCTAAACTCTTTATTTTCTTCGTTTCCAACATTTTTCGAAAGTAATTCTGATGATCTAGCAAGAATCATACCAGGCTTATTATAAGCCAAGGGTATATTAGATATTGATGATGTAGAGGACATAACATGATTGTTACAATTTCTATCAAATCCATTCGGCATATTTGAATTTTTGTTAGCTGATACAATATCATTACAAGATACACTTCTAAGGTTTGCAGAGTCTCCGAACTTTTTTGTATCTATCAATACTGTTGGACTTTGTAGTAAAGCATCAGACAAACAACCTTTCTGAAATGATTTTTATACATGACTTGAATTTGTTCATAATGCCCATAATCTTAATTTAATAACCCCCATTTATTAAACATACCCTGCTTATAGGTTGAATTTCTGCTTGTATTGCATTAAGTACAACATGAAACAGTTCATGTGCATCTTGATAGCCTGGTGCAAAACTCCATAGATTACCAAGGGATGAAATTATTTCAATCGGTGTTACGTCACCATAAAGGTCCTCTGTATATCCATTGATTTCTAACAAAACAAAAATTGTAATTTTATCACATTTTTTATTTTAACTTTAGCTTAAAGCTCTACTATATGAAAGGGATTAATTATTGCAGATCATTATGACAATAATGATCATTATACGAATGTCGCATACTAATTATAGTCAAATTTACATGTAGAATACATTCTTGAGAAACATTTAACATTCTTTCTCGCGTATTGTTTAAATGTAGGTAACAACTTTATATTTCTCAACACATAACTGTATAATGCTGTATAATTTTTCAGTGGTTAATAAATTGATAAAATGACAAGTAATTTACTAAGGAAAATTACATACTTCTGAAAACAGAAAGCAAAGTTGAAATAAAATTAACTTTGCCATTTTTTTCACACCGTTGTTTCAACCATCCAATAAAAATTGGACAAGCAGCCAAAGCTTGTAAAAGAGAATTTAGGAAGCAAGTATATCCCAAGTTATTAATTCCAATAATTTTTCCTGTGAAAAGATTATAATATTATAAAACATATTTTCTAAGGACATAAATAAAACATAAATTGTGCAAACTAGAAACTATTATTATACCTTTTTTTCTAGGCTTAGGGGAAGGTCCCCATAAAACAAATGCGGCAATGGCTATTGCAAATCCTACACTAGCGAATACAGCAATTTTTTCCACATCCATGTTTCCTGAATATTCGTAGAAATGTTTTTCTCATACAAACTAACCTAAATACATCTCAATGCAGTTGGCAAATACAATTGTGTCGGATGTGCACATATTTTCTTCCCAATGCTTAATCGTTTCGTAACGTAGAAAATTAATTTCTTATAATTTGTTCGAAATTAGAGTATCGAAAACAGAAGTTTGGAACATGATTTAGTTATATCTCGCGACTTCAATGCAGAACATTATAATAAGATTGAATTATTTATTATGTAAAAGCACGTTATATATTTTCAATGATCCAATAAAGAAACAAATATTTTTGTAGCAAGAAACGTGCTTTAATAATACAAACAATAACGGATGTATCCGTACGTGAAAATTCTTCCTTTCGAACACACGTTTGGTATCGTAAATACATACATGTATATATTCTCATATAGGTTATACCGACATTTATACTAAAAATTACTCTGTAAATACAGAATTACACTAATAGTTTACTAAATATGAAGAATATAATAACAAAATAAATGTACGTGATAGAAAAGTTAACTATATTACGCATTTTTTAAATTATTTCTATTGAAAGTTGCGGAGAATAGTTTGGATTAACAATAATATACTATTCATGAAAATAATAGTACCATTTGCAATAGTATTAAACAAATTTTATTTTTCTATATTCAATTTTTATTTTAAATTAATTGTGAACTCATAGTGTTTTAAATGATTGTTTGAAATTCGATTATCGACGTTTCGATTAGTCGAAGTATAGTATCTCGGGTAAACTTCACATCTATTCATTCTTGCAAATACACACGATTTAGAGTGACGTTGCCATTGACATGATTTCTCTGTCGGTTCATTCTCAAGTTTGTTTCTATACGATATAGAAACTTTGTATTGTTGATTAAATGAAAATAGAATGATTGGACGTTAAAGTACATTTCAATAACATTTACGTAAATGCAGTGATACGCGTAAGAAGGAAAATCGAGGTGACCGTGGGACTCGAAAATGTTCCCACGTTCCCGCTTCGCAAGTGTGTGTTGCGCGTGCGTGTGAAATTCCTAACAATAAGCGAGAAAATGAACGCCCAAGGACAGGAACATGGTCATGCTGTGGTTGTGTGGGAGTGGGAAAATCGTCACGGACGTTGGAGACCTTATAGTCCCGCAGTATCCCAACACCTAGAAAGAGCATATTGCAAAAAACTTACACGGGTCTTTCTTAATGATGCAGACCCTAATTTGGATAGGTTTGGCATAAAATATTATTCTTTTAAATTTTCATAATACCCCGGTCATTTTTTGAAAATGTATAATATCGTATTAGTATAAACATACAATGTATAAACATTTTTATGTTAATATTCGCACATTTTTTATGCTTAATACAACATGTAAATATAACAAATTTTGTTGTAATATATTCATAGAAAATAAATACGATTAATTGAATGATTAGTAATATTTAAACATTTTTATGATATATTCTGCATAAAAAATGATTGCATATCCTAAGAATGTTTTTTTTTAATTTCTTTGACCCTTAATATTTTTCTAGATAATATATGTTTGCATTTCTATTAAAAAGAATAAATTGTACTGTTTTACAATTTATTTATTTTTTTAAAGATGTAGAAAATATCCCTGATATATGTTTGAATATTTTGGAAGATATATTATCATCTCTCAAAAATTACACTAAACACCTTAATTATATACCTTGAATTTGCAATAATACTGTACAAAAAGAAATCATGTTAATTAACTGATCAATTTCCGATGGTAACAGTATGGTGTATCAGAATCTATATTAACTTTTATTGACATATAATCCAATCAACTTCATGTGAAGTAGAATAAAGTAGTAGTATCATTTATTAATATAAAGCTTTACTCATATAACTTGTTTTTAAAATAGGTATTATATAAATTTGAAGACTAAAATGCAATGTAGCGAAGATGGGAATGAATCGCACAATGTTAGAAGGAAGTTTTATCTCCCGAATTCTCCAGCTGGAAAAGGAGCTAAATGGGAATGGGCCGGTGATACAGACGATTGGCATACATATGATATGGAAGTACAATGTCTTGTAGAAGAAGCATGGGCAAGGGTGAATATAAAACTAGCTTCTAGAGTAGGCACGTCCAACTGGATCCCATACGAGTAAGAGCACTTTTTATAGCTCATGAGCAGAGTCGAGTATATGTATACTGTGTACTTAATGTGTCTCAAGTCAGTTTTGTGTTTAATGTACTTTACTCTTTGTTATGTTCATATGATTAACTTTGTTTCTAAAATTCATTATACGTTATGTTTTACATTACATCATATACGCGTAACTCTTGCTGCTAATTGTAAGAGGACTGTGGTCCTTAAATTCACAGATTACTCTGCCATGAGACTGTTACCCTTGGAGGTGTGGCTTGTTTGTCTTGGCTGCTTTTCACATACTTGCTCGTCACATACTGCTGACATACCTGTTCTAGAGTTATATAAATTACATAATATATAACAATTTTAAATACGAATATATCGATTATATTCTTTTATTGTAGGGCGACAAAACTATCGACATTTCTAAGACTTATTTAGGCTTTCCATATATAATAAACTTTTGCAATTTAACTCAAGTACGTTGTTGCACTGGATATGTGAGGCCAATACGACGTATCCAGCAAGCACCTTATCCCTTAGTTAAAGTTGCTTTGGAAGAGCTACAGGTCATTTCAGAAAAGAAATCTATGTGTGTTACTATAAAGACTACTACAGCAAAAGTAACCCATAAAAAATCATCCACAGGAAATACAAAAAAGAGTAGTAAAAAGGTAAACAACAGCATTTTATTATATGGACATAAATGTGTACTTTTCTAAATATAAATTGCATTTGAATAGGGTAAAAATGGCGATACTGGCCCATCAAATATAGCACGTGTTATACTGAGCAATTTCAACATATTTAGTAACAGGCATGGTATAGAAAACAGTAGTTCAGTAACAACAATTGAATCTGGTCAGAAAAGGAAAACATGGGATAATGTGCTTGACGTAGATTCTAGCAGCACAAAAAGTGGTCGAAGACCTAGCGTTGACACAGTTTCTACCTACTTGAGTCACGAAAACCCAGTAGATTTATTAGACAGCAGTGTAGGAAGTGATGATGCATTTAAAGATTCTATTCTAGGTAATCGATCTTTATATTTCCTTTTTATGTGAGTGATATGTATATTACATTCAGTTTTGTTTTACTTGAGTATAGATTCAGAATCAGATGTTATTTCTCAATATGTGAAAGTAGTAGAAAGCAACGACTCTGATTCTTGCCCAGTATGTCTTGGTATTCCCGAACCGTTGACTGTAGAGTTGACACGTTGTAAACACAGATTACATTTAGCATGTTTAAATGCAATGCTTAGCTGTCAACAACCACCTATGTACATACAATGTCCGGTTTGCCGATTAATTTATGGAGAAAAGAGAGGGAATCAACCTCCTGGTACTATGAACTGGACAAGAATACCACGCGCTTTACCTGGATTCCCCAATATAAATACAATTCAAATTACTTATGAGTAAGTCCATGTTACTTTTAAAGTTCTTAAAAGTCTAATGGAAAATATTTGCTATATACATTTTAAGGTCTCAGATCCTCTTTTTATCAGTCTATATGTTATATGGAGAAAATATAATTTCAGCATTCCATCAGGAATTCAAGGAAGGGAACATCCCAATCCCGGACAGGCATACTATGCAGTAGGTTTTCCACGTGTATGTTATCTTCCAGACAATAATCTAGGTCGAAGAGTTCTAAGACTACTACAAATAGCTTTCGAGCGAAAATTAATATTTACAATTGGGCGGTCGGTGACCACTGGACGAGAAGATGTGGTAACATGGAACGAAATTCATCATAAGACTGAATTGGGACCGTCAACATCTGGCCATGGTTATCCTGATACAAGTTACCTTGAAAGAACGTTGGCCGAACTGGCAACACAAGGTGTAACAGATGGGCAACCAATGGCTACACTATATCAGGAGTTGCACTAAACAACAATATGTCTATTTGGTGATTCCACTTGTGCGCATGTAACAATATCACGTGTACATATTTTCTACTACAGTTTTTTAATAGTTACTAAGAATGAAACAATGCAATTGTCTTCAGTATAAATAGAAAGTTGTATTAATACTTAAGTCATAGACTTCTGAAGAATATATTTTAAGAATAATATCTCTTTTTCCTAATAAAGGAAATGAAGAAATGAAAACGTACTTATAACTTAGTTATATTTACAAATTATAATCCTTAATGAGGTGTTCAAGGAACATTATTTACAACTACAACATGAAGAACGCATATCTAACTGTGCAATAATATCACGCGTGAGAGATTAATTTGTAAATTAAAAGATACTTTATGAGTCAAATTGGGTGATCTGATTATAAAGGAAATATAACGACGTTGAATAAGTTCGAATAATGCTCAAAACCAGAAAAGCTTGAACAATCTTGCGAAAGTTCAGACACTTGCAAGATTTTATATTTTTAAATTAAATGTTGTGTTTATAATACACGATATTGTTTAAATTATAATTCTGTTTAACGTATCTCAAATAATTTACATGTATTCATCTCTTTAAGTTTGTTCAAAATTTTAATTATTTTATGATTACTGATAAATCAATAGATTACTTTTATGATTTATATATTTTATAATGTTTATATTACAACTGAAGTACATATCATTTCTATTATAAGTTAACGTTTATAAAAAATTTTTGTTATGGCAATAATACTAAACGTTCTCTACTACATTAAATTAAAATATGTTTATTTCGATGTATTTAAGATGCTATAAATGCTTAAAACCCACACACAATTATTAAAAAATTTTGTATGTAGGGATTTACATATATGTTTATATAACTTCGTTTACAAAATATGCATGCGCGTTAATTATCTTTATATTGGTATTATTCCGTAAATGAGATACATACACATGTATGTATATGCATACAAATTTAGCTCGTGTGTGACTAAACATAGGCAATTTAAAGAAGAAATAGAAAAAATATTTGTATTTAATGTAACATGTCTCCATTTCTACAGATAACATGTTTCATTATCTACAACGTTTCGACTAAATCTGTTTACAAACTTCATTATGAAATTTAAAAATATTAAATAATCATGGTATTTATCAGAAAATTAGCATGTATACAAAATTCTTTCATTCTTTTTTGTATTGGTAGGTGATAGGTGGCGCGACTTTCAATACAATAAAATGGCCGAAAACTGATTTTTCTACGCGGACGCGAGTTCTAAAGATTTTTAACGTTTACATATGAATGAGTAACGTGTTAAGTGAAAAACAATAATGTGTTGAAAAAATAACAATCGTATCAGTGCAAGTCGTTCCTGATTTTAATTACATTAATCGGGATTGGTTTACATTGCGCGAGAGATTTGTGTATTCTTTGACGTAGAAACGTCCAGCAAAATTTCTGATGGTTTTTCTGAAGAATTTGCGTTTAAATGAGTGCTAAAAGGCAACACAAGTGTGTTTTGTGTGACTCAAAATTGGAATCCAAGGAAGCCTTACAGGCACATTTTAGGTACCAGCAGAAACTATTATTTTTCATTTTATATGTAAGCAATTAATCGACTATAAACTTCTCATACATTTTATAAAATCTATATTTCGTGTTTCATTTATATATGTAATTTAAGATATTTACGTGCAGTCAGCAAGAATGTTTTTAAAAACGTTAAACTGCATTACCGATGGAGTTCAATTATTCGCGCTGTTCTCTCACTCCATTTTTACATTCAAATATAATTACAGTGTTCTTACAAAATAATGTTTAATGATAGCGGCAAATGCTTTTTAAAAGATAAGTAAAGAAGAATTTATAAAACTGTTAGTTTCAAATTGTTTTCGCATTTCTTTAAATTATTTGAAAAATTTTAAATAAGTTTCAAATTACTTATTGAAGTAATTAATAGAATTATAAATATAATTGTTCAAGTATCAATGCAGTTTTTCAATACTAATAATACTCATGGTGTTAAATATTAATGATTAGGGCAATTTTATAAAATACACTTTTTGACGAAAAAACTGTTTTTAGTAATAATATTGTATATGAAATTTATGAAGACTTTATACCCACTTGATTGTATTAATGTTTAGTCTACCATAAACCGATTATTATATTCTCTGATACTATAATCCATCTATGTAAAACTAATTTAAAATACATTCTATTATAAGTGTGGATATTACTCTTAATTTTCATACAGGATTTATATGTCATAATTCTATGTTGTTTCCAATATAGTTAATCCTACCACTGCATTTGAAGTAAACTATCTTCTGATGTAGATTCTAATTGTAACATGATATGACTAAGATGATTTATTGTATTTTTCATATAGTTTTATTCAATATTTGAACCCTTATATTACTGTTATTTTACATTATTTATAGAAATTAATTAACAATGTCTGTTTTATTCATGTTGTAATTAAAAATATATGTTATAGCATTCACATTTTTGTTTTTATAATACCTGCAATTTTTACTCAATTATTAAGTTTTAGAAAAAATTAATTTATAAATGTAACAATATTTGAGAAATAAAAAATTGTATTCCATATTAAGTGTTAAATACTTTATACAGAAAGCATGCCAACAAAGAAATAGATACACGTGGCAGACCTGTGAAAACTAATAAAAATGCTGATACCCAATGTGATATGTGTGGACAAGCATTCGAATCAATTACAGCCACAATAAGGCATAGATTTAAAGTTCATCCTAATTCACCAGCAAAATTTTATTGTCATTACTGTGGAATGCAGTTTCCTCTAAAAGTATGTTTTCTCGTTGACTGTAGTTGTATTCATTTATTAATTCACTAAAGTAATTATATTTTTTAATAGACGCATAGAGATAGTCATCAAGCATCGCACGATTCATCTGAAAGTGAGAGGAAAGAGCAACATAAAAAATGCGAAGACTGTGATGTATTATTTTATAATGAGAAAGCATTAGACTATCACTATCGTTCTATACATAAAAGGTAAAATGATATAATATGATGTTACCAATAATCATAATACATTCTACAAAAGTTTAATTTACAGAATGGTCCATCTTTTTCAACCAATTGCAACACCACCACCTAGCAATAAAATCAAAGTGAATTCTATGAATGATGCTCTTAGTGTATATTACTGTCATTTATGTGGAGCAGAGTATGTTATAAAATTCAATTTACAACAACATCTGGAGCGAGCTCATACACAAGTAAAACAATGCATATTAATCATTAAAAAGTTTTGTTATTATATTTCTCTATGAGTAGACTGTGGATTTTATGCTTTTATGATAAAAATGACTTGCAATTTAAAACATTACAAGAATCATTAAAGAAAGAACATTTTATTTAGCTTCTATTTTTAACTATTGATACATAGAATTTCTTTTGCATAAAGATTTGTACTCTGATGATGAGAAATAGATGTACATACAGCGGAACCCCGTTTATCCCGCTTAACCGGGACAGGGCCTGATCCAGATAATACATAAAATTCGTTAACATACATAACACAAATACATTCTATGTATTTTATTTACTGCACAATTTATATGTATACCTTTAAAATAATACTGGTAGTATGAAGCAAAAGACATATACATACATAGAAGAAGTTTGTGAGTTTCTTTTGTGTCAGATTTGAGTGACATTAAAATACTGCATGATCTCGTAGACACTTTACCATCATGAATTGAGTCGGTTCTAAGTTCGTAGATTGAAGATAATAATTAATTGGCGGATATAAAAAGGTCAGGGATTATGTTTGACAATCTAGATAAACTAGAAATCCAGATAAACGGAGTTCTACTGTAATACAATACTTCTTCATGAGTTTACCTTTGTGTTTATAACAGGAAGAGAGAGAAGCTGTCCCAGAAGACTTAATAAAATGTACAGTATGTGCTGCATTATTTTGTAGTAAAAAAGCTTATGAAGTGCACAATAGCTATCATCAACCAGATGATTTGTATGTAACATCAGAGGAACAAAGATTACAAACTGTAACTAAAGTAGATCAAGACTTTGATATTAGACGTGTAGAAGGTGTAGCTGATAAGTATGTTCCAAAAATGAATACACCTAAACGGCCTTATAACAGCTGCAGACAGGTATAGTAACTAAATTGATTGGCTCTTTTTTTATTGTTATAATTCAAACATTTACTTTATAGACTAAGAAGACACTAAAAGTAGATGTTAATGAAACAGAGAACTACCTCTCTTCTGATGAGGACCCAATTGTTGCTAATGAATCGAGTGATTCTGAAAGTGATCTTCCACTGAAGCAAAGGATTTGCAGCTAACGGAAGTCGTTTATTGTTTATAAGACATTTATATGTATTCAAAATTTTGAAGTGTCATGATTGTGTTAATATGGTTGCCAGTATGAAATTTTTATCATTTTTGTTTTTAAATTTGTGCATTGATATGTAAGATGATGTATGGATAATTGTAGATGATCAATACTATATTAGTATTTTTGTATCAAAAATTTATGTGTATTTATTTCTTTTAACCCTTGCACAAAATCAATTTTTCAAGCCAATGCAATTAGAGCAGAAACAACGTGTATTTGATACATTTGATGCATCCAAATTTAAGGTATTCAACTAAACAATATGTGTATATAATATTTTTTCCTATGTAAGGAAGAATTCATTCCATTTGAATATAAAGGATATCTTTTTAAGTATATAAAACATTTATAATTGAAAACTATATATAAATAATATATATAATCATAATAGATTAATTCAGACCAGACATCAGGGATTATAGCATAAATCTCTACATAATAAAAATCAAATGCTGTTCGTTGGTCACGACATCACGTGAGAACGGCTGAACCGATTTGGCTAATTTTTTTTTTAAATGTTCGTTGTAGTCCGAATCAGGTTTTTACGCAAAGAAAGTTTGGAAAAGTTGACCGGAAATTGGAAAATTCGGGAAAAAATGAGACTACCCACACCGCGGCCACCTCCAGATGGCCAACGCGACGTAGCGAGTCTCTCGCATTTAAAGTGTTGCGCTGGCGGTATTAATATGCGTAACGGACGCGCTTGTGTATTGATAAATATACAGGGCATTTCTGCAGTGTACAATACTGACACCGATTTCTATGGTGCTTGGTAACTTCGCAACTCTTGCTACCTCTGCATTGATAACTCAGCTGCTTTCAAATACTACGCTTAAAGAAACCCTTGCAACCTTCGCAGCTGATGATTGCTCCGTAATGTCTTCTTCCACTAGCTCTATCGCTACAAACTACGCATAATTGTGCCCATAATTATGAAAGTGGTCTAAGTCATAAAAAAAAATTACATTGAATAAATTTAGTTTAAAATCATGTCGTGTGAAATAAGTGATAAAAAACTTTTTTTTTTTTAATTTTGACAGACCACTTTCATAATTATGGGCACAATTCGCCATTATGAGCCACGGACATCTCTTGCTAGTATATAAATATATTTAACAATTACACAATATTGTTATATACAAACCAAAAAGCAATTAGTTCAACTTTTATGACATTGATAAACCTAAAGGAAAAATGTTCACATATTATAATAAATGAATAGAATCAATTTGAAATTCCGCAATGGTTTACATTTTATTTGTATAAATACGATGTGTTGTATTTATGATTATGATAAAAAATGAATTAATGGGACTATGACAAGAAAACTGAAACGCCACTAATTTATATTCTTAGAAAAATTTGTTTCTTTGCAAACACTTAAGTTGATAGTGAAATGATTTTATAACTTTGTATTTACACAAGTGATATTGTGATACTGTTTATACAAAATACACTGCAAATCAATTCATATAATATTTTCACTGATTATCACTAATTTTCTTATCCCTAATTTTGGGAATGCCAATTTTTGTAATGTCTTTCGATAAGCATATGTACAAAAGATTCTTATAGAGGCGAAACTTTGGTGTTTTTCAGGAACTAATTTCTAGTGCACATGCGTCTATAAGTAGGTCCACATATTCAAATGCGCATGCGTACATAATCATTTTACGGCTTACGGTGTGTGCACATATATAAAGGAAGAAATGCACGTGTAGTTCCGAGTATATTCATCCATTCATTCTTTGAAGAAATATGTGGTTTTATGCATCATATAACAAATTCAAAGTTGGAATTAAGTGACAAAACTGCATAAAAATTACGGCTTTTAGTTCCTTGTACAAAATGTTTACGCTATTGAAAAATACTGTTGCGCTCCAAGCACATTATGTTACCTACAAACGTATATGCATCAAACAATACTCTCACAAGGTTATATTTTGACATGTTTAAATGTATACAGATAATATATGAAATGTATAAACAATATAAAATCGAATGTACAGGTTTCTCATCACCCAAGAAGAATATTTTCTGGAATTCAACCTACTGGAGACGTTCATGTAGGAAATTATTTGGGTGCTATTAAAAAATGGGTAGAATTGCAAGATTCGGAGGAAAGTGTTATTTGGAGTATAGTGGACATGCATGCTATTACTTTACCGCACGTAAGTTTTGAAATATGTTTCTTTAAAAATATACATGAATATGTAATGTTCATTTTGAGAGGTATACATTGGAGTGTGTCAAATGTAACGTAAAAACTCTATTAAAATTAAATATTCCAGAATCCCAAAGAGTTACATGGCAATACAATGAGAATGACAGCAACATTGTTAGCATGCGGCATAGACCCAAACAAGAGCATATTATTTCAACAATCTGCAGTACCAAGGCACGCAGAATTATGCTGGGTTCTTGGATGCATCACAACATTAGCAAGATTAGCACATTTACCTCAGTTTAAAGAGAAAAGCCAAACAGTAAAACATGTCCCATTGGGTTTATATATCTATCCTGTTTTACAAGCAGCTGATATATTACTATATAAGTGAGTATTTCATATGAAATATTTATGGTATATGTATGTCTTTTTAGCTTGTTTCACTTGTTGATAGAAAAATATGTTGCAAAAAATCTTTTATACAGATTACTTTCTGAAGACTGATGTGTAATACTTACATTAATTGTATGGTGTAGAGCAACCCATGTTCCATGTGGACAAGATCAAATTCAGCATATTGAATTAGCACAAGAATTGGCTACTTCGTTTAACAAAAAATTTGGTAACACTTTTTGTGTGCCACATTCTCTAATAAGTAGTAAGTTTTTGACAACATGTATATGTGCATATATACATACTTTCTAGATATGTAAGATAACAATGCTTATATGGTTGTGTTACAGAGGACCCAAGTCAACGAATAAAGTCTTTGCGTGATCCTCTGAAAAAAATGTCTAAATCAAGCACTAGTCCAAAGGGCACAATAAACATATTGGACGAGCCACGCATTGTCTTAGAAAGAATAAAGAAAGCCATAACTGATTTTACATCTGAGGTAACCTATGAACCTGACGAACGACCTGGAGTTGCTAATTTGATCACTATTCATTCTATGTTTACTGGGAAATCGCCAGCTCAAATATGTTTAGAAATGCAAGGATTGGATACTGGAAAGTAAGGAAATTAACAATTTTGTGCATTGTATGTTGTGTAATTATTACAGACTTTCATATTTTCTCGTTTATGTGTACAGATACAAATTGCTATTAGCAGACTTAATTATAGAAAAACTGTCTCCAATAAGAGAAGAATTCTCAAAATTGATCAAGGAACCAACATATTTGAACGAAGTGTTGGAAGATGGTAAAGAAAGGGCAACAGAAATTGCTGAAAAATCATGGCAGGAGATTAGAAAAAAAATAGGTTTTGAACATGACAATTCTATATGTGCTGCAGAAAAGGATGTACAAAATATTATGCAGAAAATATAATTGAAATTTATTAAAGTGAAATATGTACTCTTCTGATTGAAGTGACTAGTCCTTGTTTTTCCACACAGTTGCTACTTGTTACAATTTTCTGAATTTATAGTACTATCTCATATCGATAACTATTTTGCCTCGTAAATGGCCTTGAACCACTCGATTGTATGCCACTGATAATTCTTGGAATGGATATACTTGTTTAACTACAGGGACAACCTAGAATTCAATATATGGCAACACGGTATATATGGTTCGTTTTGGTAACTCTAGTTGATGTATAATGAAATTTTTACATAGCAAAAAATATACCTCTCCACTTTCAACGAATTCTTGAAGAGTTTTGATTCCTGTTGGAGAAGGAGCAAAAAAGCCCCATTTTACACAACTTCTACTTTCGACAGTTGGGACGTTGTACCTTATCAATTCTCCCATGTTTTTTACTGCCCCAGCAATCAGTCCATGTTGATCAATATTTTTTAGTAATGGTGAATTTAAAGTTATGTATGTACAATGTGGATAACCCTTTGAGCGTATTTGATGGGGACCCTGATTAGCGCAATCCAAAATTATGTTGTATCTACAGCCAGATTATCATAAATACATTTCTTTAATACATCTCATATGCTTGACTGATGAATGTGTTACATACGGTCCTTCCATAATTATTCTGGAGTCTGCATCATTTAATTTGTAATCTATTACAACATTAGCTCCTAATTTTTGCACTAGATTGACTGCGTCGCTGCTGCAAGTAGTTATGACCTAAACCAATTTCGCTTGTATTTTTATAATACTTCTAATCAATAAGTATCATAGACACCATATATGAAACGTACATGCATATTCCAAGCCTTTGCAAGTTGTATCGCCATAGTTCCTACACCACCTGAACCACCTAATATTAAAATTCTGTTATTTTTTCTGGCAGACAGTACAGTTTTATAACACAATCCACCAGTAATCCATAATGCAGACCATGCTGTAAGCCCTGCATATAATATACTAGCTGCTTCGATGTGAGATATATTCTTAGGATGTAAACTGACCTAAGGAAAAACGTTTTAAATTATTTACATACTTCGTATGTTATTCCCATTGATCAAATATATAAAAAATGTATCATTTACCAAGGAATCATCTACAACTACATAACCAGCATGACAACCTTGTTGTTCAACTGGTACAACACCCCATACTTTGTCGCCTAACTTTAATCTACTTCCCACACCATGTCCTTTTGAAACTATTACACCAGAAAAGTCTCTGCCCAGTGTTAAGGGTAGTTCCAATCCCTCGTATTGTCCACCATCGGTAAGGGTCTTTGCTTTTCGCATGAAATTTAAAACTGCTGCCCCATATCCTCCTAACAAACAAATACTGCGTCATGTGTTTTTAAGCTTAGATAGTTGGGAAACAATAATTAACAAGAAATTATGTACTTGTCATAGCAATGTCTATTGGATTTACACTAGACGCTTCGACTTTTACAAGTACATCTGTCGGTCTGGCGATTATTGGAATTCTGACGTTTGACAACTTTAATTCTTCTAAGCCACCATACGAGTGTATCTGCCATGCTTGCATTTTGTCTTCAACATTTTCCTTATGTTTGATCGACAACTTACTAGAGGATCGTGAATGAACATTTACAAATGTCGATTTTAAACGCCATGCAGCCCTCTTTAGCATCGTTTCGAGTTAAATAATTACAATCGAAAACCGGAAAACATTAAGCTTGGAAAATAGGTTATGTTCAACTGTCTGTTTTCGTTCTAATTTAACGTTTCAGGTACCGAAAGAAATTTTTCTTTATCGATACACCTAATAAATTTTCAGTTAGACGTATTTGCGTATAATTTAATAAGCCTATTTCAAACGATGTTGTACCGCAAGAAAATTTGACATGACTATTCCTTCAACGTGTACTATAACATCAATTGAGCGTTAGCATTTTGCGACGTAATTGTTTTGTTAATAATCTGCCTAATTTTATCATTTATACATATTTATGTGACTTTATACATATACTCCATAGATCTCATTGTTAGTATAATTATTACACAAACTTCAAATACGAAATTGTACAATAATGAAATTAGAAAAACAGGAATAATATACTGTTTTTTATTAACGTATTTTCCATTATTACGTTGATTACTATATTAGTAGAAAAAAGAAGAATAGAGGAAAATTTGTAACGAAAGGAGCCTACTTTTTATGTATCGACCGTATTTGCAAGTTTTATTCTAGTTTTTATACGATAGATGGAGCTTTTAAGCGCGGGAAAACGCAACAAACAATTTATTACACACATTAATTTATTTGTACACGTTAACCCTCTAGTGCTCGGGACAAAAGTATCCATGTTTTCGTTGACATTCTTTCGAAAAACTGGAAACTTTGCTTACATAACGAGATATATCTCATCGGTGCCCTGATCCGGCCTAAAAGATGATGCAGGTTCTGTTCCAGGCTAAAAAGATGATGCAGGTTCTGTTCTAGGCGAAAAAGATGATGCAGGAAAAGTGGAGACACTAAAATCCCGAGCGTGAGCACTCTCATTTCCTCTCTGATGCTATTGTTGCTATATCGCATGAAATTACTCCTAGCAAAACAAGGGATTAACCCAGGATAACTTAAAAAGAATTAAAACGGTACAAATACTACTGGTTTCGAATCTATTTTACAACAAGCTTGGCCGTTTCGCCACTACGGTCAGTGGCGCTGTTCGTAGGCAGCGCCAGTGTCTCCATCTAACGGTGGATAGGGGAAACAAATTGGCTAGTAGTTTCAGCGTTTCGCCGCTGCACGAATTGGCGCTATTTTCAGATTTTCAGCACCACTGTCGTGCTGCGCCATCTAGCGGGAAATTAGCGAAACGAATTGGCTAGTAGTTTCAGCGTTTCGCCGCTGCACGAATTGGCGCTATTTTCAGATTTTCAGCGACACTGTCGTGCTGCGCCATCTAGCGGGCGATTGCTGAAACAAATTGGCTAGAAGTTTGAGCGTTTTGCCGCTGCACGGAATGGCGCTATTTTTAGATTTTCCGGAGCAAATGATTCTTGCCGAATTTCTCACGGTACCTTATGTCGAGAGCGGCAAGAATCATTTGTGGATGAATAAATGTTGAACGAATACAACAATAACAAATATATCGCGGTAACAGTACACTGAGAAATTTCTTTTTCAAACATCGACTTCTACACATACTGTTTTAACACATCGACTGCCATGTCACCCGTACGTGGGTGACGGAATTATTTGTCCAAGTTTTAAAATGAATTTTTACGTTAATATATTAATTCCGTAAGGAATGGCCGGGATAAAAGCAAACAGTTTATTATTTAATTACACGTCCTTCTCTGGTGTCGGACCTGACGAGACTGCTCGTCCTTATTGTTTCATTCTGTTCGTTTCTTTTTTAACACATTCGTTTGTCCGATGAATCGTTTGTCTTATCAATAACATGAACATATTTGTTAACAACATGAAGAATATATACAGTGGCGGATACGTTACAGCTTATCTTACAATTCTTCCAAATTTTATTAGGATCTGTAACATGCAAGAAAGTTGAAGAACTACACAATATCATACATTTATCTTTTATCTTTTATCTAGTATCTTGTATCTTGTATGGCGGTCGCGGTGTGGGTAGTCTCATTTTTTCCCGAATTTTCCAATTTCCGGCCAACTTTTCCAAACTTTCTTTGCGTAAAAACCTAATTCGGACTACAACGAACATTTAAAAAAAAAATTAGCCAAATCGGTCCAGCGGTTCTCACGTGATGTCGTGACCAACGAACAGCATTTGATTTTTATTATATAGAATAGATAGATTAGCTTCTCCCAAGTGACATAGAAATAGAAGGTACTTTAATTTATTAAGTTATGGTTTGTTGAACGCGTAACGTCGGCGGTATCCCTCGAATCTGAAGAAGTAGTATGGAACCAGTAAACGGGGATGGAAAATGGTATCCGAGATGATTCTCCGTGTCCGAAATGGTTCCGAGAGGCTCGGTTAGGGTTACGGGTGTTCACTGTTTATCGGAAGCAGCACGAGCGGCAGCGAAGGCGAGGGCGGTTCTTTCGTTTGGCACGGGAACGTAGGGAGCGCGCAGGTCTTCCATCGATCGGTAATCACTATGGTTACGCCTCGGTATAGAGGCGCGACGGCGACTACGACGACGACGGCGACGGCGACGGCGACTACGACGACGACGACGGCGACGGCGACGACGACGACGACGACGGCGACGGCGACAACGACGGTGACAGTGATCACCCCGTACTCGTTTCACGGTGAGTCCGACGAAAGATCAGAACAGTGGAGTTAATATCATGGTGCGGTAAAATAAGAATGGGTACAGTGATGAACAGTGAACCGAGCTACGTTCGAAATGGCAAATAGTGGACGATATCGCGCGGTATCGGGGGAAGAAACGACCGTGTAAACTCTGTTAAATTACATTAGAAACGATCCCGGTGGTACGGCGTGTGCCATTCCTGTTTGCTCGGCCGGAATTCGAAACGGTAAACCGGGAAGAAACCGTCAGGAATAAATAACGGAGACGGATAAAACGGAAAGAATATCTCAAGTAAGACTAAGAGAGGAGGAGGAGGAGAAGTAGAAGGATAGGTAGCTAGAAAACCGGGGTGAATAGAGGAAACGGAGTATAGAGGCGGTAGGGGATCGGGAGGGTGCTGGGGGATAGGCACGGTAGGATGAAGGGAGAGAAAGAAGGAAAGGGTTGAAATATACAGGGGGTTAAGAAGTGGCAAATGATGGAAAAATCGAGAGAACAGGAGAGGAAAGAAAAAAGGTGATAAGAATGGTGAGCAGGAACGAGCGAAAGAGGGTAGAAGAGAGAGAGAGAGAGAGAGAGAGAGAGAGAGAGAGAGAGAGAGGGAGAGAGGGAGGGAGAGAGGGAGAGGGAGGAATAGAAAACGCATAGAAGGCTGTTCAGAGTAACATGGAGCGCATCGCGGGCGCAGCAAGAGAGGATATTGACATTTTCGGTCGAGGGGCGCGCATTCGTAGAAGAAGGGGAGGTGGGTAACGGGGCAGTCGCCTCTTTTGCTCGATCCTGCAGTATCCATGGCTACGTCGTCCGCGAGGATTTCGCGCGAAATACCGGAAATATTCGGCGTATAGTATTCCCAATTTAGGGCAGCCCGGTCGGTCAAGTGTTTGGTCCTCGGTTAAACCTCGACGGCGCATCGATAGACAATCCGCGGCCGCGAATTATTTACTTTTCGGAAGGGTGGATACCATGATCCCGCCCCTCTACTACGGCCACGGTTGCCCATCCCTTCTTTGGCACCGTCGTCGCTAACACCCCTCTCCGCTTGCACGTTTATCTCGCTGTCTCTTACTTGTCCGCCTTAGCCACACAGCTTCGCCTTTCTTTTTTCCACTCTCTTTCCTCCGGCCGTCTCCTCCCTCCTTCTACCGTGTCCCTGTGCCCGTGGCCCGTCGGGTTCTCACCACTCCTTGCCCTCTGCTTTCTCGCTCTTTCATCCCGCGGACCCCCGTTGTCTTTCGTCGTGGTTTGTTGTTACGCCCCGTAACGCCGAGCTAAGAAGTCTCTCGCGCGCCACCCTCTCTCGGAAGCTGATGCGTTCGCCGATGGTGAGTTTTGCGTTCCGGCTCCTAACGTCGAAAACAAAAAGAGAAAGGAAAAATACTGCTTGGAACACGTCGACGTGAACGGACAATGGGAACGGGAAGGATTTTTTTCGTCGGTGCGTGTACGTATGCGGGAGGGGTGTACGCCTGTGTGTCCGTGTCACCGGGGCGGGGGAGGGGGAGGGGGAGGGGCGGGGAGAGGGTGTACACAGAGCCCGGAGGGGTGGAGTGGGAGAAAGAGATAGAGAAACAGAGAAAAGAAGAGAGGACGACCGAGCGGGGGTGTGTATACGTGAAAGGGCAAAGAATGAAAGAGAACGCGCAAGAAGGGAGTGAAGTGGCGGCGTATAGTAACGGGAAGGTGTGACGGAGGTTTCCGAGGCGTAAGAATTTTGATCGAGGGTGGTGGTTGGGTATCGTCGAGAGTTTCTTCTTCGGCTGAAAGGTGGCTGGAACGGCGAGGGGCGTTGATTGAACGGTGGACAGCGGGTGGTGCATCCTGGTTCTGGCGCAGTGTTTACTCGAAAGCCAGGGTGGCGAGCTACCACCTAACTAGGCGGTGTCTGCCGTTTCGGTTCGGGCCCGTACCACGGCACTTTCGGTGCTCGTTGATCGTGCGACGATTCGCGTGAAAACAGGTGTCAAAGATTTTTTCGAGTCTTTCTCTCGTCGGGGCGAATTTACGGCTGAACCACTTTGTGACACCCATCCGGGAGTAGATCTACGAAAGTCGGGAAATACGGCCGGCTCATACGCCCGCCATTCATGTTTAGACGCGGATGTCAAGTGCTATCTGCATCAGACTCGAAATCGATATAGTGTTTAGAGAAGTTCTGGTCGCACGCGTCTTCGGCTACTGGCCGAAAGTTTCGTTTAAGACTATCCGTTGTATCAGCAGTTAGGCGAGCTAGTAAGCGTAGAAGAGAAGCGTCCCGAGATGTAACTCGAGACTGGTGCACGGTTTTGCTATTCATCAGCAAATAGGACTGTGTAAATCAATTTCATTATTCATGGCGGAACAATATTCGTAAATTATCTCTCGGTGTGCTAACTCGTGTTTGTCTTCGATGCGAATCGATAGCCGAGGATCGTCCGAGGATAGTAATCCCTTTCCGATGGGAGATGTTGCACAGTTTTGCGTGTACAGAGAACTACGCCGTTACGTTGACGAAGAGTCGTCGCACACCGGTTCACTAACCCTCCCGCGACACCACCCCTATTATTATCCGTGACACATCCACACGCAATGCCCTGATCCGCTCCATTCATCTCGCCAACGTCCGCGATATCGTGCCACGATATACGATATTCGAATCACCATAACTTTTTATCGACCACCGGCCGATCTCCGTTTCGAGCCGAACGATTTCAAGATTTTACGCAACGATCGCCAACAACGTATGCGATGGACCCTAGTGACCGCGTGTCGAGCATGATGGTTCTCTCGGTTGCTCAAACAAATTCGAGGCGATTGTTGTTTACTCAACAATTTCAATATTGATTGTTGTTTATTTTTCTTTGTTGTCAGCGATTCGTAAAAGCCAGTGAAAAAGCTCGAATTGTCTTCAACAAGTCCGGGAAAACAAGTAGCGCGGCTGTTAGCTTCCTGTCGGCGTACACGTTTAGCCGAACTACTGGATAGACCTAGGAGACTAGAGATATAACGCGCCGCTTGTAAACACAGACCCGAGGGAACGGCGAATGCGAATCAAACTAATGAATTTGTTCTATTTTCAGTGATCATGTCAGGGACTAGCTGATGACCTTTCGAACATCTGCAACGATGTGACAATAAAGATATCTCCTCCTGTATCCTCTCGAACGACCGGGAGATTGTCCCTGTTACCGATATACACGGTTATACGCAGCGCTTCCCGTGATAGAGCCAGGCGAAAGACAAGTAAAGGAGAAACTAAGGAGAGACGGGAAGACACGTGGAACAACAAAGTGATACAAAGCGAGGAGAAACGAGATTAATTCTGTAAGGGAGAAAAGAGGAAAGGACTGAATCAGTCGTTGATGAGAAACGGTGCCAAATAGTCGACAGACAAGCCAATCCACGTGAACGTTCACACGGTAGCATCTTCGTTTTAGAGAAGGAAGGGGTGTCGATAGCGATTACGGCAAAGAGAGATAATGGAAGAGAAGTGAACGGACGAAAAGGGAGAGAGGGACAGGACGATATCAGGATTTTCGGTCCTGGATTTGGTAGAACGAGGAGTGGGGAGGAAATTCGGTACAAGGAAGAGACTGTGTGTGTGTTTCTGTGACGAAAAAAAAAAAACGTGGCGTGATCCGAAGAAAAGTAATAAATGCAAACGGATTGGCGAGGGGTAGCGTAAAGGGGGAGAAAAGAGCTCACCAGGTGGAATAACAGAGAACAAGAAGAGTAGAATGGGCAATAAGTTGTCTTGTAGTTGTGCACCCCTTATCAGAAAGGCGTATCGTTACGAGGATTCCCCATGGCAGACAACGGCTAAGGGCGGAATAGGCGGCAGCGGAGGTCGCAGAGTTGATACTGGCCACTTGCTCAGGTGCGGAAGCTTAAGAGAAAAGAAGAGGTGCGCATACCATACCATTCAACCATTCAACCACTCCATTCGACCACATAATTATCAGTTTTCTTATTTTGTTCCTTCTGAAAGAAAAAAGAGAAGTCTCTCTCTCTCTCTCTCTCTCTGGCACACATTATACATTTGAATGCATTTGTAATCTTTATTCTCCTCGGGGTAGAGCATAATCGACCTTTGATTTTCCACTTGTTTCGTTCTGTCTTTTTACAAACGATCGATCGCAGTTGACTTGTTAAACATCATTGATCTCTCTCTCTCTCTCTCTCTCTCTCTCTCTCTCTTTCCCTCTTTCTCTGTTGTCTTTGTAACCAACGACTTTACGATATCCACACGTAACATGTAGTATGACAGGCATATGTATGTTCTTCTTCTGAGAGATGCGTGTGCAGGTGTATCCATACACACATACATATAAAAAATATATATATATGTGTTTATATACAGACATGTATACGTTCTCACGTACGTTTGCAGATTCTTTTCCTTGCTTAACTGAGAATTAGAAGATCGATATGCGTACATATGAACCGGGGGGGAGGGGGGGGGGGTGAAAGTCGTTTTGCGTATTGTGCTATAGTGCACCGGGACGAAATGGAAGGTATCGATTTCTTTCGTTCTTAAAATGAACACGATATATCGAGCATTCTTATGTTACATAACAGAATGATCGCGAAAAATATCGCATAACGCGCGCTTTCTCTGGGGCCCGTGTACCCGATCGACTGTACCATTCGATAGCGTCCAATCAAACGCCAATATACAGACACACAGAGAAGATGCATTTAAATAAAAAACGTTGGCCGCGACACACACTCGTCGAAGAAAGAGTTGTTCTACCTGAGTTTCTTCTTCTCTACTGCATTCTGTTCCCGTTCGTTTGGTCGTCTCTTTTGTTTTCTTTCTTTCTGTCTTTCTCCCTTTTCTTTTTCCTTTTCTTTCTGTCTACTCTCCCCCCTCCCCCAGCGTCTCAAACAAACATACGCAGAACCACGCCCACATACAGACACACGGATATACATATAATACATAACACATATAGACAAACTTGTACTTACAATCATCTGCGCGTTTGGTCAAGTCATCTCTTCCTTTCTCTCTATTCTGACTTTATTTCCGAACGCAATCTGTCCTGTTTTATCAATTTCTGGTCTTTCTCTGTTTCTTTACCGTCTCTTGCTCCGAGTATCGTGAACGTAACGTAAATCGAAACGTAAACGATTGCCAAAGACATACTTGCAAACGAAAATGGCGTTACTCTTGGCGCGTTAACGGCCCGGTCTTCGTAGACTCGCGGTAAGGTAGAGCGACCTGGTTACCGACAAAAATAGGCGAAAAATGGTTTGACGTGCAACTCAACTTTTCGTCCTTATATCGGAATATTTTTCGCTGGGAAAGGGCTCATTTCGAAAGAGAAAGGTCCAATCTAGCGCGCGCTGGTCGTCAGCTGACGAGATCGTGCAGATATTTGGTAATATTAGGGGGACCCATAAGCAATCAATTATTTTGAAATCTAAAACAAACTTTGTAGTAAATTCAGGTTTTTATTTCTTAATTTATTATATAATCGCCATCATTATCAAGTACAGCTTGCCATTTTTCCTGCAAACGTTCAATCCCCCTCTTATAGAAATCCAGTGTTCGTGAAGCAAAATATGACTCGAGGTATCTCCTTGCACCTTTACAGAAGTGAATGTTTTCTTTCTTAAATAATGCTCCAGAGATCTGAAACGATGATAGTCAGAGGGAGCAATATCCGGTGAGTACGGGGGTGCGGTAAAACTTCCCATTGCAATTCTTTGATTTTTTCCTGAGTGAGTTTCGCTGTATGGGGCCGGGCATTGTCAATTTGCAGTATTACATCTTTTCTCTGGACTAAAGACGCCCTCTTTTTCAATCGTTCTGAATACAGCAGTTGTAATTGCTGACGATACAACTGAGCAGTAACTGTTTCTCCAGGTTTCAACAACCCAAAGTGAATTATGCCACGACAGTCCCACTAAATGCACAGTAACACCTTTCCAAGTGTTCAGCTGGGTTTAGGGGTTGATATTACGGTTTGATTTGCAGAAAGCCATTGGATGGAACGCTTCATGTTATCATAAAGAATCCGTTTTTCATCTCCGGTAACGATTCTGCTAAGAAATGGATCTACACGAAATCTGGATAGCAATGAAGTGCAAATTGATCGACGAACATTCTCGTTGGTCTCAGATAATTGATGGTGTACCCGTATTCCTTATGTAGCAAACCAATTGCGCTAACTTCTTAAAAAAATACAAGTCGTATGGTCCAATATTAACAAAGTTATACGATTTTAAAAAGCGTCCGAATATTATTGCGAGTAGCTCAATTTGTAGCTGGAGATATTTTCTAGTGCGCACTGCTCTCGATTTCATCCACAAAACTAATCCAATGGCATAAAAATCCTTGAATTTTTGGCCTACTTCTAACGCTGATATTACCAAATATCTGCATAATCTTGGCAGCTCCTGACCAGCGCGTACTAGATTGAACCTTCCTCTTTCGAATGAGCCCTTTACACAACGACAAAATATTCTCATGCAAGGACAAAAAGTTGAGGCACGTAAAACCATTTTTTGCCGATTTTTGTCGGTAATGCGGTCGCTCTACCTTATCGCGAATCTACGAAGACCGGGCCCTAACGGCAGGAAAACTAGCAACCATTCGAAATTCCGTCGAGCCGTTTACAAAAGTATCGTGCACTGGTATTTCGTGCTTAGAACACCGTGATCGTCGATCGTATACCGTGACAGGTTGTCGTATCGTTTTCAAACTTACGCTAATAGTTTTCTGTTTATTTGAGAAGCCGTACGATTCTAATAGATTTGCCCGAAGCCTATCGCCGTTTATGATACTGATATCGTCTACAACTGATATGGCAATACATTTCACATTGGTTTCGTTGACGCCGGGTCGCCTCTTTCTACTGCATGGATTCGCCTCTTGTATGGTTTTGCGAACAACCTTTCTTTCGCGCTTTATCCCCGATGATTTGCGATTCGATTGCACGCCTCTCCGATGTTACATTTCGCCGCTGTACTATCGCTTTCTACTATAACAGAGAACTGAAGGACCGGCGCCGGCGTGTTTTTTCACATTCTGTCTGGCCTCTACGTCGCACAGTGGGCAAAAACGGCCTTTTTCGATTCAAAATCAAAGAACTTTCGATAGGAATGAGGTAGAGCGATGAAATTTTTTTTAAATGAAAGCTGAAACTTTGTAGAATATGGGAAAAATAGGGAGATTACGGTACGAACGTTTTTTAACCTTGAGAAAATTCGTTAAAGTTGCACAATTTCAAGAAAATTTTGTTGTTGTGGTTGATACGCGCGGAAAATTTTTTTTTAACATGCTATATATCGTTTCCCATAGATTTTTTCACGCTGATTCCAAATCTGTTTTCAAAATTTGTCTACGACCTCTGATTTTTGAAAAATATAGATTTTTGTGACACAAATTAATGAAATTTTTTCGTCAAAATGACTTGATAACACACTAGTTTGAAAGTATATCGTATTCTCATGTATAAAACACAATAAAAATAATAATAATGAAGTATTTTAACATTTTGAGTTACTTACGAAACATTAAGCACTTCACATCTCGTCATCACTTGACGTATCGCTGTCATTACTACTGGCACTTTCTTGAAATTGTGCAACTTTAACGAATTTTCTCAAGGTTAAAAAACGTTCGTACCGTAATCTCCCTATTTTTCCCATATTCTACAGTTTCAGCTTTCATTTAAAAAAAATTTCATCGCTCTACCTCATTCCTATCGAAAGTTCTTTGATTTTGAATCGAAAGAGGTCGTTTTTGCCCACTGTGCGTCGTTGTGCCACTTCGAGCAGAGGAAAATTTGCATGCTACACAACATCGCACCGGTACACGCGTACAGTGATCGGACTGCGTTACATGCTGTTCTTTACACGCACACATACACATGTATCCACCGCACACGAGTCTATAGAACATCGCTGCACTACTGGCTGGCGATCTAGAAGATGCATGCGTAATAGTTAGCGACGCGCAGTGGTCTTAATCGATGAATTAGGAGGAAAAAAGTTGAAAATTAAAGATAACGAAAAACAGGTATCAGTGAATTTTTGTATGTACTATGCACCCCACAGAGACGCGAAGTGACCTCTGGCCATTAGTCTCGTTAACAATGAAACAAATGACGAACGAAAAATATCGCGTCGCAACGCATAATTTTTTTAGGATACTCGATCGCTCATCGCAAAATAGCGTATATGAAAACATGTGTTCTGATTACCTGGCATTATAAATACTTTTATATTCATAATGATATGAATTCCACACGGTTGAAAGTAAATATAAAACTACAAATTTATTTCAATTTAGTAACTCATATTATTGATTCTACTTCGGGACATCTTGATATACATGGTCCTCGTTTCTTTTGTAAGCTATTCCGCGTTTTGTGGAGTGCAGAACCCAAGTTACTAAATGTTACTAATTGAAACTATTTTTAAGCAAGAGTAACACTCCTGTACTTGATATAAATTCAATAGCTTTTTGCCTTTAGTTGCCATTTTGTGAGAAATAATTTTCTTTGTAGACAGTGTGTGTGTTATAACTTGGTGGGACATGGTTATTCGCCTGAAAGAATTAGGTCTTATGCAGTCGACTATGAACAAGAATCGTCATATACTTATAAATTATTTAGAGAATGAGCTGGAAAAAGTACAGAAGGTAAACATTTTTCAAGTGGAAGAACGGGTGCCCGCGGACACGGCACGGGGCAAGGACGCCCTTCGATGCCCGCGGGCACAGCCACGGGCAAGTAGAATACTGAATTATCATCAGAGGAATGCTAAATTGAAAAATAATCATCTGTCCCAGTGAGTTATGAATTTTTTAATCACAAATTGCATCACCATATCTCGAAAACTATTAATTGCATCGACTTCGTCATGGTCTCATTCAATTTAGAATGCAAAAATATATAAATAACGGTATTGTGCTCAACAGAAAAAATGATTTTAGTATTTTTTCCTTCTAATCCGTCGATTGGGACTACTCTGTGCGACGTACTAATTCTTTTTGTTGTTGTTGCTGTCGTTGTTGTTGGTTCTGTTGGATCGATCCCCATTGTTCTCCTGTTTCACCAAATCATTAACGATTCACCTTTACGGCACGATATTACAATAATAATATTCCGTACAAACAGAGAAACGCCGAGGAAATGAAACGAAACGAAATCTAGATGATAAAATAAACAGCGACTCGGCACGCTGATTGTTATATATAAATGTCTCACGGTTGAACGTGTATATACATTGTATCGATACCTACGTTTTTGTTTCAATTTTCTTTTGTCTTTTCGTCTTTTTCGTCTTTCCCGACGATAATGTATTCTTTTTCCGAGTGTGTTACAATCTGTTTTGACTGTGCGAGCACGCGACACCGTGTTGCCAGAACTCCCGTACAGGTGTCATCAACAATTGAGCAACGAGATTTTTTAGGTTGTGGGCCGAAGTGTTCCACGTAAGCGCCAGCGGGGCGGGCACAGTAAAATGGCAGCAAGTCTCGGAAGATTTAGTTCCTGTAAATATTACTTGCATCCAAGATTCACCGGAATGCGTCTTCCATATCACCGCGTACAATAGCCAAGTCGACAAAATTTTAGACGTGCGACTGGTACAGCCAGGTAAGAGCGAGTCGCCCGAGACGATTTATTATACGAGGGTCAGTCAAATATAAAACGGACACGTTGAATTTGCGTAGTAATTTTTTAACGACGTGCACAAAAATTGTAACGACCTACATACATGAAATTTTCAGAATATTCGTAATCGATATAAGTATAAAACGTATTTGTTTTTTCAATTTTCGATGTACGCCCACGGAAAAAAATTGCAAAAGAAAAACTTGACGTATTTTCTCTGTAATTCTGACCGATTGCAATTTTTTCAAAATTTTCTTCACGCGATGTAGTAGATTGTTCTAACTTTTCAAAGACATCCAAGTTCTATGGTGCAATATTAACAAAAGTACGGGATAAATTAGAGGTTTACGCGAGAGTAGTTTTGGAAGGGTTGTAACAGGTTAATGTCCTCAATTTTCTATGAAACTAGAATTAAAAAATTACCAATGTGGTTTATATTTGACTGACACTTTTAACACTAGAAAGACTGAAACTTACTATATACCTATATTGCCCAAAAGTAGTCAAAATGACTGCATTGTTAGCTGCTGTTAGTTAGCTTTTCCAATAACTCACTTCTATTCGACATTTCTTCCATGAATTTAGGGCGCAAAAGAAATAAAATAAACAACTTGTTAGAACAAGTATCACTGCATAAAGATTCGAATAACAAGTACTACTTCAGCTTATTGAGCAACTGCAACTTATCAAGTACCGTTCACTAATCAAACCGACAATTTATCATGTAGTTGTATGTTATCATGTGACGGTAATCGAAAAAAAATGAAAAATGTTATTTCAATACAGAGCCGAACTGGTCATATAAGAAATTTACTCAATTCAATAATAAGAGTCATTTGATTATTTAAACTTTCCCAAGCAGTCAAATTGACTGCTTTTGGGCAATATAGGTATGGCACATATATATATTTATGTACCGGAAATGAAGGAGGGGGGAGGTAACTACAATTATTAATAAACGCATTTATATGTTGTACAAAAAGTCACAAAATTCTAAGAAATTGTGTCATTATATACATAATTGTTTTTCTAATTGGAATTAAAAAGCAGTCAAAATGACTTCCTTGGGCAATCTAGTGTTAAAAAAGTAACAGTTGGAGACGGGGTCAAGAGTAACATTGTGAACATTTATAAATCTATTGTAGCCATTAACGCGATACCCCGCGGTATAGTGGAGGTAATTTCACGACGTTTATCATCCAGGCCTTGGCGACATATACAGAGAAGTCGCTGTAGTTCCAAGTGAAATTGTTGCTTTTGACTCCGGTCCCCTGTACGAAGAATAATAGAAAACGATACCTGTGAGCACGTGATAAATCCTTGTTTCGTTCTGTTTAAGGAACACGCATCGGGCAAGCGTCAGAATGCTTCGTTTACTGGAAAGACACGATGACTAACGATACGTGGGGACTGAATTTTACCTCCCCCATAGATGCTAAACAATTCAGAGAATGTTGCGTAAGTTCACAGCGCGAGCTGTTTGTATCAGGTCAACGGAAAAGTTTCGCCGTTTTCCTCTTTGTCGCTCACAGCGTGGCGGTGATGAAAACCAAAAAGAAATAAAGAAAACCATAAAAATATTTAAAAATTATGTATTTAAATGTTTGCTTGCCTGGGAACATAAACGAATCGAAAGCGCGAAAACGTTTACAAATCTCGTTTGTTACGATTGTTAACAAGTAATGATCTTAATATATTTGTCATAATGTGATTCGTTTGTTTAAAAAGTTTCTTGTTGTCTGTTTTTATAAACGAATATATCGCCACTTTTTCAGAAATTCTCCAATGCGAATCAATGAAACATCGTCTATAGACATAATTAGAGTTCATTACCGATTAGTCAATAGACAAAATAATGTTAAAAATATTCGGATATAACCATTGTTTGTAGTCTCTATGACGAAACGTTCATGTTAACGTCTTCTTAACATCCGACCAGACGATTATTCGAGAGCAAATTGTTGTATTCAGGCGAAGGGTTCAACAATTTCTAGACTGTGTGGATTTTATGCATTAAAGCAGCTGGGAGATTAAACAAATTTCAAAAATTTCTGTGTTCGACACCTGTTTCTTAAAACTGATGCAAACAATTTCGAGTTTGCACGAAAGTCTAGTAATTTCGAATGGAATCGTTTAGTGTCGTTCGTCGACGCAGCAACGGACACACACCCATATCGGTGCAAGATTCTTTTCACGAAGAAGCAAGCTAATCATTTGCGGATTCGGATTGCGAATGCGTTTTATTGTGGTCTGTCGCGTTGTGAGCGGCAGAAATCATTTGCATCGCATACATACATACACAAAAGGAGAACGGCCGGACTTTTGTTCATCGTATTGTGCTTGTTCAAGTGTGGTTTGCATTTGCACTGGCCGCGTTGCAAAGGGATTCAGGACGCCATGACGATTCCTAGAAATCATTACACACATTTCCAAATCGAAAGAATGGTCTCGACCCGTTGTACGCAGTCCACGGGTTTTGGAGATAGTAAAATCGATTCGGTCCGACTCGAGTGATTTACAGTCATTAGTTAATTTTTCATACAGTCACCGTCGTTCAAGATTTCAAGGAAAGCGTCCTCTTCTTACTCGTTGAAGCTCGAACCACCGAACAGGCAGAAGATCAAAACACGAAGAAAGCCTCTATCGACACCGGCATCGCCGAACAGATCCAAAGAGCCACAATGCACTTGTATGACCCCGGAGCAATTTGCCAGACTTCGAAGTCAGGAGTCCAGATTCCTACGGAGTTCCTGCGGTATGAAACATGCTTATTCGCTCGTCAATTCCCAATTTTTCAATCGGGTCACCTCTGCTTTTCCACTCATCCACACTGTTTTTTTATTTTAACCGTTTCCACACTTTGGGAAAACCCAGTGAAATGTTACTGTTGATACAATTTCATACGTCATGTCCTGTACCAAGCAGCTTTCATCATAACAATTCCATTATACCTTGCACATCTGCATTTTCATTTTAAATATGTAGTAGAGAAAAGTGCAATAGAAAAGAATTTGATAAGTATACAGTATGTCCCACGAGCTCTGTACACTCGATATTCAAGTGGACAGAGCTCGTGGGACAGCACTGTATGTTTACATCATTTTTGTGGTGTTCTACGCTTGAACATCTAATTATTGCTAATTTTAATCTAATTTTTGTAGTCAATTTTTAAAAAATATCCGATTATATACAGGGTGGGGCACCACATTTTGCCATCTAGATTTACGTCATTATTATTACGAATAGCAAACAATTTTTTAGGTGAAGTTGAATGGTTTTGAGAAGGGCACATTCTGATGGTACATTTTTTTTGTAGGTGGACGTGTAAAGGACATATGGAGGTCATTCATGTTTTTTTAAATGGAATCATATATTTTTTATTGCATCAGCTGATGCTCCTTCATATTCTTTACAAAAAAGTATTAATCTATTTGTGTAAAAAAATCATTAGTTTAGGAGATATTTTAATTCTAATTTGTTAGGAAATCTCCACTTTCTGGTCAATATTATGAATTCAATGTGATAATGTAGTAGGAGAGCAAGAATTACCAATGTAAATATTTACATTTTCAGTGTTGATAATTCTTGCTCTCCTACTCATTGTGAAATTTAGTCTCTCTTACGTCTCTGATACGGTGAATACGGCGATACAGTGAATCACTTGATAATGAAGTATTCTAAAGAAGAAAAGACAGACATGTTATCAATTTATTTTGAAGCTGGGAAAAGTGCTATACGTGCAGAATCATTATACGCCAATAGATTTCCTCAACGAAATCATCCATCACGTCGTACCTTTGAGTATGTTTTTAAAAAATTTCACCAGACGGGGCAATTATTACGCAAGAAGGCAATTCGTAATAAAACAATAACAAATGAAGCAAACGAAATTGTAGTGTTAGCCGCAATTACGTTAAATCCATCCGTTAGCTCTCCCGAAATCAAAAGACAAGCTGGAATTAGCCGCAAAAGCATTTTACGCATACTCAAAGGGCACAAATATCTCCTATTTTTTAGCTAAATATCTCCTAAACTAATGATTTTTTTACACAAATAGATTAATACTTTTTTGTAAAGAATATGAAGTAGCATCAGCTGATGCAATAAAAAATATATGATTCCATTTAAAAAAACATGAATGACCTCCATATGTCCTTTACACGTCCACCTACAAAAAAAAATGTACCATCAGAATGTGCCCCTCTCAAAACCATTCAACTTCACCTAAAAAATTGTTTGCTATGCGTAATAATAATGAACTAAATCTAGATGGCAAAATGTGCTGCCCCACCCTGTTCTAAAGAGAAAAATCACTTCAGTCGGTGAAAAACTAAAGACACGTTTTTGGTCGAAAATGTTACAAATTGTTGAAGAATCTACTATAGATTCGAAGATCGAATCATCTCCTTTAGAACGACTGCTTCAGATTTAATCTACAATTTTTGTTTGTCTGTTTTCTAGAACAGAAATGCGGAAAACTCGTTTGGTCGTGTAAGGTCTTCACGGTGTACCTTATATTATTGCAAAGGTGGCAGTACACCTTTCGTTCAAAGCTCAATAAATCGACTAGAAGAGATCAAGTATAGATCAAGTTTTATGCATTCATGGTAAAGGGGAAGCTTTGATCTTTGAGTCTACGGTGGTCTCATTCATGAGAAAAATTTCTCAATGTTTTCACACACGTTACGATTTATAACATTTTCGACCAAAAAACCGCTTCTGTTTCCCAGTCGCTGTGTCGCGCAAAAATATCCTGTGACAAAAACAGATTGATGACAAAATTGGTCCGGGTATATCGTTGTACTATTTGGTTTAACGATCATTGGATCAAAATGATTCTTAACTGTGCTTAAATTGCGATTAAATTTCAAGAATGACGTTCGAAAAACGACCACGGTGTTCCATATTTGGTTACGTCCCTCCACCGTGTGTTTAGACGGATCGAATGAAATTTATTCGATTATAGCAAATTTATTTAGCGCGTTACCGCGCTAAGGTTTCTGCCGCGGTTCGAATTCAGATCAAAACTACATCGAGCTCCCTTGAATTTCGCAAGTTACTGAAATTTCGGTGTTTCTATGGTTCGCGTACAGCCACTTCCACGTTCGTACCGTTCCGAGAGAAAATCACGGCAGCAACATCCAGCGCGTCCCTTTACGACAACGTGAACAATACCTCTGCAACACCGGGAAAGACAGCGAAAGCTGGCGTTGATACGGCGAAGCAGAAGGACAAACAGAACGAAACATGTCAGACGACACCGAAGACGGCGAACGTTGGTATCGAAACCGTTACCGTTGGTTCACAGGCAAGTTTACGGACTGTTGGTCCACTTATAAATACATATACAGAGTGTTCGCCAGCATTTTGCTCGGGTATGGTAGGTGTATCGAAAAAAATGAAAGGGAGAAAAGTTTTATTGTTTCTTACGACCAACATCACAGTGTGTACCACTTTTTTTTATCGATTTTCAAGGAGCGAAGGTAACCTTCAATTTTTTAAATGGAATGCTACACATTTTTTCATGTCATTTGAAAGCTTGCATCAAAACGAGTTCAACCGTATCCTATATCACGGCCTTCGGGGTCATACAAGGTCAGAAATGGAAGAAATATTTGGTATATTTTTCACCACTGTATTTATATTTCTGATCTCGTATGACCCTGAATAATATACAAATATATAGAAGAATATGTAACAATCGATATAAAAAATTTATGGTCTCCTTCGTTTCTAGAAAATCATTGGAAATATAAAAGGTTGATCATCATGTTGGTCATGAGAAACGATAAAACTTTTCCACCTTTCATTTTTTCGATACACCTACTATATATTGCCTCGTGTGGCAAAATGGTATTATAAAATGAATAATCTTAGAATTAATGTCTATGAGAATTTAAGTAGTCATCGTCTGTCCTGTGTGTAAAAACATTCGTCGATATAGTAGGAATTTTCATCAGAACTATAGGCACATATATAGAAGACTATAATGATATGTGTTTATTGATAGCTCACTAACAAGAAAAATATTTTTATAAAAATACTTCATAAACGAAACAGAATGCATTATTTCCGAATTTCATGTACACTCGCGTATTAGCATACTTGCGAAGGACGAAGTGAATCTTAAAAATCGTCAGAGGAATTTAACATCTTAGGTTTGTTCAAAGCGACAACCGAAAAGCATTTGACTCATGAGACGAGTGACTTACCGTGTCACAAAATAAAATTTCCTTCTTGTCTATCTACGGTTATAAAATCATTGTTTTAATTAATTTTGGCATACCAGAAATAGATAACCTTCTTGAAATAATGGCTGACTGTATTCAACGAACTGTGCCGCAGAAATGATCTGTACGAAAGATACGAAGCACCGCTGACATGGCACTCTTGCTTTTAATCAGGCACGCGTGTGCAAAATACAAGGACAGGATAACCACGTAATTAACACCCACGTGCGCCCAAGTGCATATTTTCGCTTTGATAATATTGAAAAACTGCGTGGGTTACAAAATATCGATTAATCACCTGTTTATTTTTATTTTTTTTTTTTTAACCAATAGGTGTCCCACAATATCAATTAACTTTCTTCCATTCTGTTTTGACCAAATGTATTATAGTTTCGATGTCCTATGGTGAAACGTTATTCCTCACTCTTACGTGAAAAAATATTATACAAAGTTGTGCAAGAGATTATGCGGGATAGATATTCAAGATGTGGATACTTGGATCGCAAAAGGAGATCGGCTCTCGAGGGACAGATGCATAAAGTTGATATTATAAAATCATGTGTAACAGACTAAGAGCTTGTGTCGAGGAGAACGAGCCGACCCCGAAATTAGTCTGCCACGTCTCGGGAAAAGCCTATTCAGCGTAGCTCTTATCTATACATGCATAATACACGGGGCATCCATCATGCTAAGAGCATATTACTCGCCGAATATTCGATTGTACATCCTCTAATGAAATGTCAGGACCGTTTCGTATACAGTGAATTCTCGATATATTAGGGGTACCCATAAGTAATCAATTATTTTGAAATCTAAAACAAACTTTCTAGTAAATTCTAGTTTTTACTTCTTCATTTATTATACAGGGTGTTTGGTAACTGGTGGTACAAGCGAAAAGGGGGTGATTCTACACGAAAGAATAAGTCGAAAATATAGAATACAATTTTTTCATCCGGAGTTTCGTTATCGTGAAAATCGAGTTTGAAATGCAGCATGCTATTCGATAGGAATTGTCTGACGCAACTGTCTGATCATGACCAACCAAATCTACTTCCTGCATATACTAAAGCACGCAAACCTGACAGATCTTCAAAGTCGATTTTCTCGAAAACAAAGCCTCAAACGAAAAATGTTTATTCTATATTTTCGACTTATTCTTTCATGTAGAATCACCCCCTTTTCGCTTGTACCACCAGTTACCAAACACCCTGTATAATCTCCATCATTATCAAGTACAGTTTGCCATCTTTCCAGCAAATGTTCAATCCCCCTCTTATAGAAATCCAGTGTTCGTGAAGCAAAACAAATTCTTTGCAAATAAATAATTGATTACTTGTGGGTACCCCTGATATTTGCATTCTAAAATCGAAAAGTGATGTGTACACGTACAAATTGTTCACGACGGATTGCAGATCGACAGCCCCGAGGAGAAGGGCACGTTGGTGTCCCCGAAGAAAACGGCGAAGCAGAATCAAGACACGGGTACCCAGCAAAACGGCACCGAGATGCTGAAGTCCGAAGGCACCCAAGCCGGCGGTACATTGCAGAACAAGTCTCTGCGAAAGGAGCAGCTGCATCACACGAAGTCGGCCGACTACACGGACTTGGAGATCCAGAACGGCAATATCTTTAATATAGTGAACAACAATCACGGTAGTAAAAAGCCAAAGAGCAAGAGCACCGACGACATGAGGATCGAAAACGCGCAGAATGGCGGGATCTGTTTAGACTCGAACACCCTGAAGAGGATGCTGAAACCGATATCGAGTATCGACAGCCCAGCCACGTCACCGGAAATGACCAGAAAAAGACACAGCCACCATAGTTATTACCATCCGAGCAATAACAACCAGAAGTACGTCATGCAGGAGACCGAGAACGAGAACTATGCTCATCCGTATCGAGCCCCGTACAGCAACAAATTTCAGGCTTCTAGGAGCGTGCACGACATAGGACGCCAGTACACTGGTATAGATAACAAATTGTTTATACGTGTATAATACGTGTACTAACTAGCAATAGGTCACGGTTGATCGGAAAAATGCTGAGCGAGATTTTTATACAAAGTAAAAATGTTCTAATTGAATGGTAAGAGTCAGGAACCAAATAGTAATTTTGTTTCTTCTTTAACACTAGAAAGACGGGAGCTTAGTATATACCTATATTGCCTGAAAGCAGTCAAAATGACTGCATTGTGAAAAAATAACTAATGCGCAAAGAAATTTGTTTAACAGTAATTTTTAATATATTTTATATCTCTTACAGTCATATAACAAGTTATTAATAAGTATTAGCAATAAAAAAATGAAATTCAAAAGCAGTCAAAATGACTTGCTTAGGCAATCTAGTGTTAATCATTTTAATAAGTTGAAAATAACGCCTATGAACATATTCTTAGATTCTATTAATCGTTCTCCTGTTTTACATATCACGTAAATGTATAAAATCTGGAGTTTACTAACAAGTACCCGTCGGAAATAGATATTGATTTGCTTTTTCTTTGCAAGTCTATTATTCTATGCGAAATTCGAATAATAAGTGGCTAAGTACTTTTACGATCAACTGTACATGCTTTAACACTGGAACTACCGAGACTCGTGAAAAGATTTTCGGATTCATGATTATGTAAATCTTAGTATTGCCAAATAAATGTATTTATTCGTGCGTATATTATAATCGAAATTGCAGAAAACGAGAGTAAATGCACTTTTCTAATTTTCGAAAGGCAATAAAAATTGGACATTTTTAGTCCTCGGTAGTTCTAGTGTTGATCTCAATTTTTACTTCACAGTTTTGAACACAGAATATCCGTTCACAATATAGACATTAATGTACAAATTCTAGTCGCACTGCCGTGACTTTTTATTTTTTTGTGAACGGTGTTGCTTCGTCACAAAATCGTGTGGTATGTCACGAGAAAGGTGTGGTTTCTTCCTTGAGACAAAAATAGTACCAACCGGATACTAAAAAATTTTTAGATCGGTTCGATAAGTAGCCGTGCAAGGTTACATAAAGATCCCTCGTTAAAATGATGACCTCTTGCATTATGATTAACCCCTTGCCTTATACATAATACAAAATGTGAATCTACATTTTTTAATTATTTTCGCATGTGAAATAATCTTTCACCATTTATTTCTCCTATATTCAACCAGCTATCACTTAAGTGTGTGCACGTGATAAACATTCAAATTTCTTGTTTCTCGAAAACAAGACTCCAAATAAAAAAAAAAGATTCCTCCGTATTTATAATTAATTTTTTCGTATAAAGTCGTCCGTTGTCTACAATTGTTGCACTACAATTTTTGATGCACCGTACACAATTTTGTATTCACGAACATCAACTGTTTAAGGTGAACTGAACAATGTCAGTAAAAAGTTCGTGGATCGTTTGCAATATACATTATACATTCATTAAAAATAATATATTAATTCTTTAAAATTTTTTTAATATTTCTACCGTTTTAAATTACACCTCCCAATTTTGTGATAAAAAGTTAGTTCGTATAACCGAGGTTCTACTGTGTATCATGTATTAAACAACTAAATATGCTTCAAATTGCATCGTGTTTGGGGTCATATCAGTCAGAAAAATGTCACGACTATGTTGGCGGGAGTTTCGTAAAAAAAAAGAAAAAAATAAACAGAAACAAAAAAGTTTTATTATTAGTATCGAGTTTTCACATGTGTCGAGACGTTACTATTAAAATACTCACCTTAAATGCACAAGTTCTTTCTGACGTTGGTTATCCACGAAATAATTCATAAGGCAAGGGGTTAAGTCACAGACATAGCACACGACTGTCTGACTTTTACGATAAAGGATGAATCGCTTGTTTGCGCGCGCGCACGCGGGCGTAGAAACCCGTTAATGTCACAACGATGAGAGAGTTTAAAAAGGAAAAGCTACTCACCTGGCTAGAGTATATAAATAAATGACATGGGGTGCGTAGATCGGTCAGCAGGGGTGCATGGCGCATGGTGCATGGCGCACGTCAACTCATCGTCGAACCGTCCCTCGGACGGGGATGTTTCGCAAATTCTAACGATACTTTTCGTCCGATCACCGTCTCGTTTCGAATTGCTGCACGAGGGGCACCTGTTTGTCGTAGGCAGCAGAAGCAGGGCGTATTTAGATTCGGAACGTAATCGGTGCACAGGTGACATGTCGCCGCCGTCGGATAATGTCATCTTCGATAATCAGTGTTATGCGACCACGCCGAGCTCGTCGAACGGTAATTCGGACATGGAACAGCCGACGCATTGCAACTCACGGCGTTGCAACGGCGACCAGACATATCAACAGCAAAACATGCAATCCGTTTCGACGCCCGGAAGCCCGACCAGCAGGCTCCTACTCGAGTACGAGATGCACCTGCGAAACACCTTGGAGAAGGGCATGGACGCTGAGAGCTACAGCTTGCGTACCTTCGAGGCCCTATTCACCCAGAGCATGGAGAACTTAGGTGAGTTGTTCCCGTCTTCTAATTTACCAGACGAGCTCTACACTCCTCTGACTAAAAGACAGCACCACTGCTATCACTGGGTTCTCACAGATCAATTCGAAGTTATACGATGGAGGATACGTAAACATTATCAATTTTTAACGCTTCGTAACTTCGGTGAGAAACGTGTATAAGGAATGTGCGAAATTAACAAATTCGAATAAAAATATCTCTTCGCAACTTTGCAATATACAGGGTGTTCGACTACAGGTGAGGGAGAATTTAAAGGGTGGTCCTCCAAGACAATATAAGACGAAAATAAAAGCCGCCTAAAATGCGGCAACCCGACCGACAGATGCATCGCGGTTACTGTGACGTAGATTCGCGATAAGGTAGAGTGACCAGGTTACCGACAAAAGTAGGCGAAAAATGGTTTTACGTGCCTCAATTTTTCCTCCTTGTATGAGAATATTTTTCGCTGGGAAAGGGCTCGTTCGAAAAAGAAAGGTTCAATCCAGCGCGCGCTGGTCATCAGCTGGACGAGATTATGCGGATATTTGGCAATGTAAGCGTTAGAAGTAGGCAAAAAATTGACGATGTGCGTGCCGTGGAATCCAAGCATTTTTACGCGAGTTTTCTGGATGAAATCGAGAGTAGCGCGCGCTGGAAAATATTTTGCAATTAAATATCGCGTTACTAAAGGTAACGTTCGCACACTGTTTATCGGAATTCGATGAACATTCTGGATACATGAGAACCTAATGACAGCATGAAATTGGAGTTTGTCGAACGTCTGATACTCTGTAGTACGCGTCACCGACCTACCTGAACGCTTCGAATGTTGCAGAATTGGCAGAAAACATGCCATTGAACGTGCAGCGCACACCTCACGTTTCGCGGAGACGTAAGTTGAACGATTTAAGACAGGCCGTTTTCGAGTGGCAGTCTGTTCATTCAAGACGTTGGCCATGCTTCACAGGTCCCAGCTCGAACAACAAGTCGTCGACTCTGCCGTTGTCCTATCGATACTGCACCGAAAGACAGAACAGCAAGGACAGGGACGGCTACTACAGCGACCGCAATGAAATGGTGCGAGAGAAGAGGGAGAGAGACGTCGATCGAGATCGCGGATACCTGAGCGACTACAATTCCAGGTAATTGAGAGCTGCGATCGAAGGGAAACCGTACTGTCTGTTTCCTGTTTCCTGCGATGGTGTAAGATCAAATTGATGGCTTTGCTGATCGCTTCTCTGCACCCTTCTGCATCAATTTGTCAAATTTCGTCGAGCTAAGAATGCCTCAATACGTGTTACAAAACAATTTAGTGGAACTGTTTGTGGGGCTCTGGTTCATGGGAAAAAATGGTGGGCGCGAAATTTGTTAGCAAAGATGTAAAGATGCAAAGACTGTAAAAGAAAAAACTGCCGCGAAGAGTTGAAGAAAATGATTTTAATTAAGAGATACATGAGAGCATGGAGAAGGGACCAGCAGAGCTATCAAATTTGATCTGATACCGTCGCGAGGATTTCACAACATTTTTGAGACACCCTTCAGTATTGTTCTTAGCAAAACATGGAAGAAAAAACATATTTGTTACAGAAAGACTATACTATTTTCTAGGTGTAAATTGTAGAACAATTGGGTAATCATTTGTTAACAGATATTGCAAGCAATTTGTTTTCAGGAAGTCTGACATTGGGTGGGGGTTGATATAAGGCACTTTTACCCTGGCAAGAAAATACGTAATGTTGTTTGTTGGATTGTATATGTGTGTTCGATGACATTTCAAGATGCGCCAGCTGCATCGGTGAATCGGCTCGCGCACAGTGGTTCCGGCATTCCGATGGATGGCAGTCGGGAAGCTCGACTCTTGGTTCCGGTGCTTCCAGTTCGATAAATCCGAGCTATTCACATAAGCGGGAGTCCCCGTGGGACTCTTTACCTTCACTGAGGCACGAAGGCAGCCTAAACGACAGCGGATACAAGTCGAATAGGGCCGACTCTTTGGAACAGAGGTAATGCGTCGGTCTCTCGTTGTTTCGTTAACCCACGTACGCTCCTCCAGTGAAAATTCATTACAACATAATAATGAAATTCGGTACAGTAATCTCTCCAGCATCAATAATATCTCGCTTGTTTTTTATGATAGAAAAAAATGTCAGAGGAAAACATTAGTTGGTTCAGAGGGGCAAATATTATGATAGGCAATAAAAAATTTGTTCAATATCTTTTTATTATCGGTGTATGATGGCCTAGGTCAAGACGAATCCAACGACTTGTAATGTTATGACCTTCACGTGACCTTGAGTATGAAAATTTCATAAAAGTGGGGCACTTGATGTAAATAGTGAAATAACGGTGACATGATCCCCCTAGGGTTTCAAGAAATGTTCTTGAACCTTGACTAATGATTGTAAATACGCTTACAATAAATTGTCAACACTGATACAAATTCTCCTCCTTCCGGTGATTCCAATTGGTACGTTTAAGAAATTCATCGGGATTTATTCGGTTGTTAAAGATAACGTTACTTCCCTGAAACGATGGTGTACAGTGACGCAGAAAAGATAGAAATGATTTTAGTTTATGGCGAGGCTAAAAGTAACTCGGTACAAGCATCTCAACTGTACGCATAAAGATACCCAAAGAAAAATCATTCTTCTCGACAAAGTTTCGATTGCACAGTTCAATTGTTTTGTAAAACAGGGAGTATATTAAATCACTGAAAAGAAAACGATCAAAGCCTGCTACTGGAGAAGATGCCAAAACTCTTTTGTATTGGCTACAGTATGTTGCTGTGGAATCGTTGGTGATAAACTGAAGGTCACGTGAAGGTCATAATATTACAGGTCGTTGGATTTGTCTTGACCTCGGCCATTATATAGCAATAATAAAAATGTATCATTCCATTTAAACAGACTTCGGTAATTATTTACATTAGGAGCTTCCTCACCGATTTTGATGACCTTGAAATATGTTGTCAAGGTCATCATTCTGAACAACTTTTTCCTATACATGTTACCGCCGCTCAGTTTTAGTTTCCGAGATATTCGCAAAAAAGTTTCAACATCTCAAAAAGTGATCGGAGTAGGTGTGTGTAGGACTGTGTAAAATAGTATTTCAAATGGTTGACAGTAACATATATTTTTATGATATTTTATTGCCTGTAATGTTATTACGATATTGTAGTCTGTTTATCAACATGTTACATATTCGTAATTAAACTACAAATAATACTTTGCTAATTATTATAGCTTCTCATGTTAAAAATTATAATTTATAATAGTAACTACTTGCTCAACTTATTTTCATTGTAAGGAAATATTTGAAATACAAAATAAAAATATTTCATTTCATCTATCTGGTTATCAAAATAAAAATATTTGATTTAAAGTAGTATCTTATTTGAACCACATTAAATTATACTATATACCAAATCATTAATGATCGTTAATATACGTTGCAAAATATGATAGAAAACCTTGTATCCAATGTTCCACATACGAATACTAATCCTACATTATAAAATACTAATGTAAAGTGTACTTACTTCTGAATCTTCTGTACCTCCGTCGGATCCACAGCACACAATTATTGATTCACGAGAATAGGTCCGAATAATTGAACAACAAACACTAAACAACACACACACAACACATTTTATAAAATCGTAACAACGAACGAGAAGATGTCACTCCGACCACGGACAAAATAATACTGCGATTTTAACAATGATCCCTTCCACGGAGGTGGAAGGGGTCAGGTTATCCTAGGCAGGTTAGACGCTGAGGGTCTATAAACACTAGATACAAAACCAACAAAAAAAAAATTATGTCGGGGCGCCGACCCTATTTCCCGGAATTCCCTGTTTTCGTATCACTCGTCCGTGGGAGGGGAACGGTTAAAATCGCAGTATTATTTTATTCGTGGTCGGAGTAATATCTTCTCGTCTGCTGTCACGATTTCGTTAAGTGTGTCGTGTGTGTGTGTGTGTGTGTGTGTGTGTGTTGTGTGTGTTGTTTAGTGATTGTTGTTCAATTATTCGGACCTACTCTCGTGAGTGAATAATTGTGTGCTGTGGATCCGACGGAGGTACAGAAGATTCAGAAAAATTTGTAAGTACACTTTACATTAGTATTTTATAATGTTGTTTTTAGTACATTAGTATTATATTTTATTATTCGTATGTAGGATATTGGATGCAAGGTTTTCTTTCATATTTTGCAACTTCAATGTCCCTTTAACACTAGATTTACAAAGCATTAAAACTGACTACTTAACATTATTTTACAAAAATAACAAGAAACATTTGTATCAATTTTTTAAATAATATACAGTGACTCGCAATAATATTCGGACGCTTTTAAAAATCGTATAACTTTGTTAATATTGAACCATGCGACTTGGATTTTTTTTTTAAGTTAGCACAATTGATTTGCCATATAAAATGAAAGGAATTTTTTACAAAAATTGCGATTGGTCGAAATCACAGAGAAAATAATAAAAGTTGTATTTTGCAACTTTTTTATACGGGCTTATATTAAAAATTTAAAAAGTACTTTTTGTACATCTGTACGAATTATACATATTCTGAGAATTTCATCAAAATCGGTCAACGTTGCACTGACCTACAAACGTTTAACGATGAAAACTTAAGGGCGAAAGTCGCAGAATTTTGGCCTTGTCAGGGAATTTCGCCCTTATGTGATCATTTGGAACATCTGCAGCTCATTGCAACGTTGACCGATTTTGATGAAATTCTCAGAATATGTATAATTCGTACAGATGAATAATTCCCCATGGATACGTCTTCTCTAATGTAAAAACCTCTAACGTAAATATTTGCCCTCAAATCTAACCCACACCTACTCCGATCACTTTTTGAGATGTAAAAAAATTTGTTGCGAATATCTCGGAAACTAAAGTTGAGCGGCGGTAACATGTATAGGAAAAAGTTGTTCAGAATGATGACCTTGACAACATATTTCAAGGTCATCAAAATCGGTGAGGAAGCCCCTAATGTAAATAATTACCCATACTTCGTTGATCTTAAAATTTAAAAAAATATAACCTCGAACAAAATATTTTTGCCTATCATAATATTTGTCTCTCTGAACCAACTAATGTTTTTCTCTGAAATTGTCTTCTATCATAAAAAAACCTTGTATAGTGCGGGATTTAGCTTTGACCGGTACTGCGCGACTCTCTTCTATTTGTAATAATTAGACATCGGATGTTTATGCAATTTCCAATTTTTATAGAAACATTTTAAGAAAGTGGAATGAAATAAAATTTTATTTTTAATGGGGACAGCCTTTGTAGATCCAAAGCAAATAAAAATCATGTTAAATTCTCTCGAATTTTATATTATAGCATTTTTTTAACATTTCCATAAGCCATAAATGCATAAAGATCCGATGTCTAGTAATAATACAGTAATTGCAACTTTGTCGTTTCCGGTACAGTTAACTGCAAGGCATGCTTCCTTTGTCATTTTACAGGGGCACTTTCGACAGACAGGACAGCGTGAGGTCCGACTACATGTCCGATAGAGAAGGTAGATACGGAATCGTACAACAGGCGTCTCTGGAGAGCACGGACTCGAGGATTTGTTACCTGACGTCTTCGGAGGTGAGTCGTTTGAACAGAATTGCTAACTATAGAAACGCGACCGGTACTCGCGGGACTCTTAGTTACACCGAAACGGTTCTCTCCCTCGATATTAGCGGAAATGTTGTCAAGGAAAATCAGCGAAAGGTTGTCCAGCTTCCGGAACATCTTTCGCTTACGGGCAAGAGTCTCGCGCGATGAAATTGATAATGATCAGATCGTAAAAACTTTCTCGCTAATGGTTGATGGACATGTTGCAATGCCATTGGAACAAATACTTGGACCGGCAGGCTTAACCCCTTGCCCTACGATAACGAGCCATACTCGTGATGAAGATTCTGAATAAAGTCTAATAAATGTGAACGTTATTAATTTCCTTCAAATCGAAATAAAATTCTATTTTGTTGTAGTTGATATGTATCCTTTGGAGAAAACATAGGCATACGGTAAATATAAACCATCTTTTTTTTTCTATGAAATTTTGAACGATGAAGAATTTCTAACCATTATAATCACAAAATAAATAGTAGTGCAAGGGGTTAACAAAATCCAGACACGACCGGTTTGACATTTCAGATGTTTTGAAAGAGATCGATCGATGTGATTCTTTCGTTCCGTGTTTGTAGACAAACAATGCTGCAATTTGACGGAGAAAATTCTCGGTATCGATAATTGTATTATTCAGACGCGTGCGCGAAAGTATGCAGAAGCGCAAGCGCACGAATATAGAATTTTATTGCTACAACTACAGCTCCCGCACGTACGTATGCGCGCATACGTGATGTAATTGTGTCGATCGGCTATGTAAAAAGAGCACGTATCTGTTTGATGAACCTTAATAAAGGACTGAACCTTTAACCCAACATGGCGCAACACGATATACGATTTATTAAATTGTTCATGTCTGGATTAGTTTTATTATTGAAGAGCGGTTCGTCCACTTTAATAAACGCGCGTCCGAGTATTTTAATTGAAATACACACCGGCGAAATAGGAAAATTACAAAGTCCGTGTGCGTTTGCGATATTTCGATTATGCGACAGAAAAAAAAGCGAGAGAGAAGTTTTGGACGTTTTATATGGACGTCTATTTATTTATTTATTTATTCGTGTCCGTTTTCACTTGATACCTACAGTGGATCCAAAAAGTATTTAAACAAAAAATGTTCTGTTTTCGAGAATTTGTCGATACTGGAACGGTGACGATTCAGTTGAAATTATTGAAATTACAGGAGTGAGTAAAGTAGGACACTTGTGAAGAACAATTTACAGTTAAAATTCTCAAACAGATTTTGAGAAAGTATCAAACAAAACAAAATAGCACGAATATATTAATATCCATACGATTTGGTATTGCTAGACTGCGGATGTTGTGCATTTATGACAAAAATGAATGAAATTTAAAATAGAAAAAGAATTTATTTAAATTAATACGAATCAATGAGGTTTTTATTTGACTCCCATTTCTTACAATTGATGCATACAATTTCTATTTTGCACAAACATGCGCAGTCTAATAGTAATAAAAATCGCGAATTCTTCTTGGCTATAGTAATTTGTATTGTCTATAGTATTTATCTATTGATATTTTCCGATAAACCGAAGAAGCATCGTCGTTTGCAGAGTCGAATTTCACGAATCAATTAATGCCTACGAAAAGTGAAGAATTCCGATTCTTTTAATTTCGTAAATGTAGCAGGCAGACTCTTTCGATCGTCGGCCATAGTTGTTTCCGTGCGAAGCTAAAGTCAGATATGAAAGAAACACCTGACCCAGTGCGATAGGCGGCAAGACGAAGATAGATTTTCCTTGTCAACAGGTGCATGCGCAAACGTATACCTCGAGCCGCCAACATTTTCTCTCGACTGTACCTTTTTTTCTTGTTGCAATCGTTACGATAAATGGGGTATCGGTGCCTGGTTGTTGCTGACCTATGACCGTCGCGATCGAACAACTACAGTAAATCCAAAAAGTATACGAACACTAAATTTTCGATTTCCGAGAAATTATCAAATATTTGATCTATGGTAATTCCTTAAAAAAAAAGTAGTTCCCGTAGCAAGTGTGATAACTAGACTGCGGATGTTTATGCAAAATAAAAATTGTCCGCATCTATTGCAAGAAACAACACGCATTTATGGATTTAAATGATTTAGTCACGTTTCCAGATCCCTTTAACCTATGACTTACCTCAAATTATACCAATTTGTATTTGTCATAAATGCATAAAACTCACAGTCTAGTAACAACCCCTTGGTCGATTCCGAAAGGATATTTTGAACAGAGCTTGAATGTAATTGTTATAAACAATCGAATTTTCAAACTGTTACGTGGCTACAATTCCTGACTTCGATTCCGAAATTTCGGTTCCAAAATTTTCGGAATTCTGAAACGGTTATCAAGATGAATTCTTATATACTATGTATTTACTTATGTATTTACTGTAAGTACACACACTTTTTACAAACTGATTAGAGAAGAGAAAGAAAAAACATTGATCTCTAACAAAACGTCGAAGTAAACAAGGGTATTGTTTAGGAGAAGAAGATGATAAATAGAAATTTCGGTTTCCTGTTTTCCATGTTTACCTCATTTTACATTGCAGTTGATATCAAAATAAAATATATGAAAAGTAATTGCAAATTTTTAAATCGCCAAGTATTTTCCCGTGAATCTTTTGTGTATTTGGACGAATCAGAATAAAATAATGTTGAGACCGTTTCGGAACAGAATATACAGGGTGTTTCCGATTTTGTGGCAGAATCAGGTGATTCAGAAGGGTTAGATCAGTTATTTTCAAAACCGTTTCAAGCTCTGGCGTGCAAACTGCAGTAGCGGTTGCAACAATAAGAATAGCGATATAGCGATGGCAAATAGCAACTAGCAATAGCAACATCCCCCACAGTGGCTGCTGGCGTCTCGTCTCCTACTATCCTGTCACCCCTCCCCTTCTTATTTTTGCATCCTTACTTTGAAAAGCGTTCCAACATCTGTCTTTAAAAGTACTATGCCCTGAATCCGTGATCAGCAATAGTAGCACTAGCAGTAGCAGTAGCATCAATAGGAATGAGGATAAGCGAGGTAGCAGTAGCAACATTCCCATATGAACTGGCATTTCGACTTCTAGTGTCCTGTCACCTTTATTATTTTTTTGCAAACATTGAAAACGTTCCAAGTCTCGATATTAAAAGTACTATACCCTAAAGCTGTGAGAGCAGTAGCAGTAGCAGTAGCAATATCAATGAGGACAGCGAGATAGCAAATAGCAACTACCAAATGGCAACATCACTCGTCTCATATCGCACCATCCTATCGCACCTATTATTTCCGCAACATTATTTTTGGAACCGTTTCTATTCTTGATATCGAGGATGCTGTCTCCTAAAGTTTAGAGCAGTAACAGTAGCAGCAGTAGGGATAAGGATAGTGAGATAGCGATGCAAATGGCAATAGAAATGGCAACGTCCCCCACTCGCACATCCCCCACCAATATCATTTCTGCAACGTTACGTTTTTAAGTTGTTTTAATTCTTGATCTTAAGAGCGCTATGCCCTAAAGATCAGAGCAGTGGCAGTAGCAGCGATAGGAATAAGGATAGTGAGATAGCGATGGTAACTGGCAAATACAGTGACTCGCAATAATATTCGGACGCTTTTAAAAATCGTATAACTTTGTTAATATTGAACCATGCGACTTGGATTTTTTTTTAAAGTTAGCACAATTGGATCACCACATAACGTGAGAAAAATGTTTCATTAAAATTGCAATTCCTCGAAATCACAGAGAAAATAATAAAAGTTGTATTTTGCAACTTTTTTATGCGGGCTTATATTAAAAATTTAAAAAGTACGTTTTGTACATCTGTACCAATTATACATATTCTAAATATTTCATCTAAATCGATCAACGTTGCACTGGCCTACAAACGTTTAACGATGAAAACTTAAGGGCGAAAGTCGCAGAATTTTGGCCTTGTCAGGGAATTTCGCCTTTATGTGATCATTTTGGAACATCTGCAGCTCATTGCAACGTTGACCGATTTTGATGAAATTCTCAGAATATGTATAATTCGTACAGATCTACAAATCGTACTTTCTAAATTTTCAATGTAAGTACACATTAAAAGGTTGCAAGATACAACTGTTAGTATTTTCTCTGCAATTTCGACCAATTGCAATTTTTGTAAAAAATTCCTTTCATTTTATATGGCAAATCAATTGTGCTAACTTTTTAAAAAAAAATCCAAGTCGCATGGTTCAATATTAACAAAGTTATACGATTTTTAAAAGCGTCCGAATATTATTGCGAGTCACTGTAGCAAATTGCAACAGCAATGTCAACATCTCCCAGACGGGCTGGCGTCTCGCCTCGCACTATCCCATCACCGATACCATTTTTGCGGACCTAACAATGTTAATCAAAATTACGTGTAATTTGCTTCAAAAATAACCTAAAAGATGCAGTTATGAAATGGTCAGGAAGAAAACAAGAACGCAACGTTAACAGAAGTCAATCAAACAAAACATAACGCCAGGTATTAGTGAAAATCGAAATTACTTTCTTGCCAACCTAATATATTAATTGTCCAAATTTTATTAGGATCTGTAACATGCAAGAAAGTTATAGGACTACTCAATATCATACATTTAATTTTTTTTTTAATTTTATTTCATTCGATAACTTACTTTGATTTTATGGAATTTTTGAGGTTTCATGTTTGGCAGTGAAAGTGTTAATACGACCGCAAACGGTTAACCGCTTGCCCTACAATATCGAGTCACACTCGTGATGAAGATTCTGAACAGTGTCTAATAAATACAGTGGCGTGCAAAAGTTCCCGGCCAGATGGATTTTGCTATTTTTCTTCCAAAAAAAAGCGTTAAGAAATTTTTATTAGAATCATATATAAGGGCGTAATACATAAAAGGATATTACAAAAAATATCAACGCTAATTATTTTTCTTACTTGTTTATTTGCAGAATAAGTAAATTAACATGTTCAAAAATTTCCGGCCAGTATGTTTAGCGAAAAAATTATGCTTGTTTTTCATTGTGTAATAATTTTGCAGTACATTATTTAACATGTTATAATTAATATTTCGTAGCCATGCCTTTTGCAGCAATAACAGCAGCACAGCGACGAGGCATGGACTCAATTAACTGAGTAATGTAGTCGTGTGGTATTTTATTCCATACTTCTATTAAATTTTGAAAAAATTGTGTTTTATTGGATTTTCTATGATTTTTCATTCGACGTTTCATCTCTCCCCAAAGATGCTCTATTGGATTTAAGTCCGCAGATTGAGAAGGCCAGTCTAAAACCTGTACTGTATTTGTAGACAACCACCCTTTTACGATTTTCGATGCATATTTGGGGTCGTTGTCATGTTGGAAAAACCAATTTTCTGGCATTTCTTTTTCACCATATGGTAGCATATGAATTTCTAAAATTTTTTTATACGTGACACCAGTCATGATACCCTCAATTTTTATAAGAGTACCAATTCCCTGAGCGGAGAAAGCTCCCCATACCATAATGCTCCCTTCACTATGTTTAACAGTTGGTGTTTGGTACCTGGGATCATTTCTTGTGCCAACTGAACGTCATACATATTGTCTTCCATCGCTGCCGAATAGATTAAATTTAGATTCATCCGAAAAAGAACAGCTTTCCAATTTTCAACAGTCCAGTTACAATATTTTTTGGCAAACCTTAATCGGGCTATTTTATTTTTCTTATTAATTAGTGGTTTTTTAACACTAACTCTGCCAAACAGTCCTACATCATGTAATCTTCTTGTTACCGTACATCGACTAATATTAGCAAGGTTTTCCTGTTGTAGTTCTGCTGCAATATTACTAGCTGTCTTCTTTGGGTCCGCAATTGTGATTTACGTTTTATAATTCTATCAATTCTTTTAGTGGTCTTTCGGAGTCTTCCACTCCGCGGGCGATCTTTCACGCCATATCCTGCACGGTATCTGTTAATTGTATCGTTCACTGTACTTTTCCCGATAGACAATACTGAAGCAATTTCGCGAGATGACTTTCTCTTTAACGACAATTCCATCACAATTTTGCGTACTTCGACAGATATCTTTCGAACCATGTTTACGTTTCAGCGACTGACTACCAACTGAAGTAACAATACCACGTAATATTATTTGAATGTAAACACTTACTGACCTTTTATAGACTTGAATACAATCCCGGCTTAAACTGGCCGGGAACTTTTGAACACGCTAGCTTACTTATTCTTTAAATAAACATGTATGAAGAATCAGCAGCATTGATTTTTTCTATAGTATTCTTTCACGTAATATGCCCTTATACATGATTCTAATAAAAATTTCTTAACGCTTTTTTTTTTGGAAAAAAAAATAGCAAAAACCATCTGGCCGGGAACTTTTGCACGCCACTGTATGTTTCTTATTCATTTCCCTTAAACCGAAATAAAATTCTGTTTTGGCGTGGTTTATGGACAGCTATCGGAGGAAATATAGGCATACGATAGATATAAATCCTCTCCTTTTTTTAGGAAATTATAAATTACGAAAAAGTTCTGATCACTGAAACCGTGAAATAAATCGTAGTGCAAGGGGTTAATCCTGGATATGGAGGTCGCCTATGTCTTAAGGTTTAGAGCAGTAGCAGCGGGGTAGGAAGAAGGATAGGGGAGATAGCGATGGGAACTAGGAAAGTAGCAAATGGCAGTAGCAACGGCAACATCCCCCTCTCGGGCTGGCGGAAGTTATAGGACTACTCAATATCATACATTTAATTTTTTTTTTAATTTTATTTCATTAGATAACTTACTTTGATTTTATGGAATTTTTGAGGTTTCATGTTTGGCAGTGAAAGTGTTAATACGACCGCAAACGGTTAACCCCTTGCCCTACAATATCGAGTCACACTCGTGATGAAGATTCTGAACAGCGTCTAATAAATATGTTTCTTATTCATTTCCCTTAACCCTTATGTGGGCAACCGGGTACCCGGGTACCCCTTTCTATGTTTGCTCTAATAATTTGTTATGTTTTTATGAAGATATCTTATAATAGATATATATTATTTAGAAGGTTCTCTGTCGATTTATGGTTACAGAATTAAAATTGATGCAAAACATATTAAATAATAAGGCTTCAATCTTATTTATACGGTTGTCGGGTAACCGGGTACCCATACATAGGAAGTTGTAGTTGGATGCTTATGAAGGGAAGTTTTACAACACAATCATACAACACACAAATTTTTTCAATTGGTATTATTTTATTATTAGTATAGTTACTATTATTAACCAATAATAGGACAATTTTTACAAACTGTCAGAGTATTTGCGTGTTCGTCGGAAAACTGGTTTTATACAGTTTTGACAATATTTTCGTGTCTTTCTACGTTTTCTATCAGGGTCAGCTTGGTATATATACCATGAGCCTACAACTCTTTTTCGTCCAGTTTTATCTCGTTGTTGTACAGTGCCTGAAGTTGAAGGAACGTCGGTCATTGTTGGTGACTTATGCAGCATGTTTTCTATTGCTAATTTACAAGAGAGATGTCTCATCACTTGAACATTGGTTGATCGACTTCTAATTATTGGAAGACAAAGTTCCTCTCTCACTTCGCGTAAAAATATTCGCCGATTATTGGATTTGTTAGGCAACATATCGTTATTAGAAATATATATGATGTATGAGGCAAGAGCAGCAATGTCAATTATGTAAAAAAAAAAATACTAATGGCCATCTGTTAGTACGTCTTCGTATACTGTATCGTCTCAAAATTTGATCCATCATGTCGACACCAGATTTTGTTTTCTTATAGAAGTGGACTATTTCTGGTTTCCTCTTTGGCCCAGAAACAACATTATCATTGTGCATTGTGGATAGTAATACAACAAACTTTTCTTTTTTTTTGGCACATACGAATATATTGTAACATTTTGGTTGTGACCAAATAAAGTTGAATACTGTTGTACTGTTGTGTAAGTCGAAGAGTCAAATACCGTACGTCCACATACGAATAGCATAAAAGTTTGATCTTAGCATTGAGTTATACTATTTTTTGAAGCAGTTGCTTCACTTAAACTGTTTAAAACAATACTTAGTATACCATAGACAAAAAAACTAAAAGTTATGGGAAAGCATGAAAGTAAAATTGTCACTTTATTTTTTACATATCGGCACCGAACGCTCGGCGTACCGGGGTACCCCGGTTGCCCAACAACCGTGAAAAGTTTGGTTGCCCACATAAGGGTTAAACCGAAATAAAATTCTGTTTTGGCGTGGTTAATGTACAGCTATCGGAGGATATATAGGCATACGATAGATATAAATCCTCTCCTTTTTTTAGGAAATTATAAATTACGAAAAAGTTCTGATCACTGAAACCGTGAAATAAATCGTAGTGCAAGGGGTTAATCCTGGATATGGAGGTCGCCTATGCCTTAAGGTTTAGAGCAGTAGCAGCGGGGTAGGAAGAAGGATAGGGGAGATAGCGATGGGAACTAGGAAAGTAGCAAATGGCAGTAGCAACGGCAACATCCCCCACTCGGGCTGGCGTCTCGTCTCCCACTGTCCTGTCACCCCTTCTACGCCGTCACCCATTTTCCCGGTTCCGCGACCTCTTGCGCGTACATCCCCTCAACCGAGGTTTCGTTTCCCTACTACCGGCTGTTGGCTGGTGGTCCGTCCGTCCGTCCGTCCGTGCCCGTGCGTCCGTTCGTCCCCCGTTTCGCGTCTCTCTCCACAAGGACCGCGGTATTGATTCCCCTCGCGGTAGCACGGCTCTCTCTCCTCTTCCCTGTTCTCCAGCGCAGTAGTCTGGAGCAACGCGCGTTCACGGCTGCGGACACTACTAATTTACCGCTCGTTCGCGGAACAGTCGAAAATAGAAAACGGCTGGATAGAAAGAGAGAGAGAGAGAGAGAGGGAGAGAGAGCGAGAGAGAGAGAAAGGATATATAATTATCACAGTCCATGAATAATCCGAGGGATCGATTGGTCATTTTTCTTTCTCTCGATTTCTCTGATTAAACGGAGGTGGTAATATTGTTTGCTCCTGACCTGCTGGCGGTTTCCTCCAGGAGCTGGCACGTCATCCACGATACCCTCTGGAGCTTATCCGGCGGAACATCACGGATATACAATCACGATGGACGGGGATACGAGTGATACTCTCGAGGATTACTGGAGGCACACGCCAAATCCGTTCGTCATACGTTAAGAAAAAGCGTCGGACGCACGTGAATGATTTCTCTATGCGTCGGTCGGTTGACGGGATAGAGTTCGATCACGATTAACGATAATCGGCGTAACCAGCAGCCCCATTCCCCCGCTCCTCACCACGGAGAGAAAATCTCGAAACCGTTCTGACTTCGGCCCCGAAATATGTTTCGAGCTCCGACGACTCAGAATCATTACAGATGAGATATCGCGTCGGTAAACACGCTCGGGGCGAGGAAACGTTGTTCTCACGCGAGCATACTGTCTCGGCGAGCTGTTCTTTCGTAAACTGGGACGAGCACACGTCGTCGTCGTCGTCGTCGCGTCGTCTCGCGATCTCTAGTTGTACAGTTTTCCACGGCACGTGCAGGCTCACGTGCGACACGTGTGACAAACGAACGACAAAGATGTACCAACGCGTTTTAGATAGATCACCCGGTAGACAGATGTAGTATCCGTTTCTGATTAGCATGTACGAGTGATTAGGTACCTGGTAATATATACATATATATATAAATATATCGTTAACTATATTTAGTCCCGATTCGCTCTCTCGTTTTCTTGTCCTGCGCGTCGAAAGATTCGATTAATGACGCGCTGTTTCGCACGATAACGGTTCGACTCGGAAACGGAAAACGGAAAACGGAAAAGGGAAAAGGGAAAATGGAGGTCGTCTAGCTGACCTTTTTTTTCTGCTGGACAGATTACCGCCGTTCGATACGGCTCCGTTGTTTGTTTCGAGTACAAAAGTATATATATATATACCGTAAACGTAAGTGAGAAGAAAATCGAGAAACGACGAACGAGAAACCGGAGATTCAAATAAAATACAAACAAATAAAAGAGCGAGGAGGAGAGGGGGTAATCAGGGGAAGGGAGGAGGGAAGAGGGTAGACAATAGGGGGAAAAAGAGGTAGAGAAGAGGAGAGCAGGGAAACCCTTAACAAACCGGAAACGAAAAGAGATAAGCAAACGAGAACACGTACCTACTACCCTGTAATATGTATACTTAAGGGACAAAGAGAAAGACGAAGAAAGTGATATCGAGACAGAGAGAAAGAGAGTGAGAAAGAGAGACAGAGAGAGAGAGAAAGAGAGAGAGAAACAAAAATCGCAAAAATATTTTTATACGGAGAGTTCGTTTCTACGCGCGTATTGCAAAACAAAAAAATATTCTATATATTTACTTTTAATCGCGGAACACAAGGTCTACTCGTTAACGAGTCGTTCGGACAGATAGATAACCAGATAATCACGAAAGCCGATTCGTTGAACGATCGCTTCCGTTTGTTGATCGATTCGAGATGTTTGTCTAATGTTTACGGGGAGGATCGAGAGTTAGCGGATCGACAAAAGAACGTACAATCGTTTCCGAATTGGATCGACCGAGCATCGACAGATTCACGTGTTGAAGAGATAGAGAGAGAGAGAGACAGAAAGAGAAAGAGAGAGAATACTGGAATGTCGATCGCGGAAAACGGAGCCGCATAATCACGAATTGTTGCAAAAGAGGGAGCTGATATCGCGGTATACGTATACACACACACACACACACACACACACACACAATATATAATAAAAGTGCAAAGGGCTAGCAGGCTCGCGTAGCGATTAAATCGTGTACAAAAGACAACACGGAACGGAGACGTTTCATGTCCGCCGGGTCCCTCATTTAAAATATAGATGTATGTGTACGTACAATAACGATTAGTCGCAAAAGAACGCAGGTGGTGAACGGTGGCAGCGAGCGCCGGCATCGGGGTTTGTGATTCTTCTTTTTTCGCGTATCCTCCCTCACCCGCATCCCCCAACCCTCACTCCCCCGTCCCTGTTTCCTCTTTTCCACTTTCGCTGGAATGATCGATAACGGCGAACGGATCGAACGGGAAGAGCCGAGATTATTTTCGCCTTGCGAAACATGCTCAACGCGAGCCGGCTCTGCATATTCTACTTCGTCTGCACGCTGGTAATCAGTCTATTGCGTGCGCTCACCAGGGACCTGGAAACCTTGGTCACGGTCTTCTTCGAGAAGATCCGTCGGACTTACGATCGAGAGTATTGAGGCGAACGATCGCTGGCTGGATCGCTGCCGAGATCGATCCGTTCCGACTCCGAGTCATCGTTATCATTGAGAAGATCACCGGTGACGCGGAATGTCGTCGACGATTGTTACCGTATGCCGTTTCTTCCCGGCAACGGCGATCCCTTGATTTATCCAGAGCCAGTGCGAACAATAAATAAACGAATAATGGTAGAGCCGAGATGGGCGATCAGATGTACGAATAGCACGTTGAATTTGTTGAATCCGAGCAGCAGCTACGAGGACCTGAGATCGTTGCACAAGAAACGTTGCAAGAAGTATTTCTGCCTGTGCAGACGGCACACGATCAGCGTGATATGCATCAACGACACGAAGAAACTCTACTGGTTCAACTGTAAGAACGTCAGGGAGAAAGTGAACTTCGGCCTCGGCGACGGTTACTATTACAAACTGCTACGTGTGATCGACGGGGCACTGAACACCTGGGTGCAACATTACATCGACGGCCTCAGCCTGACCCGCAAGGAGATCATGTACAAGATCAACGGCTCCGCGAAGAGCAACATGAAGCTGTTACAGGAGGGTTGCCATTGTCATTACCATCCGCACATGACGGCCGACGCGTGCAATGCCGACTTTCTGAAAAAAGTTGTAAGTTTCTGGGCCGGCGATGGCCTTAGAGGATTACGCGACAAGCTCCGCGGTATGACGAATTACGCTAAAAAGGTAGACACGAGTTTACGGCGTGATCGTTTCTTGTCCACTATACTGTTCACCGATGTTTTTAACCGTTTAACCGTTTCCCGTTCGTAATTTTTCTTACCACTCTCTGCATACAGTGACTCGCGAAAGTGTTCGAACGCTTACCACCTTATTTATTCTAATAAGTGTATTATACAACGCTTACAGAAATGTTATTAACAGTGTAAATCGGTATGACTCTGTAGATTATTCAGGTCAAGTTTCAAGTGAGTCGAGATATGTATACAATAGTTAGGAATTATTTCTCACGAACATAAACTTTGCTGATGCCACAAAAGTATTTAAACAGACAGAAATGAGCTCTATGAAAGAATGCAAACAAAGTTTTTCAGGCACTGAATGTAAACATTCATTGTTGGTAGTTGTTCCTACGCGCGTCAGTCATAGTCTAGCATTCATGGTGAAATATTCTATCGAACATGTGTCCCGAAACATCTGAAATTCCTGAAAATGAGAGAAAATTAATTGCGAAGTGGTGCAACGAATGAAAAACGTATGGTGAAATAAGTAAATTATTAAATATAAATAGATCTACAATACGTTATATTCTTAAACGATCGAAATCTGAAGAATCTGTAAAAAAACAAGTACCGTTCAGACCGTCCAAAAAATAAAACTAAAGGAAAGAGAAGAAAGAGCTTTGATCGGTGAAATAAAAAAAAAAATTCAAACATTTCTGCTACACAACTTGCAACGATAGTTAGAGATTACTTCGAGAAAGGTGTAAATCCAGAATTATGTAGAAGAGTGCTACGTGAAAATGATTATCATGCCAAGGTTCCAAGAAAGAAGCCGTACATCAGTGATATTAATAAGAGAAAGAAATTAAAATTCGCCAAGGAATATATTAGTAATCATAATGCATTCTGGAATGAAGTAATCTTTTCAAATGAATTGAAATTTAATGTTTTTGGATCGGATATCGAAATGGAAGTGAAAAACTTTCGTGCTACGGTGAAACATGGGGGTGGTTCAATTATGATCAGTCTGGTCTTCGTAGAAGGAATAATGGATAAATTCAAGTATCCGAACATTTTACAAGAAAATTTCAAAGAAAGTGCAAGAAAATTGGGTATGTACGAACACTTTTACTTTCAGCAGGATGATAATTCTAAACACATCGCAGGAATCGTTAAAGAATGGATCATATACAATACCCCCCACATGTTGGTCACACCACCAAGAAGCTCGGATATTAATTCGATCGAACAGGATTTTAAAAAATTTGAAGGATAATAAAAAGGTTTTAAAAAAATTAATATATCATCCAAGGCCAGTTTAAAAGAAAAAATACTCGAAGTGTGGAATTCTATATCTCAGAGTGTTACAGAAAAGTTAGTAAACAGTATGCATACTCGCTTACAACATGTTATTCGTGCCAAAGATGGACCTACTAAATATTAGGTTGGTAGGAAAATAATGTCGGTTTTCACTAATACCTGGCGTTATGTTTTGTTCGATTGACTTCTGTTAACGTTGCGTTTGTTTCCTTTCTGACATTTCATAACTGCATCTTTTATGTTACTTTTGAAGCAAATTACACGTAACTTTGATTAAAATTGTTAGTTCTGTGTCAATTTGAGCATGGAGTGCAAAAACGTACATTATAGGACACATATTGCTTTTTTATTTCCGTGGAGGTAAAAAAGCTGCCGATGATCACAAAGATGTATGTGAAGTTTATGGTGTGGATTGCTTAACAGAACGCACGTGCTAGAATTGTTTTAAAAAATTCCGTTCTGGAAATTTCTCGCTTGACGACGACCAACGTTCTGGTCGAGCATCTGAAGTTGATGATGACCAAATGAAAACCATTATTGAATCGGATCGTCATATAACTGTCCGAGAGATTGCAGACAGGTTAAATGTCTCGCATACAACTATAGAATATCGTTTAAAAGGTCTCGGAATCGTTAAGAAGCTCGATATTTAGGTTCCACACGAACTGAAAGAAATTCAGTTAACGCAACGCATCAACATATGCGATATGCACCTCAAACGAAATGAAATCGACCCTTTTCTGAAGCGAATCATCACTGGTGACGAGAAATGGGTTGTTTACAATAACACAACTTGAAAACGATCATGGTCCAAGCGTGATGAATTTTAGCCCAAACCACACCGAAAACTGAATTGCACCAAAAGAAGATCACGTTGTCAATTTTGTTGGATTACAAAGGTATTGTGTATTTTGAGCTGCTCCCAAAGAACCAAACCATCAATTCAGATGTTTATTGTCGACAACTAACAAAACTGGACATAGAAATCAAAGAAAAACGGCCAGAATTGGCAAATCGCAAAGGAATCGTGTTCCACCATGCTAACGCTAGGCCACGCACATCTTTGGTAACACGTGAAAAGTTATTGGAGCTTGGTTGGGAAGTGATGTCACATCCACCATATAGCCCTGACATTGCACCATCAGATTATCATTTATTCCAAAGTTTACAAAACCCTTTGAATGGTAAAACATTCGCTAATGATGATGATCTGAAATCGCACTTGGATCAGTTTTTCACCGAAAAGGATCAGAAGTTTTATGAGCGCGGAATTACGAAGCTACCAGAAAGATGGCAAAAGATCATAGAACAAAATGGAAAATATTTCATTGATTGAAGTTCATTGCTTTGATAAAAAAATTAGATTTTATTTCACCTAAAAATACCGACATTAATTTCTTACCAACCTAATATTAAAGCTTTAAAAGTGACCTGTTCAAATACTTTTGTGGCATCAGCAAAGTTTCTGTTTGTAGGAAATAATTCCTAGCTATTGTGTATTCGTATTTCGATTCACTCGAAACTTCACCTGTACAATCTAGAGAGTCATACAAATTTACAATGTGAATAACATATCTGTAAGTATTGTACGATACACTTATAGTAAGAAATAATTTCATGGTAAGTGTTGAAATACTTTCGCGAGTCACTGTATATTTACCATCTGTGAGATATCACGTTGAAGAACACCTGTACGTGTGTCGGTGCGTCGTCACCTTTGCCCTCGGCTTCGTTTTTATCGGTTTCATTGAACAAAGTAACCCCCCCACTTGTCACTCGCCAGCCTCCCCTTCCCCTACTTCCCTACCTCCCCCCACCGACCCTTCCAAGATGCAACTGCATTCGACGTTTTCCCCACGAGCATGGACCATTTACTGCATTAAAATCCATGCCACGTCTATGTTACTCGAACCGGCATATTCCCCGCGGGTAGATGGAGATTAGAGTTCCTCGGATGGTGTACTATTTTTATAAAATGTCGATATCTATTTACACACATTCAAGGTTATTCACGGTAATTATTCATCGAACTGTTGCTAGATCACACTCTCCTCCTGCACCGTACACAACGTCGTTGCGTGTCGTCGTCTCTCTCTCCTTGTTCTCTGCCGGTTCAATCCTTCGGTTCCACTACTTTCCGTGAACAGTAAAACTTGCTCTCTGTGTTGTGAATTCAGTGCACGCGTCACCGATGTCCACGTCACCGGTCAACTCGAACCTCGGATATGTATGTCGTACAATTGTCATCTAGACGGATCATTGTGGTTATATATATTATACACACAAGTAGACGATTTGGTGGGCGATCGAGGCCGTATTTTTTATCTCGATTTTAATCGTTCGCACGCACCGTTCCGGCGAACAGTCAGATAAATCAGGATTCCGTCGATTGTTGTAGATGTCCGACGACGACAGAATGTCGCTGACCACCGCCGTCAGCGACGACGATGATGGCGAGAGCGTGATCAACTCGCCGTACCGAGGGAAACAGCCTGGCACCGCCGCGGCATCGTTCAATTGCACCGGGGCGGTCCGAAAGGCAGGGTAAGCGTTTAGGCGAGAGACACCGAGAGCTCGTCTTCTCCAGGATAAGCGACGCGGAGTCGATCGGGAAACTCTCTCACGCGGCTGTTCCCGCAGGTTCCTCAGCGTGAAGAAATGGCTCCTCAGGAAGAAACATCAGATCGAGCTCGCGAGGAAAAGAGGCTGGAAGGACTACTGGGTCTGCCTGAAGGGCACCACTCTGCTCTTCTACCCGTGCGAGTCGCAGGAAAGCAGGACCATGGAGGCGGCTCCCAAACATCTGATCATTGTGGACGGCGCGATCATGCAACCCATACCCGAACATCCGAAAAGGGACTACATATTCTGCCTGAGCACCGCCTTCGGCGACGCGTATCTGTTCCAAGTGAGTCGCACATCCGTCAGCTTAGGTTATCGCTGCCGGAAAAAAGTTTGTAACTTTTCTCTTTTGTTTATTTTTGGTTCTCCGAGCGCGAGAGTCTTCAACTTTCCCGACACATTTTAGAGTCCAGGCCGAGTTCGATACTCTACTTTTACCAGAGCTTCAACTATGGTCGCGAATTGTGATTTCTTGAGTTTCTCGTGTGGTTTTTAATTGATCTTTGCTGTAGTATGTTGAAATTGAACAATGAACAAGGGTTAGAGGAGAATAATCGCTCTGGGAAATGTGATCTTTCCAGTTGTGGTTTTCTTAATTGAACTCCTTTGATTTTGTCGGGTTTTAACTGTGACAGAATTTTATTATTTCGCCTGCGGATTTTATGCGCTTATGATAAAATTGAAAAGGTGACCATCAAAGCATTGAACGTACGAGGAGAATTTAAGAATAGCGTTACGCTACCTTCGACTTGTTAGAACTTTATTTTTGTAAATTTTTATTCAGCTACTGTTCCTCACAGTTTATCAAGAAAAAATTTCTTTATGATTCAACGAGGACTATCATGGAATATTCGTGTATACAACGTCTTGTTTGATGTATAAAGTGTTGGATATACAATTTTCTATACTTTAAAGTATTTTTGTAAATTTTTATTCAGCTTCTGTTCCTCACAGTTTATCAAGAAAAAATTTCTTTATGATTCAACGAGGACTATCATGGAATATTCGTGTATAAAACGTCTTGTTTGATGTATAAAGTGTTGGATATATAATTTTCTATACTCTAAAGTATTTTTGTAAATTGTTATTCAGTTTCTGTTCCTCATAGTTTATCAAGAAAAAATTTCTTTATGATTCAACGAGGACTATCATTGAATATTCGTGTATAAAACGTCTTGTTTGATGTATAAAGTGTTGGATATATAATTTTCTATACTGTAAAGTATTTTTGTAAATTTTTATTCAGCTTCTGTTCCTCACAGTTTATCAAGAAAAAATTTCTTTATGATTCAACGAGGACCATCATTGAATATTCGTGTATACAACGTCTTGTTTGATGTATAAAGTGTTGGATATACAATTTTCTATACTCTAAAGTATTTTTATAAATGCCTTAACTTGTCTACGACACGTTGGTGCTTCACCACCTTCAATATGGCTTCACCGTTTAGCCCTTTTACTATAAACTCCGTTGAATCTGATTAGAGAAAGTAAAACATAACCACCTTTCCATGCTCCGTTCTTACTGTACAAATACACCCAAGTCGGTTTATTGTCACGATTATCATCCTGTGTCGTCACGCTCCGGGTTATTGACTTTTACACAACAGCGAACTATAGCTTTTCCATTAAACCTCCGTAGTACATTATACGACAAATATAACAGCTCTGAATTTGCGAAACGGTTAGCTCGTTTTACGATAATATTACAATCTTTAGCCATCCTTTATTCATATTGAAGATTCGGTCATAATTTGATCTAACTGTAAGCAAACCAACATAGTAAGTTCGCGAATCTGTTTCCTTTTCATTTTATATCTTTTCTGATTTTAGACGACATTTTTCTCAGTATATTATTTTGTATAAACAATTTACAGAGTTCCTCCACAAAAAAAAAACAATGGGTACTCACATTATTTCGTAGACGCGAAAGACTCGTAAAAGTTGATAACTATTTCGAAAATCTGCTACCATATTTACTACTAATTTTAACACATTCGCGACCGCTGACGTGAATTCACGTCATTTTAAATTCTAGTCCTTACTCTATTGTCTACCTATAAAGCAAGTATACAAACTATTTGGTTGGCAACTAAGTAATTGCCGATTTGTTCAATGAAATAAAAGAGTTTTTTGTTTTACTTGGAATGAACTTTAATCTATGATGTATTTTCCATTTTGTTCGATGACCTTTTGCCATCTTTCTGACAACTTGAAAATTCCACGCTCGTAGAAAGTCTGATCCTTTTCGGCCAAAAACTGAGTCAAGTTATAGTTTCATCTATAACTGAAATCGGCAATTACTTAATTGCCAACCCAATATATAAATCATTTACTTTAATCAACACATAATTGCAACGTTGATATTTTAAAACAAAATCATTTTTATCCTTGCTTTAGCGATAAAAGTTTCATTATTATTTCATTATTTTCGCCGGTACTCAGTATTAGAAACGGAAAGAATTTGTCGGTCGCGAATGCGTTAATAAAATGAAGAATCGTATCGCGGATAGTCGTTCATGCTCGGTTCAGTTCGCCGCAGAAATACACAAAAGGTCGCTGAACATGTGACTCGGCCGGTGAGAGGATAATCTGCATGAAAACATGTCAAAAACGTGAAATATGGAGGTTCGTTTCCAAGATAATCGACTTCGAAAGTTTGTCTAGCGTGTAAGCATTAGAATTCCCGAGAAGTGGAAGCAGTCAGTCATGAACAGACGCGTCTGCCTTTTCCTGTGTACACTGCCCGAAATTTCCGTAGCAGGAAACCGGCGATATTTTAAGCTCTCCTTTAGAAAAATTAAACTCCCCTTTCAGCGAACGCTACTTTTCTTTCCGTGCATTTTAAGTTCCAGTAATTTCTGCTTTATTCTATTACGAATTGACGTCAGCGAGGTACATTTTCGTACGGTTGTATTAGGCACCCTGTCAAGTGGAACTCGAGAATTGGGTAAACAGCATCCATTCGGCTTGCGCTGCCGCGTTCGCGCGTCATCGTGGCAAGACTGGCACTCTTCATCTGCTGCAGGAAGAGATCTGTCGATTGGAGAAGGCGATAGAATCGGTAAGCAACGAACATCGAAAATTTTGCAGAACAAACATTTATCTGGATCAATCGCAAGACAGGAACATCAATTAACGCTTCGACTGCCAAACTAGAATCCTCCAAAAATTCCATAAAATCAGAATAAGTTATTTAATGAAATAGAAATTGAAAAAATTAAATGTACGATGTTGAGCAGTCCTCCAATTTTATTGCATTTTACAGATCCTAATCAAATTCGGTACGATGAATATATTAACGTGAAAATTCATTTTAACACTAGGAACTACCGAACCAGTCAAAATGACTGGTTCCTAATTTTCTCTTTCACAATTACTGAAATTATAAAAATGCTTTAATCAGAATTTTTTGAATGAAATTTTTTATTGAAGCACATGTTAGAATAAAAATGATATCAGGGTTGAATAGATGTAGTCTTGTCACTATTACAAAGCAATACACATCAGTTGTATTTATGACTGGGTAGTTCTAGTGTTAAATCCTGGACAAATAATTCCGTCACCCACATATGGGTGACATGGCAGTCAACGTGTTAAAGGAACCGAATGTCTTTCTTCCTTTACCTCTTAAATGATCCACAAAAATGTAGAAAGTAATAATAGCTTTTTATTTCTAAAAACAGTAAAAAGAAGTATGTATCTTTTGATTCTACTTGCCCACTAGGGCTAGTCTACTAGGTATTGTGCTGTATTAAATTTGTCCAAAAACATTTCTATGAATACTAAAAAGAAGTACATATCAAATTTTTATGCTACGATTTAATTTGCGCAGTATTATATGCAAAAATTAATTTGTGCGATATTGTGCTGTATTACTTGTAAATTAAAATAAAATATTGTACATTAAATTCTCTTAATCTTTCAACAATTTTGAATTTTAGCTACGCAATTTTCTCACAAAATTCTTGTATTGATTCGATGGCGAGGAAACCGAGGAAGAGAGAGAGAGAGAGAGAGAGAGGGAGAGAGAGAGAGAGAGAGAGGGAGAAAAATAGTTGACGAATGTGGAACGATCGCATGCCTGATTTTTGCAGGACCACAAACTAAAGCACATGGCAGATCTACAGCAGTCTGTCGTGTCCGACGTGGAAACGAAGCAGCAGATCAACGGCCAGATCGTTCAGTGGGAGGAAAATCTGGAACGGCTCCATTGCGAGCAATTCCGTCTCAGGTGCTACATGGCTAGTCTGCAAAGCGGCGAGTTACCTAATCCAAAAGTAAGCAGCCGTAGACTCCCGCGACGCTTTTAATCCTGCTGCAATCCTTAGACCGGCCAATACATTATTAATGAAGGTTGAGAAAGGAGGAGGACCGTGGTTATCGATTTTTTTCGAATATTTTGAAAAAAAAAAGAAGGCGAGGACGCGATTCGCTGAAAACACATTGTAACAATCATTACACGATATTACACAGGCTTCGTATGTTTTTTCATCTCTTTTCTCAACACCATCGAAGATATTGTTTCTGTATTGTTATCCTATGTTTTTGAAAGTATTCGCTACATCGGAAGCAACGCACAGTGTGTCCCACGAACACTGTCCACTTGAATATCTTGGTTATTTCAAACGATACAATGTTACTAACAGAAGTTGCAGAGTTTAAGAAACTACATAATATGGTATAAATAATATTCTTGCAAGTGGAGGCGTAGAGAAGATATAGAGGTCATCTTTGTTTTTTTAAATCGAATGTCCAGTTTTTTATGCTCGATTTCGATAGATTCGCGTATTCCGAGTATAGAAGTGTTTTTGTCCTAAAACTGTTTTCATGAAGAATGTTCGAAATGTCGGCCATCTGCAGCGATGCAACGTTGTAGTCTTTCAACTGTTGCGTCTCTTACACGTCTTGTTGTCGGAGCGTCTACTGTAGCATACGCTGCGATAATTCGTTGCTTCGTATCTCGATACAAAATATTTTTGTTTGTTAAACCCTACAACTTCTGTAGGATACATTGTATTGTTTGAAATAACCAAGACATTCGAGTGGACAGAGTTCGCGGGACACACTGTATAACAGTGCATAATAGAACATTATCGATTCAAGGGTTAAAAAGTGATTGGGTCGAAAGAGATGCGAAGAATGCAGCAGAATTAACAATGTGTGTTTCCCTTTTTTGTACGGCTTCGATCAAGAATAATTCGTTTATCGTGGAGATCTAACTGGGCCGATGGCCGCCAGGCCAGATGGTATTAATCTAATGTAAATTGATTCGGCGGCATTACCATTAAACAAATCTACGAAATTAATTTAAAGTTCGAACTACAACACGTGCGAAGCAACGTTGCGCAACGTAACAAAACCGACGCAATCATCTCAACCCCAAGACACTTTTCGCACGCCAATCGAAGAGAACTGCTGCCGATGTCGAAGATGAAATGATTTCTATATCATTTTGTCTCATTTTATCACTTGAACACTGTCCCATCGATTGAACACACTCTAAAACGTTGGACTTTTTCTTCCAAGTGGGGATTCTTCGAGTGCCCGAAAGACGGAGCAAAGTCACCAAAATGGGGGATATGTCGAAGATCGAAAAACGTATGACTTTTCTACAAATAAAACGATAACTGTTTTCTCTTCCGTTTTCTTTTCTTTTCTTTTTTTTTTTTTTTACAAAAGATGCACCGGACTCATTTTTTACACACTCGACGCGTCACGCACACAGCTCGACTCTGTTAAATTACAGATCAGATTCTCTTGTAAGCAACAAGACAATGATGTACAGGGTAGATTCTCGTGTACAGGGTGTTTCCCGATATATCCGGGGACGTGCATCCTCCATTAACATCCGAGAACCTCATATCGTATCGATCACTTGAACCCCGCAAATAGAATCTCGTGCGAGCTGTACAAGCGCCATTTTTTCCGCTAGATTAGTAGGGGACAGCCTTTCGATCCTGGCGCAAGTATCACCCGCGAACTCATCCTATCTGTTGCTCTTTCCAGATCTTGTTGACGTACGTTTCCCGCGCCACGAAGCAAACGTTGAACAAACTGGGCGTTTTCACGGTGTCGTCGTTCCACGCTTTCATCTGCGCGAGAAGTCGTTCGTTGCTGAACAACCTGCTGTCCGGACGCGGGGCCACCAAGAGGAGACCGCCATTGCTCTCGAGATCGAACAGCGTGTCCAGCAGGCGATCCCTTCAAATTTCATCGAGGGACGACGAAAAGTCGGTGAAAGTATGCGTGCCCGAGAATCAGGTGAGCGTGTCCCAAAAAGTGATTTCCTCGCGAAACACTTTTCAACGTGTTCGTCACGTTCAGCCGTTTAAAACGAGTCCAAACACGACACAGTTCCGAGCATGTTTGCTCGAGCAATCGACGATTTAGTAAAACCTCGATTATCCGAACGAACACGAACCTAGACTGTTCGAGTTAACGCACAAATTGGTACAAGTTGGTAAAAATTTCATCCAGCACTGTAAGTTGTCTAGCTAAACAACTGTTCTACTATCCGAACACTCGTGTCACACTGAATAGTTCGGATAGTAGAGGCTCTATTGCACCGTACAAGTGTTCGAACTTACTTTAGTCAAAAGAATATCACAAATGTGTATATTTTCATTAAAAACAAGAGAGTTTCGTCGTTAGTATTGTGATCAATTTTAACCCCTCGCGCTACTATTTATTTCGTAATTGTAACGATTAGAAATTCTTCAAAATTTCATACTTATACTTATACTTATACTTTCATACTTTTTATACTTATTGTAGGCCTATATTTTTTTTCCAAAGAATATACAGGGTGTTTCGTAACTGGTGGTACAAGCGAAAAGGGGGTGATTCTACATGAAAGAATAAGTCGAAAATATAGAATAAACATTTTTCCATCCGAAGTTTCGTTATCGAGAAAATCGAGTTTGAAATGCAGCATGCTATTCAATAGGAATTGTCTGACGCAACTGTCTGATCATGACCAACCAAATCTACTTCCTGCATATACTGAAGCACGCAAACCTGACAGATCTTCAAAGTCGATTTTCTCGAAAACAAAGCCTCAAACGAAAAATGTTTATTCTATATTTTCGACTTGTTCTTTCATGTAGAATCACCCCCTTTTCGCTTGTACCACCAGTTACCAAACACCCTGTATATCAGCTATAACAAAATAGAATTCTATTTCGGTTCAAAGGAAATTAACAACATACATGAGCCGTTTATTTTGAAAGTGGCCTAAGTCCATTTATCTTAAAATTGAGATATTTAAGGGTTTGCGTTTCAATGAATTTAAAAATATACGTATAGGACATTAATGAGTCGCACTGCTTAAGTGTATCTAAGGGTGTTAAATTTATAGTTCCTATTAAAATAGTGGCAATTATTAAGTGAATAATATGCGTTTTCTTATCAAGAATGGAGTTAGGCCACTTTCAAAATTAACAACCAGATTCATTATAAAATTTGAAGGTGCCCAAGTCCATTCAACATAATTTAAGATGCTTCAAATTGAAAAAAAACAATACTGAATTTATTTTACATATCCTCAAAACACTTCAGGAACATAATTTATGCGATTCAATTAACTACATAACGTGCAAAATTACAAACATAAATTTATTACAAAACAATTTACTACTCATCTACATTTTGTGCGTGTAAAAGGGATTTGAAGTAATCATGATGTTCCGGTGGTATATATCGTAATAGGTCCATCATGTCCTTGAATTTTGTTGTTGTAATTTGTCTGATATTTTTATACAGTGGTGTCAATACAATATTTTCGAACTTTTTTGGTCCACCCCGACGTGGTAATAAATTCAGGACTTTAAAATTTTCATTCTTATTCATTGATGTCTTATAGAAAATTTTATACGGTTCATTTCTGACAAAGCGCATCCAACATATTTTTAGCCAGTTTATTGATTCTCCATTAGAATTTTTTACTCTTTTAAAAATTGCATCTTCTAATAATTTTGTTGATACAAAATCTTCTTGTCTCGTTTCATTTACAATAAAATTATTACCTTTCCGACACTTTTTCATAATCTTGTAATAATCTTGGGGAACGAACAGTAAATTATTTTTTTTTAATGACATTTCTACCACGCCAAAATCTCTATCATTTGGTAAAAACGAATGTCCTGATATTAAAAATTTGTGATCTATGATTTCTACTTTATTTTCCAAAGATTGGACAAATTTTAACCACATTAAAGCTAATTTAATGTTTCTATTTTGCCCGGTGCACATGTCACTGTAAGCTATAATGTTTCACTTTTTAAATTTTTAACATGTTTTAGGATGCATGAAACAATTTCTTGAGCACCTCTGGATGCAATAGTTTCATCCCAAACGTACATGTAAACATTATCGTTATGAAAATAGTAAATAGTAAATATATTAGCTTGATTATTTAAGTATAAATGGAGTTAGGCCACTTTCAAATTACACGGTTCGATTATTAAACTAACTCTGAAAACTTATGTGTCAAGAATTATCGTATTTGCTCGGATTATAAGCAACCTGAAATGCTTTACTGATAAATAACATAAAGTTGTACACGTAACCATGATAACCGGAAAAAACTGAAAAACGGAGTTAGGCCACTTTCAAAATAAACGGCTCACATATTTACTAGACTTTGTTCAAAATCTTCATGACGAATCTGATATTGTAGGGCAATCGACCTTCTCAATTTTAATATATCAACTAAAAATTGGTTCCTCTTTTATTCCTACCAAAATTATGCGTATGGAGCCTCTGGAGTCCTCGTCTCGATCATTTCCAGAGTTGTTTACAATTTTCCCGGTTAACGTCCCGGTAAAAAAAAATTGCGATGCTTTGCAAAATAATGGAAACTATTTTCCACGGGTTTTTCGATTTCCAGTTGGTGTCCGTGCTGTTGCGCGACGCCATGACAGTGGAGGAATTCCTGGCGAGCGCCTGCAACAGAAAGAATCTGAACCCGATGGAGCATTTCGTTCGCGTTAAAAAGCGACGGGATATGGAAGACCATAATTACTTCGTACCGCACAGGACCGACGCGATAGATACTTATGTAAGCTGCAATAAACATTTAGATTGCTATCGGCCGAAGGCAACGACAACTTTCGACGTGTCCGCCATGCTTGTTTCAGTTGCACACGCACGAGATCGTCGAGGTGTGCGCGAAAATTTTGTACCAAGTCGAACTGCAAAGGAACACGCTCGAACAGATGTGGGGATTCTCCGTGGAGGCAGAGCTAATCGAAAATTCCGATAGACAGGACGAGCTGTGCTGTTATGTGAGCAGAGTCGAGGACAAGAGTGTGGCGATGCAAAATGGTAAGTTGTAATCGTTCGGGAATACATTCATTCGACTCTGCTTCTTTGTTTCGTTGATTCCCTTTCTTTTGTGTCGCGAATGGCCATTTTAGGCGGAAAAAAGTCATGTCTATAAAATAACATTCATATATTCTTCTTTCGGAATGTTTACCGAGCTCAATTATACCCATAATAATTCATTTAATAGCGGTATACAGTCGGTGTACAAAGTGTTCATACACCCTTTAAAAACAAATAACTTTTTGTAAATTGGACCAAACAACTTAAATTTTTTGGAGTTGTTAGAAGGATTACTTTACTAACAACAAGCAAGGTAAAGACACCAGTAGTTGACCATTTTATAGAAAAACATAAAAAATAAGGTTTGAAATGTTCTTATTGTTTTGAAATTTAAACAACAGACGGCATGGCATCCGAGGTTCACTTTCATCAAAAGTGCACTTATAAGTGCGCTTATAAAAACCTTATTTTTTATGTTTTTCTATAAAATGGTCAACTACTGGTACATGGTCAACTACTGCAATTTTTTCTAAATCTATTTTGCACGTCATTTGGAAAACCAATTCTTCGAACTCCTCAAAAAAGTCAGGTCGTTTAATCCAATTTAAAAACAAGTTATACCGATTTAAAAGGCGTTCGAACACTTTCGCGAGCCTGTGTACGTGTTCGACAATGTAACTGGATGTGTAATATTCCTTTACCCTTGCTCGGTCTAATTTGAAAACGAAGGTCAGGTAGACGTCAGAATACACGACCCTGTTGACGGTTTCCCTCGCACGCGTATCGGAATCTTGTCATTTCGAGTGGCATTGAAAGATATTGATTTTCGCGTAGATTGCTCCCTTCCCTTTAGTAAATCGAACTCGTTTCCACCGAGCGTCCTGTATTTACCTCGACGTGACCTTTCGGTCTGAAGATGCATGCTATTACGCTTGCTTCTAGGTATCATTAAAGGTGACGAGATCATGGTGATCAATGGCGCCATTGTAAGCGATCTAGACATGATGTATCTAGAGAGCGTGTTACAAGAAGAGGTTGGCCTGTGTATGATGATGAGGTCGTCGCGAACCGAACCGCCGGATCTCACGGGTATAATGAGGGTGACGGATGACATAATCGAGAGTTTGGTTTGCCCACCGCCGCCTTCCGATCCACCGGTTATAAGCGACGAAATGATTTCCGGCTTGATCGTTCCAGCACCTGGATGGAGTAAGGCTTCTTCCTTTTTTCCCTCGCCCTCTCTGACCTCCGATTCCTCTTCTTATCTAACGTTTTTTCAGAAGTTTCTTCACCAAAGTCTATTCACTGCTCGACCACGTTACCTCCTTCTTTCTCTACAGTTGATGAAGCCTCAAGCAAAATGCAGAACTGAAATCAAACTGTTAAAGTTTTCAATTAGTTACGGGGTACAGTGAGTTCTCGATATAGAGGGTGTTCATTCGAAAACTTTCTAGCCGAATATCTCGAAAAGTATGAATGATATTAAAAAAGTGTGAAACACGTGTCCAAGGATTTCATTTGGGTAACGTTTTCGAGGTCATTTGAAGGTCAACTTTGTTTTTCCAAATGGAAACCTATATTTTTGACAATATTATGGGACTCGAGCTTCGGGGTATACCTCGCGGTAGTGGGGATAATTTCCTGACGTTTATCAAACAGGCCTTGGCGACATATATAGAGAAATCACTGTACCTAATTGTAATTTTTGTCTAGCTTTTCTGTTCCGAGATAACTGTCGGACAATGCTGTCGGTCAGCTGTTTTCTCTTCCTTCCTCTTGTCCAAGCTACAAGTACACTCAGTTTTCTAAAGCTACAGAAACGAATAACCAGAAAAACGAACAGAAAAGTTTGCAAAAACTTGCTTGAAGTATCTTACTTTGAATTTTGAAAACGTCGAGTAAAAATGTTTTATCAAAGACAGTCGTTGTGTGACATTTACGTTTAAAACAGATTTTCAAGAACATTAACCCTTTGCACTCCGAACCATTCTGGCAGAAATTTACAAATACTCGTATTATTTAGTATAATTTTGGAACCAAGTAAAGTATTATAATGATATTGGACTTATATGAATTGATTGACATCGAGGAATATATATTTGCAAAAAAATCAATATTTTATTTAAAGTTGCGCTGGAATAAATTAATTCCCCGTAATCGCTAATAAACTTTAATGTCCCCTGCGAGGGGACAGCGGAGTGCAAATGGTTAAATGACTATGCAACCTTGAAAACGGTATACAGGGTGTCCCATTATCGAGGCGGTGATTCTATCTAAGAAAATAAGTCGAAAATGCGGAATAAATTATTTTTAATTCGAAGCTCTCTGTTTTCGAGAAAATCGACTTTGAAAATTCGTCAACTTCGCGTGCCTAGCGTATTCCTATTTAAATTTTCAGATCGAGTTTGAAATTCGAATTTTCAAGCTCGACTTTCTCGAAAACGAAGCGTCAAATACACAAAATTTCTTGCATATGTTTGGCTTGTTTTCTCGTGTAGCATCAGCTCCTGCACGGTTCCACCGTCAATAATTGGAGCACCCTGTGCGGGGCACAGTCTATGTTGTAAGGAAGGAGGAATCGTTTGCAATGTTTTGATAAAACACATACATTCCCATCTCTGAGACGAACTTAATTAATGATTAAACCGGTGATTTTGTAGGCAAGGAGAGCATCGCTCAAGAGTGCACGTCAACCCTTCACGCCGACAATGGCAAGCAAGCGTCGTCTCGCACAAACTCGTTCGAAATTGAAAACTTGCTGAAGACGGCCGAGCAAGTGACGGGAATTTGCCGATCGCCTGGCGAAACCAGGAAGTCCAGTCCTACTGGTAGTGTTGTCAGCTCGCACTCGCAGGCAATGACGCCTAGCCGACAGCTGAGCGACGCCGAAAAACTCAAAAAGGTCATTCTAGAATTGATTGAGACCGAACGGACTTACGTAAAGGTGAGCGTTTCATTTTCAATAGGTAAACGCAATTGTGAGGGCTAACGCGAGCGCTCAACCTTCTATCCTCTTGCACGAAGCAATCTGTGCAAATTAGGCGAGTAGATTTTGACGAAATTCACGCGATAGATGAGTCTTGGAACAATACCCGACATGTATCTTTTTTATCGGCCATCGTTCGCATCGAGGGGGGTGAAAACAACCCTTGAAATTTCAGGCTGATCTAGAGGGTGTAGAACAATAATACAACGCGTGTTTTCGAATGGAAAATGTAGTAGTATAAAAACATTTATGTGGGAGATGGTTCTTAGAAAAATATTGGAGACGTATCTTATTTATCGGCCGTCGTTCGCATCGAGGGGGGTGAAAACAACCCTTGAAATTTCAGGCTGATCTAGAGGGTGTAGAACAATAATACAACGCGTGTTTTCGAATGGAAAATGTAGTAGTATAAAAACATTTATGTGAGAGATGGTTCTTAGAAAAATATTGGAGACGTATCTTTTTTATCGGCCATCGTTCGCATCGGGGGGGGGGGGTGAAAACAACCCTTGAAATTTCAGGCTGATCTAGAGGGTGTAGAACAATAATACAACGCGTGTTTTCGAATGGAAAATGTAGTAGTATAAGAACATTTATGTGAGAGACGGTTCTTAGAAAAATATTGGAGACGTATCTTATTTATCGGCCGTCGTTCGCATAGAGGGGGGTGAAAACAACCCTTGAAATTTCAGGCTGATTTAGAGGGTGTAGAACAATAATACAACGCGTGTTTTCGAATGGAAAATGTAGTAGTATAAGAACATTTATGTGAGAGATGGTTCTTAGAAAAATATTGGAGACGTATCTTATTTATCGGCCGTCGTTCGCATCGAGGAGGGTGAAAACAACTCTTAAAATTTCAGGCTGATCTAGAGGGTGTAGAACAATAATACAACGCGTGTTTTCGAATGGAAAATGTAGTAGTGTAAGAACATTTATGTGAGAGATGGTTCTTAGAAAAATATTGGAGACGTATCTTATTTATCGGCCGTCGTTCGCATCGAGGGGGGTGAAAACAACCTTTGAAACTTCAGGCTGATCTAGAGGGTGTAGAACAATAATACAACGCGTGTTTTCGAATGGAAAATGTAGTAGTATAAAAACATTTATGTGAGAGACGGTTCTTAGAAAAATATTGGAGACGTATCTTATTTATAGGCCGTCGTTCGCATCGAGGAGGGTGAAAACAACCCTTAAAATTTCAGGCTGATCTAGAGGGTGTAGAACAATAATACAACGCGTGTTTTCGAATGGAAAATGTAGTAGTATAAAAACATTTATGTGAGAGACGGTTCTTAGAAAAATATTGGAGACGTATCTTATTTATCGGCCGTCGTTCGCATCGAGGAGGGTGAAAACAACCCTTAAAATTTCAGGCTGATCTAGAGGGTGTAGAACAATAATACAACGCGTGTTTTCGAATGGAAAATGTAGTAGTATAAGAACATTTATGTGAGAGATGGTTCTTAGAAAAATATTGGCGACGTATCTTATTTATCGGCCATCGTTCTCATCAATGGGGGTAAAAACAGCCCTTAAAATGGTTGATTTAGAGGATGTAGGACAATAAAAAATTCCCCCCCCCCTGTCACGAGTATCTTGTCTGCTTGTAAAACGTACTTGTCGCTTTCTGTTGACGTGTACCTTTTTTCAGAATTTAAACAATTTGCTGGAGAACTACCTGGAGCCCCTTAAACGCGAGACTTTCCTATCGAATGCAGAAATAAACGCGTTGTTTGGAAACATTCAGGAAATCGTTACGTTTCAACGACAATTTCTGCAGAATCTCGATCACGCGATCGAGATGGAGGCCGATTTCAATAATTTCGATCATCCCAGTCAATTTAAGGTACGTGGTGCGCCGAGAACGGTGCATATATCTGAATGCGTTACGTATGTGTATGCAGACATACAATAGATATTAGCACGTACGTTGGGTCGCTTCGTTCTAATGTAACGACGAGTGTACGATTTTTAAAGGGTGTCCTGTTTTCCATTGGAAGTGCCTTCTTATATTACGTAAATCACTTCAAGCTATACAGCTCGTTTTGCGCCAGCCACTCAAAGGCGCAAAAAGTTCTCCATCCAAGTGAGTGGAACTACCTTTCTTTTTCGATCTCCATCTTGTATATCGGAGTAGCGTCGATTTTCACAGTTGCCCCTTAACAGGAGATTCATTTTTATTTAGTCCTCGTGGAAGCGTTGGCTTCTCGGTCTGAACGTCTTTCGCTTGTTGCAGACGAGGGAAATCAAGCTTTACAAGAGTTCTTGCAGGCAAGAAACCCAAGGCAACAACACTCATCGACTTTGGAATCCTATCTAATCAAACCTATTCAAAGAATACTGAAATACCCACTGCTGCTGCAGCAGCTGCGAAATCTCACCGACGAGCGAAGCGACGAACATCAACATTTAATCGGTACGTTACATTCTCTTTTTTGTTTTCTTTTTCTTCTAATCGTCAATTACAAGTACATGAAAACGTCCCACTTGATTCCTACTTGTTGCAATTATTTTATCGAAGAACACAAAATTGATAATTGAATCGACTGAGCATATCAAATCTCTTTTCGCAATCGAGTCGAAACCACCAGAAAATTCAAGCATTAATTATTCGATCACCAGTGGCTAATAAAAAATTGTTGTTCGTTGCAGAGGCGCTAAAAGGCATGGAGAAAGTGGCAGAGCACATAAACGAAATGCAAAGAATTCACGAGGAATACGGAGCTATCTTCGATCATCTGTTCAGACAACACCAAAAATCATGCAAGCAGGTAAACAAAAAGAACGCGGATCTCCTCGCCTTCTATATATGAGCCGTTTATTTTGAAAGTGGTCTAAGTATTTAAGGGTTTGCGTTTCAATGAATTTAAAAATATACGTATAGGACATTAATGAGTCGCACTGCTTAAGTGTATCTAAGGGTGTTAAATTTATAGTTCCTATTAAAATAGTGGCAATTATTAAGTGAATAATATGCGTTTTCTTATCAAGAATGGAGTTAGGCCACTTTCAAAATTAACAACCAGATTCATTATAAAATTTGAAGGTGCCCAAGTCCATTCAACATAATTTAAGATGCTTCAAATTGAAAAAAAACAATACTGAATTTATTTTACATATCCTTAAAACACTTCAGGAACATAATTTATGCGATTCAATTAACTACATAACGTGCAAAATTACAAACATAAATTTATTACAAAACAATTTACTACTCATCTACATTTTGTGCGTGTTAAAGGGATTTGAAGTAATCATGATGTTCCGGTGGTATATATCGTAATAGGTCCATCATGTCCTTGAATTTTGTTGTTGTAATTTGTCTGATATTTTTATACAGTGGTGTCAATACAATATTTTCGAACTTTTTTGGTCTACCCCGTCGTGGTAATAAATTCAGGACTTTAAAATTTTCATTCTTATTCATTGATGTCTTATAGAAAATTTTATACGGTTCATTTCTGACAAAGCGCATCCAACATATTTTTAGCCAGTTTATTGATTCTCCATTAGAATTTTTTACTCTTTTAAAAATTGCATCTTCTAATAATTTTGTTGATACAAAATCTTCTTGTCTCATTTCATTTACAATAAAATTATTACCTTTCCGACACTTTTTCATAATCTTGTAATAATCTTGGGGAACGAACAGTAAATTTTTTTTTTTTAATGACATTTCTACCACGCCAAAATCTCTATCATTTGGTAAAAACGAATGTCCTGATATTAAAAATTTGTGATCTATGATTTCTACATTATTTTCCAAAGATTGGACAATTTTTAACCACATTAAAGCTATTTTAATGTTTCTATTTTGCCCGGTGCACATGTCACTGTAAGCTATAATGTGTCTTTCACTTTTTAAATTTTTAACATGTTTTAGGATGCATGAAACAATTTCTTGAGCACCTCTGGATGCAATAGTTTCATCCCAAACGTACATGTAAACATTATCGTTATGAAAATAGTAAATAGTAAATATATTAGCTTGATTATTTAAGTATAAATGGAGTTAGACCACTTTCAAACTACACGGTTCGATTATTAAACTAACTCTGAAAACTTATGTGTCAAGAATTATCGTATTTGCTCGGATTATAAGCAACCTGAAATGCTTTACTGATAAATAACATAAAGTTGTACACGTAACCATGATAACCGGAAAAAACTGAAAAACGGAGTTAGGCCACTTTCAAAATAAACGGCTCATATCGTACCAACTCCATAGATCTCGATTACCCGTGCTAATCTTACCTAATGAATAACCCAGCTACAATACTAAATTGAAATGTTTAATGATTAATACAATAAAGCGTGTTCTGGAGGGATCACAGAATTCTGACGTTATTAGTTCGGATAATCGAGGCTCCAGCAAATCGCGAATTAAACGAGTAAATCCAATCGAAATGATACCGTGTCTGGTCTCATTTTAACCGGAAAAACGTCACCAATATATTCCTAAATGTTTCAAAGAGAAGTAATTAAAAGGAGAAAAGTTTCATTGGATTTTTCCACGAATGTCGTGCACATCTCTGTACGATATATCGAGGAGACAAATTGCTCGAGTTGCACAGCGTGAGGATGAATCGTTAAAATGATCGTGATTTAACAGCCGATCGACCTAAGTCCAGGGGACCTGCTCTACTACGGTGGCGTCGAGTGGCTGAATATTTCTGATTTTCTTGGAAAGATCAAGAAAGGTCTGGAGTTGCACGCGATGTGCTTCGTTTTCAAATCCGCCGTGGTCTTCTTGTGCAAAGAGAGGCTCAGGCAAAAAAAGAAGCTCATGGTAAGTGTCGCCGTTCGATGCATGATCGCCCGACCAGTCGATGCAGTTGCATAAGTGGACGCGTTCGTTGTTGTTGTTCAGGGTGTTTCGACGAAAGCAAACTCCAGCGAGGTAGAAATCATTCGCTATCAAGTGCTGATCCCTGTGACGGAAGTGCAAGTGCGGGCCAGCTCCGCCAAGGACATGGAATCTCACTTCCTGTGGGAGTTGATCCATTTGAGAAGTCAATTACAGAGAAGATCGGAAAAAGTATATGTGCTCTCTAACAGGTATCTAACTAGAAACAGGTGTCGCCGAACACCATTGTTTACCAGAACTCTCGTATCGTTTAAACAGGAGTTTAAACAGTTTTATTTATGTGTGTGTGTGTCGATTTTTAAAGGTGGTGCAGCCGCGTAAGCTTACAGTCACGATCAATTTTTTATAACTAGACCGTAGATTTTCGTGCAACATAAACATCTCGGGAAACAGTCGAACAAAAATGTATTTCTTCTTCAATTGATTCTGGCGAGTTAAGGAAGATGTAACACAATCTCCTGGAAATCTTTTGAAGTACTGTTTTATATTTTACGCGTTCATTTGTGTTCCTGAAATGCAGAAAATCCACGGTCTATTTATAACAATCAACCATGATTAGTGGGTATTCCTTAGTGTGAAGTGTCACATTTTAGACGAATCTTCTCGTCACCCTGTATAAAAATGTTCGCATTTAGAGGGGAGTCAAGTGGGTTAAGTAGGCATACTAAACTAGTGCTAGTCGAGTAGCTAGAGAATCATGTTCATTATTTCCGAAACCTGTTGATCGTTGAATCGAACGTTAGATGATCCAGCGTTGACGAACGTTAATTACATTTCCGCTTGTTTGTTCCCGTCAGCACGACAGAGTTCCGCAACGCCTTTTTGAGGACGATTAGGCAGATCATTCGCGAATCGGTTCGGAACATGAGCATACCGTCGACGAAACAAAATCTGAGCCAATCGCCGATGACGATCTCGCCGCGAATGTCGACCGGCCACGTCGAGAAATTCGAGAAGCAGTCGGTGTGCCAAGGACAGAACGGAAACAGCAACAACAATAACATCAACAACATCAACAACAACAACAACGGGGCAGTGCACCAAACGGTTGCGACACCGCTGACCAAGAAGGCGTCCAAGCCGCAACCATTGTCGACCACGCATAACGTTAAACGAAGGTATTGCCCGTCGAAGCAAGCCATGGAACATGAGAGTTCCGAGGACAGAGAGACGGAAGAGTCCGGGCCTGTTACCCAGCAAATCTTCCGTTTTCGAAGCAAGACCATTAGCGATACGTCCGGTAAGAGCGCTAATCATCTAGTCACTCATTAGTAGACATCGGATGTTTATGCAATTTCCAATTTTTATAGAAACATTTTAACACTATTCCTACCGCGACCGGTCAAATGACTGTTTTTAAAATTTCGATTAGAATTTCCTATATACGACGTAATTGAATCACCTTTAAACTTCACGACTTTTCCTAAAATATGCGTATAATACTTTTCTCAATATTCACTTCTTTCTTTATTGTTTATTTTCTGAGAAAAATTTGTAGTGTGTCTTACCTACCACGACCGGTCATTTGACCGGTAGAACGATTTATATCTTTTTGTAATAGTATTCTTTCAAAGACTCAATTCTGAAACTATAAAGTCGTTAGAAACGAAAGGTGATGCAGTTGTGGCATGATTTTAGCCGAAAAGTGCCTTCCAGGGACTGCTTTACGGCACTTCAAAGTGTTTACAGTTCTCGCTGGCCTATCGGCCTCGCTGTGTTTTTGCCTGATTGGTATCCGAAGCGGTCCAGAACCTCGGATTTTCTTACACCGTCTTGTCTATTATGACTGTAAAATAAATAAAATCATAGCCAAAGGGGATGCCTAGACGTTTTCTCACGAATTCAAATCAGTAAAGTCTTGCGACTTGAACAGAGAGCATCAAAACGTGAAAGTTACAAGGAGCATATTCGGCAGTCTTTTACTATTTTGTATTTTTATTCTATTATTATTCTACTTTTATTTTATATTGTATTACGTGTTATAAGTGTCATTTTCAAAAAAGTGAACAAACCAACAATACTTCGTAGTAAGTTTCACATTTTATCTTTTGTTCATTTTTTTATCCATCTCGATTTACATTCTTATATTTTAGTTTTTATTTTATCCCTTGAATATTCATTCCCAAAATGTCAAGACGTTTGAAGAGCGTAAATTTGCTATTAGAGAAAATAAATAATATTGATGAAGAGTGTTCCGAAGATGATCAGGAAATTTTTGACATTGAAAATGACAATGCGGAAAATTATGATCTATTTGAGACCGACTCGAACACCGATGAGGACGAAGAGAATGTTTCGAACATACGTAGAGGACGAAAGAGAAGGAGATTTTTAGTTAGTTCCGATAGTGAGAATGAGGAAGAGGTAATCGAAACTGCTGTAGACGGAACTGTTTGGCAAGAAGTAAAAGAATTGTCTAATCCTGGAAGAGCACCTATTCATAATATTTTTAGGGGAACATCAGGCCCAATAGGGTGTAGTAAACGAAATATTATGAAAGGTAAAGTTGTGACGGCATTTTCTCTGATTATTGATAAGAATTATCTTCATTCTATATTAAAAATATAAGTTGTGCTAAAGACCGGTCATTTGACCGGTCGCGGTAGAAATAGGTATACGTGAAATGTCGGTAGGAATAGTGTTAAGAAAGTGTTATTTATAGAAAGTTTTATCCAAAGCAAATAAAAATCGTGTTAAATTCTCTCGAATTTTATATTATAGCATTTTTTTTAACATTTCCATAAGCCATAAATGCATAAAGATCCGATGTCTACTCATTAGACAGTAGAACCAACAAACCATCCGAAACTATTGGTTACAGTAGTGTCTCCGTAACTGTCGTATCGTATGCGGTTTTGATCTTGATCAAATCATCTATAATATAAATATTCGCCGAGTACATGTGCACTTGACTATGTCTCCCTCCTCCGACGAATTATTATTATTTCTGTCTCCTGATGTATTCACGATTACCCGGCGGGTAAAATAATCGCAAATCTGCACTGGAACTGGGACAGCAAATTATAGCAAGATTAGATCGGGACATAGTCGCGTACGCGTGCACCCGGAAAATATTTAAGGTCAATTTTGTCTCGAGTGCCGAACCGCATACGAACAAGTTTGATTCTACACTTTGAATTAATTTGTTTCAAGTAGAATCACCTGCTTCCTGGCTAATTACTGACCACCCTGTAGAATAAGATTTTCAGAGTTTTAAAGTTCGCGAAACACTGTTACTATTCAACAGGTATCGGTTAACGTGTCTGATCGTTATTTGACATTCCCAATTTTCGTACTAACAATGCACACGTGCGCTTAGAATCAATCTTATTATTAAATAGGAAAATTGTCCTCCTCTAACAAGTACAAATGTTCTCAAAGACTCAGTAACTTGCACTAACCATCACGAACAGGAACGAACGCCAGGTGCATGTAGCAGAAACTTCGATTTTTGCACCTAGATAAGATAAGAATCCTGAGTGCTGGCTTATTTCGTAGCGTCTCGGATGATTTCGAAGACGCTATAATTACTGATCTTTGTCGGGTGCGTGATGCGACGCATGAAACCAAAGATGGAAAAATTTATGACAATTTTTGACAGGTTTAAGACGTGCACTGTAGAATCTTTTTTAAAACCGTTCTTACATTATCAATTCTATTAAGGACGGATAATGAAACGTTAATACAGTCTTTACTCGATATACGTCCCAAATATCTAGCCTATAATTATCCTAGAACTATCCCTACCGAGGGGCACCAATGCCCAAAACTTGTTTATTTTTCATTATTTTTTTATCGAACGTTTATTACAGCAAACTATCATTTCCTTCAGAACACTTTCTGAAGAAGTATAAAATTTGGAAAACATTTGTAAATCTATAAAAGTTTCGCAAGAACAAATGTCTTCTTAACACGTTGATCGCCATGTCGCCCATATGTGGGTGACGGAATTATTTGCCCAAATTTAAAAATGAATTTTTACGCTAATATATTAATTGTATCAAATTTTTTGTTGGAGGACCACTCAATATCATACATATAATTTTTTTCAATTTTTATTTCATTAAATAACTTACATTAATTTGATGGAATTTTTTAGGTTTCTAGCTTGGCAGTCAAAGTGTTAAACGGGACGTAGAAGTTTGAACAGATTTAACACTAGATTGCCCAAGGAAGTCATTTTAATGACTGTATATTTTATACAATTATATATATATTTTAATGAATGTCACTATAATGACACAATTTCTTAGAATTTTGTGACTTTTTGTACGACATATAAATGCGTTTATTAATAATTGTAGTTACCTCCCCCCAAAAGCAGTCATTTTGATTGCTTGGGAAATTTTAAATAGTCAAATGACTCTTATTATTGAATTGAGTAAATTTCTTATATGACCAGTTCGCCTCTGTATTGAAATAACATTTTTCATTTTTTTTCGATTACCGTCACATGATAACATACAAGTACACGATAAATTGTCGATTTGGGCGTATACTTGATAAGTTGCAGTTACTCAATAAGCTAAAGTAGTACTTGTTGTTCGAATCTTTATGCAGTGATACTTGTTCTAACAAGTTGTTTATCTTATTTCCTTTGCGCCCTAAATTCATGAAAGAAATGTCGAATAGAAGTGAGTTATTGGAAAAGCTAACTAACATAGTGAAGAGTGCTCCGATATCGAATCAGGTGCAACAAATTCTGAACTACCATCTGAAGCGAAGATGAAGCGAATTATTTTTTTCCAAGTGAAGTAAATTTTTTTTTATTGTTAATACTTACTAATAACTTGTTATATAACTGTAAATAGTATAAAAAATATTAAAAATTAATTTTAAACAAATTTCTTTACACATTAGTTATTCTTTCACAATGCAGTCATTTTGACTGCTTTTGGGCAATATAGGTATATACTAAGTTTCAGTCTTTCTAGTGTTAAAAAACAAAAAATACTGTTTATTTCGATTCCGGGTTCCTATCTTTAGAGGGCAACGTTTCCAACAGACGCGTTGCGTACGTTAACGCAGAAAATAATGGTTTTTGCTTTACGATACAGGGGAGGTGAAGGTGGAGATGGATTCAGGGACAAAGTCCGAGGGAGAGGAAGACTCGCAAGCTTTTTTAGGTGAGAAGCAGGCAAATTTGGGCCGCACTCCGAATCATTTGACTTTGAGCACCACTTCAACCATTTCAGCGGGAAGTACGGGCAGTCAAGCACGATTAATCCAGTCCTCTCATCAACCGGAAAACTATCAACCTATTACAGTGAAAGAACTAGGTAAGAGAAGAATCAAAGTCGAGTAAACCTGTAATTGGAAAGAATCCGGGAACAAAAGGACCATTTTTTGTCGCATACTCGTCGTTTTACTTGTGAGCGTTCGTACGATGTCACTTCTTCCACAACATCATTACACACGTATGTATGTATCGTACAAGGAAATGGACGAGTGTGCTATAAAAATGATAATTGGACCGTGGATGTTGGTGCAAACATTGTTTTCAGTACACCGATTAAAGATAGTTTTAACACGTTCGCTATTACCGTTTATTTACATAAACATTAACATTTTAGCGATTGCAACGTATACTCTGGTGAAATATGAAAAATATATTGTTACTTTTGACGCTATACGGTATGATTTTCACTCTCAGCAGTTCGAACATTTTTTTATGCTATCAGCAAACCTTAAAACAAGACTTTCAGAATCAAAATAGCGAATGTGTTAATTCCTCGTGTGTGTTCCATTACAGTAATGTCTCGATGTATGCGAAAACTTCGGGAATGAAACGTCACTTATTACATATTGTGCACAGACATTGTTCATCGATCTCTTTCGAAAACTTTTTTGTTTGAACTATCTTTCTATGAAACCTTTTACACCGCACTTGTGAAATTTCTCTGATTAACACGTTGACTGCCATGTCACCCATACATGGGTGACGGAATTATTTGTTCAGGCTTTAAAATGAATTTTTACGTTAATATGTCCATTGTACCAAATTTGATTAGGATCTGTAAAATGCAAGAAAGTTGGAGAACTACATAATATCATGCATTTGATTTTTTTCAATTTCTATTTTATTAGATAACTTACTTTGATTTCATGGAATTTTTGAGCTCTCTTGTTTGGCGATCAAAGTGTTAAAGTGAGATCGGACACGATACAATTCGCTTAATCCATGATAAGGTAGAACCTCTATTATTGTGTTCGCTCTAATCTAGTGGAGCACGAATTGTCGAAGAGTTCGATAACACAAATCATTCTATAATAAGGACAAGATTGATGAAATACACGGTTCGCAAGTATGATTTTACCGATACGTGGGCCAAAAACAATTAACTTTCAAGTTCTCTTACATTTTCTGCCAAAACACGTGTATCGCGTTTAATCGTTTCCATTTAAAATTAATTTTCTGGATAACGACAAACGTAGAAAGCGCATTTAAAAATGATTATACAACCATTCGAATCTCTGAAATTATTAACGGCGTCGAAAATTGTTTCAATTATGGTGTCGAGAGGGGTGCAATTCCGAGTTAATGGTTATGTAGTAGGTGGAGGAGTAGATTAATGATTTTCTGGTATCGGAAGGTTAATAATTTTTTATTAAGGTTTAATTTTTTACATGGTTCCGTTAAAGAAATTAACAGTGACTTTCATATGTCCTCTACTCCTACACTTACAAAAAAAAATCATTAACACAGCATTATCTCCCGCTCGAAACTATATAACTTTTGTTGGAAATATTTTTCATCGATGATTTATTCATTACTAATTTAAATTAGATACCGGGAAGTATCGTGCACGTCTCTTTCGCACCTGTCGAGACATTGGTTGTGCAATGGAAAAATTGCGTGAACACGCGTCCACGGTCCAACGGTGAATGTTTTCGTTTATTTCCGTTGCTGTGCAATTAAAGTATGTAGGTAGTGAATGAATATGCTCGATCAGACGCGGCACTTGCTATTATGAAAATCTATTGAAGGTTCGCCGATCTGGAAACCGCGGGAGTTACCTTCGTTAGGAGAGGCCACCACTTTACCACGTAAGGGTAAGTCGGCCAGCGAGTTTGGGGATATGAGCTCATCTCACAGCGCTTCCCGAAAGTCTCTCATAGAAATCAATAATTGTGCTCAACAATCTAACTATAATAACCATGTTTAATTTAAGTAGTTGTTAACTGGCTAACGAGAGAGAGAGAGAGAGAGAGAAAGAGAGAGTGAGAGAGAGAGAAAAATGGAAAACCAACTGTAGGGTTAAGTTTAAAAACGTCGTGAAATAAACCGATCAACTTATTCGATTATTATTGTGAAGAGAATTAAAACGCGCGTGCCGTTCAAGCGGAACACACACTTCGACACCCCGGGAATCATTGTCTTCGGTTGTTGTCTCGTTTCGTCCGAAATATTGTACGTCGTACACACAAACAAGCACACACCTGCATACTCGACGTCAGATTTATTTTCTCTGTGCAACGAACGACGATCGATCGTCTAATTAGTTTGATTTCATTTAGTTTCATTAAGACGGATCGTTTTCAACGAAAAGACATCCTATTGGGGAACGGTGTCTAGCTAGAATCTTAAGCAACTTAAAGAAAAAAAAAATCTATTATTCGGTTGTTTCCGTTCCTCTCGCGCGTGACCATTGTTTCCCTCTCGGCTCGGCAAACTATAGAGCGCTCGGTCGATCGCGCTGTCGAAGCACACCTGCTGCTCATTTATCGCAACCTGATCGCTTATTATGCCGATTACTTATCAGTAGACTGCGAATCTAGTTTCGACTGAGGACAATATTTTTATTCCGTTCCACATTTTATTCGAAATTTTTTATTCTCTTCCTCATTCAATGAACAACTCTTCCGCTTTATCGTGTCATATTATCTACACTGGTATAAACTATATTTATGTAAATTGTGATACGATTTTGGTTATTTCAATTTCATTCGTTTTCCGTTAGACAAAAAGAGGTTGACAACTTGCGGAAACTCCAGCACACGGGTCAAAGTTCCTTTGCTGACGTTTTGTCTAAATACTCGGAGTAGAACAAGAATTCATTGTGGAATTGCAAGATCGTTCAACACGTTGACTGTCACACGTATAAGGCCGACGGAACTATTTATCCTGGTTTTAAAATGAATTTTTACGTGAATATATTCATTGTAACAAATTCGATTAGGAACTATAAAATGCAAGAAAGCTGGAGGACATTATCATACATTTAATTTTTCTCAATTTTTATTTCATTAAATAACTTAATTTTATGGAAATTTGTAGGTTTTTAGGAAGTCGAAGTGTTGAAGAAGATTAAAACAGTTCAATTCACGGATCTCGCAGACTCGTGTGCTGAAGAGAAAACTGAATCTTTTATTTGGTGTCCGTATAAACAATTTTTAATCGATAACACGATCCGCAATCTACTCGTTAGCCATGACCAAGGTTGAACTAAAAATTCTTTAGCCTTGCGACGACCCGAAAAGCAGAAAAGGAATACAGCGATTTCTCGATATATGTCGCCAAGGCCTGGATGATAAAGGTCGCGAAATTATCCCCACTACGAGGAGTGTAAACATAACCGGCTCAGGTCTCCTGGACGATACAAGTCCCCGGCAAGACCCCGTGTCGTTGACATACAGGGTGTTCATTTGAAAACTTTCCAGTCGAATATCTCGAAAAATATGAAAGGTATTAAAAAAGTGCAAAACACGTGTCGAAGGATTTCGAAGGGAAGAAAGGAGGGCACTATCAGTTTTTCATTTGAGTGGCGTTTTCAAGGCCAAAGTTGACCTTCAAATGACCTTGGAAACGCCACCCAAATAAAAAGCTGACACTGCCCCTCTCTTTCCCCCTCGTGGTCCTTGGACACCATATTCGGCTGGAAAGTTTTCAAATGAACACCCTGTAGATCGAGAATTCACTGTATAAAGCTGTGTCCACGCTGAAGCAGCAACCGGAAACTGTTGGTTGACGTTGCACGTACCTTGAGGAGGAAGGTCACCGGTGTCACCGGTGTTATTGTCCGGAGAAGTTGGCTCAGCGTGGACGTAGCTCGACGAAGATATCCATTCTCGAGATTCTATTTTTGACGGTTCACTAGTTGTTGTTGCTGTTATTGTTGTCGTTGTTGTTGTTGCTGTTGTTGTACCTATTGAAATACATACCGTAACCGGATTCAGTCTGACCAGGAACTAAACGACAGCCGTCAAACGATTCGCAATCCTAAAAAAGACTTTCCTAATGTATTCGGTTCTGCTGTGAACTATTCCGCATGGACGGCAACGCGCAACTATGGAGTGATCAGCTCTGTATATAATGTAAGAATGATATTATTAGGACTATCATTATTATTATTATTTATTATTATTGTCATTATCAATTAATTCTCTACTATTGTCGCTATTGTCATCGCTAAACGTGACTTGTTCTCGTCATCTTGGTTCTCGTCGGTACCGATCACCGCGTTTATTATTCGTCGTCGCCGTCGTCATTATCGCGATTACGCGAAACGCTGTCGCAACGTCTCTGCTACGAAAAAGAAAAACCAAACAACAAACAAAAACGAACGCTCTCCGTTATCGTCGAGACCGTTCTCGCCTGTTTCTTTCGTCGTCGTTACGATTTCTATATCGTCGTCGCTGCCCTCGAGTGGCCAACGACCCGTTAATTATCGCTACCATCACACATCGCTGGGCAACGACTAACACGCGCGACTAACAAAGGAAAAGAAAAAACCACACACGCGTACACGTACAAACACACACACACACACTGACTCCAGCATCGGCATCGGCGCCGCCGTCAATGTCGCCGGGAAATCGTATACTGCAAAAGGAAAAAAAAAAGAAAAGAGAAAGAAACGAACAAACAATGAAGAAAAACGCTGTTACTGTTATTGTCGCTGGTTCACGCGTTACACACTATTACATTGTCACCGCCGAACGCAGTCGTCGATGATATATCTCGTCGCAGTCATCCTCATCGTCATCGCCTTCCGTTTATCGGCACCGTCACACACCGATCGTATATAAATATATTATCGTCGGCAGGAAACACAGTTTCTCAGATGCTACACATAGAAAGGTAATTAAAACTATCCGTATAAGAATACATTGACACGTCGTGACGTGACGTGACGTGACGTGACGTGACGTGACGTAACGTGACGCAACGTGACGTAACGTGACGTGACGTGACGAACGAGAGATAAAAGGAAAAAGCAAATTTAGCGATCAAACAACAAAGTTTAACGGAATAAGTCGTATATATAAATACATATAATATATATACAAGTTTAAGAGAATCGTATAACGACTGTATAACGTGTACGTATGAACCTGTCTGTGTTTCGGCGTGTGTCTGTGTGCGTCTGCGTGTACATGGAGGTTTCGAGACTGCGGTAACGAAAGGAACGGAGAAATTGGGAACGGGGTGAAAGGTACAGAGAGAAAGAGAGAGAGAAAGAGAAAGAGAGAATACGGCGAGAATGGTGGAAAAAGACGAAAAAAGTGTACAGGATTATGTGCTCGAGCTGTGTATGCGTGTGCGCTCGCACACGCGCACACGGTTTAATTAGGTGTATCGGCGCGGGCACGAGTGTAGATAAATTCATATATTTCCGTATATGGATACGTACATGTATACATTTATTGTGCGTCGGGCAGGATGGTTTTCCACATGTTCGCTGTTCCAACGACTCCGCCTCGGTGACGAGTATTCTCGTCGCGATAGAAAAACTTTATTTTGAACGTTGCTTAAAACAGGACTGGCGATCAGAACGCTCGTGACCGAGAGAGACGAGAGACACAGATAGAGAGAGAGAGAGAAAGAGAAAGAGAAAGAGAGAAATGTTCATCGAACAGGAAACAGTAGAGTTAAATCCACGATAGTTGGGACAAAAGAGATGATCCTATTTAAAGAAGAGAAAGGAAAAAGAGATGGTTAATGAAACAGAGCAGCGAGAAAAACGTCCGTGTGGAATGTCGTCCAGAACAATTGATAAACGAACACACACGTTGAACACGAAAAATAAACGATAAAACTCGTAAACCCAGGTAAACACCATTACCGATGGGTGTTTCGCGATAAGTTGACACAATATTAAATCATTAATGCTTGTAAATTAGAGAAACAGAAAGTACGTCTATTACTTATAGAGAAATATCTACAGAAAACAATAAACGACAACCAAAAAAAAAAATAAATAAATAAATAAAAAGATGAATAACTGTATACGCATGTACGTATACAGTGCATGTAGAATGAAGGATGAAGACTGTTATCTGACAATTTAAGGGGCGATCGTCGTCTTTCTATTTTACGTTCCGGTCGATCCAGCGCTCCTTTCATTCTGTCGCGAGCATTGTAAATAATATTTAAAAGAAGTGATGAAAAACGAATTTCCTCCGTTCTGTGCACATTATCGTTTCTTCGCACGTGTACCCCGAATACTCGAGAGAGAGAGAAAGCGAATGAAAGAGAGAGAAAGAGAGAGACAAAGAGAGGAAAAGATAGCGACCTAGGTATACATCGGTACGCGTTTCTTTTGCGTGCACGCACGTGCACAATGTATCCTTGAATGTTCAAATAACAGTTTGAAACCACTATTGGTATATTAATAAGCATACGTGTATTATACTAAGGATACACATGAGTCTAGGATCCTGTGTACGAAAAGCGTATGCGTGTGCATGCGTTGGTGCGCGCGTACGTGCGTGCGTGTGTGCATCCGTTTGTTCGACTGTATGAATGTATGTCTGTCTGTCTGTCTGTCTGTCTGTCTTGTCTGTATGCTTACTTTCATGTGCGCGTGCATACACACGTACACATTCCTACATATGTGCAATCAAAACGTCGGATTCTTCTCGAAATTTATTTTCCGTAATGTTTATCACCGCAAAGACGCGAAATTGTTATCTCGGACCATTGTTGCTCGAGTCTATAGTTTCAGGAACATCGACGATCGCTAACCGGTTATGTTTCACGATTTCTTTATCGAGACTGATCGAGATCCCTTTGCGCGCGCGCGACGGTTCGTTCGGCCCCGGCTCGGATTTTCGGTGATCCAGCGATCGATGGAAACGACACGATCGGACCGTTTAGCCGTAGGTTGTGAATCGCTCTTCTTCCCACGCTTCTCCCAAGATCGTTCTTTCTCACTTTTGTTACGTATACATGCATGCGGACACACATACACGTACATTCGTACGGATATATACACGTTTTCTTTTGGGAAAATTTTATTTATTTTCACGGAAGTGGAACATACCGATCGATCTCGGTTTTTGGCTCAGAACTACTGTACAACTCTCCCTTGTATAGTCGAAGTTCAACAACAAACAAGTGTGAAAACAACAGGCTTGTAATTATGAATCATTCCATTTACGAGGAGCTTAATGCTCGGATCTTGTGCAGCTATAAACAGTGTTTCTAAACGTTTAACAGTTCAATCAATTATTCGTTGCAGAGTATTATAGAATAAAATACACATACACAAACTTCGATTCCATTTTCTTTGAATTATAGTATAAAAATGTAAGGTATCACTTACTGGAAGGCTACTAACACTAAACGTACCGAGGCTATCAGGAACATGTTGCCTTATAAAAATGACAAGATTTAATTTATTTGGACTTTTCGCGGTTCTTATTGCAATGTGTGCTCTCCTAAAATCGTTGCTCATGAAAGCATCTGTATAATTTCAAAAATTGTCAAATAAAAAATCTAGAACCGGTCATTTCACCGGTGGTGGTACGTTTAGTGTTAATAATGACTGCTCTATGTCAAAGAGGAACACGAAAGTTTTCTTTCAATAAACAATCCCGAAAGAAATAATTCGATAACGTCTCTGAGAGCTTATTGTTAACTCCTATCTAAAATTGCTGTTGAACAATTCGTTAATTGCTCAACGATTAAATAGTCACCGGTAAGTGACGGACTGCGGATTTGTATACAAAATAAAAACAGTCTGCATAAATAGCAAGACACGAGGCTAGACAAACATTGTTTTCCTGTTCAAATAATTTTAATAGTACAATACTATTATCGATTTCCGCGAATGTTTCCACTGTTTTGCATTCGATCCGGCCATTCGTATCATCTGGATGTATAAAATCCGCAGTAACATTGCCGCGGAACGATCCGCGATCGATAACAATACTTGCCATGATCGATAACGTTTTATCGAGTCCCATGCACATGTGCATACATACACGTGTCCGTCTGAAGTGAGAAAAGGAACGCCAGTCGAATCGAGTGAGAATAATCGATAATCTACGTGTGTATGTATAGGAAATAGTAGAACGAGTATACTAACGGTAGTACGATTAAATGATAAACGCTCGCTGTTACAGTAGAAATCGATCCCTGGATCGGTTCGATCGTTTCGTTTCGACGGAGTACGGAAAATCGAGACGACGAAACGAACGAACAAAATTCTGCATTCGTGCAACCAAACACATACACGCACATACACACAGAGACACATGTGCACATCGATCACATTCACACACGTACAAACACACCCACAAAAGCATGCAAGCACGCACGCACACGTGCGTCTATAAAGGTACGTATGCATGTAAGAGGATATCGGTCGATGTTTGACAGCGAAAGATAAAGAAATAATGAAATACTTATTTATTAATTACCGTAGACGTCCTGTGTGCAGATCGAAGAATTTACGGAGGTCCTTCTGTTGCTCGTATTATTGCATTGTCGCGTTCATATATATGTACATACATATATAGATATATATAGGTTGTATATGTATATATCCATATATGATCGGATAAAAAAATTACGTCGAGACGCGCCTTCGAGCAGAGTTCCGATTGTTTCCTTCGCCCTAGGGGATCCCTAGGGACCCCTCTCTCTTCGTCGAGGGGTCTCTTTGTTTTACACGAAAAGAAAAAAGAGAAAAAAAAATACGAAAAACGTATCGTTCGTTCGACGCGATGCGCACCGAAACGCGGATTGTGATTTTCTACGTGTAACGAACACACAAACAAACACACACGCGTGCTCACACACACACACACACACACACACACACACACAATATTAATTTACAACGACACTTACCACGTTCCCCAACTGAGAAATCTTCGGGTATATTCGACGAGGTCGTGTATCATACACGTTTCACATTTATGTGTGTATTTCTATTCAGGACTCGTGACAATCAAAGGCAACATTTTCTTATGAAGGAAGAATGAACGACCAACAACTAAAACATAATGATAATACTAATAATAATCGTAAGAACAGTAATAAATCGATTTGCAAATGGAAACAGCAGTGTCGACAAAACAAACAAAAAAAAAAGAAAGAAACCACGTGTGTAACAAGGAAGAACTGCTGAGAGAATATCCTCAGATATTCACCCAATTACGAACACCTAATTACGTTCTCGTGATCCGGTTATGCTCATTCGTCGCGTATACACTCGCTGTATACACACACGCGCGGATTTTATTTTCGCTCTTTGGTAACCGTTTGTCAACAAATACCGTTCTTCGATCTCGATGATTCTCTCATCCGTTGGGTAATTAATTAAAATATTAAATTATTAATTAAAAATGGGTAAGCACAATTTCAAGCAGTGGACGTAGTACAAAAGAATTCAGGGCACCGGCGTATCGGTTTTAGCTTAATGAAATAATTAAAGGAAGAAAGAAATTTTTATTTCGCTTCTGTGTCTTGCGATCAATGCAAATATTTTTCATTTTAAAGATCCGCAGTCCAGATATTTGTTAACACTAAAGGTATCGAGCTATAAGTGTAACAGGTGCATTATAGAAATGACAAGATTTCATTTATTTAGACTTTGCGCGGCTCTTATTGCAACTCGCGCTCTACTAAAGATATTTATTGAATCGTTGCTCGTGAAAGCGTCTTTATAATTTCAAAAATTGTCAAATAAAAAATGTAGAACCGGTCATTTGACCGGTGGTGGAACGTTTAGTGTTAAAAAGTTATTATTATTTTAATTATTTTCACATTTATTTCACTCTATTTAAATTACGTTAAATTTATTTATTATTAAATATCTCACACGTACGAAATATGTACAACGACCATAGAAGAATATTTGCGAAAATATTCTTACGTATGATCGAGGAGAATACCGTTTCAATGATTCAGTTTCAATGATTTAGATTTACTTGTAAAGACGTTCGGTTCCCGCGAAATATTAGATGCTTTTCACAAAGTAAAAGCGTCTGTGAACAGAAAATACGAACGAATAAACGAAATGGAGCGAACCGTATCGAAGAAATGTTTTTGTTGACAAGCTTGACAACGTGTTGAGAGATTGTTGAGACGAAGGGGCGGTATGTTTTTTTTTTTTTTGGGAAATCATCGCCGGATCTTTTGTACAATTTGTAACCGGTCAGTCGACGGTAGAAGCGAACATGTTCCTGAGAATTTGGTAAAAGTATGCGCGCGAACGATCGGGGAATTTCCGATTTCTTGAGACCTGCTCGAAACACTCTGCCTCGGAGACGTATCTCTCGATAGTTGGCCTAGTAGTATCGAGTTTCATATTTTTCTCCCGATGACAGTAAATCGTCGAACGATTTATCATCTATTATACGATTATTGACAGTCTCCACAAATTTTATTGATATAAACTTTATCGCTACCGTTGAACGTAAATATACTTAAATAATTATAATGACGATACCTTCGGTAGAATTACGGGCACCAGATTAAACGAAGTAAATATTGCTGGTCAGGTGAATATGAGATGAAAATTATATGGGGGAGGGAAAGAATGGGGCGAGAGAGAGAGAAAAAGAGAGAGAGAGAGAAAGAGAGAATAGAAGGGAGAGAGCGAAAGGGTCGAGGGAGAGAAAGAACGAGAGAAAGTGTGAGAATGCGTATATTTGTGCGAAAGAAAGTTTATGTGAGAGTTTGTGTGTGTGTTTGTGAGAGAGAGAGAGAAAGAGAGAGAGATAGAGGAGAAAGAAAATGGAGGAACCCATTCGAGTGTCCCGTGAATACGAAGTTTTTAGATGGTTGATAGAATTATTATAGATCGTAAGGGGAAATATAGTATATGACTATGGAGCAGGATTCGCCGGGATGGGGTCGCGTTATAACGAAACAAAGATAGGGTAAAATAAGAATATAACGAGTCTTTCCACATTACTTTGTTTCTTTCCTTTGCTGTACAACACAATCTTTGCGTGACGAATCGGGAAAAAGTGGAATACCAATTCACGTGCGAACGCATACGCCCGCGATACGAACTGCGTATTGTTTACGTTTTCATCTACTATTGTGTAATTTAGAGATTAGAAATGAACATTATAATTACAATCATTCTTGTATTTATTACTATTATTGTTCCTCGGTTACGCGAAAACGTTCGAGAGTGATCCATTTGTACAATCATTGAGTCATTAAAATATGATTATCCAGTACGATTGCTTATTCATTACCCTCCCTTTTCCACAGAGAGTGATCAAATTATTATGAAAACTACTAATTCTATGTTTGGTGGCAAATGGAATTAACACTTTGACTGCCAAGCTAGAAACCTCAAAAATTCCATCAAATTAATGTAAGTTATTTAATGAAATAAAAATTGAACAAAATTATATGTATGATATTGAGTAGTCCTCCAACTTTCTGGCATTTCAAAGATCCTTAAAAAATTTGATACGATTAATATATTAGCGTAAAAATTCATTTTAAAACTTAGAGAAATAATTCCGTCACCCACATATGGGTGACATGGCAATCAACGTTAATATTGTATTTAATAATACCTCTTTCACTACAAAACTTATTGTTGGAAGAACCAGTAGTTTCAGTAGACCAACGAAAAACAATTAAGAACAAAGTACAGTATACACCGCGGCAGTGGGGATAGTCAAATAATATTCGTATTGATAAATTTTTACTTTTTACATGAAAGTTAAGGAAGAAAAAGTAGAAGAATATTAAATATTAGGTCTGCTTGGGGCTACTTTTCTAATTCTAATAATCTAATTCTACTATTCTAATAAAATAATATTCACAGAGATTTGTCTGTACGTAATTGTCCCATCTAATAATAATTCGATCACCCACTGTACCTTTCCACGAAATACGAAATGTTTCAATATAGTAGGCCTCGATTATCCGAACTTTCGATGCCTGAATATTTCAACCTAAGGTGCAACACTATTTATTGCGCAAATTAACGAAATTTAAAACAGTAGACGGATTACAATGATTTAAGAATAACGACTTATTATTTTCAAATTCTTAAAATGATTTGAGAAAGAATCTGTCAATCTTGCATACACGAAACATTCGGTGTTGTTCTTCGAGTAATATTACACCTTTCGAACGTGAGCTGATCGAACGATTACAAATGGCGTTATATGCACCTGGCCTGATGACTCGCCGCCTCTATGGTAGCATTATCTCCTCCGTTATCGCCGGCCAAAATTGTTTCCACGAGTTAGATAAGCGATTAGGCCGGACAATACCAGCGAACAGTCTAATTCCATGCGTTTAATCTTCTCCTTCACCCAGTGATGCTGATAAATCGCAGGTGTGCACGACGCCGCTAATCCGACAGCGATCGAAAAGATTTTGTATCGCTGTGTTGTACAATGACTGTGTACAAGTTTCCCGAGATGCGTCTGTGATTGTTCGTAGGTGAAGCGTTATTTCTTTCGCGTCTTATTGAGCCCGGAGTTCAATTCTAAAAGATAAGATGTCGGCGCGATTAACTTCATTCGAAGCATACGCGAAATAGAAAACCATTGTTTCGAAAATCAGTTGCCCCGAGGCAACTGGATAGTGCCGTCGCAAAATTCTGAACAAGCGAATACGCACACCGATGCGAGTGTTCTCGGAGTCGTTTTGTGAAATCCATGAGGAGGCTAATTGTTTAAGCTTCCGATGCTGATACGAACGTGAACGAGAACGTGAAGGAGAAGGTAAGTAAAATGTGCATCTTCGTATTACAATGGATGATCAAATTATATTATGAAAAGATGAGAAACTACGCAAACACTCTTTCGTAACAGTGTGAAATATTAATAGTATATCACTAAATACATTACTCTCGCCTATTTGTATGACACATAATGTACGTCCTTCTTATACTTTAATTAATATATAAAAACTTGTCCTAATTGAATCTAACATATTAAATGGACTGCGGATCTTTATGCAAAATAGAAATTGTCTGCATCGATTACGAGACGTAGAAACCAAGTTGAATGTTATTTCTTCACTTGCTAATTTTAATAGACGAGAAATAGTATATTAGTGGCATTTGAAATTTTTTTAATTTTTCTATAATTTACAATTTTGTCTGCTCAACTTTGCTGTAAATGTATAAAGATCCGCAGTCTAGTATTAAATGATATATCACTTTCAAGTATGTATAACGCTGACCTGCGATCATTAACTGTTAAATATTCCAAAACATATCTTATTCTTACTAACTCATTTTTCATTTTGTCCGTGTATACTTCTCAAAAAAAAAAAAAAACATTAAGTGATCACCTCTTTTAATTCTACTTTCTCTTTTAATAATGTGAACAAATTAGATTCTATACATTCACAGATTTGTGTTTCATTCATTAATTTTTGACAACTGTACTGCTTATTTCTATGCTAGATAAAAATAATCTGCATTAATTTTAAGATCCTTGAATTCTCGAAATGCTTTTACCGTTTTGCATTTTATCTATTGTACTAATTTTTGTCGTAAACGAATGAAATCTCTATTGATCATTTTTACTTGAATCCGATACAGTATAGCAGAATCGGTGTGCAGCATTCGAAATTTGGCGAGAGGTTTGTCTAAAAAGCAAGAAGAATAGGGAAAGTATTCGCAACATGGCGATGCGCACTCGATCTATATTCAACATATTGTTGATATCGTGTTGCGTTTTATCGCTGGCACAATGCGATGAGGAACCACATTGCGTGTGGTATGGAGTTTGTCCTGACAACGGTATGAATCTGACATGCCAATACGATGGCCCTCCTATAAAGGTCGAAGAATCGAACGCTTTGAAAATACTCCGTCAAAAGTGTAGCCATTACTTTACAGAAACCGGTACGTCTTCATAAGAACATTAAGTACTTTTCGAAACGAAATACTTGAAGTCACAATAGCTGTCCATTTAATTCCTATTACTTCAGACATAGAACTTGACTATTATTTATTTAGCAGATTAGATCAGACATAAGTATGTGTCCTTTTCAATCTGTCTCGATCAAGTATTAGCTTACGAAAATACCTTGTTTCAATTACATTAAGTACTTTTCGAAACGAAATACTTGAAGTCACAATAGTTGTCTATTTAATTCCTATTACTTCAGACATAGAACTTGACCATTATTTATTTAGCAGATTAGATCAGACATAAGTATCTGTCCTTTTCAGTCTGTCTCGATCAAGTATTAGCTTACGAAAATGTCTTGTTTCAATTACATTAAGTACTTTTCGAAACGAAATACTTGCAGTCACAATAGTTGCCCATTTAATTCCTATTACTTCAGACATAGAACTTGACTATTATTTATTTAGCAGATTAGATCAGACATAAGTATGTGTCCTTTCAATCTATCTCGATAAAGTATTAGCTTACGAAAATACCTTGTTTCAATTACATTCAGTACTTTTCGAAACGAAATACTTGCAGTCACAATAGCTGTCCATTTAATTCCTATTACTTCAGACATAGAACTTGACCATTATTTATTTAGCAGATTAGATCAGACATAAGTATGTGTCCTTTTCAATCTGTCTCGATTAAGTATTAGCTTACGAAAATACCTTGTTTCAATTACATTAAGTACTTTTCGAAACGAAATACTTGAAGTCACTATAGCTGTCCATTTAATTCCTATTACTTCAGACATAGAACTTGACCATTATTTATTTAGCAGATTAGATCAGACATAAGTATGTGTCCTTTTCAATCTGTCTCGATCAAGTATTAGCTTACGAAAATACCTTGTTTCAATTACATTCAGTACTTTTCGAAACGAAATACTTGCAGTCACAATAGTTGTCCATTTAATTCCTATTACTTCAGACATAGAACTTGACCATTATTTATTTAGCAGATTAGATCAGACATAAGTATGTGTCCTTTTCAGTCTGTCTCGATCAAGTATTAGCTTACGAAAATGTCTTGTTTCAATTACATTCAGTACTTTTCGAAACGAAATACTTGAAGTCACTATAGCTGTCCATTTAATTCCTATTACTTCAGACATAGAACTTGACCATTATTTATTTAGCAGATTGATCAGACATAAGTATGTGTCCTTTTCAATCTGTCTCGATCAAGTATTAGCTTACGAAAATACCTTGTTTCAATTACATTCAGTACTTTTCGAAACGAAACACTTGCAGTCACTATAGCTGTCCATTTAATTCCTATTACTTCAGACATAGAACTTGACTATTATTTATTTAGCAGATTAGATCAGACATAAGTATGTGTCCTTTTCAATCTGTCTCGATCAAGTATTAGCTTACGAAAATACCTTGTTTCAATTACATTCAGTACTTTTCGAAACGAAACACTTGCAGTCACAATAGCTGTCCATTTAATTCCTATTACTTCAGACATAGAACTTGACCATTATTTATTTAGCAGATTAGATCAGACATAAGTATGTGTCCTTTTCAATCTGTCTCGATCAAGTATTAGCTTACGAAAATACCTTGTTTCAATTACATTCAGTACTTTTCGAAACGAAACACTTGCAGTCACAATAGCTGTCCATTTAATTCCTATTACTTCAGACATAGAACTTGACCATTATTTATTTAGCAGATTAGATCAGACATAAGTATGTGTCCTTTTCAGTCTGTCTCGATCAAGTATTAGCTTACGAAAATGTCTTGTTTCAACCTTATTTAATAACATAACAATGTTTGAATTAATTCCACCTACTTCAGAAATGGCTCACTATGTATAGACCAGAAAGCGTAAAGTTTCACGAGTATTGATCTCGCTCTATCTATCATTCTTTCAGACACGCCGGAATTATGTTGCGACACTGCCAATATGGACACACTGATCAATCAGATGAGCATGGTCGAAGGTATATTCGGCAGGTGTCCAACGTGCGTGAAAAACGCGTTCAAATTAATATGCGATATGTGTTGTAGTCCTGTACAAAGTCGATTTTTAAAAGTACTTGGAACTCGTACTAATTCTGCCGGTAACACATACGTGTCAGAAATGGAGGTAAACCATTTTTCGTCTATTTTCGAAAACGAAATCTTTGCGGCACTAAATTGTCGACCACCTTGAACATTTTGATCCTTCTATATCTTAGGCACACGTCCCAGAAGAATATATGAACAACACTTACGATTCTTGTAAAGATATCGTTCACCCAGCAAGTGGAAGTTTAGCTATGGAATTGGCATGCGGAGCTAACGGTGCAAGGGGATGCTCGGCCAAAAAGTAAGAACACAGATTTAGCAGGACCTTATTTGTACAACATAGTTATAAATTGACATCAGGAAAAAACCGCCTTGAAACGATTGCAACGGGCGATTCAACTCGTATGACAAACGAATGTTTTACAGACATAGAAAATTTCATCGAAATCAGTTGATTTTGATGTGACAGTAAGGCTTATTTTGTCCAAGATCATTTTTTTCAACGATATTAATCTCATCGATCTTTTTCATTATCGCGAAGAGAAATCGAGGTTTACATGATAATGTTGATGCAGGTGGTACGAGTACCAAGGTGATCCAGATGCGAATAATTTCATAGGTTTCCGACTGCGTTTCATTCCTAATGACACGTGCTGGAACGAACCAACGACACCATGTAGTGACAGATCCAATGTAAGTCCGAGAAAATACATTTCGTATTATAATAAATTACTGAAGAACATTCTGTGAACGTTGAATTATTGTTTACTTCGAACTAGATGAACTTTGGGGGAGCGTTAGGGTTTTACGTTATTTGATTTAAAAATGTAATTAACCCATTTGCATCATAAGGAAATATGAAAGGAAGGCTTTTATCGCCAAACTTTTTTTTTTAATTATATTTAAGTACAAAATGACTACAAGTAAAAGAACTTCATATGTCGGCATTATAAGAAGAAATCAGAATTACTACTTTCATCTCCAATAACACCGTCCATTTCTATTTTTTAGCTAACGAATAATGACAGTGACCAGGAACATTGAGCGCATATATACGCTAATGATGCAAATGGGTTAAATAAAAATTAGTTTCTCTATTTCAAATATTTAAGAAACAAGTATGTAGACTTTTCTGACCGACTGTACTTACAGTGAATTCTCGATATATGTCAACAACATACCCGAGGAGGTATACCCCGCGATAGTGGGGATAATTCCACGACGTTTATCATCCAGGCCTTGGCGACATATATAGAGAGATCACTGTAGTTCTGGATTTAAATGAAAGATATTCAACCATTTATGAATCATTCAATAGGGTTTATCGGCATGTAGCTGTACCGACTGTCCATCCGGTTGCAATTACGCAGTAAACCTTGAGAAGAATGATTTTCTCATTTTTGGAGTTGAAGGTTACGGAGTGATAGCAGGAATTTTTTGCATTCTATACGTTTTGGCTGCTGTTGTCTCTTACATGCTTTGCAGAAGACTATGTAGTCGTCCAGGTACCTAACTACCTAATTCCACATGAACATTAACTTTCAACCGACCCCTATTTTTTCAAGTTAATTTGCTTCTCGTTGTCAAATTGTTATTATAATTATTACAAACTTTAACAAGAATACCTAATAAACTTAAATTTGAAGTCGTTTGACCCATGCATTTACAAAACAGTAAAATAAAAAATAATTAGCAATACAATTGGATCAGTAGCTTGTACATTGTGCTTCTTTTACAAACATTAATTCCCCGCTAATACTGATAATTTTTTTAAGCCACTCGTTAGAGATACTCTAGGAACCATAAAGATTTTAAATGGCTGCGATCGATTTTTTATCTATAAATCGAAAACTCTCTTTCGACATGTGAATTTATTGATCGATAATCTACTGTTAACAGCCCCAGATCCTTCGTTTGAAGAAGACTCGGATTCAGAGATCGAGGACGTATCAGAAGGGATATGTCGCGGAAATATTCAGAAGCTGTTTCGCGACCTGTTCCGCGTCTGCGGCAAAGGTACACCTTTTCTCATCGTAAAAGATGTCTCAAAGTTTAGTTATCCCTTTGAGAAACACTTTTGAAATAAAGCAAACACGCCGGTGATTATGAAAATAGTTTAACAAAAGTCAAAATTCCAACCAAACAGATCAGTTCGTTTATTATGTATAATGTCGATTCAGGGTAGGGCAGGGGATGATTCTACGTGTAAAAATATACGTCGAAAAAAGCAATAGCATTTTTTTCGTTTGACGCTTCGTTGTCGAGAAAATCGAGTTCCCGTGTTTTAGTATACGCAGGAAGTAGAATTGGTTGGTCATGATAAGACGCGTCAGAGTTATCTCGAAAACGAGACGTCGAACGAAGAAATTTTATTACTTTTGTTCGACTTACTTTTACATGTATAAAATGCACCCCGTAGAAAATGGTACAAAATTCAAGCCGGGTAACCGATCCCGAGACACATCCATCGTGACTTAAAAATTTTCTAATAATTTCTAATCACCGCACGCGCATTTTTCGCGCTCTTTGTTGTTACGTATCACAGCGTTTGCAACATATCCGGCGATGACGCTTTTCATTTGTTCGTACGTGATACTGGGCCTGAGTTACGGAATCACACAGCTGATCGTAGTTAGCGATCCCATCGAAATCTGGGCCGCACCCACCAGCAGGGCGAGGCTCGAAAAAGACTACTTTGACTCTCATTTTCAACCCTTCTACAGAACGGAGCAAATTTATATCAAGACTGTCGGAATCGACAAGGTAAACTAATTCATTCCTTTCGACGCGCAAATTTCTAGAAGGAAATTTCTTTCTAGAAGGGAATGCAATCTTGAACAGTTTCAAAAAGAAAAAGTCGAAAATCTTATTTCCTTCTCTGAAGTTAGATTAACACTAGAACTACCGAGCACTCAGTGCAACTGGCATACGTTGCCTTATAATAACAACAAAATTGCATTCGTTTAGATTTCGTGTCAGTTTTCTTTAAATATCTACTTCGATAGACATGTGTATTAAAAAATTTTCTCATGGAAACACATTTGTAATTTCAATATTTGTAAAAGAAAAAATTACGAACAAGTCATTTTGACTCATCCGATAGTTCTAGTGTTAATGCCGGCCACTATACAGGTTGCTTCAGTATCGATGGTACAACCTTTTCCTTGCAAAAAAACAGACATTTTAAAAATTTGATTGTCCTACACCCTCTAATTCAATCCCCAACTTCGAGGGCTGTTTTCAACCATCTCTCACATATAAATGTTCTTATACCACTAAATTTTCCATTCGAAAGCACACATTGTAAAAAATGTATTGTTTTGAATCACCCTCTGTATATCGTTTCGGCTTCCAAGGTTGCATAGTCCTTTAATGTTCTCGCACTTGATATTGAAAATCAATTTTTAACATAGGTGCAGCACAACCTCACAACTGGTCCCCTCGAATTCGGCCCTGTCTTTAATAAGACATTTTTGCTCAAGGTTTTCGAGCTCCAGAGTAAAGTTCTTCAGGTATGTTTTTACAAGCTTTTCTTTCCTTACCAGCGTGCAGCTTTAGGTGAAACTGAGTATGCTTGCAGCTTGGACAAGAGGAGGGTGAAGGATTGGAACGCATTTGTTACGCTCCAATTCAAAATGACTTTACCGGACCCACCACTGTGAATCACTGTACCGTGCAGAGCATTTGGGGATATTTCCAAAACAACGTCACGAAGGTTACCGAAGGAGACAGTTATTTGAAACATTTGTTCGCGTGTGCGCAGTGAGTAGCCATTAGTTATATTATTATCCACGACATTATTAAATTGATTGCTGTAGGTACAGCTTATCCAAGATTAATTTAAATTCTGATAATTTCGTGAAAAAACAGAAGATCGTACGACGATGTACATACTCATTTCGATGCTAGAAATCTCTAGTTTCACGAGCCATCGTTCATTTTGTTTTGAGCTCTTTTTTCGTGATGCGACGAGCGCAAACTAGCTGCAAACTACCATTTAAAGATTGAAGCCTCCTCTTGACAATAACATCTTAAACATTGATGGACGATTATTTTTAGCCGTTTTATCCCAGCTTTGAATGAGTTCCATGTAACCGTGAAAAGAATGATAACTCAATTTTTAACACTAGAACTACCGAACCAGTCAAAATGACTGGTCCCTAATTTTTTTTTTCACAATTACTGAAATTATGAAAATGTTTTCATCAGAATTTTTTGAATGAACCTTTTCATTGAAGCACATGTTAGAATAAAATTGGTATTAAGTTTGAATAGATGTAGCTTTATCATTATTACTAGACATCGGATGTTTATGCAATTTCCAATTTTTATAGAAACATTTTAAGAAAGTGGAATGAAATAAAATTTTATTTTTAATGGGGACAGCCTTTGTAGATCCAAAGCAAATAAAAATAATGTTAAATTCTCTCGAATTTTATATTAGAGCATTTTTTTAACATTTCCATAAGCCATAAATGCATAAAGATCCGATGTCTAATTATTACAAAGCGATATTTATCAGTTGCATTTATTACTCGGTAGTTCTAGTGTTAAGGGGTCGTTGCAAAGAGGAAGCTTCAAACTTCAAATCTACGGCAGTTTCATTTACGGGAAAAACACTTTCGAAAGCTTTTGGAGACGTTTGAATTTGCAACATTTTAAAAATATCTTAATGAAAAATGAACGCGACAATGACGTAAACATTGACGTCTAATAAAATAGTAAAACACCTAATAAAATAATGGTAGAAGGAGATAGTGAAAGTAAGCAGAGAGCGAGATATTTAAAAGATATTGTATATTTTCTCATGTCACAAAGTAACAATTTTTAGTCGGACAACTCCTTTTTGTTTTCGAAGAAACGCGTTGGATATGTCGTGCGTCGCGCCGTACGGCGGACCGGTTTTCCCAGCCATAGCTTACGGAGGATTTCTTCGCGAGAATGACTTTATCTACGACGCAAACGACTATATGAAAGCAACGGGGCTGGTTTTATCGTTCATGGTGTCGAACTCGATGAACAAATCCGTAATCGAGACCGCAGAAAAATGGGAACAAAGGTAACGCAAGCGTACCGCATAATTTTCTAAACTTGCCAGAAAATGCTCCATCAGGATTGCGAACATGCTTTCCTTGAAGGAATTATTGACTACTAAATTATTGGAATTATTTACATACTAAACAGGAAAGATGGTATTGTGGGTGTCACCGATCTGGTGATAGCAAGAAGATGAATTTACATGACAAAATAAGTCGAAGAGAAAGAACAATTAGTTTTTTCGTTTGAGGCTTCTTTCTCGCGAAAAATGAGCTTGTAGGTTCGCGTGCCTCACTATAAGTAGAAACGGTAAATCATGATCAGACGCGCCAGCCAATATCTATTAAGTGTACGAATGAGTAGGTAGCCTTTCCTCTCTGAATTTATTGAATATTTCTAAACAACTAAAATACACATTCTATTCTCTAAAACAATCTCCATCACTGTTTGCGCATTTACTCCATACTTGCAAGTAATCAACATAACGACTGAAAGAGTCGAAATCAAAATGAAGAAACTATCGAGTAACCAGTAGAACCACGAATTCATTGGTACAGCTAACAATTAATAAATAATGAACGGAGGCCTTAAACGAGAAAAAAACATTATTCGTCGTTTCTCAACTTATTTTTTCACGTAGATTCACCTCCCTGCGGCTCGTACCATCATGATCGATGACACCCGGTGTTTCAAACAAATACGACAGAAGATTTAACGATTCAGGTTCATTGACTTCATGAAAGAATGGGATGCTACAGAGCGACCGGACTATATGGACGTCGCGTACACAACTGAAAAATCGATTCAAGATGAATTAGAACGATCATCGCGGGCGGAAGCGATGACGGTGGTCTTCAGCTACATACTGATGTTCATTTACGTAGCCTTAGCTCTGGGCAAAATACAGTGTTCCATCAAACGATGCCTCGTAAGCTGTGTTTCATTTGTATAAACAATACTGCTTCGGGGAGCCACCTGTAATTACTTCGAGGTGGACCAACAAGGACGCAGGACACTAGGTCGAGCCTAACGCAGTCCCTAATTAACAATTTTACATTTATCTTCTATTACCCTCCACAGTAATATTTTCTGAAAAACTACCCATGCAGAACGAAACGATTGTAGACCTAAATAATTTTTTTGTTTTAACGTGGTGGTAGTTGTAAAAAGAATTTACAGTATAGAGATATAGTATAAATGATTATAGCGATTTTTAAGCAATTTCTAAGTCATTTGTAAACAATACATTATAGCAGAAAGGTTTATAATAACTAGACAGCGGATCTTTATGCATTTATGGCTTCTGGAAATATTAAAAAAATGCTATAATATAAAATTCGAGAGAATTTAACACGATTTTTATTTGCTTTGGATCTACAAAGGCTGTCCCCATTAAAAATAGGATTTTATTTCATTCCACTTTCTTAAAATGTTTCTATAAAAATTGGAAATTGCATAAACATCCGATGTCTAATAATAACATATTCCTTGTCAGAGGTGGTTCCCCTAAACAGCATCTTTTTCCTGCAATGCTTTGTTTTATTGTGCTCCGCGTACATGGTTTCTTTGGTCTTGCGATTTCAGCTAACCAGTAAAATAATGCTCAGCATTGGCGGAATCGTGGTGGTAATGGCGTCCGTGGCTTGTTCACTCGGCCTGTTCGGTTACGTTGGTGTGTCCACGACGTTGCTCACGATAGAGGTAAGCACAACCGAAGCGAAAAAGCAAGAGAAAACAAGTGGATAACAAATGAAACAATGTTGCAACAACGAATTGTTCGTCGTGCGCAGGTGATCCCGTTCTTAGTGTTAGCCGTGGGGGTAGACAATATCTTCATATTGGTCCAAACACTCGAGAGGACACCGAAACCCGTCGATAGAACAATACCCGAGCACATAGGAAACATTTTGGCTGAGGTTGGTCCGTCGATGTTGCTCACCAGCACGTCCGAGTGTCTCTGCTTTTTGATCGGTTAGTATTGTTGTTACAGTATCGGTAAAGTTAAACAAATCTCGTACAATTAAAGTAATTTGACCATTTCAATGAAAACTACAGGATTAAGTACAGTGTGTCCCACGAGCTCTGTCCACTTGATTATCTTGGTTATTTCAAACAATACGAGAGAATGTTACTTACAGAAGTTTTAGGGTTCAAGAAACTACATAATATGATATAAATGATATTCTTGCAAGCGAAGGGGTAAAGAAGATATAGAGGTCACCTCTGTTTTTTTAAATGGAATGTCCAATTTTTTATGCGCGATTTCGATAGATTTGACGAGTAAAAGTGCCGTCAATGCAATAAGGCCGAATTATTTTGTTGCCTGTAGTTTCTTAAACCCTACAACTTCTGTACGTAACATTTTCTCTTAATGTTTGAAATAACCAAGATATTCAAGTGGACAGAGTTCGTGGGACACACTGATATGTAACGGATTAATAATTGATACGCTTTTCTTTCAGGAACATTGTCCTCCATGCCAGCAGTGAACACTTTCGCCCTTTACGCGTCGCTGTCCATTTTGATCAATTTCTTGTTACAAACGACAGCATTCATCAGCCTCTTATCGTTGGACGCGCAAAGATTACAGGCATAACATTTTAACGCTGATGCGCCGCGGTTCGAAACCGTAAAAACGCTAGTTAAAGCATTTTCCACGAAACGATGTTTAAACATAGACAATTTTTCAAGAATCGGATGTTTAGCGTTAAAACGCTTCTTGGATATACTGTACAGGGTGTAACAAAATTTAGTGTCATGGTTTTGACAGATGGTTGTACACCTTCGGATCGGTGGAGATTTGTTAAAAGAAATTGCCGCAAAATTGATTTTGACCTTGAAATTGAAGGTCAAATTTTTTATGCTTGTATCGCATTCTACTCACCATGGGGACTAAACTTGTCAAAGGAACCGTAGGTCGCAACTCAACCGTTCTCTTATAAAACAATGTTAAATATTTTAACGTCGTCTTCCGTTATCTGAAATGTTTGGAAGTCGATGGATAGGACGAAGACCTGCACCTCATTTGTGGCCGCCACGTTCCCCAGACCTTACGCCTCTTGACTTCTTTTTTTGGGGAGCAGTGAAGCATATTCTTAACCGGACAGGACCGCCAATAAGAACTATGCAGCAATTAAAATCACGAATTGAAGACGCTTTTCACCATGTGCAGTCTGTACCGAACATTTACGAAAAAGTTCGCAAAAATTTGGAAGAAAGACTAAGGATCTGTTTGCGTAATAATGGTGACCATATCGAAGCCGGTGATCAAGCACGACTATTAAGAGCGATAAACCTTGATGGTTCTATTCAATGGCAAAGAACGAGAAACCCGAGGAACGGAAGACGACGTTAAAATATTTAACATTGTTTTATAAGAGAACGGTTGAGTTGCGACCTACGGTTCCTTTGACAAGTTTAGTCCCCATGGTGAGTAGAATGCGATACAAGCATAAAAAATTTGACCTTCAATTTCAAGGTCAAAATCAATTTTGCGGCAATTTCTTTTAACAAATCTCCACCGATCCGAAGGTGTACAACCATCTGTCAAAACCATGACACTAAATTTTGTTACACCCTGTACAAGAATCTATTCTGATCAGTAGCGAGTTTATCGGCCATTTCGATTTTTGTTGATAAGCTTATGAGAGTTTTCTTGCAACTTCTATCTCTAACTTGAATTTGAGGGCCCCAAAACTTTTACCGCTTCACTTGAGCCGTCACTGATTCTGATTAGTAGCGTTTTTACAAACCCGAACCAGTGTGTAAGGTATACTACTCGTAAGGAAGGTCGTGGTGCAATTATTGAACGACGATGTCTGACGTTCCAGAAAAACTACTTGGATGTGCTTTGTTGTGTCAAAGTAAAAAATGACCAGGACGTTAAAGTTACCGAGAACTTCGGTATCGTCCAAACGATATTCAAACGGTTTTACACGCCTTTCATCATGAAGAAGCCGGTCAGGATAATCGTGCTGATTCTATTTTTCGTCATGCTGATAACGCATGCTGTGGTACTGCCGAAAATTGGCATCGGTTTGGAGCAAAAGCTTTCGATGCCAATGGACTCTTATGTTCTGAAGTATTTCCAGGTAACGTGTCCCATTGTTTCAAGGCGTCCAGTGCTATTAGGTGTACAAATTGATTCGTCTGCTTGGCTTCATTTTGTTGTTCATTTACCAAAACACAATCCCCCATCGTTTTCTGTACGTTTACATAACCTTACATGGCGAGGGCCACGAAATAATTTGTACGCCTAATGCTCGATGCTCGCATTGCCGTTGAATAGACCAAAAATTGTTCACAAAAATCGGTACATGAGATACAAGCGTTGTACAGTGAATTCTCTGGAGCTTTGTGGCCCCTCACTGGGTATGCCCCGCGGTAGTGGGGATAGTTCCGCGACGTTTATCATCGAGGCCTCGGCGACATGTATAGAGAAATCACTGTATTCAACTTCTATATTATTCTCGACTTCTTAAAATGATTACACATTTTTATTTGACCTCTGTTGCTTGCAATCGATACCGACCATTTTTAGCGTTGCACGAAGATCCGCAGTTTAGCGACGAAGACGATAATGCTATAATTAATGCTTCCAGTATATGGAGGATCTCCTGTCGATGGGTCCGCCCGTTTACTTTGTGCTCACTCCTGGGCTCAATTATAGTAACAGAGAAGTTCAAAACATAATTTGCGGAGGACAAGGATGCAACGACGATTCGATGTACACGCAGATATATTCGGCTGCGAAACAACCCGGAAAGTACGTATCGAAGAGAGAGCATCATGATTTTAGTAACCAGTATCTACTACATATAAATTGTGTAATGATTTGTCTGCAAAATTATATTTATCCATAAGATGGTAAATTTTGTTTTGGAGATAATGAAACACTGAAAATAAATTCTCCTTTACGCAGGCTTTTGAACAGTAACTCGATGGTGTCTTGTAAATGTAGCTCTAGGTACCTGAAATCGTGTATGACACTCAACGAAATTAAGCTTCATCAACTTATAGTTGCACATTCTATAGTACATAAATGATATGTTATTATGTTAAATACACTATCGTCTCGATTTATTACAGATCTTATTTGTTAAGAGCAGCTTCATCTTGGATAGACGATTACATCGATTGGACTCTCAGCGACGGCTGCTGCAAGTACTTTAAGAATAATCAGTCTTTCTGCCCGCACAACACAGGTAAACCTCCTAATCTCCATTTCAACATAATTGTCACGCTTTCGTATGAACGTTACTAGCACGTAAATCTAAATATTTGTGAAGTATCAATATAATCATCGAATCCTTTCGCTTAATGTTTGACAAATAATTCTTCTAATCAATCTTATTGCTCATAAAGTGTTAGGAAAATAATTTGAAGGCGAACAAATTAAGTCTCGAAATGACATAGAGCAAATACTACACGCGATAAAATACTGGGTGTCCTTAAAATGTTGTATTTCCTTGAAAAAGGCGATTCGTAAGATCATTTGAAATAGCTTTTCACTTTACGGAAATGTTCCACGCGGTTTCGTTAAAGAGTTATTAACAAAAAACACGGGCCCATTTTGTGGACCGTTACCTTTGCACTAACACTGTAATAACAACGGAAAAACACGTAGTATGGAACATCGTAAACTCTCGACAAAGAAGTAACGAATTTTAAATGTAATTATGTACAAAACAGTTTCCTTGTATATCTTGTGATTCTTGTGATATTACAAAAGTATATTTTTGACATTTCTTTCAGGCGTAAGCTTGTGTTCGAATTGTCCCATCAAGATAAACGATTCCCGACCAATCGCAAGCAGCTTTCGGAAATATGTATCCTACTTCCTGCAAGACATACCTGATCCCCAGTGCATAAAGTCTGGCAGGCCCGCGTATCTAGATGTAAGATTATCTTGTTTTATATTTTATGTATAATGTATATTGAAAAAATATACAGGGTATTTCACATAACTCGAGCATCTATAATATCTCGCTTGTTTTTTATGATATGTTTTCCTCTGAAATTTTCTGCTATCATAAAAAACAAGCGAGATATTTTAGATGCTCGAGTTAGGTGAAACACCCTGTATATATATAACACGCATTGCATATATATTAACTGATTGTAATGAAAAAAATGTAATATTTCTTGTTTAATATGCATTATGCTTTAAAAATACGTATAATTAATATAGCCACAGTGATTGGCACCCCCGCAGTAATTGGGTCCCTTTCCCTAGTAGGAACTGCAATAAACACACGTTCGAATTGTATTATTTCAGGCAATGGAGTATTACTATGACAGGGCTGGACTGATAGATGTCGGCGATACTTACTTCATGGGTTATCATACTCCGTTGAAGAAGTCCTCGGATTGGTACGAAGCCTTGAAATCTGCCAGATTGATAGCTGATCAGATTACGACGATGATTAATGAGAAAAATCTCGCGAGTGAGAAGATAACTGTATTTCCATACAGGTGAGTTCCACGCATTTCGATTAATTTTTAGACACGTGCTACTAAAAAAGAAATGAATATTGGCCTGCTAGAGTGGCGGCTTCGAGATTTAAAATGAGTCCAAATTTATTATTGTACTTTTTTTTTTAACGAAATCATCGCAGTTCAAATATCCACAATTTTTTGAGAGTCGGAAATTTAATGTACAAATACTTGTTGAACTCACTGTGGATACATTAATACAGTGAGTAACGAAAGTATTCGAACGCCCTTTGAATCAGTATAACTTTTTTTTTAAGTGAATCAAACGACCTGACTTTTTTGAGGAGTTAGAAGAATTGGTTTTCCAAATGATGTGTTAAAAAGATTTTGAAAAAATTACAATTGGTAAGAATTACATGAGAAAATAAAAATGGCACTTTTCACAACTTTTTTATTTGAGCCTGTAATGAAAATTTAAAATATGCGTTTTGTAGATCTCTGTTAGTTATACACGTACTGAAAATTTCATCGAAATCGGTCAACGTTGCAATGAACTACAAACGTTTCAAAATGAGAGTTTAAGGGTGAAAGTCGCAGATTTTTGATCTTGCCAAGGAATTTCGCCCTTATGTAATCATCTTTAAACGTTTGTATCTCATGACAACGTTAACCGATTTCAATGAAATTTTCAGTATGTATATAACTAACATATATCTACAAGACGCATATTTTAAATTTTCACTACAGGTTCAAATAAAAAAGTTGTGAAAAGTGCCATTTTTATTTTCTCATGTAATTCTTACCAATTGCAATTTTTTCCAAATCTTTTTTACACATCATTTGGAAAACCAATTCTTCTAACTCCTCAAAAAAGTCAGGTCGTTTGATTCACTTAAAAAAAAAAAGTTATACTGATTTAAAGGGCGTTCGAATACTTTCGTTACTCACTGTATGTATTATTAGCTTATAATTCGTATTACGTCTACAAAAAGTTGCTTTTTTATTTTCAGTGTGTTCTACGTCTTTTACGAGCAGTATCTAACAATCTGGAGAGAAGCTGTATCATCCTTGGGTTTCTCGCTTTGCGTCATCTTTTTAGTCACCGCACTTTTGACAGGGTTTTCGCTATTTTCGGCAGTGATGGTAGTACTGACGGTGCTCATGATCATCGTGAACATAGGCGGTCTCATGTACTGGTGGCAGATTGAATTAAATGCGGTATCTCTCGTCAATTTAGTAATGGTACGTAAAAATTTAATGATCAAGTCTTATACAGTCTTTTCTCGATACATGTCTCAAATGTCTGGCCTATAATTGTCCGAGAACTATCCCCACTACCGCAGGATATACCCCGTGAGGGGCCCCGAAGAGACCTCGGACGCCGAGGAGTGTAAACACAATACTAATCCAATAAATCCAATAACAAAACTTTTTTATTTCTCATTATTTTTTTACGGGACTTTCACCAACATATTCGTGGCATTTTTCTAATGAAAATGATGCCAAACGTGGAAAAATTCCTATGATATTTACTTGTGTAATGAAAGAAGTGTCTCTTGAACGATATATGTCACTGGGTAGACCCGTGTTGTGGACATGTATCGAGAAAACACTGTATTTTCACTGAACTTTTTAAGAAAATTTGAAATACTAATCAACGTGAATCTCTTTTCATAGGCTGTCGGCATCTCCGTCGAATTTTGCAGTCACATCATTCATTCTTATTTGCATTCCAAAGGAACAACGAGCCTGGAGCGAGCTACGGAGACGCTTAACGAAATGGGAAGTTCTGTAAGTACATGCCCATTAGTATGTACGAGATGTATACGATATTTGTAAATATATTGGTGGGGGAATACTAATTCAATGACAAAACGAAAAATTGGCGTCGGAGGCCTCTCGAGCTTCGTGACCCTTCACGGGGTATACTTCGCGGTAGTGGGGATAATTCTGCGACGTGTATCATCCAGGCCTCGACGACATACATAGAGAAATTTTTTCACAGGTTTTCTCCGGCATTACTCTGACCAAGATCATAGGAATCATTGTACTAGCATTCTCGAAAACTCAAATCTTCCAAGTTTTCTATTTCCGGATGTACTTGGGCATTGTATTGTTCGGTGCTGCACACGGTCTGATACTTTTGCCTGTATTACTGAGTCTCATAGGTAAGAAACCCTTGACAACACCTTGAATCGAATGTTACACGTTACATTACATTATTATAAACTTTAATCGATCACAGGACCCTCAAAATCCTCCGGACACAGACGTAACAACCGGAAGGTGAAACCAATCGACGGATTCTGAGCAACAGTATGACTGTGGTTTTTTAACTATAGCTGAACAAACAAGACAACAATTACATAAAACTGTAATTGTTTACCGATGACAAGCCAAACGCGAAGTATATTACATGTCACTGGCTTGCCTCTACATTTGCATTCGCATTTACAATCACATCATTTTGATAAGACCGGAAAGAATCCCTAAATTAGACATCGGACCATTGTTGTAACTATACAGGGTGTCTCAGCTAATTGGATCATCTAAACCTTATTCGCTGTTGTATGATTACAATTTTAAGTCCATCGTATCAATTTGACACATTTTTCACGTAAAGGGTGACGTTATTCTGCCATTTGTAGAACAATTGATCTGAAACTGCGTGATTCTTATTTTTTTAACATAAAATATATATATAAATAATCATGCGACAAAACAATGTAACAACGTTCGTTACAAAAAGGGCCGTGGTGTGACAATGTGACAGACATAATTCTGATGTTTTTTTAAATCCTTTGACGACTAGTCCATTATTTTATAATTGTTACACGACAATTATGCGTGCATTGTACGACGACCCTTCAGACTGCAGCTAGACATGTATAGCTTTGAACATTAGCGTAAACTTGAAGAAGAGACGATGAGGCGCTATGTGTTCTCTTCGTTCTTCCCTAAGCTAAGAACTATAAATCTAAGGACGATAAGATCGAAACAAAACGAAGAAATTGAAAAATGCGAATATGCGAGCAACATATTGTATAAATATTTATTACTTTATTTTCAATAAAACGATTAGTAAAGATCGTTATTTATCGTTTCATTGAATTTGATGTTTTACCATTAATCAATACCATCAATTTAACACACGGGGAACAACATTCAGTTGCAGAAATGAGGAGCGAATAAGAGGTTAACAAGATTTCAAGGTCATTGTTTTCTTTTTTTTTATTGAAACTTTACATTTTTTTGGGGGGGGGGGTATTACAGTAAATCATAAACGGTCAATTCCAACGACTACAATAACCATACCATTCCGATTATTTAATCTCGAGATATGTAATACAAAGTTATGTCAGTTCAAATACTCACCCCCTGTCTTCTGTTTACGGCAGGGCCGACTCTTCGTCTCGATCCCCATCCCAAAATGTCCTCGTCTCAAGTGTTCAAACGCGACTGCAACGTCTGCAACCAAGGACATTGCATTAAATGAACTAGAGTGCGCGGATAAAAAAAAAAAGTATCGTACGAAAATTGCTGGTCTTTTTACGTACAATAAGATCCCATAATAAAAAATGTAGGTTTCCGTTTGAAAAACCAAAGTTGACCTTCGAATGACCTTGAAAACGCCACCCTAATAAAAAACTGATACTGCCCCCCTCCTTCTTTCTTTAATATCTTTCATACTTTTCGAGATATTAGGCTGAAAAGTTTTCAAAATGAACACCCTGTAAAAATTTTCTTCCGACTTCGGTCATCTCTCCGCAAGGCCATGCAGAAAGTTTCCATTCTATTGACTTTTATCGAACGATTCGAATTAAAAATAAAACGCGATTAATTCTTCGGATGATTGATGCTTCCTTGAAATCCTACAATCTATCAGCTGTCATATATAATTTTAAATGGATCCAATGTACATAAATGTTAATTTAAAAGTAAAAATATTATACATGCAATTTGACGTCTTGTATTTTCAAGTCTTTTATTGGCTTCAAATTTGATCTTTGACAAACAATAATACCTTACCTGTTAATTAGAAGGGTAAATAATACGCAGTGCATACAGTTATATTACCATAGAAATAACGTAAAACATAATATAAAATGTTTAAGTTAATGAATTAACGTTTATACTGTGAAGATATATCCTCACTCATTTTGAAGAAAAAAGCAAAAATTAATAAAAAATCACACAATATAAAGTTATGATATAAGTATTTAAACATCATGTAAACGAATCACTAAATTTATTTAATGTTTTAAATAGTATTATAAATCTTTTATATTTCTTTTAAATATTAAGTTGTAGTTGCAGTATGCATTCCATGTATTTAATTTGTGTATACACATATACAATTTTATATTGCATGCATGCTAAATGTATACATACATATATATTAATTCATTACTTATTTGTTACATTAGTTACAATACTTATTTGTACATGTACGTGCGCGTACACGCACTAAAATTGTTTATAAACAACGTAACAGATTCCATGTTTATAATCCTAAAAATTGAACATGTTTGATATCACAGATATTAATTTAGGAATTTTATGTTAAAGTTATTAAAACATTTATTATATCTTATAATATAATTAAATCTGTCATAACAAACATGAATGCAATTTCAATATAACGTTTTAGAACATTAATAATACATGTAAGTGCTTTTGTAAATTTTGTGGAAAATTTACTGACAATTAAGTGAATGTTTATCATACGCGATATGTACAGAAAAATTATTACTATTTAGTAACTAAGTACGTAGGATGAAACATGAAACTGTTATTTGTTTATAGTATAATATACATCATTAATAGTTTAATATGTACAATATTTATTATTGAAATTTTCAAGCCTTTTGATATTTAAGCAATATCAATACATCGTAGAAAGCATCAATAAATTCCTTTAACTAAAAACATTACATTTTATAAACATTCAATTCGAAAATAATAAAAATTAACAAAGATATATGTCGATAAAATAAGACATTTACACAAATTTAAAATAAGAATTTTCTTAAAAGTAGAAATTTATAAAAACCATTTATAATGCTCACAGATTAAGAGATTAAAATGTCGTAAAAGTGAAAAAATTGAGTTTAATTATGTTATAGTTATTTTGGCATCTTTATTTTTTATTTTACTCTATCAATAGTTTACTACGTATATATGTATAAATTTACAAATCATTGATATTTTCTACGAATTTCATATTCCCAATTTTTAGTTGTGATGCGTTGTTCGAAGAATTGTAAATTGAAACAAAACGGTTCCGATTAAAACTATTAAAAGAATTTTATGTAAAGTTAATAATGTTTCCAACATATTTCACTTATCATATTTATGTAGACTCTACGTTGATGTTACCTAGAAATTATGTATTATTGCTGAGAATAAAACGAACCAAAACATTATAATCTTGCATCATTACACTAGATTTGTTTTGATAGTTCTGTAGATAATCCAGTATTACATTTAATAAAGCATATCTGCAATTATTCTTGGCCAAAACCTTCTGTTTCTTCAATCGCGTAATTTAACTTTTCTACTAACTGTTCATAGCTCTTATATGGTGGCAAATCCAATCTATTGAAGCACGTATGCGATCTTGGTAACCATGTATCTTTTCCTACTTTTTCTATGCAAAATCTTTGAGGCCCGTTACTCCCTATGAAATAAAAATGAACATGATATTCAGTTCAGCATAAAATGTCAAAACTTTCTACTCAGTTGACCGAATACTTACCCATTAATTCTGCAAAACCTCCAACAGGTACTCGGCAAGTACCCGTTACAAATTGTAAAAGGCGAGCTCGTTTTTCACTATCCGTTCTTGTTACGAACTGAATATTGAACATACAATTAACAAGTAGAATTTATATTCACATTAACAATGATGTAACGTTCAAATGTAAAAACCAACCTGCCAAAACCATAAGATTTGTTTACTATTACGCGTATAATGTCTGTAAATTGTGTTGCGTTGCCAATCTTCCACATCTATTTCTTGCATTCCACAGAGCATAAGTTCTAATTCCCGCTCATCGAAATATTTCAACCATTCCAACGGTACAACTGAGTTAAAACCTTCCAAGAAAGCTTTAGTTTGGTCCTCAATACCTCTTGTCATTCTCCACTCTGTCATTAACCTTAGAGGAAGAAATAATATTGAAAATATTATATAATGAATATACAGGGTGTTCTACTATTCAGCATTTTTCTTGCAAATATTAATGATTAGAAAAAAATAATACTGTTTTTTGCAAGTAATGTAATGACGTATGTAATTTTTTTGTGTTTACACTATTTGTGTGAATGTTAAAGATGACCCAGAAACTTATTAGTTGTATATATGTATATCATATATAAATAAAATTTTAATAATAGTACCTGATATATTCTTCTTTATTATCTTCAACAACCCTAATTTTATCACCACCTTCTTTCAGTTCATGATGTATGACTTGACCGAGAATTTCGAAATCAACACTATAGTACAATTCTAGACCACATTCGTCAATATTATTTTCTTTTATCCACACAAGAGATTTGTAGAATTCTGGATCAATAGATTCTATATCTTTCATGACTAATTTTTTATTTAACATACGTTTATAAAATGGCATAGTGAAACCGCTATAGATAAATCGCCCATGATAAAGTGCCTGTAAGAATATATCTTTTATTAAATGTATGTAAAACTGAATATAGTGTTTTCAACAATAAATATCATTTATAGAATACCATTGCTATAAACCTTCCAATAAATTTAAAGTACTGCAAGTGGTCAGGATTGACATAAGATGCTGGATTAATTTGCAAGCTGTAATTACTTTTATTGGCATATTCGAATAGACAGTACATTGGATTTAACACTTCATGACTTAACAAGAAAAACCATTCTCTGTAACAAAGATTTATAACTTATAATTTTGATTAGATCACTATTATAGCATTAGTGTACAAACTCTTACCTGGATACACCTCCATAATCTAGTCCTTCCTCTCCTTTAAATATTATATATAATCTACGTCTCAATACAAAAGCTTCTGCATTCATTATTTGATGATAAGAATCTTCAAACAATGTTTGTCGATTAACATTAATTTTAATGTGGTTTGCCACAGCATTGGTTTGACACAAGTAACGGAATTGTTGTAACTTCCATTTAAATGATCTTTCATATGCTCTTGGTACACGGTAAGTACCTTTTCCACTAAATAATATCATAATAATATATGTAATGATTAAATAACAAAGAAAAAATATTAGGTTTATGGTATATGAAATATCCAATTATTAACAGTAACATTAACCAACTCCTACTTTTTTCTAAATTAACATATTGGTCAAAGTAAGCACCATTGTAATAAACGTATTCTGTCAGACAATTACAAGACTGTTGTCTCCATTTTCTATTTTTTTATAGTCACAACGAGGAGTGCATTGAATAATCACCATAATAAATATCATATAATACTACCGTCAATATGTTGTTTTTCCATTCTTATAGAAAGAAATAATCGCATTAATTGACATTGAGACAAAATTGATTTAAAAATAAAATTAGATGTCTAAATTAAAATTGAAGATAGGATCTTAAGGATCAGCATTCTACCTCAAAGTGATATATAACAAACCTGTAGACTATAATAGTATTTCTCAATCAAAACGCTTTGTAACATTTGCATTCTAAAATCGGACATTTCATATCCAACAACCTAATAGTTACAGCTGCATTAATAAAAAGTGGACTAACCCTTTTGGTGCACCGGGTCTTGGATCTTGGAATGTAGTTGTTCTTGTATTATGATCTACAAAATATCGAACTCCATCTTCAGTTAATCGTATTTCCCATCCATCTGGTAATGGCGGTTCATCAATTCCAGTTTCTTGGCCTTGAGTTCTAGGATCTTCCCACTGAGTAGTACGATTTTTATGATTCACATAATAAACTCTTCCTTCTGGTTGTTTACGTCTTTCCCATCCTGCGGGTAACGGTCCCAGAGCATCATCATCATCAACTGTAGACATTGAAGGTCCTACCACAGCTGCTTGATTTCCATGAGCCTATATATAAATCAAAATTAACTTCACATTTCCAGATCCTATCATGATTGATATACAAGGTGTGATAAACTAATCTTTAATATATCATATAATGTATTGTTATTACTTACTTGAGGATAAAGGAACCGCTGGTTACCTTGTTGAACCACATGTTGCCTTTCACCTTGCCAATGTTGGAAATGTTGTAATCTCTCAGTATTTGGTCTCTGCCATGTTGTGCTTCTTGTATTATGATCCACATAATAAATTCTGCCTCTTGGATCTCTACGTACTTCCCATCCTAATGGCAAAGGTTGCGGTCTTTCCCAAGAAGTACTTCGTGTATTATGGTCAACATAATACCTAATTAAAAGTACATTAAACAGAGAAAAAAGCTATTATATTTTTTCAAAATTTAAAACTTTGAATGACACTCAATGATAAGTGATTCTTATAGAATTTTGTAATACAATGGTACAACCTTCTTCCATATATGTCGTATCTCATTTCCCAACCAGGAGGTAAAGGTTCTTCTGAATGATTCGTAGGTTCTACTTCAGCAAGTATTATCGATGACCCAGACTGAGCAGGCGTCTGACCACGTGCAATGGCAGTTTGTGCTGTCAACGAAGCTACACGTTGCACTACTAAAGGATTCGAAGGAGTAGTCGATGTTGTTGACTGTTTGGGTCGTACAGCTCTACGTCTTTCTGCCACAGGTAGAATAGGTAACGCAGACTGGTCTGTACGTGACATTCTGCGACTGTCTGCCATGTGAAATCCTGAAGACTGTTCTGAATGAGATGTACAAGATCCTTCTGGTAACGTAAATACTGTAGACTGATCCGTTTGAGAAATTCCTTGATTATCCATTGCAGTAGATGTTGTAGGTTGATCTGTTCTAGAAATCACACAACCATCTACTGTAGGAGTAGGGAGCTGATCAGATCTCGCATTTCCAAAACTATCCGACAAAGGAGTAGTTAATAATTGTTCTGTTCGTGAGTTGCGTCCACTAGATGCAGGTTGGTCTGTTCTATTATGTGAACGCATATCGACATTAGTTTTTCCGATCGATAATTGATCTGATCTGCATATTCCAAGTGTTCCAGGTAACGTGGATTGTTCTCCTTGAGAAACATTACGAGCTTCCGAGACAGAAAGTTTTGAGAATTGATCTGCACACATACCAACTCTTCCATCTACTGTCCCAGGCATAGGTGCGTGTTCTATACGAGATACTTGACGTCCTTCCGACAAAGACATTGCATGACGTCCTGGTAATGAAACAACAGACTTGTCGATAGGTGATATTACATGTCCATTCGATAAAGAATTTGATGCTACATGTTCAACTTGTTCACTATTCTTATCAACACTAGGCTGATCATTTCCAACATTATAATTAGAATTGTGATAAGTATTTGTTAATCCACGAAAAGCAGATGATGGAACATTTTCAGCTCCTTGTAATCTCATACGAGCACGGACACCTCCATTAAGAATACTGCGATTACTAGCAGTATCATTATTTATAACACCTAGAATATAGTTATTTATATTTGAACAAAAAACATTTGACGATTGACTGCAAGTTTAATAACATTTTATTCTTAGTATTGTTTTTCTAATAAGTAAGGAATTCTTACCATCAGTTGGTGTGCATTGTGTCTGGCATGGTGACTCGTTTATACTTAATGATGATACATTTGGCATATTAATTCTTAACCCATCGAATACTGTAATTAATTCTCCAACTTTGCACAATTGTGAATCATGTTTATTTTCACTCATTAAATCAAACGTTACTTCCATATTTTCTAATTTTCCATTATAGTGAGATAACACTTCAGAAAGATTTATTTTCTTCTCTCCTATTAATGTATCTTTACGAAATGTGCTATGATCTAAGAGACGAAAATGTAATTGAGAATATGGAGTTACAAGTATCGTAAATTCTTCGTTCCATTTTGGTTGATACGTGGACTTTGAAACTTCTGTTTTTCTAGGACTCTTATCGTCGACAGAAAATTCTATGTATGGATTTGGTTTCAAGAAAGTTGAACTTTTTAATATAGCACCCTCAACTAGAATAAAATAAAATTTTATCAATAACTAATAAAAATCATAATTTTCCATAAAAATATTAAACATCATCAAAATAAAGTTATTAAAAATATAAAGAATGCATAATAATTCAAAAACTTATACAAAGACCTGGATTTGATTAAAAATGTATGATCATGTAAATCATAAAAGCATGATATACGATCCATTTAATTATATTTTTTACGAATATATATATTACGACTTACTTGTAATACTTAATTGGTGAAAACCAGATGATGGAACTTCTTCTTCACAATGGGACATTGTGAAAATTTAGTAAAATAATTTAGGTGAATTCATAATTTTTTTACCTAAAATGTGCACCGTTTATGAATACAACTATTAATATGTATAAATATACGTAATTACGTCTATATTGGAGACACAAAAACAAAATGAAAGTAACAACATCAGATAAGATTAGAAAATTACTACAAAGTATTGATAAACATTCTGCATTAGCAGAGGAAAACCACCATCACTTGATTCGCCCACGAAATATGTCAACTCGATTACACTATTGTCTAGACTTCAAAAATGCGAAAAATTGTCTTAAAGATGTTCACTTGTAAAAGTAAACAGAAATATGAAGTTGTTTTAGAAAATCAGCATTATATAATTAATGGTAAATACACATAATATCACGCGAAAGAATACACATCAAAATAAATTGTTTGACAAAATTAACGATATTAGAATTTTAAAAAATCGTTAGAATGATTAACATTTTTCAATAATTGAGTACTGTAATAGACACAAGTGACGAGGGTGTAAAGTACAATACATACGGGTATAACTAAAATAGATTGTTTCAAGTGTGTCCAACTCCAATGCATTGCCCGTTCTTTGCACTATCAATAATTTACTTTAAAAAATTCTTCAGTAACTATGATTTTCGTTTTCGCAAAACTTCTTTATCAGTAGGTCACCATCTTTTCATACGTCAAAGGTAGAAATCTCGTAATATGCAAATCACTAGACAAACTAGATACACCTCTGAACACAATATATTCTAGTCCATCCCACTTCTGTCTCTCGGGAGATACTTTGAAAAACGGCTTTCCTATCTATGGCAGAAAGTTCCGTGGCGCAGATCACAGCGCCACGTGCATGTGCTTGTTGTTCTGTGATATTCTGTATGTTGTATCAGAGAGGAAGGTTGTATTTGTCACGCATTAATTATTGACTTTTACATTGACAATAATGCCCATACAAAAATATTACTAATACAAATATGACACTGTGAAATATTACTAAATTACAAACAAATGTTTTGAAATACTTTTTTCATATACTTACATTAGTCTTTTATGATACTATGAAAAATAACATATCCTTTTTAATTACCAGTGACAAATGCAAGTGACAGATAAATGTATTGTATTTCATTATATATAATTATACTGTGGATCTTTTGGAAAATAAAAATTGTTTGCTTCGATTATCAGGCATAGAAACCGCCCAGTCAACCAAACTAGGCAATGACAAAAAATCAGCAGACCCCGTTAGGGGACGTAGGCAGCAAATTTGAGGTAGAGAGGATCCTCTCTGCCCCGAACCAGACTGTCAAAATCCCTAAATCCTATCACACGGCTACGTAACACAGCCAAGTGCAAGACATAACTTTCTATTGGCTGGCTATTCGGCGAAGTCTCGTCATACGACGGAGATAAAAGCGTGATATTAAAAAGAAGTAAGCTCGCAATGATAACGAAGATTTTATTCATTGTTTAACAGGATATCACAGGATATTCGAGCAGTTTCTTGTTATCAGCAGAGTAAAAACAGAGAGGAAATGAGAGTGCTCACGCTCGGGGTTTTAGTGTCCCCACTTTTTCTGCGTCATCTTTTTAACCTGGAACAGGCTCATCATTTTTTAGGCTGGATCAGAGCCTAAACAGAAGAGTCTCTTTTAACATAGAAGTAGCATCACAGACGAGGTACAGGAGTAGACCAATCACCCAATGTATTTTTTTTTGTCTCACGTCCGCAGGGCTCTAGAGCTGTTTGGAATCCGCTTCTAATGATGAAGGTTCTGGTCCAGGCTAAAAATTAGACTACGGGACAGCACTATACCGACGACACTAAAATCCCGAGCGTGAGCACTCTCATATCCTCTCTGGTAGGAATACAGCCAGTGATGACAATGCAATAGTAATGTTTCAATGTCCCTGCTAAAGTTTAGAAACTTCCACGCAATACTATTGGCTATAGCTCCTTCCGTCAAATACGGAAAAGATGCAGTCGCCATTTTGCATTATCGGTTTTTATGTGTGTGTGTGTGGTGCAGCTAGTTGCCACTTCAATTCATATTACGTAGATGTAAAACGTTATTAATTGGCATATTTTTGCTGATTACAAATTGTTGAAAGCCGTCAAGACAGAATGGGACGCAAAAAGAAGAAGCAATCGAGGCCCTGGTGTTGGTATCCTTTTCCAAAACACCCTTCTTTGGGGGATACTTTACGTAACTGTATTTTTAGAACATAAATCACGGTCATTATTTCTGTTATTTTATTGTAGTTTGTTTAAAAATATTTGCGTACCGTAGTAACATTTACATTGTCTATATTACTGTATCTTATTTTGGGATTGAAAATCGTTATTGTATTATGGTATATTTTTTTAACCGCGACAAATGTATTGAATGAGTTAGAATGACTGATTCTTTGAGAAATCAATATTTCGTTAGTAACTATACTTAACTGTAATTTGTATGGTATTATAAGAGTCCTTTATTTATAAATCAGAATTCTTGAACCTGATCATTCATGTTTGTACAATATGCATTCTTTTAAATTCTTCAAGAATTCTTAAAATAGATAACTAATATTAGTCAATAAAGTATCAAAATATTAAATTACTAATATTATGTTCAGTGGAACTTTTTTCACATTTTTCAAACAATTTAACATCTTTGTAATGCTACTGTGAGGCTAATGAATCCTCGTAGTACAAATGATAGATGTATCGTCGTAACTTTTACAAAGTCAAATATTTTAGATATACTTTTTTCTTGGAATTGATAGTATAATTAAACCATTTTATTAGCTAAGTATGAGTACTCGTTTAAAATGAAATAAAAATTAAATTATTTCAAATACTTTTTATTTGTCTATAATAATTTTGATAATGACTGATATATCTATAATGTATTTGTTCCAATAAAAAAAAGGAGATAAATGTTATTCATATAGAATTCTTTAATACAAAGAGTACATGATATAAATAGCTTTCTAGAAAACCATATCTTGGCTTTTAAATATAATAATCAAACGTTTATAGTATATGTTATCTTGTGTATAACTTTTTATTCACGTTTTACTCATGATAAATTTTGATAGTAATACCGAGCATAACTTTTCGTTATGTGAAAATTTTATAAAATTCTATTCTATTCTACAACATTTTAAAAATAATTGTGTTTCCATACAACAACAATCATAAAATGGAATATCATAGAAACTATTCTTAAATTATATAAGTTTTCTTAACTAATTTCTAAAGGTATTGTAATCGAGAATTTGAGGATGAGAAAATTCTGATTCAACACCAAAAAGCAAAACATTTCAAGTGTCATATTTGTCATAAAAAGCTTTATACGGGACCAGGACTCAGTATACACTGTATGCAGGTAATGAACTTTTTAGTTACAAAAGAACCTTATACCACACTTAAACCTAAAAAATAATTATTGTTTTAATATTTTTTAGGTGCACAAAGAAGCAATAGACAAGGTCCCAAATTCATTGCCCAATCGTAGTAATATTGAAATAGAAATTTATGGCATGGAAGGCATACCGCCAAGTGATGCAAAAGAACATGAAAGGCAAAGGAATGGAGGTAGACCAGGTTCGCCAAGCTCTGGTGAAGACGAACCGGTTAGAAAAAAGACGAAACCGGAGGGTTTGTTGGGTTCTGCACCAGGAGCGATGCCCACAGGTTCAAATATGATGCCAGGTGTAATGCCAGGTATGGGAGCTCATCCTGGTATGCCACCAATGGGCCAGTTCCCACCACCCATGCACCATATGATGGGACCTATGGGTCCTGTAGGTCCACCTTTCATGGGACCTGGGTATGTATATTTTTTTTCTTCCAAAAGCAGACAGCGTGAAAGAAGAAATAACTTTTGTGATATTAATTTAATGCAAGTTAGGTAAATACAAATTTAAAGTTTTCAAAACAATACCATACTGCTAGTAGAGGAAACAAATGTAGAAATGAAATAATCAGTTGTGTCTTGTTTTTTGTAGCATGATGCCTGGTATGCCAAGCATGCCTCCAGGTATACAACCACCAGTGTCAGGTGCATCTATGCCACCGTCACGCCCATTATTTCCAAGTGCTGCAGCTGTTTCAACGGCTACATCCACATCTGTGTCTTCTCCTTTGGGCACAGATTTCAAACCAATTACATCAGTAGCTGGTGGATCGATAGGACCAGTTAAACCAACATTCCCTGCTTACAGTAATGCTGATAGTAATACCACCACTAGTAATAATATTGGAAATGATCAAAAAGTAAATCTTATAGCAACTACTAGTGCTGCCATTAAAATCATTCATCCACCGGAGGATCTAAGTCTAGTGAGTTAACACGTCACTGCTAACACATGTCTAACTCTTTCACAGTCTGCGATCCTGATGCAAATCGGCTTTAATTGAATTGTCACTTATAATTTTCAAAAATTTATAAGTACAGTGTTCCCTCAAACAACGTAGGGATTAGTTTATTAGACGAGGTGTAATTCTTGTAGTTTTAATGCACAGAGATAGCTTTCTCGAAGCGAAGCTCTTGATTTTCAAAGTTTTATTTATGACTCTCCTTATCTCGAGGCTCAGTTCAAGCTGTCAAAGCCGTCTCAAGATGTTTGTTAACCTTTTGCACTCTAAAGTAATTGGGTTAACGTAGGTAGTTTACTCCAACGTGGGTAGTATAGCTGGTCTTAGGAGAGCAAACAGATAATATCATACCACTTATTGTTTCAAATTGAGAAACATTTGGACGTAATAAATATAAACAAAAACATTTTTAAATTTGTGGAATATATTTTTTAAGGAACGAGAAAATAAAATTTGACAACAATCTCATATAATAAAATAGAAGCTCGTTATTCCGTCATAGGACTGTATCAACGTCTGTGAAAGAGAGTTATTGTGCTGATCTTGAACTCAGAAATTTAATAAACAAAATATTTTGTATTTTAGGAGGAAATTAGAGCAAGACTTCCAAAATATCAACGACGGCAAAGCGAAGAAGCGCGCAATGCACAGGTTGAAGCTAATCAGCAAGTTGCTGCATTACAACAGCAGCAGCAGCAACAACAGCAGCAGCAACAGCAACAACAAGCAGCTGCCGCTGCTAATGCAGCCGCTGCGTTTCAGGATCAGCAACAGAGGCAACAGGCAGCCTTAAATGCTCTTCAACAACAACAGAGATTTCAGAGACCCCCACAAGCGGTTATGGTTCCTGCATCAGCTGCAATGCCTGTTAGCTCTGTCGCTTTGATGGCACCACTCATGCGACCTACTATGACCTTAGCTGCACCCGCTCTGATTCATGGAGGTAACATGATGAGACCGCCCCCCATGGGCCTGCCACCAGGTAAGTCATTATAATTTTATGTGTTTCTTCCCATTCCAATGAGAGTATTCCATCATGATCCATTTATATACGATTATAAATGTCTAAGTCACTCAAACACTTCTATACATGCTCGTGACAGTATTTTAATACAGAACCATTTGAAGCATTTTAAAGAAATTTAAATTATGCTTTTTTAAATGTATTGTTATTCCGCTTCCTCAAATTCGACAATTTCACGGTTTTATATTTATTTTCCTGATTAAGAAAAACATGTGTCTCATGCTTCAGAAATTAACACATACACATGTGTACGTGTACAATTTTTAAATCGAAGTGCCAACATTAGGTAACAGCTTATGCATACATAGCATATTTTTATTCGCCGATTATAATGTTGCAATAATTCTGTTGGATCTAATTGAAAGAGACTTGAATGTTTCCAAAATTTGAACATATATTTTTTTTTAGAGGTAACAACATCCAAAAGCTTGAAGTTTATACGATTCATTTACCGTAAATATAGATCTATCATTGAGACAAAAATGTTTTTCATCTGGCATTCATAGTATACTATACCTTTGCACTTCATCCATTCACTAAGCAACCCTTGCCCATTCCTGCGGCAATAAAAATTAGGTTTGTCCGATGACTAGTCATAAGTTATTATGGATGACTGTAAGTGATAGAAAAATACTTCATCGAAAAGAATCAGTTTTTCATGTGGCCCGCAAAATGATATTCAGATCTCAAAACTGTATGAAGAGAGAAAGCGAAAGAGAAAAAGGAGAGTATGACTGTTCAAATACTAGCACGCTCAGGATTCACCTGTATGCCAGAATTTGTGACAGCGTGTTTTGTACGTTTATGCTTTAACGGTGCGTTTCCAGGGTGCCCAGTCACTCCTTGGTGAGTGTCGAACGAACCCAGTCTGGTTACTAAAACTGTGTTTTATACAAGCGCAACAAGGTTGGTCCTTAGCAATTAGCATGCGGTGACGTGGCCTATATATACATATATATATATAGCCATATATGTGTATATATATAATGTATATATATATACACATCGTTATATTTATTATTATTCTTATTAATTACTAATTACTGTTATTATTATGATTATTATTATTATTATTATTGTTATTATTATTATTATTATTGTTATTACCATCATTGTCACATTAATACACATATTTATATGTGTGTATGTATATTACATATACATATATATACACATACATATAAATTTCTGTATATTTATATTATTGTCACTGGGCAGGTGGGTCGAGCGGCCAGCGATATTGCATCTGTTCTGATTCCTTCAACGCCGGACAGCCACACTTTCATTTTGGACACATCACGACCCTTTGGACGTGAAATGCCTTCTATTGAAACTAAAGTACTCGGTACCAGAAGCACGATTACGCTAGATTTATATTTTTTATGATCGCGAAACATATAATGTGCCTGCTTTTCAATTTGCAATGTATAATTCGCGATTCTTCTCTTTTACGTAGGTGTACGTATATATTCACATACTATACGTATATGTATACATAATGTATATATATTATTATATATATTATATGTATAATATTATATTTTATATATTGTATACATATATAAGATATATATGTACAAAATTATCTTTCAATGGATAAAATCACTACTATGAAAATAATTCGATTTTCGGCCGCTCGGCTGGTTCATCGTACATATAATTTTTTTTTACTTTTTTGTTTCATTAGCTTCTTTACACACTATCTCTCCACTAAACCATACTTTTCTTATGGTACACTCGCCATTACCTCGCCAAAAGTGTTATCCTGTCTCTTCATATTACTTATATAGCTTGAAATCCTGGTGTTGTGATACAAGTAGTGAGAAACCGCTTTTTGGGCACGGTACTGACAGTCGTTCAAAGTTATCATTTTGAAAATCATGCATCGTTCCGATAACAATAGAACTGTCTCTTCCTTCTTTATATTCGGAACTGATAATCTAAATTGTTGCCAAATGAATACTAAATCCAGTCAAGTATTCAGTCTTCACAATTCGGTACTTATAGTACTATACTCGGAAAGTTAAACTTCCGCTAATGGGCCTCATACATCAAAATGTATAACAAAGAAAATCATTATTCCAAAAAGATGTTGGTAGAATCTTTGAAAACTATATGATTTTATAAAGAAAAAGATCAACAAAAGAAACAATCAAATGTACTACGATTGCTGCGAAAACACTTTTAGAAAATTCATTTCATGTAATTTGCTACTACGTCTTTCATTTTATCATCTTTTTAATGAAAATTCGCAAGATTTATAGATAAAAGTACACCGTTTAGGATGCACGTAACGAGCACTCGATAAAAAAATGATTTTTCCTCCAAAGAAAATTGTGCTGGATGTATGAGACTCCTTGACTCCTCGATTTTACAAAAATACGTATTAGTTGTTCTACAAAAATTCTTACGAATACTAAAAAATGGAAGAGGGAAGGGACTATCTTCCGTTGCCGCCGTCCTTCTTGCGGTATATATCATAACATTAAAGAAAACTTGCAACAAGAACAAATGTAATGTATTGTCCTCACACCATAGACAAGCTTTTATGTCGTAGGAGCGATTCCAAAGAAATTGAGTCAGTCCACGGTAAACAAGCCTAGAACGTTCGCGTAGACATATAACAGTAATAATTTCTTTGTCTCCCATATCTAACACTAAAAGTATCTACTTTAATATTGATGAATAAGGGAATGATAATTATAATCGAAATTTAATCGAGCCCGTTATCAGCTATCGCAATCAGTCTGCGAAGCAACAATGCCAGAACAAGGTTTAATCGAATTTCTGCTTCTACAGTTATCGAAATTCCTTAACGTCATCGGGGTTACACATGGAATCAGAATATGCATTAGAAAAGACAAATCTAACAATATTTCTGGCTTATGTTGTCGGTTGATGTATCTTTGTCTTTATCTCTCAAAAGTGATTTCGGAGCAATGTCTAGGAAGATCGGCTGGCAGCCGAGCGATTTGCTTTCGGATCATGAGAGAACGTATTATATATCTCGAATGAATTTCTTTCTTTGTATGGTGTGAGGTTTTGTGTGATATCACATTTTGTCCGTTTGTTGTGACCTGTATTGCATATGCGGCACACTGCATGCTGAGCTCAATACCTTATTATAGTTTGGCAATTCGCATTGATCAAGTTGCTAGATAGAACGTAGGTGGGCTGCTAATGATAAAACCCTTGTGGGTGTATACTGTAGACCTAGGAAAACTCGAGTCTCTATCATTACGTCGATTTCGAAAAGAGCACATCCCTTCAGCAGATACGACATGTGCTCGGTCCAAAAAGGTTTGACTTCGTTTTGAATATACATTTTACCGAATACTATCTTATTGTTTCATTTACTTATGGGTAGGTACATACATCGTCTAACGTTTCTTTCTTTTCTCTCAATCACCTATCAACTACTTAAAATAAGTAGACGAACGGAATAGCATAGAGAAGTTTGACTCCTTGGTTTCTTGCCAAAAATGGAACACTTGCGTTTGAAAGCTTCACTTGTGAAAATTCCATCGGTCGGCTGTCAGACAACTTCCCGTTTCAAACGAGCATGAAACGACTCTCTGGATCAGATTTCGCAGTATATTCTAACGTTTCTTTCATTAAATTCCGCGACTTGTCTACTGAACAATGTGCGATCTCCAAAAAAAAAAAAAAAATGGGGGGACGGGGGGTCAGGGATTATACACAAATCTCGTGAAACGAGAAACAAGAAGACAGAGGGAACAAACAGGAGAGCATTGTATGCATTCGAAATACACGTACACACACAGAGTTTTATTTATTTATGTTTTAACTATCATTCTTTGCGACGTAAGTATATATATATATATTTATATGAGGACTATATAAAGATTGTTCAGAAAAGATTAAAAAAAAGAAAAGAAAAGAAAACAAAGTAATAAGAAATCAATGGAGAGAAATTGGCGGGGACAATGTTATACGGGTGTATTTATTTATGATGTATTGTGATTTACAGGTATGATAGGAGCGTTACCACCGGGCGCGATGCATCCTGCATTCGCAACCCCAATGGGTTTCCCTGGTGCGCCCATGTTGGCTCCGATGATGCACCCACGCTTCAGATGATCACCTCCAATGGACGGGCCCACCCCGCCACTGCACTTCGTGCTTTGGGCCCGCCCCTAAATTTTATTAGGGTCCGGACCTGACTGAGAAGAGGGAAGAAGCACGCGTAAAACATGTTAGTTCGCGTGGACACACTTCGTTGATCGGCCGCGAGCTGCACTTGACGCATCTTCTCCCACGAAGTTTACACGAAGTTAGCAAAATCTTTGTTTTTTTAATTATATGTCATTGCAAAACACATCACGTCAATGCCTGAGAGGGTTTACCAGGTGCAGTGGAAACGGTCGGCTGAAAGTTCTCTCCTTCCTCGATTGGCCGATCCTAAACGGAAATAAAACAAAATTGATTACATTTTTTACATGCACGAGATACATAGCCATGCTAAATGAGTTCCTTTACGCCCCAAAGGAGTTTGATAAATACGCTGGACGAGCAACGTACAATCGGGTTTCACCGTCCGGTGAAACGAATATATTGTTGTTCGCTCGAAAGGTGCAATAGGGATTCGAGTTTACGACCCCTTTTATCGATCTTTAATTAATATTAATATTATCTGTGTACCTGCTATTGAAAGTTGTAGTTTTATACAACAATTGTGACTATTGTCTCGTTGATGGTAGCTGTATTGAGCGAAACTCGTGAGCTGCTGATGCAGACGTTGTGTATTGTTGCAAAGTCGTACGCTAAGAATTTTACGTTACTTGTTGTGATACAAATATATCGAGTCAGTCTCGAAAGATGTTGTGAATCTTTCGATCGGTAAGTCTAAGTAGAGTGAACACTAATAATCTATCTTCGTCATATATTATTTCATGGTAGACCGTTTCCACTCGCTGTTTCTCAGCCTCTGCACCAGTGTTCTCTTGGAGAGACGCGATTGCGGAAAGGTGGCCCTTCACACTGCAGCTGGAAACGAAATTCGCTTTAACATCTCCCGTGCTCGCTTTATCGATGTTCAATACGTTTGATGAAATAGTACACAGACAGTTCGATTGTTCTTACGGAAAAAAATGATTGATACCGTTAGCCGCAGTGTGAATATTCTGTCGCCTCAGGTTAGTTTGTCACAACTTTTATTTTGTTAACGCTTCAGATCGAATCGGCTTGCTTTTGCGCGGTCGATTTACATTTCCACGTACCTACTAACGGACGTTAATTCAACGAAAATTTAGAGTATATTTTGTCTTATAATAAAGAATATATTAATGATCTTTCACTATATAACGCAGTCACTGTACACACTGTGCTCTGATACTTCTTGTTGTCATCAAGAGTATCCGGAGCATTATATGTACACATATATATGTAGTAACCAGAAGAGATATGGTATGAACTCTCAATTGCACATTTAAACCGGACACAAAGTTGCATGTTAATGTAATGTACTTCTTTTCGGTATAATCAGTATAGGCAATCCCCGCACAGTGAGGTATTTCTGATTTTGAAAAAAGTCAGACAACTGATCTTTTGGACATTTGTATATTTGTATATTTGATATCTGAAATTGTTCACTGTTAAACGTAAGAGAAACGTTAAGAGTAAAAAATACTTCAACGCTATGCAAGAAATTTCACGAATTTAACTCAAATGTAATAATTAGATTGTGGATTTGATCCATTTATGACAAAAATGAGTGTTTCCTATTTCTAGTTGTTGACACAGAAGATTTTTATTTTGCATAGAGATTCGCAGTCTCGTAATAATAAAATTGTAAGAAGATATACAATTATCAACAATTGTTGAAGCACAAGATGCGTAGTAATTCGTTTGTACAGTAGATAATTACAACTATCTATTTGAATCTTCTTTCTGTAGTATCTTTATTGCTTACGGTCGTTAATTTTTCTAAAATACTCAATTGAATTTTGTGTTCTTGTCAATGAAAAGCGAAGGTTGCCTGTGTTCATTATTCTTAAGATCGGATCGGAAGCTAACTGAGTGTAATTTTACTATATCTCTTCTAGCAAGTGTACAGGATATAACATAATAAATCGCAGTCGTATCAAAGCTTAATTCAGCACATACAAACATCTAAATAAACCTATGAAAACGTATGCTTCATTTTGCCTTGTTTATCAATTGCAACTAACTTTGTTATTTAATAATGTAATATTAATTATGTTGGTGCAATGAAATTGAGACTAAGAAACTGTCTGAGACCAGGACGAGTATTAGAAACGTATAGTAAGATGAAGTAATTTCTTTCAAGAAATTTCTTATTAACGTTATACGAACAACTATAAAAAAATGAACAAATTCAAATTTATATTCGTGTAACACAGCGTTACTCTCGTAACACTTGTGTTACTTAATTTTTTATTCTTCTTGATTAATTAATTGATTCGACATTGGACCTGCTACGATATCAAGTTGATAGCTGACAATCGTGTAGCACACACACATTCTGAATCACCTTAGTGTGAATAGTTTTTGGTGAAAAAAATATACTTTTTCCTGTTTTTAGTGGACTGTATTTACTATGAACTGTATTACTATAATGTGAGTGGTCTTCTCACTGTTTCAAGTCGTAATCCAGACATCAAGGAACAGTTCCTTAAGTGGAATAAATAAAAAGTTTAACGAGTATGAATCAACCATGACTTACTTTTGTTTTTAGTTGAAAATTGTAGTTGTCAGAAATTAAATACGAGTTTAATACGTCATTGTATCAGAGAATTACAATATCATCCCCTAAATTTTGTCACAATTATTCGTAGTCGAAGAAGTTAAAAATGTATCTTTATATTTATCTTATTTAATGCATATATTACATGACTTTAAACATTTCTAAATTCAACAAAACAGTACGCAAAGCAAAGAAGTTTACTTAATTTATTTATTTTCCATAATCACAGTGTGATTAATAGTGCAATGGTTACGCGTTCGACTGTGTAATATATGTACCATTTTTTCAAATTATTTATTTATTTTTGAAATTTATATCTATGCGGCAAGAATCAATGTTCATTTACAAATATTTTGAAAATTATTGGAATGATATTTTGTCCCAATGTGTGTATGAAAATAATTTTATCTTATCATTTCTCAAGCCACACATCTACTAAATTATTGTATATTGAACAATTAATTTTAAAATGTCGTCAATAATTCTAATCAAAATGAAATTATAATAAGCCTTGTAAAGGCATTACAATTACGACATTTTGTCTATTGATTTTAAATCAAAATATTTATTAAATATATATTGATTATTGATATCTAAATGGAAATATGGAATGTCTAACATACAAAAGAACATGCGTTTTTTATACGCATAAATTGCTTTTACGCTTTTGTATAAAAATGTCGAAAACATTGGTACCTGAAAAAGTTTCAAGATAACAATTATAAGATATCGTTGACTATGAAAATATAACTTTAGGTATACTTCAACAGTTGCATAGCATATCGGTGGACTTTTTTAAATCCATTCCAACATTTTTCTATAGTAATACTTACCATAGCACTTACTATAGAAACCAACTGAAATGTAGTTTGTGAAATATAGCATTATATACAATTTTTTAATTTCCATTAAAATACTATGTTAACCATGGTGCATACAATAAATTTTAATGTTGTCCTTAATGACCAAAAAACAGATTAACAAAATTTCAATTTTTGGGCCTAAAGAGATCCACCGCCAGTCGTACAAGTGTTCATGTACCAGAATTTTGTTTACTAGTTTTGAATTGCTAAAATCGGGTACATGAATAATCAAATGGTTCATCTCCAATTGAATTTCGTTCAAGAACACTTCGTTGCACCAACTTAAGTGTTGCCGCGTCATGGTACTTGCCAATAATTTTTATTCATTCGTCGATAAACAATGTGCAATACGTGCAATAAGCTTTTAAATAAAAATAGAAACACGATTACAATTGCAAAACAAGGCGAACCACTGGGGAACATGGTTTTAAGTGTTTATTTAAATTTTTAATGCTGAATTCAGCTTCACAGTAGGTCTAAAATATCATTTTAGACTTCGCACATCGAACGATTCTGAACCAGCTATGCTGAGTGGGGGTGTAAAGAAAATGATAGAGGAATGAAATAATGCGAGCTCACTGAAATTTAACTTCTTGTAACTTTATGGTTATCGATATCGTTAGTATTAATAAGGTATGATTCTATATCACTTCTCACTTGTCCTTCAGTAAGCTCTTCAATTAGTAGAACCGCAGTCAGGGTCTTCAAACACATCTTTTCTTCAACGGGAACCATTTTCCTGACAATTTTGTCAAGATGCTTTGATAAAAGTTAAAGTCAGAATGTCACCTTTGCTAGGGTCTTTCACTAAAGATGGCCTGTTATTAAGAAACATGTCTAAACGAGAAGTCCCAGACCTTATCTAACCGATGCTTTCTTTTAAATGCAAACAGTTCTATGCCCGTCTTGTACGAAGGGAATAAATCCCATAACTGTGAACGTAACAGCGAAAAATCATACAGCTCCAATACCGGTCTTAAACACCAAGCCATCAAAGAAACTGAATTGTCAGATCATCTAGATTGCTTGTCTCATTAATTTTAATAGACTGTAAATAATTGTATCCAGGAACACGTATAGGCATACCAAACCATTAGTATACAAATAATCCGCTGGTGAATATCATTTCATCTGCTACTTTAAACGGAGTAGGAAAGGAACCTTATTTCATCCATATTTTATCCAACGTGGATCTTGGCATCAATCAATGCTTCAAAATCCATGGCCGCGTGGCGATACTAAAACTTCGAGCTCATGGAGCGTGTTTTTTTTTTTTTATTTTCATATGGCGATGGCTTCTCTGCTGTTCAGGTTAACATCAGAAGCGGTTCCATCGAACCGAGACGTGCCCATGCAATTTTTATGGTCTAATGTCATAAGATAAGAGTAGAGACATAACGCTAGGTTAGGTTCCGGGGGTTCATCTTATGTATACCACATCTTCGTTGCAGATAACTGCGTTCAGCGTTTTGCCATTGCCTAAGGCGAAAGCTACTCTTTCAACATGTTTTAGGCCTTGCAAATTCGAACCTTTCCGCCGTACATCGCAATGTAGAGGGCGCGTAATATTTTGCTACTTGGACATATTGTTATTCCAAACACGTACACTTATCACGGAAATCAATTTAACCACTTTAATGTTAACGTATAACGTATATACACGCTAATCTATAGTTTGTGTCGACAGAATAACGTACTTTTATTGTCCCGGTAAATCCATGCTTTCGAAACGTTTGTATTTAATAACTTAAGGAGCATATCGAATACCTATATTGGCTAAAAATTGATTACTTTTTAGCATTTTTATATAAATTTACCAATTCCGAGTGTAAGTCTTACATTATACCTATTGAACTATATCTAGGAGGAACGTAGTGCTTCTCTGTTGTAGAAAGAGTTTTTCATTTGTCCATATAACGACATAAAATTATCTATAACTTGATAAGGATCTTCTATAATGTTAGATTTTTTACTATCGAGAGGTTAGCGTAGTCAACATAGCATAGTACAATTCGATGCAAGATAATTAATATAGTACCAATAATAAACGTTTGTAACGCATAATAGTCTAAAACGCAAAATTAGTCGACGAAACAGAGGTGTAATTAAGTTTTAACGGTGTGCCCCGTTGCATTTATACGAAAAGCAATAAGAACGCAGGAAGTTAAATTTGACCAATCTTTCTTGACAACGAATTTCGACGGAACGCGTCATACAGAACATAACAAACATACATCTTATCCATACTGAGAAAGAATGATTTTATTTCTCGAACGGCCGCTGTCACGTATACGTGACTTCGCCGACCGGCAGTCATCAGCCAGTATCACGTAGACGTGACTTCGCCGTGATATTTCTTATAAGGACAACAATTGCCATTATACCGTTATACCTCTATCATTTTGTTTCCACTTCAACGAGACGTGGCTCGATCGATCTGCTGCAATTGATTAATATACTTGAAATCTCTTGTAATCTGAATTGTAACGAGCAGTTACAACGACTATGGTTTTGCCCGGCCGCTAAGCAGAAGTAATCGATTCGATCCGAGAAAGCCTTCTTCCTTTGCAAGGAACATGTTGGCGACGCATGAGTGAGTGGTAAGTACAGAGGGTGCTTACAAAATCTGACACCAGCTCTCTCTACACTCGACTCACGCCATTTTCTTTACTTTATCCTGTACCCGATTACCGACTTTTTTTTTCTTCTTCTAATCCGATTGTGGAGTACAATTGCCATTCGAGGAGTTTGTCGTTTCGTTGACCTTCACTCGAGACCAACTCTGTCGCGTGGCAAAACACTTGCGAGCTCGTCCGGTTCGTCTCCGTTTTGAAGTTTTCAATCAATATCGGATTCTACGATCGGACATACACAAAACCAAAACAAAAGAAAAGAAAGAAAGAAAGAAAGACTCTACAGCATCCCCTGGAAAGAACTTCTCACCCTTCCCCTCCCCACCGATCTCGTCTTCTCCTCTGTCGTTCTCAATCATTTTCTTTTTCTATCGTTCTGTTTCTTTCTCAGGGTGTCTATTGATAGAGCAAAATGACGCTAAAGTTGGCCGTAGTAATTGTTCATGTATTGCGATCTTAAGTATATAGTCTGCGAGGAATTACGTGACAAGAAAGAGAGAGAGAGAGAGAGAGAAAAAAAAACAAAAAAGAAAGAAAGAAAAGAAAGAAAAGAGCAAAAGACATTTGTACAATCACTATCTCCTAGGTGGACGGTGATCGAAATTTTGCTCCCGGGAATTTCAATCGCCGAAGCTCGAACTTTTCATACGTTTCATGCTTTCAGACGAATGGAAGTCGGCACGTGTTACCGTATTGCGAAAGTGTGGCGAAGACGGTGCAAGAGGAGGCTGCGACTAAAATCATGAGACCTTCTGTGCTCGTTTGACGAAAAACAAAAACAAAAGCAAAAAAAAAAAAGAAACCAAAGACTCAAAAAACAAAAACGCAAATGAGTTTACGAATCGTACTCTGTTCTAAATCAGCCGTTCGATCGTGAGAGCACACACGAGTACGTGCGAATCTTCTTTCTCTCCGTGAAGGTTTACCTCAGTAGGCACCCTGTTTGTCTATTCTTTCACTCGACTTCTACCAGTACTTCGAGAAAAATTATGAAACAGCATACCGTGCCGTACAACACGTGTACGTACCTAAAAAAACTACACATCGTTATGAGTATACATACTTCATTTTCAGAGGTTGTCTTTCCGAATCGTGTCGTTCGTTTCGCACCGCGAGACTGCGCTCTCCGACCATATTGTTTCCACGCATGACGGTTTTTCAAATGATCCTAGCAAAACAAAACAAAGAAAGTGAGAAAACGATCCGGGGCAGAAACGTGGCCGTCGATGACGTCACTTCTCGAACCATCGAGATTGTCGGAGAAGGCCCATTCGCATTTCTCCCGCCGAAAGCTTTCCTCCTTCGTTCTAAGAGATTCGGCAAGACAATCCGATGGCAGAATTGGACATGTAGAAATTCTGTTATTTATTGAGTGTCACATTATCAACTTGTTTCGAATAAAGACGTTCTGTGGAAAGCTCGAAAGATTGGGCGTAGCCTGTCGTTCTGGGAAAAATCTCGCTCGAAAACAAAAGGTTCGTCGGTATACTTCTCTACAACATAAAAGGAACAATTGTACACTGTTATTGAGCACCGTGTGTGTGTGTGTGTAGCCAGTCATCAGAACGTTACCGAGTTCGTTGGAGAACACATTTTTCTTCTTTTCCTACATTTTTGTTTCTCTTGGTTTGATATATGTATATATATGATATATGATATATATATATTATATATTATATATATGATATATGTATAATATTTTAGCGCAAGGCTGCATGTTACTGTACGTTCTCCCAGAATGACGGGCGATAGCCACATATTGTTTCAACCAATCACAGCTCTGACCGCTGTTGGACCTTTTCGGTCCCTTGCCTGAAGGCAGGCGATTGTTTGGACCTACCGTCCTATGGTCGAGGTATATGGTAGCTTCCCGATTTTTCAGGTGACAATAAGTTTCTCGACTATGGCCGAATATTGTATGTGGCCGCTATGACCCACGGGGAAAATAGTATTTCTACATTTTCAAACGAGAGGCTCGATGCACACACGGAACTCGTTTCCTCTGTAGTCGCGTGGTGTCGTTGTTAGGAAGAACGGACGTTGATTAGACTCTTCGCGAGCACAAAATGATAAAAATCGGGAAGTTTTATACTCCTTGACTGCAGGGACGCGTGGCTGGACCGAGAAACAATATTAATCGTAATGAGTAATGAGTCGCGGGTAAATTGTATTAACCGACTCGATCGTTCGAAACGTTGGAACGAGAGGATTCATTGTGTTTTCAACGAAATCACCGCGTCGTTAAATTCTCGATTTCTTAATTTCACGGTTTCAATTTCTCCGACCGTTTCCGCGGACTGTTGATTGCTGAAGTACTTATATATATTGTATTATATATATATATACGTAATGTTTACTTGTTGTTGGACCGTTTTCGAGGTTGTGTTCGGTTTCCAAGTTCCTCGGGATGCATAGTAAGGAATATCAGTCGAATCGGCGCTCTCGTTCGGCAGTTCGATCGTTCGTAGAATGCTTAGCTGGCTCTGTGTGTATATCGATACATCTGTATCTTACGTTGCGCAAGGACCCTTCATTATCCTGTTCCTTCTTACGCTAATAATGTCTTTCCACTTGGTGACAGCGGATGCACGATTCGCTCGTGGGGGTCGCTTTGCTCGAGGAACCGGTAACGCGGTGGCTCTTTTATCATTCTAATATCTTTATTCGGCGGCTCGAACTATCGGGAATTAAGTGCTACCTGTCAAACAGTCAATGGATCCTTTATTTATTTCGTGGTGAATCGTTTCAGGATATATCTTGTACGCGCAATTCTGTCTGTAATTGTCTCTAGTCTTTGTATATTTATTTTAGACAATTGTATGCAAAGCCATTGACAGTACAATTTTCTCTCTGGTGAATCGTTTGTACATATGTTCGTGTTACCCCTAGAACGGCACGCAAATCAATTCTTACACATAACCATTAAGCATCTTGCTATAAATTTTCCAACAAAAAGTCTACAAATTCCGCATTAGGCTCGGTATTTGAGTGTGAAGTTTGCAGCCAAAATTCCATGCCAAATCGAGGCCGAACCTTGGCTTCGTTGTAGAGGGCAGGTTGGTCGCACTAAGAGCGAACCTAAACTTGCTCCAAGAGTAAAGTCCTTGCTTGCAGGAAGGAAAACGGAATTAAATTATTGAAAATATATGAAACTTAAAATTATATAATTTAGAAGTTTAAATAAAATTCTGTTTTTCCTTTTACTTGCCGATATCTACTCCTAGAACAATGACTTAGTGCGACCGACCTCTCCTCTACGATAAAATTTGGCCTCGATTTGGTATGGATCCTTGGCATGGAACTTTGCAGTCAAATAGGGATTAAATTCTGCTCTCAGCAGGATTTGGTACCAAATGGACAATTTTGTTACCAAATGGATTCATGAAAAATATGTTTCAAGGGGTTCTCGATTGTTATGCTTTTTGTATTTATATTTTTATGGCTACTATAGTTATGGAATATAGTCGCCAACGCGTGGAAAGTGTATTAAATATTAGTAGGTGTGTGTGTGTAGAGAGAGAGAGAATGATTTTTACTCGAATAATTATAAATTGTTCTTGAAATCCTTTCATAAATGGAAAAAAATAAATTTCAAAATTTGCTCACTTTGCTTCACTCGTTATGGTGAATATAGTCCATTGCTTACTACAAATTCTTGAAGTTATTCAAACAAGTCTTTTTTTATGATAAAGTGATGATTATATTAATGGAGATCACTTCACCCCCGGTTAAGTTTGTTAATTTGGGCCTGTTTGGTATTGTCGTTGGAACAAACACACAACTACTTGCAAAAATAATCATCCACCTGATATGTATCTTGTACTTTAAATATTGAATTAATCTAATTATTTATTTAATTTATTAATTAAAGTTATCAATTATGATCCCACTATCGTAAATCCTGGTTATTATAATTTAAATTTGAATCCTTTCTACTAAAAAATTGTAGAGATACAATAAATCTTGTTGTATATAGATTGTTTTAGATTGCACTGTTTACGCGTGACACACATAATCGAGATACTACTGAGCCGTGAATTAAACGAGTAAAGTTTGGTACCATTTCTCAGAATAATGTCACAAACATGTTCGGAAATGTTTCATAAGAAAATGATTAAAAACGCAAAAGTTTCGTCATTGGATTAGTTATTGTCTCGCCTATATAAATTACATCCTTTCACGTATATTGATACATTACCGTATTACCCAGAAACACTTCTGTTTGGCACTCACCCTAGTGTTGCGAAGTAATTGCGTTTGTTCCGTCGACAATACGTTACGTCGTCATCTTATTTGCTTTTTTGCCAGTTCTGAGCTTAAGTGAGCGTGGACATAAAAGTGGAGCACGAGCGAATACAAAAAAGATCGATACATGCACTAGTAATCAAAGAAACTGCCTTCTTTTTTATTCATTCGCAGAAATGTTACCAATTACTTTGCGAGGTTGTTTCGGTGAAAAGAAGTGTAATAATAATTACATCGAGTGTAATGAAACATTTCGTAATTGCGACGGAAAAGGATCGCATAAAACTAATATGGTTTCTTTGCGAAGAACATGAAATTATGGTCGTTTCAAATTTCAGACACTGGCCGCAAGTAACAGTAATAGAAATTCCAATTAAAAGTTATAATTTTACTTGGATAATTTGTCGAGAATTGAAATCGTATTCGCTCAGTCTCATTGATAATTTATTTTAGTCTAATGATTTAAAGTAGGTATATTTTTTAACCATGAATAAAGAGAACCCTTTTTCTGTAATAGTATTACAGAATTTACGATGGCAAGCAATTGTTTGAATCTCGTGTCGTTCTAGGGTTAAACGAAGAAATGGTAAATACTACTTTTAAAACGATAAATTAATTAAAGATTTATAGAATTTTTTGGTGCAGCTAGTTTTGTCGTGATAATGTATTGTCTTTTTTGGGGGTTTTATAATCTTTTTTACGTGTAGTAGACATCATTTCTCGCGACAAATTATAATAATAGTGAAATTGTGTTTTACTATTTTAGTTTTCACGTGTAATATTTGAATAATAGATATTTTATGATGCAAGTATTGGAAACCTAATTTTAGGTCGCACTTTATTCTTGCGCGGACCGCTTAAGGAAATTAGCAGTAGTCTCTACTCTTCAACAACATTGTTGTTTTCAGCCGACTGCTCTTTGAGCAGAAGGGACAATAATGTCCTAGAAAAATGAAAAAAGGGTGATACTTACACCTGTACTTTGTTGAAACACGATCAATAAATAAAAATTGTTTAGTAACATTGCTTTGGTCAAGCTAAATCGCGGTTAAGATGATTGTCAGTTCAGTTGTCGCACAATGAACTTTTCGAACCTGAACTATAATGATTTCGAAATTGTCTATGCATATTGAACTCGAAATGATGATGTTAAGCGCGATGAAGCTTATTTTTTTTTTCATAATTCTTAAGCTCTCATACTACCTTTAATCTGATCGCCTATATAATTATAAGTCACATCGATACATCGACTCTGTATCCTCGATCATTTTTTAAAAAAATGTACGAGTTGTATTTTGTATTTGCATTTTTGGTACAGTACGGGCTCCAAAAGTAATTAATTTAAGACCTTCGTAACCGTATTATTTCTATCATGTCCCCAAAAAGTTGCACGAGGCCTCGCGCCTCACACGCGTGTTTAAAAATATTTATTCTTGTTTTCGAAAATGCGGAATCTAATCGAATAGAATCGAGTTGAGCACCGCGTCTGGGTATTCTTCGTTTGTGCAAGAGAAGAGACCAAATGTTTCAGTGAAAAGATCATACGGATCGTGAATGCCGCAAAGGTTATTAGGTGAACGGAGTGCTGGTAGCTAAAACTTGGTAAAGTGTGCTCAAACAATGCGACTTGTTTATGAGATAGAGAAAAGGAATTCGTTATTTTATATCGCCATTGTTATATACTGTCCTATTGCCATTGCACGCCACAAACATCACGCAGAAAATAAATAAATAATGAAGTACAAAATCTCCCAATTGAAATTTCTAAAACCAAAAATTTCGGTGAAGGTGGACTCGATTAGAAATAAGATGCCAGGAAGTACCGGAAATAAGGTATGTATAGAAATAAATATTATTTATTAGTTATTCAATCAGAATCTAATGTTTTATCAGCGAATCGTGGAATCGATCCTAAACGCGGAAACGAATGATTCAGGAACATGCATAAACAGATGGTGCTGCGACTCATTAGGATTTAATGAATTTGATGGCACAACGTCGCGGATCGTAATAATGCCATCGAGATATCCTTCTACCAGGGAACGGTACAATAATGCATTCCGCGTTTGAACGCAAAACCGTCTACGATAGGAGCGATCACGAAAGTGAAAGCAAGTCTCATAATATGGTCTGTCCAATCGACCTCGAAATCGCGCAACTACTTCTCGTCGCTGCGATGTCTAAAGTCGAACCTGCTCGTGGAAATACAGGGTGGTCCAACTAACTATGCCACCTAAATTACTTCCAAGCTATGCAGCATATGAAACAAATGGCTGAAACGAAAGTTTCATGGTTTTAAGGGTAGCAAGCACAATAATAATTAGTACTTTTTGCTTTTTTATTGAGATATAAAAGCCACCTCGAGTTTCCTTGTGAAGGGTAAATTTTGTGGATGAAGCGAGAATTCTCTATAAATTGATTTTTAATGCAAATAATACTCAAAATGTTCTCTATATTCTCCTCCCCAGTTGCGTAATCGTTAAAAATCATTTATAGAGAATATAGCAGTAACTAGTAGTTTTGTTCTCCGTAAAAAAGACTAAAATTTACCTTTTACAGTAAAGAAGCTCCAGGTGACCTTTAGCTCGATAAAAAAAGTAAAGTACAAGAAAAATAATTATTATATTGTATGCTAATCTTAAAACCATACCAATTTTCGTTTCAACTATTTTTTCAAGTGCGAAATAGTTTACCTGTAATTTTGGTGGTACGCTTAGCTGAACAGCCCTGTACAGGCAAACGAGAGAAACAGATTGCGTGACATAAAAGTCTAGAAAAACGCGCGTTGCAGGGATTTCGACTGGATACAAGTCACATTGGCAGCCGATTAACTCCTTAGCGAAGTATTATTCTCATTGTTACGGTTTAGTGGCTGAATTTCAGGGTTTGCATACCTTTGAATAGTTGAGAAGTAAGGGAAATGCAAAAATTTCTTTTTTATACAAAATTATATTTCTTTAGTACCCACATCTTGTTATATCTAAGTGGTAGTTGTTGAAAAATTTAGCTGAATAATATGTCTCAAATTACAATACACATTTTCTTAATTTTATAAGTACAAATTACAATACATATTTTTTTAATTTTATAAGTGCAAATTACAATACATATTTTTTAATTTTATATTAAACTAGACAGGAAAGCTAGTTTATTCGTAAAAAAGAAAAATGTACGAATAAAAAATTCGCTTCGTTAAGGACTAAACAATAGTCGTCTCTTATTTCCTACAATTAATGCAGACAATGTTTATTTTCCATCGCAGTTCAGTTATAACTTAACGTTCCAAGTCATCCTAGCACAAGATTCAACAAGTATTAAAGTAGTTAGTACCTTATTGAAAATCTCACAAGCCCCTTAACGAAGTAAACAAGTTTCTATTCGCCTCCAGATCCTTTGAAGCAGTGCATAGTAATGTATATTTGCATAAACATCTGCAGTCTAATTATAACTAACTTTACTAGTTTTATCGACATGATCTACCAGGAACTGACTCACGGAATTGACCTTGAACTACTCTTGGATGATTGGAATTTATTATACCATTATCGGTGTCAATACACGTACATGCATATCATATCGTCTTTCAATATGACGCGAGGTATCCGGGAAATCTCATACAACTTGTGTTTATCTGCGCAGATAATGAAGGAAATAATTTTAAATATACACCAGCTCCATTAGACTCTATTAAATTCCTGGAAACATCGTTTCATTTTGTTTCTTTTCTAAATATTTTCTATGACAGTATCGATTATTTCAAGTTTATTTAAAACACTTCGAGAAGCGTCTAGTTTGCGTTACTTGAGCTTGTTTCTTCAATAAATATATTCATTTAAAATTTGTTGGGATTTTATGCGTTTATGAGAAAAATGAATAAGTGAAATACAAAACTGTGAGGACGCGACATGGATTTAAGAATATTGTTGCATTAGGAACTTCTGAATCATAAATTCTGACCATTATGGCCGAGCTTTCAGAAATGCTTAGCTAGAAAAGTCGCTTTAAAAATCGTATTGCAACGATCAGTCGCCAGAGATCTATTTCCGTGTAGCGAAATCGATACTGTCGGGAAAATCGCATTATTTATGAGATGACCTAATGCCTGAGAAATGTATTTTTAGTGGTTAACCACACGATTACTTGGACTGATGAGCGCGAATCGGGATCCACGAACCGATGGTTTAGATCGTGCAGCAAATAACAGGAGGATCTCACGGAGAACAATCGCTTACCGTTACATTTTGCATACAATCTTAGGTTCAGTGGCTCCCAGAACTTTCTCCTGAAATTTACGCTGAAGGGAAGTGAACTAACATACTGATAAATCAGTTTAACAATTAACTTTTCCTTCACACTTCGCGTTTTATTTTGCATTACTTTTTATTCTCGTAGCTGCCCGTGGGAAATTCGCCGCTCTGCTCTCTACCTTTGTTGCACAATTTCTTATTGTTGAGCGAACGAGACGCTCGTTTTTATTAACCACGGTGGACCGTTTCTATGAAATAGGCGGAATTCATTCCAAAATGTTCATGCCATGACAAACAGGTTAAAACTAGATCCTTCCGTAAGGTAATCAGAGATCAATTCAAAAGTTAGCTGCAGCAATTTGCAGCCATAACCGTGAGACAATTGTTTGTTTTAGGAAGTAATTTCGTAATATCCTAGTAAGCGGTTTGCCGGGAATTTTTCACCAAAACTTGTCGACAAATTCTGACTCATTTGTTCCCGCATTACGCTCGGTATTTGAATGCAAAGTTTGCAGTCGCGAATCCATGTCAAATCTATGATTTGGCATTTTACAGATCCTTAAAAAATTTGATACAATGAATATATTAGCGTAAAAATTCATTTTAAAATTTGGACAAATAATTCCGTCATCCACATATGGGCGACATGGCAATCAACGTGTTAAAGGAAAATCGTATTGAAGCCTTGGAAAGTTGGCAGATTTAATTTGTAAACGAGGAAGACTGCAATAGGTAATATATGTTAATGAATGTAAGAAGGCTATTGGAACGTGTAAATAATGTATTCAAGTTCTAGCTGTGTCCTTTTTGCTGTGCGGAATTGTGACAACGCTCTTTACTGAAATTGAATTAATACCTTGTCACTTGTAAGCAGACTGTAGACTTTATGTATCTGTGACAAAAGTGAGCAGATAAAATGCAGATAAGAAAACAGCAGAACCATTCAAAACATTCTGTTCAATTATTCTTAGCTCACTGAATATATCGAGTTACTTGCGAAAATACTTGCCCATTTGGTACCGAAACCTCCTTGGAGCAGAATTTGGTCCTCATTTTATATGAATTTGGCACCCAAGTTTGTCGACAAATTCCTAGTCAAATTCAGAGACAGATGGATCGCAAATTGAGTGGAATGCTTGCAGGCAGAATTTTTGGAGATAGATACAGCGCGTTTTTACAAGTTCATATTGCATATAAAGTAGTGCATAATACACTAAATGGAAATTCGTAGAAGTGTTGAAAACGTGAAAGAAGAGCTCCCATGAGAAATGATTAGAAAAATGGTAAATCTGCCTACGCTTGAAAATCGACACGCACTTTCCGGTTAACTTAATACATGGTTGTTTCGGTGTAGAATTACCTTCGTTGTGGGCAAGCATGAAATCTAACGGAACTCCGCCATTCAGTTATTATTGCGTGTTTCATAATGTTGTTAGTAGAAAATGAGACTAACTCTTTGGTCGATGAACTTTGCAATTTCCGATTACTGAAAATTCCGATTTGGAAATGATCCGTGGACCCCTCTTGTCCAGCGAAACGTGCAGTCGTTGCTTCTTTCGCTTCAAGGATTCTCCTAGTCCTTTCTCAAAATTTCTTTCTCACCTCATTTAACAAACTGCTCTAAATTCCCTTAAAAAATACAAGTTGGCCCTGCTCGAAAAAGTGCTATTCTCTTTTAACACAGATACCCGATCGCATGACTAAAATTAGTCATTTCACCGGCAATCGTCGACGACCAAATCTGTCTTCGAGTAAATAAATGGCTCCAGTTTCTTTAAATCGCAATTAATTAACCTCTTTTTCCTTAAAATGACGTCGCCGAGACGTCTTGCGTTTCGTACGGCAAACTAGATTACTTTTAACATTCCAAACATTAATCATATGATTAATGATTAATACAATATTGTATATTGTGAAGCAATACAAATTATTACACAAATTGACAAAAATTAGATCTAGCTTTATAACCGAGTAATTGTTCTAATATTCGAACATTTATGTTTCACAGTCTATTTCGAAAAATCCAGGTTCTGCTGCAGTATGTTTCGACCTAAAGCCTTGGAATCAAATTGTACGGCAAGGGGTTAAAATAATCCATGAGCATTCAGGAAGATGAAATCATAATTTATTAGAATAGAAAAATGTTGGATTAGGAGAAAACCAGAAATTTGTTGAAGAAGGTTAGAATAGATGAGAGAAAAATTGCAGAATATTTATCATGAATATTCACTGATTTATTAATATTTACTGACGCAGAAATGTATTTAGATCTTTGCAATTTTTATAATAACTCGGTGGATCCAGAACGTGCTTGAGTTTCTGATTCTCGAGAAATTGGCGATATTAAGCCTGTTGTAATTTCGCAAAAAACAATCGTACAGCAACAAACCTGGAGTAAAGCCTAGAATAACAAATCGTACAGTAACCTAACGGAAGCACCTCCGCAATGTCAACACGCCCGGTCGTGGTACGATTAGTATTAAAGAGTGCGAATTGAGAGAGTGTGCGAATTCTTTCGCTGCTCGGTGTGTAAGGGTTTTTAATGTCAAGCGGTAAAATAAAATTGAACGATGACGATTTTAGTGGAGTTTCTTCGTCGTTGCCATTCCACTACTAGGTATAGTGACTACGTAATAACGTCACGGTTAGCGGGGAACGGCGGATCACGGTGTTTTACCAGTTCTGTTGAGCGGATCAGTGCCCGCTGAGCCTTGAACGGTATCAAACGGTACCGCAGGAGGACGTCCTCCGTTTTGTTGACAAATTCTCTGTTGATCCTACGTTACTGCCGCGGCAGCGTCTGTTTGATTTCTTCGTAACGATCTCGTCGAAAAGTACGAAAGAAAAAAAAAACGAACACACACGGGAGCCAGTGATCGATAAATCAACGAAGCGAACGGGTTCGATGGATGCAACGCGGTTCGGCACACGAGACGCTTAGAGAATGTGCGAGGAAAGTGTTTACACGTTCCAGTGAATTTACATGAAGTAATATTTAACGAGTAAGTATCCTTACGTCTTGTCCGAGGTGTTTTACTTCGTGTCGAATGAGATGGAGTGATGAAAGGGTGTATCTCGTCAATTACCGTTATTGTTGCTGCTGTAATGTTTGCAGTAATTTTTAGACTGGTACTTGTGTTTCTCAATCGTAATGTTCTAATTCGGCTCCATTGCACAGTGGACCGAGCGTCTAAATTACGACTTTTTAATGGTTCAGAGCGAATTCTGCAATTTTAACACGTTCGCTACTAGCAATTTGTTTTGCTGCTTACCTTCCTTGTTAAAATATTTTATTGAATCCAACGTACAGCAGACTCCTCTTCAACGCGGTTAAAAAGTACTGTACACATGTATTCCATGGGACAGGAAATATACAGTAGATGAAAAAAGATTGTTTAGAAAAACTGCGTAAGTACACAGTAAATACTGTCACTGAAGATGCATATATATAGCTTATGTGAATAATTTTTTTATCTGTTGGAGTCTGTGCCTCTTTGATTTAAAATAATCTTACAGATGAGAATTATGGGTTCTGTGAATATTATACGGTTTTCTATTACTAGACTGGATTTTGTGCTTTTATGAGAAGAATGAAAAGGTGAAACCTAAAACGCTGAAAAGATTAGATGATTTCAAGGATGTCGATATGTTATTTTTCAATTAATCGGGATTATTGAACCTGTTTTTTGCAATTAAATTTTTATTTTTAAAGATCCGCAGCCTAATCATGATTTTAAACGAGGAAGTGTGTAAAATTAATTTGACTAAGTAAATTGTGGGAACGCGGATGTCACAGGGTAGCGCATGAGTTAATAAATAAGTTTACTGTCTTAGCCAGAGAACAAATTAAATATTTATGTTTAATGTTTCATTGAGAACTTCCGTGTTTCATTGCGAAATTCTGAATTAACATAAATGTTGCAAATAAATAACTTATTCAGATTACTAGATTAGATTAGAATATCTTTATCTCAGCCTTGCAGCCATGACATTTGAACTCCGTTTACAATGCCCCTACATTGTACATACATGTTCTCGCCCTCTCTTGTTGAACCCTAAATCATTCTGAATATTAATTTAACTATAATAATTATTTACTATTGTTGTATTCATTAAATAGAATTCAGTATTTGTAGCAATGATTGAGAATTATGTGTTGTAGGATCTATTAAAACTAATAATAATAATAAAAACTAATAATAAATTGTACAGACAATCAGAAAGCTACTAATACTTTGAGTGTCGCGTTTTCCAGAAATGGGATCAACGATCATTGATCATAAACGGAATTTACTAAATTAATGAGCGGTCATAACTCGCCATAATATAAGCAAATATAAACGAATTTCTATCGTGTTTGGTCTGGTTTTAATTAGAAAAAATTTACCAATACGTTGATACACGTTTCTTAACAAAATAAGTAAAAGTAATAAAGTTTCATCATTGCATTAGTCCTGCTTCGGGTCGTGTGACATTGACGCGTGACCGAGCGTCCCAGGGGGTCCCCCTAGTAGTGAGGATAAAATTTTATCACTCTCGGAGGGAAGACAAATGCCAGTTATGAGGGAGAAAAAAATTTTGATTCAATTTCAGGACCTTGTAAATCATGCAAAAAATTTCATTCTCTCGCCATTCTCTTTCCATTCTCTACACTGCTACATTATTTTTACGAAATTAAAGGAAAATAGCTGAGGATAGATGTTACAAACGTTAGGTCATTCTTATTTTTCGATAACTACGCAATCCCAATATATCCGTATAAGTGCTCTGTAAATGTTGCCTTTCAAGGATGATGGGTCGGCCATTGTTTACATAAGACCGATCCAATCTTTAGATATGCAAAACACCTGCTCCCACTCATATTTATACTAGTGAGTATATTATAGTGAACAAGTCATCATCACCTCTGTTTCCCTGTACCTGCAAACTTATTATGATTTATCAAGTTACGACGACAGTGTTTTACAAACTGCTGAGATCAAGCTGTTTTTAACTCCGTAATTGGATAGTTCTTACAATTTTCTTAAACAAGATTGAGGTGTGCAGTTAGCACGCAATCACGTGTTTTTCTCTTATGCGATAGTATGTATCTAATGTATACTCATTTCTGTTTGCACAGTATGCCCGAGTTTACGGATTTAAATTGAAGTAGTGTTTTTTCGGTAGAGCATTGATGACTTTTCTTATTAATATAACGAAACATTGATAAAAAAGAACAATTATGCGAACTGTGGAATATTTTTAGTACTCTTTTCAATTAATTAAGAAAGTAACCGTGAAATGGTTTAGATTATTGGAAATTATTTTTAGACAATTCTGTTTCCCTAATTTTTATTTTCAAGTAAAAGTATTTTTAGTTTCAGTCAAGAATAAACAAACAGTCTCCTTTCATGATCGCCATTTTTGCTGTCCCCATTAAAGTGATAATTTTTAAATTTATGGAACTAACGTGAACAGTGCACTTTTTTTAGAAACGAATTTGTTGACCATCAATAATTTATTACTCATCACTAGCATGTTTTAAGTGTAAAGTTAAGTAAAACATGTTATACCGCTTTATTAGAAAGTTAGAACAAATCTAATTTAACTTTCACCGTTTAACAAAAACTTTGACGGAGATGAAATTGTTGGAAGAGTACAGACTCCCGAAGTCGATAATTTTTGTGAAAACTTCTTGTCCACAGATTTTCATGATAACCACTTTTGCAAAGAAACCTCTGTCGCCATTACTACTAAAATATTACTATTAGAATTGCGTTTTAAAGGAAATTCTTCGTTTAAATTATTCGATTCAGAGCCACGTTCTTGCGTGTTAAATTTTCGAAAAAATGTTTCCGTGCCGTGAAATATTTGCTCGTTAAGAAAACATTTTTTAATAGTAAAACTGTGACGAGAGCAGGTCGACAAAGGTCACAGTGTTACTGCGACTCAGGTAGGCACGTCACCCTCCTTCGTTAAACTCGGAATGAAGTTAATGAACGATATTAATGAAGTCGCACAATTGCGAGGCTCTCGTTAACGTTCCAAATACGGTGAAAGTAATTTTAAACGTCTACTGTTAAAGACGGACAGGACATCTCTATATTGTTAGAGTATATTAAAACATATTCTTCCGAAGGCCGCAAAAAAATATTAAATTCAACTCTGCTATTTCGAAACTGTCGTGCGTACAATAGGAATTTTTTCTGGCGGACATCTGCAAACCACCGTGCGAAGCTCACAACGACGACACTCCATAATTAGCCTGATATGTTGCGAAAACACCTAAGCTTTGTATAAACACATACAAGAGTTCGAGCACGCGTAATAACTTATTGTACCTAGTTGAGAATTCCGCGTGTATGCGGATCGTGATAATGCAACGTGTCTTTATATTGTTAGAGTATTGTTGGGTTGATATATAATTATATTTTATAAGTTTATAATATTGGCTGGATACACTGTTTAGAATACTCGCTGTGGTATTTACGTCCGTATAGCTCGGAGGTCGATCAGAGAAGGAAGGTAACAAAGCACGTACTCACGTATGTGGCGTCGCAGGAATATAGAAACATAAGACGGCGCATAACAACAGATGTCGCGATTATACATATTAGGAAGATTCCTACAATTCCTACAAGTATATTAAAACATATTCTTCCGAAGGCCGCAAAAATATTAAATTCAACTCTTCTATTTCGAAACTGTCGTGCGTACAATAGGAATTTTTTCTGTCGGACATCTGCAAACCACTGTGCAAAGCTCACAACGACGACACTCCATAATTAGCCTGATATGTTGCGAAAACCCCTAAGCTTTGTATAAACACATACAAGAGTTCGAGCACGCGTAATAACTTATTGTACCTAGTTGAGAATTCCGCGTGTATGCGGATCGTGATAATGCAACGTGTCATTACGGATTGCAAAAGAATTACGTGCCGCGAACGTTTAGAAATTAATTTGTTCCGGTTTTCCGTGCGACAATTTAGTAGATTCCGCAGGCTAAATTCATGGAAAAATAATAATTTATAGATCGATTGTATCAGCGGCGAAGAAGGTTCGCGACCATGAAAATGCACAGCGCATGGACCGTTCTCGTGCTTAGTATACTGTTCCAAAGTTGTTTCTGGAGCAGCGGTGGCACGGCTGGTCTACGGGTGGCTTATCAGTGGAAACAACTCGATTATGAGTGGCCGAATAACGCGACCAGGCAGCTTTTCCCGTGGTACAAGCAGGAAGACAATCTTCCGCTCGGTCTCGAAGTCACAAAAGACAGGATCTTCGTTACGGTACCAAGATGGAGACGCGGGGTTGCCGCAAGTTTAAATTACTTCTTCACTAACGGTGAGTATGCCGGTTTTATTCAACGCTTTGTATATTTTCATTCCACGCTTTCCACAACGATACTGCGTTGGCCACTGGATTATCTCTTTGTATAAATACAAGCTAATTCTTTTTATTAATGAATTATTCATTCTTTTTATAAACACAGACTAACGATACATTCAAAAATATATACATAAAACAAATCCAATTAACGCACACCTCCCGGTTATCTACGAAACTTATGTCAAATTCTTAATTTACAACATACACTTTACGAGTGATAATATTTAACGCGAGATTAGAATCGTAGGAAACTAGTGACACATTAATTACAAGAACCGTGCAGGGAAAAGCATTGCATATTGTAACATATGCGTTTTTATAAAAAGTTAATGAAAATTTCATTAACAATATCAGTTTGTTATTTATCTGTAGATCCGCGTTTTTTTTTTTTTTTTTTAAGGGGATCGGTCAATTAAAAAAGAAACCCATGCAATATTGGAGCGTAGCATGTGTCACTGCTTGTACCGAGTTCCAAGGAACTTGGGAAGATAAGTAGCGTGATTTTCTCGACGGAAATAAAACACTAAAACACGACGTTATTAGGCCAACTTTCACATGGACTTGTAAAGATACGCGCTCCATTGGCGTAGACGTAAACAAAGCGTATCGAGTCCGGAATACCGTTCTTGCTTGCAAGCTTATCGTCGCATAGAGTACTTCAAAATGCTTCAGTAGTGTGCCAATACTTATATTTTTATACAAAAAAAAATTTCCTAAGTCGTTCGTTGGGAATGTATCTCTTCTTTCAATCATTTTAATAATAATATAGAAATCCACACATATTCCCTACCAACCGAGACAACACTCAAGACTTCCAAAAACTAAAACAAGACTGTTTTAATAATAATTTAGAAATCCACACTTTCAATAATTTTAATGAGTCGACAATAATTAAATTCGTGTAATTCGACGTCCGATTATAAAAGTAAATTTATAACTGGCAGTCCATCTATACTGAATTCTTACTATTTTTCTTTTTTTTACAAACTATTGATATTTACAAATTGTAAATACGCATTACTGTAAATGACACTATCTGCAACAATAATACAATGTATCACCCAAGTTGAAATATTTTTCTCGAATTTACAGACAGGCTAATCACACGGAAAATCAAATAGTTTGAACATAGGCTTCCATACAGCCTGTGCATTAATTGTGTTAAACTTCGGTAGAAACTGTGACTCGAACTATTTGCAGTTCCGTGTCCGACTAGATTTTCCACTTTCAATTGGTCCTGGTACTTTCGAAAGTACCTTCACGCTGTCCCATAACCGATTATCGATTTATTATATAACGTGAACTTGACGGAATTCTACGGTGAACTTACAGAACTCTATTATATACGATTAACAGACTCCGGATCTTTATGCAAAATAAAGATTGGCGCGGGAGCTAAATATACATTTATATTTGTCACTAATAATTTTAATACAATGAAAATAATACATTAATACTCTTAAATTTATATTTATCACTAATTTAATACAGTGAAAATAATACATTAGTACTCTTAAATTGATATTTTTCACTCATAATTTTAATACAGTGAAAACAATATATCAATACTCTTAAACTTATATTTTCCACTAATAATTTTAATTTAGTGAAAATAATATATTAATGCTCTCTCTTAAAGTCTTTTAATCTTTTCACTGGCTTAAATTGCGCCTGCTAATTTTTGTCATAAATGCATACGGAATCTAACGATTAATTGTATACTCCATTTTAACGCGTAAACATGTACCACCCAGAGTTTTTCCGAACGGAATATCGCATCTGCGCGCCCATCTTTCGTTCTGCAGATGAAAACGAGATCGCCGGTTCTAGAAAATAATTGCAAGATCTCCCAGTACCATGAAGAATAACTTGTTAAATTACACGTTTAATTAGGGCGAAGTGTTAGCATTTTTCACGACAGTTAATTGTCAATTCAGCCACGATAACTACGCTCAGACATACTTTAACAATAAGAGCCAGCTTGAGAACCGTTTCGAACAGATCTGAAAAGAAGAATGAGAGAAGTGAAAGACTGTGAAAGTAGAAACAGCCTGAGATCTAGCTGATCCAGGCAATAAATATCTTATTTTTCGCGTGATCCGGTGTGCATTCATTCTATTCCATTAATTTTTACTACCTTCGAGGTAATTCTACCTCGACCACTTATCAATAAATATCTTTATTTTAATCTTGTATTTTAATTTAGAAACGCTAAGAACTTTCGTTCCAAACCAATAGATATAAATATGTATATTAGAGGGTCGCATTTTCCCGAAATCTTCGACGATGTAAGATAAGAAAATATTCTTCTGCTCTTTAAGGTTGCTAGCAAAGCCTCGACAACAATTATTTTTCTCAGAAGGACGATCCCTGTATGTAAATATTATTTTAAATTATTCTTAATTCAATTTAATACAGAGAAAAGAGCTGAAAGACAAATATAATTTTATATATTTAAAAAAGAAATTCACTCACAGTCAGTGAACCTATTTACTGTTTTTGTCATTCCTCATTTTCCACATTGAAGACGTTTGTTAGAAATTGTTTAATAATTTCTTATAATGTTGCTTCAGATACACGTGAATCGCCTGGATTAATTCCGTATCCATCTTGGGAGGCGCATCAGTATAAGGACGGACATGTGGCGGAAATAATTTCGACGTTTCGAATCCGTGCGGACAGGTGCGACAGGTTGTGGATCCTTGACACAGGGTTCACCGATATTCTGGACAGTCCAGAGCAGCAAGCTCCGCCAGCATTAATCATCTATGATCTAACGAACGATCAGATGCTACGAAATTACGTCATACCCGAAGATCAAAGGACGTCCGACTCGCTGTTCGCGAATATTGCAGTTGAAGATTATGACTGCGAGGACAGTTACGGTTACTTAGGCGATTTAGGTGGTCCAGGGCTTGTGGTGTACTCCTGGAGCATGAATAAATCGTGGCTCGTTAAGCATCACTCCTTCAATCCGGATCCTCAGGTTGGTGTTCCTACGAACGCACCCTGGACGCTGAAAAACATACCATTTAATAGTGCACAATATTATTATTCATCGTTATTCCTCGCAAGATGGTACCTTTGACTATTTCATGGCAGCCACATAGCTACATACACTCGAATCTTTTCTTACCAATTTTATTTCATACATTTTTCAACCTACTTCTTCGAGATCAACGTGGACATAACGCATGATATATCTAAATACATATATTCTCTCAAAACCTCTAAATTAATTTTCAATCTGATCTTTGATGCAATATGAGAGGTGACAAAATCTCCAAATGTTTTCAAAGTGTACGTAGAAAGTTTTGGCAGGAAGTGTTCAGTTAATAAATGTTTCGATACGTAAATACCACTCAAACTAGTTACCACAAAATAAAGTACTCATGGCTCCATGGAGCGGTTGATCGTCCCGAGAAGGCGGAGGTCAAGTAATTATTTATGGTAGGCCGAGACTGTTAGTCGGCCAACTAGGGAAATGAATGGGACTGCTGAGAGAAGGAAAGGGAGAAAGGAGTGAGAGATAGTTGATTGACTAGAAAGTTCAGAGTAATGCAGAAGAACGTGTCTGCGAAAAGTATTTCATATGATACCGTAAAGCGTTCCAAGCAGAACTTAAAAATCCCCGAATATCGTTGTGCTTACTGGTTTGACTTTCAACAGGAAACTTTCTCGAATTTATTCGTTGCGAACAGTTGCACAGTAATTAATACAACAGGTGTACAGTAATTATCGCGTTATGCTGGCGTTGATATATTAATGCACTGTGCAAATGGTGTTTGCAAAGGTCAGGGTGATAAATCTCAGGGTGCTAAATTAAAGGTGTTCAACGGGACTATTGTAAAATTCACAGGAGAAACAGCTCGAATGATACAAACGACCTAATCTAGCAGTTATTGTGTACTAATTAATGCGTAGTACTCGCGATCAATCGGTAGTGACCTTACTTTAAATCCTGAGCATGTATTATATTCTGATTGTTTGTAAACAACTGACAAATTCAGGCAAAAAGGGCTACGAATTAATTTGTACACCTAATAACTCTGTAAACATAAATATACTGTATTTAATTTTTTTTTAATTTTCATTGTGACAAGGCTGAAGATTTCAATGTTTCGGGGATCACGTTCCAATGGAGTGACGGCTTGTTTGGGATGGCCCTAGCTCCCAGAGGCGATGGGTACAGTACCATGTATTTCCATCCACTATCGAGTAGTATGGAGTTCTCAGTCAGCACGAAATTATTAAGAGATCCTGAACGTGCAATGTCTTCTGGTGAGAAACAAAAATATGTACGATCAGTCTCATAATTAACAGCACACACATTAAATCGGAATAACTTTTATATGAACGTACCGAACCAGTTCAGTTTTCGAGCTTAATTTACTAGAAGATGTGTAATGAAAATTTTGGAAAAATTGCGCTTAGTTTGAAATGCGCTAAAAAAAAAATAGCATTGCCTTGCACAACTTTTTTATTTAGGCTTGTAACGAAAATCTGAAAAATGTGTTTTGCAGATCCAAATACTTTTTGGATCCACATTATGTCTAGCAATTAACATACATAGACCCACAGTTGGGATTACCTTTTAAAGTGGTTATGCGAACATTTCAGAAAGCTCCAACGAGTTCCAGACTCTTGGATCTCGAGGAAACAATGGCCAAAGTAGCGTGAGCTTCTTGGATCAAGATACTGGAGTTCTCTTTTATGCCTTAACGAACATGAACGCCATTGCTTGCTGGAAACCTCAAAATATGTTCACGATTCAGCAACAGGACTTCATCTACATGGATAACGTCACGATGATTTTCCCCAACGATTTAAAGGTAACGATTTAAAGGTTTCGTTGTTGTAAGCTTGTAAAAGCTTGACATATGTTTCACTGCTTTTGAAACAGTATATTTCATAAATTGGCTTCTTATTATTATTATTGGATAGAAAAATAGAGAATATATTGTTCAAAGTACGCCAATCGTTAGCTTCATTTCCGACTCAGACTGTATATTGGTAAATGGCAGGAGCTTGTTTAAGTACCTAAATAGTACGAATATTAATTTAATTTAATTATTTGATTTTATTCCAGATCGACAGGGATGGCCAAATCTGGGTGCTCTCGGACCGTCTAGCGACTTTCATGTACTCCCACTTGAATCCCGATGAGTATAATTTCCGAATTCTCAAAGGTTCTTCTCGAGAAGCTATAAAGAACACTGTCTGCTCAATGGAAAGACCACTTCCGGCTACAAGCAAGCCACGCGAACCTTCTTTCAGAGGAGAGACTCCTTCCGCAAAAGCTGGAAGTTCTAACAGTATCAAACACTTCGAACCTTTCTACATTCTATTAACTATTGTATTGTTTTTCACTAGGACGTACATCTGAAAATATCGTATTCTTTTATATTTTAACAAAATGATTGACTGTAAAAACTTGTGCGCGGCTTTGAAGCAACACGAATGTGAACCTCGGAGGACGTTAATATTTATGTGCGAATAAATATTGACTGGAGTAAAAAATAAAAAAAAAAACTGCTCGATAATAGATTATCTATTAAGTGTTCGGTCGTTATGTGAACTGTTTCGAATGATAGATTGTGTAAATGTAATTGTTATCCGTTATTGGCTTCCCCTTTGTCATGACTACTGCTTTGTACACTAGTATTAAAATATCTTTACGATGTATTGTGTTTATTCGTAATATATTCTCCTTCTTGCGGTTATTTTAAGTTTGAAAGTTATGAATAACGTTTCTGGCCAAAACGTTCGAACCGATTACAGAAAATAATATCCGGAGCGATAATTATGAACGTTCTGTAAAATTGAATATAAGATGAAATATTTTTGTAAACTAATCTATTTTATAAAAGACATAAAGTATTTTTCACTGTATACAGTAAAATACAAATGGTAGTGTATAGCGACCGTTCGTTAATTTTCTTGATTAGTTTTACACGCGTTCTCTTTTACCGTGTGAGAATAAAGTAGATTTCTTTTGTAACAATAAGACACGCAAGAAAATGTTGAATAACGTTTCAAACGACGTTTTCAGATTATAGAAATTTCGTTCTCAACGATTAACTATACTAAAAATGGAATCAGCATCGAGCTGTTCGTCCACGTCAACCCCAAAGGACTCGACGGATTCACGGGAGGAAGCAAAGAAAGCTGTTAAAAAACTTGAGTTGTGTCCTTTTGTAAGAGGTTCATTAATATTTCATGTACTCATCAGCGGGTTAGATTGTTGAACATATACCGTTTTCTATTTTTATAATTTTCCTTTGATTTATATTACTCATTACACAACGATAAACAATGTTATTGAAATTGAACGTACTTAAACGAAATACTCCTATAAATTGCAACTAACTATTTGTTTTAATACCATTAGAAATTACTATGGTCATTTGGAATGAATCCAGAAGTGCCTGTGATAAACTTGACTACGAAAAATCGAACGATCATTGCATACGCTTGCTCGCATATTGTGATGCTTTACAACTACGAAATGAAGAAGGAGATTGCGCTTCAAGGTCATGTACGTAACTTCCTCGTTCTTGATGTAATTGTTTCACATGAAACTACCGGTTAAACTACCAAATCTATAGGAGCACGCAGTGAAAACTCTTTCGACTTCGAAAGACGGGAAATGGTTGTTGTCCGCGGATTTCGAGAATGATCACGTAGTCGTCGTTTGGGACACCGAAACTGGGTAAAGCAACCATAAACTAACTGTTACTGCTAGTACAGTCTATTTGGACCAAATTCTGCTCCAAGCAGGGTTTTCTACCAAACGGGCAAAAGGAAACAGCGTTTGGCTAACTGGGTAATGTCCTAATTTTTCCAGTGTACCAGTTTGCACACTCTTCAACCCACACGCAGAACATTTCATTACTGCTGTAAAAATTAGCCCAAACGCGAAATACATAGTGACTGTTGGCAATGAGAGATTTCAAAAGGTGCAATTTTGGTTGTGGACTTACGGAAAAGATGAACCACACGGTTATTTTATTAAATTAATTACATATTCTTGTCGTTACTTGATTACCCTAGTAGCACAAAATATTGTATACACATTCATATAATATTAAAAAGAGATTCAATCTTTTTTTAATATTCAAATATACATGCAATATTTATTTTATATTACGTAACAAATATTTCTTTTTAAATATTCAGGAAATATCTATGTCATGTTACGAGAAAAATATTTTTTTCTAAATATTAAATGAATCTATTTCATATTGGAAGTAGAATATTTTGGTCATTATTTACATTAGGGGCTTCCTCACCGATTTTGATGACCTTGAAATATGTTGTCAAGGTCATCATTATGAACAACTTTTTCCTATACATGTTACCGCCGCTCAACTTTAGTTTCCGAGATATTCGCAAAAAAGTTTTAACATCTCAAAAAGTGATCGGAGTAGGTATGGGTTAGAATTGAAGTTGCAAAATAAGAAAGAAAACCTTGCATCCAATATTCTACATGCGAATAATAAAATATAATACTAATGTACTGCAAACTACATTATAAAATACTAATGTAAAGTGTACTTACTTCTGAATCTTCTGTATCTCCATCGGATCCACAGCACACAATTATTGACTCACGAGAATAGGTCCGAATAACTGAACAACAATCACTAAACAACACTCACAACACACACACACAACACACTTATGTAATAGTGACAGCAGACGAGAAGATGTTACTCCGACCACGAATAAAATAATACTGCGATTTTAACCGTCCCCCTCCCACGGACGTGTGATACGAAAACAGGGAATTCCGGGAAATAGGGCCGGCGCCCAGCCATAATTTTTTTACCTTGGTTTTGTATCTAGTGTTTATTGACGCTCAGCGTCTAACCTTCCTATGATAACCTGACCGTACCACCTGCGTGGAAGGGATCATTGTTAAAATCGCAGTATTATTTTGTTCGTGGTCGGAGTGAAATCTTCTCGTTCGTTGTCACGATTTTATAAAATGTGTTGTGTGCGTGTGTTGTTTAGTGATTGTTGTTCAAGTATTCGGATCTATTCTCGTGAGTCAACAATTGTGTGCTGTGGATCCAACGGAGGTACAGAAGATTCAGAAGTAAGTACACTTTACATTAGTATTTTATAATGTAAGATTAGTATTCGTATGTGGAACATTGGATACAAGGTTTTCTATCATATTTTGCAACGTATAATAACGATCATTAATGATTTGGTATATAGTATAATTTAATGTGGTTCAAATAAGATACTACTTTAAATCAAATATTTTTATTTTGATAACCACAAAGATAAAATGAAATATTTTTATTTTGTATTTCAAATATTTCCTTGCAATGAAAATAAGTTGAGCAAGTAGTTAATATTATAAATCATAATTTTTAACATGAGAAGTTATAATAGTTAGCAAAGTATTATGTGTAGTTTAATTACGAATATGTAACATGTTGATAAACAGACTACAATATCGTAATAACATTACAGGCAACAAAATATCATAAAAATATAAGTTACAAGTAATACATATTCATAGTTTCTAATTTTTGTTATAATTTGAAACTTCTTAAATTTGAAAATTTTATTGAATGTTTTTTAAATATTGAATTTATATTTTTCAAATATTAAATTCACATTTTTTTAATATTTACTTTATATTTTTTAACTATCTAGTTTATATCCTCCGAGTATTTAGCTTATATTTTTTAAACATTCAATTTATATTTCTTGTACATGTATACAATATTCAGATCCAATATTTTTCTCATATGAAAAAATGTGGCTTAAAAAATATTTTTCCAATATTTGAAAAAAATATCTATCCAATATTTGTGTGCTACTTGATTACCTTTCCAATTTACAAATCTCTTAGCATCAGTTCGAACGATGTAGGTTTCAAGCTTCAAAATGAGTCCAGGTATACTCTACCATTTTTTTAAACAAAATTATCACAAACTATCGACAATTTCTCGAGAATGGGAAATGCGTTCAAAATACTTTTTGGATCCACTGTGTGTATTTAATGCCAGAGCAAATAATAAGTCAATTTCTTCTAAACACATTTTTATTGTTGACATATTACTTTGTTATGCACTGGATAGTCAAACAAATTATTTACAGGATCTCTGGAACTGACTGAAACGCCTGTAGACAGAATGAAAGAAATTAGTTTCAATGAAGATTTATCCGAGGAATTCGTTTTGACTGGTGAATCGAATGTTGTATTTATTACCTGGGTTTGTATGAAACAAAAACGAAATATCTTAACCGTGTTTGCGGTCTTTGGGTCAACTTCGACCCGCTCATTTTTTGAATGTTTTTAACATCATATAATTCATTTGTTAGGAAGATTCCGAATTGAAATGCCATTACCCACAAATGGTTGGCCAAACACGACGATACGGAATTTTGAATGCCTCTTGCATTGTGCCGAATATCCAACGAGCCTATACTGTAACATCAAACGGTATTTCTACTCAACAATGTTTTCTTATAAAAAGAAGGAAAGAAACGAACATTAGATCGCAGTTGTTACACGTACACTTAATTACAAAAATAGGTGTCACAGAATTCTGTTTCAGATTTAAAAAGTTCATGTAGTAAAATATCAAAGTTTAATAAAATAATATTTCATTTCATTTCGTTGCAAAAGTATAGTTTAGTGATATAGACTATACATACAATCATAATTCTTGAGTTTTTACACATAGGGTACGTTTTGGTCTGGCAAGGAATTTCCGAAAAGGAACGCAACAAAAGTAAAGAAAAAATGGCACACATTAAATCCATGCAATTACAGAAATGCTCCCTTAATGTGATTCTACATTATCATGGGTGATTTATTTACTAATCTATAATTTTAGGCATTCAATATTATGTCGATACAAAAAAATCTTATTTCTTTCGCACATGTCCGATTTTCCACAGTAATCGAAAAACACCCAATAGTTTATATAATTATTTTTCAAATCCTGTTTTCGTTTCAGATTAATAACGGTCGGTACCGCACAGGGCCGAATTAACTTTTACGATCTTCAATTAAAACTTATCTATTGGATTCAGAATTTTGGTGTCAACTCTATACATTCGATTAGTTTTAAACTACCATCCACTTTATTGGGCCCCACCAATGCCATGCGAACCTGTGATAGTAAGTTTATTACTTATTAATTATTACCCGCAAATACCAGCTGAAGACTATAGAATAATTCCATCATAATAAGTTTTTGAATTGAATGCATATGAATTTTCGATTCTCGAAAAATTGCCTATATTTGAACTGTGTCAATTTCGTAAAAAACGACAATAAATTTAGACGCGTTGTCAGAATGAGTCGGGGTCATGATTGTGCTATCTGTATTTTTACGAAATTATCACAATTTTTCGAGAATCGAACATGTAGTGTCTAAATACTTTTTGGATCCACTGTAGAGGCAAGAAGTAAAATAGAAAAATGTCTGTTGTAGCTGCCTCGTACGATTCAGATGATTTTGGATTCGAGGAAGAGGGGGAAGAAGAAGAAGATGAGAAGCAAATAGAAACTGAAATTTGCCAGGAAAAACTTGAACACTTAAAAATGATAGAAACTCAGACGGTATCGTATGATGACGATGCATCGTCCACGATAACTATAAACTTAGAATACATGTTCAGAGATTACGAAAACAATGAAAAACCATTTATTCAACCCCGCCATGTTGCTCTAGATGCTACCTTTGAAAACGCACCATTTTATGTCGACTCCTTTTTTGTCAGTAAGAACATTAAAATTATTTTTTAAAATAATTTTAAATAATGTGAAAGTGATTCAATAATTATCCGCAATACAGCTATAATTACATGGAAAAGTTTATTTCTACTTTCAAGAATTTTAGAAAGTTGCAACAGTGTTCTTAAATTCTTCAGAGCTATGAGAAACAGGAAAGAAATTTTAATTAGATAAAGATAACGTTAAAGTCTTATTATTATTATTTATGTATTGCTTTAATTTGAAAGTTTTTTTTTCAATTCTTCTGGTGTTTTTACTGTTTCGTGCTCCAAAAGCTCATTCTTTTTTATAAATGCATAAAATCCGCAATCTATCACTAATAAATGTTTAATAATGTCCTTACAATATTTCATAAAGGTTCTTCGACTGGAGCAATCGCGTTAGTAGATATTCCAACATTGAAGTGTCGCTTTGTCTTGCCCGACGTAGGCTTGTCTATTACCAGTTTAGACGCGCATCCTCGAAGGTAAAAAAAGTTAAGAATAACAAAATTGCGTGAGAAGCTTCGAAAGATTCGAATATCTTAAAAGAGATTAAAGAAATAATAAAGTTTTGTTACGCAAGAAGAGTCGCTATTTAATACCAGTTACTTAGCTCAAGGTCAATTCAAGGTTACAGTACAGTAGATCATTGAATTTGTCTTGCTATGCAGTCAGACGTGCATAGTGTCGTTTTAAAGAGTTTCCAAGGTGACCTTGGCTTTTCATTGAAATGAAACATTTTTTTTCTTCAAATTTCTCATGGCAGAAAATTATGGTCGCCCATTAATTCCGATTTCTTATTTTAAGCCATTGCGTAGTCACAGGAAACGCTCACGGCATGTTGTCTTTATACCAATACGAGAAACGCAAACTTATCGTACGCAGAAATACTCCTCCTCTTCCGGATTTCCATCATATCCTTGAGAAGCAAGTGAAAACTGGTAACATCACGTATGTCACGTGTCCGCAAACCAGAGATAAATTAACTTCGATATCCGTGCTCAAATATTCGCCTTTAGGTAAACATTTTGCCCACTACGAGACAATTGTATATTCAGTAGCCATTTTCACTTCGTAGAACAACCATAGACTCAACTCCTTAACAAAACACAAACTATTTAGAATTCTTCCAAACCTTTTGAAACTTTCCAAATTTTTCCAAGCTTTTTGTTGAAAGCATGACCTATTACAATTATAGTAAGTGGAACAGAATACCATTGAAGGACAGTAGTATTTTTTATTATTTATTGATATTTCCCTTGTCTTCTAAGAACTGGAAGGGACGTGGCTTTTACATTATATTTCCTTCTGATTTACAGTAATAAATACAGTGCGTTATTTCCATATCCATTATAATCTAGATTACCAATGTAAACCCTAATATTTATAGTAATGGTCAAAGGGTTTATCCAACCACTTTAGAAAGTGCAATTTACAAGTGCAAGTAAAATTTTTACAATATGCAATGACAATAGTTACTGAAATTCTGTAAAAATGAAATAGAATATTGTCCATCATACTTACATTTAAAATATTGTACACAGGGGATCAGCTTGCCTGTGGTCTCGACAATGGAACACTGTGGATATTGGATCCCCTAACGTTGGAACCGCTTCACGACATTCCATATAAGCATTCCTCGGAATCTATAATTAAATTAGTTTTCACAGAGTGTGCTGAATATATGGCGTATTTTGTAAGTATTAATGAAATGTACAATAATTAGCGACTAATGCACTAAGCTGATTGAAATTTAAATTCTTTCTTGGAAATGAATCTAGATATTATATTGCAATCGTTATTATAAAAATACTTTTAAATTATTTATTTCGTCAAGTAATCGTTAATTCTGCAGAATAACGTGTAACTAATATTTCCAGGATAATAAATTAGTGGTGGCAGTATTTAAAAAAAGTTATGATACATTCGTACCTCATCCATGGGATTTTCTTGGAAAGTATCGTACACACTTGGCAACGATAACGGACATACTGTTTGGGCCAGCCACCTCTAACAGTGTCACACCTCGATTATTTTCCTTAGGCGAAGATAGAAGATTAGTTGAATATGACCTAAAAAACAGGTAATGGACTGTTTGCGCTTCCATTGAAATCGAAATTCTTCCGAAGATATTAATACTTTTTAATAAATAATTTCGATCAGAAAGAATACACTATACAAAATATCTTTACCTTCTTGAACATGGCAAACGAATATGTTTACATTTTCTTCTGAATAGGCGTTTTATTACAATTAAACAATTTTCAATTACACAGTGGTCCCTACCCTGATCCTGGTCTCATGATAAGTGAAATCTATCAAATCGAGCATTCCGCGGTTCCTTTTTGCCTTGCTTGGTACCCAATTTTTGGCGTTGAACAATTTTTAGTTATTTCTAATTCAGAGGTAACCGCTTCAAATATTCACGCCTAATTTGACATTAATATAATATCTCCTTATAATCTTATTGCACACAACTTATTGTTAAACAATTTCGAGTATTGTTCGAATTTTTATTATCATATTAGTTTACCAGAGAATAAATCCATTATAATTATAAGCTTTTGTATATAGATAAGTACAGTTTCTGTATTTAAGAAACTAATCTTTTTGATGTGGCCAAGTGCTGCATCCTTTTGTGTGTAGACAGTTGCTGAACTTTTTAAAAATATGTAGCAACATTTGATTTTTTCTAGAATTATTATTAATTATTTCTTATATTACTGTTTTATTTAACATTTTATTTCCATATGCACTGCACTGTGATCGTGGTTAATTTCATTTAAAACGATTGCTTCAATTTGGCACTTAATTATTATGAGCGCGGTACTTTCAAAAGCATTATAAATCGTTCCGTATAAAAAAATTGTTCTTTCTGTGTTCAACTTTACACTTTTTCTACAAGCGTATATTTTCAAACTATATTCAAACTATATTATATATATATATATTTTAAGTATAAATATCGGTTGCTAAACGACGTCACGAAAATGATACGAGGCACGTTTTTGGGTCCAATTTTCGGCGCACCAGTTCAACGCTGCGAGGTATTTAAATGAACAGAGGCTAATAAGAAAATGTTGAGGAGGCTAAGCGTTATCGATTATGCAGGTTTTGTCCAGCAGAGAATACAAGAGCAACAGATACATAATATTTGCGACTGATAAGGAAATTGGCCTTCAAATAATCCCTCTTGACGGTAATCCTTACAAGACTTTAGGAATGATAGGACATCCACGTAAGGTAATAAAAAATTAATATGCATTCAACGTACACTTATAATTTCATTAGTTTTAATTCCGATAGATCACCAATATCCGTGTTAATTGCGAAGGGAACATTTGTTTCACTTCCGGTTACAAGGATCCCTGTGTCTTGATGTGGGAAATTAAATGCAGGTAACACTCGCGTTTATAAAATATTCCGTGTCATCACTTAAATCTACTTCGTAATAAACAAAAACTACGAATTCGCTACGTCTTACATATGATCACAATGTGCCTGTAGGTACGCGATTCTAATCACGAGACTTTCTTCCGAATTCTCAAAATAACTACGAATAACTCTATTCTTAAAACAACGTTTCATTCTAACTGAAATTTTTGACTTGTGAAAGACATTGTTTAATTTTGTACAATACCCTATAAATTATTAATTGCTTGCCTCTATTGCTTTTAACGTCTAATTGTAAATAATAATATTAATGTTAAATAACATAGAAATATATGTTCTGTCTTGAAATGTTCTGTCAGTAACACAACGACAATAAAGACGTATTTTTATAAATGAGAAATTCTACGCTTCTAGACTTTGACTTACAGTTATTTTAACTAAATTACTGATATGTTTTGTCCCACGATTAACCTATTCGTAATCACTTCGTTATTAATACTTTCTTTTTCGCCGGTACCGAATTAATTACTCATTTCCCCTGATTTCTAATTGACCTCAGATCCGTCGATGTGTTGGAACTGTTAGGGGGTCAGGGACTTTCCCCGTATTATTGTCTGCTCGAAGGAGGAAGGAAAGGCTGGCTCGTCAATGAAATGAAAGATTTCTTCTATTACGCTCAAATTCTACATCAAGGTGAAAACACACCTGCCGTCAGAATAGTAACCGAGAAAGTGAACACCAAGCAAATACCGAATCTCATGCGCGCCATTGGATTTTACCCCACCAACGAAGATGTAACAATATTTCAATTCTCTTCGTTTTTCGCCAGAAAACAAATAAACGAACCACTGTTTCTACTAAATTTTTATTTTCTATTATGAAAATTTCACTGTCACTCTCTCGACATCTACAGTGAATCCAGTAAGCGCAGTGAATTCTCGATATATGTCATGAGTAGACGGCGGATCTTTATGCATTTATGGCTTATGGAAATGTTCAAAAAATGCTACAATATAAAATTCGAAAGAATTTAACACGATTTTTATTTGCTTTGGATCTAGAAAGGCTGTTCCCATTAAAAATAGGATTTTATTTCATTCCACTTTCTTAAAACTTTTTTATAAAAATTGGAAATTGCATAAACATCCGCTGTCTAGTCATGAGGTATACCCCGCAGCAGTGGCAGTAATTCCGCGTCGTTTATCGTCCTGGCCTTGGCGACATATATAGAGAAAACACTGTATTTGGAAATTTCCGATTTTATAGAGAAGTGAAACCCCAAGTTTTAAAATTAAATTTATTTCTGTATCGTTTTTTACAGAATGACCACAGGTTGAACAATTTTTCTGGAATCGGAAATTTAGTATTAGAATACTTTTTGGATCCACACTGTGTAGTGGATCGTTTACTAGTGGACCTAAGCCGTTTCAATGATTTTTGTGCTAACTCGAGGATTTTTACAATTTCAGATAGAAATTCTTATGAACGAGGTCTCCTACAGAAAGTATGCAGAAACTGGTAAAATAACCGAGGAGATAACATTCGAAGACTATGTCAAGTATTATATAAACCATCGGCCCGCTTTCGGGATTTCTTTGCATCAGTTGCAAGAGACTTTCCAAACATTCGTGAATCCTGTCAGAGATCCTATTTTAGACGAAGAAAATCCAGTTCTGACTCGCAATCAATTCCTGAACGTTTTGTTTGGAAAAGGTCCTGTAGAGAGCCCGCAACCAAGGAGCAAGGATTTTGGTCCGCCATTATGCTAACGAGAAATTGAAATTTTGTTTCATAATCAATACGATTAGTATTCGCTATTCTTTAGGGGAACCGTTGATACCGCAAGAAGCGTACATGTACCTGAAACTTCTCATCGGTTGCGATGACAATGAAGGTAAAACGCATCATCAGAACAAAGACAAACGATCTGCGCTACAGAAGCTAACGTTTTTGCCGGAGGTATGCACTCTTTCTTAATTAATTCAACATTTTATCTAAATTCCTTTTTGAGTTGATAGTGAAGGTTTTCATGGTAAATGAAAAATATACGAAAATTGTCATCGCTTGCTCGATTATAACTAAAAACAAGAGTCTCTTTATTCTTTGTGAAATGAGGGAAGAAAACAGCGTTCCCCATTCTCGGAAAGTCAAAATTGCACAAATTTTTATAACATGCGTACAAACTTTCATTTGAAAACGTTAAAATAGCCCAAAATAATAACGTTGCTGTGAATATTGTTTTCTGAAAACAGGTCAACGGGGCGGCTGCAAATCATTTGAATGATGATCTATAATAATGATGTATATTAATCTTTTTCTACAAATGAATAACAGATAAAAATGCTTTGAATTATTCCGTAAATAATGTCGATATATTTAGTCCAAAAATTTTCCTGCATTCGTCGCGCTTCTTTCAGTATAACAATCAAATTAAAAATTCCGTCAACAACGAATTGTACATATTGTTGAAAACAAATCGATACAGAAATACGGAACTGTGTCGGTAGCAGCCTCGTTTGAATTTCAAATGTGGCGATCGTTGTACTACGAGTTTGGTGTAAATAAGAAAATATATCTCCGTTTTGATTTCTACTCTGAGAGTCTACGTGTTGCGACAAAGAAGAAAGGAAGACACTTAGGCTCGCCGAAAGTAATGTATTATTATTTTATGATACAGAGGATATCTTACAAAGATTTTATCACGGACATCATGGGTATTGAATTGCCGGAGGAAACGAGGGCTGACGATGAATAATTAACCTGCGTCGTTATTTGCATTGCTGGCATGTTTAACGTCAATTACAATTTACCGCTATCATTACCGATATTTATTATCATTACCATGTACTGAGAGTTCTATTAAACATGTACGAACACTAACATATTTAGCCATCCTTTCTGCCTCGTGTGTCGAAATGAAAACGAACGTTCCAGCGATTCGAACGGGCTCGATCACGCGAAACGGATGTGTTGCAATCAATCCGGCCAAAAGCTGTGCAAAAACGAAAAACCATGGTGCTCTCTCTCTCTCTCTCTTTTTTTTTGTTTTTGAGATCCGGAAGCCAAGATGTAGTGTTCATAAAATACTTTTATTCTTTCTTCTTGTTTTTTATTTTTGTTTCATTTATTTCAGTACTGACCGACACTCCCTATGTCTCCATCGCTATCTCGACCAATTACGAACTAGAAAATCGTCGAATAAATTAGAAGTCGGAACGAATTACGAAAGTCAAATACAATTAGAAGAAAAGTAATCGAACGGGTGAAGAAAAAAAAAGAAAGCAATATAGTATAAAAGCGCGTTAGAACGTGACTCGCAATCTTCGCCGTCTCCGCCACGCCGAACAATTATTAATTAATTAATCGGAACTCGCATCCGGTACGTCGAAATTTCCCATAGAACATTATGCTAAACAGTTTTCGTCGAATTTATGGATACAAAGGGGAATCGGCACGCTCGGTATAGGCCTGGGAACCGGTACCAACGGATTCGGAGCTCTGTTTGCCAAGAACGAGTGATAGCTAGACTAGACAATGATAAAACGATCCGTTCGTCAACTCGTCGATTAATCTTTAAAACGAAAAAAAAAAATTAAAAAAAAAAAGGAAACAAAGAAACAGAGTAGAAGCGCAGAGAAATCGATTACGAAATAGGATACGCTGCGAGGGTGGATCGCTTTTTTTTTTACGGTTGTAATACTAAAAACGAAAATAAACGGAAATGGAGGGTGGAGAGAGTGGGGGGTGAGAAAGAGGAATAACTAACCGTAACAATTTTGCCGACCGAAGCGAAAACAATAGCGCGACATTCGAACAAGGAGAAGGTATTAAAGCTCGCCGAATGTGTCGCGTTTACTCTACTTTAAAGGGACAATTAAAAGTACTAATTCTCGGAGGGAATGCGATCATCCAACGGGGGCACCGACACCGCCAGCAGTGCCGCCGACAGTCGTTATCAGCCACGATACCGCGAAATTCGAATTCGAATCGATTAAAACAGCCCTCCCCTCTCACGCTAGAATCTTCCGAAAAGTTCTCGTTCTATACGACATAGCCTAGGGTTTTTTTTCCTTCTAGAACCGCTACGCCGCCTAATCCGGCTAGACTAATCAAATTTATACACGGCGCACTTTTTTTCGTTTCGTCGTTTAAAAGAAGTACAAACAAATGTACACAAAAAACCTTACCTCGCTATTTTAAACACTAAGGCGTATGTACAGTTATATACAAACATTTCTTGTTTTTTGTTTTTTCTTTTATGTATATATGTATATACCGTTATTATCAGCTTAAGAAAAATATCAACGTGGAACAGTATACGATTCGTTTGTTTACGAAGAAGAAAGAAGATGAAGAAGAAGAAGGAAACGTTCAGAGCGAATGGCGGCCATTCGATCCCCACTCGATTCTGGCAGTTTGTGCTCGAAACCGCAATCAATTAGAATGTTGTTCGCACCGTTTTCAGAAAAGCCTCGATTTTAGAACAAAAAGGGAACAGTTTTTAAGAGCCTTGAACCAAATTTTATTTAAATCGCGTACGCGCGAGGTCAGATCAAGGTCACCAGTCTCCAATGTTCACTAATAACAACGTTACAGAGAATTTCTTATGTGCCTAAAGAAATATTTTTCGATATTTTTCCAGATTTTCACTGATTACACGACATTAAATACATAGCTCGTATCGTTAAATATATTTTCGTTTTAAAATTTTGAACAATTTGAAAATATATTATTGGTTGTCTGTAAATTTTTAAAGTTCAATAGAATATACAGTTACAGAGCTAGCTCGAGGATTGCATCTTCTAAAATTTTCTACAGATACGAAAAAAGAATATAAACGAATTAAAAACGACCCTAAAAGTGTTGAAACTCTACATTCTTAGAACAAATTTGTTTTCTCTATACTAATATAATAGTATTATACCAACATAATTATAAAAATTATATATAATTACTATTATAATTATATATAATTATATAATTATAAATTATATACTAATATAATAATAGTAGTTTCGCAAGCACTTTCGAAATGAATTTTTACTTGGAAATTTGCGAGCCTACTCTAGAAATAAATTACGGTCTAACAGTGCAACTTTACAAAGATTATATTCCTTTTTCAGTCAAAATTTTTAACATTATCCGTTCTATATGAATACTGTATTACACATATATATGTGTTGATTTACGCAAATCAAGGCTCTCAAAAATGTCTGCAACTACTTTAGCGAATGATCAAGTGATTCCAGTCAATCTTAATATATGTTATACGGATGTTCAAACCTTTTCCAAACAGAAGAACACTCTAAGCAATCGAAGTCTGTCGTTAAATCGTCCCAAAACCTTCCAAGGAGAGACAGAGTGAGTGAGAATCGAGTGGTCACCATTCTCGAGTATGCCTAAAAAGCAATTTCAACACGCAGACACCATCCGCTGCTATCAGTCAAAGTAGTCCTCGCTGTTTTGCACGATACCGTGTTTCTTTCTACAGTCTGGACAATACCACTTGCCCTTCGGCGGTACCATGATACCGACACACTCGAAGTGAAACCATTCGATGCGACAGTCCTCGCCGTCGCAGGCGATCATCTCCGAGACCTCGTCGTACGGGCACTGACAATAACAGTAGAGATTCACCGGCCGTTCCGGTATCGGCGGATTGCTCTCCGGTAGATGCGTTTGTATCTGCTGGCTGGCCTCGACCTCCGTGTCGCTGGAATCGCTGCTGCTTTCTGCCGGTTCCTCGGACTCTGTTGCGGAGGCCGTGGCGATTCTCAGGCTCTCCTGTTGGCTCTCCATGCGTCTGTACGCCACGGTCTTCCCGCCGAAGGACAATCTCGGTGGCAACGGTTTCAGGCTCGGTACCGCCGCGAAAGATGGTGTCTCCACCTTCCTCCACTTCATCGTCGGCTGCTTCTCCGCCTCCTCGTCGCTCGAGTCGCCGTAGAACCGTTTCGGTACCCGTTTCCGCTTCGACGAACGTTTGTTCTCGTTCTCGGAACCGCTACCGCTAACATTCTGGCCGGGTCTCCCTATCGACTGGGGCTCCACGATCGTGCTCATCGGGTGCATGTCGTTCACGACTATACTCGGCGACGACGCCGCCATATTCTGCTGCATCATCGCCGGGTTCTTTTGGTAAAACGCTTTCGGAATGTTTAATTTAATAGACTCCACAGCCGGCGCTGCGTTACGCTGCTTCGTCCTCTCCCCCTTTTTCCGTTTCTTCGTCTTGACCTTCCTCTTCTGCTGGGGCTGTTCCTCCGCGGTACCCGGGGCTGGATCCGGAGATGGTATCGCGGTGTCCGCGTCCGTCAACCCGTTGTTCAACGGTGCCGCGGACTCCGTGGACGCCGGTGCAACCGCCGCCAGGAGCAACAATTGATTACGTTTCTCGGCGAGCAGCTTGTTCGCGAGCTGCTGCGGATGCTCGTCGTAGAAATCCTCGTCCGTCTCCGTCTCGTCGGTCTCCAGGTCGGACTCCCTCAACACCAGCTGTGGGAGACAAACAGGTTCGGCCAGGAGCGCCGCTTCTCCGTTCTCCATCTCCACGGATACCTTGTTCTCCACGTCAACGTTCGCCGATTCTGACTCCTGTGCTGCTTCTTTCTCCTTTTTTCGTTCTTTTCGGCTGGACTGTTTCTTCGGGGAACCGTCCGAGGTCGAACTATCCGAGTCGGAGCTACTGCTGGAACTAGAAGAACTGCCGGACGAAGAGCTGCTACAACTGCAGTTCGTCCCGCAGGAACAGCTGCTCGAGTCGCTGTCGCTGGAAGAGTCGCTCGACGATGTGCTGCCGCTCTGTTTCTTCTTCTTTGGACTTTTCACCTTCTTTCGGTTCGGATCGCTTTCGTTGACGCTTTGCAAACCGTTGCTGCCGGATGGGCTCTTCTGTGGTTTACTCGCGCAATCTTGGTCCCCGCTCACGTTTATTTCCTCTTTGTCCTCTACTTTAGTCCCTGGTTCTCCTTCTTTCTCCTTTTCGGTTTCCTTCTCCTTGTTCGACCATACTACGCAGTAGTCGTGGTCGGCCAGTATTATACTCTTCAAGTACTCCACGTCAGTCTCTGGTTCCTGTTCTTTCACCGGGAGTTCGTTGCCCGATTCCTTCATCTGCAAACTGGCTGTGTACGTTTTGAAGTTGTCCCAAATCCCATCCATAATTTGTGCACTTTGTTCCTTTTCTTCTTCGTTCTGCTCGACCTCTACTATACTGTCCGCGGCGGGCACAGGAGAAGCAGATTTTGGATTTATGGGAGAAGCTGCAGTTTCTTCTATTGGTTTAGCGGTTTCAGTCTCTTTGAAATCTTTTACTTCAACCTTCTCTTCCTCGGAATCTGTATCGCTTTCAGATGAAAGATTCAGCGGTGGTAGATCGTACACATCGACCACCTTCTTCACGGGTTCCTTGGGTTCCTTTGTAGAGTCAGATGTGGTAGCAACATTGTCAGCCGTAACAATTTTCTCCTTCTCGGATTTTTCTTCGTCAGTTGCCAATTGTTGATTCAGCGAATCTGTCAAGTTTGTGCTAACCGGTGGTTCTTTATGAGCATTTTCATGCTTGGTCAATAATTTTCGTGAAATAAAGCGTTCAGAGCACTCGTTGCAAGTGTATGGCTGGTCTCCAGAATGTAACCTTTTGTGTACTTTTAAAGCAACGGCTCTAGAAAAACTGGATCCACATTCTTCGCAACCAAAAGCAGTGGGTGGTATACAGAAGTGATAAATATGTGGCCATTTCTTCTGTAAACATTTTTTACACAACACACTCTCCGTTCCATGTTTCCAGAATAAATGTTTCGTAATGTCTGGTTTGTTTCTGTACGCGATGCCACATCTATAACATAAATGATGTAGTTTATGCTTCCAGACATGGTTTGAAAGACGTTGTTGATTCCCAGTAGATTCCAAACAGACATCGCACGCATGATGCTTTTTTCTTAGATGCACCATGAGTCTAAATGCGGATGGTAGGCTTCCCATAGGACAGAGACAACATCTATATTTGACATTGATATTCGGAGAATATGTACCGGGACATAAATGACAAAGTAATTCACTATAACTGTAGAAAGTAGATTTACACATTATACAAATTAAGATTGTCTTTTGATGCATTTTTCGGTTATGTAAATAGAGTTCCTTGTGTACAGCAGAATGAAATCTACAATGAAAGCACTCGTATGTCCGTACATCCGGAACATTATAGGTACCAGTAGTGCTACTATAAGAATCTAGATTGAAGAAGTGAAAGTCTAATTCGTCGAGGGACCTTTTCACTCTAGCAATAAATTGTTCTGGTTGGATTATTATAGCAGGATGCTGAGGATGAAATTTATGTTCTGCGAGCATGTGTAACCCTAATTGTTTACCATTCACTGCTATATGGCGTGCATGATTGCAATATACACAAATGGGACTAGCTGCTTCTATGCACTGTTTCAATAGATTTTCTATCTCTATACTGTCCAATATCCCGTCAACATTGAGGTCGATAAAAGTAATGTCTTCTCCAGCCAGCACAATTCCATCGCTTGGCTGTACTTGAGTTTGTACAACATCGTTCTCCTCGTTATGATTTATATTATTAACTTCTTCGTCAACCTCATGTTTTTCAGTTGTATCTAGTTCAGCTGTTGTTTCATCAGTAACTTCATTGATTTGTCTTCCATTTTCTTCGACGTCCATATTTAAATTACTTTTAACTTCTGACATGTTTACTTCATCAGTTTCTTCTGCTTCCTCGATCTCATCAGGATTACCGTCCACTACTGCTAATTTGTAGCTATCGGAATCACTGTCACCATCATTCGCCTGATCACTGTTATTATTGTCCCTTTCTGTTTCGAGTGTGTTAGATGTTTTGTCTTCTGGCAATGGACTCTCAGCATTATTATTTTCTTCTGACTCTTTGCTAGTATCGTGGTTTTCTACATTGTCATTATTACTTGTAACAGAAAACTGAGAGTTTCTGTTGGTACATATTTTTATAACTAAACTTCTATCAGAAGAAGGAACAGCGTTGAATGAGACTGAAGATTGAGATTCATTAGGTACATTTAGGTTTTCTTTAGTTTCATTTTGACTACTGTCTTCTTTAGCTTGTGGATCCGATGTATGTAATTCATGTTGAGGACTAAACAACGATCGGTTGACAGGACTGTGAATAGAACTCTCAGGTGTATGCGAACCAGAATCAGTTTTTGTTTCTATTGTAGCCTCGATTATTTTATCTTCAGTTACAGATTTTTCTATTTCTTGGTGCTCCGTATCAACTTCATTCGTTCTACTACTACTTTCAATTGTTGAATTTGAAATTTCTGTATCGTGTTTGTCCGTTTCGTCAGAATCTGATTCTACCTTATCGGATGTGTCTAATGTATCGTTTAAGCTTGTATCTTCTTTTCTAGGAGATAATCTTGAATCTTGTACACTATCTGTACAACGTGATACTTCCATAATAGTTTCTATTACGCTATCATATGGCTTATTATGGCTGGTTACATTGGTCGATGGGATTGGGGTTGTTTCAAAATCATTTGGAGGAACCTCTTCTTCACTCGTTTCTTCTTTTTCTTCGTAAGAATCTTCAACACATTTTGAGACTTCCATGATTGTCTCCGAAACTGTATCTTTAATTGCATTGTGAACTTCATTCTGCGAACTTTCACCACTGTTCGTAATATCACTAAAAGGTGGACTTTCATTTAATTGAGACCCAGATTTATTGTTTGTCTTTCTTATGTATGTATGTAGTTTTTGATGAATAACCACACCATCTTCCATATGCTTAGACCTATTATTTTTTATTGACTTCCTCGAAACAAATTTATTTCCAGTACTCGTAGTCCTGTCAAGTAAGTGCGTCGGTATTACACCTGTTTGTGTAAGGGGTGACGCAGCAGAATTTACTTCTTTACTTGTATCAGCAGCTAAACTACTACACGTATTTGCGTGCGAACCTGTCTGTCTGCACAAGGTACATATAGACGCGGTAACATCTTGTTTCGATGCTGGTGAACAAAAGTGATTGTAAAAATTATCTGTCTCTGAGAAAACCTTTTCACAAGTACAACAAACTAAATAACATGACCCCTTAAAAGCACCATAAAAATCTTCGACCGATGTAAACGCCATTTCTGGAACACTATGATTTTTTATTAAGTGGTATGACAGTCTTTCTGCCTGGCCAAACATTCCAAGACAAAATAAACATATATGACGTTTATGTATGTCTCTCATGTGTAAAAATAAATTCCAATTTTCAAAGTAAGTGCCGCACGCCGCACATAGATAAACCTTTCTTGTAATTTTAAAGTTGGGAGAATGCGACACTGCAGATGATTCTGATGTGCTGGGCATTGGTGTCATCGTGGAATTACAAGTGCACAAATTTTGTTTTAATACAGAGCACAAATTTGACGACGAGTGACACTTTAAACATTTATTCTTTAACGAAGGTTGAAGGCCTAAATATTGTGCATATTCTGTTATTTTTCCTCGCTTGATTTCTGCCTTTTTCTCTTTGTTATTCTTTGACAATGCATTAGCACGAGGCGACTGAGGCTCCTGCACTACACTTTTTGATGTATTCGTTTGAGTTTCTTGAGCTTGTGCCAGAATACGCTTCTTGAAACCTTTAAACACAATTTTTGATCCTGTACTGTTATTTTTCCCTGATGATTCTTTGGATGCGATTGAATTATATCGTAATAATTGTTTTTTTTCTTCTTCTATTACGTTACTGTACGCGCTATCAATTGAAGACTTCAATGAATTTCCAAGAGAAGTATCCTTAAGTTGCTGCTCTCCCAAAAGATTCCACATATCCACAACTTTACTTTCACCATCTTCATCTTCCATAATAGCACTGCTTCGTTACAGCGGTATTTTCTGTAATATATAATATAATTATTAGTACAAGACTATTTTAAAAAGAAAAGTATATTTATTAGATTACTAATCAGATGTGGCATTAAGTTAATCTTCATTACAGTCAACATTAAATAGTAGAAAACATTTTATGATGTTTACATAGTTTAATTGAAGTTTACTGTTATGTGTCTACTGTTAGAATTGTATTTAATAAAATTATGGTATTAATAAAGCAATTTCTTATAGCTTTAGAAATTCATACTGTTAACTGAACTGAATCAAGAAGAATATAAAACGGTTATATCTGATGTATAGATTGCAGATTTTATGTATTTATAGCAAAACTAAACACTTCAAATTTAAAATTATAGAACAATTAAACAAAATTTAAAGACGTCAATATATTACTTTTCATCTTTTAACATTATTAAGAGAAGAAATAATATTCCATTTGGTTTCTATTTCTTGCAATCGATGCAGACAATATTTACTTTGCATAAAGATCTGCAGTCTACTGATGTATGTATAAAGCCACCTGTTGTGTTACACTCAATGTGTATATTTAGCTGTTCCCTTTTAACAGAGAGAACAAGGAAAAGTTTTCAATCACTAGTTGTGTAAGACTCAAGCTATTGTACCATAATTTTTAGGATAGAAATACTTTCCTTCGCCACTAAATGTAACTTCAAGCTTACATCTAACATTCCTCTTTATGTCAATATTAACGTATAGAAGATAGAACATTCATTATGTTTAATATATACTCTATAACATAACAAGCATTTAATATAATACCTCTGATAAGGGTATTACAAAACTGAGCACATGGTACGACATGCAAGAAGCCCTTCGCTGTGACCATCACTCCACAATGATTCAGCCCCAGAGTTCCCACCAAAACAGATTACTATGATGAAACTAATGTCAAAATAAGACGAACGAGAGTACACATCAGACCCGGACACTACGGTAACGAGTTTTAGCAAAAGTGTATTGCTATAAGCTTTTGTTGAACACAAGGATGATTCCAGTGTAACGAGGGTTGCGTACCTTCCGGTAAACTCCGGCTCGAACGAATTGCTTGAAATTACGTATAACCGTACGCGACTCGTAAAAGATAAACGATACAATCGGACGCTCTTGAAACGGTACAAAGTAGAGCACCTTGAGTGGTTCGTCGCGATCCGCGCCGAAAAGGTTAGTAAAATGGCGTCATATCAATGAGTACGGCTCCGTCCGTGCTTCCAACACATCCCCAGTGATGCCACCTTTCATCATGTTCCACCATAACCTACTGTGGAAGAGGTTAGACGAGAGCCATTGACAGAAATAAAGTTTGCAATATTCTCGATTTTTGGTAATCGGTAGAACGTTTTTGATTGATCTTGTTGAATGTTTGACTTGAGCGCGAGCGCGCTGTTGTCTGCCCCACAGCTGTCGTGCAAAAACTCGAAACACGAAGCGACGGCATCTCTCGTGGACGCACTCATGTACGCCCAATGTAGTGCCTGTGATCTGTGATGCCCCCACTCTAAATTTTTAACCTGACCCTATCAGCCGGAGCGACGAACTTTCGATGATGTACAAATTTTGATTTCCTTCTTCGTAATTATCTCGAAAATGTATGAGTACCATTACTTGCAGTTGCATGTAAGTCTCTTTGGAACATACTATTTATAAAAATTATATAATGAATTTATTTTATCATGGCATACAATTCTCCGGTCTTTATATCCAATTGTATCCAATTGCATTATCCCAGTCAGTCAAACTTGTTATCTGAAGCCGGGTCTATAAGCATATATGGTCTAAGGTGTGAACACACTTAGCACTCTTTGTTTCCTCTCTAATATCACAGTTTCACAGTATAAGAAATTTTGAATGCGCCTGGAACCGTTACTAGTCAGTACAAGCGTTACAAGTTTTATCAGCGTTACTAGTTACTACCAGCGTTAAGTTTTTTTTGTTTTTAATAAAATATTTGACAAAATAGTTTTAGTATTCGTTTAGTATTGTTATTTTCTTTTATATAAACGGACTAACAGTAAGTAACTTAAAAATCCAAATTATTATGTGCTCGTTTTAATTTGCAATAGAGTATCGTATAATTCTTAAATTTATTTTATAAATGTGGTTTATAATATATATGTATAATTATTATAATATATATTTATAATATATAAAATATATTTGGTTTATTTCTAATGTATACAAATGTGTACATTGTACTTAAAATGCTTTAATAATATTTACAGATGAGTGAAGACACAATTCGAGTTGCTGTACGTATACGACCTTTAATACAAAGTGAAATAGACAAAGGGTGTCAAACGTGTTTAGACATTGTTCCAGGTGAACAACAAATAATTTTAAATAAGACAGACAAAGCTTTCACGTTTAATTATGTTTTTCCTCCTGATATTAAACAAAAGGACTTTTACGATACAGCAGTCAAAGGGATGGTAGAAAACATCTTTAAGGGTAAGATTGCATGAGTACTTCCAGGTTTATCTGTCTTTTTTAATACATAATTATCTAAATTAATTATATGTTATGTTATTTTACAGGATATAATGTAACTATATTAGCTTATGGCCAAACAGGAAGTGGCAAAACCCATTCAATGGGTACAAATTATATAGAAACAGAAGAAATAGGGATAATACCTAGAGCAGTGCACGATATATTTCAAATAATTAAATTAAAAGAGGATTGGAATTTTAATGTTTCAGTATCATTTATGGAACTTTACCAGGAACAATTGTATGATCTCTTAGCTGATAAACTGCGTAATCAATCAATCGTTGATATTAGAGACGATGGCAAAAATATCAAACTTTCTGGAGTAGTCGAAAAAGAGGTTACTAATGCATCAGAAACGCTTCAATGCTTAACCCAGGGATCTCTAGGTCGTGTAACAGGTGCTACAGCCATGAATGCCCAAAGCAGTCGTAGCCATGCTATATTTACAATATGTATACATCAACAGAAGCAGGGTGAACCTAATACAGCAACAACAGCTAAGTTTCATTTAGTAGATTTAGCTGGATCTGAGCGAAGCAAAAAAACACAAGCGACTGGCGAAAGATTCAAAGAAGGTGTTAACATAAATAAGGGTTTGCTGGCTTTGGGAAATGTTATATCTCAATTAGGAGATGGAGGCTCTACATCTTACGTTGGATATCGGGATAGTAAACTCACAAGACTGTTGCAAGATTCTCTTGGAGGTAATTCCATGACACTTATGATAGCGTGTGTGAGTCCAGCAGACTATAATTTGGACGAAACTCTTAGTACATTGAGATATGCCGATAGGGCACGTAAGATAAAAAATAAACCCGTGGTCAATCAAGATCCAACACTTGCAGAAATAAATAGACTAAATAAAATGGTACAAGAACTGAAGCTTGCTTTAGTCGATCAAGAAATTAGAATCTCCTGCCCATTGGAGCATCAAGAACTGAGTGAAAAGAATCAGTCCTTGCAGAAAAAGATCAGAGATCTTACTGTAAAACTAAATGATAATTTAATTGAAATTGTAATTATGCATGAGAGGGCAGAACTAGCTGAACAAAGTAGAGAAAAAATTCAGGCTGACATGATGAACATACTAGAAGAATGTAGAGATATATTAAATGAATTTGATAAAAATCCTGACTCACATGCTGAACATCGTGCAAAAGTAGAAGCCTTATATTTAAAAATTGTTGGTAAGTGATGTGACTTTATTCTATACAATGCAATATAATTAATAAAAATGTTTGTTCTTCTATTAAATAGATATAGATAAAGAACACAAGAAAAAATCAGAAGAGCTTATAAATTGTGGAATGAGATCTGATTCTGAAAAATTTAAGAAAGATGACGAAGAAGAAACAGCCATGTCTTCACATCACGATAGCATTGATATAGATGAACAACAAGAGGAACATACTTTACTTCAAGTAAAAAGGAATGACCAAGTACAGGGCATTAATAAAGAGCTTGCCATTAAGGAGGGTCTCATATGTTATCTTGTACAAAATTCTTCTAAATTAATTGATTATTCTAAAGAAATAGAAGAAATGGAGCAGGAAATAAAAACACTTCAAGTAGAAAAAGAAGAACTTGTGCAAGCACTACAGAATGTTCAGACAAATAATGCTTCTTCGAAGTAAGACAGTCGGTCCTTTTAGGATTACTGTGATATCCAATCACTTTATTAATTTATCTTTAATATTTGCAGATTGGCTGAATCTCGCCGTAAAAAAGTTCAAGAATTAGAGAAAAAAATATCAGAATTACAACGGAAGATCATAGAGCGAGATAGAATAGTTCAAACGAAGAATAAGCAGGATCAACAAATAAAACAATTGTCGAAAGAAATGACATCATTAAAACAGGCTAGAGTAAAATTAATTAGACAAATGAGGAACGAATCCGACAAATTCTCAAAATGGAAGGAATCTAAGGAAAGAGAACTGAATAGATTGAAGGATCAAAATAGGAAACAGGACAATGAAGTAATACGTCTGAAAATGTGGCATAGTAAACAAGAGAATGTATTCAAAAGAAAAATGGAAGAGTCTTTTGCAGTTAATAAAAGATTAAAGGTGTGCATCTAAATAAAAGTTTCATGTAATACTTTGAATTAATTTTTTTTATTCTCAGGACGCTCTCGATTTACAAAAGAAAGTAGCAGCAATGAAAAAAGCAAAACTGAATAATAATAAAGATAAAATTAAAAACTGGCTGGATCAAGAAATACAGGTGTTAGTCAGCACTGTGGATGCAGAGTTCTCACTAGAAAAATTAATGAAAGATAGAGCCTCGCTGACAGCTATGTTGAAGAAATTGCAAGATAGCAATGAACCAAATGAAGAACAGATAACTGAGTTTTCTGATTTTTTAGAGTTACGCAATACACAAATTACTGATCTTCAGCAAAAAATAGTTGAATCAGATCAAGGTAAGTACTTCTATATTAAGTGTCGATTTAAATTCAATAATTTCATTCAAAATAAATTGCGTAGAAAGTAAAAAGGATACAAGATGGCAAGCACTCCAGACGATGGAGGAAGCAAAAACTGCGCTTAAAATATTATTTAAACTAACAGCAGAGCATAGACGAAAACAGTGTATAAAAGAGTTTGACTACAATAATCTTCTGGTTCGTTTTTGATGTAGTACAGTCTTGCTTTAATAGTGTAAATTTATTATTAATTTTATACTATTGTAGGAAAAATATGAATTACTACAAGCACAAGTAGGGGAATATAAAACAAAAGAAAAAGAAAGACGTGTCTCGAAACAACTTACATTAGAAGAAGAAGAAGAGACTATAAAATTGAAACAAGAGCTAGAATATTATAAAGAAAAGTTCCAACACCTAGAACAAACGGTTAATATACTCCATTGACGTCGTTTATGATATATAGAATGTAGTTTTTATAAACTTTATTCCTTTTTATGCTACAGGTATTAACGGAAGTAAAGAATAAAAAGGAAGTATCAAAACCAAGAAGTAAAAGGGAGACGAGAGTTGTCCAATTAATTGATGAAAATACGTTTCCTGAATCGGAGGATATTTTCGATGATGATGATAATGATGATGTCGAGAGAGATCCAGATTGGACGCGGACCCCACTTTACAATCGAATAAAGAAACTTTGGGTATTTAAATCAAGTTATCATGTGCCACTAAGTATAGCATTCCCTTTGCATATTCACACTATGTTAACAATTGTATCAAGTCTGCTTGATCTGCATTAGTGGGATTATTTTCGGTGATTAACTAATAACAAGTAGACTTTTTTTCTAGTCTGTCAATGACAAGATAATAAAATCGTGATAAACGGTAAGAAACTATGAAACAAAACCAAGCTTTCAACAGATGAAACTATCTAGTAATTATCGTACTGATTTTTAATATAATCCGGTCACCAATTCCATGCAGTGTGACTGTAGAAAGGAAATGCTGAAATTTTTTTCCTCATGAGAGATATTATTTTAATCCCTGACTTACGTTTAGAATACAACAAAGAATAATTCATCTTCACGATCTACCCTAAAACGATCATCGGATGGAGAACTAAAATGTGATTGTAAAACAAAGTGTGCCACTCGTCTTTGTTCGTGTCGAAAAAATAAACAGATTTGTAAAAACTGTAACTGCGATCCGGTAATTTGTCAAAACCAAGATCAAACGAATGTAAGTTATTTTATTTATTAATTATTTTATATTTGCTCCCTCTTACATAAGAGCGTTTCTTTTTTAGGTTCGTCAAACATTATTTGATTATACAGAAACAAAGGATGAGGTAGAACCAACAAAGAAACTAAGGTATATTTCAGAAATATTTTTATTATCGCTTTCTTTATATACTAATTACTGCTTGTTTTTAGGCTGGAGAAGCAGGCGCAAAAGTAGGATAAGAATGTTTTTATACAGAATTCAACGCTATACTGAACATAACTAAAAATATACAACACTAGTCACTGTCACACATAATTATTAGAATATAATCATTTTTTATGGAAATATTGAACATTTCTTTTCTATCACTAAAACTCTGTATATATGTGATATAAATATTTTTGAACGAAGTGTGTAAGATTTATTAATATTTAAAATACATTAATTATTAACCCATATAAATTTGAATGATACTTAGTAAAAGACAATAATATTAATACAACAATCTTAAAACCAATAAATCCACGTAAAATTAGTAAAAAATTTATACAGTTATAATATTTGGAAAAATTAAATTAATTATTAATTCAATTGTTTGGAGTTTCGAAAGATTCATGGAAGGAAATTAATGTTTGCACGTGGTACATAGCATGCCACCAGATGGCCCTTTACAAATGAACTTTCATTGGTTCGACTACATATGGAAGATATTTTAGTAGAGTGTGTATATAGAAAATAAACCAAAATAAAATAAAAACCGAAGTGGCAAATCACAGTTGAGGCTTCGTTTCTATGTTATTAACGATTAAAAACTTCATTAATCTATGACAATCTGCTAATAGTGACATCAGATCAGTAGGACTGCGGACAGTGATGTTCATCATGCAAGGGATAAAAACTTGACTCATGTGTCGCTATTGGCAGACTTTAATCGGTAATAATTTAAAATCAAAGCCGAAATTGTAATTTCATCATTTTTCATTTTAGTCGTGGAATCGCTTGTGGAATCACACCTAAACTATTCACAACATGTAGTTGAATACTCTATACAAGAAAAGGCATATCTCCAAATTATACAAAACCTTTACACGCTATATGCACGTTTCACTAACGCTATGCATCCTAACAGTGGTATTAACATTTATATGATAAACTGAGAGAAACGTGTATAAAATATGAATCGGTAGAGTTTCAGATTACTTCCTTCGGAAAAGTTATAATTACATTGTAAGTGTCACCTCATTTCAAAGTTATTCATCTATGATTTTATATTCAATGATCGGTTCGCAGCGCCAATCTTGTTTGCGGTGTTATGTTTAATTAATCCGTTTCTTTAGCGCGCATTTATTTCTTTTGCTCTATAACTATATAATTTTTTGGAGCACACAGTTATGTTCCCTATTTTAATGAAACTACATTTCGTATGACATATAGATGTTTGTTTATTGTTTCGAATGTTTAGATAAATGTCCATTTTAATAAAGTAAATAAAATTAAATTTATAAACTGTCATAAAATTGCATCATATATTCCGTTTACTCTAATACGCTTATTACTATGTACGTATATACATCTATCGCTATTTACTTTGCACAGATTTTATACCGTGCATGCTCCAGATGGTAGTTAGCAAAGTGTATTCGTTCTAGCTCTAAGACGATTGTTCGGCCAATAGCGATCCCCTACCATCGTGCGCATTATCGCTATTGGCCGAAGAATCATCTTAGAGTTAGAACGGATACACTTTGCTAGCTATCATCTGGTGCGCACATGGTACTTATACTTATATTCATTTATGTGTATGTGTGCTTATGAACATGATTTAATACGGAGTACATAAAAAAAAAATGAATGTATTGATTTAGTTTATTTTGTGATGTTTTTTTTTCTTAATTCTGTAATTGTATTGTGTAGATTACAAAATGTATGGAAGATGGAAAGGAATATTTTTAACTTTTAACAGTAAACATTTGTTTATCATATCTCGTCGTGTTTTCACAATGTGATATGTATATTGTATGTATATAGGTGCGATACTAACCGCTAAGAACGCTGCGAACTAACCATCGAATATGACGACATATGAAAGATATCATTTTGATTAATTTTCAGATAGTTAGAGTGGGGTAAAAGGTTTTTATTATTGGTGAATGTATTTATGAATTAATTAAAAATTTCTACTTCTTAATTGAATAATAGAAATTGAAATTTCTGTTTTAATTTTTTTATGTCAACAACTATTCTATCTCTGTCTGTGGAATTCTTTAGGCCGATATATTTAATCAAATTAAACATATACACTAAAAAGCGTGATTGAATAAATTTGTTTTTCTTTTTATCTAGTTTAATTGATTACTATATATATTATAGTCAACACCAGAATAAAAACTAAAATATTGAGTTAAAATTAGTAAAAATGTAAGAGTAGAATTTTTTTCATTTTATTTTTCAGTTAATATGCATTTTAAAATTGAATGATGAATAAGACTGCAACTTAAATGAATGTAACCTTATATTTCAGAAAAAGTTGGTTCTCTATTGTTCCTAAATGCAACAAGCAAATTATATAAGATAAAGTAAAAATGATTTAATAAAACAAATGTTATTTGTCATTATAATTGTTGCGGATGCGTCAAGAAATTCAAACAAATTTCGATTGGTTTATGAACGCGAATGCATTAAGTATGTGCGTTAGATAGAATGTGTGAATGCGCCAATGCATAATACACCATCTCATTTATTCAGTATTTCATATATATCATTTGTTGATGCTATCACTTTTTGTGTATTTTTATGTGTTGTCGACTTACAACCAAACGTAGCGTACATTGTATATTGTCAAAGTTAAAATATTAACAGAAAAATAGAGCAAGCATCAACACAGCTCGTTCACGGACAGTCGGACGTTGTCATTTGAAAACGGAAGCCATCTTGTGGCCGAGCTTCCCATATTATACAGGGAATAATAGTTCAGCGACTATTTGTCCCGTAAAATTGTTTCGTACTTTTTCCATTACGTCTAGACTATGCATGAATTATTGTATCACATGTTTACATAGCCATGGCTGCGACGAGAAAGTTGCAAGGTGAGGAGAAAATGTTTCCAGCATGTTTACATTTAGAAATTTTGTTATGGCCCTGCACCACTACAACTTTGCCTTCGATCTTGCTTCGCGATCTGCAATTCTCTGCCGGTTTAAACGCTTGTATTTGCGACTAGTAGCGGCCTATTTTTAACTTGCGTTACCTATTTGCATGCAGGCTTCTGTGCCTGACAGTTGGTACAGGTTGCCAGGGTATGATGGATTGGTATGTTCTACTCAACTTTTCACACATTTCTTTAATAAAACTCTAATCTTTTTAATACAAGTTATCTTCACAATTGTCTAATGTTACTATTTTATGTCAGCATAACCTTTTAAATACCTTTTTGTTTCTACTGTATGATGCACATGTATAGTGGTGCGGAGTACAGCATATGTAGAGTATTCGTCAGTACAAGCTTCTAATACAAACCGTTTAAGTAGAATATATATATATACATATATATTTGTACAACTGTAATTCGTTATTGGCTTTGTGTTTGTTTAATAACAATCCCTAAACAAGTCGGTAGAGAATTAATAAACAGTTCTTAATGTTATTCATAATGTTTTATTGCACCTATTACTTTTTCAGCTAGTCTAGTTGTACCATTTAGGTCTTACGTGTATAGTCAGATGTTTGAAACAGTTATTGCACAAATGTAGCTTACTAGATGTTTTAATTTAGAAAAGATCAGTTAATAAAATAAGTGATCTATATAATCCAAAGTTGTAAGAAGTTTCTAAGCTTTCTATCTAAATGAGAGGTAACTTATTAATAACAGAATCTTCTTCACTCGTTTCAGTTCTATATTGAATTTTGTTAATAATATATCAAATGTATACTTGTATGCATTCATAAAATTTATGTTAGCATTATATTCTTTATAAATTAACTTGTTGATAGTAACATAATTTCATATAAATACTTTGAAAGACTATATGAATGATTTGTTTAATTTTAGGTGAAATAGATCGGTGCCTTAAAAAAGTAACAGAGGGTGTAGAAACGTTTGAGGACATTTGGCAAAAAGTTCATAATGCTACGAACAGCAATCAGAAGGAGAAATATGAAGCAGACCTTAAGAAGGAAATCAAAAAACTCCAGAGGTTACGTGATCAGATCAAAACCTGGCTTGCATCAGGCGAGATTAAGGATAAAAGTACCCTGCTCGATTATAGGAAGTTAATTGAGACTGTAAGTATAGTTCAATTCAGTTTTTAAGTTGGAGAGATCATTATAAAACAAGTATCAAGTACAATGGAATTCTTTTTAGCAAATGGAAAGGTTTAAAGTAGTAGAGAGGGAAACAAAGACAAAAGCATATTCAAAAGAAGGTTTAGGAGCAGCTCAAAAACTTGACCCAGCTCAAAAAGAAAAGGAGGAAGTTAGCAATTGGCTCGCAAATTCTATAGACGCTTTAAATTTTCAGGTATAGAACAGGAGATATTATGCTTTATGAAATTAAGAAAATTTTGCTGTAGCAAGTATGTTGTGTTGATGATTGATTTTGATACAGCTGGATAAATTTGAATCGGAAATGGAATCTTTACTCGCTGGAAAGAAGAAAAGGTTAGATAAAGATAAGCAGGATCGGATGGATGAATTAAAAGCAAAACTTGATAAACACCGTTTCCATATCCGTAAATTGGAAACATTGTTACGCATGTTGGACAATATGTCTGTTGAAGTTCATACTGTAAGTGTGTCATTAAAGCAATACGAGAATAGTTGTAAATTAAAATTTCGTTATATATATGTGTGATAAAAAATTCTATTTTCTTTTTCTTATTCAGATTAAGAGGATAAAGGATGACGTAGAGTATTATATAGAATCTTCGCAAGAACCTGATTTTGAGGAAAATGAATATATTTATGATGATATTATTGGTCTCGATGAAGTAGAGTTGTCTGGGGTTGGTATTCCTTCATCAGCAACTACCGATAGCAACAACAGCAATGAGACTGGAGGTACACCGACCTCAACTAACTCTGGTACTTCTCCCATACCATCACCCCCATTAAGTTCTACCATGCACAACCATTCGAGTGATAGTTCTACGGATAATGACAAAAAAACAAAGGTTTGTAAACAATCATACTTCATACAGATTAATAGATATACTAATTTTGATAATACTCTATTTTCTGATATAGCTTAAAATTGTTCAACAGTAAATATTTATTGAATACTTTTCTTTCAGCCTGTGAAACCGACAGCGGTTAGGCCATTATTAAATTCACAGACGAGCATTTCAACCACGGGAAGCACTGCCACTATAAAATCGAATTTATTAACGAGCAGCACTCCAAGCAAGACCATTCCCATGACACCTAGCCATAACTCGCCTAGTTCTACAAGTCATCATATTGCTACAACTAATGCAGGCAACTTTGCCACGGTAGCTGCTTCTCATAGTAATTCGCAAGCCATCCATTCTACCTCTAGTAAAACATCTTGTAAGTAATTCGTATATAACATATAATTTATTATTGATACAATATTTTTAATTCTTAACATCAACGTATTTATTTTAAACTTGATAGCTCATAGCAGTGAAAATGGTTTGTTGTCGTCTTCGTCCACGTCCAGCGTTACCTCCAATGTGCCACAAACGATCTCACAGCAGCACAATAATCCTGCACCTATACAGACGACACATGTGTTACATAATCAACAAAATCAGAATCATAACAGTGAAACTGAAATGACGACGCCGATACCACCATCTTCTTCGCCACAGTCGTCAGTTAGCAGTAGGTCTTCACCTCCGCCCGCAAATTCCTGCTCGCCAGCGCCATCCGCTGCCAATGGTCTCATGCCTAAGCTTCCTGATGGCATGTCCTCTTTGAAATCTATAGCCCAACAAGTAATTGCCCGAGCAGGTCTGGAAATACCGCCGTCCGAGTCGAACAGAAACATCTTTGATAGTGCTATGGCGAATAATAACAACAATAACGCTACTTCGGAAGTACACATTCCTCCCCTGCTTGGTGTTGCGCCACTCGGGCCGGTACCTCTTCAAAAAGAACATCAGCTACAGTTCCAGATGATGGAGGCCGCGTACTATCATATGCCCCATCCGTCTGATTCTGAACGCTTAAGACCATATTTGCCAAGAAATCTGTGCCCAACACCTCCTTATTATCAGCAGGTATTACTATACTACAGGGATGTCTATTTAACTCGGAAACCTGCGCGTATGAAAACAAGCGCCAGCAGTAACGGTAGAATATGTACAGATACTACTACAATCGTGCAACGTTATCTTTTACACTCGCCGAGTCTTAGGGACAAGGTTAATCGGCGAGTTTCGAGAGAAGTTTGTCAATGTTGCAACTAGTAGCAAGATGCTATATCTAGTTATTATACAAAACATTTCCAGTCGATTGATATTTCTATAGCATTTGATTTTCATTAGCGAGCAATGGTGGATAATCTCGGCTATTGTCTTTGGCAACCACTCGTATACGTCATGGAGGTTGAATCCCTTTGATGTTATGGCTGTCAATGGTTATTAAAGATAACATTGTAAATGATAGCTTATTGACATTTACCAGCTAAATCCAGCTTTCTGTTATTAACAATATCGTAACGGAAGTCGACTGAAATTGTTTGTCTCGAATAATAACATTGATTAAGTCAATTTACCGAGGTTCAACGAGTTTGAGATGGGTTGAGCTTAATGAACGCGGTAGTATCTAAACATGCTACACTTACTTGCTTGCACTTGTCTTTAACCAGTAGATGATCCTGAATTATGCTTTAAAAATATTATAATCACAAAGTCCTTATTCTTTTTTTCGTATTCTTCATATTTATTTTATTTGATAGGTTCAACTTCCCCATTCTGATACTGTGGAATTCTTCCAACGTCTTTCTACAGAAACATTATTCTTTATATTTTATTACATGGAAGGATCGAAAGGCCAATACCTGGCTGCGAAAGCACTGAAAAAACAAAGTTGGAGGTTTCATACTAAGTACATGATGTGGTTTCAAAGACACGAAGAACCAAAAGAAATCAATGAGGAATATGAGCTGGTAAGGAATATTACAATAATTATTTACTTCGTAATCGAAAATATAAATATGACCATGACCATTATTATAGGACATGTTTTATTCTTTATAGGGAACCTACATTTATTTTGATTACGAAAAGTGGGGACAAAGGAAGAAGGAGGGCTTTACATTTGAATATAAGTACTTAGAGGACAGAGATTTGAATTAACAGTCCTGTTGCTCATGAAGTCTCCGAAATGCACTATTTCTGTACCGGTATTATCAAAAATCGAAAAGACAAATTTTATTTTTTACAATTCTATATTTTCACAAAATATAATTTTATTTATTAGTAAAGCGTATCTCAGAAAAAAAGTAAATGAAACAAAAAAGATAGGAAAAAACTCGTGCATAGCAGGAAATGAAGGCACTTCATTACATTTCAATGTTGCGACGGTAATCTCTTCTATATGCATATTCCTTTTCAAAACAAAGAAAACAAAACATGAATCATGCAATTGAAAGAAAACAAATGAATGCAAATATTACAAAAGATTGAGTAAGTTAATCGGGGACAGTAAATTGTAACTGTAAAAAGTAATGATATGAGAGGCACCAGAGACACACTTTTAACATTTTAGTGTGTGGTGTGTGATACAAGAGGAAGAAGTTATACTCGCTGGCGACTGACTCTGTAATACCAGTACAAACATGCGTGCGGCCCATCTGCCGCTCATGCAATGGTATGTCTTAATGTTAGATTATAAGTAGCCTTTTTGTATAAAGTATATTGAGGTATAAAATCCTTAAATTGAATTACTGTACAGAATGTGTAGAAATAGTGAATAATAATATTATGGAATATATTTTATTTCTCATTTAAATGAAACCTAAGTTGTTTCAATTTTTGTCATATCTGGCACATCTTTGACACCTTGCATTCGGAACATTCCATCCATTAGATTTCTGCCCTTAATCAGGTTATTCAGCTATTTTTTACTACATCAAAACGAGACTTGAGAGAGAGAGAGAGAGAGAGAGAGAGCTCGTGGAAGTTAAAAAGCCCGTTCACTAAGTATTTTATAGTGGCATACTTAGAGTAAGCTACTGTTCTACACACCTTGTCAATTTTCGAAGTCTTGATTTCATTCATTTTCAGCAGTCTTGATCGCGACATATTGTATTCATTGAATGGCGATTCGTGATAATCACTGTGCATATGTATTTATGAATTATTGAAAAATAAGGGAGAAAGAGAGGGAGAAAGAGAGTGAATGACAGAAGGAACGAGTGAAAGGGACAGAGCTATATTGTACGAATTTATTTATTATAAAATGTCGATATTACCAAAAGCTGAAACATTTTTAACGGGAAACAAAAAAATAAGAAAAGAAACATTTTCAGTAATTTCATATGTACATACATGTATATTAACTTACCCGTTTGATCTCCAAATGTTTCTTGTTAAATGTTACAAGGCAGTATCGACATTTCGAATAGATAACTTCAGACAAAGAGTCTTTGCTTCAAAGATTGAAGTGGTTGCTTGCACGCGTGCTATTTATCATTAAAAAGCCTTCGACAACGAGATTAAGAATATTGCATCCCTTAGTAATACAGAGAAAAATCAAGATTTCTCATATGATTGACTTAGCGCTAGGATGGAGATCTACTTACTAAGCAAACAATAGATGTATTCTAAGCAGATACTCTCTCATTACAGACGAAATTGCGACCGGTATGTTTACATGGCAGTACCTAAAAATGTTTTCCTTTTTCATTCACTTTGAGACAATATTCGATATTACATATTCCTTGAAAACAAATGGTGTTGCAGTAAATGTTGGTTTGCAAGTTCGCAGTACACTTCAGATTTTTTTTTATCATTCTCAGTATATTCTGCAAAAGTTTTACCACGCGATTACACATCATCCACTACTAATGACCCTTCAATAGTGTTCAATATGTTAACGTGTATCGAAGGTGTCATGCTTGTTAATAATAAATTAACAGAAGTTAGGTCTGGGTTAGGTAAGATTTACAGAATTACAATAAATCAAGGATTATTCATTTTATGCGGCACTACATTATTCTTCGGTGCACATTTTATGAGATCCGATTTGCAATCCCACATGTTTGAAAAGAGATTCGATCGTACAATGTTGTTACGCAAAGAAAGAGATAAGGATTTGTTACTACTTTATACAGTTAAATAACATTGTAGACCTTAGAAGTCCCATTATAATCATAATGTTAAAGTGGAACGGTATTGTTCTTGAGTATCATGTACAATGCTATAATTAATGATTTTCTTTAGAAATTCGAAAGAACAGTTCGAAAAATTTGACAACAGTGTGCTGTGTATAACACTTTTGCATTTGTTACAATGTTTTTTGCTCTTCGAATGTAATACATGCTCCTAATCTTTATCTCGCATTTTCTAGAAAACTGGTTCTGCTTTGTAACTTATGTAGAGACGTATGAACAGAAGACTAAATTGGTTGTGTAGGTTGACGATTTCTGCTTTTGGTGCTTTATTAATATCAGCTAACAGTTATTACTACAAGTGATAAATGACACAGGTTAAAAAGATTGTGATTTTTATGATCTATTTTATACTTTTATTTGAATAGATATTTGTTTTGTAAAAAAAATACTTAAAGAAATCTATTATTACAGAATAACTGATTTCCTTAACATTAAGACATTTCTCTTATTTTACAGCTTATAAAGCTGAAATGTTTGGTTTTTGTTTGTAAAAGCTTGATTTTATCATTTAATTTGATTAGTTACATAGTAATAAATTGACATGGCGGTAACCGATTCGGTGGTTCATCAACGGAATCCACTTCTGTTATTCTGTTAAAAACAGAGTTTCAAAGATCGCATATAAAACTTAAATGTGGTTTTGTAAATTGACAGTTACTTAAGGATTTTAATACCAACTATGAGTTTTGGATGCACATACATATGAGAGGAATGGTGATCAGATTTATAAATAAAACAAACAACAATGATAATAAAACTAAATATTATCCTGTGTTGAGATTATTTATTAAAAATTAACAAACGTATCGAATAAGTCAACCAACTGGTTCAACCCTTTTTGCCCTTAAATTTGCCTTTTATTCTTTTCCTGACTCCGATAGACTGCTCAGTGTCATCATCCTCGTTGTTGTCCCCACCACCCTTTTTTCTCTTGCCTGACTTTTTACTATCTTCAATGTCTTTCATTTCCTGAAATTATACACGAACGTTTTAGATGTAATGTTGCTTTTATTAATACATACACATTAGGTCTTGAAACATTAAACTTACCATTTTCGCAATACGTTGAGCTTCAGCTACCCTTTCCTGAAGTACCATTACTTCCTCTTCTTCCGTGGGATACAAGGGCAGTTGTTTTGATATTAACTGTTCGATTCTTTGATATAATTCTACGTCATATTGCGTTACGAATGTAATGGAACGACCAGAACGGCCAGCTCGTGCAGTGCGACCAACTCTGTGTATATAATCTTTGCTGTGTGTAGGTATATCAAAATTTATTACAATATCTACATGAGGAATATCAAGACCCCTATAAAAAATGTATATATATGAAAACACTGTTATAAATACGTCAATTTAGTAAGATATTTTTACCTGCTGGCAACGTCTGTAGAAATAAGTATAGACCGATTTTTTGCTTTGAATTTGGTAAGAGAAGCTATCCTCTTGTTTTGCGACATCTGTCCATGTAATGGGACTGCAGTAAACCCTAAATTTCGTAAAAGAAGTGCAGTCCTAACAGTATTATTGCAAGTTCCGCAAAAAATCATGAAACTATTGCCTGCTAGTTCATTTAATATGTGTACCAAATAAACATCCTAAAAATATGAAAATTTCTTCAAAATAAAAATAATCAGTTTGATAGAATCATTTATAACAAATAATTCGTAGGCTGTTTATACCTTGAATTTTACTGGGATAAATACATAATATTGTTGTAACTTTTCAACGGTTTGATATTTTGTTGAAACTTCTACTTTAACTGGATTCTGCAAAGACGCTCGTTGCAGTTTTTGAACTTTCTTTGTCATTGTTGCAGAAAATAACAATGTTCTCCTTTCCTTGGGAATTACTCTTAAAATTTTATCAACCTCTACTTCAAAATCCATATTCAAGATGCGATCTGCTTCATCCATAACCTTGCAAGAATTATGTGTTACATGGATTATTTGTCATTTATAGAAACTTGTATGTAAAAAGAGATATTAATAATTACCAGAAATTTCAGTGAACGAAGATTAAAACCCTTAGTGTTTTCTAAATGATCAACTAATCTTCCTGGGGTAGCAATTAAGACATGTGGTTTCTTTGCTAACAATAATGATTGAGACATCATGTCCATTCCTCCTACTATTACAGCACATTTTACACCAATGCTTGACCCTAGAATGTAATAGAATTATGAGAACTACTATTGATAACAAACAAACTATCAATGTGCTATTGTTACCTAAGGCTTCAAACTGTTCTGATATTTGAAATGCCAATTCTCTGGTAGGTGTTAGAATTAAGGCAAAATATCTTTGTGGATTTTCCAATAATGACTGTAAGATAGGTAGCGCAAAAGCTGCTGTTTTGCCAGATCCAGTTTCTGCCAACCCTATTATATCTTTACCTATAAATTTAACATGCAACAAATAAATCATGTTCCAATACAGCTCCAATTTCATATTTTAAACATAAATGCTTATTGTTTACCTTTTAATGCTAACGGAATAGCCTCACATTGAATTTTTGTAGGTGACTTCCATTTTAGATCTTCACAAGCTTTACATAACACATCTACAAGTCCCTAAAAACAAATATAATTTATTAATAAATGTAATATTTAACAAGAGTGGTCTTAATAAACTTTCACATTGTCATGATTATTTATAGTCATTAAACTCTTATAGCACTTTCAGTGACGAAAGACTTTGTAAAGATTAAAAACGATATCTATTACAATTTATGTTATGAAATTAAAAACTATTACGTATACTTTCTTCATATATTATTTTTATCGTTGACATTCCAACTTAACCTATAATTTTTCTTTTCGTTTTTTTTCTTATTATAATTGCTGTATGCATTACAGAATACTTATATTTAAAAATCGTACAATAGTTTTATTGCTTTTTAATTCATTAAAGTTTTACAGAAATAATAAAACAGATTCTTTAGTTAGGTTATAATTTCCTATACCACATTGTTTAGCTTACCAATTCTTTCCAATCCACTGTCACGACATTTTCTTCACCAATTTCCTCTGTTGTGTTATTTTCTTCATCAGTTCCTTTCGTTGAATTATCATCCATGATTTAACACTAATATATACAATAGTATAACCTCTTTAATTTACAAAGAACCTTATGTTCTTTTCATTTAGAAACCATTGTTAACATACGCAATTATAGGTTGACTAATCTGATGTAAAAATTGTACGAAGCCTATAACATGTAGCATAGTGGAGGGAGCATGTGTAACTCTCTAACACATCCGCTAGGCGACGCAGTTGACGCCAGAGGTGCCAACGCACAATATTTGGGCGCGAGTTGTTCTAGGGGATTTTCCCCGTGACACTCTCGGCGTCCAAACACGTGTTTGTAGTAGAGATCGTTTATTTCAGCTGTTCGTGTCGATGGATTGCGCTCGACTCTATTGTTTTCTGGGGAGGACGCCGAGAGTGTCTTGGGGGAAATCCTCTAGAGCAACTCGCGCCCAAATATTGTGTGTTGGCACCTCTGGCGCCAACTGCGTCGCCTAGCGGATGTGCTAGGGAGTTACACATGCTCCCTACAATAGAATCAGTAATGTGAAGCCAGGATCACAAACTGGTTTTATCAAAATGTAGGAATGTGTCCTACGTTGGAGGAAAATAACTACACGTGTTGGCTGGTAGAAAAGTCTTTCATTGCGTCTGCACTTGGCGGCAGATTCAGAGCGACTGACTATCTAGTAACGACGCCAAGAGTGTCTCGGGAAAAATCCCCTAGAACATCTCGCGTCCTGGCATTCTGTGTTGGCGCCCGGGGCGTCACCTAGCGGACGATAGCCACATATGCTCCCTACAAAGGTATCTAGTACATATGCCGTGTCAGCCATTTTGGAATTATCTTGTGACATATTCCCGTTATTGTTTCTTTACTGGATTCTCGGCTTTTTGAATGCACTAATTTCTTTTGTATTTTTCGGCTTATTTTATTCAATTCTTTTTCATTGTGTAATTAACCAATATAACATTTTTTTGTAATATTCTAAAATGATAGGTCCAATATCCCATCACTGCCGTTATAGATGCGCTCTGATTGGTGCGTATTTTTCTTTAATAACTCGAAAACAAATCGTTTCGGCGAGAATTGGCGAAGGAAAAAGATGCTCAGAACCACCTCAGGAATCATCCCATTTTTTTCCAACACTCTTTCTGGGATATCCTGTATATGCGTTTGCATAATCAAAACTTTTGATTCAAAAGCCAAGTGGGCCAATACTTTTGTTCCTAACTGTATATACAGACTATATGGCTTGAGGTGCTCTTTAAAATTATCGTTGTGTGTGTGTGTGTGTGTGTGTGTGGCGCTACCATCTCTGCATTCTGTAATAATGGCGTTAAAGTATTTCGTGTGAGATTTGTTGAAGGGCTGCGTAGAAGAGAATTGCAGTTCAATTTGTTTTTTGTTTTTTCAATATAATTGATTGTTCTGCATGAACGGTGCGGCGGGGTAGTGATGACCACATACACGTTTACGCAGAAGTCGTTTACTTCCATTCCACCAGAGAAGGGTAGTTTTCCTCTTGATCATGAGGGTTTCTGCAAAGTGCTCATGCTCAAATATATGCGTTGTCTGTACGAGAATAAGAACGAAAATACGTTGTGCAGAGGCATAGCAAAGGAATATCTTGGTTGTCGTATGGATAATGAATTGATGGCACAGGAAGACTGGTCCACTCTCGGATACGCTGACCAGGTCAAGGAGACATAACGGCAGTGATTAATTACTAATCGATTCTCTTATCGAAGTTTTTGTCTATCGACCAGCATTTATGAACTTTATGTCATCTCATTTTTGTTAATCATTCGGAGAAAACGGATTCATGGGTTTCTGAAATACATGTAAAATTTTCAGATAGTAGTATATATGCATATATGTGCTTGTACGAAAATATTGGCCAGCAATGCATTAACGTCTTTGAAAAAGAAAATTTCATTTAATATATATAGTTACATTAAAGTGACAAATAACACAGTGCAGTGAAGAACCTCCAAAGCGATTTACTCAGTATTTAAGACTGCCTGTTACTTAGAGACATTAGCATGTTTGTCGGATAGATTTAAGAACATAAATCGTTGTTCGAATTTAGAGCTCCATTACGCATGTAGTTCTGTGTTGATTCAGCTAATCAAAGTATTTTAAATCAGGCGGCCTAAGATATTATAAAATACTTTTAGTCGTGTTCGGATGGACCAGGCCTATTCCATATTGTTTATTGATATTTTTAATGCCGTAGAGATACGGTTTATATAGTGGACAAAAAGCAAAAAGGATAGTAAATAACAAACCACTAGGAGGAAAATTAAAAAGAAACCTTTTAAAATGGCAAGCAACACTAGAAAGAGAGTTCTGCTTGGTTGTACCGGTAGTGTAGCCACGATTAAACTGCCACAATTAATAGACAGATTACGACAAAACAATTTGGAAATAAGAGTAGTAGTTACAGAGAAGGCAAAGCATTTTTTAAAAGAGGCAGAATTACCACCTGGGGTTCAAGTTTTATCGGATACTGTAGAATGGGCTGCCTGGCAAGATAGAGGCGATCCGGTGTTGCATATCGACTTAGTTAAATGGGCCGATTTATTCTTAATCGCTCCATTAGATGCTAATACACTTGGCAAAATAGCTAGCGGTATATGTGATAATATCTTGACCTGTGTCGCACGTGCCTGGAATCCTAAAAAGCCATTGGTGTTTTGTCCTGCTATGAATACAAAGATGTGGGAACATCCTGTTACTGCCCCACAGGTATGAATTATTACTAAAGTAATATTGTTACTAATGTATTACAGTTTTCTTTCGCTATAAGTCAATAGCTTGGAATTGCTTTTGACCTTTTACGAATGAGGATACCTATACGGCTTCATTTTATTCCTGAGTGGACTAGAAATGAATAGCGAGAACGTGCTAGAGGCTTGAATGTAGCAGCAAATTATAAAGTGGTCAGCTGAGCAGCGATATCCTTCATTGGGAAAGGACAGGAAACAAAGATTTTCTTGTTGAGAAAAAAACGTTGTCGTCTTATTTCGAAAGAAAACTAGATGCAGTAGTATATTTGTAATATTGTCATTGTTAGATCATAAATGTCTTACATTACATCAAAACTTACAGTTTTCTACCAAATTATTATTTTAGGAATATAAAATTGCAAATGCTCACAAGAAGAAATCTCCAGTAGCATTGACATCATTTTAGTGACCCTTTACACTGTAGAATCTTAAGCACTACAGCCAATAATACATGATTTTAAGGGCAAACAATTAACATGATTTGAAACACTCAACATTCAAGAAACACAAAATTTGGTAATCAATTGTGCATAGAAATATAAAATAGATTCCTAAGTTAGAGCACAATGTAGTTGATAATATGTACATTTTGTCTACTCATTGTCACTCTTGGCCCAAGTTTATCTTTTGTTGAGGTATATTCTGGTAATATACTTTTGTATTATTATCAGCAGTCTTTTTCTAATACTATTCTTGTACTATTTATGTTAGAAATTTAAGTAATTAATTTGTTTTACTTTTATTTATAGTATATGAAGTTGAATACTAAATTCATAAGGGGAATATGTTCCTTATAACTTATAACTAAAAGTTGGTTATTTCATAAAGGAAAGAAGGCTAATTAACAAAGGCAGTGATATTCAGAAAGAGGAAATAAAGGTTTGAATCTGCAGAAACAGTTTCTTTCTATATGTCCAGATATGATATTAGTTATGTTTTATTCTTTTTGGAGATCTGAAAGCACATAAAATAAATATTTATGAACTATCAAAGATTTGCCTTTAAAATCATGTATAATTATCTTTATCTAATATTTCGAGAATTTGTTGATAATAGGAATTCATGTCATTTCAACGTTTAAAATACATTATTTAACAATTTTTAATCTTTTCTCACATTTGGCGAGAAACCATTATAAAATTTTGAGTGCTTAATGCGAATCTGAAAATCGTTTTTCTCCATTATATTCAATTCTTGAAAAATTCAGTTTTGAAACATGGTTCAACTATGAAAGTTAGGTAAATATTTCTTACAGAAAACATTCTGTAGTTGATGGCGTACTTAATGTCTCTGTTCATGTAGTTTTAGCATTATTTGCCTATAGTTTTAGTACCAAAGTTACTTAGCTGTAAACTTACTAATTATGCATTCCAAAGTTTCATCAGGATAAACAGAATTGTGAAATAATGCAAAATTTCACCCTTAATTGTCTACAGGGAGCTTAACATATCTCTATTTTTATTTTTTACACTTTAGAAGCAAATGTTTAAATCAATTCAGTTTGGATATTAAAATATGTAGTATTTTAAAACTTTGAATAAATATAGTCAAATTATTATTGATTTAAAAAATTTCATGAAACCTCTGTGACGCTACCTTGACGATTGAGGGTCTAAATTTAAAGTTTATTATCTTGCAGCATCTCTGATCTAAATGATTTGGCATGTTTCTGTTTGTAGATAGCTTTACTTAAGTCCTGGGGATATAAGGAGGTCACTTGCATTTCTAAAACACTTATGTGTGGTGATACCGGAATGGGTGGAATGGCAGAGGTGGACACTATTGTTCAAACTACATTGAGATTGCTTAACCCTTGGGACCCATACTCGCCACCAGATCTACGTCTCTAGCATCAGGAGAAAGAAACAAAATGTTCAACGAACCGTTATTATCGTACAGATTAAATGTGAAATATTTTATGGAGGAACTGAGGTATAGAGAGTCGATAATGTGTAATTACGATGAAATTCCAAATAGTTTATGCTCACAGTCGAGTTCAAGTCCAACGACAAGTTTTCACTTGTGCAACTACGCTTCTCTGAATACACTGTGGCCGCGGCAATTTTGTTGCTCAATTGAGATGTTTTTTGGAATATCTGCACCAAAGGGAGTAGACAAAGCAGAATCTATATGTCGAAGCGAAATGTAAAAATTGTAAAGAGATTCTGTTCACATATCGTTTCGAAGTTGATGAATCAAATAAAACTGTACATGTTTTTGTTAAATATATGGGTTAAATAATATCCGATGGTGTTTCTCTTCTAAACCAGTTACTCTATTCATCCTAATTTAACACGTGCACTGTCATCTTTTATTTTTACCCATATCTTGTCTTCATTGTTACAGCGTTTTGTTGAATGTAATGCGTTCTTTCATAAAATCTGAAAAAGATCATGCTTACGTGTTATGTGACGCCAATAGCGAACGTGTTAGGAAGTAAAACTCACATTTTTAAACATCAGAGAATAAAAATAATTATATTAGGCAACCGCGAAAGTTTGTGCCGCTGTTAGATTTCGTCATTATTAAATATCATTTCATTAAACTAGACAACAATTTAGAAAACATTTTTTCGCTAACAAAAGCAAATTTTTTTTGTAGAAGACAGCATGCAAAAGTTGTTATGTCCATTTATAAAAATAAGTGGAAAGTAAATACTTGTAAGCGTTTTATTTTCCAGGAGATATAAAGTTTTGGTTTAGCGAAAGAATTGGAGAGTCGGCATGGGTCGTGGTTTATTATTAAAATTCTTTATTAAAATTACTTAGAAATTATCTTATTAAAATTATTTAAAAATAATCTTATTAAAATTCATTTAATTATACATTATCGGTATAAGGGAAGTGCATTAAAATTCAGTCGCGTGCAGACTGGAGCGCGTACTGCGTGTACGCGCTCGCGTTTGTACGCGGCTTTACATAAATATCACAGTTTATAAATATTTGCTAAACAATATGCTAAGAAATAACGCGAGAGAAAGTGTTGGCAGTGTTGGCGCGTCACTCGAGGCCATGATCTTCGATTTCCTTGGATAACTTTCGACGTCGTTTGTTTCTAATTCTCGTGGGCAACCCATCCAGAAGGGTGCAGACGATTTCGGCTTTTTATGTGCGACTTTCATCCTTAAATCATCGAATTCCCAGAAACCTTTCCCTTTGAAGAAGTACGTTTTGCCTAAAAAAAGAAGAAACAAAACAAGTATTATATTCGTTTATTATCCAATTAATTTATTTTTAATCGAACGAAAGTTTGTTTGTTTTGAAAAATTGCTTACCATTCTTCCACTGGAATACAGCATCGATATCGCTTCCGACACCAGCGAATTTACTCATGTTTCTTGGATAATCCAGTTCTACCTTTTTCACAGATTCGTCGAACCTGTGCAAATGAAATTATAATTATAAAGTAGAATGAATGGAAACAATATTGGTTTAGAAATTATAATAATTAGCCTGCGGATCTTCGTGCAAAATAAAAATTGTTTTCGTTAATTGCAGGACATAGGAATCATATAGGAGTTTATTTATCTCCTTTACAATCTTACTAATAATAATTTGTAAACAAGGAGATACTCTCTGTTGGTACTCTCAAATTCTTTTAATCTTTCTCCTGTTTTAAATAACACCCACCAAATCCGCAGTCTAAGAATAATTTAATTTGCATTTAAGTTTAATTCTCGGGGGACTATAATGGTGCTGTAAAATATTATTCTTGTTTGATATTTGCAATCGTGTATGGTTACAACAATGGATTTCATTTGTAACTATTACTTTTCCAGTAAACTTTAACTGAATTTTTAGGATGATCCCAGATTTGATACCTCCAGTACATAGATCCATTGAAGAAGTAAGTTTTCTGATTGTATCCCCAAATCATTGCGCCATCGATTTTCTCTAATGACGGAGGAAGTCCCAGCGAAGTCAATGGTCTCGGATATCCAGGCTCCAGATTATTGGCGTTGAAAACGTAATAGTTTCTCCCGATGAAAAATACTATCTTCTTCTCTGGGTTCTCGTAAACTGCGTCCACGTGGTCGATCTCTTCAGGTAAATTGAACAAACGTGTGATTTCCGCTGGATAGCCTTCGTATAATCCGTGATCACCGATCCTCCAGAGATACTAAAAATATGTTATAAGACAATAATAAAATTACTTTCATTATCGTCGTTCAATCATATTCTTACGTGAATTTCTTATGAATTTTTAAATATTTTTATGTGAATTGTCCGAATTACAGTTGCTTTAAACGTAAGAAATAGAATTTTTACTTTGTTAAAATTGAAATATTTGAACAATCATGCTAAAAGTGATAAGAGGTCTGAAAAGTGACTTTTTTTGGTAGAAATACCATTAATGTAGCTAACATAAATTAAATAAAAAATGCACTTCTAGTACTTCTGGCATCTAAATTCATTTCTAAAATTCGCAAAACTTCAAAAGTTGCAGGTAGTTGCATTTAAAAAAAAGAATTTGCTCTTTATAATTGTTCAAGCTTTCTCAAAAATCCTTCTCAAAGTTTAAATTGATATAAATATTGCGCCGTTCGTACATGGATTAAATAACGCTTAGGGGGGCTAATTAAATAATGAAAATACGCCTATATAAGCGAAAACGAGGAACAACATTTTTTCGTTTGACGCCTCGTTTTCCAGAAAATCGAGTTTAAAGATCCGCCGAGTTTTAGTAGGTACACGCAGGAAGTAGAATAGGTTGATAATGATCAGACGCTTCCTATCTACTAGCACACGCATTCGCTGAACTTTCAAACTCGATTTTCTCGAAAATGAAGCTCCGTATGAAAAAATGTTACACCAAATATTTCTCGAATTTTCCAATGTAGAATCCTATCCTGCATATAAAATACCAATTCAAACCTGTTATTTCAAGCTCTATACTGAATTCTTAGAATAATTGGTGAATATCTGAATTGTGTCTTGACAGTCTTATCCTCGCGCGCATAATTATTTAAAGTGACTAATATTTTTGGATTCTGAAGCTTCGAAGGGTAGTCAAAAATATTTTCCAAATCTGAAACTTGGAAAATTCCGGAAAAGAATTTAATTAAAATTGAATAAAATTTAATTTCGTCCAGGCAAACCGGGTTTCCGGTCCATGGTGGGAAATGGACCGCAGGTAACACATAATTATCCAAGGTAGCTAATATTTTGGATTCTGAAGCTTCGAAGGGTAGTCAAAAATATTTTCCAAATCTGAAACTTGGAAAATTCCGGAAAAGAATTTAATTAAAATTGAATAAAATTTAATTTCGTCCAGGCAAACCGGGTTTCCGGTCCATGGTGGGAAATGGACCGCAGGTAACACATAATTATCCAAGGTAGCTAATATTTTTGGATTCTGAAGCTTCGAAGGGTAGTCAAAAATATTTTCCAAATCTGAAACTTGGAAAATTCCGGAAAAGAATTTAATTAAAATTGAATAAAATTTAATTAATTTCGTCTAGGCAAACCGGGTTTTCGGTCCATGGTGGGAAATGGACCGCAGGTAACACATAATTATCCAAGGTAGCTAATATTTTGGATTCTGAAGCTTCGAAGGGTAGTCAAAAATATTTTCCAAATCTGAAACTTGGAAAATTCCGGAAAAGAATTTAATTAAAATTGAATAAAATTTAATTTTGTCCAGGCAAACCGGGTTTCCGGTCCATGGTGGGAAATGGACCGCAGGTAACACATAATTATCCAAGGTAGCTAATATTTTGGATTCTGAAGCTTCGAAGGGTAGTCAAAAATATTTTCCAAATCTGAAACTTGGAAAATTCCGGAAAAGAATTTAATTAAAATTGAATAAAAATTAAATTTCGTCCAGGCAAACCGGGTTTCCGATCCGATCGCAGGTAACACAAAACTCACCCTGCCTTTAAACACGAAGGTCTCCCTGCGAATAATGCTGATCGCGTCATAGCTAGTGTCGCATTTATCCGGCACGTCGTCCCTCGGTGTTGGTGTCCATCGATACCTTGGCCTTTGCGTGTTCGTTGTGGCCCTCATGGTTGTGGTGGTTGTGGTGGTGGTGGTGGTGGTCGTTGTTGTGTGATGTCTGTGAGGTTTGTGAGGTCTCTGAGGTCGATCCTCCGGCCTTTCCGTTCTATAATCCGGCTTTTGAGGGTAGCGATCAGGGCGGCGAGGTCGGTCGTCGCTCGGGTAGTGATTCGGCCTTGTCGGTCTTGTTCTCCATGGTCTGTAGGTCGTGCCAACGCTTGTCGTTGTTGTTCGCGGTGTTGTAGGACGTTCCGGAGGCGGTGGACCACCTGGCAGATTGGCCCATAGTTTCTCCTCGGGAGCGCCTGGAACACGATCATGCGTCCTTCATTAACCCTACTTAGCCGAAGACTACGCCTACAAATTATTCATTCTTATAACTAGACTGCAGATTTTACGCATTTATCACAAAGCTCGATATGTACGCCATACTAAAAATTGCGTCTTCGTTAAAAATATGCATATTAATTATGATATACAAAAAAAAAAGAAAAAAAAATTGAATCGAATGGAATTGAAATTGTAAATTGATGGTAACATGAGACACCGCCATTACCGACACAGAGGATGCAGATGCACGACCAAAATAGGTTTGTCAATAACACAGAGCCCAAAATCGTTAATACTACCATAATTTTCTTCAAACTACTTTTCAGATGTGGGGAGAGTTAGGTACTTGCGCTCATTGCAATTTTTAAATTGGTTAACATCTTCGTTTATTCGTTTTTATTGTTGTGATTTCTGTCTTTGGTGTTTTTCCAAAAATTTTCTGCCCCTATGGCCCCTCCCTTAAAATCCCGCCACTGGTTAAATACCGTCGGGCGTTAGGCGACCTTCCCCCAGGTAAACGCTGAAATCCTGAAATGGATTTTTCCGCCTGTACCGCGAAAAAAAAAAGAAGAAACGGTTTCACCGCGACAACTCTCCTCGGTAAGTAGAAATTACACAAGTGAGAAGTCAGAGGGGCAGTAAACGTTATGCATAATACATCGCGGGGTGCAAAGTATACATCATGCGCATCCCCGTTATCTGCATTATTGCATTATTCAGGAACGTCGTGTGTCCCAGAATCGAATGATAATTAATATTCGCTGGAAACCCACCAATTAGCCGGTTCCGCAGCCAGCTGGAACCGGAAGGGAAAGAGGAAGAGACAGGTCAGAAGAACGGATAAACAGAGGGGCGCATACTAGATGCTGCGGCAGGGGTAGGAGGGGGGTTGCCCGGTCTAATCTCGTCCCTTAACCGCCGCGGCGCAATTAGAATGACGACTCTCGATAATTGCCAGTATCGTCGTCCTTGAATTTCGAGGAGCGGTTTTACCCACGCCGACGCCGACGCCGACGCCGACGCCGGAGATACTCGTTTAAGGAGACTCGTTCAAAGTAATTACCGCAATCACGACAAGCAGATTATGGAGTACCTTACGGCGGCGTTTCGGCAGCCCCCGACGACAGGGGTCGTTGCCACGGTCATTCTGTGAATCATTACTTAATTGACCGTTCTGTCACACTGTAGATTATTGTTAACCCCTTAGCACTCGAATGGAGCCTCTAATGCGTCACTAAAAATTGCTGTATCATTGCTCAAAATATTTTCTACATTACTAAATTTCTTTGTACAGCGTTTCAAATCATTCCATCATCGAATGGAGCCTCTAATGCGTCACTAAAAATTGCTGTATTATTGCTCAAATATTTTCTACATTACTGAACTTCTTTGTACAGCTATTTCTCGATATACGTCGCCGAGGCCTGGACGATAAACGTCGCGAAATTATTCCGCAATTATTCTGGCGCATTATCACAGTACCGCCGATGCACAGTGGTCCAGAAGCCCGGTTTTTGTGGCCAAAATTCAATTTTTCAAGGTTAATAGATTAAAAAATTTTTTTTTGCTATAAACTGATAACTCTTCAAAGCTCCTAAATCCAAAATATTATTGATTTTAGGTAATTGTATAATAAGATACGGCGTTCTAAAAACAAAATCATAAAATTGAGCATTCTATTAAACGTTTTAAATACCACTTATAGGATATCAGAAAACAAGTTATAATTATGATTTTTTATATGTTAGTAGATGTACTTTAAGTTCTAAATGCCATCATAAACATTTTTTAATCCATAAACAAATATTCCAAGTTTGTAACAATTTAAGCTTTAAGAAGGGTTTTAAAAAAATGCCCGGGTTTTAAATGTCTAGCAAGTGCTAGACTTTGGACTTATTTTTTACGAAAGTTTAAACATTTGTTAAAAAGAATATGCAAAGTTTAGCTGCGCCCACTTGCGACTTTTAACTCTGTATTAATTTTAATAAAGGCGTCCGAGGTATTTTGACCTGAACCCGCCTTATCTGTTTCGGCGTCTGTGGACCATAACTGTGATGTTTTCTTAAAGGGAACCTTATCTTTTGTTACTATTATGTATCGCAGACACTTTGGAACATTGTCGTAGACAGATTCGAAGAGGTTTTCTCAATATTATTTATTTAGTGTATTTATTTAGGGTATAGTAACATTTTAAACATTCTATATAACAATGTCGAAAAGATTTTTAAGTATGTTTCATTTTTCTTAGTGTATTAGACAGTAGCGTTCATAAAAACTTACTAACTTTAATTTTTTAGATGAGTATCGCTTCAAAAATGAAGAACTGTTCAGTGTGTGGCTCAATGAAAGTGATTTAAATAGAAAGACAATTGCAGAGTGACCTGTTTTATTTTTAATGCGATGGAAGTTGACATTTCTGAGGAATATAGGAAGTCTGTTAAAGAGAAAACTATATTTAGACATCTGAATAACTTTGACTTAGATATGGAAGAAATATAGGTGAATATTACAGTCTTTTTTTAAATCATAAAAAATTCTATTACTATTGTTATTTCTTTTTTTTCTATAGGTTATACTAATTTAAAACATGGCATTAAGTATCTCAATGATATTGTTCTATGAAAATGATGAAAAACATCGATTTACAAAATTTTTTAATCGGGCCACGAAATACCGCCCTCTAGATCGCCATAATAACCCTGCCGTAAAAATTTTTTAATTTTTAATGTCAGATTCGTTATCAGCGACTCCAAAAACTCCTAATTACCAACTTTCAGAAAATTATGGCAACATTTTGAATTTTGGCCACAAAAACCGGGCTTCTGGACCACTGTGCGATGGAAAGAAGAGGATATGAAAAAAATAATTTGTTCGGAACGTAACAGTAGATTTATTTAAAAAATTCAGGAATGTAAATGCATTATTCTAGCATCGATGTTATTAACCCCTTGTACTACGATTTATTTCACGGTTTCAGTGATTAGAACTTTTTTGTAATTTATAATTTCCTAAAAAAAAGGAGATAATTTATATCTATTGTATGCCTATATGTTCTCCGATAGTTGTATATTGTCAACGCCAAAATAGAATTTTATTTCGGTTTAAGGAAAATTAATAAGAAACATATTTATTAGATCCTGTTCAACATCTTCATCACGAGTCTGACTCGATATCGTAGGGCAAGGGGTTAGAGAATGTAAAAAATTGTTACTTGATCGCTGTTTCTCGCGAATAATTTAGAAAATCTGTATAATGTTTGACGAGCCGAAATGCGAGTGAAGAAATACTGATTATTTTGCATATATTAATCTTTCCAGGTCCAGCAAGCACAAGACCGTCTATCTCGACCGTCCTTCACTTTGATCGTTTTATTATCCGATGTTCACACCTAAGTACTTCGTGTCGTTTCCCTAGCCCAATGGCGGCGTACGCGAATGACAGAGTGACTTACAATTAAGTGACACTCTCCGCGATGCTAATGCATTTTTAACGTAGCTGCCGACTCGGCAGTTCGAAGGCGGAAGTCTGACGAGGGAGCGTAAAATAGTCGATTCGTAAAATTTCAACGTTACTTTGCTTGCGATCAAATTTTCCGTTTCGAAACCACCATCGAAGAAAAATCGAAACTCTTCGCAACGAGTTTTTGGAGATGTTCGAATTTGCAACAATTCTGAGGAAAAATGTGTCCTCAGTTTCCTCGAATGATTTCCAAAATCAGTTCAGGCTTACGGTTGTACTATTTGTTTTAACGAAATTATCACAATTTAAACATCGACAAATTTCGAGAATCGGAGTGTAAGTACTTTTTGAATCCACTGTGGATGTAGTCACGCTTTCTTGTTAAAATTGTTATTGAAAAATTTGTAAAAACAACAGTAGCGTTATCTGTAAAAATATTAGGTATTAAGTTTGGTAATTTTTCAGTACTAAAAAATTATATGAAAAACGTCTTGTTTTATTGCTTGGGACCTGAGGGATGAAATGGTAGGAAAAATTCATACTTTTTCTGCAGAAATTGCAAGAAAGAGAGAGAGAGAAAAAGCGTAGAAGTTATGCGCTTAGCCGTCTCCGGATTCATCAATAATTGCAGCTCCTTCGACACCGCTGGGGAGTGATATTCTTTTTCCACGGACTCCGAATGGATTTTTCCTGCCGTAGAAACGCAAATACGTACGGCGATTCCAGAAGCGAGGCAACGTTTTTCTTCGTGCAATTTGCATCAACACGACGAGCACGGAGTTTGCTGTCGGCTAAGAAACTGCTATCAAGGTAGTTGAGAAAGAACGATGGAAATTGCATCGTTCAGAAGACAAGCCGGGGAAACGGAATTTTGCCTAACTGTTTCGGCGCAAACACACACGCGAGGCTGCGCCTTGAATAAATAAGCCGCGCCGATCGAAAGTTTAAATGGATTCGGGTCGATAGCGCTTTTCGATAAGCGTAAGAGAATCAAATTCAACTCCTATGTATCAACGAAAGAAACGCACGCACACCGAAATTTTGGGAACTCGTATTTTAGAACACTTGTGCCGTCCAAAAATTGTGTATTTGGCAAAAATTATTCGATCGAATCGAGTGTCTACCATTGCAACTATTCATTTTTCAACTATAATAGCAAACGCGCTGATAAAACATACTAGCAGAAAATAATAATACAACAATTAACCCCTTGCACTATTATTTAGTTTGTGATTATAATGATTAGAAATTCTTCATCGTTCACAATTTCATAGAACAAGAAAGATAGTTTATATTTATCGTATGCCTATCTTTTCTCCAAAGGATATATGAGCCGTTTATTTTGAAAGTGGCCTAACTCCGTTTTTCAGTTTTTTCCGGTTATCATGGTTACGTGTACAACTTTATGTTATTTATCAGTAAAGCATTTCAGGTTGCTTATAATCCGAGCAAATACGATAATTCTTGACACATAAGTTTTCAGAGTTAGTTTAATAATCGAACCGTGTAGTTTGAAAGTGGCCTAACTCCATTTATACTTAAATAATCAAGATAATGTTTACATGTACGTTTGGGATGAAACTATTGCATCCAGAGGTGCTCAAGAAATTGTTTCATGCATCCTAAAACATATTAAAAATTTAAAAAGTGAAAGACACATTATAGCTTACAGTGACATGTGCACCGGGCAAAATAGAAACATTAAAATAGCTTTAATGTGGTTAAAAATTGTCCAATCTTTGGAAAATAATGTAGAAATCATAGATCACAAATTTTTAATATCAGGACATTCGTTTTTACCAAATGATAGAGATTTTGGCGTGGTAGAAATGTCATTAAAAAAAAATAATTTACTGTTCGTTCCCCAAGATTATTACAAGATTATGAAAAAGTGTCGGAAAGGTAATAATTTTATTGTAAATGAAATGAGACACGAAGATTTTGTATCAACAAAATTATTAGAAGTTGCAATTTTTAAAAGAGTAAAAAATTCTAATGGAGAATCAATAAACTGGCTAAAAATATGTTGGATGCGCTTTGTCAGAAATGAACCGTATAAAATTTTCTATAAGACATCAATGAATAAGAATGAAAATTTTAAAGTCCTGAATTTATTACCACGTCGGGGTAGACCAAAAAAGTTCGAAAATATTGTATTGACACCACTGTATAAAAATATCAGACAAATTACAACAACAAAATTCAAGGACATGATGGACCTATTACGATATATACCACCGGAACATCATGATTACTTCAAATCCCTTTTACACGCACAAAATGTAGATGAGTAGTAAATTGTTTTGTAATAAATTTATGTTTGTAATTTTGCACGTTATGTAGTTAATTGAATCGCATAAATTATGTTCCTGAAGTGTTTTAAGGATATGTAAAATAAATTCAGTATTGTTTTTTTTCAATTTGAAGCATCTTAAATTATGTTGAATGGACTTGGGCACCTTCAAATTTTATAATGAATCTGGTTGTTAATTTTGAAAGTGGCCTAACTCCATTCTTGATAAGAAAACGCATATTATTCACTTAATAATATTGCCACTATTTTAATAGGAACTATAAATTTAACACCCTTAGATACACTTAAGCAGTGCGACTCATTAATGTCCTATACGTATATTTTTAAATTCATTGAAACGCAAACCCTTAAATATCTCGATTTTAAGATAAATGGACTTAGGCCACTTTCAAAATAAACGGCTCATATATCAACTATAAGAAAGTAAATTTTTATTTCGGTTTAAAGAAACTTAATAACATACATACTTATTAGACTCTGTTCAGAATCCTCATCACGAGTCTGACTCGTTATTGTAGGGCAAGGGGTTAATACGTTTTCTTTTGCCACAATATAATACTTTAATCACCCATTGGATAGTTTCTAATCAGGCAAATGGTTTTTTTTTAACACTAGATTTACGGAGCACTAAAAGTGACTATTTCGCATTAACGTATAACAAGAACGTGCTACCCACATTTTTATCAATATTTTAAAAATAATATGTACCCAAAGAAATAAATTTGCTAAATAATTTCTCACGTATGCATCCTCAGGTGAACCTAGTGTTAAATAAACGAAATCTTGACAAATAACGGGGCATCATTGCTATTTGACTAATCAATCGTGCACATTACAAAAAGCAGAAGAAAATTAGTTGATACTCTGTGAAAGGTATCGGGTGTCTAAATATGAATTTCTAATCGAAATTTTTTCAACATTCTGTCAACTGGATAAAAACAAATTGATTCGCGACAACGAAATTGATGGTCTTCGATTTGAATTGTTGTTCATTTAATTATAAACAAATCATCCGGCCGAGTGGTTCGCAGATAGCTATCGTGAATCAGCAGCGGTTATCGCGCGATCAGATTCTTCGAAGTTGTTTGTTTCAACTTCCAGCGCTTTCTTATCTCGCGAGAAATTTCGCGTGGTCCACAAACGAGATCTTTGTGTTTCAGTTTATGTACTAGCCACCACGTGCCGGGATCCTTAAAGTTTCAGCGATAGGAAAAACGTTGAGCGCGCGGCGGAGTTGGAAGGAGAACCGAGGAAAGCCGTGTCGGGAAAGGAAGAACGTAAAACGCGATAGAAAAAAGGAAAAAGGAAAACAGAGATATAAACACGGAGGCACATACACACACACACACACACGCACACGCACACAGGAACGCGGCACCGGTAAAACTCGAGTGGAAGTTTCGATTAAACAGGACGCCGTCGTGCGGGAAAGAATATTCCGGGAAAAAGACTTTGGTTGGTCCTGCAAGAAAGACTAATCGGAAAAATGCGTAATTAAGACATACGCGTTGTGAATATTTATAAACTACAAACACGAACGACATTTTCTAACGTCTTCTTCCGGAGAAAAATTGAGTTTGAACATTCGTCAAAGTACTAGAGATAAGAGCCAAGACTCCGTAGATTGGCGATAAGGTAGAGTGACCACGTTACCGACAAAAATACACGAAAAATACAAGAAATTTCAATAAAAAATACAAGAAAAATAAATACACGAATAAATAAAATCCGCAATCTACGTAAGACACATTGTTCGATAGAGATTTTCAACAAACGTTGATTTAGCATATTAAGCGACAGATTTGCAGACGCGCGTAAGTAGAATTTTTATTGGTCGACCCAATTCGAAATAACCTACTGTGAATAAATTACGTTATGAATTTTTTAGAGCGTTATCTCGCAAATGTAAAACGCTTTCAGTTCAATGAAGCTTCACTTTTCTTTCACGAAGAACTAAAAAATTTTAATTTTAAATAACGATCCGCCCGCAGTAACCCAGTTCCACGCAGTTTGTGATCGTTTTAATTAATTCGGCTCAATACGTCATAACGAGTACATCACCTTCATAAACGACCATCCCTGGCCGATATTCGGAAGACTTTAATCTGTTTTCGCTAGACATTTGCGGCGAGTTAAAATTCGGAAACGCTCACATTGGAAACACAACAATCGGAAAACATAGTGATTGGAAACAATCCATTGTTATTATAAAACGAAATCAGTCAACGCCTGTCAACTACATTTGTCAAAAACGTTAATAAAAAAGCTATTAATTGTTCCATGCATCGTTTGTTATATGAAAATACATTTTTTAATGTATTCGATATCTCTGGTGAAACCATCTGTGCTAATTGACTACGGTGGTCCACATAACAAGCGAACAATCGATGTTTTCGAAAGCCAAAACTTTTTAAAAATTAATTTACGGAAACAAATATCGAGTATTCGTTTCCAAAGCTCTTTCAAGTTGAAAATAAATTAGAAACTTCATTGCATTTTATTAGCATTCTCGCATCGATCAATTTTACATTTTAATTGCGTGAAATAAATTTACATTTTAAATAATGAAATTTGTCAAATAAAAAATGTACACTTCAAAACTTCGAACTCGTTGAAAATGTGAAATGGCAGTTTGCGAATTGTAACGTTTTTTCACATAACGGAACTCGTTAACCGAAAAGCAGTCTAATTACAATTTGCAGAAGTAGATAAACATTGACCTACATTTTCACAACGAAAATAAACGGCGCGAACGGATTACAAGATTAAACGTTTCATTAAAATTAAAGGTACAAAATTGAACAGTATAATATTTGTGCAGCGACAGGCGACGATCGTCCGACGAATAAATAACATTTCACAATTCAAATAACCGACGCTGGCAAATTACAAGATTAAGGATTGAACGGCAACTAACCTAAACACCGAAACTTTTGTCCAATTATAGAGACAGCGGAAAAGGCGAAATCTGGAGATAACCAGAGGTTTAATTAACGGAATAAGTTTTATCTATCAAAAAATTGGAATTTAACAAACTGTTATTCAACTAATAATTATCGTTTCAATTATTATTTTCCTCGGATAACAGTGTGCCCTCTTATCTGTTAGAAAATGGTCACCAATTTAACAAAACAAAAATGCATTATAATAACGTACGTAATTATAATCAAAATAACTTTGTATGTAACAATAGTTTGTTTGGCGTAAAAGTGCTTGGAGAATAATATAAGGAGAAATCAGTGTACACTGTTACAAGGGTAATACAACCAATGAGTTCTATATTTTATTATGCCTACCGCATAATTAGTGGTACACTTACAATAATTGAATCACCCTGTAGATATTAGTGGCAAGAGACATTGTGTTTCCCGATAAACGCGTGGACTTCGAGCGACGCGGCGTGAATCGTCTTATTTTCTCTAACGATTGAAGAACACATTTCTTTTCAATGTGTAACGCACATGTGACGCGCGAAGAAGAGATCAAGGCAGTGGGATTCATAAAATATGAACGGCATCTGGAAGGTATCAGTGGAGATGAAATTTCGCAGATACCGAGCTAAGCACAGCCGCCCTGTCAGATAAGGACGAAAGGTTGGTAAGCCGCAAAAAGGAAACCTGAAAATATTCGCCGAGCAACAGAAATTCTTGTTTGCGTGGAGAATGTGTATCAGATATCGAGAAGATGCTCAATAGGCGGAAGAAACGAAGGAGAAATGTTTCATGACATCGTAATCGAGAAGAAAATCTGAAAATATTCACCCAGAAACAAACATTCTTGTTAGTTAAAAAATTCTCGTTAGTTAAGTCGAGTTAAAAAATTTCTTTGTTAAAAATTGTTCTCATTCTTAACTATACTAGGGCTGTTACTTTTCCGAAGCTTCGACACTTCGAAGCTTCGATTAGTTTCCAGTTAACGGATAAAAGGAATAAATTTTCATAATTTGTTTCTATATTCACCACCTAAACTATTTCAATAATTTATTGTTAACGTAATATATTTATAACTTGAATTATCCTTTCGATAGTTCACTGATAAAATAATTGTTTAAATAAATAAATTTTTACAATTTGTTTCTATATTCATTATTTGAATTGTTATTTCAATTATTTATTGTTAAAATAATGGTTTAAATGAATAAATTTTCAAATTTTGTTTCTACATACATTATGTGAATTATTTCAATATTTCATTGTTAAAATAATTATTTAAAGAATGTACAAGTATTTACATAATGAATATAGAAACACATTTCTATAGATTATAAAAATTTCCGTAGATTATAAATTTTTATACTCTATAGAAATGTGTTCCTATATTAATTATGTAAATACGTGTACATTGTCTAAACAGTTATTTGAACAATAAATTATTGAAATAATTCAAATAATGAATATAGAAACATATTGTGAAAATTTATTTATTTAATAAATTATTTTAACAATAAATAATTGAAATAACAATTCAAATAATGAATATAGAAACAAATTATAAACTTTATTTATTTAAACAGTTATTTTAACAATGTGCTATCGAAAGGATAATTCAAATTATAAATATATTATCTTAACAATAAATTATTGAAATAATTCAGATGGTGAATATAGAAACATATTATGAAAATTTATTCGTTTTATCCGTTAACTGGAAACGAATCGAAGGTTCGAAGTTTCGAAGGATCGAAGGTTCGAAGGTTCGAAGGTTCGATTTTCATCACCTTCGAATTTTCTGCAATCGAAGCTTCGAAGCTTCGAAATCTTCGACCTTCGAAGCAAAGTAACAGCCCTAAACTATACTGAAGAAAAGTGATGCAGTTCGTTTAATTTCTAATGACATCGTAATCGAGAAGAAAATCTGAAAATATTCACCCAGAAACAAACATTCTTGTTAGTTAAAAAATTCTCGTTAGTTAAGTCGAGTTAAAAAATTTCTTTGTTAAAAATTGTTCTCATTCTTAACTATACTGAAGAAAAGTGATGCAGTTCGTTTAATTTCCATGCTCCGTTCAGCTTGCTTTATTAGTTGCAGAATAAAGCGTGTTATAAAGTTTGAATCGCATTTCACTTGTTTCACGTTGGCTCGATCGTTTTAATCCGCGTTTATACGTTACGGAAAATATTTGAACATGTTACGTCGAGGGAAATATATGTGGATTTGTCACGGGAGGAATTTTTGCTGCAGGGTACAGCATGATTGCCGCGTATTTTCCAGTTAGATGCGAACGTTTACATAATATCATTGTTTGCAACACTCAACTGGGACGCCCACACGCAAACACAAAACTGTGTAACGAAGTTAAATGGAAACGGGCCGAGCGGTAGCTTAATAGTAAACAAATATCAGCTTTTCAACTTTGACTGTACGTTTCAATTACGAGATTTGCACAAAGGGATATAACTCTGATTATTAAGTGAATAAACGGCGACTGTTGCATTGTGTACTCGAAACCATTTTAAATTCTTTGAAGGGAATAATCATCGAAATTACAGGCACTCTAAAATCAATATTTGATAGTAATTTTATTTTACTTTCGTAAAAGTTGATGAAATAAATTTTCTCCATTATGTTTTCTATTATAAAACAATATAAAAAAAAATTTGTATACAGATTTCTGGAACGCTTTTCTGGTATGCGGAGCGAGCTTACTAGAAATTTTTCAAAAATTTTCTGGCCGAAGTTTCCGCAGAATTTCGTTTTTTCTCATATTGTTTTTAACGTAATGAAACCACGGACGCAGGAAATAAAATTTTATTTTATGTTCCACATACGAATACTAATCCTACATTATAAAATACTAATGTAAAGTGTACTTACTTCTGAATCTTCTGTACCTCCGTCGGATCCACAGCACACAATTATTAACAACAATCACTAAACAACACACAGAACACACACAAACACAACAAATTTTATAAAATCGTGACAGACGAGAAGATGTCACTCCGACCACGAACAAAATAATACTGCGATTTTAACAATGATCCCTTCCACGGAGGTGGAAGGGGTCAGGTTATCCTAGGCAGGTTAGACGCTGAGGGTCTATAAAAACTAGATACAAAACCAAGGTAAACAAATTATGTCGGGGCGCCGACCCTATTTCCCGGAATTCCTTGTTGTCGTATCACTCGTCCGTGGGAGGGGGACGGTTAAAATCGCAGAATTATTTTATTCGTGGTCGGAGTAACATCTTCTCGTCTGCTGTCACGATTTCGTTAAGTGTGTTGTGTGTAGTGATTGTTGTTCAATTATTCGGACCTACAGTGACTCGCAATAATATTCGGACGCTTTTAAAAATCGTATAACTTTGTTAATATTGAACCATACGACTTGGATTTTTTTTTTAAGTGAGCACAATTGATTTGGCATATAAAATGAAAAGAATTTTTTACAAAAATTGCAATTGGTCGAAATTGCAGAGAAAATACTAAAAGTTGTATTTTTCAACTTTTTTATGCGTGCTTATATTAAAAATTTAAAAAGTACGTTTGGTACATCTGTATCAATTATACATATTCTGAACATTTCATCTAAATCGGTAAACGTTGCACTGAGCTACAAACGTTTAACGATGAAAACTTAAGCGCGAAAGTCGCAGAATTTTGACCTTGTCAGGGAATTTCGCCCTTATGTGATCATTTTGGAACATCTGCAGCTCATTGCAACGTTGACCGATTTTGATGAAATTCTCAGAATATGTATAATTGATACAGATGTACCAAACGTACTTTTTAAATTTTTAATATAAGCACGCATAAAAAAGTTGAAAAATACAACTTTTAGTATTTTCTCTGCAATTTCGACCAATTGCAATTTTTGTAAAAAATTCTTTTCATTTTGTATGCCAAATCAATAGTGCTCACTTAAAAAAAAATCCAAGTCGTATGGTTCAATATTAACAAAGTTATACGATTTTTAAAAGCGTCCGAATATTATTGCGAGTCACTGTACTCTCGTGAGTCAATAAATGTGTGCTGTGGATCCGACGGAGGTACAGAAGATTCAGAAGTAAGTACACTTTACATTAGTATTTTATAATGTAGTTTGTAGTACATTAGTATTATATTTTATTATTCGTATGTAGAATATTGGATGCAAGGTTTTCTTTCATATTTTGCAACTTCAATGACCCTTTAACACTAGATTCGCAAAGCACTAAAACTGACCACTTAACATTATTTTACAAAAATAACAAGAACGTGTCTATCCACATTTGTATCAATTCTTTAAATAATATATACCCAAAAAAATAATTTTGTTGAATAATTCCCCGCGGATACGTCTTCGCAATGTCAATAATTGTAAATTATTGCCCCGTGCAACATCTAACTTATTACTAAATTATTACATCTAACCCACACCTACTCCGATCACTTTTTGAGATGTTAAAACTTTTTTGCGAATATCTCGGAAACTAAAGTTGGGCGGCGGTAACATGTATGGGAAAAAGTTGTTCAGAATGATGACCTTGACAACATATTTCAAGGTCATGAAAATCGGTGAGGAAGCCCGTAATGTAAATAATTACCAAAATATCTTTACTTTAAAATAAAAATCGCTGAAAATGACACATTCTTGTTGTTTCGATAGTGTAACGTAAAACGGTGAGTTGTAATGCTGCGTGAGCCTAGTGTTGTAGTTATTGTTATGCAATCGGACATTCATGTGCAACGAGTGAATCGAGAAAATCGGCGCGCGGCGGTCGGCGTGTCAATGATGCGGACGAAAAGGGAAAAGGGAAATGAAAATGAATAAAGAAAAGCCGGCGGGGAACGAAGAGCAAAGGGAGAAAATCACGTGGAGGAATATAATCGTGGGTGGTGGAGGGTGGTCGGGGGATGGTGGGGGGACGAAAGGAAAACAAAGTAGCCTCTGCGGGGGTGGGGGGAGGGTTGGGGGGAGCACGCCCGGGCAAAATGAGTCGAGGGCAAAGAGAAAGCGAAGGGATAGAGCCAATGGCGGGGCAAAAACAGAGGGGAGTTGGACGCGCGTGTGCGATTCTTTGGGATCTGCGAGGCTTTTTCGGAACGCTAAATCATTCGAATATACGGGTCGACATCCTGCAGGAAGCAAAGGGAAGGGGCCGGGGTCTCCCGCGTGTCTGTATATTTTATTCACGTTCCATTTCGCCCTGTTGTTATACTAACCGCGCGGTGACGTCTTCCTGCGCGCCGCCGCGATTATCCTACGAAATTGTTTTTCCGATTTATCGTGAAATTCGTCGGCCGGTCATATATTTTTCAAACTTCAATTACCCGCGGCCGGGGGGCGCGTTCGTGCCGTCAGATTTGCGTGCAAAGCGACCCGCGTTTCTGCCTCCTCTGCCACGCGAAACCGCCCGAGAAAACCAATCGTTCCGTCGACACGATCTTACTAATTCAATTGCACCGGCAACTTTATGCGGACACCCCAGAGAAACGCCGTCACCTGTCCTGTGTACAGGGTGTTTTCGAAATCGCGATATAATGGATTTATTACTCCTGGCAGAAAGCATTCGATCAAAATTGCGAATACGACTGTTGAACGAATTATTTGAAAACTCGTCAAATGGACCGTTTATTCTGAAAGCGGTGCGAGTCAATTTTCTTTTTAAACGACATCACAAAATTTGTATTTTTTTTTATCAACAAAGATGGAGTTGCACCATAAACGTCAAAGCTTATTGAATGGACCGTTTATTTTGAAAGTGGTGTAAGTTCATTTTCTTCAAAACAATGAGCTGTCGCGTAATTTGTATATTTGTATTTTTTTAATCAACAAAAAATGGAGTTGCATCATAAACATGAAAAACATATCAATCGGACCGTTTATTTTGAAAGTTTTATAAGTTCATTTCTTTTTTTCTTTAATGAGATATCACATAATTTGTAGATTTGTATTTTTTCTTTGTTATCAACAAAAAATGGACGCAAAATAAACGGTCGAAATGTTCTGCCGGAAGAATTCACTGGAGAAAAAAAATGATGGTACTTGTGCCTTCATAGTGGCCGATAAAGCGATTGTAAAATGTCTGTAGATGGTCCGCAAGAGGGTAGGAAGCACGACAGGAGGAGGGTGATATGAATTATCTCTCTCGTGTCAGTGCGCGCGAACGCGCCGGGGGGGGAGTGTTGTAATAACTACTTTCGAACGTAATTATCGGACGTGTAAAGTCACTCACCGTACATCTGCTGAATCCCGTGTCTGTCGTCCTCCGGCAGCTCGTAATTAGAGCTCAATCCTTGGTACCACGGGTACATCAGTGCTCCAGGAACCGAGCTGTGCGCCAGGCCGAGAGAGTGGCCAAACTCGTGCGCGGCCACCGCGAAAAGGCTGGTCCCTGAAAGCGAAAAGAAACGTTCGAGATCCGGCGTCTTAGCCCCTTTCCTCCTCCCACGCGGCCACATTCATTCTTGGCCTCCTCTCGCACTCGCGCGTTTTCATTCGCGTGATCTCCGGCTCTCCTTCCGGGATTCTTTCTCGGAGAATGAAAGGAGTTTCAGTAAATACGTCGGACCAGACTGAGGATCTTCCTCGGCCTGAAAGGGGAAAATAGAAGGCGCGAAAGGTAGGACGACGTCGAGACCCCCTTCAGAACCCGAGGCTGCTCGAGTTGCCGCTCGAGTCGCCACTCTACCGTACATTCAATGCTCCGCGGTTTTCCTACGAATTATTAATGAGTTTACCGAGACACATAGCGCACTACAAACGCCAACCGCTTCTTCTTGCAACAGAAACGGCCCCAGCAACAACTGCCAATTTTAACACTAGGTTCACAGGACCCGTAAAAATAACAGGTTCTAATATTCTACGATCATTGAGATTCTGAATAGATATATTTAAAAATGGCTAAAAACTTATTTTTATAAAGTTCATATACTAATAAATATTCTTATTACATTATTTACATAATGTAAAATACTCACTTTTAGTCCTCCGTGATAGGAGTAGATTAAGTTATGCATTTTATATTTATTTTATTGTATTTTATTTTATGTCTATTATCTCTCTCTCTCTCTCTCTCTCTCTCTCTCTCTCTCTCTCTCTTTCTTTACTGATTAATTTAGTTTTGCGTTTACTCGTAGTTTATTTGTAAGTTTATTTTTATTTTTATTTTTTTTGGATAAGGTGTAATTGTTATTGTTTTCATTTAAATATAAAAATCGAAGCCCGTTCCATTTTTATGACATTGGCGGTATGTACTAAAAGAACAAAATTAAAATTATATTGGGTTGGCAACTAAGTAATTGCCGATTTGTTCAATGAAATAAAACAGTTTTTTGTTTTACTTGGAATGAACTTTAATCTATGATGTATTTTCCATTTTGTTCGATGACCTTTTGCCATCTTTCTGACAACTTGAAAATTCCACGCTCGTAGAAAGTCTGATCCTTTTCGGCCAAAAACTGAGTCATGTTATAGTTTCATCTATAACTGAAATCGGCAATTACTTAGTTGCCAACCCAATATATATTCGTTTTATTCAGCGTCCCAAAAATGAGACATTGGCGGATAATGATTTTATTGGCAGATTTTTTATTTTACTGTTACTGAAATTCTAAAGATGCTTTCGTGGGAAATGATTAAATAAATATATTTAGTAGCGCAGGTATTGCAACTCGAGCCGCACAGAATCGAAATAAATTCAATCTAGTTATTTTTATAAGGCAACAGGAAAATTTCGATAGGACTGTGTACAGTGAATTCTCGATATATGTCAACAACACGGGTCTTTCCGGCGTCTTGTATCGTCCAGGAGATATGCCTCAGTTATGTTTATACTCTAGCTTCGAGTATACCCCGCGGTAGTGGGGATACCCAGATAGCACAGAGACGTCTTAAAGACGTCTTTAAGACGTCTGTCAAAGACGTTCAGACGTCTATTAGACGTCTGAATGTCCTACGAACGGCTTACGAACGGCTTCTGAACGTCTCTGGAACGTCTTTGTGAAAAAACTGTACGTCTTAAAGACGTCTTTAAGACGTCCGTTCGACGTCTTTAAGACGTCCGTTAGACGTCTTTAAGACGTCTCGAACAGACGTCTTTAAGACGTCTCGAAACAGACGTATTCAAGACGTCCCGAAACAGACCCCTAGTACCACAAAAATATTAGATAGATATGTTTGTCAAATATTGGAAAAATATTTTTTAAGCCACATTTTTTCTTCCGAGAAAAATATTGAATTTGAATATTGTATATATGTACAAGAAATATAAATTGAATGTTTGTTATAACAAAAAAACTAAATAAATAAAAAAAAAAAATTAAAAAATTGTTTTTCAGCATATCCGCGAACATTAACATTTTATGCTTTATTTATTTATTTATTTTATTTATTTATTTATTTATAAATAAAAAAAATAAATTAAAAGAATGTTTTTCAGCATATCCGCGAACATTAAAATTTTATGCTTTATTTATTTATTTATTTAATTTATTTATTTATTTATAAATAAAAAAAATAAATTAAAAGAATGTTTTTCAGCATATCCGCGAACATTAACATTTTATGCTTTATTTATTTATTTAACTTATTTATTTATTTATCTATTTATTTTGATATATTATTTTGGATTTTGGATTTGTGATATATAATGTATAGTTTTATTATTAAACAATATTTATTGCTAAATTCTATTGCGAATATATATGTAATATATTATAATAGTACTAAATTAACAATTTAGTTATTTAACTTTCCTAAATAAATAAACGTCTATTCGAAGGATGGAAGACTGCGTTATATTGTGTTGCGTGTGTACAGTTTGTAAAGCTTTTCTCTAGCAGTTTAGAATGACTGAAACGTCAAGAAATGAAACGTCTTAAAAACGACTCGTAAAAGACGTCTTAAAGACGTCTGAAATGAGACGTAAAAACGACGTCTTTTACGAGACGTCTTTAAGACGTCTTAAAGACGTCTTTTCAGGACGTAAGACGTTCAGACCAAAAATGGACGTAAAACAGACGTCTTTAAGCCGTCCAGTGCTATCTGGGTAACTCCGCGACGTTTATCATCTAGGCCTTGGTGACATATATAGAGAAATCACCGCATAAGTTTCGCAATTGAAGGGAGCAAGACGAGAGAAAAAAAATAAACGCGTGAAAAACCACGCGCGACAGAAGTGAAACTACTTGCAGTCTAGTAATGTTTAGAAGTAAATTAAGATTGGAAATGGTATATGAAGTGAAAACAAGATCAAGAACAACTAATACAAAAAAAAAATCATAGAAAAAGTTTCATATCAAAAATAATGAACGATCAAAATTTGTGATACAAAGAAGGAGAGCGTATGGGAAATGCTATGAACTATGTCTCTTTCTTTCCCATACGCTCTCCTTCTTTGTGTCACAAATTTTGATCGTTCATTATTTTTGAAATGAAACTTTTTCTATGATTTTTTTTTGATCTTGTTTATTTTTTGTATTAGTTGTTCCTGATCTTGTTGTCGCTTCATATACCATTTCCAATCTTAATTTACTTCTAAACATTACTAGACTGCAAGTAGTTTCACTTCTGTCGCGCGTGGTTTTTCACGCGTTTATTATTTTTTATCTTTGGAGATATCTGCAACCCGTTGTACATGCCACAATAATCAATAATGTTCAAGAAGTCTGGAATCACATAAAATTAGTGGAAACGTATGTATGTAAATAGATGCATGTGCTGTCATAACATAAGCAAGTATTTCTAACCTTCTCGTTTGATCCTACTACCGTAATTTTTACTAAAATCCTATCGCTGCAGCATTTTATTCATTGCTATATATACCAAAAATGTTCTATAATATTCTAATATCGTTGGTTGTCCAAACGGTTGAGGAGTTGGACTACCAAGCGGTAGACCGGGGTTCGAATCTCCGTTTAAAATTTCGCGCCACTTTCCGACTTCCGTAACATCGTTTCCGTCACATCGTTTCCGTCACATCAGAAAATCGTAACCCTCAGCAAAGAAGTTTCACTTCAAAAACGAAAGTGAAAAAGTAAGGAGCAGACTATTGTGCACCGTCAGACATAAATCATTACCGAAGTCATTCGTAGGGAGGCTTACCGTGGGGCATCATCATCGACGGGATCTTCCGGGGAAGTTTCCTCGTTACGAACTTTCGCCGTCGCGATACTTTGGCATTTCGACGTTAACAGCAGCCGGCTGCAATATACCGGAGTCAAGTGCTCTTAATCAAAAGCCCGCTCGAGGACGAGCACGGAAATAAGTGGAACGAATTACGGTTGTCCTCGAATGGCACTTCAGATTGGCCCGACTCGATATCCGGGCAAGTTCTTTGCAAACTTACAAGATTGCCCGATACTTTTCGCAGTTGAAGAGTCTAGTGTCTCGCGATTAGTGCAGTGGTTACTCACGGATAGCGGGCAGGTAGCTCTGTAAACGTTTTGCGACAACGATTCGTGTCTAGATTCGTGAATAAATTTTTCACAAGTAGCGTACACATCTCCGACGCATATATCGAAGCATTACCGTACCTTCGTATGGTATCGTATAGTTTTCATGATTTTTCTCCAAAGAAAGCGAAACGAGATCTGTATCGTGAGAAAAATATTTAGGTTTTGTTGTACTACAAATCTGGTATGTAAAAAATGTTCTAATTAATTTTTATTATTCAGCAAGGGCTGAGACACTTTGACGGACGGGCTTGTAAAAAATTCAACTGTTGACCCATTTTTAAATTTCTTGCGGAATGCTACTTCTAATTGGACTTGCTCTGACGCTGATCTTTTTCAATTAATTTTAGCACGTTCCTTTCCTTTTTAAGGAACATTTTTTACCGTAAAAATTCTTTTGTGTTCGTTTGGTTTTTAATAATAACGGTACGGAGAGTCTTCCATATCAACGACAGAAGTTAATAAATGTTAGACAATTTTTGTTATATCTTAGATTTACATTAAAAACTTTTTTAGTCGTGTGCAATTTTGCTTTAAATAATAACGAAAACCAAGCATGATTCCAATGTCATAGCAGTCAAATTTTGCTTTCTTTTTTGTTATATTTTCATTAGATCGATGATTATGTTGTTTGTTTTAATACAAACGTAGTGGCTTGTTAAGTTGCGTTTGATTCTGTTATTGTTTTGTTTTGTTTTAAAGTTATAATTTCGATGAAGATTTATTACAGAAAGAGTAGTTTAAAAAATACTCATGTAAAAGGGGCCATTCGGATTATACGCGAGCTGCCAATGGATCTTTAAAAGCATTGTTTACGTCATATTTTCAAGATATTTCATCAAACACCAGAGCCATAACTTTGGAAGATATTTTCACCCCGTAAACGTGGATGCTGGCAGCTATAAAAAAATACGTGCCTAGTATCTTTCGATATTTTACTTGTGTATCCGAGTTTCATTGCTGTTGGCAACTTTGAACCTGAGCCCTGGTAAATTTTATTTTACAAGGTTTAAATGTATATTAATTATTTTTACAGCATAATGAATATTAAAAAAGAGATATTGAATTTTTTTCATTAAAATCAGTCAATATGTATGCTCTTTTTTTACTATTCATTATGCTCTAAAAATAAGTATAGTTAATGTATGGACAGTAATTGGTACCCCCACGATAATTGGGTCCCTCGTCCTAGTTTTGAATACGAAGCGACATATGAAAAGTAACATTTGATTTTACATCTTCGATTTATTTGTTTATTCAGATTCGTTGTATTTTGTAGCGCGCGGTCAGTTCGCTGACGACGCGAATATTAATTACATGTGAAACAACAACAATTAGTCAGAAGATTAATTGCGTTCGAATAAAACACGAAATAGATTTGTCAGCGATACGTCCGCGCGGGACATTTGATATTGCATGTCAGAATTCAAGATGAATATCCTGTGTCAGCGCACCTGGAAAATGCTAATGTTCCAATGGATTTGCAAATTGTGATATTCCGGTTTCTCATCGTTTGCAAACGGCCCGCGGATTCTGATGGGATATGATATTAGCAATTCATAACGATGACATCAATAGTGCCGAGTATTTTTCATACATACAACCGTTTCGAATATTTCCGCCCGCGAAACGCATCGCTATGGAAACCGTGTTACGATATATTACGTTGCCATCCATGGAAATTGTCAAAAAATCCATTGTTCATTACGTCACTGCAAAGTTTTTAGCATTTTTAATTTTATTTTAGATTTTAATTATCCCACTCATTACTTATAATAGAAACAACTGTTGTAGAATTTTTTATAGATGTATTGTTTAGCATAGTCTATATATTCAATGTTTATGACAATATATCGAATATATTTTGCATTCATGATTGTCCAATGGAGAGACAGATAAAAAAAATTACAAGAAAATTGAGGGAGAGACTAAAAAACAGTTTACATTTAGGAATAAAATATTAATTATATCTATACTAGTATAAAACATTAACACATATTAATGAATAAAAAAGTAAATATCGATGAAAACTATATAATTTTGGATATTGATGATTTGAAACTTGCAGCCTCTATTTGTGTTAACAACGGTCGAGTTTGCAAAAATAAAAGCCTTCGGAAGAATAACAAAATCCCCGTGTTGATTAACCGCACGATAGTTTGAATTGGTAATTTGAATATGCGAGCAATGACTATTAATTGACAGAGAGTCCGGGGCGTGTTGGCGATCACGGTGTAATTATGCTTATGCTAATGGAAGCTACAGAACGCGAGTGAACAGCGAAAGCTAAGCCGAAATTATTAACAATTGGAATAATGGCAATTGGAATTGTTCAGAAACTGTACCGGAACTATCGAAACTTCTAGGAATAATACTCGGTGTAGATGGCAACGGATAAGTGACTGTAATCACTTCATTTCTCTAGCCTAATCCTCGTGACACTCGTCTTTTCCGATTTACTCATCTCGAGTTTCATTTACTGTAATTTTATTAACACAAATCCGACCGGCATTTGTTCGCTGTTCGTATTTCCAATCTTCGTTACGCTTTTTAATAAACTATGATTTCAGCTTTCGTTAATGTTAGCGGATTATTTTAATCCATTTCGATTTAAAGGAACTGGTGTTATTTATTTACAGGAAGACATGAACAATACGAATAATATTATTCATATGTGGTCAGATATGTGTTACTATTGATACTGATTAATGAATTTCACCCCGGTACGTATAGTAAGAGTTATATAATAAAACAAAATGACTTGCAGACGAACTATGTAGAATGTAGATACTTTTCTTTATTTGCAGTTTCATGCCGAGTCATGTTTGGTGCCGAGATCCCATTCGCACATACTCACAACTTTATTACATACTATTTAACACTATTCCTACCGCGACCGGTCAAATGACCGTTTTTTAAATTTCGATTAGAATTTCCTATATACGACGTAATTGAATCGCCTTTAAACTTCACGACTTTTCCTAAAATATGCGTATAATACTTTTCTCAATATTCACTTCTTTCTTTATTGTTTATTTTCTGAGAAAAATTTGTAGTGTGTCTTACCTACCACGACTGGTCATTTGACCGGTAGAACGATTTATATCTTTTTGTAATAGTATTCTTTCAAAGACTCAATTCCGAAACTATAAAGTCGTTAGAAACGAAAGGTGATGCAGTTGTGGCATGATTTTAGCCGAAAAGTGCCTTCCAGGGACTACTTTACGGCACTTCAAAGTGTTTATAGTTCTCGCTGGCCTATCGGCCTCGCGGTGTTTTTGCCTGATTGGTATCCGAAGCGGTCCAGAACCTCGGATTTTCTTACACCGTCTTGTCTACTATGACTGTAAAATAAATAAAATCATAGCCAAAGGGGATGCCTAGACGTTTTCTCACGAATTCAAATCAGTAAAGTCTTGTGACTTGAACAGAGAGCATCAAAACGTGAAAGTTACAAGGAGCATATTCGGCAGTCTTTTACTATTTTGTATTTTTATTCTATTATTATTCTACTTTTATTTTATATTGTATTACGTGTTATAAGTGTCATTTTCAAAAAAGTGAACAAACCAACAATACTTCGTAGTAAGTTTCACATTTTATCTTTTGTTCATTTTTTTATCCATCTTGATTTACATTCTTATATTTTAGTTTTTATTTTATCCCTTGAATATTCATTCCCAAAATGTCAAGACGTTTGAAGAGCGTAAATTTGCTATTAGAGAAATTAAATAATATTGATGAAGAGTGTTCCGTAGATGATCAGGAAATTTTTGACATTGAATATGACAATGCGGAAAATTATGATCTATTTGAGACCGACTCGAATACCGATGAGGACGAAGAGAATGTTTCGAACATACGTAGAGGACGAAAGAGAAGGAGATTTTTAGTTAGTTCCGATAATGAGAATGAGGAGGAGGTAATCGAAACTGCTGTAGACGGAACTGTTTGGCAAGAAGTAAAAGAATTGTCTAATCCTGGAAGAGCATCTATTCATAATATTTTTAGGGGAACATCAGGCCCAATAGGGTGTAGTAAACGAAATATTATGAAAGGTAAAGTTGTGACGGCATTTTCTCTGATTATTGATAAGAATTATCTTAATTCTATATTAAAAATATAAGTTGTGCTAAAGACCGGTCATTTGACCGGTCGCGGTAGAAATAGGTATACGTGAAATGTCGGTAGGAATAGTGTTAAACAGAAAAATATTTAAATATTTAAATATTTTTTATTTCTAAATTACTAAAAAAATGTTTTGTGAAGTCTCTTAATGAGCTTGCAGAGGATATTTCATTTCGTGGGGTTTACGCTTTTCTCGAAACTTGTTTCTGGCGTCGAGACCCGTCTTATGGTCGGTGCTATTACGGGTTGTAACGCTGCTGTAAGGAATCGAAACGGTTTTGTATCGGACGATACAGCAACATGGCGGAACGGAGAAACGCTTTTATCGTCATCCCCTTATTCGTTCTCGGTCACGGGGTGACCGAATTGGAGAATCGCCAAGGAAGTGGGTGGACCCGATATCACCCCGACGAAAATTCCTCGGTTCAGGAATCGGTTTCGTTCCATCCCCGAAATCCCTTGTAAACTTTCTTTCTCGCTGCGCTTTTCTCTCGGCGACCGCGGAAATCCCGGAAATTTGAATTTCAGGATAGAAAACTGGCAACCGCCGGGATAAATGCAACCCCCTTTCCCCCCTCCCCAGAAGCGAAGGACCCCAAGACCATGTGGAACTTTTCCCCTGAATATTCCAACGAATCCGTGTCGTTACACTCGAATTTAATTGCTGACGCTGGTTCGCTAATCTCGACAGACATACCCGCATTCAAATCCCCGAATCATACTTTTCAATTAATTTTTCTCTTCCGGCTCGAATCCGTGCGGTTGCGGCGAACAGGAATTTTCACGGAATTTTCACTTCGCGTTTTAAAGCCCCGCAGCTCACTTTCTCAGCTAACGGAAAGTTTACGCGATAATTGAATTTACCATTAAACTTTTAATACGAAATTCTGCGGCGCGCGGGAACACTGTGACACAGCTTAGCGAAACGGTGTAAGATCATTCGGGGAAAAAAAGCTTGTGGCTTCCTATGAAATGCGTGCAAAATTTAATATTCATGTTTTTATCAAGTTGGCAGAGATTTTACTTACTTTTTGTTCACCGATCCAAAAAGTATTTAACACAAAATTTCCTGTTCGCGAGAAATTGCCGATACTTAAATTGTGAATATTTAGTAAAAAAAAAAAAAAAAAATAGTACAACCATAAGCTTGGACTCATTTTAAAGCTAGAACCCTTAATTTTCGCAAAGCAGTGTTCATTTTTGTCTAAGATATTTTTGCACGTTACAGCGACTGGGAAACTGAGGACACTTTTTTGGTCGAAAATGTCGCAAATTGAAACGACGGCGAAAACATTGAAAAATTTTTCTGGTAACTTAAACCACCGCAGATTTAAAGATTGAAACTTCCCCTTTACAACAAATGCTTAAAACTTGATCTACGATTTTTTCTAGTCGATTTATTGAGCTTCGCATGAGACGCGAACGAGAAATAAATTAGGTCTTTACGCGATCCAATATGTTCTTCATTTTTATTCCATAAAACAGTGAAAAAAAATCGTATATAAACTTTTAAGGAGTCGTTGTAAAGAGGAGGCTTCTATCTTAAAAACTATAATAATATCATTTACGAGAAAAATTTTTGAAAGTTTTTGGAGACGTTTGAATTTGCAACATTTATGAGAAAAAATGAATCGTGTAAAAAAATTACATCATGTAAAAATATCTTAAAAAAGGATTCAAGCTTTGAAATCAGTTGAAGCTTATGGTTGCACTGCTTGTTTTTACAAAATGATCAAACTTTAAATATCGACAAATTTCGAGAATGTATGTAGTGTTTAAATACTTTTTGTGTGTTGATTAGCCTTTGAATTAGACTTAGCTGTGTTTAGTTGTTCATTTCGACGGGAGTTCGAGTAATTTCCTCGTTAGAAATAAATATTCCGTCGGCCATTGATCGATTCGTTCGGGTTCAATGAGTCATGTTCCGGCAATTTCGTCACCCTTTCTCCCTCCCTTTCTTCTCTGTCGCTCTCCCACGACGAGGAAGAACTTCAGGAAGGAAAATATGGTTCGTCGAGTTCTTCCTTACCTTCTTCGTTGCTGTCGTCGTGCAGCAGCCATATTTCTTCCTCGTCGAAATGAACGTCACCGCCGCGATCTCTACCGGGGAAGAAAGCGTGCGCCAAGATCTGACCCTTGCCATCGAAAGGATATCCATCACCGTGATAACCGCTGAAACAGAACAAAGCCGAAATTAGTGGCCCAATTAAAAGTTTAATCGCCGAACCGTGTAATACATTCGACGAGTAGAGCTCTCCAAGCACCGGACACAATGTTTCTTTGAAACATATTGGTTTGTTGTAAAAACAATTGCAGTTCTTATCCTTGAATTTTTAAATTCGTCCGATGAGGGGAGGGAACACGAATGAGGGGAAAAAGTTACCCTCTCTCTCTCTCTCTGCCAGTACCGGGTTAGTCACGTGACCAGGCCGCGGTAGAAGGGGAAATTAGAGTGGGGGCAGAAGTCTTGATCTGCCACCAGGTTCATTTTGAACACAGTTCAGGGATTTTCGGCCAATGCCAACGCCGCGCTCTGATTGGTTCGTAGTTTTCCTCGGTTCTGTTAACTTCTTAACAACTACGATAAAAAGGTTCGTTAGATCGAATCCGTAAAGAAAAAAATTCTCTTCAGTCTTTTCGCATTCGCTGGAAACGAAATTGTCGTGCAGCGAAGTTTTTTGAAACTTTTTTTTTATTACAGTGTCCTTGAGCTCCGGTGCCGTTGGTCTAGCGGTTCATTAAAAGTTGCGAACGATGCATTTTAATATTGACTCGACGAGTTACAACTTGCGTGAAGTAACTAAACGACGATGGACGCGACAGAAAGGACGAAAGAAGCTATGCATATAGCGAAACGGGCTCGAAAACCCGTTAGGACGACTCAAAACGTAGCTGGCAACTGTTTTTCCTTTTCTGCAGCAAGGACGACTAACGCACGAAACCGGGAAACCTGACTGAAAGTTGAATTTAAAAAAAATCTTATTTTATCTCAGGGAAACGTTGCCTCGTAACTTGCTTTACGTTTTTTCTCGAAACTGTGCTTTTAATCTCATCGTCACGGAGCCTTTGAAACTGCCCGTCCGCTTTCCGTCAAATTTTGTGGACATATTCTACAAAATTTCCTTTCATGTTTTCTCTCTGTTCGTGGCGTGCAAATTTTTCCGAGAAAATCAACTATTCCAAGCAACAATTCGCACCTTCCCCTCTACATAAACATTTTAATAATTAATACCACTCACAAACGCACAAATTTCAGTTTTTTTTTCCTTTTTGAAAAGCTCTTCAATTCTATTATTACACATTATGATGTATGTTAGACTTTTATATTTACTTTAATTCTGTTTAAATATATCTAATACTCTTCAATCTTTAATAATCTTCAATCTTGAATATTTTAGTGATAACTAAACTAGGAATTTTTATGAAAATTAATAATGGTCTGCATCAATTGTAAGAAACAGAAGGCAAATTACATCGATATTCTTTTTTTCAATAATTTCCATAATTTATTTCAATCCTTTTGCCGTTTTAAATTTACTCATTTTTGTTGGCAATGCATAAAATCCGTAGTCTAGTAATAATCGAACCCTTACACTAGCAACCAAATAAATAATTTTGAAGCTTTCGTATTCGGTATACCTTGGATAAACTTTTTTTATCTCGAAATTATAAATTGATTTAACAGTGTGTCTAAAGAAGTACATAAAAAAAGAAAATTGTTGAAGGAATTACAGTAAATGGGCACCCAGGTGCCCAATTGGTAACATAAGAGTTACAAAATTATTAAGACAAAAATAAAACAAATCTAGAACGCGTAGATTTGCTTTTCTATTTTTTTGCTTTATCCTGTCATATTTAAATTACTCGCAGAAATACTAATCAGAAATCATGTAAAGTCGTTTTTGCGTCAACGTGGAAGTCCTAAGAGAATATGTCCAACTTGTTCTCTAACGACCACGTATACACGTTCTAATTTGACGCGCATTAAACCCGCAGTACGACAGATTTTAAGGCAACACCGAACGGCGAACATAACTGCGCGATATTGCGGGTTGTATAACAGCCACGTATGCGTTATGATTGTCGTTCAAACAGTCGCATCAGACGTGCACCATCAGTCGTTCGATAAATCGTGACGGTTTGTTGCTACTCTTAGTCATTGATAACCGTTCGAAATCGGCGGGCAATGTGCACAAATTCGACGTTATTTATCTATCTGAAATTTTCTGATACGATTTTCTGATTCGACGAATTTCTAACGAATCGTCCGAGAGTGACAGCAATTTTTAATTATAATTCGGCTGGTTATAGGAGCGAGTAGTGTAACAACTTCTTCTGAAATTATCATTTAAAAGAAAATTAAAATTCATTAAAAAGTTTATTAACACTAGAAAGACGGGAGCTTAGTATATACCTATATTGCCTGAAAGCAGTCAAAATGACTGCATTGTGAAAAAATAACTAATGCGCAAAGAAATTTGTTTAACAGTAATTTTTAATATATTTTATATCACTTACAGTCATATAACAAGTTATTAATAAGTATTAGCAATAAAAAAAAATGAAATTCAAAAGCAGTCAAAATGACTTGCTTAGGCAATCTAGTGTTAATAGGCTGTCGGTAGGTACACTGTTAAGAAATCATATTTATTCGAACGATTTATTCAAAGTTTCTTGAAAAGTGTAAAACCCATTTAGTGCTATCTCGCGACACCATAATTTTACACTGGCACTGTAGAATCGTTAAATTTGTTGGTTTTCAATTTTTATGAAAATTATGTAAATCACGTTCTGAGATTCAACAAGATCTTTATTTAATTTACTTAGTTCGTTTAATCATTTTGAGAAAGTATATATATTGTACTGCGAATTTTACTATTTTTTATTTTTTATTTTGCATAAAAATCCACAGTCGTCTATCGCCGACAGCTGAATTCACGTAAACGGAATTGGATTTGTTTATTCCAAAACGATGCTGGACGGACAAACGGAACGATCGATCGACCGCGCAAACTTCGCGGATTCGCGATTTATTTAGCGGACTTCCGATCGGCGGATTTCAGCGAATTTATGAATCCCCCAGGAGGTCGAGCAACTAAGAAAAATTTCGAGTGGCTCGAGAGAAGCTGAACGACGGAATCCGCGCGAACGCCCCAGCACAATGAGAGCGAGAACAACGAAAACCGGACAAAGAGGGAATCAATAGCTCGATTTACGAAGTACCTTGTTGCCGGGAAATTTATCGCAACGACGCAGCTGGAAATGAGAGTACGATTAAAACGGAGGTCTATTTAATATCTGCCGTTTTCCACGAATTATTCGGCAGCCGTGAATAGTTGTGTAACACTGGCGTCATTTCGGCCGCTGCATGTTCTGCAGCTGCGAATGCACTTCCAGCAAAGAGAACTGAACGCATCGAGTCTATTTAACCCATTTTGCATCATAAGGAAATACGCAAAAAAGATCTTTATCACCGAACTTTTTTTAAATTAACATATATTTAGGTACAAAAACGGCTACAACTGAAAGAACCTCATATTTTGGCATTATAAGAAAAAATCAAAATTACCACTTTCATCTCCAACAACACCATTTCTATCTTTTAGATAACGAATAATCATAGTGACCAACAAAGTTGAGCGCATATATACGCAAATGATGCAAATGGGTTAAAACAGTTTCACAGACAAATGCTGGCCGAACAAAAGACGACTTTAATCATTACTTTCTTTAATTAACGCTCTGACCACCGAAAGTACTAAATAATGATCTTTTTACACAAATAGATTAATACTTTTTTCTAAAGAATATGAAGGAGCATCAGCTCTGATGCAATAAAAAATATATGATTCCATTTAAAAAAACATGAATGACCTTTATATGTCCTTTACACGTCCACCTACAAAAAAATGTACCATTAGAATGTGCCCCTCTCAAAACCATTCAATTTCAACGAAAAAATTGTTTGCTATGCGTAATAATAATGACGTAAATCTAGATGGCAAAATGTGGCGACCCACCCTGTAGATTTGTCGCGGCCAACAAGAGGTGAAGCTTGTGTAGCTTTCAAGTTCATAGAAATTCTAACGAAAACATTGCGTGGAACGACGTCTCCGCAAGTAAATAATAACACTCTGCATGAAAGGCGTTGAAATTTTTTCATATAATACATAATTATTTCGTTTCAAGTGATGTCTTGTAGTATTGTCGCGGACTGTACAGCTATGTTTGCAAGTGACATGAAATCTTAAAAATGTCGAAACTGTAACGCAATTCTCAGCAATTCTCAGAACGTAAGGGAGTTAAGAGGAAAAAAGATAATTATTTACATTAGGGGCTTCCTCACCGATTTTGATGACCATGAAATATGTTGTCAAGGTCATCATTCTGAACAACTTTTTCCTATACATGTTACCGCCGCTCAGCTTTAGTTTCCGAGATATTCGCAAAAAAGTTTTAACATCTCGAAAAGTGATCGGGGTAGGTGTGGGTTAGATTTGAAGGTAAATATTTAGGGGAGAGTTGCCGAATGCGTACCACTTAATTTCGAAGGCAGTTTATACAGGGTGTCCCACATAAATGGGAACACCTAAATATCTTTCGTATTTACAGTCCTATCAGAAAACTTCAGAGGACAAAGTGACACTATTGCAGGAGGCCATTTTAGTGGTGAAGAAAAAAATTTTTTATGATAGCATGATAAACAAAGAAAACTGAATTTAATGGATACCACCTTTTTGACCTTGAAATGACCTTGAGCAAGACTAATCATGTTGAAGCGGATGAAATGTGGAAGTTGTTTTTATAGTAAATTCAATTTTTATGTTTATGAGGATGTATTTAAATAGAATTTTTATAGTAAATTGAATTTTAAAATTTATTAAAATGAGTTGAAATAGAATTTTTATAGTAAATTGAATTTTTTAATTTATTGAAATGAATTTAAATAGAAATTTTTATAATAAATTGAATTTTAAAATTTATTAAAATGAGTTTAAATAGAAATTTTTATAATAAATTGAATTTTAAAATTTATTAAAATGAGTTTAAATAGAAATTTTTATAATAAATTGAATTATAAAATTTATTAAAATGAGTTTAAATAGAAATTTTTATAATAAATTGAATTATAAAATTTATTAAAATGAGTTTAAATAGAATTTTTATAGTAAATTGAATTTTTAAGTTTATCAGGATATGTAGTTGTCAACCCGACGTAAACAACGCACTATCTTTGCTGAAATACGTAAGTTTTAGGGTCTCTTCATATTTACCGGACGCCGGATGGTTTTTCATCCGGCATCTAGGCCAAATCCTTTGTTACCGACGATCTGGCGAAAATCGGACGCTTTCGCTTCGTTTTGGACTTTACCCATCCGGCGCCGGAAGGGTCGACTTCGATGAGCTTCCCTGCTGTGCGGGGCACAAAAAAAAAAAAGGTTTACGAGCTCTACAGCTCTCCTTAGGTAAACTATCGGTATCTCTCTTTTACAACGGCATGGGGATAGGAGTCGTTCCTGCCTCTTCGTCAAACAGCATCGCACGTCCTTATATATTAACGTAAATTATACATATATTGTAAAAACGAGAACAGTTGTGATTTTTTTTTTCATAAGAAATTATATACACTTGCTACAAAGGGGATCATTCCATGTGTATTCGATCATTCGTTGGGGTCTTGGTCTCGAATTTTAACGACATTGAAATATATTGTAGATCGAGCGAAAGTGGAAGAAATCCGAAACAATACTCGCAAGAGAGTTCGATATCGCGCGGAATGACTCAATTACCTAATAATTTCTAGAACAAAAAGAATTAATTACACGTAAATTGCATCGTTTTGTCTCACGACACGAAAAATTGTATATCTCCGTGGCAGAAATGCGATGGCGTATCTATATCTTGTCCAATGGGACGAGTCAGCAGACGTAAACATAGCTACTCGAGTGCGACAGAGTTGAAGTTACCATTATACAAGATAATTAGCAAAGGACGCACGCTGGTGCTTCGCTGCCTCGGTCTCGTTGGACGGACCATAGGCACGAATGCGAGGCCGATTGGATCATAGTGCAAGGGACAGGCCTCTTTTCACACGCATTTTCGGCTACAGTCCAAATATTGGCTACAGCGGTCACACATACTATGTGGCGTGTGACGTAGAAGCCAAAACACTGGGACTACGGGCGCGGCTGTGATGGGCCAAACGATAGACTTCTCAAAAATGGTGGCACGGTACAAATGGCGAAATTAAAATGGTTTTATTTTTGTTTGGTTATTGTTGCGTCTTGAGATCTTACGAACGAAATGACAAGCGCGCGACGAAGGCCAGGTATAAGAATCCCTATCGACAACGTACCGACCATGGGCGTCGTAAATCAAAAATCCTTCCGAATGTACCTGCCGATTTCGTAATTTTTAAGCCAACCGAGAGCAGCACATGTTGAGCCCTGTACACCGTTAGCGCAGCAAGATTTATAACCGTGGATGCCTGCAAAACAAATGTTGCAACTAAACTCTCGCTTTTCCAAATGTCCACTATTTCCACCGCCTTTCGACACCCACCTTGCAACCAATGAATTGTAATCATTTTAAACTTGTTTTCCGGAGTTTTGACTCCTAATCATTTATATTTTTATTTTTTTTTATTTCTTTTTATTTTTTTTTGTTTGTTCCGTTTCGTGTGAACCGTCATTTCGTAACATTGCAACTCGGATGAACAATCTCCTTGTCTACACTCCGAAAACGGAGATTCTGTTCGGATGCTCTGTCGTGGCATCCGCACCGGACGCTCTCCACAGAGTTCGCATTGCGTCTTCCATTCTAGCAAAGCCCAGAATTGTTTATGATGAAGGTTTTTTTTTTTTTTAAGAAATTATCCACATTTGTTACGAAGAGAATCATTCAATGTGCATTCGATCATTTGTTGGGGTGTACGTCTCGAATTTTAACGACATTGAAATATATTGTGGTCCGAGCGAAAGCGGAAGAAATCCTAAACAATAATGTACGGTAACAAAAAATATTATATACCAAAGCGTAGAGATTTTAACACAATGCGAGGAGATACGCACAACAAATCACAGAATTTGCATGAAGAAAGACAGAAGCACAGATATTATTTTAACAGTGCTAAAATTAATTTGTGCAGCTGAGTATTTTTTTTTTTATTTTTTTTGTTTGTTCCGTCTCGTGTGAACCGTCATTTCGTAACATTGCAACTCGGATGAACAATCATCTTGTCTACACTCCGAAAACGGAGATTCTGTTCGGATGCTCTGTCGAGGCATCCGCACCGGACGCTCTCCACAGAGTTCGCATTGCGTCTTCCATTCTAGCAAAGCCCAGAATTGTGTATGATGAAGGTTTTTTTTTAAGAAATTATCCACATTTGTTACGAAGAGAATCATTCCATGTGCATTCGATCATTTGTTGGGGTGTACGTCTCGAATTTTAACGACATTGAAATATATTTTTTTTGTTTGTTCCGTCTCGTGTGAACCGTCATTTCGTAACATTGCAACTCGGATGAACAATCATCTTGTCTACATCAAACAAAAAAAATAAAAAAAAAAATACTCAGCTGCACAAATTAATTTTAGCACTGTTAAAATAATATCTGTGCTTCTGTCTTTCTTCATGCAAATTCTGTGATTTGTTGTGCGTATCTCCTCGCATTGTGTTAAAATCTCTACGCTTTGGTATATAATATTTTTTGTTACCGTACATTATTGTTTAGGATTTCTTCCGCTTTCGCTCGGACCACAATATATTTCAATGTCGTTAAAATTCGAGACGTACACCCCAACAAATGATCGAATGCACATGGAATGATTCTCTTCGTAACAAATGTGGATAATTTCTTAAAAAAAAACCTTCATCATACACAATTCTGGGCTTTGCTAGAATGGAAGACGCAATGCGAACTCTGTGGAGAGCGTCCGGTGCGGATGCCTCGACAGCATCCGAACAGAAATCGGATGCCCATCGGCTGTCCGAATGGCCTACTGCGGATGGCCCAGCTCATTGGCATCCCCGGGGTGTAGTGGGGAGTAAACTGTTCGGGTGTTAGGTAGAAAACCCCCGCTGTGTGCGGGTCTTAGCTTTTGTTGCGAGCATCTCGTGCGCCTCTCAAGTGACCTTTTTATGGTTCCGGCAAGTATGAAGTAGAAAATGTGGAGTCTCCGTCCGAAAACGGATGATCCGGCAAATATGAAGAGACCCTTAAACTTCCACATTTCATCCGTTTCAACATGATTATTCTTGCTCAAGGTCATTTAAAGGTTAAAAAGGTGGTATCCACTAAATTCAGTTTTGTATTGTCTATCATGCTATCGTAAAAAAAATATACTATTCCATTTAAAAAAACAACTGTGACCTTGAAATTTCATTAAAAAACACGACATAACAAATTTTTTTCTTCACCACTAAAATGGCCTCCTGCAATAGTGTTACTTTGTCCTCTGAAGTTTTCTGATAGGACTGTAAATACGAAAGATATTTAGGTGTTCCCATTTATGTGGGACACCCTGTATATTCTATAGTAGGAATTTGAGCAAAAATTATGTTTTGCATCTATGTATTAACTATCGAAGTTGCAATTTAATATGATTTTTTAAATATTTATTGATAGATCATTGTGATATGAACACTTTTATAAGATCATGCAAACAGTACGATTTAGGCAACCGGTATCCTAAATGGTACCAGCCGGTTTCCAAAATCGTACCTCATGTGTTGGATTAAAAAGATACAAAAAAATCATAAGAGAAACTGTATTTTGCGTTTAATTTCAGTTTAATATGCAATACAACATAAAAATAAAATGAAATATTACATTACTTAACATAAATACAACTAGGACAATAATAAATATTGTCTTTTTTCAAAACTCCTCCACAAGCTTCATGTACCCACTTTTGGCACTTTAAGCATTGGATCATGTCTTCTAAATAAGAATTATTGCAAAGAAAACAGAACCAATCGTTTTCATTCTCCACTTCTACGAGAACTGGAGCAGCGGTGCTGGTTGAAGGCGTGAAATCAATTTTTCTTTGTTTCATTTGTTTTGTTTTCATTGCAACTAATTCCTTTTTATAGGGGCTACTGTAAGCTACATTCCCATGCTAAAAAAATTTGAAATATTGTAAATCGTTTATTTTCACGGTAAAATTTGAATAACAGTATCTTAAATCGTACTGGTACGATTTAGGAAACCACAGTGTGGTACGATTTAGGAAACAGACGTCCCGCTAAATAATTGAAGCTAACCTTTAAAACATTATCAGCATGTTTTATAAACTAAATAGAAATGAATAATATAACATAGCTAGTTTTCAAAAATATATAATACTACCTCAGAAACTGAAGATTTATATTTAATTCAGCCGATTAAAATCGTTTAAAATTGACATCAGACTTGCCTGATATCTTTGTGCTTCTGTCATTCACAAAACAACACTTTATGCGAATGACTTTTTGGTCCTACTTTATCGACATAAATAAAAGTTCATATCTTTACCACCAAGAGGCATCAAAATGCATTAGTTTTTAAATAAAAGGGGTGGTACGATTTAGGTGACCAGTACGCATTTGGCAACTCTCCCCTAAATATTTACATTAGGGCATCAAAATCGGTGAGGAAGCCCCTAATGTAAATAATTACCGGAAAAAAATCTCGAAAATAGTTTTGGAAAAGTATAGCTAAGGAGGGGCCCCGTTCTACCGTACACTGTTCCGCCAATGTTGCTCGTCTTGTTGTTTCGCGGAGTTGGTCGACGTATCGAGACATCGGTGTAGAATCACAGAAAGTGTACACACCGACTTGCTTATGTAGAATATAGAATAAAATTTTTCCATCCGAAGTTTCGTTATCGAGAAAATCCAGTTTGAAATGCAGCATGCTATTCGATAGGAATTGTCTGACGCGTCTGATCATGACCAACCAAATCTACTTCCTGCATATGCTAAAGCACGCAAACCTGACAGATCTTCAAAGTCGATTTTCTCGAAAAGAAAGCCTCAAACGAAAAATGTTTATTCTATATTTTCGACTTATTCTTTCATGTAGAATCACCCCCTATTCGCTTGTAACACCCTGTATATAAGAACACAGTGTTAGCAGCACTTTTTCGACATATGGTTGTCCCTGTATCGTGTAAAGTGTACACACCGACTTGCTTCCAGTTGCGTAGTGTCTCAGTTTCGGAGCGTTTACGTGGAACGAGGCACGGCTGAGCAGACAAATGGAAACTCACCGATGGAAGTAGACCAGGATGTCCGCTCGGTCGCTGTTAACTTCCTGGAAGGTGAGCCTCGAATTCCGTGCCCAGAGACCGAGGGCTTTGCTCAGTTCGAGGCGGACGCCGCCGGTGTCGAGGCCACTCGGTTGTTCGGTTCTCAAGCTGCGACAAAAAGAAGGGTGAGATCATTAGGAAACCCGCCGAAAATCGATTCACGGGCTTTAGGGTGACGGCTTTCGGCTGCTTATCGGCTCTCCTCGAGATGCTCCGGGCCCCGATAACCGCCGGAGCAAACCCGGAGAAAATGTTTCCGGCGAGAGAGAGACGCTCGACGGAAGACGATTCAATCGTTGGGGAAAACCATTGCGTTGCGGGAACGAGAGGCTGGAAGGGGAGACTAGGTCCTGGGAAATTAGGTAAATTACTCCCCCGGTCGGGTGGGAAAGTAATAAGGGAAACTTTGTTGCCCGGTGAACACCGGAAATTCCGTAGAATTGCTCGAGTTATGCTCGCCGGATAAATACGGGAGAAAAGAATGTAATATGTTTTCCGGTTCGGCTCGTGGCGAGGCGAGTCGATATTTCGTGGAATTACGGGTTCGGGGAAATTTCGAGGAATTATATTCGCGGGAAACGATCAGCCTTCGGATATATAGGGTTGCCAGTCAGGGCCGAGTATATAAATTTCAATTTCGCGGAAGATTTCGAGGCATTATTACCCGGGAAATGGGACGCGGAAAACTGGAGCAGTGGGAATCCACGGTGGAAAAATTTATTTATTGGTCTGCGGCTTCGGGGAATAGTATTTTCAAAGTATTTGTGCGCGTTGATACATCACTCGTAAGTACGCCATTTTGTAGTTCATCCTTGGGTCAGTACCCAACATTTTTTGATATATTCAACAATCAATATTAACCCTTAGCACTCGAACGGCGACTGTAAGGCGCCACTAAAAATTGCTGTATCATTATACAAATTATATTTTACACGATTAAATTTGTTTGTATTTAATAAATTACTAAACACTTTAGTATTGTCCGAGTAAGTTGTACCATGTTAGTATGTATAACATGAAAAAAAAATGTATAAAAGAGAAATATTCTAGGTCGGAAGAAATGTTTCGTTTTAGTGTTAAAATACGTTCGAGTGCAAAGGGTTAACCCTCTATGGGCCCGTGTAACTGTCAGGTCACGTGCTAATATATCGACATTTTACCAAATAATTTTACTTTTTTCAGAAGATGACGTATACGTCTTAATTATATAATGTCTCTGAGATAACCAACAACAATATTGATGATTGGTTAACTGCACCAACAATTTGGAATATAAAAGTAAATGCCTTGCAAGTTGCCTGCAAATAGAAATCAACGGAAGAAAATTCGGCCCATAGAGGGTTAAATGTCATAGTTTCAGCTTTGTACTTCTATGCGGCCAATGTAAAATAATTTATAACTATCTAAGAAATGTAGAATAATTTTTTCTATTTGTTGCACATAGTGTAGAGCACGCGAAACATTTTAAAAACAAATTTAATGCGCTATACCTAATGTATGCAGCGAGAGTAATCAAATTGTTACGAACATTTCGAAATTATTACTTGAAGTTCGATAACAAATTAAATTAAAATTATATTTATACCCTCTTCGTTATAGGACATATTGCTATATTTTCGAGGATTAATGCTTGCGATTATGTTTTTGTATTCCGGCTTCTGAAAATATGGAAATGATTGAAGCATCAACAATTTTTCAAATATATCTTGATGGTTTCCACGAGCACGTGAACCCGTTTAATAAAATGTTGCCGTCGCGTTTGCGAAAAAATCCGGATGTCCGAATAATAATCGATTTTACAGAGTTGTCGAATATTTATTGCCATGCATATTAATCGTTTCGATCCGGACGAAAAAAAAAGAAGGAAATAACGTTCTGCGACGCGTCCTCGGAAGTTTCGTCGCTGGAAACTGGATTTTCCCGGCGAATCTGTAGCCGACGAACAAAGCAAACGCAAATACAGTTGACTCGTTTTATTTGAGACCGAATGGAACGGATATTTGCGAGAAGCGCGCCGCGCGCCCGCCGTGTCCCCCTAAAAAGCTTGCTAGTTGGAAATTACATTTTTTAACAGGTTGAGTGCACACATGACGTGCATTTGCGCCTGTTTTTCGGACTAATACGATTTACGGGGGAACATATTTTACGTGTAAGCATACGGTATCCTTGCTAAAGGTGTTCCGATAAAAAAAGGTGATATTGACTGCGCAAATATTTTATGGCCTCGCCACGCATCTTTTTCGGTGGAGTTATGGTCGTAATGTATTAGCGTCCGCATTAACCCAACTATTTGCAACGAAAAAAGTAATCATTATTTACACGTCCGCGTTGCAAAAACGATCGTTTATCTTGATAGTTATTGTCCTTAAAAATTCGTAATGTGTGTTCTTCTAATTATCATGTGATTTGAATAATATAGGTGTTTTTTATTCTGTAAAAATTAGTTTTATTATGTAAAAATTGTTTGCATTAACGGGATTACATTAGTCAGTTCACTGAAACATGTGGCGTACTAACAATGCAAAAATGTGAACAGAATTAATTTTTCTTGGCACCTAAGAAACAATATTATATATAAAATGTTTTCTTTGATCTGCAGGGATGTTTATCCTAGAAAAATATTGTGTTAAAAATCAATAATAGAAAGGCGGATCAGCAGTTGCGGAATATTTATTGAATATACAATTTCTAAAAGCTGCGTCCACCAACCTCGTTGTTTATTAACGTCGATTTCAACGAAAATAGAATGACTGAAAATCTATAACATATCCGAAATATAATAAATTTTTCGTATTCACAGGATCGAAAAACACCGTGAAATATTAATTAAAGTATCATGAATATTCTGTTATTTTCGTGAACTAATATTGAATGACAACTCGGATAACAAACAGTCTTTCGTTTTTCACCCCCTGGATGTATAATAACGAGCCAGGCTCATAGTAAACATTTCAAACAAAATTTATGAGAAATATGAATGTTGCTCCTTTCCTTCAGGGGGAAATAGAATTCTATTAACCTTTTGCACTCGAAGCTATTTTAACTCCAAAATGAAACATTTCCTCCGACCTAGAATATTTTTCTTCTATGTTTATATTTTCATGTTATACATACAAAAACGGTGCAATTTACACCTACAATACTGAAATGTTTAGTAATTTATTAAATACAAACAAATTTAATACTGTAAAAAATATTCTGAAAAATGATACAGTAATTTTTAGTGGCGCCTTACAGTTGCCATTCGAGTGCTAAGAGTTAATTTCTGACGAATATTTAAACATTAAAGTAAGTACAGGGCATACGATAAATTAGTACAAACTACCTCTTCTGTTTTGCGAAATTATTAACGACTAGAACTACCAAGCACTAAATGCAACTGGCATACACTGCCTTATAACAACAACAACATTTCTTTCGTATCAGTTTGGTTTACATATTCCCTTTGACAGAGAAGCTCATTAAAAGATTTTCCTCACGGAAACATATTTATAATTTCAATATTCTTAAAAGAAAAAATTAGAAGCAAGTCATTTTGACTCATCCGCTAATTCCAGTGACAAGGTTCTAGTCATTTGTAGGCGAGAAGAAAATACTGGCAGGGGGGTTAATTAAATATTTCGTTAACGAAATAAATAAATACGCGCCAGGTTCGGGTTAGAGGTAATATTTTTTTATTTCCTTTTTCAATTGAGTTCACGAAATACGAACGCACTGCGCGGGGGTTAACGCAACGGCTTACTTTGCATTTGAAAAATTGATCACCTGCACCCTGTCCTAGCAGGAAGCCGTTGGGGAACGCGACGCGCGTTCTATAATTGGCAATTAAAACAGGTGAAGGTCACTCCATCGAAGCCTAATTAAGACGAACTACGCAACGAAGGGCTGCGAGCGAACGAAAACGCGCGACAAACAGGGACAGAGAGGCGTGAGAGAGAGAGAGAGAGAGAGAGGCGTGAGAGAGAGAGAGAGAGAGAGAGAGAGCTCTTGCATTCGTCGTAGCAAACAGGCTTTATTCGTTGTTCTGGCCTGAACAGGGCCATATAGCGGCACAACGGAGAATTTCGAAAGGTCGTTCCGCTCTTTTCGTGCACCGGCACTCGGCCCGAAAGGTTAAAAAGCTGACGGGGAGGCCCGCGGGCGATGCAGATATGCACGCAGAGAGCTATGCACCGTATGTGTGTGTGTGAGTGTGTGTGTGTGTGTGCAACTCGACGGGGACAACGCAGTCTGAAAGGGCGCAGTGTGAACTGCACCTAGCCTTGTGTCTCGATAGGTAAACTCCTCGACAAAATGAAGCACAATCTTTCGTTTCTCGAAGACTACGTAGAATTTAGGAATGAAACGCGCAGTATCGTAATTGTCACGACGCGGGCACCAAAAATCTGTTTGCCTCGCTGAGCAAACAGAAGAATTCTACAAGCGATTTCTCTGTACAGCTCGAGAGACCGGACTTGAGCTTTTGGATTTGTTTGAATGTTCAATTTGGCATCGAAAATTCTGGAAAAGTTCACAATCATGTCTGCCATGAGGTATGATATTGTTGAATTTTTTCATAATTTTCTATCGAACAGAACAGGAGAAATAAATAAAAGTAGATACAATAGAGCTAGGAGGTAGACAAATCTCTATATATATTTTCTCTATATATGTCGCCAGTGCTTGGATGGTAAACGTCGCGTAATTATCCCCACTACCGCGGGGTGTACTTCGCGAGGAGCCACAAAGCTAGAAAGGCCTGGAACGCCTCGGATTGTAAATATAACACGACTCGGTATGTCTTCTGGACGATACATGTCGCTGGCAAGACCCATACTGGTGACATATATCGATAACATGTATCCCGTCTATGTATCTCCGTAACTGTCGTATCATCGTGTCTGCCGAGTGACAGTTGTAGTATAGATGCTACATTCTTTGTAATGTGCTGAACGAAGAGTTCCCAAAAACTAGTAAAAGTTTCATGAAAAAAAAAAATTAAATTCGGAAAATTGTTATCTTTTGGGCCCACTTGCATCAGTGTGAGTCAAGAAAAAATGACTAAGAAGAACGACTAATCATGAAAAAAAAACTAATCACTAATCACTCAAGGAAAAATCACTTGTGAAGAGACTATGACGAATGGGTGGGGGTAGTGTGATCGATATACGATTTCTCGAGGGAAAAATGAGTAGAAACATATAGATTTCGTTTGAGAACAAAGTAATGAACACGCGCAACAAATTATGGAAATTCTACGCAGTTTTGGAGACATTACGGATGGCGCATATGTGCCATAATTTTGTCGAGGAATGTTCATCGCGATCACAAGACTGCTGTGCCTCGCAGAACGCTTTCTTCGGGCGAAATTCGATGAAGCCAAACAGCGAACAGCAAACCGGCCAACCAAAATTATGCTTTGAGCTGAACCGAAGCGGTTTAGCCGCTTGTGTAACGCCGCACAGTGGGGTATTTTGCCTGTTTAGCGCGCCAAAACTATTATGACGTTATTAGTAATGTGAAGGTCATAATATTATATATCGTTGAATTCGTCTTAATACCAGCTACAACATTATCAAATCAAAAATACAGTTTAATGTTAAAAAAATCGAAGCGATCTTGTTTTTTTCTTTTAAACAAATTTTTTTTAATGTTTTTTGTATTGCAATTTATACGTTTATTAATACTGTTAAACTTTTATTTGAAACATTTTTTTGTCAGGTTTAGAGAAATTGCTATTACAAAACCCCATTTGGCCAGTTTAGTGCGCCAAAACTATTACGACGTTATTAATAATGTGAAGGTCATAATATTATATATCGTTGAATTCGTCTTAATACCAGCTACAACATTATCAAATCAAAAATACAGTTTAATGTTTAAAAAATCGAAGCGATCTTGTTTTTTTCTTTTAAAAAAATTTTTTTTAATGTTTTTTGTATTGCAATTTATACGTTTATTAATACTGTTAAACTTTTATTTGAAACATTTTTTTGTCAGGTTTAGAGAAGTTGCTATTACAAAACCCCATTTAACAAAAAGTTAAATTTCTCCATGTGTGGCACTCTGTTGCACCTAAACTCTTCAGGATTCTGTAAAGCAATGTCTACTGGATAACCTCAAAAAAAAAAAAAAATTAGAGAGGTGTTTTGCGGAGAAAAAAAGTTATTACATAATACATTTTAACTTTCTGAAAAAAAATTGTACCATTTTCGATTGTTTATTCTATCAAAACCACCGAAGCGTTTAGAACAAAAAACTATAAAATTACTTTATATACCTTCCTTTACATGCTAGAAATGTTTTTATCCCGATTCCATACACCAAACTTGTGAAAAGAATCATTTCTTTAACACATGTTTTTCGACCCTTCTCTTGGTCACGAGAATATGTCACTTTCAAGTGTCTATATGTTACTAAATAGTACTATTTATAGAAAAATATTATTGTATATTACTCGCATATATATTCAGGTACACGAGAAAAAAGTTTCAGTCATTTTGAACAAACTAAAAATTTTGACTTTTGGCGCGCTAAACTGGCCAAATACCCCACTGTGCGCCGTCGTCGGAGGGCACCCGGATAACGGATTATTCCAAGGAGAACGTGCCTTCGGCCTAAAGGTTATTGCGCAGTATTAGATTATTACAGCATTATATTTTGTTTTATGTATATAAGTAACACACGGTGGATCCCGTTAATTTGAGCTGCGGAACGGAGCTACACGATCTTAGTCAGTCCGCCTTATGTAGTGCGCCTTCGGCCGTGTTTACACGCGCTGCCCTTTTCGACGTTCGGCGCGGTCACAAGAAAATATTAGGGCTACGCGATCTATGTCACAGCACGGACCCGAGGATAATCAATTAGGCTCATACTTAGTGATTAAATTAGTACAGCCACCTGTATGAATCGACGATTTTACACTATGGGTGTAATTTTTCTTTCTTGGTAAAAACAATCGATTTTGTAGCAGTGAATTCTAAGTAATTGTAAATAAAGTCCAGCTATATGAAACCACACTTTGTAATTTCAAAAATAAACGCGATGGTTATTTTAATGTTTTTTGAAGATTGGCTTTGACAAATATATTAAAAGGAATATATATATTGAAAGATATAATCACTGCTCTACACATTTTATAAAATAAAGTACGTATATATGTCTCTTTACACTAACTATTAAAAATTACTGTGAAAATAACTTTTGATCTTGATTATGTAAGCTATTTGTTATTTTTAAACGTAATATGACCCATTTATTTTAGAGTTGAATTCACTGGAGAACGTTAAACGTAAATTTTAAAATAATCAAATTTCAATGTCGTAATCACACAGCTGGCATTACCGCCAAAGCAGAACGATATTCGTCAGGAAAAACAAAGTGTGTATTCTCAGGTGTAGCGATCAAAATGAAAAGGGGAAATTGGAATCGTGACGCGGAATAAAATGGCTGAACGCTTATGAGCTCGCACGAACTGGTAGGTGGCAAATAAAGTAGAAAATGAAATAATACATCACCACGTGATATTAATTTTCTACTCTCGGTTGTGCAGTTGCGATCCTTCTTTCCCGTGGCTTTCGCGTACTGTGCTTTCGCTTGATTATAGAGACTACATACCTTTGTACACGTAAAGAAAGGATAGAAACGCATGACAACCAACGCGAAGTTATTATTCGCGAGACAGAATGAGCGTGCATGGTGTTAAATTCAACCCTTGAATTTTAAACACGCCACCGTGCACGAAGATTGCAACGCGAAGAGAAGTGAACCGAAAAACTCTCGATTGTAACCTTAATTACAGAAGAATAATAATGCCCACGCGAATAGCTGCTTCGTGCTCGCGAGTTTTCGGTGTTTTAATTAACAAATAGGACGAAAGTATATTTTTCTTAAATTGTTCAATGTATTAAATAATTCAGTATATTTTTCCAATGCACTAAAATACAAAGACAATTTTCCAAGATACAGTGTTTCCTCGATATATACAGTGAGTAACGAAAGTATTCGAACGCCCTTTAAATCAGTATAACTTTTTTTTTAAGTGAATCAAACGACCTGACTTTTTTGAGGAGTTAGAAGAATTGGTTTTCCAAATGATGTGTTAAAAAGATTTTGAAAAAATTACAATTGGTAAGAATTACATGAGAAAATAAAAATGGCACTTTTCACAACTTTTTTATTTGAGCCTGTAATGAAAATTTAAAATATGCGTTTCGTAGATCTCTGTTAGTTATACACGTACTGAAAATTTCATCGAAATCGGTCAACGTTGCAATGAACTACAAACGTTTCAAAATGAGAGTTTAAGGGTGAAAAAGTCGCAGATTTTTGATCTTGCCAGGGAATTTCGCCCTTATGTAATCATCTTTAAACGTTTGTATCTCATGACAACGTTAACCGATTTCAATGAAATTTTCAGTATGTATATAACTAACATATATCTACAAAACGCATATTTTAAATTTTCACTACAGGTTCAAATAAAAAAGTTGTGAAAAGTGCCATTTTTATTTTCTCATGTAATTCTTACCAATTGCAATTTTTTCAAAATCTTTTTTACACATCATTTGGAAAACCAATTCTTCTAACTCCTCAAAAAAGTCAGGTCGTTTGATTCACTTAAAAAAAAAAGTTATACTGATTTAAAGGGCGTTCGATAACTTTCGTTACTCACTGTATGTCACCAACACGGGTCTCGCCAACGACATATATCGTCCAGAAGATACTATGATTTGATCCACGTGAACGTCGACCTGTATTATGTTTACACTCCTCGGCATTTATGGTCCCTCACGGGGTATACCCCGCTGTAGTGGGGATAGTTCTGTGACATTAATCAGCCAGGTATTTGCGACATATATCGAGAAAGGAGGTGGCGAGGCGGGAAAGTCACCTTGGACGCTAACAACGCTGATCCAGATGGTAGGGTAATTTCGAGTTTCCATATTTTAGAGACACGAAGAAACGTTGTTAAGCACGACGAAATTTATTCGATTATAAATTACCGGGATATCTGACGCGGCCCGTGCCGTATATCTTGTTACGACCATGAAGACGACACAGCACGAGGAACGTAAAGAGCGAACATTTCTGAGCAGGATCACTCTTCGCTACGAGGCTGTAAAATTTTCACAAGATTCTAAGGAGGAATACGAACGTCCCCGCTCGCATTCGGAATTCACCGTTTTGAGATAAAGGGTGTTCGTACTGCATACGCGTACACGCGCGCAATGTCTATCCAAAGATGGCGCGTAAACGGTGAAACGTCGATCCAACAGGCAGGATCGTTAGATCTCGCGATACGATACTTTACCAACACCTTTCTCGTACGGAACAATACATTTCATGTCATTATCCTGGGCCGCCGTACAATTGGAATATAGTAAATTCTCGATATATGTCAACAACACGGATCATGCCAACGTCATGTATCGTCCAGGAGACACCGAGTCGTGTTATGTTTACACTTCTCGGTGTCCTCTCCACCCGCAGTAGTGGGGATAATTCCGCGACGTTTATCATCCAGGCCCTGGCGACATACAGGGTGTCCCAGTTTTTTCCGGCCAAACTTTGCCAGCGTGTTCTACATGCAAAAGAAAGAAAAAGATGTTATATGAAAACATATGCTCTTAAATGTTTTATTAAGGAGTTATAACTAATAATACAAAATGATAATGAACTGGCATTTCGTCGACACAGCGTACGAACGTATCATGAATATCTCTGTTTGTGTTTACATAAATTCTTATGTTTACTTGCTGAAGTAGTTGATATCGACATTTTTTATTAACGTTTTATTAACGAGTTAAGATTTCAAAATGACGTCCGTTATTACGAATACAGGATTGGCATCTAACAAAAATTGACTCTATCGTATTACTACTAGTGCTCGGGCACTTCCATTACAAAAACCATAAATAAAATGCATATCAGCGTATTCACGATTGGAAAATTCTCGTGGCATCTCGATATGAAGTCGTACAGCGTACTAAACATTATTAGCTCAGTAGAAATCAATGTCGATTTCAGCAAGTAAACATAAGACTTTATGTAAACACAAACAGAGATATTCATAATACGTTCGTACGCTGTGTCAACGAAATGCCAGTTCATTATCATTTTGTATTATTAGTTATAACTCCTTAATAAAACATTTAAGAGCATATGTTCATATAACATTTTTTTCTTACTTTTGCGTGTAGAACACACTGGCAAAGTTTGGCCGGAAAAAACTGGGACACCCTGTATATAGAGAAAACACTGTATTGTTACAGTCATGGATTTGTCTATCTTCTAGCTCTATTGCATCTATTTTCATTTATTTCTCCTGTTCTGTTCAATAGAAAATTATTACAAAATAATTCTGGTCTTTCAAGTGTCTTATTGTACCGACACGTGTAAATTGGGAAACGAGTTACTGCGCACATGGCTGCAGACATGAAACGTGCATTAACAAATTGCGAATCGATATCACCACAGGATAACGCAAGATGGTACACGCGAGGCAAAACGATAAAAATATTTTCCACTATTAATTTTCGTTCAGTGGAAACGAAATTGCGAGTAACTAAAATTATATGATTTGTATCAGTTTAGCAAAAACAATAGTAATATATGTATGTGTATATATATAATTATTTTATTACAATACGATTGGTAAAAATACCTAGGAGAATTGCACTAGCTTTTTTATGCAAATATAAATTTCTTTTCTGTTGACATACGATTGTAATACATTTCTATTGCCTGTAAAGAAGATGGAACTTTCTGTTTCCGTTCTGTAATGTCCACAATGCCGATTCAAACTAACGGGCTGCCTTCATTGAACATGAAACAATGCGGAAGTAGCTCGAACATAAAAATGAGACGATAAAAATATCTTTCTTCCGGGAAAGAGAAAGGTAGGGACAACAATTGCAATTTTGTGAAGTTGAAGATTCTTTGGCCTAATAGTCATAGCTCGTGTTAAAGTCTCATTATGACAGTTTTCAAGGAGCAGAAACTTTTCTCCTGGAGGATTATCTAGCTTAACTTCCAGCTTAATTAAAAGAACAGGTGGAAACTTTAAAGAATTACTTTATTTTTATACACTTGGCGTTTATTATTCATTATTGCACAGAGTGATTGTTAGACCAAAGTAAAGAATAATCACTGCTATTTGTCGATATAAAAGGATAATTGTTGCGTTCTCTGAGTATGAATATTCACCCTTTCAGGGCGAATATTGTCGGCATTGCCTTCGTGTATCTACCCTTTACACTTGCGAACGAACAGTTTAAATGTTAAAGTGAAAAGAACTCGGTACATATTCGTTTTTTTTTTTACAATTTGGGGTTTTGATGTGTAACCCATTTGTTTAAAGAAAATATTACAACAAACGGGAGCTACATAGAAACTTTTTTCTTTTCTTAGTTATTTGATCAAGTCCAGAACAATGGAACAATATTTTTAGATTCTTGAAATATTTTTACCATTTTAATTTTAATCTGCTTATTTTTGCCACAAATGCATAAAATCCGCAGTCTGCTCGGTTGAGATTAATTGCTGGATCACGGACCAGTAGTGAATAAAAATAGTAAGCTGCAATACTAAACTAGTGGTTTCTATTTCCGCGAATTATACACGTTTCAACTTGATTACTCGGAATGAAGATGCGCGAACGTAGATCTCCGTCGTCTCTGTGCGTAACCGTAGCTGTTAGCAGGCGTTCATTCAGGGAAATCGCAATCCAAGTGTCTGCTAGGCTCCGGACGAAGCAATTAAGCTCGCTAACTTGCAATAATTACATTTTCCCCGTGTCGTACTTATCGTACGAATTTTCAATTCCAGCCGTTTCGCGCCGTCAGAGCATCAATCACGCGAGAATACTGGATTACACGTATCAGAGGCACGCTAATTACCGCACCTGCACCCACCAATGCACGCCCCAACCGTTAATTATACTAATAATCGCTGCTCATTTGCGGTGTACATTATACGGTGATAAACGTAACAACTTTAATACCGCTGTGCCGCAAGATTCATCAATTACCGATAGATCTATTGGACTACGATCTTCGGCAGAATCCTTTCGAACAGCTACGTGACTAGAAGAAGTGCACTCCATTTTGAATACCAATTTGTTTAGGATGCATAACAATTTACAGCGAAGATTGGTGACAAAGTAAAGTCAATAATACCAGCAAAAGTTATTCTGGCAAAAATTATTCGAGCAAAAAAATACAGCGTTTGTCATTTGTAGTTATTCACACTTTCAATGTGGAAAACATTTCTATTAACGATAAACGCAATAATAATACTGGACCCTTTTAAAACGATTAGTTTACTTCATGATGTGAAAAGAAAATTTTGCAAAAATTGCAGTTGGCCGAAATTGTAGAGAAAATAATAAAAGTTGTTGTTCGTAACTATTTTATGTGAGCCTGTATTGGACATCTGAAAAATTAAATTTTTATTTTATATTTGGTAAAAGGGTAAAAGAATCCACGATTTTGTTAACATTTTTCTAAAATATCAATGTTTCCTTTTTTACGAAGTAAACAGAAGTTGTTTTAAGTATTCACCGAGATCTTTATTTTATTCTGTTTCGAACTAGTTAACTGTACAAGTAACAGCTGCAGCAACAAATAATAAACAAGAGTACGGTTGTGATATTCAGCAAAAATAATAGAATACGGCAATAAAGATTTGAATATCAGCGAGAATTTCGAACTCTTCAACAGCATGCTCATACGAGCGCGCTGGTCCTAAACTGCCTATCCTAAAAGTTTTATTGAACAGTTCGTAAAATGTCGGAGTTTACAACTTTTTACAGCTGGGCGATTAAACAATCGCTGGAGCGCGAATGAAGTATTGTTTTATTTGATGGTGACCCATTTAATCGTGATTTCTACAAATTCGGAGTGAATTGTTCGAACAAAAGTTTTAAATATAACAAAATATTACAACGAAATAAATCTCTAAACATCAACAGGATTGCGCGACAACATTAAAAAAAATTATGTACAATGAAAACGGAGTGAAAATATTATTTATTTAAACCAGAATAGCAAAATAAAACATACACTTGCACGTCTGCAGCACCCGCATAGTTACAACGTAATTGCAATATTAAAATTCAACAAAATGATTGAATTATAGTGCACGTTGTTGAAACGAAGAATTATAATATTGCGTGGGATTTTCTTTCGTATTAATTCCAAAATACAATTAGGCATGCTACTAACTAATTTTATGCAAAATTCTTCGCTAATTGCATTCCAGGAATAACAGCTTCTTTCGACGTACTATAATACTTCACAAAATTGTCCGCAGGATTTTGATCACGGGAATATGCTGGCCATTTCAATAAATTGATGTTAAAAGTTTCATACTGCTATTTCTTTTCGTTATTGGAGCATTATCCACCGTCGATACATTCATTAAATTTGATTTCTTGCACAAATAAAAGGTAACAAATGATTTTCTTTTATAATTCATCTAATTCAAGCTTGCCATTAGAGTAAAATGCACCTCATACTCTTACAGTACGACTTATCGAGTGCCCACCTTCCGCGTGGGATTATATAAATTAATGAACAACTCTTCTTCAGATTCTTCTTCAGCAAAAATACGTAAATCCAAGATGATGTCTAGTTTAGCACCGATGCTAAGACATTTCCATCGCTTCTTTTCTATATCAAGTAATCCAAGCTTGCCACTAGAGCAAAATGCACCTCACACCATAAGTCGTGTGCCCCACCTCCCGCGTGGGATTATATAAATCAATGGACAACTCTTCTTCAGATTCTTCTTCAGCAAAAATACGTAAATCCAAGATGATGTCTAGTTTAGCAGCGATGCTAAGACATTTCCATCGCTCCTTTTCTATATCAACTAATCCAAGCTTGCCACTAGAGCAAAATGCACCTCACACCATAAGTCGTGTGCCCCACCTACCGCGTGGGATTATATAAATCAATGGACAACTCTTCTTCAGATTCTTCTTCAGCAAAAATACGTAAATCCAAGATGATGTCTAGTTTAGCACCGATGCTAAGACATTTCCATCGCTTCTTTTCTATATCAACTAATCCAAGCTTGCCACTAGAGCAAAATGCACCTCACACCATAAGTCGTGTGCCCCACCTCTCGCGTGGGATTATATAAATCAATGGACAACTCTTCTTCAGATTCTTCTTCAGCAAAAATACGTAAATCCAAGATGATGTCTAGTTTAGCAGCGATGCTAAGACATTTCCATCGCTCCTTTTCTATATCAACTAATCCAAGCTTGCCACTAGAGCAAAATGCACCTCACACCATAAGTCGTGTGCCCCACCTACCGCGTGGGATTATATAAATCAATGGACAACTCTTCTTCAGATTCTTCTTCAGCAAAAATACGTAAATCCAAGATGATGTCTAGTTTAGCACCGATGCTAAGACATTTCCATCGCTTCTTTTCTATATCAACTAATCCAAGCTTGCCACTAGAGCAAAATGCACCTCACACCATAAGTCGTGTGCCCCACCTCTCGCGTGGGATTATATAACTTAATGAACAACTCTTCTTCAGATTCTTCTTTAGCAAAAATACGTAAATCCAAGATGATGTCTAGTTTAGCACCGATGCTAACACATTTCCATCGCTTCTTTTCTATATCAACTAATCCAAGCTTGCCACTAGAGCAAAATGCACCTCACACTGTAAGTCGTGTGCCCCACCTCTCGCGTGGGATTATATAAATCAATGGACAAAGATTCTTGTTCAGCAAAAATACGAAAATCCAAGATGGTGCCTGGTTTGGCACCGATGCATTTGCATCGTTTCCATCTTCGATATTCATCTAAAATTAAAAAATCTTTAAAACACGGTACAGCTGTGCATGCAGTCAAGGGTTTAAAAAAATGCGAAAAAACTCGGTATCATTTTCCGATCGTCAACGTGGAAGAAGACCCCTTAAGATCATGACAACGGCACTCACAATCGGTCGAATAAAAATCCATCTCCCCTCCTCTGTTCCGTCTGTTAGCATTCACGTTCCCTCGATCACGAATCCAATCACTCGAGTCACAGCTAAAAAGCTCTCGAAGCTTTGCTCCGGAACCCGTGTGATCGACAGATTATAGAGAGCCGTCCCGTAGCTGAGTGGCATTCAACACTGTGCCTGCAGTGTCAATGAGCTTCGACAGTGGGAGAATCTCCACGATCGAGTGAACCGGCCCGTGACAGCCACGGATTGGAGTACCGAACTCCGGGAATTCTGTTTTCGACAAAGCCTGCTTTTGACAAAGACCGTTCGTCACGTCTACCGATCTATTATACACGATTTATGCAACACATGCTCCGATCCTTTTCCCTCTTAACGGATCACAGGCCGACGGCGCAAGTGCGACCAGCTCGGCTTCAACGAAACTCGGAAAATGGTAAAGTTTGGTATTCGGAGTTTCACAGTTAATTGTTTAACTAACCAATGCGTTTACGTGTTTTCGGAAGCGACTCGATCTGACATTTTGAGTGGCGCCGTCTACCGCCGGAAAGTAGAAACCCTCTGACCTTGGCGCATAACCTCACAAACACATTTTGATTAAAATATACAGGGTGTTTGGTAACTGGTGGTACAAGCGAAAAGGGGGTGATTCTACATGAAAGAATAAGTCGAAAATATAGAATAAAATTTTTCCATCCGAAGTTTCGTTATCGAGAAAATCGAGTTTGAAATGCAGCATGCTATTCGGTAGGAATTGTCTGACGCGTCTGATCATGACCAACCAAATCTACTTCCTGCATATGCTAAAGCACACAAACCTGACAGATCTTCAAAGTCGATTTTCTCGAAAACAAAGCCTCAAACGAAAAATGTTTATTCTATATTTTCGACTTATTCTTTCATGTAGAATCACCCCCTATTCGCTTGTAACACCCTGTATATAAGAACACAGTGTTAGCAGCACTTTTTCGACATATGGTTGTCCCTGTATCGAATACACCCAATAAATGTCGTTGTCAAGTGGGAAAGTATAAAATGTATACACAAATACATATAGAAAACAAAATCAGTAGAATGTTTCTTTGGTAAAACAGTATTACAGTGTAAGAAAATATCAAAATTTTAGTAGGAAATTGTCAAATATTTTTCCCTTTATTTTCTTCGGTTCTCCCATCGTTTTTTCAATAATGAAAATATCGTAAATTTCCACTGAATCAGCCACACCGAATATAATGGCCCATTTTGATGATGAAGTTTCCAGAGGGATTTATTTTAAATGTAAATGTTCAATTATCAATTACTTCACGTCACCGACGGGCATTTTTCTCTGTTCATCTTCCTGTTTCACCATAGTCTATTTTCCAACAAATTGTAATTTCATATTTCGTTAATGTCCATGGTTCATTTCAGTTCATTATGATCGAAAGAAAGTAATTTATTCATTGTCAGGCACAAATGAATAATATATTGTCATTTTGCGAACGGCTATAATTGCTCTTTTTCAAAGTTTAAGGTCATGTCAGATGTTTCCATAGTGTTTTGTTACAGTGATACAACAAATCTAGGAAATGGTTGGCGAATATTTTCATTTTAGAGACAGCTACAATTTTGTAAACTTATTAGGACAGAACTTATTTCTTCCAAGTACTTGCATTATTAAACAATCTGACAAAAATTGATCTTCCTCGACCATTCTCTCGTATTGTGTAGCTTCCATAAATATGTCCCATAAGTTTACGAGCTCTCTCCGAGAAGTAATGGCCCATTCACACTTAAACGCGGGCGCCGTGCATGCTGGACAATTAAAAAAGAAAAAAAAAGAACAGTATTAGAACATATTGGTCCAGAGTCGATAAAGTGTACGAAGTACACGGTCGAGTTCTGCACGCTCCACTTTCCACCGTTGATTCGCGGAACAATATGATCGTAAACCCTTGCACTGTTGGGAGACAGTCGTAAACTCGGCGCAGTAACGTCAAACCTCAACTATCATTTTTAATTAATTTTTACGCGAGCTTCTCTCCGGAGAATTTTCCTTCATCATCGTTAACGACGAGAGCCCGGAAACGTTTTTTTCTTTTTACACGTTTCAGTCAATTATGGCTTGAAAATGTGCATTCGCTTCAACGACAAAATTGCCAATTTCAGGAAATCTTTGGCAGTCGCTGAACAAGCAAAAAACTGTTAATCGGGACCAATCAGGGTGCGGCAACAGCGGACAGATTGCAGCTCAACGACAAGTCCGTCTGAGCGTGGCGTTGCTATTGGCTGAGCCGCGATCGGTCCGCTGTAGCCGCGCCGTGATTGGTCCGTGTTTATCGTTGATAACTCGTTAAAAAAGCCTCGGAGAATATTTTTGCAAAGGAAAAAGTGACTAAAAATGACCTCAGGAATCGCCCCTTTCAAGGAACTACAACATTTTTGGGATACCCTGTATTTATACAAATATCGTTTTTATACTTTAACCCTTATATGTGGGCAACCGGGTACCCGTGTAACCCATTTCTATGTTTTCTCTAATAATTTGTTATGTTTTTATGAAGATATCGCAAAACCGCCCTGGATCCCCATTATTTAGAAGGTTCTCTGTCGATTTATGGTTACGGAATTAAAATTGATGCAAAACATATTAAATAATAAGGCTTCAATCTTATTTATACGGTTGTTGGGTAACCGGGGTACCCGGGTACCCATACATAGAAAGTGTAGTTGGATGCTTATGAAGGGACGTTTTACAACACAATCACACAACACACAAATTTTTTCAATTGGTATTATTTATTTATTAGTATAGTTACTATTATTAACCAATAATAGGACAATTTTTACAAACTGTCAGAGTATTTGCGTGTTCGTCGGAAAACTGGCTTTATACAGTTTTGACAATATTTTCGTGTCTTTCTACGTTTTCTATCAGGGTCAGCTTGGTATATATAACATGAACCTACAACTCTTTTTCGTCCAGTTTTATCTCGTTGTTGTACAGTGCCTGAAGTTGAAGGAACGTCGGTCATTGTTGGTGACTTATGCAGCATGCTTTCTATTGCTAATTTACAAGAGAAATGTCTCATCACTTGAACATTGGTTGATCGACTTCTAATTATTGGAAGACAAAGTTCCTCTCCCACTTGGCGTAAAAATATTCGGCGATTATTGGATTTGTTAGGCAACATATCGTTATTAGAAATATATATGATGTATGAGGCAAGAAGCAGCAATGTCAATTATGTAAAAAAAAAATGCTAATGGCCATCTGTTAGTACGTCTTTGTGTACTGTATCGTCTCAAAATTTGATTCATCATGTCGACACCAGATTTTGTTTTATTATACAAGTGGACTATTTCTGGTTTCCTCTTTGGCCCAGAAACAACATTATCATTGTGCATTGTGGATAGTAATACAACAAACTTTTCTTTTTTGGCACATACGAATATATTGTAACATTTTGGTTGTGACCAAATAAAGTTGAATACTGTTGTACTGTTCTGTAAGTTGAAGAGTCAAATACCGTACGTCCACATACGAATAGCTAAAAGTTTGGTCTTAACATTGAGTTATACTATTTTTTTAAGCAGTTGCTTCACTTAAACTGTTTAAAACAATACTTAGTATACCATAGAAAAAAAAACTAAAAGTTATGGGAAAGCATGAAAGTAAAATTGTCACTTTATTTTTTATATATTGGCACCGAACGCTCGGGGGTACCGGGTACCCCGGTTACCCAACAACCGTGAAAAGTTTGGTTGCCCACATAAGGGTTAAAAATTCCGTCAATAATTATCTTGCTATAAAGACGTTTTCTACAGCATAACCATCCATTAATGTCACTAAAACTGCACATAAAAAATGTTTTATATCGTCACAATGAAGGTGTGGTTGGACACACCTCAGGTGTCCATCCCTGTATTTTTCATCACGTAGATTTATAATTCACGTAGAGCATGCAAATATTTTTCCCGTCAAATGCTCCGCGGAATGGACCGATTTTGTAGCAGATGCGCGCGTGTAGCAGTTTTTCACGATAATATTACGTTTACATGTGGCTCGTAATAAGCGTGCGAGCGTTATGCTGGTCACGGATCGCGATTGGTACAGTGCATGGAATTAATTAGCACATTGGTTCATGCCGGTGCATTCCTCTCCGGTCAATTATGCGACGATATTACAGGCAATATTTTCTTCGTTTTTCACTCGCTGGTCGGTAAAGTAACAAGACGTTAGAGTTATCGACGAAGATTCATGAATTACAAAGTCAGCACCGACTACTAATTACGAGTGAACTTTGCCTAATTCCCACGCATTGCGCGAGATTTTCAATCCTGACAAAACACCTCGAACAAATATTATCCAGTTCAACAAGAGCTGTTCAAGTCAAAGAAATTAATGGAAGAAATTACGTCATTAAATGTTCATGTAACGGGGGTTTTAAGTTTTAACGCGTTTCCCAAGTACTTGATCAAATTAAACCTGTACTCCTGTACACGTTCTAAACACGAAAGTGTTTTCTGAGCAGCTGTGCAAACCCCCCGTTCAATAGTGTGCGCTCTGTACATACACTTAACCCAGATAGCACGCGACGTCTTAAAGACGTCTGTTTTACGTCCATTTTTGGTCTGAACGTCTTACGTCCTGAAAAGACGTCTTTAAGACGTCGTAAAGACGTCTCGTTTAAGACGTCTTTTACGAGTCGTCTTTAAGACGTTTCATTTCTTGACGTTTCAGTCATTCTAAACTGCTAGAGGAAAGCTTTACAAACTGTAATTGATTTTCAAACTGAATATTCCATCAACAAAGTGCACAGAAAAGTAATACATCAAAATAAATAGATAAATAAATAAGTTAAATAAATAAATAAAGCATAAAATGTTAATGTTCGCGGATATGCTGAAAAACATTCTTTTAATTTATTTTTTTTATTTATAAATACATAAATTAATTAATTAATTAAATAAATAAATAAATCATAAAATGTTAATGTTCGCGGATATGCTGAAAAACATTCTTTTAATTTATTTAAGACTCTGTGCTATCTGGGAAGTAATAGGCGTGACGATTTTGCGTTGCATGTTTCGTTAAATCTTTTATGAAATCACTCCCCATCTGTACAACACTTCTCTCTCTCTCTCTCTCACTCTCTCTCTCTCTCTCTCTCTCTCTCTTCTCTCTCTCGAACGAGGAGTCCCTTCTCGAAAGATTTTTGTACTTTTTGCCCGTCCGTTTACCTTTACCTTTTTGTTCACCTTTTTTTTTCTCTACTCGCTTTATGACTCTGTCGATCATCAGTACCAGATAACGGATTACTAGGGTTAGGGAATTTTACCTGGGACGATTATCGTCGCGTGACGCATTTCCGTCCCGTATTTCCATTGCATATTTTGTTACATCTTTTCTCAAATCACCCCCCATCTCTGAAATACTTTCGTGTTAAAAAGTCAGCAGGTTTATTGCGACAGCAGTTGACCTAGGAAAAAAGACTGTTGGGCATCAAATGAACCTTCGTCGATATTTGCTATGGTTTCGAGGTGACCGGCCGGCAACATTTCATTTGATCCAGCCTGTACAGTCGAACGGCTTTCGCAGCGGTGTCGCGCAATGCGTTTTACGACGGTAGACGACCATAAGCGAAAGGTCTCGAAAACTAGATGTCACTGCGAAAGAGAGATATGACTGGTGTGTAGGCAAAAATGTGTGCGGCGGTCGTTCAATAAAGAACAACATCTCCTTCGATGAAGGGCATCGCCTGCTCGTATGCTATACGGTATCGATCACCGAACGGCCAGAACGGCAAAGAGTTTCGTTTCCGAGATAGCCCGTTTCCGTGTTTCTATTGTCACTGGTAAATAAATCCACGAAAAGTCCGGGCCAAGCTCCTTTTCTTCTCCCCCCCCCCTCTTTTTTCTGTCTCTCTCTCTCCCTCTGGTCGATCGATGATCCTGTCGAGGACGTTTTCCCGACCCCACGAATTAATCTTTCGTGCTTACTTCACCGATATCGGGAAATTCGGACACGTTCGTGCCACGCGTACATGTTCGCTTTTTATTTCCTTCGTCGTTTCGTTCACAGTTTATTGCCAGTTCCGCCGGGGTCGAGCCGAAAAGAACCGGACGTATATCAGCTGGCTGAAATTCTGACCGAATTAACGGACAATCGTTCGCGTCCGGCTGGTCGTTAACGGTATTTATTTGATTACTCGATTGTCTAAACAGTGACGAACCTGTGCGCGGTCGGGCACGTCCGTTTCGAATCGATGGAAAAATTCCGCGACGCTCTATCGCGAGCCGTATCCGCAGAGACACCGTTCTCGCGTTCGAGTTGAACCTAATTTTCTCTGTGTACAATGTGATCGGTAACCGGCGGCACAACCGGAAAAAGGTGAGTCTACATAAAAAGAACAAAATTAGTCGGAAATTTGGTACAAAATGTTTTTAACACTAGGTTTACGGGGCACTAAATGTGCCTACTCTACATTACTTTATAAAAATAACAAAAATGTATGTATCCAAATTTATAGCCGTTTATTTTACAATATACAGGGTGCGGCGCAAATTAGTCCCCACGATTTTTCTGCCCCTTCGGATGGTCGGACAGGAAAATGTTTCTTACCAAAGTTACCGAGTATTTAACCGACGAGAAATTGCAATATTTTAAATTTAAAAAAAATCAAGGTAGCTGTCATATCTTTTAATGGAACTGGTTATTTTTGACTTCATAATATTGTAGTCGACGTCGAAACGAATTCAACGACCTGCTATACAATGACTTTCAGATGACCTTGAATGATAATATCGCCATGAATCAATATTGTCAGAATATTTGAAATATTTCGACGGTACGTAGTAGCAACGCCTCGCAAATAGAAGTAAACAAATGAACGTAAACATTGCTTCAGAACTTAACTCACAAAAAACCAAATTTATACGGAGCCACATTGAAAACACAAATGTTAAACGTGTACATGTAATTAATTAATAATTAAATTCAATTTTCGAACTACATCTCATCTTGTGCAACGCAAAGTTCTGTTCTTTGTAACAAAGTCTTACGTGTAGCTTCCATTAGAGAACTTCTTTTTACATTTCTGCACGCTTTGTCATTTTTTCATTTGTTTGTGCCGTCGAAATATTTCAAATATTCTGGCAATTGATTCATGGCGATATTATCTTTCAAGGTCATTTGAAAGTCATTGTATAGCAGGTCGTTGAATTCGTTTCGACGTCGCCTACAATATTATGAAGTCAAAAATACCCAGTTCCATTAAAAGATATGACAGCGACCTTGATTTTTTGTTGGAAATCGATTTTTTTTTAAATTTAAAATATTGCAATTTCTTGTCGGTTAAATACTCAGTAATTTTGGTAAGAAACATTTTTCTGTCCGACCATCCGAAGGGGCAGAAAAATCGTGGGGACTAATTTGTGCCGCACCCTGTATACCCAAAGAAACTAATTTGTTGAATAATATCTTTTTCATGCATCCTTACAATTTCGATAATTGTGAATTAAGAGAGGTACGAAAACCCGTCATTTTTTTTTTATATATATAAAAGTTATGTACGTTCCATTATAGATTATGGGTCTTTTGTGTACTCCCCTAAAAGACGAACTATCTCAGATAAACTTGAAAAACTGCAATTCTCTGCTATCAGATTGGCTTTGGGATATCGTAGAAGCACCCCTACCAATATTATGTTGGCTGAATCTAAGCTCCCGCTAATAAAAGAACGGTCCATGTTTCTTTGTAACAATTTTCGTGCAAAACTTCACTCAAATGAAAGCTCACTTTGTCTTCAAGTCATTAAAGGTTATTATAATAGAGTTAAAAACAGAGCAATTAGGACTAATTACATTTTGAGTTTCTGTATAATTTATTTTCGTAAATTTTCTAACTTAATTGAATCTGAAAATAATTACAATATCTTTTGTTATGATTTCAAAACGATTACTACTTCAATTCCCTTTGATTTTGAATTTGGATATAATCTCAAAAAATGTGATGACCGTGATCAGAGAATCAAGAACTTGATTGAGGATCATTCTGCTTTCGCTATATTTACTGACGGTAGTAAAATTTTAAATGCAGAATTCGTCGGATCTGCTTGTTTCTGCCCTGAGTTAAATTATCACATAACTAAGAGTGTTGACTATAATGCTTCTGTGTTTACAGCTGAGTGTATTGCTTTGAATGATGCTCTTGATTTAGCGATGAGCTATAATAATCAAAACTTTGTTATTTTGACAGACTCCCTCAGTGCTCTAGTAAGTTTGAAATCTCCTAAATTTAATATTAGAACTAATAGATTCATCTTGGAAATTAAAAGAAAATTTAATCAATTTCATGTAAATTCCAATAATCACTCGATAAAATTTTTCTGGATTCCGGCTCACTCGGGAATTTGGGGCAACGAGAGGGTTGATGCCCTAGCTAAAGAAGCTTCTGTTGCCAGCTCTTTGAAGGTCTCTATGATTCCATTTACTGACTTATCCGAAACTTTTAAGAAGGATGCAATTTTAAATTCAGTTAAAATAATAAAAGATCAAGGGTTACATAAGGGTAAAGTTTATTTTCAACAATTCTATAATGATATTCGTTCACCTTGGTTTGATCACAAAAAGCTAACCCGACAATGTATTGTTTCAATTAATCGATGCAGGGCGGACCATTACCATATGGCTGCTTCACTTGCTCGCATTGGCATCATCGATAATCCCAATTGTAAATGTAATCAGGAGCAGGAAACGCTTAACCATGTTCTTTGGCAGTGCAATTTATATAATGATCAGAGGATCAAATTTATCCAAAACCTCAATAGGGCAGGTTTTCAATTGCCATTGGACGTAGGTTGCTTAATAGTTGAACCTAACATCATCGCTTGCGTATATATGATAGCCTTTTTAAATAGTTGTGACCTACGTGCCTAAGGATTTTCGATTTTTATACTGTAACCAATATTTTTGTTATACCATACAATATACTTACTATACTTACTAATAATACTCTGTACTAAGAATTATGTTGTAATAAATCTCATATGAGATTTCAAAAAAAAAAAAAACCCGTCATTTTGACCGGTCCCGTAAATCTAGTGTTAAACGAGGTCCTGTTTACGAGAGAATCTTTTCCGAGAAGAACAGATTTTGTGTCTTACGTTCTGATTTTTTCAAATACAGAAACACACCCTTCTCGATTGTACCGGAGAACATCAACGATTCGCGTCAAAGAATTTTACACGATAATTTACTCCGAAACTAGTGCACGGATAAAAAAAAAGCATCGCACGAAAATTGCTGATCTTTTTGCGTACAATAAGATCCCATAATAAAAATATAGGTTTCCATTTGAGAAACCAAAGTTGACCTTCAAGTAACCTTGAACTCGCCACCCAAATAAAAAGCCGATATTGCCCACCTCTTTCTCCCTCGAAATCCTTGTGTTTTACACTTTTTTTAATAGCTTTCATACTTTTCGAAAGTTTTCAAGTGAACATCCTGTAGAATACTTTTTCATTCGATTTGTCATTTTTGATTTTTGTTCGACTATAAAATGAGGAGTAGCAGCGTTGTAACAGCGGTGTTTTCTCTTTAACCCCTTGCCCTATCGTGTCAGACTCGTGATGAAGATTCTGAACAGAGTCTAATAAATATATATATGTTATTAATTTCCTTTAAATCGAACTAAAATTCTATTTTGTTGTAGTTGATATATGTGCCCATAATTATGAAAGTGGTCTAAGTCAAAATTAAAAAAAAAATGAATTTATCACTTATTTCACACGACATGATTTTAAACTAAATTTATTCAATGTAATTTTTTTTTTTTATGACAGACCACTTTCATAATTATAGGCACATATATCCTTTGGAGAAAACATAGGCATACAATAAACATAAACTATCCTTTCTTTCTTTGAAAGTCTGAACGATGAAGAATTTCTAATCGTTACAATCATAACACAAATAGTAGTGCAAGGGGTTAAACCACAGGAAAATGGTCGAGATGATGAAGAAAACGTTTCCGCCATCCTGACGTTCATGAAACAATCCACGGGAACGGAAATTTGCATAAAGATCTGTCCGCTTATTACTACCCGTGGTTTGCACATGTTGCATTTGTTTCACCGGCATATTTCGAAATGTTTTAAATGGACGAACACGGGCCGGGCTGTGTAACGACAACTCGCGATGAGTTGAAAACACAGGACACACAGAACCGACAGGGTCCGCGAATAACATTCGCTTGAATTCCGTGCGGCACGCTAATTCCGGCTTATCGTCTTTAACGCGCATCAGTCTTCGCTTTGTCCGTAAAATTGCAGAGAAAACCAAATTCCGGGACACGCGCTACCCATAAATCTGTGGTTCCTCGTCTAGCATTTCCCGGGCAGGTTTTCCCGGCAAAACCCGATTGAAGGCCGCTACGTGGAAACTGACCAAGCCGGCCGATTTGATCGCGGCGAATCACGAACACGGTTTGCAAAATCCGAATTCACTCGGCCTGAAGCTGATGCCGATGCTGAAGCCGGTGGCCAAGCCGAAGCTGAAACGTGCGCGCTCGCGATCCCCGCGATGAAAATTCGAATCGATGTCGCCACGTTGCGACAGATTTAACTGGCCGGAAGACGAAGCCCGTCGGACCTGTCGCGTGATCATTTACTATGGTTCCGCCGACGATTTATTATCCCCCACGGGATCGATATACGCGCGTCCAATCTTAACCCTTTTTCACACGAGTTTTTCTCTTCGTTGTTACATCCTTTTTCATTTTTAGCTTACAAATCGGTGTCACCGGACGCCTGTTCTCTACCAACTGCTGGACCAGCGCGTACCGAAGTTCTAACAAACCTAATCAATTTTTGAAGGCTCACGAAAGTGTGCAAACGTCCTTTAACACGTTGACTGCCACGTCACCCATACGTGGGTGACGGAATTATTTGTCCAGGTATTAAAATGAATTTTTACGTTAATATATGCACCGTACCAAATTTTACTAGTAACTGTAAAATGCAAGAAAGTTGGAGGACTACTCAATACTATATATTTAGTTTTTTTCAATTCTTATATCATTAAATAACTTACTTCGATTCCATGGAATTTTTGAGATTTCTAGTTTGGCAGTCAAAGTGTTAAAACAGTATAGCTTGCTTCCAAATTTTGCACACATCATTTTCGCGGCGAGTCTCAGAATTTAGGGTGCTCTGACCAGAAAAAAGTCGAAAAATAATCATTCAATAATAAAATAAAATATAAAATGATAATTATTATTAACGCTGAACCTACCACGGTCAAATGACCGGTTTTATATTTTACAATTATCGAAATTATAAAAATTCATTTACGGGAAAATAGTGGAATTTTCCTTGTCGAAGCATTTATTATATGGAAAATTACGGACAATCGCAATAAATTTAGGGTTGCCATTTTTATAAGGCAATATTTACCAGATACTGTTAACGCTTGGTTGGTTCAGTGTTAACGGTCGACGCAGTGAAAATAGCTTTGAATCATCCCAATCAGAATTTTCTCATTTTTACGGATTCTCTTAGTGCACTACTCTCGTTGAAACAAACTAATATAAGCACAAAAACGAATCCCTATATCTTTGAAATAAGAAAAAACGTTTTCAACTTCGCATCCGAAACCACAAACGATAGTAAAATTAAATTCTACTGGGTACCATCTCATATTGGGATTCTGGGTAACGAGAGTGCAGACACATTAGCTAAAACAGCAACCAACACGACAGCCTCATTCTCCGCCAAAATTTCCTTCTCAGATCTAAGAGAATCGGTTAAATCAGCGGCAACACAAAACACATTTGACATCATAGAGAAAGAAGGTTTATCTAAAGGTGTAAACTACTTCGCATACTTCCACAACCGAAAATCTAAACCGTGGTACAGTCACACAAATCTCCATCGTGAGATTGTCACAACGATAAACAGATGCAGATCAGGACACTACAATCTTGCCAGCTCTCTTGCTCGAATTGGCATAGTAAACGATCCACAATGTCAGTGCGGTTATGAGAATCAGGATATCGACCACGTGCTATGGCAGTGTCCCACATTTGATGAACTGAGGTTGGAGTTTATCACACAACTACGGAAACTGCATCTTTTTCTTCCGCTCTCATGCAATGTTCTCCTATCCAGACCTACGGTTGAAATATGTAAAATAACCTACTCGTTTTTGAATGCCTGTGAGCTAAATATCTGAGAAAATTGTACAGTTTATAATAATGTATAATGTATAGGAAAATAATGTATGGCAAAATAATCTCTACTTTGAGATTCTAATTGCATTAAATAAAAAAAAAAGAGTGTTAACGGTAGCTAGCGCGGAAAATAGTAACATCGGCAACTCTATCGATACTTTGAACGACCTGTCTCAACAAGAACTATTGTGTCGATTTATCCGTTTAGATAACACGTTAGTTCGTTCAACTTTCCCATTGAACTTTCCCTCCGTTCGACCGAACTTGTTTATTTCATTGCGAGAAGCATGTGCCGGCACTCGGGGAAACTCGAAGCTCTTCGAAGTTCGAAACGCGCGCCGCACAGTTGCAGTCTCGAGAACTTGCGATATTTTTCTTGTGAACGGATAAACACGCGCTCGCCTCGAAAACGACTTTGACCGATTGCCGTACGATCGGACAATAAAACTATAGCCTACCGAACCAGCCGAGTCAGCGGAATTAAACGAAACAAAACATCGGCTGGAGCGCATTGTGACGGACGCCGCGGCTCTAACAATTGCCACTGTCCGACTAATTCGACCCTGGCTAGCCTAAATGGTCATCGCGCACAACGGTGTAAACAAATTAATGGCCGCCGCTTCGGTGGAGCTGCGTCAAAGGATAAGCATTCGACAAAATTGTTCGTAACGTTGATAATTAACGCGTTAAACGCACCGCGAATTCTGCGGACAGTGAATCTTTATGCGAAATAAAAATTTTCTACCCGAATTGCAACAAACATGCACCAAACGTGCAACAAATAATATAACAGTATTTTTGTTCCAATTTTCTTCTAAGAATAACATCCATACTGTTATTTTTATACTATTATTTACATTTCCAGACTTATATACTCGATATATGTCTTAAATATCTAGCCGATAAAAGTCCCAGAACCATAATCCAATAACAAAACTTCTCCATTTTTCATTTTTTTTTTATGGGACTTTCATTAGCATATTCGTGGCATTTTTCTAGTGAAAATGATACCCAATATGAAATCATTCCCATGATATTTACTTGTGTAATGAACGATTGTCCCTGCCCGACCCGTCTTTTGGACATACAGGGTGTCCCACATAAATGATAACACCTAAATATCTTTCGTATTTACAGTCGTATCAGAAAACTTCAGAGGACAAAGTGACACTATTGCAGGAGGCCATTTTAGTGGTGAAGAAAAAAATTTTTTATGTCGTGTTTTTTAATGAAATTTCAAGGTCACCGATGTCATTTTAAATGGAATAGTATATTTTTTTTACGATAGCATGATAGACAATAAAAAACTGAATTTAGTGGATACCACCTTTTTGACCTTGAAATGACCTTGAGCAAGACTAATCATGTTGAAGCGGATGAAATGTGGATGTTGTTTTTATAGTAAATTGAATTTTTATGTTTACGAGGATGGATTTAAATAGAATTTTTATAGTAAATTGAATTTTAAAATTTATTAAAATGAGTTGAAATAGAATTTTTATAGTAAATTGAATTTTTAAATTTATTGAAATGAATTTAAATAGAAATTTTTATAATAAATTTAATTTTTAAATTTATTAAAATGAGTTTAAATAGAAATTTTTATAATAAATTGAATTTTAAAATTTATTAAAATGAGTTTAAATAGAATTTTTATAGTAAATTGAATGTTTAAGTTTATGAGGATATGTAAAGGTCAACCCGACGTAAACAACGCGCAATCTTTGCTGAAACACGTAAGTTTTAAACTTCCACATTTCATCCGCTTCAACATGATTATTCTTGCTCAAGGTCATTTCAAGGTCAAAAAGTTGGTATCCACATTTTGTTGGTACCATAACGTTGGTACTATTCCATTTAAAAAAACATCGGTGACCTTAAAATTTCATTAAAAAACACGACATAAAAAATTTCTTTCTTCACCACTAAAATGGCCTCCTGCAATAGTGTCACTTTGTCCTCTGAAGTTTTCTGATACGACTGTAAATACGAAAGATATTTAGGTGTTATCATTTATGTGGGACACCCTGTATATCGAGTAGACACGTATGTTTCGGCGACCAAGGTGACTCGAGCTTCGTTGTCCTTTTCTAGGTTCGGCAGTGTATCAAAGAATAGTATCTTCTACCCGATATATGTCCCCGGGTAGACCCGTCTTGTGGACATATATCGAATAGACACTGTTCTACCATTATAGTACATGGTTGGCCACCCCCATTTCTATTGAATATTTTTCAACGAAAATGTAGCATTTTGTAAATAAAATTATGACACAACTTATGTGCTAAATGATTTTTAAATGTAACCATGTGTTGGAATAAAAAAAATTCTTTTTGACGTCCTAGGCGTATGTCCCCCCTTAATTGACTCATTCTGCACCGTCGACATCTGTATGATTTGGTTGTTTAATAAATGCTAATTTTGCGGCAAGATCAGCCATGTAGCTTCGCGGAAATTACGCTCGCTTTTTCGGTGAAAATTTGCGTCCCCCGTTAAAAGCGATCGTAGGACAGTCGCGTTCCTCGGCGTCCGCAGAGATTGAATGAAACGAGTGCAGAAAGCAGGAAGGGGTTATGAAAATCGGGTTTCTCGACACGGTAACGATCGAAAACTTCGACTATTAAATTCCACCGGCGCGATTAATTTAATAATGCCGAACACGTAGCCGGGGCACGGTTCAATGGAGTTTCACCGAAGAAAACAAGAAACGTGCGAAATTAATGGGCCAAGAAACTTGGTTACCAATTACCGAACTGCTCAAATATTCGATGGCCCGCGACATGAAAATATAGGATAAATTGCCAATTAAAATTGCCCATCGCTGGCCGATCGCAGTCGCAATTTCTTTATTCGACGGTCCGACAGAATCGAAACGAGATTATCTGTGAAATTATTGTAAAATTTCCTGCACGGAACAAGAACGAAACAGAATTTTTGTTCCCGTTTTCATTAATTTTGATTCCGATGTTCTTAAATGTTTTTAATATTTCTACCGTTTTTAACTTTGCGTTCTCAAGCAAAATATGCTATAAAAAGTGTATTATAAATGTTACGATTAATAAGAGACAAAATTTTTGGAAATGTCAATAATTATTCGAAAAGTAATAATAAGCAACGAGGGAGTATATTAACTTTTTACATTGAAAATTCTTAGCAGTCGTTAAGCAGTTATTGCAAAGTTTACACGATTCAATATTTTTTTAGATAAATCAATTTCTGCTTGAGTGGTTACACGAAAAAGTTATTAATTAACTATAATAATTTTTTAAACACATTCCGCCAGAAGCGTGATCCTGTCGGAAGTAATATTACGTTAATAATCGGAACGGTGGCGCAAGGATAAAAGACTGGACACAAAAGTCGAAGGATCCTCCAGTGAGAAAAAAAAAAATTGGCACCAGAGAGGTAGCGCGAGCGAGCATAACCGCTGCGCGCGCGCGCGTGCGCGTGGTACACTTATCGCCGTGACAAAAGGCGGTACACGTTTAATCGGTTTTGCAGGATGAAAGCCGCGTCGAGAAAGAGTTAAAAACGCTTCGGTTCGACATTATGCTCCGCCGGTCCAATGGAATCCCGTTCAATTAGTTCAATTAACCGTTCGAGTGCGCGTAGATGGGAGACGAGTGCCGCGTAAAAACGCGAAATCGGATTAAGCGTCGGTGAAAGGGTCATTAGCGGGAGATATTAAAAGTTAGCGATGGCTTTAGTTACCGGTGTTAGGACGCGCTCCTGGAAAAAAGCCCGTGAAAATCGTTCACAATTTCGAAGCCGCGCGTCCGAGGCCTGGAAATTCCAACCGCCGTGAAATTCCCGCTGAAACTTGTCCGGAAATGTTTCTAATTGGTTCTAATCATCTTATCGCGCTCCTACCTGCTCCAGAATTTACGTTACACGCATGTGCTCCGCCCGGAACGGATGACAATAGTGCTCCGCACAGACTGTTCTGTCGACTTACCTGAAAGCAGACAAACAGTACAATTCAGTTACAAAATTCGTACAATAAAATCCAATTACAGTGGGACATTAAAAAACTCGCCTCGATGTTCTCCCTTTAAGAAAACTACAGTAAATTCTCCATATACACTACCGGCCATAAGTGTTTACCCACCTTCAAATTTCGTTACTATTCAAATAATAGGTATTTTATTGTTATGAAAATGTCCGTAGCATTAAATCCTAATTATAAGGCTAATAAAAAACATCCAAAATATTCTGTACATACACAATCAGGTACTGTAAATGAGTTTACAGCTTTTTATGAAAAACGACAATTTTGGAGTTCAGGTAAAGAAACCCATTTTTCTGAAATTTTTATAACGGTCAGTAGGGAATATGAACGCAGGTAATACAGGTATCTTAGTCTTCTCAAATTTCATACTGCATTAAGCTTTCATACAGTAAACAGTTGATTTTCACGTGCCTAAAGAATTTCGCGAAAATTTCAAATGATGTCAGGGAGAAAAGAATTATCGATTGAAACGCGCGCTCTAATAGTGTCCCATCATAGCATCGGAAAAAGTAACAGAGAAATAGCAAAGTTATTGAAGCTGAACCGCAGAACCGTGGACTACAATGTTAAAAAATATGTGGGTGGGTAAACACTTATGGCCGGTAGTGTACACAGGCTCACGAAAGTATTCGAACGCCCTATAAATCAGTATAACGTTTCTTTAACACTAGATTGCCTAAACAAGTCATTTTGACTGCTTTTGAATTTCATTTTTTTTTATTGCTAATACTTATTAATAACTTGTTATATGACTGTAAGTGATATAAAATATATTAAAAATTACTGTTAAACAAATTTCTTTGCGCATTAGTTATTTTTTCACAATGCAGTCATTTTGACTGCTTTCAGGCAATATAGGTATATACTAAGCTCCCGTCTTTCTAGTGTTAAATTGGATCAAACGACCTGACTTTTTTGAGGAGTTGGAAGAATTGCTTTTCCATATGATGTGCACAAAAAATTGCAATTGGTAAGAATTACATAAGAAAATAAAAATGGCGCTTTTCACAACTTTTTTATTTGAACCTGTAGTGAAAATTTAAATTGTGCGTTTTTTAGATATATGTTAGTTATATCTTGGGCCTGTAGTGGGGATAATTCCGCGACGTTTATCATCGAGGCCTTGGCAACATATACAAAGAAATCACTGTATTTGGAATTTTTCCAAGCTGCTTTCATCGTTCAAAGTATAACATGGTCTATTGCAAGTACACGAGAATTCAAGTACAACAGAAAATAAAAAATGTGGTCTTCTCAAAAGACGCTCGTAAATTTCAGACATTTCAAGTCATTTTGTGTGTGTGTGATGGAGAAGAAATGAACCAAATTACGCAAGAAAATTTCAGACAGTGTGATCGAGAAATATTTCTTAGATGTAGAAAATTTTAGTCTTTTGTAAATTTTCCTCTATTGCACGCACGATGAATGTTTGAGCAAGAGTTCATGGTTGATACGTTTCCAAGAGTTTCAGGAGACAGATGCAACACCTGTGCAAACGGGCGCATCAAGGGGACGAAAATAAGATAGATGTTGTTGCGCGATCCGTTAACTGAAGGTTATCAGTCTGTCGGTCTTTGATAGAATAACGAAGGTGTATGAGGGTAAAGAGATCGTCGCGAGAGCAAATACCGGGTGCAAAAGAGAGTACGCGACCCGGTCCGATCTTTGTGTGGCTTGCTACCTATGTAAACGCGTGTAAAAGCTTGTAAGCTCTTGAGCAAGCAGCCGGGAACATGGTCGCCTCTTAGAGGAAAATCCGACGATGATGTCGTTGCGAGATTCGTCTTTTGCTCGTCGCGAAAATCCGCTTTCGACTTTCAGATTTCTTCACTGACCTAGCCAACAAGAGCTCCGACACGATTTCTGGTCGATTCGCTCCCATAGCAATTGCACGCATCGATTACGTGAACCGCTTATCCGAACGTTCTCAGACTCAACGTTGCATTATACTAACAGGTGTGAACCAAGTGCAGTGTATGATGTTGCGGTATAGATGGTACAACCATGGAAGGGGTGATTCCATGTGAGAAAATTAGTCGAAAATAGAGAGAATAAAATTTTTAGTTACATTAAATTGGGTTTAAAATTAAAATTGGGCTTGAAAATCGACTGATTCGTCTGATCATGACCTACTGATTCTACTTCTTGCATATACTAAAGCACACGAACTTTATAAAAGTAACAAGAATATGTCTCTCCAAATTTACAAATAGCTAAAAGTTTGGAGAGATATACAGGGTGTTTGGTAACTGGTGGTACAAGCAAAAAGAAGGGGGTGATTCTACATGAAAGAATAAGTCGAAAATATAGAATAAACATTTTTCGTTTGAGGCTTTGTTTTCGAGAAAATCGACTTTGAAGATCTGTCAGGTTTGTGTGCTTTAGTATGTATGCAGGAAGTAGATTTGGTTGGTCATGGTCAGACGCGTCAGACAATTCCTATCGAATAGCATGCGTATCGCTGGATTTCAAACTCGATTTTCTCGATAACGAAACTTCGGATGAAACAATTTTATTGTTTCTCAATTCTTTCATGTAGAATCACCCCCTTTTCGCTTGTGCCACCAGTTACCAAACAACCTGTATATTTATATGTATGTAGGATCGGGTTTGGAATGAGTTGGCTTCCAGCAATATGTGGGTAACAACGCGTATTTATTTTAACGATATGAGGTTACAGGGTGATATTTGCTCTCGCGACGATCGGACGCGACTGCGATTTCTAATGTTCCTCCTTCGCTCGTCGCTTTGCTCTTTATTCGTTTGTTCGCTCGTCGCTTTGTTCTTTATTCATTTATTCGCGCGTCGCTTTATGTTTTTCATTTATTCGCGCGTCCCGAAATAACACTGATCGTCGCTTGCTTTAACGGAAATATTACGAGTTACCATGTCGCTTGCGCGGGGCATCCTTCACGTATATATACAGGGAATTCTCGATATATGTCAACAACACAGGACAGATTCGTGGCCCCTCACGGGGTATACCCAGCGGTAGTGGGAATAATTCCGCGACGTTTATCGTCGAGGCCTTGGCGACATATATAAGGAAATCGCTGTATATATAATTTAAAAATGGCTAAAAATTTGGAGAGACGTATTCTTCTATTCTAAGTTTGCTTGCTTTGATATACGCAAGAAGTAGAATTGGTAGGTAATGATCAGACGGTATCAGCCGATTTCCAAACTCGATTTACTGGAAAAGGAAGCGTCGAATGAACAAATTTTATTCTTTCTTTTCGACTCACTTTTGCGCGTAGAATTGTACGATAAATATATCGTCGGTCTAATAATGAGCTAAAAATCATTCATCTCCAAAATTTCGCGAGACCAACGGCTCCGACTGAGACCATCCCCCTGAGGGGTTAAACGTCGCCGATCAAAGGTATCGTGTAGGGTGAAATTCGGCAACAGAAGAAAAGGAAGGTAGCAGAGGAAGATAGTCCTCGAGGTTTCTCGTTTATCAGGAACCTGCTGCGTCATGGTTTTACAATAACGTCCCTTCTCTCTTTCTCTCTCTCTCTCTCTCTCTTTCTCGGCGAGGCTTCCGTCTGGTTTTCGGCCTTGCTCGCTCGCGCGCTTGCTCGTGGGAGAGAGCCTCTCTTCATTCTCCCCCGTCGCCACAGGCTGCACTCTCGAATGCACTCGTGAAAATGCAAGACGTTCCATCTGTATGCACGCACGCCGCTGCATTGCTCGGGTGAATATATCCCTGTCCTGTCGTCGAGAGGGTGGTGTAGGCACTTCTCGAGAGAGTTCTAGAGAGTAGAGACGGTGCTAGAGGGTGAGCACGCGCCTAGGCAAGGGCAAGGGCACCCAAACAAAAGATATCAAAGGGAGAGTGCCATCGAGACTCTTGAATAAAGAACGTACAACTGGAGACGCGGTGAGACAGATGGGAGACAAGCGAGACCAACGGGGGAGTTTCTTGGACGCGTGGCAAGACAAGCGTCGAAATTTCTCCTTCCTTTTCTTTTACTTTTCTTCCCCTCTCTCTCTCTCTCTCTCTCTCTTTCTCTCTTCGCCTTCTTGTGAAACACCGACTCCTCCTTTTATGAAGATTCGGCAGCCTCTTCGACTCCTCAAACTTCTCGGCTCGATGCTTCCTTGACGTTTCAGCCGAATGCTTCGGATCTTCTGTTTTACATCCTTTTCAGAAGAAGCGCGCGGAACACGCCGGAAACGCGTTCTTACCAAATTACACAGAAAAACGAATATTACAGTGCTAGGCATAATAATGATTTTATATATTTATTTTCCACAATGCCTTCACTTAAGATTCTCTCAAATAAATCGAAAGATATAAAATACTTTAGATCTATAAATCAACGATATTAGAAAATAAAATAAAATGAGAATGAATAAAAATTTCCGTTAAACTAACATTAGACGTCCGTTATATGATTTTAAGAAATCATGAAGTGTCCCCTAGTACGGGACACAGTAAAAATTACTAATAACAATTTGCAACGATTTTTGGCGGCCTAAAAATTTCATTCATTCTTCTGCACTATTTTCTAAACACACTACGCACATTGTCCCCTAGTCCGACTGTCTCGATTTTAGAGTCCCAACGATTTGTAGTTTGTTTTAAACATTTTTCCTTTAACCTGTTTTCTTACTATTCAACGGGGAATTTTTCACTGTTGTGTAATCGAAAAACTCGTCATTTTTTGATAGAATAAGACGATTACAGACAATTACCTGTGTTTACAGTTACTGTTATGAATGGGACAGTTAATATTTACCATTTCGATAGAGATGAATATTAAATATAATTTACGTCGATGCATTTTTAAAGTACATTTTGTAGGTTCACTTCTTAAGTGGATAAACTAAAATTCTAACTTAAGTTCTTACCTAAACAACTCTACTTAAATTATTAGAATGAATTTCGGGAACTCTCTCGACCCCCGAAAGAACGAAACACTCTTGCTCACGGGTACGCAACGTTTGCGTGACGAGCGAGTTAATAATAAACGTCAATACCGCGTCAAACTAGAGAACGGTACGCAGCGAAAGCTGTCGGGGGGTGTATCAAGGCGTGTTGAATTTACGTAGATTCACGAGTCGTCGTGTAATCGGCGAATCCTAATTACCGAGGCTAGACCTTGAGAGGTTGAACGACGAAAGCGGGAAATCACGGCGCCGTTCAAATTTCCTGAGGCGTTCTAAGAGGCGCCGCGACGCTGTCTGAATTTTATTAGGCCATTCTCGCGATCGTTTAACGAGTTCCCCCAACCGTTTCGATTCGATTCTACGCAGAAGCTGTTCTAGCCCGTCTGGCTCGCCGCAAATTTCATTTTCAATGGAAACGTATTAGCCGCTCCAGACATGCTTTAAACACCAGCCACGGGAACACTGAAAAATGTTCTAATCGGAATCTTGAAGTGAGAAATCACTGACGGCATTTCATCTTATACCCAGATAGCACAGAGACGTCTTAAAGACGTCTTTAAGACGTCTGTCGAAGACGTTCAGACGTCTATAAGACGTCTGAATGTCCTACGAACGTCTTCCGAACGGCTTCTGAACGTCTCTGGAACGTCTTTGTGAAAAAACTGTACGTCTTAAAGACGTCTTTAAGACGTCCGTTAGACGTCTTTAAGACGTCCGTTAGACGTCTTTAAGACCTCTCGAACAGACGTCTTTAAGACGTCTCGAAACAGACGTATTCAAGACGTCCCGAAACAGACCCCTAGTAGCACAAAAATATTAGATAGATATGTATGTTTGTCAAATATTGGAAAAATATTTTTTAAGCCTCATTTTTTCTTATGAGAAAAATATTGAATTTCCCTCTCTCATTGTATACATGTACAAGAAATATAAATTAAATGTTTGTTATAACAAAAAAACTAAATAAATAAAAAACAATAAATTAAAAGAATGTTTCTTCAGCATATCCGCAAACATTAAAATTTTATGCTTTATTTATTTATTTATTTATTTATAAATAAAAAAAATTAATTAAAAGAATGTTTTTCAGCATATCCGCGAACATTAACATTTTATGCTTTATTTATTTATTTAAATTATTTATTTATTTATCTATTTATTTTGATATATTATTTTGGATTTTGGATTTGTGATATATAATGTATATTTTTATTATTAAACAATATTTATTGCTAAATTCTATTGCGAATATATATTTAATATATTCTAATAGTACTAAATTAACAATTTAGTTATTTAACTTTCCTAAATAAATCAACGTCTATTCGAAGGATGGAAAACTGCGTTATATTGTGTTGCGTGTGTACAGTTTGTAAAGCTTTTCTCTAGCAGTTTAGAATGACTGAAACGTCAAGAAATGAAACGTCTTAAAGACGTCTTTTCAGGACGTAAGACGTTTAGACCAAAAATGGACGTAAAACAGACGTCTTTAAGACGTCGCGTGCTATCTGGGTAGAGAATAACGAGCTGCGTGGATCAATGCATTAACACGTTGATTGCCATGTCACCCATATGTGGATGATGGAATTATTTGTCCAGATTTTAAAATGAATTTTTACGCTAATATATTAATTGTATCAAATTTTTTTAAGGATAGAAAAGAGATGAAAAATTCTATTTTCAATAAAAAATCTATTTTAAGGATAGAAAAGATAGAAAGGAGATGAAAGTAGTAATTCTGATTTTTTCTTATAATGCCAAAATATGAGGTTGTTTCAGTTGTAGTCATTTTTGTACTTAAATATATGTTAATTTAAAAAAAGTTTGGTGATAAAGATCTTCTTTTCATATTTCCTTATGATGCAAATGGGTTAAATCTCGAGTTTTCTTTACTCGATCCGCAGTCTAGTAATAGCATTAAAGATGGGGAATCGTTAAATCTGTAAATCGTTAAATCGTTTAATAATTGGCCAGAGTAGTAGAAATGTTAGGTGATCCGAGGGACTCTATTGTGGTTGTAGAACACGGGTTGCGGGATTGCGGAAGAGGTTTTCAGTGGGAGTTGGAAAAAGTAACCTAAAACAAGTAGTGTAATGGAAACCAAGTGTAATTAATCTAACAGATGAGAAACAGTATATTGACATCTTAAATTTTTTAAATCTCGGGTTTTCTTTACTCGATCCGCAGTCTAGTAATAGCATTAAAGATGGGGAATCGTTAAATCTGTAAATCGTTAAATCGTTCAATAATTGGCCAGAGTAGTAGAAATGTTAGGTGATCCGAGGGACTCTATTGTGGTTGTAGAACACGGGTTGCGGGATTGCGGAAGAGGTTTTCAGTGGGAGTTGGAAAAAGTAACCTAAAACAAGTAGTGTAATGGAAACCAAGTGTAATTAATCTAACAGATGAGAAACAGTATATTGACATCTTAAATTTTTTAAATCTCGGGTTTTCTTTACTCGATCCGCAGTCTAGTAATAGCATTAAAGATGGGGAATCGTTAAATCTGTAAATCGTTAAATCGTTAAATAATTGCCCAGAGTAGTAGAAATGTTAGGTGATCCGAGGGACTCTATTGTGGTTGTAGAACACGGGTCGCGGGATTGCGGAAGAGGTTTTCAGTGGGAGTTGGAAAAAGTAACGAGCCGGGTAGCAAAGAGCTCGCGTAACTTTCCGACAATCCCCGATAATTCTTGCAGTTTTTACGGGCGCAGCGCGATTTTTCACGGCGGGTCCCGCGTGCCAGCGGGTTGGAATGCCGGTTAAAAGGGAAATTCTGACAGGAGGCAATTTCCCCGGAAGTCGGCCTTCTCCGAGGCGCCGCCGCGTCGTTCCTTCGCGATATTTTCAACAGCCGTTACGGATGTCCCCGGTTACAACTGTGAACATCGCGAACAACACGAACGGGAACATAGAAACGCGACGAATATATTCGGAATTTTCTCTCGAATAATATTATAAATTCCCGGAATTTCTACGAGCCGCGGGTACAACTCGGTCGGTTCTAGACGGTTTTCGGAACGAGGCATTAAATTGCGGCGAACTCGCGTCGACGTTTCATAATAATGTTACTTCTGCTGCTTTTATTGTTGGCTGCTTCCCGTTGTCGTTCTCGTTGCGGCGGGCATGAATTATTTTCCGCGATTAAAACCCCGGGATGAAACTCCCCGGAATGCCAACTTTCGCCATTTCGGATGGAGATTGTTTTCGGATTAATCGGCGCGTAACGGGATCAACGATGTTCGATTTAATAGAATCAGAATATTAAACAACGTATTTATGCGTTTTAGCGAAATAAAGAGAAATGCGATACGAACAATTTATGGTCTCAATTAATTGCACGGTACAGGAGTTACGTAGACTTTATTTCTTTTTTTTTTTTAATGATTTTAATGTAACGAAAGTAATAAAAACATTTTTTTGCATATCGTCTAGTCATTTTTGTCATAGATAGGACATAGAATATTATTCGACGATTGAAGAAAGACATTGTTGCACATGTTCATTGCTGCATCGAAAATGTTGCTTTTTTTATTTGCAGTCTTAGAAGATTTCCTTCGCCTTTTCAAATTTTGTTAATACATTAATCGATATGACATTCTGCGTTACGTAGCGCCATATTGTTTAGTCAGATCTAGTATACGGAACAAAAGACACCCGCATCCAGCCATTTGCATTTTGGACCTCATTCCTCTACACACACCATTATTTATAATATTTTAAATAATGAAAGTGGTTCTCTCACAGCCGGGGTAATTTGAATAAAAAATATCATGAAGCCTCCTTAAACAGTAGAACGTAGTTAAGTAAATTATTTTAATTGCATGAAAACTTCAAGGGTTGATTTTACCCCTTTGAAATATTTTTCTAACGAAGGATTGTTTGTTTCCGTTACAGTTGTTTTTTTTTTTAAATTACGACAATTGTGTTTTCTAAGTAAATGCAATTGATATTCAGGGATATTATGTAACAGGAACACAATCATAGGAATACAATTACAGTCAGAAGATGTGGAATAAAATAGTATGTAATTTTCTAAAGATTAAATAAACATTGCCACCTCGCTCGTGAATTTTAATCACATATATCAATTTAGTTCAGTGATATTTAGAGTATTTATAGCAAAAGTAGTGATAAATTAATTAATTTGACCTTATGGGGACGCGTACCGTAATTCACAAATCTCAATTTACACGTAAGTTTCTTAATACGTGATTTATGATCGTGATTACGCATGCTACGATTACACAACTGTGAAATACCTTGTATTTCCAGTTAATGAAAGAATAATGTCGGTCTTTAAAAACACCACTGACGAGTACAATCTCAAACAATCAACCCCATGACAAATGAGTCTCGTTAGAGAAACAGTCCGAATGTACAGAATACTTAATCTTCATCTTTGGTGTGAGTTCTGGTTCCGATTAATCATGTTGTCTGACAAGAAAAAGAACTGAAAGCGTTGACGTGCGAAAATTACCCGTGGCGTATTGGAAATGAATTTGTGTCCGAGGAAATAAAAATAAAAAGTATTCAAGAAAAATGTTTCAATTATTATATTCAGCATGTAATTAAATTAATTTAGTATGAAAATTAAAGTATGTTCAGTTCCAAAAAAAAAATTTAACATTAGATATTACTACCAGATTATTTTAATTTTTCAAAAAATTAAAAATTCACCACAATCCCCAAGATTAAAAAGTATCAGCATCAAAATATTAGTAATTAAAGGTTAAATATCATTTTTAGATTAAAAAATTCTATTGGACAGTATGTAATTAAATTAATTTAGTATGAAAATTAAAGTGTGTTCAGTTTCAAAAAAAAATTTGACATTAGACATTACTAGATTATTCTAATTTTTCAAAAAATTAAAAATTCACCACAAGCTGCAAAAAGATTGAAAAGTATCAGTTAAATTTAATTTTTAGATTAAAAAAATCGTGTTGGACAGAAGCGACAGTTATTACTCTTTTCCTCTACAATATAATTTTCCGCGCTGTTTACAATTAGTCGCCACTTTGTTGCTACATTTTCAACGCTGTCTAGATAAAATTAATGTCATGCTGCAGAGATAAATTCTTTTATTTTTGAGGTTTAAAACTCCAGCTTGAAATTTCTAGATAGACGAAAGGGAAAATGCACTACCCTTCTCGGAAACGCGCCACAAATTTGGAGTAGCTGCATTGTGTAATTCCCTGGAAACTCGTAAAGTTCGCAATATCGTAAATGCGCTTCTTTTGCAGACATGCTTCCTCTGGTTGTCAGTGTTGATATAAACTAATTACTGGATTTTCAGAACTCTCCGCTAGGTTAGTATATCTCAGGTTAAAAAACGCAGAATACTTTCAAAATTATTCGCAAAGACGTTTAAATAACTCTTGTAGATCGACTTTTGCAATAAATCAATGAAATAATCACCCAGAAGATACATTAAATTATCGCATGCAATTAATTCTGAATGACCATTGTAACATATAATTAGAATGTTATTTAGATTCACGTTTTTACGTAATTATATTATATTTTCTATTTATAACTAGATTGGGAGTCTTTATGCAACTTAAAATCGAAAAAAGTTTTTCGCAGCAATTGGTATTAATTTGCACAGTAGTTGAGAGGGGCCGGGCAGTGAAAAAGGACAAGCATAAAGCAGACAAGATTTTCGATCACGAAATTTGGGTGTGCACAAGGAATTGCAATTATGAAATTACGAGAAGGACGATGCCGTGGCGCATCGACACCGGTTACAGTTAATTTAAATTACCCGCCAGCTGACAAGAACGTAAATGCCTTGCACGGCGTTTAACCGCACGGTCATTATGCTATATTACATCCAATTTCTCTTGTAATCACGTCAATAGAGAGACACGCGAAATCTAATTTCGATGCCGCGGTGCTGGTCTGATAACGTATCAGCTCGCAAACCGGGCGATCAAACAGTTTCCAGCCAAGTCGATATACGATTCCGTAACTAAAGGCAGAATCAAAATGTCACGACGTCGAGCTGTCAATGAACGCAACGTCCCTTCCTGTCGTAAAAGCAGATGAAATGCACGTTTGTCCTGTTGCGCTATAAAAATACGAGTCTCGTCAAACGAACGGAACAAATGTCTTAAGCGCAAAAATAAAAATGTATCGATTTCAAGAAAGGGGAGCCAACGGGAAATTGGTTATTTTAATTTAACCGTTCATAATATACAAGCTGACACAAAATTGTTTCACTTCCTTGAAAGAGGTGATTCTACAGGTTATTTGAAGCAACTTTTTCCTTTGCGAAAATCTTCTCCGTAGCTTTGTTAACGAGTTATTGGCGAAAAACACGGACCAATCAGAGCGCGGCTATAGCAGAGGGATCGCGGCTCGGCGACTGAGCGCGACGTTCGCATTGGCCGAGTCGGAATCCGTCCTCTGTAGCCGCGCTCTGATTGGTTCGTGTTTTTCGCTGATAACTCCTTAACAAAGCCACGGAGATCATTTTCGCAAAGGAAAAAGTTACTTCAAATAACCTCAGGAACCACCGTTTTCAAGGAATTGCAACATTTTTGGAACACCCTCTATATTAATAGTAGTAGACAAACATGGTGTAGGAGAGATACTTCAGAAAAATATTAACAGAATAACAAACTGTCTATGAAGAAATTGGAAAAAAATTGTAATAATAAAAAAATCTAATATTCTTCTGACTATGAAGATCTCAACAGAAACTGCCACAAAAATGTTCTGAATTTGTCTAATTTGTACACTATGGACAAATATATTAATTTTTCTATTAATACTGTTTTTCTTATGTGACAAATTTTATCATAGCATTTGCTGTTATCGTTAACGGAAATATTTTCCACATTGAAAACAGTAACGATAGATACTCGATTGGTTTGATCGAATAATTTCTGTCCTAGGTGGTCATAACGAATCAATCGGAACGAAAATTTGAACAATGCTTAACAACGAGGAGGGAATTTTAACGAAGAGGTGCTTACGCAACGCGGGGAATCGCGCATAAACGACAGTTTCGAAAATGTTCCGGGTGATGAAAACAACGGGCTGTCGATCGTAGAATCAAGATCGCCGGTAATTGCGTCTAATACCGATTACTTGTTGAAACAGGGTTCGATCTGCGTCGTAAGTCATCGTCATTGAATAGAGTGTCGTCAATTGGCTGGATCGATCGGCCTCGAACCCTTGGCTCCTGACGTTTGGGCGCCAGTCGGCTACTGGAATTGCCAATTTACTTGAACACGTGATTCCTAATTTTCCAGATCTCCCCTCCCCTCCTGCTCTCAGCCGTTCACCCCTCGATCCGCGTGGCGGCAGCGTACAGCGATATTACGAGTTATAAATTCAGAATGTCTTTCATTGATTTTAAATCGAAAGCAGGCCAGTCAGGGGATCGACGAGGGCTCTTGTCTCTCATATGTCATAACTGCGGGCCTACACTCGACTTCCGAAGATTATTAATCCCTGAAGGGAGAGAGAGAGAGAGAGAGAGAGAGAAAGAGAAACAGAGGGAGAGAGAGAGAGGAATAGGTAAAAAAAGGGCGGTTGATATGAGCTCTAACGATTACATGTTCCGATACTTCCAGCCGATCGATGCTTCCGGCGGACATTTTTCAGAACGTTATCGAGCATATTGCCCCGTTTCTTTTTTTAGTTGCACACACTTCCGCCAGTGGGAAGCTGGCGCCCGTCGTACCGAAGAATTCGATGTTTGATATAACTCAAATTTTATTAACGAATCTCCAATATTTTATATTACCCAGGTATTGAAGCCATTTAGGTATTGAACAATAATTTATATTTAAAGGTTACATTCAAGTTATCGTTGAACGAACTCCGTCCCTTTTGCAAGAGGTTTTCCGACATTTTTGGGAAACCCTGTGTAAGTCTGTGAATTCAAGTGTCAAGATACGTAGTCGGTTAGCAGAAGGAAGACGGTGAAGACGTCGGTCGTTGAAAAGATGCATTTGCGGCAACGTATATTAATGCGAGATGCGGCGAGGAACTAACGCTGCGGATGCGAAGGGAAATTTATGCTGTGTGTTCGGCGGAGACGCTGCCGCGAGAAGAATATGTTTGCGAAAGCTTGCGAACTTCAGAGAGAACGATTTGAGCTTAGGCGAGGCGAGCTCTGTTCAATACGGTGGTCCAAAGTCGATGATCCTGTTGTCGCGACAATTTTCAAACAAGATTCATTATTCATTGAACATAGCTCGATGCACAATTTTGGATCGTATTTAGCGACTAGGATTCGCCAATGAGTATATTTTATAATTTATTTATAGAGGTCAAAGTGTAATATTGATAGAAATTTTGTTAATAATTTGAAATTTTATTTTGAATTTAGAGGAATTTTCAAAGTAAAATTAAGATTATTATTATTTTATGGCTTATATTACAATACAATACAAAATTAATGACAAAATGCAGTATTATATGTTGCTGATTCTTGTGTTCCATAATTTCGAACGAAATTATACTCTGTTAATAAATTTATTTCCGTTGCATAGTGCATAAACACCTGCAGCCTGATAATGACTGTTATTACTTGTATAATAGAATACCTTTTCAGAGCGAATGAGTAATAAACTATATTTTGTATGTATTCGGATTGTTTACTGTGAAAGATATGATCGAATGTTTAAACTTTTAAGGTTAAAGCACACGGAGTATAAGAAGCTAATAAACGTCACAATTACGATTCTATATTTACTTAAAATTATCACCGAGCTGTTTAATGTCGCAGCGACTTCGTCGAAGTAACTTCTCGTCTCCTTAATCAGGACTTTGCTATGGAAATCTAATTATCTGATGAGCAACCAAAGTCGTTCGACGTTAACGGTGCAACGAAACAATTTCAAACGCTAAATTACCATAATCCGTAAAACCTCCCGGGTAAGATAAAACAAGGATAAAACATTATTGTTTGATGAAATAAAGGAGAGACAGGACAATACAATAGGAAAAACCATTAATAAATCTGGTGGAGACAACGAACTACAAAATCTCCTAATTGACTTCTGTCATGAATAATGAATGCTGCAAGCGTTTCCAGCCTTTTGATCGCCAATGCGTAAAAATTCGCCGTCAAGTTGTTATTAAAGCGGTAGGATGCGGCTTCGTTAAGAAGATTAAATAAATAATATCCCTGGCAGTCGTTTTCTCACTGCAGCAGTTATGCTTATATACACATTATTTGTCCAAACGCATCTCCCCGGATTAATTCGATATTATTTATTATTTTACGGATTTTATGCGTGCAAACGTGAAATGTATTTTTCCCTACCTGCAAAACGAACAAAGTTTTACTGCACTATTATTCACATTTAAGGTAAAGGCACCAGTAGTTGACCATATACAGTGGCGTGCAAAAGTTCCCGGCCAGATGGTTTTTACTATTTTTCTTCCAAAAAAAAGCGTTAAGAAATTTTTATTAGAATCATATATAAGGGCGTATTACATGAAAGGATATTACAAAAAAAAAAATCAACGCTAATCATTTTTCTTACTTGTTTATTTGCAGAATAAGTAAATTGACATGTTAACAAATTTCCGGCCAGTGTGTTTAACGAAAAAATTATGTTTGTTTTTCACTGTGTAACAATTTTGCAGTGCATTATTTAACATGTTATAATTAATATTTCGTAGCCATGCCTTTTGCAGCAATAACAGCAGCACAGCGACGAGGCATCGACGTAGATCTGGCCGGGAACTTTTGCACGCCACTGTACCTGTAGTTGACCATTTATAGAAAAACATAAAAAATAAGGTTTTCATAAGAGCACTTATAAGTACACTTTTGATGAAAGTGAACCTCGGATGACATGCCGTCTGTTGTTTAAATTTCAAAACAATAAGAACATTTCAAACCTTATTTTTGATGTTTTTCTATAAAATGGTCCACTACTGGAACATGGTCCACTACTGGTGCCTTTACCTTAATATACGCTAAAATAATTCGTTCAACAATCATATTCACAATTTTGATCGAGCATTTCCTGGTAAACAGACCTGCGTGCGTGAGTGCGAAATCCCCGGCGAATGATTTCAATGAATCGCTGGTTTCCTTGACCATCCATGGGTTTGCATCCCGAGGAGTTTATGGCGATCAGTATCGGCGGCACGAGCATTCCGACCAATATAATGCTATTAAAATCTATTACGAGCAGGGATCACGAGCTGACTGGATGTGGTTGAACGGACCCGAACGACAACCAATCGGTGACGAGCGCCCGCGTAGACGCTAATAAGAATTTAATTGCTCCGTATCCAAGGCTGAAGCGTCCCCGTTTGCTAGTCGGCCGAAGCAAATTAGGTTACGACCTTATTGAAAAGGAACTTGTGGCCGCGAGAAGAAACAGCCACGGGACGGCGACGAACACGTCCGAGTTTCTTCTTTACGGCACCGGGCTCTCGAGTTTTGGTTGCACCGTGGCTTTTTCCGTTCTCTACGATGCTGGTTTTTCAGCATCCGTTCACTTTCGCGCGACAAGCTTCGCGCTCTTGTCGCGAAACGCATTACCCACCGAACAGCTTATTGCTCGGCGTGCAACAAAATATTCGAAACAGCATTCTACACTACAGAACTCGAAAGTCGCAGCACCGTTCTTGTTTCCAAGTTTCAGAAGTAAAAATACGGGTAATTTTTTAATAATACGTCTTCTAAAATAAAGGTGATAGACAGTGGATCTTTATGTAAACTCTAGTTCTCAACCCATTTGCATCGTCAGGAAATATGAAACCTTTACCACCAAACTAATTTTTTATCAAAACAGCATTCTACATTACAGAACTCGAAAGTCGCAGCACCGTTCTTGCTTCTAATTTTTAGAAGTAAAAATACGGGTAATTTTTTAATAATACGTCTTCTTAAATAAAGGTGATAGACAGTGGATCTATATGTAAACTTTAGTTCTTAACCCATTTGCATCGTCAGGAAATATGAAACCTTTACCACCAAACTTATTTTTTATCGAAACAGCATTCTACACTACAGAACTCGAGAGTCGCAGCACCGTTCTTGCTTCTAAGTTTCAGAAGTAAAAATACAGGGAATTTTTTAATAATACGTCTTCTAAAATAAAGGTGATAGACAGTGGATCTTTATGTAAACTCTAGTTCTCAATCCATTTGCATCGTCAGGAAATATGAAACCTTTACCACCAAACTTATTTTTTATCGAAACAGCATTCTACACTACAGAACTCGAAAGCAGCAGCACCGTTCTTGCTTCTAAGTTTTAGAAGTAAAAATACAGGGAATTTTTTAATAACACGTCTTCTAAAATAAAGGTGATAGACAGTGGATCTTTATGTAAACTCTAGTTCTTAACCCATTTGCATCGTCAGGAAATATGAAATCTTTACCACCAAACTTATTTTTTATTATATTTAACACTAAACCTACCAAGCACAAAATATATAAAAGTGAAACGACTTATAGAAGGGAGAAGACTGAACTTATTTAAACTTTGTACGATTTTCATTCTAATATATGCTTCGATAAAGAAGTCGATTCAGTAATTTCCTATAAATACGTTTTTATAACTTCAATAATTGTGGAATAGAAAAGCGGTCATTTGACCGTGGTAGGTTTAGTGTTAAGTACAAAGGTGACTACAAGTAAAAGAACTTCATATTTGAGCATTATAAGAAAAAATCCGAATTACTACTTTCATCATCAACAACACTCTCCATTTCTATTTTTTAGCTAACGAATAACGATAGTGACCAGGAAGATTGAGCGTATATATGCGCTAATGATGCAAACGAGTTAAGGAGGGACATACTCCTAGGAGAAGTGAGATTGATTTTGAGAATTTTTTATTTCGACAGAAGGTTGCATTAAAGAAACGCATTTAGCGCATCGGTTGTATCGCACTTATTTCTACAGAGTACAACATTTTCGTTAAAAAAATGTCCGATAGAAGCGGGGAGGCAACCACGTTTACGAGACCGTTTCTCCGCACGGTGACCATCATCATATCTCAAAAACTACCGGACCAATTTCATTGAAGTTTTTTTACAAACGTACTTGACAGAACCATCTAGTTTTTGACATAGGATTTTGTTTACCACAATAAAAGAAAAAGTAACTGGAAAATTACTTTCTCGCAGCGCAGCAGAATTTGTTAAAAAAAGTATGATCACTCACACCGTACAGTCAGACGGCGCTGCCGTTTGAACCAATCCACAACAGAATTCAAAGGTCCTGGATTATAGAAAATATTTCTATGAGATCAGGATCGAACGAGTTGTTCGCGGGATGATTCTTACAGATCATTTGTTGAAGCAATGCGGCGCGAGATTGCGTGGCCGGTTACAATAGCGCGCCCGGGTACAATGCAGAGATTACAATTGAAGTTCCTCGTTGCAAGGTTGGTCCGCGAACAGAAATAAACCTTCTGGTACACACACACGAAGTCACGACGCTTCCGTGCACTTTGGTCTGAATGCGTCATAAGCGATCCCGGGACGTTAGCTGGCCATCAATTTCCCGCCTGTTACGCTTTTCTTCCACGGCGAAGAGATACGGTCGATCAAACGATCGCGTTCGCTCACTCAAAAAGGTTGTGATGACCGCGAGGGCCTGGCGTACAGGCAAGCATCACACCCAGGTTGAGTGAGTTCACGAGACCGCCATATGCAATTGGCTCCTTCGGGGTATCCTCTTCTTCTTCCGATTCACCTCCTCTCCCGTTTCGCCTGTCCTCCGATTTGCAAACCTCGGACACACGCCGTTTCCTCCTGGCTCGATCTTTCTAACCTCCCGGAAAATTAGCAGGGACCGTTATCCTCAATTCTTTTGAAATGTCCGATTTTAGAATCCGAATTTATGAAGCCTTTGATCTAGAAATACCATTACAGTCGTTAGGTACAGTACAGGTTCGTTATCTTAAGGCGCCGATCTGATCTTTAAGGTCCTATCTCCAGCTAATATTCGGATATTTAATTTTAATTTTAAATGAAATTTATTTCGACGGGATTCTTATGTATTCTTTCTATACGAGTGGAGTTCTTACCATTCACATGGACGCACTATTCATCAGATCCATCTTTAAGATCCTATCTCCAGCTAATATCTAGATATCTAATTTTAATTTTAAATAAAATTTCTTTCGATGCGATTGCTATGTATTTTTCTCATGAGTGGAGTTCTTATGTCTCTATGTGACGTTACCATTCGTACCATTCACATGGACACACTATTCATCAGATCCATCTTTAAGATCCTATCTCCAGCTAATATCTAGATATCTAATTTTAATTTTAAATAAAATTTCTTTCGATGCGATTGCTATGTATTTTTCTCATGAGTGGAGTTCTTATGTCTCTATGTGACGTTACCATTCGTACCATTCACATGGACACACTATTAATCAGATCCATCTTTAAGATCCTATCTCCAGCTAATATCTAGATATCTAATTTTAATTTTAAATAAAATTTCTTTCGATGCGATTGCTATGTATTTTTCTCATGAGTGGAGTTCTTATGTCTCTATGTGACGTTACCGTTCGTACCATTCACATGGACACACTATTCATCAGATCCATCTTTAAGATCCTATCTCCAGCTAATATCTAGATATCTAATTTTAATTTTAAATAAAATTTCTTTCGATGCGATTGTTATGTATTTTTCTCATGAGTGGAGTTCTTATGTCTCTATGTGACGTTACCATTTGTACCATTCACATGGACACACTATTCATCAGATCCATCTTTAAGATCCTATCTCCAGCTAATATCTAGATATCTAATTTTAATTTTAAATAAAATTTCTTTCGATGCGATTGCTATGTATTTTTCTCATGAGTGGAGTTCTTACGTCACTATGTGACGTTACCGTTCGTACCATTCACAGAGACGTACTATTCATCAGATGCTAGAACAGACCCGAAAATTACAGATAAATGATTCGTAATTCGTATTAAACGAAAGAAAGTCTTCCACTCGTTCATTTCATTCGGAAACGCATAAAATCCCAGAGTATTACCGGCACGCGTCCTACCGTGCAATTAGGTGAACCGTGTCGCTATTAGGATTTCAAAATAAGCTGACGCGGCCAAGCCGAATGTACGCAGCTTAAATAACTAATAGGGTATTGTGACAGACACACGTTCCCTTCTCTTATTTCAGCGAAAAGAAAGTGAGGCTGTTTGCTCGCCCGTGAAACGGTATGGCCGATGTATTAACTCTTTGTTTGGCAACATTGTTCGGCAAACAACGCGGCTTTTGTACAACTCGTGTACAAAGCCATTGAGACATCTACGCCGCCTCCACGAAATTATGCGCCGCCTCTCTCGCGAGTTGCAATTTCTCCACGACTTTCTCGCTTTGCCGGGGCTTCCGCGACTCCAATGCTAATTAGATGTTCCTTCTTTCGCCGAGCAACGTTTCAAGTCCTCACGGTAATTAGAGGCCTAAGGAAGTGTTGGAACATTTAACTCGAATCGAGAGTCCTGTATAACATTTCCCGCTGATAAGACGGCGCGCGATGCTGCTAGCTACACGAACGTGATCCTCCAGGTAATAATGTCGAACCTAACAAAATTCCTAAACTGTTTGTCCATTTGATTACTGTGTTCGTTTTCATCGTCACCGTCTTCGGAAATCATTTAAACTAATTTACTGGTGAACCTCTTGCACTACTATTTTTTTTTTTTTTTATTAAGCTATAAAACCCCACATGGGATTATTAGCAGCATGCACATGGCTGTGCATGCTAACATTACATTACATAGGTAGCTTATAAACTAGGATTCAGACAAAATAATGAACATTTTCGAATACAATATTAACACTAAAGATATAAACAATGAGACTTAAGAAACGAATGTATGAAAAATAGAGGACAAAGAAAGGGTCCGCACAAAAAGGAATCTATTATATAGGGTGGAAAGAAACCCTTGTTGCAAAGTTTGCGAATCAAAGGGTCTCTATTATTGTCATAGATCGGACATTGCCATAGCACATGATTAGGATCCTGTACTAGACAACCACATGGACAACCCGTGTCAGCAGCAAGTCTAATCTTAAAAATCCCCTAGTTGAAAGTGTCCATGCACTACTATTTAATTTGTCATTATAATGATTAGAAATGCTTTATCGTTCAGAATTTCATAGAAAAAGAAGATAGTTTATATTTGTTGTATGCCTATGTTTTCTAAATATAAATGCCTATTAAAATAGAATTTTATTTCGGTTTAAAGGAGATTAATAACGTTCACATTTATCAGACCCAGCAAGGGGTTAAACTAATTTGATTTCAGTGTACGGTTTATTTTGCCACGAGAAAAAGGATTCCACCACTCGAGGTTTCGGGTTCAAGTTTGAAAACCACATCCTGTTTGGATGTTGTTTCAAAGCGTCAGCGGGTTGGCGTAAAGACAGCTCTTGGCCCACCACCCTGCGGAGATAGTAGGGTTTTGGAAAGTGACCTCGTTCGACAGCTAAAGTAGCTGCAGATCCGGCAGTGCATGCTCGAACTATAGCAGCTCGGACCTGGATGCTCTGATTGGGCGTATTCCAATCCGGCGTCCATACAGGGGCGGTGGATAAGGCTTCAATCAGGTGCTATACGGTTAAATCGCACCGTCTATTATTAGACCTAATACAGATAACTGACATTTTAAGTCAGACGCCAGAAGCTGCGCAGTTCGGACGAAGCCTTTCAAAGGATGGGTAAAATAGTTCCAAGAAACCACCGTTTTAATGTACCGCCTGACGTAACCTCGGTCTATCAATCCGCAGTGCGTAAACAAATATTCTTCGAACACAAACTCAACCGTTCATCGTTGCTGCGGCAAGTTTGAAATCGGTGTCCCTAAGAGTAGTTCTAGTTCAATGAAATGTGTTATATTTCTTCTATTTTGCTTAACAAAAAATGCATGAACATTCGACTTGGTAGCACACGACACTGCAAATTTTTTCCGAATTTTTCACCGCAAAATCGATTTTTATAAACTTGAAACTATGGCCAGGTTTATGTAGTTGTAGTAGCAGTGTGTCTTATTATGGTTATTTACGCGTATGTACTTCTCAAGCACAGAATGTAGAGTGTCATGTGCATAGTTCGATGATTCAGTCTGAACCGTTGTCAACTGCTCTTTTCGCACGTGACGGTAATAGTAATCGAAGCTGTCCGAGCCATCCTGATCGAGCCTTCTCTCACCGATAAATATTCATCTATATTCTTTGCCACTTCTTGTTCCACTGCAACACAGATATTGTTTCGCAAAGCTGACGAGACACTATCTATGCGTCGCTCTCGATGCAGGCTTCAGTTTCAGTCGTATCGTATTCTCATACGTGGTATACGACGAACGTTACTAGAATTAGCTTCGCATTGAATAGGACACGACTATGAGGTGTTGAGACACCTTACATACCATTCGTCGCATCGCGCAAAAATATTGATAGCCAATGATAGCACGCGTATGCTACTTTTTGTCCGCGAGTGTACTATGCTATAAAAATGTCTGTAGAATAATTTTTTTTTATTAGCAGCTCGGCAACACTGCGTGGATCTGCTCCAGCGAGAAATGTCGTTTATGTTTTTATCTCTGAGCAGACCAAGTTTCACGAACCTGAGATAAGCCAGTCGCTTATGGCAACGTGTTTAGTACGCTCATGTTTCTTTCGGTTGAGACACACGTCTTGAAAAATGTCTGGCCACATGTCATTAAACTCGGAGTGGGGCCACTTTGAAGAGGACAGTTCGTGGGAGCTTGGGTGATAGAGCGACAAGTGAAGTGTCTGCCTCTTAATAATTTATTAATTAAGATCATGTTTGAACACAGGGTGTACAAGAATGTGATCTGTAGGAAGGCTGAAATCTGTTTTTAAATTTACAGTACTATGGTATTAATTGAAACCGACACGGACTACCGGGACAACCCAATAACTCAACGCATCAAACCTCAGACGGCTGGGCCTGGGTCCATTTTGACCCAGAGTATCAAGATCAAAATTAAATGGACAACAGAAAGGCTACTGCGTCCACAAGAAATATTGCCAAAAATATGTAAAAAGAAAAAATGATAATTAGAGCAGTGAATGGGTTAAGGAAAAGCTTTTAAAGGATTAAGGAAACCTGGACTAAATTAAATTCTTATACAGGGTGGTCCACCTAAGTAAGGCCACCTAAATATCTCCTCTAATTGTGGGGGTACAAAAAATATTTTGTATGCTATTTGAATGGCTTGAAAAAACCATTCTATTGCAAAAAATATTTTTTTCTAGGATAATTTTTACATTCAAGAATTAAATGGAAACGAAAAATCGTCTATCGAGACTTTAGAGACGAAGACGTCGTTCGGGAATCTGTAAGAGTAAACAAACATGTTCACTATTACGAAACCCCATTATAAAATTTGTAATACTTTTTCACGAACCTATTTTTCAAATTATCATTGTAATAGATGCTCAAAATGGTGCCCCTCCGCATCGATACATTTTTTGAAACTTAGAATAAGAGACTCTCTGGCCCTTTCAAATGTTGTGAGATTAATTGCAGCACAAACTGTTATTATTCTGTGTGTTATTCTGTCGGTCAGTAAACATGTGTATTTACACTTACAGATTCCCGAACGATTTCTTCGTCTCTAAAGTCTCGATAGACAATTTTTCGTTTCCATTTAATTTTTGAACGCAGTCATTTCAAGGTCATGTAGTGTACAAAACTGAACTTATTTTAACATCAGCTACACGATGCAATAAAAGTAATTATACAATTATACACAAAAAAACATCGATAACATTGTAAACTCCGAAAAAAATTATCCTAGAAAAAAAATATTTTTTGCAATAGAATGGTTTTGTCAAGCCATTCAAATAGCATACAAAATATTTTTTGTACCCCCACAATTAGAGGAGATATTTAGGTGGCCTTACTTAGGTGGACCACCCCGTATACAGGGTGTCCCAGCATACCAATTTTCTCGAGAAGGAAACCTCAAATGAAAAAATTTTATTCTTTATTTTCGATTTGTTTTTTTTTTCTTTATGTAGAATCACCCCCCACCTTGGTTGTACTACCGATGCTGGGACACCCTGTATAATCCGAGCAGACTCGGAGAAGGGATCGAGACAGCGAGTTGGTGTGATTCTTCGAGGTTTTTGAACGAAGCGGTAGAATCCCGAGCGGGTTCCGATGCGTCAGTTTCGTCCACTCAAGGAGGACGATTCCGGTGGGTGTGCGACGCGGAGATTCGAGTCAAGAATCGAACAGGGTTCTCGGAGAGAACGTCCGCAAAATGGTCATTGAAGGTTCTAGCAACGGGTACAATAAGACGAGCAATTTCGCACGAACGACTGAATACCGGCACGTTTCGACTGCTTATTCATCCGCTGGACCGCCAGGAGGTTCCTCCCTGGAGAGGCTATCGTACCGATCCAAAAGCGTTTTCGAGGGACCACGAGGAGCCAACCTAGCCGGTCTACTTGGCACTTAACGTGCGAACGCCTGCCATACAAACCGAACAGACAGACATTCCGTTGTAATTTCCGGCAATGCGACGGGGATGGCGATGCAGACGAGGGATTGCGGAGGAGTGGGGGATGGGGAGGGGAGGGGGAGGAGAGAGGAGGGGTTGGTTTGGTTGCGGGATAGATGCAACTGAATTTCGTTGACTGTTCCGCGGGAGGAGCATGACGTACGGTAAAGGTGTACGGTAGCTGGAAGTAAGGAGATTATCGAACTGCGAATTCCCTCCCCTCCCCTCCCCCCGGGGGAAGAACATAATCGAAAGCTGACAGAAGACGATGGAACGAAATGAAGAGCCAGAGACAATGACGCCCCGGAGTAGTTGGATTATAGAAACAGGGAGATGAGATTTCCCGGGGATGCCCGCTAAGAGGAACTGATTGCCTATGGTTCTTTACGGGAGAATGTAATCGAGAAAATTAATTGGGAGCAGCTTAAACTTTGATTGAGAGCTCATTCTTTCGAATTCCTGATTCGCGACGACAGTGTCGTAATCTACGTTCCCGTCGCGACCGTATTCACCTTGCCGCCCGCCATTTTATTAACATCAAGGTAAAAAGATATGCATCTCGCAGTCAAAAATAGGAAAAATTTAAATTAAAAATTTTTTTTTTTTTCGTTAGCAAGGTCACTTCAAGGTCATGGTGTGTTAAAGAAATATAGGCAACCAAACTTTTCACGGTTGTTGGGCAACCGGGGTACCCGGGTACCCCGAGCGTTCGGTGCCGATATATAAAAAATAAAGTGACAATTTTACTTTCATGCTTTCCCATAACTTTTAGTTTTTTTGTCTATGGTATACTAAGTATTGTTTTAAACAGTTTAAGTGAAGCAACTGCTTCAAAAAATAGTATAATTCAATGCTAAGATCAAACTTTTATGCTATTCGTATGTGGACGTACGGTATTTGACTCTTCGACTTACACAACAGTACAACAGTATTCAACTTTATTTGGTCACAACCAAAATGTTACAATATATTCGTATGTGCCAAAAAAAAAAAAAGAAAAGTTTGTTGTATTACTATCCACAATGCACAATGATAATGTTGTTTCTGGGCCAAAGAGGAAACCAGAAATAGTCCACTTCTATAAGAAAACAAAATCTGGTGTCGACATGATGGATCAAATTTTGAGACGATACAGTACACAAAGACGTACTAACAGATGGCCATTAGCATTTTTTTTTTACATAATTGACATTGCTGCTTCTTGCCTCATACATCGTATATATTTCTAATAACGATATGTTGCCTAACAAATCCAATAATCGCCGAATATTTTTACGCCAAGTGGGAGAGGAACTTTGTCTTCCAATAATTAGAAGTCGATCAACCAATGTTCAAGTGATGAGACATTTCTCTTGTAAATTAGCAATAGAAAGCATGCTGCATAAGTCACCAACAATGACCGACGTACCTTCAACTTCAGGCACTGTACAACAACGAGATAAAACTGGACGAAAAAGAGTTGTAGGCTCATGTTATATATACCAAGCTGACCCTGATAGAAAACGTAGAAAGACACGAAAATATTGTCAAAACTGTATAAAACCAGTTTTCCGACGAACACGCAAATACTCTGACAGTTTGTAAAAATTGTCCTATTATTGGTTAATAATAGTAACTATACTAATAAATAAATAATACCAATTGAAAAAATTTGTGTGTTGTATGATTGTGTTGTAAAACTTCCCTTCATAAGCATGCAACTACACTTTCTATGTATGGGTACCCGGGTACCCCGGTTACGTATAAATAAGATTGAAGCCTTATTATTTAATATGTTTTGCATCAATTTTAATTCCGTAACCATAAATCGACAGAGAACCTTCTAAATAATGGGGATCCAGGGCGGTTTTGCGATATCTTCATAAAAACATAACAAATTATTAGAGCAAACATAGAATGGGGTACCCGGGTACCCGGTTGCCCACATAAGGGTTAATATACGGTAAAATACTCGAAAATATTAAAATGACCTTCACATATTTTTTTTTCATCACCGTCACGCTTCAAAACCATGTAAGGTAAAGACACCAGTAGTTGACCATGTACCAGTAGTTGACCATTTTATAGAAAAACATAAAAAATAATGTTTTTATAAGAGCACTTACGAGTGCACTTTTGATGAATGTGAACCTCGGATGTCGTGCCGTCTGTTGTTTAAATTTCAAAACAATAAGAACATTTCACACCTTATTTTTTATGTTTTTCTATAAAATGGTCAACTACTGGTGCCTTTACCTTATATCCTGTTGAGTCGTTTATTCTGGCTTTCAATAGTAGCGGAAATAGTTTAGGTGCTCGAGTTTAAGTGAACAGACTCTACAGCGACAAAAACATTCTTAACACTAAACCTACCACGGTCAAATGACCGCTTTTCTATTTCACAGTTATTGAAATTATAAAAACGTTTTCATAGGAAATTACCGAAGTGACTTCGTTATTGAAGCACATATTATAATAAAAATAGTACAGAATTTAATTAAAGTCAATCTTCTCCTTTCTATGAGACGTTTCACTTTTGTATGTTTTGTGCTTGGTAGGTTTAGTGTTAAGTAACTTTGTCCAGGCTAGTTTGCATACGATATCTGGGTAATGTTACAAGCTTACGTCGACTTAGCATGTTGTTCCACGGCCATTCTACCTCTGTATTGATAGCCGATGTCCGTAAGCGTTTTCGGTTGCCGTGTCGCGTTCAGAGAACACGCAAGATGCGAACATAACGCAAGAAAGTAGGATGGTTCACCACGTACACGCTAAATTGTACGGTCGCTACAACGGGACGAGATTGCAGAGCCAATTAGATCGTTCTAGGTAAATGTTATTATACGCGTGGGTACTGTAAATGTTATCATATGCCGGAGCACTGCGAATATTATCGCATGCAAGGGCAAGCTTCAGTTTATAGGCAGTCTATAGGTTACGTTACCAAATCTGACCTTTATTATTAGTAGACATCGGATGTTTATGCAATTTCCAATTTTTATAGAAACATTTTAAGAAAGTGGAATGAAATAAAATTTTATTTTTAATGGGGACAGCCTTTGTAGATCCAAAGCAAATAAAAATCGTGTTAAATTCTCTCGAATTTTATATTATAGCATTTTTTGAACATTTCCATAAGCCATAAATGCATAAAGATCCGATGTATAATTATTAGCTTGCAAGTGTTTGCGTCGACATACATTTCCGTAGATCCATTGACAGATATGTCTTTCAAACTTTTACAGAAACATTTGTGTCATTCTTCTGATTTAAAACACGAGACATGACGTCATTCGGACCATAATATACTCGTTCGATCGACGACACGGTAAAACTTCGATTATGCGAACCGATGATATTTCAAGCAACCCCTATACAACACGATATTGTACGAATCAGGAAAGGTTTAATCCAACAATGTATAGCTAGTTCTATAATAGATTACTTCGGATAACGTAGGTTCTATTGTTTCGTGAATTAAACGAGTAAATTCGATCCAAATTGCGTCGTGTTTGGTGTCATTTCGATCAGAAAAACGTCACGAATATGTCGGAAAAAGTTTCATTGAAAAAAAAAAATCATTGAAAATAAAAAACTGTTGTCATTGGATTAGAGGTCATCGGTACAAGTGACCTTTCGGTCCTGAAGTTTTTCCATATACCTAGACACTACAGTAATCTTAGATGGTAGGAGATTATAATTGCTAATTATACAGCCCGTTTATTCGTAATTGATTATTTCAGAGATTGCCCCCGCTCACTGTGAATTTTCGGACAAAGCCTCGCAGTTCCGTCTGATTGACGGTGATTTCAGATTGAAATCAGATTGAAGTTGATTTGATGTTGGGCACGAAGAGTATCAATTTCTCAGCGGGAAAGTAAAATATTATAGACGAACGGCAGACGAACGAGGTCGTCGCTGAATGGCTCAGGGAAATACGGGGCCAGTGAAAAAGAGGACAAGAGCCACCGAGGAAAAGGGTCAACGCGTATTTGTCCACGTTTCGCCCGAAGATAACAAGACTTTTGCGCGCGTCCAATAGAAGCCGCGAAAGGACGTTTCGTTTGAAATGCCTCTTTAAAAGACACACTTAAAACGGATTATAGGGGTCGGCCCGGCTCGCTTTTCCTTCGAACTTACAAAGGAATATTTAATCGCGGAATTATTTTACCTCCCCACGGTTGCAAGGGCAATCAGTTTGGGAGAACTTAGACGGACTTTGTGCCCGGCGTTTCAGACATATCCTGTTTCCAATTTCGAACTTTTTCGGCCTATTGGACGATTTTAACACACTATCGGCGGTAAGGGTATTAACCCTTAGCCCTCGAATGGTGACTGTAAGGCACCACTAAAAATAGTTGTATCGTTATTCAAAATATTCTTTATATCATTAAATTTATTTGTATTTAATAAGTTACTAAACATTTCAGTATTGTACAAGTGAATTGCACCATTCTCGTATGTATAACATGAAAAGAAAAATATATAGAAGGGAAATATTCTAGGTCGGAAGAAATGTTTTGTTTTAGAGTTAAAATAGCTTCGAGTGCAAAGGGTTAACACTATTCCTACCGCGACCGGTCAAATGACCGTTTTTAAAATTCCGATTAGAATTTCCTATATACAACGTAATTGAATCGCCTTTAGACTTCACGAATTTTCCTAAAATATGCGTATAATACATTTTTCAATATTCATTTTGTTAGAAAAGTCGGAAATAAGCAAATGGTCGAGGCAGGCCATGTGGCTCTTGTCAGCGCGTTGTCCCCCCCTAAGGGAAAGTCCTTTAGGGTTGGGGGTGTCATAAACAAAGAGGCATACTGTCGAAGGCGTTCTCACGGCTTAGGATTTTTGGGACAGCAGGACATTCCTGTTCTCTGACTGTCGTCTTGTACAGTTGCTTGGAATAAAGACTCTTGATATTACGTCCACGTTTATTTGAGTTAAACATATCGCGTTATCCACCCGCTCGGTTCTAATTTCCTTACAATTTCTTTTTTTATTGTTTATTTTCTGAGAAAAATTTGTAGTCTGTCTTACCTACCACGACCGGTCATTTGACCGGTAGAACGATTTATATCTTTTTGTAATAGCATTCTTTCAAAGACTCAATTCCGAAAATATAAAGTCGTTACAAACGAAAGGTAATGCAGTTGTGGCATGATTTTAGCCGAAAAGTGCCTTCCAGGAAATGCTTTACGGCACTTCAAAGTGTTTACAGTTCTCGCTCGCATATCGGCCTCGCGGTGTTTTTGCCTGATTGGTATCCGAAGCGGTCCAGAACCTCGGATTTTCTTACACCGTCTTATCTACTATGACTGTAAAATAAATAAAATCATAGCCGAAGGGGATGCCTAGACGTCTTCTCACGAATTCAAATGAGTAAAGTCTTGTGACCTGAACAGAGAGCATCAAAACGTAAAAGTTACAAGGAGCATATTCGGCAGTCGTTTACTATTTTATATTTTTATTCTATTATTATTCTACTTTTATTTTATATTGTATTACGTGTTATAAGTGTCATTTTCAAAAAAGAGAACAAACCAACAATACTTCGTAGTAAGTTTCATATTTTATCTTTTGTTCATGTTTTTATCCATCTTGAATTACATTTTTATATTTCAGTTTTTATTTTATCCCTTGAATATTCATTCCCAAAATGTCAAGACGTTTGAAGAGCGTAAATTTGCTATTAGAGAAAATAAATAATATTGATGAAGTGTTCCGAAGATGATCAGGAAATTTTTGACATTGAAAATGACAATGCGGAAAATTATGATCTATTTGTGACCGACTCGAACACCGATGAGGACGAAGAGAATGTTTCGAACGTACGCAGAGGACGAACGAGAAGGAGATTTTTAGTTAGTTCAGATAGTGAGAATGAGGAAGAGGTAATCGAAACTGCTGTAGACGGAACTGTTTGGCAAGAACTAAAAGAAGAGAGTAATCCTGGAAGAGGACCTATTCATAATATTTTTAGGGGAACATCAGGCCCAACAAGGTATAGTAAACGAAATATTATGAAAGATAAAGTTATGACTGCATTTTTTCTGATTATTGATAAGAATTATCTTCATTCTATATTAAAAAATATAGGTTGTGCTAAAGACCGGTCATTTGACCGGTCGTGGTAGGAATAGGTATACGTGAAGTGTCGGTAGGAATAGTGTTAATACGTTTTCCACAGACTGGCGCTTATCGGCGGGTCGGGTATTAATATCTTTTATGCAGAACGTACGCTAAGTGTTAGTACAACACTTACCAATGCTTGCTTTTTTTTCATTGTGACTAATTTTTCGGCACGAATGATGTCTTTGGTTGGTTTTCGTAAAGCCTGACCAGTGTTTAGTCCTAAATTTATTAATTTTTAAGAAACCCTAATAATTTTACGAAATGTGCGAATTTTGACACTGCAAGTTTCGTGCTTACAAAGTAGCATAAATTCAGTTGATTGATTTTGATAGCATCGAGTTTAAGTTTTCTGTAAGTATCAAGTGCATATGTGCCCATAATTATGAAAGTGGTCTAAGTCAAAATAAAAAAAAAAAATGAATTTATCACTTATTTCACACGACATGATTTTAAACTAAATTTATTCAATGTAATTTTTTTTTTTTATGACAGACCACTTGCATAATTATGGGCACATATGTGTCGTTTTACACACATTCTGAAGACTGTTTTACGTTTCTCCCTCTCTCACTCTAACAACCAATGGAATTGTTTGAAAATATTTGGGTCCTTCTTAAATGCTGTATATAACCGAGGTAAAACTGATGTGCGGCATTTGCCACCAGCTCTTTTCAGAGCTACCATAAATGACGAGAGAAACTCCAGGTTCGAGGATTCACAGTTTAAAAAGGCTGCAGGGATATTTTGACCGAAGGCCCAACGATTGCAGAAATTCACAGGCGAATTGGCTATAAAAGTCGGTACCCTCTTACTCCGCCGCGGTAATTAGCACCGCGTCACGCTGCTACCTGCGCCACCTTCTTTAGCTACTAATAAAACAATAAACGACACATAACCCAGTGGTATTGTTTAAAATACTATACACGTTTATACTAAATGCTTATATTTCGATAAAACAAGCCACAATTCCTTCCTACGCACGGCAGATGCAAGACTATCTTCCATAATGCATAATTATTGTTAAATGGCAAAAAAAAAAAAAATCCTGAAACATGTAAACCCTAATTTTGATCAAAGATCACACACCCAAGTTTACATTAAAATGAACTAACAATAAATAAGAGAAACTGCAAAAAAAATCAAATTTTTAATATATTGTTTAAACAAAAAACTTTTGTTAAAATTTTCTTGCGCGACTACATTTCTCATTGAAAAACACACAATTTAAAAAAAAAATTCAAATTTTTTCGACCTCTGGTTTCCGAGATATTTCAAAAAATATGGTTTTGACCCCCAACTTTGAGGGCTCTTTTCACCCCTTCAAAGTGGTTGCCGATAAAAAAAAATACGTGTCAAATATTTTTAAAAGAACTATATGTCACATAAGTTTCATCAAAATCGGAAATCGCACTTGAATATGTTCCCTTGTTAGACCACTTTCATAATTATGGGCACATATGTGTCGTTTTACGGAAATGACAAAATACAAAGTTTCAGGACGTAATAATAAGTGTATGTTTTCTAAAAAGTGGACTTTTTCATACTTCACTAATTTTCGCCCGCTATACGTGTGAGTCAAGCTCGTGATGTTACCCGCCGATAGTGTGTTAATCGCCCGCAACAATCTTAATTTTCACGTGTCCAATCCTCCCGGCAGTTTCTCGTTGTTATTGTCAAGCTGCCACGCGAAAAATAATGTCCGACACTTGTCGTCGTCGGGCCTCCGACGACACTTTTCCCCATTAATGGCCACCGTGGCAGAACAGATCCCCGAAACTGACGGGTTTCCACGTGCGCGATCGTTACAAAAGCCCCGCAAGTCTGTCTCTCCTCTCTCTCTCTCTCTCTCTCCCTTGACGAGGTGTCGACTTTCATTGGCAAGGGTGTTTCCTCCTCCGGCACGATTTCAACGCCCTCTACTCAGGGGCCCGAGACTGAAAGGGTACTCTCTACCGGTGTCTCCCTTCGAGTACCGAAAGTGCTCCTCGTTGATCACGAAATGCAACACCGCCGCTGCACCCGGACACGACGCCGCGACGCTACACGACCAAGGAAAAAAAAAAAAAACAGCGAGGGACCAAGGAAAGGAGACTCCTGTAGAACCCTTAGAAATGTCCGAAGAACACGCTCCGGAGACGGGATTTAAAAATTCAGTGACATTCTAACAGAACGTGCGAACCGCATCTGGTATCGGCATGAAACCTGGGCTGTGCAGTGTTAACCGACAAGCACGTTGAAAGAAAAGAGTAAATCATAAAATCATAATAAAAAGAACAACAAAAATGATCATTAATTTCTCCGCGACTGCATTTAACTATTTGTCTTTCTTAAAGATTTTATTCTCATTATGTATATTAGCACATTATCTCCGCCGGTTTTGAGAATACGAAAAGGCACTGGTTTACTAAATGACGTGCAAAAAAGATTTTGAGGAAATTTCAATTGGTAGGAATTACGTGAAAAAATAAAAAGGGTATTTTTTAAAACTGCTATGTTTTAGCCCGTCCTGGGTTTTGTAGATCTATGTGATCTAGACACTATACAATACTTCAGCAAGTGTATAACTAATATAGATCTACAAAATAGGTTTTTTTATATTTTTATTAAGGGCTCAAATAAAACAGTTTTAAAAAGTGCCTTTTTTCCATGCAGTAACTATTGCAATTTTTTTTTTAAATCTTGCTTGCACGCCATAAAAGTCAAGGTCCAATTTTTAAAAAGTCATACTGTTTTGGAGGGCATTCGGATACTTTCGAGGGCCATGAAAGATTAAATAATTTGTCAATGCACAAACGAGCCCAACGTATAAAAATTGAGATTACGATTGTAAATCAAGCGGAAGACTTTTTGAAAGTTTGCAGCATCTGATTTGGCGACAGTGGGCATAGGGGGATGTCTAAAAATCGGGATGGGTGTCTTAGGCGCCGACGGTGGCAAAAGAAATTATTAGATCCGCGAAATCGACTTGCATCGGCACAGAAGAGTTTAATGACCGCCACGGCAGCGGTCGTAATCAACGTAATACTCGTTAAAAGGTACACCGTCTGTCTTAGGAGACTGTTAGGGGTGATTACCTGCACACACGGTCACCCGTTCGAGAGCTTGGGAAAATATCTAGACGAAACTAACGATCAAAAGGGAGAGACCAAGAATTACGAGACGACGCGGCGAAACGCGTTTTCTTTAAATGATTCAGAGGCAAGCAGCGTTTTTTTGCGACATGCTAGAACTCCCATTATTCCAAAGGCCATTATTTCTGCCCCCTGACGGTCCCGACGTTCGAGTAGTCTGCCACCGAACGTTCAAGTATTTCCTCTTCTGTGTGAAAAAAAAAAAAATAATAAAAAAATGGAATAACATTTTCGATGATAATTACGAGGGTCGGTCGAGTAGAAACTGGACTTTTTCTCTAATTTTCTGTTTCTGCGAAATTTTTGAAAAACACCGAGTCGTTTTTCTGTGTACAGTGAATTCTCGATATACGTCAACAACACCAGGAAACATACCTTAGCCGTATTATGTTTACACTCCTCTGCGTCCGAAGCCTCTCGAGTTTCGTGGTCCCTCGCGAGGTATGCCCCGCGGTAGTGGGGATAATTCCGCGACATTTATCTTCCAGGATATGTCGACATATACAGGGAAAACACTGTATTGTTGTAGACACATATATTGTTCTACCTTCCAGCTCTATTGTATTTACTTTCATTTATTTCTCCTGTTCTGTTCAATAGAAAATTCTGAAAAAATTCAACAATATCATGCCTAATAGCAGACATAATTGTGAATTTTTCCAGAATTTTCGCTCCCAAATTGAACATGCAAACAAATCCAAAAGCTCAAGTCCAGTCTCTCTAGCTTCGTAGCCCTTCACGGAGTATACCCCGCAGTAGCGGGGATAATTGGGCGACGTTTATCATTCAGGCCTTGGCGACATATATAGAGAAATCGTTACACACTTTTGCCACCGGATTGGTCACTTTTGAATTCCTGTCTCAATTCCTGTTCAATTATAATCTACAGGTTTATCATATATGATTTGAAAGTACAAAGCTAATCTTTCAAGTCCTACGTTCAATTTCTCTTCACGTATCCAAGTTTACTCTCAAATAAAGTTTATTTCGGTGTTGCTCGCCATTAGTTTAAAAACTCACTGTTGGTGTGCAACGATTGCCACTTCCAGAACCGTAGGTTTAGGGGGCGGTTTACAGCTCTTAGGTATAAGCGACCCTTACAGGAAAGAGAAAGCGAAGGACTGCAGTCAGTCTTCACGAAACCATCGACTCAAGCGCGTCGACACATTTTTACTAAAGAGCCATTCCAGTGTATTTTTGTCACAGAGTTCCATGTACTAAACTACCCATACCTTAAACACTGTACACGCAATATCGTAGGATTCCACTACGTATTTCAATAAAGTCTAACACTCACTGTTACAAATCGGACATCTCACAGGCATCAACCTAACGGATTCAGAAACAAAAATTCTAGGGTGCAAACAAAAAAATCTTTGCAATAGGGTTATGTCGGGCTTTTCGGGTCAGATGTGCAAGCAAGCCTTGCTTCTCGATGCCAGAGCGACACAAAATGTTCCTCTATCCGTCGCTGTCCGGATCTCGCGTTACGATGTCCATCGTGCAGATAGCGCTGGTCGCAGCCTGGCCGGTCCGGCAGCGGAAGCGTTTCATTTTTCCGCAAGAAGCGAAGTCCCCTAACATAATTGAAACCGGTGACGCTTGGTTCCTTGTGTCCTCCAGCGTGTCGACCGTGCGAAGTGCATACGTGTCAAATGACAAGGAGTATCTTCTTGCGGGCAGACGACCTAATTAGTTGAAAGCCTATGTTAGCCACGGAGCTGCGAAGGGTTGTCTGCTAGCAAGGGCTTTCAATTTAATTTAGTCGTTCGTTACTGCGTGCCTTCGGCGGACTACGCTGCGGCCAGCCTGTTCCAGCCCGGCCTTTTCCAGCCCAGGTGAATATGCTTTCACGCGATCTGTCTCTCCTTCTCTCTCTCTCTCTCTCTCTCTCTCTCTCTCATTACGTTCTTCGTGTGGCCATCAATTTAGACGCTTCTCGTATGTCACTTCGCGCCGAGCTTTCAATCTTGTACATCCATTAGACTCACGGCTTCTATCGTTTTCAGAAGTCTGACTCGGTTAAGTACCGCCAGCCCCGCGTGTTACAAACGCCCCGTCTGAACATAAGCGAATTTCGCCCGCGTTAACGTAAATGTCCCTCTGGTTCACGGCTGCGTTCCTCTCGCCGCGCCGGCCAGTTACCCTTTTTTTTTATTTTTTTCGTCTCGAATCTTATTAACACTTTACACTCGGAGTAGCTACCGCCTAGCCTTTTGCTCGGAGAGCAGCGACGGGAGATTTTAACGCGCTGTGGCCGGTTCTTGTAACGAGGTGTCACCCGACGTCCTTTGTCTTACAAGCGCCGGTGATGGGACACACGAGAGACATTTATTGGATAAGTCGAACACACATCTAACAGACGCTGACTCCCCGTGCTTTCTTTTATTACGGCGTGTACAATTCTACCGTTTTCCTTGCCTTTTTTGCTTCACATTCGCACGAAACACAATACACAGGGTGTTTGGTAACTGGTGGTACAGGCGCAAAGGGGTTGATTCTACATGAAAGAATAAGTCGAAAATATAGAATAAAATTGTTTCATCCGAAGTTTCGTTATCGAGAAAATCGAGTTTGAAATGCAGCATGCTATTCGATAGGAATTGTCTGACGCAACTGTCTGATCATGACCAACCAAATCTACTTGCTGCATATACTGAAGCACGCAAACCTGGCAGGATCTTCATAGTCGATTTTCTCGAAAACAAAGCCTCAAACGAAAAATGTTTATTCTATATTTTCACCCTCTTTTCGCTTGTACCACCAGTTACCAAACACCCTGTATGTCGTTGGCAAGACTCGTGTCATTGACTCGAATTCACTGTATATAGAATTTCATTTAATTCGAATGTCAGGGGGTTAAACATCTTCTGCTCCGAATCGGGCAAAGATGTTTTGCATTACATATGTATAAGAAAATCATCATAACAGGGACAGAATTCGAAGAATAAACAACGCTGTTTGTTGATTTTGCGAAATGTGACCGGTCGCTGTCAGGCCACAGAATGACTCTCCCGGATCCGCAGCCGGGAAATTTAATTGCACTCATCCTGTTTCACTGTTCAAACCGATGAGTTGCTGTTGGTAATGCGCCAAATTAACAGGCTGATCAGATTACAGCAACTCAGGGCACACGACACCCTTAATTTCCCGCCAAACGCACAATAACACCCTTTTCGCATGAATGCTGGGTTTCGGTGTTGATGTTTACTGTTGATCGAGTTTAACGCGCGATCCGCACGATCCTTCGCTTAGAGCAGTAGCTCGACGCAACATTCCGTATCATTGCTCTTACGATTTGCAGGATATTGGAGATTTCTAAATAATAATGTTGCCACGTCAGCAGCAGAAAATGATGAAAGAAATATTTGATTTCGAGAATGATCGATTTTGAAGATAAAGTAAGCAGGTGCAATTGAAAGCAGACGAATTTAAGCATGCACTATTTTTAGCTCACTGTAATCATTAAATGAAAGAAATTTCTACATTGCTCTTATTTCCAATCGGCGGAAATAATTTTCGCTTTGCATAAAGATTTGCGGTCTAACGATTAAATATCGATAATAAAGTACGAGACCTTTAGTTTAACAGAAACAAATGGTTTTGTAGAAAAACGTAGAAAAGTAAATGTTAGTAAAAATCATATTGACAGAAAATACGCAATTGCACCGAATTTAAAGTGGGACAAAAATAAACAAAAAATCCGAAAAGAAATATTGGATATCGATACGGTTTAGGTGCTCAACTTTTAAATATTAGTCTTCCGCGGATTCTCGGTTTCAGCCACTTTGCGGTGAAACAACTAGACTAAACGTCGGATGGAAGTAAATTAAAATCATGTTTTGAGAGGAGCAGCAAACTCCAGGAATTGAAACCGACGTGAAAGAGAGAGAGACAGACAGAGAGAGAGGGGGGGTAGGAGGGAGGGAGGGGAGGGGAGAAAAAGCAATCTTATTTCATTCGATAAATGATATCCGATATCGAGCGTCAAAGGTGAGAAAAGGGACAGAAACTCGTCTGTTTGTTAATCTCTTCTTTCCACACTGGCGCAATGCAATCGTAATTACTTCTCCCAGTGGAAAAGAGCTCATGAAAAGCACGACGGGTACTTTATCCGCCGGTAATACGTCCTTTGTGAGAAGAAATGGCGGAAAAGAGACGACCGGCCTTCAGCAGATTTAACAGAGAGTGTAAAAAGTACTCGTCCTTGAACGGGATCCAATTTCAGATAAAACATTGTATAATTTTGTTTGTTGACGATTACTTCTGTTTTTCCACGTTATCTACGTTTCCGAATGTAATAGCAAAATTTGCCTTTTTGATACTTTGTATACCGGTTACCAAAATTTTGACGCTGATGAGTAAATATTTATGAAGGGCATAGTGCATAGCATGTAGAGAAGATTTTCCAAAATATTTTGTAGCACGAAATTTATAACCACTGTAATATAATTGTTTCCATAAAATTCATAACAAATAAGCTAGTGAACAGATATAGCTCGAAATATCAGAACTGTACAGTCCGTACAGAAATACAATGAAATACAATGAAATACAATGAAATACCATGAAATAACATGTTTCACTATGCAGTTAGTGGGAACACGATGAAAACAATATTTTTCAATTATACTGAAGTTTAATATTGTCGTTCGACTGCTGGAAACTCGGCGGAGAAACCAGTACTCCCAAACAGCTTGAATAAATTTATTATTCTTTAATAAATTTTATATTTCAATCTGTAAACTGTTTTGCAATTTTGAAACTGAATTGTAACTTCAGCCATTTCCTTTGACGTGTAAACAAATTGCTAAAAACACTTCTTGCATCATAAAAATGTCTGCAATGGGCTCAATCTACGTCACCTTTCTCTATAGTTAATAACTTTAAACAATTACCTTAGATCTGTCACCATTTTTCAAGTGTAGGTTTAAAAAATCTCGACAATATTTTAATTTCAATGAAAATTATCAACTACCATTATGCTTGCCGAGGCGTTCTGTTACTAATTAATTACGTGCTGATTTCCCCATTTATTCGCGGATATTAAATTAAATGCGTAACAACCTAATGTTAAATGCTCAAATTACTGCGGATTGTACGCAGTTATGGTCGTTTTCACATACGAATCACACGGCAAAATAAACAATTCTAATAAAATTGGTTATAAAAGAGATTTTTAATTGTAATCAAAGTCAATGTTCTATATTGTCTTACATACTATATTGTAGATGAGCCGTTGCAAAATTGCAGAACACTATAGCAGAGAACCGGAAGCCCCGTCCTCCAAGTAAGATATGCATAAGTCGAAGGAAAGTGTAAGTGTTCGGTTCTGTTCACGCCACACACACTTCCTGCCTGAGGAAGATTAATAGCGACATGAAGACAATGCATTGATGAAAATACGAACTAAGATCGATCGAACCGAGTAATTGATGAAACGTCCGCTTTAATATATCGTCCAACAAAAATTCGAAGCCAATATACTTTGGAAGTGTAGAACGTAGTTCCCAATACACTCGAACAAAATGAACTTTCGAGTTTCGCGATCTTGTAACAACCAAGAGAAATTGATCGTGCTCGGTGACAATGTTCCATGTACAGTGAATTCGTGTATCGTCGTGTATCGTCCAGGAGACAAACCCTAGCCCTGTTATGTTTACACTCCTCGGTGTATACCCCGCGGTAGTGGGGATAATTCCGCGACGTCTATCTTCCAGGCCTTGGCGACATATCTACAGAAAACTCTGCATTGTTGTAGACATAGATTTTGCTACCTTTCAGCTCTATTGTATCTACTTTCATTTATTTCTCCTGTTCTGTTCAATAGAAAATTCTGAAAAAATTCAACAATACCATGCCTAATAGCAGACATAATTGTGAATTTTTCCAGAATTTTCGCTCCCAAATTGAACATACAAACAAATCCAAAAGCTCAAGTCCAGTCTCTCGAGCTTCGTGGTTCGTCACCCCACGGTAGTGGGGACAATTCCGCGACGTTTATCCTCCAGATCTTGGCGACATATACAGAGAAATCACTGTATATTTTACAATGACAGTTACGTCAATTATACGGTTATCGTTATTTTCTACAATGGTCTGCCATAGTTTGTAGACTGGATCGTTTTCAATAACAACCGTTTTTCTTCAAAAGTCTTGAACTCTCTGAAAATCGGAATTTTTGCAATCGTTCGATACATCTGGGAAGGGGGAGGTGAAAAAAAGATGCCGCTAAATACAATGATCCGTGCTTTGTTGCCACGTTTGCGTAGCAGTTTTAATGAGTTAATCAATAAACGGTACATCTGTTCTAGCAACTAAATCGGCTACGCCGTCAATGCGCGCACTGGAGGTAGTTAATCAATTAGCGACTAATTAATCAAAGACATATGGAGATGAAAACGAAAACATCTGACCAATCGGGACTGTCTGTAAATTTAACAAGTTGATTGCCGCTAATTCCACCAATCTAACTCGTCGCTCGACGAAAATGATTTGTATATTTTTTCACTGACAACAAAAATTTTACGAGGGATTCCATAATATTTATGAAGGATTTAGGTCTGGACCAGCCGTTTCCAAACTGGGAGGCGCGAAAATTTGAACGTAATTTTCGCAACGTAACGTGTGTAGGTAAACATTTTTAAAGTCATAAATAAACTTTCGTAACGTAACATTAAATTTTAAAGCGGGTGGGGGCGTTTCTTGAAAAGGTCTTTTTTAAAGGGGGGCTTAATAATAAAGTTTGTAAAGCACTAGGTTACGGGACGATCTCGAACACTGGGTTTGGGACTAACCTAGTAAAAATGGCGGATTTTAGTGTGCTTAGTTCACAATTATCAAATTTGTAAAGATGCACGAATGAGAAATTATGGAACAAATTTCTTTCTCTGGGTATATATTGTAAAAGAAATTGCTAAAAATTAGGATAGACACACATTTTCGTTATTTTGGTAAAGCAATGCAATTAATTTAATTAATTCGATAGGTTTATTTGTCGCAGCTGACGCGGAGAACAATTGCAAGTGATGCTAACCAATGGACGTCGTCGCCGACACGAGCGAACTTATTACACAATCTAACGGCTATTGGACAATTTACATTTCCTTTGGAAGAACCAGAATGACCGGCGACTTACGGAGTGACTTAGGGTTGTGTGTTGGCACGGATCGTGCCAGCACGAGCTCCGATGGCCTATTTCAAGATGGTCGATTTACATTTGCAAGGACTGCGGGTCTCTAAGAAAAACAAGACCTTGCGAATTCCAGCCAAAGTGCCAATTGCGTCTCGAAGGACCAGGATAATCCTCCCGCTGCCTTTCTCATGGAAAACGGGCTTGGCGGAAGAGATAGGATCTTTTGAACGGTATCGGTGTCTCGTATTGTTCTTTTATGTTTCTGAACAACCCGATGGAAAGCGTCTACGCGAAACAATCGGGCTCCAAAAAATCGAACAGCAACGATTCGATTCAAACTCAGCTTCGAACGCTTCTCAAAAGTGATCCACAAAGCACACACGTGTGCCATCTTAAATTTTTCCTTTTCGGACGCAGAATAGGTCACGAAAATTTATGTCTCGGAACGAACGAGTGTGCGCGCGCAAAAAAAAAGTTACCGAAATTCTATGCAGTCTTCGAGAAATTAAAGATGGCACGCGTGTGCTGTCGTTTTGTCCAGGGGCGTGAATGACGACATCAAAGATCCGTCAGCGATCCTAGTCTGCCGACTTGCCGCAGGATTATCGATCGCTGTTCGAAATTTTCTTCCTTCAGCGATACCTGACGAGTTTTAATGGAATTCCTTGCCGAGATTGACTTTCGAGCTTTCTCGCGAAACTCTCGCGTCACCGCGCTGGGCCTGATTATCCGACCCCGGGAAAAGTTTAAATAAAAAGCCGACAGTAATTTCAAATTATAAAACACGCGTCAGACCGCCGCGCCGCGGCAACTTTTTACGTTCTACGACCTTTTTCATCATTTTCCGCGGCGGGAAACAAAAGCTCTTTGCCCCGACAAAGTGAAACGCGTGGGACCGGCCGAAACTTTGCAAATACCTGGTTCTTCTCCCTTTGAAATGTTAACTGTGGAAACCAATTTTTTCCCTGATTTTTGGGGGAACAATTTATTCAGAAACAGTCAGATGAAATATTCGAGGACAGTGGTCAATTTAAAAATATTTACCATTTTGGTGAATGGGTCATTTGCTGACATTTCATGTGAAAAGTTCGGAGTCACTAATCCCAGTAAAACAATAATTTAACGAGGAATTCCAAGATAATTTAAAGACAATTAAAACAGTACACATTTGGTTCATATACAATCTTTTTAAACAGTTTTTTGATCGCGTATGCGATTAGGTTAGTCGAGAATTTGAATACTCAATAAAGTTCAAAGGCTGGTTGTTGTCTAAACTATCTGTTCTCCGGCATAGTAATCATGTTGACTTTTTGTTCACTTTCATTAATTGACCGACTTCTTCCCGTGCGCATACATACATACAAGAATTTTGTTTGCCGAACGAACCGCATAGTTAACATAGTAACTGAAAAGCAAATTCTCTGTTTCTATTTTTATCGGTAACCTGGACACTCTACTTTATCGCGAATCTACGAAGTCTTGAAACTGAGTCCAAATTGACTGTCGCGCGATCATTTTCTATGTAGTTATCACAGTTTGAATGTAGACAACTTCGCGAGTGTTGAAATTCTTTTTGGATCTGTATGTGGGAGCACAGTTTACAAAGGAAGATTACACTTCGAAAATAATGAAACAGTCGAGATTCGAGCCCGGATAATGAAACGAACTTATTTGACGGATTGATATTTACCCGCGATCTAATCAAACCGATTGGTAAATGATTAAAGGGCAGGTTGAATGGCGGTGGTAATGAACCTCTCTATTAAATTGAACGCGTCAAAATCGGTCTCGCGGAAAATGAACCTGAGCGTAGAGAATCGATAAACCACGGCGAAAAGCTATGATTCGAAAAATAACGCGAGTGCACCGGCGTCGATGCATTCGTCGACACATTAGAAATTCACGGTATTTGGGTCAGTCGGAGCCAATCGATTGCACCCGAATGGCTCATTATGATCACGTCTGGCAATCGTATCGCCGCATGTAGCTTCATAACGACGACGAAATCGCGTGGCATCCAGCCGCGCATCTTTCTTCCATTCATTTGCCATACTTTATGCCGTGAATTCAGAATTTACGCGAATCGATTCGCGATCCCCGATCGCTATGCAGAGAGGACCGAGGACAATTTATGCGTAGGACAGGTGGGGCCCCTGGCAACGGACAAATAAATAAATGAGAGTAATGAGTAGACATCGGATCTTTATGCATTTATGGCTTATGGAAATGTTAAAAAAATGCTATAATATAAAATTCGAGAGAATTTAACACGATTTTTATTTGCTTTGGATCTAAAAAGGCTGTCCCCATTAAAAATAAAATTTTATTTCATTCCACTTTCTTAAAATGTTTCTATGAAAATTGGAAATTGCATAAACATCCGATGTCTAGTAATGAGTCTCCTTAATAATAATGAGTCTTCTTAAGTAAATGAGAAAATATAAATACTTTATATATACTTAATATAGTACTTTATGTAAAATAATACTTTAACTTTACAATAATACTGACTATAACTAACTGTAATTATAACTTTGTAATAATACTTTATAATACTTTATATATTACTTTATAAATTAAAAATATTTAGAAATCAAAATGAAATGAAAAATAATCAACATTTCCGTAACGATTGATTTAAAGTACCATCGTGTACTTTGGTTATGTGATTTTAAGAAATCACGAAGAGAAATCGATATACTTTACATAATATATAACAACAACGTATACTTTTATAAATATATTTTCCGAGAGAATAACGCAACTCCAACTCAAACTCAACGAGTCTACGAAGAAGAGCGAAGATCGAAGCGATCCTAAGTTATACGGCTTCACCTAATTAGCACATCGTGACGTAGTACAAATTGTTATCGCTAGTGGTGGTGGTGGTCGTAAAGTAACCGTGAATTATTTAATCTAGATAGTGGTTATCTGTTGGAGTAACGCGGGCAAACACGAATATCTTCGCATGCCGGCGCGAATTTAAATCGGTAACTCATTGTCGAGCTCATTTAGTATTTCACATTTGCGCATCGACGACTGCTACGACTCTCATGCTCATTCACTTTCGAAGTGCCACCTCCAAATGCAAGTTGTATCATTTGTAGACTGCGCATTTTTATTAATTTACGAAAAGACTGTGGAAAAATGTTGTCATTTCTCGAAATTACTGTAATAAATTATAGCTCGGTTATGAAAAATAGATAATTGAAAGAAATGCGAAGATGAGTGTGAATAATTTTTACATATCGCATTAGGAAAAATTATTTTGTTTATTGTTTGTTGAGTAAATCCAGTCTCCTGCTCCAAAAATTGCTGGCAGAGCGTGGTTATGAAAAATGGAGTAATGTAAAATAGTTAAAGTAATACTAAGTAAAATAATGAAAATAAAACAGTGTTATATAAAATAATTAAAGAAATATGGCAACGAATGTAAATAGTTTTTCCATGTTGGGTTTCTGGTAGACAATGTGTTAAATAATTTTTTAAATACGCCAGTTGAATAGTAAATACAACAAAATAAAATATTTCTATTGACACACAGTTCACTTTAATGGACGTTGGCGAACGTAACTGTTTAAGGCGCGCTTTTTTTTTTAACAGCTGCACGCGAGGCTTTGACCGCGGACATCTTGGTTCTAGATCTCGGTGCTTGTCGTGTAGACTGACAATTTTTCATCGCAATCAAGACAACGGGCTAAGAGGAAGATTTATAATGTCCTACAAGACCTGTCAACATAAAGCACCTCATGGTCACGTCGCACAGTGGTTCAGATCAAGGAATTCGTAACATTTTCATGTGACCTCTGTGTTCCAGGAGATATTCGAACGAAACTTGCAAGAAGGAACTTGGGAAAATACTAAAATACATGCGCGATCACCACGATTTTGTATTTTACGCAAACAAAGTTGAAATGAATTTTATAGGTGTCGTTATCTAAAATTATGACGCGCGAAATATGATATTTGGACAATTTTCAACTCGACTGTGACAATTTTTGTACAGTCGCAATTGGTGGTGCGTCGGGAAAAGGGAGGTGATTCTACGTAAAATAATAATTCGAAAATGTAGAATAGAATTTTTAAATTGACTTCGAATATGCGCCGAGTTCGCGTGCTTGGCATTTGTAAGTAGAATCGGTAGGTCATGATCAGACGCGTCAGAGGATTCCTACAACAGCGCGCGTATTCGCTGCATTTTCAAACTCCATTTTCTCAAAAATGGAGCTTCGGATAAAGAAGTGTTATGTCAAATTTGTTTCTTATTTTTAGTTACTGCAAATGACCTCAGCATTGCTTTTAAGGAAGTACAACATTCTTAGAGCAACCTGTACAATTATTTTTGCACGCCATGTTTGAAATGGAATAAAATGGAGCGTTTGAAAAATCGGAACATATCGTGGCAACATTTCAACGATAATGGCGGCTCAAATTGCCTCCAGGGTATAAAGGGTTTGAACGTATTCTCCGTTCGTTAAAGTGTGAACCGCAATAGGTCTAGCTACACGGGGATTTACACCTCCTTTAGCATGTCTCTATGCAGCAGTGATTACGATCTAAACTCGCCGGCGACAAATGAAATTGTTCTTCGGCGAACGCGCTTCGTTGGGAATCGCGGAATCAGGAATCAGAACGGAATGAGCGCAACATGCAATAAGGAGAATAATAGAAAACGATTCCAGAAAAATGGAAAGCTTCCCGAGGTAACGTGCCGTAAGTGATAAAAATGGAACACATTTAAAATGGACGATCTTTGAATGAATTCCTCAACTCACCTCGCGCCATTACCATTTCGCCGAATGTCTCTTTACAGTGTTATGGATAATAACGACACGCTCGAATTCGCGTAATAAAAGTGCCGCCTCCATGCATCGTATCGTGACAACTGCAATTCTTATTTGTTCCTTTTTATATGAGAAATATTTGTTGCATTACTCTCGAGTTTACACGATACGTGCAATATTGGATCTTCGTGCATTTATCATAAAAATAAGTAGATATCTAGAATAGTAGAAAGATACTGTAAATTGATTAATATTAACAAAGTAAGTAAATTATTTTTATTTGCACGAATGTTCGTGATATTCGAGCGATGGAATAAATATTTTCTGTATAGTGTATATCAGCGCAGCTTCTCAAATTCTTGTAACGAGTTCAGCTACTTGCTTGAAATTTCTTCACAATTTCTCAAGATGGCCGCGAAGAAATTACGCCTTTGCGGAAGGACTTCAGAAGTCTTTGAAAGATAAAGTGTAGTAGTAGTTGTAGGATCTACTTTACTTCAGCCTCGCACAGCCAAGAATTCCAGACTTTGTTTACACTTCTTTTGACTTTACCATGCTAAATTCATCGTTCTTCTCGCATATATCGTTCTATTCGCGTATTTTCTGGTATCGTTCACATAACTTGCTTCTATCTTAACTGTCATATTTTTTCTACATGTCTTCTCGTTTCTCTATTCCAAAAATTATTATTTTGCACACCAACCATCACATTACAGTTTACAATATCGTTGCAAATTTTCCTTTTTCCCGTTTCTGTTAAAACTATGCAAGTTAATGTTCTAATTTTTCAAACATTTCATCTAGCCTTACTTCCCTATTTGTTTATCCATTAAAATCGACATTAAGAATTGTAGCACAACCAGTAAAGTGATTGTTACTTGTACATGAAATTTCTATTTATTCGATATTAAAATTTAACATTTTTTTGAAAATGTATCTGCAATTGTTAGTACTTTTAGCCAAGCTAATATTTAATATTTGAATAAAATGTGTAAATATTTCTCTAAAATTTCGTTTACACAGATTTTAGCGTTAGCAAAGATTAATGAAGTTTCTTCAACTTAATATTAATACTCGAACTTGGTATTAATGATTTGCAGTGTTAATCGTGATTTCTGCATATGTATTTATAAAAGTACGCCTAATAATGACGGTGGTTAATAGACTATTAAATATTGAGTCTGTCCGGAATCTTTTATACGCTTTAGACGATTAAGAGCTAAAGGGCCTAGCCGATTAAGATGGTCAAAACTGCCCTTAGACGGTTTTCAACGATTAATGAACCATTCGAAAGCTGACCAAGAAAAACCCCTCTGAGCAAAATTTCAACCCCCTATCTTGCTCGTGAGGGTAGTTACAGGGTAAATTAGATTTTGAGCTTTTCCACGAATTTTCCGCACTCTGATGCTTCCTAAAATTCTGAAAAAAATGTGGTATATTTTGGACCCTAAGGCAGATTTTTGAGAATTTTTTCAGATTTTTTGGATGCGAACTGTGGTCGTAAAAAATGAAAAACCCCCAAAAAATCGGAAAAATACAGGTTTCTCAAAAATATGAAAACATGCTATTTAGCTGTTTAGTGCCCCAATATAGTACTATAACAGGGAGTGTTGTCAATTTTTTTTAGATTTTTTGTCGTGGGACATCATTGTCAAAAACGAGAAAAACCGAATTTTTTCGACGTTTCTGCTATTTGGAGGAAAGTTACACTTGTTGATTTTATCGCAAGTATATATTAAGTCATTTTTAACATTATTACATTGAAACAAATAATTGTTTGACCCAAGAAATATGATTTAAGAGAAAGAATAATTGTATTTCATGTGATATATACCAGAATGTTTGCAACGTTTACAACATCGCCGGTTGGCAGGGCGGTCAAGGCGTCTGACTACGAAGCGGAAACGCTGGGGTTCGAATCCCGTCGGTGGAAAAGTTTTTTTTCCATACATCATCTTTATTTTTTCAAGTACTTATTACATGGTTTATTCATGTGATTTTTTAAATATTTTTTTAATGGTTCAAAAAATGGCCTGCGATTTTACTTCGAATTTAATATTATTTCCTTCGATTAGGCAATGAATATTTATATTATTGTGTTCGTCCACGATTTCCATCAGATATGAAATTGCTTGTGAAAATTGGTAAAACTCCGTGAAAAGAATTTTTAAATCTACTTCTGTTATTTCCGGAAAATCAAGAATATCTGCCGAGGATACTCTATGAAATGGAGTCTACAAGTGTCTACAATATAACCATTCGTTGTGCAGATTGTGAAGGGTTTACACAACAGTATATTCTTTGGATTGAATATGACTTTCGTTGGTTCTCGTTGTTTGTACTTTTCTGGTGATGATTATACGTCCCATCGAAAATAATGAACTTCCTGATCCGTATCATAAATGTCCACAGTACAAGTCTTTCATTCAAGTAACTATAAACGGGAATTACTTTCTTATGTACCTTACAAGAAAAAGGAATGGCTTAAGTTTTTTGTACTTGACACCTCACTTTCAAAACAGTGGTAGAATGTAGCCGTTTTTTTCAATTTGACAAAAACCAATACTTTGCTGCGTGTTATTTATTCAGAGTCCTTCACATTTCTTCCCTAATTTCTGAAGACGCAAGGCTTAGAAACTAGATTAAGGAATTTTAATATTAACAATGTTAAACAGGACCGTAATGATGAACATATACAATTAGAGAATCGAGGAAGTAATAGATACTCCAAAATTATATTTGCATGTATTTTACTCAAAAATGTCATTTAAATATTTTTAAAACATTAAAAAAATATTTAAAAAATCACATGAATAAACCATGTAATAAGAACTTGAAAAAATAAAGATGATGTATGGAAAAAAAACTTTTCCACCGACGGGATTCGAACCCCAGCGTTTCCGCTTCGTAGTCAGACGCCTTGACCGCCCTGCCAACCGGCGATGTTGTAAACGTTGCAAACATTCTGGTATATATCACATGAAATACAATTATTCTTTCTCTTAAATCATATTTCTTGGGTCAAACAATTATTTGTTTCAATGTAATAATGTTAAAAATGACTTAATATATACTTGCGATAAAATCAACAAGTGTAACTTTCCTCCAAATAGCAGAAACGTCGAAAAAATTCGGTTTTTCTCGTTTTTGACAATGATGTCCCACGACAAAAAATCTAAAAAAAATTGACAACACTCCCTGTTATAGTACTATATTGGGGCACTAAACAGCTAAATAGCATGTTTTCATATTTTTGAGAAACCTGTATTTTTCCGATTTTTTGGGGGTTTTTCATTTTTTACGACCACAGTTCGCATCCAAAAAATCTGAAAAAATTCTCAAAAATCTGCCTTAGGGTCCAAAATATACCACATTTTTTTCAGAATTTTAGGAAGCATCAGAGTGCGGAAAATTCGTGGAAAAGCTCAAAATCTAATTTACCCTGTAACTACCCTCACGAGCAAGATAGGGGGTTGAAATTTTGCTCAGAGGGGTTTTTCTTGGTCAGCTTTCGAATGGTTCATTAATCGTTGAAAACCGTCTAAGGGCAGTTTTGACCATCTTAATCGGCTAGGCCCTTTCTCGTGAAACGCGAGTTCATTGGGTTACCGGAAAACTGTATTTGACTTTGACGGGAAAACTGTAAGAACTGTTGGGACGTTTCTTCCAGGTTCTATCGAACTTCTGTCAAAAGATTGCGCTCGCGACAGTTGACTTTTTACTCCGCGAAGTTCAGCACGAAATCCCGAAACAGGGCCGCGGGGGTCAGTTAGATCGTATCCCCACCCTCGATTGCTCCTGCTACCCCTTTTAAATATTCGGTAAGAGAAACCCAATCTCGGGCGAGTGGATTGCCCATTCTGTGAAAGGGAAAAGAACCGAAAGTTGTCCAAAGTAAACATTTTGAAAGGCCTTGCAGCAGAGACTCGTGCAGCTTCACCGTGAAACTTGCTATAATTTCACATTTATCCCTAACTCTTCCGCCGATGATCAAAATTTTGCACAACCTCGATTGGGCATTACCTAGATAAATTGTTTGAGAAATTCTAGTAAAGGTAATATATCATCTTATTCAGCTATTAGGTTGTTGCATACGAAATATCCCACTTTAGAATATGAAGTAATTAAATAACATTAGAAAATCAAATACGATTAGAAAATTAAATACAATTAGAAATATTAAGCTGAATACGTACAATTGTACTCCGATATAAGACGAGGCTTTTTATTCCAAAATAAGAAAATCGCCTCTTCTTCCTCTTCATCCGAAATAGAACGGAAGTCGATCCCGAGCCATCGTCTTATATCGAATGAAAACTGTGGTAAAATATACAACTCGCAGGGGTCCAAGGATTAAATAAATACTTGCAAAAAAGTTATTAAGCATCCACAAAAATACCTAGAATAACAAAAATGTCGACATAACGCAGTTCGACTGATAAACTCTGTTCTGTGCAACTCGCAGCAATCCGTTTCAGCGAAGCGGCTAGCATAAACTATCTCTATTTGTCAAGTGTTACTCGCGTGGATAAGAACATCAGTATTTACGTGAAACGTTTATCTGTTGACCTTCTACTGTTATTGTCGCTGTGGTTAATATACCTATATGTCTTATTAATTACTGGTGTTTCGTAAAAAGCGAATTCAAAATACTCGGGGAAATAAAAAGAATGAATTTATGCAAAATATTTGCTCGAGTGTTTTCTGTGGATAAAATTTATCTATGTATAAATAAAGTTTATTGCAAATTCGAGCGGTGTTGCTGCAATCTGTTTTGTTATTTGAAATCGATACCTCGTGTCTCGTGGCGCGGTACTGATAATTATTCGTAAATACTTTGATATTATAGCTGTATTAATTTTTCGCTAACGTTAAGAACATTTTATCATTTATTTAAGTTGAATTGACTGAAATTAACAACACTTGAGGATCGAAGTTAACATTGATTATAGATAGTAGAAAAGTAGAGTTCGAAATACAAGAGTTAAAATTCATTGGAAAAAATTTGCTCAAGTGTTGATGTTCGAGACAAATTGTTTTTGTTCTCTTATGTAGACGCTAGTACTAATAAAATAAATATTTATAAAATAAGTAATTTTGCCACCTAATCAATGATCTGACGAATTTCGGAACTTTTCTTTCAGGCAATTTACAAATTCCGGCAGAGCTTAGAATATTTGGGCGATAATTAACTACCGCCGGTTTCTTGGATAAATTTTCTGTGTCAAACTTCCGGTATTAACAATTTTAATTGCACCGAAAAATTTCTTAAGATACTGTGAAGCAAGCTTGCTACGTTACCCACCATCTTACAAACTTGTGCCTCCTTTTTAGTACGTGTAATTTAACACTAATTAAAATATTCTTCTGACAAAGCAAACTCCGCAATAGGGTCTAGAAATTTTGCAAAAAAGTATAGGAAAAATTTCATGATAAAATAATCTACATCCATCATCATCAATGATCCTCCATCACATTTGCCGAATATCGAAACATTTCTCATTATCAAAATGTGTAATTGATTGAAACACGGCAACCCTAGGCAACGGATTAATTGTTAATTAAGGAAGGCACATGCACTTGATCAAAATTACATTTATCATAAATCATTTGCGCCTGTTCGCGCGTATCAATACTACGTGTATGCGAATATTCAGATTTATAATTTCGCAATTTCACAATAGTTCTGTAATGAATGGTTCAGCTTTATTACGATTAACCCCAGTTATGGCACTTTAATGTACGATAATAAATGTTAGTCTATATCGAATTTTAAATAGATCTAAAAGATTAATTTATCGATTTCCGGTCGATTACAATTCTCGACAAATTCTTTAAAAACCGATGAATTTATAATGGTAAAAGAAGATCTTGTTTTAAAAAACATAAGAGAATATACTGATCCCTAAGGAATTCTTTTCTCGTTTAAAAATTCTCGTGAAAAGCGGCTGAATATTTTTTTCTTGAAAAAAAGATTTACTCGAAAACATCCTAAACTGACTTCCACAATATTCCATAAATAAAACAAACTGCTTACATATTTTTATTGTAATATTATAATAAACGTTTAAATCTTAAAAAGAAAACAAACCAACAACTGCGAAAGATTTTATTTTTATTTCCAAAAAGGTCAGTTTCAAGTAAACAATATCTCATCGTAAACATTCAATAAGTATTTATACAAACTCTAGAGAACTATATTAATTATGCTCCTTTTTAAGCATAATAAATATTTAAAAAGGGATATATAACATATGTATATATCAACTGATTTTAATAGAAAAAATTTAATATTTTCAGTCTTTATTACGTTTTAAAAATAAGTATAATGGCGACTATAAGGCGTCACTAAAAATTTGCTACATCAGTACTCAAAATATTGTTTAAGTAAATCCCACCATTTTCGTATATATGATATGAAACAAAAAATATATAGAAGGGAAACATTCTAGGTCGGAAGAAATGTCTTTTTTTTGGAGTTAAAATAGTTTCGAGTGCAAAGGGTTAATATAGGCTCAGTAATTGGTACCCCCAAGTTATACTTTTCATACGCGCGACAAGAGCGTACGAAAAGTTAGATCAAAGTTTTTGGAAACGTGACAAGGTTATGCTCAGTCAACCACAAAAATAGTACAAAAACATATTCACTCGCCATTCTGGTTCAGACTAAATTGTTTCTTTGGTATTACGCTTTTCTCTCCGACTCGTTTTCCGTTTTCATAATCGCCCGGGCAAAGTTACGAGCTTAGGTTTGAAAGCGTCACGGGAAAGAGGGGGAGAGGGAGAGAGAGGGAGCACGGCAATTCAAATGGAAACGCGTTCGACAGTCCGCGGTTGAAATTCGTTTAAAAACTTGCCGTGTCCAGTCGATAGTCACGGCGGTGGTCCATGGTGCAAGTTAGGTGATCACAGTGTTCGCAAAATGCAAGCAAGGGTCCACAACTCCACTGGCAGTAACGTGAATGAAGAGCAGTTCTAAACCGAGCGAACGTACGAGGACGTGCGCAGGGCAAGACGCGGCGGAACACTGAGGCGAAACCAGATCGTCCGTCTCTACGCCGGCCTCTGTCACTGCGCGGGCCGGTGGTGGGGGGGACCGAGTCTCGCGCATGCGCAGCCGTGCTCCCAGTCGAGTATTTAAGAGAGAGAGAGAAAAAAAGTCAGGATTTTGAAAAAACATCCCCAGGGATTTTCATCGTTCCACCCTCGTCGTTTGACTTTCTTGAAATTAAATTGTTTTTTCTACATGTCGAGCACAGAATCGCGTCAACATAGCCATTCAGCGGAAAAATTCAATTAGAAAGTATACTATAAATCAGAATACTTACTTTTGGTTTAAAAAAGAGGTCGAAGAAGTTACGAAACTTTTTAACAGATTCTGTTTCAAGCGTGGATTACAAGAACGTTCTAAGAAATCGTACTCACGTTATAAAAGAAAAGAAAAGTTTTTGAATATAAGAGTAATAAAACTTCAAACGAAAGAGAGAAAATTTATTTTTTCTTTTAATAATCTTAATAAATCGGAAATAGTGACTAATAGTATTTAATAATCGAAAATAGTACTAATGGTACTGTCCTTATCCATTTTTGTCATAAATGTATAAAATTCGCAGTATAGGAACGAAATTTGGAAGTTTTGCGTACAACATTATTTATAAAAAAATGTAACATTTATTTTTGAACATTTTTATCAACCGTAATAAGCAGGCTGTAGTTTGTGCACTTTTTTATTTACTGCATTGTGCATAATATTGCACTGTACACTAAATAAAATGCTCGAGCCAAGTGATCAGAGAGCAACAAAGAGTATTCTCGAATTTTTATTTGTACTTTGATTTCTTTTTAATTAATACGGTGCCAGAAATGGAAAATTCTTGTAATTACATTTTGCTGTAATTGCGTTCTCTGCACCACCTCCCCGATTTATTATTGTTTCCGTAATACGGCTGAAAAGGTGGAGAAAACATCGAACGCAGGGCATATTTGGGACAATATATTGTTAAAACCTTTTGTATTAGCTTTTTCAGCTTTAGAATTTTTATGGTACAATTTTTGTAGAACAATAGGCATTTAAATCGGTAATTTCGGTGAATAATTGAAACACCTATTGTCTTTTGTTTTATTAATCATTTCACCCGTCAACATTTTTGCTTTTCAATTTGTTGTATTGCGTAAGCCAAGTTTATATGGTATAGTGCAAACAGTTTAATCAAATAAACTGTTAACAGTAATATCTTTTTAATAACGTTTGGAAGCAATCATGGTTTACTAGTTAAATTAATTATTTGCGGTTATGAGAAGGATAATTATCTGTACATAAAAAAGTTTACTACATACTTATTTATATTTCAGTTATATTTTAATTATAACAATCATATTTTCAAAAGAATTCCGTATTCTGCATAATTCTGCTTGTATACGTTTTGTATGTGTAACGGAAGAAAATATTTTCGAAAATTACTCAACAGAATTCCCACAGATTAACAGTCGAAGGTCATTCGAAATAAAGATTGTGAATTGGGTAAAAAAAAATGTTTGCTTCAAAAGTGTCATTAGATAAAATTGTAATAATTTTCAGTAAATTTGTCGTCTGTAAAGTACATTCTACGTGTACAATAGAAACTTTTACTTACTTCATCGTCGATTGTAGTAAGAAACCCGTAGCATGATTTTTCCAAACATTGTTTAACCGCTCGAAAACTTTGTCGGGTGTGTAATTCTATTTAAGTTGCTTAACATGTTACTCGCTATTCGTTCTCTCTCAAGCGTGGCGGAGAAAAAAGCAGCATTAATGTTGTAGAACTTTCGCAAGCAGAATTATTCCTCTCGGCATTCCACTTTCTTTCGGTCTTTACCGTGGCTGGAAGAATTATGCTGGCATAATTCTAGCAGGCTATGCACGGCTTCGGCACCTAATATGCTATTCATGGAAAAGCCACCAGCAGAGGTTCTGATTATCCTTAAATCATTAACAATTTACGGACCAGAGAGAAGAAACGCGAGATTTTTCTCGTCCGCAACACATTCGCACCTTTTCATAAGAAATCATTGTAAAGGGTCATATAAAAAAATCACGTCTGCATGTTTATTTTTAGTGAAACACAAATTATTCAGAATTTTTTGCAATGTATTTTTTTTTCTATGGAAAGTAAATTAATAGATAATATTTGGACAAAAAAAATTTTTGAAAGTTTAATGGTTGAATGATTGAAGCATATTGATTTCTATTGAAAATTCTATTTCCTAGTCATCCGCACAGTTTTTGCACGATTTGTCTCTGTTACGCTATTCTTTTTTTTTTTATTTATATTCGTTCAATCGTTTCAGCTTGTGTTTGCCTTTCCGTCGGCCATGTTTTCTCTATCAAACAAAAATCCGTTTTGTGTTTCGAGTTTTTCAATTAGTTCGGCCCTCTTTTATTCTACATTTTACGCGAACAAATGCAAATTTTCGAAACCATATGTCCGAAAGATACCATTTTACAGTGAAATGACTGCACGTGAAGAGCTGGCCTATGCAAATTCTGCTACTGCATAAATACTACCACGGACAGAGATTCAATCAATAGAGTACCCGACCAAGTCAATCTATTTATCGATCAAATTCAATTCGCTTCTTCTTCCAAACTGAATCATTACACAAATGTCATCTAATTTCAAACATTCATACTAGTTGAATAAAAACAAAGAGAATTATTCGGAATTAGTAAATAAATAGAAATAACAGATTGTATTTAATTTGACTTACATACTGAATAAATGAAAAGTGAAAACTGAAATTGTTTGGCTTATTAATTAATAAACTGCAGACCTCTTTGCAAAATAAAAATTGTCTTCATAGATTGCAACAATCAGAAACTAGATAGAAGCATTCAACATTTTGCCAATTTTCAGGATAAATTATTTGTTTTATATAAAAATTGTTAATAAACACTAACACAATTTAATAAACACAAATTAATCCTTTGCACTATTTCAACTCGAAAACCAAACATTTTTTCTGACCTGGAATATTTCCATTCCATGTTATAGAAGAGCAGTGGAACTGAAAATTATCTTTTTCAGTGGGACTATGAAATTATGATTTCTTTTTTCCATTTTATAATATAGAAACAAATTTAATACTGTAAACAATATTTTTAATGACGTCACAGAGTCGTCACTCGTGTGCTAAGGGTTAATAAACATTGTTTATCGACTTATTTGTTTCAGTCCACCCTGGAATTTCTAATCGTCGAGCCAGTAAGATATAAAATTTTAAACAATTTTCTTACAATGTACAACCAAGAAAGGAGTAATTAGCTGCTATATCAATTACGAAAAAAAAAAACATATAACGTAAAACGTACCAACACTGAAAAAAAATTCGTGAAAATTATTAAATTTTGCAGCGTTTACACGAGACTGTCCCTTTAAACACGCGATATAGCGTGATCAATTAAATCAGTAGAAGGTCGGTAAGGAGCTCGATAGATCGAAGGAAATGATCTGCGATATCCTCGAGCTTCATCGGCGTGCGTAAGCCTCGGTACAACGCGCAACGGTGCATTTAGCCCGTTTTTTTTTTTTTTTTTTTGGGCACAAAGAGCCCGGCCAACAGCAGGGGTGAATAAGAGAGCCTATTGTTTTCAGTTCGATGGTACACGTCGACCACTTGAGACACCCGGTATATTAGAGCGGGCGTCCTGTGAGGGGCGTCTCTCTGACTATCGCCTATAATTGTTCCTTATCAAAAGGGAACGAAACGGGCGTCGACCATATGCGAGCCGCAACACGCAACCATTAAAAGCCACCACGATTTCGAATAGTGTGCTGCCCAATGTACGACACTCGTCGTTCCCGTTTTAGTGATTTCCGAAAGCTCACACTCGGGCTATTCTGCTTTTTTTCTATGCCAGCTTTTCAACAATTTTCACGATTTTTTTCCGCAGTACTATTAAACACCCTGCGTCGAAATTTTGTACACACGTTCGTGGGAGTTTAAAATGCGCAAATCAATTTTTCCAAGCGAAAACAATCAAAATCACATTATATATCTTTTTGTGGAGTACGTTTTTAAATTTGTTGACTGTCGATTGAATAATTTAATTTCCTGTTTGATTAAAGTATTATTTGATCGCCAAAGTACAACATCCGAAAATTCCAACTAGATCAAAATAATTTCGTTTAGAAAATCAAAACTGTTACGTAAAATATTTCATAATTCATTCATTCCTTTAACCCTTGTGAATTCTTCAATTCTCATGAAATTGAATTTTTTTTTGACATATTACATTCATTTCTAGATTTGGTTGAAAAACAGTGCCACCCATAGGGTAAGTGACCCAATTACTGTGGGGATACCATAGGAATATCAAAAGAGAAATATTAATTTTTTTTTCTTTGAATTAAAAATAATTTCTTCGCTTTAAAAATAAGTATATTTAATATAGGCACAGTAATTGGTACCCCCACAGTGATTGGGTACCTTACCCTATATGTGATCAATGCGACAGTCAGTGTGTTAATATTCCAGAAACCTCTGAACGCAGAAACGAATTGAGTAGACGACAATAAACGTTTAACAGAGACTGGTTTATCGTATTGCTTCGGAACCATTATTTATCGTCAGGAAATGCTGCGTGCCCTAACATCCGCCTTCGCAGTGCATCGCTGCAGTATGTTACATCAACGGTAACTCGTGTTTTGTGTACAGAAACACTGGAAAATATTTGTCAAAACTCTTATGACGTTTCGCATTCTGCGACACACGAAAACACAGACTTTAATGCTACAGGATGATTCAGCTAAAAAAGTGCCTCCTATCTCACATGCAAACTATTTACTATTTAGTAATTGTTTTTTTTTCCTATTTTGCTTTATTGTCGAGACATAAATGTCACCTTCAGTTTCTCTATCGTAAAGGTTAAAGGGTGTAGCTGAGTAAGAAGGTAGAATTTCTTAGAGAATACTTCAGAAAGAAAGAGAATACTTCATGCCAATTTTCAACTCTGTATGTACGTCAAAATGTGACAAAGAAAATTAAGTTTTTCCGTAATTTCTCTTATTCTACTCAATTAGAAGTTCCAAAAAAAAAAAAAATCAGGCATATTTTAGCTACTAAAGTTCACATCTATGAACTTTTCAGAATTTTTAGCTTCGAAAATTCAAATTTTAAAGAATAAAAAAGTTTTGAGATGCCGATTTCTCGTAGAAGTCATGAGATACGAAGTTTGTATTTTTAATTTGCGGTTGTCAACATATAAATATCCCAGATTTTTATAAATGCGGACACGTAAACTATTTCGCATTACAATAGAAACACGTGTATTTTCGTGAAACACATTTCTGAACGATCCGAAATCACATTTTATCCACAACGTTTAAGCGAACAATAAATACCAATTGTTTGGGTCAGCAAATAAATTCACAGTGACAACAGGAATTTCAATCGGTGAATTAAGTGAGAAATCACGTCCGATATTCAAAGCGTGTGCAAACAAAGGTATGCATTGTTGATGTAAATAAAAACCGTTTATAATTGTACTTGTGTCGATCTGTCGCTGTTGGACAGAAAATCGTAAACATTTCCAGAAGCTGAATAAGCAATTAAAATGTTCTGTCTTAATTAAGGAGAATCTGGAGTACAATTTTCTGGTTAACAATTTTAATTGTCTGTGGCATTAGATACAGTGGTTTTTTTATGCAAAATAAGTATGATCTGTATTAATTGCAAGACACAGAAGCTAAAAAGATAGTTACTTTTTCTCAGAAAAATTGCAACGAGGTGAAAATAATTCAACAATTTTATCTTCTTTAAATGTTTCTTCTATTTTGCATTTTATCTACTCATTGCTGTCATAAATGCACAAAATGCGCAGTCTACACATTAAAAATATAAATATATTTTTCGCACTATTTGTATGAAATAACACAAGTGGTCCAAATTGTTGTTATCAGTGTTTGATGAGGAATGCGGTAAAATTAGTCGAAGAAATGCGCAACTGGAGGAAACAGAAACGAGACGAATCAGCGAATCGGATTATTTCTATTTACTTTCTCCGGAAACGCGGAGTGGGACTTTTCGTTTCTCAATTTCCTGAATTCTAAGATGGGAAATCAGATGGAAACGGGGTGTTCCTTTGACAATCCGTTTTCCCTGGATCAATACAGTCGTGATCTCAAGATTTAGCGAAATCGTTCCCCCTCCCCGGTATTTGCTGGGAAGAGACTTCATAACGGATTTTTCGCGAACCGGAAAATGTGGGGTAGAAGACGTTGCAGCGGGGCCACAGCCTTTTCGTAGGAATCTCCTTGACAGCATTTTTCGATGATGCGAGAAGTGCAAGTCTTCCCAAGCAGTCCTTTTAGAGCTCCCCTTTATGACATAGCTGCGACTAGCCCGCGAAAGAATTTCATTTTGTCCAACTCCAGTGAGAAATATTGTCTTTAACGAAGCAAACCCTTCGATGAGCAACGGCTCATCGGCAAGTGGTCTAAACCGCGAAATTTAGTGACATACTGGTACAACTTGTCGACATACATACATACGTACATACTGGTCGAAACTATTAAAGATATCGAAGTGATACTTGGGTGTAGAATATTAACAAGTAATCTTTTTTATGGTTTTTGATTGTGTAGAAGAAAGTACGCTGAAAATACTCCATTTTGTAAAATTCTATGATCTCGTATGATACAGAAGATATTCCTTCCCAGATAGCACAGAGACGTCTTAAAGACGTCTGAATGTCCTACGAACGTCTTCCGATCGGTTTCTGAACGTCTCTGGAACGTCTTTGTGAAAAAACTACGTCTTAAAGACGTCTTTAAGACGTCACGAAACAGACGTATTCAAGACGTCCCGAAACAGACCCCTAGTAGCACAAAAATATTAGATAAATATGATTGTCAAATATTGAAAAATATTTTTTAAGCCACATTTTTTCTTATGAGACAAATATTGAATTTGAATATTGTATACATGTACAAGAAATATAAATTGAATGTTTGATATAACAAAAAAACTAAATAAATAAAAAAAAATAAATTAAAAGAATGTTTTTCAGCATATCTGCAAACATTAACATTTTATGCTTTATTTATTTATTTATTTATTTATAAATAAAAAAAATAAATTAAAAGAATGTTGTTCAGCATATCCGCGAACATTAACATTTTATGCTTTATTTATTTATTTAACTTATTTATTTATTTATCTATTTATTTTGATGTATTACTTTTCTGTGCACTTCTTTGTTGATGGAATATTCAGTTTGATAATCAATTACAGTTTGTAAAGCTTTTCTCTAGCAGTTTAGAATTACTGCAACGTCAAGAAATGAAACGTCTTAAAGACGACTCGTAAAAGACGTCTGAAATGAGACGTAAAAACGACGTCTTTTACGAGACGTCTTTAAGGCGTCTTTTCAGGACGTAAGACGTTCAGACCAAAAATGTACGTAAAACAGACGTCTTTAAGACGTCGAGTGCTGTCTGGGTTGCGAAGTCTTAAGAATTTTGAAAATTTTCTACATTGCATTCGGCATAACACGTTTAATACATTATGAATAGTAATTTTTAATCGAAAATGGTAATTTACAGCTTACAGGTAAACCTTTCATTTAAAAAGAAAATTGGAAGGAAAATATTAAAAAGTTTCGTCAGGGCATCTCAAAGAAGAAAAGCAATTTTTATTACAGTAATGGTATGTATTAAATTTTATTAATTCTTCCACTTTCCATGTTGACGGAGATTTAGAAAGCAATAAGCATTCAACGTGTCAATATAAGACAGTTGATTTTTTGATCCCGAGCGTTTCCATTGATTTCGTGATTCCATGGGCTAATTTGTGTGATCAGAAAACGACTTTGAAAATAAAAGGTAATCGCGTAAAATTCGCGCGACTTGACGCTCGCATCCTCGGCCAATAAAGCTGTAGCTGCACGTTTTACTTTCGTCTAATATCGCGATAGTGATAGCGTCAAAGAAGGTTACAATACTCTGCTGCCGTGTAGAGAAGGGACACGTATTTCTTTTATCGTCCGAGACTCGAGTTTAAGGGGTGAAACCACCCTAACAAAATTGACGGCCATGAAACTACCTCGGAAACTGCGGAAGATAAAGACGCAGCGAAACTGTATGGTTATCCGTGATGGCGAAGATAATCTAGCAAAAAATTGAAAAATGTAAAATGTAGAAAGAGTATTCCTACCTTAAATACTGTTTCCACGTTTTCCGAAATAAAAACTTTTTGTTTTCAAAATTAAAATTGCCTGGGATGGTTGTAAGGAACGAGAGGCTAAACAGAAATGTATTTCTTGTCCTGATATAATTTTAATAAATCGAAAATAATATAATTTTAATAATAGAAAATTCGAGGCCTAATAATGATAACTAAAAATCGCGCGGATTTGATTCACCTAATTCATCGATGATCCTACTTTAGGATATATGCAACCTTGTTAGCTTGAAATTTATTTATTATTTTTCTTGTCCTTATTTTTTCGAAATTGTTTCTTCATCGGTATAACTCGAAATTTCTGCACATTCACATTATTCGGTTATTAATCATTCTGCTGCAACGATTACTTCTTTGGATTGTCATAATGTTTATACAAACATAAAATTACCACGAACAGCGATAAAAGAACGATTATAGATGGAACTATGTGCATATACTGTAAAATAAATATTTTGTTCACTGTTACACGCAATAAAATGTTGAACTTCGGAACAATAAATTTTATGTTTATTACAATAATTTAAGGAATGTAGGAGAACCTGATTTGCGAGAGTATGGTTTGCAGGAAAGTGAATATGATCTGAAAAATGATGTCGTTGGAGTGACAAATGTATATTTATTTGAACAAAATAAGCATTTTCCACGCGATTGTAGGTTTCTTTTTTCCAGGAAAAAAGCTTTCCTCCGAGCCAATGAGGAATCTGGAAATCGCGGGCGGCCCAGGGCTAAGATAAAGCGGGGCTGGAGGAATAACGGAAATCTTTAAAAGAAATTGCAATGGATTAAGCGTCGCCTTAATTAATCTTACTTCATCCCACCTACTTTTCCTCTTGGCCGTCTCTTTGCTCTATTAAGAGGGCCGACCTACATCGCAACCCCGGTGCAATTGCAACAGAGGCCTCGTTGTACGTGGCTACAGGGCCTCTTTCAAAACCTTCAACCTACACCTGGTCTCGAGTGCCCTCGAACTAGGAACCGCGAGCATAATGCACCTCGGTGTATCGTTTCGCGCAGACCTAAACCCGGTGCGGTGGTGGGATGCGACGCGTGCTCATGCTTCCCGTGCGTCCACCTTTTTTTTCGTAATTACATTGATTTCTCTAAATATGTCACCAAGGCCTGGACGATAAACGTCGCGGAATTGTCGAAATGACACCAAACACGATGCAATTTGGTTCAGATTTACTTTATTTCACGACACAATGGGAAATGATTAAGTATATATGTGCCCATAATTATGAAAGTGGTCTAAGTCAAAATTAAAAAAAGAAATGAATTGATCGCTTATTTCACACGACATGATTTTAAACTAAATTTATTCAATGTAAAAAAAAATGAAAGAAATATATGACAGACCACTTTCATAATTATAGGCACATATATATATTTAGTGGAGGAGTAGAATGGGAAATAATTAAATAAATATACTTTTATACGTTTTATATATTGTAGTACGAACCGCACAAAATCCAAATAAATTCAATCTCGTCATTTTTATAAGACAGCATGTGTCAGTTACTTTTGAGGCTCGGTAGTGTTAATCAACGTTGTAGAAAAATCTTTAATTATCTGGCTCTCGAATCCGCGGACTTTTAATGTTTAATAATTCGAACGGAGCAACTGGTTGTCGCGGACAGGGACATTTGTACCTTGCAGAGGAAGCGTTGGAAGGGACAAATTGCCGGTCCCGTGGAATCGAACCAGTGGCATCTGTTGTTAGGAACGGTCTTTACATTCGCGTCACGCGGCCCGGCGAAGATAAGACGGCCCGTATCTGACCGGAGAAACGAACGATTTTCATTTTAATTGGTTTCGCTGGTCCCCGAATAGGGTTCGCGAATAAACGACGTCAGTCCCGCCCGATACGGAACCGTGGGGCTGAACATTTTCAGTTTGTGACGGGTCACGCGGCAAAGTTAATAAATCATTCGTCGGTGGAGAGACACCCTGAAACCCGTACGAGGTACAAGCTACGACAGAGGGAAGGAAGAGCGGAATTTATCGCGTCCTAGCATCGTTCTCGGAAAGTCAAATGATGTAGATTCGCGTGTATCTTTCGCGGACGTGGAGGAGTTATGTGCTCGAAACGCTCGGTTATATTCTACCTTCGGCCATCTCCCCTTTTACGGAAGAAACGGATATTAAAATTAAAATGTGCCATCGGACTATCGGCCTTGATGGCTCTTGAGTTTCTCGACGCGCTCGGCCGTAGTCGGCAACAATCGTGATACTTTTTTTTTAACACGAAAGTCTTTTAGAGATGGTGGGTGATTTGAGAAAAGATGTAACGAAATATGCAACGGAAATACGGGACGGAAATGCGTCACGCGACGATAATCGTCCCAGGTAAAATTTCCTAACCCTAGTAATCCGTTACCTGGTACTGATGATCGACAGAGTCATAAAGCGAGTAGAGAAAAAAAAAGGTGAACATAAAGGTAAAGGTAAACGGACCGGCAAAAAGTACAAAAATCTTTCGAGAAGGGACTCCTCGAGAGAGAGAGAGAGAGAGAGAGAGAGAGAGAGAGAGAGAGAGAGAGAGAGAGAGGGAGAGTGTTGTACAGATGGGGGGTGATTTCATAAAAGATGTAACGAAACATGCAACGCAAAATCGTCACGCCTATTACTTCCCAGATAGCACAGAGACTTCTTAAAGACGTCTTAAATAAATTAAAAGAATGATTTTTTCAGCATATCCGCGAACATTAACATTTTATGCTTTATTTATTTATTTAATTAATTAATTTATTTATTTATTTATAAATAAAAAAAATTAATTAAAAGAATGTTTTTCAGCATATCCGCGAACATTAACATTTTATGCTTTATTTATTTATTTAACTTATTTATTTATTTATCTATTTATTTTGATGTATTACTTTTCTGTGCACTTCTTTGTTGATGGAATATTCAGTTTGATAATCAATTACAGTTTGTAAAGCTTTTCTCTAGCAGTTTAGAATTACTGAAACGTCAAGAAATGAAACGTCTTAAAGACGACTCGTAAAAGACGTCTTAAAGACGTCTTTTCAGGACGTAAGACGTTCAGACCAAAAATGGACGTAAAACAGACGTCTTTAAGACGTCGCGTGCTATCTGGGTTAAGTGTATGTACAGAGCGCACACTATTGAACGGGGGGTTTGCACAGCTGCTCAGAAAACACTTCCGTGTTTAGAACGTGTACAGGAGTATTATGCTTGAACAGTACAGGCTGTCACAAAAATGTTCTACTTCCTTGACAGGGCGATTCCCAAGGTCGTTTGAACAAACTTTTTCCTTCGCCAAACTGTTCTCCGCAGCTTCGTTAAGAAGTTATTAACGAAAAACGCGGGCCAATCATTCAAATGATCTCGGGAATCACCCCATTCAAGAAAGTACAACATTTTTCGGACACCCTGTGTAGAAGCAGTATTAATGTTAATGTATCGTTAATTTCAAGTCGGTTGCATTAGTTAATTGTACACCGTAATTTTCAGTTTTCCTAGACAAATGTTCACAAAGTGGAACCGTATAAAATCTTATTTTTATTGGTATAGTTGCCTTTGTAGATCTAAAATAAAAATTGGCAGTGTAGTAATCATAGAGCGTCCTGCAACAAATTCGCCCGTGTACCAAAATGGCGAAGTAAAGTTTTGCTTCCTTGGATTATGTTTTCACCAGACGTAGAATTAAGAAATTTATCACGATGATAGATTTTAAATTTGCAGTTTTGGTTTCATTAACGGAATAACTTGGATTTTGTTGGATTTTTTTTTGGAGGTCGTAAGACAAATCAACATGTAAACCGTAAACTTTTCGATGCATTCGATCGACATTTCTGTTTTATTGCAATCACGAGGAATTGGAAATGAAACGAAGTATTTTTCGCACGTCTCGAGGTGGAAGCTTCGTCGATCGATTTGAATGCTTCTCTTCAATGTGATTACATACGTTTTAGTATCGCAGTCCGCAATAGCACTTTTGAAACGACCAATTTTATCACATTCTAGCTGTAACCTCTATCTTCAGCACGAAAGACATCAATCATCGCCATTTCTCTGTCGTAAAGTTCTTTACCTCGTGGCATTTTTCCTGTCAACCTTTAAGCTACACAATTGGCACTTGCGAACGTCAAATAAATATCCAGTAAAAACTATGACGACAAAATGGAAAAATAAATAATCATATAGTAGGTAATATTATGGAAATATTCAAGGTTGATATATTAATGACATCTGGTTTATTAAATTTCACAGGTTTTAAAGTAATATTTATCTACTTCGTTTCAAATGTCTCAGAATAGTTTCTTAAATGACCAAAATGGTAAAATATTCATGTGTTGGTATACATATGTATATGATAGGTATCGGATGTCTCTGTATTTGGTAATTATATCAAATTAGAAATGTGTGTGAATAAAAAAATAACAAATTTTTAAATAACGACTTTATCAAGAAAATTACGTTTAGGTATCGTGCTATAGGACATTATCCTTCTATTAATGTTTCCAGTAAATTGTTAATCTCTCATCATTCACATTTGAACGCGTGAAGTACAAAATACACATAAAATGGGATTTTTATGTGTTATATAATTATAAACAAGAAACACTTTTTATTAGCTGACCGGATTAATAAAAAAATATTATACCATTGAACGTCGTAGCAACTGTATTATTATTACATGGTCACCATTCCGTCAAGGAACAGCAGGCAATGAATTTGTTCGATAAACCTGCGACGGAAGCTGCACGGCAACCAATAAAGGCAATCCCCACGCCCTTATCACGTGAAGACGTCATGAAAGATGTAACATAAGCATTCCAATAAGAGTGGAACACTATATGGAAGAATGGGAAAGATGCGAACGCACAGAAAATCGTAAACGATGTGAATATCGAGGTACAATACGATGGCTTCGACGCAAAAGAATAAACGATCTTGACATAACTCAGAACGCGATAAGAAACACAGCTATCCGGAAGAAAATTAAAAAGAAAACACTGTGAATGTTAACCATTCGAAAAACACGGAAAACGTAATAGAACTTCTCAAACATTTCATATTTGTAGTACAAATTTTGCACAATATGCGCCTGCAGTCTGTTCACAATATTGGAAAATGAAAATTTTAATAGAATTGAACATTATTTCATTTTATTTCTAATTTAGAAGAATTACTCACGAATAAAATTTAATTCTACGATAATGCATATAATTTTAAGGTCAACTAATAGTCATTAATGCACATTCCACAAAAAAGAAATATTACATTCAGGGAGTTTATTAGAATTTTTCTATATGTCATTGTCAACTCCAAATTAAATAGAATGTTGCAAATGCAACAAAGCTTTATATTTTCAATTTTGTTGTTGAGGGAAGTCAGTTAAAATATTAAAATATTAGGAATATTATTGTAAAAGTGATAGTATAATGGCATGCAACATTATAAATTCGCTAATATCGCGCAAAGTTTGGACATAGTTAGCCTAACTAATGTAGATTACAAGCATTTTTGCTGCATAAAGTTACAGCTAATGTGTTTGTACATGGAATGTGTATCGTTGACGCCGAGTTGCAGTGTGTGCTGGCATTGCATCGAGAACCGCTGTATGCACTTCGCTGTGCTTGAAACTGATGTTATGTTTGTCAAACAATTTTGAGAATACTTCGGCAGTGCTAGAAAATGTAAACCCCCATTGGGCAGATGGTGCCGAGCGCACTGCTCTTCACTTTGACGAGTTAATTTTTAATTACCGGTTGACGCGGCGTCGAGCACGAATTTTCAAACATTGTCAAGTGAAGACACCCGTTTATGTAATCGATGAATTCAAATTTTGCCGCCACAGTTCATTGCGCTTATCAGTTTATTATTGTCGCAACTATATTTCAATTTTATGTTGCTTGTTACACGAAATACATAAAAATGTTTTGTCGCATTGTTAAATTACGAATATTTTATATTAATCAGAGTAAATTACTATTCTTCTAATGTCTTTATCGTTTTAAATTACGCCTACTCGTTTTTGCCATAAACGCGTAAAATCCGTTGTCTAGTCATCGTAATTCTTTTACCCTGTTTTCAAAGCGAAAATTACGTTAATAGAATTCAATAAAGATCTAATAACAATTGAATAAAGATAAAAGATATAATAACAATAACAGCTCCCGACTAATTAGTAATGACGTGCACGTCCATCTTTGTTTGTACGTTTCAAACGTGGGTTCCTTTCACGCGGAAAATGTCGCACGTCAATTCCAGTCTCGTAATGGCGTGATTAAATAAACAGCGGCCGCAGCGAATTTCCTAATTTTTCCGCTGATAGAAAACGGTGATCGAAATTTCAAGGCCGATTGAAATACCGAGAGATCCTTAATGCTTGGCACCGTTATCGCTTTACCGACCGTGGAAACGATTTCCGTGAAAGCATCCCCCCCTCCCGTTCGAGGGGTGGAAAATGATTTCCGTTCGTGAGTCTTGGCACGGGAGGTCGAACTTTTCGGGGAAAATAAGACACACAACCACCACTGCCAAGATAAACACGTTCAAAGATGGATGCTAGTCATCATGCCGGTGGAGAGGGGGGAACCATGAAACTCTCACCGCAGAAGAAATTTAAAGTTTATCTGGTTGCTTGATACGCTACTTTCGCGATGCATGTCTCTCGTTTCCCCGGTGTATTTGATTCTGCAGAGTTTTAACTACAGCCGAGGTTAGAAGCGGACATTTTTAACGGTGAAGTGATAATAAACAGGACATTTTATACAACATTTTTAACACGTTCTTATACACAGAAAAGTTCGCTTGTATTTGTTATATTAGAGCGACCCGTAAGTAATCAATTATTTTGAAATCTAACACAAACTTTGTAGCAAATTCACGTTTTCATTTCTTAATTTATTATATAATCTCCATCATTATCGAGGATAGTTTGCCATCTTTCAATCAGTTTTAGTGCTTTGTCAATCTAGTGTTAAAGGGCCATTGAAGTTGCAAAATATGAAAGAAAACCTTGCATCCGATATTCTACATACGAATAATAAAATATAATACTAAGGTACTGCAAACTACATTATAAAATACTAATGTAAAGTGTACTTACAAATTTTTCTGAATCTTCTGTTCCTCCGTTGGATCCACAGCACACAATTATTGACTCAAGCGAATACATCCGAATAATTGGACCACAATCACTAAACTCTACACGACACACTTAACTCACACACACACACTTAACGAAGTCGTGACAGCTGACGAGAAGATGTTACTCTGACCACGAATAAAATAATACTGCGATTTTAACCGTCCCCCTCCCACGGACGAGTGATACGAAAACAGGGAATTCCGGGAAATAGGGTCGGCGCCCGCCATAATTTTTTTTTTGTTGGTTTTGTATCTAGTGTTTATAGACCCTCGGCGTCTAACCTGCCTAGGATAACCTGACCGTACCACCTCCGTGGAGGGGATCATTGTTAAAATCGCAGTATTATTTCATTCGTGGTCGGAGTGACATCTTCTCGTTCGTTGTCACGATTTTATAAAATGTGTTGTGCGCGTGTGTTGTGTGTGTTGTTGTTCAATTATTCGGACCTGTTCTCGCGAGTCAATAATTGTGTGCTGTGGATCCGACGAAGGTACAGAAGATTCAGAAGTAAGTACACTTTACATTAGTATTTTATAATGTAGGATTAGTATTCGTATGTGGAACATTGGATACAAGGTTTTCTATCATATTTTGCAATGTATATTAACGATAATTAATGATTTGGTATATAGTATAATTTAATTTGATTCAAATAAGATACTACTTTAAATCAAATATTTTTATTTTGATAACCAGATAGATAAAATGAAATATTTTTATTTTGTATTTCAAATATTTCCTTACAGTGAAAATAAGTTGAGCAAGTAGTTAATATTATAAATTATAATTTTTAACACGAGAAGCTATAATAGTTAGAAAAGTATTATTTGTAGTTTAATAACGAATATGTAACATGTTGATAAACAGACTACAATTTCCTAATAACATTACAGGCAACAAAATATCAAAAAATATAAATTACTGTCAACTATTTGAAATACTATTTTACACAGTCCTACACACACACACCTACTCCGATCACTTTTTGAGATTTTGAAACTTTTTTGCGAATATCTCGGAAACTAAAGCTGAGCGGCGGTAACATCCCAGATAGCACCCGACGTCTTAAAGACGTCTGTTTTACGTCCATTTTTGGTCTGAACGTCTTACGTCCTGAAAAGACGTCTTTAAGACGTCTTAAAGACGTCTCCTAAAAGCCGTCGTTTTTACGTCTCATTTCAGACTTCTTTAAGACGTCTTTTACGAGTCGTCTTTAAGACGTTTCATTTCTTGACGTTTCAGTAATTCTAAACTGCTAGAGAAAAGCTTTACAAACTGTAATTGATTATCAAACTGAATATTCCATCAACAAAGAAGTGCACAGAAAAGTAATACATCAAAATAAGTAGATAAATAAATAAATAAGTTAAATAAATAAATAAAGCATAAAATGTTAATGTTCGCGGATATCCTGAAAACATTCCTTTAATTTATAATATTTTTTTATTTATAAATAAATAAATAAATTAATTAATTAAATAAATAAATAAAGCATAAAATGTTAATGTTCGCGGATATACTGAAAAACATTCTTTTAATTTATTTTTTTTATTTATAAATAAATAAAGCATAAAATGTTAATGTTCGCGGATATGCTGAAAAACATTCTTTTAATTTATTTTTTTTATTTATTTAGTTTTTTTGTTATAACAAACATTCAATTTATATTTCTTGCACATTTATACAATATTCAAATTCAATATTTTTCTCATAAGAAAAAATGTGGCTTAAAAATATTTTTCCAATATTTGACAAACATATCTATCTAATATTTTTGTGCTACTAGGGGTCTGTTTCGGGACGTCTTGAATATGTCTGTTTCGAGACGTCTTAAAGACGTCTTTAAGACGTACAGTTTTTTCACAAAGACGTTCCAGAGACGTTCAGAAGCCGTTCGGAAGACGTTCGTAGGACATTCAGACGTCTAATAGACAGACGTCGAATATGTCTGTTTCGAGACGTCTTTAAGACGTCTCTGTGCTATCTGGGATGTATAGGAAAAAGTTCTTCAGAATGACGACCTTGACAAAATATTTCAAGGTCTTCAAAATCGGTGAGGAAGCCCCTAATGTAAATAATTACCGTGTCTCCTTACATCTTCTACAGAAGTGAATGTTTGTCTTAAATATGACAAACATATATTGTTACCCTTAATAGTTACGTCATGGGGTATGCACTTGGTTTTCATCAATCATTAGCTATAGTCGTGCGCCACAGTGTACCGAGAAACAAGAGAGTGCATAAAAATCGGGAATATTCCTCGCAAAACGAGGAAGAACGCGTGTCCCATTGCGGGTTGATCGTTTAATTCAGGGACATTGTGGACACGCGGGAAAAGTTTCCCGAAGCAGCAGAACGGGAACGGGAACGAAAACGCAAAATAAACAGACAACGAGACTTAGCAAAGTAAAATTTTATTGGAAATCTCGTGATTTCCAAGTCTCCGCGGGGTTGTGTATCCTCGCGTAGGATAACTCAAACCAACCGGAAGACAGAGGTGGGGGGGGTGCAGCATGACAGCCAACCGACCGGACGACTCCTTTGTTCGGAATCATGGAGATCACCGGTGGCACAATAGCGGCCAATCACGTGTCTCGATCGAGAGATGCGATCCCGTGTCCTGGACACGAAACTACTTTGCACCAGGTCCTCGGGGGTGTCCTGCAACCCCCGTTCTCCTGCCCCCTCCAACCCCCATCGTAAACCAATGGACTCTTTGACTCGTGTCTCCTGTCGCTTAATTGCCAGAAACAATGGAATTATTGTGACGGTCCGGGGATAAAAGGGATAGAGGGAAGGAGAGACCCGGCAGAGCGTGAGCGAGACAGTTGTGGAGTGAGAAAAACGGACTGACATGGAGAGGGGTCGGGGGTAGGGGGGGAAGGAAAGGAGGGGGTAGTTGCGAATAAGACAAAGAGGAAAACTCAATGGGGTCGTGTCGATTTTCATCCCCGTTTTACGACCCCTTGTCCAGAGGGCTGTATCAATGGTGGGTTCGTTGCGTAATACTATGATCTCGTTTTGATCACTATTACACCGGGGGAGCATGTAACCAGTGTACTCCCGCGGGATCGACTGACGCTATTCAACCCGCGTTGGTCATCACACCTCGTCTGGCATTATTTCCTAACGGCTGGTACGCGCTAACTTGAAAAGCAGCCTTGAATTAGGGTTAGTCGAATACTATTCGCACTGCGGCTGTGGAATTTATTTTAAGAATCTTTGAGAAAATTATAAATCATTTCTCTTCTTTCTACTATTTCATTACTATTAGGTTGGTGCACATGAAATGTCGGATTTTTTTTCACATGGGAAAGTTTGTCTCCCTGTTTTCGTTATACTTTTGTTTTTGGCATAACCTCGTTTATAGTCGTACTGTCCGTTCCCAGAGTCACATTTCAACAAAGGAGATTTTCTCCTCTCAACAAAGATATGCAGTTTTATATATTCACTTAAAAATCCGACATTTCATACGCACCAAACTAATATTTTAATTCTACGTCGAAAAACTGGGCTACTTGCCGAAAAAACCTGTACTCCCCTGTAGACGTTCTAAACACGAAAGTGTTTTCTGAGCAGCTGTGCAACCCCCTGTTCAATAGTGTAAGGCGTAATAAGTAGACAGCGGATCTTTATGCATTTATGGCTTCTGGAAATGTTAAAAAAATGCTATAATATAAAATTCGAGAGAATTTAACACGATTTTTATTTGCTTTGGATCTACAAAGGCTGTCCCCATTAAAAATAGGATTTTATTTCATTCCACTTTCTTAAAATGTTTCTATAAAAATTGGAAATTGCATAAACATCCGATGTCTAGTAATAAGTAATAGGCGTGACGATTTTGCGTTGCATGTTTCGATACATCTTTTATGAAATCACCCCCCATCTGTAGAACTCTCTCTCTCTCTCTCTCTCTCTCTCTCTCTCTCTCTCTCTCTCTCTCTCTCTCTCTCTCTCTCTCGAACGAGAAGTCCCTTCTCGAAAGATTTTTGTACTTTTTGCCCGTCCGTTTACCTTTACCTTTATGTTCACCTTTTTTTTTCTCCACTCGCTTTATGACTCTGTCGATCATCAGTACCAGGTAACGGATTACTAGGGTTAGGGAATTTTACCTGGGACGATTATCGTCGCGTGACGCATTTCCGTTGCATTTTTCGTTACATCTTTTCTCAAATCACCCCCATCTCTAAAACACTTTCGTGTTAAAAAAATTTCCAAAAAGTATTATCTAATGAATTGCTCGTGTTACGAGTAGGTACATCGTGGGTACGATTATTATGCGTTCATGGAATGTGCGGATTTGCAAATTGCAGAGGGAAACGGATGCGCGAGCACCAATATTTTTATTCTACTTTTAGGATGAGGAGCATTTACTTTTCTAACTTAAACGACGTCGAGCCTCGTATCTTACTGTTCTCCACAAATTGTCGGAAAGTGACTCGCACAGTTCCCGACCTCGCCGATCCGACAGTGCCGTTGATTGCGCGCACTTATCAGGTATGCGTGTACGCGGATCGCACAATGAACCACGGAATTCAATAAACATTCATTCAAATCTCTGCTTCCTCTAATATAAAAAAAAAAGAAAAAAAATGTGAGCGTGCGCGAGTTCGGATCCATTCACAATTCGGTTATTAAATTAGATTTTTTGGTAGCACCTCCATTGTTTTATAAAACATTTGTCTCGGTGAATAGGGCGAATCTCCAACGAACTGACACGATGGGGGTTCGGCAATGGTGGAGAAGTGAGAGGGGGGGGGGGGGAGAGGGACGCTGGAATTTTCCTGCAACCGCCTGTCAATGAAAAAAAAAAGCATTTGACAATCAACAACGAAATCCTGGCACGCTCGAGTGTCGTTGAATGACGCGCCGCGCCGGCTCCATTGGATGAAGCACCGCACCGACGCTGCAAAGGATTCAGATTCAGAGCCATCGGGATTCGAACCAGGGAACCAGGATCGATACCTTGTCCTGTCTTACAACGGACAATGCAGGAAAAGAAAACGAGATACGAGGCACGATATCTTATCGATTTCCTGCTCCGTCTCTCTCTCTCGAGAGAGAGAGAGAGTTCGCCCTTCGCGAAGGTCTATGGATTATTTTTCTAACGAGAGCCGTTCGACGGAAAAGAAGCTTATTCAAAGATCCTCGAACTCGTCGAGCCAGATATCATTTGAACGTTCTATCAGACCGGCCTCGAGCACACGCGTCCTCCAATGGGAGTAAAAGCTGTCGACGTTTTCTTTTTTCTTTTTTCTTTTTTTTTTATCCATGACCTTGGAACCAATCCGGGACTCCGATGCCAGCTCATCGTTCTCCGACCGACGCTAACGAACACGCTTCAGGAACGACACCCGGCCCGTTAATTAGTATTTCCGCTGGTCTGCGGAAGTTCGTACGCAAACATTCATTTTTACTGTTCAATTAGAAGAATCGTACATATACTTAATAGCGCGTGTAGGTTGTAAGTTCTATGCTAAAGAAATTGTTTTTAATCAATTTTAAGATACATTCGATATATATTATATACAATCTACTTTCAATCAATTAACGAATTCAAAATAAACAGTATTGAAAAATTTCTTTAAACATTTCTTGTGTTCAATTCTCGAGAAATTGTCGACGCTGGAACTGTGAAAATTTCGTTGAAAAAATAGTACAGCAATCTGTCTGAACCTAATTTCGAAGCTTGAACTAAACCAAGTATAAATCTATTATTATATTATTTTTTTAACAAATTCATCGTGGTTCCAATACTGACAATTTCTCGAGAATGGACTCACTGTACTGATCCTGGTGATAAACGTGTAAAGCAACTGATCAAATCTGATAAACAAGTGTAAAATTAATTTATGTATTTCTGTACGTATTAATGTATTTATATTTTATAATTAATTGAATTTAGTAAGTTATCTGACGTAGATCGACTGAATTCGATATTTTGAAGTTAGTCTGTAGTGTTCCTGATTTTGATAGTAATTTTTCGATCGACGTTCCGAAAACGTAAAGGAATGAAAATTCATGATTCAGGCGAGGAGTTCGCGTGAAAATTGAATATTAATTGATAGAGTGCCGGCGTGATGGCATCGCGATACAATTATTGTGAAATGAATTCTGACAATTGCATTAACAGTTAATGTGTCCATTAACTTAACGAGGCAATCGTCGATCGCCGCAGCGACGAAGAAACTCAATCAGGAATCCCCGTTTCTTTGATCGTGTCACCGGCGTATCATAGGAATCGACAGAATTATCGAATTAAGCCATCAGCGTTTACGAAGAAACTTAATTGACGGGGAGTTTAAACACTTTTCAATTGAATCTCGTCCCAAGTGACGAGCAACTCCCATATTCGTCGCGGACGGAAACATTTTCATTTAGCTTCCGCCTCTCGTTTTAAAGCTCGGAAAACTGATTTCTTATATTATAAATTAGAAATTAAGACGGGACGGAATTCGTTTTACAGCAATTTTTAAAACACGGTTAATTTCTGTTTGCTGGAGTTTATTGACATGTCCAGTTAAATCTACTGCGAGCATTTATGCAAATTTGCATTTTCACAATCGATTGACCAACGATTCATATAAAAGAGAAAATGTTGCTTTGCATTGATAGGTCGAAGAAAATGTTTGAAAAGATATTTCTATACAAATTATAATATTTTAATATATTCGTTTTCAGTTGCTATTCCATAATAAAATATGTATCTAATACATACCAGATTCAAAAACGAACAAATTAACAAAACACGTAATTTAGGAGTGGTTTGTGTAGAAGTGGAGTAAGTTTTGTATAAACAATGAATGTTTATTTCGAAACATAAAAATAAAAGAACAGCTAAAGTATACTCTAATTTACAACGTTTACAATTAACATTTTAATTCTCTCAACTGACAGAATAAGAAAAATAATTGTATAAAGTAATTAAAATAATTAAGACGGAATAAGGAAAATAATTAGTTTGTAATCCACCACGTAATACAGGCACCAGCAAAAATGTAGATGGTAGATGTGCACGTAAATGTCTCCCTGTGCCGTGTCCTCTGCACAATGGGGTTCATGCTGTTTGGAGATTCCTAGAAATCTGTCTGCAACGACTGACTCATTGTTTAGTCTACGCACATGCGATGTCCGGTTGTCCAAGAATCACAGTTCAGAAGGTTTTGTCAATAATAAATTGTTTGAGGGGTTACCTTGGAACGGTTGGAAAATAGTAATTCCGCAATTTTTCTATATAAAATTATGTTCCTTCAAACCATCAATATGTACCAATATGTTCAATAAATTGAACTAAATTTAACACAAAACAATTTCACCTTTTAATTATTTTAATAAGTTGGAAATAGTTTGACACCAATCTTAAATTCGCCCAATGTTTTTACTATTTTGTTATAATAAGTATCAATACAAGAAGGTGACCCACTAACTCTAGCTCAAACATCTGTATTATTTTAAGATATAAACGATAACATTATTTTCCCAGGTTATATGGACGCAAGAAAAATATAACACGGTAGCAGTAGTTTATTTAAAGGTGAGAGTGCGGCGGAGATCTATGCACTACTCTGTACTATTTTCAGACGTGGATGGTCAATTTTCTACAGCAAATTTCGTCAGAATAATTAAGCGTATGAGTTTCATTTTAAAATGTGCTTAAAATTAGACTGCGGATTTTATTTATTTCGAACAAAAATAGATTGGTACAATTTAAAGCAGAGCAATTTTAATAATTCAAGAATACACTCAGGTATATATTATTTAAAAGGCGACTAAAAATTTAGCTAGAAATATTCCCGCTGTTTTTGAAAAGTAGTTGAAAAGCTGCATAAAACTCAACGAAACTGAAAATCGTGTAAAAACGCATACATCATATTCGAAAGCCATGTAGAAATTGTACTATGCGCAAAGAGATGCAAATATATTATATTGCACGCACCAGTTGTTTCAATAAATATAATTATATAAATATAACAAAGAAAGTATAAATATATTTTTAGTTTCTACTAATATCAATTAGATATTATTATAATATTAACAAGAACAGTTAGATTGTTCCGTTTGTTTAACCGAACGGAAATAGTTTGTGGGGTAAGGGGTTGAAAGTTGGACGATTCAGGATGATCCTTCGGAACGTTCTACGTCATCGATTTTTCGCATGAGAAGTGAGAAGTCTCGGTGGTGAGTACATGCGCGTGCACATACGTATGTACACAGGTCGAACAAAATGACGGGAAACGGAAAACTTAGAAGACACTGACCTAAATTACTAGCAGAGATTACTTTCGCGGGTTAATATTTAAGATCGCACTTTGGCCGCCGGCTCGGCTCGAAAACGAGAGAAAACTGCAGGGGTGAGGCAGGGGTGAGGCAGGGGCGAGGCAGGGGCGAGGCGGCCGCGCGTGATTCTTTCGCGTCTCCTGAAACGAGCGAGCCCTCCACTTCCCGTTGAACGATGCTCGAACTTTTTTTCCATTCCTTGCAATCTTTCCGAATTAGTGGTAACCCGTTTCGCGGCGACAACCTCATTGGCCCGGTTTTTCGGTAACTCGCGGCCCAGCCACTACTCCTTTTCTACGCAAATTACTGCTGGAACACTGCTGCTGCTCGACTGCTCGAAATACACCTACTAATTCCGACTATTAGGGTAAGGTTGGCTTAATCGTACGCCATAAGGCAAAATAGCCATGAATTGAAAGGAATACAAATCGTGTCAAAAGTTTTTCTGTCAAAAAATATTAACAAACATATTATTAAAAAACACAATATCAACAAAAAATATTAACGGAAATAGTAATTATTAGCACATACACAAAAAGTTAGAGTTGGTAAAGGTGGAAGTGGGTGTAATTCGAAACAGGCGAAAGGTTAAAAAATGTTAATCCTGTATTTAACATTATATATCAAATTGATATTATACATTTTGTATTATACATTTTATGCTATATTATATTTATTTTATTTTATATATGTTTTATTTTATATTTATTTTATTTCATGTATATTTCATTTCATATGTATTTTATTTTATTTTATATTACACATTTTGTGGAATAATAATTCCAGCTGGAGAATCACCAATTCTGGGAACAGACGCATTGGCAAACTTTTAATCCACAGGGTTCCTCCATATCGATCGAGGCGACGTTTGCAGACGCACCCGACGGGACTAATCATTTCACAGGGTTATTTTATTGACAGAGCTTGATTAACTCTTCTCATTCCCATCGCCGGCAGGGCCTTAAATTCTCGAGGACTATCATCCCGACGAAATTACCACGAAATTTTCGTGCGACATACCGTGCGGGTGAGCCCGGTCGTTAAGGCATGCAATTAAGGCGTACGATGGCTCACCCCTTGCGCTTGCTAATTAGAACGGCTAAATACTAACGAACCCCATATTATTTAATCTCGAGCCGCGATTATTGTGACGGAAACGAATACGAATTTATTTGTCGCCAGCGCGACGAGCAGAAACCGTTTAATGCCGCGTTCATTTACATTTTCTGGGACACCGTAGTGAATTCCTGTTATATGAGACTTTCGGTGGCGCTAATGGCCCTTAAATCTCGCGGGATTCCCCCGTTGAGATTAGGCGATGCGCATTTTCAGGGGGCGCCACGAAACATCGTCGTACGTGATCGGTATCGTAGATGTACCGACGACAGGTAATTTACTACGATAATAGGGAACTACAGTATCGACGGATCTCGACTTTTCCCACCGATATGCGATTTTATTCAAATCATACCTCATTCGAGATGGCAATTTTTCTTATTATTACTTATTTTTCTTAGACATACAAATATTTTAAATACGGTCAGTCATAAATATACTGCGAATTTTTATGTAAAATAAAAATTATCTTCGCTACCTGCAAGATACAGAATCTATCTCTTGTAAATAATTATAGCGAGTGAAAAATAATACAAAAGCATTTTCAATTTCTTTATGCGTTTTTGCTGTTTTAAACTCCATCTATGCATGTTTATTATAAATGCATACATTCTGCTGTCTAGTCATAAATAGTTAACTGGATTTTATGCATTTATGACAAAAATGAGTAGATTAAATTGAACACAAATTTATAATTGATCAAGACGCGATTGTTATTAGTTTATGGATAAATACGATTAATATAATAAGTAAGAAATTATCTATAACTCGACCTAAAGATTAATACACAAAACTGCAGTTGAAATGAGAAATAAATTCCCAATACAGAACATTTCATATTACCTTGAAAAACTATTAATTGATCCAATATTTAATTTGTCGTCTGCAGACTTCGATAAACGTACAATGGCAAATGAATTTCTACTGCCGCGGCTTCTCTCCTTTTATCGGATATTCTCTTTATTCCTTCATTCAACCGATTCAGCCCCAGAAAGGTTCGCAGCCTTGACTTTCCTTATATCCCGGTAATACCGACTGGTCGGAGATAATTAAATTAATTGCGCCCGGGTTGCTCCCCTTCAATTAAGTTTTTCTATCGCCTCTTTTGTCGCCTAATCGGATATACAGATTCATCCGCGTTATCGCGTGCCACTTTCAGTTGCTGCGAGCCTGAATATTTCCTGTGAAACTGTTTACCGTCCAATTAGTATAGCAAATGAATACTTCCTCTGCGTCTTCCTTGTTCACAGAATAAATTAAATTATCCGCTTACCGTTCACCGTTCCATTTAACACGGAAAAAGTTTCACGGTCAAAAACATCAAATATTTAGATCTCCCTGGGATCCTCTCATCAATTATATCTCCCCTATGATTATCATTCATTGTCGCGTTTAACTTTACTTAATTTATTTTACTTAAATTTTAATTATTTGATAAGATTTATAAAAATGCTACATTCACAGGGGTTAAACTTTTAACCTTGAATTAAATGCTAATGAATTTCTCGTAGACATTGATGAAAATTTTTGGCTAACACAAGCGTTTCTTTGTAACTTGTTAGAACTATTTCCGTACATTTGAAACTTAAGACGGTTTAGAAAAAATCATTGAACTCGTATTTCCACATGTCCAATCATTTCTGATTGTGAGTTGGCAGTATGTCATCGAACTTCGAAGGGTGGTTTCAACCCTCAGTTCTAGAGTTACCGCAGCTGACAAAATACGTATCCATTATCTCAGCTATTCCTCAAGCCTACAGGCACTATACACTATAGTGCACACACTATAGTGTAATCAGTGGTTCCATCCAAATCGGGCTCAGGCAATTTGCGACCCTTCTTGGTGAATGAGTCACACGATCTTTTCCAAACCCCTTGCCTTATGACATCAATTAGTCATGTGACGAAGCTTCCAAAGTGAAATCGATAAAGGCTATTTGTATTTTCCAAGTCCAATAAGAGTACATTTAATCTATAATCCTGCAACGGTATCCTGAAGTCTCTCATAACCCCTATAAAATTTATATTCATTAATTTTCGCCACTCTATTATAAATATGAAGTTTCTTTTCCCTTCTATGGAATATTTTTTAGCTTTTAATTATTTACTTAAAATTTTAGAAAGACTCCACATCATACTCTAAAGTAAATCAGTTTTTCATCCAGCTAATTCCTAACCGTCATTTGTCAACACTTTTCTCAATAATAAAATCTTGTTATTCGCATCGAGTCTATAAAGCTGATTTACGTCGTATTTGGGCTCATTTCAACCAGAAAAATCTCAACAATCCACTGTTACTACGTTCGAAAAGGCAAGACAAAAATGGCTGAAGTTTTCTTTGTCCCATGATTACCTTTCACGTTCGCGGCACCTCTTTGAAGTACATGTCTTCTCTCCAGTAGGAAGAAGATACTCTCTTCCCTTGTCTTCTCAGAGATAAGGCTCGGCTAATTTCGAGGCGCTACATTAGTGCACAATTAAGCGTCCACAGTCGAGACCGAATGCGGACGCTTAAGTGGGAGGTGGCTTCTGCGAACTCAACCGAAGGAAGAACGGGGGATATGTGTGAGTGAGATACCGTTACATGGCACGTATCAAGTTTCAATCGGACCGCTCAAAGCTCAGTCATAGGTCCCATAAGTGTGCACTACTATAAGCGGTACAGGCAGAGTGGGGACGGTTCACGTAAATTCAAGTGTAACAGATTTAGTCTTTAAGTGAGGACTGAACTTTACAATTGTCCCCCACCCCGAAACTTTTGGTACCTATCGTACGTCGTTTTATTTGTTTCGGTTATATTTGAATTCTGCTCATAAGTGCGCGTTTGTGACACAGACACAAGCAAAGCTGACAGCGGCGCCAGGTTTCTCGAACGAATACAGTATTATCTCCGTAACTGTCACAGAAGTCTCTATCGTAGCTGTCCAGATTGTATCCCCACCACTGGAGTGGATTTCCCATGGAGATACTACTGTACTGGTGTGGTAAGAATTAGGCTTTGTGTGGAGAGGGTACAGAAAAAGAAGCGAGCCCGGAGAGCGTCACAGATGCACACTCATACAGTGTTGCCAGAAGATGCCCATTTGGGTATCTGTTTCCTCTCCTCCTTTTCCCCTTCCACTATCCCGTTCCACCACCATGAGCACACTCCAACTTCCCCCCACTAACACCGTAGACTGGTCACGTGACGTGCCGCGCGCGACTGAAACGATGCTTGGTGTCCCCGTCGCGCATGCGCAACGCGTCACATATTACTCTGGTCATCGGAGAGGGGGTATATTGTATTCCCCTCGATTTTCTCGTTCTCGCAACATTCACGCAGAATTCAATGTCCGGATAAGAAAGTTTGTCGCATATACAGTGAGCAACGAAAGTATTCGAACGGGATGACAGAAAATGATTCATCATGAGAATAGCGTACAATGAACTGTAATTTATTGAAACAAAATGTATTTATAGTAGCGTACATACGAGTACTAAATGTGTATAAAGTTTTAGAAAACTCCAACAACATGTAAACAAACTAGATAACAATTATTATGACTAAGTGCACATAACACGTAACAAAAGTATTCGAACGAACTGTTGTATGACAGTTTTATAGCATTTTAATATTTTGTTGGACCACCTTTGGATTTTATTACTGCTCGAAGGCGATTTTCCAATCTATGAACTAATTTTTTTGTGACATCTGATGTTATGGAATTCCATGCATCCATGATGTTTTGTTTCAGCGTATCTTTCGACGTTATTATGCTTGTTCTAAGCCTTCTGTCGAGTTCTTCCCATAAATGTTCTATGGGGTTTAGGTCTGGACTTTGTGGGGGGCTCGGTAATATATGGGGAATATTATATAGTAGCCATTCCTGTACAATTTTGGCTGTGTGTTTAGGATCACGGTCTTGCTGGAAATAGAAATCTCGGGGTACACCTAACTTTTCCACACTATTGATTAAATTTTCCTTCAAAATGTTTAAATATTTTATCTTGTCCATTGTTCCGTCAATAAACACAAGATTACCAGGTCCATTAGCGGACATGCATCCCCATACCATTACCGAGCCTCCCCCATGTTTCACTGTAGACCTCAGATTTTTTAATTCCAACTCTGTATTTGGTTTCCTCCATACTTTTTGCCGTCCATCGCTTCCGAACAAATTAAATTTACTTTCATCCGAAAAGATAACTGTATTCCAGAAATTGTTATCCTTATTAATAAATGCTGTAGCAAAATTTAATCGAAGTTGCTTGTTCTTCTTACTGATGTACGGCTTCTTTCGTGGAACTCTGCCATGAATATTGTTGTTCCATAATATTCTTCGACACAATTGGGCGTGAACTTCTTTATTAAAGTTTCTAGTAACGACTGCTGCCAATTTTGGTGCAGTTATAAAAGGTTTTTTCTTCACTTCACGAAGAACTGCCCTTTCTTCTCGTGGCGTTAATTTTTTTGGACGTACAGGTCTTACTTTATTTGCAATATTTCCATCCAAATTAATTTTTTTTATTATATAACAAACTGTAGATTTACTTCTTCCTACAATAGCACCGAGTTCTTTATATGATTTCCCTTCTCCGTGCGGTTTAACAATTATTTCTCTTTCAGATTTGGTAGTTTCTGATTTTTTTCCACTCATTATTTTAAATGATAAATAACTGTTGAATTTTGCGATTCTATCTGTTCTCTAGGACTGCTAGAGGCACACTAAAGACTGTTTGTTTACATTCAGATGTTTATGTACCTGTATGTTTACTGAATAAGAACATTGTAATATAGCGTTCGAATACTTTCGTTACGTGATATGTGTACGTAGTCATAATAATTGTTATCTAGTTTGTTTACATGTTGTTGGATTTTTCTGAAACTTTATACACATTTAGTACTTGTATGTACGCTACTATGAATACATTTTGTTTCAATAAATTACAGTTCATTGTACGCTATTCTCATGATTAGACATCGGATCTTTATGCATTTATGGCTTATGGAAATGTTAAAAAAATGCTATAATATAAAATTCGAGAGAATTTAACACGATTTTTATTTGCTTTGGATCTACAAAGGCTGTCCCCATTAAAAATAAAATTTTATTTCATTCCACTTTCTTAAAATGTTTCTATAAAAATTGGAAATTGCATAGACATCCGATGTCTACTCATGATTAATCATTTTCTGTCATCCCGTTCGAATACTTTCGTTGCTCACTGTATCTCGATAACTCGTGATTTCCACCAAAACCGAGACTCGCGTTCGTATTCAGCACGTTGGAGCGAGTAGTATTGGTGCTAGAAACTTGGGTGGGGGCCAATTGGAAAGTGTTACCTAAGTGAGAGCACCTAGCGTACCAACAATTGTTTTCTTGCAATCTGTCTATCAATGACAAGCATTTCACTCTGGAAACCGACGCACGTTAGCCGGCGGTAGGAACATTAAGTCTGCGACCGGCGAGTAAAACTTTTTACTCATCGTATTCCCCGCTAATGAACTTTCGTCGACGGGAAGGGTAGGCAAGACGCGCATTCATCGTCGAAAGCCCGACGTCAGCGTTAGTCGTTCCAAGAGCTGATATAACCCGGCGTGTACGCGCGTGGCAGTTACCTGTTCAAGAAACAGGACGTCTGCTTTGCTAATTGCCAGTCGTTGCGTGGAGAACGGGGCGAGGCGAGCTGGATAAAATTCTCTGCGAACGCGGCGCTAACTACTCGGAAATGTCATTGACATTGTTGGTCGCCGGCCAATGGGCGAATCCGCGCTCGCGGATCCGTTTACTTGGCATTTGGATGTCTCCCTTTCTGCGTCTCATTCGGGGATGATGCAGTTACAGACCGTGGTGGACAGCCAACCATGATAATCGGGCTGATTCGCGACGCGACGTGAGCGGAAACTGCCAACTCTCCGCCGTGCCCGGTTGCGTCCTCTCTATCCTTCGTCTTTTGTACTCGATAGTAATCGGAAAAAGCTTAGTTGACTATTGGCTGGAACCTGGACAGGCTAACCACTCGGACATTTTTGCCGGTTTTCTTTGCGTCTTGGCACAGGACGCCGCACAGTGGGGTATTTGGCCAGTTTAGCGCGCCAAAACTATTACGACGTTATTAACACTAGATTGCCTAAGCAAGTCATTTTGACTGCTTTTGAATTTCATTTTTTTTTATTGCTAATACTTATTAATAACTTGTTATATGACTGTAAGTGATATAAAATATATTAAAAATTACTGGTAAACAAATTTCTTTGCGCATTAGTTATTTTTTCACAATGCAGTCATTTTGACTGCTTTCAGGCAATATAGGTATATACTAAGCTCCCGTCTTTCTAGTGTTAATAATGTGAAGATCATAATATTATATATCGTTGAATTCGTCTTAATACCAGCTACAACATTATCAAATCAAAAATACAGTTTAATGTTTAAAAAATCGAAGCGATCTTGTTTTTTTCTTTTAAACAATTTTTTTTAATGTTTTTTGTATTGCAATTTATACGTTTATTAATACTGTTAAACTTTTATTTGAAACATTTTTTTGTCAGATTTAGAGAAATTGCTATTACAAAACCCCATTTGGCCAAAACCCCATTTAACAAAAAGTTAAATTTCTCCATGTGTGGCACTCTGTTGCACCTAAACTCTTCAGGATTCTGTAAAGCAATGTCTACTGAATAACCTCAACAAAAATTAGAGAGGTGTTTTGCGGAGAAAAAAGTTATTACATAATACATTTTAACTTTCTGAAAAAAAAATTGTACCATTTTCGATTGTTTATTCTATCAAAACCACCGAAGCGTTTAGAACAAAAAGCTATAAAATTACTTTATATACCTTCCTTTACATCCTAGAAATGTTTTTATCCCGATTCCATACACCAAACTTGTGAAAAGAATCATTTCTTTAACACATGTTTTTCGACCCTTCTCTTGGTCACGAGAATATGTCACTTTCAAGTGTCTATATGTTACTAAATAGTACTATTTATAGAAAAATATTATTGTATATTACTCGCATATATATTCAGGTACACGAGAAAAAAGTTTCAGTCATTTTGAACAAACTAAAAATTTTGTCTTTTGGCGCGCTAAACTGGCCAAATACCCCACTGTGCGCCGCACAGTGTACCGAAATGCCTGTTTTTTGGACAAAATTCAATAACTTTTGTTCTGTTTATGATAGAGATATGAAACAAAGTGGATTTTTTTTATTTATATTGAAAGCAATCTCAATATGATATTATTATAAATATAGTCATCTATTTAAACATTGAAAAACGATATTTATAAACAAAATTTGTTTTTATTGCTGGTTTTCAGTAGATGGATTCTTAGTTCAGTTCTTCCGAAACTGAAACTTTGTTTTAAACTATTATAACATTCGTCTCCTCGACACAAATAAGAGTTGTGCTAATTCGTTGTGCACGGATGTGTGGGATTGGAAGTTTTAGGTGGAAATCAAGTTCGTATGTAAGATGAACAAAGAAAACTATAGTTTATTAAGAACTAAAGGTACTAAGCTAAACTAAACTAAACTATATCAAACTATCTCAAACAAGCCTACTCGGTGCCACGCTGTCCTACTCTGTACCACGCTGTTCCACACTGTACTACGCTGTTCTACACTGTACTACGCTCTTCTACACTGTGCAGTTCGATCTGCTCGCTTTGGCTTTCGGAACCACTCTCTGCGTTTTCCCTTCATCAAGGGTCTCGGTGCCCATCGTTCTTTTCCTTCTCTCCCGCGATATACCTGAGTCATAAACGCAACGGTTTTTCCGCCACGGTTTGGGACACGGTTCTGCAGGCCATCGCCGCTCGCCTGCGAACCATCTGTGTCCCAAATGATCAGGCTATAAAGTACTTAAACCTAGACGCTCGTATCCTAATGCTAACGTATTTATTTACACCCCACAGATGTACTATTTGAACTTCCTGACCGGTTTTTGCTGCATATTTTGTTAAATAACTCTGAGATTTGCAGGTAGTTGCAGCTAAAACTTATACAATTCAAAGTATACTATCTTACCAATACAACGCAATCAAAATCTCAGCGTAACCTTGCGGAACTTTTTAACAAAACGTAAACAAAGTTACGCTATGCACGGATGTACTATTTGAACTTCCTGACCGGTTCTTGCTGCATATTTTGTTAAATAACTCCGAGATTTGCAGGTAGTTGCAGCTCAAAGTCATACAATTCAAAGTATACTATCTTACCAATACAACGCAATCAAAATCTCAGGGGAACCTTGCGGAACTTTTTAACAAAACGTAAACAAAGTTGCTCTATGCACGGATGTACTATTTGATGTTCCTGACCGATTCTTGCTCCATATTTTGTTAAATAACTCTGAGATTTGCAGGTAGTTGCAGCTAAAACTTATACAATTCAAAGTATACTATCTTACCAATACAACGCAATCAAAATCTCAGCGGAACTTTGCGGAACTTTTTTTTATCCTGTTCCAAAGATTAGGGAAACCAATGAAACTGAATGGTTTCATTTTAGGTTAATTATTATATTGCATATATGTATTACACAATTTTTGAGGATAAACTACAATTAGCCAACCCTTAGCCGTCATTTTCTGAAAAGATTATTTCTTATAATCGTCTTTGGATCATAATATAACGTGAACAAGTTACGCTTTGAACTGAGGTACTATTTGATCTTCGTAAAATTAGCTTACAAATTCGCTTGCAACTAATTTCCTACTGAACTTTTTGAATTTCTTTTTCAAAAAATGATTTATTTGGACATTTTGACATAGTATGAACATAGTTTTAAATCGATATAAAGCAGTGACTTTTTCGATTTTTGTCCATGGTTCGTTACACTGTGCGCCGCACAGTGGGCAAAAACGGCCTTTTTCGATTCAAAATCAAAGAACTTTCGATAGGAATGAGGTAGAGCGATGAAATTTTTTTAAAATGAAAGCTGAAACTTTGTAGAATATGGGAAAAATAGGGAGATTACGGTACGAACGTTTTTTAACCTTGAGAAAATTCGTTAAAGTTGCACAATTTCAAGAAAATTTTGTTGTTGTGGTTAATACGCGCGGAAAATTTTTTTTAACATGCTATATATCGTTTCCCATAGATTTTTTCACGCTGATTCCAAATCTGTTTTCAAAATTTGTCTACGACCTCTGGTTTTTGAAAAAAATAGATTTTTGTGACACAAATTAATGAAATTTTTTCGTTAAAATGACTTGATAACAGACTAGTTTGAAAATATATCGTATTCTCATATATAAAACACAATAAAAATAATAATAATGAAGTATTTTAACATTTTGAGTTACTTACGAAACATGAAGCACTTCACATCTCGTCATCATTTGACGTATCGCTGTCATTACTACTGGCACTTTCTTGAAATTGTGCAACTTTAACGAATTTTCTCAAGGTTAAAAAACGTTCGTACCGTAATCTCCCTATTTTTTCCCATATTCTACAAAGTTTCAGCTTTCATTTAAAAAAAATTTCATCGCTCTACCTCATTCCTATCGAAAGTTCTTTCATTTTGAATCGAAAGAGGCCGTTTTTGCCCACTGTGCGCCGCTGCATTTGGAACGCGGCGCTGTATTTAGCCGGTGATTGGGGACGCTGGGTGCAGCAGAACAAGCATATTTAATCATCTGTGAGGAACACCCGGCGTCCGATGCACCCTTGGAGATTTTGCGATCGGTTCGGAACGGAAGTGTTTTCGAACGCACTGTAGATTCGCGATAAGGTAGAGTGACCATGTTACCGACGAAAATAGGCGAAAAATGGCTTAACGTGCAACTCAACTTTTCGTTCTTGTATGAGAATATTTTTCGCTGGGAAAGGGCTCGTTCGAAAGAGGAAAGTTCAATCTAGATCGCACTGGTCATGAACTGACGAGATTATGCGGACATTTGGTAATATAAGCGTTAGAGGTAGGCCAAAAATTGACGATGTGCATGTCGTGGAGTACAAGAATTTTTTAAAAAATCGAGATTAGCGCACGCTAGACAATATCTCCAGCTACAAAAATTCTCAGCGAAAAATTCTCGAACATTCTACCTCATAGCATACATGTGAATTTTTTACTGCAAAATTGATTTTTAAGAGGTTCCAGATATTTAATATTGCTGATTTTATATAGAAGTAGTCAGTTGACCACGTTTATATTATTATGGTAGTTGTCTTATTAGGCAAACATTCCGTGTACGAACCCACATGATTCTTCTTACTAAAATTGCTGCAGCACTTTAATCGCATATTTCTACAGATATGCTTCTACAACATTGCTTTTTTGAACCTACTTGGAGCACGTAACCGCTTATCTCAAATGATAAATTTAATACTAGGAACTGCTATCTAATTTCAACTTGTGTTTGAATAAGCAACAAGCTTAATGAAACGCATCTGTAATTTACACAACTACAATTAATACGATTACACGTTGTTTCTAGCTATTCTGTGTTCTAATCTAATTTTTCTTTTCTGACTTAAATCAGAAGCGTGTTAATGAATATTGCTGCATTATTATACAAAGCGATAAAAGTATGAAAGCTTAACTCACCTCCACGTCAAATTCCGATGCTGCCATTGCTGTCCATGGATTGTGTAACGTTTGTGCCTCATTCTTGTGTACCGAGGATCCGGTTCATCCGGAAGCCCACATCGGGGAAGTTTCATTAATTCTACTGTAGCGTCATCGATGTTACCAGTTGCAGGAACGCCTCCAAATCTCTAATTAAAAAATTGGTCTACAATTATAAAATGTACTTTATAATTTCATTTATTGCTGGTCACTGATTTTAATTCAATCTATCATTTTTCACTCAGTTGAAGGACTACTGTAAATAAATAGAGTGTTTACTCGATATATGTCCAAAACACGGGTCTAGCCAGGGACATATATCGGCTAGGAGATACTACACTTTGATCTTTGAGGTATTTGGGACATATACAGGGTAAACACTGTATTATTGATATTGTTATTATATACACTACTAATTCTAATGGCAGCAGCATATACAGTCAGGGCAAAAAGTATTCGCACACCCTTTAAAAATGTATAATTTTTTTAAATGTGGACGAAACGGCTTGAATTTTTTTGGGGTGCTAGAAGGATTAGTTTACTAGCTAATGCGTAAATAAATTTTTTTTTAAATCGTTATTGGTCAGAATTTCGAAGAAAGAAGCAAATTTTTTATCTGTGCCTACAAATACAAATTTAAATTTGAACATTCTATTACTCCCTTCGAAGAACTTGCAATTGCAAATATATATGTAAATGCTTCTTGATTAACAACTTTCATTTGAAGCAAATATTATTGTTTAATTTATATTTTTCGAGATATTCGAGAGTTCCGTTTCAAATCAAGCGTACTGTATATTCAGCGGCGTTCAAAGATTTCTTTGAAAACGTGCCTCTAAATTAGAGGACCCTTCCCGAGATTCGATTTTGATGTCAATTCGTTAGGAAGGTTAGAGAAAGCATTACTATCGTTGAACGTCCATGCACGTTTGCTCCTAACGAGCTCCATTTTCATGTAAATTCACGGCAAACGAGCGATGCGTCGCTTTTTCCCCGATTGTGTATTTGTGCTCGTTTTTCCACCATTTCCGCTTTTTCCGGCCGTCAAAGTTACATTGTCCCAATGGATCGATCGAAAGGATCATCCAAACGAAATGGAAACTCAACGACAGAGTCACATTCAAACGTTTCCGGTAGTCTAATCTCGTATTCGATGCAGCGCCACGTTTTTTTTTTCTTTTTTTTTTTTACGAAGAATCACAATTTAGCCATTTCACAGGCGAACGGATTATTTGACGTTTGATCTAACCGATCCGATTTCTGTAAATGAACATCCCATCGGCACGGATACCGAAAATGCTCTTTCCATCTCGACACGATAGTCTCTTGTTAATTATTACGGTACTGCAAATATTTACTCTAAACAGCGTTGATAGCAGGATGTTCTTGAAAAAATTATTTTTTATAAGCAATGACAAGTAACGTAAAATAAAGAATAAATGTTCATCAATGTGCCGAAAATATTTAATCAAACATACAATTAACATTAGACAATTAAATAAGACGTAAATATGATGGACATGCGTCCATATTGTCACATAAAGACACTTTAAACAAAAGAGGCTACACAAACACAATAAAAAAGACGTTTTGAAACAAAGAAACGTCAGAAATCTTACTGCTTTTCTTTTGCAATTGTCCTTTAGTAATACCATTTTTTCACGAGAGTTTACCAAAACAACTAAATTGTTATATTAACCGTTTGAGTTCGAACGTTTTTGTTACACATACCGCACTGCTATTCTTTCATATAAAAGCACAATGTACAGTTCACGATAAACAATAGCAAATGAATACTAATTTATGCAACGTGAACAATGATAAAGTACCGCCTAATTCTTTCCCGTGGACCCATTGTAGCTCGTAAATCGTCTACTCTTTAATATCCGTGGAAATTTCAAGCGATTTGTTCGTTCGTTTAGCAAACGTAAAAAATATGGCAGCGAACAAAGGAAGCAGCCAAGAGTCCGTAGATTCGCGATAAGGTAGGATAGCGACGTTACCGACAAAAATAGACAAAAAATGATTTTACGTTCCTCAACTTGTCGTCCTTATATGAGAATATTTTTCGCTGGGAAAGGGCTCATTCGAAAGAGGAAGGTTCAATCTAACGCGCACTGGTCATGAGCTGACGAGATTATGCGAATATTTGGCAGTATAAGCGTTAGCAGTAAGCCAAAAATTGACGATGTGCGTGCCGTGGAATCCAAGCATCTTTACGTCATTGGATGAGTTTTCTGGATGAAATCGAGAGTAACGCGCGCTAAAAAATATCTTCAGCTACTGAATAATAAATCCAAAAACTTGCAGCACGTTTCTGGCGTCAGAATGCATGATATCGATAATACAGAGCAAAAAATGTGACAAGTGAGCCGTTTATTTTGAAAGTGGCCTAACTCCGTTTTTCAGTTTTTTCCGGTTATCATGGTTACGTGTACAACTTTATGTTATTTATCAGTAAAGCATTTCAGGTTGCTTATAATCCGAGCAAATACGATAATTCTTGACACATAAGTTTTCAGAGTTAGTTTAATAATCGAACCGTGTAGTTTGAAAGTGGCCTAACTCCGTTTTTCAGTTTTTTCCGGTTATCATGGTTACGTGTACAACTTTATGTTATTTATCAATAAAGCATTTCAGGTTGCTTATAATCCGAGCAAATACGATAATTCTTGACACATAAGTTTTCAGAGTTAGTTTAATAATCGAACCGTGTAGTTTGAAAGTGGCCTAACTCCATTTATACTTAAATAATCAAGATAATATATTTACTATTGATAATGTCGGAAAGTAGGGATGAAGGTAATTTTAATTAATTAGTATTTACAATTTAACCTCAGTTTTTGGACAATTGCGTTAGTTGAATAACCAGTACGTTTAATTAATATAAAACTTAAAATTTAATATTAAATTTTAGAAATTATTTCACCCATGGGGAAGAACAGAACAAGACTATTTTTTAGTTCAGATAGTGAAGAAGAAATAGTAAATAATGATTTAAAAAAAAATCGAAAACGAAACCGAATTATAGAACAATATTCATCTTCAGAGGATGAAGATATGAATGACAATAGAGAAAAAATTGATGAATCACACATCCAAAAAGTGCGAAAGATTAAACGGAATTCAGGAAAAAGATATTGTACTCAAACTGGAAATATTGTACCGGAAAAAATTTTCGAAAACAAAGATTGCCGTTGTCGGAATGCATGCACAAAAAATTACGATGAAAAAGAAAGAAAGAATATTTTTGAGAAGTTTTGGGGTTTTGGAAATTTTAACAAACAAAATGTATTGCTTTACGAAGCTGTCGAGCGCAAAATTGTGGAACGAAGACGTCCAACAAACGGAAAAGGAAAGTCCTAAATTTATTACCACGTCGGGGTAGACCAAAAAAGTTCGAAAATATTGTATTGACACCACTGTATAAAAATATCAGACAAATTACAACAACAAAATTCAAGGACATGATGGACCTATTACGATATATACCACCGGAACATCATGATTACTTCAAATCCCTTTTACACGCACAAAATGTAGATGAGTAGTAAATTGTTTTGTAATAAATTTATGTTTGTAATTTTGCACGTTATGTAGTTAATTGAATCGCATAAATTACGTTCCTGAAGTGTTTTGAGGATATGTAAAATAAATTCAGTATTGTTTTTTTTTTCAATTTGAAGCATCTTAAATTATGTTGAATGGACTTGGGCACCTTCAAATTTTATAATGAATCTGATTGTTAATTTTGAAACTGGCCTAACTCCATTCTTGATAAGAAAACGCATATTATTCACTTAATAATTGCCACTATTTTAATAGGAACTATAAATTTAACACCCTTAGATACACTTAAGCAGTGCGACTCATTAATGTCCTATACGTATATTTTTAAATTCATTGAAACGCAAACCCTTAAATATCTCGATTTTAAGATAAATGGACTTAGGCCACTTTCAAAATAAACGGCTCAAGTATAGTCACAGACTTAGGACCCGTCGGATCAAGACCAAGATGGATCTTAAGTCAGTGGCTGAAGGCTGTGAACGGTAATTATACAGCAGTTACCGACCTGCTGGCTTTGCAAAAGTCACGTGACTACCCTTGGCTCTTAAAGATGCATATCGGGTGTGGCCAGGAAAATGGATGTCAAAACTATGAATGCGACGTCGAATACCGTATTCTCTCCACACTTTCGCCCACCATACACGATTTATTCCTTGCACATTTAATTTACAACGGGCGAGGAGTCTCGCGTCTCGCATTCGACACACGTCTCGATGCCGATCTTTTCAAGTATAAAACTATCGCCACGAAACATTTCACTCACCTGTAAATTTTTAATGGCGTCCCTGAGCTGATCGTCCGTCCTAAGGTTTCCGGTCTCTAAATCCGACTGGGGCAGGTATCCAAATTTCATAAGGTAATTTTGCTGAAACAGATAAAATCCAAGAAGTTCAGAACCCTGACTATGAATAAAACGGTAAAAGAATATTGAAGCAGAACGAGAACGTGAAATTGTCCATAAATAGCGACGGAAAACATGAGAAAAATTTTTCGTTATAAATTATTCTTCCATTAAACTTTTATCAACGCACGTGCGACGCTTTGCCGATTTCAACGACACCAAACACGATACAATTCGGATCGGATTCGGTTGTTCAATTCGCGACAGAGTGGAACCTCGATTATCCGAACTAATCGGTGGAACATGTTCGGATAATATAATTAGTTATTTAGGTACGGTGCTAGATTAAATCTTTACAGATTTGTAGAATAAATCGTGTTGTTTATATTCGAATAATGGAGAATTCAGATGGCTGAATTATTCGGTTCGGATAATCGAGGTTCTACCGAATATCGTCGATTGAACGAGCAAATATGTTGTGTAAAAGTTTCATAAAAATGATAGGTAAAAACATGCAAGTTTTTGGTTGAATTAGTATTGTCCCTCGACGTATCTCTCCTCTTTTTACATTGCGGTGGTGGGGATGAATTTTTCACAAATATCACGCAGATCTCTGTCACTTGTACCGAGACATTACTGCATCGAAAGCAAGCAAGTTTGATGTTTGATCAGTCTGGCATCAGAGAAAGGACGGAACAGAAATAGAGAAGAATAAACCGAAGATTGCCTTTTCGCATTTTGTAGACTAGTATGTGAGAGTTAAAGAGAAAGAGAGTGGGGGGGGGGGGGTGACGCATTACAAACATCATATACGATCCGTTCCTAGGATGGAATAAGATTGAAATGTCTGCAAAGCCGAGTTTCCCACACTCGTTCCCCTTTCCTCTAGATTCTAGAAGAATGAGTCATTTTCTCGTGGCACAGTTATGAGAGAAAAATATGGCTTGCTAGGGAGGATGCAGAAGGAAAATGGCAGCAGCGAGCCCCGGAAAAATGTGTTACATTTCATCCTGTAACAGGATCTGCATGCGACTGTAACCCAACATACTTCCGGTGTTATTTTCCGAACCCGAAGCACCACTTTTGATGAATCACTGTTTCAAGGAAAAACGTGTGGAGAATATGAATCTAAGAAAAGTAGACTAGAATTTATTATCATCCAGTGGGCATACAAAATTATATTAAAGAAATTTGGAATGTGTGACAATTGTATGTGTCATTCGATAAATTAGTTACCAACCATGCTTTAGATCACTTTTAATACATTTTGGTTTATTACAACATTTTAGGTACTGACTAGACATCAGGTTTTCTGCATTTATGACAAGAATGGGTAGACGTAAATTAAAACGGTAAAAACATTGGAAGAATTAAAAAATACTGTTATGCTATTTTCAATCTGTTAAACATATCTAGAGAGAAAATAAATTTCTATTTTACACCGGTTTGTTGCAATTCAGTTGCATTGTAAATAATAACATTACATTTCAATATTGTTGCATTTAAAAATGGCAGTCTAAGTCATACAATTTGAATATTAATAGTGTGCTAATTTCGTGAGACTGGTGTTTCCAAAAATATCTTTACAAAATTTATTTAAATTCTCCCGGCATCTTGTCATTAATATTTCCTTCTTTCGTGATACTGTGTTAAAAAAGTGTGTCGAGCAGCAAATATTTAGCCTCCAAAAAATAGTGGAAAATGTCAGATTTTAAGAACTCGATTATACATATGGTAACTTACAGAAATTCGAGGAAAAGGGGAAACGTATTTTATTTTGCAGAAAGTTTCAGAGCCTATTGATCACAGTAAGGATCGTGTCACGAGTTTGGTTTAACACTAGAAAGACGGGAGCTTAGTATATACCTATATTGCCTGAAAGCAGTCAAAATGACTGCATTGTGAAAAAATAACTAATGCGCAAAGAAATTTGTTTACCAGTAATGTTTAATATATTTTATATCACTTACAGTCATATAACAAGTTATTAATAAGTATTAGCAATAAAAAAAATGAAATTCAAAAGCAGTCAAAATGACTTGCTTAGGCAATCTAGTGTTAAATTCACTTCGGAAAGAGAGAGATTTTATAAAAGTTTAAGAAACTGGCTCGCGCGTCTTACACGGTGGAACGCGATAACGCTATTTCTATGGAACTTCAACAAACTGAAGTTAAACCGAGTATGGGCATCAACCGAAAGAACGATTTCTCTGGCATTGTTCCTCGGACTCTTTTCTTTGCTCCCGAAACCGGTTGAACACGACGACCACGTCATCGGTTGCACTACCATTTAAAGAAGATAATACATCCAGGAATGTCATTCGCTGCACAGGTATTTTTGGGAGAATCCTAGTAACCTCCTCCGCTTTTTTTCCCCCTCCGATGAAAGTCAATGAACCTTTGGCTCGATCGCATACAGTTTCGAAACCAATTAAAACCAGGGATCGAAATAAACAGTTACCCTCCGCTACTACAAAAGTTCTGTTCGAACTTGCTGAACACTAATTGCGAAACACAAAAAGTGACTATTTCACGGTGCTTTATAAAAATAACAAGAACGTAGGGCAAATTTTTAACCCCTCTTTTTCAAAATAAATTTGTTCAATATTTTCTCATGGATGCATTTTTACAGTCTCAATAATCGTATACATTAACCCTTAGCACTCGAATGGCGACCGTAAGGCGCCACTAAAAATTGCTGCATCGTTATTCAAAATATTTTTTTCATTATTAAATTTGTTTGTATTTAATAAATTACTAAACATTTTAGTACTCTACGAGTAAATTGCGCCATTTTTGTATGTATAAAATTAAAAAATAAATATATTGAAGGGAAATATTCTAGGTCGAAAGAAATGTTTCGTTTTGGAGTTAAAATAGCTTCGAGTGCAAAGGGTTAAAAAGCCAAGACTCCGTACATTCGCGATAAGGTAGAGTGACCACGTTACCGACAAAAATAGGCGAAAAATTGTTTTACGTGCCTCCCCTAAATTTTCAATTAACTTTCTTTCTTTCATGTATAGAAATGCGATTATAGATTGGCACAAGGTACTAATTTAACAACAAAAAATGAAAGTGTGAATGGTGTTTAAAGAAACTATTTCAGCAGTTTACCCACCGGAAGCCTATTAATCGGCCTTTTCTGGCCAATCAACTGTAACAAGAGCGACAATAATTGAAAACCTGAGAACATATCGAGTTGCCCGGGGCTTCCCTGTTGAGAAGTAGTACGAAATCGACACTTTAGTCGAGCGCAATAGTACACATTCCTCGTCACTGTATCGGCAGGCCGTAGTTTCTCGAATTAAAGTCTTTTAACGAGGGTCACTCCGATCGACTGGACACTTGACCTCGTTGACACGGTTTCCGGTCCGCTGGTGTCCTTGCCGTCTCTTCTATTGCTTCTTTCGGTCGCAAGATAAGACACGAAAAGAAAAAAAAACCAGGCTTTCTTTTCGATAGTTTTACTGCTCCTCGGAACTATTTCAGAATTATCTTCGCTCACTATCTACCTTCCCTCCGACTCTCTATTCTTCCCGCTTTAACAAAAGACGTTGAGCTTCAGCATCTTCTTCTACAATAGCTCGCACGATCTCCTGGCTTGTATCGACAATTACAGTGCTGTGAATATTTATAAATTCAAGCACATATTCCGCATCGTTCTTTTTCAATACTTTCTTGCAATTTCTTGAAATAATTTCTAAAGTCATTTGAAGTAACACCTTTTCTTTTACGAAAATCTATAACCGTGTTCTGATTGGTCCGTGTTTTTCGTTAATAACTCCTTAACGAAGCCACGGAGAATATTTTCGCAAAGCTTCTTCTCAAGGAGTTGCAACATTTTTGTTACACCTTGTATATTATTGCCACTTGTTGGAATTTTTATACTATTAGGCCTGTGAATAATTATAGACGCATTTCAGAGCTCATCGGTACCGATGTCCTCGCTTTCGTGCAAACAAAACGAAATAGAATGCGGCGAATACCATCGAGATCAGGGTGTCCCGAACGCGCACACCTAATCGCAGGCATGGCAAGCGTGCGGCCATACGACTCCTATTTCGGCAATTAGTTACCATTTAACCCTGGCACATATATCCAACCGGGTCCGGCGAAGTTTGTCACAGGGTTACAACTAACGGCCGTTAACAGGAAGAGAAGGCCGGTTAGTAGGTTGAAGCAAATGGGCAGGGCAAGGGGTGAAAGGTCACCGAGCACGTTCTCGCGAGAGCTTTCCGAGAGCTTTGGACCGAGCACAATGGACGGCGCTGCAATGTCTTCCAGTTAGCTGTCGCCTGCTCTTCAATTAAGCCGAGTTTCGGCCAGTCTAATTACCTTTGCGTTTAACCGGATACGCGACCGTCCGCTGGGGAAACCGTGTTACCCCGTGGTCATCAGATTTATACCGACATTTTTTTTTCACCAACTCGATTTTGCTTCTCCAAGCCATTCCACCGCGAATCCATCATTCTTTTTTTTTTTTACATTGATGTCGGGGATTTTGTTCAAAATGATATATGACGCGATGCGCCCGAGATTAAGGGGGATTTCTGGCGTTTCGCTGGTTCCGGGGTTTTTTTTTTATAACATATAGACCTGCGAATTTGTTCAATATCTTTTTTAATTGGAAGCTTGATCGCACAACATCGGAAACTGTAAGACGATTTTTGTTTCGTGAAAGGAGAATTTCTGTTTTACTTTCAGCATAAGGGACCTGTCATTTATGCAGTAATTGTCACGCAAATTCACAGATGCCTCGTTAAAGAGATCTAATTTTCTTTCATAATTTATTTGCCACTACATTAATTTAAAAATAGAAGACCTCTTTAACGAGACATCTATGATCTTACAATCGAATTACTGCATGTTTATGCAGTAATTGGACCTGTCATTTATGCAGTAACTGTCACTCAAATTCACAGATGCCTCGCTAAAGAGATATAATTTTCTTTCATAATTTATTCGCCACTACATTAATTTAAAAATGGAAGACCTCTTTAACACTAGCAAGACTGAAACTCAGTATATACCTATATTGCCCAAAAACAGTCAAAATGACTTCATTGTGAACAAATAACTAATGTGAAAAGAAATTCGTTTACAACTAATTTTGAATATTTTTTGTATTATTTACAGTTATATAACAAGTTCTACGTAAATATTAAAATAAATTAATAAAATGGACAACTTGTTAGAACAAGTATCACTGCATAAAGATTCGAATAACAAGTACTACTTTAGTTTATTGAGCAACTGCAACTTATCAAGTATACGCCCAAATCGACAATTTATCATGTATGTACTTGTATGTTATCATGTGACGGTAATCGAAAAAAAATGAAAAATGTTATTTCAATACAGAGCCGAACTGGTCATATAAGATTCAATTCAATAATAAGAGTCATTTGATTATTTAAAATTTCCCAAGCAGTCAAAATGACTGCTTTTGGGCAATATAGGTATAACACACATGGAAATGAACACATTTATATGTTGTACAAAAAGTCACAAAATTCTAAGAAATTGTATCATTATATACGTAATTGTTTTTCTAATTGAAATTAAAAAGCAGTCAAAATGACTTCCTTGGGCAATCTAGTGTTAACGAGACATCTATGATCTTACAATCGAATTACTGCATATTTATGCAGTAATTGGACCTGTCATTTATGCAGTAATTGTCGTTCAAATTCACAGATGCCTCGCTAAAGAGATCTAATTTTCTTTTATAATTTATTCGCCACTACATTAATTTAAAAATGGAAGAACTCTTTAACGAGACATCTAGTACAATCGGATTACTATATTTTCAACACGAAGAGAGCATCGCGAATACTGTAGCTTTCATTTAATACGAGTTGCGTTCATTCACAGGACAGGTCTCCCTAGATAATTATTTTCTGAAAGTTTAGGGCATCTTACAGAAATGCGCAGACAATTTTGCAAGTAACTGTGCGTTCTGTCCGTTATAATGGGGACAATACCATTTTATATGTCACCGTAAAGTGTCGGGCTCGCCCCTCCAACAATTTGTTTTCTCAACGAGACGTTTACGAGTAATTTAAGGTCCAGTGTCGCCGGCGAATTGCGTTGTATATTGCGTGGCCAACCCTCGTCAAGTGAATTTAATTCGAAAGGAAAGCTGGAAAGCGTCCGAACGCCTAATTGATGTCGGCCGTGCGAACGCGGGGCCGGAGGAGCTTCGCCGCCGGCGCGGATAAATTAGTAAAATGAAGGGAGCAATTCCGATCGGGATCCGGCGACTCGGTTCATTCGGATTGCGTCCGAAATCCATTCGGAAACGAGTTTACAAGGCGCTCGAGGAGAAAAGAACAGTCTGCGTGGAAACATCCGAATCGAATCTCCCATTTTCTTCGAGAGTTCGTGTTTTATTCTTCGCCGACGCGACGCGACGTGGCGCGGCCGTTGTGCATTCTGTACACGTTCCGTTTTCCGCTGGCCATTCGACGGAACTTCTTGCGTAACCGGAAACGGCTCGGTAAAATCTACGCCGGATATCGTCAGCCATGACCGTAATGCAGATTCGACACACCAATTCGACAAATAATTTTGTTGGGTTCTTGCATGAACCGTTAGATTACACTCGTCAAAAAAGTCTCCGTACAGTACCATATTTGAACTTCAACTACGTATAACTAAAAAAATATACTTGATATTAGGGGTGTGCGGGATCCCGGTCGGGACGGGAATTTTTCTCGGGATCGGGATGCAATCCCGAGAATTTCGGAATCCCGAAAACATCCGGGATTCCCGAGAATTTTCGGGATCCCGAAACCATTCGGGATTCCCAAAGTTGTTCGGGATTCCCGAAATTGTTCGGGATTCCCAAAAACATCTGTGATTCCCGACATTTTAAGTTTCTCCCTACTTCCAACAATTACCAGCATCCGAAAGCAATTGTGTTCTCGAAGATTACATATCTTATTAATCGGGAATGTTCATGTTAGTAATATTGTAGAAAGTAATCGCAAATTTGGATAATTCTGGCAATGCAGAATTTATTTATTTAAAGAAAAATAAATGAATGAATAAATTAATAAATAAATAATAATTATTATTAATAATAATAATAATAATAATCAAATAATTAATAATAATTAACTGACTATAATTATTGATAATTAATATTATTATTTATTTATTATTATTTTTATTATTAATTATTATTATTTATTTATAATAATTTATTTATTTATTAATTTATTAATTCATTTTTTTTTAAATAAATAAATTCTGCATTGCCAGAATTATCCAAATTTGCGATTACTTTCTACAATATTACTAACATGAACATTCCCGATTAATAAGATATGTAATCTTCGAGAACACAATTGCTTTCGGATGCTGGTAATTGTTGGAAGTAGGGAGAAACTTAAAATGTCGGGAATCACAGATGTTTTTGGGAATCCCGAACAATTTCGGGAATCCCGAATGGTTTCGGGATCCCGAAAATTCGCGGGAATCCCGGACATATTACGGGAATCCCGAATATTTTCGGGAATCCCGCACACCCCTACTTGATATCAAAATTTTTAATGTATTATTTAAAAGTGCGTTCTTCCATTAACTCATATACATGCACTTATGTAAATCCTATAATTAGTTTTGCTATACTCAAATGTTGAATACAAAGTGAACGGATATAGCGTCAAATAAATTTCCGTACACTATCATAAAAGTTCGTGTTGTCAATAAACATATTGAGAAACTCGAGTCATATGATTCGTGGAGGTCATACCTTCCTTCAGTTTCCTATGATCAAGCAGAAAGTACAGAACAAATTCATAATAACGTACAGAAATGGAGATACCGGTTCCAATTCGCGAACTAATTATAAAACTACGAAAAGATGGAAAATCCTTAAGAGTAATTGCAGGAATAGTGAATAAATCTCGTTCTACAGTGCAATACATTATTAATAAATATCAGCAAACAAATTCTCTTGAAAATCGCAAACGTACCGGTCGTCCAACAAAATTAGAACACCATCATGAGCGTGCAATTTTGAAAGTTATACGCAGTGAACCGTAAACAAGTGCTCGCAAACTTGCGAATATGATTCACAATGATTATGGTGTTAAGGTTGTTCCTCAAACTATACGCAATGTGTTAAAAAAGTCAGGGTATAATGGTCGTACAGCAAGAAGAAAAGCCCTTTATCAGCAAAATAAATAAGCAGAAGCGTATGGATTTTGCTAAAGCCCACATGTATAGGCCAAGGGAGTTTTGGAATTTAGTAATATTTAGTGATGAATGCAAATTTAACCTGTTTGGGTCTGATGGACGTGTAAAAATTTGGAGGATGAAAAATACAGAAATGGAATGCAAAAATCTGCGTGCAACCGTAAAACACGGCGGAGGGAGCATAATGGTATGGGGTTGTATGAATGCTGCAGGTACAGGAAACTTGGTATTCATCGACGGTATTATGGACCAAGATGTGTATTTGAATATTTTAAAGGATAATTTGGACTATATAGTGCAAGAAAATTGGGACTGGATCGGAGATTTATCTTTCAGCAGGATAATGATCCAAAGCATACCGCACGACGAGTTAAGGAACGGCTTCTGTATTAATACGCCAAAACAGTTGCACACACCACCTCAATCCCCGGATATTAATCCAATAGAACACCTATGGGACGATATAAAAAGGCGTTTACAAAAACATAATATTAAAAACAAAACAGAACTGAAAAATGCGATATTACTAGAATGGAATAATATTACGAGTGATGTGATAGAAAAATTAATTAATAGTTGCAAAAACGAATGTTTGCCATACATAAAGCTAAAGGCGGTCCAACTACTTATTAATGTTGCGAAAAAAAAAAGAAAAAATTCTATTATTCTATGTTTCTGTTTTTTTATGTTTCTGTACGGAGACTTTTTTTGTTCTGAATTGGTTATGTTTGCATATATGTTTAATTTTCTTGTTAAATAATAATCGTATGACAATAGCTTTTGCCACATGAATAAAAAAGACAATTAAAAACATAATTGCAGAAGAATTACTCATTTACTACCACGTAAAATAAAATTATTAACCATTTAAATAGTATGAGTTAGGTGTACGGAGACTTATTTTACTGAGTGTATATTAGGTCGTTCCATAAGTTCGTGCCGTGGAAATGTTTATATTATTCACCATTGAAAAGTATTTTAACACCCTTGCCTTATGACCAAATTTCCAACTGTGCGGGCCAAAAGCGACACCAAGGTCGGTCGCGCGCAGGGACATAATGTCTTGTTTATGTTTCGCCCGGTAGACTTACGACGACTCTGAGGCGTCATTATAAGCTAAGGGGTTAATGAAAAATCGCAGAAATTTTATAGTGACGGTATGATGTCTTTACCAAAAAGGTCACAAGAGGTTGTGAAATGAAAGGGTGATACATATTTTATTTAAAAAATTTAAATAGTACAAGAGTAAACGGCACGAACTTATGGGACGACCTAATATTTTGAATTTATGGAAGAGACGCTTTAGACTTCCTGTGTAGCTTTCCCCTCGCAAATCCCGAAAAAAAACCCGTTGACCGTTACGTGCGTCTGATGACGTTCCCGCAATTATGGTCAGTGCCATAAAAAACCGTTTTGCCCTCCACCGACAGCTACCCAAGTAACGGCTGGTTTTTCCCAAAAGCTAGTAGGTATGTTTTTCTCCTACCCCAGACTTCTGCCGAACAGAAGTACGTAACTCAGTTCTGTACGAGCACTGCGATATTCTTTCTTGCTTTGGAAACAAACTCTGTTAATTATTCAACAAATTTCCCGTTGTTCGACTGTCTCACCAGAGTTTCCCTCGTTTAGGGGGGGATCCAGGATGTCACTCTTCAAGGACATGGACTATCCTGAAGATCTACAGCGATGTGAACAATTTTAAACTCGATGTCAAGTTTGTTGCCTTATACGTCGCCAAGGCCTGGGTGATAAATGTCGCGGAGTAACCCTTTTCGCGCAAATACAGTTTCGGAACTCCCTGTATATACACGTAAACAATAAAATATACAGGGTGGGTCACCACATTTTGCCATCTAGATTTACGTCATTATTATTACGTATAGCAAACAATGTTTTACACGAAGTTGAATGGTTTTGAGAGGGGCACATTCTGATTGTGATATGTGGTCAAACATACATATAGATCATAGATATAGATAGCCATGCGGTGTGATGAGCGACGGGGCATGCGCGCCCGATGAGTATGGTAGAAAGTGGGGATGTGTGGCGCTGGAACGAGTCGAGTGAGAAAAGGATACGCGCGCTTGTGAGTGAATGAGTTATTGTGTTATTCACTATTAAAGTATGAAGAAAAACATATAGATACCTTCTCATGCCTTTACCTCACCGTAACACGAATCCTAACACTGATGGTACATTTTTTTTTGTACGTGAACGTGTAAATAAAAAAATCTTTATTTTGCATAAAGATCCGCTGTCTGGTAATAAGAAATCTCGGAAAATTATTAATTAAAAAACAGTGTAAGGAGAAGTGCAACAGATCTAATAAAATATTCGCTTGCAAAACACAAGCCAAACAGTTTAGCCGTCGGGAATGAAACGCCGATCGACGATTTAATAAATCACCGGTGATAATATCGTTTCCGAACAGAAAAAAAAAGAGAAAGAATGATTTGGCTACGTTCGTCGGCGGTAAACAAATAAAAAAAAAGGTAAAGAACGATTCCACCAGTTGGTTAAATAATATATCGGCTGATAACGTTCGTGTTTGTTTGGAATAGCGGTTGTTGGCGTCCACGGGGATTCGGAATTGACTGACCGAGGCGAATTCATCTGCAGCCTAAACGGCCGACGCCATTGCATCGGAACGAAACCGCGATGCAAGATTTATTGTCGTCCATTCATTCCGGCCGACTGTACCGGGCGCGGTAATGTCCGGCAGCCGCGTTTCCGGAATGAAATGAGAAATTTCCGCCGGCACGACGGAAGATAAGTATCGATTAGTATCCACGCGGCTCGTTAGAACGCTAGGCCCGTTAATTTATCGCGTGCCGTCGCAAAACGCCACAGGCCGCAGAGCGCTACAGGGAAGAAAAGTCAAAGGTGAGGAGAAAAAAGAAAAAAATAAACAAGATCAGGAACAACTAATACAAAAAAAAAAACGCGTGAAAAACCACGCGCGACAGAAGTGAAACTACTTGCAGTCTAGTAATGTTTAGAAGTAAATTAAGATTGGAAATGATATATGAAGTGAAAACAAGATCAAGAACAACTAATACAAAAAAACAAAATCATAGAAAAAGTTTCATTTCAAAAATAATGAACGATCAAAATTTGTGACACAAAGAACGAGAGCGTATGGGAAATGCTATGAACTATGTCTCTTTCTTTCCCATACGCTCTCGTTCTTTGTGTCACAAATTTTGATCGTTCATTATTTTTTAAATGAAACTTTTTCTATGATTTTTTTTTGTATTAGTTGTTCTTGATCTTGTTTTCATTTCATATACCATTTCCAATCTTAATTTACTTCTAAACATTACTAGACTGCAAGTAGTTTCACTTCTGTCGCGCGTGGTTTTTCACGCGTTTATTTTTTTTTTTTGTATTAGTTGTTCCTGATCTTGTTTATTTTTTGTATTAGTTGTTCCTGATCTTGTTGTCGCTTCATATACCATTTCCAATCTTAATTTACTTCTAAACATTACTAGACTGCAAGTAGTTTCACTTCTGTCGCGCGTGGTTTTTCACGCGTTTATTATTTTTTATCTTTGGAGATATCTGCAACCCGTTGTATATGCCACAATAATAAATAGATGCATGTGCTGTCATAACATAAGCAAGTATTTCTAACCTTTTCGTTTGATCCTACTACCGTAATTTTTACTAAAATCCTATCGCTGCAGCATTTTATTCATTGCGATATATACCAAAAATGTTCTATAATATTCTAATATCGTTGGTTGTCCAAACGGTTGAGGAGTTGGACTACCAAGCGGGGTATAGACCGGGGTTCGAATCCCGTCGGGGTTAAGAACTTGTTTTTCTCCGTTAAATCTCCGTTTAAATTTCGCGCCACTCCTTTCGACTTCCGTAACATCGTTTCCGTCAGAAAATCGTAACCCTCAGCAAAGAAGTTTCACTTAAAAAAAAAAATGGAACGAGCGAGCGTTTCGAGTTTCGATCGGTGATGCCCGGAAAGAACGGGAAAACGCGAGCAGGGAAATTCATTCGGATGAATTTACGATTCCGCCGCGGCGCGATGAGAAACGTTTATGCCAGGCAGCCGCGATACGGGACCATTCTCGAACATTCATTTTCGAGCCGGGCTCTCGCTCATTTGTTTAAATTTTCGCGTTCAACGCGGCGAGCGATGCGGTCGAAATTTGTACGGCTTGTCGGACCCACGGCGGACACTTGTCGACAGCTTGTGAAATGTAAGAGACACTTACATGAAGTACCATCGCACCGGCCAGAATCGTCAAAACGCGGAAGAAAGCATAATGAAATTTTACAGCCGCACAGTCAAAATTAAGTGGACACCCTTCCGAAACTAATAGCTCGTTTTAAAATTGGACCGAACGACTTCAGTTTTCTTTTTGAGATGTTAGGAGGATCAGTTTATTAGGTTATTCGTACAGAAAAGTAATTAAAAACTACAATTCGTCCACATTGCGTAGAAAAAAATGAGTGTCACGATTTTTAACTTCTTTAACCGTGCCTATAACGAAAATTTTAAATATGGAGTCACTTTTAAGACTTTTACCTAAAATAACGCTGTTGTTTTTAATAACACAAAAAATGTTTCATTAAAAGGGGGAATTATTGTGATAAAAGAATTTTTTCTCAAGGTTATATATTTCGAAATTTCGAGGTTGCATTTTTTATGTACCTAGAATAATTTCTCCGAAGGTCATTTGAAGGTGAACATATACATTTTTTAATTCGTTCATTTATTAGACAAACACATTTTTCTTATTTTTGTGAACTAATGATGCAATTATGGTGAAACAGTCTGAAAGATCCTGATCGCTTAAAAAGACATGAGCGAACATTCAAAAATATGTAACGCAATAAATGTAGCGGTAGCTGCGGGATCATACGTAACCTTTTCCGAAAAAAGACTAAAACGAAAGCACCCGTCTGACGCATGACGTGGCAATATGGAAATATCACGTAACTATCGCCATGCGGTATCCCATTGGAAATAGTCATCTGCTCGATATAAAAGCTAAAGGATAGAAGGATTTACGGAACGTTCGCCTGGAAAAATTTTAGAGATAATAAAACAAGATGAAAATGATATTTTTACCCCGAACTTTTACCATAGATTTACTACCTAGATTTTTGTGCAAAATAAAAATGTTTTGCACCAAGTGCTAAGCACTCCTGGGTCCTGCCAAGCGTGGCGTTGTCATTGGCCGAGCAGGAATCCGTCTGCTGTAGCCGCGCTCTGATTGGCCCGTGCTTTTCGTTAATAACTCCTTAACAAAGCCGTGGAAAACATTTTCGCAAAGGAAAAAATAGCTTCAAACGACTTCAAGAATCACACCTTTCAAGGAAGTACATTTTTGTACTATAATATATATTGGATTGGCAACTAAGTAATTGCCGATTTCAGTTATAGATGAAACTATAACTTGACTCAGTTTTTGGCCGAAAAGGATCAGACTTTCTACGAGCGTGGAATTTTCAAGTTGTCAGAAAGATGGCAAAAGGTCATCGAACAAAATGGAAAATACATCATAGATTAAAGTTCATTCCAAGTAAAAAAAAACTCTTTTATTTCATTGAACAAATCGGCAATTACTTAGTTGCCAACCCAATATATAATATATAGTAATATTTTAACAAAATGTTAAAATATTCTCCATTTTCCTCTTCAGACGAAGGACAATTTATTGACGAAAAGAAAATTTATTCAAGTATGCACATACCTAATAGCATTATTTAAAACCATATCGGGAATAAGTATAACGGTCTTAACAAATTTTCTTCTTATAGTTAGCATAATCCCTATTCATATTGAAATTGATGGTGGTCGAAGGAAGCAAGCCTCGGAGGCGGAAGATACAAAGAAAGATAAAAAAGATTGAAATAACAGATCGAGCTGCGAGAAAAAGTCCACAGGGGTGCGCCGGCTATGGCCACGCCCTGTCGTCCGACACGCATAAACACGATTAGAAGGCTAGCATAATTTTCGTTTCAATGGCTGAGAAAACCCTCGGCTGTCAAAATAAAAATAACGACGATAGTAGTAATAAAAATTCATCTTTACCACACGCGTGTTTCATTAATCCTTGCTCCAGAAATATAGAGTTCGTAAAGATTCGTGTGTATGCACGTATTGCTGAGATTCATGCACTCATTTTTGTCATAAATGCATCAAATCCGCAGTATAGTGATCTTTTATGAGCTTCTCGATCCAATGTAAATGTTACACACTTCATGAGAATGCTCAATAGAAAGTATAGTAAAAACAATAATTAAATTAATAATTAATTTGAAAGAAAGAAAGTTTGTAAGAACGATGATTAATTTATTGAGATTGTACGTAAATACATAAACATTAGAACAAAATGATGCCTTGAGAAGCCATGAAATTGTATTGATACAGATTTTATGAGATAAAAGTTTTAGATCTTTCTAAAAGAGCATCTGAGTTGTTGATTACAATGTCCCATTATAATTAGAGGGAATAGTTAGGTGTAAAGGATTAACAATTGAATGTTATTCTTGTAATTATTTTCAACAATTAAGATTCTGTGGTGATATTATTTGTAATAGTCTAGTGTTTGAAAGGGCTACGTTAGTAACGATATACATGCATCATAAGACTGTGGGTGTATTAATTATAAGCACGACTGGCATAGTAAACTGAGACAAACTATAAGTAAGAGCAAGTCCAAGAGTGACATGCAAAGTTGCGTGCACGCAATCAGACATAGCGTCCAGACAATCGAAAATCAATCCGTCTGCCACGTAAAGTAAAGTAATTCCTAGAATGAGTCAGGCCCTTTTCAACCACTTTCAACCCTCCCCGAGTAAACACATTAAGGTTTTACTCAAATCACTCGCGAGAGCTCTCCTCCTACTTAATACTTAATCAAACTAATCGAGTGAAATGCAAACTGTTCGAATCGTCCGCCATTTTTCATAAAAATCACTACAGGATAGTTTGCGAAATTAGAAAAATTCATTCATTAATAAAATCCCTTGATTTTGTTTAATACAGAAAATTATATTTTCATAGTTAAAGTGTAATTGAAAATAGCCAGATTGAACGTGTGACGGTATAGAATTTATTATTGAAAATAAAAAAATTAAAAATTCGAAACACCTGTAAGGCAACTTTCATAGAACAACTTTTAGAATAATAAATAATAGTTAGAATTTCTAACAAATGTTTAGAGTGCTCCAATCGTTGTTCAGAATATTTATTCGAATGCAAATTAATTGATCAGCCGCTGCGCTGGTTACATGTGATATGGAGCACCAGAAATATATATCAGCAACGAGAATTATAAATATTATACATATCTGTCAATTAAAAATTATTAAATATGTATGAATCATTGAAATTTAAATTAGTAACCCATCTCGCATATTTCCCCGTTTTAACGAATGAAAATTATTACGCGTGCAAACAACGGAGAGATAAAATTTAAGTATGGTCAACGTTTGCGACAGTTTTATAAATGACTGGAGATTGTTACCTTATCGGCTACGAAGTTCTTTCAAGTATTAATCAAATTTCAAACTTTTGCCGTAGGAAGCTCGTTGAACTAATTACAGAGACTCGAAAGTTCAACAACAAACTCGAAAGATCTTTTCCATTAATTATCTGTAGGCAAAGCGCTCATTGTCAGGTGCCGTATTAATTTGGTTTCATTTTATTAGGTTGATACCTACGAACGTGGCAACCAATTTTAATTGTTTATTATTTACAAATCATTTAAATGGATACATTTACGATGCGATCACTTTTCATGAATTAGCTTTATTATTAGTAATTATTATTGTGACTTTAGAGGAACGCAGAGGCGTCGATTCATGGCCCCTCACGGGGTATACCCAGCAGGAGTGGGGATAGCTCTGAGACATTTATCGGGTAGACGTTTGGGACATATGAGCCGCTCAATGCACACATCGATTAACTCCACTTTTTGAAAAATCTTAAATTTAAGTGTCAAAGCCCTTGGTATAGTCATAACTTTTTATATTTATAATAACTTTCCTGAATAATAAAGATTAGCACCGTTAAATGGCAAATTTTTTTGGCCATTGAATAATAAGTAATTTATTTCAGAAGCCATTTCGATTAACTCCATACTCTAATGTTTTTCACCAGATGATTAGTACCATATAATCAAAACATGTGTAAAAAGAAAGCGCCATTTCATCTAATCCAAATGACTCACCAAGATTTTTTTGTCAACAAAAAAATCCTTTAGAACAAAATGTTCCTTTAGAACAGTCTATCATTAACAGAAAAGTAACCGTCACAGGGCTTCCAGTAAATTGGCTTAAAATACGCTGGATAAAGTTAGAAAGGTCCAAACCCTATCTCATACAATTCAAATGTGACTATAATGAAGATACAGAATTTCAAGCCATTAATATAAGAAAATCTTTAGTGGGTAGACCGCAAAGTTTGAAAAATATAGATCAGCCTTTATTATATCCTAAAGGTAGAACTGTGACAAAGGAAAAATGGAGAGACATGATGGACCTCTGCTAAAATTCATTCCTCCTGTTAAACACGATTACTATAAGAACTTGTCAACAAATCGAAATGACGAATCCTCGCATACAGCTGATGAAGAAGACATTATTTATAATATTGCTGAATCATCCCAAAGAATAATGCCGCTAACATAAAGCTGCTATGAATTCATTACAAAAATTATATTATAACCGAACTGCCAACATTCATTTTTATGGAAAAGCTGTGATAAAAATGTATAATAACTAACTTTTTCTGTAATAAAAAACTTAAAAATGTAAAGACTAAATTTAACTTTATTACTTTTTTCAGTTGCCAAATCGATTAACTCCACCAGTCACATAAAAACTGTAACATTACTGACGATTGTTTGTTGGCTATTCTTTCTTATTAATTTTATATACCGTTAGATGAAAGCTATATCTGCAATTATGCATTCTACATTATATATTTGAATTCATATTATCAGAGGAATTTTTAAAAACAATATACATTACATCATCGCGTTTCTCAACTTTTCGTTTTATGGAGTTAATCGATGTGTGCACTGAGCGGCTCATATATAGAATAAACTCTGTATTTACAGGAATCTCACGCAAATATTTTTAAATATTGTAAGAATGCCACGGACATGGGAGATATAAAAATAGTAAGGGTAATAGAGGAACCAACGACGGCAAATAATAAACAAGCAATTGCTTTTCGCGGAAGCTACGAGAGCGCATGCCAGCCTGACACCGTCGAAGCCGCAGGAATTTCTTTACAGAGAAGAAAAGAAGGAAGACACTTTATAGCCTGTTTTATGAAGAGGAAAGTCCTCTTTATGGCTCGGGAATGGCAGATTACAGTAAGTGCCGTAGATATCCGGCTATATGTCTAGAATCGTTTATGAAAGTTTAAACGCGTCTTTCAGGCGGTGTCATTCTTCTACGTTGTCCCAAGTTTTGCACAGAAACTACTAACTCGATCAACTTGATCTTTTTAAACGCGCAATAAAAAAAGTATGCAATGATGAATACGATCCTCGGAAGGCACGCACGCCGCCACTTTATTACAGGGTTGTAAAAAAAATTATACTTTTTAGAATATTTTGTACACAGGCTGCTTTACCGAAGACTGTAAAAGAATACGTATTTCGTAGGTAGGAAGCGTAAATTATTCATTTTTTTAATTGTAATTTTAAATTTTAATTTAATTCAGCGCTAATCGGTGCACAATATTCTTGCACAGTTTCTGTTAGAAACTTATGGAACTCACAGATAATTATAATAACTTGCAATAAAAGAATATTGCGACTATAAATTGAAATAAAAACTATCCTATATCTCCAGTTGGACCAAGCTGAACACATTGTGACAAATTTCATTGAAATCGGTTCAGTAGTTTAGGAGTTTATCGCGGACATACATCGTGACAAGTAATTCTTATATATATAAAGATTTTATCGAGTATTTACAATTTTTAAAAACATTATAACACAACAATCGAATGTACATTCTAATCATATCTCTGTCAGTATAGTTGAGCAAATCCCATTTGATGTTCCAGATACTTAACACGTTTACTGTCGTGTCACTCGGATACATGCCTCAGTCGCGGAATTATTTCCACAGATTTAACAATAAATTTAAGACCGACCTAAATTTTCAATTTTAATTTCATTAAATAAATTACTTTGATTTTCGAGGTCATTGGCAGTGAGCGTTAATAAAATAAACTGAAACCGAGTTTTTTTTTTGCTATTCTTATTCTTCTTTTATTTCTTTATTCGTTCCTTTTTTATTTCCTATTTTCTCTTTCTTTGGTAACTTTCTGTTCTAATTTTTCTCTGTTTTCCTCCATATCCTTTATATACAGGGTGGTCCACGCAAAATTGTTTCAAGTCATAACTCCGTTATTATTGCATTTACGAAAAAATGCCAAAGGAGAAAGATAAATGGTTCGAAGAGCACTACATCTGTAGGCCTTTAACTTTTTTTTAGATGCAGCAGTGCATGTGCAATTAACAATTGCATCATTTCTTTAAATAGAAATGCATATTTTTCTTTACACCAGTTAAGAGATTAATGCGCATAATTCCTACCACTCTAGGTACTTCATGTGTTGGGTCCAATCTTTTTTTTTTCTTTTTTTTTTTATTTAATGCAATTAGAATCTCAAAGTAGAGATTATTTTGCCATACATTATTTTCCTATACATTATACATTATTATAAACTGTACAATTTTCTCAGATATTTAGCTCACAGGCATTAAAAAACGAGTAGGTTATTTTACATATTTCAACCGTAGGTCTGGATAGGAGAACATTGCATGAGAGCGGAAGAAAAAGATGCAGTTTCCGTAGTTGTCTGATAAACTCCAACCTCAGTTCATCAAACGTGGGGCACTGCCATAGCACGTGGTCGATATCCTGATTCTCATAACCGCACTGACATTGTGGATCGTTTACTATGCCAATTCGAGCAAGAGAGCTGGCAAGATTGTAGTGTCCTGATCTGCATCTGTTTATCGTTGTGACAATCTCACGATGGAGATTTGTGTGACTGTACCACGGTTTAGATTTTCGGTATTGGGTCGAATTGACTCGAACAGCGCTCGAGAATGAACAGAACGAATTTCCAGGAGATTGATGCAGGTTTAAAATCGCAACGATCTCCGCGGCCAAGGCAATACCGAAAGTCTGTTACCGTATAAAAGGTCCCCGGGTTGAGACACTATTTTACAGCTTGGGAACGATAAGATAGCGGGCAAGTTCCCGTCTGCAGTTCGCAAGTTGGCCGAGTTGGAACGTCGCGGCACTTATTTCGGTCATAAATGTCACTTTGTTCGGGTCGCGCGGATGGCCGGTACGCTTCGGCCCCCGGCTGCGAAAGGAGCGTGTCTTTTACGATTAATCTTTGCATGGTAGGTGCCGGCGTAAAGTTTACATCGATTCCGCCAGCCCGTTGAGATACGACACGTGTTGGAGGATGGTATACTCGTCACGTAAACGCGTACCAGCTCGTACACGACTCTCATCCCCCGCCGAAGAGAGAGAGGGAGAGGGGTGGGGGAGAGAGGTCTCCGCTCGTTCGTGATTGTTTTAGAGGATCGTCGGCATCTCTACGATTGTTTGCCGAGTCGTAACTCAAGGGCCGCTAGTGCACCGACTCGTCTGGAGATTCATGATGTTTACGATGAAACCGGGAGAGAGCGAAATCTGGGGCACACCAACTTCGGGAAACGAACGGTCCCGATAAAGTTGTGCACCATTTTCTCGATGGATTTCCAGTTTCGCGACGCGTCTACAGCGGATGCGCCCCGGAAATTCGCTTCTTGCCAAACGATCTTCGCCCCGATCCTCGCTCCTTCGAATTTGCATGCATCTGGTGTACGCTCAAAACGCCGCGGCCGCAACTTACACTACCGGCCATAAGTGTTTACCCACCGACATATTTTTTAACATTGTAGTCCACGGTTCTACGGTTCAGCTTCAATAACTTTGCTATTTCTCTGTTACTTTTTCCGATGCTATGATGGGACACTATTAGAGCGCGCGTTTCAATCGATAATTCTTTTCTCCCTGACATTATTTGAAATTTTCGCAAAATTCTTTAGGCACGTGAAAATCAACTGTTTACTGTATGAAAGCTTAACGCAGTATGAAATGCAGTATGAAATTTGAGAAGACTAAGATACCTGTATTACCTGCGTTCGTATTCCCTACTGACCGTTATAAAAAATTTCAGAAAAATGGGTTTCTTTACCTGAACTGCAAAATTGTCGTTTTTCATAAAAAGCTGTAAACTCATTTACAGTACCTGATTGTGTATGTACAGAATATTTTGGATGTTTTTTATTAGCCTTATAATTAGGATTTAATGCTACGGATATTTTCATAACAATGAAATACCTATTATTTGAATAGTAACGAAATTTGAAGGTGGGTAAACACTTATGGCCGGTAGTGTATGTTTCAATTATACAGTAAATCCTCTATATATGTCGCCAAGGCCTGGACGATAAACGTCGAGGAATTGTCCCCACTACCGCGGGATATACAGTAAGGAGCAAAACTGAACACACATACGACATTTTAACAAAAATAATTTTTGTATTCAATATTTGCACGTAGAATACAAAAGAAACAAAATACTTAGTGTTATCTACAATCTTTTGGTTTCTCGAAACAAACTTAACATTTGTGATATTATTATTATTTCGCTTCATACAATTTTTTTTCGTGTAGTCGGTTTTGCACCGCAACTAATTTTGAGTAAACATTTCAGATTTTCGTACACTTAATATTTCGTCCATGAACCTTTAACCTTGATAATTGCCTGAATACGTTTAGGCATACTTAGTACTACATTTTCGCAATATTCTGGTGTAATAGAATACCACTGTTCCTGCACCCTTTGCCACAAATCAGTTATCGTTTTTGGGGAAGCACTATAGTTATTCTGTAACTTTATTTTTAAGTATGCCCAGACATTTTCAATCGGGTTTATGTCTGGACTTTGAGCAGGCCATTCCATGGTTTGAAATGGTTGAGTTTGCAGCCAATTCTTTACACTCTTCGCACAATACCCAGGAGCATTGCCATGTTGGAATACGACGTCACACTCTGGTACCGGCATATTTTCAATTGTTTCCAGTAAATTTTTTTATAAATATCCTTATACGTATACTGATTCACCATACCTTCTATTCGATGTAGTCGACCTACACCGTACGCCGTAATGCACCCCCACACCATAAGTGAGCCACCACCAAATTTTATTGTTTGCTTCACATGACGCGGTAAAAGAGGTTCGCCTTGCTTCTTCCAACACCAAGAACGTCCATTCGATGAAATTCGATTGATTTTAGATTCGTCGGAAAAAGTTACTTTTTTCCATTGCTCTATATTCCAGCTTAAATATTTTCTTGCAAAACTCAGACGGGCCCTGACATTCTTTTTTGATAGAGCAGGTTTTTTTTCTTCTCAATTGCTGTAAAATTGGCTTCTTTTAATGCCCTTCGAGCCGTCCACTTACTAATTTTCTTTCCAAAATCGCTTTCTAATAACTTTGCAGCCATTGATGCCGTCGTTGCAATTTTTGAAGTAACGTATTTCGTCAGTCTTCTCTTTTCCTGACAAAAGATAATAATTTTGGACGGCCTCCAAAAGATGCAGGGACTTTACTACAGTATTTTTTCCGTATCTTATGTACAACTCCCTGACTGACGACAAATTTTCTAGCAATTACTCGCGTTGATAAACCGATTTTAATTGGAAAATGATATTATTCTTCATATCTTTAGATAATCGCTTCATGATGTTATATTAACGCATGAACAACGATAAACTTATAACTACTGCACTCCTGGTCGTGGCATTGACCGTGATGGACTACCAAATTGTTTACAAAATCTGTGTTTACAGTTCCTAATCCCGAGAATCTTAGTGCGGTGCAAAACCGACTACAAGAAAAAAGATTGTATGAAGCGAAATAATAATAATATCACAAATGTTAAATTTGTTTTGAAAAGCCAGAAGATTGTAGGTAATAATATGTATTTTGTTTCTTTTGTATTTTACATGCAAATACTGAATAAAAAATTATTTTCGTTAAAATGTCGTATGTGTGTTCAGTTTTGCTCCTTATTGTACACCACGAGGGGGCTCACGAGAAGTCGTGTTATGTTTACACTGCTCGACGTCCGAGGCCTCTCGAGCTTTGCGGTAGTGGGGATAATTCCGCGACGCTTATCGTTCACGCCTTTGCGACATATACAGAGAAATCTACATAAATTATCTGAAAAATAATAGTTAAGATAATGGATTATTTGGCTACATGCTGTCCGAAGTGATTACGTATTTGAACAGAAAAATCATTTTTCTTTAGACTATTCCGTATTTGTTTGAAACAGTTTCTCGCAAATACTCCAACTCCGCCATGTTAGAATCTTCAACTGCAGATTGTTAAATGTACAGTGGATTAAGCCATTTGCATCATAAGGAAATACATATGAAAGGAAGGCTTCTATCGCCAAACTTTTTTTTTTTAATTATATTTAAGTACAAAAATGACTACAACTGAAAGAACTTCATATCTCAGTATTATAAGAAGAAATCAGAATTACTGCTTTCATCTCCAATCACACCGTCCATTTCTATTTTTTAGCTAACGAATAATGACAGTGACCGGGGACATTGAGCGCGTATATACGCTAATGATGCAAATGGGTTAATAAAATTAATTAAACACTGCATTGCCGGATCTCGTTCTAGCGCGAGGGATTTATCAACTGGCCGAGTACATTCAAGCTGCAGAACGTAAACAGAAAAAGATTCGGTAGGTGTGAAGGATCGACGGGGGTAGGAACAAACTCATTGAAGCTCCCGAAGGAAGCCGGCCCGACGGGTTCTTCCTCTCCATACATCCAGATCTCGTAGACCGTGCTAGTCGTCAACCCCGACGGGGAGATCTAAATTTAAAACGACCTATATTTAGCCGAAACTTATTCCAGCGGCGGTGTGCACCGGGTCACCGGACTTCACGTTCACGAACGGGGTTCGGGAAAGCTTGTTTGGGTCCGAGAACTTGCCGTAGATCAATTTATTTCTCGGATACACGCGCAAGGTGCACCGTCGAATTTTTTCTCGCATTCTATAGCAGCGTGAATTTCATCGTACTGGAGACTCCGCAAGCTTCGCGATGCGGCGCACAGTGGGCAAAAACGGCCTTTTTCGATTAAAAATCAAAGAACTTTCGATAGGAATGAGGTAGAGCGATGAAATTTTTTTTAAATGAAAGCTGAAACTTTGTAGAATATGGGAAAAATAGGGAGATTACGGTACGAACGTTTTTTAACCTTGAGAAAATTCGTTAAAGTTGCACAATTTCAAGAAAGTGCCAGTAGTAATGACAGCGATACGTCAAGTGATGACGAGATGTCAAGTGCTTCATGTTTCGTAAGTAACTCAAAACGTTAAAATACTTCATTATTATTATTTTTATTGTGTTTTATATATGAGAATACGATATACTTTCAAACTAATGTGTCATCAAGTCATTTTAACGAAAAAATTTCATTAATTTGTGTCACAAAAATCTATTTTTTCAAAAACCAGAGATCGTAGACAAATTTTGAAAACAGATTTGAAATTAGCGTGAAAAAATCTATGGGAAACGATATATAGCATGTTAAAAAAAAATTTCCGCGCGTATTAACCACAACAACAAAATTTTCTTGAAATTGTGCAACTTTAACGAATTTTCTCAAGGTTAAAAAACGTTCGTACAGTAATCTCCCTATTTTTCCGATATTCTACAAAGTTTCAGCTTTCATTTAAAAAAAATTTCATCGCTCTACCTCATTCCTATCGAAAGTTCTTTGATTTTGAATCGAAAAAGGCCGTTTTTGCCCACTGTGCGGCGCCTCTTCTGTGGGCTTTATAACGGTGCTTGAAGCTTTGGCTGTGTTTAACACTAGAACTACCGAATCAGTCAAAATGACTGGTTCCTAATTTTTTCTTTCACAATTACTCAAAATAGAAAAATGTTTTCATCAGAATTTTTTGATTGAACTTTTTCATTGAAGCACATGTTAGAGTAAAAATGTTATTAGGTTTGCATAGATGTAGTCTTGTCTTCATTACAAAGCAATATTCATCAGTTGTATTTATTACTCGGTAGTTCTAGTGTTTAAGAACTTGGCAGATGGCTTGAACGGATGCTCAAGCTTGTTGCAGAAATCGAAGTATTGCTCTGTTCATACTTTGTTTATCTGGCTCTTTGTATCGCATAATTTCTTCGTACCATTCTTTATCTTTCATAATTTTCTCCATTTTCATAATACAATCGTCCATTAGGAACAATGGTTTCAACAGTACCTCATCACTGAATTTTCATAAAACTGGTGCCTCCAAAACTTCAACACGAAATACGCACTTTCTTCGAATTGTTAGAGCTTTCCAATTTTTTAAAACATGTTCGCGTAATCCGAAAAATCTGAAAAAATTACACATTAATAATCACGACGAAACACAACCAACATAACAATATGAACGTGGTACCCTGAAAACTTCAATATAAAATCGGCAATTTGGTGCTTCCGGATTTTATTTTAAATCGAATTTGCAACCAAAAATTCTGAAATAACTCACTGTCGTGTGTGCTATTAGGTAGAATGTTCATAAATTTTTTCGTAATTGTGTGTTGAGCCGAATGGGAGAAATAGAGCATAATTCATTGAACCATGCTCACCCTATAACTACCCTTGTGTTAGGGGTACCGACTTGAAACTTGTCACAAAGAGGTCTCTTTGAGAGCCCTTTCGAATGCTGTGACCAAAAATCACTTTTGCTATACCCTTTCAACTATTGTTGGGATAATGGGGACTTCAGGTATCATCGGTTCGGATAACCGAGGTTTTACTGTATTGTGTTATTACTAGACATCGGATGTTTATGCAATTTCCAATTTTTATAGAAACATTTTAAGAAAGTGGAATGAAATAAAATCCTATTTTTAATGGGGACAGCCTTTGTAGATCCAAAGCAAATAAAAATCGTGTTAAATTCTCTCGAATTTTATATTATAGCATTTTTTGAACATTTCCAGAAGCCATAAATGCATAAAGATCCACTGTCTAGTTATTACCATAAAGAAAATGTAAGGTTCACGTGAATGAACACGTGAAAATATAATTTACAACGCTCGTTATTCGCTATTTAATCTACACAAAAGCTGCGTTCGATTTTCTCATCTGTCGTCCTCGTCGTCATCCAGAAAGTCATCGCGATTGCATCGGGATTGGAGAAGTATGTTGAAATCGACGGAGACTATTTCGATCGATACGTATTCAGCTCGTCGAATAGAAATGCAAATTGCAATTTCAAATACAGCTATGTAATTTGCAACAACCTAATATGTTTTCCATCCTTAAGGCAGTCGCGAAGCTTCTTGGGAATGAGAGAGAAGTCTCTCCCGTTCTGTCGCATGTCATCAGACAACAGAATTACGTGTCGCGTCTTCCTGGGTCAAATGCATTCCTACCGAGGCGATTACTGTCGTCAATAAGACCTGGACCTTTTAACTTGCTGTTAACTCGGAACCTAGTGACTAATCGTTGCTCTTGATCAAGTCAGACCGACCGTTCGCTATCAGGCGTCTCGTCATTGTCTTTATGACGAAACTGACGTGCTCTGGATGCGTACTAGGAAATTATGCATACGTATTGCATCGAGTCGATTAATTGTTTAACACTTTGACTGCCAAGCTAGAAACCTCAAAAATAACCCATCAAATTAATGTAAGTTATTGAATGAAATAAAAATTGAAAAAAATTATATGTATAATATTGAGTAGTCCTCCAACTCTCTGACATTTTACAGATTCTTAAAAAATTCGATACAATTAATATATTAACGTAAAAATTCATTTTTAAATTTCGACAAATAATTCCGTCAACCACATATGGGTGACGTGGCAATCAACGTGTTAATTCTGTGTGTTAATTGTGCCATTCCCCGGTGACTTTTTCAATTGATACCAGAACTGCCGGTTCTCGCTGTAATTCCTGATTATACGGGGTGTTCCATTTGAAGCGAACCACTAATATATCTCTGAAATTATTAATAGAAAAATGTTTCAAACGGAAGTTACGTGGTTTCCAGGGGCACACAGTCTAATGATTTGTCATCCATGAAAAATTACAATGAAAAAACCTTTCGTTTATACGAACACCATACCATAGTTGCAGTATTAACAAGAGCATGCAACTTGTTTGGGCATTAATTGGCGTTCGAATTGAAACGTTGCCAATTTACTCGATTGGCGAAGAAGGATAACGAAATTACGAAGAACGAGGGACGAGATTGACGCGACGCGTATCGCTCGAGGCTTCAATGAAATCTGCGTGTCTTCCTAAACGAAGTTCCCGGTACTGAGCGATTGAAGCGAGCCAATTCGTTGACCAAGTGACAAATACATTCCGCGAACACCTTCGTATAAATCAGCGAATAAACAGGGAAATCAGAAGCACAGTTGCGAGAAACATTTCATCGTTCTCAGCCATCCAGTGTTGAAACAGGAAATCGATGATTCACACGAGATCAAATCCGTTTTTAAAAAAGGAAACAACGTTCTACCTTAGACCACATCCTCCTTTAAGAATTCCTGGAAAAGACTCGGAGATACCGGCTCTTGGCGTTAAACGTAATTAATGCTGCTTCTGGGAATCAAATTACTTCCATGTTTTTGCAGTCGCGTGAATGAATTTATGTCATTAATGAACTTTGCAAAAATGTTATGAACCTCGACAACTATTTGCTCGCGACATATGTAGTTTCTTTCAAACTTTTTTTGTGAGTAGATGTTTATTTATGTAAGACGATACAGAGTATAGATTTAGTAGATAATTCATCGATGTAAAAGAGATTTTTAACAACAATCTTCTTTGCTATGAAGAATCTTGCAGCAAAGTATCTTTCAAAAATGTCCACCGATTTAAAAGTTAGATACAACGAATGTTTCTTCTTTTTTATAACTATTTTATAAAACAGTGAAATTCAGTTATAATAGATCGAGATATCAATTACAGAAAATGGATGTAAGAACCGAACAAATAACTGTTTCAGTTTGTTATTCGGAATAAAGATTCCTCGTATCTGTTTTAATCAGAACCTTTGTAGAACAGTTTTGGACTGTTATTTTCGGCACCGTTTCAAGCCCCGGCGAGGAGGTTAACAAACAAGTGGAATTGCAGTTTGCAACTCACCCTGTACACTCAGAGTTGATTACCTGACCCACGTAACTGGGAGCATTATCCGTTTGTTCTGCTGCTATCCCTTTATGCGTGTTTTGCCTATCCCTTGTTCAATCGTTTCCAACAAACGTAACATCCGAGAGGTGTCCATTTACAGATTAAAGTGGGCTCACCCTGCTCTTTATCCACGGCAGGCGAAGTCAGGCCCGTCCGCGGCATTAGAATACAAACGGTCCGTTTGTTTTTCGAGTGAACATTCTTCCTGACCTATTTCAGGAATTTCAAGCGGCATATTTATTAGCCGTGGCTTTCACGAACGACACTTAAAAATATGAAAGTTTCCCGAGCCGGTGTACAAGGGCTCGCCTTGTCCCTCGAACAGCCTCTTTTCACGAACACACCGGGCTTTTCTGGCACTCGAAACGCGTTTCGAGCTTCTTCCCGGGCTTTTTACCAGTTTCCGAGCACCGACGTTGACAGATCGATTCGTAATCTCGCTGCATCCCGGTCTCGTTACAGCAAAAAACGCCTACTACAGTTCCTGGCGCATTTCACCAGTGTAATGAAGTAATTAAATCCTGACGATACCCGGCTGCTCGTCCATGGTGAACGAGTAAAGATGATTGAGTGTACGTTCAAGAGTGAGCGTAAGGTAGGGGAGGTCACCTAAATCGTACCACCTCTTTTATTTAAAAACTAATGCGTTTTGATGCCTCTTGGTGGTAAAGATATGAACTTTTACTTATGTCGATAAAGTAGGACCAAAAAGTCATTCGCATCAAGTGTTGTTTTGTGAATGACAGAAGCACAAAGAAATCAGGCAAGTCTGATGTTAATTTTAAACGATTTTAATCGGCTGAATTAAATATAAATCTACAGTTTCTGAGGTAGTCTTATATATTTTTAAAACTAGCTATGTTATATTATTTATTTCTATTTAGTTTATAAAACGTGCTGATAATGTTTTAAAGGTTAGCTTCAATTATTTAGCGGGACGTCTTTTTCCTAAATCGTACCACACTGTGGTTTCCTAAATCGTACCGGTACGATTTAAGATACTGTTATTCAAATTTTACCGCGAAAATAAACGATTTACAATATTTCAAATTTTTTTAGCATGGGAAAGTAGCTTACAGTAGCCCCTATAAAAAGGAATTAGTTGCAATGAAAACAAAACAAATGAAACAAAGAAAAATTGATTTCACGCCTTCAACCAGCACCGCTGCTCCAGTTCTCGTAGAAGTGGAGAATGAAAACGATTGGTTCTGTTTTCTTTGCAATAATTCTTATTTAGAAGACATGATCCAATGCTTAAAGTGCCAAAAGTGGGTACATGAAGCTTGTGGAGGAGTTTTGAAAAAAGACAATATTTATTATTGTCCTAGTTGTATTTAAGTTAAGTAATGTAATATTTCATTTCATTTTTATGTTGTATTGTATATTAAACTGAAATTAATCGCAAAATACAGTTTCTCTTATGATTTTTTTTGTATCTTTTTAATCCAACACATGAGGTACGATTTTGGAAACCGGCTGGTACCATTTAGGATACCGGTTGCCTAAATCGTACTGTTTGCATGATCTTATGAAAGTGTTCATATCACAATGATCTATCAATAAATATTTAAAAAATCTTATTAAATTGCAACTTCGATAGTTAATACATAGATGCAAAACATAATTTTTGCTCAAATTTCTACTAAAGAATATATAAACTGCCTTCGAAATTAAGTGGTACACATTCGGCAACTCTCCCTTAAATGTCACTACTCGCAGCTTCATGCTTCCACTGTTAACCAATTCCTCCGCTTAGATTGGGAATGCAATGCGGATTTTTAATTGTAAGACGCGGGAACATTCATCTCTTCCCTCAACAATTTCAATGGAATGGAAATAATATAATAATACAATCGGTTTTGTGCTTGACCACCTACCCATATTGTTATCATCGATGCATAAAATCCGCAATTTAGTTGTGAAAATTTGAGGTTAGCGCATCTTGATTTTCAATTTACTTATAACTAGACTAGAGAGAAAAATAAAAATTTTTTCTACCCGATTTGCAGCCAACTGGAGTGAAATAAAAATTGATATTCTTTCTTAATACTGTTTAATAGGTCGAAAATAATGTAACAGTATTTTTAAATTCCTCTAATGTTTTCGTTCTTTTGAACTACATCTACTCACTTTCGTCGTAAATGCATAAAATCCGCTGTCTACTTATAACACATGAAACGATGCGTAGGAAATAATGTGTCTTGCAGATAATAATAAATGCAACGTAAATATTCGTGCATTTGACTTGCTATTGTTTGCACAAACTATCATAGCCCTGACAGTTAATCATTTGACCTTCATTTTATTCCTGACTTCATCAATCATCTGTGAGATGGGGTAAATACGTCGATAATAATGAGATTTGAGAATAAAGACTTTATGAATGAATCGATTGTAGGAGACAGGCGTCTGATCTTTTTACTGTCTTTTAAATTTCACTCGGTCAATTGTTTCATAAACCCATAAAGATCCGTAGTAAAGCTGCGAGGATCCCACGCCGCAAGAGACAACAAACACAAAGCGAGTTGTGTCTGCGGTGACTAACGAATTTCCGTCTTTACGTCGACGGAATTCTACAAGGGAAAAAACGTAACTGCGAAGGACACGTCAGCAGACGATTACTTTGACGGGTGCATTGGTCGATCATGACTCAGGAAATGCCTGGTTTCACCCACATTTTATAACCCGCGTTGCGCGTCGCTACCGGTGCCACGTGTTCCATATCTTTATGGTCATTTTAACGCGCTTATTAACACGTTTGCCGGCGTTTTAGTCATCGGCCACCGACGCAGGACTTTCCTCGACGGTACGTCAACGTTAATTACCATCCTTCCGGCATACTCTCTCAAAGTTTTATTTGGAAATTCGCGAAACTGTTGGATTTATAGCTCTGGAAGTCGTATCGCATAGTGGTAGCAAACAATTTAAGCTCTAATCGCGTTTGCCTCGTAATGAATTCTCGAACGAACACTGCTGGATCAAGTTTGATTGAATTTTGCTGCAACATTTTCTTGTCCTTGACTAGAAACCTCGATTGTTAACACGTTGACTGCCATGTCACCCATATATGGGTGACGGAATTATTTGTTCAGGCTTTAAAATGAATTTTTACGTTAATATACTCGTTGTACCAAGTTTGATTAGGATCTGTAAAATGCAAGAAAGTTGGAGAACCACACAATATCATACATTTAATTTTTTCAATTTCTATTTTATCAAATAACTTACTTTGATTTCGTGGAATTTTTTAGCTTTCTTGTTTGGCGTTCAGTGTTAATATGAAATCGTCATTACTGTAATAACAAATGCTGTTCATTTTAATGGTGTATTTACATATATATATATATATATAAATATATTTTATAAGACAAAAAATATATAAAAATAAATAAGAATAATAAAACAATATATAAAATAATAAATATATTTTATATATTTATTTATGTATATATATACATAAATAAATAAATAAAAATATATAAAATATATATTACGTATATATATTTTTTTTAATATATTTTTTTATATATTATTATATATATTTTTTACGTATATTACACATTTTTATAGTAAACAGCTATAACAATGAATTGATTTACACAGCCTTTGCTTGTTTGTTTCTCGTATCGAATATTCGACAGGTGTTTGTATACAGGGCGTCCAAAAAAACTTTTCCCGTATTTATTTATTTTTCCTTTTTTTTTCTATTTAACGTCTGAATTAGTTTTGTCCTGTCTTCGGAAGGCGTCTTTGAAGAATACATATTCGAACTCAGATATTTTCAGCCGCGAGCTAGAGATTTACGTGGAAAAAACTGAGAGCAATGTTGATCCGCGGAACAGCAGTTACTCTGAACATGTGAAAGCACAGAATTTAGTGCATTTTCTCTCTAGAGAGCCAGCCATTGCAAGATACGTTCATTACCCGCTTACACGGAGCTTCTTGCTTAATCCTGGCTCACTCTTGGAAGAAGATGCATCTCCCACGAGACCATCGACATAAATGCATCCCGCTGATGCCCATCTCGATGCACGTGAACCATTGGCCAAATGAACTTCCTTCTCAGAGTCCAAAAGAGTTTTCCCGAGAATTCCGTACAGCAAACGATGTTTACAGCTATCGACATATTTTAGAAATTACGATTTTAGAAGCATCGGTGTTTTCAACGTTCCTCTGACTTGTGAGTTTGTAACGGCTGCCAGGTACTGAGAATTCGATAGGGTGGTAAAGATGTTGGAAAATATTAAAGGGGAAGTTCGCAAAAACTGTTGTGTTTATCGTGGAAATAGTATTGTATTTGCACACTGGCTCAGGATCGTTCGCGATTTGATCGATGTAAAATCTGCACTCGATTTTGCCACCTCTCTCGTTCGCTAGGTGTCATCCCGGAAGTCGTTGCTGCGCTTGCATCGCGATTAAAGTATGTTGATATCGATGGTGACTATTACAATCGATGAAATACAGTGAGTAACGAAAGTATTCGAACGCCCTTTAAATCAATATAACTTTTTTTTTTAAGTGAATCAAACGATCTGACTTTTTTGAGGAGTTTTTTTTTAAGTGAATCAAACGATCTGACTTTTTTGAGGAAGAATTGGTTTTCCAAATGATGTGTAAAAAAGATTTTGAAAAAATTACAATTGGTAAGAATTACATGAGAAAATAAAAATGGCACTTTTCACAACTTTTTTATTTGAGCCTGTAATGAAAATTTAAAATATGCGTTTTGTAGATCTCTGTTAGTTATACACGTACTGAAAATTTCATCGAAATCGGCTGACGCAGATAAAAATTGCACGTATCAAAATATGTTAGAATCTGAGGATTTTAAGCAGAAACTGGCCAAAAGTGGTGAAAATCTACGCTTTTAACTAGTTGTAGCTCGTGTGTATATTAATCGATTTCAATGAAATTTTCAGCATATATCTACAAAACGCATATTTTAAATTTTCATTACAGGCTCAAATAAAAAAGTTGTGAAAAGTGCCATTTTTATTTTCTCATCTAATTCTTACCAATTGCAATTTTTTCAAAATCTTTTTTACACATCATTTGGAAAACCAATTCTTCTAACTCCTCAAAACAGTCAGGTCGTTTGATTCACTTAAAAAAAAAAAAATTATACTGATTTAAAGGGCGTTCGAATACTTTCGTTACTCACTGTACATGTTCAGCTTGACAAACAGGAATGTAGATTTTTAACACAGCAGTGTGATTTGCATTTGTTTATCAGGACCTGAGAGTTCGATGAGGTAGTGAAAATGTTCGAAAATATTCAAGCAAAAATTCGCAATAAATAAGTGAAATAAATCGAACAATGCAGATAAAGTGAAGGTACGATAACTGAAATAATGAATAAATGACGTAACTGACGCGTCATAAATCTTAGCACATTGCTGACGGGATAACCTTTTACAGAAAATGTACTATGTCGCAACTACACGGTGTAATACTTCCGTTAGTTCGCATGATCAAAACAAAATTGAAATTAAAGTTCCATCGATAAATAGAACACGGATACACGGATGATTGAGCAAGTCAGATTGGACTTCAAACACGCCTCACAGAAAGCTGATCCAACCATATTCATGTCTTAATCGCTATAATACCCTGTCAATCACTTTCATTAGTTGTCACGTGTAGCACCGACATAATTGAAACAAACCGACTGCCAATGAAATTTGACGTATCTCCGTTTAGGCATACGTTCGATGCCGTGTATGATCATGCGAACGACCTTAAACGTCCAAAATAGATGTTGGAATTTAACCGAGGTTTTAGATTTATAAGGTTAGGTTTATCAGGGTTTTAGATTTATAATTTAGGTTTTAGATAGATAGAGGCTTAGATTTAACAGAGAGCGTAAAGCTTAATTTTACGCTGTAAAAAAACGTTAAATATCATATTTATTAGTGCATTCGCTTCGTTTAGAATTCGCGTCAGTTTATCCGTAAACCATTCGAATACTTCCCCATTAATTCCGTTTCATACTGCTCTTTTCCAAAAATTCCAAGAAACATATATATTCGTGTGATTCAACGTGCTTGTGCCAGTATTTTTATAATACTCGAACTCCGCGCTGAAGCTTGCCGAAAATCCTTCCTCTGTCGAAAAATAAAATCCCGCGGGCAGTCTGCTATCTGTGTGCTAATAAAAGCTTTGTTAATAATCTTGATCTCGTGTCCTCACTCATTGCGTCACATTTTCGTACATATCGTATTTTAAATAATATATAAACTCCTCCGAATGTCGTCAAATTCCAATGAAACATCAATATTTTTTCATAATTAAACAATTCATTTCCTTCTCGATTTTTCACTAGTCGTACAACTCCTTGATTCGAATGTCCCACCCTATACATTTAAGCAGTCTTAAAATTAACTTCTGCGCCTCTTGCTTTGTTTTCAGAGCCGCGCGTATTGTAAACTGCCAATGTTTGTTCACAATTTGTTCTTTAAACTGTACCCATATTTCGCACCCCGCCTCCATTGCTTGCATTTCGTATTCGCCATAAAATCCGCATAAATCTTTCGTTAATAAAGCGGCGAGTTTTCGTTGGATAATCTATGGGTATACGGGCCACAAAAAGTACAGTAATGTCTCAATGTTATGTGAACATTTTGGTACCGAGATGTCTCGACGATAAAACGTTTTATTGTTGTTAATTATTTTATGTATGCAACTTTAATCAGCAACCTTATGCTCCGAATTATATCGTGTTTGGTGTCCTTTCAATCAGAAAAATGTCACGAATATGTCGGGGTAAAAGTTTCATAAAAGAAAATAATTAAAAACAAAAATTTTGTCATTAGGATCAGCATTTTGTCTCGTATATGTTAGATTTCTCAGCGATTGAGCTTCCGAGAATGGAGATTAATTTCTCGCAACTATCATGCACATCTCTTTCGCATATACCGGGGCATTACCGTAGTCATTTCGCCTTTGTAAGCCATAAAGTCGCACGAGATGACTCGCGTGCACTCGCTAATATCGTTTGAAGAATCGCGTTACAAAAATGGCAAGCGCCGCCGCTAAAGTGAAAACAACCTTCTTTCACGTCAGACTATTTTTATGCTCGGTGGGATTGAAGAATTTACGATACGTCAACAGACTACCTAAACCGTGGAAGATCTTAGTCATCGGCGATCCCAAAATGGCGTTCATTGTACGGGCGTCTCTATAAAATCACAACAACCGGCAATCGATACGCCTTTAATCCTTTGCTAATATCACCTCCTCGTATTGCGACACCATGTCCGCGGGGCAATTATGAAAGTCCGTGGGATTATGCGAAGGGAGTTACTTGTCGAGTCCTTGCAAGGCTCTTTTTTTACGGGAAAATGTGACGGGAGAAGAATGCCGTGTCGACATGTCGGAAAAGAACCGTTTTTGTAATTTCAGTCGTTCCAAAAAGTGCTGTGCTGGATTCTTCTGGATCTGGGACAACACCTTCAAGAGAATCGCGTACAAACAATAAATTACGTTTCCTTTAATATACTATATTCAATTTCGACCTCGTGGTCGTGAAATGGGACTTTGTTTACATTATTCATCTTATGTCATTCGTTCTCCCATACGGCACACCATTCCCTATATTCCCTGTCTCTTACCTGCCTACAATTGTTTTATAATTTTTTAGAGTCCATGGTTAAAAATTATTTAACGATCCACGGGACCCGGCAAAATGGCGGGTTCTAATATTTTTAATTGAAAATTATTAGAGTTCTAAGTACCCATACGTGGGAAATTATTTAGCAAATTTATTTCTTCGGGTACATATTAACCGGTTAAGTGTGTTTGACGACTATATCCGTCATGCGTAAAATTTTGTTACAATTTGATATTTAAATTGTAATTCTGGCGAAAACTAAGTTATATTCGTAAATTTTAATATGTTTAAAATGTTTAGAGGCCAAGACGAAATGAAACAAACAATTGAAAATTATAAATAATTTGAGTTGGATTTATAACTTCCTGAGAGCGAATTATACTAATTCGACGCTTTTAAAAATCGTATTACTTTGTTAAGTACTTCTTCCCCTGTGTCTCTTTTTATGTCGTACATAATTTGATTTCTTCCAGTTGACACATTAACAAATTTTCCCACTGTATGCAGTTCTGTCAAGACCAGCGGATGCACATACACTGTCAGTCCAATAATACTCTCTGGCAGGTTGACAATATCTTTTTTATTAATAATTTTTCTTTCGCCGTCTAAGTATTTAATTTTTAATTTTTCGTGCGTATCACCTATTGTGCCTAGATAAAATAATCCGTTACGCCATTTGGCAAGCACCGTTTGAGGTGATGCATCATCCTGCTCAAGCTCCGGGATCGAGGATCAAACCTCTTGCAGCTGATCAACGGTGTCAACACCGGCGGGAAGATTCGAGTTTAATTCGTGCAAATCTTCGTTTTGTTTCTTTAGGTTGACACAAAATATGTATTGTCAATATGTGTTGTCAAAAATATGTATTGTTCCGGGACATTTTGTACTCCTTCCCCTGTGTCAATAGAGTATATTATTTTTTTATTTATTTCTTCCACTTTCACGATGGTGCCACAAATTATATTCCTTTTGACGGTGGCACTCTGACACAGTCAATCCTGGTTTTAGTGCTCTTGATATTTTTATTACACTATCTTCCGCTACCATTTTTATATCGGAATCAAAATAGTTTATTCTGTATGTAGTTTTTGCTTTCTCTTGTACTACTACCCCCTGGGTAGTAATCTCCACTTGTCCATTTTTCCAAAACTGTCTCTGTCTGATGAGATCATCGTTATCTTTTGATGATTTTGTAATTTTTTATTAAAAACTACCTCCTAGGACAGAGTAGGATAATTATTATTATATTAATACCGCCGTTATACATATTAATACCGTCCGCGCAACACTTTAATTGCGTGGCCCTCTGGCGGCGGTCGTGGTGTGGGTAGTCTCATTTTTTCCCGAATTAAAAACATTAAAAAAAAAAATTAGCCAAATCGGTTCAGCCGTTCTCACGTGATGTCGTGACCAACGAACAGCATTTGATTTTTATTATATAGAGAAGAAGATATGTGCTTCAACGAGAAAGTTCATTCAAAAAATTCTGATGAAAACATTTTTATAATTTCGGTAATTGAAAAAAGTGAAAGAAAAAAATAGGAACCAGTCATTTTGACTGGCTCGGTAGTTCTAGTGTTAATAATTTCTGGGATGTTCGAGTGGGGACCGCTCGAAAAGGTACACCCTGTATTTTGTTGCACGCACTTCGCGTCGCGCCGCCACGGCCAGAGTACATAAAACCTCTTAGGTCATATCCTCTTGTGCCATAAGGTAGCCCCCGAAGGGCGACTTAAACGAATTTGTGCTCGAGCCCGAAAAGCCGGCTGTGACAACTTCACGGCTTGGTTTCGGCCGGCGCGTGTAAATATTTGTTACGCTGAACGCGACACGGGGCACCAAAGAGAGGACAACGAAAATAATGCGCGTGCGGGTTTGCGTGGCTGATAGACCTACTCTGACGCGCTTACCTAACCTACGTGTTCGGGCCCTGTCGTTGTGTGTACGCAAAAAGGAAGAGAATTGAATGCGCAGGTGGGAAGGAGAGGAATGAGAAGAGGGCGGCGAGGGCGCAGAAGGGAAAGAGCCACGAGAACAAAGCGCAAAGAGAAACAGGCGAACGGAAGTACGACCAGAGACGAATTATACTAATATACAATAGCGGGGCGAAAGCGTTCGAACGCTTACGTCTGCAACGTTCAACAACTGGAAAGATCTACACGGTTCAGGCAAACATTAAACGGACCGTGCATTGCGCAACTGCATAGTCTTCGTCTACTGGAGACAGACTCTTTATGCAAAATAACAATTGTCTAAGGAGCAGAAGCCACTTCAGAATATCTTTCCTTCTTGGATCATTGTACCGGGTGTGCCAAAATTTATCACCCCATTGGTTTTCATTATATCTTCTAATATAATAGAAATACAAATGATAACAGGGGGTTGATGTTACAATATAAATTGAACATTTCGAAGCACAGCCTCTTATATCTTCACTCTCGCCCGACTTTTCCCATAGACACTCTTCTCTTAACAAATTGCGCTTCTCCATCACCGTAATCCTCGCCTTCACCTTTCTTAGAGCTTAGCTTTTTCCTTGGTCTCCGCCTCCGAAAAAACCCGCATTGGCCCATCACATTTAGATCAATTTCACAGTGAACCAACTTTCATACAGAATTAGACTCGAGATCGTCAGTTTGAGTGGAAAGACGTATGTACAGTGATTTCTCTATATATGTCGCCAAGGCCTTGATGATAAAAGGCGCGGAGTTATCCCCACTACCGCGGGGTATATCCCGTGAGGGGCCTAGAACGACGAGAAGTGTAAACATAACACACGTTGAGTATGTCTCCTGGACGATATATGACGCTGGCCAGACCGTTGTTGTTGTTGACCAAATATCGAGAATTCACTGTATTAACACGTTGACTGCGCCGCACGAATTTTCCATGATTTGTCCCAGGCGCCAACATGAACTTTTCATTATGCGATGCATATTATGATGAAATATAGTTCCCAGCAAATAATATGAGTTATAAAATCATGTTTGAAGCATTTTTTTTGGTGGTGGTCACCGGTGCCCCCCACGGCGCTGTAGGCAAGTATTACTTTTTTTTTTTTTAAACAATCGTGCTTCGGTTGCTAAGTGATTACTCTGTGTTTCGAAAAAAAAAAAGAAAAAAAAATTATTTTGTATGTTCTATATTGCATTAATTTCTTCAAACCATTATAGTAACAATGGTATTATTGAAAAATTGATCAGTATCCATATTTACTATAATTATGTACTTTTAGTATTGACCACGCCGCCGGTCACCGGTGGCCCCCACGGCAGTTATAACGTGTTAACATTACTAGAACTTGAATGTCTGAAGGAAATGATAATACTGAAATATTTAGGTGGATAACGACAGGTATTCTCGTTTACGTGATGTAGAGATATTACAAAACATAATAATTTCAGATTATTTTGTTCGAGATATATTATAGTCGCAATTCAGAAGCAGCATTCGAGTGGCATAATCAGTAATTGTACGCATCTCCGGAAAATAAGTTGCCCGCTGAGAAGACGCATAAACGAGGCTCATCAGTATCGCCCGCATGCGACGAGGCTGATGCTCTAATTGCAGCCAGTTGATAATCTATAACCCACGTGACGTAGCGAAACTGTAAAACGAGAATGATATTCCTCTCCGCGAGCGCAAAAGTTCGAAATAACTTAACCGGCCAGAGAAATTCGATATTACAAATATTTCGTTAAACATTCTAAACTTTTTCTTCATTGATATAAAATGCAATTTCAATATTCTCAAAATAGGTTTGTTAGGAAATAATATTACTTGGATATTCAATATTTATGTAATACTGTGTATAATGTAATTATTATGGAAGAGCAAGCAAATATATATTGTTCTTTTGTGCACTTACTTAATGATGGAAAAAGATAAACTCTGAAAAAGTCACGTGACTATCCCGGGCCCTTAACAAGTTCCAGGACTGTGTTCGGAGCCCTGAATTACACACGGTTATTGAGTGAGGAACTCGTTTCAGGAACACCCTCTGTTCCGTTGATCCCTGTATCCCTTAAATGTCAATGCCCCCGACCTTCCGATGCAATCGCGTCTCGGACGAGTGTATTAGTGGCGCCATGGAGGGCGGCCGGAAGATGACGTCATTGAGCACCCCAAAAAAAAAAAACACACACACACACACACCCTAGTTGTGCACGTTAATCATCCGGGGTGGAAGAGAATAATGTCAATACGGAACAAACAGGGCATCATTTTTGCTGGGAATTAGCGGGGGTCTAAAAGGATTCGTGTGTCGCGAACGTTAGAGCAGGGTGTGTAGATTTTATGTGTATGTGTGCGTGTGTTTACGTTGTATTAACAAAAAGAGTACGTAAAATTGAAGAACTTATAGAATTGAAGACGTTATAGTTCGCAAAGTCGCCGAAACGATCCCGAGTATCTCGATCGAGCGATGGAGATGCGGAAAATTGCTGTAGCAAAACTATTGGACACGGTCCTCGGAGAATTTCCATGAAGCGGCACGACGCAATTTTTCAAGCCGAATGATAACGTCCCGACGTGCCGTGGAAAAGTTCAGACCTCGTTCAGTTCCAGCAACGATGGCCGAGTCAGTTTTGCATTGCAACCCTGACTGCTGATCTCCATAGAAATACGTTTTCTCCGTAGGCGACCGGACATAACGTTTCTGCGCGTTGAATTCGCGACCGGGAACGTATTTTTTCCTCGAAAATCATCGAACGAAAAATTCCACCACCGGAAGTTCGCGGAGTAGCTGCAGTTTGTCGTTTTTTTAATGCTAAAAATTCCAGTTGGATCGGAAAACCTTCTGAAATCGAAATGGTAAAACAATAGGTCGTGCAATACGAAATGTAAAATTTGTAATCAGTCGCTTATGTATTGCTTAAACTATTATACAATTTTTCATCGATTACTTCTTTAGACACACGTACAACTTTTTCGAATTTAGTCGGAAGTTGTTTTGTGGGGAATCATTAAATTCATTTATTTATTCATGTTAAATATAAAGGTAGGTACTGTCAGTTACAAAAGTCTGTGAACGTTGATTAACGTTGTTATTTTTATGAAATTTTCCATACTATGTATTAATTGCTACAAAATTTTTTAAATTTTCAATATAGGGCCCACATAAAAAAGGTTGTAAACAACAACCCAGATAGCACAGAGACGTCTTAAAGATGTCTTTAAGACGTCTGTCGAAGACGTTCAGACGTCTATTAGACGTCTGAATATCCTACGAACGTCTTCCGAACGGCTTCTGAACGTCTCTGGAACGTCTTTGTGAAAAAAACTGTACGTCTTAAAGACGTCTTTAAGACGTCTCGAAACAGACGTATTCAAGACGTCCCGAAACAGACCCCTAGTAGCACAAAAATATTAGATAGATATGTTTGTCAAATATTGGAAAAATATTTTTTAAGCCACATTTTTTCTTATGAGAAAAATATTGAATTTGAATATTGTATACATGTACAAGAAATATAAATTGAATGTTTGTTATAACAAAAAAACTAAATAAATAAAAAAAAATAAATTAAAAGAATGTTTTTCAGCATATCCGCGAACATTAACATTTAATGCTTTATTTATTTATTTAACTTATTTATTTATTTATCTATTTATTTTGATGTATTACTTTTCTGTGCACTTCTTTGTTGATGGAATATTCCACTTTCCCTTCGAAAAGACCTTAAAAAATCACATTTAGAAATTTTTATGCAGTTGGCGGGATTCAAACTCGGGACTTGCCGTTTACTAGATGATGTGTTTCTGCGATTCCATTGCGAATATATATGTAATATATTCTAATAGTACTAAATTAACAATTTAGTTATTTAACTTTCCTAAATAAATAAACGTCTATTCGAAGGATGGAAAACTGCGTTATATTGTGTTGTGTGTGTACAGTTTGTAAAGCTTTTCTCTAGCAGTTTAAAATGACTGAAACGTCAAGAAATGAAACGTCTTAAAGGCGACTCGTAAAAGACGTCTTAAAGACGTCTTTTCAGGACGTAAGACGTTCAGACCAAAAATGGACGTAAAACAGCCGTCTTTAAGACGTCGAGTGCTATCTGGGAAGTAGTTTTTTTTTGCAATTCCGAGCAATTGCAATCCGGTGAACATTTTTTTCTCGCGTCGCGTAGTAAACTAATTGTTCTAACTTCTCAAAAAAAAAAAAAAATCCAAAACGAATGCTCCGATATTAAAAAAGTGATCGTCCTTTTATTATTTATTTTCCTCCTGAAACAATTGAATCGTTGGCAACGAATATCGCCTATTTTTGTAGTGGTTGTTTCGTAATAGGTGGCGCGTTTATGAAGAATTATTACTTTTTCCCTGCAAGTGAAAATTTACGAGCGAACCTGATAAATTCACGTATGCTGCTTCTTGTGAACGGTGACCGTCGCGGAAAATTCAAGCCGCGCGTTTACTTGGCCACGAGGCAACACGCGAATGCGAAATAAAAAATGGGAGAGATATTAAACAGAAGCTGCAGCGAAACGTTGACGTCTTCACCCGCAAAGGAGAATTATTCAAGAGGACGCACGTCCTGGAAGTGTAACAAGCCACTTCGGAGAAACTAATAGGACCGTGAACAAAGGGTCAACTCACTTGAACTGTGAGCAATGAATGAGAATGCATTTGCTCAGGACGATGCCACTGACTAATTGGCCGGTTATTACGTTCGAAACTTTCTGGATGGCTGTTCAGCTCCGTTTATTTAAATAAATAGGATCATCAATTTACGAAATGAAAATACGCAATAAATTCTCAATATCTGACAAGAAATCTGAAATCTAATGATGGCTTACAAACCGGGTCATTTGTATTTTGTGGTAAAAGATAATTAAATACGTCAATGTTTTGACTTGATGTCGCCCTGGATACGAGCACATTTAGTAAAATGAATCTTTATGAATCAGTCAAATGTTTAATTCCCGATAACAATTTAACAGTCATTTCATGTATTCGGGAGTGATATTTCCTAGAGAAAAATACTGAATAAAATACCAATTTATAATTTATATTTTCTAGAGATTTCAGGTATTCTAATTTCGATTTTATTTTGTTTTGTATTCGGTGTACAGTATAGTCTTGATCTGAGCCGAATCCTCGGGTCCGTGCTGTGACATAAATCGTGTAGGATAGCGCGAGTGAAGTATGTCCAAATATAAATAAAAACTGTTATGAGCCATTAAATATTTTTTCGCAATTCACCGTGCATCGTATTACATTTCAACGAAATTCTTTAAGGGCTAACAATAATATTAAAGTTGACATGATTAACAGCTGAAACGGCCTTAACCAGCTCCTAATAGTTTTTAGATTGACCATAATGTGAGAGTTCGTTGTTAATTGAGACGTAGGATGGGAACAGCTGTACTGCGAAAGCTCGATACCTTTTTCTTCGAGGGCTGACTGCAAGAGTAATTACCGTTAGTAATTACCATCATCATTTCGGGAGGTTAAATCCAGACAGAACTGCAGGGTCTGTTGAAATTACAATAAACGAACTTTCTTTCGGTTGAAAACACTTGTAAAGCAGAAAGCGAATTCGTTGCTTGAACAATCAGACGATGTAGGTACTTTTTAAACAAATATTCGTTCGGATAGTTCGCTAAATAATCAATTTAAACCAAGTTCACGAACGCTGCATAATTTGCCCTGTCTTGCACGTTAATTGGCAGACTCGCTGGAACACTTGAATCACTTTCATATTTTGTACCGACTAAAATTTACTGTTAAAACAATCTATATTTATTGTAATATAACAGATACTTTAACTTTATGCATTTCCAAGACACTTTGATGCAATGAATAATTAACAATAAAACTGTTTTGAACGATTTTCTAATGTTATTACTAGACATCGGATTTTATGCATTTATTATAAAAATGAGTAAGTGTAATTTAAAACAGTAAGAACGTTAGAAAAATTTAGAAATACTGTTACAATATTTTCAACCTATTAAACATATTAGGAAAGAAAATAAATTTCTATTTCATTCCAGTTTGTTGCAATTTTAGTAGAAAATTTTTATTTTGCATAAAGATCCGCTGTCTAGTTATTACTGTTTTAAATTACACTTAATCATTTTTGTGATAAATGCGCAAAGTCCGCAGTTTAATGATCATATATTATTAACATCAATATTATTATTTACAATATTGTTTCATCAATGATAATAATATACAAGTAATAACGCTCAATGGAAAGACTTATCGTTACATTTTTTAATGTAATTTAACGTTTGATAATATTTTAAGGAAGAAGCTCTATTAATCTCCTCAATTTAATTTAGTAAGAATCTGCGCGTGTTGTGCAGGAAGTGCTTCAACCGCTTAAAGGTTTCTGAAATTCCGTCGCGTTACACGCTGGCAAAGTTTCCCCCGATTGGCACAGTATATCGATGGATGGAGTTCCACGAGCGCCACATGTGTTACTAATTACGTCAGGCCAGTCGTTTCGCACGGATCGAATATGTAGAGAGATCCAAGACTATTCTTTGCCTCGCTGTTCGCCATCAGCTGCATCTTGATCTTATACAGGGTGGGTCACCTAACGTGGCCATTTCAACTACTTTCAAATATTCTTTCATTATATACAGTCGAGGGCAAAGTTAAGCGGACACCCCTTAAGGGGGGAGGGTCAAGTAAACAAGCGTTTCTTCTTGAATTTGTTTTGAAGAGAGCATAATATTTTTTTATTTACAAACAATTGTATGTTATTGTGTAGCATCTAGACAATCTATATCAATTTTGAGATTATAAAAATATTTATAAATAACTGAGCAGCAGCTGCTTGGATTTGGCTCCTCGAAAATGCGCTGTGCAACACACAGGTCGCTCTAATTATCTGAAATCACAAATCCAAAAGTTTTTCGTTAATATATAATAATACATACGCTTTGCATGAACCTACATTTAAAAAAAAAATTAAAAAATTACAAATTCTGCGCCACTTTGAAAAGAAGTCACAATTTTTTTCCGTAAAGAAATGGTTATAAACATTGTTAATTTCAATTTTTAAAAAAACTTTTAGGTTCATGCAAAGCGTATTATCGAAATATATATTATCGAAAAACTTTTGGATTTGTGATTTCAGATAATTAGAGCGACCTGTGTGTTGCACAGCGCATTTTCGAGGAGCCAAATCCAAGCAGCTGCTGCTCAGTTATTTATAAATATTTTTATAATCTCAAAATTGATATAGATTGTCTAGATGCTACACAATAACATACAATTGTTTGTAAATAAAAAAATATTATGCTCTCTTCAAAACAAATTCGAGAAGAAACGCTTGTTTACTTGACCCTCCCCCCTTAACGGCCCGGGATAGTCACGTGACTTTCTCAGAGTCAGCAGGTTCAATTTGTAGCCGGAGATATTTTCTAGTGCGCACTTCATCCAGAAAACTCGTCCAATGGCATAAAAATGCTTGGATTCCACGGCACGCACATCGTAAATTTTTGACCTACTTCTAACGCTTATATTACCAAATATCCGCATAATCTCGTCAGTTCATGACCAGCGCAATCTAGATTGAAACTTCCTCTTTCGAACAAGCCCTTTCCCAGCGAAAAATATCCTCATACAAGGACGAAAAGTTGAGTTGCACGTGAAATCATTTTTCGCCTATTTTTGTCGGTAACGTGGTCACTCTACCTTATCGCGAATCTACGGAGTCTTGGCTCTTAAAAATTAATAACATTCCAAAATTGAATCGAACAGCTTGAGGTGTTAAAAAGATCACTTCACTATGTAATATATCAAAAATTTAACGAAAAATCACCGTTGGCCGAAATTACGGAGGAAAAAGTAAAGGTTGTGATTTTTAACTTTTTTTATGTCAGGAACGAAAAAAGAAAATGTTACACAACCACAAAGGAGCCGAGGATGTTTCGCGGTCTAGCAAATAATAGTTCAGTATTTAGGACGATGTAAAGAGCGTGGTATTTAACAGATTCGTTCTCGTTGACGATCAGAGTCAAAGCACGTAGAACGATCCCGCAAGTTTGGAGAGGTGCGAAAGCGTCGTTTAAACTGAGCGAATTACATTCTCCGGAGGAAATTATATCAAGCAGGGTTGACTGTAATTACGGGAGAACTTTGTTCCATTAGTTGCAGTCTGATGGCTAATTCGCCGCAATTACCTGACAACCGAATCGCCCTTATTCCCGGAATGAACATCAGGTACAATGCGCAAACGGATGCGTACGCGGTTTTATCAACAGTTTATTTAGCCAATTTTATTCGTACATACAATCGATTACAAAAACATTCACACGTCAGTTCGAATTGTGAGCTTTACGCTTTGTACTCCGAACGAGCACAATGATAAACGAGAATGTATTCATACTATTGGATCATACTATTCGATTGTAATCTATCACACTCTAACTTCATACACTTTGATTGTAGGTGATATAAATTTGTCCGGTTGCAAATATAAATATATTATTTTAATGATTTAGTTGTGACTCGTTGCAAGTACAGGCAACTGCAATTAAGTAAAACCTATTTGTAGTCACTAATTTTATAATTTATTGATTATGATCAACCAAACCAATCAAAAGCAAGCCTTAACCACCTAGTGCATGGATTGGGTCTGTGCGGACCCATGATGAAAGTTGTAGTTTATTCAACTTCCTGAGTAACTTAAATTCGGTTTCTTTTTCTGCAATACAGTGACGTCTCTATATATGTCGCCAAGGCCTGGATGATAAATGTCTCGAAATTATCCCCACTACCGCATACCCCGTGAGGAGCCACGAAGCTCGAGAGGAAACATAACACGGATCGGATATGTCTCCTGTACGATACATGACGCTGGCAAGACCCGTGTTGTTGACATATATCGTGAATTCACTGTAGCACTTTGTGGAAAAACGACAACCTCGTTACAACCAGAGAGCACAATATTTATTAATGAAAATGCAGGTGAAAGATTTTCTATCTGGTCAATTTTTCAATTTGTTCGATCGATTCATATTCCTCTAACGCGCTTACATTAATATTCAATATTCTAAATTCATCGATCCCGTATAAACCGACAAACCACGCGTGAGAAAGCAATCGTTTCCAAACTAAGAACCGCTGACCTAAATGTCGCCGGCCATTTCTTGTCATCCGCTCTCGAACCTCTTTTTCGACGTACAGTGAGTAACGAAAGTATTCGAACGCCCTTTAAATCAGTATATCTTTTTTTTTAAAGTGAATCAAACGACCTGACTTTTTTAAGGAGTTAGAAGAATTGGTTTTCCAAATGATGTGTAAAAAAGATTTTGAAAAAATTGCAATTGGTAAGAATTACATGAGAAAATAAAAATGGCACTTTTCACAACTTTTTTATTTGAACCTGTAGTGAAAATTTTAAATATGCGTTTTGTAGATATATGTTAGTTATATACATACTGAAAATTTCATTGAAATCGGTTAACGTTGTCATGAGATACAAACGTTTAATGATGATTACATAAGGGCGAAATTCCCTGGCAAGATCAAAAATCTGCGACTTTCACCCTTAAACTCTCATTTTGAAATGTTTGTAGTTTATTGCAACGTTGACCGATTTCGATGAAATTTTCAGTACGTGTATAACTAACAGAGATCTACAAAACGCATATTTTAAATTTTCATTACAGGCTCAAATAAAAAAGTTGTGTAAAGTGCCATTTTTATTTTCTCATGTAATTCTTACCAATTGTAATTTTTTCAAAATCTTTTTAACACATCATTTGGAAAACCAATTCTTCTAACTCCTCAAAAAAGTCAGGTCGTTTGATTCACTTAAAAAAAAAGTTATACTGATTTAAAGGGCGTTCGAATACTTTCGTTACTCACTGTATGTCAAAGAAGGCTGAGCGAAATGAGTCGGCGACACACACGTGCTCTTTCTTGATTAGCGTCTAGACGAGCTGCATACGCATAACCATACATTCCATTCGGATATGTGTGTCTGCGAGTTGCACGCGCGCGCGCAAATTGCCGCAACCTTTTGTTGTCTACGAGCTAGCACTAACGACCGCGACTCGCGCCTTTTTCCATAGCTCTCGAGTCCCTCCTTTTCACCCAATCAATTGCAATAGACGCAGCCGACCGTAGATAACGAAAATATGCGATTGGCGCTTGTACTGTTCACGTAGAGTGGGTCTGGAAAATATTCGGAAATCTGCGTTCTCCGTTTTCTGAACTGTTATGCATTGGGGCATTATCCCATTGATACATGAAATTTGATGTCTTCAACGAGTAAAAGATAACAAATGATTTTTGAGTATTTCAACGCACTCTGAACTATTTTTTTTTTTTTCAAGAAAGCAAAACCAATTCAAGTTTGCTACCGGAGCAAAATGAAACCCTACACCGTAAGTGACCCTTCACCGAAATTACGTTTCCAAACATGTACTTTGATTCTCTTTAAAGGTCCCTCCAGTGTGAATTAAAAAATTCAATAAGGGAGAGTTGCCGAATGCGTACCACTTAATTTCGAAGGCAGTTTATATATTCTTTAGTAGGAATTTGAGGAAAAATTATGTTTTGCATCTATGTATTAACTATCGAAGTTGCAATTTAATATGATTTTTTAAATATTTATTGATAGATCACTGTGATATGAACACTTTTATAAGATCATGCAAACAGTACGATTTAGGCAACCGGTATCCTAAATGGTACCAGCCGGTTTCCAAAATCGTACCTCATGTGTTGGATTAAAAAGATACAAAAAAATCATAAGAGAAACTGTATTTTGCGTTTAATTTCAGTTTAATATACAATACAACATAAAAATAAAATGAAATATTACATTACTTAACTTAAATACAACTAGGACAATAATAAATATTGTCCTTTTTCAAAACTCCTCCACAAGCTTCATGTACCCACTTTTGGCACTTTAAGCATTGGATCATGTCTTCTAAATAAGAATTATTGCAAAGAAAACAGAACCAATCGTTTTCATTCTCCACTTCTACGAGAACTGGAGCAGCGGTGCTGGTTGAAGGCGTGAAATCAATTTTTCTTTGTTTCATTTGTTTTGTTTTCATTGCAACTAATTCCTTTTTATAGGGGCTACTGTAAGCTACTTTCCCATGCTAAAAAAAATTTGAAATATTGTAAATCGTTTATTTTCGCGGTAAAATTTGAATAACAGTATCTTAAATCGTACTGGTACGATTTAGGAAACCACAGTGTGGTACGATTTAGGAAAAAGACGTCCCGCTAAATAATTGAAGCTAACCTTTAAAACATTCCCAGATAGCACTGGACGGCTTAAAGACGTCTGTTTTACGTCCATTTTTGGTCTGAACGTCTTACGTCCTGAAAAGACGTCTTTAAGACGTCTTAAAGACGTCTCGTAAAAGACGTCGTTTTTACGTCTCATTTCAGACGTCTTTAAGACGTCTTTTACGAGTCGTCTTTAAGACGTTTCATTTCTTGACTTTTCAGTCATTCTAAACTGCTAGAGAAAAGCTTTACAAACTGTACACACGCAACACAATATAACGCAGTTTTCCATCCTTCGAATAGACGTTTATTTATTTAGGAAAGTTAAATAACTAAATTGTTAATTTAGTACTATTATAATATATTACATATATATTCGCAATAGAATTTAGCAATAAATATTGTTTAATAATAAAACTATACATTATATATCACAAATCCAAAATCCAAAATAATATATCAAAATAAATAGATAAATAAATAAATAAGTTAAATAAATAAATAAAGCATAAAATGTTAATGTTCGCGGATATGCTGAAAAACATTCTTTTAATTTATTTTTTTTATTTATAAATAAATAAATAAATAAAGCATAAAATGTTAATGTGCGCGGATATGTTGAAAAACATTCTTTTAATTTATTTTTTTTTATTTATTTAATTTTTTTGTTATATCAAACATTCAATTTATATTTCTTGTACATGTATACAATATTCAAATTCAATATTTTTCTCACAAGAAAAAATGTGGCTTAAAAAATATTTTTCCAATATTTGACAAACATATCTATCTAATATTTTTGTGGTTCTAGGGGTCTGTTTCGGGACGTCTTGAATACGTCTGTTCGAGACGTCTTAAAGACGTCTAACGGACGTCTTAAAGACGTCTTTAAGACGTACAGTTTTTTCACAAAGACGTTCCAGAGACGTTCAGAAGCCGTTCGGAAGCCGTTCGTAGGACATTCAGACGTCTAATAGACGTCTGAACGTCTTTGACAGACGTCTTAAAGACGTCTTTAAGACGTCTCTGTGCTATCTGGGTTATCAGCACGTTTTATAAACTAAATAGAAATAAATAATATAACATAGCTAGTTTTAAAAATATATAAGACTACCTCAGAAACTGTAGATTTATATTTAATTCAGCCGATTAAAATCGTTTAAAATTGACACCAGCCTTGCCTGATTTCTTTGTGCTTCTGTCATTCACAAAACAACACTTCATGCGAATGACTTTTTGGTCCTAATTTATCGACATAAATAAAAGTTCATATCTTTACCACCAAGAGGCATCAAAATGCATTAATTTTTAAATAAAGGAGGTGGTACGATTTAGGTGACCAGTACGCATTTGGCAACTCTCCCCTACATACTAGAAACATGTTGTTGACATATATCGAGAATTCATTGCACTGCTCAATGGGCAGCCACGAAACGTAAGTTGATAGTCGGTAGTTCAGTGTGGACGTGGCATTAGATTTCGACAGAGAGCACCGATGGTATTCAACTGGGCGAATATGATCCTCCGCGACAATACGCTTGACACGCGTGTTGCGCGTATTGACCACGCACGTTTACAAAGGGCACGGGAGCGTGTGTCACATCTTGACACACAGTCGGAGTATTCTGTGTACGCGCCGGCGCTTCCTGCAGTTAACGACCTCGATTGCATATAAATGCCTGGCTTAATGATTTCGTAGTAAGGCCGAAGGCCCCGCCTAATAAAACCCACACTCTCTCTCCTGGCGTGTACCAAGGTTCGCGACACCTATTAAGGCTGTTTCACACTATCGGCCGTTAACTACAACGCGGCAACACGTCGCAACGGTGCAACGCGACGGCCGATGCACCGATGCACCGATGCACGGTGGTCGACAAGTACAAAAACTGGAACGAAAGTAACAAAAAAAAAAAAATGATTCTAGAAATCAAAAATTGTTGTATAATTTGATTCATTAATATTTCATACAGTCGGTGTACAAAGTATTAGCACACCTTTGAGAAAAAACCTCTGTTTCTGTATGGTTCAGCAGAGGAACTATAATTTATATATAATAATATAGGAATTGTTGAACGTCGTCAATCAGATAGCTGCTCACAGTGCTTAATCTTACGCTTAAGGTGGTTATTTATAAGCAAATGGAACTATTGTCATGCAATTATTCGAGAACATTTACATAAGCAGTAATTTATCCTTCGATCCAGAAAAGGAACGATTTATAAAAGCAGACGGTGACGACATTGAATGAATTTTCGTTGCCCGTTTGATTATTGAATTCATACATAATAATTTTTGCTGGCACTTTTCCGTCATGCGAATAACACGAAGATTATTGGCTTTACGTACAGTTTTATTCTTCTCTTAATCCACGATCAAAAATTTTATAAGTAGACTGCGGATTTTTATGCAAAAGCAAAATTTTCTGCATAGATTGCAGGAATCAGTAATCAAATGGAAATTTCTTAGATAATTCTATAAATTAATAAATAAAATATTTGTATATTAAGGTTTAATTTTAACCCTTAACACTCGAATGGCGACTGTAAGGCGTCACTAAAAATTGCTGTATCATTATTAGAAATATTTTTTACATTATTAAATTTGTTTGCGTTTAATAAATTACTAAACATTTCGGTATTGCACGAGTAAATTGCACCATTTTCGTATGCATAACACGAAAAAAAAAAAAAGAAATACATAGAAGGGAAATATTCTAGATTGGAAGAAATCTTTCATTTTGGAGTTAAAATAGCTTCAAGTGCAAAGGGTTAATTCTCTATGTGTGTTGATGCAGAGGTTAGAAAAATATTTATTGCGGCAGGAACAAAGGCGGCAACCTTCTTTGTTCCCCCTTTTTATTTCCGTAAACGATACCTTTCGCATGAATGCGTCCTAGCTAAATTGTTTGCGGAGGCTACTGAAACGCGAACTTTGTTGCCGGCACCTCAATTAAGCCGCCTACCTGTGTTGGCCATCTACCTGAAGCGCTCTTACTTAAGTGGCCAAAAAAGGGTCAAGACGGAGTCGTCGCTTCTGAATTAAGACACCTGGATACCCAAAAGCGCTACTGTTTCGCACGCCACTGTTTTTATGAGGATTGCTATATTCGTCCCACGAGCCGTGCAGTTATGCTCAGAAAAGCCTTCGTTTGTTCGAGGCGAGTGAAGCCGAAAAATACAGCCCGCGATAAAACGATAGGGCACCTCATAAATCTAATGTTATCATAATTTGTACGTAATAAACTCGCCCGATCGTGATACTCTAAGTTCTTTATATTGTAGGGTAATACTAATTTTACTACTGCGGGAAACAAAAAGTGAGAATTTATAATGCGAAAAGTGTGATATCAGAACAGTTATTTATTTATTTAACCCCTTGCACTACTATTTATTTTGTGATAATAATGATCAGAAATTCTTCATCGTTCAGAATTTCATAGAAAAAAAATGATAGTTTATATTTATTGTATGTCTACATTTTCCTCAAAGGATATATATCAATTACAAAAAAATAGATTTTTATTTCGATTTAAAGGAAATTAATAACGTTCACATTTATTAGACTCTATCCAGAATCTTCATGACGAGTCTGGCTCGTTATTGTAGGGCAAGGGGTTAACAGTTAAACTGGATAATATAATTATGTTATATTATTAATAGTTCCTGCAAGAGGAACAGGGGCCTACAGGGGCCTACAAGGGCCCTAATAGTTTACTTAAGGATTACACAAAATTCATTTGGTTTTCTATGTAATGTGTGATACAGACTCTTATATTAATTTTTAAAAATTAATTTTTAAATATGGATAAATAATTTAGTCACTTGTATACGAGTAATGGAGTAGTCAAAGTGTTATAACTAATATTGTGAATATTGATTATACACAAGTAATATCAAGTAAGCAGAAAGCCAAGGAATCACAGAACAGACGATCGCTGTTGAATCACTTGAACAACGTTCCTTTTAATTAATTCAGATAAGAGATTGTCTTCTACGATCCAGTGCACCACTGATCAAAGAAGGACAGAGGTAGTCAGGGAAGCTTCTACAAAAGTTTCACCCCTTGACGCCGGCGGTTGCCTTATCGCTACTATTCCATGACCCTAGATAAACGGGATACAGTTACATTTTGTGATTTTTATCGTTATGATTTATTACTCTTTAAATCCAGCGTTCCATTCCACATTAACGGTCCTGCGTGACTCGTGTCAAATTAAATGCCACTTCAGTTCATGTTAAATAATGTATGAAAATGAGTGTTTGCATGAAGATCGAGCTAGCAATTTCTAAAAAACGGTGCGAAGAAATTTGAGGAACGAGAAAAACGCGTCTCTTTTGAACTTTACGAACGATTTTAAGATAAACGGGCAGATATTTGTGGCACTTATCCTAATCTGCTATACCAGGGTTACAAAGAGGACGTTCCGCTTCACGGAACAGATCATAAAGTGGCTCCTTTTCTTCTCTTTGAAAATTTTTTACGACTTTCCCGCAAAAGACAGAATGTCGGCGCCTGTGACCATTTGGTATCCGCTTTAAAAAGGCTTCATCCAACTTCTCATCTACCTCCGGTTAACGTAAGTTATTAATTATGTACACTGTGTTTAGTAAACAGATCATAGTAATAATCAGTCATAAAGATACACGGTGAACTGCACACACACACCTTCTATGCCAGAATAACTTTTTTGAAAGTGGATCAAACGTGAGTTTTTGGCCGAAACTAGAATTAGTACAAAAAAGAAAATGTGTTTTGTTACAGCGAAAATAGTAAAATACAAACGATTAAAAATTGTGAGAATAGTGCCAAACGGATATTTCATAAAACAATAAGGTATAAATACGTGAACCAGTCATCGAGAAAACTATTTCTATATTAATTTAAGACCAAAAATAAAGACCTCAGATTATTCTGATTTGAAGTATGTTTGATCATTTATGGGAGCCACTGTACATATCCACTTATTACGTGGTAATTACATTATAGTTTATCATTATACAATTGTATGTATATTATGCGTTATTTATTACAAATTTGACCACAAATGTTATAGCTAGCATGTAGGTAAATAAAAAAATCTTTTACTTCATTTGTTTTATTTTGAGAAAACTATAAAATCGAGTCTAGAGTTTTAAGAAAATATTCGTACGCGCTGTGAACCACGCAAAACGATTTCTGATTTGTTCTCGACCTGGAACGGGCATTTGTCCCACTGTACGACCCGGCTGTCAAAGTTCAAGCTTGGTGGTTAACAAGTTCGGATTACGGTGAGGATTGTTTTCAGGGAAAGAACGGAATGGTATCACATGGAGGAGGGTTGTGACGACGCAGGCGCCACGTCTGAAAGCACGCAGTCAATATACGTGCCTTTTGCACGCGAAATCGACCGTGGTTCTTAGTCATCCCGCCACACATCTGCAAACCGGCTCTGTTTGTGACACACGCATGAAATAATGCCAGGTTTACGCTCCTCGAGTCGCTCTCGTATACGAGATGCTGGAACACACCGTCCAATATTAAATCCACGCTTGCGAGAGCAACGGACAAACTTGAGCACACGATATTCCAGATAATGACTACCTCTTTGCATTATTGATCAGCGTTCCATTACTGGAAACCATGTCTTCAATTATTTTCTTACATGGTAAACGAGTTAGTTCAAAACCGTTCTGATATATAGAGCAATTTATTTTTTGAACGTTTCAAACGAAATTTTTGATGCATGTCTTTAACAACACATAATATTAAGAGCCAAAACTCCATAGATTCGCGATAAGGTAGAGTGACCACGTTACCGACAAAAATAGGCAAAAAATGGTTTTCCGTGCAACTCAACTTTTCGCCCTTATATGTATAAGAATATTTTTCGCTGGGAAAGGACTCGTTCGAAAGAGGAAGGTTCAATCCAGCGCGCGCTGGTCATCAGCTGACTAGATTATGCGGTTATTTGGTAATACAAGCGTTAGAAGTAGGCCAAAAATTATATATGTCCCAAATATCTAGTCGATAAAAGTCTCAGAACTATTCCTACTGAGGGGCCCTAATCCTCGAATGACCTCGGTCGCCGAGGAGTGTAAACACAACACGGGTCGGCTATATCGGTGTGAGACCAGGAGACCACTACCAATCCAATAACAAAACTTCTTTATTTTTAATTATTTTTTATCGAACGCTTATTATGCTAAACTATCATTTCCTTCAGAACACGTTCTGAAGAAGTATAGAATTTGAAAAAGATTTTTAAATCTATAAAAATTTCGCAAGAACAAGTGTCTTCTGAATAATAATTTTTTACTTTTTATTTGTAATAATTGTTTAATTTACGAAACGGTAGAACCTAGATTATCCGACTAATCGGTGAAACACAATTGTTGGGAGAATAGGACAGTTATTTAGTGATTCAATAAATCTCAGCAGAGATTCTCTAGTGATTCAATAAGTCGAAGCAGAAATATTTCTCGGAGTTATAAAAATTAAATGGCTTTTATAATACGAGACTGTCGTGAGAATTTTCACGTTCAAAGTCACGCTCGGATCATCGTACGACACTACGTCATTTTTCTACCCGTCGTACAAGTTTGAAGCAGACTACCGATTGTAGAATCGGTACGAAGTCACGCTCGTATCATCGTAAGACAGTATGTCATTTTTCTACTCATCCGAGAAATTAAGGACTATCACGTAGACGCCGATGCACAAAGAAGAGTAAAACGTGACCAATCGTAAGAAAAGCTGAATGATCTGCTTAAGCTTCGTCATACGTTGGTACGTGGTTTATCGAGTAGTAAAGAAATGGTGATACATCGTATGCTATCATTTGTTTTGGAAAATGTACATCACATGTACATAGCATGTAGGAGGAATCATAGTGTAGCAAGTCATTTGTTGACAGAATATGATGATTACAACAGTGCTTACTTTACCCAATAAGTTACATTTAGGGAAACGTTATGTTCGTTTAAAGTTACTCTTATGAAGAATCTGCAATAATGATACATTCTCTACATTTAAAAATAATGTAAATGAGTAAAATAAGTAATACGAGTAAAAACAAGTTAATTTGTTTTTTAGATCCAGAATTATTCAAATACAGTAATAAAGCTGGCCGCAACTACAACATGATGCCATATTTCATGGGCGACAATCAAATAGCAAAAATTGATTTTCAAGTTCAGTGAGAAAATTGAAGAGCTCAGTGAATGTATGTACATATCATATGTACAAATTTCTTTTTCATTTCACGTTCTATATATTGGGTTGGCAACTAAGTAATTGCCGATTTGTTCAATGAAATAAAAGAGTTTTTTTTTTACTTGGAATGAACTTTAATCTATGATGTATTTTCCATTTTGTTCGATGACCTTTTGCCATCTTTCTGTCAACTTGAAAATTACACGCTCGTAGAAAGTCTGATCCTTTTCGGCCAAAAACTGAGTTAAGTGACATTTTACAGCGTCATCATTATTGAAAGTTTTACCACGAAGGGACCCAGATAGCACTCGACGTCTTAAAGACGTCTGTTTTACGTCCATTTTTGGTCTGAACGTCTTACGTCCTGAAAAGACGTCTTTAAGACCTCTCATTTCAGACGTCTTTAAGACGTCTTTTACGAGACGTCTTTAAGACGTTTCATTTCTTGACGTTTCAGTCATTGAAAACTGCTAGAGAAAAGCTTTACAAACTGTGATTATCAAACTGAATATTCCATCAACAAAGAAGTGCACAGAAAAGTAATACATTAAAATAAATAGATAAATAAATAAATAAGTTAAATAAATAAATAAAGCATAAAATGTTAATGTTCGCGGATATGCTGAAAAACATTCTTTTAATTTAATTTTTATTTATAAATTAATTAATTAATTAATTAAATAAATAAATAAAGCATAAAATGTTAATGTTCGCGGATATGCTGAAAAACATTCTTTTAATTTATTTTTTTTATTTATAAATAAATAAATAAAGCATAAAATGTTAATGTTCGCGGATATGCTGAAAAACATTCTTTTAATTTATTTTTTTTTATTTATTTAGTTTTTTTGTTATAACAAACATTCAATTTATATTTCTTGTACATGTATACAATATTCAAATTCAATATTTTTCTCATAAGAAAAAATGTGGCTTAAAAAATATTTTTCAATATTTGACAAACATATCTATCTAATATTTTTGTGCTACTAGGGGTCTGTTTCGGGACGTCTTGAATACGTCTGTTTCGAGACGTCTGTTCGAGACGTCTTTAAGACGTACAGTTTTTTCACAAAGACGTTCCAGAGACGTTCAGAAGCCGTTGGGAAGCCGTTCGGAAGACGTTCGTAGGACATTCAGACGTCTAATAGACGTCTGAACGTCTTCGACAGACGTCTTAAAGACGTATTTAAGACGTCTCTGTGCTATCTGGGGAGTTGTCGTTGAATTGATGTTACACCCACCATATAGCCCTGATCTCGCGTCTTCGGATTACCACTTATTTCGATCCCTGGACAACTCCCTTCGTGGTAAAACTTTCAATAATGATGATGCTGTAAAATGTCACTTAACTCAGTTTTTGGCCGAAAAGGATCAGACTTTCTACGAGCGTGGAATTTTCAAGTTGACAGAAAGATGGCAAAAGGTCATCGAACAAAATGGAAAATACATCATAAATTAAAGTTCATTCCAAGTAAAAAAAAACTCTTTTATTTCATTGAACAAATCGGCAATTACTTAGTTGCCAACCAAATATTTACATCAGAGCCTAACACGTTCTTCCCCCCAGAAATCTTAATGTTTTCAAAACCTTCATTTTTTTTCATTTATACAAAATATCAGTTCCTGTTATAAGAACGAAGGAAGGATGGCGAAGGGGAGGATATTGGTGAACTCACGGATGGATTAGTGAGTCCCACAGTGTACTGGGCGATGGTCCAAATGCACTATGCTATAATGCCCAAATGCTATAAAAAAAAAAAGAAAAAGGAAAGACCCTAAACAGATCGACTCACCACTTTGTCGTCCGCGTAAATGGTCGAGGACCGCGGTGCTCCCGTAGCCAGCACAGAGAACAGCACCATCAGCACCGTCTGCGATAGCATCATCTTGCGACCACCAATATTTTCGTCGTGGCAAAATTCGATTCACCGACTTTCACTTGCACGAGATGCGAACAAGAGCACCACTATTCACTAGCGAACAGTCACCCGAGCCGAGCCGAGCCGAGCCGCGCGGCCGACAGCCAACGGGTGTCGCGAAAAAACGCACGATATATTCTCAGAGAACGCACACTACGAGGATGGTCACCGAGGTTCACAGTATAAAAAAGACGCACACACGTTTTACAGCTAGAATAAAAATCGCGGGAACGAAAATATATATATATTTATATAATATACATATACGCGTCGAGGCTTAATTCGATGAGGCACACTATTCTCTCTCCCTGTTTCTTGTTTACGAGGCACGCGGCACGAGGAACTGCTGAAACTGACTATACGACAGTGCCGTACGGTTTGCTGTAAAGCGAACGGGAAGACGGCACACGGGGCTTAATAGCAGCATCAATGGCAGTGATAGACAAAATAGGATGAATGGGAACGTCGTTGACACTACTTTCTCGGGAAGTTTACGGATTACTTCGTCAGTTGTATCGCTTTAGGCACGCTCTTCCCTCCCCCTATCCTCTGACACGCACGATCCCACCTCTTCCTCCTCTTCTTCCTCTTCTCTAGGGTATCGCTCGTTCCACCCTTCTTCCGCTCGCGCTTTCTTCTCGCGAACCTGCCGACTTCTGTCAACTCGGCGCTCCTTCGTCGCCGACGCCGATGACGACGGATTCCCAGCTCGTGTTTTCTTCCGTGTTCGGACTTCCCAGCGGTTGCCACATCCATCCGCCGACCTGCACCAATGACGACAACATGGACAGTGAATAACTTGCAGAGATAACTGTTACATCCTATACATACGCGGAAACAGTACGTCGAAAATCATGGGAGAGGAACAACTTCCAGCGTATCTTACTGGCAACACCGTAGCCCATGTCAATCCTTTTGTGTATTGACATTATTTTTCCAGAAACCGAGTTGACCGTCAGTTTTTCTACATGGAACGATATATGTATGTCGTTCAAGGTTATACGAGAGCGTTGGTCAAAACGAACTCACTCGTATGTAACACAATCGCTTCCAAGGTCGGAAATAAGAGAAACATGTTAACCCTTTGCACTCCGAACCATTCTGGCAGAAATTTACAAAATCCTCGTATTATTTAGTATAATTTTGGAACCAAGTAACGCATTATAATGATATTGGACTTATATGAATTGGTTGACATCGAGGAATATATATTTGCAAAAAAAATCAATATTTCATTTAAAGTTGCGCTGGAATAAATGAATTCCCCGTAATCGCTAATAAACTTTAATGTTCCCTGAGAGGGGACAGCGGAGTGCAAAGGGTTAATATATTGTTATAGTATAGACGAGAGAAGAGTGGAAAGAATTTTTATGAAAGTTCTTCTGCTTCTTTAAGTTGAAAGGTTGTACCGAGGTCACGGAAAGAAAAGGAAACCGGATTTTTATATTATCTAGGCAATGTATACAGGGAGTTTCCTGGTTGACGTCTTCGAGGAAAGGGAAATCCCAGATCTGAAAATTTTCCAAGAACGTTCGCCGCACGTCTGATGTCATGACCCGCGAATGCGAGTCACGTTTCGGAAGAAAAATGCAGTGAAAAGATAGGTCCCCTTACACATCGCTTATGTCTCTAATAAATAAAGCATTGCAGGTGTGAATATTGTATTATCAATATGAGTAAATAGAACTGTAAATAAGAACTGCTAATAAGAATTTTATATTACTTTATAAAAATAACAAGAGTGACAGAAATACGATAACAGTTTTAAGATGTAACAAACTATACAACTATAGAACTATTTTAATTTTTTATAGAAGAGAAATTATTTAGAGGTCAAAGTTGAAACTACTTGCGAGGGGAAACATTATTTTAGAAACTAAGTAATAGTTTGCTAGACGTTGTAGTTCGTCTTAGTAAGGTACAAGCTACTTTGCTAACAAGTTTACTCTTGAATTTCACATTAGCAATGCAAATTCAAGGTTTACTCATTTAGTCGATGTGTCATATTTGTGGTAATATCTATTTTACATTTTTCCCTATTCCCACATTCTGTACAAAAAAAAGAATCTAATAGTGCATTTAATAAGGCACTTTAGTAATTCTATACTCAAGAATAGTCTATACTCAATATAATATACTCATTCTATACTCAATTATATACTCTACTAAAGAAACTTATTCAAGAAAGGCAAACCACAACAAATCAATCTCGATTTTTCACAATTAATGAACAAAAGATACATTACGAAATGCGAATTAATTACCTCGTTGTAATTTTTAAGTTTGAACGCTATAGCACCATCACAGGCTTTTCATACATTTACTTTTCTCTTCTTCTTACATTACTCGAAAAGCGTAGATTAACATGCTCGCAATCAGGCGGTCAATGATAACCACTGATAACTATGTTGAGCTTTTCGTTCAGGGCATGCCCGAAATAATCATATCAGGAGCCATAATTCACTGTAAAATATACAACAGTAAAATTTGATGCCACAATTTCTCATTTTCGAATAAAGCATAAAATTAACATTATTCGAAAATGAGAAATTGTAGCGTCAAATTTTACTGTGTTTTTTTTTCTTTTTTACTGAAAAGCATAAAATTAATGTTTCATCGCAAATCTTCATACAGGTAATGATTCAGTGAAATTAGAATCCAGAAAAAATTTCAAATTTTATTAGCGAGCCACTAGATTCCAAGTAAAATAATTAATTCATTAAATGATATTAAACCGTTAAGTTTATGCGATTTTAAAATACCACATGTACTATAATTGTACACAACTTTCAATCAAACCTAATAAACGATGATTTCAGAGAAATTATTTCTTCTTAACGAATACGTGCGAATGCTTCGGTCGACCCAGTGTAGGTACGATCGAGTCGGAGATTAAAAGTTAAGATTCACGGTCGTCGAAGATCTTGATTGGCTTAATGTGACAGGCGTGAAACATTGGAGCCAGTAAACTGGAAAAACGATACAACCCCAGCCAATGAACCGAGTCGACGGTTAAAGGTAAAAGAAAGAAAAACCGATCGGCGTGTGCAGGCTCGGTGGCGATCAATGAAATGTAAATGAAGCTGACAAAAAGAATGGTCGGGCTACGTCAAAGAAAAACGGAAGCCTCCGGCCAGGAGATGCCGGATACCGGAAGATAATCAAACTCGACCAAAGGAATGAAAATCGTTATCTCCAGGAACGTGCCAACTCGGCTTGACCTCGTTCCTTGTGTCGATAACCGGAATTTTTTTCCTCTCTAATATGGTACATCGCTGTTGGCACGAAACCCCCGCGATCTACGGCCATAGTACAATAAAATGCGATACGGTTATATCGCAAACTCATTTTACAACCTAACGCGGTATTCTAGCGTAACTGGTCTGAAAAAAAAACAGGTTTTTGCGTACGCCGAAAGTGCAATATTCTAAAAACATTATAACATTAAATTATAACTCGTTCAGCATGACGCATCAAAGACCGGCAACATTGTACGGTTCAAACTCCAAACTGCTATGTTAATGGCAAAGGCGTTAATCAAATGAAATTGTCACAGTTTCTGGGATATCCAGAAATAACCGAATTTCATTCCACACGCCCCGAGCTCTAAACCGAAATAGCAAAGATTAGAAACAGGAGGGTAATTAGGCAATGCTCCAACTAAATTGAATGCCACGCGAATTTTGCGAGTCTCGCGTATCGCTTATTTCATCCGTAATAGAGGTAACTGTTATTAATAACAGTTCTTCGGTATTCCACGGTGTGGCATTTATATTATCCGATTATCTAGCTAATTACAATATTAATATAACAATATAATTATATAGCCCCGGTTACGGAAGGCTTTCACGGCGTCCAATTTATTAAAAGAGGACGCCATTTTATACATACAAGATATGCATAGAGTGGCCTCACTAAGTGGTCTATAAAACTTCTTTGGAAAAGTATTTTTAAAGTTCTATACTTTAATACTTTTATACTTTCTATACTTTTAATGAGAATCGATTTCTTAACCGGATACATACTTAAATATTTCTTAATCATCGAAAATTTTTATGTTCTCACCATAGAATCAATTTAGACTTGAGGCGCGTGAAACAACGAAGTGCAACATCGCCGAACATCGCAGGAAATTTTAAATAGATTGCGGATCTTTATACGAATTAAAAATGGTTCGGGGCGATTGTGGAAAACTGAACCCAAGTGGAAAATATATTTTCTCTTTCAACACTAAACCTACCACGGTCAAAATGACTAATGAATATTACCGAATTGACTTCTTTATTTGAGCACATATTATAATGAAAATCGTACAAAGTTTAAGTATTGGGTTGGCAACTAAGTAATTGCCGATTTGTTCAATGAAATAAAAGAGTTTTTTGTTTTACTTGGAATGAACTTTAATCTATGATGTATTTTCCATTTTGTTCGATGACCTTTTGCCATCTTTCTGACAACTTGAAAATTCCACGCTCGTAGAAAGTCTGATCCTTTTCGGCCAAAAACTGAGTCAAGTTATAGTTTCATCTATAACTGAAATCGGCAATTACTTAGTTGCCAACCCAATATATTCAATCTTCTCCCCTCTGTAAGACGTTTCATTTTTATATATTTTGTGCTTGGTAGGTTTACTGTTAATCATCTTGAAAAACAGTCGAAATATAACAATATCTTTAGATTCTTTCGATGTCTTTTCATTTTCATTGTAAATTTGCACAAAATCCGCAGCCTAGACAAAAGGGATAAGCGATTCCGCGGCGTCAGCCGCCGCACAGTAGGGTATTTTGCCAGTTTAGCGCGCCAAAACTATTACGACGTTATTAGTAATGTGAAGGTCATAATATTATATATCGTTGAATTCGTCTTAATACCAGCTACAACATTATCAAATCAAAAATACAGTTTAATGTTTAAAAAATCGAAGCGATCTTGTTTTTTTTCTTTTAAACAAATTTTTTTTTATGTTCTTTGTATTGAAATTTATACGTTTATTAATACTGTTAAACTTTTATTTGAAACATTTTTTTGTCAGATTTAGAGAAATTTCTATTACAAAACCCCATTTGGCCAAAACCCCATTTAACAAAAAGTTAAATTTCTCCATGTGTGGCACTCTGTTGCACCTAAACTCTTCAGGATTCTGTAAAGCAATGTCTACTGAATAACCTCAAAAAAAATTAGAGAGGTGTTTTGCGGAGAAAAAAAGTTATTACATAATACATTTTAACTTTCTGAAAAAAAATTGTACCATTTTCGATTGTTTATTCTATCAAAACCACCGAAGCGTTTAGAACAAAAAGCTATAAAATTACTTTATATACCTTCCTTTACATCCTGGAAATGTTTTTATCCCGATTCCATAAACCAAACTTGTGAAAAGAATCATTTCTTTAACACATGTTTTTCGACCCTTCTCTTGGTCACGAGAATATGTCACTTTCAAGTGTCTATATGTTACTAAATAGTACTATTTATAGAAAAATATTATTGTATATTACTCGCATACATATTCAGGTACACGAGAAAAAAGTTTCAGTCATTTTGAACAAACTAAAAATTTTACTTTTGGCGCGCTAAACTGGCCAAATACCCCACTGTGCGCCGATATGACCGATGTTCAACGTGTTAACCTAGAGGGGTGTGTGTAAGATCAGCGGATAAATTGTGTACGCGTCAGCATAGTCACCTACTTTTCAAATCGGCGGTCGGTAGGACAGTTGCACAGTCGTGGGAAGAAAACCGTTGCACATTTTCCGTCCGACGTGACGCGTTTGCAGCAGCGCAGCACCTTGTTGAACCATGTTCACCGATGATTCTGCGATCTCGAGACGGTTCGAGGACGATCGAAGGATGTCGATCGCATTTGCGTTTCTACGATCGCGCAGCTCCGCAATTGGTCCCTGTTGTTACGTGTATCTCTCTTTCTCTTTCTCTTTCTCTCTCTCTCTCTCTCTCTCTCTCTTCCCTTTCTTTTTCTTCAGGTTCCTCTCACCGGTTCCCTTTTCGCGATCCTTGGCCCCTCTCGCATCAATCTCGGCCAAAACCCACGACTGTTGCACGCCTTTTGCCGGTTTCCCCTTGGCCCAGCCAGTTCCAATTTCTCTTCGATCAGCCGGCGACGATCCCGCGGTAGATCCTCGCAATGTTTCTGCAAAAGAACAAGAACAAGGCGAAGAAGAAGAGGAAGAAGAAGAAGAAACTGGTTGCACAAACGGAAGAGAGATTCGTCGCGTCATCGTCGGGGCATTGACGCGTTCCTTGGCACACGGTAAACACGGCAGATAAAGCCGAGAAGACGCGGTTCAGAGACCTACCAGGCTTGCTTGATCAATCAGATTAACGAGCATGGCGGCTCAGAAACGAATTTCTACGATCGGTTCTCTCGCAGGAACTCGGCTGGACGGTTTTATGCGAAACTGCTCCGAAAATAATGGGGTACGCAACCCTGTCCGCCAAATAAAATGGAGTGAATCCAATATATTTGTTCGCATCGTAAACATACTGTAAAAACAGATTTTTCCCGAGAACTTTAAGCAACATTTTAGCTTTATTTTCATGTATTTTTTTATTGCATACAATTACAAAACAATGGAGTTGTGTAACAGTATCTAACTGTGTTGATACAACGAACGAAAATCTGTTGGCCTTTATCACCAAACTTTTTTTTTATTACACTTAAGTATAAAAATGACTACAAGTAAAAAAACTTCATATTTCAGCATTATAAGAAAAAATAAATTGACCAGTCATAGTGACCAGGAAAATTGAGCGTATATTTGCGCTAATGATGCAAATAGGTTAAATTTCAGGTTGACCCTTATTTTTAGTTGCTATTGTTAACCCGCTACAAACACATTTTCTTTGTAAGTGTACGCATGAAGGATACATGAAGGTCACCTTTATTTTTTTTTAACAGGGTCATGTAATTTTATATACACTATTCGATGCATCTCGGTATTCTGAGTAAAAATGTATTGACCTGTTTATGTCGACAAACCATTATTTTGGGAGATATTTTAATTTTAATATTGCGCATCGCTATTGTTTATTATTCATTTTATCTAAAGTAGTTTAACTGTTATTTATTACTCCAATTCTGTGCAAAAAGGTGTAAGTCAGTAGTTTAAAAAATTGGAAAAGACTACAAGGTTACGATAGCAACGATTCAGAACCACCCACTGGTTTTGCTTGCGCGTTGACCTGCATGAAGCAAGATGCATAATGTAAATGTAATCTTTCATACATATGCATAAGGACTGCGCGAGTATCTCCGATATTTATTTGTACTACATATCTATAACCGTGGATCGTCGCTTGGTGATGTTAAAATTCAAAGTCAAAGTGTTCGTGTTTATTAAATTCATTGTATTAGGTTGGCGCCATTGAAAATGTGGAAAAACTGTGGGGCATTTATAAAAAAATTATTCTCAGTTGAAACTTTAAATTTTAGAGCCGTTGCACAGTGTTTTCTCAACTATGACATATATCGTCCAGCAGCTACTATTCTTTGATCCACGCAAAACGTCATAACCGATCCGTATTATGTTTACACCAAGTTCGAGGCCTCTCACGGGATATACACCGCGGTAGTAGGGACAATTCTGCGACTTTAACCAGCCAGGTGTTTGCGACATATATCGAGAAAAGACAGTATACCGCAACAGATTTCAAAGTAAAATACGAAAATTCCTATGGAATCGTCGAAACCGTTCCATTTTCCGAGTTTTAAAGCTTCCTCTGTTTCATTGCAGTTTACGCGATAAATAGATAAAAGTAGGTGAAAGATAAAAATCCCAGATAACAGGGAGATAGTTAGGGACCCTCCACACGCTATACTGAAAGGCAGCTAATCACTCGAGACACGGAGTCTGACGTTTCGACTTCGAAGAAGCCACGAAAACGGTTGCAGACCGTCACAAAAAAAAACCGACTCCTCACAAACTTCTTTTGATAATCAAAAAGTGTTCGGACGGGTATGTTTATAATACGACCAATAACGGCGAGGCCCTCTTCGCGAGTATTCATACCACGCGAAATTGTCGTCTCGTATCAAAAGATTCTTTGTCTCGCGGGCGCGTTTGAGCTTGGAACTCGATAGGAGGTAACGATTACAACCACAGGAAACTGCAATAAAAAAAATCGTAGCGTACTGGAATGAATGAATCACATGCGCGCTCGCGATTCACTGTTAACTATGACCCGCGAACAAATTGATTCACGCTTCATCGGGTCAATTATTCCCATGGTTTTTACATTGTGCGTGCCATTTTGTCCGTTCTGAATGCTCTTTACTGTGTACCCTAGACTGTAAACTTCATAGCGTATGCTTTATACTCTTCATTACGCTGTCACTCGCATAATCGATCACGCGAACTTTAAGTCAGACGATAACCAAGTAGTTCTCCAAATGGATCAGACAACTTCAATTTTTCTGTCAAGCTACAGGTCTTGGATTGCGTGAAGTGACAATTTTGAAAAAATTGCATTTGCTCAGAAAAATAGTAAAGGTTCATTTTTCTTTTTGAAAATATTCTAAATATTCTAAATAGTCCAAATATTTGAAAATTTTGCAAATATTTAGACTTTTACGTCTGTGATTTGATAAAAAAAATATTTTACCATGATAGTATTGCAAGTAAAACGATGAATTTGTTTGAAATCTAGAAAAAAAAAACAAATGGTGGGCTGCGAATGTAAAAGCTTCGACTTTTAAAATGAGTGAATTTATTATTCTGCTATTTTTTTTTTCTCAACTAAGTTGTCAAAGTTGAAAAATTTAGAATTTCTCGAGAATTTGAGTGTTCAAATAGCTTTTTGGATCTAATAACTGGATGGATTATGAAAGTAGGAGCTCCAATAGTTTACGAGGCAACTCTATAAGGTATAATGATTCAGATTAAATCGCAGAAACTATTTGGAACTCGCTGGAGTTTCTCGATTTTGGTTGGCGATTTGGTTCTCGATTTTGGTTGGCGAGTCTTGGCAGCGAACGGTCATGAAATTCGTAGGAGGCTCGTTCGCAGACACCGCGAACAATTTTTCTTTAGCTCTAGAAGGCTAAAATTAAACCCCGGCAAGACAACGTCTCTTTTTTGCTATAGAGAATAATATTCTGGGAATTCGTAGGAGCAACGGGCGAACATTTATTTTTACTCGGCCGTGTCTGCTCTCCGAAACACATCATTGGCATTAATTGTAAAGTTTGTTTACGGTCGGTTCAGCACGAAAGGGGAGGGTTGCGGCTGCGATCACAATGGAATACCTCCGTGCATGAATGGAATTTAAAACGCTCCGGAACGTTCGCGCCGTATATGCTCGATGATAAATGATTCATAATGACTTGACGGCGGATTTTATGCGTTTGTCACAAAACTATCAAGACATTCGAAGAATTTCAGAATATAGAACACTTTTCTCTCTTTCTTTTACTTTTCTGAAAGTAGTTTGCAAAAAGATCTAGAAAGTAATTATTTTGCAAAAGTTTTAGGAAGCACTATTTTGCAAAAAGATTTGCAGCCTAATAATGACATTACAGTCTGTCGCAATCTTCTATAAGTTTGCGAAATTGGCAAGCAAAATTATTGGGTTGGCAACTAAGTAATTGCCGATTTGTTCAATGAAATAAAAGAGTTTTTTTTTACTTGGAATGAACTTTAATCTATGATGTATTTTCCATTTTGTTCGATGACCTTTTGCCATCTTTCTGCCAACTTGAAAATTCCACGCTCGTAGAAAGTCTGATGCTTTTCGGCCAAAAACTGAGTTAAGTGAGATTTTACATCGTCATCATTATTGAAAGTTTTACCACGAAGGGAGTTGTCCAGGGATCGAAATAAGTGGTAATACTTTTTGGCAGCTTGCACTGCGTTCTTTCCTTTACGGAAATAATAAAGCAATATATGGCGAAAATGTTCGTTTTTGCACTCCATATTAATATTGAGGTAAAAAAAAACTTTAAGAAAATATCTACGCAATGAACTTGTAAAGCTAGGTTAGGATGCCAGCTAACATATATAAGGAGAAGAAGATCATAACGTTTACGGATATTATAAAAATGGGAGTGAGAAACATATATAACTGAAATCGGCAATTACTTAGTTGCCAACCCAATACAATTAAAAGAAACTTTCACTACTATATTTTCTAAAATTGACAGGCAAAATTCCAATTCAAAAAAACTTTTATTACTTTATTTTCTAAAATTTGCAATGAAAATTCCAGTTAGGGACAACTCCCATCACTTCGAAACTCTTTATTTACCTTTGTTTATGTCTATTACTGCAAAATTGGCAAGTAAAAATCTAGTTAAAAAGGGTCTGCAATCATTTAGGGACTAGTTAGGGAGATTCTTGTTTATTAAGTGTTTAATTTGTCCGTTAATTCAAGCGCTTGGTACCTGATTTTTTATAGTATCATATTTAAACTATACCTGATGTCTACGCAAACTTTTGGAAGTATAATTACTATGCTCCGATTATAAGGCAATTTCCTGCTCAATGGCCCACCGTTTCTCCAAATATTTACCACTCGAACAACGGTCCCATTGAAAAGCCGCGTCCAGTTTATTTTTTACTCGCGTTACAATCCTGCGTGACTATAGGCATGAATCACTTGTAAAGTCTATCTCCGTTGCTCCATTTGGCGTACTCGAAATTCTCAGTAAGAAATATGAGTGAGCAGAGATGCAAGAATATTTTCAGACAATAATTGGAGCATTTTTAAATCCAGCCGGTTGCTAATTATTTAAAAACAAATGAGACAATACTGCACTTTCCAGTATTCCAAGAGATCCAAAAACACAGTGTCATTCTTAATAGATTAATCGTTGATAGATTTTCCATTCCATGCAACAAGTTTAACTTCTGGAAAAAATTCCTAAAACTGATAAAAAAAAATGGCATTCAGAAACCAGAATATCCTTTTAATGAAGCTAATGAAGTTTAACTTCTGGAAAAAATTCCTAAAATTGGTAAAAAAAAAATGGCATTCAGAAACCAAAATATTCCCTTAATGAAGTTTTTATCCTGTGTCAAGTATTAGGCGTAGAAATTAATTCGCGACCCTCACAATCAGTGTCTCTCATTCGTAAATTTAATTTAGATCCAAATCGTCTATCCACCAAATTAGAAATTCAGTAAATATTAGGCTAGTAACGCAGATCTCTATGGAGAATTGTCTCTATACAAATTGTCTGCATCAGTTGCTAACAATGAAAGCCAAACGAAACGTTGAGAGTAGTGCATTGAGGCTCCTACAAATCCACATTTTAGTTAACAAATCTAATTACGTGATTACTAATCAGTATATAGGCGCCGAATAAGGTGGCAATGCTGAATCAATCTGTAAAAATGACATTACTCACGCGGCTGCGCCGAATATTTATAAAATGGAGTAAACGCACCGAGAACAATGGAGGTTATTTTCGAGTGTATTTTGAATATTTGTAGATAATCAACAAATCGAAGAAGAGAAGCCTACGAATTAATTTGGCTGTACAAGAACGAATAAAATTGATTTTGACCGTTCGTCGTGACGAAATACTCTCCGCGGTGTGTCGTAGATCATCGAGCACGAATGACCCGAGCAGATCGGATCTACAGAGACGATTTCTGGCGTGGGAGGGGAGGGAGCCCGGCATGGTCAGACAATTTTTTAATCATGATCCGCGTCGCCGTGGCCTCTGTCACGACCGAGTCGAGGCAAGCACGTGCGCCACAAAGGGTACAAAGTTCCGATGGAGCATGGAGCGATTATAACGTAAACGAAGTAAGCGGCGAGCGGGCCGAGCGGGCCGAGCGGGCTGAGCGGGCTGAGCGAGCAACCGCGCCAGCGTCGGGCACGTTTCAATCCCATTAAAGGAGAAACCTTTCGTAATTCGTGCGAGGTAATTTATCTCGGTAATAATTACTCGGTTGCTCGGCAGCAGCCGCTTCTACGGTTTCAGTGGGCACACAACAGCAGCAGCAGCAGCAGCACACGGAACGCACGCAGCCTCTCACAATCCCACTGGGTTCCCGGCCGGGAAAAAGAGAATATAATCCATCTCTCCACGGGGAAATTTTCAAGCACAAAACCGGAGCACAGTATCGTCGAAAGATACGAAGAATTTTCGTTCACACGTATTTTAATGGAAACGTCGTCGTCGTCGTCGTCGTTGTTTGTCGCGCTGACTTTGTACGAAACGGTTTTCTTACCAGATTTATGCAAGCTTCCCGTTCGACTAACAATATCCACGATTCACCAGGACCGATCGATCGCGTGTGTGTGTGCGCGCACAGCCGGCGTCGTGTTAATTGGCCGTGACAGTTCCAAGTGGGAAAACAATGCGTGTTGTGTGCTGCACCGTGCAAAAGGCGACGCGAAAAACCCTTACGCGTACGGTGCGCCGCGTGCCGCGCGACTGACGCTACTTTCCCTCGAGGACCCACCATATACTCCCACCACTCGAGTTTATGTTGAATCTCACCCTCTCTCGCTCTCACCCTCGGCCCCCCACCCCTCCCACTCACTCTCTCTCTCTCTCTGTCTGAAACACACTGTAGTGGGAGCGTCCTACTGTAGCGTGGCTTGTTGCTTTTTTTACGGCATGGGATCCCCTTTGCCTATATCTCACCGTAAGATACATATTCGATGCGACGTCGTTTGGCATCGTCAAGCTATTTGCGACCGTGTCGCTATTATCTACGAATTCGAGACGTGGCTGCACTAACAAGCCGGTATTCGAGGTAACGGTTGTCGTCCAGACATTTTCCTTTTCATTTCTGAAACCTCTATGATACTATATTTCCCATTAATACTCGCACACTTGAAAAAAATGATAACATTTTTTAGAGCCAAGACTAGAGTAGATTCGCGATAAGGTAGGGCGACCAAGTTACCGACAAAAATAGGCGAAAAATGGTCTTACATGCAAGTCAACTTTTCGTCCTTATATCAGAATACATATTTTTCGCTGGGAAAAGGCTCATCCGACGTGACTGCACTAACAAGCCGGTATTCGAGGTAACGGTTGTCGTCCAAACGTTTTCTTTTTCATTTCTGAAACCTCTATGGTACTATATTTCCTATTAATACTCGCACACTTTAAAAAAACGATAACATTTTTAAGGGCCAAGACTCTAGAGTAGATTCGCGATAAGGTAGAGCGACTAAGTGACCAACAAAAATAGGCGAAAAATGGTTTTATGCTTCAACTTTTCGTCCTTATGTCAGAATATTTTTCGCTGGAAAAGGCTCGTTCGAAATAGGAATATACCACATAAAAACCCACAAAACAAATCGCACAAAAGAAAATCGCATAGAAAAGGATTGCACGAACACAGGTTTGATTGTATTTTTATAAAGTAATGTAAAATAGTCGTTTTTAGTGCCCCCTAAACCTAGTTTTTATAGTGGGCCAGTACGAGTTAGATATTTTTTTTTTTAAGAAATGAAAACTACACGATAGGACAAGTAAGGTTTAGATTCGCAATGGCGAACCCGTTTCACTGATACAGTCCACGTTCTCGAGCAGAAGCATAAACCTAAACAATTTTCAGATATACCAATACGTGGCACGTCGGAATCCAAAGAACATACCCGCAAGTAAACCTACTTCCGTCTTCTCTGTCCCTATATTCGCCATATGCACATGCATACCGTTCAGCGTCCAATGTTCTTGTGCAGTCGAAGTTCCGCTATTCGCGGTGTTACTTTTCCATAATCTCCTGGCTTGCCGATAAAGGAAAGTCGCGTACACCGGGCAAAAAGAATGTTTAAGTCATGATACGTGAAACACAGAAATAGTTTTCGATTTTCTATTGTTCGGAAATGTCGCTAAACTTAGCATTCAACAAACAAAGGAACGGGAACGTGGGATTCGAATTACGAACAATTTATCAGATATTATTTATGTACATGTTGATAACTTGATTATTATTTTATCTATTTTCCAACGAGAAAATGAATGTACTTATGAGAATGACATGCAAAAATCGAAATCAAAGGTCAGAGAAGATCACATAAAATGGGAATCAGTACTTCGACGATTAAAAATAAACGTAAGAGCGTTAACTTTCTCGTTGTTAAATAGGTTAAAAAAAAAAACGACATTATGCGATGATCTAATAATTTCGTATTTATATTTTGTGTGTCTAGCACTTGATGCAAACAATTTTTATTTTGCACAAAGATCCGCAGTCTGCACAGTGATAATGAAAGAGAAAAATTAATTTTCTGTAGTTATTTTGTTTACAAAAGTAATCTTCAAAAATGGTCTGTATACTGCAAAGGGTAAGGGACTCGATTACCGTAGGGGTGCCAATTACTGTGTCTATATTACTTACACTTATTTTGAAAGCATAATGAATTTTAAAAAAGAGATATATAACATATATTAACTGATTTTAATGAAAAAAATGTAATATCTCTTTTTTAATATTTATTATGCTTTGAAAATAAGTGTAATTAATATAGACACAGTGATTGGGACCCCCACAGTAACTGGGTGCCGTGCCTTATGATATCCGCATTGACATTTAGGATCATTGGTTGGACATAATCGAGCAAAGGCTATAAAGCTCACTTTATGTATACGAACTTCTAAACACGAAGCAAAGCAATAAATGCTCTTTTGCGACGCAGCGAAACATTTACAAAAAGGATTTGCACGGATCTGTCAGATTAGCCGCAACCTCTGCAGAATGAAATGACGCAGAATTGTGATATACCTGTGATTTCTTAACGCGTGTATTAGTAAAAGGAGAAACCGCTTCAGCAGGGAATTTCTAAAGATGAGATAGCTATCCGTCACTGTGTGTGGGTGTATCTATCAGTATTAGTCGCGGAGAGGCAGCGCAGAATACGCGCAGCATTGGAGCCCGTAGTTTAGCGGTCAGTTGGACAGGCTTTTTTACTTTTTATGCGATGCGATTCGGCTCGGTTTGAGCTTATAAATAGAAACGAGAGCACTTAAAATATAACGAGTATTTTCGTCGACTAAGTGGTAAGAAATGCATGTTTCAATGCGGAAAGCGTCGCTGGATGTTTCCGATCAAAATATTCCCGCTCGAATGTGTACTTGTAAACTATTAGACAAAGCTTGCGAATAGAAATTCACATCTCATCAAAAGCACAAGAAACTAAAAAATACTAATTAATAGTCAAAAGCTTTACCTAAAGTTGACACTCTAAAAACGCAATTATTTTTACACCAACCTAATAGTATTACTACACTTAGGAATTAAATGACCTAGTGTCAACCTAATATTTAAGTTTACATGTCACAATTTTTGAAATTGTGCGTAGTTATTATCAGACAGTAATAGCAACTCAGCTGTGAACACTATAAATTATAACTACACTTTGGACAATTAAAACGACTGGAAATATTTGTCAGTTCATTCTTGTACAGTACAAGAATTAATGACCTAGTGTCAACCTAATATTTAAGTTTACTTGTCACAATTTTTGAAATTGTGCGTAGTTATTATCAGACAGTAATAGCAACTCGGCTGTGAACACTATAAATTATAACTACACTTTGGACAATTAAAACGACTGGAAATATTTGTCAGTTCATTCTTGTATAGTACAAGAATTAATGACCTAGTGTCAACCTAATATTTAAGTTTACTTGTCACAATTTTTGAAATTGTGCGTAGTTATTATCAGACAGTAATAGCAACTCAGCTGTGAACACTATAAATTATAACTACACTTTGGACAATTAAAACGACTGGAAATATTTGTCAGTTCATTCTTGTATAGTACAAGAATTAATGACCTAGTGTTAACCTAATATTTAAGTTTACTTGTCACAATTTTTGAAATTGTGCGTAGTTATTATCAGACAGTAATAGCAACTCAGCTGTGAACACTATAAATTATAACTACACTTTGGACAATTAAAACGACTGGAAATATTTGTCAGTTCATTCTTGTACAGTACAAGAATTAATGACCTAGTGTCAACCTAATATTTAAGTTTACTTGTCACAATTTTTAAAATTGTGCGTAGTTATTATCAGACAGTAATAGCAACTCAGCTGTGAACACTATAAATTATAACTACAACTTTGGACAATTAAAACGACTGGAAATATTTGTCAGTTCATTCTTGTACAGTACAAGAATTATTGACCTAGTGTCAACCTAATATTTAAGTTTACTTGTCACAATTTTTGAAATTGTGCGTAGTTATTATCAGACAGTAATAGCAACTCAGCTGTGAACACTATAAATTATAACTACACTTTGGACAATTAAAACGACTGGAAATATTTGTCAGTTCATTCTTGTACAGTACAAGAATATTTTTAAATAAGTCCCGAACATGTTTGTTTCCATGATTACTCGGATGTCTCGCAAACAACATGGACACATCTTTGTGCGTTGGCGAACTGGTATTTACACCGGTATCTAACTTTATCCGACTTGATCTTGCGACACTGTCAAAAATGGCAATGGCGATTTGTTACATGAACAGGCGAGAAAGTTCAGACGATGAAAAATAGCATGACCAGCACATTTTCTGCGAACCTAAAATGTGTACTCAAGAACGTAAGCGGTATTTATAATCTGTCCCATTAAACCTTAATTATACTCTTGCCCATAAGTACTCAAGACTCACATATGCATAATAATTAACTTCCAACTCAAATTTGTATTTAGAATTAACACCATTGCCATTTAAAAGCAACAAGGCTTAAAATGTATTTATATTATTTATATTAAAGAATTCATGTCATAAATTTCATAATACTGAAACGCCATCATTTTACTGTGAATTTTTATACGAAATAAAAATTTTCTGCATTGCAGGTAAAAGTAGCTACAGAGATATTTATTTATATTCTTTACAATTCTAATGAGTTGAAAATAATACAACAGTATTAGAAAATTCTTCTAATATTTTTACGGTTTTATAAAATTGTTTTGTAAAACTAGAATTATTTTGTCACTCGATGGAAACTTGAAACTGCAAAAAATAAATTTCAATATATTTGGTCGAACGAAGTACGCATAATTTATAAATATGGATGTCAAATATTGAATTACCCGTTTCCACTGAAAGTATAAATTCGCGCTGACAATTTCTGAATCATGGCTCGTCCGTGGCCCTTACAATTTCGCTCATCTGAATGCGAGATGAGTATTCGCGGAAAATTCATAAAGTTCGTGCTTGCTCAAGAATAAATTTAGTGACGCGCCATGGAACATTCCTACTTGTCTTTTTATTTCCTCTTCATCTAAGGAAACTCATTGTCACGGCAATACGACACTCGAATAACTAAGGGTTCCGAGTCAATTTTAATCCGACGTTTTCCGATTCTAGGTTCGCGAGGACACCGATCGGTATAATAAAATGAAAATACAATAGTTTAAAGTACGGTTTAAACGCTAAATTTCCGAGTTTTTATCGAGCTTGAACTTCCTCTGAAATTAAGTTTACAATTATTATTGAAAATTCAATAAAATTAAAATTCTTCCGAAGATTTATGTTGAAAGACTTCTGACTATTTCATTCTTTTAATGGGATACTTAAAATTCTAAATGAAAGATATATACGATTTTGTGACATTTTAAAATACCTTATGCGTCCAGTACTTCGGACTTGTTCGTGTTGGAATCTAATAAATGACTAGATGTTTCGTGCATGGTATATAGGTTCACGTAACGAGGATCTAGCGGGAAAATATAAAGACTTAGTTCACGGCCTAATATTTCAGGAACGACGCGTTAAAGGCAGCGATTGTTAGATCAATATTAAAAGAGGAGTAACGTGGGCCAATGACCAGCCGTTTCCCGCAAGATAAAACTGCGTTAGGAGATACGCGATGGATTCATCCTGCTGAAGACGAGTGGGTGTGTTCTGACGGAAATACAGCGGCTGGACTGTAACTAGCTCCGGCGCTAACACATCATTGCACGAATGCGACAACCATGAAACTGATCATTATATTGGGTACGTGAATAACGTTCTGCCGTTCTTGTCGTGAAGAAAAAAGGTCCATTGTTGACATAGGAAAGTAAATAATATTTTGTTCAACGTACTGTCTATCGTTAGCCGTAACCTTTCCCATTGTTCGCGTCATAAATGGATTCCGCGATAGAAGAGAGGCTCGGTTCGTGTAAAGTAGGGGAGAGTTGCCAAATGCGTACTGATCACCTAAATCGTACCACCTCTTTTATTTAAAAATTAATGCATTTTGATGCCTCTTGGTGGTAAATATATGAACTTTTATTTATGTCGATAAAGTAGGACCAAAAAGTCATTCGCATGAAGTGTTGTTTTGTGAATGACAGAAGCACAAAGAAATCAGGCAAGTCTGATGTCAATTTTAAACGATTTTAATCGGCTGAATTAAATATACAGTGAGTAACGAAAGTATTCGAACGTCCTTTAAATCAGTATAACTTTTTCTTTAAGTGAATCAAACGACCTGACTTTTTTGACGAGTTAGAAGAATTGGTTTTCCAAATGATGTGTAAAAAAGATTTTGAAAAAATTGCAATTGGTAAGAATTACATGAGAAAATAAAAATGGCACTTTTCACAACTTTTTTATTTGAGCTTGTAATGAAAATTTAAAATATGCGTTTTGTACATCTCTGTTAGTTATACACGTACTGAAAATTTCATCGAAATCAGCTGACGCAGATAAAAATGGCACGTATCAAAATATGTTAGAATCTGAGGATTTTAAGCAGAAACTGGCCAAAAGTCGTGAAAATCTACGCTTTTCACCACTTTTAACTAGTTGTAGCTCGTGTGTATATTAATCGATTTCAATGAAATTTGCAGCATGTATATAACTAACATATATCTACAAAAAGCATATTTTAAATTTTCACTACAGGTTCAAATAAAAAAGTTGTGAAAAGTGCCATTTTGATTTTCTCATGTAATTCTTACCAATTGCAATTTTTTCAAAATCTTTTTTACACATCATTTGGAAAACCAATTCTTCTAACTCCTCAAAAAAGTCAGGTCGTTTGATTCACTTAAAAAAAAAGTTATACTGATTTAAAGTGCGTTCGAATACTTTCGTTACTCACTGTAAATCTACAGTTTCTGAGGTAGTCTTATATATTTTTGAAAACTAGCTATGTTATATTATTTATTTCTATTTAGTTTATAAAACATGCTGATAATGTTTTAAAGGTTAGCTTCAATTATTTAGCGGGACGTCCTTTTCATAAATCGTACCACACTGTGGTTTCCTAAATCGTACCAGTACGATTTAAGATACTGTTATTCAAATTTTACCGCGAAAATAAACGATTTACAATATTTGAATTTTTTAGCATGGGAAAGTAGCTTACAGTAGCCCCTATAAAAAAGAATTAGTTGCAATGAAAACAAAACAAATGAAACAAAAAAAATTGATTTCACGCCTTCAACCAGCACCGCTGCTCCAGTTCTCGTAGAAGTGGAGAATGAAAACGATTGGTTCTGTTTTCTTTGCAATAATTCTTATTTAGAAGACATGATCCAATGCTTAAAGTGCCAAAAGTGGGTACATGAAGCTTGTGGAGGAGTTTTGAAAAAAGACAATATTTATTATTGTCCTAGTTGTATTTAAGTTAAGTAATGTAATATTTCATTTTATTTTTATGTTGTATTGTATATTAAACTGAAATTAATCGCAAAATACAGTTTCTCTTATGATTTTTTTGTATCTTTTTAATCCAACACATGAGGTACAATTTTGGAAACCGGCTGGTACCATTTAGGATACCGGTTGCCTAAATCGTACTGTTTGCATGATCTTATAAAAGTGTTCATATCACAATGATCTATCAATAAATATTTAAAAAATCATATTAAATTGCAACTTCGATAGTTAATACATAGATGCAAAAAATAATTTTTGCTCAAATTCCTACTAAAGAATATATAAACTGCCTTCGAAATTAAGTGGTACGCAACTCTCCCCTAATCCAATCGTCAAGCCATTTTTCGATATCTTCGTAAGGACTGCTGGGAATGACCATGCTGCATTGATTGGAATAAATGGTAATTTGATGGGGCAATATCTGGCGAATATGGCGGGTGTGGTAGCACATCCCATCCAAGTAGTTTCAATGTTTCCTTGATTGGTTTTGCAATGCGTGGTCTAGCATTGTTGTTTTGGACGTTGTTCTTGCAATACTCGACCTAAATCGACTAATGATTCAAGCCTGGTAAACAACTTCGATCAACGTCTGTTTAATGCCATAAGAAAACCTACTAAGTATTTGCAAAATTCAATTTTGGTAAGTTAAAAAGGGAAGAAAATTTTTTTGACAACGTCAAAATTTCCTTTACCACACGCCACCGTTCCTCCATTGTTCGGAACTTTACATATTCTGGATCGAACTATGGCCGCACACAGCTGAAAAGTTTTCTTGAATTTTCTACTTCGAAGCAGTTCTACTTTACTCGTTTCACCGAGACCTGGTAGGACCCCTGTAACTTTGCATAGAATGATTATTCGTGCAAAAAAATTATCCTCGAAAATTTTCTAGCAGGAATAAGAGGAAGTTTGAGAAAAAACGTTATGAAAGTACGGTTTGTTAACACAATTTGATTAATTCGTGAATTTACCAAAACTTTAAAAGCCAAAATTTAAATTTTGCACAAGAATTTAAAGACCATGACGACAAGCATCGTTACATTGAACTATTACAACGCCTATTAACAATTACAGTAACCATCGATAGAATTTACAATATAGGTTATGCTCTTGCAGAATATGGGCCATCATTCTCCGGCTTATGGCTGCTTTCTCTCGAGACTAAAGATCTGCAACCAGTCTTCCGGTTACTTATATACGCGCTTTATTATCATTTACAAACAATAAACTGACAACAATCGAGTGGAAACTGCGAGTAAAGCCGGGCGTACCGGGCATTTGTATGTATTACGCTCTGACCATACTGACTCTTAGACGTTGATATTCTCATCAGTATGCGGCCGCACAAGCAGCCGTGAAAAATCGTGGCACGTCGGCGTGTATGTGAACGACGCTTGAGGAACGCCGCCGTTTCTCGAGGATCTATGATGAACGATCCTCGCCAAAGTATCGTCTAGTGCCAAGAGCTGCAAAAAATTACCATTACATTGAATATAATCAATGTGCTTATAACGGAGGAGTATAAACCACGAAATATTATGTAAGCGCTGGTTAAAATTACTCCTCCAAAAATAAGAAAATTGCGAATCTAGGAATGAAAAGGTGAAATCAAAGGAACTACTAAATCAAGTGTACGATAATTACAAAGAGCTTAAAAAAATAAGAGAATGGAAATTGATACAGAATTTCATTTTCATGTATTTACACTTTTTTCGACTTTTTGAAATTATTCATCCTTTGTGGACTGTTCAAAATAGCAATTATTTTCGACAGTGGAAAAGTTATGCACGCACTGCTTGTCTCACAACAATGAAGATATCACTTCCAATTCTTTCATTGATTAATTGGTATTGAATGATCGTATTTACAATGTGAATGTAATTAACAATATGTAACAGGTTATTTTCATTTATGTTTACAATATACGGAATATTTTACATAAATAGGTACTCCACAAACTAGAAATTAAGGATTTCAGATAAATAAATTAATTTAATTTTTCAATTTTTGCGGAATAATTATAATTAATGTGTTTGATTGAAGATATATGAAAGGAAATTATTTAACTCGATTTGGATAGACTGTCAGGTGGTCATGTTGCGAATAAGGTTGGTAACCCAAAGTTTGATTATACTGAAAGGAAATTGGAGTGCGTCATACTTACGTAAAAAATGTTGAAAGATCTAAACAAAAAGAGAAATAAAAACATTGATACAGGAGTATCAAAGTGATTCAGAAGCAGACGCGGCACGCCGGAAGTCACTGATTGTTTCGAAGGATGGTGACCTCTGTGTTCCTGTCTGCTGACAGTCTCTCGCCTTTTTTACAATCATGTTGATCCCGGTTCTGACGTAAATTGGCCAGAAATTCTCACTAGACGAGACCAGACCAAAGATCAGCTTAAATATTTTATCGTTTTCTATGATTGTCCAACACACAATTATGTCCAATTATTCAAATGTATGCAAACAAGTTGCATTTTTTAATTTGAAATGTAAATTAGCACTATTAATTAATACTATTGCGTAAGTACTGTAATACTACAAATTAAGACTATCACCAATATAATTAATAATAATAATATAATTATTAATGCTATGTATGTAATAGAAAATATTACATTTAAAAATATAAATATTAAAAATTACTTGTAGAAACATAAGCCATATCAGAGAGGATACGAGAGTGCTTATTCCCGAAGTTTATTCTACCATCACTTTTGTTAGTCTAGTCAGAGATAGATCATACCCACTTTTAGTATGGAACAGAACCTATACCCACATTTAGCATATTAGGTCTATCCTATACCTCGTCTGTGCTCCAGCCAATATCTATCCTAGAGGGCGGTAGAAAACACCGCATTTTTCGAACGACACATTTTCCCGTAAGGCTGGCAGCACCGACGAGATATATTTAAAGACTGCCAGCACAGCCAACCCCTGTGTTAAACTGCGGGCCCCAAAGTGGGTCCTGAGTGGGTACTGGGAGCGGTCGGTAACGGCCCCAATGCCGAGATACTCTCATCGGTTGTGGAACTAAGAACGTGGAACTAAGAACGTGGAACTATCATCACCGACGAGATATATTTAAAGACTGCCAACCTTACGGGAGAACGTGTGTCACGAAAAATACGGTGTCTTCTACCGCCCTCTAGAATAGATTTTGGCTGGAGTAAGAAACAGCAGGCCAACTACGGTATTTCGTCGGTGCAGAAGACGACTAAGGAAATTCTCGTCGGCGAGAAGGTGAATCATCACGGAACCATATCGATTATTTATTACATTCTCCGACGAACGTATTCGAATTAAACAGATATTTTTTTAGTATTGCTTTTTAAGACGTAAAATATTAAAACTAAAACTAATATCAAGGACAAAAAATTCCTAGAAATACTTTACGTAAGAAAGTATTAAAGCATAATTTAACGATAGCACAATTTGTAATTTAAAAATATTTCATAAACAAGCATTATTTCCTTACACTTTTTTTTATAGTTAATTGTTCCAAGAATCGATCTGTGGGAACAGAAATATGTTGAAAACCAGGATAACGTTCATTTGACATACTATTTCGAATAATAAATAGTTTGAGAGAGAATTACATGATGAATTAATATAACTGAATTTAAAAACCTTTTTTGCACGTCATTCGGTAAACCAATTCTTCGAATTGCTCGAGAAAGGTCTGGTCGTTTTGATCAATTTAAAAAAAGTTACACAGCTTTGAAAGGTGTTCGAATAGCTTTGTGAGCCTGTGTATATGGGTTTTTTCTATGTGCGTATGGTTACAGAGTCGGCAAGACGGCAAGGCGGCTATAAGAGAGAATGTAGGCCGGAAATTATTGCGAATAAGTTAAATATAAATTAGTGTATACTTGCGAACAATTTGCGGAAAAACAGTCAATATGTCACAGTGTAAATTTATGCGCGACAAGTGAGAACCTTGATTTAAATGGGAAATAGCATCTAAAATAAAAAAAAGGCGGCACAGCGACCCTCGTAAACAGGTAAGAACCTGCCTTTGTCACGTAACAATCGACGCCCCTACCCTTTGCGCCGATCCCACTTTTGACGCGTCGCCGATTTTCCGGGAAGCCCCCAATATTCGGGCCTTCGGTCCCCCACCACCACTCTTACCCCCGCGGCCGCGACGATCCGACCGCGACTTCATTCTAATAACGAAAGTCAAAGTGATCGGTTGTGTGTCGTGTGTGTAAGTGATCGTTATCTCCGAACCACCCTCGTCCTTGTCAACCGCGACGGTTCTCACCGATACATTGGATATATTACGACGCAAGACAAGGACCTTTACATGGTACGTACCGTTTCTATATTTTATCATTCGCTAGAAGTTAAGATTATTTATCGTAATTTTTATTAAAATTAATACCGTGCTCAAGTGAATTATTTATTTTTCATGGATTTCAATTTATTCTCGAATCGTGTTGCCTTCTCGCGATAATTTACTGTTGCGTCGTGACGATAAATCATGTTTATTTAACTTTGACTTTGTATTCAACTTGGAATATATATTTTCTATTAATTCGGATGTATTCTTTGACGGCTGGTCGATTGAAATTAATCGAATTTGTTCTTTATGATACAGCACCTGAGGGGAAAAAATAGGCTTCGATACGAAAAGGATATATCGATAGCCAGGTTCGAGATACGATTTCTTCGAGCAGGAGAGAATATGTGAGTACCAGCAATATATGTTACTAATTAATCTTAGTTATTGAACATTTTATATTATATTTCAATTGTGTTATTTTTCAAATAAATTATTTTCCAAACGTGGTATTTCTCAAATATGCTATTTTTCAAATATGGTATCTTTCAAATGTGCTTTTTTTTAATATGGTATTTTTCAATTGTGCTTTTTTCCAAATGTGCTTTTTTTCAATTTGCTATTTTTCAAATCTGTTATTCTTTCCTAATTTTTTTTTTTTCATGGACTAATGTAAAATTAACATAGAGTGGCGTATAAAAATTCAAGTGCACGGGAGCTCTACATAATATAATATTTATTAAATTAACGTCACGAATAACAATGCACACTGGTCGCGTTTCGAGCTTTAGAACTCGTAGTGAAGTTTTTCGATTATTTAATTCAAATGACAGTAGTTTCCAAAGTACTATTTAATCGCGGATCGACCTTTTTTTAATATTTTTTTCATGAGTCAATTACGTGAATTATTTGTTGATTCATTTGCATTTTATATATTTGTCGTATGTTTCTAAACGAATTTTAATCTATATATCTCATATTTATATTTTACAGGCTACCTTAACTCGAGGGGAAACAACATTAAATATTACGTTAGCCACCCTTGTTTTCGATATTTTTCAAAGTTGCATATAGTAGAGAAGTCCGATCGAGACGGTGGAGGTCCGCACCTACTCTTCAAGTAGGGGTGACCTCACAGCCTAAAGACCGCGGCGCACCATCTCTGGCAGATAATGCCAGGGTTACTAGGCTTCGGTCTATACTCAAAGCGGCCAGCTCGTGGAGTGTATACTCGCGAGTTGGAATCACGTTTTGAGCGAAGGGGCGCATCTGTCCTGGCGTTACGACGTCCAGGCAGGTGGATGGTGTCGCCTCGCGTAAGAATCCGGGGTTGATTCTATGGGCTTGGAAACCCAGTCGCTAGCCGTCTCGTTTCGCCTCTACCGAATTATATAAAATTTGTTCATAATGCACTTTGAATATATTGAAAACAAGGGCAGTAAGACTAACGTAATACAACGCATCGTAGTGCTGTCTTCAAGGGGGAGAGAATGTAAGTATCAAAAGACATATATTTCCAATTAAACTATCTTATTGATGCAATTGTACGAACCATTTTTTAACATCTTGTTCCTTTTTTTGATTCCAGAACGATTCCAGAACGATTCCTAACGCAGCTTTCGCATCCCCCCAACAAGTAGTAAGTGCACAAAGAACTGTCTTTTTTATTAGTTCAATTGATTAGTAGTTAATTTTTGTGACGAGTATAGAGACCGTGAAAAACGCCAGGCGTTTTCCACGGGTAGTAATCTGTTTCCTAGGTAGGTAGGGTCTTTTTGTACGTCGCGTTCTATTTTAAATGAAATAGTTGCGATAATGGTATCACCAACTTTCGAAAAGATAAAAATCTTCCGTAATTTGGTATACCATTAACTAGAGTCACTTTTTATTATCAAAATAATTATTTATCTTTCAAATATATTTGAAATGAAATAAAGTTGCTTTTTAACTTTAAGATAGTTATTGATTTTTCAAATTCATTTAAAATTCAATACAGATCGTTTTTTAAAATTATTTCGAATTGCTCAGAAGCACTGGGTCTTTTGCGTACAAAAAGACGATTCGCGACGGATAGATCCTCGAGACAAAGCATATACACATATCAATTTAACTTGGATTATTTTCTCGAGTACATTACATTTAGTATAGTACTCTTTCAATAGTTTCGAAACTTTGCTTTGTTGAAAGGATCGACCGAGGGTTTTTTAATATTTTCTTAAAAATTTCAAATAAATAAATTAAATTAATTAAAATCTTTGTCTTTTTGCTTAACGATTAATGTTTTCTATTAATTCTTTGAGTGATTAAATATCTTCAAATACCTTTAAATTTCAATTCAATTTTTTTTTTTGCAAGTTTGTATAAATATAAGCCCGTATACTAATGAATTCTTTTAGTTAGGATTTTCAGGATATTGAGGTTCCCTGTTCGTTGCTCGAATCCTCTCGCGTGCCCAGGTGCTACTCGGGAGGGTGAGAGCAACGGGCACATGGAATATTGTTTTAATAATATATATGTGTGGCGACTGACAGTGGCCAGTGTATCGTGCACGACGTATTTTCCACTTGTGTGTCTGTGCGATTAGGCAGTGGAATTGCGTCGGTTCTTTCAATTAGATTCAATAACGCATATTCCTGTCGATCTGTGACATGCTACATAGATCTTCATGGAATATGTTCGCGAGTAGCTTTTTTAAAAACTACGTTTGTAACATTCAGAATTACACGTAGTTCAATTGAGTCTCGAAAATAGTTTGTTATTTCAATTTACCGATTTTTATCGCAAAGGTCACTACCATTGTCAGTCGATTTCAGTGAAACTGGTACGTACCTTCACTGTGTTTGTATGAGGTTTCGACGTTAGGGTGTCGGAGGCGTCCCGGGACGTGCTCTCTAGTTATTAGGCTTTTGCACCCTGGCGTCTGAATGGGAATCGTTGAGTGAATGTGTTGGTGTGCTTGTGTTTTTTGCCATTTTTTAAATATAGGACTAGGTAGGGTTAGGTAACTTGACTTCTTGGTGTGAATGCTAATTTTAAGTAGGTAGGAGCCGGGGCTGGCTACCGTTTTCTCTTTCGGGTAGGCCGCGATTCGACCGGTAGTCAGTTCCTGGAAGAGCTCGAAGTTTCGTTCTCGAATCGAAATCGAACGAGGCATGACGTTCGATGGATGATTCGTCTTCGATTCTTCTTGCTCGCATAGCTTTTCGCGGACGCGGACGCGAACGTAAACGCGCGCGGATTAGGGCCTCGAAACGTTGCGCACCTGCTCGATTGCACCAGGGGAACGATCGACTTCTCTCGACACTTGTGATTCGTCTCGAAAATCGTCGATCGTTTTCCCTGCGAGCACGTTTAGGGTTTCAGATGTTCGGCGGACCACGAAGAAAAAGAAGAGGCCCGACAAACTGTCATTCAAGAGGGCAGCAACTGCATGCGTTTTATCGTTACTACCTTGTCACTATACTCGTCAGTAGAAATATTTGAAGTAGTTGTAGAAAAGTAGTTAGTCGCATCAATGGGCAGGCCTCGCCGCCCCAACGATCAGCCGAGATGGGCACATACGCGATTTGCATTAGCGTTGCGAAGAAAAAACACGCGTTGCATTAAGTAATTTTTAACAGAGGATAAAAGTTAGTGTTGCGAAAATAATCGCGTTCTAGATTGTGTAGAATGTAGTGTTGCGAAATAAATACTCGCGATTTCCATTTCATTTCAATTTTATTGTTACTTGAGGCAATTTTTAAAATATAAAGATTTCATAAGAATTTTTATAAGTAAAGTAGTTTTTTTTTTCATTCCACTGTTCCTTGAATTAGCGTTGCGCAGCAAAAAAGAATCGCGTTTGATTTCGAGTCATTTTCGATATTTCAGGCGCCCATGCTCGAGCTGCAACGAACCCTGCCCGGTGTGGTGCAGGCATTCGCGTTTTCGAATAGAGTTGCGAAAAATCTCAACGGGTTGAATTAGCGTTGCGAAAAAATAAAACAGAATTTGTTTAGTTACCGCTTTTGTTAATGACAAACTAAAATGGTGGATGAGCCGGGTCTCTTCACCAATAGACTTTGTCACACCTCCTGCATGCCCCGCGAATCAATTATCTTATAAAAACAAGTCTGTTTGAGATATTAGCGTTGCGAATTTGATATCGCGATTGTCTTAGTGTTGCGAAAAATACCAACGCGTTGTATTAAGGCGGGATTATTTTCTTGCATATTGGAAAACGTAAAACCTGAGATTTAATGGTTATACTCGCGACCGCGTATATAAAAGTAAATGTTTGACATTGCAGAATTAGTTGCGCAAGAATGCATACGAACATTGAATTCTAGAGATTTTGTTGTATAGATTTTCGAGTAATATTGCTCGAGTTCTGTAATTCAAGTTTAAAGTTTTTGAAATGTGGAGCATGTGTCCACCGGGCCGCTACACGTCGAGAAAAGAAACGTATCGGTACGTTCTAAGATCGCAGGTAGCGCAAAATCACGGTGCACGTTGCTACGTTCGATTCCGCGCGGTGTGCCCTAACACACGATTCGTTTGCCGTTCCAGCAATGGAACATGTATATCCGTTTTCGTATGACAGTACCATACACAAAAAGAAGACGTATTAAGTTACGTCACCTGTGGTGGTACGCACGATAATGCCATGGTGACCATTGTATTAGTATCTAATGCGGTGCGAGCCATGGTGTTGATGTGCCTGACGATGGCGGAAATCACTAGGTTCACCTGAACGTAGCGACGTGTACCTTAGCCACTTGATGGTGTGTGAGCGCTAAATGCTAAGAACCTACCACTGCGTTTTACAAAGCATGTATTTTTTTAACGTAGTTGTCCGATCGGGTTAGAAGACATACACTTCGTGTATGTATAGCGTATCGAACGCCTCGTCGGCCCGCAAGGTAAAAGACGGGGTATCTTTACGTAGGGACCGCGCAGTAATTTTGTCGATGGAATTCAGTGTTCGTTGCACCATGGAAAACTGATTTTGCAATGTTCGAATTTGTAATAATAGTAGAGACCGCGAAGTATATTTCCCTGCTCGCGTGATACAGTAAGAATTAGAGATTCGTATCGATCTAATATGAATGTTTTCCGATATGCAAACGGTAGAAAATCCTGCCTTTTAGTGTTGCGATAAATGAAATGCTACACTTCACCCTGACATAACTGTCAATGATTACTTGTACAATTTATATGAAATTTTGATTTATTCCTCTCTTATCACTTGATAGAGATCAATTGAATTTGTATTTTGTGTTCAACAGGTCTTCATCTATACATAACTTCCATTGTCACTATAGCCTATTACTCTTGTTTCCATATCGTAGAGATTAGGATACGTTCAGAGTTCATCGTTAGGGTTCGGGAACATTTTAAATTATCATTAGAGTTTGATTGCTTGGCTTTGTTTGTTTATTTCCACCCGCTTCTCGGGTATTTCCTTTTATGGATGTCTTTAAAGGAATTTGTGCGTGGATGGTATGTATTTACATTATTGGGGTTTGCTGATAACCGATTGAGTTCACTCGCCGATATGCGTTTGGCTTCATTCGTTGATATCGAAAATTGTCTGGGATTCGAGGTACTGTAACCCATGGGGGTAACATACAGTCTCCGGTACTTAGTATTGCGGTCCTTATGGGCCGCAGTCGGTCTGGGGACTGAGCTGTTGCCGTCATGTGCCGCAATGCCTCGCTCGAGATACTCTGTGACCCATGGGGGTAACATGCGGTCTCCGGTACTTAGTATTGCGGTCCTTATGGGTCGCAGTCGGTCTGGGGACTGAGCTGTTGCCGTCATGTGCCGCAATCTCCCGCATCCCTTACATGTTTTCCCCGGTGTAAATACTTACTCCGCCGCTGGCTTTTTGGGGAAACCCAGCGAGTCCCCGGGTCGAGAATATGACATATATATATATATACAATAATTTATATATGTATGTATAATATATTTATATATTATATATATTATATTTATGTTGTAATATATATATGTTCAACCCGCGATTAAATATTAAATGTATACATGTTATAACATGTGCCAAGCTTGTAGGTAGGTGCGACGAAGTGAAATGGATGGATCTTTGATTTGTCAAAATCATTGAATTTAATGGAAATCATAGATCGTTACAAGTCGTTTGAAGGATAGTTTTTACGCGTACCCCTCTGTCGGGTAGATCGGAGAGCTGGCGATGGTACAGCTCGACCTTGCTAGAGGATTAGGCGAGGTCTTGGGCCTCAACAAGGCGTACACAATCTGGCCGTGCTTAGGCAACGTGGGCTTTATTGTTGAGGCCCTTGCGACACTCAGAGGTTTTACCGGCAGGTCCGCGTCGTAATTATTATATTACTATCAGCCGACATAATTGTAACGATCTCTTAGAGCGCGATCCTCCATTTCACTTCGGATAAAACGATCCAGCAGTAGAGTCATTTGTTTTTGTTCGAGGGTATAATACGCGTTAGAGTAGAGTCATACAGATGTTACAGATGCAAGATGGATTAACCAGTCACGCTTCCGATGCATACGTTGTTGTATCGGGCAGGGTGCATTGGTTGATGCATCTTGCATCTATCCTTTGCCTAGCTGGATCGATTGTAAACAAAGATTCATGTACAATTATCGCATAAAAGACTTGGCTACTCGACTTTGCCATAGCTATTTCATACCTCCTGTCTAAAATAGACGAGCCAAAATGAGCTAAGTGGAGGTTTAGAGACCTCGCAGCTCATGACCGCTGTGGTAGCATTTCTGGCATAGCCAGCGTTCCTGGCCTCTTTCAACCGCTCCTCCCCTTTGACCCAGAAGCGGAACTCCTGCCCTGGGCGAAGGGAGGGGACGCACTCAACTGGCGTTAACTACGACCAGAGGGTGGATGTTGCCGCAGTGTACGGATCTAGTATCTAGATTTACGGATCTAGTAAATACTATAGTAATCCGAGTGGCCTGAAAAACCACTAGTCGCTAGCTTAGCTCATTTTGGTGGGGGTAAGCTAATTCCATAGGCATGGCCCGCCTAATAGACCTGCACAAACCAGACCGCGGCTATTACGCCGGTCATACCCCAAAGCGCCTATATCAGTCGAGGTTCCACATTTGGAGGTCAATGTCATGCGATAATTAAAATTCGTTTAAATTATTTGGTCGGTATTTGGGAATAGTCATTTTATCGGAATGTTGGTATTGTGGTTCTTTAATCTCTACACTAGATGTATATGTACCCGCTCTTCTACCCGGTACAGTCGATTTCGATTGCTGGCTTCGGTTGGTACCCAGCAATCACCTGCTTGCAGCCCGGAGGTTGATTCTTTTGATTCCTTTGGCTTACTGTGGCGCCGAACAAGGGTATAGGTGGACTCCTGCCGATGGACGGTGGTGGTTCTGGTCTCGTATCCTAACGCGTACAATCGTAATTGTAGAGATATTGTCTCATGGTGTCGCCCCGAATGCGCCATGCCACATGGGCTCAGAAGTACGATTGTAAGCCTTAGGTCACCGTCCTCTTCGTGCCCGGCCATTGAAATTTGTAGAATCTCCTCTTTGAGCGCGCAGACCGGTCTGATATACATCTCTGTAGAGTCCCAACATGCGGTAAAGGTTTCCCAAATAACGTTACCACTTTTTTCCGAATTACTAGGTGTACTTGCTCGTAGCGTATTTCACTTTTTTCAACATTATTGTTTTCTTTCGGTGACAGAAATGGGGAATGGGGAGCTAGCTAGGTTTGGTTGCCAGCATGTAGATTCCCGCGATATTTTTCATATCCAATATTTTGATATTCAAGTCTAAGTAGAGAAGTCTGATCGAGACGGTGGAGGTCCGCACCTACTCTTCAAGTAGGGGTGACCTCACAGCCTAAAGACCGCGGCGCACCATCTCTGGCAGATAATGCCAGCGTTACTAGGCTTCGGTCTATACTCAAAGCGGCCAGCTCGTGGAGTGTATACTCGCGAGTTGGAATCACGTTTTGAGCGAAGGGGCGCATCTGTCCTGGCGTTACGACGTCCAGGCAGGTGGATGGTGTCGCCTCGCGTAAGAATCCGGGGTTGATTCTATGGGCTTGGAAACCCAGTCGCTAGCCGTCTCGTTTCGCCTCTACTTCTTTATATCTAAATTCGTTTCGTTTATCGCATGCTGGTAATGTAGTCGTATTGGAAACAAGAGTAATAAGGCTATAGTAATTCATCGAAGAACGAAGAACGTCGAAACAAGAATGGAAGTTCGCGCACAACATCACATCACTACTTTCGATTATTACGTTAGCCAATTTTGTTGTCGATGTGTTCAAAGTTGTATTTTGATAGAGATTTAAATATCTCTGATTAATAGAGAAGTTCGATCGGGACGGTGGAGGTCCGCACCTACTCTTCAAGTAGGGGTGACCTCGCAGCTTAAAGACCGCAGCACACCATCTCTGGCAGATAATGCCAGCGTTACTAGGCTTCGGTCTATACTTAAAGCGGCCAGCTCGTGGAGTGTATACTCGCGAGTTGGAATCACGTTTTAAGCGAAGGGGCGCATCTGTCCTGGCGTTACGACGTCCAGGCAGGTGGATGGTGTTGCCTCGCGTTTGAATCCGGGGTTGATTCTGTGGGCTTGGAAACCCAGTCGCTAGCCGTCCCGTTTCGCCTCTGCTTTAAGCTTTGAACACATTGATAACAAAAGAATAAGGCTAACGTAATTAATCGTGGTGGAAGAACCACTCCTGCTCATCACGAGGAGTGTCACTTCTTCATGGAAGAGAGAATGTGTGAGTACCAATATATCTTTCCAACTAAACTTTGTTGGCTGACATTTTCGTTACTAATTATTTATGAAAAATGAATAATTTATCATTAATTTACTCTCGTGCAAAAAAGCTTATTGTGAAACTGTTCGATTATTCGATTGAAACAACCTTTTCAAAGCTAATTTTTTCGGCCTTTTTTATATTTTTTATGAATCAATTATATTAATACATTATTGATTTTATTGTATACGTTTGTTGTATGTTACTAAACGAATTCTATATATCTCGTGTTTATATGTTGTAGGCTTCCGTAACTCGAGGAGGGGAACTTCCACTTCCATTATTACGTTAGCCAACCTTGTTTTCAATGTGTCGAAAGTTGCATTATCTTAGAGGTTAGGATATATTTGATATCATATTAGTAGAGAAGTTTGATCGAGACGGTGGAGGTCCGCACCTACTCTTCAAGTAGGGGTGATCTCACAGCCAAAAGACCGCAGCGCACCATCTCTGGCAGATAATGCCAGCGTTACTAGGCTTCGGTCTATACTTAAAGCGGCCAGCTCGTGGAGTGTATACTCGCGAGTTGGAATCACGTTTTAAGCGAAGGGGCGCATCTGTCCTGGCGTTACGACGTCCAGGCAGGTGGATGGTGTCGCCTCGCGTAAGAATCCGGGGTTGATTCTATGGGCTTGGAAACCCAGTCGGCTAGCCGTCTCGTTTCGCCTCTACCAAATTAAATAGAATTTGCCGATAATGCGCTTTAGATATATTGAAAACAGGGGTAGTAAGACTAACATAATTAATCGTGGTGGAAGAACCACTCCTGCTCATCACGAGGAGTGTCACTTCTTCATGGAAGAGAGAATGTGTGAGTACCAATATATCTTTCCAACTAAACTTTGTTGTGGAACATTTTCGTTTCGTATTATTCATGAAAAATGAATAATTTACCATTAATTTACTCTCGTGCAAAAAAGCTTATTGTGAAACTGTTCGATTATTCGATTGAAATAAGCTTTTCAAACCTAATTTTTTCGGCCTTTTTTTATATTTTTTTATGAATCAATTATATTAATACATTATTGATTGTATTGTATATGTTGTATGTTTCTAAACGAATTCTATATATCTCATGTTTATATTTTGTAGGCTACCGTAACTCGAGAAGGAACAGCTACCATTATTACGTTAGCCAACCTTGTTTTCAATGTGTCGAAAGTTGCATTATCTTAGAGGTTAGGATATATTTGATATCTTTATTAGTAGAGAAGTTTGATCGAGACGGTGGAGGTTCGCACCTACTCTTCAAGTAGGGGTGACCTCACAGCCAAAAGACCGCAGCGCACCATCTCTGGCAGATAATGCCAGCGTTACTAGGCCTCGGTCTATACTTAAAGCGGCCAGCTCGTGGAGTGTATACTCGCGAGTTGGAATCACGTTTTAAGCGAAGGGGCGCATCTGTCCTGGCGTTACGACGTCCAGGCAGGTGGATGGTGTCGCCTCGCGTAAGAATCCGGGGTTGATTCTATGGGCTTGGAAACCCAGTCGGCTAGCCGTCTCGTTTCGCCTCTACCAAATTAAATAGAATTTGCCGATAATGCGCTTTAGATATATTGAAAACAGGGTAGTAAGACTAACGTAATACAACGCATCAATGCTCAGATTCAGAGCCAACGTCCGCTGACTTCAAGGGGGTGAGAATGTAAGTAAGAAAAGACATTTTTCCAAATAAACTATCTTGTTGATGGAATTGTACGAATCGTTTTTTAACATCTTGTTTCATTTTTTGATTCCAGGACTCTAACGCAGCATTCATATCCCCCCAACAAGTAGTGAGTGAAGAAATAACTTTGTTATTATTATATTTGACTAGAATAGTAGTTGAGTTTGACGAGTATAGTGACCGTGGATAACGCCAGGCGTTTCCACGGGTAGTAATCTGTTTCCTAGCTAGGTAGGGTCTTTTTGTACGTCGCGTTTTTTCTCCTAATAAAATAATTTCTATAACGGTGTCACCAAATTTCGGGAAGATAAAATTCTTCCGTAATTTGGTATACCTATAACAAGAGTAACTTTTTAGTATCGAAATGATCATTTATTTTTTAAATATACTTGAAATGAAATGAAGTTACGTTTTAACTTTAAAATAATTATTTATTTTTTAAATTCATTTAAAATTCAATACAGAACGTATTTTAAAATTATTTAGAATTGCTCAGATGCACTGGGTCTTACGTACAAAAAGACGATTCGCGACGGATAGATCCTTGAAACAAAGTAAATACTCATACTTTACAATTGGTAGAGTAGTGTTTTCATTTATTTGAAGCTTTGCTTTGTTGAAAGGATCGTCCGAGGATTTTTAAATATTTTATTAAACATTGTAAATGCATAATGAGATAAATTAGTCTTTTTTAATCTTTTTGATTAATAATACAAATTTTATATTATTCAATAATTCAATACATCATTTAGCATTTGAGATTAAATTTTGAGATCATGTAGTCATTTTTGAAAATTAAATAAATAGCACGCATACAAAATTTAATGATTTCTTTTAGATAGGATTTTCAGGATATTGAGGTTCCCTGTTCGTTGCTCGAATCCTCTCGCGTGCCCAGGCGCTACTCGGGAGGGTGAGAGCAACGGGCACATGGAACATTGTTTTAATGATATATATGTGTGGCGACTGACAATGGCCAGTGTATCGTGCACGACGTATTTTCCACTTGTGTGTGTGTGCGATTAGGCAGTGGAATTGCGTCGGTTCTTTCAATTAGATTCAATAACGCATATTCCTGTCGATCTGTGACATGCTACATAGATCTTCATGGAATATGTTCGCGAGTAGCTTTTTTAAAAACTACGTTTGTAACATTCAGAGTTACACGTAGTTCAATTGAGTCTCGAAAATAGTTTGTTATTTCAATTTACCGATTTATATCGCAAAGGTCACTACCATTGTCAGTCGATTTCAGTGAAACTGGTACGTACCTTAACTGTGTTTGTATGAGGTTTCGACGTTAGGGTGTCGGAGGCGTCCCGGGACGTGCTCTCTAGGTATTAGGCTTTTGCACCCTGGCGTCTGAATGGGAATCGTTGAGTGAATGTGTTGGTGTGCTTGTGTTTTTTGCCATTTTTTAAATATAGGACTAGGTAGGTAGGTAGCTTACTTTCTTGGTGTGTGTGAATGTTAATTTTAAGTAGGTAGGGGCCGGGGCTGGCTACCGTTTTCTCTTTCGGGTAGGCCGCGATTCGACCGGTAGTCAGTTCCTGGAAGAGCTCGAAGTTTCGTTCTCGAATCGAAATCGAACGAGGCATGACGTTCGATGGATGATTCGTCTTCGATTCTTCTTGCTCGCATAGCTTTCGCGAACGCGGACGCGAACGGTAAACGCGCGCGGATTAGGTCCTCGAAACGTTGCGCACCTGCTCGATTGCACCAGGGGAACGATCGGCTTCTCCCGAAACTTGTGATTCGTCTCGGAAGTCGTCGATCGTTTTCCCTGCGAGCACGTTTAGGGTTTCAGATGTTCGGCGGACCGCGAAGAAAAAGAAGAGGCCCGACAAACAGTCACTCAAGAGGGCAGCAACTGCATGTGTTTTATCGTTACTACTTTGTCACTATACTCGTCAGTAGAAATATTTGAAGTAGTTGTAGAAGTAGTTAGTTGCATCAATGGGCAGGCCTCGCCGCCCCAACGATCAGCCGAGATGGGCACATCCGCGATTTGCATTAGCGTTGCGAAGAAAAACACGCGTTGCATTAAGTAATTTTGAACAGAGGATAAAAGTTAGTGTTGCGAAAATAGTCGCGATTTAGATTGTGTATAGTGTTGCGAATTAACTGGACGCGATTTCGATTTTATTTCATTTTTTTTTCAAGATATAAAGATTTCATAAGAATTTTTATAAGTAAAGTAGTCTTTTTTTATTCCTCTGTTCGTTGAATTAGCGTTGCGCAACAAAAAAGGATCGCGTTTGAATTCGAGTCATTTTCGATTTTTCAGGCGCCCATGCTCGAGCTGCAACGAACCCTCCCTGGTGTGGTGCAGGCATTCGCGTTTTCGAATAGAGTTGCGAAAAATCTCAACGGGTTGAATTAGCGTTGCGAAGAAATAAAAGAGAATTCTTTTAGTTACCGCTTTTGTTAATGACAAAGTAAAATGGTGGATGAGCCGGGTCTCTTCACCAATAGACTTTGTCACACCTCCTGCATGCCCCGCGAATCAATTATCTTATAAACACAATTCTGTTTGAGAAATTAGCGTTGCGAATGTGATATCGCGATTGTCTTAGTGTTGCGAAAAATACCAACGCGTTGTATTAAGGCGGGATTATTTTCTTGCATATTGGAAAACGTAAAAACTGAGATTTAATGGTTATACTCGCGACCGCGTATATAAAAGTAAATGTTTAACATTGCAGAATTAGTTGCGCAATAATGCATACGAACATAGAATTCTAGAGATTTTGTTGTTTAGATTTTCGAGGAATATTGCTCGAGTTCTGTGTTTCAAGTTTAAAGTTTTTGAAATGTGGAGCATGTGTCCACCGGGCCGCTACACGTCGAGAAAAGAAACGTATTGGTACGTTCTAAGATCGCAGTTAGCTCAAAATCACGGTTCACGTTGCTACGTTCGATTACGCGCGGTGTGCCCTGTCACACAATTCGTTTGCCGTTCCAGCAATGGAACAAGTGTATCCGTTTTCGTATGACAGTACCATACACAAAAAGAAGACGTATTAAGTTACGTCACCTGTGGTGGTACGCACGACAATGCCATGGTGACCATTGTATTAGTATCTAATGCGATGCGAGCCATTGTGTTGACGTGCCTTACGATAGTGGAAATCAATGTAGCTTCACCTGAACGTAGCGACGTGTGCCTTAGCCATTTGATGGTGTGTGAGCGCTAAATGCTAAGAACCTACCACTGCGTTTTACGAAGCATGTATTTTTTTAACGTAGCGGTCCGATCGGGTTAGAAGACATACACGATGTGTATGTATAGCGTATCGAACGCCTCGTCGGCCCGCAAGGTAAAAGACGGGGTATCTTTACGTAGGGACCGCGCAGTAATTTTTTCGATAGAACTTAGTGTTCGTTGCATCATGCAAAACTGGTTTTGCAATGTTCGAATTTGTAATAATAGTAGGGACCGCGAAGTATATTTCCCTACTCGCGTGATATAGTAAGAATTAGATATTCGAATCGATTTAATACGAACGTTTTGCGATATGCAAACGGTAGAAAATCCTGCCTTTTAGAGTTGCTATGATTGAAATGCCGCACTGCACCTAATGACTGCCCCCTGACCCCTTGCAGCCAGTGTGGCTGCCCCTGAATACCCCCCGCAGCCAATTCTTCCCCATTAGAGTTGCGCATAAAGATATTAAAGTGCACGGGAGTTTTTTGTATCGAAACCAATTAAGTAGTGTCGCGACAAATAATGCACTGGTCGCGTTTGTTTCATTATATTTATTATATATTGTTAATATACTAGCGTTGCGCAAGAATAATTCGGTTTGATTTCCTCCCCATAAATTTTAATGGCTGCTGTCGCGATTCCATTTAGTATTGCGGAAAAAGAAATGAAAGTGCACGGGAATTTTCTTTTGTGAACAAAATAAAATAGTGTTGTGGTGGATAATGCACTGCTCGCGTTGTTTAGACATTCAATGTATATTTTTGTAGAGTAGTGTTGCGCAAAACCACGTCCACTCGCGCGTTTGTTTGAAATTTATCGAGTGGACAACCATTCTGAATTTTTTTTTTATTTAAAAAATTTTTTTCTCTATAGGTGACCACCCCCTTTCCAAAATACCCCCCGCAGCCATTGCTTCCCCATTAGAGTTGCGCATAAAGAAATTAAAGTGCACGGGAGTTTTCTGTACCGAATATAATAAATTAGTGTCGCGATAAATAATGCACTGGTCGCGTTTGTTTCATTATATTTATTATATATTGTTAATATACTAGCGTTGCGCAAGAATAATTCGGTTTGATTTCCTCCCCATAAATTTTAATGGCTGCTATTGCGATTCCATTTAGAGTTGCGGAAAAAGAAATGAAAGTGCACGGGAATTTTCTTTTGTGAACAAAATAAAATAGTGTTGCGGTAGATCATGCACTGCTCGCGTTGTTTAGAGATATTCAATGTACATTTTTGTAGAATAGTGTTGCGCAAAACCAGTCCACTCGCGCGTTTGTTTGAAATATATCGAGTGGACAACCATTCTCAGTATGTATTTTTTTTTATTTTTAAAATTTTTTTCTGGAAAAGTGGATACCCCCTTCCCAAAATACTCCCGCAGCCATTGCTACCCATTAGAGTTGCGCATAAAGAAATTAAAGTGCACGGGAGTTTTTGATATCGAATTTAATACATTAGCGTCGCGCCAATAATGCACTACTCGCGTTTGTTCCAATATATTCAGTATTTATTATTTTTTTAATAGCGTTGCGAAAGAATGATTCGGCTTGATTCCCTCCCCATAAATTCAAATGGCTGCTGTCGCGATTCCATTTAGCGTTGCGGAAAAAAATGAAAGTGCACGGGAATTTTTTGTTCTGAAAAAAAAAAATAGTGTTGCGGTAGATTATGCACTGCTCGCGTTGTTTAGGGATATTCAATGTACATTTTTGTAGAGTAGTGTTGCGCAAAACCAGTCCACTCGCGCGTTTGATTGAAATATGTCGAGTGGACAAACATCCTGAATATGTATTGTTTTGTATTTTAAAAAATTTTTTCTTGTGTTAATCCAAGATTTAGTATGTTTCAGATATTTCATCCCATGACAAGGAAGAGACGTTTGTTGTATGTGTTGCGTGTTGTGTAGGTTTCCGTATTTGTTGTACCTTGTGCTGTCTATTGTATTTGTTGCTCGTTGGGTAGTCTAATATATTTTTATTTCAGCAAATTTGTGCTAGCCCTCCCCCCCCTCCCGCCCCACATAAGTACATGGCCAAAATACTTAAAATACAAAAAAATACAAAAATAAAATACAAAATACAAAATATAAACAAATACAAAAAACAAAAATATAATACTTAATAGGTAGGAAATAAAAAAAAATAAAAAATTAGATTCCATACTAGGCAGGTAGTAATTCGGCGGGTAGGCTTTGCAATACAAAATACAAAATACAAACAAATACAAAAAAAAACAAAAATAAAATACTTGATAGGTAGGAAATAAAAAAAATAAAAAATTAGATTCCATACTAGGCAGGTAGTAATTCGGCGGGTAGGCTTTGCAATGAGCTCTTCTTGGTATTCGTTTGCACAGTGATCAAAACTAGAGCACTGTCAAATGTGTATTAGGAAGAGTACAAAATGGGGTACAAAATTACGGCTTTTTTTATTATTTTGTAATTTTGTTAACTTTCCGTCGGGTGGGACGTTGGCCTTGTTCAAACACGGCGGAAATTGTATACTTTTCGCCATGTCTGAACGACGCCAAATACTATGTGGGTGGGCGGGTCTCCCTCACAGCAACCTCCACGTGGTGAGACCCGGACAATCGGTGTGATTCTCGATTTCGAATATTTTGTTTCGCAATTGTTCTATAAAATATTAAAAATCGACAATCACATCGAGCTAATGGCTGTGATAATTAATTGATTCTTTGACATGATTTCTTCTCGACGTTAGTTTTCAACGAATATTTTTTGTTGAATAATAATTATTTTATATCGCAATAATTTCCAAATTAAATTTAAATTCTGATATTTCTTTCTAACGTTACTTTCATATTGCCTACATTTATAAACTATCGATTAGCGATGTTGGTATTTGAGATCAGTGATAGTTCCACGTTCTTAGTTCCACAACCGATGAGAGTATCTCGGCATTGGGGCACCGACGAGATATACTTAAAGACAGCCAGCCCCTGTGTTAAACTGCGGGCCCCAAAGTGGGTGCTGAGTGGGTGCTGGGAGCGGTCGGTAACGGCCCCAATGCCGAGATACTCTCATCGGTTGTGGAACTAAGAACGTGGAACTATCACTGATCGCAAATACCAATATCACTAAACATGCCGCGCTCACTACCTAAATACGACATTTGCTCGTGAAGTACGAAAGAAACGTCAGTGACATAGGCAATAAATAAACATAGAATGCTGACATAATGCATTCTGTAATTGCATGGAAAATAATTATTTTTTATTATATAATTTCATTACACTCTTATTGCCTTCTTATTTACCATATTGTTCACCATTGTAATCATTGTTTTATAATCGATAGTTTATAGGTGTAATTAATTAATTTGGAAATTATTGCGATATTTATAAAATAATGATTATTCAACAAAATATATTCTGTAGTAATTACAGAATAAAAAAAAAAGAATAAATACATACACAAGTAATGACAAAATTCAATCGTTCTTATTTTGATCCGTAGTAAAAAACAGAAAATTAATGTTTTTACTTATTTATCCGATAATACCACTTCTAATGCTCGATTGCACTGACTGCAATTATTCAAGTAGAGGTAGTAACAAAGTAAAAGTGTTCAGTAATGAAACTAATTTTTGACGGCTCGTATCCGTATAATGCTATTTGGAGACAGTATACACAGATTCTTATATGTTGCAATGCATGTTGTTTTTTTCTCCGTTTACCGATTTCGATGAAATTTTCAGTATGTGTACCATAGATGTACAAGACACATATTTTAAATTTTCATTTGGGATTCAAATAAAAAAGTTTTAAAAAGTGCGTTTTCTGGTTTTTTATGTAATTCTTACCAATTGCAATTTTTGAAAATCTGTTTTACACGTCATTTAGTAAATCAATGCTTTTAATTGCTAAAAGAAAAGTCAAAAAGTAAAAGTATTCTAATTTAATGCACAGACAACATGTGCAGTATTCGGACTGTACGTGGATTGTACGCAGACTGTCCGCGTAAATAAAATTATATAAAATTACAGTAATTGTTCATAAAAGGTTACATCTCGCCGATTTTGGTAAAAGTTAAATATATTGTAAAACTCAACATTCTGAACAACTTTTTCCTATATATGGTGCCGCTGCTCGGCATTAGTTTCTGAGATATTCTCAAAATCTCTTACTGCTACTAGAATGGATTCTGCACACTCTTCTGCATATTAGAAGGCATGATTAACACATATAAGTTACTTTCTTATTAACGAATATGTAGAATCACATACAAGATCTCAAGGAGAAGGTATAATTAAAATTGGTTGGGATTAGGTGGTGTGTGGTGGGGAGAGGGGACGATTACGCTGACATTGTTTCACATTTCACATGTGGATTTTTGCATAGAAAAATACTTAAAGAATTTTTAATCCCAACCTATTTGAATTGTACGTTCTCCTTGACATTTTGTACTACGAGGAAGTGTATGCAGAAATGCCGAGCAGCGGCATTAGAATAATGACTTTGACAACATACTTCAAAGTCATCAAAATCGGTGTGATGTACCCTTTTCTGTATTTTTATTGGAGACAGTATTATTGCTATTTGTCCGCACTGTGCGACGCCGTGAAAACTGAGCAGTCGAACTCGAGACGAGATCTCTCCGGGTCTCTTTCTTTTGTATACGCTGTCCTTCTTTGCGTCCGAAACTTTAATCGTTCATTACACAAGTAATTATCACTGGAATCATATCATATTTAGTATCGTTTTCAATAAAAAAATTCTACGAATATGTTGGTGGAAGTCCCATAAAAAAATAATGTATAATAAAAAAGTTAACTTTTTGATTTAAAGACCTGAGTTCACGCCAGTCTTTGATCTTTTCCGAACGCTTCGACTCGCCGCGTATCTTTCTTTCGCATACGCTGTCCTTCTTTGCGTTCGAAACTTTATTCGTTCATTAGACAAGTAAATGTCATCGGAATTATGTCATATTTGGTATCATTTTCCTTAGCAAAATCCCACGAATGTGTTGGTGAAAGTTCTATAGAAAAATAATTAATAATAAAAAAGTTTATTTTTTTATTTAAAGGCCGAAGCTCAAGCTAGTCTTTCATTTTTCCGAATGCTTCGACTCGCCGGTTCTCTTTCTGTCGCATACGCTGTCCTTCTTTGCGTCCGAAACTTTAATCGTTCATTAGACAAGTAATTATGATCGGAATTATATCATATTTGGTATCATTTTCATTACAAAAATGTCACAAATTTGCTTGTGAAAAAGCCATAAGAAATAATGAAAAATAAACAGGTTCTTTTGTTTGATTGGTGGTGATGTCACACCGATATATTCAATGCAACACGACATATAATGTTACACTCTTCGGCGACAGAGGCAGTCGAGCTCCACTGTCCTCTTCTCCGTTCGGCACGGGATCCCAGAAATCTTTCTTGAAAGCTAAATTCTGACCAGACCCGGGTGTGCAGAGCAGAGTTGGGCGTTATTCGAATGAAATTTCATTCGAATAACCAGCGAATAAAAATTGCGAATAAATTTTTATTCGCTGGGTTATTCCAATAAATTTTTATTCGAATGAATTTTTATTCGAATAACCCAGCGAATAAAAATTTATTCGGAAAAGCCCAGCGAATAAAAATTTATTCGAATAGCCCAGCGAATAAAAATTTATTCGAATAGCCCAGCGAATAATGGTGTCGAATGACATCGCGTCATCGACATCGCACGCGGCACGCACGCCACGCACCAGCGACGTGTATGTGTATGAATAAATGTGTGAGTGCAGACTAGAGAGTGAAGCGAAGAATCATGGCAACAAATGTGTGTGTAAAGATAACGAAGGTCCCAGTCCCGAACCTAGGATCGGTCACTGTTAGTTATCTATTGTATATGTCATCAATCGTCAACCGAGATCTCGTCTCGAAAAGCCTCGAACCTCGAGCCTCGGCCCTCGGCCACGAGTCACTCGAGTGTTGGCGTCGGGTGTCGGTTCCTACCCGTAACCATAAAGGCTGCGCTTATTCGCAGCATTTATTCTCGTCATTTAGAATAACGAATAACGAATGAAAGTCCCGGGATTTATTCGAGAATAACGAATAACGATTTATTCGTTATTCGCAAGCTACGAATAATTCTCGGCGAATGATATCCTTATTCGTTATTCTCGAATAAATCCAGGGACTTTATTCGTTATTCCTTATTCGTTATTCGAAATAAAATTTGCCCAACTCTGGTGCAGAGCCTACAATAATCTTATTTTTTTTGTCAAATTTTGATTTTCTATTTAAACTAGTTTGTTATTGAAACTCATTAATAGTTTTAATTAGTACTTGAAATATTTTTAATGATATTGAAATATTGGAATATTACAATTTGGAATATTTCGCCTGACAATTTAGTCAAAAATGCCCTTCAACATATTTGAACGGCCGTTGCGCCATTCGATTTTCGGTCAATTTTTCCCAATTAATTGCATGTAGAAATATAGAAAAAATCTGACGAATTACGGTTATTTATATTCATATTTCAGGATATTTGTCGATTTTTGGGTTGAAAATCATATTTATAAAAAATGAAAGACACGTAAGAATTCCACAAATGCAGGTTCTTTTATAGAAATTGAAAAAGGACATCGATCCTATTTTTAAATTAAACCAAAAATGAAATGATTCAAAATTTGAAAGGTTTGGAAAGAACTGCGATTTATAAGTGTCTAAAGTTTTATTCGATCCCTGTTTTGGTCATTGGGCGATGCAACTACATACATTGTAACGCTCGCGTCGGTCTTTGACTGCTCTGACCTCGTTACAGCATTTGAACGCGGCTCCGAAAATTATTCGAAATCAAATAAACCACCGAATAAAGACACAGATGAAAATGAACACTTTTTTTTTTTATTCAACACTAAATATTTATTTGTTTATTCGTCGAATAAACTTATTACGTGTGGAATAGAGATAACATCATTATTTTTATTTGCCGCGTGACAAATAATTTTTTTATCTTTTATTCGTTATTTTAAATGTCTATTTCAACAAAAATTTTCCCATCTTTGCTCCTACAATTACATTATTTTATATTATATTTGTTTTTCCGTGTGATTCTCTCTCAAATTCTTTATTATTTGGAATAGTATGTCAAATGAACGTTATTCTGGTTTTCAACATATTTCTGTTCCCACGGATCGATTCTTGGAACAATCAACTATAAAAAAAGTGTAAGGAAATAATGCTTGTTTATGAAATATTTTTAAATTACAAATTGTGCTATCGTTAAATTATGTTTAATACTTTAATACTTTCTTACGTAAAATATTTCTAGGAATTTTTTGTCCTTGATATTAGTTTTACTTTTAATATTTTGCGTCTTAAAAAGCAACATTAAAAAAAATATCTGTTTAATTCGAATACGTTCATCGGAGAATGTAATAAATAATCGATATGGTTCCGTGATGATTCACCTTCTCGCCGACGAGAATTTCCTTAGTGGTCTTCTGCACCGACGAAATACCGTAGTTGGCCTGCTGTTTCTTACTCCAGCCAAAATCTATTCTAGAGGGCGGTAGAAGACACCGCATTTTTCTTGAGACACGTTCTCCCGTAAGGCTGGCTGTCTTTAAGTATATCTCGTCGGTGATTGGGGCCGTTACCGACCGCTCCCAGTACCCACTCAGGACCCACTTTGGGGCCCGCAGTTTAACACAGGGGCACCGACGAGATACATATACTTAAAGACAGCCAGCCCCTGTGTTAAACTGCGGGCCCCAAAGTGGGTGCTGAGTGGGTGCTGGGAGCGGTCGGTAACGGCCCCAATGCCGAGATACTCTCATCGGTTGTTGAACTAAGAACGTGGAACTATCACTGATCGCAAATACCAATATCACTAAACATGCCGCGCTCACTACCTAAATACATTTGCTCGTGAAGTACGAAAGAAACGTCAGTGACATAGGCAATTAGTAAACATAGAATGCTGACATAATGCATTCTGTAATTGCTTGGAAAATAATTATTTTTTATTATATAATTTCATTACACTCTTATTGCCTTCTTATTTTCCATATTGTTCACCATTGTAATCATTGTTTTATAATCGATACTTTATAGGTGTAATTAATTAATTTGGAAATTATTGCGATATTTATAAAATAATGATTATTCAACAAAATATATTCTGTAGTAATTACAGAATAAAAAAAAAAAGAATAAATACATACACAAGTAATGACAAAATTCAATCGTTCTTATTTTGATCCGTAGTAAAAAACAGAAAATTAATGTTTTTACTTATTTATCCGATAATACCACTTCTAATGCTCGATTGCACTGACTGCAATTATTCAAGTAGAGGTAGTAACAAAGTAAATGTGTTCAGTAATGAAACTAATTTTTGACGGCTCCTATCCGTATAATGCTATTTGGAGACAGTATTATGGCTATTGGTACAAACGCACAGATACACAGATTCTTATATGTTGCAATGCATGTTGTTTTTTTCTCCGTTTACCGATTTCGATGAAATTTTCAGTATGTGTACCATAGATGTACAAGACACATATTTTAAATTTTCATTTGGGATTCAAATAAAAAAGTTTTAAAAAGTGCGTTTTCTGGTTTTTTATGTAATTCTTACCAATTGCAATTTTTGAAAATCTGTTTTACACGTCATTTAGTAAATCAATGCTTTTAATTGCTAAAAGAAAAGTCAAAAAGTAAAAGTATTCTAATTTAATGCACAGACAACATGTGCAGTATTCGGACTGTACGTGGATTGTACGCAGACTGTCCGCGTAAATAAAATCATATAAAATTACAGTAATTGTTCATAAAAGGTTACATCTCGCCGATTTTGGTAAAAGTTAAATATATTGTAAAACTCAACATTCTGAACAACTTTTTCCTATATATGGTGCCGCTGCTCGGCATTAGTTTCTGAGATATTCTCAAAATCTCTTACTGCTACTAGAATGGATTCTGCACACTCTTCTGCATATTAGAAGGCATGATTAACACATATAAGTTACTTTCTTATTAACGAATATGTAGAATCACATACAAGATCTCAAGGAGAAGGTATAATTAAAATTGGTTGGGATTAGGTCGTGTGTGGTGGGGGGAGGGGGACGATTACGCTGACATTGTTTCACATTTCACATGTGGATTTTTGCATAGAAAAATACTTAAAGAAGTTTTAATCCCAACCTATTTGAATTGTACGTTCTCCTTGACATTTTGTACTACGAGGAAGTGTATGCAGAATCCGTTCTAGCTGCAGCACCAGATTATAGAATATCTCAGAAGCTAATGCCGAGCAGCGGCATTAGAATAATGACTTTGACAACATACTTCAAAGTCATCAAAATCGGTGTGATGTACCCTTTTCTGTATTTTTATTGGAGACAGTATTATTGCTATTTGTCCGCACTGTGCGACGCCGTGAAAACTGAGCAGTCGAACTCGAGACGAGAAGATCTCTCCGGGTCTCTTTCTTTTGTATACGCTGTCCTTCTTTGCGTCCGAAACTTTAATCGTTCATTACACAAGTAATTATCATTGGAATCATATCATATTTAGTATCGTTTTCAATAAAAAAATTCTACGAATATGTTGGTGGAAGTCCCATAAAAAAATAATGTATAATAAAAAAGTTAACTTTTTGATTTAAAGACCTGAGTTCACGCCAGTCTTTGATCTTTTCCGAACGCTTCGACTCGCCGCGTCTCTTTCTTTCGCATACGTTGTCCTTCTTTGCGTTCGAAACTTTATTCGTTCATTAGACAAGTAAATGTCATCGGAATTATGTCATATTTGGTATCATTTTCCTTAGCAAAATCCCACGAATGTGTTGGTGAAAGTTCTATAGAAAAATAATTAATAATAAAAAAGTTTATTTTTTTATTTAAAGGCCGAAGCTCAAGCTAGTCTTTCATCTTTTCCGAATGCTTCGACTCGCCGGTTCTCTTTCTGTCGCATACGCTGTCCTTCTTTGCGTCCGAAACTTTAATCGTTCATTAGACAAGTAATTATGATCGGAATTACATCATATTTGGTATCATTTTCATCAGAAAAATGTCACAAATTTGCTTGTGAAAAAGCCATAAAAAATAATGAAAAATAAAGAAGTTCTGTTGTTTGATTGGTAGTGATGTCACACCGATGTATTCGATCCGACACGTATAATGTTACACTTTTCGGCGACAGAGGTAGTCGAGCTTCACTTGTTCTTCTCCGTTCGACAGGGGATCCCAGAAATCATTTCTTGAAAGCTAAATTCTGACCGGATACCCGGTGTGCAAAGCCTACAATAATCTTATTTTTTTTTGTCAAATTTTGATTTTCTATTTAAATTAGTTTGTTATTGAAACTCATTAATAGTTTTAATTAGTACTTGAAATATTTTAAATGATATTGAAATATTGGAATATTACAATTTGGAATATTTCGCCGGACAATTTAGTCAAAAATGCCCTTCAACATATTTGAACGGCCGTTGCGCCATTCGATTTTCGGTCAATTTTTCCCAATTAATTGCATGTAGAAACATAGAAAAAATCTGACGAATTACGGTTATTTATATTCATATTTGAGGATTTCTGTCGATTTTTCGGTTGAAAATCATATTTATAAAAAATGAAAGACACGTAAGAATTCCACAAATGCAGGTTCTTTTATAGAAATTGAAAAAGGACATCGATCCTATTTTTAAATCAAACCAAAAATGAAATGATTCAGAAAGGTTTGGAAAGAACTGCGATTTATAAGTGTCTAAAGTTTTATTCGAGCCGTCTTTTGGCCATTCGGCGATGCAACTACATTGTAACGCTCGCGTCGTTCTTTGACTGGTCTGTCCTCGTTACAGTATTTGAACGCAGCTCCGAAAATTATTCGAAATCAAATAAACCACCGAATAAAGACACAGATGAAAATTAACACTTTTTTTTTTTTATTCAACACTAAAGATGAATCGCTCAAACCAATGAAAAATTCGTCGAATAAACTTATTACGTGTGGAATAGAGATAACATAATTATTTTTATTTGCCGCGTGACAAATAATTTTTTTATCTTTTATTCGTTATTTTAAATGTCTATTTCAACAAATATTTTCCCATCTTTGCTCCTACAATTACATTATTTTATATTATATTAGTTTTTCCGGTGATTCTCTCTCAAACTCTTTATTATTCGGAATAGTATGTCAAATGAAAGTTATTCTGGTTTTCAACATATTTCTGTTCCCACGGATCGATTCTTGGAACAATTAACTGTAAAAAAAGTGTAAGGAAATAATGCTTGTTTATGAAATATTTTTAAATTACAAATTGTGCTATCGTTAAATTATGCTTTAATACTTTCTTACGTAAAATATTTCTAGGAATTTTTTGTCCTTGATATTAGTTTTACTTTTAATATGTTACGTCTTAAAAAGCAATACTACAATTTGTAATTTAAAAATATTTCATAAACAAGCATTATTTCCTTATACTTTTTTTTATAGTTAATTGTTCCAAGAATCGATCTGTGGGAACAGAAATATGTTGAAAACCAGGATAACCTTCATTTGACATACTATTTCGAATAATAAATAGTTTGAGAGAGAATTACGTGGATGAATTAATATAACTTTGAATTTAAAAACCTTTTTTGCACGTCATTCGGTAAACCAATTCTTCGAATTGCTCGAGAAAGGTCTGGTCGTTTTGACCAATTTAAAAAAAATTATACAGCTTTGAAAGGTGTTCGAATAGCTTTGTGAGCCTGTGTATATGGGTTTTTTCTATGTGCGTATGTTTACAGAGTCGGCAAGACGGCAAGGCGGCTATAAGAGAGAGAGAGTGTAGGCCGGAAATTATTGCGAATAAGTTAATTATAAATTGGTGTATACCTGCGAACAATTTGCAGAAAAACAGTCAATATGCGACAGTGTAAATTTATGGGCGACAAGTGAGAACCTTGATTTAAATGTAAGGGAAATAGCATCTGAAATAAAAAAAAAGGCGGCACAGTGACCCTCGTAAACAGGTAAGAACCTGCCTTTGTCACGTAACAATCAACGCCCCTACCCTTTGCGCCGATCCCACTTTTGACGCGTCGCCGATTTTCCGGGAAGCCCCCAATATTCGGGCCTTCGGCCCCCACCACCACTTTTACCGCCGCGGCCGCGACGATCCGACCGCGACTTCATTCTAATAACGAAAGTCAAAGTGATCGGTTCTGTGTCGTGTGTAAGTGATCGTTATCTCCGAACCACCCCCGTCCTTGTCAACCGCGTCGGTTATCAGTGACAGTGACAGTTATATTACGACGCAAGACAAGGACCTTTACATGGTACGTACCGTTTCTATATTTTATCATTCGCTAGAAGTCAAGATTATTTATCGTAATTTTTATTAAAATTAATACCGTGCTCAAGTGAATTATTTATTTTTAATTTTTAATTTATTTAATTCTAATTTATTCTCGAATCGTGTTGCCTTCTCGCGATAATTTACTGTTGCGTTCTGACGATGAATCAAGTTTGTTTAATTTTGATTTTGTATTCAACTTGGACTATTTATTTTCTATTAATTCGGATGTATTCTTTGACGGCTGGTCGATTGAAATTAATCGAATTTGTTCTTTATCAGTCTTTATCATTCGCTAGAAGTCAAGATTATTTATCGTAATTTTTATTAAAATTAATACCGTGCTCAAGTGAATTATTTATTTTTAATTTTTATTTTATTTAATTCTAATTTATTCTCGAATCGTGTTGCCTTCTCGCGATAATTTACTGTTGCGTTCTGACGATGAATCAAGTTTGTTTAATTTTGATTTTGTATTCAACTTGGACTATTTATTTTCTATTAATTCGGATGTATTCTTTGACGGCTGGTCGATTGAAATTAATCGAATTTGTTCTTTATCAGTCTTTATCATTCGCTAGAAGTCAAGATTATTTATCGTAATTTTTATTAAAATTAATACCGTGCTCAAGTGAATTATTTATTTTTAATTTTTATTTTATTTAATTCTAATTTATTCTCGAATCGTGTTGCCTTCTCGCGATAATTTACTGTTGCGTTCTGACGATGAATCAAGTTTGTTTAATTTTGATTTGTATTCAACTTGGACTATTTATTTTCTATTAATTCGGATGTATTCTTTGACGGCTGGTCGATTGAAATTAATCGAATTTGTTCTTTATCAGTCTTTATCATTCGCTAGAAGTCAAGATTATTTATCGTAATTTTTATTAAAATTAATACCGTGCTCAAGTGAATTATTTATTTTTAATTTTTATTTTATTTAATTCTAATTTATTCTCGAATCGTGTTGCCTTCTCGCGATAATTTACTGTTGCGTTCTGACGATGAATCAAGTTTGTTTAATTTTGATTTTGTATTCAACTTGGACTATTTATTTTCTATTAATTCGGATGTATTCTTTGACGGCTGGTCGATTGAAATTAATCGAATTTGTTCTTTATCAGTCTTTATCATTCGCTAGAAGTCAAGATTATTTATCGTAATTTTTATTAAAATTAATACCGTGCTCAAGTGAATTATTTATTTTTAATTTTTATTTTATTTAATTCTAATTTATTCTCGAATCGTGTTGCCTTCTCGCGATAATTTACTGTTGCGTTCTGACGATGAATCAAGTTTGTTTAATTTTGATTTTGTATTCAACTTGGACTATTTATTTTCTATTAATTCGGATGTATTCTTTGACGGCTGGTCGATTGAAATTAATCGAATTTGTTCTTTATCAGACTTTATCATTCGCTAGAAGTCAAGATTATTTATCGTAATTTTTATTAAAATTAATACCGTGGTCAAGTGAATTATTTATTTTTAATTTTTAATTTATTTAATTCTAATTTATTCTCGAATCGTGTTGCCTTCTCGCGATAATTTACTGTTGCGTTCTGACGATGAATCAAGTTTGTTTAATTTTGATTTTGTATTCAACTTGGACTATTTATTTTCTATTAATTCGGATGTATTCTTTGACGGCTGGTCGATTGAAATTAATCGAATTTGTTCTTTATCAGTCTTTATCATTCGCTAGAAGTCAAGATTATTTATCGTAATTTTTATTAAAATTAATACCGTGCTCAAGTGAATTATTTATTTTTAATTTTTATTTTATTTAATTCTAATTTATTCTCGAATCGTGTTGCCTTCTCGCGATAATTTACTGTTGCGTTCTGACGATGAATCAAGTTTGTTTAATTTTGATTTTGTATTCAACTTGGACTATTTATTTTCTATTAATTCGGATGTATTCTTTGACGGCTGGTCGATTGAAATTAATCGAATTTGTTCTTTATCAGTCTTTATCATTCGCTAGAAGTCAAGATTATTTATCGTAATTTTTATTAAAATTAATACCGTGCTCAAGTGAATTATTTATTTTTAATTTTTAATTTATTTAATTCTAATTTATTCTCGAATCGTGTTGCCTTCTCGCGATAATTTACTGTTGCGTTCTGACGATGAATCAAGTTTGTTTAATTTTGATTTTGTATTCAACTTGGACTATTTATTTTCTATTAATTCGGATGTATTCTTTGACGGCTGGTCGATTGAAATTAATCGAATTTGTTCTTTATCAGACTTTATCATTCGCTAGAAGTCAAGATTATTTATCGTAATTTTTATTAAAATTAATACCGTGGTCAAGTGAATTATTTATTTTTAATTTTTAATTTATTTAATTCTAATTTATTCTCGAATCGTGTTGCCTTCTCGCGATAATTTACTGTTGCGTTCTGACGATGAATCAAGTTTGTTTAATTTTGATTTTGTATTCAAGTTGGACTATTTATTTTCTATTAATTCGGATGTATTCTTTGACGGCTGGTCGATTGAAATTAATCGAATTTGTTCTTTATCAGTCTTTATCATTCGCTAGAAGTCAAGATTATTTATCGTAATTTTTATTAAAATTAATACCGTGCTCAAGTGAATTATTTATTTTTAATTTTTAATTTATTTAATTCTAATTTATTCTCGAATCGTGTTGCCTTCTCGCGATAATTTACTGTTGCGTTCTGACGATGAATCAAGTTTGTTTAATTTTGATTTTGTATTCAACTTGGACTATTTATTTTCTATTAATTCGGATGTATTCTTTGACGGCTGGTCGATTGAAATTAATCGAATTTGTTCTTTATCAGTCTTTATCATTCGCTAGAAGTCAAGATTATTTATCGTAATTTTTATTAAAATTAATACCGTGCTCAAGTGAATTATTTATTTTTAATTTTTAATTTATTTAATTCTAATTTATTCTCGAATCGTGTTGCCTTCTCGCGATAATTTACTGTTGCGTTCTGACGATGAATCAAGTTTGTTTAATTTTGATTTTGTATTCAACTTGGATTATTTATTTTCTATTAATTCGGATGTATTCTTTGACGGCTGGTCGATTGAAATTAATCGAATTTGTTCTTTATCAGTCTTTATCATTCGCTAGAAGTCAAGATTATTTATCGTAATTTTTATTAAAATTAATACCGTGCTCAAGTGAATTATTTATTTTTAATTTTTAATTTATTTAATTCTAATTTATTCTCGAATCGTGTTGCCTTCTCGCGATAATTTACTGTTGCGTTCTGACGATGAATCAAGTTTGTTTAATTTTGATTTTGTATTCAACTTGGACTATTTATTTTCTATTAATTCGGATGTATTCTTTGACGGCTGGTCGATTGAAATTAATCGAATTTGTTCTTTATCAGTCTTTATCATTCGCTAGAAGTCAAGATTATTTATCGTAATTTTTATTAAAATTAATACCGTGCTCAAGTGAATTATTTATTTTTAATTTTTAATTTATTTAATTCTAATTTATTCTCGAATCGTGTTGCCTTCTCGCGATAATTTACTGTTGCGTCCTGACGATAAATCAAGTTTGTTTAATTTTGATTTTGTATTCAACTTGGATTATTTATTTTCTATTAATTCGGATATATTCTTTGACGGCTGGTCGATTGAAATTAATCGAATTTGTTCTTTATCAGTCTTTATCATTCGCTAGAAGTCAAGATTATTTATCGTAATTTTTATTAAAATTAATACCGTGCTCAAGTGAATTATTTATTTTTAATTTTTAATTTATTTAATTCTAATTTATTCTCGAATCGTGTTGCCTTCTCGCGATAATTTACTGTTGCGTCCTGACGATAAATCAAGTTTGTTTAATTTTGATTTTGTATTCAACTTGGATTATTTATTTTCTATTAATTCGGATATATTCTTTGACGGCTGGTCGATTGAAATTAATCGAATTTGTTCTTTATCAGTCTTTATCATTCGCTAGAAGTCAAGATTATTTATCGTAATTTTTATTAAAATTAATACCGTGCTCAAGTGAATTATTTATTTTTAATTTTTAATTTATTTAATTCTAATTTATTCTCGAATCGTGTTGCCTACTCGCGATAATTTAATGTTGCGTCCTGACAATGAATCAAGTTTGTTTAATTTTGATTTTGTATTCAACTTGGATTATTTATTTTCTATTAATTCGGATGTATTCTTTGACGGCTGGTCGATTGAAATTAATCGAATTTGTTCTTTATCAGTCTTTATCATTCGCTAGAAGTCAAGATTATTTATCGTAATTTTTATTAAAATTAATACCGTGCTCAAGTGAATTATTTATTTTTAATTTTTAATTTATTTAATTCTAATTTATTCTCGAATCGTGTTGCCTTCTCGCGATAATTTACTGTTGCGTTCTGACGATGAATCAAGTTTGTTTAATTTTGATTTTGTATTCAACTTGGACTATTTATTTTCTATTAATTCGGATGTATTCTTTGACGGCTGGTCGATTGAAATTAATCGAATTTGTTCTTTATCAGTCTTTATCATTCGCTAGAAGTCAAGATTATTTATCGTAATTTTTATTAAAATTAATACCGTGCTCAAGTGAATTATTTATTTTTAATTTTTATTTTATTTAATTCTAATTTATTCTCGAATCGTGTTGCCTTCTCGCGATAATTTACTGTTGCGTTCTGACGATGAATCAAGTTTGTTTAATTTTGATTTTGTATTCAACTTGGACTATTTATTTTCTATTAATTCGGATGTATTCTTTGACGGCTGGTCGATTGAAATTAATCGAATTTGTTCTTTATCAGTCTTTATCATTCGCTAGAAGTCAAGATTATTTATCGTAATTTTTATTAAAATTAATACCGTGCTCAAGTGAATTATTTATTTTTAATTTTTAATTTATTTAATTCTAATTTATTCTCGAATCGTGTTGCCTTCTCGCGATAATTTACTGTTGCGTCCTGACGATAAATCAAGTTTGTTTAATTTTGATTTTGTATTCAACTTGGACTATTTATTTTCTATTAATTCGGATGTATTCTTTGACGGCTGGTCGATTGAAATTAATCGAATTTGTTCTTTATCAGTCTTTATCATTCGCTAGAAGTCAAGATTATTTATCGTAATTTTTATTAAAATTAATACCGTGCTCAAGTGAATTATTTATTTTTAATTTTTATTTTATTTAATTCTAATTTATTCTCGAATCGTGTTGCCTTCTCGCGATAATTTACTGTTGCGTTCTGACGATGAATCAAGTTTGTTTAATTTTGATTTTGTATTCAACTTGGACTATATATTTTCTATTAATTCGGATGTATTCTTTGACGGCTGGTCGATTGAAATTAATCGAATTTGTTCTTTATCAGTCTTTATCATTCGCTAGAAGTCAAGATTATTTATCGTAATTTTTATTAAAATTAATCCCGTGCTCAAGTGAATTATTTATTTTTAATTTTTAATTTATTTAATTCTAATTTATTCTCGAATCGTGTTGCCTTCTCGCGATAATTTACTGTTGCGTTCTGACGATGAATCAAGTTTGTTTAATTTTGATTTTGTATTCAACTTGGACTATTTATTTTCTATTAATTCGGATGTATTCTTTGACGGCTGGTCGATTGAAATTAATCGAATTTGTTCTTTATCAGTCTTTATCATTCGCTAGAAGTCAAGATTATTTATCGTAATTTTTATTAAAATTAATACCGTGCTCAAGTGAATTATTTATTTTTAATTTTTAATTTATTTAATTCTAATTTATTCTCGAATCGTGTTGCCTTCTCGCGATAATTTACTGTTGCGTCCTGACGATAAATCAAGTTTGTTTAATTTTGATTTTGTATTCAACTTGGACTATTTATTTTCTATTAATTCGGATGTATTCTTTGACGGCTGGTCGATTGAAATTAATCGAATTTGTTCTTTATCAGTCTTTATCATTCGCTAGAAGTCAAGATTATTTATCGTAATTTTTATTAAAATTAATACCGTGCTCAAGTGAATTATTTATTTTTAATTTTTATTTTATTTAATTCTAATTTATTCTCGAATCGTGTTGCCTTCTCGCGATAATTTACTGTTGCGTTCTGACGATGAATCAAGTTTGTTTAATTTTGATTTTGTATTCAACTTGGACTATATATTTTCTATTAATTCGGATGTATTCTTTGACGGCTGGTCGATTGAAATTAATCGAATTTGTTCTTTATCAGTCTTTATCATTCGCTAGAAGTCAAGATTATTTATCGTAATTTTTATTAAAATTAATACCGTGCTCAAGTGAATTATTTATTTTTAATTTTTAATTTATTTAATTCTAATTTATTCTCGAATCGTGTTGCCTTCTCGCGATAATTTACTGTTGCGTCCTGACGATAAATCAAGTTTGTTTAATTTTGATTTTGTATTCAACTTGGAGTATTTATTTTCTATTAATTCGGATGTATTCTTTGACGGCTGGTCGATTGAAATTAATCGAATTTGTTCTTTATCAGTCTTTATCATTCGCTAGAAGTCAAGATTATTTATCGTAATTTTTATTAAAATTAATACCGTGCTCAAGTGAATTATTTATTTTTAATTTTTAATTTATTTAATTCTAATTTATTCTCGAATCGTGTTGCCTTCTCGCGATAATTTACTGTTGCGTCCTGACGATAAATCAAGTTTGTTTAATTTTGATTTTGTATTCAACTTGGATTATTTATTTTCTATTAATTCGGATATATTCTTTGACGGCTGGTCGATTGAAATTAATCGAATTTGTTCTTTATCAGTCTTTATCATTCGCTAGAAGTCAAGATTATTTATCGTAATTTTTATTAAAATTAATACCGTGCTCAAGTGAATTATTTATTTTTAATTTTTAATTTATTTAATTCTAATTTATTCTCGAATCGTGTTGCCTTCTCGCGATAATTTACTGTTGCGTCCTGACGATAAATCAAGTTTGTTTAATTTTGATTTTGTATTCAACTTGGATTATTTATTTTCTATTAATTCGGATATATTCTTTGACGGCTGGTCGATTGAAATTAATCGAATTTGTTCTTTATCAGTCTTTATCATTCGCTAGAAGTCAAGATTATTTATCGTAATTTTTATTAAAATTAATACCGTGCTCAAGTGAATTATTTATTTTTAATTTTTAATTTATTTAATTCTAATTTATTCTCGAATCGTGTTGCCTACTCGCGATAATTTAATGTTGCGTCCTGACAATGAATCAAGTTTGTTTAATTTTGATTTTGTATTCAACTTGGATTATTTATTTTCTATTAATTCGGATGTATTCTTTGACGGCTGGTCGATTGAAATTAATCGAATTTGTTCTTTATCAGTCTTTATCATTCGCTAGAAGTCAAGATTATTTATCGTAATTTTTATTAAAATTAATACCGTGCTCAAGTGAATTATTTATTTTTAATTTTTAATTTATTTAATTCTAATTTATTCTCGAATCGTGTTGCCTTCTCGCGATAATTTACTGTTGCGTTCTGACGATGAATCAAGTTTGTTTAATTTTGATTTTGTATTCAACTTGGACTATATATTTTCTATTAATTCGGATGTATTCTTTGACGGCTGGTCGATTGAAATTAATCGAATTTGTTCTTTATCAGTCTTTATCATTCGCTAGAAGTCAAGATTATTTATCGTAATTTTTATTAAAATTAATACCGAGCTCAAGTGAATTATTTATTTTTAATTTTTAATTTATTTAATTCTAATTTATTCTCGAATCGTGTTGCCTTCTCGCGATAATTTACTGTTGCGTTCTGACGATGAATCAAGTTTGTTTAATTTTGATTTTGTATTCAACTTGGACTATTTATTTTCTATTAATTCGGATGTATTCTTTGACGGCTGGTCGATTGAAATTAATCGAATTTGTTCTTTATCAGTCTTTATCATTCGCTAGAAGTCAAGATTATTTATCGTAATTTTTATTAAAATTAATACCGTGCTCAAGTGAATTATTTATTTTTAATTTTTAATTTATTTAATTCTAATTTATTCTCGAATCGTGTTGCCTTCTCGCGATAATTTACTGTTGCGTCCTGACGATAAATCAAGTTTGTTTAATTTTGATTTTGTATTCAACTTGGACTATTTATTTTCTATTAATTCGGATGTATTCTTTGACGGCTGGTCGATTGAAATTAATCGAATTTGTTCTTTATCAGTCTTTATCATTCGCTAGAAGTCAAGATTATTTATCGTAATTTTTATTAAAATTAATACCGTGCTCAAGTGAATTATTTATTCTAATTTTTAATTTATTTAATTCTAATTTATTCTCGAATCGTGTTGCCTTCTCGCGATAATTTACTGTTGCGTCCTGACGATAAATCAAGTTTGTTTAATTTTGATTTTGTATTCAACTTGGACTATTTATTTTCTATTAATTCGGATGTATTCTTTGACGGCTGGTCGATTGAAATTAATCGAATTTGTTCTTTATCAGTCTTTATCATTCGCTAGAAGTCAAGATTATTTATCGTAATTTTTATTAAAATTAATACCGTGCTCAAGTGAATTATTTATTTTTAATTTTTAATTTATTTAATTCTAATTTATTCTCGAATCGTGTTGCCTTCTCGCGATAATTTACTGTTGCGTCCTGACGATAAATCAAGTTTGTTTAATTTTGATTTTGTATTCAACTTGGATTATTTATTTTCTATTAATTCGGATATATTCTTTGACGGCTGGTCGATTGAAATTAATCGAATTTGTACTTTATCAGTCTTTATCATTCGCTAGAAGTCAAGATTATTTATCGTAATTTTTATTAAAATTAATACCGTGCTCAAGTGAATTATTTATTTTTAATTTTTAATTTATTTAATTCTAATTTATTCTCGAATCGTGTTGCCTTCTCGCGATAATTTACTGTTGCGTCCTGACGATAAATCAAGTTTGTTTAATTTTGATTTTGTATTCAACTTGGATTATTTATTTTCTATTAATTCGGATATATTCTTTGACGGCTGGTCGATTGAAATTAATCGAATTTGTTCTTTATCAGTCTTTATCATTCGCTAGAAGTCAAGATTATTTATCGTAATTTTTATTAAAATTAATACCGTGCTCAAGTGAATTATTTATTTTTAATTTTTAATTTATTTAATTCTAATTTATTCTCGAATCGTGTTGCCTTCTCGCGATAATTTACTGTTGCGTTCTGACGATGAATCAAGTTTGTTTAATTTTGATTTTGTATTCAACTTGGATTATTTATTTTCTATTAATTCGGATATATTCTTTGACGGCTGGTCGATTGAAATTAATCGAATTTGTTCTTTATCAGTCTTTATCATTCGCTAGAAGTCAAGATTATTTATCGTAATTTTTATTAAAATTAATACCGTGCTCAAGTGAATTATTTATTTTTAATTTTTAATTTATTTAATTCTAATTTATTCTCGAATCGTGTTGCCTTCTCGCGATAATTTACTGTTGCGTCCTGACGATAAATCAAGTTTGTTTAATTTTGATTTTGTATTCAACTTGGATTATTTATTTTCTATTAATTCGGATATATTCTTTGACGGCTGGTCGATTGAAATTAATCGAATTTGTACTTTATCAGTCTTTATCATTCGCTAGAAGTCAAGATTATTTATCGTAATTTTTATTAAAATTAATACCGTGCTCAAGTGAATTATTTATTTTTAATTTTTAATTTATTTAATTCTAATTTATTCTCGAATCGTGTTGCCTTCTCGCGATAATTTACTGTTGCGTCCTGACGATAAATCAAGTTTGTTTAATTTTGATTTTGTATTCAACTTGGATTATTTATTTTCTATTAATTCGGATATATTCTTTGACGGCTGGTCGATTGAAATTAATCGAATTTGTTCTTTATCAGTCTTTATCATTCGCTAGAAGTCAAGATTATTTATCGTAATTTTTATTAAAATTAATACCGTGCTCAAGTGAATTATTTATTTTTAATTTTTAATTTATTTAATTCTAATTTATTCTCGAATCGTGTTGCCTTCTCGCGATAATTTACTGTTGCGTTCTGACGATGAATCAAGTTTGTTTAATTTTGATTTTGTATTCAACTTGGATTATTTATTTTCTATTAATTCGGATATATTCTTTGACGGCTGGTCGATTGAAATTAATCGAATTTGTTCTTTATCAGTCTTTATCATTCGCTAGAAGTCAAGATTATTTATCGTAATTTTTATTAAAATTAATCCCGTGCTCAAGTGAATTATTTATTTTTAATTTTTAATTTATTTAATTCTAATTTATTCTCGAATCGTGTTGCCTTCTCGCGATAATTTACTGTTGCGTTCTGACGATGAATCAAGTTTGTTTAATTTTGATTTTGTATTCAACTTGGACTATTTATTTTCTATTAATTCGGATGTATTCTTTGACGGCTGGTCGATTGAAATTAATCGAATTTGTTCTTTATCAGTCTTTATCATTCGCTAGAAGTCAAGATTATTTATCGTAATTTTTATTAAAATTAATACCGTGCTCAAGTGAATTATTTATTTTTAATTTTTAATTTATTTAATTCTAATTTATTCTCGAATCGTGTTGCCTTCTCGCGATAATTTACTGTTGCGTCCTGACGATAAATCAAGTTTGTTTAATTTTGATTTTGTATTCAACTTGGACTATTTATTTTCTATTAATTCGGATGTATTCTTTGACGGCTGGTCGATTGAAATTAATCGAATTTGTTCTTTATCAGTCTTTATCATTCGCTAGAAGTCAAGATTATTTATCGTAATTTTTATTAAAATTAATACCGTGCTCAAGTGAATTATTTATTTTTAATTTTTATTTTATTTAATTCTAATTTATTCTCGAATCGTGTTGCCTTCTCGCGATAATTTACTGTTGCGTTCTGACGATGAATCAAGTTTGTTTAATTTTGATTTTGTATTCAACTTGGACTATATATTTTCTATTAATTCGGATGTATTCTTTGACGGCTGGTCGATTGAAATTAATCGAATTTGTTCTTTATCAGTCTTTATCATTCGCTAGAAGTCAAGATTATTTATCGTAATTTTTATTAAAATTAATACCGTGCTCAAGTGAATTATTTATTTTTAATTTTTAATTTATTTAATTCTAATTTATTCTCGAATCGTGTTGCCTTCTCGCGATAATTTACTGTTGCGTCCTGACGATAAATCAAGTTTGTTTAATTTTGATTTTGTATTCAACTTGGACTATTTATTTTCTATTAATTCGGATGTATTCTTTGACGGCTGGTCGATTGAAATTAATCGAATTTGTTCTTTATCAGTCTTTATCATTCGCTAGAAGTCAAGATTATTTATCGTAATTTTTATTAAAATTAATACCGTGCTCAAGTGAATTATTTATTTTTAATTTTTAATTTATTTAATTCTAATTTATTCTCGAATCGTGTTGCCTTCTCGCGATAATTTACTGTTGCGTCCTGACGATAAATCAAGTTTGTTTAATTTTGATTTTGTATTCAACTTGGATTATTTATTTTCTATTAATTCGGATATATTCTTTGACGGCTGGTCGATTGAAATTAATCGAATTTGTTCTTTATCAGTCTTTATCATTCGCTAGAAGTCAAGATTATTTATCGTAATTTTTATTAAAATTAATACCGTGCTCAAGTGAATTATTTATTTTTAATTTTTAATTTATTTAATTCTAATTTATTCTCGAATCGTGTTGCCTTCTCGCGATAATTTACTGTTGCGTCCTGACGATAAATCAAGTTTGTTTAATTTTGATTTTGTATTCAACTTGGATTATTTATTTTCTATTAATTCGGATATATTCTTTGACGGCTGGTCGATTGAAATTAATCGAATTTGTTCTTTATCAGTCTTTATCATTCGCTAGAAGTCAAGATTATTTATCGTAATTTTTATTAAAATTAATACCGTGCTCAAGTGAATTATTTATTTTTAATTTTTAATTTATTTAATTCTAATTTATTCTCGAATCGTGTTGCCTACTCGCGATAATTTAATGTTGCGTCCTGACAATGAATCAAGTTTGTTTAATTTTGATTTTGTATTCAACTTGGATTATTTATTTTCTATTAATTCGGATGTATTCTTTGACGGCTGGTCGATTGAAATTAATCGAATTTGTTCTTTATCAGTCTTTATCATTCGCTAGAAGTCAAGATTATTTATCGTAATTTTTATTAAAATTAATACCGTGCTCAAGTGAATTATTTATTTTTAATTTTTAATTTATTTAATTCTAATTTATTCTCGAATCGTGTTGCCTTCTCGCGATAATTTACTGTTGCGTTCTGACGATGAATCAAGTTTGTTTAATTTTGATTTTGTATTCAACTTGGACTATATATTTTCTATTAATTCGGATGTATTCTTTGACGGCTGGTCGATTGAAATTAATCGAATTTGTTCTTTATCAGTCTTTATCATTCGCTAGAAGTCAAGATTATTTATCGTAATTTTTATTAAAATTAATACCGAGCTCAAGTGAATTATTTATTTTTAATTTTTAATTTATTTAATTCTAATTTATTCTCGAATCGTGTTGCCTTCTCGCGATAATTTACTGTTGCGTTCTGACGATGAATCAAGTTTGTTTAATTTTGATTTTGTATTCAACTTGGACTATTTATTTTCTATTAATTCGGATGTATTCTTTGACGGCTGGTCGATTGAAATTAATCGAATTTGTTCTTTATCAGTCTTTATCATTCGCTAGAAGTCAAGATTATTTATCGTAATTTTTATTAAAATTAATACCGTGCTCAAGTGAATTATTTATTTTTAATTTTTAATTTATTTAATTCTAATTTATTCTCGAATCGTGTTGCCTTCTCGCGATAATTTACTGTTGCGTCCTGACGATAAATCAAGTTTGTTTAATTTTGATTTTGTATTCAACTTGGACTATTTATTTTCTATTAATTCGGATGTATTCTTTGACGGCTGGTCGATTGAAATTAATCGAATTTGTTCTTTATCAGTCTTTATCATTCGCTAGAAGTCAAGATTATTTATCGTAATTTTTATTAAAATTAATACCGTGCTCAAGTGAATTATTTATTCTAATTTTTAATTTATTTAATTCTAATTTATTCTCGAATCGTGTTGCCTTCTCGCGATAATTTACTGTTGCGTCCTGACGATAAATCAAGTTTGTTTAATTTTGATTTTGTATTCAACTTGGACTATTTATTTTCTATTAATTCGGATGTATTCTTTGACGGCTGGTCGATTGAAATTAATCGAATTTGTTCTTTATCAGTCTTTATCATTCGCTAGAAGTCAAGATTATTTATCGTAATTTTTATTAAAATTAATACCGTGCTCAAGTGAATTATTTATTTTTAATTTTTAATTTATTTAATTCTAATTTATTCTCGAATCGTGTTGCCTTCTCGCGATAATTTACTGTTGCGTCCTGACGATAAATCAAGTTTGTTTAATTTTGATTTTGTATTCAACTTGGATTATTTATTTTCTATTAATTCGGATATATTCTTTGACGGCTGGTCGATTGAAATTAATCGAATTTGTACTTTATCAGTCTTTATCATTCGCTAGAAGTCAAGATTATTTATCGTAATTTTTATTAAAATTAATACCGTGCTCAAGTGAATTATTTATTTTTAATTTTTAATTTATTTAATTCTAATTTATTCTCGAATCGTGTTGCCTTCTCGCGATAATTTACTGTTGCGTTCTGACGATGAATCAAGTTTGTTTAATTTTGATTTTGTATTCAACTTGGATTATTTATTTTCTATTAATTCGGATATATTCTTTGACGGCTGGTCGATTGAAATTAATCGAATTTGTTCTTTATCAGTCTTTATCATTCGCTAGAAGTCAAGATTATTTATCGTAATTTTTATTAAAATTAATACCGTGCTCAAGTGAATTATTTATTTTTAATTTTTAATTTATTTAATTCTAATTTATTCTCGAATCGTGTTGCCTTCTCGCGATAATTTACTGTTGCGTTCTGACGATGAATCAAGTTTGTTTAATTTTGATTTTGTATTCAACTTGGACTATTTATTTTCTATTAATTCGGATGTATTCTTTGACGGCTGGTCGATTGAAATTAATCGAATTTGTTCTTTATCAGTCTTTATCATTCGCTAGAAGTCAAGATTATTTATCGTAATTTTTATTAAAATTAATACCGTGCTCAAGTGAATTATTTATTTTTAATTTTTAATTTATTTAATTCTAATTTATTCTCGAATCGTGTTGCCTTCTCGCGATAATTTACTGTTGCGTTCTGACGATGAATCAAGTTTGTTTAATTTTGATTTTGTATTCAACTTGGACTATTTATTTTCTATTAATTCGGATGTATTCTTTGACGGCTGGTCGATTGAAATTAATCGAATTTGTTCTTTATCAGTCTTTATCATTCGCTAGAAGTCAAGATTATTTATCGTAATTTTTATTAAAATTAATACCGTGCTCAAGTGAATTATTTATTTTTAATTTTTAATTTATTTAATTCTAATTTATTCTCGAATCGTGTTGCCTTCTCGCGATAATTTACTGTTGCGTTCTGACGATGAATCAAGTTTGTTTAATTTTGATTTTGTATTCAACTTGGACTATTTATTTTCTATTAATTCGGATGTATTCTTTGACGGCTGGTCGATTGAAATTAATCGAATTTGTTCTTTATCAGTCTTTATCATTCGCTAGAAGTCAAGATTATTTATCGTAATTTTTATTAAAATTAATACCGTGCTCAAGTGAATTATTTATTTTTAATTTTTAATTTATTTAATTCTAATTTATTCTCGAATCGTGTTGCCTTCTCGCGATAATTTACTGTTGCGTTCTGACGATGAATCAAGTTTGTTTAATTTTGATTTTGTATTCAACTTGGATTATTTATTTTCTATTAATTCGGATGTATTCTTTGACGGCTGGTCGATTGAAATTAATCGAATTTGTTCTTTATCAGTCTTTATCATTCGCTAGAAGTCAAGATTATTTATCGTAATTTTTATTAAAATTAATACCGTGCTCAAGTGAATTATTTATTTTTAATTTTTAATTTATTTAATTCTAATTTATTCTCGAATCGTGTTGCCTTCTCGCGATAATTTACTGTTGCGTTCTGACGATGAATCAAGTTTGTTTAATTTTGATTTTGTATTCAACTTGGACTATTTATTTTCTATTAATTCGGATGTATTCTTTGACGGCTGGTCGATTGAAATTAATCGAATTTGTTCTTTATCAGTCTTTATCATTCGCTAGAAGTCAAGATTATTTATCGTAATTTTTATTAAAATTAATACCGTGCTCAAGTGAATTATTTATTTTTAATTTTTAATTTATTTAATTCTAATTTATTCTCGAATCGTGTTGCCTTCTCGCGATAATTTACTGTTGCGTTCTGACGATGAATCAAGTTTGTTTAATTTTGATTTTGTATTCAACTTGGACTATTTATTTTCTATTAATTCGGAAGTATTCTTTGACGGCTGGTCGATTGAAATTAATCGAATTTGTTCTTTATCAGTCTTTATCATTCGCTAGAAGTCAAGATTATTTATCGTAATTTTTATTAAAATTAATATCGTGCTCAAGTGAATTATTTATTTTTAATTTTTAATTTATTTAATTCTAATTTATTCTCGAATCGTGTTGCCTTCTCGCGATAATTTACTGTTGCGTCCTGACGATGAATCAAGTTTGTTTAATTTTGATTTTGTATTCAACTTGGACTATTTATTTTCTATTAATTCGGATGTATTCTTTGACGGCTGGTCGATTGAAATTAATCGAATTTGTTCTTTATCAGTCTTTATCATTCGCTAGAAGTCAAGATTATTTATCGTAATTTTTATTAAAATTAATACCGTGCTCAAGTGAATTATTTATTTTTAATTTTTAATTTATTTAATTCTAATTTATTCTCGAATCGTGTTGCCTTCTCGCGATAATTTACTGTTGCGTTCTGACGATGAATCAAGTTTGTTTAATTTTGATTTTGTATTCAACTTGGATTATTTATTTTCTATTAATTCGGATGTATTCTTTGACGGCTGGTCGATTGAAATTAATCGAATTTGTTCTTTATCAGACTTTATCATTCGCTAGAAGTCAAGATTATTTATCGTAATTTTTATTAAAATTAATACCGTGGTCAAGTGAATTATTTATTTTTTAATTTTTAATTTATTTAATTCTAATTTATTCTCGAATCGTGTTGCCTTCTCGCGATAATTTACTGTTGCGTTCTGACGATGAATCAAGTTTGTTTAATTTTGATTTTGTATTCAACTTGGACTATTTATTTTCTATTAATTCGGATGTATTCTTTGACGGCTGGTCGATTGAAATTAATCGAATTTGTTCTTTATCAGTCTTTATCATTCGCTAGAAGTCAAGATTATTTATCGTAATTTTTATTAAAATTAATACCGTGCTCAAGTGAATTATTTATTTTTAATTTTTAATTTATTTAATTCTAATTTATTCTCGAATCGTGTTGCCTTCTCGCGATAATTTACTGTTGCGTTCTGACGATGAATCAAGTTTGTTTAATTTTGATTTTGTATTCAACTTGGACTATTTATTTTCTATTAATTCGGATGTATTCTTTGACGGCTGGTCGATTGAAATTAATCGAATTTGTTCTTTATCAGTCTTTATCATTCGCTAGAAGTCAAGATTATTTATCGTAATTTTTATTAAAATTAATACCGTGCTCAAGTGAATTATTTATTTTTAATTTTTATTTTATTTAATTCTAATTTATTCTCGAATCGTGTTGCCTTCTCGCGATAATTTACTGTTGCGTTCTGACGATGAATCAAGTTTGTTTAATTTTGATTTTGTATTCAACTTGGACTATTTATTTTCTATTAATTCGGATGTATTCTTTGACGGCTGGTCGATTGAAATTAATCGAATTTGTTCTTTATCAGTCTTTATCATTCGCTAGAAGTCAAGATTATTTATCGTAATTTTTATTAAAATTAATACCGTGCTCAAGTGAATTATTTATTTTTAATTTTTAATTTATTTAATTCTAATTTATTCTCGAATCGTGTTGCCTTCTCGCGATAATTTACTGTTGCGTTCTGACGATGAATCAAGTTTGTTTAATTTTGATTTTGTATTCAACTTGGATTATTTATTTTCTATTAATTCGGATGTATTCTTTGACGGCTGGTCGATTGAAATTAATCGAATTTGTTCTTTATCAGACTTTATCATTCGCTAGAAGTCAAGATTATTTATCGTAATTTTTATTAAAATTAATACCGTGGTCAAGTGAATTATTTATTTTTAATTTTTAATTTATTTAATTCTAATTTATTCTCGAATCGTGTTGCCTTCTCGCGATAATTTACTGTTGCGTTCTGACGATGAATCAAGTTTGTTTAATTTTGATTTTGTATTCAACTTGGACTATTTATTTTCTATTAATTCGGATGTATTCTTTGACGGCTGGTCGATTGAAATTAATCGAATTTGTTCTTTATCAGTCTTTATCATTCGCTAGAAGTCAAGATTATTTATCGTAATTTTTATTAAAATTAATACCGTGCTCAAGTGAATTATTTATTTTTAATTTTTAATTTATTTAATTCTAATTTATTCTCGAATCGTGTTGCCTTCTCGCGATAATTTACTGTTGCGTTCTGACGATGAATCAAGTTTGTTTAATTTTGATTTTGTATTCAACTTGGACTATTTATTTTCTATTAATTCGGATGTATTCTTTGACGGCTGGTCGATTGAAATTAATCGAATTTGTTCTTTATCAGTCTTTATCATTCGCTAGAAGTCAAGATTATTTATCGTAATTTTTATTAAAATTAATACCGTGCTCAAGTGAATTATTTATTTTTAATTTTTATTTTATTTAATTCTAATTTATTCTCGAATCGTGTTGCCTTCTCGCGATAATTTACTGTTGCGTTCTGACGATGAATCAAGTTTGTTTAATTTTGATTTTGTATTCAACTTGGACTATTTATTTTCTATTAATTCGGATGTATTCTTTGACGGCTGGTCGATTGAAATTAATCGAATTTGTTCTTTATCAGTCTTTATCATTCGCTAGAAGTCAAGATTATTTATCGTAATTTTTATTAAAATTAATACCGTGCTCAAGTGAATTATTTATTTTTAATTTTTAATTTATTTAATTCTAATTTATTCTCGAATCGTGTTGCCTTCTCGCGATAATTTACTGTTGCGTTCTGACGATGAATCAAGTTTGTTTAATTTTGATTTTGTATTCAACTTGGATTATTTATTTTCTATTAATTCGGATGTATTCTTTGACGGCTGGTCGATTGAAATTAATCGAATTTGTTCTTTATCAGACTTTATCATTCGCTAGAAGTCAAGATTATTTATCGTAATTTTTATTAAAATTAATACCGTGGTCAAGTGAATTATTTATTTTTAATTTTTAATTTATTTAATTCTAATTTATTCTCGAATCGTGTTGCCTTCTCGCGATAATTTACTGTTGCGTTCTGACGATGAATCAAGTTTGTTTAATTTTGATTTTGTATTCAACTTGGACTATTTATTTTCTATTAATTCGGATGTATTCTTTGACGGCTGGTCGATTGAAATTAATCGAATTTGTTCTTTATCAGTCTTTATCATTCGCTAGAAGTCAAGATTATTTATCGTAATTTTTATTAAAATTAATACCGTGCTCAAGTGAATTATTTATTTTTAATTTTTAATTTATTTAATTCTAATTTATTCTCGAATCGTGTTGCCTTCTCGCGATAATTTACTGTTGCGTTCTGACGATGAATCAAGTTTGTTTAATTTTGATTTTGTATTCAACTTGGACTATTTATTTTCTATTAATTCGGATGTATTCTTTGACGGCTGGTCGATTGAAATTAATCGAATTTGTTCTTTATCAGTCTTTATCATTCGCTAGAAGTCAAGATTATTTATCGTAATTTTTATTAAAATTAATACCGTGCTCAAGTGAATTATTTATTTTTAATTTTTATTTTATTTAATTCTAATTTATTCTCGAATCGTGTTGCCTTCTCGCGATAATTTACTGTTGCGTTCTGACGATGAATCAAGTTTGTTTAATTTTGATTTTGTATTCAACTTGGACTATTTATTTTCTATTAATTCGGATGTATTCTTTGACGGCTGGTCGATTGAAATTAATCGAATTTGTTCTTTATCAGTCTTTATCATTCGCTAGAAGTCAAGATTATTTATCGTAATTTTTATTAAAATTAATACCGTGCTCAAGTGAATTATTTATTTTTAATTTTTAATTTATTTAATTCTAATTTATTCTCGAATCGTGTTGCCTTCTCGCGATAATTTACTGTTGCGTTCTGACGATGAATCAAGTTTGTTTAATTTTGATTTTGTATTCAACTTGGATTATTTATTTTCTATTAATTCGGATGTATTCTTTGACGGCTGGTCGATTGAAATTAATCGAATTTGTTCTTTATCAGTCTTTATCATTCGCTAGAAGTCAAGATTATTTATCGTAATTTTTATTAAAATTAATACCGTGCTCAAGTGAATTATTTATTTTTAATTTTTAATTTATTTAATTCTAATTTATTCTCGAATCGTGTTGCCTTCTCGCGATAATTTACTGTTGCGTTCTGACGATGAATCAAGTTTGTTTAATTTTGATTTTGTATTCAACTTGGACTATTTATTTTCTATTAATTCGGATGTATTCTTTGACGGCTGGTCGATTGAAATTAATCGAATTTGTTCTTTATCAGTCTTTATCATTCGCTAGAAGTCAAGATTATTTATCGTAATTTTTATTAAAATTAATACCGTGCTCAAGTGAATTATTTATTTTTAATTTTTAATTTATTTAATTCTAATTTATTCTCGAATCGTGTTGCCTTCTCGCGATAATTTACTGTTGCGTCCTGACGATAAATCAAGTTTGTTTAATTTTGATTTTGTATTCAACTTGGATTATTTATTTTCTATTAATTCGGATATATTCTTTGACGGCTGGTCGATTGAAATTAATCGAATTTGTTCTTTATCAGTCTTTATCATTCGCTAGAAGTCAAGATTATTTATCGTAATTTTTATTAAAATTAATACCGTGCTCAAGTGAATTATTTATTTTTAATTTTTAATTTATTTAATTCTAATTTATTCTCGAATCGTGTTGCCTTCTCGCGATAATTTACTGTTGCGTTCTGACGATGAATCAAGTTTGTTTAATTTTGATTTTGTATTCAACTTGGACTATTTATTTTCTATTAATTCGGATGTATTCTTTGACGGCTGGTCGATTGAAATTAATCGAATTTGTTCTTTATCAGTCTTTATCATTCGCTAGAAGTCAAGATTATTTATCGTAATTTTTATTAAAATTAATACCGTGCTCAAGTGAATTATTTATTTTTAATTTTTAATTTATTTAATTCTAATTTATTCTCGAATCGTGTTGCCTTCTCGCGATAATTTACTGTTGCGTTCTGACGATGAATCAAGTTTGTTTAATTTTGATTTTGTATTCAACTTGGATTATTTATTTTCTATTAATTCGGATGTATTCTTTGACGGCTGGTCGATTGAAATTAATCGAATTTGTTCTTTATCAGTCTTTATCATTCGCTAGAAGTCAAGATTATTTATCGTAATTTTTATTAAAATTAATACCGTGCTCAAGTGAATTATTTATTTTTAATTTTTAATTTATTTAATTCTAATTTATTCTCGAATCGTGTTGCCTTCTCGCGATAATTTACTGTTGCGTCCTGACGATAAATCAAGTTTGTTTAATTTTGATTTTGTATTCAACTTGGATTATTTATTTTCTATTAATTCGGATATATTCTTTGACGGCTGGTCGATTGAAATTAATCGAATTTGTTCTTTATCAGTCTTTATCATTCGCTAGAAGTCAAGATTATTTATCGTAATTTTTATTAAAATTAATACCGTGCTCAAGTGAATTATTTATTTTTAATTTTTAATTTATTTAATTCTAATTTATTCTCGAATCGTGTTGCCTTCTCGCGATAATTTACTGTTGCGTTCTGACGATGAATCAAGTTTGTTTAATTTTGATTTTGTATTCAACTTGGACTATTTATTTTCTATTAATTCGGATGTATTCTTTGACGGCTGGTCGATTGAAATTAATCGAATTTGTTCTTTATCAGTCTTTATCATTCGCTAGAAGTCAAGATTATTTATCGTAATTTTTATTAAAATTAATACCGTGCTCAAGTGAATTATTTATTTTTAATTTTTAATTTATTTAATTCTAATTTATTCTCGAATCGTGTTGCCTTCTCGCGATAATTTACTGTTGCGTTCTGACGATGAATCAAGTTTGTTTAATTTTGATTTTGTATTCAACTTGGATTATTTATTTTCTATTAATTCGGATGTATTCTTTGACGGCTGGTCGATTGAAATTAATCGAATTTGTTCTTTATCAGTCTTTATCATTCGCTAGAAGTCAAGATTATTTATCGTAATTTTTATTAAAATTAATACCGTGCTCAAGTGAATTATTTATTTTTAATTTTTAATTTATTTAATTCTAATTTATTCTCGAATCGTGTTGCCTTCTCGCGATAATTTACTGTTGCGTTCTGACGATGAATCAAGTTTGTTTAATTTTGATTTTGTATTCAACTTGGACTATTTATTTTCTATTAATTCGGATGTATTCTTTGACGGCTGGTCGATTGAAATTAATCGAATTTGTTCTTTATCAGTCTTTATCATTCGCTAGAAGTCAAGATTATTTATCGTAATTTTTATTAAAATTAATACCGTGCTCAAGTGAATTATTTATTTTTAATTTTTAATTTATTTAATTCTAATTTATTCTCGAATCGTGTTGCCTTCTCGCGATAATTTACTGTTGCGTTCTGACGATGAATCAAGTTTGTTTAATTTTGATTTTGTATTCAACTTGGACTATTTATTTTCTATTAATTCGGATGTATTCTTTGACGGCTGGTCGATTGAAATTAATCGAATTTGTTCTTTATCAGTCTTTATCATTCGCTAGAAGTCAAGATTATTTATCGTAATTTTTATTAAAATTAATACCGTGCTCAAGTGAATTATTTATTTTTAATTTTTAATTTATTTAATTCTAATTTATTCTCGAATCGTGTTGCCTTCTCGCGATAATTTACTGTTGCGTTCTGACGATGAATCAAGTTTGTTTAATTTTGATTTTGTATTCAACTTGGACTATTTATTTTCTATTAATTCGGATGTATTCTTTGACGGCTGGTCGATTGAAATTAATCGAATTTGTTCTTTATCAGTCTTTATCATTCGCTAGAAGTCAAGATTATTTATCCTAATTTTTATTAAAATTAATACCGTGCTCAAGTGAATTATTTATTTTTAATTTTTAATTTATTTAATTCTAATTTATTCTCGAATCGTGTTGCCTTCTCGCGATAATTTACTGTTGCGTTCTGACGATGAATCAAGTTTGTTTAATTTTGATTTTGTATTCAACTTGGACTATTTATTTTCTATTAATTCGGATGTATTCTTTGACGGCTGGTCGATTGAAATTAATCGAATTTGTTCTTTATCAGTCTTTATCATTCGCTAGAAGTCAAGATTATTTATCGTAATTTTTATTAAAATTAATACCGTGCTCAAGTGAATTATTTATTTTTAATTTTTAATTTATTTAATTCTAATTTATTCTCGAATCGTGTTGCCTTCTCGCGATAATTTACTGTTGCGTTCTGACGATGAATCAAGTTTGTTTAATTTTGATTTTGTATTCAACTTGGACTATTTATTTTCTATTAATTCGGATGTATTCTTTGACGGCTGGTCGATTGAAATTAATCGAATTTGTTCTTTATCAGTCTTTATCATTCGCTAGAAGTCAAGATTATTTATCGTAATTTTTATTAAAATTAATACCGTGCTCAAGTGAATTATTTATTTTTAATTTTTAATTTATTTAATTCTAATTTATTCTCGAATCGTGTTGCCTTCTCGCGATAATTTACTGTTGCGTTCTGACGATGAATCAAGTTTGTTTAATTTTGATTTTGTATTCAACTTGGATTATTTATTTTCTATTAATTCGGATGTATTCTTTGACGGCTGGTCGATTGAAATTAATCGAATTTGTTCTTTATCAGTCTTTATCATTCGCTAGAAGTCAAGATTATTTATCGTAATTTTTATTAAAATTAATACCGTGCTCAAGTGAATTATTTATTTTTAATTTTTAATTTATTTAATTCTAATTTATTCTCGAATCGTGTTGCCTTCTCGCGATAATTTACTGTTGCGTTCTGACGATGAATCAAGTTTGTTTAATTTTGATTTTGTATTCAACTTGGACTATTTATTTTCTATTAATTCGGATGTATTCTTTGACGGCTGGTCGATTGAAATTAATCGAATTTGTTCTTTATCAGTCTTTATCATTCGCTAGAAGTCAAGATTATTTATCGTAATTTTTATTAAAATTAATACCGTGCTCAAGTGAATTATTTATTTTTAATTTTTAATTTATTTAATTCTAATTTATTCTCGAATCGTGTTGCCTTCTCGCGATAATTTACTGTTGCGTTCTGACGATGAATCAAGTTTGTTTAATTTTGATTTTGTATTCAACTTGGACTATTTATTTTCTATTAATTCGGATGTATTCTTTGACGGCTGGTCGATTGAAATTAATCGAATTTGTTCTTTATCAGTCTTTATCATTCGCTAGAAGTCAAGATTATTTATCGTAATTTTTATTAAAATTAATACCGTGCTCAAGTGAATTATTTATTTTTAATTTTTAATTTATTTAATTCTAATTTATTCTCGAATCGTGTTGCCTTCTCGCGATAATTTACTGTTGCGTTCTGACGATGAATCAAGTTTGTTTAATTTTGATTTTGTATTCAACTTGGACTATTTATTTTCTATTAATTCGGATGTATTCTTTGACGGCTGGTCGATTGAAATTAATCGAATTTGTTCTTTATCAGTCTTTATCATTCGCTAGAAGTCAAGATTATTTATCGTAATTTTTATTAAAATTAATACCGTGCTCAAGTGAATTATTTATTTTTAATTTTTAATTTATTTAATTCTAATTTATTCTCGAATCGTGTTGCCTTCTCGCGATAATTTACTGTTGCGTTCTGACGATGAATCAAGTTTGTTTAATTTTGATTTTGTATTCAACTTGGATTATTTATTTTCTATTAATTCGGATGTATTCTTTGACGGCTGGTCGATTGAAATTAATCGAATTTGTTCTTTATCAGTCTTTATCATTCGCTAGAAGTCAAGATTATTTATCGTAATTTTTATTAAAATTAATACCGTGCTCAAGTGAATTATTTATTTTTAATTTTTAATTTATTTAATTCTAATTTATTCTCGAATCGTGTTGCCTTCTCGCGATAATTTACTGTTGCGTTCTGACGATGAATCAAGTTTGTTTAATTTTGATTTTGTATTCAACTTGGACTATTTATTTTCTATTAATTCGGATGTATTCTTTGACGGCTGGTCGATTGAAATTAATCGAATTTGTTCTTTATCAGTCTTTATCATTCGCTAGAAGTCAAGATTATTTATCGTAATTTTTATTAAAATTAATACCGTGCTCAAGTGAATTATTTATTTTTAATTTTTAATTTATTTAATTCTAATTTATTCTCGAATCGTGTTGCCTTCTCGCGATAATTTACTGTTGCGTTCTGACGATGAATCAAGTTTGTTTAATTTTGATTTTGTATTCAACTTGGACTATTTATTTTCTATTAATTCGGATGTATTCTTTGACGGCTGGTCGATTGAAATTAATCGAATTTGTTCTTTATCAGTCTTTATCATTCGCTAGAAGTCAAGATTATTTATCGTAATTTTTATTAAAATTAATACCGTGCTCAAGTGAATTATTTATTTTTAATTTTTATTTTATTTAATTCTAATTTATTCTCGAATCGTGTTGCCTTCTCGCGATAATTTACTGTTGCGTTCTGACGATGAATCAAGTTTGTTTAATTTTGATTTTGTATTCAACTTGGACTATTTATTTTCTATTAATTCGGATGTATTCTTTGACGGCTGGTCGATTGAAATTAATCGAATTTGTTCTTTATCAGTCTTTATCATTCGCTAGAAGTCAAGATTATTTATCGTAATTTTTATTAAAATTAATACCGTGCTCAAGTGAATTATTTATTTTTAATTTTTAATTTATTTAATTCTAATTTATTCTCGAATCGTGTTGCCTTCTCGCGATAATTTACTGTTGCGTTCTGACGATGAATCAAGTTTGTTTAATTTTGATTTTGTATTCAACTTGGATTATTTATTTTCTATTAATTCGGATGTATTCTTTGACGGCTGGTCGATTGAAATTAATCGAATTTGTTCTTTATCAGTCTTTATCATTCGCTAGAAGTCAAGATTATTTATCGTAATTTTTATTAAAATTAATACCGTGCTCAAGTGAATTATTTATTTTTAATTTTTAATTTATTTAATTCTAATTTATTCTCGAATCGTGTTGCCTTCTCGCGATAATTTACTGTTGCGTTCTGACGATGAATCAAGTTTGTTTAATTTTGATTTTGTATTCAACTTGGACTATTTATTTTCTATTAATTCGGATGTATTCTTTGACGGCTGGTCGATTGAAATTAATCGAATTTGTTCTTTATCAGTCTTTATCATTCGCTAGAAGTCAAGATTATTTATCGTAATTTTTATTAAAATTAATACCGTGCTCAAGTGAATTATTTATTTTTAATTTTTAATTTATTTAATTCTAATTTATTCTCGAATCGTGTTGCCTTCTCGCGATAATTTACTGTTGCGTTCTGACGATGAATCAAGTTTGTTTAATTTTGATTTTGTATTCAACTTGGATTATTTATTTTCTATTAATTCGGATGTATTCTTTGACGGCTGGTCGATTGAAATTAATCGAATTTGTTCTTTATCAGTCTTTATCATTCGCTAGAAGTCAAGATTATTTATCGTAATTTTTATTAAAATTAATACCGTGCTCAAGTGAATTATTTATTTTTAATTTTTAATTTATTTAATTCTAATTTATTCTCGAATCGTGTTGCCTTCTCGCGATAATTTACTGTTGCGTTCTGACGATGAATCAAGTTTGTTTAATTTTGATTTTGTATTCAACTTGGACTATTTATTTTCTATTAATTCGGATGTATTCTTTGACGGCTGGTCGATTGAAATTAATCGAATTTGTTCTTTATCAGTCTTTATCATTCGCTAGAAGTCAAGATTATTTATCGTAATTTTTATTAAAATTAATACCGTGCTCAAGTGAATTATTTATTTTTAATTTTTAATTTATTTAATTCTAATTTATTCTCGAATCGTGTTGCCTTCTCGCGATAATTTACTGTTGCGTTCTGACGATGAATCAAGTTTGTTTAATTTTGATTTTGTATTCAACTTGGATTATTTATTTTCTATTAATTCGGATGTATTCTTTGACGGCTGGTCGATTGAAATTAATCGAATTTGTTCTTTATCAGTCTTTATCATTCGCTAGAAGTCAAGATTATTTATCGTAATTTTTATTAAAATTAATACCGTGCTCAAGTGAATTATTTATTTTTAATTTTTAATTTATTTAATTCTAATTTATTCTCGAATCGTGTTGCCTTCTCGCGATAATTTACTGTTGCGTCCTGACGATGAATCAAGTTTGTTTAATTTTGATTTTGTATTCAACTTGGATTATTTATTTTCTATTAATTCGGATATATTCTTTGACGGCTGGTCGATTGAAATTAATCGAATTTGTTCTTTATCAGTCTTTATCATTCGCTAGAAGTCAAGATTATTTATCGTAATTTTTATTAAAATTAATACCGTGCTCAAGTGAATTATTTATTTTTAATTTTTAATTTATTTAATTCTAATTTATTCTCGAATCGTGTTGCCTTCTCGCGATAATTTACTGTTGCGTCCTGACGATGAATCAAGTTTGTTTAATTTTGATTTTGTATTCAACTTGGATTATTTATTTTCTATTAATTCGGATGTATTCTTTGACGGCTGGTCGATTGAAATTAATCGAATTTGTTCTTTATCAGTCTTTATCATTCGCTAGAAGTCAAGATTATTTATCGTAATTTTTATTAAAATTAATACCGTGCTCAAGTGAATTATTTATTTTTAATTTTTAATTTATTTAATTCTAATTTATTCTCGAATCGTGTTGCCTTCTCGCGATAATTTACTGTTGCGTTCTGACGATGAATCAAGTTTGTTTAATTTTGATTTTGTATTCAACTTGGACTATTTATTTTCTATTAATTCGGATGTATTCTTTGACGGCTGGTCGATTGAAATTAATCGAATTTGTTCTTTATCAGTCTTTATCATTCGCTAGAAGTCAAGATTATTTATCGTAATTTTTATTAAAATTAATACCGTGCTCAAGTGAATTATTTATTTTTAATTTTTAATTTATTTAATTCTAATTTATTCTCGAATCGTGTTGCCTTCTCGCGATAATTTACTGTTGCGTTCTGACGATGAATCAAGTTTGTTTAATTTTGATTTTGTATTCAACTTGGACTATTTATTTTCTATTAATTCGGATGTATTCTTTGACGGCTGGTCGATTGAAATTAATCGAATTTGTTCTTTATCAGTCTTTATCATTCGCTAGAAGTCAAGATTATTTATCGTAATTTTTATTAAAATTAATACCGTGCTCAAGTGAATTATTTATTTTTAATTTTTAATTTATTTAATTCTAATTTATTCTCGAATCGTGTTGCCTTCTCGCGATAATTTACTGTTGCGTTCTGACGATGAATCAAGTTTGTTTAATTTTGATTTTGTATTCAACTTGGATTATTTATTTTCTATTAATTCGGATGTATTCTTTGACGGCTGGTCGATTGAAATTAATCGAATTTGTTCTTTATCAGTCTTTATCATTCGCTAGAAGTCAAGATTATTTATCGTAATTTTTATTAAAATTAATACCGTGCTCAAGTGAATTATTTATTTTTAATTTTTAATTTATTTAATTCTAATTTATTCTCGAATCGTGTTGCCTTCTCGCGATAATTTACTGTTGCGTTCTGACGATGAATCAAGTTTGTTTAATTTTGATTTTGTATTCAACTTGGACTATTTATTTTCTATTAATTCGGATGTATTCTTTGACGGCTGGTCGATTGAAATTAATCGAATTTGTTCTTTATCAGTCTTTATCATTCGCTAGAAGTCAAGATTATTTATCGTAATTTTTATTAAAATTAATACCGTGCTCAAGTGAATTATTTATTTTTAATTTTTAATTTATTTAATTCTAATTTATTCTCGAATCGTGTTGCCTTCTCGCGATAATTTACTGTTGCGTTCTGACGATGAATCAAGTTTGTTTAATTTTGATTTTGTATTCAACTTGGATTATTTATTTTCTATTAATTCGGATGTATTCTTTGACGGCTGGTCGATTGAAATTAATCGAATTTGTTCTTTATCAGTCTTTATCATTCGCTAGAAGTCAAGATTATTTATCGTAATTTTTATTAAAATTAATACCGTGCTCAAGTGAATTATTTATTTTTAATTTTTAATTTATTTAATTCTAATTTATTCTCGAATCGTGTTGCCTTCTCGCGATAATTTACTGTTGCGTTCTGACGATGAATCAAGTTTGTTTAATTTTGATTTTGTATTCAACTTGGATTATTTATTTTCTATTAATTCGGATGTATTCTTTGACGGCTGGTCGATTGAAATTAATCGAATTTGTTCTTTATCAGTCTTTATCATTCGCTAGAAGTCAAGATTATTTATCGTAATTTTTATTAAAATTAATACCGTGCTCAAGTGAATTATTTATTTTTAATTTTTAATTTATTTAATTCTAATTTATTCTCGAATCGTGTTGCCTTCTCGCGATAATTTACTGTTGCGTTCTGACGATGAATCAAGTTTGTTTAATTTTGATTTTGTATTCAACTTGGACTATTTATTTTCTATTAATTCGGATGTATTCTTTGACGGCTGGTCGATTGAAATTAATCGAATTTGTTCTTTATCAGTCTTTATCATTCGCTAGAAGTCAAGATTATTTATCGTAATTTTTATTAAAATTAATACCGTGCTCAAGTGAATTATTTATTTTTAATTTTTAATTTATTTAATTCTAATTTATTCTCGAATCGTGTTGCCTTCTCGCGATAATTTACTGTTGCGTTCTGACGATGAATCAAGTTTGTTTAATTTTGATTTTGTATTCAACTTGGACTATTTATTTTCTATTAATTCGGATGTATTCTTTGACGGCTGGTCGATTGAAATTAATCGAATTTGTTCTTTATCAGTCTTTATCATTCGCTAGAAGTCAAGATTATTTATCGTAATTTTTATTAAAATTAATACCGTGCTCAAGTGAATTATTTATTTTTAATTTTTAATTTATTTAATTCTAATTTATTCTCGAATCGTGTTGCCTTCTCGCGATAATTTACTGTTGCGTCCTGACGATGAATCAAGTTTGTTTAATTTTGATTTTGTATTCAACTTGGATTATTTATTTTCTATTAATTCGGATGTATTCTTTGACGGCTGGTCGATTGAAATTAATCGAATTTGTTCTTTATCAGTCTTTATCATTCGCTAGAAGTCAAGATTATTTATCGTAATTTTTATTAAAATTAATACCGTGCTCAAGTGAATTATTTATTTTTAATTTTTAATTTATTTAATTCTAATTTATTCTCGAATCGTGTTGCCTTCTCGCGATAATTTACTGTTGCGTTCTGACGATGAATCAAGTTTGTTTAATTTTGATTTTGTATTCAACTTGGATTATTTATTTTCTATTAATTCGGATGTATTCTTTGACGGCTGGTCGATTGAAATTAATCGAATTTGTTCTTTATCAGTCTTTATCATTCGCTAGAAGTCAAGATTATTTATCGTAATTTTTATTAAAATTAATACCGTGCTCAAGTGAATTATTTATTTTTAATTTTTAATTTATTTAATTCTAATTTATTCTCGAATCGTGTTGCCTTCTCGCGATAATTTACTGTTGCGTCCTGACGATAAATCAAGTTTGTTTAATTTTGATTTTGTATTCAACTTGGATTATTTATTTTCTATTAATTCGGATATATTCTTTGACGGCTGGTCGATTGAAATTAATCGAATTTGTTCTTTATCAGTCTTTATCATTCGCTAGAAGTCAAGATTATTTATCGTAATTTTTATTAAAATTAATACCGTGCTCAAGTGAATTATTTATTTTTAATTTTTAATTTATTTAATTCTAATTTATTCTCGAATCGTGTTGCCTTCTCGCGATAATTTACTGTTGCGTTCTGACGATGAATCAAGTTTGTTTAATTTTGATTTTGTATTCAACTTGGACTATTTATTTTCTATTAATTCGGATGTATTCTTTGACGGCTGGTCGATTGAAATTAATCGAATTTGTTCTTTATCAGTCTTTATCATTCGCTAGAAGTCAAGATTATTTATCGTAATTTTTATTAAAATTAATACCGTGCTCAAGTGAATTATTTATTTTTAATTTTTAATTTATTTAATTCTAATTTATTCTCGAATCGTGTTGCCTTCTCGCGATAATTTACTGTTGCGTTCTGACGATGAATCAAGTTTGTTTAATTTTGATTTTGTATTCAACTTGGATTATTTATTTTCTATTAATTCGGATGTATTCTTTGACGGCTGGTCGATTGAAATTAATCGAATTTGTTCTTTATCAGTCTTTATCATTCGCTAGAAGTCAAGATTATTTATCGTAATTTTTATTAAAATTAATACCGTGCTCAAGTGAATTATTTATTTTTAATTTTTAATTTATTTAATTCTAATTTATTCTCGAATCGTGTTGCCTTCTCGCGATAATTTACTGTTGCGTCCTGACGATGAATCAAGTTTGTTTAATTTTGATTTTGTATTCAACTTGGATTATTTATTTTCTATTAATTCGGATGTATTCTTTGACGGCTGGTCGATTGAAATTAATCGAATTTGTTCTTTATCAGTCTTTATCATTCGCTAGAAGTCAAGATTATTTATCGTAATTTTTATTAAAATTAATACCGTGCTCAAGTGAATTATTTATTTTTAATTTTTAATTTATTTAATTCTAATTTATTCTCGAATCGTGTTGCCTTCTCGCGATAATTTACTGTTGCGTTCTGACGATGAATCAAGTTTGTTTAATTTTGATTTTGTATTCAACTTGGACTATTTATTTTCTATTAATTCGGATGTATTCTTTGACGGCTGGTCGATTGAAATTAATCGAATTTGTTCTTTATCAGTCTTTATCATTCGCTAGAAGTCAAGATTATTTATCGTAATTTTTATTAAAATTAATATCGTGCTCAAGTGAATTATTTATTTTTAATTTTTAATTTATTTAATTCTAATTTATTCTCGAATCGTGTTGCCTTCTCGCGATAATTTACTGTTGCGTCCTGACGATGAATCAAGTTTGTTTAATTTTGATTTTGTATTCAACTTGGACTATTTATTTTCTATTAATTCGGATGTATTCTTTGACGGCTGGTCGATTGAAATTAATCGAATTTGTTCTTTATCAGTCTTTATCATTCGCTAGAAGTCAAGATTATTTATCGTAATTTTTATTAAAATTAATACCGTGCTCAAGTGAATTATTTATTTTTAATTTTTAATTTATTTAATTCTAATTTATTCTCGAATCGTGTTGCCTTCTCGCGATAATTTACTGTTGCGTTCTGACGATGAATCAAGTTTGTTTAATTTTGATTTTGTATTCAACTTGGACTATTTATTTTCTATTAATTCGGATGTATTCTTTGACGGCTGGTCGATTGAAATTAATCGAATTTGTTCTTTATCAGACTTTATCATTCGCTAGAAGTCAAGATTATTTATCGTAATTTTTATTAAAATTAATACCGTGGTCAAGTGAATTATTTATTTTTAATTTTTAATTTATTTAATTCTAATTTATTCTCGAATCGTGTTGCCTTCTCGCGATAATTTACTGTTGCGTTCTGACGATGAATCAAGTTTGTTTAATTTTGATTTTGTATTCAACTTGGACTATTTATTTTCTATTAATTCGGATGTATTCTTTGACGGCTGGTCGATTGAAATTAATCGAATTTGTTCTTTATCAGTCTTTATCATTCGCTAGAAGTCAAGATTATTTATCGTAATTTTTATTAAAATTAATACCGTGCTCAAGTGAATTATTTATTTTTAATTTTTAATTTATTTAATTCTAATTTATTCTCGAATCGTGTTGCCTTCTCGCGATAATTTACTGTTGCGTTCTGACGATGAATCAAGTTTGTTTAATTTTGATTTTGTATTCAACTTGGACTATTTATTTTCTATTAATTCGGATGTATTCTTTGACGGCTGGTCGATTGAAATTAATCGAATTTGTTCTTTATCAGTCTTTATCATTCGCTAGAAGTCAAGATTATTTATCGTAATTTTTATTAAAATTAATACCGTGCTCAAGTGAATTATTTATTTTTAATTTTTAATTTATTTAATTCTAATTTATTCTCGAATCGTGTTGCCTTCTCGCGATAATTTACTGTTGCGTTCTGACGATGAATCAAGTTTGTTTAATTTTGATTTTGTATTCAACTTGGACTATTTATTTTCTATTAATTCGGATGTATTCTTTGACGGCTGGTCGATTGAAATTAATCGAATTTGTTCTTTATCAGTCTTTATCATTCGCTAGAAGTCAAGATTATTTATCGTAATTTTTATTAAAATTAATACCGTGCTCAAGTGAATTATTTATTTTTAATTTTTAATTTATTTAATTCTAATTTATTCTCGAATCGTGTTGCCTTCTCGCGATAATTTACTGTTGCGTCCTGACGATGAATCAAGTTTGTTTAATTTTGATTTTGTATTCAACTTGGATTATTTATTTTCTATTAATTCGGATATATTCTTTGACGGCTGGTCGATTGAAATTAATCGAATTTGTTCTTTATCAGTCTTTATCATTCGCTAGAAGTCAAGATTATTTATCGTAATTTTTATTAAAATTAATACCGTGCTCAAGTGAATTATTTATTTTTAATTTTTAATTTATTTAATTCTAATTTATTCTCGAATCGTGTTGCCTTCTCGCGATAATTTACTGTTGCGTTCTGACGATGAATCAAGTTTGTTTAATTTTGATATTGTATTCAACTTGGACTATTTATTTTCTATTAATTCGGATGTATTCTTTGACGGCTGGTCGATTGAAATTAATCGAATTTGTTCTTTATCAGTCTTTATCATTCGCTAGAAGTCAAGATTATTTATCGTAATTTTTATTAAAATTAATACCGTGCTCAAGTGAATTATTTATTTTTAATTTTTAATTTATTTAATTCTAATTTATTCTCGAATCGTGTTGCCTTCTCGCGATAATTTACTGTTGCGTTCTGACGATGAATCAAGTTTGTTTAATTTTGATTTTGTATTCAACTTGGATTATTTATTTTCTATTAATTCGGATGTATTCTTTGACGGCTGGTCGATTGAAATTAATCGAATTTGTTCTTTATCAGTCTTTATCATTCGCTAGAAGTCAAGATTATTTATCGTAATTTTTATTAAAATTAATACCGTGCTCAAGTGAATTATTTATTTTTAATTTTTAATTTATTTAATTCTAATTTATTCTCGAATCGTGTTGCCTTCTCGCGATAATTTACTGTTGCGTCCTGACGATAAATCAAGTTTGTTTAATTTTGATTTTGTATTCAACTTGGATTATTTATTTTCTATTAATTCGGATATATTCTTTGACGGCTGGTCGATTGAAATTAATCGAATTTGTTCTTTATCAGTCTTTATCATTCGCTAGAAGTCAAGATTATTTATCGTAATTTTTATTAAAATTAATACCGTGCTCAAGTGAATTATTTATTTTTAATTTTTAATTTATTTAATTCTAATTTATTCTCGAATCGTGTTGCCTTCTCGCGATAATTTACTGTTGCGTTCTGACGATGAATCAAGTTTGTTTAATTTTGATTTTGTATTCAACTTGGACTATTTATTTTCTATTAATTCGGATGTATTCTTTGACGGCTGGTCGATTGAAATTAATCGAATTTGTTCTTTATCAGTCTTTATCATTCGCTAGAAGTCAAGATTATTTATCGTAATTTTTATTAAAATTAATACCGTGCTCAAGTGAATTATTTATTTTTAATTTTTAATTTATTTAATTCTAATTTATTCTCGAATCGTGTTGCCTTCTCGCGATAATTTACTGTTGCGTTCTGACGATGAATCAAGTTTGTTTAATTTTGATTTTGTATTCAACTTGGACTATTTATTTTCTATTAATTCGGATGTATTCTTTGACGGCTGGTCGATTGAAATTAATCGAATTTGTTCTTTATCAGTCTTTATCATTCGCTAGAAGTCAAGATTATTTATCGTAATTTTTATTAAAATTAATACCGTGCTCAAGTGAATTATTTATTTTTAATTTTTAATTTATTTAATTCTAATTTATTCTCGAATCGTGTTGCCTTCTCGCGATAATTTACTGTTGCGTTCTGACGATGAATCAAGTTTGTTTAATTTTGATTTTGTATTCAACTTGGACTATTTATTTTCTATTAATTCGGATGTATTCTTTGACGGCTGGTCGATTGAAATTAATCGAATTTGTTCTTTATCAGTCTTTATCATTCGCTAGAAGTCAAGATTATTTATCGTAATTTTTATTAAAATTAATACCGTGCTCAAGTGAATTATTTATTTTTAATTTTTAATTTATTTAATTCTAATTTATTCTCGAATCGTGTTGCCTTCTCGCGATAATTTACTGTTGCGTTCTGACGATGAATCAAGTTTGTTTAATTTTGATTTTGTATTCAACTTGGACTATTTATTTTCTATTAATTCGGATGTATTCTTTGACGGCTGGTCGATTGAAATTAATCGAATTTGTTCTTTATCAGACTTTATCATTCGCTAGAAGTCAATATTATTTATCGTAATTTTTATTAAAATTAATACCGTGGTCAAGTGAATTATTTATTTTTAATTTTTAATTTATTTAATTCTAATTTATTCTCGAATCGTGTTGCCTTCTCGCGATAATTTACTGTTGCGTCCTGACGATGAATCAAGTTTGTTTAATTTTGATTTTGTATTCAACTTGGACTATTTATTTTCTATTAATTCGGATGTATTCTTTGACGGCTGGTCGATTGAAATTAATCGAATTTGTTCTTTATCAGTCTTTATCATTCGCTAGAAGTCAAGATTATTTATCGTAATTTTTATTAAAATTAATATCGTGCTCAAGTGAATTATTTATTTTTAATTTTTAATTTATTTAATTCTAATTTATTCTCGAATCGTGTTGCCTTCTCGCGATAATTTACTGTTGCGTCCTGACGATGAATCAAGTTTGTTTAATTTTGATTTTGTATTCAACTTGGACTATTTATTTTCTATTAATTCGGATGTATTCTTTGACGGCTGGTCGATTGAAATTAATCGAATTTGTTCTTTATCAGTCTTTATCATTCGCTAGAAGTCAAGATTATTTATCGTAATTTTTATTAAAATTAATACCGTGCTCAAGTGAATTATTTATTTTTAATTTTTAATTTATTTAATTCTAATTTATTCTCGAATCGTGTTGCCTTCTCGCGATAATTTACTGTTGCGTTCTGACGATGAATCAAGTTTGTTTAATTTTGATTTTGTATTCAACTTGGACTATTTATTTTCTATTAATTCGGATGTATTCTTTGACGGCTGGTCGATTGAAATTAATCGAATTTGTTCTTTATCAGTCTTTATCATTCGCTAGAAGTCAAGATTATTTATCGTAATTTTTATTAAAATTAATACCGTGCTCAAGTGAATTATTTATTTTTAATTTTTAATTTATTTAATTCTAATTTATTCTCGAATCGTCTTGCCTTCTCGCGATAATTTACTGTTGCGTTCTGACGATGAATCAAGTTTGTTTAATTTTGATTTTGTATTCAACTTGGACTATTTATTTTCTATTAATTCGGATGTATTCTTTGACGGCTGGTCGATTGAAATTAATCGAATTTGTTCTTTATCAGTCTTTATCATTCGCTAGAAGTCAAGATTATTTATCGTAATTTTTATTAAAATTAATACCGTGCTCAAGTGAATTATTTATTTTTAATTTTTAATTTATTTAATTCTAATTTATTCTCGAATCGTGTTGCCTTCTCGCGATAATTTACGGTTGCGTCCTGACGATGAATCAAGTTTGTTTAATTTTGATTTTGTATTCAACTTGGACTATTTATTTTCTATTAATTCGGATGTATTCTTTGACGGCTGGTCGATTGAAATTAATCGAATTTGTTCTTTATCAGTCTTTATCATTCGCTAGAAGTCAAGATTATTTATCGTAATTTTTATTAAAATTAATACCGTGCTCAAGTGAATTATTTATTTTTAATTTTTAATTTATTTAATTCTAATTTATTCTCGAATCGTGTTGCCTTCTCGCGATAATTTACTGTTGCGTTCTGACGATGAATCAAGTTTGTTTAATTTTGATTTTGTATTCAACTTGGACTATTTATTTTCTATTAATTCGGATGTATTCTTTGACGGCTGGTCGATTGAAATTAATCGAATTTGTTCTTTATCAGTCTTTATCATTCGCTAGAAGTCAAGATTATTTATCGTAATTTTTATTAAAATTAATACCGTGCTCAAGTGAATTATTTATTTTTAATTTTTAATTTATTTAATTCTAATTTATTCTCGAATCGTCTTGCCTTCTCGCGATAATTTACTGTTGCGTTCTGACGATGAATCAAGTTTGTTTAATTTTGATTTTGTATTCAACTTGGACTATTTATTTTCTATTAATTCGGATGTATTCTTTGACGGCTGGTCGATTGAAATTAATCGAATTTGTTCTTTATCAGTCTTTATCATTCGCTAGAAGTCAAGATTATTTATCGTAATTTTTATTAAAATTAATACCGTGCTCAAGTGAATTATTTATTTTTAATTTTTAATTTATTTAATTCTAATTTATTCTCGAATCGTGTTGCCTTCTCGCGATAATTTACTGTTGCGTCCTGACGATGAATCAAGTTTGTTTAATTTTGATTTTGTATTCAACTTGGACTATTTATTTTCTATTAATTCGGATGTATTCTTTGACGGCTGGTCGATTGAAATTAATCGAATTTGTTCTTTATCAGTCTTTATCATTCGCTAGAAGTCAAGATTATTTATCGTAATTTTTATTAAAATTAATACCGTGCTCAAGTGAATTATTTATTTTTAATTTTTAATTTATTTAATTCTAATTTATTCTCGAATCGTGTTGCCTTCTCGCGATAATTTACTGTTGCGTCCTGACGATGAATCAAGTTTGTTTAATTTTGATTTTGTATTCAACTTGGACTATTTATTTTCTATTAATTCGGATGTATTCTTTGACGGCTGGTCGATTGAAATTAATCGAATTTGTTCTTTATCAGTCTTTATCATTCGCTAGAAGTCAAGATTATTTATCGTAATTTTTATTAAAATTAATACCGTGCTCAAGTGAATTATTTATTTTTAATTTTTAATTTATTTAATTCTAATTTATTCTCGAATCGTGTTGCCTTCTCGCGATAATTTACTGTTGCGTCCTGACGATGAATCAAGTTTGTTTAATTTTGATTTTGTATTCAACTTGGACTATTTATTTTCTATTAATTCGGATGTATTCTTTGACGGCTGGTCGATTGAAATTAATCGAATTTGTTCTTTATCAGTCTTTATCATTCGCTAGAAGTCAAGATTATTTATCGTAATTTTTATTAAAATTAATACCGTGCTCAAGTGAATTATTTATTTTTAATTTTTAATTTATTTAATTCTAATTTATTCTCGAATCGTGTTGCCTTCTCGCGATAATTTACTGTTGCGTCCTGACGATAAATCAAGTTTGTTTAATTTTGATTTTGTATTCAACTTGGATTATTTATTTTCTATTAATTCGGATATATTCTTTGACGGCTGGTCGATTGAAATTAATCGAATTTGTTCTTTATCAGTCTTTATCATTCGCTAGAAGTCAAGATTATTTATCGTAATTTTTATTAAAATTAATACCGTGCTCAAGTGAATTATTTATTTTTAATTTTTAATTTATTTAATTCTAATTTATTCTCGAATCGTGTTGCCTTCTCGCGATAATTTACTGTTGCGTTCTGACGATGAATCAAGTTTGTTTAATTTTGATTTTGTATTCAACTTGGACTATTTATTTTCTATTAATTCGGATGTATTCTTTGACGGCTGGTCGATTGAAATTAATCGAATTTGTTCTTTATCAGTCTTTATCATTCGCTAGAAGTCAAGATTATTTATCGTAATTTTTATTAAAATTAATACCGTGCTCAAGTGAATTATTTATTTTTAATTTTTAATTTATTTAATTCTAATTTATTCTCGAATCGTGTTGCCTTCTCGCGATAATTTACTGTTGCGTCCTGACGATGAATCAAGTTTGTTTAATTTTGATTTTGTATTCAACTTGGATTATTTATTTTCTATTAATTCGGATATATTCTTTGACGGCTGGTCGATTGAAATTAATCGAATTTGTTCTTTATCAGTCTTTATCATTCGCTAGAAGTCAAGATTATTTATCGTAATTTTTATTAAAATTAATACCGTGCTCAAGTGAATTATTTATTTTTAATTTTTAATTTATTTAATTCTAATTTATTCTCGAATCGTGTTGCCTTCTCGCGATAATTTACTGTTGCGTTCTGACGATGAATCAAGTTTGTTTAATTTTGATTTTGTATTCAACTTGGACTATTTATTTTCTATTAATTCGGATGTATTCTTTGACGGCTGGTCGATTGAAATTAATCGAATTTGTTCTTTATCAGTCTTTATCATTCGCTAGAAGTCAAGATTATTTATCGTAATTTTTATTAAAATTAATACCGTGCTCAAGTGACTTATTTATTTTTAATTTTTAATTTATTTAATTCTAATTTATTCTCGAATCGTGTTGCCTTCTCGCGATAATTTACTGTTGCGTCCTGACGATGAATCAAGTTTGTTTAATTTTGATTTTGTATTCAACTTGGACTATTTATTTTCTATTAATTCGGATGTATTCTTTGACGTCTGGTCGATTGAAATTAATCGAATTTGTTCTTTATCAGTCTTTATCATTCGCTAGAAGTCAAGATTATTTATCGTAATTTTTATTAAAATTAATACCGTGCTCAAGTGAATTATTTATTTTTAATTTTTAATTTATTTAATTCTAATTTATTCTCGAATCGTGTTGCCTTCTCGCGATAATTTACTGTTGCGTCCTGACGATAAATCAAGTTTGTTTAATTTTGATTTTGTATTCAACTTGGATTATTTATTTTCTATTAATTCGGATATATTCTTTGACGGCTGGTCGATTGAAATTAATCGAATTTGTTCTTTATCAGTCTTTATCATTCGCTAGAAGTCAAGATTATTTATCGTAATTTTTATTAAAATTAATACCGTGCTCAAGTGAATTATTTATTTTTAATTTTTAATTTATTTAATTCTAATTTATTCTCGAATCGTGTTGCCTTCTCGCGATAATTTACTGTTGCGTTCTGACGATGAATCAAGTTTGTTTAATTTTGATTTTGTATTCAACTTGGACTATTTATTTTCTATTAATTCGGATGTATTCTTTGACGGCTGGTCGATTGAAATTAATCGAATTTGTTCTTTATCAGTCTTTATCATTCGCTAGAAGTCAAGATTATTTATCGTAATTTTTATTAAAATTAATACCGTGCTCAAGTGAATTATTTATTTTTAATTTTTAATTTATTTAATTCTAATTTATTCTCGAATCGTGTTGCCTTCTCGCGATAATTTACTGTTGCGTCCTGACGATGAATCAAGTTTGTTTAATTTTGATTTTGTATTCAACTTGGATTATTTATTTTCTATTAATTCGGATATATTCTTTGTCGGCTGGTCGATTGAAATTAATCGAATTTGTTCTTTATCAGTCTTTATCATTCGCTAGAAGTCAAGATTATTTATCGTAATTTTTATTAAAATTAATACCGTGCTCAAGTGAATTATTTATTTTTAATTTTTAATTTATTTAATTCTAATTTATTCTCGAATCGTGTTGCCTTCTCGCGATAATTTACTGTTGCGTTCTGACGATGAATCAAGTTTGTTTAATTTTGATTTTGTATTCAACTTGGACTATTTATTTTCTATTAATTCGGATGTATTCTTTGACGGCTGGTCGATTGAAATTAATCGAATTTGTTCTTTATCAGTCTTTATCATTCGCTAGAAGTCAAGATTATTTATCGTAATTTTTATTAAAATTAATACCGTGCTCAAGTGAATTATTTATTTTTAATTTTTAATTTATTTAATTCTAATTTATTCTCGAATCGTGTTGCCTTCTCGCGATAATTTACTGTTGCGTCCTGACGATGAATCAAGTTTGTTTAATTTTGATTTTGTATTCAACTTGGACTATTTATTTTCTATTAATTCGGATGTATTCTTTGACGGCTGGTCGATTGAAATTAATCGAATTTGTTCTTTATCAGTCTTTATCATTCGCTAGAAGTCAAGATTATTTATCGTAATTTTTATTAAAATTAATACCGTGCTCAAGTGAATTATTTATTTTTAATTTTTAATTTATTTAATTCTAATTTATTCTCGAATCGTGTTGCCTTCTCGCGATAATTTACTGTTGCGTTCTGACGATGAATCAAGTTTGTTTAATTTTGATTTTGTATTCAACTTGGATTATTTATTTTCTATTAATTCGGATATATTCTTTGACGGCTGGTCGATTGAAATTAATCGAATTTGTTCTTTATCAGTCTTTATCATTCGCTAGAAGTCAAGATTATTTATCGTAATTTTTATTAAAATTAATACCGTGCTCAAGTGAATTATTTATTTTTAATTTTTAATTTATTTAATTCTAATTTATTCTCGAATCGTGTTGCCTTCTCGCGATAATTTACTGTTGCGTCCTGACGATGAATCAAGTTTGTTTAATTTTGATTTTGTATTCAACTTGGATTATTTATTTTCTATTAATTCGGATATATTCTTTGACGGCTGGTCGATTGAAATTAATCGAATTTGTTCTTTATCAGTCTTTATCATTCGCTAGAAGTCAAGATTATTTATCGTAATTTTTATTAAAATTAATACCGTGCTCAAGTGAATTATTTATTTTTAATTTTTAATTTATTTAATTCTAATTTATTCTCGAATCGTGTTGCCTTCTCGCGATAATTTACTGTTGCGTCCTGACGATGAATCAAGTTTGTTTAATTTTGATTTTGTATTCAACTTGGATTATTTATTTTCTATTAATTCGGATATATTCTTTGTCGGCTGGTCGATTGAAATTAATCGAATTTGTTCTTTATCAGTCTTTATCATTCGCTAGAAGTCAAGATTATTTATCGTAATTTTTATTAAAATTAATACCGTGCTCAAGTGAATTATTTATTTTTAATTTTTAATTTATTTAATTCTAATTTATTCTCGAATCGTGTTGCCTTCTCGCGATAATTTACTGTTGCGTCCTGACGATGAATCAAGTTTGTTTAATTTTGATTTTGTATTCAACTTGGATTATTTATTTTCTATTAATTCGGATATATTCTTTGACGGCTGGTCGATTGAAATTAATCGAATTTGTTCTTTATCAGTCTTTATCATTCGCTAGAAGTCAAGATTATTTATCGTAATTTTTATTAAAATTAATACCGTGCTCAAGTGAATTATTTATTTTTAATTTTTAATTTATTTAATTCTAATTTATTCTCGAATCGTGTTGCCTTCTCGCGATAATTTACTGTTGCGTCCTGACGATGAATCAAGTTTGTTTAATTTTGACTTTGTATTCAACTTGGACTATTTATTTTCTATTAATTTGGATGTATTCTTTGACGGCTGGTCGATTGAAATTAATCGAATTTGTTCTTTATCAGTCTTTATCATTCGCTAGAAGTCAAGATTATTTATCGTAATTTTTATTAAAATTAATACCGTGCTCAAGTGAATTATTTATTTTTAATTTTTAATTTATTTAATTCTAATTTATTCTCGAATCGTGTTGCCTTCTCGCGATAATTTACTGTTGCGTCCTGACGATGAATCAAGTTTGTTTAATTTTGATTTTGTATTCAACTTGGATTATTTATTTTCTATTAATTCGGATATATTCTTTGTCGGCTGGTCGATTGAAATTAATCGAATTTGTTCTTTATCAGTCTTTATCATTCGCTAGAAGTCAAGATTATTTATCGTAATTTTTATTAAAATTAATACCGTGCTCAAGTGAATTATTTATTTTTAATTTTTAATTTATTTAATTCTAATTTATTCTCGAATCGTGTTGCCTTCTCGCGATAATTTACTGTTGCGTTCTGACGATGAATCAAGTTTGTTTAATTTTGATTTTGTATTCAACTTGGACTATTTATTTTCTATTAATTCGGATGTATTCTTTGACGGCTGGTCGATTGAAATTAATCGAATTTGTTCTTTATCAGTCTTTATCATTCGCTAGAAGTCAAGATTATTTATCGTAATTTTTATTAAAATTAATACCGTGCTCAAGTGAATTATTTATTTTTAATTTTTAATTTATTTAATTCTAATTTATTCTCGAATCGTGTTGCCTTCTCGCGATAATTTACTGTTGCGTCCTGACGATGAATCAAGTTTGTTTAATTTTGATTTTGTATTCAACTTGGACTATTTATTTTCTATTAATTCGGATGTATTCTTTGACGGCTGGTCGATTGAAATTAATCGAATTTGTTCTTTATCAGTCTTTATCATTCGCTAGAAGTCAAGATTATTTATCGTAATTTTTATTAAAATTAATACCGTGCTCAAGTGAATTATTTATTTTTAATTTTTAATTTATTTAATTCTAATTTATTCTCGAATCGTGTTGCCTTCTCGCGATAATTTACTGTTGCGTTCTGACGATGAATCAAGTTTGTTTAATTTTGATTTTGTATTCAACTTGGATTATTTATTTTCTATTAATTCGGATATATTCTTTGACGGCTGGTCGATTGAAATTAATCGAATTTGTTCTTTATCAGTCTTTATCATTCGCTAGAAGTCAAGATTATTTATCGTAATTTTTATTAAAATTAATACCGTGCTCAAGTGAATTATTTATTTTTAATTTTTAATTTATTTAATTCTAATTTATTCTCGAATCGTGTTGCCTTCTCGCGATAATTTACTGTTGCGTTCTGACGATGAATCAAGTTTGTTTAATTTTGATTTTGTATTCAACTTGGACTATTTATTTTCTATTAATTCGGATGTATTCTTTGACGGCTGGTCGATTGAAATTAATCGAATTTGTTCTTTATCAGTCTTTATCATTCGCTAGAAGTCAAGATTATTTATCGTAATTTTTATTAAAATTAATACCGTGCTCAAGTGAATTATTTATTTTTAATTTTTAATTTATTTAATTCTAATTTATTCTCGAATCGTGTTGCCTTCTCGCGATAATTTACTGTTGCGTCCTGACGATGAATCAAGTTTGTTTAATTTTGATTTTGTATTCAACTTGGATTATTTATTTTCTATTAATTCGGATATATTCTTTGACGGCTGGTCGATTGAAATTAATCGAATTTGTTCTTTATCAGTCTTTATCATTCGCTAGAAGTCAAGATTATTTATCGTAATTTTTATTAAAATTAATACCGTGCTCAAGTGAATTATTTATTTTTAATTTTTAATTTATTTAATTCTAATTTATTCTCGAATCGTGTTGCCTTCTCGCGATAATTTACTGTTGCGTTCTGACGATGAATCAAGTTTGTTTAATTTTGATTTTGTATTCAACTTGGACTATTTATTTTCTATTAATTCGGATGTATTCTTTGACGGCTGGTCGATTGAAATTAATCGAATTTGTTCTTTATCAGTCTTTATCATTCGCTAGAAGTCAAGATTATTTATCGTAATTTTTATTAAAATTAATACCGTGCTCAAGTGAATTATTTATTTTTAATTTTTAATTTATTTAATTCTAATTTATTCTCGAATCGTGTTGCCTTCTCGCGATAATTTACTGTTGCGTTCTGACGATGAATCAAGTTTGTTTAATTTTGATTTTGTATTCAACTTGGACTATTTATTTTCTATTAATTTGGATGTATTCTTTGACGGCTGGTCGATTGAAATTAATCGAATTTGTTCTTTATCAGTCTTTATCATTCGCTAGAAGTCAAGATTATTTATCGTAATTTTTATTAAAATTAATACCGTGCTCAAGTGAATTATTTATTTTTAATTTTTAATTTATTTAATTCTAATTTATTCTCGAATCGTGTTGCCTTCTCGCGATAATTTACTGTTGCGTTCTGACGATGAATCAAGTTTGTTTAATTTTGACTTTGTATTCAACTTGGACTATTTATTTTCTATTAATTTGGATGTATTCTTTGACGGCTGGTCGATTGAAATTAATCGAATTTGTTCTTTATCAGTCTTTATCATTCGCTAGAAGTCAAGATTATTTATCGTAATTTTTATTAAAATTAATACCGTGCTCAAGTGAATTATTTATTTTTAATTTTTAATTTATTTAATTCTAATTTATTCTCGAATCGTGTTGCCTTCTCGCGATAATTTACTGTTGCGTCCTGACGATGAATCAAGTTTGTTTAATTTTGATTTTGTATTCAACTTGGATTATTTATTTTCTATTAATTCGGATATATTCTTTGACGGCTGGTCGATTGAAATTAATCGAATTTGTTCTTTATCAGTCTTTATCATTCGCTAGAAGTCAAGATTATTTATCGTAATTTTTATTAAAATTAATACCGTGCTCAAGTGAATTATTTATTTTTAATTTTTAATTTATTTAATTCTAATTTATTCTCGAATCGTGTTGCCTTCTCGCGATAATTTACTGTTGCGTCCTGACGATGAATCAAGTTTGTTTAATTTTGATTTTGTATTCAACTTGGATTATTTATTTTCTATTAATTCGGATATATTCTTTGTCGGCTGGTCGATTGAAATTAATCGAATTTGTTCTTTATCAGTCTTTATCATTCGCTAGAAGTCAAGATTATTTATCGTAATTTTTATTAAAATTAATACCGTGCTCAAGTGAATTATTTATTTTTAATTTTTAATTTATTTAATTCTAATTTATTCTCGAATCGTGTTGCCTTCTCGCGATAATTTACTGTTGCGTCCTGACGATGAATCAAGTTTGTTTAATTTTGATTTTGTATTCAACTTGGATTATTTATTTTCTATTAATTCGGATATATTCTTTGACGGCTGGTCGATTGAAATTAATCGAATTTGTTCTTTATCAGTCTTTATCATTCGCTAGAAGTCAAGATTATTTATCGTAATTTTTATTAAAATTAATACCGTGCTCAAGTGAATTATTTATTTTTAATTTTTAATTTATTTAATTCTAATTTATTCTCGAATCGTGTTGCCTTCTCGCGATAATTTACTGTTGCGTCCTGACGATGAATCAAGTTTGTTTAATTTTGATTTTGTATTCAACTTGGATTATTTATTTTCTATTAATTCGGATATATTCTTTGTCGGCTGGTCGATTGAAATTAATCGAATTTGTTCTTTATCAGTCTTTATCATTCGCTAGAAGTCAAGATTATTTATCGTAATTTTTATTAAAATTAATACCGTGCTCAATAGAATTATTTATTTTTAATTTTTAATTTATTTAATTCTAATTTATTCTCGAATCGTGTTGCCTTCTCGCGATAATTTACTGTTGCGTCCTGACGATGAATCAAGTTTGTTTAATTTTGACTTTGTATTCAACTTGGACTATTTATTTTCTATTAATTTGGATGTATTCTTTGACGGCTGGTCGATTGAAATTAATCGAATTTGTTCTTTATCAGTCTTTATCATTCGCTAGAAGTCAAGATTATTTATCGTAATTTTTATTAAAATTAATACCGTGCTCAAGTGAATTATTTATTTTTAATTTTTAATTTATTTAATTCTAATTTATTCTCGAATCGTGTTGCCTTCTCGCGATAATTTACTGTTGCGTCCTGACGATGAATCAAGTTTGTTTAATTTTGATTTTGTATTCAACTTGGATTATTTATTTTCTATTAATTCGGATATATTCTTTGTCGGCTGGTCGATTGAAATTAATCGAATTTGTTCTTTATCAGTCTTTATCATTCGCTAGAAGTCAAGATTATTTATCGTAATTTTTATTAAAATTAATACCGTGCTCAAGTGAATTATTTATTTTTAATTTTTAATTTATTTAATTCTAATTTATTCTCGAATCGTGTTGCCTTCTCGCGATAATTTACTGTTGCGTTCTGACGATGAATCAAGTTTGTTTAATTTTGATTTTGTATTCAACTTGGACTATTTATTTTCTATTAATTCGGATGTATTCTTTGACGGCTGGTCGATTGAAATTAATCGAATTTGTTCTTTATCAGTCTTTATCATTCGCTAGAAGTCAAGATTATTTATCGTAATTTTTATTAAAATTAATACCGTGCTCAAGTGAATTATTTATTTTTAATTTTTAATTTATTTAATTCTAATTTATTCTCGAATCGTGTTGCCTTCTCGCGATAATTTACTGTTGCGTCCTGACGATGAATCAAGTTTGTTTAATTTTGATTTTGTATTCAACTTGGACTATTTATTTTCTATTAATTCGGATGTATTCTTTGACGGCTGGTCGATTGAAATTAATCGAATTTGTTCTTTATCAGTCTTTATCATTCGCTAGAAGTCAAGATTATTTATCGTAATTTTTATTAAAATTAATACCGTGCTCAAGTGAATTATTTATTTTTAATTTTTAATTTATTTAATTCTAATTTATTCTCGAATCGTGTTGCCTTCTCGCGATAATTTACTGTTGCGTTCTGACGATGAATCAAGTTTGTTTAATTTTGATTTTGTATTCAACTTGGATTATTTATTTTCTATTAATTCGGATATATTCTTTGACGGCTGGTCGATTGAAATTAATCGAATTTGTTCTTTATCAGTCTTTATCATTCGCTAGAAGTCAAGATTATTTATCGTAATTTTTATTAAAATTAATACCGTGCTCAAGTGAATTATTTATTTTTAATTTTTAATTTATTTAATTCTAATTTATTCTCGAATCGTGTTGCCTTCTCGCGATAATTTACTGTTGCGTTCTGACGATGAATCAAGTTTGTTTAATTTTGATTTTGTATTCAACTTGGACTATTTATTTTCTATTAATTCGGATGTATTCTTTGACGGCTGGTCGATTGAAATTAATCGAATTTGTTCTTTATCAGTCTTTATCATTCGCTAGAAGTCAAGATTATTTATCGTAATTTTTATTAAAATTAATACCGTGCTCAAGTGAATTATTTATTTTTAATTTTTAATTTATTTAATTCTAATTTATTCTCGAATCGTGTTGCCTTCTCGCGATAATTTACTGTTGCGTCCTGACGATGAATCAAGTTTGTTTAATTTTGATTTTGTATTCAACTTGGATTATTTATTTTCTATTAATTCGGATATATTCTTTGACGGCTGGTCGATTGAAATTAATCGAATTTGTTCTTTATCAGTCTTTATCATTCGCTAGAAGTCAAGATTATTTATCGTAATTTTTATTAAAATTAATACCGTGCTCAAGTGAATTATTTATTTTTAATTTTTAATTTATTTAATTCTAATTTATTCTCGAATCGTGTTGCCTTCTCGCGATAATTTACTGTTGCGTTCTGACGATGAATCAAGTTTGTTTAATTTTGATTTTGTATTCAACTTGGACTATTTATTTTCTATTAATTCGGATGTATTCTTTGACGGCTGGTCGATTGAAATTAATCGAATTTGTTCTTTATCAGTCTTTATCATTCGCTAGAAGTCAAGATTATTTATCGTAATTTTTATTAAAATTAATACCGTGCTCAAGTGAATTATTTATTTTTAATTTTTAATTTATTTAATTCTAATTTATTCTCGAATCGTGTTGCCTTCTCGCGATAATTTACTGTTGCGTCCTGACGATGAATCAAGTTTGTTTAATTTTGATTTTGTATTCAACTTGGACTATTTATTTTCTATTAATTCGGATGTATTCTTTGACGGCTGGTCGATTGAAATTAATCGAATTTGTTCTTTATCAGTCTTTATCATTCGCTAGAAGTCAAGATTATTTATCGTAATTTTTATTAAAATTAATACCGTGCTCAAGTGAATTATTTATTTTTAATTTTTAATTTATTTAATTCTAATTTATTCTCGAATCGTGTTGCCTTCTCGCGATAATTTACTGTTGCGTCCTGACGATAAATCAAGTTTGTTTAATTTTGATTTTGTATTCAACTTGGATTATTTATTTTCTATTAATTCGGATATATTCTTTGACGGCTGGTCGATTGAAATTAATCGAATTTGTTCTTTATCAGTCTTTATCATTCGCTAGAAGTCAAGATTATTTATCGTAATTTTTATTAAAATTAATACCGTGCTCAAGTGAATTATTTATTTTTAATTTTTAATTTATTTAATTCTAATTTATTCTCGAATCGTGTTGCCTTCTCGCGATAATTTACTGTTGCGTTCTGACGATGAATCAAGTTTGTTTAATTTTGATTTTGTATTCAACTTGGACTATTTATTTTCTATTAATTCGGATGTATTCTTTGACGGCTGGTCGATTGAAATTAATCGAATTTGTTCTTTATCAGTCTTTATCATTCGCTAGAAGTCAAGATTATTTATCGTAATTTTTATTAAAATTAATACCGTGCTCAAGTGAATTATTTATTTTTAATTTTTAATTTATTTAATTCTAATTTATTCTCGAATCGTGTTGCCTTCTCGCGATAATTTACTGTTGCGTCCTGACGATGAATCAAGTTTGTTTAATTTTGATTTTGTATTCAACTTGGATTATTTATTTTCTATTAATTCGGATATATTCTTTGACGGCTGGTCGATTGAAATTAATCGAATTTGTTCTTTATCAGTCTTTATCATTCGCTAGAAGTCAAGATTATTTATCGTAATTTTTATTAAAATTAATACCGTGCTCAAGTGAATTATTTATTTTTAATTTTTAATTTATTTAATTCTAATTTATTCTCGAATCGTGTTGCCTTCTCGCGATAATTTACTGTTGCGTTCTGACGATGAATCAAGTTTGTTTAATTTTGATTTTGTATTCAACTTGGATTATTTATTTTCTATTAATTCGGATATATTCTTTGACGGCTGGTCGATTGAAATTAATCGAATTTGTTCTTTATCAGTCTTTATCATTCGCTAGAAGTCAAGATTATTTATCGTAATTTTTATTAAAATTAATACCGTGCTCAAGTGAATTATTTATTTTTAATTTTTAATTTATTTAATTCTAATTTATTCTCGAATCGTGTTGCCTTCTCGCGATAATTTACTGTTGCGTCCTGACGATGAATCAAGTTTGTTTAATTTTGATTTTGTATTCAACTTGGACTATTTATTTTCTATTAATTCGGATGTATTCTTTGACGGCTGGTCGATTGAAATTAATCGAATTTGTTCTTTATCAGTCTTTATCATTCGCTAGAAGTCAAGATTATTTATCGTAATTTTTATTAAAATTAATACCGTGCTCAAGTGAATTATTTATTTTTAATTTTTAATTTATTTAATTCTAATTTATTCTCGAATCGTGTTGCCTTCTCGCGATAATTTACTGTTGCGTTCTGACGATGAATCAAGTTTGTTTAATTTTGATTTTGTATTCAACTTGGACTATTTATTTTCTATTAATTCGGATGTATTCTTTGACGGCTGGTCGATTGAAATTAATCGAATTTGTTCTTTATCAGTCTTTATCATTCGCTAGAAGTCAAGATTATTTATCGTAATTTTTATTAAAATTAATACCGTGCTCAAGTGAATTATTTATTTTTAATTTTTAATTTATTTAATTCTAATTTATTCTCGAATCGTGTTGCCTTCTCGCGATAATTTACTGTTGCGTCCTGACGATGAATCAAGTTTGTTTAATTTTGATTTTGTATTCAACTTGGATTATTTATTTTCTATTAATTCGGATATATTCTTTGACGGCTGGTCGATTGAAATTAATCGAATTTGTTCTTTATCAGTCTTTATCATTCGCTAGAAGTCAAGATTATTTATCGTAATTTTTATTAAAATTAATACCGTGCTCAAGTGAATTATTTATTTTTAATTTTTAATTTATTTAATTCTAATTTATTCTCGAATCGTGTTGCCTTCTCGCGATAATTTACTGTTGCGTTCTGACGATGAATCAAGTTTGTTTAATTTTGATTTTGTATTCAACTTGGATTATTTATTTTCTATTAATTCGGATATATTCTTTGACGGCTGGTCGATTGAAATTAATCGAATTTGTTCTTTATCAGTCTTTATCATTCGCTAGAAGTCAAGATTATTTATCGTAATTTTTATTAAAATTAATACCGTGCTCAAGTGAATTATTTATTTTTAATTTTTAATTTATTTAATTCTAATTTATTCTCGAATCGTGTTGCCTTCTCGCGATAATTTACTGTTGCGTCCTGACGATGAATCAAGTTTGTTTAATTTTGATTTTGTATTCAACTTGGACTATTTATTTTCCATTAATTCGGATGTATTCTTTGACGGCTGGTCGATTGAAATTAATCGAATTTGTTCTTTATCAGTCTTTATCATTCGCTAGAAGTCAAGATTATTTATCGTAATTTTTATTAAAATTAATACCGTGCTCAAGTGAATTATTTATTTTTAATTTTTAATTTATTTAATTCTAATTTATTCTCGAATCGTGTTGCCTTCTCGCGATAATTTACTGTTGCGTTCTGACGATGAATCAAGTTTGTTTAATTTTGATTTTGTATTCAACTTGGACTATTTATTTTCTATTAATTCGGATGTATTCTTTGACGGCTGGTCGATTGAAATTAATCGAATTTGTTCTTTATCAGTCTTTATCATTCGCTAGAAGTCAAGATTATTTATCGTAATTTTTATTAAAATTAATACCGTGCTCAAGTGAATTATTTATTTTTAATTTTTAATTTATTTAATTCTAATTTATTCTCGAATCGTGTTGCCTTCTCGCGATAATTTACTGTTGCGTCCTGACGATGAATCAAGTTTGTTTAATTTTGATTTTGTATTCAACTTGGATTATTTATTTTCTATTAATTCGGATATATTCTTTGTCGGCTGGTCGATTGAAATTAATCGAATTTGTTCTTAATCAGTCTTTATCATTCGCTAGAAGTCAAGATTATTTATCGTAATTTTTATTAAAATTAATACCGTGCTCAAGTGAATTATTTATTTTTAATTTTTAATTTATTTAATTCTAATTTATTCTCGAATCGTGTTGCCTTCTCGCGATAATTTACTGTTGCGTTCTGACGATGAATCAAGTTTGTTTAATTTTGATTTTGTATTCAACTTGGACTATTTATTTTCTATTAATTCGGATGTATTCTTTGACGGCTGGTCGATTGAAATTAATCGAATTTGTTCTTTATCAGTCTTTATCATTCGCTAGAAGTCAAGATTATTTATCGTAATTTTTATTAAAATTAATACCGTGCTCAAGTGAATTATTTATTTTTAATTTTTAATTTATTTAATTCTAATTTATTCTCGAATCGTGTTGCCTTCTCGCGATAATTTACTGTTGCGTCCTGACGATAAATCAAGTTTGTTTAATTTTGATTTTGTATTCAACTTGGATTATTTATTTTCTATTAATTCGGATATATTCTTTGACGGCTGGTCGATTGAAATTAATCGAATTTGTTCTTTATCAGTCTTTATCATTCGCTAGAAGTCAAGATTATTTATCGTAATTTTTATTAAAATTAATACCGTGCTCAAGTGAATTATTTATTTTTAATTTTTAATTTATTTAATTCTAATTTATTCTCGAATCGTGTTGCCTTCTCGCGATAATTTACTGTTGCGTCCTGACGATGAATCAAGTTTGTTTAATTTTGATTTTGTATTCAACTTGGATTATTTATTTTCTATTAATTCGGATATATTCTTTGACGGCTGGTCGATTGAAATTAATCGAATTTGTTCTTTATCAGTCTTTATCATTCGCTAGAAGTCAAGATTATTTATCGTAATTTTTATTAAAATTAATACCGTGCTCAAGTGAATTATTTATTTTTAATTTTTAATTTATTTAATTCTAATTTATTCTCGAATCGTGTTGCCTTCTCGCGATAATTTACTGTTGCGTCCTGACGATGAATCAAGTTTGTTTAATTTTGATTTTGTATTCAACTTGGATTATTTATTTTCTATTAATTCGGATATATTCTTTGACGGCTGGTCGATTGAAATTAATCGAATTTGTTCTTTATCAGTCTTTATCATTCGCTAGAAGTCAAGATTATTTATCGTAATTTTTATTAAAATTAATACCGTGCTCAAGTGAATTATTTATTTTTAATTTTTAATTTATTTAATTCTAATTTATTCTCGAATCGTGTTGCCTTCTCGCGATAATTTACTGTTGCGTTCTGACGATGAATCAAGTTTGTTTAATTTTGATTTTGTATTCAACTTGGACTATTTATTTTCTATTAATTCGGATGTATTCTTTGACGGCTGGTCGATTGAAATTAATCGAATTTGTTCTTTATCAGTCTTTATCATTCGCTAGAAGTCAAGATTATTTATCGTAATTTTTATTAAAATTAATACCGTGCTCAAGTGAATTATTTATTTTTAATTTTTAATTTATTTAATTCTAATTTATTCTCGAATCGTGTTGCCTTCTCGCGATAATTTACTGTTGCGTCCTGACGATGAATCAAGTTTGTTTAATTTTGACTTTGTATTCAACTTGGACTATTTATTTTCTATTAATTCGGATGTATTCTTTGACGGCTGGTCGATTGAAATTAATCGAATTTGTTCTTTATCAGTCTTTATCATTCGCTAGAAGTCAAGATTATTTATCGTAATTTTTATTAAAATTAATACCGTGCTCAAGTGAATTATTTATTTTTAATTTTTAATTTATTTAATTCTAATTTATTCTCGAATCGTGTTGCCTTCTCGCGATAATTTACTGTTGCGTCCTGACGATAAATCAAGTTTGTTTAATTTTGATTTTGTATTCAACTTGGATTATTTATTTTCTATTAATTCGGATATATTCTTTGACGGCTGGTCGATTGAAATTAATCGAATTTGTTCTTTATCAGTCTTTATCATTCGCTAGAAGTCAAGATTATTTATCGTAATTTTTATTAAAATTAATACCGTGCTCAAGTGAATTATTTATTTTTAATTTTTAATTTATTTAATTCTAATTTATTCTCGAATCGTGTTGCCTTCTCGCGATAATTTACTGTTGCGTTCTGACGATGAATCAAGTTTGTTTAATTTTGATTTTGTATTCAACTTGGACTATTTATTTTCTATTAATTCGGATGTATTCTTTGACGGCTGGTCGATTGAAATTAATCGAATTTGTTCTTTATCAGTCTTTATCATTCGCTAGAAGTCAAGATTATTTATCGTAATTTTTATTAAAATTAATACCGTGCTCAAGTGAATTATTTATTTTTAATTTTTAATTTATTTAATTCTAATTTATTCTCGAATCGTGTTGCCTTCTCGCGATAATTTACTGTTGCGTCCTGACGATAAATCAAGTTTGTTTAATTTTGATTTTGTATTCAACTTGGATTATTTATTTTCTATTAATTCGGATATATTCTTTGACGGCTGGTCGATTGAAATTAATCGAATTTGTTCTTTATCAGTCTTTATCATTCGCTAGAAGTCAAGATTATTTATCGTAATTTTTATTAAAATTAATACCGTGCTCAAGTGAATTATTTATTTTTAATTTTTAATTTATTTAATTCTAATTTATTCTCGAATCGTGTTGCCTTCTCGCGATAATTTACTGTTGCGTTCTGACGATGAATCAAGTTTGTTTAATTTTGATTTTGTATTCAACTTGGACTATTTATTTTCTATTAATTCGGATGTATTCTTTGACGGCTGGTCGATTGAAATTAATCGAATTTGTTCTTTATCAGTCTTTATCATTCGCTAGAAGTCAAGATTATTTATCGTAATTTTTATTAAAATTAATACCGTGCTCAAGTGAATTATTTATTTTTAATTTTTAATTTATTTAATTCTAATTTATTCTCGAATCGTGTTGCCTTCTCGCGATAATTTACTGTTGCGTCCTGACGATAAATCAAGTTTGTTTAATTTTGATTTTGTATTCAACTTGGATTATTTATTTTCTATTAATTCGGATATATTCTTTGACGGCTGGTCGATTGAAATTAATCGAATTTGTTCTTTATCAGTCTTTATCATTCGCTAGAAGTCAAGATTATTTATCGTAATTTTTATTAAAATTAATACCGTGCTCAAGTGAATTATTTATTTTTAATTTTTAATTTATTTAATTCTAATTTATTCTCGAATCGTGTTGCCTTCTCGCGATAATTTACTGTTGCGTCCTGACGATGAATCAAGTTTGTTTAATTTTGATTTTGTATTCAACTTGGACTATTTATTTTCTATTAATTCGGATGTATTCTTTGACGGCTGGTCGATTGAAATTAATCGAATTTGTTCTTTATCAGTCTTTATCATTCGCTAGAAGTCAAGATTATTTATCGTAATTTTTATTAAAATTAATACCGTGCTCAAGTGAATTATTTATTTTTAATTTTTAATTTATTTAATTCTAATTTATTCTCGAATCGTGTTGCCTTCTCGCGATAATTTACTGTTGCGTCCTGACGATGAATCAAGTTTGTTTAATTTTGATTTTGTATTCAACTTGGATTATTTATTTTCTATTAATTCGGATATATTCTTTGTCGGCTGGTCGATTGAAATTAATCGAATTTGTTCTTAATCAGTCTTTATCATTCGCTAGAAGTCAAGATTATTTATCGTAATTTTTATTAAAATTAATACCGTGCTCAAGTGAATTATTTATTTTTAATTTTTAATTTATTTAATTCTAATTTATTCTCGAATCGTGTTGCCTTCTCGCGATAATTTACTGTTGCGTTCTGACGATGAATCAAGTTTGTTTAATTTTGATTTTGTATTCAACTTGGACTATTTATTTTCTATTAATTCGGATGTATTCTTTGACGGCTGGTCGATTGAAATTAATCGAATTTGTTCTTTATCAGTCTTTATCATTCGCTAGAAGTCAAGATTATTTATCGTAATTTTTATTAAAATTAATACCGTGCTCAAGTGAATTATTTATTTTTAATTTTTAATTTATTTAATTCTAATTTATTCTCGAATCGTGTTGCCTTCTCGCGATAATTTACTGTTGCGTCCTGACGATAAATCAAGTTTGTTTAATTTTGATTTTGTATTCAACTTGGATTATTTATTTTCTATTAATTCGGATATATTCTTTGACGGCTGGTCGATTGAAATTAATCGAATTTGTTCTTTATCAGTCTTTATCATTCGCTAGAAGTCAAGATTATTTATCGTAATTTTTATTAAAATTAATACCGTGCTCAAGTGAATTATTTATTTTTAATTTTTAATTTATTTAATTCTAATTTATTCTCGAATCGTGTTGCCTTCTCGCGATAATTTACTGTTGCGTCCTGACGATGAATCAAGTTTGTTTAATTTTGATTTTGTATTCAACTTGGATTATTTATTTTCTATTAATTCGGATATATTCTTTGACGGCTGGTCGATTGAAATTAATCGAATTTGTTCTTTATCAGTCTTTATCATTCGCTAGAAGTCAAGATTATTTATCGTAATTTTTATTAAAATTAATACCGTGCTCAAGTGAATTATTTATTTTTAATTTTTAATTTATTTAATTCTAATTTATTCTCGAATCGTGTTGCCTTCTCGCGATAATTTACTGTTGCGTTCTGACGATGAATCAAGTTTGTTTAATTTTGATTTTGTATTCAACTTGGACTATTTATTTTCTATTAATTCGGATGTATTCTTTGACGGCTGGTCGATTGAAATTAATCGAATTTGTTCTTTATCAGTCTTTATCATTCGCTAGAAGTCAAGATTATTTATCGTAATTTTTATTAAAATTAATACCGTGCTCAAGTGAATTATTTATTTTTAATTTTTAATTTATTTAATTCTAATTTATTCTCGAATCGTGTTGCCTTCTCGCGATAATTTACTGTTGCGTCCTGACGATGAATCAAGTTTGTTTAATTTTGATTTTGTATTCAACTTGGATTATTTATTTTCTATTAATTCGGATATATTCTTTGTCGGCTGGTCGATTGAAATTAATCGAATTTGTTCTTTATCAGTCTTTATCATTCGCTAGAAGTCAAGATTATTTATCGTAATTTTTATTAAAATTAATACCGTGCTCAAGTGAATTATTTATTTTTAATTTTTAATTTATTTAATTCTAATTTATTCTCGAATCGTGTTGCCTTCTCGCGATAATTTACTGTTGCGTTCTGACGATGAATCAAGTTTGTTTAATTTTGATTTTGTATTCAACTTGGACTATTTATTTTCTATTAATTCGGATGTATTCTTTGACGGCTGGTCGATTGAAATTAATCGAATTTGTTCTTTATCAGTCTTTATCATTCGCTAGAAGTCAAGATTATTTATCGTAATTTTTATTAAAATTAATACCGTGCTCAAGTGAATTATTTATTTTTAATTTTTAATTTATTTAATTCTAATTTATTCTCGAATCGTGTTGCCTTCTCGCGATAATTTACTGTTGCGTCCTGACGATGAATCAAGTTTGTTTAATTTTGATTTTGTATTCAACTTGGACTATTTATTTTCTATTAATTCGGATGTATTCTTTGTCGGCTGGTCGATTGAAATTAATCGAATTTGTTCTTTATCAGTCTTTATCATTCGCTAGAAGTCAAGATTATTTATCGTAATTTTTATTAAAATTAATACCGTGCTCAAGTGAATTATTTATTTTTAATTTTTAATTTATTTAATTCTAATTTATTCTCGAATCGTGTTGCCTTCTCGCGATAATTTACTGTTGCGTCCTGACGATGAATCAAGTTTGTTTAATTTTGATTTTGTATTCAACTTGGACTATTTATTTTCTATTAATTCGGATATATTCTTTGTCGGCTGGTCGATTGAAATTAATCGAATTTGTTCTTTATCAGTCTTTATCATTCGCTAGAAGTCAAGATTATTTATCGTAATTTTTATTAAAATTAATACCGTGCTCAAGTGAATTATTTATTTTTAATTTTTAATTTATTTAATTCTAATTTATTCTCGAATCGTGTTGCCTTCTCGCGATAATTTACTGTTGCGTCCTGACGATGAATCAAGTTTGTTTAATTTTGATTTTGTATTCAACTTGGACTATTTATTTTCTATTAATTCGGATGTATTCTTTGACGGCTGGTCGATTGAAATTAATCGAATTTGTTCTTTATCAGTCTTTATCATTCGCTAGAAGTCAAGATTATTTATCGTAATTTTTATTAAAATTAATACCGTGCTCAAGTGAATTATTTATTTTTAATTTTTAATTTATTTAATTCTAATTTATTCTCGAATCGTGTTGCCTTCTCGCGATAATTTACTGTTGCGTCCTGACGATGAATCAAGTTTGTTTAATTTTGATTTTGTATTCAACTTGGACTATTTATTTTCTATTAATTCGGATGTATTCTTTGTCGGCTGGTCGATTGAAATTAATCGAATTTGTTCTTTATCAGTCTTTATCATTCGCTAGAAGTCAAGATTATTTATCGTAATTTTTATTAAAATTAATACCGTGCTCAAGTGAATTATTTATTTTTAATTTTTAATTTATTTAATTCTAATTTATTCTCGAATCGTGTTGCCTTCTCGCGATAATTTACTGTTGCGTCCTGACGATGAATCAAGTTTGTTTAATTTTGATTTTGTATTCAACTTGGACTATTTATTTTCTATTAATTCGGATGTATTCTTTGACGGCTGGTCGATTGAAATTAATCGAATTTGTTCTTTATCAGTCTTTATCATTCGCTAGAAGTCAAGATTATTTATCGTAATTTTTATTAAAATTAATACCGTGCTCAAGTGAATTATTTATTTTTAATTTTTAATTTATTTAATTCTAATTTATTCTCGAATCGTGTTGCCTTCTCGCGATAATTTACTGTTGCGTCCTGACGATGAATCAAGTTTGTTTAATTTTGATTTTGTATTCAACTTGGACTATTTATTTTCTATTAATTCGGATATATTCTTTGTCGGCTGGTCGATTGAAATTAATCGAATTTGTTCTTTATCAGTCTTTATCATTCGCTAGAAGTCAAGATTATTTATCGTAATTTTTATTAAAATTAATACCGTGCTCAAGTGAATTATTTATTTTTAATTTTTAATTTATTTAATTCTAATTTATTCTCGAATCGTGTTGCCTTCTCGCGATAATTTACTGTTGCGTTCTGACGATGAATCAAGTTTGTTTAATTTTGATTTTGTATTCAACTTGGACTATTTATTTTCTATTAATTCGGATGTATTCTTTGACGGCTGGTCGATTGAAATTAATCGAATTTGTTCTTTATCAGTCTTTATCATTCGCTAGAAGTCAAGATTATTTATCGTAATTTTTATTAAAATTAATACCGTGCTCAAGTGAATTATTTATTTTTAATTTTTAATTTATTTAATTCTAATTTATTCTCGAATCGTGTTGCCTTCTCGCGATAATTTACTGTTGCGTCCTGACGATAAATCAAGTTTGTTTAATTTTGATTTTGTATTCAACTTGGATTATTTATTTTCTATTAATTCGGATATATTCTTTGACGGCTGGTCGATTGAAATTAATCGAATTTGTTCTTTATCAGTCTTTATCATTCGCTAGAAGTCAAGATTATTTATCGTAATTTTTATTAAAATTAATACCGTGCTCAAGTGAATTATTTATTTTTAATTTTTAATTTATTTAATTCTAATTTATTCTCGAATCGTGTTGCCTTCTCGCGATAATTTACTGTTGCGTTCTGACGATGAATCAAGTTTGTTTAATTTTGATTTTGTATTCAACTTGGACTATTTATTTTCTATTAATTCGGATGTATTCTTTGACGGCTGGTCGATTGAAATTAATCGAATTTGTTCTTTATCAGTCTTTATCATTCGCTAGAAGTCAAGATTATTTATCGTAATTTTTATTAAAATTAATACCGTGCTCAAGTGAATTATTTATTTTTAATTTTTAATTTATTTAATTCTAATTTATTCTCGAATCGTGTTGCCTTCTCGCGATAATTTACTGTTGCGTCCTGACGATGAATCAAGTTTGTTTAATTTTGATTTTGTATTCAACTTGGACTATTTATTTTCTATTAATTCGGATGTATTCTTTGACGGCTGGTCGATTGAAATTAATCGAATTTGTTCTTTATCAGTCTTTATCATTCGCTAGAAGTCAAGATTATTTATCGTAATTTTTATTAAAATTAATACCGTGCTCAAGTGAATTATTTATTTTTAATTTTTAATTTATTTAATTCTAATTTATTCTCGAATCGTGTTGCCTTCTCGCGATAATTTACTGTTGCGTTCTGACGATGAATCAAGTTTGTTTAATTTTGATTTTGTATTCAACTTGGACTATTTATTTTCTATTAATTCGGATGTATTCTTTGACGGCTGGTCGATTGAAATTAATCGAATTTGTTCTTTATCAGTCTTTATCATTCGCTAGAAGTCAAGATTATTTATCGTAATTTTTATTAAAATTAATACCGTGCTCAAGTGAATTATTTATTTTTAATTTTTAATTTATTTAATTCTAATTTATTCTCGAATCGTGTTGCCTTCTCGCGATAATTTACTGTTGCGTTCTGACGATGAATCAAGTTTGTTTAATTTTGATTTTGTATTCAACTTGGACTATTTATTTTCTATTAATTCGGATGTATTCTTTGACGGCTGGTCGATTGAAATTAATCGAATTTGTTCTTTATCAGTCTTTATCATTCGCTAGAAGTCAAGATTATTTATCGTAATTTTTATTAAAATTAATACCGTGCTCAAGTGAATTATTTATTTTTAATTTTTAATTTATTTAATTCTAATTTATTCTCGAATCGTGTTGCCTTCTCGCGATAATTTACTGTTGCGTCCTGACGATGAATCAAGTTTGTTTAATTTTGATTTTGTATTCAACTTGGATTATTTATTTTCTATTAATTCGGATATATTCTTTGTCGGCTGGTCGATTGAAATTAATCGAATTTGTTCTTTATCAGTCTTTATCATTCGCTAGAAGTCAAGATTATTTATCGTAATTTTTATTAAAATTAATACCGTGCTCAAGTGAATTATTTATTTTTAATTTTTAATTTATTTAATTCTAATTTATTCTCGAATCGTGTTGCCTTCTCGCGATAATTTACTGTTGCGTTCTGACGATGAATCAAGTTTGTTTAATTTTGATTTTGTATTCAACTTGGACTATTTATTTTCTATTAATTCGGATGTATTCTTTGACGGCTGGTCGATTGAAATTAATCGAATTTGTTCTTTATCAGTCTTTATCATTCGCTAGAAGTCAAGATTATTTATCGTAATTTTTATTAAAATTAATACCGTGCTCAAGTGAATTATTTATTTTTAATTTTTAATTTATTTAATTCTAATTTATTCTCGAATCGTGTTGCCTTCTCGCGATAATTTACTGTTGCGTTCTGACGATGAATCAAGTTTGTTTAATTTTGATTTTGTATTCAACTTGGACTATTTATTTTCTATTAATTCGGATGTATTCTTTGACGGCTGGTCGATTGAAATTAATCGAATTTGTTCTTTATCAGTCTTTATCATTCGCTAGAAGTCAAGATTATTTATCGTAATTTTTATTAAAATTAATACCGTGCTCAAGTGAATTATTTATTTTTAATTTTTAATTTATTTAATTCTAATTTATTCTCGAATCGTGTTGCCTTCTCGCGATAATTTACTGTTGCGTTCTGACGATGAATCAAGTTTGTTTAATGTTGATTTTGTATTCAACTTGGACTATTTATTTTCTATTAATTCGGATGTATTCTTTGACGGCTGGTCGATTGAAATTAATCGAATTTGTTCTTTATCAGTCTTTATCATTCGCTAGAAGTCAAGATTATTTATCGTAATTTTTATTAAAATTAATACCGTGCTCAAGTGAATTATTTATTTTTAATTTTTAATTTATTTAATTCTAATTTATTCTCGAATCGTGTTGCCTTCTCGCGATAATTTACTGTTGCGTTCTGACGATGAATCAAGTTTGTTTAATTTTGATTTTGTATTCAACTTGGACTATTTATTTTCTATTAATTCGGATGTATTCTTTGACGGCTGGTCGATTGAAATTAATCGAATTTGTTCTTTATCAGTCTTTATCATTCGCTAGAAGTCAAGATTATTTATCGTAATTTTTATTAAAATTAATACCGTGCTCAAGTGAATTATTTATTTTTAATTTTTAATTTATTTAATTCTAATTTATTCTCGAATCGTGTTGCCTTCTCGCGATAATTTACTGTTGCGTTCTGACGATGAATCAAGTTTGTTTAATTTTGATTTTGTATTCAACTTGGACTATTTATTTTCTATTAATTCGGATGTATTCTTTGACGGCTGGTCGATTGAAATTAATCGAATTTGTTCTTTATCAGTCTTTATCATTCGCTAGAAGTCAAGATTATTTATCGTAATTTTTATTAAAATTAATACCGTGCTCAAGTGAATTATTTATTTTTAATTTTTAATTTATTTAATTCTAATTTATTCTCGAATCGTGTTGCCTTCTCGCGATAATTTACTGTTGCGTTCTGACGATGAATCAAGTTTGTTTAATTTTGATTTTGTATTCAACTTGGACTATTTATTTTCTATTAATTCGGATGTATTCTTTGACGGCTGGTCGATTGAAATTAATCGAATTTGTTCTTTATCAGTCTTTATCATTCGCTAGAAGTCAAGATTATTTATCGTAATTTTTATTAAAATTAATACCGTGCTCAAGTGAATTATTTATTTTTAATTTTTAATTTATTTAATTCTAATTTATTCTCGAATCGTGTTGCCTTCTCGCGATAATTTACTGTTGCGTTCTGACGATGAATCAAGTTTGTTTAATTTTGATTTTGTATTCAACTTGGACTATTTATTTTCTATTAATTCGGATGTATTCTTTGACGGCTGGTCGATTGAAATTAATCGAATTTGTTCTTTATCAGTCTTTATCATTCGCTAGAAGTCAAGATTATTTATCGTAATTTTTATTAAAATTAATACCGTGCTCAAGTGAATTATTTATTTTTAATTTTTAATTTATTTAATTCTAATTTATTCTCGAATCGTGTTGCCTTCTCGCGATAATTTACTGTTGCGTCCTGACGATGAATCAAGTTTGTTTAATTTTGATTTTGTATTCAACTTGGATTATTTATTTTCTATTAATTCGGATATATTCTTTGACGGCTGGTCGATTGAAATTAATCGAATTTGTTCTTTATCAGTCTTTATCATTCGCTAGAAGTCAAGATTATTTATCGTAATTTTTATTAAAATTAATACCGTGCTCAAGTGAATTATTTATTTTTAATTTTTAATTTATTTAATTCTAATTTATTCTCGAATCGTGTTGCCTTCTCGCGATAATTTACTGTTGCGTTCTGACGATGAATCAAGTTTGTTTAATTTTGATTTTGTATTCAACTTGGACTATTTATTTTCTATTAATTCGGATATATTCTTTGACGGCTGGTCGATTGAAATTAATCGAATTTGTTCTTTATCAGTCTTTATCATTCGCTAGAAGTCAAGATTATTTATCGTAATTTTTATTAAAATTAATACCGTGCTCAAGTGAATTATTTATTTTTAATTTTTAATTTATTTAATTCTAATTTATTCTCGAATCGTGTTGCCTTCTCGCGATAATTTACTGTTGCGTCCTGACGATGAATCAAGTTTGTTTAATTTTGATTTTGTATTCAACTTGGACTATTTATTTTCTATTAATTCGGATATATTCTTTGACGGCTGGTCGATTGAAATTAATCGAATTTGTTCTTTATCAGTCTTTATCATTCGCTAGAAGTCAAGATTATTTATCGTAATTTTTATTAAAATTAATACCGTGCTCAAGTGAATTATTTATTTTTAATTTTTAATTTATTTAATTCTAATTTATTCTCGAATCGTGTTGCCTTCTCGCGATAATTTACTGTTGCGTCCTGACGATGAATCAAGTTTGTTTAATTTTGATTTTGTATTCAACTTGGACTATTTATTTTCTATTAATTCGGATGTATTCTTTGACGGCTGGTCGATTGAAATTAATCGAATTTGTTCTTTATCAGTCTTTATCATTCGCTAGAAGTCAAGATTATTTATCGTAATTTTTATTAAAATTAATACCGTGCTCAAGTGAATTATTTATTTTTAATTTTTAATTTATTTAATTCTAATTTATTCTCGAATCGTGTTGCCTTCTCGCGATAATTTACTGTTGCGTTCTGACGATGAATCAAGTTTGTTTAATTTTGATTTTGTATTCAACTTGGACTATTTATTTTCTATTAATTCGGATGTATTCTTTGACGGCTGGTCGATTGAAATTAATCGAATTTGTTCTTTATCAGTCTTTATCATTCGCTAGAAGTCAAGATTATTTATCGTAATTTTTATTAAAATTAATACCGTGCTCAAGTGAATTATTTATTTTTAATTTTTAATTTATTTAATTCTAATTTATTCTCGAATCGTGTTGCCTTCTCGCGATAATTTACTGTTGCGTTCTGACGATGAATCAAGTTTGTTTAATTTTGATTTTGTATTCAACTTGGACTATTTATTTTCTATTAATTCGGATGTATTCTTTGACGGCTGGTCGATTGAAATTAATCGAATTTGTTCTTTATCAGTCTTTATCATTCGCTAGAAGTCAAGATTATTTATCGTAATTTTTATTAAAATTAATACCGTGCTCAAGTGAATTATTTATTTTTAATTTTTAATTTATTTAATTCTAATTTATTCTCGAATCGTGTTGCCTTCTCGCGATAATTTACTGTTGCGTCCTGACGATGAATCAAGTTTGTTTAATTTTGATTTTGTATTCAACTTGGATTATTTATTTTCTATTAATTCGGATATATTCTTTGACGGCTGGTCGATTGAAATTAATCGAATTTGTTCTTTATCAGTCTTTATCATTCGCTAGAAGTCAAGATTATTTATCGTAATTTTTATTAAAATTAATACCGTGCTCAAGTGAATTATTTATTTTTAATTTTTAATTTATTTAATTCTAATTTATTCTCGAATCGTGTTGCCTTCTCGCGATAATTTACTGTTGCGTTCTGACGATGAATCAAGTTTGTTTAATTTTGATTTTGTATTCAACTTGGACTATTTATTTTCTATTAATTCGGATATATTCTTTGACGGCTGGTCGATTGAAATTAATCGAATTTGTTCTTTATCAGTCTTTATCATTCGCTAGAAGTCAAGATTATTTATCGTAATTTTTATTAAAATTAATACCGTGCTCAAGTGAATTATTTATTTTTAATTTTTAATTTATTTAATTCTAATTTATTCTCGAATCGTGTTGCCTTCTCGCGATAATTTACTGTTGCGTCCTGACGATGAATCAAGTTTGTTTAATTTTGATTTTGTATTCAACTTGGACTATTTATTTTCTATTAATTCGGATGTATTCTTTGACGGCTGGTCGATTGAAATTAATCGAATTTGTTCTTTATCAGTCTTTATCATTCGCTAGAAGTCAAGATTATTTATCGTAATTTTTATTAAAATTAATACCGTGCTCAAGTGAATTATTTATTTTTAATTTTTAATTTATTTAATTCTAATTTATTCTCGAATCGTGTTGCCTTCTCGCGATAATTTACTGTTGCGTCCTGACGATAAATCAAGTTTGTTTAATTTTGATTTTGTATTCAACTTGGATTATTTATTTTCTATTAATTCGGATATATTCTTTGACGGCTGGTCGATTGAAATTAATCGAATTTGTTCTTTATCAGTCTTTATCATTCGCTAGAAGTCAAGATTATTTATCGTAATTTTTATTAAAATTAATACCGTGCTCAAGTGAATTATTTATTTTTAATTTTTAATTTATTTAATTCTAATTTATTCTCGAATCGTGTTGCCTTCTCGCGATAATTTACTGTTGCGTCCTGACGATGAATCAAGTTTGTTTAATTTTGATTTTGTATTCAACTTGGATTATTTATTTTCTATTAATTCGGATATATTCTTTGACGGCTGGTCGATTGAAATTAATCGAATTTGTTCTTTATCAGTCTTTATCATTCGCTAGAAGTCAAGATTATTTATCGTAATTTTTATTAAAATTAATACCGTGCTCAAGTGAATTATTTATTTTTAATTTTTAATTTATTTAATTCTAATTTATTCTCGAATCGTGTTGCCTTCTCGCGATAATTTACTGTTGCGTTCTGACGATGAATCAAGTTTGTTTAATTTTGATTTTGTATTCAACTTGGATTATTTATTTTCTATTAATTCGGATATATTCTTTGACGGCTGGTCGATTGAAATTAATCGAATTTGTTCTTTATCAGTCTTTATCATTCGCTAGAAGTCAAGATTATTTATCGTAATTTTTATTAAAATTAATACCGTGCTCAAGTGAATTATTTATTTTTAATTTTTAATTTATTTAATTCTAATTTATTCTCGAATCGTGTTGCCTTCTCGCGATAATTTACTGTTGCGTTCTGACGATGAATCAAGTTTGTTTAATTTTGATTTTGTATTCAACTTGGACTATTTATTTTCTATTAATTCGGATATATTCTTTGACGGCTGGTCGATTGAAATTAATCGAATTTGTTCTTTATCAGTCTTTATCATTCGCTAGAAGTCAAGATTATTTATCGTAATTTTTATTAAAATTAATACCGTGCTCAAGTGAATTATTTATTTTTAATTTTTAATTTATTTAATTCTAATTTATTCTCGAATCGTGTTGCCTTCTCGCGATAATTTACTGTTGCGTCCTGACGATGAATCAAGTTTGTTTAATTTTGATTTTGTATTCAACTTGGACTATTTATTTTCTATTAATTCGGATGTATTCTTTGACGGCTGGTCGATTGAAATTAATCGAGTTTGTTCTTTATCAGTCTTTATCATTCGCTAGAAGTCAAGATTATTTATCGTAATTTTTATTAAAATTAATACCGTGCTCAAGTGAATTATTTATTTTTAATTTTTAATTTATTTAATTCTAATTTATTCTCGAATCGTGTTGCCTTCTCGCGATAATTTACTGTTGCGTTCTGACGATGAATCAAGTTTGTTTAATTTTGATTTTGTATTCAACTTGGACTATTTATTTTCTATTAATTCGGATGTATTCTTTGACGGCTGGTCGATTGAAATTAATCGAATTTGTTCTTTATCAGTCTTTATCATTCGCTAGAAGTCAAGATTATTTATCGTAATTTTTATTAAAATTAATACCGTGCTCAAGTGAATTATTTATTTTTAATTTTTAATTTATTTAATTCTAATTTATTCTCGAATCGTGTTGCCTTCTCGCGATAATTTACTGTTGGGTTCTGACGATGAATCAAGTTTGTTTAATTTTGATTTTGTATTCAACTTGGACTATTTATTTTCTATTAATTCGGATGTATTCTTTGACGGCTGGTCGATTGAAATTAATCGAATTTGTTCTTTATCAGTCTTTATCATTCGCTAGAAGTCAAGATTATTTATCGTAATTTTTATTAAAATTAATACCGTGCTCAAGTGAATTATTTATTTTTAATTTTTAATTTATTTAATTCTAATTTATTCTCGAATCGTGTTGCCTTCTCGCGATAATTTACTGTTGCGTTCTGACGATGAATCAAGTTTGTTTAATTTTGATTTTGTATTCAACTTGGACTATTTATTTTCTATTAATTCGGATGTATTCTTTGACGGCTGGTCGATTGAAATTAATCGAATTTGTTCTTTATCAGTCTTTATCATTCGCTAGAAGTCAAGATTATTTATCGTAATTTTTATTAAAATTAATACCGTGCTCAAGTGAATTATTTATTTTTAATTTTTAATTTATTTAATTCTAATTTATTCTCGAATCGTGTTGCCTTCTCGCGATAATTTACTGTTGCGTTCTGACGATGAATCAAGTTTGTTTAATTTTGATTTTGTATTCAACTTGGACTATTTATTTTCTATTAATTCGGATGTATTCTTTGACGACTGGTCGATTGAAATTAATCGAATTTGTTCTTTATCAGTCTTTATCATTCGCTAGAAGTCAAGATTATTTATCGTAATTTTTATTAAAATTAATACCGTGCTCAAGTGAATTATTTATTTTTAATTTTTAATTTATTTAATTCTAATTTATTCTCGAATCGTGTTGCCTTCTCGCGATAATTTACTGTTGCGTCCTGACGATGAATCAAGTTTGTTTAATTTTGATTTTGTATTCAACTTGGATTATTTATTTTCCATTAATTCGGATATATTCTTTGACGGCTGGTCGATTGAAATTAATCGAATTTGTTCTTTATCAGTCTTTATCATTCGCTAGAAGTCAAGATTATTTATCGTAATGTTTATTAAAATTAATACCGTGCTCAAGTGAATTATTTATTTTTAATTTTTAATTTATTTAATTCTAATTTATTCTCGAATCGTGTTGCCTTCTCGCGATAATTTACTGTTGCGTCCTGACGATGAATCAAGTTTGTTTAATTTTGATTTTGTATTCAACTTGGATTATTTATTTTCCATTAATTCGGATATATTCTTTGACGGCTGGTCGATTGAAATTAATCGAATTTGTTCTTTATCAGTCTTTATCATTCGCTAGAAGTCAAGATTATTTATCGTAATTTTTATTAAAATTTATACCGTGCTCAAGTGAATTATTTATTTTTAATTTTTAATTTATTTAATTCTAATTTATTCTCGAATCGTGTTGCCTTCTCGCGATAATTTACTGTTGCGTTCTGACGATGAATCAAGTTTGTTTAATTTTGATTTTGTATTCAACTTGGATTATTTATTTTCTATTAATTCGGATATATTCTTTGACGGCTGGTCGATTGAAATTAATCGAATTTGTTCTTTATCAGTCTTTATCATTCGCTAGAAGTCAAGATTATTTATCGTAATTTTTATTAAAATTAATACCGTGCTCAAGTGAATTATTTATTTTTAATTTTTAATTTATTTAATTCTAATTTATTCTCGAATCGTGTTGCCTTCTCGCGATAATTTACTGTTGCGTTCTGACGATGAATCAAGTTTGTTTAATTTTGATTTTGTATTCAACTTGGACTATTTATTTTCTATTAATTCGGATATATTCTTTGACGGCTGGTCGATTGAAATTAATCGAATTTGTTCTTTATCAGTCTTTATCATTCGCTAGAAGTCAAGATTATTTATCGTAATTTTTATTAAAATTAATACCGTGCTCAAGTGAATTATTTATTTTTAATTTTTAATTTATTTAATTCTAATTTATTCTCGAATCGTGTTGCCTTCTCGCGATAATTTACTGTTGCGTCCTGACGATGAATCAAGTTTGTTTAATTTTGATTTTGTATTCAACTTGGACTATTTATTTTCTATTAATTCGGATGTATTCTTTGACGGCTGGTCGATTGAAATTAATCGATCTTGTTCTTTATCAGTCTTTATCATTCGCTAGAAGTCAAGATTATTTATCGTAATTTTTATTAAAATTAATACCGTGCTCAAGTGAATTATTTATTTTTAATTTTTAATTTATTTAATTCTAATTTATTCTCGAATCGTGTTGACTTCTCGCGATAATTTACTGTTGCGTCCTGACGATAAATCAAGTTTGTTTAATTTTGATTTTGTATTCAACTTGGATTATTTATTTTCTATTAATTCGGATATATTCTTTGACGGCTGGTCGATTGAAATTAATCGAATTTGTTCTTTATCAGTCTTTATCATTCGCTAGAAGTCAAGATTATTTATCGTAATTTTTATTAAAATTAATACCGTGCTCAAGTGAATTATTTATTTTTAATTTTTAATTTATTTAATTCTAATTTATTCTCGAATCGTGTTGCCTTCTCGCGATAATTTACTGTTGCGTTCTGACGATGAATCAAGTTTGTTTAATTTTGATTTTGTATTCAACTTGGACTATTTATTTTCTATTAATTCGGATGTATTCTTTGACGGCTGGTCGATTGAAATTAATCGAATTTGTTCTTTATCAGTCTTTATCATTCGCTAGAAGTCAAGATTATTTATCGTAATTTTTATTAAAATTAATACCGTGCTCAAGTGAATTATTTATTTTTAATTTTTAATTTATTTAATTCTAATTTATTCTCGAATCGTGTTGCCTTCTCGCGATAATTTACTGTTGCGTTCTGACGATGAATCAAGTTTGTTTAATTTTGATTTTGTATTCAACTTGGACTATTTATTTTCTATTAATTCGGATGTATTCTTTGACGGCTGGTCGATTGAAATTAATCGAATTTGTTCTTTATCAGTCTTTATCATTCGCTAGAAGTCAAGATTATTTATCGTAATTTTTATTAAAATTAATACCGTGCTCAAGTGAATTATTTATTTTTAATTTTTAATTTATTTAATTCTAATTTATTCTCGAATCGTGTTGCTTTCTCGCGATAATTTACTGTTGCGCTCTGACGATGAATCAAGTTTGTTTAATTTTGATTTTGTATTCAACTTGGATTATTTATTTTCTATTAATTCGGATATATTCTTTGACGGCTGGTCGATTGAAATTAATCGAATTTGTTCTTTATCAGTCTTTATCATTCGCTAGAAGTCAAGATTATTTATCGTAATTTTTATTAAAATTAATACCGTGCTCAAGTGAATTATTTATTTTTAATTTTTAATTTATTTAATTCTAATTTATTCTCGAATCGTGTTGCCTTCTCGCGATAATTTACTGTTGCGTCCTGACGATGAATCAAGTTTGTTTAATTTTGATTTTGTATTCAACTTGGATTATTTATTTTCTATTAATTCGGATATATTCTTTGACGGCTGGTCGATTGAAATTAATCGAATTTGTTCTTTATCAGTCTTTATCATTCGCTAGAAGTCAAGATTATTTATCGTAATTTTTATTAAAATTAATACCGTGCTCAAGTGAATTATTTATTTTTAATTTTTAATTTATTTAATTCTAATTTATTCTCGAATCGTGTTGCCTTCTCGCGATAATTTACTGTTGCGTTCTGACGATGAATCAAGTTTGTTTAATTTTGATTTTGTATTCAACTTGGATTATTTATTTTCTATTAATTCGGATATATTCTTTGACGGCTGGTCGATTGAAATTAATCGAATTTGTTCTTTATCAGTCTTTATCATTCGCTAGAAGTCAAGATTATTTATCGTAATTTTTATTAAAATTAATACCGTGCTCAAGTGAATTATTTATTTTTAATTTTTAATTTATTTAATTCTAATTTATTCTCGAATCGTGTTGCCTTCTCGCGATAATTTACTGTTGCGTTCTGACGATGAATCAAGTTTGTTTAATTTTGATTTTGTATTCAACTTGGACTATTTATTTTCTATTAATTCGGATATATTCTTTGACGGCTGGTCGATTGAAATTAATCGAATTTGTTCTTTATCAGTCTTTATCATTCGCTAGAAGTCAAGATTATTTATCGTAATTTTTATTAAAATTAATACCGTGCTCAAGTGAATTATTTATTTTTAATTTTTAATTTATTTAATTCTAATTTATTCTCGAATCGTGTTGCCTTCTCGCGATAATTTACTGTTGCGTCCTGACGATGAATCAAGTTTGTTTAATTTTGATTTTGTATTCAACTTGGACTATTTATTTTCTATTAATTCGGATATATTCTTTGTCGGCTGGTCGATTGAAATTAATCGAATTTGTTCTTTATCAGTCTTTATCATTCGCTAGAAGTCAAGATTATTTATCGTAATTTTTATTAAAATTAATACCGTGCTCAAGTGAATTATTTATTTTTAATTTTTAATTTATTTAATTCTAATTTATTCTCGAATCGTGTTGCCTTCTCGCGATAATTTACTGTTGCGTTCTGACGATGAATCAAGTTTGTTTAATTTTGATTTTGTATTCAACTTGGACTATTTATTTTCTATTAATTCGGATGTATTCTTTGACGGCTGGTCGATTGAAATTAATCGAATTTGTTCTTTATCAGTCTTTATCATTCGCTAGAAGTCAAGATTATTTATCGTAATTTTTATTAAAATTAATACCGTGCTCAAGTGAATTATTTATTTTTAATTTTTAATTTATTTAATTCTAATTTATTCTCGAATCGTGTTGCCTTCTCGCGATAATTTACTGTTGCGTCCTGACGATGAATCAAGTTTGTTTAATTTTGATTTTGTATTCAACTTGGATTATTTATTTTCTATTAATTCGGATATATTCTTTGTCGGCTGGTCGATTGAAATTAATCGAATTTGTTCTTTATCAGTCTTTATCATTCGCTAGAAGTCAAGATTATTTATCGTAATTTTTATTAAAATTAATACCGTGCTCAAGTGAATTATTTATTTTTAATTTTTAATTTATTTAATTCTAATTTATTCTCGAATCGTGTTGCCTTCTCGCGATAATTTACTGTTGCGTTCTGACGATGAATCAAGTTTGTTTAATTTTGATTTTGTATTCAACTTGGACTATTTATTTTCTATTAATTCGGATGTATTCTTTGACGGCTGGTCGATTGAAATTAATCGAATTTGTTCTTTATCAGTCTTTATCATTCGCTAGAAGTCAAGATTATTTATCGTAATTTTTATTAAAATTAATACCGTGCTCAAGTGAATTATTTATTTTTAATTTTTAATTTATTTAATTCTAATTTATTCTCGAATCGTGTTGCTTTCTCGCGATAATTTACTGTTGCGTTCTGACGATGAATCAAGTTTGTTTAATTTTGATTTTGTATTCAACTTGGATTATTTATTTTCTATTAATTCGGATATATTCTTTGACGGCTGGTCGATTGAAATTAATCGAATTTGTTCTTTATCAGTCTTTATCATTCGCTAGAAGTCAAGATTATTTATCGTAATTTTTATTAAAATTAATACCGTGCTCAAGTGAATTATTTATTTTTAATTTTTAATTTATTTAATTCTAATTTATTCTCGAATCGTGTTGCCTTCTCGCGATAATTTACTGTTGCGTTCTGACGATGAATCAAGTTTGTTTAATTTTGATTTTGTATTCAACTTGGACTATTTATTTTCTATTAATTCGGATGTATTCTTTGACGACTGGTCGATTGAAATTAATCGAATTTGTTCTTTATCAGTCTTTATCATTCGCTAGAAGTCAAGATTATTTATCGTAATTTTTATTAAAATTAATACCGTGCTCAAGTGAATTATTTATTTTTAATTTTTAATTTATTTAATTCTAATTTATTCTCGAATCGTGTTGCCTTCTCGCGATAATTTACTGTTGCGTCCTGACGATAAATCAAGTTTGTTTAATTTTGATTTTGTATTCAACTTGGACTATTTATTTTCTATTAATTCGGATGTATTCTTTGACGGCTGGTCGATTGAAATTAATCGAATTTGTTCTTTATCAGTCTTTATCATTCGCTAAAAGTCAAGATTATTTATCGTAATTTTTATTAAAATTAATACCGTGCTCAAGTGAATTATTTATTTTTAATTTTTAATTTATTTAATTCTAATTTATTCTCGAATCGTGTTGCCTTCTCGCGATAATTTACTGTTGCGTTCTGACGATGAATCAAGTTTGTTTAATTTTGATTTTGTATTCAACTTGGACTATTTATTTTCTATTAATTCGGATGTATTCTTTGACGGCTGGTCGATTGAAATTAATCGAATTTGTTCTTTATCAGTCTTTATCATTCGCTAGAAGTCAAGATTATTTATCGTAATTTTTATTAAAATTAATACCGTGCTCAAGTGAATTATTTATTTTTAATTTTTAATTTATTTAATTCTAATTTATTCTCGAATCGTGTTGCCTTCTCGCGATAATTTACTGTTGCGTTCTGACGATGAATCAAGTTTGTTTAATTTTGATTTTGTATTCAACTTGGACTATTTATTTTCTATTAATTCGGATGTATTCTTTGACGGCTGGTCGATTGAAATTAATCGAATTTGTTCTTTATCAGTCTTTATCATTCGCTAGAAGTCAAGATTATTTATCGTAATTTTTATTAAAATTAATACCGTGCTCAAGTGAATTATTTATTTTTAATTTTTAATTTATTTAATTCTAATTTATTCTCGAATCGTGTTGCCTTCTCGCGATAATTTACTGTTGCGTCCTGACGATGAATCAAGTTTGTTTAATTTTGATTTTGTATTCAACTTGGATTATTTATTTTCTATTAATTCGTATATTCTTTGACGGCTGGTCGATTGAAATTAATCGAATTTGTTCTTTATCAGTCTTTATCATTCGCTAGAAGTCAAGATTATTTATCGTAATTTTTATTAAAATTAATACCGTGCTCAAGTGAATTATTTATTTTTAATTTTTAATTTATTTAATTCTAATTTATTCTCGAATCGTGTTGCCTTCTCGCGATAATTTACTGTTGCGTCCTGACGATGAATCAAGTTTGTTTAATTTTGATTTTGTATTCAACTTGGATTATTTATTTTCTATTAATTCGGATATATTCTTTGTCGGCTGGTCGATTGAAATTAATCGAATTTGTTCTTTATCAGTCTTTATCATTCGCTAGAAGTCAAGATTATTTATCGTAATTTTTATTAAAATTAATACCGTGCTCAAGTGAATTATTTATTTTTAATTTTTAATTTATTTAATTCTAATTTATTCTCGAATCGTGTTGCCTTCTCGCGATAATTTACTGTTGCGTCCTGACGATGAATCAAGTTTGTTTAATTTTGATTTTGTATTCAACTTGGATTATTTATTTTCTATTAATTCGGATATATTCTTTGTCGGCTGGTCGATTGAAATTAATCGAATTTGTTCTTTATCAGTCTTTATCATTCGCTAGAAGTCAAGATTATTTATCGTAATTTTTATTAAAATTAATACCGTGCTCAAGTGAATTATTTATTTTTAATTTTTAATTTATTTAATTCTAATTTATTCTCGAATCGTGTTGCCTTCTCGCGATAATTTACTGTTGCGTTCTGACGATGAATCAAGTTTGTTTAATTTTGATTTTGTATTCAACTTGGACTATTTATTTTCTATTAATTCGGATGTATTCTTTGACGGCTGGTCGATTGAAATTAATCGAATTTGTTCTTTATCAGTCTTTATCATTCGCTAGAAGTCAAGATTATTTATCGTAATTTTTATTAAAATTAATACCGTGCTCAAGTGAATTATTTATTTTTAATTTTTAATTTATTTAATTCTAATTTATTCTCGAATCGTGTTGCCTTCTCGCGATAATTTACTGTTGCGTCCTGACGATGAATCAAGTTTGTTTAATTTTGATTTTGTATTCAACTTGGATTATTTATTTTCTATTAATTCGGATATATTCTTTGTCGGCTGGTCGATTGAAATTAATCGAATTTGTTCTTTATCAGTCTTTATCATTCGCTAGAAGTCAAGATTATTTATCGTAATTTTTATTAAAATTAATACCGTGCTCAAGTGAATTATTTATTTTTAATTTTTAATTTATTTAATTCTAATTTATTCTCGAATCGTGTTGCCTTCTCGCGATAATTTACTGTTGCGTTCTGACGATGAATCAAGTTTGTTTAATTTTGATTTTGTATTCAACTTGGACTATTTATTTTCTATTAATTCGGATGTATTCTTTGACGGCTGGTCGATTGAAATTAATCGAATTTGTTCTTTATCAGTCTTTATCATTCGCTAGAAGTCAAGATTATTTATCGTAATTTTTATTAAAATTAATACCGTGCTCAAGTGAATTATTTATTTTTAATTTTTAATTTATTTAATTCTAATTTATTCTCGAATCGTGTTGCCTTCTCGCGATAATTTACTGTTGCGTCCTGACGATGAATCAAGTTTGTTTAATTTTGATTTTGTATTCAACTTGGATTATTTATTTTCTATTAATTCGGATATATTCTTTGACGGCTGGTCGATTGAAATTAATCGAATTTGTTCTTTATCAGTCTTTATCATTCGCTAGAAGTCAAGATTATTTATCGTAATTTTTATTAAAATTAATACCGTGCTCAAGTGAATTATTTATTTTTAATTTTTAATTTATTTAATTCTAATTTATTCTCGAATCGTGTTGCCTTCTCGCGATAATTTACTGTTGCGTTCTGACGATGAATCAAGTTTGTTTAATTTTGATTTTGTATTCAACTTGGACTATTTATTTTCTATTAATTCGGATGTATTCTTTGACGGCTGGTCGATTGAAATTAATCGAATTTGTTCTTTATCAGTCTTTATCATTCGCTAGAAGTCAAGATTATTTATCGTAATTTTTATTAAAATTAATACCGTGCTCAAGTGAATTATTTATTTTTAATTTTTAATTTATTTAATTCTAATTTATTCTCGAATCGTGTTGCCTTCTCGCGATAATTTACTGTTGCGTTCTGACGATGAATCAAGTTTGTTTAATTTTGATTTTGTATTCAACTTGGACTATTTATTTTCTATTAATTCGGATGTATTCTTTGACGGCTGGTCGATTGAAATTAATCGAATTTGTTCTTTATCAGTCTTTATCATTCGCTAGAAGTCAAGATTATTTATCGTAATTTTTATTAAAATTAATACCGTGCTCAAGTGAATTATTTATTTTTAATTTTTAATTTATTTAATTCTAATTTATTCTCGAATCGTGTTGCCTTCTCGCGATAATTTACTGTTGCGTCCTGACGATAAATCAAGTTTGTTTAATTTTGATTTTGTATTCAACTTGGATTATTTATTTTCTATTAATTCGGATATATTCTTTGACGGCTGGTCGATTGAAATTAATCGAATTTGTTCTTTATCAGTCTTTATCATTCGCTAGAAGTCAAGATTATTTATCGTAATTTTTATTAAAATTAATACCGTGCTCAAGTGAATTATTTATTTTTAATTTTTAATTTATTTAATTCTAATTTATTCTCGAATCGTGTTGCCTTCTCGCGATAATTTACTGTTGCGTCCTGACGATGAATCAAGTTTGTTTAATTTTGATTTTGTATTCAACTTGGACTATTTATTTTCTATTAATTCGGATGTATTCTTTGACGGCTGGTCGATTGAAATTAATCGAATTTGTTCTTTATCAGTCTTTATCATTCGCTAGAAGTCAAGATTATTTATCGTAATTTTTATTAAAATTAATACCGTGCTCAAGTGAATTATTTATTTTTAATTTTTAATTTATTTAATTCTAATTTATTCTCGAATCGTGTTGCCTTCTCGCGATAATTTACTGTTGCGTTCTGACGATGAATCAAGTTTGTTTAATTTTGATTTTGTATTCAACTTGGATTATTTATTTTCTATTAATTCGGATATATTCTTTGACGGCTGGTCGATTGAAATTAATCGAATTTGTTCTTTATCAGTCTTTATCATTCGCTAGAAGTCAAGATTATTTATCGTAATTTTTATTAAAATTAATACCGTGCTCAAGTGAATTATTTATTTTTAATTTTTAATTTATTTAATTCTAATTTATTCTCGAATCGTGTTGCCTTCTCGCGATAATTTACTGTTGCGTTCTGACGATGAATCAAGTTTGTTTAATTTTGATTTTGTATTCAACTTGGACTATTTATTTTCTATTAATTCGGATGTATTCTTTGACGGCTGGTCGATTGAAATTAATCGAATTTGTTCTTTATCAGTCTTTATCATTCGCTAGAAGTCAAGATTATTTATCGTAATTTTTATTAAAATTAATACCGTGCTCAAGTGAATTATTTATTTTTAATTTTTAATTTATTTAATTCTAATTTATTCTCGAATCGTGTTGCCTTCTCGCGATAATTTACTGTTGCGTTCTGACGATGAATCAAGTTTGTTTAATTTTGATTTTGTATTCAACTTGGACTATTTATTTTCTATTAATTCGGATGTATTCTTTGACGGCTGGTCGATTGAAATTAATCGAATTTGTTCTTTATCAGTCTTTATCATTCGCTAGAAGTCAAGATTATTTATCGTAATTTTTATTAAAATTAATACCGTGCTCAAGTGAATTATTTATTTTTAATTTTTAATTTATTTAATTCTAATTTATTCTCGAATCGTGTTGCCTTCTCGCGATAATTTACTGTTGCGTCCTGACGATGAATCAAGTTTGTTTAATTTTGATTTTGTATTCAACTTGGATTATTTATTTTCTATTAATTCGGATATATTCTTTGACGGCTGGTCGATTGAAATTAATCGAATTTGTTCTTTATCAGTCTTTATCATTCGCTAGAAGTCAAGATTATTTATCGTAATTTTTATTAAAATTAATACCGTGCTCAAGTGAATTATTTATTTTTAATTTTTAATTTATTTAATTCTAATTTATTCTCGAATCGTGTTGCCTCCTCGCGATAATTTACTGTTGCGTCCTGACGATAAATCAAGTTTGTTTAATTTTGATTTTGTATTCAACTTGGATTATTTATTTTCTATTAATTCGGATATATTCTTTGACGGCTGGTCGATTGAAATTAATCGAATTTGTTCTTTATCAGTCTTTATCATTCGCTAGAAGTCAAGATTATTTATCGTAATTTTTATTAAAATTAATACCGTGCTCAAGTGAATTATTTATTTTTAATTTTTAATTTATTTAATTCTAATTTATTCTCGAATCGTGTTGCCTTCTCGCGATAATTTACTGTTGCGTCCTGACGATGAATCAAGTTTGTTTAATTTTGATTTTGTATTCAACTTGGACTATTTATTTTCTATTAATTCGGATGTATTCTTTGACGGCTGGTCGATTGAAATTAATCGAATTTGTTCTTTATCAGTCTTTATCATTCGCTAGAAGTCAAGATTATTTATCGTAATTTTTATTAAAATTAATACCGTGCTCAAGTGAATTATTTATTTTTAATTTTTAATTTATTTAACTCTAATTTATTCTCGAATCGTGTTGCCTTCTCGCGATAATTTACTGTTGCGTTCTGACGATGAATCAAGTTTGTTTAATTTTGATTTTGTATTCAACTTGGACTATTTATTTTCTATTAATTCGGATGTATTCTTTGACGGCTGGTCGATTGAAATTAATCGAATTTGTTCTTTATCAGTCTTTATCATTCGCTAGAAGTCAAGATTATTTATCGTAATTTTTATTAAAATTAATACCGTGCTCAAGTGAATTATTTATTTTTAATTTTTAATTTATTTAATTCTAATTTATTCTCGAATCGTGTTGCCTTCTCGCGATAATTTACTGTTGCGTCCTGACGATGAATCAAGTTTGTTTAATTTTGATTTTGTATTCAACTTGGATTATTTATTTTCTATTAATTCGGATATATTCTTTGACGGCTGGTCGATTGAAATTAATCGAATTTGTTCTTTATCAGTCTTTATCATTCGCTAGAAGTCAAGATTATTTATCGTAATTTTTATTAAAATTAATACCGTGCTCAAGTGAATTATTTATTTTTAATTTTTAATTTATTTAATTCTAATTTATTCTCGAATCGTGTTGCCTTCTCGCGATAATTTACTGTTGCGTTCTGACGATGAATCAAGTTTGTTTAATTTTGATTTTGTATTCAACTTGGATTATTTATTTTCTATTAATTCGGATATATTCTTTGACGGCTGGTCGATTGAAATTAATCGAATTTGTTCTTTATCAGTCTTTATCATTCGCTAGAAGTCAAGATTATTTATCGTAATTTTTATTAAAATTAATACCGTGCTCAAGTGAATTATTTATTTTTAATTTTTAATTTATTTAATTCTAATTTATTCTCGAATCGTGTTGCCTTCTCGCGATAATTTACTGTTGCGTCCTGACGATGAATCAAGTTTGTTTAATTTTGATTTTGTATTCAACTTGGATTATTTATTTTCTATTAATTCGGATATATTCTTTGTCGGCTGGTCGATTGAAATTAATCGAATTTGTTCTTTATCAGTCTTTATCATTCGCTAGAAGTCAAGATTATTTATCGTAATTTTTATTAAAATTAATACCGTGCTCAAGTGAATTATTTATTTTTAATTTTTAATTTATTTAATTCTAATTTATTCTCGAATCGTGTTGCCTTCTCGCGATAATTTACTGCTGCGTCCTGACGATAAATCAAGTTTGTTTAATTTTGATTTTGTATTCAACTTGGATTATTTATTTTCTATTAATTCGGATATATTCTTTGACGGCTGGTCGATTGAAATTAATCGAATTTGTTCTTTATCAGTCTTTATCATTCGCTAGAAGTCAAGATTATTTATCGTAATTTTTATTAAAATTAATACCGTGCTCAAGTGAATTATTTATTTTTAATTTTTAATTTATTTAATTCTAATTTATTCTCGAATCGTGTTGCCTTCTCGCGATAATTTACTGTTGCGTCCTGACGATGAATCAAGTTTGTTTAATTTTGATTTTGTATTCAACTTGGACTATTTATTTTCTATTAATTCGGATGTATTCTTTGACGGCTGGTCGATTGAAATTAATCGAATTTGTTCTTTATCAGTCTTTATCATTCGCTAGAAGTCAAGATTATTTATCGTAATTTTTATTAAAATTAATACCGTGCTCAAGTGAATTATTTATTTTTAATTTTTAATTTATTTAATTCTAATTTATTCTCGAATCGTGTTGCCTTCTCGCGATAATTTACTGTTGCGTTCTGACGATGAATCAAGTTTGTTTAATTTTGATTTTGTATTCAACTTGGATTATTTATTTTCTATTAATTCGGATATATTCTTTGACGGCTGGTCGATTGAAATTAATCGAATTTGTTCTTTATCAGTCTTTATCATTCGCTAGAAGTCAAGATTATTTATCGTAATTTTTATTAAAATTAATACCGTGCTCAAGTGAATTATTTATTTTTAATTTTTAATTTATTTAATTCTAATTTATTCTCGAATCGTGTTGCCTTCTCGCGATAATTTACTGTTGCGTCCTGACGATAAATCAAGTTTGTTTAATTTTGATTTTGTATTCAACTTGGATTATTTATTTTCTATTAATTCGGATATATTCTTTGACGGCTGGTCGATTGAAATTAATCGAATTTGTTCTTTATCAGTCTTTATCATTCGCTAGAAGTCAAGATTATTTATCGTAATTTTTATTAAAATTAATACCGTGCTCAAGTGAATTATTTATTTTTAATTTTTAATTTATTTAATTCTAATTTATTCTCGAATCGTGTTGCCTTCTCGCGATAATTTACTGTTGCGTTCTGACGATGAATCAAGTTTGTTTAATTTTGATTTTGTATTCAACTTGGACTATTTATTTTCTATTAATTCGGATGTATTCTTTGACGGCTGGTCGATTGAAATTAATCGAATTTGTTCTTTATCAGTCTTTATCATTCGCTAGAAGTCAAGATTATTTATCGTAATTTTTATTAAAATTAATACCGTGCTCAAGTGAATTATTTATTTTTAATTTTTAATTTATTTAATTCTAATTTATTCTCGAATCGTGTTGCCTTCTCGCGATAATTTACTGTTGCGTCCTGACGATGAATCAAGTTTGTTTAATTTTGATTTTGTATTCAACTTGGATTATTTATTTTCTATTAATTCGGATATATTCTTTGTCGGCTGGTCGATTGAAATTAATCGAATTTGTTCTTTATCAGTCTTTATCATTCGCTAGAAGTCAAGATTATTTATCGTAATTTTTATTAAAATTAATACCGTGCTCAAGTGAATTATTTATTTTTAATTTTTAATTTATTTAATTCTAATTTATTCTCGAATCGTGTTGCCTTCTCGCGATAATTTACTGTTGCGTCCTGACGATGAATCAAGTTTGTTTAATTTTGATTTTGTATTCAACTTGGATTATTTATTTTCTATTAATTCGGATATATTCTTTGACGGCCGGTCGATTGAAATTAATCGAATTTGTTCTTTATCAGTCTTTATCATTCGCTAGAAGTCAAGATTATTTATCGTAATTTTTATTAAAATTAATACCGTGCTCAAGTGAATTATTTATTTTTAATTTTTAATTTATTTAATTCTAATTTATTCTCGAATCGTGTTGCCTTCTCGCGATAATTTACTGTTGCGTCCTGACGATGAATCAAGTTTGTTTAATTTTGATTTTGTATTCAACTTGGACTATTTATTTTCTATTAATTCGGATGTATTCTTTGACGGCTGGTCGATTGAAATTAATCGAATTTGTTCTTTATCAGTCTTTATCATTCGCTAGAAGTCAAGATTATTTATCGTAATTTTTATTAAAATTAATACCGTGCTCAAGTGAATTATTTATTTTTAATTTTTAATTTATTTAATTCTAATTTATTCTCGAATCGTGTTGCCTTCTCGCGATAATTTACTGTTGCGTTCTGACGATGAATCAAGTTTGTTTAATTTTGATTTTGTATTCAACTTGGACTATTTATTTTCTATTAATTCGGATGTATTCTTTGACGGCTGGTCGATTGAAATTAATCGAATTTGTTCTTTATCAGTCTTTATCATTCGCTAGAAGTCAAGATTATTTATCGTAATTTTTATTAAAATTAATACCGTGCTCAAGTGAATTATTTATTTTTAATTTTTAATTTATTTAATTCTAATTTATTCTCGAATCGTGTTGCCTTCTCGCGATAATTTACTGTTGCGTCCTGACGATGAATCAAGTTTGTTTAATTTTGATTTTGTATTCAACTTGGATTATTTATTTTCTATTAATTCGGATATATTCTTTGTCGGCTGGTCGATTGAAATTAATCGAATTTGTTCTTTATCAGTCTTTATCATTCGCTAGAAGTCAAGATTATTTATCGTAATTTTTATTAAAATTAATACCGTGCTCAAGTGAATTATTTATTTTTAATTTTTAATTTATTTAATTCTAATTTATTCTCGAATCGTGTTGCCTTCTCGCGATAATTTACTGTTGCGTCCTGACGATGAATCAAGTTTGTTTAATTTTGATTTTGTATTCAACTTGGATTATTTATTTTCTATTAATTCGGATATATTCTTTGACGGCTGGTCGATTGAAATTAATCGAATTTGTTCTTTATCAGTCTTTATCATTCGCTAGAAGTCAAGATTATTTATCGTAATTTTTATTAAAATTAATACCGTGCTCAAGTGAATTATTTATTTTTAATTTTTAATTTATTTAATTCTAATTTATTCTCGAATCGTGTTGCCTTCTCGCGATAATTTACTGTTGCGTCCTGACGATGAATCAAGTTTGTTTAATTTTGATTTTGTATTCAACTTGGACTATTTATTTTCTATTAATTCGGATGTATTCTTTGACGGCTGGTCGATTGAAATTAATCGAATTTGTTCTTTATCAGTCTTTATCATTCGCTAGAAGTCAAGATTATTTATCGTAATTTTTATTAAAATTAATACCGTGCTCAAGTGAATTATTTATTTTTAATTTTTAATTTATTTAATTCTAATTTATTCTCGAATCGTGTTGCCTTCTCGCGATAATTTACTGTTGCGTTCTGACGATGAATCAAGTTTGTTTAATTTTGATTTTGTATTCAACTTGGACTATTTATTTTCTATTAATTCGGATGTATTCTTTGACGGCTGGTCGATTGAAATTAATCGAATTTGTTCTTTATCAGTCTTTATCATTCGCTAGAAGTCAAGATTATTTATCGTAATTTTTATTAAAATTAATACCGTGCTCAAGTGAATTATTTATTTTTAATTTTTAATTTATTTAATTCTAATTTATTCTCGAATCGTGTTGCCTTCTCGCGATAATTTACTGTTGCGTCCTGACGATGAATCAAGTTTGTTTAATTTTGATTTTGTATTCAACTTGGACTATTTATTTTCTATTAATTCGGATGTATTCTTTGACGGCTGGTCGATTGAAATTAATCGAATTTGTTCTTTATCAGTCTTTATCATTCGCTAGAAGTCAAGATTATTTATCGTAATTTTTATTAAAATTAATACCGTGCTCAAGTGAATTATTTATTTTTAATTTTTAATTTATTTAATTCTAATTTATTCTCGAATCGTGTTGCCTTCTCGCGATAATTTACTGTTGCGTCCTGACGATAAATCAAGTTTGTTTAATTTTGATTTTGTATTCAACTTGGATTATTTATTTTCTATTAATTCGGATATATTCTTTGACGGCTGGTCGATTGAAATTAATCGAATTTGTTCTTTATCAGTCTTTATCATTCGCTAGAAGTCAAGATTATTTATCGTAATTTTTATTAAAATTAATACCGTGCTCAAGTGAATTATTTATTTTTAATTTTTAATTTATTTAATTCTAATTTATTCTCGAATCGTGTTGCCTTCTCGCGATAATTTACTGTTGCGTCCTGACGATGAATCAAGTTTGTTTAATTTTGATTTTGTATTCAACTTGGACTATTTATTTTCTATTAATTCGGATGTATTCTTTGACGGCTGGTCGATTGAAATTAATCGAATTTGTTCTTTATCAGTCTTTATCATTCGCTAGAAGTCAAGATTATTTATCGTAATTTTTATTAAAATTAATACCGTGCTCAAGTGAATTATTTATTTTTAATTTTTAATTTATTTAACTCTAATTTATTCTCGAATCGTGTTGCCTTCTCGCGATAATTTACTGTTGCGTTCTGACGATGAATCAAGTTTGTTTAATTTTGATTTTGTATTCAACTTGGACTATTTATTTTCTATTAATTCGGATGTATTCTTTGACGGCTGGTCGATTGAAATTAATCGAATTTGTTCTTTATCAGTCTTTATCATTCGCTAGAAGTCAAGATTATTTATCGTAATTTTTATTAAAATTAATACCGTGCTCAAGTGAATTATTTATTTTTAATTTTTAATTTATTTAATTCTAATTTATTCTCGAATCGTGTTGCCTTCTCGCGATAATTTACTGTTGCGTCCTGACGATGAATCAAGTTTGTTTAATTTTGATTTTGTATTCAACTTGGATTATTTATTTTCTATTAATTCGGATATATTCTTTGTCGGCTGGTCGATTGAAATTAATCGAATTTGTTCTTTATCAGTCTTTATCATTCGCTAGAAGTCAAGATTATTTATCGTAATTTTTATTAAAATTAATACCGTGCTCAAGTGAATTATTTATTTTTAATTTTTAATTTATTTAATTCTAATTTACTCTCGAATCGTGTTGCCTTCTCGCGATAATTTACTGTTGCGTCCTGACGATGAATCAAGTTTGTTTAATTTTGATTTTGTATTCAACTTGGACTATTTATTTTCTATTAATTCGGATGTATTCTTTGACGGCTGGTCGATTGAAATTAATCGAATTTGTTCTTTATCAGTCTTTATCATTCGCTAGAAGTCAAGATTATTTATCGTAATTTTTATTAAAATTAATACCGTGCTCAAGTGAATTATTTATTTTTAATTTTTAATTTATTTAATTCTAATTTATTCTCGAATCGTGTTGCCTTCTCGCGATAATTTACTGTTGCGTTCTGACGATGAATCAAGTTTGTTTAATTTTGATTTTGTATTCAACTTGGATTATTTATTTTCTATTAATTCGGATATATTCTTTGACGGCTGGTCGATTGAAATTAATCGAATTTGTTCTTTATCAGTCTTTATCATTCGCTAGAAGTCAAGATTATTTATCGTAATTTTTATTAAAATTAATACCGTGCTCAAGTGAATTATTTATTTTTAATTTTTAATTTATTTAATTCTAATTTATTCTCGAATCGTGTTGCCTTCTCGCGATAATTTACTGTTGCGTTCTGACGATGAATCAAGTTTGTTTAATTTTGATTTTGTATTCAACTTGGATTATTTATTTTCTATTAATTCGGATATATTCTTTGACGGCTGGTCGATTGAAATTCATCGAATTTGTTCTTTATCAGTCTTTATCATTCGCTAGAAGTCAAGATTATTTATCGTAATTTTTATTAAAATTAATACCGTGCTCAAGTGAATTATTTATTTTTAATTTTTAATTTATTTAATTCTAATTTATTCTCGAATCGTGTTGCCTTCTCGCGATAATTTACTGTTGCGTTCTGACGATGAATCAAGTTTGTTTAATTTTGATTTTGTATTCAACTTGGATTATTTATTTTCTATTAATTCGGATATATTCTTTGACGGCTGGTCGATTGAAATTAATCGAATTTGTTCTTTATCAGTCTTTATCATTCGCTAGAAGTCAAGATTATTTATCGTAATTTTTATTAAAATTAATACCGTGCTCAAGTGAATTATTTATTTTTAATTTTTAATTTATTTAATTCTAATTTATTCTCGAATCGTGTTGCCTTCTCGCGATAATTTACTGTTGCGTTCTGACGATGAATCAAGTTTGTTTAATTTTGATTTTGTATTCAACTTGGACTATTTATTTTCTATTAATTCGGATATATTCTTTGACGGCTGGTCGATTGAAATTAATCGAATTTGTTCTTTATCAGTCTTTATCATTCGCTAGAAGTCAAGATTATTTATCGTAATTTTTATTAAAATTAATACCGTGCTCAAGTGAATTATTTATTTTTAATTTTTAATTTATTTAATTCTAATTTATTCTCGAATCGTGTTGCCTTCTCGCGATAATTTACTGTTGCGTCCTGACGATAAATCAAGTTTGTTTAATTTTGATTTTGTATTCAACTTGGATTATTTATTTTCTATTAATTCGGATATATTCTTTGACGGCTGGTCGATTGAAATTAATCGAATTTGTTCTTTATCAGTCTTTATCATTCGCTAGAAGTCAAGATTATTTATCGTAATTTTTATTAAAATTAATACCGTGCTCAAGTGAATTATTTATTTTTAATTTTTAATTTATTTAATTCTAATTTATTCTCGAATCGTGTTGCCTTCTCGCGATAATTTACTGTTGCGTCCTGACGATGAATCAAGTTTGTTTAATTTTGATTTTGTATTCAACTTGGATTATTTATTTTCTATTAATTCGGATATATTCTTTGTCGGCTGGTCGATTGAAATTAATCGAATTTGTTCTTTATCAGTCTTTATCATTCGCTAGAAGTCAAGATTATTTATCGTAATTTTTATTAAAATTAATACCGTGCTCAAGTGAATTATTTATTTTTAATTTTTAATTTATTTAATTCTAATTTATTCTCGAATCGTGTTGCCTTCTCGCGATAATTTACTGTTGCGTCCTGACGATGAATCAAGTTTGTTTAATTTTGATTTTGTATTCAACTTGGATTATTTATTTTCTATTAATTCGGATATATTCTTTGACGGCTGGTCGATTGAAATTAATCGAATTTGTTCTTTATCAGTCTTTATCATTCGCTAGAAGTCAAGATTATTTATCGTAATTTTTATTAAAATTAATACCGTGCTCAAGTGAATTATTTATTTTTAATTTTTAATTTATTTAATTCTAATTTATTCTCGAATCGTGTTGCCTTCTCGCGATAATTTACTGTTGCGTTCTGACGATGAATCAAGTTTGTTTAATTTTGATTTTGTATTCAACTTGGACTATTTATTTTCTATTAATTCGGATGTATTCTTTGACGGCTGGTCGATTGAAATTAATCGAATTTGTTCTTTATCAGTCTTTATCATTCGCTAGAAGTCAAGATTATTTATCGTAATTTTTATTAAAATTAATACCGTGCTCAAGTGAATTATTTATTTTTAATTTTTAATTTATTTAATTCTAATTTATTCTCGAATCGTGTTGCCTTCTCGCGATAATTTACTGTTGCGTCCTGACGATGAATCAAGTTTGTTTAATTTTGATTTTGTATTCAACTTGGATTATTTATTTTCTATTAATTCGGATATATTCTTTGACGGCTGGTCGATTGAAATTAATCGAATTTGTTCTTTATCAGTCTTTATCATTCGCTAGAAGTCAAGATTATTTATCGTAATTTTTATTAAAATTAATACCGTGCTCAAGTGAATTATTTATTTTTAATTTTTAATTTATTTAATTCTAATTTATTCTCGAATCGTGTTGCCTTCTCGCGATAATTTACTGTTGCGTCCTGACGATGAATCAAGTTTGTTTAATTTTGATTTTGTATTCAACTTGGATTATTTATTTTCTATTAATTCGGATATATTCTTTGTCGGCTGGTCGATTGAAATTAATCGAATTTGTTCTTTATCAGTCTTTATCATTCGCTAGAAGTCAAGATTATTTATCGTAATTTTTATTAAAATTAATACCGTGCTCAAGTGAATTATTTATTTTTAATTTTTAATTTATTTAATTCTAATTTATTCTCGAATCGTGTTGCCTTCTCGCGATAATTTACTGTTGCGTCCTGACGATGAATCAAGTTTGTTTAATTTTGATTTTGTATTCAACTTGGATTATTTATTTTCTATTAATTCGGATATATTCTTTGACGGCTGGTCGATTGAAATTAATCGAATTTGTTCTTTATCAGTCTTTATCATTCGCTAGAAGTCAAGATTATTTATCGTAATTTTTATTAAAATTAATACCGTGCTCAAGTGAATTATTTATTTTTAATTTTTAATTTATTTAATTCTAATTTATTCTCGAATCGTGTTGCCTTCTCGCGATAATTTACTGTTGCGTCCTGACGATGAATCAAGTTTGTTTAATTTTGATTTTGTATTCAACTTGGATTATTTATTTTCTATTAATTCGGATATATTCTTTGACGGCTGGTCGATTGAAATTAATCGAATTTGTTCTTTATCAGTCTTTATCATTCGCTAGAAGTCAAGATTATTTATCGTAATTTTTATTAAAATTAATACCGTGCTCAAGTGAATTATTTATTTTTAATTTTTAATTTATTTAATTCTAATTTATTCTCGAATCGTGTTGCCTTCTCGCGATAATTTACTGTTGCGTCCTGACGATAAATCAAGTTTGTTTAATTTTGATTTTGTATTCAACTTGGATTATTTATTTTCTATTAATTCGGATATATTCTTTGACGGCTGGTCGATTGAAATTAATCGAATTTGTTCTTTATCAGTCTTTATCATTCGCTAGAAGTCAAGATTATTTATCGTAATTTTTATTAAAATTAATACCGTGCTCAAGTGAATTATTTATTTTTAATTTTTAATTTATTTAATTCTAATTTATTCTCGAATCGTGTTGCCTTCTCGCGATAATTTACTGTTGCGTTCTGACGATGAATCAAGTTTGTTTAATTTTGATTTTGTATTCAACTTGGACTATTTATTTTCTATTAATTCGGATGTATTCTTTGACGGCTGGTCGATTGAAATTAATCGAATTTGTTCTTTATCAGTCTTTATCATTCGCTAGAAGTCAAGATTATTTATCGTAATTTTTATTAAAATTAATACCGTGCTCAAGTGAATTATTTATTTTTAATTTTTAATTTATTTAACTCTAATTTATTCTCGAATCGTGTTGCCTTCTCGCGATAATTTACTGTTGCGTTCTGACGATGAATCAAGTTTGTTTAATTTTGATTTTGTATTCAACTTGGACTATTTATTTTCTATTAATTCGGATGTATTCTTTGACGGCTGGTCGATTGAAATTAATCGAATTTGTTCTTTATCAGTCTTTATCATTCGCTAGAAGTCAAGATTATTTATCGTAATTTTTATTAAAATTAATACCGTGCTCAAGTGAATTATTTATTTTTAATTTTTAATTTATTTAATTCTAATTTATTCTCGAATCGTGTTGCCTTCTCGCGATAATTTACTGTTGCGTCCTGACGATGAATCAAGTTTGTTTAATTTTGATTTTGTATTCAACTTGGATTATTTATTTTCTATTAATTCGGATATATTCTTTGACGGCTGGTCGATTGAAATTAATCGAATTTGTTCTTTATCAGTCTTTATCATTCGCTAGAAGTCAAGATTATTTATCGTAATTTTTATTAAAATTAATACCGTGCTCAAGTGAATTATTTATTTTTAATTTTTAATTTATTTAATTCTAATTTATTCTCTAATCGTGTTGCCTTCTCGCGATAATTTACTGTTGCGTTCTGACGATGAATCAAGTTTGTTTAATTTTGATTTTGTATTCAACTTGGACTATTTATTTTCTATTAATTCGGATGTATTCTTTGACGGCTGGTCGATTGAAATTAATCGAATTTGTTCTTTATCAGTCTTTATCATTCGCTAGAAGTCAAGATTATTTATCGTAATTTTTATTAAAATTAATACCGTGCTCAAGTGAATTATTTATTTTTAATTTTTAATTTATTTAATTCTAATTTATTCTCGAATCGTGTTGCCTTCTCGCGATAATTTACTGTTGCGTCCTGACGATGAATCAAGTTTGTTTAATTTTGATTTTGTATTCAACTTGGATTATTTATTTTCTATTAATTCGGATATATTCTTTGACGGCTGGTCGATTGAAATTAATCGAATTTGTTCTTTATCAGTCTTTATCATTCGCTAGAAGTCAAGATTATTTATCGTAATTTTTATTAAAATTAATACCGTGCTCAAGTGAATTATTTATTTTTAATTTTTAATTTATTTAATTCTAATTTATTCTCGAATCGTGTTGCCTTCTCGCGATAATTTACTGTTGCGTCCTGACGATAAATCAAGTTTGTTTAATTTTGATTTTGTATTCAACTTGGATTATTTATTTTCTATTAATTCGGATATATTCTTTGACGGCTGGTCGATTGAAATTAATCGAATTTGTTCTTTATCAGTCTTTATCATTCGCTAGAAGTCAAGATTATTTATCGTAATTTTTATTAAAATTAATACCGTGCTCAAGTGAATTATTTATTTTTAATTTTTAATTTATTTAACTCTAATTTATTCTCGAATCGTGTTGCCTTCTCGCGATAATTTACTGTTGCGTCCTGACGATAAATCAAGTTTGTTTAATTTTGATTTTGTATTCAACTTGGATTATTTATTTTCTATTAATTCGGATATATTCTTTGACGGCTGGTCGATTGAAATTAATCGAATTTGTTCTTTATCAGTCTTTATCATTCGCTAGAAGTCAAGATTATTTATCGTAATTTTTATTAAAATTAATACCGTGCTCAAGTGAATTATTTATTTTTAATTTTTAATTTATTTAATTCTAATTTATTCTCGAATCGTGTTGCCTTCTCGCGATAATTTACTGTTGCGTTCTGACGATGAATCAAGTTTGTTTAATTTTGATTTTGTATTCAACTTGGACTATTTATTTTCTATTAATTCGGATGTATTCTTTGACGGCTGGTCGATTGAAATTAATCGAATTTGTTCTTTATCAGTCTTTATCATTCGCTAGAAGTCAAGATTATTTATCGTAATTTTTATTAAAATTAATACCGTGCTCAAGTGAATTATTTATTTTTAATTTTTAATTTATTTAATTCTAATTTATTCTCGAATCGTGTTGCCTTCTCGCGATAATTTACTGTTGCGTCCTGACGATAAATCAAGTTTGTTTAATTTTGATTTTGTATTCAACTTGGATTATTTATTTTCTATTAATTCGGATATATTCTTTGACGGCTGGTCGATTGAAATTAATCGAATTTGTTCTTTATCAGTCTTTATCATTCGCTAGAAGTCAAGATTATTTATCGTAATTTTTATTAAAATTAATACCGTGCTCAAGTGAATTATTTATTTTTAATTTTTAATTTATTTAATTCTAATTTATTCTCGAATCGTGTTGCCTTCTCGCGATAATTTACTGTTGCGTTCTGACGATGAATCAAGTTTGTTTAATTTTGATTTTGTATTCAACTTGGACTATTTATTTTCTATTAATTCGGATGTATTCTTTGACGGCTGGTCGATTGAAATTAATCGAATTTGTTCTTTATCAGTCTTTATCATTCGCTAGAAGTCAAGATTATTTATCGTAATTTTTATTAAAATTAATACCGTGCTCAAGTGAATTATTTATTTTTAATTTTTAATTTATTTAATTCTAATTTATTCTCGAATCGTGTTGCCTTCTCGCGATAATTTACTGTTGCGTCCTGACGATGAATCAAGTTTGTTTAATTTTGATTTTGTATTCAACTTGGATTATTTATTTTCTATTAATTCGGATATATTCTTTGTCGGCTGGTCGATTGAAATTAATCGAATTTGTTCTTTATCAGTCTTTATCATTCGCTAGAAGTCAAGATTATTTATCGTAATTTTTATTAAAATTAATACCGTGCTCAAGTGAATTATTTATTTTTAATTTTTAATTTATTTAATTCTAATTTATTCTCGAATCGTGTTGCCTTCTCGCTATAATTTACTGTTGCGTTCTGACGATGAATCAAGTTTGTTTAATTTTGATATTGTATTCAACTTGGACTATTTATTTTCTATTAATTCGGATGTATTCTTTGACTGCTGGTCGATTGAAATTAATCGAATTTGTTCTTTATCAGTCTTTATCATTCGCTAGAAGTCAAGATTATTTATCGTAATTTTTATTAAAATTAATACCGTGCTCAAGTGAATTATTTATTTTTAATTTTTAATTTATTTAATTCTAATTTATTCTCGAATCGTGTTGCCTTCTCGCGATAATTTACTGTTGCGTCCTGACGATGAATCAAGTTTGTTTAATTTTGATTTTGTATTCAACTTGGACTATTTATTTTCTATTAATTCGGATGTATTCTTTGACGGCTGGTCGATTGAAATTAATCGAATTTGTTCTTTATCAGTCTTTATCATTCGCTAGAAGTCAAGATTATTTATCGTAATTTTTATTAAAATTAATACCGTGCTCAAGTGAATTATTTATTTTTAATTTTTAATTTATTTAATTCTAATTTATTCTCGAATCGTGTTGCCTTCTCGCGATAATTTACTGTTGCGTTCTGACGATGAATCAAGTTTGTTTAATTTTGATTTTGTATTCAACTTGGACTATTTATTTTCTATTAATTCGGATGTATTCTTTGACGGCTGGTCGATTGAAATTAATCGAATTTGTTCTTTATCAGTCTTTATCATTCGCTAGAAGTCAAGATTATTTATCGTAATTTTTATTAAAATTAATACCGTGCTCAAGTGAATTATTTATTTTTAATTTTTAATTTATTTAATTCTAATTTATTCTCGAATCGTGTTGCCTTCTCGCGATAATTTACTGTTGCGTCCTGACGATAAATCAAGTTTGTTTAATTTTGATTTTGTATTCAACTTGGATTATTTATTTTCTATTAATTCGGATATATTCTTTGACGGCTGGTCGATTGAAATTAATCGAATTTGTTCTTTATCAGTCTTTATCATTCGCTAGAAGTCAAGATTATTTATCGTAATTTTTATTAAAATTAATACCGTGCTCAAGTGAATTATTTATTTTTAATTTTTAATTTATTTAATTCTAATTTATTCTCGAATCGTGTTGCCTTCTCGCGATAATTTACTGTTGCGTTCTGACGATGAATCAAGTTTGTTTAATTTTGATTTTGTATTCAACTTGGACTATTTATTTTCTATTAATTCGGATGTATTCTTTGACGGCTGGTCGATTGAAATTAATCGAATTTGTTCTTTATCAGTCTTTATCATTCGCTAGAAGTCAAGATTATTTATCGTAATTTTTATTAAAATTAATACCGTGCTCAAGTGAATTATTTATTTTTAATTTTTAATTTATTTAATTCTAATTTATTCTCGAATCGTGTTGCCTTCTCGCGATAATTTACTGTTGCGTCCTGACGATGAATCAAGTTTGTTTAATTTTGATTTTGTATTCAACTTGGATTATTTATTTTCTATTAATTCGGATATATTCTTTGTCGGCTGGTCGATTGAAATTAATCGAATTTGTTCTTTATCAGTCTTTATCATTCGCTAGAAGTCAAGATTATTTATCGTAATTTTTATTAAAATTAATACCGTGCTCAAGTGAATTATTTATTTTTAATTTTTAATTTATTTAATTCTAATTTATTCTCGAATCGTGTTGCCTTCTCGCGATAATTTACTGTTGCGTCCTGACGATGAATCAAGTTTGTTTAATTTTGATTTTGTATTCAACTTGGATTATTTATTTTCTATTAATTCGGATATATTCTTTGACGGCTGGTCGATTGAAATTAATCGAATTTGTTCTTTATCAGTCTTTATCATTCGCTAGAAGTCAAGATTATTTATCGTAATTTTTATTAAAATTAATACCGTGCTCAAGTGAATTATTTATTTTTAATTTTTAATTTATTTAATTCTAATTTATTCTCGAATCGTGTTGCCTTCTCGCGATAATTTACTGTTGCGTTCTGACGATGAATCAAGTTTGTTTAATTTTGATTTTGTATTCAACTTGGACTATTTATTTTCTATTAATTCGGATGTATTCTTTGACGGCTGGTCGATTGAAATTAATCGAATTTGTTCTTTATCAGTCTTTATCATTCGCTAGAAGTCAAGATTATTTATCGTAATTTTTATTAAAATTAATACCGTGCTCAAGTGAATTATTTATTTTTAATTTTTAATTTATTTAATTCTAATTTATTCTCGAATCGTGTTGCCTTCTCGCGATAATTTACTGTTGCGTCCTGACGATAAATCAAGTTTGTTTAATTTTGATTTTGTATTCAACTTGGATTATTTATTTTCTATTAATTCGGATATATTCTTTGACGGCTGGTCGATTGAAATTAATCGAATTTGTTCTTTATCAGTCTTTATCATTCGCTAGAAGTCAAGATTATTTATCGTAATTTTTATTAAAATTAATACCGTGCTCAAGTGAATTATTAATTTTTAATTTTTAATTTATTTAATTCTAATTTATTCTCGAATCGTGTTGCCTTCTCGCGATAATTTACTGTTGCGTCCTGACGATGAATCAAGTTTGTTTAATTTTGATTTTGTATTCAACTTGGACTATTTATTTTCTATTAATTCGGATGTATTCTTTGACGGCTGGTCGATTGAAATTAATCGAATTTGTTCTTTATCAGTCTTTATCATTCGCTAGAAGTCAAGATTATTTATCGTAATTTTTATTAAAATTAATACCGTGCTCAAGTGAATTATTTATTTTTAATTTTTAATTTATTTAATTCTAATTTATTCTCGAATCGTGTTGCCTTCTCGCGATAATTTACTGTTGCGTTCTGACGATGAATCAAGTTTGTTTAATTTTGATTTTGTATTCAACTTGGACTATTTATTTTCTATTAATTCGGATGTATTCTTTGACGGCTGGTCGATTGAAATTAATCGAATTTGTTCTTTATCAGTCTTTATCATTCGCTAGAAGTCAAGATTATTTATCGTAATTTTTATTAAAATTAATACCGTGCTCAAGTGAATTATTTATTTTTAATTTTTAATTTATTTAATTCTAATTTATTCTCGAATCGTGTTGCCTTCTCGCGATAATTTACTGTTGCGTTCTGACGATGAATCAAGTTTGTTTAATTTTGATTTTGTATTCAACTTGGACTATTTATTTTCTATTAATTCGGATGTATTCTTTGACGGCTGGTCGATTGAAATTAATCGAATTTGTTCTTTATCAGTCTTTATCATTCGCTAGAAGTCAAGATTATTTATCGTAATTTTTATTAAAATTAATACCGTGCTCAAGTGAATTATTTATTTTTAATTTTTAATTTATTTAATTCTAATTTATTCTCGAATCGTGTTGCCTTCTCGCGATAATTTACTGTTGCGTCCTGACGATGAATCAAGTTTGTTTAATTTTGATTTTGTATTCAACTTGGACTATTTATTTTCTATTAATTCGGATGTATTCTTTGACGGCTGGTCGATTGAAATTAATCGAATTTGTTCTTTATCAGTCTTTATCATTCGCTAGAAGTCAAGATTATTTATCGTAATTTTTATTAAAATTAATACCGTGCTCAAGTGAATTATTTATTTTTAATTTTTAATTTATTTAATTCTAATTTATTCTCGAATCGTGTTGCCTTCTCGCGATAATTTACTGTTGCGTTCTGACGATGAATCAAGTTTGTTTAATTTTGATTTTGTATTCAACTTGGACTATTTATTTTCTATTAATTCGGATGTATTCTTTGACGGCTGGTCGATTGAAATTAATCGAATTTGTTCTTTATCAGTCTTTATCATTCGCTAGAAGTCAAGATTATTTATCGTAATTTTTATTAAAATTAATACCGTGCTCAAGTGAATTATTTATTTTTAATTTTTAATTTATTTAATTCTAATTTATTCTCGAATCGTGTTGCCTTCTCGCGATAATTTACTGTTGCGTTCTGACGATGAATCAAGTTTGTTTAATTTTGATTTTGTATTCAACTTGGACTATTTATTTTCTATTAATTCGGATGTATTCTTTGACGGCTGGTCGATTGAAATTAATCGAATTTGTTCTTTATCAGTCTTTATCATTCGCTAGAAGTCAAGATTATTTATCGTAATTTTTATTAAAATTAATACCGTGCTCAAGTGAATTATTTATTTTTAATTTTTAATTTATTTAATTCTAATTTATTCTCGAATCGTGTTGCCTTCTCGCGATAATTTACTGTTGCGTCCTGACGATGAATCAAGTTTGTTTAATTTTGATTTTGTATTCAACTTGGACTATTTATTTTCTATTAATTCGGATGTATTCTTTGACGGCTGGTCGATTGAAATTAATCGAATTTGTTCTTTATCAGTCTTTATCATTCGCTAGAAGTCAAGATTATTTATCGTAATTTTTATTAAAATTAATACCGTGCTCAAGTGAATTATTTATTTTTAATTTTTAATTTATTTAATTCTAATTTATTCTCGAATCGTGTTGCCTTCTCGCGATAATTTACTGTTGCGTTCTGACGATGAATCAAGTTTGTTTAATTTTGATTTTGTATTCAACTTGGACTATTTATTTTCTATTAATTCGGATGTATTCTTTGACGGCTGGTCGATTGAAATTAATCGAATTTGTTCTTTATCAGTCTTTATCATTCGCTAGAAGTCAAGATTATTTATCGTAATTTTTATTAAAATTAATACCGTGCTCAAGTGAATTATTTATTTTTAATTTTTAATTTATTTAATTCTAATTTATTCTCGAATCGTGTTGCCTTCTCGCGATAATTTACTGTTGCGTTCTGACGATGAATCAAGTTTGTTTAATTTTGATTTTGTATTCAACTTGGACTATTTATTTTCTATTAATTCGGATGTATTCTTTGACGGCTGGTCGATTGAAATTAATCGAATTTGTTCTTTATCAGTCTTTATCATTCTCTAGAAGTCAAGATTATTTATCGTAATTTTTATTAAAATTAATACCGTGCTCAAGTGAATTATTTATTTTTAATTTTTAATTTATTTAATTCTAATTTATTCTCGAATCGTGTTGCCTTCTCGCGATAATTTACTGTTGCGTCCTGACGATGAATCAAGTTTGTTTAATTTTGATTTTGTATTCAACTTGGATTATTTATTTTCTATTAATTCGGATATATTCTTTGTCGGCTGGTCGATTGAAATTAATCGAATTTGTTCTTTATCAGTCTTTATCATTCGCTAGAAGTCAAGATTATTTATCGTAATTTTTATTAAAATTAATACCGTGCTCAAGTGAATTATTTATTTTTAATTTTTAATTTATTTAATTCTAATTTATTCTCGAATCGTGTTGCCTTCTCGCGATAATTTACTGTTGCGTTCTGACGATGAATCAAGTTTGTTTAATTTTGATTTTGTATTCAACTTGGACTATTTATTTTCTATTAATTCGGATGTATTCTTTGACGGCTGGTCGATTGAAATTAATCGAATTTGTTCTTTATCAGTCTTTATCATTCGCTAGAAGTCAAGATTATTTATCGTAATTTTTATTAAAATTAATACCGTGCTCAAGTGAATTATTTATTTTTAATTTTTAATTTATTTAATTCTAATTTATTCTCGAATCGTGTTGCCTTCTCGCGATAATTTACTGTTGCGTCCTGACGATAAATCAAGTTTGTTTAATTTTGATTTTGTATTCAACTTGGATTATTTATTTTCTATTAATTCGGATATATTCTTTGACGGCTGGTCGATTGAAATTAATCGAATTTGTTCTTTATCAGTCTTTATCATTCGCTAGAAGTCAAGATTATTTATCGTAATTTTTATTAAAATTAATACCGTGCTCAAGTGAATTATTAATTTTTAATTTTTAATTTATTTAATTCTAATTTATTCTCGAATCGTGTTGCCTTCTCGCGATAATTTACTGTTGCGTCCTGACGATGAATCAAGTTTGTTTAATTTTGATTTTGTATTCAACTTGGACTATTTATTTTCTATTAATTCGGATGTATTCTTTGACGGCTGGTCGATTGAAATTAATCGAATTTGTTCTTTATCAGTCTTTATCATTCGCTAGAAGTCAAGATTATTTATCGTAATTTTTATTAAAATTAATACCGTGCTCAAGTGAATTATTTATTTTTAATTTTTAATTTATTTAATTCTAATTTATTCTCGAATCGTGTTGCCTTCTCGCGATAATTTACTGTTGCGTTCTGACGATGAATCAAGTTTGTTTAATTTTGATTTTGTATTCAACTTGGACTATTTATTTTCTATTAATTCGGATGTATTCTTTGACGGCTGGTCGATTGAAATTAATCGAATTTGTTCTTTATCAGTCTTTATCATTCGCTAGAAGTCAAGATTATTTATCGTAATTTTTATTAAAATTAATACCGTGCTCAAGTGAATTATTTATTTTTAATTTTTAATTTATTTAATTCTAATTTATTCTCGAATCGTGTTGCCTTCTCGCGATAATTTACTGTTGCGTTCTGACGATGAATCAAGTTTGTTTAATTTTGATTTTGTATTCAACTTGGACTATTTATTTTCTATTAATTCGGATGTATTCTTTGACGGCTGGTCGATTGAAATTAATCGAATTTGTTCTTTATCAGTCTTTATCATTCGCTAGAAGTCAAGATTATTTATCGTAATTTTTATTAAAATTAATACCGTGCTCAAGTGAATTATTTATTTTTAATTTTTAATTTATTTAATTCTAATTTATTCTCGAATCGTGTTGCCTTCTCGCGATAATTTACTGTTGCGTCCTGACGATGAATCAAGTTTGTTTAATTTTGATTTTGTATTCAACTTGGACTATTTATTTTCTATTAATTCGGATGTATTCTTTGACGGCTGGTCGATTGAAATTAATCGAATTTGTTCTTTATCAGTCTTTATCATTCGCTAGAAGTCAAGATTATTTATCGTAATTTTTATTAAAATTAATACCGTGCTCAAGTGAATTATTTATTTTTAATTTTTAATTTATTTAATTCTAATTTATTCTCGAATCGTGTTGCCTTCTCGCGATAATTTACTGTTGCGTTCTGACGATGAATCAAGTTTGTTTAATTTTGATTTTGTATTCAACTTGGACTATTTATTTTCTATTAATTCGGATGTATTCTTTGACGGCTGGTCGATTGAAATTAATCGAATTTGTTCTTTATCAGTCTTTATCATTCGCTAGAAGTCAAGATTATTTATCGTAATTTTTATTAAAATTAATACCGTGCTCAAGTGAATTATTTATTTTTAATTTTTAATTTATTTAATTCTAATTTATTCTCGAATCGTGTTGCCTTCTCGCGATAATTTACTGTTGCGTTCTGACGATGAATCAAGTTTGTTTAATTTTGATTTTGTATTCAACTTGGACTATTTATTTTCTATTAATTCGGATGTATTCTTTGACGGCTGGTCGATTGAAATTAATCGAATTTGTTCTTTATCAGTCTTTATCATTCGCTAGAAGTCAAGATTATTTATCGTAATTTTTATTAAAATTAATACCGTGCTCAAGTGAATTATTTATTTTTAATTTTTAATTTATTTAATTCTAATTTATTCTCGAATCGTGTTGCCTTCTCGCGATAATTTACTGTTGCGTCCTGACGATGAATCAAGTTTGTTTAATTTTGATTTTGTATTCAACTTGGACTATTTATTTTCTATTAATTCGGATGTATTCTTTGACGGCTGGTCGATTGAAATTAATCGAATTTGTTCTTTATCAGTCTTTATCATTCGCTAGAAGTCAAGATTATTTATCGTAATTTTTATTAAAATTAATACCGTGCTCAAGTGAATTATTTATTTTTAATTTTTAATTTATTTAATTCTAATTTATTCTCGAATCGTGTTGCCTTCTCGCGATAATTTACTGTTGCGTTCTGACGATGAATCAAGTTTGTTTAATTTTGATTTTGTATTCAACTTGGACTATTTATTTTCTATTAATTCGGATGTATTCTTTGACGGCTGGTCGATTGAAATTAATCGAATTTGTTCTTTATCAGTCTTTATCATTCGCTAGAAGTCAAGATTATTTATCGTAATTTTTATTAAAATTAATACCGTGCTCAAGTGAATTATTTATTTTTAATTTTTAATTTATTTAATTCTAATTTATTCTCGAATCGTGTTGCCTTCTCGCGATAATTTACTGTTGCGTTCTGACGATGAATCAAGTTTGTTTAATTTTGATTTTGTATTCAACTTGGACTATTTATTTTCTATTAATTCGGATGTATTCTTTGACGGCTGGTCGATTGAAATTAATCGAATTTGTTCTTTATCAGTCTTTATCATTCTCTAGAAGTCAAGATTATTTATCGTAATTTTTATTAAAATTAATACCGTGCTCAAGTGAATTATTTATTTTTAATTTTTAATTTATTTAATTCTAATTTATTCTCGAATCGTGTTGCCTTCTCGCGATAATTTACTGTTGCGTCCTGACGATGAATCAAGTTTGTTTAATTTTGATTTTGTATTCAACTTGGATTATTTATTTTCTATTAATTCGGATATATTCTTTGTCGGCTGGTCGATTGAAATTAATCGAATTTGTTCTTTATCAGTCTTTATCATTCGCTAGAAGTCAAGATTATTTATCGTAATTTTTATTAAAATTAATACCGTGCTCAAGTGAATTATTTATTTTTAATTTTTAATTTATTTAATTCTAATTTATTCTCGAATCGTGTTGCCTTCTCGCGATAATTTACTGTTGCGTTCTGACGATGAATCAAGTTTGTTTAATTTTGATTTTGTATTCAACTTGGACTATTTATTTTCTATTAATTCGGATGTATTCTTTGACGGCTGGTCGATTGAAATTAATCGAATTTGTTCTTTATCAGTCTTTATCATTCGCTAGAAGTCAAGATTATTTATCGTAATTTTTATTAAAATTAATACCGTGCTCAAGTGAATTATTTATTTTTAATTTTTAATTTATTTAATTCTAATTTATTCTCGAATCGTGTTGCCTTCTCGCGATAATTTACTGTTGCGTTCTGACGATGAATCAAGTTTGTTTAATTTTGATTTTGTATTCAACTTGGATTATTTATTTTCTATTAATTCGGATATATTCTTTGTCGGCTGGTCGATTGAAATTAATCGAATTTGTTCTTTATCAGTCTTTATCATTCGCTAGAAGTCAAGATTATTTATCGTAATTTTTATTAAAATTAATACCGTGCTCAAGTGAATTATTTATTTTTAATTTTTAATTTATTTAATTCTAATTTATTCTCGAATCGTGTTGCCTTCTCGCGATAATTTACTGTTGCGTCCTGACGATGAATCAAGTTTGTTTAATTTTGATTTTGTATTCAACTTGGATTATTTATTTTCTATTAATTCGGATGTATTCTTTGTCGGCTGGTCGATTGAAATTAATCGAATTTGTTCTTTATCAGTCTTTATCATTCGCTAGAAGTCAAGATTATTTATCGTAATTTTTATTAAAATTAATACCGTGCTCAAGTGAATTATTTATTTTTAATTTTTAATTTATTTAATTCTAATTTATTCTCGAATCGTGTTGCCTTCTCGCGATAATTTACTGTTGCGTTCTGACGATGAATCAAGTTTGTTTAATTTTGATTTTGTATTCAACTTGGACTATTTATTTTCTATTAATTCGGATGTATTCTTTGACGGCTGGTCGATTGAAATTAATCGAATTTGTTCTTTATCAGTCTTTATCATTCACTAGAAGTCAAGATTATTTATCGTAATTTTTATTAAAATTAATACCGTGCTCAAGTGAATTATTTATTTTTAATTTTTAATTTATTTAATTCTAATTTATTCTCGAATCGTGTTGCCTTCTCGCGATAATTTACTGTTGCGTTCTGACGATGAATCAAGTTTGTTTAATTTTGATTTTGTATTCAACTTGGATTATTTATTTTCTATTAATTCGGATATATTCTTTGTCGGCTGGTCGATTGAAATTAATCGAATTTGTTCTTTATCAGTCTTTATCATTCGCTAGAAGTCAAGATTATTTATCGTAATTTTTATTAAAATTAATACCGTGCTCAAGTGAATTATTTATTTTTAATTTTTAATTTATTTAATTCTAATTTATTCTCGAATCGTGTTGCCTTCTCGCGATAATTTACTGTTGCGTCCTGACGATGAATCAAGTTTGTTTAATTTTGATTTTGTATTCAACTTGGATTATTTATTTTCTATTAATTCGGATATATTCTTTGTCGGCTGGTCGATTGAAATTAATCGAATTTGTTCTTTATCAGTCTTTATCATTCGCTAGAAGTCAAGATTATTTATCGTAATTTTTATTAAAATTAATACCGTGCTCAAGTGAATTATTTATTTTTAATTTTTAATTTATTTAATTCTAATTTATTCTCGAATCGTGTTGCCTTCTCGCGATAATTTACTGTTGCGTTCTGACGATGAATCAAGTTTGTTTAATTTTGATTTTGTATTCAACTTGGACTATTTATTTTCTATTAATTCGGATGTATTCTTTGACGGCTGGTCGATTGAAATTAATCGAATTTGTTCTTTATCAGTCTTTATCATTCGCTAGAAGTCAAGATTATTTATCGTAATTTTTATTAAAATTAATACCGTGCTCAAGTGAATTATTTATTTTTAATTTTTAATTTATTTAATTCTAATTTATTCTCGAATCGTGTTGCCTTCTCGCGATAATTTACTGTTGCGTTCTGACGATGAATCAAGTTTGTTTAATTTTGATTTTGTATTCAACTTGGATTATTTATTTTCTATTAATTCGGATATATTCTTTGTCGGCTGGTCGATTGAAATTAATCGAATTTGTTCTTTATCAGTCTTTATCATTCGCTAGAAGTCAAGATTATTTATCGTAATTTTTATTAAAATTAATACCGTGCTCAAGTGAATTATTTATTTTTAATTTTTAATTTATTTAATTCTAATTTATTCTCGAATCGTGTTGCCTTCTCGCGATAATTTACTGTTGCGTTCTGACGATGAATCAAGTTTGTTTAATTTTGATTTTGTATTCAACTTGGACTATTTATTTTCTATTAATTCGGATGTATTCTTTGACGGCTGGTCGATTGAAATTAATCGAATTTGTTCTTTATCAGTCTTTATCATTCGCTAGAAGTCAAGATTATTTATCGTAATTTTTATTAAAATTAATACCGTGCTCAAGTGAATTATTTATTTTTAATTTTTAATTTATTTAATTCTAATTTATTCTCGAATCGTGTTGCCTTCTCGCGATAATTTACTGTTGCGTTCTGACGATGAATCAAGTTTGTTTAATTTTGATTTTGTATTCAACTTGGACTATTTATTTTCTATTAATTCGGATGTATTCTTTGACGGCTGGTCGATTGAAATTAATCGAATTTGTTCTTTATCAGTCTTTATCATTCGCTAGAAGTCAAGATTATTTATCGTAATTTTTATTAAAATTAATACCGTGCTCAAGTGAATTATTTATTTTTAATTTTTAATTTATTTAATTCTAATTTATTCTCGAATCGTGTTGCCTTCTCGCGATAATTTACTGTTGCGTTCTGACGATGAATCAAGTTTGTTTAATTTTGATTTTGTATTCAACTTGGATTATTTATTTTCTATTAATTCGGATATATTCTTTGTCGGCTGGTCGATTGAAATTAATCGAATTTGTTCTTTATCAGTCTTTATCATTCGCTAGAAGTCAAGATTATTTATCGTAATTTTTATTAAAATTAATACCGTGCTCAAGTGAATTATTTATTTTTAATTTTTAATTTATTTAATTCTAATTTATTCTCGAATCGTGTTGCCTTCTCGCGATAATTTACTGTTGCGTCCTGACGATGAATCAAGTTTGTTTAATTTTGATTTTGTATTCAACTTGGATTATTTATTTTCTATTAATTCGGATATATTCTTTGTCGGCTGGTCGATTGAAATTAATCGAATTTGTTCTTTATCAGTCTTTATCATTCGCTAGAAGTCAAGATTATTTATCGTAATTTTTATTAAAATTAATACCGTGCTCAAGTGAATTATTTATTTTTAATTTTTAATTTATTTAATTCTAATTTATTCTCGAATCGTGTTGCCTTCTCGCGATAATTTACTGTTGCGTTCTGACGATGAATCAAGTTTGTTTAATTTTGATTTTGTATTCAACTTGGATTATTTATTTTCTATTAATTCGGATGTATTCTTTGACGGCTGGTCGATTGAAATTAATCGAATTTGTTCTTTATCAGTCTTTATCATTCTCTAGAAGTCAAGATTATTTATCGTAATTTTTATTAAAATTAATACCGTGCTCAAGTGAATTATTTATTTTTAATTTTTAATTTATTTAATTCTAATTTATTCTCGAATCGTGTTGCCTTCTCGCGATAATTTACTGTTGCGTCCTGACGATGAATCAAGTTTGTTTAATTTTGATTTTGTATTCAACTTGGATTATTTATTTTCTATTAATTCGGATATATTCTTTGTCGGCTGGTCGATTGAAATTAATCGAATTTGTTCTTTATCAGTCTTTATCATTCGCTAGAAGTCAAGATTATTTATCGTAATTTTTATTAAAATTAATACCGTGCTCAAGTGAATTATTTATTTTTAATTTTTAATTTATTTAATTCTAATTTATTCTCGAATCGTGTTGCCTTCTCGCGATAATTTACTGTTGCGTTCTGACGATGAATCAAGTTTGTTTAATTTTGATTTTGTATTCAACTTGGACTATTTATTTTCTATTAATTCGGATGTATTCTTTGACGGCTGGTCGATTGAAATTAATCGAATTTGTTCTTTATCAGTCTTTATCATTCGCTAGAAGTCAAGATTATTTATCGTAATTTTTATTAAAATTAATACCGTGCTCAAGTGAATTATTTATTTTTAATTTTTAATTTATTTAATTCTAATTTATTCTCGAATCGTGTTGCCTTCTCGCGATAATTTACTGTTGCGTTCTGACGATGAATCAAGTTTGTTTAATTTTGATTTTGTATTCAACTTGGACTATTTATTTTCTATTAATTCGGATGTATTCTTTGACGGCTGGTCGATTGAAATTAATCGAATTTGTTCTTTATCAGTCTTTATCATTCGCTAGAAGTCAAGATTATTTATCGTAATTTTTATTAAAATTAATACCGTGCTCAAGTGAATTATTTATTTTTAATTTTTAATTTATTTAATTCTAATTTATTCTCGAATCGTGTTGCCTTCTCGCGATAATTTACTGTTGCGTTCTGACGATGAATCAAGTTTGTTTAATTTTGATTTTGTATTCAACTTGGATTATTTATTTTCTATTAATTCGGATATATTCTTTGTAGGCTGGTCGATTGAAATTAATCGAATTTGTTCTTTATCAGTCTTTATCATTCGCTAGAAGTCAAGATTATTTATCGTAATTTTTATTAAAATTAATACCGTGCTCAAGTGAATTATTTATTTTTAATTTTTAATTTATTTAATTCTAATTTATTCTCGAATCGTGTTGCCTTCTCGCGATAATTTACTGTTGCGTTCTGACGATGAATCAAGTTTGTTTAATTTTGATTTTGTATTCAACTTGGACTATTTATTTTCTATTAATTCGGATGTATTCTTTGACGGCTGGTCGATTGAAATTAATCGAATTTGTTCTTTATCAGTCTTTATCATTCGCTAGAAGTCAAGATTATTTATCGTAATTTTTATTAAAATTAATACCGTGCTCAAGTGAATTATTTATTTTTAATTTTTAATTTATTTAATTCTAATTTATTCTCGAATCGTGTTGCCTTCTCGCGATAATTTACTGTTGCGTTCTGACGATGAATCAAGTTTGTTTAATTTTGATTTTGTATTCAACTTGGACTATTTATTTTCTATTAATTCGGATGTATTCTTTGACGGCTGGTCGATTGAAATTAATCGAATTTGTTCTTTATCAGTCTTTATCATTCGCTAGAAGTCAAGATTATTTATCGTAATTTTTATTAAAATTAATACCGTGCTCAAGTGAATTATTTATTTTTAATTTTTAATTTATTTAATTCTAATTTATTCTCGAATCGTGTTGCCTTCTCGCGATAATTTACTGTTGCGTCCTGACGATGAATCAAGTTTGTTTAATTTTGATTTTGTATTCAACTTGGACTATTTATTTTCTATTAATTCGGATGTATTCTTTGACGGCTGGTCGATTGAAATTAATCGAATTTGTTCTTTATCAGTCTTTATCATTCGCTAGAAGTCATGATTATTTATCGTAATTTTTATTAAAATTAATACCGTGCTCAAGTGAATTATTTATTTTTAATTTTTAATTTATTTAATTCTAATTTATTCTCGAATCGTGTTGCCTTCTCGCGATAATTTACTGTTGCGTTCTGACGATGAATCAAGTTTGTTTAATTTTGATTTTGTATTCAACTTGGACTATTTATTTTCTATTAATTCGGATGTATTCTTTGACGGCTGGTCGATTGAAATTAATCGAATTTGTTCTTTATCAGTCTTTATCATTCGCTAGAAGTCAAGATTATTTATCGTAATTTTTATTAAAATTAATACCGTGCTCAAGTGAATTATTTATTTTTAATTTTTAATTTATTTAATTCTAATTTATTCTCGAATCGTGTTGCCTTCTCGCGATAATTTACTGTTGCGTTCTGACGATGAATCAAGTTTGTTTAATTTTGATTTTGTATTCAACTTGGACTATTTATTTTCTATTAATTCGGATGTATTCTTTGACGGCTGGTCGATTGAAATTAATCGAATTTGTTCTTTATCAGTCTTTATCATTCGCTAGAAGTCAAGATTATTTATCGTAATTTTTATTAAAATTAATACCGTGCTCAAGTGAATTATTTATTTTTAATTTTTAATTTATTTAATTCTAATTTATTCTCGAATCGTGTTGCCTTCTCGCGATAATTTACTGTTGCGTCCTGACGATGAATCAAGTTTGTTTAATTTTGATTTTGTATTCAACTTGGACTATTTATTTTCTATTAATTCGGATGTATTCTTTGACGGCTGGTCGATTGAAATTAATCGAATTTGTTCTTTATCAGTCTTTATCATTCGCTAGAAGTCAAGATTATTTATCGTAATTTTTATTAAAATTAATACCGTGCTCAAGTGAATTATTTATTTTTAATTTTTAATTTATTTAATTCTAATTTATTCTCGAATCGTGTTGCCTTCTCGCGATAATTTACTGTTGCGTTCTGACGATGAATCAAGTTTGTTTAATTTTGATTTTGTATTCAACTTGGACTATTTATTTTCTATTAATTCGGATGTATTATTTGACGGCTGGTCGATTGAAATTAATCGAATTTGTTCTTTATCAGTCTTTATCATTCGCTAGAAGTCAAGATTATTTATCGTAATTTTTATTAAAATTAATACCGTGCTCAAGTGAATTATTTATTTTTAATTTTTAATTTATTTAATTCTAATTTATTCTCGAATCGTGTTGCCTTCTCGCGATAATTTACTGTTGCGTTCTGACGATGAATCAAGTTTGTTTAATTTTGATTTTGTATTCAACGTGGACTATTTATTTTCTATTAATTCGGATATATTCTTTGACGGCTGGTCGATTGAAATTAATCGAATTTGTTCTTTATCAGTCTTTATCATTCGCTAGAAGTCAAGATTATTTATCGTAATTTTTATTAAAATTAATACCGTGCTCAAGTGAATTATTTATTTTTAATTTTTAATTTATTTAATTCTAATTTATTCTCGAATCGTGTTGCCTTCTCGCGATAATTTACTGTTGCGTCCTGACGATGAATCAAGTTTGTTTAATTTTGATTTTGTATTCAACTTGGATTATTTATTTTCTATTAATTCGGATGTATTCTTTGACGGCTGGTCGATTGAAATTAATCGAATTTGTTCTTTATCAGTCTTTATCATTCGCTAGAAGTCAAGATTATTTATCGTAATTTTTATTAAAATTAATACCGTGCTCAAGTGAATTATTTATTTTTAATTTTTAATTTATTTAATTCTAATTTATTCTCGAATCGTGTTGCCTTCTCGCGATAATTTACTGTTGCGTTCTGACGATGAATCAAGTTTGTTTAATTTTGATTTTGTATTCAACTTGGACTATTTATTTTCTATTAATTCGGATGTATTCTTTGACGGCTGGTCGATTGAAATTAATCGAATTTGTTCTTTATCAGTCTTTATCATTCGCTAGAAGTCAAGATTATTTATCGTAATTTTTATTAAAATTAATACCGTGCTCAAGTGAATTATTTATTTTTAATTTTTAATTTATTTAATTCTAATTTATTCTCGAATCGTGTTGCCTTCTCGCGATAATTTACTGTTGCGTTCTGACGATGAATCAAGTTTGTTTAATTTTGATTTTGTATTCAACGTGGACTATTTATTTTCTATTAATTCGGATATATTCTTTGACGGCTGGTCGATTGAAATTAATCGAATTTGTTCTTTATCAGTCTTTATCATTCGCTAGAAGTCAAGATTATTTATCGTAATTTTTATTAAAATTAATACCGTGCTCAAGTGAATTATTTATTTTTAATTTTTAATTTATTTAATTCTAATTTATTCTCGAATCGTGTTGCCTTCTCGCGATAATTTACTGTTGCGTCCTGACGATGAATCAAGTTTGTTTAATTTTGATTGTGTATTCAACTTGGACTATTTATTTTCTATTAATTCGGATGTATTCTTTGACGGCTGGTCGATTGAAATTAATCGAATTTGTTCTTTATCAGTCTTTATCATTCGCTAGAAGTCAAGATTATTTATCGTAATTTTTATTAAAATTAATACCGTGCTCAAGTGAATTATTTATTTTTAATTTTTAATTTATTTAATTCTAATTTATTCTCGAATCGTGTTGCCTTCTCGCGATAATTTACTGTTGCGTTCTGACGATGAATCAAGTTTGTTTAATTTTGATTTTGTATTCAACTTGGACTATTTATTTTCTATTAATTCGGATGTATTCTTTGACGGCTGGTCGATTGAAATTAATCGAATTTGTTCTTTATCAGTCTTTATCATTCGCTAGAAGTCAAGATTATTTATCGTAATTTTTATTAAAATTAATACCGTGCTCAAGTGAATTATTTATTTTTAATTTTTAATTTATTTAATTCTAATTTATTCTCGAATCGTGTTGCCTTCTCGCGATAATTTACTGTTGCGTCCTGACGATGAATCAAGTTTGTTTAATTTTGATTTTGTATTCAACGTGGACTATTTATTTTCTATTAATTCGGATATATTCTTTGACGGCTGGTCGATTGAAATTAATCGAATTTGTTCTTTATCAGTCTTTATCATTCGCTAGAAGTCAAGATTATTTATCGTAATTTTTATTAAAATTAATACCGTGCTCAAGTGAATTATTTATTTTTAATTTTTAATTTATTTAATTCTAATTTATTCTCGAATCGTGTTGCCTTCTCGCGATAATTTACTGTTGCGTCCTGACGATGAATCAAGTTTGTTTAATTTTGATTTTGTATTCAACTTGGACTATTTATTTTCTATTAATTCGGATGTATTCTTTGACGGCTGGTCGATTGAAATTAATCGAATTTGTTCTTTATCAGTCTTTATCATTCGCTAGAAGTCAAGATTATTTATCGTAATTTTTATTAAAATTAATACCGTGCTCAAGTGAATTATTTATTTTTAATTTTTAATTTATTTAATTCTAATTTATTCTCGAATCGTGTTGCCTTCTCGCGATAATTTACTGTTGCGTCCTGACGATGAATCAAGTTTGTTTAATTTTGATTTTGTATTCAACTTGGATTATTTATTTTCTATTAATTCGGATATATTCTTTGACGGCTGGTCGATTGAAATTAATCGAATTTGTTCTTTATCAGTCTTTATCATTCGCTAGAAGTCAAGATTATTTATCGTAATTTTTATTAAAATTAATACCGTGCTCAAGTGAATTATTTATTTTTAATTTTTAATTTATTTAATTCTAATTTATTCTCGAATCGTGTTGCCTTCTCGCGATAATTTACTGTTGCGTCCTGACGATGAATCAAGTTTGTTTAATTTTGATTTTGTATTCAACTTGGATTATTTATTTTCTATTAATTCGGATATATTCTTTGACGGCTGGTCGATTGAAATTAATCGAATTTGTTCTTTATCAGTCTTTATCATTCGCTAGAAGTCAAGATTATTTATCGTAATTTTTATTAAAATTAATACCGTGCTCAAGTGAATTATTTATTTTTAATTTTTAATTTATTTAATTCTAATTTATTCTCGAATCGTGTTGCCTTCTCGCGATAATTTACTGTTGCGTTCTGACGATGAATCAAGTTTGTTTAATTTTGATTTTGTATTCAACTTGGATTATTTATTTTCTATTAATTCGGATATATTCTTTGACGGCTGGTCGATTGAAATTAATCGAATTTGTTCTTTATCAGTCTTTATCATTCGCTAGAAGTCAAGATTATTTATCGTAATTTTTATTAAAATTAATACCGTGCTCAAGTGAATTATTTATTTTTAATTTTTAATTTATTTAATTCTAATTTATTCTCGAATCGTGTTGCCTTCTCGCGATAATTTACTGTTGCGTTCTGACGATGAATCAAGTTTGTTTAATTTTGATTTTGTATTCAACTTGGACTATTTATTTTCTATTAATTCGGATATATTCTTTGACGGCTGGTCGATTGAAATTAATCGAATTTGTTCTTTATCAGTCTTTATCATTCGCTAGAAGTCAAGATTATTTATCGTAATTTTTATTAAAATTAATACCGTGCTCAAGTGAATTATTTATTTTTATTTTTAATTTATTTAATTCTAATTTATTCTCGAATCGTGTTGCCTTCTCGCGATAATTTACTGTTGCGTCCTGACGATGAATCAAGTTTGTTTAATTTTGATTTTGTATTCAACTTGGACTATTTATTTTCTATTAATTCGGATGTATTCTTTGACGGCTGGTCGATTGAAATTAATCGAGTTTGTTCTTTATCAGTCTTTATCATTCGCTAGAAGTCAAGATTATTTATCGTAATTTTTATTAAAATTAATACCGTGCTCAAGTGAATTATTTATTTTTAATTTTTAATTTATTTAATTCTAATTTATTCTCGAATCGTGTTGCCTTCTCGCGATAATTTACTGTTGCGTTCTGACGATGAATCAAGTTTGTTTAATTTTGATTTTGTATTCAACTTGGATTATTTATTTTCTATTAATTCGGATATATTCTTTGACGGCTGGTCGATTGAAATTAATCGAATTTGTTCTTTATCAGTCTTTATCATTCGCTAGAAGTCAAGATTATTTATCGTAATTTTTATTAAAATTAATACCGTGCTCAAGTGAATTATTTATTTTTAATTTTTAATTTATTTAATTCTAATTTATTCTCGAATCGTGTTGCCTTCTCGCGATAATTTACTGTTGCGTTCTGACGATGAATCAAGTTTGTTTAATTTTGATTTTGTATTCAACTTGGACTATTTATTTTCTATTAATTCGGATGTATTCTTTGACGGCTGGTCGATTGAAATTAATCGAATTTGTTCTTTATCAGTCTTTATCATTCGCTAGAAGTCAAGATTATTTATCGTAATTTTTATTAAAATTAATACCGTGCTCAAGTGAATTATTTATTTTTAATTTTTAATTTATTTAATTCTAATTTATTCTCGAATCGTGTTGCCTTCTCGCGATAATTTACTGTTGCGTTCTGACGATGAATCAAGTTTGTTTAATTTTGATTTTGTATTCAACTTGGACTATTTATTTTCTATTAATTCGGATGTATTCTTTGACGGCTGGTCGATTGAAATTAATCGAATTTGTTCTTTATCAGTCTTTATCATTCGCTAGAAGTCAAGATTATTTATCGTAATTTTTATTAAAATTAATACCGTGCTCAAGTGAATTATTTATTTTTAATTTTTAATTTATTTAATTCTAATTTATTCTCGAATCGTGTTGCTTTCTCGCGATAATTTACTGTTGCGTTCTGACGATGAATCAAGTTTGTTTAATTTTGATTTTGTATTCAACTTGGATTATTTATTTTCTATTAATTCGGATATATTCTTTGACGGCTGGTCGATTGAAATTAATCGAATTTGTTCTTTATCAGTCTTTATCATTCGCTAGAAGTCAAGATTATTTATCGTAATTTTTATTAAAATTAATACCGTGCTCAAGTGAATTATTTATTTTTAATTTTTAATTTATTTAATTCTAATTTATTCTCGAATCGTGTTGCCTTCTCGCGATAATTTACTGTTGCGTTCTGACGATGAATCAAGTTTGTTTAATTTTGATTTTGTATTCAACTTGGACTATTTATTTTCTATTAATTCGGATGTATTCTTTGACGGCTGGTCGATTGAAATTAATCGAATTTGTTCTTTATCAGTCTTTATCATTCGCTAGAAGTCAAGATTATTTATCGTAATTTTTATTAAAATTAATACCGTGCTCAAGTGAATTATTTATTTTTAATTTTTAATTTATTTAATTCTAATTTATTCTCGAATCGTGTTGCTTTCTCGCGATAATTTACTGTTGCGTTCTGACGATGAATCAAGTTTGTTTAATTTTGATTTTGTATTCAACTTGGATTATTTATTTTCTATTAATTCGGATATATTCTTTGACGGCTGGTCGATTGAAATTAATCGAATTTGTTCTTTATCAGTCTTTATCATTCGCTAGAAGTCAAGATTATTTATCGTAATTTTTATTAAAATTAATACCGTGCTCAAGTGAATTATTTATTTTTAATTTTTAATTTATTTAATTCTAATTTATTCTCGAATCGTGTTGCCTTCTCGCGAAAATTTACTGTTGCGTCCTGACGATGAATCAAGTTTGTTTAATTTTGATTTTGTATTCAACTTGGATTATTTATTTTCCATTAATTCGGATATATTCTTTGACGGCTGGTCGATTGAAATTAATCGAATTTGTTCTTTATCAGTCTTTATCATTCGCTAGAAGTCAAGATTATTTATCGTAATGTTTATTAAAATTAATACCGTGCTCAAGTGAATTATTTATTTTTAATTTTTAATTTATTTAATTCTAATTTATTCTCGAATCGTGTTGCCTTCTCGCGATAATTTACTGTTGCGTCCTGACGATGAATCAAGTTTGTTTAATTTTGATTTTGTATTCAACTTGGATTATTTATTTTCCATTAATTCGGATATATTCTTTGACGGCTGGTCGATTGAAATTAATCGAATTTGTTCTTTATCAGTCTTTATCATTCGCTAGAAGTCAAGATTATTTATCGTAATTTTTATTAAAATTTATACCGTGCTCAAGTGAATTATTTATTTTTAATTTTTAATTTATTTAATTCTAATTTATTCTCGAATCGTGTTGCCTTCTCGCGATAATTTACTGTTGCGTTCTGACGATGAATCAAGTTTGTTTAATTTTGATTTTGTATTCAACTTGGACTATTTATTTTCTATTAATTCGGATGTATTCTTTGACGGCTGGTCGATTGAAATTAATCGAATTTGTTCTTTATCAGTCTTTATCATTCGCTAGAAGTCAAGATTATTTATCGTAATTTTTATTAAAATTAATACCGTGCTCAAGTGAATTATTTATTTTTAATTTTTAATTTATTTAATTCTAATTTATTCTCGAATCGTGTTGCCTTCTCGCGATAATTTACTGTTGCGTCCTGACGATGAATCAAGTTTGTTTAATTTTGATTTTGTATTCAACTTGGATTATTTATTTTCTATTAATTCGGATATATTCTTTGACGGCTGGTCGATTGAAATTAATCGAATTTGTTCTTTATCAGTCTTTATCATTCGCTAGAAGTCAAGATTATTTATCGTAATTTTTATTAAAATTAATACCGTGCTCAAGTGAATTATTTATTTTTAATTTTTAATTTATTTAATTCTAATTTATTCTCGAATCGTGTTGCCTTCTCGCGATAATTTACTGTTGCGTCCTGACGATAAATCAAGTTTGTTTAATTTTGATTTTGTATTCAACTTGGATTATTTATTTTCTATTAATTCGGATATATTCTTTGACGGCTGGTCGATTGAAATTAATCGAATTTGTTCTTTATCAGTCTTTATCATTCGCTAGAAGTCAAGATTATTTATCGTAATTTTTATTAAAATTAATACCGTGCTCAAGTGAATTATTTATTTTTAATTTTTAATTTATTTAATTCTAATTTATTCTCGAATCGTGTTGCCTTCTCGCGATAATTTACTGTTGCGTCCTGACGATGAATCAAGTTTGTTTAATTTTGATTTTGTATTCAACTTGGACTATTTATTTTCTATTAATTCGGATGTATTCTTTGACGGCTGGTCGATTGAAATTAATCGAATTTGTTCTTTATCAGTCTTTATCATTCGCTAGAAGTCAAGATTATTTATCGTAATTTTTATTAAAATTAATACCGTGCTCAAGTGAATTATTTATTTTTAATTTTTAATTTATTTAATTCTAATTTATTCTCGAATCGTGTTGCCTTCTCGCGATAATTTACTGTTGCGTCCTGACGATGAATCAAGTTTGTTTAATTTTGATTTTGTATTCAACTTGGATTATTTATTTTCTATTAATTCGGATATATTCTTTGACGGCTGGTCGATTGAAATTAATCGAATTTGTTCTTTATCAGTCTTTATCATTCGCTAGAAGTCAAGATTATTTATCGTAATTTTTATTAAAATTAATACCGTGCTCAAGTGAATTATTTATTTTTAATTTTTAATTTATTTAATTCTAATTTATTCTCGAATCGTGTTGCCTTCTCGCGATAATTTACTGTTGCGTTCTGACGATGAATCAAGTTTGTTTAATTTTGATTTTGTATTCAACTTGGACTATTTATTTTCTATTAATTCGGATGTATTCTCTGACGGCTGGTCGATTGAAATTAATCGAATTTGTTCTTTATCAGTCTTTATCATTCGCTAGAAGTCAAGATTATTTATCGTAATTTTTATTAAAATTAATACCGTGCTCAAGTGAATTATTTATTTTTAATTTTTAATTTATTTAACTCTAATTTATTCTCGAATCATGTTGCCTTCTCGCGATAATTTACTGTTGCGTTCTGACGATGAATCAAGTTTGTTTAATTTTGATTTTGTATTCAACTTGGACTATTTATTTTCTATTAATTCGGATGTATTCTTTGACGGCTGGTCGATTGAAATTAATCGAATTTGTTCTTTATCAGTCTTTATCATTCGCTAGAAGTCAAGATTATTTATCGTAATTTTTATTAAAATTAATACCGTGGTCAAGTGAATTATTTATTTTTAATTTTTAATTTATTTAACTCTAATTTATTCTCGAATCATGTTGCCTTCTCGCGATAATTTACTGTTGCGTTCTGACGATGAATCAAGTTTGTTTAATTTTGATTTTGTATTCAACTTGGACTATTTATTTTCTATTAATTCGGATGTATTCTTTGACGGCTGGTCGATTGAAATTAATCGAATTTGTTCTTTATCAGTCTTTATCATTCGCTAGAAGTCAAGATTATTTATCGTAATTTTTATTAAAATTAATACCGTGCTCAAGTGAATTATTTATTTTTAATTTTTAATTTATTTAACTCTAATTTATTCTCGAATCATGTTGCCTTCTCGCGATAATTTACTGTTGCGTTCTGACGATGAATCAAGTTTGTTTAATTTTGATTTTGTATTCAACTTGGACTATTTATTTTCTATTAATTCGGATGTATTCTTTGACGGCTGGTCGATTGAAATTAATCGAATTTGTTCTTTATCAGTCTTTATCATTCGCTAGAAGTCAAGATTATTTATCGTAATTTTTATAAAAATTAATACCGTGCTCAAGTGAATTATTTATTTTTAATTTTTAATTTATTTAACTCTAATTTATTCTCGAATCGTGTTGCCTTCTCGCGATAATTTACTGTTGCGTCCTGACGATAAATCAAGTTTGTTTAATTTTGACTTTGTATTCAACTTGGATTATTTATTTTCTATTAATTCGGATATATTCTTTGACGGCTGGTCGATTGAAATTAATCGAATTTGTTCTTTATCAGTCTTTATCATTCGCTAGAAGTCAAGATTATTTATCGTAATTTTTATTAAAATTAATACCGTGCTCAAGTGAATTATTTATTTTTAATTTTTAATTTATTTAACTCTAATTTATTCTCGAATCATGTTGCCTTCTCGCGATAATTTACTGTTGCGTTCTGACGATGAATCAAGTTTGTTTAATTTTGATTTTGTATTCAACTTGGACTATTTATTTTCTATTAATTCGGATGTATTCTTTGACGGCTGGTCGATTGAAATTAATCGAATTTGTTCTTTATCAGTCTTTATCATTCGCTAGAAGTCAAGATTATTTATCGTAATTTTAATAAAAATTAATACCGTGCTCAAGTGAATTATTTATTTTTAATTTTTAATTTATTTAACTCTAATTTATTCTCGAATCGTGTTGCCTTCTCGCGATAATTTACTGTTGCGTCCTGACGATAAATCAAGTTTGTTTAATTTTGACTTTGTATTCAACTTGGATTATTTATTTTCTATTAATTCGGATATATTCTTTGACGGCTGGTCGATTGAAATTAATCGAATTTGTTCTTTATCAGTCTTTATCATTCGCTAGAAGTCAAGATTATTTATCGTAATTTTTATTAAAATTAATACCGTGCTCAAGTGAATTATTTATTTTTAATTTTTAATTTATTTAACTCTAATTTATTCTCGAATCATGTTGCCTTCTCGCGATAATTTACTGTTGCGTTCTGACGATGAATCAAGTTTGTTTAATTTTGATTTTGTATTCAACTTGGACTATTTATTTTCTATTAATTCGGATGTATTCTTTGACGGCTGGTCGATTGAAATTAATCGAATTTGTTCTTTATCAGTCTTTATCATTCGCTAGAAGTCAAGATTATTTATCGTAATTTTTATTAAAATTAATACCGTGCTCAAGTGAATTATTTATTTTTAATTTTTAATTTATTTAACTCTAATTTATTCTCGAATCATGTTGCCTTCTCGCGATAATTTACTGTTGCGTTCTGACGATGAATCAAGTTTGTTTAATTTTGATTTTGTATTCAACTTGGACTATTTATTTTCTATTAATTCGGATGTATTCTTTGACGGCTGGTCGATTGAAATTAATCGAATTTGTTCTTTATCAGTCTTTATCATTCGCTAGAAGTCAAGATTATTTATCGTAATTTTTATTAAAATTAATACCGTGCTCAAGTGAATTATTTATTTTTAATTTTTAATTTATTTAATTCTAATTTATTCTCGAATCGTGTTGCCTTCTCGCGATAATTTACTGTTGCGTTCTGACGATGAATCAAGTTTGTTTAATTTTGATTTTGTATTCAACTTGGACTATTTATTTTCTATTAATTCGGATGTATTCTTTGACGGCTGGTCGATTGAAATTAATCGAATTTGTTCTTTATCAGTCTTTATCATTCGCTAGAAGTCAAGATTATTTATCGTAATTTTTATTAAAATTAATACCGTGCTCAAGTGAATTATTTATTTTTAATTTTTAATTTATTTAATTCTAATTTATTCTCGAATCGTGTTGCCTTCTCGCGATAATTTACTGTTGCGTTCTGACGATGAATCAAGTTTGTTTAATTTTGATTTTGTATTCAACTTGGACTATTTATTTTCTATTAATTCGGATGTATTCTTTGACGGCTGGTCGATTGGAATTAATCGAATTTGTTCTTTATCAGTCTTTATCATTCGCTAGAAGTCAAGATTATTTATCGTAATTTTTATTAAAATTAATACCGTGCTCAAGTGAATTATTTATTTTTAATTTTTAACTTATTTAATTCTAATTTATTCTCGAATCGTGTTGCCTTCTCGCGATAATTTACTGTTGCGTTCTGACGATGAATCAAGTTTGTTTAATTTTGATTTTGTATTCAACTTGGACTATTTATTTTCTATTAATTCGGATGTATTCTTTGACGGCTGGTCGATTGAAATTAATCGAATTTGTTCTTTATCAGTCTTTATCAGTCGCTAGAAGTCAAGATTATTTATCGTAATTTTTATTAAAATTAATACCGTGCTCAAGTGAATTATTTATTTTTAATTTTTAATTTATTTAATTCTAATTTATTCTCGAATCGTGTTGCCTTCTCGCGATAATTTACTGTTGCGTTCTGACGATGAATCAAGTTTGTTTAATTTTGATTTTGTATTCAACTTGGACTATTTATTTTCTATTAATTCGGATGTATTCTTTGACGGCTGGTCGATTGAAATTAATCGAATTTGTTCTTTATCAGTCTTTATCATTCGCTAGAAGTCAAGATTATTTATCGTAATTTTTATTAAAATTAATACCGTGCTCAAGTGAATTATTTATTTTTAATTTTTAATTTATTTAACTCTAATTTATTCTCGAATCATGTTGCCTTCTCGCGATAATTTACTGTTGCGTTCTGACGATGAATCAAGTTTGTTTAATTTTGATTTTGTATTCAACTTGGACTATTTATTTTCTATTAATTCGGATGTATTCTTTGACGGCTGGTCGATTGAAATTAATCGAATTTGTTCTTTATCAGTCTTTATCATTCGCTAGAAGTCAAGATTATTTATCGTAATTTTTATTAAAATTAATACCGTGCTCAAGTGAATTATTTATTTTTAATTTTTAATTTATTTAATTCTAATTTATTCTCGAATCGTGTTGCCTTCTCGCGATAATTTACTGTTGCGTTCTGACGATGAATCAAGTTTGTTTAATTTTGATTTTGTATTCAACTTGGACTATTTATTTTCTATTAATTCGGATGTATTCTTTGACGGCTGGTCGATTGAAATTAATCGAATTTGTTCTTTATCAGTCTTTATCATTCGCTAGAAGTCAAGATTATTTATCGTAATTTTTATTAAAATTAATACCGTGCTCAAGTGAATTATTTATTTTTAATTTTTAATTTATTTAATTCTAATTTATTCTCGAATCGTGTTGCCTTCTCGCGATAATTTACTGTTGCGTTCTGACGATGAATCAAGTTTGTTTAATTTTGATTTTGTATTCAACTTGGACTATTTATTTTCTATTAATTCGGATGTATTCTTTGACGGCTGGTCGATTGAAATTAATCGAATTTGTTCTTTATCAGTCTTTATCATTCGCTAGAAGTCAAGATTATTTATCGTAATTTTTATTAAAATTAATACCGTGCTCAAGTGAATTATTTATTTTTAATTTTTAACTTATTTAATTCTAATTTATTCTCGAATCGTGTTGCCTTCTCGCGATAATTTACTGTTGCGTCCTGACGATGAATCAAGTTTGTTTAATTTTGATTTTGTATTCAACTTGGACTATTTATTTTCTATTAATTCGGATGTATTCTTTGACGGCTGGTCGATTGAAATTAATCGAATTTGTTCTTTATCAGTCTTTATCATTCGCTAGAAGTCAAGATTATTTATCGTAATTTTTATTAAAATTAATACCGTGCTCAAGTGAATTATTTATTTTTAATTTTTAATTTATTTAATTCTAATTTATTCTCGAATCGTGTTGCCTTCTCGCGATAATTTACTGTTGCGTCCTGACGATGAATCAAGTTTGTTTAATTTTGATTTTGTATTCAACTTGGATTATTTATTTTCTATTAATTCGGATATATTCTTTGACGGCTGGTCGATTGAAATTAATCGAATTTGTTCTTTATCAGTCTTTATCATTCGCTAGAAGTCAAGATTATTTATCGTAATTTTTATTAAAATTAATACCGTGCTCAAGTGAATTATTTATTTTTAATTTTTAATTTATTTAATTCTAATTTATTCTCGAATCGTGTTGCCTTCTCGCGATAATTTACTGTTGCGTTCTGACGATGAATCAAGTTTGTTTAATTTTGATTTTGTATTCAACTTGGACTATTTATTTTCTATTAATTCGGATGTATTCTCTGACGGCTGGTCGATTGAAATTAATCGAATTTGTTCTTTATCAGTCTTTATCATTCGCTAGAAGTCAAGATTATTTATCGTAATTTTTATTAAAATTAATACCGTGCTCAAGTGAATTATTTATTTTTAATTTTTAATTTATTTAACTCTAATTTATTCTCGAATCATGTTGCCTTCTCGCGATAATTTACTGTTGCGTTCTGACGATGAATCAAGTTTGTTTAATTTTGATTTTGTATTCAACTTGGACTATTTATTTTCTATTAATTCGGATGTATTCTTTGACGGCTGGTCGATTGAAATTAATCGAATTTGTTCTTTATCAGTCTTTATCATTCGCTAGAAGTCAAGATTATTTATCGTAATTTTTATTAAAATTAATACCGTGCTCAAGTGAATTATTTATTTTTAATTTTTAATTTATTTAACTCTAATTTATTCTCGAATCATGTTGCCTTCTCGCGATAATTTACTGTTGCGTTCTGACGATGAATCAAGTTTGTTTAATTTTGATTTTGTATTCAACTTGGACTATTTATTTTCTATTAATTCGGATGTATTCTTTGACGGCTGGTCGATTGAAATTAATCGAATTTGTTCTTTATCAGTCTTTATCATTCGCTAGAAGTCAAGATTATTTATCGTAATTTTTATTAAAATTAATACCGTGCTCAAGTGAATTATTTATTTTTAATTTTTAATTTATTTAACTCTAATTTATTCTCGAATCATGTTGCCTTCTCGCGATAATTTACTGTTGCGTTCTGACGATGAATCAAGTTTGTTTAATTTTGATTTTGTATTCAACTTGGACTATTTATTTTCTATTAATTCGGATGTATTCTTTGACGGCTGGTCGATTGAAATTAATCGAATTTGTTCTTTATCAGTCTTTATCATTCGCTAGAAGTCAAGATTATTTATCGTAATTTTTATAAAAATTAATACCGTGCTCAAGTGAATTATTTATTTTTAATTTTTAATTTATTTAACTCTAATTTATTCTCGAATCGTGTTGCCTTCTCGCGATAATTTACTGTTGCGTCCTGACGATAAATCAAGTTTGTTTAATTTTGACTTTGTATTCAACTTGGATTATTTATTTTCTATTAATTCGGATATATTCTTTGACGGCTGGTCGATTGAAATTAATCGAATTTGTTCTTTATCAGTCTTTATCATTCGCTAGAAGTCAAGATTATTTATCGTAATTTTTATTAAAATTAATACCGTGCTCAAGTGAATTATTTATTTTTAATTTTTAATTTATTTAACTCTAATTTATTCTCGAATCATGTTGCCTTCTCGCGATAATTTACTGTTGCGTTCTGACGATGAATCAAGTTTGTTTAATTTTGATTTTGTATTCAACTTGGACTATTTATTTTCTATTAATTCGGATGTATTCTTTGACGGCTGGTCGATTGAAATTAATCGAATTTGTTCTTTATCAGTCTTTATCATTCGCTAGAAGTCAAGATTATTTATCGTAATTTTTATTAAAATTAATACCGTGCTCAAGTGAATTATTTATTTTTAATTTTTAATTTATTTAATTCTAATTTATTCTCGAATCGTGTTGCCTTCTCGCGATAATTTACTGTTGCGTTCTGACGATGAATCAAGTTTGTTTAATTTTGATTTTGTATTCAACTTGGACTATTTATTTTCTATTAATTCGGATGTATTCTTTGACGGCTGGTCGATTGAAATTAATCGAATTTGTTCTTTATCAGTCTTTATCATTCGCTAGAAGTCAAGATTATTTATCGTAATTTTTATTAAAATTAATACCGTGCTCAAGTGAATTATTTATTTTTAATTTTTAATTTATTTAATTCTAATTTATTCTCGAATCGTGTTGCCTTCTCGCGATAATTTACTGTTGCGTTCTGACGATGAATCAAGTTTGTTTAATTTTGATTTTGTATTCAACTTGGACTATTTATTTTCTATTAATTCGGATGTATTCTTTGACGGCTGGTCGATTGAAATTAATCGAATTTGTTCTTTATCAGTCTTTATCATTCGCTAGAAGTCAAGATTATTTATCGTAATTTTTATTAAAATTAATACCGTGCTCAAGTGAATTATTTATTTTTAATTTTTAACTTATTTAATTCTAATTTATTCTCGAATCGTGTTGCCTTCTCGCGATAATTTACTGTTGCGTCCTGACGATGAATCAAGTTTGTTTAATTTTGATTTTGTATTCAACTTGGACTATTTATTTTCTATTAATTCGGATGTATTCTTTGACGGCTGGTCGATTGAAATTAATCGAATTTGTTCTTTATCAGTCTTTATCATTCGCTAGAAGTCAAGATTATTTATCGTAATTTTTATTAAAATTAATACCGTGCTCAAGTGAATTATTTATTTTTAATTTTTAATTTATTTAATTCTAATTTATTCTCGAATCGTGTTGCCTTCTCGCGATAATTTACTGTTGCGTCCTGACGATGAATCAAGTTTGTTTAATTTTGATTTTGTATTCAACTTGGATTATTTATTTTCTATTAATTCGGATATATTCTTTGACGGCTGGTCGATTGAAATTAATCGAATTTGTTCTTTATCAGTCTTTATCATTCGCTAGAAGTCAAGATTATTTATCGTAATTTTTATTAAAATTAATACCGTGCTCAAGTGAATTATTTATTTTTAATTTTTAATTTATTTAATTCTAATTTATTCTCGAATCGTGTTGCCTTCTCGCGATAATTTACTGTTGCGTTCTGACGATGAATCAAGTTTGTTTAATTTTGATTTTGTATTCAACTTGGACTATTTATTTTCTATTAATTCGGATGTATTCTTTGACGGCTGGTCGATTGAAATTAATCGAATTTGTTCTTTATCAGTCTTTATCATTCGCTAGAAGTCAAGATTATTTATCGTAATTTTTATTAAAATTAATACCGTGCTCAAGTGAATTATTTATTTTTAATTTTTAATTTATTTAACTCTAATTTATTCTCGAATCATGTTGCCTTCTCGCGATAATTTACTGTTGCGTTCTGACGATGAATCAAGTTTGTTTAATTTTGATTTTGTATTCAACTTGGACTATTTATTTTCTATTAATTCGGATGTATTCTTTGACGGCTGGTCGATTGAAATTAATCGAATTTGTTCTTTATCAGTCTTTATCATTCGCTAGAAGTCAAGATTATTTATCGTAATTTTTATTAAAATTAATACCGTGCTCAAGTGAATTATTTATTTTTAATTTTTAATTTATTTAATTCTAATTTATTCTCGAATCGTGTTGCCTTCTCGCGATAATTTACTGTTGCGTTCTGACGATGAATCAAGTTTGTTTAATTTTGATTTTGTATTCAACTTGGACTATTTATTTTCTATTAATTCGGATGTATTCTTTGACGGCTGGTCGATTGAAATTAATCGAATTTGTTCTTTATCAGTCTTTATCATTCGCTAGAAGTCAAGATTATTTATCGTAATTTTTATTAAAATTAATACCGTGCTCAAGTGAATTATTTATTTTTAATTTTTAATTTATTTAACTCTAATTTATTCTCGAATCATGTTGCCTTCTCGCGATAATTTACTGTTGCGTTCTGACGATGAATCAAGTTTGTTTAATTTTGATTTTGTATTCAACTTGGACTATTTATTTTCTATTAATTCGGATGTATTCTTTGACGGCTGGTCGATTGAAATTAATCGAATTTGTTCTTTATCAGTCTTTATCATTCGCTAGAAGTCAAGATTATTTATCGTAATTTTTATTAAAATTAATACCGTGCTCAAGTGAATTATTTATTTTTAATTTTTAACTTATTTAATTCTAATTTATTCTCGAATCGTGTTGCCTTCTCGCGATAATTTACTGTTGCGTTCTGACGATGAATCAAGTTTGTTTAATTTTGATTTTGTATTCAACTTGGACTATTTATTTTCTATTAATTCGGATGTATTCTTTGACGGCTGGTCGATTGAAATTAATCGAATTTGTTCTTTATCAGTCTTTATCATTCGCTAGAAGTCAAGATTATTTATCGTAATTTTTATTAAAATTAATACCGTGCTCAAGTGAATTATTTATTTTTAATTTTTAACTTATTTAATTCTAATTTATTCTCGAATCGTGTTGCCTTCTCGCGATAATTTACTGTTGCGTTCTGACGATGAATCAAGTTTGTTTAATTTTGATTTTGTATTCAACTTGGACTATTTATTTTCTATTAATTCGGATGTATTCTTTGACGGCTGGTCGATTGAAATTAATCGAATTTGTTCTTTATCAGTCTTTATCATTCGCTAGAAGTCAAGATTATTTATCGTAATTTTTATTAAAATTAATACCGTGCTCAAGTGAATTATTTATTTTTAATTTTTAATTTATTTAACTCTAATTTATTCTCGAATCGTGTTGCCTTCTCGCGATAATTTACTGTTGCGTTCTGACGATGAATCAAGTTTGTTTAATTTTGATTTTGTATTCAACTTGGACTATTTATTTTCTATTAATTCGGATGTATTCTTTGACGGCTGGTCGATTGAAATTAATCGAATTTGTTCTTTATCAGTCTTTATCATTCGCTAGAAGTCAAGATTATTTATCGTAATTTTTATTAAAATTAATACCGTGCTCAAGTGAATTATTTATTTTTAATTTTTAATTTATTTAATTCTAATTTATTCTCGAATCGTGTTGCCTTCTCGCGATAATTTACTGTTGCGTTCTGACGATGAATCAAGTTTGTTTAATTTTGATTTTGTATTCAACTTGGATTATTTATTTTCTATTAATTCGGATATATTCTTTGACGGCTGGTCGATTGAAATTAATCGAATTTGTTCTTTATCAGTCTTTATCATTCGCTAGAAGTCAAGATTATTTATCGTAATTTTTATTAAAATTAATACCGTGCTCAAGTGAATTATTTATTTTTAATTTTTAATTTATTTAATTCTAATTTATTCTCGAATCGTGTTGCCTTCTCGCGATAATTTACTGTTGCGTCCTGACGATAAATCAAGTTTGTTTAATTTTGATTTTGTATTCAACTTGGATTATTTATTTTCTATTAATTCGGATATATTCTTTGACGGCTGGTCGATTGAAATTAATCGAATTTGTTCTTTATCAGTCTTTATCATTCGCTAGAAGTCAAGATTATTTATCGTAATTTTTATTAAAATTAATACCGTGCTCAAGTGAATTATTTATTTTTAATTTTTAATTTATTTAATTCTAATTTATTCTCGAATCGTGTTGCCTTCTCGCGATAATTTACTGTTGCGTTCTGACGATGAATCAAGTTTGTTTAATTTTGATTTTGTATTCAACTTGGATTATTTATTTTCTATTAATTCGGATATATTCTTTGACGGCTGGTCGATTGAAATTAATCGAATTTGTTCTTTATCAGTCTTTATCATTCGCTAGAAGTCAAGATTATTTATCGTAATTTTTATTAAAATTAATACCGTGCTCAAGTGAATTATTTATTTTTAATTTTTAATTTATTTAATTCTAATTTATTCTCGAATCGTGTTGCCTTCTCGCGATAATTTACTGTTGCGTCCTGACGATGAATCAAGTTTGTTTAATTTTGATTTTGTATTCAACTTGGATTATTTATTTTCTATTAATTCGGATATATTCTTTGACGGCTGGTCGATTGAAATTAATCGAATTTGTTCTTTATCAGTCTTTATCATTCGCTAGAAGTCAAGATTATTTATCGTAATTTTTATTAAAATTAATACCGTGCTCAAGTGAATTATTTATTTTTAATTTTTAATTTATTTAATTCTAATTTATTCTCGAATCGTGTTGCCTTCTCGCGATAATTTACTGTTGCGTTCTGACGATGAATCAAGTTTGTTTAATTTTGATTTTGTATTCAACTTGGACTATTTATTTTCTATTAATTCGGATGTATTCTTTGACGGCTGGTCGATTGAAATTAATCGAATTTGTTCTTTATCAGTCTTTATCATTCGCTAGAAGTCAAGATTATTTATCGTAATTTTTATTAAAATTAATACCGTGCTCAAGTGAATTATTTATTTTTAATTTTTAATTTATTTAACTCTAATTTATTCTCGAATCATGTTGCCTTCTCGCGATAATTTACTGTTGCGTTCTGACGATGAATCAAGTTTGTTTAATTTTGATTTTGTATTCAACTTGGACTATTTATTTTCTATTAATTCGGATGTATTCTTTGACGGCTGGTCGATTGAAATTAATCGAATTTGTTCTTTATCAGTCTTTATCATTCGCTAGAAGTCAAGATTATTTATCGTAATTTTTATTAAAATTAATACCGTGCTCAAGTGAATTATTTATTTTTAATTTTTAATTTATTTAATTCTAATTTATTCTCGAATCGTGTTGCCTTCTCGCGATAATTTACTGTTGCGTTCTGACGATGAATCAAGTTTGTTTAATTTTGATTTTGTATTCAACTTGGACTATTTATTTTCTATTAATTCGGATGTATTCTTTGACGGCTGGTCGATTGAAATTAATCGAATTTGTTCTTTATCAGTCTTTATCATTCGCTAGAAGTCAAGATTATTTATCGTAATTTTTATTAAAATTAATACCGTGCTCAAGTGAATTATTTATTTTTAATTTTTAATTTATTTAACTCTAATTTATTCTCGAATCATGTTGCCTTCTCGCGATAATTTACTGTTGCGTTCTGACGATGAATCAAGTTTGTTTAATTTTGATTTTGTATTCAACTTGGACTATTTATTTTCTATTAATTCGGATGTATTCTTTGACGGCTGGTCGATTGAAATTAATCGAATTTGTTCTTTATCAGTCTTTATCATTCGCTAGAAGTCAAGATTATTTATCGTAATTTTTATTAAAATTAATACCGTGCTCAAGTGAATTATTTATTTTTAATTTTTAACTTATTTAATTCTAATTTATTCTCGAATCGTGTTGCCTTCTCGCGATAATTTACTGTTGCGTTCTGACGATGAATCAAGTTTGTTTAATTTTGATTTTGTATTCAACTTGGACTATTTATTTTCTATTAATTCGGATGTATTCTTTGACGGCTGGTCGATTGAAATTAATCGAATTTGTTCTTTATCAGTCTTTATCATTCGCTAGAAGTCAAGATTATTTATCGTAATTTTTATTAAAATTAATACCGTGCTCAAGTGAATTATTTATTTTTAATTTTTAACTTATTTAATTCTAATTTATTCTCGAATCGTGTTGCCTTCTCGCGATAATTTACTGTTGCGTTCTGACGATGAATCAAGTTTGTTTAATTTTGATTTTGTATTCAACTTGGACTATTTATTTTCTATTAATTCGGATGTATTCTTTGACGGCTGGTCGATTGAAATTAATCGAATTTGTTCTTTATCAGTCTTTATCATTCGCTAGAAGTCAAGATTATTTATCGTAATTTTTATTAAAATTAATACCGTGCTCAAGTGAATTATTTATTTTTAATTTTTAATTTATTTAACTCTAATTTATTCTCGAATCGTGTTGCCTTCTCGCGATAATTTACTGTTGCGTTCTGACGATGAATCAAGTTTGTTTAATTTTGATTTTGTATTCAACTTGGACTATTTATTTTCTATTAATTCGGATGTATTCTTTGACGGCTGGTCGATTGAAATTAATCGAATTTGTTCTTTATCAGTCTTTATCATTCGCTAGAAGTCAAGATTATTTATCGTAATTTTTATTAAAATTAATACCGTGCTCAAGTGAATTATTTATTTTTAATTTTTAATTTATTTAATTCTAATTTATTCTCGAATCGTGTTGCCTTCTCGCGATAATTTACTGTTGCGTTCTGACGATGAATCAAGTTTGTTTAATTTTGATTTTGTATTCAACTTGGATTATTTATTTTCTATTAATTCGGATATATTCTTTGACGGCTGGTCGATTGAAATTAATCGAATTTGTTCTTTATCAGTCTTTATCATTCGCTAGAAGTCAAGATTATTTATCGTAATTTTTATTAAAATTAATACCGTGCTCAAGTGAATTATTTATTTTTAATTTTTAATTTATTTAATTCTAATTTATTCTCGAATCGTGTTGCCTTCTCGCGATAATTTACTGTTGCGTCCTGACGATAAATCAAGTTTGTTTAATTTTGATTTTGTATTCAACTTGGATTATTTATTTTCTATTAATTCGGATATATTCTTTGACGGCTGGTCGATTGAAATTAATCGAATTTGTTCTTTATCAGTCTTTATCATTCGCTAGAAGTCAAGATTATTTATCGTAATTTTTATTAAAATTAATACCGTGCTCAAGTGAATTATTTATTTTTAATTTTTAATTTATTTAATTCTAATTTATTCTCGAATCGTGTTGCCTTCTCGCGATAATTTACTGTTGCGTTCTGACGATGAATCAAGTTTGTTTAATTTTGATTTTGTATTCAACTTGGATTATTTATTTTCTATTAATTCGGATATATTCTTTGACGGCTGGTCGATTGAAATTAATCGAATTTGTTCTTTATCAGTCTTTATCATTCGCTAGAAGTCAAGATTATTTATCGTAATTTTTATTAAAATTAATACCGTGCTCAAGTGAATTATTTATTTTTAATTTTTAATTTATTTAATTCTAATTTATTCTCGAATCGTGTTGCCTTCTCGCGATAATTTACTGTTGCGTTCTGACGATGAATCAAGTTTGTTTAATTTTGATTTTGTATTCAACTTGGACTATTTATTTTCTATTAATTCGGATGTATTCTTTGACGGCTGGTCGATTGAAATTAATCGAATTTGTTCTTTATCAGTCTTTATCATTCGCTAGAAGTCAAGATTATTTATCGTAATTTTTATTAAAATTAATACCGTGCTCAAGTGAATTATTTATTTTTAATTTTTAATTTATTTAATTCTAATTTATTCTCGAATCGTGTTGCCTTCTCGCGATAATTTACTGTTGCGTTCTGACGATGAATCAAGTTTGTTTAATTTTGATTTTGTATTCAACTTGGACTATTTATTTTCTATTAATTCGGATGTATTCTTTGACGGCTGGTCGATTGAAATTAATCGAATTTGTTCTTTATCAGTCTTTATCATTCGCTAGAAGTCAAGATTATTTATCGTAATTTTGATTAAAATTAATACCGTGCTCAAGTGAATTATTTATTTTTAATTTTTAATTTATTTAATTCTAATTTATTCTCGAATCGTGTTGCCTTCTCGCGATAATTTACTGTTGCGTTCTGACGATGAATCAAGTTTGTTTAATTTTGATTTTGTATTCAACTTGGATTATTTATTTTCTATTAATTCGGATATATTCTTTGACGGCTGGTCGATTGAAATTAATCGAATTTGTTCTTTATCAGTCTTTATCATTCGCTAGAAGTCAAGATTATTTATCGTAATTTTTATTAAAATTAATACCGTGCTCAAGTGAATTATTTATTTTTAATTTTTAATTTATTTAATTCTAATTTATTCTCGAATCGTGTTGCCTTCTCGCGATAATTTACTGTTGCGTCCTGACGATAAATCAAGTTTGTTTAATTTTGATTTTGTATTCAACTTGGATTATTTATTTTCTATTAATTCGGATATATTCTTTGACGGCTGGTCGATTGAAATTAATCGAATTTGTTCTTTATCAGTCTTTATCATTCGCTAGAAGTCAAGATTATTTATCGTAATTTTTATTAAAATTAATACCGTGCTCAAGTGAATTATTTATTTTTAATTTTTAATTTATTTAATTCTAATTTATTCTCGAATCGTGTTGCCTTCTCGCGATAATTTACTGTTGCGTTCTGACGATGAATCAAGTTTGTTTAATTTTGATTTTGTATTCAACTTGGATTATTTATTTTCTATTAATTCGGATATATTCTTTGACGGCTGGTCGATTGAAATTAATCGAATTTGTTCTTTATCAGTCTTTATCATTCGCTAGAAGTCAAGATTATTTATCGTAATTTTTATTAAAATTAATACCGTGCTCAAGTGAATTATTTATTTTTAATTTTTAATTTATTTAATTCTAATTTATTCTCGAATCGTGTTGCCTTCTCGCGATAATTTACTGTTGCGTCCTGACGATAAATCAAGTTTGTTTAATTTTGATTTTGTATTCAACTTGGATTATTTATTTTCTATTAATTCGGATATATTCTTTGACGGCTGGTCGATTGAAATTAATCGAATTACTTAAATTTAAGTAATTTAAGTAATTTAAGTAATTTTAAGTAATTTTTTTTTTTTTTTTTTTTTTTTTACTCGAATTTTACTTAAATTTAATTTTACTTTGAAAATCCTTCTAAATTCAAATTAGATTTAAATTTATTATAAAATTTTCCCTTTATTTTCATTATCTATACAATTTTACTTAAATTTAATTTTACTTTGAAAATCCCTCTAAATTCAAATTAGATTTAAATTTATTATAAAATTTTCTCTTTATTTTCATTATCTATACAATTTTACTTAAATTTAATTATATAGATAAGCTAAATTTAAGCTTTTAGGTTCATACCCTAAGTATAGATAAACTCTTTTATATAAGTAAAATGCCTGATAAAAGGATTATTTTGATATAATAAAAATGTGGGCTTAATTATAATCACTTTTACTATATATAATTATATTTATTAAAATAATTAATACCATAAAAATCAAAATTTTATATGCTAACACACTTAAATATATATATATATATATATATATATATATATTATAATTAAAATCTAATAAATTATTAATTCTTAAAATTAAACTAAAATTAAATTATTATTAATTATAAATAAATATTATTATTTATATTATTTTATTAATTATTACTTTAATTTCTTTTTTTACCCCTAATTTATTTTTAATATGATTATTTTTAGAAATTTCTTCTCTTTTATTTTGTATTTATATAAATATTAATTCTCTTAAAATCTATAGAATTATATATTTTTTAATTTCTTGCTTAACTTCAATTTTAATCATTTACTGTTTTCTAAATTTATTTAACTCAAATATTAATTATATTTTATTATTTAGATTATGAATAAAACTAGGGCTATTTCCCTTAAATAGATGAATAAACTTTTTAATAAAAAACATTAATTTTAACTCATTAATTTTAATATTAACTATTTTAAAGTGCATTCCTATTTTTATATTTTTAAATTTCATTAATTTAAATTATAATATCTTAATTTTACTAATCCTAATAATTTTACCCCCTGTAATATTTTCCTTCAACACCTCTTCACTCACTCTTTTAATAAACTACTCATCAATATATAATATCCCTCTTATATTAGTTTTTTCTTATTTAAATATAAATTTAATATTAACATATATAATTATTTATATATTATCAACATTAATAGTCTTACTAATACTAAAAGAATTAAATTTATTTTACAAAAATTCTTTAACTATAAAATTAAATTTTAAAAATAAAATATCATATAATTTAATGATATTTATATACTCCCAACTTCCCCCATTTACTTCTTTTATAATTAAATGAAATTTAATTGAATCAATAATATTAAATAATTATTTATCTATATTAACTATATTAATTATTATTTCTAGATTAATAATAACTTTTAATTACTTAAATTTTAATAGAAATTACTTCTTCTTAACAAATTTTAAAATTGGGCATAAAATTAATTATAATAAAAAAACTAACACTAATATTATATTAATTATATATTTATCCTTATTAATATTTACAATATTTATTATTTATATTTTTATAAATTAAATTTATAATTAACAATTTCTTTAAATTTGCAATTTAATATTTTAAATAAACTATATAAACAAGATTTTAAGTTAACCAAACTTAAAACCTTCAAAGTTTTACATATATTCTCACCAATATAAATCTTAATGTTAGAAAAATTAATTTCATAAATAAATTTACAATTTATTCCTTTTTCAGGCATAACATTAAATATATACCATATATATATTATAAAAAATGACTTTACTCTACCAATCACAAAAATATTGGCATACTTTATTTTATTTTCGCCATATGATCAGGGATAATTGGAGCTTCATTAAGAATAATCATTCGTATAGAATTAAGAACCCCGGGAAGATGAATTAATAATGACCAAATCTATAACACTATCATCACATCTCATGCTTTTATTATAATTTTTTTTATAGTTATACCATTCATAATTGGGGGATTTGGAAATTGATTAGTACCTTTAATAATTGGAGCACCTGATATAGCATTCCCACGAATAAATAATATAAGATTTTGATTACTTATTCCCTCTTTATTCATACTTTTAATAAGAAGAACTATATCAACGGGGTCAGGAACAGGATGAACTGTTTATCCCCCATTATCATCAATTATATATCATTCAACTTCTTCCGTAGATTTTACTATTTTTTCACTCCATATAGCAGGAATTTCTTCAATTATAGGAGCTATTAATTTTATTGTTTCAATCATACTAATAAAAAATATCTCACTTAAAATAAATCAAATCCCTTTATTCCCATGATCAGTAAAAATTACCGCTATTTTACTACTTTTATCTTTACCTATCTTAGCTGGAGCAATTACTATTATTACTAACTGATCGAAACATAAATACATCTTTCTTTGATCCTTCTGGGGGAGGAGACCCAATTCTTTACCAACATTTATTTTGATTTTTCGGTCACCCAGAAGTTTATATTTTAATTCTCCCTGGATTTGGATTAATTTCTCATATTATTTTTAATGAAAGAGGAAAAAAAGAAGTTTTTGGTAATTTAGGAATAATTTATGCCATACTAGGTATTGGATTCCTAGGATTTATTGTATGAGCTCATCATATATTTACAGTTGGATTAGATGTTGACACTCGAGCTTACTTTACATCTGCTACCATAATTATTGCAGTACCAACAGGAATTAAAATTTTTAGTTGACTTGCTACTTACTGTGGCTCAAAAATCAAAATAAACCCTTCTATCACTTGATCACTAGGATTTATTTTTCTATTTACAATAGGAGGTCTTACGGGAATTATATTATCCAACTCTTCTATTGATATTATACTCCATGATACTTATTATGTTATTGGACATTTTCATTATGTATTATCAATAGGAGCTGTATTTTCAATTATTGCTAGTTTAATTCATTGATACCCCCTTTTTACTGGTTTAACCTTAAATAAAAAATTATTAAATATTCAATTTACAATAATATTTACTGGTGTAAATTTAACATTTTTCCCCCAACATTTTTTAGGTCTAATAGGTATACCTCGACGATACTCAGATTACCCAGATGCATATTATTGTTGAAATTTAATTTCTTCTATTGGCTCATTAATTGCATTTAACAGAATAATTTTTCTAATTTTTATTATATTAGAAAGATTAATTATAAAACGTTTAATTATTTTTAAATATTTTCAATCTTCTTTAGAATGAATACAAAATTACCCGCCTTTAAGACATTCATATAATGAAACTCCTATTATCCTAATTAAATTTTAATATGGCAGAATAGTGCAATGAGTTTAAGCCTCATTAATAAAATTTTTAAAGATTTTTATTAAAATTTAAATTTAATATTAAAATTTAAAAATTATTGGTAATTTATATATATATGTGTCCCTTTTTATTTATTTTTATTTTTCATTATTCATTATTCTATTCATATTCAATTTGACCTTCCCCATAATTAATTATTTATTTTATTAATTTTATATTTATATTATACTTATATTATATTTATGTCTATATTTATATTTTATATTATATTTATTATTTATTAATTATTAATTATTAATTATTAATTATTTATTATTATTTATTATTTATTATTTATTATTTATTATTTATTATTTATTATTTATTATTTATTATTTATTATTTATTATTTATTATTTATTATTTATTATTTATTATTTATTATTTATTATTTATTATTTATTATTTATTATTTATTATTTATTATTTATTATTTATTATTTATTATTTATTATTTATATTTGAATTAAATACTTCCCATTAAATTTAATCCTTATTAACCTCAAATATATAATTATAGCTACATGAAATATACAGGGTGAGTCACCAAACGTTACCACCTCAAATATCTTTGTTGTTTCTAAAGATACGTAAAATATGGTAAGGACAAAGTTGAATGGTACAATGGGGCTGACACGATGCAAAAAAAAAATTTTGTTTTTATGTCATTTTTTTGGAGATATCAAGGTCACCTTGACTTTTTTAAATGGAACCACCCTTTTTTAAACACCTACAATGATAGTCCCTTTCATTAGGAATTCAGTGACTATAATTAGTCCAAGGTCATTCAAGGTCAAGGACAGAAAAAACGTATAAAACTAAAATATGGAAGCAGAATACCTGTATTTTATAAATGTTCGAAATGATGGCCGTCTGCGTCGATACATTGTTGTAAACGAGCTCTGAAGGAATGTTGAACTCTGATAAGTGTATCCGACGTGATATTCGTACATGCTGTGATGATACGCTGACGCATATCTTCAACTGTTGTTGGAGCATCCGTGTACACGGTCTCTTTTAGCAGACCCCATAAAAAGAAATCCAGTGGATTTAAATCAGGCGAACGTGCTGGCCATAAAACTGTTCCGCCTTGTCCAATCCATCGGTTTGGATATCGAGAATCCAACGTTTCTCTTGCTACTCGTGCATAATGAGCAGGACAACCGTCATGTTGGTACCACATATCGTAGCGATTTTGTAAAGGGACATCTTCTAACAAAATTGGCAGATCTTCTTGCAAAAATTGAGCGTATTTCTGTCCCGTCATCATTCCGTTAACGAAATATGGTCCAATTACTTTGTCGTTCAAAATACCACACCACACGTTTACGCTCCATTATCTTTGATGATCAATTTCTCGCAGCCAGTGCGGATTATCCACAGACCAATAATGGGCGTTCCGTAGATTAATTGAGCCATGATTAGTAAATGTTGCTTCGTCCGTAAACAAGACATTAGAAAAAAATGAATGATTTTGAAGCAATCCCCATTGACAAAAGTTAATTCTATTTTGAAAATCATTCCCGTGCAATTCTTGATGGAGCGATATGTGGAACGGATGAAATTTATGTCGGGCCAGAATTCGTATTACGCTACTTTGACTTATGCCTGCTTCCCGGGCAATTTTTCTCGCACTCACGTGAGGATTGACAGCTATAGCTGCTAAAATATTAATTTCATTGTCTTCATTAGTCGTGGGATTCTTCCGTTTGTACTGTCTTGCATGTACACTTCCAGTACTTCGAAACAACCTGTACGTATTAGTGAAAGTACGTCTAGAAGGAGTGTTTCGCTCGGGGTACCTTTCTTCATAAAGTAGTCGGGCCTGCACTGCATTTTTTCTACATTCACAGAAAATCGTGATCATATCACACTTTTCAGTCATCGAATATAACATAGCGGAATCGCGTTTGGAAACATACTGATAGTAAATAAGAATGCTGAATAACATTGAAGGACCTTAGTATGTTTACTTCAACTACGATAAACGTCTCAACCGTGATAAACGTATTTTGCTTCCATATTTTAGTTTTATACGTTTTTTCAGTCCTTGACCTTGAATCACCATGGACTAATTATAGTCACTAAATTCCTAATGAAAGGGACTATCATTGTACGCGTTTAAAAAAGGGTGGTTCCATTTAAAAAAGTCTTGGTGACCTTGATATCTCCAAAAAAATGACATAAAAACAAAATTTTTTTTTTTGCATCGTGTCAGCCCCATTGTACCATTCAACTTTGTCCTTACCATATTTTACGTATCTTTAGAAACAACAAAGATATTTGAGGTGGTAACGTTTGGTGACTCACCCTGTATATTCTTTCCAAGACCCTAATTCTCCTTTTGCTGATAACTTATTTTATTTTTACAATTTTACTATAATTATTTTAACTATAATTACTATGTTAACACTATATATATTAATTTTTACTTTAAATAATAAATTTTTAAATTTAAACTTATTAAAAAATCATAATATCGAAATTTTATGGACTATCACTCCTATAATTATACTTTTAATTATTTCTGTCCCTTCTTTAAAAACTCTTTATTTTATTGATGAATTATGAAACCCAACATATTTTACTATTAAATCTATTGGCCATCAATGATATTGAAGGTATGAATACCCTGAATTTTATAATATTATATTTGATTCATACATAATTAAATCTATTGATAATATTAATCAATTTCGTCTTTTAGATGTTGATAATCGAGCAATTATTCCTTATAAAATTCCCATTCGTTTATTAGTGTCTTCAATAGATGTAATTCATTCATGAACTGTCCCAGCCTTAGGAATTAAAATAGATGCTTCTCCTGGGCGTATTAACCAAATATCTTTAATTTCATTGCGCCCAGGAATATTTTTTGGCCAATGCTCTGAAATTTGTGGGGCTTACCATAGATTCATACCTATTGTTATTGAAAGAACAAATTATTATAATTTTATAAATTGAATTAATAAAAATAATTAAAGAATTAGTTAAATATAAATATAACATTAAATTGTCAATTTAAAATTATTAAAAATAATACTCTTTCATTAGATGCCTGAAAGAAAGGAATGGTCTCTTAAACCAATTTATAGTAGTTAATCACCTACTTCTAATGATTAATATTCTTTTATCCCTCAAATAAGACCAATATATTGATTTTTATTATTTTTATTTATATTAATAATCATATTTATATACCTTTCTATTTTATATTTTTCTCCTTTATCTTTATCTACTAGAATAAAATTTAATAAAATTAAACCCATAAAAAAATTAAATTTAAAATGATAACTAATCTATTTTCAATTTTTGACCCTTCAACAAATAAACTTTTATCTATAAATTGATTAGCTTTATTTTTACCCTTAATATTATTAAATTGACCTTTTTGACTTTTACCCTCACGAATAAATATACTATGGACTCATTTTTACAAAAAAATTTTTTCGGAGTTCTTTAATTTAACAAAAAAAAAATTTTCTTCTAATTTAATTATTTTTTTAACTATTATAATTATTTTTATGAGACTAAATTTATTAAGTTTAATGCCTTATATTTTTACTCCTTCAAGACACCTATCAATTAATCTTTCTCTATCACTAAGACTTTGAATAAGTTTTATATTATATGGGTGATTAATTAATACTAATAAAATATTTACTCATCTTCTTCCTATAAACACGCCCAGACCATTAATAATTTTTATAATTTTAATTGAGTCAATTAGAAATTTTATCCGACCATGAACTCTAGCTATTCGACTATCTGCTAATATACTAGCAGGACACTTACTTTTATCTTTATTGGGATCAACTTTAGAAAATATGCCTTATATAGTTATTCTTTTTTTTATTCAAAATTTACTAGTAATTTTAGAAATTGCTGTATCAATTATTCAATCTTATGTTTTTTCTATTTTATCTTTATTATATTTTAATGAATCTAATTAAATGAAAATTTCCCATAATCACCCATACCATATAGTAACGATAAGACCCTGGCCTTTAATAACTTCATGAAGAATTCTAAATTTATTATTAAGAATAATTTATTGATTTAACTCATCAAATCTTAAATTTACTTTATTTAATTTTTTTATATTAATTTTAATTCTATATCAATGATGACGAGATATTGTCCGAGAAAGAACTATACAAGGATGTCATACTTTAAGAGTCTTAAAATTATTAAAATTTGGAATAATTTTATTTATTATCTCAGAATTATTTTTTTTCATTTCTTTTTTTTGAACTTATTTACATTCAGCTATTTCCCCAAGAATTGAAATTGGTATAACATGACCCCCTAAAAATATTATTATATTTAACCCATATGATATTCCTTTATTAAACTCAATTATTTTAATTTCTTCTGGATTTACTATCACATGAAGTCATAACTTATTAATTAAAAATAAAAAAAAATCTATAATTCCATTAATTATAACTATTTTATTAGGTATTTACTTCTCATCTATCCAAATAATTGAATATATTGAAGCCCCTTTTACTTTTAATGATGGAATTTTTGGATCAATTTTTTTTATATCAACGGGATTTCATGGGCTCCATGTTATACTTGGTATTCTATTCTTATCTACAAGATTAGCGCGAATATATTTAAATCATTTCTCAAAAATCCATCATTTTCATTTTGAAGCTGCCACATGATATTGGCATTTTGTAGATATTATTTGACTTATTCTTTATATTTTAATTTATTGATGAATATACTAATATATATATATATATAGTATAAATAATTATATTTAATTTCCAATTAAAAGATTTAAAAATTAATATATATAATCATAAATATTATATTAATTACTATAATTTTTTTTATAATTATTTCATTATTTATTATAAAAATTCCTTTTAAAATAATTTTTACTAAGTAATTCATTAAAATTCAATTTACTATAAAAATTTCTTTTTAAATTCAACCTCATAAATTTAAAAATTCAATTTATTATAAAAATTCCTTTTAAAATAATTCTTACTAAATAATTCATTAAAATTCAATTTACTATAAAAATTTCTTTTTAAATTCAACCTCATAAATTTAAAAATTCAATTTATTATAAAAATTCCTTTTAAAATAATTCTTACTAAATAATTCATTAAAATTCAATTTACTATAAAAATTTCTTTTTAAATTTACCCTCATAAATTTAAAAATTCAATTTATTATAAAAATTCCTTGTAAAATAATTTTTACTAAATAATTCATTAAAATTCAATTTACTATAAAAATTTATTATTAAATCACCCCCATAAATTTAAAAATTCAATTTTTTATCATTTTAAAGCTTTTTTCCCATCTTTTTTTTTTCTTCTTATTGAAATTAATACACTACATAACTTATTATTATTACTTTTATAGATCATTTATTTTAATGTACAAATCTATATTAATTTTGTATGAAAAATTCTTCTCATTCTTCACTAAGCCTTATAATTTTACAAAAATTTATTATTAAACCACCCCCATAAATTCAAAAATTCAATTTTTTATCATTTTAAAGCTTTTTTCCCATCCTTTTTTTTCTTATTATTGAAATTAATACACTACATAACTTATTATTATTACTTTTATAGATCATTTATTTTAATGTACAAATCTATATTAATTTTGTATGAAAAATTCTTCTCATTTTCAACAAATTACAAGGCCCCTCTAACCTCATCGTCATAAATTTTAAAATTCATTATAAAAATTCCCTTTAAAATAATTTTTACTAAATAATTCATTAAAATTCAATTTACTATAAAAATTTCTTTTTAAATTCAACCTCATAAATTTAAAAATTCAATTTATTATAAAATTTCCTTTTAAAATAATTTTTACTAAGTAATTCATTAAAATTCAATTTACTATAAAAATTTCTTTTTAAATTCAACCTCATAAATTTAAAAATTCAATTTATTATAAAAATTCCTTTTAAAATAATTTTTACTAAATAATTCATTAAAATTCAAGTTACTATAAAAATTTCTTTTTAAATTCAACCTCATAAATTTAAAAATTCAATTTATTATAAAAATTCCTTTTAAAATAATTTTTACTAAATAATTCATTAAAATTCAATTTACTATAAAAATTTCTTTTTAAATTCAACCTCATAAATTTAAAAATTCAATTTATTATAAAAATTCCTTTTAAAATAATTTTTACTAAATAATTCATTAAAATTCAATTTACTATAAAAATTTATTTTTAAATTCATCCTCATAAATTTAAAAATTCAATTTATTATAAAAATTCCCTTTAAAATAATTTTTACTAAGTAATTCATTAAAATTCAATTTACTATAAAAATTTCTTTTTAAATTCAACCTCATAAATTTAAAAATTCAATTTATTATAAAAATTCCTTTTAAAATAATTTTTACTAAGTAATTCATTAAAATTCAATTTACTATAAAAATTTCTTTTTAAATTCAACCTCATAAATTTAAAAATTCAATTTATTATAAAAATTCCTTTTAAAATAATTTTTACTAAGTAACTCATTAAAATTCAATTTACTATAAAAATTTCTTTTTAAATTCAACCTCATAAATTTAAAAATTCAATTTATTATAAAATTTCCTTTTAAAATAATTTTTACTAAGTAATTCATTAAAATTCAATTTACTATAAAAACTTCTTTTTAAATTCACCCCCATAAATTTAAAAATTCAATTTATTATAAAAATTCCTTTTAAAATAATTTTTACTAAGTAATTCATTAAAATTCAATTTACTATAAAAATTTCTTTTTAAATTCAACCTCATAAATTTAAAAATTCAATTTATTATAAAATTTCCTTTTAAAATAATTTTTACTAAGTAATTCATTAAAATTCAATTTACTATAAAAATTTCTTTTTAAATTCACCCTCATAAATTTAAAAATTCAATTTATTATAAAAATTCCTTTTAAAATAATTTTTACTAAGTAATTCATTAAAATTCAATTTACTATAAAAATTTCTTTTTAAATTCAACCTCATAAATTTAAAAATTCAATTTATTATAAAAATTCCTTTTAAAATAATTTTTACTAAATAATTCATTAAAATTCAATTTACGATAAAAATTTCTTTTTAAATTCAACCTCATAAATTTAAAAATTCAATTTATTATAAAATTTCCTTTTAAAATAATTTTTACTAAGTAATTCATTAAAATTCAATTTACTATAAAAATTTCTTTTTAAATTCACCCTCATAAATTTAAAAATTCAATTTATTATAAAAATTCCTTTTAAAATAATTTTTACTAAGTAATTCATTAAAATTCAATTTACTATAAAAATTTCTTTTTAAATTCACCCTCATAAATTTAAAAATTCAATTTATTATAAAAATTCCTTTTAAAATAATTTTTACTAAATAATTCATTAAAATTCAATTGAATACAAAATCAAAATTAAACAAACTTGATTCATCGTCAGAACGCAACAGTAAATTATCGCGAGAAGGCAACACGATTCGAGAATAAATTAGAATTAAATAAATTAAAAATTAAAAATAAATAATTCACTTGAGCACGGTATTAATTTTAATAAAAATTACGATAAATAATCTTGACTTCTAGCGAATGATAAAGACTGATAAAGAACAAATTCGATTAATTTCAATCGACCAGCCGTCAAAGAATACATCCGAATTAATAGAAAATAAATAGTCCAAGTTGAATACAAAATCAAAATTAAACAAACTTGATTCATCGTCAGAACGCAACAGTAAATTATCGCGAGAAGGCAACACGATTCGAGAATAAATTAGAATTAAATAAATTAAAAATTAAAAATAAATAATTCACTTGAGCACGGTATTAATTTTAATAAAAATTACGATAAATAATCTTGACTTCTAGCGAATGATAAAGACTGATAAAGAACAAATTCGATTAATTTCAATCGACCAGCCGTCAAAGAATATATCCGAATTAATAGAAAATAAATAATCCAAGTTGAATACAAAATCAAAATTAAACAAACTTGATTCATTGTCAGGACGCAACATTAAATTATCGCGAGTAGGCAACACGATTCGAGAATAAATTAGAATTAAATAAATTAAAAATTAAAAATAAATAATTCACTTGAGCACGGTATTAATTTTAATAAAAATTACGATAAATAATCTTGACTTCTAGCGAATGATAAAGACTGATAAAGAACAAATTCGATTAATTTCAATCGACCAGCCGTCAAAGAATATATCCGAATTAATAGAAAATAAATAATCCAAGTTGAATACAAAATCAAAATTAAACAAACTTGATTTATCGTCAGGACGCAACAGTAAATTATCGCGAGAAGGCAACACGATTCGAGAATAAATTAGAATTAAATAAATTAAAAATTAAAAATAAATAATTCACTTGAGCACGGTATTAATTTTAATAAAAATTACGATAAATAATCTTGACTTCTAGCGAATGATAAAGACTGATAAAGAACAAATTCGATTAATTTCAATCGACCAGCCGTCAAAGAATACATCCAAATTAATAGAAAATAAATAGTCCAAGTTGAATACAAAGTCAAAATTAAACAAACTTGATTCATCGTCAGGACGCAACAGTAAATTATCGCGAGAAGACAACACGATTCGAGAATAAATTAGAATTAAATAAATTAAGAATTAAAAATAAATAATTCTCTTGAGCACGGTATTAATTTTAATAAAAATTACGATAAATAATCTTGACTTCTAGCGAATGATAAAGACTGATAAAGAACAAATTCGATTAATTTCAATCGACCAGCCGTCAAAAAATACATCCAAATTAATAGAAAATAAATAGTCCAAGTTGAATACAAAGTCAAAATTAAACAAACTTGATTCATCGTCAGGACGCAACAGTAAATTATCGCGAGAAGACAACACGATTCGAGAATAAATTAGAATTAAATAAATTAAAAATTAAAAATAAATAATTCTATTGAGCACGGTATTAATTTTAATAAAAATTACGATAAATAATCTTGACTTCTAGCGAATGATAAAGACTGATAAAGAACAAATTCGATTAATTTCAATCGACCAGCCGTCAAAGAATACATCCAAATTAATAGAAAATAAATAGTCCAAGTTGAATACAAAGTCAAAATTAAACAAACTTGATTCATCGTCAGGACGTAACAGTAAATTATCGCGAGAAGACAACACGATTCGAGAATAAATTAGAATTAAATAAATTAAGAATTAAAAATAAATAATTCTCTTGAGCACGGTATTAATTTTAATAAAAATTACGATAAATAATCTTGACTTCTAGCGAATGATAAAGACTGATAAAGAACAAATTCGATTAATTTCAATCCACCAGCCGTCAAAGAATACATCCAAATTAATAGAAAATAAATAGTCCAAGTTGAATACAAAGTCAAAATTAAACAAACTTGATTCATCGTCAGGACGCAACAGTAAATTATCGCGAGAAGACAACACGATTCGAGAATAAATTAGAATTAAATAAATTAAAAATTAAAAATAAATAATTCTATTGAGCACGGTATTAATTTTAATAAAAATTACGATAAATAATCTTGACTTCTAGCGAATGATAAAGACTGATAAAGAACAAATTCGATTAATTTCAATCGACCAGCCGTCAAAGAATACATCCAAATTAATAGAAAATAAATAGTCCAAGTTGAATACAAAGTCAAAATTAAACAAACTTGATTCATCGTCAGGACGTAACAGTAAATTATCGCGAGAAGACAACACGATTCGAGAATAAATTAGAATTAAATAAATTAAGAATTAAAAATAAATAATTCTCTTGAGCACGGTATTAATTTTAATAAAAATTACGATAAATAATCTTGACTTCTAGCGAATGATAAAGACTGATAAACAACAAATTCGATTAATTTCAATCGACCAGCCGTCAAAGAATACATCCAAATTAATAGAAAATAAATAGTCCAAGTTGAATACAAAGTCAAAATTAAACAAACTTGATTCATCGTCAGGACGCAACAGTAAATTATCGCGAGAAGACAACACGATTCGAGAATAAATTAGAATTAAATAAATTAAGAATTAAAAATAAATAATTCTCTTGAGCACGGTATTAATTTTAATAAAAATTACGATAAATAATCTTGACTTCTAGCGAATGATAAAGACTGATAAAGAACAAATTCGATTAATTTCAATCGACCAGCCGTCAAAGAATACATCCAAATTAATAGAAAATAAATAGTCCAAGTTGAATACAAAGTCAAAATTAAACAAACTTGATTCATCGTCAGGACGCAACAGTAAATTATCGCGAGAAGACAACACGATTCGAGAATAAATTAGAATTAAATAAATTAAAAATTAAAAATAAATAATTCTATTGAGCACGGTATTAATTTTAATAAAAATTACGATAAATAATCTTGACTTCTAGCGAATGATAAAGACTGATAAAGAACAAATTCGATTAATTTCAATCGACCAGCCGTCAAAGAATACATCCAAATTAATAGAAAATAAATAGTCCAAGTTGAATACAAAGTCAAAATTAAACAAACTTGATTCATCGTCAGGACGCAACAGTAAATTATCGCGAGAAGACAACACGATTCGAGAATAAATTAGAATTAAATAAATTAAGAATTAAAAATAAATAATTCTCTTGAGCACGGTATTAATTTTAATAAAAATTACGATAAATAATCTTGACTTCTAGCGAATGATAAAGACTGATAAAGAACAAATTCGATTAATTTCAATCGAACAGCCGTCAAAGAATACATCCAAATTAATAGAAAATAAATAGTCCAAGTTGAATACAAAGTCAAAATTAAACAAACTTGATTCATCGTCAGGAGGCAACAGTAAATTATCGCGAGAAGACAACACGATTCGAGAATAAATTAGAATTAAATAAATTAAGAATTAAAAATAAATAATTCTCTTGAGCACGGTATTAATTTTAATAAAAATTACGATAAATAATCTTGACTTCTAGCGAATGATAAAGACTGATAAAGAACAAATTCGATTAATTTCAATCGACCAGCCGTCAAAGAATACATCCAAATTAATAGAAAATAAATAGTCCAAGTTGAATACAAAGTCAAAATTAAACAAACTTGATTCATCGTCAGGACGCAACAGTAAATTATCGCGAGAAGACAACACGATTCGAGAATAAATTAGAATTAAATAAATTAAGAATTAAAAATAAATAATTCTCTTGAGCACGGTATTAATTTTAATAAAAATTACGATAAATAATCTTGACTTCTAGCGAATGATAAAGACTGATAAAGAACAAATTCGATTAATTTCAATCGACCAGACGTCAAAAAATACATCCAAATTAATAGAAAATAAATAGTCCAAGTTGAATACAAAGTCAAAATTAAACAAACTTGATTCATCGTCAGGACGCAACAGTAAATTATCGCGAGAAGACAACACGATTCGAGAATAAATTAGAATTAAATAAATTAAGAATTAAAAATAAATAATTCTCTTGAGCACGGTATTAATTTTAATAAAAATTACGATAAATAATCTTGACTTCTAGCGAATGATAAAGACTGATAAAGAACAAATTCGATTAATTTCAATCGACCAGACGTCAAAAAATACATCCAAATTAATAGAAAATAAATAGTCCAAGTTGAATACAAAGTCAAAATTAAACAAACTTGATTCATCGTCAGGACGCAACAGTAAATTATCGCGAGAAGACAACACGATTCGAGAATAAATTAGAATTAAATAAATTAAAAATTAAAAATAAATGATTCTATTGAGCACGGTATTAATTTTAATAAAAATTACGATAAATAATCTTGACTTCTAGCGAATGATAAAGACTGATAAAGAACAAATTCGATTAATTTCAATCGACCAGCCGTCAAAGAATACATCCAAATTAATAGAAAATAAATAGTCCAAGTTGAATACAAAGTCAAAATTAAACAAACTTGATTCATCGTCAGGACGCAACAGTAAATTATCGCGAGAAGACAACACGATTCGAGAATAAATTAGAATTAAATAAATTAAGAATTAAAAATAAATAATTCTCTTGAGCACGGTATTAATTTTAATAAAAATTACGATAAATAATCTTGACTTCTAGCGAATGATAAAGACTGATAAAGAACAAATTCGATTAATTTCAATCGACCAGCCGTCAAAAAATACATCCAAATTAATAGAAAATAAATAGTCCAAGTTGAATACAAAGTCAAAATTAAACAAACTTGATTCATCGTCAGGACGTAACAGTAAATTATCGCGAGAAGACAACACGATTCGAGAATAAATTAGAATTAAATAAATTAAGAATTAAAAATAAATAATTCTCTTGAGCACGGTATTAATTTTAATAAAAATTACGATAAATAATCTTGACTTCTAGCGAATGATAAAGACTGATAAACAACAAATTCGATTAATTTCAATCGACCAGCCGTCAAAGAATACATCCAAATTAATAGAAAATAAATAGTCCAAGTTGAATACAAAGTCAAAATTAAACAAACTTGATTCATCGTCAGGACGCAACAGTAAATTATCGCGAGAAGACAACACGATTCGAGAATAAATTAGAATTAAATAAATTAAGAATTAAAAATAAATAATTCTCTTGAGCACGGTATTAATTTTAATAAAAATTACGATAAATAATCTTGACTTCTAGCGAATGATAAAGACTGATAAAGAACAAATTCGATTAATTTCAATCGACCAGCCGTCAAAGAATACATCCAAATTAATAGAAAATAAATAGTCCAAGTTGAATACAAAGTCAAAATTAAACAAACTTGATTCATCGTCAGGACGCAACAGTAAATTATCGCGAGAAGACAACACGATTCGAGAATAAATTAGAATTAAATAAATTAAGAATTAAAAATAAATAATTCTCTTGAGCACGGTATTAATTTTAATAAAAATTACGATAAATAATCTTGACTTCTAGCGAATGATAAAGACTGATAAAGAACAAATTCGATTAATTTCAATCGACCAGCCGTCAAAGAATACATCCAAATTAATAGAAAATAAATAGTCCAAGTTGAATACAAAGTCAAAATTAAACAAACTTGATTCATCGTCAGGACGCAACAGTAAATTATCGCGAGAAGACAACACGATTCGAGAATAAATTAGAATTAAATAAATTAAAAATTAAAAATAAATAATTCTATTGAGCACGGTATTAATTTTAATAAAAATTACGATAAATAATCTTGACTTCTAGCGAATGATAAAGACTGATAAAGAACAAATTCGATTAATTTCAATCGACCAGCCGTCAAAGAATACATCCAAATTAATAGAAAATAAATAGTCCAAGTTGAATACAAAGTCAAAATTAAACAAACTTGATTCATCGTCAGGACGCAACAGTAAATTATCGCGAGAAGACAACACGATTCGAGAATAAATTAGAATTAAATAAATTAAGAATTAAAAATAAATAATTCTCTTGAGCACGGTATTAATTTTAATAAAAATTACGATAAATAATCTTGACTTCTAGCGAATGATAAAGACTGATAAAGAACAAATTCGATTAATTTCAATCGAACAGCCGTCAAAGAATACATCCAAATTAATAGAAAATAAATAGTCCAAGTTGAATACAAAGTCAAAATTAAACAAACTTGATTCATCGTCAGGAGGCAACAGTAAATTATCGCGAGAAGACAACACGATTCGAGAATAAATTAGAATTAAATAAATTAAGAATTAAAAATAAATAATTCTCTTGAGCACGGTATTAATTTTAATAAAAATTACGATAAATAATCTTGACTTCTAGCGAATGATAAAGACTGATAAAGAACAAATTCGATTAATTTCAATCGACCAGCCGTCAAAGAATACATCCAAATTAATAGAAAATAAATAGTCCAAGTTGAATACAAAGTCAAAATTAAACAAACTTGATTCATCGTCAGGACGCAACAGTAAATTATCGCGAGAAGACAACACGATTCGAGAATAAATTAGAATTAAATAAATTAAGAATTAAAAATAAATAATTCTCTTGAGCACGGTATTAATTTTAATAAAAATTACGATAAATAATCTTGACTTCTAGCGAATGATAAAGACTGATAAAGAACAAATTCGATTAATTTCAATCGACCAGCCGTCAAAAAATACATCCAAATTAATAGAAAATAAATAGTCCAAGTTGAATACAAAGTCAAAATTAAACAAACTTGATTCATCGTCAGGACGCAACAGTAAATTATCGCGAGAAGACAACACGATTCGAGAATAAATTAGAATTAAATAAATTAAAAATTAAAAATAAATGATTCTATTGAGCACGGTATTAATTTTAATAAAAATTACGATAAATAATCTTGACTTCTAGCGAATGATAAAGACTGATAAAGAACAAATTCGATTAATTTCAATCGACCAGCCGTCAAAGAATACATCCAAATTAATAGAAAATAAATAGTCCAAGTTGAATACAAAGTCAAAATTAAACAAACTTGATTCATCGTCAGGACGCAACAGTAAATTATCGCGAGAAGACAACACGATTCGAGAATAAATTAGAATTAAATAAATTAAGAATTAAAAATAAATAATTCTCTTGAGCACGGTATTAATTTTAATAAAAATTACGATAAATAATCTTGACTTCTAGCGAATGATAAAGACTGATAAAGAACAAATTCGATTAATTTCAATCGACCAGCCGTCAAAAAATACATCCAAATTAATAGAAAATAAATAGTCCAAGTTGAATACAAAGTCAAAATTAAACAAACTTGATTCATCGTCAGGACGCAACAGTAAATTATCGCGAGAAGACAACACGATTCGAGAATAAATTAGAATTAAATAAATTAAAAATTAAAAATAAATAATTCTATTGAGCACGGTATTAATTTTAATAAAAATTACGATAAATAATCTTGACTTCTAGCGAATGATAAAGACTGATAAAGAACAAATTCGATTAATTTCAATCGACCAGCCGTCAAAGAATACATCCAAATTAATAGAAAATAAATAGTCCAAGTTGAATACAAAGTCAAAATTAAACAAACTTGATTCATCGTCAGGACGTAACAGTAAATTATCGCGAGAAGACAACACGATTCGAGAATAAATTAGAATTAAATAAATTAAGAATTAAAAATAAATAATTCTCTTGAGCACGGTATTAATTTTAATAAAAATTACGATAAATAATCTTGACTTCTAGCGAATGATAAAGACTGATAAACAACAAATTCGATTAATTTCAATCGACCAGCCGTCAAAGAATACATCCAAATTAATAGAAAATAAATAGTCCAAGTTGAATACAAAGTCAAAATTAAACAAACTTGATTCATCGTCAGGACGCAACAGTAAATTATCGCGAGAAGACAACACGATTCGAGAATAAATTAGAATTAAATAAATTAAGAATTAAAAATAAATAATTCTCTTGAGCACGGTATTAATTTTAATAAAAATTACGATAAATAATCTTGACTTCTAGCGAATGATAAAGACTGATAAAGAACAAATTCGATTAATTTCAATCGACCAGCCGTCAAAGAATACATCCAAATTAATAGAAAATAAATAGTCCAAGTTGAATACAAAGTCAAAATTAAACAAACTTGATTCATCGTCAGGACGCAACAGTAAATTATCGCGAGAAGACAACACGATTCGAGAATAAATTAGAATTAAATAAATTAAAAATTAAAAATAAATAATTCTATTGAGCACGGTATTAATTTTAATAAAAATTACGATAAATAATCTTGACTTCTAGCGAATGATAAAGACTGATAAAGAACAAATTCGATTAATTTCAATCGACCAGCCGTCAAAGAATACATCCAAATTAATAGAAAATAAATAGTCCAAGTTGAATACAAAGTCAAAATTAAACAAACTTGATTCATCGTCAGGACGCAACAGTAAATTATCGCGAGAAGACAACACGATTCGAGAATAAATTAGAATTAAATAAATTAAGAATTAAAAATAAATAATTCTCTTGAGCACGGTATTAATTTTAATAAAAATTACGATAAATAATCTTGACTTCTAGCGAATGATAAAGACTGATAAAGAACAAATTCGATTAATTTCAATCGAACAGCCGTCAAAGAATACATCCAAATTAATAGAAAATAAATAGTCCAAGTTGAATACAAAGTCAAAATTAAACAAACTTGATTCATCGTCAGGAGGCAACAGTAAATTATCGCGAGAAGACAACACGATTCGAGAATAAATTAGAATTAAATAAATTAAGAATTAAAAATAAATAATTCTCTTGAGCACGGTATTAATTTTAATAAAAATTACGATAAATAATCTTGACTTCTAGCGAATGATAAAGACTGATAAAGAACAAATTCGATTAATTTCAATCGACCAGCCGTCAAAGAATACATCCAAATTAATAGAAAATAAATAGTCCAAGTTGAATACAAAGTCAAAATTAAACAAACTTGATTCATCGTCAGGACGCAACAGTAAATTATCGCGAGAAGACAACACGATTCGAGAATAAATTAGAATTAAATAAATTAAGAATTAAAAATAAATAATTCTCTTGAGCACGGTATTAATTTTAATAAAAATTACTATAAATAATCTTGACTTCTAGCGAATGATAAAGACTGATAAAGAACAAATTCGATTAATTTCAATCGACCAGCCGTCAAAGAATACATCCAAATTAATAGAAAATAAATAGTCCAAGTTGAATACAAAGTCAAAATTAAACAAACTTGATTCATCGTCAGGACGCAACAGTAAATTATCGCGAGAAGACAACACGATTCGAGAATAAATTAGAATTAAATAAATTAAAAATTAAAAATAAATAATTCTATTGAGCACGGTATTAATTTTAATAAAAATTACGATAAATAATCTTGACTTCTAGCGAATGATAAAGACTGATAAAGAACAAATTCGATTAATTTCAATCGACCAGCCGTCAAAGAATACATCCAAATTAATAGAAAATAAATAGTCCAAGTTGAATACAAAGTCAAAATTAAACAAACTTGATTCATCGTCAGGACGCAACAGTAAATTATCGCGAGAAGACAACACGATTCGAGAATAAATTAGAATTAAATAAATTAAAAATTAAAAATAAATAATTCTATTGAGCACGGTATTAATTTTAATAAAAATTACGACAAATAATCTTGACTTCTAGCGAATGATAAAGACTGATAAAGAACAAATTCGATTAATTTCAATCGACCAGCCGTCAAAGAATACATCCAAATTAATAGAAAATAAATAGTCCAAGTTGAATACAAAGTCAAAATTAAACAAACTTGATTCATCGTCAGGACGCAACAGTAAATTATCGCGAGAAGACAACACGATTCGAGAATAAATTAGAATTAAATAAATTAAGAATTAAAAATAAATAATTCTCTTGAGCACGGTATTAATTTTAATAAAAATTACGATAAATAATCTTGACTTCTAGCGAATGATAAAGACTGATAAAGAACAAATTCGATTAATTTCAATCGACCAGCCGTCAAAGAATACATCCAAATTAATAGAAAATAAATAGTCCAAGTTGAATACAAAGTCAAAATTAAACAAACTTGATTCATCGTCAGGACGCAACAGTAAATTATCGCGAGAAGACAACACGATTCGAGAATAAATTAGAATTAAATAAATTAAAAATTAAAAATAAATAATTCTATTGAGCACGGTATTAATTTTAATAAAAATTACGATAAATAATCTTGACTTCTAGCGAATGATAAAGACTGATAAAGAACAAATTCGATTAATTTCAATCGACCAGCCGTCAAAGAATACATCCAAATTAATAGAAAATAAATAGTCCAAGTTGAATACAAAGTCAAAATTAAACAAACTTGATTCATCGTCAGGACGCAACAGTAAATTATCGCGAGAAGACAACACGATTCGAGAATAAATTAGAATTAAATAAATTAAGAATTAAAAATAAATAATTCTCTTGAGCACGGTATTAATTTTAATAAAAATTACGATAAATAATCTTGACTTCTAGCGAATGATAAAGACTGATAAAGAACAAATTCGATTAATTTCAATCGACCAGCCGTCAAAAAATACATCCAAATTAATAGAAAATAAATAGTCCAAGTTGAATACAAAGTCAAAATTAAACAAACTTGATTCATCGTCAGGACGCAACAGTAAATTATCGCGAGAAGACAACACGATTCGAGAATAAATTAGAATTAAATAAATTAAAAATTAAAAATAAATAATTCTATTGAGCACGGTATTAATTTTAATAAAAATTACGATAAATAATCTTGACTTCTAGCGAATGATAAAGACTGATAAAGAACAAATTCGATTAATTTCAATCGACCAGCCGTCAAAGAATACATCCAAATTAATAGAAAATAAATAGTCCAAGTTGAATACAAAGTCAAAATTAAACAAACTTGATTCATCGTCAGGACGCAACAGTAAATTATCGCGAGAAGACAACACGATTCGAGAATAAATTAGAATTAAATAAATTAAAAATTAAAAATAAATAATTCTATTGAGCACGGTATTAATTTTAATAAAAATTACGATAAATAATCTTGACTTCTAGCGAATGATAAAGACTGATAAAGAACAAATTCGATTAATTTCAATCGACCAGCCGTCAAAGAATACATCCAAATTAATAGAAAATAAATAGTCCAAGTTGAATACAAAGTCAAAATTAAACAAACTTGATTCATCGTCAGGACGCAACAGTAAATTATCGCGAGAAGACAACACGATTCGAGAATAAATTAGAATTAAATAAATTAAAAATTAAAAATAAATAATTCTATTGAGCACGGTATTAATTTTAATAAAAATTACGATAAATAATCTTGACTTCTAGCGAATGATAAAGACTGATAAAGAACAAATTCGATTAATTTCAATCGACCAGCCGTCAAAGAATACATCCAAATTAATAGAAAATAAATAGTCCAAGTTGAATACAAAGTCAAAATTAAACAAACTTGATTCATCGTCAGGACGCAACAGTAAATTATCGCGAGAAGACAACACGATTCGAGAATAAATTAGAATTAAATAAATTAAGAATTAAAAATAAATAATTCTCTTGAGCACGGTATTAATTTTAATAAAAATTACGATAAATAATCTTGACTTCTAGCGAATGATAAAGACTGATAAAGAACAAATTCGATTAATTTCAATCGACCAGCCGTCAAAAAATACATCCAAATTAATAGAAAATAAATAGTCCAAGTTGAATACAAAGTCAAAATTAAACAAACTTGATTCATCGTCAGGACGCAACAGTAAATTATCGCGAGAAGACAACACGATTCGAGAATAAATTAGAATTAAATAAATTAAGAATTAAAAATAAATAATTCTCTTGAGCACGGTATTAATTTTAATAAAAATTACGATAAATAATCTTGACTTCTAGCGAATGATAAAGACTGATAAAGAACAAATTCGATTAATTTCAATCGACCAGCCGTCAAAAAATACATCCAAATTAATAGAAAATAAATAGTCCAAGTTGAATACAAAGTCAAAATTAAACAAACTTGATTCATCGTCAGGACGCAACAGTAAATTATCGCGAGAAGACAACACGATTCGAGAATAAATTAGAATTAAATAAATTAAGAATTAAAAATAAATAATTCTCTTGAGCACGGTATTAATTTTAATAAAAATTACGATAAATAATCTTGACTTCTAGCGAATGATAAAGACTGATAAAGAACAAATTCGATTAATTTCAATCGACCAGCCGTCAAAGAATACATCCAAATTAATAGAAAATAAATAGTCCAAGTTGAATACAAAGTCAAAATTAAACAAACTTGATTCATCGTCAGGACGCAACAGTAAATTATCGCGAGAAGACAACACGATTCGAGAATAAATTAGAATTAAATAAATTAAAAATTAAAAATAAATAATTCTATTGAGCACGGTATTAATTTTAATAAAAATTACGATAAATAATCTTGACTTCTAGCGAATGATAAAGACTGATAAAGAACAAATTCGATTAATTTCAATCGACCAGCCGTCAAAGAATACATCCAAATTAATAGAAAATAAATAGTCCAAGTTGAATACAAAGTCAAAATTAAACAAACTTGATTCATCGTCAGGACGCAACAGTAAATTATCGCGAGAAGACAACACGATTCGAGAATAAATTAGAATTAAATAAATTAAGAATTAAAAATAAATAATTCTCTTGAGCACGGTATTAATTTTAATAAAAATTACGATAAATAATCTTGACTTCTAGCGAATGATAAAGACTGATAAAGAACAAATTCGATTAATTTCAATCGACCAGCCGTCAAAAAATACATCCAAATTAATAGAAAATAAATAGTACAAGTTGAATACAAAGTCAAAATTAAACAAACTTGATTCATCGTCAGGACGCAACAGTAAATTATCGCGAGAAGACAACACGATTCGAGAATAAATTAGAATTAAAAATAAATAATTCTCTTGAGCACGGTATTAATTTTAATAAAAATTACGATAAATAATCTTGACTTCTAGCGAATGATAAAGACTGATAAAGAACAAATTCGATTAATTTCAATCGACCAGCCGTCAAAGAATACATCCAAATTAATAGAAAATAAATAGTCCAAGTTGAATACAAAGTCAAAATTAAACAAACTTGATTCATCGTCAGGACGCAACAGTAAATTATCGCGAGAAGACAACACGATTCGAGAATAAATTAGAATTAAATAAATTAAGAATTAAAAATAAATAATTCTCTTGAGCACGGTATTAATTTTAATAAAAATTACGATAAATAATCATGACTTCTAGCGAATGATAAAGACTGATAAAGAACAAATTCGATTAATTTCAATCGACCAGCCGTCAAAAAATACATCCAAATTAATAGAAAATAAATAGTCCAAGTTGAATACAAAGTCAAAATTAAACAAACTTGATTCATCGTCAGGACGCAACAGTAAATTATCGCGAGAAGACAACACGATTCGAGAATAAATTAGAATTAAATAAATTAAGAATTAAAAATAAATAATTCTCTTGAGCACGGTATTAATTTTAATAAAAATTACGATAAATAATCTTGACTTCTAGCGAATGATAAAGACTGATAAAGAACAAATTCGATTAATTTCAATCGACCAGCCGTCAAAAAATACATCCAAATTAATAGAAAATAAATAGTCCAAGTTGAATACAAAGTCAAAATTAAACAAACTTGATTCATCGTCAGGACGCAACAGTAAATTATCGCGAGAAGACAACACGATTCGAGAATAAATTAGAATTAAATAAATTAAGAATTAAAAATAAATAATTCTCTTGAGCACGGTATTAATTTTAATAAAAATTACGATAAATAATCTTGACTTCTAGCGAATGATAAAGACTGATAAAGAACAAATTCGATTAATTTCAATCGACCAGCCGTCAAAAAATACATCCAAATTAATAGAAAATAAATAGTCCAAGTTGAATACAAAGTCAAAATTAAACAAACTTGATTCATCGTCAGGACGCAACAGTAAATTATCGCGAGAAGACAACACGATTCGAGAATAAATTAGAATTAAATAAATTAAGAATTAAAAATAAATAATTCTCTTGAGCACGGTATTAATTTTAATAAAAATTACGATAAATAATCTTGACTTCTAGCGAATGATAAAGACTGATAAAGAACAAATTCGATTAATTTCAATCGAACAGCCGTCAAAGAATACATCCAAATTAATAGAAAATAAATAGTCCAAGTTGAATACAAAGTCAAAATTAAACAAACTTGATTCATCGTCAGGACGCAACAGTAAATTATCGCGAGAAGACAACACGATTCGAGAATAAATTAGAATTAAATAAATTAAGAATTAAAAATAAATAATTCTCTTGAGCACGGTATTAATTTTAATAAAAATTACGATAAATAATCTTGACTTCTAGCGAATGATAAAGACTGATAAAGAACAAATTCGATTAATTTCAATCGACCAGCCGTCAAAAAATACATCCAAATTAATAGAAAATAAATAGTCCAAGTTGAATACAAAGTCAAAATTAAACAAACTTGATTCATCGTCAGGACGCAACAGTAAATTATCGCGAGAAGACAACACGATTCGAGAATAAATTAGAATTAAATAAATTAAGAATTAAAAATAAATAATTCTCTTGAGCACGGTATTAATTTTAATAAAAATTACGATAAATAATCTTGACTTCTAGCGAATGATAAAGACTGATAAAGAACAAATTCGATTAATTTCAATCGACTAGACGTCAAAAAATACATCCAAATTAATAGAAAATAAATAGTCCAAGTTGAATACAAAGTCAAAATTAAACAAACTTGATTCATCGTCAGGACGCAACAGTAAATTATCGCGAGAAGACAACACGATTCGAGAATAAATTAGAATTAAATAAATTAAGAATTAAAAATAAATAATTCTCTTGAGCACGGTATTAATTTTAATAAAAATTACGATAAATAATCATGACTTCTAGCGAATGATAAAGACTGATAAAGAACAAATTCGATTAATTTCAATCGACCAGCCGTCAAAAAATACATCCAAATTAATAGAAAATAAATAGTCCAAGTTGAATACAAAGTCAAAATTAAACAAACTTGATTCATCGTCAGGACGCAACAGTAAATTATCGCGAGAAGACAACACGATTCGAGAATAAATTAGAATTAAATAAATTAAGAATTAAAAATAAATAATTCTCTTGAGCACGGTATTAATTTTAATAAAAATTACGATAAATAATCTTGACTTCTAGCGAATGATAAAGACTGATAAAGAACAAATTCGATTAATTTCAATCGACCAGCCGTCAAAAAATACATCCAAATTAATAGAAAATAAATAGTCCAAGTTGAATACAAAGTCAAAATTAAACAAACTTGATTCATCGTCAGGACGCAACAGTAAATTATCGCGAGAAGACAACACGATTCGAGAATAAATTAGAATTAAATAAATTAAGAATTAAAAATAAATAATTCTCTTGAGCACGGTATTAATTTTAATAAAAATTACGATAAATAATCTTGACTTCTAGCGAATGATAAAGACTGATAAAGAACAAATTCGATTAATTTCAATCGACCAGCCGTCAAAAAATACATCCAAATTAATAGAAAATAAATAGTCCAAGTTGAATACAAAGTCAAAATTAAACAAACTTGATTCATCGTCAGGACGCAACAGTAAATTATCGCGAGAAGACAACACGATTCGAGAATAAATTAGAATTAAATAAATTAAGAATTAAAAATAAATAATTCTCTTGAGCACGGTATTAATTTTAATAAAAATTACGATAAATAATCTTGACTTCTAGCGAATGATAAAGACTGATAAAGAACAAATTCGATTAATTTCAATCGACCAGCCGTCAAAGAATACATCCAAATTAATAGAAAATAAATAGTCCAAGTTGAATACAAAGTCAAAATTAAACAAACTTGATTCATCGTCAGGACGCAACAGTAAATTATCGCGAGAAGACAACACGATTCGAGAATAAATTAGAATTAAATAAATTAAGAATTAAAAATAAATAATTCTCTTGAGCACGGTATTAATTTTAATAAAAATTACGATAAATAATCTTGACTTCTAGCGAATGATAAAGACTGATAAAGAACAAATTCGATTAATTTCAATCGACCAGCCGTCAAAGAATACATCCAAATTAATAGAAAATAAATAGTCCAAGTTGAATACAAAGTCAAAATTAAACAAACTTGATTCATCGTCAGGACGCAACAGTAAATTATCGCGAGAAGACAACACGATTCGAGAATAAATTAGAATTAAATAAATTAAGAATTAAAAATAAATAATTCTCTTGAGCACGGTATTAATTTTAATAAAAATTACGATAAATAATCTTGACTTCTAGCGAATGATAAAGACTGATAAAGAACAAATTCGATTAATTTCAATCGACCAGCCGTCAAAAAATACATCCAAATTAATAGAAAATAAATAGTCCAAGTTGAATACAAAGTCAAAATTAAACAAACTTGATTCATCGTCAGGACGCAACAGTAAATTATCGCGAGAAGACAACACGATTCGAGAATAAATTAGAATTAAATAAATTAAGAATTAAAAATAAATAATTCTCTTGAGCACGGTATTAATTTTAATAAAAATTACGATAAATAATCTTGACTTCTAGCGAATGATAAAGACTGATAAAGAACAAATTCGATTAATTTCAATCGACCAGCCGTCAAAAAATACATCCAAATTAATAGAAAATAAATAGTCCAAGTTGAATACAAAGTCAAAATTAAACAAACTTGATTCATCGTCAGGACGCAACAGTAAATTATCGCGAGAAGACAACACGATTCGAGAATAAATTAGAATTAAATAAATTAAGAATTAAAAATAAATAATTCTCTTGAGCACGGTATTAATTTTAATAAAAATTACGATAAATAATCTTGACTTCTAGCGAATGATAAAGACTGATAAAGAACAAATTCGATTAATTTCAATCGACCAGCCGTCAAAGAATACATCCAAATTAATAGAAAATAAATAGTCCAAGTTGAATACAAAGTCAAAATTAAACAAACTTGATTCATCGTCAGGACGCAACAGTAAATTATCGCGAGAAGACAACACGATTCGAGAATAAATTAGAATTAAATAAATTAAAAATTAAAAATAAATAATGCTACTGAGCACGGTATTAATTTTAATAAAAATTACGATAAATAATCTTGACTTCTAGCGAATGATAAAGACTGATAAAGAACAAATTCGATTAATTTCAATCGACCAGCCGTCAAAGAATACATCCAAATTAATAGAAAATAAATAGTCCAAGTTGAATACAAAGTCAAAATTAAACAAACTTGATTCATCGTCAGGACGCAACAGTAAATTATCGCGAGAAGACAACACGATTCGAGAATAAATTAGAATTAAATAAATTAAGAATTAAAAATAAATAATTCTCTTGAGCACGGTATTAATTTTAATAAAAATTACGATAAATAATCTTGACTTCTAGCGAATGATAAAGACTGATAAAGAACAAATTCGATTAATTTCAATCGACCAGCCGTCAAAAAATACATCCAAATTAATAGAAAATAAATAGTACAAGTTGAATACAAAGTCAAAATTAAACAAACTTGATTCATCGTCAGGACGCAACAGTAAATTATCGCGAGAAGACAACACGATTCGAGAATAAATTAGAATTAAAAATAAATAATTCTCTTGAGCACGGTATTAATTTTAATAAAAATTACGATAAATAATCTTGACTTCTAGCGAATGATAAAGACTGATAAAGAACAAATTCGATTAATTTCAATCGACCAGCCGTCAAAGAATACATCCAAATTAATAGAAAATAAATAGTCCAAGTTGAATACAAAGTCAAAATTAAACAAACTTGATTCATCGTCAGGACGCAACAGTAAATTATCGCGAGAAGACAACACGATTCGAGAATAAATTAGAATTAAATAAATTAAGAATTAAAAATAAATAATTCTCTTGAGCACGGTATTAATTTTAATAAAAATTACGATAAATAATCATGACTTCTAGCGAATGATAAAGACTGATAAAGAACAAATTCGATTAATTTCAATCGACCAGCCGTCAAAAAATACATCCAAATTAATAGAAAATAAATAGTCCAAGTTGAATACAAAGTCAAAATTAAACAAACTTGATTCATCGTCAGGACGCAACAGTAAATTATCGCGAGAAGACAACACGATTCGAGAATAAATTAGAATTAAATAAATTAAGAATTAAAAATAAATAATTCTCTTGAGCACGGTATTAATTTTAATAAAAATTACGATAAATAATCTTGACTTCTAGCGAATGATAAAGACTGATAAAGAACAAATTCGATTAATTTCAATCGACCAGCCGTCAAAGAATACATCCAAATTAATAGAAAATAAATAGTCCAAGTTGAATACAAAGTCAAAATTAAACAAACTTGATTCATCGTCAGGACGCAACAGTAAATTATCGCGAGAAGACAACACGATTCGAGAATAAATTAGAATTAAATAAATTAAGAATTAAAAATAAATAATTCTCTTGAGCACGGTATTAATTTTAATAAAAATTACGATAAATAATCTTGACTTCTAGCGAATGATAAAGACTGATAAAGAACAAATTCGATTAATTTCAATCGACCAGCCGTCAAAAAATACATCCAAATTAATAGAAAATAAATAGTCCAAGTTGAATACAAAGTCAAAATTAAACAAACTTGATTCATCGTCAGGACGCAACAGTAAATTATCGCGAGAAGACAACACGATTCGAGAATAAATTAGAATTAAATAAATTAAGAATTAAAAATAAATAATTCTCTTGAGCACGGTATTAATTTTAATAAAAATTACGATAAATAATCTTGACTTCTAGCGAATGATAAAGACTGATAAAGAACAAATTCGATTAATTTCAATCGAACAGCCGTCAAAGAATACATCCAAATTAATAGAAAATAAATAGTCCAAGTTGAATACAAAGTCAAAATTAAACAAACTTGATTCATCGTCAGGACGCAACAGTAAATTATCGCGAGAAGACAACACGATTCGAGAATAAATTAGAATTAAATAAATTAAGAATTAAAAATAAATAATTCTCTTGAGCACGGTATTAATTTTAATAAAAATTACGATAAATAATCTTGACTTCTAGCGAATGATAAAGACTGATAAAGAACAAATTCGATTAATTTCAATCGACCAGCCGTCAAAAAATACATCCAAATTAATAGAAAATAAATAGTCCAAGTTGAATACAAAGTCAAAATTAAACAAACTTGATTCATCGTCAGGACGCAACAGTAAATTATCGCGAGAAGACAACACGATTCGAGAATAAATTAGAATTAAATAAATTAAGAATTAAAAATAAATAATTCTCTTGAGCACGGTATTAATTTTAATAAAAATTACGATAAATAATCTTGACTTCTAGCGAATGATAAAGACTGATAAAGAACAAATTCGATTAATTTCAATCGACTAGACGTCAAAAAATACATCCAAATTAATAGAAAATAAATAGTCCAAGTTGAATACAAAGTCAAAATTAAACAAACTTGATTCATCGTCAGGACGCAACAGTAAATTATCGCGAGAAGACAACACGATTCGAGAATAAATTAGAATTAAATAAATTAAGAATTAAAAATAAATAATTCTCTTGAGCACGGTATTAATTTTAATAAAAATTACGATAAATAATCTTGACTTCTAGCGAATGATAAAGACTGATAAAGAACAAATTCGATTAATTTCAATCGACCAGCCGTCAAAAAATACATCCAAATTAATAGAAAATAAATAGTCCAAGTTGAATACAAAGTCAAAATTAAACAAACTTGATTCATCGTCAGGACGCAACAGTAAATTATCGCGAGAAGACAACACGATTCGAGAATAAATTAGAATTAAATAAATTAAGAATTAAAAATAAATAATTCTCTTGAGCACGGTATTAATTTTAATAAAAATTACGATAAATAATCTTGACTTCTAGCGAATGATAAAGACTGATAAAGAACAAATTCGATTAATTTCAATCGACCAGCCGTCAAAGAATACATCCAAATTAATAGAAAATAAATAGTCCAAGTTGAATACAAAGTCAAAATTAAACAAACTTGATTCATCGTCAGGACGCAACAGTAAATTATCGCGAGAAGACAACACGATTCGAGAATAAATTAGAATTAAATAAATTAAGAATTAAAAATAAATAATTCTCTTGAGCACGGTATTAATTTTAATAAAAATTACGATAAATAATCTTGACTTCTAGCGAATGATAAAAACTGATAAAGAACAAATTCGATTAATTTCAATCGAACAGCCGTCAAAGAATACATCCAAATTAATAGAAAATAAATAGTCCAAGTTGAATACAAAGTCAAAATTAAACAAACTTGATTCATCGTCAGGACGCAACAGTAAATTATCGCGAGAAGACAACACGATTCGAGAATAAATTAGAATTAAATAAATTAAGAATTAAAAATAAATAATTCTCTTGAGCACGGTATTAATTTTAATAAAAATTACGATAAATAATCTTGACTTCTAGCGAATGATAAAGACTGATAAAGAACAAATTCGATTAATTTCAATCGACTAGACGTCAAAAAATACATCCAAATTAATAGAAAATAAATAGTCCAAGTTGAATACAAAGTCAAAATTAAACAAACTTGATTCATCGTCAGGACGCAACAGTAAATTATCGCGAGAAGACAACACGATTCGAGAATAAATTAGAATTAAATAAATTAAGAATTAAAAATAAATAATTCTCTTGAGCACGGTATTAATTTTAATAAAAATTACGATAAATAATCTTGACTTCTAGCGAATGATAAAGACTGATAAAGAACAAATTCGATTAATTTCAATCGACCAGCCGTCAAAAAATACATCCAAATTAATAGAAAATAAATAGTCCAAGTTGAATACAAAGTCAAAATTAAACAAACTTGATTCATCGTCAGGACGCAACAGTAAATTATCGCGAGAAGACAACACGATTCGAGAATAAATTAGAATTAAATAAATTAAGAATTAAAAATAAATAATTCTCTTGAGCACGGTATTAATTTTAATAAAAATTACGATAAATAATCTTGACTTCTAGCGAATGATAAAGACTGATAAAGAACAAATTCGATTAATTTCAATCGACCAGCCGTCAAAAAATACATCCAAATTAATAGAAAATAAATAGTCCAAGTTGAATACAAAGTCAAAATTAAACAAACTTGATTCATCGTCAGGACGCAACAGAAAATTATCGCGAGAAGACAACACGATTCGAGAATAAATTAGAATTAAATAAATTAAGAATTAAAAATAAATAATTCTCTTGAGCACGGTATTAATTTTAATAAAAATTACGATAAATAATCTTGACTTCTAGCGAATGATAAAGACTGATAAAGAACAAATTCGATTAATTTCAATCGACCAGCCGTCAAAGAATACATCCAAATTAATAGAAAATAAATAGTCCAAGTTGAATACAAAGTCAAAATTAAACAAACTTGATTCATCGTCAGGACGCAACAGTAAATTATCGCGAGAAGACAACACGATTCGAGAATAAATTAGAATTAAATAAATTAAGAATTAAAAATAAATAATTCTCTTGAGCACGGTATTAATTTTAATAAAAATTACGATAAATAATCTTGACTTCTAGCGAATGATAAAGACTGATAAAGAACAAATTCGATTAATTTCAATCGAACAGCCGTCAAAGAATACATCCAAATTAATAGAAAATAAATAGTCCAAGTTGAATACAAAGTCAAAATTAAACAAACTTGATTCATCGTCAGGACGCAACAGTAAATTATCGCGAGAAGACAACACGATTCGAGAATAAATTAGAATTAAATAAATTAAGAATTAAAAATAAATAATTCTCTTGAGCACGGTATTAATTTTAATAAAAATTACGATAAATAATCTTGACTTCTAGCGAATGATAAAGACTGATAAAGAACAAATTCGATTAATTTCAATCGACCAGCCGTCAAAAAATACATCCAAATTAATAGAAAATAAATAGTCCAAGTTGAATACAAAGTCAAAATTAAACAAACTTGATTCATCGTCAGGACGCAACAGTAAATTATCGCGAGAAGACAACACGATTCGAGAATAAATTAGAATTAAATAAATTAAAAATTAAAAATAAATAATTCTATTGAGCACGGTATTAATTTTAATAAAAATTACGATAAATAATCTTGACTTCTAGCGAATGATAAAGACTGATAAAGAACAAATTCGATTAATTTCAATCGAACAGCCGTCAAAGAATACATCCAAATTAATAGAAAATAAATAGTCCAAGTTGAATACAAAGTCAAAATTAAACAAACTTGATTCATCGTCAGGACGCAACAGTAAATTATCGCGAGAAGACAACACGATTCGAGAATAAATTAGAATTAAATAAATTAAGAATTAAAAATAAATAATTCTCTTGAGCACGGTATTAATTTTAATAAAAATTACGATAAATAATCTTGACTTCTAGCGAATGATAAAGACTGATAAAGAACAAATTCGATTAATTTCAATCGAACAGCCGTCAAAGAATACATCCAAATTAATAGAAAATAAATAGTCCAAGTTGAATACAAAGTCAAAATTAAACAAACTTGATTCATCGTCAGGACGCAACAGTAAATTATCGCGAGAAGACAACACGATTCGAGAATAAATTAGAATTAAATAAATTAAGAATTAAAAATAAATAATTCTCTTGAGCACGGTATTAATTTTAATAAAAATTACGATAAATAATCTTGACTTCTAGCGAATGATAAAGACTGATAAAGAACAAATTCGATTAATTTCAATCGAACAGCCGTCAAAGAATACATCCAAATTAATAGAAAATAAATAGTCCAAGTTGAATACAAAGTCAAAATTAAACAAACTTGATTCATCGTCAGGACGCAACAGTAAATTATCGCGAGAAGACAACACGATTCGAGAATAAATTAGAATTAAATAAATTAAGAATTAAAAATAAATAATTCTCTTGAGCACGGTATTAATTTTAATAAAAATTACGATAAATAATCTTGACTTCTAGCGAATGATAAAGACTGATAAAGAACAAATTCGATTAATTTCAATCGACCAGCCGTCAAAAAATACATCCAAATTAATAGAAAATAAATAGTCCAAGTTGAATACAAAGTCAAAATTAAACAAACTTGATTCATCGTCAGGACGCAACAGTAAATTATCGCGAGAAGACAACACGATTCGAGAATAAATTAGAATTAAATAAATTAAAAATTAAAAATAAATAATTCTATTGAGCACGGTATTAATTTTAATAAAAATTACGATAAATAATCTTGACTTCTAGCGAATGATAAAGACTGATAAAGAACAAATTCGATTAATTTCAATCGAACAGCCGTCAAAGAATACATCCAAATTAATAGAAAATAAATAGTCCAAGTTGAATACAAAGTCAAAATTAAACAAACTTGATTCATCGTCAGGACGCAACAGTAAATTATCGCGAGAAGACAACACGATTCGAGAATAAATTAGAATTAAATAAATTAAGAATTAAAAATAAATAATTCTCTTGAGCACGGTATTAATTTTAATAAAAATTACGATAAATAATCTTGACTTCTAGCGAATGATAAAGACTGATAAAGAACAAATTCGATTAATTTCAATCGAACAGCCGTCAAAGAATACATCCAAATTAATAGAAAATAAATAGTCCAAGTTGAATACAAAGTCAAAATTAAACAAACTTGATTCATCGTCAGGACGCAACAGTAAATTATCGCGAGAAGACAACACGATTCGAGAATAAATTAGAATTAAATAAATTAAGAATTAAAAATAAATAATTCTCTTGAGCACGGTATTAATTTTAATAAAAATTACGATAAATAATCTTGACTTCTAGCGAATGATAAAGACTGATAAAGAACAAATTCGATTAATTTCAATCGACCAGCCGTCAAAAAATACATCCAAATTAATAGAAAATAAATAGTCCAAGTTGAATACAAAGTCAAAATTAAACAAACTTGATTCATCGTCAGGACGCAACAGTAAATTATCGCGAGAAGACAACACGATTCGAGAATAAATTAGAATTAAATAAATTAAGAATTAAAAATAAATAATTCTCTTGAGCACGGTATTAATTTTAATAAAAATTACGATAAATAATCTTGACTTCTAGCGAATGATAAAGACTGATAAAGAACAAATTCGATTAATTTCAATCGACCAGCCGTCAAAAAATACATCCAAATTAATAGAAAATAAATAGTCCAAGTTGAATACAAAGTCAAAATTAAACAAACTTGATTCATCGTCAGGACGCAACAGTAAATTATCGCGAGAAGACAACACGATTCGAGAATAAATTAGAATTAAATAAATTAAGAATTAAAAATAAATAATTCTCTTGAGCACGGTATTAATTTTAATAAAAATTACGATAAATAATCTTGACTTCTAGCGAATGATAAAGACTGATAAAGAACAAATTCGATTAATTTCAATCGACCAGCCGTCAAAGAATACATCCAAATTAATAGAAAATAAATAGTCCAAGTTGAATACAAAGTCAAAATTAAACAAACTTGATTCATCGTCAGGACGCAACAGTAAATTATCGCGAGAAGACAACACGATTCGAGAATAAATTAGAATTAAATAAATTAAGAATTAAAAATAAATAATTCTCTTGAGCACGGTATTAATTTTAATAAAAATTACGATAAATAATCTTGACTTCTAGCGAATGATAAAGACTGATAAAGAACAAATTCGATTAATTTCAATCGACTAGACGTCAAAAAATACATCCAAATTAATAGAAAATAAATAGTCCAAGTTGAATACAAAGTCAAAATTAAACAAACTTGATTCATCGTCAGGACGCAACAGTAAATTATCGCGAGAAGACAACACGATTCGAGAATAAATTAGAATTAAATAAATTAAGAATTAAAAATAAATAATTCTCTTGAGCACGGTATTAATTTTAATAAAAATTACGATAAATAATCTTGACTTCTAGCGAATGATAAAGACTGATAAAGAACAAATTCGATTAATTTCAATCGACCAGCCGTCAAAGAATACATCCAAATTAATAGAAAATAAATAGTCCAAGTTGAATACAAAGTCAAAATTAAACAAACTTGATTCATCGTCAGGACGCAACAGTAAATTATCGCGAGAAGACAACACGATTCGAGAATAAATTAGAATTAAATAAATTAAAAATTAAAAATAAATAATTCTATTGAGCACGGTATTAATTTTAATAAAAATTACGATAAATAATTTTGACTTCTAGCGAATGATAAAGACTGATAAAGAACAAATTCGATTAATTTCAATCGAACAGCCGTCAAAGAATACATCCAAATTAATAGAAAATAAATAGTCCAAGTTGAATACAAAGTCAAAATTAAACAAACTTGATTCATCGTCAGGACGCAACAGTAAATTATCGCGAGAAGACAACACGATTCGAGAATAAATTAGAATTAAATAAATTAAGAATTAAAAATAAATAATTCTCTTGAGCACGGTATTAATTTTAATAAAAATTACGATAAATAATCTTGACTTCTAGCGAATGATAAAGACTGATAAAGAACAAATTCGATTAATTTCAATCGAACAGCCGTCAAAGAATACATCCAAATTAATAGAAAATAAATAGTCCAAGTTGAATACAAAGTCAAAATTAAACAAACTTGATTCATCGTCAGGACGCAACAGTAAATTATCGCGAGAAGACAACACGATTCGAGAATAAATTAGAATTAAATAAATTAAGAATTAAAAATAAATAATTCTCTTGAGCACGGTATTAATTTTAATAAAAATTACGATAAATAATCTTGACTTCTAGCGAATGATAAAGACTGATAAAGAACAAATTCGATTAATTTCAATCGAACAGCCGTCAAAGAATACATCCAAATTAATAGAAAATAAATAGTCCAAGTTGAATACAAAGTCAAAATTAAACAAACTTGATTCATCGTCAGGACGCAACAGTAAATTATCGCGAGAAGACAACACGATTCGAGAATAAATTAGAATTAAATAAATTAAGAATTAAAAATAAATAATTCTCTTGAGCACGGTATTAATTTTAATAAAAATTACGATAAATAATCTTGACTTCTAGCGAATGATAAAGACTGATAAAGAACAAATTCGATTAATTTCAATCGAACAGCCGTCAAAGAATACATCCAAATTAATAGAAAATAAATAGTCCAAGTTGAATACAAAGTCAAAATTAAACAAACTTGATTCATCGTCAGGACGCAACAGTAAATTATCGCGAGAAGACAACACGATTCGAGAATAAATTAGAATTAAATAAATTAAGAATTAAAAATAAATAATTCTATTGAGCACGGTATTAATTTTAATAAAAATTACGATAAATAATCTTGACTTCTAGCGAATGATAAAGACTGATAAAGAACAAATTCGATTAATTTCAATCGACCAGCCGTCAAAAAATACATCCAAATTAATAGAAAATAAATAGTCCAAGTTGAATACAAAGTCAAAATTAAACAAACTTGATTCATCGTCAGGACGCAACAGTAAATTATCGCGAGAAGACAACACGATTCGAGAATAAATTAGAATTAAATAAATTAAAAATTAAAAATAAATAATTCTATTGAGCACGGTATTAATTTTAATAAAAATTACGATAAATAATCTTGACTTCTAGCGAATGATAAAGACTGATAAAGAACAAATTCGATTAATTTCAATCGACCAGCCGTCAAAGAATACATCCAAATTAATAGAAAATAAATAGTCCAAGTTGAATACAAAGTCAAAATTAAACAAACTTGATTCATCGTCAGGACGCAACAGTAAATTATCGCGAGAAGACAACACGATTCGAGAATAAATTAGAATTAAATAAATTAAGAATTAAAAATAAATAATTCTCTTGAGCACGGTATTAATTTTAATAAAAATTACGATAAATAATCTTGACTTCTAGCGAATGATAAAGACTGATAAAGAACAAATTCGATTAATTTCAATCGACTAGACGTCAAAAAATACATCCAAATTAATAGAAAATAAATAGTCCAAGTTGAATACAAAGTCAAAATTAAACAAACTTGATTCATCGTCAGGACGCAACAGTAAATTATCGCGAGAAGACAACACGATTCGAGAATAAATTAGAATTAAATAAATTAAGAATTAAAAATAAATAATTCTCTTGAGCACGGTATTAATTTTAATAAAAATTACGATAAATAATCTTGACTTCTAGCGAATGATAAAGACTGATAAAGAACAAATTCGATTAATTTCAATCGACCAGCCGTCAAAAAATACATCCAAATTAATAGAAAATAAATAGTCCAAGTTGAATACAAAGTCAAAATTAAACAAACTTGATTCATCGTCAGGACGCAACAGTAAATTATCGCGAGAAGACAACACGATTCGAGAATAAATTAGAATTAAATAAATTAAGAATTAAAAATAAATAATTCTCTTGAGCACGGTATTAATTTTAATAAAAATTACGATAAATAATCTTGACTTCTAGCGAATGATAAAGACTGATAAAGAACAAATTCGATTAATTTCAATCGACCAGCCGTCAAAGAATACATCCAAATTAATAGAAAATAAATAGTCCAAGTTGAATACAAAGTCAAAATTAAACAAACTTGATTCATCGTCAGGACGCAACAGTAAATTATCGCGAGAAGACAACACGATTCGAGAATAAATTAGAATTAAATAAATTAAGAATTAAAAATAAATAATTCTCTTGAGCACGGTATTAATTTTAATAAAAATTACGATAAATAATCTTGACTTCTAGCGAATGATAAAGACTGATAAAGAACAAATTCGATTAATTTCAATCGACCAGCCGTCAAAAAATACATCCAAATTAATAGAAAATAAATAGTCCAAGTTGAATACAAAGTCAAAATTAAACAAACTTGATTCATCGTCAGGACGCAACAGTAAATTATCGCGAGAAGACAACACGATTCGAGAATAAATTAGAATTAAATAAATTAAAAATTAAAAATAAATAATTCTATTGAGCACGGTATTAATTTTAATAAAAATTACGATAAATAATTTTGACTTCTAGCGAATGATAAAGACTGATAAAGAACAAATTCGATTAATTTCAATCGAACAGCCGTCAAAGAATACATCCAAATTAATAGAAAATAAATAGTCCAAGTTGAATACAAAGTCAAAATTAAACAAACTTGATTCATCGTCAGGACGCAACAGTAAATTATCGCGAGAAGACAACACGATTCGAGAATAAATTAGAATTAAATAAATTAAGAATTAAAAATAAATAATTCTCTTGAGCACGGTATTAATTTTAATAAAAATTACGATAAATAATCTTGACTTCTAGCGAATGATAAAGACTGATAAAGAACAAATTCGATTAATTTCAATCGAACAGCCGTCAAAGAATACATCCAAATTAATAGAAAATAAATAGTCCAAGTTGAATACAAAGTCAAAATTAAACAAACTTGATTCATCGTCAGGACGCAACAGTAAATTATCGCGAGAAGACAACACGATTCGAGAATAAATTAGAATTAAATAAATTAAGAATTAAAAATAAATAATTCTCTTGAGCACGGTATTAATTTTAATAAAAATTACGATAAATAATCTTGACTTCTAGCGAATGATAAAGACTGATAAAGAACAAATTCGATTAATTTCAATCGAACAGCCGTCAAAGAATACATCCAAATTAATAGAAAATAAATAGTCCAAGTTGAATACAAAGTCAAAATTAAACAAACTTGATTCATCGTCAGGACGCAACAGTAAATTATCGCGAGAAGACAACACGATTCGAGAATAAATTAGAATTAAATAAATTAAGAATTAAAAATAAATAATTCTCTTGAGCACGGTATTAATTTTAATAAAAATTACGATAAATAATCTTGACTTCTAGCGAATGATAAAGACTGATAAAGAACAAATTCGATTAATTTCAATCGAACAGCCGTCAAAGAATACATCCAAATTAATAGAAAATAAATAGTCCAAGTTGAATACAAAGTCAAAATTAAACAAACTTGATTCATCGTCAGGACGCAACAGTAAATTATCGCGAGAAGACAACACGATTCGAGAATGAATTAGAATTAAATAAATTAAGAATTAAAAATAAATAATTCTATTGAGCACGGTATTAATTTTAATAAAAATTACGATAAATAATCTTGACTTCTAGCGAATGATAAAGACTGATAAAGAACAAATTCGATTAATTTCAATCGACCAGCCGTCAAAAAATACATCCAAATTAATAGAAAATAAATAGTCCAAGTTGAATACAAAGTCAAAATTAAACAAACTTGATTCATCGTCAGGACGCAACAGTAAATTATCGCGAGAAGACAACACGATTCGAGAATAAATTAGAATTAAATAAATTAAAAATTAAAAATAAATAATTCTATTGAGCACGGTATTAATTTTAATAAAAATTACGATAAATAATCTTGACTTCTAGCGAATGATAAAGACTGATAAAGAACAAATTCGATTAATTTCAATCGAACAGCCGTCAAAGAATACATCCAAATTAATAGAAAATAAATAGTCCAAGTTGAATACAAAGTCAAAATTAAACAAACTTGATTCATCGTCAGGACGCAACAGTAAATTATCGCGAGAAGACAACACGATTCGAGAATAAATTAGAATTAAATAAATTAAGAATTAAAAATAAATAATTCTCTTGAGCACGGTATTAATTTTAATAAAAATTACGATAAATAATCTTGACTTCTAGCGAATGATAAAGACTGATAAAGAACAAATTCGATTAATTTCAATCGAACAGCCGTCAAAGAATACATCCAAATTAATAGAAAATAAATAGTCCAAGTTGAATACAAAGTCAAAATTAAACAAACTTGATTCATCGTCAGGACGCAACAGTAAATTATCGCGAGAAGACAACACGATTCGAGAATAAATTAGAATTAAATAAATTAAGAATTAAAAATAAATAATTCTCTTGAGCACGGTATTAATTTTAATAAAAATTACGATAAATAATCTTGACTTCTAGCGAATGATAAAGACTGATAAAGAACAAATTCGATTAATTTCAATCGACCAGCCGTCAAAAAATACATCCAAATTAATAGAAAATAAATAGTCCAAGTTGAATACAAAGTCAAAATTAAACAAACTTGATTCATCGTCAGGACGCAACAGTAAATTATCGCGAGAAGACAACACGATTCGAGAATAAATTAGAATTAAATAAATTAAGAATTAAAAATAAATAATTCTCTTGAGCACGGTATTAATTTTAATAAAAATTACGATAAATAATCTTGACTTCTAGCGAATGATAAAGACTGATAAAGAACAAATTCGATTAATTTCAATCGACCAGCCGTCAAAAAATACATCCAAATTAATAGAAAATAAATAGTACAAGTTGAATACAAAGTCAAAATTAAACAAACTTGATTCATCGTCAGGACGCAACAGTAAATTATCGCGAGAAGACAACACGATTCGAGAATAAATTAGAATTAAAAATAAATAATTCTCTTGAGCACGGTATTAATTTTAATAAAAATTACGATAAATAATCTTGACTTCTAGCGAATGATAAAGACTGATAAAGAACAAATTCGATTAATTTCAATCGACCAGCCGTCAAAGAATACATCCAAATTAATAGAAAATAAATAGTCCAAGTTGAATACAAAGTCAAAATTAAACAAACTTGATTCATCGTCAGGACGCAACAGTAAATTATCGCGAGAAGACAACACGATTCGAGAATAAATTAGAATTAAATAAATTAAGAATTAAAAATAAATAATTCTCTTGAGCACGGTATTAATTTTAATAAAAATTACGATAAATAATCTTGACTTCTAGCGAATGATAAAGACTGATAAAGAACAAATTCGATTAATTTCAATCGACCAGCCGTCAAAAAATACATCCAAATTAATAGAAAATAAATAGTCCAAGTTGAATACAAAGTCAAAATTAAACAAACTTGATTCATCGTCAGGACGCAACAGTAAATTATCGCGAGAAGACAACACGATTCGAGAATAAATTAGAATTAAATAAATTAAGAATTAAAAATAAATAATTCTCTTGAGCACGGTGTTACGAGCCAGGGCTTCGTGCAACGCGAGAGGCCGGCGAGGGGTTTATTACCCCAGGAATATGATTTCAATTTGTTAGTGAGGTACGCGGACGAACCCAATGCGAAATTGGGGAGCCGCTAGGATAGTCGACGTCGAGGACGAACCTGATGCGAAATCAGGGAGCCTCTAGGTATGGAGTCAAATGCAGACGAACCCGGTGCGAAACCAGGGAGCTGCAGGAGGGTGAAACTTCGTGAACGAACCCAATGCGAAATCGGGGAGTCACTGGGAGAGACACGCAGACGAACCCGGTGCGAAACCGGGGAGCTGCTAGGAGGTTGTGTAAGCAAGTATGGGTAAAAAGCACAGACGAACCTGGTGCGAAACCAGGGAGCTGCTAGGATACGGACGAACCCAATGCGAAACTGGGGAGCCGTTAGGATGGTATAATATTCGTGGACGAACCCAATGCGAAATCGGGGAGCCACTAGGTTGGAGAAATCTTATTGGATTTACGGTTATGATTGTTAGTAAGCCTCGTAACTTTATATATATTTTTTAATTGATACAATCCGAGCGGTAAGATTGTATCGTGTGGGAACGTTCAATTACTAGATTAGGATATTAGGCAATAATTAAGGGTTTATAGATTTCACGATTTGATATCAAAACAAATATATTCTGTTATAAGCTTTTGTTACAAATGTCTGTGTCGCGAATGAGTTTAAGGATTATAATTTGAGTATGTTTTTACCTATTTTGCACGGTTTTGACGCACTGGCAATGCGGGGTCAGTGTTATGTTAGATTCGAAAGGGACTTTAACCCGATCTCACTAGAATTGAACTTGAGCGTGTAACGCGACGTGACTCTAACGTGATAGTTGAATCTTGCGGAACCGTTACTGTACGCAACTAAGATCAGCCGAAACGTCGTCTAACGTTTCTGAAATTCGAATGAACCGTCGTCTAACGTTTCTGAATTTACACTGAACCGAAGAGGATGAAAACGAGTGGGTTTATATACCTTGAGAATGAAAGGGGTGCTCTGTTTAAAGTTTAATGTCACGTGGGGTCACACAGATGTTTTTTGTCAGTTCTAAACGAAACCAGGCCTCAGTTAGATTTTCCGTTAAAAGGGGCTAATGGAAGGTTATCTGGGCTATTTCCAAATAATTAACGGATGCCAGAAGGGAGTGTTATCAAGAGTTTCATAAACAGTCGTACTGTTTTCGAAAGGGGTCTGTTGGGACGTCTTTCGTTCTGGGAAAAGAGATTAGAGTTTTGTAAACGAAACATCTGGATGGAGACATCTCCATACGTAACAACGGTATTAATTTTAATAAAAATTACGATAAATAATCTTGACTTCTAGCGAATGATAAAGACTGATAAAGAACAAATTCGATTAATTTCAATCGACCAGCCGTCAAAGAATACATCCAAATTAATAGAAAATAAATAGTCCAAGTTGAATACAAAGTCAAAATTAAACAAACTTGATTCATCGTCAGGACGCAACAGTAAATTATCGCGAGAAGACAACACGATTCGAGAATAAATTAGAATTAAATAAATTAAGAATTAAAAATAAATAATTCTCTTGAGCACGGTATTAATTTTAATAAAAATTACGATAAATAATCTTGACTTCTAGCGAATGATAAAGACTGATAAAGAACAAATTCGATTAATTTCAATCGACTAGACGTCAAAAAATACATCCAAATTAATAGAAAATAAATAGTCCAAGTTGAATACAAAGTCAAAATTAAACAAACTTGATTCATCGTCAGGACGCAACAGTAAATTATCGCGAGAAGACAACACGATTCGAGAATAAATTAGAATTAAATAAATTAAGAATTAAAAATAAATAATTCTCTTGAGCACGGTATTAATTTTAATAAAAATTACGATAAATAATCTTGACTTCTAGCGAATGATAAAGACTGATAAAGAACAAATTCGATTAATATCAATCAACCAGACGTCAAAAAATACATCCAAATTAATAGAAAATAAATAGTCCAAGTTGAATACAAAGTCAAAATTAAACAAACTTGATTCATCGTCAGGACGCAACAGTAAATTATCATGAGAAGACAACACGATTCGAGAATAAATTAGAATTAAATAAATTAAGAATTAAAAATAAATAATTCTCTTGAGCACGGTATTAATTTTAATAAAAATTACGATCAATAATCTTGACTTCTAGCGAATGATAAAGACTGATAAAGAACAAATTCGATTAATTTCAATCGACCAGCCGTCAAAAAATACATCCAAATTAATAGAAAATAAATAGTCCAAGTTGAATACAAAGTCAAAATTAAACAAACTTGATTCATCGTCAGGACGCAACAGTAAATTATCGCGAGAAGACAACACGATTCGAGAATAAATTAGAATTAAATAAATTAAGAATTAAAAATAAATAATTCTCTTGAGCACGGTATTAATTTTAATAAACATTACGATAAATAATCTTGACTTCTAGCGAATGATAAAGACTGATAAAGAACAAATTCGATTAATTTCAATCGACCAGACGTCAAAAAATACATCCAAATTAATAGAAAATAAATAGTCCAAGTTGAATACAAAGTCAAAATTAAAAAAACTTGATTCATCGTCAGGACGCAACAGTAAATTATCGCGAGAAGACAACACGATTCGAGAATAAATTAGAATTAAATAAATTAAGAATTAAAAATAAATAATTCTCTTGAGCACGGTATTAATTTTAATAAAAATTACGATAAATAATCTTGACTTCTAGCGAATGATAAAGACTGATAAAGAACAAATTCGATTAATTTCAATCGACTAGACGTCAAAAAATACATCCAAATTAATAGAAAATAAATAGTCCAAGTTGAATACAAAGTCAAAATTAAACAAACTTGATTCATCGTCAGGACGCAACAGTAAATTATCGCGAGAAGACAACACGATTCGAGAATAAATTAGAATTAAATAAATTAAGAATTAAAAATAAATAATTCTCTTGAGCACGGTATTAATTTTAATAAAAATTACGATAAATAATCTTGACTTCTAGCGAATGATAAAGACTGATAAAGAACAAATTCGATTAATTTCAATCGAACAGCCGTCAAAGAATACATCCAAATTAATAGAAAATAAATAGTCCAAGTTGAATACAAAGTCAAAATTAAACAAACTTGATTCATCGTCAGGACGCAACAGTAAATTATCGCGAGAAGACAACACTATTCGAGAATAAATTAGAATTAAATAAATTAAGAATTAAAAATAAATAATTCTCTTGAGCACGGTATTAATTTTAATAAAAATTACGATAAATAATCTTGACTTCTAGCGAATGATAAAGACTGATAAAGAACAAATTCGATTAATTTCAATCGAACAGCCGTCAAAGAATACATCCAAATTAATAGAAAATAAATAGTCCAAGTTGAATACAAAGTCAAAATTAAACAAACTTGATTCATCGTCAGGACGCAACAGTAAATTATCGCGAGAAGACAACACGATTCGAGAATAAATTAGAATTAAATAAATTAAGAATTAAAAATAAATAATTCTCTTGAGCACGGTATTAATTTTAATAAAAATTACGATAAATAATCTTGACTTCTAGCGAATGATAAAGACTGATAAAGAACAAATTCGATTAATTTCAATCGAACAGCCGTCAAAGAATACATCCAAATTAATAGAAAATAAATAGTCCAAGTTGAATACAAAGTCAAAATTAAACAAACTTGATTCATCGTCAGGACGCAACAGTAAATTATCGCGAGAAGACAACACGATTCGAGAATAAATTAGAATTAAATAAATTAAGAATTAAAAATAAATAATTCTCTTGAGCACGGTATTAATTTTAATAAAAATTACGATAAATAATCTTGACTTCTAGCGAATGATAAAGACTGATAAAGAACAAATTCGATTAATTTCAATCGAACAGCCGTCAAAGAATACATCCAAATTAATAGAAAATAAATAGTCCAAGTTGAATACAAAGTCAAAATTAAACAAACTTGATTCATCGTCAGGACGCAACAGTAAATTATCGCGAGAAGACAACACGATTCGAGAATAAATTAGAATTAAATAAATTAAGAATTAAAAATAAATAATTCTCTTGAGCACGGTATTAATTTTAATAAAAATTACGATAAATAATCTTGACTTCTAGCGAATGATAAAGACTGATAAAGAACAAATTCGATTAATTTCAATCGACCAGCCGTCAAAAAATACATCCAAATTAATAGAAAATAAATAGTCCAAGTTGAATACAAAGTCAAAATTAAACAAACTTGATTCATCGTCAGGACGCAACAGTAAATTATCGCGAGAAGACAACACGATTCGAGAATAAATTAGAATTAAATAAATTAAAAATTAAAAATAAATAATTCTATTGAGCACGGTATTAATTTTAATAAAAATTACGATAAATAATCTTGACTTCTAGCGAATGATAAAGACTGATAAAGAACAAATTCGATTAATTTCAATCGAACAGCCGTCAAAGAATACATCCAAATTAATAGAAAATAAATAGTCCAAGTTGAATACAAAGTCAAAATTAAACAAACTTGATTCATCGTCAGGACGCAACAGTAAATTATCGCGAGAAGACAACACGATTCGAGAATAAATTAGAATTAAATAAATTAAGAATTAAAAATAAATAATTCTCTTGAGCACGGTATTAATTTTAATAAAAATTACGATAAATAATCTTGACTTCTAGCGAATGATAAAGACTGATAAAGAACAAATTCGATTAATTTCAATCGAACAGCCGTCAAAGAATACATCCAAATTAATAGAAAATAAATAGTCCAAGTTGAATACAAAGTCAAAATTAAACAAACTTGATTCATCGTCAGGACGCAACAGTAAATTATCGCGAGAAGACAACACGATTCGAGAATAAATTAGAATTAAATAAATTAAGAATTAAAAATAAATAATTCTCTTGAGCACGGTATTAATTTTAATAAAAATTACGATAAATAATCTTGACTTCTAGCGAATGATAAAGACTGATAAAGAACAAATTCGATTAATTTCAATCGACCAGCCGTCAAAAAATACATCCAAATTAATAGAAAATAAATAGTCCAAGTTGAATACAAAGTCAAAATTAAACAAACTTGATTCATCGTCAGGACGCAACAGTAAATTATCGCGAGAAGACAACACGATTCGAGAATAAATTAGAATTAAATAAATTAAGAATTAAAAATAAATAATTCTCTTGAGCACGGTATTAATTTTAATAAAAATTACGATAAATAATCTTGACTTCTAGCGAATGATAAAGACTGATAAAGAACAAATTCGATTAATTTCAATCGACCAGCCGTCAAAAAATACATCCAAATTAATAGAAAATAAATAGTCCAAGTTGAATACAAAGTCAAAATTAAACAAACTTGATTCATCGTCAGGACGCAACAGTAAATTATCGCGAGAAGACAACACGATTCGAGAATAAATTAGAATTAAATAAATTAAGAATTAAAAATAAATAATTCTCTTGAGCACGGTATTAATTTTAATAAAAATTACGATAAATAATCTTGACTTCTAGCGAATGATAAAGACTGATAAAGAACAAATTCGATTAATTTCAATCGAACAGCCGTCAAAGAATACATCCAAATTAATAGAAAATAAATAGTCCAAGTTGAATACAAAGTCAAAATTAAACAAACTTGATTCATCGTCAGGACGCAACAGTAAATTATCGCGAGAAGACAACACGATTCGAGAATAAATTAGAATTAAATAAATTAAGAATTAAAAATAAATAATTCTCTTGAGCACGGTATTAATTTTAATAAAAATTACGATAAATAATCTTGACTTCTAGCGAATGATAAAGACTGATAAAGAACAAATTCGATTAATTTCAATCGACCAGCCGTCAAAAAATACATCCAAATTAATAGAAAATAAATAGTCCAAGTTGAATACAAAGTCAAAATTAAACAAACTTGATTCATCGTCAGGACGCAACAGTAAATTATCGCGAGAAGACAACACGATTCGAGAATAAATTAGAATTAAATAAATTAAGAATTAAAAATAAATAATTCTCTTGAGCACGGTATTAATTTTAATAAAAATTACGATAAATAATCTTGACTTCTAGCGAATGATAAAGACTGATAAAGAACAAATTCGATTAATTTCAATCGACCAGCCGTCAAAAAATACATCCAAATTAATAGAAAATAAATAGTCCAAGTTGAATACAAAGTCAAAATTAAACAAACTTGATTCATCGTCAGGACGCAACAGTAAATTATCGCGAGAAGACAACACGATTCGAGAATAAATTAGAATTAAAAATAAATAATTCTCTTGAGCACGGTATTAATTTTAATAAAAATTACGATAAATAATCTTGACTTCTAGCGAATGATAAAGACTGATAAAGAACAAATTCGATTAATTTCAATCGACCAGCCGTCAAAGAATACATCCAAATTAATAGAAAATAAATAGTCCAAGTTGAATACAAAGTCAAAATTAAACAAACTTGATTCATCGTCAGGACGCAACAGTAAATTATCGCGAGAAGACAACACGATTCGAGAATAAATTAGAATTAAATAAATTAAGAATTAAAAATAAATAATTCTCTTGAGCACGGTATTAATTTTAATAAAAATTACGATAAATAATCTTGACTTCTAGCGAATGATAAAGACTGATAAAGAACAAATTCGATTAATTTCAATCGACCAGCCGTCAAAAAATACATCCAAATTAATAGAAAATAAATAGTCCAAGTTGAATACAAAGTCAAAATTAAACAAACTTGATTCATCGTCAGGACGCAACAGTAAATTATCGCGAGAAGACAACACGATTCGAGAATAAATTAGAATTAAATAAATTAAGAATTAAAAATAAATAATTCTCTTGAGCACGGTATTAATTTTAATAAAAATTACGATAAATAATCTTGACTTCTAGCGAATGATAAAGACTGATAAAGAACAAATTCGATTAATTTCAATCGACCAGCCGTCAAAGAATACATCCAAATTAATAGAAAATAAATAGTCCAAGTTGAATACAAAGTCAAAATTAAACAAACTTGATTCATCGTCAGGACGCAACAGTAAATTATCGCGAGAAGACAACACGATTCGAGAATAAATTAGAATTAAATAAATTAAGAATTAAAAATAAATAATTCTCTTGAGCACGGTATTAATTTTAATAAAAATTACGATAAATAATCTTGACTTCTAGCGAATGATAAAGACTGATAAAGAACAAATTCGATTAATTTCAATCGACTAGACGTCAAAAAATACATCCAAATTAATAGAAAATAAATAGTCCAAGTTGAATACAAAGTCAAAATTAAACAAACTTGATTCATCGTCAGGACGCAACAGTAAATTATCGCGAGAAGACAACACGATTCGAGAATAAATTAGAATTAAATAAATTAAGAATTAAAAATAAATAATTCTCTTGAGCACGGTATTAATTTTAATAAAAATTACGATAAATAATCTTGACTTCTAGCGAATGATAAAGACTGATAAAGAACAAATTCGATTAATTTCAATCGACCAGACGTCAAAAAATACATCCAAATTAATAGAAAATAAATAGTCCAAGTTGAATACAAAGTCAAAATTAAACAAACTTGATTCATCGTCAGGACGCAACAGTAAATTATCATGAGAAGACAACACGATTCGAGAATAAATTAGAATTAAATAAATTAAGAATTAAAAATAAATAATTCTCTTGAGCACGGTATTAATTTTAATAAAAATTACGATCAATAATCTTGACTTCTAGCGAATGATAAAGACTGATAAAGAACAAATTCGATTAATTTCAATCGACCAGCCGTCAAAAAATACATCCAAATTAATAGAAAATAAATAGTCCAAGTTGAATACAAAGTCAAAATTAAACAAACTTGATTCATCGTCAGGACGCAACAGTAAATTATCGCGAGAAGACAACACGATTCGAGAATAAATTAGAATTAAATAAATTAAGAATTAAAAATAAATAATTCTCTTGAGCACGGTATTAATTTTAATAAAAATTACGATAAATAATCTTGACTTCTAGCGAATGATAAAGACTGATAAAGAACAAATTCGATTAATTTCAATCGACTAGACGTCAACAAATACATCCAAATTAATAGAAAATAAATAGTCCAAGTTGAATACAAAGTCAAAATTAAACAAACTTGATTCATCGTCAGGACGCAACAGTAAATTATCGCGAGAAGACAACACGATTCGAGAATAAATTAGAATTAAATAAATTAAAAATTAAAAATAAATAATTCTCTTGAGCACGGTATTAATTTTAATAAAAATTACGATAAATAATCTTGACTTCTAGCGAATGATAAAGACTGATAAAGAACAAATTCGATTAATTTCAATCGAACAGCCGTCAAAGAATACATCCAAATTAATAGAAAATAAATAGTCCAAGTTGAATACAAAGTCAAAATTAAACAAACTTGATTCATCGTCAGGACGCAACAGTAAATTATCGCGAGAAAACAACACGATTCGAGAATAAATTAGAATTAAATAAATTAAGAATTAAAAATAAATAATTCTCTTGAGCACGGTATTAATTTTAATAAAAATTACGATAAATAATCTTGACTTCTAGCGAATGATAAAGACTGATAAAGAACAAATTCGATTAATTTCAATCGAACAGCCGTCAAAGAATACATCCAAATTAATAGAAAATAAATAGTCCAAGTTGAATACAAAGTCAAAATTAAACAAACTTGATTCATCGTCAGGACGCAACAGTAAATTATCGCGAGAAGACAACACGATTCGAGAATAAATTAGAATTAAATAAATTAAGAATTAAAAATAAATAATTCTCTTGAGCACGGTATTAATTTTAATAAAAATTACGATAAATAATCTTGACTTCTAGCGAATGATAAAGACTGATAAAGAACAAATTCGATTAATTTCAATCGACCAGCCGTCAAAAAATACATCCAAATTAATAGAAAATAAATAGTCCAAGTTGAATACAAAGTCAAAATTAAACAAACTTGATTCATCGTCAGGACGCAACAGTAAATTATCGCGAGAAGACAACACGATTCGAGAATAAATTAGAATTAAATAAATTAAGAATTAAAAATAAATAATTCTCTTGAGCACGGTATTAATTTTAATAAAAATTACGATAAATAATCTTGACTTCTAGCGAATGATAAAGACTGATAAAGAACAAATTCGATTAATTTCAATCGACCAGCCGTCAAAAAATACATCCAAATTAATAGAAAATAAATAGTACAAGTTGAATACAAAGTCAAAATTAAACAAACTTGATTCATCGTCAGGACGCAACAGTAAATTATCGCGAGAAGACAACACGATTCGAGAATAAATTAGAATTAAAAATAAATAATTCTCTTGAGCACGGTATTAATTTTAATAAAAATTACGATAAATAATCTTGACTTCTAGCGAATGATAAAGACTGATAAAGAACAAATTCGATTAATTTCAATCGACCAGCCGTCAAAGAATACATCCAAATTAATAGAAAATAAATAGTCCAAGTTGAATACAAAGTCAAAATTAAACAAACTTGATTCATCGTCAGGACGCAACAGTAAATTATCGCGAGAAGACAACACGATTCGAGAATAAATTAGAATTAAATAAATTAAGAATTAAAAATAAATAATTCTCTTGAGCACGGTATTAATTTTAATAAAAATTACGATAAATAATCTTGACTTCTAGCGAATGATAAAGACTGATAAAGAACAAATTCGATTAATTTCAATCGACCAGCCGTCAAAAAATACATCCAAATTAATAGAAAATAAATAGTCCAAGTTGAATACAAAGTCAAAATTAAACAAACTTGATTCATCGTCAGGACGCAACAGTAAATTATCGCGAGAAGACAACACGATTCGAGAATAAATTAGAATTAAATAAATTAAGAATTAAAAATAAATAATTCTCTTGAGCACGGTATTAATTTTAATAAAAATTACGATAAATAATCTTGACTTCTAGCGAATGATAAAGACTGATAAAGAACAAATTCGATTAATTTCAATCGACCAGCCGTCAAAGAATACATCCAAATTAATAGAAAATAAATAGTCCAAGTTGAATACAAAGTCAAAATTAAACAAACTTGATTCATCGTCAGGACGCAACAGTAAATTATCGCGAGAAGACAACACGATTCGAGAATAAATTAGAATTAAATAAATTAAGAATTAAAAATAAATAATTCTCTTGAGCACGGTATTAATTTTAATAAAAATTACGATAAATAATCTTGACTTCTAGCGAATGATAAAGACTGATAAAGAACAAATTCGATTAATTTCAATCGACTAGACGTCAAAAAATACATCCAAATTAATAGAAAATAAATAGTCCAAGTTGAATACAAAGTCAAAATTAAACAAACTTGATTCATCGTCAGGACGCAACAGTAAATTATCGCGAGAAGACAACACGATTCGAGAATAAATTAGAATTAAATAAATTAAGAATTAAAAATAAATAATTCTCTTGAGCACGGTATTAATTTTAATAAAAATTACGATAAATAATCTTGACTTCTAGCGAATGATAAAGACTGATAAAGAACAAATTCGATTAATTTCAATCGACCAGACGTCAAAAAATACATCCAAATTAATAGAAAATAAATAGTCCAAGTTGAATACAAAGTCAAAATTAAACAAACTTGATTCATCGTCAGGACGCAACAGTAAATTATCATGAGAAGACAACACGATTCGAGAATAAATTAGAATTAAATAAATTAAGAATTAAAAATAAATAATTCTCTTGAGCACGGTATTAATTTTAATAAAAATTACGATCAATAATCTTGACTTCTAGCGAATGATAAAGACTGATAAAGAACAAATTCGATTAATTTCAATCGACCAGCCGTCAAAAAATACATCCAAATTAATAGAAAATAAATAGTCCAAGTTGAATACAAAGTCAAAATTAAACAAACTTGATTCATCGTCAGGACGCAACAGTAAATTATCGCGAGAAGACAACACGATTCGAGAATAAATTAGAATTAAATAAATTAACAATTAAAAATAAATAATTCTCTTGAGCACGGTATTAATTTTAATAAAAATTACGATAAATAATCTTGACTTCTAGCGAATGATAAAGACTGATAAAGAACAAATTCGATTAATTTCAATCGACTAGACGTCAAAAAATACATCCAAATTAATAGAAAATAAATAGTCCAAGTTGAATACAAAGTCAAAATTAAACAAACTTGATTCATCGTCAGGACGCAACAGTAAATTATCGCGAGAAGACAACACGATTCGAGAATAAATTAGAATTAAATAAATTAAGAATTAAAAATATATAATTCTCTTGAGCACGGTATTAATTTTAATAAAAATTACGATAAATAATCTTGACTTCTAGCGAATGATAAAGACTGATAAAGAACAAATTCGATTAATTTCAATCGACCAGCCGTCAAAAAATACATCCAAATTAATAGAAAATAAATAGTCCAAGTTGAATACAAAGTCAAAATTAAACAAACTTGATTCATCGTCAGGACGCAACAGTAAATTATCGCGAGAAGACAACACGATTCGAGAATAAATTAGAATTAAATAAATTAAGAATTAAAAATAAATAATTCTCTCGAGCACGGTATTAATTTTAATAAAAATTACGATAAATAATCTTGACTTCTAGCGAATGATAAAGACTGATAAAGAACAAATTCGATTAATTTCAATCGACCAGACGTCAAAAAATACATCCAAATTAATAGAAAATAAATAGTCCAAGTTGAATACAAAGTCAAAATTAAACAAACTTGATTCATCGTCAGGACGCAACAGTAAATTATCGCGAGAAGACAACACGATTCGAGAATAAATTAGAATTAAATAAATTAAGAATTAAAAATAAATAATTCTCTTGAGCACGGTATTAATTTTAATAAAAATTACGATAAATAATCTTGACTTCTAGCGAATGATAAAGACTGATAAAGAACAAATTCGATTAATTTCAATCGACCAGACGTCAAAAAGTACATCCAAATTAATAGAAAATAAATAGTCCAAGTTGAATACAAAGTCAAAATTAAACAAACTTGATTCATCGTCAGGACGCAACAGTAAATTATCGCGAGAAGACAACACGATTCGAGAATAAATTAGAATTAAATAAATTAAGAATTAAAAATATATAATTCTCTTGAGCACGGTATTAATTTTAATAAAAATTACGATAAATAATCTTGACTTCTAGCGAATGATAAAGACTGATAAAGAACAAATTCGATTAATTTCAATCGACCAGACGTCAAAAAATACATCCAAATTAATAGAAAATAAATAGTCCAAGTTGAATATAAAGTCAAAATTAAACAAACTTGATTCATCGTCAGGACGCAACAGTAAATTATCGCGAGAAGACAACACGATTCGAGAATAAATTAGAATTAAATAAATTAAGAATTAAAAATAAATAATTCTCTCGAGCACGGTATTAATTTTAATAAAAATTACGATAAATAATCTTGACTTCTAGCGAATGATAAAGACTGATAAAGAACAAATTCGATTAATTTCAATCGACCAGACGTCAAAAAATACATCCAAATTAATAGAAAATAAATAGTCCAAGTTGAATACAAAGTCAAAATTAAACAAACTTGATTCATCGTCAGGACGCAACAGTAAATTATCGCGAGAAGACAACACGATTCGAGAATAAATTAGAATTAAATAAATTAAGAATTAAAAATAAATAATTCTCTTGAGCACGGTATTAATTTTAATAAAAATTACGATAAATAATCTTGACTTCTAGCGAATGATAAAGACTGATAAAGAACAAATTCGATTAATTTCAATCGACCAGACGTCAAAAAATACATCCAAATTAATAGAAAATAAATAGTCCAAGTTGAATACAAAGTCAAAATTAAACAAACTTGATTCATCGTCAGGACGCAACAGTAAATTATCGCGAGAAGACAACACGATTCGAGAATAAATTAGAATTAAATAAATTAAGAATTAAAAATAAATAATTCTCTTGAGCACGGTATTAATTTTAATAAAAATTACGATAAATAATCTTGACTTCTAGCGAATGATAAAGACTGATAAAGAACAAATTCGATTAATTTCAATCGACCAGACGTCAAAAAATACATCCAAATTAATAGAAAATAAATAGTCCAAGTTGAATACAAAGTCAAAATTAAACAAACTTGATTCATCGTCAGGACGCAACAGTAAATTATCGCGAGAAGACAACACGATTCGAGAATAAATTAGAATTAAATAAATTAAGAATTAAAAATAAATAATTCTCTTGAGCACGGTATTAATTTTAATAAAAATTACGATAAATAATCTTGACTTCTAGCGAATGATAAAGACTGATAAAGAACAAATTCGATTAATTTCAATCGACCAGACGTCAAAAAATACATCCAAATTAATAGAAAATAAATAGTCCAAGTTGAATACAAAGTCAAAATTAAACAAACTTGATTCATCGTCAGGACGCAACAGTAAATTATCGCGAGAAGACAACACGATTCGAGAATAAATTAGAATTAAATAAATTAAGAATTAAAAATAAATAATTCTCTTGAGCACGGTATTAATTTTAATAAAAATTACGATAAATAATCTTGACTTCTAGCGAATGATAAAGACTGATAAAGAACAAATTCGATTAATTTCAATCGACCAGACGTCAAAAAATACATCCAAATTAATAGAAAATAAATAGTCCAAGTTGAATACAAAGTCAAAATTAAACAAACTTGATTCATCGTCAGGACGCAACAGTAAATTATCGCGAGAAGACAACACGATTCGAGAATAAATTAGAATTAAATAAATTAAGAATTAAAAATAAATAATTCTCTTGAGCACGGTATTAGTTTTAATAAAAATTACGATCAATAATCTTGACTTCTAGCGAATGATAAAGACTGATAAAGAACAAATTCGATTAATTTCAATCGACCAGCCGTCAAAAAATACATCCAAATTAATAGAAAATAAATAGTCCAAGTTGAATACAAAGTCAAAATTAAACAAACTTGATTCATCGTCAGGACGCAACAGTAAATTATCGCGAGAAGACAACACGATTCGAGAATAAATTAGAATTAAATAAATTAAGAATTAAAAATAAATAATTCTCTTGAGCACGGTATTAATTTTAATAAAAATTACGATAAATAATCTTGACTTCTAGCGAATGATAAAGACTGATAAAGAACAAATTCGATTAATTTCAATCGAACAGCCGTCAAAGAATACATCCAAATTAATAGAAAATAAATAGTCCAAGTTGAATACAAAGTCAAAATTAAACAAACTTGATTCATCGTCAGGACGCAACAGTAAATTATCGCGAGAAGACAACACGATTCGAGAATAAATTAGAATTAAATAAATTAAGAATTAAAAATAAATAATTCTCTTGAGCACGGTATTAATTTTAATAAAAATTACGATAAATAATCTTGACTTCTAGCGAATGATAAGGACTGATAAAGAACAAATTCGATTAATTTCAATCGACTAGACGTCAAAAAATACATCCAAATTAATAGAAAATAAATAGTCCAAGTTGAATACAAAGTCAAAATTAAACAAACTTGATTCATCGTCAGGACGCAACAGTAAATTATCGCGAGAAGACAACACGATTCGAGAATAAATTAGAATTAAATAAATTAAGAATTAAAAATATATAATTCTCTTGAGCACGGTATTAATTTTAATAAAAATTACGATAAATAATCTTGACTTCTAGCGAATGATAAAGACTGATAAAGAACAAATTCGATTAATTTCAATCGACCAGCCGTCAAAAAATACATCCAAATTAATAGAAAATAAATAGTCCAAGTTGAATACAAAGTCAAAATTAAACAAACTTGATTCATCGTCAGGACGCAACAGTAAATTATCGCGAGAAGACAACACGATTCGAGAATAAATTAGAATTAAATAAATTAAAAATTAAAAATAAATAATTCTATTGAGCACGGTATTAATTTTAATAAAAATTACGATAAATAATCTTGACTTCTAGCGAATGATAAAGACTGATAAAGAACAAATTCGATTAATTTCAATCGACCAGCCGTCAAAGAATACATCCAAATTAATAGAAAATAAATAGTCCAAGTTGAATACAAAGTCAAAATTAAACAAACTTGATTCATCGTCAGGACGCAACAGTAAATTATCGCGAGAAGACAACACGATTCGAGAATAAATTAGAATTAAATAAATTAAGAATTAAAAATAAATAATTCTCTTGAGCACGGTATTAATTTTAATAAAAATTACGATAAATAATCTTGACTTCTAGCGAATGATAAAGACTGATAAAGAACAAATTCGATTAATTTCAATCGACTAGACGTCAAAAAATACATCCAAATTAATAGAAAATAAATAGTCCAAGTTGAATACAAAGTCAAAATTAAACAAACTTGATTCATCGTCAGGACGCAACAGTAAATTATCGCGAGAAGACAACACGATTCGAGAATAAATTAGAATTAAATAAATTAAAAATTAAAAATAAATAATTCTCTTGAGCACGGTATTAATTTTAATAAAAATTACGATAAATAATCTTGACTTCTAGCGAATGATAAAGACTGATAAAGAACAAATTCGATTAATTTCAATCGACCAGCCGTCAAAGAATACATCCAAATTAATAGAAAATAAATAGTCCAAGTTGAATACAAAGTCAAAATTAAACAAACTTGATTCATCGTCAGGACGCAACAGTAAATTATCGCGAGAAGACAACACGATTCGAGAATAAATTAGAATTAAATAAATTAAGAATTAAAAATAAATAATTCTCTTGAGCACGGTATTAATTTTAATAAAAATTACGATAAATAATCTTGACTTCTAGCGAATGATAAAGACTGATAAAGAACAAATTCGATTAATTTCAATCGACCAGACGTCAAAAAATACATCCAAATTAATAGAAAATAAATAGTCCAAGTTGAATACAAAGTCAAAATTAAACAAACTTGATTCATCGTCAGGACGCAACAGTAAATTATCGCGAGAAGACAACACGATTCGAGAATAAATTAGAATTAAATAAATTAAGAATTAAAAATAAATAATTCTCTTGAGCACGGTATTAATTTTAATAAAAATTACGATAAATAATCTTGACTTCTAGCGAATGATAAAGACTGATAAAGAACAAATTCGATTAATTTCAATCGACTAGACGTCAAAAAATACATCCAAATTAATAGAAAATAAATAATCCAAGTTGAATACAAAGTCAAAATTAAACAAACTTGATTCATCGTCAGGACGCAACAGTAAATTATCGCGAGAAGGCAACACGATTCGAGAATAAATTAGAATTAAATAAATTAAAAATTAAAAATAAATAATTCTCTTGAGCACGGTATTAATTTTAATAAAAATTACGATAAATAATCTTGACTTCTAGCGAATGATAAAGACTGATAAAGAACAAATTCGATTAATTTCAATCGACCAGCCGTCAAAGAATACATCCAAATTAATAGAAAATAAATAGTCCAAGTTGAATACAAAGTCAAAATTAAACAAACTTGATTCATCGTCAGGACGCAACAGTAAATTATCGCGAGAAGACAACACGATTCGAGAATAAATTAGAATTAAATAAATTAAGAATTAAAAATAAATAATTCTCTTGAGCACGGTATTAATTTTAATAAAAATTACGATAAATAATCTTGACTTCTAGCGAATGATAAAGACTGATAAAGAACAAATTCGATTAATTTCAATCGACTAGACGTCAAAAAATACATCCAAATTAATAGAAAATAAATAATCCAAGTTGAATACAAAGTCAAAATTAAACAAACTTGATTCATCGTCAGGACGCAACAGTAAATTATCGCGAGAAGGCAACACGATTCGAGAATAAATTAGAATTAAATAAATTAAAAATTAAAAAATAAATAATTCTCTTGAGCACGGTATTAATTTTAATAAAAATTACGATAAATAATCTTGACTTCTAGCGAATGATAAAGACTGATAAAGAACAAATTCGATTAATTTCAATCGACCAGCCGTCAAAGAATACATCCAAATTAATAGAAAATAAATAGTCCAAGTTGAATACAAAGTCAAAATTAAACAAACTTGATTCATCGTCAGGACGCAACAGTAAATTATCGCGAGAAGACAACACGATTCGAGAATAAATTAGAATTAAATAAATTAAGAATTAAAAATAAATAATTCTCTTGAGCACGGTATTAATTTTAATAAAAATTACGATAAATAATCTTGACTTCTAGCGAATGATAAAGACTGATAAAGAACAAATTCGATTAATTTCAATCGAACAGCCGTCAAAGAATACATCCAAATTAATAGAAAATAAATAGTCCAAGTTGAATACAAAGTCAAAATTAAACAAACTTGATTCATCGTCAGGACGCAACAGTAAATTATCGCGAGAAGACAACACGATTCGAGAATAAATTAGAATTAAATAAATTAAGAATTAAAAATAAATAATTCTCTTGAGCACGGTATTAATTTTAATAAAAATTACGATAAATAATCTTGACTTCTAGCGAATGATAAAGACTGATAAAGAACAAATTCGATTAATTTCAATCGAACAGCCGTCAAAGAATACATCCAAATTAATAGAAAATAAATAGTCCAAGTTGAATACAAAGTCAAAATTAAACAAACTTGATTCATCGTCAGGACGCAACAGTAAATTATCGCGAGAAGACAACACGATTCGAGAATAAATTAGAATTAAATAAATTAAGAATTAAAAATATATAATTCTCTTGAGCACGGTAATAATTTTAATAAAAATTACGATAAATAATCTTGACTTCTAGCGAATGATAAAGACTGATAAAGAACAAATTCGATTAATTTCAATCGACCAGCCGTCAAAAAATACATCCAAATTAATAGAAAATAAATAGTCCAAGTTGAATACAAAGTCAAAATTAAACAAACTTGATTCATCGTCAGGACGCAACAGTAAATTATCGCGAGAAGACAACACGATTCGAGAATAAATTAGAATTAAATAAATTAAAAATTAAAAATAAATAATTCTATTGAGCACGGTATTAATTTTAATAAAAATTACGATAAATAATCTTGACTTCTAGCGAATGATAAAGACTGATAAAGAACAAATTCGATTAATTTCAATCGACCAGCCGTCAAAGAATACATCCAAATTAATAGAAAATAAATAGTCCAAGTTGAATACAAAGTCAAAATTAAACAAACTTGATTCATCGTCAGGACGCAACAGTAAATTATCGCGAGAAGACAACACGATTCGAGAATAAATTAGAATTAAATAAATTAAGAATTAAAAATAAATAATTCTCTTGAGCACGGTATTAATTTTAATAAAAATTACGATAAATAATCTTGACTTCTAGCGAATGATAAAGACTGATAAAGAACAAATTCGATTAATTTCAATCGAACAGCCGTCAAAGAATACATCCAAATTAATAGAAAATAAATAGTCCAAGTTGAATACAAAGTCAAAATTAAACAAACTTGATTCATCGTCAGGACGCAACAGTAAATTATCGCGAGAAGACAACACGATTCGAGAATAAATTAGAATTAAATAAATTAAGAATTAAAAATATATAATTCTCTTGAGCACGGTAATAATTTTAATAAAAATTACGATAAATAATCTTGACTTCTAGCGAATGATAAAGACTGATAAAGAACAAATTCGATTAATTTCAATCGACCAGCCGTCAAAAAATACATCCAAATTAATAGAAAATAAATAGTCCAAGTTGAATACAAAGTCAAAATTAAACAAACTTGATTCATCGTCAGGACGCAACAGTAAATTATCGCGAGAAGACAACACGATTCGAGAATAAATTAGAATTAAATAAATTAAAAATTAAAAATAAATAATTCTATTGAGCACGGTATTAATTTTAATAAAAATTACGATAAATAATCTTGACTTCTAGCGAATGATAAAGACTGATAAAGAACAAATTCGATTAATTTCAATCGAACAGCCGTCAAAGAATACATCCAAATTAATAGAAAATAAATAGTCCAAGTTGAATACAAAGTCAAAATTAAACAAACTTGATTCATCGTCAGGACGCAACAGTAAATTATCGCGAGAAGACAACACGATTCGAGAATAAATTAGAATTAAATAAATTAAGAATTAAAAATAAATAATTCTCTTGAGCACGGTATTAATTTTAATAAAAATTACGATAAATAATCTTGACTTCTAGCGAATGATAAAGACTGATAAAGAACAAATTCGATTAATTTCAATCGACCAGCCGTCAAAGAATACATCCAAATTAATAGAAAATAAATAGTCCAAGTTGAATACAAAGTCAAAATTAAACAAACTTGATTCATCGTCAGGACGCAACAGTAAATTATCGCGAGAAGACAACACGATTCGAGAATAAATTAGAATTAAATAAATTAAGAATTAAAAATAAATAATTCTCTTGAGCACGGTATTAATTTTAATAAAAATTACGATAAATAATCTTGACTTCTAGCGAATGATAAAGACTGATAAAGAACAAATTCGATTAATTTCAATCGACCAGCCGTCAAAAAATACATCCAAATTAATAGAAAATAAATAGTCCAAGTTGAATACAAAGTCAAAATTAAACAAACTTGATTCATCGTCAGGACGCAACAGTAAATTATCGCGAGAAGACAACACGATTCGAGAATAAATTAGAATTAAATAAATTAAGAATTAAAAATAAATAATTCTCTTGAGCACGGTATTAATTTTAATAAAAATTACGATAAATAATCTTGACTTCTAGCGAATGATAAAGACTGATAAAGAACAAATTCGATTAATTTCAATCGAACAGCCGTCAAAGAATACATCCAAATTAATAGAAAATAAATAGTCCAAGTTGAATACAAAGTCAAAATTAAACAAACTTGATTCATCGTCAGGACGCAACAGTAAATTATCGCGAGAAGACAACACGATTCGAGAATAAATTAGAATTAAATAAATTAAGAATTAAAAATAAATAATTCTCTTGAGCACGGTATTAATTTTAATAAAAATTACGATAAATAATCTTGACTTCTAGCGAATGATAAAGACTGATAAAGAACAAATTCGATTAATTTCAATCGACTAGACGTCAAAAAATACATCCAAATTAATAGAAAATAAATAGTCCAAGTTGAATACAAAGTCAAAATTAAACAAACTTGATTCATCGTCAGGACGCAACAGTAAATTATCGCGAGAAGACAACACGATTCGAGAATAAATTAGAATTAAATAAATTAAAAATTAAAAATAAATAATTCTCTTGAGCACGGTATTAATTTTAATAAAAATTACGATAAATAATCTTGACTTCTAGCGAATGATAAAGACTGATAAAGAACAAATTCGATTAATTTCAATCGACCAGCCGTCAAAGAATACATCCAAATTAATAGAAAATAAATAGTCCAAGTTGAATACAAAGTCAAAATTAAACAAACTTGATTCATCGTCAGGACGCAACAGTAAATTATCGCGAGAAGACAACACGATTCGAGAATAAATTAGAATTAAATAAATTAAGAATTAAAAATAAATAATTCTCTTGAGCACGGTATTAATTTTAATAAAAATTACGATAAATAATCTTGACTTCTAGCGAATGATAAAGACTGATAAAGAACAAATTCGATTAATTTCAATCGACCAGCCGTCAAAAAATACATCCAAATTAATAGAAAATAAATAGTCCAAGTTGAATACAAAGTCAAAATTAAACAAACTTGATTCATCGTCAGGACGCAACAGTAAATTATCGCGAGAAGACAACACGATTCGAGAATAAATTAGAATTAAATAAATTAAGAATTAAAAATAAATAATTCTCTTGAGCACGGTATTAATTTTAATAAAAATTACGATAAATAATCTTGACTTCTAGCGAATGATAAAGACTGATAAAGAACAAATTCGATTAATTTCAATCGACCAGCCGTCAAAAAATACATCCAAATTAATAGAAAATAAATAGTCCAAGTTGAATACAAAGTCAAAATTAAACAAACTTGATTCATCGTCAGGACGCAACAGTAAATTATCGCGAGAAGACAACACGATTCGAGAATAAATTAGAATTAAATAAATTAAAAATTAAAAATAAATAATTCTATTGAGCACGGTATTAATTTTAATAAAAATTACGATAAATAATCTTGACTTCTAGCGAATGATAAAGACTGATAAAGAACAAATTCGATTAATTTCAATCGACCAGCCGTCAAAGAATACATCCAAATTAATAGAAAATAAATAGTCCAAGTTGAATACAAAGTCAAAATTAAACAAACTTGATTCATCGTCAGGACGCAACAGTAAATTATCGCGAGAAGACAACACGATTCGAGAATAAATTAGAATTAAATAAATTAAGAATTAAAAATAAATAATTCTCTTGAGCACGGTATTAATTTTAATAAAAATTACGATAAATAATCTTGACTTCTAGCGAATGATAAAGACTGATAAAGAACAAATTCGATTAATTTCAATCGACCAGCCGTCAAAGAATACATCCAAATTAATAGAAAATAAATAGTCCAAGTTGAATACAAAGTCAAAATTAAACAAACTTGATTCATCGTCAGGACGCAACAGTAAATTATCGCGAGAAGACAACACGATTCGAGAATAAATTAGAATTAAATAAATTAAGAATTAAAAATATATAATTCTCTTGATCACGGTATTAATTTTAATAAAAATTACGATAAATAATCTTGACTTCTAGCGAATGATAAAGACTGATAAAGAACAAATTCGATTAATTTCAATCGACCAGCCGTCAAAAAATACATCCAAATTAATAGAAAATAAATAGTCCAAGTTGAATACAAAGTCAAAATTAAACAAACTTGATTCATCGTCAGGACGCAACAGTAAATTATCGCGAGAAGACAACACGATTCGAGAATAAATTAGAATTAAATAAATTAAGAATTAAAAATATATAATTCTCTTGAGCACGGTATTAATTTTAATAAAAATTACGATAAATAATCTTGACTTCTAGCGAATGATAAAGACTGATAAAGAACAAATTCGATTAATTTCAATCGACCAGACGTCAAAAAATACATCCAAATTAATAGAAAATAAATAGTCCAAGTTGAATACAAAGTCAAAATTAAACAAACTTGATTCATCGTCAGGACGCAACAGTAAATTATCGCGAGAAGACAACACGATTCGAGAATAAATTAGAATTAAATAAATTAAGAATTAAAAATAAATAATTCTCTTGAGCACGGTATTAATTTTAATAAAAATTACGATAAATAATCTTGACTTCTAGCGAATGATAATGACTGATAAAGAACAAATTCGATTAATTTCAATCGAACAGCCGTCAAAGAATACATCCAAATTAATAGAAAATAAATAGTCCAAGTTGAATACAAAGTCAAAATTAAACAAACCTGATTCATCGTCAGGACGCAACAGTAAATTATCGCGAGAAGACAACACGATTCGAGAATAAATTAGAATTAAATAAATTAAGAATTAAAAATATATAATTCTCTTGAGCACGGTATTAATTTTAATAAAAATTACGATAAATAATCTTGACTTCTAGCGAATGATAAAGACTGATAAAGAACAAATTCGATTAATTTCAATCGAACAGCCGTCAAAGAATACATCCAAATTAATAGAAAATAAATAGTCCAAGTTGAATACAAAGTCAAAATTAAACAAACTTGATTCATCGTCAGGACGCAACAGTAAATTATCGCGAGAAGACAACACGATTCGAGAATAAATTAGAATTAAATAAATTAAGAATTAAAAATATATAATTCTCTTGAGCACGGTATTAATTTTAATAAAAATTACGATAAATAATCTTGACTTCTAGCGAATGATAAAGACTGATAAAGAACAAATTCGATTAATTTCAATCGACCAGCCGTCAAAAAATACATCCAAATTAATAGAAAATAAATAGTCCAAGTTGAATACAAAGTCAAAATTAAACAAACTTGATTCATCGTCAGGACGCAACAGTAAATTATCGCGAGAAGACAACACGATTCGAGAATAAATTAGAATTAAATAAATTAAGAATTAAAAATATATAATTCTCTTGAGCACGGTATTAATTTTAATAAAAATTACGATAAATAATCTTGACTTCTAGCGAATGATAAAGACTGATAAAGAACAAATTCGATTAATTTCAATCGACCAGACGTCAAAAAATACATCCAAATTAATAGAAAATAAATAGTCCAAGTTGAATACAAAGTCAAAATTAAACAAACTTGATTCATCGTCAGGACGCAACAGTAAATTATCGCGAGAAGACAACACGATTCGAGAATAAATTAGAATTAAATAAATTAAGAATTAAAAATAAATAATTCTCTTGAGCACGGTATTAATTTTAATAAAAATTACGATAAATAATCTTGACTTCTAGCGAATGATAAAGACTGATAAAGAACAAATTCGATTAATTTCAATCGAACAGCCGTCAAAGAATACATCCAAATTAATAGAAAATAAATAGTCCAAGTTGAATACAAAGTCAAAATTAAACAAACTTGATTCATCGTCAGGACGCAACAGTAAATTATCGCGAGAAGACAACACGATTCGAGAATAAATTAGAATTAAATAAATTAAGAATTAAAAATATATAATTCTCTTGAGCACGGTATTAATTTTAATAAAAATTACGATAAATAATCTTGACTTCTAGCGAATGATAAAGACTGATAAAGAACAAATTCGATTAATTTCAATCGAACAGCCGTCAAAGAATACATCCAAATTAATAGAAAATAAATAGTCCAAGTTGAATACAAAGTCAAAATTAAACAAACTTGATTCATCGTCAGGACGCAACAGTAAATTATCGCGAGAAGACAACACGATTCGAGAATAAATTAGAATTAAATAAATTAAGAATTAAAAATATATAATTCTCTTGAGCACGGTATTAATTTTAATAAAAATTACGATAAATAATCTTGACTTCTAGCGAATGATAAAGACTGATAAAGAACAAATTCGATTAATTTCAATCGACCAGCCGTCAAAGAATACATCCAAATTAATAGAAAATAAATAGTCCAAGTTGAATACAAAGTCAAAATTAAACAAACTTGATTCATCGTCAGGACGCAACAGTAAATTATCGCGAGAAGACAACACGATTCGAGAATAAATTAGAATTAAATAAATTAAGAATTAAAAATAAATAATTCTCTTGAGCACGGTATTAATTTTAATAAAAATTACGATAAATAATCTTGACTTCTAGCGAATGATAAAGACTGATAAAGAACAAATTCGATTAATTTCAATCGAACAGCCGTCAAAGAATACATCCAAATTAATAGAAAATAAATAGTCCAAGTTGAATACAAAGTCAAAATTAAACAAACTTGATTCATCGTCAGGACGCAACAGTAAATTATCGCGAGAAGACAACACGATTCGAGAATAAATTAGAATTAAATAAATTAAGAATTAAAAATATATAATTCTCTTGAGCACGGTATTAATTTTAATAAAAATTACGATAAATAATCTTGACTTCTAGCGAATGATAAAGACTGATAAAGAACAAATTCGATTAATTTCAATCGACCAGCCGTCAAAGAATACATCCAAATTAATAGAAAATAAATAGTCCAAGTTGAATACAAAGTCAAAATTAAACAAACTTGATTCATCGTCAGGACGCAACAGTAAATTATCGCGAGAAGACAACACGATTCGAGAATAAATTAGAATTAAATAAATTAAGAATTAAAAATAAATAATTCTCTTGAGCACGGTATTAATTTTAATAAAAATTACGATAAATAATCTTGACTTCTAGCGAATGATAAAGACTGATAAAGAACAAATTCGATTAATTTCAATCGACCAGCCGTCAAAAAATACATCCAAATTAATAGAAAATAAATAGTCCAAGTTGAATACAAAGTCAAAATTAAACAAACTTGATTCATCGTCAGGACGCAACAGTAAATTATCGCGAGAAGACAACACGATTCGAGAATAAATTAGAATTAAATAAATTAAGAATTAAAAATATATAATTCTCTTGAGCACGGTATTAATTTTAATAAAAATTACGATAAATAATCTTGACTTCTAGCGAATGATAAAGACTGATAAAGAACAAATTCGATTAATTTCAATCGAACAGACGTCAAAAAATACATCCAAATTAATAGAAAATAAATAGTCCAAGTTGAATACAAAGTCAAAATTAAACAAACTTGATTCATCGTCAGGACGCAACAGTAAATTATCGCGAGAAGACAACACGATTCGAGAATAAATTAGAATTAAATAAATTAAGAATTAAAAATAAATAATTCTCTTGAGCACGGTATTAATTTTAATAAAAATTACGATAAATAATCTTGACTTCTAGCGAATGATAAAGACTGATAAAGAACAAATTCGATTAATTTCAATCGAACAGCCGTCAAAGAATACATCCAAATTAATAGAAAATAAATAGTCCAAGTTGAATACAAAGTCAAAATTAAACAAACTTGATTCATCGTCAGGACGCAACAGTAAATTATCGCGAGAAGACAACACGATTCGAGAATAAATTAGAATTAAATAAATTAAGAATTAAAAATATATAATTCTCTTGAGCACGGTATTAATTTTAATAAAAATTACGATAAATAATCTTGACTTCTAGCGAATGATAAAGACTGATAAAGAACAAATTCGATTAATTTCAATCGACCAGCCGTCAAAGAATACATCCAAATTAATAGAAAATAAATAGTCCAAGTTGAATACAAAGTCAAAATTAAACAAACTTGATTCATCGTCAGGACGCAACAGTAAATTATCGCGAGAAGACAACACGATTCGAGAATAAATTAGAATTAAATAAATTAAGAATTAAAAATATATAATTCTCTTGAGCACGGTATTAATTTTAATAAAAATTACGATAAATAATCTTGACTTCTAGCGAATGATAAAGACTGATAAAGAACAAATTCGATTAATTTCAATCGACCAGACGTCAAAAAATACATCCAAATTAATAGAAAATAAATAGTCCAAGTTGAATACAAAGTCAAAATTAAACAAACTTGATTCATCGTCAGGACGCAACAGTAAATTATCGCGAGAAGACAACACGATTCGAGAATAAATTAGAATTAAATAAATTAAGAATTAAAAATAAATAATTCTCTTGAGCACGGTATTAATTTTAATAAAAATTACGATAAATAATCTTGACTTCTAGCGAATGATAAAGACTGATAAAGAACAAATTCGATTAATTTCAATCGACCAGCCGTCAAAGAATACATCCAAATTAATAGAAAATAAATAGTCCAAGTTGAATACAAAGTCAAAATTAAACAAACTTGATTCATCGTCAGGACGCAACAGTAAATTATCGCGAGAAGACAACACGATTCGAGAATAAATTAGAATTAAATAAATTAAGAATTAAAAATAAATAATTCTCTTGAGCACGGTATTAATTTTAATAAAAATTACGATAAATAATCTTGACTTCTAGCGAATGATAAAGACTGATAAAGAACAAATTCGATTAATTTCAATCGACCAGCCGTCAAAGAATACATCCAAATTAATAGAAAATAAATAGTCCAAGTTGAATACAAAGTCAAAATTAAACAAACTTGATTCATCGTCAGGACGCAACAGTAAATTATCGCGAGAAGACAACACGATTCGAGAATAAATTAGAATTAAATAAATTAAGAATTAAAAATAAATAATTCTCTTGAGCACGGTATTAATTTTAATAAAAATTACGATAAATAATCTTGACTTCTAGCGAATGATAAAGACTGATAAAGAACAAATTCGATTAATTTCAATCGAACAGCCGTCAAAGAATACATCCAAATTAATAGAAAATAAATAGTCCAAGTTGAATACAAAGTCAAAATTAAACAAACTTGATTCATCGTCAGGACGCAACAGTAAATTATCGCGAGAAGACAACACGATTCGAGAATAAATTAGAATTAAATAAATTAAGAATTAAAAATATATAATTCTCTTGAGCACGGTATTAATTTTAATAAAAATTACGATAAATAATCTTGACTTCTAGCGAATGATAAAGACTGATAAAGAACAAATTCGATTAATTTCAATCGACCAGCCGTCAAAGAATACATCCAAATTAATAGAAAATAAATAGTCCAAGTTGAATACAAAGTCAAAATTAAACAAACTTGATTCATCGTCAGGACGCAACAGTAAATTATCGCGAGAAGACAACACGATTCGAGAATAAATTAGAATTAAATAAATTAAGAATTAAAAATAAATAATTCTCTTGAGCACGGTATTAATTTTAATAAAAATTACGATAAATAATCTTGACTTCTAGCGAATGATAAAGACTGATAAAGAACAAATTCGATTAATTTCAATCGACCAGCCGTCAAAAAATACATCCAAATTAATAGAAAATAAATAGTCCAAGTTGAATACAAAGTCAAAATTAAACAAACTTGATTCATCGTCAGGACGCAACAGTAAATTATCGCGAGAAGACAACACGATTCGAGAATAAATTAGAATTAAATAAATTAAGAATTAAAAATATATAATTCTCTTGAGCACGGTATTAATTTTAATAAAAATTACGATAAATAATCTTGACTTCTAGCGAATGATAAAGACTGATAAAGAACAAATTCGATTAATTTCAATCGAACAGACGTCAAAAAATACATCCAAATTAATAGAAAATAAATAGTCCAAGTTGAATACAAAGTCAAAATTAAACAAACTTGATTCATCGTCAGGACGCAACAGTAAATTATCGCGAGAAGACAACACGATTCGAGAATAAATTAGAATTAAATAAATTAAGAATTAAAAATAAATAATTCTCTTGAGCACGGTATTAATTTTAATAAAAATTACGATAAATAATCTTGACTTCTAGCGAATGATAAAGACTGATAAAGAACAAATTCGATTAATTTCAATCGAACAGCCGTCAAAGAATACATCCAAATTAATAGAAAATAAATAGTCCAAGTTGAATACAAAGTCAAAATTAAACAAACTTGATTCATCGTCAGGACGCAACAGTAAATTATCGCGAGAAGACAACACGATTCGAGAATAAATTAGAATTAAATAAATTAAGAATTAAAAATATATAATTCTCTTGAGCACGGTATTAATTTTAATAAAAATTACGATAAATAATCTTGACTTCTAGCGAATGATAAAGACTGATAAAGAACAAATTCGATTAATTTCAATCGACCAGCCGTCAAAGAATACATCCAAATTAATAGAAAATAAATAGTCCAAGTTGAATACAAAGTCAAAATTAAACAAACTTGATTCATCGTCAGGACGCAACAGTAAATTATCGCGAGAAGACAACACGATTCGAGAATAAATTAGAATTAAATAAATTAAGAATTAAAAATATATAATTCTCTTGAGCACGGTATTAATTTTAATAAAAATTACGATAAATAATCTTGACTTCTAGCGAATGATAAAGACTGATAAAGAACAAATTCGATTAATTTCAATCGACCAGACGTCAAAAAATACATCCAAATTAATAGAAAATAAATAGTCCAAGTTGAATACAAAGTCAAAATTAAACAAACTTGATTCATCGTCAGGACGCAACAGTAAATTATCGCGAGAAGACAACACGATTCGAGAATAAATTAGAATTAAATAAATTAAGAATTAAAAATAAATAATTCTCTTGAGCACGGTATTAATTTTAATAAAAATTACGATAAATAATCTTGACTTCTAGCGAATGATAATGACTGATAAAGAACAAATTCGATTAATTTCAATCGAACAGCCGTCAAAGAATACATCCAAATTAATAGAAAATAAATAGTCCAAGTTGAATACAAAGTCAAAATTAAACAAACCTGATTCATCGTCAGGACGCAACAGTAAATTATCGCGAGAAGACAACACGATTCGAGAATAAATTAGAATTAAATAAATTAAGAATTAAAAATATATAATTCTCTTGAGCACGGTATTAATTTTAATAAAAATTACGATAAATAATCTTGACTTCTAGCGAATGATAAAGACTGATAAAGAACAAATTCGATTAATTTCAATCGAACAGCCGTCAAAGAATACATCCAAATTAATAGAAAATAAATAGTCCAAGTTGAATACAAAGTCAAAATTAAACAAACTTGATTCATCGTCAGGACGCAACAGTAAATTATCGCGAGAAGACAACACGATTCGAGAATAAATTAGAATTAAATAAATTAAGAATTAAAAATATATAATTCTCTTGAGCACGGTATTAATTTTAATAAAAATTACGATAAATAATCTTGACTTCTAGCGAATGATAAAGACTGATAAAGAACAAATTCGATTAATTTCAATCGAACAGCCGTCAAAGAATACATCCAAATTAATAGAAAATAAATAGTCCAAGTTGAATACAAAGTCAAAATTAAACAAACTTGATTCATCGTCAGGACGCAACAGTAAATTATCGCGAGAAGACAACACGATTCGAGAATAAATTAGAATTAAATAAATTAAGAATTAAAAATATATAATTCTCTTGAGCACGGTATTAATTTTAATAAAAATTACGATAAATAATCTTGACTTCTAGCGAATGATAAAGACTGATAAAGAACAAATTCGATTAATTTCAATCGACCAGACGTCAAAAAATACATCCAAATTAATAGAAAATAAATAGCCCAAGTTGAATACAAAGTCAAAATTAAACAAACTTGATTCATCGTCAGGACGCAACAGTAAATTATCGCGAGAAGACAACACGATTCGAGAATAAATTAGAATTAAATAAATTAAGAATTAAAAATATATAATTCTCTCGAGCACGGTATTAATTTTAATAAAAATTACGATAAATAATCTTGACTTCTAGCGAATGATAAAGACTGATAAAGAACAAATTCGATTAATTTCAATCGACCAGCCGTCAAAAAATACATCCAAATTAATAGAAAATAAATAGTCCAAGTTGAATACAAAGTCAAAATTAAACAAACTTGATTCATCGTCAGGACGCAACAGTAAATTATCGCGAGAAGACAACACGATTCGAGAATAAATTAGAATTAAATAAATTAAGAATTAAAAATATATAATTCTCTTGAGCACGGTATTAATTTTAATAAAAATTACGATAAATAATCTTGACTTCTAGCGAATGATAAAGACTGATAAAGAACAAATTCGATTAATTTCAATCGACCAGACGTCAAAAAATACATCCAAATTAATAGAAAATAAATAGTCCAAGTTGAATACAAAGTCAAAATTAAACAAACTTGATTCATCGTCAGGACGCAACAGTAAATTATCGCGAGAAGACAACACGATTCGAGAATAAATTAGAATTAAATAAATTAAGAATTAAAAATAAATAATTCTCTTGAGCACGGTATTAATTTTAATAAAAATTACGATAAATAATCTTGACTTCTAGCGAATGATAAAGACTGATAAAGAACAAATTCGATTAATTTCAATCGAACAGCCGTCAAAGAATACATCCAAATTAATAGAAAATAAATAGTCCAAGTTGAATACAAAGTCAAAATTAAACAAACTTGATTCATCGTCAGGACGCAACAGTAAATTATCGCGAGAAGACAACACGATTCGAGAATAAATTAGAATTAAATAAATTAAGAATTAAAAATATATAATTCTCTTGAGCACGGTATTAATTTTAATAAAAATTACGATAAATAATCTTGACTTCTAGCGAATGATAAAGACTGATAAAGAACAAATTCGATTAATTTCAATCGAACAGCCGTCAAAGAATACATCCAAATTAATAGAAAATAAATAGTCCAAGTTGAATACAAAGTCAAAATTAAACAAACTTGATTCATCGTCAGGACGCAACAGTAAATTATCGCGAGAAGACAACACGATTCGAGAATAAATTAGAATTAAATAAATTAAGAATTAAAAATATATAATTCTCTTGAGCACGGTATTAATTTTAATAAAAATTACGATAAATAATCTTGACTTCTAGCGAATGATAAAGACTGATAAAGAACAAATTCGATTAATTTCAATCGACCAGCCGTCAAAGAATACATCCAAATTAATAGAAAATAAATAGTCCAAGTTGAATACAAAGTCAAAATTAAACAAACTTGATTCATCGTCAGGACGCAACAGTAAATTATCGCGAGAAGACAACACGATTCGAGAATAAATTAGAATTAAATAAATTAAGAATTAAAAATAAATAATTCTCTTGAGCACGGTATTAATTTTAATAAAAATTACGATAAATAATCTTGACTTCTAGCGAATGATAAAGACTGATAAAGAACAAATTCGATTAATTTCAATCGAACAGCCGTCAAAGAATACATCCAAATTAATAGAAAATAAATAGTCCAAGTTGAATACAAAGTCAAAATTAAACAAACTTGATTCATCGTCAGGACGCAACAGTAAATTATCGCGAGAAGACAACACGATTCGAGAATAAATTAGAATTAAATAAATTAAGAATTAAAAATATATAATTCTCTTGAGCACGGTATTAATTTTAATAAAAATTACGATAAATAATCTTGACTTCTAGCGAATGATAAAGACTGATAAAGAACAAATTCGATTAATTTCAATCGAACAGCCGTCAAAGAATACATCCAAATTAATAGAAAATAAATAGTCCAAGTTGAATACAAAGTCAAAATTAAACAAACTTGATTCATCGTCAGGACGCAACAGTAAATTATCGCGAGAAGACAACACGATTCGAGAATAAATTAGAATTAAATAAATTAAGAATTAAAAATAAATAATTCTCTTGAGCACGGTATTAATTTTAATAAAAATTACGATAAATAATCTTGACTTCTAGCGAATGATAAAGACTGATAAAGAACAAATTCGATTAATTTCAATCGACCAGCCGTCAAAGAATACATCCAAATTAATAGAAAATAAATAGTCCAAGTTGAATACAAAGTCAAAATTAAACAAACTTGATTCATCGTCAGGACGCAACAGTAAATTATCGCGAGAAGACAACACGATTCGAGAATAAATTAGAATTAAATAAATTAAGAATTAAAAATAAATAATTCTCTTGAGCACGGTATTAATTTTAATAAAAATTACGATAAATAATCTTGACTTCTAGCGAATGATAAAGACTGATAAAGAACAAATTCGATTAATTTCAATCGACCAGCCGTCAAAAAATACATCCAAATTAATAGAAAATAAATAGTCCAAGTTGAATACAAAGTCAAAATTAAACAAACTTGATTCATCGTCAGGACGCAACAGTAAATTATCGCGAGAAGACAACACGATTCGAGAATAAATTAGAATTAAATAAATTAAGAATTAAAAATATATAATTCTCTTGAGCACGGTATTAATTTTAATAAAAATTACGATAAATAATCTTGACTTCTAGCGAATGATAAAGACTGATAAAGAACAAATTCGATTAATTTCAATCGAACAGACGTCAAAAAATACATCCAAATTAATAGAAAATAAATAGTCCAAGTTGAATACAAAGTCAAAATTAAACAAACTTGATTCATCGTCAGGACGCAACAGTAAATTATCGCGAGAAGACAACACGATTCGAGAATAAATTAGAATTAAATAAATTAAGAATTAAAAATAAATAATTCTCTTGAGCACGGTATTAATTTTAATAAAAATTACGATAAATAATCTTGACTTCTAGCGAATGATAAAGACTGATAAAGAACAAATTCGATTAATTTCAATCGAACAGCCGTCAAAGAATACATCCAAATTAATAGAAAATAAATAGTCCAAGTTGAATACAAAGTCAAAATTAAACAAACTTGATTCATCGTCAGGACGCAACAGTAAATTATCGCGAGAAGACAACACGATTCGAGAATAAATTAGAATTAAATAAATTAAGAATTAAAAATATATAATTCTCTTGAGCACGGTATTAATTTTAATAAAAATTACGATAAATAATCTTGACTTCTAGCGAATGATAAAGACTGATAAAGAACAAATTCGATTAATTTCAATCGACCAGCCGTCAAAGAATACATCCAAATTAATAGAAAATAAATAGTCCAAGTTGAATACAAAGTCAAAATTAAACAAACTTGATTCATCGTCAGGACGCAACAGTAAATTATCGCGAGAAGACAACACGATTCGAGAATAAATTAGAATTAAATAAATTAAGAATTAAAAATAAATAATTCTCTCGAGCACGGTATTAATTTTAATAAAAATTACGATAAATAATCTTGACTTCTAGCGAATGATAAAGACTGATAAAGAACAAATTCGATTAATTTCAATCGACCAGACGTCAAAAAATACATCCAAATTAATAGAAAATAAATAGTCCAAGTTGAATACAAAGTCAAAATTAAACAAACTTGATTCATCGTCAGGACGCAACAGTAAATTATCGCGAGAAGACAACACGATTCGAGAAGAATTAGAATTAAATAAATTAAGAATTAAAAATAAATAATTCTCTTGAGCACGGTATTAATTTTAATAAAAATTACGATAAATAATCTTGACTTCTAGCGAATGATAAAGACTGATAAAGAACAAATTCGATTAATTTCAATCGACCAGCCGTCAAAGAATACATCCAAATTAATAGAAAATAAATAGTCCAAGTTGAATACAAAGTCAAAATTAAACAAACTTGATTCATCGTCAGGACGCAACAGTAAATTATCGCGAGAAGACAACACGATTCGAGAATAAATTAGAATTAAATAAATTAAGAATTAAAAATAAATAATTCTCTTGAGCACGGTATTAATTTTAATAAAAATTACGATAAATAATCTTGACTTCTAGCGAATGATGAAGACTGATAAAGAACAAATTCGATTAATTTCAATCGAACAGCCGTCATAGAATACATCCAAATTAATAGAAAATAAATAGTCCAAGTTGAATACAAAGTCAAAATTAAACAAACTTGATTCATCGTCAGGACGCAACAGTAAATTATCGCGAGAAGACAACACGATTCGAGAATAAATTAGAATTAAATAAATTAAGAATTAAAAATAAATAATTCTCTTGAGCACGGTATTAATTTTAATAAAAATTACGATAAATAATCTTGACTTCTAGCGAATGATAAAGACTGATAAAGAACAAATTCGATTAATTTCAATCGAACAGCCGTCAAAGAATACATCCAAATTAATAGAAAATAAATAGTCCAAGTTGAATACAAAGTCAAAATTAAACAAACTTGATTCATCGTCAGGACGCAACAGTAAATTATCGCGAGAAGACAACACGATTCGAGAATAAATTAGAATTAAATAAATTAAAAATTAAAAATAAATAATTCTATTGAGCACGGTATTAATTTTAATAAAAATTACGATAAATAATCTTGACTTCTAGCGAATGATAAAGACTGATAAAGAACAAATTCGATTAATTTCAATCGACCAGCCGTCAAAAAATACATCCAAATTAATAGAAAATAAATAGTCCAAGTTGAATACAAAGTCAAAATTAAACAAACTTGATTCATCGTCAGGACGCAACAGTAAATTATCGCGAGAAGACAACACGATTCGAGAATAAATTAGAATTAAATAAATTAAGAATTAAAAATAAATAATTCTCTTGAGCACGGTATTAATTTTAATAAAAATTACGATAAATAATCTTGACTTCTAGCGAATGATGAAGACTGATAAAGAACAAATTCGATTAATTTCAATCGAACAGCCGTCATAGAATACATCCAAATTAATAGAAAATAAATAGTCCAAGTTGAATACAAAGTCAAAATTAAACAAACTTGATTCATCGTCAGGACGCAACAGTAAATTATCGCGAGAAGACAACACGATTCGAGAATAAATTAGAATTAAATAAATTAAGAATTAAAAATAAATAATTCTCTTGAGCACGGTATTAATTTTAATAAAAATTACGATAAATAATCTTGACTTCTAGCGAATGATAAAGACTGATAAAGAACAAATTCGATTAATTTCAATCGAACAGCCGTCAAAGAATACATCCAAATTAATAGAAAATAAATAGTCCAAGTTGAATACAAAGTCAAAATTAAACAAACTTGATTCATCGTCAGGACGCAACAGTAAATTATCGCGAGAAGACAACACGATTCGAGAATAAATTAGAATTAAATAAATTAAAAATTAAAAATAAATAATTCTATTGAGCACGGTATTAATTTTAATAAAAATTACGATAAATAATCTTGACTTCTAGCGAATGATAAAGACTGATAAAGAACAAATTCGATTAATTTCAATCGACCAGCCGTCAAAGAATACATCCAAATTAATAGAAAATAAATAGTCCAAGTTGAATACAAAGTCAAAATTAAACAAACTTGATTCATCGTCAGGACGCAACAGTAAATTATCGCGAGAAGACAACACGATTCGAGAATAAATTAGAATTAAATAAATTAAGAATTAAAAATAAATAATTCTCTTGAGCACGGTATTAATTTTAATAAAAATTACGATAAATAATCTTGACTTCTAGCGAATGATAAAGACTGATAAAGAACAAATTCGATTAATTTCAATCGACCAGCCGTCAAAGAATACATCCAAATTAATAGAAAATAAATAGTCCAAGTTGAATACAAAGTCAAAATTAAACAAACTTGATTCATCGTCAGGACGCAACAGTAAATTATCGCGAGAAGACAACACGATTCGAGAATAAATTAGAATTAAATAAATTAAGAATTAAAAATAAATAATTCTCTTGAGCACGGTATTAATTTTAATAAAAATTACGATAAATAATCTTGACTTCTAGCGAATGATAAAGACTGATAAAGAACAAATTCGATTAATTTCAATCGACCAGACGTCAAAGAATACATCCAAATTAATAGAAAATAAATAGTCCAAGTTGAATACAAAGTCAAAATTAAACAAACTTGATTCATCGTCAGGACGCAACAGTAAATTATCGCGAGAAGACAACACGATTCGAGAATAAATTAGAATTAAATAAATTAAGAATTAAAAATAAATAATTCTCTTGAGCACGGTATTAATTTTAATAAAAATTACGATAAATAATCTTGACTTCTAGCGAATGATAAAGACTGATAAAGAACAAATTCGATTAATTTCAATCGACCAGCCGTCAAAGAATACATCCAAATTAATAGAAAATAAATAGTCCAAGTTGAATACAAAGTCAAAATTAAACAAACTTGATTCATCGTCAGGACGCAACAGTAAATTATCGCGAGAAGACAACACGATTCGAGAATAAATTAGAATTAAATAAATTAAGAATTAAAAATAAATATTTCTCTTGAGCACGGTATTAATTTTAATAAAAATTACGATAAATAATCTTGACTTCTAGCGAATGATAAAGACTGATAAAGAACAAATTCGATTAATTTCAATCGACCAGCCGTCAAAGAATACATCCAAATTAATAGAAAATAAATAGTCCAAGTTGAATACAAAGTCAAAATTAAACAAACTTGATTCATCGTCAGGACGCAACAGTAAATTATCGCGAGAAGACAACACGATTCGAGAATAAATTAGAATTAAATAAATTAAGAATTAAAAATAAATAATTCTCTTGAGCACGGTATTAATTTTAATAAAAATTACGATAAATAATCTTGACTTCTAGCGAATGATAAAGACTGATAAAGAACAAATTCGATTAATTTCAATCGAACAGCCGTCAAAGAATACATCCAAATTAATAGAAAATAAATAGTCCAAGTTGAATACAAAGTCAAAATTAAACAAACTTGATTCATCGTCAGGACGCAACAGTAAATTATCGCGAGAAGACAACACGATTCGAGAATAAATTAGAATTAAATAAATTAAGAATTAAAAATAAATAATTCTCTTGAGCACGGTATTAGTTTTAATAAAAATTACGATCAATAATCTTGACTTCTAGCGAATGATAAAGACTGATAAAGAACAAATTCGATTAATTTCAATCGACCAGCCGTCAAAAAATACATCCAAATTAATAGAAAATAAATAGTCCAAGTTGAATACAAAGTCAAAATTAAACAAACTTGATTCATCGTCAGGACGCAACAGTAAATTATCGCGAGAAGACAACACGATTCGAGAATAAATTAGAATTAAATAAATTAAAAATTAAAAATAAATAATTCTATTGAGCACGGTATTAATTTTAATAAAAATTACGATAAATAATCTTGACTTCTAGCGAATGATAAAGACTGATAAAGAACAAATTCGATTAATTTCAATCGACCAGCCGTCAAAGAATACATCCAAATTAATAGAAAATAAATAGTCCAAGTTGAATACAAAGTCAAAATTAAACAAACTTGATTCATCGTCAGGACGCAACAGTAAATTATCGCGAGAAGACAACACGATTCGAGAATAAATTAGAATTAAATAAATTAAGAATTAAAAATAAATAATTCTCTTGAGCACGGTATTAATTTTAATAAAAATTACGATAAATAATCTTGACTTCTAGCGAATGATAAAGACTGATAAAGAACAAATTCGATTAATTTCAATCGAACAGCCGTCAAAGAATACATCCAAATTAATAGAAAATAAATAGTCCAAGTTGAATACAAAGTCAAAATTAAACAAACTTGATTCATCGTCAGGACGCAACAGTAAATTATCGCGAGAAGACAACACGATTCGAGAATAAATTAGAATTAAATAAATTAAGAATTAAAAATAAATAATTCTCTTGAGCACGGTATTAATTTTAATAAAAATTACGATAAATAATCTTGACTTCTAGCGAATGATAAAGACTGATAAAGAACAAATTCGATTAATTTCAATCGAACAGCCGTCAAAGAATACATCCAAATTAATAGAAAATAAATAGTCCAAGTTGAATACAAAGTCAAAATTAAACAAACTTGATTCATCGTCAGGACGCAACAGTAAATTATCGCGAGAAGACAACACGATTCGAGAATAAATTAGAATTAAATAAATTAAAAATTAAAAATAAATAATTCTATTGAGCACGGTATTAATTTTAATAAAAATTACGATAAATAATCTTGACTTCTAGCGAATGATAAAGACTGATAAAGAACAAATTCGATTAATTTCAATCGACCAGCCGTCAAAGAATACATCCAAATTAATAGAAAATAAATAGTCCAAGTTGAATACAAAGTCAAAATTAAACAAACTTGATTCATCGTCAGGACGCAACAGTAAATTATCGCGAGAAGACAACACGATTCGAGAATAAATTAGAATTAAATAAATTAAGAATTAAAAATAAATAATTCTCTTGAGCACGGTATTAATTTTAATAAAAATTACGATAAATAATCTTGACTTCTAGCGAATGATAAAGACTGATAAAGAACAAATTCGATTAATTTCAATCGACCAGCCGTCAAAGAATACATCCAAATTAATAGAAAATAAATAGTCCAAGTTGAATACAAAGTCAAAATTAAACAAACTTGATTCATCGTCAGGACGCAACAGTAAATTATCGCGAGAAGACAACACGATTCGAGAATAAATTAGAATTAAATAAATTAAGAATTAAAAATAAATAATTCTCTTGAGCACGGTATTAATTTTAATAAAAATTACGATAAATAATCTTGACTTCTAGCGAATGATAAAGACTGATAAAGAACAAATTCGATTAATTTCAATCGACCAGACGTCAAAAAATACATCCAAATTAATAGAAAATAAATAGTCCAAGTTGAATACAAAGTCAAAATTAAACAAACTTGATTCATCGTCAGGACGCAACAGTAAATTATCATGAGAAGACAACACGATTCGAGAATAAATTAGAATTAAATAAATTAAGAATTAAAAATAAATAGTTCTCTTGAGCACGGTATTAATTTTAATAAAAATTACGATAAATAATCTTGACTTCTAGCGAATGATAAAGACTGATAAAGAACAAATTCGATTAATTTCAATCGACCAGCCGTCAAAGAATACATCCAAATTAATAGAAAATAAATAGTCCAAGTTGAATACAAAGTCAAAATTAAACAAACTTGATTCATCGTCAGGACGCAACAGTAAATTATCGCGAGAAGACAACACGATTCGAGAATAAATTAGAATTAAATAAATTAAGAATTAAAAATAAATAATTCTCTTGAGCACGGTATTAATTTTAATAAAAATTACGATAAATAATCTTGACTTCTAGCGAATGATAAAGACTGATAAAGAACAAATTCGATTAATTTCAATCGAACAGCCGTCAAAGAATACATCCAAATTAATAGAAAATAAATAGTCCAAGTTGAATACAAAGTCAAAATTAAACAAACTTGATTCATCGTCAGGACGCAACAGTAAATTATCGCGAGAAGACAACACGATTCGAGAATAAATTAGAATTAAATAAATTAAAAATTAAAAATAAATAATTCTATTGAGCACGGTATTAATTTTAATAAAAATTACGATAAATAATCTTGACTTCTAGCGAATGATAAAGACTGATAAAGAACAAATTCGATTAATTTCAATCGACCAGCCGTCAAAGAATACATCCAAATTAATAGAAAATAAATAGTCCAAGTTGAATACAAAGTCAAAATTAAACAAACTTGATTCATCGTCAGGACGCAACAGTAAATTATCGCGAGAAGACAACACGATTCGAGAATAAATTAGAATTAAATAAATTAAGAATTAAAAATAAATAATTCTCTTGAGCACGGTATTAATTTTAATAAAAATTACGATAAATAATCTTGACTTCTAGCGAATGATAAAGACTGATAAAGAACAAATTCGATTAATTTCAATCGACCAGCCGTCAAAGAATACATCCAAATTAATAGAAAATAAATAGTCCAAGTTGAATACAAAGTCAAAATTAAACAAACTTGATTCATCGTCAGGACGCAACAGTAAATTATCGCGAGAAGACAACACGATTCGAGAATAAATTAGAATTAAATAAATTAAGAATTAAAAATAAATAATTCTCTTGAGCACGGTATTAATTTTAATAAAAATTACGATAAATAATCTTGACTTCTAGCGAATGATAAAGACTGATAAAGAACAAATTCGATTAATTTCAATCGACCAGACGTCAAAAAATACATCCAAATTAATAGAAAATAAATAGTCCAAGTTGAATACAAAGTCAAAATTAAACAAACTTGATTCATCGTCAGGACGCAACAGTAAATTATCATGAGAAGACAACACGATTCGAGAATAAATTAGAATTAAATAAATTAAGAATTAAAAATAAATAATTCTCTTGAGCACGGTATTAATTTTAATAAAAATTACGATAAATAATCTTGACTTCTAGCGAATGATAAAGACTGATAAAGAACAAATTCGATTAATTTCAATCGACCAGCCGTCAAAGAATACATCCAAATTAATAGAAAATAAATAGTCCAAGTTGAATACAAAGTCAAAATTAAACAAACTTGATTCATCGTCAGGTCGCAACAGTAAATTATCGCGAGAAGACAACACGATTCGAGAATAATTAGAATTAAATAAATTAAAAATTAAAAATAAATAATTCTATTGAGCACGGTATTAATTTTAATAAAAATTACGATAAATAATCTTGACTTCTAGCGAATGATAAAGACTGATAAAGAACAAATTCGATTAATTTCAATCGACTAGACGTCAAAAAATACATCCAAATTAATAGAAAATAAATAATCCAAGTTGAATACAAAGTCAAAATTAAACAAACTTGATTCATCGTCAGGACGCAACAGTAAATTATCGCGAGAAGACAACACGATTCGAGAATAAATTAGAATTAAATAAATTAAGAATTAAAAATAAATAATTCTCTTGAGCACGGTATTAATTTTAATAAAAATTACGATAAATAATCTTGACTTCTAGCGAATGATAAAGACTGATAAAGAACAAATTCGATTAATTTCAATCGACTAGACGTCAAAAAATACATCCAAATTAATAGAAAATAAATAATCCAAGTTGAATACAAAGTCAAAATTAAACAAACTTGATTCATCGTCAGGACGCAACAGTAAATTATCGCGAGAAGGCAACACGATTCGAGAATAAATTAGAATTAAATAAATTAAAAATTAAAAATAAATAATTCTCTTGAGCACGGTATTAATTTTAATAAAAATTACGATAAATAATCTTGACTTCTAGCGAATGATAAAGACTGATAAAGAACAAATTCGATTAATTTCAATCGACCAGCCGTCAAAGAATACATCCAAATTAATAGAAAATAAATAGTCCAAGTTGAATACAAAGTCAAAATTAAACAAACTTGATTCATCGTCAGGACGCAACAGTAAATTATCGCGAGAAGACAACACGATTCGAGAATAAATTAGAATTAAATAAATTAAGAATTAAAAATAAATAATTCTCTTGAGCACGGTATTAATTTTAATAAAAATTACGATAAATAATCTTGACTTCTAGCGAATGATAAAGACTGATAAAGAACAAATTCGATTAATTTCAATCGACCAGACGTCAAAAAATACATCCAAATTAATAGAAAATAAATAGTCCAAGTTGAATACAAAGTCAAAATTAAACAAACTTGATTCATCGTCAGGACGCAACAGTAAATTATCATGAGAAGACAACACGATTCGAGAATAAATTAGAATTAAATAAATTAAGAATTAAAAATAAATAATTCTCTTGAGCACGGTATTAATTTTAATAAAAATTACGATAAATAATCTTGACTTCTAGCGAATGATAAAGACTGATAAAGAACAAATTCGATTAATTTCAATCGACCAGCCGTCAAAGAATACATCCAAATTAATAGAAAATAAATAGTCCAAGTTGAATACAAAGTCAAAATTAAACAAACTTGATTCATCGTCAGGTCGCAACAGTAAATTATCGCGAGAAGACAACACGATTCGAGAATAATTAGAATTAAATAAATTAAAAATTAAAAATAAATAATTCTATTGAGCACGGTATTAATTTTAATAAAAATTACGATAAATAATCTTGACTTCTAGCGAATGATAAAGACTGATAAAGAACAAATTCGATTAATTTCAATCGACTAGACGTCAAAAAATACATCCAAATTAATAGAAAATAAATAATCCAAGTTGAATACAAAGTCAAAATTAAACAAACTTGATTCATCGTCAGGACGCAACAGTAAATTATCGCGAGAAGACAACACGATTCGAGAATAAATTAGAATTAAATAAATTAAGAATTAAAAATAAATAATTCTCTTGAGCACGGTATTAATTTTAATAAAAATTACGATAAATAATCTTGACTTCTAGCGAATGATAAAGACTGATAAAGAACAAATTCGATTAATTTCAATCGACTAGACGTCAAAAAATACATCCAAATTAATAGAAAATAAATAATCCAAGTTGAATACAAAGTCAAAATTAAACAAACTTGATTCATCGTCAGGACGCAACAGTAAATTATCGCGAGAAGGCAACACGATTCGAGAATAAATTAGAATTAAATAAATTAAAAATTAAAAATAAATAATTCTCTTGAGCACGGTATTAATTTTAATAAAAATTACGATAAATAATCTTGACTTCTAGCGAATGATAAAGACTGATAAAGAACAAATTCGATTAATTTCAATCGACCAGCCGTCAAAGAATACATCCAAATTAATAGAAAATAAATAGTCCAAGTTGAATACAAAGTCAAAATTAAACAAACTTGATTCATCGTCAGGACGCAACAGTAAATTATCGCGAGAAGACAACACGATTCGAGAATAAATTAGAATTAAATAAATTAAGAATTAAAAATAAATAATTCTCTTGAGCACGGTATTAATTTTAATAAAAATTACGATAAATAATCTTGACTTCTAGCGAATGATAAAGACTGATAAAGAACAAATTCGATTAATTTCAATCGAACAGCCGTCAAAGAATACATCCAAATTAATAGAAAATAAATAGTCCAAGTTGAATACAAAGTCAAAATTAAACAAACTTGATTCATCGTCAGGACGCAACAGTAAATTATCGCGAGAAGACAACACGATTCGAGAATAAATTAGAATTAAATAAATTAAGAATTAAAAATAAATAATTCTCTTGAGCACGGTATTAATTTTAATAAAAATTACGATAAATAATCTTGACTTCTAGCGAATGATAAAGACTGATAAAGAACAAATTCGATTAATTTCAATCGAACAGCCGTCAAAGAATACATCCAAATTAATAGAAAATAAATAGTCCAAGTTGAATACAAAGTCAAAATTAAACAAACTTGATTCATCGTCAGGACGCAACAGTAAATTATCGCGAGAAGACAACACGATTCGAGAATAAATTAGAATTAAATAAATTAAGAATTAAAAATATATAATTCTCTTGAGCACGGTATTAATTTTAATAAAAATTACGATAAATAATCTTGACTTCTAGCGAATGATAAAGACTGATAAAGAACAAATTCGATTAATTTCAAACGACCAGCCGTCAAAAAATACATCCAAATTAATAGAAAATAAATAGTCCAAGTTGAATACAAAGTCAAAATTAAACAAACTTGATTCATCGTCAGGACGCAACAGTAAATTATCGCGAGAAGACAACACGATTCGAGAATAAATTAGAATTAAATAAATTAAAAATTAAAAATAAATAATTCTATTGAGCACGGTATTAATTTTAATAAAAATTACGATAAATAATCTTGACTTCTAGCGAATGATAAAGACTGATAAAGAACAAATTCGATTAATTTCAATCGACCAGCCGTCAAAGAATACATCCAAATTAATAGAAAATAAATAGTCCAAGTTGAATACAAAGTCAAAATTAAACAAACTTGATTCATCGTCAGGACGCAACAGTAAATTATCGCGAGAAGACAACACGATTCGAGAATAAATTAGAATTAAATAAATTAAGAATTAAAAATAAATAATTCTCTTGAGCACGGTATTAATTTTAATAAAAATTACGATAAATAATCTTGACTTCTAGCGAATGATAAAGACTGATAAAGAACAAATTCGATTAATTTCAATCGACCAGCCGTCAAAGAATACATCCAAATTAATAGAAAATAAATAGTCCAAGTTGAATACAAAGTCAAAATTAAACAAACTTGATTCATCGTCAGGACGCAACAGTAAATTATCGCGAGAAGACAACACGATTCGAGAATAAATTAGAATTAAATAAATTAAGAATTAAAAATAAATAATTCTCTTGAGCACGGTATTAATTTTAATAAAAATTACGATAAATAATCTTGACTTCTAGCGAATGATAAAGACTGATAAAGAACAAATTCGATTAATTTCAATCGACCAGCCGTCAAAAAATACATCCAAATTAATAGAAAATAAATAGTCCAAGTTGAATACAAAGTCAAAATTAAACAAACTTGATTCATCGTCAGGACGCAACAGTAAATTATCGCGAGAAGACAACACGATTCGAGAATAAATTAGAATTAAATAAATTAAGAATTAAAAATATATAATTCTCTTGAGCACGGTATTAATTTTAATAAAAATTACGATAAATAATCTTGACTTCTAGCGAATGATAAAGACTGATAAAGAACAAATTCGATTAATTTCAATCGAACAGCCGTCAAAGAATACATCCAAATTAATAGAAAATAAATAGTCCAAGTTGAATACAAAGTCAAAATTAAACAAACTTGATTCATCGTCAGGACGCAACAGTAAATTATCGCGAGAAGACAACACGATTCGAGAATAAATTAGAATTAAATAAATTAAGAATTAAAAATAAATAATTCTCTTGAGCACGGTATTAATTTTAATAAAAATTACGATAAATAATCTTGACTTCTAGCGAATGATAAAGACTGATAAAGAACAAATTCGATTAATTTCAATCGACCAGCCGTCAAAAAATACATCCAAATTAATAGAAAATAAATAGTCCAAGTTGAATACAAAGTCAAAATTAAACAAACTTGATTCATCGTCAGGACGCAACAGTAAATTATCGCGAGAAGACAACACGATTCGAGAATAAATTAGAATTAAATAAATTAAGAATTAAAAATAAATAATTCTCTTGAGCACGGTATTAATTTTAATAAAAATTACGATAAATAATCTTGACTTCTAGCGAATGATAAAGACTGATAAAGAACAAATTCGATTAATTTCAATCGACCAGCCGTCAAAGAATACATCCAAATTAATAGAAAATAAATAGTCCAAGTTGAATACAAAGTCAAAATTAAACAAACTTGATTCATCGTCAGGACGCAACAGTAAATTATCGCGAGAAGACAACACGATTCGAGAATAAATTAGAATTAAATAAATTAAGAATTAAAAATAAATAATTCTCTTGAGCACGGTATTAATTTTAATAAAAATTACGATAAATAATCTTGACTTCTAGCGAATGATAAAGACTGATAAAGAACAAATTCGATTAATTTCAATCGACCAGCCGTCAAAAAATACATCCAAATTAATAGAAAATAAATAGTCCAAGTTGAATACAAAGTCAAAATTAAACAAACTTGATTCATCGTCAGGACGCAACAGTAAATTATCGCGAGAAGACAACACGATTCGAGAATAAATTAGAATTAAATAAATTAAGAATTAAAAATAAATAATTCTCTTGAGCACGGTATTAATTTTAATAAAAATTACGATAAATAATCTTGACTTCTAGCGAATGATAAAGACTGATAAAGAACAAATTCGATTAATTTCAATCGAACAGCCGTCAAAGAATACATCCAAATTAATAGAAAATAAATAGTCCAAGTTGAATACAAAGTCAAAATTAAACAAACTTGATTCATCGTCAGGACGCAACAGTAAATTATCGCGAGAAGACAACACGATTCGAGAATAAATTAGAATTAAATAAATTAAGAATTAAAAATAAATAATTCTCTTGAGCACGGTATTAATTTTAATAAAAATTACGATAAATAATCTTGACTTCTAGCGAATGATAAAGACTGATAAAGAACAAATTCGATTAATTTCAATCGACCAGCCGTCAAAAAATACATCCAAATTAATAGAAAATAAATAGTCCAAGTTGAATACAAAGTCAAAATTAAACAAACTTGATTCATCGTCAGGACGCAACAGTAAATTATCGCGAGAAGACAACACGATTCGAGAATAAATTAGAATTAAATAAATTAAGAATTAAAAATAAATAATTCTCTAGAGCACGGTATTAATTTTAATAAAAATTACGATAAATAATCTTGACTTCTAGCGAATGATAAAGACTGATAAAGAACAAATTCGATTAATTTCAATCGACCAGACGTCAAAAAATACATCCAAATTAATAGAAAATAAATAGTCCAAGTTGAATACAAAGTCAAAATTAAACAAACTTGATTCATCGTCAGGACGCAACAGTAAATTATCGCGAGAAGACAACACGATTCGAGAATAAATTAGAATTAAATAAATTAAGAATTAAAAATAAATAATTCTCTTGAGCACGGTATTAATTTTAATAAAAATTACGATAAATAATCTTGACTTCTAGCGAATGATAAAGACTGATAAAGAACAAATTCGATTAATTTCAATCGACCAGACGTCAAAAAATACATCCAAATTAATAGAAAATAAATAGTCCAAGTTGAATACAAAGTCAAAATTAAACAAACTTGATTCATCGTCAGGACGCAACAGTAAATTATCGCGAGAAGACAACACGATTCGAGAATAAATTAGAATTAAATAAATTAAGAATTAAAAATAAATAATTCTCTTGAGCACGGTATTAATTTTAATAAAAATTACGATAAATAATCTTGACTTCTAGCGAATGATAAAGACTGATAAAGAACAAATTCGATTAATTTCAATCGAACAGCCGTCAAAGAATACATCCAAATTAATAGAAAATAAATAGTCCAAGTTGAATACAAAGTCAAAATTAAACAAACTTGATTCATCGTCAGGACGCAACAGTAAATTATCGCGAGAAGACAACACGATTCGAGAATAAATTAGAATTAAATAAATTAAGAATTAAAAATAAATAATTCTATTGAGCACGGTATTAATTTTAATAAAAATTACGATAAATAATCTTGACTTCTAGCGAATGATAAAGACTGATAAAGAACAAATTCGATTAATTTCAATCGACCAGCCGTCAAAGAATACATCCAAATTAATAGAAAATAAATAGTCCAAGTTGAATACAAAGTCAAAATTAAACAAACTTGATTCATCGTCAGGACGCAACAGTAAATTATCGCGAGAAGACAACACGATTCGAGAATAAATTAGAATTAAATAAATTAAGAATTAAAAATAAATAATTCTCTTGAGCACGGTATTAATTTTAATAAAAATTACGATAAATAATCTTGACTTCTAGCGAATGATAAAGACTGATAAAGAACAAATTCGATTAATTTCAATCGAACAGCCGTCAAAGAATACATCCAAATTAATAGAAAATAAATAGTCCAAGTTGAATACAAAGTCAAAATTAAACAAACTTGATTCATCGTCAGGACGCAACAGTAAATTATCGCGAGAAGACAACACGATTCGAGAATAAATTAGAATTAAATAAATTAAGAATTAAAAATAAATAATTCTCTTGAGCACGGTATTAATTTTAATAAAAATTACGATAAATAATCTTGACTTCTAGCGAATGATAAAGACTGATAAAGAACAAATTCGATTAATTTCAATCGACCAGCCGTCAAAGAATACATCCAAATTAATAGAAAATAAATAGTCCAAGTTGAATACAAAGTCAAAATTAAACAAACTTGATTCATCGTCAGGACGCAACAGTAAATTATCGCGAGAAGACAACACGATTCGAGAATAAATTAGAATTAAATAAATTAAGAATTAAAAATAAATAATTCTCTTGAGCACGGTATTAATTTTAATAAAAATTACGATAAATAATCTTGACTTCTAGCGAATGATAAAGACTGATAAAGAACAAATTCGATTAATTTCAATCGAACAGCCGTCAAAGAATACATCCAAATTAATAGAAAATAAATAGTCCAAGTTGAATACAAAGTCAAAATTAAACAAACTTGATTCATCGTCAGGACGCAACAGTAAATTATCGCGAGAAGACAACACGATTCGAGAATAAATTAGAATTAAATAAATTAAGAATTAAAAATATATAATTCTCTTGAGCACGGTATTAATTTTAATAAAAATTACGATAAATAATCTTGACTTCTAGCGAATGATAAAGACTGATAAAGAACAAATTCGATTAATTTCAATCGAACAGCCGTCAAAGAATACATCCAAATTAATAGAAAATAAATAGTCCAAGTTGAATACAAAGTCAAAATTAAACAAACTTGATTCATCGTCAGGACGCAACAGTAAATTATCGCGAGAAGACAACACGATTCGAGAATAAATTAGAATTAAATAAATTAAAAATTAAAAATAAATAATTCTATTGAGCACGGTATTAATTTTAATAAAAATTACGATAAATAATCTTGACTTCTAGCGAATGATAAAGACTGATAAAGAACAAATTCGATTAATTTCAATCGACCAGCCGTCAAAGAATACATCCAAATTAATAGAAAATAAATAGTCCAAGTTGAATACAAAGTCAAAATTAAACAAACTTGATTCATCGTCAGGACGCAACAGTAAATTATCGCGAGAAGACAACACGATTCGAGAATAAATTAGAATTAAATAAATTAAGAATTAAAAATAAATAATTCTCTTGAGCACGGTATTAATTTTAATAAAAATTACGATAAATAATCTTGACTTCTAGCGAATGATAAAGACTGATAAAGAACAAATTCGATTAATTTCAATCGACCAGCCGTCAAAGAATACATCCAAATTAATAGAAAATAAATAGTCCAAGTTGAATACAAAGTCAAAATTAAACAAACTTGATTCATCGTCAGGACGCAACAGTAAATTATCGCGAGAAGACAACACGATTCGAGAATAAATTAGAATTAAATAAATTAAGAATTAAAAATAAATAATTCTCTTGAGCACGGTATTAATTTTAATAAAAATTACGATAAATAATCTTGACTTCTAGCGAATGATAAAGACTGATAAAGAACAAATTCGATTAATTTCAATCGACCAGCCGTCAAAGAATACATCCAAATTAATAGAAAATAAATAATCCAAGTTGAATACAAAGTCAAAATTAAACAAACTTGATTCATCGTCAGGACGCAACAGTAAATTATCGCGAGAAGGCAACACGATTCGAGAATAAATTAGAATTAAATAAATTAAAAATTAAAAATAAATAATTCTCTTGAGCACGGTATTAATTTTAATAAAAATTACGATAAATAATCTTGACTTCTAGCGAATGATAAAGACTGATAAAGAACAAATTCGATTAATTTCAATCGAACAGCCGTCAAAGAATACATCCAAATTAATAGAAAATAAATAGTCCAAGTTGAATACAAAGTCAAAATTAAACAAACTTGATTCATCGTCAGGACGCAACAGTAAATTATCGCGAGAAGACAACACGATTCGAGAATAAATTAGAATTAAATAAATTAAGAATTAAAAATAAATAATTCTCTTGAGCACGGTATTAATTTTAATAAAAATTACGATAAATAATCTTGACTTCTAGCGAATGATAAAGACTGATAAAGAACAAATTCGATTAATTTCAATCGAACAGCCGTCAAAGAATACATCCAAATTAATAGAAAATAAATAGTCCAAGTTGAATACAAAGTCAAAATTAAACAAACTTGATTCATCGTCAGGACGCAACAGTAAATTATCGCGAGAAGACAACACGATTCGAGAATAAATTAGAATTAAATAAATTAAGAATTAAAAATATATAATTCTCTTGAGCACGGTATTAATTTTAATAAAAATTACGATAAATAATCTTGACTTCTAGCGAATGATAAAGACTGATAAAGAACAAATTCGATTAATTTCAATCGACCAGCCGTCAAAAAATACATCCAAATTAATAGAAAATAAATAGTCCAAGTTGAATACAAAGTCAAAATTAAACAAACTTGATTCATCGTCAGGACGCAACAGTAAATTATCGCGAGAAGACAACACGATTCGAGAATAAATTAGAATTAAATAAATTAAAAATTAAAAATAAATAATTCTATTGAGCACGGTATTAATTTTAATAAAAATTACGATAAATAATCTTGACTTCTAGCGAATGATAAAGACTGATAAAGAACAAATTCGATTAATTTCAATCGACCAGCCGTCAAAAAATACATCCAAATTAATAGAAAATAAATAGTCCAAGTTGAATACAAAGTCAAAATTAAACAAACTTGATTCATCGTCAGGACGCAACAGTAAATTATCGCGAGAAGACAACACGATTCGAGAATAAATTAGAATTAAATAAATTAAGAATTAAAAATAAATAATTCTCTTGAGCACGGTATTAATTTTAATAAAAATTACGATAAATAATCTTGACTTCTAGCGAATGATAAAGACTGATAAAGAACAAATTCGATTAATTTCAATCGAACAGCCGTCAAAGAATACATCCAAATTAATAGAAAATAAATAGTCCAAGTTGAATACAAAGTCAAAATTAAACAAACTTGATTCATCGTCAGGACGCAACAGTAAATTATCGCGAGAAGACAACACGATTCGAGAATAAATTAGAATTAAATAAATTAAGAATTAAAAATAAATAATTCTCTTGAGCACGGTATTAATTTTAATAAAAATTACGATAAATAATCTTGACTTCTAGCGAATGATAAAGACTGATAAAGAACAAATTCGATTAATTTCAATCGAACAGCCGTCAAAGAATACATCCAAATTAATAGAAAATAAATAGTCCAAGTTGAATACAAAGTCAAAATTAAACAAACTTGATTCATCGTCAGGACGCAACAGTAAATTATCGCGAGAAGACAACACGATTCGAGAATAAATTAGAATTAAATAAATTAAGAATTAAAAATATATAATTCTCTTGAGCACGGTATTAATTTTAATAAAAATTACGATAAATAATCTTGACTTCTAGCGAATGATAAAGACTGATAAAGAACAAATTCGATTAATTTCAATCGACCAGCCGTCAAAAAATACATCCAAATTAATAGAAAATAAATAGTCCAAGTTGAATACAAAGTCAAAATTAAACAAACTTGATTCATCGTCAGGACGCAACAGTAAATTATCGCGAGAAGACAACACGATTCGAGAATAAATTAGAATTAAATAAATTAAGAATTAAAAATAAATAATTATCTTGAGCACGGTATTAATTTTAATAAAAATTACGATAAATAATCTTGACTTCTAGCGAATGATAAAGACTGATAAAGAACAAATTCGATTAATTTCAATCGACCAGCCGTCAAAAAATACATCCAAATTAATAGAAAATAAATAGTCCAAGTTGAATACAAAGTCAAAATTAAACAAACTTGATTCATCGTCAGGACGCAACAGTAAATTATCGCGAGAAGACAACACGATTCGAGAATAAATTAGAATTAAATAAATTAAGAATTAAAAATAAATAATTCTCTTGAGCACGGTATTAATTTTAATAAAAATTACGATAAATAATCTTGACTTCTAGCGAATGATAAAGACTGATAAAGAACAAATTCGATTAATTTCAATCGAACAGCCGTCAAAGAATACATCCAAATTAATAGAAAATAAATAGTCCAAGTTGAATACAAAGTCAAAATTAAACAAACTTGATTCATCGTCAGGACGCAACAGTAAATTATCGCGAGAAGACAACACGATTCGGGAATAAATTAGAATTAAATAAATTAAGAATTAAAAATAAATAATTCTCTTGAGCACGGTATTAGTTTTAATAAAAATTACGATCAATAATCTTGACTTCTAGCGAATGATAAAGACTGATAAAGAACAAATTCGATTAATTTCAATCGACCAGCCGTCAAAAAATACATCCAAATTAATAGAAAATAAATAGTCCAAGATGAATACAAAGTCAAAATTAAACAAACTTGATTCATCGTCAGGACGCAACAGTAAATTATCGCGAGAAGACAACACGATTCGAGAATAAATTAGAATTAAATAAATTAAGAATTAAAAATAAATAATTCTCTTGAGCACGGTATTAATTTTAATAAAAATTACGATAAATAATCTTGACTTCTAGCGAATGATAAAGACTGATAAAGAACAAATTCGATTAATTTCAATCGACCAGCCGTCAAAGAATACATCCAAATTAATAGAAAATAAATAGTCCAAGTTGAATACAAAGTCAAAATTAAACAAACTTGATTCATCGTCAGGACGCAACAGTAAATTATCGCGAGAAGACAACACGATTCGAGAATAAATTAGAATTAAATAAATTAAGAATTAAAAATAAATAATTCTCTTGAGCACGGTATTAATTTTAATAAAAATTACGATAAATAATCTTGACTTCTAGCGAATGATAAAGACTGATAAAGAACAAATTCGATTAATTTCAATCGACCAGACGTCAAAAAATACATCCAAATTAATAGAAAATAAATAGTCCAAGTTGAATACAAAGTCAAAATTAAACAAACTTGATTCATCGTCAGGACGCAACAGTAAATTATCGCGAGAAGACAACACGATTCGAGAATAAATTAGAATTAAATAAATTAAGAATTAAAAATATATAATTCTCTTGAGCACGGTATTAATTTTAATAAAAATTACGATAAATAATCTTGACTTCTAGCGAATGATAAAGACTGATAAAGAACAAATTCGATTAATTTCAATCGACCAGCCGTCAAAGAATACATCCAAATTAATAGAAAATAAATAGTCCAAGTTGAATACAAAGTCAAAATTAAACAAACTTGATTCATCGTCAGGACGCAACAGTAAATTATCGCGAGAAGACAACACGATTCGAGAATAAATTAGAATTAAATAAATTAAGAATTAAAAATAAATAATTCTCTCGAGCACGGTATTAATTTTAATAAAAATTACGATAAATAATCTTGACTTCTAGCGAATGATAAAGACTGATAAAGAACAAATTCGATTAATTTCAATCGACCAGACGTCAAAAAATACATCCAAATTAATAGAAAATAAATAGTCCAAGTTGAATACAAAGTCAAAATTAAACAAACTTGATTCATCGTCAGGACGCAACAGTAAATTATCGCGAGAAGACAACACGATTCGAGAATAAATTAGAATTAAATAAATTAAGAATTAAAAATAAATAATTCTCTTGAGCACGGTATTAATTTTAATAAAAATTACGATAAATAATCTTGACTTCTAGCGAATGATAAAGACTGATAAAGAACAAATTCGATTAATTTCAATCGACCAGACGTCAAAAAATACATCCAAATTAATAGAAAATAAATAGTCCAAGTTGAATACAAAGTCAAAATTAAACAAACTTGATTCATCGTCAGGACGCAACAGTAAATTATCGCGAGAAGACAACACGATTCGAGAATAAATTAGAATTAAATAAATTAAGAATTAAAAATAAATAATTCTCTTGAGCACGGTATTAATTTTAATAAAAATTACGATAAATAATCTTGACTTCTAGCGAATGATAAAGACTGATAAAGAACAAATTCGATTAATTTCAATCGACCAGACGTCAAAAAATACATCCAAATTAATAGAAAATAAATAGTCCAAGTTGAATACAAAGTCAAAATTAAACAAACTTGATTCATCGTCAGGACGCAACAGTAAATTATCGCGAGAAGACAACACGATTCGAGAATAAATTAGAATTAAATAAATTAAGAATTAAAAATAAATAATTCTCTTGAGCACGGTATTAATTTTAATAAAAATTGCGATAAATAATCTTGACTTCTAGCGAATGATAAAGACTGATAAAGAACAAATTCGATTAATTTCAATCGACCAGACGTCAAAAAATACATCCAAATTAATAGAAAATAAATAGTCCAAGTTGAATACAAAGTCAAAATTAAACAAACTTGATTCATCGTCAGGACGCAACAGTAAATTATCGCGAGAAGACAACACGATTCGAGAATAAATTAGAATTAAATAAATTAAGAATTAAAAATAAATAATTCTCTTGAGCACGGTATTAGTTTTAATAAAAATTACGATCAATAATCTTGACTTCTAGCGAATGATAAAGACTGATAAAGAACAAATTCGATTAATTTCAATCGACCAGCCGTCAAAAAATACATCCAAATTAATAGAAAATAAATAGTCCATGTTGAATACAAAGTCAAAATTAAACAAACTTGATTCATCGTCAGGACGCAACAGTAAATTATCGCGAGAAGACAACACGATTCGAGAATAAATTAGAATTAAATAAATTAAAAATTAAAAATAAATAATTCTCTTGAGCACGGTATTAATTTTAATAAAAATTACGATAAATAATCTTGACTTCTAGCGAATGATAAAGACTGATAAAGAACAAATTCGATTAATTTCAATCGACCAGCCGTCAAAGAATACATCCAAATTAATAGAAAATAAATAGTCCAAGTTGAATACAAAGTCAAAATTAAACAAACTTGATTCATCGTCAGGACGCAACAGTAAATTATCGCGAGAAGACAACACGATTCGAGAATAAATTAGAATTAAATAAATTAAGAATTAAAAATAAATAATTCTCTTGAGCACGGTATTAATTTTAATAAAAATTACGATAAATAATCTTGACTTCTAGCGAATGATAAAGACTGATATAGAACAAATTCGATTAATTTCAATCGACCAGACGTCAAAAAATACATCCAAATTAATAGAAAATAAATAGTCCAAGTTGAATACAAAGTCAAAATTAAACAAACTTGATTCATCGTCAGGACGCAACAGTAAATTATCATGAGAAGACAACACGATTCGAGAATAAATTAGAATTAAATAAATTAAGAATTAAAAATAAATAATTCTATTGAGCACGGTATTAATTTTAATAAAAATTACGATAAATAATCTTGACTTCTAGCGAATGATAAAGACTGATAAAGAACAAATTCGATTAATTTCAATCGACCAGCCGTCAAAGAATACATCCAAATTAATAGAAAATAAATAGTCCAAGTTGAATACAAAGTCAAAATTAAACAAACTTGATTCATCGTCAGGACGCAACAGTAAATTATCGCGAGAAGACAACACGATTCGAGAATAAATTAGAATTAAATAAATTAAGAATTAAAAATAAATAATTCTCTTGAGCACGGTATTAATTTTAATAAAAATTACGATAAATAATCTTGACTTCTAGCGAATGATAAAGACTGATAAAGAACAAATTCGATTAATTTCAATCGACCAGCCGTCAAAGAATACATCCAAATTAATAGAAAATAAATAGTCCAAGTTGAATACAAAGTCAAAATTAAACAAACTTGATTCATCGTCAGGTCGCAACAGTAAATTATCGCGAGAAGACAACACGATTCGAGAATAATTAGAATTAAATAAATTAAAAATTAAAAATAAATAATTCTATTGAGCACGGTATTAATTTTAATAAAAATTACGATAAATAATCTTGACTTCTAGCGAATGATAAAGACTGATAAAGAACAAATTCGATTAATTTCAATCGACCAGCCGTCAAAAAATACATCCAAATTAATAGAAAATAAATAGTCCAAGTTGAATACAAAGTCAAAATTAAACAAACTTGATTCATCGTCAGGACGCAACAGTAAATTATCGCGAGAAGACAACACGATTCGAGAATAAATTAGAATTAAATAAATTAAGAATTAAAAATAAATAATTCTCTTGAGCACGGTATTAATTTTAATAAAAATTACGATAAATAATCTTGACTTCTAGCGAATGATAAAGACTGATAAAGAACAAATTCGATTAATTTCAATCGACCAGCCGTCAAAGAATACATCCAAATTAATAGAAAATAAATAGTCCAAGTTGAATACAAAGTCAAAATTAAACAAACTTGATTCATCGTCAGGACGCAACAGTAAATTATCGCGAGAAGACAACACGATTCGAGAATAAATTAGAATTAAATAAATTAAGAATTAAAAATAAATAATTCTCTTGAGCACGGTATTAATTTTAATAAAAATTACGATAAATAATCTTGACTTCTAGCGAATGATAAAGACTGATATAGAACAAATTCGATTAATTTCAATCGACCAGACGTCAAAAAATACATCCAAATTAATAGAAAATAAATAGTCCAAGTTGAATACAAAGTCAAAATTAAACAAACTTGATTCATCGTCAGGACGCAACAGTAAATTATCATGAGAAGACAACACGATTCGAGAATAAATTAGAATTAAATAAATTAAGAATTAAAAATAAATAATTCTCTTGAGCACGGTATTAATTTTAATAAAAATTACGATAAATAATCTTGACTTCTAGCGAATGATAAAGACTGATAAAGAACAAATTCGATTAATTTCAATCGACCAGCCGTCAAAGAATACATCCAAATTAATAGAAAATAAATAGTCCAAGTTGAATACAAAGTCAAAATTAAACAAACTTGATTCATCGTCAGGACGCAACAGTAAATTATCGCGAGAAGACAACACGATTCGAGAATAAATTAGAATTAAATAAATTAAGAATTAAAAATAAATAATTCTCTTGAGCACGGTATTAATTTTAATAAAAATTACGATAAATAATCTTGACTTCTAGCGAATGATAAAGACTGATAAAGAACAAATTCGATTAATTTCAATCGACCAGCCGTCAAAGAATACATCCAAATTAATAGAAAATAAATAGTCCAAGTTGAATACAAAGTCAAAATTAAACAAACTTGATTCATCGTCAGGTCGCAACAGTAAATTATCGCGAGAAGACAACACGATTCGAGAATAATTAGAATTAAATAAATTAAAAATTAAAAATAAATAATTCTATTGAGCACGGTATTAATTTTAATAAAAATTACGATAAATAATCTTGACTTCTAGCGAATGATAAAGACTGATAAAGAACAAATTCGATTAATTTCAATCGACCAGCCGTCAAAGAATACATCCAAATTAATAGAAAATAAATAGTCCAAGTTGAATACAAAGTCAAAATTAAACAAACTTGATTCATCGTCAGGACGCAACAGTAAATTATCGCGAGAAGACAACACGATTCGAGAATAAATTAGAATTAAATAAATTAAGAATTAAAAATAAATAATTCTCTTGAGCACGGTATTAATTTTAATAAAAATTACGATAAATAATCTTGACTTCTAGCGAATGATAAAGACTGATAAAGAACAAATTCGGTTAATTTCAATCGACCAGCCGTCAAAGAATACATCCAAATTAATAGAAAATAAATAGTCCAAGTTGAATACAAAGTCAAAATTAAACAAACTTGATTCATCGTCAGGACGCAACAGTAAATTATCGCGAGAAGACAACACGATTCGAGAATAAATTAGAATTAAATAAATTATGAATTAAAAATAAATAATTCTCTTGAGCACGGTATTAATTTTAATAAAAATTACGATAAATAATCTTGACTTCTAGCGAATGATAAAGACTGATAAAGAACAAATTCGATTAATTTCAATCGACCAGACGTCAAAAAATACATCCAAATTAATAGAAAATAAATAATCCAAGTTGAATACAAAGTCAAAATTAAACAAACTTGATTCATCGTCAGGACGCAACAGTAAATTATCGCGAGAAGACAACACGATTCGAGAATAAATTAGAATTAAATAAATTAAGAATTAAAAATAAATAATTCTCTTGAGCACGGTATTAATTTTAATAAAAATTACGATAAATAATCTTGACTTCTAGCGAATGATAAAGACTGATAAAGAACAAATTCGATTAATTTCAATCGACTAGACGTCAAAAAATACATCCAAATTAATAGAAAATAAATAATCCAAGTTGAATACAAAGTCAAAATTAAACAAACTTGATTCATCGTCAGGACGCAACAGTAAATTATCGCGAGAAGGCAACACGATTCGAGAATAAATTAGAATTAAATAAATTAAAAATTAAAAATAAATAATTCTCTTGAGCACGGTATTAATTTTAATAAAAATTACGATAAATAATCTTGACTTCTAGCGAATGATAAAGACTGATAAAGAACAAATTCGATTAATTTCAATCGACCAGCCGTCAAAGAATACATCCAAATTAATAGAAAATAAATAGTCCAAGTTGAATACAAAGTCAAAATTAAACAAACTTGATTCATCGTCAGGACGCAACAGTAAATTATCGCGAGAAGACAACACGATTCGAGAATAAATTAGAATTAAATAAATTAAGAATTAAAAATAAATAATTCTCTTGAGCACGGTATTAATTTTAATAAAAATTACGATAAATAATCTTGACTTCTAGCGAATGATAAAGACTGATAAAGAACAAATTCGATTAATTTCAATCGACCAGCCGTCAAAAAATACATCCAAATTAATAGAAAATAAATAGTCCAAGTTGAATACAAAGTCAAAATTAAACAAACTTGATTCATCGTCAGGACGCAACAGTAAATTATCGCGAGAAGACAACACGATTCGAGAATAAATTAGAATTAAATAAATTAAAAATTAAAAATAAATAATTCTCTTGAGCACGGTATTAATTTTAATAAAAATTACGATAAATAATCTTGACTTCTAGCGAATGATAAAGACTGATAAAGAACAAATTCGATTAATTTCAATCGACCAGCCGTCAAAGAATACATCCAAATTAATAGAAAATAAATAGTCCAAGTTGAATACAAAGTCAAAATTAAACAAACTTGATTCATCGTCAGGACGCAACAGTAAATTATCGCGAGAAGACAACACGATTCGAGAATAAATTAGAATTAAATAAATTAAGAATTAAAAATAAATAATTCTCTTGAGCACGGTATTAATTTTAATAAAAATTACGATAAATAATCTTGACTTCTAGCGAATGATAAAGACTGATATAGAACAAATTCGATTAATTTCAATCGACCAGACGTCAAAAAATACATCCAAATTAATAGAAAATAAATAGTCCAAGTTGAATACAAAGTCAAAATTAAACAAACTTGATTCATCGTCAGGACGCAACAGTAAATTATCATGAGAAGACAACACGATTCGAGAATAAATTAGAATTAAATAAATTAAGAATTAAAAATAAATAATTCTCTTGAGCACGGTATTAATTTTAATAAAAATTACGATAAATAATCTTGACTTCTAGCGAATGATAAAGACTGATAAAGAACAAATTCGATTAATTTCAATCGACCAGCCGTCAAAGAATACATCCAAATTAATAGAAAATAAATAGTCCAAGTTGAATACAAAGTCAAAATTAAACAAACTTGATTCATCGTCAGGACGCAACAGTAAATTATCGCGAGAAGACAACACGATTCGAGAATAAATTAGAATTAAATAAATTAAGAATTAAAAATAAATAATTCTCTTGAGCACGGTATTAATTTTAATAAAAATTACGATAAATAATCTTGACTTCTAGCGAATGATAAAGACTGATAAAGAACAAATTCGATTAATTTCAATCGACCAGCCGTCAAAGAATACATCCAAATTAATAGAAAATAAATAGTCCAAGTTGAATACAAAGTCAAAATTAAACAAACTTGATTCATCGTCAGGTCGCAACAGTAAATTATCGCGAGAAGACAACACGATTCGAGAATAATTAGAATTAAATAAATTAAAAATTAAAAATAAATAATTCTATTGAGCACGGTATTAATTTTAATAAAAATTACGATAAATAATCTTGACTTCTAGCGAATGATAAAGACTGATAAAGAACAAATTCGATTAATTTCAATCGACCAGCCGTCAAAGAATACATCCAAATTAATAGAAAATAAATAGTCCAAGTTGAATACAAAGTCAAAATTAAACAAACTGGATTCATCGTCAGGACGCAACAGTAAATTATCGCGAGAAGACAACACGATTCGAGAATAAATTAGAATTAAATAAATTAAGAATTAAAAATAAATAATTCTCTTGAGCACGGTATTAATTTTAATAAAAATTACGATAAATAATCTTGACTTCTAGCGAATGATAAAGACTGATAAAGAACAAATTCGATTAATTTCAATCGACCAGCCGTCAAAGAATACATCCAAATTAATAGAAAATAAATAGTCCAAGTTGAATACAAAGTCAAAATTAAACAAACTTGATTCATCGTCAGGACGCAACAGTAAATTATCGCGAGAAGACAACACGATTCGAGAATAAATTAGAATTAAATAAATTATGAATTAAAAATAAATAATTCTCTTGAGCACGGTATTAATTTTAATAAAAATTACGATAAATAATCTTGACTTCTAGCGAATGATAAAGACTGATAAAGAACAAATTCGATTAATTTCAATCGACTAGACGTCAAAAAATACATCCAAATTAATAGAAAATAAATAATCCAAGTTGAATACAAAGTCAAAATTAAACAAACTTGATTCATCGTCAGGACGCAACAGTAAATTATCGCGAGAAGACAACACGATTCGAGAATAAATTAGAATTAAATAAATTAAGAATTAAAAATAAATAATTCTCTTGAGCACGGTATTAATTTTAATAAAAATTACGATAAATAATCTTGACTTCTAGCGAATGATAAAGACTGATAAAGAACAAATTCGATTAATTTCAATCGACTAGACGTCAAAAAATACATCCAAATTAATAGAAAATAAATAATCCAAGTTGAATACAAAGTCAAAATTAAACAAACTTGATTCATCGTCAGGACGCAACAGTAAATTATCGCGAGAAGGCAACACGATTCGAGAATAAATTAGAATTAAATAAATTAAAAATTAAAAATAAATAATTCTCTTGAGCACGGTATTAATTTTAATAAAAATTACGATAAATAATCTTGACTTCTAGCGAATGATAAAGACTGATAAAGAACAAATTCGATTAATTTCAATCGACCAGCCGTCAAAGAATACATCCAAATTAATAGAAAATAAATAGTCCAAGTTGAATACAAAGTCAAAATTAAACAAACTTGATTCATCGTCAGGACGCAACAGTAAATTATCGCGAGAAGACAACACGATTCGAGAATAAATTAGAATTAAATAAATTAAGAATTAAAAATAAATAATTTCCCTTGAGCACGGTATTAATTTTAATAAAAATTACGATAAATAATCTTGACTTCTAGCGAATGATAAAGACTGATAAAGAACAAATTCGATTAATTTCAATCGAACAGCCGTCAAAGAATACATCCAAATTAATAGAAAATAAATAGTCCAAGTTGAATACAAAGTCAAAATTAAACAAACTTGATTCATCGTCAGGACGCAACAGTAAATTATCGCGAGAAGACAACACGATTCGAGAATAAATTAGAATTAAATAAATTAAGAATTAAAAATAAATAATTCTCTTGAGCACGGTATTAATTTTAATAAAAATTACGATAAATAATCTTGACTTCTAGCGAATGATAAAGACTGATAAAGAACAAATTCGATTAATTTCAATCGACCAGCCGTCAAAAAATACATCCAAATTAATAGAAAATAAATAGTCCAAGATGAATACAAAGTCAAAATTAAACAAACTTGATTCATCGTCAGGACGCAACAGTAAATTATCGCGAGAAGACAACACGATTCGAGAATAAATTAGAATTAAATAAATTAAGAATTAAAAATAAATAATTCTCTTGAGCACGGTATTAATTTTAATAAAAATTACGATAAATAATCTTGACTTCTAGCGAATGATAAAGACTGATAAAGAACAAATTCGATTAATTTCAATCGACCAGCCGTCAAAGAATACATCCAAATTAATAGAAAATAAATAGTCCAAGTTGAATACAAAGTCAAAATTAAACAAACTTGATTCATCGTCAGGACGCAACAGTAAATTATCGCGAGAAGACAACACGATTCGAGAATAAATTAGAATTAAATAAATTAAGAATTAAAAATAAATAATTCTCTTGAGCACGGTATTAATTTTAATAAAAATTACGATAAATAATCTTGACTTCTAGCGAATGATAAAGACTGATAAAGAACAAATTCGATTAATTTCAATCGACCAGCCGTCAAAAAATACATCCAAATTAATAGAAAATAAATAGTCCAAGTTGAATACAAAGTCAAAATTAAACAAACTTGATTCATCGTCAGGACGCAACAGTAAATTATCGCGAGAAGACAACACGATTCGAGAATAAATTAGAATTAAATAAATTAAGAATTAAAAATAAATAATTCTCTTGAGCACGGTATTAATTTTAATATAAATTACGATAAATAATCTTGACTTCTAGCGAATGATAAAGACTGATAAAGAACAAATTCGATTAATTTCAATCGAACAGCCGTCAAAGAATACATCCAAATTAATAGAAAATAAATAGTCCAAGTTGAATACAAAGTCAAAATTAAACAAACTTGATTCATCGTCAGGACGCAACAGTAAATTATCGCGAGAAGACAACACGATTCGAGAATAAATTAGAATTAAATAAATTAAGAATTAAAAATATATAATTCTCTTGAGCACGGTATTAATTTTAATAAAAATTACGATAAATAATCTTGACTTCTAGCGAATGATAAAGACTGATAAAGAACAAATTCGATTAATTTCAATCGACCAGACGTCAAAAAATACATCCAAATTAATAGAAAATAAATAGTCCAAGTTGAATACAAAGTCAAAATTAAACAAACTTGATTCATCGTCAGGACGCAACAGTAAATTATCGCGAGAAGACAACACGATTCGAGAATAAATTAGAATTAAATAAATTAAGAATTAAAAATAAATAATTCTCTTGAGCACGGTATTAATTTTAATAAAAATTACGATAAATAATCTTGACTTCTAGCGAATGATAAAGACTGATAAAGAACAAATTCGATTAATTTCAATCGACCAGCCGTCAAAAAATACATCCAAATTAATAGAAAATAAATAGTCCAAGTTGAATACAAAGTCAAAATTAAACAAACTTGATTCATCGTCAGGACGCAACAGTAAATTATCGCGAGAAGACAACACGATTCGAGAATAAATTAGAATTAAATAAATTAAGAATTAAAAATATATAATTCTCTTGAGCACGGTATTAATTTTAATAAAAATTACGATAAATAATCTTGACTTCTAGCGAATGATAAAGACTGATAAAGAACAAATTCGATTAATTTCAATCGACCAGCCGTCAAAGAATACATCCAAATTAATAGAAAATAAATAGTCCAAGTTGAATACAAAGTCAAAATTAAACAAACTTGATTCATCGTCAGGACGCAACAGTAAATTATCGCGAGAAGACAACACGATTCGAGAATAAATTAGAATTAAATAAATTAAGAATTAAAAATAAATAATTCTCTCGAGCACGGTATTAATTTTAATAAAAATTACGATAAATAATCTTGACTTCTAGCGAATGATAAAGACTGATAAAGAACAAATTCGATTAATTTCAATCGACCAGACGTCAAAAAATACATCCAAATTAATAGAAAATAAATAGTCCAAGTTGAATACAAAGTCAAAATTAAACAAACTTGATTCATCGTCAGGACGCAACAGTAAATTATCATGAGAAGACAACACGATTCGAGAATAAATTAGAATTAAATAAATTAAGAATTAAAAATAAATAATTCTCTTGAGCACGGTATTAATTTTAATAAAAATTACGATAAATAATCTTGACTTCTAGCGAATGATAAAGACTGATAAAGAACAAATTCGATTAATTTCAATCGACCAGCCGTCAAAGAATATATCCGAATTAATAGAAAATAAATAATCCAAGTTGAATACAAAATCAAAATTAAACAAACTTGATTCATCGTCAGGACGCAACAGTAAATTATCGCGAGAAGACAACACGATTCGAGAATAAATTAGAATTAAATAAATTAAGAATTAAAAATAAATAATTCTCTTGAGCACGGTATTAATTTTAATAAAAATTACGATAAATAATCTTGACTTCTAGCGAATGATAAAGACTGATAAAGAACAAATTCGATTAATTTCAATCGACCAGACGTCAAAAAATACATCCAAATTAATAGAAAATAAATAGTCCAAGTTGAATACAAAGTCAAAATTAAACAAACTTGATTCATCGTCAGGACGCAACAGTAAATTATCGCGAGAAGACAACACGATTCGAGAATAAATTAGAATTAAATAAATTAAGAATTAAAAATAAATAATTCTCTTGAGCACGGTATTAATTTTAATAAAAATTACGATAAATAATCTTGACTTCTAGCGAATGATAAAGACTGATAAAGAACAAATTCGATTAATTTCAATCGAACAGCCGTCAAAGAATACATCCAAATTAATAGAAAATAAATAGTCCAAGTTGAATACAAAGTCAAAATTAAACAAACTTGATTCATCGTCAGGACGCAACAGTAAATTATCGCGAGAAGACAACACGATTCGAGAATAAATTAGAATTAAATAAATTAAGAATTAAAAATATATAATTCTCTTGAGCACGGTATTAATTTTAATAAAAATTACGATAAATAATCTTGACTTCTAGCGAATGATAAAGACTGATAAAGAACAAATTCGATTAATTTCAATCGACCAGCCGTCAAAAAATACATCCAAATTAATAGAAAATAAATAGTCCAAGTTGAATACAAAGTCAAAATTAAACAAACTTGATTCATCGTCAGGACGCAACAGTAAATTATCGCGAGAAGACAACACGATTCGAGAATAAATTAGAATTAAATAAATTAAGAATTAAAAATAAATAATTCTCTCGAGCACGGTATTAATTTTAATAAAAATTACGATAAATAATCTTGACTTCTAGCGAATGATAAAGACTGATAAAGAACAAATTCGATTAATTTCAATCGACCAGACGTCAAAAAATACATCCAAATTAATAGAAAATAAATAGTCCAAGTTGAATACAAAGTCAAAATTAAACAAACTTGATTCATCGTCAGGACGCAACAGTAAATTATCATGAGAAGACAACACGATTCGAGAATAAATTAGAATTAAATAAATTAAGAATTAAAAATAAATAATTCTCTCGAGCACGGTATTAATTTTAATAAAAATTACGATAAATAATCTTGACTTCTAGCGAATGATAAAGACTGATAAAGAACAAATTCGATTAATTTCAATCGACCAGCCGTCAAAGAATACATCCAAATTAATAGAAAATAAATAGTCCAAGTTGAATACAAAGTCAAAATTAAACAAACTTGATTCATCGTCAGGACGCAACAGTAAATTATCGCGAGAAGACAACACGATTCGAGAATAAATTAGAATTAAATAAATTAAGAATTAAAAATAAATAATTCTCTTGAGCACGATATTAATTTTAATAAAAATTACGATAAATAATCTTGACTTCTAGCGAATGATAAAGACTGATAAAGAACAAATTCGATTAATTTCAATCGACCAGACGTCAAAAAATACATCCAAATTAATAGAAAATAAATAGTCCAAGTTGAATACAAAGTCAAAATTAAACAAACTTGATTCATCGTGAGGACGCAACAGTAAATTATCATGAGAAGACAACACGATTCGAGAATAAATTAGAATTAAATAAATTAAGAATTAAAAATAAATAATTCTCTTGAGCACGGTATTAATTTTAATAAAAATTACGATAAATAATCTTGACTTCTAGCGAATGATAAAGACTGATAAAGAACAAATTCGATTAATTTCAATCGACCAGCCGTCAAAAAATACATCCAAATTAATAGAAAATAAATAGTCCAAGTTGAATACAAAGTCAAAATTAAACAAACTTGATTCATCGTCAGGACGCAACAGTAAATTATCGCGAGAAGACAACACGATTCGAGAATAAATTAGAATTAAATAAATTAAGAATTAAAAATAAATAATTCTCTCGAGCACGGTATTAATTTTAATAAAAATTACGATAAATAATCTTGACTTCTAGCGAATGATAAAGACTGATAAAGAACAAATTCGATTAATTTCAATCGACCAGACGTCAAAAAATACATCCAAATTAATAGAAAATAAATAGTCCAAGTTGAATACAAAGTCAAAATTAAACAAACTTGATTCATCGTCAGGACGCAACAGTAAATTATCATGAGAAGACAACACGATTCGAGAATAAATTAGAATTAAATAAATTAAGAATTAAAAATAAATAATTCTCTTGAGCACGGTATTAATTTTAATAAAAATTACGATAAATAATCTTGACTTCTAGCGAATGATAAAGACTGATAAAGAACAAATTCGATTAATTTCAATCGACCAGCCGTCAAAGAATACATCCAAATTAATAGAAAATAAATAGTCCAAGTTGAATACAAAGTCAAAATTAAACAAACTTGATTCATCGTCAGGACGCAACAGTAAATTATCGCGAGAAGACAACACGATTCGAGAATAAATTAGAATTAAATAAATTAAGAATTAAAAATAAATAATTCTCTCGAGCACGGTATTAATTTTAATAAAAATTACGATAAATAATCTTGACTTCTAGCGAATGATAAAGACTGATAAAGAACAAATTCGATTAATTTCAATCGACCAGCCGTCAAAGAATACATCCAAATTAATAGAAAATAAATAGTCCAAGTTGAATACAAAGTCAAAATTAAACAAACTTGATTCATCGTCAGGACGCAACAGTAAATTATCGCGAGAAGACAACACAATTCGAGAATAAATTAGAATTAAATAAATTAAGAATTAAAAATAAATAATTCTCTCGAGCACGGTATTAATTTTAATAAAAATTACGATAAATAATCTTGACTTCTAGCGAATGATAAAGACTGATAAAGAACAAATTCGATTAATTTCAATCGACCAGCCGTCAAAGAATACATCCAAATTAATAGAAAATAAATAGTCCAAGTTGAATACAAAGTCAAAATTAAACAAACTTGATTCATCGTCAGGACGCAACAGTAAATTATCGCGAGAAGACAACACGATTCGAGAATAAATTAGAATTAAATAAATTAAGAATTAAAAATAAATAATTCTCTTGAGCACGGTATTAATTTTAATAAAAATTACGATAAATAATCTTGACTTCTAGCGAATGATAAAGACTGATAAAGAACAAATTCGATTAATTTCAATCGACCAGACGTCAAAAAATACATCCAAATTAATAGAAAATAAATAGTCCAAGTTGAATACAAAGTCAAAATTAAACAAACTTGATTCATCGTCAGGACGCAACAGTAAATTATCATGAGAAGACAACACGATTCGAGAATAAATTAGAATTACATAAATTAAGAATTAAAAATAAATAATTCTCTTGAGCACGGTATTAATTTTAATAAAAATTACGATAAATAATCTTGACTTCTAGCGAATGATAAAGACTGATAAAGAACAAATTCGATTAATTTCAATCGACCAGCCGTCAAAAAATACATCCAAATTAATAGAAAATAAATAGTCCAAGTTGAATACAAAGTCAAAATTAAACAAACTTGATTCATCGTCAGGACGCAACAGTAAATTATCGCGAGAAGACAACACGATTCGAGAATAAATTAGAATTAAATAAATTAAGAATTAAAAATAAATAATTCTCTTGAGCACGGTATTAATTTTAATAAAAATTACGATAAATAATCTTGACTTCTAGCGAATGATAAAGACTGATAAAGAACAAATTCGATTAATTTCAATCGACCAGACGTCAAAAAATACATCCAAATTAATAGAAAATAAATAGTCCAAGTTGAATACAAAGTCAAAATTAAACAAACTTGATTCATCGTCAGGACGCAACAGTAAATTATCATGAGAAGACAACACGATTCGAGAATAAATTAGAATTAAATAAATTAAGAATTAAAAATAAATAATTCTCTTGAGCACGGTATTAATTTTAATAAAAATTACGATAAATAATCTTGACTTCTAGCGAATGATAAAGACTGATAAAGAACAAATTCGATTAATTTCAATCGACCAGCCGTCAAAAAATACATCCAAATTAATAGAAAATAAATAGTCCAAGTTGAATACAAAGTCAAAATTAAACAAACTTGATTCATCGTCAGGACGCAACAGTAAATTATCGCGAGAAGACAACACGATTCGAGAATAAATTAGAATTAAATAAATTAAGAATTAAAAATAAATAATTCTCTCGAGCACGGTATTAATTTTAATAAAAATTACGATAAATAATCTTGACTTCTAGCGAATGATAAAGACTGATAAAGAACAAATTCGATTAATTTCAATCGACCAGCCGTCAAAAAATACATCCAAATTAATAGAAAATAAATAGTCCAAGTTGAATACAAAGTCAAAATTAAACAAACTTGATTCATCGTCAGGACGCAACAGTAAATTATCGCGAGAAGACAACACGATTCGAGAATAAATTAGAATTAAATAAATTAAGAATTAAAAATAAATAATTCTCTTGAGCACGGTATTAATTTTAATAAAAATTACGATAAATAATCTTGACTTCTAGCGAATGATAAAGACTGATAAAGAACAAATTCGATTAATTTCAATCGACCAGCCGTCAAAAAATACATCCAAATTAATAGAAAATAAATAGTCCAAGTTGAATATAAAGTCAAAATTAAACAAACTTGATTCATCGTCAGGACGCAACAGTAAATTATCGCGAGAAGACAACACGATTCGAGAATAATTAGAATTAAATAAATTAAAAATTAAAAATAAATAATTCTATTGAGCACGGTATTAATTTTAATAAAAATTACGATAAATAATCTTGACTTCTAGCGAATGATAAAGACTGATAAAGAACAAATTCGATTAATTTCAATCGACCAGCCGTCAAAGAATACATCCAAATTAATAGAAAATAAATAGTCCAAGTTGAATACAAAGTCAAAATTAAACAAACTTGATTCATCGTCAGGACGCAACAGTAAATTATCGCGAGAAGACAACACGATTCGAGAATAAATTAGAATTAAATAAATTAAGAATTAAAAATAAATAATTCTCTTGAGCACGGTATTAATTTTAATAAAAATTACGATAAATAATCTTGACTTCTAGCGAATGATAAAGACTGATAAAGAACAAATTCGATTAATTTCAATCGACCAGCCGTCAAAAAATACATCCAAATTAATAGAAAATAAATAGTCCAAGTTGAATACAAAGTCAAAATTAAACAAACTTGATTCATCGTCAGGACGCAACAGTAAATTATCGCGAGAAGACAACACGATTCGAGAATAAATTAGAATTAAATAAATTAAGAATTAAAAATAAATAATTCTCTTGAGCACGGTATTAATTTTAATAAAAATTACGATAAATAATCTTGACTTCTAGCGAATGATAAAGACTGATAAAGAACAAATTCGATTAATTTCAATCGACCAGCCGTCAAAAAATACATCCAAATTAATAGAAAATAAATAGTCCAAGTTGAATACAAAGTCAAAATTAAACAAACTTGATTCATCGTCAGGACGCAACAGTAAATTATCGCGAGAAGACAACACGATTCGAGAATAAATTAGAATTAAATAAATTAAAAATTAAAAATAAATAATTCTATTGAGCACGGTATTAATTTTAATAAAAATTACGATAAATAATCTTGACTTCTAGCGAATGATAAAGACTGATAAAGAACAAATTCGATTAATTTCAATCGACCAGCCGTCAAAAAATACATCCAAATTAATAGAAAATAAATAGTCCAAGTTGAATACAAAGTCAAAATTAAACAAACTTGATTCATCGTCAGGACGCAACAGTAAATTATCGCGAGAAGACAACACGATTCGAGAATAAATTAGAATTAAATAAATTAAGAATTAAAAATAAATAATTCTCTTGAGCACGGTATTAATTTTAATAAAAATTACGATAAATAATCTTGACTTCTAGCGAATGATAAAGACTGATAAAGAACAAATTCGATTAATTTCAATCGACCAGCCGTCAAAAAATACATCCAAATTAATAGAAAATAAATAGTCCAAGTTGAATACAAAGTCAAAATTAAACAAACTTGATTCATCGTCAGGACGCAACAGTAAATTATCGCGAGAAGACAACACGATTCGAGAATAAATTAGAATTAAATAAATTAAGAATTAAAAATAATTAATTCTCTTGAGCACGGTATTAATTTTAATAAAAATTACGATAAATAATCTTGACTTCTAGCGAATGATAAAGACTGATAAAGAACAAATTCGATTAATTTCAATCGACCAGCCGTCAAAAAATACATCCAAATTAATAGAAAATAAATAGTCCAAGTTGAATACAAAGTCAAAATTAAACAAACTTGATTCATCGTCAGGACGCAACAGTAAATTATCGCGAGAAGACAACACGATTCGAGAATAAATTAGAATTAAATAAATTAAAAATTAAAAATAAATAATTCTATTGAGCACGGTATTAATTTTAATAAAAATTACGATAAATAATCTTGACTTCTAGCGAATGATAAAGACTGATAAAGAACAAATTCGATTAATTTCAATCGACCAGCCGTCAAAGAATACATCCAAATTAATAGAAAATAAATAGTCCAAGTTGAATACAAAGTCAAAATTAAACAAACTTGATTCATCGTCAGGACGCAACAGTAAATTATCGCGAGAAGACAACACGATTCGAGAATAAATTAGAATTAAATAAATTAAGAATTAAAAATAAATAATTCTCTTGAGCACGGTATTAATTTTAATAAAAATTACGATAAATAATTTTGACTTCTAGCGAATGATAAAGACTGATAAAGAACAAATTCGATTAATTTCAATCGACCAGCCGTCAAAAAATACATCCAAATTAATAGAAAATAAATAGTCCAAGTTGAATACAAAGTCAAAATTAAACAAACTTGATTCATCGTCAGGACGCAACAGTAAATTATCGCGAGAAGACAACACGATTCGAGAATAAATTAGAATTAAATAAATTAAAAATTAAAAATAAATAATTCTATTGAGCACGGTATTAATTTTAATAAAAATTACGATAAATAATCTTGACTTCTAGCGAATGATAAAGACTGATAAAGAACAAATTCGATTAATTTCAATCGACCAGCCGTCAAAAAATACATCCAAATTAATAGAAAATAAATAGTCCAAGTTGAATACAAAGTCAAAATTAAACAAACTTGATTCATCGTCAGGACGCAACAGTAAATTATCGCGAGAAGACAACACGATTCGAGAATAAATTAGAATTAAATAAATTAAGAATTAAAAATAATTAATTCTCTTGAGCACGGTATTAATTTTAATAAAAATTACGATAAATAATCTTGACTTCTAGCGAATGATAAAGACTGATAAAGAACAAATTCGATTAATTTCAATCGACCAGCCGTCAAAAAATACATCCAAATTAATAGAAAATAAATAGTCCAAGTTGAATACAAAGTCAAAATTAAACAAACTTGATTCATCGTCAGGACGCAACAGTAAATTATCGCGAGAAGACAACACGATTCGAGAATAAATTAGAATTAAATAAATTAAGAATTAAAAATAATTAATTCTCTTGAGCACGGTATTAATTTTAATAAAAATTACGATAAATAATCTTGACTTCTAGCGAATGATAAAGACTGATAAAGAACAAATTCGATTAATTTCAATCGACCAGCCGTCAAAAAATACATCCAAATTAATAGAAAATAAATAGTCCAAGTTGAATACAAAGTCAAAATTAAACAAACTTGATTCATCGTCAGGACGCAACAGTAAATTATCGCGAGAAGACAACACGATTCGAGAATAAATTAGAATTAAATAAATTAAAAATTAAAAATAAATAATTCTATTGAGCACGGTATTAATTTTAATAAAAATTACGATAAATAATCTTGACTTCTAGCGAATGATAAAGACTGATAAAGAACAAATTCGATTAATTTCAATCGACCAGCCGTCAAAGAATACATCCAAATTAATAGAAAATAAATAGTCCAAGTTGAATACAAAGTCAAAATTAAACAAACTTGATTCATCGTCAGGACGCAACAGTAAATTATCGCGAGAAGACAACACGATTCGAGAATAAATTAGAATTAAATAAATTAAGAATTAAAAATAAATAATTCTCTTGAGCACGGTATTAATTTTAATAAAAATTACGATAAATAATTTTGACTTCTAGCGAATGATAAAGACTGATAAAGAACAAATTCGATTAATTTCAATCGACCAGCCGTCAAAAAATACATCCAAATTAATAGAAAATAAATAGTCCAAGTTGAATACAAAGTCAAAATTAAACAAACTTGATTCATCGTCAGGACGCAACAGTAAATTATCGCGAGAAGACAACACGATTCGAGAATAAATTAGAATTAAATAAATTAAGAATTAAAAATAAATAATTCTCTTGAGCACGGTATTAATTTTAATAAAAATTACGATAAATAATCTTGACTTCTAGCGAATGATAAAGACTGATAAAGAACAAATTCGATTAATTTCAATCGACCAGCCGTCAAAAAATACATCCAAATTAATAGAAAATAAATAGTCCAAGTTGAATACAAAGTCAAAATTAAACAAACTTGATTCATCGTCAGGACGCAACAGTAAATTATCGCGAGAAGACAACACGATTCGAGAATAAATTAGAATTAAATAAATTAAAAATTAAAAATAAATAATTCTATTGAGCACGGTATTAATTTTAATAAAAATTACGATAAATAATCTTGACTTCTAGCGAATGATAAAGACTGATAAAGAACAAATTCGATTAATTTCAATCGACCAGCCGTCAAAAAATACATCCAAATTAATAGAAAATAAATAGTCCAAGTTGAGTACAAAGTCAAAATTAAACAAACTTGATTCATCGTCAGGACGCAACAGTAAATTATCGCGAGAAGACAACACGATTCGAGAATAAATTAGAATTAAATAAATTAAAAATTAAAAATAAATAATTCTATTGAGCACGGTATTAATTTTAATAAAAATTACGATAAATAATCTTGACTTCTAGCGAATGATAAAGACTGATAAAGAACAAATTCGATTAATTTCAATCGACCAGCCGTCAAAAAATACATCCAAATTAATAGAAAATAAATAGTCCAACTTGAGTACAAAGTCAAAATTAAACAAACTTGATTCATCGTCAGGACGCAACAGTAAATTATCGCGAGAAGACAACACGATTCGAGAATAAATTAGAATTAAATAAATTAAAAATTAAAAATAAATAATTCTATTGAGCACGGTATTAATTTTAATAAAAATTACGATAAATAATCTTGACTTCTAGCGAATGATAAAGACTGATAAAGAACAAATTCGATTAATTTCAATCGACCAGCCGTCAAAGAATACATCCAAATTAATAGAAAATAAATAGTCCAAGTTGAGTACAAAGTCAAAATAAAACAAACTTGATTCATCGTCAGGACGCAACAGTAAATTATCGCGAGAAGACAACACGATTCGAGAATAAATTAGAATTAAATAAATTAAGAATTAAAAATAAATAATTCTCTTGAGCACGGTATTAATTTTAATAAAAATTACGATAAATAATCTTGACTTCTAGCGAATGATAAAGACTGATAAAGAACAAATTCGATTAATTTCAATCGACCAGCCGTCAAAGAATACATCCAAATTAATAGAAAATAAATAGTCCAAGTTGAATACAAAGTCAAAATTAAACAAACTTGATTCATCGTCAGGACGCAACAGTAAATTATCGCGAGAAGACAACACGATTCGAGAATAAATTAGAATTAAATAAATTAAAAATTAAAAATAAATAATTCTCTTGAGCACGGTATTAATTTTAATAAAAATTACGATAAATAATCTTGACTTCTAGCGAATGATAAAGACTGATAAAGAACAAATTCGATTAATTTCAATCGACCAGCCGTCAAAGAATACATCCAAATTAATAGAAAATAAATAGTCCAAGTTGAATACAAAGTCAAAATTAAACAAACTTGATTCATCGTCAGGACGCAACAGTAAATTATCGCGAGAAGACAACACGATTCGAGAATAAATTAGAATTAAATAAATTAAAAATTAAAAATAAATAATTCTATTGAGCACGGTATTAATTTTAATAAAAATTACGATAAATAATCTTGACTTCTAGCGAATGATAAAGACTGATAAAGAACAAATTCGATTAATTTCAATCGACCAGCCGTCAAAAAATACATCCAAATTAATAGAAAATAAATAGTCCAAGTTGAGTACAAAGTCAAAATTAAACAAACTTGATTCATCGTCAGGACGCAACAGTAAATTATCGCGAGAAGACAACACGATTCGAGAATAAATTAGAATTAAATAAATTAAAAATTAAAAATAAATAATTCTATTGAGCACGGTATTAATTTTAATAAAAATTACGATAAATAATCTTGACTTCTAGCGAATGATAAAGACTGATAAAGAACAAATTCGATTAATTTCAATCGACCAGCCGTCAAAAAATACATCCAAATTAATAGAAAATAAATAGTCCAACTTGAGTACAAAGTCAAAATTAAACAAACTTGATTCATCGTCAGGACGCAACAGTAAATTATCGCGAGAAGACAACACGATTCGAGAATAAATTAGAATTAAATAAATTAAAAATTAAAAATAAATAATTCTATTGAGCACGGTATTAATTTTAATAAAAATTACGATAAATAATCTTGACTTCTAGCGAATGATAAAGACTGATAAAGAACAAATTCGATTAATTTCAATCGACCAGCCGTCAAAGAATACATCCAAATTAATAGAAAATAAATAGTCCAAGTTGAGTACAAAGTCAAAATAAAACAAACTTGATTCATCGTCAGGACGCAACAGTAAATTATCGCGAGAAGACAACACGATTCGAGAATAAATTAGAATTAAATAAATTAAGAATTAAAAATAAATAATTCTCTTGAGCACGGTATTAATTTTAATAAAAATTACGATAAATAATCTTGACTTCTAGCGAATGATAAAGACTGATAAAGAACAAATTCGATTAATTTCAATCGACCAGCCGTCAAAGAATACATCCAAATTAATAGAAAATAAATAGTCCAAGTTGAATACAAAGTCAAAATTAAACAAACTTGATTCATCGTCAGGACGCAACAGTAAATTATCGCGAGAAGACAACACGATTCGAGAATAAATTAGAATTAAATAAATTAAAAATTAAAAATAAATAATTCTCTTGAGCACGGTATTAATTTTAATAAAAATTACGATAAATAATCTTGACTTCTAGCGAATGATAAAGACTGATAAAGAACAAATTCGATTAATTTCAATCGACCAGCCGTCAAAGAATACATCCAAATTAATAGAAAATAAATAGTCCAAGTTGAATACAAAGTCAAAATTAAACAAACTTGATTCATCGTCAGGACGCAACAGTAAATTATCGCGAGAAGACAACACGATTCGAGAATAAATTAGAATTAAATAAATTAAAAATTAAAAATAAATAATTCTATTGAGCACGGTATTAATTTTAATAAAAATTACGATAAATAATCTTGACTTCTAGCGAATGATAAAGACTGATAAAGAACAAATTCGATTAATTTCAATCGACCAGCCGTCAAAAAATACATCCAAATTAATAGAAAATAAATAGTCCAAGTTGAGTACAAAGTCAAAATTAAACAAACTTGATTCATCGTCAGGACGCAACAGTAAATTATCGCGAGAAGACAACACGATTCGAGAATAAATTAGAATTAAATAAATTAAAAATTAAAAATAAATAATTCTATTGAGCACGGTATTAATTTTAATAAAAATTACGATAAATAATCTTGACTTCTAGCGAATGATAAAGACTGATAAAGAACAAATTCGATTAATTTCAATCGACCAGCCGTCAAAAAATACATCCAAATTAATAGAAAATAAATAGTCCAACTTGAGTACAAAGTCAAAATTAAACAAACTTGATTCATCGTCAGGACGCAACAGTAAATTATCGCGAGAAGACAACACGATTCGAGAATAAATTAGAATTAAATAAATTAAAAATTAAAAATAAATAATTCTATTGAGCACGGTATTAATTTTAATAAAAATTACGATAAATAATCTTGACTTCTAGCGAATGATAAAGACTGATAAAGAACAAATTCGATTAATTTCAATCGACCAGCCGTCAAAGAATACATCCAAATTAATAGAAAATAAATAGTCCAAGTTGAGTACAAAGTCAAAATAAAACAAACTTGATTCATCGTCAGGACGCAACAGTAAATTATCGCGAGAAGACAACACGATTCGAGAATAAATTAGAATTAAATAAATTAAGAATTAAAAATAAATAATTCTCTTGAGCACGGTATTAATTTTAATAAAAATTACGATAAATAATCTTGACTTCTAGCGAATGATAAAGACTGATAAAGAACAAATTCGATTAATTTCAATCGACCAGCCGTCAAAAAATACATCCAAATTAATAGAAAATAAATAGTCCAAGTTGAATACAAAGTCAAAATTAAACAAACTTGATTCATCGTCAGGACGCAACAGTAAATTATCGCGAGAAGACAACACGATTCGAGAATAAATTAGAATTAAATAAATTAAGAATTAAAAATAAATAATTCTCTTGAGCACGGTATTAATTTTAATAAAAATTACGATAAATAATCTTGACTTCTAGCGAATGATAAAGACTGATAAAGAACAAATTCGATTAATTTCAATCGACCAGCCGTCAAAGAATACATCCAAATTAATAGAAAATAAATAGTCCAAGTTGAATACAAAGTCAAAATTAAACAAACTTGATTCATCGTCAGGACGCAACAGTAAATTATCGCGAGAAGACAACACGATTCGAGAATAATTAGAATTAAATAAATTAAAAATTAAAAATAATTAATTCTCTTGAGCACGGTATTAATTTTAATAAAAATTACGATAAATAATCTTGACTTCTAGCGAATGATAAAGACTGATAAAGAACAAATTCGATTAATTTCAATCGACCAGCCGTCAAAAAATACATCCAAATTAATAGAAAATAAATAGTCCAAGTTGAGTACAAAGTCAAAATTAAACAAACTTGATTCATCGTCAGGACGCAACAGTAAATTATCGCGAGAAGACAACACGATTCGAGAATAAATTAGAATTAAATAAATTAAAAATTAAAAATAAATAATTCTATTGAGCACGGTATTAATTTTAATAAAAATTACGATAAATAATCTTGACTTCTAGCGAATGATAAAGACTGATAAAGAACAAATTCGATTAATTTCAATCGACCAGCCGTCAAAAAATACATCCAAATTAATAGAAAATAAATAGTCCAAGTTGAATACAAAGTCAAAATTAAACAAACTTGATTCATCGTCAGGACGCAACAGTAAATTATCGCGAGAAGACAACACGATTCGAGAATAAATTAGAATTAAATAAATTAAAAATTAAAAATAAATAATTCTATTGAGCACGGTATTAATTTTAATAAAAATTACGATAAATAATCTTGACTTCTAGCGAATGATAAAGACTGATAAAGAACAAATTCGATTAATTTCAATCGACCAGCCGTCAAAAAATACATCCAAATTAATAGAAAATAAATAGTCCAAGTTGAGTACAAAGTCAAAATAAAACAAACTTGATTCATCGTCAGGACGCAACAGTAAATTATCGCGAGAAGACAACACGATTCGAGAATAAATTAGAATTAAATAAATTAAGAATTAAAAATAAATAATTCTCTTGAGCACGGTATTAATTTTAATAAAAATTACGATAAATAATCTTGACTTCTAGCGAATGATAAAGACTGATAAAGAACAAATTCGATTAATTTCAATCGACCAGCCGTCAAAAAATACATCCAAATTAATAGAAAATAAATAGTCCAAGTTGAGTACAAAGTCAAAATTAAACAAACTTGATTCATCGTCAGGACGCAACAGTAAATTATCGCGAGAAGACAACACGATTCGAGAATAAATTAGAATTAAATAAATTAAAAATTAAAAATAAATAATTCTCTTGAGCACGGTATTAATTTTAATAAAAATTACGATAAATAATCTTGACTTCTAGCGAATGATAAAGACTGATAAAGAACAAATTCGATTAATTTCAATCGACCAGCCGTCAAAAAATACATCCAAATTAATAGAAAATAAATAGTCCAAGTTGAATACAAAGTCAAAATTAAACAAACTTGATTCATCGTCAGGACGCAACAGTAAATTATCATGAGAAGACAACACGATTCGAGAATAAATTAGAATTAAATAAATTAAGAATTAAAAATAAATAATTCTCTTGAGCACGGTATTAATTTTAATAAAAATTACGATAAATAATCTTGACTTCTAGCGAATGATAAAGACTGATAAAGAACAAATTCGATTAATTTCAATCGACCAGCCGTCAAAAAATACATCCAAATTAATAGAAAATAAATAGTCCAAGTTGAATACAAAGTCAAAATTAAACAAACTTGATTCATCGTCAGGACGCAACAGTAAATTATCGCGAGAAGACAACACGATTCGAGAATAAATTAGAATTAAATAAATTAAAAATTAAAAATAAATAATTCTATTGAGCACGGTATTAATTTTAATAAAAATTACGATAAATAATCTTGACTTCTAGCGAATGATAAAGACTGATAAAGAACAAATTCGATTAATTTCAATCGACCAGCCGTCAAAGAATACATCCAAATTAATAGAAAATAAATAGTCCAAGTTGAATACAAAGTCAAAATTAAACAAACTTGATTCATCGTCAGGACGCAACAGTAAATTATCGCGAGAAGACAACACGATTCGAGAATAAATTAGAATTAAATAAATTAAGAATTAAAAATAAATAATTCTCTTGAGCACGGTATTAATTTTAATAAAAATTACGATAAATAATCTTGACTTCTAGCGAATGATAAAGACTGATAAAGAACAAATTCGATTAATTTCAATCGACCAGCCGTCAAAAAATACATCCAAATTAATAGAAAATAAATAGTCCAAGTTGAATACAAAGTCAAAATTAAACAAACTTGATTCATCGTCAGGACGCAACAGTAAATTATCGCGAGAAGACAACACGATTCGAGAATAAATTAGAATTAAATAAATTAAAAATTAAAAATAAATAATTCTCTTGAGCACGGTATTAATTTTAATAAAAATTACGATAAATAATCTTGACTTCTAGCGAATGATAAAGACTGATAAAGAACAAATTCGATTAATTTCAATCGAACAGCCGTCAAAGAATACATCCAAATTAATAGAAAATAAATAGTCCAAGTTGAATACAAAGTCAAAATTAAACAAACTTGATTCATCGTCAGGACGCAACAGTAAATTATCGCGAGAAGACAACACGATTCGAGAATAAATTAGAATTAAATAAATTAAAAATTAAAAATAAATAATTCTATTGAGCACGGTATTAATTTTAATAAAAATTACGATAAATAATCTTGACTTCTAGCGAATGATAAAGACTGATAAAGAACAAATTCGATTAATTTCAATCGACCAGCCGTCAAAAAATACATCCAAATTAATAGAAAATAAATAGTCCAAGTTGAATACAAAGTCAAAATTAAACAAACTTGATTCATCGTCAGGACGCAACAGTAAATTATCGCGAGAAGACAACACGATTCGAGAATGAATTAGAATTAAATAAATTAAGAATTAAAAATAAATAATTCTCTTGAGCACGGTATTAATTTTAATAAAAATTACGATAAATAATCTTGACTTCTAGCGAATGATAAAGACTGATAAAGAACAAATTCGATTAATTTCAATCGACCAGCCGTCAAAAAATACATCCAAATTAATAGAAAATAAATAGTCCAAGTTGAATACAAAGTCAAAATTAAACAAACTTGATTCATCGTCAGGACGCAACAGTAAATTATCGCGAGAAGACAACACGATTCGAGAATAAATTAGAATTAAATAAATTAAAAATTAAAAATAAATAATTCTATTGAGCACGGTATTAATTTTAATAAAAATTACGATAAATAATCTTGACTTCTAGCGAATGATAAAGACTGATAAAGAACAAATTCGATTAATTTCAATCGACCAGCCGTCAAAGAATACATCCAAATTAATAGAAAATAAATAGTCCAAGTTGAATACAAAGTCAAAATTAAACAAACTTGATTCATCGTCAGGACGCAACAGTAAATTATCGCGAGAAGACAACACGATTCGAGAATAAATTAGAATTAAATAAATTAAAAATTAAAAATAAATAATTCTATTGAGCACGGTATTAATTTTAATAAAAATTACGATAAATAATCTTGACTTCTAGCGAATGATAAAGACTGATAAAGAACAAATTCGATTAATTTCAATCGACCAGCCGTCAAAGAATACATCCAAATTAATAGAAAATAAATAGTCCAAGTTGAATACAAAGTCAAAATTAAACAAACTTGATTCATCGTCAGGACGCAACAGTAAATTATCGCGAGAAGACAACACGATTCGAGAATAAATTAGAATTAAATAAATTAAGAATTAAAAATAAATAATTCTCTTGAGCACGGTATTAATTTTAATAAAAATTACGATCAATAATCTTGACTTCTAGCGAATGAGAAAGACTGATAAAGAACAAATTCGATTAATTTCAATCGACCAGCCGTCAAAGAATACATCCAAATTAATAGAAAATAAATAGTCCAAGTTGAATACAAAGTCAAAATTAAACAAACTTGATTCATCGTCAGGACGCAACAGTAAATTATCGCGAGAAGACAACACGATTCGAGAATAAATTAGAATTAAATAAATTAAGAATTAAAAATAAATAATTCTCTTGAGCACGGTATTAATTTTAATAAAAATTACGATAAATAATCTTGACTTCTAGCGAATGATAAAGACTGATAAAGAACAAATTCGATTAATTTCAATCGACCAGCCGTCAAAAAATACATCCAAATTAATAGAAAATAAATAGTCCAAGTTGAATACAAAGTCAAAATTAAACAAACTTGATTCATCGTCAGGACGCAACAGTAAATTATCGCGAGAAGACAACACGATTCGAGAATAAATTAGAATTAAATAAATTAAGAATTAAAAATAAATAATTCTCTTGAGCACGGTATTAATTTTAATAAAAATTACGATCAATAATCTTGACTTCTAGCGAATGAGAAAGACTGATAAAGAACAAATTCGATTAATTTCAATCGACCAGCCGTCAAAGAATACATCCAAATTAATAGAAAATAAATAGTCCAAGTTGAATACAAAGTCAAAATTAAACAAACTTGATTCATCGTCAGGACGCAACAGTAAATTATCGCGAGAAGACAACACGATTCGAGAATAAATTAGAATTAAATAAATTAAAAATTAAAAATAAATAATTCTATTGAGCACGGTATTAATTTTAATAAAAATTACGATAAATAATCTTGACTTCTAGCGAATGATAAAGACTGATAAAGAACAAATTCGATTAATTTCAATCGACCAGCCGTCAAAAAATACATCCAAATTAATAGAAAATAAATAGTCCAAGTTGAATACAAAGTCAAAATTAAACAAACTTGATTCATCGTCAGGACGCAACAGTAAATTATCGCGAGAAGACAACACGATTCGAGAATAAATTAGAATTAAATAAATTAAAAATTAAAAATAAATAATTCTATTGAGCACGGTATTAATTTTAATAAAAATTACGATAAATAATCTTGACTTCTAGCGAATGATAAAGACTGATAAAGAACAAATTCGATTAATTTCAATCGACCAGCCGTCAAAGAATACATCCAAATTAATAGAAAATAAATAGTCCAAGTTGAATACAAAGTCAAAATTAAACAAACTTGATTCATCGTCAGGACGCAACAGTAAATTATCGCGAGAAGACAACACGATTCGAGAATAAATTAGAATTAAATAAATTAAAAATTAAAAATAAATAATTCTATTGAGCACGGTATTAATTTTAATAAAAATTACGATAAATAATCTTGACTTCTAGCGAATGATAAAGACTGATAAAGAACAAATTCGATTAATTTCAATCGACCAGCCGTCAAAGAATACATCCAAATTAATAGAAAATAAATAGTCCAAGTTGAATACAAAGTCAAAATTAAACAAACTTGATTCATCGTCAGGACGCAACAGTAAATTATCGCGAGAAGACAACACGATTCGAGAATAAATTAGAATTAAATAAATTAAGAATTAAAAATAAATAATTCTCTTGAGCACGGTATTAATTTTAATAAAAATTACGATCAATAATCTTGACTTCTAGCGAATGAGAAAGACTGATAAAGAACAAATTCGATTAATTTCAATCGACCAGCCGTCAAAGAATACATCCAAATTAATAGAAAATAAATAGTCCAAGTTGAATACAAAGTCAAAATTAAACAAACTTGATTCATCGTCAGGACGCAACAGTAAATTATCGCGAGAAGACAACACGATTCGAGAATAAATTAGAATTAAATAAATTAAGAATTAAAAATAAATAATTCTCTTGAGCACGGTATTAATTTTAATAAAAATTACGATCAATAATCTTGACTTCTAGCGAATGAGAAAGACTGATAAAGAACAAATTCGATTAATTTCAATCGACCAGCCGTCAAAGAATACATCCAAATTAATAGAAAATAAATAGTCCAAGTTGAATACAAAGTCAAAATTAAACAAACTTGATTCATCGTCAGGACGCAACAGTAAATTATCGCGAGAAGACAACACGATTCGAGAATAAATTAGAATTAAATAAATTAAGAATTAAAAATAAATAATTCTCTTGAGCACGGTATTAATTTTAATAAAAATTACGATAAATAATCTTGACTTCTAGCGAATGATAAAGACTGATAAAGAACAAATTCGATTAATTTCAATCGACCAGCCGTCAAAGAATACATCCAAATTAATAGAAAATAAATAGTCCAAGTTGAATACAAAGTCAAAATTAAACAAACTTGATTCATCGTCAGGACGCAACAGTAAATTATCGCGAGAAGACAACACGATTCGGGAATAAATTAGAATTAAATAAATTAAGAATTAAAAATAAATAATTCTCTTGAGCACGGTATTAATTTTAATAAAAATTACGATAAATAATCTTGACTTCTAGCGAATGATAAAGACTGATAAAGAACAAATTCGATTAATTTCAATCGACCAGCCGTCAAAAAATACATCCAAATTAATAGAAAATAAATAGTCCAAGTTGAATACAAAGTCAAAATTAAACAAACTTGATTCATCGTCAGGACGCAACAGTAAATTATCGCGAGAAGACAACACGATTCGAGAATAAATTAGAATTAAATAAATTAAGAATTAAAAATAAATAATTCTCTTGAGCACGGTATTAATTTTAATAAAAATTACGATAAATAATCTTGACTTCTAGCGAATGATAAAGACTGATAAAGAACAAATTCGATTAATTTCAATCGACCAGCCGTCAAAAAATACATCCAAATTAATAGAAAATAAATAGTCCAAGTTGAATACAAAGTCAAAATTAAACAAACTTGATTCATCGTCAGGACGCAACAGTAAATTATCGCGAGAAGACAACACGATTCGAGAATAAATTAGAATTAAATAAATTAAGAATTAAAAATAAATAATTCTCTTGAGCACGGTATTAATTTTAATAAAAATTACGATAAATAATCTTGACTTCTAGCGAATGATAAAGACTGATAAAGAACAAATTCGATTAATTTCAATCGACCAGCCGTCAAAAAATACATCCAAATTAATAGAAAATAAATAGTCCAAGTTGAATACAAAGTCAAAATTAAACAAACTTGATTCATCGTCAGGACGCAACAGTAAATTATCGCGAGAAGACAACACGATTCGAGAATAATTAGAATTAAATAAATTAAGAATTAAAAATAAATAATTCTCTTGAGCACGGTATTAATTTTAATAAAAATTACGATAAATAATCTTGACTTCTAGCGAATGATAAAGACTGATAAAGAACAAATTCGATTAATTTCAATCGACCAGCCGTCAAAAAATACATCCAAATTAATAGAAAATAAATAGTCCAAGTTGAATACAAAGTCAAAATTAAACAAACTTGATTCATCGTCAGGACGCAACAGTAAATTATCGCGAGAAGACAACACGATTCGAGAATAAATTAGAATTAAATAAATTAAGAATTAAAAATAAATAATTCTCTTGAGCACGGTATTAATTTTAATAAAAATTACGATCAATAATCTTGACTTCTAGCGAATGAGAAAGACTGATAAAGAACAAATTCGATTAATTTCAATCGACCAGCCGTCAAAGAATACATCCAAATTAATAGAAAATAAATAGTCCAAGTTGAATACAAAGTCAAAATTAAACAAACTTGATTCATCGTCAGGACGCAACAGTAAATTATCGCGAGAAGACAACACGATTCGAGAATAAATTAGAATTAAATAAATTAAGAATTAAAAATAAATAATTCTCTTGAGCACGGTATTAATTTTAATAAAAATTACGATAAATAATCTTGACTTCTAGCGAATGATAAAGACTGATAAAGAACAAATTCGATTAATTTCAATCGACCAGCCGTCAAAGAATACATCCAAATTAATAGAAAATAAATAGTCCAAGTTGAATACAAAGTCAAAATTAAACAAACTTGATTCATCGTCAGGACGCAACAGTAAATTATCGCGAGAAGACAACACGATTCGAGAATAAATTAGAATTAAATAAATTAAAAATTAAAAATAAATAATTCTATTGAGCACGGTATTAATTTTAATAAAAATTACGATAAATAATCTTGACTTCTAGCGAATGATAAAGACTGATAAAGAACAAATTCGATTAATTTCAATCGACCAGCCGTCAAAAAATACATCCAAATTAATAGAAAATAAATAGTCCAAGTTGAATACAAAGTCAAAATTAAACAAACATGATTCATCGTCAGGACGCAACAGTAAATTATCGCGAGAAGACAACACGATTCGAGAATGAATTAGAATTAAATAAATTAAGAATTAAAAATAAATAATTCTCTTGAGCACGGTATTAATTTTAATAAAAATTACGATAAATAATCTTGACTTCTAGCGAATGATAAAGACTGATAAAGAACAAATTCGATTAATTTCAATCGACCAGCCGTCAAAAAATACATCCAAATTAATAGAAAATAAATAGTCCAAGTTGAATACAAAGTCAAAATTAAACAAACTTGATTCATCGTCAGGACGCAACAGTAAATTATCGCGAGAAGACAACACGATTCGAGAATAAATTAGAATTAAATAAATTAAGAATTAAAAATAAATAATTCTATTGAGCACGGTATTAATTTTAATAAAAATTACGATAAATAATCTTGACTTCTAGCGAATGATAAAGACTGATAAAGAACAAATTCGATTAATTTCAATCGACCAGCCGTCAAAAAATACATCCAAATTAATAGAAAATAAATAGTCCAAGTTGAATACAAAGTCAAAATTAAACAAACATGATTCATCGTCAGGACGCAACAGTAAATTATCGCGAGAAGACAACACGATTCGAGAATGAATTAGAATTAAATAAATTAAGAATTAAAAATAAATAATTCTCTTGAGCACGGTATTAATTTTAATAAAAATTACGATAAATAATCTTGACTTCTAGCGAATGATAAAGACTGATAAAGAACAAATTCGATTAATTTCAATCGACCAGCCGTCAAAAAATACATCCAAATTAATAGAAAATAAATAGTCCAAGTTGAATACAAAGTCAAAATTAAACAAACTTGATTCATCGTCAGGACGCAACAGTAAATTATCGCGAGAAGACAACACGATTCGAGAATAAATTAGAATTAAATAAATTAAAAATTAAAAATAAATAATTCTCTTGAGCACGGTATTAATTTTAATAAAAATTACGATAAATAATCTTGACTTCTAGCGAATGATAAAGACTGATAAAGAACAAATTCGATTAATTTCAATCGAACAGCCGTCAAAGAATACATCCAAATTAATAGAAAATAAATAGTCCAAGTTGAATACAAAGTCAAAATTAAACAAACTTGATTCATCGTCAGGACGCAACAGTAAATTATCGCGAGAAGACAACACGATTCGAGAATAAATTAGAATTAAATAAATTAAAAATTAAAAATAAATAATTCTATTGAGCACGGTATTAATTTTAATAAAAATTACGATAAATAATCTTGACTTCTAGCGAATGATAAAGACTGATAAAGAACAAATTCGATTAATTTCAATCGACCAGCCGTCAAAAAATACATCCAAATTAATAGAAAATAAATAGTCCAAGTTGAATACAAAGTCAAAATTAAACAAACTTGATTCATCGTCAGGACGCAACAGTAAATTATCGCGAGAAGACAACACGATTCGAGAATGAATTAGAATTAAATAAATTAAGAATTAAAAATAAATAATTCTCTTGAGCACGGTATTAATTTTAATAAAAATTACGATAAATAATCTTGACTTCTAGCGAATGATAAAGACTGATAAAGAACAAATTCGATTAATTTCAATCGACCAGCCGTCAAAAAATACATCCAAATTAATAGAAAATAAATAGTCCAAGTTGAATACAAAGTCAAAATTAAACAAACTTGATTCATCGTCAGGACGCAACAGTAAATTATCGCGAGAAGACAACACGATTCGAGAATAAATTAGAATTAAATAAATTAAAAATTAAAAATAAATAATTCTATTGAGCACGGTATTAATTTTAATAAAAATTACGATAAATAATCTTGACTTCTAGCGAATGATAAAGACTGATAAAGAACAAATTCGATTAATTTCAATCGACCAGCCGTCAAAGAATACATCCAAATTAATAGAAAATAAATAGTCCAAGTTGAATACAAAGTCAAAATTAAACAAACTTGATTCATCGTCAGGACGCAACAGTAAATTATCGCGAGAAGACAACACGATTCGAGAATAAATTAGAATTAAATAAATTAAAAATTAAAAATAAATAATTCTATTGAGCACGGTATTAATTTTAATAAAAATTACGATAAATAATCTTGACTTCTAGCGAATGATAAAGACTGATAAAGAACAAATTCGATTAATTTCAATCGACCAGCCGTCAAAGAATACATCCAAATTAATAGAAAATAAATAGTCCAAGTTGAATACAAAGTCAAAATTAAACAAACTTGATTCATCGTCAGGACGCAACAGTAAATTATCGCGAGAAGACAACACGATTCGAGAATAAATTAGAATTAAATAAATTAAGAATTAAAAATAAATAATTCTCTTGAGCACGGTATTAATTTTAATAAAAATTACGATCAATAATCTTGACTTCTAGCGAATGAGAAAGACTGATAAAGAACAAATTCGATTAATTTCAATCGACCAGCCGTCAAAGAATACATCCAAATTAATAGAAAATAAATAGTCCAAGTTGAATACAAAGTCAAAATTAAACAAACTTGATTCATCGTCAGGACGCAACAGTAAATTATCGCGAGAAGACAACACGATTCGAGAATAAATTAGAATTAAATAAATTAAGAATTAAAAATAAATAATTCTCTTGAGCACGGTATTAATTTTAATAAAAATTACGATAAATAATCTTGACTTCTAGCGAATGATAAAGACTGATAAAGAACAAATTCGATTAATTTCAATCGACCAGCCGTCAAAAAATACATCCAAATTAATAGAAAATAAATAGTCCAAGTTGAATACAAAGTCAAAATTAAACAAACTTGATTCATCGTCAGGACGCAACAGTAAATTATCGCGAGAAGACAACACGATTCGAGAATAAATTAGAATTAAATAAATTAAGAATTAAAAATAAATAATTCTCTTGAGCACGGTATTAATTTTAATAAAAATTACGATCAATAATCTTGACTTCTAGCGAATGAGAAAGACTGATAAAGAACAAATTCGATTAATTTCAATCGACCAGCCGTCAAAGAATACATCCAAATTAATAGAAAATAAATAGTCCAAGTTGAATACAAAGTCAAAATTAAACAAACTTGATTCATCGTCAGGACGCAACAGTAAATTATCGCGAGAAGACAACACGATTCGAGAATAAATTAGAATTAAATAAATTAAGAATTAAAAATAAATAATTCTCTTGAGCACGGTATTAATTTTAATAAAAATTACGATAAATAATCTTGACTTCTAGCGAATGATAAAGACTGATAAAGAACAAATTCGATTAATTTCAATCGACCAGCCGTCAAAGAATACATCCAAATTAATAGAAAATAAATAGTCCAAGTTGAATACAAAGTCAAAATTAAACAAACTTGATTCATCGTCAGGACGCAACAGTAAATTATCGCGAGAAGACAACACGATTCGAGAATAAATTAGAATTAAATAAATTAAAAATTAAAAATAAATAATTCTATTGAGCACGGTATTAATTTTAATAAAAATTACGATAAATAATCTTGACTTCTAGCGAATGAGAAAGACTGATAAAGAACAAATTCGATTAATTTCAATCGACCAGCCGTCAAAGAATACATCCAAATTAATAGAAAATAAATAGTCCAAGTTGAATACAAAGTCAAAATTAAACAAACTTGATTCATCGTCAGGACGCAACAGTAAATTATCGCGAGAAGACAACACGATTCGAGAATAAATTAGAATTAAATAAATTAAGAATTAAAAATAAATAATTCTCTTGAGCACGGTATTAATTTTAATAAAAATTACGATCAATAATCTTGACTTCTAGCGAATGAGAAAGACTGATAAAGAACAAATTCGATTAATTTCAATCGACCAGCCGTCAAAGAATACATCCAAATTAATAGAAAATAAATAGTCCAAGTTGAATACAAAGTCAAAATTAAACAAACTTGATTCATCGTCAGGACGCAACAGTAAATTATCGCGAGAAGACAACACGATTCGAGAATAAATTAGAATTAAATAAATTAAGAATTAAAAATAAATAATTCTCTTGAGCACGGTATTAATTTTAATAAAAATTACGATAAATAATCTTGACTTCTAGCGAATGATAAAGACTGATAAAGAACAAATTCGATTAATTTCAATCGACCAGCCGTCAAAGAATACATCCAAATTAATAGAAAATAAATAGTCCAAGTTGAATACAAAGTCAAAATTAAACAAACTTGATTCATCGTCAGGACGCAACAGTAAATTATCGCGAGAAGACAACACGATTCGAGAATAAATTAGAATTAAATAAATTAAGAATTAAAAATAAATAATTCTCTTGAGCACGGTATTAATTTTAATAAAAATTACGATCAATAATCTTGACTTCTAGCGAATGAGAAAGACTGATAAAGAACAAATTCGATTAATTTCAATCGACCAGCCGTCAAAGAATACATCCAAATTAATAGAAAATAAATAGTCCAAGTTGAATACAAAGTCAAAATTAAACAAACTTGATTCATCGTCAGGACGCAACAGTAAATTATCGCGAGAAGACAACACGATTCGAGAATAAATTAGAATTAAATAAATTAAGAATTAAAAATAAATAATTCTCTTGAGCACGGTATTAATTTTAATAAAAATTACGATCAATAATCTTGACTTCTAGCGAATGAGAAAGACTGATAAAGAACAAATTCGATTAATTTCAATCGACCAGCCGTCAAAGAATACATCCAAATTAATAGAAAATAAATAGTCCAAGTTGAATACAAAGTCAAAATTAAACAAACTTGATTCATCGTCAGGACGCAACAGTAAATTATCGCGAGAAGACAACACGATTCGAGAATAAATTAGAATTAAATAAATTAAGAATTAAAAATAAATAATTCTCTTGAGCACGGTATTAATTTTAATAAAAATTACGATAAATAATCTTGACTTCTAGCGAATGATAAAGACTGATAAAGAACAAATTCGATTAATTTCAATCGACCAGCCGTCAAAGAATACATCCAAATTAATAGAAAATAAATAGTCCAAGTTGAATACAAAGTCAAAATTAAACAAACTTGATTCATCGTCAGGACGCAACAGTAAATTATCGCGAGAAGACAACACGATTCGAGAATAAATTAGAATTAAATAAATTAAAAATTAAAAATAAATAATTCTATTGAGCACGGTATTAATTTTAATAAAAATTACGATAAATAATCTTGACTTCTAGCGAATGATAAAGACTGATAAAGAACAAATTCGATTAATTTCAATCGACCAGCCGTCAAAAAATACATCCAAATTAATAGAAAATAAATAGTCCAAGTTGAATACAAAGTCAAAATTAAACAAACATGATTCATCGTCAGGACGCAACAGTAAATTATCGCGAGAAGACAACACGATTCGAGAATGAATTAGAATTAAATAAATTAAGAATTAAAAATAAATAATTCTCTTGAGCACGGTATTAATTTTAATAAAAATTACGATAAATAATCTTGACTTCTAGCGAATGATAAAGACTGATAAAGAACAAATTCGATTAATTTCAATCGACCAGCCGTCAAAAAATACATCCAAATTAATAGAAAATAAATAGTCCAAGTTGAATACAAAGTCAAAATTAAACAAACTTGATTCATCGTCAGGACGCAACAGTAAATTATCGCGAGAAGACAACACGATTCGAGAATAAATTAGAATTAAATAAATTAAGAATTAAAAATAAATAATTCTATTGAGCACGGTATTAATTTTAATAAAAATTACGATAAATAATCTTGACTTCTAGCGAATGATAAAGACTGATAAAGAACAAATTCGATTAATTTCAATCGACCAGCCGTCAAAAAATACATCCAAATTAATAGAAAATAAATAGTCCAAGTTGAATACAAAGTCAAAATTAAACAAACATGATTCATCGTCAGGACGCAACAGTAAATTATCGCGAGAAGACAACACGATTCGAGAATGAATTAGAATTAAATAAATTAAGAATTAAAAATAAATAATTCTCTTGAGCACGGTATTAATTTTAATAAAAATTACGATAAATAATCTTGACTTCTAGCGAATGATAAAGACTGATAAAGAACAAATTCGATTAATTTCAATCGACCAGCCGTCAAAAAATACATCCAAATTAATAGAAAATAAATAGTCCAAGTTGAATACAAAGTCAAAATTAAACAAACTTGATTCATCGTCAGGACGCAACAGTAAATTATCGCGAGAAGACAACACGATTCGAGAATAAATTAGAATTAAATAAATTAAAAATTAAAAATAAATAATTCTCTTGAGCACGGTATTAATTTTAATAAAAATTACGATAAATAATCTTGACTTCTAGCGAATGATAAAGACTGATAAAGAACAAATTCGATTAATTTCAATCGAACAGCCGTCAAAGAATACATCCAAATTAATAGAAAATAAATAGTCCAAGTTGAATACAAAGTCAAAATTAAACAAACTTGATTCATCGTCAGGACGCAACAGTAAATTATCGCGAGAAGACAACACGATTCGAGAATAAATTAGAATTAAATAAATTAAAAATTAAAAATAAATAATTCTATTGAGCACGGTATTAATTTTAATAAAAATTACGATAAATAATCTTGACTTCTAGCGAATGATAAAGACTGATAAAGAACAAATTCGATTAATTTCAATCGACCAGCCGTCAAAAAATACATCCAAATTAATAGAAAATAAATAGTCCAAGTTGAATACAAAGTCAAAATTAAACAAACTTGATTCATCGTCAGGACGCAACAGTAAATTATCGCGAGAAGACAACACGATTCGAGAATGAATTAGAATTAAATAAATTAAGAATTAAAAATAAATAATTCTCTTGAGCACGGTATTAATTTTAATAAAAATTACGATAAATAATCTTGACTTCTAGCGAATGATAAAGACTGATAAAGAACAAATTCGATTAATTTCAATCGACCAGCCGTCAAAAAATACATCCAAATTAATAGAAAATAAATAGTCCAAGTTGAATACAAAGTCAAAATTAAACAAACTTGATTCATCGTCAGGACGCAACAGTAAATTATCGCGAGAAGACAACACGATTCGAGAATAAATTAGAATTAAATAAATTAAAAATTAAAAATAAATAATTCTATTGAGCACGGTATTAATTTTAATAAAAATTACGATAAATAATCTTGACTTCTAGCGAATGATAAAGACTGATAAAGAACAAATTCGATTAATTTCAATCGACCAGCCGTCAAAGAATACATCCAAATTAATAGAAAATAAATAGTCCAAGTTGAATACAAAGTCAAAATTAAACAAACTTGATTCATCGTCAGGACGCAACAGTAAATTATCGCGAGAAGACAACACGATTCGAGAATAAATTAGAATTAAATAAATTAAAAATTAAAAATAAATAATTCTATTGAGCACGGTATTAATTTTAATAAAAATTACGATAAATAATCTTGACTTCTAGCGAATGATAAAGACTGATAAAGAACAAATTCGATTAATTTCAATCGACCAGCCGTCAAAGAATACATCCAAATTAATAGAAAATAAATAGTCCAAGTTGAATACAAAGTCAAAATTAAACAAACTTGATTCATCGTCAGGACGCAACAGTAAATTATCGCGAGAAGACAACACGATTCGAGAATAAATTAGAATTAAATAAATTAAGAATTAAAAATAAATAATTCTCTTGAGCACGGTATTAATTTTAATAAAAATTACGATCAATAATCTTGACTTCTAGCGAATGAGAAAGACTGATAAAGAACAAATTCGATTAATTTCAATCGACCAGCCGTCAAAGAATACATCCAAATTAATAGAAAATAAATAGTCCAAGTTGAATACAAAGTCAAAATTAAACAAACTTGATTCATCGTCAGGACGCAACAGTAAATTATCGCGAGAAGACAACACGATTCGAGAATAAATTAGAATTAAATAAATTAAGAATTAAAAATAAATAATTCTCTTGAGCACGGTATTAATTTTAATAAAAATTACGATAAATAATCTTGACTTCTAGCGAATGATAAAGACTGATAAAGAACAAATTCGATTAATTTCAATCGACCAGCCGTCAAAAAATACATCCAAATTAATAGAAAATAAATAGTCCAAGTTGAATACAAAGTCAAAATTAAACAAACTTGATTCATCGTCAGGACGCAACAGTAAATTATCGCGAGAAGACAACACGATTCGAGAATAAATTAGAATTAAATAAATTAAGAATTAAAAATAAATAATTCTCTTGAGCACGGTATTAATTTTAATAAAAATTACGATCAATAATCTTGACTTCTAGCGAATGAGAAAGACTGATAAAGAACAAATTCGATTAATTTCAATCGACCAGCCGTCAAAGAATACATCCAAATTAATAGAAAATAAATAGTCCAAGTTGAATACAAAGTCAAAATTAAACAAACTTGATTCATCGTCAGGACGCAACAGTAAATTATCGCGAGAAGACAACACGATTCGAGAATAAATTAGAATTAAATAAATTAAAAATTAAAAATAAATAATTCTATTGAGCACGGTATTAATTTTAATAAAAATTACGATAAATAATCTTGACTTCTAGCGAATGATAAAGACTGATAAAGAACAAATTCGATTAATTTCAATCGACCAGCCGTCAAAAAATACATCCAAATTAATAGAAAATAAATAGTCCAAGTTGAATACAAAGTCAAAATTAAACAAACTTGATTCATCGTCAGGACGCAACAGTAAATTATCGCGAGAAGACAACACGATTCGAGAATAAATTAGAATTAAATAAATTAAAAATTAAAAATAAATAATTCTATTGAGCACGGTATTAATTTTAATAAAAATTACGATAAATAATCTTGACTTCTAGCGAATGATAAAGACTGATAAAGAACAAATTCGATTAATTTCAATCGACCAGCCGTCAAAGAATACATCCAAATTAATAGAAAATAAATAGTCCAAGTTGAATACAAAGTCAAAATTAAACAAACTTGATTCATCGTCAGGACGCAACAGTAAATTATCGCGAGAAGACAACACGATTCGAGAATAAATTAGAATTAAATAAATTAAAAATTAAAAATAAATAATTCTATTGAGCACGGTATTAATTTTAATAAAAATTACGATAAATAATCTTGACTTCTAGCGAATGATAAAGACTGATAAAGAACAAATTCGATTAATTTCAATCGACCAGCCGTCAAAGAATACATCCAAATTAATAGAAAATAAATAGTCCAAGTTGAATACAAAGTCAAAATTAAACAAACTTGATTCATCGTCAGGACGCAACAGTAAATTATCGCGAGAAGACAACACGATTCGAGAATAAATTAGAATTAAATAAATTAAGAATTAAAAATAAATAATTCTCTTGAGCACGGTATTAATTTTAATAAAAATTACGATCAATAATCTTGACTTCTAGCGAATGAGAAAGACTGATAAAGAACAAATTCGATTAATTTCAATCGACCAGCCGTCAAAGAATACATCCAAATTAATAGAAAATAAATAGTCCAAGTTGAATACAAAGTCAAAATTAAACAAACTTGATTCATCGTCAGGACGCAACAGTAAATTATCGCGAGAAGACAACACGATTCGAGAATAAATTAGAATTAAATAAATTAAGAATTAAAAATAAATAATTCTCTTGAGCACGGTATTAATTTTAATAAAAATTACGATCAATAATCTTGACTTCTAGCGAATGAGAAAGACTGATAAAGAACAAATTCGATTAATTTCAATCGACCAGCCGTCAAAGAATACATCCAAATTAATAGAAAATAAATAGTCCAAGTTGAATACAAAGTCAAAATTAAACAAACTTGATTCATCGTCAGGACGCAACAGTAAATTATCGCGAGAAGACAACACGATTCGAGAATAAATTAGAATTAAATAAATTAAAAATTAAAAATAAATAATTCTATTGAGCACGGTATTAATTTTAATAAAAATTACGATAAATAATCTTGACTTCTAGCGAATGATAAAGACTGATAAAGAACAAATTCGATTAATTTCAATCGACCAGCCGTCAAAAAATACATCCAAATTAATAGAAAATAAATAGTCCAAGTTGAATACAAAGTCAAAATTAAACAAACTTGATTCATCGTCAGGACGCAACAGTAAATTATCGCGAGAAGACAACACGATTCGAGAATAAATTAGAATTAAATAAATTAAAAATTAAAAATAAATAATTCTATTGAGCACGGTATTAATTTTAATAAAAATTACGATAAATAATCTTGACTTCTAGCGAATGATAAAGACTGATAAAGAACAAATTCGATTAATTTCAATCGACCAGCCGTCAAAGAATACATCCAAATTAATAGAAAATAAATAGTCCAAGTTGAATACAAAGTCAAAATTAAACAAACTTAATTCATCGTCAGGACGCAACAGTAAATTATCGCGAGAAGACAACACGATTCGAGAATAAATTAGAATTAAATAAATTAAAAATTAAAAATAAATAATTCTATTGAGCACGGTATTAATTTTAATAAAAATTACGATAAATAATCTTGACTTCTAGCGAATGATAAAGACTGATAAAGAACAAATTCGATTAATTTCAATCGACCAGCCGTCAAAGAATACATCCAAATTAATAGAAAATAAATAGTCCAAGTTGAATACAAAGTCAAAATTAAACAAACTTGATTCATCGTCAGGACGCAACAGTAAATTATCGCGAGAAGACAACACGATTCGAGAATAAATTAGAATTAAATAAATTAAGAATTAAAAATAAATAATTCTCTTGAGCACGGTATTAATTTTAATAAAAATTACGATCAATAATCTTGACTTCTAGCGAATGAGAAAGACTGATAAAGAACAAATTCGATTAATTTCAATCGACCAGCCGTCAAAGAATACATCCAAATTAATAGAAAATAAATAGTCCAAGTTGAATACAAAGTCAAAATTAAACAAACTTGATTCATCGTCAGGACGCAACAGTAAATTATCGCGAGAAGACAACACGATTCGAGAATAAATTAGAATTAAATAAATTAAGAATTAAAAATAAATAATTCTCTTGAGCACGGTATTAATTTTAATAAAAATTACGATCAATAATCTTGACTTCTAGCGAATGAGAAAGACTGATAAAGAACAAATTCGATTAATTTCAATCGACCAGCCGTCAAAGAATACATCCAAATTAATAGAAAATAAATAGTCCAAGTTGAATACAAAGTCAAAATTAAACAAACTTGATTCATCGTCAGGACGCAACAGTAAATTATCGCGAGAAGACAACACGATTCGAGAATAAATTAGAATTAAATAAATTAAAAATTAAAAATAAATAATTCTATTGAGCACGGTATTAATTTTAATAAAAATTACGATAAATAATCTTGACTTCTAGCGAATGATAAAGACTGATAAAGAACAAATTCGATTAATTTCAATCGACCAGCCGTCAAAAAATACATCCAAATTAATAGAAAATAAATAGTCCAAGTTGAATACAAAGTCAAAATTAAACAAACTTGATTCATCGTCAGGACGCAACAGTAAATTATCGCGAGAAGACAACACGATTCGAGAATAAATTAGAATTAAATAAATTAAAAATTAAAAATAAATAATTCTATTGAGCACGGTATTAATTTTAATAAAAATTACGATAAATAATCTTGACTTCTAGCGAATGATAAAGACTGATAAAGAACAAATTCGATTAATTTCAATCGACCAGCCGTCAAAGAATACATCCAAATTAATAGAAAATAAATAGTCCAAGTTGAATACAAAGTCAAAATTAAACAAACTTGATTCATCGTCAGGACGCAACAGTAAATTATCGCGAGAAGACAACACGATTCGAGAATAAATTAGAATTAAATAAATTAAAAATTAAAAATAAATAATTCTATTGAGCACGGTATTAATTTTAATAAAAATTACGATAAATAATCTTGACTTCTAGCGAATGATAAAGACTGATAAAGAACAAATTCGATTAATTTCAATCGACCAGCCGTCAAAGAATACATCCAAATTAATAGAAAATAAATAGTCCAAGTTGAATACAAAGTCAAAATTAAACAAACTTGATTCATCGTCAGGACGCAACAGTAAATTATCGCGAGAAGACAACACGATTCGAGAATAAATTAGAATTAAATAAATTAAGAATTAAAAATAAATAATTCTCTTGAGCACGGTATTAATTTTAATAAAAATTACGATCAATAATCTTGACTTCTAGCGAATGAGAAAGACTGATAAAGAACAAATTCGATTAATTTCAATCGACCAGCCGTCAAAGAATACATCCAAATTAATAGAAAATAAATAGTCCAAGTTGAATACAAAGTCAAAATTAAACAAACTTGATTCATCGTCAGGACGCAACAGTAAATTATCGCGAGAAGACAACACGATTCGAGAATAAATTAGAATTAAATAAATTAAGAATTAAAAATAAATAATTCTCTTGAGCACGGTATTAATTTTAATAAAAATTACGATAAATAATCTTGACTTCTAGCGAATGATAAAGACTGATAAAGAACAAATTCGATTAATTTCAATCGACCAGCCGTCAAAGAATACATCCAAATTAATAGAAAATAAATAGTCCAAGTTGAATACAAAGTCAAAATTAAACAAACTTGATTCATCGTCAGGACGCAACAGTAAATTATCGCGAGAAGACAACACGATTCGGGAATAAATTAGAATTAAATAAATTAAGAATTAAAAATAAATAATTCTCTTGAGCACGGTATTAATTTTAATAAAAATTACGATAAATAATCTTGACTTCTAGCGAATGATAAAGACTGATAAAGAACAAATTCGATTAATTTCAATCGACCAGCCGTCAAAAAATACATCCAAATTAATAGAAAATAAATAGTCCAAGTTGAATACAAAGTCAAAATTAAACAAACTTGATTCATCGTCAGGACGCAACAGTAAATTATCGCGAGAAGACAACACGATTCGAGAATAAATTAGAATTAAATAAATTAAGAATTAAAAATAAATAATTCTCTTGAGCACGGTATTAATTTTAATAAAAATTACGATAAATAATCTTGACTTCTAGCGAATGATAAAGACTGATAAAGAACAAATTCGATTAATTTCAATCGACCAGCCGTCAAAAAATACATCCAAATTAATAGAAAATAAATAGTCCAAGTTGAATACAAAGTCAAAATTAAACAAACTTGATTCATCGTCAGGACGCAACAGTAAATTATCGCGAGAAGACAACACGATTCGAGAATAAATTAGAATTAAATAAATTAAGAATTAAAAATAAATAATTCTCTTGAGCACGGTATTAATTTTAATAAAAATTACGATAAATAATCTTGACTTCTAGCGAATGATAAAGACTGATAAAGAACAAATTCGATTAATTTCAATCGACCAGCCGTCAAAAAATACATCCAAATTAATAGAAAATAAATAGTCCAAGTTGAATACAAAGTCAAAATTAAACAAACTTGATTCATCGTCAGGACGCAACAGTAAATTATCGCGAGAAGACAACACGATTCGAGAATAATTAGAATTAAATAAATTAAGAATTAAAAATAAATAATTCTCTTGAGCACGGTATTAATTTTAATAAAAATTACGATAAATAATCTTGACTTCTAGCGAATGATAAAGACTGATAAAGAACAAATTCGATTAATTTCAATCGACCAGCCGTCAAAAAATACATCCAAATTAATAGAAAATAAATAGTCCAAGTTGAATACAAAGTCAAAATTAAACAAACTTGATTCATCGTCAGGACGCAACAGTAAATTATCGCGAGAAGACAACACGATTCGAGAATAAATTAGAATTAAATAAATTAAGAATTAAAAATAAATAATTCTCTTGAGCACGGTATTAATTTTAATAAAAATTACGATCAATAATCTTGACTTCTAGCGAATGAGAAAGACTGATAAAGAACAAATTCGATTAATTTCAATCGACCAGCCGTCAAAGAATACATCCAAATTAATAGAAAATAAATAGTCCAAGTTGAATACAAAGTCAAAATTAAACAAACTTGATTCATCGTCAGGACGCAACAGTAAATTATCGCGAGAAGACAACACGATTCGAGAATAAATTAGAATTAAATAAATTAAGAATTAAAAATAAATAATTCTCTTGAGCACGGTATTAATTTTAATAAAAATTACGATAAATAATCTTGACTTCTAGCGAATGATAAAGACTGATAAAGAACAAATTCGATTAATTTCAATCGACCAGCCGTCAAAGAATACATCCAAATTAATAGAAAATAAATAGTCCAAGTTGAATACAAAGTCAAAATTAAACAAACTTGATTCATCGTCAGGACGCAACAGTAAATTATCGCGAGAAGACAACACGATTCGAGAATAAATTAGAATTAAATAAATTAAAAATTAAAAATAAATAATTCTATTGAGCACGGTATTAATTTTAATAAAAATTACGATAAATAATCTTGACTTCTAGCGAATGATAAAGACTGATAAAGAACAAATTCGATTAATTTCAATCGACCAGCCGTCAAAAAATACATCCAAATTAATAGAAAATAAATAGTCCAAGTTGAATACAAAGTCAAAATTAAACAAACTTGATTCATCGTCAGGACGCAACAGTAAATTATCGCGAGAAGACAACACGATTCGAGAATAAATTAGAATTAAATAAATTAAGAATTAAAAATAAATAATTCTCTTGAGCACGGTATTAATTTTAATAAAAATTACGATAAATAATCTTGACTTCTAGCGAATGATAAAGACTGATAAAGAACAAATTCGATTAATTTCAATCGACCAGCCGTCAAAGAATACATCCAAATTAATAGAAAATAAATAGTCCAAGTTGAATACAAAGTCAAAATTAAACAAACTTGATTCATCGTCAGGACGCAACAGTAAATTATCGCGAGAAGACAACACGATTCGAGAATGAATTAGAATTAAATAAATTAAGAATTAAAAATAAATAATTCTCTTGAGCACGGTATTAATTTTAATAAAAATTACGATAAATAATCTTGACTTCTAGCGAATGATAAAGACTGATAAAGAACAAATTCGATTAATTTCAATCGACCAGCCGTCAAAAAATACATCCAAATTAATAGAAAATAAATAGTCCAAGTTGAATACAAAGTCAAAATTAAACAAACTTGATTCATCGTCAGGACGCAACAGTAAATTATCGCGAGAAGACAACACGATTCGAGAATAAATTAGAATTAAATAAATTAAGAATTAAAAATAAATAATTCTCTTGAGCACGGTATTAATTTTAATAAAAATTACGATAAATAATCTTGACTTCTAGCGAATGATAAAGACTGATAAAGAACAAATTCGATTAATTTCAATCGACCAGCCGTCAAAGAATACATCCAAATTAATAGAAAATAAATAGTCCAAGTTGAATACAAAGTCAAAATTAAACAAACTTGATTCATCGTCAGGACGCAACAGTAAATTATCGCGAGAAGACAACACGATTCGAGAATAAATTAGAATTAAATAAATTAAAAATTAAAAATAAATAATTCTCTTGAGCACGGTATTAATTTTAATAAAAATTACGATAAATAATCTTGACTTCTAGCGAATGATAAAGACTGATAAAGAACAAATTCGATTAATTTCAATCGACCAGCCGTCAAAAAATACATCCAAATTAATAGAAAATAAATAGTCCAAGTTGAATACAAAGTCAAAATTAAACAAACTTGATTCATCGTCAGGACGCAACAGTAAATTATCGCGAGAAGACAACACGATTCGAGAATAAATTAGAATTAAATAAATTAAAAATTAAAAATAAATAATTCTATTGAGCACGGTATTAATTTTAATAAAAATTACGATAAATAATCTTGACTTCTAGCGAATGATAAAGACTGATAAAGAACAAATTCGATTAATTTCAATCGACCAGCCGTCAAAGAATACATCCAAATTAATAGAAAATAAATAGTCCAAGTTGAATACAAAGTCAAAATTAAACAAACTTGATTCATCGTCAGGACGCAACAGTAAATTATCGCGAGAAGACAACACGATTCGAGAATGAATTAGAATTAAATAAATTAAGAATTAAAAATAAATAATTCTATTGAGCACGGTATTAATTTTAATAAAAATTACGATAAATAATCTTGACTTCTAGCGAATGATAAAGACTGATAAAGAACAAATTCGATTAATTTCAATCGACCAGCCGTCAAAGAATACATCCAAATTAATAGAAAATAAATAGTCCAAGTTGAATACAAAGTCAAAATTAAACAAACTTGATTCATCGTCAGGACGCAACAGTAAATTATCGCGAGAAGACAACACGATTCGAGAATAAATTAGAATTAAATAAATTAAAAATTAAAAATAAATAATTCTATTGAGCACGGTATTAATTTTAATAAAAATTACGATCAATAATCTTGACTTCTAGCGAATGAGAAAGACTGATAAAGAACAAATTCGATTAATTTCAATCGACCAGCCGTCAAAGAATACATCCAAATTAATAGAAAATAAATAGTCCAAGTTGAATACAAAGTCAAAATTAAACAAACTTGATTCATCGTCAGGACGCAACAGTAAATTATCGCGAGAAGACAACACGATTCGAGAATAAATTAGAATTAAATAAATTAAGAATTAAAAATAAATAATTCTCTTGAGCACGGTATTAATTTTAATAAAAATTACGATAAATAATCTTGACTTCTAGCGAATGATAAAGACTGATAAAGAACAAATTCGATTAATTTCAATCGACCAGCCGTCAAAGAATACATCCAAATTAATAGAAAATAAATAGTCCAAGTTGAATACAAAGTCAAAATTAAACAAACTTGATTCATCGTCAGGACGCAACAGTAAATTATCGCGAGAAGACAACACGATTCGGGAATAAATTAGAATTAAATAAATTAAGAATTAAAAATAAATAATTCTCTTGAGCACGGTATTAATTTTAATAAAAATTACGATCAATAATCTTGACTTCTAGCGAATGAGAAAGACTGATAAAGAACAAATTCGATTAATTTCAATCGACCAGCCGTCAAAGAATACATCCAAATTAATAGAAAATAAATAGTCCAAGTTGAATACAAAGTCAAAATTAAACAAACTTGATTCATCGTCAGGACGCAACAGTAAATTATCGCGAGAAGACAACACGATTCGAGAATAAATTAGAATTAAATAAATTAAGAATTAAAAATAAATAATTCTCTTGAGCACGGTATTAATTTTAATAAAAATTACGATAAATAATCTTGACTTCTAGCGAATGATAAAGACTGATAAAGAACAAATTCGATTAATTTCAATCGACCAGCCGTCAAAAAATACATCCAAATTAATAGAAAATAAATAGTCCAAGTTGAATACAAAGTCAAAATTAAACAAACTTGATTCATCGTCAGGACGCAACAGTAAATTATCGCGAGAAGACAACACGATTCGAGAATAAATTAGAATTAAATAAATTAAGAATTAAAAATAAATAATTCTCTTGAGCACGGTATTAATTTTAATAAAAATTACGATCAATAATCTTGACTTCTAGCGAATGAGAAAGACTGATAAAGAACAAATTCGATTAATTTCAATCGACCAGCCGTCAAAGAATACATCCAAATTAATAGAAAATAAATAGTCCAAGTTGAATACAAAGTCAAAATTAAACAAACTTGATTCATCGTCAGGACGCAACAGTAAATTATCGCGAGAAGACAACACGATTCGAGAATAAATTAGAATTAAATAAATTAAAAATTAAAAATAAATAATTCTATTGAGCACGGTATTAATTTTAATAAAAATTACGATAAATAATCTTGACTTCTAGCGAATGATAAAGACTGATAAAGAACAAATTCGATTAATTTCAATCGACCAGCCGTCAAAAAATACATCCAAATTAATAGAAAATAAATAGTCCAAGTTGAATACAAAGTCAAAATTAAACAAACTTGATTCATCGTCAGGACGCAACAGTAAATTATCGCGAGAAGACAACACGATTCGAGAATGAATTAGAATTAAATAAATTAAGAATTAAAAATAAATAATTCTCTTGAGCACGGTATTAATTTTAATAAAAATTACGATAAATAATCTTGACTTCTAGCGAATGAGAAAGACTGATAAAGAACAAATTCGATTAATTTCAATCGACCAGCCGTCAAAGAATACATCCAAATTAATAGAAAATAAATAGTCCAAGTTGAATACAAAGTCAAAATTAAACAAACTTGATTCATCGTCAGGACGCAACAGTAAATTATCGCGAGAAGACAACACGATTCGAGAATAAATTAGAATTAAATAAATTAAGAATTAAAAATAAATAATTCTCTTGAGCACGGTATTAATTTTAATAAAAATTACGATAAATAATCTTGACTTCTAGCGAATGATAAAGACTGATAAAGAACAAATTCGATTAATTTCAATCGAACAGCCGTCAAAGAATACATCCAAATTAATAGAAAATAAATAGTCCAAGTTGAATACAAAGTCAAAATTAAACAAACTTGATTCATCGTCAGGACGCAACAGTAAATTATCGCGAGAAGACAACACGATTCGAGAATAAATTAGAATTAAATAAATTAAGAATTAAAAATAAATAATTCTCTTGAGCACGGTATTAATTTTAATAAAAATTACGATAAATAATCTTGACTTCTAGCGAATGATAAAGACTGATAAAGAACAAATTCGATTAATTTCAATCGACCAGCCGTCAAAGAATACATCCAAATTAATAGAAAATAAATAGTCCAAGTTGAATACAAAGTCAAAATTAAACAAACTTGATTCATCGTCAGGACGCAACAGTAAATTATCGCGAGAAGACAACACGATTCGAGAATAAATTAGAATTAAATAAATTAAAAATTAAAAATAAATAATTCTATTGAGCACGGTATTAATTTTAATAAAAATTACGATAAATAATCTTGACTTCTAGCGAATGATAAAGACTGATAAAGAACAAATTCGATTAATTTCAATCGACCAGCCGTCAAAGAATACATCCAAATTAATAGAAAATAAATAGTCCAAGTTGAATACAAAGTCAAAATTAAACAAACTTGATTCATCGTCAGGACGCAACAGTAAATTATCGCGAGAAGACAACACGATTCGAGAATAAATTAGAATTAAATAAATTAAGAATTAAAAATAAATAATTCTCTTGAGCACGGTATTAATTTTAATAAAAATTACGATAAATAATCTTGACTTCTAGCGAATGATAAAGACTGATAAAGAACAAATTCGATTAATTTCAATCGACCAGCCGTCAAAGAATACATCCAAATTAATAGAAAATAAATAGTCCAAGTTGAATACAAAGTCAAAATTAAACAAACTTGATTCATCGTCAGGACGCAACAGTAAATTATCGCGAGAAGACAACACGATTCGAGAATAAATTAGAATTAAATAAATTAAAAATTAAAAATAAATAATTCTATTGAGCACGGTATTAATTTTAATAAAAATTACGATAAATAATCTTGACTTCTAGCGAATGATAAAGACTGATAAAGAACAAATTCGATTAATTTCAATCGACCAGCCGTCAAAGAATACATCCAAATTAATAGAAAATAAATAGTCCAAGTTGAATACAAAGTCAAAATTAAACAAACTTGATTCATCGTCAGGACGCAACAGTAAATTATCGCGAGAAGACAACACGATTCGAGAATAAATTAGAATTAAATAAATTAAGAATTAAAAATAAATAATTCTCTTGAGCACGGTATTAATTTTAATAAAAATTACGATAAATAATCTTGACTTCTAGCGAATGATAAAGACTGATAAAGAACAAATTCGATTAATTTCAATCGAACAGCCGTCAAAGAATACATCCAAATTAATAGAAAATAAATAGTCCAAGTTGAATACAAAGTCAAAATTAAACAAACTTGATTCATCGTCAGGACGCAACAGTAAATTATCGCGAGAAGACAACACGATTCGAGAATAAATTAGAATTAAATAAATTAAGAATTAAAAATAAATAATTCTCTTGAGCACGGTATTAATTTTAATAAAAATTACGATAAATAATCTTGACTTCTAGCGAATGATAAAGACTGATAAAGAACAAATTCGATTAATTTCAATCGAACAGCCGTCAAAGAATACATCCAAATTAATAGAAAATAAATAGTCCAAGTTGAATACAAAGTCAAAATTAAACAAACTTGATTCATCGTCAGGACGCAACAGTAAATTATCGCGAGAAGACAACACGATTCGAGAATAAATTAGAATTAAATAAATTAAGAATTAAAAATAAATAATTCTCTTGAGCACGGTATTAATTTTAATAAAAATTACGATAAATAATCTTGACTTCTAGCGAATGATAAAGACTGATAAAGAACAAATTCGATTAATTTCAATCGACCAGCCGTCAAAAAATACATCCAAATTAATAGAAAATAAATAGTCCAAGTTGAATACAAAGTCAAAATTAAACAAACTTGATTCATCGTCAGGACGCAACAGTAAATTATCGCGAGAAGACAACACGATTCGAGAATAAATTAGAATTAAATAAATTAAAAATTAAAAATAAATAATTCTATTGAGCACGGTATTAATTTTAATAAAAATTACGATAAATAATCTTGACTTCTAGCGAATGATAAAGACTGATAAAGAACAAATTCGATTAATTTCAATCGACCAGCCGTCAAAGAATACATCCAAATTAATAGAAAATAAATAGTCCAAGTTGAATACAAAGTCAAAATTAAACAAACTTGATTCATCGTCAGGACGCAACAGTAAATTATCGCGAGAAGACAACACGATTCGAGAATAAATTAGAATTAAATAAATTAAAAATTAAAAATAAATAATTCTATTGAGCACGGTATTAATTTTAATAAAAATTACGATAAATAATCTTGACTTCTAGCGAATGATAAAGACTGATAAAGAACAAATTCGATTAATTTCAATCGACCAGCCGTCAAAGAATACATCCAAATTAATAGAAAATAAATAGTCCAAGTTGAATACAAAGTCAAAATTAAACAAACTTGATTCATCGTCAGGACGCAACAGTAAATTATCGCGAGAAGACAACACGATTCGAGAATAATTAGAATTAAATAAATTAAGAATTAAAAATAAATAATTCTCTTGAGCACGGTATTAATTTTAATAAAAATTACGATAAATAATCTTGACTTCTAGCGAATGATAAAGACTGATAAAGAACAAATTCGATTAATTTCAATCGACCAGCCGTCAAAAAATACATCCAAATTAATAGAAAATAAATAGTCCAAGTTGAATACAAAGTCAAAATTAAACAAACTTGATTCATCGTCAGGACGCAACAGTAAATTATCGCGAGAAGACAACACGATTCGAGAATAAATTAGAATTAAATAAATTAAGAATTAAAAATAAATAATTCTCTTGAGCACGGTATTAATTTTAATAAAAATTACGATAAATAATCTTGACTTCTAGCGAATGATAAAGACTGATAAAGAACAAATTCGATTAATTTCAATCGACCAGCCGTCAAAAAATACATCCAAATTAATAGAAAATAAATAGTCCAAGTTGAATACAAAGTCAAAATTAAACAAACTTGATTCATCGTCAGGACGCAACAGTAAATTATCGCGAGAAGACAACACGATTCGAGAATAAATTAGAATTAAATAAATTAAGAATTAAAAATAAATAATTCTCTTGAGCACGGTATTAATTTTAATAAAAATTACGATAAATAATCTTGACTTCTAGCGAATGATAAAGACTGATAAAGAACAAATTCGATTAATTTCAATCGACCAGCCGTCAAAGAATACATCCAAATTAATAGAAAATAAATAGTCCAAGTTGAATACAAAGTCAAAATTAAACAAACTTGATTCATCGTCAGGACGCAACAGTAAATTATCGCGAGAAGACAACACGATTCGAGAATAAATTAGAATTAAATAAATTAAGAATTAAAAATAAATAATTCTCTTGAGCACGGTATTAATTTTAATAAAAATTACGATAAATAATCTTGACTTCTAGCGAATGATAAAGACTGATAAAGAACAAATTCGATTAATTTCAATCGACCAGCCGTCAAAAAATACATCCAAATTAATAGAAAATAAATAGTCCAAGTTGAATACAAAGTCAAAATTAAACAAACTTGATTCATCGTCAGGACGCAACAGTAAATTATCGCGAGAAGACAACACGATTCGAGAATAAATTAGAATTAAATAAATTAAGAATTAAAAATAAATAATTCTCTTGAGCACGGTATTAATTTTAATAAAAATTACGATAAATAATCTTGACTTCTAGCGAATGATAAAGACTGATAAAGAACAAATTCGATTAATTTCAATCGACCAGCCGTCAAAGAATACATCCAAATTAATAGAAAATAAATAGTCCAAGTTGAATACAAAGTCAAAATTAAACAAACTTGATTCATCGTCAGGACGCAACAGTAAATTATCGCGAGAAGACAACACGATTCGAGAATAAATTAGAATTAAATAAATTAAAAATTAAAAATAAATAATTCTATTGAGCACGGTATTAATTTTAATAAAAATTACGATAAATAATCTTGACTTCTAGCGAATGATAAAGACTGATAAAGAACAAATTCGATTAATTTCAATCGACCAGCCGTCAAAGAATACATCCAAATTAATAGAAAATAAATAGTCCAAGTTGAATACAAAGTCAAAATTAAACAAACTTGATTCATCGTCAGGACGCAACAGTAAATTATCGCGAGAAGACAACACGATTCGAGAATAATTAGAATTAAATAAATTAAGAATTAAAAATAAATAATTCTCTTGAGCACGGTATTAATTTTAATAAAAATTACGATAAATAATCTTGACTTCTAGCGAATGATAAAGACTGATAAAGAACAAATTCGATTAATTTCAATCGACCAGCCGTCAAAAAATACATCCAAATTAATAGAAAATAAATAGTCCAAGTTGAATACAAAGTCAAAATTAAACAAACTTGATTCATCGTCAGGACGCAACAGTAAATTATCGCGAGAAGACAACACGATTCGAGAATAAATTAGAATTAAATAAATTAAGAATTAAAAATAAATAATTCTCTTGAGCACGGTATTAATTTTAATAAAAATTACGATCAATAATCTTGACTTCTAGCGAATGAGAAAGACTGATAAAGAACAAATTCGATTAATTTCAATCGACCAGCCGTCAAAGAATACATCCAAATTAATAGAAAATAAATAGTCCAAGTTGAATACAAAGTCAAAATTAAACAAACTTGATTCATCGTCAGGACGCAACAGTAAATTATCGCGAGAAGACAACACGATTCGAGAATAAATTAGAATTAAATAAATTAAGAATTAAAAATAAATAATTCTATTGAGCACGGTATTAATTTTAATAAAAATTACGATAAATAATCTTGACTTCTAGCGAATGATAAAGACTGATAAAGAACAAATTCGATTAATTTCAATCGACCAGCCGTCAAAAAATACATCCAAATTAATAGAAAATAAATAGTCCAAGTTGAATACAAAGTCAAAATTAAACAAACTTGATTCATCGTCAGGACGCAACAGTAAATTATCGCGAGAAGACAACACGATTCGAGAATAAATTAGAATTAAATAAATTAAGAATTAAAAATAAATAATTCTCTTGAGCACGGTATTAATTTTAATAAAAATTACGATAAATAATCTTGACTTCTAGCGAATGATAAAGACTGATAAAGAACAAATTCGATTAATTTCAATCGACCAGCCGTCAAAGAATACATCCAAATTAATAGAAAATAAATAGTCCAAGTTGAATACAAAGTCAAAATTAAACAAACTTGATTCATCGTCAGGACGCAACAGTAAATTATCGCGAGAAGACAACACGATTCGAGAATAAATTAGAATTAAATAAATTAAGAATTAAAAATAAATAATTCTCTTGAGCACGGTATTAATTTTAATAAAAATTACGATAAATAATCTTGACTTCTAGCGAATGATAAAGACTGATAAAGAACAAATTCGATTAATTTCAATCGACCAGCCGTCAAAAAATACATCCAAATTAATAGAAAATAAATAGTCCAAGTTGAATACAAAGTCAAAATTAAACAAACTTGATTCATCGTCAGGACGCAACAGTAAATTATCGCGAGAAGACAACACGATTCGAGAATAAATTAGAATTAAATAAATTAAGAATTAAAAATAAATAATTCTCTTGAGCACGGTATTAATTTTAATAAAAATTACGATAAATAATCTTGACTTCTAGCGAATGATAAAGACTGATAAAGAACAAATTCGATTAATTTCAATCGACCAGCCGTCAAAAAATACATCCAAATTAATAGAAAATAAATAGTCCAAGTTGAATACAAAGTCAAAATTAAACAAACTTGATTCATCGTCAGGACGCAACAGTAAATTATCGCGAGAAGACAACACGATTCGAGAATAAATTAGAATTAAATAAATTAAGAATTAAAAATAAATAATTCTCTTGAGCACGGTATTAATTTTAATAAAAATTACGATAAATAATCTTGACTTCTAGCGAATGATAAAGACTGATAAAGAACAAATTCGATTAATTTCAATCGACCAGCCGTCAAAAAATACATCCAAATTAATAGAAAATAAATAGTCCAAGTTGAATACAAAGTCAAAATTAAACAAACTTGATTCATCGTCAGGACGCAACAGTAAATTATCGCGAGAAGACAACACGATTCGAGAATAAATTAGAATTAAATAAATTAAGAATTAAAAATAAATAATTCTCTTGAGCACGGTATTAATTTTAATAAAAATTACGACAAAAAATCTTGACTTCTAGCGAATGATAAAGACTGATAAAGAACAAATTCGATTAATTTCAATCGACCAGCCGTCAAAGAATACATCCAAATTAATAGAAAATAAATAGTCCAAGTTGAATACAAAGTCAAAATTAAACAAACTTGATTCATCGTCAGGACGCAACAGTAAATTATCGCGAGAAGACAACACGATTCGAGAATAAATTAGAATTAAATAAATTAAGAATTAAAAATAAATAATTCTCTTGAGCACGGTATTAATTTTAATAAAAATTACGATAAATAATCTTGACTTCTAGCGAATGATAAAGACTGATAAAGAACAAATTCGATTAATTTCAATCGACCAGCCGTCAAAAAATACATCCAAATTAATAGAAAATAAATAGTCCAAGTTGAATACAAAGTCAAAATTAAACAAACTTGATTCATCGTCAGGACGCAACAGTAAATTATCGCGAGAAGACAACACGATTCGAGAATAAATTAGAATTAAATAAATTAAGAATTAAAAATAAATAATTCTCTTGAGCACGGTATTAATTTTAATAAAAATTACGATAAATAATCTTGACTTCTAGCGAATGATAAAGACTGATAAAGAACAAATTCGATTAATTTCAATCGAACAGCCGTCAAAGAATACATCCAAATTAATAGAAAATAAATAGTCCAAGTTGAATACAAAGTCAAAATTAAACAAACTTGATTCATCGTCAGGACGCAACAGTAAATTATCGCGAGAAGACAACACGATTCGAGAATAAATTAGAATTAAATAAATTAAGAATTAAAAATAAATAATTCTCTTGAGCACGGTATTAATTTTAATAAAAATTACGATAAATAATCTTGACTTCTAGCGAATGATAAAGACTGATAAAGAACAAATTCGATTAATTTCAATCGACCAGCCGTCAAAAAATACATCCAAATTAATAGAAAATAAATAGTCCAAGTTGAATACAAAGTCAAAATTAAACAAACTTGATTCATCGTCAGGACGCAACAGTAAATTATCGCGAGAAGACAACACGATTCGAGAATAAATTAGAATTAAATAAATTAAGAATTAAAAATAAATAATTCTCTTGAGCACGGTATTAATTTTAATAAAAATTACGATAAATAATCTTGACTTCTAGCGAATGATAAAGACTGATAAAGAACAAATTCGATTAATTTCAATCGACCAGCCGTCAAAAAATACATCCAAATTAATAGAAAATAAATAGTCCAAGTTGAATACAAAGTCAAAATTAAACAAACTTGATTCATCGTCAGGACGCAACAGTAAATTATCGCGAGAAGACAACACGATTCGAGAATAAATTAGAATTAAATAAATTAAGAATTAAAAATAAATAATTCTCTTGAGCACGGTATTAATTTTAATAAAAATTACGATAAATAATCTTGACTTCTAGCGAATGATAAAGACTGATAAAGAACAAATTCGATTAATTTCAATCGAACAGCCGTCAAAGAATACATCCAAATTAATAGAAAATAAATAGTCCAAGTTGAATACAAAGTCAAAATTAAACAAACTTGATTCATCGTCAGGACGCAACAGTAAATTATCGCGAGAAGACAACACGATTCGAGAATAAATTAGAATTAAATAAATTAAGAATTAAAAATAAATAATTCTCTTGAGCACGGTATTAATTTTAATAAAAATTACGATCAATAATCTTGACTTCTAGCGAATGAGAAAGACTGATAAAGAACAAATTCGATTAATTTCAATCGACCAGCCGTCAAAGAATACATCCAAATTAATAGAAAATAAATAGTCCAAGTTGAATACAAAGTCAAAATTAAACAAACTTGATTCATCGTCAGGACGCAACAGTAAATTATCGCGAGAAGACAACACGATTCGAGAATAAATTAGAATTAAATAAATTAAAAATTAAAAATAAATAATTCTATTGAGCACGGTATTAATTTTAATAAAAATTACGATAAATAATCTTGACTTCTAGCGAATGATAAAGACTGATAAAGAACAAATTCGATTAATTTCAATCGACCAGCCGTCAAAAAATACATCCAAATTAATAGAAAATAAATAGTCCAAGTTGAATACAAAGTCAAAATTAAACAAACTTGATTCATCGTCAGGACGCAACAGTAAATTATCGCGAGAAGACAACACGATTCGAGAATAAATTAGAATTAAATAAATTAAGAATTAAAAATAAATAATTCTCTTGAGCACGGTATTAATTTTAATAAAAATTACGATAAATAATCTTGACTTCTAGCGAATGATAAAGACTGATAAAGAACAAATTCGATTAATTTCAATCGACCAGCCGTCAAAAAATACATCCAAATTAATAGAAAATAAATAGTCCAAGTTGAATACAAAGTCAAAATTAAACAAACTTGATTCATCGTCAGGACGCAACAGTAAATTATCGCGAGAAGACAACACGATTCGAGAATAAATTAGAATTAAATAAATTAAGAATTAAAAATAAATAATTCTCTTGAGCACGGTATTAATTTTAATAAAAATTACGATAAATAATCTTGACTTCTAGCGAATGATAAAGACTGATAAAGAACAAATTCGATTAATTTCAATCGACCAGCCGTCAAAAAATACATCCAAATTAATAGAAAATAAATAGTCCAAGTTGAATACAAAGTCAAAATTAAACAAACTTGATTCATCGTCAGGACGCAACAGTAAATTATCGCGAGAAGACAACACGATTCGAGAATAAATTAGAATTAAATAAATTAAGAATTAAAAATAAATAATTCTCTTGAGCACGGTATTAATTTTAATAAAAATTACGATAAATAATCTTGACTTCTAGCGAATGATAAAGACTGATAAAGAACAAATTCGATTAATTTCAATCGACCAGCCGTCAAAAAATACATCCAAATTAATAGAAAATAAATAGTCCAAGTTGAATACAAAGTCAAAATTAAACAAACTTGATTCATCGTCAGGACGCAACAGTAAATTATCGCGAGAAGACAACACGATTCGAGAATAAATTAGAATTAAATAAATTAAGAATTAAAAATAAATAATTCTCTTGAGCACGGTATTAATTTTAATAAAAATTACGATAAATAATCTTGACTTCTAGCGAATGATAAAGACTGATAAAGAACAAATTCGATTAATTTCAATCGAACAGCCGTCAAAGAATACATCCAAATTAATAGAAAATAAATAGTCCAAGTTGAATACAAAGTCAAAATTAAACAAACTTGATTCATCGTCAGGACGCAACAGTAAATTATCGCGAGAAGACAACACGATTCGAGAATAAATTAGAATTAAATAAATTAAGAATTAAAAATAAATAATTCTCTTGAGCACGGTATTAATTTTAATAAAAATTACGATCAATAATCTTGACTTCTAGCGAATGAGAAAGACTGATAAAGAACAAATTCGATTAATTTCAATCGACCAGCCGTCAAAAAATACATCCAAATTAATAGAAAATAAATAGTCCAAGTTGAATACAAAGTCAAAATTAAACAAACTTGATTCATCGTCAGGACGCAACAGTAAATTATCGCGAGAAGACAACACGATTCGAGAATAAATTAGAATTAAATAAATTAAGAATTAAAAATAAATAATTCTCTTGAGCACGGTATTAATTTTAATAAAAATTACGATAAATAATCTTGACTTCTAGCGAATGATAAAGACTGATAAAGAACAAATTCGATTAATTTCAATCGACCAGCCGTCAAAAAATACATCCAAATTAATAGAAAATAAATAGTCCAAGTTGAATACAAAGTCAAAATTAAACAAACTTGATTCATCGTCAGGACGCAACAGTAAATTATCGCGAGAAGACAACACGATTCGAGAATAAATTAGAATTAAATAAATTAAGAATTAAAAATAAATAATTCTCTTGAGCACGGTATTAATTTTAATAAAAATTACGATAAATAATCTTGACTTCTAGCGAATGATAAAGACTGATAAAGAACAAATTCGATTAATTTCAATCGAACAGCCGTCAAAGAATACATCCAAATTAATAGAAAATAAATAGTCCAAGTTGAATACAAAGTCAAAATTAAACAAACTTGATTCATCGTCAGGACGCAACAGTAAATTATCGCGAGAAGACAACACGATTCGAGAATAAATTAGAATTAAATAAATTAAGAATTAAAAATAAATAATTCTCTTGAGCACGGTATTAATTTTAATAAAAATTACGATCAATAATCTTGACTTCTAGCGAATGAGAAAGACTGATAAAGAACAAATTCGATTAATTTCAATCGACCAGCCGTCAAAGAATACATCCAAATTAATAGAAAATAAATAGTCCAAGTTGAATACAAAGTCAAAATTAAACAAACTTGATTCATCGTCAGGACGCAACAGTAAATTATCGCGAGAAGACAACACGATTCGAGAATAAATTAGAATTAAATAAATTAAGAATTAAAAATAAATAATTCTCTTGAGCACGGTATTAATTTTAATAAAAATTACGATAAATAATCTTGACTTCTAGCGAATGATAAAGACTGATAAAGAACAAATTCGATTAATTTCAATCGACCAGCCGTCAAAAAATACATCCAAATTAATAGAAAATAAATAGTCCAAGTTGAATACAAAGTCAAAATTAAACAAACTTGATTCATCGTCAGGACGCAACAGTAAATTATCGCGAGAAGACAACACGATTCGAGAATAAATTAGAATTAAATAAATTAAGAATTAAAAATAAATAATTCTCTTGAGCACGGTATTAATTTTAATAAAAATTACGATCAATAATCTTGACTTCTAGCGAATGAGAAAGACTGATAAAGAACAAATTCGATTAATTTCAATCGACCAGCCGTCAAAGAATACATCCAAATTAATAGAAAATAAATAGTCCAAGTTGAATACAAAGTCAAAATTAAACAAACTTGATTCATCGTCAGGACGCAACAGTAAATTATCGCGAGAAGACAACACGATTCGAGAATAAATTAGAATTAAATAAATTAAGAATTAAAAATAAATAATTCTCTTGAGCACGGTATTAATTTTAATAAAAATTACGATAAATAATCTTGACTTCTAGCGAATGATAAAGACTGATACAGAACAAATTCGATTAATTTCAATCGACCAGCCGTCAAAAAATACATCCAAATTAATAGAAAATAAATAGTCCAAGTTGAATACAAAGTCAAAATTAAACAAACTTGATTCATCGTCAGGACGCAACAGTAAATTATCGCGAGAAGACAACACGATTCGAGAATAAATTAGAATTAAATAAATTAAGAATTAAAAATAAATAATTCTCTTGAGCACGGTATTAATTTTAATAAAAATTACGATAAATAATCTTGTCTTCTAGCGAATGATAAAGACTGATAAAGAACAAATTCGATTAATTTCAATCGAACAGCCGTCAAAGAATACATCCAAATTAATAGAAAATAAATAGTCCAAGTTGAATACAAAGTCAAAATTAAACAAACTTGATTCATCGTCAGGACGCAACAGTAAATTATCGCGAGAAGACAACACGATTCGAGAATAAATTAGAATTAAATAAATTAAGAATTAAAAATAAATAATTCTCTTGAGCACGGTATTAATTTTAATAAAAATTACGATAAATAATCTTGACTTCTAGCGAATGATAAAGACTGATAAAGAACAAATTCGATTAATTTCAATCGACCAGCCGTCAAAAAATACATCCAAATTAATAGAAAATAAATAGTCCAAGTTGAATACAAAGTCAAAATTAAACAAACTTGATTCATCGTCAGGACGCAACAGTAAATTATCGCGAGAAGACAACACGATTCGAGAATAAATTAGAATTAAATAAATTAAGAATTAAAAATAAATAATTCTCTTGAGCACGGTATTAATTTTAATAAAAATTACGATAAATAATCTTGACTTCTAGCGAATGATAAAGACTGATAAAGAACAAATTCGATTAATTTCAATCGACCAGCCGTCAAAGAATACATCCAAATTAATAGAAAATAAATAGTCCAAGTTGAATACAAAGTCAAAATTAAACAAACTTGATTCATCGTCAGGACGCAACAGTAAATTATCGCGAGAAGACAACACGATTCGAGAATAAATTAGAATTAAATAAATTAAGAATTAAAAATAAATAATTCTCTTGAGCACGGTATTAATTTTAATAAAAATTACGATAAATAATCTTGACTTCTAGCGAATGATAAAGACTGATAAAGAACAAATTCGATTAATTTCAATCGACCAGCCGTCAAAAAATACATCCAAATTAATAGAAAATAAATAGTCCAAGTTGAATACAAAGTCAAAATTAAACAAACTTGATTCATCGTCAGGACGCAACAGTAAATTATCGCGAGAAGACAACACGATTCGAGAATAAATTAGAATTAAATAAATTAAGAATTAAAAATAAATAATTCTCTTGAGCACGGTATTAATTTTAATAAAAATTACGATAAATAATCTTGACTTCTAGCGAATGATAAAGACTGATAAAGAACAAATTCGATTAATTTCAATCGAACAGCCGTCAAAGAATACATCCAAATTAATAGAAAATAAATAGTCCAAGTTGAATACAAAGTCAAAATTAAACAAACTTGATTCATCGTCAGGACGCAACAGTAAATTATCGCGAGAAGACAACACGATTCGAGAATAAATTAGAATTAAATAAATTAAGAATTAAAAATAAATAATTCTCTTGAGCACGGTATTAATTTTAATAAAAATTACGATAAATAATCTTGACTTCTAGCGAATGATAAAGACTGATAAAGAACAAATTCGATTAATTTCAATCGACTAGACGTCAAAAAATACATCCAAATTAATAGAAAATAAATAGTCCAAGTTGAATACAAAGTCAAAATTAAACAAACTTGATTCATCGTCAGGACGCAACAGTAAATTATCGCGAGAAGACAACACGATTCGAGAAGAATTAGAATTAAATAAATTAAGAATTAAAAATAAATAATTCTCTTGAGCACGGTATTAATTTTAATAAAAATTACGATAAATAATCTTGACTTCTAGCGAATGATAAAGACTGATAAAGAACAAATTCGATTAATTTCAATCGAACAGCCGTCAAAGAATACATCCAAATTAATAGAAAATAAATAGTCCAAGTTGAATACAAAGTCAAAATTAAACAAACTTGATTCATCGTCAGGACGCAACAGTAAATTATCGCGAGAAGACAACACGATTCGAGAATAAATTAGAATTAAATAAATTAAGAATTAAAAATAAATAATTCTCTTGAGCACGGTATTAATTTTAATAAAAATTACGATAAATAATCTTGACTTCTAGCGAATGATAAAGACTGATAAAGAACAAATTCGATTAATTTCAATCGACCAGCCGTCAAAGAATACATCCAAATTAATAGAAAATAAATAGTCCAAGTTGAATACAAAGTCAAAATTAAACAAACTTGATTCATCGTCAGGACGCAACAGTAAATTATCGCGAGAAGACAACACGATTCGAGAATAAATTAGAATTAAATAAATTAAGAATTAAAAATAAATAATTCTCTTGAGCACGGTATTAATTTTAATAAAAATTACGATAAATAATCTTGACTTCTAGCGAATGATAAAGACTGATAATGAACAAATTCGATTAATTTCAATCGAACAGCCGTCAAAGAATACATCCAAATTAATAGAAAATAAATAGTCCAAGTTGAATACAAAGTCAAAATTAAACAAACTTGATTCATCGTCAGGACGCAACAGTAAATTATCGCGAGAAGACAACACGATTCGAGAATAAATTAGAATTAAATAAATTAAGAATTAAAAATAAATAATTCTCTTGAGCACGGTATTAATTTTAATAAAAATTACGATAAATAATCTTGACTTCTAGCGAATGATAAAGACTGATAAAGAACAAATTCGATTAATTTCAATCGAACAGCCGTCAAAGAATACATCCAAATTAATAGAAAATAAATAGTCCAAGTTGAATACAAAGTCAAAATTAAACAAACTTGATTCATCGTCAGGACGCAACAGTAAATTATCGCGAGAAGACAACACGATTCGAGAATAAATTAGAATTAAATAAATTAAGAATTAAAAATAAATAATTCTCTTGAGCACGGTATTAATTTTAATAAAAATTACGATAAATAATCTTGACTTCTAGCGAATGATAAAGACTGATAAAGAACAAATTCGATTAATTTCAATCGACCAGCCGTCAAAGAATACATCCAAATTAATAGAAAATAAATAGTCCAAGTTGAATACAAAGTCAAAATTAAACAAACTTGATTCATCGTCAGGACGCAACAGTAAATTATCGCGAGAAGACAACACGATTCGAGAATAAATTAGAATTAAATAAATTAAGAATTAAAAATAAATAATTCTCTTGAGCACGGTATTAATTTTAATAAAAATTACGATAAATAATCTTGACTTCTAGCGAATGATAAAGACTGATAAAGAACAAATTCGATTAATTTCAATCGACCAGCCGTCAAAAAATACATCCAAATTAATAGAAAATAAATAGTCCAAGTTGAATACAAAGTCAAAATTAAACAAACTTGATTCATCGTCAGGACGCAACAGTAAATTATCGCGAGAAGACAACACGATTCGAGAATAAATTAGAATTAAATAAATTAAGAATTAAAAATAAATAATTCTCTTGAGCACGGTATTAATTTTAATAAAAATTACGATAAATAATCTTGACTTCTAGCGAATGATAAAGACTGATAAAGAACAAATTCGATTAATTTCAATCGAACAGCCGTCAAAGAATACATCCAAATTAATAGAAAATAAATAGTCCAAGTTGAATACAAAGTCAAAATTAAACAAACTTGATTCATCGTCAGGACGCAACAGTAAATTATCGCGAGAAGACAACACGATTCGAGAATAAATTAGAATTAAATAAATTAAGAATTAAAAATAAATAATTCTCTTGAGCACGGTATTAATTTTAATAAAAATTACGATCAATAATCTTGACTTCTAGCGAATGAGAAAGACTGATAAAGAACAAATTCGATTAATTTCAATCGACCAGCCGTCAAAGAATACATTCAAATTAATAGAAAATAAATAGTCCAAGTTGAATACAAAGTCAAAATTAAACAAACTTGATTCATCGTCAGGACGCAACAGTAAATTATCGCGAGAAGACAACACGATTCGAGAATAAATTAGAATTAAATAAATTAAGAATTAAAAATAAATAATTCTCTTGAGCACGGTATTAATTTTAATAAAAATTACGATAAATAATCTTGACTTCTAGCGAATGATAAAGACTGATAAAGAACAAATTCGATTAATTTCAATCGACCAGCCGTCAAAGAATACATCCAAATTAATAGAAAATAAATAGTCCAAGTTGAATACAAAGTCAAAATTAAACAAACTTGATTCATCGTCAGGACGCAACAGTAAATTATCGCGAGAAGACAACACGATTCGAGAATAAATTAGAATTAAATAAATTAAGAATTAAAAATAAATAATTCTCTTGAGCACGGTATTAATTTTAATAAAAATTACGATAAATAATCTTGACTTCTAGCGAATGATAAAGACTGATAAAGAACAAATTCGATTAATTTCAATCGAACAGCCGTCAAAGAATACATCCAAATTAATAGAAAATAAATAGTCCAAGTTGAATACAAAGTCAAAATTAAACAAACTTGATTCATCGTCAGGACGCAACAGTAAATTATCGCGAGAAGACAACACGATTCGAGAATAAATTAGAATTAAATAAATTAAGAATTAAAAATAAATAATTCTCTTGAGCACGGTATTAATTTTAATAAAAATTACGATAAATAATCTTGACTTCTAGCGAATGATAAAGACTGATAAAGAACAAATTCGATTAATTTCAATCGAACAGCCGTCAAAGAATACATCCAAATTAATAGAAAATAAATAGTCCAAGTTGAATACAAAGTCAAAATTAAACAAACTTGATTCATCGTCAGGACGCAACAGTAAATTATCGCGAGAAGACAACACGATTCGAGAATAAATTAGAATTAAATAAATTAAGAATTAAAAATAAATAATTCTCTTGAGCACGGTATTAATTTTAATAAAAATTACGATAAATAATCTTGACTTCTAGCGAATGATAAAGACTGATAAAGAACAAATTCGATTAATTTCAATCGAACAGCCGTCAAAGAATACATCCAAATTAATAGAAAATAAATAGTCCAAGTTGAATACAAAGTCAAAATTAAACAAACTTGATTCATCGTCAGGACGCAACAGTAAATTATCGCGAGAAGACAACACGATTCGAGAATAAATTAGAATTAAATAAATTAAGAATTAAAAATAAATAATTCTCTTGAGCACGGTATTAATTTTAATAAAAATTACGATAAATAATCTTGACTTCTAGCGAATGATAAAGACTGATAAAGAACAAATTCGATTAATTTCAATCGACCAGCCGTCAAAAAATACATCCAAATTAATAGAAAATAAATAGTCCAAGTTGAATACAAAGTCAAAATTAAACAAACTTGATTCATCGTCAGGACGCAACAGTAAATTATCGCGAGAAGACAACACGATTCGAGAATAAATTAGAATTAAATAAATTAAGAATTAAAAATAAATAATTCTCTTGAGCACGGTATTAATTTTAATAAAAATTACGATAAATAATCTTGACTTCTAGCGAATGATAAAGACTGATAAAGAACAAATTCGATTAATTTCAATCGACCAGCCGTCAAAAAATACATCCAAATTAATAGAAAATAAATAGTCCAAGTTGAGTACAAAGTCAAAATTAAACAAACTTGATTCATCGTCAGGACGCAACAGTAAATTATCGCGAGAAGACAACACGATTCGAGAATAAATTAGAATTAAATAAATTAAAAATTAAAAATAAATAATTCTATTGAGCACGGTATTAATTTTAATAAAAATTACGATAAATAATCTTGACTTCTAGCGAATGATAAAGACTGATAAAGAACAAATTCGATTAATTTCAATCGACCAGCCGTCAAAAAATACATCCAAATTAATAGAAAATAAATAGTCCAACTTGAGTACAAAGTCAAAATTAAACAAACTTGATTCATCGTCAGGACGCAACAGTAAATTATCGCGAGAAGACAACACGATTCGAGAATAAATTAGAATTAAATAAATTAAAAATTAAAAATAAATAATTCTATTGAGCACGGTATTAATTTTAATAAAAATTACGATAAATAATCTTGACTTCTAGCGAATGATAAAGACTGATAAAGAACAAATTCGATTAATTTCAATCGACCAGCCGTCAAAGAATACATCCAAATTAATAGAAAATAAATAGTCCAAGTTGAATACAAAGTCAAAATTAAACAAACTTGATTCATCGTCAGGACGCAACAGTAAATTATCGCGAGAAGACAACACGATTCGAGAATAAATTAGAATTAAATAAATTAAGAATTAAAAATAAATAATTCTCTTGAGCACGGTATTAATTTTAATAAAAATTACGATAAATAATCTTGACTTCTAGCGAATGATAAAGACTGATAAAGAACAAATTCGATTAATTTCAATCGACCAGCCGTCAAAAAATACATCCAAATTAATAGAAAATAAATAGTCCAAGTTGAATACAAAGTCAAAATTAAACAAACTTGATTCATCGTCAGGACGCAACAGTAAATTATCGCGAGAAGACAACACGATTCGAGAATAAATTAGAATTAAATAAATTAAGAATTAAAAATAAATAATTCTCTTGAGCACGGTATTAATTTTAATAAAAATTACGATCAATAATCTTGACTTCTAGCGAATGAGAAAGACTGATAAAGAACAAATTCGATTAATTTCAATCGACCAGCCGTCAAAGAATACATCCAAATTAATAGAAAATAAATAGTCCAAGTTGAATACAAAGTCAAAATTAAACAAACTTGATTCATCGTCAGGACGCAACAGTAAATTATCGCGAGAAGACAACACGATTCGAGAATAAATTAGAATTAAATAAATTAAGAATTAAAAATAAATAATTCTCTTGAGCACGGTATTAATTTTAATAAAAATTACGATAAATAATCTTGACTTCTAGCGAATGATAAAGACTGATAAAGAACAAATTCGATTAATTTCAATCGACCAGCCGTCAAAAAATACATCCAAATTAATAGAAAATAAATAGTCCAAGTTGAATACAAAGTCAAAATTAAACAAACTTGATTCATCGTCAGGACGCAACAGTAAATTATCGCGAGAAGACAACACGATTCGAGAATAAATTAGAATTAAATAAATTAAGAATTAAAAATAAATAATTCTCTTGAGCACGGTATTAATTTTAATAAAAATTACGATAAATAATCTTGACTTCTAGCGAATGATAAAGACTGATAAAGAACAAATTCGATTAATTTCAATCGACCAGCCGTCAAAAAATACATCCAAATTAATAGAAAATAAATAGTCCAAGTTGAATACAAAGTCAAAATTAAACAAACTTGATTCATCGTCAGGACGCAACAGTAAATTATCGCGAGAAGACAACACGATTCGAGAATAAATTAGAATTAAATAAATTAAGAATTAAAAATATATAATTCTCTTGAGCACGGTATTAATTTTAATAAAAATTACGATAAATAATCTTGACTTCTAGCGAATGATAAAGACTGATAAAGAACAAATTCGATTAATTTCAATCGACCAGCCGTCAAAAAATACATCCAAATTAATAGAAAATAAATAGTCCAAGTTGAATACAAAGTCAAAATTAAACAAACTTGATTCATCGTCAGGACGCAACAGTAAATTATCGCGAGAAGACAACACGATTCGAGAATAAATTAGAATTAAATAAATTAAGAATTAAAAATAAATAATTCTCTTGAGCACGGTATTAATTTTAATAAAAATTACGATAAATAATCTTGACTTCTAGCGAATGATAAAGACTGATAAAGAACAAATTCGATTAATTTCAATCGACCAGCCGTCAAAAAATACATCCAAATTAATAGAAAATAAATAGTCCAAGTTGAATACAAAGTCAAAATTAAACAAACTTGATTCATCGTCAGGACGCAACAGTAAATTATCGCGAGAAGACAACACGATTCGAGAATAAATTAGAATTAAATAAATTAAGAATTAAAAATAAATAATTCTCTTGAGCACGGTATTAATTTTAATAAAAATTACGATAAATAATCTTGACTTCTAGCGAATGATAAAGACTGATAAAGAACAAATTCGATTAATTTCAATCGACCAGCCGTCAAAAAATACATCCAAATTAATAGAAAATAAATAGTCCAAGTTGAATACAAAGTCAAAATTAAACAAACTTGATTCATCGTCAGGACGCAACAGTAAATTATCGCGAGAAGACAACACGATTCGAGAATAAATTAGAATTAAATAAATTAAGAATTAAAAATAAATAATTCTCTTGAGCACGGTATTAATTTTAATAAAAATTACGATAAATAATCTTGACTTCTAGCGAATGATAAAGACTGATAAAGAACAAATTCGATTAATTTCAATCGACCAGCCGTCAAAAAATACATCCAAATTAATAGAAAATAAATAGTCCAAGTTGAATACAAAGTCAAAATTAAACAAACTTGATTCATCGTCAGGACGCAACAGTAAATTATCGCGAGAAGACAACACGATTCGAGAATAAATTAGAATTAAATAAATTAAGAATTAAAAATAAATAATTCTCTTGAGCACGGTATTAATTTTAATAAAAATTACGATAAATAATCTTGACTTCTAGCGAATGATAAAGACTGATAAAGAACAAATTCGATTAATTTCAATCGAACAGCCGTCAAAGAATACATCCAAATTAATAGAAAATAAATAGTCCAAGTTGAATACAAAGTCAAAATTAAACAAACTTGATTCATCGTCAGGACGCAACAGTAAATTATCGCGAGAAGACAACACGATTCGAGAATAAATTAGAATTAAATAAATTAAGAATTAAAAATAAATAATTCTCTTGAGCACGGTATTAATTTTAATAAAAATTACGATCAATAATCTTGACTTCTAGCGAATGAGAAAGACTGATAAAGAACAAATTCGATTAATTTCAATCGACCAGCCGTCAAAAAATACATCCAAATTAATAGAAAATAAATAGTCCAAGATGAATACAAAGTCAAAATTAAACAAACTTGATTCATCGTCAGGACGCAACAGTAAATTATCGCGAGAAGACAACACGATTCGAGAATAAATTAGAATTAAATAAATTAAGAATTAAAAATAAATAATTCTCTTGAGCACGGTATTAATTTTAATAAAAATTACGATAAATAATCTTGACTTCTAGCGAATGATAAAGACTGATAAAGAACAAATTCGATTAATTTCAATCGACCAGACGTCAAAAAATACATCCAAATTAATAGAAAATAAATAGTCCAAGTTGAATACAAAGTCAAAATTAAACAAACTTGATTCATCGTCAGGACGCAACAGTAAATTATCGCGAGAAGACAACACGATTCGAGAATAAATTAGAATTAAATAAATTAAGAATTAAAAATAAATAATTCTCTTGAGCACGGTATTAGTTTTAATAAAAATTACGATCAATAATCTTGACTTCTAGCGAATGATAAAGACTGATAAAGAACAAATTCGATTAATTTCAATCGACCAGCCGTCAAAAAATACATCCAAATTAATAGAAAATAAATAGTCCAAGTTGAATACAAAGTCAAAATTAAACAAACTTGATTCATCGTCAGGACGCAACAGTAAATTATCGCGAGAAGACAACACGATTCGAGAATAAATTAGAATTAAATAAATTAAGAATTAAAAATAAATAATTCTCTTGAGCACGGTATTAATTTTAATAAAAATTACGATAAATAATCTTGACTTCTAGCGAATGATAAAGACTGATAAAGAACAAATTCGATTAATTTCAATCGACCAGCCGTCAAAAAATACATCCAAATTAATAGAAAATAAATAGTCCAAGTTGAATACAAAGTCAAAATTAAACAAACTTGATTCATCGTCAGGACGCAACAGTAAATTATCGCGAGAAGACAACACGATTCGAGAATAAATTAGAATTAAATAAATTAAGAATTAAAAATAAATAATTCTCTTGAGCACGGTATTAATTTTAATAAAAATTACGATAAATAATCTTGACTTCTAGCGAATGATAAAGACTGATAAAGAACAAATTCGATTAATTTCAATCGACCAGCCGTAAAAAAATACATCCAAATTAATAGAAAATAAATAGTCCAAGTTGAATACAAAGTCAAAATTAAACAAACTTGATTCATCGTCAGGACGCAACAGTAAATTATCGCGAGAAGACAACACGATTCGAGAATAAATTAGAATTAAATAAATTAAGAATTAAAAATATATAATTCTCTTGAGCACGGTATTAATTTTAATAAAAATTACGATAAATAATCTTGACTTCTAGCGAATGATAAAGACTGATAAAGAACAAATTCGATTAATTTCAATCGAACAGCCGTCAAAGAATACATCCAAATTAATAGAAAATAAATAGTCCAAGTTGAATACAAAGTCAAAATTAAACAAACTTGATTCATCGTCAGGACGCAACAGTAAATTATCGCGAGAAGACAACACGATTCGAGAATAAATTAGAATTAAATAAATTAAGAATTAAAAATATATAATTCTCTTGAGCACGGTATTAATTTTAATAAAAATTACGATAAATAATCTTGACTTCTAGCGAATGATAAAGACTGATAAAGAACAAATTCGATTAATTTCAATCGAACAGCCGTCAAAGAATACATCCAAATTAATAGAAAATAAATAGTCCAAGTTGAATACAAAGTCAAAATTAAACAAACTTGATTCATCGTCAGGACGCAACAGTAAATTATCGCGAGAAGACAACACGATTCGAGAATAAATTAGAATTAAATAAATTAAGAATTAAAAATATATAATTCTCTTGAGCACGGTATTAATTTTAATAAAAATTACGATAAATAATCTTGACTTCTAGCGAATGATAAAGACTGATAAAGAACAAATTCGATTAATTTCAATCGACCAGCCGTCAAAAAATACATCCAAATTAATAGAAAATAAATAGTCCAAGTTGAATACAAAGTCAAAATTAAACAAACTTGATTCATCGTCAGGACGCAACAGTAAATTATCGCGAGAAGACAACACGATTCGAGAATAAATTAGAATTAAATAAATTAAGAATTAAAAATAAATAATTCTCTTGAGCACGGTATTAATTTTAATAAAAATTACGATAAATAATCTTGACTTCTAGCGAATGATAAAGACTGATAAAGAACAAATTCGATTAATTTCAATCGACCAGCCGTCAAAAAATACATCCAAATTAATAGAAAATAAATAGTCCAAGTTGAATACAAAGTCAAAATTAAACAAACTTGATTCATCGTCAGGACGCAACAGTAAATTATCGCGAGAAGACAACACGATTCGAGAATAAATTAGAATTAAATAAATTAAGAATTAAAAATATATAATTCTCTTGAGCACGGTATTAATTTTAATAAAAATTACGATAAATAATCTTGACTTCTAGCGAATGATAAAGACTGATAAAGAACAAATTCGATTAATTTCAATCGAACAGCCGTCAAAGAATACATCCAAATTAATAGAAAATAAATAGTCCAAGTTGAATACAAAGTCAAAATTAAACAAACTTGATTCATCGTCAGGACGCAACAGTAAATTATCGCGAGAAGACAACACGATTCGGGAATAAATTAGAATTAAATAAATTAAGAATTAAAAATAAATAATTCTCTTGAGCACGGTATTAGTTTTAATAAAAATTACGATCAATAATCTTGACTTCTAGCGAATGATAAAGACTGATAAAGAACAAATTCGATTAATTTCAATCGACCAGCCGTCAAAAAATACATCCAAATTAATAGAAAATAAATAGTCCAAGATGAATACAAAGTCAAAATTAAACAACCTTGATTCATCGTCAGGACGCAACAGTAAATTATCGCGAGAAGACAACACGATTCGAGAATAAATTAGAATTAAATAAATTAAGAATTAAAAATAAATAATTCTCTTGAGCACGGTATTAATTTTAATAAAAATTACGATAAATAATCTTGACTTCTAGCGAATGATAAAGACTGATAAAGAACAAATTCGATTAATTTCAATCGACCAGACGTCAAAAAATACATCCAAATTAATAGAAAATAAATAGTCCAAGTTGAATACAAAGTCAAAATTAAACAAACTTGATTCATCGTCAGGACGCAACAGTAAATTATCGCGAGAAGACAACACGATTCGAGAATAAATTAGAATTAAATAAATTAAGAATTAAAAATAAATAATTCTCTTGAGCACGGTATTAGTTTTAATAAAAATTACGATCAATAATCTTGACTTCTAGCGAATGATAAAGACTGATAAAGAACAAATTCGATTAATTTCAATCGACCAGCCGTCAAAAAATACATCCAAATTAATAGAAAATAAATAGTCCAAGTTGAATACAAAGTCAAAATTAAACAAACTTGATTCATCGTCAGGACGCAACAGTAAATTATCGCGAGAAGACAACACGATTCGAGAATAAATTAGAATTAAATAAATTAAGAATTAAAAATAAATAATTCTCTTGAGCACGGTATTAATTTTAATAAAAATTACGATAAATAATCTTGACTTCTAGCGAATGATAAAGACTGATAAAGAACAAATTCGATTAATTTCAATCGACCAGCCGTCAAAAAATACATCCAAATTAATAGAAAATAAATAGTCCAAGTTGAATACAAAGTCAAAATTAAACAAACTTGATTCATCGTCAGGACGCAACAGTAAATTATCGCGAGAAGACAACACGATTCGAGAATAAATTAGAATTAAATAAATTAAGAATTAAAAATATATAATTCTCTTGAGCACGGTATTAATTTTAATAAAAATTACGATAAATAATCTTGACTTCTAGCGAATGATAAAGACTGATAAAGAACAAATTCGATTAATTTCAATCGAACAGCCGTCAAAGAATACATCCAAATTAATAGAAAATAAATAGTCCAAGTTGAATACAAAGTCAAAATTAAACAAACTTGATTCATCGTCAGGACGCAACAGTAAATTATCGCGAGAAGACAACACGATTCGAGAATAAATTAGAATTAAATAAATTAAGAATTAAAAATAAATAATTCTCTTGAGCACGGTATTAATTTTAATAAAAATTACGATAAATAATCTTGACTTCTAGCGAATGATAAAGACTGATAAAGAACAAATTCGATTAATTTCAATCGACCAGCCGTAAAAAAATACATCCAAATTAATAGAAAATAAATAGTCCAAGTTGAATACAAAGTCAAAATTAAACAAACTTGATTCATCGTCAGGACGCAACAGTAAATTATCGCGAGAAGACAACACGATTCGAGAATAAATTAGAATTAAATAAATTAAGAATTAAAAATATATAATTCTCTTGAGCACGGTATTAATTTTAATAAAAATTACGATAAATAATCTTGACTTCTAGCGAATGATAAAGACTGATAAAGAACAAATTCGATTAATTTCAATCGACCAGCCGTCAAAAAATACATCCAAATTAATAGAAAATAAATAGTCCAAGTTGAATACAAAGTCAAAATTAAACAAACTTGATTCATCGTCAGGACGCAACAGTAAATTATCGCGAGAAGACAACACGATTCGAGAATAAATTAGAATTAAATAAATTAAGAATTAAAAATAAATAATTCTCTTGAGCACGGTATTAATTTTAATAAAAATTACGATAAATAATCTTGACTTCTAGCGAATGATAAAGACTGATAAAGAACAAATTCGATTAATTTCAATCGACCAGCCGTCAAAAAATACATCCAAATTAATAGAAAATAAATAGTCCAAGTTGAATACAAAGTCAAAATTAAACAAACTTGATTCATCGTCAGGACGCAACAGTAAATTATCGCGAGAAGACAACACGATTCGAGAATAAATTAGAATTAAATAAATTAAGAATTAAAAATATATAATTCTCTTGAGCACGGTATTAATTTTAATAAAAATTACGATAAATAATCTTGACTTCTAGCGAATGATAAAGACTGATAAAGAACAAATTCGATTAATTTCAATCGAACAGCCGTCAAAGAATACATCCAAATTAATAGAAAATAAATAGTCCAAGTTGAATACAAAGTCAAAATTAAACAAACTTGATTCATCGTCAGGACGCAACAGTAAATTATCGCGAGAAGACAACACGATTCGGGAATAAATTAGAATTAAATAAATTAAGAATTAAAAATAAATAATTCTCTTGAGCACGGTATTAATTTTAATAAAAATTACGATAAATAATCTTGACTTCTAGCGAATGATAAAGACTGATAAAGAACAAATTCGATTAATTTCAATCGACCAGACGTCAAAAAATACATCCAAATTAATAGAAAATAAATAGTCCAAGTTGAATACAAAGTCAAAATTAAACAAACTTGATTCATCGTCAGGACGCAACAGTAAATTATCGCGAGAAGACAACACGATTCGAGAATAAATTAGAATTAAATAAATTAAGAATTAAAAATAAATAATTCTCTTGAGCACGGTATTAGTTTTAATAAAAATTACGATCAATAATCTTGACTTCTAGCGAATGATAAAGACTGATAAAGAACAAATTCGATTAATTTCAATCGACCAGCCGTCAAAAAATACATCCAAATTAATAGAAAATAAATAGTCCAAGTTGAATACAAAGTCAAAATTAAACAAACTTGATTCATCGTCAGGACGCAACAGTAAATTATCGCGAGAAGACAACACGATTCGAGAATAAATTAGAATTAAATAAATTAAGAATTAAAAATAAATAATTCTCTTGAGCACGGTATTAATTTTAATAAAAATTACGATAAATAATCTTGACTTCTAGCGAATGATAAAGACTGATAAAGAACAAATTCGATTAATTTCAATCGACCAGCCGTCAAAAAATACATCCAAATTAATAGAAAATAAATAGTCCAAGTTGAATACAAAGTCAAAATTAAACAAACTTGATTCATCGTCAGGACGCAACAGTAAATTATCGCGAGAAGACAACACGATTCGAGAATAAATTAGAATTAAATAAATTAAGAATTAAAAATATATAATTCTCTTGAGCACGGTATTAATTTTAATAAAAATTACGATAAATAATCTTGACTTCTAGCGAATGATAAAGACTGATAAAGAACAAATTCGATTAATTTCAATCGACCAGACGTCAAAAAATACATCCAAATTAATAGAAAATAAATAGTCCAAGTTGAATACAAAGTCAAAATTAAACAAACTTGATTCATCGTCAGGACGCAACAGTAAATTATCGCGAGAAGACAACACGATTCGAGAATAAATTAGAATTAAATAAATTAAGAATTAAAAATAAATAATTCTCTTGAGCCCGGTATTAATTTTAATAAAAATTACGATAAATAATCTTGACTTCTAGCGAATGATAAAGACTGATAAAGAACAAATTCGATTAATTTCAATCGACCAGCCGTCAAAGAATACATCCAAATTAATAGAAAATAAATAGTCCAAGTTGAATACAAAGTCAAAATTAAACAAACTTGATTCATCGTCAGGACGCAACAGTAAATTATCGCGAGAAGACAACACGATTCGAGAATAAATTAGAATTAAATAAATTAAGAATTAAAAATATATAATTCTCTTGAGCACGGTATTAATTTTAATAAAAATTACGATAAATAATCTTGACTTCTAGCGAATGATAAAGACTGATAAAGAACAAATTCGATTAATTTCAATCGACCAGCCGTCAAAAAATACATCCAAATTAATAGAAAATAAATAGTCCAAGTTGAATACAAAGTCAAAATTAAACAAACTTGATTCATCGTCAGGACGCAACAGTAAATTATCGCGAGAAGACAACACGATTCGAGAATAAATTAGAATTAAATAAATTAAGAATTAAAAATAAATAATTCTCTTGAGCACGGTATTAATTTTAATAAAAATTACGATAAATAATCTTGACTTCTAGCGAATGATAAAGACTGATAAAGAACAAATTCGATTAATTTCAATCGAACAGCCGTCAAAGAATACATCCAAATTAATAGAAAATAAATAGTCCAAGTTGAATACAAAGTCAAAATTAAACAAACTTGATTCATCGTCAGGACGCAACAGTAAATTATCGCGAGAAGACAACACGATTCGAGAATAAATTAGAATTAAATAAATTAAGAATTAAAAATATATAATTCTCTTGAGCACGGTATTAATTTTAATAAAAATTACGATAAATAATCTTGACTTCTAGCGAATGATAAAGACTGATAAAGAACAAATTCGATTAATTTCAATCGACCAGCCGTCAAAAAATACATCCAAATTAATAGAAAATAAATAGTCCAAGTTGAATACAAAGTCAAAATTAAACAAACTTGATTCATCGTCAGGACGCAACAGTAAATTATCGCGAGAAGACAACACGATTCGAGAATAAATTAGAATTAAATAAATTAAGAATTAAAAATAAATAATTCTCTTGAGCACGGTATTAATTTTAATAAAAATTACGATAAATAATCTTGACTTCTAGCGAATGATAAAGACTGATAAAGAACAAATTCGATTAATTTCAATCGACCAGCCGTCAAAAAATACATCCAAATTAATAGAAAATAAATAGTCCAAGTTGAATACAAAGTCAAAATTAAACAAACTTGATTCATCGTCAGGACGCAACAGTAAATTATCGCGAGAAGACAACACGATTCGAGAATAAATTAGAATTAAATAAATTAAGAATTAAAAATAAATAATTCTCTTGAGCACGGTATTAATTTTAATAAAAATTACGATAAATAATCTTGACTTCTAGCGAATGATAAAGACTGATAAAGAACAAATTCGATTAATTTCAATCGACCAGCCGTCAAAGAATACATCCAAATTAATAGAAAATAAATAGTCCAAGTTGAATACAAAGTCAAAATTAAACAAACTTGATTCATCGTCAGGACGCAACAGTAAATTATCGCGAGAAGACAACACGATTCGAGAATAAATTAGAATTAAATAAATTAAGAATTAAAAATAAATAATTCTCTTGAGCACGGTATTAATTTTAATAAAAATTACGATAAATAATCTTGACTTCTAGCGAATGTAAAGACTGATAAAGAACAAATTCGATTAATTTCAATCGACCAGCCGTCAAAAAATACATCCAAATTAATAGAAAATAAATAGTCCAAGTTGAATACAAAGTCAAAATTAAACAAACTTGATTCATCGTCAGGACGCAACAGTAAATTATCGCGAGAAGACAACACGATTCGAGAATAAATTAGAATTAAATAAATTAAGAATTAAAAATAAATAATTCTCTCGAGCACGGTATTAATTTTAATAAAAATTACGATAAATAATCTTGACTTCTAGCGAATGATAAAGACTGATAAAGAACAAATTCGATTAATTTCAATCGACCAGCCGTCAAAGAATACATCCAAATTAATAGAAAATAAATAGTCCAAGTTGAATACAAAGTCAAAATTAAACAAACTTGATTCATCGTCAGGACGCAACAGTAAATTATCGCGAGAAGACAACACGATTCGAGAATAAATTAGAATTAAATAAATTAAGAATTAAAAATAAATAATTCTCTTGAGCACGGTATTAATTTTAATAAAAATTACGATAAATAATCTTGACTTCTAGCGAATGATAAAGACTGATAAAGAACAAATTCGATTAATTTCAATCGACCAGCCGTCAAAGAATACATCCAAATTAATAGAAAATAAATAGTCCAAGTTGAATACAAAGTCAAAATTAAACAAACTTGATTCATCGTCAGGACGCAACAGTAAATTATCGCGAGAAGACAACACGATTCGAGAATAAATTAGAATTAAATAAATTAAGAATTAAAAATATATAATTCTCTTGAGCACGGTATTAATTTTAATAAAAATTACGATAAATAATCTTGACTTCTAGCGAATGATAAAGACTGATAAAGAACAAATTCGATTAATTTCAATCGACCAGACGTCAAAAAATACATCCAAATTAATAGAAAATAAATAGTCCAAGTTGAATACAAAGTCAAAATTAAACAAACTTGATTCATCGTCAGGACGCAACAGTAAATTATCGCGAGAAGACAACACGATTCGAGAATAAATTAGAATTAAATAAATTAAGAATTAAAAATAAATAATTCTCTTGAGCCCGGTATTAATTTTAATAAAAATTACGATAAATAATCTTGACTTCTAGCGAATGATAAAGACTGATAAAGAACAAATTCGATTAATTTCAATCGACCAGCCGTCAAAGAATACATCCAAATTAATAGAAAATAAATAGTCCAAGTTGAATACAAAGTCAAAATTAAACAAACTTGATTCATCGTCAGGACGCAACAGTAAATTATCGCGAGAAGACAACACGATTCGAGAATAAATTAGAATTAAATAAATTAATAATTAAAAATATATAATTCTCTTGAGCACGGTATTAATTTTAATAAAAATTACGATAAATAATCTTGACTTCTAGCGAATGATAAAGACTGATAAAGAACAAATTCGATTAATTTCAATCGACCAGCCGTCAAAAAATACATCCAAATTAATAGAAAATAAATAGTCCAAGTTGAATACAAAGTCAAAATTAAACAAACTTGATTCATCGTCAGGACGCAACAGTAAATTATCGCGAGAAGACAACACGATTCGAGAATAAATTAGAATTAAATAAATTAAGAATTAAAAATAAATAATTCTCTTGAGCACGGTATTAATTTTAATAAAAATTACGATAAATAATCTTGACTTCTAGCGAATGATAAAGACTGATAAAGAACAAATTCGATTAATTTCAATCGAACAGCCGTCAAAGAATACATCCAAATTAATAGAAAATAAATAGTCCAAGTTGAATACAAAGTCAAAATTAAACAAACTTGATTCATCGTCAGGACGCAACAGTAAATTATCGCGAGAAGACAACACGATTCGAGAATAAATTAGAATTAAATAAATTAAGAATTAAAAATAAATAATTCTCTTGAGCACGGTATTAATTTTAATAAAAATTACGATAAATAATCTTGACTTCTAGCGAATGATAAAGACTGATAAAGAACAAATTCGATTAATTTCAATCGACCAGCCGTCAAAAAATACATCCAAATTAATAGAAAATAAATAGTCCAAGTTGAATACAAAGTCAAAATTAAACAAACTTGATTCATCGTCAGGACGCAACAGTAAATTATCGCGAGAAGACAACACGATTCGAGAATAAATTAGAATTAAATAAATTAAGAATTAAAAATAAATAATTCTCTTGAGCACGGTATTAATTTTAATAAAAATTACGATAAATAATCTTGACTTCTAGCGAATGATAAAGACTGATAAAGAACAAATTCGATTAATTTCAATCGACCAGCCGTCAAAAAATACATCCAAATTAATAGAAAATAAATAGTCCAAGTTGAATACAAAGTCAAAATTAAACAAACTTGATTCATCGTCAGGACGCAACAGTAAATTATCGCGAGAAGACAACACGATTCGAGAATAAATTAGAATTAAATAAATTAAGAATTAAAAATAAATAATTCTCTTGAGCACGGTATTAATTTTAATAAAAATTACGATAAATAATCTTGACTTCTAGCGAATGATAAAGACTGATAAAGAACAAATTCGATTAATTTCAATCGACCAGCCGTCAAAGAATACATCCAAATTAATAGAAAATAAATAGTCCAAGTTGAATACAAAGTCAAAATTAAACAAACTTGATTCATCGTCAGGACGCAACAGTAAATTATCGCGAGAAGACAACACGATTCGAGAATAAATTAGAATTAAATAAATTAAGAATTAAAAATAAATAATTCTCTTGAGCACGGTATTAATTTTAATAAAAATTACGATAAATAATCTTGACTTCTAGCGAATGTAAAGACTGATAAAGAACAAATTCGATTAATTTCAATCGACCAGCCGTCAAAAAATACATCCAAATTAATAGAAAATAAATAGTCCAAGTTGAATACAAAGTCAAAATTAAACAAACTTGATTCATCGTCAGGACGCAACAGTAAATTATCGCGAGAAGACAACACGATTCGAGAATAAATTAGAATTAAATAAATTAAGAATTAAAAATAAATAATTCTCTCGAGCACGGTATTAATTTTAATAAAAATTACGATAAATAATCTTGACTTCTAGCGAATGATAAAGACTGATAAAGAACAAATTCGATTAATTTCAATCGACCAGCCGTCAAAGAATACATCCAAATTAATAGAAAATAAATAGTCCAAGTTGAATACAAAGTCAAAATTAAACAAACTTGATTCATCGTCAGGACGCAACAGTAAATTATCGCGAGAAGACAACACGATTCGAGAATAAATTAGAATTAAATAAATTAAGAATTAAAAATAAATAATTCTCTTGAGCACGGTATTAATTTTAATAAAAATTACGATAAATAATCTTGACTTCTAGCGAATGATAAAGACTGATAAAGAACAAATTCGATTAATTTCAATCGACCAGCCGTCAAAGAATACATCCAAATTAATAGAAAATAAATAGTCCAAGTTGAATACAAAGTCAAAATTAAACAAACTTGATTCATCGTCAGGACGCAACAGTAAATTATCGCGAGAAGACAACACGATTCGAGAATAAATTAGAATTAAATAAATTAAGAATTAAAAATAAATAATTCTCTTGAGCACGGTATTAATTTTAATAAAAATTACGATAAATAATCTTGACTTCTAGCGAATGATAAAGACTGATAAAGAACAAATTCGATTAATTTCAATCGACCAGACGTCAAAAAATACATCCAAATTAATAGAAAATAAATAGTCCAAGTTGAATACAAAGTCAAAATTAAACAAACTTGATTCATCGTCAGGACGCAACAGTAAATTATCATGAGAAGACAACACGATTCGAGAATAAATTAGAATTAAATAAATTAAGAATTAAAAATAAATAATTCTCTTGAGCACGGTATTAATTTTAATAAAAATTACGATAAATAATCTTGACTTCTAGCGAATGATAAAGACTGATAAAGAACAAATTCGATTAATTTCAATCGACCAGACGTCAAAGAATACATCCAAATTAATAGAAAATAAATAGTCCAAGTTGAATACAAAGTCAAAATTAAACAAACTTGATTCATCGTCAGGACGCAACAGTAAATTATCATGAGAAGACAACACGATTCGAGAATAAATTAGAATTAAATAAATTAAGAATTAAAAATAAATAATTCTCTTGAGCACGGTATTAATTTTAATAAAAATTACGATAAATAATCTTGACTTCTAGCGAATGTAAAGACTGATAAAGAACAAATTCGATTAATTTCAATCGACCAGCCGTCAAAAAATACATCCAAATTAATAGAAAATAAATAGTCCAAGTTGAATACAAAGTCAAAATTAAACAAACTTGATTCATCGTCAGGACGCAACAGTAAATTATCGCGAGAAGACAACACGATTCGAGAATAAATTAGAATTAAATAAATTAAGAATTAAAAATAAATAATTCTCTTGAGCACGGTATTAATTTTAATAAAAATTACGATAAATAATCTTGACTTCTAGCGAATGATAAAGACTGATAAAGAACAAATTCGATTAATTTCAATCGACCAGACGTCAAAAAATACATCCAAATTAATAGAAAATAAATAGTCCAAGTTGAATACAAAGTCAAAATTAAACAAACTTGATTCATCGTCAGGACGCAACAGTAAATTATCATGAGAAGACAACACGATTCGAGAATAAATTAGAATTAAATAAATTAAGAATTAAAAATAAATAATTCTCTTGAGCACGGTATTAATTTTAATAAAAATTACGATAAATAATCTTGACTTCTAGCGAATGATAAAGACTGATAAAGAACAAATTCGATTAATTTCAATCGACCAGCCGTCAAAGAATACATCCAAATTAATAGAAAATAAATAGTCCAAGTTGAATACAAAGTCAAAATTAAACAAACTTGATTCATCGTCAGGACGCAACAGTAAATTATCGCGAGAAGACAACACGATTCGAGAATAAATTAGAATTAAATAAATTAAGAATTAAAAATAAATAATTCTCTCGAGCACGGTATTAATTTTAATAAAAATTACGATAAATAATCTTGACTTCTAGCGAATGATAAAGACTGATAAAGAACAAATTCGATTAATTTCAATCGACCAGCCGTCAAAGAATACATCCAAATTAATAGAAAATAAATAGTCCAAGTTGAATACAAAGTCAAAATTAAACAAACTTGATTCATCGTCAGGACGCAACAGTAAATTATCGCGAGAAGACAACACGATTCGAGAATAAATTAGAATTAAATAAATTAAGAATTAAAAATAAATAATTCTCTCGAGCACGGTATTAATTTTAATAAAAATTACGATAAATAATCTTGACTTCTAGCGAATGATAAAGACTGATAAAGAACAAATTCGATTAATTTCAATCGACCAGCCGTCAAAGAATACATCCAAATTAATAGAAAATAAATAGTCCAAGTTGAATACAAAGTCAAAATTAAACAAACTTGATTCATCGTCAGGACGCAACAGTAAATTATCGCGAGAAGACAACACGATTCGAGAATAAATTAGAATTAAATAAATTAAGAATTAAAAATAAATAATTCTCTTGAGCACGGTATTAATTTTAATAAAAATTACGATAAATAATCTTGACTTCTAGCGAATGATAAAGACTGATAAAGAACAAATTCGATTAATTTCAATCGACCAGACGTCAAAAAATACATCCAAATTAATAGAAAATAAATAGTCCAAGTTGAATACAAAGTCAAAATTAAACAAACTTGATTCATCGTCAGGACGCAACAGTAAATTATCATGAGAAGACAACACGATTCGAGAATAAATTAGAATTAAATAAATTAAGAATTAAAAATAAATAATTCTCTTGAGCACGGTATTAATTTTAATAAAAATTACGATAAATAATCTTGACTTCTAGCGAATGATAAAGACTGATAAAGAACAAATTCGATTAATTTCAATCGACCAGCCGTCAAAAAATACATCCAAATTAATAGAAAATAAATAGTCCAAGTTGAATACAAAGTCAAAATTAAACAAACTTGATTCATCGTCAGGACGCAACAGTAAATTATCGCGAGAAGACAACACGATTCGAGAATAAATTAGAATTAAATAAATTAAGAATTAAAAATAAATAATTCTCTCGAGCACGGTATTAATTTTAATAAAAATTACGATAAATAATCTTGACTTCTAGCGAATGATAAAGACTGATAAAGAACAAATTCGATTAACTTCAATCGACCAGCCGTCAAAGAATACATCCAAATTAATAGAAAATAAATAGTCCAAGTTGAATACAAAGTCAAAATTAAACAAACTTGATTCATCGTCAGGACGCAACAGTAAATTATCATGAGAAGACAACACGATTCGAGAATAAATTAGAATTAAATAAATTAAGAATTAAAAATAAATAATTCTATTGAGCACGGTATTAATTTTAATAAAAATTACGATAAATAATCTTGACTTCTAGCGAATGATAAAGACTGATAAAGAACAAATTCGATTAATTTCAATCGAACAGCCGTCAAAGAATACATCCAAATTAATAGAAAATAAATAGTCCAAGTTGAGTACAAAGTCAAAATTAAACAAACTTGATTCATCGTCAGGACGCAACAGTAAATTATCGCGAGAAGACAACACGATTCGAGAATAATTAGAATTAAATAAATTAAAAATTAAAAATAAATAATTCTATTGAGCACGGTATTAATTTTAATAAAAATTACGATAAATAATCTTGACTTCTAGCGAATGATAAAGACTGATAAAGAACAAATTCGATTAATTTCAATCGACCAGCCGTCAAAGAATACATCCAAATTAATAGAAAATAAATAGTCCAAGTTGAATACAAAGTCAAAATTAAACAAACTTGATTCATCGTCAGGACGCAACAGTAAATTATCGCGAGAAGACAACACGATTCGAGAATAAATTAGAATTAAATAAATTAAGAATTAAAAATAAATAATTCTCTTGAGCACGGTATTAATTTTAATAAAAATTACGATAAATAATCTTGACTTCTAGCGAATGATAAAGACTGATAAAGAACAAATTCGATTAATTTCAATCGACCAGCCGTCAAAAAATACATCCAAATTAATAGAAAATAAATAGTCCAAGTTGAATACAAAGTCAAAATTAAACAAACTTGATTCATCGTCAGGACGCAACAGTAAATTATCGCGAGAAGACAACACGATTCGAGAATAAATTAGAATTAAATAAATTAATAATTAAAAATAAATAATTCTATTGAGCACGGTATTAATTTTAATAAAAATTACGATAAATAATCTTGACTTCTAGCGAATGATAAAGACTGATAAAGAACAAATTCGATTAATTTCAATCGACCAGCCGTCAAAGAATACATCCAAATTAATAGAAAATAAATAGTCCAAGTTGAATACAAAGTCAAAATTAAACAAACTTGATTCATCGTCAGGACGCAACAGTAAATTATCGCGAGAAGACAACACGATTCGAGAATAAATTAGAATTAAATAAATTAAGAATTAAAAATAAATAATTCTCTTGAGCACGGTATTAATTTTAATAAAAATTACGATAAATAATCTTGACTTCTAGCGAATGATAAAGACTGATAAAGAACAAATTCGATTAATTTCAATCGACCAGCCGTCAAAAAATACATCCAAATTAATAGAAAATAAATAGTCCAAGTTGAATACAAAGTCAAAATTAAACAAACTTGATTCATCGTCAGGACGCAACAGTAAATTATCGCGAGAAGACAACACGATTCGAGAATAAATTAGAATTAAATAAATTAAGAATTAAAAATAAATAATTCTCTTGAGCACGGTATTAATTTTAATAAAAATTACGATAAATAATCTTGACTTCTAGCGAATGATAAAGACTGATAAAGAACAAATTCGATTAATTTCAATCGACCAGCCGTCAAAGAATACATCCAAATTAATAGAAAATAAATAGTCCAAGTTGAATACAAAGTCAAAATTAAACAAACTTGATTCATCGTCAGGACGCAACAGTAAATTATCGCGAGAAGACAACACGATTCGAGAATAATTAGAATTAAATAAATTAAAAATTAAAAATAAATAATTCTATTGAGCACGGTATTAATTTTAATAAAAATTACGATAAATAATCTTGACTTCTAGCGAATGATAAAGACTGATAAAGAACAAATTCGATTAATTTCAATCGACCAGCCGTCAAAAAATACATCCAAATTAATAGAAAATAAATAGTCCAAGTTGAATACAAAGTCAAAATTAAACAAACTTGATTCATCGTCAGGACGCAACAGTAAATTATCGCGAGAAGACAACACGATTCGAGAATAATTAGAATTAAATAAATTAAAAATTAAAAATAAATAATTCTATTGAGCACGGTATTAATTTTAATAAAAATTACGATAAATAATCTTGACTTCTAGCGAATGATAAAGACTGATAAAGAACAAATTCGATTAATTTCAATCGACCAGCCGTCAAAAAATACATCCAAATTAATAGAAAATAAATAGTCCAAGTTGAATACAAAGTCAAAATTAAACAAACTTGATTCATCGTCAGGACGCAACAGTAAATTATCGCGAGAAGACAACACGATTCGAGAATAAATTAGAATTAAATAAATTAAGAATTAAAAATAAATAATTCTCTTGAGCACGGTATTAATTTTAATAAAAATTACGATAAATAATCTTGACTTCTAGCGAATGATAAAGACTGATAAAGAACAAATTCGATTAATTTCAATCGACCAGCCGTCAAAAAATACATCCAAATTAATAGAAAATAAATAGTCCAAGTTGAATACAAAGTCAAAATTAAACAAACTTGATTCATCGTCAGGACGCAACAGTAAATTATCGCGAGAAGACAACACGATTCGAGAATAATTAGAATTAAATAAATTAAAAATTAAAAATAAATAATTCTATTGAGCACGGTATTAATTTTAATAAAAATTACGATAAATAATCTTGACTTCTAGCGAATGATAAAGACTGATAAAGAACAAATTCGATTAATTTCAATCGACCAGCCGTCAAAAAATACATCCAAATTAATAGAAAATAAATAGTCCAAGTTGAATACAAAGTCAAAATTAAACAAACTTGATTCATCGTCAGGACGCAACAGTAAATTATCGCGAGAAGACAACACGATTCGAGAATAATTAGAATTAAATAAATTAAAAATTAAAAATAAATAATTCTCTTGAGCACGGTATTAATTTTAATAAAAATTACGATAAATAATCTTGACTTCTAGCGAATGATAAAGACTGATAAAGAACAAATTCGATTAATTTCAATCGACCAGCCGTCAAAGAATACATCCAAATTAATAGAAAATAAATAGTCCAAGTTGAATACAAAGTCAAAATTAAACAAACTTGATTCATCGTCAGGACGCAACAGTAAATTATCGCGAGAAGACAACACGATTCGAGAATAAATTAGAATTAAATAAATTAAGAATTAAAAATAAATAATTCTCTCGAGCACGGTATTAATTTTAATAAAAATTACGATAAATAATCTTGACTTCTAGCGAATGATAAAGACTGATAAAGAACAAATTCGATTAATTTCAATCGACCAGCCGTCAAAGAATACATCCAAATTAATAGAAAATAAATAGTCCAAGTTGAATACAAAGTCAAAATTAAACAAACTTGATTCATCGTCAGGACGCAACAGTAAATTATCGCGAGAAGACAACACGATTCGAGAATAAATTAGAATTAAATAAATTAAGAATTAAAAATAAATAATTCTCTTGAGCACGGTATTAATTTTAATAAAAATTACGATAAATAATCTTGACTTCTAGCGAATGATAAAGACTGATAAAGAACAAATTCGATTAATTTCAATCGACCAGACGTCAAAAAATACATCCAAATTAATAGAAAATAAATAGTCCAAGTTGAATACAAAGTCAAAATTAAACAAACTTGATTCATCGTCAGGACGCAACAGTAAATTATCATGAGAAGACAACACGATTCGAGAATAAATTAGAATTAAATAAATTAAGAATTAAAAATAAATAATTCTCTTGAGCACGGTATTAATTTTAATAAAAATTACGATAAATAATCTTGACTTCTAGCGAATGATAAAGACTGATAAAGAACAAATTCGATTAATTTCAATCGACCAGCCGTCAAAAAATACATCCAAATTAATAGAAAATAAATAGTCCAAGTTGAATACAAAGTCAAAATTAAACAAACTTGATTCATCGTCAGGACGCAACAGTAAATTATCGCGAGAAGACAACACGATTCGAGAATAAATTAGAATTAAATAAATTAAGAATTAAAAATAAATAATTCTCTCGAGCACGGTATTAATTTTAATAAAAATTACGATAAATAATCTTGACTTCTAGCGAATGATAAAGACTGATAAAGAACAAATTCGATTAACTTCAATCGACCAGCCGTCAAAGAATACATCCAAATTAATAGAAAATAAATAGTCCAAGTTGAATACAAAGTCAAAATTAAACAAACTTGATTCATCGTCAGGACGCAACAGTAAATTATCATGAGAAGACAACACGATTCGAGAATAAATTAGAATTAAATAAATTAAGAATTAAAAATAAATAATTCTATTGAGCACGGTATTAATTTTAATAAAAATTACGATAAATAATCTTGACTTCTAGCGAATGATAAAGACTGATAAAGAACAAATTCGATTAATTTCAATCGACCAGCCGTCAAAGAATACATCCAAATTAATAGAAAATAAATAGTCCAAGTTGAATACAAAGTCAAAATTAAACAAACTTGATTCATCGTCAGGACGCAACAGTAAATTATCGCGAGAAGACAACACGATTCGAGAATAAATTAGAATTAAATAAATTAAGAATTAAAAATAAATAATTCTCTTGAGCACGGTATTAATTTTAATAAAAATTACGATCAATAATCTTGACTTCTAGCGAATGAGAAAGACTGATAAAGAACAAATTCGATTAATTTCAATCGACCAGCCGTCAAAGAATACATCCAAATTAATAGAAAATAAATAGTCCAAGTTGAATACAAAGTCAAAATTAAACAAACTTGATTCATCGTCAGGACGCAACAGTAAATTATCGCGAGAAGACAACACGATTCGAGAATAAATTAGAATTAAATAAATTAAGAATTAAAAATAAATAATTCTCTTGAGCACGGTATTAATTTTAATAAAAATTACGATAAATAATCTTGACTTCTAGCGAATGATAAAGACTGATAAAGAACAAATTCGATTAATTTCAATCGAACAGCCGTCAAAGAATACATCCAAATTAATAGAAAATAAATAGTCCAAGTTGAATACAAAGTCAAAATTAAACAAACTTGATTCATCGTCAGGACGCAACAGTAAATTATCGCGAGAAGACAACACGATTCGAGAATAAATTAGAATTAAATAAATTAAGAATTAAAAATAAATAATTCTCTTGAGCACGGTATTAATTTTAATAAAAATTACGATCAATAATCTTGACTTCTAGCGAATGAGAAAGACTGATAAAGAACAAATTCGATTAATTTCAATCGACCAGCCGTCAAAGAATACATCCAAATTAATAGAAAATAAATAGTCCAAGTTGAATACAAAGTCAAAATTAAACAAACTTGATTCATCGTCAGGACGCAACAGTAAATTATCGCGAGAAGACAACACGATTCGAGAATAAATTAGAATTAAATAAATTAAGAATTAAAAATAAATAATTCTCTTGAGCACGGTATTAATTTTAATAAAAATTACGATAAATAATCTTGACTTCTAGCGAATGATAAAGACTGATAAAGAACAAATTCGATTAATTTCAATCGACCAGCCGTCAAAAAATACATCCAAATTAATAGAAAATAAATAGTCCAAGTTGAATACAAAGTCAAAATTAAACAAACTTGATTCATCGTCAGGACGCAACAGTAAATTATCGCGAGAAGACAACACGATTCGAGAATAAATTAGAATTAAATAAATTAAAAATTAAAAATAAATAATTCTCTTGAGCACGGTATTAATTTTAATAAAAATTACGATAAATAATCTTGACTTCTAGCGAATGATAAAGACTGATAAAGAACAAATTCGATTAATTTCAATCGACCAGCCGTCAAAAAATACATCCAAATTAATAGAAAATAAATAGTCCAAGTTGAATACAAAGTCAAAATTAAACAAACTTGATTCATCGTCAGGACGCAACAGTAAATTATCGCGAGAAGACAACACGATTCGAGAATAAATTAGAATTAAATAAATTAAGAATTAAAAATAAATAATTCTCTTGAGCACGGTATTAATTTTAATAAAAATTACGATCAATAATCTTGACTTCTAGCGAATGAGAAAGACTGATAAAGAACAAATTCGATTAATTTCAATCGACCAGCCGTCAAAGAATACATCCAAATTAATAGAAAATAAATAGTCCAAGTTGAATACAAAGTCAAAATTAAACAAACTTGATTCATCGTCAGGACGCAACAGTAAATTATCGCGAGAAGACAACACGATTCGAGAATAAATTAGAATTAAATAAATTAAGAATTAAAAATAAATAATTCTCTTGAGCACGGTATTAATTTTAATAAAAATTACGATAAATAATCTTGACTTCTAGCGAATGATAAAGACTGATAAAGAACAAATTCGATTAATTTCAATCGACCAGCCGTCAAAGAATACATCCAAATTAATAGAAAATAAATAGTCCAAGTTGAATACAAAGTCAAAATTAAACAAACTTGATTCATCGTCAGGACGCAACAGTAAATTATCGCGAGAAGACAACACGATTCGAGAATAAATTAGAATTAAATAAATTAAGAATTAAAAATAAATAATTCTCTTGAGCACGGTATTAATTTTAATAAAAATTACGATAAATAATCTTGACTTCTAGCGAATGATAAAGACTGATAAAGAACAAATTCGATTAATTTCAATCGACCAGCCGTCAAAGAATACATCCAAATTAATAGAAAATAAATAGTCCAAGTTGAATACAAAGTCAAAATTAAACAAACTTGATTCATCGTCAGGACGCAACAGTAAATTATTGCGAGAAGACAACACGATTCGAGAATAAATTAGAATTAAATAAATTAAGAATTAAAAATAAATAATTCTCTTGAGCACGGTATTAATTTTAATAAAAATTACGATAAATAATCTTGACTTCTAGCGAATGATAAAGACTGATAAAGAACAAATTCGATTAATTTCAATCGACCAGCCGTCAAAGAATACATCCAAATTAATAGAAAATAAATAGTCCAAGTTGAATACAAAGTCAAAATTAAACAAACTTGATTCATCGTCAGGACGCAACAGTAAATTATCGCGAGAAGACAACACGATTCGAGAATAAATTAGAATTAAATAAATTAAGAATTAAAAATAAATAATTCTCTTGAGCACGGTATTAATTTTAATAAAAATTACGATAAATAATCTTGACTTCTAGCGAATGATAAAGACTGATAAAGAACAAATTCGATTAATTTCAATCGACCAGCCGTCAAAGAATACATCCAAATTAATAGAAAATAAATAATCCAAGTTGAATACAAAGTCAAAATTAAACAAACTTGATTCATCGTCAGGACGCAACAGTAAATTATCGCGAGAAGGCAACACGATTCGAGAATAAATTAGAATTAAATAAATTAAAAATTAAAAATAAATAATTCTCTTGAGCACGGTATTAATTTTAATAAAAATTACGATAAATAATCTTGACTTCTAGCGAATGATAAAGACTGATAAAGAACAAATTCGATTAATTTCAATCGACCAGCCGTCAAAGAATACATCCAAATTAATAGAAAATAAATAGTCCAAGTTGAATACAAAGTCAAAATTAAACAAACTTGATTCATCGTCAGGACGCAACAGTAAATTATCGCGAGAAGACAACACGATTCGAGAATAAATTAGAATTAAATAAATTAAGAATTAAAAATAAATAATTCTCTTGAGCACGGTATTAATTTTAATAAAAATTACGATAAATAATCTTGACTTCTAGCGAATGATAAAGACTGATAAAGAACAAATTCGATTAATTTCAATCGAACAGCCGTCAAAGAATACATCCAAATTAATAGAAAATAAATAGTCCAAGTTGAATACAAAGTCAAAATTAAACAAACTTGATTCATCGTCAGGACGCAACAGTAAATTATCGCGAGAAGACAACACGATTCGAGAATAAATTAGAATTAAATAAATTAAGAATTAAAAATAAATAATTCTCTTGAGCACGGTATTAATTTTAATAAAAATTACGATAAATAATCTTGACTTCTAGCGAATGATAAAGACTGATAAAGAACAAATTCGATTAATTTCAATCGACCAGCCGTCAAAGAATACATCCAAATTAATAGAAAATAAATAATCCAAGTTGAATACAAAGTCAAAATTAAACAAACTTGATTCATCGTCAGGACGCAACAGTAAATTATCGCGAGAAGGCAACACGATTCGAGAATAAATTAGAATTAAATAAATTAAAAATTAAAAATAAATAATTCTCTTGAGCACGGTATTAATTTTAATAAAAATTACGATAAATAATCTTGACTTCTAGCGAATGATAAAGACTGATAAAGAACAAATTCGATTAATTTCAATCGACCAGCCGTCAAAGAATACATCCAAATTAATAGAAAATAAATAGTCCAAGTTGAATACAAAGTCAAAATTAAACAAACTTGATTCATCGTCAGGACGCAACAGTAAATTATCGCGATAAGACAACACGATTCGAGAATAAATTAGAATTAAATAAATTAAGAATTAAAAATAAATAATTCTCTTGAGCACGGTATTAATTTTAATAAAAATTACGATAAATAATCTTGACTTCTAGCGAATGATAAAGACTGATAAAGAACAAATTCGATTAATTTCAATCGAACAGCCGTCAAAGAATACATCCAAATTAATAGAAAATAAATAGTCCAAGTTGAATACAAAGTCAAAATTAAACAAACTTGATTCATCGTCAGGACGCAACAGTAAATTATCGCGAGAAGACAACACGATTCGAGAATAAATTAGAATTAAATAAATTAAGAATTAAAAATAAATAATTCTCTTGAGCACGGTATTAATTTTAATAAAAATTACGATAAATAATCTTGACTTCTAGCGAATGATAAAGACTGATAAAGAACAAATTCGATTAATTTCAATCGAACAGCCGTCAAAGAATACATCCAAATTAATAGAAAATAAATAGTCCAAGTTGAATACAAAGTCAAAATTAAACAAACTTGATTCATCGTCAGGACGCAACAGTAAATTATCGCGAGAAGACAACACGATTCGAGAATAAATTAGAATTAAATAAATTAAGAATTAAAAATATATAATTCTCTTGAGCACGGTATTAATTTTAATAAAAATTACGATAAATAATCTTGACTTCTAGCGAATGATAAAGACTGATAAAGAACAAATTCGATTAATTTCAATCGACCAGCCGTCAAAAAATACATCCAAATTAATAGAAAATAAATAGTCCAAGTTGAATACAAAGTCAAAATTAAACAAACTTGATTCATCGTCAGGACGCAACAGTAAATTATCGCGAGAAGACAACACGATTCGAGAATAAATTAGAATTAAATAAATTAAGAATTAAAAATAAATAATTCTCTTGAGCACGGTATTAATTTTAATAAAAATTACGATAAATAATCTTGACTTCTAGCGAATGATAAAGACTGATAAAGAACAAATTCGATTAATTTCAATCGACCAGCCGTCAAAAAATACATCCAAATTAATAGAAAATAAATAGTCCAAGTTGAATACAAAGTCAAAATTAAACAAACTTGATTCATCGTCAGGACGCAACAGTAAATTATCGCGAGAAGACAACACGATTCGAGAATAAATTAGAATTAAATAAATTAAGAATTAAAAATATATAATTCTCTTGAGCACGGTATTAATTTTAATAAAAATTACGATAAATAATCTTGACTTCTAGCGAATGATAAAGACTGATAAAGAACAAATTCGATTAATTTCAATCGAACAGCCGTCAAAGAATACATCCAAATTAATAGAAAATAAATAGTCCAAGTTGAATACAAAGTCAAAATTAAACAAACTTGATTCATCGTCAGGACGCAACAGTAAATTATCGCGAGAAGACAACACGATTCGAGAATAAATTAGAATTAAATAAATTAAAAATTAAAAATAAATAATTCTATTGAGCACGGTATTAATTTTAATAAAAATTACGATAAATAATCTTGACTTCTAGCGAATGATAAAGACTGATAAAGAACAAATTCGATTAATTTCAATCGACCAGCCGTCAAAAAATACATCCAAATTAATAGAAAATAAATAGTCCAAGTTGAGTACAAAGTCAAAATTAAACAAACTTGATTCATCGTCAGGACGCAACAGTAAATTATCGCGAGAAGGCAACACGATTCGAGAATAAATTAGAATTAAATAAATTAAAAATTAAAAATAAATAATTCTCTTGAGCACGGTATTAATTTTAATAAAAATTACGATAAATTATCGACTTCTAGCGAATGATAAAATATAGAAACGGTACGTACCATGTAAAGGTCCTTGTCTTGCGTCGTAATATATCCTTTATATGTGTCACTGATAACCGACGCGGTCGACAAGGACGAGGGTGGTTCGGAGGTACACGTCACACACAACCACTCACTTTCACTTTCGTTATCAAACTGAAGTCGCGGCCGCGAGGGTAAGAGTGGCGGTGGGGGACCGAAGGCCCGAATATTGGGGGCTTCCCGGAAAATCGGCGACGCGTCAAAAGTGGGATCGGCGCAAAGGGTAGGGGCGTCGATTGTTACGTGACAAAGGCAGGTTCTTACCTGTTTACGAGGGTCGCTGTGCCGCCTTTTTTTTTTTATTTTAGATGCTATTTCCCATTTAAATCAAGGGTCTCACTTGTCGCCCATAAATTTACACTGTGACATATTGACTGTTTTTCCGCAAATTGTTCGCAAGTATACACTACTTTATATTTAACTTATTCGCAATAATTTCCGGCCTACATTCTCTCTTATAGCCGCCTTGCCGTCTTGCCGACTCTGTGTAACCACACGCACATAGAAAAAACCCATATACACAGGCTCACAAAGCTATTCGAACGCCTTTGAAAGCTGTGTAACTTTTTTTAAATTGATCAAAACGACCAGAACTTTCTCGAGCAATTCGAAGAATTGGTTTACCGAATGACGTGCAAAAACGATTTTGATTGCTTGGAGTTATAAAAGCAAACAAAAGGGCACTTTCTAAAACTTTTCTATTTGAGCCTACAATGAAAATTTAAAATATATGTTTTGTAGATTTATGTTGTACACATGTTGAAAATTTTCTCGAAATCGGTTGATACAGTAAAAATGTATTGTTTATAGTATATTGTATCGCGCGACGCGAAACCGATTCACCTTCTCGCCGACGAGAATTTCCTTAGTGGTCTTCTGCACCGACGAAATACCGTAGTTGGCCTTCTGTTTCTTATTCCAGCCAAAATCTATTCTAGAGGGCGGTAGAAGACACTATATTTTTCGTGAGACACGTTCTCCGTAAGGTTGGCAGTCTTTAAATATATCTCGTCGGTGTCTGTGATCTCGTCTGTGCTGTGATGGTAGTAACGAATCCACAGTTCTCACTGTTACCGACTAACGTGTGTAATTTGAAAGCTATTTTCGTTGAAAACTATAGTAACATTTTAAATGAGGCAATGAACAGCTGCTAACGAGGAGCACTATTTAAGAATAAATAACATATTGTAATTTCTTTTGTCATTTATTTTTAAATAATGTTCCTCGTTAGCTTCTCATTGCAAATATCAATTTTATCGGGTATTGATAAAACAGAAACACAATATCCTTTAGATCCAATTAAATCATAGATCCAAATAAGCAAAACTGTAACTCTTCAAATGGTTACCACAAAACTATTTTACTTGTTTATAAAAGTTAACAATAATAATAACACTTTAATAGTAAGTGATAGTGCAGATTAAGCGAAAACATGAACTAAAGAACATTTGTTTTCATTTTCATGGCAATAAACTTTTACGGTAATATAGATTATAAATTAAGAAAATCTGTGTACATATTTATGTACAGATATTTGTTCAATGAATTTTTTAATTTTGGACATTATTGTTAGATAACGTTTTCATAAACTAGGTACTTCCGTCTAGACACTCTCAATGGATATCAAACATGTTGAACTCTAATCGTACGCATCACAGAAACCTTAATAAGTAATCAAAGAAGACCCGTTTCCATGAATATAGCACGCAGATTGCACAAGTACTTCCGTTGCAGACTGTTATCAACCGTCAAACCCTACACTTTTATTGGATACTCGCTAATCTACCCACGCTGAATTCTCTTGGAAAACCCACATCGATTTTTCACTTTTTTTCCACTTACCAAACGACTAATATAAAGCAAGGAACTCTAACAAGTTATTGCCGTTTGAACAATTGTTCCATTTAACGATTTTTAGAATTAATTAGAATATAATTGGTGCTCAACTATAATAGTTAGAAACAGAAGAAGTTTTATTGCATTTTTTGGTCCAACGTGAATTGAACGATGCACCAATCAGTGCAACGGGGTTCTGTTTGAGTGGCCAGGGGGCACATGTGTGTACTTTGACAATCCTAAATTAATTCAACTAATTGATATACAGCGGCCCGTCGTACGTCTGTATTATAAACCCGACCATGAGGAAGCCCTAACAACATAAGTCAAATACATTATGATTAGTTGAAACATCAAGTGAAATGAATTGCTTAATCGGCTGTACACTCTTCGATCAAAACAGATTGAAACTGACGCAAGAATTGCTTCAGAAAACTACAACAAATGTTCGAAACTAAACCAATAAAAAATTATTAACTTTAACTTTTCGAGGAAAAAAGGTAATTCTTGTAGCATATATCTTTCGTAATCATCGAACTGCGGATCTTTATGCAAAATAAAAAATGTTTGCATCGATTGCAATACACAGGAGCCAAATAAACAAATTTGTCTTTTTTCGATTATATATCTTATCGAACTGAAACTGAATACACTGATGGCCTAAATAATTTCATTTATTTTTATTATCATTTTTATCATAATGCATGAAATCCGCAGTCTAGTAATTATACTTTACATAATTCTGTAGTAGCGAGTCCAAGAACGTAAATATTGATATGATTGATAATATTGCTATTCTCAGTTTATCCAAGAGATACAAATCTGTCAAATGCATTTATAATTGCAGCGGAAGGTACAAATCTGATAAGCAGAGATTTTATACATTTATGGCAAAAAATGGTAGGTAAAATATGAGACAGTAAAAACATTAGCAGTATGTCATACTGTTATAGTTAACTTTTTAAAATTATTAAGAGCAATTTTTATTTTGAATAGAAATCCGCGATCTGCTGATAACGAATGCTGTGAATGAACGCAATGTGGACTGTCATTCAAGATTAGATCTACTTCAAAGTTACATATTTTGATCGTCTATGGTTTATCGTTATCTCAAAGAAAATAAAACAAACCTAACAGTTCGATGCACCGTGTATGGTATAATAACAGTTTCGTGGAGTCTTGAATGTTTAAATAATATTTCAAAAACTTTTTCTTATAAATAAAATAATTTATCTGCATGATTATAGGTATGCTTTAAAAATAAAAAATAAACTATTTACTACTTTCTACTTCAAATGCTATTTCGCCCAGCACTGTTGTCAACGCTAACATAATGTTATCGATGCAGATGTGGAAATGCATCCTATTACTATTAGCGTAGTGCTGAATTTCTTATCGTGTATCAGCCGAATCACGAAGCGATAACAGAAACGCAGAGGAACATGACTGTGGCGCACAGATAAAGCGTTTAAAGCGCATGCACGTAAAGAATTTAAATAGCGTCATCCTGATAACGCAGTCTTGTATGTACACCAGATAGGGACGCCGAACGCCGAGCAAGAAGTCCGGAAACATACTCCAGCAGGTAGGAATACCTACAAGTGTCAACGAACTAATCTCTATTTGCACGGAATACTAATTTAAGGTGCAGAACCGAGTTCAACCGACAGCGGTTACTCCGTTTAATTCTGTTTAAATCACGGTGCAAATTGTTGTTGCGTGAATCGCGAATAATTAGGGTGAATTGAAGCGACTGAAAATGTGACAAACGTGATTCGCTGACTTCGTATATGCGGCTGACCTATAAAGTCCTAACTGACTCTGACGAGTACCAAATAACTTCCTACGATCAGTAAAATTGTAAATATTTGCGTTATATAAAATAACTATTATATAAAATATTATAATAGATATGACATTATAGAAAATATCGTGAAAGTACAGCTTACTCGCGGTATTACTTTGCGGACATTGCGATAACTATAGTTCATGGTATTTGTCTCTTCTTAACAATAACAACGATAATGGAATAGTTACGAAGCGGGTATACGATAAAATATGAACAGGATACAGCAGAGAATAAAAACAAATTGCAAATTACGCGACACAGAATAATAAAAATGATTAGTCGGATAAATGAAACAGGATAAAACAGTAAAATAGGACTTAGCTAAACATGGAATGACAGTAATAAATGGTACTTGTGCTTATAACATTCTAAATAAACGGTTTCTGCAGGCTGTAAAATAATACCGTTAACAAATTCCATCGTGTTATTGACAATAATCGGGGAAAACGTGTCTTGTTAAATTCCTTGTAAAACACGTTCGCAAAATATTGTAAGAAATGAACATTTTCACAAATCAAAGAATTAGCGTTTATATGAGAAATTTTAAACGTTCATGGCATATGCGTTTATTTGTTCATCGATCATTCCTAAATACATTATACCGTTCATTCCGTCAGCAATAAATTCTATGTCCATTTTCCCATAATAGGCAATATCGGAACACATTATTACGTCGCCACGTTCCGTTTCGCGATGGCATACGATTTGTTGCTCCTGTCTCAAGTAATGATAACCATAACGATAACTATCAGTTTCATCTAAGAAATTATAAATTTTGAAAATTGACTTTTCGTAGGAATTTTCTTCTTTTTTTTTTTTTTGACGAATGCGAATCACAAGATTTTAGCACACATGTTATTAACTATGATCGATTCTTTTTATCTTGTTATGTTCTACCGAGAAGCGTAGATTTTGTGCTTGTGCTATCATTTTGTCGAAGAATTCGTAGAATTTCGTCAACGCGAACTTCGTCGACTATACAATTGAGCATGCATATACAGTTATGGCAAAAACTAGTACTGACCGGACGGCGGGTGTTTACGTAAAATAAAACGTAGACACTTAGTTCTTTTCTCAAACATTTTAATTAGTCGGAACCAATACAGTTTGTGAATCGTTTAAATGATTTTGTCGTTTTGATCTATTAACTTTTGTCATAAATGCATAAAATCCACAGTCTAACAAATATAAAAATATATTTTAACCAGTTTTCACAACAAAACTCACTAAAATCCGGATGGCTAATATTTATGACAAAAATGTAGTGAAAAGATGGCAAAATAAAAGGTGAAATTTAAAAGACTAAATGGATTAGAAGAATGTAAGAATGTCCATATAATATTGTCAGTATATTAAAATTGTTAGCGAAAGAAAGAAATATCAGTTGCAACTAATACAGTGTTACTGAGAACTGAACAGTTTATGGAAAACTCAATTGTTTGCTGCGAACTGAATAGTTTATGGAAAACTCAATAGTTTATTGAGAACTGAATAGTTTATGGAAAGCTCAATAATTTATTGAGAACTGAATAGTGTATGGAAAGCTGAATAATTTATTGAGAACTGAATAGTTTATGGAAAGCTGAATAGTTTACTGAAAGGTAAGGCAGCAACAGCGGATCGGCGCACAGTGGGCAAAAACGGCCTTTTTCGATTCAAAATCAAAGAACTTTCGATAGGAATGAGGTAGAGCGATGAAATTTTTTTTAAATGAAAGCTGAAACTTTGTAGAATATGGGAAAAATAGGGAGATTACGGTACGAACGTTTTTTAACCTTGAGAAAATTCGTTAAAGTTGCACAATTTCAAGAAAGTGCCAGTAGTAATGACAGCGATACGTCAAGTGACGACGAGATGCGAAGTGCTTCATGTTTCGTAAGTAACTCAAAACGTTAAAATACTTCGTTATTATTATTATTTTTATTGTGTTTTATATATGAGAATACGATATACTTTCAAACTAGTGTGTTATCAAGTCATTTTAACGAAAAAATTTCATTAATTTGTGTCACAAAAATCTATTTTTTTTTCAAAAACCAGAGGTCGTAGACAAATTTTGAAAACAGATTTGAAATCAGCGTGAAAAAATCTATGGGAAACGATATATAGCATGTTAAAAAAAAATTTTCCGCGCGTATTAGCCACAAAAACAAAATTTTCTTGAAATTGTGCAACTTTAACGAATTTTCTCAAGGTTAAAAAACGTTCGTACCGTAATCTCCCTATTTTTCCCATATTCTACAAAGTTTCAGCTTTCATTTAAAAAAAATTTCATCCCTCTACCTCATTCCTATCGAAAGTTCTTTGATTTTGAATCGAAAAAGGCCGTTTTTGCCCACTGTGCGGCGCCGCGTACCACTCGCTCCGAAAAGACGAAAATGAGTCGGGTTTGTCGCGTTCGGGCCGGTTGTTTATGCCGGCGGATCGCGGACACCCGGTATATAAGAGCAGCCTAGCCGGCTGACGAGCTCGCAGTGCAGTCCGATGGGATAGGTAGGTATAACCGATTCTCTGGTCTAGTGGCGTGTAAGATCTGAGCAGGAGAGAACGTGCCAAGTTTTAACAACCGCGGTGTGACGATGCCGCGTTAACCGCGGACCGCAAACAGAAAAACCGCCGCGAATCCGTTTTCCTGTCCACGCTACCCGTCGAGCCAGCCTGGATCGTCCGACAATAAATCATCCGATCCTCTGTCCGTGATGCGAGGAACTCGTTCGGCAAACCTTCGGGTCTGACACTTGCACAGGTGAGTCTCGAAAACAAACCTGAAAACGAGCACGTTCGTTCCTCCTGCGAATCGATTAGGCGTTCGCCGGATCGATCGGGATTTGCTCGCTAGAATGTTGCGTCTCGAACGAAGAAGAGTTTCATTGACCCCACGATGGTTTAAGAAGTTTCCTGACCTTAGCCGCGCGACAAGAACAGGATTTTCAGGGAAATTGATTTTGCATATCCTTTACGTACAGGCGCACGATGATTTCCGTCAACGACAGCGAACCGCGTTTAAAAAAAAAAAGAAAACATTTCCTCGGATCGAGATTCGATTCTGCTGTGAAGCATAAACGTTTTTGCTGAAAGATGATCGAGTAACGATACTGCTGAAAATGTGTAGATTGGTCGACAGTGCGGAGGTAGGGTGGACGTTGTTTATTAGTTTAGCGTGTAGCCGAGAACTTTGTGCATTGCGATTTGTTGTTGTTGCTTGATTTTTTATTAGTGGCAAGGCCGGAGATTTAATTTATACCTGGCCAGTATCCCGAGATATTTTTCGTTGGAATATATAAAATCGCTGCTGATATTTATTCTGGGATCATTTTTGTTTAGGATAAATACTATATTCTGAATTTTTATGTCACATTACTGGGAACTCTATGGTTGTATTTAATTAAAAGATTTCGATTAAATATCGAAGAAATGTAATTCTTGTGTTTGGACTTGTTTAAGAGGAAAGTGGTCTTCAGAATGGTGGTGGTTCTATATAATAATATAGAAAAGAAATTGTATCACTTAGAAGTTTAAACGTTACAAAGCAGTTTACTTTGAACCAGTAATTTGCATGGCATTGAATCGTTATGTGTATAAATATTTAAAAGAATTAATGTCGTCTTAAATCAACACTTTAAACCAGATTTTATCCTATACGTACATTTTGTTATATAAAATATCCACAAGTATGCATCACCACAAGTCGCAACAAATATTCTTGGTTCACATTTGTTTGATCAAGAATGAATAAATTGCATTCTCAATCAATCCCGTTTATATGCGTACACATATTTCGTACAGTATTGGCAAAAAGTGAATTCAACATTGAGGCTACCCTCCATTTTTAATTGATTCCTCTCCGATACACATTGCAATGACCACGATAGAAATTATACAGTCTAATCACAACGCACAATTAATAAATAATGTAGGACTAACAATACTGCAACAACATTATAGATTATCTTGCAAACGAAAGAATCGAAGAACAATTAGTCTAACCATTTTAACAATCGATGCCAGGAATTAATTAGCTAGGAAAAGGTTAATTCAATAACAGTTAGCATAATTGTATTAATTTTTGCTTAAGCGAGATTTAAAATCAATATTTTTCACTGAACGATTCTTAGAATCTACAAAGATTGTAATAAACAATATGTTAACGTATTAGGTTGGTGCGCATGAAATGTTTAATCTTAGAACGCTAATGAATTGAAGCCTTTTGACATAGTACTTTTTTATAGTCTGTAGCTTTATTATATACCATGTTAGAGCACAAATCTGACTTTTAAAATCCTATCTCTAGTTTTCATTTGGATATTTAATTTTAATTTTAGATATAATTTACTTCCATGTTAAGCAACGTGACTATTATGTATTCTTTTTTTATGAGTGGAAAAGTTAGCATATCGACATATAGCATTATATATGTTCTCCAACGTTACTGTCCAAAATCGGACATCTTTCGTATGCAACATCCTAATATTCACCAAACGGTTAATTAATCTCTGCACATCGGTTCTAGTATGTAAAACCGGTTTTTAAAAACGAAGAAAGCCCGGAGTGGACGTCGGAATACTTTTGCGGGGCAGTGTAATCGAAACGACCGCATCAGGTTGCTCGGTTATTTGCAAAGTATGCGGTGGTTTTCCGTGAATCCATCGATACTGCTCGCGAGGGCATCGTTCCCGCCGCTATAGACAGCAGCAATTGTTAAATTCTCGTGGTGTCTATTCGAAGAATTAGGGCCAGCGGCGACGCTGCACATGTGCGACACGAGGAAACGATTTGATGCTTTGGGAAGGGAAGTCTGCTCTCGTAGGAGGGCACCGTGCCAGGAAGCCGATATTGCTGCAGCCGACACCCTACAGGATACACCCGTGAAATACACCTCTGTTTTGGATCGGGTCAACAAGCCCCCGAATATTATCGATCCCATTTTCGACTCTCCTAAAATCCACCCACTTCCTCCGTGTTAGGTTATTGCACGTGCCCTGCCACTTTCTTTCCAACGGTCCTCGAGGACACGTGCTATCGCCCGAAATACTATTCGCAAACGATCGTAATAACCAGACATCGGATGTTTATGCAATTTCCAATTTTTATAGAAACATTTTAAGAAAGTGGAATGAAATAAAATTTTATTTTTAATGGGCACAGCCTTTGTAGATCCAAAGCAAATAAAAATCGTGTTAAATTCTCTCGAATTTTATATTATAGCATTTTTTTAACATTTCCATAAGCCATAAATGCATAAAGATCCTATGTCTAGTAATAACTTTATGTTGTTGTCAACGTACAGGGTTAGTCTGGAGGAAATTTTTGTTTTGTGTTGATATTTTGCATAAATACTTTCTGTGTTATTTGATCTGTACAATTTTTTCTTTTCAATCAAAATACATTTCGGTGAATACAGTTTTCCTTGCGAGAACGTGTTGATTAAAAATTCCACGAATATGCTGGTGAAAGTCCCATAAAAAATTCATGAAACGTAAAGAAGTTAGATAAAAATAAAGAAGAAGTAAAGAAAAAAGTTAGCGATAAATAAAGAAGTTAACATGGTCTCACACCGATACACCCAACCCGTATTATCCCTAGTAGCACAAAATATTGTATACACATTCATATAATATTAAAAAGAGATTCAATCTTTTTTTAATATTCAAATATACATACAATATTTATTTTATATTAAATAACAAATATTTCTTTTTAAATATTCAGGAAATACAGTCGAGTCGGAAAGTAAGTTAACGACTGGTATATGCAGGCAAATGAATATGACATGTCTTTAATCTTTAATAATGATAATATATGTTTTACTAACATATTTGTTCATTTCCTTACACCTCCTAAATAAAAACAATACAATAACTTGATTTTATTCATCATATTCATTGCCTACATATCACCAAATGTTAACTTACTTTCCGACTCGACTGTATGTATTTCATGTTACGAGAAAAATATTCTTTTCTAAATATTAAATGAATCTTTATTTCATATTAGAAGTAGAATATTTTTTCCTAATATACAAGTAATATTTAATATTAGATTTAATATTAAATATTTATAATATTTATTTAATATTAGAAATAGAATATTTTTTCCAAATACAGACAATACAGAAAATATTCCCTCAACAAACAGTGCGCAGAAAGTAATACATATTCATAGTTTGTAATTTTTGTTATATTTTCTTAAATTTGAAAATTTTATGGAATCTTTTTTAAATATTTACTTTATATTTTTTAAATATCTAATTTATATCCTCTGAATATTTAGCTTATATTTTTTAAACATTCAATTTATATTTCTTGTACATGTATACAATATTCAGATCCAATATTTTTCTCATATGAAAAAATGTGGCTTAAAAAATATTTTTCCAATATTTGAACAAAATATCTATCTAATATTTTTGTGCTACTAGGGATGTTACACACCTCGGCGACCGAGGCCTCTGGAGCTCCGCTGGTCTTTTCTACGTTCGGCGTGGATCAAAGAGTAGTATCTCCTGTACGATATATGTCTCTGGACAGACCCGTGTTGTGGACATATATCGAGAGTAGATACTATTAAGTTTACGAGATCCGTCGAAATGTCGAAATATTTCTCATTTACGAATATTGAGACAGATATTATAAATATTACGAAAAATGTACATAAAACGCTGAAAAATTAACTACGGGGGAATAATTTAGCAGATTTCGTATAAAATCCCGCAGTATTTTGATTTTATTTTCAAACAGAATGGCTTATCAGCCGATTATCATCGTTAACGTATGCATCAGATTGATGATAAACGATCGATAAATTGCCGTTACTTGGATTATCCTTATCCTCTTTTTATCGCAAAAAATTTAATAATAGTCACCTTTACTTTTATCGAACGATTTAATATTATGTAACAGTTTATTTGATTGTTCAAATACATCGTATGTAAATGTCAGTATACACTTTTCATGTAAATGTCAGTATACTCGCCGGACAATAGAAATCTGACTATTTATTTGCTGAAAATTACAGAGCGTTTGAAATGTCAGAACGTTTCGAAGCAAAATAAAAAATACACGTCTAATGTTAATAGAATTTCTTCATACTAACATAAATTTAACATAAATTTAATCAACGTAATTCAACGATTAACAGACTACATTTAATAAGAACAAGAACTTTTAAAAATGAATTTTCTCATTCCTAGGAGTGAATTATAAATTAGATAAAGAAACTACAATTACTTTTTGAAGCTTTTAATTTATTATGTTCGTTGTTGACAGTGCTACTTGTTTTATCACCGATAACCATGTGCAAAGGTGCGACATAAAAAGTTTATCTTTCAAATGTTTACCTGAAAGCCATATCATTTCAGAGACTACAAAATAATGTTAAGGCGTCAATCAATATCAGTTGTACGTGATAAACAAAGCGAAGCACATCTCCTGCAAAGTTAGTAGACAAAAGCGCTGCATACTTGTTTTAATTAGTAATCTATTCGAAAACAGTTTCGAATCAAAAACATTATTGACACATATCCCATATATGGGTCACAAAAGTTGAAAAAAAAGATCAAAAGTCTCAATACATCATACATGTTTGAAGACAACAAACTCTGTAAATAATATTAACTTAAAAGCCTCTTTAAAATTTCTAGAACAACACAATGTAGAAAAGTATGTAAAAAGTTTAAAGCAGTGGACATATTAGAAAGATTTAAGGACATCATTGGATTAGTGTTTCAGCTAATAAGATAATTAAAAGAAGAAAGAAATTTTTACTTGGCTCCTGTGTCTAAAGACCCACAGTCTAGGAATTAAGTGTACATAGAAATTGATTTGGTTCTTATAGTTTTGTTTACAGAAAAGTCATAAATTCTTCAATTCTTCAAATACTCGTCGCAACTGTGTTAATGGCCGTGCGTGTACTATTATCGAGAAATAATTAAGTTGTCTACTTGATCAGAATACAATATGAGGCCTTATGAATGTTAAATTTAATACTTTAGAATTCTAAAATGGCGGGAATATACTTCAGAAAATGGTTCGGTATATCAATGAAAAGATCCTGAATTGATTTCTACATATTTCTGAAGGAACTGACGATCTTTCGGTGGGATGATTTCTCGGATTGCAGGAAAATTCGAAAGGCATGTGGCATTTAGTTTTTCTGCTCATTGGCGCCGCGACAGCGGGAGAGTCAGGCCCCGAAATTGGATATCCAGAAGCGCCGATAGAATATTCACCTTTGCCACGAGAGGAAGATGTGCCCGTTCCTCTGCCTGGTATGCTTTATCCACGCGAAAGTGAATCCCGAGAGGTAATTTTTTTCCTTAATGTTGCGATCGCTTACCATTAACGCTAAACCTACCCCGCCGATCAAAATGACCGGTTCCTGATTTTTACAATTACTGAAGTTATAAAGATACTTTCGTAAGAAATGATTAAATAAAATATATTTAGTAGAGCATGTATTATAATACGAACCGCACAAAATCCAAATAAATTCAATCTCGTAATTTTTATAAGAAAACATCCCTAGTAGCACAAAAATATTAGATAGATATTTTTTTCGAATATTGGAAAAATATTTTTTGAGCCACACTTTTTCATATTAGATAAATATTAGATCTAATATTGTATACATGTTCAAGAAATATAAATTGAATGTTTAGAACATATAAGCTAAATATTCAGAGAATATAAAATAGATATTTAAAAAATATTTTACTTCGCATTATATTCTGGAACAATTATTTTTCCATGATAAACATAAAATGTTTCCTGCATACTTAAAAAAAATATTCTATTTCTAATATTACATAAATATTCACCTTATAATGAGAAAAAATATTTTTTTCATGATATTAAATAAATATTATCTGCATATTAGGAAAAAATATTCTATTTCTAATATTAAATAAACATTTGTTTTATAATGAGAAAAAAATGTTTTTTTCATGATATTAAATAAATATTATTTGTATATTACGAAAAAATATTCTACTTCTAATATGAAATAAAGATTTATTTAATATTTAGAAAAAAATATTTTTCTCGTAACATGAAATACATATTTCCTGAATATTTAAAAAGAAATATTTTTTACTTAATATAAAATAAATATTGTATGCGTATTCGAATATTAAAAAAAGATTGAATCTCTTTTTAATATTATATGAATGTGTATACAATATTTTGTGCTACTAGGGATGTATCAGTTAATTTTAAGGCTCGGTACGTTTAGCGTTAACATTAGAACTGCTGACGCCATCAGACTGACAGATTTCCGATTTTTTTTGCAATCAGTGAAATTATAGAAATGTCTTCTTGTTAAAATTTATTGTTATTATAGAGATCTTACTGTTTGTAAGATATTTCTTCAAGCGCTGATGGTAAAACAAAAATGGGCATTTTGTCCCCCCTTTACAAGAAATAATTTTTTCTGACCATTTTAATAATAAATTAATGATAAATGAGCATCTGTGACGTCTCGAGACATTTATTTATTAATTCCAAGAGAAATATTATGTTTGCTAAATTCTTCATTCATCGATTCAATTGAATTGAATTCGAGTTAACTTCTCTTAGGTGAAAACTTTGGACGGTCTATGGGATTTCACAGTTTCCCCATCGGACGATTCGCTCAAAGGCTACAAAGAGGCATGGTATGCGAGCGATTTGTCCAAGGTAAGGATAAACAAGTTTTATTAATTACTACTTACCACTTGCTATTAGTTCACTTATTTTTTAAGTTCATTGAAACAGCAAACAAGTTGTTTAAGGCTTGGGTAGTAAATGGGTATTTAAAAAGAATATAATAATGCAGCGAAATGTATTAATCATTTTTCCTACAAAAAACAGAATTTTGTACTCGACAAACATATTTCGATGTTAAGCTAACACACACCCAACCGTTCTCGTTCGTTCTAATCATTTATATTCGTAATTTTTTCTTTTATACTTGTACAAAATATATCGAATAAAATACCGTTCGATAACAACCTAGCTATAATTGGGTTCAGTTACTAGATACACCCTGTACATTTTGTCAAATATTACCCAGCAGTGGTTATACATTTTAGTGCCCTTATGAAAATGCATATTTCAAGAATCTTCTTGGTGCTTCACCTTCTTCTTAGTTTCGAGTCTATTAAGATCAACACATCGCTTCTTTAGGCAAGAAAAGTGATGCAAATGCCAGTACCATCGTCCTACAACGATATCACCACCTCGAGGGAACTTAGGGATCACATAGGCGCAGTATGGTATCAACGAACATTCTTCATGCCTTCTTCCTGGCGAGAACAAAGGGTTTTCGTTCGGTTTGGCTCGGTGAATTACCTTGCCCAAGTGGTAAGTATTTTATATTTTATTATATTATCACTAGACTGCGAATTTCATGCGTTTATGACAAGTAGGTAGGATTTTAAGTAGCAAAAATATTAGAAAAATTTAAACACACTATTAGATTATTTTCAATCTGATGAACGTAATAAGAAAAAAAAATAAATTTCTAAAAAAAGAAAATAATAAGAAAGAAAAATATAAATTCCATACGATTTCCTCGTTGTTTTCTGTACATTCCAGTGGGTAAATGGCGGGTTGGTAACCAACCATGAAATGGGACATCTTCCGTTCGAGGCTGAGATATCGTCCTATTTGATATTTGGCGGTAAAAATCGCATTACCGTCGCAGTGGACAACACGTTGTTGCAAACAAGCGTACCGCAAGGTAGAATTATCAACACCGCTGTCGACAATGGAACTGTACACGTACAAACCTACACATTCGATTTTTTCAATTACGCCGGCATCCACAGGCAAGTAAATATAAACAATATAAATATATAAACAAATATACAAATATATAAACTTTAGGTACAGGGTGTATAAAAAGGTTTGATTTTGGCAAGCGTAGGCGTATTCTACATCTTCGGATCGATGAAGATCTGTAAAAAAAAAGTTGCCGCAAAAGTGTCCTTGACCTTGAATTTCAAGGTCAAATTTTTTTTTATTGCATTGTATTCTACTCATCATGAGGATAAAAAGTGTCAAAGGAACCATGGGTCAAAACTTGACCGTTCTCATAAAAAATAATATTACAGTTATTACTAATAAAGTAAGCAGTTACTATTATTATTCATCTTCTATTTCTTCTTCTAAGCCAAAGAACCGATCCCAGCGAAACACGAGAAAACTCGTGAGCGGTCCTTAACAGATGAGACGCGAACACGAGAAAACTCTTGAGCGGTCCTTAACAGATGAGACGCGAACACGAGAAAACTCGTGAGCGGTCCTTAATGTGTTAAGCAATATTAATCAGAATGGATCGGTTCTTTGGCTTAGAAGAAGAAATAGAAGATGAACATCTTTCATGACTTGAAAGGTAATATTGATTGTGATCAATTACGTTAGTAATTGATAATAATAATAATAATAATAATAATAATAATAATAATAATAATAATAATAATAATAATAATAATAATAATAATAATAATAATAATAATAATAATAATAATAATAATAATAATAATAATAATAATAATAATAGTAACTGCTTACTTTATTAGTAATAACTGTAATATTATTTTTTATGAGAACGGTCAAGTTTTGACCCATGGTTCCTTTGACACTTTTTATCCTCATGATGAGTAGAATACAATGCAATAAAAAAAAATTTGACCTTGAAATTCAAGGTCAAGGACACTTTTGCGGCAACTTTTTTTTACAGATCTTCATCGATCCGAAGATGTAGAATACGCCTACGCTTGCCAAAATCAAACCTTTTTATACACCCTGTACATATAATATCAAAACAGTCTTAGGTACATATGATATCAAAGAATTTATAATTTTTTAAAAATTAATAGTAAGTAACTATTGGTTATTGATTATGATAAAAATTCTGTTCACAAAAATCTCACAGGAAAAATATTTTATTCGCCCTTAACTAGAACTTCGAAACTTTAGCTTTACTTTAAAAATGCCAAGATTCAATTAGATTATATTTGTATTTAATATTGTTCTCTATCTAAATAATAAATAGATTCATCTAAATTCACAAATAGTTATATTATCAATGGTTACACGTTAAATAATTATTAGCAGAGCGAGGTAGCATGGGTCCCACTAGTTCAGGAATAGAATTTTTTTAAACCGGACGCTAACTGTTTGTTAAATACTATTTGACCAACACCTCGGCAACATAACGGTCGCCCCGTTAACCCAGCTATTCGTCTGCCGAAAAATTCCTGTTCTCTGAACCGTCAAAATTCCTCGGTGACGAGTAGATTACTATCGATATTATTCTAGCGGACAAAAGTAAACCGCCGGCGGCACAAAGCAATCGGTTTTATCAGGGAAAGGATTCAGCCGGTTCCGGTTGTTATATTGCACCGTATCGGATGCGTATCGGACGCTAACACGGAAATTCTTGACTTGCAGGCCCGTTTTGCTACACACAAAGCCGCGTGTGTATATTGAAGATATCACGGTAAAAACAGGATTAATTGGTGATGTAGGTATCGTGAAATACGTCGTTCAACCGGCCGGTTTACAAGAGTACGAAATTCCGATCTGCAGAGTGAGCCTGCTCGATGCCGAAGACACTCCAGCTATAAAGGACTCGGTTTATGGATTCTCCGGCACGCTGAAAGTGCCATTCGCGAAACTCTGGTGGCCTAGGGGCATGAGCCCTAACCCGGGATACATGTACACGTTGGAGGTATAACAAATGTTTCATTGTTCAATGATAGCGGTATTCCCAGTTAGCCAAATGCTGTTTCGAGCAAATTTTCCGCAATATTTGTATCACATTTTGCGAGCAAAGGACTTGTTCATTTGATACGAAACTCTGCTTGGAGCATTTGGTTCCTATTTTTTAATGAATTTGCCACGAAAATTAGTCAACAAATTCCTAGACAAATTTGTAGACAAATTTTGGTGGCAAATTCATAACAAATTGTTTACTGGGTTGTTTCGTTCGTCACCTCTGCAGGCAATCAAAATGTACAAGTACAGTAATGTCTCGATATACGGTGGATCGAAAAAAATATTTGAAAATTAAATTTCCCATTTCCGAGAATCATTCCGTTGACAAAAATGGTGCAATACATCTGGACGAACAACGAGAACATACTAACGAAAATTACGCCGGATCAAACAACAGCAGATTATTACAGGCTGATGGGGCTTAATCATATAATATTCAAGGTTGAAACCGTGATAAGTACCTATTGCCATAATTCAATATGGCGTGTAATTATTTTAATACGTTTCTAAATTTCCTACTATGGACTCGCTATCCAAATTATATATCGTGGAATTGAAGATTGCTGACTGTGAGAATAATGATAACACTAGCACAAATTGCGTTTCCTATGAAAATTAGAAATTGTAAAACACTTGTTTTCCGAATACAAACAAAGTTCGCTTAATAATTAAATTTTGGTTATCGCTAGACTGCATGTACGACGAAAATGAGTAGAAGAAATTTAGTAGAAATAGATATCAATGTGTAAAGTGAAAATGTGTAAAGAGACACAGAAACTGTTATTTGTAATAAATAGCGAATTTAATTTGTTATTGCTGTTTCGGTCCTCAGATCTCCTTGACAGTGGCGAATGAGACCAAAGTCGATGTCTATAGATTACCGATTGGAATCAGATCGTTGATCTGGACCAACAGCAGCGTGCTCCTTAACGATAGACCCTTGTATATGCGGGGATTTGGCAGACACGAGGATTCAATCCTAAGAGGACGCGGTCTGGATTTAGTCACCGTAGCTAGGGATTACGAGTTGTTGCAATGGGTCGGTGCAAACGCCTACAGGACAAGTCACTATCCCTACAGCGACGAAGTACTCGACTTGGCTGATCGGTCAGTTCCCAGTTAGCCAAATGCTGTACTGGGTTTATTTTTCATTTTACCATGTCAACTATCAATTTATACAAAAGAAAAGTTATTAGACGAACGAAATGAAACGATTGTAGAACGAGAAAAAGCGAAACAAAATATTGTTACCAAATTTTTTTGCAACACAGTTTACACTTCTAGATTTATCCTCTAACGTTAATTACTAAACAAGTTTTTGTAATTTTGGTTATTCTGAAAAAAAAAAATTAGGAACCAGTTATTTTGTACATAAAGTGACCATAAAGCAATTACTTTATTGGGCTCATTGGTACAATAAAATTATATTTTTCCCCATATTAGTATAATTATTACTCTATTCATCATTTAAAGGTTGGGCTTCCTAATTATTGACGAGTGTCCTTCCGTGGACACTGAAAACTTCTCGCCGATTCTCCTTGCGCGCCATAAAGACTCGTTATCGGAGCTAATAAGGAGAGACAAGAACCGTCCTTCGGTGATCATGTGGTCAATCGCTAATGAACCCAGAACGCAATTACCTGAAGCCGGGGAGTATTTTAAACAAGTCGCTCATCACACGAAAGCACTCGATCCTACCAGGCCGATTACCATTGCCATGGCACGAGCAGTGCAGGTAACAGTTCATATTGCAATGATTTGCAATGAAGAACAAAATTGAACTTATGAAAAAATTTCTTTGAAGAATCATTATTTACGCATTTATGAAGACAATATTTATTAGAACTCAAGATTGCGGTTTTATATCTACTTCTGTTACCGTTGTTTATTAATTACAATTTTTTTTATTCCTGACTCGATTTTGCACCAAAGTACTAATAAGAAAAACGTAATTGATATTAGGTCAAATGAGACACAATGCAGACACAAAATAGTAATTCATTCTAATAGTCCTATTGTAATAGTCTTCCAGTAAATAAAGTGTTATGTAAAAATGATTAAATAAATATATTCAATTTATTCATAGGAAGATAAAGCAGGTGAATATCTTGATGTGATCAGCTTCAATCGTTATAATGCTTGGTACAATAACCCAGGACGTATTGATACGATTATAAACAGAGTTATAGGAGAAGCTGAAGCATGGCATAGGAAATATAATAAACCAGTGCTTATGTCTGAGTATGGTGCTGATACTATGAGTGGATTACACGAGGTAAATTATACAGTAATTGACACTAAACCCACCATTGTCAATACCTTGTAAATTTTTTATTTTAAAATTGTTGGAAATTATAAAGATGCTTCCATTGGAATTGATTAGATTACCTTTCTTTCTGCAAGCATGATTAAAATCACACGAAATCTAAATAAATCCAATCATGCTATTCCTATAAGGCAATACGTACCAGCTAGGTATGCGCTTGATAGGTTTAGCGTTAAAGAACTCTCTCTCTCTCTAAATCGTTAATTTCCGTAAACACTAATCACATCTAAAATCTAAAATGCAAAATATTAATTATTTAAAATCCATGGACTAGAGTGTCTTCCGTCATTACTAAATTCAAATGTTTCAGCTTCCTGAGTATGTATGGAGTGAGGAATACCAAAAAGAAATATTTTCGAAACATTTTGAAGCCTTCGACCAGTTAAGAAGCGAAGGCTTTTTCATTGGCGAGTTCATTTGGAATTTCGCTGACTTCCGAACGGCTCAATGTGAGTGAATAATTTAAGAAAATCCAAGAAACAATCGTTTAATAATTAATATCTATTTTTAAATTTTTTATTTAGCATACATAAGAGTGGGTGGTAATAAGAAGGGAATATTTACAAGAGAAAGACAACCAAAAATGGCAGCGTTTCATGTCAGAAAAAGATATCACCTCCTTCAAAAGGAACTTGATGGAACTGAAGTACCGAATGATCTCGAAAATTATATTACATTCCGTCATTCTCTACACTCTGAGCTTTAGAAATAAATTTCGAACGCTGCAGAACTTGTGTTAACGAATTTTGAAAGTACATATTTTTTTGTTTGTAGATACATAAATGTTGTACAAAAATTATTTGCTTATTTACTGTTTTTTTTATTATTTACTATTTTTTAGGAATTTTATTATTTTCAATAATTGAAATAATACCACTTTCTTAAATGGCCGACATTATAATTACTGTAAGTACGAACTTTTATGTTCGAGGACTGCCCCAAAAGTACAGAATTTATAATAAATATTTTACAAATTCTAAGAAACCGACATTTATTTACGTCTACTTCCTTTTATAATCCTTAAATTAAGTTTTGAATAGTTGAGTATGTATGATAGAAAATATATTCTGCTACAAAAAGAAGTTTACATAATATACATAATATACATAGTATACATAATTACCACATCACAGAACTTGATATAGTTATGTTAGCTGGGTTGATCATTTTCTGGTAGTTCCACAACCTTTAAACACGCATCTGCCATTTCGACAAATATTGGTTCAGTCATGGCTAAAGCAATAGCCTTTGTAGGATGTTCATCAACCAGAATTGCACGCATAATATCACGTACATGTGGATTTCTTAAAACATTTTTTATTTCTTTGCTATAACGTAACTGTTCTAATTTTTCAATAGGCACAGTATCTTCTGTAGGAAAGTCATACTTTTTGCCATTTGTTTTCTGATCACCAATAGACTCATTTTGCTGTTGTTTTGGTTGACAATTACTAGCTTTATGTACTTTACAGCAGGCTGCAGAGCAACTAACAGGAACAAAACAAAAGAGATTATAAATTTTTGTATATTGATTAACTAAGATTATAAAATATAATTCATTATTTAATAAATATCAGTATGCTGTAAATCAAAAGAGTCAATGTATTGCTAATAGAATAAAAACCAAATTTTTATTCTACTCTATTAGTACAAAGAGAATTATTAAATATTTGAATTCAAAGTTCCAGTTAGTTTATATAGACTATACATATGTAGTACCAGAATATTATGATCAAAAATATGTTTATAAATAAAATCATTAGATCGTCTTTTATATAGAAAAAAAGTATAGTGACCAGTTTCTAAATGGATCTGATAAATGTAAAAAATAATAATATAGTAACGTGTGTATAAAATTCTGTCATTAATGTAGTAAACATAACCCTCATTATACTCACTATAATCTCTGTATACTTACTATGGCACTTTACACGTAGGACACTTGTATGAACATGCTTCTTTGCAGATACAACAAACTTTTTCCATATTGGTTAATTTTATTATAATAATTTTGTTATATTATATTTCTGCAGCCGCTCATATTTGTGTACACATAACAACAATTCAGATAAACACGTTTTCATCTGTGTACAATGTAAAGCGTGTATGAAGTATCACATGTGGTTATTCTTTTTTATAATATAATTATTCTATAAGCTAATATGAGATAAAAATAAAAAATGACAAAGTTACGGTTTCGGTTACGTTTAAAAGTTATTAACAATAACCTAAATCTGTTCAATCCATTTTTGCATCATTGTGTGGTGGAATCAGGAAACTAATCGTTATACCAGTTCAACTCTATTGGACACGAATGGGTATCTACTAGATACGTATAGATGGTAAATAGATACATAGTAGCGAAGACTGTTGAAAATAACTAAATTTTCCATCACTATTATATAATGAGTAGTGGTGTGTTAGAGTGGAAAAAAGAATCTTACTCAAGCATTATGTAGTATTGACAGATTCCAATTATTACAATATGTAAATTGAAATCAGCTGAAATCACGATTTCATCACTTTTGATTTGCATTTTATTTTAAATTGTAGAACCATCTCTAAAACGTTTGATTGATATAGTCGAATATCCTGAATATTATAATTATTATAAAGATGTTTTACAATAATTTTAAGAAATGTTATTTCCATTTACAGTATATAAAACAAATTTGAAATAGTATATACAATACAAATATTATAATTGTTGTAATTATTACTAAATACATTTACATTATGTACACATTGTTTCATGGTATATAATTTACAAGTAATTCGTTATTGTCAATTCATTATTGTAGACGTACAGTTGAAGTATATAGCTGAATGTAACGAACATGTTGCATCATTAATTATTATACAATATACATCCTCACTAGAAAACGGTTGTCTGCTATTTAATGCAAAATTCGTATTAATAATTCCTGCAGTTTCATACTCAATATATATTTGTATAATGCGCCTGAAATAATTTAGTATGCAGAGAGGTTCAGATTGAATTTACAAAACTGAAGTATGTGTTGTGAGCAATTTCATGTAACTGTTTGAGTTTACTGAAAGCTTCATATATGGGCAACGGAACTTTGAAGTTTTGACGTTATTGTCGTAAAATACCGTCATGTTATTAACAAGGTACTACAGAAATTATTTCTAATGATATTATGACAAGAATCCTTTTCAAAAAGATTTTATTCTATCTGTTTGTTTTCACATATGTGCCTACAACGAATTTGTAGCATAACCTTCAATTTTCGAGATTCTTTCCAAACATAATCCTAGCGTATCAAAACATGCATTTTTTATTTCTTTACAGAACAAGTATTCAGTAATCATTACAATTCATTTAAACATGTATTGTAATCAATTGTATACACTGCCAAGTTTGCAGGCCTAGTAACATTTATTAATTGTCCACTGAATCATGGCTCTACGTCGAAAGAAAAACTTGAAACTGCAAGTCTCTGAAGGGACTCCTATGCCTGTGTATGTATTGTTATTGGAATATTGAACTATTCACCTATTGATAATGCTCTTTTTCATATTACAGCATTTTTATACTAGTCTTTCATAGTCCTCTATTAAGATTCTAGCTTCAATTTTATTTTGGCTATTATGTATTTTGATTAATGATATAATTGCTAATAATGTTATAATAATACACAAATACAATATTAATATAAAGTACAAGTGCTAGAATTAAGGCATATAAAAACATTTAGCCTCCAAGGAGTTAATAGCAATATATAAATGCCTATAAGATTAAAAAATGTATATATATGTAAAAAGAATATTTTGCTTATATAAACCAAAATTTGTTGAATGATTTAAATTTTAATTAGTTTTAATATACTTATATTATAGTACTCCACCAAGAAATCTAGATAAGAGAACTACAATAACAATTGGAGAAAGTACATTTGTAGTAGAAGCAGATGATTTAGAAACTATCTGTATTCTGGGACGTGGAGCATATGGCATTGTGGATAAAGTACGACACAAACAAAGTGGCACCATTATGGCGGTTAAGGTATTACATATACTATCACTGACCAATTTAACAATTTTAATAATATCTGCAATGAACGCATTTATTAATTTTATAGAGAATAACAGCAACAGTTAACACACAGGAACAAAAACGATTACTTATGGATTTAGATATTTCTATGCGTAGCTCAGCATGTCCATATACAGTGCAATTTTATGGAGCACTATTTAGAGAAGGTGATGTTTGGATTTGTATGGAGGTTATGGATATGAGCCTTGATAAATTTTATACAAAAGTATATAAACATGACCGTGCCATTCCTGAGGATATCTTAGGAAAAATTGCTTTTGCAGTAAGGAAACATTGAATAATTATAATCAAAACTGTATATTTACCATCTTATTAATTGCCATTCTAACTTTAGCTAATTTTTACAGGTAGTCAGTGCATTGCATTACTTATATTCACAGTTACGAGTGATTCATAGAGATGTAAAACCTAGTAATATTTTAATTAACCGGAAAGGAGAAGTAAAAATCTGTGACTTTGGGATTTCCGGTTATCTTGTAGATTCTGTTGCTAAAACAATTGATGCTGGTTGTAAACCATACATGGCTGTACGTAAATTTCGCATGTATAATATAAGCATTTGTTCTTATCTATTCAATAAATTCTCCATCATATCCTTTTTTTCAGCCAGAAAGGATAGACCCGTCGGGTAACCCTTCACAATATGACATCAGATCTGATGTTTGGTCATTAGGTATATCTCTTGTTGAATTAGCAACAGGAAAGTTTCCTTATGAATCTTGGGGTACACCTTTCGAGCAACTGAAACAAGTTGTAAAGGATGAAGCTCCAAAATTACCAGCCGAAAAATTTTCTGCTAGTTTTGAAGAAGTTATTGATAAATGGTAAGCAAGATTGTTTTGAATGTAATGTATGCAATGTTTTGTATGCAACTTTGTTGATTGACATTGTTTACAGTTTAATGAAGGATTATACGCGCCGTCCGAATTACAATCAGTTACTGGAGCTTAATTTTATCACAGAACATGCTACAAAAGACACAAATGTCGCTGAATTTGTTGGAGAAATTTTAGACTTACCTGAAGATGAACAGCCTCTGTAGCATACAACTATTTTTGACATGATGTACCACATGACCTGCAATGTAACTTCGTATTGTGTTTCGAAGTTATTTAATCGATTTTCTATATCCAGTTTTATGAATCGTATCGTTCCTTTGTCCGAACGACCTATGTGAATTAAAATTTAATGTTAAAAGAGAATATTATGTAGAACTTCTGTGTAAAAAATAATTCCATCGAAAGTTCAATTTTTTTTTTTATTCGAACAATATAAAATTTCTACATGGTTGTTCATATTCATCCTCCTGGGACTAATAGATATTCTACAATAAAGAGATACAAATGTGTAAATATATACAAATATTTTCTACGTGATATAACAATAGTTTGTCACTGTAGCAATATAGGAAAGTTCAAATTAAAAAATTTACATGATCATTGCGTAGTACTGTACAAGTTGATGTATTCGTTAGCAAAACATAATTATGCAGTAATGCACCTGTAATAAAAAAATTATACTCTACAGTAGCGATATTAATACAAATATAGTACGTGCAATCAACAATAATGTTCACACTTAAAATATGTATTATGAAATTGTAAAAAACATGTAGTGTCTTACAAAAATTGTAACAGGAGGACTGCAAAACTAATTACGTATTTCTTTTATACATAAGGTAGTTATGTAATGAAGGTAAATTACCAATAAATGTAATTATAAAACGTATCATATGTTTAAATAATAAGTAAGTAGTAATCAACTTCTTATTTTAAGAATTGTGTAATTAGTAGAATATTCATGAATTAGTATATTGTTTATTAATTGATCTACATATAGTGTAGGACCATAATCAATCAATACGTATTTTTATTAATATCTCATTGCAATTAATAGCAGTAAGTCAATTATTTATTATTATGTTGAAGAAGTTTCATTTTCAAGTCACTTTTTCCACAGGGTTCTTAGCTGATATTTTTTATTCGTAGTCTATTATTTTTCAGTGTGAGGTTTTATTAAAAGTACGCAATAACATTGAAAGGATTAAATATTTTATTCTTAATGTATACATTGATGAACATTGGTTAAAAAAAGTACTACAATTATCAACAGTTTACATGATATTTTATTTTGATGAAAGGGATCTATAATATATTTACATGTTGCACTTGGTTCCAATCGTATGTTCAGCTATACAGAACATTGAATTCTGTTTTTTTGTCATTTTGCAACCTACTGTATGTACAATACAGAAATCAAATAATCAGATGAAATGTGTATGTTTGAAAAAGATGTCTTTTTCTTACAATTATTTTATAACATAATATGTTACATTAAAATAATAAAATGTAAAAACAAATGTACAATATGACAAATTCAAATGCATTATATGTATTATTTTATAAATTTTAGGCAGTAACTGGTGGCATTAAAACCATTCCTTTACATTCGAGTGCAATTTTTACACCCAATAGGAAAAATCCAATACTCTTACATACCGACCTGAAAAAAGATGATGTTTTAAAATTTTGTCTTTATTCGCAATAAATTATTAGATTGTTAGTTACTAAAGAAGATATTTCAAATTATGAAACGGATTACTTTCAAACTTTGATTGAAAGGTTATAAATGCTAATATGAGATTCGTATAAAATTAAAATTGTGAAATGTACCATTTATAAGGATCGTGATAAACTTCCTTTAAAAACCTTACACCAGATGCCATTGTGATAAGTTATAATTAAAACTTAACAATAAATACTTTCAGTTGTTTCAATTGTTTCTGCTTTTGTAGTGGTTGAAGCAGCCGCACTATTGAAGGAACATAACCTTCAAAGCATACAGTATTTGCATTGTATAGAGGCGGAACTTCCATAGAAATTTTCTATATACGTGTTCCTAAACTAACAAGGGGAGGACGCGCTCGACGGGAAACGGATTTTCTTGGAACTGATATTATTTGAAGATCTCGTGTCCAAGTTTAATTTTGCCAAGGAGTAGAACACGCGTCTCAAGTTTTTCCGAGAAAATTGCATTTGAAATTCGGCTTTTTCGTTTTCCGAAACCGAGTGGCCGAGAACGTAGCGGCGAGAATCGTGTCCCGCTTTTGATATTTTTTTTCTTTTTAATTGATACCTACCTCAATTTTAAGCCTAAAATAACAGTTATTTTTATTTTTTAAATAGAAAATAATATAACAATAATGTATGATATAAGTCTACAATATAAATGTTGTATTTTGTATAATTTTAGAATACACATAAGTACGTAAATTCTATTACGAACGAACTTGTTACATATGGTAATCGATTGTATAATGTATGCAAAATATATTGTCAAGGCCGTTACACGTTAATGCATGAAATCGAGATATCGTTTAATAAAATTAATCCGACCGTTTACTACCTTCATTCGGAATTTTCCTAACTTTCTGCTGCAGCAATGCCGCGCGTTTGTTTGTATTATTTATGTACGATTCGATGGTATATATATATATATGCGTGTAAAATAACATTTTAAAATAATATAAAAAGTAATATTATACTATATACGTATATTGACTATATTATGAAAACATTGAGATAGTGTAAAAATCTATTCCCGACAGATTAGTTGTTGTACTTATGCATGAACTTCGAACAAAATACATTTATTTAGTTTTAATAAACTGTTTACATTTGTTGGCGCCCTTCTTACAATTATATTAGAAACATCGCAGTAAATAGCATGTTGAAACGAATAAAACTTGATCAATTTGTAAGATCACGATACATTGCTATATGTATGTACTTTACAATGATTTTGCGACTAATACGACAAATTGAAGAAACATTTGATCATTGATAGCCGTAAATTATAACTTCTGTCATGTAGTACATTACCAATGTACTGAAGCTATAAGAAACATCCTGCCATTTCTAATCGTTAATTAATTACAGTGTTTATTATAGTTACACATATTCAATACACATAATTGCTACAAAACGGGTTGTGATCTTTAAATCAACAGAAATTTTTGTCAGCTATTCATATGATAATTTTAGTACAGTCAAAAATACATTGTTATGTATTCTTCTGTTCATTCGTTATAAACTAAAGATTCGACTATACCAGTGCAAATAATGGGAATAATTTGCGCAAGCGGGCGCGAACAAAAAATATTTCGAATCAACGTAAATAAGTGTTGCACATCGTTCTACATATGTTCGTATAAATTATTCAACAATTTTCTATTTCTCGCATCTTCTTCCTCTTTAATATATACTTTTCATATAATATCGTATAATAAAGTAAATAGTCTGCAGTATCATCTATGATTTAAATGAAATTTGTTATAAGTTAGATGTAATTGTTGCACAGAAATTTCTGAGGGAATTGTACAAAATTAAAATTAGTAATCTTTACCCACAAATTTGTCTACACGATACATTTTCCATACCTGACTCATTACAGAGTTTATCTTGATAAGTAATAGTCAACTATAATATATTTATTAAACATCAAAATTCGAATTCTTGTAAGTAAATGCACATGTTTTTAAAAATTTTCGATACATTTGTTTAGGGTGTTTGTTAAATCGTGTTTTGTTTGAAATTGTAATAGTGTCTAATACACTGCAATGAAAACCTTTTCAATTTGAAACATGTATGCGCATACTCGTAGTAATCCGCACTTTGATATATTTATTCAAAGTAACATATGCAAATTTTAACTTGATAATTCATTATTCTTTATGATTTACATTACATTGTTGATTAAGGTATAAAGCTTGGAATTTATATTAGCATCGGGGGTATAATATTTACGTAATGTAGAAGCATTGCTGAAGTCAACAGTGGCGGAAAATAAGTCGGAGGTGAAAAACATGTTTGTGTATGTGTATGCCTGTGTACTTGCGTGTCCTGCTAGGTAAAGAAAATGTCAAGATTGGACAATCAATCTGAACTCTAACTCGATGAACTGCTATCACTGGTGCTACTACTACTTGAAGATGATGTCGACGATGCATAGTCCGATTCGTTTGCTGCCCTAAGAACAAAGAAACACATTTACATAGAACCTTGTATCTTTTCTAACAAGATTTCAGGTGTAGAAGAATGTATAACATAATATAACACAATATAATATAATATTATATGCTATAATATCATATAATATAATGTATTCATGAATTGTGACATTTTAAAAGTGAGACATTTCGTTATCTGAAATATTCATCGTTACTTTGAAGTCAATATACAAACATTATGTTTAACAAGGCACGTCAGTGTACCTAAAACGAGTAGCTAGACTAGGTCTAACAATATCCGGAGTTGCTTCCACAGTGTTTTGGTCTCCTAAGTTTTGCCTACAAATTGGGCAAGTTCCATGCTAAAAGAACACAAAACGAACGATTACGAAAACTGTGTAAGCATATTCAATACCATGGGAAGAAGAATTTCTTTTGATTATTTCCTTTTTAACTTACCAGCTCTAACCAAGGTAAAATACATGGTGCGTGATATAGATGCTGACATGGAAGTTGTTTTACTGGTTCTGAAAGCTTGAAGTCCTCCCAGCAAACGGAACATTGCATTTTACTATCTGTGCAGAGAGAACATATTTAATTAAAAACGTCAATCAACGTTTTCCAAATTTCGTACTTACCGACTTCACTTTGGGATACGGTCGTGGTTGGTATTTCATCTATTTGTTTCTTCGGTAAAGGCGGTGGACCAGCAGTTCCATCCATTTGATTTAACACATGCGTTACAACTGCGTCGAAACCAGCCTGACCCCAAATATAATCTTGAGGATTTGCATAGACCAGTCTAATATTGAATTTTCATTAGTTTATCTTCTCTTAATAATATACTAGATATCGAGTGAACAACAAGCAATGAAATATATCCTGGATAATGAAGCTTCCTAGTTCTCCATTTATCAATATTCTTAATGTATGTATTTGTTATCTGTGTTATAATGTTGCAATGAACACATGATGGGCAATAAATGTATTAGTGAACTAGAAGTAACACAATATTTTCCTGCTAATTAACGCACTTACAAGAATAATTGAATGTTTATTCCTGTTTCACATTTCTTTGTTAATGTAATGGAAATTATTTGAACAATGAATGATTAAATGATTTGATCTAATGATTTTTTGAAAAAGAAGAAGGTAGAAATCCTACAAATATTGAACAATACATTTTTGTAATAATATTAAAAAATGGCCAGAGAAATATGTACTCACTTACTAACATGTATTAAATATCGACTTTTCATATGAAAGAAAATAAATTTTTGTGGCAAGTACATTTCGTTTAAACACGATAAGTTCCCATTTCGTGTAAGGAAGAAAGAGATATAAGACTACTTTTGAGTTCACTCAGGATTAATCTTTTTAACGTAATCTATATAATGATATGCATATGCTCCAATAGTGAGTTATATTACAGAAATACCACAAGCAAAACATGAAAATTTAATGTTTTACATACACAGGTGGTTGATTATCTTGCGTTACATGATAACCCAGACTCGCTTCCGAGAGAGCACCTAGAAAATCTTGTAGGAAAATCTGCAGGGACATAGAGTCAGCTTGTGTTCCACGATCGCTGTTTAATATAAGAAAAATTATTTAACTTTTTATCTGTTTGTTGACTTTTGTATTATCTTAGTAGGCATAAATGATGTGTAAACAAATTCAATGACATTTAAAAACGTTATTTACTTTGAAAATAATAATTACACGTGCCTTTGAATAAAAATCAATTCATAAATCTGTATGTTTCAGAGTTTCCCAGTAATTAAATACAACTTACCCGTATGATTGACGATTGTCCCGAATATTTAAATAATTAACATTATTTAAATTTACTGGTACATTATTTCTGTTAGATGTACTTGATGTTTGTCCCCTAACAGATACTCCTAGCATGTCTAAAACATCACGTTCTATCCACTATACAAACAACAATCGATCAATATTAGGATTATGAACCACACTGTAAAGTAGTACACTAAAAGAACAAATACAATTAAGAGATTTGAAATTCATGTTTACATTATTTAGCAGCTGATAATCGTGGTCGCTTATATCGTCGTTGACAAGATCCATGCCTGTGCAATTCTCGTCGTTACCACTTTGTAATTCTTCTATGAAACCACTTGCACATCGTGGACATGTATAGTCCTGAAACAGAATTGCATATCTATTGTGCTGTCGTGTAAATACATCTGTATATTTTGGCTGAAAATAGTCTTCACAGAAAGGTTTAATGCGAACGTTTCCTTCACAAATAACAATTACGTTCGACAGTTACAATATTTTTACAAAATATAAATATCAAGAACAAGTTGATAAATTGTCCGGGAATAACAAAACAGATCGTTATGATAGTAAAACCGATTGCATATTTGGAATGAGATGTGGAAAGAATTGCTTGCATGTTATCGAATGACAGATCGAGAGAAAATATATTCTTAGTTGGAACGAGGAGCGCATCCAATTGATAACTTACGAAATAAGAAATATACGAATATACTTACGGGTAGTAAATCTTCGATTTCAACGCTGCATTTGTGACAGAAAAATCGGGACCTTGGTGTCCCGTCTACAACGGCTTCCGCCATACTTTATGTATCCTCTTTGTTCTCCTTACCTATTTCTGACTATTATCGCGAATTACGGTGTTCCGTCACAACTGTTCGTGCTGGTACTTGATTGCGTTTAAGCAAATGTCGAATCTGAACTGGAAAACTACTGATTTTAGATGATACCTTCGTACATATAACACGAGATGGCGTCCGATTAAATTTGTCGATTGCGTATCAACACCTCGTTGTTGCATTCAACTACAATTCTTTCAAATCATTTTCTCTCTTTTATCGGTGATTAAAATTTCTTTCTCCATTCGGCTACGTATTACCCGTCGTATTATTTTCTTTCTGTTCTTTTTTGCCTGTAAACTGTAACCGTAATATCGTCTCTGCGAAATCGTATTTCACACACGGAAATATTTTTCAGGTAAAAATTTTTTGGCAAAAATTGTCAAATTAACAAGAACACGTATGTATGTATGTGTTTTTTGTTAACTCATGTTAGAAGCATTTTATCTTTCATGATACGAAAAGTATCGAATCGGTAAAGTTGTTTTTTTTTTTTATTGATTCTCACATGTATTTACGCATATTGTAAATTCTAAATATATCTTAACGAAAACCGCGTTTAATAGGTTAGGTTTGGACACTCGTTTTTCTCAGTTACTTACCAAATATGTAGGAAGGGACCCTAGTTAAGTTGCGGCTTCTGATTGGCAGAATGAAATAACGCATGTTGAAAAACCAATTGAAAGTCGTGTCCCGACAGGGAATATCAACTGCATCGTAAGTACATAGGTATATGTAAGTATTTACCTAATTATTTTTTTGTATAATAAAGGAAAAGGAAAAAAACCAGGAACACAAATTAGACAGGACTCGTATTCCGTAAATAAATACGCAGGTATTTGTACATTATATATATATTTTTTTTCTTGAAGAAAAATAAACACACATTACGACATTAGAAATCTCACGGATTTTATCATTTCTTCTTCTACTTCTTCAAGAAGAAAATTTATAAAAGCAAAAGATGAATGTATACAACTACACTATACTTGGCATATATGTACATGTATGTGTAAATACATGAGCATTATGTAAGATATTTTCTGTAGTTATTTATAGGACATACGTATGTATATTATTCGTACTTACATTCACTGTCGCCTGACCGGGGAAATTGAGGGGAATGCAGTTACCCTCTCTCTGACATTACCGAATTAGTTACGTGACACTGTGACACATACACGACAGAGACAGAACGCGTCACGTGAGCGGACCGTGGGGATGCTCGCCATTAGACCATATGGTAAAATGGGAAAATAGTGTCCTAGAAGGGGAAGGGTACAATGGGAAAAACAATGCCAGAAGCCGGCATGGATTTGACCTTGATCGTCACACTATGTTCCTGCGAACGGTCGGTAGCTAAAGCTGATTGTGGAATGGTGAAAATTTTCCGTGTCAAACTACATCCCACACGACGTATCGGTGAAAAAGAATATATGAAATGCCGACTGAGAATGGTGAGAAGATTGAACAGTAGCGGAGGAGAACAAAGAAAATTGAGATAGAAGGCTAGTAACTAGACATGGTTGCCACATTTTATCCTTCACCTCACTGTTGCCATGTCATCAAATCCGCAAATGTACAAGCAGAGAGGAAATGAGAGTGCATCAACTTTTTAGCCTGGACCAGAACCTGCATTATTTGGAATCCGCAGCAAATGATGCAAGTTCTGGTCCAGGCTAAAAATGAGACTAGGGTACCGACGAGGTACTGTCAGAGACCTCTCTGCCTGTATTATCGACCTGCATTACCGATCGTATTCTATCGCAACGTATAGTGTTTGCCGGGAAGTGGCGCTGGCAGGCGGAACCGCGAAATGGTGTTTTTTTATAGCCTTATTACATATTAAATAAGTAAGTAATCAATTAAAAATGCACACCACCGTCTTTGTACCTGTCTTTGCTATGTCTGTTCAGAGCTATCTTTTCGATACGAACATTAAATCTCTCAATATTAAGAAAATCTCGCAGCGGCAGCCATCTTGTGACGTCACACTTGTTTCGGAAGGCTCGTGACAGCCAGTTTCCTGCCGAATATTACAAATTACTCCACGATGAGGTAGAAATACGCATTTTGGAGTCTGAACGGACATAGATTGGACTTTTAGGAAACACAATTGACCACTTCTAAACTACTCATTGCGATATTGAAGCGTCAGTTTGTCAATACTTTAACCTTTGCAAGTATATATGGGTTTCATCTATGGTGTGTGGGGTTACACAGTCTCCAAGTCAACAAGCCGGCCCGGGACACTACTTGACACTACTTACATTACCTAAATACACGAATTTCGTTTTTATCGTACGCATGCGCATGACACCTGGTGTATGGTATAAGTACCTATATATGTATAGGTTCGGAAGCAGGTACTTAGCTAAATAGTCAGATAATACATATGCAACAATTGTGTTTGAAAAGGGTAATTCATGCGTTTGGGCGAGTACACTACAAACTACAAGCTCGTTCAAACGATTCCGTATGCTTACTTTTGTATGCATTTACATGATGCGCGTGTACGCGTGTATGTTGAACGCACATTTCTAATTTTTATCTTTGATATGTGCATAGGACTGGGTGTTGGCTACCATTCTGCAGCGGCGAAATCCTATTTGATGGAGTTGTTTACGGCAACAAAAATTAAATTAAATGTGCACGTAATGATAAAAATGCACAAAACAATGATGTTCAAATTACAGTTGTTCCGACTTCAAAATATTTTCAAGATTTTAATACTATTACACGATTATACAATCGAACAAAGATAAATCGAAAGTTCGTTATTCGTTTCTCTTCAGACAAACATTTACTATTAGTTTATGGAAGGTACTGATTTATTACAATCGAATAAAAGTCTATCGATCGACATAAATTTCCTAGGACGCTTAATGTTATATCGTAATATTTTACTTACTCAAGTAAGCGCAATAATGATTCCTTTCTAAAACTACTCAGTTAAATATATTACAATGCTACAGATCACTAGACGATCGGTAACGTATTTAAATCTTTTGTACCTTTCGAACTACAAGAATTTCAAACGTTTTCTCAAATTTCTTTCGAGCTGAGTTTGTTAATTGTACCACTTTTCTTTAGATAATTTTTACATATTGTAGAAAGAGATATCTTATATAATGAACACATTTCTGTGAGAAATGGCGTATAGTCCAGCTTATTGAACACATAAAATGCATCGATTTGAATAGGAAGAGATTCCAGTTTTGTCAGAATCCGCTTACACAATTAATATGTGTGGTATGTATGCATCTGTGTGTGTGTATGTATGTATATGTACATATCACTTTTGCTTCCATTTCTGATGCGTTTTCCTCAAATAAAAATTTGAATCAGTGTTCTGCTTTTTTTCGGTTTTAGAACTTCGTATATATTTGCAAACCATCATTTTCTGGATATATTTGGTCGATATCTGTCACATTATCGCTACCTTCTTTCGTCGTGAGCTATGTGTAAAAAATCAATTCTAGTTATAGGATTAAAAAAATTATTATTAATTTTTAAGAGATTACTCTTTCTTATAATATGATTGATAACATAGATTGTGAAAGAACGATACAAGTGACCGAAAATTAAATTGAATAACTGCTGATGCGGACAATCATTTAACGTCTATCGTTGGTCGGATGTATATGTAGATCGTATTGACATTCACATTTGAATAAGATTTCTTTGTAAGTTTATATTAATGCACACGTATGTCTGTATATGTATATGTATCGCTTTATAAAGTCAGAAACATATTAAGACAGGTAATTAAACAACATCAGAGACCTTACCGAGGAATTTTTACGAATTACATAGATGTATTTTCAGTTTTAATTTGAAAATATTCATATAGATTCTATCGCATCGATTTTCTTAGGTAGTCGTAATTAAGACCAAATCACGTACGGATTACGATAACACGTTATGTTTTATTGTTAACAGGGTACCAACACTTTGGATACTTTTCTCACTGTTAGATTGAAATAATGGTAATTCTTTAAGTACTGTTGATGTATGTTATACAATTTTGGGACATTATACGAGTATAATAGGTCCATGGTAATCGTAATTACACGATGAAATAATCGTACGATAAGAGATTATTTGTAAAACGTTACGCATTTTGTTTCCTCTTTGGTATTGTTAATATTGTGTGGTTTCATTTTGCTGATAAATATTCCGATGAAACATCAAATCTCATCTACGTGTATTACGATGCTGTCGATGCTTTTCATTTATTGATATTTATTATAGTATGAAACAGTAGAATACCGATTGTCAATGGTTCAAATATTTACGAGTGTTCCGAGAAGATTCATTTCTTTTTTAAATAAAGAATTTGTAGGTACAGTTGTCTCGTGTCTATTCAAGTCTATTCGTGTCGTTCGATCGTTTAGTCTATTGTGGCTATTCGTTTTACAAGCATTGTCATCGATTGAAAGTTTCTAACAAATTCAATTGTACTCGTTGAAAATAAATAATTATCGAACATTATCTTATCTTATTTACAATCCATAAAACCAACGGTAATATTAATGACTAGCGTGTTATCATAACACACTGACAATGAGATGTCCGAAAAATATAAATCGCAATATACATTTTTCGTAATGTAGAAAAAAATATCAGTGATTTTACAGATATCTGCAATCTCACTATGATTTACAAGCAATTATACATTCCCAACGCAACGTTTCGATCGCCAATTCAAATAGTTCAAGCAAGTACTTCTGTACGTATACATACGAGTACGATCGTATGAATCGGTAGATGAAATGTATACTGCGATCAACATGAACCACAGGTGTTATCGGTACCGGCATCTGGTCAAATTTGTCGTACATATACATAGAGTATAGACTATAGACCTTGTAGGAGTGTATGTATTATACGTTCTGTGGTTTTTCTATCATCTCAATTCTGACACGACAATGAAGGAAGACTGTCCGGTGTATCGCATAATGTTAAAAACAGAAAAAGAAAATAAATTAAAGAACCGTAGTCTTTGGATGCTTCTACAAAGCATAATTTCACCTCGGTTCGTACAAAAATCTTTCATAATTAGTAAACATAATTAGTGAGATTCTTAAATTCTATTAATCCAATAACTAGACATCGGAATTATTATACATATTTATGATTATGTGATCTAAGAAATTATATCTTTCTTTTACGTCCAACACAGCTTAACGGCCTGTAATTATGAATGGTAGACTGTAAACAGTTTGTTCACTGCACATGCACAGCAAATACTAAAAGTATGTAAGTATTATCGGATGATCCTAAAACGAATATAATTTTCCTTATAACTGTATGTAGTATTATTTCGCACAGACTAAAAACGTTTACTTTTACGTGGAACTTTGTAAAGTCGGTAGAAAGTTTTACGATAGAGTTTGCGATTCGATTAAACGACTCGTCGAATGAAAAAACGAAAAACTGATTGCACTGCATGGCTTTGTAAAAAATCTGAAAAGATAGCGGTATTGGATAGAAAAAGCGAAAAATATCATTTTCCTGAGAAAAGACACCGCAGTTGTAAGAATATAACGACAATAAACAATGTTCTATGCACTCGTCAACTAAAAAAGAGAATTGTATGTATACAGATACGTATGCGTGAGGCGTACTAAAATTGTTCGAGACTTTCTAAACGAACGGAGTTGCTTCGAATTTTCAATGAGTACGTTGCAAAGATTCAACACAGACAACGTTATAGAATGGTACAAATTCGGTGACGTACGTAAATTGACTGCGATAAAAAGTCGTCGTATCACGCAATTTAATATGATCTTATAATTTCCACTGATATGTATTGTCTAAAGATTTTAGAACGTGCACATCTCACAAATCGAATACGACAGTAAACATGTAGTGAAATTATTATATGTATATGTATATATTTCTTTTATTTTGTTTTAAAGAAATCTATGGACTATCAACATCATCAACCAATGCGAAATACGTAATATTTTGAAGCATTATGGTGGACGTAACTGTATAAAGTATAGGTAAAATGTAGCAGTCGACAATGCACAAGTTCAAATATATCACATTGATAGAACAGTCGATATAATTGTAACGATATTACGATAAGAAGTTCGATTGGCACTGGTTTATAACGGTAATTCTCCATTCAGTGTATCACGTTAGATTTTTCGCAACCTTGGCAACAATATACTTGAACTGAACGAATTGTCAATGCATTGGTTATTTGTAACAATATGTATTTACAGAGAGCGTAAATCGATCTACTCGTCTCGTATAGGTTAAATAAGTTACCAGATTACTGAGAACATTTGCACAGATTTTCTTTTTAAACGACGAGAATACGTGAAGCTTCGTGTTGTATAGTACAACACCAACGAAGGTAAAGGTGGTAAAAATCGAGCTTTCCAATATTTCTTGTCATGATAAATTCTTGACAGATAATACCGATTTAACATTGGAAACGCTATAAAATGATTTTTTTGTTAAGTATACGTTATAAAGGAGGTCGATCGCGTGTACGCGTGCGTAGCAGGGTTTGACCCTACAGCATAGTAACGTGTAAAAAACAACTGTGAAAGCAAAAGTATGATCGACTTTCATGGTATACCGTGTACCATCCACATTCATATACGCGTGCTTGTATGGATTACGTGAACAGTTCAGGGTTGACAGTGAACAAAATCCAAAACGTTTTGCAATAGTACTAAACTCCTGTTGACACCGATGTGCGACACTGTTGTTGCTTCCGATGTAATGTAATGTAACGTGCCCAACGCAATTCAGTTCAGCTCAATAAAACATAGACTTGTCATAATACTTTGTTATAATACTGAATTTGAATAATGGTAAATGCATCGTAAATCATCTTAATATCTACGCAATGCGCGAGAATTATAAAACATTCCCGCGATTAATTTTCATCCGATGATTCTGTAGAGCTTTGTGGCATGGTGTTGAACCAATTCTCTCGAACTCCAGTACTCCTGAAGAAAAACTTACATTAAATATAGAAATACATTGAAACACTGTAAAGCAAAACAAGGTCACGTTTCGACCGACTAGAGAGTTTATAGTTTTCTAATCTTTTCTAAATGTTTAGTCTTTGTTCGGCAAGTACCTGGCTCGTTGACGGGTACTTATGGGCAGTGTAAGCGAAGTTCTGTAGTACTGAGGAGTAGTACTTGAAGCTGTTTCATCCGGTCTTCTGTGCAATGTCATAGTTTCATGTGGAGATGTAATTAATTCGTTCTCATTGTCCAAATAATAACGAGAACCTGTCGCGCTTTTACAATTTTCGCATTCGCTTCTATAATCGTCGTTATCATCGTGTAGAGTAGGAAGGGCTTGCATGCTACACACGCATGCCACCGACTCGAAACTTCCCTCTTCGTTAATTTCATTGGCCACGTTCAATGGTGGCTGGAAGATGGATCAAAGTTAGCATCGGTGCAATCGGTGTTGTATGTATACAGATACGTGCACAGATACGGACGTACACATTGCTTTGAATTACGTTGTATTGTATTGCATTGTATTCTGTTGAAATACCTTGTAATTATGAGATTCCTCGGAGACTTCTGATTGAAGGTGCCTCTCAGTCTGTTGTTGCCTTGATGAGGATGGAGTAGAGGAAGGTTGAATTTGCGTGTCTTGATGATAAAACGTGCTTGAATTTCTGTTTTCTTGATCGTTTAAAGTGTCTTGTTGCGCAACAAGCGGCAAATTTGGGGCAGCATTTGTCGGCGAGGGTCGTAGCAACTCGTTCTTGGGGTAATCGTTTATAATGCCCTGCAGTCTGATAGCGGTACGAGCTGTGGTTAAAGTTCTTGGAATCGTACGGTGGGCAGATATATTGGAATTCGACAAGGTCGCGGATATCGTAAACGCCCCGGTTTGGCGGGGAAGAGTAGTGTGCGTTTGATAATTTTTCGAAACGGAACTTTGCAAGTTCGAGGGCGCGGGTTGTACGGCTGCGTCCGCATGCTGGTTAGCAAAATTTGGGATTCCGATCGAAGCGGGCAGATTCTCGTAAGTGTTTGTCCCCATGGTGAAATTTGTAGTGGAAGTGCCTACGCTAACTCCTCCTTGAGACGTTTCGTTTTGATTCGACTGTCGATAACTGGAATATATGTTTGGATTTGAAATTGGTCTGTTGGGCGTGGATGTCAAGCCACTCGAATCGGCGATACTGGTGTCGCATATCAGTGTTGTCGTGTTTCCGTTAATTCCGTTAATTCCGTTAATGCCATTAATGCCGTTTATGCCGTTTATGCCGCTTTGCGTGCTTCCTACGAGCGATATATTGGTGCGACTGGTGGTATTGGTCAAATAACTGTTTGGAAAATTCAGTTGCGGAAGCGCTTGTGGATTCATCGACAAAAGGGCCTGTTCCGCTCTTGCCGCCGCGACAGCTTCTTCGTAAGGCGGTGGAGCCTCTCCGCGTGGGAAGTAATTACTGGGTGGCTTCCACAATGGATAATTGGCTCCGCAGGGAATGTCGTCCATAGGAACCCCGTACGACAGTCTATCTCGCTCTAAGTAACCCATACTACCTAAATTTCTTTGGTCCTCTGCCAATTGTCTGTTCTGTCTTCCTGCCACGCAAACTTTTACAAGATAATCAGCACTTCTGTTATACCATAGATGTAAGAAACAAACAAGTAAGATAAAATACCTCTTATCTTTCTTTGGCGCAAACGATGTATTAAAAAAAATAATAGACTCAGCGACAGCACAGCCGTTACAAAACTAGCAACAGATCGTAATCCTATATCGTAATTCGGAGTTGTATCGGTTGCGTTGTTGCCAATTCCATCCGTTTTGTAATTCAATATAGACGAAAGCCTGTCGTTCAGGCAAACATACTGGCAACAGGTGTCCGAACGTAGGAAGGATTTACAATCTTCCTGTTCAACGTAAAAGCATGTTTTAGTGCATGTTGTCTGTTTTGGTGATCGAGTCGAACGAAAACTAGATTTTATCATGTAAAATACCTCTGGGAACTTGGTGCAGACGAACGCTTTGCACAATGTTGGATTGCCATTATCGCAAATGCACAATGTACAAGGATTCGAGCCAGGAATGTAAGATCCCCCGGTTTCATAAGATCGTCCTTGATGATCTTTACAGGGGGCACCGCTCTCCGCACGAGTGACTGTAAACATTGCAAACAAATGGTTGTACGATTCCTGTGGATAAACGCTCCCTCCTATACTATGTACCGTGTATTTGTTGCGATGCGTGTACAGTCTATATGTACACGCGCTCCTACGCGCAACTTGTTTACCGATTACAGACGCGTGTCTTTCGACTGTTGGGAAGAGCCTCATCTGTACCCGTAATCCGTACATATCTGTACTCTGTAAGTTCTCTGTACACTGTACGCGGTTGATGCGTGGGCGAGTGGGCACGTGTGCGCGTGGGCATGAATGCGCATGCGTATCCGCGCGCAATCGCGCTAAACGAGCAACCAGGTGAGCGACAACGATGCATGCGTCATATGCACATTACGTCAATCGCTTGGTCCAACTCGAGCAAAATTTTTTCGTTCAAAAAATGTCAACGCTCGATACGAGCATCAGTCAAAAGATATTCCCGTCCCCAGAAAATATGATCAGAAATTGGGCTCGGAAACGAAAATTGGAAACAAAAACGAAAAAGGAAAACGCAAACGGAATCGGAATCAAGATTGACGCGTGCTAGTCGATATTTTTTGGGAACGGATGAATGTATAACGAGTAACGCGACTACGTAAGAGGCAATCGTTGGGAAACGGAAATGGCATCGAGCAGAAGTGTGGGAAACGCTCGGAGATGAAAAATAATGTTTCTGTAATATGTACTTACCAGTAAAAAATAGAATAAACGCGGAAACTGCATAACCGAGAAGGTTACTGCCGCTGTATCTCATTCTGCGTTCGTTATCTCATCATAATCATGACCATTTGACGTGGTGCGAGAAGGAAACGATCGCAATAGCAGCCTGCGGGGTTTCAAACGATTTGCCGTTCCGTCGTCGATTCCCCGTTGCTCCTCGTCGACATGTTTTTGAACGCAGTGCCAGTCAGCATCAGCAGCATCTCGCACCAATACACCTGTATCACGGGTTGCTTATGCAGGAGCAACAGTTATTTTCGCACACCTGCATATCTTCGAAACTCTTCTTTTGCTTGTAAGTGTCCTCGCACAGTATGCGTCCTCTCAAATAGGCACACCAACTTTCACCTACTCGCACCTACTTGTATTTGCACCTACTTGCACCTACTTGCACCGACTCCCGACACTCGACACCCGACACCCGACACCCGGGATGATCGATTAGTAAACGGAGCAGCTATCGGTGTCGAGCACCGATACCGACATCACCGCCATCTTCGAGCGTTTTCCAAAGTCTTGTCTTTCTCGTTCGAAGCCCTCCGTACTTACCAGGAACACGAACGAATCTCGTGCAACCTCGCGCATTCTCGTGCATTCTCGCGCGTTCTCGTGCATTTTCGTGCACTCGTTGGCGAAATGTTTTACTCTTCTACGTCTCCTACGTAAATACACTTACTCTATCAGCGTTCTATTTTACGTCGTGATACCTGATACTACCGCTCGTCTTACCTAAGATGGTAATCCTGGTTTGATTGTAGTTACGCGATCGTTTCGATCTGTTTCTCTCTTTTCTTTTTTGGATTTTCTACGTTAAGGAAACGTCTCGGTTTCGAACCTACCGCATTTCCCAACGCTATCGTGTTCGTTCATCCCGCTCCGCTGTGATCTGCTCGCGCAGATATTATATATATGCGCATAAGGGCCCGGTCTTCGTAGATTCGCGATAAGGTAGAGCGACCACGTTACCGACAAAAATAGGCGAAAAATGTTTTTACGTGCCTCAACTTTTCGTCCTTATTTGAGAATATTTTTCGCTGGGAAAGGGCTCGTTCGAAAGAGAAAGGGTCAATCTAGCGCGCGCTGGTTATGAGCTGACGAGATTATGCAGATATTTGGTAATATCAGCGTTAGAAGTAGGCCGAAAATTGACGATGCACATGCCGTGGAGTCCAAACATTTTTATGCCATGGGATGAGTTTTCTGGATGAAATCGAGAGTAGCGCGCGATAGAAAATCATGTAACTATCCCGGGCTCATAAGTACCTGATCGGTAACTGAGTTTACTTTTCCTCCTTATTCTCGTTTACAAATGAAAACAAGTAAAAAGATGAAAGAAAAAAAAGAAGGACTAACAACCGTATCGAAGCAAAATAGATCTTTGTAATCCGCTAACCTGCCGTACGCCGTACGTCGTTTGCCACGACGACGTGACGATTCATATTTCAACAAAATTCTTTAGCAAAATGTCGTGAAAATTGCCACTGCCAGCAACCTCGTTGTTCGTCGTCTCTATCGTATAAGCGAAAAATTCAAACATTTACCAGCAACACCGCCGTAGCGAGCCAAGATAAAAATAAGCAAAAGCAAGCAAAAAAATAGAAAAACTAATTGCAACAAATATCTCGTGGAAACGCTGCTGATAGAGGGGTTGCAGAAGAGAGGGGAAGAAACAGGTGTTGCGATGCGATGAAAATTTCTTGATCGTAGAAGTATTACCGCTGTTAGGTAGCTAGGCGAAACGTTCATGGAAAAGAACGACGATTCACCGGAAGATGTCAAACGGGCTACGTCTGTCGAGCGCGAAATAAAACGGGGCGAAAAGGATGATCCTTTCGAAGGATATCCGCGTCAAGAAAAGAAGAAAAGATGGGAACACTGCGACAAGGCTCCATCAAAGAAGTCCAAGGTACATCGAAATTAATTGTTTACGTTTTATCTGTTACTTTTCACCTTTTCCCCTTTCTTCGTACAGTCTTTCTATTCGACATCGTGTCGTTTATTATTAATTTTATTATTATTTCTTATTATTATATTATAGTTTTTTTTCTCCTTCCGAGCTTAAGATTTACATACAATATTTTTAGAAACAAAAAGCAAAGTCGAACGGCGATTGCTGCGAAACACGGAATGGCGAGAAGGCAAAGGCCAAAAGGTTTACGAAGATTTCGGTGTTCGGGGAGCCGTGTACGTTCCCGAAAGCGGACATAATACCTAGACATTGTTTGACGAAAGACGATTACATCGAACTACTGGCAACGCCGAAGTAACAATTGTTTACTTTTCGCGAATTCGTCTCAGCTCAGCCGGTGATGTTAACCACCCTCTAAATGCTTTTGTTCAGCCGGAAATGTCCGCCGGATTGCGAGAAGAAAACGGTACTGAGAAGGTTACGGCCTATCTCGCGACGAGTCAAGGAATTGGCACAACCGCCGAGGCAACGAATGCTGATAAGCTTGCAACAAGGTGCGGCGGTGTTACCACCGGCGCTTTTGGACAATCTCGCGCGAACATTGGAGAACGAAACGTGCCTGAGTCCTGAGTAACGTATCGGTCGTCGACATCTTTTTCTGCCCTTTCTATCCATTCTATACTTTCGATCGTGTATGTTTTTCTATGGAAAAACGAGCATTTGTTCGCACAAATCGACCATAGCTCAATTTCCAATTCGGCTCGGTTCCTCCGCTGTACCACTGGAGTACGTATCGTCAAATTCACTCAAGCTGCGTGAAAGTTTTGAAGGTCGAAATGTCATGGTCGAAAGTCTAGTATTTTCTGAAGCCTGCTTTCTCGAGAACGGAAGCGTCTTTGCTCTACCACAATTCTCTACGTTGTTCTACAATGCTCTAAGTTGTTCGGATATCAAAGATAGACTGATATTTTTCAGGCAAGCGGCGATCGTTTCGAGAAAAAAGAAATTGGCGAAGAAGCAGAAGGAGAAGAAACAGACATGGCGGCAGAAAGAAACGAGTAAATCGAGCAAGCCGAGCGTAGGCTCTGCGATCGCAGGATCGTTGGACAAGGATTCGATCTCCTGCCAGTACTTAATGGCCGAGCGTTTCGTCAAAAGTATTTTACGATGGAAATGTCCAATTCCCAAGTCGGAATTCAGCGATATCTCGAAAGTGATCGTCGAACGTTTGGTCGATGTTCTCGAGTACACTCCATCGCACAACGAAGACCGTAAATGGCAGCAACTGCGTGCCCTAGCCGACATGATAGCCTGCTGGATATCCGGCGTGCTGTCAGATGTTGCTAGTCAGCAGGAGGAGAAGCTTCAAGATATATGCAAAAAGAAAGCAGACGAGTGGGCAGCGGCGGAAGCAGAAGAAGAAGAAGAAGAAGAAGAAGAAGAGGAAGATGAAGATTTCGATGAGGACGAGGACGAGCTCGGGGACAAAGATGAGGACGGGGACAAGCTCGAAGGCAAAGACGAAGACGAGGATGCGAAGACGGTCGAGGACAAAGACGAAGACGAGGACACGCAGAAGGACGTGGACGACGAGCACCTGGAGGAAGATGAAGCAACGACGGTAGACGATACTTCCGCCGTAGGTGAAGCAGAGGATGTAACGGAAACGGAGACGCAAGTGGATGAACAGGTTTCGGAGGCCGTTGAAACGGACCAAGTGGTCACGGCGGAAGCAGAAGTTGAAACGGACCCGACGGAAGCAAAGGTCGAAACTGGAGTAGAGGCCGAACCGGAGCAGGAACCAAAGGATCAAGCAGAAACAGACGCGGACATGGCAACCGAACTTCCAGACGAAACAGAAGTGGAACCAGAGGTAGCCGCGGAAGCGGAAGTGGAAGTTGAAGCAGAAACAGAAGCAGAGGCGAAAACACCGGGAACAGAAGATATCGAAGGTTTACCGACGGACACGGAGATCGCACCAACAGAAGATGATAAACCGCCAAAAGAAGGAGAAGATGGAGAAGGAGGAGTAGGAGTAGGAGTAGTAGAAGGGGAAGGAGAAGGAGAAGGAGAAGGTGAAGGAGAAGGAGAAGGTGAAGGAGAAGGAGAAGGTGAAGGAGAAGAAAAGAAAGATGGCGTCCTACCGGAAGGCGAAGGAGTTGAAACAGAGGTCCCATCGGCTCCACTGCCACAAGAGAAAGTTACACCCGAAGATGATAAATGGAAAGATATATTCGTTGGAGGGGACTTGGAGGAAATATTCAAATCCGATATTCCATTCGTTACCTTCGGTAAAATCATCGATACGATTTACAAGATGATAGAAAGTACTCCGGAAAATACGGGCAAAGATCCGATAACAAATGCTATACACCGTGTAATTTACGAAAAATTGACCAACATCGTCATGCTGGAGGATCCGAATCTATTGACGGAGGAGATGAAAGACGTCGTGGACGTGGTATGTGGAAAAATTGCAAACTGGCTGAAAACTATCCTGAGCAAGTCGCAAATGGCGTTCATGGAAGAATGCATGCCGGTGGTTGAGTCTAAGGAGATCAGGGATTGGACGAAATGGCTCGAACACATTAGCAACGAAGCTATAGATTGGAACATATGGTTGCGAGGTGTGATCGAGAAAATGTTTGAGATGAGGTTCTCGAAAATGACCCGGGGCGAATGGAAAGATTGGACGAAATCCGTTGACACCGGAGCGTTGCTTTGGAGAAGATTTCACCTGCAAACGATACACCAGGCACACCGTAATGTAACGATGATGATTGGCCGTCGCGTTGTCAAGACTGGAACTAAAACTCCTTGTACCACTTCGGAACAGCTGGTAGCCGCTACAGAGCTGGAAGCATAATAACTCGAATACTCGAGTACACGAATGCTCGAGTTATCAAACACTAGAGAGTGTACAGCACTGTACAGTGTACATGGATAGGAACGTGTACGTACTTACATATGTACGTGTACGCACTAGACATAGACAAACATATACCATTAGTCTTTCAGGATACATGTATGTAACAACGAAGACTGCAAAGATTCGTGCACAAGTAGATATAGGAATATTATTCTTTGACGTTGTTGCAGTTGTCGTTCATTTTAGAAAAATTTATACACGATCGGACGATTTTTCTAATTACTTACTCTATTTGAATCAGCATCAGAAACTTTTTTAAAATTGGATCAAATGACGAGTTTTTTTTTTGAGAAGTTAGAAGGATTAGTTTATTAGACGAGGTGTACAAAATTAAAAAAAAATTTGAATTGGTTGGAATAGCCAAAGAAACACTAAAAGTTCTTTTGTACAGCTGTTTATCTGAGCCAGTATTAAAAATTTTAAAAATGTGTTTTATTCACTCGGATAAATTATATCCATGCTGAAAATTTCAAAAATTTTGAATAATTCGTTTACGAGTTATAAACAATTAAAAGTGAGAAAATTTTTTTACGATTTTCGACGTATAAAAATCGCACTTTACGTAACTCGTAAACGAAGTATCCAAGATTTGTGAAATTTTCAGCATGGATATAATTTATTCGAGTGAATAAAACATGTTTTAAACTGTCAATACAGGCTCAGATAAAATAGTTGGTAAAATCAATTTTCACTATTTCTTTTGCGATTCCGACTAATTCAAATTTTTTGAAAAAAATTGTTTTCGCCTCGTCTAATAATTCTCGAAGAAAAAAAGCAGGAGAAGCTTCTACAATTTTTGCACGGCTGTGAAAAATCATGATATTTGAATTGCAAATGACGGAATATAATAGTTCGAACTTTGAACTATTCGAGACATTTTGCACGTCAATCGAATTGCAATCTGCAATACATATATGTATATTGTAGCTCCACGCTTCCTATGCTTAACTGGTAAACGCTGTATACGATAGACGAATTCGAAAAATACAATAAATGGTCCAGCATCGATATTTGCCAGCTCAATGTATCGCAACGGTACGTGTTACATGGGAATCGTAGAATAAGCGTGGCAGTAAGTGTGTCAAAGAAAGAATCGACCGTTTCTCCCCTCCCGTAGAAGGAAAGGTGGACTCGGCAACTTTCTTCTCGAGCGATGGCTTTAGCTTGGCCCTGACATTGTCCTCGCGACCACGCATCTACGTATTGCCGATCAACGCTCGAACTCGTCCACGGATATTTTGCATAAATCTGTTTCTGCGTGTCCAAAGTCCTATCTTTTCTTTATTCGCATTCATAAAACTATTCCAATTCGTATTCGTCTTCGTTTGTCCGGTGTCGTGTTCGTTTTCGTGTTGCGCCCGCGCAGACTACGCCACCCTACTCGACATCAACATCGACCGTGTTTCGCGATATCGTGTCTTCTCGTTTTCCCGTTGAGGCTTTCGCCTGTCTATCCCCCTTCCGCTTTGATTGCCACTTTGGTTCCGCTTTCTCTTTCTCCTCCCATTTTTCCTGTCTTTCGGTTCCTGTTTTTTTTTTCTGTCCAAATATCCTGTATAGTCTGTTTTCGAGGTCGGCATTATTCGACAATCCGCGAAACCGGACGAGACGAGACGCAACGAAACGAAACGGAACGGAACGGAACAGCGTCGTATACTAAAACGGTACTCGAACCAGAAGGGACGCTTTGCAGACGATTACGACGCCGCGCAATAACAACTACCTTTGCCACCCTCTTTCGCGTGTTTATCAAATTTTCCTAGGAGTGTACGCGTTCTATGAAAGTGATGTTGTACTTATCTAATCCAGCAAAAATTCATTGAATCGCGGAAGGATCGAGTACATGTATCGGATCGTAAAGGAATTGAATCCACAGGTAAGTTCGAATAAAACAGTGTATTCCGCGATCGACTGCCCATTTACTTACGGACTCGGTATAGACTTACGATACGCTTTTCTCGATCGGTGTCGCGCGTGTTTCAACGATATTTACCTAGCAAATCTATTATACGTAACCTGGGGTACATGTGCCAAGTAATTTACAATTCGTGTTTATTCATTCAAATCGTCGAGGAGTTACGTCAATTCGATTTGTGTTTTAATATTCTTTCTTTCTAAGGTGGGGACATGTATTAGAGGATACGATACTCGTGTTATATTTAAATATAAAAATTAATATAATTTAAATAATTGAAATACAGAAATAAATATGATTAAAATAATATAAATATAAGTTAAATAATTTAAATATATAAATAAATATAATTTAAATAATTTAAATAACACACGAGATATGTTGTATACATAAATACGTATATATACATAACGCGCACGTGCGCGCACTTGTACATATACAATTAGATTATCGTTGCACTCGAAATATCACGTACTTCGGGGGATAAATATCGAAGAAGAATGTAAACGAACGAAATACGAGAAGAATGGCACGCCGGTGTTTGCAATGGTGCAGCGTAAACGAAACGCGATATCGAATTCGGTTGCAAAATTGCAAAATTGCAAAAGATGCAAAGGAACTGTTGCCAACGAAATAATTAATTTTACCTTATTGGTAGTGACGCTGGCAGCAAAGTCCGGCGACCTTGAACAAGACCGTAAGGTATTGCGACCCCGAATAAGACACGGCCCATAATGAACGTTGTCGTGATCGAGCCAGTTGCGGGGGATAAAGGGGGTAATGCAAAGTAGTTGGGGTCGTGAGAATATTTGTCGCCGGAGCACGACGAATCGGCGTAACTGACAATAAGAAATAACTGACTAATCCAGTCGTATGGACGCGTCAACGACGAGTACGACGAGTACACGGTTAAGGGAGAACGATATTCGAAATTTGATCGAGATCGGCGGCAGTCGATCGATTCTTCCATTGTGGTAAGCGTGTTCAGTTTTCCCGGATCTTTTCAGGATGACGCTCACGTGCAGCGAAATAGTATCCCTGGTCGTGTTGGCGGTGATAGGTATAAGAATATTGCTTAGAGTGGGCTTAATCGTGTGGAAAAAACTTATCGCGCCTAGTTTCGGTTTGGGGATCGATTTAAGGACGCAGGGCAGATGGGCACTGATCACCGGTGCCACCGGTGGAATTGGGAAAGCGTATTCTGAGCAACTCGCGGCAAAAGGTCTCGACATTGTATTGGTGGCACGGAACCCGTCGGCGCTCCAGGAAGTCGCGACGGAGATCAAACAACGGTACAATGTACAAGTTCGAACCATCGAAGCCGACTTGGCCGAGGGCGAACCGATTTTTGCTAAGATCGCCAAAGCAACCGAAGATCTCGAGGTTCGTTTTCACCTACAATATCATACTTTTTCCATAGGCGTTGTATTTTTAAATACTGCCGAAGAAAAACCGCTTTTGACTAATCGTAACCGAATTTAATTCCGAGTCGTTTTCTCTTTCTCTCTCCACAGGTTGGCGTGGTGGTTAATAATGCCGGATCCAGTTACGAACATCCTCAGCTATTCACCGAATTACCGGATGAGAATATGTTAGCAATTTTGAAAGTGAACGTGACAGCCATGACGGGAGTTACGAAAGTATTTCTTCCGAAAATGTTCGAGCGTAGGAAAGGAGTGCTGATAAACATCAGTTCGATATTGGGATATGTACCGAGCCCTTATTTGTCCGTTTACGGCGCAAGCAAAGCGTTTGTGAAAAAGCTTAGCTTCGATTTAGCCGCGGAAGCTGAACCGAGAGGGGTCACCGTTCAATGCGTGTGTCCCGGCGTCGTGGCGACTAAAATGACAAAGATCAAGTAAGGCTTACTTAGCAAGCGATTCCTACGTGATCGAGACACGTTAGTGCCATCTAATTCTGGCTTCACGTTGTTTCGACCTTCGATGCCTAACTTTTCTCTTCTCTTTATTATTTTGTTATGACTTTTAGGAAAGCATCATGGATGGCGCCCACACCCGAGAAATACGTCGAGGCGTCATTGAAGACTGTTGGCATCGAAGAGTGTACAACTGGTTATATTTCGCATTTCTTGCTCGCTAGCATTGTACAAGGATTGAATTGCGTATGCGAGAAGGGTACTATCTGGTTGATCTCTAAAACAATGTGCAATCTAAGGGCACGTGGTTTGAAACGCAACGCGAAAAGGATGGTTAAGGGCGAAAAAGATTCTGTTGTCACCGAATAATTCTTGGCTCTTCTATCTTAATTGAAGTACATTCCGTTCGAAGCTTCCGACGATTTTATAGAAAATTTGATTCCAACGTCGTACGTTCTGCGCGTATGCTTCCAAGTGTTTTTTGAGTGAATGTTCTTTTCATGTATAATAATATGTTATATGTTCTAATTGTTATATGTTATGTGTTACATTGTTACATTTCGTAACGATAAGTGTTGTTGTATGAAATAAAAGAATGACGATATCCTGTTTCTCTTTCTGTTGGAACTCGATGATGATTGGTAGCGAAGGTGCGTTCCAGTACTGACTAATTCTAAGTAAATACATTGTACTGGAGCATTGACAGAGCTGGAAAACTCAATTGGATGTGATTATACGATGTCGTATAGCGTATGGAGTATGGGCCGAGAGAGCTAAGAGATCCTAGACCTAAGATTTACAATTTCCAATTCCAAGTTACCCTGAACTTTGTCCCTTTGCCTGGTATAAATTTCATTAGCGATGTATGTACAATTCAAATAGAGTTTAAGGACTACTCTACGTGTGGCGGCACGCATGCCCTGGTATCTCGTCTGTGATTCCGCTCGCTTAGCCAATGCTAATGTTGAACGAATTGTATTATCGGTCGGTGGACGCAGTACTATCGGAAGTTGATGGCTCCAGATGAGCACTTTCATTTCCTGTCTGGCTATATTCTATGACCTATACCTTCTACTCCATATCTAGAAGAAGGTGCACGGTATGAGAAGAATACCTAGGTCAACAAAGGTCAGAGTGTCAGACTAGGTGCTTCAAGGGAACGTCGCAGGTCACTGGCTGTGCCCGTGACAGAGAGTGGCAGAGCGGTCTTTCAAAAAAGTTTTTATCCAGGCCAAGGATGATCTAGGTTCTGATCCAAGCTAAAGATGTAGGTTCTGATCTAGGCTAAAAATTGGACTAGGTAGCAGCACCGTATTTGGAACACCGAAACCTCGAGCGTCAGCACTCTCATAACTTCTTTGTATATGTCAGAGAGGATATGAGAGTGCTCACGCCCGGGGTTTCGGCGTTCCCGTTATAGTAGTGACATCTGCTCAGCCTTAGCATGGCACAGAACCTGGGCCGTCTTTTTCGGATCAGAACCCCGGCCGTCTTTTAGCAAGGAAAAGAACCTGGCCGTCTTTTTCTGGATCAGAACCCCGGCCGTCTTTTGAAACCAGGGCCGTCTCTTGACGGTCTTGAAACCGAACGCTCAATATTTTTTTTACCAGGATTAGAACGTACAGCTTAATTGTTTTATATGAAATATGTAACTAACGTGTAAATCGTGTGTACAAAATCTCTAATTAATATAAATTAAGTATAATATTAATTGTAATGATACGTATTTCATTTTTTCCAATTTTATAGTTGCAAACTCTAGTTGTAAAAAATGGTAAACCCGGAAAAATTCGAACAAATACAAATTTCATGTCGACGTTTTAAAAAGCGACCATACTGAATATTAATTTAATAATGAGCTATTGTCATCAGCACTATCTTAAATTTTTTCATATATTTAGCTACTGTTATTATTAATTTAAAAAATTTTTCTTTCATGAATTTTTTAATTTTTTATTATTTATTAATTATTTTTTTCCACCTCGGCACCATAGGATTTTTACTAGATGACTTTAAAACATATCAGAACTATTTTTAAATAATTTTACTCGAAAACATTCTAGTTTACTCTTTATTTCACCATTCTACTATTTTTTTATGAACTGTATTGCAGCTCTGTTTAACTCCCTTTTACAACTCAATACCATAGTACCATCCATATTTGAAGAAGAACAATTTTTTGCAACTATCATTGAAAAAACAAAAGTCTTTCCACATTTCAGGTCTTTAGTGCGTTGGTGACGTAGCGCCCAGCACACCTACCTGTGATCTATGCCACATCTGGAGTTTTATGGTACGCTAACAATCGCTATTGAATCGCAAGCCAGCCCGTACAAGCAAACGAATTCTCAACTTCCAGAGGCCTGACTCTAAGGCTAAAAGGAGAGGGCACGACCTTCGGGTCACCGATTCTGTTGAAACTTTGCACACTTATAGATCTCGTTCTCCTGTTCACGAATATATATCATTATAGGGGCAGATACTCAATAGTTTTCGAGATATTGACAATTAAAGTTTCATTATTCCCTATATAATGCCACATTTTCTACATGTTACAAGAATCGGAGTGGCGCGACGGTAGCGTGGCAACTTTTCAGCCGAACGATCAGGGTTCAAATCCTGCCGAGTATAATGCATTTTTTAAATAATTTTATTATGTTTTATCATCGTCTATTTATATGATTAAATTCAGTAGATCAAATTTCACTCATAAAATGGCATTTTGAATTATAAATAACATGTATTTATTTACTAACAACAGGATTATTTAATATTATTATATATTAAATATAGATACTAAATTTTAATAAATGTTCATAAATGTCCTGTGTTAATTTTCCGGATTTCAAATAAGTTACTGTTAGGTTTGTGTGATGTGACATAAGTTCATCTACCTTTACTTGAACAAGTGCGATCTTTTCTGTATGGGCGCCTAGATTCAAGAATAGGGGTTAGAAATTTGCCGGCCGAAGAATGGTCTTCGTGCCAGAAATCTTTTCCAACGTCTTTGGGGCTGCCTCTGGCCGACACGCTCCAGCATTGACATCTCGGGGGTTTAGGGGGGAGTAAACGGTTCTGGGGTTCTGGTCGCAGAGGACACGATTTTCGGCACGACACGATTCGGAAAAGAATCTTGAGAGCCATCGCAGCCGAAGAGTGTAACATGACACTAAGTATCGGGTATATCGGTGTGAGACCAGAAGACCACTACTAATCCAATTACAAAACTTCTTTATTTTTCATTATTTTTTATGGGACTTTTACCAATATATTCGTGGCATTTTTCTGATTAAAATGATACCAAATATGATATAATTCCGATGATATTTACTTGTGTAACGAGCGATAAAAGTTTTGAACGCAGAGAAGAAGCGTATGGGAAAGAAAGAGCCGCAGAGAGTCGCGGCCGCCGGCAGAGATCAAAGTTCGCGTGAGCGCAGGCCTTTAAATGAAAAATTTAACTTCTTTATTATTAATTATTATTTTATGATACTTTCACCAATATATTTGTGGCATTATTCTGATTAAAATGAAACTCAAACGCGATATAATTCGGATCACATTTACACCAATTTTCCGTTAATGTAATTGTTATGGGAAGCAACTTTCATCGATCATTACACAGGTAAATATTATCGGAATTATATCATATTTGGTATCGTTTTAATCAGAAAAATTCCAGGAATATGTTGGTAAAAGTTTTATAAAAAATAATGAAAAATAAAGAAGTTTTGTAATTGGATTAGTAGTGGTCTTCTAGTCTCACACCTATATAGCCGACAATGTTGTATCGCCTTTCTCCTAAGTGTCTGCCTGCGACGTGTCAATTGTTATTGAGTGGAGTACGGCTGGTCTATTTTCCCGTTTCTAGACCCGTCTCCAAGCCCGTAACGAACTCTCAGGGCTAAATAACTAAAAAATTACAGTGTTCCACTCGATCGTGACGCAGACCCAGACATGATGACTAGACAATTCTAAAAAAATATAATATTAAGTTCCCTACATTTCAATTTAAATAAGATAAGTTAAATTACAATCAAAGTAAATACTTTTATCTACACGTATAACTCTACACAATCAAAGTGTACAAAAATTTTAATACAGCTTACAGCTGGAAAAAAATTATTCGAAGCGTTTGAATAGCAATACTGATAAAACCAGTAAATACAGATCAAATTATATCGTGTTTAGTGTCATTTTAATCAGAAAAACTCCACAAATAGGTTGGTGGAAGTCTTATAAAAAAATAATGAAAAATAAAGAAGTTTTGTAATTTGATTGGTAGTAGTTTCACACCGATATACCTGTTCTCGCCTCGGATCGCCCGGCTGCCGTTTATTGCATCGCTGGGCGACCGAGGTGGCACGAGATTCTGGGCCTGGGTCGACGGGGCTCGAAGCCGCTTATTCGAGCTAACGAAAAATATTCTAAATTTATTCGAAAGAATTAGTCGTAGCCTTCGAATAACAGTACAGATAAAAAATGAAAATTTAATTTGAAGCAAATATAAAAAAGTATTTTTATTCGTCGGATAAATTCTTACCTAATAAAATTATTTATTTGACAATCGTTCAATAAAGAGGGTTTTTTCGAACCTTCAAATAACAAAAATAAAGATAAAGTATTTTTTATTCGAATTTTTATTTAAATAATTTTTTATCCCAAATAATGCCCAACTCTGCGAGGGTCACTAGTAGTGTGAAAAATATACTTAATATTTTATTCAAAGAGTGTATCACGAACAAAGACTATGCACTTGGAACTGTTACAGAAATATGTAAGATCACTCTGTTGATGAAGTATCGAATAAGGTTTATAACACGAGCGACTAGAATCCGCTTCTTTTGAAGAGTTTAGTGCACACGGTATTTCTACCCTTCCTTTAATTAGTTTGGAGGCAGGCCTCTGGAAGTTGTGAATGTATTCGCTTGTACAATTGTTAGCATACCATAAAACTCTAGATGTGACACAGAACACAGGTAAAAGACTGAAATGTGGAAACAATGTCGTTTTCTCAATGATCGTCGCAAAAAATTGTTCTTCTTTAAATATGGATGATATTATAGTATTGAGTTGTAAAAGAGAGTTAAAAAGAGCTGCAATGCAGCCCATAAAAAATTAGTAGAACAGTGAAATAAAGAGTAAACTAGAATGTTTTCGAGTAAAATTATTTAAAAATAGTTCTAATATGTTTTTAAATTCATCTAGTAAAAATCCTATGGTGCTGAGGTGGAAAAAATTTTTTAAATTAATAATAACAGTAGCTAAATATATGAAAAAATTTAAGATAGTGCTGATGACAATAGCTCATTATTAAATTAATATTCAGTATGGTCGCTTCTTAAAACGTCGACATGAAATTTGTATTTGTTCGAATTTTTCCGGGTTTATCATTTTTTACAACTAGAGTTTGCAACTATAAAATTGGAAAAAATGAAATACGTATCATTACAATTAATATTATACTTAATTTATATTAATTATAGATTTTGTACACACGATTTACATGTCACACACAGTTACATATTTCATATAAAACAATTAAGCTGTACGTTCTAATCCTGGTTAAAAAAATAATGAGCGTTCGGTTTCAAGACCGTCAAGAGACGGCCCTGGTTTTTGCTAAAAGACGGCCGGGGTTCTGATCCAGAAAAGACGGCCCAGGTTCTGTGCCATGCTAAAAACGGCGAGGTCCAAAAAATGGGAACGCCGAAACCCCGGGCGTGAGCACTCTCATATCCTCTCTGATATGTATAAACTACCGCATCGGATGAATAAGTAAACATGGCTGTCTAGAACAGTTTAGAATGGTGTGAGGTGTAAGTAGATATAGTATGTTGGATTTCCATAGAGTAATTCTGTTGTTAAAAATCTGTGAAATGAAGCGCCGTTAAAACCGCTCGGTTTTCGAAACTAATCCGAGATAAGTAATACGAGATTTGTATCCGAGTAAAGAAATCCGATTGTATCCGATTTCGCTGAAAAGGCATTGCATCGTGTTTTGTCCGCTGATCTAACCTCAAAACGGGAATCGAATTCGTATGAAAAATTGACCAACAGATACCTCCTACCACGAATAAAACAACGTGTTCCCGTGAAACGAACGACAGATCGAACAGATCGAACGAAACGTGCGAACCTTCGATCGCATACTTGTTTTCATTCCGGTCGTTGCAGCACACGTCGCAATTGGCATGCTGAACAAGACGAAGACGATGCAAACGACGAGGTTACGATATATCCTGGTCTTTGTTGAACGATACGTTCTTTGGAAACCGAATAAAGTGAAATAGTGATTATTGTTCTCACCAATTGGAATATAGGAACTGGTATATGGAAGTTAAAGCAGAAACAGAAGCAGAGGCGAAAACACCGGGAACAGAAAAGATACCGAAGGTTTACCGACGGACACGGAGATCGCACCAACAGAAGATGATAAACCGCCAAAAGAAGGAGAAGATGGAGAAGGAGGAGTAGGAGTAGGAGAAGGAGAAGGTGAAGGAGAAGGTGAAGGAGAAGGAGAAGAAAAGAAAGATGGCGTCCTACCGGAAGGCGAAGGAGTTGAAACAGAGGTCCCATCAGCTCCACTGCCACAAGAGAAAGTTACACCCGAAGATGATAAATGGAAAGATATATTCGTTGGAGGGGACTTGGAGGAAATATTCAAATCTGATATTCCATTCGTTACCTTCGGTAAAATCATCGATACGATTTACAAGATGATAGAAAGTACTCCGGAAAATACGGGCAAACCCTAGTAGCATTTACGGTTGGCCAACGGTGGCCAACGGTTGGGAGTTTGTTGGGGAATGGTTAGTGGTTTCCCGACAAATCCCCAACGTAGGGCCAACGACGAAAAATTATGTCAATTTGCCGACGAATACCCGACGTAGGGCCAACAACGAAAATTTAACGTCAATTTGCCGTCGAATACCCAACGTTGGGCCTATAGATATAATAGTCGGTTAAGTAACGTGGAATTTACAACGATTGTACATCTGCATCGATGCAGGATAGTACATCAGCCATGGATGCAGCTACGTCAAATATTGGTAAGTATATTGTTACATTAGTGGTTTAGTTTAAGAATTAGTTAAACCTATAATTAATTATACGTGTTACCACGCGTATTGTAGATTCTTTTTAGTGAAAATGTTTGAAATTTATGCATGCATTCAATTGGAATTAACAATTTTGTTTTCTTTTGTTTTTCTTGTTGTAAGATTAACTTCTATGTCATTTCTCAGATTTTCCTGATGCAGCATCGATGCAGGATAGTACATCAGCCATGGATGCAGCTACGTCAAATATTGGTAAGTATATTGTTACATTAGTGGTTTAGTTTAAGAATTAGTTAAACCTACAATTAATTATACGTGTTACCACGTATTGTATTAGCGATATGATAACATAATGTGCAATGTGTTAATTATGTATGTGATATGATATATCATCAATGTGCAATATGCGTTAATAATGTATGTAATATAATATGTAATGTAAGAAGTCTTACTTTTATAATATGTAATACGTATCTAATATGTATGTAATATGTATACAAAATTTTAATAAAATTTTCAAAATTAAATTTTATAGAAATTTAATAAAATTTAGAATCCCTTTGTTGGCTTTTCGTATTATAGTAATGTAGGCCCTACGCGTTGGGTATTACCCAGTATGTATTACCGTTGGCCCAACATTGGACGTGATCGTTGGCCCTACGTTGGGTGTCACCGTTGGTCCGACGTTGGCGCAACGTTGGCTGAACGTTGGCCCAACGTTGGCCCTGACTGTTGGCCCAACTGCAAAAAAGAGCGACATCTCTAACGGTTGCCCAACGCATACCGCCAACGGAGGGCCAACAAAACGCCAACCGTAAATGCTACTAGGGAAGATCCGATAACAAATGCTATACACCGTGTAATTTACGAAAAATTGACCAACATCGTCATGCTGGAGGATCCGAATCTATTGACGGAGGAGATGAAAGACGTCGTGGACGTGGTATGTGGAAAAATTGCAAACTGGCTGAAAACTATCCTGAGCAAGTCGCTGTAGCGGTCGTCGATGTAGCGATCAGCAAAACAGCTGACAGCCGAGCGGAAAAAGAAATAGGAGTAAGCCGCGTAAGCAAACGCGTGACACCGCGAGGTCACATCGGCGCGTGCCGTATTAAAAACGCTAACGTCCCAAAAATGTTCGACCGATCAAGATATATAAAACGCGATCGAACACGAGCGGAGGACATTCTCGTACATAACCGCCTTCCGTGTACTTTGTGTAAATTCTATCAAATAAAGAAGCTTGATCGCTGTGATCACTACACGCATACATACTCCTTCATCGCAAATGGCGTTCATGGAAGAATGCATGCCGGTGGTTGAGTCTAAGGAGATCAGGGATTGGACGAAATGGCTCGAACACATTAGCAATGAAGCTATAGATTGGAACATATGGTTGCGAGGTGTGATCGAGAAAATGTTTGAGATGAGGTTCGCGAAAATGACCCGGGGTGAATGGAAAGATTGGACGAAATCCGTTAACACCGGAGCGTTGCTTTGGAGAAGATTTCACCTGCAAACGATACACCAGGCACACCGTAATGTAACGATGATGATTGGCCGTCGCGTTGTCAAGACTGGAACTAAAACTCCTTGTACCACTTCGGAACAGCTGGTAGCCGCCACAGAGCTGGAAGCATAATAACTCGAATACTCGAGTACACGAATGCTCGAGTTATCAAACACTAGAGAGTGTACAGCACTGTACAGTGTACATGGATAGGAACGTGTACGTACTTACATATGTACGTGTACGTACTTACATATGTACGTGTACGCACTAGACATAGACAAACATATACCATTAGTCTTTCAGGATACATGTATGTAACAACGAAGACTGCAAAGATTCGTGCACAAGTAGATATAGGAATATTATTCTTTGACGTTGTTGCAGTTGTCGTTCATTTTAGAAAAATTTATACACGATCGGACGATTTTTCTAATTACTTACTCTATTTGAATCAGCATCAGAAACTTTTTTAAAATTGGATCAAATGACGAGTTTTTTTTTTGAGAAGTTAGAAGGATTAGTTTATTAGACGAGGTGTACAAAATTTAAAAAAAATTTGAATTGGTTAGAATAGCCAAAGAAACACTAAAAGTTCTTTTGTACAGCTGTTTATCTGAGCCAGTATTAAAAATTTTAAAAATGTGTTTTATTCACTCGGATAAATTATATCCATGCTGAAAATTTCACAAATTTTGAATAATTCGTTTACGAGTTATAAACAATTAAAAGTGAGAAAATTTTTTTACGATTTTCGACGTATAAAAATCGCACTTTACGTAACTCGTAAACGAAGTATCCAAGATTTGTGAAATTTTCAGCATGGATACAATTTATTCGAGTGAATAAAACATGTTTTAAACTTTCAATACAGGCTCAGATAAAATAGTTGGTAAAATCAATTTTCACTATTTCTTTTGCGATTCCGACTAATTCAAATTTTTTGAAAAAAATTGTTTTCGCCTCGTCTAATAAGTCATTGATCTCATTTTAGAAAAGTTATGTTGTTTCAAATAGTGTGGATTCAGTTTTGCTTTCCAGAATGTAATTCTTGAAGAAAAAAAGCAGGAAAAGCTTCTACAATTGTTGCACGGCTGTGAAAAATCATGATATTTGAATTGCAAATGACGGAATATAATAGTTCGAACTGAACTATTCGTGACCTTTTGCACGTCAATCGAATTGCAATCTGCAATACATATATGTATATTGTAGCTTTTTTTTCCGTGAGGAAATGTTTTATACATACCCCGACTCCCTGGGGGCAGTCGGGGTTATGTGGGAGTCTCCCCAGGGGGGATGAACCCCCTGGGTACTACCCACTAAAACCACACGCCCACCTAAGCTACACGGGAGGTGCCTGGATCACGCGAGTACTCAACAGGACACCTCCAAGCTAATCCAAAACCATCCCCGGGAGAAGGGGTGTACCCCTCTCCCATGCCTTACGCTATAAGACCCCGGGCGGAGGGACCCGATTATCGTTGCACTCGAAATACCACGTACTTCGGGGGATAAATATCGAAGAAGAATGTAAACGAACGAAATACGAGAAGAATGGCACGCCGGTGTTTGCAATGGTGCAGCGTAAACGAAACGCGATATCGAATTAGGTTGCAAAATGAATGTTGTCGTGATCGGGGGTTAAAGGGGGTAATGCAAAGTAGTTGGGGTCGTGAGAATATTTGTCGCCGGAGCACGACGAATCGGCGTAACTGACAATAAGAAATAACTGACTAATCCAGTCGTGTGGACACGTCAACGACGAGTACGACGAGTACATGGTTAAGGGAGAACGATATTCGAAATTTAACCGAGATCGGCGGCAGTCGATCGATTCTTCCATTGTGCTAAGCGTGTTCAGTTTTCCCGGATCTTTTCAGGATGACGCTCACGTGCAGCGAAATAGTATCCCTGGTCGTGTTGGCGGTGATAGGTATAAGAATATTGCTTAGAGTGGGCTTAATCGTGTGGAAAAAACTTATCGCGCCTAGTTTCGGTTTGGGGATCGATTTGAGGACGCAGGGCAGATGGGCACTGATCACCGGTGCCACCAGTGGAATTGGGAAAGCGTATTCTGAGCAACTCGCGGCAAAAGGTCTCGACATTGTATTGGTGGAACGGAACCCGTCGGCGCTCCAGGAGGTCGCGACGGAGATCAAACAACGGTACAATGTACAAGTTCGAACCATCGAAGCCGACTTGGCCGAGGGCGAACCGATTTTTGCTAAGATCGCCAAAGCAACCGAAGATCTCGAGGTTCGTTTTCACCTACAATATCATACTTTTTCCATAGGCGTTGTATTTTTAAATACTGCCGAAGAAAAACCGCTTTTAACGAGGATCTAATCGTAACCGAATTTAATTCCGAGTCGTTTTCTCTTTCTCTCTCCACAGGTTGGCGTGGTGGTTAATAATGCCGGAACCAGTTACGAACATCCACAGCTATTCACCGAATTACCGGATGAGACTATGTTAGCAATTTTGAGAGTGAACGTGACAGCCGTGACGGGAGTTGCGAAAGTATTTCTTCCGAAAATGTTCGAGCGTAGGAAAGGAGTGCTGATAAACATCAGTTCGATGTTGGGATATGTAGCGAGCCCTTATTTGTCCGTTTACGGCGCAAGCAAAGCGTTTGTGAAAAAGCTTAGCTTTGATTTAGCCGCGGAAGCTGAACCGAGAGGGGTCACCGTTCAATGCGTGTGTCCCGGCGTCGTGGCGACTAAAATGACAAAGATCAAGTAAGGCTTACTTAGCAAGCGATTCCTACGTGATCGAGACACGTTAGTGCCATCTAATTCTGGCTTCACGTTGTTTCGACCTTCGATGCCTAACTTTTCTCTTCTCTTTATTATTTTGTTATGACTTTTAGGAAAGCATCATGGATGGTGCCCACACCCGAGAAATACGTCGAGGCGTCATTGAAGACTGTTGGCATCGAAGAGTGTACAACTGGTTATCTTCCGCATTTCTTGCTCACTATCATTGTACAAGGATTGAATTGCGTATGCGAGAAGGGTACTATCTGGTTGATCTCTAAAATAATGTGCAATCTAAGGGCACGTTGTTTGAAACGCAACGCGAAAAGGATGGCTAAGGGCGAAAAAGATTCTGTTGTCACCGAATAATTCTTGGCTCTTCTATCTTAATTGAAGTACATTCCGTTCGAAGCTTCCGACGATCTTATAGAAAATTTGATTCCAACGTCGTACGTTCTGCGCGTATGCTTCCAAGTGTTTTTTGAGTGAATGTTCTTTTCATGTATAATAATATGTTATATGTTCTAATTGTTATATGTTATGTGTTACATTGTTACATTTCGTAACGATAAGTGTTGTTGTATGAAATAAAAGAATGACGATATCCTGTTTCTCTTTCTGTTGGAACTCGATGGTGATTGGTAGCGAAGGCGCGTTCCAGTACTGACTAATTCTAAGTAAATACATTGTACTGGAGCATTGACAGAGCTGGAAAACTCAATTGGATGTGATTATACGATGTCGTATAGCGTATGGAGTATGGGCCGAGAGAGCTAAGAGACCCTAGACCTAAGATTTACAATTTCCAATTCCAAGTTACCCTGAACTTTGTCCCTTTGCCTGGTATAAATTTCATTAGCGATGTATGTACAATTCAAATAGAGTTTAAGGACTACTCTACGTGTGGCGGCACGCATGCCCTGGTACCTCGTCTGTGATTCCGCTCGCTTAGCCAATGCTAATGTTGAACGAATTGTATTATCGGTCGGTGGACGCAGTACTATCGGAAGTTGATGGCTCCAGATGAGCACTTTCATTTCCTGTCTGGCTATATTCTATGACCTATACCTTTTACTCCATATCTAGAACAAGGTGCACGGTATGAGAAGAATAGGCTAGGTCAACAAAGGTCAGAGTGTCAGACTAGGTGCTTCAAGGGACCGTCGCAGGTCACTGGCTGTGCCCGTGACAGAGCGTGACAGAGCGGTCTTTCAAAAAAGTTTTTATCCAGGCCAAGGATGATCTAGGTTCTGATCCAAGCTAAAGATGTAGGCACCGACGAGGTATAGGCACCGACGAGGTATAGGATAGACCTATCATCTTATGGGACTTCGTGTCTCACGTTCTGAAATACCGACTCTTCAAAAAATCAGAGGTTTTGGTATGCCCTCTACGATTTAGAGTGGTGAGTTTAGGAATTATATTGAATTACAGGCATCGAAGGCGTAGTTGCCAAATCACATCGGAGAATATTCGTCGCATAGTTGCCAATTTACTGTTACTGACGTGTAATGCACAGCGCGTATTTCAGCTACTTTCCGAGTTACAGTCGCATTCTGGAAAACTAAACCAAACGAGCCATTACATGATTAATTCAACCTGAATATTTCATCTCTGTTTAAATACAATGCTTTTTGTTTCTATACTCATTTTAAAGCTGAATAAGTGCTTTTTCAATTTACATAAATAAATTTTTATTTATCGATAGTAAACATAATAATAATTGTTGTTGAAAATTGAAATACCTATTTAGCGCTATTTTTACCTTGAAATTGATTCATATAATCTGTTGTTGGCTTCTTTGAACGTTCTGCTACGAAATTGTAAAAATATTTAAAAGATTGTCAACAAAAATCTAAATGACAGTTGTTATGCGAGATTCCATATTCGTTACAAGTTGCGACGTGTCTATTATTATATATTGACATTACATATTGAATCATTAGTTATTTTCTCCAAATATTTTCATAAATTGTGCAAGAATTTATTAATTATAAACAATAAATTTGTATAAAATTCTGTTTACTGCTAATTTGACTTATCGTTATATCGTAAAAGCACACAGGAGTTCAGATTTAGCTGATCTTTTACCATTATTGCTATCAGTTTTGAAACAATTGCTTATCAATGATAACAATATCGATAATAATAGACATGCTGCAACTTGTAACGAATATGGAACCTCGCACAACAGTCATTAAAATTTTTGTTGACAATCTTTTGAATATTTTTCCGTCTGTTTTGAAAATTGTATTTGATAGCAAAAGGTTCAAAGAAGCCAAGAACTGTTTATATGAATCAAATAAAAGATAAAAATAGCGCTAAATAGGTATTTCAATTTCCAACAACAATTACTAATATTTTGTTTACTATCAATAAATAAAAGCTTATTTATATAAATTGAAAAAGCATTTATTCAGATTTAAATGAGTATAGAAACAGAAAGCATTGTATTTAAACGGAGGAATTTTAATACATTGTATTTAATTCCACAAAATAATACAGTGATTATTAATAATCACATTTTTATTAATTGTCTGCAATTAGAATATCAGTACCTAATATGAAACACAGGATGTAATAAATAGTACCATTTTATGTATTTAATAAATTAATTAAAAAGTCATACGTAATACATGTAGGATTCAGAATGTAGACAGTCTCAAGGAAAGAAATGATATATTGATACACATTATATGTGTACATCGGTCTGTTCGTTCTCACTTGTCCCTCGCAATTATACTTTTCTGATAGGGACTGAAAATGTTCTGCAAATAGCTGTTTCAAACTGTTACATATATAACAGTTCTGACTGAAACAGTTATCGGGGATCTCATTTACATATTTTACCTAAACTGTTGTTAGGGTGTTGTGCACTCCGAGTGTACAGTAAAGGTAATGCAATCCATAGTACAAAGGACATTGGTTCTTCCAAGCCTGCCGGTGAATAGCGGTCGATCAGTCGGTGCACTTGCAATTAGCTACCTGAATCGCCGAACGCCGCATCCTTCGCCGGTCTTACCTGATCACAATTTTTTAGGCTCCGCAAAATTAAAAAACGAAATTTCGAAGGGGAAGTATCGAAGTAACACTTTTTAACAATTATGTAAAAAAAAAACTATTATATATAACTATGACATTCAGAACGAATAACATTCAGTTATTATTCGCTATCCGACACATTCTCAGTGCTTTCAATGTGATCCCCATTCACGTTCTTGGAAGAACAATCTCGATCTATCTTTACATTCATATTACTTTTCGAATAGGTATAAAAAATATAGTAAAAGCAAATTGGGAATAAATAAAAATGATTGACATATAATTATTGCAAAATTGTATTATGCATGGAAATGATTATTATATAATTATTAATAACAATTTCCATCCTCATACGCATTCTATGGAAAAGGAATGTATTTCATATCGTGATATACACGAATATTGAATTTTTTCATTAAATTCCGCACCGTGACTTCGTTCGTGTCGGCAGAGATTTCTAACTTTTGTCTGTGGCCTGTTACCTGCCCGTGGCCGACACGCTCCAGCATTGGCATCTTAGGGGTGTAGAGGGGAGTGGACGGTTCTGGGGTTCTGGTAGCAAATGAGACGATTTTCGGCACTTGGCCTTTGTTGCGAGCACATCGAGTACCTCTCAAGCGACCAACGGATACGCTCAGCCCTTATGGGTGACGATTTTGGGCACCCAAACAACTTCGGCATCTTGCCTGTCTTGTCTGGGGCGACCCTAAATCTTCGGATAACTTTTGTCAGCTCGACGACACGGCCGACAACACCCGTTGGGTGCCGAACGTCGGAGACCCAGAGACTGACAAACAGCCTACAATATAAACAGATGGAGAATCGAGCATAATTGGCAATTTGAACTTTTATATTTTTAATCAAAATAATATTGTTAATACGAATAAGTTGTAAAACTTATTCGGATGAAAATGAGTCCAAACACGACATCGTTTGGACCGTCTTCAATAAGATGGTAATTTTTATCGTAACATTACGTATCAATGCAAATAATTTTTTATCTAAATAATGCACAGCTCTGTTGGGCCTATCATCAGCGACCCAAAATAAGGCATCTGGGGATGTTTTAAACGTTTCGGATAATCTGGTAGGAAAATGTTTCCAACAACAGTTAATCGATACTCAGTCATCTATAAATTCCAATAGAAAAAAATTACAAAATATTTTGTTTTAATAAAAAATTATGGTCATCTTAATTTTTTAAGTAAATATAGAACTAAGTATTTTTTATTACATATTGTTGTAGTTGATGTTAAGACGAATCTTTTATTTATTGTTAATATATATAGTAATAATTGGTGTTCAAATTTCAAATATAAATATAAAGCTTGGCTTAGTAGTTTTTAGTAAGTTATTAAAACATTCGTTTTGTAATGTTCATGAAAATTTTCATAAAAACCATATTCTATATAATGCACATATGATTTATATAACAATACTCTTGTTTATTTCTTTTCTTATTGTTCAAAGCAATGTATTTAATTAGGAACAAAATTAGGAACAAAATTATGTCATCCTATAACAATAACAATACAGTTCTAAACAATGAATTTATTCGCGTTATACATTACATTTATAAAGTACATATTAATAATTGGCTGTTTAAAACATTTCGAATTTTGCTGTTAAACATATTCTTTATTGCACGTGCAGTTTAAAATTATACCCAACATAAAGTTTAGCTAATCATAATCGAAATTAGTATTTGAAATCGTTAAAGTGTTTTAGAAAACAATATTCTATTCAATTCTATTGTATTCGCGAGACTGCAGTGACTATATATATAGCTATATATATATAGCTATTTTTAATTTCAATTTCTACCACTAAGGACGCTGTCAGCAAATTTTAGTTCCAGTTGGTAATACAGGATGTGACACGGAAATGGTAAGGGGGTTACGTGACCCCCGAAAAAGTGGCCACGAAAATGCATTGGGTGATAGGTCTATCCTATACCTCGTCGGTGCCTATACCTCGTCGGTGATGTAGGTTCTGATCTAGGCTAAAAATTGGACTAGGTAGCAGCACCGTATTTGGAACACCGAAACCTCGAGCGTCAGCACTCTCATATCCTCTTTGTATATGTATAAACTACCGCATCGGATGAATAAGTGAACATGGCTGTCTAGAACGGTTTAGAATGGTGTGAGGTGTGAGTAGATATAGTATGTTGGATTTCCATAGAGTAATTCTGTTGTTAAAAATCTGTGAAATGATGCGCCGTTAAAACCGCTCGGTTTTCGAAACTAATCCGAGATAAGTAATACGAGATTTGTATCCGAGTAAAGAAATCCGATTGTATCCGATTTCGCTGAAAAGGCATTGCATCGTGTTTTGTCCGCTGATCTAACCTCAAAACGGGAATCGAATTCGTATGAAAAATTGACCAACAGATACCTCCTACCACGAATAAAACAACGTGTTCCCGTGAAACGAACGACAGATCGAACAGACCGAACGAAACGTGCGAACCTTCGATCGCATACTCGTTTTCATTCCGGTCGTTGCAGCACACGTCGCAATTGGCATGCTGAACAAGACGAAGACGATGCAAACGACGAGGTTACGATATATCCTGGTCTTTGTTGAACGATACGTTCTTTGGAAACCGAATAAAGTGAAATAGTGATTATTGTTCTTACCAATTGGAATATAGGAATTGGTATATTGTTACTCGTGAAATACACGCGATAAAACACATAGTTAATTCGTATACGATTTCGAAATTGTTTCACGCGGCCCTCCTATTTTCGTTTTGAATTTGGCTCTACTCGCTCCTTCCACTGAAAAGGACTACATTCCACTGGAAACGCTAAAGGTGATCCTTTAGAATTCGGAATTTGGGTATTGGAACTTGCCATTTACAATTTGGAATTTGCAATTGGGAATCTGAAATCTGGAATACGAAACGTTGAAACTTCAAACTGAAAATTCGCTACTCGAATTTGGAGACTACCGTCTAAACGCCAATTAAGAGGCGTGCGTATCGATGATTGAACAGTTTCGGAGAAATCTAGTTTTTTTGTTATTTATCGGAAGAAAGCAAGATGCGGCTCATCACCTCGGAAAAATTGTCGGATATTCAAAAGAATCCCGCCAACATTCGGAATATTTGTATATTGGCGCACGTCGACCATGGGAAAACTACGTTGGCAGATTCGTTGGTCGCCAGCAATGGAATCATATCCAACAAACTGGCGGGTAAGCTCCGATATTTGGATAGTCGGCCGGACGAACAGGAACGAGGGATCACTATGAAATCAAGTTCAATTTTGTTGTACCACAAGTACGATCATCAAGAGTTCGCAGTGAATCTGATCGATTCGCCGGGACATGTTGACTTTGCCTCAGAAGTTTCGTCAGCAGTTCGACTGTGCGATGGGGCGATTATCTTGATCGACGTGGTAGAGGGAGTGTGTCCGCAAACACGAGGCGCTCTTGCCACTTCGTATGCGGAGGGTCTGAAGCCGATCTTGGTCTTGAACAAGATTGACAGGTTGATCACAGAGATGAAATTGTCACCGTTGGATGCTTACGTACATTTGAGCCAAGTACTGGAACAGGTGAATGCAGTGATGGGCGAGTTGTTTGCCAGCGACGCAATGGAGCGGGAGGAGAAGGAGGAGGAGGAAATCGGGGAAATGAAAGAGAAGGAAGGAGAGGAGAAGGAACAAGAAGAGCAACGTTCGAGAAACACTTTGGAGGCTGCCTCGGAAACTGCCACGAAAACTGTTTCGGAACGTGATTTGGCTGATTGGCAGTCAGCGATGGAGAACATGGATGAGTCCGGGCTCTATTTCTCTCCGGAGCAAGGTAACGTTTTATTTTCGAGTGCTACAGATGGCTGGGGGTTTGGCGTCAACGACTTTGCCAAGATATTTGCTGCAAAATTGGGTTTCAGTGAGACGGTACTCTCAAAAACGCTGTGGGGTGATTTCTACGCAAACACCAAGACCAAGCGAATTCTGCGAGGGGCCCAAGAGAAGGCTAAGAAGCCTTTGTTCGTGCAGCTGATCCTAGACAACTTATGGACGTTGTACGAAACTATAACGGTGAGGAGGGACAAAGAGAAGATAGGCTCGATAGCGGAGAAACTCGACATCAAGTTAACCAACAGAGATTTGAGGTACACGGATTCCAAGGTTCAGCTGCAAGCCGTCTGCTCCCAGTGGTTGCCGTTGGCTCGAGCTTGTCTGAACGCGGTCTGCGAGAAGGTCCCGTCACCGAACAACTTGACGGCCGAAAAGATCGAGAGACTGTTGAGCGGACGTTTCGACTTCTCTTCGTTGCCCGACGAAACACGCTGCTTGAAGGAAGCGTTTTCGGCCTGCGACTCGTCCCCTAGCTCGCCGGTGATCGTTTTCGTTTCGAAAATGTTCCCGGTCGAAAAGAAAATCTTGCCGGAGAATAAACCGAAACTGCTGACCCCGGAAGAGTTGGCGCAACGGAAAGAAATCGCGCGACTCAGACACGCGGAGAAAATCGCGGAGAAGGTCGCCGAGAAGACGATGGAACAGGACCGCTCGACAGTTGGCGATCACAGTCGTCGAACACGAACGGAACTCGACGTTGACCCATCGTCGGGGGACAGAACGCTCGAAAACGAATGGGCGATCGAAACCGTCGAGCCCGCTGGAATGACGGTAACGACCGCCGATTCGAGTTCTGAAACCGCCTTGATCGCGTTCGCCAGAATTTATTCCGGAAGTTTGACCAAGGGGAGCACCGTGTTCGTTCTAGGGCCGAAACACGACCCACGGAAAGACGCCGAGTTGCCGATCGATCAGACTATCACGCTCAAGGATTTAAAACCCGGCAGGCACGTGACCAGGGTCACCATACGGAAGCTCTATCGTTTAATGGGCAGAGAACTGGAGCCTACCAATACGGTCACCGCTGGGAACGTCTTCGGGATCGGCGATCTGGAGGAACATGTATTGAAGACGGCCACGCTTTCCTCCACCGTTGCTTGTCCTCCCTTCTCCGAACCGATATCCTTCGGTGTCCCTATAATGCAAGTAGCTCTCGAACCGAAACATCCAAACGATTTACAGGCGTTGATCAACGGTTTAAAATTGTTAAACCAGGCGGACGCTTGCGCCGTGGTCCGTATTCAAGAGAGCGGGGAGATAGTACTGAACACCGCCGGAGAAGTGCACTTGGAACGATGTTTGGAAGATTTACGACTGAGGTACGCGAAAGTCGATGTAAACGTGTCGGAGCCGATCGTACCATTCCGGGAGACGGTGGTCCCTCCGCCAAAGGTCGACATGGTCAACGAGGCGATCGAAAAGAAGTCGGAAGACGTCAGCTTTCCCACCTGGACGGCGAATCGACAGTGTTACTTCGAAATAGACGCGAGACCTTTGCCGGAAAAAGTTACTAAAATCTTGGAGAAGAACGCCGATTTAATCAAGTCGTTGTATCGTCGTTACGGCAAATTATCGTCGGAAGAGGAGCAACAGCGAGAGCGGAAGCAGGATGAGGGCGAGGACGAGGACGAGGACGAGGACGAGGGAGTGAGAACGACAACCGCGAAACCGCTGCCAACACCAGAAGACGATACCGAGTCGTCGTCGCATTCGATGTCGGAGAAGAAACAAAAAGCGCTTGCTGTCTTCAAACACGAGTTATCTGTCGGTTTTCAAGAGGCTGGTCAACGAAACGTTTTGGAGAAGATATGGTCGTTCGGACCACGAAATTGCGGCCCGAATATTTTCTTGAACGAAACCGATTACAAGCATAATAAATTTTGGGAAGCCCATTCGAAGTCTACCGATCCACGATTTCCGTGAGTATCTAATAATTTGTTCAAACAGATACAAAGACATCCGTGGTTCCTAGTCGGAATAATCGTAATGGGAATCGTAATCAAATCGATCAGAAGAAAATCTGTAATGTCGTTTGCAATGTATCAGATATGAAAGCAGTATGGTTAGCGGATTTCAACTGGCAACGCTTGCCGGACCATTGTGCGAAGAGCCTATGACGGGTGTCTGTTTTGTCCTGAAGAAGTGGCAAATCTATCAAGATTCTCAAAGGTACAGCGCAAATTTAATCCCACCGAGCTGTAGTAATTAATACCTATTTTGGTTTGTTCTTCGTCGTACCGACTTACCATTTCATACCGATTGTTTTTTCTCTTATTTGTTTTGGTTTGTTCGTTAGTTGATTCGAAACCAAAAAATCATGCGTTTGATTTTTTCACAGTGAAAATTGCGGTCAGCATCAAGGCCGTGTAGGTGGGCTTTTGATGTCGGCGTGTAAAGAAGCTTGTCGTCGCGCATTTAACTCTAGACATCCCCGACTGGTTACGCCAATGTACAGTTGCAGCGTTTTGGTTAACTCGGATGTTTTAGGTAAGTTGAACCTGAAATACCTTTTACATAACTCTGCTCGTTTTGATTGTTTTTTGTGCATTACCGCACGATGGCTGGGTTTTGTTCCATCCTTTCTATCGCGCTATCATGTCGTAATATTCTTCTCATAAGTGCCGTTACGCGTTGCATACGTGTAATCACGAAGGAACGTATGTATAATCGAAATATACAGTAGTGTGCGAATTAATGTGGTCACATCAATATTTTTAATATCCTATTAGTTTTTTAAAGTTGGCAACATGACTGTGTCGGTGGTAGCGGCTATTTTGTTGTACGTTTGATGAACTAGTTTGTGCTAATCTGAGTTGAGAATTATTGACGTGTCGTTGGTGGATAAATTTGCAACAAATTACATAATTTGTGGTGTGCTGACATTAATTCGCACACTACCGTAGAATAAAATAATGAAATAATAGGAGAAAATCTATGGAATGAGGATAATATCTGCGTTGATTTCGACATTGAATTTTTAAGGGCGGGTATCACTGTTTACAATTTCGACTAAAATCGAATGGGACGTTCCCAAGTATGCAAATTTTGAGGATGATATATTGTCACGGAGTGTTATAGTTCTGCGTAGTTGAAATTTTCATTTGATCAACATTTCACACATTATATAGGATGCGTTCCGTACGAAATGAAGTATGCACGAGTATACAATGTGTAGAACGTATAAAGATCTCACGAGTCAATAGATTGGCTTGTTTGGTCTTCCAGCGAATAGATTCTCTCGGTTACAGTTTCTCTTTAGACGTTGGACGGTGGACAGTCACGGGTTCGATCAATTGAGTCACCAGTCTACTATCTTTTGTAGTTATTATTAAGAATTACTATTTTACGAGTAGTTGGACGCGTCCTCGCCAGTCGCCGTTAAGGTTCGCGCATTCTCGCTATTTGTCGGCAGTGGTCGCGTGTTATCGTCACCCGTGGCTAGTGTTGTTTTTCGACGAGACAAAAGTCGCAAAAACTCGAGTTAGCGGAAATGCTAATGCGCGAAAGTTTTTGTACACGAGAACCCTCTGCGTACAAAGGGGTAAACAAACTGATCGACTTCGGAGATACGTTTACAGCAGAATAATAGTACCCCTCGTGGAGTTCGTCGATTCGATCAAACATCGTGTGAGGGCCACTCCCACAAATCTACTTTTTTTTTTTAAACCATTTGTACTTGTACGCGTACACGATAGCGTTATTATAAATAAGAATAAGAACAAAAGTAAGAGACTAATCACGAACCGTAGGGAAGCGAGAAAAAGCGAAGAAGCGAATGCTAAGCAAAATGCGTAATAAATAAAAGGATGAATGGCGATAAGCGGATTGCACGTTTCGAGTTGAGGCGTTATCCTTGTATGCACGTCGATGATACGTGAGAGAAGGCGAATTGTTCTAGTTCCAAACGGCCGCGTCCATTAGTTGTTGTACTTTGTACCATGGAAAACTTAATCGTCCCTCCGCTTCTTCTTTGTCGATACCACCAGGATTCTCTCCGGTGTCTTCGTTCAGACGATCTGCGAAGAAAGGAAAGGAGATTCTAATTGCCGGAACCGGGACCGAAACGTTCGCAGACCTTGAAGAGTATCCATTACAACGGTCGACGAGAATCGATCGTAACGAGATTTGTCGCGTACCTGATATGCTTCGCGTGTATCGCAAAGGTCGACCTTTTCTAGTTCCTTGCACGCACATCATTCCATAGACGCGAATTCCTGGTACGCTCGCATAAGTCGGTTGGTCGTGGCTCATGGGGCCTTCTGCGAAGTAGAACGGACCGGTAAATTACTCAATTTATTTGACTTGTTTTGCTGTAGAAATTTCTATTGCCTAACATACATATAGATACGTCTGTACACGATAATGTGCAGTGTACATGATAGCATTACGGCTATTCGACTCGAATGCTGGATTTGGAGGTTAACACTAGGTTTACGGAGCACTAAATAACTATTTTACATTACTTTATAAAAATAACATTAATGTGTTTATAAAAATTTGTAGCCCTTCTTTTCCGTAAAATATACCTAAAGAAATCAATGTGTTAAATAATTCCTCATGGATGCATCTTTACAATCTCAATATTCGTAAATTAAAAAGATTAGAACCCGACATTTTGATGGGTCCCGTAAATCTAGTGTTAAGATACCATTTCCAAGTTATGTGCATGCACATATTCCTTGGGGTGGGGGCAATCTACAATCTACGGAAACGTTGTATCGCATCGTATTAGCAGAGAGGAAACGAGAGTGCTCACGCTCGGGGTTTTAGTGCATCAACTTTTTTGCCTGGACCAGAACCTGCATCATCTTTTTAGCCTGTATTAGAACCTGCATCGTCTTTTAGGCTGGATCAGAGCCTACGTAGAAGAGCCTCTTGTAACATAGAAGTAGCATCCACTCTGGCATTATTTGGAATCTGGTCCAGGCTAAAAATTAGACTAGGGGGTAGCACTAACCGGGGACACTAAAATCCCGGGCGTGAGCACTCTCATTTCCTCTCTGGTATTCAAAAATTGTCTCTCTTACCGAGTATATTGGCGTCTGGACAGCGGCATATTACCAGATAATGAGATTTCCCAGTTCGTATATTTTGCAACGCGAGAAGAGACCAGTCCTTCGGTGTTCTGCATTCTCGCATTTCTGCTACCGGTTCGCAAGTTTTCACCAAAGTGAGGGCCTGAATCGTGAAACGTTCGATTAGCGTGACATCAATGTCCCTAGAATCGAAGCTCGTTCGAACGGTTTCTGATCGTTGGGATGTAGACGATGATCGTGCCGGCAATTTTCATACTTTCGCGTGTTCTACAAGATAGATAGGAATAGCGCGCGTACAGCGCGTTGTTCGACCGATTGAAACCAGTTTGGCAGAATGGATGCGCACACCTTGCTGCGCGCAACGTTCTTTCGAAAACTCGTTACACTGGTTGAAAGCGAATGAGACTATTTCTTGCGTTTGCGTTTGCGTTTGCGTTCCCGCCAAGCGTAAGCCTGAAGAACTCTACGCTTACTGACTTTCTTGACCTCTTCCTCGCGAGCATGACATGCGGTAACGCGTAGGAGAAACGGTCTACCGCCGTGCCAACTAAACAAACGCAGATGAACGAAATCGCATGCGCGTCTCGGGAGTATAAAAGCAGCAAGATCGGTAGGAGATGGTAATATACCAATTGCATTTCTGGAGTCGTAAATGATCACCTTGGTGGATAGTATTTACATGGAGTAGAGTTAGATTGCGAGTATGATCTAGCTATGGAAATATATAGCGTATACCATAGAGTACGCGATGTAATAGATGTAGATGACGTTTTCCGTGCGATAATTATTATTTAGAACTGAGATAGCAATTTAGAGAAAAGTTTGAAAATAGAAGGCATAACGACTAACCTTGGTCCGTGGGTCGGTGACCAGCTCTGTGGTGTGGAGATCGTCGCTATCGAGAGACGCGCTGCAAGGATCTCGGTATCTTCCTGGACAAGCGCACAAAGGCTGAGTGAAATTCAGTCTAACGTAGACGGCGTTGCAAACTTGCTGCACCGCGCACTCCGGCAACAAATAAATGTGCTGATTGTGCGGATAGTAGTGATATTTGGTTGGTTTCGCAAGTGCCGCGCTTGCGCCTTCCGGTAATCGTACTCCTGTCTAGAAATTCATCGATAAACACAATCATCCTTAGTTTTGTTCTATGCTGCCCTACAGATTGTAGATTGTAGATTATAGAGTATAGAGTATAGATTGTAGATTGTAGATTCAAGCTACCTCTACCGGTTACAGTCAGAAATCCCTTTCGCTTCTCTCGGGATTTTTCTTCGTTCATGACAATACTCGAGCCGTTTTCCACTCGTAGTTTGAACTTGAACGAAACACGAATCTCGATTAGTCCACGAAACAGACTTCTGCTGATCCTCGAATAACCAACGGCAAGCGTTCGTGTCTATCGCGTGATTCGCTAAACTCGTTATTACGCTGTTTCGTTTTTTGCTCTTTTCCCCCCTTTTCCGTTTCTTTCTCTCTTATTATCTGTTGGTCGATTACCTTCGCCTTACCCACGGCAAATGGTTGGTATCTTCGCGATGTAGCGGTAATTGGAAGGCAGAAACAATAGGAGAAAAAGAGGAATAAATATCGAATAGAGCGGCGTACAGAAGAAACGTCGGCGAGCGGTTGGAACGGAACGAACGAAACGATCGGGCAGAAAAAGGACGCAAAATGATAGGGCGGGATATCGGCAAGAGACAAGGAATAAAGCTGGATCGGACGAGTCGTGACGAGTTTGTGAATCCGCGATCGTGATACTCGAGACCAGTCTCTCGGTGTTTCTCGTGAACCACAAACTCGACCGTTCTATTACGAATGACGCAATGTTATTATGGTTGCCGTGCCGCACGGCTCGACGAGTACCTACTAGTCGATGTCGATTAGCGGATTTCTATTCGTTCGTTTCTGAGAATCTCTTCGGCGCTCCGTGTAATTGGCTTTACTTTACGGGGAAAGAACCGTTTCACGAATCCTCGAATACTTTTCCATTTAATGTCTGTTCCATCCGTTTCACGATCCTCGAACCAATGGATTTGTCCGATATTTCCGTATACAAATGTCATCTAAAAAATAGTAATGCCTCGAGCGCCCTACTCGTGTCTATTGGGATCAGACATAGGGCCCTGGACTTTTCGGCAGCAGATGGCGCCACTCAAGATGCCAGGTCCCAATATGCGCTGAAAAACAACCGCTTCACTATTAAACGACGAGACCTCGTGCATTATTTCTCCGCAACTCACCGATCTGCGAAAATTACCTATTCGAAGTCTCGATACCTTTTGTCGTTTTACCGTTTCAGGGATGAACTAGTTCGTTTTCACCCATATACCTTTTTCTACTACTTTTTCGTTTCTATCGGCCAACCCCTCTGTTTTTGTTCCGTTCCGTTCCGTTCCGTTCCTTTTCGTCTATTTCCCTCATACTTGATTCTTTTAGCCTGTTATTCTTTTATTCTTTTCCTCGCATCGTCACGTTCCACTACCGATATTAACACCGGTCGGTCCGTTCGCGCGTCACGGTCATGAACACTTGCCCTCCTTTTGCAATGCTAAAGCGAGCAACACGATTCGTGACAACTCCCTAAGCGAGTCCGAACGATGATTCTTTCTCGGGTGTTTCGAGCGGAACGGCTCGAAAAAACTTTACTATTTTCTCCCTCTCCGAGCGGAGCGAGGCAAGGTGCAAAAAGAAAGAAACGAGAAACCAGCGAAATGGAATTCGTAAACCTTACGACGTTTTCTTTCGGCGACGTGACGTAAAACACGAAGTAATCGTACACGTCCCTTTGTCTTTATCATTGTAATTGTATTTTCTTTGGTGCTGGCTCAATCTTGGATAACGAAATTATCTCTTCTGATTCTTCACAATACAATTTTCTCATATACATGACTAGGTTCGCTAACGAAAACGACAAACGTTGAAAATACTCGTGCAAGTAAAAGTATAGGCATCGTTGCGCCCGATACTTGTACAAGCTTTGACTAAGACTCGTAACTACTCGTAACTCGTAAGTTATAACGGTGTTCCCGTCGCGGTTCCGTGTTAAATGTAAAAAAAAAACCTAGTCAGATCGGACGCGATGCACCGTGTTGTCCATTAACCTTAACCCACCTTAACCTTTAACGGATCATCAGAAACAGACAGTTGGCCAGCCAACAACACTTTCGTAACGTCGCACAAGCATCAACCGGGGACGAGTAATGTAGCGCAGTTCGCTGGAACTACGAGATACGTACTAGGATAAAATTGAAACGCGTCGACCGTTGTACTTGGAAGAACGTAGGGGAAAGTACATACGTGGCGCTACAACAACCTACAACATACCGACCGTTAGGGTAGGGTACCCAATTATTGTAGTGGTACCAATTACCGGGCCTATATTAATTATATTAATTTTTAAAGCATAATGAATATTAAAAAAGAGACCTAGAACATATGACGGGTAATTTATGAATTACGTTCTATAGAATTACCGTTCCATAGACGCGAAACGTTGTTCCTCTACATAATTGTTACGAACGAAAACGGTAGCGATACGCGGCATCGGTGAAACCAGACGAGCGTGTCGGGTCGAGATCACACGAGATGAAACGAGACGAAGCGAGATGAGACGACACGAAACAACACGACACAAAGCGAAACGCGGACGGAGCAGTGAAACGGCGAAGCAGTGAAAGACCGCAAGCCAAACGCGTCTCGTACCCTTGCTCTAACGTTCGTAACTTTCTAGACCGACCCATATGACATTTTTTCTCAAGTTCGTGACACTTGACGGTTCTCGCTGTACGACTCCGAGAATCTGGGTCCCTTTCTACTCTATTGCTCTATTGCTCTATTGCTCGAAGAACCGTCGCGTTGCAGTCGCGGTCGCAGTCACAGTCGCTTTTCTCTTCTTTCTTTACGTGAGTACCTACATTACATAAATCGTATCGCGTGGACATGCCGCTGTGTAAGCGTGCAAGTTGCGCTCTCGTCGTTATTATTTGTTTTCTTCAGCACCTTTTTCCCCTCGTTCCTCGGGTAATTTTGTCGGCGCAGTCAGCTGTTAGATTATTCTAGAAGACACGCGACAACGCTACTACACCTTATTTGGTGTACAGGGTGTTTGGTAAATGGCGGGAAAAAGTTTAGGAATAGATTCCTAATGCTTAGAGAAGAAAAGAACGTTATGTCAACATAGGAAAAGATTAGTTTCCGAGTTATTATTAATAACTTATTAAAGTTCCTGTGCCACAATTCTCGTCACATCGTCTTAAAGGCCCGTTTAAAGGCATCAACAATGTTTTTGAAGTACTCGCCGGCCTATGTTTACGTTATCGAGGCGTATTGTTCTTGTTTACAATTTTTTCACTTTATTTGGGAGCGTGCTCGGGGTTCAATGAGAGGACGACCTTGTATAGAGACAGGAGGTGGACATACTGAACGTTTCCTGTAAGACGATGTGACGAGAATTGTGGCACAAAAACTTTAATAACTCAGAAACTAACTGTTTCCGGACCTATGTTAATATAATTTATTGTCTTCTCTATTAGGAATCTATTCCCAAAGTTTTGCCCATCATTTACGAAACACCCTGTATAAAATTTAATATTTCACGACCGCACAGTGTGTCGAGTCAATGGGACTTTGGAGACAAAAATCATAATTGCAGTTTAAGTAAGTTATGTATGTTAATTAATTATCACATTTCGAGTGTTGCTTTTATAAATATTTACAAATCCTTCCAATCTCTCTTCTTAACTTAGTAATATATACAAAAACAACTCTCCAGCGACGACTTCGTATAATAACACGGAAGTTTATGTTTTGATTTTTGTCCCATGATAAGGCACTGTGTCTCGTGCGTTCGCGGTCGCGAAGCGTAGGTCAATTCCTCGGAGAATTCAACAAGAAACATGGCGAAAAGAAGGACGGTTGAACTAGTGAATATTTTTCTTACCTCGGACAAGAGGGAGTAGTTGGTGGTCAATTTGATCTGGGGTCGTATTTTTCCAGTCGATTCCCGCGTTTCTTTCGCCGAAATTGAAACCGGGGTGGTCGTGAAATTCTCAAAAATCGTCGTCAACTTTTTCGACGAAAACAACGAGTCCCCGCCTGCGTCCTGTACAGGGGTAATAGTTCTCGAAGAAGTTTCGAGGGGAGCTGTGTTAGTGTTGGTCGGCGCGGCAGTTCCTCCCGCAGCCGTGGTGCTGTTCGTCGTGGTTGATGCTTCGAAAGATTTGCCAGTGTTCGAAGATGTTGGCAGCGATGTTGTAGGCAACGTCTCGATGATCTCGGTGAACGAATTGTGCCCGGTCGATATTGGTGGAATGATTGAGAACGGCGATGACGGTGACGATGGTAACGATGATGACGACGACAACGACGGAGACGGCGATAGCGACGACGAGATTGGAATTACAGGATTATCGATGGCCGTTGTTGCGGACAATCCAGAAGACAATGGCCTCGAGGCAGTGTCGTCTCTAACCTCGTCGTTGTTGCTGTCGTTACCTATTCCGGTGGTCCCCGTTCCAGTTCTGAAATCGACGTCGATACCATTGCCATTTCCGTTTCCACTTCCACTTCCACTTGCACTTTTCGTAATAGGACTGCTATTCGATTCGTCCGGGAAGCTGGCCGATTTCTCCACGCCGAAATACGTCGGTGTGGTTTGCTTCGATTTGACTTGGACACTTCGAAAATGACTTTGAGACTGCGAGGGTAAAGCCGCGGCCCCTGCCATCAGAATCACGAACCACGCCAGTCCACCGATCGGCCTCATCTTTACTTTAATCTGGAATCAATAGAGAGATCGGTGGACAAAAAGCTTAAATAATCCTATAATCCTAGAAATCAATGGCGGTTCGCGTATAGGCACACTGAAACTGCAGCCCCCCCTCCCATTTCCTAATATAATAAAAAGATACAAAAATCTTTGTATGGAACTGTGCGCTGCACAGTTCCAGTATGGTCTGGAATTTTCTGTAGCAGCAGCACCCCCCACTAATTTTAGCTACGAATCGCCGTTGCAAGAAATGGATAAACGAACATTTTATTACGATGAAATCAAAATGTAAAAGCTGGCGCGTGATTGATGAGATAATATAAACGTAATTGCCGTTTCCGAAAAATTTCTACGTTCGACAGATCGTCGTTCACCAGCGTCGGATCATCGAGGATTGCATCCCAAACGTGGAATACGAGATCCTATGGAATTCCATTCTCGACAAGGGTGTCTTCGTTTCTCACGCGTATTTTATAGCTTTCACGGCGAGACCGCTGTGCAACGAGAGCACTTTGTCGAGAGAGAAAAAAAATGCAATGTGGAAAAGAGTATACTAAGCGGGGAGCGAGCAGCGGGGAGAAGGATAGAAAGAGAAACGCGGAGGAGATCCCAAGATCCCTTAACGGTACAATATTATTTTTCGATCGAGAAATTGGATGAAAGTTCTTTTGCCGGTCGATACTATTGAAACGTTTCAGCGGGCACCACCGGGTCTTGCTATTCAATCAGTCGGAATTATGCATATAAGCATGTATACATATACGTGTATGTACAGTTGAATACCAGTGCCAGTGCACTGTACAAATATCATCTGAGAGATAGTAATGCCTCGCGCAGCCTACTCGTGTCTATTGGGATCTGACATAGTGACGTGGACATGTTATGCTTGGTGTTAATCCTTAGCACTCGAATGGCGACTGTAAGGCGCCACTAAAAATTGCTGTATCATTATTCAAAATATTTTTTATATTATTAAATTCGTTTGTATTAAATAAATTACTAAACACTTCAGTATTGTACGAGTAAGTTGCACCATGTTAGTATGTACATATAACTTGAAAAAAGAAATATATAGAAGGGAAATATTCCAGGTCGGAAAGAACGTTTCGTTTTAGTGTTAAAATAGGCTCGAGTGCAAAGGGTTAATATTATGTGTGTGTTTTATATTTTTTAATTAAGATGTTTTTAAGTACGAGTGAAATTTGTGAGTGGGCAGGTACAAATCCTGCAGAAAGAAACATCGTTATTTGTAATTAACACTATAAGGCTATACTCCAAGCTTAGAGTATTTCGGCAGTAAATGGCGCCACTCAAAATGTCGGAACCCAATACGCACCGAAAAAGAATTCTGATTATGCTGGTATAATAGTTAGAAAATTAAAAAAAATGAGAGAATATCAATAACATAAACACTGCCGGATTCTTTAAATTTGATACCTTCGAATATCGGATTATTCACTGAATTAATTAATACGCTTTGTGCGAAAAATCTCTAGTTAAAGTTTCGGTAAATGGGAATACTGTTCGCGCACACGAATTGATCGGTGAACGAGAAGAAAGGGGAGAACGGAAAGACCTGAACAGTAAGCGAGTATGCGAGTAGGCGAACGACCACCGACCGATGAACCGGTGAACGTTATTTACTTTTTCCATTCCCGCGAAGGCGTTCGGGGTGGCACAGTAATTATGGCGCGATATAATTTACCACGCGGATGTGGTGAAATTAGGTTAACTGGTACTCGCGTTTCTCGCGGGCCGTTATCTTTCTTCGTATTTTCAAGGTCGCTATATGTATGCAACGGTTACCAATCAAGCGGTTAGATTAGCTTTCAAACACGGGATCGTTTAAGTACGTTCGTTCTACATACATACATACACATACATTCTGACCATATTCCGTCTTTTGCATCCATACCGACGCGAATAACGAACTTGACGATCTTCTCGATGGTCGTTACGCTAATTCGTGCATCTTCTGCAGCAACCGTATCGCGTTTCCTTTTAATACATCGTGTCCGTGTTATACCGTTAGAGAGTAGAAGCGTCGATTCATCGGTTATCTTTTGCTTTCTCTGTTTTCGTGCGAGTGAAAATGTTCAAAGAAGTTTCCACCGGTTCATGGACCAGTTTTTGACTATCAAAACTTTAGGTAACGATCAAACGTATTACTCGTTGTAATCAAGATTGTAGCTTCTTTTTTCCCGAAGGGGATATCCGAAATATCACTCGTTGCCGGTAACAATTCTCTTCGTTCCTAGACATTGTAGAAATAAAATGAACTTAAAAAAGTGCCTTCTTCCGAAAAACAGACTACGGAAGATCGCTCGAAATTGCAAAAACTGTTGCAAATGCAAATGACGCCGAAAAGTGCTCCGAGACAACGACAAAATCCAGAATCCTATGTGTACATACACACATAAAACGGGCTTCGGTCGAAACATTCTCATCTCCTTGTTTAACTCATTTGCATCATTAGCGTATTTATACGCTCAATTTTCTCGGTCACTATCACCGGAGCGTATACATACGCTCAATTTATTTTTTCTTATAATGCTGAAATATGAAGTTCTTTTACTTGTAGACATTTTTGTACTTAAATATAATAAAAAAAAAAAGTTTGATGTAGGCCTTCTTTTCATATTTCCTTATGATGCAAACGGGTTAACCGATTTAGCGGCGTTATAAAAATGTACCATGGTACATAATGGCGCGATTATCGTGACGATTTTATGTAACTTGAAAATTGTATAATATTCGTAGCATTTGAAATATCTAGTCTAGGAAGATGGGTACGTCGCGGAAGCTTAGGTTCGATTGGCGATCACCACCGATCGATCGTGTCGGGTGCATACAATCACCTCTACGAGGAATTTGACTTTTTAGCATTACGTTTTAGCATCGAGTGGAAAATTAAATCGGATCTTGTACCTTTCGAGAAAGCTTGATTGGACGGGAGACGAATCGACGCTGACCTTGGCTGAACTTTCAATTGTACGCTGGCGTTGAGTCGACCTCTAATCCGATCTGGAGCTGGATATCTATTGCGACCTTGACCTTGACCGTGACCTTGACCTTGGCCTTGATCTCGACCTTGATCCAGAGCTCGACCTTGCGCTGCAATCGGACCCGGCGCGTTCGAGTTGTTCGCCGATCGTCGAACGGGGTGCACTTAGCAGCGTACGAGAGGATATTGTCTCGTGTTGCCGGAAGAGCGAAGCTCGGAGAGCGAGAAACGGCCGTCGAAGAAGGATGTTTCTCTTTCGATTTGTTCGAGTTCGACGGTCGAGCCTGGACGTCGGGTCCGCGTGGTTGTCGAGCCGCACCGTGTTGCGAACGTTGCTTCTGATCGCCGGGCAAACCGTTCCATCAAATATCGGAAGAACGTTCAACGGAGAAACGACACGCGCGCGCGCTTAGATGCGTTCCAGTTCCGGATGAGACTGCGAGCTCTCCTAGAAGACATGCTGCCTATGAGCCCCGGCTAGTCCCACTTACCAACCAACCAGAAACCCCTTGACTATGCGTGGAATCCCAAGCTGCATCATCTCCACCAATCCTCTAGCTTGGTTCGCGGTCTACGCTTACTTCTACGCGAGCCGACTGGATACCCCTGCCTGTATATACCTGCACACACCTACGATAAGCCAAGTCCCCGTCCTCTCGAGCGATGGACGGAACCACAGAACCATGGAATCGCGATCCGAAGCAGCCCGGCAAATCCGAGCGGGATCCAACTTCGAAACGAAAAACAGATCCGAGCGAAAGAGGAGGAGCGAAAACGGAAAGAGGAAGAGACAGAGCGAGGAGATGATGAATAAACACGATGCCTTCGGTGACGCTTATCGTATGCAGTTAGCTGCAGCCTAACATCCGTTCGAACGATAAAGCGACAACACAACCGACCACCAGATTAACGACATCGGTCCTCTTTTTTTTCTTCCGTTGCCTCCCCTCCTCCACCTTACCTACATATTTTCTAGCATTTTCTTTGCAATCCTTCTTCCATCTCCGAGCGTGCTTAGTTCACCTACCCCTTTTTTATTAATTTTTTTTTTCGCTTCCTCCGCTTATATTTTCCTTATTACCATTTCCTTTTGTTCCGTTTAGCCGGACCTTCATTTGTGCCGTCGTTTCTCATTTTTTAATGAACCACAGGAGTCGCGACGGTTCGAAAGAAATTTCGGTTGCGGATCAAAACAAAATGGTGAACTCGAGGATGCGCGTTCGATGTCTGCTGGACGAAAATGTTCTCCTTTAGAGTCTCGACAATCTACCGTTACCGTCAGTAGGACACGACTACTCGAGCATAAAATACGCTTGATCGATTCCACCGTCGATACCGCGATACCGAGGAGCAAATCAAACTTGTCGATTACTATTTTCTCGGTCTTATCGACTAAAACGAATCCCTTCATTTATGTAACGAGCTCGAACTCGTCGAAAGCAAGAAGCGAAAGGAAGATAAACGAATCGCGGAGGATCGGTACCGCTATTTTTCGCGAGTTCGATCGAATACCAGAAAAGTATATTGAGCATGAAATCATCGTGGTTCTCGCCGACTATCTCTGCGTAGTTGACCAAGTTCACTGCTAACATTTGCTCCTGGATCCTAAGACGAAAGCTGTGTGCTCGCGATCGCGGCAAACCTCGATCGTTCGCTCGCTCGCACGCTCTCGGCCCTCTCCTCGCTTTCCACGCCTCCCCTCGCCTCTCCTCGTTCTTCCTACCAAGGAATGCAACGGTTGAACATTCTACGTGACCAATTGAAAATATAGATCGTTACCCCAGCGACTTTGCTTGCCAGGGAAACGTGGCGAAACCTTAATGCGATCGTGCACGATGAGCGTATCATCGCGCGACTACTTGACAGCTAATCGACAGGATACCACTGCCATTTCACGTTTAAATGGAACGGAATTAATCCTTCGAATATTCGGTAGACACAGTTTCGGTTGCGCGATAGAATCCGGTCGAGGCGACAAGTTTATCAGATTATAGGAATACCGGCGAAAGAAGGAAATAGAACCAGTAGGAAGTCCGCGGTACAGTTACGTAGCTCGATACGCTCGAATATTTATCTATTGAAGCGAAACTGCATGATTTCCAGTACATGTTACCATAAAAATCGTATGGAACCTGAACCAATTCAATCTTGTTGTTATTATAAAGGGATAAGTGTGTAAGTCACGTTTAGAGCTGGGTAGTTCTAGTGTTCCTAATGCTAGAAGAGATATCGTTGCATTTTCAAATGCTGCACGCGTAGAATCTAGCGCAGCATATGTTACGTAGTACCTGCATGGTATCTGCATAGGTATAGGTACAGGTATGTACGAGCACGACTACGTGCATGGTACCTGTATAGGTATAGGTACAGGTATAGGTATGCACGAGTCCGAGTGCGAGTAGAATTTCTCCCTCGTTTCCAACGATACACCGCGGCCACAGAAGCGTTTCGCCATCTAGCGTCGCCGAGTAGAGTCTTATCGAACAGATTCGATCGACTGGACAGAGACAGTCGCACGGGCGCATCATGTTCCGGACTGTTCGCTGACCGAAAATTTTATCAAATCTCCCATGTAGGAAGAAAACCGCGGGTATAATAATTATCCGCAACTCTTTATTAAATAGGTACATACAATCGTTGCCGCGTACGTCTACAATACAATTATCATGATAATAATAATAATAATAATAATGTAGCGGTAGCCTGATGTTCTATGCTGATGATGTTATGCCTAATGTTAGCCGCAACACGTTCTCTATGTATATATACTATACCGTCAGATCAGTGCGAGTCTTCGGTGACATTGGAAGACATATTTACAAGAAATGGTGTGTTAAGGCACAGCGGTGTGACGCAATGGTGGCTTGCGTATAGGCACTGTGGAAATTGATATTATCGATAACATTTAATATAATAAGTAGATACAAAAATCTTTGTATGCAACTGCGCGCTTCACAGTTCGTGGTGTTCGATTGTTCTGCGCATGCGCACATAGGAAGCTGAAATTTTCTGCACCACCACTAATTTCAGCTACGAGCGGCCACTGTAACGTATGAAAACAAGCATCATAAACAGTACGCCTCATAGTGCACGACATCGATGGATAGAAACATTACGTATAATGAATCGTTGAACACTTTATCGAAACCATATCCGATTACTTGTTTACTTCCCGCCACGGTTTCAATCAGTACACCCGAGGCCGCGTTCAATGCGGTTTGTTTGGCATTGTTTCCGATTAAGCTGATTCGACGGTGACAATTGGCAAGTAATTTGAAAATGCCGTAATAAATAACAAGAACTTCTATACATATTCTGTGATCTATGGTAATTATTAATTCTAATACTAAAACTAATTCGAATGCTAATTGTATGCTGTACATTGAGTTCTAACCTCTTTCGTGCTTCAGAATCAATTCGAACTCGACGATTTCATAGAATTTGGACAACGTAGTGTACCACATGTGTACAGGTGGTCGTATTGTAAAAGCTGTACAAGCTATAAACAAACTGTACACAGACTTCACAAACTGCATACAAGTTGCGCAGCCTGTATACAACAATATAACGAACGGGAATGTGGGTAGGGACAATTTATACAGTGTAAACCGCTTCGGAACGATGGGACTGCGAAGGCACGCAATATCCGCTGTAAGTCTTAATCTCCAAGACACCAGAATAGGATCTTGCCGGAAGCGAGCCCGGATCTGTGTGACGTCTGGGACACCGATGACCCTTCGGACATTGGCAAAGGGGCGACGCGTTCACTTCTTCGAGCTGCGAGGTCCGTCTCTTTCGTACCGTGAACAGTCGACAAGGCTCCTTGTGTTGACAGCGCAGTCTCTGAAACGAAACATTCCTTTCGAATCTCGGTTAATTTGTGGCCGGTTGCCGGTCGTCGATCGCCCCGCCAATCCTCCGCTAACATGTGGGCACAACTGCAGCACCCCGTTTTCACTTGATGTTACGGGTAACATTTGACCCTTTGCACTCGAATGTCCCCTCCAAGGGGACATTATCTAAGACTCATTATGAGTATTGAATCGATGGCTCCGAGTGCAAAAGGTTAATATAATAAAAAGATACAAAAATCTTTGTATGGAACCGTGCGCTTCTCAATTCCAGCGGCTGGACTGTTGTGCGCTTGCGCAGATAGGAAGCTGAAATTTCCTGGAGCAGCGCTCCCCACTAATTTTAGCTACGACCCGCTGGTTGCAAATCAAAGGGAAAAAGGACGCCGATGTAGACCGGGAAACAGGCGAACAATGAAGATTGAGAAACTTACGCTTTGCGGAGAACACGCGAAAGCATAAATAAATCCTGGATTTCCTTCGGGAGATCTATGCGCTTGTCTGCGGACCAGATAGGGCACGCTGCTCGGCCGACAGCGACAGTAGACTCTTTGAACGGTCGCGTTCGCCGGGCCCCCTCCTGGAGCTAGGGTCCATGTGATATCCCTGCAAATAGCGAAGCGGGTCTTCTGTACGTAATGCCAGTTAGAACGCGCAACGATCCGCATGGCACGGCGCGACGCGTCGCGATGCAGAGCATCCGCGACACATCGCGCGGCACGTTTGATCGTTTCGGTGTACATAGCTGCTCGAAAAACCGACTAACTTGAAATAACGACAGATAGGAAGACGTTTCACCGGCTCGCAAAGCTTATACTGCCGTGTTTTATCGACTATCGTGTGCCCGTCGTCCCCGTGCAAGCTACTGGAACAGGTACGGCCGTCCGGACAACGACATTGTCTCTCGACCCACGGCGAGCCGTATAGATCCACCTTGCTGCAAACTTCGCTTCGATCCAAGCATTCGGGTAATTCTCCCTCGCTGTCCTAAAATTCCAAAAATATTTGTAACGAGTCACCTTACACCTGTCAGCAAAGACGGCCCACCACCAAATTTTTTGCAAATAATTGATTACTTATGGGTACCCCTAATAGTTGACTAACGGCGTCAAGCCAAACACTGACTCCTAGAAATCCATTTCTGACTAAATACAAGCACACCGTGTTCCAGGAACGCATCGAAGAAATATCAAGTAAATGAATCCGAATGAATACAGTCCCATGATTGATCAAGAGAATTGGCAAGATCGTTGGACGAAAGTACGGTAGAAAGGGGAAACGGATAAAATGAGATTGACAATCGGAGAAGGAGAGGTGGCTCTATCGAGATGCAGAAAAGGAGATGGGAAGGGGGATCGGCGGAGAGAGAAAGAGAAAAGAGGAGGAGGAAATTGTGTGGCAAAGGCGTTAAAGAGTACGCATCTTCCCGCGTTGCGTCGTCGAGGAATAGACATCTGGTCTAACTGCACTATTCAAAGAGCGTCGGTCAATCCACTGAATGAGGCAATCACGTACGTCCTGTCGAGTCGTCGTTGGCAATCTACGGCTGCGTACGAGAATCCGAGCCAAGCTCTTTAAATTATCCATCCGCTCTCGTCGCGTGTGCAGGTCTTTTCCTCGAAACGTTGCTGCTTTCGTTACTTTCGTCGACGAACCGGATCGCATTGCTATGCAACGCGATCATCTCCCCACGGTTTCTTATATTCTCCGAACCCACATCGATGAATCTATAAATCCGTTTACCGAAACGTTTCGGGGACACTTCGGAGTGGTTTCGATCGAACAGAAGTTAGTCTAGATCGTTGTAGTTCGGCCACGAGTATCGCGATACCGAAGCTGGAGAGATCGGATAACGACGTTAACCGATACGTCGTATAAATGTATCGATCAGCCGAGTCGCTTTTAAAATCATTCAATGATTTTCCCATTCGCTCAGGGTGCGCGCGCTCGCACCCCTCCCCTCCCCTCCCCTCCCGCCAAGTTGTCGACCCGTTCTCCTACTCCGTTCCGCCGTGTTCTTTGCTTTTTCCCTGTTTCTTTCCCTTCGCTGCCCTTTAGAAGTCCGTCTCTTCCTCTTGACGTATTCCCAGAAGATCATTCGTATTAATGCCATCGGCGGCGGTAAACTAAAATGGGATAATAGGGGGACCGGAAAGGTTGTGCGATTCATCCGGAAGTTCTCACGAGTCTCTCGCTTCTCTCACAGCCGTAGTGAAAATGACACCTGGCCGCGCTCGCTTGCTCCCTTGCTCGCTCGCTCGCTCATTCACTCGTGCGCTCGTGCGCTCGTTCGCTCGCACACACCGCCAGATGACATCCAGAGAACGAAAGAACATTCCGGTACCAGAGATACCTGCGTAAACGCCATGACGCGACGCGACGCGCCGAACCAGACTGAACCGGGTCGAGCGATTCGACCTTACAGCAGAATTGAAAAAAAAAGAAAGAAACAACAAGAAATAGGGTAGGGGACCTCATTACCGTGGGGGTACCAATTACTGTGCCTATATTAACACTAAACGTACCACCACCGGCCAAATGACCGGTTCTAGATTTTTCATTTGACAATTTTTGAAATTATAAAGATGCTTTCACGAGCAATGATTCAATAAATACCTTTAGTAGATCGCGCATTGCAATATGAACCGCGCAAAGTCTGAATAAATTACGTCTTGTCATTTTTATAAGGCATCATGTACCTGTTACATTTATAGCTCGGTACGTTGGATGTTAATTATTTTTAAAGCACAATGAATATTGAAAAAGAGATATATATAACATCTATATGGACTAATTTTAATGAAAAAATTTAGTATCTCTTTTTTAATATTCATTATGATTTGAAAATAATTAATATACGCACAGCAATCGGTACCCCCAAAGTAATTGGGTCCTTTACAGCTGGGGGAGACTAAGGGTCAGATTATACTAGGCAGGTCAGACAAGGTGTATAAAAAGTAAAATCGTGTTAAATTGGTGTGTATAAAATTCTGTAGGCAGAATTCGGTTAACCTGCTTTTGTATCTAGCGTTTATACACCCTGAGTGTCTGACCTGCCTAATATAACCCGACCCTGACTCGAGGACACAGGGAAAACTAAAAATCCCGCATGTCGAACAAACGCCTACACGTTACGCTCCGACGTACCATAGTGTTCACTCGAGTCGAAAATATCGCATCTACGAATCATTCTTCGACGAAAGAAGAGAAAACGGTAGGATAGATCGTTCGCGAAAGTATTTCCTTCCGATAAACAAATGTGTCTCGCGTAGTTTCGATGTTGCTGTTATTCGTTCGAGCAACGTACGCTATCGTGTTCCAGAGATCGTTACGGTGATACGATACCATCTGGAATGGCTATGTCAACTTCCATAAACGAAATGAGACAGAACGGAATGCAACGGAACGCGATAAAACGCGACGAAACTTGGCTGCAGGAATATATCCGAAGGAAAACACTCGCTTCTCGATTTGAATTTACATATCGGTTCGACGATCTCGTTTCCGGTGAATCCGATCGTCTCGATCGTGGACGAGGTCCCCCGCGGGACCATTTTAGCAATATCCGAGTTTTTAGGGAGAAAACTTACCCCGACTTGGTAAAGAATTCTGGGCGGTTGATGAACCGGACGATGCTTTCTCTTCCGATCGATCAAGTCGATCTTGATCGCCGTGTCTCGGAACTCGTGCAACTCGGTCAGGTACTTGCTTTCGTCGAGCGACAAATATTCGTTGAGCAATTGCTGGCCGGTTTCGTCGAGTTCAGCGCCGAGGAGGCTACCCTGGCTTCCACGAATAAACAACTGGCCGAACATCGCCAACAACAGGCACAACAAATCGGCCATTCTTCCCGGTCTCGATCTTCGTTTTTGTCGGCGTTCACGATCGATGTCGGACGGTTCGGGTCGGGTCAAAATCGAACGAACACTGGAATCGAAAACAGCGCTGCTCGGTACACGCGCGTGCACGAGCATCTAGCACGGATTAGCAATCGTCGCGATTCATGAGGGACACTTTGCATCTTACAACTTTACAACTTTAATACTACTACGATACAACTATACAACTTTGGATGCCGGTTTGCAGTTCGTTTGTCGTTACGGCTCGATCGAACCGAAATTCGCGTGGAAGACCGTGAGAACACGAACACGCGGGACGACTTTGAAAGCAGACCCCTTGCCAAAGCGGTTCGCGAAGCGTGTCGTGCAAGATCACGCAGATTCCCGCTTCTTCTTGCTTCTTCTTTGCTGGATCTTACGTCGCGTTCATCTTGTTAGCGAGGACGTCTCGTTGCCGAGTATCGAGTATCGTGTATCGTGTATCGTGTATCGGGTGCGAGGCTCGTCGATCGATCGGAAATAACGGAATTTGCAACTTGTAGAAAACTTTCTCCGATGATTTTCTTTCGAATCGGATGTACAGTTTGCCGCGTCCGGATCGTCGATGCTGCGGTTGAGCCTGGGGTCAAAGAAACGAGGTCGTTCAAAATTACCTCCCTTTCGACGAGCGTGTTTTACCGATCGATCGAACGATCGATTCGACAGTCGATCAAACGGTCGTGCCGATCCATATCACTTTCCGAAATGTGTACGTTTTATTGGTACTGAGGCTCGATCCTCGAGAGAGAGAGAGAGATTCAAAACTGTGGATCTACGGTTAACGGAATCATAGTCCAAGAAGCACAACAAAAGCGTCTCGATCCTCTCGCGTCGATCCGTTCGCGCCGATATAAAGTAATACGCGTTCACTGGTTAACGGCGGACCGACAAACGTAACGTGTTTTCTCGAGAGTAGTCTCCGTTCGTTGAATCGTTGCGCCTTTCTGCGATCCGTCGCACTGTTCCTTGCTCCTTTTTCTTCTTACTTTGTTGCTCGTGGCCTTGCGATTCTCCTTCGACTAGTATCTTCTTCACGGTGCGAGTTGCGCGCGGTCTATGTCCTGGCTAGGACGACGCGATCCAAATCAACCCGAAACCCACCGGCTTACAACTTTCGTGCCACGCGAACTTGTACCATTCGTTCAACTGGACTTCTAACAGCTACAGGCAAAGCATGAATGAGTGCTCCCTTCTCTTGTTTCACTACTCCGCTCCACTCCACTCCACTCTCCTCTCCTCTCTCCGCTTCACTCTTTGCTCCGCTCTCTGCTCCGCTCCACTCTCAACTCCATTCTCCACTCCACTCCACTTCACTCGATCTGACTTGACTCCACTCGACTCTACTCCACGCTACTCTACTCTGTTCCACTATACTGTATTCTACTCTACTCTATTCTATTCTGCCGTACTCTATTTTACTCTACTCTACTCTACGCTTTTCTATTCTACTTTACCCTGCTCTACTCCAATCTACTCTATTCTATTCTACTCTGCTCTACTCAAATCTACTCTACTCTAATCTACTCTATTCTATTCTACTCTGCTGTACTCTATTTTACAGTACTCTACTCTACTCTACTTTACTTGTACTCTAATGTACTGTGTTCTACTCTCTAAAAATTTCCGTAGATTATAAATTTTTATACTCTATAGAAATGTGTTCCTATATTAATTTTATGTAAATACGTGTACATTGTCTAAACAGTTATTCGAACAATAAATTATTGAAATAATTCAAATAATGAATATAGAAACATATTGTGAAAATTTATTTATTTAATAAATTATTTTAACAATAAATAATTGAAATAACCATTCAAATAATGAATATAGAAACAAATTATAAACTTTATTTATTTAAACAGTTATTTTAACAATGTGCTATCGAAAGGATAATTCAAATTATAAATATATTATCTTAACAATAAATTATTGAAATAATTCAGATGGTGAATATAGAAACATATTATGAAAATTTATTCCTTTTATCCGTTAACTGGAAACGAATCGAAGGTTCGAAGTTTCGAAGCTTCGAACCTTCGATCCTTCGATTTTCTGCAATCGAAGCTTCGAAATCTTCGACCTTCGAAGCAAAGTAACAGCCCTACTCTACTCTAGTCAACTTACTCTGTTCTACTCTACTCCACTCTACTCGAGATTAAAAACATCCTCATCGTGGGCCATCTGGTCCTTCAGGCTATATCATTCTTGTTGCACAAAAAAGAGACAACAGATTCCTTTTTTTTTGGAGTATCTCGTGCGAATCCGTCACACGATTCGGAATAAAAGAATCTTTTGCATCCAACTTAATCGCATGCGAGATAAACACGATTACGGAGACACTCGTCTCTGAAAACAGTTTGTTGAACAAGATTCGCTGAGATGTATTCGAGCTGTATACTCCTTGAACAAATACAACTTAAGAACAGCAGGCAACGTCTACATAGTTCAATATAACACGGAAGCTGAGAAATATTTGAGAGAATGGGCCCCGTGAAACGCATAATCGCATGGTGCACGGCCCACGTATTCGATATCCGTATCCGTATCCGTATCCGTACCTGTACCTGTCGCGTACTCGTACCACCAGTGTAGGCGGTCGTCCCGTGTTGCTCCCGTAGCACTTGCGACCAAGTCACACAAACACGTTCCTGTTTCTCGAGCGCGTTATTGTTCCCGCTGTTATTCATACTGTTTCTTAACATTAGGTTACCGGAGCACTAAAAGTGACTATTTTACAGTAAAAAAATCTTGTATAAAAATAACGAGACCGCGCTGCCCAAATTTTTAGCCATTTCTTTTTAACGACAAACACCCAAAGAAATAAATTTGTTGAATCTATTATATTATTTTTTGAATGCCGGCGAGTGGTGGCTCGTCCGGTGGTGTTGTGGGATGGTGATCGTGGAGGTTAAGCGACGTTGGTTTGGGGCCCGTCGAAAGATGGGTAAACGCATAGGTTAGGTGTGAACCTATAGCGAGGATTGTAACCCTGAGGGGAACAATAATAAAAGAATAGAATATTATTTGTTGAATATATTATTCCTCGTGGATAAACTTTGAATTTACTTTCTGTAAATCGTAAAGGATCGTATCTCGGTTTTCGTGTCTGTAGCTCGTGCTTCGAATTTTTCGCTGTACACATGCAATATGTACTTCACAGACTGTACACGTTGAAAACACACAACCGAAGTAATCGATCCTATTACAGAATGATCAGTGATGTCTACGGACTGTGCGCGTACGCTTACATAACGTGCATGTACGTTACGCGAGCAAGTAGTTCTTTCCTTTCTCTGGTTCAGTCTCGTTCATGTCGCTCAATGTCTTTACTCGCGTGTAAAGCAACTTCAAAGGGGGAGCAAACAAACTTTGTTCGCAAACAATCGTGTACAGTACCGTAACAATAATAATAATAATAACAACAACATGCTTACATAGTATACGTCGTTGTGGAGTAAAATATGATTGCACGGTACATATAGTTGTAGTATAGAAAAGTATAGTTGTAGTATAGAATGCTTCCAAAGAAAATGAACAAAAATATGAAAAATTACTACAAGTAAAAGCACTTCATATTTCAGCATTATAAGAAAAAATCAGATTTACTACTTTCAACGACACCTTCCATTTCTATTTTTTAGCTAACGAATAACGATAGTGACCAACAAAGTTGAGCGTATATACATATACGCTAATAATGCAAATGGGTTAAGAACGAGCGACTTGAATGGGTAATTATGCCGATAATTGAAAATAATACGGCGCACTAGCTGGAAAAAGAAAAAGTACTCGGGAGACGCATGTTTATTTGTACGCGCACGTTTGAGGATCGCTGTTTCATTGATGGAGGCCACGATCCATTCACTCCTACTTTCTCTCTGTTCCTCCTCTATTGTTGCTCTCTCATTCCCACGCTCTCCCTACCCGAATGTCTCGAGAATCGTCGCGCTTCTCTCGTTTTCCGTGCCGATGCTCCTGAAAATAAATAGACTCGCTCGAATCGAAACAGATCCGATCCGATTCAATCCGAATCAACTGGATCGAAATCTAGTAAAACGAACGATTGGTATGCGGTATCTTCTCGGCCAGTCGCAGAAATGCACGCGATGTCCTCGAATCAGCTTGCCGTCGTGAGTAAGCCTCGCTTTGTGTCGCGTATACGAGTATGTGTGTACGAGTATATTGCCTGCTTACGATTGTGCCGGTGCAAGAGAAAAACATGAATCGAACTAGCTGCGCGTGTTACATGCATCGACTGTGCGCAGCTATCGACGAGGCCCCTGACAACACTCGCGTTAACTAGTTAGAGTCAGACAAGACCGGTTAAACCAAAGTTGCTGGGGCGTCGTCCACGTATTCCTTTCGAAAGGATCGTTTTTTCGATTCGCAATTCGATTATCACCGAAGTCAAATGCTTTTGTCCGACCGGAGGAATTCGGTTGCAGAGACGCACATAAACGTTTGTGGAACGTTCGAAAAACTCGACTCACTTTGCGAGAGAACCACTGTGAGCAAGATGAATGAATTCTTGAGGAAGGGAGAGGAACGTAACTTGGCAATGGGATTGCTAAGAGTACGTGTATACGTGTGTAGGGTGCGTTAGGCACCGGTGGGGGTAGAGCACGCGTACACGTACACGCGTTCACACGCACCAGCATAACACATAGAAAATTCTTGGAATCAGACCGGCTCCAACACCGGGACTCCGGGTGTCGTATACATGGATTTTTTACAAACCTGTCTAATCACTCTTAACACAATAAAATAGGTACACGTGTACGCGCACGCATTGTTGCTCTGACGAAGAGAAAAAAAATGTTCGACTCGAAGTACCTTGACCGTTGACCGTATCCACCGTGTTTGTTAATCAGCGTCACCACCGTATACCGACACTCCTTTCGGCAAAAAATTTTCAATTGCAATCAAAAATTCGCTTGGTCATCAATGAATTCTTCCATTTATTGCGTTAGGAAACGAATGTATGTATATAGATGTATTAAAATGAAACAAACCAAGCTTTCGTACGTTTTCGATACGTATGTATCTACAGTGTCTACTCGATATATGTCCAAAAAACGGGCCTCGGTTCATTGTCCCTCACGGGGTATACTCCGCGGAGGTGGGGATAATTCTGGGACTTTTATCGGTTAAACATTTGAGACGCTTCGAATGGCGACCAGGTTTTCATTCGTCGATCGTTGTCGCTTGCACATATGTACGTGTCCACGTATACTGTGTACGATACCTGCTTGAAAATATTTCCGATAACGGTCACACTCCTTTCTGGAACATTGGTGCAGAGTTCAGAAAAGTAACGATCGATTGTGTTTCAGGGAAATTGTACGCTGTATTTGGGAAGAGACAAGGCCGTGTAATCGCTGCGGAGAGCGCTGGATTTGGTGGACAGTTTCGTGTGCTAGCAACGTTGCCTGTACCAGAGAGTTTCCAACTTGCCAGAGAATTGCGAACTCAAACGTCCGGGCTGGCTAGTCCCCAACTGGTTTTCAGCCATTGGGAGGCAAGTTTTTTCATATCGAGGAACGAGCGTTCCTCCACATTTTTCCACTTTTCTCGATCGAGAGAACTGACCTCGCATGTCGCTAACCGTTACTTCTGTTCCAATAATTCATAAATACTTGAGGGCCCGGTCTTAGGTAGATTCGCGATGAGGTAGAGTGACCAGTGCGAATTTCGATGGATATCGAAACGACTAATGCCGTATCTCTTTCGTGTTGTTCTTTCTTTTCTCGCGTATTCTATTATCCTACGTTGATATCATTGATAAAACCTGTCAATGACTCAATACGTTTTTCGGTACAGGTGATCGAGCAAGATCCATATTGGACGCCATCTACGGACGAGGAATATCTTCATTTCGGCGACAAAGCGGACAGCGAGAACAGAGCCAAGAAGTATATGGATGCGGTTCGTCGACGTAAGGGTCTGCCCGTTGACTCTCAGCTTGTTACGCATGCGGAGAAGCAACGTACTCTGTCGAAAAACAAGTAACACGTTCACCATCTTCTATCGGAAGAATGGAAGAGCCACCTAGCAATCGGTTTACATGTATTATACAATAGTACAATAGTACATATATTATATCTTCCAGTTATTTTTCAAAAAAAAAAAAAAACTGCCAATATACAGACTATGTCTGCATTAACGATACTTGTTTTCTAACTCCACGAACAGCGATCAAACTAGACTGTCATTAATTCACGAATCGTTTAAGTTTAAATAACAGTCATACGAACGATTCAAGTTGTTGCTCGCGTATTATTGATTTTTATCGTGATTGTTATTAGCCGATTCGTTATAATTTACTGCCGTTTAAAGACTTCCAAGTATGTAAATGTTTTTAATGTGTTGTGCCTCGTATTCTGCCTGTCACTCGATCGAAATCGCGGCCCGTTTGTCTTTCTTCACATGATGGTATTCACTCGTTACGGATTTCCCGTCCTCCCTACTCCAATAAGGGACACCGTGCAGTGGTCACCCACATAGTACCCCCTCCCCCTCTATCCCGTGAGCCGGACAATTGAGTGTCACGAGCCCCAACTCGCAACCCCCATTAAACCTGTGGAATCACCAAAGGGGAAGAAAAGAAAAGATTAGGGAAGAGAGAAAACCGGAACACTGAAAACTGGTCCGCAACAATATATCTAGCCATGGTAAACATATTAGATGTGTCGTTTAGGTGAAATTCGATTGGTATTCATTTACAGACACTGTATAGGAAGGCAGCAATTGATTGGTGTTGTTGCCTTCTTCTCAGTATGTACCAAAGGATACTGAGCACCTTGGATGTATAATATCATTGTAATATATAACATAATTGGGTTGTTCTTGTACAAATTTCGTCGGCGTTCCGCCGCTAGCTGACACAATACTGACCCTCGCACCCCGGAACCCCCTTTTATTTTGAGTCCGAGGATTTTCAATAATTGAAACCCCCCCTTGGTCTTTAATTAGCGAGGATACGGTACGCATACATACATATAATGTATATGAATAGAGTGTACATCAAAGCTCGTCGCTAATGTCTGATTCTATGCGATGCAATCCATGCTTTGCGACAAGTATTTACGTTTTATTTGATACTTATTAAAAAAATCGCATAATCCAAGTACGCGTGCACAGTGTAATCGAATCATGTATCATATTTTCAACGAAACGCCCCCGCATCACTACCTCGATAATCGACCCGTCGCGTCGATCACGTAACATGTTCGCTAACACTGTCCAACAAAATAAAACTTTTTTCGTGTTTTGCAATACCTGTTGGGTGATTCTTATACACTTTGTGTAAACCAAATCCGAAAGCAGAATTACTCTATCACGCAACGTTTTCGAAAAATATTGGTTTTTGTAAAAATGCATGATTTTGATAAAAAATGACGTGTTACGCAAAAACTAAACACGCGAGAAAGTTCAAGATTGAGTCAAGAGACAGAGCGGACGACTCTCCCCTCATACGAAATATTCAATTCGGCGAAGATTTACTCGTAAACTATAATCGAGCGCTGGACGCAGTTACAGTTTACTTGCGACTACACGCCAATTTGATTGTTGGTTATACGTGTCATAGCCATTTTGTACGATTTATAACTGAGATCAATATTTCAATAAAAACGTTAACAAACCTGCGCCCTTAAGCTTTTAATTTAGATATAAAATTAAATAAAATTTCATTGTTCAAACGTATCGTAATTTATTCAATTATGTCTCTTCGAATCGAATTTTTTTCCCTTGAAATCCTTGTTTCATCACATCTTGTAATTTTCTTCTTGCTGCCCATGATGGATGCAAACTTTCATTTTCCGTGACTTTTGTACGGTCTTTCTTGAAACTTTCGTGTACATTTCGTGATGTTTCCTTGACCTCTGGAAATCGTTTCTTTTGCTCGCCAAATACCGCGCTCGTCTCCCTCATGTTGTTTCGACGGTACGAAACATCTTTGCTATTTGCTTCTCGTCTTCTCTGACTTCTGTTTTCTTGGTTCCTTCCATACCCTGAAAACTCTCGCTTTATGTTTCTTTTCGGAAAAGTCGTGAACGTTTTTTTATCTACATCAGCAGCAGTGTTCACATGTACCGCAACAACCTTATCTGAATTTAGAAAAAAGTCATCTGCTCTCGTTAACGCCACAGGCATTGGAGAAGATTGCTGCTCTTTATTCTCTTCGTTTTGATCGTCTATTCTAGGTGGGTTAGATTCTTGTAAAATATCCGTGAATCTCTTGACCGTAGCCTCTTTGCTTACAGCCTTGGTAACCAATTCTGAGCTTTTCTCGTTACTTTTAACACAGTCTCCTTCCGACTGTGCATCATATCTATATCGCTTTAATTTTTGCGGCGGCGTTTCTTCGACCACCACGCTACTTATATTTAGTTGTGTATTTCTTGCATGCTCGTCACTGTCATTTTGATCGTCTGGTGATCGTTTTGGATTCTTTAGGTCGTGTTCGCTTATAGAATTTTTCCTTTTCTTTTTCAGCGAACGTTCCTTCTTGTTCCCAGAAATGCATTCTTTACAGTTGGGAAATTTCTTTACAAATTCCATGATTTTTTCATTTAAACATTTGTAACGAACAGCTTTTACTATGGCTCTAGTCCTATCGTCTGTCTGTGAATTCTGCAACATACGCTCCAAGTCCTCCAAATGAATAATTCCAAATTTTGATATTTCATCATCCTTGACACGTTTCAACTCGGAAACCTCTTTCAAATATTTCTCCGCTTTATTCTTATTCTTTTCGGAAAGTTTCTCGTTGCCACGATTGGCACGCAGTCTCTTAGCCTCTCGAACCAACTTATTTATCACGCAAATGCGAGCTCGACGTACGCTCTGCCTCAATAAAACGATCTGAAAGGTCACCAAAACATGTGTGATTTGTCATAAAATTAGATGAGAAGAAAAGAAAATATTTTAAAAACATCGAGTGCAACATTTTCGTTGTGCTTAAAATATTGCGAAAGGTTACCTCGTTATTCATTTCGGTTGAGATTTTTGTCACCGTCATATTGTTTACGAAATTATCGTATTAAATTGCGACCAGTTCAACTGTTAAATTCTGTATAATTTTCTACATGAAACATAACAATACACTTTATTTTATAGTTTCTTCGTAACTGACTACATTACAGTTCTCAAGACTCTAGCAGACTAGTGTGTATAGAGTATAGAGCGTGTCGCGCATGCGTGATGATTTCAGCATTAGTAAAATAGAACGTTTGGCTAAAATGGGGTAACTTGATGACCCCGTATAAAACAAAACAAAACAAAATTTATTACGATATGATTTTGCAAAGTAAATATATAGTATGTGTATGCCAATCAAATACTAATAATAATTTATCAAAAATTCGTGTCATGCTTGTTTTGTCGTTTCGTCCTGGACTCTTTCGGTACTTTCCCGCCAATAACAGTGCCCCAGTACTTTTTCCACAATATATATAGATACGTTACTGCCTCTGGGCGCGCATGCGCGAAAAATCTGTCCAATATATATAGCACTCTCATTTCCTCTCTGGTATAGAGTATAACGGAAATAAACCAATCGGATACTTTCTTGAATTGAATACGCTTACTTATCTTATGGATCTATTGTACATGGACCTGTATAACTATATGTTTATAGTGGAATTATTTTAAAAAATCGGTTCGAGTGAATATTGTAAGATGATCGAGATGGAATTGTATTAATACTTAATTAAAATATTGAATTCAAATGGATCGTAGATTTGTACCGATTTATAGAATATAATCAAATCAGAAAATTTTACTTAGCCTTGGCAAGTGGCAACCGAGTACGCACTGAACGATTACATTCCGTATTGTCTAAATGGGCGCCCTCGAGTGATCGTATATGTAAACATACTGACGTTTTGTTATGTAGTTGGTAGAAACGTCATTTTGTCAAGTGAGCGTGCATGTAAGGAAGAGGGTGAAACCTCCTTGAAAAAATTGCATGTTAACGTGGTACATATTTACTTACAAACTGTTCTTTCGTCTAAAGTCAACATAATGCCGTTGAATTAACTTCGTGACTGTGTTCGTGATTATTCGGAGGGGATCGAGCATTAGCGAGAGTAGCTATAAAGTTTCTGTAACCGTGACTGATCACATATACAATACACATGTACGTGAATGTAAATATATGTATGTATATGTATATATATTCGCCACGTATGTAGATAGGTAGATATACCTACATATGTACACACAATCGTGTTGTACGAGTGTCAGAAATTTTAGTGGTTTTTAGATGATTCATTGACATGGAGGTAAATTGCAATAACCTCGTCTAGCAGTAGATGGTTGTGTTTTAGTACATTTTAAGATCGATACATATAACAAAAACAGTTGTAGAGAAAAATCGTTGAGTGACCTTGAATCATGGTCAACCGATTGTTGAATCTTCTAATCCGATGTGTCAGACTTTCCTGCCTTTAAATTAATACGTTTCTTGATCTCTCTCTCGATAACACATTAGCAAATCATTATTTGGGCGATTCGATTTGTTACGCATTTTGTGATAAACATGAATTAATTATGATTAATAACGAACCATTTCCATGCTAAATAGTGTTTATTCAAAAGGTTAGTATTTTCGACACCTCGGTGTTTTCGTACAGCTTCGAGCTTCCTCAGAGTTTATTTTTGTAATGATATTGCACTCGTGTCCATATTTTGATTTCCTAATGCATATATCACACCTTCGTCCTTTCTGTGTACGCCAAGTGACAACGTTATACATATCTAGAAAAAGTCTTTTATCTTCCTTGAGATTGTATTCGTTCTTCGTTCTCCGTCCGACGATATCGACTGAATTTTTCTGACATTTTTCTTCGCTTTAAGTATCTTAGAATTGTATTAACATTTACAATTACACGTAATATATTTTATTTTTCAGTCAATGACGACGTGATTTCCACAGTGTGTGCTGTTTCTAAATGTAATGCAAATTGTTATACGCTAAACTGTTTTACCATATGTTTCTTTAACCCTTTTTATACCGTACTAGTTTTTCTAATCTTGTTCTGTGATCCATAGGTTTGGCTTCGAGCGATTTTGCTAATATTATTTTCATACCACGTTATACCATTTGAATATTGCTAAACAAGGATGAGTTGTGTACGTTGTTGTTTGATTAGCGCTGGTCGCATCGCAGCTTCGAATCACATAGCCAATCATGGTAAAGTTTTAATACTATTTTCAATGCAAGTAGTAGTAAGGGGAAAGATGAATGCATTGTATTTCTATACGAATAATTAACCATTTTCTCTGTTAGTTCATAAAATTGTGAGAGTAGCTGTGACCAGATCCTTGACGATCAGTAATACCTTGAGCAAGGCACCTACAGAACCAACACCACCCAGCAAGGATGGTAGCGGTGGAGTGTCCTCTGTAGGTAATGGCGGAGGGAAAAAAAACACGCTTACTTGTCCAAAATGTGGAGATCCTTGTACACACGTAGAAACTTTTGTGTGTAAGTAGTAATACCATTGTACACGAAATCATATATTTTGAATCAAGGTGTCAAAGATTTCATTGTGTTTGTTAGCATCGTCGAGATTCGTAAAATGCGAAAAATGCCATCATTTCTTCCTTGTACTCTCGGAGATAGATTCGAAAAAAAGTTTGAAAGAAACTATGAGACCGGATGATACAAAACAAGGATTTTATAGGAAACCACCACCACCACCAAAAAAGGTAACTGTTTTGTAGAGAAATTGAAAAGTAAACACTTGTTTGTAGCGTATCGCGCATTTTTTCTTAGGCATTGTAAGAATGAACGGAGTGGGTATATATAATAACAATGTCAACTTACCGCTGCTTTTGTTGTTCTCAGATTTTCGAATACCTAAATAAACACGTTGTGGGGCAAGAATTTGCTAAAAAAGTACTGAGCGTTGCTGTTTATAATCACTATAAACGAATCTACAATAACCTGCCAGTACAGAATTCGATGCAAGGATCCACAAATTCAACTGGTACACAAGATATGAATCATCCCTTCACTCACAGAGGTCTTAAACCACGTAAATAACGATTTCCCCATTTTACATATAATCCCATAGAAAAAGCAATAAAACACAACTGGTTCTAAATTCAAATTCCAAACAAGCGGGCAGAATATTAAATTGAAATTATTTGTTTCTAGACATTAACAGATTAATTACTTGTTTCTAGACACACATAGAAATATTTGTATATTGTAACAACCAGCAAAACCAATTTCTTGTCTCTCTGGTTGCAGACTTGTTACACATTTCTACGATCGGAAATTCGCTCGGTGTAGGATTTCAACAGTTTCCCTCAGGAAACGAGCAAAAATCAAGCAACAATCAGTCAGTCCCGGGTTCGGACATTTTGGATAGTAAGCAGCACCAATTGAAATTAGAGAAAAGCAATATTCTGTTGCTGGGCCCTACCGGTAGTGGAAAGACGTTGCTCGCGCAGACGATAGCTCAGTGTTTGGACGTACCCTTTGCTATTTGTGACTGTACGACGTTAACTCAAGCGGGTTACGTCGGTGAAGATATAGAAAGCGTGATAGCAAAACTCCTCCAAGATGCCAACTATGTAGTTGACAGAGCACAAATGGGCATCGTATTTTTAGACGAAGTCGATAAGATCGGCGCTGTTCCTGGCATACATCAATTGCGGGACGTTGGCGGAGAAGGTGTTCAACAAGGGATGTTGAAAATGTTAGAGGGTACGATCGTGAACGTACCCGAAAGAAACAGTTCCAGGAAGCTACGCGGCGACACGCTGCAAGTTGACACTACAAATATCTTATTTGTTGCTTCTGGTGCATATAACGGTCTAGATCGGCTGATTTCACGGCGAAAAACCGAAAAGTACCTCGGATTCGGCGCAACACCTTCTTCCGAAAGTCCTGGAAGGAGAGCAGCTAGTTTGGCAGACGTTGCAAATATGTCACCTTCAGCGGAACAAGATAACCAGGAGAAGGACTTCCTACTGCAACAAGTCGAAGCAAGAGATTTAATTGATTTTGGTATGATACCAGAATTCGTCGGCAGATTTCCCGTTTTGGTACCTTTTCACACACTCGACAGAGATATGTTGGTTCGAATTCTAACCGAACCTCAAAATGCCATGGTACCTCAATATCAGATGTTATTCTCGATGGATAAGGTATGGGATATTGGTATATACATACTCTATACGTGCAGCTTGTAGATACGTAATATAAAATTGTCCATTTTTTGTGCGATTCACAGGTAGAATTAACGTTCACTACGGACGCTTTACGCGCGATAGCCGCGCTCGCAATGCAAAAGAAAACGGGTGCGAGAGGTCTTCGAGCTATCATGGAATCGTTATTGCTAGAACCAATGTTCGAGGTACCAGGTAGCGATGTAATGTCCGTTCATGTGACCGAAGGTTGTGTACAAGGACAGGAAAAACCACAGTACATTAGAAAAGGCGATGCTACCGAGGAGGAGCTCCAAGCTCAGCATATACAGAATTAACAAATAATTCGCTCAAAATCTAGGCCGTGCAACAGGCCTCGAATGTGTTCGGGTATACGCGTACGAAATCGAATACAAAAAAAGTATGATTTCTCCGACGTGCATTCTTTTGAGGAACGAGATTCTCATACGGAGGACGAAGAGTACAACTGACTGAGAATCAAATAAATCTTATACGTGTATACATATGACATACGTACGTGTTCAAATCGACGTAAACGTCGAATATCTTTTCAAATTTCGTATTTGAACCATTTGAAATCGTCTAAGAGAATATTTCGACGAAGACGGAGGCGGTTTCTTTACTCCTAGGTTCGTGTACAGAGAATTGAATTTGACTAGTTTTCATTCTCGGTCGCTTAGACTAAATATATTTTATCTACATCGAGGCCAGAAAATTCGTGTTTATGTCCTTTACAAAATATATCGTTCGTGTATGAATTTTATGAGACGCTGTTCTGTTATAACGAGTAACGAAATCGATCGAGTTTGTATCGAAAAGCATCACAAAACTTCAACGAAAGTAAATACATTGGTGTTCCGTCTTGTTTGTCTGACATTTATAATTTTAAAGAAATAACTTTCCAAAAAATGAATAAAACATGGACGAAAACGGACATTTAAAGATCGAAAATAATATTGTGCCTGTAGGTAATCGAAGAATTTTGTAACATATTGTATATAATGATAGTTTAGCTAAATCAATGAAATTAGACATTTAGGAACTGTATACTGTATATCGTAGTTATGACATTTCTTTAATTCAGATGTATGTGTGTATCGTGTACATTATACAGTACTTTTTAAATTAGTGTTGCATTGTCTGCGAAATAGTCGTGTAGCACCAAACGCGCGAGGTACGCTGAAACGTTAATCGCAATTGATAACACTATTTTGCAATGTCGTTCAAGAGGTCGGTGGAGTGTCACTGAAATATTTTGAAAGCGCCAAGATAAGATAACTACAGAATGACAGAACTTAGGTATAGATCGTGTTTTTATGTTTCGTTATTCATACGCAGGATTATCGCCAATGGATAGGTAAGGTTTTTACCTACATAATATACTTCAAAGCAAACGTAACTTGTTCATTTTGTACTTGAAACGTTCTACATATATATACATATGTAGGTCTGCTCGATACATGTATCGTTGCCCGTTGTAATGTTTCTCACGTTTCCTGGACAAATAATCTAGAAGAAAATCTATTTAAGCTGTTTCTTATAGACTAAATCATCTTACTTATCCATGGTAATAATCTTACATTGTAAAATAAAAATGTATAAATTTCCGACACGATACTTTTCATTAAGGGAATTTGGTTTACAAGCCCGACCTCAATTATTGCCTCTAATAACGATGACCAGCATCGAGAAAGCCAAATGTCGCCTCTGCAAATCTGCACGAGCGCAAACATAACAGGAAATGCCTGTTGGCATACCATGGAGACAATAACAACGAAATAAAAGCAACAATGTAACACTGATTGAAAAATTGCTGTGCGGTGCGATATACACGTGTATATAGAAGAAAGGCTGTGTAACATACAATGCAAGATAGAGAAAGTTAAACGGAAGATACAGCAAGCAACACACAACTGAAACCAGATCAGATACTGTTTCATAGAATGTATGCTAATTTATGAGAATTGACGTATTCATTTTTTTATTAGTAATAAATTAAATGTAAAAGTCTACATATAACTACGAAACACTTTTTTTCTCTACCACGTTCTCGTTTCTTGCTAACAATAAGCAATGTTCGGGTCTAATTGATCGCATCTATATGTACAATATTTTTCAACTTTAATTTATTTCTACCTTATTTTAGATGTGTTTACAGAGATTCGTAATGAATCGATAAGAGTTCGAATTATGATACAACTCTTGTTACTCAATCTCTGTACTATGGAGAACTGTACTTATGTACACTTTGTAGATACGTCAATATTATCAATATTATGTGTTCGTACGATACGAAGAGTTCCGAGGCGGTTTAGGCTTTGACATTTGCGATGTACGTAACTCTCTAAGAATCCAACTCGCCGCTCGTACTATTATTAAATGTACAGCAGATTGTAGAAGGAGAGCCCCAAAACCTTTATACAAACCGAAAGGACCTTCGGTCGAAACGATTGTATTATAACAATCCCATGCTCCGCTATATCCAGTTAATAGCGGTGTTACGCTTCGTCCAGTGTCTAAATTATCAATGATAGTACGAGTACCCTGAAGGTGAAGTCTGTGAATAACCGTTTCCCATGGATAAAACAATACGTCGGCCATAAATCTGGAGACCAGACTAGATTGTAGTTGTATGTCTAGGATCACCTCCGACATTATAGCTCTATTCAATGCACCCTAAAAAAAGAAAACGGTATAAATCCATTTTTCGTCAGTTTGGTGTACACACTTATAGTGGATTAACAAATAACTTGCCTGTAATTCTTGAGAATGTTTTTGCCTGCACTGCATAATGTAGGTGGTAACTCCGTGAACAGTCACGATGAAAAGATATCTGGAAACTCCGTATGCAATAGTTGGCGGCAGAAGAGAATATATGGGAATTAATCTACCCTTGTTGCTCACTTCGACTAAGCGAATAGCACCGTCTTTAAAAACATCCAAAATTCCAGGACTTTCAGATGCAATTTCGGATTGTACCGTCTCAACTAACGATGCTGAGTAAAATGGTGTGGTAAGGCCTATGGAAATACTATTGAGTTTTCTATTAATATTTCTCATAATTAAACTTATAAACTATAAAGAATATATTTGCTGATGTATAATTGCTTATTACCATTTAAGGAGAGTATGCTGACCCAATGCTTTTAACGAGTTGCTGCATGGCATTTCCCTGGAATAAAATATCTGTTTATCATATTGTCGCGTATAATAGACGATACAATACACAATACGAACGATTCTATCAAAATGCAAACAGAAATGAAAAATTGAAGAACCGATGCTTTCGATATTAAATGATTCTTTTTCGATTGAATATTTCGAATATTTACAGTATATTTAGTCTTACAATGATCAACTTACTTTGGCCACAATGTAATTTTAGAAATGAAATCTTCAATAGCCAACACCATTCCATTTACAAGTAAGACCGATCCAATTCCTTTCCAAAGGGTATTTATTCCTTGAGTTTGATGAAGCCGTGCGACAACAGGTATCAAGGTAATAGGTATTATATGGTACTTTGTCAATCCAGGATTTACTTGACATTGTCTTCTTAGAACAACAAATGGATGAACTAATAATGTTTCTGTAATTAAAGTTACTAGCCCACAACAGCCGTTGACAAATTTTTTCGCTGTAGTGTCTGAAAGATATTAATAGAAAAATACAAGTCTATTGAAACACTTCGAATTGCAGTTAAATTTGTTCACTAGACATATATTGTAGAACAATAACGATATCGTTATTGACTTGTCGCAACGCTTTAATAGCAACATAATCTTAATTGCATCGATTCAAGTAAAACTTACCATCGGCAGGAGGATCTTTGGCCAAAGGGTGTAGACTCGGAACATCCAAAGGAAGAATAACATCGTGTTCATTGTACATATACGAATAGTTACTTTCCTCATTCCAAGACTTTGCAGGTCTTCCGCGATAGACACCACTATGGCCTTGTAATCCTGCCATTTTGAAAACTGTAATTATAGTATATTGCAATGATTAAAACTTTTAACAGAACTTTTTGATTCGTGTGAAGTCATGTATATGCAAACATTTGCGCCGACATTCAATAGTTGTGTATTTATGAGTCGAATTGTCAATTATCTAGCCCAGTCTGGTAACACTAAATTTCGGAAGTTTACACTACTCGAAATGAACGATTTCTCACTTTTATTCGAGACGTAATATTGAATGGCAACATAAATACATGCGAATGTATTTTTATCCAAATTGTGTGCAATATCGTTTATATTTATGCCGTAAACGAGGCGATACATGAATACATTTGTATACATACATAAGTACACGCAATGATGATTAACCTTTGAAACAGATCCGATTTCTCAATAGTTTAATCTCTGTATACACAACACAGGACATGGGAATTCTCTGTGCATATACAAATTAAAATGCATTATTTCCTGTCGTACTGTAAGTTGTAAGTTGTAATTGTAAGTAATATTTATCTATATACGTTTTGCTGCCTGTTGTATATGTATGTTGTAATACGCGTTTTCTATCCCCACCATTCCACTTTCCACTGCGCATCCATTTCCAACTGACTATGCACAGGGAGAAGTAGTGATGGGCATTATCGACTAAATTCAACTATCGACTAATTACTATTTAGTTACTACATACTATCGAATATTTAGTCGATAGTTTTTAGTCGACTGAAATTTCGTTTTAGTGGTTACGTCTAGATTGCGGGCTATAGTCTATGCTTACGTATATGGATTTCAAATCGTGCCGGCCGCCGTCGCGCGGTTCTTTTTACTGCCTTCCATACGAGATCGGACGTTCTCGCCGAGCGTCCCATTTGAAATACACAGGACACGCTGGAAATCTGTAAGACAATCTCCATTTCCATGCGTTGAATGAAAGAAATACTCAAGGTATTGTATATAGAAGGAATGAAAGAAATACTCAAAGTAAAGTACCTGTTACTTTTTTGACTCTTCCTTTAACGCCGGCGAGTTTTTTTCACTGCGTCAGCAAGCATTTTCCCCAATAATATGAAACCTTCTGTTACCAAAGAACACCCAAACCGCAATATAGGTGTAAGACAGTATATTAATATCCTAGACTAAGAAAACGATTATATATGAGAATTGCAAACATGCAATCAAGTATGTACCAACTTATATATCTTTTGGTTAAGTTTTTTTTATGTTATATCGGTACCATAATCCCAGAAAATGTACATATATAAACCAATAAACATATTTAAAAAAAAAAAAAAAGTGGTGTTGTGGTATGGTGATCGTTGAGGTTAAGCGATGTTGGTTGGGGCTCATCGAAAGAGTGACCGCATAGGTGTGAACCTATAGAGGATTGTGTGTGTAACCCTGAGGGGAACAATAATAAGGAATTGACTTTTTCCTTTAATCGTTGTTGAGCCACAGATTTCTTCTAAATCACGGGGACTTGTGATGTTGGTTCAGGTGATCGATCGTGTATACTGCTATATAATATACAGTATATACACGATCGGTCACCTCAACCAATACCACAGATCCCTGTGATTCAGAAGAAATATCTGTCGCTCAACGATTAAAGGAAGAAGTCAATTCCTTTTTATTGTTCCCCTCAGGCTTACACACACAATCCTCTATAGCTTCACACCTATGCGGTCATCCATCCTTTCGACGAGCCCCAACCAGCGTCGCTTAACCTCAACGATCGCTATACCACAACACCACCGATCGAGCCACCACTCGCCGGCGTTAAAGGAAGAGTCAAAAAAGTAACAGGTACTTTACTTTGAGTATTTCTTTCATTTCTTCTATATACAATACCTTGAGTATTTCTTTCATTCAACGCATGGAAACGGATTGTTTTACAGATTTCCAGCGTGTCCTGTGTATTTCAAATGGGACGCTCGGCGAGAACGTCCGATCTCGTATGGAAGGCAGTAAAAAGAACCGCGCGACGGCAGCCGGCACGATTTGAAATCCATATACGTAAGCATAGACTATAGCCCGCAATCTAGACGTAACCACTAAAACGAAATTTCAGTCGACTAAAAACTATCGACTAAATATTCGATAGTATGTAGTAACTAAATAGTAATTAGTCGATAGTTGAATTTAGTCGATAATGCCCATCACTAGGGAGAAGACTTTCTAACAAATATGCGGAGAACATTTTCGCAAAGGAAAAAATTATTTCATATGACCTTAGGCATCAACCTTTTTAAGGAAATAAAACATTTTTGAGACACCCTTATGTAGTCCTCTTTCGAGCAACGCACAATAATTTCACGCGTCTCTAAATACCACCAATTATCGTCCAGTTTCAGTAGACAGGAGTGCCATCTATATATAAATCAACTTTCCAACTCTCCAACTACATTCTCCATCCACCTGGTTCTTGTTTATGGAAAAGGAAGACGCTGTAATCAACCTGAAATTTTTAAGGAAACCAACTAAATCACCGATTTTTGGCTATGTCGGTATTTGAGACAATAATATATACATACATATATACGTAGATATAGATATAGATATAGATATAGATGTAGATGTAGATGTAGATATTTCTTTTTTTAAATAAACAAAGAAAATTGTTCCTTAATGTAAGAGTAAGCTTTTTTAATTGTACATATTTTTGAAAAGCTCGCATTGCAGAGAAAATAAATGACAACAAGAAACTACTTGGAGACATTTAGACTAATTTCATCGAATAGAGTTTTATTTTAGTATTTAAATTGATGTATGGAGTATGTAATATGGACGGTACGACGAAAGAAAATATCTATTTTGATTATGAAATTAAAAGAGAATCTCTACAAAAGGAAGCGGAATGGTTTGAATTTTGTCTGAAACTTGCGGACAGAATACGTAGTCTACGAGAAAGTAATTTGCACAATGCACAGTAAGTATAACGATGTATCGTGAATGCGAAGCCTTGTATTGCGTACACTAGCGGCTTGAGTCGGTAGATTTGATAATAAATTAATGTATCTCGTGGTCGTACAGTTACAAAGCAAAGAAGAAATGTCTGGATCAATTGAGAAAGTACGACGAAACCATTAGAACGCTTTATGCCAATAAAACGACTCTACTGCGAGATAGAGATAATCTTGAGAAAGATTGTGCTATCGTACAGGTGTGTCTTATCGCTTTCGTTTACCCTCGACAGCTTATAGTTTCGTTTGTATTTTCTTTGCTTTGTGGTTGGAAGAAAAAACTTGTATCCTTGCACGATACTGTTATCGTTGTGTTGCAGAATAAACTTTCCGAGCAACTTATTTTGTACAATCGATTAAAAGAAGAACGGGAACTAAATGAAATGCACGATTTTCTAGAAAAAGTAGAACGTTTTCGTTTAAATCACGCTGCGAAAATTATTCAGCGGAATTGGAGATTGTACTGCACGCGGGTATCCTCGAAAAAAAAGAAAAGCAGGAAGTAACGCGTTTACGCGAAAGGCGCGTCGATTTGAACGTGTTTTAACAATGTTTACGATGTTCGAAAATAAATTTTAATTCGAATGATATATGCGTGGTATTCCAATAAATAAATAAATAAACTGGGTTTGCGTACGCAAGTACGTTTCACGGGAGGAAAGTTTTCGTCTGTACATGAGAATATTTTTCGCTGGGGAAGGGCTCATTCGAAAGAGGAAGGTTCAATGCAGTGCGCTGGTCATGAGCTGACGAGATTATGCAGATATTTGGTAATATATGCGTTGGAAGTAGGCCAAAAATTGACGATGTGCATGCCGTGGAATCCAAGCATTTGTATGCATTTGGATGAGTTTTCTGGGTGAAATCGAGGGTAGCGCGCACTTGTTGACTCTGCAAAGGTCACGTGACTACCCTTGGCCCTTATCGTTGATTCTGCATCTCGAAAATGTGCATTATTAAATTTCATCTTAGTTATGTCGGTAGATACATTACAGGAGAAATTTTACGTTTGTTATGTACAATTTGCTCGAGCAGCGTGAGCGACAACACGATGAACTGGTCGTAACGTGCATTTTCAACGGACAATTAATATGAACCGACTATATTGATCTTTTGCTAAGTTTAGAAATCTCTCTGTCGCTTTCTGTCTCGCCTGTTTCTTTGGTAGCTATGTTTTCACCCGCGCACCGTCTCGTTTGCGGTTACATATACGACGTGTATTGGCGTTTAGGCGTATAGGGGTTCGTGTTCGGATTTTTTTTCGATTCATCGAATGTCCCCGAATCTTTTTTTGATCGTGCTTGTTCGTTTAAAGAAAGAAATGCGCGCGCGCAAAACGAGCAGAACAGGATCAGACATTCGGAACATGAAAGAAGCGAGGGTGAAGGTGAAAAAGGTAAGAATCGTGATCAGTAAAAATAAACATATGGTAGAAGAAATGAAAAGGGAAAGGAACAGCACACGTACGTGCAATCGTACATCGCGCCCTCGACTTACGAAGCGAAGAGAGTAGTGGTCGCACGAGGAGGGTGAACGCGAGCATGAACACGACGCATGCTCTGAAACATTTTCCCGGGGTGATTTCTTTGACGAGGTAAACCTGGCAGACCACCATTCGGTCGTTACGGGGATGAATCGGTGACCGAACGTATCGCGAACCACGATATGGAACAAGTGTATCGATTATCACGATTGGCTGGTCTTACGGTGTCGTGTTTCGAAAAAGTAAGTGACATCGGCGATTCTAACAATCGGTCGAATTGAACGGTAATGAGATTGATTCGTGAAAAAGAAGGTGACAGTATTTGTACGTATGTACACGCGTATCGGAAACGAGTTGTTTAGAGACGAGTGTGGAACCTTTTCAAACTGGTCGCGGTAGAGTCCCTGAACGTAAGTTGGGTTCCGAGCACGTAATTAAAATAAATTCGAACGTTCGGTGAAAAAACTCATTGCGCCAGATAAGATTCGGCAGATCGCAAAATAATTCTGGCCAGCTGAACGAGGTATTCCACGGGAGAAGCGACGGCCATCTGGATGCACACTGACATTGGATAGAGGGGATCCAGGCTCCGCTGTTAAACCCAACTGAATGCGCACCACATGTAGTTCGATATCTACGCTCGAAAGGTCAACCGCCCCATTGTTCTCGAGTTTCTCTACAAACGTGTAAGTGAAACTCGCCACACGTTTTATTTCCAATGTCGTTCGTGCGTAATTTGTGGCTACATTTAACAATTTTCTGTGCTGCCTTTCGACAAGGGAAAACGGTGTTACCTGAAACATGATCTTGTTTTAATGAAACGCGAAAATAGGAAATTTTCAATGTTTTGTTTGCATTTATGCTCGCATGTAAATACATCGTAATTGTCAAACAACAAGTTAAGGAATTTTTGCGCACGAAGTACATGTGTACACATAGTTTTGTTTTTCAGCGAAACGAATATAGGAAAACAATAATAATGATCTGTAGCATAGCGGCTGCTGGAACCGCCGCTGTCACCGCCACCGATAATAATCGTTGACGGCGTTAATTGTGAGCGATTAGTCATGTAATTCGGTGTCATTGGCTTCCACAACAAAGGAAACGAAAGAGAGAGGGGGAGAGGGGGTAAAGAAACCAGAAACAGAAGATGAGAAGGAGGATTGCAAAAGAAGAAGAAAAATCTCTATTGTTCCGTGGTTTCAAAGCTTTCTCGTTGAGATAAACGCTTTTCAAAATGACGTCCGCTCGAGGCTTCATCCAAGCCTAAATGCGTTTCGGTTGTACGCGACAGAGAATCGCCGCATCGGAATCGTGCAATCCGGACCGAATTGGTTTCCACGTTCACGATGACCGAGGGGACGGCGAACAAATGGAGCATCGAGGAACGGGAGAAAATCTTGTCCAGCGGAACACTGGATCAGAGAAAAGCTGCTTTTAAAGATGACGAGGAACTTATGAAAGAAACATTGAAATTTGTCAATGAAGTTATAGACACAGCGACCACAGAAGCTTCTAAAAGGAAACAGTATTCGGAGGTAAACGATTTCTATGATATTACACGGTGTTACACCATTATAGTACTATACCAATCGTGTAGTACTATATTTGTTGACATCGTTACCTACCGATCGACGGTACCGTCGCCTCGGCAAACTACGATGTTCCGTTGATCGTTTGATTTTGCTTCGTGTTTCAGGAAAGCGGTGTCCATGAAGGTAAGCATCCAATTCGAAAGATTTCTAGATATTTTCGATTTTTTCCCGATATTTTTGATTCGATCCTTTCGGAGGAATTGCGAGAATAAAATTCGGGAAGACAGGCTCACGAAAGGATTCGAACGTCCTCTGAAACATAGATCTGCAAAACGCATATTTTAACTTTTCATTACAGAAATAAAAAAGATGTAAAAAGTGCCATTTTTATTTTCTCATGTAACTCTTACCAATTGCAATTTTTTCAAAATCTGTTTTGCGCATCATTTGGAAGACCAATTCTTCTAATTGCTCAAAAAAGTCAGGTTGTTTGATCCAATTTAGAAAAAAAGTTATACTGTTTTAAAGGGTGTTGGAATATTCTCGTGAGCCTGTGTAAAAAAATTTAGTGTTAATCATCGAGGAGATGGTTGCTTGACCTAGAAAATGAAAACGGTGTGCGTATTTGCGTAGGAACTAGACTGAAAGGTACCGACAGTATCGCTGGCTGGTACCATCGTGGACGTGGGTTCTGCAATCGACTATTGAACGCGCTCTGTCCATGCTTCAATAGTGCTGGTAAATCGTAGACTGTATCGAAGTGTAGCTGTTCGTTCCCCACGCTCGATTCAACGCTACCATCACACACATGTCACGACACCTTCCAATACCGTAGCTTTGCATCGTTCTTGTCAACAAAACTCATGCCCCAACACGATCGTAAAGCAAACTGTATGTATACTACGTCAACCTCGTGCACATATCATGCGGACGGAGCCGTAGACGTTGACGTAGACACGATAGCTTCATTGTTCGAGGACGGATTGGATCGGGTCGCTGCGGTTCGGTTTGGTTCGCATCGAATGGCAGATTCTTGGATGCTTTACCGAAACATTGCGACCGTTTAATTACGCATCTCTCTTGGCAACCCGAGGTAGATAACTCCTATTTTCTCGGGAATGTATGTAACATTCTTCGGGCGTGTAGTAGAAGAAAAGGATTAACTTTGAACTTCCATTGCGACACAGACTAAACTCAGAGAAATCAAAGAAAACAAAGACGATGTCGTACCCATAGGCCTTCCAAAAACAATTGGTAGAGTTTCTGTCTTATCTAATACAAATATACAAACATACAAATAAAACAGTGCATAATATACTACCGTGATCGTGATTCGATTGCAATGTCACAGAGGTCAACGAACATTATTATAATAAATCTCGGAAACCTGTGACTCGACTTTGAGTACCTCGAAGAACTATTACGTCCTCGTTCATTGATATTACCGAGCGGATTACGCATGTATGTAGCGTCTACGTGGCCTGGCATTATCCTTGTAGTGTATCCTGTAGTTTTAACTGTACCTATAACTGTCACTGTAACTATGTAACTACAACTGTAACTATGTAACTGTAATTCAACCAACAGCGGTGATAGACAGGGAATCAATACTGCTTCTCATTGCAAGCTATAGTAGGTGCTCGCACGTTTCATCGATCTTTCTCATCTTCAAATGTATACCAATCTAAACGCCTTAACTATTTCGAATCCAGAGCAATTGATTCGCGTCCATCGAACCCGATGATCGTTGGTGTTCTCTTGACAGTCGACACCTTGCCTAAACAATAATAAATCTACTTACTAGATGGCGACGCAATACCGCGCACCATTACTTGTTATACGGTCTTATGTTGGGGAGGGGAAAGAAACAATTACAGACACCATTACATTGCTTGCAAGAAAACAGTGTAACTTTCATTAACTCTTTCATTTCTTTTTTCTAATGTTTACCATTTCCAAAGAAAACACTGGCTAGCGTAAGCGTGAAAACCCTGTATATTTTGTGTACTTGTCTGTAATAGAGAAAGGACAATATTTTCGTTTTTGCACGTTGCAATGCATAGACATAGCGATAGCAGTAATGATGCATAGTGAAATGTGTACATGCAGCATTGTCTTATTCTTTTCGTAGAATTATTCGCCTGGACATCGTACCGGCATCGCTTCACGAGACCTTAATCGGTCGCCGCCTTCCTCAGTTCCACAATGCGATAAAAGCACGACAACGTACGATCATATTTTACGTGCTAATGCGAATTACAAGTTTCAAGACGACAGAAAGAATTCGGCTGAGCGAACGTTTTTTTTCCCCGAGCTTTTGCAATCGAATCCGGCATCGTAGTTACACGCTGTCGAATATTGTTTATTGTATGCGTTTTTACTTCGTTGTATCCTAGGTAAAAAGATGATCGGTGCGTGGATTACTATGCGTTACAATGGATTAGATGGGTACCTCTGCGATGGATTTCGTAGCGTTCATATTTTTTGGTAACCCTTTGATTCGCTCTTACAACGTATAATCAGAGAGGAAATTAAAGTGCTCACGCTCGGGGTTTTAGTCTCCCCATTTTTCTTGCATCGTTTTTTTAGCCTGGAACAAAACCTACATCATCTTTTTAGCCTGCAACAGAACCTGCATCAACTTTTTAGCCTAGAACAGAACCTACATCAACTTTTTAGCCTGTATTAGAACCTGCATCATCTTTTAGGCTGGATCAGAGCCTACATAGAAGAACCTCTTTTTACATAGAAGTAGCATCCACTCTGACATTATTTGGAATCCGCTGCTAATGATGCAGATAAGATGATGCAGGTTCTGGACCAGGCTAAAAATTAGACTGGGGGTAGTACACTATACCGGGGACACTAAAATTTCAGGCGTAAGCACTCTCATTTCTTCTCTGGTATAATATTAGGTTTCCATTGATAATATTAGGTACCAATTTAACAAAATGCTGCTTTTATCCTTCTTCATATACTAAAGAGAGAATTGGACCTAATTGACTCGAGATCTGCGATTCTGTTGCAATAATAGAAATGTTGATAGAATTATTGCGAGAAATGTCAAAATTTCCAGGCGCGTTTGCCTTTAAATGCGTAGTCTATGGAAAATGGATAATCGTGAAATGGATTATCGATCGTGTTGATCGCGAATCGTTGTAAATACACGGAGCATTGCATGAATTAGTGTACATGCATTGTATTATGTCTTTACCGTTGGAGAAAAAATCTGAGAACATCTATGTGTGTGTGTGTGTGTGTGTGTGTGTGTGTGTGCGAGCGCGCGACAAAAAAGTGAATGCTAATCGTATAAGACTCGATATGGGATCAAGTAAAGAAATCGATCGAATGACAATCAAAAAATGTTCTATACGCACTCGGATATACAATATGTATTATAAGCTATTTTCGTGCTACCGATTCCAAGTGTTAATATAAATGTCAATTTACGAAATAGTTCGATCTTTTCGAATTTATCGATCAATTTCTTTCTAAAACTATCGACCAAACGAATCATGGTATGCACTTACGTACTTAGTTACTCATGTACCAAGCTACAACAACAACAACAACTACTACTACTACTACTACTGCTGCTACTACTACTACTACTACTAATACTTCTACGAACAAGTATTCGTGCAAACAAAGAAACGAGTTCGCGGAATAATAGATATATCATGTGTATTTTTGTGTGTATACTTACATAGAAAGAAACGAGCGCCTCTTATACATATATATATATATATGAATGTATTATGTATACATATATGTCTATCTATTTAATGAACGGAGAAATGTAAAAGCAAATGTCCGGCAAATATACAAACACGTATGTACCTATGTATATGTATCTATGTATGTGTGTATGTACGCATGTATATGTATGTATGAATGGTTTATCTGTGTTTGTATGTGAATGAATTTTCAGTGTACGAAAATGACGATAAACTTAATAAAAAAAAACTAACTGTCGTTGTGTTCTGCGTTTCATTTTTCCACATTATAAATACGTCTAATTATTATAAAATATATTTTATAAATAATTTGAGATTCCGAATTTTCTAATCGATGCGAAAACCATTTGGATACTGTGCCGAAGAATTTCAATTGAAAGGAGATTATTATTATTACATTACATTACAAATATACTCCTACGTAATACGCGCATATACATGTACATATAGACACATTGTATATGTGCTTACGTATGGACGCGTACAGAACGCGGTTGCCATGGAAAGTTACGCGTGCCTTTGATTGATCGACAATCGTCGAAACCACCGAAACCATCGAATTCGTTGAAAAAGTATTTCGTTGGATGGTCTGTTAGCTGTAGAATACGTTAATTTAAATTCTCGAGTAACATCAATCGGAGATTGTGTTTAATCGAGCTTATAGTAGCGTTTCAAAGGATCGAGTGGACGCGTCGACACGTGCCTCGAAACGTGTACATTAGTATGAAATGTGTATAGCGTGTGCGATCGCTAAAATTGCGGGCTTTCGAAAAGGATTCGTTGTCGAAAGTTGAAACCGGATTTCTCAGATGGGACCATTTTTTTCGAGATAATAGAAAAAGAATCGACTCTCGACAAGTATGAAGAAGTATCTGGCGCTTTGCGAGAAAAGGGAGAATTTTCGCGCGCAGCTCGTTGAGATTCTAAGGAAAAGGCATAGGACGAAAGACGACGAACCAGGCTCTATAACGAACGTATGCGACGATCAGTGCAAAGCGAACGCAACGGAGGCTGAGAATGACTATTCGATTACGTTGACGGATACGGATAAAGATGTTTTGCGTTATTATTATTACGTCACTCATGGAATCGAGGATGTTTACGTTGGCTCGATGGATACCGATCTTTTGGGCCGCATCTTGGGCATGGTTCCTGTCAAGTGGAGGAACAAGTTTCGAGACTTGGTGTCTCGCTTGGTGGAAGAAGTAAAAGAGCAATACGTGTTGGACGTGAAGAGAGCGGTTGTGGAATATGTGATCGCGTATTCGCCGGATACGGTGACCTTGAATGAGGTTCGTCTATCTTTTTACTTTTATTGCGATTTGTTTTACGCGTTACTTTGAAATGGCAAACTACATCTATGCATCCACGTACAGGGTGTCCCAAAAATGTTGTACTTCCTTGAAACGGGTGATACTTGAGGTCATTTGAAGGCACTTTTTCCTTTACGAAAATTTACTCCGTTGTTTCGTTAAAGAGTTATGCACGGAAAACACGGACCAATCGGCGCGCGGCAATAGCTGAGCGTAGCGTCGTTATTGGCTAAGCCGGACTCCGTCCACTGAAGCCGCGATCTGGTTGGTCCGCGTTTTTCGTTAATAATTCCTCAACAAAACCGCGGAGAGTGTTTTCGCAAAGGAAAAAATTACTTCAAATGACCCCAGCAATCGCCTTCTAAGGAAGTACGATATTTTTGGGACGCCATGAATACATACATATAGACATACAAAATACATATTGTTGTTGGTTAATTTCGACACAATTTGTTCGTTGAAATAACAATCCTACATTGTATAAAGATAGTTTTCGATGTGTTCTACTCGCGCCGGATACATTTACATGTATGTAGATATACATACATGTAAGTACTTAAGTATGATTTCCAGACTACTGTACTCGGAGCAAGCGAACAAGTTGAAACAAGTCGAGCGGCGGTAGGATATTATTCGATGAACAGTTGCAGAGCGAAAGTGGAGAAATTGATGATCCTGTATTGTCCTGCTGTACGGCGAATCATCGATTACTGGTACCGAGAATTCAACCATAGAAAACTGATAGACGAGTGCGAACTGATATCACGCGGTACGTCGTACGATCTTGCCAGCTTCGAAGATGCCATTATGAAAATGTGCCGCAAGACAAGAGATGCCCTTGCGAAACATTGGTTACCGAAGGTTCAAGCCATACTGTTTACGGTATTTCTGTATCTGTTATCCTAGTAGTTTATGTCGCTATAAACACGGTCAAAATAAAAAGTCTGTCCGGTCTACCGTAAAAGCATTTTCTACGTATTATTGTAAATTGCATACATACATATCGTCTACTATAACTTACTAGGCTCACGAAAGGGACGAGTTACCTTTGAGAAGCGACATTTCGAGGTGTAAAAGATTTTTCAATTGCGTCGCTTTCATCATGGAGGATCAGTTGCGAGAGCTTTGTTTGCGGTCGATGGAACATTATATCGATTATATTTCAAAGGCGGGTGTAAGTGTGTTTCGGCGTATTTGATCGACATATTTGAACGCGAGCAGTTCGAAAGTTTAATTGTCATCGTCACACTGTTCAATGTAGAGTATATACTACGGGTTCGACATAAAGCTGACGATAAGAAACTCAATCGTTGCGTTCGAACCAACGTTTAAAGCTTATGCCGAAGCGTTGTCAACGTTGCTGCACGAACTGCGTGAAGTGATAAGTGAGTTGCCGCGCGTTGAAACGCTTTTAAAGATGAGCGACCTCTCCGAGAAAACTGTGGAGTTTTCTCGAAGTTTACTCGAGGTATCTCTGTCGTATACTCGTATATACACCTATAGCCGCAATCGGATCTAGCAACCGCGAACGTTTCGCATCGATCGTTTAATTTATTGCCGTAGCCATGGATCTCGGAAGAATACATTACGGAGCTGTGTGCGGAGAAAATCGCACAGCTGATCGACAGAGCAAAAATCGTTCCCGAATCGCAGATCAAGGAATTCGAGAAATACACGAGTTTAATGACCGACGCGGACAACGAGGAAGTTCAACAACTTTTGAAGGGAGATTCGGGTGCAGATTTCGAGCGTTTCAAAGCTCTGATTGTACACTATGATCGTCTGTCTCGGCATATACCGGTAGAATTCGATCGAACCGGCTTCGCTCAATTTTTCGTCGTTCATAGAGGGCAGCTCATAGATCATATTGCCTCTGCGGCTCGCAGGCTCAAAGAAGAATTGGTGACTAAAATGATAGTCGATTATCAACATAGATCCAGAGCGTAAGTGATCCAGCAGCGAAAAGCCATGCTAGTAGTCGTTGTCTATAGGCGACGCGACGGCTGCAACGATTTCAATCCTTCATGTATTATCTGAGAGGAAATGAGAGTGCTCACGCCCGGGATTTTAGTCTAATTTTTAGCCTGGACCAGAATCTGCATCATATTTTTAGCCTGGACCAGAACCTGCATCATCTTACCTGCATCATTAGCAACGAATTCCAAATAATGCCAGAGTGGATGCTACTTCTATGTTAAAAGAGGCTCTTCTATGTAGGCTTTGATCCAGCCTAACAGATGACGCAGGAAAAGTGGGGTCACTAAAACCCAGGGCGTGAGCACTCTCATTTCCTCTCTGGTATAATTATTAGACTACGGATCTTTATAGCTTATGGAAATTTTCAAAAAATGCTATAATATAAAACTCGTGAGAATTTAGTACGATTTTGTTACCATTAAAAATTGGAAGTTTCATAAACATCCGCAGTCTAATTATTATTATACGTATCTTGTATATCGTGTCGCTGTTGCTTAGTCGTATTGTATGCATTCAGTATTGGAGACGCCTATCAACATATCGTGGATCGAGCGCTGAGCGTGCCGGCAAATACGATGGAATTGATGCAGCTTCGAGAATTTATACGCGTCTCGGAAGCCGAGACTGCGATCGAGTTGAGAACTCGGCTGCAAGAAATCATCGTGTACATTAATTTCCTATCCAATTATTCGATCTTGACGCCCGTCGAGCTGAAGACCAACAATTTTTCTTTTCAATGGTACGGTAGGAAGCGTAATAGTATTTCATTTCATCGATAGGAATATCCAACGTTTCCATTCTAACGAATCGTGTTCGTGTCCCGCGCGACAAGGTATCACAAGCTACCCGAGGTGTTCGAGCAACACAGAGAAATAGTAGCGAGCAAGACCGGCGAATATCAGAAAACTCTGCGAAGAAGAATCGAGCAATTCGAACGGGAGCTCCAGGTCTACGCGAAGCACTGCGACGAATTGCAGTATTGGGGAAACATAGAGGAGATCTATCGATATAAAAAGAAGGCTGATCGGCTGGAAAATAAATTGATCGCCGCGATGACAGCTATCGATAGATTCAACGAAGAAGAAGAATTATTTGGTTGGGAATTGTCGCAGTATCCGTTGCGGAAAGAGGTCAGTCGTATCGAGTTTCGAGTTTCGAGTATGTATAATTACCTTTCCAGATGCTCTTTTAGACCGCGGACAAACTTATGCCATACAAGAAACTGTACGACGCTGCTTGCGAGTTCTTAACGAATTATGACGCATGGATGAATTCTATGGTGGGCAGCCACGATCCCGAGGAGATCGACGCGGCTACGGGAATCGCTTATCGTACGATTTATAGACTGGAAAGATCCATCCAAGAGCCGATTGGAAAGAAACTCGCGGAGACGGTGCGCATGCGCATCGAAGAGTTCAAAGAACACATTCCTATAATAATGACTCTTGGAAATCCATCGATGAAGAGTCGTCACTGGGAATTGGTTTCCGAGATAGTTGGTTTCCCCATAAAGGTCGATCAGTCGATGACGCTCGCCAAGGTATAAGTCGATTTTGTTTCTACGATCAGAGAGGAAATGAGAGTGCCCGGGATTTTAGTGTCCCCGATATAGTGTACTACCCCCTATAATCTAGTGTTTAGACTGGACCAGAACCTGCATCATTTTACCTGCATCATTAGCAGCGGATTCCAAATAATGCCAGAGTGGATGCTACTTCTATGTTAAAAGAGGCTCTTCTATGTAGGCTCTGATCCAGTCTAAAAGATGATGCAGGTTCTAATACAGGCTACAAAGATGATCCAAGTTCTGGTCCAGGCTAAAAGTTGATGCAGGTTCTGTTCCAGGCTAAAAAGTTGATGCAGTTTCTGTTCCAGACTAAAAAAATGATGCAGGGAAAGTGGGGACACTAAAACCCCAAGCGTGAGCACTCTCTCTCATTTCCTCTTTGCCCCGATCGTCCCGCTAACTATTCGCGAGAAAACTACGTATAATATTGCTATATGTATGTATGTATGTCAAACCGATATTTTTTGGCGAGTATAGATACTCGATTACGGTTTGCTGGATTACGTCCCGAAGTTCGAAGGGATCTCGGAAGCGTCGACGAAGGAGGGTAGCTTGGAGAAGGCCCTCCAACGAATGCACCAAGATTGGGAAGACATCGCGTTCACGGTGAATCCTTACCGAGACACCGGCACATACGTGATCGCGAGCGTCGACGACATACAATTGCTTCTCGACGATCACTTGACCAAAGCTCAAACCATGAAAAACTCCCTTTACATTCGCCCGTTCGAAAAGGAGACGCTGTAAGTTCTTTGTTCCTTGTTTCTTGTTGATCGGTTTCGCTGATTCTTGCTTCCTTTCCCTGTTTTCTACGCGTATGTCGATCGTAACGCTCGACGCAACGATCGACCCGATTGATCGATCGATTCTCCGCTGCAACCCTGCAGAGAATGGGAGTCGAAATTACTGTTGCTGCTAGACATTATGGATTATTGGCTGCAGGTCCAAGCGACGTGGATGTACCTCGAGCCGATATTCTCTTCGGCCGATATTCAACAGCAAATGCCGGAGGAAGGTCGGCGATTCAGCGCGGTGGACAAAGTACGTTTCGTTCTTTTATAGATTTATACAGTATATACAGGGTGAATTCGATAAAACAGGACACCTAAATATCTCCGTTACTTTTCGTTGTACAAAAAAACTTCGTAGGACAAAGTAACACTGTTTGAAGGGCCACATATAACGGTGTAAGGGAAAAAAAATGTCAAGGTCATTTTTATGAGATTTCAAGGTTGTCGATGTTTTTTTAAATGGAATGATATATTTTCGTTAACGTAATGTTGTAGCTGACAAAATAACGAATTCATGCATGTAACACAATATGACCTTCAAATGACCTTCAACCCAGAAAAATGGTATAAATAAAATTCAACGTGTAAGATTCATTTGATGTATTTCTGTTACTAGTAAATAATACTTGATTAAAAAATGCTCTATCGTTTATCAATTGTCTCAATCACCACTGGCAAAAGTTTACACGATTTACAAAGTCTCTACCATGAAGTTCTTGATGAATTGATAGGTGATAGGGGTGAAATTTGTGTTCCTGGAGTATTTGCACTACACATTTTTTACTAATGCCACTTCCTCGTGCGATTTGCCTCGTACTAGCATGAGGGTTTGCATTCACTGCTGCCAGAACATTAATTGTGTTTGCTTCATTCCTTACAATCCTCACCTTTGTACGTTTTTTATTTTCGACACTACCAGTTTCACGGAATTTATTTATCAAATTGGAGTAAACGGAAACTGATGGACAATTACGATTAGGAAATCGGTCCTTGTACAACTGCACGGCTTCTCTTAAACACTGTCGACTTTCTCCATAAATGAAAATCATATCAATATTATCTTCCTTCGAGTAACGCATTGTGAAACGTTCATCGATAAACTGATCGAGAAATCTTAGAAACTGTGGAAATCTGATAGCAAGAAGGTCTTCTGAGTAATTAGTAGTGGATAAACACGATTCTGTACGAACGTATAGGTGAAGGTATATCATAATTGTCCTCCTGTCAACACCGAATCTGTTATTATGTTGTGTATTGCGATACATTTGAATGTATAGCAGCTCAAGGGAATATTTTTGAACATTTGGCGTAACAGAAATACATCAAATGAATCTTACACGTTGAATTTTATTTATACCGTTCTTCTGGGTTGAAGGTCATTTGAAGGTCATATTGTGTTACACGCATGAATTCGTTATTTTGTCAGCTACAACATTACGTTAACGAAAATATATCATTCCATTAAAAAAAACATCGACAACCTAGAAATCTCATAAAAATGACCTTGACATTTTTTTCCCTTACACCGTTATATGTGGCCCTTCAAACAGTGTAACTTTGTCCTACGAAGTTTTTTTGTACAACGAAAAGTAACGGAGATATTTAGGTGTCCTGCTTTATCGAATTCACCCTGTATAACAGTATGTAGGTGTTATCCAATTGCTCATTTCCATCTACAGATCTGGAGAGAAATTATGCAACTCGTATCGGCCGATCCCCGAGTTATGTCCGTGATTGGAATAGACAAAATGCTCGAACGTTTAAAGAAGTGCACCAACTTGCTCGATCTCATACAAAAGGGTCTGGCGGCGTACCTGGAGAAGAAGAGGCTGTATTTCCCACGATTCTTCTTCTTGTCGAACGACGAACTTTTAGAGATATTGTCGGAAACGAAAGATCCCACGAGGTAAGAACATTGGAATTCATCGACTTGTACGCTTGAACTAATTTGATATCTGCGTCCCTTGTGATTTTGATCGCGCTAGAGTGCAACCGCATCTGAAGAAATGTTTCGAAGGTATCGCAACGCTAAGCTTCACTTACGATATGGAGATAACCGCCATGAGATCGTCCGAGGGAGAGGAGATTATCCTCGAGAATATCATTTCGACCGAAGCGGCTCGAGGACAAGTGGAGAAATGGCTACTCGAGCTCGAAATCTCTATGAAAAAGAGCGTCAGAGCGCAGGTGAACAACAATTTTCATATTCTAACGATTCCTAGTCTCAACCGGTTTGTCTCTCGACACTTCGAACAATTTCAATAAGTACGACACGTATTATATGTTATAGGTGATCAAGGCAAAGGATGGTTACTTAAAAGAAACTCGTTCGCGATGGGCTCTGATCTGGCCGGGACAAACTATCCTGTGTGTCAGCAAACTCTATTGGACGGCCGATGTAACGAAGGCGCTCTTGCAATCTTTGGCCAGTGTAGAAAATTATGTTGCTACTTGTACGCACGAGCTGCACGAAATCGTGAATCTAGTTCGTGGAAAGTTATCGACACAGAATCGAACAACTTTAGGTACGACTACTAGAAAAGAAAAAACAAAAATTTCCGGTGCTACTTGGCGGTACGCGTGTGGAAGAATGCATATAGATATTCTCTAAGATTCCTTTGTGTCTCATCCCGTTGTCTGTTCTTTCGTAGAAGCGTTGGTTACATTGGACGTTCATAGCCGAGATCTGGTAAGCTCGTTGTTCGAGCAACGCGTCGACGATGCTACGGGCTTTGCGTGGTTGGCTCAACTGCGATATTATTGGAGGGTAAATCTATTGTCGATTCAAATCCGCTTTAAAACCAATTCGATCTCGCAAGAGTCCGAATTCTCGTTTGTTCCGCACTTACTTTATCTTTGTTGGTTCGCAGGACGACAACTTGGTCGCGACAATGATAAATACTTCGTTGAGATATGCGTACGAATATTTGGGCAACACGTCGAGACTCGTGATAACGCCGTTAACCGACAGATGTTACCGAACCTTGTTCAGCGCGTTAAGTTTAAATCTTGGCGGTGCGCCCGAAGGTCCCGCCGGAACGGGTAAAACCGAGACGACCAAAGATTTAGCTAAAGCCGTAGCGAAACAATGTGTCGTTTTCAATTGCTCCGATGGGCTTGATTACATCGCGTTGGGCAAGTTTTTTAAGGTACGAATCAGCCCGATACTCGATTTTATCTTGTTGATCCCGTTCTCGGTTTCATATAATAATATGTACAGAGACAAAATGAGAGTGCTCACGCCCGGGATTTTAGTGTTCCCGGTATAGTGCTGCTCCCTAATCTAATTTTTAGCCTGGACCAGAATCTGCATTATCTTTTTACCCTAGACCAGAACCTGCATCATCTTACCTGCATCATTAGCAGCGGATTCCAAATAATGCCAGAGTGGATGCTACTTCTATGTTAAAAATGCAAGTTCTAGTCCAGGCTAAAAAGATGTTGCAGGAAAAGTGGAGACATTAGAACCCCGAGCGTGAGCACTCTCATTTTCTCTCTGATATGTATATATTGGGTTGGCAACTAAGTAATTGCCGATTTGTTCAATGAAATAAAATAGTTTTTTTTTTACTTGGAATGAACTTTAATCTATGATGTATTTTCCATTTTGTTCGATGACCTTTTGCCATCTTTCTGCCAACTTGTAAATTCCACGCTCGTAGAAAGTCTGATGCTTTTCGGCCAAAAACTGAGTTAAGTGAGATTTTACATCGTCATCATTATTGAAAGTTTTACCACGCAGGGAGTTGTCCAGGGATCGAAATAAGTGGTAATACTTTTTGGCAGCTTGCACTGCGTTCTTTCCTTTACGGAAATAATAAAACAATATATGGCGAAAATGTTCGTTTTTGCACTCCATATTAATATTGAGGTAAAAAAAAAACTTTAAGAAAATATCTACGCAATGAACTTGTAAAGCTAGGTTAGTATGCCAGCTAACATATATAAGGAGAAGAAGATCATAACGTTTACGGATATTATAAAAATGGGAGTGAGAAACATATATAACTGAAATCGGCAATTACTTAGTTGCCAACCCAATATTTAATAAAACGTGTATGTACATTCGATTAAAATTGTTATTGTTAGGGATTGGCAAGCTCGGGAGCATGGTCCTGTTTCGACGAGTTCAATCGTATCGATTTGGAAGTATTGTCGGTTGTGGCGCAGCAAATCCTCACGATTCAACGAGCCATCAACAGCGGGGACGAGCAGATTCTATTCGAAGGCACCGAGATCAAACTGGATCCCACGTGCGCCGTATTTATCACGATGAATCCTGGTTACGCCGGCAGAAGCGAACTTCCGGATAATCTAAAGGCGCTGTTTCGACCGGTTGCTATGATGGTCGGTAACGACGATTAACGATAACGATTCTACGGTTCTATCGTTCGGAATGAAATCGTTGTCGATATCGTTTCAGGTTCCCGATTACGCTTTGATAGGCGAGAACACGTTGTACTCTTACGGGTTCTACAAAGCACGACCGTTGTCGGTGAAAATCGTGACCACGTACAGACTTTGTTCCGAACAATTGTCCAGTCAAAATCATTACGATTACGGGATGAGAGCGGTGAAATCGGTTCTCGTAGCGGCTGGCAATCTCAAGATAAAGTACCCTGACCAGGACGAAGAGATTATCGTGTTGCGCAGCATCAAAGACGTTAATTTGCCGAAATTCCTGAGCGAAGATGTACCGCTGTTCAATGTACGTATCCGTGACCGTATTCAGATCGGGAAATTGAAGTTGCTGACGACGCAACTCGAAAATGTTTGACGACGATGAGCTTTTTCGACGCAGGGTATCATGTCCGATCTTTTTCCCGGTGTTGCTTTGCCGGAACCGGATTACACCGATCTAAACGCGTGCGCTCAAGATGCGTGTTCAGCATTGAATCTCCAATGCACGCCAGTCTTTTTGGAGAAGGTTCAACAGATGTTCGAGATGATGATCGTCAGACATGGATTCATGATCGTTGGGCTTGCGTTCGGTGGAAAAACTTCAGCTTACAAAGTTCTGGCGGACGCGCTGAAGCTCTGCGAGGAGCGAGTAGGTTTCCTAGCTCTTCCCAATTAACCTATTGCCTTTGTTGTTCAGAATTTCTTACGGAAATATTTTTTCGGCTCGGAAATGTAGAATTTTATTTTAAGTTGAAAGAACTGAACGACATACGCAATTTAAAAGACATATGCAATCGGCGAGATTGCATCAGATTTGACTATTATCGATCCTTAATCTCATTCCCGCGCTTCCGTAGAATTTGATGAACGAGCATCGAGTGGACATTTTCACGATCAATCCGAAAGCGGTAACGTTAGGTCAACTGTACGGCCAATTCGATCCAGTTTCTCACGAATGGTCCGACGGCGTTCTAGCTATCAGTTATCGTGCTTTTGCCACTTCGACGAGCAAAGATCGTAAGTGGTTGATCTTCGACGGGCCTATCGACGCGATCTGGATAGAAAGCATGAATACGGTGCTCGACGATAACAAGAAGCTTTGCTTGATGAGCGGGGAGATTATTCAATTAGCCCCGTACACGAATCTGATATTCGAAACGATGGATTTGGAAGTGGCCTCGCCGGCCACTGTCTCCCGATGCGGTACGAAAGCTCTTCCTCTTGACATATAGTGATTTCTCTGTATATGTCGTCAAGGCCTGGATGATAAGCGTCGTGGAACTATCCTCACTACCGCAAGGGGTATACCCCGCCGAGGAGTGTAAACATAACACGGCTTGGGTATGTCTCATGGATGATACACGACGCTGGCAAGACCCGTGTCGTCGACATATATCGAGAATTCACTGTACACCTATTTAGTTGAACCGTCTTGTCCACGAAACGGCACAATTTTCACGAAATCGATGGAACGACGTCTGATCCAGGTATGATCTACATGGAGCCGGGAGCGTTAGGCTGGGAACCGTTTCTTGAATCTTGGATAGCCGATACTCCAGCGGTGATGGACGAGTGGTTCAAAAATTATTTGTACCGATCGCTTTTCCGAAGATTTTGCGATCCCTTGCTCCACTGGTTACGACACAGTAACGTTCAGGTGTGTCTTCCGAGCAAAATTTCTTTCTTTCTTTTCTTTTTCTTGCATTTATAATCTCCGGTTGTCTGTTGTGCAACAGGAGATATGTCCAATGCCGAATGCGAATCTTGTGCGTTCTCTGACTTACTTCATGGATTGTTTCATCGACGAATACCATGACGAAAAGGTAGCAAAGGATATAACCGAGCTGGATCTTCGAGCACAAGTTGAGGTTAATTCGAAACGCGATTGCAATTCTATCCGAATCGTAGGAACTACGACTGTACACTACCGGCCATAAGTGTTTACCCACCTTCAAATTTCGATACTATTCAAATAATAGGTATTTTATTGTTATGAAAATGTCCGTAGCATTAAATCCTAATTATAAGGCTAATAAAAAACATCCAAAATATTCTGTACAGGGTGTATAAAAAGGTTTGATTTTGGCAAGCGTAGGCGTATTCTACATCTTCGGATCGATGAAGATCTGTAAAAAAAAGTTGCCGCAAAAGTGTCTTTGACCTTGAATTTCAAGGTCAAATTTTTTTTTATTGCATTGTATTCTACTCATCATGAGGATAAAAAGTGTCAAAGGAACCATGGGTCAAAACTTGACTGTTCTCATAAAAAATAATATTATAGTTATTACTAATAAAGTAAGCAGTTACTATTATTATTATTATTATTATTATTATTATTATTATTATCAATTACTAACGTAATTGATCACAATCAATATTACCTTTCAAGTCATGAAAGATGTTCATCTTCTATTTCTTCTTCTAAGCCAAAGAACCGATCCATTCTGATTAATATTGCTTAACACATTAAGGACCGCTCACGAGTTTTCTCGTGTTTCGCGTCCCATCTGTTAAGGACCGCTCACGAGTTTTCTCGTGTTTCGCTGGGATCGGTTCTTTGGCTTAGAAGAAGAAATAGAAGATGAACATCTTTCATGACTTGAAAGGTAATATTGATTTTGTGATCAATTACGTTAGTAATTGATAATAATAATAATAATAATAATAATAGTAACTGCTTACTTTATTAGTAATAACTGTAATATTATTTTTTATGAGAACGGTCAAGTTTTGACCCATGGTTCCTTTGACACTTTTTATCCTCATGATGAGTAGAATACAATGCAATAAAAAAAAATTTGACCTTGAAATTCAAGGTCAAAGACACTTTTGCGGCAACTTTTTTTTACAGATCTTCATCGATCCGAAGATGTAGAATACGCCTACGCTTGCCAAAATCAAACCTTTTTATACACCCTGTACATACACAATCAGGTACTGTAAATGAGTTTACAGCTTTTTATGAAAAACGACAATTTTGGAGTTCAGGTAAAGAAACCCATTTTTCTGAAATTTTTATAACGGTCAGTAGGGAATATGAACGCAGGTAATACGGGTATCTTAGTCTTCTCAAATTTCATACTGCATTAAGCTTTCATACAGTAAACAGTTGATTTTCACGTGCCTAAAGAATTTTGCGAAAATTTCAAATAATGTCAGGGAGAAAAGAATTATCGATTGAAACGCGCGCTCTAATAGTGTCCCATCATAGCATCGGAAAAAGTAACAGAGAAATAGCAAAGTTATTGAAGCTGAACCGTAGAACCGTGGACTACAATGTTAAAAAATATGTGGGTGGGTAAACACTTATGGCCGGTAGTGTAAGTCTTGATGTAAACCGGACGTGACTAAGATCGTGTAGGTCCGTTTAGATCGACACTTTACGGTATGTGGTATCGCGATCGAAATCAAAATGTTCTCGAAACGTTTTCAGGGCTCGTTTTTCTTCTCGTGTATTTGGGCTCTAGGAGGGACAATGAAAGGACAGTACAGGGAACAATTCAGTATTCTATTTCGCGGTTTTCTCGAGAAAGATTTTCCTCCGAACCTGATGGAAACATTTCGATTGCCGAAGCCGATAGAACCACCTCTGAAGCCGTATATATTCTTGATGCCACGAGACGGATTGGTCTTCGACTACAGATTCATTAAGGAGGTGGGACCAGCGAGAATGATTCGTTATCATTGGTAAACGAGAAACCGAATCTCTCGTTGCAGGGTAAAGGAAAGTGGAGATTATGGACCGACGAACTATTAGACGGACCGTCGATTCCTCGCGACGTCCCCGTAAATCAGATAATAGTACCGACGGTGGAAACGGTACGGTACACGGCTTTGTTCCGAATGTTGACGAACAAAGAGAAGCCGGTGTTGTTCGTAGGCCCGACCGGTACAGGAAAGTCTGTTTACATAATTGACTTTCTACTGAAAAAGAACAATCCTGCGGTGAACAAGCCGCTGATCATAAACTTTTCCGCGCAAACTACGGCTAACCAGACCCAAGACACGATCCTGATGAAACTCGACAGGAGAAGGAAAGGGGTGTACGGTGCACCGATCGGCAAACGTTGGGTCGTCTTTGTCGACGATCTTTCGATGCCCTCGAAGGAAATTTACGGTGCGCAACCTCCCATCGAGCTGCTACGTCAGTGGCTGGATCATGGAGAGTGGTATGCTCTCACGTACTTCGAATTTCGATGTCCCGTGAGGCTCTGGTTTCCGGCCGCTCGATTGAGAGTGTGGCACACTACAAAGCTAGATCCGCATATACGTACACGAGGATTGCAAGGGCCGGGAGTCCGCAAACTATTTCTTAATAAAGCAAAGATGGGCCTTAGGATAAAAGATAAATCTAGAGCGCTAGCCCCCACAAAAGTCCTTTTGCGGTTTCTAGGTGTGAGCACTGTCATTTCCTCTGTTCTTTTGTCTAACGCTTTTCACCACGGGAAAGGCCCATCTTTGCATTATAAGAGAAATGGTTTGCGGACTTCCGGACCGCTCTACTAGGTGTGCAACTAAGTTTCCGGGTTTTTTCTGTATTATAAAAACTTAAATTTCTAAAAATTTACTTAAAATTATTTATTCGAAATATCGGCCATCGTTGGCTACACATTTCTGCCATCTATCGGGCAACGAATAAATTCCACGACGATAAAATGACGCGTCTACGGACCGAAACCATTCATTTAGCCAATTTTCGACTTCTTCAAAGGTTTTTAAGTGTTGCCCAGATAAACCATGTGCCATCGACCGGAATAGGTGGTAATCTGAAGGAGCCATATCTGGAGAATAGGGCGGGTGCGGTAGCAGATCCCATTTTTGCGTTCCAATGATGTCCTTGACGATTAAAGTGCAAACTTGCACAACGCTTGCAGACTTAAGTCCTCAACTGTCTTTGGTCTTCCGCAACGCTCCTTATCTTTAATGTTGAAATCGCCAGTTTTAAAGCGTTTAAACCAATCTTCACAAGTGGTTTTCGATGGCGCATGGTCTCCGTAGGCCTTTTCGAGGTTACGACGTGCTTCAGCAGCACTGCATTTTAAGTTAAAATAAAAAAGCAATACTTCCCGCAAAGGTTGCTTATTTGGCACAAAATTCGACATCTGTTTTATTAATTATTAACCTTTGTGGAGCAATATTTTTAAAAACAATGACTAAAAAGTGATCACAAATGTTTATATTATCCAAAAAACACAATTTCATGTACACTACCGGCCATAAGTGTTTACCCACCCACATATTTTTTAACATTGTAGTCCACGGTTCTACGGTTCAGCTTCAATAACTTTGCTATTTCTCTGTTACTTTTTCCGATGCTATAATGGGACACTATTAGAGCGCGCGTTTCAATCGATAATTCTTTTCTCCCTGACATTATTTGAAATTTTCGCAAAATTCTTTAGGCACGTGATAATCAACTGTTTACTGTATGAAAGCTTAATGCAGTATGAAATTTGAGAAGACTAAGATACCTGTATTACCTGCGTTCATATTCCCTACTGACCGTTATAAAAATTTCAGAAAAATGGGTTTCTTTACCTGAACTCCAAAATTGTCGTTTTTCATAAAAAGCTGTAAACTCATTTACAGTACCTGATTGTGTATGTACAGAATATTTTGGATGTTTTTTATTAGCCTTATAATTAGGATTTAATGCTACGGACATTTTCATAACAATAAAATACCTATTATTTGAATAGTAACGAAATTTGAAGGTGGGTAAACACTTATGGCCGGTAGTGTATGTATTTCAACCACAAATGGAGCTAGTGATAGTTTTTGTGAAACCCGGGAATTTAGTTGCACACCTAATATATGCGGATCTAGCGTGTAGTGTGCCACACCCTCGCTCGAGCGGCCGGAGACCAGACCGTAAGACCTGTAAGTATCGTAGAGTTCATTGCAGGTACGATAGAAGAGACAAGACGATGGTGAAGCTGATCGACGTTCAGCTGATGTGCGCGATGGCTCCGCCTGTCCAGGGTGGAAAGGACGTTACGCCACGATTCAAGAGACATTTTGTCGTCTTAACGATATCGGAATTCGAGGACATGGTAATGACGATGATATTTAGCAAGATCGTTCTCTGGCATCTCGACACTAGGTTCGTTTGTCCTTCGAATCTCTACATCGTACCTATCGATATCCTATCCAGGTTATTTCATAATTTTTCTTTCTCGATTTCCTGGTGTATCGTAGAGGTTTCAGTAAAGAATTCGATCCGTGCATCGACGAAATTGTCCTAGCTACGTTGGACGTGTACAAACAAAGCGTTTGCAATCTGCTGCCAACGCCCACGAAATGCCACTACGTCTTCAATCTTCGAGATTTTTCCAGAGTTATACAGGTCTGCGTTCAGTCTGGGTCTGGTTAGGTTTGTTTTGGTTTCGGTGTCCTAGCGAATCGAATGACCCGTCCGTCCGTAGGGCGTATTGCTGTCAGTTCCCGAGACAATGTCGACTCTAACAAGCATGAGAAGACTCTGGGTTCACGAAGTACTTCGAGTGTTTGGAGATCGATTGATCGATCAAGAAGATTTATCTTGGCTGGTGGAACAAATACGCGTTACCTTGAAGAACCGTATGGACGTGGTTATAGAAGATCTGTTCGAGGACTTACTTCCCCCAAAAAAGCCGGTGAGCGAACGGAAAGCGATCGACGATAAGCCTATTTCTACGGATATCCGATTGTTCTCGATTAGATGATTCGGGTAGCCGTTATTACCGTATTTCCGGTATTCCGCAGAATGGCCAACCAAGCCAACCTATAACCGAGATGGAACTTCGTAATTTGGTGTACTGCGACTTTGCGGATGCAAAAATGGATGCTCGTCTCTACCAGGAGGTGCCCGATCTCGAGCAGTTGCGAGAAACGGTGGAAACTTATTTATCCGAGTACAACACGATGAGTAGGAAACCGATGAATTTGGTTTTGTTCCGGTTGGTACGATTAGAGGGATAGATTAACCCTAGCACTACCAAGCCTCGAGCCGTCACGTGGACTCCCAAGGGGGGGGGGGGGCTTCTTGAACCTATACATACTCTTTTTTACTCATTCACCCAAGAAAAATATGGTCTCAATTTAAAGTTTTCTAACCTACGGATTCGATGGGCCGTCCTCTTGGGAGTGCTAGAGTTAAGCAACGAGAAACACCAATCTCGTGATGAATCATTTTGATGGAACACGTTAGATTCGCGATCGAGCATTTGTCTCGCATCTCTCGCATCATCAAACAACCGCGAAGTCACGCTCTTCTCGTCGGAGTCGGAGGCTCGGGAAGACAATCGTTGACCAGATTGGCGTCACATATAAGCGACTACGACGTCTTTCAAGTGGAAGTCACTCAACAGTACGGAGCTCACGCGTGGCACGAAGACGTCAAGGCAATTATGAAGCGTGTCACTGCTAGCGAACTGCACTCGACCTTTATCTTCTCCGATACTCAGGTCAAGGAGGAGAGCTTTTTGGAGGACATCAGCAATATGCTCAATTCCGGAGAGGTAACACAAAGATGTGATACGATAAAATGCGATCGATTCCACCGAGCGATTATTCCTCTTATTTCTTGTTAGATACCAAACATATTCATGGCCGATGAACTTGCGGAGATATCCGAGCAGATGAAGCAAATAGATAGACAACGCGATCGGTCCGTGCAAACGGACGGGAGCGCGGTGGCGTTGTTCAATCTCTTCGTTCAGATAATTCGCGACCAGCTGCACATCGTAGTAGTAATGTCACCGATCGGCAACAATTTCCGAAATCGAATCAGAAAATTCCCAGCGTTGGTCAATTGCTGCACCATCGACTGGCTCCAGGTAGGAACACGGTAAATTGAACGTATTAATTACACGTAGGCATACCCTTATACAGGTTGTTCGACTACAGGTAGGAGAAAATTTAAAGGGTGGTTCTCCAAGGCAATATAAGACGAAAATGAAGAATTGCGATTTCGGCTTCATTTTATAGTTATTATTATTATCGCCCTATGTGACGTATGCAACGTACACCTCTGTCGGTCGGGTTGCCGCATTTTAGGCGGATTTTATATTGTCTTTTATATGATCTTATATTGTCTTTTATATGATCTTATATTGTCTTTGAGAACCACCCCCTAAATTTTCTGCCACCTGTAGATCGTATGCTACGGAGGTAAAATACAATAGACTAGAATGAAGCAGAATAAAGTAGAATAAAAACTATTTGGCTTGACGTGTCCGCAGCCGTGGCCGGAAGACGCTCTGTTGGCGGTCGCGACCAGATTCTTGTCGATGATCGACTTGACGGATCACGAACGAATGGCTGGAATCGACATGTGCCAATTCTTTCACGTGTCCACGGAGACTCTGAGCAATGAGTTTTACTTACGATTGAACAGACACGTTTACGTCACCCCGACATCCTATCTGGAAATGATAAACACTTTCAAGGATTTGCTAGGGAAGAAACGCGAGTAAGTAATTTGATCGTAATTTTGTGCATATTAACACTTTGGCGTCCGCACGTTTCGTAAAGATTTCTTCGCTTGGCGCCGGCACCACTACCTCTGTTATTTCGCTTGTCGCCGGCTGGTTTTGAGGTTATTGGGAGATGATTTTCAAGTTTTTCTAATCTCATTGGTAGTTCTCACGAGTTTTCAATCCGTCTCACAAAAGCAACAACAGAACCCCACAACAGTGTTGTCGTCGGCCACTGGACGATATCGTGCGCACGACAACATTACAGTGCCACCTGCCGTCAGGCAATACAGTAGAGATTCTACTGAAGTCAGTCTTTTGGTTCTTTTTTACTGACTTGAGTAGGGAACGTCGGAGGTACTCGCCGGCGTCGTGTTTGAAATACAATGTTGTACGGAGGTGCTGACAGCGAAACTCGAGAACCGTCGCGGTCACCACATTGTCGGCTATATCGGTGTGAGACTAGAAGACCACTACTAATCCAATTACAAAACTTCTTTATTTTTCGTTATATTTGTATGAAACTTTTACCAACATATTCGTGGCATTTTTCTGATTAAAATGATACCAAATATGATATAATTCCGATGTTATTTACTTGTGTAACAAGCGATAAAAGTTTCGAACGCAGAGGAGGACAGCGTATGGGAAAGAAAGAGACGCAGAGAGTCGAAGCGTTCGGAAAAGATCAAAGACTGGCGTGAGCGCAGGCTTTTAAATTAAAAATTTAACTTCTTTATTATTAATTATTTTTTTATGAGAATTTCACCAATATATTTGTGGCATTATTCTGGTTAAAATGATACCAAACGCGATATAATTTGGATCACATTTACATTAATTTTCCGTCAATGTAATTGTTATGGGAAGTAACTTTCATCGTTCATTATACAGGTAAATATCATCGGAGTTATGTCATATTTGGTTTCATTTTCATTACAAAAATGCCACGAATATTTTGGTAAAAGTTTCATAAAAAAATAATGAAAAATAAAGAAGTTTTGTAATTGGATTAGTAGTGGTCTTCTAGTCTCACACCGATATAGCAGACAATGTGGTGGCCGCGACACGAGGGTTCTCGAGTGGTGTGAGGTGTTCCACTGTCATAAGTAGGGAATGTCGGTACTGACTTCAGTAGAATCTTTACTGTACTTTGCGAAGGTCACCACTGTGGTGTCGCCGGACGTCATAGTGTTAATCGATATTACACCCGCTAAACCATAATTTGCTTGGATTTCACTGTTCTTCAACATGAAACAGGGCGATAACAACGGCGAAGACTCGATACGAGGCTGGTTTGAGTCAGTTGGACGAGACGCAACATCAAGTCGCGACGATGCAGGAGACTCTGAGGTCGTTGCAGCCGCAATTGATAACCGCCACGCAAGACGTTCAGAAGATGCTGCTCGACGTGGACAAGGAAAGACAAGAGGTGGCAGAATTCGAAAGGACCGTGAAAATCGATGAGTCCGCAGCCCAGGTTCGAAGAAACGATCGATATTTCTTCCGAATTTCTTTAGACTTTATTCTTCGTTTCTAAGATTCCCCTTGGTGTTTGGAAACTTGCAGGTGTACGCGAGCGAAGCGTCTGCAATTAAAAGCGAGTGCGACGCCGATTTGGCCGAGGCAATGCCGATCTTGAAACGCGCTCAAGCAGCTTTGGATACGTTGACCACCACCGACATAGCTGTAGTTAGGGCTATGAAACAACCACCGTACGGAGTTAAACTGGTCATCGAGACCATTTGCGTTCTAAAGGTTGTCGTTTCGCCGTTTTATTAATTTCTACTGTTATGTAACACATAGAATAATACTCAACTGTTTTCGTTTTTATTCTCGATTCCGTTTCCATGATACGCCGCGCGCCGCGCAGCAAGTGAAACCTCAAAGAGTTCAACAACCCGACGGTACGCACGCCGACGACTATTGGAAGGCGGCGTTACGAATGCTGAGCGACGCAAAGTTTCTCGATTCGTTGCTCAATTTCGACAAAGACAACATACCGGACAGCGTGATCGAGAAAATCCGTAAACAATACCTAACTAATCCGGATTTTGATCCCGAAAAAATCAAGAAGGTGTCGACGGCCTGCGAGGGACTCTGCCGATGGGTGTACGCGATGTCGGAGTACGATAAAGTATCGAAAGTTGTCGCCCCGAAGCGAAAAGCTCTCGCGGAAGCTGAAGAGGTTTACAACAACGCTATGAGCACTCTGCAGCAAAAACGGGAACAATTGCACCAAGTGCAGGTTCGTAATCGATTACGGGAAGACATACTCTGAAATAAGTAAATCTTGCCGACCTGTCCCGTTCTACTTATCAATTTCGCTTTCTTTTATTTTTCTGGTCTTTTTTCTGTAGGAAAGATTAAGGGGGCTGGAAGAACTTTTGGAACAACGGAGGGCGGCTTTCCAAGCCATGTCCGATAAGGTAACCGACTGCGAGACCAAATTGAAACGCGCCGAGGATTTAATCGGCGGATTGGGCGGAGAATACACGCGTTGGTCGGAAACTGCGCGCGCTTTAGGCGAGAGGTAGGTCGATTTGCGATCTTCTCTCACAAACTGCCCCCTAGTTTAATTTTTAGCCTGGACCAGAACCTGCATCATCTTAATTGCATCATTAGCAGCGGATTCCAAATAATGCCAGAGTGGATGCTACTTCCACATGTGAAAAAAGGAGATACAGAATAACTTTTGAACCACGAATATTCGTACGCATTAAATTATTTCTGGCTGTGTAATGTTTACAACTTCTTTTTCCAATGATGTCGACAAGCACTCCTTTGACCATGTTGCCACCTAATTTCTTAGAAAAAATGTAGGTAATAGGATTCAAGGTACAGAATACGATAAGATAGAGTGCGACACGAAACAGCATAAGATGAGATGACTGAACTAGCCTATTTCTACATCTACTGTGATATTAGTTCCACAATATTAATTCCGACCGATACGGTAGTATGTGACACAAAAATGGTAAGGGGCTCCAGAGCACTCTAGAGCCCCAAAGACGTGAGACAAAAAAATACATTGGGTGATTTGGTCTATTCCTGTATCTCTAAATCTAAAAAAGTTGAAGCAGGTTTTGTTCCAGGCTAAAAAGATGATGCAGGAAAAGTGAGGACACTAAAATCCCGAGCGTGAGGACTCTCATTTCCTCTCTGGTTGTACATACTTGCGCATATGTACACGTCCGAGTATGACCGAATGAAATTTCTTTCTTTCTCGTACTCGACAGGTACCATCGATTGACTGGCGACGTTGTGATCGCGTCGGGCGTCGTAGCATACATGGGCCCTTTCACGATGACGTTTCGTATCCGACAGATCGCCTCATGGATCAAACGTTGCACCGACTTGCAAGTGATTTGCAGTCAAGAGTTCCAATTACGGGACATTCTCGGAGACCCAGTTCTAATAAGATCTTGGAACATTTTCGGTTTACCGAGCGACGCGTATTCCGTCGACAACGGTATTATCATCACGTAAGTTTTCCCAAATGAATCCCAGTCAGCAGTTTGCTATGAATTTGCCAGCAAAAGTTGTTCTTAGAAACGCGAGAAGATGGCCACTGATCATAGACCCCCAGGGACAAGCCAACAGATGGGTCAAAAATATGGAAAGACAAAATAACTTAAATATTATCCGTCTGAGCCAATCCGATTACGGTCGAGTGTTGGAGAATGCGTTGCAGTTTGGACAACCGGTACTTTTGGAACACGTCGGCGAAGAAATAGACGCCGTTCTCGAGCCGGTTCTACTGAAAGAGACATTCAAACAGGGCGGAGCAATGTGTATAAAGTTTGGCGACTCGATCGTCGAGTACAACGCCGATTTTAAGTAGGTATTTCCACGTAGGACAGACGATTCGCTACCTTGCGTACTTCATTACCCACAAAAGAAGAAAATCGTGTTCGGTTTGTCTCGTTCGCAGATTGTACATCACCACTAGATTACGAAATCCGCACTACTTACCGGAGATAGCGGTCAAAGTGACGCTATTGAACTTTATGATAACGACCACTGGACTAGAGGATCAATTGTTGGGTATCGTGGTGGCGAAAGAACGACCGGATTTGGAATCGGAGAAAAATGCTTTGATCGTACAGGGAGCTACGAACAAAAGGTTGGTTACCCTCGAAACACAGTCGATACTTGAAACCATTGAGATTCTTCCATCGATCGTGCGTATCGCTTTCCAACGTTCCTCAGACTTCTGAAAGAAACGGAGGATAAAATCTTGGAAATATTATCGATAGCCGAAGGGAATGTATTGGAGGACGAAGAGGCTATCGAGGTTTTAACGTCTTCCAAGAATTTGAGCGACGACATACAAGTTAAACAGGCAGCCGCCGAACAAACGGAGATATCGATCGATGCTGCTAGATTGCAATACACTGCTATCGCGGTCCACTCGACTGTGCTTTTTTTTACCACCGGTATCGTATATCCTATCGTAGCGTATGTAGAACCGTGTGGAGTATACGCAAGATTCTACATACAGTGAGCAACGAAAGTATTCGAACGGGATGACAGAAAATGATTAATAATGAGAATAGCGTACAATGAACTGTAATTTATTGAAACAAAATGTATTCATAGTAGCGTACATACAAGTACTAAATGTGTATAAAGTTTTAGAAAAATCCAACAACATGTAAACAAACTAGATAACAATTATTATGACTACGTACACATATCACGTAACGAAAGTATTCGAACGCTATATTACAATGTCCCTATTCAGTAAACATACAGGTACATAAACATCTGAATGTAAACAAACATTCTTTAGTGTGCCTCTAGCAGTACTAGAGAACAGATAGAATCGCAAAATTCAACATTTATTTATCATTTAAAATAATGAGGGGAAAAAAATCAGAAACTACCAAATCTGAAAGAGAAATAATTGTTAAACTGCACGGAGAAGGGAAATCATATAAAGAAATCGGTGCTATTGTAGGAAGAAGTACAGTTTGTTATATAATAAAAAAAATTAATATGGATGGAAATATTGCAAATAAAGTAAGATCTGGACGTCCAAAAAAATTAACGTCACGAGGAGAAAAGGCAGTTCTTCGTGAAGTAAAGAAAAATCCTTTTATATCTGCACCAAAATTGGCAGCAGTCGTTACTAGAAACTTTAATAAAAAAGTTCACGCCCAATTGTGTCGAAGAATATTATGGAACAACAATATTCATGGCAGAGTACCACGAAAGAAGGCGTACATCAGTAAGAAGAACAAGCAACTTCGATTAAATTTTGCTAAAGCATTTATTAATAAGGATACCAATTTCTGGAATACAGTTATCTTTTCGGATGAAAGTAAATTTAATTTGTTCGGAAGCGATGGACGGCAAAAAGTATGGAGGAAACCAAATACAGAGTTGGAATTAAAAAATCTGAAGTCTACAGTGAAACATGGGAGAGGCTCGGTAATGGTATGGGGATGCATATGTCCGCTAATGGACCTGGTAATCTTGTGTTTATTGACGGAACAATGAACAAGATAAAATATTTAAACATTTTGAAGGAAAATTTAATCAATAGTGCGGAAAAGTTAGGTGTACCCGGAGATTTCTATTTCCAGCAAGACCGTGATTCTAAACACACAGCCAAAACTGTACAGGAATGACTACTATTTTATATTGCCCATATATTACCGAGCCCCCCACAAAGTCCAGACCAAAACCCCATAGAACATTTATGGTAAGAACTCGACAGAAGGCTTAGAACAAGCATAATAACGTCGAAAGATACGCTGAAACAAAACATCATGGATGCATGGAATTCCATAACATCAGATGTCACAAAAAAATTAGTTCATAGTATGGAAAATCGCCTTCGAGCAGTAATAAAATCGGGTGGTGGTCCAACAAAATATTAAAATGCTATAAAACTGTCATACAACAGTTCGTTCGAATACTTTTGTTACGTGTTATGTGTACTTAGTCATAATAATTGTCATCTAGTTTGTTTACATGTTGTTGGATTTTTCTAAAACTTTATACACATTTAGTACTTGTATGTACGCTACTATGAATACATTTTGTTTCAATAAATTACAGTTCATTGTACGCTATTCTCATGATTAATCATTTTCTGTCATCCCGTTCGAATACTTTCGTTGCTCACTGTAGATAAATGCTTCATTCAATAATCGCGCAGGTATGCTGGCGAACGTGGACCCAATGTATCAATACTCGTTGCCGTGGTTCGTGAATTTGTACGAGATGGCCATCGACAACACGGAACCAGCGGAAACCGTCGAAAAGCGACTTTCCGATCTGATCAAGTACTTCACCTTCTCCCTTTACACGAACGTCTGCCGATCTCTGTTCGAGAAGGACAAGTTACTGTTCTCGTTGCTGTTGACGATCAATTTAATCGAGCAACGCGGGAAACTGTCCATGCCGCAGTGGATGTTTCTCTTGACCGGCGGAATCGGCATCGACAATCCACACGCGAATCCGACAAATTGGCTGCCGACCAAACAATGGAACCAACTGTGCAATCTCGACGAAGTAGACGGTTTTACGGTACGTATCTCGAAAAGATAGTCGTCGAGGACGAGTTTCCGCGGCGGTGGTAGTCGAATTTTTCATTGCTCGGGCATCGTTTGTACAGGGGATTCGAAAGGACTTCACTGCCAACACCGGACAATGGAAAAACATGTTCGACTCGAAAGAACCGCAAAACAGCCCGATCCCTTCGCCGTATACCAACTTAAACTCATTCGAGAGGCTGTTGGTGCTGAGATGTATTCGTCCGGACAAGATCGTTCCAGCGATACAAATTTTCGTCGAAGGTATCCCTCGATAGTAAGGTAAGGGACCCAATTATATACTCTGCCTATAATAATTATAAAAAAGATATTAAATTTTTTTCAATAAAATCAATGAATATAAAAATAAGGATAATTAATATATGCACAGTAATTGGGCCCCTTACCCTAAAATCCACAAAAATTCAGTCTAAATTCAATTAAAGAATGATCGAATCGAATGTTTCAGCGGAACTAGGTTCGCAGTTTGTCGAGCCACCGCCGTTCGATCTCGCTTCGTCTTATGCCGATTCGAATAGCTGTATTCCGTTGGTGTTCGTGTTGACGCCTGGAACGGATCCTGCACAGCTATTGCTCACGTTCGCGGACGATCAGGGATTCTCTGCAAATCGGCTGTTTTACCTGTCTCTTGGACAAGGTGAGTACAGATTGGTAGATTCTGAACCAGATTAGCTCGCGATTAGAACTGTAGAACTCGATCAGAACGACGTGTTGCGTTTTGTTCGGCAGGTCAAGGACCGGTTGCCGAAGAGACGATTCAGACAGCCGTGATGGCCGGTAATTGGGTCGTCCTTCAAAATTGCCATCTGGCGGTCAGCTGGATGTCCACCTTGGAGAAAATTTGCGAGGGTTTGATGCCCGATACGATTCATTCCGAGTTTCGACTGTGGCTGACGAGTTATCCTTCCGAACACTTTCCTTCCTCCGTGTTGGAAAACAGCGTCAAGATGACGAATGAGCCACCGAAAGGGCTCCGAGCCAACATCCTCAGATCTTACATGAACGATCCGCTCAGCGATCCCGACTTTTTCGAGTCTTGTTCGCAGCCCGAATACTTCAAAAAGCTTCTCTATTCGTTGTGCTTCTTCCACGCGATCGTACAAGAAAGACGGAAATTCGGCCCCATCGGTTGGAACATCATGTACGAGTTCAACGAGACCGATCTACGGATCAGCGTACTACAGTTACATCTATTCCTCAACCAGTTCGAAGACGTTCGATTCGATGCGATCAAATATTTAACTGGTGAATGCAATTACGGCGGCAGAGTAACCGACGAGTGGGATCGTAGAACTCTCAACACCATCCTATCCAAATTTTATTGCAAGTAAGCTCTTTCTGTGCGTATGCGTGTTCTGTGTTTCTCAGTAATCGGTTTAATGGTCGTTTCATGGCGTTTTAGAGAACTACTCTCCGACGAAATGTACTACTTTGACGACACATCGAGTATATATTACTGTCCAACCGTTCGAGAACACGAAGCATTCGTCGAGTACACGAGGACTTTGCCCCTGATCGTTGCACCGAGTGTCTTTGGTATGAACGAAAATGCTGACATTATCAAAGACCAGCAAGAAACGGGTACTCTGTTTTCGTCACTGCTACTTACTCAGGTATTTTGCTAAAACTTTCCGCGAAATTTTCTACTTGCTGTATTTACTTGTCATATTTCGTCATGTTTTCTACTTTAATCATACTGCATCTCCATTCACGCTAAAGGATCGCGTGGTATGTATACCTTGTGTATTTCAAATTTTGGTAAGGTAGTAAGCACAAATTAATCGTCGAATCCATTTTTCGCCGCGGTTTACTTTTCATTCGAACACCGTCGAACCGTTCAAACGATAAATAATTGATTTGTGCTTACCGTTTCTGCCACTGTCGAACGTTTAACTTTTCAAAGTGTTATGTTGCACTCACGCCGGACGTACATATATGTATATATGTGTATAGGATCGTTGGGAATCTGAAAAGGTTAGTAAGGACTGTAGTGGTTTCCACACATGTATCATTTTCGTAGTATTAATAAATAAATAGTTACCACTACTAAAGTTCCAATCCTCGTATAGTATATACAGAGAGGAAATGAGAGTGCTCACGCCCGGGATTTTAGTGTGTCCGGTATAGTGCTACCCCCTACTCTAATTTTTAGCCTGGACCAGAACCTGCATTATTAGCAGCGGATTCCAAATAATGCCAGAGTGGATACTACTTCATGCATGAGGATGCAGATTCTAATACAGGCTAAAAAGATTATGCAGGAAAAGTGGGGACACTAAAACCCCGAGCGTACATGCATTTCGTATAGTACATTATACATTATCATTATACGATAATAGACGCGCGTGTAGACGGATACTTCCAAAAATGTAGAAAGTAAAACTTCGGACATAACGATTTGGAATTTGCATTTGTTGGTAACAGGAAACAGAAAAATTGGGTACCGGACAAACTACAAACGACGAGATAGTACGTGGCATCGCGAGCGATATTTTGGACAGACTGCCTGCCGATTTCGATCTCGCGCTGACGCTAGAAAAATATCCAACGTCTTACGAACAAAGCATGAACACAGTTTTGGTCCAAGAGATGGGCAGATTCAACAAGCTTCTCCGCTGCGTGAAAATTAGTTTGGAGAATATTCAAAGGGCCGTCAAAGGTTTCGATCACCTTCGTTTTCGTACATTCAACGAATACAATAATATCGAAATTCTGATTACCGATGCTCAAACGATAGGCAACTATAATTTACGATTCTATTCTATCCTCAGGCTTTATCACGATGTCTCTGGAACTCGAAGATATATACGACGCGATACTAACCAGTAAGATACCTGCACTATGGAAACAATACTCTTATCCGTCTTTGAAACCGCTTGGGAGTTATGTACAGGATTTGTTGCGCCGCCTGGAGTTTTTACATGTAAGAAAATGGAAATGGAAAAACGGAGAAATTCCTTTGATCCCTTTAATAGAATTCGTTCCAATATAATGTACATACTTGATTTCTACTTCTACAATATATCGATCCACAGAAGTGGTACGAGGACGGACCGCCGAACACTTACTGGATCTCCGGATTTTATTTCACCCAAGCATTTCTCACCGGGAGTCGACAAAACTACGCGAGAAAATATCAAATACCCATAGACCTTCTGTATTTCGATTTCGTTGTATTGAAAGCGACCCATTCCGACGATATCCGCACTCATCCGGAAGACGGTGTCTACGTGTACGGGTTGTTTTTAGACGGTGCGCGATTCAACATGGAACAGATGGTTCTGGATGAAAGTTTACCAAAAGTGCTCTACGAAAATGTTCCTCTCCTATGGTTGATTCCCGTGAAGAAAGATGACATTAAACAAGGAAGCACCTATCTTTGTCCAGTGTATAAAACTAGCGAGCGACGCGGAATTTTGTCAACTACAGGACATTCGACCAATTTCGTGATCGCTATGACTTTACCTACTGTCAAACCTTCGGAACACTGGGTCATGAGGGGAGTTGCGATGCTTTGCCAACTTTCCGAATGAAAACCTATGTACCGACGCATACGAAATGTAATAGTTCTATCTTAGATCTTTCAATTTTCAAATAAACTCCCGGATTATCTATAAAATTATGCTTTAATACTTTCTTACGTACAATATTTCTAGGAATTTTTTGTCCTTGATATTAGTATTACTTTTAATGTTTTAAATATTAAAAAGCAACACTAAAAAAAAATATCTGTTTCATTCGAATTACCGACCAGATATGCCAGCCCCCGTGTTAAACTGCGGGCCTAAAGTGGGTGCTGAGTGGGTGCTGGGAGCAGTCGGTAACGGCCCCAATGCCGAGATACTCTCATCGGTTGTGGAACTAAGAACGTGGAACTATCATTGATCTCAAATACCAACACCGCTAATCGATAGTTTATAAATGTAGGCAATATGAAAGTGACGTTAGAAAGAAATATCAGAATTTAAATTTAATTTGGAAATTATTGCGATATAAAATAATTATTATTCAACAAAAAATATTCGTTGAAAACTAACGTCGAGAAGAAATCATGTCAAAGAATCAATTAATTATCACAGCCATTAGCTCGATGTGATTGTCGATTTTTAATATTTTATAGAACAATTGCGAAACAAAATATTCGAAATCGAGAATCACACCGATTGTCCGGGTCTCACCACGTGGAGGTTGCTGTGAGGGAGACCCGCCCCACCCACATAGTATTTGGCGTCGTTCAGACATGGCGAAAAGCGCCGTGTTTGAACAAGGCCAACGTCCCACCCGACGGAAAGCTAACAAAATTACAAAATATTAAAAAAAGCCGTAATTTTGTACTCTTCCTAATACACATTTGACAGTGCTCTAGTTTTGATCACTGTGCAAACGAATACCAAGGAGAGCTCATTGCAAAGCCTACCCGCCGAATTACTATCTGCCTAGTATAAAATCTAATTTTTTATTTTTTTTTATTTCCTACCTAACATGTATTTTGTTTTTGTTTTTTTGTATTTTTTATATTTTGTATTTTGTATTTTATTTTTGTTTCTTTTTGTATTTTATTTTTGTTTCTTTTTGTATTTTATGTTTTTTGGCCATGTACTTATGTGGGGCGGGGGAGGGGGAGGGCTAGCACAAATTTGCTGAAATAAAAATATATTAGACTACACAACGAGCAACAAATACAATAGACAGCACAAGGTACAACAAATACGAAAGCCTACACAACACGCAACACATATGACAAACGTCAGAACATACAATCAGTCTCTCTTCCTTGTCATGGGATGAAATATCTGAAACAGACTAAATCTTGGATTAACACAAGAAAAAAATTTTTTAAATACAAAAAAAAATACATCTTGAGAATCGTTGTCCACTCGATATATTTCAATCAAACGCGCGAGTGGACTGGCTTTGCGCAACACTACTCTACAAAAATGTACATTGAATATCCCTAAACAACGCGAGCAGTGCATAATCTACCGCAACACTATTTTATTTTTTTTTTCAGAACAAAAAATTCCCGTGCACTTTCATTTTTTTCCGCAACGCTAAATGGAATCGCGACAGCAGCCATTTGAATTTATGGGGAGGGAATCAAGCCGAATCATTCTTTCGCAACACTATTAAAAAAATAATAAATACTGAATATATTAAAACAAACGCGAGTAATGCATTATTGGCGCGACGCTAATGTATTAAATTCGATATCAAAAACTCCCGTGCACTTTAATTTCTTTATGCGCAACTCTAATGGGTAGCAATGGCTGCGGGGATATTTTGGGAAGGGGGTATCCACTTTTCCAGAAAAAAATTTAAAAAATAAAAAAAATACATACTGAGAATGGTTGTCCACTCGATATATTTCAAACAAACGCGCGAGTGGACTGGTTTTGCGCAACAATATTCTACAAAAATGTACATTGAATATCTCTAAACAACGCGAGCAGTGCATGATCTACCGCAACACTATTTTATTTTGTTCAGAAAAGAAAATTCCCGTGCACTTTCATTTCTTTTTCCGCAACACTAAATGGAATCGCGATAGCAGCCATTAAAATTTAAGGGGAGGAAATCAAACTGAATTATTCTTTCGCAACGCCAGTATATTAACAATATATAATAAATATAACGAAACAGACGCGACCAGTGCATTATTTATCGCGACACTAATTAATTTAATTCGATACAAAAAAACTCCCGTGCACTTTAATTTCTTTATGCGCAACTCTAATGGGGAAGAATTGGCTGTGGGGGGAATTTTCAGGGGCAGCCACACTGGCTGCAGGTGGTCAGGGGCAGTGATTCGGTGCAGTGCAGCATTTCAATCATAGCAACTCTAAAAGGCGGGATTTTCTACCGTTTGCATATCGGAAAACATTCGTATTAAATCGATTCGAATATCTAATTCTTACTATATCACGCGAGTAGGGAAATACACTTCACGGTCCCCACTATTATTACAAATTCGAACATTGCAAAACCAGTTTTGCATGATGCAACGAACACTAAGTTCTATCGAAAAAATTACTGCGCGGTCCCTACGTAAAGATACCCCGTCTTTTACCTTGCGGGCCGACGAGGCGTTCGATACGCTATACATACACAAAGTGTATGTCTTCTAACCCGATCGGACCGCTACGTTAAAAAAATACATGCTTCGTAAAACGCAGTGGTAGGTTCTTAGCATTTAGCACTCACACACCATCGAATGGCTAAGGCACACGTCGCTACGTTCAGGTGAACCTACAGTGATTTCCGCCATCGTAAGGCACGTCAACACCATGGCTCGCACCGCATTAGATGCTAATACAATGGTCACCATGGCATTGTCGTGCGTACCACCACAGGTGACGTAACTTAATACGTCTTCTTTTTGTGTATGGTACGGTCATACGAAAACGGATACACATGTTCCATTGCTGGAACGGCAAACGAATCGTGTGTTAGGACACACCGCGCGGAATCGAACGTAGCAACGTGCACCGTGATTTTGCGCTAACTGCGATCTTTGAACGTACCAATACGTTTCTTTTCTCGACGTGTAGCGGCCCGGTGGACACATGCTCCACATTTCAAAAACTTTAAACTTGAAATACAGAACTCGAGCAATATTACTCGAAAATCTATACAACAAAATCTCTAGAATTCAATGTTCGTATGCATTCTTGCGCAACTAATTCTGCAATGTTAAACATTTACTTTTATATACGCGGTCGCGAGTATAACCATTAAATCTCAGGTTTTACGTTTTCCAATATGCAAGAAAATAATCCAGCCTTAATACAACGCGTTGGTATTTTTCGCAACACTAAGACAATCGCGATATCAAATTCGCAACGCTAATTTCTCAAACAGAATTGTTTTTATAAGAAAATTGATACGCGGGGCATGCAGGAGGTGTGACAAAGTCTATTGGTGAAGAGATCCGGCTCATCCACCATTTTACTTTGTCATTAACAAAAGCGGTAACTAAAAAAATTCTTTTTTATTTTTTCGCAACGCTAATTCAACCCGTTGAGATTTTTCGCAACTCTATTCGAAAACGCGAATGCCTGCACCACACCAGGGAGGGTTCGTTGCAGCTCGAGCATGGACGCCTGAAAAATCGAAAATGACTCGAATTCAAACGCGATCCTTTTTTGTTGCGCAACGCTAATTCAACGAACAGAGGAATAAAAAAAAGACTACTTTACTTATAAAAATTCTTATGAACTCTTTATATCTTGAAAAAAAAATGAAATAAAATCGAAATCGCGACCATTTAATTCGCAACACTATACACAGTCAAAATCGCGACTATTTTCGCAACACTAACTTTTGTCCTCTGTTCAAAATTACTTAATGCAACGCGTGTTTTTCTTCGCAACGCTAATGCAAATCGCGGATGTGCCCATCTCGGCTGATCGTTGGGGCGGCGAGGCCTGCCCATTGATGCAACTAACTACTTCTACAACTACTTCAAATATTTCTACTGACGAGTATAGTGACAAAGTAGTAACGATAAAACACATGCAGTTGCTGCCCTCTTGAGTGACTGTTTGTCGGGCCTCTTCTTTTTCTTCGCGGTCCGCCGAACATCTGAAACCCTAAACGTGCTCGCAGGGAAAACGATCGACCACTTTCGAGACGAATCACAAGTCTCGAGAGAAGCCGATCGTTCCCCTGGTGCAATCGAGCAGGTGCGCAACGTTTCGAGGACCTAATCCGCGCGCGTTTACCGTTCGCGTCCGCGTCCGCGTCCGCGAAAAGCTATGCGAGCAAGAAGAATCGAAGACGAATCATCCATCGAACGTCATGCCTCGTTCGATTTCGATTCGAGAACGAAACTTCGAGCTCTTCCAGGAACTGACTACCGGTCGAATCGCGGCCTACCCGAAAGAGAAAACGGTAGCCAGCCCCGGCTCCTACCTATTTAAAATTAACATTCACACACACCAAGAAAGTAAGCTACCTACCTACCTAGTCCTATATTTAAAAAATGGCAAAAAACACAAGCACACCAACACATTCACTCAACGATTCCCATTCAGACGCCAGGGTGCAAAAGCCTAATACCTAGAGAGCACGTCCCGGGACGCCTCCGACACCCTAACGTCGAAACCTCATACAAACACAGTTAAGGTACGTACCAGTTTCACTGAAATCGACTGACAATGGTAGTGACCTTTGCGATATAAATCGGTAAATTGAAATAAACTATTTTCGAGACGCAATTGAACTACGTGTAATTCTGAATGTTACAAACGTAGTTTTTAAAAAAGCTACTCGCAAACATATTCCATGAAGATCTATGTAGCATGTCACAGATCGACAGGAATATGCGTTATTGAATCTAATTGAAAGAACCGACGCAATTCCACTGCCTAATCGCACACACACACAAGTGGAAAATACGTCGTGCACGATACACTGGCCATTGTCAGTCGCCACACATATATATTATTAAAACAATGTTCCATGTGCCCGTTGCTCTCACCCTCCCGAGTAGCGCCTGGGCACGCGAGAGGATTCGAGCAACGAACAGGGAACCTTAATATCCTGAAAATCCTATCTAAAAGAATTCATTAAATTTTGTAAACGGTCTAATATTTCTTTATTCTTAAAAAAGTGACTACTTTATGACCAAATTTAATCTCAGATTCTAAGTGATATATTGAAATATTAAAAAATATAAAATTTGTGATATTAATCAAAAAGATTAAAGAAGACTTTCATTTATCTTATTTATGCGTTTACAATGTTTAATAAAATATTTAAAAATCCTCGGACGATCCTTTCAACAAAGCAAAGCTTCGAATAAATGAAAACACTACTCTACCAAGTGTAAAGTATGAGTATTTACTTTGTTTCAAGGATCTATCCGTCGCGAATCGTCTTTTTGTACGTAAGACCCAGTGCATCTGAGCAATTCTAAATAATTTAAAAATACGTTCTGTATATTATTTTAAATGAATTTAAAAAATAAATAATTATCTTTAAGTTAAAACGTAACTTTATTTCATTTCAAATATATTTAAAAAATAAATTATCATTTCGATAATAAAAAGTTAATCTTGTTATTGGTATACCAAATTACGGAAGATTTTTATCTTCCCGAAATTTGGTGACACCGTTATAGAAATTATTTTATTAGGAAAAAAACGCGACGTACAAAAAGACCCTACCTAGCTAGGAAACAGATTACTACCCGTGGAAACGCCTGGCGTTATCCACGGTCACTATACTCGTCAATCTCAACTACTATTCTAATCAACTATAATAATAATAAAGTTATTTCTTCACTCACTACTTGTTGGGGGGATATGAATGCTGCGTTAGAGTCCTGGAATCAAAAAATGAAACAAGATGTTAAAAAACGATTCGTACAATTCCATCAACAAGATAGTTTATTTGGAAAAATGTCTTTTCTTACTTACATTCTCACCCCCTTGAAGTCAGCATACACGTTGGCTCTGAATCTGAGCATTGGTGCGTTGTATTACGTTAGTCTTACTACCCCTGTTTTCAATATATCTAAAGCGCATTATCAGCAAATTCTATTTAATTCGGTAGAGGCGAAACGAGACGGCTAGCGACTGGGTTTCCAAGCCCATAGAATCAACCCCGGATTCTTACGCGAGGCGACACCATCCACCTGCCTGGACGTCGTAACGCCAGGACAGATGCGCCCCTTCGCTTAAAACGTGATTCCAACTCGCGAGTATACACTCCACGAGCTGGCCGCTTTAAGTATAGACCGAAGCCTAGTAACGCTGGCATTATCTGCCAGAGATGGTGCGCTGCGGTCTTTTGGCTGTGAGGTCACCCCTACTTGAAGAGTAGGTGCGGACCTCCACCGTCTCGATCAAACTTCTCTACTAATATGATATCAAATATATCCTAACCTCTAAGATAATGCAACTTTCGACACATTGAAAACAAGGTTGGCTAACGTAATAATGGAAGTGGAAGTTCCCCTCCTCGAGTTACGGTAGCCTACAACATATAAACACGAGATATATAGAATTCGTTTAGTAACATACAACAAACGTATACAATACAATCAATAATGTATTAATATAATTGATTCATAAAAAAATATTAAAAAAGGCCGAAAAAATTAGCTTTGAAAAGGTTCTTTCAATCGAATAATCGAACAGTTTCACAATAAGCTTTTTTGCACGATAGTAAATTAATGATAAATTATTCATTTTTCATGAATAATTAGTAACGAAAATGTTAGACAACAAAGTTTAGTTGGAAAGATATATTGGTACTCACACATTCTCTCTTCCTTGAAGAAGTCACACTCTTCTTGATGAGCAGGATTAATTCTTCTACCACGATTAATTACGTTAGCCTTATTCTTTTGTTATCAATGTGTTCAAAGCTTAAAGCAGAGGCGAAACGGGACGGCTAGCCGACTGGGTTTCCAAGCCCATAGAATCAACCCCGGATTCTTACGCGAGGCGACACCATCCACCTGCCTGGACGTCGTAACGCCAGGACAGATGCGCCCCTTCGCTTAAAACGTGATTCCAACTCGCGAGTATACACTCCACGAGCTGGCCGCTTTAAGTATAGACCGAAGCCTAGTAACGCTGGCATTATCTGCCAGAGATGGTGCGCTGCGGTCTTTTGGCTGCAAGGTCACCCCTACTTGAAGAGTAGGTGCGGACCTCCACCGTCCCGATCGAACTTCTCTATTAATCACAGATATTCAAATCTCTAACAAAATACAACTTTGAACACATCGACAACAAAATTGGCTAACGTAATAATCGAAAGTAGTGGTGTAATGTTGTGCGCGAACTTCCATTCTTGTTTCGACGTTCTTCGTTCTTCGATGAATTACTATAGCCTTATTACTCTTGTTTCCAATGCGACTACATTACCAGCATGCGATAAACGAAACGAATTTAGATATAAAGAAGTAGAGGCGAAACGAGACGGCTAGCGACTGGGTTTCCAAGCCCATAGAATCAACCCCGGATTCTTACGCGAGGCGACACCATCCACCTGCCTGGACGTCGTAACGCCAGGACAGATGCGCCCCTTCGCTTAAAACGTGATTCCAACTCGCGAGTATACACTCCACGAGCTGGCCGCTTTAAGTATAGACCGAGGCCTAGTAACGCTGGCATTATCTGCCAGAGATGGTGCGCTGCGGTCTTTAGGCTGTGAGGTCACCCCTACTTGAAGAGTAGGTGCGGACCTCCACCGTCTCGATCAGACTTCTCTACTTAGACTTGAATATCGAAATATTGAATATGAAAAATATCGCGGGAATCTACATGCTGGCAACCAAACCTAGCTAGCTCCCCATTCCCCATTTCTATCACCGAAAAAAAAAATGTAAAAAAAAGTGAAATACGCTACGAGCAAGTACACCAAAGAATTCGGAAAAAAGTGGTAACGACATTTGAGAAACAATTATCGCATGTTGGGACTCTACAGAGATGTATATCAGACCGGTCTGCGCGCTCAAAGAGGAGATTCTACAAATTCCAATGGCCGGGCACGAAGAGGACGGTGACCTAAGGCTTACGATCGTACTTCTGAGCCCATGTGGCATGGCGCATTCGGGGAGACACCATGCGACAATATCTCTACAATTACGATTATACGCGATAGGATACGAGACCAGAACCACCACCGTCCATCGGCAGGAGTCCACCTATACCCTTGTTCGGCGCCACAGTAAGCCAAAGGAATCAAAAGAATCAACCTCCGGGCTGCAAGCAGGTGATTGCTGGGTACCAACCGAAGCCAGCAATCGAAATCGAATGTACCGGGTAGAAGAGCGGGTACATATACATCTAGTGTTGAGTCACATTACCAACATTCCGATAAAATGACTATTCCCAAATACCGACCAAATAATTTAAACGAATTCTAATTATCGCATGACATTGACCTCCAAATGTGGAACCTCGACTGATATAGGCGCTTTGGGGTATGACCGGCGTAATAGCCGCGGTCTGGTTTGTGCAGGTCTATTAGGCGGGCCATGCCTATGGAATTAGCTTACCCTCCACCAAAATGAGCTAAGCTAGCGACTAGTGGTTTTTCAGGCCACTCGGATTACTATAGTATTTACTAGATCCGTAGATCTAGATACTAGATCCGTACACTGCGGCAACATCCACCCTCTGGTCGTAGTTAACGCCAGTTGAGTGCGTTCCCTCCCTTCGCCCAGGGCAGGAGTTCCGCTTCTGGGTCAAAGGGGAGGAGCGGTTGAAAGAGGCCAGGAACGCTGGCTATGCCAGAAATGCTACCACAGCGGTCATGAGCTGCGAGGTCTCTAAACCTCGACTTAGCTAATTTTGGCTCGTCTATTTTAGACAGGAGGTATGAAATAGCTATGGCAAAGTCGAGTAGCCAAGTCTTTTATGCGATAATTTTCCATGAATCTTTGTTTACAATGGATCCAGCTAGGCAAAGGATAGATGCAAGATGCATCAACCAATGCACCCTGCCCGATACAACAACGTATGCATCGGAAGCGTGACTGGTTAATCCATCTTGCATCTGTAACATCTGTATGACTCTACTCTAACGCGTATTATACCCTCGAACAAAAACAAATGACTCTACTGCTGGATCGTTTTATCCGAAGTGAAATGGAGGATCGCGCTCTAAGAGATCGTTACAATTATGTCGGCTGATATTAATATAATAATTACGACGCGGACCTGCCGGTAAAACCTCTGAGTGTCGCAAGGGCCTCAACAATAAAGCCCACGTTGCCTAAGCACGGCCAGATTGTGTACGCCTTGTTGAGGCCCAAGACCTCGCCTAATCCTCTAGCAAGGTCGAGCTGTACCATCGCCAGCTCTCCGATCTACCCGACAGAGGGGTACGCGTAAAAACTATCCTTCAAACGACTTGTAACGATCTATGATTTCCATTAAATTCAATGATTTTGACAAATCAAAGATCCATCCATTTCACTTCGTCGCACCTACCTACAAGCTTGGCACATGTTATAACATGTATACATTTAATATTTAATCGCGGGTTGAACATATATATATTACAACATAAATATAATATATATAATATATAAATATATTATACATACATATATAAATATATTATACATACATATATAAATTATTGTATATATATATATATATATATATATATATATATATATGTCATATTCTCGACCCGGGGACTCGCTGGGTTTCCCCAAAAAGCCAGCGGCGGAGTAAGTATTTACACCGGGGAAAACATGTAAGGGATGCGGGAGATTGCGGCACATGACGGCAACAGCTCAGTCCCCAGACCGACTGCGACCCATAAGGACCGCAATACTAAGTACCGGAGACTGTATGTTACCCCCATGGGTCACAGAGTATCTCGAGCGAGGCATTGCGGCACATGACGGCAACAGCTCAGTCCCCAGACCGACTGCGGCCCATAAGGACCGCAATACTAAGTACCGGAGACTGTATGTTACCCCCATGGGTCACAGTACCTCGAATCCCAGACAATTTTCGATATCAACGAATGAAGCCAAACGCATATCGGCGAGTGAACTCAATCGGTTATCAGCAAACCCCAATAATGTAAATACATACCATCCACGCACAAATTCCTTTAAAGACATCCATAAAAGGAAATACCCGAGAAGCGGGTGGAAATAAACAAAGAAAGCCAAGCAATCAAACTCTAATGATATTTTTTAATTTTCCCGAACCCTAACAATATCATAAACTCTAAACGTATCCTAATCCCTACGATATGGAAACAAGAGTAATAGGCTATAGTAACAATGGAAGCCATGAATAGTATAGATGAAGACCTGTTAAACACAAAATACAAATTCAATTGATCTCTATTAAGTAACAAGCGAGGAATAAATCAATGTCAGGGTGAAGTGTGGCATTTCATTTATCGCAACTCTAAAAGGCAGGATTTTCTGCCGTTTGCATATCGGAAAACATTCATATCAGATCGATACGAATCTCTATTTCTTACTCTATCACGCGAGCAGGGAAATATACTTCGCGGTCCCTACTATTATTACAAATTCGAACATTGCAAAATCAGTTTTGCATGGTGCAACGAACACTAATTTCTATCGAAAAAATTACTGCGCGGTCCCTACGTAAAGATACCCCGTCTTTTACCTTGCGGGCCGACGAGGCGTTCGATATGCTATACATACACAAAGTGTATGTCTTCTAACCCGATCGGACCACTACGTTAAAAAAATACATGCTTTGTAAAACGCAGTGGTAGGTTATTAGCATTTAGCGCTCACACATCATCAAATGGCTAAGACACACGTCGCTACGTTCAGGTGAAGCTACAGTGATTTCCGCCATCGTAGGGCACGTCAACACCATGGCTCGCATCGCATTAGATTCTAATACAATGGTCACCATGGCATTGTCGTGCGTACCACCACAGGTGACGTAACTTAATACGTCTTCTTTTTGTGTATGGTACGGTCATACGAAAACGGATACACATGTTCCATTGCTGGAACGGCAAACGAATTGTGTGACAGGGCACACCGCGCGTAATCGAACGTAGCAACGTGAACCGTGATTTTGCGCTAACTGCGACCTGAGAACGTACCAATACGTTTCTTTTCTCGACGTGTAGCGGTCCGGTGGACACATGCTCCACATTGCAAAAACTTTAAACTTGAAATACAGAACTCGAGCAATATTACTCGAAAATCTAAACAACAAAATCTTTAGAATTCAATGTTCGTATGCATTATTGCGCAACTAATTCTGCAATGTTAAACATTTACTTTTATATACGCGGTCGCGAGTATAACCATTAAATCTCAGGTTTTACGTTTCCCAATATACAAGAAAATAATCAAGCCTTAATACAACGCGTTGGTATTTTTCGCAACACTAAAACAATCGCGATATCAAATTCGCAACGCTAATTTCTCAAACAGAATTGTTTTTATAAGATAATTGATTCGCGGGGCATGCAGGAGGTGTGACAAAGTCTATTGGTGAAGAGATCCGGCTCATCCACCATTTTACTTCGTCATTCACAAAAGCGGTAACTAAAAAAATTCTCTTTTATTTTTTCGCAACGCTAATTCAACCCGTTGAGATTTTTCGCAACTCTATTCGAAAACGCGAATGCCTGCACCACAACAGGGAGGGTTCGTTGCAGCTCGAGCATGGGCGCCTGAAATATCGAAAATGACTCGAAATCAAACGCGATTCTTTTTTGCTGCGCAACGCTAATTCAAGGAACAGAGGAATGAAAAAAAAACTACTTTACTTATAAAAATTCTTATGAAATCTTTATATTTTAAAAATTGCCTCAAGTAGCAATAAAATTGAAATGAAATGGAAATCGCGATTTAATTCGCAACACTAAACTAGAAACAATATAAATCGCGAGTATCTTCGCAACACTAACTTTGATCCTCCCTGTTCAAAATCATTTAATACAACGCGTGTTTTTTTTCGCAACGCTACTGCAAATCGCGGATGTGCCCATCTCAGCTGATCGTTGGGGCGGCGAGGCCTGCCCATTGATGCAACTAACTACTTTTCTACAACTACTTCAAATATTTCTACTGACGAGTATAGTGACAAGGTAGTAACGATAAAACGCATGCAGTTGCTGCCCTCTTGAGTGACAGTTTGTCGGGCCTCTTCTTTTTCTTCGTGGTCCGCCGAACATCTGAAACACTAAACGTGCTCGCAGGGAAAACGATCGACGACTTTCGAGACGAATCACAAGTCTCGAGAGAAGACGATCGTTCCCCTGGTGCAATCGAGCAGGTGCGCAACGTTTCGAGGCCCTAATCCGCGCGCGTTTACGTTCGCGTCCGCGTCCGCGAAAAGCTATGCGGGCAAGAAGAATCGAAGACGAATCATCCATCGAACGTCATGCCTCGTTTGATTTCGATTCGAGAACGATACTTCAAGCTCTTCCAGGAACTGACTACCGGTCGAATCACGACCTACCCGAAAGAGAAAACGGTAGCCAGCCCCCCGGCCCCTACCTACTTAAAATTAGCATTCACACCAAGAAGTCAAGTTACCTAACCCTACCTAGTCCTGTATTTAAAAAATGGCAAAAAACACAAGCACACCAACACATTCACTCAACGATTCCCATTCAGACGCCAGGGTGCAAAAGCCTAATACCTAGAGAGCACGTCCCGGGACGCCTCCGACACCCTAACGTCGAAACCTCATACAAACACAGTTAAGGTACGTACCAGTTTCACTGAAATCGACTGACAATGGTAGTGACCTTTGCGAGATAAATCGGTAAATTGAAATAACAAAATATTTTCGAGACTCAATTGAACTACGTGTAATTCTGAATGTTACAAACGTAGTTTTTAGAAAAGCTACTCTCGAACATATTCCATGAAGATCTATGTAGCATGTCACAGATCGACAGGAATATGCGTTATTGAATTTAATTGAAAGAACCGACGCAATTCCACTGCCTAATCGCACACACACACAAGTGGAAAATACGTCGTGCACGATACACTGGCCATTGTCAGTCGCCACACATATATATTATTAAAACAATGTTCCATGTGCCCGTTGCTCTCGAGCAACGAACAGGGAACCTCAATGTCCTGAAAATCCTAACTAAAAGAATTCATTAGTATACGGGCTAATATTTATACAAACTTGCAAAAAAAATTGAATCGAAATTTAAAGGTATTTGAAGATCATTAATCATTCAAAGAATTAATAGAAAACATTAATCGTTAAGCAAAAAGACAAATATTTTAATTAATTTAATTTAATGATTTGAAATTTTTAATAAAATATTAAAGAACCCTCGGTCGATCCTTTCAACAAAGCAAAGTTTCGAAACTATTGAAAGAGTACTATACTAAATGTAATGTACTCGAGAAAATAATCCAAGTTAAATTGATATGTGTATATGCTTTGTCTCGAGGATCTATCCGTCGCGAATCGTCTTTTTGTACGCAAGAGACCCAGTGCTTCTGAGCAATTCGAAATAATTTTAAGAAACGATCTGTATTCAATTTTAAATGAATTTAAAAAATCAATAATTATCTTAAAGTTAAACAGCAACTTTATTTCATTTCAAATATATTTCAAAGATAAATAATTATTTTGATAATAAAAAGTTACTCTTGTTATTGGTATACCAAATTACGAAAGATTTTTATCTTCCCGAAATTTGGTGACACCGTTATAGAAATTATTTTATTAAGAAAAAAAAAACGCGAAGTACAAAAAGACCCTACCTACCTAGGAAACATATTACTACCCGTGGAAAACGCCTGGCGTTTTCCACGGTCACTATACTCGTAAAAAAATCAACTACTAATCAATTATAGTAATAAAAAAGACAGTTCTTTGTGCACTTACTACTTGTTGGGGGGATGCGAAAGCTGCGTTAAGAATCGTTCTGGAATCGTTCTGGAATCGTTCTGGAATCAAAAAAAGGAACAAGATGTTAAAAAATGGTTCGTACAATTCCATCAATAAGATAGTTTAATTGGAAATATATGTCTTTTGATACTTACATTCTCTCCCCCTTGAAGACAGCACTACGATGCGTTGTATTACGTTAGTCTTACTGCCCTTGTTTTCAATATATTCAAAGTGCATTATGAAAAAATTCTATCTAATTCGGTAGAGGCGAAACGAGACGGCTAGCGACTGGGTTTCCAAGCCCATAGAATCAACCCCGGATTCTTACGCGAGGCGACACCATCCACCTGCCTGGACGTCGTAACGCCAGGACAGATGCGCCCCTTCGCTCAAAACGTGATTCCAACTCGCGAGTATACACTCCACGAGCTGGCCGCTTTGAGTATAGACCGAGGCCTAGTAACGCTGGCATTATCTGCCAGAGATGGTGCGCCGCGGTCTTTAAGCTGCGAGGTCACCCCTACTTGAAGAGTAGGTGCGGACCTCCACCGTCTCGATCGGACTTCTCTACTATATGCAACTTTTAAAAATATCGAACACAAGGGTGGCTAACGTAATATTGAATGTTGTTTTCCTCGAGTTAAGGTAGCCTGTAAAATATAAATATGAGATATATAGATTAAAATTCGTTTAGAAACATACGACAAATATATAAAATGCAAATGAATCAACAAATAATTCACGTAATTGACTCATGAAAAAGGTATTAAAAAAAAGGTCGAACCGCGATTAAATAGTACGTTGGAAACTACTGTCATTTGAATTAAATAATCGAAAAACTTCACTATGAGCTCTAAATTTGCTCGAAACGCGAACAGTGTGCATTGTTATTCGTGACGTTAATTTAATAAATATTATATTATGTGAAGCTCCCGTGCACTTGAATTTTTATACGCAACTCTAAGTTAATTTTACATTAGTCCATGAAAAAAAAAATTAGGAAAGAACAACAGATTTGAAAAATAGCAAATTTAAAAAAAAGCACATTTGGAAATAGCACAATTGAAAAATACCATATTAAAAAAAAGCACATTTGAAAGATACCATATTTGAAAAATAGCATATTTGAGAAATACCACGTTTGGAAAATAATATATTTGAAAAATAACAATTGAAATATAATATAAAATGTTCAATAACTAAGTTTAATTAGTAACATGTATTGCTGGTACTCACATATTCTCTCCTGCTCGAAGAAATCGTATCTCGAACCTGGCTATCGATATATCCTTTTCGTATCGAAGCCTATTTTTCCCCTCAGGTTCTGTAACATAAAGAACAAATTCGATTAATTTCAATCGACCAGCCGTCAAAGAATACATCCGAATTAATAGAAAATAAATAGTCCAAGTTGAATACAAAGTCAAAATTAAACAAACTTGATTCATCGTCAGGACGCAACAGTAAATTATCGCGAGAAGGCAACACGATTCGAGAATAAATTAGAATTAAATAAATTAAAAATTAAAAATAAATAATTCACTTGAGCACGGTTTAATTTTAATAAAAATTACGATAAATTATCGACTTCTAGCGAATGATAAAATATAGAAACGGTACGTACCATGTAAAGGTCCTTGTCTTGCGTCGTAATATATCCTTTATATGTGTCACTGATAACCGACGCGGTCGACAAGGACGAGGGTGGTTCGGAGATCACGTCACACACAACCACTCACTTTCACTTTCGTTATCAAACTGAAGTCGCGGCCGCGAGGGTAAGAGTGGCGGTGGGGGACCGAAGGCCCGAATATTGGGGGCTTCCCGGAAAATCGGCGACGCGTCAAAAGTGGGATCGGCACAAAGGGTAGGGGCGTCGATTGTTACGTGACAAAGGCAGGTTCCTACCTGTTTACGAGGGTCGCTGTGCCGCCTTTTTTTATTTTAGATGCTATTTCCCTTACATTTAAATCAAGGTTCTCACTTGTCGCCCATAAACTACACTGTCACATATTGACTGTTTTTCTGCAAATTGTTCGCAGGTATACACTAATTTATAATTAACTTATTCGCAATAATTTCCGGCCTACACTCTCTCTCTTATAGCCGCCTTGCCGTCTTGCCGACTCTGTAAACATACGCACATAGAAAAAACCCATATACACAGGCTCACAAAGCTATTCGGAACACCTTTCAAAGCTGTATAACTTTTTTTAAATTGGTCAAAACGACCAGACCTTTCTCGAGCAATTCGAAGAATTGGTTTACCGAATGACGTGCAAAAAAGGTTTTTAAATTCAAAGTTATATTAATTCATCCACGTAATTCTCTCTCAAACTCTATTATTCGAAATAGTATAATATGTCAAATGAACGTTATCCTGGTTTTCAACATATTTCTGTTCCCACAGATCGATTCTTGGAACAATTAACTATAAAAAAAGTGTAAGGAAATAATGCTTGTTTATGAAATATTTTTAAATTACAAATTGTGCTATTGTTAAATTATGCTTTAATACTTTCTTACGTACAATATTTCTAGGAATTTTTAATTCTTGATATTAGTATTACTTTTAATGTTTTACATCTTAAAAACAACAATAAAAAAAAATCTGTGGAATTCGAATATGTATTCTGCACTGATGAGATATCATCGCTGGCCTTCTATTTCTTACTCCAGCCACAGTTATACATAAGGATAATAATAAGTAAATAATTAATGAAACTCACATTGTTGTTTTGTGTTGTTGTTGCATAACGTATGTCTTCCTTGGCAAGTGGTTGGAGGGTATGCCTAAAAAATCGAATTAATACCTGTTACCAATAAATAATAAAAAAGATCAAAATTCAGAAAATATGAACATTGGTGGAATATTATAATAAAAAAGTAAACGAAATAGAGGGGATTTCCGAAAATTTAGGAATTTTTCAAAAAAATCACTGCACTAATTGTTTTTACAAGGATTTCGTAGCAATTAAAGTTTTTCCCCTGCAAATACTTTCTATTCTTGTACTATTCGTCTTGTCTTACTTTATTTATTACAAATAGAATAATTTCAAATCATGCATTAACAATTTCTAAACAAATCGGTATAAAACAATATGAAATATTGTGTCCCGAGAAGGAGCAGAGAAGTCAAATTTTAAACTCACGTATTTCGGAATAAAATGCCGAAACTCTGGCAGAAACTATTGTTCCCGAGTTCTAATGAGCTCGACTTTCGTTTTCTGCCACTATCTGATGACTAGGCGTACTTTAGTTATTTAAACAAACTAAATAATGTGCTCTCTTACATAGTTTCTAAGTTCTCCTGAGCGCCAAGGAAGACTAATGGCTGCTCAGGAAGCCTGCGCGCGCATCTCACTATTCGATTATCGCAATTGGTCCGAATCGAACGATTCGCACGAAATTTTGAAATCAAGACAAATTAGAATGCTTCTCCGACATAACAAAGTATGAAGATAATTGCTTAACTAATTGTTTTTTACAAGAATTTTGAAGCAATTTAAGTTTTCCCCTGCAGATACTTTATATTCTTGATCTACTTGTCTTGTCTTACTTTATTTATTACAAATAGAATAATTTCAAATCATGCAGTATAACAAGCAATTTCTAATTTTTTAAGTAAATATATAACTAAGTATTTTTTATTACATATTGTTGTAGCGGATGTTAAGACGAATCTTTTATTTAGTGTTAACAAATATAGTAATAGTTGGTGGAAATAATGCTTGTTTATGAAATATTTGTAAATTACAAATTGTGCTATCTCTAAATTTTGCTTTAATACTTTCTTACGTACAATATTTCTAGGAATTTTTTGTCCTTGATATTAGTTTTACTTTTAATATTTTACGTCTTAAAAAGCAACACTAAAAAAAATATCTTTTTAATTCGAATACGTTCGTCGGAGAATGTAATAAATAATCGATATAGTTCCGTGATGATTCACCTTCTCGGCGACGAGAATTTCCTTAGTGGTCTTCTGCACCGTCGAAATACCGTAGTTGGCCTTCTGTTTCTTACTCCAGCCAAAATCTATTCTAGAGGGCGGTAGAAGACACCGTATTTTTCGTGAGACACGTTCTCCCGTAAGGCTGGCTGTCATATATCTCGTCGGTGTCGGGGGGCTCTAGAGGCTTCTTGTGGATCTAGTTCCAACATTTATTATTTTTCAGCGTAGAGAGCGCAAGTAAACGAGTTGTTTTTGTGTGAGACAGAAAATCCCATATGATGGTTGGTCTACGCCTATTCCTCGTCTGTGCTTTAACAGAACCTCGTCGGTGCATTAGTCTTCTATCACCGATTTTAAATATCGATCGTTGATCGGCGTTCGCTGATGAGAAATGTCAATTGAATTGAAATACATAAAATTGACATGGCATATATCAGAATTATTTTCATCGTGTTCATCGTTTTCATCGATATTGAAATTTTACAGTAACAAAAAACAGAGAAAAAAAGAAAAAAGAATTGCAACATGTATGCTAACTACCCAGTAAGCAATCTGCTGGCAGATTGGCGCCGATTGACATCTATTTAGTTTAACGATTTTAGTGATTCGCTCGCTAGATGGCAGAAAGATTTTGAAAACTTCAAACATTTCACTCAAGTACTTACAATTTACACCTTACCAAATCTTACAAACAAATATGTGCAATTATGAGCATACACTTGCTACTAGCGATGTACAGTTTTGAAGAACAATAGAGAATCGACTTGTGAAAAGATATACCTATGTTATCTATCTGTACACAGTACCACAGACGAGGTATATACCTCATCGGTGCCGATACCCGATAAGTACACACTGGTACACACGGCATATCAGAAATACATACATACATACGTCAGTGATCAGTGACGACACGACACGATTCCGGCAGCAATAGCAATGTGTCGGACTCTGGGCCGTGGGATTCCATTTAAAGATGGCCGCGGATCGAACAACGTCACGTCTTTATAGCTGAAGAAAGCTGTGAAAAACCGTTGACTATCGCTGTCGCGAGCAACGTTTTTGATTCACGGGTCAGGTTCGAGAAGAATGAACTAGTCTTACGAGAGAAATATGAATTGTCATCAAATATTAAGTGGAGCCTGTAATGCGGGAGATCGGTGTTACGCCGTCGGTTCCGTTGAAGGGATCTCTTTTACGGTAAGTCTTCTTACATTTCGAGACAATTACACTGTATACGAAATTATTTCTACTTTAAGAATGTTTATCTTCCTATCAACGAATTTCATTATTTACAGTATATTATTTATATTATCGCCATAACGAACAACTAATTAAAGCACAAAACATTTCTCAACATTTTTAACTTTAAAAGATATACGTGTGGTATCTTTTATTGCCGCCGTTCCAGCAAGTAGATAGTTGCTCGTTGCGTAGTTTTCTTCCATCTCGATTATCAAGACATTTATCATATCTTCCTATCATTATCGTTATAAACCTTGCACAATGTCATGATTGTATTGTTTGATGCAGGCGTACGCGGCTGGGTGTAACATCGTGATTCTGGCTAGTAACTTTGAACGGGTTCAAATAATTCCTGGAGCTGTACACAATTACATAAGAATCAGCTGCTTAGATTGCAGTACCGACACAGGAAAAATAGCAGCAGCCTATGAAAATCAAGTTTGCATTTTTGAGCCGACGCCGTTGATTCATAGCACTTGCTCTCATGTTTGTCTCGATTCTTTTATACTCTTATTTTACTCTTACATATTTTGTGATTTTAATATTAATTTCATTGGTTTCACTTTTGTTCAATCGGTCCGCAGCAATTGGAATATCGATGGGTACAAACTGGAAGTTTACAAACAGAATCAAACATCGGTTCTCTATCGTGGAATTTAGAAGGGACAAGGCTACTAACTGGAGGAGAACTTTTACAATTATGGCATCAAAATATAACTCCTTTTCAGGAAGAGCAATGTAAGCGTTTCTCGTTTATCTTGTGTAGCTTAGATGTAAGAATAATCAGCATTGTTCGTTATTTCGCCTGTTCCGATCGAAGTAACAGCATCCTTGTCGTTAGTCAAAACAGTAACGTTGTGCGCAGCGGCAAAGGCGAATTTGTCGCAAACAGGAGATACCGTTGCGTCCAGACGAAAAGAAAATACTCTGAACGTTCTTCCAGACCGTGAGTTTGTTTTCGATACGAGCACGAAAATGGAAAAGCTAACTTTCTGAATTTGAATTGCGAGCATAGTAATCGAAATGTATGATATTATACGTTTATCGATTACGAGTTTTGCCAATATCTAAAGCTGTGTTTTGAATCGATTGAAATTAAGCGATTCTCTGCTTGCTAACTAAAGAAAATCGATTGGCCTCTGCATACTTTGGACGCAGCATCTACTAAGCATACTTGCTTGATCCTTTGATATTTGTATGCTTGTAATTCATTATGTAATTTCATTTGATATCAATTCATTCCGTTTTATTTCATTTCATTTTTTTTTTTCTTCATTTAATGGAAGCTGCAGTAACGTTTGTTCCCCAAAGTTGATTTCCCTTTTATATATTGCGCGAATAAACCTGATACTTGTGACTGTACAAAAGGACATTCTCGTCAGTATTCAGAGTGAAATAAAGGAACCTCTCCCTGCATAAATTTGTATTAGACTTTATTGGAAACTTTAGTGAAAAACGTTTGATAAATTGTACGACCGTTTACAGCTGGCGCGGTTACTTTTTCCATTGGCGGAGAAGCGGAAAGTCCTGCGCCCGGAGATTCGACCAATGGAAACGAACCAGGGGCTTGGAATTGCGTTTGGAAATGTCGCACAGCCACGCCGGTGCATCTGATGAGTTTCAGTCCGGATGGCACGTTATTCGCGACCACAGGATTTAACGATAGATTAGTTAAAATTTGGTTCGAGAACAAACAATGTAAGATCCTTGTATGTGTACCAGATATATTATGTGCATGAGATACATTGTTATTGATCATGAGTTACATTACGAGAAATCGAAGGAATTCAAGAACCATGTTTAAACTGATTTAGTATTTTCAACGAGGAATGTGGATCATACGAACGTCTCGCAATCTACAGGCAGCGATAGTTACAGCTTCGTTTATGTTGCTCATCCGCGTGCAGTCACACACTTATCTTGGCGCAAGACCAGCAAATACATGCCAAAGTATGTACAGTAGACCATAGGAGGAAAGAATATTTGCCAAGAAAATTAACGATTATTATATTACTCCTTTTTTTCCTGTAGGGGTTCCGTTTCCAACATGCTGGTCACATCCTGTAGAGACAATATTTGCCGAGTATGGGCTGAAACGATTCCACCGGAGGTCGAAGGTTTAGCTAATATGAGCCAGTTCGAAGGTTCCGACAGGCATGGTCATCATGGTAAACATCGACATCACAATATGCACAAACACCGATTCATGCAGCGACTGAAACACATGAAGTACGTAAATTGTCTAAATCGTGATAACAATTAAACAGCCTGGTTTCTTTACAATTTTCGTGTTTCGTGTAGAACATGTTTTCATATCCGTCGACACGCAAAGCAACAACATCAGGCAGGTCACGTCACGGCACCAACTTTACCAACTTTGCCCTCGACGTATTCCGTGCACGACTTCCACAATAATTATCAAGGTTCTGGTCACTATCCAGGAATGCATTTCCACTTGGCAGCTAGTATCAACGCGGAAACTGGTAATACATCGATGGTGTACAGGCTTTTGTTCGAGAAGGTATTTTTATCTTGCGATCTGTCTGATGTATCCTATCGTGTCGTAGACATACCGTTAGTACCAAGTTTGATTACTGGAGATCCAGAAAGAGAACCAAATTTTATTCTGCACTGGTTGAACAACAAGGAGATGCACTTTACGATGCAAGCGGAAAGTATTTTGCAAGAACTGACTCGTAAAGTGGTAGAAAAAGAGGAGGGACTGCATCAGCAGGATATGGAGCATGCAGAGCATGATTTCGAAGAGGAAGGTCCCTTGAGTGAGCTTTTTCTTTTATACCGTATCGAACATGACACCGGCTTGACTCGATTCGATTCGATACCATCACTTTGTCTATCGTAGAAAAGGGAGTACGATTACAACACACCCAAAAATCAGGGAGTAATGTCCGATCGATGAGCCAAGAGGAGCATAGCAGCGACGAACATCACACGACTCATACTGTCTCATCGCATCACAGTTTACCGCACAGCGTGCATTCGCATCAAAGTCTTAGGTACGCTATTGTCGCGTCGAAGAAATTACGGGAACGTGCACGCATGTAACTATATTATTTTTTGTGTTTTTCGTATCCAGTAATACCACGTCTATCAACTCGATCGCAACGGATATAACGTCTTCGATGAATCATGCTCCGGATTCTTTGGACACCACGATAGAGACGTTACTGCGGGATTGGCATCATAATCCGGATCTACTCTTTTCGATTCATCCTATCGATGGAAGTTTTTTGATCTGGCACATTGAATGGTTGGACGAATACCATCCAGGATCGTTTCGACAAGCGCAAATATCATTCTCGACGCGAATACCTAACGCGTTTCCGCTCGGCGATGCTTCGACGATGAGTCACAATGTATCAATGTACTCTCACAACACCGGCGGTCCTCTGTTAAATATCCGTGAAGTAGCAAAGTCGTCGACGAAGACGTCCAACGACGGTGAGCGATATCATTGGCGTTTTCAAAGATCGCCGTTTTCGAATTCGGAGATTTTGTTCAATTCACAAGATCGAATGTTGTATCGGCGCAGGTGTTGAAATCACTACGCCGTTACCGAGTCTGATCGAACAAGACGAAGAACAGTCGACGCTAACCTCGAAAGCCGGTCAAGAACTGTTAAAAAATATTGAAAATGCCGTCGACACGCGGGCTGGTCAAAATGCGACGGGAAAAGAAAAAGAAGGACACCTGGAAACTCGTAAAACGAATCAAGAGACGGTCAACGATTTATTAACGCATCCCAGCCCGATCGTCTCCATGGTGTCGAAACACTCGAACGGTACATTGAATTTGTGGCAACTAACGTTTGCCGATAGAACGAAATTTTCCCAGGTATTTACTGCATCAGCTTTGGTTGCTCGATAAACCGTGCCGCAACATTTTCGATTGCACGTTTCGCTTGCTATAACATATTATTATATACTCTATATACATTATAATATATGTAAGAAAACTACGAGCAACTTTGCTTCGATCGACAGGTATTGAGCATTGGACATGCCTCGAGGGCGTCGGGACATCGGTTTCGAGTAAACGATATCACGTGTCATCCGGTGTTGCCTTTGCTGGTGACAACGTCGCATCACAATATGCCAGAATGTTCCGGGTCTCAATGTCGAGACAACGATTCGGGTGAAAACTGGAATAACAGAACAGGCTCCGGATTCACCAAGGCATCCCCAAAAGATGTGTCTCCCACTGTGAGAAGAAATTTTTACCGAATTAAAACAAACTATAGAAACTGCCTGGCAAATGTCTCGGTGCATACTCCGTTACACGTTGGCTGTTGTTTATTCCAGGGATTTTGCAGCGAGTTGATACTTTGGCGAGTGGACACGGTTGGACCTTTATCGAAGAGCGGCGGAGTCTCAGAATTGGCGCGTATCAATTCTCCCGAGATTTCGGCGTTCAGCAACGTGGCTTGGATCCCGACGTTATTGCCAAGCACTACTTTGGGCAATCTGTCGAATTCTCCGAGCGCGTGTTTCGTTGCCAGCGACGGGGAAAGTTTGAGAGTTTATCAAGCCGTTATCGATGCTAGAACACTCCTGGCAGAAGTGTCCAGCAGCGAAAGGCGAAGCAGAATGATGGTAAACCGAAACACGGCTCGATCGTTCAAACGAATCCGAAGGAGATCTTCCTCGAACGCTGTTGTACATTGATTTATCGTTTTTCCTGCAACAGGATTCGATGTCGAGTCTCTCAACGGACATGTCGTCCGACGATGGTGTCAGACAGTCCATTCACTGCAGGATAGAGATAGTGTCGCAACAATCAACAGCGAGACCCGGTTGCGTGATTAAGTTGGATGCCATTGCCGACGCAACGCACGTGAGTACAATCGGAACCAAAGAATGGTAGTTGTAGCATTTAATGAAAATGTGTTTTCTCGATGTGGAACGTAGGACTGGCAAAACACACAGTTCCTACACGTATTTCAAGAACAGTTGATCACAGGGGATAGAAACGACGACAAACAGTCTGGCGTGAATACGTCTGTGAACGATTTAGGTTTGATGGAGTCTACCTTAGACGCTATGGTAGATTTACAGCAGTCGGCAATCTTCGAAGAACCGTTCTACATTGTGGTTTTAGAAAGAACGCAAAACGGTACAACGGTCCACATGTGGCGGTTGGTTATAGCCTCTCAGCCGGAAACCACCGGTACTAAATTCGACAATTTGCATGCAAACATGTATTAGGTCGTCCCATAAGTTCGTGCCGTGAATATGTTTATATTATTCACAATTGAAAAGTATTTTAATGAAAAGCCGCAGAAATTTTATAGTGACGGTACGATGTCTTTGCCAAAAAGGTCAGAAGAGGTTGTGGAATGAGAGGGTGATAACATATTTTATTTTTAGAATTTAAATGGTACAAGAGTAAACGGCGCGAACTTATAGGACGACCTATATAACGTAGAAATCAGAGTTCTTCTTCGTTCGTTAATGTTTACGTAGGTATCTCTTGATTCCGCAGGGCTGTCAGGATCTATGATGTACGTTCCGGATTCTCATTTGGTGCAAGATGAAGAAGAGGAGGGAGGTACGCCCGGCCGATATATTTACGAGGGTAAACGATCTCGCAGACCGAGCCAAACGCGTCGCGATAGCCAAGGTGAATTCGATACATTTTTCCACAGACGACCACAAAATAGTCATGTTCGTATCACAACGACGAAAGCTTGTACTCAGGAATTGCCGTTGCCGGACGGTGTGGAGGTTGGCATACACGATCAAAATTTCTTTTCTTGTAAACAAGATTTGTAAAGCAGACCAGACACCACTCACACACACACGCATACTATTTTTCTCGATTGTCCTCGCAGGTGGTACACGCGGCGCCAGCAGCTGGCCATTTGAGCAGCTCTTCCATATACCCTGCTTGCTTCGCACCGTACATTATAGTGACAGCGTGCAGCGACAGCACGATACGCTTCTGGAAATGTAAAGTGACAAAGAATCCAGCGGACGAGAAGCTCTGTTACGAATGGTGCGAGTGGGAAATGTTGCGAAAGGATCAGGAATCGACGATCGACATTACAGGTGCGTTATCGTGGGTTAACTGGAGCAGGAAATGTTGGGAAGTTTAGACAATGTTCTACAAATACTTAGACAAATGTTTAGACAACTTTGGGTCGACTTGGTTTCAGGACAACCGTTGAACATAAGCGCCGCATACAGCGGACGGATCGCGTGCGCGTACAAGTACGGCAAGTCGTTCACGCGACCGACGAAAAGCGATCCCGACTCGCGTTACGTGAACCTGTGCGTGGCCATTTACGAGTGCGAGAGCACCGGTGGCAGCGAGTGGATCCTAGAGGACACGATACATTTGAAGAACATACATCTGCCGAGAATCGCCGTGGACCAGCATTTGGATCTCAGCTACCTTTACGACAGTAGATTTTTGCAAAAGAAACAGAGGCTCACCCAAGTGTTGCAAACGCTCAGCCACGAAGACGTGCGATCGCCGAGAAACGGTGACAATGGCGAAACCACGAAATCGAATGCGGGTAAGTAGAGAGAATGTTCGTAAGTAACATACAGCAAAGAGCGCAACTCAATAAGATTGGTTTCCGTAGATGTACATGATAATAGAATATAAAAATTTTTATGAGAAATCCATGGCTGAAATCCGATTGCTGGTTCAGTTGCGCTCCTCTCTGTACGTACTCCATAGAACGTTAAAAAAGTAAAACTAATAGGTCAGAAGGTTAATAACAGCTGCGTTGTCACGTTTTCAAAAGGTTTGCTGGCTGTTCCCTCGTTCAGTACACTTCAGTCACTGCGAAAGTCGATCATAGAAAATGGTAACACCTGCCCACTCACGCAGAAGCATTTGGTGCAGTTGGACTGGGTCTCGAAGGAGGATGGTTCGCATATCTTAACGGTTGCCGTCGGATCGAAGATTATGTTGTTCACGCCGGTCTGCTCAGATCTCGCGCAAGCCAACATGAAAGCGATGAAAGAGTCGCAGAGCACGAACCGGCCGATATTGAGGAAGGCGTCGTCGTTGGCGCAACCGCAGTTCGTCGACGAGATCCGGTGGATGAAACTACGAAAAATCGAGCTGACCACGGCAGACGGGCTTCCGCCGTTGCCTATGCAAATATCTTGGGTGAGGGACGGGATTTTGGTGGTCGGCATGGATTCCGAGATGCACGTTTACTCGCAGTGGAAACCGAATCCGAAGAACGAGTGTTTCCACTCGAATCTGCAGCACCAAGAATCGGACGAGTTTCAAGCGAGCCGGAATCTACGGGACGAAGATCTGCGCACGTTGGCGCACGAAACGTCGCAGAGACGACTGGCGAACGTGTCGTCGATGCCGCATCTTTCACGCGTTAGCAGCATCAACCTGACGATGCTGGACGCGAAGAAGAAACGGGGGATACAAAACGAGAATTTGAACTTTGATTATATGCCGGACTACGGTCTGTTCGAGGCGTCGCGAATCGCTTGCCCAGTGCTGCCGCAGTATCATCCGAAACAGTTGATGGAATTGCTGAACTCTGGGAAGATCCGATGGGTAAAAGCTATACTGGCGCATCTGGTCAGATGCATAGGAAGTTCCTGCCCATTGAGAACGGACGACGAGAATCTGAGGCAGCGAGGCGGTGGTGGTGCCGGTGGTGGCGGTGGCGGTGGCGGCGGCGGCGGTGGTGGAGGTGGCGGAGGCGGCGGATGGTCCCGATCGAGGACCATGTCGGTCAGTTACGTGGGCACCACGTCTCCTCTGGAGTCAAGAGGTTCGACCACGCAGATTCCGGAAGAGCTGATGCTGGATTACGCGGAGATAACCTCGATATCGCCGTTGCCCCTCTGGACGTTGTTGATCGCGGACAAAGAGACCAACCTGATGCATTCCCACAAGACGGAGGACAAGCAAGACAATTACAACGAGCTTTTCGACAACAACCTGGACGAAGACGAGTCGCTGGACGACATGCTCGAGGAAGATTTCGACTGTTCGCGGCAGAAGGACAGGCGTTCCTCGGTTCCGGAACGGCAAGGAATATCTCATTTCGGGCCGAGACAAGGTAGATTGCTCTCCCGGTTGTTAACGCACACCCATTTGCCCGGCCTCTCGAGTCTCGATCAGATGCATCTGCTCGCTCTGGCCGACACCGTATCGACCTGCAACGTCGATTTCGCGGAACGATTCGCGATAGACGCCGCAAAGAACGCGATCGCTAAGGAAAACTTGACTGGCATTCCCGACGGAACGACCGTCTCGATGGACTCGTTGGACGATTGCGGCCTCCGATTCTTGTTGGCCATGAAGCATTACAATTACTTGATTCGTTGCCTACCGCTCGCTCAACGAGCGCAGTTCCAGAAACAAGGAATATCCTCGAACAACCTCGTCTGGGCGTTCCACTCCGAGTCCGAGGAGGAACTGCTCGGCTTGATACCTTCTTTCGCGAAAGGCCAGCCAAAGTGGAGCGTGTTGAAGGAGCTCGGCGTCGGCTGGTGGATCAGGAGCCACACCGTGTTGAAACGGTGCGTCGAGAAGATCGCCAAGGCGGCTTACCAAGAGAAACAGGAGCCCCTCGACGCCGCGCTCTATTACCTCGCCATGAAAAAGAAGAGTCTGGTCTGGGGACTTTTCCGAAACAAGAGAGACGAAAGGATGACCACTTTCTTCTCGAACAATTTCACGGAGGATCGTTGGAGAAAGGCAGCCCTGAAGAACGCTTTCGCTTTGCTCGGTAAACAGAGATTCGAACACGCCGCAGCCTTTTTCCTTTTAGCGAGCGCGCTCAAGGACGCCATCGACGTTTGTTTGCACAAATTGAACGACATTCAGCTGGCCATGGTCATCGCTCGGCTTTACGAAGACGACACCACTTCGCCGAACATGAGAAGATTGCTCTACGAAGAGATTTTAGGTTGCGACAAGGAGGGACAAAATCAAGACATGAACAAAGCTCATCCCGATCCGTTCCTGCGTAGCATGGCGCTGTGGATCCTCAAGGATTACACAGGATCGTTGAACACGTTGCTCTTGACGAATGTCGGAACCTTACATCCGCAGTACAACGACGAATCCGAGAAACCCGAAGGCGCAACAGGTACGAGGAAATCATTAGGCGAACACAGTTTTTATATCTTGCTAGAATGTCTTGATTACTCCAGCTGAACTTTCGCCGATCGTTTCAGCAAATCCAAATGTTTTCAACTTTTACGTCTACCTTCGAACGCACCCGTTGCTGATCAGACAGTACATTGCGTCGACCGCGCAGGACAAGAAGAAAGGACATTCGGTGGTGATATCCGGATTTAGTTACGGCGCTGACACCAAAACCCAGCCTGACAAACAGCTGACCTTGGAAGACAGTATCACCCCGTTGGAAAGGCAGCTGTACTTTACAACGGCCCACGCACACTTCAAAGCAGGTTGTCCTGCTCTTGCCCTCGAAGTCCTATCCAAGTTGCCCAGCAAAGTAATGGACACCAATTGCGAAGATTCGCCTAGTAAGTAGAATGTTGCCTCTTCTGCTTGTAACGCCTCTGTAATATTCTTCTTTTTTTTTCTTATTTTGTCGTTTGCTTTGTTCCGAAGGTCTATTGAACAGCCCGAGCAGAACCCGAAAACAGGATTCTCAAATAGACACGGGTATCATTAGTTGGGACCACCAACCGGAGAAGACCAACGAGAGCGCAGGTACCTATTTATTTGTTTGGATGATTGATCGAACGCTAAAGTGACCCCACCTTAGGTTTGTTCGACTGGTCCGAACCCGCGAGCCGGAAAACCGAAGACGAATTGGTGTTGAACTGGGACGACGAACCGGCTGAAACCAACGATCCGGATAGTCCCCCTTTGAGCATGAAACTAGACGGAAAGGAGGCCGATGATAAACTCACGGAAAAAGAGGGTGAGAGTGAAAATTTTCGAGAGCTAGCGAGATGCTATCGTTGTGTCGCGAAAGCGTGAATAATAATGACCGACCTCGCGTCGTTGCCCGCAGAGAAAAATTGGAAAACGTCGGGACAGTTGGATATTATGGCGCAGCAATTGAAATTTGTCGCCTGTCTGAAAATTCTGATGGAAGAATTGTCAACGTTGGCAACGGGTTTCGAAGTGGACGGAGGACAACTTCGATACCAACTGTACGTGTGGCTTGAACGAGAAGTTGACGCCCTCAGACAGCTTTGCAGTTACAGCATCAACTCGGACGGAGACGCGTACAATGTCTCGGAATGTAAGTACTATTCTAGTACGGTTTCTAGTCACGTTGTATGGTGCGACAATGATTGTAGCTGTCGTGTCTGTGTTGCTTGTAGACGAGGGAGGAGGTATGGTGGATGACATACAATCGCACAGCAAGCCTGGTGAACAGCCGACGTTGCACGAGATATTGGTTGCCGACAAACTAGATTTCGAGGCTAAAGTGCAGAGAGCCGTGCGGAGAAAGAAATGGTTAAAAGGTATATATATCTTATACGTGATCTCTTTATATTTCTACGTATACGTAATGCAATGCTTACCAATAGACATTATGTATAGTATCAGAGATTTCCTCTCTGGTAGTATACTACATACACATATATGTATGTATAATACATATATCTATTAATATCTAAAAATGTAAATCTGTATACGAACCTAATGGAATCTTTTACCTAAAATTTTGCTCGGATGTCGGTTTCAGCGAACGAAACTCTTTTGCGGACGTTGCTTTCTTATTGTTCTTTGCATGGAGAATCGGGTGGAGGTTTGGCCTCGGTAAGAATGGAACTCGTCCTTTTATTGCAAGAACTGCAACAAGAAAAGACACAACAACAACTGCTCAGTCCTCTGCCCTTCCCCACGACGCTGCCTCTGCTGAGCGCCAGCGTGGCTTGCAACAAAACTGTTGTTGCAGATCCGGTCAGACACTTGCAGGTATCTGCCGATCACGTTTAAAAGCGTTTGAAAACGTTTGAATGTACCCCGCGTTTTACTCCTGTTTTCTCCGTTTTAGTCGCTCGCACATGACATGTTGCAAACGTTGGTGGAATTACGAAAACCGCCGATGCCGACGAGAAATACGCACTACAGCGAAGTATTTATAATGAGGGACTTAGCGGTTGCTCTGAGCGCTTGTATCTATCAGTCGCTTTGCGATTCCGACACGTTCGTCATGAAACATCAACAACCGGACAGGTAGATTTCGCGAGACTATCGTTATAACTCGAAATTGACCGTCGTCGTATAGTTTTCCAGCTGTCGCTGAAGTGGAAGCGTTTTCCGGTGGGCACTTGGTTGCCTCGAATCGACAGCATCGACGATACTCGACGGACGATGGTGTGTGCATCAACACGACACCCTCCAAGTGGCCGGGCGTGACCAACTTGCGGTCCTTGTTAGCCCGCGAGAAAGACGAGGACACGCCTAAATTGAACATCCTTCTCTGCGAAGCTTTCGTGGCTACCTACATGAGCTTATTCGTTTACGCTCTATGGAGTTGCGACAGCCACATACTTTTCAGGCTCGTGGGACAATGTTTCGACAACAGCACCTGGTCTTGTCTCTTCGGAGGTGGTGTCAAAAAATTGCTGCGGGTCGCGAGCACGACCAGTCAGGTAAACACCTAAGAAACTGTTTCCATCAAAGTTAACAATACAAGCTAAAAATGCAAGCAATTCCATAATACATACATGGATACATACATATACCGAAAATGTCGATACCGTGGTTTCCACATTTTTCATTTTCTGTAATTCGAGCGATCCGAAAGCTTCTGTACGGAAATTTAATATTTCGTACTTGTCCCGAACTGATCAGGCTTGTGGAACGGGAACAGGAGGAGGAACGGTGGAAAAATCTGGCGACGGTGCCTCCAACGAATCGCAAAGCACCGCGGGAGCTGTATGGAATACCATGACGTCGTTGACGAAGCAGCGAGTGAAGTTGAATATGAAACTATTGGGTCAGTTCACCGGTCAGCAACCAAACATGAAAGAGGACAAGCCCACTTACAGAGAACAGTTTGTGCCGCCCCAAATGAGCATGATTTCATACTTTTTAATGAAGGTAAATGTTATCGCATGCTCTTCGCCTAGATGCTCGTACGTTGACTTGTTACTTCGTTGTTTTTTAGCCGCACATAGATAGCGAATACGCGGACGAAATCGATTACGATTCGTCCGACTCAGCCGTGTCGGATTTGGATTCGTCCGAAGACGAAGAGGACGTGTTCGACACCAATTCGAAGCCAAAGATCAAGCCAAAGGACAATACGGAGCACTCGAATCCGAACTCGCACAGTTGGTGCGTTATGCGATTAGCTATAGTGAAAATACTGCAAAGGCAGCTACAGGACTTCTTGAACGTCGCTGGCATAGAGATGCAAGGTACTTCCGGTTACAGAAGGAGATTACGAAAACTCTCTGCAGTCGATGCCGAGTAAAACCGGTAACATTTTCTTCAGAATTGCCCGTTAGCAGCCCGTTGACGCACGGAACGTTAGCGGTGGTAGCCCAGTGGCAGGAAACCTTGCGCGAAGAGTTAGACAATAAGGGACCACCACCGATCAATTACATTCCTGGGTGTGCACCCGACCCGACGCCTACCCCAGGAAAACCGGCGATACACAAGTATCGATCGTTGCTAGAGAAAGGGAATACACCGTTCAAGTAAGATGGGGATCCCATCGATTCCAAGTATTATAAAGCGTAGACGGTGCAACGGTCGCGAACCGAACTGATCGACCGACCAACTCGTTGTTATTTCTTTTGCGATCAGCACGCGCTTGGCATCGGCAGCTCCGACCAATCGACTCTGGTGTTTCTTGATCCGGCAAGAACTGGTACAGGATATATTCATACGAGCCGTGTTTGGAAAACGACGATCGCTGTCGTCGATACTGGAGAGCAATCACAGTACGATGGATCATTTGAATCGTGGGACTACGACGGAAGACAAGGGTAGCGACAGCGGAACCACGAGCTTACCCGAGCCCGTCCGTATCATTCACAAGGAACAGGATAGCATCAGCGCTTTTTGTCTGAACCAGGTAACTTATTCTCCACCGTGGAAACCGTGTTTCCACGTTGTTCGACGGTCGAATAGCATCCATGATATTCCGTTTCAGGTGAATCCAGGCCTAATGGCGTTGGCTACGCCCCGCGAAGTTCAAGAGATGAATATATCGCTGTTGCTCGAGCTGCCGTCTTGGTTGGAAGACGAATGCGAATTCGATCTGATCAATCTAAATAAACAGCCGGAGCCAGAAGCGGTGCAACCAACCAGTTTCTTGGTTATTCAGGTAAACCTGGAAAACCGGAATTTGTTTTTGTAACGTACTTTTGCGAATCAGAATCGGACTATCTCCATCTTCGAGACATGCGATTACAAAGAATTGATCTTGTTCATTTTTCCGGGTAGACCGCAGCGGATCGACCTATGCTTGCTCAAAGTCCTCAAACCAACAGCCCCCAACCCCAGTCCGGCATCGCTAGTCAGAGCGGAAGAGGAGCCAGCGTGGTAAGTTGTCCTCCAGATTTCTGACTTATCAACCATGCAACTTGCGATTGCAATTCAAATACATACCGAGCACTCTTCGATCGTATGTTTGCCAATTGAAATATTGAAAATCTCACGTATCGTATCGTGCCGTATCGTATCGTATCGTATCGTATCGTATCGTATCGTAAAGTATCGTACCGTATCGTATCGTGTATCGCGTCCTTGCTCCGGCCTAACCCAGATGATTCTGATACTCTTCACCTGTCCGATGTTCTCACTCCGTATGTACATAGTCATGTATTTTCGAATTCTCCTTCTCTCTCGCGCGACGTTACGTACTTCAGGAATATTTCGATCAAACGAATATTCGAGTACGGAGAGCTAAGCGACGACTTATCGTTTCGGTCACCGGTATTCAGAATTTCATTCGATCACTTGTTCATTCACGATCTTTTTCGTACCTAGCCAAATGCAACAAAAATTGCGAAATTTGATTATTCGGACTTCGACCATACGCACGCGTAACCATTCGATTCGTTTCGACGCGAAAATGTCCAAACGACTGGGAACCGCTTACGGAAGTTGTACGGAAATTCGTATGTTTTCAAAAGCAACGCTAACCTTTGAAAACCTGCGAAAACTGCCGGACAACGTGTTTCCGGTGTCTTTCGTTTCTGTCTCTCTTCCAAAAACATATTCAAAGAAACCGACCGACTCACAGTGGTTAGCTTTCCCCTAAAAACGACAAAATTTACTCAAAATATTTCAAATATTTCTATAGACCTTCTAGTATTCGTTCATCGTGAAATCTCTGTAGCTAGAGCAGAGTGGAGATATTGTACGGGTTTTCTCGCGCATACGCGACGATTTTAGCGGCGATAATGTAAAAGTTTGGCTAAAATGGGGTACTTCGGTCACCCCGCATTATTTCGTAAAATTTGTTATGACTTGATTTTGGAAAATGAATGTCAATCAGATATTAATAGAACGAAAACTCTTCCGGCACTTTTCCGCCACTAATAGTACGAATGCGCGAAGAAACTCGCACAATATCTCCTCTCTGAGTTACAGTCGATGGATTTTCAGATAGCAAAGAACAAGCTACCAATCGCGCATTTAATTGTGCGAAAAGATTGATCAAAAATATCGAACGTTGGCATGTTATGTTCGCGAATCGTTCAAACATAATAACGAACTATCTAAGTTCGTTCGCTTCGAATGAATCGAACTTCAGTGGGCTTTCCCGCGTTTGCACCACTGTGCGTCGTTGCATGGCATTTAAGAAAATGTTCGCATTACATAGACCACATTTTAAAACGCGTGGCTGAAACGCGGCTACTTCGAGGCTTGTTTCTTGAGAAAGATCATGGGATTGCTCGTATTAGTACGCTTATGTTGGAGCTGCGATGAAAGCTTCGAGCGCGTCGATTGTCACAAATATTTTTCTTCCAGTCGCGAAGAGGAGAAGAAGAAGAGTTATTATTGTCTACGAGTTCCGTAGAATGGTTCTCCATGTCAGAAAAAGTCTACATACTAAATTTAAACGCTGCGTGCATTCTATTTATCAAAGTTTCATTGTTCATTTCATCCCATAATATGTCTAAGAGAAATCTCTTACGGTGAATTCTATCTTTTGACAAACAGTTTGCTTGCTAATTTACCTATACCCATCGTCGACATGGTTACGTATCTAATCGTTGGATTAGAATGACGATAACAGCGAACAAAACAAGATAGTCACGTGACTATCCCAGGCCCTTAAATACTTCCGTTATGAAAGTGTAGAATGTATTTTTGCGCTCTTATCGTCGCTCTGATCGCTTATCGCAGCTTCAATATAAACGTACCCTGAAAGGTATGAAGCGTGTGTGTTGTGCGTGCTCATTGGTTACCCTTCTAATTGATAGAAAAGTCCAAAATCGAATTAACGGGGGAAAATCGAAAAAAGAAAGCGAGAGAATGAGCGAGAGAGAGATAGAGAGAGAGAGAGAGAGAGAGAGAGAGAGAGAGAGAGAGAGAGAGAGAGAGAGAGAGAGAGAGAGAGAGAGAGAGAGAGAGAGAGAGAGAGACAGAGAAGGAAAGATGCGGGAAGGAAGCCTCGACAGCTGTAATTGGTTTCAACAATGTCGTTGAGTAATGATTGAGTAGCCGTCGCACTGGGTCACGTCAGAGTAGCACAACTGGTGACAGACAACATGTTCCTTGTTCAATGCTTGCCTAACGTGTAACTTGGTTCGCGTCTGACCGACGTCACTGACCTGGTGGCTCGTTCGCTCGCTCAGATGAAGGGGATGCCCGCTTTTCCTGGCTCCCACGACCTGCGTTTCTGTCAGTTTGTTGCCGATAGAAGCAAACACTTGTTGCAGCCGGTGAGACTAACTTCTAACAGACTCTAGCCTGCATAATGATGTATTCTATAATAGTATTTTAGTGCCAGTTTCGCATTCGGTACTTTCTTTGATTTTTTCCGGTTTCGTTCTTTTAATCACTCGTCAGCGTCACCCTCACCATCATCAACCTCATCATCATCATCGTTATCGTCATCGCCATTATTATTATCATTATTGTCATCGTCATCGTCATCGTCATCATCGTCATTGTTGCCACGGTCATCGCCATTACCACCATCGTTTTGTCATTCATTTTATCGTTTCTGCATTACCCATTACCATTTATTCGTTCGTTCATTCGTCCCTTGTTCTACATATTTATTTTCCAATGATTCACAATTTGCTCTAGTTCGTACTATCATAAGGTTACTCGGCCCAGTGATGCTTCTTGCATCACAGAACCGCGTTCGAATCCCGTTCCGATCAAACTGGCTAATGTTTACATTGCTTTCTACGATAGCTGGTACAACAGCTGTTTAAATATTGACAGAACTCGATGAAAACTTGTACAGCGATTTCTCTATACAGTCAAACCTGTTTTTGTGCGGTAGACAGGGACCGCACCAAAAAAAAAAATTCAGAAACTTCATAAATGGCTATAGCAAATAATTTTTACAACGTAGTACAGAAAATTTTTTTATGCAGTGGAGAGGGACTGCATAAAAAAAGGCTCACGTAGAAAATATGTCAAAGATTTACGAAATAGCGAGAAAGTGATCTCCAAAGAAGTCAAAATTTTGGTTCGTTCCTAATTTGCTGTATTTTCATTTTCTTGCACATACGTACGTGCATACATTCGTACATACGTACATACATACATACATACATACATATAATAAATATATATATATAAATATAAATATTGTATATATTTATATATATACATGTAGAGAGAGAGAGATACATAAAAACCATACACATCAAAGAGATGGAAATTTCGCGCGTTTCCGTGTAAAATCAATTTCCTATTCTCCTATTGGACGAAACAATTCGTTTAATACGACCGCGAACGCTCTGTAAATTGTTTCAAAACTGAAAGAATTTTAGCGATCGATGACACCGAGAAATTGACAAATTTTCCTCTCGTAACGTTGCATGCGTAAACAAAGTTCCCCTCGTATATAGAAATTCCGAGCATCTTGTTCGTTTTGAATGTCGTCTGTAGCATTTAGGCGCTATCATGCTTTCCATCCAGCCGTGTTACAAGCAAACTATCAAATAGTTCCGAGTCTTGGAACACCGCGAGGTCTACTAGCTTTTTCGTTTAATTTCGAATCGATTTAACTGGCGACGACGGGGTTAGTCGATGACGCTTTGTTTTCCTTAACTGTCGAAAGTTGAAACGGACGCAAACGGAAGCAAACGAAAGCCAAGATAGCGTTCTAATTCTAGTAGACCTTGAGGGCTGCGATCAGCTTCTGCCTCGATCGTTGAAATGGACTGGAAAATGTTTCTGTGAACGTGAACACGAATATAACAAAGAGTAAAGGTTCGGAAAATTTACATACACGAATTTCATCCCACGAAGAGACCGCGTGTGTTCGCGTACACGTCCACGGAGCGACCATTTACAGTGATTTCTCTATATATGTCGCCAAGGCATGGGTGATAAACGTCGCGGAAATATCCCCACTACCGCGGGGTATACCCCGTGAGGAGCCGCGAAGCTCGAGAGGCCGACGTTCAGCATGGATCAAAGAATAGTATCTCCTGGACGATATATGTCACTGGCAAGACCTGTGTTGTTGACATATATCGAGAATTCACTGTAGTCCTAGCTTGACGAATTCTGTCATCTCGATGAAACTTCGAGAAAGCAGAGAACAAATTTCCCCACCTAGCATGACGGAAACCGAAACCATGCAGCCCAACTAATTGCGCGACTGTTTTACACTAGGTATGAGTTAATACTGTATCGTGTACCCTTAATTGTGCGTATGCGACAAGCATAAATTTCTCCTATATTCACCCTTTTTTTCTCTCATGTTTTCTTCTCTGATTGCATTTTAATATACGCGTGTAGTCTAATTTTTACGTTTGATTTTTCCCCCCTGATTTCACACGAGAATTTTTCTCTAAACACACTTGAAATTATCAATTGCGAAACATGGAAAGGACCGGAAACCATACAACCTCGACTTAATGCTGGTTTTGTTTTGTTTCGAACAGATCTTGAAGCATAGAATCGACGGAATTAGGAGAATCTCGTCGCATCCACTTTTGCCGTTGTGTAAGCATACCGTTTGTTAGCTAGCCACACTCACAATCAGTCTTGCAAAACAATTGCCTCGTTTTTTCGTCGAGGAATAACGAAAATGTCCGGCAAAAATGAAACTGACCAATTTTTATCGTCGGTTATGTCGTCGATCCGCAAACAGATCTGACTGGTTCGCAAGATGGATCGGTCTCGCTTTGGGAATGGGGACATCAGACCGCTGTGGCCACTCCAAGACAACCGGGAACCTTTGCGAAAGTGACGCGCGTGCGATTCTCGCAGCACGGGAATAAGTTTGGCGTCGCCGACTCCGACGGACATCTCAGCCTCTTTCAAGTAGCCTGCAGAGAAGGAACTGCTCGTCCCTTTTTCGTAAGAGTTTTCCACGCTAGCGCGTTATCCGTCACATACGAATTCAATACGGTATACGTATCAGGTCATCCCATAAGCCATAAGTTGTCTACACCTTTGTCGCTTTCTTGCATTCGAAACTTCTTTCCATATTTCAAGAAAAAATATCTTGCTAAACGTGTGATGATTTAGAACGAATTCTTACTCAAGGAGGAGTTTTTACAATACAAAAATATAGTCTGCGCAAAATATTTACGTGAAATGCAATTAGAAGTGACAAGTCACAACTTATCGGATGATTTACTATACATATCTGTATCTATAATACGTACATTTAAGGTGCAATGCAATAGAATATAACAGTTGCATAACGCAACAGGCTGTCGATGACTTTGAATTACATATCGAATTCACTTTTTCAGAACTACCAGTGCCATAGCAAAGTAACAGCAGATTTTGTCTTCCTCGGCGCGTGCAGTTTAATAGCGACTGCCGGCCATGGTTCCGAAGGACGTAACGTTGCACTTTGGGACACTCTACTTCCGCAAAATAAATCTTTGATTCAAGGTATGTTGTTTGATCGTGTTGTCGTGTTATCGTGTTATCGTTTTCTATTGTACGTTTTAGACATTTTTCACGCGTAGAATCTCACCTGTTTCACTGTCATTTCTGTAGGGTTTACGTGTCACGACCAAGGAGCCAGTTCGTTGATACTCGCTCCCCAACATCAGCTATTGATCAGTGGTGGAAAAAAGGGTGACATTACTATATTTGACGTTCGACAGCGGCAACAACGTCACCGTTTCCAGGCCCACGAGTCGGCCATCAAGTGTTTGGCCCTTGATCCACACGAAGAATTTTTTGTGAGCGGAGCAGGAGATGGTGACATCAAGGTACAGTATCTTATAGCATAGCTGTCGAATGACTTTATTATACTTAGCTTAGTCTGGGTTACTCTAAGTTTTGGCGTATTAAATTTTTGCAAAAACAAACTTACATTTTCAAGGGTAGAGGTTCGCTCTATCGCCCGACGTAGATAGAAATATATGTACTAAAAAATATCCGAAACACGAGTCTCGGTGCTTGTCTCGATCGTTTCAGATGATATTTGCACGCCGTTAAAAATCTACGATTATAATTACCCAGTAAACAATCTGCTATGAATTTGCCACCAAAACTCCATGTCAAATCAAGACCAAACCTTGGCTTTGTTATAGAGGGCAGGTCGGTCGCACTAACCTTGTTCTAAAAGTAAACATTGCTTGTAGGAGGGAAAAGAAATTAAATTATTAAAAATATACGAAACTTAAAATTAAATAATTTAGCCAGCGTACTTCTTAAACGTACTCTTGTTTCATTTCTTTTTTAGATATGGGGTTTGACCGTCCACTCTCTGCTTTATTCTTTCCCCGGAGAACATCCTCGATCTAGCTTTTTCAAAAACATTGGACAAGTAAGTCAATCGAACGCAGTCCGACAAGTCGACAGATTTCGCGAAATAATAACGTCAAGAACATTTTGCAGGGCGTGACGCAGTTGCACGTTGATTCCGCGGGACGTTTGTTTTCCTGTGGCGCGGATGGTTCTATGAAAGTTCGCCAGTTGCCAGAACGAGATTGTGTTGTGCACACTTTATATTAGAATAATGGAAACATGCTAATTAATCCCTTCTAAACGAAACAATTTCTTTGAAAATACTTAAATATGAAATATTAGACATAAATGTGTATATTCCACGTAAATATTTCTTGCACGATATTCTATGACAAATCAGTTTCTCATTTGTCGAATCACAAGCGGTGAACCCCACCCATGTATATTTTACTTCGTTCTCGGTTAAATTTTCCATCGGAAGAAGTCATCGAAATTATAATATTCTTTTCGAAGGATTGTATAATTTGCTACCGATATTATTCGTTTTAGTTTACTTCCCAAACGTTTTAATTCCTTTAAAATACTATACATACCTTATATAACTATCTTTGTCACCCTTGAACGTATTATGTATTATATGTGTACGGAAATATTTCTATATTTCGAGTACGTGTAAAGTTTCAGAAAGTACTCCAAAGTTAGCCTGAAATTGTTAATAGCGCGTGTTAAATAAATATTGAGACTCATATTTAATATTGTGAAGTTAACGTTTCGTTACAAACAGCAATTTATTGTATTTACGCGTGGTAGTATTATTATGATATTATTGTAACGGGATACATTTTTAAAAAGAGCTTTTACCATGTAAAGAAACATTTACCGCAGATACGCTGAATTATATAGTATTCGATGAATATGTACATTGACGATGGCAATGAAACCACAAATGAAAGCAGTTGTTTTTATTTTACTCCGCACCCAATTGCCCTTATCATGTTTACGTTGATTAAAACTTATATTTAAAAATTAAAAAGGGAGAAAAAAGGGAAGATAGAGATAGAGAGAGAGAGAGAGAGAGAGTGTGAGAGTGAGAGAGAGAGAGAGAAATAAGACTTGAATGTAGAATGATAAACGATACATTATCGTTACGCGATGTATTCGGGATGAAATTAGGAAGACAGACGTATCGACTTTTAAATATATTTCACAATCGAATCTGAATATACATATAGTAGACTCGCCAGTGACAGGCTAAATGCGCGTGGAATAATATACGTATATAGTTTCGTAAACTATTCAAGGCCTGCAGCGCTCCAAAAAGCGTGGATAAAGGCACACCTCCCGTATATGGTACCGATTTAGGAGCCAACAAAGAAATCTTTCGAGTCCTAATCCGTATCCGCCGTGAGGACAGGTTCCGTACTTTCGCTGAAATTGACAATATTTCCAAAAACTGTTTCAAATATGAAAACTTGTAAACGGTGTCGGATCATCGACTCACCTGATCCGTGTACCAATAATATGGTTTCGGATCAATGTTTTCGCGGGCATAGCCTTCCAGTAATTCATCATGGTCCCAAATACGCATCGAACCGCCGACAATTTCGCCAACGTTCGGTAAGAGTACGTCTACCGATTCTGTAAGGCGTCTGTCTTCTGCGCAACGTGACATGTAAAATGACTTTATTTCTGCAGGAAATCTGCAGAGCATTATTGGCTCGTTTATCGTGTCGGTCATTTTTCTTTCTGGCATTTCGGGTATATCCTACAGACAAAAACAAAGAAGGAGAAAGTCAAATGTACAGTAAAACTTGTTCGGTTTCGTATAAGCATGCACGCAATTAAAATAAAATAAAATAAAACGCGTTAACGCGTCAAGATGTTCTTATTGTTTCTTAAATCTGAATATGCCTGAAAGCTGCAGAATTGAACAGCAACGGAAATGTATTCTTCCAAAGACGGGATTGATTGTACCTCTCCAAATTCATAAAATGTTCCGTCTTCCTTGGTTATACCATTTTCTCGAAGATATTCGATCGCATCTGTGTAATTCATCCTTTTGAAAGGTTTCTTTGGGACTTGAAAGTCTGGATTTAGTTCCTTCACGACGTGACCAAGAGGCGATTTTAGAACACGATCAACAACGTCACATATTAGATCTTCCAATCGATCGAGCAATTCGTCAAACGTGATAAACGCACATTCTGCCTCCACGTGTGCATATCTGCAATGTACGCACTCTGAGTGAGGAAAAATTCCGTTTGTGGGAATTTGTTCTAGTTCATATTATAGTCCTATGTATTTACTCTGCCAGATGCCTTCTGGTCCTAGATTGTTCTGCCCTGTAAGACTGGGCAATACAATAGACATCACCCATCGCGGGAATACAAGTCTCGAGGTACAATTGGGAACTTTGAGTTAGAAATGCCTCTTCCCTAGTAATAAATATATTAATCATTAAAAATCATTGCACGCAACCACGAACGAGTTAAGTTAATGTTCGATACCTTCTGCAAACGATCAAGTATTCGAAACAACAGAAACAATATTATACAATGTTCCCATAATTACCCAAAATAATTTAGTTTAAACAATGTAGATCCACCTTCCACTTGCGTCTGTACCAATGTTGGTGGTGTCACTTCATAGTATCCTCTGTCTCTATAATGTTCTCTGAATGCATGCATTAAGACAGACCTCATCATCAGTATACGAGACGTCTGAAACAAATTAATTAACGATAATGTTGGAATAAACGATTATTCGAAAACCATAAAATATACGGATTCTCGTACATTTTCACCGCGTATCATGATATGTCGGTTATCCAGTTGCACGTCCGGATGAGCTTCCTCGTTTAAAATGGAATCCGCGCCGCCTGCAGGAGCCGAGCCTATTAATTTCCAGTAGTCCACGCGTAATTCGTGTCCGTTCGGAGCCTGAAAATCCAGATCTAAAAAATTTTGAACGATATATGCCCAAATGCTTTAGATGCTACACTAATTGTGGTACATTTTTGCCTTCTGGTACAATTTCCAAAGTTCCATACACTTGGATAGAAGCTTCCGTAGCTAATGTCAATGCCTCGTACGTTTGACATAAAATGTCATTAATTACGCACTGCAGAAATCCAGTTCCATCCCTCAATGTTATGAACATCAATGCCTTACCTGTAACCATTTGATATCGTGATTACTAATTTAAAAAAAGAATAAGAATTTATAAGGGAGCATCTTGTACCTTGACGTCTAAGTCTGTGCACCCATCCAAAGAGTTTTACACGTCGACCCCTATACTCCATGCCATCTTTAATCTTTATAATTTGAGCAGGTTCTAAAGTATTGTCTTCCTTGATTACAATTGCTTTGGCCTCCTCCAAGTTCTTTAACCTTTTCTCCTCGTCCTCCAACAACTTCTTTTGCATTTCTTCATTTTTATATTGTTCTCTTACCCATATTTTTTGCGCTTTTTTCAATTGAGACTTCGAAACCAGATCATATTTTTTCGTGTTGTCTTGAGAATCTTGATAAATTGGCGGAAATGGTTCTTTTCCTGCGTGGCGCATTGCTTTTAACACTGTTTTGAAAGGGTTAGGTTTAGAACCGTCGCCCGTTTCATCGCTACCATTCTTTTGAGATGTGTAAATAGCATCTAAAACAGAGATTAGGTGCAGGCGGAGACAAATAAATTATATCGTGTATGACTTTTAAGCCGGATAACCGAAATCCGGATAATCAAGATCACAGTTGATCAAGACCTCGGATAATCGGACCCTGGTTAATCCCAGGTTCCACTGTATTATGTTTAAATTTATAACATGTTAAAATCATTTCTGTTACGAGAACATACCCAGCAACGAATCTATGCTTTCCGTCTGGGACATTTTTCGTTTTAGAACAAAACTTCTGATGATCAACCTTTTATTTTGTTTTCTAATGGTATTTTTGGAGATAGCTTAATCTGCACGTTCTTCGCAATTTCAAGCTTGTCTTTTCTGATGTAATAATTGCAATACTGCAGGTGAGTGTATACCGTGTATGACCGGTACCGACGACACGTATCGATAATAATGATTGCACCAGATTGCACAGCACGCAGTGATGAGCAGTGATGAGATATTGGACGGTTTTTCTCGCGCATGCGCGATCAAAACCAGTAACGTATCTATGTAATGGAGAAAGTAATGGGAAAGTGTTGTTGGCGGGAAAGTGCCGAAAGAGTCCAGGACAATATATTGTATGTTATGTGTATGTATGTATATATATATATATATATATATATATATATATATATATATATATATGTGTGTACACATGTTAACAATCATTTATCAAAATCAAATCATAACAAATTTTGCGAAATTATTCGGGGTGACGAAGGTACTCCATTTTAGCCAGTCTTATTACTTTACTGATGCCTGCTCTTTACTGATGATGAAATCCTCACGCATGCATGAGAAAAACCGTTCAATATTTCATCACTCCTAACGTTGAACGTTGTATTGCGTTGTATCTAGAAATGGAAAAAAAAATGTGAGCATATCGATATATCAATACTAAGAACCATCGATTGATTACCATCGATGTCACTCGATATATCGGTAATAAAACATCGATGTTAATCGATTGCATTCCCGACAACGTACGATGATTTTCATTTTTTTTTTTTTTGCGTATTCCAGCGTATATGTATAAATATTCGGCGTTAGTCAAATATTACCATGTATGCATTCATCGTCGTGATGGTATCATGAAAATATCGCAGAAATATGTAGTAATAGAGTTTTGTCTCTATTTCAGAGTATGTGTAATATTTGTAATAATATTAGAGCAGTTTCCTATTTTCTTTCACGGTTCGTACAATTGACCCGGTCAATTATGGGGCGACCTAAACTAAATACAACCATTTAAACTATTTGAAAACATAAAAATATCGATATTTCCAAAACATCGATGTATCGTTCCCGTATCGTATATCGACCGTATAGTTAATGCAGGTTCTAATGCAGGCTAAAGATGATGTAGGTTCTGATCCAGGCTAAAGATGACGTAGGGTCTGATCCAGGCTAAAAGTTAGACTAGAGAGCAGCACTGTACCGAGAACACTGAAACCCCGGACGTGAGCACTCTCATATCCTCCCTGGTGCAAAATATGATTGTATGAGTGATTTAGATCAATTTATAAGCCAAATATCATCTTCTGGCTGGAAGGTCGAGATTAAATAAATATAAGTATAAATAATAAAATATTCTGCGAGACTTTTAATTTTACTATTTCAAAATTGGAAAATGGAAATTTAAAAAACATACAGAATCCAAAATAATATATAAAATTAATTAAAATAGTTTTGATCATTACTTTTCATATATTATTATTGATCATAAGAATATAGTAATAAAGTGAAAAAGATAGTAATAACATTAACAGCCAATGAACCACTTACATGATCTATTCTATGTTCGTTACATGGTTCGTGCCAAGTATATGATTGGTCGGTGGTACAATTTTGTTTCTCTACGTTACCACAAAGCCGTTTTTGTCGTTCAAAAAAATAGTACCTTTCAGAAGAATTAATTAATATACATGCAACCATCATGATTTATAATTAATTAATTTTCTAAATACTGTTTATCATTGATTTTATAATCCGCGTTGAATGGCTTAGTGGCGGTGTGCGAGAAATTAATACTTTTGTATCACCATTAAGAAACGTTAGATACAGATACGAAGAAATGGGAAGAAAGGCGTGCTGTAGTTGTGGTCAATGCATGGTGCGCGTCGCTTCTTTTTTCTTACAAGAAAACAAGTCAGCCACTGTTTGTCAGACAATTTACGCGACATTTTAGGCGGGCAGAACGGCGTAGGTACGGCTGCTGACAATAATTTATTAGTATCGTTGAAAAGTAGATGACCGTGCGCAGTTGAATACTGCAACCGCGCGCGAATCTTTAGTAAAAGAAAGTGATAAGAACGTAAACACTTTCAGTCGAATGAATCAACGTACAAGGACCGCGTGAGAAGCAGTCGTACAATTTTTACAACGAATACGACAGGGAAACAGTGTTATTTTAAGAAAAACCAACCTGCGGAAGAACAGGATATGAAGTGTTGTGCATGAATTGGCCGTGACTAAAGTGCGCGCGCGTGTAAACGTGCCATCAGTTTCGTACGGGTAACCGAACGCTAACCATCATTTTGTGTACGTCCGATTTCTCACGACAAAATTAGCCTTGCACAAATTGTTTTGCGAGTAAAGAAATTACGCTTAACTACGTGCGTGAGAAAATAGCGTACCTATGAGGACCTCAGAGAGCCACATACGGCAACAAGCTTTGAAGGTAGTGGAGAGTTTACAGAAGGGAGGCCTACGCCTGTGATGAGCATGCCGACGAAAGGGAAGCATCACCACCTGTCCCATCATCATCAACATCATTCACAACAGCAACAGCCCCACCACAATCCACCACAACATCAACCACAACTTCTTGTGAACGTCAATCAACCAAGTGTTCATTCGCCGCAACCTTACAGCACCGTGGTCACGGGCAACACACCACGGTTTGTGCCGAATGCTGGTAAGTATACATTACTAATTTCAGTTTTTATTTCGTTCCCGACATTTTTCCTATCATGCGTAAGTACTCGATGTTCTTTCTCTATGCATTTATTGAATCAAGTGAAATTAATCGCACGCTTGGCCCAGACGCGAGGTTATGTTTTGAGGTTAGGGCAACCATGCGGTCCATGTGGCTGCCTATTAGGAAGATTCTGTAAAAATGTCTATAACTACGCATTTACCTTTCACAACGTACTGTCTCTCATTTATTGCCCATATACCTTAATTTCAATGTTTTTTTATGTTATTGAAATCTTTCCTAAATGACTGATTTAGCGAGGGGATTATTATTTATGAATATGTTATTATGGAAATATATTTTAAAGTTCTTGCAAAAATGCCAAATCATTTCTTATAAATACCATTTTTATATATTCCGTTAGCGCTGCGTCATCTCTCTCTCTCTTCTCTTTCCATTCTTTAGACAACTTGTTTTATTTAATTTCTGAATTTGCAACGTCAAACTGTTCCTTTATAATCTTTTTTTCTCTTATTTATACAATTTTCCCCCAAATTTAAATCGTTTCATATTAATACATGTCAATACAATCGACCGCTAAACGTATACATGAAAACGAACTTAATAGAATTATGGAAGCCATGGAAGAAACATTGTGATTATGCCAGTTCCACTACTGTCCAATATATTCGATCTATGTAGTTTTCATAATTTTTTCTATGTTTCCTATGATTAGCTGATCACTAAATTCCTTAATACGATGATTCATGACATAATCAACTGTTATTGTTGAATAAACTCTGTGCTTTTGCTTCGATTCGTTTTGTATTGTATTAGTTGAAGCGTTAATAAAATATGTAAAATACGAGGACATAACAGGGGATTATGTCAGGAGTAAGTCACTTTTCCTTTGTATGTACTTTACTCGGACGCTAGTAAATTAAAGTGTAAGTCGATCTTGGGACGACCTCATTGAAGATACTTGACATTGTCATTAAATCACGTCAATGTAATCGGCCGACTTCTCGTGTGCTAGTTATGCTTTCCTCGAGATCCGTGCTTTTTAAGTAGATTTTTCTCTCTCTCTCTCTCTCCTCTTTTTTGTCGAATAATTTCTGTAAAGTATAAACTTGAAACAAAAATATCGTAATTTTCATCGCGTGAGATTGACGACGATAAAATACGTGCGGTGGAACGACATATAAATATAGGCAAACAATCGTGGATCGGGTTTGGCGAGAAGGGGGAGGGGGAGTAGCAATCTGTTGAATCTTATGAAACAGTTTCTTCGTACTAAATAAAGGAGCGTTCGGTGGACAAATTTAACACTTTGGGGAACACGTTAACAGCCAGGAAACTGGGCGGCGAGATAAGGAAAGTCGTAAATGAAACTTGAAGAATCGGCCGAACCGATTGATGTTGCTTGTTCCGATGACTTCGGTGCCAGGGTTCGGAATGATCGTGCAACGACTTTGATGTGATCACGTTTAACATTTTCGTTTCCAATTTCAATCTACCGACCAATCGATATCGTTCCATATGGGACCTTCGCGCCCAGTGTTCAACATGACCAGAAATATTAACAGACATAATTACTTATAGTTAATCATATCGAACGTATAAATTATATACATATATATATATATATATATATACCATATATATATGGTCTTTGAAAATAATTCAACAACTAATTATATATGGGTCGTGTAAAAGGATGAACACAGAGAAGCATGTTGCAGACGAAAACTGGGAAAGAAACCGAGAAAGGAAAAGAGAAGGAGGATAGGATAAAACGAGGCGACATAGCTAACCTGCCGAACGTTTACGAAAACAACCGAGCAGCGTGTTCGGCTGTATGTCGCGCGTAGTCCGTGTACATGTGGCAATCAAGCCACACGGTACACACGTTTCTCGTTCTCTTTTTTTTTTCTTTCTTTAGTATTTCGGATACAGTGAAATTAATCGATTATTAATTATTTATATTTTCGATGGAAAAATTCACGATATAATCATCGTATCGCGATTAGTATCGTTCGAGTATTTGTCATTTACACGGGCTGGTGTATATTTTCAAGGCTGTCTCTCGTAATTCTGAGCTTCGAAATATCACGGCCAGAGAAAGAAGGAGAGATAGAAGAAGAGAGGGGAGAGAGAGAGAAACGATCTTCGCTTTTCACTTTCAAAAACGTTCCCACAAGTTTCTACGTATTTACATAAAAAAAAGAAAGAGAAACAGTTTTTATACATCCCGCGCGTTAATATCCACGTAAAGGAGAAAAAAGAACTGTGTTACCTGTGTACCGAGTAATGAGATTATCTTTATCGAGGAGCATATGGTTCTCCGTTCGCGTGTTAAGTGTGTGCACTTAAAGCGGTAGAATGTGTCTCGTGTAACAAGTCGCGCGATATGTATATGCCGACCGCAAAAATAGAGTGCGGAAAAATGGTGGCCGATACTTGACATCCGTAACGGTCTTTCAAAAGAATCGTGATTTGCCGCACGGGTCGGTTAACGATAGAGTAGTAACAGTAGCAGCAGCAGTAGTATCGCCCGGGCCTCGTGGTTATTAACTCGCGCGAAAACATCGTCTTGCCAGTATTGTATCGTCTTTGCTTCTGCGGAGAGGTTATATAATTTCGACGAGCGGTCTTTTCGTTTACGAGGATCGTCGAGTTCCGTTCGTTCTCCACACCGTGTCTCCTAGTATTCGCGCCACACGCGCTTTTGAAATTCTCTCCCGAGCCGACACGTTACCAAGAGAGCGAACGAGAGTGAGAGAGACCGTGCGTGCGTGCGTGTTACCCTCGTATGTTGAGAACGAGAGTGGACAGAATCACGCCGCTAAACATGCGTTCGATCGTCACGGTTTCGTACCATCGCTAACGTAACGCTCATTGGAAAGCTTGGACCAGGCGTAGAACGACACACAAGGCGAAAATATGTCCACAGTGGTCGGTAAGTTGAATGTCACGTTATGTTCGCGGCAGTTGTTCCCTTCGAACGATCGAATGTTTTTGGATCGCTCGTGCGTTCCGCGTGCCGTGATGTTTTCGCGTACCGACTAACACCGCCTTTTATTCAGCTTCCTGTGCAGTTTCAATGACATATTTGCCGTCGTCGATTTTTTTTTTCTCTAGATCGTACTTTTAAAGCCTATCGGACGTTGAGAACACGGGTTCGCGATTTCCGCGGCAAATTTGAATCCCGCGACACACGCCGCGCGCGACTGTGTCGCTTGCAACGGATTTCGGGAGATGTCGCGTAGGTCTCGAATTGTTTGCCAGGTGATTATTAGCTTCTCGCGTGTGTCGTATCACATGTGGCGTCGTACAATCGTCTCCGTGCGATACTTTTCGAACTGTTAATAGCAACAATCAGGGTGAACACGTGTAAACATGTGTACAGCGTTACTAATGTTTAGCAAGGATAAAGTCGCAACGGTGAAGGGGAAATGTGTGTATCAGCCTTTCTGGCGTACTCACTTTTTGTATTGTTATTTTGTAATTTTTCTGTAGAATAATTCCAATAATACAGCCTAACCTGCTTTTGCGCGGGTCCTTTTCTATGCGATTTCTTTTTACGGGGTATATGAATGCCAACGTTGTTGGCATTATAACACACTTGTAATGTTCTCATCACAAGAAGATGCGGACTATGACGAATAGTATTGATTTGTGTATATTTTGAAAATTTCTCCATGTTTAAAATGAGAAATTAAATCTTTTTTAAATGTTTCCATGTGTAATTTAATTATTTATTTTATTTGGAAAGCATTTTCTCGCTGTTTCTTTAATATGTTGAGAAAAATTATTTGTTCTAGCTATTTATGAAGTTTTTGAATATTTTTTTTTGTGCGATCCCTATCTACGGCACAAAAGCAGGTTTGAATGTATAACGCTTCTCGGCTCTCATTAATGATTTAGTGTCAGAGATTACAGCATGCAAACTTAATCCTATTTTGCATTATTTAAGGAAGGAATCATTTTACATTGTTTCAAGAAAGCATTTCTCTAAATACGTTAAAGTACACATACTTAGGCAATTCACGAAGCCAATCGAATTTTGTCTTGAGATTCTTTAATTACTTTTTATGAGTTCTACAAATATTCATCGACTTAGTTGCAAGTATAAGAAAGTAATGCATTGACCTACTCGTGGTAGGTTACAATGTCCGTCTGGAATCCCGTAATAGGTACCGAATAAATGACCCACTGGGTCACGTAGCCTAATCGGTATCCTTCAGAATTATGCTTGAAGAATGCCCACTGTAAACATCAGATTTTCATCGTTAATTACATATCTGTGTGACCCACCAGTGGGAGCTGCGTGCGTTAAATATTTCACTTCATTTCCAGAGCAACCTGTAATCTGAAGGATTTATCGATCTTGCGAGTGTAATTTATAAAATTTCGCATCTGGTCAGAATTTTGCCAGCAACAAATGAAATGGTTGGCAGTTAGTATAAGAATCCAGTGAGTTTGTCAAGGTCTCTTGTCCCGTCTTGTTGAGTAATGTCTGTTAATCGTAAAGGCCATCGTAGACGGAATTGCATAATGCACAGGACAACCAATAAAGCTACACTGTCTCGGCGCTTAGAGATGCATCGTTAATTAGTTCCCGTACGCCCATGTACAATATCCAAAACTACATCTCCATTTTCGTGGTTATGTATCTATTGGTACCGTTGAAAAGCGGCAACGGTGAATCGCGCGTTCGCGATTGTGAAACCCGATTCCACGGAAAGTTTGCACTTGTACAGGCCATTTCATGAAACATAAACTTAATCCAACATGATTGAATTTAATTCATAAATTTAACATTCTGAAATACATATTCCTATTTGTGACTTTAATAAATAGACTGCGGAGCATTTATGGCTTATAAAAATTTTTTAAAAATCCGAATTTAGTACAATTTTTATGTATTTTGGATGTACGAAAATATGTTCTCATATATGTGGAAGATAAAAAATCATATCCACTCGTCAAGTTACCCACAAGTACACAGTTTTAATGCTTAGCACATCAAAGTATTCCGTTAGCCCAACACATCTCGCGGTCACTGTCTACACACTTTAATTACATTACATTAGTCACCGCTGCGCATTGTACAAAATTTTACTGGCTGTGATTATGTTGATATATTGCTTATCTTGACGCACAAACAGCACTAATAACGAGTACGAAAACTGGTCAAGGCTGAGGGTAAACTAAAATTCGTACGAACGACCTCTGCTCTGTGGGCGTGTTGTTGTTCTAAAAAAAATGTTTAGCCAGCGACGAGTTTCTACCTGGTATCGCGGGTCAGGTGTGTGTTCGATGTTTATATCGTTCAATACTCTCCTCGAAAATCTTTGCACGAACATATGGACGTCGAGAAATTATTATCTTTCATTCAACGATTGAGAGAACATCTGAAAAAAACATTGATTTATATTTATGGTTACTGGTATTGTCAGCGAATATTTTTGCAACGTGCGACGACTGGTATAATACGGTTAATCTGTGGAAACATTGGCGGTCGTTATTTCAGTTCCCTTTGTTAAGTTAAATAGTCGTCCGAGGAAATATTTTTATTTGAAGGGGAGGGGCGAGGGATGTATGAAAGTGCTCGGCAGTACATTTTCCAGAAATGTGTTCTATATGCAAATTCACTGTTTCTCTGACGTATGTCACAATAAGGTCCATTTTTCACCTCACCCGTTTCCACCGGATCGAACCACGGAAGCTGTTTCGGTTAAATACAACCAGAAAGGGCATGATCACGAACTACTCTGAGGGAATTGTTTTTAATGCGGCGATAGACAATCTATTGAATTTGAATCCTGATAAGCAGCAGACGAACTTGTTATCGGGTTATGAATTTTCCAACGTAGATTCTCCGATTCCGCAATTCAACCTGGAAACCCAGCTTCGGATAGGATATACGGATTTCAGGTCACCAGATCATCTTCCGCGACCGCTGCGTTAATGTGGATATTACAATTACACAAATAAGGTAGATATTTCAGTTAAACTCATCACTACGATATCTTCTATCAATTTTTCATTGTATAGGAGATCGATTTCACTGTTTTAGGCTTAGGGAATTATTTTATTTATCTTAAAACACGAATCCGTTTATCGCAAATTCCAAGAACGTTATTATCTTTTCGAGGAGTATTGGAATGCTCATTTAGGAGCTTGCAGTCGCGTGCAGTTGCGGATTATTTTCTTGGTTTGAGATTAAGTAAACAATATTGGTATCAGCACCGTATATGTATTCGTATTTTGAGAAAGTCATTAATTTTCTTCGATATGCGTTTTCACAAGATTTTTCTGTAATTTCTTTCTTAAAAATTGTTATAAGGTAACGACGCAATTGTTTCACAAGATTTCACAAGACTTTTCTATAATTTCTTTTTTTAAAATTGTCCTAAGGGTTTTCACAAGATTTTTCTGTAATTACTTTCTTAAAAATTATCCTAAAGTAACAACGCAATTGAAACGCCCTGTACTTTCATAGTGTTCTTCGATACGCTACCCAGTGATTTGGTTGCGACGAAACACCACCGCAGATTTCCTTTCTCTTTCTGTTTCGCGAGTAACAGTCCAGATAAATGGTTGCCCAACGTGGGCGCAATGGCTGTCAAGACTTAATCTCGATGGTTTCAAACCAGTATTCTACACACATATTTCCTTATAATTCATTGTTTTATGGATTCACGAATAACAGTGTGAATTTTGTTGCGCAAACTTTCACGTTGCGAACGTTAGCTGCGCCTGACGTTTCCTTAAAGTTTGAACAAACATTCGTATATTTTAAACAAGCGAAAAATCGCATAACTTTGTCAATATTGGACTATACTACTTGATTTTTTTTTTTAGAAGTTAGAACAATTGGTTCGCTACATAACGGGAAAAGAATGTTAGATTAAAATTACAATTGGTTGAAATTGCAGAGAAAGTACTAACAGTTGTATTTTGCAACTTTTTCATGCGGGTTTATATTAAAAACTTTAAAAGTACGTTTTGTACATCTGTAGCTCATTGCAACATTGACCGATTTTAATGAAATTCTCAGAATATGCATAATTCATACAGATATACAAATCGTACTTTCTAAATTTTCAATGTAAGTCCACGTAAAGAAATTGCAAAATACAACTTTCAGTATTTTCTCTGCAATTTCGAGCAATTGCAATTTTCGTAAAAATTTTTTTCACTTTACGTAGCAAACCAATTGTGCTAACTTCTTTAAAAAAAATCCAAGTCAAGTTAACAAAGTTATACGACTTTTAAAAGCGTCCGAATATTAGTGGGAGTCACTGTAGTTACTTATAATTCGAAATGTATTCGGAAAAATTCAAGTACTTATAAAACCACCAAGGAAATTCGTTGATTGCATATTTGATTTATAATTTTACAATGATGAGGGCTAAAATTTTCTTTGCCATTTAGGAACGATGTGGATGTTGGCATCGGAATTTTCCAAGATCTTGTTAAATTTGCTGAAAGGCAAACTGCAGACAAAATGACGGATCGAAAGCGATCGTGGCCGAAACAAATTCGAGCGGCAACATTGACGATGACGACGTTAAACTCGTAACAAGTTCGGTCACGTGATTAGGAGACGATGGGTGAAAGGTGGCAGACGTCTGTGCATCGATTCGAATCGAAGCTGAAGTAAACGGAGAGAACCGGCGGAAAATGTACATTCCTGACAAGGCCGCTTGTACACAAGAAAGAGGCCATCAGACATCCGGGGAGAAACTAACCGTACTTCGCTTGCCGGCTCTTCCCCATCTTGCCATTCCTCGAACGACCGTACTTTTACGGTCACGTTGTGCTCGACTTATCAAACTATTGCCCCCTCGTCCCTTCGACATAATTGCACCTTCTCGCTTCATTTTACTGAATACAACACCCTCGCAAAGGAAATTGCTTTACACTTTCGGGTAGTATTCTTTTGCCCCGGATTATAAGCCTCGGTATACACGAAAGTATCCGAACGCCCTTAAAAACGGTACATTTAAATTGCCTCAAACGATCTGACCTTTTTCAATACTTAGAAGAATTGGTTTGCCGCATGATGTGCCAAACATATTTTGAAAAAAGTGCGATTGGTAAGAATTACAGGAGAAAATAAAAATGGCATTTTTTACAACTTTCTTATTTGAGTCTTTAATGAAAATTTAAAATATTTGTAAATATATGTTAGTTATACACATGCTAAAAATTTCATCGAAATCGATTAATATAAACACGAGCTACAAATAGTTGAAAGTGGTTTCTGCTTAAATTCCACAGATTCTAACATATCTCGATGCGTGCCATTACTATCTGCGTCAACCGATTTCGATGAAATTTTCAGTGTGTGTATAACTAACATAGATCTACAAAATGTACATTTTAAATTTTCTTTGCAGGCTCAAATAAGAAGGTTGTAAAAAGTGCCATTTTTATTTTCTCATGTAATTCTTAGCAATTACAATTTTTTCAAAATCTTTTTTGCAGGTTATTTAGAAAACCGATTCTTCTAATTGCTCTGAAAAGGTCAGGACGTTTGGTCCAATTTAAAAAAAAAGTTATAATGTTTTAAAGGACGTTCGAATACTTTCGCGAGCCTGTGTATGTATATCGGGTGTTGTATGAAACCGTCAATGTTAATACATTCATATTAAGCATGAACGTAACAAATTTAAAGTAAACATTAAGTTTACCAGCGATTCAGTTGTCTGACATAGGAAAAATATTTCCCGTTCTTAGTGACTTCATTAGTTTCTACACAACGAGTGTGTTTCTGTACGAATGTCGCGTAACATACGGTCACCAGAACGTAAACAATCATCTCATTCGTTGAGGACATCCATTTATATTTTGTACACACTCTGTATTCTTCGTGTAGAGGCAGACGACTATGTAAACAAAAATAAGGTAATTACAAAAATTTTGCTTGCCTTATGATTACATAATTTTAACTACCATCGAAATGATTACGGTGAGGAACAGAGATACTATCATTTTCATTTGTGCTTAACGTGAAATTTAACGAGCTCGTTGATTTGTGTAAAATTGAAAGTGTAAATAAAGCGTTTCACACGCGATTCTACGATCCGTTATCAGGAGAAATATTCTTCGAGAAAATGGCACGTAAGGTAGAAAAGGTTCAGAAATTCCTAACAATATTCCAAAGGATATTACCGACGAATTATCGTGTCCGTCCTGAAAATTCTGAGAGTCGGAATAAACGTTCCATTGTTGTTTTATGCAATGATTGTAAGCATGATTGATATGATGGTTGTCTATATTAAATAACTCGTAAAACTATTGAAAAGCAAATTTTTGCTAGCGATTAAATAATATGGAAACATTAAATTCGCCAAGTATATAATATAACGTAAAATGTGATTGAAATCATATTTCGTGGTACCATTGCGTAATAATAAATTTACGGTGCATTAACATTTTGACATTTAACACGCGCGTATCGCATTGGCCGGCAAACCAGCTCCTTGGACAGTTCCTGGTAGAAAGTGTACTTTTACGCATGGTTGAAGATTTTTCCCTCGCCGGGGTACGTTATATATTAATGACCAGGAGACGCCGATTTTAATCCTGTTACCGTTCCATTAATTTTATCTTGGCGCGATAGCGTTACAATAGATTGAGCAGTTCTCGAGAAAAACCAAATTTTATTCACTCCGTCCAACAGTAAAATTATTGCTTGGCTTTACTGCTGAACGGAGTGAATACAATTTGGTCTTTTGGATTTAAAACACACTTCAAAGAAAATTTGTGTTACGATCCATTACCATTTGTTACCAGAGATATTGACAAATGAACAGATTATTTTTAATTGAACTATATTTTGATTCTTTAATTTTTTTCTTTTTTTTACTGTTTTCACTTTTTTGCCCGGATGATAAAATTCTCGTGGAAGTGTAATTTGCAAAAATTAGGGAACGTGTTCACATTGCGTTCATGTTTACGATACATGTGCCGTTGCACGGCACCGTTCTGGAATTCTTGAAATTCTTCGGCCGGGCTTAGCAGCCATTGATCCATCTCGCTCTCCCTCGAGTTATCCCGTTTTCTATCGTTATCAAACGGTAGACGCGTGGCGAGGCACGAACCAGAAAAAAGGGTAGTTATCTAGTCAGAAGAGATCCACTGCCGCAGAACTTTCGCGTTCAACCGGTTCGAAACGTTTCTAATCTTGTAAACGGTTTACTTCATTACGCTTTGATTTATTCGTAGCAATAATAAATTCGTCATTCTCTGTCGCAGATCGTTTACACTTCCCAAGAGTATTTACTTCGACGTCGTTTTATTTATTGAAAGAGCATTTCCTATGAAATCTCGACTAAGCGTTCTGTCTACTCTGCTGACACAGCAATAAAATCTCTTTTACTGCCGTGTTATGACCAACAGTCATCATTTCTCTGTCTGCTGTGGAAATCTTCTCTGGAAACTTTTTCCTAATAATCCGAATAATACACATTGCTGGAATTTTGCTAATCTATTTCTATAGATTTAGCTTACGTTCGTAAATTCTTATACCTCGCGGTCTCCGGAACTGCAATAATTATTAGAAAACAGTTTCTTATTAACAGCACGATAATTCCTGCTAATGGCAGGGAAAGAAATTCGGATAATTTGTAAACTGAAAAAATAGAAATAATTAGGAAATACAATAGTGTGATTGTAATTAATTTTTGTATCTAATAAAAATATGATTTTTTACACAAAGGTGTGTTTAACCTATTTCAAAGATGGTTGATGTCGACTAATTTGTATTAGTTTCTCGTGGTTATGGTATTAATCCTTAGCACTCGAATGGCGACTGTAAGGCGCCAAAATTTCTGTCATTATTAAAAATATTTTTTACATTATTAAATTTGTTTGTATTTAATATATTACTAAACATTTAAGTATTGTACGAGTAAATTGCATCATTTTCGTATGTATAACACGAAAAAAATATATAGAAGGGAAATATTCTAGGTCGGAAGAAATGTTTCACAAAGGGTTAATATAACCATGATTATAGTATTACTGAGTTTGTTTGGCAAAAATTCGTAGTGGATACCCTCAAGTCAGATTGAGCAGAACAGATGATACGTAAATGAAGTCGGAGCATAGGTTTCAACTGTCCAATTACTTCCTTGAAGAACTCGGGTTGCTCGTCATCTGGAAACGTACTCGTTCTTTATTCATAAGCCAGGTGGCTACGGCCACGGCGGAGAGTATCAATACAGTTTTATCACCTCAACAAGACATGGACAGACTCTCTTCGATGCTGACGTTACGCGGCACATTCTTCAATCAGAAATACAGAAACGTATACTTGCATGTTTCAACGTAAGACTTAATTTCAGTCTTACCATTAACCATGTTTTTCCGAAGGAATCATAAACTACAGATGTTTTTCTCACGGTGAAGTATCATGAAAACTATGTTCTTCCTGGAAATCTCCGAGGCGAATGCGTCATGAGAAAGATTCGTTTGATTGTAGTAGTAAATCGTGAAAGACACTACTATCTTGCAATATTTTAATAGAAATATTTTTGTTTGTATAAATGGTTTGCTTTCCGTTTTATTACAAATGATCCTGAATCGGTTTGTTTACCGAGTGTTATTCGACGATTTATCGAAACCATTTGGTTACCATGTTATCGCAAAATCTTTTTTCACTTTAGACTTATCATTGTTGCGTTTAAAATTTACGACCTAAAATTTGAAACAACGGTAATTGCAGGTCGCATTCGTTTTACCGACGGAGTCGGCGGAGTTCTATGCGATCTTCTGCGTGTAGATGGCAGCGTACTGTTTCGCGACACGTTCCGCAATAATTTCACCAAAAGCATGCAATAATTTTTGGAACGCAAATAAATCATTTTCTATTTGGAGAATACGTAGAATGCTATAAATAGATATTTGTACCGAGTATAGGTTGTTCCTGAGAATGTGCAAAACACAATAGTACAATCGCAGGTGTCGTAGCAAGTGTACCTCGTTAAAGTATTACACTTCGATACATTGAATACGGTAGATAGAGTATAACAAAAACTGTTTCCTAAATGGTTGTAGCTCCAACAACCGTGGAGCAGGATCTGAAAGTGGTAGCATATGACGGTGTGTAATTTAAAAGTAAATAAATTCCTCGAATCGTGTTTAGTGGTATTCTATGGTCGGGGACCCGCTGCTCTTGACCACGGTGTCTTTCTAGGTAGTTGGAAGGTCTCGAGGGACACAAGTTGGGCCGTTTCAGGGTTAGGACGCAATAACGTATAACGCTGCGACGTTAAGGGTGGTGTAAGGGGAGGGTGGTTGTAGGAGCGGGATTGTATCTAAGGAAGACAGCAACAGTGAGGGAAGGAAAGCGAGTTCGAAGGGTAGGTAGGGGTGGTAGGTCGTTGCCCGACTGGGAGAAGGGGGAAGGCCGGTAAATATCGACCCTCCCTTCACGGAGACTCTCTGTCTCCGTCCAGACATTCGTTACCCCACGCTGCTCCTTTCCCCCTGCATCGCAACCAGCCTTTTTCCTCTCGCAGGCTTGTAACCTCCTACCGAACGCCCACGTAGAGAGGAGAGTACTACTGCTCTTACACCACGAGATCTCCGTGCTACCTTTCCAAGGTCAACGGCTTGATGGCTCAAAGACCCCTGGAAACGAACTTCTATGGTCCGCGACGTGTGCGTGCCTTCTTCTGTCGACTTTCTTTTCGATATTTGCATTTGCGACATCCTCCTGGTGACCATTATGCCGCACATGCTTCTGAGAAATGTAGAATGTCGATAACGTGCTAGACACGTTGTGTACCCGACACCACACCCGTACTTTTGTCCATAAATAAAAACACAAGCACGAAGTAACGAGAACACTAGTAAACAGCAGGGGGAGGTTCACTAATAATATTGTATTAACAGAACTAGTTGTTTACATTAGTAGACTCATTTGTTTTACTCTGATATTTATAGCAGACAATCTAAAACAAATAACTTTCTTGAAATCAATACGTGATACGTTGATCAACTCGTCGGATCTATTTCGACCAGGCGCACAGTGCGGCATTTAAACGGGGGGATTCGAGACAAAAATAAAAAAAAATGTATATAGAGAGTTACCTAAAATATCTTCAATACTTATTTCAGCGTCTAACCGTCCACAATGACGTTCAAATGAATAATTTCGGGAATTAAAATGTCTACATTTACATAGTTTACTTAACGACTGATGATATAAAGTCGAACAACAATAAATTCGTATTTTTAAAAACGTAGTTGCAATAAGAATATCAATAGGGTATTTCAAAGAGATATGATTACAAAAATAATAAAGAGTACAGAGGTCAAATTTTTAGCAATCGGGTTTCTAGCCGAATATTTTTACGGTGAAACGAGAACTGTTATCAGCGGGTAAATTTTAGTGAGTCAGGATAGATTTCAAGGTCGTAATCGTTAATGAATCATTGTTTGCTTTGGAAAAGTTTAGAAACCGTGTTCGGTTTCCTTGAAGCCTTTTGTCAAGAATGAATCAGCGACCATGTTTTCGCCAGAGGACTTTGAACTACTGCATCTTGTCCGGGCTGAAACGTTTAAACCCCAGACAACCAAAGGTTGCCCGAGGTTACAAGTCTAACTGCTCTTCTCCCCTTTCCTATCTGTCTACAGACGTTCGGTGCGTATTCAACACACGGCTCACCCCTCGAGTCCGAAATCTTCGGTTTTTCTTCTGCTTAACCAGCCAGACGTTGCCAACCCCCCTCTCTCCCCCATATTCTCCCCTAACCGCCTCCTCCTGTCTTCTGCAGCTTCGACTCCACCCTTCCCTCACCTCGCCCCCTTTGTTAGAAAATATGTGTCGGACACGTTGCTTATGTACAGGGTGTTTCCTTTATCTCGAAAAATTGAAATATCTCGAGAATCTTGTTTACAGGTACAGTCCTTCACGAGACATTTCAGTTTTCCGGAATAAAGGAAACATCCTGTATATTACCAAGGACGAAGTAACCTTTCGTAGCTCTTAAATTCTATAGCCGAACGATTTACCCTTGTAAAGATCAACGATATGGATTTTTCTGTTTTCGTAGCGACAAACCTAGGGAAACACGATTATGGTTTATGGTACTAATAACAGAGTACGGTCATTCACGTTTCATTGTTGTGCGTTCGGTTAGTCGCCTTCCTTTTAACCTTAGCCTACCCTTAAAATGACTCCTCGCACGGTTGGGTCAGGACCCATTGTTTTGCCAAACGGTTCTTTCTTTGTTCAACGTTGAACGTTGCCCGAACTATGTCCGAAGGAATCGTGGTCGAAGTAAGACATAATTGAAACACGTTGTTCTTTTATATATATATATATATATATATATATTGCCTGAGTTTTGCTTACATAATCATCGGGAATTTTGCGTAATAAAGATTTCGTGCAAAGATTATTTCATTTCGAATGGAGAGTTTAGTATGCGGTATTCTGAAAAATAAAATAAGCCATTTGGTTTTAAATAATCAGTTCTAGAAAAATTCTGCTTGGGAAGCAGCGCAATTGGAACATTTTTTTATTTCTATCGCGCTATCGCGAACCTTAAACTTCGCGTGACACTGAACGCGTTAAACTTTACGTCGGGATTAAATTTTATTAATGGCGGCCGTGCTGACTCAATACCGAGTGGAGATCACTGTAACACCGTGCTAGTGTCACAGTAATCATTAGCGCATGTCCTGTGCGCAGAATTGAATAAACTTCGACTTTTGATTATCTGAATTATAATTTTGTTGCACTTCCTCCTCCTGAGATGTAGGTCATGCATACCCCTTCTTTTGCACCTATCCTAGACAAGCGAATCTAGGCTGTGGGCAGTGCCGGGTGCATATAGGTATCGATCGTTGAACGGCGTTGCTGCAGTCTGGCCTGGTGCACCGGCAAAACTGGGTTACCCACCTAACCTATACACACGATTCCGCGGATCTTGTTCCTCGTCTCGACGAAGCCAAGCACGCCTCCCGTGTTTCTGTAACCCACGCGCTCGTGCATTTTCGCCCACACATGGCACCCGCTCGTGCATCTTCGTGACTTGTCGTTCTTTTCTTGCTTCCTCAGTTGTTGTCCGCAGTCTTCTTGATTGTCGTTAAGAAACGCATGCACCCTCTCCCCTTCTCATACTCTCTTGGAACGATAACGAAAAAAAATACTCGCCATTAGTAGCAGCAACATCTATATCTGATGATTAAAATTACTGTTTTCAAGATCTTGGCTGCTGTGTAATATTCTAAATATGAAATGGAATTTCAACAAATAAAATGTCCTTATTTAATTGATCCGAACCATGAAATGAAATATTTTTATTTTGTACGTCGAATATATTTTTTCAATTTACTTATAATACATTTGGTCAAACATTGCCAAATAAATAATATTCAATCAAAAAATTAAACGTTATTTAGTATTAAAAATGGTATTTGCTTCGACGCTGGGAATAATTATGAGATTATTTTGAATTATTAAACAAATAGCAATGCAAATGGCAAAAAAGATAAACCGTAATTACTTTATTGCATGATCAATACTTTCTAAATAATTGATAATTTTCTTATTATTATTTCTTGTTTGCAACATTGTAAAAATTTGTAAATGGAGTCGCAGAATTATTTTTCTGCTCGCTGATGACGTCAATAAGATTGCAATATTCTTATAGCAATATTGGCATACTCTGCATTCGCAGTTCATGATACAGAACAATGTAAATTTTTTTAAGATACATAGATAGGATTATTCTTTACAAAAGAATTTCTAAGAGATTCGTTCTTTTATTACATTTTCGTACGAATTTTTCACCATACAAAGAAGGGTTACGCCATTGCGTTTTCATTCACGTGAATTACACTGGCGTCAAATTCTGTTGTACTAAGTTCTACTTGACCCTCAAACATGATTCATAAAATTTGTTAGTAGTTCCTACATTTAAAGAAACAAGTAATTAATGAAAAATATTGCAATCTAAATTGTTCCTGCAGGTATGCTGTAAATTATATATTGAATTTTCCATGTACAAAAAATTGCGATATTAATTCATTGGTTAAAAGTAATCTGAAAAATAAATACGTAAATTTGTAGGAACGTTAAAACGTAAATATGGGTATATAGCATTTATTTTATTTCAAGAGCTTATTCGATCTGTACTGTATGTACTACGAAGTACAAACAAACGGGTGTGACATCTCGTGACGACGTTAAGGCGAATAGACTATACGCGCGCATGCACAAGGCTGCACGTCACTTTACCCTCGAGTGTCGTGGGGCTGCGCCTACTGCATTCATGCGAGTTGAAGGGTCTGCCATGTCGACGTCCATTACGCATGCGCAGGGCTTTGCACTCTGTCCACTAGTCTGCGCACGCGGCTGTACCTTCGACTCGGTGTGGGTTTGGCGTTTGACTACTATCCAGGACCGTACCGCAATACGTGCACTTAACGTATATAATGTTTCATTTTCAGAATATTTTTTAATTCACATAATCATATCATGCTTAACTACGTATCATGATAAATCATAAATAAATAATATAAATACCATATAAATCAATTGAAGAGACAATATTAACAAAAAATTACGAATTAAACAACAATACCAATGATAACATTCAAATGATTCAACTGTTATCAAAGAATGTTTTCCAATAAGTTCTCTTTAACGATATAGTACATAAAACTCCTAAAAAATTCTTCCTATAATATTTGAAATGTTCTTGCTAAATGATTTCCGTTGGCAGAAGAAAATATATAATTCTCGTTCTCCAGAGAGTGCTCAAAGTTAGTTTAATTCCTTCTAAAGCGTGGAGCTCTAACTTTAGGATAGTTAGAGTTTCAAGTTCGAAAATAGCAAAGGGTACATTCGAGGCAAACAGACGATCCTGTCACTCCTTAGTTGCAGAGCGAAACGGGTAGGGGGCCACGGGTCGCGATTCGTAGGTCGTGCGAGAAGGACTAGCCTGCATCAGTCTACGCCGCGTCCCTTGCAAAAGGGTACGCTCGTCTTCACGTCGATCGTTGATTTGCTTCTTCCTTACCCGAGTTAACATAATACATACACATAATAGAGAGTCAATGGAATGCACATACCAACGTTTCTGTGTATTGCCGCGAAATAAAGATTCTTGAAACGGAAGGGCAACATCGTGGAAAAACCTCATGGTGTATCTGTGAAAGAATCTCACGCAACCTAGGAACGACTTGACGCCGTTTCAATAGTCTGCATACGCTTGAACACAACTGCATAGGATTTTTTCAAATGTCCGACCCGCCTGCCGTCGAGTTTCTGTAGTGTTACGGGACCGGTGTGCCGTGTGATCATCGTTTTCGCTCGTTCACCCTGCACAACTTTTTATCATTCCCGTAAATCTCGCTACGGAGAGAACTACATAGAACGCGGGGACTCGGTACTTTTCGGCACGCGACCGAATACGTCCGATCATCGGTCTCGCGAGACTTCCCCCCTAGCGATCCAATAGGGAAGAAGGGACGCGCAAAGAAGAAAATTCGGAGAGGAGCCCAGAGCTAGCGAAACGACGGGGCTCGTGTGCCGCCGCTGATTTCGTTTACGGATGCATCCTCGTCAGACATAACCTGTATGTGCTCCATGAACAGGAAGTTTCTCGTGGTAGGAGTGGGCGGTGCGAAGAGGGAGACGCCGGTCGAGTCTTAAATATCGATTTTGGCATGCAAGAGGTACGATAGTCCGTCCGTTTCCAACGTGTCCTCCTACCTTTGTGCATCTCCATGCTGACGAGTTTTGACAGTTGAGTGCGAGAGTTAGTGCATCAAGAGGAATATCGCGTGCATCGACACGGTACAAAAACAATATGGTGGCGCGGCATATTCGAGCCGAAAATTAACTGCACGGTGAAACGGTGTTTTTTCCCAATGATAGTATGCGATGTGTGAAGTTGTAGTATCGATTTTTTAAAACATAAAAGTGCCCGTTGAAAATGTTGTTCTCGCATCATCGCGTGTACAGACACTTTGTCTACAAAACACGTTTGAGGCAGGAAAATTCGGTGACTATCGATCGATCGTCTCATTAATACTGGCCACAAGACACTACTTCTTTCGTTCGAATTTTTGCACGGATCCAAATCGAATTATCATCGTTCTGAATTATTCGTTCGCATAAAAAAGGAGAAACAAATGCAAAATGCGTTTTCCACGGTAACTAGTGATTTCTCGAACAGGAAATTTAACTTGGACGAGTGGAATTCAAGGAAAAGAGCTACACGCTGAAGAGAGCAACGTTCGCGGATATATTTCAAGAAAAGGAAAAAAGGAATCAACGAAACTGCCAGTGTCTTCATAGATTTAACGACACCCTGTTAACTGTAGGGCATATTCAACTATTATGATACACAAGCACCATTTGTAAAGGGTCTTTGTTGCGTTCGCTGATCAAGTGGACGATGACATCATGGTGCAGCATTGCCGATTGAGAACTCCATGGACAACGGAGACAGTGTTGGTAACATACCGATAAACCCTTCGGCACTGTTGTCTGTTGTTTTCAATACGTCGGAACTGGCAATTCCTATTCGAGTATAATTATCACTAAACTGAACGGCAGCGTGCTTTTACAGTCGCGCGGCAACTTGGTAACATGATCGAACGAATAATACACGAAACGAAATAAACTAGAAAGAAAAATAAATAGAAAAATTGTGAAAAAAAACGATCATAGATTTTAGTCTTCTTTGTGCATGTTGCCAATGAGCACGTTCCCAACTAATTGTTCGTTAGACCTTGATATGATCGTTATTTGAGAAGAAATAGCCTGTCCACGCGTCATTTAATTCAGTATTCGGTCAATTGTTTCGGCCAAGACGCGCCGCTAACACTGGATAAAAGAGAAAATTTACATCAAGAAGAATGGTTTCGAGATATGGCGTCTCGAAGGAGGGCGCAGTGGGTGTTGCCGTTGGCGTAGGACCTATGCACTGTCTCCTGCCACATTGCGGGGGACCCCATCATCATCATCACCTTTCGGCCCCCCATCCACAAAATCCGCAGCCAGGTCACAATCACCACGTGCATCCGGCCCATCAGCCACCACCCTCGCCGAGTCCCCATTTGAATCATCAGCTGAGCCACCATCAACTAACCGTCAACATTAACCATCTGAGTCATCAGCAACAACAACAGCAACAAACCCAACATCAACAAGCACCGCCTCAGTATCGCGTGGTCACTGCGAATGCTAGTAAGTACGAATACCGATGGCCAAACGGAACGATCAAGATTATGGTACACATTTAACGAGGATAATTACAATTACTGTTTCCTGTTCCGATGAAAAGATTTTCCAAAAACATGAGCATTTTCATTCATAGTCCTGGCTTTATTGTACGGTCCTACAATTGTGGAGTCTGACGGTAAACTTTCGGTTCACCGGTTATAGGTTATGTATAAACCTATGGTTCATTGCTGAACGTCTTTAGAAAAACTGAACATTGACCTTGACGCGTATATTCTTCTCTTTTGTTACTTGTAGTGTGAAGACGGCGGGCTAGTCACATTCTCAGAACGGGTGCACGTGTTGCGATACGTCCACGTTTATCGCACCACTTGATTCAATATTGTAGTTTCCTGGTGGTGGTTAAATTTTTTAACCAATGGTTGCCCGGTATTGGTTGAAACTGGTATTGTAAGGAGACGTTTATCCTTTTAGGAATTTTTAATTAAAATCCTTTAATTTTGCCGTTGTTCTTTTTCAGTACAATTTGGTATTTCGAACTTTTCAAGTTTATCCAGGAATTTTTATTTATTATTTATAATAAAACCCTGAGAGTATAACATTTAGTACCGTTATATTGAAACGTGCCTGCTATATTTTGCTAACTACGTAATATTTTTCCAAGTATTTTCTGGTTTAAAATTTTTCGTTATCAGAAATTAAGAAGCCGTACATCTCTACCGCTTTTAAACAAATGTTTGCATGAACTTTATTTACATGAGAGCCAAATGTTGATTTGCTCCATCATGGACATACATTTTCGTGACCAATGGAAGCACTGTCTCGAATTTACATTTCAGTTTCGTTTTCGTTTATCCTGAATATGTATTTGTATCAGTGCCTACCTTCTTACTTAGGATAACACAACGGAAACAAAATTTCGTAATTCGACTTGAACTGTGTAGCAGTTGGCTAAATTGGTCGGTAACTACTCTAGCTTTTTATCTCGATCAGTATCGGTCATTCATTGCTTACCTGTGCGTATGTACGTGTATAAGTGTTTTACACCTGTGTGTACAAAAGAAATGCGCATACACGCAGCCCGTTATTTTCGAGCACACTGGAAGTAGTTAATTTGACCTGGTGCCCTATCTGTCAGAAGTTGAACCGTTTCAGTCTATTTGCAGACACACGGCCAAGCTCTCGAGTTGTACTAAATAATCTCCGCGAAAATAAGTTTACAATATCCCCCTGACGGAAATGTCAAGTGTACTATTCTCCTACAAAAGTTTTATCGCGTATTTTTTTATACCGGTAATATCAAATGCAAGGACAATCGGATAACAGGGAATTATCTCCTATTATCTATTGTTTGAAACCAGAAAGCGATCAGCTTTCTTACCTTGAATTATTTATACATGTCTCTGGAATTATCACCTGCGAGAGGTTCAATCAATTACGGTTGTTACAATTGTAGAGTCACAAATTCTACACTATTTTTGTTACCTTTAATAAATATTTCTGACTTCCGTTAATGTAACTTCTCCGCCATATGTGTATCAGTGTATGTCCTTTTGTACCTGGGTAATCAGTGTCGCCAGGAGAAGTCTCCGATGTTAGATACTCTCGTGATCTACGAACGGTTACCGTATCGATATATCGGACAGCTTAGTATTTAGGTTAGTCCTTAGCGCCCCTGAGCGGCATTGTAGACAATTCACGAAATAGGTCAATCGATAAAATGCTTTCTACCTTGTACAGTTGCGAAGGTACGTTCGATTCTTTCCTCTTGCTTGACACGTTTTGCCAACGTTATCCTCTGCACTGATAATACCTTTTAAGGAGTTCTAACGATAACAGTTATTTCGGTGGTTATTCCAAAAATTTATCGCCATTTTAACGATCGTTTCCTTCCGCATTCCACGCGAAAATATATTCGGTTTTGGTGCAACCATAGACGCGTTGTATCATTTGTATAATATTTTTTTCTTCACTTTAAAACATCACAATGTTTTTAGATATACAAAATATCGGTTAACAATTTACACGGTTATAGTATACGTTTCATACACGCTGGAGATATATATATTTCTGTTCATTTTTCCATTGAGACATTTATAAAAAAATGATACATGTGTATATTGAAGTTATATTTCATATAAGTTGTCTGTTGTGGCAATTTTCGCGTTATCCATTGTCGATTAATATTCGGCAATTATTATGTCAGATATAATACATTCGCTCGGTTTATTTCATAAATTAGTTTACTAATTACTCTGATAGCGAGAATTCTGATAAAACGGTTATTTTTTAAGTAAATGAATTGTATTGTCTATTGCGACAACACGATACTATTTCAATAAACAGCCTACGCAGATAACATTGGAATACCGCATTCAAAGATACACCACACACTTTTTTCATTTAACTTCAGTTGTATTACTTTTGCTTATCGTTCGTAATCTAGTCGCCGACGGAGTTATTTTGCACAAAGACTTGTAACTGTCCATAAGTACGCGAGTACGTGATAAGTAGTGTGTGCCGACAGTAAAATGTGTATGTGTTAAAAGCAATCTATTTTATCTACCTTTCAATATAGAGACGATAAATGCGAACAATTTATTTAAAATCTTATCGTTGCTGCTTTAATATTATGTAGACGTCTCCGGGAATATATCAATTTACTTCTATCGATATGTCTCCTAGAGTTTTACCAGACATTGTTGCAAATTTTACATTTTGTTGTGTACCAGTATTATATTACATTATTATGTTGTCTTATTATACGACACTGTAATAATAACCATAGTGTCATGTACAACGTCAGAATATATTTTTCTACGTTTATCACTTTCACACGTTAGCGTTGGCATGTACTGCTCGCCACGTGGCCGATGTATGATTCGTCCTAACCTTACTTCGACTTTCACGTGCATTATCTGCGAGCATGCCTCGACCGTTCCTTTCCAGGTAAAAAATTTGTAGTACTATTTTAAAATCGTCTATTTTTTAATCGCTTACAATTGAAATCAAACTACGAGAATATAATTCTCATCGTGTCCACACATTATGTCGAGATTTATTGGTGGAAGTAGGGGAGTGGAAAAGACAGAGTCAGAGAGGGAGGGAATTGGCACCGGAAATGACGTATTGCATTCTGGATTGAATTTTCCAGGCCACGTTCCTTCACTATGTTGATACACACGCGCGCGCATGTCTTAGATCAGTCATTGTAAATGTATACATTTGCCTTCTAATATACACGTCATAAGTACGTGATAGTGCATGAGAATGACAATGTCTCACTCTCTCGCCCATAGGAATATAATTAATGATCACCTAGTGCATAAAGAATACTTCAGAAAGAGAAATTATTATCCACTAAATAATCAAGGCGCAGGTTACGGCCCTGTTCCTGTTAAAGATCTCGAGTTAATGCAAAATTTTGTCCAGTTTCTTGATTTCGTTATACCCACACAACTAGCCTAATGACTTCACGATGCGTATTAATTCATCACTAGACTGCGGATGTTTATGCATGTTTAAATTTTTCTAGGAAAATTTCAGGAAAGTGGAAACAAATAAAATCTAATTTTTAGCGGCAGTAGCCTTTATAGATCTGGAACAAAGAAAAATCGTAGTAAATTCTATGGAATTTCATGTTATAACAATTTTGGAAAATTTTCAGAGACTATAAACGCATAAAGATCCGCAGTCTATTCATCACGGACGTAGTTGAATGTTCTAATGTCTGAAAGTTATTCTGTAACCTACAATTTACATGTTTTCGTGGTACTTAATACGATCCTGGCGATGGAGTTCGGCCTCGCCCCCCTTTCGTGGCAATCAATGCACTTACGGGACTACAGATAGCAGCACTGCTCCGGTCCCTGCCCACATGTGCAAAGATGGCCGTTCGCGAGGCCGTCCTCTCGGTTTCTTTGCTCACGTTCGAGCCCTGCTGTCATCCGATGGTTACATCGTTGTAAAGATCTGTTCGTTCGAATAGTTCAAAGGTTTGCGTGACGAAAAACTATAGCCAGCTCCGTGACGCGATTTTCAACGGTGAGCGACGAATTATCCATATTTGTTTTACTCCTCTGTCTCCCTGCTCTCTTAACGTGTTTTTGATAAGTTTCTAGCATGTGGTAAAAAAACAGTTTTCGCTTTACGCGTGAATCTTTCACGCGCCTAATCGTTCGAATGTCGCGATTTTTCGCAGCGAACGACTATAATCCCGACCGAAAGGTATTTTCGAACTGATTGCGCTCTCTGGCATCTCACGGACGGCGACGACGTGTCAAACGATGTCGTGCAATTCCACGCATAATCGCTTTCACGAGTAATTCGTTTAACGGCCGAAGCACGGCACGCCAACAAAGTAGTATCACGCGTATGCGAATTTGACGGCGCAATAGGGATCGGTTTTATTTTCTTTATTTTCGACATTCTCGAAACGGATAGCTCCGATAGATGTAAGGTACACTATGCTAATGAATGATGGGATGCTTTATTGACATTACGTGCTGCTTAACAATCGTTGATGCTAGTCCTATGAATGATTACCTCGGTCTCTGATAAAATGCATACGAGAAACAAACATAAGATGGTACTTTTATTACCAGAGCTTTCGTTTCATGCCGAGCATGAAACAACTGTACAGATGTTCGTGACAAGTATAATTAATTCGGGTGGGTTTATGCAGAAGTGATTAATATTTTTATTTCTTCAGTGAATTACTGATTACTATATTTATTTATTTATGTTTTTTTTTAGTGAAATAACCGTGCAATATTCGCATTTATAATTTCGATACTATCACATATGCAACGTACGCGCGTGTAAGTCTCTGGCTAGCGTAAGTACTTGTTGAACAATCAACTCGTGATAACTTCAAAGCGACCTTGAGAATGCAGCAAAGTTTTTTGTATGTATTTAATGCAAACAATATTACCCCATATACATGGGCAAATTAACTCTGTGCACGGGGTTACTAAAACAATTAGTATATCCGTGTAAATATTTAAATGTGCTAATTACGCAAATAGTGTTATATTACGAACGAAACAGGTACAAAATAAATCGATATATTTTATTTTATCGTTCCTTACTGTCGGTCGGTGTTATTTCTATAATTATTTAAAACTAGCACGAGATGTTGTTTTTAAATTCATACAATCAGATTATACTGAGTATGCTGCGGGAACCAGCAAAAACATGCACGCATATAAACTGTACGCGACATTGGCCCTTAACCATAGAGTCTGTGAACTCACGTATACGTGACACTGGCCGATAATCGGTGCTTCGATGAAATGACTAATGTATATCTAATACCAGGTTTCAAAATGTTAATTTGTCGGTGTTCTTATGATTTCAGGATCAGACTTTCATGTGTCTGGACAAAATTACGGCACCCAACCAGGGGGCCAGGTGGGCGGGGGAGGGGGTAGTGTAGGAGTACCTGGGGGTAGAGGACCTCCACCACTCGGCGGTTTACAGTCCATAGGACAATCGGCGGCAGGTATACCGCCAGGAGGTCCTGCTGGAGGGCAAGTACCATCTCAAACCCCAGCACCCGGGGTACAGTCACAACAGCCGCAAGGTCCGGCACCGACTACCACACCCCCCGTGCATACCCCATCGCCGCAGGAAATGGGAAAACAGGCCCACCTACAACCTCAGTCGCAACCTCTATCACAAGTATATGGGCCGACGCAAACGAGGCCGACCTCGCAAGTGAGTACAAATTATTTAACACGTTGCCCGCCACGGCACAATTAAGCAAAACAGGTCCCCCGTAATGATGGTATATTATTCATATAATTTGATGTATTTTTATTTTTTTTATCTGATTAAAAGTATCCACCCATGCCCACATCCGCACGAGTCATCAGCTCAACAAAATGGCTGTGAATTTAAGAAAACAAATTGACTCGTACAAGCATATTCAGCTCAGAATATGAAATCCAATCCGTAGTTGGAGCCATGCTTATTAATATGTTTATCAATTTCAGGGCTATTACCCACAAGGTGCAAGACCACAACAACCAAGAGGTATTAGCCACAGGGGTGGTCAAGGAGGTTCTGGTGCACAGGTAGTAGGGATGTCGGGTGTTGGTGGAGGTGGAGGGCAACCAACAACGCTATATCATCCGGGTGGTTTGCCAGTTCAAACCGGGGCAATGTTTCAAGTCCCCCCAAATATTCATCCTGGCCCACATCAGCAATCTGTATACCCGATGAACAGTCAAATACCCCTTCAAGGACTAGTTAAGTAACGACAACGTATATATTTATATACTTCTTGCTGTGCATCATTTATATTATTCGTTTAATAAGGAAAGGACAATATAGCCTTGATTAGTTTATAAACAGTTATCACATTTATTGTCAATGTCATCAGTGATCATAAGCATAACAAGTTTTATTGTACTTTTAGTTTGGTGGTCCACCTCAGAGGCATCAAACGCATCAAAATCAATCATATTTTGCACCATTTCAAAATTCAGCCATTCTTACGGCACAACATATGTTCGGATATGGCACACCTACAGCAACTCCAGTTCATCAACAATGTAAGTACTACTGTAGCATCGTAGCATAGTTGTACAATGACAAGTAACGATATTAGCTACTACTATTATTCATTGTTTTTATAGATTTTTGGCCTGGTCAACCTGCAAATCCACAATTAAGTTTAAGTAGAGCAGGTGCAAGTGCTGTCACTGGAGGGGCACAACATGTTACAGGCCCGCTGGCCGGTGCCCAAGGAGCCCCAGTTGTACCACAAGGTACGCTTCAACAGTCTACGCAACAGGCCCAGCCTTTACCTGCAATGGGTATATCTCTTTCTCAGACTGGTAAGTTATAAGCACTTTAAAAGTAAAAAATATGTACTGGGTGTTTTGTAAATCATGACATAACTAGCCAGAAGGTGATTCTACATGTAAAAATAAGTCTATTATTTAAAGTATTGAGTTCAGACTATTTGCTTTTCATACTTTTTGACATAAAAATTCATGCTTTACTTAAATTCTATAAGGAATGTTGTTAAGTATTTCATTTGAAAGAAATAAAGATGTCTTAATATCTCGAAAGGAAAAAAAAAAAGTAGTGGCAAAACAATTAGAGCACTATATGTGCCCCTCAAAACCATATAATTCTTATTTCGAACATTATTTTTTATTATGAATAATTTACGAGTTATTTGAAGTCACATTACGAACACTACCTAATTCTGCCACTCTTAATAACTTTATTATTTATACAGATACAGCGAAATGGTTGCAGTGAAAGTTATCGTATTTGGAGGGGGACAAATCTGTGTGGGTAAAGGTCATGTGAAGGTCATATTTTCCGAGATCTTGTTTCGACACTATTGTTTTTCTTTTTTTTTTCAATGATTTTTTTCTTTGACCTACCTTCTGCGTCGGAAATGAATAGAGTATCAAATTCTGTGTACAAATGCATCGACTTTCATATATCCTAAATCTAACAGTTAACGAATTATTATCGAAATAATTTTCCATATGTACTTCCCATATTCAAGTTCAGCTTACAGATTGTAGGTACGCATTGAAAAGGATTTCGATAATGTCTCGTTAACTGTTAGATTCAGGACATATAAATATCAATACACTTGTACGCAGAATTTGATACTCTATCGATTCACGATACAAAAAATAGGTCATTCCATTTAAAAAGACCACTGTTAGTAAGATCTCGGAAAATATGATCTTGAGATGATCGTCACCCACGCACACCTATGTCCTCCTCCAAATACGATAACATTCTCTGTATACATTTCTTACTATCTGTATAAATAACAAAGTTATTAGGAGTGACAGAGTGAGATGGGACACGCTGTACATACATTTACACATTATACATGTTAGACATATGATAATAATAATAATAATAATAATAATAATAATAATAATAATAATAATAATAATAATAATAATAATGTAATACTGAATACTTCATAATGTAATGTATTATTATAATAATGCAATACTTAAAGTATGAGGTAACATATTTCCCATAAAAAGTTCATTACTTATAAGAATCCATATACAATTGCGCATGAAAGTTTCTAGCCAGTTACATTTTTTTGGTTTACATTTCAAAAGCAATGTCTAAAAGAATTTTCACTAATATTGGGTAAAAGGGTATCACAAATAAAGAGATACAATATACTGGAGATAAGCGCCGTTTATCATTGGATAAACAGATTTACAGAATTAGTAAACTAGCCTGTGTTAAAGATTCTGGCTACGTCATTTAACAAAAGAAATCTTATAATATAATAGAGGTAACATTTATTTTATTGTACATTATTGTTAGTATCTTGTAGCCATGCCTTTTGTACAGATGACAGCAGCATTGCGTCGTGGCGTGGAGTCGATTAATCTCGAAATAAGGTCTAAAGGAATTTTATTCCATTCTTTTTTAAAAACTGCGTATAATTCTGTCTTGTTTCGATGTGTAAATTTAATCACGCGTTGGTTCAGCTCCCCGTAAATGCTCAACTGGATTAATATCCGGGTATTAAGCAGGCCACATCAAAACTTTGATATTTTTGGAAAATAAGCACTGTTTAACCACCTTTGATGTGTCTTGTGGGTGGTTATCATGTTGAAAGACTCAGTTTTCCCCCATTTTTCTTTCTGCGTACTGTAGTAGATTCTTGTCTGAAATATCTCGGTAAAATTATACCGTCCATCTTTTCTTTAATTTCCATCCGTGGACCGACCCTATTATATTCCCTCCACCATATTTTACAGTTGACATTTTATATTTCACTTCATATCTTCTGCCAATCGTACGTCTTACATACTGTCTCCCATAATTTCCAAATAAATTAAATTTCGACTCGTCTGAAAAAGCGACATTCTTCCAATCCTCGATTGTCGAATGTAAATCTGATTTTTTTGCAATTAAAGGTTTCTTATACACATCAAAATTTCTTATTTTTGGTTTTTCGCCAATTAAACTGTTACCATCACATTCGTCCCGTTTTCCTGATTAAAATCAGAATTACTTGTGTAACAAATGTTATTCAGATTTCACATTTACTCTTAATTCTTAATTTTGCTTGTTACACAAATAATTATTATCGTAATTGTATCGTGTTGGTGTTATTTAAATTACAAAAAAGAGACCAATGTGATGGTAAAAGTCTCTTTGATGAAATCCCAATGTAAGAAGAAAATTCTTGAAAAAAGTTTTTGAAAAATTAGAAAAGTCTTTTCGACAACTACGAAAAGAATATTGTAGCATGACATAGTTGAGTCCCATAAAGGTTCCGAGCATGGATTCCGAACCCTAACCCTAATCCCCCCCAGGGGAATTGACTCGAATTGAGGGGAATGTAGTTACCCTTTCTTCGGCAGGACCGGATTAGTCACGTGACATTGTGACACATACATGACAGAGACGAAACTCGTCTCGTGACCGAGCCGTCCAGGAAACGTGGGGAATGGCGTTGTAGAAGGGGAAGGGTAGAGTGGGCGACAAGTCTTAATCTGGCGATACTGGGGGTTAGACAAAGAATCTGTAACCTAAGTAACGTGATTAATACGGATTTCAGTAATAGAACTCGTACGCCATGTTCCCAAATAATCCACGAATTTAAATAAATGAATATGACTATGTTGTTTCAATATTTTCTATATTTATATTCGGTTTTTGGTGAGAAATGGATACAAAATGGATACAAAATTTCGAAACTCTATTTTTTCAGAAAGTAAGGCGTCACATGAAAAAAAACTTATTCTATATTTTCGACTTATTTTCTGTAGAATCACCCCCTCCACATTTATACCATTTTGGGACACCGTGTAAACACGTGGAATAAAATAATTTACGAAACCTTAAAGTCGTTGTTTAAGGGCTGTTACGCACTGTCGACCAGTGGTCACCGGCGTCGCCCATGTTATGAAATTGTTACATTTACGCCTGGAGATGTTTCAGAATATGAAAAAAAGGAGTCTGTTTGATGATCTGTGTACGATACTGACAACCTTCGAAGACTCGCTGCATTTGGTTGCTGAGCTTGGTCGCCGAGTATGGTCGACAGTGCGCAACGGTTCTTAAAGGTCGATTGACTTGAGACTCAGGGTTCCTTTGAAACTTTTGTTCCTTACGACGAGTAATATACGATGCAGGGAAAGATTTTGACCGTGAAATTCAAGGACAAGGACAATTTCGCGGCTAGTTTCTATTTTAAAAGATCTCCACGTTATAGTGGTGTCGCGACATATAATTTTGATACACCCTGTACATTTATTACTGTTACTTTATATAATATTTATGTAACTTTGTTACTAGAGTGTAAAAGTAGATATAAATACTATTTTTAGCAACCGTCCAAAAATTAATCAATTTTGCTTTCATTTTATCAAAATGTTACCTATGGTTTCATACATCCGTATTTACATGATAGTAACCGGCCCCCGAGTGGGATTAACCCACTCTTTGTAGGCGTTACGAACCGTTATCTCGTTTTAGTATGATGGATTATAGTAACCTTCCTTAGTTAGCCGGGTTTAGGTTAAGGTTAGGCGTCAGGTAGAAACCCTTGTTCTAAGTAAAGGAAGGGAGGACATAAATCTCGGAAGCGCAATTCCACGAAAATTTAAAGGTAGTAAAGAATTATTTGTGATCCGGAAGTTCCGGGGGCATGAAAGATTTAAGATCATAAAATCCTTCCTCAAGGATCTTCACCTGTCCATGGTGTATTATCTCAATGTTCAGGTATGGAGGTTCAGGTAAATCCCTAAACTTAGGAGTGTTGCATAAAATCTCTTGTTGCTTAGCTTACTCTCAGTTCAGTTCTCTCTGAGCAACAGAGACTAAAGGTTCTAGCAGCTTGACAGCTATCGTAGTAGTCATTTATTCACACACACACAGTTTAAGGTTTCAAGTAATGTACGTTATGAATAATGTATATAAAATGTATGGTGGTGAGTGCTTCGTTAAATATCCGGAATTTTATTGAGTATTTGCTACATTATTATTGAAACCAACAATTTCTATATTACCTGACTGCATATGCTATGTAGAGTGAATAATTGTTCGTACTTTATAGACGTGTACACAGGACATAATGGTGGTGCAACAAATACGGCGAACAGTACGATAAAATCTCGGAAACCAAGAGGACAAAATGCTATTACCGATATAGTAGATCCGTCTACCGGTAAAAACATTAGCCACGAAATTTATAAAGATAATGAAACTATTCCGAGTGGTGAATCTAGCAATCGTGAAACTCCTCAGCCACAGGTGAGTTGTATTGCAATATTAATTTTTTAACAATTGACTACAAGAGTTTCATATTTATAATATTAAATTTGTTTCATAAAACAGCCCCCCCTTAAATTTCACTTTGAATTTGATAAATAAATAAGGTGAGAAATGTGCGTTTAATAATGTACTCTTCTAGTCAGTTGTTTATGTTATTAGTATCTGTGCCAAACAGCCATAGTTATTGTGATATTGCTATTTTTAATTGTTTGTTTTAGGATTTTCAAGATTCGATAATACCTGTAATTAATTAGCAAAAATATACATTTTGATTGCCATTTTCATATTCTGTTTTGATGTGTATAGACTGTTCTATTGTATGTTGTTGCTAACTAAAAGGGTAGTTTCAAACAACTTTTTTTTTAAGAGAATTACATTCAAACATTGCTCATTACATACTAATGTTTCTTGATTTTATAATACTATTATCACGAGAATATTGTCATAAATATTAGAAGCTATGGCTGGAGGGTAACAGACGCATATAATGTATTCAGCGTTTCTTTTATTTCTCCTAGTACATTTGGTTTCATTTCTCGTCCTATGATTTGAGTTTGGAGCCAGTTTTTAGTTGTCAAGCATAATCTTTATTCGATTGCTCTGTATCATTGTCTATCACGCAGAATTGGTGATTGTTACAGAACAATGACGCTGAGGTGCAAGCCGAGTTTGCGGCGCGGGTTGCGAAAACACTGACAAAAGTCGCGACCGATGAGTCTAGTTCCGACTCGACGGTACCGACTAGTAGTGTATCAAACACACCCATGCCACAGAACATAGCGCAAAGTTTACCAAGTTCTCAAACGAGTTCTAGTAATGATGCGAACAGTCAGTGTAGTACCAGTTCACCAACGCAAAATATACCTACCGTAACCGCGTTGTGTAGTCACTCGTCGTTAGGTACCACTAGTAACGTGGCTCAAGTAGACTCTAGTGCGGTGAAAAGAGAGTCTAAACCACTCCAAATTCCTGTCAAGGAATTTCAACCTCGTGGCGAAATGAAAAGTGTGGTCATTGAGGAGCCACCGCCGCCGGCTGCTCCACGTAATTTAAACAAGGATGATATTTCTGCGCAGCTATCCGCGATGACTGTTACTGAAGAGGAGGTGAAGAGTACGAGTGCTTCACCTACCGTCACACAGGTGTCGATTCCCCAAACGAACACACCAAGTACGAACGTTCCGGAGGTCCCAAAACCGTCCGCCACTGCCCCATGTGCTAACCCCCTTCCTGCCAGAGAGCCGTTCCCTAATTTATCCAGTAAGAATTCATCGAGTTCGCCGCCTAGAAGGAAATCTCAGATACACAGTCATAATCAACCCGCCGTCGCGACGGAGCTGCATGCGAGTGCCAAAGAACAAAAGGAAAAGAAAACGAGAGAGAAAAGTGTCAGTTCTAGAGGCGCTACTCCCACACCTGCTCACAACCAAACTGACCATCATCCGAAAGCCAATGGAGATGCAACTGTTGATAAGCTGGAGTCTGAACCTCCTCGAAGTGAAGCTCAACAACAAAAATCATCTGACGGTGAGTCCATCCAAAATTTTGTTCTCATTTTATTCTTGTATTGCTTCAATACATTTTCTATCAATTTATTTCATGGGATACATATATGCATACAATTCAGAAAACAGTTCTTATTAGGATTTCATTAAAATGATGAGTAATACAAAGAAAAGAAAAATTTTTTATATCGCATTATGGCAGTAGCCCATATGTTTGCTATGTATAAGACAACGCTATCATACACATTTTGCTTTTCCATCTACTGTCAATATGAATATTACAATTAATAAGGACTTACGCTGCATAAATTTCAAAAATACTTTTTCCATGTTATAAACCAGGAAGGTATAACTTTGTAAAAACTTGGATTTATATAATATTCTTAAGAAGAAAGATCAATTGTTTTTTGAATCTTTGAATACTTGCAATTTTTTTATTTTAATTTATTTTATAGTAAGAACCATATGCCTGTTTCCTATACCTAAGTGCTGGTTAAATATCTTAAATATATTATCCAGACTTATTGATTTAATTGATTTTGCACTGTTCTTCAAAATATAAATTACATTCTCTCTCTAATATCAACTATTTATTAAATATTTTATTGTTATCATGTTACTTGTATTGTAGTACTTCATCTTGAATTTATAAGTAACCTTGCTTATAAGAAATATGCGTATGTTCATAACTAATGTATGACTATCAATCTATACAAACTTTATTATTGTTCATTACATTTATTACGTTTATTACTCTGTTTCTGGAGAAATCGTATTCGAGTAGTACGAAAAAGATCAACTTGGTATAGGTTAGGATTTGAGTGTCGAGAATCAGATAGTTTCTATCCCCTTGCTCCGCGTCCACGTAGTTTGAACTTTGCTTTCACGATAGCTTTAAGAGTCGTCATTGTCTGTAATTCAGCATGTAAATAATCATGAGCTTCCAATTGAGTCGGTACACTTTTTTTGTATGTATCTGAAGAGTTCGCCTGTAGTTCTGAAATTGTTAGGTACAATGGCATGAACACTATATACAATCGCAAAGATGCCTTTATATAGACACGTGTGTACAGGCGCATAAGAGGTGATACATATCTTTAAGTTACGCACGTGCGAACAGCCGACACGAATATTTCGAACTATCCTTTTTCTATATATAATGTTTTGTATTCGTATACATAACGTCGTGTAATTGTATCGTTCGAATACTACTGACAGGGGTCGTCGGATATTTCTGTGGTGTCGCAATACGATTTGCTTTCATTCTAACCTCTCAGTTTCATACTTTCTGTTACAAGTCCTAAACGTCGGTCTCACGTCGCGAATTTTTTTTTTAAATTAAATAGTTTGTTCGTGATTTTCTGTTTTGAAATACATTAATTTACAAAAAGTGCAAAACAGAGGATATTTAACTTTTAACACGGAATCCACAAAAAGACGTTCAATATTTCTAAAAATAGTGTATAAAGCAATGGTTTTGAACAAAGATCATCATGCTACACTCACGTACTTGTATTATTAGCGCAGATACAAGCGCAACTGTTCAAAAAAGTGCAGAAAGAGTGTTTCGAATGTGTAACAATAATATTTAATTTAAAATGATTGAGTTTCGTTTTATATTTGATCGAACTATAAAATCTACCAGAGACAAAAGTGCATTGTGAATATTAACACGGGTGGAAATAACTAATCTTTAAATATCTTCAGAGAAAGTTATGAACAGTGCTTTACATCGAATCGGAAAAGTTATAGAAAACGTTAGAAACGTTTCGGATCAAATTTTTCTCGCGTACTCGTCAAAATGGGTAACAAAAAGAAGGGTAAGTTCATGATTATAGGACATAAGTCTTGTTCACGTTGAGTATTATTTTTCCAACATAGAAATAAGCTCGTCGTGTAAAATATACATTTTAAATATCTCCTTGGTCCAGGAATTTCAATCAGGGCAAATATTCGTATTTCAATGGTCCTGCAATAAAGTAGCATAGTAAAGTGGTAGTGGCATTCTTTTGTCGTTGTCGTTGTTGGCTGGGTAGTTCCGTAAAAATATTAAAAATATACCACAATACAGACATTTTGTAGTCTATCGGAATGTACGGTTTCAATGTGAACGGATCTTTCCGCAATGATTGAAACGCTGGGCACAGGAACTCCGAAAGGAGCTTCGTGCCAGACGGTGACATCATCGTATGAAAAGGCGCGAAACGTGCCGAAGATACACGAGCATTGACGATCGTGTAGCTGGAGGGAGGATCCCGGTTCCTTTCCTCATCGAACAACGAATTTCCTCCAGTAGCCAGCACGTGCTGTGCTAGCCGGGCGTATTTTTACTCCGTTTAGCCCATTTCCCTTTTCCTTTTATAATTTTTTTTAATCAAGAAACTGTATATTCATAATTATACATAACTACTATATTTAAATTAATACTTAAATACTTATTAGCTTTTAAATTTATATACACTACCACGTAACGAATACGCTTATTATATTGCGTCTTACTGCAGTCCGTTCCTATAAGACTTATATCTCACGATATTCCGAAGAATTTGTACATATATTTCTTATTTAATCGTAACGAGCGCCCTTTACACGCATCGTTTCCTTTTCTCTCTCTCTCCCTGTCTATACATATATACAAATTTTCAAATTTTTTTAAACGTTTACCACGCTAAACTTCCAAAGCTTGAAGAAAAAGCTTTAAGTTAAAGATTTTATTCCGCCACGTATTTTTTTTGTAAATTATTCTTACTGTGACATAAAGTGATCAAGCGGATGCAACGACAACGACCAAGGACGATCTTAATACGAAATGTATGTATAAAATTATTTTGTTCATTTTTGGAACTGCCTCGTTCCCAGCAGGCACGACTCCGGCATATCTACCGTTCGCAACGTGGTTCCGACATTTTGTATTCATAAGGTTTCATGAATCCGAAGTTCAGCTTGATATACTATAATATTCTAACATTGAAGTGAATGTTTACTAGCAATTATTTTTCCGTGGATTTTTCTTTGTAAATGCTTTCGAGTTAGTGCGATAAAGAAGCCGTACATAATGAACGAATTTCGAAGGTCGATATACGAGTGTGTTCAAATATGGCTGCCAAGAACGGGAGACTGCGTGTATGCATCATTTTGACGGAATTTTCTTATTCGGGGCTCGTAATGTGTGTCTAATCGAACGTTTCGGAGGTCTAATTAAATTGGAAAATTCAGTTATCGTAAAATTATCATCGTAACCTTGTGCATAAGGGTTAATACTATCCATCATGCTCTAACCACGTGTACACGGAATAATCCATTTTTAAAGTTATTTTCATCGAACGAACGAATTCTTGTTTCGTATAAATTATTTATTAATTATACGCCAGTGCTTATTTATATATTCCAAGTATTATTTTCCAATTTACGATAATTCTATATATTTCTGATACTCGTAAATATATTTAGCCATTTTGTGAACAGCCACGAAAAAGGAGTACTCCATATTTGATCATTGGTTCCTATGCGCGATAACTGAGAAGTTTTATCTTGCTCCGTTTACTCGTGTGTTTTGCAGATTTTGTACCTTTCATTTATTACTCGTGTTGGAGAAATATTTTCCTTGATGTTCCAAATTAAAAATAATTTATTTCAAGAATTTAAAGTCGATTAAAGTAACAAAATATAGAAACTGCGGGAATTCGTACAAGTTCTGTGTTTTTTAAATATATTTTTGGGAGTTCAAGTTTAAATAGGGTATTGAATCAAAGTATTTCTAATCAGATTATGAATAAATAGAAGCAGCGTAAGCAAAAAATTCGTCGGGTGTCCAGGGCATAATGAACACATGGCCATGAGGAAGATTCGGGTGGGCGTGTCGTCACTTCCTTACTTATGCTCTTTATTTTTGCTTAGTGTTTAGGGATCTAATCAATATTTTCCATATCTACAGTTTCATTTATACGGTACATTTACACCATGAAATAGCAAAAAAAAAAAAAACGTTGGATATATCTTATGAGCACGTGTTAAAAAAACTAATCGTTTAAATTTAGTGACGAAATTTATTACACGGTAATAGTATCGGAGAAATTATTTTTACATGTTAGAACTTCCGTGCACCTCCGAATGTGTGATTAATAGAGATCCAATTTGTCTAACAGTATTTTCCACGATTGTGGGCGCCATTGTGAAAAATCGGTGCCCGCAAACTTTGGTCATTAAAATGCGTGGGGTCACGGTCGCGCGTGTACGATGGACTACCACATGCATGGTTAGGATGTCTATTAGTGTCATTTCACAAGAGCACGCGTCGTGCGTGTGCAAAAAATATCTCAAGACTTTCGGCGTCAGTGGCAACCTTGAGCATTCACCAATCGAGTGAAAGGTTTTCATTGGTTAGAAAAATGGTCGTTCTAGGTTGCAGGTATTTTTCGTGCGTGGAAGTAATCTACGTATTGCAAGTACCATATGATTAAAATTTTCTTTCAGTTCATAAATTTATTAAATAACAACTGTCTTTTATCAAATAACGTCGATTCTAAAATTAATCATCTATTATTCTTTGGGAGATGGAAAGAGAAAGATGACCCTTAGTTTAAACTGGAGTGACTCTGTATTTATAAAAGTATCTACAGTAACTTTTTTTTTTATTTAATATGTGTATCATTGAATCAACGAATTATTTTATATATATATTTTGCAGGAAATTATATATATATTTGAGAAAGCGCTATAACTGCTTTCATATTTGAAGTAATTTTAACGCAGTATTTTATATATAAAACACGCTTTTATAATTTTAATTTATTGTATATTACCAATTTTATGACGGTAAAGCAGAGAAAATATTGCGTACAAGTTTAACGATCATTCAATGTACTTTTCAGATTGTTACCTCGACCTGCTTTTATAAAATCTTACTCAAGCTACTTTCATGCATCAAATTAACTGCTGTCTCATAGCATAGCGTACTTTGTTTTAGGAATTGCTCTGGAGAACACTATCTCAAATACCTTTCGAATGGTAACGTTTAAAAAGCATAATTTTCTTAACACAGTAGATACAATTAAAAATTTGAGAACTTTCTTTACTAAAATATACGTAGAATAAAAATGAAGATTTTGCTGAGTCTAGAAATAGTTGTGATACTTTGTTCAATTATTAAGCTGGTACTTATGATTTCAGATGCACGCGAGAAAGTAATGTTGAAGAAAATTGCGATAGAACATTTTTTCATTGGACATTATGTGAAATATTATTTTATTGTCGCAAATTTTCGAATTTTATATACGCATTTTTTCTCTCTCGAACGTATAGCTTCATTTTCTTGGTGTCGACCGAAATTATCCGCTCGGGCACATACGGACACGTTGCTCGCGATTATTCGAAAACTCACAGATTCTCCTGTTCGATATATTTCGTTAAGAGCTCGTGTCGGGTTGGGTTGTCAGGAAAGGCCCGACTGCGCATGCGCCGGAGCACAACCGGCGAACAGAACTAATTTAAGAAATCCTGTGTCGTGCCTGTTGGTTTGCACCAGTTCACAGGTTAAAATAGTTGCGCGAAAGTCGTAAGAGGAGCTTCCGAAGGAGGCCGTTTTTTCCCCGAAGTGTTCGGCCGACGTTTGACCGTTCCGAAAAGTTACGAGAAAAGTCCCTGTCGCTATACGAGACTCTCACTTCCGGGTCACTGTTCGCCGAGAATTCTCTACGATTTCGCGTGTCCGATTTTGTCTATTCCGCGGACTGCCTAGATAATAAAAAAGGGGGGTAAAAAAGAAAAAAAAACGTGAAAATGCCAACTTCATCTTTGTATGTTGCGAGCATGATTCTATCTACCCCGACTTTGGCAAGCTTTTGGCAGGTTTATAAATAAATACTGATTCAGTGCAGCAGCAGTAGTGTAGCGGCAACAGTACACATTCACATACACACATACGCACAAACACACACACACACACATACACGCACGCACACGCTCTCACATGGGCCATTGAAATTTGAGCCGCACAAAGAGTTTTGTGCCGCGAGAATGTGACTTGTTAATATGCGATATGTTTTTGATATGGAAAAAACAATCCCGAAACCATTGTTCGAACACGTGTAAATAACGCAGAGTGCGCGCAACACACCATCTCGAACACCGTGAAAATGGGCGACCGCAGAATTAATGGCAGCGCTCGTGTCAGCAGTAGCTCTCGATCGAGGAGTCGTAATCGACGAGGTTCCAGAGATCATGGTACACAATATGTAATTTGTAGTTTTCGAGACCGACTTGCACCGAACTAGAAACACACGTTGAAAGATCGACGAATCTCTTTTCAATTTTTCAATAATTGTCCCCTTTCAATTTCTTGCCACGAATTGATGCGTTCGACGATGTCAAGTAGATTCGATATCCGATGTCAGACCTCGTTGAAACACGCTAGAACATCTGGTCAGTTCGTGAGAAAATTAAGTACTATCTTATATAATACATTTTTTGCTTTTGTTCGTTGCAAACGGATCATTTTATCAATTATTTGAACGAGGAGCGTATCTAAGTAAACTGCAGGCACGAATATAAAAATGTATCGTTCGTGTGCCAAGAAAATGATTTTAATAGTATTTTCTGATCACGAGATAATTGGATTTCTGTGTCCTCACAGTCTGTAAATTCGTGTACACATCAATAAAAAAGTGAAATGTCGCAGCGAAGTGTGCTGCGAGATCTGTGACTATAATTATCCTTGGCTTCTAGCCGAAATGCTCACTTTTCTTTACAGCTTGCATCTCTCGGTAACGATATCGGCGCAATGATGATTTTGTACAAACGATTATGATTCATAACCATGCTGTGTTTGGTCGATCTTTTTTTTTTATTTATTTGCAGAAATCTCAGAAAATATGACGAACGCTTCGTTGGGTCATGTGTAAATTAATGTACACATTTTTTTTACAGGTAAAGCTATGCAGAAGCAAAAGAGTAACAAGAAACTCAAACCTCGTGAACTTAACCGCAAAGGAGCGGAGAAAGAAGGCACAGATATGGACGCTTTCGTGAACACTGTACCGCCAGCAAAGACCGACACGAAACCAGAAAGCAAGGAGTCTTTAACGGCGAAAGACAGTAACAAGGAAGCGAGCCGGGAGATAACGAAAGATGTCAAGGAGAAAGACAACTATGAATCAAAAAAAGAGAAGGAACTTGCTTCCATTCCTGCGAAGACAGAGAAACACGTAACGCCGCTGACGACCGAAATTCTGAAAGAGAGCGGACCTGTGCAATCACCTGTCATAGAAAAACTGCCAAGTAACGAGGAAACTGTGAAGGAACCCTCGCCGAAGCTCGAAGATAGTAACGAATCGAGTGTATGTAATATGCAAGCAAAACCAGTTCCTAACGACGTTGTTGATCATGCAAAAATGAAAGAAGAGTCTGACGTAGAAGCAATAGTAGCACAAAAGAATGAAGAAAATTCAAAGGTTTCGGCTATCCGGACGCCCAGCGAGGAAAAACTAGCAGGGCCTCCGGTAATAGAGAAACCAATTGAAAGCGAGCCACCCGCCCAGACGGACACACCTGTTACGAATCAGATAACCCTCAAATATAAATACAAGGATGGCCAATGGAGTCCCTTAAATAAAAGCGGCAAGAAGGTCTACGATCGAGACTTTTTGATTACATTGCAAAGTGATCCGAATAGCAAGATTAGACCCGCGAATTTGCCAGATCTAGATGTTGTTCTGAAAGATGGGGCAAAGGTAACAAACATTCATATTTCTGTATTAATTGCGCACATGTATTGTATATGATATTGCTAAACTAGAATTTTCAATCCTATAGTCACGGTCTGCTGGAGATATTCGACCATTTAACTCAAATCCTATCAGACACGATGCTCTGTTCCCTGGTTTCATAAAACCACAACTAAGTACCCGAATGGTAAGTTATTAAAGTTCCGGAGTGTAAGCTAAACTTATCTCCGAGTTTTGCTAAATGATGTTTATTACAAATGAAAGTAGTGGACTGAATTGCTTTGAGAGAACACTTACCCATCTGATACATTTGTTCTACCTTGTACCAGCTCGTTGTAAATGTTTCCATCTTAATGCAATGCGCTTGTCTTTATTTAGTTAGCAACGAATCGCAAGAGCCATTCAGGAAAATCATCTAAACCACAGAAAACAAATGTTATTCACATGTCGTTGTCCTTGAAAGAGGACGTAAAATTGAGAGAAACAGAAAATGCATGGAAACCGACAAGATTGAAGGCACCTGTTATCACCGAAGATGAAGCAAAAACTGAAGCTCTTTACAAGAGAGTTAGGAGTGTATTGAATAAACTTACACCACAAAAATTCAATACTTTAGTCGATCAAGTTCGTGCATTGAATATTGATACACCGGAACGTTTGCAAGGTGTTATCAATTTAGTATTTGAAAAGGTAAAATGAAGTAAACTCAAGATGTTTATTAAGGGTGGTTTTTTCACTTAATTCTTGTATTATTAATTGCATTCACAAACATGTGTTTTCTAGGCTGTTGATGAACCAAATTTCTCCGTCGCATATGCATTGATGTGCAAAGAACTTAGTATGATGGAGGTCTCTGGCAGCACTGACAAAAATGTGGAGAATCAGGAGTGTTCGTTGAGCTTCAAAAAACTCATTATCACTCGTTGTCAAAAGGAATACGAAAAACATTCGCTTAATGAAGAGGCAAGAAACACGAAGTTCAAACAAATTGAAGAATGTCCAGACCCCGTGAGTTTTTTTTAATGATAAGTTGAAGCTACTACAAATTTAATCACAGCATTTTCTACATTTCAATAATTATTTTTATTTAATAATAGGAGAAAAAGAAAGAGTTAATGACAGCTTTCGAGGAAGAGGAACGGCGGATACGTATAAAATCCGTAGGAAATATACGGTAATTAATTCATATTTCATACAAGCATTTACTTGTTTTGGGAAAATACGAAAATGTAATTTAATGTACTACACGTTTATCCTTTTATTTATAGTTTTATTGGAGAATTGTACAAACAAAGAATGCTAACCACTAAAATCATGCGTGCCTGTATAGAACAGTTGCTTGATCAAAGTGATGAAGACAGTCTTGAGTGCTTATGCAAATTGTTAACAACAATCGGAAAGGATCTAGAATCAAAAGGACGACTAGATGTAAGCTTATTATTTAGATATTATTTAGTAATAATTTCCAAAAAAAATTATTTTGTATAATTTTCCTTCTTTTTTAATTAGGTAATGCAAGATTATTTCAATAAAATGCAAGACATTGTTTCGCTGCGAGGAAACGGAAAAATTAGTTCTAGAATTCGTTTTATGCTGCAAGATGTCATAGATTTAAGAGCAAATAAATGGGTTCCAAGAAGAGTCGACAGCACTCCTAAAACAATAGATCAAATTCAAAAGGAAGCCGAGGACGAAAGACTAGATAGCCAATTGAGCAATACTCCTTTGAATACACCACGAAAAGATGAACGTCCTAGTGATAGAAAAAGGAGTCGTAAGTATTATCGACTTTTGTCATTTTATATTTCACTGTATGTTGTGTTTTAAATATAATTTTTCATGATGATTCTTGTACATTTTTGTCAGACTAGAGTTTCTGAAAATGTAGTGATTGTAGTACATTCTGATATATTAATTTAAGTTGGCATTCATATTTTCGTACAAATTGTTTTTTACTCGAGGAATAATGATATGGTTAATGCAGGTGGTGTTGGTCAAACTGATGATGCTGGTTGGAGTCAACCGGTTGTGAGGACAAGACAACCATATACTGTTGAAACTGCGAAACTTAAAAATAAACCTGTGAGTTACTTATGAAAGTTTTATTAGTCTGATTAATGTCTAACTTTTCTGAAAATTAAATACTAAGTAATAATTGATTTTTTAGCCCCCGATAGATGACATGCAGTTAGGTACCAGAAATATGTACATGTGGAAAACGCCTTCAAATTGTGGATTAAAGGCAATAAATTCAAACAAATTCGCATGCTTACAAAATATGCCTACCTTAGATCAAGAGAAACGAATGATGTCTCCGCAACTTTCTGGGTAAATATTCTTTTTTTTATATCTCTTTTAATTTTTATTATTATGTGTTCAGTAGGACGAACGTGATGAAATTATGTTGCTAGGCTAGAGTTTCTGACATCTTCTTATCTATCTTCCATGATCATACATATGCATCTGACATTTAAAAACATCAACGTCTGTACGTACAAAGTAATTGACATTTTTAATTAATCTTTTTCTTGGTTAATTTCAGATCGAGATCTACTGGTCCCAGAGAGTATGGACGTGACTACAAATCTTCCTATGGTGCGTGTAATTCAAATGATTGTATACTGAATTCTAATCTCATAAAGTATATAATACAATGATGTGAAATTTTTCATTTTTGAAAAGCATAGCTTAATGTTGGTTGCCAAAAGGATTCTGATGTTTTTATGTACTAAATTATTCTCCGTTCAGGTCGTTTGTATGATTTAAAAATAAAAAGATTGTGCGATTTTAATGTTACAGATGGTAGGAGTTCACGAAATGGTAGTCATCAGTTGAGCAGTTCGTCAAGTAGAGACAGTTCGTTGTTAGATAGTTCACAAAGTCAAAGCGTCTCTTTGCCACCATCGGTTAAATCCTCGCAATCTACCTCTAGTAGTCATAAACCTCCACTATCGGAAGAAGAATTCATGAAAGCTTTTAACGAACTGATGACGAATTATCTTAAAAATACTGTAATGGAAGTAAGTTTCTGTCAAGTTTCCTTCATGTTTTGCTTTTTACAAACATTTCACCTTTTTTTAAACAGTTACTTAGTTTATAAATTAATTTTATCATTGAACGTGTTAAAAAATATTAGCACACTCCTTAGATCCATCTCTGCTATTTCCTAGGTGATGCTTGAGTCATTGGTGTGCTATATTACGTAATACCTTCTTTTTGGTCTTTCGAAACAATGCTATAAATCAGCTTAAATGCTACATTTATATGAATCATTGTTTTTGTGACCAACGAGAGGACATATTTCTTCACAAAATTTGCGGAGTTTACACTGATTAATAGACTGCGGATCTTTATGCAAAATAAACATTTTCTTTGTCAATTGTAAGGCACAGGAGCCAAATGCAAATTTCTTCTTTTCTTTTAAAAATTTGATAAGTTTCAGAATAATGTATCAACATCCTTAAATTGTTTTATCTTTCGGTTGTTTTTTCATAAATATGTTCATTTTTTCCATAAATATATACAATCCGCAGTCTACTTATTAATTATGTGTTTAAATATCCTGTGTTTCATGACACTTATTTTTAACTTACAGACCGTTGGGTTGGCTATTCAACAAAAGTTCGATAATGCGTTATCTAAATTCGTACGTGAAATGATCAACTTCGTCCTGGAAAAGTCGCCGGTCGACAGAGAACGCATCTCGTATTTGATAACGTATTTAGTTTCAAAAAAATTTTTGTCGTTGCAACACGTTATAAATGGGTAAGTTGTGTTTGTTGAAAAGTGACTTTCCTAATGTTTCCTTTTCCTTTTTATTATAATTAACACATTATATGCGTACTATTTCTGATGATTTGATTGGGAACTGATTTCCAAAAATCTCCGTAATTATTTGCAAATCTCCCCATGAACCGTTCCTTCAATAACATTATACTACAAAATGCTATTTTATGCAAATAGAGATTCACATTTGAATATAGTAATACATGTCCTGCATACACTGTGTTAAAAAATATATGATGAGACTTTTATGCAGAGGAAGTTGTGCTGAATGTTATATATTAAGCCAAAAGGATACTGAACAAAATCATGTTGCAAATAATTTGAGAATACTTTTTTCCAGATATAATAAAATGTAATTAATTTCTAGGTTCATAGAAATATTGGAGTTAGTCGATGACTTATTGCTGGATATACCGATGATGTTTTTATATTTGGCAGAGATATTATGTAAGTGTATACAAATAAAATATTGTCTAAATTACGTATTTGAGAAAAATTTATCATACGACATGATGAACATTTTTTACCATAGGGTATTTCCATGCGGGTTTTTTTGCTCAACAGGCCTGAAATTAGACATTCAAAATTGCCTTCATGGTATTTTTATACATATCTGTTAATCTTTAATATTTTTTTTTATAGTGGATCCGATAAAAGACGAAGTACTACCCCTACAAGAACTAAGACCTATATTTGATAATTTAAGAAGTCGAGGATATGTAGGCAAATTTCTTGGAGAAGTGTTATCCAAACTACGCGAAAATAAAGGACCCAAATGGGTCGCAGATAAATGGGACCAAAGTGAACTTCAGTTGAGCAATATACTAGACACGAAGCTTGAAGAAGTTGATAAAATTATTGAAGACTATGTAAGATCACATTATTATTTATTAAAAATGCACCGTTTGAGAAAACAAACGAATAAAACTATATTCATTGTCATATTCCTCAGAACTTGGATTTCTGCACTGGTGATTATAATAGTGCCAAAGGCTCAAGTAGTAATCAGCCCACGTTACAACAAATTCACAATGAACTTAGAAGACTCATGAAAGAAAGTAGTTTCGATGAAATTTGTGATTGGATAATTGTAAGTATATCCGATACAATTATTTACACTTTATCGTGAATAACATCTGCTGAACTTGTTTATTTATCATCCATAGGTAAATGTAGATAATCGAGTCAAGGAGCCTGAATTTATTCGAGTATTAACGACTGCCATTTTAGAGACGTCGATGGGTACGAATCTATTGCTGTATTACGTGCTGTGTTACCTGTTTTTCTCGAGTACTTCAATTGTTAAATTTTTCTTTATTCTATTTTCAGAACCAGTCAATAACAAATGGCATTTGAAAACAGAACTTTTTATTAATTTGCAACAATTAATTCGTCGATTCGTCGATGCAAATGAATCCTTAGAATTGCAATGTCTCTATGCAATTCAATTCCATTTGCACAAACTACAATATCCATCCGGTAAGTTGTGAGAAAGTATATTAAAAAACAAATATATGAATTATTATAATTGGATAAATTGTATTTAAACTTTTTCGTAATTTCTAGGTATTTTGTTTAATATAATGACAAGTTTGTCTGACTATAATATAATTTCGAGCGACGCGTTCCTGACGTGGAAAAAGAGTCCTGAACCAGCACAGCGCGAGTGGCATGGTGTAGCTACAATGGCGTTGACGTCCTTTTTCACTGGCTTACAAGAAGCTGACGATGCTTCCAGTGTAGAAGATTTATCAACCGGCGTGAACCAAGATCGTTGTTGACGATACAGTGATCGGGCGTATTATCGTCTGTTAAAAAGACTTAAATATACGTTCCCCCGTTAAAATGATACGCGAAGTGAGATCAAATTGCAGTTTTTTTTTTTAAGAAAAACGTGGTATATATTGAAGAAAAACAATGGAGTGATAGTAGTGCGTGGGTGTATGTAATATAGTCTAGAACTTCGAAGAACAAGAAGTGAAAGATAATAAAAAGGAGGATGTCATATAAAAAAAAACGGACACACAATGGCTGAGACCGCTATACATAAAGATTAATTATTAATTATGATACAAAAGTAAATGCAAGATAATTATATATAATTCATTGAAATGGTTTAAAGTTTAAATAAAGCAAAAAAAAAAACAACTTGAGAACGTTATCGTATTTCTTATACGTCTTGCGAGAGACGCGTCACTGCAGCTTGTGAATATCGCCCGAATAAATCCGAATCTTCTGATTTTTCTTTTACGCTTGAGTATTGGAAGATCAAGAACGCTTTGAATATTTCCACCTAGCGATACCCGTGAAGCGACTGAAGCATGTTTGCTGTATGGCTTAGATAAAACGAATTGCAGATCGCAGGTGTGTATAAGTAGGTCAATTTTAAGTAAATTAAATTTGAAAAAGTAAGCAGAAGGAAACTATTGATAACCAAGTCTGATAAAAAGGCGATGGTTCTTCCTATTATTCTAACGATTATAAACAGAATTACTAATTTATATCTTTGCGAACTTACAATGTATTCTACTGTAAGAAAAGGTAAAAAAAACACGTTCGTAAACTAAGAAAAGAAAGAATGAGAGTGAAAAGTGTAACATAACATTACGAAACATAGGGTTCGTAGTGTAGATTATGTTGAGACTAGGAAACGGAAGGATACAAATGGTGTGCATATTAAGGCGCTACTATTTTTTAACACTAGTTATTTATAATCATTGAGAGAACAGATTATAGTGCGTGGGATGGAATGTCTGCATGTAATTCAGGTGGCAGGTGCCGTAGCAAATTGTATAAAATTGTTATACTAATTTAAAATACAGTGTGAAAAATACAATTTCCTTTGAATATACTATTATACATACGAAAAGGAAATAGGTAAACTCGAGTGCAGTTATATAACGAAAGATTATTTTTATTTAATTCTAGGAAACAATTTTACATTGTTTTTGTCTAATGTTTCTCATGTTATTAAATATACTCTCCTTATTTAAGAAACTGTAATTATTGATTGATACCGAGAACATGGAATATACTCGGTTACTTTAAAAAAAGTGTAGGTACTTTTCATTTAGTCCTTCATGAGTACTAGATTTAATAGCCAAGGTTTTTCGCTCTTCATAATTTTTATGAACTGCGTGTTGCTGAAGGGATATAAAGTTTCTGAATATTCTATTCGATGTCTGTTACATGCATATGCATACCCATTTGCATATGTGTACATGTTACCCCTTAATTATTTATAGAAAAAAATCATACTTCTTTTTCATAAAGTTATAGTTCGATACTTCCTTTATAATATGTAGCAATTTCATTGTAGCTTGTTCTCAAAAGTCTCTTTATTTTCTCTCCCGTGTTCGTATATTGCTTCCAAATATTATCGACGAGATCATGAAATAATTTTTTAAATATTAGAAAATTAAACCCACTGGGCGATTTATTTTCCTAATTACAATCAATTCTGTCACTGAAATTTGGAGAATAAAAAATCTGCATATTGTTTTTCGAGCAAAACGAAGAACGAAAAGAGACACGAAAAAACGTAAAGGGAGACTGATGGAAAAAGAAGGAAAAGTATGTTGCTTCTGATTTTTTCACACTGTAAAAATAACGTAAACATGACGAAAAAAAGTATGCGAATAATACATCTTTCAGATTCGTCTCCTTGAAGGATTGTATTCTACTACCACATTGTGGAATGTATCGTTCGATGAGATGAAACGCGAGACGTGCTCGAAAAGCACGAAATAAATAAAATAATAATTTATACATATGATTAAACTGAACGAAAAAAAAGATATTGTTGGAAACATGTGGATAAATGATTTGCAAGTAAAAAAGATTAGCACTGTAAATATTTACTAAATAAATATTGTAAGTGGAAATTGGACAGATCGCAGAAATAAAAGGCAATGGCCGCGCTGTCGCGAAATTGTTGCACGTGCATGCGGCGTTAACGTGCCGACAATTTACGTATGGACACGCACGTATATTAACTGTTTATACATATATCTGCGTGTACTTACGTTTACCTTAATATACATATACATACTATAAATAAAATATCACTAAAAAAAGACTCCAGAACACGATACACAGATACACGTAAACTTCTATGATAAATCATATCTATACGAAAAAAAAAAAAAATAAAAAAGAACTCCATGTCAAACTGTTGTTGATTATTTTCTCGAATATAAGCCTGTCTAGATGCATCGATCGCAACGCCGAAGATGAAGTATTCACTGAACTAAGTAATCTGTATATTTTTTTGTAACACCATTCGTATATTGTCTTCATAACCGTAAAAGTTACATCTATAATAATAATGAACGAATTATAAGCATACGATTTTGAATGAAGTTAATTAAACTGAATAAAAGTAACATTAATATCTGATGCACTTGAAATTCGAAGATTGTAGATAATGTATACTTGACAGGATGTAATGAGCTGCAACATACCGTTAAGATGCAATAATTATAATCGTATTGTATAACATGAATACGCATTTTCAAAACACTAGATATGCGTAATATCCTATATTGTATATTTATTACAATGTAGTTATTTTATATGTATGTAATATAACTGAAATTATTTATAACAAACTAATAAGGCTTCTGATGTACATCCACCAAAATGTTAGTAAACTTTCTCCACATTTTTTTAAATAACCGTTAATTTTTTTTATCGATGAATAATAAATGCAAACGTTTCATTAAATACAATTTTCATGCATATAAAGAAGGGTAAATAATTGTTTGTGATTAATATAATATTCACTATTGTGCTTATGTTTCGTTAAATATTTTCTATATTTTCAGTTTCTCTATACAGTTATAATAATAATTATATGTTTACAATAGTTCTGATGTCTATAATATCATATATCAAGCAAATAAATATCTCTTTGCAATTTTTTTCATTCACTAATTCTCAGCATAAAATCAGAGAAATTGGTTATTGTAAGTCGGACGATCTTCTAAAGTGCGCAGATGTTGTAAATGGACCCTCATCAGCAAATCCAGCAATTTCTTGAGGAACAATTGCGTATTCCTCTATGCTAGTACATGGTCTGCACATACATTCCAGAGGTGCTTTGGTAATTACCTGTAAAAACATTCGCAAAAAACACATTTTTCATACCACTTATGATTTCAAATTCCACAAAAAAAAACAAGTAAATCTTACTTTGCACGTTTTAAATTATTCGATATAACAGAGATAAAATCAACAATTTAATAAAATATAATACAAATGAACTGCGTAAGATAATCTACTTTAAACCGCGCGCAATATTAATTTTTTATGCGCTTCCTACTGGTCGGTTAGACGAAAACAATATGGCTGTGGAAAACTCGTGGTGTCAGAAGCTTTGCTCCTGATTTTATTGTTCAAGTGATTAACCTGACAACGTGTTATTCAATTTTCACATATACTCTAAATCTTCAGGGTTCTGTGATTCAGTTGAGACAATATCTTAACCTTTCGGAATTTTTTTTCGCCTGGTTTAGCCCTTGGACAAAACAGGGATACACTAGCCTCCCTTTCGCCGCTTTCTTGACAACACATGCAGCTCCTCTCCATTTGCCAAATTTTTGATCCAGACACCTGTAGAAACAGGTATTAACCAAATCGATTTTTATGCGTGATAATTTTCCAAAATTTATTTAAGATACACTAAGATATGGTTACGCAAATTTATGATAGTATTTAACAACTATTAATGAAAAAACTATTTCTCAAGATCATATTTTTAACAATAATAAATAATGTAAATAAAAAATACTTACGAAACACTATATAAATTTCAACGAATTATTTGTATGTCACTATTATATAGATTATATGTTTCATGTATTTCATATAAAATAGCAGTGTAAAGCAGTATTTAACAAATGTATGATATGACTTTAATATAAACATATATATTTATTTTAGATCAGTGGTTAACTTAATTACAGAAAAGAAAAGAAATGTTCTCCTAAACATTGTTTCTTATTATGTTTTACCTGCAGGTAGCTGCTACAGCGTCCTTTGCATGCATAGCTGGGAATGGGTTTTGGTACACATCCTGGATATTGTAAAAAGTGAATGACTGGTGTTGCCTGACATTCATCAACGATTCCCTTTGTAGTTCCAAACAGAAGGCATATCAAGAAACCAACTGCCACTGCATTCGTAAGTAATAGAAACAAAAACAAATTACGTTTATATGCACAAGATTTAGCTAACGTATATTCTGTGTGTATTCGTATAAATACATCAAGGGAATTCTAATAATTTCAAACTTCTTAATTATCATTTTACTTCTACTATTGTATTTAATCAAATACACGTCATAATTCCGATGGAGTATATTGCAAGGACAACGCACAAACCAAACAATATATAATATTTAATCTATACACGTGCAATTTGAACTAAAATGCAATATTGTTCGCTTTATAGGAGTCTTGACGGCGTACTATTCATTTACCAGTGTGATTTAGGAACATAGTTATAGCACGATACATTTCCTTCTGAATCTAGTACTTTACTGAGCTTGTAGACTTCTTGTTATACCCTTTTATACCCTGTAGGTGGCCACATTTTCTCCCTTCCCTTCACATGCTTATGTTAACTGCAGTAGGGAAGAAAATACGTATATAAAAGTATATAACACTTATTTCTAAGACTATCTCTTTTCTTAAATAGCAAGTAAATAATTGTTTAAGTTAATTTTTTCTGATCAAGGTAAACGTAAGTAGTTCTAATGTCTTATTTTAATTAACACACATATGAAAAGTAAATTGTTCTAAAAACAATACATTAGAAGAAGTTCATTTCAAGGGTTTAGATATCTTGAAGTATTAATAACAAGTTTAAAAGTTTAAAGATTTATAGAAAAGTAGCAATGCATTGAAAGTTAACATATTATGGATGCATTTCTCAATACATTTAAATTTAAAGAGAAAAATGTTGGTAATATAATTTATGAAACTGATATTGGCTATTATTGTTATTCAAATTATTGATTACTGCTTAGAGGAATAGTATGTTTTGAATGAGAATATAAAAACACAAATTGATAAATAATATTAAAGTAATAAGTAAGAATATTGAGATGATTCAATGGTTTAAGCAATAAGAATAATTCAGAATACATATATATCATATTAGCAATTGATGAATTTATAGTTTCTATTTTGAAGTTTTTCTGTCAGCAAAATAAGCATTACATCGACCCTTTATCAGTGAAGATAGTATTAAATTCGTTTTATATAAAATTATTATAGTTATCATATTATTTGTTAGTTAATCTCTTGAAATATATGATGATACACGCATTTTACTTTTTAATCAAGGTAATTAAGTCACTTATTTTTTAATAACTTTGTTTACTCGTTTATATCAATTATTGGACAATCGAATGTTAACGATATTAACACAGAAATATACTATCTTCAAGAATGTAGTAAAATTTTCAATATATTAAATTTGTAAAATATGTTAAAACCCTATTTTAAATTTTAAATAATTTATATATTTTGAAATTTGTAAGTCATTAATTGATTATAGGATTATTAATTAAATATTTAAATAATGTATAACTATTTTTAATGCATAATTTACTCAATTCTAACTTTAAAAACTTTTACAATGCTCGATGTAGTTGTAAAATTTAAAGTTAGTTTTATTCATGAGTAAAACAAAAATCTCAAGGAAGAGGGAAATAATTTATTACAAGTTTGTTATGTAATTTTCATTTTATTTTGAAGAATATAATTCTGATTACATAATTTCAAGGTATAATTCACAATATTATTTATTTACATTTTCATCACATTTATCGAGATATATCGCCGCATTTTGTACATTTACAGTCTGCTGGCTCCCGTATTTTGATTTCCATTACTCTATCTTCTTCATTTAATAATTTTATGCCGTCTGCATCATAACAGTGGTGTAATGTAATTAGTCTCTCCTTTAAGTAACTTTCCCGACAACAATAACATTCCTATTAAGAAAAAAAAGGATTATTCCGTTTTTATTTATAACATTATAAGTTCTTGCTTACTGCATCCCCATACTTACTTTTGAAAAACCTGTAGTACTTGCAACACTGGGTTGCACTTGTGAATTACAAAACCCTTCACATTTTGTGACAGGTATATCGCCGCTGCATGTTCTCTTTAAACGTCCTACTTCATCGTATTCATCTGAAAAAAAAGAAAAAATTTCTTGGAGCCGTTTATTTTTTAAGTTAAATACTATAAAATGTATTTCAACAAAAAAAAACCTTTTGTAATATGTACTTCTGACTGCAATGTTTCACAACTTTCATCATCTATCATTTGAGAAATGGCGCTACTAGTGAATACAAATACAGTCGATAACAAAACCATTGAGAATTTAACCATCTTATCTGCTCTGTTTAATTGTTGTTTGCTTCTGTGTTAGACTTTTTTTCAATGTGATACAGGTGTGGTCAAAGAACTTGACTGAAATGAAAGCACGGAAAATCAAACAGATGCTTTTATAGGTAGCTTTCCCTCCAACATACAATGACTAGGGGTGGCTGAACTCCTGCTAGGATATAATAGCATAGCAGAAACAGGATACTTTCCCCTGCTTTTACACTGTATGGCATTAGATTTTTTCCATCTTGGGGGCATTACTTTTTCAGTATTTTGCATCATGAATCTAATGGGTTTTTTATGTCTCAGTGCACAGTGGGTGATCGTATCAAAGAAACATGACTAATGTTACTTAGATCCTTAGCCTTTTGTACCTTATATATGGTTTCTTACGAGGTTGTTACAATAAGTGATGCAGGTAAAAATATAGAGACATATTTAGTGTATTTCTTTTATTGTTTATACTCTTTCCTTTGAAGATATCACCACTTCTATTTAGTGATCGTTTCTTGTATCTCCAGGACAATTGTTTATTAAATCATTTTCATTGTCGAATGCTACTCCACACCAAATGCAGTAGAAATGCTTTTTCCTTAAATATTTAGTAAGAATTTCTAGTTTCTCATTAATTTGGTAAGACGACTCTTCTTCTTCTTCTTCTTTTTCTTCTTCTTCGCTTTCTGAATCTGTGCTCTTTTCAGTTTCTTGAGGTAACCAAAACCATAGTTCCTTAGGCTTTTCTATATTTAGTTCTGTATCCAATTGTTCACAAATCTTTTGGCTTTTATAAAGATCTGCTTTGGACAATTGTTCTGCTCTCTTTTGAGCAATTCTACCACGAAAGTCCTTCATAGATTTATTGTCCAGTTTACTGTTATCTGCACTACTTTTACTTTCTGTTTGTTTTCTCTTGATACCTTTTCCTAAACCGTGTCTATCTAGTTTGACTTCAACACCAATGGGTTCAGTCATTCCTGATTCAGTTTTGCCTATCCCTTGACCAGGCTTATATCCCATCTTCATAAGTAATTCAAAGCCTGAAGTTGTACGAAGATATAAAATCATTCAAGTGATAAACAAAGTGTAACAACATGTATACGAATATGAAAACAAACCTTTATTGCTGCTAGCAATAGCAGAAGATAGACCTGCTTCTCTTTTTTCTTGTTCCATATATTTTACAGAATGTTTTTCTTTCATTTTTGCCTCAATTTCAACTTTCTTTTTTAGTAGATCAAGTTTTCTTTTGTCTGCATGTCTATATAGAAGACTTGATGTACTAGATTTGTCTGTACCTTGCAAAAATTTATCTGACATGTAGTCATCGTCATCTGACATTTTACTTGAATTTTTTTTTTTTTTACTTCTGTTGAAATTGTCGTTGCGATAAATGTTATCAAAAGTCACGAGATGTAAGTATCTGTACAATTAAAAATATTATAATGCAATATGCAATATTATAATGCATTTATCAGAGATATATTAATTGAGTGGCTGTATACTTACACGTAAAGAGCAACATAATTTAAAAAAGAATTATAGGAAATATAAAACAAAATTATTCTATATAAAATTATTCTTTAAAATTGTAACTTGTGTGTGTGCAAACTACGTTCCAAACAGTGCAATTTACGATACTGTAGACTTTGAGGTTATTCTCGACGTTACCATATATATAGTAAGTCGCTCAAAAAACATTGACCTTCATATGTTTTTACATAAGAACGCTTCTTATAATATGTATTCGAAAGGTTTGTCGAAGTTTTACTTTAACTCCGATTATATATATATATATATATATATATAATATAATGAAACATAACATCGATGTATACTTATTCTAAGTATCACTCGAAGTAAACAATTAATATTACATTTGTGTAATTAAATACGAGCCAACTAAGAATTGGTTAAATTATAAACAATCGTTAAATTTTATTGAGATATGCGGCCATTAAGTTTCATTGCAGAAAAATTTCACATATGACAACGAACAGTTAAACTCTGTTGTATTGAACTCGCTTCACTTCGCCGATTAAATATTCAATAGCGTGTCTATTCTAACGTTATATCAGTTTATGAAAGCCCATTCCTATTGCACTTGTATTTATGAGCTGAAAATAGCCAAGTGTTAATTTTATCTATAAATCGTATTTACTTTTATTGAGCAAGATTTAACCGTTAATAATATTAAAAGTATAATAAATACATGTTGTATAAAGTTGTTTTCACTCTGTGTCTTGGGTGTAGGGTAACTTCTGAGAGACAGCTTTTTTTATATCAACATTATTATACTCTTTTGCAAATTATCTGAGTTCACTGACGCGATAAACAATGTCCATTAATATCTACGAGGAAACGAATGTTTCTATAGCGTATACATTTAATTTTATAGAGGAAATAAAAAATAAAAATTTAAAAATGCGTTTTATAAAAAAAAATTGTTGTGTAAATATGTAAATATTGTAGTAAACATTCTTTATAAATATAATCATTCCTCTATACAATCGTAAGTATATAACCTCTATAGAATTGAATAAAACGAATAAAATGTTGTATTTCATTATTCTCTTTCATTATATTATTATTTTTAGTGAATATATTCTTGTTTGTGATCTCAAATTTTCGGTTTTGCTTTTCTTTTTTATTCATTACCATTGCAATACTGTTGTTCTGCTTCGCGTAAAAAAAAATTGTAGTTTTTACTTTCAAGCTATTTTTAATAGTACTCTTGTCATTTGAAGAGACAGTTTTCGATACATTATTTCTTTTTATATCCCAGTATTCGATATGATGTAGCACGCTCAAGCATACCTACGTTTGAATTTGCTACACCGTTGTGTTCATATAGATGACTATACTGCCGCCGGTCGATAAACAGCGAAACGCGGAACTGAAGAGCATTGAGTTACAGGAACGTGGACCACTTGTGTCTCGGTACAGTAATGCAGTAGTTCGAGAACAATATTTTTGGTCTTGATCTGTTCAGTTGATTGCAACATTGCTCAGTTAATCGTGTTCGGGTGTTGTTGATCATGGCGTTGAGTGTATTATGATTTTCGAATGAACCTCTTCGAACGTACAATTGAAGACTTTAAAGTGCAAGGGAACTGGTGCGAAGGACGAAAGTGTGAAAGCGTACGCTTACCGCTACTTGCGCAGAGAAACATATCTTTTCGCTGTTCTTAAAACGTACGGAAGATTCATTCTCATTACATTTCGAGGATAAACCAGAGCCAACGGATTTTGGAACCGAGTCGAGCCACATGTTTGCGAGCTGATAAATTTGCGAATACAGTGTGACTGTATTATTTGTTACGAGTAGATTTATGACAAGTAGTAAAAGGAACATTAGAAGACCGTTGGAGTAGCAACAGAATTTTTTTTCTGTCGCGGAAACATGTGAACTCGTATGTCACGCCTATTCCCGACGTATCTTACGCTTCGAACAACCTTCGAATTCCCTGATCGGGTGTACACAACAAACAGTACCTTGATAAACTAACACGACATCGCACACATTCAATGACGGTAAACGAGTGACTTTCGAGTTTCAAACTGACTCTTCATTTTTGTGTAGTAATAGTTTTCCCACATCGGCTATGGTTGTAGCCAGTGGTGGATGGTTACAAAATGCCAATTTTCCTGCCAGTCAGAATATAAACGCTACGCAGAACAATAAAATGACAGCCAAAGGTGTCTTGATCTGTCGAGAGAATTCCCATCATTTTCAAGAGCGTACACTGACATTGGAGCAACCTGTTAAAATCGGTCGTTCCGTAGCAAGAGCCACTGCTGCACCCGATAACGCAATCTTTGATTGTAAAGTATTATCTAGAAATCATGCACTGTTGTGGTATACTAGTGGGAAGTTTTATTTGCAAGATACGCGCAGCAGTAATGGTACGTTTGTTAATAATCAAAGACTCAGCGCTGCCGGTTTGGAATCGGCACCTAAAGAAGTACATTCGGGTGATATAGTGCAATTTGGAGTGGATGTGATGGAAAATGCAAGAAAGTTCAAACATGGGTGTATAGTTGCAACACTAAAATTATATTTGCCTGATGAGAAGGAGGCTAGTGTTAGTACATCAGTTATGTCGACGATTAATAATGTTTCCCTTGAGGATCTATATAAGTTGAACCAGGTAATGCAAGAAATCTCAAGACGAGAGAAAGCGCTTCAATCTAAGTTAGTATATCTTCAACAACTTGTGGCAAATACTCGAAAAGTAGCTAATCAGTCGTGGCAAGCATTGATAGCGGAAGATCGACTATTGTCTTGGGTGGAAACCATTGAAAGCCAACTGAGCGTGTATTCTAAGAATTATACGGAAGATGAAATTAGAAACGAGTTAGTAAAGCTTCTGGAGGAAAAAGCACAATACCAAAATACAGCGAAGGAAGAATTACAGAAAATATTACAAGAGAAACTAGAAATATCTCATAGGTTAACTCAGTTACAGGAACGTTTAAACGAAACAGAGGAGGAGTGTCAAAGTCTTCATAATGTAGGAAAGCATACTCAAACTGAACTCCAGGTGCTTAGTAGAAAATACACAGACACGCAAAAGAAACTTCAGGAAACTACAAGTAAATTGAACGAGACCGAAGAGAAAATGAAGGTTATGGTTCAAAAAGTAGAACAGGAGAAGCAGGACCTTCTAAAAAGACTCGAAGATCAATCTAGAATTGAGAAGAATTTACAAGCAAGGTTATGTAATTCCAGATTAGATTCTGTTAATATTTATAAACAGATCACTGCCCTCAGAAATTATATGCAGGTTTTGCAAGATATGAATACAAAAATAGTTTCAGATGACAATTTGGAGTCGAAGGATGAAGAAAATCCAATTGAAGCCATTAACATTATTCTTAATAAACTGAATTCTATACACGCGGATAACATGGACATTGATACGGAATCTAGTTTATGTGCTTTGAAAGATGAACAGGATAATCAAATTAATTCACAGGATATCGATACGAATCAACTAAAAAATTCTGATATATCTTTCACGAAAGAACAATTGGATGATTCATTATCTAACGATGACAATGTAACAGAATACATTTTACCACCACCGTCTCGAAAAACATTGGTTAATGGAAATGTAAATATAGACAATACAGACATGAACTCAGAATCTGATACCAATTCGGATGCAACGGACGATGCATGCAGTATTACCAGCGACGATACAAGCGAGAAGTCTGTTATAGAATTAAAAAGAGAAGAACCTATTTATGTAGTAGCAGAAGAAATCTTTGTACCTTATAAAACAGAAGTTCGATTTGCTTCCGAAGAAAATAGTAATCAATTGGAGGCTCCTCGTCAACTTCAGATTGTATTGAAGACAAAGGAAAGTGGAGAACAAGAAATTGATGTTGAAAGTACGATTAGTAAATCTTCTAACGAGTCTGTTCCGATAGAAGTTAATCAACATATGAAGAAGGATGAAGGAGACAAAGACAGTACTGAATTAAATGTAGAATGCGATGGAGAACATTTAGAAGGGGATTATGTCAAAACATTGAAACCAATGTCTAAAAGCGATACACAGCAAACTTTATATACAAGAGACTACATACTTCAAGCCTTAATTAGTTCTTTGGATTCTTTAAAACTAGAAGATAATTTAGAGTCACAGCAAGCAGTTAAAATGGAGTTGGAAAATCTCAAAGGTTGGTTAATCAACGAATCTCCTGAAGAAGTAATAGAGAGATTGAAGGAACTATATTATCGTGCCAAGAACGAATCTCAAAGAATTCAAGAGCTGCATGAAGAATTAGTCATTTTAAAGGAGAAATACAATAATTTTGTTGAAGAGAAAGCTGAGCTTCTGAAGAAGTATACTGCTCTCAGAGCACAATGCGGTGATTTATTAAACACAACCTATTCTGTACCGATACAGTATGTAGCACCCATCGCGATTATGTTAGTCTGGGTGTTGCTACAAAGAATCTTCTAATGTGTTGACGGACACACCGGCTATAGCCGTCCAATAGTATTTCATCTATCGGACAAATTTTAGAAAAATTCAGTGTGGTTTATTTTTAACATCTCTAGATATTCCATGTGTCCGTTAACGTATTTGCTCTGGTATCATATGTACATATAATTTTCACCAGTAACATTGTATTTCCTTTTGTATCGATAGTACTATGATAAAGGTATAAAACATCTAAAACATAGTTTGTTAACAAGCTTTTAAGTAAGCAAGACAAATGAACCCGGAGGTGTGTAGTTTCAACAAAAATTCGAACATTTTTATATGAACAAAGTATATTAAGAATTGTATATATTTTTCCGATACAATTGTTGAAGCACCAATTACAGAAATCTTCTCTAACAGATAACAGAGGTGAAGCAGAAATATGCCATGTTACCATTTTAACATGTTACCATTTTAGCCGAAATATAGAGGAAGCCACATAAAATGTTCAACATGCTGCCAATCTCAATATCATATCTCCTTAAAATATGGTATTAATCTACATTTACTACACTGCACACTTTGCGTTGTTATTCTTTGCAATTATTTCCAATGTTGCATGTCCAGCGACTTGGATGTTTGTTACATAAATTACAAATAATGTTTATATACGATGATCGAATTTTGTAAAAGAGAAAAAAAGATCTCTCAATGTATTCGCTATCTTAATAAATTTGATTTTACCAAAAATCAAATTTAAAAAAAATTTTTTTTGTTTTTTTTTTTTATTTTATCTAGCGTTGACGTGCTCTAGATTAAACAAGAAAAGAAATACTCGATATTTATTTTAACAATTGGAACGTATTTGTATTTAACTCAATACATACAGTTCGGTTTCTTTAAAGGGTTAATGGTTTCACAAACAAGAAAAAACAAAAAAATGGCCTAGATAACTGTCTGTAGCAAAAAACAAGTTCTAGTTATACTTTTCTATTGATTCTTTTTATACGATTGAAATTATCTGTATTTTTCTCAATCTAATTAGTTTAGTTACAGTGCCATTACTCGATCTATTTCTGCCTCGTTCCAATGTCATAAATATTGATTCGTACACGTGAGAACGACAAAGTATAATCAATTTTCCAAAAAAGGTCATTGGCCTATCGATTGTAGGCGTTGCTTTCTTGGTAGATTGAAATTATATTAAGATCGAGAAGGTTTTTACAAATAAGGATAATATTGTACATAACAACTGTTGATATAATCTTACTACCCATGTAATAGTCATTATATAAAAAAAATAAAAATTAATTTAACGAAAACGCCTTTTACTGTTTTCACCTGTTTAATACAACCGATTGTTTGTCACCGATGCACCAATTCCATTTTTGTTCTTGCCTCTAGCGACGGGATACAATATTAATTTAATTAACAAAATAAAACCGTGATCCTATGCTGTCGATTGCAACAACTAAAGTTTTCATTCATTTATTCCAGTGATTTACAGGCACAAAAATGCACTTCACTGTATTATTTCACATACTGCAAATCTAATTGTGTAGCAATAAATTGTATGCAGTCAAACTAAAATAGATTTATCCAAACAATTTTTTTTTAGTAAACTTCACATTTGGTATTGCTATTCAAGCATCATTTCAATTTGTATTGCATAAATACAGAAAAAAATACTGATCACTCAAAAACTACAAATTAAGATTACATAATAGTAAGTAACTACCTACTTCAGTCACCTATTTATGTATGTAGCGAATATTTACATAGCGATTACGAGAATAGCTCTCGTATATCGAAACGCTTTTCCAATTGTACGGCTTTGCTATTCGGTCCATGTTAATTCATTGCGTCTATTAAATGATTAACTTAATTAACACTTTACCTATCCGGAAATCTACTAACAGACTTCTGAATGACGGCGTGTATATCCAAAAAAAAAAAGAAACAATAATTGTCTCTCGATTGACAACATTGATTGTTAAAAGACTGTTAAATAACCGTCACGCCGATAGGCAAAGCGTTAACATGAATGGCGTATTTTCAGTTGCTGGTCGATTAGAAAGGTAGAAATCAGAAGCGCAAACATCCAAAATATCGTTTGATGTATCATTGTCCTGCACTGATCCTACGTTAATTTAACATTACAGCATTGCAATGATGTCTTTTATAGTTGCAGCGTGTCACGTGTAACGTGCTAGCGATAACGCTCAGTTAGAAATTACTTTGCGAGGCATGATCGCAATGTATCTTCGATGAAGAAGCTGAAAAAAAAGTTGGATAGCGCGAGAGGTGGCTTAGCGAGCAATATAGCAGGTGCACCGAACGCGAGCGGCGATGTGTCGCCCACCCGTGTCTGCAGAGACTTTCTGCGGAATGTTTGCCACCGGGGAAAGCGTTGCAAATATCTGCACGAACGCTCGGAAGACGACCCCGTAGACGAGTACACATTCTGCCATGACTTCCAAAACGGAATGTGCAATTGGCCCGGATGCAAATTCCTCCACTGCACCGAGAGCGAGGAGAAAAGGTTCCGAGCGACCGGGGAACTGCCCGCCCATATATTAACCAGACTAAAAAACAACAATGAGAAGCCCGAGTACCCGATGTGTAAAGATTTCATCAAGGGCAGCTGTCAGAGGACCAATTGCAAGTTCAGGCATTGGAAGAACGAGGAACCGCAGCATAACTTGATCGCGGTTTCCCATCACAACGCGTCCCGGCCGCAACACAATTTCAATGGTGTCAGTAACGGAGAGAATCGTAGATACGAGGAGGATAGAAAGTAAGTGTGTATCAACGGTCGAGGCTGTTTCAGATTACATGCTTTTTTTTTCCTTCCCATGAAATGTTATTCGACTGCACACGCCGGTAAATGCGTCTTTTGAGAGGGAATACAATGTTTGTTGGAATATCCGCTTGGAATACCAAATAGATTTTGAGCCGAGTAAATGGAGGATAACTGTCTGCATATAAATAGACAACCTGTTATGTAACCCGGCACACTCCTGTAGCATTATGAATGAGGAGATATACACAGTGGCCAGGTCATAACGGGTTGGTTCATTCAATTCGTCTATGCGCGAGTGCGCTATGTAGGCTGTCCTAATTGAATTATGCCAATGCAATGTGGAACATCTTTTTGCCAGATAAATTTCAAACGCTAAAATGATGATAGAGTTTCATGATTCACTCTTCAGTTACTCACCGTTTCGTGTTCTTGGAAACTTGGAGCGATGCGAATGAATGCCTGCTGAAGAACAGCGGTTGCAAAGAAGCGTTTCGGCGACCATGCTCCTACGCGTTTCGTTAGACGTTAACGAGTACGGTATTTTGGCACGAATTCCTGACCGAACGACAGCTAGGCAAATGTATTAAGTCGTTCTACGAAATTTCAAAATGTACAGGGTGTCTTGTCTCAAGTCTCTTTCAATTAGTTACGAATTAAATTAGTACTTTTCATTCTGTAAATTCTAAGTACTTCAATTTTACTTACACTTGTTTTTATATATAGCTTCTATAATATATTATTGAAAAAGGAAGTTCCATAATGCCGTGCACATTCTTTGAATACTATAATAATTTATTCAGGTAGACATGCAAAATAGATGTACAAAATGCTATTTTGTTACTTGATTTCTGATTACATGCTTATATATACTTTTACAGTTTCCACTGGCAATTAGAAGATCAACATAATTTGGTAACAAACAACGGTTACAATGCATCTTCACACCCTCCCGATTACATAGGACCCCCTGAACCAAAGAGACGAATAGTTTCTGGCGAAACGGTTGTTCACTTCGAAGCTTCGCCGCTGGTTGGCCAACATACGGCTCAACCAGTTACTCCAGGATATTATTATCCGGTGATACCGCGTAATGAAGCTAGAGCAATTGTTTTGGAAGACGAGAACGCGCTATTACGAAAAAAGATAGAAGAATTGAAGAAACAAGTCAGTTTAATTTAATCACTGTTTCAGCGTGTTAACCGCTTCATACTTTATATTGTAACAATTATCTTACCAACTCTTCGTTACTCGAACAAATGTTTCAAGCAGAACTTGTACTATTTCGAGAAGGCATCTTTTCTGAGTATATACCTATTTCTTGAATTCATTTACAATCGTTTAGATTAATTCTTTGCAAAGCAACGGAAAAGCTCACGATACAAGCTTAAGATACTTTCACCTAGACGAAACAAGTTTTATTTGAAACATTTTTTATGCCAATGCATAAAAAACAAAGCTTTTACATAGTAGGTCAGAGGAAAATGATTGTATGTTGTACTCCTACAGGTTAGTGATCTGACGGCAACTAATGAGTTTCTTTTGGATCAGAATGCCCAGTTAAGAATGTCTGGAAAACGAACTGCTAACGTGACAGCAGTTACAGTTCCAGCAGTGACTATTACAAATACGGTTCCACCATCGCAAGCTCCAACACCGCAACAAATGGTGAACGCGGCAGTAGCAGCTGGAACGTTGCGTACTGTCACCGCGAGTGTTGCGACTGTTCCTGTAAGTATAGCCACAGTCGCACCTGTTTCTATTGCAGCGGTCTCAATGGCACCGGTGTCCATACCGCCACCCATCGTCACGATGGCTCAGCAAACAATCACGATGAGCGGTTCTGGTCCACAAGCTACCAATCAACAACCTCCAAACTCGCAACAACCTGCCAGCTTACCTCTATCGATATCCGGTGCGACCGCGCCGCTTGTTTCTTATCCTATCATGACTCAAGAACTTAGGCCCGTGTTGCAGTAAATTATAGGCGAGAAAGGAACATAAAAAATACCTCAGTCCACATTGATGAGTCAAGAATGCTGTGTTTTGCATTCAGTCTTTCAAACTAATAACGTATTTCTATTATTTCCCCTTAAATATAAATGGTAGGCGTATAAAATAGATGATGTCTACAACTGATCAAAAGCATATTCTTTAGCCAGATTTAATGTTGAAAATATTATAATAATGAAACGAACACTACATCCATAGATCTTTTCTTAGGAATTTGTAGAAATTCATCGTACAGGACAAACGTAACGATCATGACTGTTTTTAGCAGTTAGACTTTAATGCTATTAATCTGATTTGGAGACCCCCGTCCCCCGTCCTCCTGTCTAGTAATTTTGTTCCTTCGTGTGGTTTACCATATAAATGGTAAACATTATCTATATTAATGTATGCAACACGATAAATGTCCAAAATGTGTATAGATTTAGACTAATGAAAATTCAAATCTAGAACTATGAGAAAATAGTTACAAATAATATTCTTTTATTCTTTTTTTTATATCCTAGTATCAACAGAGAATACAAATAATTTTGTAGGTAATTTTTTGTATCATTGAAAAAAATGAAGTTAATCAGATGCTAATAGGAAAAGAAAAATTGTAAATTACGAAAACGTAGATAAGAAAATATTTGTTTAGGATAACAAGAGAGTAAGTACAAAAGAGAATGAAGTATGTAAATGAAATATAATAAGAGTTCGAAGATTAAGGTTTACCGCTGCGTTGAAAATAGTGGTGAATCTTACGACTGTTCTGTACGCAAATGCTGTAAATAGTTATTCTGTTGCTTCCTTGTTTCTTCAGAAAAATTTTTGTACTTCCATCTTTATTAATTAAGTTATAAGATAATAATATTTTAACAAATTAGTACTTATCGTGGTTTTTTGCGTTTTTACAATTTACTCAAGTATAATAGTTTTTAGTTCAGGTAGTGGAAATTAAGAATTAGAAACAAATTGAAACCTGACGTATATGATACAAGATTCTGGTACACGGACGTGTAATGTGCATCCTGTAAACCAAATAAACGTATAGCTGTTTTAAAGTCATGTTATCAGTCATGGGTTGATACATGTGTGTATATTTTGCATAATTAGTGTAAGAAATTGAGCAATAAGTACTCCTGTATTTTATATATGCATACAAATGTATAACCTTTTATGTATAACTTTATGTTAGTAAGTACTTTATTAAACTGATATTCTTCTTACTTTTAATGCTTAGTGAAAAGTAGTCGTATGTTTTTTCTTTCAATTTAAACTTCTAAGATATTTATTGAGATCGGGATCTTATTTTTTTTTTAAGCGTTTTACTTTTTAAGAGTTAACACTAGACGCGTGGCGTATAGTTTCGTGTTCTATTTTATTGTTTATTCCACCATTATATTTCTATGACACTTTACATGCAAAACAATAGTTTTGACATATGGTAGTGCAAATGACTCTAAGTAATATTACATCGTATGTACGTATGCATATACGATGTCCTAAATTGTTCTGATCTTAAATTTACTATTTGTGAATACAATCAACTATCATATTAATTATTATGATCATCTGCATATGTATGTACTAGATATAACAAAATTTTGTTTCTGTATAAATTCTGTACGACACATCTATAACAGCCAGTAGTATTCTATTAAAATTCATGAAACAGATTAATTATCTTTCATTGACATAAATATCTTGCTATTAAAATAAGTAAACAAAAAACATCTGTGCATCACAGAATAAGAAACCTTAAATATTCCAAAACAAAATGTAATACTATCAGTATTGATATTTTTCAAATATGTTTAAGTAATTGTACAATATACTGAAATAACTTATGATATATAGCTCCATTGGTAAATTTGATAAATGCAATACATCAAGCTTCCCCCCCCCCCCTAAATTTGTATTGCACGAATACGTGAATTTATGCTACAGTTGGTAGTGAACGAAAACTTCTGTTTCTTAACCAGTATACACCCGCTAATAAAATACTGCAACAACATCCAAGTAGAAGACGCAATTTCCAATGATATTTGGAAGATCTTAAAACATTAATGACTTTAATAGTTTGTTGTCTGGTATCTTGTTCAGTACCAGAATTTTCAATAACAAAGTTTGCCATTTCTGCTTTCTTTTCCAATGGCATTTGTGCAGCAACTCTCAGTTTTGCTTTGGCTTCTGTAAAACCTGTTCTTTCCATTAATCGTTGCAATTGTAAATCCTCCTCGCTAAAATCAAACAGACATTTATTGTAATATATAATAACATATTCTTTTCATATACCATTTTTAGTATTTCACTACAAATCTCACCATGTTACAACAATTATTTTATGCAAGTAATTCAACATGTGTCCTGTTTCAAAAAGTAATGGCAAATCCATAACTATAAATTGATGACCTTGTAAAAAATATTTGAATGTTTGCCAGTATATTTGTTTATATATATCTGGATGAGTTATAGCATTTAATTTTTTTCTCTTTTCTACATTGCTGAATATTAAATCACCAAGCTTAGCTCTATTAAGTTCGTTTGTCTCCAAGAATACTTCTGAACCAAACTCTTTTCGTATTTTGTGCCATGCTGGTTTTCCTGGTTCCACAACTGCAATAAATTTTTGGAATGTAAAATTAGTATTCATGTCCTATTTATTACGAAAATAATTAATTACAAGAAGGCTAATTTCTAAAAACAAGATTATTAAAGTCACTGTGTAACACAATAATTTTATAAAAGATATAAATGTCACGTTGCGATAATTGGTAAAAAACTATTTTTAATTTCGCTTCTAACCTTTTCGTGCAATTTGATCGGCATCAATGACAGGTACACCGCATTCACGGAAAACAGCGGCAACGCTACTTTTTCCAGTAGCTATTCCACCTGTCAAACCCACTATAAACATTTTTTGATATCTATCTGTGCGTCAGTCATATAAGTCCTAATTAATTGGACATTATCATTCAAGGTCGTCAAATGCGGCACTATTTAAGATCAGTCATGATAAGGCGAAATTCACAAAAAATTTTTCTTTGCATAATTTTGACGACATTTTGAATACATCCACCAATGACAAAGAGGTTACTGTAGGTTACTGAGTCAAAGTGCACTTACTTACGGACGTATAGGTGCACCGTTGAATATATAATATCAGTAGAAGTAGAAGTGGCTGCAGATACCAAGGCCCATGACAGTGTTGCGCGACCACGCGAACGTAGTTGTAATGGTTGTAATTGCGCTGCTGTACATTCCTCTCTGGTACCAGAGATATCCTCTCTGCTGGTACCATATGTGCAGTTAAGCTCAATTCACACTCATACACATGTAGCAACGATATTCTGTGATGTTTGCCATCTTTAATTTCAAAAGAAGCGCGTGTTTACTTATAACGGATACCTATATATGTTTACAGAAATTTGAATTCATATTTCTGTTGTGTTGACTTTATTTTTATAGTGTATGAGTTCTGTTATAGTGTATTTAAGTATTCTCATACGATTCTATATAGAATTATGGAATATTCATATTATCTTTGAAAAGAAAGAACAAAGCAAGCCTTACATATTTATAAAGTACTATAAGAAAGAAGTTATTAAAATGCATTGTAAATTACCAATTCGAACCTATGGAAGAGAAAAATTTAAAAAAGTTACAGTTTCATTGCAAAAATTACATATTCCTGTAATAAATATTTCTAAAGAATTGAGTGACAATAACAATTCCGTGTTTTTTGATCCTTTTGAAACGACGTTTGACAGACTTCTGAAAGACACAAGGTAATCCATTTTATTGATGTCATAGTTTTTATTTATTAACTTTAGTTTCTAACTTTTTCTGTTTACAGAGCTTTGAAACAACCAGATACTATTAAATCAGATACTATTAAAGCATCAAAAAGCAGTAGAGAAAAAACTTCTGTTTCGAGTAGTGATGAATCTATGATAATTAATGATACATATTTATTATATAGTGATACGAAGACAACCAATGTTAGTATAAAGCATAATTTAAGGAAAAGACCACATAAAAAAGTCAAGGTAAAAGTTGAAAAGGAACGTATTCAGAAGAACACGTCAAGAAATAAGATTAATAGAGTAAGTTTTATTTAGTGTATTTTAATAGTAATTGAATTTGATCCTAAAAATGTATTTCTATTTGAGCGAAATTATTAATGGAAATCTTTTAAATGACTAGGTAAAAGGACATCATGTTTATAAAAAGACATACAGAGGGAAAAGAAACAAGAATGTTCATTCTATACATTTGTCCTCAGAGTTAAAAAATAATGGCAATAATGATACAAAAGTATTGGATGAGAATACTAATGCGAAACAAAAAGAAAGAAATAACAAGGCAAAAATATCAAAAGAACCTACAAAAAATGCTGAAGTTATTGAAGTGAACGTTGGTAATTTAAAATATAGTAACGTGGTTCTAAAAAATTGTTTTGTCAAAATAGAACATCTTGAAACATCTTTATCGGTAAAGCCATTGCACTCTATTAAAAAATGTGGAAATGTAGTTAGTAGTACACCTACTGGTAAACCAATAAGACCTTCTACTCATATAATTTGTTTATCACCAATTCCTATAAACTCAGAAAAATTTAATGAATTTGTAAGACATACAGATAACAGTTTGGTTAATATGAATAATACAAACTTGGTTTCTTTAAAGGATGTGCAAATAAATACAAATGTGTGCAAACAATCTGACACATTAAAAAAACATGTATTAAAAGAAAACAAGAGGAAGTTGTTTATCGATCAAATAGATGCATCGGATAGTAGTAAACGTAGCTCAAATAAATTGAGAAGATTGCAAAAGGATAAGAGTATCTCTTCAATTGGATTGAGTTGTGTTAGTAATACAAGTTACAAACAAGACTGTGTGATACGAGAAGTATCTGAAAAATTCTCTGATATAGAGAAAAGTATTTCAACATGTAAGAGGAAAGATAAAGATCTGTGGAATGAGCCTTCTTTATTAATAGATGAACATGTAATATCAAATAGAGCACAGAAAAGACATCTAAATTTTTCTGTTGACACAGAGGGATCACGTTCCTTATTTGATGATACAAATGAAGACAATAAAAATGCATTATGTAACATTAGTGCTAAAAATAATTTAATAAATAACAAAACCATGTATTCTGATGTTACGAAATTATGTAAAACATCAGCTTCAAATGTATATGATAGCGAAGTAGAAGATATGTTGAAAAAGGTAGAAGAAAAATCATGTGATGTATTACCAGCAATTGAACTGCAGAGCACAAATATTTCAGTTGATGCTGAAGAGTGTAAGTCAAAGACTGAAGAATTAGATGTTGAAAACTTAAGGATACGTACATCTTATGTACATAACTGTACAAATCCATCTAAGGAAACTAAAGATTTCGATAGAATAGATAATAATTTAAGTGCAAAGAATACTGTTGCAATTAATAATGAAAGTAGTAATGTACTTGAACCGTGTATAATTTCGTTACAGCTACAAGATCCCATTAGAGTTACAAACAGAAGAAAACAATATCGTAAATGGGAGCTTGGCTTGGCTAATATTTCAGAAGATGGTAATAATAGTCCTCGATTAAAGAGAACTAGACTATCAGAGAAAAGAACAAGAGATACTAGAAGAACAAACCTATCTAGAAAAACATTAAAATCATTAGAAAATATACCAGAAACATCTATCATTGATATATCAGAAAAAATAGAGAAACCTATATATTTGAAGCCGGGAAAGTCATGGACAAGATCATTATCTATTTTGAACAATATTCAAAACGAATCAAATTTAGATAAATTATCAATTGGAAAAGGTAAAAAATGGAGACAAAGTGTTATTGACATTTTAAATATGCAAACAGAAGGTAATTGTAAAATATTTACAAATTCATTTCCAATATTTTTTAATATAATTGACAATTTTAAATTCATGAAAAATTGCAGTTTGCATTAAATGTGTTTACAATATCAAAAATGTTGGGATGTAATGTATAAAAACATTTGAATATCATTCTTTTTTATACATGACAGAACAAAATTCTATTTTGTAGTTTATTAACCTGTAACATTAATATCTCAATATTTTTCATATTTAAAGTACATATGTGTTTATACTGTGCTTGTTGTATATTTTTTTATACATCTTTTTCGTAAACCAAATTTTTATGATAAATATACATTTTTAATATAAAAATGCGAAAAGAATTTATAAATGGGTAGGCCCCATAATTAATCTATGAACAAATAGCCTTGATTTATGATTACAAGATTGATTATTGAAGTGTTTTCCTATATGCAGGTGTCTTCCAAAGTTGTATAAGGAAAACTGAAAGTGATAAAAATCTACAAGCGAGTCCTGACACAATCAGTAAATCTAAACATGAATTGATTAATAAGAAAGGCAGAACCTGTGATTCTACCAGCTTAGGGCGTCTTACCAGAAGAATATCAGTACGTGTGGTTCCAATTAATAATAAAACTGTAAAGTCAATAGAAGATGCTTCATTTCTTGAAGTTTATGGCATTGTTCCTGTAAAAAGTCAGAGATTCACATTATTAAGTAGTAAGTTAATTCGTTACTTTGCCCTGTCCAACTAAAGGTGAAATGTGTAATAATATATTCCTGTAAGATTCAAAAATATTTTTTGACAGATCCTCGAAAATCTTCTGTGTGCAATATCGAAAATGATGACATTGATGATCACATTATTGACAAATATGTGGTCTCAACAGCAAAAGAAGTCATCCTGGAAAGATGCCGACAACAAGATTATATACCATTTTCAACATATTTTTCAGATTCGTGAGTATACTCGTATATGTACTTACATTTTGAAAATATTTTAACACCTATCAATATAATCTTTATTTACTAGGTACTTAAATCACTGTCGAAAAATTGGCGAAGGTGTATACGGTGAAGTTTTTCTTTATGAACTCAATGATGAAAAATCTGTTATCAAAATTATTCCCATCGAAGGCAACGAATACGTCAATGGAGAGCCGCAAAAGAAATTTCACGAGATATTATCAGAAATTGTTATTGCAATGTAATTATAAAGTGTATATATGATATAAATATCAATGTTAGTATCGTTGTTTAATTAAATATATTTTTAGGGAATTGCACAATTTGAGATTTAACACAAAATATAATACAGACGGTTTTGTAGAAGTAAAAAATATTAAATGTCTTAAGGGAAAGTATCCAAAAAAGCTAGTGGATCTTTGGACTATTTATGATGAAGAGAAAAACTCTGAAAATGATTGTCCGTCCATGTTTACCGAGAATCAGTTATATATTATTCTAGAACTCGGTCATGGTGGTCAAGACTTGGAAGCATTTGTATTTCCTACAGCAGACGAAGCGCATGCTTTATTCATACAGGTTCGAATATTTCTTTAAATTAATCTTCACTTTAACTATATTTACACGTTTATTTATTACTACGGTAGGCGGCATTAGCATTGGCAGTTGCAGAAAAAGCTGTTGAATTTGAGCATAGAGACTTACATTGGGGTAATATATTAATATCCCCAACGACTGAATCTCATGTACACTACAAACTAGGAAAAACAGAAATACAATTCGTTAGTAAGGGAGTGAAGGTACGTTAATATCGCAAATTATTTTTTCATTGAAAAGCAAAATTGTATTTTGAAATGGATTCAAATATCAAGTTTTTTTGTCACAGGTGTCTATCATAGATTTCACACTTTCAAGAGTAACATATCAAGGATGTAGCGTATTTAATGATCTCGCATCGGACCCTAGTCTTTTTACAGCACAAGGAGAATATCAGTTCGAAATATATCGATTGATGAGGGATAAGATCAAGTAAGTATACATGTACAATTTATAATTTTTACAGAAACTGTTATATTGAGTACTTACACACGAACTATTTCAGAAATAATTGGCAAAAATTTGAACCCTATACAAATATTTTATGGCTACATTATACTTTGGATAAAATGATTACAGCAGTCAGATATAGAAAAAGAAATTTGAAAGTTCATAAAAATGGTATAGTAAAATTGAAAGAATTGAAAAATGAGATCTTGTTGTATAAAAGTGCTTTTGATTTTGTATCAAATTGTCCTAGTATTCAAAGCTTACTATTCAGTGCCTCCGAGTCCGAACTTGTATCGGCTTTAAAAGAAGAAATGGTTATTGCATGATATAAATCTGTGCATGTAGTTATCATGCAAGTATAGCCCTTTTATAATTTTTATAAGACCAATAGCAATATTTAAAACAAAATTATATGACTGTTTCTTCAAGTTACGCTCAAATTTTATTTTTATTTCCTTTATTATGACTTCTACATAGTCTGTTAAAATGTAATTATATTTTAAGAATTAAAAATTCCAAGATATTTATAAAAATAATATGTTCTTCCAAGTAATTTGTTGTAAATTAATTGAATCTCAATTCATAAATTCGTGTTTTTGTCCATTTTATTAAAAGTGTATAAAGTGCTGTCTTGAAAAGTACTCCCTTAAGAATGAAAACTTATACAAACCGTAATGCGGTAAATGCAGTATTGCAAATATAAAAAATACAAAGCGGTCATTTTCGTAGAAAAATTAACGTATTCAGTAACAAATATTTTTTTGTAATTCAGTCCGTATGAATAGATTTTGGACAGTCATAATTATTACTCATTTTGTGATACACACTACACTGATTAATGAAATTCCACCTTTGCTGATCAAACTGCAGATAAAGTATATGACTAGATAATAATGTGCATTTCACATAAAATAGTAAGATGCAACTAGGTTTTTTAGGAAGAATAAACTTACCGTACTGTCTTTGACTCTTTGTTTTTCTTGTTCACATTTACTTTCTAATTCTGGAATCTTCCTATCATCAACACATCTACGATATAAAGTCACAATACAATTAAGTAGTACTTATAAGATGAAGCAATACTAATATATTACCCATAATCTTCTTCTAAACTTAATTTGTAATCCTGTGTTTGTTGTACTGAATATTTTGCGGTTTGACTTGAAAAAATGAATTGCCATTGATTTTGTACGTATGAATTATTTTCATCTCTTAAAACTGTTGAATCCAATTTATTTGGCACTTCTTTTAAATTGAAACTTGTATAAGTTAATATGTTGGAACTAAATAAATATGAAAATCATCTAAACACATTGTTTAAATACCTTTTTCGTATATATTTCTATGTCTTTGTGTTTCGTTAAGTTCATAAAATTCTTTATGCACATTATTCTCGTAATATCGTTGATGTTCAGCTTTCATTTGAATAAAATTTGAGTTGTTGTCCATAATCATAGTTATGCGTTCATAGAGTTCCGTTAATTCCTTCATGTCCAATGACTAAAGAACGAAATATGATTTGTATTAAAAATAATATATAAGTTATATACAATATATAACATACTTGTAACCAGATTTTTGAATCAAATGTTTTTTCATTATTCATATTATCTTCAAATCGTTTTTGTAAGATATCAACATATTTTTCGTGCCATACACGAAACTTATTTAAACTGCTGTCATAGTTCTTTTTCATTAATGTTATCTTATCTTGGTATTGTTCTGTTTGCGACTATATAGTATTTTTAAATCAGAATAAATTAATTTATCATATAGTATAATAGAATGAAGAATTAATTAAAAACTAATATAATAATAACTACCTTAAGGTCAATACAAAGATTGGTGTTTTCTTGTTTTAAACGACTTATAGCATCTTGAAGATCTTTTATTTCAGAATCTTTCATTTCTATCTGTCGGAGTAGTTTTTGGGGTTCACTTTGATAGTCTTGGTCTCTGGTTTCTAGATGTTTCATTTCATAATGTACATTTAATCCATTGTCATCTAAAAGATTTAATTGTTGAAACATTGCATAATTACCATTTAGCATTTCACATTCTACATTCATACTATTACAAAGTTGCTGATTCTGAACTTCTTCTATCTCATTTTCCTTCATTTCTTTTTTCTGATTTCCACTTGACTTTAATTTTTCATTTATATTTTGATACTTCTATAAATAAAACCAGCATATTAGTAACGAATAAAATAGGGAAAAATATTACGTAATAAATTATTTTATCAACCAAGTATTCATCTTTCAAGTTCTCATCAGGTTGCTTATTGCATACGTGTTCTTCTAAATCAAATAATTTGTTGTAATTTAATATACTTTCGTGTATTTTAGTAGACAGAGTGTATAATTTGCTTCTTAATTTTTCTTCAACTGCTTCAGTGTAACGTTTAAGCGAAAGTTCAGAATTTTGATTTTTCCAATATTCTACATTTTTCTTCAAATTTTCATTTTTACGCTCGTATGCACTCAAATTACTATCAACTTTTTTAGTTTTGTTTTGTTCATTTACGAGTTGCGTCTTTAAATGATTAATTTCAATCTTTAATTTCTTTTCATTTTTGTCTAATTTTGCAAAATCTTCTTGCAACGAGTATATAATATCAATCTTATCATTTTGTTCGTTCAAAGATAGAATTGTTTGGTTCATTTGAGAAAGTTTATCTTCAGCGTTACTCAACTTTTTATTCAGCAAATTATTTTCATCATTTAAACTTCTGATTTCACGATACTTTGCTTCCATTTCATTCTTATGTAGCAAAAATTCTTTCTCAATATCGCTACATAATTGTTTTAATGTATCATCATTTTTAGCAATTGTTTCGTTTGCCAGCATAATTTGATTTTTCAAGTCTTTGTTTTCGGTTTGTAGTTTCAGATACCTGTAATAATAAATTGTGCTCAATTAATCGAAGCTAATATTAAGAATTATTGGGGATAAATATTATATATTACTCCATTTGTATTTTATGTTTTTCTTTTGCTGCTGTATCCATATTCTTAAGGGATTCTTTTAGCTGTGTAGTTTTTATTTCTAATTCTTTTTCATAATTCTTATTCTGCGATTTAAGTGTATTACAATCTTCTTTAGACTTAGATAGTTCAATTTTAAGTGCTCCTTTTTGTTCTTCTAACTGTAGAATGGATTCCTCTTTCGCATGAAGCTCTATTGCTACGTTTGCTAATTGTTCTTTAAGGAGTGCATTGTTCTCTGCTGCACGTAGACTATCTCCTTCACCTCTTCTAACATACTGTGCAACTTCTTCCTTCAACTCAACAATTTCTTCGTTTTTCTTCTGCAGTTCTTGATGCTGTTTTTCTATTTTTTCGAATATCTGCGCGCGTTGGTCTCCAGCACCTTGTCAATAGCATTTTCAACCATTATCTCAGTAGTTTCGAAAAAGAGTAGAATTATTTTTATGTTTACAAAAAGAAAAATTTCTTGTATGGTAAAAAGAAAATATTGGAAAGTACCTTGAATAGCTGCACGCATACTACTAGTGTAGGATTTAAAATATGATTTAAAGGCTTCATCAATTCGCTTATTAGATAAATTATTTTTTTCCACGTACAATATTGCATTCAACAATTGATTTAAGATGGTCTTAATAAATTCGATAGTTTTAATTGGTATTTGGGATAAATAATTAGGTAACTGCGTCATATAAGTTTCGTATTTCGTTCGCCTCTCATTAAGTAAAATATTTAATTCTGAAATACGCTGTTTCTTCAAAGCTAAATCTGGTAGAAGGAATAGCATAATGTGTATTAATAAATATTTTATAAAAATAAAAATGGATAACACCTTGGGAATTATTAATAGCTGATTCGGTCTCTTGAAGTATTTCATAAAAATTGTATATTAGTTTACTCATCAGGGGGCGTTCAACTTCAAGATATACTTGTAACTTCTTAGTAAGAAAATGTAATTTCAGTATAAAATGTGAAAAATATTCAAGTATTTCTTTATCAATTTCATTGATGCTATTCTTTCTACTTAATTTGATGATGTAATTATTGTATTCCTAAAAAGACAATTATACGATTATTCATTTTCTAGGGAAAACGAGATGATTGAAAGAAATTTTTAAGTTTATCAGCAATAATACATTATCAGCCATTCCATTGGATGAATGTTCGCTATTTACAGAATTGGATATGTCTTCACATTCTATTTCATTCCAATTACATTTATTTTGTTTTATATTTAATACAATTATACTGTCCTTTTTATCTATAAAAAATATGTATTAACAATCATTAATACTCTTAAGAGATAAGATAAGAAAGAAGAGACAAGATTGAATTAATAACCTTACCTGTGTTTCTTGTATCTACTTCAGTTTCGCATATTAAAATGTCTGAAATCATATTTCTCAAACTCTGATTGAAATAAATTTGTTGTTTATCATCTTCTACAGAATGTTTTAAAATTTCGATTTGTTGCAATAGATTCTGACGTTCTATTTTATAACTTTGGAATCTTGTCATCATAACATTTATATTGTACAATAAATGATTTGCTTCTTCAGTAATATCTAAGTTAAAGTTCATGCAATTATAAACATCTTCACAAAAGCCATTAAATTCTTCCAAGTTATTTAAAGCATGCTTTAAATTATTGACAAATTCGCTTGTTTCTCGTTTCATTGAAACTAACTGTTGCTCATATTGAGAAATTTTCATATTTTTCTCACAAATTTCAGTTTCTAAACTTCCTATCATGCGTTTTGTGTTTTCCTAATTATTATCGGACAAAGTGGTTGTACAATAATGAAGTATTTGCTGTGTTGATAAATAAGACAGAATAAGTTTATACCTGTTCCTCATAAGTAACAGTAGTCTTGTTTATCAATGCTAGTAATTGTCTGATTTCGTTTTCTTGATCTGCAAGTATGCAATCTTTTTCATGTTGAACTTTTTTTGATCGACTTAAATCTAATTCATATTTCTCTACTTTTTCAGTTAGTTCCTCCATTTTTTTTAGTTTTTGCTGTAATGTAAATATAATAAATAAAATTTCTTGCATATACATTGTACATTAATATATATATATAGCAACTAACTAAAAGTAATTCTTGGTCGAATTTTAATGTAGCCACTTCTTCAGCATATAGTTTAAGTTTCTCAATTTCCTTCGAATGTAAGTAACAACTTTCACATTTTTTACTCAAATCTTGTTTAAGCTGGTTAATTAGGTATTTACAATTATGTAGCTAAAAGAAAAATAAAGTTTAAACAATATATATACAATATTGAGTAGTGTACAAAGTATATATATATTACCTTTGATTTCAAATCTTCTATTTCATAATTATTTTCACGTTCTATCTTTATCAACTTATCGTGTAATATCTGTTTAAGAAGCATTAGATATTAAGTACCTGTAACGCTATTACAAAAAAGAATGTAATATACTTGCTTTAAGATTTTCTCCTTGAGCATTTATACAATCTTCTTTTTCTTGTAAAGAAACTTCTAACTTTTTATTCAAGCCTTGTACTTCATCCAACTCAAGATCCCACGCCTTTAAAAAATATATGTTCATATATAAAATGTAGAAATCGTTTATTAATATAATGATTCATACACGAAGTTTATGCTTCAAAGCAATGATCTCAGAGTCTTTCTGAATAATAATTCTTTTATCGGATTCCGTTAATTCACTACTAGATTTCGACGAAGTTCCAATATCCTGAGAACTTCCACTGCAGGATGTGTCGCATACTAAACTTTCTTCTTCGTAATTATTTGTTTGAAAATTGATCTTATCTGGCTCCATTAGATTATTATCCTCCTCGCTAGAGTTATATGTAAATGATGTTTGCGACATTGCCTACACAACAGTATTCGCATAAATATATATGATTTAAATAGTGTGGTATAAAAGCGTATTCATACAGAAGTAGTTATAATTTTATTTAAATATTGGTCAACTTGTCCATCAAACTGTACTCCTACATCGTGTGTTTCTTGTTCTACCTATATTAAGACAACGACTATTAATGAAAGAACTGCAGCACAAAATTATGATATAGTTTTCATACTTGTAAAGCTATATCAATGTATTCAACCCATCGCGGCGTCCTTTCAATATAATCTGAAAAGTAAAAATCTAATAAATCTTTATAAATCGGGAATAATCATTTACTATACCTTCGGTAAGGAGTGTTCTAGGATCAGGTCTAAATTGTGATATTAAGGCATGGTTACTCTTGGATGATTGTATGAATGTAGTTAAAGAATAAGGGCGCAATTGTGTAGATTGATTTACAAAAGTCAACTTATCATTATTATTTTGGAAATTTCTTTCAGTAGGTAAATGAATTGATAAACAAGAATTTGAATGAGTTATGGGGACGGATTCCTTGAACTTTTGATTATGTTTCTACAAGAAATATGAAATGTTCAGTAACTATTAAACATTCAGATATGTTTAGAGAACAGCTCACTAAATTTTGTAATTGTTCTTCTTGCTTGGGAGTAAGTTTTAAATTTTTGTATTTCTGCAGCTCCTTTTTAACTACTTGTAGTTCAGTTTGTGTATGTGAATTAAGCCGAATTATATTATCGACAACTACATTTACTGGTATTATTTTTCCTATCTGCAACATCAAATAATATTATTTTAATTCAATGTTGATACGCCTGCATACGCGATTAAATATACATACTGAACTGTCGTGTTCATTAAGTTCACGAAAATAACGCGAAGTCTCCAAAGAATTTGGACTCCAGGCTCTGATATCTGAACAAGAATCATGCAACTTTAATCGACCTTCCAACCTTTTTCGTGGCAAAACATAATCACCATATGTCAAAGGTATTCCAGTGTTCGGTCTACCAGCTAAGAAAATTCGGGGTCCATGTTCTGCGTACGACATTTTCTTTACTCGTATCTTTAACTATTTCTTTCCAGTTCATATATTTATTATTGCTACTATACATATAACTGGAAGAGTAAAATTTGTTTATTAGAAGCGAAGATTAATTTACAAAGCATACCGTATTACTCATTTAATCGTATCTATGTATATTCCATAGTTACCGAAAAAAAAAATGTTTAGCATTATTAGTATATAATATGTAATGTAAAGGTGATTGCAATAAAATTCATCTATTTATACAATAAAATAGTTTATTTTATAAGCTGCCATTAAAAAGAGATGTCATTACAAATAAGTAGTATGTTTTGTAATTTTCAATTTTTTACCGACGTTACAAATGCATGCAACGTAAATCTCGTAACATGTCTCGATTACATGAGATATAGAAATTATATCAGAGTGACTATATTTCAATTAAAAACTCACGGACATAACAAATTTATTTACTAATACGTGTATACTTTATTTAAGTACAAAATGCTATCGATTTATAATGATAAAGTACACCGTTTTTATTTTTTTTTTTAATTGAACGAACATAATTTTCTACTTATGACTATGTAATAATTAATTTCATAACATTGTAGTAATGTTATCTTTCGTACATGAAGTTATACAAGATAAATACAACTCTTACAAAATACTATATTTCATTTTTTGCATACATGTCACTTTTAATATGCAATTGAACCCATAATTTTGATAATAGTTGCAATGTAGAAATATATTTTTCTGATCCGATAACTAAAGTATTTGAAGGTTTAAATCTAGAATAGAAGGTATAACTGTATAATAAGATTTATATCTCTTCCATATGTACATATATTCTCCTTACCAGTTTATAAAGAAATATGATCAAGCGAATGTGTACTTGTTTCGCGCGCTGTGTAGCTAATAAGGCTCTGTACGTTTCTTTTTATAATAATAATACATATCAGTGAGACACGGTTGTATTTTTCTTGCACTATAAAAATACTATGTAAATGGAATGTGATACAATCTATCACAATCCAGTTGTTATAGTTATAGACGGAACGGTGAAGGCACAATTATGTAAAGAAAATATTTTACATGTGTATAAATATGTTTCTTATCTTTTAAAATTCCACTTATATCTAAAATTTGTAAAGTACATTATACTTCAATATCTAGTGCTCAATTAGACAACAAATAACATTTATAAAAATGGAATTAAAATTCAAAAACTTCAACACTCTAAACATGCAGTGGAATAAACAGAATACATACACGAATAGACGTGTTTGAATGAATTGTAATAGAATAGTTTCTACTTTGCAACTTTGCAAAATATATTTGGAATGATCTGTACATAAGGCCACTCATGTTTCTTTTTTTATTATTCTTGTATTCCATTCAGAATGAAATGTTGATATTGGCATACCACCCTCTTAGATTGTCGTTATTATATACACTTCTATTATTGAAGAAAGACCTCTATTTATAACGATAAATTAAGTTATTGAACTTCGTTATCTGCATTATATACACGAAAAAATTCGTCAGGATCGATTAAAAGATGAATATGTTACAAAGTAATTAATAAATTCCTAATAAATATAATTACAGACCATGTTTCGATTTAAGTAATAATTGTAAAACATGATATAAAAAAAAAATAGGAAATTCTTGCAATCTTAACTGCTTCCTTAGCGCATTTCATTCTTATTTAAGTACACTTTAGGTTTCAAACGATAAGTACTAAAAGGATATTTTAATACTTTAAAAACATTGCTGCCTTCGAATAATACTTTTATGCACAGTCAATATTTGTATCACTATCTTCTTATTAGTTTAACATATATACGTATACTTTGCTCAAATAGTTCACATAAGAAAATTAAAGTGTAACTTTTGCATTAAAAATGTTATTCTACAAATAAAACTAAAATATTACGTGAACAATCTATAACAAAGTATTAATGTTTTTCAATTTTAGTGATACCATTGGTTCTTAACTGTATTTGTTTTTTTTTAAGTTTTTGTAATAATAAATATCTTTGTATGTTGCAAACAAATTCGATATCTTAATACTTCTTGCATCTAGTATCAATATTTCCCTATGAAAATATTAAAATAAAGAATATACATTGAACAAATACTAACAACTCCGATCTTTAAAAAAAATATACTTGTTTCTCTCGTTTTAGCTGCTCCATAGTAATATAAAAATTCAATACATGAAGCACTATTAATACGTTTACCAATATGTTCTAAACTGCATCTAACTTCAAAAGAATATTACCAGAGAAAGATTGATGCATTATGTAAAATAATGATTTGAAGGTAATCATGTTGAGATGAGAGGCTCCAGATAAGAGCCTCTCGTTGAGAATATGTAACTCAACAGATTCATTCTGTGACATAATATACTAAATTATTAAAATGATAACCACATGATTCTTCAATGCTTTACCTGCCTTTCCTTTAACTTGTTATTGTCATGTTATATTTTTTTACTTATTTCTAACAATTTTCTCTTTACGGATGAACATATTAATTGTGTTCAGTTGAGCATGACAAAGTACAAACTGAAATTTGCACTACTTGCCATTTATAAATGTAGCACACCCTGGTCATGATTGAAATGATTTTGGTGATGGTGATGGTGATGGTAGTGGTGATGTTGAGAAGTAGAGGTTGTTGCATCATCCTGCAAATTTACGCCCGTTAAATCTACAATTTCGTCCGCATCTTCGTCGCTTCCAGTCGCAGCACTTTGCGTCGATTGATGACTTCCAGAAGACAATTGACTATTACGCGAAAATGATCCACGTCTTGGAGCAGTTAACGCTGCCCGTTGATTCGCAGGTTTTACAGTAATTATTAGATTAGAAGAATTGGCGATCATCATATCAGTGACCTAACGCAGCAAACAAGTAAATTCAAATTGTATGAGTACATTGTTCTAACACGTATAGATTTAAATCGTTCAAAATCGCATATACCTGATCAAGTGTTTTTCCAGCCACCTCTATGCCATTTACTTCAAGGACTTCGTCGTTCACTGCTAGAAGTCCTGTACTTTCAGCTAATCCACCGGGTACCAATCTGCTAATAAATACACCTGGTACTTTTTCAACATGCCCACCTGTGGAAGGTGATAATATTCGAAAGCTTTCTCCATCCTTAATGTAAAATCCTAATGGCTTGTCAGAGCCATGTTTTAACAAACGTACACGACGACAGGTTTCTGGTAATATATCTACATCGATTATCGCTGATACCTGAAATTGTTAAAAAGAATTTATTTACAATATACATATATTTTGTACCTGTATCTATCTAATTTAAAATTAACCAGGTAGGACATACCTGCCTAAAATCATGTGGATTAGATATAGCCAATGACTTTGGTTTTCCAGGTGTACCGCCAAGAATACTCGATATTAAATTTTTTGGTTTCATTGTTCCATACCCATTTATGTCTTCCAGTCCATTTCCTATCACGTAAAACAGATGAATTACATGTGTTAAAACATAAATATTCCAGCATTATCAAATTATAAAGCAATATCAGCACTATTTTTGTATTAATAAAGGAATGCACAAATGTACATCAATATCTGCAGGGATGCTGCAGGGTTAATGCTATTTGCTTATAGATACTGTTCAACTAAGATAAACATCAAAGATTACGATTTTAATATATTGGTTTTGTTTCAATTTCGACATCTTACCTTTTCTTTGTATCAAAATTCTAAGAAGTGGTTTTGCAGCGAGTAATGCTCTAGCCAAATTATTGTCATTATTAATGGGTAATAGGTCACCATCGGTTGGATCTGTATACCAAATCAGGAAACTCAGATCTGGGCCTATATCATGCCTTTCAGCCAATAATTTTCTGAAGTCCTCGTAACTAATAGATTCATTACGGTTGATTGAAAATCGTATGATATCAGCATCAAACTAAAGGTAAACGTAAGTAAAATTATTAAAGACAAAAAATTCCAAATATTTTGAAAGATCGTTTAACCAGTTAACTGTGGCGATCTCTTTGCAAAGCGCCCACCAATGTGTATCGCGATAATCAAGCGATGACGGGTAGCTCGTTTGTTTCATTTCGTCTTGACCTCTAAACATTTTAAACATATTAAACTTTACGAATATAATTTAGTTTTCGCCAGAATTACAATTTAAATATCAAATTGTAACAAAATTTTACGCATGACGGATATAGTCATCATGACACAAAATTCTGCCACATCTCCATGACGGATATAGTCGTCAAACACACTTAACTGGTTAAATGAGAACTGTTTTTTTTTATCTTCGTTTTACGATAAAATTGTAATGCGAAGATCTCGAAGCGATTAGAAAGTAGCTTACTTTGCTTTTCACCGCGACAATGCTGCTGTCAACTTGATGGTGAAGTTTGCTTTTAGACATGATTTTTACACAACCCGAAACAGAGAGGAAATGAGAGTGCTCACACCCGGGGTATTAGCACCGACGAGATATATTTAAAGACTGCCAGCCTTACGGGAGAATGTGTATCTCGAAAAATACGGTGTTTTCTACCGCCCTCTAGAATAGATTTTGGCTGGAGTAAGAAACAGAAGGCCAACTATGGTATTTCGTCGGTGCAGAAGAAATTCTCGTCGGCGAGAAGGTGAATCATCACGGAACCATATCGATTATTTAGACATTGTTAGGATTAGGGAACAGGAGAGCACAATAATGAGAACAATTATGTGTTAGAAAAACATTTAATAAGAGATAACTTCGAAACCGACACGGTCAAGCGGAGGCGCGAGAATGACGCGATGCTCTCGCGAAGTAGTGGGAGGACGCGACAAACAAAACACGGGGAGACGCTCGACTCGCTACCAACGTACGACACGGCAGTTACACCAACTCAAACGCAATCCGTTGGTCGCATTCTATGATTGGTGCTGATGTCGTACCAACAGACATGATTTTTAATTCGACACAACCCGCAAATAGCATCACAGAGTTAGGATCCTCTGTGATCACTTGAAAGGCAAGAGTGAGAAGGACAAGTACATATGTAAAATATGTATACGTGACGTTGAGAAGCTTTTTGTCCACGACACATATATAGCTTCACGGTGTAAGAAATCAATCTTGCCAGGCCGACGAAGTTGCAAAAATTAAAGACGTTCTTTGTCTAGGTAAAACGATGATAATGTTTACATTCATTATTGTTGACTATTATTATTTTTCTAATTTTGCGCTTCTATAATGCTTGGTTGTAACAAGTATAAACATTCGTATATTGTAATGTATACATGTTTAAAAAAGAAACTCTATTTATTTTTTTATTGTCATACGTGTCGTACGGAAAGCGACCGTGTTTATCGATCATTGATGTTGTTGCCATGTTTTCAATTTTGTGCGAGTAACAAATCGTAGAGTACCACGTGATTGTCGTTTACAAATGACCGTTATGATGAGTTATTGTATTCTATGTTACGAAAATATGTACAATGAATGATGCATCACACGTAAGAGTATTTCTTTCGACAAATATTTTGGAATGTGCTTGTTATTTTATATTGAACGATTACAGATCAATTTTGGACAATTTACTGGTCAAATATGGCGTTCTGAATTAGGTTATAAATACGAAGAATTTTTAACGGTTCTTTTATGAATTCATTAGTTTTGGCATGTCGATTATAAATTATGTTGAATATGCGAATGTAAGTTTCATTATATTGATAGTAGTAAATTGCAATCTTAATTTATATTTATTCTGAAAGTTGACAGGCGTAAAAATATTTTATTTTTTGTACACTGATAGAGTAAATAAACATTTTATTTTCAGTTAAATAGTGCACTATAAATGTAAGCATGGGTGAATATAAATCTATTATTATGACATGAGTATAAAAATATGAGAAGTAGTTCTAAGAAAGAAGACACTTGTGTAAAGAAGAGATATGTCTTTTTTTCTGATCCAGATGTTATTATTCAACGTGCTAACGCATCTACAACAGTAAGTAAATTTATATCATATTTTTATTTTCTGCTTAAAATATACTAATATATAAAATACATAATTTCAGACAGCCCAAAGTAAACAAGATCTTGAACTCTGTCAACAGCAAATATCCAGTGGGCAACCATCATATTTGTCAACTCAATTTGACTTAAAGGGTTTAGAAAATTTATTGTCATATCACCCTGTACAACCTTACCCATTTACGTTTATAAGTGCTGTAAAACGAAAACTTGCTTTAGAAAATAACACCAAGATTAACAAACGGGTGTATACTTCGAATGATAAAAATGCAGCTGAACCAGCCGTAACAGTATTAAAGTCTAATCGTATACAAAATTTACATGAAATTGCACAAAAAATGGATTTCATACGACCATTGAAAGTTCCCGATTTGAAAATTTCTGCCAAGAAATTGGACTTTACTACTAGAGAAAATTGTGTTTCAAAAGAATTAATGTCATCTAAATTTGAAGCACCTTCCAAAGAACTTATTCATGATAGAACAGATAGGCCAACAAAAAGTTTTGAACGTGTTCAAAGAAAATTGGATTTTTCAACATCAGACGTTTCTTCTATAATTGCTAGCGAAATAGAGCCACTGAAGGTACCAAATAGTTCTATATCTTCAAATTTGTCAAAGAAGAAAGAATACATTAGAGAAAATTCTAGAGAAAAAGAAAACAGATCAAAACGAATTAGGAAAGATGATTGTTTGTTCGTAAAGCAGGATGAAACAGGGCAGGAATTTTTGAAAAGGTCCCGAAGCCCAAGACGCATCTCTGGAAAAGATTCTTCTGATAATATCAGCGAGTCTGCATCTATTACAAAATTGAAAAATGACAGATTACCACTGCATATGCCCAGAGAAAGTGATTTTGGTTCAGCAAAACCAAAAACGAAAAATTTTGCAACATCCACTGCTAAAAAAGATAGTGATAAAAGGCATAAATCTCTTAGCACACGATCTTTAAAATCCAGAGATTCTTCTTTAGAATCGAAAAATAGAACTTGCAGTAATGAATCACTTTCTGAACGTTCTGCAAAAATGGCAGATAAAATCACAGTTAGAGAATCCAGAAATATCTATGAAAATTTTGATTACAGATACAAAGATGATTTACATACGTTAAAATCAGCAGATGATCAGAAATACATTTTCTCATCAGAAAACAGGCAAATAAAACAGCATAAAGTAACATGTCAAACTCAAGGAAAACCAGGAAATATACTTTTTAAAGATCAGTTCAAGAGGGCACCTGAGAAAGTGAAACCTTCTACAAGTAAAATAGATAACAAACTCTATGCTATAAATTCTAAGGAGTTTGAAGATGTAGAAAGTATAACAGATTCCAATACGAGTATGAGAACACGAAGTCCAAGTACAACTTCTATGCAACAGATAAAAATTAAAGATTTGGAAAAAACTGTACAGAATATTAAATCAAATAAAAATATCGAAGACACAAAATACACAGACATTTCCTTACAGTGTACTAATCCAAATACAAAGAAAGAAGAAGAATCATTTACGCAAAGTATTGCCACTACGGTTAAACAAACAAGTAATAGTAGCGAATCTAATTTAAATGATAGCGTTTTGTCGGATGCTTTACTAGATCCAAGAAGAATTTCTTTCAGAGATGAAAACCGTTTGCAACAAGAAGAATTTTGTGATCTAGTAACGCCGGATATGAATCTTGTACCTAGATCTAAACGAAAAAGACAACTTATACAGAATAGCAATGTAGATAATGACTCCAAGTGTTTGAAACATAATGTAATTAAATCAGAAACGGAGCAAGACGGCCTTCCATTGGTAAGAATTTACATGTAACAACATTCACTTATTTTATAAATATACTATCACATTTTTTTTTCTAAAAATTGTAGTTACATCCTACTGCTTTGCATATGCAGTTTCAAGCCGAGTTGCATCTTCTTGATTCTTTCAATGAATCATTACGACAAGTTATGGATGTTGAAAAGTGTTTATATAATGTTAAACAGGACCACGAAAAACAATTGTCGCTGCAGCATAATCAGTCATGCGAACAATCAAAATCACATTTCTTTAAAGCAACAGGTGAAAGAAATATCGATGATAAGGAGCATTCTACAGAAATTAGCAAATCGCACAAGCATGTTGCAGCTGATAAAAGTATGAGATTTAAATATTATTGTGAATATACAAGCTGTTGCATTTTAATGTTTGCATCAAATTACGGCTCCCAATTATTTGATACTTAAACAATATTTCAAGTAGAACTTATTTTGCTTCAAGGAGGACGCGTTAAATAAGTGCTGTGTTTGGAACATTTTTAAAAAATAATTAATAGCTTAGAATTAATGGAATTATTCCAAACATTATTAATATTGAACTATTATTATTCGATTTTTAGAGCACTGTACAACAACTCAGACTATGACAAATTATTTTGATAGCCAGAGTAAAATAAATAAGCCAACAGTGAAAGCAGTGGAGGTTCAAACACAGACCGTGAATGATATGGCGACGCAAACTGATATACGTCCACCTCGACGAAATGTACAAAGTAGATGTTCGGAGATATGTGGCATTTCATATGAAAGAGGATTTCCTGGAGACAGCGAAGTCCCACAACTTTCGTTAGATTCAGCAGAACAGTTTGAAGACTTAGATCAAATAGAAGAAATATCATTGCCTAGCAAATTAAGAACAATGTCAGAGATAAGTTTACATGAAACTACATCGTCCATACGAACAGAGACTGGTACAGAGATTAGTATATCAACTAGAGACATAACTTGTTCGTTTAATAAATATTTAGATTTAGAGGCAAGTATAACAAAGTAATAGAAATTTCCTTATAAATGAAGAATTGATCAGATAATTTAGTATATTATGTCCTTACAGATTGCACAGTTAATAAAAGATGAAAAACAGAGGTACGATAAAATTGAGTTGCTGTTCAAATCCCGTGAAAAGACTTTAAATGATCGGACAAAAAAGTTGGTGAAATTGGAGGAGCAGAAGCGTGCATTAAGAGACACTGGTCAAGATAGTCGTGTCAGTTCTGTGAAAAAGAAACAAAGAGCTTTACTTTTAAAATTGCAACAGGAAAAAGACGAAATGAACAGGTACATGACTAATATAAGTTTATGATTTGATAACCATCTGGGATAACTATGTATCTTTTTTTTTAGATTGAAAGAACTTCACAAAATTGCAAGTCAAGAACGTAAACTTATGTTACAAAAGCAAAGAAATATGTTCAATCCTCAAATGTCCACGAAGAATATTTTAACGAAATTGAAAAGAAGCGCTGATAGTCAGTCTCCGAGAAGATTATCTGGTCCAATGAAAGGTTACGATATAAGAAGCAATAGTTCCATGAGTTCTTTAGTAGATTCCGACAAGTCTCAACACGATCGATCTCAGACCGATGCACGCTTACAAATGTCAGAGAGCGAGTTACACTTCTCTAAACTTGATCTACCAAAGAGTAATAAGTTTACACACTTTACCGAAGAATCAAATGCTTCGTTCTTAAGATTTGATAAACCTAATGAGGTTATTCAGGGCAGTATGTCTCCAGAAAAGTGTCCTTATAAACAACCTAAAGATGGGAACAAGGCAAAATATGAAATAAAGTCGAGAAAATTTGAAGAAAAGATGCCTAGAGCAGATGTTTTAAGATTGAAATTATATCAGCATTCTATTGATCCGAAATTGGTGAGAGGTCATTCCATGAACACATCTGGAAAATATCTTTTAGAAACGACGAAATCTCCTGACGTTTCAGAGTTGTTGCACAAGAATTTAAATAATTCTATTTCTGAGCATGCTAAGTCGGAGTCTGACACTCTCGTAGAGGAGTTATCGAAAAAATCGAAGCTTTCTCAAGTAACGGATAATCATTTTCAAAGTCTGGCTTCCCCGAGAGAAAGAGAATCTTTGTCAAAAGTTACTACCATAAGTAGCGAAATTGTTCCGGAAGAAATAAGCTCTGTCAGCCAAGATACGGTATCAAAGATATCAAAATCATCCCAAATTTCGGAAGATATTTTGCAATCACATTCGAAAAGTTCTAAAAGAAGTAGTAAGTCGATTCCGACCGATATATCTAAAAAGTCTCAATACAGTTCCGAATCAAAATCGAACGTAAAACGTAGAAGCTCGAAATGTCAAAAAAGCAAGTCGTCATCCAGTATTCTTACAGAAAATATATTGCGTTCTAAATCTAGTTCTCAAGTATCGGAAGAATTTAATAAACATCACAACAAGAGGACGAAAGTGGAGAAAGATTCCATTCAATCTGATAAAAATGATGAAAATGCAATTCTGGATTGTATAGATCATGACGAAAGTTTGAGTTCTCAACAAATTAAACATTCCAAGCTTACAAAAGATAAGAATTCAAAATTAGCGAACGATAGAATAGACGATTATGAAAGCAAAGAGAATATATTATGCCAGAAAATATTCGACAAAAATGCAGAAGCATCTGAAAATTCTTTCTATAGTGAAGATAAGAGCACACAGAATTTGGAGAACCCTGTGAGATCTCAAGTCAGTAATTTCACTGTTTCTCATCATGGTAGCGGAGACAGTGACAAAAATTATTCTAAATCTGTGGTTATTAGATCGCAAGATCACAATATGAAAACCTCGAGGAAACTCGAGCAGTAAGTACAGAAATACTTTGAATACTCATTTACATTCTATCTAAATTATTCATGTTGCAAATTTACCAATTCGAAGTTAATATTAATAACACCACAAATTATTACACGCGCATGCAAAAAGTCTAATAATAAACTGTGTATTCATACCGTGAAGTGAAGCATTGTAAAAATAGACTCTGCACCGGCGATCTGCATTCCGGCGTTATTGCGGTATTTCACAGTACCGAAAACTATTCAGTTGCATCGCCACAATTTAAGCGAGTTTTTCGAATAATTTCAAATCGTTGCGATCATTACCCTCACTTTTATACAATCGTTCATTTACTATGGACAGCGGATTTCTATTATCAGATACAATTACGTTTTTTAGAATCTTGAACGCACGTGAAGCTGCACTTACGTCACGGAAGAACTGCGTGGAAGAATGGATGGCATGGCATGCGAAATTAAGGACCGAAGAAGAGCGTGTTGCACGAATGGAACAAGCTGCCCTCAAACTTGTAACTGCAACGTCCAATGTTTTTTCTCATCAAGGTACTTTTGATGTTGTCCACTCCATACGAAAGTCAAAGTGTATCAAGTCGCGTTTCATGAGTTTTAAATTCAATTCAAATAAATTTAATATTATAATATAATATTTTTAACTTTGATAATTGTCAGGAAGAAGTGTTTGTCCTTTTATAGACACGACAGTTTCATCTGACACGAGTGACATAGAAGGAAGAATAGAATTGCTTACTGAAAAATTAGCGGAACGGCGAGTGGAAATGTCACGTTTAAAAAGGGAAGCCAGGAAACAGACGAAACAAAAGCTGAGAGCTTTAGAAGCTAATTTATTAAATCAGATTAAGGTCAGTGACACTATTATGTATCCTTAAAATATTGTATTTATGAGATGTTATGTTCAAAGATAGTAATTTTCTTTTCCACATACAGAAATATGATACGACCATTCACGAGATGCGTAAAAAGCTGGAATCGAAAAAGGGAACAAGTAAGGACAGTGATAATAAGTTAGCAATAGAGTCGAAATCGTTAGCAGATTTCAAAGTACCTGAGATCCCTCTGAAGAGAATACAAGATATATTTAAAAATAGCGACTTGTTAAGGTCTAGATCAGAATCCGATTTGTTGTATACGAAAAAACCAACAACGGAACAAGTAAAAAATGTTAATCTAACGAGGAATGAGAGCATTGAAATTGGATGTAATAAAAATAATTCGGAAAATGTGACCACGTCCTTTAGGAGCGTAAGATCCTCGGAACAATTGAGCTCAGCAAAAATAAATACTGTTCATCGCAGTGTTCAATCTGTGCTTGACGAAAGCATATCGGAACACATTGAATCTGATAAGATTGGTTCAGCATCCTCGGTTACTTCCGATGATGTTTGTTCGGACCGAAATAATACTTCTTACGAAAACAAAATGTATTTGGATGAGATACAAATCAAACGAATTTCACTAGAGGGAAGAAAGAGCAGCATTTCAGAAGATATTGGGACAGAAGTTAATACAATGAAGTCGGAAGAAGAGATAATGACACAGTCTGATACTAAACTGTCTAAAGATGAAGTTACAAGTCAATCTGATTTGGGAGAGTATAAATCAGATTTCCAGACAATTTCTGAGCAGTCTCGAGCAAAAAGTATTTCTTCGCAATTCGGTACTGGTAAAGAACGTGAAAAATCTACTGTCAAGGACACCAAAAAAGACACAGACAGTGAAAGTATTCTTGAAAAATTCGACTGTTCTCGAAAAATGGACTTCTCACGTTTAAATAATAAAAATTCGTACGAGGATATAAATTGTCTTGAAAATGAGCTGAAAATACTGTCAGAAATGATGTCACGCTTTAGTAAAAGATCTAGCGAGGATTCGAAGAATAACAAAGAAATAAGTACCTTGAATGATGTATCGGACATGCTTTCGAAATCTGATAAAACCAGCGAAATTCAAGTTATTGAAACGCTGAAGAACGATGAAAGTAAGAGTGAAAAATTAAGTGCTTTAGAAACTAGCCCACACCATTTACAGTACTTAACTAAATCTTTAAAATTGAATTCAGTAAGTACTTTAAATGAGAACAAAAGTATTGTGGAAGTTGATAATGTAATGTCTGTGATATTGCCACAAAATGATACGTCCCTTTCAAAATCTCAACAAGAAATTGATTATAAAGCAAGGAGTAAAGAAATTTTAAATGAAATCGAAAAATCTATAATATCGGAGCACATTAAAGTCACTGATGACGATTCGAATCGTTCGAATAGGTCGATTGAGGACAAGTTAAGCGCGTATGAAGCAAATGAAAAAATCTCCCTTACATCTTCGGAGAAGTACAGCAGATCTTTAGCTGAAGATTATTTGAAAACTGTACAGGCTAAAGAAAGTATAAGCACAGCAGAAAATGCTTCCGAGGCAACGTATTCTCACAGAGAAGATGCAAATACCGAAAAGGGATTTGGTGATTCCTATAATTCGAAAAGTCAACAGTTGTCGGAATTAAGTAAGAATTCAACATCTCCGAAATCTCCGACGGCTTCAGAAAAATCTAGTTTGCTTATAAAGGATAAATCATTGAATTTGTACACGGATATCGATCGTTGTTTGTCAGTACACGATAGTGTTACTACACAAAGCCATTCAGAACGTAACACTGACGTGACTCCAGGAAAATTTTCACAGGACATTGTAAAACAATCAACCATTACGGAATCTGTTACTAGATTATTGAAAAAACCAACTTCTCCGCAAGGTGTAAGCACGATTGAGATAACCGAAATAATTGAGGATGTAATAAACTACACGAAGGATGGAGAGCTAAGTATAAGTAGCGCATGTTCAATTTCGAAAGCAGATCATTCCGAGACGGATAAGCGCAAAAATGAGAATAATTTGCTAAAAATAGGTGGAGATGTAGAATTTAAAGAAACTTCTTTAAAATCTGTTAGAACAGCCAAGCAAGATATATCTGACAATGACATCAGTTTTATTAATGAAGAAGTTAGCAAAGATGAAAGTCAAATAAAGGCATTGTCTATAGAGAAAACTCCTATTGACAAACATATTTTGACAAAATCTGATTCATTTGATATTCAACAGGATGTTGTTAGTTCTGAATGGAAAAAATCTCAAAGTCAGAATAAAAAATCGTTTAACGATGATTCGAATGAATTAATGAACACAAGTAAAGATGTATCTCAATCAAACGATAACATTGAAAGCCAAGATTTTGAAGAGAAAATGGAGAGTGACGATGAAAATGTATCCGTTTTTCTTCCGAAAGGTGAATCCACAAATATTGATATGTATGGGATGAAATTCAATGAAACGATATCAGATTTTCATATTGATAAAACCGGTAATAAAATGGATGATACGTTCTTTATGGATACAGATCAAAATCAAGAAGAGACCGTTCACACTATAGAGACCGATGATTTCCAGAAAGCTATTCACGATTCCGTGACTAAAATATTAGATAAAGTCGAGAAAAGTATAGATAATAATTCAATAAAAGAGAAAGTAGAAAATCATCCCTACATTAGTGATAGTAAAACTGAAATAAAAGGAATTGCAGCCAAGGAATGTAAATTTGTTTCACATATTCCTGAACTAGAAAACAAGCTGATAAGAGATGCTAAAGAACCACTTTGTGTAACTGTAGAAACGTTGGATATCGATAATGATAATGCGGAGGAAGTTAAAGTAACATCATTTAACGATCACAATGAATCTGTTGCTGATTTCAATTTGCATGGAGAAAATAAATATGATGAAGATGCGCATCTTGTAGACAGTAAAGCTCAGGAAGTTATAATAACAGAACTAGAGCCTGGAAGCACGGAAGAAGACACTTTGTCGGATCTAGAGATTGATGCTAAAGTAGAATTTATCGAGGAAGAACATCTAGAAGCAAGTAAATGCGAAGATAAAGTGGAAATACACGAAGTACACGAAGAAAAATTATTGGAACCAACAATAGAACCAGAAAGTTCTGATGGTGAGCAACTTGACAATTTGATAGAAGTAACGGAGAGTAGACTGGCCACTATCGAGAAACAAGTTTCTGCTTCCGAAGTGGAAAAAGCACAGCACAAAGTAACGAAAACGCAAATCGATGAAGCATCGGAATGTAAAATAGATAGTCAAAAGAATGAAGATGGTCTTGAAGCTGTGTGTAATCTTAAAGTAGTAGATAATTCTGAAGCGAACGTATCCAATGTGCCTGTAGAGTTAATAAATAAAACATTCAATATTCTGAAGGATCCAGAATATGAAGATATTTCTGAGGAAAGTCTTGAAGTATCTGAAATCTTTGACAAAAGCGAATGTCAGAAATCTGCTACCGTACAAAAGCCAATTCCTATACCTGAACGATACGAGGTGGTACAAAAGTCGGATGAAGTGTTACGAATACTCGATGAGATCACGCAAAAGTCGTCTCCCATTTCTGATCACAACGAAGAACAGTTTCAGGTTTGCGAACAGGTCTCAGAAAGTAATAGAAAACCAGAAGCCAAGATTTCTGGGAATGATACTGCTTTACCTTCAAAAACAAATGCTCAAACCGATCAAGATATTGATAAGAAGAATGGGCAATTATTTGGAAACGGATTGGAGAGTCCAACATTCTTAACAGCGCCAACAGAAGATGCATCGTCTGAATCAAGCGAAGACAAGGATACCCCTAAGGGTGTATCAGAGATTGACATGGATTCTCCTAGAGATTCAAATGATTCGACATTATATATCGACGTATTAAATGACGATTTACTGAATAATGTTGGTGTCAAAAGTGAAAATGCCGATTCCAAGAATACATATCATGCTACACCTATCGTTGCTACATCTGAGAAGGATATAGAAGTTATGATCGACAAATTAAAAGGTATTTAATTTCTACAAAATATTTACATTAACTACTGTATTATTAAATTTGGACAGTATACAATCTGGATGTAGTTCACTTCTGAGTTTAACTCACATGAATTTTTCATATTCATTTTTATTCATTTAGTCGTTAGGGGTTTATTTATATGTATGTTGTAAATATTTTTCCAATTTTTCATCTTTAATGTGTACGTGTAAGTTTACGATCATGAAAACATATTGTTTTTTAAAATAATGTTATTATTAAATTGGTTACAAAATGAATATTTGAAACCATTAATTTCATAAAAAAATTTGATTTTATTTTACGTTCTTTCTGTTTTTTGGAACGATAATTACACTATATGTATCTATATTTCGAATATTACAGAGACATGTTCTAATTTTATAATGGCTGTGTAATTTTTTGAGCAAAACAGTGCCTCGTATAGCCAAGTATTGTTTATTTTCAGAAAAGCAAAATCGAGATAATAATTACTTAAAGGTAATACAACACGAAACTTTGAATAAAATGAACATTGACTTGTTTTCCTGTACAAATCAGTGTCGCATGTGTGCTTGACCTTTGATTATTAATGTCTGTATGCACAAGGAAAGCCTGTAAATATTGTGCAACACAACACATGTGTAAAATACTTTTACCTTTTATTTTCTTCAAGTTTTTAAGAAATGAAATTTTTTATTATGTACAAATGTGACTTGGAATGTTCAATTTCATCACAGCTTTACGATATTTTATTAATGCATTCAAGAAATCTAAAGATATATATATATTTTTGAAATTTTATTTTAATTCTGAAAGCACCTAATCAAATTAATATGCGAATTCATAGTGTAATGTAAAGATTCGTGTTGCTTTTCCTAGAAAATTTATCGACAGAGTTCTTTGTAGATTCATACTATAATATATTTTCATTTTATACAGCATCCCTGGAGCAACCAGGACTGGAAGTTGCAGAATTGGAAGCAAAACTACTTCGCATTGAACAGCTTCAAATTGAATTAGAAGTAAAAATTGATTTTTTTATTATACTGTCATTATTTTTCGTATAAAACTATTATTTCATATCTGTGTTCTACTTTAGATTAAAAAATTGGAGGCTGAGGAAGTATCTTACTATGTTAGAGAAATACCTAACAAACCGCCCCCACCGTACACTCCACCTGGGGGTGGCACAAGAATTTCTGCATCGCTTGGCTCACCTTCTCCTCCTCCGGCTGTGATTCCCTCAAACATAGAAGAACTTACAGCATTTACTGAAAAAGCGACAGCATTGATATTCAGAGCAAAAGAAGAAGGGGACGATATTATGAGTTTAGAGGCCCCTCCGGAGATCTACGAGTTAACCAAAGAAAACGATGAGACTGTGAAGAAGGACAGAAGAATTTATAATACATTCCTCTTCGATCTGTGCAAAGAAACGATCGCTGAGGTCTACCAAGCCGAATACGAAAAGCCGGGTCCCAGTTGGACGAAGCCAAATGTAAAAACGAAGCCTACCATGAAAATCCCGAAAAATATAGACGAACTCAACGAGTACGTCAACAAAGAGGTAGCTACTTTATTTGGTTTCAAGACGAAACTGCAAAGAGAAAACATGGTCATGCGCTGGAGTAGAAAACGAAGAGACAGGGTTGACGAATTATTGGCTAGAGAAGCTCAAGCCGAGGAAGACGAATGGACCAAATTCCATCACGATGAACTTGCGGTAAAAAATGATCTTACAGTAGCCATACTCGATACCCTGATTATGGAAACTGTGAATATAGTGAAAGTGGCTTATGCGAAGAAAAGAAAAGTAATGATTTAGTTCGTTCTTTTCGTTGCGATAATCGTCACTATGATACTGGTACATAGATCATATTATATCTCAAAATAATTGGAAATGGCATACTTTTATTCGAAAATTTTACAAGCTGGCCTCAACTGCCATACTTTACCAAACAGTGGTTCTTAGCTACTTGTGTCTTGTTCATAATTCATAGGCTGGTTCCTATTTATTTCACTGGCAAATCGTTTGAGTAAGGAAAATATAAATGATCACTTAATTTTAATCGAATTCAAGAGGGGTACGAGGTCCATTTTTTAAAGTATAGAACTGTATATTTATAATCGGTAGCCACGATATGTGTAGATAATTCAATAATCAAATGCAAATTGTATATGTAATATGTTTTAAGGTTAAGATTATTATTATTATTACTAAGGTATACAGTATAAGGACATTACGAGTTATATTTGCATATAGATACATGGAAAAATAGCATACTTAATATAAGAATCCCGTTGATGTTTTCTTGAAAGAGAAATGTAATTATTGGTCTGATAATTACAAGCATTTTGTTCGAATAATGTACAAAATACTATTGTTTATACAAACAAGTACACAGAATGTATGAAGGACATATCATATGTTCATAGATTCTTAGATGATTAAAACTACTATATGTACATTTTTATTTAAAAATACAAATATTATTTATTTAAGAAAAAATAGTTATAATTATTTGGCGTCTTTTTACTTTTGCAATTAGTGGCATATTAATCGAATCTAATAACTTTAGGAGCACTTACTGTAGTCATTAATAAAACCGTCTGTATTTAGCTGATTTTACATTCAATCAGTTATTACTGCTTTGATAATTAAAAAGAACAAATTTCTTACTGTATACATATTAATACAAAACTAAATATCTAAGTAATAATAATAATTTAAAAAAAAAAACGCCACGTTATTCGAACAAAATGCTCTGTGGAGTATGATGTATAATAGTTGCGTTTTTGAAGTCGTCGGCTGTGGAACGTAATTAATATGTTTTTATTATGGCAATAGATCTTGACCATTTAAAATCGCTTCCCTTGTAATTTTCGCCCCTTTAATGTCGCAAGGAGGTAGCTACCGAGTAGTCTTGAATGGTCAAACTCTGTTACTCAACTACAGACCTTGTCGAACTTTACACGTTTATGCTCAACTATTTTTAATGAGATTAACAAAATTTTAAGAAAAAGACTGATAACTTAGGGCCGTTTTGATCCAAATCACAAACATTTTAATGACAAATGTATGTAACGCGGTGGCCGGCAGGTGAAAGTCGGTTTCGAAATTAGTGTTGAGACAGCTCTCGGATGTTAATTACAACAAAGAGATAGCTTCGGATTTCAATTATAACCTCTTTAGTATTATACGGATTAATACATGAATATAAAAGCATTATACTGTGTTATTAATCAATACACGTTAAGAAACTGATAATCAGTTATTGTATATTTGAATTTGTTTCGGTTGGGAATATATTGACACCAGTTCTGATTGAACTTTATGTTTATGGTTGTGATGTCGAGCTAAGTGGGCTAAGCAACATGTTCATTGTATGAAAAATCATTGCAAAAGTGACAAAATGAATATGTCTTTAGCTTTAACCCTTTGCGAGCAACGCACATCAAAATTAAACCGTCCATGGGATCAGGACGTAATATTAGAAATACGCTCGTTGAACCGATGACAAATTGTTGTTTCGTCAATTGTTATTGTTCGCGCCATTTTTGCTGGACGCATATATAATTTCATATATGAGTTCATTGTCCGCAAAGGGTTGAACACGATCGAGCCTTTTTAAGGCTGGACCTACACTGATTCTTTGCCGCGCGGAAAAAAGATTTATATAGAGGTAGCTTATATTTGTGTATTCAAAGGAAGAGGAATGAAAAAGAAAAACAAAACAGTGCTGTACAATGTCTTCTTCTTTTCAGTGCACAAACACAAACTGTGCTTATACACATCTTGTCCGTGCGAGAAAAAACCGTAGTGTAGTCGCTAGCTTTAGGTTTTAAAGTGTGTAGCGAGTATTCGTTTTACTCTACGTATGACCTTCGAATTTTTGTGTGATTTAAGAATGTATGTACATACGATTTCGCTCAAACTTTATTGTGCATACGCTATATCTTATTACAAACAGTTTAGCTGATTTATCAATTAGTAATGATAAACCATAATGATTTAAGTCTGTCCGTACGTTACAAAAGAAACATGTTTTATTTTGTACTTTCCATTGTTGTTCGAATCCCTTTTTATTTCGCGGTCAGCTCGCAAGGCAGAGACTGATTGCATTCGTAGTTGTTATACGTAGGCATTGTTCACGTATGTAGAGTTGAATATGTACTTAACCAAGGTATATTTTATAATAAATTTTTTGAAAATTTTATAGTCTCGTTTTATCTAACAATTCGATATACAACGACCAATTAATATAGAAAATATGGTAGCATTTCATATTCCAGTTATTTTTCAAAAATAATTTTACTATTATTGAAATAATTTTAGCTTTTAGATATACCAATATCCCAAAAATGTTGTACTTCCTTGAAACCTGAATGGTTTGGTTTATGACGTTTTCTATGTTTAATAATACGTGTTTTTGTTTTAAACCTTTTTCTGAAACAACTAAAATGTATATTCTATCTTACATTGTTTTACTGTAAATGCGTCGTACACATGTAACATAAATGATCGAAATCGGAAATATAATTTATCATGCCTGAGAAAATGAGCTGTTTTCTTCAATTACTGCTGTTGCACTATATAGTAATACACTTCAATTACTATCACACGTGATCACTAGTAGTTGTGAATGAAGTGTAGCCGTACCCTTTATACCCCTATATTATGTAATAAACGAGCAAGGTCACGTTGTAAATGCGTGGCTATCAGACAGGGCCACACTCTCTGTTCATCTCGAGTTGTCTAAGTTGTTTCTCAGTGACTTATTGATAAAGCGTACGTTCTGCATTGTTGATCAAGGATTTTACATTGGAGAAGATTGATTCATACATTATTAAAAAATGACAGCAAAAAAAATCACGTCATTATCGAAAGAAGAATTTAAAAATTTCATAGAATCTATTGATGTAATTTTATCCGATTGTGATGGTGAGTAATAAAATATTTATAATACAAATCATAAACAATTTCTTTTGGGTTATACTGTTCTTGCACTACAAATTCTATTGATGAAAAATATCAATATTAAATGAAAGAGTGTATGATTATGTGTATGACGTTATAAATGGTGTTTTAATCTTAGTAAACCTTAGGCGTACTATGGAAAGAAACCGAGGTCATAACAGGTTCACCTGAAACTGTGAATAAATTGAAACAGTTAGGTAAAAAGTTTTTTTATATAACAAATAACAATACGAAAACCAGGTCTGAATTTGTGGAAAAATGTAAAAAACTGAAATATGATGCAACAGTGGTAAATCAAATTTAACCTAATTTTTTAATATAAGTTTAATGTTTTTTGATAATTTATTAATGATAATGTTTTAATGCAAATTTAGGAAGAAATATTGTGCACTTCTTTCTTGGCTGCTGTATACCTTAAAGAAAAGAAATTTGATAAGAAGGTATATGTAGTTGGAAGTGAGGGTATTGGCAAAGAACTAGAAGCCGTAGGGATAAAACATTGTGGCATTGGAGTGAGTATTGTAGAGAAGAATTATGTTATTGTTTCAAGTCATTTTAAAGGTAAATTTACAATGTTTATGTTATGTTATCACAGCCTGATTGTATGGATGGTGATGACACAGAGATGGTCTTAAAATTTAAGCCTGATCCAGAAGTGGGAGCAGTGGTTGTAGGATTCGATAAAGATTTTAGTTTTCCGAAGCTTATGAAATCTGCTACTTATTTACAAGATCCAGATGTTCATTTCATAGGAACAAATTGTGATACAGAGAGACCTTCGCTAAATACTAACAAATTGCCAGGTTAAACAATTACTTTAATCCGTTGAAATTAATCTTAGAAGTGTTTTTCTAAAAATACAAAACCAGTTTTACATATTTGTATTGTATAGGTACTGGCTGCTTTATACAAATAATAGAATCAGCAAGCAATAGGAGTGCGGTGATACTTGGAAAACCAGAAGCTTTCTTGATCGAATACATAGTTAAGAAATATAATTTGAATCCTCAAAGGACTCTAATGATTGGTGACAAGTAAATGTTACATATTATGTCTAAAAATGTATGTTGATTGGGTATATAACATACTGTAATTGTTTTATTTCAGTCGCAATACCGATATTCTCTTTGGAAAACGTTGCGGATTTAAAACATTACTCGTACTAACGGGAATCACAACGCAGAAGGATGTTGATGCTATCAATATGGTCAGTGCAAATTCCAAAGATTTGATAGTTCCAGACTATTATGCGGATGAGTTAGGCGATGTGTTAAAAATGATCGATTAATCTTGATAACTCTGACGACTTCGGAAGCTATAGCATACTTTATCAATCTCGTATAACAACAAAAAATGTAATACACATAAGAATTTGGCTTATCTATGAAAGTTCCTACTTTTAATTGACGATGTCGATTAGAGGTTTAATCTAATGATTCAGCAAAAAGTTCGTGTTTTAGCGATTGATGTCGTAATATTCGATAAAACTGTCTATTCATGAATTAAAACAGAATTATAAAGAAATATCGAAATATTTAACTTATTGTGTTAAAAACAGAATAATATAGTACAAATATATAGAATATTTTTGAACGCCGTTGCTCTGCTCTTCTATTTTTATAATTCTCTCTAAGCTTTGAACATTTGCCAACAAAGAACAGTATAAGAAAGTCCAAAGTTGGCAATTAAGTCATTATGTAGATAAATTGTAAGAATCAGTGTCGTGTAGTGATAATCCCGTGCTTTGTACTCTCGGTGATTGTGATTACATAGTTCACGATATAAGTCATGGGTCAAGATAATAATAATTATAATACGTGTAATTACTTGTCGATATGTGTAAAAATTATGTTAATAAACGATACGGAAAACATAATTTGTAGCATTGTTAATTCATTCTGTAAACTTAATCGTATTGAAACGTTTACATACAGAGTAAACCACGTAACTTGCACGCCTGGAATATTTGCATTATCTGTAATAATATGAAAAACTCATAAAGAAAAAAAGTCAAATGGTCGCGTATGAAAAAATAAATACATGATAGTACGAGGATTTCATTGTTTTTTGGGATCGAATCTAGCATACATATGTTGTGTACATGTTAATAACAATAAATAACAAGGTCGTAATTTTGCAGTAGATTTTTATTGTCGCACCTAATACGTATTATCTTCTATCTGCATTCGCTAAACACTCTTCTAGGGGTTAAAACATATTCCGCTCCTCTCGTTAACGATTTTGTTCAAAATCGAATTAACTATAGTTCTTATTTTCGTTTTAGTTCTTTTCGTTTAGTTATAATTGAATTTAATACGGATTTAACTCTAGAAGGACCAATCAGGTCAAACTGCTCTATTTGCTATTTAATTACTATTTTTCTCTTTCCTACATAGTTACACTCACTTTTAATAAATCGAATATAAAATAAAATTTTTTATTGAGACTTTTATTGTATGTTAATTATATTATATGACTCGTACAACGTTTCTCGAAATTCTTTGAATAATAGTATTGGTCCTCCTAGTGTTAAAACGTCTGTTAATAGTCTTGTCATACACGATACGTCGTTTGTACTTCAAACATGTTTTCTCACAAGCACACACTTGGCGAGTATTTGTTTTGAATATATTATGCAATGTTTATCAACAACACTCGATATAACGCAACCATTTCTTCCTTTTCATGAAGCTCGTGTTTACTGATATAACAAAATTTTCACCTTCGAGGAAAATATTGAAGTTGAATTCTTTTAAAAAATAGTCGACGAGCTTGAACACTGTGTTTATATAATGAGGGATGACACTAGTGCGCAATTCACCAAAAGTATGGAATCAACCGTCAGCCGACACTATCTACCCAAAAATGTAGAAATTAGTTAAGTAATTAATATAAACCGTCGTAAAAAGTCTCGCGTGAAAAGAAAACTTTGCGTTTCACTATTTCCTGAACAATTAACATATTAAAGGATCGGATAAATATGCTTTTAATTCTATTATTTTCTCACATCGTCATTATACTTTTGGTACATTTCGATTTCATACTTTTGGTTGGCATTCATCGTGTATGGGGGCGGTAATAAGTTCGTTATTGTAAACTTTTATGTTTTTTTTCTGGCGATTATTAGGGTCCAACAGATTCAACTTCCTTTCATCAATCCACATATTACATTACATGTGCGTTACACGTGCCCAGAAAGTATTATAATTATGAAAACCGTCCCTACATACACACGTCGGTACTATACCATTATAAATGTATGTAATCTGTTTGATGAGAACTTGTCCAGTATAATTGAAACTACTAGAAAAGCTGTTTGCATTTATTTTACTCTACATCCCTATTATTCGCTGTTTCACGCAGTAATCGAAGATACGTTTTAAATTATTATCCTCGGTAATATTTAATCCTAAATCCGGGGAACTACCGTAAAGCGAAGTTATGATATGCAATGCTATGCTATGCTACGCTGAGATAGAATTTCCTATTTTCCTATTGAATTAATGCATAACAGTTTGTCTTCGCATAGCATACCTTAGCTTTCCGGTAATCTTTCCCCCAATCCACCTTCCATTTTTTGTTGGCGAACATTTATTAAACCATTCGTGAAATCAGTAGAACGCAATCAAAAGTTTCTTTGCGTGAAACGATTACTAAACAAAAAATTACCACAGAGTGCATCGTAAAAAAATGGTCGAACTATCAGACCAGAGAGAAAATGAGAGTGCTTACGCTCGGGGTTTTAGTGTCCCCACTTTTCCTGTATCATCTAGCCTGGAACAGGCATTATTTGGAATTCGCTGCTAATGATGCAGGTAAGATGATGCAGGTTCTGGTCCATGCTAAAAAGATGATGCAGGTTCTGGTCCAGGCTAAAAATTAAATTAGGGGGCAGCACTATACCGGAGACACTGAAATCCCGGGCGTGAGCACTCTCATTTCCTCTCTGACCAGATTATCTCACGATTCTCATTAGACAGACTGTCAGATGGCAACTATACATCGAGGTAACATATCCTGCGGAACCAAAAACAGAGATTCATTCGAGGTTTGGTTCCGACGGTCGATAAAGAATATTATGGCAGTAAAGAACGCCTTCTTGCTCGACAAGATATAGCGCACTCTGATTTTTTTCATCGGCACTTCTTGGTCATCTCATTCTGGCTCTGACTTTCCGACTTCGTTGTATCTTGTCAAGAAAGTTACATAGTGGTTCTGAGAATGATTTGAATGTTTTGTTAACGGTCCTGCGCACGAGAACCATAGCTGGACCCGCAAATAGAGTCTCGATGTACAATGACTCGTGTAATTGTTCAGACACCTTTTCAATAATCATGATTTTCGGTGAAGCTAGGAGAATTAGTTACTGTTTTCAGTATTAGAGTATTGCAGTTTTTTATAATATCAATATTAACTAATTTCGGTGAAACTTTTATGGCAACTTCCGGGGGCAACCTGAGTCGCTTATGTTATAATTTTTTTTACTATTCTAGGCTTTCTAAAACAAAAAAATGGAAATGTTTTTGAATGTTGGGAATAGTTTGTTGAAGTCAAACATTTAAAGCATTGATGGGAAGAAATATTGTAAGAAAGCGATTGAAGAGTGACATTTTTTTCTGGATATAAACGACTCAGGTTACCCAGGGAGGATAAAAAAAAAAGGAAGATGTGACAAGCAACATTTACTTCCGGCTTCGCATAGAAACTGAAGTTGTTTGGCCCGCTTTTAACCAAGTTATACCGATTTAAAGGGTGTTTGACTAATCATGCGAGTTGTTGTCTGTCTCCGCCGGTTGCGTTGCCTCACTATGTCGTTAAATACCTCCTACGGTAATCGTTGTCTTCACATAGAACATCATCCTTCGCGAGTCTTGCTGCCCTCCCATCCGGAGCAATGAGATAATTGGAATTACGCACATGCTCGCTTAAAGTATTGTAGATTGGTCGACCATGAAGACGGACGTTCCCTCGAGTCACCTCGACGGGATTAGGCTTCTTGTTTACGTTCGATCACTGTCGGTCTCACGTGCCGTTCGAGTTTGCGTTGTAATAGTTTATGCGCTCGCTGCGCGACAGGTAGGCGCACCAGTAGAATACGTTGATCGCCAAGAAGAACAACGGGAAGACGACGCGACTGGCACGATCAATCTTCGAAACCGAATTGTATCTCGGCGTTCTCCTGCGTCGTCTCCGGCCGGATGGCTTCCGGTCCGGCGTCTGTGGCCGCGGCGGTGGACTGCAGGCCACGCAGGACATCTGCCAATTAGCAACCCCAGGATCCTTGTTGGGGTGTGGGATCGCCGACAGTGGTATCACCTCGATCCTACCGTCCTCATTCATCGTGAAATTCCGACTCGAATGTCCTCTGGCTGCTGGAACGCCCGAGGGTTTTCTATGGACCTGTGGTGCCTGCAACTGAAGCAGAAGAAAGTTACCCAATATGGGGAGGGTTTATTTTTAAATTGACCATAGATTCTACATAAATAGAAGAAACTTTTGAAATTTTGTACTTATTGCTTCTAATATTGATGTGTTAGATGGTATTGTTGTGATGTATATAGACTGTGGGTTTTACAGGTCAAACTCAAAACAAAAAAAATCATTAGAAGAATTCGAGGATATTGTTATGTTATCTTAGAGTTTTTAAGATGATTAAGAGAGAAAATACGTTTTCACGTAACTTAAATTTCTTACCATTGACCTTGACAATGTTTATTTTAAATAAAAATCCGCAGTCTAGTGATGTACTTCGACGAATCTTTACACTACTTATTATGTATTGTTGAGTAGAGGAGAGCGGGTTTATGTAGCACAATTATGACTAGATATTTGAGGTTTGTTAGTTCATTGTTCCTCATGGTGGAATTTATGTCTGTATGGTGGAGAATAAAATAGAGTAGCGAGAAGTAGAGTATTCAAATTTCACAAATTCAGTGGCTCATGCGATATTTTAAAATCGCACTTCGAGAACTCGAATCGAAACGTTGAGGACGTGCTTCTTAAGAATTTACGCAAGACCGTACTTCTCTATCTTGGCAACGTTCCACAGTCGTATCGGAAAACTTGATTTCTATTATGAATTCAAAAATTGAAATCGTTCCTCTGCCAATACGATGTTTTACGAGATGTATGCTCCCACCTCCCCTTGTTCTGCATTTATTGCACTGCTGCGTGTGTGTAAGCGTGACACATTTAGAACGCTAACAAAGGAACGATCATTGATTTGAAGTGCGTCACGACATTATGTGATTTCTATGTTGAAACATTCGAATTTTTACTAAAACTGATGGATCAAGGAAGTAAACGTAACGTATAAACGTAACGTATACCCCGTGAGGGGCCACGAACCGAGGTCTCTAGATATATGTCTCTGGCTAGGCCCGTCTTTCGGAAATATATCGAGTAAACACTGTATACTTAGAGGGTTATTGTTGACACGTTTTCTAGGATAAACATTACCTGTTCCTTCTCCAGCGGCCGCGTATTCGGTTCGTCCTCTTCGCTGGAACTCTCGCTTTCGATCAGGTCGGAGCTGAAATAACACTCCCCGGAGCCGTACTTCGTAAAGTAATGGACCACCGCGAATTGTATAATAGTGGCGAATATGAACGCGAACGAAAGGAAAACGAAGAAATCTAGGGCAGTGGGGTAAGGAACTTTCGGCAGATCGGTTCGTGCCTCCAATCCCAAAAATGTCATCGTCAACACGGTCGTTATTCCTTAAACAAACGCGGACAAGCTCTCTTTCATGTCGTTCTACCAAACAGAGGATCATTGTCAGCTAGTTGTGTCAAACAGAAAGAGTTTCGACAACAGGCTTGAGCGAAATCTCTGACGTTGAACTTGAATGTTTCAATGGGAAATGTTCACGTTCAATTGAAAATAGACATGGAAGCCTGAAAGAGGTATGGTGCTGTTCAAGGGACCATTTTCGTCAAAGAACGAGACATATCTCTTGCACGAGTCGCATTCTATATTAATTGCTCTAAACATGTACAAAAGTACAGCAATGTCTCGATGTATACGTGAAAACTTCGTTACTCAACAACTAGATCGAATAAAGTGACTTCTCGATATATGTCGCCAAGCCCTGGACGATAAACGTCCCGGAATTATCCCCACTAGGGGCCAAGAAGCTCGAGCGGTCTCGGACGGCTCGGGTATGTCTTCTGGACGATACATGACGCTGGCAAGACCCGTTCTGATGACATATATCGAGTATTTACTGATTTGTACAACGAGTTGTATCTTATTAACAAATATTTATGTATTGTTATAATTCAAAACAACGAAGATTTGTTATCGGATGAGTATCTGTCGTGTCATCATCATATGGTAGTGGGGATAAATTTCAAATATCATTGCGAATATCGTGCAGGTCTCTTTCACATGTACCGAGAGATTACTGTACGCGTAAAACGACTCAGGATGCAGAATTGAGGCTACGTTACATTGTTAGGGTAGCATAGCAGAGATTTGGTGTAATGTCACTGATTTAAAATCGATGACAGACTTACCGAGTGATACGCGATCGGCGGTGGCTTCCCGATTCAGCCAAAATGATACCCAGGAGAGGACCACCAGCAGAACGCACGGTCCGTACACTTGTATGAGGAAATTACCCATGTGCCTTTGCAAATGAAAGTATACCAGCAGCATCGAGTAGTCGGCTAAAACCAGATAATACATCACGTTTATCCGAGATCTGTGACGCGTTTCTTTATCATCTAGACCGGGGCTTTCAAAGTGTGCACGCTGTGGCGTCCAAGGATGTCCCGAATTTACTAGGAAACGTCGACTACTCTCTTAGCTCCGGGCTTATCTCGCGTTGACCCTTTGAGAAACGAGAGATACCAACGTAGTTTCAAATGTAGCATTGAATATTATCAGCGAGCTGCGAATGTTTATACACATTCGCGATTCTTAGGACGATGAAACGATTCGGTGCGGAGTTTACTACACCCGAGAATGTTTATAAGAGGAGTGTCAAACATGTTTCACCTTTGCGGAATATTTATTTAACCGGAATAAAGTTGAAAAATTCACGTACAAAGATCTTTAGAAGTCAGAATAAATATAAATTATTTAATTTTTTTAACTAACTTTGTTAACCATTATAGTTTCTTATGTTAAAAATTATGATTTATAATATTAACTATTTGCTCAACTTGCTTTCATTGTATGGAAATATTTGAAATACAAGACTAAAATATTTTATTTTATGTATCTGGTTGTCAAAATAGAAATATTTTATTTGCCGAAATTTTTCCTTCTGTTTAAAGTAGTCCCTAGTAGCACAAAAATATTGGATAGATATTTTTTTCAAATATTGGAAAAATATTTTTTAAGCCACATTTTTTCATATGAGAAAAATATTGGATCTGAATATTGTATACATGTACAAGAAATATAAATTGAATGTTTAAAAAATATAAGCTAAATACTCGGAGGATATAAACTAGATATTTAAAAAATATAAAGTAAATATTAAAAAAATGTGAATTCAATATTTGAAAAATATAAAATCAATATTTAAAACACGTTCAATAAAATTTTCAAATTTAAGAAGTTTCAAATTATAACAAAAATTAGAAACTATGAATATGTATTACTTGTAACTTATATTTTTATGATATTTTGTTGCCTGTAATGTTATTACGATATTGTAGTCTGTTTATCAACATGTTACATATTCGTAATTAAACTACACATAATACTTTGCTAACTATTATAGCTTCTCATGTTAAAAATTATGATTTATAATATTAACTACTTGCTCAACTTATTTTCATTGCAAGGAAATATTTGAAATACAAAATAAAAATATTTCATTTTATATTTGTGGTTATCAAAATAAAAATATTTGATTTATAGTAGTATCTTATTTGAACCACATTAAATTATACTATACACCAAATCATTAATGATCGTTAATATACGTTGCAAAATATGATAGAAAACCTCGTATCCAATGTTCCACATACGAATACTAATCTTACATTATAAAATACTAATGTAAAGTGTACTTACTTCTGAATCTTCTGTACCTCCGTCGGATCCACAGCACACAATTGTTGACTCACGAGAATAGATCCGAATAATTGAACAACAATCACTAAACAACACACGCACACAACACATTTTATAAAATCGTGACAACGAACGAGAAGATTTCAGTCCGACCACGAACAAAATAATACTGCGATTTTAACAATGATCCCTTCCACGCAGGTGGTACGGTCAGGTTATCATAGGAAGGTTAGACGCTGAGCGTCAATAAACACTAGATACAAAACCAAGGTAAAAAAATTATGGCGGGGCGCCGGCCCTATTTCCCGGAATTCCCTGTTTTCGTATCACACGTCCGTGGGAGGGGGACGGTTAAAATCGCAGTATTATTTTATTCGTGGTCGGAGTAACATCTTCTCGTCTGCTGTCACTATTTCGTTAAGTGTATTGTGTGTGTGTGTGTTGTGAGTGTTGTTTAGTGATTGTTGTTCAATTATTCGGACCTATTCTCGTGAGTCAATAATTGTGTGCTGTGGATCCGACGGAGGTACAGAAGATTCAGAAGTAAGTACACTTTACATTAGTATTTTATAATGTAGTTTGCAGTACATTAGTATTATATTTTATTATTCGCATGTAGAATATTGGATGCAAGGTTTTCTTTCTTATTTTGCAACTTCAATTCTAACCCATACCTACTCCGATCACTTTTTGAGATGTTAAAACTTTTTTGCGAATATCTCGGAAACTAAAGTTGAGCGGCGGTAACATGTATAGGAAAAAGTTGTTCATAATGATGACCTTGACAACACATTTCAAGGTCATCAAAATCGGTGAGGAAGCCCCTAATGTAAATAATTACCAAAATATTCTACTTCCAATGTGAAATAGATTCATTTAATATTTAGAAAAAAAATATTTTTCTCGTAACATGACATAGATATTTCCTGAATATTTAAAAAGAAATATTTGTTACGTAATATAAAATAAATATTGCATGTATATTTGAATATTAAAAAAAGATTGAATCTCTTTTTAATATTATATGAATGTGTATACAATATTTTGTGCTACTAGGGGTATTTCATTTGAACCACATTAAATTATACTATTTAATCCTTAACGTACCAATGCCGCCATATAAGCGGGATTATGGCACTTTTAAAAATCAAATTTAAATCGTTATCCTATTACTCTGAGCATATGTTAATACATTTTCACTAAAACAGAAATATTTTCCTTTCTATACTTTATATAAAAATGTTGAGTCCACACAGTTTCTCTTCGCATGAAAAATAGCTTGGTCCTGGTGGGAAACTTGAAATACTTCCTATTAAGGGTTAAAATATTATCATTGTATTTTAAATATTTTTTCTTGAAATTTTGCCCAGGTATGCAGACGCTACAGGTGAGAACGTGAGTTGGTTCACGCTGCGTGTTGCGAGAACGTCTGTTTGTTTATCTGATCGGGAAACGTGACAGCGGGCGTCTCTCTAATCACGTTGACGTTGAAAGACACAACGAGGTTTCCGGGCGTGCAAACACAATTGGTCGGCGCGACACTTGTTTGCTGCCGGAGTGTTAATCGATGCTAATCCAATTAAAAAGTCGGAAGTCTCCGCGACGGAACGTCTTCGGAGGACGAAGGGGAGGGGCGAGGGAGGGGGAGGGACTACAATGGAAATGCAAGTGGAACGAGTTTTCCGGGCGAAGGATGCTGCAGCAATTAGTCGTCGTTTCGCTCTAGCTGGCGACGTTGGGGAGGCAGGCTTGGCTCGTTTCTTGGCTCCCGTTTTCTCACGGCTTCGAACTCACAAGCCGCGCCACCTCTGGGACTCCTTGATTCCTCCCGATGCCACTTCCGGTCCGCGTCGTTCCTCGATATTCCCGTGCAGAATCCCCGGGACCGGCCCGAACTTTCGAGCCGTTTCTCTTTGCAGTCGTTATAGGATCATTCCCTCCCCTTTCGCGCACCCCGTTCGCCCCGATCTGAACGAGCCCTCGCCCTCATCGGCGGCTTCTTTTGTCTCAAACGACTTTTCGCGCTGCGCGTTTTCTTCGTTCTCTTTGGGCAGCTCTTTAGCCGGTCCCGTCGCTAATGCGATATCGTTTCCAATTCACTGGGCTTCCTAGACGGTGCGCTTCCATGCACCGACGAATCCCTTTCGCCGTCCGCTTCAAACGTCGCGCACGCTTTGTGGCGTTCGAGAGCTCCTTTTGCAACGGAGATGCACGTACCGCGAATCGCAAATCTAAGTCGCCGACTCTTACGGTCCTCGATGGCTGGGTCTCACGGTTCTCCGTTCTACCCAGGCTTAATAGCATTGTCGCTACAATGAATTCTCGTTACGAGTCAGTAGCAACCTTACGATTTGGAGTCGGTGGAACTACCCACACCACCGCGGTGAAGGGCCGGAGCTCGAGACTCGTCTCCCGTGGAACATTGTATCGGAGAAAGACATTTTCTCAGTCTTCTTGTCGCTACAATGAATTCTCGTTACGAGTCGGTGCCAACCTTACGATTTGGAGTCGGTGGAACTACCCACGCTACACAGTGGACAAAAACGGCATTTTCGGATTCAAAATCAAAGAAGGTGGAGCGATAAAATTTTGTTTAAATGAAAGCTGCAACCTCGTAGAATATGGGAAAAATAGGGAGATTACGGTACGAACGTTTTTTAACCTTGAGTTATAAACACCTAAGTTGTAAACACATTTCAGCTAAACATCACACAATACAATGTTTATTTTATTTTAATAACCATAAACGCCTTTTATAGAAACCTTGAAGGAAATCGAAGAAGCAACGAACATCCACTAGCATTTTTTAAAAATAGCAGTAGTAAGTTATTATTTCACATACGGCCGTCAAACGTTTTTATCGAGGCATCGAAAGTTTTCTCACGTAGCACGTCTCCAATTTGTTCCGCGGAGAGCATCGGCTTCATTTAATCGCCTCCGTTTTTACGTCACGATGGATATTGCTTTTTACGCGTCATTTAAGTCTTTTTCATTAACTGTGTCGTTTCAATCGAAGGCGGTCGTAATTTACCGGACACGTAAAAAGCTTATTAAACTTACATACAACGTGGTGTGCTAGATATTTTTCATCTGCACGGAGGTTATCAAAATTATATGTCACGACTACAGTAGCGTGTGTCTATACCTCTGGATCGTTGGAGATCTGTTAAAAAATGCTCCGCAAATTTGACCTTGGGCCTTTTTTTCCAAGGTCAAATTCTCAAAGTCTCAAGTCATCTATTATCTTAAAAAACGAAGTTTCGTAAACTATTTTATTCCACATGTTTACAGGGTGTCCCGAAATGGTGTAAACGTGGACGATATAAATTATGATTATAATTTTCGTGGAAAATAAGTCCCTTCCCATTAATGTTTTAGACATTTGACGTCACAAAAATTATACAATTAAAATAAGGACTTCAATTGCGTATTCCGGAATTATTTTCGATTTTTTGAAAACCCAAAACAATGAACAAAATAAACAGCCCAAGTTGCAAGAAACGCAGCACTATAAAAACGTTGTCAATTTGATAAATGCAATTTTTTCTGTATTTTGTCGTTCACGGATAGTGTCGACATATTTCTCAGCGAAAGCGAATTTCGATCTGCGACGATTCGCTGCGATTAAGAACAAGCATAATCGGTATGCAGCGCGGCGAGAAGTCAGGATAGGATTTCATTACGATTGTCATTCCGGTTCTTCGTTTCCCGTGCATTACGCGAGCAGATATTAATCATGCTCGTTGCGCCGCACGATCTCTGTAGACACGGCCAAGGAATATTCCGTTTCCGGAATACGAAGTGAAATCGAACCGTTTCGTTCCGTCGCGGAGCAATACGGTCATTTACAGGGTTTTCCAACCGGAACCGATAGACGTGTTTTTAGATTATGTTCCCTGCACAGCGACGAATTTCCGATAACCGCGACTGCCATTTGTTACATGGCAAATTAAGCGAAACGTTTAAGAACATTTCTTAAGCTATGCTACGAACTCCCAAGTTAACGAAAATTGAACTTTTTCTTCATTTATAGACAGTCAATTGCAAAAATAAAATTTTACAGATAAAAGAATTAAGTTTGTGAAATTTAATTTTTTATTAAAATAAATGTATCCGAAAATTTGTAAAATTAAACGTGTGCATAGAATGTGATATTAATGACGTTCACTGCCGTTCCATGCAAGTTTAAATTAATAATTCCTAAATGTGTTCTTATTATTTTGTCATCTTATTTTATTTCTAACACTGTGACACAAGGCAAGATTGATTTCAATTTGTTGAGGGTTAACATTGAGTAAACCGTTCGTTTAGAAAATGGAACTCGTTCCAAAATGTATGTTTTATTAAAAAAAAAAAAAAAAAGAAAAAGGAAAACAGCCTTGTGGCGATTTTTACTGAAATGCTCTGTTTCCGGCAACAATGTTTTTGATTACTTTCGATTTTCAGTATTTCGGCCGCGTACCTTGGGGAGAAACTGAAAGCGTGAAATCAGTATAACAAACGAATCGTTTCTTTCGAATTGAAACTCGGTCGCGAGGCGACGCGAGACGGTAAGTCGTGAAACGTCGATCTAGAGAGGAGCGAAGTTACCGAACTTACCTTGAGGAAGGGTCGGCGATGCAGAATAATTCGCAGTCGGATTGGCAACTAAATCGAATTGGGATAATTTCATGTCCTCGGCGATTGCTACTTGTCGCGCGCTGTTCCATTTGTAGATCACGTCCCGCTTCGTGTAACCGACTGCAATCAAGAGAATATTTCTTGCTCGGCGCTGTCGCAGAGAGGAGTCGTGTCGTAAAACAGAACGAATTCGCTCGCGAATAACCGCTACTTTTCTCCTTCGGCAGAAGGTTACTCAAGGGGACACTACGTATCTGTTACGGAGCCCAAACCTCTATTTTCCCCTTTCTCCCCCCTAACCCTCTCTCTTTTTTTCTCTCCTCGTTCTCACAAAAGAGGGGCAGTTACGTAGCTGTCCCCGAGGTGCAAGAGCTCAATCTTACCGTCACGATGAACATCATCGACAAACGATTGCCTACACGGATTTTACCACGAAGAACATTTAACCCTTCAAGGACGACATTAGCAAAATCCAAATAGACATTTTTATCCTCGACAGTACCCGCCATTTTCAGTCCATCAAAGGTGTGAAATTTCTTGAAGAACGAGCGCGAGAGAATGTTCTTTAAAATAATTGCAAGACTGTCGATGATGTACACTTACAGCTTCCAAATTGTAATGGACATCTCTGCGTGTCCATTGGGAAATTTTCAAGGTTCATTGGACATCCTGCCTTGATGGTGAGCCTGAAATCAAACGTCACTGGAATTATTGCAACTTTCGATCGGTTCAAGTAAGGAATTATAGACAATTGCTTGATAACCATCAGCACGTTTAAGATAACAGTCCAAATGGCAGACAATAAACAGCACATTTCGTTTCAATTAATCAGTCAAAATGACTGGTACTAATATTTTTAATGTACGATTATTCTACCGGAAATTGTTCAACTTTCCTTGGGTATGTAGCATTTAAAAAATAGTTAAAAATTTGGATAGATAAATTCTTGCAAAGTATGTTTTATTGCTCAAAATGACTGGTCCCTAATTTTTTCTTTCGCAATTACTGAAATTATAAAAAAGTTCTCGTCAGACGAATGAAACAGTTCTTTATTAAAGACAATTATTATGACTAGACATCGGATCTTTATGCAAATGCATATTTCGATAGAAAGTAAGTAAAGTTACTGGACCCGGACAGAAATTTACGTTGTTTATAGAGGATTTTAAAAATAGAGTTTTTATTTTGCACATTCTGCATATTGCATATATTTCACATATTGCATATTTTTCGCATATATTGCATATTTTTGACATATTTTGCATATACATATGCAACATATGTATGGTATATGTGTGCGGCTATATTATATATAATGGTAAAGAACCGTTACGTGATATGAATTACATGTAACATGTTTAGCACATGGCTTGCACAGGGTAGCAGAGGAAATACGATTGCACTTTCCAGTAGTTAACCAATTAATAGCTCCTGTAAAAAAAAGTATTGTTGAAGGCACCGCATCGTATTGAATGCTATAAAGAAAAGCTACCAAATGTTCCATTGCCACCGGAACCTATTCTAACAAGATAGGGGACATGGCTAGAAGCGGCAATATTTTATGCAGAGCATGTGCACAGTATAAGAGAAGTCAGTATTGTTTTGTATTAATTAAACAAAATAAGACATTCAGGTCGTCATTTATTTCCAGGTTATTGAGTCATTCGATGATAGAAATGTAAGTTGCGTTAGATTAGCCACCAAGGGGTGATGAAAAATGAAACATTATTTGATGACTTAAAGTTTTATATTGCAACTAATTTCTGGAGATTGCCAGTTACCATAACAAAATTAGAAACGAAAGGACACCTATTGCACGAATCAGTAAAATTAATTATTGATATTACTGAAGAGCTGGAACGAGTATCCGGTGCTTGTGGAGAAATAATTCGAAATAAATGGAAGATCTTAAAACAAATCCAGGATTTGATCCTTTATTAAAACTTCATGATACTCTATATGTATCCAATACTGAAGGACCAGACGAAATTGATGCAATGCATTGGAAAAAGTACAAATATGCACCAATTACGTCCTGTGATGTTGAAAAGACATCAACTTACCGTTTACAATATGCAAAAAATCATAGTTACATATTGTAATACAAATTACAACAAACAATAAATGAAAATATGTATACAGTGTATAATTGGTATTATTATTTTGCATATATTTTGCATATTAATTTTGCATAAAAATCCGATGTCTAATTATGACAATAGAAATCGTACAAAGTCAATTCTAGCGTTGATAAAAGAATTTTAAAAACTTCAAGGAATAGAACAATTTTTTTTTGGAACAATAGAAAATCCGTTTCAGCTATTTCCATAGACTCCTCCTGCTTGAGTTAGGGGTATGAAAATGAAAAGCGCCAAAGCGCTAGAACGAAGAATAATTGTTTAATCGAGACGACCATCGTCCCCGCGGAAATGTGTTTTCTACATGCATAATTACGGTTCACACTGGCGTGGTCGGAATGCTTGCCAGCGCAAACACTTCCCGTGTAATTTCGGGCAAATAGCAGCAATTTATTCGCGTTAATAAAAGCAGCAAACACGTCGTTTCAATTTAATTGATCTCTCATTCGGATATCGATTCAGCTGAACAGTCTGCAGCCCGAAATCGATCGCGCATTCATTAGGCTCGTCCATTTGCTCGACATGGTTCTCCAACGGAGACGATTGACATCTGCTATCTGTCGACGGTGTTCGCCGCGACGCGGTAAGCCTAATGACGGATGCGTGCTAAACCCGATCGTCTCGGAAATCATTAAGATATTCGACTCCGCACCTGTTCATCATCGACCGGTACAATTGCGGAGAATTTCCTCGCAGATAGGATCATTGCAAGCGAGACAATTCGACGTTAGATTATACCAAAAATTAACATGTCTACCTATTCCACTTTTACGCAGGATGTCCTACACGATTATTGTCAATAGACTGCGGATTTTGTGCATTTACGACAAAAATGAGTGGAGTTGCAATTTGAAGCAAAACGAAGAGATTAAAAATATTTAAGAACATTAATGTCTTGGTGTCAGCTTGTTAACATTATTGAAAGAAGAAAGGAATTCTTCAAACAATTTTTATTTTGCATAAAGATTCGCAATCTAGAATTAAAAATCCGCTGTTTATTCGTTGATATTCATAATGAATATTTTCAATCATTGTATTTATTTCTTTTCTAAAAACAATTTATGTAGAACATCTATGGTTCTTCAAAAAAATTTTTCCTTCCCTTTTAACCCAGTGGAATTGAACGAAAAAAGCCAGCTCGGTAACCAGTAGGCAGCTCTGTTTATTAAAAAATATGTATAGCTGCGCAAAGATCGGGGATCTAGTTACAATATTTTAACGAAGGGGGAGAATCCGAGGCAAGTGGTGCGGTATAAAGAACAATTGTTCAGACGTTACAGTGGAAACTCCTCGAAGTGATCAGCCTCTGTTCTAATGACCGCTTTGTGCGGGGACTTAACAGTTGCGGAAATCCTCGCAGCTGAGGCTCGCGGGACAATCAAAGATTTCTTCGTAAGATCTCGGGGAAGGTCGATGGATTTTATTTGAATTACTTGTAAACAGTCTGTTCTGCAACCGTAAGAGACCTGCTGCATTTCAACGAGCATCACAGCTTTCGTTCATTCAACCCGAAACTTCTCCTATTGTTCGAAAACGCTGCATTCGCGTTCAGAGATCTTTGTTTTCACTTGGTCGATCAGCATCACGGCATTTATAATGATCTACACGCTTCCGTCGTGTCGACTCGTTTTACTCTATTTTCTGGCTTCGTGAATAAGCAACAGGAAAATTAGTACTGATATACAAATGTTGCAACGTTTCATCTGAACCGTTGAGTGTCTTGGTGAGAGGGTATTTGTTGGGAAATTGCACTGAATTCACATTTATTTCCCGCTTTTCCCATTTGTTAATTGCTTTGTTATACATACTTTTACGAAAAGAGGTTACATATGGATTTAAATACGACGTATGAGATAGGCATTCTATTTTCTCACGGGGTAGTGGGGATAGTAGACCCCGCGGTGGTAGGAATAATTCCGCGACCTTTATCATCGAGGCCTCGGCGACATACAGTGAGTAACGAAAGTATTCGAACTCCCTTTAAATCAGTATAACTTTTTTTTTAAAGTGAATCAAACGACCTGACTTTTTTGAGGAGTTAGAAGAATTGGTTTTCCAAATGATGTGTAAAAAAGATTTTGAAAAAATTGCAATTGGTAAGAATTATATGAGAAAATAAAAATGGCACTTTTCACAACTTTTTTATTTGAACCTGTAGTGAAAATTTAAAATATGCGTTTTGTAGATATATGTTAGTTATATACATACTGAAAATTTCATTGAAATTGGTTAACGTTGTCATGAGATACAAAGGTTTAAAGATGATTACATAAGGGCGAAATTCCCTGGCAAGATCAAAAATCTGCGACTTTCACCCTTAAACTCTCATTTTGAAACGTTTGTAGTTCATTGCAACGTTGACCGATTTCGATGAAATTTTCAGTACATGTATAACTAACAGAGATCTACAAAACGCATATTTTAAATTTTCATTACAGGCTCAAATAAAAAAGTTGTGAAAAGTGCCATTTTTATTTTCTCATGTAATTCTTACCAATTGTAATTTTTTCAAAATCTTTTTAACACATCATTTGGAAAACCAATTCTTCTAACTCCTCAAAAAAGTCAGGTCGTTTGATTCACTTTAAAAAAAAGTTATACTGATTTAAAGGGCGTTCGAATACTTTCGTTACTCACTGTATATAGAGAAATCAGTGTATTTTGTTTCAAGTGAGAGATACTCGCCATTTTACATTATTTTCATTGGTAGAAATGGTTCTACCACCACATTGTTTTCTTTGTGTTTCAATTTTATCTAAGAAGTATAAATAAATATCATTTTAGAACCAAGCCCACGCTGCTTTATCATAACCCAACAGTTTATGTAATTCGAGTCAATTGTTTGAATCAAATTCGAATCAAAAGTATTAATTATACCTTGTATACTTCCAATTTTTAATGTTACTACACGTATTTTCACATTATTTCCGCTTGTCAAACATTTTCTATGAATTTACAAGGCCACTGTGTGCCAACCCTTGAAACGAGCTTTCGAGATTTTATTATTATTAGTAGATAGCACTTGGACTCAATGGAATAGCGAATAACTAAAAATCGAGTTTTTTTCGAACGAGAAACCAGAAAACCCCCTTAAGGTTTGGCCGAGTTGCATAGCTGTCAGCGAACAATTCAACTTTGGCGAGTTAAGGGACGCGGCGAAACACGACGCGATCCGTGACTAATCGGATCCATCATTCTGACACTCTCGATCGGTCAATTTGCAGCAGGAGAATCGGTCGCACTTACCAGCAGCCATATCGCTGCCCAGATTAACTTCGAAATCCGCTGAACGAGTCGTTTTCACGGCAGAGTCGGATTGCCAGCATTTCTAGCCGCTCGAAAGATTTATCGGTGTATTTTTCGCGAGATAGGATACCAAACGCGTTTTTAGCAACTTTCGGATAAATATCTCAACATTTTATTGTACGATCGTGATTTTTTTTATTGAACAGTTTCCACGCTATTAAACCTGTTTTTTTGTAAAGTCCGATCGCTGGCGGTCACTGAAAACAAATACGCCAAATATCTTAATGAATAGGACATTCTTCCTACAGCATATACAGTGAGTAACGAAAGTATTCGAACGCCCTTTAAATCAGTATAACTTTTTTTTTAAGTGAATCAAACGACCTGACTTTTTTGAGGTGTTAGAAGAATTGGTTTTCCAAATGATGTGTAAAAAAGATTTTGAAAAAATTGCAATTGGTAAGAATTACATGAGAAAATAAAAATGGCACTTTTCACAACTTTTTTATTTGAGCCTGTAATGAAAATTTAAAATATGCGTTTTGTAGATCTCTGTTAGTTATACACGGACTGAAAATGTCATCGAAATCGGCTAACGCAGATAAAAATGGCACGTATCAAAATATGTTAGAATCTGAGGATTTTAAGCAGAAATTGGCCAAAAGTCGTGAAAATCTACGCTTTTCACCACTTTTAACTAGTTGTAGCTCGTGTGTATATTAATCCATTTCAATGAAATTTGCAGCATGTATATAACTAACATATATCTACAAAACGCATATTTTAAATTTTCACTACAGGTTCAAATAAAAAAATTGTGAAAAGTGCCATTTTTATTTTCTCATGTAATTCTTACCAATTGCAATTTTTTCAAAATATTTTTTACACATCATTTGGAAAACCAATTCTTCTAACTCCTAAAAAAGTCAGGTCGTTTGATTCACTTAAAAAAAAAAGTTATACTGATTTAAAGGGCGTTCGAATACTTTCGTTACTCACTGTATGTCGAAAAGTTTTAGAACAGACCGCACAAGCTTTTATTATAATTTAGTAGTTCGAACCGTCAGAATAGTAATTGTAATTGTCAAGAAATTATCTGTAAAAACTGTTGAAATAGTTTAGGGAAAATAGTTGACCTTAACCGACTTTCTCAAGGTCAAACATTTTTTTTCTTCGCATCCTATAGTACTCATCGCATAGTCTTAAAGGGACCGTGGTTCTCAAGTCGACCGTTCGCTTAAGAAATGATTCGTAATTTTAAAAATATGATCCGACGTATTCTTGGATATTTGATGAATATGATAAAACGTCCCTTTCTATAGTTTGCTTTCGAATCCTTCGAGAGAAATAGATGCAAGTTAATTTTGCCGTTAACTAAATCGGATACCACGCCGCAAAGGTTTAATTAAATAGCCTTTAGTAGGTTTCGCAGACTTCTTTCCGCGGACGGGAAGGATATTCGATTTTGTTTCAGTGTGCATCAGCTGGAAGTGTATCACGCGAAACGGAAGTAATCCATCGGAAAAATTTATATCCCATCGAATAAGATATCGGCTCCCATCGTATTAAGTCTAAATCGAGATAGGAGCACGAAGCTAATGTCTACTTCGAAGCCGCGTCGGGTCTAATATACTGCGATCACATTCTTGGCTTTCGTTCTGAAACGTAAGCAGTTTAGTTAGGATTATCTTCCGCGCATTATGTCAGACCTTCAGCTGTTTGTGGACGGTGTTTGGAATCTATTCGACAACGACATCGGTTCGGCTCTAATTCCTCCCCAGCGACACATTTCTGCAGTTTTATGTCCTCATCTAAAGCTGTCTTTCTCGCAATTAAATATAGTCTATATAATCGGCAAAACCCAACAGCGATAAATTCAGCAAAATATTAAGTGTCAAATGCAACAAAATTAAATTATTCCGTGTTGTGTACAGTAAAATACAAGTAATCGTGGCAAATAATATTTTTACTCAAGCAGACATTTTGTGTAATTAGTACTACCCTTGGTAGGTGTGCATTACAGAAAAAAAAATATATATTAATGTTTATAATAATATTTTCGTTATACAGGACGAATTTTACCATTGCGTTTATCATTAATTGAAATATTGTCCATATTGTAAATATGAACAGTTACGATGATAGACAGTTGAGTTGTTTGATTGAATAATTTTTGCATGTGGTAGTATAGTTGCATAAAAGAGTATGCAAACTATAAGAACTATGTATGAATCAATGTTTGACTGTGTCAAAACTCCCACAGAGAGCTTGTGTGTGTATTGTACTTTCGTGAAATACCGTTAAGAAGTTCACATTTAAGCACACATTCGAAGACTAATTATTAGTTTTAACGACAATAGCAACTCTGCCGCGGTGTGTGACGAAAGTTTCAAATAATGTGACTTGCCCAAGCAAAGTTATAACACGAGGCTCGCGGTGAATGACGGAAGTATTCCAACGACAGGATTCCGGAGATTCCGGGGAAACGACTGTTATTTTAGCGTGATCTTCCCATTGACGTCGACGAAAGGTGTTCCAAACGATCTCTAATATAATCTCTATCTCCGACGGTATTGGTTCTTCCAGTTTCGTTGTCTAAAATTATTTTATAGCCAGAGCAGGAGTCTGCTTGTCCGCGTTCTTCAATCCATCAAACCATAAGTAAAACGAATATCCTTTCATACTTTGCAAGATGGTGTACCGAGGTATAATATTACTATACATTTTATATTTTTATTTTTATTATCGATACTTAAAGACGACACTGGGACTAAACGTGAATTTATATTTTTATTATTATATATTTTATATTTTTAATTTTTATTATCGATACTTTCAAAGGCTTTTGAACTTTTCACTGCTTTAAATTGCACCTATTCATTTTTGTCACGATTGCGAGAATCATTAATCTTCCATAGGTTGTAGAAAAAGAGGCTCGTATTTTGGTTAGCATAAAGAAAAGAGAAATCCATAAACTAAAATTCGAATTAATTGTGAAATTACCTGATTTTTATGCAAAATAAAAAGTTTCTGCGTCAATAGCAAGAGGATACAGGAGCTAAATGTGAATTTGTATTTTTATTATTATATATTTTATATTTTTATTTTTATTATCGATACTTTCAAAGGCTTTTGAACTTTTCACTGCTTTAAATTGCACCTATTCATTTTTGTTACGATTGCGTGAAATCCGGAGCCTAATAATTAGAATCATTAATCGTCCATAGGTTGTAGAAAAAGAGGCTCGTATTTTGGTTAGCATAAAGAAAAGAGAAATCCATTAACTAAAATTCGAATTAATTGTGAAATTACCGGATTTCTATGCAAAATAAAAAGTTTCTGCGTCAATAGCAAAAGGATACAGGAGCTAAATGTGAATTTGTATTTTTATTATTATATATTTTATATTTTTATTTTTATTATCGATACTTTCAAAGGCTTTTGAACTTTTCACTGCTTTAAATTGCACTTATTCAGTTTTGTTACGATTGCGTGAAATCCGGAGCCTAATAATTAGAATCATTAATCTTCCATAGGTTGTAGAAAAAGAGGCTCGTATTTTGGTTAGCATAAAGAAAAGAGAAATCCATAAACTAAAATTCGGATTAATTGTGAAATTACCGGATTTCTATGCAAAATAAAAAGTTTCTGCGTCAATAGCAAGAGGATACAGGAGCTAAATGTGAATTTGTATTTTTATTATTATATATTTTATATTTTTATTTTTATTATCGATACTTTCAAAGGCTTTTGAACTTTTCACTGCTTTAAATTGCACCTATTCATTTTTGTTACGATTGCGTGAAATCCGGAGCCTCTAATAATTAGAATCATTAATCTTCCATAGGTTGTAGAAAAAGAGGCTCGTATTTTGGTTAGCATAAAGAAAAGAGAAATCCGTAAAATAAAATTCGGATTAATTGCGGAGGGTCCTAATAGCTTGGAAGGAAAAATGACGGCGCCTCGTGGTTAGGTTCACCGTGAGAGTTTCGAAGGAAGTTTTGGGGCCAAGTTCAAAACTGGTGAGAAACAGTGTGAAATGTCGGACGCTGCAGCGCGGATTGGCCGGAACATGCGAAAACACAGAAACCGCGAGGAGGCCGACAAAGAAAATGCCGTTCTTTCCTCACGCCCTGGTGAACAAGGTGTTCCGCCGCTTTTGATGTTCCAACGAGCCCTTTCCAACTTCGAAAACGTTTCCGGGTTCCGGCGTGGCAATTAAGGCGAAAGTTCGCCGCTATAAACGTCGTTTAATCTTCCGACAGACGGCGCGAGATACGTTTGTAACCGGCACCAGATTCGCCCTGGCGAACTTTCGGGACGACGACTATGACAGTAAGCAGTTATCGTCGAACAATCATAATTATTCGACCGTGGACCTCTATGTAAATTCCTTGGTTGATTCTAAAAAAAGTCAGCCCACAGACGAAATTACGGTAATAATTCGATTTATTACCGTAAAATAAGTACAGGTAGCCCTCCTACAACAAGGCATCTTATAACACGGTTTCGCTATAACACGATTCATAAATTACGGAAACCCTCCTACAACACGGCATCCTATAACACGGTTTCGCTCTAACATAATAAGAAAATTGCAAAAACCTTTGTACAACACTGTACTTCTACAGCCGCGGCGAGGCTTGCCGTCTTAAAGATACAATGTTGCAGAAAGTATTTCTTTTCATCTCCGTGGCCTGAAAACAAGTGTCAATTTTTGACAAAAAAAAAGTCATTTTTCTTGAATGCAGACCCTTCCGCCGAAAGAAGCCGAAAATTCAAAAGGGAAAACTGTCTAGCTCCATACCGAGAAATTTACAATGACCTGGTAAGAACCAGCAAGCAAAGTAACATTACTGCAAGAACTTTGAATGAAGAAAAAAGTTCTGAAAGTGAAGGCGATATCATTCCATCGAAAAAAACGTTCTCGGTTGATTATACTGAGCAGTGACGACGAAGAAATTTATTAAATGAAAGTTGCGTTACATTAAAATAATATTTTTTGTTTTGTGTTGTACATACATTTATATTTTTAATAAAAAGTAAGTTGTTTATGTAGAATTAGAAAAATAAATTTGTTTTTAATAAGTTTTCGGAACGTAACCCCCCTTTTTATACTGGCTCTGGGTCTCATACAACACGGTTTCACACAACACGGCATTTTCTAGGAACCTATCTACCGTGTTATAGGAGGGTTACCTGTATAAGTATTTATTTGATACTTTTTATTGTCAAAAGGGTTAAGATGCTTGGCTAAATTGTTCAGGAAATGCTGCCAAAAATATTAGTAATATATTTGTACATTTTGTAAACAATATTTCTCCGTGAATATTTTTTTCAACGTCCAGCCGAACAAAATCCCCTCGAACAAAATGGTAACCGATCCGTGACAGAAGATCGGCCACCGGCGCGTCGCTTCGGCTTAACAAACGAAATAGAGAAAAAGATCAGCATCTATGTCGAGAGTAGATTGAATATGTTCCGAATAATACGTGGTGTGTTTCGCGTGTGGAGCAGAGCGCGGGGCGGAAATAATTTTCATCGTTCATCAGAATGGATTTCATTGTTGACCGTACGCGCGGCTGAAGAGGAGCGTGACGTTTGAATCGTGCTGCAACACGTCGAGAATTATTCGTTTACCGATGCCTCTGAAAAGGGGTGAGAACAGTGAAAAAAAATTGCGGCGAGACGCGTGCTGCGTCTCTTGTCATTTTTTCTATTTTTTTTTTTTTTTTGCAGTTCGAAATTGCATATCGAACAGAACGCCTCGCCTTTCGCTGTTATCTGTCGATTGTTGGCTCGTTCGTCGATCCTCTAACACGAGGTTCGGTCGAGCATAAATAGGATTGTTTTAATAATTTTTTATTGGATCGATAGATTTGCCAATGACAAGTCAAAAATTATTTTTCTATGTAAATAACACCGCTAAAGATTTTTGGAGTTTTTTGTTTGACTAATTTTTAGTTTTGTTATAAATTTTGTGCATTTACTTCAAACAGTGAGAAACGTTAGAAGAATCGAAGAACATGATTAGTAGACTGCGGATTTTATGCATTTATGGTAAAAATGAGCTGTAATTTAGAACGGTAACAACAACAGAAGAATTTAAAGATACTGTTACATTATTTTCAATCAGTTAAACATAATCGAAAAGAAGTTAAATTTTTATTTTGCCCCAGTTTGTTGCAATTCAGACAGGAAGTTTTTATTTTGCACAAAGATCCGCAGTCTAATCATTAGGTAAATGAAAATGATTAAATATGTATTCCATGAATGTATGCTTAACCAAGAGATCACGTGAAATATTTTGGCTTTCCATTGAATCGTTGACGTGAATTCTTGCTTCCTAGATGGATCAGACAACGCGATTTTTATTTCCGTATTGCGTGCAACTAATTCAGAATGTAACGGGGTTAACGTCCATCTCTTCAGTCACAAATCAACTCGTATTAGGATGCAAGACAAGCGCATATACAAGGCTGAAGTGGAGAGTCGAGCATATCTACCCAACCCACCGGATATATCAGCTGGATCGTTTGAAATTGAATCTGACCGCAGGTCCTCGTCCATACGCGGAACATTGTAATTAATTGCAAAATTTTAGCGCAGATATTGCGAATAAATTTTTACTGATCTCCAAATATTGGCAGGGGAATGCGGGAGTTACGCGACGGGAACATTTTTCGTTTCTAGCTTCCGCTACTACGAGCCTGTAATCACGATATTATAAATATAACAGTATAAATGATTTCCATTTGCAAGTGAAATATCCGGGCACGGTCGATACCTATTTCTTGGTTTTAACGCAAAGTTTACCTGGCAAAATGACGGGTAATATTGATGGGTAAAGAGGGGCATATTTTTAATTTATTAAAATTCTAAGCATGCATATAGGAGAAATTATTTAACAAATTTATTTCTTTGGGTATATATTGTTTTATTGCTAAAAATGTGGGTAGCACGTTCTTGTTATTCTTATAAAGCTAGAGTTAATATCACTACTAGACTACGGATCTTTATGCAAAATAAAAATATTTGCATTGATTGCAGGACACAGGAGCGACATAAAAATTGGGTTATGTAGACTAATAGTTTGTAAACATACCAAAGTGCTAGATGTAAACATACTACTAGAACATCCCACGTAAACATTTCTTGTAGGGACCGGTGCAAAACCGAGTAAATCTATTTTTGTCGTCATTGCTAATCGAGGAGGGGACATTAATTATTGAAAAAAATTTCTTAAGTTACTTCTAACTATGACAAAAACAATTATAATGTTGATTTTTTGTTATTCTTCTATATTGCTAGCAATGAATAATGATATATACAAAACTTGTGGTTATTGGTTCAGTTTTGCTGGTTACTGTAAACAGGCTGTGTGACCGCGTTCAAAAGAAAAACGATCCACGCGACACAATGAAAAGTATTTAGCAACGAAAGGGTTCGCGATCGCGCGAACCGGAAGCTTTTGAGCATTAGCGCGGGCAAACAAAGCTTCCGGGCGTGCGTTCCACGACTCGCCGAACCGTCCAGAAAATGTCTACCGGTGAAAATACGGTCGATGAGGATGCGTCGAGGTAAATGGCGTGGTTCGCGCCCGCGATTCCCAAAAAGTAGGCGACGGGTAGAAATTTTCCTTTGAGGCGGGGGAACGAGTTGGCAAATAAGCTCGGCCGAGGTAGAACCCTGTGAGCCTGGCGAACGCGCTCCGGCTATCCAGAAACAGGGGTTGGCAAATGTGAAGGGGCTTCGTAACGCGGAGCATGTGTACACTTCACGCTCGAGATGATTTATACCCTCTTGGACGGAATCGAGGATCTCAAAATGCCGGGGTTACTGCAACGTTTCCGTCGGTCGTGCGAGCACAACGGGGCCTCGCCGAAGATTCACCGTGCCAGCAGACAGCTTCCAATATCTCCGTTCGTCCGACCTGGCCCGCGATGTTTATTCTGACGATTATTCGGGTTACCTGAACTTACAACGGCATTTAATCAAGTAAATCGCCGCTCGGCCGATTCAATCCGCAGCGGGCCCGCCATTAGGCAAACCTTCGGCGAACTGTTTGAACAGATCCGAAGTATTATCCCACTTTAATAATCGTCTCCCTCTGCCTGTAATCCCTGTCTGTTTGTCTTCCGTCGTAAAGCACTACCTGGCAGAAAGTATTCGATCAAACCAGTCAAGTGCGCCAGCAGATCCGATCGTGTCGACGCGACGTGACCATATACCCAGATAGCACAGAGACGTCTTAAAGACGTCTTTAAGACGTCTGTCGAAGACGTTCAGACGTCTATTAGACGTCTGGAACGTCTTTGTGAAAAAACTGTACGTCTTAAAGACGTCTTTAAGACGTCTCGAAATAGACGTATTCAAGACGTCCCGAAACAGACCCCTAGTAAATAGCACAAAAATATTAGATAGATATGTTTGTCAAATATTGGAAAAATATTTTTTAAGCCACATTTTTTCTTATCAGAAAAATATTGAATTTGAATATTGTATACATGTACAAGAAATATAAATTGAATGTTTGTTATAACAAAAAAACTAAATAAATAAAAAAAAATAAATTAAAAGAATGTTTTTCAGCATATCCGCGAACATTAACATTTTATGCTTTATTTATTTATTTATTTATAAATAAATAAAAAAAATAAATTAAAAGAATGTTTTTCAGCATATCCGCGAACATTAACATTTTATGCTTTATTTATTTATTTAACTTATTTATTTATTTATCTATTTATTTTGATATATTATTTTGGATTTTGGATTTGTGATATATAATGTATATTTTTATTAATAACCGTTTGAGCCCCAGGGGGTATTGAAAAAACACTGTCGAAGAATCCCAAACAGCGCAACCGCGCTTTCTCTGAATGAGAATTTTTATTTTGTAGTTTATTATTGCATTATTATAGTATTATTCTACCTATTGTAAAATGTACTATTCACATTAAAAGTTGCTGTGTGATGTACTTGCGTCAGTAAATATGACCGCGCGACTTCGACAATCGGTAAACCACTGTCAGTTGTCCACAATGCTCGAAATGTGCTGGGTTTTCTCGACATAAAATCTCAACAGCGCGATCGCGCTGCTTGGGACTCAAACGGTTAAACAATATTTATTGCTAAATTCTATTGCGAATATATATGTAATATATTCTAATAGTACTAAATTAGCAATTTAGTTATTTAACTTTCCTAAATAAATAAACGTCTATTCGAAGGATGGAAAACTGCGTTATATTGTGTTGCGTGTGTACAGTTTGTAAAGCTTTTCTCTAGCAGTTTAGAATGACTGAAACGTCAAGAAATGAAACGTCTTAAAGACGACTCGTAAAAGACGTCTTTTCAGGACGTAAGACGTTCAGACCAAAAATGGACGTAAAACAGACGTCTTTAAGACGTCGCGTGCTATCTGGGTAGTGCGTTCATAATAATAGACAAAAATCAGCTTCCAAATTATCAGGTTGGCGAGAAAGTAATTTCGGTTTTCACTAAATACCTGGCGTTATGTTTTGTTTGATTGACTTCTGTTAACGTCGCGTTTGTTTTCTTTCTGACATTTCATAACTGCATCTTTTAGGTTAATTTTGAAGCAAATTACACGTAATTCTGATTAAAATTGTTAGTTCTGTGTCAATTTGAACATGGAGTGCAAAAACGAACATTATAGGCACATATTGCTTTTTTCTTTCCGTAGTTTATTTCCGAATTTTTATTTTGCATATTGCATATTGGTTTATCATATCGTTAAAAGTTATATTAGGCGGGAGACTTTTGCCGCCGCCGCGAACGTTTTACAGAATTTCCGGATCGCATGAAAGAAGGAGTTTAAATCCGAGTTTTGCATTTCAAAAAGAAATTAATTGTAACAACGTAGATATTGTTCGAGCACTTTCGTCGGCCGTTGTCCACGGGCACGGTGGTATCAGCGATGCATATTATCGGGACAAAGAAATGTTGATGAAACCGCGGGACACTCGTGCACGAACGGCTGTACATCGGCTCGTAAAGCGGGGGAGAGCTTTGTTGGGTCGCGTTTATTATGACGTATTCTTTGGCGGGTCTCTCGCGGGCCGGTCTCACTCTCGTTTGCATGAAAATAACGAACCCGATTAGCATACAGACACGATGAAATCCTAAAACTACTTCGGCCCGGGGAACGGCTCGGATCACGTAGGTTTCTCCCCTGTACCACGTAGGCAGAATCCAAAATCATGGATTTTCCGGGGCGAATACTCCGGGCCGCTGGATCCCGGAGTACGCAGCAGATTATCTGTGACGGATAGCACCGCGTTTTAGGTCTATTCCGTCTGGAAATGAGCGGATAGTACCCTACCACCAAGGGTACATCCGACTACTTACCCGGCCACCCGTGAAATCGTGCCGTGATTTCACGAGCTCGTCGCGCGAACGATCAAAATCCTGCAGGTGTTTCTACCACGATGTTCCTACGCAGACCGTAATACTAGGAATTACGTTCTATATATCCGCGGAATATTTTATGCGATTATAAAACCTCGATCGTCCATCGTGATTCATATTTCACGCGACGGTCGTTTCGTGTACGGTAATGTCTCGATCGATGTACGCGATTTATCCCGATCGAGAGTAGCTCGATTTTATTTTTAACTGTTTTCCAAAGAAACCTCTATCGACATATTCGTTAGATTTTCCTGATTAAAAAGAGACCAAACACGACACACTTCCGAGCATATTTGCTTGTTTAATTCGCAATACAGGAGAATCTCGACTATCCGAACTGATGTCACCTGATTTCTCCATTTCTCGAATATGTGTTTCGTATGTAAATGTGAATTTTTAGATTGAACTTATATCTAGCACTGTAGTTACACCTGTGTTCTACAGATTAAAACGAATAATCGAGATGAATTAAACGTGATGAATTAACTCGAGATGAATTAACTGTGTCGTGAATTAAACAAGTAAATGCAATTGCAAATTGCGTCGCCTTTGGTGTCGTTCCAGTAAGAAAAGTTTCGCAAATATATTGGTGAAAGTTTCATAATGAAATAATTGAACGTGAAACAGTTTCGTCACTATCCTTTTCTACGTTCGACGCTGGTGGTTATAAGTCAAAGGTCAACTATTGATACGATTTTTGCCATTTACCGTTGAAAGGGATATTTAGATAATAGAAAATAGGAATTCTACCTCTTATAAATGTATTGAGACGTTATTTTTACCATTTACTGTTGAAAGAGATATTTAGGAAATAGAAAATGGGAATTGTACCTCTTATAAATTTATTGAGACGTTATTTTTACCACTTACTGTTAAAAGGAACATTTAGAAAATAGAAAATAGGAATTGTACCTCTTATAAATTTATTGAGACGTTATTTATAGCCTTTACTGTTGAAAGGAAGATGTAGAAAATAGTAAACGGGAATCGTGCCTGTTATAATTTTGCTAGTGGAGAATTCTGATTATTAAAATTTGGACGACGCGCGTTCCGGATACATTTAGAAACCGGTAAAATAAAAACGTGAGACAAAAATTCCCTCCTACGAAGTCCGAGTCATTACTTTGGGCTGCACCTGGCATCGGTCCCAAGTGTGTGAGTTTTAATATTCTTAATGATATGCATGCTCGCGGAGAGTCTGCGCTGCCGCCGTGCGTTCGCGTGCCAATCAATTTGATAATGTTTTTGTGGTACGCGATACTGGTCGCGCGATCGATAAAAGGCACGAAATCATTCATTTTGTATCGCTACGCGATGCACTTCGCTAACAAACTTTCCTTTAAGTAGGTCATCTCAAAAGTTTCGAGGATCGAAGGATCGAGAGGCTCCGCTCGCAAAACTATTTATTTAATTTCCTCGAGGAATGTGTCTGTCGGCGCACGAGGTCGCGATCTTCCGCTTTTCGATATTTTCACGGAAAATTAACAAATTATCCGACGTCGAGAAAACTGAATTATCTTTAATTAAATGGAAGTCCAATATAATATTCAGAGAAATTATTTTTAGCGACAGTATAGAAAGTATAGTATGTATATAAATTTGAGGTCATTTGTGTTAATTCAATTCTTTGAACACCACAACGATTTATATGTCTTCAAAATAAAGTGCACACGAATCTTAAATATCGAAGCTCTAAAATTATTTGTATATTTCGATCGTCTACCTAAGGGTTGGAACATATTTACGAAGAAAAAAGCCTTTTTTTTAACATCTTTCTGTTTCCGAGCTTTTCCAAATTCCTCTCTTTAACAACATTTTTCCTTTGTACGCAAAAATCTGAAACGCCAAAGCTTTGAAATTATTTATACACTTTGGTCGCCTACAGAAGGGTTGCAACATTATATTTTTTCAAAGAAGACCTTGTTTTATCAACGTTCTTCTATTTCTGAGTTTTTCCAAATCCTCTGCAAATCCGTTCTTTCCTTATATCTGTACTTCTTAATCACAATTTTTTACGGATTAATTTATAAATATTGCACGAAGAGAAATTACGTTAGTTTGTTAGGAGTTTTGCAATATCTTTAGGATTATTCCGTAAAAGTATTGTTACATTCTTCGCGATCTGTTTATGGTTGTTATACGCCGCAAACACGGGTAATACCGAAAAAAACTCGTTACGTTTCATAAAAACGAAACGGAGACAAGTGTATAAATATTTTTCCGCGATAAACGGACAGACGGGTTCTCGGTCGAGCTGACGAAGTCAAAGTTTACAGCTAAAAGATGGTTGACCCATTTATGCACAGATGCTGCTATATGGACGCGTATCTGCATGTGCGGAGCAGGCAAGGTCGATTCACGCGTGATCAGGAATCTGTTAAATCCATAAAAACGCGTAATAAACTTCCACGCTCGTCGTTTTATTACGGATGCAGAGTCGAGTACAGTGATTTCTCTATATATGTCGTTGAGGCCTGAATGATAAACGTCGTGGAAATATTCCCACCACCGCGGAGCACCATGAGGAGCCATGAAGCACGGGAGTCCTACGACGCCGAGGAACGTAAACATAACACGGGTATGTCCTCTGGACGATACAGAGGATGTTGTTGACATATATGGAGAATTAAATAATATTAAATTAAAGAATTAAATACTATTTTTTGTAATAGTTATAATATAGGTTTGTTACAGTTACATTTTTTCTTGCAACAGTAGTTCTTCTATAATACGATATGTACTTCTAGAATGAAATGCATTCAATCATTTCTCACAGTATCGTCTTTAAAATTCTAATAACTGTAAAAACAAAAAACCGGTCATCTAACTAATAGATAGACTGCGGATCTTTACGCGAAATAAAAATTGTCTAACTCAATTGTAAGAATCAGGAATTGAATAAAAATATAATTTCTCTTTTAATCATTTCGTCTAATCGTAAATAGTGTAATCGTATTTGTTACTCATATTCAATTAAATAATATTAAATAATATTAAATTAAAGAATTAGATACTATTTTTTGTAATAGTTATAATATAGGTTTGTTACAGTTACATTTTTTCTTGCAACAGTAGTTCTTCTATAATACGATATGTACTTCTAGAATGAAATGCATTCAATCATTTCTCACAGTATCGTCTTTAAAATTCTAATAACTGTAAAAACAAAAAACCGGTCATCTAACTAATAGATAGACTGCGGATCTTTACGCGAAATAAAAATTGTCTAACTCAATTGTAAGAATCAGGAATTGAATAAAAATATAATTTCTCTTTTAATCATTTCGTCTAATCGTAAATAGTGTAATCGTATTTGTTACTCATATTCAATTAAATAATATTAAATAATATTAAATTAAAGAATTAGATACTATTTTTTGTAATAGTTATAATATAGGTTTGTTACAGTTACATTTTTTCTTGCAACAGTAGTTCTTCTATAATACGATATGTACTTCTAGAATGAAATGCATTCAATCATTTCTCACAGTATCGTCTTTAAAATTCTAATAACTGTGAAAACAAAAAACCGGTCATCTAACTAATAGATAGACTGCGGATCTTTACGCGAAATAAAAATTGTCTAACTCAATTGTAAGAATCAGGAATTGAATAAAAATATAATTTCTCTTTTAATCATTTCGTCTAATCGTAAATAGTGTAATCGTATTTGTTACTCATATTCAATTAAATAATATTAAATAATATTAAATTAAAGAATTAGATACTATTTTTTGTAATAGTTATAATATAGGTTTGTTACAGTTACATTTTTTCTTGCAACAGTAGTTCTTCTATAATACGATATGTACTTCTAGAATGAAATGCATTCAATCATTTCTCACAGTATCGTCTTTAAAATTCTAATAACTGTGAAAACAAAAAACCGGTCATCTAACTAATAGATAGACTGCGGATCTTTACGCGAAATAAAAATTGTCTAACTCAATTGTAAGAATCAGGAATTGAATAAAAATATAATTTCTCTTTTAATAATTTCGTCTAATCGTAAATAGTGTAATCGTATTTGTTACTCATATTCAATTAAATAATATTAAATAATATTAAATTAAAGAATTAAATACTATTTTTTGTAATAATTATAATATAGGTTTGTTACAGTTACATGTTTTCTTGCAACAGTAATTCTTCTATAATACGATATGTACTTCTAGAATGAAATGCATTCAATCATTTCTCACAGTATCGTCTTTAAAATTCTAATAACTGAAAACAAAAAACCGGTCATCTAACTAATAGATAGACTGCGGATCTTTACGCGAAATAAAAATTGTCTAACTCATTTGTAAGAATCAGGAATTGAATAAAAATATAATTTCTCTTTTAACAATTTCGTCTAATCGTAAATAGTGTAATCGTATTTGTTACTCATATTCAATTAAATAATATTAAATAATATTAAATTAAAGAATTAAATACTATTTTTTGTAATAGTTATAATATAGGTTTGTTACAGTTACATTTTTTCTTGCAACAGTAGTTCTTCTATAATACGATATGTACTTCTAGAATGAAATGCATTCAATCATTTCTCACAGTATCGTCTTTAAAATTCTAATAACTGTAAAAACAAAAAACCGGTCATCTAACTAATAGATAGACTGCGGATCTTTACGCAAAATAAAAATTGTCTAACTCAATTGTAAGAATCAGGAATTGAATAAAAATATAATTTCTCTTTTAATAATTTCGTCTAATCGAATATAGTGTAATCGTATTTGTTACTCATATTCAATTATACCGGAAGCGCATAAAATCTACCTCTAATGATAGCGTCGAACCGTTGGTGCGTGAAATTTTTAAGAAACGTTTGCTTTCCATTTTCGACTAATTTTGGCCACGAAGAAGCACACATGAAAATGTACGTAAAAGCGTTTACAATGAACACAGATCCCCCCGCTATTTATTTAACGGTGGCGTAGAGAGGGACTTAATCGCACGGCCTTCTGTTCTAAGATTTCACCGAGAGGAAAAATACTTAACTATGTTGAATCTCTGCAAAGTAAGTAGAAGCTGGTTGAATCAATATTTGCGGAGGGCTGTAGCAGCAGCTAATAAAGTGCCGTGTAAATAGTGCGACGTGATCGACATTTAATAGTTACCAATCGGCCACGAGACCGTGCCGGGAGAGTTTCCACAGAAATTCGATTTTCACGATCGCACCGAGAGCGCTGGTGCGATTACTCGTTTCATAAATGTCCACGAGTAAAGTCATAATGCCGGAGATCATTTTAAATCGATCGTTCTGCAATGTGATTGCACGAATAACCGGATTGACAACATCATAACAACATTAGAATACGAACGCTAATTTTGCAGTTCTACTTTCACGAAAACTATACGATAAAACGCGATAAACAAATTGTTTAATAAACACTTGGTGTACGGTATCTTTTTGAGGTGGTAAGTGTACGGTCTTTTCAAACGATTCTTTCTACATTTATCATATATTTACTACCACACAAAATACATGTATACAGTGAGTTCTCGATATATGTCAACGACACGGCTCTTGCAAGCGACAAGTATCGTCCAGAAGATATTATTATTCTTTTATCCACGTCCGAGGCCTCTCGAGCTTCGAGGCCGCTCACGGGGTATGCCTCGCGGTAGTGGGCATAATTCCGTGACGTTTATCGTCCAGGCCTCGGCGACATATATAGAGAAATGACTGTACAGTTTCTTTAATCGCGCAATTTTTTGATTCCGTATAAACGGGAGTCTATAGTAATGCAAAATGTACGTTCCTATTCGACTCTTTGTTTGATAATTTAGCTAGACAAGTTTATAAGTACATATATTTAAATTTGACTTTTGAAAATCACTGTGTCTCCGAGGAAAACATTTTGTCGCGTATCTTTCACTTAAGTTTAACGATCTACTTATAATTTAGTGTAACAATTTGATTTAATTTTTTTATTTTTTGAGAGCAGAAAATTTGGTGGATCTGGTTGCGATGAAACTTTTATCACAAAATAATCTGCAGCGAGCAAGTACTTTTTCGAGTTGTCGAATTTAAAAGGTTTTCGATCCCCCACTTTGTGGGGTAATTTCACCGCCTGAACCGGCTTATCCCCGAGAAGAAAAAAATACGTGTGAAATATTTTTGGGGAAATTATAAATTTACAAAGTTTCGCTAGAATCGGTGACTGACAATTGGGTCGTATTTAACGTTTCTGTTTGCCGAGTCTGCAGTGAACGTGTTAAATGGTTCGCCCTCTATTTTTCCGGGACGGGCAGGTCGAACGAGTAATGCGAGTTTTTGAACTGGCAGGCGGCGTTCGAGTTTCAAGAATCTGCGGCGAACTGGCTCGAAACGGTTTCACTATTTCATTCAACGGCACAAAGAGTACCCATTCGATAGAGTAGGTGCTCCTGTCGCGGGGGGGTGGCGGAATATGACGGGTAAGTTCCTCGGGGTTGGCCGGGCGAAAGGTTCGACGATTCGGCCATTTCGAATTGTCCGACAAGACAAATAGAAATACACGGGGAGCAGAGGCTCGCGAGCGATGTACGTTTCCCCTTTGTTAAGCCATTCCCTTTCTCTTGACCTAGTCTACTGGATCGGCTCTATTGTGCGCGCCAGAATTAACCCTTGAGCTCAAGGTGGCTCCTATACACGTGCACACCGGTACACCTTGCTCCGTGGTCTTGTTAAGAATCACGTGTCCGACACGAATCGTTCTTCAAAAAGTGTATCCCGCCTGAGAACTATAGGCGCATCGCTAGCCTCCCGAGCTTGAAACCCTCGAAACTTTTGGCTCGGCCCGGAAAGTTCGCCATGATTTTTAAGGAAAATTCGATGCCAGCACATTTAAATGTTCGATATGCGCTTATTCAATTTATACAGGGTGAATTCGATAAAGCAGGACACCTAAATATCTCCGTTACTTTTCGTTGTACAAAAAAACTTCGTAGGACAAAGTGACACTGTTTGAAGGGCCACATATAACGGTGTAAGGGAAAAAAAATTTTCAAGGTCATTTTTATGAGATTTCAAGGTTGTCGATGTTTTTTTAAATGGAATGATATATTTTCGTTAACGTAATGTTGTAGCTGACAAAATAACGAATTCATGCATGTAACACAATATGACCTTCAAATGACCTTCAACCCAGAAAAATGGTATAAATAAAATTCAACGTGTAAGATTCATTTGATGTATTTCTGTTACGCCAAATGTTCAAAAATATTCCCTTGAGCTGCTATACATTGAAATGTATCGCAATACACAACATAATAACAGATTCGGTGTTGACAGAAGGACAATTATGATATACCTTCACCTATACGTTCGTACAGAATCGTGTTTATCAACTACTAATTACTCAGAAGACCTTCTTGCTATCAGATTTCCACAGTTTCTAAGATTTCTCGATCAATTTATCGATGAACGTTTCACAATGCGTTACTCGAAGGAAGATAAGATTGATATGATTTTCATTTATGGAGAAAATCGACAGTGTTTAAGAGAAGCCGTGGAGTTGTACAAGGATCAATTTCCTAATCGTAATTGTTCATCAGTTTCCGTTTACACCAATTTGATAAATAAATTCCGTGAAACTGGTAGTGTCGAAAATAAAAAACGTACAAAGGTGAGGACTGCAAGGAATGAAGCAAACACAATTAATGTTCTGGCAGCAGTGAATGCAAACCCTCATGCTAGTACGAGGCAAATCGCACGAGGAAGTGGCATTAGTAAAAAATGTGTAGTGCAAATACTCCAGGAACACAAATTTCACCCCTATCGCCTATCAATTCATCAAGAACTTCATGGTAGAGACTTTGTAAATCGTGTCAACTTTTGCCAGTGGGGATTGAGACAATTGATAAACGACAGAGCATTTTTTAATCAAGTATTATTTACTAGTAACAGAAATACATCAAATGAATCTTACACGTTGAATTTTATTTATACCATTTTTCTGGGTTGAAGGTCATTTGAAGGTCATATTGTGTTACATGCATGAATTCGTTATTTTGTCAGCTACAACATTACGTTAACGAGAATATATCATTCCATTTAAAAAAACATCGACAACCTTGAAATCTCATAAAAATGATCTTGAAATTTTTTTTCCCTTACACCGTTATATGTGGCCCTTCAAACAGTGTTACTTTGTCCTACGAAGTTTTTTTGTACAACGAAAAGTAACGGAGATATTTAGGTGTCCTGTTTTATCGAATTCACCCTGTATAAGCGCCATTTTGTCTCACAACGTTTCTCCATCTTTCGCGTAACTCGGAGATTCCAGAACTTTTCCGGGTTTTCAGCGAAAAACTTTTCAATTTGATTTCTTACGGACCAGCATTTGGGGTGGCTCGTATCGCTCACCCCCGGAATCTTTTTCGCGGAACGTTATTATAAATAATTCATTTTTAATCGCCCGTCACTATTTGCTTTACAGTGTCTACTCGATTTATGTCCAAAACATGGGTCTAGCCACGGACATGTATCGGCCAGCGAAAGCAAAAGTTTGAGAATAGAATTTATAAGATATAAAAATAATTGTTACATGATAACAATAAGCTGTAAAAACTTCAGCACAATTCAACTTGACATAATAGCGCTGGTCCGATTTCGTTTAAAATCCTCGTAAAATTTTCTTTCAAAATCCTCGTTAATACGGAAACATGAAAGCTTCTTAGGAGACAATGAAAGTCAGCATAATGAGGTAGCACAGATTAATTCGGTCACTTATTTAATTATTCATCCTCCAGCGATTATGAACTTTACATTTTCTTCGCGAGATGGTTGCTATAGGTATACAGACCATTCATTTGCATCGCGGTGACAATCAGGTGTCATGCTTCTGGTGAGATAGGTATGAACGTCTTCTTTTATGACCTTCTTTATGAAGAACCTGATGGACATTTTCCTAAACATCTGATTATTTCTGTTTATGTTCTCATTATAAATACTTTCACTTTCAGTTGCAATCGTGTTTACCACAATAGCATGCTAATAATTCAAATATTAAAATGGAGTACTTCATTTACAATCTCTTGTGAATTATAGTTAGTAGATTGCAGTCCTTTATGCAAAAGAAAAATTGTCTACATCGATTAACAGGGTCCAAGTAAAAATGTATTTCTTCTCTCAATAATTTTAGTTTCCTGAGAATAACATATTATTTAAGTTATTAATTTTCGTCACGAACGCATAAAACGCGCGGTCTAGTAATTACGTAGAGACTTCGTAGGTAAATTTTAAGAAAATTCTAACTAACAGGTATTTTGTTCCTAATAATTACCGGTTTGTAACCGTTGAGTTCTATTGTTCTCTAGATCTGGCTGTTCTTTCTTCTGAAATTTTTACGAGTTGTCAGGTCCCCAGTCTAATTATAACTAATTGATTGTTTCAAGAGTGACGCAGACAATTCCCGTGCCAATCTACGCGACTGATTTTTTGAACACTGTCCAAACATGGCGGACGCATGGAGAATTCATCATTCCCTGTTGAATCTCAGTTGCGGTGTTTTGCCAGCATGAACGAGGCAAGGATGTTTAACATAAATGCAAGTCGAAGGAAGCGATCGCTCGGAAAGATTGTAAAGCAGAATACTTGGGTAACGTCGTAAATGTTATAAATTTTGCTGGAACTTATGGCCGAGGAAGCTCGCGGCTACTTTGCCACGAAGCCATTCTTCGCTTCTGATTTATACTTCTCGCTCGACTCACTTTTCCCTCTATTTCGATTGCCGCTTTTCGAACGCACTGTTCCAAAGTGCAAGGTCTCGCACGTTGCATTATGTAGCTCTTAGCTTTTTAAACGTTCCGCGCTCAAATCCCGCGGAAGTTCTGGGCGAGACAAGGGATTCAGGAGCAAAAATCCGCGAAGCTGTTCCGAAGTTCCGGTATGAATATTCAGTTTTCGAAACCGAGATTCTCGTTTGGTGTTTTAGCCTCCCTGTAATTTCTCAACAAACCTCGGATCCCCGAGACTGCATTGTTTCAATGAATTATTCACGTACCTGGAGCTGTAAAGAACTCTGCCATCTTGATAGAGCCTCACGAATTTGTTCGGGCTGGTTATAGTGTGCAGATAGCTGTGCTTCCCGTTGTAGAAGTAGGTGTCCGGTTTCCAGATTCTCGCGAGCATCGATATACTAAGCGCCAGCGTTTCCTTGCCGCCTTGAAACGCCAGACGCCTGTCCACCCACGACTGGCGGAAGTAGCAATCCATCGAGTATGTCTAAAAAGCATATTTCACTTTTAAATCACTCTAGTACAAAATTCTAGTATACAGGGTGGGGCACCACATTTCGCCATCTAGATTTACGTCATTATTATTACGCATAGCAAACAATTTTTTAGGTGAAGTTGAATGGTTTTGAGAGGGGCACATTCTGATGGTACATTTTTTTTTTGTACGTGGACGTGTAAAGGACATATGAAGGTCATTCATGTTTTTTCAAATGGAATCATATATTTTTTATTGCATCAGCTGATGCTCCTTCATATTCTTTACAAAAAAGTATTAATCTATTTGTGTAAAAAAATCATTAGTTTAGCAGATATTTTAATTCTAATTTGTTAGGAAATCTCCACTTTCTGGTCAATATTATGAATTCAATGTGATAATGTAGTAGGAGAGCAAGAATTACCAATGTAAATATTTACATTTTCTGTGTTGATAATTCTTGCTCTCCTAATTATTGTGAAATTTAGTCTCTTTTACGTCTCTGATACGGTGAATACGGCGATACAGTGAATCACTTGATAATGAAGTATTCTAAAGAAGAAAAGACAGACATGTTATCAATTTATTTTGAAGCTGGGAAAAGTGCTATACGTGCAGAATCATTATACGCCAATAGATTTCCTCAACGAAATCATCCATCATGTAGTACCTTTGATTATGTTTTTAAAAAATTTCACCAGACGGGGCAATTATTACGCAAGAAGGTAATTCGTAATAAAACAATAACAAATGAAGCAAACGAAAGTGTAGTGTTAGCCGCAATTACGTTAAATCCATCCGTTAGCTCTTGCGAAATCAAAAGACAAGCTGGAATTAGCCGCAAAAGCATTTTACGCATACTCAAAGGGCACAAATATCTCTTATTTTTTAGCTAAATATCTCCTAAACTAATGATTTTTTTACACAAATAGATGACTTGTTTGTAAAGAATATGAAGGAGCATCAGCTGATGCAATAAAAAATATATGATTCCATTTAAAAAACATGAATGACCTTCATATGTCCTTTACACATCCACCTACAAAAAAAATGTACCATCAGAATGTGCCCCTCTCAAAACCATTCAACTTCAACTAAAAAATTGTTTGTTATGCGTAATAATAATGACGTAAATCTAGATGGCAAAATGTGGTGACCCACCCTGTAGAATATTCTAATACAGAATTTCATTTTTAGATAGAAATATAGCTATTATTGTTTTCTGGTTTATTATTGTTAACTATTCTTGTTTTCAAATGTTGCTGTACGAAACCTTTACAGACATATTTGTGACATATTTTTCTGATAGAAATTTGACTAATTTATGAAACAGTAGATCCTCTATTATCCGTACCAATCATGAGAAGATTTAGCTACAGTGCTAGATCAAATGTTCATCGTACAGTTCATACTGCGTTGTATACAGATCGTTTTAAATTACACGGTTTGTACGTGACACACGTATTTGGATAATGGAGTATTCTGATAGCATCGGTTCGGATAATGGAGGTTCTACCGAATCGCGAACTGAACAAACAAATATGATCCAAATAGTGTCGTGTTTGGACTCATTTTGATCAGAAAAATCTAACGAATATGCCGGTAAAGGCTTTACACGAAGAATAATGGAAAGAAATTTTGTGATTGTATCAGTGAAGACTCGCTGGGAATCATCGTGGGAAATCTAGCCCGTCGAAACAAATTTTTCCGTCGTTCCGATTTCTATGAAATCACCAACGAAAATTGCGATTTGCATGAAGACCGTTCCGCGGTCGTTACATTTCCTTAATACCGCGAGAAAGCTCGCAAGAGATGAAATTTCCGCGAAGATAGTCTTCGGGGGCTGAGCGAAAGCAGCGAGCATGTGAGAATTGCCAGAAACGAAATGGAATTTGGAACGCGCCCGATAAGATCGTCGGACGAGACTTTCGTTAGTCGTTGAATTTACGCGTCGGGTGTTTTTTGCGAGGCGAACAATAGCGAACGGGGAAAATACACGGACCATATCGACTTCTGAGATCGGACCCATGCTGCGCACCATGATGTCGACCTCAACGGTGGCTGGTGGTCCACCGAAGTCTGGCCTGACGCTGTTGTCGTAACCGCGAAGCAGATTGTCCAGCAGCTCGCTGATGTTGCTGTGATTGTTGCTCTGTGTTCGTTGTCTTGTCGAGGTTTTTGCCCCTGTGACTGCTCTGAAACATAAACAAGGTGGTGGTCCATCTATAACGCAAAAAACAATAGCTTTCGTCAAACATTGTTCGACTAATTAAATCTAGGTTCAACACTAGGCTTGCCGAGCACTAAAAGTGACTATTTTATTAGTTAGTTTAGTTTACTTTCGGCATCAATGTCTCTGAAAAGACTCGGGTTTTTAATTCCAGTCTATTTGAACAGCCAAATAATTTTTGAAACGTTATTTCATTATTTGAATTTCGAATGAAAATTCTAAAAATTGTTTTCTCTACCACCTTTTTATGTGGTCCTATATTGAAAATTTAAAAAATACGTTTATGCAGGTTTGATCATTACAGTATAAAAACCAAATGTCTTATCTCTTGACGATTAATATTATCTGCAGTGTTGCGGAATTCGTGAGAATTTTCAATTGACGAGAAGAGTAAGAAGAATCCAGTGTAGCAAGGTTCTCTCCACTTAACAGTTGAAATCGCTAGGTAAGTGGCTTTAACGATCGCTCGCTATTATTTGTACGTGTCTTTTCATCATATTGATTTTCTCCGTTCGCGACAACGTGACAGCAAGAGACGAACGAAGGTCAGACGCATCTCCAAAAATTGCTTCTCGCATAAATCTCAATGAGGCGTGCCACGGGTTGGTTACGTCCTCTTATTCGGATATTTCGAAGACAGCGGAGGTGACCTAGAAAATTTGAACAAGTGGAATTTCGAAAATATTCTTGCGATTAGTTCCGTGTGTTCCGGCTATACTATCCGAAACGCCTTATCGCCGAACGGAAATGTTACCGTGACCCAGTTGGTTCCTGTTCCAATCATTCTTTTAATTAATAGCAACAAATTATTCTGGCCCGTGAAACGTTCCGGGTATCGGGCGCTTTCGTGTTTTTAATTGGCACTTGTGGATCACAATGAATTGTTTAAGCCTGGTCCGGCACGAAACACGGCCAGCTGCTGATCGTGGTTCGGATACTCGTGCCGGTGGTATGTCATACGCCTTCGATCCATTTGCACGGTGCCCGACCCCTTGTATGCTTGTGTAAACCCATCCAATGCTCCGCGACAAGCTTTACTTCCATTTGGTGTGTCGTTTAGATGTCTGCGCCGCCTGCAACCGTAATGTAGCTATGCACACGTATCCGGCATTTCATGAATCGACTTGAAATGGTAATAGTGTTGTTACGACGCTATCCCGCGCCGATCAGTAATCTTTGCACTCGGAACTATTCCAGCTCGAAAACCAGACACCCCCATTCCGACCCAGAGTGTCCCCATTCCAAACGATTATTTTAACATACTTAAATTGTTCACTAATCATACAATATCTAAATTGTTTAGTAATCTATTAGGGGGACCCAAGAGTAATCAATTATTTTCAAATCTGAAACAAACTTTGTAGTAAATACCCAGATAGCACAGAGACGTCTTAAAGACGTCTTTAAGACGTCTGTCGAAGACGTTCAGACGTCTATTAGACGTCTGAATGTCCTACGAACGTCTTCCGAACGGCTTCTGAACGTCTCTGGAACGTCTTTGTGAAAAAACTGTACGTCTTAAAGACGTCTTTAAGACGTCCGTTCGACGTCTTTAAGACGTCTCGAACAGACGTCATTAAGACGTCTCGGAACAGACGTATTCAAGACGTCCCGAAACAGACCCCTAGTAGCACAAAAATATTAGATAGATATGTTTGTCAAATATTGGAAAAATATTTTTTAAGCCACATTTTTTCTTATGAGAAAAATATTGAATTTGAATATTGTATACATGTACAAGAAATATAAATTGAATGTTTGTTATAACAAAAAAACTAAATAAATAAAAAAAAATAAATTAAAAGAATGTTTTTCAGCATATCCGCGAACATTAACATTTTATGTTTTATTTATTTATTTATCTATTTATTTTGATGTATTACTTTTCTGTGCACTTCTTTGTTGATGGAATATTCCACTTTCCCTTCGAAGGGACCTTAAAAAATCACATTTAGAAATTTGTATGCAGTTGGCGGGATTCGAACTCGGGACTTGCCGTTTACTAGATGATGTGTTTCTGCGATTCTATTGCGAATATATATGTAATATATTATAATAGTACTAAATTAACAATTTAGTTATTTAACTTTCCTAAATAAATAAACGTCTATTCGAAGGATGGAAGACTGCGTTATATTGTGTTGCGTGTGTACAGTTTGTAAAGCTTTTCTCTAGCAGTTTAGAATGACTGAAACGTCAAGAAATGAAACGTCTTAAAGACGAATCGTAAAAGACGTAAAAACGACGTCTTTTCAGGACGTAAGATGTTCAGACCAAAAATGGACGTAAAACAGACGTCTTTGAGACGTCGAGTGCTATCTGGGTATGAATTAATTCGTCATGAATGAATAATGATACAGCAATTTTTCACTTCGCTAAGGGTTAATCCTCATACGTAGTAAATATTTTCGACTTCAATTTCGATGAACAATTATTTTGAACATTCCAGACGATGGATACAACGTATTCGTTTTATATTTCATATCAATGCTCGAGGAGCATTCTTCCCCGTCCGAGCATTTCCAGAGTTAATCATGAATATTCATATCGGCGAATTATAAAACCGTGCAATTTATTGGACTCGAGCTGTACCAAATGCGAGAACTGAAATCTTTCTTTCGCGAATCACGTTTTATTCGCGGCGTGGTGTTACATATTTCGCAACGAAACTCTTGTGAAATCGTAATTGCAGTCACACATTTGACGTGCTTCGATAAATCTAGTCTGCTTGTAACTTCGAATCAAAATTCGAGGGCCCATTTAATTTCCGATCTCGCAGAAACATTCCCATTGGAACTAGTGGTCATATGGTAAGGGACCCAATTACTGTGGGGTTTCCGATTACTGTGCCTACATTAATTACACTTATTTTTTAAACATAACAAACGTTAAAGAAGAGATATTCAATTTTCTTCATTAAAATCAGTTAATATATATATATCCCAGATAGCACAGAGACGTCTGAATGTCCTACGAACGTCTTCCGAACGGCTTCTGAACGTCTCTGGAACGTCTTTGTGAAAAAACTGTACGTCTTAAAGACGTCTTTAAGACGTCTCGAAACAGACGTATTCAAGACGTCCCGAAACAGACCCCTAGTAGCACAAAAATATTAGATAGATATGTTTGTCAAATATTGGAAAAATATTTTTTAAGCCACATTTTTTCTTATCAGAAAAATATTGAATTTGAATATTGTATACATGTACAAGAAATATAAATTGAATGTTTGTTATAACAAAAAAACTAAATAAATAAAAAAAATAAATTAAAAGAATGTTTTTCAGCATATCCGCGAACATTAACATTTTATGCTTTATTTATTTATTTATTTATGTATAAATAAAAAAAATAAATTAAAAGAATGTTTTTCAGCATATCCGCGAACATTAACATTTCATGCTTTATTTATTTATTTAATTAATTAATGAATTTATCTATTTATTTTGATATATTATATTGCATTTTGGATTTGTGATATATAATGTATATTTTTATTATTAAACAATATTTATTGCTAAATTCTATTTCGAATATATATGTAATATATTCTAATAGTACTAAATTAACAATTTAGTTATTTAACTTTCCTAAATAAATAAACGTCTATTCGAAGGATGGAAAACTGCGTTATATTGTGTTGCATGTGTACAGTTTGTAAAGCTTTTCTCGAGCAGTTTAGAATGACTGAAACGTCAAGAAATGAAACGTCTTAAAGACGACTCGTAAAAGACGTCTTAAAAACGTCTGAAATGAGACGTAAAAACGACGTCTTTTACGAGACGTCTTTAAGACGTATTAAAGACGTCTTTTCAGGACTTAAGACGTTCAGACCAAAAATGGACGTAAAACAGACGTCTTTAAGACGTCGCGTGCTATCTGGGATGTTATATATCCCTTTTTTAATATTCATTATGCTTCACAAATAAGTATAATTAATGTTGACACAATAATTGGTGCCCCTACAATAATTGGGACCGCTACCCCAAAATGCTTTCTTTTCCCTCGAAAGAAACAAATCTAAATACAGTAATTTCTCCATATACAGGGTGGGGCACCACATTTTGCCATCTAGATTTACGTCATTATTATTACGCATAGCAAACAATTTTTTAGGTGAAGTTGAATGGTTTTGAGAGGGGCACATTCTGATGGTACATTTTTTTTGTAGGTGGACGTGTAAAGGACATATGAAGGTCATTCATGTTTTTTTAAATGGAATCATATATTTTTTATTACATCAGCTGATGCTCCTTCATATTCTTTACAAAAAAGTATTAATCTATTTGTGTAAAAAAATCATTAGTTTAGGAGATATTTAGCTCAACAATAGGAGATATTTGTGCCTTTTGAGTATGCGTAAAATGCTTTTGCGGCTAATTCCAGCTTGTCTTTCGATTTCGCGAGAGCTAACGGATGGATTTAACGTAATTGCGGCTAACACTACAATTTCGTTTGCTTCATTTGTTATTGTTTTATTACGAATTGCCTTTTTACGTAATAATTGCCCCGTCTGGTGAAATTTTTTAAAAACATAATCAAAGGTACGACGTGATGGATGATTTCGTTGAGGAAATCAATTGGCGTATAATGATTCTGCACGTATAGCACTTTTCCCAGCTTCAAAATAAATTGATAACATGTATGTCTTTTCTTCTGTAGAATACTTCATTATGAAGTGATTCACCGTATCGCCGTATTCACCGTATCAGAGACGTAAAAGAGACTAAATTTCACAATAAGTAGGAGAGCAAGAATTGTCAACACAGAAAATGTAAATATTTACATTGGTAATTCTTGCTCTCCTACTACATTATCACATTGAATGCATAATATTGACCAGAAAGTCGAGGTTTCCTAACAAATTAGAATTAAAATATCTCCTAAACTAATGATTTTTTTACACAAATAGATTAATACTTTTTTTTGTAAAGAATATGAAGGAGCATCAGCTGATGCAATAAAAAATATATGATTCCATTTAAAAAAACATAAATGACCTTCATATGTCCTTTACACGTCCACCTACAAAAAAAAATGTACCATCAGAATGTGCACCTCTCAAAATCATTCAACTTCATCTAAAAAATTGTTTGCTATGCGTAATAATAATGACGTAAATCTAGATGGCAAAATGTGGTGCCCCACCCTGTATATGTCGCCAAGGCACAGTGGTCCAGAAGCCCGATTTTTGTGGCCAAAAATTCAAAATGTTGTCATAATTTTCTGAAAGTTGGTAATTAGGAGTTTTTGGAGTTGCTGATAACGAATCTGGCATTAAAAATTAAAAAATTTTTACGGCAGGATTATTATGGCGATCTAGAGGGCGGTATTTCGTGGCCCGATTAAAAAATTTTGTAAATCGATGTTTTTCATCATTTTCATAGAACAATATCATTGAGATACTTAATGCCATGTTTTAAATTAGTATAAGCTAATACAATAATACCTTTTTAGTTTTCAGTTATTTGATGGCCCTCGAGGCGTCAAGAACGCATGAATAAAAGAGACCTTCCTACCGTAACCTTTATTTCATATAATCCCGCTATTTTGTAGTTCTATTTGAACATAAGGTTCCCTTTAAGAAAACATCGCAGTTATGGTCCACAGACGCCGAAACAGATAAGGCGGGTTCAGGTCCCGAACGCGTCAAAATACCTCGGACGCCTTTATTAAAATTAATACAGAGTTAAAAGTCGCAAGAGGGCGCAGCTATACTTTGCATATTCTTTTTAACAAATGTTTAAACTTTCGTAAAAAATAAGTCCAAAGTTTAGCACTTTCTAGCATTTTTTTAAAACCCTTCTTAAAGCTTAAATTGTTACAAACTTGGAATATTTGTTTATGGATTAAAAAATGTTTATGATGGCATTTAGAACTTAAAGTACATCTACTAACATATAAAAAATCATAATTATAACTTGTTTTCTGATATCCTATAAGCGGTATTTAAAACGTTTAATAGAATGTTCAATTTTATGATTTTGTTTTTAGAACGCCGTATCTTATTATACAATTACCTAAAATCAATAATATTTTGGATTTAGAAGCTTTGAAGAGTTATCAGTTTATAGCAAAAAAAAAATTTTTTAATCTATTAACCTTGAAAAATTGAATTTTGGCCACAAAAACTGGGCTTCTGGACCACTGTGCAAGGCCTGGATGGTAAACGTCACGGAATTATCCCCAATGCTGCGGGGTATAACACGGCTCGGTATACAGTGAGTAACGAAAGTATTCGAACGCCCTTTAAATCAGTATAACTTTTTTTTTAAGTGAATCAAACGACCTGACTTTTTTGAGGAGTTAGAAGAATTGGTTTTCCAAATGATCTGTTAAAAAGATTTTGAAAAAATTACAATTGGTAAGAATTACATGAGAAAATAAAAATGGCACTTTTCACAACTTTTTTATTTGAGCCTGTAATGAAAATTTAAAATATGCGTTTTGTAGATCTCTGTTAGTTATACGCGTACTGAAAATTTCATCGAAATCGGTGAACGTTGCAATAAACTACAAACATTTCAAAATGAGAGTTTAAGGGTGAAAGTCGCAGATTTTTGATCTTGCCAGGGAATTTCGCCCTTATGTAATCATCTTTAAACGTTTGTATCTCATGACAACGTTAACCGATTTCAATGAAATTTTCAGTATGTATATAACTAACATATATCTACAAAACGCATATTTTAAATTTTCACTACAGGTTCAAATAAAAAAGTTGTGAAAAGTGCCATTTTTATTTTCTCATGTAATTCTTACCAACTGTAATTTTTTCAAAATCTTTTTAACACATCATTTGGAAAATCAATTCTTCTAACTCCTAAAAAAAGTCAGGTCGTTTGATTCACTTAAAAAAAAAGTTATACTGATTTAAAGGGCGTTCGAATACTTTCGTTACTCACTGTATCTCCTGGACGATACCCGACGCTGGCAAGACCCGTGTTGCTGACATACATCGAGAATTCGCTGGAAAAAGGTAGAAGCGTCCGACCATGAGTACCTCGAATTTTCCAGTTTCACGGGCTCGTGTCCCTTCTAAGAGAACAAACACGTGTCGTCGTGTTCGTCTTGACATCAAGCATTTCGTTCGACTGAACGCGCGCCCGCGAACAGGACAGTCCCGAAATGTTCGTACATTTGCAAATCGAAGCGTGACGAGCACTTTCGAATGTTAAAACAGCTCACCCCCTTCCTTTCTCTCTCTCTCTCTCATTGTTTTTCAGCAGCGAATTCGACGGTGTTTTATTTATGTTTCACGGCACAAGTATGATGTGTACACGTGCTGGAGTGCACACTCGGGGCCGGCCTGGAAATTGGAACGGTAGAGAATTTCGACAGGGGAGCGAAAATTGCGGTGCCGGATACTTCTTTTTTTTCTATTCTCTCTTTCCTTTTTTTTTTTTGTAAAGGGAAATAAAGCGGTATTTTAATGACCGCACTCCGTTCTTTTAGGTCACGATGAAAACAGCTGCTTGATCGGACACGTTGTCTGCCCGATGCCGCCTGCCTAGTCTATTTTCCGGGCGCGCCTATACCATCGCGGCTTTTGTTTGCTGACAGCAGCGGTGGCTTTCGATCTTCTCGATTCTTTCCCGTGTCCTTTTCATCGAGTGGATAGTCCAATAGTTTCTTCGGACGATACACATACACACGCGCGCGCTCGTTCGCTTCCAGGGCAAATGCTCGAGCTGCGACAGTGTGTGCTACTTACAGTGACTCCAACTAATATTCGGACGCTCTTAAAAATCGCATAACTTTATCAATATTGGAGTATACTACTTGAATTTTTTTTTTTTTTTGAGAAGTTAGAACAACTGGTTCGCTACATAACGTAAAAAAAATGTTTGATTAAAATTACAATTGGTCGAAATTGCAGAGAAAGTAATAACAGCTGTATTTTGCAACTTTTTTACGCGGGCTTATATTAAAAATTTAAAAAAGTACGTTTCGTACATCTGTATCAATTATAAATATTCTGAACATGTCATCTAAATCAGTCAACGTTGCAATGAGTTACAAACGTTTAATTGCAACTTTACTTTCTATTTTTAGAACTGTACTTTCTAAATTTTCAATGTAAGTTCAAATAAAAAAGTTGCTTTCAGTATTTACTGTGCAATTTTGACCAATTGCAATTTTTGTAAAATTTTACAAACGTTTAATTGCAACTTTACTTTCTATTTTTAGAACTGTACTTTCTAAATTTTCAATGTAAGTTCAAATAAAAAAGTTGCTTTCAGTATTTACTGTGCAATTTTGACCAATTGCAATTTTTGTCAAATTTTACAAACGTTTAATTGCAACTTTACTTTCTATTTTTAGAACTGTACTTTCTAAATTTTCAATGTAAGTTCAAATAAAAAAGTTGCTTTCAGTATTTACTGTGCAATTTCGACCAATTGCAATTTTTGTAAAATTTTACAAACGTTTAATTGCAACTTTACTTTCTATTTTTAGAACTGTACTTTCTAAATTTTCAATGTAAGTTCAAATAAAAAAGTTGCTTTCAGTATTTACTGTGCAATTGTAACCAATTGCAATTTTTGTAAAATTTTACAAACGTTTAATTGCAACTTTACTTTCTATTTTTAGAACTGTACTTTCTAAATTTTCAATGCAAGTTCAAATAAAAAAGTTGCTTTCAGTATTTACTGTGCAATTTTGACCAATTGCAATTTTTGTCAAATTTTACAAACGTTTAATTGCAACTTTACTTTCTATTTTTAGAACTGTACTTTCTAAATTTTCAATGTAAGTTCAAATAAAAAAGTTGCTTTCAGTATTTACTGTGCAATTTTGACCAATTGCAATTTTTGTAAAATTTTCTTTTCTCTTTATGTAGCGAACCAATTGTGCTAACTTCTTAAGAAAATCCAAGTCGTACCGGTTCAATGTTCACAAAGTTATACGATTTTTACAAGCGTCCGAATATTAATGGAAGTCACTGTATTAGAGATCAGACCTGACCTGTTCCGCGAATACGCATTTTCAAATGGCTCGTTGATTGCCATCCATTTCTATTTTTCAATGAGGTCGTCACTTTGTCGCAAAGCTCTGCTACAAACAAAGGAAGCGCGAATATATTTAAGCGATTAAGTCATGTCCAGAAGTTAAATAAACAACAATTTTCATCCTAGGTCATAGATCAAGGTGTACCTGATGTTTCCATGTGATTCGCAGGTATGCGTTACTTCGTTCGGCTATGAACTATTGATTTATTTAAATAGGAGCTAGTCCCCAAGGCCCGAGTTAGTTGAAAATCTGATAAATGTTACAGTTCAATTTGCTCGACATTCTAAATCGCAGAAGTATGTAGATACATGCTCGAAATGAATTAATTAGAAAAGTCAACACGACAAGGTTTGGTCCACAGCACCACGCAACAGAGTCGCGTCGATAAATACTCGGTCAATATTCGGTATAAATGTAAACCCTTAAGATTTAATGAACAAACTGAGAAACTTAAATCCCAGCTACCCCTTCATGCAAATATCTCGATTAGTACCTAACCCAAATATGCAAGTTTGTAAATGCATATTCGCGTTCATTGAGCACAGTAATAAAACTGTACGGTACCAAATGCTAATACGGCCTAAATCATCGTGTACAAAGTTATACGTGTCGGTGTAGCAATTCTCTGGAGTACATTCGTGATTTTTGTTTGCTCTTAAAAATTATTTAGTGTTCCTCGTTTTGAAGTAGTTATAGGGAAAGCAATCTAGAGAATCTATGCTTAATGTGTGGACAAATCTATGGACAATCTCTCTATTTCATACTCCCATCGTTAAAATTATGTTGCTCCCGATATTTTTATAGGTAATCGATGGCAAATCAAACGACATCTTCATGGCTCTTGGTACGCAGCAAATTTTACGAGGCACTTTTACGAGAATCGAACGTGAAGAGACACTGCACAACATTTAATTCCAGTTTTAATAATACGGTCTCGATAAATCGCGACTGGGTAATGATACTTAAAATGACGCAATTTATTAAAAATACACCCGATACTCCGAAAACCGTGAGAGCGAGCTTGTGAATGAAGATCCAATTAAAAGCATTAAAATTAATCTCATGGAAGATTAATTAACTCCTCCCGCTGAAAAAATAAATTAGTTTATATTTTATTCAGGAAATTTTAGGTTGACACGATCGGAGAGGAATATTTTCAATGTTGCCTGTTTTTCGAAGATAATTCTGTATCAACTTTTTCGGAACGGATCTCGCGGTATCTTTAATCAAGTTTTTTAATTATCTATATTTATTGTTACACAAGCTTGCGCATATTAACGCTAAAGCAGTCTTTTGAAAATTGAAGTATAAGAATTGCAAGCAATTTCGTTTCGCTAATATATTTCCAATTTGTTGTTGCGTAATATACTGGGTGGCTGAAAAGTCACTAGACCATTTCAAATTCGTTTATACGAGTATAAATGTGAATTTTTACGGGTTATTTCAATTTAATATTGTCTAGCGACTACTGGGCGACCCTGTATAAGTAGAAAATTGGATTCGATGTTTGCTTACAAGAGAGATGCGTAAGAAGTGATTAAATTGGCGAGGGCCAGTAGGACTCGATGCTTCATGATGTCCTGGGATTGATCCTCGCCTGAAACGTGTCCTGGCTCGTTCATCAATTCGCTTCAAACTCGCAAAGTTGCCACAATTATTGCTTCTGAAACAGAGAATAATACAAACATGTAATTCTGAAGTTTCGTGGTCCAATAGAATTTCTTTGTCGCTTCGTCTCTTGATTAACAAGCATACTTATTTTCAGAAACAACGGATGGAAAAAAGCATACTGAGAAGAGAGTACGAGGACAATAATAAAGTTGGCTAATTACAGTCGAGTCGGAAAGTAAGTTAACGACTGGTGTATGCAGGCAAATGAATATGACATGTCTTTAATCTTTAATAATGATAATATATGTTTTACTAACATATTTGTTTATTTCCTTACACCTCCTAAATAAAAACAATACAATAACTTGATTTTATTCATCATATTCATTGCCTACATATCACCAAATGTTAACTTACTTTCCGACTCGACTGTAAGTGCTGAAGCGGTTAGATAAATCCTTTAGTATTGTAAATATTAGAGATCATATTTGTCTTAGATTATACTGATTAAACCGGAACAGATATAGAAATAACATTTTGTTGCTGCAAATTGGTAGCGAAAGACCGTCAAGGTGCGAAAGAACAAACGAGTTACCGATAAATAATATTTCCAGCGAATCGTACGTGTTGATCGAGCTTTAATATTTCTAATTAATTGTTTAACTGCACGGCGATTTAGCACGTAACAGCGCGGCGATATACGTTCCGATCGTCGTCTCTGTTATTTGGGGTACAATGCGAGCGATGAAATTTCGTTCCGCCAGTCATCAATGATGATTTATATCGACGAGCAAAAATGTAGGTCGAAATTCCACTCGAAATTTCGTGGTGAACGATGCGCAAGAACCGAGGAAAAAAGCGAGTAGGAATACAGATCGAAAGTTCGTTAGCGACCCGATGAATGATATGCTGATGGTCCGATGAGCTCTCAAGCGACAACTGGTAAAGTAAATGCTTGGACGCGAAGGGAATAAACAACACAACACACGTTGCGCGTAACCGTAAAAATCGTGCTACGTGTTACGTGCTGGAAGAAAAATAAAATTATTCCACGATTCGCCGAAAAAATTTTCAGCGTTTCTGCGTTCGTTTAATACGCTGTGATGTCGCTTTCAGTTGAAATTATTTCTCCGGACTTGAAAATTCATTTCTGCGACGACGATCGAATGTGTTGGCTTATGGGTTCTGAAATGCAAGAGACTCGAAAACATAATTAACAGACCACAATTAAGTGGATCATAATTAAGAGACAAGAGCGAATTTCATTCTTTCCAGTTCAAAACGGTACATCCGATATCCTTAAAAATTTATCAAACAATTTCCTATGGAAAATCCGAGGATTTTGGAAGAAAATTGAAATAAAAACTGAGATTTGTACTTCGGTATAAGACCAGTAATTTTCAATATTTTCAGGGGTAATGAAACGGTAATTGTTAACCCTTAGCACTCGAATGGCGACTGTAAGGCGCCGATAAAAATTGCTATATCATTATTCAAAATATATTTGACTCCATTAAATTTGCTTGTATTTAATAAATTACTAAACACTTGAGTACTGTGCTATTAAATTGCACCATTTTTGCATGTATAATCCGATAAAAAAATCTATAGAAGGGAACCATTCTAGGTCGAAAGAAATGTTTCGTTTTAGAGTTAAAATGGCTTCGAGTGCAAAGGGTTAATACCTCGAAAGGTACCGAGAGTATCTGATCCTATAATGGTGCATATTTGTTAAACGGAAAAACGAACTCTACGAGTGTTCAAAGTTTCGATTAAATCGGTGAGCCGAAGCCCGATGGCGATGTCCTTGTAAGTGAACACTACTGGCAAATAATTCCGCTGGCTCGGCGACAGCGACGGCGGCGGCGCTTCAATTATGTGGTAGATCGGCGATAATTAATACTATTTTATGTGCGCGGTTCGACGGACGTGCGGGTACGGCCAATCGACCGCCGCAGAAAGGAATCGAATTAGCGGACTAATTCGTTCGTGACGGGTGTTCCTTTGTGCGGGAAACCAGCGTTCCCGGCAAACTCGGTCCCGGTGTCGTTCAACGGGACACAAAACACCGCCATACTCTTGACTCTGCTTCGGTCTCGCTCTACTCTGCCCCGCGCTCTACTCCTATTAGCTTTGATTTACTCTACTCCTCTTCGCTCCGCTCTGCTCCGCCTTCCTCCGCTCCGCTTTGCTCCGTTTCGCTCTCTGCATTTCTATGCTCTGCTCTGCTCTGCTCATCTTCGCTCTGCTGTACATTGCTCTTCTCGGCTCTGCTCCGCTTCGCTCTGCTCTGCTCTGCTCTACTCCCAGATAGCACTCGACGTCTTAAAGACGTCTGTTTTACGTCCATTTTTGGTCTCAACGTCTTACGTCCTGAAAAGACGTCTTTAAGACGTCTCGTAAAAGACGTCGTTTTTACGTCTCATTTCAGACGTCTTTAAGACGTTTCAGTAATTCTAAACTGCTAGAGAAAACCTTTACAAACTGTAATTGATTATCAAACTGAATATTCCATCAACAAAGAAGTGCACAGAAAAGTAATACATCAAAATAAATAGATAAATAAATAAATAAGTTAAATAAATAAATAAAGCATAAAATGCCAATGTCCGCGGATATGCTGAAAAATATTCTTTTAATTTATTTTTTTTTATTTATAAATAAATAAATAAAGCATAAAATGTTAATGTTCGCGGATATGCTGAAAAACATTCTTTTAATTTATTTTTTTTTATAAATAAATAAATAAAGCATAAAATGTTAATATTCGCGGATATGCTGAAAAACATTCTTTTAATTTATTTTTTTTTATTTATTTAGTTTTTTTGTTATAACAAACATTCAATTTATATTTCTTGTGCATGTATACAATATTCAAATTCAATATTTTTCTCATAAGAAAGAATGTGGCTTAAAAAATATTTTTCCAATATTTGACAAACATATCTATCTAATATTTTTGTGCTACTAGTCTGTTTCGGGACGTCTTGAATACGTCTGTTTCGTGACGTCTTTAAGACGTCTCTGTGCTATCTGGGCTCTGCTGTGCGCCGCTTCGCTCTGCTGTGCTCTGCTCTGCTCCACTCGGCTCTGTTCCGCTTCGCTCTGCTCTGCTGTGCTCCGCTTCGCTCTGCTCTGCTGTGCTCCGCTTCGCTCTGCTCTGCTCTGCTGTGCTCTGCTCTGCTCCTCTCGGCTCTGTTCCGCTTCGCTCTGCTCTGCTCTGCTTTGCTGTGCTCTGCTCCTCTCGGCTCTGTTCCGCTTCGCTCTGCTCTGCTCTGCTGTGCTCCGCTTCGCTCTGCTCTGGTCCGCTTCGCTCTGTTTTGCTCCTTGTCGGAGCAGCCGTGAGTTCGGATGTCGCGAAACAAGCAGGCCGCAATTCCGTCAAACAACTCGGGCTTGCAAACACCTGGCCGCGGTGCTCATGCAAAACCTCCCCATGAGAAACGTACTTCGGAGGATGCGTTTGACTTTCAATTTAATTTGCCGCGGTTCACGGCGATAATCAGGTCGCTTTCATCCGAACGCCGCGCGACGCCTGGCGTTCTTCGTTAAATGCAGCGGCGGCGGTGACAGCCCTTCGAAAATTCTCTGCAGCGTCAAACCATCCCCTATCATGCGATTCGCCAGGCAATCAGCCTTCACAGAAACACCTTCTCTCTCTCTCTCTCTCTCTCTCTCTCTCTTTCTCTCTGGATCGGTCCTGGTAAGTTGCCTCGAGGACGACCGTGCCCGAGATTGCGGCAAAGCGTTTTCGAAAAGGAGAGGCGCAGCTGATCCTGAACTGCCGAATCGCTCCAAGTTCCAGCAAAGCATCTGCCAGCCGGATTATCTCACGAGAGAACTTCGCCACCGACCCGACACACACCCGATTTTCTTTTTAACTCCGCGGACTCGCGAGCAACCCGGTAAAAGGATCAGTCGGATTCTGTTAGCGCTGGTTTTTGCGCTTCCCTCGGTTTCCGTGCGTCTTGGAAACTAAGTGGTCGGCCCCGAATGTTTATCGATGCTAACTTCTAGCCTGTGGCGGCCTCGCGATTCCTTAGGCCGGTGAATAACAATGTTTCGACAAAAGACTGATACCTTACATCGACCTACATCAACGTTTTTCTAACTCTTTCGAGACGTTGAAATTATGTGACACCAATTTTTTCAGACGATTAGGCGCGAAAATATTTAGGTATTCTCGACAGCTAACGCACATGTGTCTCGAGCGAAACAGTCGTATTTCGCTCGAAAATATCTGAAAATCGTAGGACGGAGCTCGGTCCGAAGCATTGGCCTAACGACTAACGTGCGATTTTTAGAACACTTCAGAACATGATCTATATTTTTCATATTTTGTTCAGTACGATGTTTCTGTTGCGTTCCGATCAATTCCCGTTTCCGCGACTCGCTTATCGATACCGCGACAAGCGTGACAAGCGTGATTAGCGTATTTCGAAAAGTTTGCTGCGCGTTTTTCTGAACAGCGGATCGTTGTCGATCGAAGAAACAAAATCAGAAGACCGCGTTCGCGTAAGAGATTCGAGAAAGGAGGCTTCAGGCTGGACGAGCATTGCCAGTTCGAGGAGGTCAATTTTATCGTGAGAAAATCGAAATTCAAGCAGAAGTTGTATAGATCGAAACGCAACGAAGTTAGAAATTTAATCCTTCGAGTCCGAAGGAAATAAAAGACGGTGTAGAGATACCAAGCAACGCGTTACACGTTTATTTGTTCGCGGTTTCAATGGACTTCAACATGTTTTGAGTAAATTTGTGGTTTTCGGGAATTCTGGCTTATCGCGTGCCGCTCGTTTCAGAAAATTCATTTCCTGCATTTGGTAATGATAAACCGAGCGATACTTGGATTTACGACTTCTCCGGATTTTCATCGGATTCGTCCGAAATCTACAGGTAACCATTTCTTTACGATTCACCGATGATGGAAATTACAGAGTTTCGAATAAACCTAAGTGAACCTTAAATGAATCTAGACGATCTACACAAAGTTCCAAACTTTTTGTAACACAGTGGATAACCAAATGAATTATTGATATTGATATTATAGCAGAATATTGAATTATTGATATTAGCATGAATTATTAATACTTGCAAATTACAAGTGCATATTTCGTAGGCAACATTGTTCACCACATGGTTAAAAAATATGTTTTTCATACTTACGTGAACGTATGCAGATGATGTATAATGAAAATTTGAAATTTTGTTGACACAGTGACCGATCAAAATATTAGAATCATAAATTCTTATTAGTTTTGTATAAATTATTAATGTTTCCACTTAAATTGCAAGATGTAATTGAAAATTGTTTTCCGTGCTGTGGCTCCGACAACATTACGTCAACTGTAATTGTGCTGTCGGATTAAATACGATTTACGATTCGGTACAGATTGGGTGAACGAAATTGGATAATTTCAGTGATACCAACTACAAATTCAACATGGCTCATCCGTCGAATCCCCGGCTAATGAATCGTGTCGTTGACGCGGTGGTATATCTGGGCGAGGGTAAAGGATCCACTGCTCGGGATGTCCTTGACTTTCTACGACATTCGTCGAAAAGTGCGCAGAGAAACCTGACGATGCAGGTAACATATCAATTTGGGTCCTAGTGACTATTCAATTATCGACGTTACCAACAATCGCACGATCAACAATTGCTGGGCTCGTTTCTCTATTTATCAATTTTTCTGAAGCACATTTCGAAGAGGAAAAGACCTTTTTCCAAAATGTTTCACAGCCAAAATATACACCGTACAAAACGGTACTAGTTTCGATCCAACCTCCCTGAATGCATCCTCCATTTTAGACAGTTTATCAGCTGAAGTGGCTCAGGCACCACTAAAAACTGTCGTGGCATTATTTTACAAGAAATTTCCAAAATATTTGCTACAATACAACATTTCTATCTAAGAGATCACTAAACATTTAAATAATATATATGGAAATCGGATTAGTTTAATCAAATGGAAATATTCTAAGACGGAAGAAAAATTTAGTTTTAGAATTAGAATAGCGCCGAGTCCAAATGGTTAAATATGAGAAATCAATATGATTTCGTTAATCCTGCGACGCTTTACTGCCAAAAATCAATCGCTAATCCGCAAGATTCTCACTTCAAGGTTGCAGACAGTTGTCAAAGTATTCCAAGTATTCGAGGAACTTGTGGACGATCTAGTGATCGATGCAACGCAACGGCGCGGCTGGCATTCTTGGTAGTACACGGCTTTTCGAACATTCTCTTTCTTTGTGAACATGTTGATAGACGACAGAGGCTGCCTGTTGTCTCTGAAAGAGAGTATTGGAGACAAACTTTGGCCAACCATAATTTTTTACTGTAACATTTTAACACGAAATTAACGACCACAATTTTCTATTTTCCCTAGAGAAACTCACATTACTTTAGTGTCTTTCGTTACTCAACATTATAATGGATAATATGATATTCGATGATAAACGTCCAACTTACCAAATGTTATGAAAACAAACGTTATGAATAATATGAACAATATTTTTGTGGTTGGCAATGTTCTTTTACTGACGCGTTAATGCCACAAAATTTCTTTTATAAGTCCGGTTCGAATTTTTAGATTAATATTTCTTTTTGGGATCAAGATCATTCGAACGTCCATTTGTTAAGGTCCCTGAGATATTCCCATTCCAAGGTTACCGAGATGTTTGAACAAGCAAGGCTTGTAGCATACTGAGCACATAATACCACTGAAATCACGTGTACAAAATATTTGTTGTTTTGTACGCCAACTGTCTCATAACATACATACATACATACCACATTGCAAAACGATATTTTCATCACGTCATACAGGAGTCTACTGCATCTATGTGTGAAACAAATCAATTGAAAATCAGACTGCCGATTTCGTCGATAAAAATCCTAGAAAGGGCTTAAAAGATGGCACCTGCAATATATAGGGGAGAGTTGCCGAATGCGTACCACTTAATTTCGAAGGCAGTTTATATATTCTTTAGTAGAAATTTGAGCAAAAATTATGTTTTGCATCTATGTATTAACTATCGAAGTTGCAATTTAATATGATTTTTTAAATATTTATTGATAGATCATTGTGATATGAACACTTTTATAAGATCATGCAAACAGTACGATTTAGGCAACCGGTATCCTAAATGGTACCAGCCGGTTTCCAAAATTGTACCTCATGTGTTGGATTAAAAAGATACAAAAAAATCATAAGAGAAACTGTATTTTGCGTTTAATTTCAGTTTAATATACAATACAACATAAAAATAAAATGAAATATTACATTACTTAACTTAAATACAACTAGGACAATAATAAATATTGTCCTTTTTCAAAACTCCTCCACAAGCTTCATGTACCCACTTTTGGCACTTTAAGCATTGGATCATGTCTTTTAAATAAGAATTATTGCAAAGAAAACAGAACCAATCGTTTTCATTCTCCACTTCTCCGAGAACTGGAGCAGCGGTGTTGGTTGAAGGCGTGAAATCAATTTTTCTTTGTTTCATTTGTTTTGTTTTCATTGCAACTAATTCCTTTTTATAGGGGCTACTGTAAGCTACTTTCCCATGCTGAAAAAATTTGAAATATTGTAAATCGTTTATTTTCGCGGTAAAATTTGAATAACAGTATCTTAAATCGTACTGGTACGATTTAGGAAACCACAGTGTGGTACGATTTAGGAAAAAGACGTCCCGCTAAATAATTGAAGCTAACCTTTAAAACATTATCAGCATGTTTTATAAACTAAATAGAAATAAATAATATAACATAGCTAGTTTTCAAAAATATATAAGACTACCTCAGAAACTGTAGATTTATATTTAATTCAGCCGATTAAAATCGTTTAAAATTGACATCAGACTTGCCTGATTTCTTTCTGCTTCTGTCATTCACAAAACAACACTTCATGCGAATGACTTTTTGGTCCTACTTTATCGACATAAATAAAAGTTCATATCTTTACCACCAAGAGGCATCAAAATGCATTAATTTTTAAATAAAAGAGGTGGTACGATTTAGGTGACCAGTACGCATTTGGCAACTCTCCCCTACGTATATAAAACCTTGCAAAACAGTATTTTTACGACGTCATAGAGGAGTCTACTCGTATCTACGTGTGCAAAGAATCAATTGGGAACAATGCGCCGGTTTCTTTGAAAGAAATCATGTAAAAGGCCCAAAAAATGGTACTCTGCAGTGTACAATACCTAACACAGTCTCCATAACAATCTTTGGGTTACGTTACGTGCGAGTCGATTGTACGCGTGCAAACAATTAACACGAAAAATGACTCTCTTAAGTAGAATGGCCCGTTAACGTGCACGGAGCACAGTGGTCCAGAAGCCCGGTTTTTGTGGCCAAAATTCAAAATGTTGTCATAATTTTCTGAAAGTTGGTAATTAGGAGTTTTTGGAGTCGCTGATAACGAATCTGGCATTAAAAATTAAAAATTTTTTTACGGCAGGATTATTATGGCGATCTAGAGGGCGGTATTTCGTGGCCGGATTAAAAAATTTTGTAAATCGATGTTTTTCATCATTTTCATAGAACAATATCATTGAGATACTTAATGCCATGTTTTAAATTAGTATAACCTAATACAATAATACCTTTTTAGTTTTCAGTTATTCGATGGCCGTCGAGGCGTCAAGAACTCGTGAATAAAAGAGATCTTCCTACTGTAACCTTTATTTCATAATCCTGCTATTTTGTAGTTCTATTTGAACATAAGGTTCCCTTTAAGAAAACATCACAGTTATGGTCCACAGACGCCGAAACAGATAAGGCGGGTTCAGGTCCCGAACGCGTCAAAATACCTCGGACGCCTTTATTAAAATTAATACAGAGTTAAAAGTTGCAAAAGGGAGCAGCTAAACTTTGCATATTCTTTTTAACAAATGTTTAAACTTTCGTAAAAAATAAGTCCAAAGTTTAGCACTTTTAAGCATTTTTTTAAAACCCTTCTTAAAGCTTAAATTGTTACAAACTTGGAATATTTGTTTATGGATTAAAAAATGTTTATGATGGCATTTAGAACTTAAAGTACATCTACTAACATATAAAAAATCATAATTATAACTTGTTTTCTGATATCCTATAAGTGGTATTTAAAACGTTTAATAATAGAATGTTCAATTTTATGATTTTGTTTTTAGAACGCCGTATCTTATTATACAATTACCTAAAATCAATAATATTTTGGATTTAGGAGCTTTGAAGAGATATCAGTTTATAGCAAAAAAAATTTTTTAATCTATTAACCTTGAAAAATTGAATTTTGGCCACAAAAACCGGGCTTCTGGACCACTGTGCGGTGGAGAACCCGTGCCGGAGAATTTTCACAGAGAGACCATATTTCAGGTTCACCGAGCGTTGAAGCACGCTGTAAATGCCGGTCTTCTGCGGCACAGAAGCGGTCGTTACAAGGCACTGTTCACGTTGAATCCGGCGCCGGTTAAGCAGCCGGTGAATGAGACTAACGATGAAAAATCGGCCGGTGGATCGACCACTCTTGACGCGGAGCAACAGCCGCCGTCCAGGAAGGTCAACACGGATCGCAAAGAGAACACCAGGTATTCGCACGCTCACCCTCGTCTAATTACGCTGCATCGCATTCGGGAACTTTACACGCGACCCGGGACTGCGATCCAATTAATATCCCCAGTGATAATACGGTTACGCAAGTTTCTGTCCTCTTAAAACGATGTTAACTACCGGGGACGTGGTTAACATTGTCGGAGTTGGCAGCGCCGCGAAGAACCAGCCTAAAACGGGAGGCAGAGAGCCGGAGCATTCGGGAAAAAATAAATAAATAAAAAAGTAAATATATTTTCTGATTTTTGGGTCTCCGCGAATCAAACTTTTACCATTCCATTCGTCTCGTTTTTCTGATTGAAATGACACCAAACACGATATGGTTGCGATCATATTTATTTGTGTAACAAGCGAAGTCAAGAATTCGCGTATTCTCTACTGTAAATGTCGAGTGTGAAACTTTGGTCGCTTGTTACACAAATCGATCGTAATTGTACCGTGTTTGGTGTCATTTAATCAAAGAATGAGACTAATACGACGGTAAAAGTATTATCGATGAAAACCCAAAAATAAGAAATTTTGATTTTTGGTATTTAAAGGGCTCAGCTGTGGCACGGGTCCTTTGACGTTTGTCCCTCTTCCCTTTTCAATCGCTATTAGGGCTGTTACTTTTCCGAAGCTTCGACCGAAGCTTCGAAGGATTCGAAGGAACGAAGGGACCTTCGAAGGTGATGAAAATCGAAGGTTCGAAGGTGTGAAGGTTCGAAGCTTCGAACCTTCGAAACTTCGACACTTCTAAACTTCGAACCTTCGATTCGTTTCCAGTTAACGGATAAAAGGAATAAATTTTCATAATTTGTTTCTATATTCACCACCTAAACTATTTCAATAATTTATTGTTAACGTAATATATTTACTATTTGAATTATCATTTCGATAGTTCACTGATAAAATAATTGTTTAAATAAATAAATTTATACAATTTGTTTCTATATTCATTATTTGAATTGTTATTTCAATGATTAGTGTTAAAATAATGGTTTAAATGAATAAATTTTCAAATTTTGTTTCTACATACATTATGTGAATTATTTCAATATTTCATTGTTAAAATAATTATTTAAAGAATGTACAAGTATTTACATAATGAATATAGAAACACATTTCTATAGATTATAAAAATTTCCGTAGATTATAAATTTTTATACTCTATAGAAATGTGTTCCTATATTAATTATGTAAATACGTGTGCATTGTCTAAACAGTTATTTGGACAATAAATTACTGAAATAATTCAAATAATGAATATAGAAACATTGTGAAAATTTATTTATTTAATAAGTTATTTTAACAATAAATAATTGAAATAACAATTCAAATAATGAATATAGAAACAAATTATAAACTTTATTTATTTAAACAGTTATTTTAACAATGTGCTATCGAAAGGATAATTCAAATTATAAATATATTATCTTAACAATAAATTATTGAAATAATTCAGATGGTGAATATAGAAACAAATTATGAAAATTTATTCTTTTTATCCGTTAACTGGACACGAATCGAAGGTTCGAAGTTTCGAAGTTTTGAAGGATCGAACCTTCGATCCTTCGATTTTCATCACCTTCGAATTTTCTGCAATCGAAGCTTCGAAGCTTCGAAATCTTCGACCTTCGAAGCAAAGTAACAGCCCTAATCGCTATCACTTTGGCGCGCTACAAAGGATGTAGCTCCCATTTTAAAACTGTCCTGTGGAATTAGTTGAAATAATTGTTTACCGTACATCCTACAAAAGAAATGTCAGTTAACGATACGAATTCGTACGGAATAAATATTTGCAAATATTGTGCAACCGAGAAACAAAATAAATCTTGAAACACTGTTGGCTTAAACAAAGGTATTTCGACGACTGTGTTTCCGGTACTTTGTGCTCGCCCGAAACGTGCCCGGCCTCGGGCAGCGTACGGACACAGACGGATTAAATAGAATGAAAGGGTCACTTTGCACCGTGATGAACTTGTTTAGAGGGAAACGTAAGAAGCCACGGCACGGAAGGAAGCACAAACGCAGCCGTAGCCGTCCGAAAAGGCGAAGACACCGAAGCGAATCCAGCGGTAGCCCGACGGAAGACACCGAACCGGTTCGAAAGTACAAGCACAAAGACAATAGGCAAAGAGATCGGTCACCACGATGCAGGATCTCCGATGACAACGCGAAAGCTGATATCGGCCGCTCGTCTTCGAGTCGCGGAAGGGGTAAAACGAAGGCGAAGGACGTGGACTACTCTTCCGATCTCTCGGGCAGTGATTACGAAGATAGGAAATCCAAAGGTAACTATAGCAAATAAAACAACCTTGAACGGCGACTATTCAATTGCTCGGTTAATATTACCACAGACGAGGTACAATAGGCCCTCAACTTTCGCACATAATTGGTTCCTGAAAGTGTGTGCGAATGTTGAATGTTTGAAAGTAGAGGGATGTAAAAAAATATGCACCGAAAACTGTGTTTTAAAGTATTGATCATCAATCCATGATGACAAAGATCTTTCCATTCCAGCCATCACTATGCTGTGTCTTTTGGAAACACTCTTTGAAGATATATTTCCACAATTTTGAACGTATTCCTTAATTTTACTCTTGTTTTTCAAAATTGAACATATCGTAGATCTGTTTACACCATACAAACGTCCGATTGAAGCAAAAGATTCACCGTTTTCAGAACGTTTAATTATTTCCATCTTTGTCTCGATCCTATGAAGTTTATAAGTCCTTAATTTCTTTTTGTTCGTATCAACACTGCAGTTTCTCCGTTTCTGACTCATGTTTATCAATTTATAAGGGCGAAATATTTAAACTTAAACAAATAAATCAGCAAAACACGCAATACGTTGACGCACGCCCTAATGCAAGACTGAAACTGTTTTGTTCTCTTGATCCGAACAACATTGTAATCCGATGGCTAGTTTGATGTCCCCTGAGAGAGGACATCCGATCGCAGAGGTTTAAACAGTTGAATCTTGAAAAATGTGCGAAATAGCGAATTGTGCGAAAGTCGAGGGCCGCCTGTACAAGGATAGACCTATCATCTTATGGGACTTCGTGTGTCTCATGTTCTGAAATATCGACTGTTCAAAAAATCGGAGGTTTTTAGAATTGCTCGTTTATTTTCTCGTATTCGCGAGACTGCAGTGACTACACTCCGCGACAAAAAGATGGCACACCCGTAAATATTGCTATTCCTGAAAACTGTGATAAAATTTGATATGTTTCTCTCCGTGTATGTATTTCGGTGGAGCTTCGAGGCTACTTACACCGGCGGATTTAAGCGCAGGTTACAGATTCTAGTCTAAATGTAAACATCGGGGGTCACCGAAGCGACAAAATGATGGCACAGTCTTAAAATTCTTTCTCTGCAGTTGACACTAGACCGTCAGACTGTTTATATCGTATACTGTGTTACTGTGCATTAAATATTGTGTGTGTTTCTTATTATCCGCTATTGAAACTACACTATGGGTAGTGGAAAATCTTTATCCGATGCTGAAATAAAAACAATTTTGACATTGCGTAAAGAGAATTACTCAGTTTCGAAAATTGCACGTATTATACATCGGAGCAGAAAAGTGGTGTATAATTTATTAAAAAATCCCAAAACATACGGTACAAAAAAGAGTTCCGGTCGACCGAAAGCAGTAAGCAATCGCGGAAAACGTGCAATTTTAAAAGAAGCTTCGAATTCTTCGGGAACATCACGACAAATTGCTAAAGCAGCTGGCGTACACAGAAATATACGTAATGTGCAAAGGATAATAAAAGAATGTCCGCACTTAATTCGAATGAAATTGAAAAAAAACCACCTTTAACCGCTCAGCATAAATCAGAGCGTTTGAAATTTGCTCAAGAGCATATACATTGGAGAAAAAAGTTGCGTCGTGTTATTTTTAGTGATGAAAAAAGGTTTAATCTAGATGGGCCGGATGGTTTCGCACACTATTTTCACGACCTGCGGAAAGAAGAAAGGATATTAAGCCTCAGACATATGGGTGGCGGAGGAGTAATGCTTTGAGCCGGAATTGGGTATCGAGGAGTGACCGAAGTAAAATTTATAAACAAAACTATGAATAGCAAAATTTATATAGATTTGATAGACGAACAATTAACTAAATTCGGACAGACAATTTCCGGGGAAAATTGTATATTTCAGCAGGATAATGCAAGTGTGCATACTGCGAAATGCGTTAAGCAGTACTTTGAGCAAAACAAAATTAGTGTCTTAACGTGGCCAGCGAGATCGCCAGATCTCAAGATAATTGAAAATTGTTGGGCACAACTAGTAAGGCGTTTATGAAGGCGGAAGACAATTCCAAAGCCTCGCACATTTAAAAACGTGCATAAAACAAAAATGGACAAAAATACGGCCAAAATATATTAAAAAACTTTTTAAGTCACTTCCGAAACGTATGTTGGCTGTTCTAGCAAATAAGGGAGGCCACACAAAATATTAAACACAATGTTATATATTTTATGTACCTAAATCACGTATTTTTTTGTATATGTGCCATCATTTTGTCGTACCAATTTTTCGTTATTTTTTGTTTCCATAAACAAACGGACATTTTCTTTCATTTTATTGTTTGTAATGTAGTTTATTTTGCAAAAAAAATGTATAAGTACCAAAAAAGACTAGATTTATTATGTCCAAATGATGAAAACATTGAATTTTCGTGGTGTGCCATCTTTCTGTCGCGGAGTGTATACAGGGTGCGGCGCAAATTAGTCCCCACGATATTTCTGCCCCTTCGGATGGTCGGACAGAAAAATGTTTCTCACCAAAGTTAATCAGTATTTAACCGACAAGAAATTGCAATATTTTAAATTTAAAAAATAATCGATTTTCAACAAAAAATCAAGGTTGCTGTCATATCTTTTAACCTCTTGCACTACTATTTATTTTGTGATTTTAATGATTAGAAATTCTTGATCGTTCAGAATTTCAAAGAAAAAAGAGATAGTTTATATTTATTCTATGTCTATGTTTTCTACAAAGGATATTTATCAACTACAACGAAATAGAATTTGATTTCGGTTTAAAGGAAATACATATAATAATAAAATAATGCATATAATAACATGCATATTTATTAGGTTCTGTTCAGAATCTTCATCACGAGTCTGACTCGATATTGTAGGGCAAGGGGTTAATGGAACTGGGTATTTTTAACTTCATAATATTGTAGGCGACGTCGAACGAATTCAACGACCTCCTATACAATGACTTTCAGATGACCTTGAAAGATAATAATGAATCAATTGCCACAATATTTGAAATATTTCGACGATACGTAATAGCAACGCCTCGCATTTAGAAGTAAACAAATGAACGTAAACATTGCTTCAGAACTTAACTCACAAAAAACCAAATTTGTACGGAGCCACATTGTTAAAAAAAAAATGTTAAACGTCTACACATGTAATTAATTAATAATTAAATTAAATTTTCGAACTGCACCCCATCTTGTGTAACGCAAAGTTCTGTTCTTTGTAACAAAGTCTTATGTGTAGCTTCCATTAGAGAACTTCTTTTTACATTTCTGAACGTTTTGTCATTTGTTCATTTGTATGTACCGTCGAAATATTTCAAATATTCTGGCAATTGATTCATGGCGATGTTATCTTTCAAGGTCATCCGAAAGTCATTGTATAGCAGTTCGTTGAATTCGTTTCGACGTCGCCTACAATATTATGAAGTTAAAAATACCCAGTTCCATTAAAAGATATGACAGCGACCTTGATTTTTTGTTGAAAATCGATTATTTTTAAAATTTAAAATATTGCAATTTCTTGTCGGTTAAATGCTGATTAACTTTGGTAAGAAACATTTTTCTGTCCGACCATCCAAAGGGGCGGAAAAATCGTGGGGACTAATTTGCGCCGCACCCTGTATATAGTTATTTTTCATTTGAATTCCTATCACTGAGGATGCAGTCAGCAAATTTGAGTTCCAATTTGTAATACAAAATGTGACACGAAAATGGTAAATGCGGTTACGTGACCCCAAAAAAGTGGGCCACAATACATTGGATGACAGATCTTATCCTATACCTCGTCTTTACATTGTGGTAGCCTACTACCACAATGTAAGTACTCCATTGGAATTACGAATTACATTGTAATTTAATTGAAGGAAGATGTGAATCATAAATTGCAATATGACTGAATTACGATGTAATTCAAATTACTTTGTAAATACATACAGTGAGTAACGAAAGTATTCGAACGCCCTTTAAATCAGTATAACTTTTTTTTTTAAGTGAATCAAACGACCTGACTTTTTTGAGGAGTTAGAAGAATTGGTTTTCGAAATGATGTGCAAAAAAGATTTTGAAAAAATTGCAATTGGTAAGAATTACATGAGAAAATGAAAATGGCACTTTTCACAACTTTTTTATTTGAACCTGTAGTGAAAATTTAAAATATGCGTTTTGTAGATATATGTTAGTTATATACATGCTGCAAATTTCATTGAAATCGATTAATATACACACGAGCTACAACTAGTTAAAAGTGGTGAAAAGCGTAGATTTTCACGACTTTTGGCCAGTTTCTGCTTAAAATCCTCAGATTCTAACATATTTTGATACGTGCCATTTTTATCTGCGTCAGCCGATTTCGATGAAATTTTCAGTACGTGTATAACTAACAGAGATCTACAAAACGCATATTTTAAATTTTCATTACAGGCTCAAATAAAAAAGTTGTGAAAAGTGCCATTTTTATTTTCTCATGTAATTCTTACCAATTGCAATTTTTTCAAAATCTTTTTTGCACATCATTTCGAAAACCAATTCTTCTAACTCCTCAAAAAAGTCAGGTCGTTTGATTCACTTAAAAAAAAAGTTATACTGATTTAAAGGGCGTTCGAATACTTTCGTTACTCACTGTATAATTTCTGGAGTAATTCAATTGTAATTCTGCACAACTCTGGCGTCAAGGAAGTATTTGTGAACGGTAAGAAGTGTGCAGGATGTTCAACCGCTGCCGGTCGGTGAAGTGTTCATATAATTAGTTCAGTTTGTTGTCACTTTGTCGTTACTAGCAGCTGGAGCGTTTCTTAAAGAGTTATGTAACACAGCAATGACAATCTTTCACGTGAACCAATAAGTCATGTTTCCCCAGCGAAGAAAAACGGCCCGTTACGACAAGAATGTAAATCCAGTGAAAGCGGAAAGGCGAGCAGAAGATCGTGTTCGCGGAATCGAAGCCCGCAACGACAAAAATCGCAACAGCTGCAGCCTAACCGATCTCACGAGGACGTGAAACGCAGCAAAACAGGTACCGAAGGTCACAGGACCGTCGAACAAAACGATTTGCCCGAGCAAGACATGGAGAACGCGCATGCGCCCGACAACAGCGCGAGCGGCAGCACATTGTAAAATTTTGTCGTCCCTCCGAAAACACAGATTATTCATTTAAATCCTTTGTGTCTCGAACGCCGTGTATGAAATACTGTAGCGCGTGGATCGTTTTAGCTTTTTCCATAATAAGTATACCATTACTGAATATCGTATATTGTAGTTTTTTCTTTAGCTGTTATAGGTAGAAATGTCTTCTTACATCTCTCACTCTTGAAGTCTTTTAAATGCTCCGATTTTTGGAAAAACTGCCCGGGCATTACACGTGGCTTCGTTGGTGCAGCGAATGACACACTTATATTGTTACGTGCTCGTATTAGCGTGACATTCGACCTCGTAACGAGGTTAGCTCAGTGTTGGGATAACTTTTTTCGAAAAGACGTTGCTTGCAAGCGACAGAAGTAAGAACCGCGTGATGTCGAGTCCGTGAAAGCCTGGAATCTCGGGGAAGTTTCTTTTTTTAGTGTTAAATGAAATTTAATACAGAGTACCTCGAGCATCCCGAGAAACTAAATGGAATTTTCTGACGTCCGCGTGCAGCAGAAATTGTGATGCTCTCTTGGAGAACCTTCGTCAAATGAAATTCGCTTTCGAAACGTAAAATGTGTGCTAACAATTTTATGCTTTATGTGTTTCAGGAAGTACGATTCTCGTTTCGCAGCATTAAGCGGGAAAAGTTATTGTTACCAAAGACAAATATTTGTTAATAAAATTCGATCCAAGAATCACATGTCGTGTATCGTCCAGGAAACATACAGGAGACATACCCGAGCCATGTTATGTTTACACTCCTCGTGGAGGGGATCTAATTCCGCGACGTTTATCATCCAGGTCTTGACGACATGTATGGAGAAATCACTGTACTTGTTAACCCTTAGCACTCGAATGGTGACTGTAAGGCACCACTAAAAATTGCTGTATCATTATTCAAAATATTTTTTACATTATTAAATTAATAAATTACTAAACATTTCGGTATTGTACGAGTAAATTGCACCATTTTCATGTATATAACATGAAAAAAGTATGTATATAAAAGGGCAATATTCTAGGTGGGAAGAAATCTTTCGTTTTGGAGTTAAAGTAGCTTCGAGTGCAAAGGGTTAACTAACAAACCTGAAATATCTAGCCATAATTGTGCTACACATACACAGTGTCCAGATAATTGCATTGTATCAACTTACACGACACTGGAAGAAATTTGAAAGGGAAGAAAATTCGATTTTTTTCTCAACAATACAGGTGATTTACCGCCTTAAGGCGGCCGGCACCATTTGAAATCCATATACGTGTACGGGTCAAAATCTCGTCAAACTGACGCTTCAATATAGCAATGAGTAGTATAAAAGTGGTCAATTGTGATTCCTAAAAGCCCAATCTATGTCTGTGCAGAGCCCAAATTGCGAATTTCTACCTCATCGTGGAGTAATTTGTAATATTCTGCAGAAAATTCGCTTTCTGAAGAAAGTATGACGTCACAAGATGGCTGCCGCTGAGGGTTTCTCTTAATTTCGAGAGATTTAGAGTTCATATCGAAAAAAGGGCTCTGCACAGACATAGAAAATACATATACAAACACGGTGGTGTGCATTTTTAATTGATTAATTACTTATTAAAGACGTAATTTGTCGAGAAAAAAAGGCACCATTTCGCGGTTCTGTTTACTAGCGCCACGGTCGTTGCGATAGAATACGGTCGATAATGCAGATCGATAGTACAGGTTTACGTATGTACGATATTGCAAATTACTCGACGATGAGGCAGAAATTCAAATTTTGGCCTGTGCACAGACACAGATTGAACCCTTAGGAAAGACGCTTGACCATTTATAAACTGCTCATTGCAATACTGGAGCGTCAGTTTGAAAAGATTTTGACCCTTGCACGACTCGCGACTGGCGGAAAATTTTTAGCATTCCACAATTTGTTTTCCCTACTCGCCGTTCGAGGACCATCGCGAGAATGGCGTGACAGTCAAGGTCAAATTCGTGCCGGCCTACAGTGGGCAAAAACGGCCTTTTTCGATTCAAAATCAAAGAACTTTCGATAGGAATGAGGTACAGCGATGACATTTTTTAAAAATGAAAGCTGAAACTTTGTAGAATATGGGAAAAATAGAGAGATTACGGTACGAACGTTTTTTAACCTTGAGAAAATTCGTTAAAGTTGCACAATTTCAAGAAAATTTTGTTGTTCTGGTTAATACGCGCGGAAAATTTTTTTTTAATATGCTATATATCGTTTCTCATAGTTTTTTTCACGTTGATTTCAAATCTGTTTTCAAAATTTGTCTACGACCTCTGGTTTTTGCAAAAAATAGATGTTTATGACACAAATTAATGAAATCATTTTTTGTTAAAATGACTTGATAATTATAATTATATTTTCATTTACAGACAAAGTAAGGTAAGTATTTAATCTTTTTAACTTGCGTATTTTTCACGTATTTGTTACGTATTTGTTGATGAAAATACGTACGTTAAAAAGATTAAATACTTACCTTACTTTGTCTGTAAATGAAAATATAATTATGAACAATAGATATCTAATTTATACTACATTACAGCCACACACAGCCTGCAGAAAGTGCCAGTAGCAATGGCAGCGATACGTCAAGTGATGACGAGATGTGAAGTGTTTCATGTTTCGTGAACTGAAAACGTTCAAATACGTCATTATTATTATTTTTATTGTGTTTTACATCTGAGAATACGATATACCTTCAAACTAGTGTGTTATCAAGTCATTTTAACAAAAAATGATTTCATTAATTTGTGTCACAAAAATCTATTTTTTGCAAAAACCAGAGGTCGTAGACAAATTTTGAAAACAGATTTGAAATCAGCGTGAAGAAAACTATGAGAAACGATATATAGCATGTTAAAAAAAAATTTTCCGCGCGTATTAACCACAACAACAAAATTTTCTTGAAATTGTGCAACTTTAACGAATTTTCTCAAGGTTAAAAAACGTTCGTACCGTAAAATCTCCCTATTTTTCCCATATTCTACAAAGTTTCAGCTTTCATTAAAAAAAAATTTCATCGCTCTACCTCATTCCTATCGAAAGTTCTTTGATTTTGAATCGAAAAAGGCCGTTTTTGCCCACTGTGCGGCCCCCATAAGAACAAATGAGCCGACGAAGGAGATGCATGGTTGAAAACAACAGCGTAAAATAAGCAGGCGTGACATTTCGGTTATCTGACAATATCACGAGCTCATCCCTCCGCGTTATGGACGGCATAAAAATTGTCTGAGGAGCTGATGTGATATACAGCTGCGAAGAGGATGGACGAGGAGTTCGCATGTTCCGCGTCGACGGGAAGTTTCCGGCAGCGGTGGAAACGCCATTGGCTAAACCGATAAACAGCGGAAAGCTTTAGCCGATGCGACTACGTTGAAAAATATTTTGCTTCGAGGCTTCCGGCGGGCCCGAGTTAGAAAAATTCTCGTAAAGAACGGTTTCCGCGATCGTATAGCCACCGGGCCGGGTGTTAAAACCGCGGCCGGGCTCGAGGAAAAAAGAAAAACCGCGGTGTCGCGCCCGCTGGAAACGAACCTCCATTTTCCATTCGACCTATCTGCGATACACGTACATATATTACTGCACGACCCCCCCTTTGTGCTGTTCATCCAGCTATTTTTTATTGATCATCTCGTAAGATTCGTCGGGGGACTCATCGATTCCGCGTTACGCTCGTCTCAGACGTGTCGCGACGTCGAGTGAATGCATTTCCTTATGCTGCACGTGTTTCCTATCTTCTTGCGCCCTTATCGCTCGCTGGCACACGTATGTGGAGCTTGTTCTTCGAGCACCAGACAAGTAAGGTTTTTTTTCCGAATGTATTTAAAATATAATAGAATATTCGAAGCTTTGCTGCTGCAGCGAAATTCGGTAAAAAAGATTCCGTTATAAAAATTAACAAATTGTCTACAGGCGATTGTTTCATACTTTTTCGGAAACCTGTGGTAGAAAGCCGAGGATCTCTTAATAAGTTCATCAACGACAACGACAATTTCAGTTGTGAAGCAAGGAAGCACTATCTAATATAAAATAATGTTACTACAGTGACTCGCAATAATATTCGAACGCTTTTAAAAATCGTATATAACTTTGTTAATATTGAAGCATACGACTTGGATTTTTTTTTTAAGTGAGCACAATTGATTTGGCATATAAAATGAAAAGAATTTTTTACAAAATTGCAGAGAAGATACTAAAAGTTGTATTTTTCAACTTTTTTATGCGGGCTTATATTAAAAATTTAAAAAGTACGATTTGTAAAGCTGTATGAATTATACATATTCTGAGAATTTCATCAAAATCGGTCAACGTAGCAATGAGCTGCAGATGTTCCAAAATGATCGCATAAGGGCGAAATTCCCTGACAAGGCCAAAATTCTGCGACTTTCGCCCTTAAGTTTTCATCGTTAAACGTTTGTAGCTCAGTGTAACGTTGACCGATTTAGATGAAATATTCAGAATATGTATAATTGTGATACAGATGTACAAAACGTACTTTTTAAATTTTTAATATAAGTACGAGCATAAAAAAGTTGAAAAATACAACTTTTAGTATTTTCTCTGCAATTTCGACCAATTGCAATTTTTGTAAAAAATTCTTTTCATTTTATATGCCAAATCAATTGTGCTCGCTTAAAAAAAAAAATCCAAGTCGTATGGTTCAATATTAACAAAGTTATACGATTTTTAAAAGCGTCCGAATATTATTGCGAGTCACTGTAAGTAAACGTCAAAGTACGATCCTTTGAATTATAAAAGCAGACACTAACTTCTAACGGTATTAAAAAATATTGCAAACCGAAGAAAATTTTACGTACACCATTACTTGGTTTAAACAGATGCTGGGGCATCAAAACTTGTCATACTTTGTCACGTAACACAGATGGTTCATCACCCAAATATTTCAAAGTTAAGCCTCCGCCGTCAAATCGCTTGAATGGACCGGCTGACAGTGAATTTTTCGTGTCCATTAACTCCAGACAAAAGGATTTTAGGTATCCCGGGTTGTTCGGCGATGATCCCCTGAAATTTTGTAGAACGCAGAAATCCTATTATCTCGAGGGCCCCCGCGAACGTAGAGGTTTGAAATGCGCGCGTTGGCGCGAAGGTTTCGCGAATCGTATTTATTACCCGGCCCGTTTTCCAACGATCGGCATATATTCCGTGTATACACACATTGTTCCGCGAGCAGGTAAAAACAACTTTCTAGAACTCGCGCGCGGAGGCTCTGTTTTCTCGCGGCGCAAGCCGACCTGTGATTATTCGCCAGAAAAATTTCCTGGCCGTGCTAATATCGTGAACTCTCAAATACCGAAGCCATTGTTCGGCTCACGGAATAAAAAAACCACGACGACGACGACGACGGCGGTGCAAGTGTCGGTAAAATTGCTCTGCGATAATCCCGCCTCCAACAAGCGTAATTTTCCCGCAGCGTTGAATTGTGTACACCCGGACAAAAAAAGGCTGGAAAACGAAGAGCTATTGCAACTCGGCAGACCATTAACGGCCGTTGCAAAAGATAAGAATATCGTCCGACCGACCTCTGCCGCCTATCCAGACTTCCTTTTATTTGTTGATCAACAACGGCCGGCTGCGTCGTTCCCTCTCCCCTCTTTCTTCTCACTCACACGGGTTACCTATCCCGCGAACTTCGAGAGCTTCCAGCGAGCCCGGCTTTTTACGTTCTCTCCGAATCCCTCGTTTTTCGTTTTTCGTTTTTGTTTTCGTTTTCGTGTTGCCTGCCGCCTGCGACTCTTCGGTTAAACATCTTTCAAAGTAGCACATTCACCGACCCCTTTCAAGGTTCCGAGGAGAAAATTAGATCGTGTGTGCGTCGACGCTCACCAACATGTAGCACTTCTTTCCCATTTTCCTCGCTATTTTCACTTCTATATTCAATTTAATTCATTCGCCGGGGCAAACGTTTCATACTAGAGAAAGAGCGATCCAAAAATGAGCGATATTTTCGCCCCATTTGGATCCCTCGGACTTAGCTCTAATTTTTGCGAAATTTTTGCAAAATTTTTATTCCTTCCCACTTAATTTATTTTATCCATTAATTTCCACGTTTCCTTAACCTAGAACAACGAATTTGAATAGGAATTTGCAAAATTTATAAAGACCAATGTTTCTATTTCTACGAGAAGCGTTGATTATTAAAATTTTATCAAAAATTCTGAAAACCAAAAAATGTTGAATTTAAGTATACTAAACATTGTATATTCCTCAGATTTATATATGATGTAAACATTTGCGAATATTCCCAGCTTAATTATTGGTTTCGGTTTCACCTATAATTAAGCCCCGTTTCATTATAGGAACAGCAATAATATATTTATTTAAGCCGGAAACGTTATTTGGTTTTGCGATGATAGCACACGTCCGAGAATCGAGTGCTGAATTATCTGAAGTACATATTTGTTTGCAAAAATTACTCATACATTATACAGGGTGGTCCACCTAAGTAAGGCCACCTAAATATCTCCTCTAATTGTGGGGGTACAAAAAATATTTTGTATGCTATTTGAATGGCTTGAAAAAACCATTCTATTGCAAAAAATGTTTTTTTTCTAGGATAATTTTTTTCGGAGTTTACAATGTTATCGATGTTTTTTTGTGTATAATTGTATAATCAGTTTTATTGCATCGTGTAGCTGATGTTAAAATACGTTCAGTTACGTACATTACATGACCTTGAAATGACCTTTGAGTTCAAAAATTAAATGGAAACAAAAAATTGTCTATCGAGACTTTAGAGACGAAGAAATCGTTCGGGAATCTGTAAGTGTAAATACACATGTTTACTGACAGACAGAATAACACACAGAATAATAACAGCTTGTGCTGCAATTAATCTCACAACATTTGAAAGGGCCAGAGAGTCTCTTATTCTAAGTTTCAAAAAATGTATCGATGCGGAGGGGCACCATTTTGAGCATCTATTACAATGATAATTTGAAAAATAGGTTCGCGAAAAAGTATTACAAATTTCATAATGGGGTTTCGTAATAGTGAACACGTTTATTTTACTCATACAGATTCCCGAACGACGTCTTCGTCTCTAAAGTCTCGATAGACAATTTTTCGTTTCCATTTAATTTTTGAACGCAAAGGTCATTTCAAGGTCATGTAGTGTACAAAACTGAACGTATTTTAACATCAGCTATACGATGCAATAAAAATAATTATACAATTATACACAAAAAAAAACATCGATAACATTGTAAACTCCGAAAAAAATTATCCTAGAAAAAAAACATTTTTTGCAATAGAATGGTTTTTTCAAGCCATTCAAATAGCATACAAAATATTTTTTGTACGTATAGGAAAATGGTATTCACCGATGGCGAGTGAAACACGAGTGTAAGATCCACAGAAGTATAAATTCAGAGGAGAATACAACGCACTTGACCTTGAGTCAGATTCGTGATGAAGATTCGAAACAGAAAAATCAAATTTTGTTTTGTCGTAGTCGAACGAGTGTAAAAATTGCACGTTTCCTATTTTGAAAGATTTTGAAAACACGCCCCTTCCCTTATTTTACGACTTCATCGAAATCTCTGGCATAGTCTGCTAAAAAAAAAAAACGACCGATCGGACGGGGGTAGATCCGTATTACGATACTGCTCCACGCACGGCAATACTAAATAACAGCGTGGGAGCACTTTTGGCTCATTGTGTTTTGCGTAAAAAAGCTACGCGAAAACAACGGTGATCAGTTTTAAATCGGGAAAAAGCATTGGCGATATCGTAAAGCGTAGAGACTTTCTATAAATCCTCGGTATCGAGGCTTTCGCGCGATCAGATTTATCGCGGCTGTTAAACTGATAGCTGCGGTCACGTTGCTATCAAACAGTTTGCGTTCATACAACGGTTCTTTAGCACTGTTACTCGCGGTTACCGCCTCGTTTGAATTCGTTCGCGTTAATTAAGCGCTGTCCTGTCACATAACGTTTTATTCCAGCAAACTGCCGCTTAAAAGATTTTGCTCTCACGTTTCTTAAAATTCTCTCGAATTTTCTACCTACGACGTGTAACAGTATTTTTATATTATTTTGACTCGGAGAACCCTTCCAGCAGTGTGATAAACACTGTATTCTGATTATTTTTGTAAAGTCATGTAAAATGCTCACTTTTGGTGCTCCGTGAATTTTCAAAACACCGAGAATCAGGCGTCGCGTCGTTCTCGGAGGATTAATACTATTCCTACCGACATTTCACGTATACCTATTTCTATCGCGACCGGTCAGATGACCGGTCTTTAGCACAACTTATATTTTTAATATAGAATGAAGATAATTCTTATCAATAATCAGAGAAAATGCCGTCACAACTATACCTTTCATAATATTTCGTTTACTACACCCTATTGGGCCTGATGTTCCCCTAAAAATATTATGAATAGGTGCTCTTCCAGGATTAGACAATTCTTTTACTTCTTGCCAAACAGTTCCGTCTACAGCAGTTTCGATTACCTCTTCCTCATTCTCACTATCGGAACTAACTGAAAATCTCCGTCTCTTTCGTCCTCTACGTATGTTCGAAACATTCTCTTCGTCCTCATCGGTGTTCGAGTCGGTCTCAAATAGATCATAATTTTCCGCATTGTCATTTTCAATGTCAAAAATTTCCTGATCATCTTCGGAACACTCTTCATCAATATTATTTATTTTCTCTAATAGCAAATTTACGCTCTTCAAACGTCTTGACATTTTGGGAATGAATATTCAAGGGATAAAATAAAAACTAAAATATAAGAATGTAAATCAAGATGGATAAAAAAATGAACAAAAGATAAAATGTGAAACTTACTACGAAGTATTGTTGGTTTGTTCATTTTTTGAAAGTGACACTTATAACACGTAATACAATATAAAATAAAAGTAGAATAATAATAGAATAAAAATACAAAATAGTAAAAGACTGCCGAATATGCTCTTTGTAACTTTCACGTTTTGATGCTCTCTGTTCAAGTCACAAGACTTTACTGATTTGAATTCGTGAGAAAACGTCTAGGCATCCCCTTTGGCTATGATTTTATTTATTTTACAGTCATAGTAGACAAGACGGTGTAAGAAAATCCGAGGTTCTGGACCGCTTCCCATACCAATCAGGCAAAAACACTGCGAGGCCGATAGGCCAGCGAGAACTGTAAACACTTTGAAGTGCCGTAAAGCAGTCCCTGGAAGGCACTTTTCGGCTAAAATCATGCCACAACTGCATCACCTTTCGTTTCTAACGACTTTATAGTTTCGGAATTGAGTCTTTGAAAGAATACTATTACAAAAAGATATAAATCGTTCTACCGGTCAAATGACCGGTCGTGGTAGGTAAGACACACTACAAATTTTTCTTAGAAAATAAACAATAAAGAAAGAAGTGAATATTGAGAAAAGTATTATACGCATATTTTAGGAAAAGTCGTGAAGTTTAAAGGCGATTCAATTACGTCGTATATAGGAAATTCTAATCGAAATTTTAAAAACGGTCATTTGACCGGTCGCGGTAGGAATAGTGTTAATAACAAAAAGGTAATATTTTCAAATAGAATAACTGCAGAATGAAAGTTTGGAATCGGTGGTATTTACGCGTCCGGTAATTCCAGTGGTAAGAGATGGATCGTAAGGGTTAAGACAACATTTCCTAGGGCAAATTGATGACTTAAGCGAAGAGTACTTCCGCTGGCGGCCCTTGAGATCCTGGGAATTAAACATGAAGTTGCTGAAGGATCTGCTAAGTGGCCAATAAAAATCTCGTTACGAATAGAGAGCCGAATTTATGCCCCGTTGTCCCTCAAAAAAGAAATTACGTTCCGCCATGCTTTTTGTTAGGCGTTAGAGGCAAGCCCGACGCGCGACGGAAGCTTCGGGGCGGCGTGTAATTCGCTGGAAAAAAAAAGGTAGCCGGCGGTGGCTTTATTTCATTCAAAATGAAGAATTCACGTGGACGTCTCTCGAGGAACGGTGGCCGTCGTCGAGTTAAAGTTTGAACGTCCCGGCTGAAACTGAGACGTCCTCGCCTTCCATTCATTTTTCACCGGTTCCCAGCTAAACAAGATTAAATTGAATGCGGCGCAACACTTTTTTCTCCCCGTGTCAATCCCCTCTCCCATTAGTTCATTAAAGGAGTTTCGCAACGTGCGTACCCTCGTTCATTTCAGCTCCTTTCAACCGACTATTAATTAACTGAATCAATCACGTGAAATGGTACTTTTTAATTTCGTAGAAGCCGCACTGATTAGAAGTAGCATAGGCAACGGATGAATATTAGAGAGTTTCAATTAACACGGGAAGAGTGTAATTGTTTTCCTATTTTTAGTATTTCTAGATGCACTGTAACACGTCCTATAGCACATCCGTAGAAAATTTTGCTATAATCGCTACCAACCTGTTTGCGCGCCACGATCAGTAAATTTCGTAGTGGAATAATAAATTTGCAACGAAATAGTGCATACACAATACGGAAAGAATTTTTGCAACCTCGTGAGGATGTGAAATGTGCATAAGCGAGGAACGATTGATCAAAACTGTGTTCCCAGTATACAGTAAGGAGCAAAACTGAACACACATACGACATTTTAACGAAAATCAATTTTTATTCAATATTTGCATGTAGAATAAAAAAGAAACAAAATACTTAGTATTATCTACAATCTTCTGGTTTTTCAAAACAAATTTCACATTTGTGATATTATTATTATTTCGCTTCATACAATTTTTTTTCGTGTAGTCGGTTTTGCACCGCAACTAATTTTGAGTAAACATTTCAGATTTTCGTACACTTAATATTTCGTCCATGAACCTTTAACCTTGATAATTGCCTGAATACCTTTAGGCATACTTAATACTACATTTTCGCAATATTCTGGTGTAATAGAATACCACCGTTACTGCACTCTTTGCCACAAATCAGTTATCGTTGTTGGGGGAGCACTATAGTTATTCTGTAACTTCATTTTTAAGTATGCCCAGACATTTTCAATCGGGTTTATGTCTGGACTTTGAGCAGGCCATTCCATGGTTTGAAATGGTTGTGTTTGCAGCCAATTTTTTACGCTCTTCGCACAATGCCCAGGAGCGTTGTCATGTTCGAATACGACATCAAACTCTGGTACCGGCATATTATCAATTGTTTCCAGTAAATTTTTTTCTAAAATATCCTTATACGTATACTGGTTCACCGTACCTTCTATTCGATGTAGTGAACCTACACCGTACGCCGCACAGTGGGCAAAAACGGCCTTTTTCGATTCAAAATCAAAGAACTTTCGATAGGAATGAGGTAAAGCGATGAATTTTTTTTTAAATGAAAGCTGAAACTTTGTAGAATATGGGAAAAATAGGGAGATTACGGTACAAACGTTTTTTAACCTTGAGAAAATTCGTTAAAGTTGCACAATTTGAAAGTGCCAGTAGTAATGACAGCGATACGTCAAGTGATGACGAGATGTGAAGTGCTTCATGTTTCGTAAGTAACTCAAAATGTTAAAATACTTCATTATTATTATTTTTATTGTGTTTTATATATGAGAATACGATATACTTTCAAACTAGTGTGTTATCAAGTCATTTTAACGAAAAAATTTCATTAATTTGTGTTACAAAAATCTATTTTTTCAAAAATCAGAGGTCGCAGACAAATTTTGAAAACAGATTTGAAATCAGCGTGAAAAAATCTATGGGGAACGATATATAGCATGTTAAAAAAAAATTTTCCGCGCGTATTAACCAGAACAACAAAATTTTCTTGAAATTGTGCAACTTTAACGAATTTTCTCAAGGTTAAAAAACGTTCGTACCGTAAAATCTCCCTATTTTACCCATATTCTACAAAGTTTCAGCTTTCATTTAAAACAAATTTCATCGCTCTATCTCATTCCTATCGAAAGTTCTTTGATTTTGAATCGAAAAAGGCCGTTTTTGCCCACCGTACGCCGTAATGCAGCCCCACACCATAAGTGAACCACCACCAAATTTTATTGTTTGCTTCACACGACGCGGTAAAAGAGGTTCTCCTTGCTTCTTCCAACACCAAGAACGTCCATCCCATGAAATTCGACTGATTTTAGATTCGTCGGAAAAAATTACTTTTTCCCATTGCTCTATATTCCAGCTTAAATATTTTCTTGCAAAACTCAGACGGGCCCTGACATGCTTTCTTGATAGAGCAGGTTTGTTTTCTTCTCAATTGCTGTAAAATTGGCTTCTTTTAATGCCCTTCGAGCCGTCCACTTACTAATTTTCTTTCCAACATCGCTTTCTAATAGCTTTGCAGCCATTGATGCCGTCGTTGCAATTTCTGAAGTAATGTATTTCGTCAATCTTCTCTTCTTCTGACAAGATAATAATTTTGGACGGCCTCCGAAAGATGCAGGGACTTTATTACAGTATTTTTCCGTATCTTATGTACAACTCCCTGACTGACGACAAATTTTCTAGCAATTACTCGCGTTGAAAAACCCGATTTTAATTGGAAAATGATATTATTCTTCATATCTTTAGATAATGGCTTCATGATGTTATATTAATGCCAGTTAACGCATGAACAACGATAAACTAATAACTACTGCACTCCTGGTCATGGTATTGACCGTGATGGACTACCAAGTTGTTTACAAAATCGGTGTTTACAGTTCCTAATCCCGAGAATCTTAGTGTGGTGCAAAACCGACTATACGAAAAAAAATTCTATGAAGAGAAATAATAATAATAATATCACAAATGTTAAATTTGTTTTGAAAAGCCAGAAGATTGTAGATAATAGTAAGTATTTTGTTTCTTTTGTATTCTACATGCAAATATTGAATATAAAAATTATTTTCGTTAAAATGTCGTATGTGTGTTCAGTTTTGCTCCTTACTGTAGTTACAATGAGCTCGTAAGGAAATGAATACTACGCGCGGAAAGATGTAGCAAGATAGGCTCTGTTGCACGTGGCTGCGCTCAACTTCGTTCTCTTTAATTTCGCAGACCGAGACAACATTTCAGGTGGGTCAACGAGAGATTGCATTGCACGCTCGTGAACACAAGACGCATCGTTTGGCCACAACGATCCTCCAGAAAACGAAATCTGCCGTCGTCGCCGACAAGATCTTTCCCCCCCCCCTCCCCTTCTCCCCGCGAAAATGTCGCGGTAAATAATGATACCGACTTTCTTCGCGCATTTCAAAGGAGACCTCCAGTTTTTATCGCGATCCTCGGAGTAGCTTTTGTGTTTTCGCAATAGCCCGTGTCACACGGCTTATACAGGCATGGCCCACCGACCAAAATCACCGAAACTCTAGATCTCGTCCGTGAATATTGCGAGCATGCTGACTTTTAGCTTTCTGACAATTATGTTGAGCTCGGAAAGAGGATAAGCATTTTTCTAATCAACAGCTCGCCTTAAAATCGATGATTTAGACTTTTTGATATTTTTCCTATCCATCTGAAAATTCTAGGGGACAATAATTCCATGAAAACGGAACCTTCTGTAATCAATTTTGAAATATTCCTCGGAGGCAGTACGGCGCACAGGGGGAAAAAACGGCATTTTCGGATTCAAAATCAAAGAACTTTCGATAGAAATGAGGTAGAGCGATGAAATTTTTTTCAAATGAAAGCTGCAACTTTGTAGAATATGGGAAAAATAGGGAGATTACGGTACGAACGTTTTTCAACATTGAGAAAATTCGTTAAACGTGCACAATTTCAAGAAAATTTTAGTTTTTCTTATTTAGTAATACTCTTACGTATTTTCATCAACAATACCAGTACATAGCCAGTACCAAGAGTTGTGCACGATATTGCAGACGTTTCATTTAAAACCCGTTTTCTCAAAAGCACTAACCATTTGAAATTGATTTTAAGACACAGTACGGTATTTTTAAAACAAATAATAGAGTGGCGTGGTCGCTCGGTTAAAAAATTTCGTTACGTGTTGGATATCTTGTTAGTTTGGTTACGTTAACCCTCTATGGGCCAGTGTAACTTTCAGGTCACGTGCTAATATATCGACCGTTTTACCAAATAATTTTACTTTTTCCAGAAGATGACGTATACGTCTGAATTATATAATGTCTCTGAGATAACCAATAAACAATATTGATGACGGTTAGCTGCACCAACAATTTGGAATATAAAAGTAAATGGCTTGCAAGTTGCCTGCAAATAGAAATCAACGGAAGAAAATTCGGCCCATAGAGGGTTAAATTTCGGAAGCATGTGAATCTTCGCTTGGAGATGATATTTTTGGTTAATGCATAAAGTTTGAACACAGATTACAGAGATTATCAAGATTGCTTTCTGAAGCATTACGAAGCTCGACTAATCCGAGCACGCGGTACGGAGAAAGAGTTTCCGAGAAAAAGATTTTCTCGTTGTAGCCCGAGAGCCGAGGGCTACGCTAATGTACGCGCGGAATATAACTCGTGGATGTTTATTTCGTTACGATTCCGAAAACTTTGTCCATTAGAAGAAATTCATCGCGGCGAAATCTTACAAGGCGGGAAGGGTGTTCCGTTGTCGTTTAATTGAACTGCATGGAAACTGAAAGTTCGGACGAGCAACGTCGATATGTCGCGAGCGAAAAAGTGTGCGCTTTAAAACTGATCGCCGAAGGGGCCGAGTGGGGCACCCCGACCTAATTCTTGACAATACAGAAAGATCTCTCAATGGAGAATACAACTTTTATAATAAAACTTCCTAATTACCGGTGTAACTCACGCCTTCGAATACGGCCGTTTTCGTAACATACTAAAGTCACAATAATAAACGAGCTTACGATCAATGGAAAAGTGGAAGCACCATAACAGTGAGTACACAAGTTCTGCAGTCTAATTATAACTGTACGAAAGGACGGTCTCGATTAACCCCTTGCACTACCATTTATTTTGTGATTATAATGATTAGAAATTCTTCATCATATAGAATTTCATAGAAAAGAAACATAGTTTACATTTATTGTATGCCTACGTTTTCCTCAAATGATATATGTACAGTGGCGTGCAAAAGTTCCCGGCCAGATGGTTTTTGCTATTTTTCTTCCAAAAACAAGGCGTTAAGAAATTTTGATTAGAATCATATATAAGGGCATGTTACGTGAAAAAATACTATAGAAAAAATCAATGCTGCTGATTCTTCATACATGTTTATTTAAAGAATAAGTAAACTTGCGTGTTCAAAAGTTCCCGGCCAGTTTAAGCTGGGATTGTATTTAAGTCTGTAAAAGGTCAGTAAGTGTTTACATTCAAATAATATTACGTAGTTGGTAGTCTTCAGTTGGTAGTCAGTCGCTGAAATGTAAACATGGTTCGAAAGATATCTGTCGAAGTACGCAAAATTGTGATGGAATTGTCGTTAAAGGGAAAGTCATCTCGCGAAATTGCTTCAGTATTGTCTATCGGGAAAAGTACAGTGAAAGACACAATTAACAGATATCGTGCAGGACATGGCGTGAAAGATCGACCGCGGAGTGAAAGACCCCGAAAGACCACTAAAAGAATTGATAGAATTATAATACGTAAATCAATTGCGGACCCAAAGAAGACAGCTAGCAATATTGCAACAGAACTATAACAGGAAAACGTTGCTAATATTAGTCGATGTACGGTAACAAGAAGATTACATGATGTAGGACTGTTTGGCAGAGTTAGTGTTAAAAAACCACTAATCAGTAAGAAAAATAAAGTAGCCCGATTAAAGTTTGCCCAAAAATATTGTGACTGGACTGTGGAAAATTGGAAAAATGTTCTTTTTTCGGATGAATCTAAATTTAATCTATTCGGCAGCGATGGAAGACAGTATGTACGACGTTCAGTTGGCACAAGAAATGATCCCAGATATCAAACACCAACTGTTAAACATGGTGGAGGGAGCATTATGGTATGGGGAGCTTTCTCCGCTCAAGGAATTGGTCCTCTTATAAAAATTGAGGGTATCATGACTGTGTGGTGTCACGTATAAAAATATTTCAGAAACTCATATGCTACCATATGGTGAAAAAGAAATGCCAGAAAATTGGTTTTTCCAACATGACAACGACCCCAAACATGCATCGAAAATCGTAAAAGGGTGGTTGTCTACAAATAAAGTACAAGTTTTAGACTGGCCTTCTCAATCTGCGGACTTAAATCCAATAGAGCATCTTTGGGGAGAGATGAAACGTCGAATAAAAAATCATAGAAGTTCCAATATAAAACACAATTTTTTCAAAATTTAATAGGAGAGTGGAACAAAAGGCATGGCTACGAAATATTAATTATAACATATTAAATAATGTACTGCAAAATTGTTACACAATGAAAAAAAAAAGCATAATGTTTCGTTAAACATACTGGCCGAGAACTTTTGAACACGCAAGTTTACTTATTCTTTAAATAAACAAGTAAGAAAAATAATTAGCGTTAATATTTTTTGTAATATTCTTTCATGTAATACGACCTTATTTATGATTCTAATAAAAATTTCTTAACGCTCTTTTTTTGGAAGAAAAATAGCAAAAACTATCTGGCCGGGAACTTTTGCACGCCACTGTATATCAACTACAACAAAATAGAATTTTATTTCGATTTAAAGGAAATTAATACCGTTCACATTTATTAGACTTTATTCAGAATGTTCATCACGAGTATAGCTCGTTATTGTAGGGCAAGGAGTTAATGTATTTCATTTTTCTTTACGGTACACAATCGGAACTTCGATCTCCTACTCGGAGCGTTTAATCCGTAAAATATCAATTAATTATTACAAATTACGGCACAGCGAAATTATGGAATACGATTTAATTTAGAATAATCCCGATTAATTTGTTCTTCTGCAAAGTATGTAGTGCGTTATGAAACCGCGCCGTTACAGCGCGCTGTGAATTAATAAGATATTTTACATGTCCTCCGGCCATTTTTTACCACGGCGAGGATGTGTAACGGGAGAAGATGCCCCGCGAATTTATTTCTCCCTGGCGAATTACTGTCACCGCATCGAAGGACGATAAGTCTCCCTGGGAATTCCTTGGTAACACCTAAGTGGCACTCTTTTTCGCATAACGAAACGTCTTTACTCCTGACACAATAAATCACCGCCAGTTTACAACCAACTAAACATCTCTCTCTTCCTCCGAGGCTCGCCTCGCCGCCATCAATATTTCATCAGCGTCGCCAATGAGTAATCCCCTACACCTAACAATTTTTTCGCCATTTTTTTAGGACTACCTTTTTCTTTTGGGCTAATTTTTTTAGGGAAAATCTGTGTCGCCCGAAACAGGATTCGGGCAACAATGCATTTAAGTGAAGACATATTTCGATACATTAAATAAGAATATTTCTGAGAACAATTGATACGAAATAAAAGAATTTTGGACAAATTAATTGAACGTTTGATCGACGGAAAATTATTTGACCTTAATTTCTACGGTCTACGTTTTGAATATGTAGAACCTATTGAAGAGTTCCATACCTCTTTTGACCGCTGCATTAAACATTTCTCTAAAATAATTAATATTTTATGTATGTAGAAGTTATCAGAATTCTGAGCACAGAATGTATATGTATGTATGTATGTTTCACTGAGATATTCCATTTCAGTAAATACAAACAATTTAAAGACATTTACTCGGGCTGCACGAGTTTCTTGAGTATGAACTTTTGATACTCCATTCAAGATGGCGGAGTAAGCGTACAGCTATTCAGGCGACTTCAACCGGCACTTTCACCATTTTGGAGATGAATTATCAGACAGCAGGGAGATTTGTATACTTGTTGCGAAGGGAGGCATTCTCTGGTAAAGCAGAATACTATAAATAATCGACAAGATCTCTGAAGGCTTTGCAAATAATCTAAATTCAGAAATTTATGGGATAAATTATATTCTGTACATTGCAGTTATCGCAGATCTGCTAGAAGGGTTTTCATTGATTGTCTTACGGCTAAAAGAAGACAATTATTTTCCCAATAATAAGAAAGAATAAAAGAAAGAAATTGCTGTCGCTATTAAATTATTTATTAAGCAATTTTCAACTATTAATCTTCGAATTTGAACCGACCCTTAGGTAATGGAGGAGGTCAACAAAATGGCTTCCATCGATGAATACAGTTTTTATTTGTCAAGAAAATCATAATATCTTCGACACGTTGAAAAAGAATTTTATCGATTTACTTGATTGTTTTCAGACAAGAAATCGCAACAGGACCATTCTATGTGTACGACAAAGTTACACCAACTTAAATCAAGCTATTGCACACTAGAAATAGTTCTATAGTTTAATGGAAGTTGGGACATTCTATCCGTTAGAAGCATAGAACGCACAATGTTACACACCAAATTATTTAGATACCAAAGATTCCAGATAATTGAAGTGCCAGAACAGACAGATACTTTTTCTTTCTTAAGAAAATATATTAGATTATTTACTACAAGAATTTCTTCATTGCAATGAATTCTTTCCGGATTACTCATTAAAAGAATTTTAATAACGGTTGTCAAGTACGTAAAGTATTTGAATAAAATATTTCACGCTCATTTTCAAGTTCCTTTAAAATACTTATTATAGGGTATACGCTGTGCAGAATGTTGAACAATTTCGATCATAGTTAAAAAATGTTCAACGTTGACAAAGAAGGGAAATTCTTTTTTTTTTCACTGTCATTTTTTGAAATTTCATTAGTAAATGTATTTTGAACTCTAAAAGCTTCTTCATAGCTTCGACAACCGCCAACAGCTTCAACGATTCCACAACAAAAATTTCATTAATCTTGGATAGTCTCGCAATCAGAGTTTTACGAATTTTGAAGTGGTACGCGGAAGAAAACAAAAACGATTGGCTTCGCTCCCACGTGATTTACAAATCAAATATTGAATCAAGAAAACTCAACCTCCATTTCAGTTTTTTAATACTCTGTAGAGAACAATTGACGAGTATATTTGATCTAACTCTTAACGCTCCGCTGCCATTAAATTTTTCAATAATTGCTACGTTCGTAGATCTTGGTCGTTACTACTCCTGAATTATCGCTCATTGTATTCTAATTATTATTATATAAAATTAGTACTGTACGTAAAAGTTCCTTAAAATAATAACCACAATAATAAAAATATTAACTGCATTGCACAATCTAACACATTACCCACAAAAATTATTAATTAATAGTTTTACTAGTTTAACTATTGATAGTTATTAACTATTTTATAATTTAACTATTAATTAATAGTTTTTAACGCCAGCTTCACGACCAAATTTTAAGAAAACCAAAACAAAATCTAATTTTCAGTGGTAGTGACCTTTGTAGAGCAGAAATAAATAAAAATCGTACTAAATTCGAATTTTATATTATAGTATTTCTTTTTTATTTTCCGTAGCCATAAATGCATAAGGATTCGTTGTCTAATCTCGATGTTTGTAAAGAGTATCAACCACATTACCGAGTCACATTAAAAAATCGGTAAACTTCTCGGTAACAATAACTCGAAAAAATCGGCAACAGGCACGCAATATACAAAAAAAAAAAAAAAAATCGAAAAATTGGTAACACTCACCGATTACGCTCGATCTTCGCACATTCGAGCCTCCATTGACGTCTCTGGAACGATCCCTTCATCACGACGAGGAAATAACGAACGCCATTAAAACTGACAGTCTCTCGATCAGTCGCATCTTGAAGTCACGAAGTATACAAAAAGGAAACTGGGGTTGCGAACGGTTCCGGGAGAGTGGGGGGGGGGGGGGTCGCGGAATTGATTATCACCGGAGAGATATCGTGGGCTTTTACACAAAACTTTGAGGAAACATAAGTAACTTAGTTTACAATCTGATTCGTTCCCCTATGAAATATTAAAATGACCGGAAAGCACTCTGCATTAAAGAGGTCCCATAAATCTCAATTTTCTGGCAGCCAACCTATCAGCTATTTATATTAGAATTGACGATAAGATGATAAGAGGATCAACGTTGATTTCGATGAGGCGGGTTCGAAAATGTTTAAGAGAAAATCGCGATGGCCTAGCCATGACTGCTGTAAAATCGTGAAAAAATTTGTTTGCCACCAGAAACATTTCAGGAATGAAAACTGGGGAGGTTTGAGGGTCGCAGAATTATCACCGGATATCGTGGATCGTTCTCTGCACAGAATTTCAAAATTTCCGAAGACACGAGAAATCACTGTCCACTAAAAACGTCCAGCAAAATTTCAATTTTCTGGCAGCCTATCAGTTATTTATATTTGAGTCAACGATAAGTTGATAGGGAGGGTCAATGTCGATTTCAACGAGAAAATCGGCAAGGGAAAATTTGAACGGGCCTGTCCAGAAAATCGTGAAAAATTGATTCTCCAGCAGGAAAATTCGGGGGAAGGAAAAAAGGGGTTGCAGGGTGTTTCGGGAGTTGATTATCACTGATATCGTGGATCGTTCTCTGCACAGAATTTCAAAATTTCCGAAGACACGAGGAACCACTGTCCACTAAAAACGTCCCGCAAAATTTCAATTTTCTGGCAGCCTATCAGTTATTTATATTAGAGTCAACGATAAGTTGATAGGGAGGGTCAATGTTGATTTCAACGAGAAAATCGGTAAGGGAAAATTTGAACGGGTCTGTCCAGAAAATCGTGAAAAATTGATTCTCCAGCAGGAAAATTCGGGGGAAGGAAAAAAGGGGTTGCAGGGTGTTTCGGGAGTTGATTATCACCGATATCGTGGATTGTTCTCTACACAGAATTTCAAAATTTCCGAAGACACGAGAAACCACTGTCCACTAAAAACGTCCCGCAAAATTTCAATTTTCTGGCAGCCTATCAGTTATTTATGTTAGAGTCAACGATAAGTTGATAGGGAGGGTCAATGTTGATTTCAACGAGAAAATCGGCAAGGGAAAATTTGAACGGGCCTGCCCAGAAAATCGTGAAAAATTGATTCTCCAGCAGGAAAATTCGGGGGTAGGAAAAAAGGGGTTGCAGGGTATTTCGGGAGTTGATTATCACCGATATCGTGGATGTTCTCTGCACAGAATTTCAAAATTTCCGAAGACACGAGAACCACTGTCCACTAAAAACGTCCCGCAAAATTTCAATTTTCTGGCAGCCTATCAGTTATTTATGTTAGAGTTAACGATAAGCCGATAGGGAGGGTCAATGTTGATTTCAACGAGAAAATCGGCAAGGGAAAATTTGATCGGGCCTGTCCAGAAAATCGTGAAAAATTGATTCTCCAGCAGGAAAATTCGGAGGAAGGAAAAAAGGGGTTGCAGGGTATTTCGGGAGTTGATTATCACCGATATCGTGGATCGTCGTTCACACCGAACTTGGAACTTTCCGAAGACACGAGAAGCACGTGGCGAAGCCACGACGCGTACTGACTGCCTCGTACAGGACAGCTGACGAAGGGTGGCAACTCCGCACTTGCCACCCTGCGCTTTCCCTCTTTCTCCCGAACCTTGATCCTCTTCTTCTACCCCCGTCCCCTCTATCACTGGCCGAACCTCTCCCCGCCGTTTTTCGGAAGTTAATCAAACACATATTTCACCCGAAACTATTTCTTTCCGGCCGGTGTGCCGTGGCGCGCCGAGCACCGGCCACCTGATAAAGAATGTGTTAAACGTTTCGCAGGTAAAAAGCTTTCGCACCTCACGGCGGAAGTTCGTTAAGTGTCCTTCAAGATTTCTTTCCACGGAACTGCTTTTTTTTTCTCGGTGCGAGTAAGAAGTTTGGGGCGCCATAAAAGTTGCGATCGAAATTAATGGGCAATTCGATCGGTGTCTTTCTAAAAGGGTTTCGCAGACTATAAACTTTTTTTTTGAGAGCCCTTAAGGTGCTAATAGTGTTACCTTGTTCGTGAGCGTTCGTGCTGGGCAAGGCTGTGGCTCTTTTCAAAGTAATAGCAATAATAATTATCTTGCGTGGACTGCGTTGTGTTGTTTTATAAATTTTAGAGAAGCTTCCTTCGTCAGTACTTCCTGCAAATTAAAAAATTAAATTATACAATATTTTGTATCATATTTTGTATTCAACAATTGTTTCTTCCTTTGTCAATGCTTCCTGCAAATTGAAAATAAAATTAACCCTTTGCACTCGAAGCTATTTTAACTCAAAAACGAAACATTTCTTTTAACCTAGAGTATTTCCCTTCTATATATTTTCTTTTCATGTTATACATACGAAAATAGTGCAATTTACTCGTACAATACTGAAGAGTTTAGTAATTTATTAAATACAAACAAATTAAATAATGTAAAAAATACTTTGAATAATGATACTGCAATTATTAGTGGCGCTTTAGAGTCGCCAGTCGAGTGCTAAGGGTTAATTTACACAATATTTTGTATTATATTTTGTTTACAACAATTGTTTTTAATATTTCTATGCGTATATATTCGTAAATATATTCGTATCTAATTTATCAATATTTAGAAGAAGAATTACAATCTTCGCAGAAGACTGAGTACGAAATAAAATATTGTTGAAGATTGTCAAAAAAAAAAAGTATTTGTTCAACAGGAAATATAGCGAAAATTTTTAAGAGATTTAGTATGTAGCCTAATGTCTTTCTATAGAATATTAAAATTATCGGGAAGCGCTATTCGTTACAGACGTCCATCTAAATTTCAATTTTCCAGCAGCCAACATGTTCGCTGTTTATACAAGGATTAATAATAAGATGATTAGCGAGAGGATTAATGTTCGCTTCAATGAGATGGATACGGAAATGTGTAAGAGAAAATTGATACGTGGAAATCTGAATGGATCTAATCATAGCTGCTATTAAATTGTTAAAAGTGCCGACCTCGCAAGGTCTAAAACAGTACAAGGTCGGTAAGTATATTATTATTTATACATACGTGTTATTATTATTTATACATACTCCACTCGTTTCTGTATAAATATAACAAAAAAGTGAAAATATTTTGAAAATTACACAAAACCTTTCCTAACAAAATATTCTACCAATAATATTAAATTTAACTTCACCTCTCCGCCATTTTGAAAAAAAAGAAAGCTCGCACCTCGTGCTCAATTGTCAAGAGAATTGTTGTCGCATACGCTGCACGAACATAATAAAATTACTAAAATAAACACGGTTTTCGAAACCGAATGGAACTTTCTCGAACGAAAAGTTACGCGACTCGAATAATGATATTTGTCGTCGTAAGAGGATACGCTCGGCCATTTTGAAAAAAGGAAGAAAGCCGCAATTTGTACTGAATCGGCAGCTTACGAGACGGAACAGCGGATTATCCATTGACAGAGATCGAGCAAAGTGAGATCCGAGATCCGGGTAAGGAGCTCGCGAGGAATTTTATTAAAAATCGCGCGACCCTGCGAAAGTGTCATAACATCCGCGGGCGCGAAGTAATCGAAGTCAGTACAGCTTGAATTCATTGCAGAGGTAGGAAGAGAGATTTCCTGGTGGGAGATCCATTGTTGACAGTGCATTAGCAGTCTCCTGCGGTGCTACCGCACTCCATTCAACCCGGGAGTTTTCTCGATACCCACTCGACAATGGGATTATCGATACCAGGCCTTGAACGGAAGTTATTAGGATCGGACAAACCTCGCCGGAAGTGAGGATCGCGAGAAATAACAAAAAGAAAAAAAAAAAAGAAAAGAGAAAAGAAAAAAGAGAGAACAGTCTCGATTTTTGAGATCGCCGGCATTCAGAGTGAAAATTCAGACGATTTTCAACAGTACTGTAAGGGAACTTTTATTCGTTGGCAAAAAGCATCCGCCATATAAATCTTAGGTTCGGTAGAATCTCTCATTATCGGAATTTCTGTCATTCACATCCTCTGCTATTCGAAGGTCCCCTCGTCTGAACGTTCTAATACCCATGTGTAAGGCGCTGGGACATTTTCTGTTTATACTGGGTGTCCCAGTAATCCGCGTCCTTCTGGCAAAGTTAATCCAAAATATTGATTTGTCGTGTAGAGAGCTATTTGCCAAAAATTGATTAAAATACGACACTACTACTATCTCTAATAAACGTGTATATAAGCCCTCGAAGATCACCCTTCCATTAAATCACGTAGAAGACAGTTCTAAAATTTTATTACATCAAAGACATTTATTAAAAATTTATTTATGGGGTATTTAGGCATCAATTTCTGGTTACACATTTTATCCAGTAGTTCTTATTATAAATGAGGTTGATCCATTTGACGGTACAAAATGTTCCTAATATCGACCACAATTCAAAAAAGACAAATGTATTTAGGATTGGATACCATAGAGTTCGCGTGCGTGAAATGTGTTGTTTATGGAATCGTTTAAAATAAAGGTTGCGTTATTAACGTAAAAAATAGATCAATGCGGAATAGCAGTTTTATTGGAACGTTAACTTTTTATTCAATCGAAAAAGTACTTCGAACTTCGGAATTTTAAAACTACTTTTCCCCCGACAAACTCTTATGAGGACATTAAAAGCTAATTGCCGGGCCAGACGTGTACCTACTCCAGCGCTCGATAGTTCATAGCGCGGTTATCGCCTACTAAAATCGCTGATATCCTTTTTCTTTTTTTTTTTACTTTCCCCTCAATACCGCTCTTATCATTACCCTTTTGTGGCGCTCTTCCCCGATCGCTTTAATTAAATCGTTAAACATCCTGGCCAAGAAATCTTGCACGGTATTTGGTCGAGGAAGTGGTCCGAGTGGAGGTTCGTCCACAGAAGCAACCTAATCCATCGCGACTGACCAATCGTTTTACAGGATACATCCATCTTCATCAATTTTATTCCTCCGTCTTCTCAAAATTATTCGAAGCCGTATCGAACTGTTAAAGCAGACTGAAACTTCAATCGTGGTTATATCCTTCATCTTAAAATACTTATATTAACATTCAAAAGTATTGCTAATAATTACACTGCGGATTTTAACGCTACCGTAACAAAAATCACTAAATGAAATATCAAACATTCGAAATTAAAGCAAATACTACGTTTAAATTGAAATAGAAACACAACGGTGTGAAAATCAATGCAATTTTATTTATTTTTCTGTGTTCCGGACCATTTTAACCACTTTTTCGCATAAATCGACACCTACGGCAGCAATAATATGGCATCTAGTGCTATCGGTGTACTGGAATAAACCGTCGAATTAACATAACTCCCAAAAAAGTAATCTTTCTCTCAATAGTCGAACGGATTCATTATTTTTCATATAAATTTTAACAATTTCGGCACGCTGAGAGACTGTACATTTTTTCATGACAAAATGGCACTCGACTTGCTTGCAAAATCTGGGAAGAGGAGAAAAATATGGCTGTTACAAGCTGTCGAAGATCTATAGTCCTACTTTGACAACTCTGTGCAGCCGCGATGCTACACTGCACGAAATTTCTATAAAGCCACCTACATTTTGGTGTATTTTTAAAAAATATAGAGAAATTTGTAACTTTCCAAATATCTATAACATTGTATACTGACTACTGAGTAGAGATATATACGCCACTTTCTCACAAATGTTTACGTCTTGAATCTGTTTACATTTTCGTCGAAGGCCACGGAACGGGAGTGCGAAATTTCTATAAAGCCACTTAGTTTGTGTTTAAATTTTGTGTGGATAACACGTGAGTCTCAGCTAAGTAACTTTAATTGTAATTTAGATATGCGTATTTATACCAAAATTGATTTTTAAATTCATAAAAATTGTATATATATTATATTTGTATTTATTTTTATTAGAATGCCACGAGGCAAGTTGTTGACCATTGAAGAGAAGGCATCCACTGATGCTTATAAAGATATGGGGTGTTCTAATCGATCAATTGCGAAAAAAATTAATTGATCGTGTATTTTAATGGATAATTATATAAATTTGGGCGAAGAATATGGTAAGAAACACTATACAGGGTGAGTCACCAAACGTTACCACCTCAAATATCTTTGTTGTTTCTAAAGATACGTAAAATATGGTAAGGACAAAGTTGAATGGTACAATGGGGCTGACACGATGCAAAAAAAAAAATTTTGTTTTTATGTCATTTTTTTGGAGATATCAAGGTCACCAAGACTTTTTTAAATGGAACCACCCTTTTTTAAACACCTACAATGATAGTCCCTTTCATTAGGAATTTAGTGACTATAATTAGTCCAAGGTGATTCAAGGTCAAGGACAGAAAAAACGTATAAAACTAAAATATGGAAGCAAAATACGTTTATCACGGTTGAGACGTTTATCGTAGTTGAAGTAAACATACTAAGGTCCTTCAATGTTATTCAGCATTCTTATTTACTATCAGTATGTTTCCAAACGCGATTCCGCTATGTTATATTCGATGACTGAAAAGTGTGATATGATCACGATTTTCTGTGAATGTAGAAAAAATGCAGTGCAGGCCCGACTACTTTATGAAGAAAGGTACCCCGAGCGAAACACTCCTTCTAGACGTACTTTCACTTATACGTACAGGTTGTTTCGAAGTACTGGAAGTGTACATGCAAGACAGTACAAACGGAAGAATCCCACGACTAATGAAGACAATGAAATTAATATTTTAACAGCTATAGCTGTCAATCCTCACGTGAGTACGAGAAAAATTGCCCGGGAAGCAGGCATAAGTCAAAGTAGCGTAATACGAATTCTGGCCCGACATAAATTTCATCCGTTCCACATATCGCTCCATCAAGAATTGCACGGGAATGATTTTCAAAATAGAATTAACTTTTGTCAATGGGGATTGCTTCAAAATCATTCATTTTTTTCTAATGTCTTGTTTACGGACGAGGCAACATTTACTAATCATGGCTCAATTAATCTACGGAACGCCCATTATTGGTCTGTGGATAATCCGCCCTGGCTGCGAGACATTGATCATCAAAGACAATGGAGCGTAAACGTGTGGTGTGGTATTTTGAACGACAAAGTAATTGGACCATATTTCGTTAACGGAATGATGACGGGACAGAAATACGCTCAATTTTTGCAAGAAGATCTGCCAATTTTGTTAGAAGATGTCCCTTTACAAAATCGCTACGATATGTGATACCAACATGACGGTTGTCCTGCTGATTATGCACGAGTAGCAAGAGAAACGTTGGATTCTCGATATCCAAACCGATGGATTGGACGAGGCGGAACAGTTTCATGGCCAGCACGTTCGCCTGATTTGAATCCACTGGATTTCTTTTTACGGGGTCTGCTAAAAGAGACCGTGTACACGGATGCTCCAACAACAGTTGAAGATATGCGTCAGCGTATCATCACAGCATGTACGAATATCACGTCGGATACACTTATCAGAGTTCAACATTCCTTCAGAGCTCGTTTACAACAATGTATCGACGCAGACGGCCATCATTTCGAACATTTATAAAATACAGGTATTCTGCTTCCATATTTTAGTTTTACGTTTTTTCTGTCCTTGACCTTGAATGACCTTGGACTAATTATAGTCACTGAATTCCTAATGAAAGGGACTATCATTGTAGGTGTTTAAAAAAGGGTGGTTCCATTTAAAAAAGTCAAGATGACCTTGATATCTCCAAAAAAATGACATAAAAACAAAATTTTTTTTTTGCATCGTGTCAGCCCCATTGTACCATTCAACTTTGTCCTTACCATATTTTACGTATCTTTAGAAACAACAAAGATATTTGAGGTGGTAACGTTTGGTGACTCACCCTGTATAGGTGGAAATAAAAAATTGACAAGGAGACAATATTCATTATTGATGAGGCTGGCAGCAAGGGAAACAAAAAGTGCAGCACAACTTTGAACTGAACTACAAGTACCAATAACAACGAGCCGTGTGCAGCAAATTTTAAAAAGTTCAGGGCGATTTAAATGGAAATAAATGCTCGAGAAACCAGCACTCAAACAACGACACAAACAAGATTGTCTCGAATTTGCACAAAGACACATGTCCTGGACAGAAGAATGGAACAATATAATTTTCTCCGATGAGAAAAATTTAACATAGATGGGCCAGATGGTCACAAGTACTACTGCCACGATTTAAGAAAAGAACCTAACGTAGCAATGAGTCGTAACTTCGGTGGAGGGATCATTAATGATTTGGGCTGCATTCAGTGCAAATAAAAAAACCCCAATCTGTCGAATTAACCACAAAATGAATTCGTCCCAATACACGGAGCTGTTGGAGATAGTCTTAATACCATTCACTGAAGCAATTGAGACTGACAATTTCATTTTTCGACAGGATAACGCCTCAGTTCATGTATCAAGAGAAACAAAGGAGTAGTTAGACAACAGAAATATCAGGGTTTTGACATGGCCAGCTTGTTCACCAGATTTAAACCCAATTGAGAACCTTTGGGGAATACTTGTAAGAAAAGTATATGTTAATTGTAAACAGTACAATTCTGTTTCTGAGTTATGGACTGCAATGAACGAAGCGTGGACGTCGATCGAAGCAGAAATTCTTCGTGCTTTGATTGCATCAATGTCTAATCGACTTTTCGACGTTATTCGAATAAATGGCAATTATACTAAGTATTAATTTAGAAATTTAGAAGAAATTTTTGTTAATATTGATGTTATCTACTTAAAAAAAGGTTGGCTTTATGGATATTTCGTAGTTCGATTTTTGTTAAACTATATAATTTTACGTTTTCTTATAAATAAAGAATATATCTATGACTACAAACATGTATATGGTTTCGTTTGTTAATCCAAAAATGCTATGATGCATCAGCTTCTCATTACTATGACATAATTATAAGATTTTACCAAAAAATCAGGCGGATTTATGGAAATTTCGGGCAGTGTAGTATACTTCTTCAATCGAACGTTCTCAAATTCGCGTTTTTCAACCCGTGGTAAGTACCAGCAAGATCGCGAGGAATCGGTAATTAAATCCGGAAATCGATCTTACGTCCGTCCTCCTTGTTGTATTCCGTGATCGTTCTCGGAGAAATACAACACTGGTCCGCTTTCATCTTATTTTTCTCCTTCGCTGGTAGCTCAGCGGTGGATTTAACTGCGAGACCGCAAGATGTAATTTAGGATTTCGTCACGTTTCAAGTAACTCCGGCAGACTCGCAACTCCTCGGCCGTATTCGATTGTTAAAAGCTTCCCGCCTCCGAGTATTTCTCGAATCGAATGATTTTTCAATTAAGCTGCAATAGATACGAAAATCCAACGACCACTATCGGATGTATTACCGATTACTTGGTTCACTGACCTACTTCTTTGACAAATCGTTACTTTAACCATAATGAAAGTAACGGATGGTTGCTCGGGTTCGTTAGCTGTAAAATATTGGCAATGTGTCGTTTCTTTCGCGTAAATTCTAACCCTCAAGAATTATTTATTATCGCCTATGTCTTCGAGGATGATACTGATCAATCGTTTTTCCTTTCACGGATTGAATCGGTAATAATTGTTATGAATTGTTTGTTAGCGTAATTTGCCGTGAACAGTTCTGTATAAACAGTTAATCCGAACAGTCTCTGTATAAATTAGAAATCTTTTCTTTTTATACCTGATAATATATTTGATTTTAACTTGGGTTTTTTTTTGTTTCATTATCTTATAGGCTGTGGACGATTATAAAAAATGTATCGCTACTTTAATGTAAAATTCGCATGTAAAAACGCATGAAATGTTTAGCGGAACTATGGAAATTACGCTGACCGTGTGAGGTTTATTATTAACACGTTGACTGCCATGTCACCCATATGTGGGTGGCGGAATTATTTGTTCAGTCTTTAAAATGAATTTTTACGTTAATATATTCGTTGTACCAAATTCGATTAGGATCTGTAAAATGCAAGAAAGTTGAAGAACTACGCAATATCATACATTTAATTTTTTTCAATTTCCATGTTATTAAATAACTTACTTTGATTTCATGGAATTTTTTAGCTTTCTTGTTTGGCGATCAAACTGTTACGAGGGTCATTCAATAAGTAAAGAGACAAATGGCTATAGCTCAAAAACGGTTTATTTCAATCTTTCAAAATTAAGGCTATTTTTCAACATAATCACCCCCCGCAGTTATGCACTTGTCCCATCTTTCTTGCAGCTTCCTAATTCCCTTGGCGAAGAATTCTTTCGATTTACCCCGAAGCCACTTTTGCACCGCTTCCTTATGTGGACGTCCACATCGGGGTTCATCGCCTACACTTGTTCGGCCACTTTTAAACCGATCAACTCACTTGTAAAAATTCGCACGGTTCATACAACTTTTACCGTACTGTATTAACATTCTAGAAAAAATTTCACTTGGTTTTACACCTTCTGCGACTAAAAATCTAATGACTGAGCGCTGCTCTTCTAAGGTGCAATCTTCTAGTGGACTTGCCATGGTGAATTGAAAATTTTGAGGTTATGTTGACATAAAATGATGAAACAGCTGATCAGAGCATATCCCAAGGTTGCCAACTAACACCCCTGAAAAGATTGTACACATTCATTGAAATTAATGCAAAGAAAGAAAAAAGAATCACATTTGCTTGGATCCCAGCACACGTTGGAATTGAGGGGAATGAAAGAGCTTGATACCTTAGCAAAAGAAAGAACCAGATATGATCCAGATGACAATTTCAAAATCCCTACAGAAGATATTTATAACTATACTAAAGACAATAAGTGGCAAAAATCAGACTGGAGTCATACAAGAGAAGGAACATATAAAGGAAAAAAATATTTTGAAACAACAGATACCAATGTAGGAAAAAGAAAGCCTTGGTTTGACTCCATAAAGAACATAGGAAGAAGATCCATTAACACTCTGTGAGCAGGATCAGAGCTAATCATTACAACCTAGCAAGCTCTCTAGCTAGGAAAAAATATATAAATTACACAATATGTGAATGTGGCCACGATAACGAAGACATTGACCACATCATATGCAGCTGTCCTATATACTCTGAAAAAAGAGAAAAGCTAATGAGAATCTTTGCTAAAAAGGACATAGATCTGGAAGAGGAGGTCCTTAATATACTAAAAAAGAAAGATGATTCCATCTTGAGAGCTATAGCAATATTTTTATTACAAATAGACAGAGCAATCTAATCAAACCTCTAGAGAAGGAAGAGGAAGAATAGAGTACAAGTATTAAATATTAAGTATTAACTATTAATTTTTAGTTCAGAACATTTGATACATTTATATATATTTTTTATATGATGTGTTAACACCCAGTTGATAAGTGTTGAATATTGATTATAGAATAGACAAAGTATATTTATTTACAGCTATAATATATAAGTAATTAGATTAGATTAGATAAGTATTAACTATTAATTTTTAGTTCAGAACATTTGACACATTCATATATATTTTTTATATGATGTGTTAACACCCAGTTGATAAGTGTTGAATATTGATTATAGAATAGACAAAGTATATTTATTTACAGCTATAATATATAAGTAATTAGATTAGATTAGATTTAAATCAACTATACTACATAAGGACCGTTTTTGTATTGGGCAGATAGTGCTAAGGCACTCCAACGCCATCTTTATGTATATAAAGAAAAGAATAAACCATAAACCATAAACATTCATTGAATAGTTTTAAAATTATAGAATTTGTCTCTTTACTTATTGAATGACCCTCGTAATTGGTTCGTATAAACGAGCTCGGAACCGAATCCGAAGCATCAACGTCCTCTGCAAGCGTCGCGTCGCGCAGATTCGCTATGCGATCTGTGAGCCATCGGAGCGTCCATTAAACCGGATATGATCGTAAAGGGTTCGTAAAAGCGCGAGGTATGGTCCGCGTGTGTGCCAGAGGGAACGCTCGCGAGCCAGCTGGCCGGTGTTTCTCGATCATCTACGCGTTCTGTGTTCCTCTATCGGTGATCGAATCACTGAGCGAGAGAGAGAGAGAGAGAGAAAGTCACTAGAATCGGGTGAACCACGATAAAAGATGGATGATGAAAAACAAGGATGAGAAGGGGACGGCGCGCGGCGAGTTAAACGGAGAAACTCCGCATGAAGAGTACTCGAAGATGGCACCGTCAGCAATATTCAGGATCTTCTTTGTCCTACGGTCCTCCCCCGTCTCTCGCCGTCTCTCTTTCCCTTCCTCGGGTCCCCCTTTCCCGATTTTTCGCTCTTCCTCTGGCTGCCGCCCCTTCACTTTGACTTCGACCTCCAACGCAGCCCACCGACCCTCCCTCTTCCGCCTTACATCCCCGATAACCTATATTTCGACAGTGCGGCCGCGGAACTTCAAGGAAAGAATTCCTCTCTTAACCTGCATAGAGTAACGCCAGTCGTTGATTCCCGTCACCGGTGGAATGAACTTGGAAATTTCTTAGGAATTCGCTCCTCGGGTACGCCTGCCCCCTCTCCTTTGAACCGGCGTAACTATTCCCGCCGATGGAACAATTTTACCCATGAAATTCGTCCGATCCACCCACGCGAATCGGCAGAGGCTAGCGCGCGGAACCCAACGCGCTGTTCCCAACGAGTTCTGCCGGTTTTATTGTTTCACATTCTAATTCCTTGAGGGACTTTTACGCATTTCTAAATTGCGATCGTCGCTAAATGAATCCGTAATGCCCACGAGAAGGTGCTACGAGATCTGCGAAGGTTTGCATTGTACTAGAAGGTGTGAGGGTAAATACCCTTAACCATATCATTTTTTTTCTCGGTTGTTAATTACGATATTCGGATGGAATAAAAACGAAAATATTCCAACTTACCTCCTTCATATCATATATTTTTTTCACAATTGTGATCAAATTATTAAGGGTAGAAAAAAATTATTTAATTTTTTAGGGGTGGGAGTTGCAAGCAAGCCTTCGAGTGACCACTTCCAAAAAAATTCGAGAACAATGTTCTGTTACCTATCTAATATGTACAAAAGTTTCAAGATCGTCGGATTGGTGGAACATGGTTAAATATTGAAAAACAAATGAAATTACGCCATTATAATAGTATAATGTGTAGCGCAGTGTTTCTTACGACTCTAATTAATAATTCTTATCAGGAGATTATGTCCCTCCTTGATCAATTATTCGCATCGTATTATATTCTATTCCTGTCTTCCCGGATTTACAATATAAATAAACATTATGTAGGTGTAAAAGAAAAGTTTAGGAATCGTAATATAGATTTATTCAATCTTCGTCACTATTTTCCTCAATTACTGATACAGTATGTGTCGCATCAAATATCTTGGTTAAATAGTAAATATAGTTAAATAGTAAATAATGGTGGCGACATATACATATGCACATGTAATTGCGGTATAACTAATCGCATGTGGTATATATTCGTATTGTCGTTTTAGGAAAGTTGTTCATCCCCTAATCCATTCAGCAACAAATTGACTATTATCTACGTTTAATGTATTAACCCTTAGCACTCGAATGGCGACTGTGAGGCGCCACTGAAAATTGCTGTATCACTATTCAAAATAATTTTTTACATTATTAAGTTCCCAGATAGCACAGAGACGTCTTAAAGACGTCTTTAAGACGTCTGCCAAAGACGTTCAGACGTCTATTAGACGTCTGAATGTCCTACGAACGGCTTCCGAACGGCTTCTGAACGTCTCTGGAACGTCTTTGTGAAAAACTGTACGTCTTAAAGACGTCTTTAAGACGTCCGTTAGACGTCTTTAAGACGTCTCGAACAGACGTATTCAAGACGTCCCGAAACAGACCCCTAGTACCACAAAAATATTAGATAGATATGTTTGTCAAATATTGGAAAAATATTTTTTAAGCCACATTTTTTCTTATGAGAAAAACATTGAATTTGAATATTGTATACATGTACAAGAAATATAAATTGAATGTTTGATATAACAAAAAAATTAAATAAATAAAAAAAATAAATTAAAAGAATGTTTTTCAACATATCCGCGCACATTAACATTTTATGCTTTATTTATTTAATCAATTTATTTATTTATTTATAAATAAAAAAAATAAATTAAAAGAATGTTTTTCAGCATATCCGCGAACATTAACATTTTATGCTTTATTTATTTATTTAATTAATTAATTAATTAATTTATTTATTTATAAATAAAAAAAATAAATTAAAAGAATGTTTTTCAGCATATCCGCGAACATTAACGTTTTATGCTTTATTTATTTATTTAACTTATTTATTTATTTATCTATTTATTTTGATATATTATTTTGGATTTGTGATATATAATGTATAGTTTTATTATTAAATAATATTTATTGCTAAATTCTATTGCGAATATATATGTAATATATTATAATAGTACTAAATTAATAATTTAGTTATTTAACTTTCCTAAATAAATAAACGTCTATTCGAAGGATGGAAAACTGCGTTATATTGTGTTGCGTGTGTACAGTTTGTAAAGCTTTTCTCTAGCAGTTTAGAATGACTGAAACGTCAAGAAATGAAACGTCTTAAAGACGACTCGTAAAAGACGTCTTTTCAGGACGTAAGACGTTCAGACCAAAAATGGACGTAAAACAGACGTCTTTAAGCCGTCCAGTGCTATCTGGGTTTGTATATAATAAATTACTAGAAACTTCAGTACTGTATGAGTAAATTGCACCATTTTCGAATTTATAACATGAAAAATATCTATAGAAGGGAAATATTCTATGTCGAAAGAAATGTTTCGTTTCAGAGTTAAAATAGCTTCGAGTGCAAAGGGTTAACAATAACTGTTTTCAAGGACTGATCATTTTGACCACGCACAGTAGGAGCATCAAGAAGTCTCTTAGTGTAGGGTTAATTTTCAAGAAAGTCACAGCTAGTTGATTTGGAAAGTCCATTTTTGTTGGAAGTTGTTTTACACCGAAGGTATGTCATTCCCTTAAATAATCTGTACCATTATCAAGTTTGTAATTTTGTAATTACCCTAATACTCCAACGAGACCCGATATTGCACGACGACCCTAGACGGGATAATGCTTTCAGGAATGGAAAGTGAAGTGGTACTGGCCTGCACAAACAAACCTGCTCCCTGTTGGTAAGGGACAAGAAAAAGGTATAGGCAGGCCGAATACGAAGCCGAGTTTAATTTGCAATATTCCTCCATGTTTGCTTGGCCCGCGATGCTCACGAAAGTCTTCTACTTTCCAGGAAACTCTCAATCCCGGGTTGCTTCATCATCTGGCGAAATGAATCCGTGAACGTTTGACAGAAAACTGCCTCGGCAAACTGTGTGCCCGCTCACCCCCCCCCCCCCCCGGTGTTTTCAAATGCATTGGTGTAACATGTGGTTGCTGCTGCGAATCAAGAAGAAGTCAATCGAAGAAAGTATTAACAAGAGTGAAACAACGTGACGAAATTAACCCTCTTCCTCCCTTCGTATCAATTTCCCGCGAAGGATGACGTTATTCTGCCATTTGTGGAACAATCAACACTTTGAGTGCCAAACCAGAACCCTAAAAAATTCCATGAAATCAAGGTAAGTAATTTAATGAAATAAAAATTGAAAATAATTATATGTGTGATATTGAGTAGTCTCCCAACTTTCTTGCATTTTACAGATCCCAATCAAAGGCTATAGCCGGTTTTGGGGGTCAAATCTGCCCTGGAAGGTATTTTATTCTAATTTGCGGCATTCGATAGACAAAAAAAAAAGATACTTTTCAGCCAAGTTTTAGCCCGATAGCTCATCTGTAAGGGTAGTTATTGAGGAAAAACGAAAATTCAGTTTTTGGCCCATTTTTCCCATTTAATGACAATTTAAAATTCTGAAAAAAATCTGACACATTTCGGATACCAAACTACATACTTTGAGCCGTTTCCAGATTTTTCCGTTGCAAACTCTGGTAGTAAAAATCGAAAAACACGAAAAAAATCGGAAAAAAAAAGATTTCATATGGAAAGCTAAGAGACACTAGAACAGAATTAATTTAGCAATTAGGTATTGTCCTAAGTATTATGCTCAATTTTTTTCAAACCCCTGCGTGTGGTGCGTCATAGTAGGAAAAAAGAAAAACCGCTTTTTTCGGCGTTTTTTCCGTGAAAAAGCAAGTTATAATTTTCGTAAAAATATATTATGTAATATTAAACATTCCTAAGTTCAGAGAAACATCGTCCAGACTTTAAAAATTGCGTAGTACAAAAACAACAATTATACTATGCAGGGTATATTCGAATATTTCGAAAGTATTTTCAACAGCGCCGGTTGGTTCAGTGGCTATGGTCTCCGACTGCGGAACCGCTGAAGACTTTTTTGAGCAGGTTCGAATCCCGCCGCGGGTCAATTTTTTTTTTCGTTAATCAGATGTTTTTTCGATTTCTAACCTTATGATTGTTGTTACGCTATTGTAAAAACATTTTTTAACTATGTTTAAACTATTATTTAATAATTTTTCGGAAAAATATTTTTGGAGTACTTTCGGTCTTTAGTCGTTTACGGGCTGTATTACTTATCTACTTAACATTTTTATACGTGGAATAAATGCATCGACTTGAGCGCGACCAAGTTTCTGATTTTTCTCATACAGTCATGAATTGTTTTTTAAAGGATATTCTTCCTCTCCATTCAGGTGTTAGGATGTTTTCCCGTGAGCATATCATATTTAACATGAAACTTCTAATGTCGCTAAAAAATTGTATGATATTGACAATTAATTGGCACTGATTTTTGATGGAACATATTCGCCATCAAAAGAGTTAGAACAGTGCATACCAGGGAAAATCATATTCGGGTCGAAAAAAAGTATCTTTATGTAATCCTTGTAACGTTTACACGATAAATGGATATATCATTGACATCTTCGAACCTTTTTATGCCAACCAGAATGATGCTGAAATCATACAGATCGCTCTTCGAGATCCCAATGGCTATTATGAAACGGGGAGACGTTTGTATTGTAGATCGCGGTTTTCGTGAAGTTAAATCACACTTAGAAGAGTGTGGTTTTTATGTTTTCATACCTACACTAAAAGGCAATCGTTCTTAACTAACTACTGAGGAGTTCAATTCATCTCGTAAAGTTACTAAAAGTTGGTGGGGTTTGTCTAGGCTATACATGGCATATTAGGGAAAAATACCTGCTTCTACAAAAACAGCTCGACAACAAACTTCTTCCTACAGTCAAATCATATTTTATGCTTCCCAAATAATAAGTTCGGCAAAAGACTAAATTCTGATGTCACACTTTTCGATGACATAATTGACACGATATTGAGGGAAGATAAAGTAATAAATAGTTTAGCACAAGTGGAAGCGCAACACTGGAACCGCGAAAAACGCAATTTAAAAACATATCTTCCGCAGATATTTTTGATTTTCCGGAAATGACAGAAGACGATTTAAAGATAATTTTCAATGGTAATCGCTTTTCACTAAATAATCACATGTAGCTGCTATCATTTATTATTTATCTTATGCTCGAAACGACACAAACATAGTTCGGCCAGCAGAGATACTCACTAGAATTTTCAACAACGACCAAATAACACCGACAATTGACGAAGATAGCGACGAAGACTGAAAACGCGATACATGATTCCACCACACACCAATCCACCTACAATTATTACAGATAAGTATTCGCAATAATATTTCATGTATATATGTTCTGTCACAAAAATAATGAGTCACTTATCTCATGTAAGAAAATGTTAAGTAGATAAGTAATACAGCCCGTAAACGACTAAAGACCGAAAGTACTCCAAAAATATTTTTCCGAAAAATTATTAAAAAATAGTTTAAACATAGTTAAAAAATGTTTTTACAATAGCGTAACAATAATCATAGGGTTAGGAATCGAAAAAACATCTGATTAACGAAAAAAAAAATTGACCCGCGGCGGGATTCGAACCTGCTCAAAAAAGTCTTCAGCGGTTCCGCAGTCGGAGACCATAGCCACTGAACCAACCGACGCTGTTGAAAATAGTTTCAAAATATTCGAATATACCCTGCATAGTATAATTGTTGTTTTTGTACTACGCAATTTTTAAAGTCTGGACGATGTTTCTCTGAACTTAGGAATGTTTAATATTACATAATATATTTTTACGAAAATTATAACTTGCTTTTTCACGGAAAAAACGCCGAAAAAAGCGGTTTTTCTTTTTTCCTACTATGACGCACCACACGCAGGGGTTTGAAAAAAATTGAGCATAATACTTAGGACAATACCTAATTGCTAAATTAATTCTGTTCTAGTGTCTCTTAGCTTTCCATATGAAATCTTTTTTTTTCCGATTTTTTTCGTGTTTTTCGATTTTTACTACCAGAGTTTGCAACGGAAAAATCTGGAAACGGCTCAAAGTATGTAGTTTGGTATCCGAAATGTGTCAGATTTTTTTCAGAATTTTAAATTGTCATTAAATGGGAAAAATGGGCCAAAAACTGAATTTTCGTTTTTCCTCAATAACTACCCTTACAGATGAGCTATCGGGCTAAAACTTGGCTGAAAAGTATCTTTTTTTTTTGTCTATCGAATGCCGCAAATTAGAATAAAATACCTTCCAGGGCAGATTTGACCCCCAAAACCGGCTATAGCCATTGGTACAATGAATATATTAACGTAAAAATTCATTTTAAAGCCTGAACAAACAATTCCGTCACCTATATATGGGTGACATGGCAGTCAACGTGACCCTATTAAAAATTTAAAGATTAAATAGTTGAAATATCATTTTCCATTGACAAACCTCAGGATCATAAATTCGATGCCTATAGAGATTCGTCTCGAGACTTTGATATCTTGTTCGCGGCCATATTTTTCCCTCTCTTTTCGCGTTTATCTCTCAGGTGGTCTACCCCTTCCCCCCGAAACCTCCTCGCACACACACCCCGCGAACACACGTACCTGGATCGTAAGTCGAGAACGCAGTCTAGCGAAATAGAGATAATTCTGCGAGGATTGCTCGCGGAGCGCGTCTCAGGATTTTTCGATATCAAGCTTGCTACCTGGTTTCTTATCTTCGAATTTCACTTTCATCGAAAAGCTGCTAATACAATATTAAAAGATTCCCGATGCGTCGAAATATTGTTTCGAAATCGTTTCCATGCACAGCGGTGCGCAATAGCATTCACGCGGCATTGAAAACTTTGGAAAACATTGGAAGTGTGAACTTTTACGGTTGATATTCGAACTTCAACGCGTTAAGGGGTGTTTGTGTCAAGAGCAGGCCCGACACAGTGGGCCCAAACGCCAATCTAGCTGATAAAAAGTCGTATTTAAAATCACATACTATTACTTACTTTTTTATTTGTTTCCATTCTTAAATCCCTGTAGATCTTGAAATTATATTCTGTTTTGCTCTGAAGATTTTTTATATAGGGTAATATTTATGCAAAAGTCTATAGTCGCTGCGGCCTTTAAGAGTTCCCCAGAACGGTCAGTGCTTTTGCTACTGGTAAACTTTAATATTAAATGCGAATATTTTGCCTTTCATGGGTTTTGTAGAAGAAAGTACGTACTTTCATTCTGTAATTACAGAATTTGCAAAAGTTAATGAATTTTCCAAATATCCATGTTCAAAGGTAGACAATGTTTTACTTCATGCATTTCAGTTTTTCGAATGTAAGTAACCAAATTTGCGCGTATATGTCAAATTTCCTATTTGATTTCGTAATGTAGACTTTATTCTTTAATTCTTGTAAAAATCAGCTGCCGAGATTTGCCTGGGATTGTTTAATGTAACTTTAAAGTTTGTGAATAGTTTGCGATCACTCATAAAGAGGGTTTAAAATTTTTGTGGTTCATAGTACTGACTGAGAGGAGTAAAAAATGTTTAATCAATGTAGGTCATAAAATTAATACTTCTAGTGTAAAACGGAATTTTATGTTTTCTTGTGACAGCGCATAAACGAATAGGATAGCTGTATGAGATTTAAAAGACTGATACCTATTATATTACTTACTTAATTGTATCTGATATGAAGAATGTTTTGTGAAAGATTTTTTTTAATATTCTGAAAATTGACAGGATTAGAGTAAAAATTGCACGAGTAAATATGACAAGCATTGACAACTGTGTGCCCACACGGCGATAGACGAACACTCAGTAATCGATGAAAACTCTGAACAGGATTCTGGTTATTATAAATGTTTTTAGAATCCAAGACTTTTTCGGACAATAGTGATGACTCTGACGTGGAAGCAGAAAATATGTAGAAAATAAAACTTTCAAAACTGAAACGATGTATAGAAGTGTAAATAAGTTGTAAATATATGAGGTTTTTATTTTAGTGTCGGTTTCAGTTCATTTTATGACTAAAAACGCTAGTAACTTTAATTTCCGCGGAAATACTCCTCTCTAAAATTACATTAATGACCATAAAAAGTTTAAAAAAATTTTTTTGCGGTCCAAATTACCATAAATTTAAAGATTGAAGTCTCCCGGTTACAACGACTCCATACAAGTTGCAATAGGAAGCTGCGTTTGATCACTATGATTTTTTATCAGCTAGATTGGCGTTTGGGCCCACTGTGGCGACGTCGTGCAGGCGATTATAAATTGTAGTAATTCCTATCAGGAAGAGATAGGGCGAGTACATATAACGTTCCGGAGGCGGGCGAAATAATTTTCTCATTATATCCAGCTCAATCCACGATTCAAGTCGATTTGATTCCTACGTGGAAGTGTCCTTTCCGGAAGTCCCGGAAATTGCGAGCTGCATCAACGGAGATATGATGTGAAACGTCATTGCAGGTGGGGCAGGATCCATCCCCTCGAGTTCTTCAAGTCGATTCTCGTTCGACAGTCTTGACTCTGGCAGGATGCCAGGAAACTGCCTTGTTACGCAGGAGGATGTCGCAGGATGCATTGCACAATGCATCCACTGTGTTACCCTGTGCTCGATTCTCTTAACGAACATTCGATTATTCGCCGAATTTTCCGACTGCTTTAATTCTGCATGAAATGAGAAAAAAAAAAATAAAATTCACTCATCGAAAGAGTCCGAGAAATATTATAGGTCGTCCCATACTTTCATACCGTGAATATGTTTACATTATTCACCATTGAAAAATATTTTAACTCTTTGCACCCGAAGCTACTTTAACTCCAAAACGAAAAATTTCTTCCCACCTAGAATATTTCCCTTCTATATATTTGTTTTCATGTTGCAGTGTTTAGTAGTTTATCAAATAGAAACAAATTTAATAATGCAAAAAATATTCTGAATAATGATACACCAAATTTTAATGGCGCCTAACAGTCGCCATTCGAGTGCTAAGGGTTAATCCCTTGCCCTACAATATCGAGACAAACTCGTAATGCAGATTGTGACCAGAGTCTAATAGATATGTATGTCATTAATTTCCTTTTAACCGAAATAAAATTCTGCTTTGCTGTAGTTGATATACAGGCTGTTTGGTAAGATTCTACATGAAAGAATAAGTCGAAAATAGAGAATAAAATTTTTTGCTGCGAATACGCATGCTATTCGATATGAATTGTCTGACGCCGTCTGATCATGACCAACCAAATCTACTTCCTGCATATGCTAAAGCACACAAACCCGACGGATCTTCAAAGTCGATTTTCTCGAAAACAAAGCCTCAAACGAAAAATGTTTATTCTATATTTTCGACTTATTCTTTCATGTAGAATCACCCCCTTTTCGCTTGTACCACCAGTTACCAAACACCCAGTATATCCTTTGCAGAAAACATAGGATTTACAATAAATGTAAACTACCTTTTTCTTCAATGAAATTCTGAACGATGAAGAATTCCTCATCATTCTAATCACAAAATAAATAGTAGTACAAGGGGTTAATGAAAAACCGCAGAAATTTTATAGTGACGGTATGATGTCTTTGCCAAAAAGGTCAGAGAAGGTTGTGGAATGAAAGGGTGTATACATATTTTATTTTTAGAATTTGAATGTTACAAGAGTAAATGGCACGAACTTATGGGACGACATAATACTTTAACAAATTTTTCGAATATCTGTCTGTATGTTTTTTTTTGTTCGTAGTACGATGGAAAATAAGTCATGGACGATCACTGCTGAGTTTCGAGATTATTGAAACGTCCGTCGCGTCGAGAAATTGCAGGGATTCGCGATGACGAATAAATGCGATCCGTTTTGATGGATCACTAGGGGCTATTCCGTGACGCGACCGCCATTTGCACGATCACGCGCAGTAAACTTCCCCTTTAAGAAACACGTGTTCGGAATGTGATACTCGATTTGGATGTGCCGTCGTCATTTCTTCTCGACCGTCACGTTGTCTTTTAACACGTCCGCTGCCATAAACACTATAGTCGTTCAAGGGGTTGTCCACATTTGGTACGTACAGTACCTCTCAAAAGTATCCGGACACTCAGCGTCGATGAATCTCGTATTTAATTTTTGTGTAGTGTTGGTAAATTCCAGTTACGTAGTTTTTAATTTGAGACGTTAGATATTTCATAAGAAACTAATAAAAATCGATTTTAGGCACTGAAACAACTTTTATGCAATACCGATACATATTTAGCAAGTGTCCGGATACTTTTGAACGGTAGTGTACGTGAAGTAAGAGAAACTCAACAATTTGTTGCAACCGAGCCGTTCACAAGCCAAAACGCGAGTAACCTTCTTTATACTTTACTGTCAAAGAGCTCGATTAACTCTTAAAATTTTTTTCTTTTATGTAATAGTTAATTGGAATTGTAGAAAAAAACAATTTACAACTATTTCAGCTGAAACATATAATTTTCCATCAGTTTCTTCTGTTCGCAGAGGAAAAAATGTACGAATAAAAAATTCGATTCCATCAGGAACTTAAAAATAGTCTTAAGAATGTTATTGCAAAATTGTATCCAAATTGGTCCGGTACTGCGTGTTCCCAATGGAATATTTAAACCAAAGAAAATTAAACCAGGAATTCTTTACGGTTGAAGTTTTTGCTTAAAATTTGCGATAATAATATTTGAAAATGTGATGTCGATTGCTCGAAATTTACAGGCGAAATGATTCTAAAAATTATTGACGAGCGCAACGGCGAACGTGTGGTTTTCGAACAGTGATCGATTTGCAGCTCGAGAGCACTTGCTCGCGAAACGATTGACACGCGATCAATGTGTGCGCTTCGAAAGTCCTCGATCGGATATGATCTCAGATGTTCAAGGTTGTCGGAGTTTTTCAATATTTGATCGCGATATCATTACGTCGGAAAATATTTTCAAAAATTTTTCGAATTTTCAACAGCTCGTTAATCTCATTCTCCAGTTACGTCAAATTTTCAGATTCTCTGTGTTACCTCATTATTACCAAGAGTTTGAAATCTACTAATTTATTAGTTTCTCTGTGATATACATTTGAGCCGTTTATTTTGAAAGTGGCCCAAGTCCATTTTTCAATTATTTCCGGTTGCCCGTGGTTACACGTACAACTTCAAGTTATCTATCAATTAAGCATTTGATGTTACTTATATTCCGAGTAAATACGATAATTTTGGACACACAAGTTTTCAGAGTTAGTTCAATAATTGAGCCGTTTATTTTGAAAGTGGCCTAACTCCATTTGTCAATTATCCTTTGTTGCCCGTAATTACGTATACAATTTCAAATGAGCTGTCATAAACAACATTTGCGGTTAAATATATTCAGAGTACATACGACAATTTTGGACCCATAAGTTTTCGCAGTTATTTCAATAATTAAAACCATCAATTTGAAAGTGGCCTAACGTCCGAAGGACACTATCAAAAAGAGTGCCGGAAAAAGGTAATAACTTTAAAGAGGATTTCATATCAACAAAATTTTTGGAGGATACAATTTTTAAAATGGTAAAGAATTCTAACGGAGAAACAATAAATTGGTTAAAAATATGTTGGATGCGTTTTTTGAGAGATGAACCATGTCAATTTTCTATAAGATATCAATGGATGAGAATGCAAAGTTTGAAATCCTGGATTTATTAGCACGTCGGGTTAGACCGAGAAAGTTCGAAAATATTGTATTGACACCACAAAATGTAGATGAGCAGTGAATTGTTATGTAATTTATGTAGTTGGAAAATGTCCTGAATTGCATAAATTGTGTTTTTGAAGTGTTGTAAAGGTATACAAAGTAAATTGAGTATTGTTTTTTTTTTCAATTTGGAGCATGTTAAATTGTGCTGAATCGACTTGGGCTCCTTCAAATTTTATAACGAATCTGGTTGTTAATTTTGAAACTGGCCTAACTCCATTCTTGGTAAGAAAACGCATATTTAATTGCATTGAAACACAAACCCTTAAATATCTCAATTTAAGTATAAATGGACTTAGGCCACTTTCAAAATAAACGGCTCATTTATTTGTTCTCGAACTGTCATTCATCTTAAACAAACTAGTATTCCAAATATGCTATATTCCGACCTCTACTGCTATTGTAGTTCACTTTTTCCATATGGTATATCCCTCGGCGGCACCAGTAATCTGTAATTACAGGCATTGTTCCGTTTTCTGGTTTCGAACGCAATCAGGGTTGCATAGAGCATGCGGGACTTGACACTGAATCGCGTGCGACACGCTAGTGCAGCCAGTTCAATTATTGGACATAATAATTACGTAATCTGCTGAGAGAAACATGGAACTAAGGCCGTGCGTCTAGCTACGCCAATAAAAATAGAATGAACATTGTATATTAATTGTATCAAGGTCGTCGCCCACTTAACAGCACTGTACATGGACAATACCATGACCAACGTCAATGCGTTTTCATTATTACAATGTAGTTAATTGCGAATACGTTCACCTGTCCACAACAGCGCAGCATCGATACTCCCTTTATTTCCTCTTTCCTTCTTCTGATAGAAATGATTACGTTTATTCGGTGCCATTACTCTTAATTTTCTTTTAGAAAGTGTTTTCTAACTTTGGATCTCGTTTATAGTAACATAGTCTTTCTCGCCCTGCAACATTGCCAACCTAACATGTAAACTATACACAGGGTAAGTCAGAAAAAATTACCAGCTGAAATGATTAATTATTTATTGACTTTATTAAAATATGTTTGAAATGAAAGGCTATAGCCGGTTTTGGGGGTCACATCTGCCCTGGAAGATATTTTATTCTAATTTGCGGCATTCGATAGCCAAAAAAAAAAGATACTTTTCAGCCAAGTTTTAGCCCGATAGCTCATCTGTAAGGGTAGTTATTGAGGAAAAACGAAAATTCAGTTTTTGGCCCATTTTTCCCATTTAATGACAATTTAAAATTCTGAAAAAAATCTGACACATTTCGGATACCAAACTACATACTTTGAGCCGTTTCTAGATTTTTCCGTTGCAAACTCTGGTAGTAAAAATCGAAAAACACGAAAAAAATCGAAAAAAAAAAGATTTCATATGGAAAGCTCAGAGACACTAGAACAGAATTAATTTAGCAATTAGGTATTGTCCTAAGTATTATGCTCAATTTTTTTCAAACCCCTGCGTGTGGTGCGTCATAGTAGGAAAAAAGAAAAACCGCTTTTTTCGGCGTTTTTTCCGTGAAAAAGTAAGTTATAATTTTCGTAAAAATATATTATGTAATATTAAACATTCCTAAGTTCAGAGAAACATCGTCCAGACTTTAAAAATTGCGTAGTACAAAAACAACAATTATACTATGCAGGGTATATTCGAATATTTCGAAAGTATTTTCAACAGCGCCGGTTGGTTCAGTGGCTATGGTCTCCGACTGCGGAACCGCTGAAGACTTTTTTGAGCAGGTTCGAATCCCGCCGCGGGTCAATTTTTTTTTTCGTTAATCACATGTTTTTTCGATTCCTAACCCTATGATTGTTGTTACGCTATTGTAAAAACATTTTTTAACTATGTTTAAACTATTTTTTAATAATTTTTCGGAAAAATATTTTTGGAGTACTTTCGGTCTTTAGTCGTTTACGGGCTGTATTACTTATCTACTTAACATTTTTTTACGTGGAATAAATGCATCGACTTGAGCGCGACCAAGTTTCTGATTTTTCTCATACAGTCATGAATTGTTTTTTAAAGGATATTCTTCCTCTCCATTCTGGTGTTAGGATGTTTTCCCGTGAGCATATCATATTTAACATGAAACTGCTAATGTCGCTAAAAAATTGTATGATATTGACAATCAATTGGCACTGATTTTTGATGGAACATATTCGCCATCAAAAGAGTTAGAACAGTGCATACCAGCGAAAATCATATTCGGGTCGAAAAAAAGTATCTTTATGTAATCCTTGTAACGTTTACACGATAAATGGATATATCATTGACATCTTCGAACCTTTTTATGCCAACCAGAATGATGCTGAAATCATACAGATCGCTCTTCGAGATCCCAATGGCTATTATGAAACGGGGAGACGTTTGTATTGTAGATCGCGGTTTTCGTGAAGTTAAATCACACTTAGAAGAGTGTGGTTTTTATGTTTTCATACCTACACTAAAAGGCAATCGTTCTTAACTAACTACTGAGAGAGGAGTTCAATTCATCTCGTAAAGTTACTAAAAGTTGGTGGGGTTTGTCTAGGCTATACATGGCATATTAGGGAAAAATACCTGCTTCCACAAAAACAGCTCGACAACAAACTTCTTCCTACAGTCAAATCATATTTTATGCTTCCCAAATAATAAGTTCGGCAAAAGACTAAATTCTGATGTCACACTTTTCGATGACATAATTGACACGATATTGAGGGAAGATAAAGTAATAAATAGTTTAGCACAAGCGGAAGCGCAACACTGGAACCGCGAAAAACGCAATTTAAAAACATATCTTCCGCAGATATTTTTGATTTTCCGGAAATGACAGAAGACGATTTAAAGATAATTTTCAATGGTAATCGCTTTTCACTAAACAATCACATGTAGCTGCTATCATTTATTATTTATCTTATGCTCGAAACGACACAAACATAGTTCGGCCAGCAGAGATACTCACTAGAATTTTCAACAACAACCAAATAACACTGACAATTGACGAAGATAGCGACGAAGACTGAAAACGCGATACATGATTCCACCACACACCAATCCACCTACAATTATTACAGATAAGTATTCGCAATAATATTTCATGTATATATGTTCTGTCACAAAAATAATGAGTCACTTATCTCATGTAAGAAAATGTTAAGTAGATAAGTAATACAGCCCGTAAACGACTAAAGACCGAAAGTACTCCAAAAATATTTTTCCGAAAAATTATTAAAAAATAGTTTAAACATAGTTAAAAAATGTTTTTACAATAGCGTAACAACAATCATAGGGTTAGGAATCGAAAAAACATGTGATTAACGAAAAAAAAAATTGACCCGCGGCGGGATTCGAACCTGCTCAAAAAAGTCTGCAGCGGTTCCGCAGTCGGAGACCATAGCCACTTTTTTTTTTTTTTAAACAAAGCGTTTATTGTGCCATATAACGAAACAGAAAAAAGATAACAGGAGTACATATTTACAGAGCGGTACAATAAACTTAAACGCTAAACAAAAAGTATAACAATTTGTGTATTAATTTCGTCTAAACTAAAGGACCGGCAATCCGGTCACGCGCTGTTTGAGGCGCTGTCATTTTTATTGCATTTATTGCACGTGTGGTGTTTAGAGCAAGGAGTGGGTTTTGCTTATAGGCTAGCGGGGGTTGTTATGTACAGCGGGGCACGGATTGAGGAACGCTGTACATGAATACTTAACTTATAGGTGTTGCGGTGTATAGGTAAATGAATGACACTTTTATGTGTAATTTTAATTTGCTTATTTCTAATACGGGTGAAACCTGAGCCAGTTGAGGGTTATAATCTAGATTATGGTTACGGCTAATGCTAAAGGTACGCAGGTACTTATTCTATGTCTTTGGCGGCGCTAATACATTATTGCTTTGGTGGCGCTATTGTGTGAATTGAGGTGGTTCGTCAAGCCACCAGTATATTTTTGTGTTTTTTCTGTGATCGTCTTCTGTGTCGTATTTTGTAAGTTTGTGTCGGAATCGCATGGCTGTAGACCATAGCCACTGAACCAACCGGCGCTGTTGAAAATACTTTCGAAATATTCGAATATACCCTGCATAGTATAATTGTTGTTTTTGTACTACGCAATTTTTAAAGTCTGGACGATGTTTCTCTGAACTTAGGAATGTTTAATATTACATAATATATTTTTACGAAAATTATAACTTGCTTTTTCACGGAAAAAACGCCGAAAAAAGCGGTTTTTCTTTTTTCCTACTATGACGCACCACACGCAGGGGTTTGAAAAAAATTGAGCACAATACTTAGGACAATACCTAATTGCTAAATTAATTCTGTTCTAGTGTCTCTTAGCTTTCCATATGAAATCTTTTTTTTTCCGATTTTTTTCGTGTTTTTCGATTTTTACTACCAGAGTTTGCAACGGAAAAATCTGGAAACGGCTCAAAGTATGTAGTTTGGTATCCGAAATGTGTCAGATTTTTTTCAGAATTTTAAATTGTCATTAAATGGGAAAAATGGGCCAAAAACTGAATTTTCGTTTTTCCTCAATAACTACCCTTACAGATGAGCTATCGGGCTAAACCTTGGCTGAAAAGTATCTTTTTTTTTTGTCTATCGAATGCCGCAAATTAGAATAAAATACCTTCCAGGGCAGATTTGACCCCCAAAACCGGCTATAGCCTTTATTATATACGAGGGAGCTCAATAGAAATACACTTTTTGAGACCTTATGCTTTCAGAGATATCAAGGTGACCTGTATGACCCCCAAGTAACCTGTTTCTGTTTTGGTTGAGACAAACATTACAATTCGTTAACAAACTTTTAAGACCCTGCTTCGATTAAGACTGGAAGGCTAGGTCAATGGCATGTTTGTCCATGGTACAAGTCCAATGAGTCAAGTATGACAAATTCCTGGACCCTGTTATTTTATTAAAATTCTCCCAATTACGAAATTAACTTCTGATTAAAACGAAGAATCCCGTATTTACTTACGGTTCGTGTTGAATTCAATAAATCTACCGGAATCCCGTGCCAAGTAGCAGCTAAAGCTTTTCGTAAAGATCTGTAAAAGTAACTGCCTCGATTCTTTTTGCTGTTCAGTCCAACTTCTCTGAACGAACTTGTGCAAGTGAAACCTACTAAGTGGCAGGTCTCCGGAAATTGCGCAAATCTCTTTTGAACATTTAAACATATCGTACTCAATTATTACAACCTATTAGTCCACGATAAGTTATCAATTTATTATAGGATTGAATTTATTACAGCAGTATAGGTCCTGCTGAAACTGAAGATACAAAGCAAATCGCCGACAAAGATCTACTGTAAAAGTCGCACAACTCCAGCATAAAGTTAACAATTAAACTTGACAATGTTACAACTAGACTCAGGATCTTATTCATTTATGGTAAAAGTGGATAACTGCAATTTAGCACCGTTCCATTCCATTTTTACCGTAATTTTGAGCTGGAAAATTCAATGGAAATTCGAAAATAATTGGAACTCTAACAAACCAATACAATCAAAAAAATTGTAACTCATTGACAGGCTATGTTGATTAGAATGATGGTTACTTTGATCCATCAGTTTATCTAAAAGAAGATTGTGTCTTCATGACTTTAATAGTCCGAGTGGATTGTTACCTGTGAATTAATTACGCGAAACACGATGACTTTCGCATTTGTAGAAATATACGCCGTGGCAGAAGCTGCATTGTTGCGTAACATTATAACATGATTAATTCTCCGACTACTGCAGCGCGGAGTCCTGTGCCGGAGTCACACCGATATACTTCACTAATACGAACACGTTCTCGGTTCTTGAGATTCGCTCAAGTATATACCTAAAGTCTTATACCACAGGTATAAGAAGTATTATACTCAGTATTATATAACAGCATCGTGAATTATGAAAAAATAATATTTATTCAATATTTCTGTTACGCGTAGACTCGTTCGTTGATTGTACGGAGATAACAAAGAGATAACAGAGATATCAAACAAATAAATAAAAATATTCGATACTACCAGAAGCACGAAAGCTTTTCAATATAAAATATCAAAGTTATGGAGGTGCATCGATATTGATTATTATGCATCGATATGAAGTTGCACACGACCTCCCCTAGCAGAGTATCGTAAGAAACTGAGCTATCAGTAATCAACGTTTTGATCTGAGTGACAGAAAAAATGGCCACTTTCAGATAACAGGTACAGGGAGTGTCAAGTGTCTCCGCCGCGATGTCGATGAAAATGGTGGGTGGGGAGCATATGTCACTGTGTGCGGGTCAAAAATGACTCCGGCACAGCACTAGGAGAGTTAAAGCTCTGAACATATAAAACGGTCGCGAGACGCGGACGCAGCTCAGTGTTGTGAATCAATTGATGCGCACCATGGATCAATGGTCAGGAAAAGTGGCTCTGGTGACCGGCTCGAGTTCTGGAATCGGCGCCGAGATCTCTAGATCCCTGGTTAAACACGGTGTTAAGGTGGTTGGCCTCGCGAGAAGATCCGAGAAATTGGAAGAACTAGCCACAAAGTTGGGCAAACACATGTTCCATCCCATGCAATGCGACGTTAGCAAGGAGGATGACATTCTGAGAGCCTTCAAATGGACCGAACAGAATCTCGGCGGCATTGACATACTGGTGAACAATGCCGGGGTCGCTATTATGTCCATGGTCATCGGTAAGGTCGCCTTCCTCGGTCAATTCACCGTTTGAAATAGTAAAAGACCAATTTTCAATATATGTAACACAACAAGAGTCATAATTAGATTCAACAAACTAAAAATTGACTGCATCAATTGCAAAACTCAGTAATTGTAAATTTAAATTCAAAGTTTCTTTCTTTTCTTTCCTTAACCTCTTCCACTACGATTTATTTATTTTTATTTATTTTTCCTCGGTCTATTCACCGTTTGAAATAGTAAAAGACCAATTTTTAATATATGTAACACAACAAGAGTCATAATTAGATTCAACAAACTAAAAATTGACCGCATCAATTGCAAAATGCAGTACTTGTAAATTTAAATTCAAAGTTTCTTTCTTTTCTTTCCTTAACCTCTTCCACTACGATTTATTTATTTTTATTTATTTTTCCTCGGTCTATTCACCGTTTGAAATAGTAAAAGACCAATTTTCAATATATGTAACACAACAAGAGTCATAATTAGATTCAACAAACTAAAAATTGACCGCATCAATTGCAAAACGCAGTAGTTGTAAATTTAAATTCAAAGTTTCTTTCTTTTCTTTCCTTAACCTCTTCCACTACGATTTATTTATTTTTATTTATTTTTCCTCGGTCTATTCACCGTTTGAAATAGTAAAAGACCAATTTTTAATATATGTAACACAACAAGAGTCATAATTAGATTCAACAAACTAAAAATTGACCGCATCAATTGCAAAACGCAGTAGTTGTAAATTTAAATTCAAAGTTTCTTTCTTTTCTTTCCTTAACCTCTTCCACTACGATTTATTTATTTTTATTTATTTTTCCTCGGTCTATTCACCGTTTGAAATAGTAAAAGACCAATTTTCAATATATGTAACACAACAAGAGTCATAATTAGATTCAACAAACTAAAAATTGACCGCATCAATTGCAAAACGCAGTAGTTGTAAATTTAAATTCAAAGTTTCTTTCTTTTCTTTCCTTAACCTCTTCCACTACGATTTATTTATTTTTATTTATTTTTCCTCGGTCTATTCACCGTTTGAAATAGTAAAAGACCAATTTTCAATATATGTAACACAACAAGAGTCATAATTAGATTCAACAAACTAAAAATTGACTGCATCAATTGCAAAACGCAGTAGTTGTAAATTTAAATTCAAAGTTTCTTTCTTTTCTTTCCTTAACCTCTTCCACTACGATTTATTTATTTTTATTTATTTTTCCTCGGTCTATTCACCGTTTGAAATAGTAAAAGACCAATTTTTAATATATGTAACACAACGGGAGTCATAATTAGATTCAACAAACTAAAAATTGACCGCATCAATTGCAAAACGCAGTAGTTGTAAATTTAAATTCAAAGTTTCTTTCTTTTCTTTCCTTAACCTCTTCCACTGCGATTTATTTTATTTATTTATTTTTCCTAAGACTATTCACCGTTTGAAATAGTAAAAGACCAATTTTCAATATATGTAACACAACAAGAGTCATAATTAGATTCAACAAACTAAAAATTGACTGCATCAATTGCAAAACGCAGTAGTTGTAAATTTAAATTCAAAGTTTCTTTCTTTTCTTTCCTTAACCTCTTCCACTACGATTTATTTATTTTTATTTATTTTTCCTCGGTCTATTCACCGTTTGAAATAGTAAAAGACCAATTTTTAATATATGTAACACAACGGGAGTCATAATTAGATTCAACAAACTAAAAATTGACCGCATCAATTGCAAAACGCAGTAGTTGTAAATTTAAATTCAAAGTTTCTTTCTTTTCTTTCCTTAACCTCTTCCACTGCGATTTATTTTATTTATTTATTTTTCCTAAGACTATTCACCGTTTGAAATAGTAAAAGACCAATTTTCAATATATGTAACACAACAAGAGTCATAATTAGATTCAACAAACTAAAAATTGACTGCATCAATTGCAAAACGCAGTAGTTGTAAATTTAAATTCAAAGTTTCTTTCTTTTCTTTCCTTAACCTCTTCCACTACGATTTATTTATTTTTATTTATTTTTCCTCGGTCTATTCACCGTTTGAAATAGTAAAAGACCAATTTTTAATATATGTAACACAACAAGAGTCATAATTAGATTCAACAAACTAAAAATTGACCGCATCAATTGCAAAACGCAGTAGTTGTAAATTTAAATTCAAAGTTTCTTTCTTTTCTTTCCTTAACCTCTTCCACTACGATTTATTTATTTTTATTTATTTTTCCTCGGTCTATTCACCGTTTGAAATAGTAAAAGACCAATTTTTAATATATGTAACACAACAAGAGTCATAATTAGATTCAACAAACTAAAAATTGACCGCATCAATTGCAAAACGCAGTAGTTGTAAATTTAAATTCAAAGTTTCTTTCTTTTCTTTCCTTAACCTCTTCCACTACGATTTATTTATTTTTATTTATTTTTCCTCGGTCTATTCACCGTTTGAAATAGTAAAAGACCAATTTTCAATATATGTAACACAACAAGAGTCATAATTAGATTCAACAAACTAAAAATTGACCGCATCAATTGCAAAACGCAGTAGTTGTAAATTTAAATTCAAAGTTTCTTTCTTTTCTTTCCTTAATCTCTTCCACTACGATTTATTTATTTTTATTTTAGAACTCTTATGTCGTGCATAATTATATAAATTCTTATAATCTTTCCACCATTTCAAATTGCTTCAACTTGACGGTGTCGTAACATGCATAAAATCGGCAGGCTAGTGGTAATTCACAAGATAAAAGTATAGATATATATCTTTATATAAATTGTTTGTTGTTAATTCAAATGACCTTGACAAATGTAAGTACGACTTGACTGTCGGTTATCTCCCGTGTTCTTAAATTAATTTTCAAGATGCCTCATTGAAGATAAAAGTTCGACATTCGATAAGGTTAAAGTGAAATTGTTTAGGTTGTTTGCAAATAATAAAACCTGAGAATCACTAAAGTATCCACATGGTTTGATTATTGTGTTTGCATCTGAGATGAAACTGAAATATTGTTCTTTCTTTTGTTTTTTCTAATGTGCACTTTTATATAACGATTAAAGAATTTTAGCCTAATCAAAAAGTAGTTCAACTTGTACGTAATACTCGATAGAAGTAACTGATTATGGTAAACCACAATCATGCTAAACCGCATGTAGAACGCGAAAGATACAACGGAAACTGGTTTCTATTGCAATCCAATTGAGGTCCTAGGATAATTTATGAGTTACTCGAAATGTTTTATTTATAAAATTTTAACAGCAGTCATACGTCAGCTTGAAATGCTTTATCTTAGGAATGCTCGAATCATAAAAATTATAATGTATTACCAATGCTATAAATTATCAACTCTTTATTAAAGATTGTTAGATATAACAGTATTAACTATGGTCAAGTGTAGATTCTGTTGCAATCACCTTGAGCTGGAGTAATGCAAACTCATGGTGACGATAAACATTATCTTGACCGATGAGTTAACAGACTATGATTATAGTTCAGCCGTTAAATTTGCGTAATTTTGAGCCATATCTCAAATATAGGATACATAATCTCGAACATAATGACAACATTGCAGGTCTTTATAGGAAATAAAAATTGTCTGCGTCGACTGTACAAAAAAAAAAAAACGAACTAAATAGAAATAGATTGGCAATATTGTACAGACATTTTTTAATTACATTTCACTTGCAGATACGTCTACCGAAGTATACCGGAAGACGATAGATACTAACCTAATTGCACCAGCAATATGTGCGAGAGAATTCGCAAAATCGATTAAAAAGCGCAACGCGTGCGGTCACATAGTCAATATAAACAGGTGAGTTTCGTAAACTTGTGTATCTTGTAGAAATTGTTTAATCGAAAGAAAATATTCGCTCTTTATCTCGAAAGTCTCAAAGTCCACAACGGAACAGTACTTTTTCGCAAGAAATGAATACAATCAGTTATAAATAGATTGCTGAAGTTTATGCAAATGTATATTTTTCTAGGAAATAATTAAAAGAATGCGACCTGGACAGAAATTTGTTTTGTGATTAGAGTACTATAGAAATACATTTTTTATTTTACATTTTTTGCATAATGCATATGCTTTGTATATTTATGTTAATATTATATTGCATAAATTTGATATGCGGTTAGATATTTGTCGTGCATAAACTTGTGCTGTCTAGTTATAAATTAAAATTTCAGTACATTAACATAATTACGTATCTAATTTACAGTATAGCTGGACATTATCCTGAAACATTCACCGTTCCAATTGGACTGTACGGCGCTAGCAAAGCTGGTATGCTATCTTTGGGGGCAGAACTCCGTGTCGAAGCAATGTTGTCCAAACTCAAAATAAGAGTGACGGTAAAATTATATTATTGTTAAAACTTTACGAAACGATATTCCATTCTATTTGGATAAGTTTAAAGAATTGTTCCACGTAAAAGTCACTTTAAAAGATTGCAACGTTTCTAATGTTTTTATAAAACTTTTGGCATTCGTCTCGTTTTTCTAATTAACACTATGGCGTCCGGCCACACCACAGTGGTGTGCGTCGCAAACTATTGCTCGGCGGCCGGTAACACCACAGTGGTGACTTTCGCAAAGTATTGCCTGACGGCCGGCGACACCACAGTGGTGACCTTCGCCTACCGGCAGGTGGCACTGTAATGAAAATTACAGAAACCCTCACCCTCACCCTCATAAATTTAAAAATTCAATGTACTATAAGAATTTCGTTTTAAATAATTTTTACTAAATAACTCGGAGTTCAATTTACTATAAAAATTTCTTTTTAAATAATTTTTACTAAATAATTCATTAAAATTCAATTTACTATAAAAATTTCTTTTTAAACTCACCCTCATAAATTTAAAAATTCAATTTATTATAAAAATTTCTTTTTAAATAATTTTTACTAAATAATTCATTAAAATTCAATTTACTATAAAAATTTCTTTTTAAACTCACCCTCATAAATTTAAAAATTCAATTTATTATAAAAATTTCTTTTTAAATAATTTTTACTAAATAATTCATTAAAATTCAATTTACTATAAAAATTTCTTTTTAAACTCACCCTCATAAATTTAAAAATTCAATTTATTATAAAAATTTCTTTTTAAATAATTTTTACTAAATAATTCATTAAAATTCAATTTACTATAAAAATTTCTTTTTAAATTCATCCTCATAAATTTAAAAACAATTTACTATAAAAATTTCTAGGTACAGTATTTTTACCATAAAGCTGTACAGCTGTGGAATAAGTTACATACGTCAGCGAGTGTTTTTTTTTATGAGTATTTGTACACATTTATCATGGCAGACGAACGAGAAGATACTGTTATTTACGAAGAATGCGCGGACGACTTGTCCGACGTTCCAATTGACATTGCGGAAAAAAAAATTTACAAAAAAAAAAATTAAAAAAAAAATTAAAAAAAAAAATTAAATTAAAAAAAAATTAAATTTAAAAAAAAATTAAAAAAAAAATTTTTTATTTATTTACATATGTACATTTTCATAAAAATAGGTGAGACGGATTGAAAACTCGTGACCACTACCAATGAGATTAGAAAAACTTAAAAATCATCTCCCAATAACCTCAAAACCAGCCGGCGCCGAGCGAAGTAACAGAGGTAGTGGTGCCGGCGCGAAACGAACAAATCTTTACGAAACGTGCGGACGCCAAAGTGTTAAAATGACAAGGCCTCTCGAGCTTCGGGGCCCCCGACAGAATATTAGAGGTACCCATAAGTAATCAATTATTTGCAAAGAATTTGTTTTGCCTTTAATTCTGTACCGATTGTTGAAGTGGAAACACGTTATATATGATAAGTAGAAAACCTGAATTTACTACAAAGTTTGTTTTAGATTTCAAAATAATTGATTACTCATGGGTCCCCCTAATATACAGGGTGTCCCACATAAATGATAACACCTAAATATCTTTCGTATTTACAGTCCTATCAGAAAACTTCAGAGGACAAAGTGACGCTATTGCAGGGGGGCAATATAATGATGAAGAACAAAATTTTTTATGTCGTGTTTTTTAATGAAATTTCAAGGTCACCGATGTTTTTTTAAATGGAATAGTATATTTTTTTGCGATAGCATGATAGACAATAAAAAACTGAATTTAGTGGATACCAACTTTTTGACCTTGAAATGACCTTGAGCAAGAATAATCATGTTGAAGCGGATGAAATGTGGAAGTTTAAAACTTACGTGTTTCAGCAAAGATTGCGCGTTGTTTACGTCGGGTTGACCTTTACATATCCTCATAAACTTAAAAATTCAATTTACTATAAAAATTCTATTTAAACTCATTTTAATAAATTTTAAAATTCAATTTATTATAAAAATTTCTATATAAACTCATTTTAATAAATTTAAAAATTAAATTTATTATAAAAATTTCTATTTAAATTCATCCTCGTAAACATAAAAATTCAATTTACTATAAAAACAACTTCCACATTTCATCCGCTTCAACATGATTAGTCTTGCTCAAGGTCATTTCAAGGTCAAAAAGGTGTTTAAGACTCTTCGGATCGAGGCGTGAAATGACTCGATGGCCGATAGTCTTTGAAAAAAGGAGAGTGGAATCGGTAGGTCGAAGAAACGGTAAGAGTTCGCAACGAAGCAGCTTTCCGAATTTCGGTTAGTCACCAACTGATCGATCGACGTTTGATCGGCGCGCACGCGGTGCCTCCGTCCCCGCGTCCCCCGCGGTCCCTAAGCTGCTCGATCCACCCGGGGATCACGCGGAGTCGGCGGGGCGCGGTGTAGCAGACGGCGCGCAGGCGCCGTCGATCAGTCTGTTGTCTTTATTTTCGAAGTCGGTACATTTAAACGGTTCGCTCGAGCTATCGCTGTCGCGAATGAAATTACATTAATATACAGGGTGAGTCACCAAACGTTACCACCTAAAATATCTTTGTTGTTTCTAAAGATACGTAAAATATGGTAAGGACAAAGTTGAATGGTACAATGGGGCTGACACGATGCAAAAAAAAATTTTGTTTTTATGTCATTTTTTTGGAGATATCAAGGTCGCCTTGACTTTTTTAAATGGAACCACCCTTTTTTAAACACCTACAATGATAGTCCCTTTCATTAGGAATTCAGTGACTATAATTAGTCCAAGGTCATTCAAGGTCAAGGACAGAAAAAACGTATAAAACTAAAATATGGAAGCAGAATACCTGTATTTTATAAATGTTCGAAATGATGGCCGTCTGCGTCGATACATTGTTGTAAACGAGCTCTGAAGGAATGTTGAACTCTGATAAGTGTATCCGACGTGATATTCGTACATGCTGTGATGATACGCTGACGCATATCTTCAACTGTTGTTGGAGCATCCGTGTACACGGTCTCTTTTAGCAGACCCCATAAAAAGAAATCCAGTGGGTTTAAATCAGGCGAACGTGCTGGCCATGAAACTGTTCCGCCTCGGCCAATCCATCGGTTTGGATATCGAGAATCCAACGTTTCTCTTGCTACTCGTGCATAATGAGCAGGACAACCGTCATGTTGGTACCACATATCGTAGCGATTTTGTAAAGGGACATCTTCTAACAAAATTGGCAGATCTTCTTGCAAAAATTGAGCGTATTTCTGTCCCGTCATCATTCCGTTAACGAAATTTGGTCCAATTACTTTGTCGTTCAAAATACCACACCACACGTTTACGCTCCATTGTCTTTGATGATCAATTTCTCGCAGCCAGTGCAGATTATCCACAGACCAATAATGGGCGTTCCGTAGATTAATTGAGCCATGATTAGTAAATGTTGCTTCGTCCGTAAACAAGACATTAGAAAAAAATGAATGATTTTGAAGCAATCCCCATTGACAAAAATTAATTCTATTTTGAAAATCATTCCCGTGCAATTCTTGATGGAGCGATATGTGGAACGGATGAAATTTATGTCGGGCCAGAATTCGTATTACGCTACTTTGACTTATGCCTGCTTCCCGGGCAATTTTTCTCGTACTCACGTGAGGATTGACAGCTATAGCTGCTAAAATATTAATTTCATTGTCTTCATTAGTCGTGGGATTCTTCCGTTTGTACTGTCTTGCATGTACACTTCCAGTACTTCGAAACAACCTGTACGTATTAGTGAAAGTACGTCTAGAAGGAGTGTTTCGCTCGGGGTACCTTTCTTCATAAAGTAGTCGGGCCTGCACTGCATTTTTTCTACATTCACAGAAAATCGTAATCATATCACACTTTTCAGTCATCGAATATAACATAGCGAAATCGCGTTTGGAAACATACTGATAGTAAATAAGAATGCTGAATAACATTGAAGGACCTTAGTATGTTTACTTCAACTACGATAAACGTCTCAACAAGTATTTTGCTTCCATATTTTAGTTTTATACGTTTTTTCTGTCCTTGACCTTGAATCACCTTGGACTAATTATAATCACTAAATTCCTAATGAAAGGGACTATCATTGTAGGTGTATAAAAAAGGGTGGTTCCATTTAAAAAAGTCAAGGTGACCTTGATATCTCCAAAAAAATGACATAAAAACAAAATTTTTTTTTTTTTTGCATCGTGTCAGCCCCATTGTACCATTCAACTTTGTCCTTACCATATTTTACGTATCTTTAGAAACAACAAAGATATTTGAGGTGGTAACGTTTGGTGACTCACCCTGTATATATATATACAGAGCTCGACAATTTTGTCGAACAAAGGTGGTATCCACTAAATTCAGTTTTTTATTGTCTATCATGCTATCGTAAAAAAAATATACTATTCCATTTAAAAAAACATCGGTGACCTTGAAATTTCATTAAAAAACACGACATAAAAAATTTTTTTCTTCACCACTAAAATGGCCTCCTGCGATAGTGTCACTTTGTCCTCTGAAGTTTTCTGATACGACTGTAAATACGAAAGATATTTAGGTGTTATCATTTATGTGGGACACTCTGTATAGAGAAATTACAGTATACAGGGTGTTTGGTAACTGGTGGTACAAGTGAAAAGGGGGTGATTCTACATGAAAGAATAAGTCGAAAATATAGAATAAACATTTTTTCATCCGAAGTTTCGTTATCGAGAAAATCGAGTTTGAAATGCAGCATGCTATTCGATAGGAATTGTCTGACCCGTCTGATCATGACCAACCAAATCTACTTCCTGCATATACTGAAGCACACAAACCTGGCAGATCTTCAAAGTCGATTTTCTCGAAAACAAAGCCTCAAACGAAAAATGTTTATTCTATATTTTCGACTTTTTCTTTCATGTAAAATCACCCCCTTTTCGCTTGTACCACTAGTTACCAAACACCCTGTATAAATGGTGGGAATAGGCGGACCAAACGTCCTCTCGCTTCTGTGTCGCACCGCGGCTCACCTTCTCGTCTCACAACAGTACATAATTCTCTATCAAAGTATGTTTATGTTTTGCAGAGCATCAGTCCAGGAGCGGTACTTACAGACATGCTGAAAGAAGCGTTGAAGGTCGGCGACAAAATTGCAGACATGATGCCGGTACTGGCAGAAAAAGATATTGCTGATGCAGTGATCTATGCACTATCTGCACCCCAAGGTGCAGAGGTAAGATATGATAGTGTTTTTCAGTCGAACTAATCTCTTCTACAAATTAAAATTCCAGTATGTCTTTGTACACGCAACAATTGCTCTTTTTAGATTTACGAACTCACAATTATACCCCAAGCTGCGACAATTGGACTTGGATCGCTGACGCCTAGCTAGACACCAGTTTCGACATCGCAAGAAAACAAGTACGAATACACGCCGACTGCTTGTACCATAGATCAATATAAATAAATTATATTAGTAACAATTTTGCCGGCGAGTGGTGGCTCGTCCGGTGGTGTTGTGGGATGGTGATCGTGGAGGTTAAGCGACATTGGTTTGGGGCCCCGTCGAAAGATGGGTGAACGCATAGGTTAGGTGTGAACCTATAGCGAGAATTGTAACCCCGAGGGGAACAATAATAAAAGAATAGAATAGAATATTAATAACAATTTTAAGAACCTCTTAAAGCTCCGCGCGGTTCCGGTCACAGAGGCGCTTTAAACAATAACAACTTTTGTACCGGGACAGAATGGGATGTGTATCTTGGATGATTTCATAGAGAAAAGTGTACTGAAAATAATGCAGTTTGAAAACTTTGAAGATTCTCTTTAGTTTACTGGGCATTGTTGTTTCAATAAAATTTAAATATTAAATCTTAGTTCACAAGATGTTCACGACGTAATTCGGATCGTTGCCCGCCAACTTAATCTTGGGCAACTAGTTCAAAAAAGGGTTGGATTAACCGGATTAATATTGGAAGGAATCGCGTTTCGTCCCGGACTTGTCGGAGGACTCGTCAGTAAGGCTATTCCGACAAGTCTTGCCTTAGACGCACGAAGATCTGTGGTCGATCTGTATTATGTTCGCCTTGCCGATATGATTGCAAGGCGATTGGACGCCCGGTTGGATTGACTGATTAGTGTCACTTGCACGCAAACTCGACTTCCAGACTCAACGCGAGAATGTTACGTACGGTTGAGACCTGATTAGTGTTGCTAGTTCGTATTGTCGTCTAGAACTGTTCGCAAACTCGACTTCCAGACTCAACGCGAGAATGTTACGTTCGAATGAGACCTGATTAGTGTTGCTAGTTCGTAAGACCGTATAGAACTGCTCGTGAACTCGACTTTCAGAATCAACTCGAGGTCTTAGGCTCCTCGTGGATGAGAGGTTGGCCTTAGGTAAAGGAGAGATATGTATCGTTTGTTGTAATGAGGGAGGAAGCTGTCCGGATTGGTCTATGGAAACTTGCATTTTCCAATCAGAATGCCCTTAACCCTTATGTGGGCAACCAAACTTTTCACGGTTGTTGGGCAACCGGGGTACCCGGGTACCCCGAGCGTTCGGTGCCGATATATAAAAAATAAAGTGACAATTTTACTTTCAGGCTTTCCCATAACTTTTAGTTTTTTTGTCTATGGTATACTAAGTATTGTTTTAAACAGTTTAAGTGAAGCAACTGCTTCAAAAAATAGTATAACTCAACGCTAAGATCAAACTGTTATGCTATTCGTATGTGGACGTACCGTATTTGACTCTTCGACTTACACAACAGTACAACAGTATTCAACTTTATTTGGTCACAACCAAAATGTTACAATATATTCGTATGTGCCAAAAAAAAAAAAAGAAAAGTTTGTTGTATTACTATCCACAATGCACAATGATAATGTTGTTTCTGGGCCAAAGAGGAAACCAGAAATAGTCCACTTCTATAAGAAAACAAAATCTGGTGTCGACATGATGGATCAAATTTTGAGACGATACAGTATACAAAGACGTACTAACAGATTGCCATTAGCATTTTTTTTTTACATAATTGACATTGCTGCTCTTGCCTCATACATCATATATATTTCTAATAACGATATGTTGCCTAACAAATCCAATAATCGGCGAATATTTTTACGCGAAGTGAGAGAGGAACTTTGTCTTCCAATAATTAGAAGTCGATCAACCAATGTGTTCAAGTGATGAGACATTTCTCTTGTAAATTAGCAATAGAAAGCATGCTGCATAAGTCACCAACAATGACCGACGTTCCTTCAACTTCAGGCACTGTACAACAACGAGATAAAACTGGACGAAAAAGAGTTGTAGGCTCATGTTATATATACCAAGCTGACCCTGATAGAAAACGTAGAAAGACACGAAAATATTGTCAAAACTGTATAAAACCAGTTTTCCGACGAACACGCAAATGACAGTTGCGTGTTGCGTTCCGTTTTCTGACAGTTTGTAAAAATTGTCCTATTATTGGTTAATAATAGTAACTATACTAATAATAAAATAATACCAATTGAAAAAATTTGTGTGTTGTATGATTGTGTTGTAAAACTTCCCTTCATAAGCATCCAACTACAACTTCCTATGTATGGGTACCCGGGTACCCGGTTACCCAACAACCGTATAAATAAGATTGAAGCCTTATTATTTAATACGTTTTGCATCAATTTTAATTCTGTAACCATAAATCGACAGAGAACCTTCTAAATAATGGGGATCCAGGGCGGTTTTGCGATATCTTCATAAAAACATAACAAATTATTACAGCAAACATAGAAAGGGGTACCCGGGTACCCGGTTGCCCACATAAGGGTTAATTGTTCACACCCTTTCCATAGGCTCTACAGGAGGCCTGGTTGGAAGGAAGAGTGGGGCAATGTTTGATTTGGGGAAAACGAAACGTTTCGGTAATTTGAGACTGTCGAAAAGTCTCTTGTCGTAGACCCTTGAACTGTGTCGTAAAACATTGAATTTATGGCGTGACCGTACTTATTGACCGCGAGCGAAGGATATACATCCTTTGACCGTACTTAAAGAACGCAGAGGTTCTTCAGACCCATGCCTTGTGAATGTATACATCTAGGTCGGACCGATGGTGAACATCTTCGACGTTATAAGAGGTTTGAAGTTGCTATTTAGTTACATTTAGATAACTACGGAGGAAAGCAAGCTTAATCCTTGAACCGGTCTCCAAGTCACGAATGTTTATAATGAGAAATAGACGAATAAGGACTCTCTGTAAAACCCATCGTTTATTAATATTGTGAGAAAACGATTCACGTTTAGGACGACAGTTCTTTGCGACGGAACACAAGATATACTCTCGATATAGACGAATATTATTCGTTTGAAACAAAAATGGACAGAATATTAAATAGACTCTCCAGGATATCAATAAGAAATGAGGTAATTTTTTCGGTGAAAAATAGAATGCATAAAGTGTTGATTTTCAAATGCTTGTTCTAATCGCTATTTTTAATAAATCCCGTTAATTTCACCGTTTTCGAATGTCTTGGACATTTAAGAAGCAATATACAGTGAGCAACGAAAGTATTCGAACGGGATGACAGAAAATGATTAATAATGAGAATAGCGTACAATGAACTCATAGTAGCGTACATACAAGTACTAAATGTGTATAAAGTTTTAGAAAAATCCAACAACATGTAAACAAACTAGATAACAATTATTATGACTACGTACACATATCACGTAACGAAAGTATTCAAACGCTATATTACAATGTCCCTATTCAGTAAACATACAGGTACATAAACATCTAAATGTAAACAAACAGTCTTTAGTGTGCCTCTAGCAGTGCTAGAGAACAGATAGAATCGCAAAATTCAACATTTATTTATCATTTAAAATAATGAGTGGAAAAAAATCAGAAACTATCAAATCTGAAAGAGAAATAATTGTTAAACTGCACGGAGAAGGGAAATCATATAAAGAAATCGGTGCTATTGTAGGAAGAAGTAAATCTACAGTTTGTTATATAATAAAAAAAATTAATATGGATGGAAATATTGCAAATAAAGTAAGATCTGGACGTCCAAAAAAATTAACGCCACGAGAAGAAAAGGCAGTTCTTCGTGAAGTGAAGAAAAATCCTTTTATATCTGCACCAAAATTGGCAGCAGTCGTTACTAGAAACTTTAATAAAGAAGTTCACGCCCAATTGTGTCGAAGAATATTATGGAACAACAATATTCATGGCAGAGTTCCACGAAAGAAGCCGTACATCAGTAAGAAGAACAAGCAACTTCGATTAAATTTTGCTAAAGCATTTATTAATAAGGATACCCCAATTTCTGGAATACAGTTATCTTTTCGGATGAAAGTAAATTTAATTTGTTCGGAAGCGATGGACGGCAAAATGTATGGAGGAAACCAAATACAGAGAGTTGGAATTAAAAAATCTGAGGTCTACAGTGAAACATGGGGAGGCTCGGTAATGGTATGGGGATGCATGTCCGCTAATGGACCTGGTAATCTTGTGTTTATTGACGGAACAATGGACAAGATAAAATATTTAAACATTTTGAAGGAAAATTTAATCAATAGTGCGGAAAAGTTAGGTGTACCCGGAGATTTCTATTTCCAGCAAGACCGTGATTCTAAACACACAGCCAAAATTGTACAGGAATGACTACTATTTTATATTGCCCATATATTACCGAGCCCCCCACAAAGTCCAGACCTAAACCCCATAGAACATTTATGGGAAGAACTCGACAGAAGGCTTAGAACAAGCATAATAACGTCGAAAGATACGCTGAAACAAAACATCATGGATGCATGGAATTCCATAACATCAGATGTCACAAAAAAATTAGTTCATAGTATGGAAAATCGCCTTCGAGCAGTAATAAAATCCAAAGGTGGTCGAACAAAATATTAAAATGCTATAAAACTGTCATACAACAGTTCGTTCGAATACTTTTGTTACGTGTTATGTGTACTTAGTCATAATAATTGTTATCTAGTTTGTTTACATGTTGTTGGATTTTTCTAAAACTTTATACACATTTAGTACTTGTATGTACTAAATACATATGAATCCATTTTGTTTCAATAAATTACAGTTCATTGTACGCTATTCTCATGATTAATCATTTTCTGTCATCCCGTTCGAATACTTTCGTTGCTCACTGTACATTCGACAAGCATCGGTACGACCAGGTTGCTATCAAATGAACAGCTTTAAAATTCTAGTTTTAAAATTAAAATACGACGTCAAGGAGCACCGCTATGCGCAATAGTTTAGACCTTGGATCGCAACGCAACATAGTAGCATGGAAATGCGCATCAGTATAAAGTGGCAATAGGATTCGTAATGACGTTAGTTCAACAGTAACGTTCAAAATGGAACAGTGGGCTGGCAAAGTGGCGATCGTGACCGGTGCCAGCAGTGGCATCGGTAGCGACGTTGTCAAATCCCTTGTGAATCATGCTGTCAAGGTGGTGGGACTTGCAAGAAGGATCGACAGGCTGGAAGAATTGGCCAAACAACTCGGCAAAGACAAATTCTACCCTGTGCAATGCGACCTCGTGAAAGAGGATGACATTTTCAGAGCCTTCAATTGGGTCGAACAGAATTTGGGAGGCGCCAACATCCTTGTAAACAATGCTGGGATCCTCGCCGGGATTCCGATAATTGGTGAGGATTATCATTAGTAAACTACAGATTTTTATGCAAAATAAGAATTTTCTAAGTTAACTGTAAGGAACAGAAACGTAATGAAAATGTACTTTTTCTTGTAACAACTGTAACAAACCAAAAACGGTGCAATAGCGCTCTTAAACTCTTCTAATGTCGTCACAGTTTTCTATTTTACTGGCTCAGCTTTCTCATAACTGCTTAAAATCCATCTTCTAATTAGTTTCATGTAATGCCACAGTGTGACAAAAGTATGATGCAAAACTAAATTTCGTTACTGGATTTTGATTCGAATTTGATACAATATTGTTAGTATTTACAATAAGATCTTTTGGATGGTCGCCATTTGTTTCAATTATGTTCGTCCATCGTTAGATAGTACAAGCTGACACTGGATCCGAGACGTTCAATGTCAAATCGCAGAAAATTTTTTGCTGCACTTTTTTGCTGAAAAATGAATACGCAAATCAGTCTTTGGATGCATAATACTCAGATTTTGTGTTCACAATTTGTTCAAAGTTTTGTCAGATGAGTGATAAAGTGTACATATTTCTGTGACAGAAAGCCCTACCGAACAGTACCGAAAAGTGATCGACACTAATTTAATTGCTCCCGCGATCTGTGCACGAGAGTTCGCAAAATCGATCAAGAAGCGCAAAACACGTGGTCACATAATCAACATAAATAGGTATGAAAACTGTTTTAATGTCGGTTTCGGTTCTTAAAACAATTATCGGAATTTCCAGTTCCAAAGACTTGTTTTTATCTTGTGCATCAGTTCATATCGTTATCGAATCGATTTTCGCATCAAAATTTTCATAATTTATATGCGTTGCTTTTTAAACAAAACTGTCCATATTTTGTAGAGTTATTTTACTTCGATACACTATAGATTTACTAACTGCAGGAAGGTCCGCGGTCTAGTGACTTTATCATTGCAAATATCGATAAAATCTTCTTTCCTTCAAAAGTTTCAGTGTAAATAAATAAAAAAAAAAAAAAATTGCTTGCTATGATTTCAAAGCAAACAGCTGTAGATAGCAAAAGTTTTATAAATTAATGTTGCTTCGTGAGCATAGAATAGAATGCAAATTAGTAGTAAATTGACTCTATTTACAGCATAGCTGGACATTATGCGGAAGCTATTCAAATGCCACTCGGCATGTACAGTGCCAGTAAATACGGACTGACTGCTTTGACAACGGAGCTTCGCCATGAGTTTATTATTGCCAAACTCGACATCAGAGTTACGGTAAGACTCAAACGATAAAGCAAATAGAATAATGTCCAAGTGTTAAATCGGTTTATCTGTTGACAGAGCATCAGCCCTGGAGCCGTGCTCACAGACTTACTTACAAATGCCATGAGGTGGTCTGAGGAAGCTGCGCAAAAAGCGAATACATTGCGCAACGTACACATTGCCGATGCAGTGATTTATGCTTTGAGCACACCAATAGGTGCAGAGGTACTGAACTCTTTTTCTATTAATTAATTATGCGCCTACTAACTTTTGACGATTTGGTCAAAATTATTTTTCTCGTTTAATTGATTCAAAACATGCCTACTTATTTATTTATGGTGTTTTAACATAGTGGGAACAGTTTTAGACATTCAAAAAACAGGTAAAAGCAGCTAATAAAATAAAAAAATACTTCAAAGCTACGAAAAATTATGAAAAACTATTTAACTTGTGTATACACTAACTATTAAAGAAATACTACTTTAAGTGTAACTATGGAAAATTATTAGTTATGCCCCAACGTTCTTATCTGTTAAAACGCTTGAAATTGCGCTAACTTTTGAACGATTGAACTCCGCGCTTTAAAACATGCATTTCTGGAATTTTCTCGCAAAAATCTACAGGATTGTATAAAAAAAAGTAATATGTATCGGAAGGGTTAATATCAATTTCTATACAATTTCGAACAGAGTGGTTACTAACGAGAGTCTTTTTCAGGTTTACGAGCTCACAATTATACCTCAAAATGCGCCAATCGAGATTCCAATTGTAGATTAACAGACTTTATTTTTGATCAAGGACCAAACTACAGAAGTTTAGAAGTAGATTGAATTGTCAATGAAAAAATAACAAAAATTGTAAAACAAGTGTACGTCAATCTCTGCGTGTAATATTGTAATAGCTAAAATTAACAAAATACAGAGAACATGTAAATTATTCAGTGTTTAGTCCAATCTATTCTGATTCTTTGGAATATCAGGTGTTGTATGTTGTGTATAGAATGTATAGAAACGATAAATAATTAACATTGCCAATTATTTTATTGAGAATAAAGTAAGAAATATTTACAGAACATGTTGGTCGCATATTCGCAATTTCTCAAATTCATTCGAACGTGTTCGACTTCGCTTTGTCTCGATCTTATCGTTCTTAGCTTTGTCTCGCGACGAAGAGAATAGGTAACGCCTCTTCTTCTCTTGTTCAAGTTTACACCTACTTTTGATATTCGTAGCTATACATGTCTAGCTGCATTCTGAACGGGTTGTACAATGAATGCATAACTGTCGTGTAACAATTACAAAACTAGGCGTCAAACGACTTGAAAAAACGTGAAAATTATGTAATTGTTACACCAGGCTCCTTTTTGGAACTAATGTCGTCACATTTTTTCAAGGTAGGGATGTATTTGTCACTTGATACGTCACTGTCGCGCGCCTCTGTGACGTACGCAACGTGCACTTGTGTTCGCCGGGTTGCCGCATTTTAGGCGGTCACTTTAATTAGGTTAATAAATAAGAAATGAAGCTGAAGTCGCAATTTTTTATTCTTTATTTCTGTCTTATATTGTTATGGAAAATCAATCCTTAAATTTTCTCCCACATGTAGTCGAACACCTTGTATATATATATTTCACAATTTTTTACCAAATATTACTTGAATATCAAATAATAAGATATCCACAATGTATTTTTAAGAAAACAATTTTATATACTGGGTGTCCCAGTGTTGATGGTACAACCGAGAAGGGGGTGATTTTGCGTGAAAAAATAAGTCAAAAATACGGAATACATTTTTTTCGTTTGAGGCTTCGTTTTCGAGAAAATCGAGATTGAAAATCCGTCGAGTTTGCATGATTCAGTATATACAGAAAGTAGAATTGATTGGTCATAGTCAGACGCGACTCCTTGATCTAAGCTCAATCCTCGGGTCCCTGCTGTGACATAGATCGTGTAGGGCTACTATTTTCTTGCCACTTCATTTTCTCAAAATGAAATTTTCAAATGAAATGCTAATTTGCAAATTAATTTCTTTAGAACGTTTCTCCGAGAGTTTAGTTTATAAGAGTAAAAATTTGCAGGAGACCATGACTTGACAATCGTGGAACTTCGGTCGCCATGACTGTCAAGAATTCTACCGTAAGTTGTTACACAGCATGATGCAAAAGCGCTACACATCTGCTCTAAAGAAAGCGTTTATCTTATCTCACCATCTCCAATCCTTGAATGGCGACAGAAGTTCTACGTACGTGTTTCACTTCGATGGAAACATTGAACGAACACGTTTGTGTGTGTACAACGAACATCGTGTTCTTTACTGCGAAGTTAGTTTGTCCATTAAAAAAATATATATCTTATTATTCAAGATTACCATTATAATTAATTGTAATAATGTAATTATAATTACAATTGTACGAGCAGAAAACAATTTATAATGCTGATTTAAAAATGGGAAGTACATGAATCAGTAAATGTGTTCAATTGCAATGAATTTCCACTAAAGATTATTTGCATTTCATCATTGTACACTATATTTATCCTGCATGTAGTTGATTCTGCTTGTCATTCTGTGCACTATCATTGAACAAATTCAATGTTTTTATCGATTCCACACGATAAACGCAACTCGCATAACAATTTTCTAACCTGATAATATTGCGGAAGAAGTTAAAAGTGTTTTTCCTACTTGAACTTCTGGTAGCAAGTATCTCATAAATCTTTTTCTGCTAAAAGAATTGACTTTTTTACAAGCATCATGAAATAGCATTTCTTGGATACACAAAGTTGAAAAGAATTATTCACACTACTGTTATATTAACTGCCACTGTTATACTAAGCCAGTATAATTTACTACTATTGTTATATTAAAACAGCTCTGCCAAAATCACTTTTTTTATCAAGGGACACAAAATTTCCTTGACAGATTAGCATTTGCATGTGCACTGTCATAAAATCTATAAAATAATAAGAAGAATTCAGTGTAGCAAGATTCTCATTTAGCAATTGACCATTTACTTAAACATTTAATAAAGGACGAGGCAAAAGTTCCAGAAATAAGTGTTTTGTAATTAATATATAGACTGCGAATTTTTATGCAAAATTAAAATATTCATATTAAGAGCCGGTGGCTCGTCCGGTGGTGTTGTGGGATGGTGATCGTGGAGGTTAAGCGACGTTGGTTTTTGGGGCCCGTCGAAAGATGGGTGAACGCATACCCAGATAGCACAGAGACGTCTTAAAGACGTCTGTCGAAGACGTTCAGACGTCTATTAGAACGTCTGAAAAAACTGTACGTCTTTAAGACGTCCGTTCGACGTCTTTAAGACGTCTCGAAACAGACGTATTCAAGACGTCCCGAAACAGACCCCTAGTAGCACAAAAATATTAGATAGATATGTTTGTCAAATATTGGAAAAATATTTTTTAAGCCACATTTTTTCTTGTGAGAAAAATATTGAATTTGAATATTGTATACATGTACAAGAAATATAAATTGAATGTTTGATGTAACAAAAAAATTAAATTAAAAAAAATAAATTAAAAGAATGTTTTTCAGCATATCCGCGCACATTAACATTTTATGCTTTATTTATTTATTTATTTATAAATTAAAAAAATTAATTAAAAGAATGTTTTTCAGCATATCCGCGAACATTAACATTTTATGCTTTATTTATTTATTTAATTAATTTATTTATTTATTTATTTATAAATAAAAAAATAAATTAAAAGAATGTTTTTCAGCATATCCGCGAACATTAATATTTTATGCTTTATTTATTTATTTAACTTATTTATTTATTTATCTATTTATTTTGATATATTATTTTGGATTTTGGATTTGTGATATATAATGTATAGTTTTATTATTAAACAATATTTATTGCTAAATTCTATTGCGAATATATATGTAATATATTATAATAGTACTAAATTAACAATTTAGTTATTTAACTTTCCTAAATAAATAAACGTCTATTCGAAGGATGGAAAACTGCGTTATATTGTGTTGCGTGTGTACAGTTTGTAAAGCTTTTCTCTAGCAGTTTAGAATGACTGAAACGTCAAGAAATGAAACGTCTTAAAGACGACTCGTAAAAGACGTCTTAAAGACGTCTGAAATGAGACGTAAAAACGACGTCTTTTACGAGACGTCTTTAAGACGTCTTAAAGACGTCTTTTTAGGACGTAAGACGTTCAGACCAAAAATGGACGTAAAACAGACGTCTTTAAGACGTCGAGTGCTATCTGGGTAGGTTAGGTGTGTGAACCTATAGCGAGGATTGTAACCCTGAGGGGAACAATAATAAAAGAAGATTGATGCATTGTTTCCACGCAACATCATCTTCAGCGATGAAGCTCACTTCACATTGAATGGACACGTCAAATATGCGAAAATGTCATCGAAAATTTTGATTTTCGAATTGATGTCTGTAAACGTGGTCGTGATGGTCATTTGGCAGATATCGTTCTTCACACATAATTGGCATAGATAATACCTGACAATTAAATAAAAAAACCAATAAAATTAAAAAGAGTATGTTTTTCGTTTCAAAAAAACTTCCTATAGTCTATTTTGGATAACCCATTACAAATGGAAAAATCCATCTAATTATAATCTAACATTGAAATCAATTACACGCGTTCACAGGCGAGAATGACACGATCTGATCGTGCGTGCACGCTTCGAACGCAAGCATCTCGTTCGCTTTCTCCAAACCGATAAGATAAGAACGCCGGTACCTCCCCATCCGCCGAGACATGGGAAAGAACCCCCACTCTCGCCCAAAAACCATGTATATAAGCACCCTCAAATAAAGCAATAGTCAGTTGTCACACTAAAAATCTATAGAACGCACCAAGTCTATCCTGAACCCTCCAAGAATAAGATACGTCTTATTCTTATTAACTCCGAAGTCTTAGTAGTGCTCGCGTTACCACCGCGCACCGTGACAACAGTCGGCAACACGGTATCGTTCACTATGGATCGTTGGGCTGGCAAGGTTGCAGTGGTGACGGGCGCGAGTGCAGGCATCGGTGCCGCGATCTCGAAAGATCTTGTCAAAAACTCCGTCAAAGTGGTCGGGCTCGCGAGAAGGAAGGAGAAGCTTCAGGAACTGTCCCCGGCGTGCTAGGCAAGGATAAATTTTTCCCGTTCGTATGTGACCTCACCAACGAAGACGACATCGTCAAAGCCTTCAAATGGGTTCAGGAGAAGTTCGGCGGAGCGGACATTCTGATCAACAATGCCGGTGTCAGCGATCTATTGCCGATCATTGGTAAAGCGATCACCGTCCGCGTCTTCACGCAAAATAAAAAATTGTCTACACCCATTGCAACTTTTTTCATCCGTCTATCGTTTTAACCCTTTGCGCTCGGCGCTATTTTCATTCTAAAATAACTAAATTTTTCTTCCGTCTTAGAGTATTATCATTTTATTCGTACGAAACTGATCCGATTTCACACATATAATATTTTTAAATGTTTAGCAATGTACTAAATACAAATTTTGTAATGTAACACGTATTTTTTGTAATCTCTTTGAAATAATGACACAACAGAGTCACCACTCGAGTGCAAATGGTTAAATTGCATAAATCCTGTAACTGCATCGAGTTTTGTTAAATTTCGTAATTTTTTGATAACCCTCACAGGATGATTTTATTTGTTTGAATTGCTCGATTGAAACTTCGTCATTTATTTCGAAATTATTCTGTCTGTGGTTTCTTCAGAAAAAAATGAGTAGATTAGATTCAAAATAGTGAAAGTATTCCGACAATTTAGAAATACCGTTGTATTATTTACGACTTGCAACGAATGCGAACCATTTTTATTTCACATAAAAAGTTTGCCGTCTTATTCTACCAAAATTCGGTCGTTTAATACTGAACAGGATCTGTACTTATACAGATCTGTACTTATACCGTTCTTAAACGGTACCGGTTCGACGACACGTGTGCTTTCATGGAAGTTATTTTTCTCACGGTCAGCGACCGCTACAAGATGACCTTCATTTTAACTCGCCGTTCAAACTTGCGAATTTCTCGTTGCCGCTATACTCTTCCTGCTGCGAATAATAAAGTTTCACGAACAATACAGCCGAATCTGTTTTTATGCTGTAGGGGCCACATAAAAGAAACCGCACAAACAAAAAATATTCAGAAACTTCATAGATAGCTATAAGAAATAATTTTTCACAACATATGAAAGAAAATTTTTTTGTGCGGTGGAGAGTGACCGCATAAAAAAAGTCTCACTTAGAAAATATGTCAAAGATTTACGAAATAGCGAGAAAATGCTTTCCAAATAAAATAAATAAATAAATTACACATGGAAACATTTTTATAAATTTTCGAAATGCACATAAGAAAAGGACCGCACAAAAACAGATTTGACTGTACATCATAAAATGTCGTGTCTTCCCTTTCTCGAAATCCACGAAACAAATATTCGTTAGACAATTTTCATTTGTTATTATTTCATCAAGGACCGCGGTTATGAAATTAATATTTTGCCGCAGAATCGAACCTGGACGACTACCGCAAAATATTGGACACCAATGTTATAGCTCCTGCGCTCTGCGCACGAGAATTTGTTAGCTCGGCCAAGAAGCGAAATATAGCTGCACACATAATTAACATTAGCAGGTAGGTAGGAATGTATGCAAAAAATCAAATTGTCATTATCAAAATCAGATTGTTTGATTTTCACATCGAAATAATTTATTTAAAAGCGAACTTGGAACATCATTAACACGTTGACTGCCAGTAATTCTTGATTAGAATGTTTCATAACGTTTGCATTCCAAAAACTTACTTTTAGCATAGCGGGGCATAATGCAGAGATAATATCAGTCCCGATCGGTATGTACGCTGCTAGCAAATATGCCCTAACCGCTTTGGCTGTTGAACTTCGCCACGAGCTCAGTGCAACGGACATCAAAGTTACGGTAAGACTTATCCTTGTTCAATAATTCGTCTCTTTTGGCAAATTTGTCTGACTGTTCGTTTTATTTCCTAAAAACAAATAAACAGTTTATCCGAATCCTTTCATTATTGCATTAATTTCGATTTTGGTATTTCTAACCTTCTGTTTGGACTGTACATATAACTCTCCGAAGTTAAAGTGGGACTTCCGGTAGCGGCGCGCCGCTGCGTTTTGCGACTACTATACTTCATTTGCCATGACGAGCAAACACGCTCCGAATTGCATCGTGTTTGGTCTCGTTTTAATCAGAAAAATGCCACAAATATGCTCACAAAATTTTTATAAAGAAATAATGGCGAACAAGAAATTTTGATTAGTTGTTGAATCAGTTTTTGTCTCATTTTACATTTCTCAACGATCGGGACATTACTGTCACATTTGTTTCTGTGTTTAAACAGAATATTAGCCCTGGAGCAGTGGGGACGGACATGTTGAGAAATTTTGTTAAGGATCCTAACATTTATGAGAAAATACCAACATTAACTGATCATGATGTCTCTAGTGCAGTGATGTACGCGTTAGGAACGCCGCAGAATGTAGAGGTACGAGTAAACACTTACGCCCATACACACACACACACCTGTCGTTTATGAACACGGAATAGTAACACAAATAGTAGCGCAACATTGGTTTTCGTGCAATGTCATCCGAGATAATGAACGATTCGATGCTGTAATGGTTGTTTCCGAGATGAAAACGGCGAGATTAGAGTCTCTAGTTTCGCTAGACGTTCTAATTACGATCCAAACATAAACTTAAATGATACGAACTGTATTCTTTGCAGATTCGCGATCTTATAATGGCGACACGGGACAAAATGGGCGCGCTGAATGAACAATTTGTACGTACAACAAACCTACGAAACTAACAAAGCCTCGTGAAACGCTGATTTAACAATGGTTGTCTTACTTTCAGATGCCTACGATCAAACCAAATAGTTCATAAGAAGAAAAGGAATTATACAAAGCTTAAAATAAGTACAAATATGTTTCATATGTATGAAACATATATTCATATATATGAAACATTTTTAAAGGAATTATACAAAGCTTAAACTAAGTACAAAAATGTTTCATATATATATATTTTGTAACGGAACTTTACGCTTGAAATATAAACAGTCAACAAACTGTTATGCAAAATACAAGTGTCATTATTTCCGCTCGTTATTCGCGAATCCCACGGTATAGTTATCGCGCACAATTATCGGGCAACAAGTGTTTTCTTGTATTAGCATGAAACAAATTGTCGATTAGTTTCATGTCAACCGGAACAACAAGAATGCGAGCAATTGTTTTAGACGGCCTCGAGTACGGTATGATTATCGCTGCAAATGGCTGATAAATGCGCCGCAACTCGAACACGCAAGTCATCGGATGTAGGCGATCCGATGATTTCATCTGCATGCTGAGAGTTGTTAGGAGAGTTGTTGTTAAATATAGTTCCGTCGCGTTGACGGAATAATCGCTTATGCGAGATTGATTAGGTGACTCAGTCCGGAAAGTCAAGGCCGCGAAGAATCTGCTTGTGTTTTTGTTGACGCGAACGAACTCAGTCCCTCCTCCCCCCCGCCCACTCTATGAATTCGGAATTCGCGGACGAAATTATTTATTATTTCCCTGAAATCCAAATGAAAATAACGTTTTATTTATTTTATTGAATAAGACATTACTAGACATCGGATCTTTATGCATTTATGGCTTATGAAAATGTTAAAAAAATGCTATAATATAAAATTCGAGAGAATTTAACACGATTTTTATTTGCTTTGGATCTACAAAGGCTGTCCCCATTAAAAATAAAATTTTATTTCATTCCACTTTCTTAAAATTTTTCTATAAAAATTGGAAATTGCATAAACATCCGATGTCTAGACATTACACATAAATTATTTGTGGAATTAATGAAATAATTTCTTAACTTAAATAAGAAATTTAATTATCATTTGCAAAAGACTGCGATTTGTTGGTTATTGTTTAAAACAAAATTTACCAAACTCTTGTGCAAACTACGCGGCGTTCTCGTGACTATGGCATTTCATAATCGAACGGAGACTGGACATAGCCGCACGGATCCGACACGCACGTGTTTTTTAATTTGCGACAAGTGTGTTATTGGAAAAGTATGTTTTTAAATAAACAGAAAAATAGCAGCGTCACTGTGGTCAGTGACGTACCATAATACTCGTTGCAACCTAAGCGTTTGTCCTACAATTGTGTAGAATTGGAAACACTTCAGATAAGTTGGACATTAATGAAAAATTTTGAATCTCGGTTTTTTCGTTAACTTTTTCCGGTTTCTCGATTCATTATTTTTCAAATATTACTTTCTATGAAACTATTTACTTGTAAGTGCAATATCTTAAAATTTCTTTAGTCAAGCCTTGACAATTTGTCAAAAATATAATTTAAAACATTGTCAAATAAGAATGAAACAAAAACGATTTTTCAAAGATATCGCATGTAGTTTCTGCGAACCGGAAAATTGAATGTTGATTATTGAAGCTTATACTATACGCTCCGGCGATAGTGACCAGGAAAATTGAGCGTACATATACGGCAATGATGCAAATGGGTTAAGAAGCAGAGAAGCTCTTCGGGGGAGACACCCGATATATTCGTATCTGTTCTATTCCTCAAGCCGATCGGGGTCATCTTAACGTATTCACGGGACAAGATCGAAGGAAGAAGCGGGAACGAGGACCATTTTAACAGAACATCGAATTGCTTTGTAACTCGTCGACCAGCAAAAGTTTAATTGGTTTAAGGTCCGTAAGCGGAAGGCTGGATCGCGATTAAAGGACGTCTATTTGTCACGTGTAATTGAACACGGAGTACGGAGGTTCCGTTGTTGTCTGCGAATTAGTTCCACATCGATTCTTCATATCTTTGTTATAGATTTTTGTATGAGCGCGCGAAAGAGGGACCAATAACAGACGCGAGCAGGTGTGATTGGCAGAACGAGCGAGAGTGCGAATTAAGACGGAGCAATCTTTCGGTGATACGCAATAAAGCAATTATTTCTGGTCCACTCCAAGGGTGCCCTGTGAATTATTTTCCTTCTAACAAAATCAGAAGTGGGATCACTCTCACGGTGCCGACCAAATCGCGCGAAATAAAAGTTCGCGAAAACGAGCGAAGATTTCCGGGACGAACACGTGGCCGCGAAGGAGATACCTCGTTGTATCTACGTGTGGTGGAAAACGTGCACGGTGAACAAGGTCCGATCGAAGTTTCCAGGAGCTCCAAAGGGGTGCAACGGGTTAACAGCTAAAAAGGGAATGGCGTACGCCCAAGAGTGCACTACGGGCACGGAGGAACGAGGGACGGGCGGTTGGTCTTACCGTGGCGTAGACCGCGTGCTGCCGGAATTCGACCCCGTTAGCGGACGGTTGACCATTGGAGAATGGATAGAGAAAATGGAGGAGTACGGGGACCTGTACGAGTGGGACCACATCGCGATGCGCCACCACGCTCTCTCGAAACTCGCGGGGGTGGCCAAGGTATGGAGGGATAGTTTGCCCCGTCTAGACCGCACGTGGGACCAGTGGAAAATACTCCTCACGGAGAACTTCCCTTCCACCAAGAGCAGCGTAACAATACGCCTGGAGGCCCAGGAGTATAAACGGAAAGCAGGTCAGGATCTAACCGAATATTTTTACGAAAAATTGAGTCGTTGCAATCGCGCCCGCATGACGCAAGCCGAGACCATCGAGTGGATCGTGGATGGTTTGAACAATTCACGGTTTCGGGACTACTTGGGGCCCCTAAACAGATACGATCGACCAAGCGAATTACTCCCGGATATTCTGGCCGGTGGCACGCACATTTCAGAGACACCCGCTAGTAAGCGACCGTTGCGAAACGAAAATGTTGCGCGTAACGACCCACCGTGCCCTGTATGTAAACAGACAGGTCATAACGCGAGACAGTGCCCGAGAAGGATAAACACGGTGACGTGTTTCAAATGCGGGGTTACCGGGCACATATCACGACGGTGTCCGACCGCGACATCGTCAACAAATGCCGAGCCGCAGTCGACGAACGCTACAGCCCTTTCCAAAGGTAATGCAGTGTTACAGGTTGGACCAGACACGCACCGAAAGTACTATAAGGATGCGAAATTGAACGGCCACTCAGTACGATGCTACGTGGATTTGGGCAGTAGCGTCGTAGCGTTACGTCAGGACGTGGCCGATGAACTCCACTTAACTTACTATCGGACGGAGCTCCCTCCTTTCGTCGGGTATGGCGCGGGGCAGGTACGACCGCTGGGCGTATTCACAGCAGAATTATCCATTGACGGGGTCCAGGCGAATGTGGATGTCCATGTGGTGCCAAATGCAACCCAGACGATACCTTTACTGGTTGGTCACCCGTATACCGAGCACGAGAATGTGCTCATCTTGAGCAAACCTGGCGAGCTCCGTATTTCTTCCACGGAGGAAGGCCTAGTAGGGGCCGTCACGTCGTCGGAGGGAACTGTTTTGTGGGCCAACGCGGCCCAGGTAATCCCCGATCATTATTTGGGGCATATAACTGTCTGTGGAAAAATTCCAGATAGCAGCTTGTGCATAGAGGGAGGCTTACGCTCCGAAGGGCCGAGCATACCGCGGTGTATAGTCGACACCGACGAGAACGGCCAAGCGGTACTTCCGGTCATCAATCTCACGGGCCAAGAGCTCAAACTGCAACCTGGGGAACGAGTTACGCGTGGCGAGGTGTGCGAAGAGGTGGAGGCGAGCGGCAACCCCGCCAGCGGATCCATCCCAACCGAAGAGGTACCCACAAATCCGATAGATCCTGCGGAGGTCGACACTGACCTCGATGGTGCCGAGAAGGAACAATTGTTATCTTACTTTGAACGTCGTCAGCTGAATGACCTCATCGACTATTTGAAGCGAGCGGACGTAATCGAGGACAGCGAGTCGCCGTACGCCAGCCCCGTGATTTTGGTGAGGAAGAGCAACGGTGAGATCCGTATGTGCGTGGATTACCGTGCCCTCAACAAGGTCACGATAAAGGACAAGTTCCCACTCCCCAGAATCGACGACCAACTCGATTGTTTGCGAGGGTATGCCTTCTTTACGTCTGTAGACACTTTTAGCGGGTACTATCAGGTTCCTGTAGACGACGAATCCAAAGAAAAGACGGCCTTCGTTACGCCTGATGGACATTACCAATTTAAAAGGATGCCCTTCGGCTTAGCGAATGCCCCAGCAGTTTTCCAACGATTAGTTAACACTATTTTAAGAGCTCTGGACTATAAAATAGCCATTGCCTATTTGGACGATTTCCTGGTGCCGAGCGATTCTGTGGAGGAGGGTGTTAGGCGACTAAAATGCGTCCTTGATTCGTTACGCGAATTCGGGTTAAAGCTCAACCTTCGTAAATGTCATTTCTTTAAACGACAGATCGACTACTTAGGCTATGAAATTCGCGAAGGAGAGATTAGACCGGGGCGAAAAAAGGCTGAGGCAATTCTGTCTTTCCCGGAACCGAAATGTGTACGGGATGTGCGTAGTTTTATAGGGCTTGCGAGCTATTTTCGTAGATTCGTTCGGAATTTCGCAACCAGGGTGAGACCGTTAACCGACTTGTTGCGTAAGGATACGGTTTTCTGTTGGGAAATAGAACAGCGAACCGCGTTCGATGAAGTTCGCCAATTGTTAGCGGATAGACCGGTACTAGCGATGTATGAACCCGAAGCCGAAACGGAGGTGCACACGGATGCATGCTCAGCTGGGTTAGGAGGGGTCTTGCTACAAAAGGGCAAGGATGGCGGATGGCATCCAATAGGCTACTACAGTAGGAAAACGACGCGAGAGGAAGCTCGATACCATTCCTATGAATTAGAGGCACTAGCTGTTGTTTGTACTTTGGAGAAATTTCGTGTGTATCTGATTGGGCTAGCCTTTAAGATTAAAACCAGTTTTCCGACGAACACGCAAATACTCTGACAGTTTGTAAAAATTGTCCTATTATTGGTTAATAATAGTAACTATACTAATAATAAAATAATACCAATTGAAAAAAATTGTGTGTTGTATGATTGTGTTGTAAAACTTCCCTTCATAAGCATCCAACTACAACTTTTCCTATGTATGGGTACCCGGGTACCCGGTTACCCAACAACCGTATAAATAAGATTGTAGCCTTATTATTTAATATGTTTTGCATCAATTTTAATTCTGTAACCATAAATCGACAGAGAACCTTCTAAATAATGGGGATCCAGGGCGGTTTTGCGATATCTTCATAAAAACATAACAAATTATTAGAGCACAAACATAGAAAGGGGTACCCGGGTACCCGGTTGCCCACATAAGGGTTAATTGTTCACACCCCTTCCATAGGCTCTACAGGAGGCCTGGTTGGAAGGAAGAGTGGGGCAATGTTTGATTTGGGGAAAACGAAACGTTTCGGTAATTTGAGACTGTCGAAAAGTCTCTTGTCGTAGACCCTTGAACTGTGTCGTAAAACATTGAATTTATGGCGTGACCGTACTTATTGACCGCGAGCGAAGGATATACATCCTTTGACCGTACTTAAAGAACGCAGAGGTTCTTCAGACCCATGCCTTGTGAATGTATACATCTAGGTCGGACCGATGGTGAACATCTTCGACGTTATAAGAGGTTTGAAGTTGCTATTTAGTTACATTTAGATAACTACGGAGGAAAGCAAGCTTAATCCTTGAACCGGTCTCCAAGTCACGAATGTTTATAATGAGAAATAGACGAATAAGGACTCTCTGTAAAACCCATCGTTTATTAATATTGTGAGAAAACGATTCACGTTTAGGACGACAGTTCTTTGCGACGGAACACAAGATATACTCTCGATATAGACGAATATTATTCGTTTGAAACAAAAATGGACAGAATATTAAATAGACTCTCCAGGATATCAATAAGAAATGAGGTAATTTTTTCGGTGAAAAATAGAATGCATAAAGTGTTGATTTTCAAATGCTTGTTCTAATCGCTATTTTTAATAAATCCCGTTAATTTCACCGTTTTCGAATGTCTTGGACATTTAAGAAGCAATATACAGTGAGCAACGAAAGTATTCGAACGGGATGACAGAAAATGATTAATAATGAGAATAGCGTACAATGAACTCATAGTAGCGTACATAAAAGTACTAAATGTGTATAAAGTTTTAGAAAAATCCAACAACATGTAAACAAACTAGATAACAATTATTATGACTACGTACACATATCACGTAACGAAAGTATTCGAACGCTATATTACAATGTCCCTATTCAGTAAACATACAGGTACATAAACATCTAAATGTAAACAAACAGTCTTTAGTGTGCCTCTAGCAGTGCTAGAGAACAGATAGAATCGCAAAATTCAACATTTATTTATCATTTAAAATAATGAGTGGAAAAAAATCAGAAACTATCAAATCTGAAAGAGAAATAATTGTTAAACTGCACGGAGAAGGGAAATCATATAAAGAAATCGGTGCTATTGTAGGAAGAAGTAAATCTACAGTTTGTTATATAATAAAAAAAATTAATATGGATGGAAATATTGCAAATAAAGTAAGATCTGGACGTCCAAAAAAATTAACGCCACGAGAAGAAAAGGCAGTTCTTCGTGAAGTGAAAAAAAATCCTTTTATATCTGCACCAAAATTGGCAGCAGTCGTTACTAGAAACTTTAATAAAGAAGTTCACGCCCAATTGTGTCGAAGAATATTATGGAACAACAATATTCATGGCAGAGTTCCACGAAAGAAGCCGTACATCAGTAAGAAGAACAAGCAACTTCGATTAAATTTTGCTAAAGCATTTATTAATAAGGATACCCCAATTTCTGGAATACAGTTATCTTTTCGGATGAAAGTAAATTTAATTTGTTCGGAAGCGATGGACGGCAAAAAGTATGGAGGAAACCAAATACAGAGAGTTGGAATTAAAAAATCTGAGGTCTACAGTGAAACATGGAGAGGCTCGGTAATGGTATGGGGATGCATGTCCGCTAATGGACCTGGTAATCTTGTGTTTATTGACGGAACAATGGACAAGATAAAATATTTAAACATTTTGAAGGAAAATTTAATCAATAGTGCGGAAAAGTTAGGTGTACCCGGAGATTTCTATTTCCAGCAAGACCGTGATTCTAAACACACAGCCAAAATTGTACAGGAATGACTACTATTTTATATTGCCCATATATTCCGAGCCCCCCACAAAGTCCAGACCAAAACCCCATAGAACATTTATGGGAAGAACTCGACAGAAGGCTTAGAACAAGCATAATAACGTCGAAAGATACGCTGAAACAAAACATCATGGATGCATGGAATTCCATAACATCAGATGTCACAAAAAAATTAGTTCATAGTATGGAAAATCGCCTTCGAGCAGTAATAAAATCCAAAGGTGGTCCAACAAAATATTAAAATGCTATAAAACTGTCATACAACAGTTCGTTCGAATACTTTTGTTACGTGTTATGTGTACTTAGTCATAATAATTGTTATCTAGTTTGTTTACATGTTGTTGGATTTTTCTAAAACTTTATACACATTTAGTACTTGTATGTACTAAATACATATGAATCCATTTTGTTTCAATAAATTACAGTTCATTGTACGCTATTCTCATGATTAATCATTTTCTGTCATCCCGTTCGAATACTTTCGTTGCTCACTGTACATTCGACAAGCATCGGTACGACCAGGTTGCTATCAAATGAACAGCTTTAAAATTCTAGTTTTAAAATTAAAATACGACGTCAAGGAGCACCGCTATGCGCAATAGTTTAGACCTTGGATCGCAACGCAACATAGTAGCATGGAAATGCGCATCAGTATAAAGTGGCAATAGGATTCGTAATGACGTTAGTTCAACAGTAACGTTCAAAATGGAACAGTGGGCTGGCAAAGTGGCGATCGTGACCGGTGCCAGCAGTGGCATCGGTAGCGACGTTGTCAAATCCCTTGTGAATCATGCTGTCAAGGTGGTGGGACTTGCAAGAAGGATCGACAGGCTGGAAGAATTGGCCAAACAACTCGGCAAAGACAAATTCTACCCTGTGCAATGCGACCTCGTGAAAGAGGATGACATTTTCAGAGCCTTCAATTGGGTCGAACAGAATTTGGGAGGCGCCAACATCCTTGTAAACAATGCTGGGATCCTCGCCGGGATTCCGATAATTGGTGAGGATTATCATTAGTAAACTAAGGATTTTTATGCAAAATAAGAATTTTCTAAGTTAACTGTAAGGAACAGAAACGTAATGAAAATGTACTTTTTCTTGTAACAACTGTAACAAACCAAAAACGGTGCAATAGCGCTCTTAAACTCTTCTAATGTCGTCACAGTTTTCTATTTTACTGGCTCAGCTTTCTCATAACTGCTTAAAATCCATCTTCTAATTAGTTTCATGTAATGCCACAGTGTGACAAAAGTATGATGCAAAACTAAATTTCGTTACTGGATTTTGATTCGAATTTGATACAATATTGTTAGTATTTACAATAAGATCTTTTGGATGGTCGCCATTTGTTTCAATTATGTTCGTCCATCGTTAGATAGTACAAGCTGACACTGGATCCGAGACGTTCAATGTCAAATCGCAGAAAATTTTTTGCTGCACTTTTTTGCTGAAAAATGAATACGCAAATCAGTCTTTGGATGCATAATACTCAGATTTTGTGTTCACAATTTGTTCAAAGTTTTGTCAGATGAGTGATAAAGTGTACATATTTCTGTGACAGAAAGCCCTACCGAACAGTACCGAAAAGTGATCGACACTAATTTAATTGCTCCCGCGATCTGTGCACGAGAGTTCGCAAAATCGATCAAGAAGCGCAAAACACGTGGTCACATAATCAACATAAATAGGTATGAAAACTGTTTTAATGTCGGTTTCGGTTCTTAAAACAATTATCGGAATTTCCAGTTCCAAACACTTGTTTTTATCTTGTGCATCAGTTCATATCGTTATCGAATCGATTTTCGCATCAAAATTTTCATAATTTATATGCGTTGCTTTTTAAACAAAACTGTCCATATTTTGTAGAGTTATTTTACTTCGATACACTATAGATTTACTAACTGCAGGAAGGTCCGCGGTCTAGTGACTTTATCATTGCAAATATCGATAAAATCTTCTTTCCTTCAAAAGTTTCAGTGTAAATAAATAAAAAAAAAAAAAATTGCTTGCTATGATTTCAAAGCAAACAGCTGTAGATAGCAAAAGTTTTATAAATTAATGTTGCTTCGTGAGCATAGAATAGAATGCAAATTAGTAGTAAATTGACTCTATTTACAGCATAGCTGGACATTATGCGGAAGCTATTCAAATGCCACTCGGCATGTACAGTGCCAGTAAATACGGACTGACTGCTTTGACAACGGAGCTTCGCCATGAGTTTATTATTGCCAAACTCGACATCAGAGTTACGGTAAGACTCGAACGATAAAGCAAATAGAATAATGTCCAAGTGTTAAATCGGTTTATCTGTTGACAGAGCATCAGCCCTGGAGCCGTGCTCACAGACTTACTTACAAATGCCATGAGGTGGTCTGAGGAAGCTGCGCAAAAAGCGAATACATTGCGCAACGTACACATTGCCGATGCAGTGATTTATGCTTTGAGCACACCAATAGGTGCAGAGGTACTGAACTCTTTTTCTATTAATTAATTATGCGCCTACTAACTTTTGACGATTTGGTCAAAATTATTTTTCTCGTTTAATTGATTCAAAACATGCCTACTTATTTATTTATGGTGTTTTAACATAGTGGGAACAGTTTTAGACATTCAAAAAACAGGTAAAAGCAGCTAATAAAATAAAAAAATACTTCAAAGCTACGAAAAATTATGAAAAACTATTTAACTTGTGTATACACTAACTATTACAGTAATACTACTTTAAGTGTAACTATGGAAAATTATTAGTTATGCCCCACCGTTCTTATCTGTTAAAACGCTTGAAATTGCGCTAACTTTTGAACGATTGAACTCCGCGCTTTAAAACATGCATTTCTGGAATTTTCTCGCAAAAATCTACAGGATTGTATAAAAGAAAGTAATATGTATCGGAAGGGTTAATATCAATTTCTATACAATTTCGAACAGAGTGGTTACTAACGAGAGTCTTTTTCAGGTTTACGAGCTCACAATTATACCTCAAAATGCGCCAATCGAGATTCCAATTGTAGATTAACAGACTTTATTTTTGATCAAGGACCAAACTACAGAAGTTTAGAAGTAGATTGAATTGTCAATGAAAAAATAACAAAAATTGTAAAACAAGTGTACGTCAATCTCTGCGTGTAATATTGTAATAGCTAAAATTAACAAAATACAGAGAACATGTAAATTATTCAGTGTTTAGTCCAATCTATTCTGATTCTTTGGAATATCAGGTGTTGTATGTTGTGTATAGAATGTATAGAAACGATAAATAATTAACATTGCCAATTATTTTATTGAGAATAAAGTAAGAAATATTTACAGAACATGTTGGTCGCATATTCGCAATTTCTCAAATTCATTCGAACGTGTTCGACTTCGCTTTGTCTCGCGACGAAGAGAATAGGTAACGCCTCTTCTTCTCTTGTTTAAGTTTACACCTACTTTTGATATTCGTAGCTATACATGTCTAGCTGCATTCTGAACGGGTTGTACAATGAATGCATAACTGTCGTGTAACAATTACAAAACTAGGCGTCAAACCACTTGAAAAAACATGAAAATTATGTAATTGTTACACCAGGCTCCTTTTTGGAACTAATGTCGTCACATTTTTTCAAGGTAGGGATGTATTTGTCACTTGATTAGGGATGTGCGGGCCGCCCGAATATCGGGCGCCCGAATCGTCGGGTCGGGCCGTAGACAGTCGGGCGGGCTTGATTCGGGCGCCCGATACTTCGTGACGCATCGGGCTACCCGAGAGTTTCGGGCGGCCCGAACGCTTCGGGCTACCCGAGACTTTCGGGCTTCCTGCTCGACTTCGTCGGGCGGGTTCGGCAAGAATCGGACAAGTTCGAGCGAGCGAGTTATCGCGATACCTGAGATAATCTCAGTGACATTCAACTCTGCGTTCTTATGAAATCCATAATGGTAATAATGATACTTCTTTCATAACTTAATTAATCTTTATTTGCATTAAATTTTGAAATAATTCACGGTACGCGTGAAAAATTTAAAAGACAACATTTCTGGCATTCTGACAAATTTGTTCCTCCGAATAAACTTGTATATGTATCGATAACATCATTAAAATATCCTTACAAAGTTATATACACCTAGAAGGTATGAAAATAAGATAAATTATGACAATTTTTTACATTTTGTGCTGTTTTTATTGACAGTGATATAACTTACTTGTTATAATATACAGAGTTCATGTATTTCATTTTTTAAGAAATTCTTAAAAAATAATGCATAATAAAATAACAAAATAGAAATTATTGAACTCAAATGCGATAAAAATGACAGTTTTAAATACAGTATAAAATACATAATATATATTAAATAATGTGCGATATATTTACTATAATATATTCATTTATATAAATATAAATATTATAATTTTAATATTACTACAGTTACTTTAATTATTATCTAGCTTGCTTTATAAACTAACTTATTTTCTTTAAATTAAAATGTAGAAAACTTAACTTTTCAATATTTTCTGTTATTAATCGCGACCGCGTTTGAGTAACTATATTTCCCGAAGCAGAAAATAAGCGCTCACTCGTAACTTGTATCGCGGGTACAGCTAGGTAGCGTTGAGCTGCTAATGATAAAATTGGAAATCTTTTCCGATGACAGCCCCACCACTCTATAATGTTGGTGTCTCTCGAGACAACGTTTTCATTAAAATAAACTTTGATTTCAGTATTTTTTCTGTTCGCAAATGTTCCTACTAGGACACTCTGTATATTATAACAAGTAAGTTATATCACTGTCAATAAAAACAGCACAAAATGTAAAAAATTGTCATAATTTATCTTATTTTCATACCTTCTAGGTGTATATAACTTTGTAAGGATATTTTAATGATGTTATCGATACATATACAAGTTTATTCGGAGGAACAAATTTGTCAGAATGCCAGAAATGTTGTCTTTTAAATTTTTCACGCGTACCGTGAATTATTTCAAAATTTAATGCAAATAAAGATTAATTAAGTTATGAAAGAAGTATCATTATTACCATTATGGATTTCATAAGAACGCAGAGTTGAATGTCACTGAGATTATCTCAGGTATCGCGATAACTCGCTCGCTCGAACTTGTCCGATTCTTGCCGAACCCGCCCGACGAAGTCGAGCAGGAAGCCCGAAAGTCTCGGGTAGCCCGAAGCGTTCGGGCCGCCCGAAACTCTCGGGCCGCCCGAAACTCTCGGGTAGCCCGAAACGTTCGGGCCGCCCGAAACTCTCGGGTAGCCCGATGCGTCACGAAGTATCGGGCGCCCGAATCAAGCCCGCCCGACTTTCTGCCACCCGACCCGAACCCGAATATCGGGCGGCCCGCACATGCCTACACTTGATACGTCACTGTCGCGCGCCTCTGTGACGTACGCAACGTGCACTTGTGTTCGCCGGGTTGCCGCATTTTAGGTGGTCACTTTAATTAGGTTAATAACTAAGAAATGAAGCTGAAGTCGCAATTTTTTATTCTTTATTTCTGTCTTATATTGTTGTGGAAAATCATTCCTTAAATTTTCTCCCACATGTAGTCGAACACCTTGTATATATATATTTCACAATTTTTTACCAAATATTACTTGAATATCAAATAATAAGATATCCACAATGTATTTTTAAGAAAACAATTTTATATACTGGGTGTCCCAGTGTTGATGGTACAACCGAGAAGGGGATGATTTTACGTGAAAAAATAAGTCAAAAATACGGAATACATTTTTTTCGTTTGAGGCTTCGTTTTCGAGAAAATCGAGATTGAAAATCCGTCGAGTTTGCATGATTCAGTATATACAGAAAGTAGAATTGATTGGTCATAGTCAGACGCGACTCCTTGATCTAAGCTCAATCCTCGGGTCCCTGCTGTGACATAGATCGTGTAGGGCTACTATTTTCTTGCCACTTCATTTTCTCAAAATGAAATTTTCAAATGAAATGCTAATTTGCAAATTAATTTCTTTAGAACGTTTCTCCGAGAGTTTAGTTTATAAGAGCAAAAATTTGCAGGAGACCATGACTTGACAATCGTGGAACTTCGGTCGCCATGACTGTCAAGAATTCTACCGTAAGTTGTTACACAGCATGATGCAAAAGCGCTACACATCTGCTCTAAAGAAAGCGTTTATCTTATCTCACCATCTCCAATCCTTGAATGGCGACAGAAGTTCTACGTACGTGTTTCACTTCGATGGAAACATTGAACGAACACGTTTGTGTGTGTACAACGAACATCGTGTTCTTTACTGCGAAGTTAGTTTGTCCATTAAAAAAATATATATCTTATTATTCAAGATTACCATTATAATTAATTGTAATAATGTAATTATAATTACAATTGTACGAGCAGAAAACAATTTATAATGCTGATTTAAAAATGGGAAGTACATGAATCAGTAAATGTGTTCAATTGCAATGAATTTCCACTAAAGATTATTTGCATTTCATCATTGTACACTATATTTATCCTGCATGTAGTTGATTCTGCTTGTCATTCTGTGCACTATCATTGAACAAATTCAATGTTTTTATCGATTCCACACGATAAACGCAACTCGCATAACAATTTTCTAACCTGATAATATTGCGGAAGAAGTTAAAAGTGTTTTTCCTACTTGAACTTCTGGTAGCAAGTATCTCATAAATCTTTTTCTGCTAAAAGAATCGACTTTTTTACAAGCATCATGAAATAGCATTTCTTGGATACACAAAGTTGAAAAGAATTATTCACACTACTGTTATATTAACTGCCACTGTTATACTAAGCCAGTATAATTTACTACTATTGTTATATTACAACAGCTCTGCCAAAATCACTTTTTTTATCAAGGGACACAAAATTTCCTTGACAGATTAGCATTTGCATGTGCACTGTCATAAAATCTATAAAATAATAAGAAGAATTCAGTGTAGCAAGATTTTCATTTAGCAATTGACCATTTACTTAAACATTTAATAAAGGACGAGGCAAAAGTTCCAGAAATAAGTGTTTTGTAATTAATATATAGACTGCGAATATTTATGCAAAATTAAAATATTCATATTAATGATTGATGCATTGTTGCCGGCGAGTGGTGGCTCGTCCGGTGGTGTTGTGGGATGGTGATCGTGGAGGTTAAGCGACGTTGGTTTTTGGGGCCCGTCGAAAGATGGGTGAACGCATACCCAGATAGCACAGAGACGTCCTTTAAGATGTCTGTCGAAGACGTTCAGACGTCTATTAGACGTCTTAATGTCCTACGAACGGCTTCTGAACGTCTCTGGAACGTCTTTGTGAAAAAACTGTACGTCTTAAACACGTCTTTAAGACGTCTCGAAACAGACGTATTCAAGACGTCCCGAAACAGACCCCTAGTACCACAAAAATATTAGATAGATACGTTTGTCAAATATTGGAAAAATATTTTTTAAGCCACATTTTTTCTTGTGAGAAAAATATTGAATTTGAATATGTATTGTATACATGTACAAGAAATATAAATTTAATGTTTGATGTAACAAAAAAATTAAATAAATAAAAAAAAATAAATTAAAAGAATGTTTTTCAGCATATCCGCGCACATTAACATTTTATGCTTTATTTATTTATTTATTTATAAATTAAAAAATAAATTAAAAGAATGTTTTTCAGCATATCCGCGAACATTAACATTTTATGCTTTATTTATTTATTTAATTAATTAATTTATTTATTTATTTATAAATAAAAAAAATTAATTAAAAGAATGTTTTTTTAATTAATTAATTTATTTATTTATTTATTTATTTATAAATAAAAAAAATAAATTAAAAGAATGTTTTTCAGCATATCCGCGAACATTAATATTTTATGCTTTATTTATTTATTTAACTTATTTATTTATTTATCTATTTATTTTGATATATTATTTTGGATTTGTGATATATAATGTATAGTTTTATTATTAAATAATATTTATTGCTAAATTCTATTGCGAATATATATGTAATATATTATAATAGTACTAAATTAATAATTTAGTTATTTAACTTTCCTAAATAAATAAACGTCTAGTCGAAGGATGGAAAACTGCGTTATATTGTGTTGCGTGTGTACAGTTTGTAAAGCTTTTCTCTAGCAGTTTAGAATGACTGAAACGTCAAGAAATGAAACGTCTTAAAGACGACTCGTAAAAGACGTCTTAAAGACGTCTGAAATGAGACGTAAAAACGACGTCTTTTACGAGACGTAAAAACGACGTCTTTTACGAGACGTCTTTAAGACGTCTTAAAGACGTCTTTTTAGGACGTAAGACGTTCAGACCAAAAATGGACGTAAAACAGACGTCTTTAAGACGTCGAGTGCTATCTGGGTAGGTTAGGTGTGTGAACCTATAGCGAGGATTGTAACCCTGAGGGGAACAATAATAAAAGAAGATTGATGCATTGTTTCCACGCAACATCATCTTCAGCGATGAAGCTCACTTCACATTGAATGGACACGTCAAATATGCGAAAATGTCATCGAAAATTTTGATTTTCGAATTGATGTCTGTAAACGTGGTCGTGATGGTCATTTGGCAGATATCGTTCTTCACACATAATTGGCATAGATAATACCTGACAATTAAATAAAAAAACCAATAAAATTAAAAAGAGTATGTTTTTCGTTTCAAAAAAACTTCCTATAGTCTATTTTGGATAACCCATTACAAATGGAAAAATCCATCTAATTATAATCTAACATTGAAATCAATTACACGCGTTCACAGGCCAGAATGACACGATCCCCTAGTAGCACAAAATATTGTATACACATTCATAATATTAAAAAGAGATTCAATATTTTTTTAATATTCGAATATACATACAATATTTATTTTATATTCAGTAAAAAATATTTCTTTTTAAATATTCAAGAAATATGTATTTCATGTTACGAGAAAAATATTTTTTTCTAAATATTAAATAAATCTTTATTTCATATTAGAAGTAGAATATTTTTTCCTAATATAAAAATAATATTTATTTAATATCGGGAAAAAAATATTTTTTTCTCATGATAAAACAAATCTTTATTAAATATTAGAAATAGAATATTTTTTCCTAATATACAAATAATATTTATTTAATATCGGGAAAAAAATATTTTTTTCTCATTATAAAATGAATCTTTATGTAATATTAGAAATAGAATTTTTTTTTTAACTGCAGAAAATATTTTATGTTTATCATGGAAAAATATTACCCTAGTAGCACAAAATATTGTATACACATTCATATATGAATGAACCTATATATATCTGATCGTGCGTGCACGCTTCGAACGCAAGCAGGCCAGCTAACCGGCCGCCTAATCGACAAGAATATCAGCGTGCTCGATGCTGGTTGGATGCTCGGCCCACGAAGAAAAACAAATATGCCGCGTATATAAAGCCGTTTGATGATGGGCCGAGTCGAACAGTCGGCAACACGGTATCGTTCACTATGGATCGTTGGGCTGGCAAGGTTGCAGTGGTGACGGGCGCGAGTGCAGGCATCGGTGCCGCGATCTCGAAAGATCTTGTCAAAAACTCCGTCAAAGTGGTCGGCCTCGCGAGAAGGAAGGAGAAGCTTCAGGAACTGTCCGGCGCGCTAGGCAAGGATAAATTTTTCCCGTTCGTATGTGACCTCACCAACGAAGACGACATCGTCAAAGCCTTCAAATGGGTTCAGGAGAAGTTCGGCGGAGCGGACATTCTGATCAACAATGCCGGTGTCAGCGATCTATTGCCGATCATTGGTAAAGCTCACTGTCCGCGTCTTCACGCAAAATAAAAATTGTCTACACCCATTGCAACTTTTTTCATCCGTCTATCGTTTTAACCCTTTGCGCTCGGCACTATTTTCATTCTAAAATAACTAAATTTTTCTTCCGTCTTAGAGTATTATCATTTTATTCGTACGAAACTGATCCGATTTCACACATATAATATTTAAATGTTTAGCAATGTACTAAATACAAATTTTGTAATGTAACACATATTTTTTGTAATTTCTTTGAAATAATGACACAACAGAGTCACCACTCGAGTGCAAATGGTTAAATTGCATAAATCCTGTAACTGCATCGAGTTTTGTTAAATTTCGTAATTTTTTGAAAACCCTCACACGATGATTTATTTGTTTTCCTGCTCGATTGAAACTTCGTCATTTATTTCGAAATTATTCTGTCTGTGGTTTCTTCAGAATTTTACGCATTCATGGGAAAAATTAGTAGATTAGATTCAAAATAGTGAAAGTATTCCGACAATTTAGAAATACCGTTGTATTATTTACGACTTGCAACGAATGCGAACCATTTTTATTTCACATAAAAAGTTTGCCGTCTTATTCTACCAAAATTCGGTCGTTTAATACTGAACAGGATCTGTACTTATACCGTTCTTAAACGGTACCGGTTCGACGACACGTGTGCTTTCATGGAAGTTATTTTTCTGGTCAGCAACCGCTACAAGATGACCTTCATTTTAACTCGCCGTTCAAACTTGCGAATTTCTCGTTGCCGCTATACTCTTCCTGCTGCGAATTATAAAGTTTCACGAACAATACAGCCGAATCTGTTTTTATGCTGTAGGGGTCACATAAAAGAAACCGCACAAACAAAAAATATTCGGAAACTTCATAGATAGCTATAACAAATAATTTTTCACAACATATTAAAGAAAATTTTTTTGTGCGGTGGAGAGTGACCGCATAAAAAAAGTCTCACTTAGAAAATATGTCAAAGATTTACGAAATAGCAAGAAAATGCTTTCCAAATAAAATAAATAAATAAATTACACATGGAAAAATTTTCGAAATGCACATAAGAAAAGGACCGCACAAAAACAGATTTGACTGTACATCATAAAATGTCGTGTCTTCCCTTTCTCGAAATCCACGAAACAAACATTCGTTAGACAATTTTCATTTGTTATTATTTCGTCAAGGACCGCGGTTATGAAATTAATATTTTGCCGCAGAATCGAACCTGGACGACTACCGCAAAATATTGGATACCAATGTTATAGCTCCTGCGCTCTGCGCAAGAGAATTTGTTAGCTCGGCCAAGAAGCGAAATATAGCTGCACACATAATTAACATTAGCAGGTAGGTAGGAATGTATGCAAAAAATCAAATTGTCATTATCAAAATCAGATTGTCTGATTTTCACATCGAAATAATTCATTTAAAAGTGAACTTGGAACATCATTAACACGTTGACTGCCAGTAATTCTTGATTAGAATGTTTCATAACATTTGCATTCCAAAAACTTACTTTTAGCTTAGCTGGGCATAATGCAGAGGTAATATCAGTCCCGATCGGTATGTACGCTGCTAGCAAATATGCCCTAACCGCTTTGGCTGTTGAACTTCGCCACGAGCTCAGTGCAACGGACATCAAAGTTACGGTAAGACTTATCCTTGTTCAATAATTCGCCTCTCTTGGCAAATTTGTCTGATTGTCCGTTTTATTTCCTAAAAACAAATAAACAGTTTATCCGAATCCTTTCATTATTGCATTAATTTCGATTTGGTATTTCTAACCTTCTGTTTGGACTGTACATATAACTCTCCGAAGTTAAAGTGGGACTTCCGGTAGCGGCGCGCCGCTGCGTTTTGCGATTACTATACTTCATTTGCCATGACGAGCAAACACGCTCCGAATTACATCGTGTTTGGTCTCGTTTTAATCAGAAAAATGCCACAAATATGCTCACAAAATTTTTATAAAGAAATAATGGCGAACAAGAAATTTTGATTAGTTGTTGAATCAGTTTTTGTCTCATTTTACATTTCTCAACGATCGGGACATTACTGTAACATTTGTTTCTGTGTTTAAACAGAATATTAGCCCTGGAGCAGTGGGGACGGACATGTTGAGAAATTTTGTTAAGGATCCTAACATTTATGAGAAAATACCAACATTAACTGATCATGATGTCTCTAGTGCAGTGATGTACGCGTTAGGAACGCCGCAGAATGTAGAGGTACGAGTAAACACTTACGCCCATACACACACACACACACACCTGTCGTTTATGAACACGGAATAGTAACACAAATAGTAGCGCAACATTGGTTTTCGTGCAATGTCATCCGAGATAATGAACGATTCGATGCTGTAATGGTTGTTTCCGAGATGAAAACGACGAGATTAGAGTCTCTAGTTTCGCTAGACGTTCTAATTGCGATCCAAACATAAACTTAAATGATACGAACTGTATTCTTTGCAGATTTACGATCTTATAATGGCGACACGGGACAAAATGGGCGCGCTGAAACAACTTGTACGTACAACAAACCTACGAAACTAACAAAGCCTCGTGAAACGCTGATTTAACAATGGTTGTCTTACTTTCAGATGCCTACGATCAAACCAAATAGTTCATAAGAAGAAAAGGAATTATACAAAGCTTAAAATAAGTACAAATATGTTTCATATATATGAAACATATATTCATATATATGAAACATTTTTAAAGGAATTATACAAAGCTTAAACTAAGTACAAAAATGTTTCATATATATATATTTTGTAACGGAACTTTACGCTTGAAATATAAACAGTCAACAAACTGTTATGCAAAATACAAGTGTCATTATTTCCGCTCGTTATTCGCGAATCCCACGGTATAGTTAGCGCGCACAATTATCGGGCAACAAGTGTTTTCTTGTATTAGCATGAAACAAATTTTCGATTAGTTTCATGTCAACCGGAACAACAAGAATGCGAGCAATTGTTTTAGACGGCCTCGAGTACGGTATGATTATCGCTGCAAATGGCTGATAAATGCGCCGCAACTCGAACACGCAAGTCATCGGATGTAGGCGATCCGATGATTTCATCTGCATGCATGATGATAGGAGAGTTGTTGTTAAATATAGTTCCGTCGCGTTGACGGAATAATCGCTTATGCGAGATTGATTAGGTGACAGTCCGGAAAGTCAAGGTCGCGAAGAATCTGCTTGTTGACGCGAACAAACTCAATTCCCCCCCCCCCCCCCACTCTATGAATTCGGAATTCGCGGACGAAATTATTTATTATTTCCCTGAAATCCAAATGAAAATAACGTTTTATTTATTTTATTGAATAAGACATTACACATAAATTATTTGTGGAATTAATGAAATAATTTCTTAACTTAAATAAGAAATTTAATTATCATTTGCAAAAGACTGCGATTTGTTGGTTATTGTTTAAAACAAAATTTACCAAACTCTTGTGCAAACTACGCGGCGTTCTCGTGACTATGGCATTTCATAATCGAACGGAGACTGGACATAGCCGCACGGATCCGACACGCACGAGTTTTTTAATTTGCGACAAGTGTGTTATTGGAAAAGTATGTTTGTAAATAAACAGAAAAATAGCAGCGTCACTGTGGTCAGTGACGTACCATAATACTCGTTGCAACCTAAGCGTTTGTCCTACAATTGTGTAGAATTGGAAACATTTCAGATAAGTTGGACATTAATAAAAAATTTTGAATCTCGGTTTTTTTGGTTAACTTTTTCCGGTTTCTCGATTCATTATTTTCAAATATTACTTTCTATGAAACTATTTACTTGTAAGTGCAATATCTTAAAATTTCTTTAGAGTCAAGCCTTGACAATTTGTCAAAAATATAATTTAAAACATTGTTAAATAAGAATGAAACAAAAACGATTTTTCAAAGATATCGCATGTAGTTTCTGCGAACCGGAAAATTGAATGTTGATTATTGAAGCTTATACCATACGCTCCGGCGATAGTGACCAGGAAAATTGAGCTTATATATACGGCAATGATGCAAATGGGTTAAGAAGCAGAGAAGCTCTTCGGAAGACACCCGATATATTCGTATCTGTCCTATTCCTCAAGCCGATCGGGGTCATCTTAACGTATTCACGGGACAAGATCGAAGGAAGAAGCGGGAACGAGGACCATTTTAACAGAACATCGAATTGCTTTGTAACTCGTCGACCAGCAAAAGTTTAATTGGTTTAAGGTCCGTAAGCGGAAGGCTGGATCGCGATTAAAGGACGTCTATTTGTCACGTGTAATTGAACACGGAGTACGGAGGTTCCGTTGTTGTCTGCGAATTAGTTCCACATCGATTCTTCATATCTTTATCGGGTAATTGACTCGGGCACAATGCAGGCAAAATGTAGCTGAAAAGATTATTCGTGAACATTTCAAAGCAGCGCAGTATGCACTGGCGTAGACTGCCGACGATTGTCGAGCTTACAATACGTTTCGACAAAAATTATTTAACACTACGGAACACTAAAAGCGACTATTTTACATTAATTTATAAAAATAACAAGAATGTGCTGCCCAAATTTTTAGCCATTTCTTTTAATAACATATACCCAAATAAATAAACTTGAATAATTCCTCATGGATGTATCCTTAGAATCTTAATAATTAATTATCATTTTGACGAGTCCCGTAAACCTAGTGTTAAAACTTCGAGGTTTACAGTGCAATTTGTTAATCTAATCTAATCATCGAGACTCGATGTTGTTGTGCAGTGATTTTTTTGTGTTGACATCAATTAACCCTTATGTGGGCAACCAAACTTTTCACGGTTGTTGGGCAACCGGGGTATCCGGGTACCCCGAGCGTTCGGTGCCGATATATAAAAAATAAAGTGACAATTTTACTTTCATGCTTTCCCATAACTTAGTTTTTTTGTCTATGGTATACTAAGTATTGTTTTAAACAGTTTAAGTGAAGCAACTGCTTCAAAAAATAGTATAACTCAATGCTAAGATCAAACTTTTATGCTATTCGTATGTGGACGTACGGTATTTGACTCTTCGACTTACACAACAGTACAACAGTATTCAACTTTATTTGGTCACAACCAAAATGTTACAATATATTCGTATGTGCCAAAAAAAAAAAGAAAAGTTTGTTGTATTACTATCCACAATGCACAATGATAATGTTGTTTCTGGGCCAAAGAGGAAACCAGAAATAGTCCACTTCTATAATAAAACAAAATCTGGTGCCGACATGATGGATCAAATTTTGAGACGATACAATATACAAAGACGTACTAACAGATGGCCATTAGCATTTTTTTTTTTTTACATAATTGACATTGCTGCTCTTGCCTCATATATCATATATATTTCTAATAACCATATGTTGCCTAACAAATCCAATAATCGCCGAATATTTTTACGCCAAGTGAGAGAGGAACTTTGTCTTCAAATAATTAGAAGTCGATCAACCAATGTTCAAGTGATGAGATTTCTCTTGTAAATTAGCAATAGAAAGCGTGCTGCATAAGTCACTGACAATGACCGACGTTCCTCCAACTTCAGGCACTGTACAACAACGAGATAAAACTGGACGAAAAAGAGTTGTAGGCTCATGTTATATATACCAAGCTGACCCTGATAGAAAACGTAGAAAGACACGAAAATATTGTCAAAACTGTATAAAACCAGTTTTCCGACGAACACGCAAATGACAGTTGCGTGTTGCGTTCCGTTTTCTGACAGTTTGTAAAAATTGTCCTATTATTGGTTAATAATAGTAACTATACTAATAATAAAATAATACCAATTGAAAAAAATTGTGTGTTGTATGATTGTGTTGTAAAACTTCCCTTCATAAGCATCCAACTACAACTTCCTATGTATGGGTACCCGGGTACCCGGTTACCCAACAACCGTATAAATAAGATTGTAGCCATATTATTTAATATGTTTTGCATCAATTTTAATTCTGTAACCATAAATCGACAGAGAACCTTCTAAATAATGGGGATCCAGGGCGGTTTTGCGATATCTTCATAAAAACATAACAAATTATTAGAGCAAACATAGAAAGGGGTACCCGGGTACCCGGTTGCCCACATAAGGGTTAAATGATTGATGTATTGACTGCCACAGCAGGTGCTCATAAATTCTCGCAAAATCAGAACTGATTTCATAACCCAGTTATGAAAAATTGTACTACAGGTCTTTATGCAAAATAAAAACATTCTAGTTCTAATAAGCATTTATTTCTTATGTAATTGTTAATAGTTGAGAGATAATGTATATCAGTGTACATATATTCTTCTGACGATTTCACAAAACAAAACTCTTTTGTTTTTCAAACTATTTTCTATGACACTCTCATCAACATATTTGCGACATTTTTCTGGTGGGAACGTCACCAAGCACGACACGATCTGGTTCGTATTTATTTGTTTAATTCGCGCTGCAGTGGAACCTCTAGAATATCTAAATTCTCCATTATCCAAATACAACGTGCATTATCATGTAATGGATCAATTTGTTAGATTCGGGGATAAATACGATTTTAGTATATGAATTATTAAAATATATTTTTCTGGATACGTCAATCGTCCATTATTGTGGCGTGGTATTGTAACAAAAACACCTGTATGTCTTTAATGATTTGTAGAATAAGAAAGAAACAGGTCGTTCTGACTCCTCCGGTAGTTCTAGCGGAAAATTGATATTCCACTTCTACGTCCCATTTGATATTTCCGAGACTAAAATATTCGAGATCTCCGTATAAAAATCTGTATTTCAACCCTTTGGAATTTCTTTCGCAACGGTGCTCGTAGGATCTACTTTATCTTTGAAAGTTTTCCAACTGTTAGACACAATCGCGTAATGAAAGAATGAGATATAAAACGTAAAATATTTGTACAACACTTTTATCGTTGAGTACTTAATCTCTGAAGTATGAAATATTATTAGAAATAAAATATTATCGTATCATATTGATTTTACACTGTTTTCACACGTTTCATTTGTTTCTATACGGATTTTAACCATGTGTAGCACTCAGACGTATTGATGAATGAATAAAAGTTTTGTATTTCTGACTGAATTGATATCTTGAATATCGTACAGTGACTCGCAATAATATTCGGACGCTTTTAAAAATCGTATAACTTTGTTAATATTGAACCATGCGACTTGGATTTTTTTTTTAAAGTTAGCACAATTGATTTGCCATATAAAATGAAAGGAATTTTTCACAAAAATTGCAATTGGTCGAAATTGCAGAGAAAATACTAAAAGTTGTATTTTGCAACTTTTTTATGCGGGCTTATATTAAAAATTTAAAAAGTACGATTTGTAGAGCTGTATGAATTATACATATTCTGAGAATTTCATCAAAATCGGTCAACGTTGCAATGAGCTGCAGATGTTGCAAAATGATCACATAAGGGCGAAATTCCTTGACAAGGCCAAAATTCTGCGACTTTCGCCCTTAAGTTTTCATCGTTAAACGTTTGTAGGTCAGTGCAACGTTGATCGATTTAGATGAAATATTTAGAATATGTATAATTGATACAGATGTACAAAACGTACTTTTTAAATTTTGAATATAAGCCCGCATAAAAAAGTTGCAAAATACAACTTTTATTATTTTCTCTGTGATTTCGAGGAATTGCAATTTTAATCAAACATTTTTCTCACGTTATGTGGTGATCCAATTGTTCTAACTTCTAAAAAAAAATCCAAGTCGCATGGTTCAATATTAACAAAGTTATACGATTTTTGAAAGCGTCCGAATATTATTGCGAGTCACTGTACGTATGCGGTTCTTCTTTCCTGTGTTATGTTTACTAACATTCGCAGGACATTCTTCGATAACAATAAGCCAGGTTCGGAGTCTATTCGACGAGGGGAATCGCAAGCAGTCGCTGCAACAGGCATCTCTCGCAGGTAAACAAGCACTCTATCTCGAAACCTTGTTGGTATTCATCGTGAACCAGTTCGCACTGGAGTGTTAAGATGGTGCGATGTACAAACTATTTCCCCTTAAATTTCTTAACGGCGAAAACAGTGAAATCAATATGAAAATTTATTCGTCCCGGTGAATAGTAAATATCTGTACCAATTTTTCGTCATTCTGTTTGTATAACTTTGAATATTTTTGAATATTTTCCCGGAAGTACATGTACAGTTATCGCTCGTTTTTAAATCCTTGAGCATCCATTTGAATATCTGAGTAATTGTTCCGTAACATCAAACGATTAAACAACCACAACCACAATGATTTCATTTTAAACAAAGCCAACTTGCATTTTCCGTAATAGTTTGACCCTTTAGATAACAATATTTATGAGCACTAATTCGGAATATCTCTTTCTGGGAATTTCTCTGATAAACAGTTTTTGTTTTACTTGGTTCTTAATAATTCTGAAAATATTCTTTTAATCATTCTACTATTTGAAATTGCTTCACAGTTTAAGTCATCTGTTAAGCCACAGTTCTGATAATTGCAAGAATATTTATTCCGATTGCAAGTTTAATAACTGCAAAATAAAGAAAAATTGTACAATATGCAACTCCAAGTAATAATAAAATTTGACTGGTAATCGTGGTGGACGAAGGAGTGAGAAGCGAAGAATTCTCAAAAACAGTTAACAAGCCTACGCAAAAAGTTAACAACGTGTTCATTAGGGATAATTGCATGAACGAGATCAATTCTAGATTCTTAGAAGGACCATTGTTGCTCGTAACCCTTTTAATGTTCTCACACGTAATGTTCCTCTAACTGCAATACCGCCGAGTCTTAATGAGCATTTGTTCAATTATTATTATATATTGTATAAATTAAAAACGTAACGAAAATGCGAACATACAACTGTAGGTAAACCACCATGTTCCAGTTGTAAATTTTACGGCGCGAAATCGGGAGAAAATGCTAATTCCACCTTTTAGATCGCTATTGCATAATAATAGTGTTCTAGATTTCATTTTCAATCTTCTTTACCGCACTAAACGTTCTCAAGCTTGATGCAAAAACGGGATTATGGATTTTTATACAAAACAGAAATTGTCCGCGATAGTTGCAACATAAAAAACCTACTTTGTTTCTTTTCCTAATAATTCTAATGAGCTGAAAATGATACAACACTATTTTTACATTTTTTAAATGTTTTTACTTGTACCAAATTTGATTGGGATCTGTAAAATGCAAGAAAGTTTGGAAGACTACTCAATATCACACATATAATTATTTTCAATTTTTATTTCATTAAATAACTTACTTTGTGTTCATGGAATTTTTTAGGGTTCTGGTTTGGCACTCAAAGTTTTAAAATGCGCAGTCCAGCGATAACAGTGCACAGATACGGAATTATGAAGCAAGAGCTAGAAATTATTTTCAAACGATAACATCAAACTGAAACAACGCATGACGTTGCATAAATTCTTTACGTAACATTAACGATTCATCATAAATGTTCAACAAAAGATAAGACAAGACGAAACACGTTCAAGAACAATATATATATAATGTTCCCTGGAGAAAAATCGAAAAAACCAGCCACGATGGAAATCGTGATTAACGTTCAAGGTGTTTTTGCAGCCGGTGGTCGTTGGCGTGTATCCAGACGAATCTGTTACACTCCGTGCAATTGAGAAAATTGGAAATTCCGCGCGCACACATTATATGTCCTTATTTAGATAAAAATGTTAACAGAAAAAAAGGACAACTCGTTAACAAACGCGAAACAAGAGTTGCCAACCAGTTCGCGGAGATTTCTAATATTAACCGGTAAATAGATACGAAAAAGATCGAATACCTCGGATATTTGCGCACGCAATGTTAATATACGGTTAAATATTTACCGTAGGCGAGAGATCGTTGGCTCTAATCCAGTGTTTCGTTTTTCTCCCCCCGCGGAGCAAAACGAAACGCGAATTCATTATTTTATTCCGTTTCCCTCTCGTCTCTAGAACGAATACTGCAAAAAAGCGAATTTTTTAGGACCCTCTGGCTTCGATCCAAAAACAATAAACGTAGTCGTTCTTATTTGCAGATAAAACGGCTTGCTGTACAAGTTTCTCAACATCTCACTTTTCTATTAGTCTCGTTACAGTAATTGTTCAGAAAGTATCCCTTAACACTGGATTTACGTGACCTGACAAAATGGCGGATTCTAATATTTTTAATCCACGAATGAATATTGAGGTTGTAAAAAGATGCATCCCTGAGGAACTATTTAACAAAGTGATTTCATTGGGTATATATTATTAAGAATTGGCTACAAAATGTTACTTTTGTAAAGTAATATAAAATAGACATTTTTTTAGTGCTCCGTAAAAGTGGTAAAAGCGAATATAAGAGTCGATCGATATATAGTTACTTACCATTAGACTGCGGACCTTCGTGCAAAATAACAATGTTGTGATTACTTATTTCTTCTCTAAATAATTCGTATAAGTGACAAAAAATATTAAAATTTAGAAATATATATATTGAAATATGGAAATACTTTTACCGATTCTTCCAATCGTTAGATATTGTCGTCATTTCGTGTTTCACCTATACATTTTAATCGTAAACGCGTAAAGCATATAAAGCAAAATGAACATTTTGTACATCTAGTGCAAGAAATTAGGAATTAACAATATACGCGTAAAATCCGCAATCTAATGATAACGCAGTGCCTGCGCACAGCATTTTGAAGTGAACAAACTCGTGGTAATTGGAATTGATCGTTTAGGTTTCCGGTACGTGCATAGAAAGCTCTCTATGAAGTTGACGAAAGTGAACTGCCACGAGGAGTTGAATGCCCATTTAATGTTACATTGTGCCGCGGTTAAAATGCGCAGCGTTGATTCCCATAATTTTCCATAATACGATACAGCAGGCTCCCGTAAGTATAACGGGATTGGAAAGATTGTTTAGAAACATTTCGCACGCGTGTATTTGGTGTGACAATAAATGTATGTACTTGCACAAAAGACTGTTTACAAAGGCTGATATACAATATACAGGGTGTCCCACATAAATGATAACACCTAAATATCTTTCGTATTTACAGTCGTATCAGAAAACTTCAGAGGACAAAGTGACACTATTGCAGGAGGCCATTTTAGTGGTGAAGAAAAAAATTTTTTATGTCGCGTTTTTTAATGAAATTTCAAGGTCACCGATGTTTTTTTAAATGGAATAGTATATTTTGAATTTAGTGGATACCACCTTTTTGACCTTGAAATGACCTTGAGCAAGACTAATCATGTTGAAGCGGATGAAATGTGGAAGTTGTTTTTATAGTAAATTGAATTTTTATGTTTACGAGGATGGATTTAAATAGAATTTTTATAGTCAATTGAATTTTAAAATTTATTAAAATGAGTTGAAATAGAATTTTTATAGTAAATTGAATTTTTAAATTTATTGAAATGAATTTAAATAGAAATTTTTATAATAAATTTAATTTTTAAATTTATTAAAATGAGTTTATATAGAAATTTTTATAATAAATTGAATTTTAAAATTTATTAAAATGAGTTTAAATAGAATTTTTATAGTACATTGAATTTTTAAGTTTATGAGGATATGTAAAGGTCAACCCGACGTAAACAACGCGCAATCTTTGCTGAAACACGTAAGTTTTAAACTTCCACATTTCATCCGCTTCAACATGATTATTCTTGCTCAAGGTCATTTCAAGGTCAAAAAGTTGGTATCCACTAAATTCAGTTTTTTATTGTCTATCATGCTATCGCAAAAAAATATACTATTCCATTTAAAAAAACATCGGTGACCTTGAAATTTCATTAAAAAACACGACATAAAAAATTTTGTTCTTCATCATTATATTGCCCCCCTGCAATAGCGTCACTTTGTCCTCTGAAGTTTTCTGATAGGACTGTAAATACGAAAGATATTTAGGTGTTATCATTTATGTGGGACACCCTGTATGTGTTTACATAGACTTTTTTTTTTTTAATTGTTGAACTACGAAGCGCTGGAGTCTATTGTACCACAATTGTTGATTCGTGATCCTGTCAATTGCAAACGCAGCGTTTTGCATAAACGAAGAAGCAGACATAAGCTTATGCAGAAACCACGGCTAGCCAGGCTTCAGGCCACACTTTGCATTCCGCGATGCTGTCGGCTTGAAATGCATGTAAATGCATTAATAGAAAGTCGTTCCCCGTGACGTATAAGCCGAGAACGCAAACTTATTCCGCGGACGATGACTGATTAACGAGCTTCGCATTAAGTCCGGCAATCTCCATGTATACTGGCGCAAATATCATTTGCTATAATAATAATAATAATATTTGATAACTAGACTCGCGAAGTTTTATGGAAAATAAAAATGCGAATTGCGGATGCGGATTTGCCCGCTAGTTTTGTTAACCCTTTGCACTCGGCGCTTTTTTCATTCTAAAACTAAATTTTTCTTCCGTCTTGGAATATTTTCATTTTATTCATACGAAACTGATTCGATTTCCACATATAACACTTAAATGTTTAGTAATCTATTAAATATAAATTTTTTAACGTAACAAATATTTTGTAATTTCTTTGAAATAATGCCACAACAATTTCTAGTGGTGCTTCAGAGTCACCGCTCGAGCGCTAAGGGTTAATAAGTATACTACGGGCGTTTCTGAAATTTTTTAATTTTTCTATACAAATTTTCAGAAAGCGAAAGCACATGAAATTTTATTTTTAATGGGAATAGGCTTTGTAGATGGAAAATGCATAAAAATCGTACTAAATGTCGTGTTTTATGTTCTCGGATTTTTAAAAATCTTTTACGAGCTATAAATGCATAAAGTTCTACTATTAACAAGTTTACGAGAGTTTTTTCTTGCAACTTCTGTTTCTAATTTGAGTTTGACGGCCCCAAAATTTTTACCGCTCGGGGCCGCCACTCGACTCGAGCCGCCACTACCAGTAGACACTTCGCTCTTCCATTTATCCCACTTCGCATTCGATTATCTCTGTTTTACAACATTATCCATCACGGCCGAAATACAAAAACTATTGTCGAGGTTGTTCGCGCACGCCGTTTAAGCGTGAATTAGACGAATCGCAGTCTCTTGCGAACCGGTGGACAAGAAAGATTGCCGCATTGTGTTGCAAAGCGAGCCTGCGTTCCGACGGACCTGCACCGATCGGTTGGTTAACCTGCCGCTGGGGATAATTATCGTTAATTAATATACAACTCAAAGACGCGTCGATAAGCGTATTCCACAACGCACTCAGTGTTGGTGTATCGAACTACACCACTCGATTTGCACTATACAGTGACGTGTGCAGAAATTGGCGGTGTGAGGGAAAATCGGGTGAGTTGTTAATTAAACATAAAATTGCTTTCAAAATTACAGGATATTGTCTAATCTTAGACTGCGGATATTAACACATTAAAGGCGGGAGTCGTAGTACTACGATTTACCTTGCGTTACCTAGCATACTTTCGTCAAGATCCCCCGCCTTTAATGTGTTAATACAAAATGAAAATTGTTTGCACGAGTTGTAAAATATAGGAGTGATTTAGGAGTTTATTTCTTTCTTTAACAATTTTAAGCGATTGAAACTTATAAATCAATATCCTCTAATTCTTTTAATCTTTCTAATCTTTCAAATGTCTACACGAGTTGTAAAATACAGGAGTGATTTAGGAGTTTATTTCTGTCTTTAACAATTTTAAGCGATTGAAACTTATAAATCAATGTCCTCTAATTCTTTTAATCTTTCTAATCTTTCAAATGTCTACATGAGTTGTACAATACAGGAGTGTGATTTAGGAGTAAATTATATTGTGTAACTCGCCGGCGAGTGGATCGTTTGAGGTTAAGCGACGCTGGTTTTGGGGCCCGTCGAAAGATGGGTGACCGCATAGGTGTTGAACCTATAGAGGATTGTTGTAACCCTGAGGGGAACAATAATCAGAAATATATACAGGGTGTCCCACATAAATAATAACACCTAAATATCTTTCGTATTTACAGTCGTATCAGAAAAATTCAGAGGACAAAGTGACACTATTGCAGGAGGCCATTTTAGTGGTGAAGAAAAAAATTTTTTATGTCGTGTTTTTTAATGAAATTTCAAGGTCACCGATGTTTTTTTTAATGGAATAGTATATTTTTTTTTTTTGAGATAGCATGATAGACAATAAAAAACTGAATTTAGTGGATACCACCTTTTTGACCTTGAAATGACCTTGAGCAAGACTAATCATGTTGAAACGGATGAAATGTGGAAGTTGTTTTATAGTAAATTGAATTTTTATGTTTATGAGGATGGATTTAAATAGAATTTTTATAGTAAATTGAATGTTTAAATTTATTAAAATGAGTTGAAATAGAATTTTTATAGTAAATTGAATTTTTAAATTTATTGAAATGAATTTAAATAGAAATTTTTATAATAGATTTAATTTTAAAATTTATTAAAATGAGTTTAAATAAAATTTTTATAGTAAATTGAATTTTTAAGTTTATGAGGATATGTAAAGGTCAACCCGATGTAAACAACGCGCAATCTTTGCTGAAACACGTAAGTTTTAAACTTCCACATTTCATCCGCTTCAACATGATTATTCTTGCTCAAGGTCATTTCAAGGTCAAAAAGTTGGTATCCACTAAATTCAGTTTTTTATTGTCTATCATGCTATCGCAAAAAAATATACTATTCCATTTAAAAAAACATCGGTGACCTTGAAATTTCATTAAAAAGCACGACATAAAAAAATTTTTTCTTCATCATTATATTGCCCCCCTGCAATAGCGTCACTTTGTCCTCTGAAGTTTTCTGATAGGACTGTAAATACGAAAGATATTTAGGTGTTATCATTTATGTGAGACACCCTGTATATTGTGTAACTCGAACTTTCTTGTTTGATTCGCAACGTTCCAACCAGAAACAATCCGTAACGCAATGTCGTAAAACGGACAATGCGTTTTTACTGGATAATGAAACGTTGCTGTCAATACGCGAGAAAAAGGTACACGTTGCGATGTAATAATAGTTTTAAGTCCACTGGAAGAAATTCACAGCGAAACAAAAAGAGAGCCTTTTCTTTTTTTATTTTATTTTTTTTTTTTTTTTGCGGGGAGCGGTGAACAGAATTCATATTCTAGGAGAAAGTAAAAGTGACATAACGGTGACATACTTGGATGTCATAACCCACTTTTTCGGCGGTTTACGGGGCACTAAACATGCCTGTTCTCCATTACTTTATAAAAATAACAAAAATGTATCTATCAAAGTTTGTAGCCATTTTTTAAGTAATATATACCCAAAGAAATCAATTTGTTGAATAATTCCTCAAGTATGTATCTCTGCAATCTCAATATTCGTAAATTAAAATTACTAGAATCCGCCATTTTGACTGGTCCCGTAAATCTAGCGTTAACTAACGTAACGTAGGTCTGTTTAGGTATTGTTTTCCACGAAGAATGTCGGTCAGATGAAAATGAGAGATTGATTTAGAGAGAGGGAAAGCTGAAATGCGCATGAATTACGCGTGAAATAATCGTATTTCAACGAGCGTGTAACTATGCAGGACAAATTCGAAATGGAAGTGAGATTTCTCAATGCGGATCGATAAACTGTAGATTTTGTAGAAATTAATAATGAATGTTATCATTTTTGTGCATATAGAAATGTCCAAACGAATTTGCATAGATTTCTTCAACGTGTTCCAAGATTGTAGCGAGTCTAAAGTAAAATAAAAAGACCATCAGACTTTCTTAAATTGCGCACAGTATACTTTCTAAGCTCTAACAGCTCCTGTGTAAGCTGCGAATAAACAAAACCCACGTGTCGCGCATGTACTTTCTAAATAATATTTAATTTCACTTTTTCTGTTAATTTTTTCTAGTAATACTCGCTGACGTTTGGCCATAATTTTCGCTGTATAATATAAGTAACACGATGTTCAGAATAAATACTCCAAATTAGCAGAGGACTTACATTTTGGTGGAAATTGAGCATCTTCGCGTGAAATAATTTGTACGGTTGGACATACATAAGGAAAAACAAGTTTTCCAGAATCCATAAGAGGAAAACTGCGAAAGATTTGTAGTCGTTTTTACATGCCGTTTCTTTTCTTAATAGCCCATTAAAAGTGTGGTCTTCCAACACGTTGGTACCGCTGAACATTATTACGACATAGCACGCACGTCTATATTTTGCCAGAAAACGAGGAACATGTTCGTTTTCCATATTAATAACAAACACGTTAAATTTTTGCCTAAATAATCTCAAATTAAACAAATCCGTAATCAATTTTTTATTTAATCTATTATTAATCTGTAATTATCCATAATTATTTCGAATACATATGTTTCCATGTATATTTTCGTTGTTCCCCGACCGCAAATAAAATTATACATGAGCCGTTTATTTTGAAAGTGGCCTAACTCCGTTTTTCAGTTTTTTCCGGTTATCATGGTTACGTGTACAACTTTATGTTATTTATCAGTAAAGCATTTCAGGTTGCTTATAATCCGAGCAAATACGATAATTCTTGACACATAAGTTTTCAGAGTTAGTTTAATAATCGAACCGTGTAGTTTGAAAGTGGCCTAACTCCATTTATACTTAAATAATCAAGAGAAAAAGTGTCGGAAAGGTAATAATTTTATTGTAAATGAAATGAGACAAGAAGATTTTGTATCAACAAAATTATTAGAAGATGCAATTTTTAAAAGAGTAAAAAATTCTAATGGAGAATCAATAAACTGGCTAAAAATATGTTGGATGCGCTTTGTCAGAAATGAACCGTATCAAATTTTCTATAAGACATCAATGAATAAGAATGAAAATTTTAAAGTCCTGAATTTATTACCACGTCGGGGTAGACCAAAAAAGTTCGAAAATATTGTATTGACACCACAGTATAAAAATATCAGACAAATTACAACAACAAAATTCAAGGACATGATGGACCTATTACGATATATACCACCGGAACATCATGATTACTTCAAATCCCTTTTACACGCACAAAATGTAGATGAGTAGTAAATTGTTTTGTAATAAATTTATGTTTGTAATTTTGCACGTTATGTAGTTAATTGAATCGCATAAATTATGTTTCTGAAGTGTTTTAAGGATATGTAAAATAAATTCAGTATTGTTTTTTTTCAATTTGAAGCATCTTAAATTATGTTGAATGGACTTGGGCACCTTCAAATTTTATAATGAATCTGGTTGTTAATTTTGAAAGTGGCCTAACTCCATTCTTGATAAGAAAACGCATATTATTCACTTAATAATTGTCACTATTTTAATAGGAACTATAAATTTAACACCCTTAGATACACTTAAGCAGTGCGACTCATTAATGTCCTATACGTATATTTTTAAATTCATTGAAACGCAAACCCTTAAATATCTCGATTTTAAGATAAATGGACTTAGGCCACTTTCAAAATAAACGGCTCACATATGCAACAATCTCTCGCCTATATTCTCTACTGCCGTGAACGTGTAAAAGTTGTTTACAACAAGGAAACATTTTAAGCACAATGCGCCTATTTCTGGCACGCGATACGGAGTATGAAGTTGTAAGGATGACCCAGTGGCTAATTACTAATTAAAAAAGCCATTAGCTGGAATACGATCTATGATAATCCGTCCGCTAACCATTATACGCTTTTTCTATTAACGTAACCGCTTAATGAGAGGCGTGTGTATCTATGATCGGCTCGCGAATTTCTTGGACGCGCTCCGCGGAACGTTTTTGCGCACTTAGTGTGCTGTGAAAACCACCTTGCAAATCACTCTTGTCACGATTAGCTGATGCTGCCTAAAGCAGAATTTGGTTTCGTTAAAAGTTCCAACAGATTTCGTAATTCTGCAATTCTGATGAATCGATCCTGCAACCGTCCGCATTGTCCTAAAGACATCAGCTTCAACCCTTAGCATATCGAATGGCGACTGCAAGGCGTCACTAAAAATTGCTGTGTCATTATTCAAAATATTTTTTACACTATCAAATTTGTTTGGATTTAATAAATCAACAAACATTTCAGTACTGTGCGAGCAAATATATCGAGAAAAAATATATCGAGGGGAAATATTCTAGATTGGAAGAAATGTTTCGTTCCGGAGATAAAATAGAAATAAATAAATAAAAGTCGAGGCAAAAACGATGAAAGATGCGAAAATAATGCAACGATATTTTGTTCACGACCTAACTTTCGCGACACATTCGGACTCTACTACTTAAGTAGATCTCTACTTAAGAGCCAAGACTTCGTGGATTCGCGACAAGGTAGAGTGACCACTTTAACGACAAAAATAGGCGAAAAATGGTTTCACGTGCAACTCAACTTTTCGCCCTTATACGAGAATATTTTTCGCTGGGAAAGGGCTCGTTCGAAAGGGGAAGGTTCAATCTAGCGCGCGCTGGTCAAAATTAATGATATCGATAATACAGACCAAAAAATGTGACAATTTTAGTCACAGACTTAGGACCAGTCGGATCAAGACCAAGATCGATCTAAAGTCAGTGACTGAAGGTTGTGAACGGAAATTGTACAGCAGTTACCGACCTATTGTGTCATTCAAAACTTTCGAAATATTAATAATTTTTTGTTTTTCATTCACAATTTCACGAAGTGTGCTTTGCAAAATTCAGCCGCACAGAATTATGTATAATGAGATAGGGAAACCTATTATATAGTATTTCACATTTCGGTAGAAGTCCCTGCTACCAGTCGTCCATTGAGAATTCGAATATCTCCTGAATGCGCCGATAGAACAGTAGAAATAAGTGAGCCTAAGAAGCTTGGAGGTACAGTGATTCAGAGGGCCAGAGACGATCGTTATTTCGGTATTAAATGTTCGTTTATACAACGTAATAACGAGCTCTTAATTCTAACAAGGCTACATAATTGTCGTATAATTATCGTTTCAATTTCTCGCGAGTTCTGCAATGTTGAATAGCCGGAATGAATCGTGTAGAGTGTAGAGGAACAACGAGTCGTCTCGTGCGGAATTATTGTATGGAAGGTACGTGACAGGCGGTACGAATCGAGCGAACCAACGGCAATTAGCGAACCGATTTTCAGGCCGATCCGTTTATGAAAATCGCGGCACCGTTGCGATTGGAAGTTTAATTGTCCGCTCCCGGGATCGACTGACGCGAGCAAATTTTATTTACGTTCCCGTCTAATTATTCAAATCATATTTGACAAACAGCTGCACCGTTCAACTCGATTAGCTGAATTATCTCGGCGTACGGTCCATATTCCGCTACAATAACCGTTCCCACCAAAGATATGTTTCCTCTTTCTCGTCGCTTCCGGAAAAAGTAAACAAACGTTACGCTATTTACAGTGAGTAACGAAAGTATTCGAACGCCCTGACTTTTTTTAGGAGTTAGAAGAATTGGTTTTCCAAATGATGTGTAAAAAAGATTTTGAAAAAATTGCAATTGGTAAGAATTGCATGAGAAAATAAAAATGGCACTTTTCACAACTTTTTTATTTGAACCTGTAGTGAAAATTTAAAATATGCGTTTTGTACATATATGTTAGTTATATACATGCTGCAAATTTCATTGAAATCGATTAATATACACACGAGCTACAACTAGTCAAAGTGGTGAAAAGCGTAGATTTTCACGACTTTTGGCCAGTTTCTGCTTAAAATCCTCAGATTCTAACATATTTTGATACGTGCCATTTTTATCTGCGTCAGCCGATTTCAATGAAATTTTCAGTACGTGTATAACAGAGATCTACAAAACGCATATTTTAAATTTTCATTACAGGCTCAAATAAAAAAGTTGTGAAAAGTGCCATTTTTATTTTATCATGTAATTCTTACCAATTGCAATTTTTTCAAAATCTTTTTTACACATCATTTGGAAAACCAATTCTTCTAACTCTTCAAAAAAGTCAGGTCGTTTGATTCACTTAAAAAAAAAGTTATACTGATTTAAAGGGCGTTCGAATACTTTCGTTACTCACTGTACATATAATACAGGCTGTATCCTTGTCCAATAACTTTTACCGTTTCTTTCGCGATTCCGACCAATTCAATTTTTCTATTTTTCTTTTTTTAATTGTTTACACCTCGTCTAGTAAACTAATCCTTTCAACTTCTCAAACACTCCAGTTATTTGATCTAATTTTAAAAGATTTATGCGGATTCAAATAGCGTGGATTCAGTTTTACTCTTGACTGTAAATGTCGTTCGTTCAACGGTAAGATGGCGGCATCGGTAACGTAGGAAATAACCTTCTGCTGTTCGTGAATAACGCTCAGAGAATATTTTGCACAAAGATTTGCAATATGGTAATACAGATAGCCCTCCTACAACACGGCATCTTATAACACGGTTTCGCTATAACACGATTCATAAATTACGGAAACCCTCCTACAACACGGCATCCTATAACACGGTTTCGCTCTAACATAATAAGAAAATTGCAAAAACCTTTGTACACCACTATACTTCTACAGCCGCGGCGAGGCTTGCCGTCTTAAAGATACAATGTTGCAGAAAGTATTTCTTTTCATCTCCGTGGCCTGACAACAAAAGTGTCAATTTTTGACAAAAAAAAGTCATTTTTCTTGAATGCAAACCCTTCCGCTGAAAGAAGCCGAAAATTCAAAAGGGAGCTACAAAACTATCTAGCTCCATACCGAGAAATTTACAATGACCTGGTAAGAACCAGCAAGCAAAGTAACATTACTGCAAGAACTTTGAATGAAGAAAAAAGTTCTGAAAGTGAAGGCGATATCATTTCATCGAAAAAACGTTCTCGGTTGATTATACTGAGCAGTGACGACGAAGAAATTTATTAAATGAAAGTTGCGTTAAATTAAAATAATATTTTTTGTTTTGTGTTGTACATACATTTATATTTTTAATAAAAAGTAAGTTGTTTATGTAGAATTAGAAAAAAATTTGTTTTTAATAAGTTTTCGGAACGTAACCCCCCTTTTATACTGGCTCTGGGTCTCATACAACACGGTTTCACACAACACGGCATTTTCTAGGAACCTATTTACCGTGTTATAGGAGGGTTACCTGTACTAGCGGGATTTAAATTTCTCAGTGGTCGAGTACAACATAAAGCAACATTTGATCGAAAATGTGCTCCTTCCGCGGCGCGTTATAAATGTCTACCGATTCTGGATCTGCGAGGATGATTCTTCTCGCGCGTGCTACTTGAAACCGCTGATATCGCTCGAAGTTTTCCCACCGTTCCGTCCCGCGCCTCTCCTTTTTCCTCCCCCGGAGTAGGAGTACTTTCGTTATGCTCCAGATCCTCCCTTTGCTCCGCGCGTTTCCCCTCTCGTGCAGAAAATCCAAAGTGATAATAAACCGAGACATCTCAAGTTTCCCCAGTCAGTCGGTTCTCGCGTTCCAAAAGACGAGCCCCGGACAACTGATCTCTTTCGCACGTATTCGCCGGAAAGATGGTCCACGGACGTAAGCGCAAAAAATGGACGTCTTCCCGCTAATAACAAGATACCTTTCATCGTCGCCGATCTTTCAACCCCTTTACTATCGACGTAAGAACCACTTTTGATCCGAAGAAAAGCGACACGCCTATTCACCGTTCGCAACGCTCCACAGTGGGCAAAAACGGCCTTTTTCGATTCAAAATCAAAGAACTTTCGATAGGAATGAGGTAGAGCGATGAAATTTTTTTTAAATGAAAACTGAAACTTTGTAGAATATGGGAAAAATAGGGAGATTACGGTACGAACGTTTTTTAACCTTGAGAAAATTCGTTAAAGTTGCACAATTTCAAGAAAGTGCCAGTAGTAATGACAGCGATACGTCAAGTGATGACGAGATGTGAAGTGGCTTCATGTTTCGTAAGTAACTCAAAACGTTAAAATACTTCATTATTATTATTTTTATTGTGTTTTATATATGAGAATACGATATACTTTCAAACTAGTGTGTTATCAAGTCATATTAACGAAAAAATTTCATTAATTTGTGTCACAAAAATCTATTTTTTTCAAAAACCAGAGGTCGTAGACAAATTTTGAAAACAGATTTGAAATCAGCGTGGGAAAATCTATGGGAAACGATATATAGCATGTTAAAAAAAAATTTCCGCGCGTATTAGCCACAAAAACAAAATTTTCTTGGAATTGTGCAACTTTAACGAATTTTCTCAAGGTTAAAAAACGTTCGTACAGTAATCTCCCTATTTTTCCCATATTCTACAAAGTTTCAGCTTTCATTTAAAAAAAATTTCATCGCTATACCTCATTTCTATCGAAAGTTCTTTGATTTTGAATCGAAAAAGGCCGTTTTTGCCCACTGTGCGCTCTTTCACCCTTCGAAATAATCACCGGCACGGCGACCATTTAACGCTTTGCGACCAACCCAATTAACACACTTCATTATTTAACTCTACTTACCAGATTTCATTTATAGAAAATTGTTCATCTTTTGTTTACTAGGTTCACGAAGAACTAAAAATGGCTATTTTACATTGCTTTATAAAAATAACAAGAATATGCTGCCCAAATATTTCGGCATTTTTGTTAAATAATGGATGTGTCGTTAGAATCTGAATAATTGTAAATTAAAAATATTAAAATCCCCGTCATTTTGACGGGTAAATCTGGTGTCAAAAGGCCTACCGATGGACTTCCCGTATGCCAAGTGTTAATACGTTTTACAAAAAGTGATGAATTCGAAGTGATAATTTCGTGAGAATTAACAGGGTACAGCCATAAGCCACTATTTTTGCAAAACAGTGTTCGTTTTTTTCTAAGATGTTTTCACATTAATTTTTGCACGATGTCCGAATCCCCCGATTGTTAATTTCACAAAGGTTTACGATTATTACCCATACTTCGTATTTGTGCCTTCACCGTGTTCATTTTGCGCAGATTATTATCATTCACAGGACCGGTTTTGTCTTTCGTATAGAATTCTATAGAACGGAAGATAAATTCGTGCGTCCTGGTGATAAATGTGAAACACATTTTTCGCCGGAGACCGTTCCCGAGGATATCGAAGTTGAATATTTATCGTACCTGTAACAAATAGAAACGGTTTGCAATGGAAAGGCGCATTATTCGAGTTCTATTCAACGGCACGCACTTCCAATGAATATTCAAATTCGATTTTCTCGACAAGCGGCGGACCGTTAATTTCGGGGTTCTGGGCTAACGCTGTTTGGGGACCTGCCCAGTTAACCCAAATCAACTCAAGTAGGTGCGAAACATTTTTGTACAATTTCTTTTCTCTTAAGTTTTTAACTTAAATTGTTTTTATTTTCTTTATCCCTGGGCTGCAGCCCAGAATACATTCCAGTTAACCCAAATCAACTCAAGTAGTTGCGAAACATTTTTGTACAATTTCTTTTCTCTTAAGTTTTTAACTTAAATTTTTTTTATTTTTTTTTATCCCTGGGCTGCAGCCCAGAATACATTCCAGTTAACCCAAATCAACTCGAGTAGGTGCGAAACATTTTTGTACAATTTCTTTTCTCTTAAGTTTTTAACTTAAATTGTTTTTATTTTTTTTTATCCCTGGGCTGCAGCCCAGAATACATTCCAGTTAACCCAAATCAACTCAAGTAGGTGCTTAACATTTTTGTACAATTTCTTTTCTCTTAAGTTTTTAACTTAAATTGTTTTTATTTATTTTTTATCCCTGGGCTGCAGCCCAGAATACATTCCAGTTAACCCAAATCAACTCAAGTAGGTGCGAAACATTTTTGTACAATTTCTTTTCTCTTAAGTTTTTAACTTAAATTGTTTTTATTTTCGTATCCCTGGGCTGCAGCCCTGAATACATTACAGTTAACCCAAATCAACTCAAGTAGGTGCGAAACATTTTTGTACAATTTCTTTTCTCTTAAGTTTTTAACTTAAATTGTTTTTATTTCTTTTTATCCCTGGGCTGCAGCCGATAATATAGTTTTCACGTAGAACTGTCCACCAGTTTATTCCATTACGACCCTGTCTTCCCGAGTAGTATAACTGCGATAGAATTTCTTTGAATTTTTCATTTCGTTGAATATGTATGTTTTGCAGTTATTTTCGAGATGAACGTCTCGCTGATATCGAAGATGTTGACGCTGATGATACTGTCGGAGTTTTTGGTGACAAGTGTGGTGGCATTCTTCTTCTCGTCGTTCGTGTCGAAGTTGACGGCGGAAGCGGGTATACCGTCGACGGTCAAGCTGAAAAGCGATGATGCGAGCATCGAAAACGAGAAATTTGGTCGCGCACGAGATAGAAAACCTCATATCGTCATTATTCTCGCCGATGACATGGTGAGCTTCTAACTACGTCCACGCCGCACAGTGGGCAAAAACGGCCTTTTTCGATTCAAAATCAAAGAACTTTCGATAGGAATGAGGTAGAGCGATGAAATTTTTTTTAAATGAAAGCTGAAACTTTGTAGAATATGGGAAAAATAGGGAGATTACGGTACGAACGTTTTTTAACCTTGAGAAAATTCGTTAAAGTTGCACAATTTCAAGAAAATTTTGTTTTTGTGGCTAATACGCGCGGAAAATTTTTTTTTAACATGCTATATCGTTTCCCATAGATTTTTTCACGCCAATTTCAAATCTGTTTTCAAAATTTGTCTACGACCTCTGGTTTTTGAAAAAAATAGATTTTTGTGACACAAATTAATGAAATTTTTTCGTTAATATGACTTGATAACACACTAGTTTGAAAGTATATCGTATTCTCATATATAAAACACAATAAAAATAATAATAATGAAGTATTTTAACGTTTTGAGTTACTTACGAAACATGAAGCACTTCGCATCTCGTCATCTCTTGACGTATCACTGTCATTACTACTGGCACTTTCTTGAAATTGTGCAACTTTAACGAATTTTCTCAAGGTTAAAAAACGTTCGTACCGTAATCTCCCTATTTTTCCCATATTCTACAAAGTTTCAGCTTTCATTTAAAAAAAATTGCATCGCTCTACCTCATTCCTATCGAAAGTTCTTTGATTTTGAATCGAAAAAGGCCGTTTTTGCCCACTGTGCGCCGATGCGACTTTTCGTTAACGTGTCCTCCAACAGGAGTCGACGACGCAATGCCACTAGATCAGTTCGTTCAGTGTGGACGTAGCTTTACGATTCCACACTGTAATGTCCGCGAAAGTTCAAACTTTCGCGCGACCGTACGCCAAAGACTGTAATGTGATCTCATGTGTTTCAGGGATGGAACGACGTGAGCTTCCACGGATCGGATCAAATTCCTACGCCTAACATCGACGCTCTCGCGTACAACGGGATCATCTTAAACAGTCATTACGTGCCCGCATTGTGCACACCGAGCAGAACCGCTCTAATGACCGGGAAAAATCCTGTTCACCTCGGCATGCAGCATTCTGTTATTTTTCCGGCCGAGCCGCGCGGGCTGCCTCTGAACGAGAAACTGTTACCTCAGGTAAGGTTTTTAACCTTCAACTTTTTGCCAATGACTTCCCGAAAAAGCAACAACTCCAGACTCCGGATTTTTATGCGAAAAAAAAAGTTTGTGCGTCGATTGCAACACACGGGAGCTAAATGTAAATTGATATTCTTCAATAGTAATTTTAACACTTTGAACGACAAACAAGAAAGCTCAATAATTCCACGAAATCAAAGTAAGTCATTTGATAAAATAGAAATTGAAAAAATTAAATGTATGATATTGTGTGGTTCTCCAACTTTCTTGCATTTTACAGATCCTAATCAAATTTGGTACAATGAATAGATTAACGTAACAATTCATTTGGTAATTATTTACATTAGGGGCTTCCTCACATTGAAATATGTTGTCAAGGTCATCATTCGGAACAACTTTTTCCTATACATGTTACCGCCGCTCTGCTTTAGTTTCCGAGATATTCGCAAAAAAGTTTCAACATCTCAAAAAGTGATCGGAGCATGTGTGGGTTAGATTAAACAAACGAAATTTGACACTAGGTTCACGGGGCCAGTCAAAATGACGGGATCTAATATTTATAATTTACAATTATTGACATTGTGAAGACGTATCCATGGAGAATTATTCAACGAAATTATTTTTTTGGGTATATATTATTTAAAAAATTGATACAAATGTGGATAGACACGTTCTTGTTATTTTTGTAAAATAATGTTAAGTAGTCAGTTTTGGTGCTTTGTAAATCTAGTGTTAAAGGGACATTGAAGTTGCAAAATATGAAAGAAAACCTTGCATCCAATATTCTATATACGAATAATAAAATATAATACTAATGTACTACAAACTACATTATAAAATACTAATGTAAAGTGTACTTACAAATTTTTCTGAATCTTCTGTTCCTCCGTTGGATCCACAGCACACAATTATTGACTCAAGCGAATACATCCGAATAATTGGACCACAATCACTAAACTCTACACAACACACTTAACACACACACACATACACACTTAACGAAGTCGTGACAGCGGACGAGAAGATGTTACTCCGACCACGAATAAAATAATACTGCGATTTTAACCGTTCCCCTCCCACGGACGAGTGATACGAAAACAGGGAATTCCGGGAAATAGGGTCGGCGCCCGTCATAATTTGTTTACCTTGGTTTTGTATCTAGTTTTTATAGACCCTCAGCGTCTAACCTGCCTAGGATAACCTGACCGTACCACCTCCGTGGAGGGGATCATTGTTAAAATCGCAGTATTATTTTGTTCGTGGTCGGAGTGACATCTTCTCGTTCGTTGTCACGATTTTATAAAATTTGTTGTGTTTGTGTGTGTGTGTGTTGTTTAGTGATTGTTGTTCAGTTATTCGGACCTATTCTCGTGAATTAATAATTGTGTGCTGTGGATCCGACGAAGGTACAGGGTGTAACAAAATTTAGTGTCATGGTTTTGACAGATGGTTGTACACCTTCGGATCGGTGGAGATTTGTTAAAAGAAATTGCCGCAAAATTGATTTTGACATTGAAATTCAAGGTCAAATTTTTTATGCTTGTATCGCATTCTACTCGCCATGGGGACTAAACTTGTCAAAGGAACCGTAGGTCGCAACTCAACCGTTCTCTTATAAAACAATGTTAAATATTTTAACGTCGTCTTCCGTTATCTGAAATGTTTGGAAGTCGATGGATAGGACGAAGACCTGCACCTCATTTGTGGCCGCCACGTTCCCCAGACCTTACGCCTCTTGACTTCTTTTTTTGCGGAGCAGTGAAGCATATTGTTAACCGGATAGGACCGCCAATAAGAACTATGCAGCAATTAAAATCACGAATTGAAGACGCTTTTCACCGTGTGCAGTTTATACCGAACATTTACGAAAAAGTTCGCAAAAATTTGGAAGAAAGACTAAGGATCTGTTTGCGTAATAATGGTGGCCATATCGAAGCCGGTGATCAAGCACGACTATTAAGAGCGATAAACCTTGATGGTTCTATTCTATGGCAAAGAACGAGAAACCCGAGGAACGGAAGACGACGTTAAAATATTTAACATTGTTTTATAAGAGAACGGTTGAGTTGCGACCTACGGTTCCTTTGACAAGTTTAGTCCCCATGGTGAGTAGAAAGCGATGCAAGCATAAAAAATTTGACCTTGAATTTCAAGGTCAAAATCAATTTTGCGGCAATTTCTTTTAACAAATCTCAACCGATCCGAAGGTGTACAACCATCTGTCAAAACCATGACACTTGTTACACCCTGTACAGAAGATTCAGAAGTAAGTACACTTTGCATTAGTATTTTATAATGTATCGGATGCTATGCCGTCTGTTGTTTAAATTTCAAAACAATAAGAACATTTCAAACCTAATTTTTTGTTTTTCTATAAAATGGTCAATTACTGGTACATAGTGGTCAACTACTGGTGCCTTTACCTTAATGGATCTTATTTATGAAATTGCACTCTGAACTTTGTAATTGTACAACTTGCGATATAACGGTCAATGATCTTTTTGCAGTACTTAAAAGAAGTAGGCTATAAGACTCACGCAGTTGGCAAATGGCACCTGGGATTTTACAGGAAGACGTATACTCCCACGTTTCGTGGTTTCGATACCCATTTCGGCTATTGGAACGGTCTCCAGGATTATTTCACGCACATTACCCAAGAACCGGTAACTACCTAATCAATTTTAGGACTGGCGCCTTCAAACCGTTTTGTTCATAACCGAGATATGTCACACTGTTTCGTGACCGGGATACCAATGACCATAATTGAAAATTTTTTACCCGAAACAACGGCATGTTGCGTTCTTAGAATTAGCACTAGAACTAACGGAACAGTCAAAATGACTGGTTTCTAATTTTTTTTCTTCATAATTACTGCAGTTATAAAAATATTTTCACCAGAAATTTTTTAACGAACTTCTTCATTGAAGCACACGTGAAAATAAAAATGCTATGAGGTTTGACTAGATGTAGTTTTACATCGGCATAACAAATTTCTAGCTCACGCTAGAATGGGTACGGTAGAACCTCGTTTCTTGCACGGGTTCCTCGTTCGTTGCACACCAACGTAGATGGTGGGGGCCACGTGATGGAGTGGGGAAGGGACTGGTCTCCCTATTTTTGGATTTTCGATTTTTTCGGTTTTTTTCTGGTCTCACCATTTTGAGGGGTAAGACCAAAATAATCTCAAAAAAATGTCCCCTCACCTTAAGGAACTTCATAGTGGGGAAATATAGAGTGGAAAAGTGCCAAAACCAGATAGCGCGATTGGCTGCCTCTTTCGTTGCACAACCTCGATTCTTGTATATTCTGGTGTATTCTGATATATTCTAGTATATTCTGGTGTATTCTGGTATATTCTGCTATATTCTGGTGTATTCTGGTATATTCTGGTATATTCGGATATATTCTGGTATATTCTAGTATATTCTGGTATATTCTTGTATATTCTGGTATATTCTTGTATATTCTGGTATATTCTTGTATATTCTGGTGTATTCTGGAATATTTTGGTATATTCTAGTATATTCTGGTATATTCTTGTATATTCTGATATATTCTGGTATATTCTTGTATATTCTGATATATTCTTGTATATTCTGGTGTATTCTGGTATATTCTGTTATATTATGGTGTATTCTGGTATATTCTAGTATATTCTGGTATATTCTTGTATATTCTGGTATATTCTGGTGTACTCTGGTATATTCTGGTATATTCTACTATATTTTGGTATATTCTGGTATATTCTAGCATATTCTGGTATATTCTGGTATATTCTGAGGTTCTACTGTGCCCGGTTATGAACAGAAGGGTTCATTATGGCAACAGAAAGGTTGCCGTTGAAATTCGATCAACAATTTCCTAATTGGAGTGTTCCGCAGAGCGAACAGTTCGGGGATTTTCGTGGTTTCGACATGCGACGAAACCTTTCCGTCGCCTGGGACACTGCGGGGCAATACGCGACTGATCTTTTCACGAACGAGGCGGTGAGATTAATCAAGGAACACGACGCGAATCAACCGATGTTCCTGTACCTGGCTCATCTGGCGCCCCACAAAGGGAATCAGAATCAGTTGCTGCGCGCCCCCGACGAAGAAATTGCCAAGTTCACGTATATCGCAGATCCTGAAAGGAGGATTCAGGCTGGTAACTATCTGCTACATGCGCCAGATCATGACACACCTAATGACTTGCACAAGCAAACTTCCAACAGTAGCAAAAAGTTACTCGAACAGCTGTCGATCAATTTCTCCACTTCTGTCTTTTAATCTACTTTAATCTACCAAGACTCCATAGATTCGCGATAAGGTAGAGTGACCAGGTTACCGACAAAAATTGGCGAAAAATGATTTCGCGTGCCTCAACTTTTCGTCATTGTATGAGACTATTTTTCGTTTCGACTTAAAGAATGTGTCGTAGAGTGACGAATAGATTGTATGGATTTACGGCAAGCATGAGCAGGTGAAATATAAGACACTAGAAGGATTAAAAGAATTTGATTTAAGGTAAAGGCACCAGTAGTTAACCATTTTATAGAAAAACATAAAAAAATAAGATTTTCATAAGCTATGCAGTTTTAATGAAAGTGAACCTCGGATGCCATGCCGTCTGTTGTTTAAATTTCAAAACAATAAGAACATTTCAAGCCTTATTTTTTGTTTTTCTATAAAATGGTCAACTACTGGTACATGGTCAACCACTGGTGCCTTTACCTTAATATGCTACGATAGCACCGACTGAAATTATTAAAGATAGAAACGAATTTTTCTTTGGTTCCAATAAATTGCTACGGAGTATTTTCATTTTCCATAAAGTCTGGTAATGAAAATGTGCTGTCTGTTCGCAGCCGTTGTGTCAAGATTAGACCAGAGTGTCGGCGAAGTGATGGACGCTTTAAGGACCCGTGGAATGTTAGAAAACAGCATTGTGCTATTCATGAGTGACAACGGAGCACCGACCGAAGGTTTACTGAGCAATCAGGGCAGCAATTATCCGCTCCGAGGCGTAAAAATCGATTTTTACAAATAAAAAAAAAAAAAAAAACCATTGTGCACAGGCTGCGAAGCTGAACTTTCGATTATTTTACAGATGAAGGATAGCCCGTGGGAAGGTGGGACGCGAGGAGTGGCAGCTATCTGGAGTCCTCTGATCAAAGCGCCAAGAAGAGTCTCGAATCAGATGATGTTCATGTCCGACTGGCTTCCTACGTTGTTGTCTGCGGCTGGTTAGTTAATTGAGCCGTTTATTTTGAAAGTGGCCTAAGTCCATTTATCTTAAAATCGAGATATTTAAGGGTTTGCGTTTCAATGAATTTAAAAATATACGTATAGGACATTAATGAGTCGCACTGCTTAAGTGTATCTAAGGGTGTTAAATTTATAGTTCCTATTAAAATAGTGGCAATTATTAAGTGAATAATATGCGTTTTCTTATCAAGAATGGAGTTAGGCCACTTTCAAAATTAACAACCAGATTCATTATAAAATTTGAAGGTGCCCAAGTCCATTCAACATAATTTAAGATGCTTCAAATTGAAAAAAAACAATACTGAATTTATTTTACATATCCTTAAAAAACTTCAGGAACATAATTTATGCGATTCAATTAACTACATAACGTGCAAAATTACAAACATAAATTTATTACGAAACAATTTACTACTCATCTACATTTTGTGCGTGTAAAAGGGATTTGAAGTAATCATGATGTTCCGGTGGTATATATCGTAATAGGTCCATCATGTCCTTGAATTTTGTTGTAATTTGTCTGATATTTTTATACAGTGGTGTCAATACAATATTTTCGAACTTTTTTGGTCTACCCCGACGTGGTAATAAATTCAGGACTTTAAAATTTTCATTCTTATTCATTGATGTCTTATAGAAAATTTTATACGGTTCATTTCTGACAAAGCGCATCCAACATATTTTTAGCCAGTTTATTGATTCTCCATTAGAATTTTTTACTCTTTTAAAAATTGCATCTTCTAATAATTTTGTTGATACAAAATCTTCTTGTCTCATTTCATTTACAATAAAATTATTACCTTTCCGACACTTTTTCTCTTGATTATTTAAGTATAAATGGAGTTAGGCCACTTTCAAACTACACGGTTCGATTATTAAACTAACTCTGAAAACTTATGTGTCAAGAATTATCGTATTTGCTCGGATTATAAGCAACCTGAAATGCTTTACTGATAAATAACATAAAGTTGTACACGTAACCATGATAACCGGAAAAAACTGAAAAACGGAGTTAGGCCACTTTCAAAATAAACGGCTCAATTAATTGTTAAATATATCTAATTCTATTGCCTGTACTTCATCAAGTATAAGCTTAACGATGTTCTTTTAAACAATATTTCCAGTGGAATATATTAAATCATTATTATTATTCTTACTGGCATGTAGAACTCTATTAAACACATTCGCGACCAACATCGCGTACAGTCCTAAACAAAAGTATTGGCACGAATGTTCGTATAAAATTCTGTGTAAATCTGTAAAGAATGCAGTCTTTATACACAGATATGAATTTTACACGAAGACACGGCCTGTGCGAGTACTTTTGTTAGGTATGTGTCGCGATTTTATTTCCTTGTTTATAAATTATAGATTCTCGTTCGAGTAAATAATATCGCTCGTTGTTTGCATTTCCCAGGAGTGAGCATGAAGCATTTCGGTCACATAGACGGGTTCAATCTTTGGCCGGCTCTGGTGTCGAATAGACAGAGTCCGAGGTCGGAGATCGTGATCAACATTAACGACATCGACAACTACACCGCAATCAGGCGGGGCGACTTCAAGTACGTGATAGGCCAAACGCAGACCGGCGGCAGCTGGTTAGGCGCGACCGGAGATTCATCCGAAGGAGTTCCTCCGGCGTACAGCCCCGACAAAATATTGCACAGCAAAACAGGCGTCGCTATCTCCGGCATCATAACCGCCAGACAAGCGATCGAGCTGCGGGAAAGACGAAAACGAAACGCGGACGACGCGACGCTGAAAGGAAATTTCCGGGAGAAGATACTCACCGCCGACGAGATACTGGAGTTGCGGCGGCGGGCGCAAGTAAACTGCAACGTCAGAGATGAAGACAAGGTTTGTGAAACGAGCTTCTAAGGTAAATCACATCTTCGATGTTTTCGCTGTACAGGGTGTATCAAAATTACATGTCACGTCCGCCATACCGAGATACTATTTACACCTCTGAATTAGTGGAGATCTGTTAAAAAAATCTGATTGAAAGTCCAGGTCAAAGTGTCAAAAAATTTTATGAGTACTACACGATGAAATAAAAAAAAATGTTCGACACTCAAGGTTAAGGTCAATTTTGCGGTGCACTTTGTAACAGATCTCCACCAATCCAGAGGTGTACAATCAGACTACGGTGGTCGTGACATATAATTTTTATACACCCTGTACAGAGTAGAACCTCGTTTTATGCGAACCAATTAATTTTGTATCTCATACCGGTTGAAGCACGAGAACAGAAACAGAACACCCAACTATCTCCGTTAGAATTGAACATAGAAGAGAATGTTAAAGAGGAAAGTTGTACACTGTTCAATAAGGCAAATATAGTGGTGTCAATTTTCTAATTATCGTTGTCGTCAAGGTCTTTTGAAGATCATCTACGGTTTTTTTAAATGGCATGGCACATTTGTAACTTCATAGTGTAGTAGGCGAAGTCGAGACGAGTTCAACGATGTGTTATACTATGACCTTCGAAGGTCCTTGGACTCATAAATGGCATAGTTTAACTACTCCGTTTCTTAAGCCATTAATTGAAATGGTCGTTAAAAATATTTCTTGGAAATACACCCGAAATACCCCGCCCTTGATAGTTCGCGTTTTTAAAAAATAATCTTGGTCGTGCAGGGATTAATTTTTTAGTAATGTTCTCGTTTCCTGCTAATTGAAAATGTTTGTACCTACAAACTCATAACTAGACATTGGATGTTTATGCAATTTCCAATTTTTATAGAAACATTTTAAGAAAGTGGAATGAAATAAAATCCTATTTTTAATGGGGACAGCCTTTGTAGATCCAAAGCAAATAAAAATCGTGTTAAATTCTCTCGAATTTTATATTATAGCATTTTTTGAACATTTCCAGAAGCCATAAATGCATAAAGATCCGCTGTCTACTCATAACAATCTAGTTATCGGTTTCCAACTGTTCCGTTTTAATCCACAGATCGCCTGCGATCCTCTAAGAGCACCCTGCCTCTTCAACATAGCGAAGGACCCTTGCGAGATGTTGAACCTCGCCGACAGAAGGCCGCTGATCGCGGCGATATTAGAAAAAATCATAATGAAGCACAGGCTGACGGTTGTGCCGCCTAGCAATTTGGACAATGATCCCAGAGCAAATCCAGCTCTCTGGAACAATACCTGGACCAGCTGGGACGAACCTAACCCCTTAGCGCTGAGCTACACCAGCGAATTTCGATCGAACCAAGCACCGGCGATTGCTTTGATGTCCATCATCGTTAGCCTCTTCATGCTCGGTGTGCTGACGTTGGTTGTCTCGAAGTATAGAAAATCGGTACCAAGAAGAACAAAGTCTCTGGATGATCAGAATGGTCATGAAAGGATCGCGTGCACCGAAATCGGTCACACGGAGTCGTATCCTGTACATAAACTACTACAAACCAAACCGAGCCGCATAGTTAAACGCGACGATAGAAATTGACGTTTCTCCACGGGATACACGAGGCCTATTTTAATTGTTGTAACGATTCATTATAGACACCGGTCTCGAAGGCTCTGATACTCAAAAGTAATTTATCAACAAGCGTAGAACTCTCTTTTCATTTCGATTGTTTTTATTTTTAGACACCGACAAAATCTGTTAGGGCAATAGCTGTTGTTAGAGCAACGAGACCGCGGATGCTTGTACATTTGTAACGAGGAATTCGGTAGAGTTGAATGCAAACGAATAAATTTTTTGTTTATTCCGTAGCTGTGAAAACTATGGCGGCGTATGCGCAAATATTCCATATTCTTGCGGTGTCTACCCGTTGAATCTCATGGTAAATGTCCTGTCCGTACCTCGCAAGAAGTCTCGCGGGACGGCACAAGAGCAAAGTGTGACGTCACACGCTACATAGTATGTATGACCGCTTTAGCCTATAGCGCGGTAAAAATTGGTCTGTGACCAATCAGCATCGCATTCCTTTCACGGGACTTCTTGCGTATCACGCACAGCACTCTCTGTCTAAATACTGCCCGTCATTTTTCATTTTTTCTTTCACAACTTCAGCCTCGTGTCATCTCGTTCCTCTCAATAAGATAAATTACGCACGATCCACATGGTATACCAGAGCATTATACCATTGACAGGATAACTATAACGCAATGAGAAGTACTGAATTGTGCAAGTACCGCTTGCTTTGCCAAGTTTGTTGTACTTGCAACTAGATTTGCTCAATAAAATGTAATACTTTTGTATTAGTTCATAGGAAACTACCGAAGCCTTGTTTAAACGTTCAGTACAACGTACAGTCGATGAACTTATTACTATTCTTATTAAAAAAATGTTAGTAATGTTATAATACTCACCCATATAGTCTGCTGTTATCCTCGATGAAGTGTGCAACTTTTCTAACCAGCATGGCGGTTTCCGACATGGATTTTGTGCCTTGGGCAGCGATGACTCTGCATTTTCATGGAGATAAAACAAGCAATTTAAAATAATAGCTATAATAATATAAAGTAATGCTGCCGAAATTGTACTTACATAGAAAACCGTGCCTAGCGAAAGGACATGGAGTTACCCGTGAATAAAAACACGTCCAATGAAGAAATATTACGTCTTATAATTTATTTATTCGCCGAAGTTCGCATTTTTCTGTACAAAATTTCGTGGAAATAGAAAGTTCGAATCATCATGGTCAGAGAACAACGGATAATCACGGCATGGACTTCGTTCATAGACAAAGTGCTAGTGAACGATACTGCTTATTTTGACAGGCCAGCGGTTTCTTTCGAGCAGCTTCGTGTTTCTCCCGAGAGAGTGAAAACTCTGAGGGAACGTTCGCGACAAAAGGTCGACGAGTTGCGCGGACAATTTACATGAACGCGTTCGTTCAACGCAACAATCGTGAGAACGTTAAAATAGTAATCATCGGAACAAACACACTCCCCCCCCCTCCCGCCCCGGATATCATACCGATACCCGGGAAACATCTTACAATATTTAACATTTTCGTAGCTAATAAAATAACTGAAATATACACATTTCTCCAAGGCAATTCTTCGTTTACGGTGCACCTAGAAAAGGAGGGCTATACAACGATTATGGTACAATCAAGTCATCTCCTCGCACACTCTTCTGCCCCGAAGAGGAGAGACTTCTTCCGATTTGGAAAGCCTAGAAAAGCGCAGGACTCCTTTGTCGGAGTCGTGTACGGCCTCGAATGCTTCTTTTCGATCCCTGGTTCCGACAAGGTCCGCCTTGCTTCTCACAAGCATGGTGACCTTGGGATAATGAACTTGGACAAACCGTTGCCACGCGGTGATCGCGTCTATCGTCTCCGGTCCAGTCTCATTGCAGGAATTGTCTTGGCAGCTTGGCACTTGGCAGGAATGTATCCAGAAGGCAAGGAGAGTGTCCACTTCGCCATTGTCAGAGTCTCACATATGTACCACTTTTGGTGTGCTGTAACAAAATTACGTGTAAAGCAAAACTCTAACTGAAAACTGTACAAAATAGACTTACAAGGAGACTGCAAGGAGACTCCAGACTTCGCTTTTTGGACAAGGTCATTGTAGACTGTGTAAATATATTTACAAGAAGATGTCGTAGCGGTGCTGGTAAGGCCCCTGGCTACTACACTGGAGATCTAGTGTTTTATTTCTTTTCTTTTGGCCTTTTTGTATAGTAAAAAGTCTATACGGTCTTGTCCAAAAAGTGATTTCCGGAACTGCGCAGTCTCCTTGTTAAGCAAGAAACATATGTATAAGTTTTATGGGTGATGGAGAAAAGCAATTTTGTAATTTTTGAAACAAGTATTTCAACTTTTAATTAAGTGGGTAGTTTATCTATCATCGACTAGTTAAACAGACGAACGTTTGGCATGAACAAAACATTATCGAAGCAGATGAAAAGCTTACCTTTTTCCCCATAACCAGTTCAGCAAAACGCTAGATTGACTCTGGACATCCCTAGCTGTGAACACATCCATTTTATTGAAATTTATTAAGATGACTGTTGCAGTAACAATTTCTTAAATCAAACCAAAGCTTTTAAAGCATTCTATTCCAAAATACTTCAACATACTTGTAACTTAAATGGGACAAGCATTTGTCCCATAATAGATTCTCTGAATATATCTTTATCGAATATGATAATTAGGTACACAAAATACGGGGGTTAACGCATTACCCCATTGTTAAGATAATTTGTACACTCAAAAAATGGCAACTGTACTGTCGCAAGTGTCAGATAATCGGCTACGCAAAAAGCAAAACTAGAACAGTATTTACAGAAAAGTAAACAAACTTAAAATCATTGATCAAATGTCGTGTCGACGTTTGATGATACCTACATAGTGTATAATTCGCATTGACGAGTCTGGCAGCTGCTTCTGGGGGCAAAGTACTTAGGACGTCTTTGTGGGCTAGCAAAGACATTTGCTGTGTGTGCCTCAATTCTCGTTCATCCCTCAATCGTACGTCTTTCGCGTGGCTCACCGTGTGTAACTGTGACAGCCTAAAGGGAAAACTAGCTTTTACAGTAAAACAAGGAGCGTACGTGCTACCGGTATGTTTATTAACACGTTTCTTTAACACCAGCATATTCACTTTCACACTATCTTCCTATTTGGAAGAGTTATTCTGTGATGCGAAATCCAATCAACAATATCAACGCTTAAGTGGGCTTTCAAAATGAATTTCGAGATTATGAGAGCCAGAGTAGTCCAACTGCTAAAACAACATTTGTCAGTACTAAGGAAAAAAATATATTTTGGCACTGCGATTTTTATTTACCATGTGCAAAGCAAAACTGTGAATTAGTAGAAAGAGTAGACCCGCTTTTAATAAATGTTTATGAAAATGTCGACTTAAGGATTCATATTACAAGCGAATAGAAAAGATTTCTATTTTTATAAATAATTAAGATGCGAACGTGTTAAATGGACTGTTCGGTGGAACAGTAATTTATTCAATACAAGCAACTAAACTCAAGGGAAACATTTCATTCGCATAACAGAATTTCGAGTGAAATATGTATCAATCCTTTGCGACTATGAAAATCTGGATGAACTTCGAACGTTCATCGATGCGTAACATTTACTTCTTGGTGGAGAAAATTCATGCGTGGCTTCGATCGACATTTGTGAACGGTACGGGGTTTGGGGAAATGGTGGATCAACTGGTCAAGCTTGTTTTGCGGTCTTCTACGTGCTAAACAAATTCGGGATTAAATAAGCTACGAATTTTCTCGATTGTACAGCGTGCACAAAAATTATCAGTCACACAGTCCAAAGCTAATAACTTTCGTACACCATGTACAACAAGTATATCTACAAAATACTATTCTATGAAAAAAATTCGTTGTTTCGAAAACGATTACTAAAACATAGTCAATCAGTACTTTACTTTTTAGAAGACATGACAAATGAATATTTTTTATCGACATGTTTTAATTGGAGAAGTACGGGATGTTTGCAGATATCCTCCAAAACTTTTAGCATGTTTATAACCGACATAAATCTACTGTATTTTTAAGATTTTCTTTAGAGGTTTAGATAAAGGAGATGCAGAAAGCAAATTTCATTATGCTCTTCGTGATTCCGTCGAATTTCAAATTTCTCAAAAATTTCTTTTCTCTTCGTCTAGTAGTTGATTCTTCGGATGTCTCAGAAAAGGCTCAAGAAATGATTCGAATGACTGTATGCGGATTTATAATCGTGGAGGATATTTCTCAAGACTCTGTAAGAGAAAAACCTTGAGGATACGTACTTCAGGGCTAGAGTCTCCTTGTCTTCGCCAATCGGGGCGTCGATAGCCTCTTTTGCTATTTCGACTGGTCCCTCGGACTTCGAAGGTGAGGGATGTTCGACGAGTGGCTCGGAACTTCCGGAAACGGAGGGCTCCTTCGTCAGACTAACATCAGCGCTGCCCCCTTTCCTAAGTTCCTCGTTCACCCTGATCGCGTTGGACAGCCGCAACTGCAGCGTGTCCCTTTCTTCGAGCAACTGCATCAATTCGTGCGTCAGTTCTTCGCATCTGACGTCCCGTTGATGAAGCATGTACAAAGCCAGATCCAATTCCTGCGAAGTGGACGTCCCGCTTTCTTCGCCGGAGGCCTGCGCGCGAATTGCGGAAGCGTCCATGATAGGAACATCCTTCTTCAGCACATTCTGAATCAACTCGTACTCCTTCACTTTGTCCTCCAGAAGCGTCTTCAACGAGATGATCTCCGTCTCCCGAGCCTCCAACGTGTTCTTCAGCTCCTTCAGCTGTTTCTCTTCCTCGTCGGAGAGGGCCAGCAGTTCCTCTATGCGGACATCCTTCTCGTGGAGCAGCACTTTCAAATTGTGCAGCTCCGTGTCCTTGGTGATGCTCAACTCAGCCAGCCTGCGCTCCTTCTCTGCCAAGTCGGTGCTCATTTGGATAAGTTCATCCTCTTTACCGTTAAGCATGTCTTTCAACCTTCGCTCGACTAGGGAACAGTCCTCCAGCTCAATTTTCATGTTCTCAATGTCCTTGTCGCGTAGCTGCAACTCGCCTAGGATGTTTCTGTTCTCGATAGACAGCCTCTCCTTGATCTCATCGATCTCTGCCTCCTTCTCCCTCAGCTTCTGCTCCAGGTACTCCTGCGCCTGTAACCGGACCTGCTCCTTCTCCGCGTTCAGCCTCTGTATGGCGTTCCTGGTCTCGTCCGAGAGCCTCTCGAACTCTTGCAGACGGGCGACTTCCTGCTGCAATCCGGCGATCGTCGATTTCAGATGCTGGATCTCCTGCTCCTTGGCGTAGAGCTCGGCGGTCAATCTCTGTACCATTTCGCGCAGCTCGTAGTCGTCGGACTGCGGCTCCATGCTGGCTTGGAGGGACAACTGCGAGTCTTTCTCGGCTATCACGTACTTCAGCTCGTTGATCTCTTGCTCCTTGGCGTGCAAGTCGTTCTGCAACTGGACGATCTCCTCCTGGTCTTCCACGGACCTGCGAACCTTCGTGGAAACAGTTGCCTCTTCTTTGGACACGAGTTCCTGACTCTGCGTTTCGATTTGTCGCATCAGACTGCCAATTTGCTTGTCCTTCTCCTCGGACTGCAACGCGGCCGCTTCCAACGATGACGTCAGCTCGGCCTTCTCGCTGTAGAGGCCGTCTATTCTGTTCTGCATCTCTTGAATTATACTGGGATACGTGTTCTCGTTCAGGATATATTTGAAATGTTCGATCTCGTCCTGTCTTCTGTCCAATTCAGCCTGCATAGCATTTATCGTCTGCTGCAGTTTGTCGCTGTCGTCGCCCATTCTGAACACCGGCAGGCCATCTATGATTTCGGAAGAGCTCTGACGAGGCTGCTCCTGCTGCGCGGCCGACAACCTGTTCAATTCCTTCTGCATCTCGTCCACCATCCGATTGCTTCTCTCCGACAGAGTCACCTGCTCGCTCAAGTTTTCTCTGGCCTCGTTCAAAGCGGCTTGAACAGCTTGCAATTCTGCGCTCAAACGATTTATCCGCTCAGTCTTCTCCAACAGTTCGTCTCGCGAAGCGTCAGCCTTTTGCAACTCCGTGCGGAGCTCGTTAATTTCGGCTCTACTACTTTCCAGATTTAGTTTACACTCGGCGGATTCCTGAGTATAGTGACCCAAAGCGGTTTCTTTTTCCGCTAGAGTAGCTTTCGCAGCTTCGAACTCCTGCTCTAAGCTCTGAATACGCGAAACATAGTCTTGCACCTGACCGGACATCTCTTCAGCTTCCTTAAGACGCTTCTGGAGTCCTTCTATGGCCTCCATGTAACCTTTGTTTTCAGTTGAGAGCGCACGAACGGTTTCCTCGTTCTGGAATGCATGCAGCTCTTTTTCGAGCAACTGTTCCTTCAGCGAGGCCAGATTAGATTGAAGATGCTCCTCAGCCGACACTTTCTCTGCTAGATTGCGTCGTAATAAATCCAACTCCTGTTCCTTCTCCAGCGAACAGGTGGTCGCAGACGCTTCCAATGCCTCTTCCAAACGTTTTATTTGTTGCATCTTCTCGTCGAGCTCCCGATTCTGTTGCTGCACAGACTCCTGCAATTTCGCGTTCGTCTCCTCGTGGTCGATATACTGTTTCTGAAGTGCTTGCTTCAAGTCCGCGACCTCTTGTATCCTGACATTCAATAGCTCGGTCACTTCCGCCATCGACGCGCTCGTGCTGGACATTTGTTTCTCTGAAAAGGTCGTTGCGTCGGACAACTTCTCTTTCAGGCTCGTGTTTTCTTGAACAGATTCCTGTAAGCTCTTCTGCAAGTCGTTCGCGTTCGACTCGGACGCCTCGAGCTGCATATGCAAGTCGGCGATGTTCATCTCCAGCTTGCTGATCTTCTCGAAGGTCTCCTCTTTGAAGAAGTCGGCGTTCTGCCTCATCGCAGTCACCTGGTCGTTGGCGTCCATCAAGCTCTGCTCGTACTGCTTCCTCAGCAACTCGTACTCCTCTCGCGATTTGCTTAGCATGCTCTGCAACTCCGAAATCCTTTTGTTCAGATCCTCCACCACCTGGATGGCGTCGTTCTCGTCGGCCGTTCTTTTCGACTCCAGAGCCGACATTTTCACCTTTTGCTCCTCGAGGAAGTGTTGCAATTGTTCGTTCTCGGTGGCCAGTGCTTCCATCCCGTCCTTCAGATCGTCGACTTCGTCTTTGTATTTTTTACAGAGGACTTCCAGGTCTTCGCCGTCGACGGATCTCGTCCGACGGTCAACCGGGTTGGCATCCCCTTCGGAAGCAACAGGACCTTCCTCCCGAGGAGCGTCGCTGTCTTCCACGCCAGCTGCACTCTTCTGCAAACGTTTGTCCAGAAACTGAACTTTGTCCGACAACTCTTTGTTTCGAATCCGTAGCACCTCCATGTCCATGCATTGTCTTTCTTTCATCTCCATGTACCGCTCGTTCGCAGCGACAAGGATGTCCAAACGTTTCGTCAAGGCGTCCTTCTCGACGAGCATGTTCTTTTGCTCCTCCTTGACGTCGTGCAACGCCTTCTCCAGTTTGCTGATCTGAGACTTGAGCTCCTCCTCGATCGCGGAGTCGAGCTCGTAAAAATCGCTCGTCGACTTCTGCATCTTCAACTGTTGCTGAAGGCTCTCCACCTGCACCTTGTACTCCTTCAGTTTCTTTATCATCTTGCCGCTCCTCAGCTGGAGGTGCTTGTTCTCTTCCGTCAGCTTGTCCTTCTCCTTCTCCAGATCCTTTATTCGATCCTGAAGATCCTCCACCTGCGCACGCAACTGTATCTCCGCGCTAGGAACTAAACTTGCAGCGACCGGTTCGCTGACCAATTCAACGTCTCCCTCGTTCCAGCCCCAGGTGTCCTCATCGACGTTCAGTTTCTCGGAGGACCCAGCACCCCAGGTGTCCAAAGGAACGGCCATTTCCATAACACTTTCAACGGCTGGTTTTAAGGTATCTGTCTCTGTATGTGCCAAGACCGGCTCTTCCAGAGGTGTTGACTCTTTGGTAGACGACTCAGTGATGGTGGGAGTTGTCTCCGCAGCTTTGTAGGCGTCTTCCAAACTACGAGTCAGATTCGCTACCATTTCTTTAGCTTCGTCTCTTTCGCGCACCGTTTGCTCGATTTCTATTTGCAAACTTCTCCTGACTTCTGCAGAGTCCCTCGTCTCCTCCAACGACCTGGTCAAATCGCTGATCTGCAACTGCAACAGGTCTTTTTCCTTGGTGATATTCAAAATACGGACCTCCAAGTCCTGTACCAGTTCGGAGTCTGTCGAGTTTCTCAGTTCGCCTTCTAAATTGGCAATTTGCAGCTTGTACGACTCCAACAGAACGTTCTGCTGGTCACGTTCAGCAGTCAGCTTCTCTATCGTCTCCGTTGCAGCATTTAACTGATCCGTCAGTTGTGAACTAAGATTCCGTCGGTCTGCGTTTAATGACGCGATGTGCCTGTCCTTCTCAGTCAGGAAATGTTCCAACATTTCCAAGTTTTCCTGAGCTGCGAACAACTCTTTCTTCGAGGTCTCCAAGTCAACGACACATTGACTATAGTTCTGCGACATCTGAGACCTCTCCTCGATCATCTGCCTCTGCAACTCACTGACCTCTTGGGTGAGGTTCAAATATTGCGTCTCCTTCTCGCTCAACAGAGCTTGGAGCCTTTGCACTTCCGCGTCGCCTAGAAGATTGGAATCGGAAGCAGTTCCAAAGATCTTGGAAGCATCGAACAACTGAGGCATATTGTCTCTTTGAGGAGACGCTTCTCGTTTGCTTATCGATTTCTCAACGCACGATTCGCTCTGGTTTTTATAAGCCTCCAATTCGATTCTTAGATCTTCTACCGTTTTCTCGGTCGCATTTTGATCAGCCTTCAAGGACGTTATTTCTTGCACGTAGTTACTCTTCGCATCCTCCAATAATCGTTCCACTTGCATTCGTTGCTCCTGTTCGGAGGTCAACACTGCAGTTTGTGAGTGCAGTTGCTGTTCTAGCTGAGCTGCGTGCTCCTGAATATGTTGCAACTGTTGTTGCACGTTTAACAACTTCGATTCGCTGTCCTCGCATTTCTTCATCAGCTCCGAGTTCAAGGAATCAAGATTCTCTAGTTTCTCCGCACCTTGTTTGTTGGCTTCTAATGCTTGCTCAGCTGCAACCAGTTTTTCCTCTAGAGTAACATTCGCAGATTGTAAGCCTTCGATCTTCTCTAATAAATCTTTATTTTCTTGTAGAGCTTCGTCCAATTTTGCTTTGACTTCTTCATGAGTCGATGCCAACGTATCGTACTGGAACATCAGTTCGTTATAAGGATCCTCCAGCGACCTGTTCCGCATAGCCGTTTGGTTCATCATGTCGTTGAACCTGATAGACTCTCTCATGTGAACCAAAGTACCAATCGAGTTGGCCAACTCGTTGTCTAAATTGTCTATTTCTGCTTCTTGCTCCTGTAGCTTCACCTCCAATGCTTGCACCACAGTTTGACACTGTTCGCAATGATTACAATGTTGCGTACCAGGTATCTTTGACTCGTCCTCGACAACTTCCTCCTCTACGGTTTGAGTAGTAGCCGTAGTGGTGTTGATTTCCTTTTGCATCTGCTCCAATAACACTTTTCGATCCTCCGACTCTTTCTCCACAGTCTCCAGCTTCTCATTGATCTGCGACTGTTTCGAGGACAGCAGAGCATTCTCAGCTATCAGATTCTTTATTATCGCAAGTTGTTCAACGTAGTCTGCCTCCATGACTTGCATTCGCACGCTGAGTTCCCTTGCCTTCTCCTTGACTTCGTCCAGCTCCAGTTGTTTGTGTTCGTCCTCTTTAGCAATCTGCTGCCTGTAAGCTTCATATTCCGAGATCACGTTTTGTTTCACCTCTTTTTCGGTTGCGAGCTCAGCCGTTAAAGTGTCCAATTCAGTCTTCACCCTTATAGTTTCTTCCTCCATTTCTGTCATCTGTTGCACGAGCAACGACATCTTCTCTTTCGAATTGGTTAAGTCGCTTGTGAGCTTGTCGATGTTCGCGAAAGCCTCTGCGCTCTCGCTCCTCGCCTGCGTTAACGTCTCTTCTAAATCTGCTATCAGATTGTCCTTCTTAAGCATCAAGATCTCCACATCCTGAATCTGCTTGTTCTTCGCCTCTTTTTCGTCTTTCTCAGTCATCCATTTTTCTTCGAGCTCCGTGACCCTAGTCTCGAGCTCCTGGCACACCGCTGACTTCTTCTTCAGGTTCGCCGCTATTTTCTTCATCCTCTCCAACTGCGTTTGTATCTTCTCCTCGGAGTTCTTCAATTTCTGCTCCAATTCGGCGATTTTAGCCTCCAAAGCAATTTTAACTTCTTCCGTTATATTTTGACCTACCAGCCTTTCTTTTTCTTGCAGTTCACTGTGCAATGTTTCACACTCCTGCGTCTTAGACTGTAGATCTGTAATTAAGTTCTCTATTCTTTGGTTCTGTAGTTCCATGTCCTCTGTATGCTTCAGCTTCAGCTGTTCTGTCAGCTTGTATGCATACTTTAATTCCTCTTGTAAATTATCGACAAAACTAGCGTGCTGGAATGAACTGTTCTCCAACTCCTGAATACGTTTTTCATCTTCTTCTTTCTCGTTCTTGAGCTCTGCGACTTCAGCGTCCAAGTGTTCCTTTGTTGCTAATAAGTTTGAAAGTTCTTGTTGCTTTTCGCTCAATCGTTGTTCCATTTCAGCATTCTGTTGAGACAAGTCCTTCACTTTCTCCAATAAATTACTGTTTTCTTTTGTGGTAGCATGAATCCTATATTGAGTCTCATCGAGAATCATATCCTTATTCTTTAATTGTTCTAATAATTCGTTGTACTCTTTCAAAGGTTTAGATTCTTCTACTTTCTCGTTTAAGTCAGTGACCTCTCTTCTCAAAGAAAAGAGTTCTTCTTCTTTACTTCTCATTCCACTATTAAGATTCGCGATCTCTTCGGAAGTTGACATTAACAATGCATCTTTTTCTTGGATCAATGCTTTCAAATTGTTCAGCTCATCCTGTAAACTGTCTATCGTAATCATTTTATTTTGCAATTCTGTGTATTTGGCGTGCAACTCTTGATCTTTCTCTTGTATGATTTCTTTCAAGTTCACAATCTCATTCTCCTTTTCAGATATCGCTGCCTGAAGCGTCTGAATCTTCAATTCGTACGAGGTGGTAGTGTCTTGCAGATGTTGCTTCAACAAATTATTTTCAGCATCTTTTGCTTGTTTCTCTTCGTGTAATACGCCATTCTCTTTTTGCAATGTATTAAATTCCTCTTCGATCGAGGCTTTCTCCATTGATAATCCGCGAAGTTTCTCTTGCATCTCCTTCAATTCAACCTCTAAACTTTCAATTCTTTGTCCGGATGCATGATAATCGCGAATCGCTTCACCCTTCTCTTCTAATTCTTTTTCTTTATTTGCCAGTTTAACTTCCAGCTCCCCTATTATACCAGTTTGTTCAACAAGCATCTTCTTTGTTTCTCCAATTTCCTGTTCTAACGAAGCAACAACAGATTTATCCAACGTTTGATCATCGGAAACATCTTTATTTAATTGTTCAAGAAGAGTTTCGACTCGTTCGTGTAGTAGTTGTTTCTCTTTATTTAATCTTTCTAGTTTTTCAATAAATTCTAAACCTTCACTGGCAGGTTCTTCAGGTAATATTTGATTAATTTTCTGGAACAATTCATTCTTCTCACCTATTACAGTTGCCAAGTCTCCCTTCAATCTCTCATTAAACGTTTCAAGTTCCGACATTCTACCAAGAATCTTCTCATTTTCCTTCAGCAATTCTTCCACTCTCAATGTCAAATTACTTGTTTCGGAATTCTGAGCAATGATCTCGCGTGATTTCTCTAAGCTGTTACGCAATTCCTTTATCTCTTTTTCCAAATGAACTTTTTCCTCCAATAGCACATCGATTTGTGTTGCTAGATCAGTTTCCCTCTTTGATCTTTCAGAAAGATCTTCTGACCTAACAGTTGAGATCTCTGCAGTCAAAGTTTCGATTTGCTTTTGCAAATTAGTATTCTCTACTGTAATCTCTAATAATTGTGCTCTAAGATTGGATAATTCCACGGACTGATTATTATTTTCTTCCAATAAACTGTCGACTTTTGATTTCAAATCGTCATCGGATTTCGATTCCTTTCGATTGGTTTCTATGTATTCCAATTGCTCTTCCAATTTCGTGAGTTTAATTACTAACTCGTTATTTTCTTGAGTAAGAAGATCAATTTTCGTCGTACTCTCATGCTCGTACGTCTTATGCTCTGGAATACGATCAAATGATTCCGTTGATCCCGTGTCGGAAGATCCTTTCTCTTCCACTCGACTCAATTTCATTGTCAAGTCGGTGTTCTCTTGAGTCAACTGGTCGATTTTCTTTAGCAGTTCATTCTTGTCTGTATCGTTTATAGTTTCAAACGATTCTGTAGATCCAGCATGCGAATTGCCTACCTCCTGAACTTTGTTTAATTTAAGAGTTAATTCGTTATTCTTCTGAATTAGATCCTCGACTTTCTTCACCAAATCACCCTTATCCATTTCCTGTATCGCTTCAAATGACTCGGTAGAGCCAGTGTCGTAAGCTCCTTTCTCTTCCATCTTCGCTATTCTGTTACAGAGATCAGTATTTTCCTGTGTCAACACTTCTATTCGCCTAATCAATTCAGCCTGATTCTCCTCCGATGAAGACTTCAATTTAGTTTCATTCTGTAGTTTCTGCAAAGCTTCCAGCTGTTCTTCGAAATCAACAACTTTCATTTCTGCGGTCACCCTGAGATTTTCGGACTCGGCATTTTCCGCTTCTAAAGATGAAACTTCCTGCTTCGCCATGTGGAGTTCTGTAACATGCATTGCATATAAAACTCCGCGTAACCGATTTCTCGTGTTTGGTATTCTTAATTCATGATTTGATATGCAACATTAATTAATTAGGAAATTAATATAAAGAACAAGATATGATCAATTACCTTGCGTAAGATCCAATTTTTGATTCTCTAACGCGGCAATGGCCTCAATTTGCATTTCAATTTCTTTTGCCTGATCAGAAACTTTACTTTCGAGGCAAGCAATCTGTTCTTGCCAATCCCCTGCCGAGGCTGTGCAAATTGTACAACATGCCAATGATGCATATAACTGACATTATAATATAGTAAATTCTAATGAATAGTAAGTGCAAAGCAAGCAAATTGAAAACAAAAATAAAATCAGAAAATTTGTATTCACAATTTTACACACATTAATTATTTCTAAAGGATTAGTTTTTGACAATTTTGTAATAAGCACGATCGACAGCTTTAAAACCATACGTTTTGCAAACAACTAGACAATCACTGAAAGCAAGTAACAATTGGTTTATTTGTTACTTCATTTGTTAATATTGCACGGCATTAATTACACTGTGTCCTAAATCAGATAATTTCACATAATACTGCAATATATGAATAATACAGTAAAGTAAAATATGATGAATGGTATTAAAAAAAGAATAAATGATTTAATGCATTGTTCATGCAAGTTGACTATACTAATAATGATATAGAAACATGTATTATGTAAACTTATAACATAATATTACGTTCTAAAAAATAATTCTATTTCTACGAAATTAGAGTATAGCAAACTTTGACAAGTAAAGTAGGTACCATGTTATATTAAATTATTAAAGTATATCCCGTGTAATATAATTGATTAGTACTCTGAACAGAGATTTAAACAATTTAATATATATCTAACTAACTATATAAGAATGCTCCATCACCAGAAAATAGCATATTTCTAACTGTTTCAAGATCAATATTCCTTTAATAGAATAAGCATCGCGAAAAAAAAGTATCAACAGTGTATTTCAAACGACTATTTCGTTTCAAATCAATTCTCAAACACTACAATAGAAGTGCTTTGTATATATTATTAAGTATATGTACATAGAAATTGGAACTTTTCCGCAGCAAGGATAATAGGGCTATGGATAACAAATTGCTTTGAGAATAATATAAACGGACAATGCATTGCACGTACAATTGGTAACAAAACTAGAACAATGGAAACAGCAATGACAGAATTTCTGTCCTGGTTCCTACCTTTAAGCTCGTCAAAGTCTACCAGATTCAGCTGAAGGTTACCTTTCTCCTCCTCTAGCAATGCCACTTGATTCGCCAATCTAACAAGTTCCGCATTTGTGTCTGACACCTGAATCAAAATATTTCCAAATAGAAATAATTTCTTCCTGGTAATTAATGTTCTCGGACAGTACAAACGCTTAAAGGAAAACGCCTTACCATTTTGAAACCCTCTAGTTGCTTTTGCAAATTCTTTATTTTACTTTTATGTTGCGCTTTTATTTTGATCATACTTCTATTTAAGTCCTCCAATTCTTTGGTAAGTTTCGCCACCTTTTCGTCCTTATTAACTGTACTTTCATCTGGTAATCTGGCTGCAATATCACTCTTTTCTTCTTCGAGTTTATGTACCAAACTTTCAAGGTCAGTAATTTTATTAGCATATTCTTCATTTTTCAGTGTCATATCGGCCAACAATTTTTGCAATTCCACCTTAGACTCTTCTTCGAGAAGTTTATTCGATTGTTTCAACTCCTCCACTAAATTTTCAAGTTCAACTATTCGATTGTCCTTTTCTATTACTGCACCGTTACCGTGGGCGGATATATTCACAATTTTATCTTGCAAATCAGCAACACTTTTTTGCAGTTCATATTTCTCGTCTTGTAATTGTTTGTGACTATGTTCCAATTTTCCCAATTTATATTGCAAATCATCAACCGACGGGTCTCTTTCTATACCAGCACCAGATTCGAATTTAAATATTCGTTGATTAGCTTCCGCTAATTTTATTTCGTAATCCTGCAACTGCTGAAGAAGATTATCATTTTTCGCTTTAAGCGAAGATTCGATAAGGACAAAATTTTCTTGCATTGATTTCATTGCTTCCTTGGTCTCTAGTAATGTATCCATTGTGGAACGAGAAAAATCGGCACTTGCCGATTCGGATAACTTTTGTTTGTTGACTTCTTGTTCATACCTAAATACAAACAGCAAAGATTACTAAATTGTTATTTTCAAATGTTCCTTAATAAATCACAAAAATAAGATTTCTGAAGACAAATTTGTAAAATTACCGATTCAGTGATTCTTCTAAATCCATTATTTTGTTATCCCTTTCTTGTAACTGCATTAGAAGATTTTCATTTTTATTTTTTAATGAAGACTCCATAAGTACAAAATGCTCTTGCATTGTTCGCATTTCATCTTTTGTGTCTTCGAGGGTGTCCAGTGTTGTTTTACCTTTCTTTGAAAGATCTGCAGACATGAGTGTTACTGCCTTTGTTTTAGATTCAATAACGGAATCTTTTTCTTTCAGATTTTCTTGAAGGTCCACAACAGTTGCTTCAAGTTCTATAATTTTATTAGTAAGCTCTGCAATTTTATTCTCTTTTTCTCGAATGTTTTCAATTTGTACTGGTGACATCACCTACAATCAATATTTTAAACATCACTCTAAACTACATGTTTATTAACAAAAATTTAACTAAATATTCTACCACTAACCTCTGAAGTGATCATGACTGGTTTAATAGGTGTAACAGATAGCTGATCCTTTTGTACGTTCACTAGCGCTAAATCTGAATGAGACACATCTTTCTCTTCTAGTTGTTGCCTAATAGCTTCTACCTTCTCTTCCACGGCGCGTTTAGTTTCAGTTCTTTCTTTGTTACGTTGTTCGAACACTTTCCTGTCCTCGGCTAATTTTTTTTGGAGTAAAGTAGACTTTGCTTTTGCAGTTTTTGCTTGACTAATATCGTCAATAGCTTTGTCAGAAGTGTCGGGCAATGTTGCATCAGAGGTGTGTGGTGTATCTCTAGGTGGCATATTTCCTTCCTTGTTCCGACGTGACAATTTAGTTCTTGATTTAATTTTTGAAAGTCTCCTTGCATATTCCTGAGTCAAATTGATGTTTACAGAGAATATTTAAAAGGTTTATATCAAATGTTTACAAAGAAAATGTTCAATTACCTGGACTTCTTCCTGCTTTTTCGAACTCGGCTTGCTTTTCATCATAATTTCCTCAAGGGATTCTACAGGAGTTTTCGGTTCACATGTTTCTTGCACTTGCATCATAGAATCTGATGATCCCCCTTCTTTTTCTCCCGGTGGCTCTCCCGACGTATCCCACATTGTGAACTGTATAATTAACAACAATAGAAACCACTTCATTATAGTTTATATTAAATATCATAGACAGTAAAACTTTTGCAAGGAAGAAATTATGAAGTCAATGGCAGTGAAAGTTCTTATAGAGTGATCAGACAGTGTGTCACCCACTGCTCTCATTTTCATAGACTAATTGGATGAAAGCTCGACTGAGGTAAACTAATTATATTACCCTTGTGTATACATACTAACTGTCATAATATACATAGGTTATAGCTAGCTTGTGGCAAATTTAATTTTTATTACATAGCATGCAAGCAGGAACCTTAGTACTTTTCAAGAACACCATGTACGAAAGATTAAATAAACAAACGATTTTAGGTTAACATAAAAAAATATGAAATTTGATTATCTATCTCATACAAAGATGAACCTACATAGTTTTATTTAGACTTTGTAATAATAAGAATTTATGCGTTAATAAATTAAATATGTTTAAACATAATTTAAATTGACAATATGACGAAGCTAACCTCAAAATATTTTTACTTCGTTAATAGGTATGTAATATTATATTTAATCATAAAATAAACTACCAGCATCCTAAAGAACACGTACAATTTAAAAAATAATTTTGAACACGTAGCAAAGTGACGTAATCGTATTGTGCAAAGAAAGTAATGATGTTAAAAATTCACAATTAGGAAGAAATGTACACTACATTAAATTCAACAAATTTCTATGATGGTATAATAGAAAATCACAATTTTACAGAAGAAATTTTCTTTCAAAGCCTATTTACCTTTATTTATATTCCAGGAATTGTCAAGATGGAAACACGTCACTATTCGTGCACATAATTTGCTAAAGAGCTTTCACCACTCACATTCTTCTAAAATCCACTGCAAACACATACATGTTCTTTTTCAGTTTCAACTTTACAATAACTACAGTAATTTTACTAACTATTGTACATTAATATTGTGCAATTCGTTACTTTACACTTCCAAATGTAAAGTCTACATCACTCCTTTTACAGCCGGAAACAGTTGGACATTCTAAATGTGAGACATAATAGTTTTACAGCTCGTCGCCAGAGGTCTACGGACACTCGTCAATTTTCACAAGATCTTCGACAGAATGCAATTTAAATTTTTACTGTAAAATAAGTTTTTTGTATTTTACAGTCAATTTCATCATACAAAATATATTTATAACTGAAACTAAATCTACATACATACATATAACAATTATTTCCATTCTTCTTTCTCTTATAATGGCTATTCGCTTTATTACACAAAGAAATTGCGCTTGTATTAATTTTTCCTGAACAACTATAAATTTTGGTATGGTTCATGTTAACTTATTTATGCATAGAAAATTTATAATTTATTTAAAATCCATTAGTATATTGTTCTGTTATTTTAAGCATTCTACATTAAAACTATACATTTTAATTTATTTATGTATCGTTGTAGTTAAGCAATTAATGTTTAAGCTTAGGTATACGTGTGATCAATTTGATAAATGCCTACAATTTATTTTCGAATATTCATGCAATTTAATAACAATGGAATAATATACATAGAATACAATCTCATTGTAGCTTGCGCTGCATGTATATCAATATACACCACGATACAACAGGTGATAACAGCTGATTCGTATCTAACATGAAACAGAGCAACACCGTGCGCATTCTATATGATAAAGAAGATTATATTTTATTAATTAAACAGGTTCATTCTGCGTACCTAAACAATAGAAGATATTTAACCTCGTCGAGGAGATATATTAACACTTCTTACAAAATTTGAAAATCAAAGAAGGTAGAAGTACGAAAATCAAAACTGAAAATTTGCTTTTCTCTAAAGTCTTTATTTCATCGGATTTTCTATTATTAACGGTAAAATTAATAACAGAAAAGTATGCAGTTCTAACCTAACGGGAAAGCGCGAAATATACAGCACTGTACACAAACTATATAGTGCACACTATACATAGAAAGTTGTCCTTTGCATCTACGCGTGTATATGTAAATGTATGATTCACATATGAGATGTTTACGACATAATAAACCATGTCGATATAAAAAATTAAGAAACTTGTCATTTAGAACTTACAAGATTATTTAAAAATTGCCTTACGTTTTTTTAAACGCCATATTTTTACTCCCGTATCATGAAAGAATAAAAAATATAAATTCAAATTGCTGCTTTTAAAAAACCGTTGTAGTTTACTTTTGTAAACTAGTTGTACACGCGTATATGTTTTTAACATACATTTCAAATAAAAAGAGGAGAGAACTTCATGTTTATTTCGATAAATATCTTCCCTATTTTGATCTTTCTTAAATAAACTGTGTTAAATTCGTATTTTTTGTTCTTTCATTTGTAGCAAGAATATGGCGTCGGATTTAATAAATTCGAAGCGGCCATCGAACAACCTCGAAGAGAAAATTTGTAACATACAGCATTAGAATGTGTATAAAATGGAAACGTTCTTATATTTCTCCGTATAATACATTGTTTGAAATGGTAGAAATTTGTAGACACCCTGTATAACTGTGCAATGTATATCTATGTATATGCTGGAGCTGCGAAGTACAGGTTTGGCGCTACGGCGCACTTGCCAGTATCAACGCTCTGCGTTTATCGACTATTGTGTGTGCTGTGGCAAATGCGATCCTTTGGCTCCAGATACAAGAGTTTACGTGATCTTCTTGTGAACGTTAACAATCGTTAACCATGATGGACGTACGAAGCCAATATAAAGGTAGGAAAGGACATTTCGGTTCCCTCCTATGTTGACACACGAACGAAATCACGCTCGAGCGACTCGACTGAACTCGAGGCGGCCACTTTGACAGTTGGTCCGAGGAGCAGCTACAGAATTCGTTGAACCGTCTGTGTTTTCGTTTTCTGCACAGTTCGCCCGGGAGGGTTGATCGCACTTATTTTTCCCGTTACGCATTCGTTTTATTGTTGTGTTCGCACGAAACGGAATCCTGGCGTCGGAATGTATCGACGCTCACCTATTGGCCGTTCACTTTTGGAGGGAAGAAAGCGACCAGTGAAACTGTACATAAATAAACGCGTGCCCATTGATCGTGACCGACTATTTGTTGTTGTCTCGCTATTAAAACGCAGATCGTTGTCATTGATAGATTGTTGTCGCAATCGTGTAAGCAAAACGCTGCCTCTGTTTAAGTTCTACCCTAGCATCGACTGTCGGTAGACGGAAAATGAACGATGTCAAGTTAATCAATAAAATTCGTGTTTTCATTGAGACATTAATGTGACACCATACCATTGAACTATACGTAACAAAAACCAGGGAAAGTCGTCACAGTGTTCAAGCTTTCATGACATTTAAAGGATAAGATGTATCAATAACCACCATTAAAGTAACGTCATGTAATCGTTTATTTTTAAACCTGCTTTCTCATCATTGTTATTATACGCGAGTAAAGTAAACCTATCGGGTAAACAGTAAGATATGTTAATTGTAAGATAAGAAAATGTTATAAAGTCTAGGTTTAAGACCACTATTTAACGCATAGGTATAGGTTTCCCGCCGTTTTAAAATTGCTACTTTATGTTCAGTCTTTAAAAGTTTAGTCTCGAAAAAAAATGATAAATACATTATGTCAATTAGTCCATATTAATTTGAATTTCAATCACTATTTCCATTCGTGCGAAGACTATCATAGATTACATACTACGGTAAGCTTGGTGTTCGAAAAATGTTATTTTAAACTAAAAAATTAATAACTTGTTTACAACTGATTTAGTATAGTCATTTATACTGGCTATTATCGCAATTCGAAAGAGTCGATATCGTACGTACAATATATTTACATAATATCCGATGCCTATTAACTCTAACCACTGTTTATGCAGATAACGGCATAACCACTGTATATGTTTCACTTAAGTAGAAACAGCAAGCATTGGGCAGACGTATTGTTTGAATTCAATGCGTGCGAACTCGATGAAGTGTGCATTTCATTTTCTTAATTATACCTTCTACGACTCGTGATTAGACTGCGGATGCTGATTTATGCAAAACGAAACAGATTTATTTCTGCATAATGCATTACTATTTTTAAATTCTTTAAATGTTTTTACTGTTTTGCATTTGATCTACACATTTTTGTCATAAACGCATAAAATCCGCAGTCTACTCACAACATTAAAAAAACTCGAGTCAATGACGTGTTAACAAATCATCATTCTTTTACTTACACTTTATAGTAGTAAACAATTAAGTCAGTACGATTCCATGGCTAAAATTATGTAAATATAAGCAAATGTGTCAAACGGCCATGAATGCTTCGATGTAAATGTCAAAATGTTTCAAACCCATCTGATTCATCTGCAGTCAATAACTAGATAAGGTTACATATAAGTTTGTATGAATAATGCATAGTACAAAAAGGTATTATCATTTTCATTCGAATTAAAAAAAATTAGCAGCTTGTTTCCTGCCACTTGTAAAATTATTCAATGAAATAGTCAAGTCATTAATTTCTTGCTCTTAAGAAAAACTGATCACAACAAGTGCAAAAGATAACATTAAAATTTTCTCTACATTTCACAAATTTTGTACTATTATTTTGCTATATTGAAAAACTAGTCATAGAATTTCAATAATTTGAAAATCAAAGATGTAAGAATCCTTATTATTTATTGCAGTTGTAAGCCGTTGTTCAATCGTGAAAATGAATTTTTAAACGTTTGTTGTTAGTAAACGGAAGACCCTGGATAATCGATAACTCCGATAACGGAGACCTCGGTTGATCAAGATCAGGGATTATCGCGATTCAGTTAATCGAGGTCCTGCTATGTCTGCCGTTTCTTGCGTTAACCTTTGGATAGCGGAAGTTGGGTCCACTTTAACCTCTAGTTAGAAGTGTTCGATTGTGTCTACTCCACGTGCCCCACAAGAAGTCCCGTGAAAAGAATGCGAAGCGGATTGGCCAGAGTGGAGGGGGCACGCCTCTCCTTTTCGGCTCTAGAGAAATATGTACATATTGGCTAAAGCGGTCGCGCACTATCTAGCGCGTGACGTCATTAGGGACTACAGAAGCGTCAACGGTGGAGATAGGCGAAGCGAGCGGTGGGGCCCCCCTTGCCCCTGTGGCATTCCCAGAAATTGAGGGGAATAGAGTTACCTTCTTTGTGTCATGATTAGTCACGTGACGGAGACGAAATGCATCACGTGACCGATCCGTGCTGGAAGCAGGAGTTGTTGGGGGGGGGGGGGGGTATTCGCCGTTGTGGGAGAAAAGTCTTGATTTGACTTCACTGCTTGCGAGGTCCGAACAGTATATTTTGTTAAAATTAGGACGTGTCTGAATATATCAGAATGATTGCCGTGCGTGCATATTCTGAAAGGTGACATTTCAGTCACCTCTAGAAAAAAGATCGGTTAGGATGTATTGGTTTTTGTCAGTTTTGGGTGGAAACAAAGCGCGTTATGAACACTTGATGTTTCACTTTTACTGGAAAGGCAAAAATGCCGCGCAAACAAGATATGTTTGATCTGTATCTATATATAGAACCGTGCGGAAGTAGTTTGCTATGTGATTTCAACCTTGACGACCTGAAACACCCAGGTAGATTCACCACCACTGATAAAGATCAAATCAAAACATTGCTAGAGTATAATGCACGCTACGCGATACGTGAATTAGCAGAAATGCTAAAAACATTAACAACCACTAACCACGAGCATTTAGTGAAGCATGGCTTTGTATTAATCTAGTTTAATGGACAAAAATCTGATGGATGGCGTTTCCATTTGAAACTCGCTCTACAAACGCAACGAAAAGACGCCATTTTTTTAAGCAAACAGCGACGGGTGATGAGAAATGGATTAATTATAATAATGTCGAGCGGAAAAACCCCTGGGATAAGCAAAACGAACCAGCTCAAAAACCGATCTATAAAAGACCACGTTGGAAAGTTTTTCGCTGAAAAACTTGAGGAGTTCTGGAAGGATGGAATCTTCGAGTTACGTGACAGATGGAGAAAGGTCGTGGAATAAACTGGTGCCTATTGAATAAATACATATATATATGCATAGGCGTAGCTAGGGGGCATGCCCTGACCCTTAATTGTATGGAAAATTTGATTTTCAAATATACCTTTCCCCCTCCTCCGGTCACTCAAAAGTTTCCAAATTGTCGACTCTAATTTGGCCCCCCTAGGAAAATTCCCCGTTACGCCCATGCACATACATATGCACATATGTATATCGACATTTAAATATGCTGCCATAGTCGCTCTTCCTCATTAACCGTGCCATGACCGGTCAAGTGACCGGTTTCACATCTTTTATTTCATAATTCTTAAAATTAAAATTGCTTTCATTAGAAATTATTTATTAAATAAATTTCTTCGTGCAGGCACATTGCTCAAAACTTGCAAGAAATCTAAATAAATTCAGCCTTGTAATTTTTACAAAACAATGTAGACCAGACGAATTTTGCCCCTAAGTATGGTTAGTGTGAAAAGTTGGCTCGAGCATTCCGGAGAGCCCAATATTTTTTTTTTATTTGATCATCCTAAACGCACGCCACTGTTAACCGTCCTTCGCATCCGTGATGACATTCCCAAACTATGGAACCTCCCTATCTCAGACTTATCTGCGGTCAAAACTTTCATGGCAGTCTAATATTTGCATAAGCCCGCAAAAAATTAAGTGTTACGAACACAAAGGAGAATGGTGGTGGGGCGATTATTGTCTGAATCGTAGTCGGCAATGAAACACGACTACGGCCAGTACGTGACACTTGATGGTGCGATGCCGTTCGCAGCCGAACCAGTGTGACTCTCGAATCCTACGTTTCTGTTCGATCAGCAGGAACCAGTCTCTCGTGCGATGGCGTTGTTCGAAACGATATTTCGGAGGAAAGGTACGGCACAAAAAACGTTGCGATACCAGCGCAACAGTTAACCAAGCTACGAAAATTCAACGTACGGATCCCGAGTTTCGGACCAATTTCAACGCTCGAATCAGTGTGTCAATGTACACCGCCGCTAAAAAATCCTTGATCGTTTGTTCGATAACATTGGAGCCAGGAAATCAACTCTAGAAAAATTTATGAAGATGCATTCTTCCAAAATGTTTCAAAGAAATAATTCATCGGTTAGAAAATCATTTTTGGTCAAGTGGTTATAATTTTCCAAATGAAAATATTTTTTTTAGAATGAATAGGCTTTATAATGATTGTGTTATACGAAAAAGGTGTTTCACGATTTTATTTTGAAGAAAGAAAAAGTAGTCGCTGTTGCCATTAAAAAATCAATTCTGTCCGAAGTTAATGTGAAGTTTTCTAGTACGTCGTTCTTCTAACGAAATTTTACATAATGGAAGTGGATCATGTATTTTTGAGCGATATGTGTAACACGTTTTATTACGGCACGTTTCAACAGCGCAGCGTCGGTCTGCGTAAGTGTTAACACAAAATGTTGTGCCAGTGACGCAAGTACTTCGTTTAATGGAATCGTTCTTAGGATTCCACTTATTGAGAAGTACATTACCATGTAATGTTCAGTAGGACTTGTCACTCGGACAGCGTATTTCGAGACGATTATATTTAAAAATTGAGCAGATAAATTATTGCGCTATCGCAGTTACTTAGGTCAACGCATCGCTGGATAACAACATTCACAGGGAAAGATATAGTTGTTTAGATCCTTTTATTTTAATCACATTTATCGAACTATCTATAGAGTGGACCTTAGACCGAAAGATAAACAGACTCGAGACATAAAAAGTTGCTCTAATCGAGTGACATTGCCTTAGAATCAACATTTCATTTACCGTCTATTTGTCTAGAAGTCTATTTGAATGAGGCTGCATCTTGAAAAAGCTTCCTGGTTTTTTCCCATGATAATCTCGGGAGAAATATTGTTACATAATATTTGTGAAGGGATATTAAATATTAATGGGTCCTTGCGTAATAGATAAACAAAGTTTACTGTGAAATTTGAAACGGAATTTTTCGAAAAAATATTAATTTAATTTTTTCTGTATTTCGATCAAGCGTTCACAGTAAAATATCACCAAGTTATTAAAGTTTTATGTTACGGACCTGTAAATAAAATAAATCGCTTTTTGTATGTTGTGGGTCATCGAGTAATGTTTACTATTGCAATGTACCGTCCGAATAACAATTATTCCTCGATTTATTACGCAAGCAACTGTTATTACTCGCTGCTTTATCAGTACTGGTTTGAAATGATTTAGAAATTGCAGCAGTAACTTTCTAATTTGCGAGAGAAAATCAGGTTCGGTATATCTCGTACTAACAAGTGTCAGTCAGGAAACGCCACGTTTTCCGGCTGCATAGTGCGAGCGAGTGAGAGACGCTATCAACGAGAAACCCTTGCTCGGAGTATACGGATTGACTGTCGGCCAAAAGCGACGATTTACGCTCGCGACATAAATTATTTACTTTACTTAAATTTATTGCACTCGGCAATATAGTAAGCATTGAGCCAATTAAAGTTGGATTAGTTAAAGAGGATAAAGGATTTAGAATCGCTTCTAAGAGACAAAATTCTGTCAAATAATCAATAATTTTTTCACTAGCGCGACATAAACGATCAGATGATAAATTTGAGGCGCCACTAAAAATTACTGTATCAAAATATTTTTTGCAGCAGTTTCAAATGCAAGAAAAAAATTATCTAGGATGTAGAATTGTATGGTTTTCGAGTTAAAATAGTCCCGAGTGCAAGGGATTAATAGTTACCGTTCAATCTTTGATTATGGCAAAAATTTATTCCCTTTCTGACCGGAAGAGTTTAACTCTCTTGTAACTCTTCTCTATGCAACAGTTTTTCAGCACTTCTATAATTCGGCCACTCTGAAAGCGGTAATTGCACGTAATCACCTGTCTGAAAGGGCTGAAGTCGAGTGGTTGTTCAGCGCATTGTCGATCGAATCCGGGCAGTCTTGTGCAACGTCCTGTTGTGCAAACGCCGTCTTTCTTCATCGCACGTATTACTACATTCGTTTATTAGCAGCCGCGATATTTCTCGCCGGCCACGGACTCGCTAATGCGCGCCGGGAAAAAAACTAAAACAAACAAATCGTATCTGTTGTGTTGTCCGTAGGCATTTTTCTTTTGCCTCGTTGTGTTCATTTAGCACCCGTCACCACACTCGTCACAACAATCACCGCGGACTATTTGCCTCCGGTGTATGCAATACAAATGAAACGGTTGGTCGTACGAACATTCCTGCAGCTTCGGGAACAAAAAAGGAGATCAGCTGAATCTCTATCATCCAATTAATTAATGTAGAGGCGAGCGTTCAAACACGAGAATTTTCAAGTTATGCAACAGCTGCTATGCGAGACGATCGGCCACGGGATGGGGAAAATTCAAAACTACGCAATAAGGCTATAAGGCAATATCTCCGGTAAACAACGGTCGATCAAAAATTGTTGATCGAAAATTCTAAAAACATCCACACAGAGCACTTTAGGGCACTCTTTAATACTTCGCACGATGAAGGTGACACTAGGAGTTGCCACAAAAATTGCCTCAACGCTTCCTCAAAGTCTTCCTGAACCTTTCCTAAAACTGGTGTCAAATTTTCTCATACCGTAACGCGTGAAAAAAAAATTTAAATGAATAATTTCTTTGTGCATTGAGATTAGTTTCAACATTTTATATTTTTTTTTTTTTAATGACACGTGATTTATGCAATCGAATATTTTTTTCCCAGGAGTAGTAAAAGAAATAAAATGGTGACATGGTGGTAAAATTCTTTTAAGAACTTTTATTTAAAATAACAAAAATATTCGTTTTCCAGTGACGGCTGCGAGCGGCGATGGTTGTAAAAATCAAACACCCCCGACCCTCCTCTCGAGTTTAAGAAGCGTCCTCTTCGTGATCGGTACGGTGGTGATCGGATTCGCAGCTTTGTGTAACTCGCTAACATGGTAAATATCATCGAATAAGATATACAGAGTTCATTTTTCTATTGTTAAACGTCGACCGAGTAAAAGGTCAGCGTTTTTAATTTCAAAAATCTTGTAACTTCGATCGAACCAATTATAACAATTGATTTGTTCCTCAGGCATCTGCAGCGATTCTGGGGTGCATCCGGGGATTTCTGGCAAGCACAATGGGACAAAATTTTAGACAAACTGGGCGATGATCCTGTGACACTCTGGGTCTACGGTAAACAGTAGACAATAAACAATTTCAAGAAGTTATTAAACGTAGAAAAACAGGTCGATTAAATCCACGAAATTTATTTGACAAATTATAGCTTCAATTTTCGAGGTGGACGTCGTTATTTTCCAATTTGTCGAGCAAATAACCGTCGAACCATTTTCCGATCTTTTCAACGTTCGCAACGTAGTCAGCTAATGGTCTCTGTGTCGACCGAATTAAAATTGCAGCTGAGCGACCGTTATCATGCAACAAAATTATTTTTTAATTCCTTCGCCCTGCAAATGGGGTTTTCCTCTATGACATGGTTTAATTTGTTCAATTGCTGCTGATAACGTTCTGCTTAGCATTAAATTGATCAATTCATCGGTAGCTTGCGCAGCATTTTTTGCACTTGGGAAAAGGAGGAAGTTTAAATGTGACTTTTAAAATGTTGAACTGTACAGACGACTCCTTTTTGTACAGCTAATACATTTGCAATTTCTGAATTGGGATAGTTAATAATAATGTTTATCATTAAACTATGGATTTTATACAATAATGACAAAAATATTAAAAATATTATATCGTTCTCAGCTTATTACAATTATTAAGAGGAGAAATAAATTTTTGTTTAACTTCCGCTTCCTACAATGACTGTAGAAAATGTTTATTTTATACGAAGATAATATTCTAAGTTGTGCGCTGCCGGAAATTATTTTTCTCGTTGTAAAAAAAATATCCGATCTACTTTCGATCCCGTGCAACCTTTGATGTAATTTTATGTCTTTGAATTAAGATTTTGTGAAATCACGAGTGGGAGAGATGATAATGAAAAGACAGTCACCGATCCCGGAAACTTGAACGTGTTTGATGGACTTTTTCAGGGTCGCTGGGGCTCACGTTTTTCGTTTACTGGTTCTTCGGCGGTATTTATACAATTTTAGACATAACTAATCGACCGGCCGCTCTGCGACGATACAAAATACAACCTGGAACGAACGAACCTGTCAACAGCAGGGAACTGTGCAAAGTAATCGCGCAAGTAGTGTTCAATCAGATCATTGTTGGGGTTCCTCTGGCGTACGTCAGTTATCGTTTCATGGAATGGCGCGGTTACCCCCCCGTGCGTGAATTGCCGACCTTCCACTGGGTACTCGTTGAAATTGCAATACACATATTATGCGAGGAAATTGGATTTTATTACTCACACAGGTACGTTGATTTTCCTATATAGACGCTATAGCAGCATGCAACTGTCACATATTCGTAAGTCAGACAAATCAATAAAAGGAAAACGTATCTTAACTATATAATGATCAAATTTGTTAAAATATATCGTGTTTGACGATTTTGTCATATTAACACGTTCCGTGTCACGTGGTTTTAACGGAGAGTAATCGAAAATTGATTCGGCATGGAACTATTCCTAACTATTATTATCCGTAAGAAGTCAGATTGGAGCCCAACTTTTTATACAATCGTCCGACTATATCATATCAATTTTTATAATATTGTAAGCGAATAGCTGCAAGTAAAGCAGTAATGCAATTGTATTTCAGATTCCTCCATAGCCGCTATTTGTACAAGTACATACATAAACAACATCATGAATGGACGGCCCCAATAGCTGTAACGTCGCTATATTGCCATCCTTTAGAACATATTGGCTCAAACCTATTGCCACCGTTTTTGGGAGTATTCATCGTAGGTTCTCACGTGGCTACCGCTTGGCTTTGGTTCTCGCTTGCTATTCTCTCTACGTTGAATGCTCACTCCGGTTACCATTTACCATTCTTCCCATCCCCAGAAGCTCATGATTTCCATCACTTAAAGTAAGTATACTTTCCAGCAAACATCGAAGCAGAAGTCTTTCTTACATTCTTTTCCCTGTTTCATCTGTCAATTATCATATTATACAGGATGAGGCATCTAAATAACTCTGTTTGCATTGGAAATGCGAAAGAATGCATCAAACTAAATTTACTTGGTCTCAAGATCAAGGTATACAAGATCTGAATCCAATAGTTTTCTTTGTAGAGGACATATGCAGATTCATTTCCCAGAGTGAACTATTTTTCATTGTAGTTAAAAATACTTTATTAGATGCTATATAAAATATTATAATTCCATTACAAAAAACAGAAAAAAAAACGATGACATTAGGACAAAATTTAGTCCGATGCACTTGTTCCTATTGTCCGAATGATTTGTGTTAGGTTTCCCATCCTGTTTACTGTATATTACAGAATTGAATATAAGCAGCAATAAACGTGGAAAAATTCTTGCAGTGAGAAAACGATGGGCTTCTTTAATATTTTTAATTTAAAGTTAATATAAAATTGTTGTTGTTTCTTTTTGTCAATAGAAAATGCGCTGCCCACTAGAATTTTAGTAATTGTAAGGATACCGTTGTAATTAGGTGTAGCGAAATTAAATACTAAATATGTCTACACTACTAGATTAGAATTTCAATAACACCATATGCACATAAAATGAACAGTGTGAAATTTCGAAAATTTGTATTTTGAATTGGACAGCGAACACTGTAAGTATTGTATTGTTTCAGATTTAATCAATGTTTTGGAGTCTTGGGAGTATTGGACCGTATTCACGGAACAGACACCCAGTTCCGTAATTCCAGAGCTTATCAGCGTCATTTGATGATGCTTAGCTTGATACCACCAAGGGAAGCATTCCCAGATGAAGTAAAATATAAATCCAAATAAAGGATTTTTAATGGACGTCATAATAAATATGAAAGTTCAGTATAATGTTATTCTGAAAATACGTAGAAGATACTTTGTGATCTGAAGTATTTCATTTTCATTATTCTTGATTAAGCATGATTGACCAGACAAATATAATCAGCAGATTGCATTCCGAGCTGATGATATTTTTCTCGTGGTTACCTGATTCAACGATCAAATACGCTTTTCTTATGTAGAAACTGCATACTTTTACTCTGTCCGTTTTTTCTTGCAGTTTCAGTTCACTCAGAATACTAAAGTGATGCGACAGTAATTTTATATAGTAATTCAGTACAGGTCCGATATTTAAACGTTTTTTTGTATGTGATGTAACATATTTAATATAATTGTACCCACAATGTTATTAATCAGTCAACCCTAAGGTGTAAGAGCAATCGTTTCAAAGTTGTAATGACATTATGCGTATTCACTTTCTTTTCTTATTGAGAACTATACAAATATACATGGAATGCTATAAGAATTTTAAAAAACGAAATTTAGATTATTGAAATATCTTTTTTACGACAAAATACACTGTTGGAGAACTTAGAATTATATGAAGTACTTCATCTGAATATATATGTATATATATTCACGTAATATAGCAATATTGTGAAGACGTTTACTTGGCAAATTATGATTGTATTGGAATTACGACATTGTGACAAAACTGTTTATGACAATTACTATTTTTATATTCAGTTCCATAATAAAAGCAATAACGTAACACAAATTTAATCTAAGGGGAATCATGATTATAGTATTGTAATTTGTAATATGTCATTGATAATTATGCACTCTTAACGCTTTATATTTATATGGTTAAGTCGAATTTAGAGACATCGATATGTACAATCATCCTTTTGAATGCTTGAATTTGTTTGTTATACAAAAGAATGTGCTTGTAACATCAACAAATTGAATTGTTTCTATGTTTCTTCTCTTTGCGAGAAGAACATTGTTTCAAACAATTTATGGAAATCGATGCTCTATTAGTTGTTAGTTATTGTATTGAACGACGTTTCTTCAATCGACAGTATGAAGTTTGTAATTTGTATGAGATTCCAACACTGCTAATTTTATGTAAATATTCACACAAAATGCTTACTAATAAAACTTTATAATCAAGTGGCGGTGGAGTTTTTGTTTTGTGTATGGGAAGAAAACTTAAGCAGCTTCAATTACATGTGTTTATATTTTATAACAATATGATTTTTTACATACTTATACAAAAATAGCTGTTACTGTTTTATCACATTTAGAAAAAATAGAAATTTTACGAACAGTAAACAAAAAGGAAGTCCCGCTGGGAAGTTCCTCCTCATAAATAACAATCGCGAAAATGTTATAAAATGGTGTAATTGCACAAATCATTGCTTGTATTTGCAACAGCACGAGTCATTCCCAAACATTGCTCACTCCCCATTTAAAATGCATATCGTAATTCTTATCAATGTAAATACATAGGAAAACCAACCTTAACACATTTGAGACGTGGTCCCTGAGGACTGAATTTTTCCGGCGATAAATAAACTTAATATGCAAAACATAAAATGTACACTTAGAAAACTGTAATTTATATAACATGCACTTTTACTCTTTCGTGACTCTGTCTGAACTAATCGTCTATTAGCCAACATCTATTTCTTGTTTTCCATCCGTTTATTGAATGGTAGGAGAATCTCTCCATAATCTATATAAAAATGAAGTGAAATAGAATCTCTATCGCGTTGAGCACGTTATCTTTTGTTTATACTCTGTCAAACGTCCTCTGAGTGCACTTCACTGGCCAAACGGAAAGTACATTTGTATATCAAACTTGGCTGGTCTCAAACGTGTTAACAATCAGCAAATAAATGCAGTGACATAAAGACAGTTCTTACAAGAAATTAGAAAATTGTTGCTATATAAATCAAACGCTTCTTTGGTGGGATAAGTATTAGCTTAAAATTTGTAAAATAACACAAAATATATTATACAAGATCTAAATAATATAATAAAATTTTAGTGGAAGATAAATTATCAAAAGCAATGCTCTACGAAAATTATTTCTTCAAAAATTTAAAAAGAAATCATTATAATTCGACAGCTACATTAAACCGAGTACAAATGAATTACCTATACATTATTTTTCCATTCTGTTTTATAGTTAGAAAAGTTAATTTCTGAATAATAATAATAATAATAATAATAATAATAATAATAATAATAATAATGTACATAACATGTATAATATGTAGATATAACTTTAACAATTTTGAAATTAACATCTCTTTCAAGTTCTATACTTGCAGGGTTTATCAAATACTTTTACCGTTATAATTTTCTTATCTAGTTTGTCATAATTTTTATATTGTCTTTCTTGTATACCGTTCATCATAATTATATGCATGCGAATTTTTCATATTCCGTGTAAACAATCTCCTCTGTATACAAAACAGATTTGTAATCATATAAGTAATAAATCTCGTAATAAGGCAGTAATTCAATAATAATATTGTATGTGGAATAAGCTATGATACGATACACATTTGCAATTCTGTATATAAATGGTATAATGTCGTAATCAAAGTTATAGTGGCAAAGTAGTATACTAAAGTTGTATTATATACAGTGCTTCGAATATATGTACATTGAAATATAATTATGGTGGTGATGGAGGAGCTCAAACGAAAGAAATGTTCCACAATAACATGGCATGTTCTCTTTTCTTTCATACTTTTTATGTTATGCTCCTAATTGGAGGATCTTTCCATTTCGTAAATTTTTTGGACAACAATAATCGAACAATTTAATTCCTTTGAGTTCCTTTATCGCGTCTATAACTATAATTCAATATTTATATCAGAGACACCTTCTATATGTAATATATTGCACGGATGGAAGTATTCTTATGATATAAATTCCTGAATGGTATTACATTTATAAATACTAATCATTGTACATTCCATCAATAAGAAAATCCATTCTGCGGTAATGTCTTTTCTCCCAACAATCTCTACCTTGTTTATATACTATAAAAAGAATAGCACCTAACGCTGGCAAAGCTATGAGGACAATAATAACTTGAAAAACATAATCTATTCTTTTTGGCAAACCTGAACGTAATCTTGTAGGTGAAACAAATGATCTCTTATCATTATTAGGTCCTGCTATTGTTACAGTTGGCTTTGCTTTGTGTTCTCTAAGCAATGTTGTTGTCATAGTGGTACTGCCTGTTACATTCTGTTGTAGAGATACACTTGTATTCGATTGTGATGTGCTGCTTGCAGTAGCATTAAAAATATTCTCTTTCTTATCAGAAGTAGTTAATTTTGAATCATTCAAATTATTGTTTGTGTCTTTGCTATTATGAGCCACAGTCATTGTAGAAGATTCAACTACTGACTTATTTTCAATTATCACTTTTTCAGTAGAAACATTTTCTCTCTCGTCGTTCAACATATTGGTTGCACCTTTTCTTGGCACTATTTTGGATAATCCATTATTTCTTTTTGCAGCTATTATAAAATCATCCTTGCTGGCTGCTAAATTATTTTTCACGCTTAGATTGTCCAAACTGCCTGCTGAATATGAAGTAGTAGAGGATACAGGCTGAGTAGTATATGTAATCGAAATCGGACCACCTTCTCCCATGAACGAAGAGGTGACACGATTTTCCTGAAATAAAATTTAAACAAACTTTAATATTGGTACTTAGTTGCGACTTCTATGAATTAATGCTACATAATTTCTGTAACAAACATTACATTACATTCCCTATGTATAAAGTTTAGCAACCAAGAAAATGTAAACAAATGAAACATTAATTGAGAAAGGCCTTACTTCGAATGGTTGCGGTGAGCCAACAGGTTTGAGGGTGGAATTAATCACCGAAGATAAAGTTCGATAATTATTTCCAGATGATACATTATTGGACGCTAAAGGTGTTGTACCATCTGTTTTAATTTCATCACCGACAGATGAGGTTAGAATAGACACGATCCATATAAACAGAGTCAATCCATGAAGTCTTGACATCACAAACGAACTCATTATTTTAATTATAATACCGTAGTTCGCAATGCTTTTGATTCCTGGTTAATCCCAGTTAAAACGTGCAAAAATATAGAAAAAATAAAAAAAAGTGAACGGCTCGAACTACTACGAAATTCGTTGCTCCATCGCAAGCACGCACTAACTGTTGCGTAAATAAATATGTGTACAGATAAGTACGTGTATAAATGTGTAGTGCACATCCCACTAACACACGTCGTCTGGTACAATTTCACTTTCCTTGATATTGTTAAATAATAAATTTAAATTTTCTGATTTATTTATAACAAAGTTTGAAAGTAAGTACAACGATATATAACTACTTTAAGAAAATGTTTCATTTACAGAAATGGGGTTTTACATCTTAAACTTAGTGCTTTTTTATGAATTAGTACAATTAAAACTTATGAGAAATGCACAATTATAAATGATGAGATTAATTCGCAGTTCTCTATCAACACTGCCTGTTTTAATGAAACTGGCGCCACAAGAAAATGGTGCCGCCATCTAGTGCTTTGAAATTGATGCAGTCTACTAAGTCGGTACTTTAGAACCCTAGACAGAAACACGTCCAAAGAATTCGCCTTGTAAGGGTTGAACAATTGTGAAAAATTAAAAATATTTCAACAAGTTTGGCTTTGTGACTGAGTGCACAATCGTGCGTGAAAATAATACTAAGAATTTCGAGTAGCTTTCCAATCAAGAATTCATTGATTTAGTGCGAAACACTGTACTTGTAATGTGTGTACGAATTTTCTGGGAGCACCTTCGCGAAATTTAAATCTGAACAGTCGCGTACCGACTAACGCGCGCGCGCGCGCACCTTTAAATAACGGTTTCAAACCAGCTGTCCCCCATTTTCGTTTGGATCTCGAAAGTACAATAGGGGTTCCATGGGACCCTTTGACGCTTTTATGCGATGTCCAACTGCAGACGTTCCAGCACATATGCGGCGAATCGAGACAAAGCGATTTAAACACCGGTCGTTACAGAACTCAGAGTCTCCGGATTGTCAATAATTGACCAGCGACCGTGTCCACGTACAATAACGCATTCCAACGAAATTAGAAAAAACCGAAACCAAAAAAAAAAGGAACGTATTGTTCTTATATCTAAAAGAGAAAAAGAGTAAAACGTTTCGTTAAGGTACTTGTTACTCGTATTTTTCTTGTATGCTTTGGCATAATTGACAAACGTGACTCACCTTGTGTTTAGCGGCACACATTCCCACAAAACTTGAATAACATTCGCTCATGAGTGGGAAAACCGATCAGACTTCCGTCCGCGTCATCGCAGTCAAGAGTCACTGTGCCAACAGTCATTCGAAGCAATAATAGCATTATAAAAAACAATATTAAAAAACTCTATTACGCTCCCTCTTACCCTAATCTTACTTCTATCTTAAAAATTATATCTTAATAATTACTTAATCTTTTAATTTTTTAGGTTAAGATGTACGTATAGATTAAGTAGATGTAACCAAATTAATTGTACGCATCCGAGTAAATCGTTTTGTACACACGTTCGAGAGCACCTGATAGATTCGATCGAAATTTCAAAACCACAGTGCTCCCTTGAAAGTGTACAAATAAATGTATGGGTGCTCGTAGTCTAGTTATCAGTTCTCCGGAAAGGTCGGCATTCTCCACACGAGAGACGTCAGAAAATCACGCCAATGCTATTTTTAAGGGCCAGGTGTGACTCCGGTTCCCTATCGAGGCCCATGTGCGTGTATATGCATTTTCCCCACTATGGCTCTGCCATAGGGTCTGGGGGCACGCGCCACTCCAACCATCTGCGTGAAATGCCTCCAGCGATGAGTGTCCCCGCATGTACGCGCGTGTGCGTGGCCGTGAATGATTCACTTAACCGTGCTCTTTCACGACCGTAATCGCCGATACAATTCGATCGGCGGACGCATAACACCATTGTAACGTACTCTCTCTCCCCCGCAGAATCATTGTCCCATACTCAACGCGTTCTGAATTTTGAGTATGGAAAGAAAGGTCTTTTTGAAAATCTTATCAGTGTTCGGTGGGAGTGCCTATTAGGCTTGACTCGTACCGTTATGTGCATTAGGTGCCTCAGGTAGACTGCGAACGTTTATGCAACTGTCAATGTTCGTACAAAAATGTTATCACTAGGTTCAGGGAGCACTAAAAGTGGCTAGTTTGGATTATTTTATAAAAATATTAAAAATATATTCAGTCAGCTTTTTAGCAGCTTTTACCGTAATATACATTCCAAGGAATAAATGTGTTAAATAGATATCCTGTAAATGCATTTTTACAATCACAATAATTGTAAATTGAAGAATGTAGAACCTTATTAATTAAACTGATTTCCAGTGGCAGTGTCCTTTGGAGATCTAAATTAAATCCAGGACAAAATGGAAGGAAAATCTGACGTGACAGAGTCGCTGGAAGTTTTCGTATGCGAACGCTAGGAATTGTGGGACTGCCGCTGCGACTATCTCGAATCTTTTCTGTCGAGGAACAGACTACAATTGCGTCGAATTAATCGCATTGTCCCAGGATGCAGGAACGATCGTAAAAAGGTGCGCGAACCTCGTCGGTGCTCATGGTCCTCGCGTTTCGATAATTCCTGCTCGTGGACGCATCGCTTGTCATTATACGGGTGCTGCATATGCAAATCGATGATCGCAGACGCTTCCTTTCGTTCGACACAGTTGTATAATCACGCTTTCCATCAGTCATCATCCACGCAACCCGCGCTCGCGGTTGGTAAACGCGAGATTTCCATAATCGCTTTTGATGTTCTGCTTTTCGGGCAGTCTGGTATTACGGACGGATAACGCCATAATGCACGACCGATTGCTACTTTCTAGGCCTCCCACATTTGGAGAATGCTTCCTCCGATCCATTATCCGTTACTAAGAAAATTCCGATGCGTGGAGTCACCGGTCGACGAGACGGTCTTCAACAACGAGCTGTGACTACTTGCTGAAGATTTCTATCTGTAAATCACATTCTCGTAGAGGCATTAACATCCTTTGTGCCATTAGATTGCTACCGACGTTTGTCAAAATCAAGGTTTGAGGCTTAGAGAATCGGTGCGACACAAAATTACGATAGCATAATGTACAGCGTCCATTTAAGTTTAAAATTTTCCAGTGTTTGTTACCTAAATTGGAAATATATATTTTAGGGGATATTTGACCCTCGGCCTCGCTTTCATATCTTTTTGGAATTTAAAACTACAAAAATGGCCGTCTACCATCTTATAGCGCCTATCATCGTTAGACAGCGGATTTTTGTGACGGACTACTGGAACAATTAGCCTGAAGATCAAACGAATTCACGCGAACGCATTCCCTCGCATGCAAGAAGCAGAACTCGCTCCTAGTTACGCTTTGGCGGTTACACACGGGTCACACATGCCGGGATTACACGGAGGGTACGCGCACCCCATAGGTGAGCACCCCATAGACGCGACAAAAGAGAAGGGGAGGAGCTCTGTTTTCATGCGAGTTGGCTTGCGAGCCCGAGGGGCGGGGAGGCGGCGCGACTTTACGGGAGGAAGTCGGGGTCGGAAGCGACGAGATCCGAGTCAGTCGCTCGCGAAGCACCAATACGTTTGGATCGATCGATCCCTACCTATTCATCGATCCGTGACCCGCCGCTCGGCCTCGATCGCGTGCGTCAATTGAAATTGCAACTGCAAAAACACCGCGCGGCGTTCCGGCGTTACGTCAAACGAATTTTCATTCATTTCTGCCGGCTTCGCCGACAATTGTTCGAGGAGTGCGGCCAGTGTGTTTGCTAAAATTGAATCGACTTTGTTTGTTTAACTTGAAGAGGACTGTATTTACCAGAATTTAATCGAAAAGGAGGATTTTTGCTGACTTCGTCAACGTTTTACCATAACTTGAAGAAGTTTGAAGAGGATCGTCTCCTTTTTTTTCTGGTTTTCACCGAATTTAATCGGTATTCGTTGGAGTGCCAGTTAACACGAGGATGCTTCCTGCGTTGATGCGATAGGCGATCGGTATCTTCACGGGGGTTGCGATGGACACCATAAGGTCCTCCGGGCACGCGACCTGTGGGAGGGTCGTTCTGCTCCGCTGAGTCGTGAAAACACCCCAGTGTGCGTCAAACTATACCGGGGGCTCTTCCTTATTGTTACCACCAACGGTGCAACGGCCGAAGAAGCTTCGAAATTGTCTTCGAGACGCGAAGAGTTTCCAAGGGTTCAGAGAGAGTTCAGATTTCAAACGGTTAAAAGAGTTTGAACAGTTCCCACCTCGAAGAGTTTACATTTAGAAGAGTTCAAATCTCGCTTTCAATCGTAAAGTGTTTTGTGACCTAGAGTGGATTTTCTGATCGGACACCATGAGTGCGTTTAAGAGACACCAGAGCAGAGTGTTCTGGGGCCACATGGAGGCGCAGGATCTAGGCCGTCGGAGTCCTTTCGGCGCAAGGAACGACCTTGCTGGGACGAGGATTTCCGAGGAAGTGGAACCGGAAGAGTGTTCCTCGAGCATCAACGAGAGCAACACTGTTGAAAACGTTACAGCGATTCATGTCTGTCCCAACGAGAACAGGCAGGACTTGTATTCTGTGGCGTCGATTTGCGATGGAGACATCATGACTCAAACGTAAGTGCAATTGAACTCTTTCGATCCTTTGTGGATGAGACCTTTAATACTTCGTTATCCGATGGGTCCAACGTGTCTATTTCTTCTGTGAAACGAGATTATGAAGAACTAAGAGCTGAATTCAAGGATAATTTGTTTGGTATAGTTCAAGGATAATAGCTTCACCGCAGCCTTAGCGACGGTATTTGTTTTCAAACAGCTAAATGTTGTTATTTTAGGCTTTCTTTTGTCCTATAAGTATTTTTCTAGTAGAGACAATCGTTTATAAATTATTGTTTGCTGGATCCTTCTAGAGACTTCAATGCTTCTATGTTTGCATAGGACAGCGCTATTAAGTTTGAGTCTTGATTACTGAACCGTGGTTGTGCAAGTTTCTATTTTTATGGCTTGAGAACCTGAAAATTGTTAAGAGTATTTATCAAATTTGCGAGCAATAAATAAGTCTCATTAAGTTTCATCAAACTGTTTAGTTCGGGCTTGTTAACAGGCTTCCGGGGTAGATGCCTCCATTTTCTTTCACTCGGAAGTCTCATCGATTGCCGATATTACCTACTAGACTCAGGTTTTTAATATTTAGTTGTTCTGATAATATTCGACTCCGTAATAAATTTTAATTAACTATCGCAGCGCAACGATGGACATACGGGACGACGACAAAGATGACGAGGACAACGTGGTCCTGGCAAACAGATCCTGCAGCCCCATGAGCCACGACCTCAGGAGCCTAGATTCAGGATTCTCAGACTCCGAGAGATCGCACTGTTCCGAACACTATGAACACGAGACTCCGAGACGAAGAAGGAGGCGAAGGCTGAAGGACCGACGAATGGGTACGCATTCGAGGATCGGTTCCGTTTGGCTGGACAAATCTCTTCCGAATCCCATGTTCACATCCACGCCGAAGAACTCGAGAATTTTGTCTCGGAAAACGGCGCAGCAGGATGCACGTCCTGGCCAAAGCGTGCCAACAATGCACAGGTAATTTTAACATGAAACACTTAATCGAGAGATAATGAAGAAGGCCAACGTGGTGGATCAGATATCGGTGTGTAGACTGATCCGAAGCATGTCAGTGAATCAAGATGAGATTGTATGCATCTGTGACAAAAGTGGGCGGATGAAATATAAAAGCGTTAAAAAACGTTAGGAAAATCCAAGAACATTGTAATATTATTTTCAATTAATTGACATGATCAAGAGACGAAACTAATGTTTGTCTAGCTCCTGTCTCTTGCGATTCATGCAAAACGTCTCTTCAGTTTGCTAATCTATTTTACTAATCGTGAAATTATTTTTCTGGATCTGAAAGAAAATATTTTATGTGCACGAATTAACATTGGTATTTTATTGGGTTATTGAGAATTGTCTTTTGCATTTTAGAAAGATCAGATACATATAAATGCATACTTGCGTTAAACGAGGTTACACAAAAGAGGAAGAAAAGAATATTTATGGAGACTGAAAGCTTGTAGAAATATTTATGGAAACTGAAATTGTTAAAGAAGAATGAAATTCCTGTTTAGCTCCAGCCTCTTACAGTGGAAACAATTTTCATTTCGCATACAGATTTGCAGCCTAGAAATGAATGGTGGATTTTATGTGCACGAATTAACATTGGTATTTTATTGGGTTATTGAGAATTGTCTTTTGCATTTTAGAAAGATCAGATACATATAAATGCATACTTGCGTTAAACGAGGTTACAAAAAAGAGGAAGAAAAGAATATTTATGGAGACTGAAAGGTTGTAGAAATATTTATGGAAACTGAAATTGTTAAAGAAGAATGAAATTCCTGTTTAGCTCCAGCCTCTTACAGTGGAAACAATTTTCATTTCGCATACAGATTTGCAGCCTAGAAATGAATGGTGGATTTTAGAGAAACGCTTCGTCTCAGAATTCTGTATACTAATTTAATTTCTGGTGACATGAAATTTCTCTGTAATTGGCCTGTAGCGTTTCATGTTTCGATGCTAGGTAAGATCAAGGTGGCCGTCGCGAAGGGCCATTATCTCTGAAACTAAGCCGCACCTTGTACTGGGCGATAAGGTGCGACGAATATATGTTTTAAGAATATGAATCGTCACGATAATGCGGCTATGCTGAGCCAGGCGATAGGAATGCAACGCGTAAGACACTTCCGACGTTGTTTCCTCCGGCCCGGTGGCATTTCGTAAACTCTTACCCCTGGAAGGCTGCAAACGTGAGCGCGCGAACGCGTGCACATAATCGAATCGCCAATCACCAGGTGCATCGGAATTAGCTCAACCGATCGTTGGGAATACTAAACGATTCGATCGCCCGCATTTTAACGCAGACTAATTACAGTTACAACTTTTGTGCTGCCTCTTCAGCTCATTCAGCTACAGTTGAATTGATACTTTCACTCTGCTTGCTGAAAGACACTTGAAATAATCACAACAGCTGTCCAGTTCCGAGTCACTATCATTTACAATTATTATCTACAAAATAAGAATAATTAAAAATATTCAGAACTATTATTTAAATGTCAAGAATTTCTTTAGAAGAGTCGCTATTTATTACGTAGGTACTAAAATTTTCATAGTCAAGAATTTATTTTCTAATCACTTTGATAAGTCGAAAATAATGTAACACTGTTTTTAAATTGTTCAATTTAAGAGTGTTCCGGATACCTTCTTTCGAAAACAAAATTACTATTAAAATCCATCTATAATTCTTATTATAAATATCTTGGACATAGGTCTCGCAAACATTTTTTAGTATTAGCGAAACAAAAGCTGCAAAGATGTTACTACCCAAAGAAATGAAAATTAGCATCGATACTGCAACAGGTAAAATGCAACACATTATTTGACAGCAGTAGATAACTTTTGCACGGTTAATTTTGAGCTTCTAAGCACTTTCTGTCGGACAAGAAGCTATAACAGCTTTGTCAGACATTTTCACGACAGCATACATATCGTGCTCATCGAACGGAACAATAAATTTGCAGAGCGGTATAGTTCGTTTCCGCATGCTTTTTTCGGAGCAGCTGAGAAGGAACGTGCACACCGATCGCTCGGTTAACATTCAAGGAAGTGAATGAAGTAATCGTTATGTGCGACGTGTTCGGAGATCGTGGATCAGATGCTCGTTATAGAGCCTAAGCACAGAAACTTCGAAACGGGAGTGGAGCGTGCGGGAAAACTCCCGGGCATGTCATCAATTAACATCGATTAGTAAGCGCGTCCATCGATCCAAGGATCCGCGGCGCAAATTAGTCTGCTCGTCAAAAGCAGAGCAGTACTCCAGATACTAGAATGACGTTGCCAATTATTACGGAGACGAACGATTTGCATACTTGTCTTCGATGGATCTGCCTACGATGCATTTCCGGCTAGCTATCGCAGAAATCGGTTACGTTCGAGCGCCATATCTCATTGAAATGCGAATCTCATTCTGGAAACAAGAAACAGAGATGAATTACGTTTTCTTCTGACGATATTACATGTCTTTTATTTAGTGATAAATTCATACTGTTGTGCGCACCTTCGGTTGTAGTCTTGGAAATATTAATACGGTTCTCTTCGATTTTTATTGCTAGGGTGATTAATTATTCTTCCAGATGACTCTCAAAGTATTTGAAACAATTTCAAAACTTTAACTTTAATGGTCTTAATGTTTGAGAGTATTTAATAGCGACAAAAATTTCATTTGTAAACCAACGAGTAATCTCTATCAGCACAAGCTAGGTTCTTTTAATTTACATCTTTTCAGAATTTGTATAATTTTCTACAAAAGCAGCCTTGTCATTTCAACATTTATAGAATAGAACGTACAAAATTAGCCATTTCGAACTATCCGGTAATATTAACATTTTTCTAGTCATTTCAAGATCAAAAACCAACGATTAAGAACTTATTTAATAGTTACAGCGATTGCAAAGAAATAGATAAATAAAATTATCGAGCGTCTCTTATGCACAAGTAAAATTCAAAAGCCTGTTAATAGTCTTACACGGGAGATGTACGGACAGATAAGAAGATGCAGCACAAAGGAACAATTGATTCCCTTCCTTCTCCAGCATTAATTCGTAGAGAAGGGCGAAGATCGTCCCTCGGACAAACGAAAGCCAATCAGAAGGCACAAAGGAACATCGGCGAGACTTATTACCGTCATGAATGCGACGCGTTTTCGTTCCGTCAATAGAAAACAATTTTCCTCTTCTATACCGTGTCCGTTTCGAACTGGATCCGCTCGATCTTCATTGAATAGATCCTCCCACGATCGACAAGGCCGCCTGGCGCGCGTTTATTCCACTCGATACTGCGGTGTAACAAGTACGTTAGTATTTCAGATAAAGTTCATAATTTCCGAACTAATATATTATGTTTTTAATATATTTTCTACGTCAATTGAAAACATGATTCATCCATAACTGCAAATATCGTTTAATATTAAACGGTAATGTTAAAACATTCATCAAATGGCACTAAATTATTCCTCCAAGGATCGGGATAAATTATCATTCAAGATAACAAATAGGAAAATTCAGTAAAAATGAAGAACCAAGTCCTTCTGTTAAAATTCTGTGATATAACAAACTATGATCAAGCATTCACCAAGTGGCACTTTCTAAAAAAAGTGCTCCAAAGATCAGGATAAATTGCAAACGTTGTCGAAGATAACAAATAGGAAAATTCAGTAAAAACGATGACCTGCATCCTCTTATTAAAATTTGAAGACAGGATTATCGGGCTGGGAAAATTGTTGTGTTTTAAATTTTTGATTTCGATCCATCGTCGGACTGTGTCACCGTGTAGATCGAGTCGCGTACGTGATTCAATGCAACGTGCCACACGGGGAATACGTAAATGAAAGAACGACGAAGGTTTGAGTCAACCTGAGGTCCCAGGCGACAGCGAACCCGGCAAGAATTCAGGTGCTACCGTGGATCGTTGCGCAGGTGATCGCGTACCAGCGCAACGCGCCTAGCTCGTTCTAAAGAAATGGGATTCGATTAGTCACCGGTGTCCGTGAAGAACGCTGTTTCTGGTTCCGGAGGTGACCGATCGTTAGTCATCGTGTTCGCATGGTGTCCATATCACCGGTTTCGCCCGCGGTTTCCACCATTGTTCGGGAAAAGGGGAACACCTGGTTATGCGGATCGCAATTCGACAGTGGTTGGGCCTTAACTATGCCCCGGCGACAGTAGTCGAGACCTCTGTCTCGTTATGGCGCGACTCAGGTACCGTAGATCCCTCTAATCACGCTGCCTGCACTTTCCTGCTCATTAAGGAACGATTAGAAAGAGATTATCAGTGTCCCGTGTCCTTGGACCATAATATAAAAGGATACCAGAATGTACTACAATATACTATAATATACCAGAATATGCAAGAGTATACTAGAATATACTAGTATATACTAGAATATACTATTATATACCAGAATATACCAGAATATACTGGAATATATCAGACTATACTTGATATACCAGTCGTGTGGATCCTCCAGATTTTATTCATCCATTAGTCAGTTAGCATTTGACTGGGATTTCAGAATTTTGCAATCTCTTCAAGTATTTAATGAAATTGCAGATCTTTATGCATGATAAACATTGTCTGTATTAATTCCAAGCTATAAGAGCTACACAGATAATATAATTATTTCTTGATCATTTTACTGGGTTGTAAATAATACAACTACATTTTTCAATTACTTGAACATTTTCACTGTCTTGCATTTGATCTGCCCATTTTTATCATAAATACATAAAATCCGCAGTCTATTAATGAGTCTTGCACCGCGTGTATTACAGACTGTACGACTTTGTATGTTCTAATGATACTTATTATAGTATGACGATGTTTTCAGGAAGTTGTAAAATGCAAGGTTTATTTTATTTTAAATTTTTGTCTCTAAAATCCTGTTGATTAGATAAAAGCCAATTTTCGAATGATTTGCTTTAAGACTGTTACGAGAAATTCAAAATGTAATTAAGACAGTAAATAATTATACTGACCAGTTGACTGTAAATGGATCCAGTTTGAAATGATATTTGAAATGCATTATCACAGAGTGTCGAATGAATATAACTCTGTGACTAGTTTTCAGTACATTTTACTCAAACTGATATCTCGAGTTTAATCGTCGGTCGTCGATGTCGCAATTGACTATCCCTCGAGCAAATACTGATACGTCATGAAAAAATCGCATATTTCCTACGTTGAAGGAATTATTTGCGTTTCTTAAGTGGATTTTTCTTACGCAATAATGTTTGTCAATATGCCGAAAGTCCGAAACAGTGAAATTTTTGTTTGAAATACTTTTAATCCGTGAAACATTGTTTTACCAACGCTGTCGTCATTATTGTATTTCTCGTAAAAAAACAGGTTGAGATTAGTCGATTTAAATGGTCTGCAAATTTTCCGATCTCTTATTCTCATGATGGACCGATTTGGCTTACAAATTAGAACGATTGTTGTAACGTCTGTTTTGCATAATGCACGCGATCCTATGGTCAAACAAGTTTTCCTGTATTAATTTGACTTATGGAACGGCTGAAGTGAATACTTATTTCTCGTTTGCAAAATTACTTTGCCATACAAGCGAGGTCGATAATTGCTTTAAAGCAAATCCTTCGTTTACTCACATCAATTTTCTTTGTCAATGATCGTGCAGATTTATTTCTTTTATAAACGTACAACATTCACAGTTTCCTCCTTCTTTCATATCTTTCATCTTCTGAAAAACTATTAAATACGAGAATATGAAAGAAATAATTTTATACGAGATATAAAACACGGACCCAAGACGCTTTGCCTAAAGATATAGCCTTTCTAGAGTCGACTGTGATTGCCAAATTTATTTTGTAAAATATTTTAAACTACCATTCGTCACAACTGACCAAAAACAATTTGCTTTCAGAGTGGACGAGGACCACGTGGATGCATCAGGAATCGCCCCGTCTGTTTCCGTGGAAGACGAGTGTTTAGGCGATTTCCTGTACGCAACGGAGCCACCTGAGGATGCAGTGGCTGCAAGGACATCGTCGATAGCTACCAGCTATGAATCGGAGACCTCCTCTAAATCCTTCCTACAATCCAGAAGCTACAAACAAACCTCTTCCGTGAGGAAGTGGCTCGGCGATCTCGCGGTCGACACCGAAAACGAGTGCACGAGCACTCTTCAGAGCAAGGCGTTACCTCGAAGAAAGGCTCATCAGTTTCTGTCTGAGAAGGACGAGATGAAGGACCTGAGGACACTTGCTTCTTTAGCCACTGCTGCTGCGAACAAATTGCTCGTCAGAGCCGAGCAGTTCGATCGCCATTATCAGTTTATATTCGAGTATGTGACAATGAACGGCACAAAGATAGTACGCCCTGATTAATAAACCTGATAAATAAAATCTGTTGCTCCAATAGTCGTGACTAGACTCGGGATTTTATGCATTTACGATCAAATATTGTTACCATTTGAAAGAATGAGATCTGAGGTTACTGAAGTAATTCAAAAAAGTTTCTGTAAATGGATGTAGAAAATCTTTATTTTGCATAAAAATCCGTAATCTAGCCGTAACAAACATAACGAGAAATCTATCATATAAATTGCACGATCGAAACATGAAAGTAGAATTGGTAGAGTAACATTTCAAGTCATGTTAAGAATATGTTAATACTTTAATTGAAAGCTTGAGAAAGAAAGCAACACAAAGAACCTCTATTTTTAGCAAAGTGGCACATCTAGAGGGTGGCAGATCTGAGAAGGACTTTCTACGAGCCATCGAGGACGATGCATTCTCTGTTCTCTCAGAGTTGGGTGCACCTCCACCCCGTAGAATTCAGCAGAACAGTTTGAAGGAGATTCTAACGCAGCTTGAAAGTCTGAAGAGCTACACTGACAGCGCTATAGATACACGATTAGACTTCTACATTGAGGTGCGTGACAATCTCTCCTTCAAAGAGTGATATTTCTTCTAGTCTTGATCATATATGATAGTATAACGCTGACACATGATGATAATCAATGTATCTTTGCAGAGGATAGTCAGAGGGCTGGAAGAAGCACCAAAGGACGACACAATGGTAGCCAGAGGTGCCCTGGCAGCGTTAACAGCGTTGGGATTGGCAGGGCCACGGGCAGGAAGCAGTATCAGCAGGTGTTCAGGCATCAGAGCTCTACTGACATCTTTAATTACAGCTGCGAAGACGCCTAGCGACTTTGTGCCAGCTTCGTTGCGTGCTTTAGCAAGTGTCTGCAGCTCTGCTGTTGCGATTAACCAGTTTGTCAAGGACGGTGGTCCAGAAATATTGACAGACCTTTTAGCTGCTAAGAACTCGACTGAGAAGGAGAAAATGGAGGCCACGGCGCTGGTTGTTCAGATAACAGCTCCGTGGGTGAACGCTCTGGGTTTACCAGACCTGGAGCCTTTCGCAAGGACTCTGATACCCTCTTTGAATCGTCTAGTCGAAAGTACCAGTTGTAGTCAAACGCTCTTGCTCGGGGCAGCTGCGTTTAATCATCTTTCCAAGTCTAAAATCTGTGCAGCTGCGATACTGAAACACGATACTGTGAAGAAGTTGCTTAAAAGCGTGAAGAAGTCAGCCGGTACAAATGTCTGGCTGATGGAGCAGGTCGCAGCACTCATCAGCGAATTGGCTCGCATCCCTGAAGCAAGAGCACACTTGGCAGAGGCCCGAGCGTCCGTCGCATTGGTCTCTTTCCTCAGATTGAGACCCCCAGGACTAGAAGATGCTTACAGGCGTTTAGAAATTACAGCAGCAGCGGCTTTGACCAGGCTGTGCGTGGATCCAGAGATTGCTAGGCAGGTCGTCGCTGTTGGCGGAGCTGATTGTCTTCCTTCTTGCAAGGCTGATGATCTGCTAGCTCAAGACGAAGAGCAAGTCGAAGCTGGGCTGCTCAGGTACACCAAGTCACTGAGGAGAGCATGCAAAAGGGCTGCCAAACAGATTGACATCGCGAAAGCTAGCGACTATAGTGAACTCAGCTAGAATTCTAGTGCTTATCTCTTCAGGAACCAGGACTTTTTAAAATGTGAACGTTTTCTTGAAAGAACCAGAATGTATGTCAGAAGCTTAAAGATTGGTTAACAAGAAAATATATATTGTTATATTCAAAGGGTTCAGATTCCAAGTAGGCATGCGATAAGTAGCTAAGGTGGGGGCTCTAGAGATTAATTCCTCCAGGAAGCGGCTACTTATCGAGTAATTAATGATTCTTGAATCGTCTTTGCTTTTTCTAAACATATAGAAAGTCATTTTTTTAATGAAGCAATGTCATGACCTCCACTCGACCTGTAGTACCAAAAATAATTAAGAAATAACTACAACAGGAAAATGGGTCCAGAAAATATTTTTTTGGTATCCAAGGTCACATAAAGGTTACGCTATTATAGGTCGTTGGATTCGTCTTTGGTGATCGTAACTACTTACTGTTCACTGAGTACATAAATTAACGAATGCGAGACATTTTCTAATATTTTGTAGAACAGAAACGATGTAATGTTTATACGTATGGTTATCCATTGGAAGGTTATATATTTATTAAAAAATTTATTTTATTTTATGTACATAAATACATTGTATAGTAATGTAGAATACTGTATTAGGAAAAATATAGTATATTACACTACACAGGTACGACATTTTGTGGCAGAAGTTGTAAATAAAAGTATCTTACATCATAGAATTTCCATAAAATTATGTCAATGAATGCATTAAAATGATCACGAAGTCCCAACGATTCTTTTTGTACATGACTTGAACATGATTTTCTATGTTACTGCGTTTTTTAATTCACTTCTGTGAAATATGTCAACTGTCGTTTCTAAGCATGGTCTCAGTTCAAGGTCGGAAAGTCCTAACACAAACTTTCCTTCCAGTTTTCTGAAGTAGTCTAAGCCACGGCCTATTTTAATTACCCAACCGTTGCTGAGTCTAGAACAAAATTAATATTGCTACACAATGCAGTTCGCAGCAGTAAATAAATGTACAAAGACAGAAGATGCACATACAGTATTTGTCTATCGTGTAGAGTATCAGAAAATTTAATTTCAAGGACGATAAGATAAGAAGATAAACTTGTCTTCAGTTCTTCTAATCTTGCTATTTGATTCATCCTGTCTTCCGCATCAAGTGTAGTCACCAAACATATTTTAGATAATGCATGGCATTTCCTCACAGCCAATTCACAGAACCTTACTAAATTTTGACACTGGAAACAATTTTTATTTGTCATTTTTTCATTAACCCTTTGACTACAAGCACCTTAAATATCTCGCTTATTATTGATAATACATGAGCATGTTAGAGGAAAACACAATTAGGTTTAAAAAACTACAGATTGTGGTTAGCAAATCATTTTTTCAAGGTCGCATTTTTTGAGATTTCAAGGTCATTCATGTTTTTTTTAAATAACACTGTATGTTTATAGCAGTATCGTGTAATAGCCAAGATCAAAACGAATCCTATAAGCTTGATATTGTGAAATTCTGGACCATTCAAATGAGTGCATTATATTCATCTTTACTTTTATTGCAGCTGTAATCTAAGTTGAATCATTTGGTCAAACGTAACAACAGTCATGTGGATATTATCCCAAATGCTAGGACTTTTGAGTTACAGTCAGAGGGTTAACCAAAGAAGAAGAAATACACATAAACTGATACCTGATGAAATGCTCTTATATATGGATCTTCTATATAAATGTACGTAACGGTTGCATCTAAGAACCTGCCGAATACAGAGCCATAACCATGGCCAGTACTACCATTTTCGATTCTGGTTAACTCTCTATAAGTTCCAGCTGCTTTCTTCTTGTCGATCAAGTCTTTTAGTTTCTCTGCTCTGCCTAAATATTCCGAAGCCCTGGCACCAAAATGCTTCTTGCTAGCTGGGTCCTTTGTCTCTGTATCGTTTCATTACTAATTCTTCAATTAATCCATATACTTGTGACAAAAAAGCAATGTAAAAGGATAAAGCAAAAAGAGACACCATGTCAACAAAGCATTAACAGAGAAATGATTTAAGCACAGATTATTATTTTCAGATTTTATTACCAATTGAATTGGAGTATAATTGAACAAAAAACATAAGCGAAGAACATACCTTTCATAGTATCCAGTAGAATTTGAACACCTTCCTGATAAAGTACTAGAGCCATTGTATACTGTTCATTTTTGTCCATTTCTACAGCTCGCTTTAATATTGCAGCAGCTGCGCTCTCCATTGTGAATACTTTGTAAAATTATATAACAGTAAACGATTTGTATAACATAAAATTACTGTTATACTATGGATACTTCCTATAAATAATTAAAATTAACTTTGTACAAGTTGACAATGACAGAATCACGAACAAAACAAGTACATATATACATAGTACATTTAGACCACAGACTTAAAATCTGTAGACATCTCATGCAACGTAACTTTCTGTTGAATAAAAATTAATATTAAAATTAACATGCTTTCCCATCGAAAGTTTTAATTTGTAAATAGTTCCAATTAAAGTTACAAAAATGCTCTTTACGATAGGTAGATTGCGATTTCAAAATAATTCGGGTAACACTGAAAATTCAAGTTTACCTACTTACAGACGCATGCGCTCTTGAAATTGATGACTATTGCACAAGACTTTCGTCTCTATAAGAATATCGTTTGTGGAACAAATACAGTTTTATACGCATAAACAATAACGCATGTGATGCGAATTCTCCGTTGGAGTAAATGCAGTAAACATGTCAGAAAATAACACTGTCATAGAGACTAAGCAGTACATCAAATACAGTACTATTTTATTAATGCAATTCTTATGACGAGAAAGTGAATATTTGTTTACATTTTTTAGAAATGTCTGCAGCAAAAGGGCGGATTATATCGACTGGGAGGATTATTTTATGGCGGTAGCATTTTTAGCAGCGAAACGTAGTAAAGATCCATCCACTCAAGTTGGTGCGTGCGTAGTTAACAACGAAAAGAAAATTGTGGGTGTTGGGTACAATGGGATGCCAACCGGATGCAGTGACGACGATTTTCCTTGGACCAAAAACTCTTCAAACCGTCTAGAAACTAAGTATCCTTATGGTAAGAACTATGGCAAGGGAAACAAAATGTTTTTCTTTTGAAATTCGATGGAACTTCAGTTAAGAAATTGTACTTGAATTTATGTTTATTATTTTTACTCTAAGGATGTATTGTTTATAGTATGTCATGCAGAACTCAATGCTATTTTGAACAAAAACAGCAGCAGTGTTAAAGATTGTACTATTTATGTTGCTTTGTTTCCTTGCAATGAGTGTGCTAAGATAATTATACAGTCTGGGATCAAAACTGTTCTGTATATGTCAGATAAACATGCTAAGAAAGATGAGACAATAGCTGCTAAAAGACTGTTTGATGCAACAGGTGTTGAGTATAGGTACATAAATCTTGTCAATTATTTTTATTTATTTATGTCGTGTTTTAAGGAACAACATTGGCTTTTCAATATTACATCTCTGATATTTGTACTGTTTAACTCTACAAAGGCACACTGTTCTTTCAGACTCTGGAAAAACATAGTAACATCTTTTTGCCATTCCAGAGATAAAATTAGTAAAATCGTAAGCTTCTGAAATTTACGATATATTTTTTTAAATAGGAAATACACTCCAAAGCAGGATAGAATAGTAATTGATTTCAAAGAAATTGATTGGAATTTAATGTCTCAGTCGCCTGCCACACCATTAAAACATAATGAGTTGACTCAATTACCTTCCACTCCGGTACAAAATGATGGGCCACCTCAGTTACCATCCACTCCAGTAAAATGCAATGAGTAAAAACATCCTTAACGAACACAATATAGGTAATATAAAGATGCTGATGACCATGTTAAAAATATTTTCTATATCTGGACCCCATAGCCATAATGTATTAAGTAACACTTTCCACTATGTTTACTATGCTAGAAGTGACTATTTTACATTACTGTACAAAAATAACGAGAATGCGTCTGTTCAAATATTTTGAGGAATAATTCAATAATCGTAAATTAAAAATATTAGAACGCGTCCCGTAAACATGCAATTTTTTTTAACGCAGATGAAGAACAACTTTGTTTAAAAAGATGGACATAATATACTTTGGTCTTGAGGTGCACCTATGTGTGCACTCGGTTTAATTTTATTAATATTTCATAGATTTAAAGTCTTGACTAGTCTTACTATAATTTAGTAACGGTACTATGACCTGTAGATCTATTAATTGACACTGCTGGATGCTGGCTCGTTTAAAGAATGATTGACTAATTCATGTGAGAAATCCTGTTGGGTTTAGGTGTGCACGAAAATAAAGAATACTTCGTTTTTATCCAGTTGTTTTTTTCACCTTTTAACATTAACCACATGAGGTTTATAGAAAATAAATAAAACAATGTACAGAAGGCGAGAGAATTTTAGCAATAATACAAAGATACTATACGGTACTTTTAAGATAATATTGTCTGCAACTGTGTTGCAAATCATTTCCTGTACAAGTGTAAACACTGATACAATAAAGTATGGCATGATGGAAGTACGTAACAAGTATACATCATTAATTCACCTTTTCTCCATGAAACGACGGAGGGAAGGATGACCGGTGATACGCGACATAATATTCTTCATGTTGACTCGTTATTAATATAACAACAAAGAGAAATTGAACATATTTTATATATATATATTGAATTCATCATATAGAAAAATATATAATGCAATAAAGGCGTGTGTGCAATCTTAACTATACAGATATCAACACTTACACAATAGTACGACCATAAGTTTCCTTCAAGACGTTTCGAACAGGTCCAAATGTCAGAATTACCGTGCGGCAAGAACTTTAACAAAATGTTTTGGTATGTCAGTACGAAACTATACGATAACTATTTATTGAGAATGGCAGTGACGCTCTAAGACAATGATTAAAAATATGAAATAATTGGAACTCGTGCTTGGTAAACGTTAGCTTGCTTTAAGTCTCTTTAGAATAACATATCACCTTAGTCGTTAATCGTATACGTTACAGTACTATTATACGAAACCTATATGATGAATTCATTTACATGAGGAGATGGAAGAGGATGCGGGCCAAGGTACCCTTAACCTGTCTCGATTCTTGGATCAATCGAAAAACCAAGGACTCAAAAAGGCGAATCTGAACTGAACCCTTCAATGATACCATCCTTTTTCGTGATAGCGTTGTTTATTTTCTTAAAGATCTTTTCGATAACCGTTATCAGCGAGATAGAAACCCCCTATATTACGAATAACAACCCCCGGTAAAGATTCGAGCGACTAATGCACCCTTGTCGAAAGGCGGCTTTGCTAGTGCCAAAGCGTACTTGTAGAAAACGTATCAAAAGAAAAGCAATGTTTAAAATTCGTGAATGCTTCGGTAGATGCATGGTGAACACGGAGTGATACGAACAAGGTTTAATATCTTATGCTTATGACAAGAATCAATGAATACGCGTACTATCATCCACAGGCCGACAGGATACTATGAACCAACAGCGAAATGACTAATTGCACCGTCCAACAAGTTTTGTTAAATTTTCATTTACATTTCAGTACGCCAACATACAATTCTTGTAAATTTTCGCGCACTAAGTACAAATTTGTAAACCGTTTCCAACTGTCGTCTTCAGTCTTTTAGAAAATTAATTTTAAAGACAATATCACATTTAAAGCTTCAATCAATTTTTGTATTTTAATCGTAAGAAGTGTACAAACAATTCTTGCATACAAAAATCCAGTAGATTATTCAGTATACTATAGTATAGATGTTTATAATGTTATGAGAAATATAAACGTATTTAACAAAATAAGTTTCAAAGCATCTGAGAAAAGTGACACGATAACTATGTCTCTCTTACTTCAAAAATTATTTAAACATGTTCAAATGTTCATAATATTAGAGAAAGATATACAGTTATGTTTGAGAGACTTTACAGAATTGTTTTATATAAGAAATACTTGCACATTTTCACCATCGAAGCGCAAAAACTGTTTAAATTTGAAAATTCGATTTTCTCTTGAAAATTAAATTTCTCAAGAACCATGTTCGATACAGAAGAATGGTTTTCTGATTTGTATCCAGAACTTGATCTACAGGAATCGCATATTGTTTAACGGATTGCAAAACGGGTGGACAGTGTAGAAACTAGTAAGTCATCTATGGTATCGTTTACGATAAGATATTACTAGCGTAGCCCTGAGAAACATTCCATGCATTTACAGAAGGTATTCGGTCCAACAGTCGTTTTGCACTGGTCGTGGATTTCACAGAAGTATTATTTCATCGTTTAAACTTGCGGAGAATTTAAATTTCCCGCGCGTTGAACGCGCCTGTTCGCGCGCGATTCAAACACCGTTGAATATACATTACCCCATGGATGCCACTCGATGCAATTGCCTTATTTCTTTTTTTTTTTATGATTACCATCGCGAGTCCGCTTCGAGCGATAATTTTCTCTCATTGTTTTCTGTGTTTGTAAAACATCAGCGTTTGGATTGAATCGATCGTAGAGAAATGATACATTCTATGACTTAAATAAGACAGGAGATGTGTACATATATATGATTGTATATATATTTATATGTATTGTTAAAGGTAGTAGCTGAAAGTATGTACAAATATTATCACTAATTTGTAGTTATCTGCATCTTGCTGAATTTTCTTCGTTCGCTCGAGAGGAAATTCACGCAGCTAATAAATATTTTTGCGGTTCCGGTAATATTTCGAAAAAAGGAAAGAGAGACGAAAAAGAATGAAACAAAACTAAATGAGGTAATCATAAGATCGGTTCTCGGCTTGTGTTGCCGGTAGACTTCCAACGTTATCATTTTATTTAAAATCTCTGTTAATCCGTCCGCGTACAGATGCACGACACAGTTCTTCATCATCTTCTTCTTCTTCTTCTACTTCGTCTTCCCGTTGTATCTGTTCTTTTCTCTCGTTTGTTTTCCCATCATGCTGCTATATTCGATACTTATTGTTTCTCGATTTATGATATACTTTGGTAAATTGCGTACACAATACGCAGCTTATTGTTCTTATAGTAACTTTCACAGACTTTCGCGAAATGGACACTACTCCCGTTTATTGACTGTTCTCGATGGAATTAATCAGGGCTCCAATCAGAACGTAGATCATTACCCTGGGTTTCAAACACAGGAATAAAATATATGTGTGTGTAGGTGTGTTGCTGTGTGTCTGTTTGTGTTCTCGTATGTCCCTCGTTTGCTGCAATTAGATGACTGAACTAAAAAATGAACACTTTAAGGAAAACTATTTCTTTGTTCTGAATTGTAATTTTGTCACATCGTCATGTTAAAATGCAAAGATTATATGATAATAAATCATTGAATTTATATAGAATCATAATATTTTTATGGAGAGTTATAAATGCTAATTTACTTATAAAAACATCCCTTATTTCGATTTATGATACTGTCGATAAGAAATTCACTATTTAATCAAGAATTATTTAGTAGTATGTCGTCATTGTTAATAGAAATACTAAACGAGAGCCAAGTCTATTATTTCAACAATAAGGTTACGAGTTTAGGTAGTGCATTATTTATACATTGTTAATATTCATGCATTTATGGTGTTAAAAAAATTGTTAAACACACGAAAACCTTCAGATTAACGGAAAATAACGATATTTCTACTTCATTTTTATTATAAAGAAGTATTTAGGCAGTGAAGGCAATTTGTTTTTCAATCTAGTTTTCATAAAATTAGTTACGAAAGTGGAAAATTGCCTAAAAATCCGCAGTTTGGTTGTTAGCGATTAAGAAAAAAGATGTTTAGTTTAGTTCTTAATATAACAATGTAAACATGGTATCAAGTCAAATTTATTTTCTATGTTGGCCAACAATTCTGCTCTTCTCTAAAACTTCAAATGTGAGTTACCATATTTCAGCTCTGAGATTTATGCAACTAAGCAACACGAGAGTACAATTATCAAATTGTATCAAACGTAATAATATTCTTTAACGAGATGAATTTTAGAATACCAGAGACTGTAAGTTCTATTTTCTACCAAGACTGTAGAAATCAGTCCCAACAATGTCTTTACTTTAGTCTTAGCTTAAAATAGAAAATAAGGTTTCGTTTGATTCCGACCTCTTGAAAATCGAGAAAAATAGTATTTTACCGAAAGATTCGGGTAACACGTCATTATTGCAACAAACGTGCGAGACCGTTGTGTGTCTGTCTGTCCGTTCCCCTTAGAAAAGTTTCAAACAGTTAATAGTCTTGCGAATGAAGTGAACTAGAAGTTAGTATGCGACTTGGAACAAAGTCTATTCGAATGTAGCGACGAACATGCGTGTGGTACAATAGAATATAATCGGATGCTCGATGATCGTCCCGTTTCCAGACTCTACACAGTAGAGTGTAATCTGTAGACATCGCTGAAAATAGTACACCTTAACATCGAGTAGAAATATCTCCTAGAGCGCGCGCGCGTATGAATGTATACAAGTCTTTATATTTTGTACCAATGTGTTAGTTTCCGCACGTGTCATTCTCTATTTTACACACTGCACCCTCTTCCCCTGTTCTCTATCCAGAGCCCCCTCCCCCCGTCCACCATTGAACGCACTTTTGAATGCGCGATCAATCAATCAGGATGATCCTGTTCTAGTCGCCTGTGTGTGTGTGTTCCGCCGAGCATCCGCCAAAAGAAGGAGGTCTCCTCTTCGCTTTGAACGTGTCACACAATGTTTGCGCCAATACACCCCCCTCCCGCCCCCGTGTTTTACATCATTGGTTTTTTCTATTTTTTCTTTTACGTTCGTTAATCCGACCCCCGGTTATCCGATCCGTTAATTAATATTTAGCTACTAGCCATCCCCCTCTCTCGCTCCCCCCGTTCGTTCACCTAAAATTTGGGACCGCGGTCGGTGGCCGCGTGGTACACACGTCGTGTTTGCATAATTTATTAAGATTGTTTATCCCAGCACTGTCCCAGCACTGTGTTTTCACACTACATGAAACCCCTCCAGGAACAGTTCCGTGTATAATACATATGTGACTATCTCGTAAATCGATATCCGCCAATTTGTTCGTGATACTTCTCCCTTCGTTCACATTATGTCTTCTCTCCCCCCCCCTCTCTCTCTCTCTCTCTCTCTGTCTCTCTCTTATCGATCAGTTCTTCGGTTCTTTAGCAAGTTCTTCATCGTGTCAGCCTCGTCCCTCGCATCTTCACCGGTGACTTCTGTGTGTTTTACCAAACCGTAGCGGTCAGAGACGCTTCACGCACAAACGATCCTCATTCTCCTCCTCGTCTACGTCTTCTTCTTCTTCCCCCTCAGACTGTTCTCCATCTTTCTCTCTCTCCTCCCTCTTCCGTTGCCTTATACTACGGACTAATTCAGCGACGCTGACGCGCGCGTGCCTGGATCAGTTCTTGATCGAGTTCTCTTTATCCTGGTTGGCGGTCGCCTTGGTTTCCGGCGGCCGGAACGCGGTCGCGTATGGGAAACGTTTATGGCATTTGGCCGTGTACTCGGCTATCGTGTTCTCGCAATTGCCGAAGTCACCGCTGCGCAGCGAGTGCAACACCTGCGTGCAGTTCGGCAGTGTCACGCCCTCGAGATTCTCCATGTTCGTCACCAAGCTCAGGGCCTTGGATTGCGCGGACGGGTCCAGGACGCACATCATCTTCGCGCCCTGCAGCAGATGCGGCAGCGAGTTCTGGTTTCTCTTCAGGAACTCCGCGTTCAATTGGGCCGCCGTCGAGCTGCCGTAGATCCCGGCGGTCTGGTGCTTCACCACTTCGTCCACTGCGCCCTCCAATGGCGTACGGTTCGTATGCAGGATGAACTCCACCAGGCATATGTGCAGATCCGGATTGTTCGGTTCCAGATCGTGCGCGCGTTTTATCGACTTCAGCATCAGCAACGTGCGACCTGGAAACACATTTCGATTAGCCACTGGTCACCCTTTCTTTTCCCAGCTGTAATTAAGATGTCGACGGGGACAAGCTCCGGAGAATGTAGTGGTCGTTGTGGCTGCTGGACGATTGTTCTTATCTCGGGTTTAAAATTAACACTTATGGTTCGTGGCGCACTCTTTAAATCGGAATAACTTTTTTTTTTAATAAATGTATACGGTTTTTATTCGATTGGGACTCATTAATCAATTTTTTTAGAAACTTCCAGCACGTGTGGAACTTATGTGAATCTACAAAACATATTCTTTAAATTTCTCGTTACAAGTCCAAATAAAATAGTTGATGCTCTAAGCTTCTACTTTCTCAATTCATTGCTCGTTTTCTTTTTTCTGAGATGGTTTTTCACGATACGAAGCAATGAAAAGAGTTCTGAATAATTGCATACCTTTGCGAATGTAAATTTCGAACGCCATTAGATGCGTCTGTATTCTGTCCGCAGCCAAATCTTGAAGAGGTTGCAGAAACTTGATCGCCTGCTCCAGTGGATCCTCAACCTACAACGAGTCGTTGCGTTAAAATTTCGTTGTGATTATTTAATATATATCTATAGACTTTATTGTATACGTTCATAATGTAAAATACTCTAGAATAGAACTAATAGAACTTTTGACCCTTGCACGGTCAACCTTCGATATTCATTTCCACATTCCAATGCGGTGTTCTCGTAAAAATGTTATCACGTTCATGCAAATTTATGTAAAACAGTTTAGTTATTAATTCACAAGTTCACTGTCAGGTTTGTAAAATCCTATGGAAGTTTAAATTGATGTAAATATGTGTTGACGTAACTGTTCGACAAATTAAGCTTTCGGGACTCGGGGTCTATTTTCACCCAGAAGAGCATCAAACTGGTAGTTAAATTACACGATTCCTGTAGATTAAATTAAACGAATAGTTAAGAACGATAGGAAGACGGGAGTACAAGAAGCAGCTTCAAAAATACATTTGGAAAAATTGACAAATCTGTGAATGATCCTAAGCATCGTTGTACAATAGTTGTAAAAAAGGATCTCTCCCTGAGGGTTAAATGGAACTTCGACTTTCCGCTCGATATTAATATAATAATATGCAATATAATAGTGACGGCACAGTAGTTTACACACCCTTTCTAATTTTTCCGGTATAAGTTCGTCCAGCGTGGGCTGCTCCAGATCGGGATCGGTTTGCTGTCGCGATTTATTGTGTTGCTCCCTTTTCTCCTGAGCCTGGGCAGCTTGTTGTCGCTCCAGTTCAGCCTTTCTACGTTGTTTCCTCTGTTTATTTCTCAATTTCTTCAATTCCGACGGTGTCAAGTTTTCTGAAACATCACAGACAAAAATGCTTTGTTAATCCTGGTTGAAATTCCTTGAAGCAAGTTTTCTGTGAACTTTATTCATTCTACGTTAACAATGCTCTTTTATTTTAGAGATTTGGTTGAGATTTAGGCTTCGTGTCATCAATAGAGGAAGAAACAGATTTCCGTGAGCATTATAAACAATACATTGCCCGAAATTTCCATAAATCTGCTTGATTTTTTGGTAAAATCTTATAATTATGTCATAGTAATGAGAAGCTGATGCATCATAGCATTTTTGGATTAACAAACGAAACCATATACATGTTTGCAGTCATAGATATATTCTTTATTTATAAGAAAACGTAAAATTATATAGTTTAACAAAAATCGAACTACGAAATATCCATAAAGCCAACCTTTTTTTAAGTAGATAACATCAATATTAACAAAAATTTCTTCTAAATTTCTAAATTAATACTTATAGTATAATTGTCATTTTTTCGAATAACGTCGAAAAGTCGATTAGACATTGATGCAATCAAAGCACGAAGAATTTCTGCTTCGATCGACGTCCACGCTTCGTTCATTGCAGTCCATAACTCAGAAACAGAATTGTACTGTTTACAATTAACATATACTTTTCTTACAAGTATTCCCCAAAGGTTCTCAATTGGGTTTAAATCTGGTGAACAAGCTGGCCATGTCAAAACCCTGATATTTCTGTTGTCTAACTACTCCTTTGTTTCTCTTGATACATGAACTGAGGCGTTATCCTGTCGAAAAATGAAATTGTCAGTCTCAATTGCTGCAGTGAATGGTATTAAGACTATCTCCAACAGCTCCGTGTATTGGGACGAATTCATTTTGTGGTTAATTCGACAGATTGGGGTTTTTTTATTTGCTCTGAATGCAGCCCAAATCATTAATGATCCCTCCACCGAAGTTACGACTCATTGCTACATTAGGTTCTTTTCTTAAATCGTGGCAGTAGTACTTGTGACCATCTGGCCCATCTATGTTAAATTTTTTCTCATCGGAGAAAATTATATTGTTCCATTCTTCTGTCCAGGACATGTGTCTTTGTGCAAATTCGAGACAATCTTGTTTGTGTCGTTCTTTGAGTGCTGGTTTCTCGAGCATTTATTTCCATTTAAATCGCCCTGAACTTTTTAAAATTTGCTGCACACGGCTCGTTGTTATTGGTACTTGTAGTTCAGTTCAAAGTTGTGCTGCACTTTTTGTTTCCCTTGCTGCCAGCCTCATCAATAATGAATATTGTCTTCTTGTCAATTTTTTATTTCCACCTATATAGTGTTTCTTACCATATTCTTCGCCCAAATTGATATAATTATCCATTAAAATACACGATCTATTAATTTTTTTCGCAATTGATCGATTAGAACACCCCCATATCTTTATAAGCATCAGTGGATGCCTTCTCTTCAATGGTCAACAACTTGCCTCGTGGCATTCTAATAAAAATAAATACAAATATAATATATATACAATTTTTATGAATTTAAAAATCAATTTTGGTATAAATACGCACATCTAAATTACAATTAAAGATACTTAGCTGCGACTCACGTGTTATCCACACAAAATTTAAACACAAACTAAGTGGCTTTATAGAAATTTCGCACTCCCGTTCCGTGGCCTTCGACGAAAATGTAAACAGATTCAAGACGTAAACATTTGTGAGAAAGTGGCGTATATATCTCTACTCAGTAGTCAGTATACAATGTTATAGATATTTGGAAAGTTACAAATTTCTCTATATTTTTTAAAAATATACCAAAATGTAGGTGGGCTTTATAGAAATTTCGTGCAGTGTATCATTAACGCTAGGTTTACGGAGCAATGACTGATTTTTCGTTAGCAACGTTGCAAAAGTTGTTCGCAAAACTTCCCCCGCGAGTCCCAGCCACGAAGGGAGAAGTCCGAGGAAAGAGGTAGAAGGAGAGAATCGCTAATTCATCGAATTACGCGAATTGCCGGTAATCACTGAAATTTTCCGTTGTCCTGAAATTCCAGCCAGCGTAATATCATTCTAATTGCGGCCACGGTAAATATGAGAACGGTTGTGCGAGTTGTCCCCGTGGCTCGTTTCGACATACACGGGAGAGACTTTTACCGGGCGGTCTGCGCCGACCAAGGTCAAACAAATGCACCACCCCGACGGCCCCGGCGCGGCGCGGCGCATAGTGCCCCGTGTCGTGCTATAAAAGCAATTCCGCCGCGTTTCGCAAAGCCTTTTCTAACTTTTCCTCGCCTCTGCCCGCGGCCAGACCTACTATAGTTTTGCTCTGGGTCTGGCATGCGTGCACGTGTCACGCGTGCACCTCGGTCACGTGCAGTAGACCGCCTTTACTCGTGAGACAAGCGACTCGAGGCAAAAAATTCGCGAACCTGCTCTACCGATCGATCGCAATCGTTCGAACCACGAGAAAAAGTTCGATCGTTTATGACAATGCGTCTTGCTTGAACTCGCGCTTTCATTCTTCTGGGATTTAACCGGGAACTTTATGCGCCTCGCGCGGGGTTTGCTAGTTTCATTCATGGATCGACGTTAGTACGGTGACTTCTCTATATTTGTCGCCGAGACCTGGACGATAAATGTCGCGAAATTATCCCCACTAGCGCGGGATATACCCCGAAGCTCGAGAGTGTAAACATAACACGGGTATGTCTCCTGGACGACATATGTCTCTGACTAGGACCCGTGTTTTTAAAAAAATGTAAAAAAAAAATTTAATTTATTAAATTTTTTTAAAATAAAAATTTAATATCTTTTCAATTATGGTTAATAGATTGAAAATAATATAACAGTATCTTTAAATTTTTCTACTGTTGTTTCTGTTCTAAATTACACCTACTAACCATAATTGAAAAGATATTAAATTTTTATTTCTCTCTCTCTCACCCTAGTTTGTTCCAATTCAGATAAAAAGTTTATATTTTGCATAAAAATCCGCAGTCTAATTATAAGTTATTGTACGCGAACAATGGAAAGAGCTCCAAAATTCTGATACGTAACAATTGCACACGCAATTCTTGCAGACAAGATTTAGAATGTATTCTAAAGGGAATTAGCGGAGATGGGTGAACGTTTGGTATACTTTTTGGGCAAATGGGTCCGAACAGAGGCGCCGGAGCTTATTGCGCTAATTCCCCGGGCACTTAGCTTGTTCAGTGAGCATCAACGTTTTAATTGCCGTTCTATTAATGCAGTTTTATAACACACATGAAAATCCCGGGGCACGCTTTCCAATTATGTAAGAATCGGTCGATGCGCTATTAGAACGCGGTAGAGTCTGGGCTCCATGCTCCGTGAATTCGTGAATGGCGTTGAAATCACTATAAGGAGATTCCATTCCTCGGACGATTTCTTTTTTCGCCGAGCATGATTTTTCGCATTCATGAAACCCTCGCGACGCGCGTTTTCGCCGAGTGCTTCTCCCAATTTCAAAGACCTTCCTCCACAGATTTTATGCATTCGTAGAAAAAAAAAAAAATGGGTTAGCACAGTTTAAAACAGAATAATTAAATTGATTAATGAATAACTACGGTCCCGATAATGTACTTCCTTGAAAGGGATAATTCCTGAGGCCATTTGAAGTAACTTTTTCCTTTACGAAAATCTTCTCCGTGGCTTTATTAAGGAGTTATCAACGAAAAACACGGACCAATCAGAGCGCGGCTTATAGCAGAGGGGTCCCGCCTCGGCGCCGGGTCACGCTGAGCGTGGCGTTGGCATTGGCCGAACCGAAATCCGTCCGCTGTATCCGCGCTCTGATTGGTCTGCGTTTTTCGTTAATAACTTCTTAACGAAGCGCCGGAGAAGATTTTCGCAAAGGAAAAAGTTGCTTCAAATGGTCTCTGGAGTCACCTCATCCAAGAAAATACATTTTTGGGGGCACCCTGTATACTATTTCCAACCTGTCGATATTATTAAAGAAGGAAGGAAATGTGTATGACTTGCAATCGAGACAGAACATTTTTAACCCTTTGCACTCGAAGCTATTTTAATTCCAAACCTGAAACATTTCTTCCGACCTAGAATATTGCCCTTCTGTATATTTTTTTTCATGTTGTACATAGGAAAATGTTGCAACTTACTCGTACTATACCGAAATGTTTAGTTATTTATTAAATACAACCAAATTTAATAATGTAAACAATATTTTGAATAATGATACAGCAATTTTTAGTGGTGCCTCACAGTCACCATTCGAGTGCTAAGGGTTAATAACCCCTCAATTATTTATCTTCAGCTTCAAAGAGACAATCGAGCGAAGCATTGAAAGCAACGAACGGATTACAATTACAAAGTCTCGGCGTGATTAGAGGGAACCGACCGAGAAATATCTATTTCCCACACAATGGGGCTCGATAAACTCTGATCAAGCGGACAGGCATCGTGTAGCACGTCTCCGGATCACTCACAGTCATTGTTCTCCCATAGGAGAAGTCGATGACAGGCGTGCTAGCTCGAACGTACCCTGGGAGCTGATTTCAGTGCCGGACGGGGGCCGGCGTTGATCCGATAAATTCAGCTCGTTAGGATTTTCCCATCGAGCACGGGCGGTTTTAATTGGCTTCTAAACATTGTCGGCAATTAGGGGCCGGTACGCGACTGTCGGCGATGGATTTTTCATCCTTGACAAAGGGGGACCTTGTCTGTATTACGAGCAAGCTGCGGAATGTGGAGCAACAGGCGGCGACGCCGGCACGCAACGTTTATGCAAATCGCAGAACCCCTTCCGATTGATTACTATGCCTGACCCGCCCGCTATAGCCGCGTTTCCATGGAAAAGCTGATTTCCTCCGAGCAATTACTCGCGATCCCCTCGGAAATTCGACGCTAGGCAACGAATACAGTGAATTCTCGATGTATGTCACCAACACGGGTCTTGCCAGTGACATACATCGTCCAGGAGGCGTACCCGAGCCATGTTATGTTTACACTTCTCGGCGTCCGAGGCATCTCGAGCTTCGTGACCCCTCATGATGTGTACTTCGCGGTAGTGGGGATAATTCCGCGACGTTTATCCTCCAGGCCATCGCGACATACAGTCGAGTCGGAAAGTAAGTTAACGACTGGTGTATGCAGGCAAATGAATATGACATGTCTTTAATCTTTAATAATGATAATACATGTTTTATTAACATATTTGTTTATTTCCTTACACCTCCTAAATAAAAACAATACAATAACTTGATTTTATTCATCATATTCATTGCCTACATATCACCAAATGTTAACTTACTTTCCGACTCGACTGTATATAGAGAAATCACTTTATCGTTGTAGACATAGATTTTTCCATCTTCTAGCTCTATTTGCATCTACTTTCGTTTATTTCTCCTGTTCTGTTCAATAGAAAATTACGAAAAAATTCAACAATATCATACCTAATACCGGGCACAATGGTGAATTTTTCCAGAATTTTCGCTCCCGAATTTAGCATAAAAAAAAAAAAAAATCGAAAAGCTCGAGTCCAATCCAATGTACATCGATCTTATTACTCACGGGGTATATCACGCGGTAGTTGGGATAATTCTGCGACGTTTATCCTCCAGACCTTCGCGACATATATGGAGGAACCACTGTATTGCGGAACGTTTACCGGGACGATCGTCCGCGCCGCTTCCTTCCAGTGCATTATGATTTGAAATCCGATTTGTTAATTGCAAAAAGCTGCGGCGGACGCTCTTTAGAGCCACGGTGTGCGATTTCTCGAGAAAATTGACGATTATGTTTGTCTCTTTGGAATTTGTACTGGCGCCTTCGTCGGGCGAGGTTGCTTCGAGGGAATTGGCTATTTTTCAAACAGCTGGTTGCGCGTTAATGCGTGTGGTTATGCTGTTTCCGAGACGTAGAGGACACCCACACGCATCTACACGCATTGAGTCACTCATGCGACGTGGGTGAACGACGATCGGCGGTTTTTGATAGCGAATTCTCAGGCATGCGTTTTCTGTTTTTTGCTTTTTTATGGTATTGCTATTTGATTACAAAAGCAGAGCGTCTTCTGCCGAGACGCGATGATCCAACAAGTGGTTTGATCTAGGAATTAGCAGACTGCGGATATTATGCGTTTATGGCTTTCGGGAATTTTCAAAAGATGCTAGAATATAAAAATCGACAGAATTTAGTACAATTTTTATTTACTTCACTTTTATTTACTTTGTGCAGTCTCCGGTGCATCGAAACGGCAATGTTTATTCAACAACAAGCTGCGCCCAGCTCACTTTTCGCTCGTCCTCTCGTTTAGGTAGCATTAGGGACGGCCTCGTCTCGTCAGCGCGTTAAAAATACAACGGCCGAGGCTGCGCTTTGCATAAAGTGCCGCCGTTTAGCCCGGCGTGCACACAGCGAGAATCCAGATTCACCAGGTGAAATAATTGCGGTTAGGTAAGAAGACCGAGTGGTGTAAATGACGGGGGCGGCAAGGTCGGTGGACACAAAACGGCCGTGATTTTTATAACACCGAAGCCGACGAGGAGCGGCCATTTTCGTTCCGAAACGTTCCCAAGAAACGGCAGCTTACAGACACGGCTGCAAAGCGATTTATAATTATTCGAGGAAAGTAGAAATCTGTAGCAATTTCGCTGATTTGACGAGAGCGTGCAAACATGTTAACGACAAAAAGAAAGTCGGACAAAAAGAAAGAGAACCCTGGTGTTAACACTAAAATCACTGCGCATGAGTCAAAATGACTTGCTCCTACTCTTTTCTTTTAGAAATATTGAAATTATAACTATGTTTCCGTGAGAAAATTTTTTAGTACAAAAAATAAAAGTAAAAAACAATTGTCGACCTCTTCACCTTTTCAAGGTCAAGGGTGCTAATGTCCCGGCACCCTTCTTACATCGACTTCCGCCAAAACCGAACGTGTAGAGTCTCGCTACGATAGTCGCGATATATGATTTCGAAACACCCGGTACATGAAGACCCCTGGTGTAATTACTATAATTGATTGGTAGCACTTGCTTCTACTACTATGAACTCCCTGTTTTTCTATTTTTCATTGATCTCTACCGAGTGGAAACAGACATCAAGCAACGTTATTTACCGGCAAAAAGAAACGAGAAGAAACTTGAAGAAACATTCCCCGTTAAACGGCGATCACTTCGAGAATCATGAAAGAACATCAAGAAAAAGTTGCTCGCGATTGCTTCAACGTGTAAATGGCATCAAATCGCAGTCATTAAGCGCTTGGTCTTTTTACGGGGCTGCAATTTGCATTAATTAGAGCGCTTTCGATATCCTGTTTCATTTTTAGACCATTTTAGTATATTCGTAGATTCTTATATGGACCACGCGGTTCTGCGATCATCTAATATTTGCCAGCGAACGAAATCTAAAGAACCTTCAAAGATACATTTATCACCGAACAGTGATCTTTTCAACAACCATGGGAGAGCATCAAGAAAAAGCAACGAGTAAACGTCATCAAATCGCGCGAAAGAAACAGATGGCGCTTAGATGAGAAATACACAGCTGAGAAGCAAACCTGCTGTTTGGACCCGGCGATGACAACTAGACATACAGGGTGTCCCAGTTTTTTCCGGCCAAACTTTGCCAGTGTGTTCTACACGCAAAAGTAAGAAAACAATGTTATACGAACATATGCTCTTAAATGTTTTATTAAGGAGTTATAACTAATAATACAAAATGATAATGAACTGGCATTTCGTTGACACAGCGTAAGAACGTATTATGAATATCTCTGTTTGTGTTTACATAAAGTCTTATGTTTACTTGCTGAAGTAGTTGATATCGACATTGATTTCTACTGAGCTAATAATGTTTAGTACGCTGTACGACTTCATATCGAGATGCCACGAGAATTTTCCAATCGTGAATACGCTGATATGCATTTTATTTATGGTTTTTGTAATGGAAGTGCCCGAGCACTAGTAATACGATAGTCAATTTTTGTTAGATGCCAATCCTGTATTCGTAATAACGGACGTCATTTTGAAATGTTAACTCGTTAATAAAACGTTAATAAAAAATGTCGATATCAACTACTTCAGCAAGTAAACATAAGACTTTATGTAAACACAAACAGATATTCATGATACGTTCGTACGCTGTGGCGACGAAATGCCAGTTCATTATCATTTTGTATTATTAGTTATAACTAGACAGCGGATCTTTATGCATTTATGGCTTATGGAAATGTTAAAAAAATGCTATAATATAAAATTCGAGAGAATTTAACACGATTTTTATTTGCTTTGGATCTACAAAGGCTGTCCCCATTAAAAATAAAATTTTATTTCATTCCACTTTCTTAAAATGTTTCATTAAAATTGGAAATTGCATAAACATCCGATGTCTAGTTATAACTCCTTAATAAAACATTTAAGAGCATATGTTCATATAACATCTTTTTCTTTCTTTTGCATGTAGAACACGCTGGCAAAGTTTGGCCGGAAAAAACTGGGACACTCTGTATATAAATCACAGTATGTACAATTTTATTCCTATATAAGACGACGCTTTTTATTCGCTACCTTTTTTCATCCGAAATACCCGGTCCTGATCCATCGCCTTATATCGAAGGAAAATTGTAGTAAAATATCCGCGTGGGTCAGAAATGACTCCGGCACAGGCATAGAACTCACGGGAGGCCACCATTTTTATAAAATCCGCACGTCAATGATAACGATCGGAAGGCTACACCCACGTGTCGATCATGCGAAAACGTTTCCTTTTTCTAGACGCCGTCGGACGTCACGAGAACGTGAATCATTCGTCGGACAGTTCTGATTCCGGGATCGGAAATCGATTTAGCAATTCCAAGGCACGGGAACATGCTCGCTCGAAACAATAAATATCGTTACTATAATTACCGGAGTGATACCGGTGCACTGGTTACGGAAACGTCGTAACGGGAATCAAGGTAATAAATAATTAGTGCGAGCAGCGGGAAGACGTGTCCATTCATCTTTCCGCGGATCATGTGACGTAACGTCGTTTTCCTTCGACCGCCATGAGAATAAGAAAACACCGGGGCAAAAAGTAACCGATCGAATGGCCGCCAACAGTTGGAAAAGTTATGTCACGTTCGAGTGTGTTGATCGTCCAGATAAGACGTTTTTGTTGACACAACGAGAGAAATAATAATTAGGGGTTGATGTTGCCAACTATTCTGTATATTCGAGAAGAACTGGATCAACGCGTTGTTTTTCTTGTACTGCGAACAAGATTGTAGTAATTAAGTGGAAATTTAATGAGCAAAATATTCTACGGTTTTATGGCGCTTCGAGCTTCTTTTTATCGTAGTCATTGTTTTGCGAATACTCGAAAACAGCTTCGAGAAAATGCATAGAAAAGTTGAGAGTTTGAACTGGTTCAAATTTTGATTCGCAATCTTTGTGCGAAATAAAAATTTTCTACATAAATCGTAAGAAATAAAGATTGAACAGAAATATTATTCTTTTTTTAAAGAATTTTAACGAGAGGAAAATTAATGTAACTCTTAAACTATTTTTGTTTCATCTATCTGTAACCGATTTATGAGTTACGGATGAAAACAGTTGTACCCAGCGACGGCTCAAGTCAAGTGGAGGCCCCCAGCGGTGAAAATTTTGGGGCCCTCAAACTCAAGATAGAAGCACAAGTTGCAAGAAAACTCTGATAAACCTATTAATAAAGAGGAAAGTAATGGAAAATTTCGTACCGTTACAAATAGATAAAAAAAAATATTTATCCCGCCACTGATTGCACCCCTTAGAACGGTTCAAAATAAAATGGACCCCGCAGAAAAATCGAAGTCCACTTCGCGAAACGTTCAAATAAGCGCACAAGCGTTCTAGAATGATCTAAAAAAATTAAATTAATTATTCAAAGTGAGTTATTCGATGTAAAAAACCGAGGTCCCATAGGAAAGAAAAAACGTTCTTCACAGTTGCGCCAGCTGGGTTTACATAATTGCGCTGTCGCGAAGCGATTAGGCGACCAGCGTTATGCTCGCAAGTTCGGCCGTTGTAATAAGCGGAAGTTCAAGAACGCACGTACGGTCAAGAAACGGGGTATGTAAGCGGCGTGTTATGGCAGTTTCGCGAGCCTCGAGGAAGTCGGTTGACAGAGAACAGGGCGAATCGAGGAAGACCGCGCAGATTTCGTAACGCGTTACGAGCAACTTTTACCGATTCACAACGGCAGAATCCATTTTTGCGACACGGCAATCGCTTTTCGCACGGTGGGTTTTCTAGTCTTTTTCACCGTTGCGGATCTTGCGAGTTCTTCCAGTACCGGACACTCCGAACAATCGAAATGACTCAGCCGTCACTTTTTATTATTAGGTTGAGGATTTCATGAGTTTACGACTAAAATGAACAGGAAGCTCTTACCACGAGAAATCGATTTGGAGTTCCGGGACGAGCCACGGCTGTGAACCTCTTAAGCACTCTACGCCGCTATAGTGACTTCCGTGGAAAGCGACAGTTCGAACGGTACGAACCACTATAGTGGCTTTTTTACCTTCCGCGGGCAGGCGCGCCGTCCCTGGAAGATGGAGTCGCGGACAAGCGCGCCGTGCTTCAATTGTCTAAATTATACAATTTCAAAAACACTTTTCCACGACAAACGCCTAAAGCTCTAATCGATTCGTTACCGTCACAAGCGGATACATTCGATTTGCCGCGAAGCGTTCTTGAAAAAAGAAAAAAAGGCTTAACTCGCCTCGTCATTTGTCATCGAGCCATTCCGCCGGCTACACACGAGAAATAACAATTAGCTAGTTACTTCGTCGAAAAGGAAAGAATATTTCTTGTCGATCGATCGTTAATTTGGTTTTTTGCTCTCGGCAGAATTAAATTGATTCTGTATACAGGATACTTGTTGTTCCACGTGTTCACGGAACATTCTTATGTAATCCGAATATAACAGCTGCCCGGCTCGGTTTTCCCTCATTCCTTTCTCTCGTTATAGTTTTTGTTTTTTTCTTTTTTTACTCGTTTTTTATTTTTAATCGGCGACTGGCATTGTCCCGTAACATGCAATGTTCCATGCTGTTATCGGCAGATCTTCGGCTGTGTTAACGATTACTGGAAAGACAGGAAGCGACGATGGATTCCTGTCGAACAATAATGCGTGACTTGACGCGCGGATTTCACTACTTCACCCTTTACTTTCGCGCTATCGGCTGGAATCGATCGGGGATCCGTCGATTTCGCAAGTACGCGCCGCCCCACAGTGGGCCCAAACGCCAATCTAGCTAATAAAAAGTCGTATTTAAAATCACATACTATTACTTACTTTTTTATTTGTTTCCATTCTTAAATCCCTGTAGATCTTTAAATTATATTCTGTTTTGCTCTGAAGATTTTTTATATAGGGTAATATTTACGCAAAAGTCTATAGTCGCTGCGGCCTTTAAGAGTCCCCCAGAACGGTCAGTGCTTTTGCTACTGGTAAACGTTAATATTAAATGCGAATATTTTGCCTTTCATGGGTTTTGTAGAAGAAAGTACGTACTTTCATTCTGTAATTACAGAATTTGCAAAAGTTAATGAATTTTCCAAATATCCATGTTCAAAGGTAGACAATTTTTTACTTCATGCATTTCAGTTTTTCGACTGTAAGTAACCAAATTTGCGCGTATATGTCAAATTTCCTATTTGATTTCGTAATGTAGACTTTGTTCTTTAATTCTTGTAAAAATCAGCTGCCGAGATTTGCCTGGGATTGTTTAATGTAACTTTAAAGTTTGTGAACAGTTTGCGATCACTCATAAAGAGGGTTTAAGATTTTTGTGGTTCATAGTACTGACTGAGAGGAGTAAAAAATGTTTAATCAATGTAGGTCATAAAATTAATACTTCTAGTGTAAAACGGAATTTTATGTTTTCTTGTGACAGCACATAAACGAATAGGATAGCTGTATGAGATTTAAAAGACTGATACCTATTATATTACTTACTTAATTGTATCTGATATGAAGAATGTTTTGTGAAAGATTTTTTTTAATATTCTGAAAATTGACAGGATTAGAGTAAAAATTGCACGGGTAAATATGACAAGCATTGACAACTGTGTGCCCACACGGCGATAGACGAACACTCAGTAATCGATGAAAACTCTGAACAGGATTCTGGTTATTATAAATGTTTTTAGATTCCAAGACTTTTTCGGTTTTCTGTGCAAATCAAGTAACTGGTGACTACCTGTCTATCATAAAATAAGGACCGCGACCGGATTACAGAAATTTCACCAACAGCAGTTTCCATTGGCGGACAAAATATAAATATAAAACACAGTTTTGAATTAACCATGATAGACGGCAAAACTTTCGGAGTTGTTACTAATTCATCTTCGCAAACTTGCGGTATATGTGGAGCAACACCCAAGATAATGAATAACTTGGACGAAATTGTAAAACGAAAAGTAAACATGGAATCTTATAACTACGGATTATCTCCATTGCATGCGTGGATAAGGTCTTTTGAAACAGTGTTACATGTTTCCTATCGCTTGACAGTCCAGAAATGGCAAATTAGGGATAGCATGGATAAAATTGCTGTCAACGACAGACAACGCGCGATTCAAGAAAATTTTAGGAGTCAAATAGGGTTGCTAGTCGATATACCGAAACCTGGTTTTGGTACCACTAATGATGGAAATTCTGCCAGACGATTTTTAAAAAATCCCTCATTAGCAGCATCAATCACAGGCATCGACAAGGATCTAATATATCGGTTTTCCGTTATTTTACAAGCATTGTCTTGTGGATACGCGATTAATAGCGATTCCTTCGAGGAATATGGAAAGGATACGGCGAAAAAATTCGTTTTGCTGTATCCATGGTACAACATGCCATCTAGCATACATAAAATATTGATCCACGGGGCAGACATACATTCGAAAAGCCATTCTACCCATAGGAATGCTATCGGAGGAAGCCCTAGAATCTAGAAATAAAGATTTTAAAAAATACCGGGAACGAAATACCAGGAAGATGTCGAGAGAGCAAACAATGGAAGATTTGTTCCACATAATATTATTTTCATCGGATCCAATAATATCTACGATTTCAAGAAAAACGTCGACTATTTGGAAGAAAGAAACGACGCTAGATCAAGAGGTTATAAAATGATTAGCAGATCCGAAACTTCCACTTACACATGTCCCGTCAACAAGTGATGACGATTCTGACCACAACAATAGTCATGATTCTGACGTGGAAGCAGAAAATATGTAGAAAATAAAACTTTCAAAACTGAAACGATGTATAGAAGTGTAAATAAGTTGTAAATATATGAGGTTTTTATTTTAGTGTCGGTTTCAGTTCATTTTATGACTAAAAACGCTAGTAACTTTAATTTCCGCGGAAATATTCCTCTCTAAAATTACATTAATGACAATAAAAAGTTTAAAAAAATTTGTTTGCGGTCCAAATTACCATAAATTTAAAGATTGAAGTCTCCCGGTTACAACGACTCCATACAAGTTGCAATAGGAAGCTGCGTTTGATCACTATGATTTTTTATCAGCTAGATTGGCGTTTGGGCCCACTGTGCGCCCGGCCAAATAATTCGGCGTACTCTATTAGAATGATCCTCCTAGGACGATCACACGCAAAGATTTATTTCGAAATTCGTGAAGCTGCTGGATTTTGTTATTAACGGAAGAAGCTGAACTCCGAGCTAATGACTCGAGTGCGGATTTTATGCGTTTACGACATACATGAATAAGTGTAATTTAAATTAAACGAATTTAAAGTCACTGTTGCATTATTTTTAATCTATTGAACGTATGAAGAAAGAAATTACATTTCTATTTCAGTCCAGTTTGTTGCAATTCAGATAGAATGTTGTTATTTCGACATGTTTCAGTTCAAATACCTGCTGTTTCTTCAAGAAAATTGATCTTTTCAAAATGGGCTAGCTTTATTTGTCTAGTTTAATGTAAAATTAAGAAGATGCAGATAAAGCCCCACGGAAATATTTATACCTAAACCATAACAGTGTTTGTTACAGTGTAAGCAGTTTTGGTGAGATGGTTCCGGAAAAATGGCTGCCATTGCTTTCAAGTTTAAGATACTCAGCTGAAATTTTCGGCCAATACTGCTTAAACATAATACAAGAAGATGTATATCTTGATTTTTTGATAAAAAATAATTTTATATATATATATATATATATATATATATATATAAGTTAATCCTTCCAAGGTTCACAACTCTTTAACACTGTAACTACGTCAACCGCCATTTTGACAGGTTTAGGACTAATTTATAATTTTAAATTAACGATTGTAGAAATTGTCAAGATATATTATCTACGAGGAATTATTCAATAAATGTATTTCTGGGTGAAAATTATGATAAAATTCGTTACAAATTTGCACATTCTTGTCATTTTTATAAAGTCATAGGAAATGGTCATAAACGATACCTGCATGTAAGATAAGGGACCCAATTACCGTGGGAGTAACAATTCGTGTGCCTGTATTAATTATACTTATCTTAAGAGCACAAGGAATATTAAGTTTTTTTCATTAAAATCAGTTAATATGTTATATATCTCCCTTTTAATATTCAATTAATATATAGGCACTGGAATCGATACCCCCACAATAATTGAGTCTCTGACCCTATCACCAATAACAATTCTGTTCTGATTTGTATTTGAGAATGCTCCGACAGCGTTGAACCCATTAACAGAAAGCATGATGCAGTCCAATTTCGCGGTACTCGTCCACAAAGGGTTAAATTTCCATTTCGATCTTTTGATCTGGCGGTCGCGCCTTGAATACCGGCATTAGCAACGCTCGAACAAAAATTTAACCTATGATCTACTCCGCCCTCGATCGGATACAGTTCTCGAGTGCTGCATTCGCATACACGACGCGCATGATACCGTCTCTGTATCGGCTCAATTTTATAACCGAAAAACTCTCACGGTTCGCACAGTGATCACAGAACGCCGATTCCGGCGGCGATCGATCAGGGTTCTCCAGCCGTGGCTCACGAATACCGATCATTGCCAATAAACGGATAGTGTAGGAGTGTGCCGTCGTGTTGTCCGTTGCGTAACCGGCAACCTCGTAAACAGGGAGAGATCGCAGTGATTACTCACGAGATCATGCGAGCGAAGAAGCGGCGGCACGCTTCTCTAACGACTCAATAAAGACGCGACATTGAGGAACGTTCATCCGAGACTCGCGGTCGATTCGTGTGGCCGCGAAAAGGCCTCGAGAATTGCTGCGACGATGACGATCTTCCGTGGAAAGCGTCGGTTCGAACGGTCCGCCACTATAGTGGCTTTCCGTGGAAAGCGTCAGTTCGAGCGGTACGAACCACTATAGTGGCTTTTGTGCCTTCCGCGGCCAGGCGCGCCGTCCCTGGAAGGCAGAGTTGCGGACAAGCGCGCCGCACAGTGGGCAAAAACGGCCTTTTTCGATTCAAAATCAAAGAACTTTCGATAGGAATGAGGTAGAGCGATGAAATTTGTTTTAAATGAAAGCTGAAACTTTGTAGAATATGGGAAAAATAGGGAGATTACGGTACGAACGTTTTTTAACCTTGAGAAAATTCGTTAAAGTTGCACAATTTCAAGAAAATTTTGTTTTTATGGCTAATACGCGCGGAAATTTTTTTTTTAACATGCTATATATCGTTTCCCATAGATTTTTTCACGCTAATTTCAAATCTGTTTTCAAAATTTGTCTACGACCTCTGGTTTTTGAAAAAAATAGATTTTTGTGACACAAATTAATGAAATTTTTTCGTTAAAATGACTTGATAACACACTAGTTTGAAAGTATATCGTATTCTCATATATAAAACACAATAAAAATAATAATAATGAAGTATTTTAACATTTTGAGTGACTTACGAAACATGAAGCTTCACATCTCGTCATCACTTGACGTATCGCTGTCATTACTACTGGCACTTTCTTGAAATTGTGCAACTTTAACGAATTTTCTCAAGGTTAAAAAACGTTCGTACCGTAATCTCCCTATTTTTCCCATATTCTACAAAGTTTCAGCTTTCATTTAAAAAAAATTTCATCGCTCTACCTCATTCCTATCGAAAGTTCTTTGATTTTGAATCGAAAAAGGCCGTTTTTGCCCACTGTGCGCCGTACCTGTGAAATAGAGTTGCGGACAACTTTTTGCCAGGCGTTCTGTGCAACTGAAAAACAGCTTTTTCCCAGCAGAAAAAATTTCAGCGCATACTTCAAATATTAGTGAACAACTATACCAAGTTTGAAGTTATAGTAGACAATCATTTTCTTGCAAGAAAATTCCTAAAAGTTGCCTTACGATCAGAGAAACAATGAAAAGAAGGTAACTGTTGAGAATTTTTATTTACGGAATTAGGGAGCTATTCGTGTTGAAACTTTCAGGTTATTTTACCTCTCATTTGAGGAACGAGTGTGACTTTTTTCGTTGAAACGAAAGAGCCTACCGTGTGTGCTGCACTAGAAGTCTTGTGCCGTGCCGCGAGACTTCTTATGAGTTAAACCGGAAAGAATATTTGAAAAAGCATTGAAAAATTAATATAATTTGCTTTTTTCTTTTTTTTTTTAATAAAACTTTTAGGTTAATCGTTAAAATATCCCGCTTATATCGAGGATCATTGAATAGACATTGTAACTCCTCGGTTCCAAGCTGCTTGTTTAAACTTGCTCAAGAGCTATTCGCTTTAAACAATGTTGATCTATGGTAAAGGAGATTCCACTGAACTCATTCTTCCCCGAACTCGGTCCCTAAAAATAGTAATCAACATAAACGCACGCAGAGTTTAGTCATCGCGCCGAGATCGGCGGCATCGTAAGCGTCTGTTGCAACGCACCGGCACTTCTGCGAAAAAGAAGAAATTAAAAACGGTGCATAGGCAAGATTGCGGCACGAAATAGAAGTGATCCAGAGTGCGGCGGGAACGATCACAGAGGAGAACAGATCTTCTCGTCATCGCTGACGTTCCGATGATCGCGAAGTATCGTCGGCACGCGTTACGGCATCCGCGTAATCATAGAACTTGTTGCGTCCGCCTTTAACCTGCAGCACATCTCGGTTGGTTTCGCGAATCGATTCCGAGTACCGTTTGTCATCAGAATCCTGCTCGGATGCTGATTTCATTTCTGGGACGGTGCCGCGCGATTCCGGGAACGCGAATCTTTGATCTCTCACTGTCAATATCGTTTCTTGCGGCTTCCGATTGTTTCATTAGATCGTTATGCGGAATAAAATGTTTCTGGGTCAATCGTGTATTTTCGTTTGACAATCTTAATTTTTCGCGCACTGAATTTTTCTCAATTTTGTGTCCATCAACTTCCTCCGACTTCGAGTACTATTTTGGATCAAAAGACAGTGTTCCTTGATTGACGATAATTTGATACAATACTTTCGTACTCTAATTACAGTGATTTCTCGATATATGTCGCCAAGGCCTGGATGATAAATGTCGCGAAATTATCCCCACTACCGAGGGGTATACCCACGAAGCTTGAGAGACCAGTGTAATAAGATCGATGTACATTGAACTGGACTTGACCTTTTGGATTTGTTTGAATGTTCAAATTGGGATCGAAAATTCCAGAAAAATTCACAATTTTGTCTGCTATTAGGCATGATATTGTTGATTTTTTTTCGTAATTTTCTATTGAACAGAACAGGAGTAATAAATTAAAGTTGATGCGATGAAGCTAGAAGATGGGAAAATCTATGTCTACAACGATACAGTAATTTTTCTATATATGTCGCGAAGGCCTGGATGATAAACGTCGCGGAATTATTCCCACTACCGCGGGGTATACCCCGTGAGGGGCCTCGCAGCTTGGGAGGCCTCGGACCCACCGGGAGGTTCAGGTGTCCTGGACGATATATGTCCGTGGCAAGACCCGTGTTATTGACATATATCGAGAATTCACTGTATCTTGGAAATAGTCAAAATGTATTTCTCGAATGATTCTTCAATTTTTAGTTATTTCTGAACATCCTGAATTATTTCTTTAATTTTTTTTTAAATGTAATTCAAAAGAGAGTTCCGATAACCGGTACTAATTTCAAACAATATTTCGATGCTCTATTATATTGCGAATACCGGGGGCAGTATTTATGGTATAACAATGGAGCGCCCAAGCGAACATTTTTCAGTGTCTTCTTGTCTCTGTGTGCCTGCAGGTCGGAAAGGTCAGATTCCATCGTGTTTAAGAGCTACGCCTATTCATCTATCCGGAAAAGAATGCATAACCGGCCGATGTCGGCGCGAAATATTTAAAAAATCGCGACCGATGCACGCGCGCCGATAATAATTGCGACAATGTTCGTACCCGCGGTAACTCATTGTATGCAGATCGAAGAACACGACCGGTATTCGCATGGTTCGCTCGTAAATTACACGTACGAAGAGTATGGCGATCGCTGCGCTGATTTCCGACGAGCAAATACACGCATTGAGCGCTCAAATTAATTATTTCAGCGGCTCTTTAATTCGTTTGCACCGAAAACTAGTTTATTCAGAATTTTATTCTGTTTTCGTGATACGTATAATTAATTCGTTTGTGTAAAACAACGAATCGGACTCGTATAACAATTCGTTGACAATTAAAACTACCCTAAACGTGACAGATGCATTTTTAAAGTTTCAATAAGTGTAAAAGAAACGATCTAAAATTTTTATGGGTTGGATAGTTATAATGTTGAATATAAGTATTATTCATTTGTTTAACACTACCAATAACAAAAATTTTCGTTTTCCTTCTAGGGAGTTATTGGAGAAGGTCCTTGAAGCATCCGCCATTATGTTTTTATCAGTCTGTTTCGTCCTTCGGACAAAGTAAAACAACTTCTGATGCAACGAATTCATAGAACTCGCTTTTTTCCGCACACTTTTTCAATATTTTGAAACGGTATGCGAGTCAAAGAATATTTTAGAAATATTACGGAGTTGATAAATCAATGGGGAAAGGTTTGACGAGCACCAATAGCATAACCAAGAACTTCGAAGCCCAAAAAACGCATACTCTATAAATCAACTTGTGGCCTCAACATTTTTCGTTAATTGATATGCGAGGAGGACAAAAATGTTTGTTATGACGCTTCCAGAACGCCATTAATCACCTTTTTCTGAAGTTACATCATCTGGTTGGTTTAAAAAGCACAGTGATTTATAAATATTGACGTCGTTACATCGGAATCGTCAAAGTTGCGGGAAAAATGGTTGAATAACGTCATATTTATTAATCACTATTGAGACTGTGCAATTTAAAAAGTGGGAATTTGTAAACTGCATATTACCTAGTTCATATTTCGCTATCTTCCCCTAATGTTTGAAAAGTATCTCGTGGTCACGGAGATCCTAAATTTCTCGAAATTACAGTCGGTTTTTCAAAGTCCACAAATTGGTAGAAAATAATTTAGCACTATTTTTACCGCGGTCTTATGCATACCCATTTCATTTTATTTTTTTTTTTTTATATACAGAATCTGTATGTTAAAGAATCCCTTTAAAATGGTAAAGGGTGAAATACAGTCAATTCTCGATATATGTCAACAACACGGGTCTAGCCACGGACAAGTATCGGACAGGAGATACTATTTTTTTTCACAGGCGTCGAGTTTCTTAACCCCTCACGAAGTATACCCCGCGGTAGTGGGGATGATTCCGTGACACTTATTATCCTGGCCTTGGCGACATATATCGAGAAATCACTGTATCGTTGTTGTTTTTCCATCTTCTAGCTCTATTGCATCTACTTTCATTTATTTCTCCTGTTTTGTTCAATAGAAAATTCCGAAAAAATTCAACAATATCACACCAACTACCGAGCACAATTGTGCATTTTTCCAAAATTTTCGCAACCGAATTGAGCATTCAAAAAATTCGGAAAGCTCGAGTCCGGTCTAATGTACATCGATCTTAGTAAGTTCCTAGTTATCGATTCCGGACGAATCGGAATCGGATATTGAAAATCATCGAATACATGCACCATCATTTCCACGAGAAAGCTCCGACCGATTATTCACGGACGGTCGTTCTGCGTGATTCATTGCCGATTTCCTGATTCTTTTTGCGCCGACCTTTTCGCCGATCATTCACGCTTTAATCCACGATATCACGGAGTAACGACCCTGTATAAACCATAATTGAGTCGCGGTAATCCGTGAAACGCTGCGAGCCCGACAGCCGTTATTTAACACGCCTAATGGCACGCAGCTCCGAGGTCAATTTCGCACGACAGATTGTATTGTTTCAGAGAATGATCGAGTCGCGGACGTTTCTTGAAGTCAATGTTATCTTTATTATGCTTCGAAATGTACCGCAGCAATTAGACCGCGGACTTGTATGCTAAATAAAAATTGTCCGCGTTAGTTGCAACATATTGGAAATATATATACACAAGTTCAGTTCGTTTGTAATAATTTTACGGGACTGAGAAAAAATTTTTTTAAATACATTTCTTGAATTATTTTCCGTAAAAGTTCGAGATCAGAATTAGGATTGATCTATTCTTTGATTCTAAATAGAAAAATTTTTTTGTCTTGTTTGTAATCTTTGTGGTGTATTTTTCGTCATGTTGAAATAAATCTCATGAGATTTTCTATAATAAAAAAAAGTACATATTTGTATGATCGTAATTCTTCGTTATAAGTCGTGTCCAATAAAGCAATGTTAACAAGGTCGATTTACTTGGTCGAAAGAATGGAATTTTTAGAATCGAGTCTGGGAATATTTCAAGATAAAAAAAAGACGATCCAATTCCGGATCAAGATGAATGCACGATATCCATTTATCCTGATCCGCCACCCCCCCTCCCGGCCCCACCTTCCACAATCGATGACGCAAATCAGGAATAAATCTGTTCACCTTTCGTCTTCGATTCTCACTGAATCAGTGTATACATATTATACTGGTTTCATAATGTTCTCGGTGGAAATAGATTTCGAGCGAAGTATGATTCCGATGGATCGGTCCTGATCAGCTGTTGCGTCAGATTTTGCAAATAGAAACAAAACCGGGGAGATCGACCGCGACCTTTCCACTCGTTTGATTGTGGTGTAACATGATAGATGAATATTACCAGTTCGGTGAACTTTTGCCGACAGCTGAATTAACACCTTTTGCTGATTTTATACGGTGCAAGAAGTAGGTGAAATCGGCTGCTTTTGTTGCATTTGCTTCTAGAAATTTAGAAAGTCCTAAACGCCAGAGATAGTTGCATTCGACAGCATTTTGCTTTTTGTTTAAGAGCGCCTATAATAGTAACGGCGATCCACAAGGATTCTTTTGGGGAAAATGATTTATGATCTACATATATATTATATCTACATAGTAACCGAATTAGAACTGGGTTGTTGTCGAAGATAGAGGAGGATTATATGGAAGAAAGTTTTGCATGGTTTGTGTGACTACTTTGTTTTGTAAAAATTACAAGACCGAATTTACGTAAATTTCTCGCAATTTTTCTAACACTGTGCATGAACGAAGAAATTTAGTTAATAATTTCTGGGGGAAGCTTTACGATTGCAATAAGTAGTACAGTGAGTTCTCGATATATGTCGCCAAGACCTGGATCATAAACGTCGCGGAATTATCCCCGCTACTGCAGGCTACACCCCGTTAGAGGTCACGAAGCTCGAAAGGCCTCGGGGTATGTCTCCTTGACGATATATGTCACTGGCAACTGTTGTTGACATATATCGAGAATTCACTCTATTTGGCACAACACATTGATGCACAATAATCCATAGTGAATAACTCAAATAGATCAAATGCAAAATAATTATAGCAATTTTTTGTAAACAAATCTAAAATTCTTTACACACAATAAATTTCTAGTTTTTATTTTATTAAATAACTTATAGGGTACTCTCAAAGCGAATTTAGGCGAGCGTGGTCAGGTTCTTTGAAATAAAAAGAGAACGGCGACGAACGCGGCCGGTTGAAGATCGTCGAATGAATTTAGAGAGGATGCACTTCGTGGCCCAAGGATCACGACCTTGCGTGCCGTTCGCGAGAATCCGGGATTCGATCATGCTCGCTTTGCCGCCATTGGACCAGGTCGGAACTCGCCTTTTCTTTTCGTGCATTCGTCGGTCACGGGAGACCGACATGGGAAGTTAGCATTCCGGTAACGTCGGCCGCTCGGATGCAGTGCCTCCCAAAGTGGGCGATACTAAACGATACCAAACGATACCCCCCTACCCCTGAAGGACGTCGGAACGACCTCGGGAGGACGATACTAACTTCGGGTTCAGTTGGAAACCTTGGCGCCACAAGTATTCAAATTATACTTTTTCTACATATTCTTATGGCCATCTTCTTATGGTGTAAGAATTAGATCATTTTCGAAATCTGTATTTATACTGATTTTTGCACTATCTAGCAAGCCAGTTTGCATTGGTAAGCTAGTTTACGCTAACATGGAAAGATAACTTCAATAATTGTAAAATGAAATTCAGTTATTTCTCTATATATGTCGCCAAGGCCTGGATGATAAACGTCGCGGTATCATCCCCACCGTCGAGGAGTGTGTGGATCAAAGAATAGTATCTTCTGGCCGATATATGTCCGTGGCTAGACCCGTGTTTTGGACAAATATCGAGTAAACACTGTATACAAAATTAAAGCAATGACAATTTATTACAGATACAGAAAAAAAAACTAGAAAAGACCTCGATGCTCAAGAAATTCCACTCAATATTTTCCAATGAAAAAATTAGAATTGTCCTGGGAGATTGAAAAAGAATTACTTATTAGAGAAAAATTTTTGAGGGGTCACCAAATAATATTTTTCCTATAAGGCAAATATGCTAAAAATGTGATACGTGGTTAACACGTTGATTGGCGCATCCGCAATCCGTTTCTGTCAAAATTCATCCCTGAAGAGGCCAACATGCGATGGTAGATTCACAAGGAGAAAAATTTTGAAGGGGGAGAACAATTTTTGAGGGGGCACCGAATAATTTTTTCCTGAAAGGAGGACGGCAGGGCAACCAAGTTTGGGAACCTCTGCTGCAATGTAAGCCTTTCCACTCGTAGCCCACGACTTCGTTATACGGTGTACACCTTTCTTATTTCTCCTATGAGCCACGCCTAGCACTTGCCCCGTGGAACCGTTTGCGCACACCCTTCACCGCACACACAGTATACCCGAGAGAGCATACAGAAACGTATCCCAGGTACGCTTCTCATGCAGGAAACGTGGGCGAGTCTCCTCGACTTCGATATATCTCGACCGATGATATCGTCGGCCGAGTTATCGGCCAGCTCCTGGACAAAAGCGAATAGATCTTAACGCTCTGCAGAACGCGCTATCTCCAACCTGTTGCGCTTTCCTGTTTATCGGTTTGCCACGATTTTTCGAGTTTCTTTTCACGATTGTATAAGTCGAACACCTATGCGATATGATGTAAACGTATAATTTACGGACATGGGTCTCCTTTGTACACGGCTGTTTACCACATTGCGACTTTAACCAGTTAACTGTGGCGATCTCTTTGCAAAGCGCCCACCGGTGTGTGTCGCGATAATCAAGCGATGACGGGTATAGTCGTCATATTTATAGTTATAAATCCAACTCAAATTATTTATAATTTTCATTTGTTTGTTTCATTTCGTCTTGACCTCTAAACATTTTAAACATATTAAAATTCTACGAATATAATTTAGTTTTCACCAGAATTAAAATTTTACGCATGACGAGTATACTCGTCAATACACAAAATCGTGCCACTTCTCCATGACGAGTATACTCGTCAATCACAGTTAACTGGTTAAATAACGTGATCAGCGGATCGATGGAACATTGTACAATATACAGTGTCTCCAACTAATATTCGTACACTCTTAAAAATCGCATAACTTTGTCGATATTGGACTTTACCATTTGAATTTCTTTGAGAAGTTAGAACAATTGGATCGTTACACATAATGTGAAAAAATTTTGAAGCACGTTTCTGGCGTCAGAATTCATAATATCGATAATACAGAGCAAAAAATGTGACAAGTGTAGTCACACGCTTAAGACCCGTCGGATCAAGATCAAGACGGATCTTAAGCAAGTGGCTGAAGGCTGTGAACGGAAATTATACAGCAGTTACCGACCTGCTGACTCCGCAAAAGTCACGTGACTACCCTTGGCTCATAATTCAACTGTTTGGTTCCAGTGACTCAGATCAAATCTGCAGACTCCTTCGTGTCATCTTCGTTGGGCGTCTGACAGGTGTCTACCTGCTCGCTGTGTCATCGGATAAAACTCCCATAACTGCGGATTCACCTCTTGGACTTTCCTAAACATCTCCGGAGACGCTCACGTCATCGTTCAAAAATCCAACCACGTTCCCCCTCTCCAATATGTATTCTACCTTCGTACATGATAAAATTTGATGGCCACTCTTGCGCATCCTTTTGTAAAATTTCATCGTCCCGCCGAGCGTCTCGATATTTTTCATAAGCGATTTATTAACCAGTTTAGCGTGTTTGACGTGTATACACGTCAATCCAAAACTCTATTGCGGTGCCGTTAACGTTAATGAATTTCTCATCGAATAAAAATGTAATTTTTGAACCCTTGCCCTGCCCTCCCTTTGAACCTTTTTTTTTCTTTTTTTTTTCGTGTATATTCCGCATTGCATGATTTTAATTCCGCGCCTAATTAACTGGTTAAAATTGCTGATCGGGCACAGAGGGAATTTTCTCTAACACCGTCGCAAGGAAATGAAGTCTCTTTACGATCAGTGATCGATCAATGATCACAAATGTTCCAGTTTCAGCGGATTTACTCGAATTTCGACGATTCAGTTTCGGCGAAAGCGGAGGAACAAAATGTGTCACGGAGAACCACAAAGAATTGTGCGCGGTAGCAAAACGCTTTCTTCATCGGTGCTCCGATTTTTCGGGAGCCCCCCCCCCCCCTCCGAAAGCAATTTCTGCTCGACAAAATTCAATAACTTTTGTTCTATTTATGATAGAGATATGAAACAAAGCGGGTTTTTTTATTTATATTGAAAGCAATCTCAATATGATATTATTATAAATATAGTCATTTATTTAAACGTTGAAAAACGATATTTATAAACAAAATTTGTTTTTATTGCTGGTTTTCAGTAGATGAATTCTTAGTTCAGTTCTTCCGAAACTGAAACTTTGTTTTAAACTATTATAACATTCGTCTCCTCGACACAAATAAGAGTTGTGCTAATTCGTTGTGCACGGATGTACTATTTGATCTTCCTGACCGGTTCTTGCTGCATATTTTGTTAAGTAACTCTGAGATTTGCAGGTAGTTGCAGCTAAAACTTATACAATTCAAAGTATACTATCTTACCAATACAACGCAATCAAAATCTCAGCGGAACCTTGCGGAACTTTTTAACAAAACGTAAACAAAGTTACACTATGCACGGATGTACTATTTGATCTTCCTGACCGATTCTTGCTGCATATTTTGTTAAATAACTCTGAGATTTGCAGGTAGTTGCAGCTGAAACTTATACAATTCAAAGTATACTATCTTACCAATACAACGCAATCAAAATCTCAGCGGAACTTTGCGAAACTTTTTTTTTATCCCCTTCCAAATATTAGGGAAACCAATGAAACTGAATGGTTTCATTTCAGGTTAATTATTATATTGCATATATGTATTACACCATTTTTGACGATAAACTACAATTAGCCAACTCTTAGCCGTCACTTTCTGAAAAGATTATTTCTTATAATCGTTTTTGGATCATAATATAACGTGAACAAGTTACGCTATGAACTGAGGTACTATTTGATCTTCGTAAAATTCGCTTACAAATTCGCTTGTAACTAATTACCTACTAAATTTTTGAATTTTTTTTTCAAAAAATGATTTATTTGGACATTTTGACATAGTATGGACATAGTTTTAAATCGATATGAAGCAGTGACTTTTTCGATTTTTGTCCATGGTTCGGTACACTGTGCGACGGCCCGGCGAAAACGATTTTGCAAAACCGGCGAATTGTTCGGGACATAATGTAATCGGCGTATTCCTGGCTCGCGCCATGAATTACCGCCACGTAACAGTTTCCTAGGCATTTTCGCTACAACGAGCGCGAATACGAGAAATTCAATGACGAAACACACCGGTTGAATATTAATGTTCATTGCTCGTGGCTCAGTGTGCATTGTAATTTCCCGACGAGAGCGCGTCGACTATTCCCCGGCCGCATTTAGTCGAACGTAATCGATTGAGCCGTTACAGTTTTTCCTCGCCGAATGAAAAACGAACGAGACGCTACGCTATATTGGCGGCCGTTGATTAACTATACGCGCTGCCTAAACATCCTTTCAGTTTTAACTAAAGATCGTTGTGTTATTCAATAATCCAAGGCAATTTATAATACGTAATTGCAGCTTGTCCAAAGTAATTTAACCCCGCAACCGCCGACGGGTATACGGGAGCCTCATAAACGATAATTGAGGGACTTTTAAATACGCTTTTCAGTATCATTGATGATTTAACTATGCCGGTAGTTGTGAGTGGAGTAAAGCGTCTCTGAAGCGGTAATTCGTAAAAAAAAAAAATTAATAGACCCTCCTGGTTTTGTTTGGAAAGATTGACTTCCGGTTGGGAAAAGCTAATTTTGCAACAGTTTCAAGAATTATTAAATACTTACTGGCAAGCTTTGATACTGTTTTAGATGTAAAAAATTGAGAGTTGAAGATTTCTTGTGTCAATGTTTTAGCTATGACAGTTTCCTTTTCAAGTCTATAATTTATTTCGAATGCTTTGATCTAGCAAGTTCTCCTGGCATTATTATTTAAAAGAAAATCATCAAGCTTCTTGTTCAATTGCTCAGTCATTGGAAAGCCTGATTATGAGATTTCGGTGAGTAAAAGTGAATGCTATGCTACAGTAACTGGAAATCTACTAACATAATTCTGAATAGTTGCATTGTATTCAAGAGAAACTTAAAAATAGCCCTTCAAATGATAATAATCAAATTAATTACTATGATATGCAAAATGGTATCTTGGTGGGCAATCGAAATTGCTGTTACTAAAGAAATATTTAGAAATTGAACGTTTCAACGTCAATTTGTGCAAATTGACAAATTAATCAACCATTGCATTTTTCTTTCAACTGTGACATTACAAATGAAACAATCTATTATTTTTATTCTATTTGTCTTTCTGAGAAGGTATGGGTATTAAAAAAAAATTGTTGAGCTTCTTTTTAATGAAGTAAAGCTAGAACTTATTGCTTTATAAAAATAACAAGGATGTGTCTTGTAAAATTTTTAGCCATTTGTCTATTATATACAGGGTGTCCCAAAATTGTTTTACTTGAAAGGAGAGGTTCCTGGGGTCATTTGAAATAACTTTTTCGTTTGCAAAAATGTTCCCGGTGGGTCCCACTGAGCGTGGCGTTGACATTGGCCGATAGCAGGACCTCTCTGCTATAAGCCGCGCCGTGATTGGTCCATGTTTTTCGCTAATAACTCCTAAACGATGCCGCGGAGAAGATTTTCGCAAAGGAAAAAGTTACTTCAAATGACCCTAGTAACCTCCCCTTTCAATGAAGAAATAAATTTCCATAAAACGATTTTTAAAAAATTTAAATTTCCCTCCCCGAAGAAATAAATTTGTTAAATAATTCCTCATGGATTTCCTCTTTATTATCTTACATTAGACATCCCAATGGCGGAATTTGAATGACCGAGACTTCCTCTCAAGTGAGAAATGGCAGTCGCAGCTGTATCCTGGGTTTTTCTCAGGGGACCAAAAAAGCGGATTCCCCGGGAAGGAAGCAGAGTAGCAATTTTCCCATCCTTGACTGACTAATTAGGACCATTTGACTCACCGTCGAAGCATCCGGAGTTATGGGAATACGGCAAAGCCAGCTGATTCGCGAGGCTTACGTTCCGTGAAAGCGTTGCAAATACGGAAAACAGTCAGTTCGAAGAGAAGGTTACGCACCTATCACATTTTTGCAATGGTCAAAACGATCACGATTACGGTAAAACGCCGACTATCGATCGGCAACAGCGTGTCGATTATATCGAAATCGATTTCGCAATTATCGTTTTCTTCTTTTTCCCAGATCGATCACAAATTGATCCCGACGGGCTCGCCCTTCACTTCGCGTTGCCGGGCAAATTTGCTCGAGGGAAAAAATGGGGAAAAAAAAAGAAAAAGAAAAGAAAACTATAGAGAGAACACGGATTATTATGATCGGAAAATATAGTTATTGCTTTCGAACGGTCTGCGGATGTTTGAACCTTTCCACGTCCGTTTAATTACCAGCGCAATTAACCGTAATATATTCCCTGGCTGTTCCTCGGCAACGAGAATTCTTTTGAAATCGAGATTTTCTGCTGGAAACCTCAATTCAGTTTCAATGATGGTAATAAACTCGTTACAATTTACTTAATAGCGGTCGATTGTTTAATTAGAATGAATCCTAACTATATTTGGCCCTTTTAAATGCCTGGCGCATTGTGTCCCGGCATGATTCAATGTTGTAGAGAAATGTTTGTTGTACCGCTGCGTTTAACGACGCTTATTATGAAATAAAATCCTTGAAGTGTGCAAGACTGTGACATCATCTACGATCATGACTTAGACATTTACATGCAAGATACAAATTATCTGCATTTATTGTGCAAGATAGGGGAGCCACAGATTTTTTCTCTCCTTAATAATTTTAACTATCTTACATTTTATGGTTGTGACTATTTTACATTACTTTGTAAAAATAACGAGAATTTATCTATTCAAATTTGTGTACAGTGACTCGCAATAATATTCGGACGCTTTAAAAAATCGTATAACTTTGTTAATATTGAACCATACGACTTGGATTTTTTTTTTTAAGTGAGCACAATTGATTTGGCATATAAAATGAAAAGAATTTTTTACAAAAATTGCAATTGGTCGAAATTGCAGAGAAAATACTAAAAGTTGTATTTTTCAACTTTTTTATGCGTGCTTATATTAAAAATTTAAAAAGTACGTTTTGTACATCTGTATCAATTATACATATACTGAATATTTCATCTAAATCGGTCAACGTTGCACTGAGCTACAAACGTTTAACGATGAAAACTTAAGGGCGAAAGTCGCAGAATTTTGGCCTTGTTGAATGTAAGCACGCATAAAAAAGTTGAAAAATACAACTTTTAGTATTTTCTCTGCAATTTCGACCAATTGCAATTTTTGTAAAAAATTTTTTTCATTTTATATGCCAAATCAATTGTGCTCACCTAAAAAGAAATCCAAGTCGTATGGTTCAATATTAACAAAGTTATACGATTTTTAAAAACGTCCGAATATTATTGCGAGTCACTGTATATGATGTATCGATGGGGAATTATTCAACAAAATAATTTTTTTGGGTATATATTATTTAAAAAATTGATAAAATTTGGATAGACACGTTCTTGTTATTTTTGTAAAATAATGTTAAGTAGTCAGTTTTAGTGCTTTGTAAATCTAGTGTTAAAGGGACATTGAAGTTGCAAAATATGAAAGAAAACATTGCATCCAATATTCTACATACGAATAATAAAATATAATACTAATGTACTACAAACTACATTATAAAATACTAATGTAAAGTTTACTTACTTCTGAATCTTCTGTACCTCCGTCGGATCCACAGCACACAATTATTGACTCATGCGAATAGATCCGAATAATTGAACAACAATCACTAAACAATACACGCAACACACACACACACACACACAACACATTTTATAAAATCGTGACAACGAACGAGAAGATGTTACTTCGACCACGAATAAAATAATACTGCGATTTTAACCCGCTTCGGACCCAAGGACGCGTGATACGAAAACAGGGAATTCCGGGAAATAGGGTCGGCGCCCCGACATAATTTGTTTACCTTGGTTTTGTATCTAGTGTTTATAAACCCTCAGCGTCTAACCTGCCTAGGATTACCTGACCTTACCACCTCCGTGGAAGTCATCTTCTCGTTCGTTGTCATGATTTTATAAAATGTGTTCTGTGTGTGTGTTGTGTGTGTTGTTTAGGGATTGTTGTTCAATTATTCGGACCTATTCTCGTGAGTCAATGATTGTGTGCTGTGGATCCGACGGAGGTACAGAAGATTCAGAAGTAAGTACATTTTACATTAGTATTTTATAATGTAGGATACAAGGTTTTCTATCATATTTTGCAACGTATATTAACGATCATTAATGATTTGGTATATAAATAGTATAATTTAATGTGGTTCAAATAAGATACTACTTTAAATCAATTATTTTTATTTTGATAACCAGATAGATAAAATGAAATATTTTTATTTTGTATTTCAAGTATTTCCTTACAATGAAAATAAGTTGAGCAAGTAGTTAATATTATAAATTATAATTTTTAACACGAGAAGCTATAATAGTTAGCAAAGTATTATTTGTAGTTTAATTACGAATATGTAACATGTTGATAAACAGACTACAATATCGTAATAACATTACAGGCAACAAAATAGCATAAAAATATAAGTTACTGTCAACTATTTGAAATACTATTTTACACAATCCTACACACACCTACTCCGATCACTTTTTGAGATGTTGAAACTTCTTTGCGAATATCTCGGAAACTAAAGCTGAGCGGCGGTAACATGTATAGGAAAAAGTTGTTCAGAATGATGACCTTGACAACATATTTCAAGGTCATCAAAATCGGTGAGGAAGCCTCTAATGTAAATAATTTTTTTACAATGTACTCAACCATTTGCTATACTTAACACGCCCAGATCATTGGCGAGTGCTACACACAGTTGGCAATTCCCTTATCTGATGCTTCATAACGTCACGCGAAACTACTTCCCCGCGGACCTGCAACACATATTTGCGCAACGTATCCCAATTTTTTCCGTCACTTCAACCAGTTTCTTGTCGCAAATGTTTCAAGCGATTCGGCTTTTTGCGCCGAATGATCGTGCACGGTTCGCACTTTTCGGTCGGACAAAACGTGCAAAAACGATTGGCTCGAAATGAATAAGCGAATTCCGTGAACCAGCGCGAATACTTAGATCTCGAGGTAGATCTTTGGATCGTTCGAGCACACCGCCGTTCGCCAATAATCGCGAACCGATTAGGTTTCTTTTTTTTCTTGCTTTTTTTTTTCTCTGCCGCGAACGGAACGCGTGACGTGCATCCGACATACCGATCGTTCCGTTTTTCTCACGTGCCAGAAGAATTCCTATAAAATCGATTTTTTCTATTGCAAATCTCCGTTGCCTGTAGAAGGCACTGCTACGCACGTCTCGACGGATATAACTGGAATTTAGAAACCGCGAATCATCTGAAGATGAAGCGGATTATATTCAAAGTGAAACATCTGTCTCTGAAGATAGCGATGAAGAGTCGATCACCAATGATGAAAATGAAAGTGAGGTAAAAATGACGGAAATGAAGGGAAGGAAGTAAAGTAAATTTTTTTTATTGTTAATATTTACTAATAACTTGTTATATAACTGTAAATAATATAACAAATATTAAAAATTAATTTTAAACAAATTTCTTTACACATTAGTTATTCTTTCACAATGCAGTCATTTTGACTGCTTTTTGGGCAATATAGATATATACTAAGTTTCAGTCTTTCTAGTGTTAGATATTATAATTAAAAAAAAAAAGTTTGGCGATAAAAGCCTTCCTTTCATATTTCTTTATGATGCAAATGGGTTAAAGTGCGTGTCACACCTGTGTCACACTAAAATGCTCGCACAAATTCAAAAATTGAATGTGTCCGGTAAATCTCAAGACAACTCGCGCGAAATTAGCAAACGAGCGAGCAAAACCATGCAGTATGCCGAGTATGTCAGTCACAAGGCCAGGCACCGCCGAAAAGAAAGGGACACAGGAACCCGGTCGGCGAAAGTACGGCGGATGCGCCGAACGATATGCAACCGGCCATCGGTACGACACTTTCCCCCGGGTGAACAGAGTTCTCCCCCTTGCAGAAGGTCATTGCACGTGCAAGAACACAGACAAAAGCGACGACGGAATCCCTGATGAGCCACGGAACAAGAGCGGCCGTGTTTAAGTCGAATTTCTAATTCCGCGAGCGAAAGGGAAAATCGGACGGAGGAAAGTTCTGCCAACAATGTCGATGAATCGCAAACGACTCGAGAGCACAATGACTCCTCGGCTCTATCTTCCTTTTCTTCTTCTTCTTCTTCTTTTTTCCTTTATGCAAACGAGCATTATTAAATCGCGAAACGATACGCCGGCTGACTTCCGATTAGATCCGCTTGCCAGCCATCGAATTATTCGCGAAACACGTCGATTCGACCGCCCGCGAATATATTGTTCCGTGCCAGCGCTGATTTTTAGTTTATATTTTATTTTATATATTTTTTTAAATTTGTTCAAGCTATTCGGAGACGATGCATATTTCTGTTCGAGTCCATCTTCTTGCTGTCGATACAGAAAATTTTGTTTCGTGTGTAGATACAGTGCATTCGCGATATACAGTGAGCAACGAAAGTATTCGAACGGGATAACAGAAAATGATTAATCATGAGAATAGCGTACAATGAACTGTAATTTATTGAAACAAAATGTATTTATAGTAGCGTACATACAAGTACTATATGTGTATAAAGTTTTAGAAAAATCCAACAACATGTAAAAAAACTAGATAACAATTATTATGACTAAATACACATAACACGTAACAAAAGTATTCGAACGAACTGTTGTATGACAGTTTTATAGCATTTTAATATTTTGTTGGACCACCTTTGGATTTTATTACTGCTCGAAGGCGATTTTCCATACTATGAACTAATTTTTTTGTGACATCTGATGTTATGGAATTCCATGCATCCATGATGTTTTGTTTCAGCGTATCTTTCGACGTTATTATGCTTGTTCTAAGCATTCTGTCGAGTTCTTCCCATAAATGTTCTATGGGGTTTAGGTCTGGACTTTGTGGGGGGCTTGGTAATATATGGGGAATATTATATAGTAGCCATTCCTGTACAATTTTGGCTGTGTGTTTAGGATCACGGTCTTGCTGGAAATAGAAATCTCGGGGTACACCTAACTTTTCCGCACTATTGATTAAATTTTCCTTCAAAATGTTTAAATATTTTATCTTGTCCATTGTTCCGTCAATAAACACAAGATTACTAGGTCCATTAGCGGACATGCATCCCCATACCATTACCGAGCCTCCCCCATGTTTCACTGTAGACCTCAGATTTTTTAATTCCAAAACTCTGTATTTGGTTTCCTCCATACTTTTTGCCGTCCATCGCTTCCGAACAAATTAAATTTACTTTCATCCGAAAAGATAACTGTATTCCAGAAATTGTTATCCTTATTAATAAATGCTGTAGCAAAATTTAATCGAAGTTGCTTGTTCTTCTTACTGATGTACGGCTTCTTTCGTGGAACTCTGCCATGAATATTGTTGTTCCATAATATTCTTCGACACAATTGGGCGTGAACTTCTTTATTAAAGTTTCTATTAACGACTGCTGCCAATTTTGGTGCAGATATAAAAGGTTTTTTCTTCACTTCACGAAGAACTGCCTTTTCTTCTCGTGGCGTTAATTTTTTTGGACGTCCAGATCTTCCTTTATTTGCAATATTTCCATCCATATTAATTTTTTTTATTATATAACAAACTGTAGATTTACTTCTTCCTACAATAGCACCGATTTCTTTATATGATTTCCCTTCTCCGTGCAGTTTAACAATTATTTCTCTTTCAGATTTGGTAGTTTCTGATTTTTTCCACTCATTATTTTAAATGATAAATAACTGTTGAATTTTGCGATTCTATCTGTTCTCTAGGACTTTTAGAGGCACACTAAAGACTGTTTGTTTACATTCAGATGTTTATGTACCTGTATGTTTACTGAATAAGGACATTGTAATATAGCGTTCGAATACTTTCGTTACGTGATATGTGTACGTAGTCATAATAATTGTTATCTAGTTTGTTTACATGTTGTTGGATTTTTCTAAAACTTCGTACACATTTAGTACTTGTATGTACGCTACTATGAATATATTTTGTTTCAATAAATTACAGTTCATTGTACGCTATTCTCATGATTAATCATTTTCTGTCATCCCGTTCGAATACTTTCGTTGCTCACTGTATGTCAACTAGACGGGTCTAGCCACTGACGTATATCGGTCAGGAGATACTATTCTTTTTCACACGCGACCTTTAATGTGTAATGATGTAACAAAAATGTGTCAACGCGCATCAATCGTGCACAATATTGAAAAATGATTGTACAACTACCCACAAATTCGCAAGAAGCAGATCAAAATTAACAATGGCGATCACTATGCCAACCAGTAGCAACTCCACAACAGAAACCCAAGTCGACCAGCAATTCCACCACAGCAATTCACACCTCGATTCCCGTTTTGCATAAGAATTCGCGAATTTGCATGAACACGTCCCGAGAAATCGAAGCTATTTCCATTTGTTTACACGCAACCGGTTTTCATCGTTCATTGTCGAAATTTCGCGTTCCTATATTTTGGTTTTTACGGAGCTGCATCTTGATCCGGTTCGAGGATTCGATTATTTGGGGGCGTGGCAGAAGAAGAAAAAAATGTTTTCTCGGTTTGTCGATCGAAGAGCGGAGATCCAGCGGATCGTAGAGAGACAAGACTATTGCGATCCTTCGTGCTGATCTGTTGCCGTTGACTCGATTAGAACGACGTTAAATGGATCGGTTCTAATTGCAGGCTAACGAACCATAAATTCTGCACTTACCATTCAACTGCCGGTAATCATCTTAAGAGGCTTACGTTTGCGCAAGTGGTCGAAGGATTTCGCGTTTAACAATTCCCGTTGGAGGTCTCGAATAATGTCACATTGACAATCGTAAATAATTTTTATTAGACGTTCTCAGGAGGAGTAATCCAGTTTGCATGGTTACTTATGCAAATTTTTTTTCTGGGAAGCCGAAGTTCAATTGCAGAATAATTTTTTAATGAGATAATTTGAGGGAGAACAACCTAAGGTTTACTATTAAGTTTAATTAAAAATTTAATGCAATAAAATAGTAAACTAAATTCTTAAAATAAAACTTGAGGGAGAACAAGAGCCAAGGTCTACTATTAAGTTCATGAAAAATTTAATGTGAAAAATAGTAAGATTATTAAATTATTAAAATAAAATTTGAGGGAGAACAACCTAAGGTCTATTATTAAGTTCATGAAAAATTTAATGTAATAATTTTATGTAATGTCACTCGAATAATTTCTAAAAGTTTGCAAATTCATTTTCAAGAACCCATTTGCAAGACTGTGAAACAATATAAAAGAAAGCAAATAAAAATTTATTTCTCCAACTGAAAAAATGAAAACACCACTCAATTTCTCCTTCAACTCCTTTAAACGTATAATGATGCAACAAAATCAAAACATAAAAGCTGAAGCGAAAGTCCGGTGCCAAGATCATAAACTTAGTAGTAAATTGTGATAATATAGCGAATAGATAGTGATAACGATTTACCCATTTGCAACGTTGTCCGATAAACAAAATGTCCGAACGAAGTCCAGCATTTAAGTGTCCCAATAAAGTGCAACATCTAAGATTTCAAAATGGTCGGATTAACTTTTCTAATTTACTATTTCGTTTCTATGCGACAAATTTACATCTCTGGCCATGAGTGTGCAATGAAACATGAGCAGAGGGCTGATAACGGGGATCGTCGATCGTCAGTAATCCGAAACGGAAACAGGAAACGCTCGATTATCGCATTGCCATAATTAACTGGCGAAGTCTCGGACCAGATTCGCTTGTCAGTGAACTCTCTTACGATTGCTATCGAGCATTTCTAATTACGGTTAATTAGACGCTGATGGCATCTGTGGAAGGCTGTTCTTGCTCGCCTCGAAAACTGGGAACCGAGCGAATAATACCGTTTCCTGATTTTCCACGTCGTCTGGAAACAAACAGATTTTCTCGAACCTAATCCCACGGGAAGCATAGGTTCCTCCGTCGTCTAAGCAAATTAACGCGCGTTCCTGCGAATTAATAACAATAGTTTCGACAATAAACGCCCCCGGCGATAATCGGACGCAAAGCGCGAGAAAGAATGGGGCGGGAAATTTGAAAAGTTCGCCTCGTAAAGTCTTAATTGACGTCGTCCGAGGACTCCGTTTGTCCCGGACTTGTTCCCACGGGATACGCGAATGGGTCTATTGTGGTTCTCTATAGCTTGTCGAGGTATAGTATTCTCAGGTGATTTTGCGCAAAAGCGAGAACGCGGTTTCACGGGGATCTTATCGAGACCATCATGGGAATCGGGTCGGGCTTGACTAATTTCAAGATCATGGCGAAGACGGTTCTTTATGGTCTTGTGCCAGGGTCGTTAACCAAATCCTCTGTGCGTGGTTTCACTTTCTGCTGACAATGCGGAACGTGGAAACTCGGCACAGTTCGTTTTTTTTTTTTTTTTTTTTTTTGCGACGTTTAGTTCGAGAGCCCGAGGAAAATGAAAATTAACGATTTTATTCTGTATTTAATATTTTATATTTTTACTATGACCAGTCTGTGAATCCTTACGTGAAACAAAAATTTGTCAATTTTAGAAAACAGGAGTTAAACCGAATTTTTATTCTTCCATTTTATCTTTTTACCCTTTTAAATCATATCGTTCAGTTTTTGTCACAAATGAATAAATTCTGCAGTCTATATATGACATATGCCACTAAAAATATCACTAAAATAAAGGGTACTATATTTTTGCATTACATTTTCGGTGTTCCCTCGACCAGAATTTTTATTAATCTCGTTTTAATTGCCCAGAATGAAAATTAGTTCGGTATTATATCTGTGTACATCTATATAGCTTGAAATTTTTCCACAGAAATCTTTGTGCGGAATAAGATAGTAAATTCCTATTTTATTACATTGTTGAACTCCTTGCAATTTCAGCTCCACTTTTATAAATGCACTACGACAGGGTTATAAATATATAAAATAAGGATTCGCATGCATTTGTAAGTATTACTGCAATTATTAATGCAGAAAGTACCATGTTAGAATAATGTGGAACGTTATACAGAATATTGAATAACAAATATGGATTGTACAAACATAAATAAGTTGGATAAACCGAATGTAGAGGTCTGCATTCGTGGTTTATGCTGTCTGTGCTGCCTTCAACTTTAATTTTATGAGAGTTAGTTTATTAAGATTGGAAAGTTCGATATTAATTCGTAAATAAATGCGCTCGAAAGTTTCACGGTGAAGGAAAAAATTCCTCCAATTAATGAAACTGAACAGGTATCGGAACGAAGTTCTCGAGTGTCCCTTCGCTGCGGTGACTTCAATGCCAGCGTAAGACACTTCGCGTTGATCCGTTCATTCTCGCGTTCGCATTGCTTCTGTTGCAACGTTGCATCTGGATGCCGGATGTTTATGCAATATCCAGTTTTCAAACTGAACCGCCGGCAATCGATATCAAATTAACTCTCTTTCCGCTCGTGACGAGTGAAAATCTGGTGGCCGTTCAGGCTAAAATGATGTTGATTCATTCAAATGTTCGCACATAGCCAACTTTATTTACATATTTGTTGAACCTACGATCCTCTTACCGAACTATAAATAAATTGATTAACCGGCATTCGGATTTTTTAATTTTAATCTGCGCAAGCAAAATATTTCTCCATGAAATTCTGCATTAATTCCCTCAAGGGTTAGGCTAATACCGCTAAACGGAAAAGAATTTTAAAAATGAACGCGCGCTATTTTATCAATTCTCTGAGCTTTTATTTTGCGAAGCAGATCAATTTTGCAGTGGAGTCGATTAAATAGATAATTTTAATACGATGGTGGAAAATCATAATTTAGAGGAGACGTTTTGCTCCTGGGTCGAAATGGACCCAGCTCCTGATATTTACGGAGCAATATGTTTTTGAACGGCGTGGGTTAAAATTACAGCGTTCTTCTGATTGGAGAAACAAATTTTTCTCCGGTTTCCGCGGTATAGTAATTACTCCGTTCGCACCGCGAGTACACCGATCGTAAAATAGAAGCTGGTCGTTTCTTCGTGACGAGCCGGGTACACTTGTCACACACAGCTGGAAGGTTATGTCTCTTTAAAGACTGAATTAATAGCATCTTACACCGAACTTTCTCGCGACCGTTCGAACAGGAACTGGACGCCGTTCGGTTTTACGACACGCGTGTTTTCTTCTCGTTTATCTTAATTACTCGCAGCAGAAAGATGAAGAGGAGGTATCGGGTACTTGAAAAAATTCCAGGTGGTGAAAAAGAAGAAGGGGACCAAGAATAAGAAAAATAAGAAGAGGTCTAGGGAGAAGAAGAAGAGGATTAGGGAGAGGAAAAAGAAGAAAACCAAGGACAAGAAAAGTAAGGAGAGGTCTAAGGAGAAAAAGAAGAGGATTAGGGAGAGGAAAAAGAAGAAGGAGACCAAGAATAAGAAAAATAAGAAGAGGTCTACGGAGAAAAAGAAGAGGATTAGGGAGATTAAAAAGAAGAAGACCAAGGACAAGAAAAATAAGAAGAGGTGTAAGGAGAAAAAGAAGAGGATTAGGGAGAGGAAAAAGAAGAAGACCAAGGACAAGAAAAATAAGAAGAGGTCTAAGGAGAAAAAGAAGAGGATTAGGGAGAGGAAAAAGAAGAAGACCAAGGACAAGAAAAATAAGAAGAGGTCTAAGGAGAAAAAGAAGAGGATTAGGGAGAGGAAAAATTAGTAGAAGAAGAAGAGAAGGAGAAACAGGCTCGGTAGCTATTTCGGGCGCCGCGGCATGGCGCCTAAAAGATCGATAGCGCCCGAAGGTCGTGGCCATCGACGACCTTGACGAAGGCAGCGCCGGGGATCTCTTCCGATGACTCACATAAGCTAGTTCGACGCTGTTCGAAATAAACACGACGACAGCGAGAGGATGATCGCTGATCCGAGATCTTCGGCCCAGCGAGAGTGCAAACTGTTTCGAGCTGAACAGCGACCATAAACGCTGACTCAGGACGCGTTCCCGGGAAAAACGTGAATGAACGATCGAGACTTAAAAATAATGCCTCCTCATCGGTGCACTTTGACGTTCAGGATGTGCGTCATGGCGCCGTTGCTCGATGATCGCGTCACTGACCGAGAATACAATGATTTCGTCCGGAAAATTGGGAAAAAATGACATCGAAAGCGCGGTTAAACAACCCTTTACTTTTTCAGGAAAATGACCACGTCTAGACAATTCAATTTAATTTTCATTGACCTTTCTATCAAGGGCGAACTTCGAGAATTTCTTGTATCAACTATTCAATATTCAAAAAAATATTAGTATATATTAATAAATATTAGTTTATCAGTACAATACTATTATACTGATAAACTAGCCATCAGTATAATAGTATTATACTGATTGAGTACCAGCTGATTAATAATTTATATATATAATTTATAATTGACAGGTTAACTGTCAACCGATTAATGTTGTTATAATTGATCTGATGCTGGATATCTATTGCAAGGTGTAATATTTATTTTTTGAAAATGATCGTGTCATTGCTGACGCCTTTTAGCCCTCACCAATTTTTATTTTGAATCGTCTTATGAACGCTTGTAACTCGACAGGACATGCAGGAGATTGTTATGGCAACGTATGCAAATGTACATTTTATTAGCAATAAACGTGCCTTGTCAAAAATAAGTGTTCGTCACGGAATTGTTAAAAAGCAGAGAGCTCGCCTGACTCTAGATAGCAATCGATTCCAATTAACACGGAAAAAGACGAGACGCAAGGTCGCAACAGGATCCATCGAGATCGGGACATTCGTCCAAATATGGCCGAGAGATCAGGAGATCATTAATGATGCATCGAGATCCGTGAATAGAGTCCCACCGAGTCGATATAAACTTCGACCTGTCTTCTATTTAGGTCGAATAATGTTAATTCCGGGACGTTCTGGATTTCCAGATCACATAAAAGTGAATTAACAAAAAAAAATGTTAGAACAGTCCATCAAAAATATTACCGTCAACTTCTTAAAATTGTTAAGGATTGAAACAAATTTTTAATTGCAGTTCCAGTACTTTCTAATTGACGCAGAAAATATTGCATATGAACATCCACAGTCTATAATATAAGACTCGAGCATTCAACCAAATAATTGGACCGGCTGATAATTTTTACAAGCACATCGAGCGTCCCACAAAAATGTTAAAAGCAGAGAAAATCGGACGCTTTCTAAAAAAGGTAAAACAGCTTCTGTCTCGACGTCCCGTTCACATAAAGTGCTGAACGTGCACGGTGCGTTTGAAGAAAGTCCTCCTGGCGCAACAAGAGCATCGCGACAAGTTGACAGACACCATAAGTTGTCGGGTATTCCGTGCATCGTGGCAGAATTATTCGGTTAACGACGCTTATCAACGACCAAGAAGAAAATTTCGTAAACAATTCGGCCGAGAAGCGGGCCGGAACTTCCGTGGCACGTTCCTCTTTGCCGCGCGTGACATGCATCGCGATACATACCTTTTATCTGCGCGTGTCTTCCCGACAAAAAGTTTCCGCTGATGTCCATAATTTTTTTAAAACACAACATATTAATTTTGAAGCGGTTCTGTTGGAAACTTTCAAGATAATTTACCTCATGTTCAAGGGTGTACATACTACAAGAATTTTTTTATTAAAAAATACACGACACAAACGCATATACAAGGTGTTCCAAAAATATCGTGCTTCCTCGCAAGGGGAGGTTGCTAGGGTCATTTGAAGCAACTTTTTCCTTTGCGAAAATGTTCTCCGCCGCTTCGTTCAGGAGTTACTAGCGAAAAACACGGACCAATCACGGCGCGGCTTATAGCAGAGGGGTCCCGCCTCGGCGCTGGGCCTCAATGAGCGCGACGCTGGCATTGGCCGAGCCGGAATCTGTCCACTATAGGCGCGCTGTGATTGGTCCACGTTTTTCCGTAATAACTCCTAAACGAAGGCGCGGAGAAGATTTTCGCAAAGGAAAAAGTTTCTTGAAATAACCCCAGGAATCTTCCCATTCAAGCAAGTACATTTTTGTTTTTATGTAAGGTCTTTTCGTCGGATAAAAATCATCAGCTATTTTATAGCCTTTAATTTTTGCCAAAAAAAAATCATAATGAACAATATTACTTGAAATTTCGAGCTGCCATTGATCGAAGCCAACAGAAATTGATTTTTTGGAGTCGGTAAAGCAGAGATCGCCTGAAGAGGTTGATGGTGCCTGCTCTTGCAGAAGGAGCCAGAAGAAAAACATAGGATTATTAACTGAAATCAGCGGTCGCGTCAATTAGCACGCGATCCACGTTCGCGCGGGCTGATTCTTGAGTGGCACGATTGTTCATGGGCCCGACGGTTCTGTTTCCGTGCTCGTTACTGTCTTTCAAGTTGGTGTCTGGGCCCGATAGCTTGTCAGTCGCCTAATAAGACTACGCGCGGACGTCGCTGTACGATTTTAGGACGGTCGACGTGCCTCGTAATCGACCGCGACGTCCGATGACATTGTACGGGACCAATGGGCATGCTATCAGGTATGCGAGGCCCTTCCACGGTTAATCCGTGCATTGTGCTGCAAATGTTCGACTATAGTCATTTTGGTGACCGTCATAAAACCGTCATATTTTTGTTGGGTCTTACTGAACAACGTCCGAAGCAAATCTCACGTGGAACGTTCGTAAACTAATTTTGCAAAGCTTACCTTTTGTGCACCACGATTTATTTTATGGATCTAAGTGATTAGAACTTTTTTGTAGTTTGTAATTTCCTTAAAAAAGCAGAAAATTTGTGTCCTTAAATTTTGGAACGCTTATGACCTTGGATCGAAATCGGGCAAAATGGATCAAAACGGGCCGGAGCGCCGTCATTCAAGGGTCAAAGCATTAAGTAACCGCGTCTAGACTGCGTTCTGTCAGTCGTTGAATGTTTACAATGGCAATTATGTAATTCGGATCGAGCGAGCATCCAGTAATGCAAACGGGAATGCATCTGAGGTAAGACCAGAGACGGAAACGGACACGGACACGGAAAAACCTGCTTTTTACCGAGTGACTGTGTACACTAGGCATTCGCAACAGGTCTCTCTCCGTGGGTTGCGTGTCACACTCGATCTCGATGCACCCACAGCTCGTCGCCTCCGGCGCATTTTTATTCACGTTTCGTCGGAAACGATCTCGTCGAAATGCTCGTTTGCTCGGCTCATTCCCGTTTCACACCGTCGCGCACAGTCACCGATCCGGCAGCGTCAAATTCAAAACGAACAATTTTACATCTATCACAGGAAAGTCAGAGGAAGAATCAAAATCTGTATGCCCCAGTTCCACCTCCTCACAAAAATGACGAAAATCTATTTTTCAGATATTCTGCGATTTTCTTTCCAGCATACAAATTAATTTCATCCGTGTATTCAATTTATACATTAATAATTATTTAAATTACAGGGTATGCCCCAGTTCCAACTCCTCACAAAAATGACAGAAATCTATTTTTCAGATATTCTGCGATTTTCTTTCCAGCATATAAATTAATTTCACACTTGTATTTAATTTACTCATTGATAATTACTTAAATTAATAATCATGTACAGAATTCAAACATCGTGTTGTAATATTATTCTCAACTGATTGAAATTATTGAGAAAAGAAATAAGCTTCTACATAGCTCCTGTATCTTGCAATTAATGCAAACCATTTTTATTTCGTATAAAATCTATTAACAATCTTAGGCAAGAGTCTTTTTAAGATTCTAATAATCGTAAAATTAAGGAGTCTTAATCTGACAATTGCAAGTGCCAGATCAGGTTATTTTTATACAAGTTTTTAAATGGAATATAGAATTTACTGTATAAATTATATCGTCGCGTCAAGATTAATAATTAATAATGGACAATTAGGATCGCGGATATTGGTTTTCATTCTCTCGGTATATTAAGGTCACTGTTCCTCGTCAACCATAGCGTTCAACTGGCGAAGAATGCAAAGTTCTCAGAAGCGGTTGAACAAGTTCAATTTAACAGACAACAGACACGCTAAATGAAACCAATTAGCACCTCGACTCGGGAATAATCGTGGCACAGGTAGAAGCACTTACAGGCGCACAATACAAGAAAATGAAACGTCACGCGATTACAGCTCAATGCACTCTCGATCTCGTCTAAACTGCTGAGCCAGTAATTAAAAAAAAATTCCATAAAATCGAAGGAATCTGCTTAACGAAATCAAATGAAAATTTTGTCGATTTCCACACACATTATTTCCGTCTACCATTTATGGGACACACAATGTGTTAATGACTCAATCGTCCAAGGGGAATGCTAAAACTGAAGCAATAAAGTCGAATCGGTCAGAAATGGAACCCTGCGATTTTTCTTATGGCAACAATTTTATGGTCGGGTTTATGGGCCGAGAAAGAAAGACAAGACATTTGGCTCTGGCAATAATTTCGCCATGAATTATTAAAGGAACAGAAAGACTACCGTTTGAACACTTAGGAACTTCCCTATAAAATATCAATTACTATCCAAATAAATTTTTTAGCGTCCGTAGATTTTATGTCGTACCACTTGCACAATCCACATCGTACAACGTAAATACATGTTTTGGGTCACCGCGAAATTGCACTCGCCTAACGCATGTGCAAAGAATCATTTAAAAAGACTGTATACTTACTACCGCTTTTTAAAATAATTTTCTGATGTGTTACACCGTGTATTTCCTCGGTAGAAAAGAAGGCAACTTAATTTTTTTTTTCTCAGAATCTACTGCAGTTATCAACTTGAACATTTTTTAGCATCTGGGACCATACTAGATGTGCATTGTGCAGCCACAGAGAGTTTAAAAATACCGAACAGAAGAAATTATGCGACTCATAATTTGGTAGGCCCAGCGTGGAACGGTAGGAGAGGGGCAGAGCTCGGTTATACAGGCGGAAAAAGGAAGGGCGAAAGAGTCGTGCAAAGCGGAACAACCATGATCGCCTGGCTCGGCAGTCGTAGTAGAGCCTCGCGACAACCACGAGCAGCCGTCGTCGCCGCCGCTCGAAACCAGCAAAAGTTAGGAAAGTTAGCAAAGTTAGCAGTCGGATGACTGCTGTCTGACTAACTCCTGTCCGCCGGCGAGTAACAAGTCGCAAGTCAGCAAGTCCCGGCTGTTCGGAATAGTCAGCCGGTGGCTGAAACGGTGCAGTCGCTGCGTGGCTGGTGTCAGAAGAGTGGGACACTGGCGCAGGGCCAGTAGGATCCACAGATATAAAGATCCCCGGTCACCGGAGGCTACTCGTTTGTTGATCGTCGCCGCAAGTGCAGTGCGAGTGGACACGGCGGCACCGGTAGCGGTTTTTTCTTTTTTTTCTTCTTTTTCTTTCGTGCGTGCCATAGCCTCGATTAGAACCACGAGGCCGTCGTTCGAAGCGCGGCTTCCTTCGATCCCTCGATCACTGCCGGATCGTCGACGAAATTCGTGCCGGAACCACGTGGACGCGACGAAGTACACGATCGAAGGAGACACGTGCTGCGGTGATGACAGTGAGTAGCATTTTTCACCCGGAGCACGGCAATGCCTCGATACTTGTGAGGAGGGGCACGAAGTGACACTTATACCGTGCGAAGATAGAATTCGTTGATTTTTTGCTGCCAGAACGCGGCAGAGAGTTGTGAGTAAACAAATAAGACTCGAGTATCGGTGAGATGATGTTTGTAAAGTGGTGAAGTTTAATTTTGTTTATAATTTCTTTTTTTTTTCTTCGTGTGGAATGAATTTGGCACGGTTCGTGACATTTTTCTGATTAAAACGATACCCGACACGACGCAGTTTGGATTGTGTACTCTTGTTTAAAACATGATATAGTAGAACCTCTGTTGTCTGAACTCGGAGTAAGATTTTAGTTAATAGGACAGTTAATCAGCTACAGTGTTGTATATCGTTTCGTAAAAACAACAAGAATCCATTCAAGACTGAATAAAAATGGACAAAATTTGTTCTTACAAGAACACTGGTATAATTTCAATAATTATAAAAGAACAAATCTGGAGCAAGTCAGTTTCACTTATTTATTCGTTGTAGCGTTAATCTTTGTCAATTCGTGCAACAGATCATGTTGTATATCGCTCTAGATCGAACTGTTGACACGTTGACTGTCGTGTCACCCATATATGCGTGACGGAATTATTTGTTCAGTCTTTAAAATGAATTTTTACGTTAATATATTCATTGTACCAAATTTGATTAGGATCTGTAACATGCAAGAAAGTTGAAGAACTACACAATATCATACATTAAATTTTTTTCAATTTCTACGTTATTAAATAACTTACTTTGATTTCATGGAATTTTTGAGCTTTCTTGTTTGGCGATCAAAGTGTTAATGCTGGAGAATTGAGACAGCAGTCGTTCGGATAACGGAGGTTCCACTAGACCGTGTATGAAACGAACAAACAAGCACCGAATGGTGTCATGCGTGGTGTCGTTCTAATCAGAAAAAAGTCACGAATACGTTGATGAAAATTCCACTATTAAATAATCAAAAACAAAAGCGTTTCACCATTGATAAATAAATTACGGCTATGTAATTACGCGGATCTCGTTCACATGTATCGAGGCATGGCTGTGCTTGCTAACAGCGGTCACAGGACACCAGATAGCCTATACCATTCCACCACGTGGCCACCTCGGAAACTGATCGATCGAAGATCGAACCGGAGGAAGGAGACACTGTCGATCGTGCGGTTCGGAGGACAGTGAGTCCCCTATTCATTCAAAGCATCGATCAACCGTGGTCATCGGACACCCGATTGCGTTTATCATTGACGCCGGTGGTGTTCGTAGAACCGAGCGAGCGATTAGGATAACGAGAAAATTCTTCGGCGATTATCTCGTTCACGGACGTGGATCGTTCACGAGGAAGAAAATCTCGCGGCGGGGGTCACGATCCAAGGATCCACGGGAAAGTACCGAACACGTCCGTTTCCCGACACATACCTGAATCTTGCTCGATCATCTCTTTTTTTTTCTTCCTTCTCGCGCCTCGGGACCGACTAGCGGTCATGGAGATTTATATAACTGTGGATGTGCTCGTGAATCATCGACGATAGCGGTTGTTCTACGTGCGTGCGCGCGCGCGCGCACGGGATCGAGCGTAGGTAAAGGATCGAGAGTCCTTGCGCGCTTTCCGGCATGAATATTTATCGGGAGCATACTTTTTATCTGCCGCCCGCGGGTTAATTACCACGGAGACCGAGGGAAAAATCGGTGAGATCGACGCGGAGATCGTTGCTGGATCGTGATCGATTACGGCGTCAGCGATCTGGATCGAGAATGATGTATAAACTTGGAGAGGTTTCGTCGCTTCAAGGGTGGGATCGATCTTTGTTTTCTCGATCGAATCTAATGTTAACACTTCGATTGCTGAACAATTGGCATAAACACGTCATATAAGACGTCATATAAGATGAAAGTCATTGTAATCAAAACTGCAAAGTTATCACAAAGATTACTTCTTGAACTCTAACAACACGAATAAAGAACTTTCTTGAATAATTTCTAATGGAAAGCATCTCTATAATTTTAATAATTAAAAAATAAAAAAATGCGAGACCGATCATTCGGCCGGTCGTGGTTAGTGATAAACAAAGTGGTGGAATGCGGTCCTGAAATAATTTTAAAAAGTTGCTCTTTACAGTCGGAAATCATTTTCAAATACAGTAGACATTTATGTTTTATTAATTTTCATGCAATCGAGTAGAACTTGTCTAAACAAGTGTAAAAACTTTCTGGGAACATCGTTGATGTATTAACTAAATTGATTTCTATTAGTCGAGCCCTGGAGGTTCAATAAAATTGATTTAATTAATTGATACTCGATAATAAAATTTTGATTAAGACTTCTGATTTGATGTACTGATTGAATAGGTGCCTGACTAGCGAATAAGGAAATAGAACGCACCTTGATGCACCTTGATAGTCGAAGATTAGTTTTTACGATTTTTATGGAATGTTCAGACTAAATGGAATATATAGGAATTTTCAGTGTTAACGAAGCTACGACAAGGACAAGTGTAAATTGACTGGTAATAAAGGAGTAATATAATTACGTAACTTCTTAATAGATGGAATTTCTTTTATGGCTGTAGTGGCGTTTATGGCAGCAACAGTTGTGTTGGATATTCTTCTAATACGTGAGCCTGCCCATTATACATTTGAATTTTGTAATTGTTGGTCAATTTCAGAAACTTATGTATATAAAACTTTTCTTTCCCAAAATGAGTTGTAAACATGTCAACTTGCCTAAGTTTCTGAAGTCGACCATCAATTATAAAATTCAAATGTATAGTGAGGAGGCTCGCGTATTTATATTAAATTTTTCTTTCCCAAAATGTTGGATATTCTTCCAATTTGAGAGTGTGCTCACTGTACATTTGAATTGTACAATTGTTGTTCAACTTCAGAAACTTATTTATATTAAACTTTTCTTTCCCAAAATGGGTTGTAAAAATGTCAACTTGAATAAGTTTCTGAAGTCGACCATCAATTATAAAATTCAAATGTATAGTGAGGAGGCTCGGGTATTTATATTAAATTTTTCTTTCCCAAAATGTTGCATATTCTTCTAATTTGAGAGAGTGTGCTCACTGTACATTTGAATTGTACAATTGTTGGTCAAATTCACAAACTTATTTATATTAAACTTTTCTTTCCCAAAATGGGTTGTAAAAATGTCAACTTGCATAAGTTTCTGAAGTCGACCATCAATTATAAAATTCAAATGTATAGTGAGGAGGCTCGCGTATTTATATTAAATTTTTCTTTCCCAAAATGTTGGATATTCTTCTAATTTGAGAGAGTGTGCTCACTGTACATTTGAATTGTACAATTGTTGGTCAACTTCAGAAACTTATTTATATTAAACTTTTCTTTCCCAAAATGGGTTGTAAACATGTCAACTTGCATAAGTTTCTGAAGTCGACCATCAATTATAAAATTCAAATGTATAGTGAGCAGGCTCACGTATTTATATTAAATATTATATTTTTCTTTCCCAAAATGGCTTCTAAAAATGTCAATTTGCATGTTTCTAAAGCGATCGTTTAAACCGTTCCGATTCTGTTACTAATTACAATAAATAGGCACGAGTATCCCCTTCCTTGGCAGTGTTACGGTTAAGTGTCGCGCGACGGTCCGCGAATCGAGTTTCCGGCTATCGGTCCCGCAAAGATGCGTTGGAATCGTAGAAAGCTTCCTAGAAACGCATAACCGGGCTCTCGAACGCTGTCGCCGGACGGGATGCGGATTATTATTGTTCATAAATGGACGGGAATATTATTGATCGTGGGGGAAACCGTTCTCTATCTTCGGAACGCGGAACTTCGGCGATGTTCGTCATCGCGGAAATCTATGAGGACAGACAGAAACGCGGCCGATTCAAATGTCAATGATCCTCTTTCCCGTTCTCACAGCTCGTCGGGCCGCTTATAGTAGTATCCGGTCAGCCCGCGAAAGTTAGGGTTTCCGGCTGATCTGCGCCTGTCCGCGGAAACTCTCGTTCACGTGTCCGCTAATTGCCCACGGATTTGTCATTAACGCACCCCGCGGCGGTGTGCTTCCTATTTCCACCGTGTTCGTCTCTCACTTTCACCTCGACGGAACTCGTATCGATGAAATTCCGACGGAAAAACTGTGCGAAACCACGTGGTTCTTGCGATTTGAAAAGTAACGGTTCACAGTGTTTCATTTACAATGGCGTTTTCGATCGCTTGGCCTTAATTGTTTTACCGCTGTTGGATAATTTCGTGGTTTAATCGTGTTGTTCTTTGCACGGTGAGAGACGCGGTATCCTGGTTTTTTTAGGGATTATTGAGCGATCGAGTTGCGCAAGATGGCGGTGTTTAAACGCGCAGCGTTGGGGTATCCGAAACGATTCGATTTTCGCGGGAATTGTGAATCGATTTTGCAATGTGTTCCCGTGGGATTTTCTTAAAACCCGATCTTATAGTACAATTTAGTCGTAAAATTAAGTAAAGAATTAAATATTACTTTGTTTAAATTAAGAATTAAATTATACTTTCCTTAATTACAGAAAAATCTAGTGATCCAGATTTGTCACAGTTCTTACAAGTTTTGTCATCTCGTACGTCTAAACTACATTAGTATTAACTTATCAGCGTGTCAAAATTGTTAGTTTTGCAAAGAAAAGATGCAAAATGAGATGTAGTTAAAAAAACATTAGTTAAAAATGCTTTTATGGATTTATACCGGAAAGAACAAACAATATAGAAAGACTTTGTTACACAAATGGATCGTGTGTTATGGGTTTGGCACGGAGTCGTTTCTAATTCAGAATCGTCTACTTTGTATGTAGACTAGGTTCTTATGGTTTCGTTGTAGTAATATGTAATAGCTCCATTGAACAATGGTCTACGAGCAGACAAATGGCAGGCACGTGGCCTAGCGAGTTTATTAGTGTATTCAAAATATAAGGTCGGACAAAAGAATCGTTTCGAACAGGTTCGGAATGCTGCATACGAATCGCCGCTTTTGTGCAAATATTCGAAATTCCCGTGCTGGAGTTTTGCACGAACTGAAAATCCTTCGCGATGCAGTGCACATTTCCAACATCCGGATGCAAAGCGCGAGACTACAAGGCAACGTAAAGATCTTTTTTTGACCTTCGGATGATGGAACGTGGGTCCGTCTTGACCCAAAACTCTAAATTCTAAATTTTCAGTTTCAAAAATATAGAAAATTTATCGAGAAAGATTTGCTCAAAGGAAGTACTGAACAGTAAAAAATTTGCAAAAGGACATTCGAGCCAGAGGAAGAATATTTAAAAAAAAAATGTTTATCATCGTTCACAGCATGAATTAAATATTTTCGCAACTCTAATTGGAAACGCTGACTCAAACGAACGATTGAATGGAAGATACGCGTTACACCAACGATCTAGAAATTTTTTCGCGGAGATCAATGAGATTCAGCACCGAAGGGTGTCGATCATCATCGTTGTTGATCCAATTTCAGTATCCTCGTTGTTGGGAAACGCGTTCGACCCTGTTCCCGATGATAAACCGTTTAATGTTACGAGGCACGATTTATATCGCTAGACGTGCCACTTTCTCTGTGCGGTTATGATACTTTTTTCCCCGGCCGTTCAACGTAAAGAGCGAAAATTGCGTAAGTTGATAAGTGGCTGCGGTTCCGGTACGCCAATCAACGCGATCCGCTTGATCCACGGGATCGAGAATAGATCCTCGCCGGGATTCTTATTGACTCTCGGACGGAGGCGTCCGAGGAGGGTCGAATTAGATCTTCTGGATCGCGAATTGCCTTCGCCTCTTAGTATCGTGCACCGATCTTAGACCCAGCCGTGCCAAGGACAGGTTTCTCAACGTGCCTCGAGAGTTCATGCTAGCTATAACCGCGAAACTGGTACAGGCCGTTTGTCACAATCTCCAATTGACAAGTTCGGTTCGAAAATGAGGGGAACTCGATCGCGCTAGATCTTCTGCCTATTAAATACAATCCACTCGAGCACGTTATCTACTCGATTATGGTCACCTTTTGACATATGGTGATTAATCAGCACACCGCTTTCCCTATATATGTCGCCAAGGGCTGGATGATAAATGTCGCGGAATTATAACACGGCTCGGGGTATGTCTCCTAGACGATATATGTCGCTGGCAAGGCCCGTGTTGTAGACATATATCGAAAATTCACTGTAAACATTTATTTTCCTCGTGAATGATTATAATATGCTAATGTCTCTATTGCACATCCAATTACAGTGATTTCTCGATATATGTAGGAGTGAAACAGCCTTTAATACCCAATAATTTTTGTATAATTTTGTGTTAAAAATTAAGCCGCGTTCGCAAGTAGACGCGCCGATTAAAAGATCCATTTTAGGGAAGAATCGGTGGCTTTCAGCAATTACCCGCCACCTTCCAATTAGACGTGAATTAGTCGGTCGTCCAGCACTTATGAGCATTTCATAAAGCCTGTTCGTACGAAGCACTCGACGCTTGTGTGGCGGCCTTAACGATCCCTGAAATTGAACTAGTTCAGGCACGACGCTCATAACGATTGTTAGCGGGCAACCGTGTGCTCGGCGAAGGTGTGCAAATTGTTTCACCTGGTCCGAATAAAGAGAAATAGGTAATCGGATCTGTTCTGCGAGCAATGTTTTATTCAACTCTGTCCTACAGAATGCACCTGCTGCTTCGTGTCGCGAATTGACACGTTTTCGCTGACGTATTGTTCCGACTGTTCGCTGTCCTGTTTACCGGTCGCACCAGGCCACGGAAAATCATAAAATTGTGTGACTATTCGATCTAAGTAACACCCTCGGGACCGTGCCAGTACATACACTACCGGCCATAAGTGTTTACCCACCCACATATTTTTTAACATTGTAGTCTACGGTTCTACGGTTCAGCTTCAATAACTTTGCTATTTCTCTGTTACTTTTTCCGATGCTATGATGGGACACTATTAGAGCGCGCGTTTCAATCGATAATTCTTTTCTCCCTGACATCATTTGAAATTTTCGCGAAATTCTTTAGGCGCGTGAAAATCAACTGTTTACTGTATGAAAGCTTAATGCAGTATGAAAATTGAGAAGACTAAGATACCTGTATTACCTGCGTTCATATTCCCTACTGACCGTTATAAAAATTTCAGAAAAATGGGTTTCTTTACCTGAACTCGAAAATTGTCGTTTTTCATAAAAAGCTGTAAACTCATTTACAGTACCTGATTGTGTATGTACAGAATATTTTGGATGTTTTTTATTAGCCTTATAATTAGGATTTAATGCTACGGACATTTTCATAACAATAAAATACCTATTATTTGAATAGTAACGAAATTTGAAGGTGGGTAAACACTTATGGCCGGTAGTGTAGATCGTACAGTTCCACTATTCTTTCGCAAGCTTGAAAACACGGGCCTCTGATTCAACGATGAAACCTTTTCTATTTTCAATGTTTTCAACTGAAATTGTACCGACATATTTTTGACGCTTTCTTCTTCTTAAAATGACACTAAATATAATGTGGCTCGTGTTTACTATGGACAGGAGTGTATGTCGTAAACACCTGGCTGATAAAAGTCGCAGAACTGTCCCAACTACCGCGGGGTATCTCGGAGCTCGAGAAGTCACGGATCAGAGCGTGGATCAAAGAATAGTATCTCCTGGACGATATATGTCACTGGCAAGACCTGTTTTGACATATGTATATAGAGGAAACACTGTATCTTGTTCGTGGCGTCGTATTGTCAGCGACAAATATCTCGTCCATGGTAACGAAAGGGTTAAGCCGATCGAACAGGTTCTCTCGGGCCGGATCGTTAGTTGATAACAACGGGGCCATTTGTTTCCCGGCTTAGCCATTTCTTTTAGTTGAATCGTGGCTCGATTTGATAGGTGTTGCTCGCATTCTCACGGCTCGCAGCGACCCTGTCGAGGTTGCTGCGAATATCGTCCCGATAGACGCAATTAAGAATCGCGAGGGAAAGCCCGAGCGAGACGAAGGTTGCGCCAAGGTCTACGGTTTGCATTTTTGCGTGCACTGTCCCCGGCGACCTCTCGCATTCTGGATTGTAATAAGAATTTATTATCGGGTTTCTACGCGGGATAGCGATTGGCCTGTAATTTCGAGACCGGACTGCTCGCTTGTTTCGCAGATTTTAATCGGCCCCGCGACCAGGAAGAATATCGTACTGCATATTCCGTATTCCTCTTCGTGGCCATTTTCCTTGTTTTCGTTTTGCCAGTACAGGAGACGGTTCCGGGCAGATTTTTGCTGGAATTTCGAAACCTGATTTTCTTGGTCATTGTTGTGGCTCTTCCGTTCCGGTTTGCTCTTTTTGTTTTGTTTTTGTTTTCGTTTTCTTGTCCATCCAGAACCACTCGATTTGTTCTGCGCGGCTGGAGGCCGAGGCGCTTCGGCTTCGCCAGGATCACGAATTTATCAACGGCATAATTGCGGGCACCGAGTTATCTCTGCGAAGGCGCTTAATTTGAAAGAACGACGCGATTTATTTATAAATATTTCGCTTGCTAAATTGCTGGATGCCGAGCTTGGGCACGATCGTTTGTTAAACCGTGATACGCGAGCTGGGGAAGGTGAAGATCGATAAAGTTGCAAGTAACGTTTTTTTAATATTCAAAGAAACTTATAAATTGAGAAGCTCTGGTGGAGAATTTTCATTCAGTTTTTGTAACAAAATTTAAAAAAAAGAGAATCAAAAGAAAGTGCTTCGGACAAAACGAAAGTTGAATTTGGATTATTTAGCATAAACTTTAGGCCTTCTAAACTTTTTAGGCTTCTAATAGTGCAATTTAAAATCGATTTTTCATTCGAAATCGATGAATCCTGGTCTCAAATGCCAGGAAGTAAAATGTTAGAATTGTAACGGGTCGTTTTGAGTGGTTTTTAAACTGTGTTCCTGTAGGATTTCTTGAAAGTTTGATATCGCAAATAAAAGCTGGAAAAAAATTGCACTATAGGTTAGGTCCATGTGCACAAACTAACGGGAATAATTGAGTGAATGAAAATCGAAATGATTATGAAATATTTCGAATTTCTGTAGTAGATGTTTCTGGAATATTATTTCCGAGAGACCTATTTTCGACGCAACGGCGAACGAGAACGCAAAAATTTGCTCGAGGATGTGCTGATCGGTTTAGCAGACACATATTTATCGTTGAAATTATTACGCCGCAACGATCGCCTGATTTTCTCGGCTCGAGTCGGCGACGAACGGAAATTCGATCACTGCTTGATCGACCTTAATTCGACGCGTTCAACGCCTAGCTGTATTTTAGTTTATAATAACTGGGTTGCGGAAGTTTCTGCAAACTCGCACCATCTCGGAAACCACCGAGAGTCAATTACCGAGTTAATAACTGGGGATAAGTGTTAAACCAGAGTAACAGCAAAAGAATGTTTAATATCCTTTTGCCTTATTATCAAGTCAGGCAAAATCTGCATAAATTTATCTTATAATAAAAATTGTAAAATAAATCCCACCGCTCGTACAATTTTTCCAACCCGATTTTGTAAGTATTTGTATCAAATGGAGTTAATATTCGGCACTCAACATGTTAATTTATTGCAGAACATTAGGTTTATGCAGCATTAAAAATGATTATTCTCCATAAAAATGACGGAAATGTGTCTCGATCCAGATTTTTAACAATTTTTATCATTAGATTGCGAGATCGTTTGGTCAAAAATAAAAATTTTCCAAATTTATTGCAAGAAATGGAAACCACTTTGGAATTTATATCTCGTATCACTTTCATAGATTGAAAATAATATATTGATGCATATACATTTTTTTGCCTAAAATTCGCAGTCTATTCCAACACATACGCGAGGAAGTAAATTTGTCGAATAAGTCCTGACAAAAAATTTAGAAAATTCAAAATTCGTCAAAGTGACTACAACGGTGTTAATAAAATTGTTCTCGGCAGGGATTTAAGAAAATAAATGGCAGAGATTTCGTTGCGATTGAAAGAAAAAAAAGAAGTAAATAAATAAATTGGGCAACAATGTCCCGTACGTCCGGAATATTTTGTGCAAATTCTTTGGTGGATTCGCGGAGGAGGAGCCTAAATATAATTCGCGATCGTCGGAGTATCGGGGACGGCCTTGACGATGAGAGGGAAAGAAATCTGTCGTCGGTTGTCCGCAACAATAAATCCGTGGAGAAAAAATTCGACCGAAGGATGACGATCCTCGCTCGATGAAAAAATTGGGCCGTTAACCTTGTCTGACCAGTACACGCCGGCTTTAACAGTCGCAAAAACGCGAAAACCGGTATCGGCCGCGCGTACGCCATACGCGTTCTGTCACCTCCGCACAATATGCACCGACCGGACGTTCGTTAATAAAATAACCGCGCGCCGTTCGGTGAACTAGTATTTCCGATTACTTTGGCGCGGTGTCGAGAAACACGCCGGACCGCGAAAACAATTTTTTCTTGGACGAATTACGCCGTCGTAAACTGTCTACGAGGGCTAGCAACAGGATATGCGCCGCGATTAACATAACTCTGAATTTTAACGTGGTTCTTAGAAGCATCACTGACCTACCAGCAACGTTTTAACGAACGCGAGAGCCCAAAACGTGTTTCCAAACATTTTTCTGTTTCGTTTCATTAAATGGTTCTTTGCTGCAATCAGCTGAAAAGGAAGTAATTATAGTCTGTGGATTTTTGCGTAAAATAAACGTCGTCTGCAAGAAATAGAAACCGAATAGAGTGTTACAGTGATTTCTCCATACATGTCGCCAAGGCCTAGACGATAAATGTCGCGGAACTATCCCCACTACAGCCACTAAACAACTGTTCTTTGTAACTTTGCTGATGAGACTGTGGATCTTTATGTGCTCATGGGAAAAATGAGATGCAACTTGGAACAGTGGGAAAAATATTAAATAAAATTATTAAAAAAAGAATGAAATGTTTATCTCTTGTAATTGAGGCAGAATATTTTTATGTAGCATAAAGATCTGCAGACTACCAGCGATATGTCATTATTAACATAACTATGAATTGTTAAGTAATTCTTGGAATGCACCACTGACCTACCAGCAACATCTCAAAACAATTTTTTCAGCCCGCGGAATTTGAATACAGAAATTCGAATGTTTCGAACTTTCAAACAGCCAGACAACTTTTTCTCGGAGTAATTCCGCGATAATGAACCGGCTCCGAGGATTCCCAACAGGATATGTGCTATGATTAACATAATTTTGAATTTTAAAATAGTTCTCAGAACTGCGAAGCGTCACTGACCTACCAGCAGAATTCAGAAAAAAAAAAAATTGTTGAACACCGGGGAATTTGAACGTAAAAAATTGCACGTTCGAAAGTTCAGAATATCCCTTTTCTGTAAATACTCTGCAGTCTGTTTATAAGTGCATAAAAATTCGCAATCAACTGTTGCATAAAAATGCATAAAATGCACAAAGATGCACTGTGCACTCGCAACTAACAAATGTGCAGAAATTTTGCAGCCCAGAATTTTCACAGCAGCCTGTACTGAATTTTCAATGGTGATCGTTCGCGAATGATCGGTCAGGGTCCAAGTCATCAATCATTCGAAGGGGAAGGAAATATCGACAAGCGTTCCCGCACGTAACATCACCGTTAAAGGAGAGGCTCTGAGAGAATATTGAGGAAAAGAAGAAGAAGAAGAAGAAGACGAAGAGAGAGAATAATCCTCGAGCGGTCTTGGGATGAACGAGACGAGCATATTATGCAAGCGAGTTGCCTTGCAGAGAGCAAGCCGGTCAATGCCAAGGTGTTCCACTGCGCTCGCTGCTACTCGTCTCTGTCAGTCGGACGCCGGCTCTGCCTCATCACTGATAACTCCGCGAGGGATCTGCCTCGATGCACCGATCGTTGCATAATGGAACCGATGCAGTTCAACACCTTGAAAGGCGAACACGCTCGAATCTCTCGTTAATGACCCATCCCGACGAATTAAATATAATACGAACCACTCGACCACTAATTACAGATCGTCTGGCTGCTGCATGATCTTTCCAGAAAGAAAGCATAATTAAAAATTACCAACTGCCTCTCGTCAGAAAATCTTTGTCCTCAACCCTACGAATTACAATTCCGTGCCAATTACAGTGCTTACTCGATTTATGTCCAAAACAGGGTTCCAGTCAGTGACAAGTATCGTACAGGTGATATTAGAAAAGGACAGCCCCTCACGGGACATACTCCGCGGCAGTGGGGATAGTTCTGGGACAATTATCGGCTAGGCATTTGGGACATACATACATAGAGTACTGTACTAACTGTTTATGCAGAAAGTAAATTGAATCCAAGACTATTGTTGACGAGGTATGCTTTATGCTTGTCTGATTCAATTCAAGTTTATTGGGAGACTGTAATCACTTTTTTATTTTATTTAAATTTCTAACCGGCTCACTTGATATTTTCTTCACGATTCAACGAACAACTCTCTTCTTTTATCATGTCACGTGAAAGCCTTTCCCAAGGTGAAATTTACAAAAAAAAAAGGGAGTGCATATAAATCAGACGATAATTATGAATTATCCAAACGTTAAAACATGCGAGAATGCGTTTAGCATTGAAACGGATCTAGAAATCGGTCTCGAAAAATATTTTGACTAATGACAAATTCATTTAAAACACCGCGGTGCAGTATGCAAGAATGAAGCCTCTTATCAGCATCTGAAAGCGTGATAAAAATGCGCAAGGACACGCACGACGGTGTCTTGGAACACGGATCACAGCGAACTGAGGACACATGGAAGACGTCGAGCTGCGCTGATCTAAATTTCAAATTCCGATCGGAATCTCGGATTCCGATTAAAATTACTGCGATAAAGAAATCCGTCACGCTCGGACGCTTAACGCTAATCAGATTTGGCTCAGTGGAACGAGTTTCTCTCGTATACTTCATCGTGTTCTCTCTCGGATGATCGGTATCGGTGACATTTTCCGTCTCGAGCACATATCGTCGCGAAGTGAAACTACCACGATGATCATTTTCTTTTTCTCGAACCTCTCGACGGAGACGCGTGTGACACTTTTTCACCGTGGAAAAGGGGTTAAAGCGAACGTCGTGGCGGTTTAAAAACCGTCGCGAGATAAGCCGCGAGCACCGAGTGCTCGTTTTAGCTTTCACTGTGTGTTCCAATTACGTAAACCCGGGTTACAAATTGCATGGGGATAGAGAAAGAGAGAAAGAGAGAGAGAGAGAGATGGAAATTTGAAAATAGACTGAATTTCACGCGATAACTCGTCTTTCACTTGCTCGTGTTTTCGAGGTTAGCAATACCGTGGGAAGCTACGGTGTTGCTAATAGAAATGATTGATAAGATGCATCAAGAACAAAGTGTTTTTTTTTTCATTAATACTAAACCTACTTCTTATTTTACAATTACTGAAATTGTAAAAATGCTTTGCTGGAGAATGTTGAAATACAATGATTTCTCTATATACGTCGCCAAGGCCTGGACGATAAATGTCGCGGAATTATCCTCACTACCTCGAGAGGCCTCGGACGCCGAGGAGTGTAAACATAACACGCGTATGTCTCCTGGACGATATACGAGGCTGGCCGTGTTGTTGACTTATATCGAGAATTCACTGCAAATATATTTCGGAGAGCATGTATTATAATACGAACCGCACAAAATCCAAATTAATTTTAAAAGAGACAAGTAAAACCGCGATCACTACAATTTCACCGCGACCGACTTAAATCGAATATAGTGAATTCTCGATATATGTCGATAACACTGGTCTTGTCAGCGTCGTGTATCGTCTAGGCCTCTGGAGCTTCGGGGCTCCTCACGGGGTATAGGGGAAGAGGGGAGGGGTGGTAGAGGGGATAATCCTGCGACATTTATCATGTAGGTCTTGGCGACATATATAAAGAGACACTGAGAAATCGCTCTACGCTAATACGGATGGCACAACGAAGCGGAAGAATTACTAGTTGAACGAAAAAGGGGATTAAACGTTTGTGAAACTTAATGACGGATTAACTCGTCATCGTCGGTTAAAGAATTAACGAGACGTTTCTGCAGCAGTCCCGTTGAATTGCATCGTTTCGTCGTAACGATTTGAGAGTCAGCGAACGGTCTCGACGTGGAAGGTCCGCCGTTAAGGAGATAAACAATAGACGGGAGTTGTAGAGAGGCGCTGTCATAACAGGAAGCATAGCTGAACGAGTGACGCACCGAAAGTTGCTCGGAGGCATTAGCACGGCGTTAAGGAATTAATGCTGCCCAGCGAGCACAACGCGAAACAAAAAGGAAAGTAGCTGAAAGCGTGAACTCAATTGGATAACGGGTGGATACAAGAGTCTTACGTGAAGCACGCCGACGCGCGTGTGGTGCAACGTGTTACCCGACTCGTGCCTCAGACCACTCAGACTATTTTAGCTCTCGAACGAACAGGTCGAACTCTATCTGATCGAAACTACCGATTCCAGAAGATTCGAACACCCCTCCCAGCGTGTACAGTAACCGCGGAAAAATTCTACCTCTTGGGAAAGTAAACTTTAGAGACTGGTATAGCGAATTCTCGTTACTAGTCAGTGCCAATCTTACAATTTGGAGACAATGGAAGTACCCACACTACCGCGGTGATTGTATCGAAGAAAGAAATTTCCTCAATCTTCTTGTCACTATCGCTTAGCAGTCATAGGCTTTTGTGACTTGTAGGCGGATATGACTCTTAGGTTTTCAGCGTGCCCTGTGTACTTCAAATGCGACCATTTTCAAATGCAACTGACTAGTAACGAGAATTCACTGTAATAAACTCGTGCAATTATACTCTTGTCACAAATTTTGTCTATCAATTTAACACTAGATTTATACAGTACTAAAAGTGACTATTTTACATGACAAAAATAACAAGAATGTGTGCCTCAAATTTTTAGCCATTTTTTAAAGAAATAACATATATCCAAAGAAATAAATTTGTTGAATAATTCCTGACGGATGTATCTTTAGAATCTTAATAATTGTAAATTGAAAACATCCCGGCTGTGTGTGTGCGTGTGTGAATAACAAAGAATTTTTCGGTCGTTCTTGCTGAAACGTTCCGCGCATTGTGATTATATCATTAATTTCGGAATATCGAGTCGCACGGAGGCACCAACGAACTCGATTAGGTTTTGCTGGTTCCGCAAGACAGGCGATCAGTTTTTCGCGTGATGTAAGAAAAAGATCGATCCGCGGGGAGTAGCAGGTGTCGTTACGCTACCGTTACGTCGTAATATCGTTTCCCGGAGCGAGATTTTCTGGTCGTGCGACGGTGTAGATCGTAGATCGTAGATCGACCGACGGCGGTTTCGTTCAATGCTGCCCGAGAAAAAGTTCGCGTGCCGCCATGCAACGAGCGTGTAATTGTAACACGGTGGCCAGAGCCCGGCAACACCAAGTTCGCGAAACCCACATGCGAATCGGAAGAAGGACTCCGGTTTACTTCCTGCTGACTTCTATCGGCCTCGCTGCCATAACTTTCTCGATCCTTCGTCTTTCAACGCTGCCCGAAAAATCCGTCATAACGCGAGACCTAACTGATAGCGATCAATTTAAACTTACTTTCATTTTTAACTGGGTCAACAATATCAATTTATTCCCCTTCCAAAAATTTCATCTACAACCTTCTGGCTCTCGATTCTTAAAAATTGCATTTTAAAATGAAAGTGGTGTACAGTGATTTCTCGATATATGTCGCCAAGACCTGAACTATAAATGTCGCGGAATTATCCCCACTACAGGCGTCAGACGCCGAGTAGTGTAAACACAACACGGCTGAGTATGTCTCCTGGACGATATATGTCGTTGGCAAGACCCGCGTTCTTGACATATATCGAGAATTGTCTGTATCAAAATTGCAAAAAAAAAAAAGATGAATTGACTGTGAGTTCATCTTAATCGGCCGCGAACTGTGCACAGTGTAAACGGCCTGAAGTGGGTTAATTTTTCCCGTCAGTTAGCTCGAGTCACATAAGTTCGAATTACGCTTGTATATATTCCGCGCTGCGATTCTTATCGGACTTTCAATGAAGATATTCAAATATCTCGCGCACAGCCGTTACGAAACGTAACGGGGAATAGATCGTATGTAAAGGAGCATCGAAAGCAACCACTCTTATCTTTCGCGCCTAAACTTGTCTTATGGCAACCGAACGATCCGCTGAGCGAACCGTGAATGAGTACACACGGCACGCAAAATGACAGATAAAAGACGGTCTAGATTGGTCGTTACGCGACGTACATAAACCATTAACCCGGTGATCATTTAAATACGCTCTCTTGGATCGTGAATGGACAAGCGGAGATGTTAGTTAGGTCGTTGTATTAACAACCGCTGTTTATTTGTATCTTAATCGTCTCTGAGAGCGTAGAATTCCATAGCCTTGAATAATCTTAATAATTAGATTATTGAATAATCTTGCATAATCTAAATTGTAGATGAGTTCATGCATTTCTGACGGAAATGAATAGGCGAGAGAATTGAAACAGTAGAAGGATTATAAAGATTTTTAATTTTCTTCTAATTGACGTAGAAATTCTTTTCCAGTTGATTCCGACGTTTTTATTGTGGCTCCTGGGTAATCACTAGACTGCGGACTTTAAACATAATTTACACGGACGTAAAAAGATTAAAAGAGTTTAACAATATGGATTTACTATTTTTGACATATAAAAGTTACTAATGAGTAAATAAATGGTTACTTAGCGCCAATAAATTGCAATTGATGTGTAAAAATTTTATTTTGCATAAAGATCCGCGGTCTAGCGATCACTTTTATTGTACAGTGAATTCTCGATATATGTCAAAAATTCGGCACGTCTCAGCGTCATATATCGTCCAGGAGACATACCCTAGGCGTGTTATGTTTACACTCCTCGGCGACCGAGGCCTCTCGAGGTTAGACCTGTAGTGGGGATACTTCCGCGACGTTTATCATCCAGGCCTTGGCGACATACATAAAGTTCTCGTTATAGAGTTATAAGAGTTCTCGTTTCTTAGGGCAAACGATTAATGATCAGCTCTGATTGTGTAAGGGATCATAGGGCAAAAGGTCAATAGGGAGCTAAAAAAAGGGAGTCAATAGGGGCTATCTTCTGTTCCGTTCCAATTTCGCATAAATTCAACACCAAAAAATGAGCATACCAGGTATCTGAAATCTACTGATTACAACACAACTATAATGAACTATAATGAAGAAATCATTAAAAAAATGCAAATTTGAGTAAGAGGCTAGATGAAAGGAGGAAATGCTAATTCTACATACCCAACCGTTCGTCTAACAGTTTTCTACTGTCTGATTATGCTCGCAAAACAACGTTTTAGGATGAAATTTGAATTTCCCCTTTCATCAAACTGATTTATAACTCTGCACATAATTATAAATCCGCCTCATTTTTTTCAAATCTTAATTCTAGCAATTTATAGTGAACCTATCACTCTTATAAAATATATTGATCTTTATCGAGTGCTGGAAAATTTCTGCCAATTTGATTTCTCTTGCATTACATTTTTACAAACTATTTAGAATTGAAAAAATAGTAATAGTGATAAAAGTAAAGCGATAAAAGCTTTTCTCAAGTGATATTCCAAAGAAAAATTAATAAACTATGTTACCTCAAAGTAATTTGTTAATTCGCGATTGAAATTGGTATAAATGTTGAAAAACTTCCTAACAAATCCTCAACTGTGCGTCATACTTTTACAGACGGCGGAACTTTATACATTTATGGCTTACAAAAATTTTCAAAAAATCCGAGAACTAAAATAAAATAAAATACGATAAAATTTAGTACGATTTTTATGTATTTTCGATTTACAAATGATCTATTCCCACTAAAAGTAAAATTTCATGTGCTTTCACTTTCTTCGAATGTGTCAACAAAAATTGAAAATTGCATAAACATCCGCAGTCATCCATGCTACCTTGCTTTTCTTATCAGCTGGCAGACTTCTGGACAAGCCTAACCAATCGAAGCGATCAAAATAAAGAAAGTACACGCACCCGCCTCATTCAAATTCCATATCAAGCAAAAAGCCCGTGTGAAAGAGCCCGAGTGTCACGAAAGTGAAAGCTCTGATCGTCGTTTCACTGTCATTTTTCACGGGACTCACGAACCGGGCTCTCCTCGATGTATCCGAAATAATAATTAACCAACCGAAGGCAATGGCGAATCGACTCGCAATGATAAATCTCGAACAACTAGATACTTTCATTCAACTTTTGAACTATACCAAATATCAAAATGAAATTCACTAAATAATTAAATAACTAAATTCGCTCAACAAACCTGACAAAGACAAGTTTTTCAAACAATGTCGGTCAGTAATTATACGATACCGAAGTGAAAAAATATATACGATAGCGAAAAACAACAATTAGCAGGAAGGTTTGCATGTAATGAAAAAGTGAAAATCATCTCAATGCTTTTGAGCAACATTTTTCGTTTCATTCATCGATGTACTTTCGCGTCCTCTTTAACTCTAGATTTACGGGACCCATCAAAATGGCGGATTCCAAAATTTTTAATTTAAGATTCTTGTAAACAAGCATCCATTAATGAATTAACAATCATCAGGAATTATTTAACAAATCGATTTCTCTGGGTACATATTACCAAAAAAATGGCTACAAATTTTGACAGATACATTCACGTTATTTTTCTAAAAATTGTGAAATCGTCATTTTTAGAGCTCCGTAAACCTAGCGTTGAAAAAAGGTATTTTAGTCCAGAAGTTGCCGGCGAGTGGTGGCTCGTCCGGTGGTGTTGTGGGATGGTGATCGTTGAATGTTAAGCGATGTTGGTTGGGGCCCCATCGAAAGATGGGTGATCGCATAGGTGTGAACCTATAGAGGATTTGTTGTGTAACCCTGAGGGGAACAATAATAAAAGAATAGAATAGTCCAGAAGTTAATTTTCTATACCAATTCCCGGAAGATTGCGGGATCACTGTGACAGATTTAAAAAAAATCGCGTATTCGATAAACGGTGTGCTAAGATCCTCGGGTCCAAAGAGGACCGACCGGTGCGCCGTGGTCACAGGCGATTCTCTGTGCTCGCTCTCGAGCGGAAGAAAAGAAAGGCTCCGGGGGATCGGTTTCGTCGTACATACGTATCGCAGTTAGGTCGACTTCCTCCTTTCGAGCAGAGGGTGGGGGGTCTGGCCGTGCACTGGTCGGCCACCGGTTGGAAATGGCTCCACCTTTCGGAACGGGCGTCCTTGAGGGGCCCGGTGCACTGGGAAAGGTGATGAAAACCGGCCAGTCACGTGTACCATGCCGGCGCGAGCGGCTGTTCGCCAGCATCGGCCTGCTATGACACGTTCTGCCGGTTTTCTAACGAACAGAGCCGGGTCCGAGAGCTGCGAGTGTCTGCGAATCGGGAGGAGGATCCTCTCAGACGGTCCGTCTGGTCTCGGGAGGCACGCGACCGGGATTCCCGACGCCTCTCCGGCGAACCGGAAGCCACCGATGCGATTTAAATCGCCTGGACCCGTCTAGATCGTGTCTACAACACGCCGCTCCTGTGGTTCGATCGACGATCTACAAGATCCGGACCGGATATCCCCGGAGAAAGTGGCGAACACGTGGGGAAGGTTCTCTCGTGGTTTCGATTAAACGCTATCAGCCGGAGGAACGGATCCGAGCAGACGTTGTACAGCGATTAGGCGGTCGATGTTCCTATCTGTAGCCGAAGGAATTTCTCAATTCCGGCACGTCGCTCCACGCGCGTTTGATTAGCCTCGCGGAAAAGAGATCGCGTCAGAAAGACGAAAGACGCGCGCCGAGCGATCTATATAACTTGCTGCGACTCGGTTCCAGCTCGGTTAAAGCTGATTTTTCGTTTCGAGAGAAACAGAGAAGAACACGCTCTCGGCGGAGGAGATTACTGTTATTCGAAGCACGCCGGAGTACAGCCGGAGATAGATCGTTGAAGAGACTCGTGGGTGGCTACGGAAACCGGGAGAAAGGTACTCTTTCAGAGCCGAGAGCTCTGTTATCAAGGTGTCTCTGGTAGGGTACGCACGGATTCTTCTGGTGCCCGGTTTTCCTAGTTAGAATGGTCTCCCGTGGACAGGAATCGCTGAAAACGTGATTTTTAGAGAGCTAGTTCGGAACTGAAACCTTTCGGCTGTTGTGTGCAGTGTAGTGAGTGGGGTACACCGAAGTCGGGCTCAGATTTTGTTGGCAGAAGTTCGGGTTGGAGAGGTTGAAGGTGATCGTTGATCGAAGTTGCTCAGGAGTGGCTGGCAGTGGTAAGAATTTACCGAACGTGAATAGACTCAGTTAACTAGTTAACTGTGGAGCTCAATTTCAGAAATCCCCCACGGCGCGGAATTAAAATCATGCAATGCGGAATATACACGAAAAATCCGAAAAATGGTTCAAAGAGGGAAGGGGCAGGGCAAGGGTTCAAAAATTACATTTTTATTCGATAAGAAATTAACAATTCATTAACGTTAACGGCACCGCAATAAAGTTTTGGATTGACGTGTATACACGTCAAACACGTTTAACCGGTTCAAATGTACAAATTAATTTTTCAGTCTTGGCTCTTGAAATGTACAAAGACTCCGTAGATTCGCGATAATAGTGATCAGGTTACCGACAAAAATAGGGGAAAAATGGTTTCAACTCAACTTTTCGTCCTTGTATGAGAATATTTTTCGCTGGGAAAAGGCTCGTTCGAAAGAGGAAGGTTCGATCTAGCACGCGCCGGTCATAAGCTGACGAGATTAACCTACTGACTCTGCAAAAGTCACGTGACTACCCTTGGTTCTTAATTGTAGCCGAATTTTTAGGTGGGTACATTGAAGCAATTCTCAAAACTTGAGATGTGGAAAAATTCGGAGCATTTCATGGTAGTTGAGTGAATTAGGGAGATAAAGAACAACAATCAGTAGTGAAAATTGATATACCCTGCTTCGTGTAGAAAATGCAGCTTCGAAGGTGAATTTTTAATTATTATTTCCAATTTTAATTAAATTTGCCGTGAATCGATCAAATTGTCTGGTCGCTAGAACTTGAACTTGAAAAACTCGAAACATTTTATGAAAGTCGATTGAATCAGCGAATAAATAACAGCAATTGGCGGTAAGGATTAATGCTTCTCTCTCTCGATCGCGCGATTTCACCTTCAATGATAGACAGCAAGTATTAATTCCGTGTGTAGTTAAACTTATTAGGATCGAATCGAAGTAATTCATCGTAGGAACTTGATACTTTCTAGGAGAGAGCATTTAATTGAATTTTGCACATAAGGAATAACGATCGGTGGTGAGAATTAATACTGCATGCTCGATCACGCGATTCCACCTTCCAAGGTGAATTCGCAGATGTCAGTAACTTACATTAATCACGATCAAGTGGGAATAAATTGTCGACAGGAGTCGAGATTAAAGAGCTTGAAGAGCTTCAAATTGTTTATGACCGTTAAAAAACAGTCGGTAGAGATGATTCATTGATTGATCCGCACGATTTTACTGACGGAAATTGAATTTGGGAAAATTAGTTGCGAATGTAGTCGAGAGATAAATTGGATTAATTCGTCTTCATGGCTAGAACTTGAAGAGGTGGAAATCTTTCGAATTCAAGTTTTTAAGAATTAACGAATTGGACAACAACAATCGTAGACGACAACAAAATTGTCTACTTCGATTGCAACAAACCGGAATAAAATAAAAATTGATGTCCTTTCTTAATAAGTTCAGTAGGCTGAGCATAATATGACAATTTTAAATTGTTCTAATTTGTGTTCCTTATTTCTGTCACGAATACATAAAGTCCACAGTCTAATGATAAAAATTGATATTGCTTTCCTGAAATTGAAATAGCAGATGTAGAACTTGAAGAACCAGAAACGTTCCATGAAAGTTGAATAAATTTGCATGGAAGAAATGAACGAGGTAAAATTGAATCGAGGTAAGAGTGAATGGTAAGAATTACGTGCTGGTTAGGGTAAGGGCCTAAACATAAGGGTCCTAAAAATAAGGGACCTTAAAAATAGGTGTAATTATTATAGGCATAGTAATTAGTACTCCCACAGTATTGGGGACCTTCAGCTTAGTACATATGTTGAATATGAGATCTCATTGTTGAGTATGAGAGACCGTGTTGTTCGGTTGCATCCGCAAGACAATCGGCAGCATAAACGCGAGCTTAGGGTTTGTTTCTCGGTTGCAAGTGATTACTTCGCGACTCGGCTGGTACTCCAGTGACCCGTGAATGTTTGTCGACCGTTCACCGACTGTTCACGAGGGAAAGGCGTGGCCCCCTCCGGACCGACATTCCCGTATTATTGCGATCCGAGTCAATGGAATTGGCGAATTCGCGAAATTCGTGGACTAGATTATCCGCCGTTCCCTATCGCGACCGACCGAAAACCATTTCATGAACTGTTTCTCAACGACTCCCCGTTCTAACGCTCTTTTACTTGTTCTTTTACTGGCATCATTATACATTGCATGTGCAGGACCAGTTAATAGAAATACTGTCCTAGTAACCGTGTTTTATCTGCTATTGCAAAAACACCAGAGAGCTTCATGCAAAATAACTTTTTACGTCTGTCACACTGCAGACTGGAATTCGATCATCAATATGTATTTGCTTTGCTGATAGCTTTGACAGGTTGAAAATCATGCAACGAGATTTTTGTGTTACTTTCATGATTTTACTGTTTTGCACTCCGGTTGTTCACGGTTTGGCATACATTTTCTTCCCTAATTCCTTCGAGGAGTGGACTATTACGTGATACAAACATTTTTATATTTTTTATGGTGTCTGTTTATACTGTTTTATACTTCACCTATTCAGTTTTGTTATAGAATTTTTTATGAGAGGTTTTGGAGATGTATTCGTTTTGGGTTTGTACTTCATCTATTAATTTTATATTATAAATTCCTCTTTTATGAGAGATTTAAGAGATGTTTATTTTCAATTTTGTACTTCATCTATTAATTTTATATTATACAATTTCTTTTACGAGAGGTTTAGGGTTTTTTCCAATTTTTCACTTCATCTATTAATTTTATAATATCTTTTCTTGATAGGTCCAATAAGTTGAAAGCGATGCAACAGTATTTTCAAGCTTTTCTGTTCCGGTGCTTCACGTATTCATTTTTGGCATAACTGAGTTCAACAAAACAGTTTAAAACCACTGAATCATCAAAATATCATTAAAGTGAAATCAAGGCAGCTTAGATTTTGGAAAACATTAGGCGACACAAACATTAGAAGCTACACTAAGCCCACACAACATTCAAGACAAAGATGTCACTCGCCAGGGAAAGCAAAGTGGTTAGACCCCGAAGGGGGAACGCCTCCGCCTATCAGCATCTCTCTCCTGCCATCCGATCTCGAAGGATGACTAGCATAATTGGCCGACATGATCAAAATTACCTGCGTGGCGCGCTGACCGTGAACGCAATTCCGATGATCGTGCTCGCGAACCGTTTCCCAGTGCGCATTATCCGACCCTCGTCGGATCATCGCATTATTCTAAGAAAACGACGCATCGCGAACCACACCGATCGGCAATTACTTCATCAATTAAACCCGCTAATTTCCTCGAATTCCGTTTCAGATGACGTGCAGAGGGGTTCTGGTGCTTCTGGTGGCGGGCTTCCTGGCGATCTGTCTGCCGATGACGGTGTCATCGGCGCAGGCCAGGGAAAGACGACACGTGGAGGGTTCTAGTCATCGTCCGGACAAGGTGTACGGCTCCGTGAGCCGCGGCTTCAAGTCGTCGACCAGAAGAGACAACGAGATAACCACGGAACCCGGAAGGAAAGTGTCCCACCACCTGATCGGAGGACACCTGCGAGCGGACTTGAGGCAGGACAAGGACGACGACCAGGGTCTGTGGGACGATGGGATTCTGTTGTCCTCGGCGGGGAACGGCAAGGAGACGAAGTCTGGCCGCAAGGACGACGACGACGACAAGAAAACGCTCTCTCAACAAGTGAAGGAGGGGAAGTACGGTCTGATACAGAACGAGATCTACGGGACCCGGCCGAAGAGGCCGGGGATCATCAGCTACCTGGGGAACCCGGAGGTTCCCAAGGACAACGTGGAGAACCTGGGAGGTCTGGACGAGGACGAGATCTGGTTGGCCGAGAATCACGTGCTGGTGTTGAGGGGCGGGAAATTTCCCGGACATGAGACCACGCCCAGCAGCGGGGAGGGGGAGACATGGCCACCAATCGACAACTATAAGGCGCCGAGGAGGCAGGTCAAGATCCCGCCAAGACCGAAGGTCCCCCCGCCCTTTCCGGTCCAGCTTGCTGACGGTGGGCCGATTCAGATCATCGGGCCCAACGGGACTAAAGATATCGGGAACGGAACAGACTTCAAGAAGGACCCGCTGTTCACCAAGGGATTCCTCTCGGAGGACGGTCCGCTGTTCGCTATCATCGCCAACGGGACCATAGTGATGCCCAACGCGAACGACACCTCAGGAAACGATAAAGGAACGAAGCCTGAATCTCTGCCAGGCCTGCCACAGTTTTACCACGCGATCCCACCCGGGGCTGTCTTCGTGCCTCCTCCTAGCAACCAGTCCGACTACGACGAAGAGGACCAGTCGATTTATTATCCTCCGCCGTACAGCTTCCAGTATCAGCAGGACAACAGCACCGCTGTGCCTCCGGGACCTCTGGTGCCTGGCATTATACTTCCACCGCCGCCAGATTTCTTCTCCGCTCTCGACGACAAGAAGACCACCACGAAGAAGTACACCAGGCGTCCCACCACCCCTTTGCCAAGGCCGAGGCCCACGTATCTGCCGCCCAGGAAGCTCAGCACCAAGTACAAGAGCACCACTAGCCTGCCTGTCGTCAAGACCAGGACTTCCGTCACGGTGTCTACCAGCTCAAAGACTTACAGAACCACCAGCAAGAACGCAACTACCTTGGCACCTAGCAGAGTCCGTACGTTACCCTTCGCGGAGGTCACGACCCCCACGCCGGATAAGCCCACGACTCTGGATAACCCTGAGTTCTATAGCATCGGTCCTATATTGGAGAACCAGGTGAGCCAAGAGCCTAGGAAAGAAGTCTGGTCTGGCGTGGTGACCAGCAAAGCGCTACCCTTGTTGTCCTATTATACCTCGACGCAGTCGACCTTGGAGAAGCCGATCGAAGTGACACCGGCCTCCATAAAGACCATAGTCACCACCGGCAGCCCCGAGAGATCCTCCAATCAGGCGTCCTATTATTTCTACGAGGAATCGAACGAACCTACCGCCACCACTCCGGACCCAGCGGTCTACTTCAAGACCACCACGGAGACACCTTTCTACGAGGACGTGGTGACCCAGCCTCGCCCCGTGGAGAAGAAGAAGCAGTTCTACAGCGTGGAGACCATCCCCTCGCAGGAGACCTCGAAGGACTACAGCGTCAAGTACATCGACTCCGTGGTGAAGAACTCGGAGCCAATTCGCTACAGCGATCCTGTGACGAGGACGTCCTCCGCCAGGTCCCATAGTCAACGCATGCTACCCGATCGAGCGTCGTTGTACTACCAGGCGATCTCCTCGAGACCTGTGCAGTCGTATTACACGACGCCAAGGTCGCAGACGTATTACAGGCAAGACAAGCCGAAGCCGATCTATCAGTACAGCTTCGAGGCCGCGGACTACCCGAAGCGCGGCAGCCAGAGACAGTTCGAACAGCAACAGCAAACCGTGCCCTATAATGATTACAGGGACGTGAAGATATTCGACGGACCTAGGTACGATTATCCGCAGAACGAGCCTGCTAAGCAACTCAGGCCGCAGAGTCTCCCTTTCAAGAACCAGGCGCCGATCTATCCTTCAACGACAGGAAACTCTGTGGTCAACACCACACCCAACCCTCATCTGGCTTACTATACTCAACAAGATGAAAAGTTACTGGACGACGTCACTAAGGAGTACTTCACCATCTTCGGCAAGAAGATCCCCCACAAGGGTATACCGAGCACAACGCCGATCTACTCGAAGACAACGGAGAGACCTTACAACAGCTACATCGAGAACAACTACAACACTCCGGAACCGCCAGTGTTCAAGACACCGAACGTGAAAGTGCACTACGGAGACCAATCCCAGAGACCTTACTCCCTCAAGGACGACGTCCTGGTCAACTACCGACAGCCCCTGCCACCCATCAACCCGGACAGCGAGTTCATCGCCGTGGTGGACCCGCAGCAGCCTAATTACAGGGTACCCAGCAGAGAGGGGCCACCGTTGGCTCCCATCAGGGCCTATCCTCAGCAACAGTTGGTGAACCAAGGTAACGGTCCGTCGACCAACTATGTCCCCGTGGTGGAGTCCGCGGAGGAGATCGACGAGTCCTATCCTCCTCAGCTGCCGATTTCGCTGGAGGACGACATCAAGGTGAACTACAGGGACCCCAGGCCCACGATAAACCCCGACGCGGAGTTCATCAACCCCGTTCCGGTGGCCGACAGCCAACCCGACAAGCCGAAGGCGTACTTCGCCTACCGATTGCCAGGCGACGGCGGTCACTTTTACTTCCTGACGCCGCAGGCCGTCGCGCAGAGACCCGAAAGGAACGCCGGACACCTCTACGCGAAGTCGAGGAACGCGAGGCTGCTCAGACGTCGACGGCGACCCGGCGACGTCTGATCATTCTTTGCCATAGGCTAAGCCAAGCCCCACGAGCAACGGGAGCGGATAAACCACGCCCCACTGGGCAACGGGAGGAGCGGCTAAGCCACGCCTCACGGGGAAACGGTAGCGGCTAAGCCACGCCTACCCGAGGCGATCCAGAACGAGCGAGCGAGATTGATCTTCCCGTGTTCGAGTGCTCCCTCCTCAAAGTCACTTGCCCCTGAGGGCCATCCGGAGCGCTTCCGAGTGCCCATGTCGCCCGAGAGAGCTTGAACTGTTTTAGTTGTGTATCGCAGCGATTCGTGTCACGTTGCAAATGGCTGGCGAATACAGTGTTCTAATATTAAGTTCTCGTCGACACCCCCCCTCCCCCTCCCCGCGATGGAGTGCGGTGTTTTTTCCCCCGTAAGGTCGCGAATTTGTTTGATCAAGCGTCTCTGCTGGTATCTCGTAGGTGTGATAGTTGCGCAGCTGTACGAATGTGTCAAGCCATGAGAATGTGGGTAATGTGATTTTCTTTTATTACGAATGTCGCGCGACTTTATAGAGGAATAGTTGTATCTCTGTTGTATAACGTAATTGGGAACGCGTAGGTGTTGTGAGACAGCGAAACGGCGATTACGAAAAGAGTGTTGGTAGTAGTGCTCTCCTTTGCTTCCGAGTGTCGCGCGACGTTACGGGGGGAATGCTAATATTTCTATCCCACGATTTTTGGAAACGTGAGAAAGGAATAAGCAGAGGAGCATAAATATTCGTATCTTCCTTGTGCGGCTGAACGTCGCGCGACGGTAAGGAGGGAACGTAGATTTCTGAGAAAGGAAAAAATCGATGAGCAAGTGAGTACTGTGCGTGTCTGTCTTGCCATAGAACAAAGATGAAATATCGAACTGTTTTCGCGTTGAGACGTTACGGAGGGAGTACTGAACTTCGAGCGCCCAGCGTGGAGAATGTAGAACTTTTTTTCGAGATTGTTTTTTACACGAGATTGCATACTGTTATTTTTATAACCTGTCCGGATACTCTGTTCTAGAGTAGAGCTTGTACTGGGCCTGACGAACAAGGAACACCGTGGACACGTGTCCACGGGCTGTACCGTTATGATATTTATTACACGTGTAAATATATATGTAACGACTAGGGTAGATGATTATCAACGCCTCACTTACGGTATAAATGCTTAATTTGTATGTTACCCTGACCCCTCCCCCTATCTCTCTCTCTCTCTCCCCTGCTCCCATTTTCATTGTATACCGATAGAGACGCGAGATACCCGATTCGCGTGTGACGATTAGGTGTGTTTGTGCGCGGTTATGAGCGATACTCCGTCGCGTACTCGCGCATTGTCTGTGATTAATGATCGAGGTGAACATGAACGTGTATATAGTAAATGATTAACGATAAGCTAAGATCGTGGTTGCGTTTTTCGTACGCCCCTTGCAGGGCGCGTAGCATAATCGAATGAAAAATGTTTTTAACGCTTTACCTGCCGGATATTGTCTAATAGTCTTCTAACAATCGACAGTTAATTTTGTACATTTTTAACGACGTCTTGCTAACTGTTATAAGATCATTTACCGAGAAGTTGCGTCGAGCAACACGGTCTGATGAAAATTTTATTTGGGTATCTACAAGAACTATTATTGTTCTTTCTGACAAAAGCTTTTGCTTGAGTTTATTATTTAAAAGGACTGTCATTGTTCTTTTTTGACGTAGTACGGTAATCCAGAATTGTATCAATAAGCGTTTGGTTGTTCGATATTAATAAAAAATGATTGAATAGAAAAGCTTTGAGCTTTATGAAATCACACACTTGACATCCACCAATCTAATAATACCATTTTGAAATTGAATAAGGATTCAACCTAATTAATTAATTCCTCACCATGATTTGTAGTTTCATTGAGAATGATTACTTTTCATATACTATATATGTACCATAGTGATTGAAAACCTGATTAATAGACTTCTGGAAGGTAAAGTGTTAACCGTGGCACTTTCGTGGGAAATTGATCCTTTCGCTATAGAGAGCTTGAACGAAGAACAGCGTGGGTGAATTAAAATTGATATAAATTGGCTGGCCAAGGTCAGCAAAGAAGTATCGTCATCATGTGATTTGGCCATGCTGATGAGAAGCAATGAGAAGCAAAAGAACATTTTTAATCAGTTTCTGTACGAAAGAAGTAAATTTTCTAATCTCTGATGTGCAAATTGATACTCTGATCAATTTATATTGCTATCGGGTCGAATTCTTGGAATTCCCCTCAGCGAACAATGACTAATACTAATCGTTTTGCATAAGATTGTCAGAAATTAGCACAAAATGGTTATGAAAGGGTAAAAATTGTATTCCCACAGATGTTACATCGAACTTCAAGTATTTTAGTGTAAATATACTAAAAAGTAGGAAACTGTACGGCCGCATTGGACGTACGAGATTGTTATTTAATAAACGGTATTGTTACTATACGATTAAACCAGTTCCCTAGAAACTGCGTTCGTTTACATGCTAATGTGACTTCCAATGTAATGGCAAAAAATCCTAGAAAGGTCAATTATTTAAACTTGGAAATAAACTGTACTGTCAAAATATTCTCTCGCGAACCTTCACTGCGAATTTTGAGGCCAGTCAAACCTCCAAAATGCTTTCAAATTCACCACGATATATGCGTACGCAAGATTGATTGAGATTAGCAACAGCGAGACTTTCAATTCGCGATAATTCATTGAACATTGGCGAGACAATTAATTAACTGATAATTAAACTGTTTCGACAGCATCGAGTGTAACGCGGCGGCAATCAATTATCTTTCTGAGTCGAAGGACACCTCCTTTTACTGGAGACACGAGTTGTGTCGAGCACTCGGCAGAAAATCAAGGTAAAAAATTGGGGAAGCGTTAATGCAACAACCTGTCGCAATTGGAGCCTTGTGGTCGCGATTTCCGCCTGATAATTTACAAGATGGCGAGAAAACGTCTCGAATACTTGTACTGCACCCCTGGCGAAAAATATTTGATCAAACAACTGGAGCATCTATTAATAGAATCGTTAAACGTGTCGTATACAAAAAAATGCATCGACGCTGAAGAAAGTCGGTCGACAATTACATATAATACGATTTTGATCGAATATGTTTCGCAAGGAATAGTACATAAATAAACTGATTTACGGCCGTGTCGACCAGATACAAGTAAAACGATATGCATGGAATGCAGACTTACCGGTGTCGATCTCTTGCGCCTGCGTCGGATCGGGCAGAGGATCATCATGTAGCCGCAAGTAAACCTCCACCGCGCATTTCGCTGCCTTGAAGTAGAACGGATGGGCCCGCAACACATCTTCTAACCTCAGGAGGCCGACGTAGGACCGCAGGGTCATTTTTCTCATGCAGTACGTGTGGAAGTCGAACTGATCCTCTATGATCTCCGAAAAGTGCTGAAAACCAACAGAAGCTATAAGAGACTATTCACCCTGGAATAACATGGCAAAGGATTAACGCGTTCAACTAATGGTTGCCCATTGATCAACTCACCCTATCAACCTCGTGGCACTTTTTCAAAGCCTCCCCATATTTCCCGAGGCGTTTATAAGCGATAGCCGCTTCCGTCTGTATCCACATGCACTGCATTTCGTTCAGATTCTCCATGGCTAGGACACCTTCCCTGGTGAACTTGCCACACGTCTCCTCTGCCTCTTTGATGAGATTCGCGCGTAACATGTACTTGGCACATTTCGAATTAATATAACGATCTGCGGTGTCTAAGCCTTGCGCTTCGTCTAACCATTTGTAAGCTTCTTGAACGTTGCCGGCATGCTGCGGAATCACAAACGAATACGTTAATAAACGCTGCTTGACAGAGATTATTTTAGGGTTAATAGTTTTTGACACTAGGTTCACGGACGCAGGTACGCCAATGTTTATGACGAAACTAAGCCTGTACTATAACATCGAGTCGGACTCGTGACGAAGATATCGAACAGAATCTATTACATATGTGTATTATTAACCCCTTAGCTTACAATGACGCCTCAGAGGACCAAACATGAATAAGACGCCTCAGAGGCGTCACAAGGTTATCGGACCAAACACGAATAAGACACCTCAGAGTCGTCGTAAGTCTACCGGGCGAAACATAAACAAGACATTATGTCCCTGCGCGCGACCGACCTTGGTGTCGCTTTTGGCCTGCACAGTTGGAAATTTTATCGTAAGGGAAGGGGTTAATATCCTATAAATCGAATCAAAATTTTACTTTGTCATTGTCAATACAAAAACATTGGAAAACGAATAGACATACAATAAATACAAATAATAACTGTTGATAAAGACTGACCTTAAAAATGCGACCTTTGGTAACAAAAAGTTCTATAAGTGTAGGAGTATGTTGTATGGCAGCATTGATTTCGTTCAGTGCTTTCTCTGTTTGTCCGAGATGATCGTAATGTTGTGCTAAATAGTAGTATGTCCAGAGCAACGCCGAGGCCGGCTCTCGCGGATTATCTTTCTCTTGATCGCTGAAATGCTCGTGAGCCTTCAACGCTTCCTTGTATTGCAGTACCAAGGACTGTATAATATCGACTTTCTGCTGATCGGTGTACAAGGAACGTAGATTTACGAACAGAGGCGGCACGCCTTTATGAAGACCTACGGTATGAATACGATAAATAAATGACCGTGGACATTGCACCCGGTGAACGTTGACGCCTTATGTAAGTATCACGAGTATCAATACCTCTGCGTAAGTACCGATCGACTAATATTTTGAATTCATCCCCCGAAGCATAAGATAATTGTAAACGGCGTGGCGCCAAGGCTCGAGGAAACAGTGTTTCGTATATTTCAAGCATGCCTAACGTATCTTCTGGTGTAGTGTGTCTTTCAGCCTCGGCTAGCCTAGCATAATACGTCGTATTCTCGGGATTTATTTTTAAAAGTTCCTCGTAAATCTCAGCTGCCTCGGCGTATTGTTTCAATTGTAATCTTAATTTACCTGAGGACAGAAATATCATTTAGTATCATAAAAAGATATTTTGAACGATTCGTGACCAAGATCAGACTCACCGTATGTTTCCTTCACGGTAACTTTATCACAAATTTGATCACTGTATTTATCAAGATGTTTCAGTGCCTGTTCGCACTCTCCTGACTCTTGGATGACCATATTTTGGTATAACAACAATTCACTGTGTTCGTAATCATAACAAATCTGCACATTTGATGAATATCCCTATTATACACTATCATAAATAACATGTATGTACCTTTGACTTATAGTCCTAATCTAGTTAGATTTCGAAAACGGCATGCTGTACAGTTGAGTTAGTCTCTCTAAACGCGTGGAACGAACTATTTCATTTTGAAATACATACCATTGGGAAATTTCGAAAAGTGTCTAAAATCTTTAAAGCCATTTCGTAGTCCTTTAGCAAGTGATACGAAATAGCAAAACCAATCCATGACGCACGTTGCGTGGGACGTAACATAAGTAACTGATTTCTTGTATCCTGAAATGAATGTTGTCCATTGATATTTAACAAGCATCGCTGGTATGCAATATTTACCAGGATTGTTAGATATGTGAAATAAAATAAGAAGAAAACACTGTGCTAGGTATTTACTCGATAGCCCTCCAGATCCCTCATTTGAATTTGAAGCAACGACAAATCCCTGAGGATCTGTATGTTATCCTTATCCCATTTGAGCGCATTTCTGTAGCACTTTATGGCCTCGTCATATTTCTTGTCCGAACGCTGCAGCAGCCCGTAAACGTGCCAACAAACGTGCGACTGTAAGTCGTTCCTAAGACCGCGTCGTACATGATCGTATGCTTCTTCCTTGCGACCTAAGCAGTTCAGAGTGAGACCTTTCATTGCCAAGGTCTCTCCATGTTCGTTAAATTTGGGGTTCGACAGGATTTGCTTAGCAAACTTTAACCCATTCTTATACTGTTTGTGTTCGTAACACCTCTGCAAGAAACACAATTACGTTTCTGAGGAGCATGAAATAGTTTTCGTGGATTAAGTGCTGTGTGGCCGTGCGAACTGGCACAGTCGAGCGTCGGGTCCGACGTGCGTCGTTTCGCAATTGAATTCGCGGCAACCGCGGTTATCGTGGAATTCACGGTTGCCAGTGAGTTTTTCCCAGTTTTTCCCGAAGAGTGCTTCATCATTAGAGCATGATGAATACTCCTATTAGCCGGAGAGTGGGGTCCAAAACAGAGTAGTTTGATTGCACGTTACTCACCAGAATTCGCTTAAACAAGGCATTTTCTTTGGGTGGCAAGGGATTGCTGGAGGGCATTTTTGTATAAATACAAAAATAGAGGGCCTTTTCCACCCGGTAAACTTAATTTTCACCACAAAACCTCGTGGCCACAAACGAAGAACTCAATCCTCGATCACGTGATCATCTGCGACAATGCTGTTCCGCCGGAAGTTCTAAATCCACGGTGCCCGCAAACTTTGATATACGTCCTCGGCGTTTCGCGAATTTATTCAGCACAGTGAATAGATTATTCGCGATCGCGACAGTTTATATTGCGCTCTCCGCGACGCGTTCGATGATTTTACTTTTTTCGCATATGCACGAAGCACGCATTTATAAGGAATGATAGCCAACAAAACAGAAAGGCGGTTTCTATGAAACGGCGAGTGGGCTGCGTGAAATAACAGTTCGAGAAATTGATAATTATTGAAACATTGATATGAAAATTGTCCTTCGAGTTCGTTTTTTATGAATATTACAAAGCGATATTCAACGTTTGGATTATGTGATTGGGGCTTGGAATATCACAAACTAAAGAAATAATAAGAGTGCCCGTGGACACGGTTTTATCAGTATTATCAACAACTAGCGTTTCGACGCAAAAGAGATGCGCGGTCGTAGGAACATGAGTAGGGGATTAGCCAATGAACGATTAGCCAGGTTCCTTCTTATTTGGCACCAACTATCAGAGTCACCAGATCAAGACTTGTTTTCCCACTCTAATTTCCCCTTCTTCCCCGCTATTCCCCACGCTTCTGTCACAGCTCGGTCACGTGACACGTTTCGTCTCTGTTGTGCATATTCCAGTACTGGCAGAGAGAGGGTAACTTTTTCCCCTCAATTCGTGCATCTTCCCCTTTCCCGGCGACATTGCCAACTACATATAGGTAACAATTTGCGTAACCACATGGACCTCCGGTTTACGAGTTTAAAAATGAATGCGATTATTATTTAAAAATGTGTAACATAACAGTGTAAATAATTCATAAAGTGCACTCGTTAAATAATCGAGAATATCTGCTTCAATGTTACAAGGATAAGATTTTTATTCATTTTTATACGTACGTAAGAGGTTATATGTAAACAAACCGCGATGCATTTAATAGATCGTTTTATGTATACAATTTATTTCAGGTGTCGCGTGTAAATGCAGTAAATTATTTACATTCGAATAGAATATAATTTTTGTACCAGTATGTCGACAATATGCAAGAGATTGTGTTCTTCCATTTTACACGAACATTTTGGACCAATTGTTCAAACTGTAGGTGATGATTTAATGAAACATGGTACGAAACCAATAAATTTAATTCGTTACACAACTCATCTACCTTTAATGAAGGTAAAAGTATACAAATCATAACCTATTTCACAGAAAATTAACCACAGTAATAATACATGCACATCTCATTTCTATTGTTGCTTATACTACATATAAACATGGAGAAAACAGCTATCTATTATTATGATATTATTACGAGGTGTCTTCTTGCGAAATATATAAACTTTGAAATAACTATTAATAAAACTGTTGTTCAACAATGCTCTTTCCAGATAAAAGAAGCGTTATGTGTGTTAATTAAACACGATATAGTTATACCTCGACAAAGTGAAAGAGGAATGGAGTATACGTTAAATTATGAAAGGATCATAATGATCCTTAGGTACTCAAGGTAACAATGTCTCCATGCTTACATTAAAACTATCTTGCAAAATAATGGTTTTACACATCGGCTATTTTACTGTCAATAGGTATATGTTTTTTGTGAAAACAGTGTGCGAAGATATAGCAGAAATGATATTAGAAGAAGTATTAAAAGCTGGCTATATTACTGCTTCTGATGTCATTGTGAAAACGTATAAAAGGATCGAACAATCACCTTGTATGTAAGCTTGACTTTCTAATGAAAATACCACTATAAATAAACATAGGAAGCTTCTTTATCAAGTATACTTATGTAACAATTAACTTTCAGCCGATTTACGACCGTCAATTCCAGAACTGAAAGAGAAATTCGAACTGCTAGTAAAAAATCAGTTTCTCTTACGCAGTTTGTATTCAGAACTATCTGAAGAAGCAGCCGTTGAGAAACCAGATTTCAGTTTACCAGATCTTAAGTTTCCTGCAATTAATAAAAAAATTAAAGGAGAGAAAGCGGATGCTGGGGACAATAAAATTTATTGGAAAGTGAATTTCGATCGTTTCACCCAGGACCTTAGGTAAGATTAACAAGAATTTCAATAAGTATAAGACATGTAAGGAACCTGCAATATAATCTATAGGGATCAAATTATTATATCAGCTATGCGCAACAGACTGGATGAGAATGCAGCAGAATTGATGAGGCAACTGCTTTTCCTTATGTACTTGCGGACAGCTTCGTGGGCAGACACGTCCAACCCGATACCTCTTATTGAGATTAAAGATGCGGTCAAAAAGATTAATTACCCGGTACTTTCTCAGCACCTTGACCAATACTTGCGTCTCATTGGTAAGAACTACAAGCGTAAACAGTAGGGATGTGCGACAACCTGAAAATGTCGAGTAGATAATTTTATTCTATTCTCGCACACCTCCAGTGAACAATTTGAAATTACAAAATTAACTTTGATTCTTAAAGTCTCTTTCTTTTGTACTATACATGATCAGTGATTCTCTTCAGCATCGAAGTTGTTCACTTTCGGTGCAAATGTTATACTCAGGCTCAGTACAGGACGTTAAATTGTGCTATGATAAGTATTTTATTTTAGAGAAAGACACTAGTCAATTTCTGAAACGAGTTGGTGATTCAGGAGGAGGCCAATACAGCGTTAACATGAAGGAAGCTTTCCATCAGTTGGCATGGGCCACGTTAGAGAATATTGTGATGGAGAGATTCGGTTCAAAGGCAGCTAGAATTTTTAGGTATGTTACACTTAATACCAGGCTGTAGTTGTTCATGCAGATTCTCATTTTCGTGAATTAATTTAATGCATGTACCATAAGTGTAGAAAGATCAGCAGTGTATTTACTATGTTTGTTATTGTGAAATTTTCATTAATTAGATTCATTATAATCTAATAAAGTTAAAATTGCAAAATCATTAGAGTCAATAATAGAAACTGAAATTTCTAGATACATTATGGATCTTGTTATAGATACATTGAATATTTCATGTACCACAGGTTAGTCCGTGACAGGAAATACATCGAGCAAGAACAAATCCAACAACTAGCCATGATTCCAGCGAAAGAGGCTAAACATTTAACATACACATTGCTACAAGAGAACTACCTGCAGATGCAGGAAATTAAAAAAGCCGGTGTATCGGCCGCACCAATGAAAACGTTCTTCTTGTTCCACATTGATCTGAATCTAGTTGTTCGTATGGTGGTGGAACATTGTTACCATGCACTGTACAATACTATGCACAGACGGGAGTACGAGGTAACCAGTAATAAGCGAATGATAGATAAACAGTTACGGATGCAGACCTTAACAAGCAATCTAAAAGAGCATGGCGCCACTGAAGAACAACTGGCGGAGGTACTTATTCCGTTTCAATTACACTGTGATCAGGGGGTTATATACATAATTATGCTACGTTAGTTCCGTTGTGATTGTATGCTGATTAGTATACACGTAGGAACAATAAAAGCAGAACTAAGTTTGTGAATTTTTAGCAATTAATGAGATGACAGTTTGATAAAAAGGATAGCACCTTCGCATAAACATTTAAAAAATTGATCGTTTCACCTAAATAGATATAATGTAACCACATAAATTGTGGATATTCATGAGAGAAATGAAATTAATTTCTGTTTAACTTCCATTTTTATAAATGATACCACGGACATTTAATTTTAATTGTTCACTGTGTAATGATATACTATTTTGGAATTTCACTAGATTGCCGAATTAATGACACCGTCGGAGAAGCAACAATTGGAAAAGGTTCAAAGCACGATAAAGAAACTGGGCGTGACCGAGTTGCAAATCGACGACACGCTCTTTCTACTGACAATGTATTTGCGTTATCACTGAATAAACAGGCACGATAGTCTATGGGAGAGAATTTTTACGAAAGAATGGAGGCGTGAGGTTTCATTCATTTATATAGTTATTTATTTATGTATAATAATGGTTACGCTTGTAAAATACAAACAACAAAGAATACCTAACTCTCAAATTATTATAATAAATATAATCATATATCTATGTTTATAATAGTGCTGCTCTTCTATGTGATACAGTGCATTTGATGTCGCTATCTATCAGGGAAAATGATCTTGGGAGTGCACGCGCACACCGCCGAAGAAGACGTTCGCGTTTGTCGATGGTATCATCCGTATTAATTACTACAATCATATATTTTGATGTATGCGGTATGAACAATGGGAAGGGCTTGTGTTAGTGATGGATTAGAAAGAAACAATCGTTAGAGTTATGAATCACAGCCAGCTTAAGGTGCCTTATGGATCAGTGAAATAAGTCGAACACTGCGAAAATGCTATCGGGGGGAAGGGGTTCACCTAGAGAACGTATAATTCCCACAGAATGATCGGTTAATATCATGATGTCCGCGGTGTGCCGCCTGTGCCAATGATACGCGATCTACTACCAAGTATGATTTTCCCTTTGTTCCTATTATATGCTTGTTTTACGCTCGTCTTAGCACTACCGGAAACAGACTCCCGTTCGAGTATGCTCGTCGATCGTGGAAATTGAAAAGCGGATAGCCGTGGTACAGTGACAGTCTCACCGATCTTAAATATACAACATTTTGATTGTACGCTATCGACACCGATTAATTAACGCACGCGCTGGCTGACGGTAGTGATGAGACGATCGCGAGAATGTAATCGCATTCAAACATGCATTTTGACTGATTTCTATACTTTCTCTCTCTCTCTCTCTCTCTCTCGATCGGAATCATACATACACACGCATACGCTTGATATCTCTTTCTCGATTATCCTTTTGTTCTTCCCTCATGTTCACCGTTTAATGGATAAACTATGTACACGGCACGTACATACAAGTTTCTTCTAGAAATAACGTTGTATACCTAAAACTAAGATTGAATTTCGGTAAAGCGTTACTTTTATTATACTTTTTTTTTGTTCATACCATTAACAACAACGTACATGTAAATGAAGTGAATTCTTGGAATATTGAGATTGGATGTTAGTGTTCACCATTCTTCTTTTTTTTTTTTGCTTGTTACGTTAGATATACTATTAATATTAGTTTATGTAGTCGTTTTACAATTTACTATTCGTACAGTTCGCATTCGCGCTGGTTTTGCGTTTGCTCAAGAGCCGATATCGAATATACACAGGCGAAGAAGTGCGTCGAGATGATCACCGAAAACGATTTGTCTCTACGAGAACGAAAGAATGAAGAAAATGGGGGGGAAACGAATCGAAGAGAACGAAGGGATTGGAGAAAGAATACAGAGGAAAACGAAATAAGGACAGAAGGTAACTCGCGCTAGAATTTCGCGGAAAGGGAAATCGATCTTCGAACGATCTTCAGGAGATCGCCGGATCGCGATCCGTGGAATGCAGAACTGAGATTACATTCTAAAGCAAACACCGCGGTGAGCAAATTTCGAGAGAATTGCACGAGGAAGACACAGGCCGAGTCTACGCACGCGATTCCGAATTTTTTCCCGTCGAATTGGTGGTCACGGAGATATGGCACAATTGCAAACAATGCGGTTCTCGGTCGAGGACATTAAGAGTTCAAGAAAGGATCAGTTTAATAAGACACTGCATAATAAGTAGCAGTTAAAGTTTCTTTCATTTATCTTTTGTTATTTGGGGGATAGTTTTGGAAACGTTCCTTCAATTACTTTACCTACTGGAAGCACAAAATAACATTCTTGATGATTAAACTGCTTGTAAAAGAAGCCTAGAGAACTCTTTAAAATAAAGTTAGGAGACAATTTTATCAGATGATCGTGCTTCATGCCTCTGATTTTTCTTTTCTAAAAAGAAACGTTTTTGTTAACACTTTACCTACTAGAAGGACCAAGATAACGTTTTTAATGATTCAAGTTTTTGTAAAAGAAGCTTAGAGGAGCTCTTTTAAATAACAGATCACTTTGCCCAAAATGTCCTCCAACACCAGTAACAGAAATGATTATTCAAAGATTGATAAAAAACTAAAAATTCTACAATGTTTATATTTTTATTGCTTCTTTAAACTGTGCCGATGACTTTGTATTTTTCGAACGAAATTGTTAAGTTTTTAATTTTTTTTTCTCTTAACGACTACTAAAACCCCAATAGGTAAAGTGTTACAGTGAATTAATTTTCTTTCCTGAACGAATCTAATTGTTTTTCGCTGCCTCAAGTTGACCTAACAGGACGATAATGAGACGTATAAGTGGATCCTTGTTTGGACTCTGTACTAATTAGTAGATCGTTACAGTTTCGCTGGTGGACCGAATACGACTGCGTCACGAATCGAACAGTTTGCAAAGAAGAAGGAAAAAGTTGCTGATGGAATATTCGAGAGGATACAGTATAGTTTCCGGTGTAGGTATGTGTTTCTGGTTTCCGGGGAGGCGGTTTCGAACACAATGCGATAGAAAGTGTCCGATTGCGTGAGCGACACGAAATGACGCGGAAATTTGAGTATTCGAGCGCGCAAACGATCAACGTACTTCGTCGTCATCGTCATCGTCATCGTCATCGTCGTCGTCGGTCGTCGGTCGTCTGAACTGGCACGTACAACCTCTATTGCTATCAATAATAAGGATTAAAAAAAAAGAAAGAAATGAGAAGTCGAAGAAACAGAAAGAAAGAAAAGAGAGAAAAATAGTCGTAAGAATAGCGATAATAATAGTTACTAAAAAATAAAACGGATGACAGTTAATAATAAAAGTTTAAAGGATAATCGATAGACGATAATAATGACCATGAAAAATAAGAAAATTATGCAAATCGCAATTTGTAACATCGGTTAAACCTACGGTGTCCTCGTCTCTCGGGAGGGGGGATATAATTACATCGTATTAATGTCGCTACGCGGATACATCACAATATAGTTACACTGTACATTTAATTAGTATCGACACGTGTTTCTTTTTTCTCTCTCTCTCTCTCTCTCTCTCTCTCTCTCTCTCTCCTTGCATCGGGCCGTTCTGATCGACGAGCTTCACCGCCGACACAATTGTACAAATCCATGTATATACATAAAATAAATTATTATATCAACATTAAGCTATTATCGTGTCCGCCGCTAGTCGTGGTTTGAACCGAACCGGCCCGAAGACACACGCGGGCGCAGATGCATCGAGGATACTGGCTCTCTTTATAAAATTATATTAGGTACCTTGTATAGAATTGCACTGATTACAATATATATAAATAACAAAAAACGAAACGGTGAAAAAAGGAGAGACGCAAAAGTTATACCGTGTTCTCTATTCACGTCGAGCCAACTTCCGCCGCGACCCGGAACCGGATGGCCTTGCTCACTCTCTCGCATTCTCTCTCTCTCTCTCTCTCTCTCTCTCTCTCTCTGTTTCTCTTTTTCTCTTTTTCTCTCTTGATTTGCACCCGGAGCCGCCACCGGCCCACGAAAACGCTATTTGGCACATAAATATTATCACATCGAGCTCCCAATCTTTGCCGTTCGATTACACACACGTTCCCTCGATATCGCGAGACACTATGCGCGTCGTCACCGCGGTATAGTAATCGCGGTGCTCGCCCCTTGTTTTCCCCTAGCACCGAGCTCACATGGCGACCATGTTCACCGAATAAGTCATCCCCCAGACTCGACGAAACGGGATGAGAAAACGCAACAGTTTGCCCGGACGTCCGACAGAAAAAACAAAACAAAACGGCAACGTCTCGTTCGAATTTCGATCGTGCCCGTTCAATAAATATAACGCTGATCCCCCGAAAATGTCCAACAGAAAATTCTCCCCTCTAAGCAACATTGTACTAAAAATCGACGTCGCGCGTGCCCCTATTCCCGCGCTCCCCTAAACCTATTCAAACGGTTAATCGATTAACCGACCTTCGCAATGGCTTCTCGTTGTCCTCTGTTGTTCTCTTTTCTTGATTCACTCAATCATGCGAGCTCCATTGGTCGCCCGAAAACCTTCATCCAGCGACCAATCGATACCCGCGTCGACCCGCTCGTTACGATTAGGGTGAATAAATTAACGACGAAAATACTATAAGTACTATCGAGTGATTTTTCGATTCCTCTCGCTGTCTGGCCCCTCCCCCGCCCTCCATTTTGGTGCGTATACAGTGGATAGCGTGACAATACGGAAAAAATACGGTCCGGAGCAGGTGTGGACGAGAGTTTGTCTCTCCCGGAGCGTCTTGGATCGCCCCAAGGGGCTATGGATCGATCGGGAGGGCGTGGCAGTAGCACGCCCCGCCTACTACGCGCGGAGTGGGCGTGGTCTCGCCGTTCACAACGGCTCCGAGGCCAGCACAACGCCCCCTGGGGCCATCCGCGGCCACCCCCGCTCCAAACATTGCCCTTGTTCACCATGGGAAACGCGCGGAAACGCCAACGATCAGCTTCTTCTCTTTTCTCGCAGACGCGCTGCGCGCGCGCACACACACACGCACACACACACACGCACTAGAAGGAATAGGAACAAGACGTTTTTTTTTGTTTTTGGCCGCGCACCGTACCCCGCACATACATGTACATACAGTAACGAATACATATACATACGTGTCACGATCTCACGGATCATCGGTGTGCTTTCAGGCGGCTTCGATCAGGTCGAGTCCGGCGCGCTCACACGTGACACACATGGCAGTCTTACGAGAAATCAGGTATGTGTACATGTATATATATGTATATACGTGTATATATATATACGTGTGTGTGTGTATATATATATTTTTTGTATTCATTTATTTTATTTATTTCTATTATAATCCTAGGCTCGCGCTCGGTTCAACACCGTGTAGCCGACCACCGGACACACCGGGTTCGTATCTAGAAAAAAGAAAGTACCTATCAGACCATGTCGTTCGCGGATTCCACCGCGTTCACTCTTTTTGATTACACAGAAGAACAGAAGCACCGCGTGTCGCCTGTTGGACCAACACTTTTGCGACGACCCTCCCCCTTCACGGCGGGTAGCTAGCACGGGAGGTCGCGTCGGGATCACACTGTGTACCTTCGGAGTCTCTTGACCATCTTGACCGATCATTGTCCCAACAGGTGGCGCCCCGAGGATATTCTCTCGACGATCCCCGGAGAGCGGGTCGCGCCGGTTAGGCGACACCGGGTCCAGGAAGCAGTGCTCCGGGTCGTACGATGGCACAGAAATAAATCGTTATATCACAACCTCTCGAGCGAGGCTTCGGAAACGCTCGGTCACTCTTCGAGACGAACGTTCCTCCCGGCGACTGGGTATTGCGGGTACGGCTCGGGTACCTGGTCGATTCTCTGGATTCGGAGGACCCGGCTGTTACCAGAACAACTCGTGGCCGAGTCTCGAGGCGGATGATGAGGACGATGATGCTCCGGGCGGCCATGCTGGCTGACCCGGAGCCGCGGTTCAATCCTCGTCGTGGTGCCGCGGACTGGCGTCGTACCCGCCGATCGACCCGGAGTTCTCCGGCGAGAAGTTCATCATGTCCGACGGCGACAGGCTGTCCTGCGGGTAATAGAACGACGGGTGATCCGAGCTCGGACCCGCTGCCCCGCCGTTCAACATCGTCGCCGGCGGTGAGACCGAGGGTCGGCCCGACGGACCCGCTCCCGTACCCGGATGGTGTTGCGAGCTCATGTCCGAGCCCACCGGCGAAAGGAAACCCATCTCCGGGCCGCTGTCCCGACACCAGAGCTGCCTCATTTCCTGCCGTCTCTGCCGCATCAGCGACTTGTACTCGGAGATCCGCATCTTCTTCCCGTCCACGATGCAGGTGCGTTTCGGCCGCGGCCGGTACCTGTAGTCCGGGTGCTTCTCCATGTGCAACTTTGATAGTCGCGATTGCTCCTCGTAGTATGGCTGTTTCTCGGAATTCGACATCGCTTTCCACCGGGCACCTGTAATACGAATAGAGGATTGAGTGACAGTGTGGGAAGCGGTGGGGAGCTTAATCGTTGATGCTGCCGATTCCGCGACGGTCACGACGGCGTTGCACTGCCCGCCAGGAACCCGCTTTTCGTTGCCGAAAATCTAGTTTTGCAAGATTAACCCGCATTCACAACAATGAACATTGAGTTTCGATACTACGGGTAGAAATAGACCCGGGCAACGCTGTCGAGGAATTGAACAGAGAACAAAAAAGTTGCAGCAGTTTTTGGAAACGAACGACAACATAAGTTGCACCAGTTACCAACGCAGACACGCTATGCGATTATAGGTTGCCTCGAAACGGGTGGTAAGGTTGAAAGGATTTGAATTTACAGAGAGAAATAAGGGGAAAGTTTGGAACAAAATTTGTTCAATAATTTCTCTATCTGTGTAGAGAAATTCAACTACTTCGTTCGCGTAAGATACTATTTTAAATTCAAATTATTTTTCCGTCAAAAATCATAGCCTTGTGCTACCCTTAAGTGGCAAAGTGTTACTCAGAAGAATCATATTAGGACCATTCTAAAATGTTGTATAAATTTCCTCAGATATCTTGGACAATTTATTAAGAAGTTCAAGAAGCTGGATATTGAAATTGTGTTGGTTTCGAGTGACTTCTACAAGTTAGGGGTTAACAATGACGATTGCTTTGTAATTATAGAACATTAAGAACGAAGATTACTCTCGAATGATGAATGCGACATCGTGAATGCTCACCGAGTATTTTGGATATGTTCGAGTTATGCATATCCGGGCAAGCCTTCAGTATTTTTCTCCGCTCGTCCTTGGCCCACACCATGAACGCGTTCATAGGCCGCTTGATATGTGGCTTGTTCTCGCTCTCCCTTTTCTGCTGTCTCACCATTTTCGCTAAACACAGAGAGAAGAGGAAGAAACGTTAGCTCATATAGATCGCAGACAGTTCGCCGTGAGAAGGCCGGCGCTCGGGGAACAAAAGCGGTAACGTCAGCCCGACGGAGACGCGACGGATCGTCACCAGACATGCTTACCTTTTTCCGTTATGTCTTCCGGTACCTTGTAACCCGGCTCCCGCCACACTGTAATTTCAGAATATCGTGGTTCGTTAGAAATTACGCTGCGGCTGACGAACACGTTCGTGTCGGAACTGGAGTGTATGCTTGTAGGGTGCGCCAAAATAACGAAGTTCAAGTCAATTCAACCCTCGCGGCCTTGTTCTTCGTGTTTTAATCTATGCTCCACTAGAACCGCATTTTCTCTAGTCAATCGCGTGTCGATTTATAAAATTTTTACTCTACATAGAGATCCGCTGTGCAATTAAATGTCTTAGAGAGGTTTTGGAGGCCGGAAAGTATGCTTAAATGTCATGAAAATTTTTGGCAACAATAAAGCAATCTTTTAGAATAGGAAAAAATATGTCGAAATGGCTGCTTTGGAAATTGCTAGATAATTCTCTTTTTTGCGTTTCAGCCTGCCCAATCCTGTAAGTGTTCACAACGTCAAACCGTCGAAAATTTGCGACTGCTATTGAGTCTTCGTCGATGCTCTTGAATAATAATAATTGGTGAGTTAAATCATGGATGGTGGGGATGGCAAAATTAGATTATAGACGTATGACTTTGTGATTTCAGCGCACCCTGTAACGGACACGGACAGCTCTAAGTAGCGAGAGAGAGAGAGAGAGAGAGAGAGAGAGAGAGAGAGAGAGAGAGAGAGAGAGAGAGAGAGAGAGAGAGAGAGATCTATCCGAAACGCCTGCGGACGGTAATGGGGTGAGGAAGAAAGGGGGACTGAAGAAATTATCGGGGAACGATCGGAACGCGGCGCGTATTAAATGGAAGATCGCTCGTTAAGAATTTATATAGAGAACTGGTTACGGCGGACGGGTGAAGAAACGCGGCTCGTTCGGGTTTACAGTTAACTCGAAGGCGACTCGAACGGCCAAGCCACCGATCAGGGACAATAAGAGAAGATAGAGAGGGAGAGAGGGAGAGAGAGAGAGATGGTAACAACAGGAGAAAATAATGTATTTACTGTGAGGCGTCGGGAGATAGTCCTGTCCTAGCTCGTCCTGCGGAACCTCCTCCCGGGAACCAGAATGTTTGATCGGTCGTTGAGTTTGAGGTGACGGCGGCATCGCACCTGCGCTCGGTGGCAGACCATAAATCCCGTGCATCGCGAAATGTTTCTCGACAGCGGCGACCGCCGCTGCAGCCACGGATCCACCTGGTCCACCGGACTCGTCTTTGGCCATCACCTTGCCCACTGAAATTGCAAATACACGTCCACTGTAAAATAGGAACGCGCCTGGCGAACTAGGTTGACCTGTCCGGCGCGAATGAGCATTTCACAATTAACTGGTACAGTGTTTACTCGATTTATGTCCAAAACACGGGTCTAGACATATATCGGCTAGGAGATACTATTCTTTCGTCCACGCGACCTTATACTCCTAGAAGTCCCCCGAGCTTCTTGGCAGTGGGGATAGTTCTGGGACTTTTAGCGGCTAGGCATTTGGGACATGTATAGAGTAAACATTGTAAAACAAAAGCTGTAGGTAATACAAATGCACGGTTAAATTTACACGAGTCAACTCTACGTTTCACCCATCTATATCTTTCCTTTCGGCGAAAGAACCTTTTACAACAAAGAATTTTTTAGCGACGGAGGGCCTTCGGTGAAACTCGTGGAGAAACATTGTACGACTAAAATCTTCTCCAGTCAGTTCTTTGGAAGCTGGACCAACTTGTGCCTAACAGATTAAATTCCATTCATGTAAATGATAGGTACTTCATATTGTAAGTGTCGGTTGATTTTACAAAGTTTAGGAGGTTCTTCAGGGAAAAGAGTAAATAAGCACAACGTAAGACGTGAAGAATTTTTATTAAATGGAGCATCAAATTTAAGAGAGAAACTTTCAAAGCACGAGTCGTCGGTCCATCGCTCGAAATTTATGAAGATCCCCGAAGAGAAAGTAAACGGTAGAACGCAAACAAAGCACTTTTTATTGAAAGAAACATAAAATTCATGCGAGGACTCTTCTTTCCTTTGAAATTTATCAAAGCTTTCAGAGACGGTGCAAATAAGAAAATATAAACCAAGATGTATATATTAAGCAATAAAGAGTCTCTGCTGAGAGAAATATGAAATTCAAAGAAGATACCCTCATAAAAACGTTCACCAAATTACATGAAAACGTTGTATCCACGCAAGATTTTTTGAGAAAAGATTATCAGATAGAATTGCTCCTCGCAATTATCAGAGCAAAGTGTGCGGTTATCGCTAAACTGCTCGAAGATACTTGAAGATTTTCAAAATACTGTTTCGTTATTTTCGAGTTATTAAAATGTGTAGAAACAGGTAGATCCTGCAATCAAAGAAATCAAAGCAGATTTTGTTCAAAATTTTATTCAATCCATTTTTCCCATTACTCCTTAATCTCGCGTAAAAGGGCAATTTCGGCTAGCATAACCGCCACGTTACACGGGGTTTTCCAGTGTTTCAAATGCTAATTTTCCCGGGACAACCCTGGGAGCGGTAGCTGATCCATGGTGTGGAATACTAATGACTACAGTGATAAAGTTCTCTATGAAGAGGAGTGGGGGAGTGGAAGTGTAGAAAATAAATGAATAGGCGCTCGATCAGGATTAGAATCTCGATCGATCCATTACACGGGGAGAATTGATTTTTCCAGTGTCGCATAAAATGGCCGACCTCAAATTTCCCGGATCGCAATGGCTCGATAACGTTGGGGCACGATTTAACACCACTCGGGCCGATTAAACGTTACGGTTAATTAATTATCGGTCGAAATAGATAGCCCCGGCGTTTAGGTTCGACTGTTCGGTCGCTGAAATATCATTCCGATTCGTAGATTACGGTCGCGAACGGAACAGGCTGCGGGCCAACCGGTTGCGATCGAACCGTTCGGAGAAATTGTAATAATTTTAATAATCGAGGTCCGGCGATCGGTCGATCGAAAAAGAGAGAAAGAAAAAAAAAAGAAACGGAACATCGGCGGCCATTGAACGAGAGCAGAGAAGCATCGGTTGTCGTGACCTTTTCGGGCGACCAACCAACGCGCGCGCCGTTTAAGTTTGAACCGTCGAAAAATCCGATCAATAGGCCATAGAATGCACACGGGGACCGGATATCTGACACAAACGGTTAATTATCTTGGCGAACGCGTGCGTTTACCCGATTGTCCGCCGCGTTTTTTCCCTCCCCTCTCCTTCTTTCGCGTTACAGAGAGAAAACCTGTTCCCCCGACGTCGTGTCCGGCTCTCTTTTTGCCTGTCCGCTTGTAAGAGCACAATCAACGACGCGTAACGCGATTCCAAGATAAGGATCCGGTGTCCGCGGATCGTCGAAAAAACAGGTTCGCGGAAACCCTCCTCTGTGATACCCAGAGAGACTCGCATAATCAGTCGAAATTCAATTTCCGAAGGAAATTTGTACGTACGGACTTTTCTCGATATACGTCGCAAATATCTACCCGATAAAAGTCCTGGAACTATCCCCTCCACCGGCGGGGTATATCCCGTGAGTCCCAGAGCTCGAGTGGAGTATAAAGTATGAAAGAATAGTAATTTCTAGCCGATATATGTCCTTGGGTAGACCCGTGTTGTGGCAATACATCGAGAAAACACTGAATTCATTTCTTGTGATTTACGTCGCATCGCAACTGCAGTGGTTATTATGTAAAATAAGCAGAGAGGTAGGGAGTCTAAACCTAGCAGCCTATACAAGTCTCTAGGCTTCTATAAGGGATTCTTGAATCCCATAAGAGACTCAGGGCTCTCAAATATAGGGTAAAAGAAAGTTCTGCTCACTCAGAGAAGAAAAGGCACCAGAATGAGGGGCAGGTGCTATTTTAATCATCTCGCAATACAGGACAGGAACAATGACGCATGTAAACGGCAATGATTATTATGCAAACTAAGCATAAAGGTCGGGAGTCTAAAGCTAGTAGCCTATAAAAGTCTCCAGGCTTCTATAAGAAGCTCTGGAGCCCTATAAGAGACTCAGGGATCCCAAATATAGGGTAAAAGAAAGTTCTGCTCACTCAGAGAGGAAAAGGCACTAGAATGAGGGGGCAGGTGCTATTTTAATCATCTCGCAATAAAGGACAGGAACAATGACGCATGTAAACGGCAATGATTATTATGCAAAATAAGCATAAAGGTCGGGAGTCTAAAGCTAGTAGCCTATAAAAGTCTCCAGGCTTCTATAAGAAGCTCTGGAGCCCTATAAGAGACTCAGGGCTCCCAAATATAGGGTAAAAGAAAGTTCTGCTCACTCAGAGAGGAAAAGACGCTAGAATGAGGGGGCAGGTGCTATTTTAATCATCTCGCAATCAAGGACAGGAACAATGACGCATGTCAACTGCAATGGTTATTACGCAAAATAAGCATAAAGGTCGGGAGTCTAAAGCTAGCAGCCTATAAAAGTCTCCAGGCTCCTGTAAGGGGTTCTGGAGTCCCATAAGACACTTTTAGGGTACCCAAATATAGGCTAGAAGAAAGTTCTACTCACTCGGAGAGGAAAAGGTGCTAGGATGGGACAGCAGGTGCAATTTTAATCATCTCGGAATACAGAAACAATGACAGTACAGACCCTGCAGGCGTCAGAGACTCCTGGACAAGAGACTCTACGCTCCCAGTACAGTCTTAACAAAAATGCTACTCACTCGGAGAGGAAAGGGAGCTAAGATGGGGCGGCAGGCCAGCGTAGGGCAACGTCGCCAGGTAATTCCTCGGCATCGGCAGCCCCGGCGGAAACAGCTTCGGCGCGGTCGCAGCGAGCGGTTGCTCCTGCTGTCCGCTGCTTCCGGCTCCGGTCGAATGCGAGTCGCTTCCCGGCGAGGACGAGGACGCCGTGGCCCCCGAGGACGAGGACTTCGGCTTGGTGAGGTTCAGGGGCGCGTCTAGGTCCTGAAGAGGCGGCGCGGTGGGCGCGACCGCCGACGAGATTGGCGTCGGCGACGGCTCCTTCTCCATCTGCGTGGTCATCTGCGCCAGGTGCGCCGTCGCCCAGCTCGGGCCTTCCCGGTGGCTGCTGATCATCTGCAACAAACAGCATCAGTTCCGTGTCAGTATATTAGCTGCCCTCACCTCCGCGACCGTTATTTTCGAGCGCGGCCGTGAATTGCCCGCGCGCGACAAATTGCCGCGCGGCGGCGTCGGCGTGCGACATCGCGCTATCAAAACCTTGCCGCCTCGCCCCGGGCAGCTACAACGCCGATCATAGTTATTTTCGGGTGGCGCGCAGCCGCGAGTTTCAGCGAAATCCTCGCCAAAAGGGAACAAAATATTTTCTTCATTTTAAACGCCGGCACCTGTCCGTGCGGAAATTGTATGCTTCTATTACCGACGCGAAAGCACCGTGGAAGTACAGTGATTTCTCTATATATGTCGCCGAGGCGTAGAGGATAAACGTCGCGGAATTATCCCCACCACCGCGGGAAGGGCCGCGAGAGACCTCGGTCGCCGAGCAGTGTGAACATAACATGATAATGACGCTGACAAGATCCGTCTTGTTGACATATAGCGAGAGGTCACATTGTACACCACGAGCATAAATTTTCTCTCTGCTCTGAGAAATTAACACTAGAACTACCGAGTAATAAATACAACTGATGAATATTGCTTTGTAACAATAATGACAAGACTGCATCTATTCGAACCTAATACCATTTTTATTTTAAAATATACTTCTATGAAAAAGTTCATTAAAAAAATTCTGATGAAAACATTTTTATAATTTCAGTAATTGTGAAAGAAAAAATTAGGAGAACCAGTCATTTTGACTGGTTCGGTAGTTCTAGTGTTAACGAAGAAAGAATTATTGCAACTGTCAAGGAAATCTTGTGGCAGGGGACGAATGTTCCAAAAATTTTAGACCAACATCCCCGACAATTAAAAAAATCGTAGAAACGAGGTGGAGCAGCATGGATAGAATTGTATCGGTATGATGGGACAGTAACGGCGTCAGAGAAATCAGTATCGCGGTGATATCTACGTACGTTTGCGATCGAATTGATATGTTTGTTGGTGGTGGAGGTGGAGGTGGACGATGGCGGCGGCATAGGCGACTGCACGGCTCGTATGTGTTCGAGAAACGGCAGGAACATCAAGGACTGAGGCCCCGATATGCTCAGCTGGCTCTTTGTCATCTGAACCTGTAGCTCCTGAATGTTGTGCTGTATGATGTGCTCTTGCTGCCGCTTCAAGTGCTCCGTTTGCAGCCGTTGCATCTCGATCTGCTTCTGCGAGTCGACGGTCATGTGCGAGGGATAAGACTGCAAAGAGATACGCGTACATTGCAATTAGAGACACTGCGGATTGTCGTGTTTCTCGAGCACCAAGAAAACCAAGAACGTTTCCCGATGCATCCCGGAGCATTCTGAACGATCTCTGTCGGGACATAGCGATTCAGAAATGCTCCGTAACGTCAGAGAAACGCATCGCATTTTCTCATGCACACAGAACATTTTATAACAGCGAAGTTGTCCCGCAGAATCTGATGAAATTCTCCGGACGTCTTCGGATTAGGTCCTCGTAATTGCCACAGAAGTTTCAGAATAATAGTTGAAACGATAGTCGTGATATATGTATTTTTGTTGCATCTCTAACGAAGGATATTCGTGTAGTAATAAAATAATTTTTATACATATTTTCTTTAGTGTAAATATTTACGATAGCAGACGAGAATCTTCTGGGATCTGAAGATAAAGTCTTCAAGTACTACTACAATTTTTTTACTGTATTCCTTGTCATTGTTCATCAGATGTCACACAAGTCTTGTGATCCTCTTTTTGTTGATTGACATCCTTGAAAAGCCTCGCAAAATTTAAGTAACATCCAACGAACAAGCTAGTGAATAGTTACTTTAAGGAAAATATTTTCAAAAATCATTTCCTTGCGTTTTTAACTGGGAAATGTTAATGTTTCTATAACTATGACTTCGTGAGAAAAATCTTACGGTTATTTGCTTGGACCCATTTTCGAAAGCTTCTACTTTATCCCTACATTGAACTTTTCCGAACATCTTTGAACACTAAAAGACAGGGTGGAAGAAATTCTGCGCATATAATCATATTGCAACATTGTGTTGCTTATTCATCTTCCAGGTTCTTTAAGCGTGAAAAATGAAGACTGTCACGCGTTACAATTTCTTTACAAATGGCGCTCGTGCAAAGACCTGGCTTTGTAGCTGGAACGATCATGCGGCGTAATTACGATGTAAAAATCCGTGTATTTACATTTAAAATATAACTTTTTTCCCGGTTCGGACACCACCGGCGCGTCGTTTCTATTCGAATGGAATTTCTGTCGCCGAAGCCAGGTTCGAGAATAAATTAGAATTAATGAACCCGCAGATGACGGCGTTTAATGGAATTTAATGGAGCTTCCTGCTGGCGCGAGGTCACTAAACATGCTCCTTAATTTTTGCTGAAATTATTTACCATGAAATATATACGTATATACACATGTATGTACAACAGACGCGCGCGTAGATGTGTATCGCATCGCGGGATAGATCTCATCCGTGCTAAACGGTCGCATTCGCGCGACTCGTTGCGATAATTATTTACTTTTCACCAGAAGATTACGCTAAAAAGTTGGCTTTTACGAGTCGCGGCCCCTAGCCGTGTTTCCCCCCTCCCCACGGGCAGAACCAGTTTTGAATTATAGTCCACCAAGAAAGTGTAATAAAAGGCGAATGAGCGACGAGATTAACTTTAATTGCCGGTTTTAACGCGTCGGACGGAAGTGACCGCGGCCGGGAAAGTGAGAGATACAAAAACGACTGTTATTGCTATAAAGTGATAACGACGGGCTGAAAGAACTCCAGCCTCTAATCACTCGCGCAATAATTATAGCGCCTGCTAGTCGATACTCCGGCGATACCATCGCTAGCGTGCTTTAGAGCTATCAGTTGAACGCACTCCGCGATTAGTCAACGGAGGCAGCTCTTTCCGATGGAATCCTCGTTCTTAGGGTTGTTACTATAGTTTCTGCAACGCCGGCAACACAGACAGACGCGTGCTATAGCAGTGTACCGGTATATGCAAAAATTTCAAGACCGAAATGTCCTTTCTCGATATACAGTGATTTCTCTATATATGTCGCTAAGGCCTGCATGATAAACGTCGCGGAATTATTCCCACTACCGAGGGGCATATCCCATGAGGGGCCACAAATCGAGGCCACTAGAGCTTCGCTGTCCTTTAAGAATAATATCTTCTAGCCGATATATGTTCCCGGGACATACAGTGGCGTGCAAAAGTTCCCGGCCAGATGGTTTTTGCTATTTTTCTTCCAAAAAAAGGCGTTAAGAAATTTTGATTAGAATCATATATAAGGGCATGTTACGTGAAAAAATACTATAGAAAAAATCAATGCTGCTGATTCTTCATACATGTTTATTTAAAGAATAAGTAAACTTGCGTGTTCAAAAGTTCCCGGCCAGTTTAAGCTGGGATTGTATTTAAGTCTGTAAAAGGTCACTAAGTGTTTACATTCAAATAATATTACGTAGTTGGTAGTATTCAGTTGGTAGTCAGTCGCTGAAATGTAAACATGGTTCGAAAGATATCTGTCGAAGTACGCAAAATTGTGATGGAATTGTCGTTAAAGGGAAAGTCATCTCGCGAAATTGCTTCAATATTGTCTATCGGGAAAAGTACAGTGAAAGACACAATTAACAGATATCGTGCAGGACATGGCGTGAAAGATCGACCGCGGAGTGGAAGACCCCGAAAGACCACTAAAAGAATTGATAGAATTATAAAACGTAAATCAATTGCGGACCCAAAGAAGACAGCTAGCAATATTGCAACAGAACTACAACAGGAAAACGTTGCTAATATTAGTCGATGTACGGTAACAAGAAGATTACATGATGTAGGACTGTTTGGCAGAGTTAGTGTTAAAAAACCACTAATCAGTAAGAAAAATAAAGTAGCCCGATTAAAGTTTGCCCAAAAATATTGTGACTGGACTGTGGAAAATTGGAAAAATGTTCTTTTTTCGGATGAATCTAAATTTAATCTATTCGGCAACGATGAAAGACAGTATGTACGACGTTCAGTTGGCACAAGAAATGATCCCAGATATCAAACACCAACTGTTAAACATGGTGGAGGGAGCATTATGGTATGGGGAGCTTTCTCCGCTCAAGGAATTGGTCCTCTTATAAAAATTGAGGGTATCATGACTGGTGTCACGTATAAAAATATTTTAGAAACTCATATGCTACCATATGGTGAAAAAGAAATGCCAGAAAATTGGTTTTTCCAACATGACAACGACCCCAAACATGCATCGAAAATCGTAAAAGGGTGGTTGTCTACAAATAAAATACAGGTTTTAGACTGGCCTTCTCAATCTGCGGACTTAAATCCAATAGACCATCTTTGGGGAGAGATGAAACGTCGAATAAAAAATCATAGAAGTTCCAATAAAACACAATTTTTTCAAAATTTAATAGAAGAGTGGAACAAAATACCACACGACTACATTACTCGGTTAATTGAGTCCATGCCTCGTCGCTGTGCTGCTGTTATTGCTGCAAAAGGCATGGCTACGAAATATTAATTATAACATATTATATAATGTACTGAAAAATTGTTACACAATGAAAAAAAAAAGCATAATGTTTCGTTAAACATACTGGCCGGGAACTTTTGAACACGCAAGTTTACTTATTCTTTAAATAAACAAGTAAGAAAAATAATTAGCGTTGATATTTTTTGTAATATTCTTTCATGTAATACGACCTTATTTATGATTCTAATAAAAATTTCTTAACGCTCTTTTTTTGGAAGAAAAATAGCAAAAACTATCTGGCCGGGAACTTTTGCACGCCACTGTATATCGAGAAAACGTTGTATCTAATTTTGTATTATGTTATGCTACTTTTACAGTTTCTGGGCCCCTTGAAGGCTACTCCCATGCGGTAATGGGTGATCAATTTTGTCAGAAATATCGTGCAAGTCTCTTCCTCATACATCTGAGAAATCACTATAGCCATCGTTACCAAGATCATCAGGATTCCACGCGATTCACATGCTCGCGCGCGTTAATTCTCTCGTTAATGGTATACCCACGCTCCGGCGGAATCATACTAGTCGCAACGAAATGGAATAACATCTGACGCATTGTTCCGACGATTTGCATTCAATGCCCGTGAAAAATGCATTGTACACATCGGACACGATACTTATAATCCTGTACAAAATGCTCGTTACGTAATATCGACGGGGAAGAGCATGGAGGCCGGAGTGACTGAACCTGATCGCACGGGATGAGTCCTCGATGATCTATTAGATCGAACGGAGGATTTTTATGTCTTTTGTTAACTACCAATAAATTTTAGTGGGACCATATCGGCCCAAATAGTTTTTTCTTATTTAAGTGCTTTGGGCCTTTAATTGGATCCATTTAGCTTTACTATTTTGGGGTTATTATTCTAATATTTCTAATTTACGATTATTGAGATTGTAAAGATACACCTGTTGGGAATTATTCAACAAATTTATTTCTTTGGGTATATGTTATCAAAATTAAATGGTTAAAAATTTGGGCAGCAAGTTCTCGTTATTTTTATAAAGTAATGTAAAATGGTCGTGTAAAAATGGTACATGTAAAGATGCATTCATAAGAAATTTATTTCTGTGAGTATATATGATTAAAAAAATGGCTAAAAATTTGCGTGGACACATTTTCGTTACAAAGTAATGTAAAATAGTAACTTTTAGTGCTCCGTGAACTTAGCGTTACATGTAAAGATGCGTTCATAAGAAATTTATTTCTTTGAGTATATATTATTTAAAAAATGGCTAAACATTTGCATGGACACATTCTCGTTGTAAAGTAATGCAAAATATGTTTTTTTTTTAGTGCTGAGGAAACCTTAAGGCTTAGTAGCAACGCAGCTGCCTAATTTCCAGCGACCTTAAAGCGAGGGTGCGGCCATAGGCATTCCCATGGCAAAATTGGGTCGCGAAGCTGCTCCATGAGGAAGATACCGTGCGTCTTCGTCGGCATACTTCTTTTCCAGCACGGACCATTAGTCTCCGGGAGTGGTAATTCAAGGGGACGGGTTTTCAACGGCTCGGCCCCCGTGCCTCTAGGATAGTGTAACAATTCAACACGGCTAATATCATTGTACTTTCCTACGATCTGGCTCCGGTCCAGATATGCTTGAAGTTTAAAATCTATTTTAGACGATAAGGAAGACGTTTATTCATCCAGGCCTGGGCACCAGCTGAAACGTCACGCACACGCGCGAATCTTCGGACGGGCTTTCCGCGAGCGCGCGAGATTATTAATTCCCGATCCCCGATAGAAGATCGCGACGCGTGATTTACGATCGAGCCGGGGCTTCCTCTAATAACGGGCCCACCGCGAGAACAGAACGAACAAGTGGACTATCGTCCCGTGTTTGCTTGCTCGATGAAAGGGACCGACCTTTCATCTCCCATTGCCATTTTTACCGAAAGACATCCAGCCAGAACGGAGAGAGGTAATTATTTTGGAACGCGTTATAAACTCGGATTATTCTTTCTTAATGTTTCTGCTTCCTTTTTGGAATTATTTCTATAATTCCTTCTGCATCACAATTTTGCAGATTTTTCTCCTTTGAAGAAAGAGAGAACCCTTTTGTTTCACATTGTCTTCTCAGAAACAGTCCATCTACGATTTTTGATTGCAGTTTTATTTGTGACTATCATCGTGACTATTTTGCATAAATATAATTTATAATTACACAAATGTAGTTTTGCAAATACGTGCTATTCGCAGTTTTAGCAATATTTTAAAAATAATATATACACAAAGAATTTAATTTGTTAGAATCCTAACAATTTTGAATTAAAATTATTAGGAATATGCCTCCAAAATTTTTCCTTATTTTCAGTCAGCTTTGCTATCAGTGTGTCTGATATGTAAAGCGCAAATTTATTTAGTTAAAAATCTGATGTATTCGAATTTCAGTTTGTTCAAGTGTGTTTGTGCTTGTTAATGTTTCCACTATTGTAAAAAGTCATAATTAAATGTAGTATGCATTGTGAACGTATCTTATACATACACGGCTGAGGATCTCAACCAGTCGGCGAATAAAAAGCGAATAACAGTCTTGGAAACGTGTGGAGCAGCTATAATTGAGTATTTTAAATATTGTAAACGCGAAGAAAACACATTTTCATTATTTCGCTGTTGATGGAATCGAGAGAAGCCCCGCCCTCGGTTCTTAAGGTTAATCAGTCTGCAACATATTTGTATGTAGATGACTCATTCTTTTGAAAATCGCAGCGAGTGTAACAGAGGATGTATTATTCTAATGAGCCTCATTAAGTATAATATAGAATTCCAGTAAACAGATGCAACCGCGAACGAGCAGATTCGATCTTCTGCAGAGACAACAATCTATCCCAATAATAATAATTTTATTTTGTTTTCCTATTCTTATTTTATCTATATTGTGTTTCTCATCTTGCAGCCACGAGTGTACCAATTATTATTAATTTACTCGCTCTACTATCATACTTTCATTCCGAACACTTGAACCGTGGATTTTACTCATTCAGAGTAAATTTTACTATAGTCCACTCGTTGCCAGTAATTCAAAAATTTCTGACTTACAACCAAAATTAAAGCAAAGAATTGAAGTCAGCGTTCTAAAGGTTCAATAACGTTAAATTAGTTGTTGTATTCCCAAACCACGAGATTGCAGATCTTTACGCAAAATAAAATTGGTCCAAGTTCCTGTTCTAACAATTGTAACAAATCAAGCACAATATTGCATAATTCAATTCTAATGTCTCTACCATTTTGTACTCGACTAATCCATTTTTGTCATAAATTTATAGAATCCGCAACTTATTACAATAAAAATAAATAGCCTGTGTTTTAATGCATTTACGACGAAAATGAATAAATAAAATACAAAGGAATAAAGAATAAAGAGTTTAAAAGTAATGTCGTAATTGAAAAGCCGCCATCTTGGATAAAATGATTGGGACCAGAAAGTAGCTGTCTACGCAGCGTTCGCAATTTTTATTTTGCACAAAAGCGACTAGTCTACAAGTCGCACGAGTCCAAACAGACTCAACTGCGATTTCCGTCTATAAGTTCACAAAAATCAGCAATTAGCATAAACATCCGCGTTCTAACGATCCCAAGGAACAGTCGAAGGCTAGCAACGCGAGACAAACGGATCGATATCCTTCGACGTTATTATTCGATTCGATTAAACCGGCATTGTTCGTCGGACATATCCTCCGCGCCTTCATCCAAGAGTCCGGTATCAGATCGGTTCGCATATTAAAGCGACTCTGTATGGAAATCTACTCGTTAGCGTTAATTATTCTCGCCGGGTTCTAATTGCCGGGATCTCGGTCGTTCCGCGCACCGCGGGCAACAACGCGATAACTCTGTAAAGATCATGGAAGAGAACCAGGTAATTAATTACTCTTCTCTTCTCCTTTTTTCCTCCTCCTCTCTCTCTCTCTCTCCATTCTCGTCTTCTCTACCCTGTCCGTCGAACGTTGTCATTTTCTTCGCAGGCGAGAACGAACCTCCAGGGAAATTCTCCCGGTGCCGGACGCATTATCTTTCTTTTTGTTAAATATAGAAAATTATACGTTGTTCATCGAATCATCTCTTTTTACATTAATTTGCATTAATGATCTTAACAAACTAGTCGTACCACTAGTCGATTCTATTCGAGCACGTATGTCGCGCTGATAAGGATTGCAACTATTTTGTCGATTACGCTGCGTGCTTTTAAGTGAATTTTTTTAAATGTCGTTCCTGGTGTTTTTTTACGTTCTATTATTTAATTAGAAAGTTCCTCTGTCGATTACGAGAGGCAAGATCCGAAGCAAAATGTCTTCCTCTCTTTAATCATTCTTAAATTCTTCTGTCCTTTATGTCATCCAATTTTGCTGTTCATCCATAAAATCCTAATAGTGAATGAAATAACATGAAATGTACTTGATGTTGATTTTTATTTTCTAGAAATTGAATGTACAATTTTTTTTCAACCCTCTGCATACGTCAAGGTGATATGCTCCATGTATAGCAATCTCAAGCATTTTTTTAAAAACCTTCTCAAATCTTAAATTGTTGTGCTAGTTAAAAATTGATTAAAAAGCATTTACAGAATGATTGAACACCTCGAAGAAATGTACCTGCTGATTTTTTCAAAATTTTTAAACCGGAGTTCTGACATTTTAGAATGACCAGTTGAAACGTCTAATTTCGCTTGGATTTTTTATAAATTTTCAGTTCTTTAATTAGATACTTAAGTTAGATATTTTATAATTTTTACTTCCTCAATTTTCAGTTTTTTTTTTATAATTTTCAATTTTTTAATAACTTATTCAGGATGCTGTGCTTATAGTTGAAAATTTATTTTAAACGAATCATATTTAAGAACTGCGAGCACTGTGAGTGTCACCTACAATCATTGCGAGGAAAAGAAATTATCCGAAAAATATGAAACCTAACAAAATTGGCTGAATACCGTTTCCCAGATCATTGTCCGCGCTTATGCGAGTCCGGTCGAGGAAAGGCATTTTTGCCATTGGTTGCCGAGGGTAGAATGGCAGGCCGGCGTTCATTAACAGAATCGTCGCCAGGGTAAGAACGGCGTCCTGGGAACGCGAGTAATTTGGCCGGACAATAAACGGGCCTGGCGATATCGGGCGGGGCTCCGGTCTGCCTAGCGTCGCAGCAGCAGTAGAAATAATAATAATAATAATAATAATAATAATCGCAGCAAAAGTCCGGTGGAGAAGAAGGCCCCGATGGAACTTCATTATTCATTTGCAAAGTTCAGTTATGCCGATGATACGTATCCGTGACAGCTATACCGCCCACAGTGGCTAAATATAAACAGGCGGGCTGCCAGCAAGTTCCATTCACATTCACATCCACACGCGACGCCGCTTGCCGCGGTTCAGTAAGTGAAGCAGCATAAGAATATGAGGAGGCCCGTTCTGAATATGCATCCGCGCATTGACGCCAACTGCACCGCCTAAACTTAGCCACGCAATTACCGAAACATACCTACTCCCATAATCGCTCTTCAGCCGGTTATCTCGCGACCGCCCCTCCCTCTCTCTCTCTCTCTCTCTTTCTCTCTCTCCACCTCTCTCGAGGGGACCCTCCCGTGGAAACCTCGGGGAAACCCACTTCCGGTGATCCGATTGATCGCTAACTGTCGATGGGACGGGAACGGAGGATAGAGGGTTGCAAAAATTGCTTAGGGGATGCTTCCTCGGATACACAGATCTTTCTGCGTGGAATTCGTATGCGATTATGGAATGCACAACGCAATAAAATACTAAGAAATTATTAATTCTCGAGTGATGGACTTTTTCCAAATATTCCGGAAAGGAAATAGGGTTGCAAAAATTCCTAGGGGATGTTTCCACGACTGTGCAGAATTTTCTGTGATTTTCCATCGTTTAATGCAACAACAAGTTGGTCAAATAATGAACGACGTGCTCGTTGACAAAAGAAGCTTCTCAATGTTTCTCAAAGATTGAAGCAAGAATAGGGGGTTGCAAAAATGACTGGGGCATGTTTTTCTATGTATGTATATCTTTGTGTATATTGACATTTTTGTTTGTTTTTTTTTTATTTACAATTACAATGATTAGAACTTCTTTGATGCCTGTAATCTACCACGACAATTTTTATTTATTGTATAATATAATCACAATAATATAATCATTGTATTCGTATATCGTATAATATAATGTAATGGTTAAATATTGACTACGACAATTTATAATTTATAATGTAATATAATAATAATTGATAATATAATATTATTATATAAATAATATAATAATAGGGGAATTGATAATATGCATATTTAGAAAATTCTGTTGGAAGTCTTCGTCAGTAGGCTGACTCGATATTATAGTGCGAGGGGTTAATCGTCGGGATCGAGGAATCGCTGTGTCAACCGGAAAGGGCGATCCGCTGCCAGCAACCTGACGCAAAATTGAACGCAGCGGTCGCGGGTCCTTTGTGGCTCCCCGGCGTGTAACGAAAGACGAAGGCTAAAGGCCACGGAAATTTCGATCTAGATTTAGAATCGGAGCCACTGGAGTGCAAGGGGACATGCAGGATGACGTAGATCCACCGGAAGTGGTTCATACTTCACGTGCGTTATAAAGACTGTCACTGTGGCACTGTCTAAAATTACGACGGCCGCACCAACAGTGGCTTTAACTTCACTCGCGGGGCTACCTAGGGCTCGGTGTGAGCCACCGAGAACTCGAAATTTTGATGTACAGTAGTGCTCGGTTAAATTTCCATCAGCATCAACAGTTCAATTCACGCGGACACCTTTATCTTGTGTCTCGTCTCTTCGCGTTCTATTCGGTCTTCGTCTACCGAGCCGCTCACTGTCACGCAAATGAACAGAAGAGTGGGGATCACTCGTGTAAATTTAACCGAGCACACTTTCGTTACATTTAAGCGAGCACTACTGTACTTGAAAAATGCAAGCTTAGGAACGTTTCGACGATGACACAAATTTTTTCTGTCACGCTATGGAAACTGGAATGAGAAAGCACTGTAGACGCTTGGGAGTGTGACAAATTATGGGGCTGTGACATTTTTATTTTTTATTTTTATTATTTATTTCTTGCCGCCCGGCTTTGTTTCCCCTCTTCGTTCTTATAGAATTTGATGCAGCACTATTTCAGCGTAATATAATACAATATATACAGGGTTTCCCAAAAATGTTGCGTTTCCTTGAAAGGGATGAATCCTGAGGTCATTCGAAGCAACTTTTTCCTTTGCGAAAATGTTCTCCGTGGCTTCGTTAAGGAGTTATGAGCGAAAAACACGGACCAATCAGTGCGCGGCTACAGCGGGCGGACTCCGCCTCCGCCTCAACGGGACCTGCAGCCGCGCTCTGATTGGTCCGTGTTTTTCGCTCACAACTCCTTAACGAAGCCACGGAGGACATTTTCGCAAAGGAAAAAGTTGCATCGAATGACCTCACGAATCAGTTTTGTGCTTTTTAACTAAGTATATATAAACTGTTCGCCATTTTTAAACAAAATTTCGCTCGAACAGATCTTTAATTATCCGTGTACCGATAACGTCGGTTCCTTCCTTTTCTTTAGTATTTTGCTCACCAATTCGGCACCCCTGCTCTCTTAAAACAGGAGAGGGGCATTTGTATTTGCACATCGGTAAAAAGGGGTTTGCCTCTTTTCTGGTACTTGGTTCTTCGGATCCTGGGTGTTCTTTGAAGAGGCGGAGAGCTTTTTAAAAAATTGACGGGTAATCGATCCGTGAAACTCGAACGAAACGAATGCGTTGGGGGTGGGGGGAGGCGCGTGAAATATGCAGCCCTGCAACAACGAGGAGAGAGACGACGACAAAGAGGAGGCGGCACGCCGGTGCACTCTTAATGGAATTTTAAAAGAGTGAGGCCGGATTTCGACGACACGACACAGGGGTGGCCGCAGAGATACATAAATTATGGACCGCTTTGAACGGGATTCGCTCCCGTGCCTGTGCTGCACGGGCACGGACACAGGCGCGGAGAGCGCAGCGCACCGACCACGCGACGACGCTGCAATGAAACTTGTGAATGCGGAATCTAGGGCAACCGGAAGCGGTATTTTCGTTGCTCGGCTTTTCCACGGGAAGAAGAGTGGATCGCTGTCCGTTATTGCCAGGAAGGTCCACCGGGCATCGAGCACGATATTCTTCGGTCTCCCGGCGAACTGAGACGATGAAAAGATGAGCATTTCTCTCTGCTCGATTCGCCCAATTCACGGGGAAGAGACTGAATCTGGACTTTTCTACATTGATTATGCTAGCTTCCGGTCACCCGGGCTCCTGTCGGACATTGTACAATTTGCCCCACAAGAGTACAGCCCAGATAGCACAGAGACGTCTTAAAGACGTCTTTAAGACGTCTGAACGTCTTCGACAGACGTCTAATAGACGTCTGAATGTCCTACGAACGTCTTCCGAACGGCTTCTGAACGTCTCTGGAACGTCTTTGTGAAAAAACTGTACGTCTTAAAGACGTCTTTAAGACGTCCGTTCGACGTCTTTAAGACGTCTCGAACAGAAGTCTTTAAGACGTCTCGAAACAGACGTATTCAAGACGTCCCGAAACAGACCCCTAGTAGCACAAAAATATTAGATAGATATGTTTGTCAGATATTGAAAAATATTTTTTAAGCCACATTTTTTCTTATGAGAAAAATATTTAATTTGAATATTGTATACATGTACAAGGAATATAAATTGAATGTTTGTTATAACAAAAAAACTAAATGAATAAAAAAAAATAAATTGAAAGAATGTTTTTCAGCATATCCGCGAACATTAACATTTTATGCTTTATTTATTTATTTAACTTATTTATTGATTTATCTATTTATTTTGATGTATTACTTTTCTGTGCACTTCTTTGTTGATGGAATATTCAGTTTGATAATCAATTACAGTTTGTAAAGCTTTTCTCTAGCAGTTTAGAATGACTGAAACGTCAAGAAATGAAACGTCTTAAAGACGACTCGTAAAAGACGTCTTAAAGACGTCTGAAATGGGACGTCTTAAAGGCGTCTGAAATGGGACGTCTTAAAGACGTCTTTGACGAGACGTAAAAACGACGTCTTTTACGAGACGTCTTTAAGACGTCTCAAAGACGTCTTTTCAGGACGTAAGACGTTCAGACCAAAAATGGACGTAAAACAGACGTCTTTAAGACGTCGAGTGCTATCTGGGAGTATCCTCTCCGTAAATGTCGAGAAGATCTCTACCGTAACTGTTAAAAGTCTATCCCCACCACTAGAGAGGTCACCGAGGACTCACACTAGTACAAAAGATTGCAAATCTCTAATTTTTTTTTATTTTTTGCTATAGTCATTTCTGTATATAGGGTATTAAAAAAAAAAACCATTCAATATTTGTATGCTATATAGGATACACTGTACCGAGTAAAAAAGCTTTAGTAAACATAGGTCGAAAGGTCAACCGTTTCTGAGATACATTTTTGTTTGCTAGTATCATGATCGACTTACTACTGATTCTCAATGAAATCTACTGTCGGCACTTGAATAAGAACATTCAGAACGCGGTTTATAAACACGAGGGTGGACACGTGGAAAATCTTCTGTAAACATCGAAAATTCAATATGATAAGTCAATCATGATACTAGCAAACAAAAATGTTTATATCTGAGAAACGGTTGACCTATGTTTACTAAAGCTTTTTTACTCAGTACAGTGTATCCTATATACCATATAAATATTGTAAGATAAGCTGTAACGGATCCGCCACCGTATATATTGTTCATATAAATAACAAATATGTTCATGTTATTGATAAGCGATTCATCGCCAACGACAAGCGAACAAGCGATATAAATAAATTACATACTGTCTGCTTTAATCCCGGCCATTCCTTACAATATTGAATGTTTTTTTTTTTAACACCCTGTATATGTCGTCAAGGCCTGCATGATAAACTTCGTCCGGAAATATGATTGGAATTATATCATATTTGCTTTCATGTTGGCGCAAGTTTCATAAAAAAAGCAACGAAAAATAAAGAAGTTTTGTAATTGGATTAGTAGTGGTCTTCTAGTCTCACACCGATATGGTGGTGTGGGTTGTTCCACTGACTCTAAATTGTAAGGTTGGCACTGACTCGTAATGAGAATTTACTGTACACGTATTACAGTGTGAGGAATAGCGAGGATGGTGCAGCGTCTGGGGTCGATCATTATGTCGGCTCGGTAACGAGACAAAGTCGTCTTTGCGACGGACAGGGGAATTAGAAGACAGCGCGCGGATCTCGTAATATTCCAGTCGGATGCGAGCGAGCGGGAATTATTAATATTAGCTGGTTCCTCGAGAAACAGTTGCCGGTGGTTCCAGCACAGCGGCGATCGTGCAATTTGTTTACCCGCCGATGGGGAATATCAAAAGGACTAGAGGCGGCGGAATAGATAATAAACATCGGCCAATAAAGCCGCCCGAAAATATCCCCGTTGCAACGTATCCGGCCGTTTGTACGCGGCGGCCACCGTTTTCTGTGATCTATGATTATGGATTCCGCGATGTCGATACCAAACGTATAGCTTTTGACGGGGCTCCCATGTGTCGGCGTTCGAGAACCACGCATTCTGCCGAGGCCCCGGGCTTTCTCGGAAGAAGGACCAAGGGAAACCACTGCGTTTGTGTTCCGAGCCGCGTGTTTACACGTTCCTCCCCGATTCAACCATTTCTTTGTTACCTAAGGTCGAAACTGTTTACACGCTTTGAAACAAGTTACCGTTGCCGATTGCGAAACAGTCGTGCGGATTCGACGCGCGGGCCGCTTCATTGACCCCTCGCGTTTTATGGATGTACGCCGAGTTCTCGATATATCAGGGGTACCCATCTTTATATACAGAGTGTTTGGTAACTGGTGGTACAAGCGAAAAGGGGGTGATTCTACATGAAAGAATAAGTGAGCCGTTTATTTTGAAAGTGGCCTAAGTCCATTTATCTTAAAATCGAGATATTTAAGGGTTTGCGTTTCAATGAATTTAAAAATATACGTATAGGACATTAATGAGTCGCACTGCTTAAGTGTATCTAAGGGTGTTAAATTTATAGTTCCTATTAAAATAGTGGCAATTATTAAGTGAATAATATGCGTTTTCTTATCCAGAATGGAGTTAGGCCAGTTTCAAAATTAACAACCAGATTCATTATAAAATTTGAAGGTGCCCAAGTCCATTCAACATAATTTAAGATGCTTCAAATTGAAAAAAAACAATACTGAATTTATTTTACATATCCTTAAAACACTTCAGGAACATAATTTATGCGATTCAATTAACTACATAACGTGCAAAATTACTACTCATCTACATTTTGTGCGTGTAAAAGGGATTTGAAGTAATCATGATGTTCCGGTGGTATATATCGTAATAGGTCCATCATGTCCTTGAATTTTGTTGTTGTAATTTGTCTGATATTTTTATACAGTGGTGTCAATACAATATTTTCGAACTTTTTTGGTCTACCCCGACGTGGTAATAAATTCAGGACTTTAAAATTTTCATTCTTATTCTTGATTATTTAAGTATAAATGGAGTTAGGCCACTTTCAAACTACACGGTTCGATTATCAAACTAACTCTGAAAACTTATGTGTCAAGAATTATCGTATTTGCTCGGATTATAAGCAACCTGAAATGCTTTACTGATAAATAACATAAAGTTGTACACGTAACCATGATAACCGGAAAAAACTGAAAAACGGAGTTAGGCTACTTTCAAAATAAACGGCTCAAGTCGAGAATATACAACAAAATTTGTTCATCCGAAGTTTCGTTATCGAGAAAATCGAGTTTGAAATGCAGCATGCTATTCGATAGGAATTGTCTGACGCAACTGTCTGATCATGACCAACCAAATCTACTTCCTGCATTATACTAAAGCACACAAACCTGACAGATCTTCAAAGTCGATTTTCTCGAAAACAAAGCCTCAAACGAAAAATGTTTATTCTATATTTTCGACTTATTCTTTCATGTAGAATCACTCCCTTCTTCGCCTGTACCACCAGTTACCAAACAGCCCGTATAAAAACATTAAAAGACCGTTTACATTAGTTTTAACACGTGTGTATCGTTTCCGGGTGGCAGGAACCGCAACGCAACGAGACTCGCAGCAGCCAAAGCGTTAAAATCACTGTCGCGAGACCCAGAATCTTCAAAGATTCGGACGCGTGCAGAAGAGCATTCGCAGCTGTACAGCAGACCACACCGCGGGCAAATAGAGTTATCGTTCGGCAAACAGAGAGGAGAGCGACGTTAACAGCGCCGGGGAATACTTTATTCGCGGCCGTTTCATCGCCTTAAACTACACGGCCGGTCCATTCGATGTCCGGCCGCCGCGTTCTCTTATCTTTTACGATGGCCGGCCAAGCGTTCCTCATCCACGAGAATTGACACGAATACCGCGGGCGACAGCGCGATCGTGCTCGAGCGGAGTTCGCCGTACGAAATCGGCCTCGTAAACTGCCTCGCGATGCTTCGCGGGTGGCTTCCTCCTCTGGGTCAGGCTGAGAATTCGCCTAATCGACGGCGAAATGCGTTCGAAGGTAAAGAAAACGGTTGGGAATGTTCCGGATCGTCTACTGCAACCCTAAAATGATTTTTGAGATTTGTTTTACTCTTTGAATCGACCATTTATTTTCATCCTGAGGACTGTGTTAGCCAAGGCTGAACACGGATTGTCTTTCAACCGGAAACCCTAATGTTCTTAGGCTACTAACACGCGGACTCCCAAGGGGGGTCTCCTCGAACCCACACTCTTCTTTAATCTCCTAAAAAATCTATGCACTGGAATTTTTTCCTATCGCAACGGGATTTCGGAATATTAAAGGTAAACGTACAAACGACATTAAATAATTTTTTGAGAATTTTTCAACCAAGAAAAATAGTCCTAATTTAAGTGGGCTGGTGGCATTTTGATGAATTGTGAAACTACACGCACATGGAAGAAAGTCCATATACGTATACGAATATATATCATAATAAAATCATATAATCATATATTCTTTTTTACCGATACGTCGTTATAGCGTGACTATCAACTCCGTCAAGGTCAAACCTATTCCGGCCAGCTTAAAGTTTTGCAACCTATGGGTTCAAGGAGCCCTTCTCCCTTGGAAGTGCTAGGATTGAACGGTCCTCTTTTAACGAAAAATTCAAATGTTATTAAATTGCGAAGGGTTCGGTTCACTTGACAGTGCATTTTTACCAAGAAACATGCGAGCCTTGCAAGCCAAGCGTAGCCAACAATGAAAAATCGCCCGATAAAATCGGTAATCCAACACCGTCGAACCAGGAACGCCAAGGATTACCCTCATCAAGGTCCGATGGCCTACATACAGCGTCCCAGCTCAAGACAACGTTCAGGAACAATAAGACAAATCCCATCCATGGTGTTCGCCGACGACTAGAGTGCCGGCCAGACGCTAGTCGTGTACCCACAATGGCGGTCTTTATGTTTCCCCGCGGCCTGTTCTAGACACGAGGTACTTCTTTTATTCGATCCTCTCAAGAAAGAGAGAGAGAGAGAGAGAGAGAGAGATACAGCCGTCTCTCTGAATCGCATCGGAGGCTCGGTGCACTCGGGGCCGAGGGCATTAGCGGCATTAAACCGCGACGGGCACGGTTGACAGCAGACATCGAGGAGCATGTTCGCCTCTTAGGCTACTCAGGGCTGAACGCACATCGCCGAAATAAGCCGCGACGATGAGCCGACTGTCAGTGGGATTATTGTCTTCGGCTTCTTATCTCCGCCGGCGGGGCAGATCTTTCTGCCAGGATCGTGCAGAGACAGAAGTCCCGCGGGACTGGGGGACGTCGGGACGCTGCCAAAGCAACCCCGTCACCTTTGCCAGGCTACCGACTCGATGTACTCTTTACTTTCGTCACGGCTTTACCGCGTTTCCCCGGATAGACCTGCTCTCTCTCTTTTCTTATTTCGGGTTGGCCCTGTCCTCATCCCTTTTCTTACACTCTCTTCTCTCTTCTCTCTTCCCACCCTCTATCATCGCTAGACTGCGGATCTCTGCGCAGAATAGAAATTCTCCTTGTCAATTGCGGGACATTCTCACAATAATTGTTGTATTTAATGTGGTAAAGAATAGTTATATATTTATTCGATATATATTTAACAAAAGAATATAACATAAGACTATTTATGTGCTACCTTCTCTACGACTGCGGAATGAAAACCTAATTATGTATTTATCTCTTAACGATTTCGGAGCGACTGCCGAATTACGCCGGGCGTCGGTATGCCTATCCCCACTCCAACTACGGCGCTCATCCTAATACTTATTACATGTGCGTATGTACATGTAATTGCCTACAATAATTTCATTAGTTTACTTTATTTCTTTTTCAGCAGCTCATGGATGCAGCTTTACAATCTTAATAATCATAAATGAAAAATCTTAGAACCCGTCATCTTGACAGGTCCCGTGAACCTAGTGTTAATATTGACAACAGAAGAATTTTATTTCCATTGAAAAGGAACGAATAATATTAATGGTTTGAAGGATTCCGATCGGATGGCAACGGGTTAAGAAGATTTGGGAGCGCATTGTGTTTCTGTCTGGGAGCGTGGATTCTTTTTCAGCGACGAAGATGATCCAGCTTTTTTCATCTCCGTCGACTCCTGGCGGCGCACAGTGGGCAAAAACGGCCTTTTTCGATTCAAAATCAAAGAACTTTCGATAGGAATGAGGTAGAGCGATGAAATTTTTTTTAAATGGAAGCTGAAACTTTGTAGAATATGGCAAAAATAGGGAGATTACGGTACGAACGTTTTTTAACCTTGAGAAAATTCGTTAAAGTTGCATAATTTCAAAAAAGTGCCAGTAGTAATGACAGCGATACGTCAAGTGATGACGAGATGTGAAGTGCTTCATGTTTCGTAAGTAACTCAAAACGTTAAAATACTTCGTTATTATTATTATTATTTTTATTGTGTTTTATATATGAGAATACGATATACTTTCAAACTAGTGTGTTATCAAGTCATTTTAACGAAAAAATTTCATTAATTTGTGTCACAAAAATCTATTTTTTTTCAAAAACCAGAGGTCGTAGACAAATTTTGAAAACAGATTTGAAATCAGCGTGAAAAAATCTATGGGAAACGATATATAGCATGTTAAAAAAAAAATTTCCGCGCGTATTAGCCACAAAAACAAAATTTTCTTGAAGTTGTGCAACTTTAACGAATTTTCTCAAGGTTAAAAAACGTTCGTACCGTAATCTCCCTATTTTTCCCATATTCTACAAAGTTTCAGCTTTCATTTAAAAAAATTTCATCGCTCTACCACATTTCTATCGAAAGTTCTTTGATTTTGAATCGAAAAAGGCCGTTTTTGCCCACTGTGCGGCGTCTAGAGGAACTTCTTTTCCGTCGACGAACGGAGTAACGTGGTCGACGCTGTCACCCCGAGTCCCTTCGACACCTCGATTGCTTTACGAGCACGTCAACGGATGTCGACGTGAAACGTAGCCGAGCAATCGTCGCGATTTTTTCATCGCCAGCAGCTCGTTTGTGTGCGAACGTGAGAGACGCGTCACGCGATCCGCTTCGGGGAAACGCTCTGCTTTGGGAACGCGACAGAGAGATGAAACGATCAGGAAGACTAGTCTAGTTAAGCCTAAGTCTAGTTTAAGTCTAGTTTTCTCGTAATGGAACTTTGACGATCCAAAAATTGCCAAAAATTGAAACTGACAAGCGACGAAACCCAGGCCGAAAATTCAAAAAATTCTGAAACTTTCGGGAGATGCGGCGCCTATGTAGGGTACGCATTACGCTATGGATAGAAAAATCTTAAAAACATTCGGATTCTTCATCACTGGAATTTCCTGCAGTAGCAAGGTTCCCTCGCCACGAAATTTCTGCTTTACGAACGCAAGAATGATGCGGCATAATGCAACGGGTTATGTCATTGGATTTTTATGGATTTATCTGGACTGGGGTCATCGGCGATATACACGACTTCGTACCGCGGTGCGATCATGATTCAGATTGTTTTTTGTTCCGGGAATTATGGATCGTGGATTTTTATTGTTCCAGCTATTGACATGCGAGTATGACTAATGATTACGAAACCTTTTTTGTAAGTGATATTAGCGGTCTGGGAAAGTTCGTAAATTATACCGCTGATCTTTTATGCAAGATCGACGTTTCCTGAAGTAGTTGCAGGAAACGTAACAATTCGTTTCGTCTTCTATTAAAATTTATAACTTTAGGAATATGTATAAGCCTTCTAAAAATTTCCTCAAGTTTTTATCGTTTTATATTTGCGGCATTTGTTTTTGTCACGAATGTATGAAATTCAGTTTGTGTGTTAAATGGAAGGTGCAGTTTTTACTCAATATATGTCCAAGATAAGGGTCTACCCAGGGACATAAATCGCCTAGGAGATATTATTCTTCGATACCCTGTCGAACGTGGAGAAGGACAGCGGAGCTCGAATGGTCTCCGAGGAGTATGAACATACATGCCTACTCGATATATGTCCAAAACACGGGTCTGCAGGGACAATCGTTCATTACACAAGTAAATATCATCGAAATTATATCATGTTTGGTATCCTTTTCATCAGAAAAATGTCACAAATATGTTGGCGAAAGTCTCATAAAATAATAAGGAATAATAAAGAAGTTTTGTTATTGGATTAATAGTGATCTCCTGACGTCACACCCATAACTCAAGCTTCGTTGCAGTGGGGATAGTTCTGGGCCTTTTATCTGCTAGATATTTGGGACATATATCGAGTGAAGACCGTAGTTCAATTTTATTTTCTCATCTCCTGAAACAATTTTTCAACCAAATGTTCCTCGAAGTTCTTTGCTACATATTTAAGCTATCAAGAAATCCCAACAAAATGGCACGAGTACAGAAGTGAAACAGTAAAATATAAACTAAAGATTCGAGGTCCACTAGAAGTATCTTGTAGTTATAAACACCGCCGTTGCATCGTCCCTAATCAATGCAAATTAGTAGCACAGTAAAAACTGCGGAGTTAATATAATATCGTAACTGTGAATGCTATCAGTGAATCAAACGCCGCCAGCAGACGTGTTAACATGGTCTCTAATTTGCACACATGAATAACAAAGCGAAACCTCCAGAGTCAATATCATATCGCAACTACAAACAGTGCGGATCAGATAATTCCGAGAAACATCTTGCGCACCTGTAACTCGCACGAACGAGTCTTAACATAACAATTGTAAACACTATCGATAAAAGAAACGATATCGGCAATCGCGTTAACATCGCCCGTAACTTGCAACCCCACGTTCCTGCGCGTCGAGTTGCAATTCGAGTTCCACCGGAGAAGAAGTATTGGTTTTTGGGAAGCAAGGTATTTATTTAGAAAGAATAAAAGCACAGATATGATTTAGAACGATATTTGATCGATGTTTCCTCTACTAAGGCTAGGCTTAGACTGACCGACTTCGGCAGCTCGTCGATACGTTTGAAAACGATAAACATCTGAATGGGACACGTCGGCGGACCAAAAGAAGCGCGGCTCTGTCTTTGATTCGATACCTAAAGATACCGCGAGATACAATGTAGCGAGATACATATACAACAGTTCCTGGAACCGTATTATATATAATTTCTGTACATATATCTATAAGAAGAGACCGAACGAATCCGAGGGATCGCCTCGAAAATAGATCAAAGAAGGTTCGAACACCGGTGGATAAGTAATGATACCTCCACCGTGTGTAATTGTGGCAAAAAGGCTCGGCATGCTCGCGTTCGAACGTCCTCGGAGGGATGTTTGAATCGCCAGGATCCGCGCAAGAACAGGACAAGAGGCGGGCATTAACGAATGACAGCGGGGATTAAACGGAGACAGGGCAAAAACCACAATGTTGATTAAACAGAGAACTAGCTGCACGCCCGGTCGGGCCTCTCTTCAGGCTCGAGGAAGCTCTAAATTACCTTTCCCCGAGCATTAACCACCGGTCACTGCACTGGGACCCGGTTTTGTCCAGGAATCCAGGGAGATCATTGAATCGGACCGCCTAGGCCCGCTAATTTGTTTACAATTAACAGATCGACGAACCCTCGGAAGAAAATTATTTGCCTCATTTTGTACCGTTGATCCCTGAAGCCAGACTGTGCTTAACAGTCAGTGTTAAAGAAGACTTCTATTAGGTTGTTAAACACACGTAATCTCCTAAATAAATTTCGCAGGATCGCTATTAGGGGAGGAGTTCGATGAGGAGTTAGAAGGGGCGGGGGGTGTTGCTTAGATTATAGTGAATTTTTGAGGTTGTTACGTTGATAGAGACAGTGTTCAGTCATTATTGAATAACAATCGAAGCAGAAAGTGATCGTGCTAAAAATTGTCTGCTTCTCTTTTCACAGAACGGTTTGAGTGGGCGTGGTTTCGTTGCTCCCGATTCACACGGTGCCAGACAGTGCTCTACGGAGCAGACTTTGACGTCTTCTCTGCTCCACGAAACAATGAAGCAACTGATCTAGAAACGATCATAATATTTGCACTCGTTATCGGCACAGAGTCGTTAAGGATTGTAGGAGGAGAAAGGGGAGGAGTTTCGGGGGAAGGAGAGGAAGTAGGTGGCGCAAGGAGAAGCTCGTAGGAGCGCAAGGCGGAAGAAAAGAGAGAATAAGAGGAAACACTACAATAAGCGGCGCCCACCTAGCGAAAACCACCACCCCATACCGTTTGCGGTCTTCTCTCGGAGCGAAGGGGAGAGGTACAATAAACAGCCCCTTGGGTTCACCGCCGACTTTAATTAATTTTGTATGTGTTGCGGCCGCGTGGCCGCGAGAATGAAGTCACGGGGCACCGTGGAGGCCCGCGGTGGCAGGAGTTCCTCGCTTTGTTCCTTTTCTCTTCCGATTCAACCCCCCCGTGCGCCCCTCTCGACGATGTCTATGTTGTTCTCCTCGTTCTTTCTCGGTACGAGTGAGCCACGAGGCTCGTGGTCTGGCATCGGCACTCGAAAAAAAAACCCCCGGAGAATAATGCAGCGGGATGCACGTGGCGCAGGACCCTCTAGTCTTCAGCCCTTCGGTAACCGCGACTCTAATTCGTGCCGCCTGCGTGTTCGTATTCGACGCGATCGAGAGGTGCGCCAGGAGATCGATTATCTCGCGCCGGAATCGAGGGCTACCCTTCTGGAGTCAAAAGTTTCGCAAATTCGACACGTTGGTTCCCCGTATCCATTTCTATTTTATTAAACCTATCCTTTTCTCTTAATTACCATCGCGAGCCAGGAGCAGGTTAAATTAACCCCAGCAAATTTAAAACGATATAAAGTTCAATTTACATCGAAATGTACTAAGAAAATGTTTTCAGAGCAACGAAACCACGCTCACCGAAGGCAGTTTAAATTGAAAGAAACGAAGTCACGGCCTCCTACAGCACTCTGGGTCGAAAGAAATAACGGCAAAGCTCACTTATAGCACTCTATGTCTTGTGCAACGAGGCTACATTCTTGCAAGTCTTTCTGAAACGACATCGACGAAGCCAGAGCTCGCTCATGGCTCTCCAAATCGAAATCACCGGAGCCACGCCCACTTTGGTCACTCTAAGTCAGGAACAAGGTAACCACGCCTATCCCAGGCACTCTAAATTCAAGAGCAACTTAACGATGCGACATGATGCATTTTAAATTAAGGATACCGAAGCCACGCCCATTCGGAGCATTCTAAATCTAACGTAACGAAGTCGTATCCTATCGAGACTCTTTAAATCAAGATCTACGAAGTCAGGAGTCCGCCCAATGCTTGCGAAATAAGCGAAGCCACGCCCACTCAAGGCACTTTGTATCGAGATCAGCGAAGCCCCGCCCACTCGAGGCACTTCATGCAACAAAATCAAAGGGCTAACTTGATGAAAAGGGTGGTTATCCTTTACGGATCGCTAGAATCGTGGATTTCGTCCACTGTATCAGTTAACGATGCGTACGTGATGCATTTTAAATTGCAGATACCGAAGCCACGCCCATTCGGAGCACTCTAAATCTAACGTAACGAAGTCGTATCCTATCGAGACTCTTTAAATCAAGATCTACGAAGTCAGGAGTCCGCCCAATGCTTGCGAAATAAGCGAAGCCACGCCCACTCAAGGCACTTTGTATCGAGATCAGCGAAGCTCCGCCCACTCGAGGCACGTCGTGCAACAAAATCGAGGGCTAACTCGATGAAAAGGGTGGTTATTCTTTACGGTTCGCTAGAATCGTGGATTTCGTCCACTGTATCAGTTAGTACATGGGCCCTAAAAATTTCAGAGAGCCGCGGATCCGTACGATGGACGCTCGGCCACAGTCGTGAGCGGTCGCGAACAGTGCGAGCGGCTTTTTGCCGGGCAAACTTATGCCGGGGAATCGTGCGTGACCGATCGAGGTATCCATTACTTAGCTCGTTGCGGTATTACCGACGAGAGGAGCGTTTTCTTTGGCCGGTCGCGGCGTAAAAAGTCCCCGGAGAGAACGAGATGCTTTGGCTCTCCGGTCCCTTGCCCGGTGTGTAATGCCGGGTTTTCGATCCGTGTACCCGATGTTCCCTTCCCGCGGATCCTGGGAAATTATGCGTGCGTGAGAGCCTAACCGTGGTCCGAACGGAATGCGACACCGCTCGCGAGGAACGTCTGTTGTTCATCAGCGGGGCGATCGCGAGCGATCATTTTAATTGATCCGGCGGGATGAACATTTTTATCAAGTGCGTCTCAAGCATCGCTGAATATCGTGAGATCATGCGCTTGGGAATGTTTTCTACGTCTGCAACAGTTGCAATTTTCCTCGAGTAATGTCGTTTGAAATATTTCTGGAGGTTTTCAGTTTGAACGAAGACTGATAATGAATCAGAGTGGTGCAATAACAAATGTTGCAACATGTTTGTACATGCATCATCGATTCCAAGAAATTCACAAGAAGAACGTCTCCTCGTATCCCGACTTCTTTATCTTTCTCCTGACAATGCATTTTTATGCATCTCCAGAACTCTGCACGCTCATCAGGAACGGTTTCCACTTAATCTCTTTATTTCAATATGTTTCCACATTAATGCTCCTCTTTATGCTTCCGTATATTTGTTTGCACATTAATGTCTTTCGTTACGCGTTAATATATTTTACTTGTACATTAATGTCTTTTTCCATACTTTCGTACATTTATTTCTACACTAACGTCTTTCTTTATGCTTTAATATATTCATGCACACATTAATGTTTCTCTTTATGCTTTCACTCATTCATTCGCACGTTAATGTCTTTCTTCGGGCCTTAATATATTTATTCGTACATTAATGTCACTCTTTATGCTTTAATATATTCATTTGTGCATTAATCTCTTTCTTTGCGCTTTCATTCGTACATTAACGTCCCCCTTTATACTTAAACACGTTTATTTGTAGAGATCTGTCTTCGTAATTATTATATCCGTATTAAACTGTTATATTGAAATTAATTAATACAGTGTTTACTCGATGTATGCCCCAAAACACGGGTCTAGCCAGAGACATGTGTGGGCTAGGAGACGGGGTATACACCGCGGTAGTGGGGATAATTCCGCGACGTTTATCATCCAGGCCTCGAAGACATATATCGAGAAATCACTGTAATCGCGGAGCAGACGCAATTTTTTGAAGGATTTGTGCGAGGAAACGTGGTCGGTATCGTAAGCCGATACGAGCCGCGTTCCGACGCGGTGCATCCGTACAGAAATATGCAATATTTATTTCGGCGCACGCGCCTGCACATTCGCGTGTCCCGTGCATACGCCGGGGCGAAACGTGAGAACCGAAATAAAGATTCGGACGACACGCGGGAACCGGGGTAAACCAGAAATACGCGTGAATTGAAACTCGCATCCTGGCAGTGGCTCCGCGCTCCGCTCCGCTCTGCTCTGCTCTGCTTTGCTCTGCTCCGCTCCGCTCCGCTCCGCTCTCTGCTCTCGTTTTGGAATAGCGCTCGTTAATTGCCCCTCGAGCCGCTCGGATTACACTTCAATTATCCAAACAGAGCGATCAACCGCGAGCCGTTCGCCTACAATACGGATTCTCCTCCGCCGGGAAATTCGCGAAACCTTCCGAGGAACATTCCATTGTCCCGCGAATCTCCGCGGTTGCATCCATCCTTTTGCACGTTTTTGCCGTCGAGGTTAATGCTTTCCCCTAATAGGTCGATTCATTGTACCCAGGGATTTCAGAATTCTGTGTTAATAGATTCTACTTTGGAGACCGCGGAACCTCGGACGATCGTTTACGTTCATTTCGAAAACGAACGCAGTTCCTGCTGGTAGTCAATTTGCGTGTCTTCAAAATTAAATTCTTGTTGAAACAACCTCGATTGAAAATCCTGTAGATTGTAGATTTTGTAGATTGAATTTCAAAGAATGGAATTCCCGATGACAATAATTTGTCACGCAAGCGATTATAATTGATAATAGTGGTGGATCGTAATTTGAAGAATGAAATTCCCGATGACGATCCATAGCTTAATTTTATGAGCGACCTCGTTGCTTTTCATTAATAAATTGCACTTTAGAAAAAGAATTAAGTCCCGATGACAGTACTTTATCTCATTCTACAAGCGACTTTATTGCTTTATGCTAATGGTCACTTCATTATACAATTCGTCGCATCGCGTTAGTAGATTGTATGTGGAAAAGATAGAAATCCTTTGCTTCGTTGTACAAACGATTTTAATTCTTTGTTGTAATTCTTTATTTACTGATACAATCGTTATGTCAAAAAATGAAATTTCGGATAGCTGTCCCTCATTTTCAAGAGACTATTATTTAATAAGAATAGACTAAATAAAATAATAATAGTCCTGATGCACTCTTTATGCTAATAATTAGGTATTGTGTAAATATTAGTAATATGACTATCTGTGATTTAAATGATTTTTACTGTCTCATTTTGTGTCCATTTATCAGTTTGGTAATTTTGATATAATATTAAATATAATTTAATTGAGCCATTGTATTTGATGTCAGCAACCAAAATTTTTTACGATATACAGCGATTTTATACAAATTAATTTGATATAACGATATCATATCAAATATAAATTAATTTGTGACCATGCAAATATGTAGAAATCCACAATTTTGCTATTTGTCAACAAAAATATAAAAGAGGTTACAAAAAGACATTGAGTACCCAGGTACCCGGTTATTGGCATAAGGCTTCAAGTATCGACGTTCCGCTTAAGGGTTAAAAAATGATATTTCTGATGTAGATTCCGTACTATATTTTTCCAGGGGGTTTTCTTGCTTTTAATTAATGTTTCAAGATGAAATTGGAAATGTTAATTTAAATCGGCCCATAAAATCCTCCAACTTGTTGCGCGGCTACCACCAGAAATCTGAAACTATCAAAGTTCTCGCGCATGAATCCACCAACAAGTATCACCATTCCGAATCATTTCGTCTGGTCGCACGAAATCTCGGCAACGACGATGACGACGACGACGACGACGACGAAGAAGAAGATGAAGGAGAAAGAGAAAAGGACGAGTTCGCGCGGTTATTCGCTTGTCATTAACAATAAACACTCGGCTATCGGGACAACGATCGGCAGCGTGGGCGTGGATGGCAGTCGGCGTTGAAACGATTACCGAAACTGCTGTTCGGTGGCAGCGTTTACAGGGGCCGAGTCGACGAAAAATTTGTACGCGATAGGGTGGGAAAGACGAGTTTGGACGCGGGCCGAGGAAAAATCTGACTGGGCCTACCAAGCGATACGGGTTCGGCTAAAATATTGAACGAGGAACGTAAAGGGAAGGAAAGAAAAGAAAAAAGGGAGCCGCGCCGCGGCGATGGCACACAGGAATGTAGCAGCTGCGGGGCTCATTCACATCCGCGCACAGTGGAATTCTTACTACCGCACTCGCGGTTTCTCTCGGGGTCGCCGTCCAAGTTACAAGTATAACCGCACTGAATGCCCGCCCAGTACCTACTTCCATTTCATTCTGGAACGTTTTGCAAACGACGTGCTTCTCTCGAGCCGAGCCGCACGCGCGCGCTTCCTCGCGAATCATGCTAACGAATTATCAGAACCCGTCAACCAATCTTTCAGCCGATCTCGAGCACCGATTACCTCGTCCGTTTGCTTCAAATACACTCTAGTACAATACAGTATATTCGCGTATATCATAATGTATTCTAATATAATATAGTGTATTCGAGTATATACCCGTCAACCAATTTTCCTGCCAATCTCGAACACCGATTACCTCGTCCATTTGCTTCAAATGTACTCAAGTACAAAACAGTATATTCTCGTATATTATAATGTACTCTAATATAATAAAGTATATTCGAGTATATTATAATGTATTCTAATATAATATAGTGTATTCGCGTACATGATAATGTATTTTAATACATCATAGTGTATTCGAGTATATTATAATGTATTACAATATAATATAGTGTATTCGAGTATATTATACTATATTCGCGTATATTATAATGTATTCTAATATATTATAGTATATTCGAGTATATTATAATGTATTCTAATATATTATAGTATATTCGAGTATATTATAATGTATTTTAGTATATTATATATTATAGTGTATTCGAGTAAATTACAGTATCTTCGAGTATATTATACTATATTCGCGTATATTATAATGTATTCTAATATATTATAGTGTATTCGAGTATATTATAATGTATTCTAGTATATTATAGTGTATTCGAGTACATTACAGTATCTTCGAGTATATTATACCATATTCAAGTATATTATAATATATTCTAATATAATATAGTGTATTCGAGTATGTCATAGTATCCTTTAGCATATCATCTAGATGCTAGTAGTGGAATGTATCGCACTTGTTCGTAAATGCTAAAAAGATCGCACGGAGGCTACGAATGAATTTGCACCCCGAATTACTGAAGTTAAAAACGGTGTGTTAAAGTTAACGGGAAATTGAACTGCTAACTATCGCGGTACAGAGGAGTAAATAGAAGTAGAATTGCAATAGTTTCCTAGGACCATAGAGAAGAAAATCAGTTGAAGGAAAGTCTCGAACGTCTCAGGTTAAGAACCCGAAGAGCTTCAGGTGAGGGGCAGAGCATCTCTGCAGATAGGCACTCGGTACTCGTGGGAATACCGTGCGGGAATATATCCGGGATTATTTCATACATTACAAGGCAATAACGTATCGCGGCTGGATGCAAGGTTAACGTGGCTACGATTAAAGTAATCGGCCGTGGAATCGATAAGGCGTGGCTTATTTAGGAAGTGATAATTGCGATATTTATGAGCGGCCGTTGCATGGAACACGGGTCGTTAACGTTGCCCGTTAAATATCACTTAGTTGCAAAACCAGCTCTCCGGTTATCTCGCCGGAGATAAGGCAAAACGTTTCCTGCTCCATGGGGTTATTGATTGAAAGGGAGAATGAAATTTATATCGCACGGTATGTGGATACATACCTAACCATCGAATTATTAATAGCGACCGTTCTGTCAGATTACCAGCCCGATATAGATTGCGAAGTGTACTCTCAAAATTCTGGCCGTAACGTAACAGGGATTGGCCTCTGGCCTAGAGAATCGGCCTCCAGCTATATTCAAATCTACCAACAACAATCGAAATGCGAAACACCTTTTTTGCGAAACGTCTTTTACAATTTTTCATTTCTGCTCTAAAGTCCTGTAAGCGAGACTGTTCTCACAAATCTTTGCTCTTTCTATGGATAAATTATTTTACAAGAAACAATAATTTCGCTACACCGGAGGCACCTCCATTGTTTACTCAATGTTAAAAGGACACAGAAATATTCCAAATAATAAGTATGCTGGCTCCGCAATTACATTTCTTTCTATCGAAGCAATATTATTACTAGACATCGGATCTTTATGCATTTATGGCTTATGGAAATGTTAAAAAAATGCTATAATATAAAATTCGAGAGAATTTAACACGATTTTTATTTGCTTTGGATCTACAAAGGCTGTCCCCATTAAAAATAAAATTTTATTTCATTCCACTTTCTTAAAATGTTTCTATAAAAATTGGAAATTGCATAAACATCCGATGTCTAATTATTACATTGCCGCTAAGCGGAGTGCCGGGGACTACATCTTCAGCAACCAGTAGCAACAGATACAAAACACAAATATAAAATGTAAAACGTGGAGTCTCCTCGAAAATGTTTATTTCTAACATGATCTTATTTTTTCGGATCGAACAGTGATCCTTGGTTGGACACTGTTGCAAATTACGCTCGACAGGAAGTAAATACATCTTCTGCAGCAGCAGCAGTGACTCACAAAAGATCCTCCGGAGGCATCTGCAGGGTTTAAATAAGGGGCGTAGCAGATCGTACATCGAGTTCTGTTACACGAACAATGATTACCCTAACGCTCGTTCAGCCGCTATAACGAACACCTTGGTGGTAGCATCTCGAGAGAAGGACAGAGAAGGGGAGAGCGACAAAGAGAGAGGCAACGTTACATCAGCCACGGACGAATATCCCTTTGGTGAAGCGTTATCTAGCCGTGCTCGGTCATAATGCAATCAGAATATTCCTCGCGGTGAGGAGAAGAAGGAGATTAGAGGGCACCACTCACGGCATGCTATTTACTTTGAACTATTCTCGGCACCGCGGCCGAAACACACATTATCCGTCGCCGACGCCACGGCGACGGTGTACTCGCGGCTCCCAGAACCATCATCCAAGGAAACCGACTGATATCCTCGATAAACGATGCCCCGCAACCAAAATATCCTCGCCGAGATCCGGTCAGATCGAGGAACAAGTACTCGGGCCATTGAGCGGCCGACGGAAACCGCTTAATTAATCCTCGTTTACTCCTCGAGTCGAAATTCAACCATTCTCCACATTAGAGACTGTACAATCTCCTATCGTATCCGCGATTACTACGGAATCTTTATGGCACCTGCAAATTTATGAGATATTAGGTTCTACCATATGAAATGTCCGATTTTGGTTTATCAGTATTCTAAATTCTGTTCTGACAAAAAATACTAAAATTTCTAGGGATATTTTATATCTAGCTTTTAGAGCAGAGTTTCCTGCGTAATATTCGACCTTCACTTGTTTTTCTTGTGCTTCTAACCTAACAATTTTACGCATTGATTTCCAACATGAATCAACGTGATTTCTGCATACTCTTCTTATACGAGTGGAAAAGTGGTAAAAACGCATCAGCAGCTGCTCGAAATATCAACGCTGCATTTGGCAATGATGCAGTTAATGAACGTACAGTTCGTCGATGGTACCAAAAATTCGAAGCCGGAGATGAAAGCCTTGAAAATGAACCGCGTGGAAGGCCAGAGTCGAGCATTAACGACGATCATTTGACGCTCGCAGTTGAAGAAAATCCTCGAACAACGGTTAGAAAACTTGCCCAAGAATTGAACGTAAGTGCCATAACGATTTCGCGCCACTTGAATTTGATTGGTAAGAAAAGGAAGTTGGATAAGTGGGTACCACACGAATTGAACGATCGACAAAAACTTCAGCGTTACGAAATATGCAATTCGTTACTGATTCGAAATCAAAATGAGCCTTTTTTGAATCGCATTGTCACATGTGACGAAAAATGGATTTTATACGACAACAAACGACGTTCTGCTCAATGGTTAGATGCAAATGAAAAGCCACGACACATGCCGAAGCCAGCTTTACATCCGAAAAAGACAATGCTCACTGTTTGGTGGTCAATGGCCGGTGCGATCCATTACAATTTCTTAAATCCGGGAGAAACCATCACAGCCGCGAAGTACTGCATCGAAATTGAAAGAATGCACCAAAAATTGAAAGAAAAATCAGCGATATTAGTCAATCGAAGGGGTCCAATTTTGCTCCATGATAATGCTCGACCGCATGTATCACAGATCACGGTGCAAAAGCTGAACGCTTTAAATTATGAAACATTACCTCATCCACCGTACTCCCCGGATCTATCACCGACGGATTTTCATTTTTTTTAAACATTTGAGAAACACTTTCTCAACGAAAAAACCTTTAGAAGTCAAGCGAACGTTGAAGACGCCATTCAAGAATTTATTAACACTAGAACACTAGATTTTTATCAAAATGGAATTAAAAAATTAGAAACTCGTTGGAAAAAATGTGTAGAATCCAATGGTTGTTATTTCGATTAAAAATATTTATTAGTAAAGAAGTTGTGTTCATTTAAAGTTAATCTTAAAAATCGGACATTTCATATGGTACAACCAGAAGAAGACATTTGAACCGAGCTTTCTCAAAATCAATGCACATTTTTGTAACAGGATGATCTTGAAAAAGCTTTTGAGAAAACTCAATGTCACCTTGGCATCTCGGGGGGAAAAAAATATTAAAAAAAAAAAACAAATAGTACTCGTTCAATTATATAAAGTTTGTCGATACAACCAATAGACACGGTTGTTGACATGTGCAACAACCTAATAGATGACGTTACTCGGGGGGTGACCTTTTGGTTCACAATTGAAATTGCTGTTGCTATTGAAGGATCTATTAGTCTTTTGAAAGACTTTGGAAAATTAATAGAATAATTGAAGGAATTGAAAATTATGAGAGATTTAAAGTTTACATGCACATATGACATATTAAAACAATTTAACGCGTTCTCTTGTCTCAGGGATGAAACGAGAAAAATTTTCGAACCGGCGAAACCGTGGACTAACCGAGCTCGTTGACGGATCGGCAGGAGAGGAAAAGAGAAGAGAGAGAGAGAGAGAGAGAGAGAGAGAGAGAGAGAGAGAGAGAGGAACCGGGAGAGTAGGGGATGGAAAAGCTGAATGAACGCGACCGGGGACACAATGGGCCACTGTTGTTCCCCGGGACTCTCGGTGCTGAGACAATGCCGGCTCCCGGATTCAGTTAACAATCCGTGTCGCGAACATGGGGACGCCGTTAGATAAGACCGTCGAGACTCGCTCGAACCTCTTCGAACCTTTTCTTTTCAATCGGATGGAAAACGTTCGTTCTCCCGGGAGAGATGGCATAACAGAATGCCACGGTAATGGCGCAGGATGGAGACATTGTGCCCCGGGTTTTCGACGAACTCTCTACCGTCCCATTCTTCGCTGACGAGAGAATGGCGACGCGATCGCGAGAAATCATCCCTCTGTCTCTCTCCGCCGACAGAAAGAGAGTGAGAGAGAGAGAGGGGGGGTGGAGGGGAGAGCGCGAAAACCGTGGAAAATTTTATAATTGGCGACGAAGATGTTCGAGCATGTCTGCCACCTCTTTCTAGCTGTTCGAGGCGGATCCGTTGAGACCGTCGAGTCCCAGGGAACTTAAATAGTTTGTTTATCAACGGAACGAACAACCGGAGCGTAACAGACGAAATATAATTTCGAGGGAAAATTACGGAATCTTTCTTACCCTCTCTCTTTCTCTCTCTCTCTCTCTCTCTCTCTCTCTCTGTGTGTGTGTGTGTGTGTTTGTTGGAACGTTGGAATCCCGGCCGGGAGAAGCGGTTATCGTGCGTGAATAATACTCCGTAATTGGAAGCACGTGTAATTTCGCTTACAGCCCGTGTTATTATTTCTGACGCGTGTTCGGATGCTAACGATCCGAGAAGTGCTCCGAGGAACGCGTAATCGACGGAATTAACGGGTTCGCGGCTCGAGCTCAGCCTGTGGGACACTATCGAGGCACTGGTTCGATGACAATCGACCCTTCGGTGATCGTGTAATTAATTGGGTCTGTAAATATCTCGGTTTTCGAAACTGTTTTATTTTTTAGAGCGATAGGAGTGCGTTCCCGCGGGAGAACAAACGAGAAACTTCGCTTTTTCGAGGGATGGAAAGCTTCGACGGTAGGATACGAACGCGTTGATCACTGCTTCGGTGATGCGTGAGAGTTGCAGGTCTATGTGCGGATTGAGAAATTAACTTTTGTTGGGGTGAACTGAATTTGTGTAGGTTGAATTAATTTTGTGAAGTTTCAGGGTGCAAGAGTCCTGAAGAGAGATGTATAAAAATGAGTATCTGTAATTTAAAATACTGGAAATGGCTCCAGTCCTTTGCAAATGAGGCACACAATTTTTATTATGCATAAACCCAGATAGCACTGGACGGCTTAAAGACGTCTGTTTTACGTCCATTTTTGGTCTGAACGTCTTACGTCCTGAAAAGACGTCTTTAAGACGTCTTAAAGACGTCTCGTAAAAGACGTCGTTTTTACGTCTCATTTCAGACGTCTTTAAGACGTCTTTTACGAGTCGTCTTTAAGACGTTTCATTTCTTGACGTTTCAGTCATTCTAAACTGCTAGAGAAAAGCTTTACAAACTGTACACACGCAACACAATATAACGCAGTTTTTCATCCTTCGAATAGACGTTTATTTATTTAGGAAAGTTAAATAACTAAATTGTTAATTTAGTACTATTAGAATATATTAAATATATATTCGCAATAGAATTTAGCAATAAATATTGTTTAATAATAAAAATATACATTATATATCACAAATCCAAAATCCAAAATAATATATCAAAATAAATAGATAAATAAATAAATACGTTAAATAAATAAATAAAGCATAAAATGTTAATGTTCGCGGATATACTGAAAAACATTCTTTTAATTTATTTTTTTTATTTATAAATAAATAAATAAATAAATAAATAAAGCATAAAATATTAATGTTCGCGGATATGCTGAAAAACATTCTTTTAATTTATTTTTTTTATTTATAAATAAATAAATTAATTAATTAATTAAATAAATAAATAAAGCATAAAATGTTAATGTTCGCGGATATGCTGAAAAACATTCTTTTAATTTATTTTTTTTATTTATAAATAAATAAATAAATAAATAAAGCATAAAATGTTAATGTGCGCGGATATGCTGAAAAACATTCTTTTAATTTATTTTTTTTTATTTATTTAATTTTTTTGTTATATCAAACATTCAATTTATATTTCTTGTACATGTATACAATATTCAAATTCAATATTTTTCTCACAAGAAAAAATGTGGCTTAAAAAATATTTTTCTAATATTTGACAAACATATCTATCTAATATTTTTGTGGTACTAGGGGTCTGTTTCGGAACGTCTTGAATACGTCTGTTCGAGACGTCTTAAAGACGTCGAACGGACGTCTTAAAGACGTCTTTAAGACGTACAGTTTTTTCACAAAGACGTTCCAGAGACGTTCAGAAGCCGTTCGGAAGCCGTTCGTAGGACATTCAGACGTCTAATAGACGTCTGAACGTCTTTGACAGACGTCTTAAAGACGTCTTTAAGACGTCTCTGTGCTATCTGGGAAGGTAACATCTCAATACTAACAGTTCTTTAGTTACAAAAAAATCTGATAGAATTCTGTGTACAGATCTGCAAATCAATTTTTATTGGCACGTATTCGAGTAATTTAAATTTTTCATGATTTTTAAGGTGCAAATAGGTTGAACGAAACCCAATAAAAATTCTTTAGTTACAAAAAAATCTGATAGAATTCTGTGTACAGATCTGCAAATCAATTTTTATTGGCACGTATTCGAGTAATTTAACACTTTGACTGCCAAACTAAAAACCTCAAAAATTCGATGAAATCAAAGTAAGTTATTTAATGAAATAAAAATTTGAAAAAATTAAATGTATGACACTGAGTAGTCCTCCAATTTTCGTGAATTTTACGGATTCTAATCTAATTTGGTACAATGAATATATTAATGTAAAAATTCATTTCAAATCCTGGACAAATAATTCCGTCACCCACATATGGGTGACATGGCAGTCAACGTGTTAAATTTTTCATGATTTTTAGGGTGCGAATGGGTTGAAGGAAACCCAAGCTTTGCAGAAAATGAACGCGGATGGAGCCAGGACCTTTGTGAGTCGCCTGAGAAACACGGATGAGCGGCAAACTTCCTTTTCTGGAAGAAAAGTCTGGTCCGAAAGTCCGTTAACGAGACTACAAAAAATTACTATCGGATGATCCGCGCGCAGAGGGGTTGCGTACAATAGTGAACGGTCGCCTTTGAGTTGAGGCCTGGCTGCACATAGGAATGCAATTAAAATACCCTGGATGGCGAGAACCGCGGGATAGCGGGCGGAGGGTGGCAAGACTATGGCTCTCGTGTCCCGTCGGAACAATGGGCCACAATGTTAATGAGGAAAATAATTATATGAGAGTTCATTTTCTTCCTCGAGAAAATCGGATGCGGAGAGAGGAGAAGGCTGAAGGAGGCGCTAGCACCCGGGCAAGGAAGAGTACCAAGTAGAAAGGGGGTGTTCCGTAATGCGAGCGCCAAGTGGTCCAGACGTCGTCGTGCATGCACTACTGGCGACGCCTCCAACCCTTAACACAAGCGAAAACCCTGTTCCTCTACAAGGTAAGACGTCCGTCCGACATAAGTATTTTCTAATTAACGCTGCTGTGCACGCGTGATACCTTGCGCCCCTGCGAACCACGATTAGGAGCACTCCAACACCGTCAAAGAGAAAACGGAGCGTCACTCTCTGCGCTGAAAGCTGTTTCTCTTCGTGATACAATGATCGATTCCAAAAATTACTTCCACTAAAATTAGACAAATTAACACTTTCACGGCCAAACTAGAATCCTCAAAAATTCCATAAAATCAAAGTGTTATTTAACCCTTATGTGGGCAAACAAACTTTTCACGGTCGTTGGGCAACCGGGGTACCCGGGTACCCCGAGCATTCGGTGCCGATATATAAAAAATAAAGTGACAATTTTACTTTAATGCTTTCCCATAACTTTTAGTTTTTTTGTCTATGGTGCACTAAGTATTGTTTTAAACAGTTTAAGTGAAGCAACTGCTTCAAAAAATAGTATAACTCAATGCTAAGATCAAACTTTTATGCTATTCGTATGTGGACGTACGGTATTTGACTCTTCGACTTACACAACAGTACAACAGTATTCAACTGTATTTGGTCACAACCAAAATGTTACAATATATTCGTATGTGCCAAAAAAAAAAAAGAAAAGTTTGTTGTATTACTATCCACAATGCACAATGATAATGTTGTTTCTGGGCCAAACGGGAAACCAGAAATAGTCCACTTCTATAAGAAAACAAAATCTGGTGTCGACTTGATGGATCAAATTTTGAGACGATACAGTATACAAAGACGTACTAACAGATGGCCATTAGCATTTTTTTTTACATAATTGACATTGCTGCTCTTGCCTCATACATCATATATATTTCTAATAACGATATGTTGCCTCACAAATCCAATAATCGCCGAATATTTTTACGCCAAGTGAGAGAGGAACTTTGTGTTCCAATAATTAGAAGTCGATCAACCAATGTTCAAGTGATGAGACATTTCTCTTGTAAATTAGCAATAGAAAGCATGCTGCATAAGTCACCAACAATGACCGACGTTCCTTCAACTTCAGGCACTGTACAACAACGAGATAAAACTGGACGAAAAAGAGTTGTAGGCTCATGTTATATATACCAAGCTGACCCTGATAGAAAACGTAGAAAGACACGAAAATATTGTCAAAACTGTATAAAACCAGTTTTCCGACGAACACGCAAATACTCTGACAGTTTGTAAAAATTGTCCTATTATTGGTTAATAATAGTAACTATACTAATAATAAAATAATACCAATTGAAAAAATTTGTGTTGTATGATTGTGTTGTAAAACTTCCCTTCATAAGCATCCAACTACAACTTCCTATGTATGGGTACCCGGGTACCCGGTTACCCAACAACCGTATAAATAAGTTTGAAGCCTTATTATTTAATATGTTTTGCATCAATTTTAATTCTGTAACCATAAATCGACAGAGAACCTTCTAAATAATGGGGATCCAGGGCGGTTTTGCGATATCTTCATAAAAACATAACAAATTATTAGAGTAAACATAGAAAGGGGTACCCGGGTACCCGGTTGCCCACATAAGGGTTAATGAAATAAAAATTGAGTAGTTGAGTAGTCCTCCAGCTTTCTTGCATTTTACAGATCCTAATCAAATTTGGTACGATCAATAATATTAACGTGAAAATTAATTTTTAAATCTGGACAAATAATTCCGTCATCCACATGTGGGTGACATGGCAGTCAACGTGTTAATAGAGGAACTCTGCTTCGTGGTGAATCGAGGAAAATCAAAATTGTACAAGTAAAATAGGGGTTTCAACCCTTAATCGGTCAGATCCGAGAAATCTGACCTGTCCCCCTTGACGATTCAAAATCAGATGCTATATCTGTTTTGTCATGAGTCGAAATTTAGAAAACTGTAGATCCCCGTGCACAGTTGTGAACTTATTATATCAGTGTGCAATTTATTTTCGAGGTTTTTTTATTTCATTCGAATATTTTTCAGGAAGACTGTCAATAGAATATTAATAAAAAAAAGTATAATATACATTCGTAGTATGAATGGAAGAAGAGAACGTTTGAATACGAAATGCGAAGTGTACCGAATAATAATAGTTGTAGTGTAATTACAACGTAATTATAACTATTATGTGTTTGTTGCATAACTATCACACAGAAAAGATTAACATTTTTTCACTCATTTTCAAACAATAGAAAATTAAATTCGTGTAAGAGGAAATACGAGAATTCGCCGTGCAAGTAGAAAAGGACGCCTTTGATCAGACACGTCGTCTCACCAAATCAATTGCGCTTCTCCCATTGATCTAAGCTTTGAAGTTAGCATAATAATAATAAACTTATAATAACTAGTATATTATCAATATTTCAAGATCTTCAACATAGGATTTTTATCCTACGAACAATATATATAGTTATCACAATATTGTAAATAGTAGAGTACAGGTACGGATCAAAGTGCTATTAATTTTCGAAGTTACTTTTAGTAATTTCTTTGTGTCAAAAACAAGTGGGCTACTAAACATATTAAGAAACAAACTAAATTTCCACATCACTCTAGTTCGTTGCAATTCAGGTAGAAAATTTTGCACAAACATTCACTATAGATATACATTAACGAACAATATTTTGTGTTACAGGTCTCTCTATGCACGTCAATGGCCAGTTTACTATAGCTACAAAAACGAATAAATTCTCTACTGTACTGTCTCGCCAGTAAACAATACATCGATACTCCGAACGTTCCATAGTGATTGAATGCACCAGGGGAACCGTCGCCCGAAGGAATCCACGCTCAGGATTTCGTTTCTCCATAGCTCACTCACTATGGTACGTGAGGCTAGCCGCTCGGGATCGCATTAATGAAATAAAACTACGTGACTGGACGCCGTGTGCAGAGTCGGCACTTCCGTGATTCGAAACGTTAAGAATTTCTGTCTCGCACACACACGCACACACACACATACACACCTATCCAGTAGGGGGACAACGATGACACAAGATAGAGAGATAGAAAGAAGCATCGTGTTGTGTCCAGGGTATATTCGAGCGGAGAGAATGAACGAGCGGCGGCCGCAGAAGTAATTCGATCCGGTTTTTGAATGGGAAATGATGACGGCGCCATTCGAGCATTTATCGTAACTGGCAGATTTCGGTGCACGGCAATATATCGGTTTCAATATCGCGGCCGATATTGGGTTTTGGTAATGTCCGGGATTGACTCGGTACATTTTACAGCCGATACGCCTACGCAATACGGATCAATACAAACATCGTTTTACATGCGGTAACTCTATTTCATACGGGACAAGCTGTTATACCGTGCGCGTATCCCGGACGCCCGATTAAAACGTCCCGGATCACTGGCGTTTCCGATTGCCACCATCGTACACACAAGTATTTGTTCAAAGACGCGCTGTTTGCTTGGCGAACCACTCGTTAGCCAGCCGGAAACAATAACGATTAGATCTTCCGGCTAATATCGATTTTCGGCAAATTGGAGACGAGGTATTTTATTCGGTTCTAACGTTGCCGATGATTTTATTACGTTCTGCAAAGGGTGAATGCGTTGTGGATTTTATTTTAAGATTTCATTGGGTTGTTATGCAAGTACTTTTGGCTACTCTTCAGTGTACTTTTCTCTTATGTATTAATGAAATAGGGAATGGAATATTATGAAGTTGCTGGTCTAAGAATAAAGGAAACTAGAGACTGTTTTCTTTTCTTAAACTTATAATGTACAGTATTGAATCTAAAGCAGGTTCACTAATAGTAATGTTTCTTGCAGACTGATGTTGCCAGAAACATTGTGAAAAAGTCTGAGACAATTAACATAGTGCTGACGAGTAACATACTAACAAATCATCCGTTTGTTGAAGATGTAAATCAATCACCCAGTCGACCTTCACAATCCTCAATGCACGATCCAGAACAGGTGCAAAAGGAAAACAGAATTTCTCTCGTATGATGATTACCGAAGACGCAGCAGAAGCATGGTTGCATTAGGGCATCCCCAGAATGGTCAGAAGCGAATGAAACTTTGTAGAGTCGAGCAAGCTACGACAGGCTATCAAAAACATGTAGGAGAATCGTCGGGAACGCGGATAACGAAACGTAGACCATAACGTCGACGAGAGACAGAAGCAGACAGAGAAACGGCGGGTCCGTGGGGAGGAGAGAGAGAGAGAGAGAGAGAGAGAGAGAGAGAACGAGAAAGAGAGGGACGCAATTTGAGCGAGTGGCATCAGTCGGCGGGTTTAATGAGGTTAGCTGCAATTACATGCATTAGTACGACATGACGAGGGCAGCGGACCCGACCTCGGTCCTCTGGAAGAGATATTGGATGTATGAGCCTGGCAAAAGGGGTGGCCAGAGGGTGGAACGCCAGGAAGAGAGGAGAGGAGAACAGAGGAGAGAGAAAGCGAGCCAGAGGAGAGGGTCACCATGAGAGTACGAGATACAGCCGGGCAAAGAAGATACAAAGGGGTGAGGTTGCGAGAGAAAGAGAGAGAGAGAGAGAGAGAGAGAGCTGCGAATTAAAGAGAGAGGGATGAACCACGAAGAGCAGGCACAGATAGGGGGTTGAACGACGAAGTCAAGAGAAAGATAGGGGGTTGCACGACCAAAAGAAAACAGGGAGGAAAGAACAGGAAGGGCGGTTGAACGACGAAGAGAAAATAAGAGGGGGTTCAACGGAGGAAAGAAAAAAGATAGGGGGTTGAACGACGAAAAGAAAACAGAAATAGGAAATTCAACAGAGAAGAAAAGTCAGAAGCTGGGGGTTGAACGACGAAGAGAAAATAGAGAGGGGAGAGAGCTAGAATGGGGTAGAACAACGAAGAGAAGAGAAAGGTAGGGGGTTGAAGACGAAAAGAAAACGGGAGGGGTGTTGAACGACGAAGAGAAGAGATAGACATGGAAAAGAGAGCCAGAAGGGGGCTGAACGACGAAGCGACATGGAAAAGAGAGCCGGAAGAGGGTTGAACGACGAAGCGAAGATAGAGAGGGACAGGGTGCTAGAAGGGGGTAGAGGATTGGAGAAAAAGAAGGAAGACGAGACGACGAAAGAAACGGGGTGAGCTTGGGGGTAAAATGCGTTAACGCGTGTCGGCGTTAACGCCGCCGTTCTGCTCGTCTCTGCTCTCCTCTGTCGTTGTGCTCTCGCAGACACTCCGGAGCGGTGCGGAGCGGTGCGGAGCGTAGAGCGTAGAGGTTTGCTCGTCTCGTGTACCGCAGTCGCGGCAGGTAACGCGCAAAGTCACGCATCGTTGGCCCGCGATCAAACGACAAACACCGTCGGCCTGCCGCTCCACTGCGATAATTCTTTGATCGCTCGAAAAGATACACCGACGAGCCGACGACCCTCTCTCTCTCTCTCTCTCTCTCTCTCTCTCTCTCTCCCTCTTTCTCTCTCTCCCGACAGCTGTGCACCCTGTCCGGGGCTGAAATCGGTGAGTCGGATAAGCGACGCGGGCGCGAGCGCGCGCGCGCGCACGTGTAAGTTGGATGCTTCGCGTGTAAAAAGGAAAAAGAAGAGCGCGCACCGGGGGAGGAGATACACGGTTAGGCGAATGAAAAAAGAAAGAGAGAGACAGGGACGGGATGGATGTACACCGAGCGTTCATTTAGCTCCGTTTAGCGGCGACAGCCGGCTACGAAATCGCGCGGAACACGCTCCAGTGGATGCCAGAGAGCGGCGCGCGATCCACGAACGCCACTTTAGGCGAAAAGGACTGCTTGTTACGCGGATGTTTCTGATCCGAGGAATTTGCGGACGTGGAGGGTGCGATCCCCGTCAGTTGTCACGAAAGGGGCTGTTGGGGGTGAGTGAGGACGCGCCGGGGTTGGTGGACAGTCTGCTTCCGCAGGATGAGAGCAGGTGATGGAACCTCGTTTTTAAAAAAGTGGGATCTGGGATTTGTTTATGCTCGTTGGGCTCCCTGTTTTGTGCTTTTCATAGACTAGGTTCTTCCTGTCAAAGCTAACAATGAATTAGTTTCTATAAAGAATTAGCTTGGTTTCTATAAGAACATTTATTGCCTTAACACTTTGACTGCCATGCTAGAAAACTAAAAAAACTCCATAATATTAATGTAAGTTATTTAATGAAATTATTTAATGGAAGTTATTTAGTGAAATAAAAATTGAAAAAAAGTATATGTATGATATTGAATGGTCCTCCAACTTTCTGGCATTTTACAGATGCTTAAAAAATTTGATACAATTAGCGTAAAAATTCATTTTTAACAATTCCGCGACGTTTATCATCCAGGCGTTGGCGACATATACAGAGTATCTCGTTTCACTCAATGCCTTAAAACTCGCGTCAACAACAACTCCAACCGAGAAATGAAAATTTTTCCATCGTTCGCAAAACCTCGCTATCAACGCCGCATAGGTAATTCTTGAAAATATTAAAAAGCTCGATCATGCACGATCTAACCACCATTCCAACAAGCGCCAGCAACAACAAACACCGATTTTTCCATCATCCACAAAACCCCGCTATTAATTACAATTTTAATCCCAATGCTCCGCGTGGGTAGCATTCTGAAAGTTACACGCCCCATTCGCTGAGGTAATGCGAAATAAACATCCCCGTTATTACAGAGGTACTCCGCAGGCATACATGCACAGAGAAAGAGAGGGAGAGAGAGAGAGCTTCGTGCTACAACGTTCGATGATGAAACAACACAGGTGCCCCGTCCATCATCCCCCATCGAAAACAAAACACGGAAAACCAACCGGACAAAGCGAGTGACGTGGATGACGGATCGCCATGATCCTCGACAAACCAAACCCACCCTCTCTCCGCAGTTTTGTTCAATATTAGTGCGACAGAGAAAAAGAGACACACACACACAGAGAGAGAGAGAGAGAGAGAGAGAGAGAGAGAGAGAGAGGAGAGAGAAAGAGAGAACACAGCCGACCAACGATTTTTGTATGGTTCCAGGTTTCCCGTGGTATTGTCGGTCGATACGGATTTTCACTGGGCATTCTCCAGAGAGATAGCGCGGACGCGCGGACACGTTTGATACAATATATAAGCGGTCGGGATTGGAGAGGGCCCGGGGGGTCACAAAGTAGCATTCTATTGACAGAGAGCTCGACGCTCTCCGGTCCGCCGGTGATTATACTTGGTGATCATATCGCTCGTATATTGACAAACAGCGATACAAACACGAACACATAGGCACACGCACCGAGAGAAAGAGAAAAGGGACACACGCGGAGAAAGAGAAGGGTGGGAACCATCCCCGTTCCCCGGACTGTCCCGTGTTTTACCACCCCCACCTCTCCTTCCTCCTCTCTCTCTCTCTCTCACCACCCTCATCCCTCTCTTTCTTCATCATGCTGTCTCCTTTCTCTGTTTGGTGTCTCTCTCCATTTACCATCTCTCTCGATTTCCTACCTTTCTCTGCACGCTATCTCTCTTCCCCTCTCCCACCCCCTGTTAGCTGTCCTCGTCCGATCATCCCCCACAGGTCTATGCGCCGCTGCGACCACCCTCGACGGCACGGGGGATGTGGGGTGGTGGTCGGGGGTGTGGTGCAGGTTCCCGTGGACGCTTCTCGTGCACCGGTGCACACAGACCGCCCACCGGCGACCCACAATACGCCGCTAATTCCCATAAAGCGCCGGCCGATACGCAAATGGACAAACGTATGGACATACGCACAAGCGCTCCCGGCCACCCTCGCCGCTCGCTCGCCGGCCAAACACCGCACACGCCATACACCCCTCCACCACCCCTCCTCCCTCCCCTATCCCGCTCTTCTATCTCTCTCCCTCTCTCTCTCTCTCTCTCTCTCTCTCTCTCTCTCTCTCTCTCTCTCTCTCTCTGTTCCAGAGCGCTTCCTAACCCGGCATTCGCAGGTTGCATATCGCGGCCAGACCTCTCGTCCCGCCTTTGTGGATCACCATACCGTGTAATAACGAGACGGTCGCGCGGAAATGCGACCTGGTGCTCGTGGAGTCCCGACTGGAACTGTACACCATGCTTAAGACGCGACAATGGCGACTGTTTCCAGTTTGAAGGCTCCGGAGATTTTGGTCCTCGATTAATTAGGTGTTTGATCATAGCGGGAGATTTTCTGGATGCAATTTTATCCCTTCAGTTTATATGACACTCGTTGTACACGTTGTTCAATTAGAATGCACTAATCGGAATTTCGTGTTTCAGGCAAATTTTGTGGCAAATTCGATCCAGCCTCGGAAGAATCATTTCGTCAATCGACAAATTTTCAATATTGATTTTCTTTCAGAAATGGTGCGTTGTATGAAAAAGATGACACTCAACATTTTCGACTAATTTGTTCGTACAGATTCATCTTTGTGAGTTGTATCGTCTGTTTAGAAACATTTTGTGTAATATAGAGAGCTATTCCCCATGCATATTGTTTTTTAGCAGTCGTCATTCATAATTAGAAGTGAAAATAGTAGAGAAATTTCTCCAAAATTGGGCCTGAATATGATACATTTTTTAAACAGACAAATTGTTCCAGATTTATTATTTTGCAACTTCTATAATTAAAATTAAAAAATTAAAATCCAAATATATTCAAACTCGTAATTTTCATAAGACAACATGTATCAGTGACTTTTAAGGCTCGGTACGTTTAGTGTTGAAAAATTCAGTATTGAGAAACAAGGATTAAATCGAGATCTGTTTCCATTCCCTAAAATACGAATAATTTCATCCCCCAGAAATTAACGTACGCGGTCTATAAAAATGTATACTATTTTCAATCTCTCGTATTCTCAACGCACTATTCTGAACGATTTCCATTCTTCTCGACTCGAGGAATTCTCTACGAGAAGACAGAACCAGATGATACAGATATTTCGCATCGGATTCGGAGGATCGACTATTAATAATTTCCCCTCGACGATTTTATATCGAACTCGATTTGCTCCGAGTATCAATTTAATTCATTTGCCAACGACACTTGACAATGATTGACTTATTCGATTGATGGCCCAAGAATCCCGCAATAGCTTCCGAAGAAGCTTTTAATTACGGATCAACGTTAACTGTATCATTCACAACTTCATTCCATCATTCACGAATTCGGAAAATCTGCAAATATAATATTCAGGACACTATTATATTCAGGATATCATTAACAAAAATACTCCGGAAACGAAAACTTCCTAACAAAAGACATTAAACATTAGCCCAGTATAAGTCACACAATATTATTAAAAAATTCCTGTACCGATATTATAGATAATCCGCTAACAAACATAAACAAAGTTCACAGATCTTCCAACGAGGAGACGCATAACATTATCCAATTAATAAAATACCATGGACTATTTTATTGTACAAACTGCGGATTCGAAAAATGGCTACGCAGTCCCTTAACATGATTTTCAAGGTAATGTCAACAAAGATATTCAGTAAATGAAAATCATAGCTGTGTCTTATTGTTATGTGTTTGTTTCTATATTTTTGTCTTTATAATCTATTTTGTATGCCTTATTTTTGTAATTAATGCAATATTATACACAATTTTATTAGGCTGACTGCGAATTCAAACCCAAAATGGCTGCGGAATCTTGAAACTTCGTTTCGGAGTCGCCATGAACAAAGACAAGACATTCGTAGAAGGAAAACACTATTGCATTCCGTCGCGGGGATATGCAACATCATCTAATTGTAATTAACGCAATCGCAATTAGTTCGACGGTGGTATAAAACGCAGCAGCAGCGGGCCGCTTTGAATTCCCCAAAGCTTCCGGCTTCAATCAGCGGCACACATACAGAGAGAGAGAGGGAGAGAGAGAGCGAGAGAGAGGCGCACAGCGAACGGAAATTTCATGCTCACTTGCGGCACTCTCTCTCTCTCTCTCCCTCTCTCTCTCTCTCTTGTCGAGAGTCATCAAATATCTGTGTACGACGAAGGTCGAACATGCCTGACCAGGTAAGAAGGAAGGCCGCGGCGCCGGTGAATGGGGGTCGATGAATGAAGGTGGTTCGCATGCTGAAGGGTCCTTTTCCGGTGCCCTGTCAAGGACGTTTCAGACCCGGAATCGCTTTAGTCCCCGATCACCGAGGCAATGGCTCGTCCCGTGGAAGAATTTTTCCGGAAGAAAAATCCCGACTCGCGCGAAGAAGAAAACGCTCGTCGCGGGGAGGAAGCTAGAAAAAGATGACTTCCGGCCGAGAACGTTTCATCCTGCTCCGTGACATTTTACACGAGGACCCTCGCGTTTCGACAATACCACCATCTCTTCTTCATCGAATCATTGGAACAGTAAAAGTTTCCTTTTCAAGTGGATGATTCTCTAAATTTAATTCTCGTGAATAAATTCATACTTTCATGCATTCATGAGAGACACGAGTAGACAGAATATGAAACAAGGAAGACGTTTAAAGAATTTACAAATGCTATTGTTTTGTGTAGACTGCGGATCTTTATGTATTTATGAGTTCTGGAAATTTTCAAGAAATGCTAAGATATAATTGGACAGAGTTTGGTAGAATTTTTTAATTATTCGAAAAAAAAAGAAAATTGTAGATACAGTAACATTACAGTAGGCCCTCAACTTTCGCACATAATTGGTTCCTGAAAGTGTGTGCGAATGTTGAATGTTCAAAAGTAGAGGGATGTAAAAAAATATGCACCGAAAACTGTGTTTTAAAGTATTGATCATCAATCCATGATGACAAAGATCTTTCCATTCCAGCCATCACTATGCTGTGTCTTTTGGAAACACTCTTTGAAGATATATTTCCACAATTTTGAACGTATTCCTTAATTTTACTCTTGTTTTTCAAAATTGAACATATCGTAGATCTGTTTACACCGTACAAACATCCGATTGAAGCAAAAGATTCACCGTTTTCAGAACGTTTAATTATTTCCATCTTTGTCTCGATCCTATGAAGTTTATAAGTCCTTAATTTCTTTTTGTTCGTATCAACACTGCAGTTTCTCCGTTTCTGACTGATGTTTATCAATTTATAAGGGCGAAATATTTAAACTTAAACAAATAAATCAGCAAAACACGCAATACGTTGACGCACGCCCTAATGCAAGACTGAAACTGTTTTGTTCTCTTGATCCGAACAACATTGTAATCCGATGGCTAGTTTGATGTCCCCTGAGAGAGGACATCCGATCGCAGAGGATTAAACAGTTGAATCTTGAAAAATGTGCGAAATGAGCCGTTTATTTTGAAAGTGGCCCAAGTCCTTTTTTCAATTATTTCCGGTTGCCCGTGGTTACACGTACAACTTCAAGTTATCTATCAATTAAGCATTTGATGTTACTTATATTCCGAGTAAATACGATAATTTTGGTCACACAACTTTTCAGAGTTAGTTCAATAATTGAGCCGTTTATTTTGAAAGTGGCCTAACTCCATTTGTCATTTATCCTTTGTTGCCCGTAATTACGTATACAATTTCAAATGAGCTGTCATAAACAACATTTGCGGTTAAGTATATCCAGAGTACATACGACAATTTTGGACCCATAAGTTTTCGCAGTTATTTCAATAATTAAAACCATCAATTTGAAAGTGGCCTAACGTCCGAAGGACATTATCAAAAAGTGCCGGAAAGGTAATAACTTTAAAGAGGATTTCATATCAACAAAATTTTTGGAGGATACAATTTTTAAAATGGTAAAGAATTCTAACGGAGAAACAATAAATTGGTTAAAAATATGTTGGATGCGTTTTTTGAGAGATGAACCATGTCAATTTTCTATAAGATATCAATGGATGAGAATGCAAAGTTTGAAATCCTGGATTTATTAGCACGTCGGGGTAGACCGAGAAAGTTCGAAAATATTGTATTGACACCACAAAATGTAGATGAGCAGTGAATTGTTATGTAATTTATGTAGTTGGAAAATGTCCTGAATTGCATAAATTGTGTTTTTGAAGTGTTGTAAAGGTATACAAAGTAAATTGAGTATTGTTTTTTTTCAATTTGAAGCATCTTAAATTATGTTGAATGGACTTGGGCTCCTTCAAATTTTATAACGAATTTGGTTGTTAATTTTGAAACTGGCCTAACTCCATTCTTGGTAAGAAAACGCATATTATTCACTTAATAATATATATTGCCATTATTTTAATAGGAACTATAAATTTAACTCCTTTAGATACACTTAAGCAGTATGATTCATTAGTATCCTGTACGTGTATTTTTAATTGCATTGAAACACAAACCCTTAAATATCTCAATTTAAGTATAAATGCACTTAGGCCACTTTCAAAATAAACGGCTCAAATAGCGAATTGTGCGAAAGTAGAATGTGCGAAAGTCGAGGGCCGCCTGTATTAGTACTGCTGTGTCTGTTGAGGCTGTTGTGTCTGTTGATACTGATACTGTATCAGTGTGTCTTCTGACCCCCTGATGAAGCCAGCTGAAATGCTGGCGAAACGTTGGGAAATCTCTTCCTTTAGGACACCGGAAAGCCTCAACAGACGCAACTGTATGATGCCGGGCCGTGAAAGTGTCAAATCTCTAATTATTAGTGCCACATTTACAATTTCCCCCAGTCCTCCCCAAAAATCAGCCTAACCAACCCGACGAAATCGCCCACCGTATCCTACAATTCTCCAGCCTCCGGGCAGTTCTGTAAGACACCGGTATGCCCGATACCCGGTCTCCATTACCGGATACGATCTCCCGAAGGCGGAGAGCCGCGGCGTATCGAACGGGTCTCGCGTGTCCTCGGCCCGTGGGCTCGCAGTTCGTAAATAAAAGAGGAGCAATCTAAGGGAGTGCTTGGGTCGGGCCAGTGCACCGCGTCTGCACGGTCGAGCCACTGGGCGTGACAATATGCTCCTGCACAGGTGCAGCCGAAGGTATAGGTTCGCCGAGCCGCCTCGGGGAAGAGGAAGACCGCTCGCGAGAGAAAGAGCTAGAGAGAGAGAGAGAGAAACAGAGAGAAACATAGGAAAAGTAGAGAAAGAGAGAGAGAGAGAGAGAGAGAGAGAGAGAGAGAGAGAGAGAGAGAGTGGTCCTCTCGCCGCCCACGCGATCGGTTTTGCTGCGAAAGAGAGCGGAGGGGGTGAGAGAGCGGAACGGAGCGTAGGTAAGAAGAAGAGAGAGGAGAGGAGAGGAGAGGAGAGGAGAGGAGAGGAGAGAGAAAAGGAGCGTGCCGAGCGCGCGAGCAAAGAACAGGAGTTAGGTGTAGCCCCCGGAACGGGTGTGTGCGCGCTCGAGTACGTGGCCGCACACCTGTGCCAATGCAGCATGGCACGGAGTCGCATAACAGGTGGAAAGGTGAAAGAGAGGGAGAGAGAGAGGGAGGGAGACACGGGGCAGAGAGGGAGAGAGAGAAAGAGAGGGGAACGGAGGAGAGGGAGACCCCCCCACTCGACCCCGAGTCTGCCACAGCTCCGAACATTACTATACGCCCTCCGGGACCAGAGAGGAGGAGAACGCTGAGACTACCGCCTTCCTCCTACGTTCTCTCTCCCGGCCTCTCTTCTCTTCGATTTCTCTCTCCCTCTCCCACTCTCTCCGGTTCTACGTCTCCCTGCGCTCCTCCGTCTGGTTCTTCGAGAAAACCTTCTCTCTATTTCTCCGACTCTGTTTCTCTCTATCGCTTGATTTCTCTGTCTCTTATTCTCTTTCTCCGACTCTGTGTCTTTCCATCTCTCTTTTTCTCTGTTTCTCTCTATCGCTTGCTTTCTCTCTCTCTCTCTCTCTCTTTCTCTCTCTGGTCTACACTCCTACGCTATGCCTCTCTCTCTCCCGCTGGTTGGCCACGGTCTTCGTTCCTCCGCGTCGCACTTCCGTTTGAGCGTCGGCTCTCGAGGCGTGCCCGCCGCGCAAACGCCGACAAACGCGTTTTCGCTCGGTGCCGATGAAATGGCCGACGAGAAAACGTTCTCCACCCTTGAAAGGGCCGACACGCCGCGGCACAGGCGCGCTTCCGCGCCGTAGGATTTCTCAAGACGATTCCCCCGGCCCGCGAGGAAGCCTTCTTGATCATCCTGAATGGCTTCTGATGCGCTCCGCAACGCGACATCCGCAGGGGATCCGGAAAGAGGGGATCTTTCGCGCGATCCGGAAGGGACGCGAATTGTTTTCGTGCCCGGAATTTTGGGGACGGAATTATTGTTTCAAGGGAGTTTTCGAGTTCGGTTCTTGAAACCGGTGACCGTCTGTCTGTCTTCAGCTTCGCCGGTTGCGTTTTGTACGCCGGGTTTTGGCGCGCTTTTCGAATCCGTACGTTCAGTAGGAGTTCGCGTTGTTGTCAGTTGTTTTGCAGTTTTATCGAAGGCGATTAGATATTTTCGATAAATGTAAAATAATTCTTATTAATCGGATGCTAATCAGGATATACGCTGTATCGAAATGTGTAACGTTAAAAACTTCTTCTGCATACTGTTGTCGGTTTATAAATTGTCCGGTTGTGATATACGCGATGACTTTGTAGTTTGCAGTTTTTAATATCCAGACTGCCACCTTCGCGCATTTATGATAATTGCGAATAATTGCTCTCACGTTTTTACGATCTATTTGATTATTCACTTGATTCCTGAAATATCTCAACTTTGTTGCCCGGAACTATTGCGTTTCTGAGAAAGCGAGTCAAGAACGGCGGACATTGTACGTGACTGAATGTGTATGTGGGTGTCTATGCTTAACGAAGGGTAATAATGATCGTAGTAATTTGAGAAATTAGCTCCATGAAAAATCACTGTGCCTAGTAACCTCTATGAGAGTTCAGGGAAAGCGTTTCGATCATACAATCGGAGTATAGTTCTCCAGTAAGTGGACAGTTCACAGTTCTGGAGCTTTTTTCGGCAAAAACTCGAAAAAATCATTGGAAAAATTACAGAAATGGATATTAACGTGGTCGATAGCACATAGTCAAGAGAAGCGTGACGGAGTATGAAATCGCGAGGTTCTCCGGGAAGTGAAGTCTCGACTTCGATCAGCTTCGGGACTCGTCGCGGCGCATTCCCGGGACAATAGGACGTCCGTTGGAGCCGACATCCCTTCGACGATGGTATCGGCGGGTATCGCGATGACTGGATGGTTCGCGCGACCTCGAAAACCGCGGGTCATCGCGTGGAAGGGAAACAACTGGCGGCCGAAGCCGAGGAATCGCCGGAGAAACCTGTCTACCCGCAAAAATGGGCGCGTGCAGATAATGCCCCGGCGTATTACCGTTATTATGCCGGTCATTTACGTGCTGCGGAGACGGTGTTCCCTTTCCTGCGTGATATCCCGCTAAATTCGCCCCGCGGCGCAGTGCTGCGCGGTGCTGCGCAGCGCTGCGGACCGCTGCGGACTGCTCTAAGCAAACACGTTCGTCTCTCCCGAGAAAATCTACGAACACGGTAGATTCCGAGGCGATCTACGGAACATCGATGCTCGAGGACCCGTGGATCGGCAGCCGCCCTGCGTCAAGTTTCGCAATAATGTCTTATGGCTTTTCAATTATCCCCGCCGCGGGACAACACTCATCATCCCACCGCGATCCTCCGATTTTCTTCCAAAAACGACCACCACTTACAATTTTTATAAAACAATATAACCCATGTCTCTTTAATTGCTCGATACATTTAAAATTCTAATTTTTAAATCATCTAATTTCTCCAGCGTAGAGTATTTAAAAGAAAACATTTAGTACCGTTTCTATATAAACAATCGACCCCACAGAATCGTTCCCAATAATTTAATAAAGAAATTATTTATCCAGCTAGCTAGCTGTTCACACAAAATGTTCCCCCGTCGATATTTAATAAAATTTCTTCAACCAACCAACTGATTTGTATTCCATCCGTCATTTCTGTTGCAAAGGCATACAGTCTAATGATCACAGAGCTGTTGGTCTTCGACGGTGCATTTCGTGTTTTTTGAAGTAATCATTGTTAAGTAGTTAGGCGGCGTTCTAAGGCAGAAGACGTTCTAATTACAATATGCCGTGAACGGGAATGTTGAACGAAAGAGGATTCCACAGTGGAATGTAGAACGAATCGCGTGGCGATTCGAGCATGTTCCAACTGCGTTACACGCTCGCCAGCCGAGAGTGGCGCATTGCCTTCGAGGAAACGTGCCCGTTCCTACGTAAATAAGGTGCGTGCAAATTATTGCCTGGGATAATCATTTCCTGCCATCCCGCGCGGAACGCGTTTTCAATCGTCTCTATTCAAGCCGAGGATTCGTTTGCGCGGATTTGACGCGCCAGTCGAGACTTCAATTCTGAAACCCATTCCAGTAGAACGACTCCGAAATTGCGACCAAAGTCTCTCGACTTCGCGAATCCGAAGTTTTACAATTGAATTTATTTTAATCTGAAACTCTGGCGCACTTTTAACGAAGGAATTCCGGAACCCGATATACAACAATTTCAAAATTGAAACCTCACAATTCTTCCTTTCTTCCTCAAAATTGAAATCTCAGAATTTTAATCTGGGGCTTTTTACTTTTTTAGTTCTATTTTTAACACAATTTCTCAAGATCGAAGCAATTTATGGAATTTTTCGAGCTTGAAAAATTGAATTGGAGCAGGTAGAGATTTGGAGTTTTGTAACTGAAGCAACGGTACGGTACAAGTTTCAGAAAAATTTTAAAACACTCATTTTATGATTAATTTCTCAAAATAATTAAGAAAAGTAGCCAGCTTTCTATTCGACTTCCATTCTCTGTGATCAAATACGATATTACTATGTGGCAAATTGAAATTTTAGCAATTTACACTACAAAAAAAAAATTCTTAGTCTTGATCGCGGAAAAGGAATTGCGACACGCGTTATTTTTTAACAATTTCCCAAAATTCCTAAGAAAAGAGATTGTCTTCTATTACGACTCTAATTCTCAGCAATCGAAGCAGAAAGTATTTAGTTTTTCACGTATTAAATTGATCGTCTGAATTGAATGTCTGATTTGAAATTGAAATCTAGCAACTCGATCATCATTTGCAAGGTACGATAATCACGGTGCAGCAAAAAAATGCGAAGCAAATCAATCGAACGTCTCGAGACACTTTGAATAATTTACTATTAAGAAATTAGTCTGTCATAATAATGCAACACTGCCAAATCCTTGGATGTTTGCACGCATTTATAGATGCAATTCATTAGTCAAATGTACATAGGGAAGTAGGGTTGATGGCCAGAAGATTAGGTGCTCGCGGGAGGCTAAAATAAATGTCGGACTATAACGAGCGTCTCGGATCGTGGACCACCTCGAGCGATAGAATACAAATTGTTGCACTATTGATAGCACATTTCCCGTCTCGACGAATTTGCAAATTTGGATGGTGCCCTCCGATCGATAGATCCTAAGTACAGCGAATTCTCGATATATGTCTTGTATCGTCTAGTACACATACCCGACCCGTGTTATGTTTCCACTCTTCGAGGCCCCTCGAGCTTAGTGGGGATAATTCCGCGACGTTTATCATCGAGGCCTTTACGACATATATAGAGAAATCACTGTACTTTGCGATTATCTTTGGTAATCGCGTTTTCATTGTCGGAGTATGTAATTGTGTCTAGAATTATGCTGATGGATATTTTACATTGATTTCAGTCATGTGATCCAAAGAATTGATCGAACTTTCATTCTCTGTGCCTTGAGGATTGTTGGTAGTGATGCTAAGTTATCTTATACAAGGTATAAATATAATTATAAATTTATATGTATATAAAGAATTACAAACAAAAAGTATAAGGTAAATTAGAAACACAACTATTATTCTTTTTACCTCCCACCGATAGTTTTAACACTGGAACAACCAACCACTAAATGCAACCAGCATATATTTTCTTATAATAACAACAAAAATTGCATTTGTTTCGATTTCGTACCAGTTTCGTTTAAATATCTACTTCGATGAAGTTTATTAAAAAATTGTCTTAACATATTTATAATTTCAATATTTCCAAAAGAAAAATATTTAAAATTATTACCAAAAAATTAGGAGCATTTTGACTCGTCAGGTTAATAGTTCCAGTGTTAATAGAGTATGGCAAACTCGATTCACTGTCACCAGGAAAACTGGACGAATGTTCGATTGAAATAATAAACGTTGATCCTACCTTCGACTGATCTTGCTGTTGCAGCAATTGTTCCCTGAGCAGCTGCAGCTGCAGTATCATCTCGGACAGCCTTCGCTCCTTCTCGGCGAAGCTTTCCGCGCACAGGACCTTGTGCAGGGCCGATACACCATCCTGTTGCACTTGCACTTGCGTCTCGGTGTTCTGCATCCTTCCAGATGCTGGTGGTGAAGGCGCCACGCTGTTTGGCACGGTGGCGACGGCTCCGCTGCAACATACAACATCAAACATGGTCAATTACGTTTCGACGGGCGTAACGATGGATCAGCAAGCAAATAAACGAGACTATGTCAATACGTCGTATCTTGGCAATTTGCATAGGATTATTGGACGGTATAATTAAGTATTTAAGCATCCGTATGACATTCTCGATATGTGCATTTGCGATATGCAAAACTTGTCTCCATTGACTGCGACTAAGAGCTGCATATGCATTTTTCTTTTTTCTTCATTGCTTCATTAACACTAGGTTTACGGAGCACTAAAAATGACTGTTTTACATTATTTTATAAAAATAACAGGAATTTATCTATCAAAATTCGTAGCTATTTAATAATTCCACATGGATGTAGATCTACTGTTAAGTCCAAAATGAGGAAACAGTATTTTCAGATTTTTGAAATATTTTCACTATTTTAATTTGGATCAGTTTAGTCGTAAATGCACAAAATCTGTAGCCTCAGTAGTTCGTGTACATTTTCGAATTTTGTTTAAACCTTATTTACATAATTTTGGTAATCGTACGTATTTACAGTGTTGAATTTACAAGTTGTGTATATATTACAGATTTGTACAAGTTGTGTATATATTATATTTCTCAAAATTGTGTCACCCGTGACCGACCGACATGGCAGTCATTGTGTCAATATTGCACTATACAATTGCAAATGAACCTGGAGTATTTAGTAGCATCTAGAATTCTGAGAAATTAAACAAATCGTACAAGAAGCTGTACAAGTAACCACATGACCTATGGAATGACCTAATACGTGGGGATCATGCTGGCGATGCAATTCGCAGGAGTTTCAACCGCTGCGGAGCGTTATAGTGATGCGGTCCGCGTCGCGCACGGGGCTGCTGGGAGCCAGGTGAATAATAGATAGGGTCGCGGCCGTGCAATCACGGCAGGCCCGAGTGTTTGCTCCCGTGATGGGGTGCTCTCGCTCTTTTCCACCCCTGACCATCGTATTCTCTGCTTCTTTCTCTCTCTCTCTCTCCCTCTCTCTCTTTCCCGCTCTGTGGCAAATTTTGTTTCTCTCTCTCTCTCTCTCTCTCTCTTTCTCTCTCTCTTGCACTCCCGCAGGAGAGCCGGTGCGCTCCCGGTAACCGCCCGGAGCTCTCGTTCCTCTTTTATGCCGAGGAAAATGGACCACGAATAAGTGATACGGACGCATTGTGTGCCGTGACCAAGCCGCCACGATGGGCTCCGCAGAGACGATGGGCTTGTGAAGGACGCGATTCAGGACGAAACCGCCTACGGTGCACGGGGAATACTCACGGTGCCCGGAATCTGGGGCAATGGCGTAATTAGGGGGATGCTGGCCAACCACAATGCGGAATCGGGACTCGAAAACTGTTATAAGATCTATTCGTTGCACAGATGGATCAAGCGCCTCTGTTCAGAAAGATTGCTCTGGAGAAGAGAATTTTCAACTGTTAGGTCATTAGTAGAAAGACACTGTAGATTCGTACAAAAATAGGCGAAAAATGAAAATAGTGTATCGATGTTCCGCAATTGTTTAAATTTTTCCAGCGTTTGAGTCCTTTGTACCATCTCCACGCACAGCATAGCATGAATAATATGCAATGCCACGGCGGGAAAAAGTGAGCATAAGATTCAGACATTTTCGTCGATTTCGGTTCTCACAATCAATTGATAAGAACGTGTCTGCTAAGATATCAATCAGGATGATTTTAAGTGAAAATAGTTGGGCGCATATAATGAGGGATAACGAGTACCTAATGCAAGTAAAATTCATCAGAAACTAATCGAATTGTGTAAGAGTAATCGATTCAAAATGATCGATCACTGTGGCTCTAGGAAAAAAATCATTATCGTTCCGTGTTAGATATTTTAAGACACTCTTAGACATTCGCGTAGCGATCTGTTAACAAATTGACAGACGTATGACAGCTTACTTGTTACATTGGTCGTTACACTTTTATTAATTGAGGTAATTAAGGTAACTCTAGCGTGATCGTAAAGATTGCAATATTGGGGAAGACAATTTCCAAGATCTGCATTATAATTTCTTAACTAGAAGTATTGAAAATTTCAGTATTTAATTTTTACCTTGCCACCGTGAGATTGTTAAATAATGTTCTCACAATTTAAAAATAAGGTACCAAAATTAATAGAACGTGCAGCCATACATATTGTATACTATACTAATTTTATTTGCAGTATCTAATTGAAGGTATCGAACAGTTAATAATTTTTGTACGGGAACAACGTCAATCATCTTGATTCCCTAACCTTTAACTATAGAAATGAATTCTGACGCGCGCCAATCTATTTTCTTATCACAGTGAAATTTCCTCGTTTTCTTCTGATCTATATTAATTAAGGCAGTAGCATCAAATTTTCATTTGTGACAAATGGGACACTTATAACCCAAGTAAAAAATTCTTCAAGCTTCTTTCCATACAAACCACAATCGATAAAAACATGAATTTGACCTATTACATACATAGATAAATGCTGTTACTAAATCAGAAGAAAACCATTTAACACACTTAATTCCATAAAAATTAATTCTTCTCGGCGAGTAACATTTAGCAATGCCAGATCTAAATATAAAAATCTAATTGTTTACACCCATGTTAGAAATAAAGTGTAATTCAAAATGAAAAATGTACATTTTACCATAATTGTTTTCCTAAACACCTAAATTGAAAGGACCTCACAGACTACTTGTACAAATCGCTCTTGAGGATTAACTCTGTAAAGGTACAGATGTATCCCATCTTTTTATTTATTGTTGTTTCTTTTTTATAAACTTTGATCTTTTCACACACAGTTTTATACTGTGAAAGTACTACTAAATGAAAAATAAAAAGAGGACAATTAGAAATTTCAACTGGTAATTTCACCGAAACAAAATTGAAGGAATACAAAAAATTTCACCAGTTCGAACGGGATTTTACCGGTTCAAAAACAAAAAAAAAAAAATTAAAAAACCATTCCATTTGTTTTTTTTTTCATTTTTGGGAATTTCCTCCAATAGTTCTACAGACAAAATCTGTTGCAGGTGTTGGCTCCGTCATCAAGATGACTTCTACTTCCAAATACTGGAATACTGATTTGAAAGAGGACCGTCGAAAGTCGCAAACGAAGCACGCGAAACGTAATAAGGTGGGAGTCGAACATGCTAGAAATGAATTCCGCATTGTGCCCTCGGGGAAATTTAATTAGACGTTAGCAGTGTGCACGTTTCTTGCGGCTCCACACCGTACGCGTCCCGCGGGAACAAAAATCGTGCGCCATGAAACCGTTACTTATCGAGGAACGTCTTTTATCCTTGCACACGCTCATGAAAGGCCCTTGCTGTGTTGCGTTAGGCTTTCTTTCAGGCGATAATAACGCGCGCCGGTGGGCGTCTACAAGATTCTATTCGCGCCTGTTGACCCCGGGTATCAGGCAACAAAAGGCTCATTCTGTTACTATTATCATCTACGCGCCGAACCACGTTCGATCGTTTTAGCTTTCTGCACGGCCGAAAATAAACTGTCACCGGAGTTCCGCCCTTTATCGCTCCAATTTTACAACTAACCCCGTTCGCGGACGTTCCGCGGTTAAAAATAAGGCCACGCAACGCTTCCTCGTCGAGTATCAACCCCGAGAACGATTTTTGACACGTTCGCCGCCATAACAATGCTCATCACTAGACATCGGATCTTTATGCATTTATGGCTTATGGAAATGTTAAAAAAATGCTATAATATAAATTTCGAGAGAATTTAACACGATTTTTATTTGCTTTGGATCTACAAAGGCTGTCCCCATTAAAAATAAAATTTTATTTCATTCCACTTTCTTAAAATGTTTCTATAAAAATTGGAAATTGCATAAACATCCGATGTCTACTCATCACAGTCTCGCAATATCAGGAAAAATTATTTAGTCCTCGGTGCACGGTAGACCAGACTTATTATTATTTGCAAACGGTTTTTGAGGGGTTTAGGGGTCGTGGAATTTAATTACGGTAGCACTTGTTTTCCGGAATGAGAATATTTATAACCCTTAGAGGGGGGAAACTACCCTTAGAGGGGGCGTTTCAGAAATCGAAACCTTGATTGTTGATTTCAAATGTGATTTTGAGCTATTAATGTCTCGTGTACGTACTCTGGGAGATAAATCGTTAAAGAGCTAATGTAAACGAATGTTATTATTTTCACTGATTGCGAGTGTGACACGCCTAAACGAATTTTAAATGAATAGAGAGTTAAAATTACAGAAGAACGCAGTTTGAACAAAAGTTAGCATTGAAATTGTTATTGAATTATTATTGGTTGCATCACAGCCTGTTCTCTCATCTCGTTAAACAACTTTCCTATTTAAAAAAGTTATAACATTCCTATCCTAGTCCAATAGGGACACGTCCTTCGTTCAACTGAATTATAATTGGAATACTCTCTCAGCAAAATAGAATCCGAAACTGAAACAGAAGAAACTTTCTTTACCAAATTAAAAAGTTCACTATTTTTTTCTCTTGACGAATTGATTTTGTTATTAATAAGAAATATAATTACAATCTAAGTTGATCGTCAGAGGCTGAGAAGTTAGACGACGTTCTTAAATACTCGGGTCGAAATGGACCCTGGCACCATCGTCTGCGTGTGACCCTTTACGTATCAGTATCCTACATCAACATGATCGCACAGCACATTGTGTCAAAAAGCAGTTTAAGCAAAGCTTGTTTGAAAGAATAATTTCGAAAGAAACGAGTAAATATTTACAATGACTGTTTAGTGTACGATTAAAATTGCTATAATTTTCGAAACATGTATGCAAAAATGCAAGTGTGTTAGATATAACCACAGGTGAAAGAATTATTTAAAAAAATCAGTTAACATAAAAGACTGTTATCGACATAAAAGAAACATGGATATTAACAAAAATGAATAGCGTTATTATTAAATTTTTATTGCGAAGGATCTTCTACCAAGCGAAAGGAATTTCTTCCCAAATTCATTGTCTACAAAACCCTCTCCAAAACCGTTTATTTTCGCAAAAAAAAAAAAAACGACATTAATCATCAACAAAAGGAGCATATCTGGCTACTGATTGTCTGTCTAGATTTAAAAATTAATTCGCGTACCAAATCCAGCGATGGAGATCTTCATTTTAGATTTTTCATTTTCAGCTTCATTAAATAGATTGCTCCAACTCTTTGGAATTTTGATGATCGTTGGTTCGCCAGTGTCGAACTATAATTGAGTCATTTTTGTGTCATCCTCTTACCTCCGCTCGCTCCGACCGTAATTTATTCCGACTCACCCCTAATTGCCGCGTTACATAATTTATTCTGCATGGAGCCAAAGAAAAAAAAAAAATATATATAACATAATTATATGCAATTACACAGCTGGAATTACGCCATCCGTGCGTTAACGGCGATAAAAACGACACCTGATGCTCTCCCTGCCCGGCGTTTCTCCCGGTAATTGTTGTTTTCAATGCGAATTATCTTGCTCATTATAGTATCATCAAATAACGAATCAATTACGTATACCCCCACCACCGACGCTGGAAGATCAACCGGAGGGGATCTACTGTAAATATTTACAGGACAATTAACAAGCGGAGCGGTTTCTCGCGGAGGCTTTATCGCGATTTTTGCTTTCTTTTACCGGCGGCGGCGCGCATAATGTTTTTTATCGCAAACAGAGCTAACAGAATTAACAGAGTTTCGTTTCAGTTTCGCGTACACACATCGGCCGGGCCGGTCATTATGAAATTGATACCTTTATCTGCGGTATGTGTACACGATGCTCTCTCCCGTGCACGCGTGCCACGCATGCTGAAGGCAGATGTGCGTGAGTATCGAAAGTGGAGCGTGTAATAATAATGTACGCGTTTTTAAAGGCTGCTTTTAATTCCGCGAGGCGGGCCTCTCTATTTGCGGACGTTCCGCGCTGCGAATAGTGCACGGTTAAATTTACAGTTCACCGGCGGCCGACAATTAATTTACACGCGAGCTGGACATCTTTTTAAGGGCCAAGGGTAGTCACGTGACTTATGCAGAGTCAGCAGCTCGGTAACTGCTGCATAATTTTCGTTCACAGACTTCGGACAATGACTTAACACTTTGATTGCCCAACTAGAAACCTCAAAAATTCCATAAAATCAAAGTAAGTTTTACAATGAAATGAAAATTGAAAAATATTATATGTATGACATTAAGCAGTCCTCCAACTTTCCTTCATTTTACAGATCCTAATCACGTTTGGTACAGTGAATATATTAACGTAAAAGTTTATTTTAAGACCTGGACAAATAATTCCGTCACCCACATATGGGTGACATGGCACAGTCAGTCAACGTGTTAAGATCCGTCTGGGTCTTGATCCGACGAGTCCTAAGTCTGTGACTATACTTGTCACATTTTTTGCTCTGTATTATCGATATTATGAATTCTGACGCCAGAAACGTGCTTCAACTTTTTCGCTTTATTTCGCTGAGAATCGAGGCAAAATATAGTTCAATTTGTATAGTTGATTTCATCCAGCAAACTCATATCCAAAAAAATGCTTGGATTCCACGGCACGCACATCAGCAATTTTTGGCCTACTTCTGACGCTTATATTACCAAATATCCGCATAATCTCGTCAGCCGATGACCAGCGCGCGCTAGATTGAACCGTCCTCTTTCGAGCCCTTTGGATGACGGATTTAATGATCCCTGCCAGCAATATTCGCAGTTTTATTAAATCCACAGTAGGACGAGTCACGCCGCAGCTAAAAACAGGGAAACCCACGCTAATTTTGGTTTCTCCTTCGGTATTAAGATCCGAATTCAAATTACCCGGCCGCTTACACGTGCGAATGGATATTTCATTAGGTGAATTATTAATCCGCAAAAAATTGGACACGGAACGAACGTAGTTCCGCGGTTACTTCGGTTTTCGTGACTGATGGGAGATCGTTAATAGTTTATATATCGTCGGGCTTTTAAAACAGTCGTTTGAAAATCAAATTTTAACGGTGGTGGAATTATTTGCGAATCGATCGAGGACTTATCAATTTCTCTTTGGCTTTTAACGATTTCGTTTGAAGACTCCGAAGTTTTCGCAAAACGGTAGCCTTCCATCAAATCATAAGTTCAATTAACTAAGTCTGCAATAAAAACCACTAAATCCAGCGTATTACGAAAATTTGTCTATGATCTCGAATCTTGCCTGTTTATAATGCAAAAAGTTTTTTAACGATACATCAATTGGTTTGGCTGCAATTAATTCGTAAATATGACCCACTTTCTGTGGTTTGTGGAATCTTGGAGCAAACCTTCCTAATTTGGTGATCAAACGTGTATGTGATAATAATTTTTTAAAAGGAAATCAATATACGTATCAATTTGAAACTTTATAGTTAAATATATCGATCTTCAGAGAATCTAGAAAAAATTTCCTTATTGCATTCGAAGTATTGCTAATTTAACTGGAGAGCCTGCGTTGATACGTTCGTGTCCGTCATAAAATCAGTAGCTGCATAAAATAGTGAAGCCAAGAAGATTTTTATAAAATGAGTGACGCATAGCATCGAGGATAAAATAACATCTCGAACATGAAAATTATATTCATGATAATTAAAGAGTCATAGTCTAATTTTAACATTGCTCATTAAACGAGCAGATAGAATTTAAAACGGTAGAAAGATCACTTCCTTTTTAGCTCATTAATACTATTACAAAAAGAAATTGATACTAAATTAATATTAAAAGCACCAAATCTCGGTCTGTCCTACAGTGTACCCAATTTGCCATTTTTCGAATATCGACAATTTAATAAGACCACTGCCAAATTATGCAAACAGTATACTATATATGTCGCCAAGGCCTGGAGGATAAACGTCGCGGAATTATCCCCACCACCGCGGGGTAAACCTCGTCCACGATGTCTTCTGGACGATACATGACCCTGGCAAGACCCGTGTTGTTGACATATATCGAGAATTCACTGTATTCGGAGTGTGCTATCTCCTTTACCAAAAGTGTCGCTTTCACGTCCGAACGGAGGAGACAATTGCGATCTTATAAATGCATAATGTTCATTTGTACAGCGCGAATCGATGGAGGTTCACTGTGAAGCGAGGCAGTGGGACTCTGATAGGAAGCGAATTAGGCCAGTGTCACTATACATAAGCAGATACTCGAGGAGAGAAGCAGCGTAGATGGAGACGCGCGCTAATCAAATGCATCGATCGATTTTTTCGCAAAGCGAAGAAAGCTTCTGCAAAAATTCTATGATCTCATAATTTCCTTTCGCGAACCTTGAAAAATCAAATTGTACACTACCGGCCATAAGTGTTTACCCACCCACATATTTTTTAACATTGTAGTCCACGGTTCTACGGTTCAGCTTCAATAACTTTGCTATTTCTCTGTTACTTTTTCCGATGCTATGATGGGACACTATTAGAGCGCGCGTTTCAATCGATAATTCTTTTCTCCCTGACATTATTTGAAATTTTCGCAAAATTCTTTAGGCACGTGAAAATCAACTGTTTACTGTATGAAAGCTTAATGCAGTATGAAATTTGAGAAGACTAAGATACCTGTATTACCTGCGTTCATATTTCCTACTGACCGTTATAAAAATTTCAGAAAAATGGGTTTCTTTACCTGAACTCCAAAATTGTCGTTTTTCATAAAAAGCTGTAAACTCATTTACAGTACCTGATTGTGTATGTACAGAATATTTTGGATGTTTTTTATTAGCCTTATAATTAGGATTTAATGCTACGGACATTTTCATAACAATAAAATACCTATTATTTGAATAGTAACGAAATTTGAAGGTGGGTAAACACTTATGGCCGGTAGTGTACTTCCCCACTATCGCGGGGTACGCCCCGTGAGGGGTCGCGAAGCCCGAGATCTTGTCTTCAACAAATGTATTTCTTCATGTATGTATTGTAAGAGAAATAAATTTAATTTAATATTTATTTTATATTTAAGTATTTAAATTTAACATATTTAGTGCCAATTACCCCCACTACCGCGGGGTGCGCCGCGTGAGGGGCCGCGAAGCTCGAGATCTTGTCTTCAACAAATTTATTTCTTCATGTATGTATTGTAAAAGAAGTGGCTGAAAATTCACATATATAAATATTAAAATTTAAAATATTTAGTTCCCTGTAAAACTAGTGTTAAACGCGACGAAGAGGGTAGTTCGCGTGTTTAGCGTCCGTTTCCCGCCACCGCGGTAGATAATTTGGACTTTTTTCACAAAGTTCCAAGGTTCCCTGATTGCTATAGTCGATTGGAATGTTTCCTGCAGGTGTAGCTGGTATTTTCGAGTGCGGTTCTCCCGCTATTCGAGGGACGACCGAGTCCAGAGAATTGAATGTATTCCAAAAAGCCGGCGAACGTCGGGTAGCGTAAGTGCGAGTTGTCGTACAGTTGGCTGAATTTTGGAAGAATTTTGGCTGGCACGATTCTGTCCGCTCGTTCAACGTTGCCAACCTCGCTTTACTTCCAATGATTGCTGCCGCGGTTTTGTTAGCGGCCGGCCATTTTTACGAACCGATCCGAATACACGATATACTCGAAGTCACGCTAACGACTATCGTTGATACACGCGTTGCTTCGACCGACCATTGACAAATCGGAAACGTTTGTAGCCGAAAGCTGCGTCACGCTCGCCAGGCCATTTTTGTCTTTCTGCAAAATTAAGATTTTCTGCATTTGCTACCAGTAAACTGCGGGTCTTCGTACAATTTTTTTTTTATTTTCACATATTCTTTTGACGTCGAATTGGGAGAAAAATTGCTTGACCGATTCGAAAATTTTAAACATTGTATCGAGAGACAAATTTGTTTGATTGGAAAATTCGTAGCAGCAAAGGTAAATTAAAAATGTTATTAATTTTTGGTAATACGAATGGTTTCTTGTGTTTCAAAAATTTACACATAACGAAATTCACACACTTTCGATCTTTACATTGTGTCAAATTGCAGCCACTCATTTTTGTCACAAACGCATAAAATCAATCGTTGCGAGGGAAAATTGATTTTTATTTTCTAAACTCGTTAAGAGTCAACACGATATTTATAAATAGGACGTTTTGACTGTTGTGCGGTTAGTACACACACAGAACTTTAGTTAATCAGTACCAAGTATAACACCTTTGTTTACCAATTGCTTACACAGGTTTCCGAAGTCATTCCCTCTGCACTCATTGATATTCCCGCGGCATATAATTAGATAATTATAAATTCCAATCTGTCGCCTCGAGTATAGCAATTAGAGGAGACTATGCACAATCTTGGTTACATTCAGCATAACATATTTGAAATTTAGTATGTAAATTTTGTATATTAAAAATTATGAGTAGGCATCGAGTTGCACAACCAGTTTTCTCATATTATTGAAATGTGGGCTGTTTGTGTTAATCCCCAACTTTTTGTGATGGTGAGTTGACACATATGAACGTGTCTTATAAGAGTCTAAATCAGTTTTTTTCTTGAAAATGCAAATGTCATAATGAAAATAGATGGAAAATTAAGTTTTTCCAGTCTGATACTTTTTTACTATACAGCAAATATTATTCATCTTGCTAACAGATTTTGAAAAAAACCTATGATCCACGACTACGGAAATATCTGATCGATTTTTCAATGGCAACCATCGAACACCATGGTGCAGAAAGAAAGCTTCGTTGTTTAGTAAAATAATGCATATTAAAATTCTTCAACATTTTTCTATAATGCTTACAATTTGGTGCAAGAATGAACCCTCTTATTTAAACTCGAAAACCAAATATTTTTTCCGACCCAGGAATACAATACAATTCTACACAATTTTTATCAGTTTATGCACATGAAACCGACATATATCTCATACAATAGTTCTCGATATATGTCAACAACACGGGTCTTGCCAGCGTCAGGAGCCGAGTTATGTTTACACTTCTCGGCGAGGTATACCCCGCGTGGGGGATAATTCCGCGACTTTTATCATGCAGGCCTTGGCGACATATACCGAGAAATCACTCGTATATTAATTTATTGAATACAAACAAAAATTTAATCTGGTACACAATGTTTCAAGGTTTAAATAATTTTCAAAGTTTACCAGAGAATGTTGCCTCCACTTTCAATGGATAATTACCAAATTGCCAGAAGTATAGAGAACAATAGAATCTAACAATTTCTGTGGCGATGATAATGAAAGAAGAATCGAAGAGGAATTATACGGAGGGACTGGATGATTCCCTGGAAAGGTATAGCGAGCGGAATCAATGAGCCTGATTGTCGCAGACAATCGCATCTTTATTTGTTGTATCGGATTGTACGCGGAACGGTTTGAAATCGGCGCGGAATCTGCAATTAGCCACGTGCGGGATAATCTTTACTCTGTATTCTCGACTTTGTACATTGTGTGCACAGTGGGAACGGAAAAACCTCGGCACCGCCGTCGTTCCGATACAAAGAATCAATTCATTGACGGACCTGATTACATACGGCAATTATTATTACGTGACCGCGCGATATCGTTGAATATAGACTAATCGTTCGTTATCATAACTTACACAGATGCCACGGACACCAGACGATAACTACGACCGTTTTTACTTCTTACCCACACGACACGACGGTTTTTCGAGTTTTTTCACTAACTATTTTTAAACAATTACCACTGTCGTGAAAATTCATTGTTGTTATCCAGAATGATTAAAGTTTTTTGTCGCGAACATCGCAGACTAACTGTCCCGGTCAACAAAGTGGTAATGCAATTTTACCGCGTTTTATCTTATTTGTTTGTTACTGGTTCACTATAATAGTCGCAACTAGTGAGATTGCAACTATGTGTCTCGATTCTTACAAATGGTGACCTATAACGACCCCCAGTTCGGAGAATAATGAGAATCAATTCTTCAAAAGGTTCTACTACTACTCTAATAATACAAATTTTACAAGAATTTTCATGGTTAATCACGTTTTTTGTTTTTTATTAAGGCAGATAATAATTTTAGGAAAAATTTCACTTAAGCCTTGAGAGTTAAAAATTGTTTTCATATTTTATGCGAGGGCTGCAGTTACGATTTGTAGATTCAAAATAAGCGGCTTCAAAGGTGACGTCGAAGTCCAAGTATAATGGAAACTATTTTTTCGAAAGGTTTTAATAATATTTCTGCAATTTGGAGAACTTTGTTTCGTTTATTTTGATTCAGGCTGGAACTACGCAACGAAAATTGAGAATGGCGGCTACGGAGCATTAAATCGGAGAACAACGGGAACTTATTCTTCAAAAGACTTGAGAATATTATTTGCGAGTAATTACAAACGTTAAATAATCTTTGCAGTTAACGAAAACGACGTTAACGACGACGTTACGTTTGCGTCATCATATTTTCATGTCTCGTCTTATTTGTCTTGATTCGGGCTAGAACTACGCCGTGCAAATGAAAGGTGGCCGTCAGTAGCGGCCTCTAGCTCGCAGCATAATAGAAGCTGAACGTTTTGAAGGTTATTTAGAGGGGACACCGAATGAAACGGTTTGTGGAATTATGAGCGGGGAACAGCCGATATTTCATTCCCCATTTTTCGGTCGCATCAGATCGCTTATCGTCTTCCGAGACATGTTTCTTTGTCTCGGGGCCGAGAAGTCAGATATTTTCGGGCTGACTGTGTGTGGACCCCTTGTTTTTTTGCCCGGCCCTCTCTCCCGTCTTCCGACTTCCTTTTCGCCCGGGTCGCTTTGTATTTCGGATGGATGTTCGGTAAGGAGGAGTCGGTTTACGACGCGGAATCTGTGGATCTTGTCGTTCCCTTCGAACAATGGACGCTTTTGTGGGCCATTCGCGGGGCCAAAAAGCGGGGCCGCGGTTCTTATTCAGGAACGGACAAAAATGGTCTCATCCACCGTCTACATACATCCGCCAACATTATCGCAATCTCCACTACCGAAACTGGTCCCAAAACAAAAATAGTTTTCCTTTTGTTTTTGACCCGTTTGCATCATTAGAATTTTCCTAGTAACTATCATTACTCCTTAGCCAAAAAATAGACACGGAGGGTGTTGTTGGAGATGAAAGTAGACAATTCTGATTTTTCCTTATGCTGAAATATGAAGTTCTTTTGCTCGCAGTAATTTTTGTAACACTAACACGTACCGGTCAAATGACTGGAGATTTTTTATTTGACAATTTTCCAAATTATAAACATGCTTTCACGAACAATGACTCAATAAATATCTTTAGTAGAGCACGCATTGCAATAAGAACCTTGCAAAGTCTGAATAAACTAAATCTTGTCATTTTTATGAAGCAACATGTATCTGTTGCATTTATAGCTCGGTACGTTTAGCGTTAAATAAAATAAAAAAAAAGTTTGCTGATTTAGCTCTTCTTTTCATATTTCCTTGTGATGCAAATGGGGTTAACCCCTTGTTCTACAATATCGAGTCCGACTCGTGATGAAGATTCTGAACAGAGTCTAATAAACACGTATGTTATTAATTTGCTTTAAACCGAAATAAAAATCTACTTTGTTGTAGTTGATATATATATCCTTTGGAGAAAAGATAGGCATACAATAAATATAAACTATCTTTCTTTTTATACGAAATTCTGAACGATGAAGAATTTCTAATCATTATAATCACAAAATAGATAGTAGTGCAAGGGGTTAACGGTTCAAAAATAATGTGTACCAATCCGGCAGACTGTTAACGAAGTTCCTGTGATCGTGAGTCAACGCGGACCCGTGAAGACACAGTGGTCCCAGGACTCTGACGTCCACAGCTTCCGCTGTGCAACAATAACGAAGAGCTCGCAAACAAATTAGCAGAAACGATTCGGAGAACCGGCGCAGGCCTGACGTGGAACGAAGTGGAACTCGGTGTGACGAGGATAAACATCTGGTCTTCCACTTTCTATCTACCGAGCGGCGATAAAAAAGCCCGATGCACGACGAAGATGATGCCATTAGAGCGAAGAATAACATTCGAGAGATAAACGCTATACGGGGTGATGGAAAAATAAGACCGCGCGCGCTTTTGTTCTCTCCGCGGAACGGACGTCGCCGGGCCGGGCCGGGCCGGGTCGGGCCGTTCGAGACGCTCTGTACGCGCTCGGGACGATAAATTCGGTGCTCTAAGCCCGAAGGTTCAGAGACAATTTTTCTGCGGTGAATCCGGGGATTGTGGCCGGTCGTGTCCGAGAATAGATCTTCAAAGAAACGGCAATTTCTTTCTGGGGCCGTTAGGCGATAATCGTCGGCGGCGATACGAAGGACGGGGGTGGGAGGGGAGGACGAGGTTCCGTTTTTTTTGTTCAGCTATATTTACCAGTTATGTAAAGTATAGCGAGTGCGTGATAGCGTCGGGAAGACAACGGGCCAGATTAAGCACGGACGATTGCAACACTTCGGAGCCACGGTTTCCAATAGGAGCACAATGTCGGCTAATTAAAAGGAGACGGCTGGTTACGCAACCGACAAAGTCGAGCGTCGCGCAGGTGAAGCTGCACTGATTTTGCCACGTGTTACACGCGAGACCCGTGCGTCATTTGCATAAGGGAAAACGATACTGCGCAGGGAAACTGGTCTGCAGCCGTGCCGACTAATTGCTAGTTGCTGGCACCGCTCTATTCCTAACATTGTCTCTATTTTTAATTCAACGAACGCTGAATAGTATTCTCGATCCTTTTGCATTTTCCTGCGATCGAGGAACTGTTTCGGGTTGGTCGTAGGAGGAGTGTTTCCGAGAGTACAAGTTGAGGAATTATTTTTTAGACGATCCTAGTTAGTGAGACATGTCGTGTAATGTTGAATGAAATTGTGAAGGGGCGTTGTAATTTTTTAATAAGAAGGAATGGTATGAATTTTTCTAATTTTGATGAAACTTGTAAGTAAGGTCTTCGTGCAAATTTTTAATGAGAACTAGGACGAAGAACAAGTTCAATTTATCAATTGGAAAACTCCTAGACGTAGGTATGAACCCCCATGGCAGAGTGGAAGGTGCTAGTCAAGATAATATATCATCTTATTTAGCTACATGTTCAACATGTTTCAACAGTCAAATAATTTCTCTTTCTTATTATTTGAAATAATTTTTCATGGTATATTATTCATCTGGTCAAATAGTGTTACAAATAAAAGACCAAATACTCTCTAATCCTATCATGTAGCAGCATGGTCAAATGATTCGAAAATCATTCATTAGAGTGGAGCAGAAAAATCCTATTTAATGTTACTTGTCAAGTGAAAATAATAAAGTATGCGAAATAATTCTCTATTTGAAATGGATAATTGTCATCTTATTTCAAATATAATAATGTGCCCAACCCAGCCCTAAGGTTCACAACAAAATCAAATCCAACCCCTCCGAGAATTGGCTGCTTGCAGCAAAGTGAACTGACAATGATTTAGCCTAATCCAGCAAGAACCGTAGCACCCGAGAACCCCATAAAACACATCGTGACTAACCAGTGAGCGTTGTGTCCAGTCGGGGTGGATGATGGGGGCGGGGTGATCCGCCTGTTGTTGGCGGTGTCGTCTTGCAGCGATAGTGACTCGCTGTTCATTTTGCAGGTTAGCCTCTTGAGCACGTCGTCCATTGATCTCTTGCTACCTGGCGTGGCGCTGCTTCCTCCGTTGTTGTTGTTGTTGTTTTGCGTGACGGTGTTGTTGTTGTTGTTGTGATGAGGATGATTAGGATAGTAGGGGTCAACGGTGAGCGGCGTTGGCGGCGAGCCGCACTCGGACGAGCTGGCTGGTTCGACGACACCACCGGACGAAGAGGACGTGTTCGTGTGGTGATGGTGGTGATGATGATGATGATGATGGTGGTGGGGATAGTGGTACGGTGGTGCTAGGGTGTCCTGGTGCCCGTGGACAATCCTCTGTCGTTTGCTGGTTCGCAACGAGTTCGACGAGGGCGATGGCGAGTCCCTCAGATCCGGCTCGCTGGTCGTCGCTGGTGACGAACAGCCGGACGACTCGCAATCACCTCCCCTCTGATGAGGATAGCACTCCTCGATGATGCCGACGGGAGTGCTCGGATCCTCTTCGCCGACGGCTATCTCGCCACCGGGACCACCGGTCACCGACGAGGTCGTGTCCTCCTCCTCCTCGTTGGCGCCTGCCACTGTACCCGTGCCGCCCCCGCCCTCCGATAGCTTCGTTGGTGGTGACTTCCTCTTTGAGGACATCCTCAATCTGAAAGGGAAAACCACCTGGTCAGAGCCTGCGACATCACATTCGCGCGCGGCGATCAGCTTCGCACGAAAACGCCACGGAAATGGACAAGCAACGACGATATTTAACCTCTTAACAGCCGAGACTCCGTAGATTCGCGATAAGGCAGAGTAACCACGTTACCGAGCAAAATTTACAAAGATTCTATGGGAAATGTATTCGGACATTTTAACGATAATGTAATTTTATTGAGGGAGAAGCTGTCATTTAACCCTTTGCACTCGGAGCTATTTTAACTCCAAAACGAAACATTTCTTCTGACCTAGAATATTTCCATTCTATATATATTTTTTTTTTTTTTCATGTTATACATACGAGAAAATGATGCAATTTACTCGTACAATACTGAAGTGTTTAGTAATTTATTAAATACAAACAAATTTAATAATGTAAAAAATCTGTTGAATATTGATATAGCAATTTTCAGTGGCGCCATTCGAGTGCTAAGGGTTAATACTTAGATGATGGAAGTTCGATCCAGTTCATAATTTATTTAAATGTTAATTTTTTAGCAGTTTGAGTTACAGACTATTAGGAGCCAAGACTCCGTAGATTCGCGATAAGGTAGAGTGACCAAAATTTCCAATGCTTTCTTTAATAGTTTTGATACTTCTGAAATAATATACACGGACATTTTCAAATTTGTGTGATCGTCTCCTATTTGTTAATTTCACCACCTCAATTTCGTCACGAATCCATAAAATCCGCTAATGTTTGTTTATGTCTCGGAGCAGAACAAAGTAATTTTTGTTCAATTACCTGTATCATTATGTAAACTAGTAGATCTTTTTTTTGTATCATCTTGGATGTCTACCACGATCGTGTCTCTGTTCGTTTCGCGCGATACGTGCACGTTAGCAGCCAGCCTTCTCTATCGTAGCCGGAGGCTGCTACAGTTTCTTTCGAAGCGGTTTTCATCCGTCCCCGGTTGTTTTTGTTGTTTTTCTGTCAATTACGTAGCATAAGGAGTACTTTGTTTCCTCGTGTCCCGCGACTTCTTGCGCAACCGTCGCAACAAAGTCGCGTTACACGTCCGCGGCTCGGCCCCCTCGGGCGCTTATATTCCTCGCGTGTCCCGACCAGGAATCTCGTTACAATACATAATGCGCGATGGTTCACGGTAGCATATGTCACGGTTAATGGCACGCTGCCGACAATCCGCTGTAAATCATTCTCCGTGGACAAACGGCCCGGCGACCCAAGGACTTTGAGTTATCTTCTAACCACGGAAAATCATCGGGAAAATCATCGGGAGACAATTAACCCTTTGCCTTCTTCCTAGCCCTTCATCACTCGAGCAAGCTTTGCTTCCCTAGATCTGCTTTTCAGGACTCCAGGACTTTCTCTTTGGGCCTCTAGCTTTACCTTCTAGATCAGTTTTTCGGGACTCTAGGAATATCTCTTTGGGCTCTAGCTTTGCGATGTAGGTCAGTTTTTCAGGACTGTAACTTTTTGGGCTCGTCTTTCACGGCTATCTTCTAACCACGGAAAATCATCGGGGGACAATTAATCCGTTGCCTCCTAGCCCTGGATCACTAGATCTTCTAGCTTTGCTTCCCTAGATCCGTTTCTCAGGACTCTAGGACTATCTCTTTGGGCTCTAGCTTTGCTTCCCTAGATCTTTTTTTGAGGACTTTAGGACTTTCTCTTTGGGCTCTAGCTTTGCAATGTAGCTTTGCCTTCTAGATCAGTTTTTCGGGACTCTATCTCTTTGGGCTCGTCCTTCACGGCTATCTTCTAACCGCGGAGAATTATCGGGAAACAATTAACCCTTTGCCTCCTAGCCCTTGATCACTAGATCATCTAGCTTTATTTCTCTAGATCAGTTTTTCGGGACTCTATCTGTTTGGGCTCGTCTTTCTGTCTTTTAGGTCTGCCTTTCAGGTCTATCTTGCGGGACCCTCACGCAGAAATCGAAGATCATCCCCGACGAAGGGCTAAACGGATTTCAAGGATAGACGTGGCCCAGCAAAGTGTCTGCGGAGGTCTCCTTACCGTCGACCCTCCGTGACCCGTCTGAACTCCATCTGTCGTTAATTTGCCGGGGCTAGCCGTGGCCCTGATCCACTAATTTCCGTCTAGAAATTACCAAATCTAAATCTAAATCGTGAATGGAGGCGAGAGACGTCCGCCTCGCGTCGCGTCGCGTTCGCTGTCGAACCAGCAGCATCCGTGCCGCGAACCCGATTACGTAATCGCGACATGAGGCGCAGTAATTAAGCGCGATTATTGAGCGTGGAATTATTATTGTTGTACGCGAATGTCGTAATCCCTCTTTCTATCAATCGGCCAAGATCGGAGCCGTCGAGGGACGCGAGGAGGGGCGCGAATTTACGCGTCGGGAGGATTATCATGCGGCGCGGAGCTGGGAAGCTGAGGTTGCGAGGTCAGGAGCTCGGGAAACCGTGCTCTCCGACTGATTTTGTTTCCGAAATCGCCTAATCGATGTTCCCGAGGCTCGTCGTACCTTCGACGGAATTGTGATTGGATTTTCATTTTGATTTCCTATCAATCGTTCGCACTCGAAGCTACTTTAACTTACGAAAACGAAACATTTCTTTCGACCTAGAATATTTCTAGAAAAAACTAAAATCAAAGTTAAACTGATTTTACAAGACACAATTTGACTAAACCAATTTTTCCGTCGATCAAATCCAACGTAATTAAATTTCGAAATTCGATCTCGCACGGAAGGTGGGTCGTTGAACGAGTTTCTCATCCCCCAAAAAATCAAAGATGCAGTGAATCAAGCTTGCCAAGCACAGAGGTGCAGAAAATCGCAGAAAATCCGTGCGACAGATTCGCGGAACGTGAATCCGACGAGAACAGCGTTCCCGGCATTCCCCGCGTTCCGCGAATCTGCGGAAATCGCGATTTTCCTCGGCGCGTCGTCGAACAAAGCGTGCAGCGCGCTCGCGCGGTTGCGCCACAATGCACTCGTCGTTGCATTTTCAGCGGCCGCGGCGTGCACGCGTGACCGGGCCCGCTTTTTTTTTAACACGAAAGTGTTTTAGAGATGGGGGTGATTTCAAAAAAGATGTAACGCGAAATATGCAACGGAAATGCGTCACGCGACGATAATCGTCCCAGGTAAAATTCCCTAACCCTAGTAATCCGTTACCTGGTACTGATGATCGACAGAGTCATGAAGCGAGTAGAGAAAAGAAAAGGTGAACATAAAGGTAAAGGTAAACGGACGGGCAAAAAGTACAAAAATCTTTCAAGAAGGGACTCCTCGTTCAAGAGAGAGAGAGAGAGAGAAAAGTGTTTTACAGATGGGGGGTGATTTCATAAAAGATGTAACGAAACATGCAACGCAAAATCGTCACGCCTATTACTTAAGTGTATGTACGCATGTGTACACTATAGAACGGGGGGTTTGCACAGCTGCTCAGAAGACACTTTCGTGTTTAGTACGTGTACAGGAGTACAGAGTTTTTTTTTCTTTCACAATTATCGAAATTATAAAAATGTTTTCATCAGAATTTTTTGAATGAACTTTCTCGTTGAAGCACATCTTCTCTATATAATAAAAATCAAATGCTGTTCGTTGGTCAGAACAGTCGAACAGCATTTGATTTTTATTATATATGTAGATGGAACGCTTTTAAAATTGCTGTTCCATATTAAGTGTAGTTACGCTGTTACGTTCACAGTGGAAAGTATTTACAGTGACTCTTATTAATATTCGGACACTCTTTACAATAGAATAAATTTTTTAAATTCCAACCAAACTAATCCACCTAACTTCTTGAAAAAAAAAAAAACATTCAAGTCAAGTTTAGTATTTTCTCCTCAATTTCGACAAATTGCAATTTTTGTAAAAAATTTTTTTCCACTTTATGTAGCAAACCAATCGTGCTAACTTCTTAAAAAACAAATTCAAGTCCAATGTTAACAAAGTAATACGATTTTTAAAAGCGTCGAATTAGTATAATTCGCTCTCAGGAAGTTATAAATCCAACTCAAATTTTTCTCTCTCTCTCTCTCGCGGGATGCAGCGGCTGCACCGACGTTACGCGTGCACCGATGCACGCGCGTCACACGGAACACGAGAACACGTGCTCTCTCTCTCTCTCTCTCTCTCTCTCTCTCTCTCTCTCCTCCCGTTGAATAGGATGCAGACGCGTGCATGCACGAGATCCGCGCACACGCACGAAAAAGCCGCGGCCCTGATAAAGTAGCTGAGCTTCGGCGATAAATCGGCCGTCCTTTCGGCACGAGGAAAGAATTGTTGCCGGTTAACTCGCTCGCTGACCGAATAACAAGTTCCAGCCCCCGGGAAGATTGGAAACATTGATGGACCCCCCCCCCCCCTGGTAATGTTAGTTTGCGGGTCTCTTAAAGCTCCTCGGAAAAGTATCCGCTGACTCATGAATTTGGATTTATTCAAATCGTGTGCACCGCTCTTTTTCTTTGTAACCATTTCGCCCCGAGAAGGAAGCTTGCGAGACGCGTGTTGGGCTTCGGAATTGCATTAACAGCCAAGGGTAGTCACGTGACTTTTGGAGAGCCAGCAGGTCGGTAAAACTGTTGTATAATTTCCCTTCACAGCCTTTAGACAATAACCGAAGATCCGTCTTGGTCTTGATCCGACGGGTCCCAAGTCTGTGACTACACTTGTCTTGTTGTTTGCTCTGTATTATTGATATTCTTCAAGTTTTAATCTTCAAGTTTTTGGCTTTATTTCGCAGATAATCGAGGCAAAATATAGCTCAATTTGTAGTCGAAGATATTTTCTAGCGCGCGCTGCTCTCGATTTCATCCAGAAAACTCATCCAATGACGTAAAAATGCTTGGATTCCACGGTACGCGCATCGTCAATTTTTGGCCTACTTCTAACGCTTATGTTACCAAATATCCATATAATCTCTGACTGATGACCAGCGCGCGCTAGATTGAACCTTCCTCTTTCGAACGAGCCCTTTTCCAGCGAAAAATATTCTCATATAAGAATGAAAAGTTGAGGTACATGAAATCATTTTTTTTTTTTCGCGAATCTACGGAGTTTTGGTGATCGCAGTGTCATTTTCGCAAATTCATTTGTTCCTTGTATTTATAAAATATGTCATTAAAAACCCGAAAGAATAATATAAGATGAAACTCGTTTTATAATGTCTAGATCGTGCAAGCTTCCGTGAAGAATACTAAAGAATGCACATTTTTGCAACTAAATTTGCCAAATCCTCACAGTCGTGAGAAATCAATATGAAAGATGAATAATTAACCTCGAACTGAACCGAGTGGCTTATCAATGATGAACATTTCGAGAGAAGCGAAAAGTAATTCATACTAATAGGAATACTACGATGCAATAATATCAGAAAATCATTTATCGAATCTAATGATTTAATTGATCATTCAGCTTCGTAAAACGTTAATTTTATAAATTCCCTCTTTAACGCTAGAACTACCAAGCACCAAGTGCAACTGACATACATTGCCTTATAATAACATCAAAATTGCATTTGTTTAGATTTCATACCAGTTTTGTTTAAATACCTACTTCGATAGAGAAGTTTGTTGAAAAATTTTCTCATGAAAACATATTTAATAATATTTCTAAAAGAATAAATTAGGAGCAAGTCATTTTGACTCATCCGGTGGTTCTAGCGTTAAAAATGGAAAAATAAGGTAAAATGCTTGCAATAAAAATTGGAAGCGTCGTTCGCAGTGATGAATTTCCTCGGGCTTGCTGAAAAATGTATGAAATTGGCGCGGGCTTTAAACAAAAGAAAGGCAACTTATTTTCGCGGAGCCCGATGTCTCATCAGTCTCGGAAATTACATGCTCGTGACAGTTGCCAACGCTACACTGGATGTCGTCCCCGTTTAGACACACGACATTCCCGAGGCTTCAATGTTTCAGATTTCAGACAGTTTTCGAAAGCAGCGATCCTCGTGTCGCTCGGGGAAACGGCCCGCGACTATAACGGGGATTTATGAAATGAACGTTTCATTCGATCAATGATTAATACCCCTCGCAGTTATTTCATCGATAATACCCGCTTTCGGAGAACTATTTCGAGCGCAGTACTGATACAGTAATAATCATCTAATTATATTGTTCGATCGATGCGACGAAGACGATGAGCTTCGCAGAATTTCGAACGATTCCTGGACGTGCTCGCTCTTCTCAGAAAAATTTGTTTAACCTAACGGTTAACGCTAAACCTACCGAGTCTTAAAAATAACTAATAACTAACTAGTAACTTGGTAACTAATTGTCTTATAAAAATGACGATATCGAATTTATTTGAATTTTGTGCTCTCCTAAATATATCTATTTAATCATTTCCCACGAAAGCATCTGTACAATTTCAGTAATTGTAAAATCAAAAATCTGGGTCATTTTGATCGGCGGCGGTAGATGTAGTGTTAAACAAATCAAGTATCAATGTAATTGTTGATACTTAAGTATTTTTAAATTTCTTTCGTTTAATCTTCGTTGAAAGATTGCAAAATTGGTGTAGACTTCCTTTTTTTGGTCGCGTAACGATCGACAATCGTCTTTTCGAAAAATCTGAATAAAAGCGGAACGTCGAGAAAGGACCGGCTATAATTATCTTTAGGGTCACAAGATGGCAATTACGTAGAACCGTTCGTAGCTATTTAGTATAGCTGCATGTCCGTCGCCATATTGGTTGCCGGTGACCGACCCGGACTTTTCATTCATGCGGAGTTAGTCATTGATGACTAACACGCTACGATGATACGTCACGCTAAATTATTCTACGTTCTCGTCGATGTATCGATCTTGAGATTAATTGCACGTGGACATTACCCTGTTCTATTTTCCAAACATTCTGAGGAAAACTCTGTTTAGAACACTGGGAACAACTTTTACTGTTCAAAATGTTCAAATCACTGTTTAGATAATTGTTGATACACTTTTCTTGCACGAGTGTTAAGAAAATTTTAGTTTCTTTATTTCTTTAATTTTCAAATTGTAAAACTTAGATGTGCAATAGCAATCATTACACTCAGAAATTTTGACAGTAGAAGTAATTCAAAATATGTGCAAAATATTAATCCAAAAATTGTAGTCAAATTTTTTGACTTAGTATTTCACATATACTTTTCCTAATAAAACTTATTGCTTCTATATGTAACATTATAAAGCCATTGGTAATTATTTACATTAGGGGCTTCTTCACCGATTTTGATGTCCTTGAAATATGTTGTCAAGGTCATCATTCTGAACAACTTTTTCCTATACATGTTACCGCCGCTCAACTTTAGTTTCCGAGATATTCGCAAAAAAGTTTCAACATCTCAAAAAGTGATCGGAGTAGGTATGGGTTAGATTTGAAGGTAAATATTTACATTAGAAGTTTTTACATTAGAGAAGACGTATCCATGGGCAATTATTCAACAAAATTATTTTTTTGGGTATATATTATTTAAAAAATTGATACAAATGTGGATAGACACGTTCTTGTTATTTTTGTAAAATAATGTTAAGTAGTCAGTTTTGGTGCTTTGTAAATCTAGTGTTAAAGGGACATTGAAGTTGCAAAATATAAAAGAAAACCTTGCATTCAATATTCTACATACGAATAATAAAATATAATACTAATGTACTACAAACTACATTATAAAATACTAATGTATAGTGTACTTACTTCTGAATCTTCTGTACCTCCGTCGGATCCACAGCACACAATTATTCACTCACGAGAATAGGTCCGAATAATTGAACAACAATCACTAAACAACACACACAACACACGTAACACACACACACACACACAACACATTTTATAAAATCGTGACAACGAACGAGAAGATGTTACTCCGACCACGAACAAAATAATACTGCGATTTTAACAATGATCCCTTCCACGGAGGTGTTTCGGATCCACGGACGTGTGATACGAAAACAGGGAATTCCGGGAAATAGGGTCGGCGCCCCGCCATAATTTTTTTTGTTGGTTTTGTATCTAGTGTTTATAGACCCTCAGCCTCTAACCTGCCTAGCATAACCTGATCGTACCACCTCCGTGGAGGGGATCATTGTTAAAATCGCAGTATTATTTTGTTCGCGGTCGGAATGACATCTTCTCGTTCGTTATCACGATTTCAAAAAATGTGTTGTGTGTGTGTGTGTGTGTTGTTTAGTGATTGTTGTTCAATTATTCGGATCTATTCGCATGAGTCAATAATTGTGTGCTGTGGATTCGACGGAGGTACAGAAGATTCAGAAGTAAGTACACTTTACATTAGTATTTTATAATGTAGGATTAGTATTCGTATGTGGAACATTGGATACAAGGTTTTCTATCATATTTTGCAACGTATATTAACGATCATTAATGATTTGGTATATAGTATAATTTAATGTGGTTCAAATAAGATACTACTTTAACACGTTGACTGCCGTGGGGGTCACCGGTGACCGGCACTCGACTTTGCTACATCGCCGTGGGGGGCACCGGTGACCCCCACCACAAAAAATGCTTCAAACATGATTTTATAACTCATATTATTTGCTGGGAACTATATTTCATCATAATATGCATCGCATAATGAAAAGTTCATGTTGGCGCCTCGGACAAACCATGGAAAATCCGTCCGGCAGTCAACGTGTTAAATGAAATATTTTTCTTTTGATAACCAGATAGATAAAATGAAATATTTTTATTTTGTATTTCAAATATTTCCTTACAATGAAAATAAGTTGAGCAAGTAGTTAATATTATAAATTATAATTTTTAACATGAGAAGCTATAATAGTTAGCAAAGTATTATTTGTAGTTTAATTACGAATATGTAACATGTTGATAAACAGACTACAATATCGTAATAACATTACAGGCAACAAAATATCATAAAAATATATGTTACTGTCAACTATTTGAAATACTATTTTACACAGTCTTACACACACCTACTCCGATCACTTTTTGAGATGTTGAAACTTTTTTGCGAATATCTCGAAAACTAAAGCTGAGCGGCGGTAAACATGTATAGGAAAAAGTTGTTCAGAATGATGACCTTGACAACATATTTCATGGTGATCAAAATCGGCGAGGAAGCCCCTAATGTAAATAATTACCAAGCCATTTATTGCTTAATCCACTCGCTTTAAAATAATTTTTCCAACCCTCGATAGGCAGTGCAATTGATCAGAAAAGTGATTTGTGACGCAAAAAATAAAATCACTCGGTTATTATTTTTGCACGGACGAAAAAGAATTTTTATAATACGGTCTACGAACCGAACAATGTCCAACGTGTATAATTTAGGGGCAATCGGTCAACGTTTTTCCAAAAACGTCCGCTTTCCGCCATTCCGCTGTCAACTCGGGATTCGCCGGCTCGAAAGAAGACAGAGTAGATTCGCGAGGTAGTTGGCAGTAAGGCGCAGCCTAGAAATAACTCGTCATAGGAATACCTAGACAATGTAGTTTCCGGTGTCTAAATACCGGCACCGTTATTGCTCATAGACGAGAACAGAAATTTATTTGGTGACCAGCCGCGGGGGCGTGCGCCTCCTGGGTCCTTTCCGGAGAAACAAATTCGGCGCGATTGTCGGCGCGTTTCGCGTGCTTTCTCGTCGGTCCCCCGTGTGATTTCAGTCGCCGGTCCTTGACGGCATCTGGCGGTTAAAAATATATTTTTTTTGCCGGCTCGCGACTGTTTTCGTTCCGGCCTAGGCCAGGGCCTAGGCATCCTCGAGCTTAGAAAAACCGTTTCGCGAAGCAATTTTGCCAGACGGCGCGGTTCTCCGGCAAACCGATTCCCTATCGCCAAAACTCCATTTTTTTTTTTTTAATTCTTTTATCCGTCATCTAGTGAACTGGAAAATGTTTTTCTTCCTCTAATCGTTTCGGCACGTCGAAACTAGTGTACTGACACACAGTTGGGTAAAATAGTGTTTTAAATAGTAAATAGTGAATAATCCTATTTATTTTATACGTACAACTTTGAAAATAAAGTATTTTATTTCATGGAATAAGGCTTTAAAATACTATTTCAGAATATTATAATAGTATTAAGTATAGTGTACTAGTATTTAATAGTAAATAATCCTATTTATTTTATAGTAACCGTAGAACTTTGAAAATAAAGTATTTTATTTGATGGAATAAGTTTTTAAAATACTATTTCAAAATAGTATAATAGTATAATAGTATTAAGCATAGTGTAATAGTATTTTATTTGAAGAATATTAAAAATTGCATATAATTATGGTGTTGGAGTATAAACTGCAGCCACTGTGTATGGAAGCTTGTATAACCATGTAGTGTGAAAAGCAAATTTCAGGTGGAAACGTTTGCGACTTTTAAGGTGATGCAGATTTTGCCGAATAAACAACCGAGGGATACGAGCGCAGCTTTGTGTTTTCTCGTGACAGAAATACTTCTCGTATAAGGACAGCGACGAGTTTCAACTGTCGTGTGCTCTCTCTCTCTCTCTCTCTCTCTCTCTCTCTCTCTCACGCGTCGACAAAAACGAATTTGCCGGGTAAAATCTAGAGCGAGCCTTCTCTGTCACAGTTAGACAATGGAAACGGTGGAACCGTGAGCAGGCAACGTGACAATGACAGAATCGCGCGGCCACCGAGCGACATTTATCTTGCGGACAACAGCTTGATTTTCCACCGCGTTTCTCCTTTCAAGTCACCCCGAGAATGCAGAACACTGGACCGGAGTATTGGCATAGTGCGGTTCGTATAGTATAAATAGTCGTAGCTGGGGAAAAAAAAATTCAGCCACGTGTCAATTTGTCAAAAATGTACGAAAATATACACCACCATCGTTGTCCTCTTTGAACATCAGTGTTACAAGAAACAAAAATTGTTGCGAACGAAAATTGTACGATTTGAAGAAATATATACAGGGCGAGACAGTAAGAACTACAGTGCTTCCTCGATATATGTCCAAAAGACGGCCACGGACATACAGTGAGTAACGAAAGTATTCGAACGTCCTTTAAATCAGTATAACTTTTTTTTTAAGTGAATCAAACGACCTGACTTTTTTGAGGAGTTAGAAGAATTGGTTTTCCAAATGATGTGTTAAAAAGATTTTGAAAAAATTACAATTGGTAAGAATTACATGAGAAAATGAAAATGTCACTTTTCACAACTTTTTTATTTGAGCCTGTAATGAAAATTTAAAATATGCGTTTTGTAGATCTCTGTTAGTTATACACGTACCGAAAATTTCATCGAAATCGGTCAACGTTGCAATGAACTACAAACGTTTCAAAATGAGAGTTTAAGGGTGAAAGTCGCAGATTTTTGATCTTGCCAGAGAATTTCGCCCTTATGTAATCATCTTTAAACGTTTGTATCTCATGACAACGTTAGCCGATTTCAATGAAATTTTCAGTATGTATATAACTAACATATATCTACAAAACGCATATTTTAAATTTTCACTACAGGTTCAAATAAAAAAGTTGTGAAAAGTGCCATTTTTATTTTCTCATGTAATTCTTACCAATTGCAATTTTTTCAAAATCTTTTTTACACATCATTTGGAAAACCAATTCTTCTAACTTCTCAAAAAAGTCAGGTCGTTTGATTCACTTTAAAAAAAAAGTTATACTGATTTAAAGGACGTTCGAATACTTTCGTTACTCACTGTATATCGTCCAGGAGATACTATTCTTTAATCCACGCGACCTTGCACTCCTCGTTGACCGAGGTCCCTCGAGCTTCTTTGGCAGTGGGGATAGTTTTGGGACTTTTATCGGCTAGGCATTCGGGACATATACAGAGTAAACACTGTACTATCTAAAACAAATCTTTTAACGAATTATGTAGCATTTTAAGGGGCACATGGAACGAGCACAATTTATTTTCTTTATATCCCTTTTTTTCCCCCGAGATATCAAGCTGACCTTGAGTATTTCCACTTTTTCTCAAGGTCAACTCAAGGTCACAGGTCGCTGTATACGTCTTTTCGTCGGTAACAATGTGGTATTGAAAATTAAAGAATTATAATTTGTACAGTTGCGTAAAAATTGAAAAATTGTCAGGTTTTCGAATTTTCCAAGGCGGAAATGAAACGCAACGGAAAACCGAATGGAGGACAAACGGTCCTCCGTAACAAGAGCCGCGCTCGCGCTCAACGATAAGATGCAGTTTTATATGCACTCGTAACATTGGTTTCAATGATAGTTTATCAAACGGAGTAAGTGTAACTGGGATGTTCGACCTTTCCCGATAAGTCGAGCATTGTGTTCGGCGCCGTATACACACCGCGTAAGCGCGAGATAATTGCGTTTCAGTTTACTATACGCCTCTGGGACCGGGTAATTTCATAATGATTTACGATAGCACGTAATAAGAACCGGAACACGATTAAGCTCCAGTACAATCGGAACGGGCATGCGTATCTCACCCCCACCACCCTGCAGCTTTATTATAATTCGTGGTTTCGATTACATCATCGTATCTTTCGACTTTTCAGCTTCGTATTGGGAAACTCGTTTCATTAATTATCCACGATAATGTGGACAATCCGTGACAACAGACGCGAACAAAAATATAGAATTGATACAGAAGGATGTTTGAAAATGTATTTTTGGGCTCGGAGTCGAACAAACACCGATTTTATATTTATTTCATTTCCTTTTTCAAGTCTACAAAGGACTTGCTCCATTTTGTAAAAATATTGAATACATACACAAAGGAGCCCGACAAAACAGTCTTCAGGTTTCTCCAGAGAAAATCTCCGAAACTGGCCACTCCAGACCGATGCTCTTTTAAATCGGAGGTTTGAAGGGTTGTGCTCGATTTCGAAAAAAAAAAAAAGAAATTTGTAGTCGGCAACAGTGCACGCGGGTTTTCTTTTATCAACGATGGAAATGAAACGCTGTTCTGCTGACATTCCCATCGAATATCAAGATGGCTACAGGAGGTTGGGGACGAAGAGGGGTGGGGACGCACAGTATCTCCGCGCGGAAAGGAACAAGATGATTCGTGTAATTTCTCGTTTCGCCAAGTTAATGAGTCGGTATCGGAATGAATGGAAATGCAATGGGAAAGAGGGAAGTGGGAGGGGACACTCGTTGGGAATTGGGAAGGGGGGGAAGTCTCGCTGATTTATCTACCATTCGTAACGGATGAGGTTTATCGATGTCGGCCCGTTATCAGACTGCTTAAGAATTACGCTCGGAAGCGCGAACACTGAACTTCGAACTCTGGCTCGCTAATTTCTATCATTTTAGCCGGAACGTGGAACTGTTTGCCCGTGCCGGGAAGGACTTGCCGACTTCTGTGCCGCCATTTTGGAAATATTTCTGGTTTCTGGGTCGTTTGTGGACCTTTACGGAAAATAAAAAACGTTTGCAATCATTGCGATGCACAGGAGGCAAATGTGTGTGAACAAGTTTTTCTTCCTTTAACACTAGAAAGACGGGAGCTTAGTATATACCTATATTGCCTGAAAGCAGTCAAAATGACTGCATTGTGAAAAAATAACTAATGCGCAAAGAAATTTGTTTAACAGTAATTTTTAATATATTTTATATCACTTACAGTCATATAACAAGTTATTAATAAGTATTAGCAATAAAAAAAATGTATTTCAGTTCGAAAAAAAATAATTTAAAGCAGTCAAAATGACTTGCTTAGGCAATCTAGTGTTAATTGTCTTGCTAAACTGAAACTGATACTGTCCTTGAATCTTTTCAATATGGCCGCTGCTTTAAACTGTGCGCACCGATTTCTATCATAAATGCATAAAAACCGCGGTCCAATTATTTGTTAGACAATTAATTGGTGGAACGTAACGTCATAGTTTGTTGACATTGATGTTGATTATTAAAATGAAAGTTTGTTTATAGGGGTTCACTTTAGGGGTTGAAATTTTCTGACCCGTGAATTGAGCACCGAGGCGCAGACCACAAAAAAATACATTTACCTCAAACTAAATTTACAAACTATAGCATAGCACTCACGAATAATTATCTCCTTCTAAAATTCTCCTCTCGACCATAGCATTGAACAGTCTCGCACACAACCACACTGGATTTTCCAAAAACTGTCACTATGTAGCAACTATTACGAAATTATCTACAACAAACACTAGGTTTACGGAGCACTAAACACAGTGGGTATTTTACATTACTTTATAAAAATAAGGGGAATGTGTCTATCCAAGTTTTTAGCCATTTTTTAAACAATTTAAGGGACCCAATTGCTGTGCCTATATTAATCGTACGCATTTTTAAAGCACAATGAACACTACAAAAAGAGACATTCAATTTGTTTCATTAAAATCAGTTAATATGTAATCTCTTTTTTAATATCCACTATTTTTTAAAAATAATTATAATTAATATAGACACACTAATTGGTACCCTCACAGTAGTTAGGCCCCTGTACCTAAAGAAATAAATTTGTCGAGCAATCCCACGTAGATGGATCTTCACAATCTCAATAATTGTATAAATTAAGAACATCAGAATCCGCCATTTTGGGTCCCGTAAACCTAGCGTTAAATGTTTCTCAACACTGTCACAAATGATCGACGCTCCCCGATCGATCGAGGATTCACAAAACACTGATCTCAATGACGCAACGTTGCAACCGCGACAAACTCGAAAATCACGTTTCACAATTGATATTGGCCCGGGGTCGCGTCGGGACTAATTAAAGGGTCCGAGTGTTTGATAATGAAATTTTTCCGAACTGGCAGCGCGAGGACTGCGGAGCAGCAGCGTGTAAGCCTACGCTTGACTTTCTATTAGTGGCACAATGGGAGCATGGTTTTTTGGGGATGCAGCATCTGTTCGGGCTCAAGTAGCCTCGCAGGGGTGGCGGTGGTGTGTTTCGTTCTCGAAGAGGGGGTAACTAGAGTCGAAACTGCTTGGAGTCGACTTCCGTTGCGAGATATCTCGTGGGACACCCAGCGAGGAACATTTTGGACCTTTCGAACTGGACAGGTTTTGTTTCACCAGCCAAATTCCAACAATTTTGTATTAATTTCTACATTTTTGCAATTTTCACAACGCTAACTCCACCACGGTCAAAATCTTCAGTTTTCTATTTCACAATTATTCGAATTATAAAAACGTTTTCACAGGCGTCACTGAATATTACATTTTTATGTATTTATGTATTTTTTTATTTTCATATTTATTACTGAATTGATTTCTTCATTTAAGCACATATTATACCAAAAATCGTACAATGTTTAAGTGAATTCAATCTTCTCCACTCTATAAGACGTTTCACTTTTATATGTGTCGTGCTTGGCAGATTTAGTGTTAACATGATTGTGAAGCTTGTGTCCTAATGTGATATGTTTGTACGACATCACAAAAGAAACACAGTTGGTCGAATTAAAATGCGAAACGAAGATGGATGAAAAATATAGAACGATTTTGTGGAGTTCTTCAGGGTGATAGTTGGTAAAGTTGATTAATAATTAATAATTTGAGCTGTCTTTTAGAAAATCGTAATACGTGTGGAAGGACCGTGACCGTGGGTCGAAATGGACCCAAAGCGATCGGAGGATCGCAGGCGTCGGATCGAAGGAATGAAATTGATAACAGCCGTGACCCTGCAGGGGCGTGAAACTAATTTCCGAAGCCGAAGGCGCTGGAACACCGGATTTTTGTCGAGTCGTTATAGCGAGCCGCCCCGATGCGATGGAAACGGTCGGCACCGAGTGCTGTATAATTAAGTCCGACCACAGAGCGCTGATTACGCGTCCGCGAGAGAGCTAAAAGGAAACGAAGACATGCGCTATTGACTAATTTCGTGGTGTCGAAGCCGCGGCGAGGCCCTTCGGAAGGCGCCCGCGTACAATACCGAATAAGAGAGATCATTAATTTACTTTCTCGTATTCTCTGTCTCGTTATCTCAATTATTTCCTTCGCCCCCCTCGGACGGATCGGAGCGCGCAAGACAAAAAGGAACCGGGAGAAAATAATACGAGAGAGCTGCGTTTATGGGACGAGTGCTGCGCCGAGGGAGACCCTTCGGCGCAGAGAAGTACCTGTCGTGATTTATATTTTATTTAACATTTTTACCTAGTATGTCATATTATTTTTGTTTTTACGATGGATTTCGTGGACCACGATTTTATGTTCGTTCAGATGCGGGAAAGCGTATTGCAGATAATTGTTCAAAATCAAACAGTCCCTGGCACAATATTAACACTTTGAGTGCCAAACCAGAACCCTCAGAAATTCCATGAAACCAAAGTAAGCTATTTAATGAAACAAAAATTGAAAATAATTATATGTGTGATATTGGGTAGTCTTCCAACTTTCTTGCATTTTACAGATCCCAATCGGTACAATGAATATATTAACGTAAAAATCCACTTTAAAACCTGGACAAATAATTCCCTCACCCACATCTGGGTGACATGGCGGTCAACGTGCTAATAGCGATGAAATAATGCTTACGGTTCCCATAATTGTCATCTTTATGTGTCCTTTACAAATTCCATCCGCGGTGCAGTGAAACAGAAGATCGGAGGAAAGCGTGGACATGTCAATATCTCTCTGATATTGACTTTTATAGGGGAATTTATGTAAATGGATTAAAAAAAAAAAAATGGTAGATCGATTTACATTTTGCCGATCACCGTTTCTTGTAGATTACCCCTGACCTGTAGCACGAATCATTTTTTTCGCTCTAACCTCGTAGAACTTCCGTCAAAGTTAAATAATATATCCATTTGTCACTGTTGTCCTCCAGCAAAAATAACTGTGACACTAGTTCTACCTCTAGATATTACAGATTCGAAATACGAATCATTTATGTAAAACAAGGAGAACAATTTCACATTATCCTGCGAAACCAAGTCTCTAAGATTTTGTGAAAAAAGACAGTTTCCAGCCACGACACAGAATCCATCGGGGGTTTGAAGAAGAAACGGTCCCAGGACGCATTTCTCGGTGCAAAAGGGTGTCGCAGCTCCGTGGCAGCGGTTCTCATGGTGGTCGAAGATCGCGTGGCCGCCTTGGCAGGGAGAGAAAGCCATATCGTTAGTATTCTTTATAGGACCGCCGTGGGATATGCTCTACATAATGGAGTCGCAGCTAGCGTCTCTTCTTTTGAAGCGGCGTCGGCCGATCTCTTGTTTATGTATGAGCGGGTGCGGACCACAGGCACACGCACACAAAGTACACGAAGCCCAGGGTCGTGGGTGGCTCGTACGACCACCGCACACATACACACACACACACACGCGCGCGCGCGCGCGCAAAGAGAGCTAACCATCGTAGTCGTCGCGACGGTATCACCGTCAGAGACGGTCGCAGGGCGCCCCGGAGCTGTCCCAGCCCCGAACCGAAAGAGAAAGCTGGAGAAAGATGGATAAAGAGAAAGAGAGTCCTCCTCGGTTTTCACGACGCGACGGGAAATGCAGAAGGAGAAGCGAAGCGAAGCGAGGAGAGGAAAGAACACATTCACAGGAACCGACAACCGCTCGCTGTCGGCTGCTGTAAAAGCAATCTTCCGTCAGTCTTCTTCCTTCTACCGAGAATACGTTATCAGCGGACACCACCGCCGCGCTCCCGGCCCTTCCCGATGCTGCCATTCGCCCTTTCAGGCCCTGCCTCCGCCCTGGTCTATCTGCCGCGAGTTTTCTTCTTCTTCTTCTTCTTCTTCTCTCTCTCTATTTTATTTTTCTCTCTCCCTCTCTCTCTCTCTCTCTCTCTCTCTCTCTCTTTACGTGTAACAGCCGCATACTCCTGCCCGCGGACCACGGACCACTGAAATTCCTTATTTCTATGCTGACACACAGGACGCGCATGCTGGCTTTGAAAAAATCGACGGATTACGTGGCCTCAGCCTTTCACGCCCTCGATACCTCTCTTCTCTCTCTCTCTCTCTCTCTCTCTCTCTCTCTCCCTCTCTCCCTCTTTGCTTTTTCCACTCTTTTTCTTTGCCTCGCTTTTTCCGACGATGCTAATGTATTCCTTTGAATGTCACTGCGTCCGCGCACTTTGGTATTGTTTCTTTCATGCCGGGAGGTTCACCGCCATCTTTTTACGAGCCGATCGAATAATTTCATTATGCTTCGTAAAGGATTGTGTTGAAATTGTCGAGAACAGCAGCTACAGTAATGATACTGGATCTCCTACTGGTGCGTTTTATATTTTTCCTCGCGGCGGTCTCGGTCTTTTAATCATCAATAATTAGTGCGTTACTCTCTTACGTTCCCCCACGGCGAACGTTCGTCCATTTTCCTTGTTCAATACCACTTTTATTCGTAAACATCGTACAAGTTGAACAGTTCAGAGCAAGTTTCATCTGGTCAGTTTATCAAAAATTTTCCCGAAGCAATTAACTCGTTTGCATCGTTAGCGCATATCATTATTCGTTAGCTAAAAGATAAGAAATGGAGAGTGTTGTTGGAGATGAAAGTAGTAATTCTGATTTTTTCTTATAATGCTCAAACATGAAGTTCTTTTACTTGTAGTCACCTTTGTACTGAAATATAATAAAAAATAAGTTTGGTGGTAAAGGTTTCATATTTCCTTATGATGGAAATGGGTTAAGAGCCAAGACTCCGTGGATTGACGATAAGGTAGAGTGACCAGGTTACCGACAAAAATGGGCGAAAAATGGTTTTACATACAGTGACTCGCATTAATACACATTTGTTAACATTGAACCGACTTGGATTGTACGACTTGGATTTTCTTAAGAAGTTAGCACAATTGTTTTGCTACACGAAGAGAAACAGATTTTTACAAAAATCGCAGTTGGTCGAAATTGCAGAGGAAATACTAAAAGTTGTATTTTGCAACTTTTTTACGTGTACTTGGGAGCAGAAATTCGACCATAAACTTGGACTAGTATATTGTATAATAGGTGTTACGTGTGTTCTTGCATTTGGATGCAGATTGTTCGAACAAAGGATGCATCTGCATCGTTGGGAAAGTTCACACGGAATTCGGGATATTTTCCCGAGAAAGGAAACACTTTGGAAACAGACGGTGCTCGAATTCGAAGTTGTTATAGTTGTCTTCGGTGGTTGGCTCGAGTGCGGAAGCGCGGTTCTAAGAACCTTCCCCCGTCGCAACAAATCGTCTGCTCCGAAAACCCTTAGAAACCTGAAGAGCACTTGCAGACAATGTGCTCGAGTTTCCTGCGTCGGTCCTAAGATTTCTGGGCATCGAGCTGCTAAATATTCGACTCGAAATCCGAAGATCCTTGCTGGATCCTGAAGGGAAACAAGATTTATTAAAATCAACCCCCATGGGAAAATTCATCCGTTTTCTATTCTGGGTACTGTTGTGCACTATAACGCGTTATATTTGTTTAATACTGAACCCACGGAATATTCAAATTGGTGCATGTGATAGCTTTATAAAAATGACAATACTGGATTTATTTGGATTTTCCGATTTTTACCGTGATAGAAATTTAAATAAAGAGATTTATCAATCGAATGAATTCGTCCCTATAATTTTAATAGTTGTAAAATAAAAAAATCTGAGATCTATCGTTTCATCAGCAGTGTTCGATTTAGAATTTAATTATAAATTTCTTAAAGACAATACAATAATATTGATCAAGCGATCGGTAATGTTGTATATTTAGGGCTGGATCGATGATAATGTTCGAGGAGATAAAAATTTCATATTAGTTGAATTTGGTTACAGACTCGTGCGATGAATCGTCGGCAGACAATCGTTCGACAATCCCGATGGCGTCATGTCGTCGATGAAAACAGATAGAAAGCAGATGTCTTCGATGCAGCAACGGTGAAGCTGCATTACGTAAAAATTGTTTTGACCTCGCCGCGTGACGGTCGATACCGATTCTTCTCGAAGTGCATCCACTGATTTGCCGAAACGTCTTTATTCTCTTATTCGATATAAATACAGTTCGGATTTAGCGTACTTCAATAAAAAAATTAATTTATACAAAATTTAAAATGTCACACCGATCAAACAAAATCGAAAAAATAGCGTTGTTCAGGTATATTAAAAATAAATTATTAACTGCACGGAAAGATTTTACCAATTTTGCAATAACTCGATTTTTTGCTTCTTTACTATGGAAATATTGAGGTTCCAATTTTTCAAATTGTACACCCCCTTGTATTGTTCCCTTAATTTTAAAGAATATTTTGTCTTACAAGATGTCCGCGGAACAATCCGAGGTATTGTTTCAGACGTTTCTTGGTGTAATTGGTAGTTCACTGATAATTTGAACATTTTTCCCCTTTCGTAACGATCCTCCGTCTAGTTATTAGTGGATTGCATAAAATCCTATACGAAGGTTAATGAAGCAATTATCCCCCTAATAGCCCAATAAAAGCATTAATAGAGAGGCTGCATGCGCGGTTAACATTTCTTCCCATAAATTAGTCTATAAAGATATAAACTGCTAGGAGAATTCGCGGGCTAATGATTGATGGAGCATTTTAATTAACAGGGGACGGCGAGATAAATCGCGAAGGAAAAAGTGCCGGCAATTACGCGCGACTCTGGTAATATCCACGATGCTGATGTTTAATTTTATAGTATCGTTTAATAGCAGTATCTCGGAACATTTTTGTTGTATTCCCGTTCTCGCGGGGAGAAGTCAGTCGCTCGTGAATACTCTCTTCCGTAACGTGTCCGCTACCGTTCTTCGGCGTCACCCTGTATATCTCAGCCTATGTGGCGCCGTGTATCGTTCACGGATAGCAACGAAAAAGTCCGACGATAGACCGATAGCGTGTAATCAATCACGCGAATAGCCTCATGCGACCTGACCTCTCGCCGACCATAGACGAACCGAACACTGTACTTTTCCTTGTAAACGGAATTTTGACGCGTTTCCATTTATGCTATCGGCCAACACATCGACACACGCTACTGTCTCCATACAGGGGAAAGAGATGTGCACGATATTTGCGGAAAAATTATCCCCGCTACTAATTACCGGACCAGTAGCGCCTTAGATACATCCCCGAGATAATGTTAATTTAAATTTGTTGTTCACAATAATTTTTTAGCAACATGTCCGCGACCCTTTCCTGATTAAAATGAGCCCAAACACGATACCATTTGGACTATTTTTTTATTGTCTAATTCAAAATTTAGTGGAACCTCGATTATCCGAACCGAGGATATCCGAATTCCCCATTGTCCAGTGTTTTGAACAGATACGATTTATTACAGAAATTGCTAGAGATTCAACCTCACACTGTAAAAGCCCAATTCAACCTAAAAAATGTTCTATTATCCGAACACGCGTGGTCCAATAATTACTATAGATATTCAAGGACATACTGACCCATTATCCGGGTTATCGAAAGCAGAGTTAATTGTTTCACTTTTTTGGGATGAACTTTTAAGGGTTAAATTGCACAATTTGTAGCATCCGAGGGAAGGGCTGATTTCGGGAACGTAAGTGAATTAGATGATCTCGCGAGTGTCCAAACAAAGCGCAAGCCAAGAGCAGCTCGAACGCGTGCGCGCGCGCACACTGTTGCTCGAGGGTAAATATACAAAAACAATCGAACGGAAATACTTAAGTTAGCGGAGAGAAAGAGCATGGCGGCGAGTGTTGACTGGTAGAACGGGAGAAAATTTCAGGCATTGCCAGAGAGCATCGATGGGAACAAAGCGAGCAGCATCTGGAACGCGTTAGTGTTCTTCTCCGAGCAACCGCCCCCGTCTTTCGGTTGCCTACACGCTCGTATACGCTCGCGTACGCGCCTATACGCTCGCGCACGCTCGCGAGAGAGGCTGTAGATTCGTCGCAGCGCGGCAAAAATTGGGCAAATCTTGGCCAAAATCAATGCGGAACTTGATTTAACCGCAAGATTTATTTTTCCAAGCCTTGAAAAACAGCTTGGAAATATTTGCAACAATTTTTCAGGCTTGAAAAATACGTCACAACTACAAATAAAATAGTCCCCCTTTTCGTTGCGAGTGAGAGCAATCGTATAAATACACACGAAAGTGTTCGAACGCCCTTTAGAACAGTATAACTTTTTTTCAAATTGGATCAAATGATGTGACTTTTCTTGAGCAGTTAGAAGAATTGGTTTTCCAAACGATGTGCGAAAAAGATTTTGAAAAAATTGAAATTGGTAAGAATTACGCGAGAAAATAAAAATGGCAATTTCCAAAACTTTTTTATTTGAACCCTTAATGAAAATTTAAAATATACGTTTCGAAGGTCTATGTTAGTTATGAGCATACTGAAAATTTCATCGAGATCGGTTGACTCAAAGAAAAACAGCACGCGTCGAAAGATGGAATCTGTGAAAGATGGAAGAATTACTTTTAACTATTTGTAGCTCGTGTGTATGTCGATCGATGTCGATAAAATTTTCAGCATGTGCTTAACTAACATAGATCTACGAAATGTGTATCTTAAATTTTCATTACGGGCTTAAATAAAAATGTTGTGAAAAGTGCCATTTTTATTTTTTCTAGTGCAATTCTTACCAGTTACAAGTTTTTTGCATTTGGAAAACCAATTCTCCTAAATGCTGAAAGAAAGTCAGGTCGTTCGATGCAATTTAAAAAAAGTTATATTGTTTTAAAGTTGTAATGTTTTAAAGGGTGTTTTAGTACTTTCGTGAGCCTTGTATGTAGGTCTAATTGATTCTAACGCAACAGTACCGCTGTTGTTCTCTTTTGTGATGCCATTTAAAAGCAATGGTTTTACCGAAAAAATTTTTCTAATTTTCAGAAAAGTGACAGATATGGGTCAGCCTTCTCCGCAGCGAGGACCCCAATTCTTCCAAATTCAGAGTTGGTAAAAGTTCCGTCCATGCATCTCCTATCTCCCGGAACACAGGCGGCGTCGTGTGACGCGTGCACGTGTACCATTTCTCTCTTTCTCTCTCCCTTTCTTTCTCCCTCTCTCTCTCTCTCTCTCTCTCTCTCTCGATTCTCTCCGGGGAGAGAGAGTCGGAAAAGAGAGCGTGCGAAGGACGAAGCCAGATCGCCGGACCGGGGCTAAGATTCGAGCAACTTGACACTGAACACATGGCCCCACTTCTCGAGCCCACACTCGCCTCCAGAAGACCCTCGGCTTCTCTTCTTGCCCTTCTTGCCCTTCTTTCCCGGGCTCCCTCGCTCTGCTCCAGTTCGGTTTCCTCCACTTTTGTTCCCGGCCCCGGCCCCGGTCGCGATGCCCTTTTCCTTTCTTCTTTCTTCTTTCTTCGGCCGATTCCGTGCCCTTGCATATCGATGCTGGCCCGCTCACAATTGTGCAGCGAGCTTTAATTTGATTCGATTCGCGTTACCAGCTCTCTCCGCTTCCATTCTTCCCTTTAGTATAATGAATGCCCGCCGCTGCTGCTTCCAATGATCTTTTATCAACGCTCTATCTGCGTCGCATCGATCGTGCTCGCGTCGAACGATCCCAGCAAACAGGTCCAACGAGTACGAGCCTTAAATTCTGCGAGTGCTACACACCAGTGCCGTCAATTTGTTAAAAATTGACAATTTCTTCACTTTTCTGCTCGACTTAGCCAAGGAAAATTCATTTTTAACACTTGGTTTACGCAGCACTAACAGTGATTATTTTACATTTTTTTTTTTTTTTATAAAAGTAACAAAAATCTGCTGCCCAAATTTTTGGCCATTTTCTGTGAATAACATATACCCAAAGAAAATGTTGGATAATTCATCATAGATGTGTCTGTAGAATTTTAACACTAGAAAGACGGGAGCTTAGTATATACCTATATTGCCTGAAAGCAGTCAAAATGACTGCATTGTGAAAAAATAACTAATGCGCAAAGAAATTTGTTTAACAGTAATTTTTAATATATTTTATATCACTTACAGTCATATAACAAGTTATTAATAAGTATTAGCAATAAAAAAAATGTATTTTAGTTCGAAAAAAAATAATTTAAAGCAGTCAAAATGACTTGCTTAGGCAATCTAGTGTTAATAATTGTAAAAAAATAAAAATATCAGAACCCGTCATTTTGACAGGTCCCGTAGACCTAGTGTTAAATAATGTTAAAAAAATATGTATTTGTTCACTTTCTTATTGGCAAATATATTTGCCATTTTCTTTTAACAACATACACCCAAAGAGATAAATTTGTTGAATAATTCCTCATAGACGAGTCCTTAGAATTTAAATAATTGTAAAAAATTAAAAATATCAGAATCCGTCATTTTGACAGGTCCCGTAGACCTGGTGTTAAATAATGTTCAAAAAATATTTATTTGTTCACTTTCTTAATGGCAAATATGTTTGCCATTTATGTTTGATACCATACAATCAAAGATAAAATTTGCTGAATAATTCCCCACGGATGTGTCCTTAGAATTTGAACGACTGTAAATTAAAAATATTAGAACGTTGAAAAAAAGTATATTTGTTCACTTGTGTGCACTAAAACCGTGAAATGTTGCTGTTTTCCGTGACACATGAGTCTCGAGCAGAGCCGCGCTGTCTCGTCGAGACCTGAACGGTCGAGCGAACGAGAGCGTATCTGGATGATCCTGAATCGAGAGAACAAAGCGGGCCCAATGATTCGCATTGTTGCAGGGAATTGATGATCGGGCTGACAGCTCTCCGCCGACGCGGGAACCGCCGTGAGCACACACGGCTCCTCTAACAACATGAATCATTCGGCGACGTGCAACGACGCTGTGAAACCTGTAACGCCGGCAACCGGATAATTTATCGCATAGATAAAAGCTTTCCGAGCGAAATTAAAGATACACCCTCTGTTCCGGCGTGTTACTGCACAGGTTTACGGGCTCTTTTGCTAAACTGTGACAGGCGAAAAAAAAAAAAAACAAGAAAAAAAAACAGTACTCCGAACAACAAACTTACTTTGTTAATTCACGAGCTCGAGAGCGCCGCGAGTATCTCTCAAGTCTTGTTAAACGTTCGAGTTGCTAATGACGTAAAAGTCGCCTCAAATTTTGCTAAACGTTGCGCGACGCCGAGAGAAGTGACACACTTATGAACGCCATAAACTCATGAAGTCCGCGGTACAGTTGTGAACCTTGATTTAAGGGGGCCGGCACGAATTTGACCTTGACTTCTGTCCATATACATTTACGTGTAAAAAAAGTTTACAAACTGACGCTTCAATATAGCAACGAGCAGTTTAAAAGTGGTCAATTATGATTCCTAAAAGTCCTAAAATTGTCTGTGCAGAGCCCAAATTGCGAATTTCTACCTCATCGTGGAGTAATTTGTAATATTCTGCCGAAAATTCGCTTTCTGAAGAAAGTATGACGTCACAAGATGGCTGCCGCTGAGAGTTTTTCTTAATTTCGAGAGATTTAGAGTCCATATCGAAAAAAGGGCTCTGCACAGACAATTCAAAGACATCTACAAACACGGTGGTGTGCATTTTTAATTGATTAATTACTTATTAAAGCCGTAATTTGTCAACTAAAAAAGGCACCATTTCGCGGTGCTGTTTACTAGCGCCACGGTCTCTCCGCGGCAAACACTGTACGTTGCGATAGAATACGGTCGATAATGCAGATCAATAGTACAGGTTTACGTATGTACGATATGTATGCTGACGAATATTGCAAATTACACGACTCTGAGGCAGAAATTCGAATTTTGGCCTCTGCACAGACAAAGCTAGAACCCTTGGGAAAGACAATTGACCATTTACAAACTGCTCATTGCAATATTGGAGCGTCAGTTTGAAAACTTTCTGACCCTTGCACGTTTCGCTTCGCATCGTGTGACGTCATGCTTGCTCCGAACGACTCGCGACAGGCCGTATGCTGTCGAATATTGCAAATTACTCGACTATGAGGCAGAAATTCGAATTTTGGCCTCTGCACAGACAAAGCTTGAACCCTTGGGAAAGACAATTGACCATTTACAAATTGCTCATTGCAATATTGGAGCGTCAGTTTGAAAACTTTCTGACCCTTGCACGTTTCGCTTCGCATCGTGTGACGTCATGCTTGCTTCGAACGACTCGCGACAGGCCGTCAGCTGTCGAATATTACAAATTACTCGACTCTGAGGCAGAAATTCGAATTTTGGCCTCTGCACAGACAAAGCTTGAACCCTTGGGAAAGACAATTGACCATTTACAAATTGCTCATTGCAATATTGGAGCGTCAGTTTGAAAACTTTCTGACCCTTGCACGTTTCGCTTCGCATCGTGTGACGTCATGCTTGCTTCGAACGACTCGCGACAGGCCGTATGCTGTCGAATATTGCAAATTACTCGACTATGAGGCAGAAATTCGAATTTTGGCCTCTGCACAGACAAAGCTTGAACCCTTGGGAAAGACAATTGACCATTTACAAATTGCTCATTGCAATATTGGAGCGTCAGTTTGAAAACTTTCTGACCCTTGCACGTTTGGCTTCGCATCGTGTGACGTCAGGCTTGTATCGAATGACACAAATCGAAAAATCTTCTTTTTCTGCCAAATAAAATATTTTCGACCCTTCGGGTCACCGATTCGGTTGAAACTTTACACACTTATAGATCTCGTTCTCCTGTTCACAAATATATACCATTATAGGAGTAGATGGCCAATAGTTTTCGAGACATTGACGAGTTTCATTATTTTGTATGTAATGCCGTATTTTTTCCAGATTGTCAGGAGAGTCGTTTTGGCGTGACACTAGCGAGTCTAGTTTAGTGCCGGACGACCAGGGTTCGAATCCTGTCGACCTAAATGCTTTTTTTTTTAATTTCATTATGTTTTATCATTGCATATTTATATTATTCATTTCAATCGATTAAATTTCATGCATTAAATTGAATTACAAATAACATGTATTTATTTTGTAACAGAAGTAGAATATGGAAAGACCGTACTTGTTCAAAAAAGGTAGATGAACTTATGTCACATCACATAAACGTAATAGTAACTTGTTGAAAATCCGGAAAATTAACACAAAATATTTATGAAGAATTCTTAAAATTTAATATATATATATATATATATATATATATATATATATATTTAATATATAAATTACTATTACTATTTAATTACTATTGATTATTATTTAATATATAATAATAGTAAATAATCCTGTTGTTAGAAAATAAATACATGTTATTTGTAATTCAAAATGCAATTTAATGGAATTAATAGTATAAATATGCAATGATAAAACATAATGAAATTTAAAAAAAAATGCATTTAGTCGGCAGGATTCGAATCCTGGAATCTCCTTGTAAATATCGGAAAGAATTAGAATTGTTTCATGCTGTGCGTGTAACTTGAAGCGTTCAAATATTTAATTATTTTTATTGTGATTGTGTTCTATATAAATATACGTTTATATACGTATATAAAACTTCTCGGTAAACTTTGGAAATCGCTATAAACTATTATTTAAATATTATATAATATTATTCAAGTTTATTTTACATTTAGTTTTTAGTTGTATATTTGTATTTGTTTGTTTGTTGACTTCAGATTCGACATCATTCAGATTCGTAAAAAAAATATGATAAATTTTGTTTAATTTTTAATGCGGGGTAATAAAAACTGCAGGGGTAATGTGACAACGAGTCCTGCCTATATCTACGCGCCCGTGGCAATGTATGTGTTAGCATGTGTTGGTCGGCTGAATCGGGCTCATGAGGCAGGAATCAGTTTCACGAAACTCTTGTACATTTACGAGTTTGATGACATGGCAACAGTGAGGCGAAGGATATGTGGCAACCATGTCTAGTCGCTAGCTTTCTCTCTCAATTTTCGTTTCTCTCTTCCGCTACTACTCAATCTTCTTACCGATACGTCGTAGACGCGACGTAGTTCCACACAGAAAATTTTAACCATTCCACAATCTGTTTTCCCTACTCGCCGTTCGAGGACCATCGCGAGAATGGCGTGACAGTCAAGGTCAAATTCGTGCCGGCCCCCTTAAGCCTTCACTCTGGGAAATTGTCGGCCGTAAATCAAACGTTCCGTTGCGAACTGGCGTTATGCGAACGGGTAAATTTTCATTTAGTGGGGTGCTAAGTGAAATTGTTGGACAGTCATTATTTTTACGACCCTGTTACCGATTTCGCTTTTTCCTGGCCCGCTGCGGACCGATCGGAGTCGATGTAACCAGCCAAACGATAATTTGTAATACCTTCTAGAGAGCGACTGATTTTTCTTTGTTAACACTTTGCTGATAATTAGAACGCAGGTTTTACGCATTTATCACTGAGACGAAAAGGTAGAATATAAAACAATAGACGAATTAAAAAAATTTACTCATTCCTGTATAGTATTGTCCATTTATTAAAAATAAAATTCTATAAATCAGATATCAATTACCAAGCACAGAAACCGTATAAAAAATTCTTTGATAATTTTCATAAATTAAGAACAACATATTGATGTTTTAAAATTGTCCATGTTTTTGCTGTTTTAAATGACATACATCCATTTTCGTCATAAATACGTTAAATTCGTCTATTCATCGGTAATAAATTAAAACAATAAAAAAAAAAAACAAAATGGAGCACAATAATGCAACCAGTCACAAAACTTGAAGTTCGAGATACCACAGTGATCTTTTAATTCCCATTCTTCCGGTAAGTTCTCTGTCAAGAGCAGTGATTTCTCTAATCGTTGACATTGAGTTTGTAGGGTTGTCCGCGGGTTTGACTAACATTTGATTTTGTTTCGGTGTAGAGGCGACCACCCCTGATATGCGGGTCGATGAGATTAATTGCAGTCGAGTGGCAGGAGGCCTAGCTGCTCCATTAGAACGGAGGACGATAGAGACGTCGCGCACTCGGGGGAAATCCGAGTCGATGTTTGACAGCGATTTATGCCCGGCTATGTTAAGTATCCCCTGTGTTCTGCGTTTAAGTACCACCGTAGGCATTTTTCGAGTGTCGGCCCTGGTCCGAGTCCCGAGATTCGATTGCAACCATAGAGATTGTACTTACACAGTCGGCGATACAACGTAACCAGCCTGAATAATGGAGCACTAATCGCTATTAGGCTTTTTCTTAGGACCATTTCACTTGGAAGAGCGATGCTTCAGTTGCTAGCCCTGTTTTGTTCATTTCTTTAACTAAAGTGATTTCTCTATATATGTCGCTGTGTGAGACCTGGATGATAAACGTCGCGGAATTATCCCCTCTACCACGGGGTATACCTCGAAGCTCGAGAGGCCTCCTGGACGATACACGTCGACGGCAAGACCCGTGAGTAACGAAAGTATTCGAACGCCCTTTAAATCAGTATAACTTTTTTTTTAAGTGAATCAAACGACCTGACTTTTTTGAGGAGTTAGAAGAATTGGTTTTCCAAATGATGTGTTAAAAAGATTTTGAAAAAATTACAATTGGTAAGAATTACATGAGAAAATAAAAATGGCACTTTTCACAACTTTTTTATTTGAACCTGTAATGAAAATTTAAAATATGCGTTTTGTAGATCTCTGTTAGTTATACACGTACTGAAAATTTCATCGAAATCGGTCAACGTTGCAATGAGCTACAAACGTTTCAAAATGAGAGTTTAAGGGTGAAAAAGTCGCAGAGATTTTTGATCTTGCCAGGGAATTTCGCCCTTATGTAATCATCTTTAAACGTTTGTATCTCATGACAACGTTAACCGATTTCAATGAAATTTTCAGTATGTGTATAACTAACATATATCTACAAAACGCATATTTTAAATTTTCACTACAGGTTCAAATAAAAAAGTTGTGAAAAGTGCCATTTTTATTTTCTCATATAATTCTTACCAATTGCAATTTTTTCAAAATCTTTTTTACACATCATTTGGAAAACCAATTCTTCTAACTCCTCAAAAAAGTCAGGTCGTTTGATTCACTTTAAAAAAAAAGTTATACTGATTTAAAGGGAGTTCGAATACTTTCGTTACTCACTGTATATCGAGAATTCACTGTATTTCAAAGATTCTATGGGAAATGTATTCGGAGATTTTAACGATAATGTAATTTTATTGAGGGAGAAGCTGTCATTTAATACTCGAACGATGGAAGTTGGATCCAGTTCATAATTTATTTAAATGTTAATTTCTTAGCAGTTTGAGTTACAGACTATGTTGAATAAAATAACAGTGGGATTGGCAATAAGAAATTTGTGGAATAGCAAGTGTGCGACGGTTTTCCCTAGGACGTGAGACTGTTTTGAGGGAAGTATAAAGAATGGGAGACCCGACAAAGGGCTACCAGCTCGGGAATAGACGTTTCGCGATATTTCGAGCGGGCCAAGCTGGAACGAATTACACAGCGCTCTTTTTCTTCGGCTTTGCATTTCGGTATTGCAAAGGTCACTTTGAATCGGCTGGCGTTTTGTTCCACGGGTGGATACGACAGTGAAAAAGCTCCGTCTTAAACGGCTTTGGTAAACGAACCGGCAATAAATGATATTTACGCGTCGCTTTCCTCGCTCTCGCATTTGGTAGTCACTATTCTCGCGTCTGAAACGCGACATCTGTTTCCTCGAGCCGCAGTGCATTATTTCATTTATTTTTAAACCTAACCCGTTGTTCCACATCACGAGAAGGCCCCGGTGTCGTAACGCCGAAAACACTTAGGCTTTTTAATCCGGTGAAAACACCACCACCCGGGAAAAAAGAAATCACGGTTTGATTTTTATAACGGAGAAGCGATTGTCCTTATTTTATTTTTTTTTTTTTTATCGATATCCTCGGCCTCACAATCTTTCTCTCTCTCTCTCTCTTTCTCCCTCTTTATTGTTCTCTTGTACGCTTTATTCTTACGTAATGCGGTCATTTGAAAGTATCATAAGGATCTGGATACTGGATCTTTACGCAACTGACATTGTTTAAAATAAAATTCATACTGAAACCGAGAAGATCTCTATTCTCGCCTGTAATTGCTTGTTTACCGTCGGTGGTTTCAGAGATGCTTCATCTGCTGACCATTGTGCAAACAATATTATAAAGAAGCCATGTTGGCGGGGAATCAGGCGAATCAGATACGATGACGCATCAGCAGCGTGCATTAGGTGTTTTAATCTGTGCAGAAAAATCGCTGGAGACAATGGTCCAGAAAGTGTATCTTCCGATCGGCAGAGCGCTTCGATATGTGTTTCAAGGTTGGCAATGATGCAGTTTCTATATGTACATTAATTAATTGTGGATGTTAGACTGCCGGTTTTATGCGTTTACGATAGAAATGAGTAGCTGCGGCTTGAAACAACCAGCTCAAATTATTCCTCTTGGTCCTTGTAACAAAAAATTATTTTCCATATCCTCAGTCTAATTATTATTAATATAACACCTTGCGAAGCATACTATTAACCCTTTGCGTTCGGAAATATTTTAACTCGAGAGCTATACATTTGCACCTACCTAAATAATTTTTTTTTTTTCGTTTTATGCATACGAAATTGATGCAAAAAATATTTCGATACAGTTATTTTTCGAGTCCTATAGGGTTAATGTCTCCACGGGGACATCAACGCAGACCTAATCCATGCCAACAGAGTGCAAAGGGTTGAAAGTTGATTTCCCGGGGGGATTGAACGAACGCCATAAATCTCGGGTGATCGTACGGCATTTATTAATCACATTGCTCAGATTTTTATCGATTTTTTGGCGGCAAAGTCAACTTGCGCAAAATCCGCTGTCAATCGAGCTAGTCTTGAATCGCGATCACCGTTACAATAGTGTATCCCGACGGTTGTTCGGCTGTAACGGCATAACGAGCAGGACGATTATAGTAATCGGCCTCTTACCTCATTACATTCCGAGAAAAGGACGTACGATCTCCCGATGACAACACGCGCCGCTCGATTCCGTTCCCATGCACGATTGTCTGCGCCGGGGAGCAACTTGTCAGAAGCATCATTCTATTGTTGTGCGATTGTGCCACGCAGTCGGCCGTTCTACTTGTAGAATACAAGGAAACAAACCGACCGTCCCTCCTTCGTCGTCTTCGGACCGGCGTGCACGATGCCAGCCCACGGACTGCATCGTTGCAACCAACTGCAAATCGCCGCGAGCTGCTCGACGCTTATTAATTATACGCAACCGATCAACAGTTTTTACGTCGAAACTTATTATTAGCCGAGGAAAATTTCTTTCGACCGTAAAATCCCTTCCGGGAAAAAACACCATTGTTTCTTGTTGATTAGGCGAAGATGATCTTCGGTACTCTTAAATGTCACTACGAACTTTTGTTTCGTAACTGAACCTGCGTCGGTTGTTTTGTACGTGTATTTGCAGCGAAATCGATTAGGCTTTGTGGGGATCTGTTTTTTACAGCTTCTTTCTTCATCTAGGCGTTTGTTTTGAATTTAAAGACATCCGAAACGTAAAACGGACGTCCTATGAACGTCCGGTGCTATCGGGGCATGGTTTGTGGATATTTGTTTTTCACGTTTTTTCGCCGTTTTGTTTATCGATCTTCTTGCCATTGTAGTGAAGCTATGAGAATCGATCAATATTCATAGCGATACATATTTCACCTTTAAAATTGTAATTTCTTGAATACAATCAATCTCGTGCTAGAAATTTTGAACTCGACTCGCATTTTGACCTTTCTACTGTTTTAAATTGCATATACTCGCGTCTGTTGCAAATAAAGTCCACGTGCACTCGAGTTTAGTCGAAGGGCCAAGAAAATGTGTAAGCGTGCATAATTTGCCATTGACTGGTGTATTCCCATTGTAATAACTGTATCTCGAAATACTTCAACTGAGAAAAAACGTATTGAACTTTCCGATAGAATGATTAAATTCACACGAAGTACAATGAACATTAGCTTACTGATTGGCCGACTTCTTGAACGTGAATACCGAATTTTATGTAACAATGCCTCAACGGGAACAATACCGATTACTAACGACATCTCAGCGAATATAATTACAATCTCGTTTACACTGCTCGACGTAACGCAACAACATACTGGTTTCATTTCACGAACGCACTCGTCATGTTAGATAGACACATTTTTCTTATTTTTATAAATATAAAATATTCAATCAATTACCGTGTCTGTATTAATTATACTGATTTTTAACGCATAATGAATATTAAAAAAAAGGTATTGAATTTGTTTCACTAAAATCAGTGATACATCTCATTTTAATATTCATTATGCTTTAAAAATAAGTATAATTAATATAGGAACAGTAATTGGTATCCCCACAGTAATTGGGTCCCTTACCCTAAATTCATGGAATCCGGTTTAGTTCTTTTGCGCGAACTCGACGTTTCCCTGGCGGTAAACGAGACCGGTAGATCGTCGATCGCGGTTGGCGAACATCTTTTTCCTTATTTCCCGGCGCGTTTGCCTCTTTTTAGGATCGCTTTCCATCGGCAGCATCGTAATTGGAGCGGCGATCCATCCGCGAAGCTAATTAGTCGCGTAACGAGACCCCCAGCCGGGATCGGTGGTATCGGGCGAACCTGGGAAAAGGCACAATCGGGCTCAAAGGAAATATTGAAAAAGGTCGAGTGTCGCATCCTCTGGCCTCTGCGCACACGCTGACGCAAGATACCAGTTCTATGCACTCGGTTAACAATCGTTTATTGTTTTGCAATTCGATCGACGCGATGCCTACAAAAAACCGGAAACGGTGCAAAAATCGTGCGACTGTCCCGCTCGAGAATTCATTAGACTGCAGTACGCGTCCGCGCTTTTATGACTGTACAATCGTTCTGCCGAATCTCTGCGGCTTTTAGATGACCGGTAAAAATATTTTAGTATAATTAATTAATTGTAAACAAGACATTTTATTTGTGTCTAAATATATATCTAGAAGATTGTTACCGATTCTCTCGCGATTGTTAAAAATTTCTTCTCACAGGTCTGCCAGTCTCGAGATCTAACCCTTTGCACTCCTATGCGGAGGCTGAAGCGACACTTAACAGGTGCTTACAAAATTCCGGAGTACAAAGGGCTAAAGAAAAAGTTCTTAATATTGTTCGTCTATTACAAAATATTAAAAATATTTTCCTCGCACCTAACACATTAACAAAACTATTTTCTTTTTTTTTTATATTGAATTCAGTTTTAATGATCCAAATGCAATAATTTTTAATATTTAGTGGTAGCTTCTGAAACCCATCAATTGTAATACATTAAAAATGTTAAAAATACTTATTGAAAATATTTGGTAATATTCTCTTGTCGAATTTAATTTTTAGAACATGGCAATAAATAATTGTGCGCGACATTCTTCATATTCTTTAACGCGAAGACTCGGTTGAAAAGAGATTGAATTATAAAATAATACTTTCTTTTTACAGTATGTCGAAACTGACATTATACTTATTAAATCTTCTGAAAATATTTTATTCTTTCACTCACCCCCTCCCGTATCGACTCCAATCATTTTCGACGGTCCAGCTGAGCATGAGTTCACTTCTCGGGTCGATTCAAAGAAAACCCGAATTACGCTCAGACCAAAGTGGATTGTTCACTAAAATTAACGACTGCTTTGTGTCCAGAACACAATCAGACTAAACCACGGTTCGCACGTAGGTAATTACAAATTCTATTCCTGTTGTTAGTATGTGACGCTCTCAATACGCTGACTTAACCAAATATGTACGTCCATCGGAACGCTTTTCTACAATTCAAATACTCCTCGAATAAACTGCTCGCGGTTCTATTGTGTGTCTGCGCTTCTTTGTCTAACCTTTTGCCAACCGGTTTTTCGGCGTTGCGTGCGTCAAAGTTAAGTGCACACGAGAGATGCGTTTCTACATCTAACTGCAGTTATTTCGCGATCGGTCTACGCATTTTGCTTGCGCGCTTGTACACGGATTAGGCGAGTCCATTGAGCGTATTGGTATTTTAAACAAAAGGTACACATATTTTCGGAGATTACTACTACACTGTAATACGCGGTGGTTAAGTTCAAACAATTATCTATTGTCGTATTAATGGACACACTATCTGAAATATTTAATTGATTGTACGAGTGTACGTAATATAATATATATATATATATGTGTGTGTGTGTGTGTGTGTGTGTATTTCGAATAGATATTTGCATACTGTGATTATTTCATTAATGAGTTCTGTGTGGACTATTTTCGTAATAAACAGTATCCCAAGTAACTGTTAGACTGCAGATCTTTATGCATTTATGGCTTCACAAAATTAAAGAAAGAATGCTCTGATATAAAATTCTCTGATATAACATTTATTAAATTTATTAAATTCCTAAATTTAATAAGTTCCTAAAAAGAAATCAAGAGTCCACTTTTACACGCATAAAATGAGGGAAATAAAGTGGAAAAATTCCAGATGGGAGGAATCGTGTTTGGTTCTTGAGTTATGAAATATGTATCCGGGCAATTTTATAATAACACACCGTTGTAACAGTTTGTTTTCCGTGTTTGTTTCGTAAGAGTGTGAAAGAATCGTGTACAAGTTTAGCTCGGTTACGATTGAAAATAACTGGATGCTAATATTTCCACCCTGTTATCAGCTCGTCCCGCAGACAGCCGAGGCGAGGGACGAATGATCGCGCACAATTATTCAGACAGTTATCAGAGTCAGAGTAAATGGGCCACGGTTCTGTTTTCGCGCCGAAAGAATGATTTTTATCTAGTATCGCGCTGCCGAACGGCTAACCGTAGACAAGATACTTTATCGTCAATGTTTACACATATTGTTCGCGGTTGCGCAACACCGTGGGTTCTTTTCGCCGATAGGATGCGCCGCCGGACCATGCTATCGCGATTTTTATTTTCCTCATTCATGGTGGACGCGAGTGCTCTCTCTCTCTCTCTCTCTCTCTCTCTCTTACACTCACTCACTCACTCACTATATATACATCCATCCCTCTTTCTCTCTTCACTTTGACGTTTCTGGAGCTCCTGCGCATCGATTGACAGTGCTCATCGAAATGGCACACTAGAATAGGTATTAACCATTAAAACTGACTACAGTAAATTCTCTATATATGTCAACAACACGGCCAGCGTCATATATCGACCAGGAGACACACCCGAGTCGTGTTACGGTTACACTACTCGGGATCCGAGGCCTCTCGAGCTTTGTGGCTTCTCACACCCCGAGATAGTGGGAATAATTCCGCGACATTTATAATCGAGGCCTTGGCGACATATATAGAGATATCACAGTACTTCACAGTATATTATAAAAGTAACAGTTCAGTCGGTTTTGTAGAGATTGTTAACGTAATTATTTTGATTAGTTTATAAAAACCTGTTGCGGTAAGAATCCCAGATAGCACTAGACGTCTTAAAGACGTCTGTTTTACGTCCATTTTTGGTCTGAACGTCTTACGTCCTGAAAAGACGTCTTTAAGTCGTCTTTAAGACGTTTCGTTTCTTGACGTTTCAGTCATTCTAAACTGCTCGAGAAAACCTTTACAAACTGTAATTGATTATCAAACTGAATATTCCATCAACAAAGAAGTGCACAGAAAAGTAATACATCAAAATAAATAGATAAATAAATAAATAAGTTAAATAAATAAATAAAGCATAAAATGCTAATGTTCGCGGATATGCTGAAAAACATTCTTTTAATTTATTTTTTTTTATTTATTTAGTTTTTTTGTTATAACAAACATTCAATTTATATTTCTTGTACATGTATACAATATTCAAATTCAATATTTTTCTCATAAGAAAAAATGTGGCTTAAAAAATATTTTTCAATATTTGACAATCATATCTATCTAATATTTTTGTGCTACTAGGGGTCTGTTTCGGGACGTCTTGAATACGTCTGTTTCGTGACGTCTTAAAGACGTCTTTAAGACGTACAGTTTTTTCACAAAGACGTTCCAGAGACGTTCAGAAGCCGTTCGGAAGACGTTCGTAGGACATTCAGACGTCTAATAGACGTCTGAACGTCTTCGACAGACGTCTTAAAGACGTCTTTAAGACGTCTCTGTGCTATCTGGGATAAAGTATTTCAAAATTGCAAAGCTACTATAAATGCACAAAAATCCGCAATCTAGTGGTGTGTGTCTAAAAAATAAATCTACTGAACAAATTTTCTATGAATGAATCTTTATAATAGTCACAAATTAATACTAAACCTACCACGGTCAAAATTACCGGTTTTCTGCTTCACAATTGTTAAAATTACAAAAACGTTTTCATATGATATTACTGAATTGACTTCTTTATTCAAGCACATATTACAATGAAAATCTTACAGAGTTTAAGTAAATCTTCTCCCTTCTATAAGACGTTTCACTTTTATATGTTTTCTGCTTGGTAGGTTTAGTGTTAAGAAACCAGTGGCAGCTAGAAACGTTTTAAGGCACTAGAAACATTTTTCTCAGAGAACTAGATTCAGTATCGGAGTCTTAGATTAAGAAGACAATAGGAGCGAAGAAAGCGCCACCATTTTCAACTTGACACGCAGCCGACCGACAAATTGTCAGTAGTAATTATAGCTGTCCGCGGATCTCTTGCTACCATGTGGCGCGTCGCGATTCCCCGACGTTTCACTTCGAGCGAAGAAACCATACCACGAATATGAACAATTTAATTCTACCATCGAACCCTAACCCGCAAAACGGTGCTTATCGAAATTAACACTAAATATACCTGTTCCTACCGTGGTCAAAATAACCGCTCTTTAAAAAAAACTTACTGTTAACACATTAAACGTAGATAACAGTCAATTTGTTGCTGAATGAAACGACGATACAAAAATTTATTTTCATATAATTTCAATTATATAAAAAATACTGCTCTCCTCGATGTACAAAATTGTACTGTGTGGTCCAGCTTTGCCATGAAACAGTATTATCAACCAGGCACGCGCGTAACTTAATAGCGTCTCATTCAATAAGGCGGCTCATTTATTTCGAGTTGGTCATGCCACGTTGAGAACAGCCTTCTTTTATACTGATTGTTTAGGTTTAGAAGAGTGAATACCATATTATCTCGTGCGGTCAAATTGACCGGACGCGGTAGGTAGGACAAGATACATATATTTCTTGAAAAAGAAAAAAATAAAACGAGAAATAAGTACTGGAAAATACATACTTCATACTTTGTATACATACTTTAAGAAAAGTCTCAAGCAGAAGTTTCAAAAGGTCGATTTGACCGGCCGTGGTAGATTTAATGATAAAATAAAAATCAAAGGAGCACGAACATATGTATATCAGTTTGAGGATTGGTGAACAATTGAGAATCGAATTAACAAAAATCCATTAATTCTCCTAACGAAGAAATAAATATTGAAAAATACGTTGTATACTTTAAGAAAAGTCGTAAAGATAAATAACGATAACGTTGTATATACAAAATTGTATGTAGAAATTTGAAAAGGTGAATTTGACCGACCGCGGTGGGCTTAGTGTTAAGTATCTCCGTTCGGATGAATAATTAGGATCGCACTCAGGTCAAAGCACTCCCGGGTGCTTATCGACATCGTTGCGATTCCACTACAAAATCTATTATATTTTATTCATACAGCGGCGCAATTCGATCTGCGCACGGCGTTGCATTTTCTATGGCTCGAAATACATCGACGATTTTGCCTCTGTATATGTGGTGTGTGCGTGCACTGCCGGGTGTACTGTAGCAACCGTGGCTCCGATTAGATCACCGTATGAATAAAATATTATATTATAAACTGTACATCATCGGACGGGCTGGCATTTCATTCCCGGTTATTGATTAGGTGATACGATTTCAATGTGAACACCGGGAATATGATATTGTACGGTTCGTACGCCGAGAGAGAATTTACTGCCACAAGCCCGGAGATCAGAAAAATATAAAAGAAGGCAGAGAATCGGACGATGAATATGCATGGAAACATTGAAACGTTTCGATAACACGGTCTTGCAGCTATGTGTTCATTTTTTTGTTGATCGCCGGGAACGCGTTATGTAAAGGAGCGTGATTTTTCCTCTGACGAACGAACCGGCGACATCGTCGAAAAACAATGCATATTCTGATTTTATGGACTCATTCTCTCTCTCTCTCTCTCTTTTTCTATCTCTCTTGAGTTGCTACATTGTGCTCGATCGGACTGCGAAATAGATGAGATTTCAGTTCTGGAAGTGTCGCAAATTTCCTCGAACCCGATGACGAAGAAATCGATCTTTAAACGCACTGTCATTGCTTGACACGTGGTTTTGTTTTTTGATAATTTATACAGCTGAATTTTAGACATTTTAAGAATGACCAATTTTTATATACCTGTTCGATTTGGAGTAATAAGCTGTGTATAATTTACAAATGTATTAAATACGAGATAAGAAATTTATCAATAGATCTTCATGCATTTATAACAAAACTGAGTATACAAAATTTGAAATTTTAGGAAAATATCAATAATTCCAAACGTCAATATACTATTTCTAAAGTTAGCAAGCGAAGAAATAATGTTCCACTAGGTTTCTGTTTCTCGTAATCAACGCTGACAATTTTTATTTTACATGAAGACTTGCAGTCTATTCATTAACAAAACTTAGCGCTAATTTCTAGGACTTTTATCTTCATCATATAACTTTATAATCGATAAATACGCTTTTCATTAGGTCTGACCTCCCATTATACATTTTCAGTTATGACTTTTATCTTCGTCATATAATTTTATAATCAATAAACACGCTTTTCATTAGGTCTAACCTTCCATTATACGTTTTCAGTTTATAAAACTAATTATACTAGGAAACAAATTTTAATTTGCAGAGGGTATCGAAGGAGAAGAGGCCCGTACATTTTGCGTAAATAATACAGAAGGAATCGACAGCACAAGCAACGAAATGATTGTTAACCGGCGTTCAAAATTCGCATCGGACAAGCGAGCCTCTAAAAATCATTTTCCCCGGCGCGCAAGGCGAACCGTGTTGATTTATGCGATTGCTCACCGAATCGGAAGATAAAAGGCCACGCTTAAGTGCTGCCATAATGGCACAGTGTTAAACGCTCCGCAAAAACGTTCGGCCGTGGTCGCCGCATGGTTGCCGAGCGAAGGAAAATTCGCGCATCCTTTGGCACCGGTGTAGATCAACGTAACTTCACCGGCGGACGATAAAAAAAGAACGCAGAAGGCACGAGTCCCGATTGTATTCACCGACGCTGATCGATTCACGTGTGGATCGCAAATTACGCAACTATCGCGAGCCAGCATAATCGCGGCGCGAGCGCGATCGCGTTTCCCCGAGCACACGGGTCGGGCCGGGCCGGGCCGGGCCGTGCCGCGTTTCGTGTCAATGCATCGCGAAACCGTGCGTCCGCTTTTAATTATTGCGCTCCTCGAGATTATCCGGTATTTTTGGCGCGTACCGCCTGTACTCAGGAACGTGGTCCTAGAATCCGGGTTATTCTCGGAGAGAGAGTGCTTAGCCCGGAAACGTTTGTAATTGATTAATAAGACGTTTGAACGTGATCGATAGAATCGCCCCCCCTCTCCTCCCCCGCCGCCGCTCATTGATTCGACGGGGCCAATCAATTTCGCGGCTCGTCCGACGCCGCGATAAACAATTCCTCCGACAATCGTTTGATCGAGGAAAAATTCAGCGGAAGTAGCCAAAGCAATTTTTCTTCCCCGGAAACTGAAGGTTTTCTGATTATTATTTTATTCGGATAACGGTCGACGAGAAGACGAGACGAAAATATTTATTCAGTTTGCATATTCAACGAAATCGCAACATATTGAGGGCGACAGTAACTTCATTCATAGTTTAGACAAATTTTTAGAACCAACCGAAAATCGGCGACTTTTTGATTGTTAGCTTATTCGGATAACGGACGATGAAGACGAGCAGTGCAGAAAATTTCGTCGAATAAGCATGAGAAAAAAATTTATTCAGTTTGCATACTCCACGAAACCGTAATATTCAAATTGTTCAAAAGCGACAGTAACTTCATTCATAATTTAGCAAAATTTTTAGAGCCAACATACTCTGACCACTTACTATTGGTATTATTGAGAAGAACATGCATGAGCTTTTTTCGCATACAGCTCAGTCGATGCGTTAGTACACATCCGGTAGGTGAAGTATTAACATGTCGACCGACGCGTGAACTTTGTGTCTTACATGCGAGTCTTGTTACATTACTAATTACCTGATAATGAAGTTTTCACTGTACGCTATGATGTAGTTCGTTTCTGAACGAACAAATTGACAATCGTTTTCAAGCAAATCGATAGTGCCGGTCACCGTCACTATTTGTTCAATAGGTTGAAAATAATATGCTGCTATTTATAAAGTTCTCTAATGTTTTACTGCTTTAAATAACGTCTGCTCGTTTTCCTCGTAAACGAAGATTTCCAGTAGAATTTAATAAATCTATTCTAAATTCCATTTTCTTAATTTCATTCATACACACATCGGTATCGTAAATGTTAAACAATTTGTTTTAACCCTTTGCACTCGGCGCTACTTTAATTCTAAAAATAAATTTTTGCTTCCGTCTTAGAATATTTTCATTTTATTTATACGAAACTGAACCGATTTAATCTGATCTATTACATACAAACTTTGTAATGTAACAAATATTTTATAACGTCGTTTGTAATTTCTTTCAGATAATGCCACAACAATTTTTAGTGGAAAAGACGACAAATCCGTTATTGCTATCCTGCGGATCTTTATGCAAAATAAAAATTTCCCAAGTGAATACGAGTTTTTCCTTCTCGCGAGGAATGATTAAGAACAAGAACATTCTGGTGAAATAATAACGTAACTACGAAGAAATCGCAAGACAAGCAACGGACATGTATGTATGTGTCTTCCGCATAAGACACGTGTAATGTATGCTAACGTCCTCTCATTCGTTGTCTGGGAGATCGTCGATAAAAGAACAAACTTTTTGTGAAGTTTTCCTCGCTGAGTTTCGCAATGATGACGAAGAACAACTGATAATGTTGTAACCTAAAGCTGTCGCTAAATCAACCGAGACGGAAACTTTTCAGGCAAACTTGCAAATCGGATGTCATAGATTTTATCGAATACTATTACGATCACTTTTTTTCGTAATCGCAATATTTTAACTAAAAATTATCGGTAGCCCAACAGGAAACAATAAATTGCAGAACGTGACACGTTTTACACATCAATTTAGGATTGCGAAGTTGTTTAAATGTTACGTTGCTAGAAGTTGTTTAAATGTTACGTTGCTAGAATGTTCAGGACCGTCTATAAAAAGATTAATCAAAGAAAATTTAACCGGCTAATTTAGACAAGACCGCAAACACTAATAACGCGCTACAGTTTCTGAAAAGTATCGAATTACTTGATTCTTTGTAATTAGAAAGTAGCTTGTGTGTACGGGATTGTGTAACTTGTTTAAATTGAGTTGCTAATGACCGGACTGCGGATGTTTATGCAATTTCCAGTTTTTAAAAGCAGCTGCGTTAGTCAACATTGGCTGCGAATTCGTTTCCCTCCTACCGACTACAAACACGGTACATATTGATTCTCCATTTAAACTATCTGTGGCAATTCTTGAACAAGTTTTTTTAAACAGGCCGCTCCGCGAGACGACCAATCAGTATGACTAGACAAAATAAAAATTTCCTAAGTCAATTCTCAGAAATTCTTAGGAATTCCAAGAAATTTCATTGTTTAATAATTTTAAGAAAATGACATATACTACTTTCCTCTACTATATTTATTTTTATTTATTTTTGTTTCGAGTGCATCAAGTCTCCTAGTTATTAACAATTATTATTATTTTCGTGATGAATTCACCGTGAAAATAGATTGTGGGTCTAAATATACAGACTATAAAATGCACGATTGCAACACGTTGCAACGTGTTATGCATAAATGCACAAACATCCCTGATACACTGATGAGTCTATTATTAGGGCCATCGGACGTCCAAAATTGTCCCAGACAGTTCAGGATCGAAAGATATCGGTGCTTTTTAAACGAGGCGGGCAGCAGAGTATCAAAAACAGCAAATGATCGATTCGCTTGAAACGCAGAAATTCGTAGAAAGCGGATTTAACACTTTCTCGTTTAGGATGATTATTGTGGACAATTCCGTCACAGTGAAAACGAGAAATTAATTCTTCACGAAGTATCTCGAACTGTTTCAATTATAATGAAATATATTTTAATCTGATATCTTGAAATTGAATTGAAAGGTGTTAACCCTTTACCTTGCATCATCGAGTCATACTCACGATGAAGATTCCGAACAGAAAAAAATGCGAGTCCACGAATCACGGTAGCCATAAATGAAATTGTGGTGAAGGGGGAAACCACGGAATGAAATCGCAAAGGGGTTGATATATCGGGAGGACACGATCGGGGGGTTGATCGGGCTTCGGTGGCCTAATCAATCGGTACACATGTTCGGTCGCGACGCGGCAGCGGCCAATTAGCCGCGGCGGTCTCGATAACCTTTTAATAGCCAAGTCCGCGAGGCCTGCGAGCTCTTGTGACGCGCGGCTGTTGCACGGTGCTCTCGGCACTCGCGATTGTTCTTACGGCCAGGCCGAACAAGACAAAGAGTTAATGGGACGAGTAATAATACTGGCCCTGCCTCGGCAGACAGAGCGCAGAAACGGCGAGAAAAGCCCGTTCCGCCAAGGCTCTATTTTCGGGTCCGTTGTTGTCCGATGTATGTACCGAGGCAACTTTCTTGCTTTGCTCGTGGCCGTCTAGCTTGCGGCAGCCCGACGACGACACAGTTCGGCAAATTTCTATTCTGATGTTGTTGCCCGCGCGCGTTTCCTGTCTCGCGTACCCCCGCTGGATGAAAGGAACACCTCGATTCCTCGAATTCCCGCGACAACCGTTTGTCTTGCTCGCGCCTCGCCTTGCCTCGCTTCGCCTCGCCTCGCCTCGCCTCACAGCGAGCCGCGACGCAACCAACGTTTGATCGAACAATGCGGTATTAATCATTCGGTCCGACGCTTATTTTCGAGCGGGCCCGACGCTTAAATAGCGCCGTTGCGTCCTCCGACACTCGTGACACAGAGATTACGCGAACCAGTCCGCCTAGCACCGCTTTTCAGAACAATGACAAATGAATGGACCGAAGCCGAACGCACGGGACAGCGTAGAATTTATTTTAGATTTTAAAAAATAGCGGGAAATTAATAATGAAAACAGCAAGGATCAGAACAAGAAGAAACGCGGCCGAAGCTGCTGCCATTTTGGAGAACAATGACGAATGAACGAACCGAAGCCGAGCCCTTGCCATACTCTATTTTATGAGACAACTGTGCGTGCACTTCGACGCGTTCACTGTCATACGAATTTTATTCGTTTCACACAAAAACATGTTACGCTTCCTTCATAGGTCGCGATCAGCGTTATTAATAACAAGGTACTTCACAACGACGTTATCATCTTCAATCTTGTTGATTTCAACATTGCAAACTGACGTTCAGTCGAGTTATTTTTATGAAAATCATTTTTAATTCTATAGCGTCGGTCACTAGTGGATTTTCTCTGACGGTGACTAAAGCTACTGTGACATTATTTTGAATCTGTTAAAGACCCCTTGTACTCGAAGCTATTTCAATCTCAAAACAAAACATTTCTTCCGACCTAGAATATTTCCCTTCTATATATATTTTTCATGTTACACTAATTACTAATTGAATATTACTGTTTAATATTGTGAGAAATATTTTGAATAATGATACAGCAAGTTTTAGTGACGCCTTACGTTTGCCATCAGAGGTCTAAGGGTTAAGAAGGAACTTGAATTTTTATTTGTTTGGTTGAAATTCAGATAGAAAGCTTCTATTTTTCGACTTCCATGATGTTCAACGTGTTGAAGAATAACACAAAATTCGTAATAAAGGGAGCAATGACAGAAGGATTGTGACGTTGGACGTGTGGAGCAGCATCAACAAATATTACAACAATCACCGGAACAGTAATTAACGAGGTAAAAGTGAGAGATTGAAGAGTCGTAAAAATTCTTTCATGAGTGAGAATGCAATAGAGAGAAAAAGTGACCGCAGAAGTAGACTACAATGATTGGGTAGGGCCTTGTGTACGTCCTTCTTCAGAAGGGACAGAGGTTCTGTAGCAAAGTTAAAAATGCACGTGGGAAAGCCTCTGGACAATCCCAGTCCGGAAGTGCTAGTTCTGTAGGAGTCTGGTTGCCAGATGTATCAAATTTACATTGTCCAAGCAGAAGGAAGAAGAGAACGAAGGCTTTTTATTAAAAACTGGAAACATAGGGATGACTATAACAAAGATGTTACAATACGAAATTCGACGGAAGATGAAGAAGTGGGGGGGGGGGGGGGACTTGAGCTGGAACCTTGAAAAACTCAGGGTACATAAGTTGAGGAGAGTAGAATTGTTGTCACTGTCAGATTTCTTATTAGAAAAATCCACTTTTTAAAACTGGAGCACAGTGAACAATGTAACCTCTGTGGCTCCAAGACTATACAAAATCACTGTGCTGATACTTGAGGAGCCTTAGGTCACAGTAAAACCGTCATTGTTCAAGATCAGATTTCTTGTTAGATCATCGAAGAACTTGCCACTTTTAATGAACACCGAGTTAGCGCACTCAGCATGACAGTAAAAATGAACTATACCGAGTTGTGGAATGAATTTCGGAGCAAATGTAGCTCAAGAAAATGCAATAATATGGAGTGAAGATGAACACTTGATAGATAACTCAAGGAATCTCAGACTCCAATAAAATTGTCAGATTTCTCATTAGGTTAACGCGGGTTCCCCGATTGTAATGAATATTGAGTCGCTATAATCTCGGCCGGCGCCAAGACGGGCCGCCATAAAAACACCATTATGCCGATGTTAATTAAGGCCACGGTGAAAGAGTTATTCCTCGGTCCCCACTTCAGAGCGAAAACCCTTCGACAACCCTTCGCCGTGAGGTTTAGCTGTTTATGCAAAACAGAGGCCCGGCTCTTTGATGTCCAACGAAAACAGACTTACCACTCTGACTCCCAACTTTGCTACTTAAAAAATCTCAATCAGAGATCGATCCACCTGAGACCACTCGCGAACCTCTCGATCGTCGATCAAGCTCATCCTCGACTGACCTCGATATTTCACTAAATGATTAACAGGACGAAGATGGATCAGCTGAAGAAATTACTATCTGACGGGACTCTAATTCTACAACAATAGCAACCTTTAGTCACTAGAAAAATTACTTGTGCACAATTCTTATACCTGGCCCAACGAGTTGATAAAAAGTAAGTATAAAAAAATGCACGTAGCAATCGCTTCAGTACGACAAAAGCTGAAGTTACAAAATTATGAGACAGTTAGCAAAGAAGGAGCGAAGAAGGTTACGCTGTTTTGGTTTTGTGTAGTAACTCGTCTCGCTGGATTGCGGATTTTTATGACAAAACGACTGCAATTTGACCTAAGCTAAAGTCTGAAAATTGAAGAGCATCAATGTATTACTCTAGACAAAATTCAAGTTTTTAAATGGCCTGCTAGATGAAATAATTGTGGCTGCAATTTGACCTAAGCTAAAGACTGAAAATTGAACAGCATCAATACATTATCCTAGTCAAAATTCAGGTGGCATTTTTAAATGGCTCACTAGATTGCGGATTTTGAGAATTCATGACAAAACCAAGCAACCGCGATTTGACACAGGGTGAAGAATAACAACAATTGAACAGCATCAATACATAATCCTCGACCAAACAAAAATTCAAGTGGCATTTTTAAATGACTCCTACATAAGTGTACCTTAGTATAAGTCTCTTACAGTCAGGTCATACAAGGACAATCTTTTGACATTATCTCGGGCAGCACCGTACCGCACGAATCTTGCAAATTCTCGTGTAACTCTTGCAAATTCATTCATAGAATACCTACAACCCAAGGGTTGTGGTCTACATTCCCGAAGAAGACATCGATGATCGAAGAATACTCAAGTAGGAAACTGTGAGAAGCAAACAATCGAAATCGTCCACGACCCTGTGCAAGTAATTATAGATGAAGAAACCTAGTCACCTGCCATCCCCTAAATCGAGCATCCCCCAACGCAACAAAACATCTGTCCTCTGGATTTCTCGTCGCATCCGCCGCGTTCCTGCACGATAACCGACACCCTAGTCGCATTCGTGGCACGAACGACCCTATGAACCTTCCTTTCCCAGGAACGGATCCCTCCCCCGCGTTCCATGGGGCTGTGGCGACAGGATCGACAGGCCGGCAAGTGGTTGTCGGCAAGGTTCGAAGAAAGGAGAGGAATCCGTCCGGGATTTGAGAGAGAGAGAGAGAGAGAGAAAGGAGAGAGAGAGAGGAGCAGGAAAGGCCGTGAAGCAAACGGGAAACTGGTAGAGGGACGAGGCCGAAGGGAAAGGGGACAGAGAGACAGAGGCAGGGAGGGTCACTGGGTCAGATGCATTGCGTGCGTCCCTCTCTGTCTGCACCCTCCTTCGGGAGCCGCGTTTCTCTCCCTCGCACGCGGCAATTCTCTCCCTGGATCTGTCACTCTCTCCCGATCTCCTTCTCTTTTCCTCCGGGGAACACATGGCCCTCGTGCAGCACGGCTGGCAGCCGTGTGCGTGTGCGTGTGCGTGTGCGTGTACGGTGTCGTCATCGCACAAGGACCCGGGAGCGTCACTGACATTTATCTGTACCGTTTGCAGATATTGCGATCGTCCGAGATCGCGGGAACACGATCTTCCCAGGTCGAACGGGAAGATCACCCGGATTTGTCATTGATCATGGTGCTCGTTTTCCTGACAGTGCTGTCAGGTGTGGTCATGTGATCGCGTTTCTATTTACTGAGCAAGGGTAAGGCGCGTGGAGGATCGACGGGTGTGCTAACAACACGGTCACGTGCTCGGTGCGACTCACTCACCTGCCAAGCGTGCTCATATCATCCTGCTCGCGCGCTGGTAGCCTGGACTACCCCTCGGACGGCTTGCCGGTCACTTGTCACCGCAAATACAATATTTTACACCCCCGCACAAAACCGGCACTTCCGACGAGAATACCAACAATCCGAGGCAGCAGGGACGAGGTGTAGTCAAGATGACCTGCCGACGATGGTATCTATCTCTTGAGCACTGGTGGTGGCGGCTGTGGGCTGGCAGATCGATCGTTGAACCGATATCCCTGGACACAGGCCCGGAAGTAACCTTGCTGGTCAACGGAACTGATCGCGCGGCACCTGGTTTCACGGGTCTGTCATGGTCCGTGAAGATCCTCGCTCGTACAGAGGAAGAACGCAGGAACCGGACGACGAAGAAGAAGCGGAAGAAGAAGAAGAAGAAGAAGAAGAAGGAACGTATGTACTCGCGCGCGCGCGAGCGGTCCGTATGGTGTTCGGGCCGCGTGCGGACCCGGTGGTTCGCGTGAACGCTCGTGTACGGTCTCGCGACACTAATCCGGCGCGGTGCTGGAACGCGGGAGCGGACGGTCGCCGCTCTGGTCGCCGACGACACGAGAGACGGTGGGAATATCCGTAGGTAGCCGGCGAAGCGTTCGCCGAAGCTGCTAAGCCAGCAGAGACGGCAGGCGAGGGCGAGAATCAGGCTGAGAGCGAGAGAGGAAGCGAGAGACGATGTCAGTGGTGGAAGGAAAAACCCCCCCTCGAGCAAGCGGGCATACAATGGGAATAATCACCGCGTCTCGGAGCGTCGGCTGACTGACTGAAGCCCCCGAGGACCGAACGGGATGAGATTCGGAGGCGCTGCCTAGCGGCGCGCCGCTCCGCGCCGCTTCGGCGCCCGCGCTGCGCCACTCTCGCTGCTCCCCGCTACTGTTCTCTACTCTCTCTCTCTCTCTCTCTATCTCTATCTCGTCTTTTCTCTACCCGTGTTCCTGTGGCCGCTCTCTCTTTCTCTCTCTCTCTCTCTCCCTTTTGCTTTTGTTCCGCCCGTTCGCCCCGTCTCCGTCCGCCTCTCTCGCCGTTCTACACCGGCCAGCTCTCCGTGTCTGTTACCCCCACCAATTCGGGGCGACGGGCCACTGTGTGTTTCTAGCCGCGACGACGCGCGCCGTCGGACTCTCTGTCTCGCCGGAGCCGATCGGAACGGGCCTCCGTCTCGCTCCGGCCTCCTCGCCCCCCTCCCCACCATCTCTCTCGCTCCATTGATCACTCGCCGACCGTCCTCGTCCCGCGACAACGGTTGCTCGGCCGTGCGCGACTGCGGCGGAACCCGCTCAACGGCCACGCCCCTTTTCCGCTCACGCACCGCCCTCTTCCTCCGACACCCACGCCAAGGCGATGCGCCTACTACGATATAACCGAACGATGTATACCAACCACCACCACCTCTCCCTCTCTCTCGCTCTCTTTCTCTACCACCACTACCGCCACCACCACCACCACCACCACCACCGAGCAACGCCGCTCTGCCAACGACGAGACCGTTCCGTTCGTTCCAGCGTCGTTCTCGTTCGCGACCTCGTCCTCGTCCTCGTCCTCGTCGTTCGTCGTCGTCGTCGTCGTCGTCGTCGTTGTCGTCTACACACGCCTTCGCACGCTCTTCTTCCTTGGCCTCCTCGCCGACACCGTCTTCTTCGACCGTTCACGTTCACTCGTTGTCGCCGCGTTCTACCGAGGAGACACCGCTCACCTGTGCGCGCAACCACTGACATCCCTTTCCACCCCTCCTCGTCCTGATACACTGACTCCTCTCACCCCTCTCTCTCTCTCTCTCTCTCTCTCTCTCCCTCTTTCGTTTTTCTCTGTCTCGCGTCGAGGAGGACAAGAACCGCTGCCACGGTCCCCGAACTCCCTGGGCGTAGTAGTAACGCCGTGGATGGGCAGCGTGCGCTACCGTCTGTTACACGACGTATTTCTCTCTCTCTCTCTCTCTCTCTCTCTCTCGCTCGCTCGCTGTCTCTCGGTCTCTTCGGCGTTCCCCACCTTCGACGACCACCGACGAAGGGGCGAGTCGAGACAGCTCGTCACGTGGCACACGCGGGATCGGCGAACGTCGACGACGCAGCGCAGCGCGTGCCGTTTACACAACCTCCCGGACACCTACGCGAACCTAGGACTCTGATCCTGATGGACACTCCCGGTTCTGCAGTCTCTCATGGTAATGTCCTCGCTTCTCTTCCGAATTGAATCGCTGCGAATCGACCTGGCTAGTTAGGTGCATTGGTCTTATGCTTTCTTTTTCCATGATTGAGGTCCTGGAGGATTTGGGAGGATACTGTCGGGGGATGTTGATCAGTAGCATAAGAGACAGTTGGAGAAGTAGACAATTCTTGAAGAATCCGGAAAGACGAAATTTGTATTATAGGAATTATTATAGGAATTGATTATAGATTATAGGAAGTATTATAGGAATGCTCCGAAGTATTGTCACCGGAAAATCGTAGGACTCGAAGATTAGTTTCTAGAATAATGTTGCAAGACAAGTGTTGAAAGACAAGATCTGAAGCACTATAAATTTTTATAAAATTTTAAAACATGCTCCGATGTATTGTCACCGGAAAATCCTGTATCATAGGACTCGAAAATTAGTTTCTGGAATAATGTTGTAGAATGCTCATACGATTGAACAGAGCGAGGATAATATTGAAGGATGTTGATCAATGTGAAACTATCTCAAAGTAGTATCTCTGGGAAGGGTTGGTGCCGGGACAATAGAGAACCCTTGTGGGATTAAAAAGAACAAGATGAAAGGATATTGATCTAGGGTACCTTGAACATCCCCGGGAAGCCCAGAAAATAATTCTCTTAGAGACCACGATAACATCGACGAATATATGTAGTGCGTTGATAAAATTGTTCGAAGTGTCCTCGCAGGAAAGTCTTCGCGCAGTACTTGAAGATTCGTCTCCACGGTGTACACTATCTGAAGATCAAAAGGGATCAAAAGGGCCCAGGGTTGAACAAAAGCTAATTAGCAGTAAAACATCTTTGGCTAATATGCTGCAGCAGACCGAATCGAAACCAATTCCATGGTAACGACTGCGAACCGATCGACAAATCATTCTCGTCGATCGAACAGTTACATATCGCGGAAGAATAAATCTCGCGTCGGAACATCAAACGGTTTCGGGGTGGGCATAAAGGCACGGAAAGAGGCAAGAGATTGGTTCATTACAGGGCAATCGAGTATCGGTAATATCAGGACAATTTCTTGTTCAAACGGTCCAATATTGACGAGTATCAATTTTAATACATCAGGTAGCCGGCTCTCGGGTATAGCAAATATTTGAGTGGGGCTTTGTGCGGCGACTCGCTGGAAAATTAATCGGAATCCATTCGATCCGTCCCGTCATGCGCCGCGATCATCACGCCGCGGCGTCCGATTCGACGCGCTCGAATCCCGTTGGAGTATCAGGTGTGGAGAGAAAGAGAGAATGGGAGTGAAAGCGAGAGAAAGAGAGAGAGACCGATAGAGAGAGAGAGAGAGAGAGAGAGAGAGAGATAGGAAGAGAGAGATGGTAGAAGCGAGAGCTGCGCATTGTCTATTGTCTCGTTCGGAGGCGGTGGTCGCGGCACAACCCCCGGCCGCCCGGTGACGGCCCTACAACCGGGCTGCGGAGGTGGTGGAACCCGACCAATCACAGCACAGGCACACCCGCGCAAATCACAATGCTTATTGTTGTCGCCGAGCTGTCCGCCCACATCCCTGAATCGCTTCTTCCACCTCCGCGAGCGCCGCGCGCCGCTGCCTCCTGCGAGACACGCTCAGGTAGCTGCCTCTCTGCAGGTGCGCGGCTACGGTGGGCGCACCGTGTCGATACTCCGCGATCACTATGATCGACCTCCATTATTCGCCAGCATTAGCCGCCACTGTGTCGTTCATGTAAGATTTTTAAAGTCGGACACACTTGATTTTTAACCCTTTGCACTCGAAGCTATTTTAACTCCAAAACGAAACATTTCTTCCGACCCTAAATAGAATATTTCCCTTCTATAGACTTTTGTTTTTCATGTTATACATACGAAAATGGTGCAATTTACTCGTACAATACTGAAACGTTTAGTAATTTATTGAGTACAAACAAATTTAATTTTACAGCCATTTTTATTGGTGCCTTCAATTCGCCATTCGAGTGCTAAGGGTTAGACTTCTGCGCTTAAAATTTATCTTAAGTCAACATCGAGGTCACAAACATTTTTATAAATAAGATCTTTCTGAAGATATAATGCAACTCAGTCTGCAATTTAGAATTCAAAAGTTGGAAGGTTATATCACATCGAAACGCGACAAATAAGGAGGCAGAATTTTATAAAAAAAAATTTCAAATGTTATTTAAGTACCTACTGATCACTTAAGTACTGTTATTTAAGTCACGGTTTCAAAGTAGTCTTCGGAGCCGCAGAAAAATATTTGACTCGAAAGGTATCTACACGTTTCTATCCCCTCTGACAATTAAATTGGGACAGAGAGGCAGAAGTTAAACAAAATTTGTGAAATTAGTTTCGTTACACGTCACAACATAGCCGGAAGAATGATCAAAAAACAAAATCTAAAACTTGGAAGATTTTTATTTCACTAAAAACCTCCCCTTGTTTCACCCCCGGCAACCAGGAAACAAATTGCCAAGCAAAACTTTGTAAAATCAATCGCACATTAGGTTGCAGGATACCAGGACATTAGACATTAGGAGGACAGAAAGGGAAACAACAAAACCTGAAAGATGTCATCTCGTTTAAAACCTCCCCTTGTCTCACCCTCCGCTTTCTCACCCAACAAGTTAATCAAATCAGAGGGAAAAAGTTGCCGAGATTTAGCAACTAAAAAAAAATCCGAGTCTGCGGGGTAGATAAAGGAAAATCGAGGGACCGGTACGGGGTGCCGAGACAGCAAAGCATCCCCCGGTTCCTCATCGTCGGTGGTTCCAACGTCGCGTTCGATCCCCCGGTTGCATTTGCCTTCGCCGCAGCCGTCAGATAGAATATCCTGCCTCGTCTCCATCGCGCACGCACGCACAGGTATTTATACATACAGCCGCGGCGCGTATGTACCACGTTTATATGTAGAAACCCTCCCTCCCCCGCACCCCACCCTCTGCCACCCTCGCTGTTCCTACCTTGGCGAGAGGAATGGACGAGAATGGCGTCGGCGCGCATCCCTTTCATGTCCTCCGCAAAACCCATTCCCCCCTCTTCTCTTGGCTGCTGCTCGTCCTCCGCACCAATGCACCCTTGACTTGCGCCCCTTACCATCCCCACCGGCGCGCGCTAAACAGACCACACCGAGCCGAGTCCACTTCGCGGATGCTCCTTTTTATCGTCGGCCACAAAACACGGCGATGCGCTCTTCTTTTTTTCTCTTCTTCTTCTTCTTCTTCTTCTTTTTTTTCAGCTCTCCACCCACCCCTCCGACACACCCCTCCAACCCCGAAAATGCACGCAGCCGATCCCCTCGGTGCCGATACAGCGATCGGATGTTTAACGGGATTATGGGTAACGGTAATTAGCGCTCGATTTCTTCCCGGGGGTTCGACGAGCTCTTATGGGGGTGTGTCGATGCGAGATTTTGTCCGCTTTTATCGGAGTGTATTTAACCGTTACGGTGATAACTAGACATCGGATGTTTATGCAATTTCCAATTTTTATAGAAACATTTTAAGAAAGTGGAATGAAATAAAATCCTATTTTTAATAGGAACAGCCTTTCTAGATCCAAAGCAAATAAAAATCGTGTTAAATTCTTTCGAATTTTATATTGTAGCATTTTTTTTAACATTTCCATAAGCCATAAATGCATAAAGATCCGCTGTCTAGTGATAACCAACATTTTCTACGATATTCAATGATGAACTTTATATAATTTCGAAGCATATTTTCATCGAATATAAATTAATCTCTGAGGAGTACATACAAATTTATGATAATATTGGAGTTGGTCAACAAAGAGATGTTATGGAGGTTTGAAGAAGAAATTGGATTGTTGACTTAAGGTTTTCTTTAAAATGCTTTCGATTTCGGTGAGATGCTGTTCGAAGCGAGGGGTTGAAGATCGCGTTAGGGGATGACGATCGTTGTTGAGGTAGAGGGCGAGTTTATGTATGATTGAATATTATTAGGGAAATTGTAAGTGTTTTGGAAAGTTGTTCTTACTAAAATGTTTCACACTTTTCTCTTTGTTGAACACCGTGGGGGGATGAAGATTGTCGTTAACCTAAAGGGTGAACTCATACTTGCATGAATATTATTATGAGAATTGGAAATTTCTTGTAGTTATTACTGAAAGACTAAACACTATTTTTGTTGTTCACTTTTCGTATTGAGGGGGTGTAAATTGTAATGAAAATGAGGTATTTAGTTGAGCATTATTAGGGAATGGATACAAATTTTTGAGGGTAGTTCTTACAAGAATATTTTACACATTTTTCCATTGATCATTGTTCGTATCGAGGGGTTGTAAACTGTAATGCAGATTGAGGGTGTGATGTTATTTGGTCGAGTATTATGCAATGTTATGAGCACTTTGAGTCGATATTATAACTAGAATGCTAATGATTGGACAAGTCTGAAGAAATTTAAAGTGTTCGAGGAATTTCCAGTCCGTTTGACAATCTCCGTCCAGCAAGCAGTATGAAAACAGTTAAACTGTAATGACACTTTCTGCAAAGCAGAAGTAAAAGCTCCAACCTGCACACGCATTTTTGTACCCCTACTTTTCTCACATGATTGAACAGGAAACTGGATTGTCATTTGACCGGATTACTTAACTAGAACGTGTTGTGTTTACAGTATTATTTAGAGCAAATAGACTTCTCTGAAATCTGCTTGACAAGCTGAACGCGTGATTAATAAAACACACAATTCTGTTATGCAGTATGTTTTTCTAGTTCGGACAGTATTTGATCGGATAATTAATCAAACATGTTTTTCTTTCCTTCGATACAAACGGTGGAAACCGAAAAATACATTGGAAATTATTTTCTAACAAACTGAAAACAACGATTGATGGATGATGCATCGTTATACTCCCTTCGTATAAACACTTGCAAACGACGCTCGTGGGCGGGCAACCTGTTTCCTCTTTTCTGTCATTCCTCGGTTCAAGCTTTCGTGAAAAGTAGTTGTGACAAGCCCGCTAACTAAATTAATGCGACTGTGATGGAATGCGCTAAGTAACACGTACGAATTTTTCTTCGTTATCTATCACCAGTTGACCGTAAACGTGCTCACTACTTTGCATTTTGTTATCAATCATGGAAGTTATCCGGGCCCAGCAGGAACGAGATTATTCGCGAGTGTTCTTCGAAGACCACCCTAAACATTATTCACAATTTCTCTAGACGATTAAAAAAAAAGAAAGAAGCAAAATAATATTGAATGAAGCAGGACATTATAGCAGAGTCATAGAACTAAGGAAAAAATATATTCCAACAACTGGGTACTATAACGAAGCATTAAAGTTATTTGTAAAAATTAGAACGTTCAAATCTTCGTTCTTTTTTTGTTAATTCATTTTTCTAAACCAGATGCTATAATTCGTCTAAATAAATATTCTAGAATCGCAGGGGAATTAGTAACGTGACAATTGTCTCTACTGTTTTCAATTTTCTGGAAAATTTGTTTCGTACAAAATGTATTTATTTCAAGAGGCGCATTCAACCTTATTTTCCACTAAAATCTCAAAATCGTTCGTACCTTTCCAGAACAAGAAAATAAGTCTTTTCCAAGAAAATAAAAGTTTCGTTCCACGGTGTTAGGCGGCTCGCGCGCGCGGAAGTTCGCGATTTAATTAGCGCGTCCGATTAAAATTCGCGATAGCCAATGGCGCCTTATTCGCAGTGTTTCACGGGCGCGTGGACGCGCGAGTGTGAAACCGCGGGCATTAACATGCTCGCGTCGGGATCGTTCGATCTTGGTCGGCAGGTACGCGGCTAATTCGGCCGGATAATAACCGTATGAATTCCATCGCGGAATTGTTTTCCGCGATACGACGCGCTGGAAGAATCGGCCGTTTCCTGTTCCACTTACTAAATACTCGCTCGGCTATTTCTGCGCGGCAATTTCGCTCGCGGCACCGCTCCGCGCTCGCTCGCGCGCGTGTTTCAGCTCGCGAGAGCGTTAGAGCGAGATGGCGAGGGCAGGCTTTGCAAGCACGGCCGCTTAATTGCCCTGACAACTGTTTTACGATATCGAAACTCGCGTTTTCCGCGGTTTTCCCCGAAGTCGAGAGACGGCGAACGCAACGGTTGCGCAACGCGCCGCCCCGTTGCGAAATCCGCGGAACCGGAGGTTTCGCGATGACTGCCGGACAAAAGTGTTTCTCTGTGCGTGTGTGCCGCGCTACGAGTAAAAGTTCGCGCGTGTCCTTGGAGCATGAATGGGACACGCAATCCGCGACAAAGGCTCGATCTTTGTCTCGGTGGAACTCGGTCGATTCCGTTTGATCGATGGGAGAGACAATTAGCGGACAGCAGATGCTTTTGCGAGAATGAGAATTTTTCTGGTTAAAAGCCAAGGGTAGCCACGTGACTTTTGCGGAGTCAGCAGGTCGGTAACTGCTGTATAATTTCCGTTCACAGCCTTCGGACGCTGACTTAAGATCCGCCTTGGTCTTGATCCGACAAGTTAAGTCTGTGACTATACTTGTCACTTTTTTTGCTGTGTATTATCGATATTCTTATTCTCGTTTCTCATGTAATAAAATTACCAAGAGAACAAATAACATTCCGCTTGGTTTCTATTTCTTGTAATCGACGCTGACAATTTTTCTAGTAGTCTAGTTATTAATTTCTCTTAAATTGAAATGAACTTTTCTTTCTCTGTTCCTAATGTTTATATATATATATGGCTGACAATACATGTGACAACAGTAATAGATTAATGGAAACATGGGGTCTAGAAAAGAATATATAAAGTGTACTTAAATTTATTCCCCGTTCTAAAATAATTAATATACTACTACGTTCATGAATTCGGATAGAATTGACTTTTTTGAGTACCATTTTTATGCAATATTATTATATGTCTTCGGTAAAAAGTTGACCTAGAGAAGAATGATTAACGCGAAGCTTACTTTACAAAAACAGCAAGAACTTGCTGCCCATATTTTAGCAATATTTTAAAAATAATATATAAAAAATAAATTTGTTAAATAATTTCTCATGTACACATTCTTAGAATCTTGGTGATTTTACATTAAAAAATATTATATTTAAATATTATATTATATTTTAAAATATACGAAATACTAAATGTAATACTAAATACTATAATAAATATTATATTTCACGTTATAAAAATATTAGAACCCGTCATTTTGACGGGTCCGGTGAACCTAGTATTATGAGAAGGTTAGGTGTGCACAAACGTCGGCAGAGTATAGCAATTTGTAGATCGTGTGGCAGTAGATTGGTCGACCAAACGCGCTATGTCTGTCTGATGCTCGGCCGTACCTATTCTACTGCGAGTCGAGAGACTGTTGCGCACTGCGCTCGACATGGTTCGAGACATTCTGAACAGTGTAACCGAGTCGTTAACACGTTGATGAAGAAATTTCGCATCCGTGTAATTATCTGGTTGCATCGATTGGGTTCAACTGGTTTGTTAGCGAGGCTGTTTACTGGTACTTTACAACGTATATAGCAGTCGTCGTTCACTCCCTAAACCGGTACACGAAAAACAGTACTTTCTACATTCCTGGTGAAATAATACACTCGTGACCGTTCAATATCTATATTCCAGAGCTATTAACAAACTGCCAATTTTAACGCTAGTCTTTTATAGACTAATTTGCAGTAAACAACGCCAACGCTGGAGCAAAAGTGACCAAACGGCGCGGCGGGGAAAAGCAACAAAATAAAAAGCGTGATTATGTAACCAAGGTAAGGCAGGACAATGTCATTACAAGGTGCCAATTTATCATACACACGTCAGAAGCCACTGCCAACTTCGTAATAACACGCAGAAAACCAGCGAACATGTGACATTCATAAACGTCAATAGCTCTGCGCATAAAACGGGCGAAACGCAAAGGCACGTCATCGGTAGTGGACGTAAGATTCTATAATTTTTCTTGCATGTTCAACTATCCTGATTGCATCCTACAGACTACCGTACAGAGCAAAGAACGATGTAAATCAACGACAACGAACAATTTTATCGACAATTCTATCGATATTCTACAAGCGGAATGTTATTTGTTCGCTTGCTAATTTTAATAGATGAGAAATGGTATATTGATATTTGAAATTTTTTAAATTTTCCTACAACTTCAAATTTTCTCCACTAAATTTTTTTATAAATGCATACAGATCCGCAGTCTATCAGTAACATTTAGTGTCTTTTGTGTCCGACTCATAATTGCAACAGTCATACTCGATTTGTAGTACTATTATAATGCAATACTACAAAATTTAATAAATAAGGCTGTTTTCATGTATCTTAATCGTCTCTCATTCTTGATAGGAACATATTCCATAATCAAAATTATTCATTCGATTTATTTGAGAAAATTCATCTCAATCTCTATAATTTTAGTTTCAATGAATTTTTAACGAAAGAAAATTCCAGAAAATTCCACAAAAATTCCATCCGAGTACAAACCTAGGTCTAAAATGATTCAACGACCTCGCTATTGTACAACAAACTAAAAGAATTATTGCCCGAGAAGAAAACAGTGGCTATCACAACTAAAAACTCATCTCCCCAAAGAATTCCAAATCTAAAAACTCCAATTAATTCGAGAACCCGAGAAATTCATCCCCGGCGACCCTCCCCAAAACAGATGGTCGCCCGGCAGCGTTCATGCGGCCGGTAAGTCGCCTAACCGAGACCGTTGAATGGCGTGGTCGGAGCCGGAAGCTTGTTCCAAATTTCTGAAGCCGCAGAATTAAAAGCTGGCCGACCAGTCTTGCGTTCGGACAGGCCCGTATTCGAAACTCTGTGTCTGGACTCGTTTCGCGTTCCGCGGGTCGGTGTTAACCCGCTCTCGCGCGCGCGGGATACCATTCTATTCCGGGCCGGGTCCGGGTGCGGGAGCAGACAAGAACAATGAGTGTTGTACGCGTCCGTTGTATTGCTCGTGCATCCTCCCGTGTTCTATAGTGGGTGTAGAAGAGAGAGGTCAGCTAACAAGCCGGAGGGAGAGGAGCAGATTTATGCGCGCGAGGACCAAGACGAATAAGAATAAGACGACGACGATGATGAAGAAGAAGAAGAAGAAGAAGAAGAAGACGACGACGTCGGCTCGGCGTCGGCGGCGTTGGCGTCGGGACGTTTCGTCGACGACGAGCACGACAACGACGATGAAGGCGATTCGGTCGTTGGACGAAGAGGAGAACGACAACGACGACGACGACGACGACGACGACGACGAAGAAGAAGAGCGAAGACGGCTTGTGAATGAACATCGGCTCGCGGGCGTTTCCGGCGCTCTCTTTCGCTCATCCTTGCACTCTCCTCCTCGTTCTTCTTCTTCTAGTGTCTCCGTCTTGTTCCACAGGGTCCGGATTCTCTTCTCTAGCGTCTCCTCCGTCTCTTCTCATGAATGAGAGTCGCCCGCGATCCCGACGACAGAGGGACGGAGATGTCGTGTCGGTTCGGGACCGAGAAAGAGAGGACGAAGAAGAAAAAGGAAAAAGAAGACCGGACGGACCGTTAGCCTTAAGCCAAACGGTTGCAACGAGGCCTGCGACGAATTTAGAACGGGAACCTCTCTCCCGCCCATCCCCTCCGCGCACCCATAGTCTTCCTTTTTTTACTCCCGCTGTCCCTTATTCTTCTTCCTTGCCGCTTTGTTGCTCCCATTATTAATACATGGCAGAGCCAGCGCGCGCGCGCGTGACCGCCCGCTTCTCCACGGATCGTTCAGCGCGGAGACCCTTTCCTTTTTCACCTTGGCTCCTCTTCTTCTTCTTCTTCGTCTTCGTCGTTGTTGTCGTTGTGGTTGTGGCTCGTCGTTCTCGTGATTCTCGTCGTGTATGATTTTCTGACGGTGCTGCTGCGTTTTCTACCGCGGCTCTGCTGCCTCTGGCTGTTCCTCGTCGAGCGTCACCCCCGCCCGATGCCCATCCGGTGATGTGCATCCCGCTGATTATAAATAGTAACCTTTGTCGGACGCTTTTCTTTGGACCTACCATCGTTTCATCGTAGTTGTCTCCACCCTCCCGTCTCGGCCGTCACACGGTTAAAACAGTTTTTTACTCGGAGACGCAAGCCTTCTTCTGCCGTGCGAACGCGTTAGATTTCTTCTTTCGGCGCTATGCGGCGCCGGGCAGACGGAATTATGGCACTGGCGCGGAGCGATCAGGCTTGTTTTTCGGATTGCGCAGAGTTTTTGGGATAAGGAATTTCTATCTGGCCTAATTCTCTGCCGCTGATATTGCCTCTTTCTTCAACGATTCCAGAGTTTTTATTTTTCGATTAGTGAAACGATGAAAATTAGTAAGCGAGGAATTCCTGTCTGGTATAATTTTCTGGCGCTTCACTTTCCTAATTTTTTTTTCTTCTCTAATTCGTTTAACACTGAATCTACCACCTCCGGTCAAAATGGCCGGTTCCAGATTTTTTATTTTACAATTATTCAAATAATAAAAATCAATAAGCGAGTGGTTCCTATCTAGACTAATTTTTCGGCGCTGCTATTTCCTTTTTTTTTTCTAATTCCTGTCTGTTATAATTTTCTGGCGCTTCACTTTCCTAATTTTTTTTTCTCCTCTAATTTGTTTAACACTGAATCTACCACCTCCGGTCAAAATGGCCGGTTCCAGATTTTTCATTTTACTATTATTCATATAATAAAAATTAGTAAGCGAGGAATTCCTGTCTGGTATAATTTTCTGGCGCTTCACTTTCCTAATTTTGTTTTCTTCTCTAATTTGTTTAACACTGAATCTACCACCTCCGGTCAAAATGGCCGGTTCCAGATTTTTTATTTTACAATTATGCAAATAATAAAAATCAATAAGCGAGTGGTTCCTATCTAGACTAATTTTTCGGCGCTGCTATTTCCTCTTTTTTTCTAATTCCTGTCTGGTATAATTTTCTGGCGCTTCACTTTCCTAATTTTTTTTTCTCCTCTAATTTGTTTAACACTGAATCTACCACCTCCGGTCAAAATGGCCGGTTTCAGATTTTTTATTTTACTATTATTCATATAATAAAAATTAGTAAGCGAGGAATTCCTGTCTGGTATAATTTTCTGGCGCTTCACTTTCCTAATTTTTTTTTCTCCTCTAATTTGTTTAACACTGAATCTACCACCTCCGGTCAAAATGGCCGGTTCCAGATTTTTTATTTTACTATTATTCATATAATAAAAATTAGTAAGCGAGGAATTCCTGTCTGGAATAATTTTCTGGCGCTTCACTTCCCTAATTTTTTTTTCTCCTTTAATTTGTTTAACACTGAATCTACCACCTCCGGTCAAAATGGCCGGTTCCAGATTTTTTATTTTACAATTATTCAAATAATACAAATCAATAAGCGAGTGGTTCCTATCTAGACTAATTTTTCGGCGCTGCTATTTCCTCTTTTTTTCTAATTCCTTTGATACCAAACTTACCACCACCGGTCAAAATGACCGGTTCCAGATTTTTTGTTGTACAATTATTGAAATAATACAGCAGCAGACAAAATCATTCCAAAAACTCACAGACGAACTCACCCCACCGTCTACAAAGCAAGACGCAGGAGTACGCGTTTCTCCTGCAAAATGCGTCAGAAAAAAAGCCACCCTTTCACGATCAATGATCTTGGGGCGCGTGTACCGGTCACCGTAAAACGTGTGCCGGTATAAATAGAAGCGCGTGCTAGCGAGCGAGAGCGCAGGAACGCGCGTGCGACAGGTGTCCGAGCGGAGGTGCGATCGAAATCGAAGCGCGTCCATAATAGGTGAGTGCGGTGCGTTTGCTGGTTGCACACGCACGCTTGTCCGCCTTGCGTATTCTCAGTTTTGTGAGCGAGCAAACGATAGAGAGAGAGAGAGAGAGAGAGAGAGAGAGAGAGATATCGTGGGCGTGAATTACGCCGAGGCGAATAACAGGGACCATGGCTGTCCTTAGACCGCTTTCACACACGTGGACATACGTATCGCATACGCGATCCATGTCCACCCGTATAAAAAAGAAAAACGTTTCCGTATGGCAAAACCCCGATTATCCGAACCGATGATTTCCGAAGTCGCTTTAATGTTTTTCCGATATATGTCAACAGCACGGGCCTTGCCAGTGACATATATCGTCGAGGACACACTATTCTTTGATTCACGTTGAACGTTGCCTCTCGAGCTTCGAGGCCCCTCGCGAGGTACACCCCCCGGTAGTGGGGATAGTTCTGCGACTTTTATCGGGCAGGTGTTTGCGACATATATCGAGAAAACACTGTATTATACCGACAAGCTATAGTTCCAAAGCGATCCTTATGCAACAGTGTTTGTTCTACAAATCGCTGCACATTCTTGTTATTTTTATAAAGTTATGTAAAATAGTCCCTTTCAGTGCCCCGTAAATCTAGTGTTAAAATGAATAAAATAATTAAGTCTATTACGAGGTCTCTCAGGGAACCTTGTCTACGTCGGATGATCAAAGTTGTATTGTAATTAAACAAAATCGTTTGGAAATGTAGCTACACGAGGCGACAAGATCCGTGCGGACGTCGCCCCGGTGTGGACGTAGCTTTATGCGCGTTTCGTATGCGAGTACGCGTACGCGACATGTGAATGAATCGCGTGTCTCCGTGTGGACGGGCTCTTATTGTGGTTGAAAGGCCGGACGAAAAGCGTGTTCGAGACGGGATTTTCAGCTCGATTCAGCTCGATATTCCCCCATCAGGGGTCGATGATCGATCAGCCCCGCTCGAGATTCGCGTTGCACACCGGACGGAATTTAATTGGACGCAACGGGCCTCGTGATTGACAAGCGTTTGCGCAAACCCGTACCTGCCGGCCAGGTGCTCCGCGACCGGACCGAACACCGCAGACTGGACTCGCAGGAATCTGGAACGGGGCAGATTAATTGGAGTAAAACGGAACGGTCGCTCTCCGCGGACATTATGCGCGAGCTCTGGCTTCGCGGACATGCTCGAAGGATGCTTGGTATACTTACGCCGGTGTAGGGGAATGGCTGTGCTAATACTGCGACCGATAGATTTTTCGTATGGTTGGGAAATAGTGGAGATCGATGGTGTTTGTGATCAGTTTGTTTGTCCGGCTTGAATAGGGGAGGGGAGAAATTTGGTTGGGGGTGGTTTGATCCTTTGTGGTCGAACTTGTTTAACCCTTTGCGCTTGAAATATATTCTAACTCGAAAACATTTCTGTACATATTCTAAATGTATCTTCCAATTATTTATATTTATTTAAATCTATATTCTAAATGTTTCTTCCATTTATGACCTTGCATGCGATGTAAAAAATATACAGCATTCCATTTTAAAAATTGATGGTCACCTTCGTATCTAACAAAATCGTATAAACACGAAAAAAAATTACATACGCCATTCTGCTGCGTATAAAAAACAGTACCACTTTTTCCTCTCTCATTTCTTTTCTAATATTTACTATTTACAAGAAAAACGTTGGCTAGACAGAAAACGCTGGCTAAAAAACATAGACATACGATAAATAGAAACTCTATATTTAGTAAATCATTATATGAACAATTGTATAATTCATATATAATAAATAAAATCCTCTTTTTCTATGAAATTCCGAAGGACGAAGAATTTCTAATCACAAAATAAAGTAGCGCCGAGGGTTAATTAAAACAACATCCCCCACGATCCAACAATGCCCCCGCAACCCCGCGCGCCCCCTAAAAGATCTAAACGCCCCACAGCCTCGCAAAACAAAATACACTTTCCGGCCAGGCATTCACCGGGCATGATCATCCCGCCGCGCCGTTCCGCTCCCGGCTCGCTCGCAATCCTCAAAGTATCCATTAACCCCATTCAATCGGCGTTCGGAACAAACCCAGGAAGCGTCCTCGCGGAAAACCAAGCACCTTTTCACCGGGCCCCCATTTGAATCGCTCGACAAAGGGATCATCTATCATTGTTTCAGCGCCGATGCGTTCTCCGGATTCAATAGCTCGTTTAATCGCGAAACCGACGAAGACAGACCAACAACGGGATACTCGCGCGGACGGAGAAACCTGCAGGCACGCAAAAACAGAAGAGAAAAGAGGCGCCATCAGCCCTGGCAGCATCACCAACATAGAATCGAACTCGAAGAAGAAGCAGCAGAAGTAGAAGAAGAAGAAGAAGAAGAAGAAGAAAGAGACCCTTTGTTCGTCCCGGATTTCTCGGCTCTTCGATCCGCTTCGGAGCTCCTTTCGAGCTGCTTTCTCGCGGTCGGGCTAATTGTTCGCGAGCGTCTAGACAATGACTTGGTCGGCTAGCCAGATACGGAATTATGATAGGAGCCGTGCGAATGTGCCCGGCGAATGCCGTTGGAATCCGCGAAGCGGTTATCTCGATCCTACTTTTGTAACCTTGTACCTAACTCGCGATAATATGCCCGCGGAACGCTAGAAGAGCCTCTTCTCTCCCGACGGATAGAGACGGAGAGGAGATCGGTTCGTTGCCACGATAAAAAACGGTGTATCCGTTACCGACACGCGTGCGCGTGTGCACGCGCAATTAAAGCGGCGTGGCCGCACACTGCGGATCACTGTTCTTCGCGCGGCTGCGTTCATGAATGAAGCTCTCTCTCTCTCTCTCTCTCTCTCTCTCTCTCTCTCTCTCTCTCCGGCCACTTTCCTTCCCTCACCGACCCGGTGAGTCAGTCTGGAAAGAATGGATATTTTATAAAGCCGAAGCGAGAAAACGGCCAGCGACCGAGAGGAGACCGCGAGAGAAGCTGGTGAGAGAGCGCACCGGCTATTATTATCGTCTCTCCGCGCGCGGCTCGTCGTTCTTTGCCGCGCCGCACCGCGCCGTTACGCCTAGCGGACGGCCCGAAACAATAAGCAGTTTGTAATTCCCCGGGTTTCGGTTTGTACCGCTGGTGCCAGCGCTCGTTTCGAACCACTCGCGATGATGTATCGGCTTTCGGATTGCCGACGCCGATCCGATCCGCGAAGCACATCCGGCGTGGATGCGCAGCTAAGAGACCGCGTGAATCACCCCCTTTGTGTTCGCTGGCCGAGGACTCGAGGAACTCGGCTTAACCCCTTGCCCTACAATATCGAGTCAGACTCGTGATGAAAATTCTGAACAGAGCCTGATAAATATGTATGTTACTAATTTCCTTTAAACCGAAATAAAATTGTATTTTGTTGTAGTTGACTTAGAACAAACTGGGGTGATATAAAAATTTAATTTCTGTTTGATCATGTTTAGCCCCTTGCCCTACAATATCGAGTCGGACTCGTGATGAAAATTCTGAACAGAGCCTGATAAATATGTATGTTACTAATTTCCTTTAAACCGAAATAAAATTGTATTTTGTTGTAGTTGACAGAACAAACTGGGGTGAAATAAAAATTTAATTTCTGTTTGATCATGTTTAACCCCTTGTCCTACAATATCGAATCGGACTCGTGATGAAAATTCTGAACAGAGCCTGATAAATATGTATGTTACTAATTTCCTTTAAACCGAAATAAAATTGTATTTTGTTGTAGTTGACAGAACAAACTGGGGTGAAATAAAAATTTAATTTCTGTTTGATCATGTTTAACCCCTTGTCCTACAATATCGAATCGGACTCGTGATGAAAATTCTGAACAGAGCCTGATAAATATGTATGTTACTAATTTCCTTTAAACCGAAATAAAATTGTATTTTGTTGTAGTTGACAGAACAAACTGGGGTGAAATAAAAATTTAATTTCTGTTTGATCATGTTTAACCCCTTGTCCTACAATATCGAATCGGACTCGTGATGAAAATTCTGAACAGAGCCTGATAAATATGTATGTTACTAATTTCCTTTAAACCGAAATAAAATTGTATTTTGTTGTAGTTGACTTAGAACAAACTGGGGTGAAATAAAAATTTAATTTCTGTTTGATCATGTTTAACCCCTTGCCCTACAATATCGAGTCCGACTCGCGATGAAAATTCTGAACAGAGCCTGATAAATATGTATGTTACTAATTTCCTTTAAACCGAAATAAAATTGTATTTTGTTGTAGTTGATATATATATATATATCCTTCGCAGAAAACATAGGCACACAATGAATATAAACTATCTTTTCGTCCTATGAAATCCTGAACGACGAAGAATTTCTAATCATTACAATCACCAAGTAAATAGAAGTGCAAGGGGTTAAATTCATGCTGCTCGGTTTCGAAGCACGCGCGCCGAAATTTGGGGAAATCCCAGGAGAACGTTGCAAGGGCCCAATACGTGTAAAACGCGATCATCAATTGACTCATTCATCCGATTGTCTCAATCCCGGGCGCGCAGTAATATCTTCCAGGCACGGGTGCGGAAATTCGCTCTCTGAAATAACCGCGGGTTTGCGGGCGGCTTGCGCACTCGGTCGTCGAGTCTCTGTGCCGAGATGATGATCGGGCCTCGTCTATGACGAGAAAGTAAGAGAGAGAAAGAGAGAGAGAGAGAGACAGAGAGAGGAACCGAGAACGAGATAGGGGACGGCTCGAGAGGAACAGAGACGCGAGACGAGAGAATAAGAGGAGGATCCCGCCTATTTATAGCGTTCTATTCGTTTCGGGTGGCTTTCGGTGGCTGCTGGGATCTGGCATGATGGAAGGCATTATTATGGTAAACCAACGGACGGCGCTTCGTTTATTATCCTCGAGTTTATTGTGCTTCCGTGGCCGATTAACTCGTCTAGTCTCGAGATCGGAACCGCTCCTGATCTTGCGTACACAGACAGTGTTGTATGCTACCGGACGGCCTTTGATGCGGCCCGAAGAACGAGGGAACAACCGACGGGGAAACAAAGATGCTTCAGCGGGAGGATGACAACCGGGACGCAGACCCTGCGATCCTCGTCGCGCGATAGTTCATCCAGGAAATTGAGACGTCCAGGAATTTCGACCTGGCCTCCGAATTTCCACTCGCTCGCTACACTGTTTAGGTCAATTTCATTCGAAAGCGCGTCTTTGCTTTCGACTGTGGTTCTCTCGCTAAAATATTGGATCGTCTCGTGAGTATTATAAATTTTGTTCCACGTTTCAATCATTTTAGTCTTCTGTACAAAAATGGTCCCGTGAAGGTCACGCGATGGTCGTTGGACTCGTCTTGACCTCGGATATCGTATAGCGACAACAGAAATATATTACTCCATGTAAAAAAACTTAGATGATATTGAAATCTCAAGAAATATAACCTTGAACAAATTTTTTTGCCCATTGTAATATTTTCCCCTCTAATGTTTTCCTCTGACATTTTTTTCTATCATAAACAACAAGCGAGATACTTTAGATGCTAGAGTTAGGTGAGGCACGCCGTATAGTATGTTAGATAATTAAATATCGCATTGTAATTTATATTAATTGTATCGTTATATTAATTTATATCGCGTATATTATTAATAAATACGTTATTAAATCGTGTACACTGCACGCTAGTTAAGAATCTGATTTTTTCCGGAATTGAATACTAACTATGATCCAGTTTGATTCTTGAGAGATACGAATGTGCCAATTTCCTGATGAACACTGCGCGAAGTTTAAATGAATGGAACAGCGTCTTTTTTCGCAGATAGTCGGAACATAGAGGAATCGAATAAATTTACGTCACAACAGTGTTTATTATAGAATAAATTCGCGTTGTAAATTGCTACGGATGTTGTGCTATAATTTATCTTGTGCACGGCTCGTGTAATTGCTACGTTAATATCTCAAGAATGAAAGTGGATCAAACTTGACATCCAATTAGGGGAGGGAATATATTTGTATCACGATTGTGACGTTTATTAACTCCGGATAGTAAATTGACTTTTTGATTTACCGTATCTCTCGTAATTGCACGGGATTAATTGTTTCGTTATTAATTGTTTCGTTATAAGAAAATAATTCTGTTTTAATTAAAGAAAATAGACGTACGACTCGAATTTACCATATCGTAAATCCACATCGATATTATAAAACAATGGCCCAGCTTTCAATAAAAAAGAAACAATGCATGTTAGTACAACGAAAGTTCTGATCAATGAAAAATTCTCGAACGTTCAAAAGAGATTTTCTTTGTCTCTGAAATTCCGCTCGACTGCAGCAAGACCGTTAACGCGAGAACTTCCAGTTGAACAAACGCGAAAATTAGAAATCCGTTGAAAATAAAGGCGAAGAAAAACGGACAGTCGGAGAAAGAAAGAATCAACTGCTGCTAGAACGCGTTGTCACGCAGAATACGCAACCATGTCCTGGACACTATCAATTATGCCACTCCGTGTTTCCCAAGAACAGCTATTTCTCCTCGTCGTTTGTTTATCCAGCCATTAGAGGTGTGCTACAACGACTGACAGTATCACTCATCGAGCGTTGATGACGCTTTGGCACCTTCCAATGATAATTGTCTTCAGCAACAAAGTGGACAGACTTCCTCACATTGTCGGGGACTATGAAATTATACTGTCTACACTGCGAGTCTCCAAAAAGTGGGTCGACGCTAAACAAATGGCGTACCTGCAGTTTGCCGAACGTTTAACAACAACCAACATTACCAATATCTAACTCGATATTGTATCTAACGATTTACAAAAGGAAAAGAAAAAATTAAGAACGTGATCTACCCCGTGGTAGTGGGGATAATTCCGCGACATTTATCATCCAGGCCTTGGCGACATATACAGAGTAATACTTAGTATACCTCGCCGCAGGTGATCCAGGTCATCAAGGCTAAGAGCTATCAAACTATAATATTGAATATTTGTATTTTATATCTATTTCTTCATATTAAATATTTCGGTTATCGTAATTATATGACACAGACGATGTCAACTTTATTTCCGATAGAAGTGCAGCTGTTCTACGTAAACTATCAAAGCTAGTTATGGAGATATATTATGGGTACCCATAAGTAATCAATTATTTGCAAAGAATTTGATAATGGCAAGGAGGCACCTCGAATCATATTTTACTTCACGAACCCTGGATTTCCATAAGAAGGGGATTGAAAATTTGCAGGAAAGACGGCAAACTGTCTTTGATAATGATGGAGACAATAAATTAAGAAAGAAAAACTTGAGTTTACCACGAAGTTTGTTTTAGATTTCCAAATAATTGATTACTTATGATTCCCTCTAATAATTAAATACAATGTCGAAACAAGAGTTCTAACCTAAAAGAGAGAAAACATTTCGTACCGTAAAGGGTTAATAAAATGAGAAAGCACCACAAGTCTTTTCGCAGAGAGGCTCCCACCACATCGCCGACCAAATCCACCCCCAAAGACGATCAGAACAATCCCGAGCCGTCAAAACAAGGTCCTCCATTCCGAAGGAGCGTCGCACCTCCCAGGGGACATTAAGGAGGTGGACCCCCGACACGGGAGTCTCTCCGGGAGCAAATAATTGATCGCAGGGTTTAATCCTAGGCCGGTTCTATTTGAAAGGGCGTCGTCGTCGTCGTCGTCGGCAGGATCGGCTGTCGTCGTGAACGGAAAGTAGGGTGGTGTATCGAAGAAAGAACGCGTCGAGAGGTGGTCGACGTTCCTCGTCAAGGATAGACAGGGGGGTCGGTGCGGGGGGGGGGGGTTGAAGCAGCAGCAGTAGCAACATCCCCCCTGGTTCCTCGGGAGGGATGGTTAAGGTTAGCGGTGACAGGAGCGAGCGCTGGCAATGATTAATGGCTTAGCGCATTAACAGGCTATTGACAAACACGTTTCCACCGTGCAGCCCCCGGGTCGGGGTTCGCGCGCGCGCCGGCTCATGGCAACGACGACGCCGATGATGCCGGTCGGCCGCGACGCCTCGCGACGCGACGCGGCCACCCTGTCCGATGAAAGGGAAGAAAGGGAGGAGGAAGATCGAAAAGAACCGGGGCGAGAGGGTGGGCTCTCTCTTAAATGCGCCGCCTCGAACGGAGACACCGACCGACGAAGAAACACCGATCTCGCCCCTTCCTAACGACCGACACAAAAACCTACACCTAGGTGACGCGTATCTGTCTTCTCCATCCCCTCGCTGCCACCCCCTGTCTTCCACCCTCCCCCTCTCTGTCTTATGGTTCTTCCGCGCTGATGCTCTGGCGAACAGTCGGGCTTTCGCAGTTTGTGGGTTCTTGCGGTGCCGAGCTATGAATGGGAACTTGTTCTGGTTAGAGAGATAGCGCTGAAGAAACCTGGATCGCGGATATAGAGGTCCAGAAGTGTTAACTGATCATGCTGGCGCACGGTCTTTCTTTCGATCCAAAGTACCACAGTTTTATTCCTTTATTGTCTTCGATTTTTAGATCGAAATTTGTATATCTTCTTACTGTTTTTAACCCATTTGCGTCATAAAGAAATATGAAAGGAAGGCTTTTATCGCCAAACTTTTTTTTAAATTATATTTAAGTAAAAAAATGACTACAAGTAAAAGAACTTCATATCTCAGCATTATAAGAAGAAATCAGAATTACTACTTTCATCTCCAATAACACTGTCCATTTCTATTTTTTAGCTAACAAATAATGACAGTGTTCTACGTCATTACTCTCGACACGATTGTCGCCTCACCGTGTGAACTCGGGATAAAAATATTCACCAACCGGAACACACCTGCGCGGACAACGGAATCCACAAAATCCACCGGTACGTCCCACGACCGCAGAACCTGTCCCGCGTGACAAAGCAGTGGATCGAGAAGATAAATCTCTATCAACAGTTACAAGTGTTCAGAAACACCCAGCAACCGCCGGTTGTTTAGCATAAAGCCGACCACTCAATATTATTTCTCTTTCGTCCGCGAAAGCTAGCGTTCGTTCGTTCGTTTCGCGAGCGACAGCCCGATTGGCTTGCCTCGCAGCCAATAAAGATTTCAAGGGAACGGTTAATGAAATCGTTATTATCGGCCGGCTCGGCATCCATGCGATAATTAATCGCCGCGAACGAATCCATTAATAACTCCGATTATTTCCCCTCGAACATTTGTTTCCCGAGATTTTTCTCCGTCACCCCTGCCCCCTTCCCTCTCCCTCGCCGTCCGGTATCATAATTTTCTAACGAATGGGCCGATCACAAAGGTTCCCTCGTAATTCTTCGCCGGACACTTTATCGTGATAGAGCGTGATAGCGTTAATCCGTTGCGCAATCCTGCGTCCGCGGGGAAACGGTATCGAAAGGTCAGTTATGGCAATTAAGGTTTCGCCTATTATCGCCTTGTTGAAAATCCTCGATCGTCGTTTTCCACTGTTGTCCGCGTCCGGAGAATTTAGTGACATTTTGCTGGAAGATCGATCCTCTCGTTAGGAGAATTAATGGATTCTTGTTAATTCGATTCTCAATTGTTCATCAATCTTCAAACTGATATAGGTTCGTGCTCCTTTGATTTTTATTTTATCGTTAAATCTACCACGGCCGGTCAAATTGACCTTTTGAATCTTCTGCTTAAGACTTTTCTTAAAGTATGTATACAGAGTATAAAGTATGTGTATTTTCCAGTACTTATTTCTTGTTTTATTTTTTCTTTTTCAAGAAATATATGTACCTTGTCCTACCGATAATTATTTACATTAGGGGCTTCCTCATCGATTTTGATGACCTTGAAATATGTTGTGAAGGTCATCATTCTGAACAACTTTTTCCTATACATGTTACCGCCGCTCGGCTTTAATTTCCGAGATATTCGCAAAAAAGTTTCAACATCTCAAAAAGTGATCGGAGTAGGTGTGGGTTAGATTAGACAAACGAAATTTGACACTAGGTTCACGGGGCCTGTCAAAATGACGGGATCTAATATTTATAATTTACAATTATTGACATTGTGAAGACGTATCCATGGGGAATTATTCAACAAAATTATTTTTTTGGGTATATATTATTTAAAAAATTGATACAAATGTGGATAGACACGTTCTTGTTATTTTTGTAAAATAATGTTAACCCTTTGCACTCCGAACCATTCTGGCAGAAATTTACAAATCCTCGTATTATTTAGTATAATTTTGGAACCAAGTAACGTATTATAATGATATTGGACTTATATGAATTGGTTGACATCGAGGAATATATATTTGCAAAAAAAATCAATATTTTATTTAAAGTTGCGCTGGAATAAATTAATTCCCCGTAATCGCTAATAAACTTTAATGTCCCCTGATAGGGGACAGCGGAGTGCAAAGGGTTAAGTAATTCAGTTTTAGTACTTTGTAAATCTAGTGTTAAAGGAACATTGAAGTTGCAAAATATGAAAGAAAACCTTGCATCCAATATTCTACATACGAATAATAAAATATAATACTAATGTACTACAAACTACATTATAAAATACTAATGTAAAGTGTACTTACTTCTGAATCTTCTGTACCTCCGTCGGATCCACAGCACACAATTGTTGACTCACGAGGATAGGTCCGGACAACAATAGAACAACAATCACTAAACAATACACACACACAACACATTTTATAAGATCGTGACAACGAACGAGAAGATGTCACTCCGACCACGAACAAAATAATACTGCGATTTTAACAATGATCCCTTCCACGGAGGTGTTACGGTCAGATTATCCTAGGCAGGTTTGACGCCATAAACAATAGATACGAAGAAAGGGAATTCCGGGAAACAGGGTCACCCTGCCGAATTTTTTCAGTGATGAATTTTAACAATGTGATCCCTTCCACGGAGGTGGTACGGTCAGGTTATCCTAGGCAGGTTAGACGCTGATACAAAACCAAGGTAAACAAATTATGGCGGGGCGCCGACCCTATTTCCCGGAATTCCCTGTTTTCGTATCACACGTCCGTGGAAGGGGAACGGTTAAAATCGCAGTATTATTTTATTCGTGGTCGGAGTAACATCTTCTCGTCTGCTGTCACGATTTCGTTAAGTGTGTTGTGTGTTATTTAGTGATTGTTGTTCAATTGTTGTCCAGACCTATCCTCGTGAGTCAACAATTGTGTGCTGTGGATCCGACGGAGGTACAGAAGATTCAGAAGTAAGTAAACTATACATTAGTATTTTATAATGTAGTTTGTAGTACATTAGTATTATATTTTATTATTCGTATGTAGAATATTATATGCAAGGTTTTCCTTCACATTTTGGAACTTCAATGTCCCTTTAACACTAGATTTACAAAGCACTAAAACTGACTACTTAACATTATTTTACAAAAATAACAAGAACGTGTCTGTCCACATTTGTATCAATTTTTTAAATAATATATACCCAAAAAAATAATTTTGTTGAATAATTCCCCATGGATACGTCTTCACAATGTCAATAATTGTAAATTAGAAATATTAGATCCCGTCATTTTGACAGGCCCCGTGAACCTAGTGTCAAATTTCGTTTGTCTCGAGGCACGCACACGATTATGTTCCATCTCACACACTGTACACTTTACATTAGTATTTTGTAATGTAGGATTATTATTTGTATGTAGAGTATTGGATGCAACTTAACTTTGGTCCAATTTTAACACGTTGACCGCAATGCCACCCAGATGTGGGTGACGGAATTATTTGTCCAGGTTTTAAAATGAATTTTTACGGTTAATATATTCATTGTACCAAATTCGATTGGGATCTGTAAAATGCAAGAAAGTTGGAAGACTACTCAATATCACACATATAATTATTTTCAATTTTTATTTTATTAAATAACTTACTTTGGTTTCATGGAATTTTCGAGGGTTCTGGTTTGGAACTCACAAGTGTTAAAAAATTTATTCGTTTTTAAAGGTTGTAAGAATGTAGTATTTCATGATGTACAGTGAAAAAGTACGTATCCCTCTCTTCGGAATGTTTCTAGTAAAAATTTCAGATTGCAGATCGTTCAAGAGCCGCGGCACAGTGTCTCTAAATTGTTCGATCAGTCAGCTAGCTCGCCGCCTATTTAGACACCGGGGAATTTCACTCGGGGCGAGCCGATTTCCAGGCGAAATGTCAGTTTGTGCACCTGCTATTAATCCTCTGGGGGGAGCGTTCGAATGTTAACCGGGCCCTGGCATGGCACCGTTTCTTGTCCGCCGTTCCTTGTCAGTAATTTACGCCGTCATAATCGCCGCGTCGCGGTTTCTCACGTTCGCCGGGCCGTGTTCACGCTTCCCTCGCGCTCGATTAGAGTCTCCGTTCCTCTATCGGCCGTTATTAACGCCGTAGGAACACATGCACCGGCGCGCGGATCGCCTGGATCCGTTCGATCGCGAGCAACCATAAATGCTCGGATAGGGGTCCCGGGAGGTCCTGAGATTGACGCCTCGAAATGCTACATCAGACGTCTTCATCCTCCGGGGTTGAGACAGAGAAGGAGAGAGAGGGAGAGAGAGAGAGAGAGAGAGAACATTAACATGACAAAAAAGGCCCCTCGATTTTGCATCCGACCGGTGGAAACCCGACGATGCTTGCCTGAGCGATAGACAGCGCGATAACGAGCCGAAAGGTCAACTTCTGTTGGGCATTGCTTTCATCGGTTGGACAAAACGTGCGAGGATTCTGGTTATATATGGGTCGCTTAGGTCGATTTCTTTCGGAATTATTTTTCCCCGGTGATCGAGAGTGATGCAAGATCAGACCTTTCAGCGGGTATCGTTTTTTGGCGGAGAATATGCAAATCGGTGGGAGAGTCCGTTTCTTGCTTCGGATATTTCCTATTGTTTTCGGTCTCGTGTTCAGAGTGGTTTTTCATCGTAAAAAGATATTTACTAATATTATGAAGCCTGCGGTTTTTATGGGAAATAAAATTTATTAACGGTAATAGCTGGACGCGGGAGCTACAGATACATTTATTTCCTTTTTTAATACTAGCTTTATGAAGCACTAAAAGTATTATTTTATAAAAATAAAAAGAATATGTCCATTCAAGTTTTCAGGCATTTCTAAAATAATATACAGGGTGTTTGGTAACTGGTGGTACAACCGAGCAGGGGGTGATGCTACATGAAAAACTGAGTCGAAAATATAGAATAAAATTTGTTCATCCGAAGTTTCGTTATCGAGAAAATCGAGTTTGAAATGCATCGAATACGCATGCTATTCGATAGGAATTGTCTGACGCGTCTGATCATGACCAACCAAATCTACTTCCTGCATATACTAAAGCACACGAACCTGACAGATCTTCAAACTTAATTTTCTCGAAAACAAAGCCTCAAACGAAAAATGTTTATTATTCTTTCATGTAGAATCACCCCCTTTTCGCTTGTACCACCAGTTACCAAACACCCTGTATATCTGAATAAATAAATTTGTGGGATAGTTCCACACAGATGGATCTTCACAATCTCAATAGTTGTAAATTAACATGTTGACTGCCATGTCATTCGTATGTTTTTAAAATGCCACCTACATGGTTTTAAAATGAATTTCTACGTTAATATATTCATCGTACAATACTAAGTTTGATTAAGATCTGTAAAATGCAAGAAAGTTGGAGGACTATTCAATATAAATTTTTATTTCATTAAATAACTTTGATTTTATGGAATTCTTGAGGTTTCCAGTTTGGCAGTCAAAGTGTTAAAACTATTAGAATCCGCCATTTCGACGGGTCCCGTAAACCTAGTGTTAAGAAATTCCACGTTCAGATTAAAATTTGACAAATCCTCGAATACTATAGACAACAAATCTTGTCCAGCTCGACATTCCCCAAACAAAATCCCCCAAAATCTCCACAAACCCCATAATCAACGTCATAATAACAAATCAGTATATACACCGGTGTTCTCACACTCATCTGCCATGATCATCGATTCCGTGAATCGCGGAAGATTAAAACGGGACACCGGGTATAATGGCGGAAAACAAGTTGCGCGGGTAGCTCGACGGTTAATCTTTTTCTGTTTCTCATTGGGAAGCGAGGTAGCAACAATCGGACGGTACCGATTGCAATTAGGGGTCTCTCGACTCTAAAGGAGAAGCGTATGGTGCAGTATAGAGGGAACGGGAGAACGCAGGAACGAGACGGAACGAGACGAAACGAACTGAACTGGGAACTGGTTCCTGGGCTCCTGGGCATAATTATCCGACGTCAATGTGACGATCGGTATATAGACCGGCACTCGGAGGACTCGCAGACCGATTCGAGAGGGTTGGTACACCGCGACTATACATTACTATATGCATATTCCCGCGGACTATATCTGGTACTGGGGATAACGCGGTCCGCTCGGTCGCGCGGCTTGTATTCAGCATCGTCCGCTCGTCTCGCCGCGGAAAGGATTCGGCTGGTGCCTTTCATATAACACGTACGAATACCTGCGCGGGATAGGTAGTTATTCGGGCATGTCGGCCCATATTGAAATTCGACGGGCCAGCGATAGAGATCATCGTCTTTTTTTTGTTGCGATCCACTTTGCCATTTGATCGGATTACCGTGCACGGAACGGGGGCCATAGAGTCGCTTCTCCGCGTATAATACGCCCGCGATATCGCCGCGCTCTCTTCTGTTCCGTATATTGCGAAGGCACACCGCGATACACCGGCACACGTGCAACGATCATCGTCGCGAGTACAGGACCGCTCAAATCTGCAACGCGACGCTGCAACGAGACGCTGCGATGCTGCGACGCACAGTGGGCAAAAACGGCCTTTTTCGATTCAAAATCAAAGAACTTTCGATAGGAATGACGTAGAGCGATGAAATTTTTTTTTAAATGAAAGCCGAAACTTTGTAGAATATGGGAAAAATAGGGAGATTACGGTACGAACGTTTTTTAACCTTGAGAAAATTCGTTAAAGTTGCACAATTTCAAGAAAATTTTGTTTTTGCCGCTAATACGCGCGGAAAATTTTTTTTTAACATGCTATATATCGTTTCCCATAGATTTTTTCACGCTGATTTCAAATCTGTTTTAAAAATTTGTCTACGACCTCTGGTTTTTCAAAAAAAAAAATAGATTTTTGTGACACAAATTAATGAAATTTTTTCGTTAAAATGACTTGATAACACACTAGTTTGAAAGTATATCGTATTCTCATATATAAAACACAATAAAAAAGTAATAATAATGAAGTATTTTAACATTTTGAGTTAGTTACGAAACATGAAGCACTTCACATCTCGTCATCACTTGACGTATCGCTGTCATTACTACTGGCACTTTCTTGAAATTGTGCAACTTTAACGAATTTTCTCAAGATTAAAAAACGTTCGTACCGTAATCTCCCTATTTTTCCCATATTCTACAAAGTTTCAGCTTTCATTTAAAAAAAATTTCATCGCTCTACCTCATTCCTATCGAAAGTTCTTTGATTTTGAATCGAAAAAGGCCGTTTTTGCCCACTGTGCGACGTTGCGCCACCTTGCCTGCGATTTATTTTATTTTTACCGGAAGCCGATTAGCAGGGTTTTTGGTGGTTATAGAAATCTCTGTTTATATTATAATCTATTAGGAAGACGCTGAGGTGACGCCACTGGAGGTAATTGTGATTGGTTCGCAATTGAAATTGCTGTTGAAAAATCCGTTGGAAAATCTTTAGCCATGGGATCGTGGGTGTAGAAGAGTTCTGAAATCAATTTTAACAGCGGTCGGTAACGTGTTAAGTGCTACTATTATTATTATTGTACTGTTTTGAAACTGCTTTTGAAAAATCCACTGAAAACCCTTTAGCCATGGGATCGTGGGTTGCAAATCGGCCCCAGAAGCACGCTTTTTTAAATTAAATGTACCAGTGATTAAGTGTACGTGATTAAGTCAAAATTGTGAACAACAAATCGATCTTTTTGTTTATTGATTTTGTTTTGAACAGTATATTTTATGGGACTGTTCCCGTTACTGATTTTCGAATAAAATGGATAGATTTGTATCAAACAGTATCGTGTGATCTAAGTTTGCAAGATAACGTCTCCATATCATTATTATTATTATAATTGCAGCTCGGAATACAATTTCCTTACACAATGCACGTAAACGCTAAGTTGCATTCAAAGTCGGCAAGGTCTCCTCGACAAATGTATGCAGACTAACAAAAAAAAAAAAAAACAATCACTAATACTACGCTGTCAATGGTAATTCGACTTCAAACAACTGTCTCGAAGTAACACGATAAATATGCATTCTTCGACCGTGCATCTGATTTACGCTGTGCAAACTACTTCCAAGGAACTTGATAAAAAAAAACTGAAACGTTGTTGCGAGTTTCTATTCCCGGTCTAGACACTTCAATAATTGAGACGTCTTTGTTGATGAAGCAAAAGAAGGTATTGCACATTGCAGAAATTCTCAATTGTACAGTTGGCAAAATTCATGGTTACTATTCCTCAAATTGTTAATAAACATCTATGACAAATTATGAATAAAATCCTCGTCCAAAATTATTGAAAAAATATAATTCTTCGGTACAAAACACGCAGTTTCCTAGCTTTCTAAAATTAAAATTTATTTCGATAAAATTATGCATAAAATCCTCGTACAAAATTATTAAGAAAATCCTAGGATTCTTTAATACAAATCACACAGCTTCCTAGCTTTCAGGTTTGGCAGTGTTCGTACCTACATTTGGAGTTGCCATAATTGGATCAGCCTGTATTTAAATTTATTCCACTAAAATTATGCATAAAACCTCGTGCAAAATAATTTTAAAATTCCTGGGATTCTTCAATACAAAACACGGGGCTTCTTAGCTTCGCGTTTGACAACGTTTGAACCTATATTTAGAGCTACCACAATTGGATCAGCCTGTACTTTTATTATTGCAAGTGTGTATGGAAACGTTTCGACAAAATTTAAATTTATTCCAATAAAATTATGAATAAAATCCCCGTACAAAATTATAAAAAAAAAAAAATCCTGAGATTCTTCGATACAAAACACAGAGTTTTCGCGTTTGACGGTGTTCGTGTAACTTGTGGCATCACAATTGGATCAGCCTGTATTTTGGAGTGTCCGTGTCCGGGAAGGGTGTGTACCGGCGATGTCCGTGTGCAACGAAAGGCAACGTGCAGTGGTACGCGCCGCGCGGAGCATATTGCATACGCGGGAGCACGGAAGAGGAACGACGGCGGAGGGCAAATTCGAGAACCGGGTCTTTTTATACCCCGTCTCTCTGCTTTTCTCTCCTTTCCCGCTCCTGCAGGGCCCCTCCCTTCGCATCGCTGCCTCTTATGTACCCTTTCGAGCCTCTTTTCCCTCGCCCTTCCGTGAATCGAACCCACGTGTACCGAGCTGCGGCGTGCCGCGGATTTCATTCCGCAGCCGCACCGCACCGCATCGGTGACTTTATCACTATTCGATTGATTTCTGTCCTCCGCCAGACTGGGAACTTTGACCCCACCAATCGTCCCTTGCCCGTATCATTTCGCACCGTGGAAATGCTCTTACAGCGTCGACAATAAGAAGAAAACAACACTTGTACTTCAAGACTGACATTTACAAAACGGATTCCATTTGTCCAATAGTTATTCTAAAATTCTTAAAAATCACTCGTTTTCAAAATGACGGGTTCTAGGATTCTTAATTCACAATTATCGAAATTGTAAAGATGCACGAATTTATATCTTTGGAATAAAACTCTCGATACATGTCAACAACACGGGTCTTACCAGTGACAAGTATCGCCCAGAAGACGTATCCGAGCTGTGATACGTTTACACTCCTTGGCGTCCGAGTTTCGGGGCCCCTCGCAAGACATACCCCGCGGTAGTGGGGATAATTCTGCGACGCTTATCATCGAGGCCTCAGTGACATATATAGAGAAATCAATATTGTGAAAGAAATGGCTAAAAATTTGGATAGATAAATTTCTCGTTATTTTTATACTGCAGAATATTTAGTGCCCGGTAAAACCTAGCGTCAAGACTGCTTTTGCGGATCTCTTTCGAAACAAGCGTCTTTTACCGCAGAATCTCGTTGTCACTTTCCCGTTAGAGAAATCGGTAGATCTCGTGGAAGAGAGTATGGCAGAGTTAGTGGTCCATTGAAGCGAGGCCAGCGTTGCGTTCGCGATAAAATTGGATCGGTAGAAAAAGGGGGGGGTGGTTGAGTCTAGGGGGTGAGGCAGGGGATGGGGGGGTGTATAGCATTCCTCTATCACGAAATTTCCAAGAAAGGCGGAAGGCACTTGAGAAGAAGCGTAGAAAACCGTGGGCTCTTTTCATACGTGAGCTCCTAGATCGGGCACCGAGCGTACAATTGGTCTTGCCAGTCTCTGGTAGATGTTCCTTGTCAGGATCGGACGGGGGTTGGGGGTGGGAACCGGGCGATGATGGTGGCGGTGGCAGAGAAGGCAGGAAAAAGGGAGCCGGGAAGAGGATGTGGCTCAACTCGTTCGACCCATTCATGGCCCGATGAAAAGGCCGCGTCGAACAGACATCGTTGAAAAGAGAAGAGAATTATTATGATTATTATTATTAACGTTTCTATAGGAATGATTTTCCCCTTTATATCTGTCTTCGACTTTTCGTAGATAAAGGTCGAGGATGCTCTGCCGGGTTCGAGCGGCGAATGTGAATCCCTCTTGTGAAATCGGCGGACAGGTTCAATGTTACAACGTTACTCTCTCTCCCTCCCCCCCCCCCCTCTTCCTCTTCGAACCCCTTCTGATTCAAAATTTTCGGCGGACAGCCCTTCCTTCCCTTAATTGCGACCCTTCGATGCGAGCGAAAGAATACTTTCACTTTACAGCTCTTCCCAAATTTCTGACTACAGTGAATTCTCGCAATATGTCAACAGCACGGGTCTTGCCTGGACAAGTATCGTCCAGGAGACACACTCGAGCTGTGTTATGTTTAGTGGTAGGTTCATTGTTAATGTCAAATATGAAATTGTCGAGTTATTGTTATGACTAAGCACTGAAATTAATTTAGTATTTTTAAGGTTGACGCGTGAAAATTTTCGTACGATTTTTTTTTAAGGGTAGATTCTATGCGTTCGCCATTTATGAATTAAACTTTATAATTTCGAAATAATGCTCTCTTCCAGCATGTTATTCACCGAGTCCCGATTCAGAAAATTGTTTAATTCCGGCAATGTTCAAAAATATGTAAAACTTTCAACCAGTACAATCTTGCTAAAAAAGTGAACTTGTTTTGGCAGCAAGGTCAGACATTGATTCTGAAATGATCGACAAGTAACAATTTGAAAAAATTCTTCATAAAACCCCCTACAAAATTATGACTAAAATCCATGTGAAAAATTACGGATAAAACAAACTAACAGCTTTCTATTTCGGCTGCGACTATTTCTTCCATTCCCATCACACGCAACCCTAATTGCCCAAGGCGTTCCCTCTGTCCACCACAAATCCTCGAGCCTCGAGTGACCATCCCCCAATTCCCCGCTCCATCAGGACCCAACGTCTCGGCTAAACAGGCTCGTGGCCATAATTTCGTGTCGGTCACGTGGCAGATAGGACATCGAGCGTTGCATCGGATCGAGTAGCTCGCGTGGACGCACGCAAGCACGAAATCGTCGGCGAGGGTGGTGTACGTAAATCGCGGCGGTCACAACGTGATTGTTCTCCGACATGGAAAGGCTAATGGCCGTCGGCCGCGCTCCAAGGAATCGTGAAGGAGAAGGGAACAGAGAATGCCGGAGGTTGGACGAAACGGTGCACGTGCTCTCGTCTTCTAGTCTCGCTATTCAAAACACACGCGTGGTCCATATTAGCACGACCGATGGACAATTAAATGACCGCAAAGGACTCTTGTGTACTGAACGAACCGAGTGACCATCCCCACTGCGATTTGGGGAACATTTTTTAGTCCAACGATCCTTACATCGGGGTCAGATTCAACTATTTCCTCTTGTTTGACAGCGTTTGAGACGCTTATAAATATTGTTGCTTAGAGAGAAAATATTTGGGGGAGGTATCATGAAATGTTCCTAGTATTGTTAACTTAATAGTGTGTATTTTAAATGATTTTCACAAACCACTGTTTTATAGGAAATTTAAATTAAACTGTCCATTTAGAAGTTAATATAGAATTTGATGAATTTGATCTCTTATTCCTTTCTTTCGAGTTTAAATAATTTTTAATTTTAATTTTAATTAATTTTATTCAATTTTTAATTTTAAATGCGTACTCATTCTATATACTACCGTGTTTAAAACGGTTCTATTTTAGTCCATTGTGTTGCATTTTATTGAAAATAATTTATGCCTGTGGCTCACGCTGATGTTACACTTTAACACGTTGACTGCCATGACGAGATTATTTGTCCAGCTTTTAAAATGAATTTTTACGTTAATATATATTGATTGTACCAAATTTGATTCGGACGTATAGAATGCAAGAAAATTGGAGGACTACTCAATGTCATACATTTAATGTATTGCAATTTTTAATCCATTAAATAACTTACTTTGATTTCATGGAGCTTTTGAGGTTTCTCGTTTGGCAGTCAAAGTGTTAATAAAATATATACACACTGTACTATAAAATCGTATTCTGAATTCCCAATTCTAAATTAAATGTAGAAAATTCGACATTGTTCGTGTTTTATAAAGGTTTGAAAGAAGATTTCTGGTAATTCTGATTTCTGATTTTTGTCCGGAGAATTTTTTTCCCAAAGGAGGAAAACAGTACGTATTCGTTGGCCGTTGCAAATTGTCTAAACTGGTATTTATAACGCGTTTGAGAACATTGGATTCGCCGCGGTTAAAATGGAGGATACGAAATGATATAACGTTGGTTCGTGTTGAACGCAGCCCCCTTTCGTCGCAGCGGTTCGAGGGGGCGAGGAAGACGCGTCGAACGACAGACGAACAGTGTCGGTGGAGGTATATAAATTAACGGGCGAGCCGTCGACGCGGAGAGCGCCGGGAAAAAAGAAATGAATTACGCCTCTCAGCGGTGTGTTCGGAGGCACGCGGCCGAAATCACTATGCCCCGCGCGACCGTTTACTCGAACACACGTCTGCCGGTATTTCTTCAACGAAAATAACGCGCGGTATTTATAGGCGGTTTTTATGTGAAAAGCTAAGTGCTAGTCGTAAAGTTACATCAAGAGCAAGCACCGAGCCGGCCGTGTATCAACCGGCGGGATTTCGTTTTCTTAATGCGCGCAAATATTCCGCCCCTGCTACCCGCAATGAACGACTATTAGCTCGTTCGATGAATAATCCCATGTTTATTGCCATTATGATGTTCCCTGCTTGCTTATCCATCGCTTCGCCCTCTCGATTACTCTTGCGATACATCTTTGGAACATGTTTCCCTATTTCTTGGTCCTTTGTTGCTCTAATCTGCGATCTTTTTTTAATCAAAATTCGGGATCTGTCCTTTCTTAAAATAGCCTTTTCAAATACTGCTTTAAGTACTGCTTTAATCGACTGCTCTCTGAATTGAAAAAAAGTAAAATTAGACCGAAACAGTTGAAATTTGCAAAATTAAAGTTCCAGGTGAGCAAATTTTCAATTACAGCTCCTCGGTGCTAAATGAAAATCACAGATCGATCTGATAGATAAGATCGTATTTTTGTTAGTAACACCATTTTTGACTTGCCATTGTGAATCCACTTTTGTTACAATTTTTTAAACAGTGTCACGTCCGGTGGTTCGACCGCCAATGATTAATCAATCTAATAAAGAATTATTGCAAAGTCCGATAATGTCACGAGAAAGTGACGCATCAACAGGATGCCAAATCAACAACTCAGCCTTCTGCGAAGTGCACAAATAAGATCGGTTTGCATCCTTAGACTCAATAGAAGAGATATCAGATATTGCCACGAGAAAAAGCTATGATAATTCAAACTGCACAATGAAAGTTCGATTTACATTCTGAGAATCAATAAGAATGACATCGGATGATGAGGACCCCTACTCCTGAGCCAGCATCTTCAAAGACAAAGAATTGGCTACCTATAAATAAGGGATTCAGCTCCTTAAGAGGCAGTTACAATTGAAGTGTCCAACAATTTGAACCAAGTTTATTTGAGCTGTTGAAAGTGAACCAAGTTGAACCAATTGGATTAACCCAAAGTCATAACACGAGGAGACCAAGGTTTATTCAAGGATCCCTGAGAAACCTCGATCGTCCCCTACTACATTGTACCACCAAAGAAGATTGTATTTTGGTAATATTAGATTATATTATATTTTCTATATTTTTATCGTGTTAAATGCACTCACGTATATCTGCTCTATAAATAATATCTGTAAACCTTAATATCTGATTCAGTTTCCTATTTTTGAATAAATAAATCAATTTTTATCAATAAAAGGGTATAACCTTTATTTAAACGATCCTCAATTTCCCGAACCGTAGCCGGTGAATGCAGGTAGGTTCGAAACTGCGTACTATCCCTTCAAAACTATAATTCAGTCCACTCAGGACGTAACAACAGTCTTTTCATTTCAGTCATTTCGTTTTTCTAAACAGTCACACTTCTTTCAAACGATTTTTTACTATTTTTTAAAAATAGTACCCTCTCCCCATTATTGCGGGGGTACCAATTACTGTGCCTACATTAATTACACTTATTTTTAAAGCACAATGAATATTAAAAAAGAGTTATTAATTTTTTTTCATTAGAATCATTCGATATACATGTTATGTATCTCTTTCTTAATATTCATTATGCTTAAAAAATAAGTATAATTAATATGGGCACAGTAATTGGGTCCATCACCCGAATTCATTTCTACCCCATGTTCCAACGAGTACGTTGCACTTAAAAGTCTGTAAAAAATGTTGAACGTTTCGAAAGCGTCGTGTATAAGCATAATAAATTCTTTATAGGGTATCTTGTTATACAAGCCGGAAACAATTAAAAATTATTCGCAACCGGAGAATGTCATTCGCCGAGCGTCCCCCCATAAACACGACAGTGTAATAGCGCAAGGTGATAAGATTTAGTTTTTGTTTGGCCGATAGATTTCGCAAAATAAAATATCCAGGCTCGATCGAGTTTGTTTGTCGAATGAATCCGGTAATGAAACGTTTACCGTGAGAACCGTTAATTGATACGCTAATCACAGTTCTGATACGGACGGCGGAGCGGTGGCCACGCTTTTCCCATGGGCTAGACCTGTTAGCATCTTTGCGAAACTGGTTCCATTATGTCGTTCCTATTTACTCGGCAATTATTCTGTCATTTCGTGGCTGATTTTCGATCATTTTCTCGGCGACGGCAATTAACGGTAAACCAGGAAGGTGCACGCTGATCCCCGATAACTGGCATCGACTCGCGAACGCGATCGTTGCACGCGAATTACCGCAACTTTATGATATTGACACCGACGACGGTTTAGGCTAGCGCGCGCTGAAAGTTCCTTCTCCAATGCGATATCGTTCGCGTTTTATAAACAAGACCGACCGGCGTTGAATAATGAATTTCCCTCGCCGCGAAAAGAATTCGCTAATTTATTATAATCAATTCCCGACCGTTACTTTCTCCAGGCAGATCCGGCAAACTTTCACGTATAAATTGTTAACAATTTTATCTTAACATAATATTTCCGTTAATAGTTGCAAGAATGCGGTCGTTAATACAAAATCCGTTCCGTGGTATAGTCTTCGAGGGGAGTTACATCGACGCTGACCAGACGAGGCTACGATTTCAGAAAATTCAATTCAATTCAAGTGTTTATATTTCAACACGGAGTTTCTTTGCATTTTACACGGTCCGTTATCATTGGATCTTTACGCAAAGTAAAAATTACTCGCGGTACCTGCGCGAAGATAAATTTCTATCTTTTAATAATGTTCTTAAATGTTTTTTTAATCTGTTTATAATGCACGAAATTCGCAGCCTAGACCTACCACGATTATACACAGGGTATTTAAAAAATGTTGTACTTCTTTAAGATTCTTTAGGAAGAATGCCTAAGGTCATTTGAAGTAATTTTCTCAAGGTAGTTCCACATACTTGGGACACCCTGTATTATATACGATATATAACTCTTCAGTTCAGTACATATTTGCAAATAATTTACAAATAAATTTGCGACTTACACCACTTTATTTACTAAAATCTTATGGATAGGCCTCTGAAGCACAGTGCTACATTAAAAGGAAGCAGCGAAGTTATTATTTTTTTTTAATATTAATCCTAAGAGAAATAATTATATCGTATTATTGGTGTTAAAAGATATGCCGGTAGATAACGCGTTAAATTTGCACGGACCGTGACCCGATCAGTGACTCCGACCGTTGAAAGTTATTCGAATAATTTCGAGCACGGCCGCCCATTCGCATAAACGCCGCGAAGAACCGGTGACTCGGCAAGTTCACGCGAAGGTTCGGGATCTCGCGGGACTTTCCATCGTTAGACTAATTACACGGTGGGGTACAATTATTACGGCGGAGCACTCCGGTTCGACGCGGCGAACAATTATCACAGCTTCTGACAATGAAAAATGATTTCCTCTCGGCGGTGCGCAGCGTTTTTCAAGGGGTTAAGCTCGCCGGTGCTCGAGCTGTCAGCCAGCCGGGAAAGTTTTTGCGTCGATAAATTCTCCGGCCTGTTACATGCTAACGGAATGCTGAAAAGACGAAGGGATCTGTCGTGCCGGCGATGAGAAAGCGATGCGTTAGACGCTGCAACTGATCGACGATGTTATTTCTTCCTATTCTTACGCAAATGAGCGGAGGAGCCAGCCGCTGCCTTGTCTGGTCACTCACGGTAGAATTCCCCTTGGGAACGAACACCGCAACGCAACGCGGTTGTCGGGAACGCCCACCTTCTTGCAAACTATTAGCTGGAAAAATCATTTCGTTGCTATTGGCGACTGTCCTAGCATAAATTGTTGTTTCAACAATTCATCATACAATGTACGGTCGTACGCTGTACCGTCCTGAAAACGCAAAGATAATACTATCGACAATACCTCTTTATTGATTTATGCAAAGTCTTTGTTTCGTTTGACAATTTTATTCGGCTGGCCAACATGTCCACTTTTGCTGACAAGTATACGCGTGAAATGTATCTTCAGTTCAATCCTGGAGAACGTTCATCCATTTGACAGAGGACATTTCAGACAACAGACTAGGTTTACAGAACACTAAAAGTGACTGTTTTACATTACTTTATAAAAATAACAAGAATGTGCTGCCCAAATTTTTAACCTCTTAAGCATTGTACGCCACTATAGTGGATTCCGTGGAAAGCTTCAGTATGAACGGCACGCCACTATAGTGGCTTCCGTGGAGAGGATGAGTTTGAACGGGACGCCAGTATAGTGGCTTTTGTAAGAGGTTAATATGATATACCCAAAGATACCCTGTCATTTCGACAGGTCCCGTGAACCTAGTGTTAAATGGTTTTTGTCTTGTGTTAACCCTTAGCACTCGAATGGCGACTGTAAGGCGCCACTAAAAATTGCTGTATCATTGTTCAAAATATTTATTACGTTATTAAATTGGTTTGTATTTAATAAATTACTAAACACTTCAGTATTCGACGAGTAAATTGCACCATTTTCGTATGCATAACATGGAAAAAAATATATAGAACGGAAATATTCTAAATCGGACGAAATGTTTCGTTTTGGAGTTAAAATAGCTTCGAGTGCAAAGGGTTAAACATGGAAATAAAAAATTCTTTCCTATAAAATTTTAACCCCTTGCCCTACAATATCCAGTCATTCTGGTGACGAAGATTCTGAACAGAGTCCAACAAATATGTATGCTATTAATTTCCTATGAAGCGAAATAAAATTCTATTTTGGCGTTGTTAATGTATTGAAGAACATATAGGCACACAATAGATATCAATTTTTCCTATTTTTGTGAAAGTACGACTTACAAAAAATGTATTAATCACTGAAACCGTAAAATAAATCGCAGTGCGAGGGGTTGAATTTCGAACAATGTTTCTAGAAATAAAGGAAAAGAATAGAATTAAATAAAGAAAACTATTCAGAGCAATTTATATTTATACAGTTATACTCCGCTACCGTGTGATATCTTCACGAGATTCTTTCGCGTCTACAGGCCATAAAAAATCGGAAAATTCGTCATCGGCTCCTTCGTCAGTGTCGGATTCGCGACCGGTTCGGCAGGCTTTGTGCCCGAATTTCCGGGCGTGCGGTTCGCCCGCGTGCCGGAACGTCTGCGCGGAATGGCGCGTGTAAATACTGATTAAATGCGTCGAGTTCGATCAGATAGAATGACCGGGTGCGTGCAACAAAGCGTGGCGGTGCTGTTCGCGAACACAGAATCGGAATCGAACGGAATCGGCCACTCTGTTCGGGGCTCTGGTTCGCGAGCCGAGGCGCCGTTGGAAAAGGTCGATTATTTGATATCGGTATGCTTATCGAACCGTGACGCGGCAGCGGTCTAATCAATGGGACAGGTCGGTTGCTAGGCTGCAACCCGGTGTGCGCATCACTGCAATATCGTAATTATAATTATTAGCTAAACACAGAACCGTGGGGGTCTGCGTGCTGCTCTCTCCCGAGAGAGGCACATAGAGAGAGAGAGAGAGAGAGAGAGAGAGAGAGAGGGAGAGGGCGAATTGAACCGTCCGTACACTCTCCCGGTACCTTTCCAGGGTTACCGGGGATTTTGCCGGTGCACTGTGCGACTGCGATATATTCTAGGCATGCATTATGCACGGTATCCTCTCATTGGCTCGTACCGTGCAGTCGATACTCCGCATTGAATAGCTGTCTGTACAGGCACGCGAACACGCGCGCCGTCTCGCTCGCGAGCGCGGCTTTCTCTCTGTTTCTCTCGTACTCGGCGGGCGAGTGTGTTGCGTTTGTTGCGATCTATTAAGCGGAAATATTCGGTTCCAATGAGAGATCCGACCGCACGCCCGCCCTGGCAAGAACATATTTATTCCCGAGGGACGCCGCCACCGAGCCGGGGAAACGGCTGCGTCGAACTTTCCTGCGATTCCTGTCGGACGGATTAATTGACAACTCGGGGACAAAAAGATCGGGCACGCTTCCTTGTGTTCCCGTACGATGTCGGAAGAAAATGTAAAAATCAAGCAGCATAGTCCAATATTGACAAAGTTATGCGATCTTTAACACTAGAAAGACGGGAGCTTAGTATATACCTATATTGCCTGAAAGCAGTCAAAATGACTGCATTGTGAAAAAATAACTAATGCGCAAAGAAATTTGTTTAACAGTAATTTTTAATATATTTTATATCACTTACAGTCATATAACAAGTTATTAATAAGTATTAGCAATAAAAAAAATGAAATTCAAAAGCAGTCAAAATGACTTGCTTAGGCAATCTAGTGTTAAGAGCGTCCGAATATTAGTGGAAATCACTGTACGCGCAGCTGTAAATATCTGTACGGACGATTATGCCTGTTCCTAAGAAATGTCATGAAGAATGACGTGAACATTGCAGGCGGGAAGAATTTATACAATTCACAGTAATAAGTTTCTTCTTAAAATATTTGCCAATAATATTCGATTTTTCTGATGAACCTACAGTTTTCCATTTCACCTGTTCTGTTATGATTTTTTGTCGTGCCTAGTTGCGAGAACGGTCCAAGTCTGCAGTTTCGATGATCAAACTAGGAAAGTGATTTCTCTATATGTGCCCATAATTATGAAAGTGGTCTAAGTCAAAATTAAAAAAAAGAATGAATTTATCACTTATTTCACACGACATGATTTTAAACTAAATTTATTCAATGTAAAAAAAAAATGAAAGAAATATATGACTTAGACCACTTTCATAATTATGGGCACATATATTTCTCGCCAAGGCCATATAAGGACGAAAGGTTGAGGCACGTGAAACCATTTTTCGCCAATTTTTGTCGGTAACGTGGCTACTCTACCTTATCGCGAATCTACGGAGTTTAGGGTCTTAAGCAGCCTCGATTCGGAAATACGCGTTTCTTGTCGAAGCCGGTTCGATTCCGAGTGCCGCGGCTTAAATGGCGGGTGGCCCCGACCACGGGCAGCGTTTCTCATTAACTTTTTATTTCGAGAGCACGAAAAGTCGCTTCCTCGGATGAAGTTCGTTCCCGGCCGCTCCTTCGTAGCTTTTCTCTTGGTTCGCCCACCCTGTACGCTCCGTGGCGTGTCTCGACGGACCATTAAAAAAAAAAAAAAAAAGAAGAAAGGAAAAAAAAAGGAAAGAAGGAAGAGGAAGGAAGAACGTTAAAGAAAAATTTTTCGCGGCGCTACAACGAGCCCTCCCCGAAGAATCTTCTCTCTCTCTCTCTCTCTCTCTCCGCAGACGAGCGGAGCCGGAGACGCGACGAAACAAATGCGCCGGAGATCAAAGTACGCCTCGGGCTCATTCGACGAGGAGAAGCTGATTATTTTTATGACGTTATAGCGAGCCTGTCCAGAAGATGAGACGCCTGCCTCCCCAACCCCTCGATCGTAACGCCGCCTTTGCCCTGGGCCACCCCTCGCTGACTTTTCGCTGCCTCGTGCCGCTGACAGCGCGCTACCAACTTCTTCTCTCCTACAACACGCCCCGTGACCGGAATACCGTCGCATCGGTTCCGTCATCCTTTTATTCCGATGGCCTTCTTCTTACGTTATTACAACGTGCCGCCTCGCCGAGGAGTACTTGCCGGCGACGAATTAATGGACATCGAGCCTGCCAACAAGAAGGGAGATCGCCCAGAGAGAAAGAGAAAGAGAGAGAGAGAGAGCATTATGCTAGGATCAAAGGAGACCTGCTCTCCGTGATCGAGGGAAACTCGATCTTGAATATCGCCGGACCGGGCGGAGCTGCGCTGTGCAAAGTAATTGCGAATTATGGTGACGGATCTCGGCGACCATCGCGAAAAGATGTCTTTTTCGTTTGCACGTCTGTTGAAACATTGAACCGATAGTCTCTTCTATTGTCCGATCAAGTTTCGCGAGAATATCTCTCGCGGTTCGTTTGGTGGTATCGATTTTTACGCCCTTGTCGTCGATACGTTAATATACATGACCTTGAAGGTCACTGTGGAGTATACGGACGAATTCGTATTCTAGACACACGCCTTCATATGAAGTTTACTAAAAAGTCTGAAGGAAAATTTATAGAAGCGTTAAATGTCAGCTATGATATACGTCAGGGCGGATTTTTAATTAGTAAATTTCTTTTGTGGAAGATAAGAAAGAAGCATTACAGAATTTACAGAATTTTTTTTTCTGGATTTTCCAGAATTACAATTACAACTAATCCAATATTACAATTTTAATTTTTATTTAATGTGCACAGCAGTGTATAATATAGAAAATCCCACTGTGGTTTTCTTGTGTAAGGAATTCAAAATAGATTATAGATTCTTTTAATAGATTCTTTTTCATTTAGCAAAAATAATAATTACCGAAGGAAGAATTGAAACTAAAGGCTTGTGTGCACAAATAAATTGCTAGCTGTGCACAAGATTTGTTTATTATAATTATGGTGTATTATAAAAGACGATTTCTGGGTGCAATTAACCTCCACCGCGATTTCTCCCACCATGAATTCCTAAACGCAAATTTTCCAGTACACTTCGATCGTCTTATCTAATATAAACAGCTGTCAGCTCACGTGATATGTAGAACACTCGGATATTCGTGCTAAAATAGCCGCAACATCCACAGGCCAAGACGTTCACCGTCAAGCACTATCACCATTTTGTCAAATGTATCTAAATCCTTCATTACCCCCGGGTGAATTATAAGACGAACACATAAGGACCAGCGTATTAATGAATATCTAAATACCTTTGGAATTCGTTAATATCTGCGAGATACTCGTGTAAGCAGGATCAACTCGAAATAAACCCGAACGTGTAACCCCATATATATATACCATATATCTCAAGCATCGTCAGGAATAATTCCCACCTTGTCAATGTTTGTACACTTATTAATGAATGCATTAACGGTTGCATTAATGGATAGCCTGAATCGTCTGAGAATTTGTTAGCGCATAGATTTGGGTAAACGATCGTCAATAAACTATGAATCACAGACTGAAATGGGACGAGCCACGGCGACTCGCATGAATATTCGAAGTCCCTTTGAAACAGAACAGCTTTCCAAAACTTGGACCAAGCGACTTTAAAACAGGATTTTTCAAAATTGGGCGCTTTGATGCAATGGAATCCATTTGGTTCAATTTTAACACGTTGATTGCCATGTTATACGTGGGTGACCGAATCATTTGTCCAAGTTTTGAATCAATTTTTACGTTAATATTCTGTAAAATGCAAGTAAATGTATCATATACTTTTATTTTATTTTCAATTTTTGAATTTCTGGAGATTTCCAGTTTCAAAGTGTTGAAAGAGCTACGCCGCACAGTGGGCGAAAATGCCATTTTAATAAAATAATAACTTCTAAACCATTAGAGATAATTGAATGAAACTTAATAGATAAAAAGGTAACATTTATAGCTTCAAATTGCAACAAAAATCAATTTGAATTTATGCGGTGTTTATTAATTAGGTTTGAAACCAGATAGACTAAGCGGAATTAATGTCCCGAAGAAAATCTGAATAGAATCTCGTTCCGATATAAGGCGACGGCTCGGGGCCGGCTTTCGCCGTATATCGGATGAGGTAATCGGGGCTATCCTGGATCGGGAGGATCGCAGCGCGTACCGAAAACGATTGTCTCGGTGAAATACGACGCTGGATGGAAGCCACTTTGATCCTGCTCGATTCATTCCGGGACAATGTGGCTGCGTTCACGGTGGACTTTAAAAGCGGTTCTTCGGGTATGTATCGGGACACGCGGCGTTCGAGTAGCTCGTTCGGTACACTTCTAATCTCATCGTCGATCGGGGATCCCGGGCACCGTTACTCGAACACAGAGGAACAGGGGAGTCTTCCATCAACGTCAACAATGACTACTAAAGCACGTCGTTGCATAATACATTGGACGTAGCCGAGGAGGCAGCAAAGCGCCGATACTCTCTCTCTCTCTCTCTCTCTCTCTCTCCCATTCGCTCGCTCGAGCAGTTAGGAAGCGGACTCGAAGCGGAGTCTCTCGCGCGCGCGCGAGATACGAAGCGGTGTGTTTCAGGCTCGCGAACTTCCTCTCCGCCGCTGTACAGAGACCGGACCCATTAGCAAGGATATATCGGGTCCCGCAGGATTAGCCTAGTTGCCCCGCAGCGGCTCTCCTATCAACTCAAAGGACAAACATAACTACTTTAGTCCCGGCCGCAAACTCAAGGGTTAAGCGAGCCTCCGTTCCGCTTTACGCGAGTCCTCACGCACCCCTCAGGACACGAAATCCTTGAACCTTCGTGCCGGGGAGACCCTTCTCGCCCTCCTCTACCTTCGACGTTCGACCCCCTAGCTTAGTAGTTAGAGAGAGAGAGAGAGAGAGAGAGAGAGAGAGAGAGAGACTCTTGCCTCCGTCCCGGGCCAGAGAGTCAGGATTGATTCCGGCTGAATATTTCATGGCCAGGCCAGGACCCGAACTTGTTGCCCTAACCCCCTCGCGCAGTTCATTAAGGTCATTATTGTGTGATGAATTTATCGTCCATCGGTGCCCACCCGCCGATCGCCGACATATGGACGCGACCGTCTTAACGAGCAATTACCACCGACGATGGTAATCAGCGATTTTCTAGCGGAACACCGTCCGCAGATCCGAGCGCGCGTAGCCGGCTTGCGTGAAGCGTTTAATTTTAGTGGCTGAAGAGCTTGCCGAAGAGGCAGCTCCACCTTTTCCACGAAATAACAATTTTCTGTATCGTTGGGACAATGTAGCCTAAGTGTACCCGAGAATAAAATAAAACGTAACTCTAAATTCAGCTAGCAATAATAATTCAGCTAGTAATTGTTGAAATATTCTCAATTTTTTCGGTGGGTAAAGCGGAAGAGGTGATTTTCGAAAATTCTTTAAAAATTCCAACAAAGAATAGACAAAGAATGTACGAAGCTTTTGAAAAATAATTTCCATGGAGAACAGGTGAATGGCTAGCTTACTGGTGGAGTAAATAAATTCTTTCATGCTTTGTGCACTGAAACAACCGATGAAAAAATAATAAAATTATATGAATTCTTCTGAAATGACACGAAGTATTTTTATAAATGCCTGATACGATATCTCGAGAATCATCCGATTAACTCGAAACTTTACAAGTATGTTGACCAGATATTCCTTTATCGTTCGGATTAAGATTGAGTCAATATTTGCTAAATTTTGGATTTGTGACTCAGGACACATGTCTGTTTGTCCGAACCGTTCTCTTACAGAAGAACATTCTTCAAGGTATGTACTTTTTCGAGAGAAGATACTTCAAGTCATAATAGATGTTCACAAGACGGAAACAAGAGGAGCCAAACAAAGAGAATATTTTGAATATATTGTTGATAATTCCCGAAAAGAAAAACATTGAATATTGGGCAATTCACACTGGCAGGGTTGCAAAGTCCGATTCCCCGGAACGCACGAAAATTCCAAGGACACCGGAGACTCATCGTCCGCAGCAGTAATTACCTCAAGAAGCGTCGGAATCTCCCTTGATCTTCATCCTCGTCGAGCTTTAACACCCGGCGCGAAGATACTCCGGTTGAAAAGCTCTCGCCGTGGACGCGTCTAATTTCAATATTACGATAACGATCGGCTGAATCGGTTCAAGGAGGCTCCCTGAAAGCGGCGTGCACAATATTTATTGAACGTTGTTGCTCGAGGCGTCGTGATAATCTCTGAATGGGGAACGCGAGGCTAACGGGGGAAAGATAAAGGTGCCGAAGAACAAGAGAGCGAGAGAACCGGAGCGATTCCGTCGGTGAAGGGCGAAACGAGAACGACAGAGAAAGAAGGGCCCACCTAGAAGGGACAGCGAGGGAGGGGCGAGTGAAAGCTTGGCTCGGGTAGAACGCGGATAGGCGAATCAATCATCCTGCGACTCATTAGCCCCGGCCGGTGTGCTCTCCTCCCTCTCTGACACCCCCTGTATTATCTTCTCTTTTCACACTACCCCATTCGCCGGGTTTTTCCCTGTTCCGATCTTTTTCCCCGACTTCTTCGACCTCGGTTCCTTCGTCAGAAAACTGATCCTGCAGCGTCCTTCTTCCCAGGACGCCTTTGACATCAGGAAAATGGGACATTTGTCCTGGAGGTCTCCGTTTAACTCCTTCCACTAGGATTCAATTCACCGAAGCGGTAATTATGACTTCTTTGTTGTGCAGAAACTTTTATGAGAAAGAGAAAATTCATGTTTATATATTTTCTCTAATTTATTGACTCGATGTTATAACTTATAAATATGTCTGTAACTAACTGGTAAGTAATTCGTGCACTTATTATGTACAGTGAATTGTGGATATACAGTGATTTCTCTGTATATGTCGCCAAGACCTCCGCGATATATTAGGTGTACAAATAAATTTCCGCCGTTTATTATAGAAAATTATGAGTTTATTGTAAAAAAATGGTACATTCAATCTTATTGAAAATATTGCCCATCGTTCGCTACTACTTTGGACCATCTGTCAGGTAGCATGCGGATACCGCGTTTGAAAAATTCCTCATCTTTCGAGGCGATCCAAAAATCTATCCAATTTTTAGCTTCTTCGTAAGAAGTGAAGTGTTGATTAGCTAGACCATGAGTCATCGACCGGAACAGGTGGTAATCTGAAGGAGCAATGTCCGGCGAATACGGCGGGTGGGGTAGGACATCCCATTTAAGTGCCTCTAAAGTTTCTTTGACGGTTTTAGCCACATGTGGCCGAGCGTTGTCGTGCAGAAAAATCACTTTGTCGTGTCTTTTGGCATATTGGGGCGTTTAAGCTTCAATGATCGACTCAATTCGTCCTCCGAATTCGTCCTTCGAATCGTCCTGGAGTAAGGCTTCCAATTCTGCGTCCTCATACACTTTTGGCCTTCCACTACGTTTTTTGTCTTCCACGTCGAAATCGCCGTTCTTAAACTTTTGGAACCATTCTCGACAACTTCTTACACTCAAATTAAATTAAAGAAATAAACTAAAACCTCCCGCAAATGACGTTTATTCGGCACAACGTATGTATGAACTATACATATTCTGAGAATTTTCTAACTTCGACAATTGTTCGAACTTCTCAAAAAAATTCAATATTGACAAAGTTACGCGATTTTTAAGAGCGTTCGAATATCAGTTGGAGTCACTGTATATGTATTGAATACAAATTGAATGGACACTGGACTTGGAAGAATGGACGTTCTGGTAAAACTACGAAGAGATTCTTTTATCGAAACCACTATCGACTGTGTTCGAGTCAGCGAACCCTGACGCAAAATGCGGGGGCTTGTCACCGACGACGGCCTTCTCGTGATGTAAAGACAGGGTCCCGAGGGTGGAACGTGCAGACGAACGTCCACAAACGTCCACACGGACGGACAGATGGACGGATGGATGTTGCGGCAATCAACCTCCCGTTAATACGGCTAAGTGGACACGAACCTGTGTGTCCGATGTGTCCCCCCACCCCTTCTCTCTCTCTCTATCTATCTCTTTCTTTTTATTTTTGCCCTTTTTATTTCGGGAGCCTTTTTCCACCGCCCCTCCCAAGGATACCACTTGCTTTTGATACCCATACCTTTGATGTCCGCTCTCGCACAAATATCCTAACGTTGCCATCGCGTTCCGACTGATTTTGCCGAGGCAGCCTCTCCCGTTCAATACTATGTTTTCACCGGTGGTGTAGCATGGTCATGATTATAGCTAAACGCCAGATCCGTTTCGCGGTTAATAGATTTCGGTGGAAATCCTTCGTGGCGGCCGCGATACACGCGCACGTACACGCATATAAACGCACATACATGCAGAGTGGTTTATCGATGGGATTTAATGGCTTCGAACGGACGCCCCGCGACTTCCGGTTCGTAAAATTGGGCGCGTAAGCTGGAACCGAGCCGGTGACAGGGTGTTCTATCATATCGAGCACAAAAAGACTTTTATTGGCCGACACTAGACCCATTATAGTGTAAGCGACGCGTGATCCATCTCTCGAGGACGGCCGGACAATGGAACGATCACGGTTTAACGTTTGATCGTGCGATGCGCGGAGCCCCGGGGAGAAGCCATTTCTATTTGCAAGTCTTGGGACTTTGATCATTTTCCCGGGAAGGTGACACCGGAGAATATGCGGAGCGGTGATTGAACTGTTTGCGGCGAATAAAAAGATTCTATTCTGTGGCACTCGAGTATGCGGATTTTATTTCATGGCAAAAATGCAGACGTGGACTACGGCACTGTTGATCGGAAGAATTTAATATTTGGTCCTTGTGACCATTTCGTAAACTGCTCGATTGATGCTGAACAAACGGTACGTTTTATTGTGTGTTTTATTAGTTGTCAACGACGCGATATTGTTTGAAACTTGTCTCATTTCATCTTTCCAACTATTATACAGGTAACCCTCCTATAACACGGTAGATAGGTTCCTAGAAAATGCCGTGTTGTGTGAAACCGTGTTGTATGAGACCCAGAGCCAGTATAAAAAGGGGGGTTACGTTCCGAAAACTTATTAAAAACAAATTTTTTTTTCTAATTCTACATAAACAACTTACTTTTTATTAAAAATATAAATGTATGTACAACACAAAACAAAAAATATTATTTTAATTTAACGCAACTTTCATTTAATAAATTTCTTCGTCGTCACTGCTCAGTATAATCAACCGAGAACGTTTTTTCGATGGACTGATATCGCCTTCAGTTTCAGAACTTTTTTCTTCATTCAAAGTTCTTGCAGTAATGTTAGTTTGCTTGCTGGTTCTTACCAGGTCATTGTAAATTTCTCGGTATGGAGCTAGACAGTTTTGTAGCTCCTTTTTGAATTTTCGGCTTCTTTCAGCGGAAGGGTCTGCATTCAAGAAAAATAAATTTTTTTTTTGTCAAAAATTGACACTTTTGTTTTCAGGCCACGGAGATGAAAAGAAATACTTTCTGCAACATTGTATCTTTAAGACGGCAAGCCTCGCCGCGGCTGTAGAAGTATAGTGTTGTACAAAGGTTTTTGCAATTTTCTTATTATGTTAGAGCGAAACCGTGTTATAGGATGCCGTGTTGTAGGAGGGTTTCCGTAATTTATGAATCGTGTTATAGCGAAACCGTGTTATAAGATGCCGTGTTGTAGGAGGGCTACCTGTATTTGCTTTCTACTGAGTCTCGGTTCTTAACCCATTTGCATCATTAGCGTATTATATGCGCTCAATTTTCCTGGTCACTGTCATTATTCGTTAGCTAAAAAATAGAAATGGACGGTGTTATTGGAGATGAAAGTAGTAATTCTGATTTCTTCTTATAATGCTGAGGTATGAAGTTCTTTTACTTGTAGTCATTTTTCTACTTAAATATAATTGAAAAAAAAGTTTGGCGATAAAAGCCTTCCTTTCATATTTCCTTATGATGCAAATGGGTTAAGTCACATCTTCAGAATTTGATGTTGCACCGCTATGCTTCTCCGCCATTGGGGAGGGTGAGGTTACAATAGCCGAACACCGGAAGAGTATCGGCCGGCAAAAAGAAGGAGGCTATGATTACCGGTCTCGCGATAAATGGTCCGCTCGATCAAATCGCCGGGAAATAACGGACCGTGGCTAACGAAAGCGTTATGTAACGCGGCCGTAATCACCGGATCCTTCCCGCGCAAGGTGGATCGTGGCCGAACTGCCACCGGTGGGTAGGTAACGTGTACCGTAGCGCTAATTGCAAGACCTTCGGGTCGCTCTCCTCGAACTCCTCTTCCCTTAATTAACGTTTCAATAATCCCCGTTGCAGACAGAGCGCACGATTTCCGCTCTCTGGCTACGGGGAGGGGCGGGGAGGCAGGGGGCTCTCAGGGGCAAAAAGGAGGAGAAAAACGGAGAACCGAGAGCATCCCCCTCCCCCCCCCCCCCACACGCAACTACCTCGCGCGTTCGTTCGTTTCTTTTCCAACATTTTTCCGGCAGACAACTCGACCGCGTCATCTTTTTTGTCTCGCCGAGGGTACCATCGCGGACTATTGTGAACGCTGCATGGAAACCGGTCATAATGAGTCGCGAAACGCGTTCGTTCTTCCCTGGGGGTGGCAGGGTTGAAAGGTGCGCAACCACCCCTAGGGTTCTCTGGGCCTCGGGCAAGAATCGCGAAAAGACGATCTGCACACATTCGCGATTAAAAATACACAGAGTGGGGCGGAAATCGTGGGGTACATCGGGGGGTGATTCTGCGTGTGAAAGAAATAAGTGAAAAATTTGCTATAACTAGACATCGGATGTTTATGCAATTTCCAATTTTTATAGAAACATTTTAAGAAAGTGGAATGAAATAAAATCCTATTTTTAATGGGGACAGCCTTTGTAGATCCAAAGCAAATAAAAATCGTGTTAAATTCTCTCGAATTTTATATTATGGCATTTTTTGAACATTTCCAGAAGCCATAAATGCATAAAGATCCGCTGTCTAGCTATAACATTTCTTCACAATTTTTTGTTTCGTGAGAAACTAGATAGGAATCGTCTGACATGTCTGATCGTGACCAACCTATTCTACTTCCTGCGTATAAGGGGCTGTACGAAATGTCCGATTTTTAACAATAACGTCAACCTGAAAGCCCAAGAATACTCGGGTATTATAGTATAATATAATACACAAAATAAATACAAAATAATATAATGAATAATAATATAATTACTAATACTCATAATATAACGTGGTATTACTAATACTCTTAATTACTTATTAATGTAATATACAAAATAATGGTTAAGTTAAGAGGTTAAACCAACATGACTTTCTCCAAATAAAACTTGAAAACAAAGCAAACATTACCGTGCTCAAAATTGAATTTTTTGGTCACTCACTTTGGTTCGTCATTTACGAGATTGTCACCGTCATTCTCGACTGTTTTCTACCACGGACAAATACTGCGTCCATTTTCAAACGTTACACCATGCTACCGTCAATACGTACATTTTTTCAGTCATATAACAAGCAAACACAACTTGGTACCTCAAAATGGCACGCACGGTAAATCCGCAGATTATTATAGCGCAATCTCGATTGAAACGCTTCGTGACAAGCAGATTCTCAAATCGGACATTTCATATGCAACAACCTATAATCCGCCAAATTGCTGCCGAACACCTCACCCACCCACCTTACCTTACCAACTTGTCGCTAGAAGACATTTCCCGCTCCTACGTCTTTTCCCGGAAACGAGTCATCACACCGGCGGGTCGTAACGCCAACAGAAAGTACCATGTCCCTGGGTTAGGTGAGAGCATTACACGGGGAATTCGTCGTTTCGTTCTGGCCGGTACGGAACCGTGACGGTGTTCCGTCGTTTATTATCGGCCGGGTCACATAACTCGTGATCGCGCTGGCTGTCGCGGTCCCGCGGGACGCGGCCGGATACGCGGGAGACGCGGGAACAATGTGGGCCGCCTCTTGAATTATTCCCTTTGATTGCTTGCTTTCGTCTCGGTTCGCTCGGCATCGGCGTGGACGGCCCCGCCCCCGCAGCCCCCCCACCCCCTTCCCTCGACGCAAACCCCGAGCCGCGCAGTAAAAGAGTTTCCGACCCCCCGTAGCGTCGTAACGCACGGTGGCCCGGGTAGCTGAGTTTAGCGTCGTTTTGCGTAGACCTTGCTGGAAGAGCTTTTGCAAAAAGAAATAGAAAACAACAGCGTTCCGACCAAATATATTGTTGTGCATTTCGTGGTCGGTTAACCTGTCAACTGCTTAGTTGAAAATAGCATTTTTTGGTCCAGCGACAATAGGCCGTCATGTAGAAAAAATTTAAGGAATTTATAGTAGGATGAGAAAGACGAAAATAATGCTAAATTAACAATAATTGAGCACACAAAAGTGTACGTTCTGAAAATGAAGCAAAACAGTTAACAGGTTAGAGGACATTCTCTGAGTTTTCAAAATTCACCCTGATATATTTCCAAAAAAGGAGTATACAACCCCTGTAGTATGAAAGTATTCGATCACAGGTAGGAATCGCATAATTTTCCTAAAATCGAACCGAATAGGACGAGAATTTTTGAAACGTCAGAAGAATTAGTTTACTAAAGAATTAGTTTGTTAGTTTCCTAAATAATGGTTGCAGAAATTAAACTTCTATGTACAGAGAAGCTGTCCACGCAATTATTGCTTAAACTATAGATTTGAAAAAGAAAATTTCTTAAATGAAAATTAATATGTTTAGAGGAGGATATTTCGTGACAGATATTTAGCTGTAAACATACCTCTCTGATCAAGGTGACCTCCTTCAAGGTAACCTTTGTTTTCTCTAACAGAAGCGTATGTTTTTATTTGGATGTACAGCCAGCTCAAGGACGAATTTAATTATGTTGGTATTAGGTCGTCCCATAAGTTCGTGTCGTTTACTCTTGTACCATTTAAATTCTAACAACCTCTTCTGACCTGTTTGGCTAAGACCATCATACCGTCACTATAAAATTTCTGCGTTTTTTCATTAAAATACTGTTGAATGAATAGTATAAACATACCCACGGCACGAACTTATGGGACGACCTAATAGTATTTTGAGGGGTTAACCATTTTGTGGATCTACGCCAATTACACAAGAAAAATCAAAACAACGCGACACTAAACGCGTTAGAATTCTTCAGAAAGACTGATTCACGGGTCGCAACAACGCTCAGCACAATCACCTTGATTCGGCATCGCGAGCTCCATCCCTTAACAACCTTATTTTCCATTTACAGCCGCCTTATTCGTATTCGGTTCTCGCCACCCCCGTTCGCGTAGAACGAAGGTGGCGAAGTACAAAAGGAAATGTTAGCAAATCCGATACGATCGACAGATTGCCATCCCCCCTGCTCGTCGCGTCCTGGTCCAGAGCTCGCGTAGCTCTCGCGTTCACCCTTGCAGGCGCAATATTATATTATAATCCCGACAGTGACTTTAGTAGAGGCTATGAAAGCAACGGTTGAGGGGTGTTGGGGGTGCGAGTCGAGTCGAGCCGAGTCGAGGCGAGTCGAGGCAGGAAGAGACGCGGATCGAGAGAAAGCGAGAAAGGGTGCGACAGAGAGGGTGTTCCTCCCCGAGCAAGGGGTAGGGGGATGTTGGGGGCTTGTCTGGAAGATTAGCACCTCGTATAAAAGTGCTGTAGTGGGAATGAAACTCGGGGGAAAGGTGGCGGGCGGGGTGGGGGTAGCCGGTAGGTGGCGACGTTGCTGAAGAAGGGTGGCGAAGTTGTAGGTGGTGTGGCCAAAGGGTGATAGAAAGAGGGAGAAGAAAAGAAAGATCGAGAGATGGAAGGTGGGGAAAGAAAAGCCGTGGTAGGGGGTCGAAGAAGAAACGAGCGAAGGAGGAGGAGGAGGAGGAGGAGGAGGAGGAATAGGAGGGGGAGGAGAAGCAGTAGCAACGGTAGAGAAAAAGAGAGGCAGAGGGGTTGAACGAAGGCCGTCCGTTCCTTATATACACGGGCGCCCCGCCGCGTCGTCCGTATAAGAGGAAAATTAGTTTTCAGAAATTTTTATGAAAGCCCGGTGAAAAGAAACTGTAAGGTTCCTTTTCTCATTGGAGGCTATTTTTGTGCGGAGAGGCATGGGGAATTCAATAGCCTTTATTTTACTCTCGTGTTAATCTCGCGCGCTCACCTTTCTCTCTCTCTCTCTCTCTCTCTCTCTCTCTCTCTCTCTCTCTCTCTCTCTTACTCCTTTGGCTTACTGGCCTCACACACTGTCGCCCGTTCACAAGAGGAAGCAGAGAAGAGGAGCGGAGCCCTCGCGGGTGCGCGCGAGTCCAGAAAAGAGCCGAAGACGGGGACGGATGCGCTCGCGGGGGGCGTGCGGGGGGCGGGGCGAGAGCTCGGGGTGGAAGATGAGGGGGCGGGGTTGGGGTGGGGCGGAGAGGGTGGCAGGGGGCAGGTGGAGGAGGAGGAGGGGGGCGATGCAGCCCGTCGGACCTTTATGTGGCGCGGCTATCAAACGGAAAGCGTATTATACGCTCCCGCGTAATAAAATCTCGGCCCTAATTAGTTTTGAACAATCGGGGCCGCGGGCCGGGCCGGCAGCCGCGCGGTGGCGCACGTTAATTTTTGCAATTAAGCGGCCGGCTCTCTCTTTCTCTCTCTCTCCCTGTCTCGCGCTAAATAAGGGTCGCGAGAACACGAACGAGCAAGCGCGGGCGAGTTGAAGCTCGGAGCGGACACTGACGCCCCGAAGAAAAAGGTTGCGCCTCTTGTTCGGTGAATCGCGAGCGAGATAATGCGACGTCCGCGCGGAGGACGCGTTAATGCGGATAAACGTCCGCCCGCGGACGCATTAACGAAACGACTATTTGAATAACTAGATTCGCTCGGCGCGTCTCCTTGCCGCGGGAAATACGCGTGAAACGTTTATCGCTTGGGAAACTGTGCTGCCGGACAAAAGCCGCGGGCCGCCGCGCATGAAAGCCGCCGTTGAATGGAACTTATGGTTTTTCATACGTGGACCGTTTAAACGCGTGTCGTTTCCCACCTTCTTCCTCCTCACCTACCCCACTCCCACCCACTTTGCTCCGCTTTCTTTTGCTTTTTACCCTCGCCCTGGTTTCCTCCGGTGATTCTTCTTTTTACGGTTGATTGTCGACGGCGTCCCGGCATTCCTACGCCGTTTCAATTCGACGGTTTTCTTAGCGAGTCGCGGATCAACCGACGTCCGCTATTCAAACGATAGAAACGGATTCGTTGCTGCTAGGAGGCTGCCACGTTTCATCCGAGGGTTCCGCTTTCTTTCCGCATGCTCGCTTCTTCCCTTGGTTCGTGTCTTGGCTCGAGATAATACGGGCTGAAACGTAGGGCCGCGCCGCGCCGCGCCGCGCGCATAAGTCTTCCCGCGCGTATTTCCCGCGCGCTCATTGTTGCTCGAGTACCTCGGAGAGAGCACTATCCAATTATCTTCCGCGGCGTGCCGGCCGCATAACGAACCGATGGACCACTCGTTACGGCGCGGCAGTAAGTCTTGCGCACAATACGCTTGTCGAAATGAATTGCGCCGCGGTTGTTTGCGCGCGGGACGCGTGAACAGGCTATTACGCAGTACTTAAGATTAGAATGCCGATGGTTGCCGATGCGCGATTGGTTCGGCATTTCCTTTCGGAGAGACGGAACCACGGTGGGACCTCGATACTTGTACCCTCGGTGGTGGTAAGTCACCTTCGTTCGTTGCATTTTGTCGATATTTAATAGATAGTACTGTTCAGGCTGAAGGGTTTTTGGAATTTGCTCGAGAGAGTTCAGAACTGTAGTAGGACTTTGATACTTGCACCCTCGGTGGTGGTAAGTCACCTTTGTTCGTTGCATTTTGTCGATATTTAATGGATAGTACTGTTCAGGCTGAAGGGTTTTTGGAATTTGCTCTGGGAAGGTCAGGATTGCAGTAGGACCTCGATACTTGCACATCGGTGGATACAAGTCACCTTCGTTCACTCTACCGTGTCAATATGTAATGGGAATCATTGTTCAGAATTATCAAAGCGTTCTTATGATTCGGTTAAGGATGCTCGGAATTACAGTAAACCCTCGATACTTGCACTCTCCATCAATTAGAACGATCTTAATTCGCCGAATTGTGTTGAAACATGATAAGTATGATGGACTAGTTGGGAATACTCAAAATGTGAAACAGAAATACGTATACAAATTATTAGTATTGTGTATAAAAGATTATTATCGATTTTTTATACTTTGAGAATATAAATACCGACATCCGAGAAAGAAGAATGAGCGGTATCTAGTATTAGTAAAATAAATGATTCCTCAACAAATTTTTATCGAGCAGATGTGTAAACATTAAAAAATAGCATAAGATTTAATTGAATTGTTTTTTGTCTAGATAAAAGGTGCAACACAGAAGAAATGGTGATTTTTTCTAGATACAAAAGTAGCACAAATCGTGGACATATAAAAATTGTTATTAGTTGTAATAAAATAGTCGTAAAAAATGAACTGTCTTATATGACCAACTTTTTCCACTTCATTGCAGGAATGTAAATTGACTGCAATTTCACTGTAAACTTCACTGACTGTAAATTTGATTCATTTACGAGATATAGCGTGCACGCGTGTGTCTCGGATACAATAAAATGCAAACCATAATGAAACTTTAATAGGTTCCTAACTGATCCAGTCTAGGTCTACTGGGTTTTACTACCTTAACCATAAAGAGATTAGGGGACGTTTGAAATCTATCATTTATGGAAAGCTTAGACAAACAAAATGATCTATTAACTTTTATGACTTCGAGATTGCTTTCGCATAATTGTTTCTTGCACACTATGCCTCAAGAAAGTTGAGAACGTGATTTTTACATCAATTTTTACATAAAAATGGACTCGTAAATCTTGATGCCTTCTAGTTTGGTTTATCTGACTTCTAGAATTCCTTAATACCCTACTTGTGATTAATAGAGTCTTTATAAAGTAACGTTCATAAGCCACTGAGTGGTATAACATTTAGTAAAACAGGGACTCGGAAAATGTTAAATCTGAGTCAAGGTCCACAATCTACTGATAAAACAATTTAACAAAATCCTAAACTAGTGTACCAAAAAAGTTTTCAACACAAACTACAAGCACAACTTCTCATTTACCAAAAAGGAGACACAAAATAAATGCTAAATGCTAAATCTCCACTATTATCAACCAGTTACCGAACTCATCTACCACAGAGGCCACAAGAAAACCGTCCAACTTTCCAAAAAATCCCCACACAAATCTCCTAACAAACCAACTCAACAAAATCGAAAAACAATCATACCAAAACCACAGTTCCGAAAAAACCACACTCCCCAAAAAATCATGCCTCTACTCATCAAGAACTGCACTCATCGACGACTTCCAACCGCAACGACATTACTCCTTCTAGGACCCGTGGTCCGACAACGTTGGTCAAGGGTCGTGATAAAAGTCCTGATAAAAGATCGAAGGTGGGTTCAGTAGGATAGTGGGAGGGGTGAAGAGAAGGGGTAGGTGCGGGATACGTAGACTCGCGTTCCATGTCCTTAGCCCGGAATGTGGCTGCAAAGCCGCGTCAATACGCCTGCCTGTACGAGAGGGTGAAAAGAGGGAGGGAAGGGGGTGGGTGAAAGGAGGCGAAAGGGTCGGGGGCGGTGATGCGAGAGGGTGGCAGAGAGAGGCGCGAGCGTAGGAGAGACGGGTCTTGGGCGACGTTGGGGGTGAGAGGGTAGCGGTCTCGGGTTCGTGAGCAGACGGGGGTGGCATGGGCGAGCTGCGACGACAGAGAGAGCCAGAACTAGAGAGTGAGAGAGCGAGAGAGAGCGCGCGCGAGAGAGAGAGAGAGATAAGGGCCAGGGGGTGGAGGAGGTCTTCGGGGCGAGAGATCACTGCGCCGCCAATATTACAGCCAGCCCGAAGATTACCAATATCCTTGAGAGGCGCTCTAGTCCTGTCATAAAAGACGGAGCTTACGAAGATATTACGTAGCGGGTCCGTAGCTGGCAGCCCAGCGACATCGGCGACGTTAGAACCCACCTTACCTTTTCGCAACTTCATTTCGGAGAACACTAAAAATACAGAGGAAACGGCCGTCGCGGACACGCCGGCACAGTATTAGTGGCCATGTCCTACACGGTGAAAAGACGTCACTGTGATACGAGGGTGGGGGGGGGGGTGGTGGTGGGTTTACGCTGTAAAAGACGCTGCACCGTAGAGGAGCAGGGTAAGGGTAGAAACTACCCGGTTGAAACGTTATGGCTGCCTGCGAGCCCGGATAATGTCGATGACCGGGTTCACTCGTACGTCTTCGAGCCCCGTTATCGCTGATGACACGGACACGCAATTATTGAGGGGTGAGTCGTGGGATTAGGGCGGTTGGCATGAAGCTTGCTAAGTTGTCCTGGTACCTGAGCAGATTTTCATCGACTGGACATGTAGGGTCGGGAAGTATATCTTTTGTTAGGTTAACCCATTTGCATCGCAAGGAAATATGAAAAGAAGGACTTTATCACCTATAACTTTTTTAAATTATTTTTAAGTAGAAAAATTACTACGAGTAGAACAACTTCATGTTTCAGCATTGTAACAAAAATAAATTGAGCGTACATATATACGCCAACACAGGCGTTTGTTACATATATATATACACGCTCAGGTTATAGTGACCTTGGGTTAACCTTGCGTTTAGGGGATGTTTCGAATGGCAATTCAATTTTCGATTTTTAAAGATTTTTGTTACATGGTGGGGGTTAGATAGATTTCGCAACGTGAAATGCCACTGTCGGACATTTTACGTGTCTGTGATCGAAATGAAAAATTTAGGGGTTGATTCGAGTCGTTCAGTTCGAGCAATTTTCTATTTTCCACAAAGATCCACAGTATCACAGCAGTATGACAAACTGGAGTGAAATAAAAATTTATTTTCTTTCTTAACTCTTAGCACTCGAATGACGACTATAAGGCGTCACTAAAAATTGTTATATCATTATTCAAAATACCTTTCGCATTATTCAATTTATTAGTATTTCATAAATTACTAAACATTCCAGTATTATACGAGTAAATTCCACCATTTTACAACATGAAATAAAAATATATAAAAGGGAAATATTTCTTCCGAAATATTTTTCGTTTTGGAGTTAAAATAACTTCGAGTGCAAAGGGTGAATATAACAGATTGAAAGCAGTGTAACAGTATCTTTAAATTCTTCTGTTGTTCCAGTTTTAAATTTCTGCTCGTGTTTAAACGCACAAGATCCATCTCACTCATCAAAATTGAAGATCCTAGATCAATCTCGGTGTCCCGAAAGGTCCGTCCGAGCGAACATCAAACAATTCTCGACGAATTCTCCAGCCAATCTTATTCGGAATTACGATGGTCCCGTAGGGGTGGTTCCATCAGGGTCCAGTAGAATCTGCATAGGATGAGCCCGGCGAGGACTGGCGAAGGAAGAGACACAGACAAGCGGGCACGGTTTCGTGGCTGATAGAACCGGGATTGGCCGATAGTTATCTGCGCCTCGAGTGCGCCTGAATCCTTAATAGGAAATCGACAGCGTTATTACGCGCTGGTTCGGGGTGTTGCGACGTTAAGGGCGCATAAGGTCGCGCATACACGCGTCGTCACCGGGCCCCGGCCATTGTGACCGCCGCTTTGTGCGACACAAAGCTTTAATCCGCGAGCAGATCTGCTAATGTCAACATCCTCTCTCCCGCCTTTCTATATCGGCAGAGAGACTCGCTCTCGGACACAGCCGCAAACGGATCCGGGATGGGGACAGGAGCCGCTGCTGCCCCGGCCTCAATAAGCGTACCATAATCCACCCCAGCCTCTAGAATAATCGCCATTCTAGAACCATTGTATCGTTTCCTCGTAAAACCCTCGAGCGATTTGGGGTGAAGATCGGCGTACACACGGCGACGTATTATACGCGCATGTCCTCTTATTATGAGTATTCATTGCGGTTCGCCGGACGACGACTTCTGCGCTGATATACGACGGTCGTTACGGGAATGGGGTTGTTAGGGGATGATGCGCGAGGTGATATTCTCCAATATACTCTTTTTGTCTTAATACTCTTCTTATTTCTGTGCTGATTTCTATACGGTTTTCAATTGTTGTGTTTATTTTGGTTTGGAAAGGTTGTAAGAGTGGGGATAATGTTTACAGGATGTTTATTATACCTTGGGGAAGTGTTGATGTTTCATGATTTTTCTCTGCAAATAATTAACAATTTTTTGTAGGTTTTATTTTGTAGGTCCTAAAAATTCCGTTCTGTAAGAAAGATGACGTCCTATAGTACACGATTATAATTTGACTCTTTGCACTCAGAGCCACCTATACTAGACTCGCGATGTCCCTTTAGAGGAGACATCCGAGTGCAAAGGGCTAAGAAACTATTTCAGCCGACTCTACAGCCAAGGGCGTCCCTTAACTCTCGAATGACATCTCGCACGACCCAAAATCTTCTCCCTATTTATATCTCCGAGAATATTTATATCTCCCCCCTAATATTTCGCAGAATTTCAGCTCGTAAAAGGGCAAACGCCTAGGGTAAATGCCAATAGAGTCTCCGATCACTCAACGAACCGTTTCGCCCATCCTCGATCGACCATTCCCAGTTCTCTGAGAGTCGGCGCGGTGCGGCGCGGCTTGTTCTAGCGAGATCGGAAGATCGACATCGCGAGATAGCGGCCCCGGTGAGGACCACTGGCGATCCTCTCTGCGGCGAGTCCGCAGCTCCGAACGTCCACTTCTCGCGATTGTCCTCGGTGAGGAGCGGCGACGTCCAGCGGCCCGTAGAGGCTCGGCCGAAGGGGATATTTCGAATTCCGCGAGCGTAGCGTAAGGTCAAAGTCCCGACTTATTTGCACGACAGTAGCGCCATGTACGGGCTCGGGCTTCTCGCGCAGCGTTAAGCGTAATTTACGTGGTGGCACGGCCGCTTTAATCCGCGCCGGTACGTACCCGTCTATGGTTATCCCGTAGGAAAGGCACGGGGGTCGCCCTTTTGCCTCGCCGTTCCATCATTTCAGCCACAATCGCTTCACATACCTCGCTACTTCGCCTTCGCGTGCACTTCGCGATTTACGATGATACTGGGTGCGGCTCCATGGGATGTTGTTCGTCAAAAATATCGGGAAAATTTATGCAATAATACGTTGCTCATCCGGGAATCTATTTTTGAGTAAATCGAGCTGGAAAATGCTATGCGAATTATAATTATTTCGATGCGGTGGAAGGATTTTGCACATCGATTGCAAGAAATAAAAATTGCATAGACACGGCATTGCAATGCATTGCATTTATTAATATTTCTCTTTTTAACCGCCCGAATAGCTCAGTCGGTAGAGCATCAGACTTTTAATCTGAGGGTCCAGGGTTCGAGTCCCTGTTCGGGCGATTTTTTTTTTTGACACTTGACGGAGCAATGGAATCACGTGAATTTTTCTTTTTAACGCTACAATCAAACGAAAGAAAATATTCTGGCAAATTATTATACGAACACCAATTGTCAGTCAAAGCGCGTCTCCCTGTCCCAAAATTGCCAGCCAGAAATATTTCCGAGCATGCACGAACATCGACAGGGATCAGAGGGCCTCGTTGCAGGGATGCAGTATAACTTCGAGTGCTATACTCGTGGGGTTTCTTTGTGGCGGCAATTAATAGTAGATTACCGGCTCGTAGGTGGCGCAAGAAGGGCAAACGAGACGAGCCTAGCGAAATCGTAGTGACAGAAGAAGAGTGCGAGCGAGCGAGCGAGCGAGAGAGAGAGAGAGAGAGAGAAGTCGAAAGCTATCGAAGGTAGAAGAGAAGGATAGTGAGCGCGAGAGGGAAGGTTGGGAACGGCGGTTGACGAAAGGGGGATGGAAAGGGGCGTCGGAGGGGTGAGATTACACACGCCGCCTCGGGGATTACCGCACTCTGATTCTCCGATAAGAATGTCAAAATAAGCTGCCTCTCTCTGCGACACGTGTAATCTCCCCGTCTCTACTGTTCCCCCGCCCCCGCAGCTTCCGATCAGGCTCCACGAGCCGCGTAATTACATTGTAACGATTCCGACGAGCTCTCTGATCCGTCGAATCGACGTCGGCCCTTCCGACGAGGCCGCCCTTCGATCACCGTTCATGCTCTTTTCTTTCGCATTTTTTTCCTCAACTCGCCATCAGATTTAAAAATAAATAGATCATCGGATGCTAAAATAAATAGCCGAGACAATAATTGATAAGAACCATTCAGTTAAAACCAAGGACGAATTTAATTATGTTGGTACTCGAAGGTCATTCAAGGACAATCCTACAGTACTACCGATTAGATCGGGATAAACGCTGTAAACAGGAGACAGTACACGACAGTCCCCGACGAATGAGCCTAATTCGGAAATCTATGCGGCAAGGTCGTCGGTAAACGTATTGTAAACACGGTTAATTGCGCCGGGGCACAATTACAGCGCATTCAGCCGCATTTAGAGACGCTATCCGTGGCTCTTCACCTCCCGACCGCTTAAATACCAAACAAGACGCTCGAGCGCACCTTAGTCCGCGTTCTTGCGCAACACGGCAATTAGTAATTGCGGAGGAACGGCGCGAACAAACAGCCAGGGGACCAGGGCCTATCTCACCGTGGAAATGGTCGGTGTTACTTGACTAAGTCCGCTGTCACGTGGTCGACGTTCAACAACCGTGGAACAAACCGCCGGGAACTCGACACGCGATCTTCATTATCAGCGGTGTCAGTCCTCGCGTGTCGTCGTCTACGGCTCGCAAACGAGGCAGCAGGTTGCGAGAGCATCGGTCGACTTTAAAGCACGTTTCCGCGGACACGGCGGAATTAATAGAATCAAGGTAGTATCGCGAAAGTCCCGGTGATTTGTTGCCAGGTGTCCGCGGCGTGTCACAAATTCCAACACCGTTGACTCTCGTATCGCTTGCAAAGCTGCGCCCAGCGGAATACAGCGATTTATATATGTCGCCAAGGCTTGGACGATAAATGTCGCGGAATTATCCCCACTACCGAGGGGTACACCTTGTGAGGGGCCTCGAAGCACGAGAGATATAGCACGAAGCATGAGAAACATAATAGATATTTGCTGTTATTATATATTTTTAATGTAAAAATCGATATTTTTCATGTATGTTAATACTAGGTTCACGGGACCTGTCAAAATAACGGGTTCTAGCTTCGTTCAGAATTATCGGAACTGTAAATGTGCACGAGTAAGAAATTAGAGTGATTTCTCTATACATGTCGCGAAGGCTTGGCTGCTAAACGTCGCGGAATTATCCCCACTACCGAGGGGTATAGTCCCTGAGGGGCTACGGACGCCGAGAAGTGTGAACATAACACGGCATGTCTTCTGGACGATACATGTCACTGACAAGACCCGTGTGGTCGACACATACAGAATTCACTATGTTAGGATATTATTAACACTATGTTTACAGAGCACTAAAAGTGAGTCTTTCACATTACTTTATAAAAATAAGAAGAATGTGCCTATCCAGTTTTCAGACATTTTTTAAATAATATATACCTAAGGAAATAAATTTGTTGAGCAATTCGGACAGAGAAATGAAACATCGAAAAGATCCGACGAGTTTAAGTGCATCAATAAATTATTTTCGACCGAAACAAATTGTTAAGAGGAACAAACATTGACTTCTGTATCATGCAACAAACGTAAACAATTTTTATTTTGCACGAAGTCCCACAGTCTGATTGTTACAATTTTTTGAAACAAATTTGATCCATTAACACTAGGTCTAATATTTTTAATTTACAATTATTAAGTTATATTTCAATCATATGCGAGAAAATTGTCCACCATCGTCGTACTATTTACGTACTATTTACAATAATGTGTAATAACTTTGTCCGAGTTGTGCCTTAAAATCGAAAGTAACGGAGACAATTGACACATATTTGTCCAGTAATTGTTCCGTGCAGCATGCAACTGCAACTAAATACACCGGATCCTCTCGAGGATTGCCTGGCGTCGTTCAACATCGTTTGAAGATTGCCTGGTGAAGGATGGACAGAGCATCTTCGGTTGTCAGTTCTTTCACCTCGTCTTTTGTACGTCTTGTTTTCTTTGGTAGTCGAGCGGAGACGCGATATCAATGAAGCGGTTCTCGACCTGCATTGTAATGCTGGTTTTTCTATTTTGGTGCATCCTGTTCTGCTACCGGAGTGAGTCAGTTGGTTGAGATTTGCCTCCGGCTGCGGGGCATTTCGTTGCCGAGGTGAGACTGCTGATTATTCCAGCAAATAAAATTTGTTTAGTTGATTACAGCGAACGGGAGTTAAATGAAAATATAATCTTCCCCTTAACGATTTCATAAAACCATATATGAAAGGGAAGGTACGTTTTCAATATCTAATAATATATAAAATCAAGGGCGTACACGGGGAAAATAATTCCTTTTGGGTCTTTTTGGACCCAGCACTTGACCCAAGCCGGATCAAAAAGACGCACAAAAGACAAGACAATGCTTCTGTATGAACAAGTTTAAAAAATTCATGAAACAGAAAAATTCACTTCCGGGTCGAAGCTTAACCCCTTGCCCTACAATATCGAGTCAGACTCGTGATAAAGATTTTGAACAGAGTCTAATAAATATGTATATTATTAATTCCCTTTAAAGCGAAATAAAATTCTATTTCGTTGTAGTTGATATATATCTGATATATATGAAGAATTTCTAATCGTTATAATCAGAAAATAAATAGTAGTGCAAGGGGTTAATCAGAGCGATCCAAGATAAATTATTCCGGTACTCAAATTAGGATGAATAAATTTACTTGAGGGAGGATGTAGTAGAATGGTACATAAAATGGTACTTCGAAAACAGCAGTTTCCGGAGCCCAATTTCGATCGGGCATACCCCCGGTAGATCGGCCATCCGAGGCTAATTTACGTAACAACGGCGATCATTTTTTCTTTCGGCGGGACGTCCATCGGATACGCGAGCGGAGAGGTCGCTGACGGAAATCATTAGCTGGAAGCTGGGCTCGGTAATAGCGGCGCTCTCGGGACGCGAAGACGTTTCCTCATTGCTGCCGGGTATACCGTTGTTCGATAAGCGCAATGTGGAACGCGTGCGTGCGTAATTGGAAAATTGACGCGCGATCAAAACGCTTAACGGTGTTCACGCGCTCCCCGAACGATTAATAACGGTAAAATCGGCCGGACGCCGATTTTGTCTTTGTCGCCGGGGCGGCGGTGACTCTGCACTGCTAACCAACATATCCGAACACTGGACCAAGTACAGTCGAAAACTGTTTTTGTGCGGTCCTTTTCTATGCGATTTTTTTTTGTGCACGTTTTGTTTTGTACGATTTCTATTTATGCGGTATATGATTGCCAACGGTGTTGGCATTATAACACCCTTGTAATGGGGATCCCCTGCAGGAATCCAGCTTTGTAACAAAATGAAAAAGCATTTTCTTAAAATTCATAACAATTCCGGGAAGTGTTTGAAATTCCAAAAAGACCTTCGATCGTGTATACCTGGCTATCGTGGCGTTTACAAGCAGCTTATCAAACGACCGTCGTCGCAAAAACGTATCACCGACTTTATGGTAACAAAAAATAAATCAACTTTAATACAGTCCGCTACAATACTATAAGACATCGCTTAAAACGAAATAATTATGTATTGTATGAAAACATTTCATCGTCTCTCATGCAGAGAGTGTTATTATTTACTTCTCGGGACGTCGTTCCATGCACTGTTTTTGTTAGAATTTCTGTGAACTTGAAGGCTACACAAGCCTGACCTCTTGTTAACCGCAACAAATCTATAAGACAGTTGCTCGCGAACAGTGAAAGCGAAAAGATCGTAAATAAAATATTCTTCTAAAGTATCAGTAATTGAAGTGAACAATTTAAGTAAAAGCTGAAAAATATTCATCAACTTGCAACATTTGTGTTTATACAAAATGCCACGAGGAACAAAATTAAATGAAACAGAGATTAAAATTATCAATAATTTGTGAAATTAAAATCATTCAGTGGCAAAAATTTCTGAAATTCTTGGAAGTAGCCGTTGTGTAGTTTATAATTATTTAAAAAACAGTGAAAACTATGGTGAAAAGAATCCAGGAGGCCTCCAAAGTTGACAACCGCACAAGACAGACGGAAAATGTTACGACATGCGTGTTAATTGTTTACAAAAACATTACCTGCCTTATAGTTTCGTCGCAGTTAATAAAAGGTAAGTTGGCGTTACACTTCGTCTCTAGAGGTAACTAATAACACTCTGTGTGAAAGACGATGAAGTTCTTTCATGCAACACATAATAATTTCGTTTTAAGTGATGTCTTATAGTATTGTCGCGGACTGTGTCTTCAAGTGATCAAAGCGATTTTGAACCAGTCCATCGCAAGAAGGTCCTGTAAACCAAGTGTGTTGACATACATGAAAAATATCAATTTTTACATTAAAAATATATAATAATAGCAAATATGTGTTATGTCTCTCGCGCTTCGTGGCCCCTCACAGGGTATACTCCGCGGCAGTGGGGATAATTCCAGCGACGTTTAGCGTCGAGTCCTCGGCGACATATACAGAGAAATCGCCGTATATTCGCTTCTATTTTCAGAAAGTAATTTCATAATTAGCGTTAGAAGTGAAAGTACGCTTTCGGCAAGGATGTCGGCAATTCTCGCTACCGTGGGACCCCAAGAGGGCTTGGCGAAACGCGTCGCGGAAATTTGCATCGACCGAACGGCGTTATTAGCGATCGGGCAAATAAGATGGCCGCGGATGATGTATGACCGACGCCGCGTGAGTTATTAACTGTGTATACAAATACGCTTTTATTATTAATGACCGGGGCTCGCGATCTTTTAAGGCATAGGAGGCCGTGTAGCGCTCCGATGCGCGAAAACCACGTCGGAACCCGAAGATCCTTATAGCTTCGATATAAATTGCATCTTCGATGCGCTCCAGCATCATTGATGAATTCCTCGACTTTTCCCGCGGACGCGCGCGCCACCGTTATAAATCAAGTCTTGATTAATTAAGCATCGACCGGCGATCGGGTTAATCCGGAAAATCACGTGGTGCCACAGTGATTCATAGGCGTGCATGATTACAGGCCAGCGGAATGAATGTTCCAGCTTCATTCTTAGATTTACATTTACGCTGCATGCATTACCGACAACCGCCTTAGGGACTCTCTAGCTGTACCTTACTTTCCGAGTGTTTGCACTTTAATATGCCGCCGCGAACGCGACGTTGCTAACTAACCAACGGTTGTCGGCGTCGCGTAGGCGTCGGTTGACATTGGTAGTTGGATTGTTTGATTTCTTTTTCTTTTCTTTTTTTAGAAACATCAGTCTCAGTCGTGGGAAGTGGCGAGGCTGCGATATTTCAGATTTCACTTCGTGTATTATTTTTTATTTATTGCAGAAGGGGTCCATTTTAGTGTTAAAACATTTTTGATTTTAGTTTTTGTAATATATCTCCATAACTAGCTTCGATAGCTTATGTAGAACAGCTGCACTTCTATTGAAAATAAAGTTGACATCCTCTGTGTCATAAAATTACAATAACCGAAATATTTAATACGAAGAAATAGACATAAAATATATATATTAAAATATTTCAATATTCAATATTAAGTTTGACAGCTCTTAGCTTTGATGACCTGAGTCACCTGCGGCGAGGCATACTAAATATTTCTCTGTATATGTCGCCGAGGCCTGGATGATAAACGTCGTGGAATAGAGAGATATATCACGAAGAATGAGAAATATTATAGATATCTACTATTATTATATATTTTTAATATAAAAATCAATATTTTTTTATGTATGTTAACATTAGGTTCACGGGACCGGTCAAAATGACGGGTTCTAGCTTCATTCACAATTATCGGAATTGTAAGGGTGCACGAATGAGAAATTGCAGTGACTTCTCTATATATGTCGCCAAGGCCTGGACGATAAGTGTCGCGGAATTATCCCCACTGCCGGTATACCTCGTGAGGGGTCGCAAAGCTCGGATCAATACACGTCGCTGGCAGGACCCGTGTTGATGACATATATCGAGAATTTACTGTATTCTAACATAAAAATTTACAGCTTCTTTTTCCCACCAATTTTCGTATGCGGATTCATTGGAGCCTTCCGGTGTTTTAGGTTGTTTAAATCGACAAAAATAAATGCAAAACGGGACTGTAGAAAATCGGAGGCTGGTTTTACAAATTTGCCGGTGTATTTAACGACACCCAGTAGATCTCGGTACGGTAGTTGGTCCCATCGGATCGGCGCGCGGCGCGCAGCCGTGTCTCGCGCAAATAAAAACACACAATCGATCCATCAAGAAAATAACAGACGGAATCGGCTACTCGGAACCGGTCGTAAAGCGGGCGCATTTATTTTTCCTGGCGCTATCGCCGGCTAGAAAACGACTATACGAAAGGGAACGGCCCTGACCTAGCTCAAGCCCGGCGTTGGTCGGTCACGGTACAAGGCGGTGTGCGGCGGCAGCTTGTTCCCCCCCGTCCCCGGGCTTCTAATTTCAAGCGGGTCACATCCTTAGCTGGAAATAGCACGTGTAAAGACTTTTGAAAAGGGAGAAGAGAGCGCGACAATAATTAGGGGCAAGTGCGGCTCGGCCCCGGTCCCTCGCGAACGGTTTTCACGGTTTTGGCACGCACCGCGGGCCCCACCGGATGTCGCAGCCACTACGATGGGACATCGTGCTGTATTTATTGTAACGGGCTGCGCGATGCGAGGATGCACCGCGACGACGACGTGCACGCGCGCATCGTTCATCATGAACATCGATGCGTCGCATCCTTGCTTTCCGAAATTAACATCTCGCTACATTGTGTCGCGGTCGCTTCTGTTCGCGATGCGAACCACGACTCTCGCGTGGGCTGCCGGTGCTTTGGTCACACCGAATTTAAGCCCAACCCACAGGGAACCATCTCCCGAATCATGCTCGACGCGAAACGGTTGCCCTCGTGTGGGTGCACCGTCTCACGCGTCGGTGACAAACGCGCAGCAAAATCGACGAAATTTTCGTTGACAAGCGATCCGATTTTTAACACGGATAAAATATTTTTTATTTATTTTTTAGACTCTTCTTCGTCGTTCACAATTTTCTAGAAAAAGAAGAACGTTTATATTTATGCCTGTATACTTTCCGTATGTCCTCAACGTCGAAATAGAATTTGTTTTTGGTAGAAAATTAACACTGAACCTACCGAGCCTTAAAAGTAACTAGTACATGTTGCCTTATAAAAATTACAAGATTGATTTTATTTAAACTTTGTGCAGCTTGTACTGTCATACAGTGAGTTCTCGATATATGTCAACAATACGGGTCCTGCCAGCGTCATGTATCGTCCAGGAGACATACCCTAGTCGTGTTTATGTTTACACTCGACGTCCGGTAGTGTGGACAATCCCGCGACGTTTATTATCTAGGCCTCGGCGACATTTACAGAGAGATTACTGTACAGCTTTACTACAGATACCTATACAATCATTTCTCATGAAATCATTTTTATTATTACAATAATTATAGAATAAAAAATCTGGAACTGGTCATTTTGACCGATGGCAGGGGCAGTGTTAAGACATATTTTTTAGATTGTATTTGAAATCCTTATGAAGAGTCAGAGTATGTTCCAGTGCAAGTTAGTAGAGTGCAACAACGCGATCGTGCAACGGTCGCTGTCAGCACTGTTCAGAAGTGGTTCATGTGGGTTAGACTTAAGGGAAAGTCGGTTCAGTTCGACGGAATGCGAGGGTGCTCTCTCTGCGGAATCTGTAAATCAACGAGCAAACGCATTAGCTCCGTTTTCACCGTGACAAAGTCGTTTCGTTATTGCAAGGCTCTTTCATTTTTAAGGCTGGACGTTTAATGCGAGTATTCTTGTACACTGCTCGCACCCTCGCTTTTGATCTCGCCACTTTCCTGGCGAGGCTCTGTGCACGGTTTATGGTGTGATTATATTGTACTCGGTGAACATGATTTGTCGGGATTACGCACCTTCAGTTATTTAAAGGAACACGCTACGTTCACGGAGTACTAAAAATGACCATTTTACATTTCTTCGCAAAAATAACAAAAGCGAATCTATTCAAATCGTTAGTAGTTCAAGTTGTTACTTAATAATATACACCCCAAGAAATGAATTTTTTGAATAATTCTTCACGGATGTAAATTAATAATACTAGAACCTGTCATTTTGACTTGTGCAAGTAAGTCTAGTGTGAAGGAAGTTAATGAAGTTGCATATTTCTAATTATCTTGTCAATATTGGCATATACTGACGCGAAAAACTTCACAAAATAAAAATTACTTTATAAAAATAACAAAAATATGCTTCCCAAATTTTTAGCCATTTTTTTTTTTAAACTCAAAGAAATAAATTTGTCGAATAATTCCTGATGGGAGTATCTCTAGAATCTTAATAGCCGTAAATTAAAAATATTAGAACCCGTCGTTTTGACAGATCCGTTAAACCTATTGTTAAATAATTTGAAAATGCTATGGTATTAGTCGTAGTGTTTTTTATTTTGCATACAAACCCGCAGTCTTATCGCGAAGGACACCACAATTTCGCACGGCTAAAAGATCGCAACCTGACCGAAAAATAGTTTAAGAAAAATAAAAAAAAAAGTCCAAAATTGGTGGATATCGATCATGCAGTACGCGTCCGAGCATACGGCAGGCAGCATGAGGGATCCGGAGCCCAGGGAATCGTTTATGCGACCGCGGCGAGACACGCGTCGGCGAAGGGTTAATTTGTACAAGGTAAATGGCGGTGGTTATGGACGGCGCGCGATTCATCAAGTTTTCATAGTGCATCGCAGCGCGTTACTTTGTCAGTAACGCACAAAAGAGCGTTCGGAGCGGTAGCGAGAGCCAATCAGCCGTCTCTTTCGACGTTTCTGCACCGTGGATCGCCGGTATAACGGAGCAGGAAAAATGACGGGCCTACGGTTAAGGGCAGGCACGGGGGAACGCATCGCGCGGTGTTCCTCGCGCGAAATATAAATCGAGGATGTCATAATTTAATGGAACATCGTTGTAGGACCGCTTGATGGATGGCTACCACGAACCCAAGGTAACCAGTTCTAAACGGCGTTCGACACCGACACGGGACGCCTACCTATACCTACACGCGGGCCCGGAGTATATTTCAGACAATAATAATTTAGACACGTGTGGACCATACGCGCCGGTGGATAGTACGCTTGTACCAGGATGGATAGACGCGGCGGGGATTCGAGCCTACGTCGCGGCTACCGTTCAACTCGCGCTTCGGTTCGGTTATGCTTCGGGCTTAATGCTCGACTTGCGAATCCCCTCGGCATAAATGACGGTTCGTTTTCGATCAACACGGCAGAAAAGGAATCCTCTCGGACGCTTCCGCCTCGAGGTATTACTGACCGCGACGATAAATATCGCAGTTCGATTTAACTTCATGCCATAGTGCGTCTGCACGCCGGAGACTCTGTTTAACGACAGTGTTTTCGATAGTTTCACGAAAATTAGTATGTTTTTTTTTATTCATGCGTCACCTACGAATTATTTCCGGAATTATTTCTAAGGATTAATCGTATTGAAGTCAAGGAGACACCATTTGATTTAAGCTGATGTCAATGTATTATGTTTACACTCCTAGTTCTAGTCCGAGGACCCGTATTATAGGCTACCGAGCCTCCCCAGTAGTGGGGATAGTTCTGTGACTTTTATCAGCCAGATATTTGCGACATATATCATTATAATCGCTAAGTCTCGTTAGTCCCTATCATAATAATTTCATATATTATCTCGCGCAGACACAATTTCCCGCGCGGGTCATAAAAGACCCGGCATGATTAAAGTGTAATTGGAAAGTTGAAAAACCGTCCTCGGGGGACACGCATCGTAGCGCGCATGGATGCTCAGAGAGATCTTTGTTTCAGCGAATCGGAGAGACGTCATAGAATCGATCCCTAATTAAGTTCGCAATTAACCCTTAATCATTCGCGATCCGCTTATCGATCGGTCGGATCTCTCGTTGCCGTTGTGGGGGGGGGGGGAACGGCACTCGAGAGACAAACGCGGGCGGACGAGCGCGCGAGCTCATTGCAATTGGTTAATGAATCGCGCAAAGGATAACGATTGCATTGAAAATCAACGAGACGCGGGGCTATTCTTCTTTCGGGGCTTGCTTTATTGCCCGGTGTTTAATGGAGCATCAATTCGTTGGGCGCCGCGCGTAATATCAAACCGCGTATACTGCGTCGTTAACCGTTCCCCGCGTTAACCGGTGGAAACCGGCAATTAATACGCCGTTGCCGCATATTGTTACCGAATCTCGTAAATCTCGCCTAACTACCGCATAAATTCCTCGGTCATTTACATAAATAAGCCCGATTATTTACTAGTTAGATTAGCGGCCGCGATCGGACGCCCGCCGGGTCCAACCATAACAAATGTTAATCATCCCGGTAAATTGGGCGGCACTTAAACTGGAACAGCCTCGAGAACTTGATCTCAAAAACGTAAGAACAATTTTTTAAAAATTTCTTCGTAAAGTTACCGATCCTTAATATGTCAAAAATTCTTCTATGAACTGTTTTCTGATACAATGTTTCCGTGAGACTTTTAAAGTGTAAAGAATTTGTTGTAATAACAATTTTACGGAGTATAATTCTTGAACAATCGTAACTACAATAAATTACAGTGGGTTCTCGTGCTGATTCGCGTCATAATTAATTCTACTTACTACGAATCCACAGCGGATGTGTGTGTGTTCGTCGAAGATGGTACCAATGATGGACACTTACCTGAAACAAAATAAAAAGAATTTTGATTGAGAATGTTGTCCGAGATTGTTAGCAATATTATGGATAGAATGTGGGATTTTAGCGGAGAATAGTTCGGGCAGGGTTCGATTTAAATTATAGCAACTCGGTTCCATAGATTGCTACCATAATCCCGGCTAGAACCAAACTTATTTTTGACATAAACGCGCAGACTATCTGTCGCGGCAGCGCTCCTTGGAAAAGGATCAAACCGACTATTACGTCCGGGTTCGTCGACTGCCAGCACCGTCGAAGATAATCCTTCTCTAATCTCTCGCGAAACCGAAAGTTTTGATGATTTCATCAGAACTTCAGGATCCCCTGAGTATCCCTCGTATCTCCGTTGAGAACTGAATGTTCGTCATTACTCGTGTCGGTCACTGTTTAACGACAGACATTTATAACACCGATATAATGTATTCCTACGGAAATCCAAACATTTAAATTAAATGTATGATACAGGAGTAGTCCTCCAACTTTCTTGAATTTTACGGATTCTAATCGAATTTGGTACAATGAATATATTAACCCTTTGCTCTCGAAGCTATTTTAACACCAAAACGAAACATTTCTTATGACCTAGAATATTTCCCTTGTATATATATGTTTTTATGGTAAACAACAAACATTCAAAAAATACCACTCAGTATTGCATGTTTATCAAATTGTTCGCTCGCGTGCGAATCTCTTAGATATACAGTCTTTGGAAGGTGGTTCGTATAATACTGTCTTATAACGCCTAGTTATTTTAATAAGTAAGTAACGCTTAAATGTTATATGGGGTTCGGGTGGGGGAGAAAAAAATAAAATTTTTATTAAAAACCCCCGTGTCAGTCTTTGGTTGTGTTTATCTTAAAATTAACTTAGGTTTAACTTAAAAACTAGGAAAGAAAAGAAGGGAAGAGAAGAAAGAAACGTATTTACAATATTTATATATGTACATTGAAGGGGGGCCTGTAGACGCTTAGGCCTTAATACTTAGTAGTGTAATAAAGTTAGTTGCTAGGCTCGGGGCTGTCGTAGATTTCTAGCTTTGCGGTCATGTAGTTCGCTTATGTGGGCGTCATCTGGTTTGAGCCACCAGTATTTTTTAGTTTATGGTATACATATGAAAATGGTGCAATTTACTCTTTATCTATTACGTACAAACAAATTTAATAATGTAAAAAATATTTTGAATAACGATACAGCAATTTTTAGTGGCGCCTTACAGTCGCCATTCGAGTGCTAAGGGTTAATGTAGAAATTCATTTTAAATCCTGGACAAATAATTCCGTCACCCACATATGGGTGACATGGCAGTCAACCTGTTAAATAATGCCCGTTTCTACCTTTTCCTATAATTGTCGCACCGAAAAACGCGGCTGATACAAACCAGAATGCAAAGGGCTTTAAAATCCTTTAGGTCTTTATCGTCGCCGCGTTCGATCTTGAAGGGTCCTCTTACCGAACTAGCCCCGTGTACGGGGACGTTGTTGGCTTGCGCGATGTTGCCGAAGAGGCCCGCGGGCGTTAATGAGCAGATGCCGACGACCGCGGCATTACGCATACATTAGGAAACGGCGATCACGGTAGCGGTCGATCGGATCAGGCCCGTCTGTAGAAGAGGATCGGATCGGGCCCGGGTAGAAGAGGATCGGATCGGGCCGACGCGGGTAGAGGAGGCTCCCGCGGGCCCGTCCCGATGGTAGCGCCGCCACTGTCACCCGATGGAGACGCGATCGGGCCCGTTGGCCGGCCGCGGGCCTATATAGAGAGGTGGCCGGATGAGAGTGCCTACTGGCATCCCGTGGGCATCCCGCAGAAGCAGCGGGAGCAGCAATAGCGGCGGCACCAGCCGCCGGGAATGGGAATGAGAAGCTCAAGCGGCGCTTTCAATTATTCCCTTCGAACAATCCCGCCGCTTGTTTCCTTCGGCGATTACATCTCCGAGTATTTATTCGCTGCCTTCCATTCCCGCCGTCCCACACCTCTTTTCCTCTTCCATCGTTCCCCTCGCTATCTATCCGCTCTCACCCCCTTTCTGCTACTGCCGCGCGGGGCTCTGATCCTCTTCTTCTTCTTCTTCTTCTTCTCTGGTCTGCCGTTGCTGCTGGCTGGCTGCCTGGTTGCCTGACTGGCTGCCTGACTGCCTACTCGTTCGTTCAGGAGTCACTGATCCTTCTGCCAGCGGCCCACGGAACACTGGCTCGCTTGCAATCTATCTAATCGGTTCCGAGAGACTCTAGGAACCGACAGAGACCGCCTCTGTTCAAGACACGATGGACTGCTTTGCATCGGACCAAGACGTTATTGGCGGGCCCCGGCAACTTATTGCTTCCTTTCTAATTGTTTGCTAGCCGAGTACATGATTCCACCCAGGGCCCGGCTTTGTTCCGCTTGAATTATGGATTTTCCGAGAGATCCCTGCCGCTACCTCCGATCGACGCGTCCCGCAGTTTTTACCTCCGCGATCACGTCTTTTAGACTTCTGCTTTGACCGGCTCAAAAATGGCGGAGAGGTTCAACGCTTTTCTTTCGAGGTTGTATTTGCCTCTTGCCCGCAACCTCTGCTACCATTTGAGGCGTTAACGTTCGATAAGCAAGCATTAAATCGGGGGAATTATTAATCAATGAATAATCTTCAAAGTGGGAAATTGTTAGAGGAATTTTAGTAAATGGACACTAGTAAAAGCATTTAAAGACTTTGGAAATACCGTTGTAGTAGGTACAATACCCTAGGATTGTTAAAAACAGAAGTACAGTGTTTACTCGATATATGTCCAAAAACTCGGGTCTAGTCATTGACAAATATCGGCCAGGAGATACTATTTTTACCCATATTAAAATGAATTTTTACGTTAATATATTCATTGTACCAAATTTGATTAGGATCTGTAAAATGCAAGAAAGTTGGAGAACTACTCAATATCATACATTTAATTTTTTTCAATTTCTATTTTATTAAATAACTTACTTTGATTTCGTGGAATTTTTTATCTTTCTTGTTTGGCGATCAAAGTGTTAATACAAACAATTTTTATTCTCGATATACGATTGAAAACGATTGGAAAAGCCTAACCCCTTTGCATATACCTGATACACTAAAAGATCTAGAGAACTTCGTCCCTGGACACGTAGCAGCCCCTCCGCTAATCTCATAGTTTGAAATTTCGAAACAGATTTTCCCCGTATCATTAATTGACAAAATTCGACGGGGAGTGCCGTTGGAAGGGCTCCGAAGTTCCCGTGGTCCTTTTGGCCTTTTCAAGCAGGGCCGTGCGCACGTGCGCCGGACGTCGTTATTAAAACATTAGGCGCCGCGGATAAATGGCCGCAATAATCCCCGGGTTCGGTGTCTGTTTTTTCCCCGGGATACTCTCGCGATTCGATTGTAGAGTAAAAATTGACGGAAAAACTGCTGGATCCCTCCGGGCGGCGGCCATAAATGATTGCTCTTCTTTCTTGGGCTGCGTTGATACTCCACGGGCCGATAAATACGGGTCCGCCGTAGGGCGGAGGCGAGACTCGGCCACGAATTATAGGCGTTTTAAAAATATTGTTCCATCACTTATTCAACGGTGCCGGCTAAGGTATCGCTTTCCAATAGTATCCTTCGATCACAATTTCCCACCGTCTGTATTATTGAAGCCTGCCCCCAAAGCTCGGATAGGATAGACGCTTCGGGGTGGCTCGTCTATTTAGCCCCGGGGTTGCTCTCTCGAGTGGATAAACGGATGAAATATGACTATTGAGAGTTCGATGCCATTTCTATCATCCTCGATTGTGTCCCCTCTCTGAATGCAGTCTCTCGTCCCAAGAATGCCCATCGTTGCCATTCCCTTATACCTTGTCCAAACCTCGATCATAATTGCGTACGAACAAAGCATTTTTTTTTTTTTTTTCGTGATATTGTCTTCTGAAAGGGCAGGAAGTCTTCGGTCTTTGAAATCTTCTGGGCAATGGTAGCTGTCAATTGAATCTCAATTTGAACCTCGTTGATCCGGTATTGTTTTAATTTCAGTGGAGCTTTTGCGTCTTATTAATACAATTGTACGATTTGACAGGAAGATAAATATTATAGTTGAACTACAGCAGGATCTCGATTACTAAGAGGTCAACCGAAGCGATCCATAAACAACACTATTTATTGTAGAACTCGCTTAAAAAGATTTTACACTGAAAAAGCAATTTTCAAATAAAACTGCCACGTGCTGCTAGTTACATCCAGCTCAATCTTTCAGCATACAATATTCAAACAATACACAACACAATGTGCGTGTTATAAAGGAACTAAATTTTATAAGCAAGTAAAATTGTTAGTTTTCCCATTTTTCAACCATTTAAGAGCCAAGGATAGTCACGTGAAACCATTTTTCTGCTATTTTCGTCGGTAACGTGGTCACTCTACCTTATCGCGAATATACGGAATCTTGGTTTTTAACCCTTTGCACTCGAACGACGACTGTAAGGCGTCACTAAAACTTGGTGTAATATTATTCATAATATTTTTTGCATTATTAATTTTGTTTGTATCCAATAAATTACTAATCACTTCCGTATTGTACGAGTAAATTGCATCATTGTCTTATGTATAACATGAAAAAAATATATAGAAGGGAAATATTTTAGGTTATAGAAGAAATGTTTCGTTTTGGAATTAAAATAGCTTCGAGTGCAAAGGGTTAAATTTTGAAATTTCTCATGACAGAAGCTGTTGTCAATCAAGTTGCAATTAAAACTGTTCCGAAAAGTGTTTGTTTCCATGATGACCCCAGGTCACCTTGACTTTTTCAAATAACAGATATTTTTGATTCTACAGTGTTCTGGCTGACGTCAAAGCTAGTTTAATGATTAGACTGCGAATCCTTATACTTCCCTCCATCCTCGGCTATCGCCACCACCAAAATCCATCACCGCTATCATCGCAACCATACAATGTCCGGCACGGACGTGTCAGCACGCAGAAGAAGTATGCGTTTCGCGAGTCGATGTAAGAAGCAAGATTCGCAATCGAAGTGAGACGCATGGCGAGCCGGGCAAGTTGGCAGTATTATACGGAAGGAGATACTACCGGGAGTCCGCTATCGTGGGCAATAAATTGCTCTGTTCTTTTTTCTCATCCCTCGGGCTACTTTTTGCCCCCGTTGTTGTAACGTCGTCGTCAGCGCGCGCTCGCTCGCGTACCGTACATACATACGCACACTCGTTCACCGGGACTCGCATAAGATCCCGGCGTACACCCATGGGCGACGTGTCCAGCAACGGGCTGCTCGTCCGGCCTAAGAAGATACAACGGGAAGCACAATAAACGCCGATGACTCGCGGCGAGTATGCGCGCGTACGCAAGAAGTGCGTCCTGCTTTCACGACAATCCAATGCGGGCACGAGAAAGTAGTCGGTCCATCCGCCTTTATACATACCAATGGAATAGAAAGCTGAGATAAGTTTTATAGTCGATCGGAACCGTGAAACCGACAGCCGAGCTTTTAACCGGCCCGGCCCGATGCGTCAGGAGATGCGCGTGTCGTTCCCATGCACCCACGCGTTGTCTCTAACCCGCCGTGTCGTTGTCCGACATCTTTTTGTCAATCGAAGAAAATACTCTTGTATCTTATCGACTGCCGAACAAATTTGTCAGCTCCAAAATATCCCACGAGATCAAAGCAGTTTAGTCGTTGAAGCTACACGCAGATAATTATGTATTATTATAATGAAGTTGAATTTTAATGGTGGAGGGAAAATTGTGTCTGGGGATGTTTATGCAGTTTTCAATTTTTGTCGGATAATTTTAGGAAAGTGGAAACAAATACAGTTTTCAGTAGTAGCGATTTTTATAAATCTGTGGAATTTTATATTAAAGCATTTTTTGAAAATGTTCAGAAGCCAGAAATGCATAACGATCCGCAGTCTACTTGTGACAAACTTTGGCTGCCTATGTGTTGCACAAAGTGAATCAATGCATCCTGACTGCATCCATTCAATGGGTATTTTAGAATGCTATGCAATTTTTTCGAAACGTTTCTTAATAGAATTTACAGGTTACGAGTTATTTTAGTTATTATTTTTTTGTCTCACCCTGTGTGTAATATTGTCGTGAGATTATATGTACTCTGTGAGATGACACACAGTTGTGCGTAGAATAAATTAGCAATTTCTTTCTATTTAGATTAGAAATCAAGGATTGAAGATTAGCATTTCTATCTTGTGAATGTTAGAATATTGTCTTTTGTGCTTAACATTATTATTGGTCTTACATCAGCATAGAGTATTGTTAAACACTCACCGAACCTGCAACTTTCGAATCTTTTCTTTTTGATCCTTGATCCATACCCTCCCTAAAAACTGATATCTGAAGGACACTTTTAGAAATCCGCTGTCACTGAGACCGTAATTTTTAATGTTTTGTTTAACGTCTTTTTGTTGTGCTAGAAAGCCGTGTCATTATAAGTAATCTCTCGCGTTCAATACCGCCTTTCAGCAGCTTATCTTTCTTCTTAATTCGATCAATAATTTTTTTACACTATCCTATTCACAGTAAACTGTATTATATTTATATTGCTCGTGGCACAATAATTCTTACATAGATTCTGTTCAGGTATTTGTTAGGATTGTACCGGTCTTAGAATAGGAGAGACCAGGACCAGTTTTCTAATGAGGTTAGTTGACTGTTGACTAATACTGCAAGTAAAACCACCATTTCTGTAACACTATGGTTCATACAGAGAGTTACTAATTGCTCTGAAAAATAGCTGGAGTCGGTCAGGTGTCCAAATTTCGCGTCCCGAAATTTTATTTAGCACCTGGTCGAAATGAAATCAATTTTCCGATCCGAAAGAATTAATATCGTATTATTAATACGATTGAAACTGAATACTAAATTGATGTAGTAGAAATATAAATATAAACGGAAATATAGAGCCTCTTTAAACAATTTTTTGATCGCATTGAACGAGGTTAAAGCGAGGTCTGTGTATTCACTGCCACATAAAATACATATAGCACACATCATTCTTAAACAAGTCTTTTTCCATACTAGTTTGTGGCAAAAATGTATAGGGCAAATACAAAATTGAAAGGACAGAAATTTAAAACAGTAGAAATATTAAAAGGCTTTCGGTTTGATATATTATTTCTGACATATTAAAATTATTAATGAAAGATGTACATACGTTTCTGTTTAGTCTCTATATATTGCAATTGATGCATAAACTTTTTATTTTGCGCAAAGATTGGCAGTCTAATCGTTGGCTACCCAAGTAACAACCTTTACAGCAAACTTTTACAACAACTCCTAAATGTCGGAGGCATAGTGTGTCATTTGGAAAGGTACCTCGTCGATAAACAACGTCCCCGAGAATCCCGAGGCCTGTTTCCCGGGGAACACTTCGAACTTATCGGTACACGGTAGATTTTTAATCCGGCGACGAGCGGAATAGGCGTGAAAGAGGTTGTTAGAGGCGTATCGGACACAGGACGGCTCCGATCGAAGACACCGGGAACGCGTCCGCCTGTATCTAGGTCGTTGAGATTACTCCTCTCCGCGAGTGTATTTGACAATTGAGGAAAGTGGCAAGGAAACGTAAACATGCTGATTTATCTTAGTCTTCGATACCGGGAAGAGAAAGAACTAAAATCGTCGAGAGGAGTGCTTAGGAGGCGATGTGTTTCTTCTACTTAAAAATTACAACAACCGACAGACTGGCTATTAACGTCAGCCTGATGGACGATAAATCGTTGACTTAAGGATAGTCGACTTTGACTCCCATTGGTGGACGCTTGTTGTTCAATTAGCTTTTTTTTTTTACTGCTGCAATGTTTATTTAATTCGTCCTTAACGAACGTGGATGTTTCTGAGACGGAAACATTTGACAGGAGGATTATAGAAAAATCTATCTAAAAAATAATGTTGCCTCATTCGTTTAAACTGGAACGTAACAGTGTAGGACAAGTGTTTGTTCAATTATTTTTTTTTATAACAGTAACGTTTATTTATTTTATCTTTAAAAGTGTCGGTATTTTTGTGTTATAAATTGAAACATTTTGTGGGAGGATTATAGAAAAATGTATCGAAAAATAATATTGCTTCGTTTGTTCAAACTAGAACAGAGTATCGCAGAATAAGCGTTTTCTTAACACTAGGGGTTTACAGCACTCGTTAAAATAACGGGTTCTACTATTTTTAATTTACGATTACAGTGATTTCTGTATATATGTCGCCAAGGCCTGGAGAATATATCGAGAATTCACTGTACTGACATTGTAAAGATGCACCCAGGATAAAATAGAATACATGTCATAAAAAAAAGGTAAAACATTTGTATAGATGTATTCTTGTTGGTTTTATAAAGAAATGTAAAATAGTCGGTGCTTCGTAAATCTAGTGTTAATAATTGTAATAAATTGGAAACGGTGCAGCGGTGTATTTAAATTCTGCCGAACATTTTTACGTCTTCCACGTCCATTAATTTTGCGCAATAAATGCACAAAATCCGCAGCGTGCAGTAATGACCATTGTCCCGATCTGCGTATGAAAATTACCTCTGAATTACAGGAACGCTAATCCGCGAATCGCAGCGACCTAATGGAAGCCGCAAATGGTCGGCATCACAGCCGCCAGCTTTGACAGTCGGGGGAATTCACGGGGCTTCGAAAACCGCGTCGGTGAATCAAAGTCGTTGTATGAAGACGTTTCGCTGCCCGTTGATAAATTGAAGTTCCGATGATAAGACGCGATTAGCGTCCCAGGCGAAATTCTTTCCCGCAGCCAGGCCGGCGCGGCGGTTGCGCGAATATCGGCGAATAGTCGCACGCTTTCATCGAATCGATGCTGCGCCGCGGCGCTCGCTCGTTTGCATATCTATAGGTAGATAATACGTATTTTCTGACAGAACGTGCTGAATGCTTTCGCGCGCCGGATTGTTGGATCCGTTTCCGGTGATTTCACCGGGCGCTCGCTGATTCAGCCCATCAACGACTTAATTTTTACGCGGCCTGCGCTTCAACGTCTCTCGCTTAGTTTTCTCTCTCTCTCCCTCTCTCCCTCTTTCTCTCTCTCTCTATAAACACGCACACGAATTCATACAAACGAATCATAGAAAGTGGACTTTCGAGTGTGACCGCGCGAGGAAATTCATTCCTGAGCGGTCATTTTCACGCGGAAAAATCTCTCCTCGTCGCCGCCGCGGAAACAAAATGATTGAAGAATGTCTGAACTATACGGGGAAACTAATTAATCCTCGGCGGAGGAGATTAGATCCCGAGATCGTAGACACATGCTGCCTGTGTTTATTAGCCCATTAGTCGGCCATTCTGTGCTTTCTACGGATTCGCAAATGTAACACGTCGGTTAACAATAATTTCATTTCTTTGAACGGTTATTCCTAAGAGCCGAGACTCTTTAGATTCGCGATAAGGTAGAGTGACCACGTTACCGACAGAAATAGGTGAAAAATGGTTTCACGCCCCTCAACTTTTCATGAAAGAGGAAGGTTCAATGTGTAGCGCGCGCTGGTCATCAGCTGACTACGACGAGTAGTATTGAATTATGAGCATTTTGACAATTTCTACATGTTTAAAATGAGAAATTACATTTTTTTTTTAATATTTTCATGTGTAATTTAATTATTTATTTTGTTTGGAAAGCACTTACTCGCTATTTTGTAAATCTTTGACATATTTTCTAAGTAAGACATTTTTTATGCGGTCCATCTACACAGGATAAAAAAATTTTTCTTTAATATATTGTAAGAAATTAATGGTTATAGCTATTTATTAAGTTTCTGAATATTTTTTTTTGCAGTTTCTTTTATGTGGTCCCTATATACCGCACATAAACAGCGGTATTTGACTGTATTTGACAATCGTATTGCACACAAAAATGTCTGCTCGGTTCCTGAACTCAAACCCTTCACTGGTCAACATTATTCCTAGATCCGTATAAAACCATCCGTCAATCACAGCTCTCAACTAATCTAATATTACCAATTACACCTGAAATGGTGCTCTGCCTATTTGACAATCTTATTCCAAACAAAAATGTCTGTTTGACCTTCCAACTCTGGTTTTTCAACTCAAACCCTCCACTAGTAAAAATCATCCGTCAATCACCGCTCTCAACTAATCTAATATTACCAATTACACCTAGCATGGTGCTCTGACTATTCGACAATCTTATTCCAAACAAAAATGTCTGTTTGATCTTCCAACTCTGGTTTTTCAACTCAAACCCTCCACTAGTAAAAATTATCCGTCAATCACCGCTCTCACCTAATCTAATATTACCAATTACACCTAGCATGGTGCTCTGACTATTCGACAATCTTATTCCAAACAAAAATGTCTGTTTGACCTTCCAACTCTGGTTTTTCAACTCAAACTCTCCACTGGTGAATATTATTTCGAGATCCGTATAAAACCATCCGTCAATCACCGGCTCTCAACAACCACCACCCAATCCCTCCCACAAACCGCTCAAACTCAGCCCATTCTCGGACCAACACCTCGAACCAATTCCCCCGAACAGTATCGCTCGTTTCTCTGCCATTAGGATCCTCCGTGTAATTTATGGGTCTGTCTAGGATAATAGAAGGCTCGCGTCGAGCTCGTAGCCGTTCGAAAAAGGAAATGAAAAATTTGACGCATTGTTCCGACGGACTCCGAGAACGCTCGTCCGTCCGAGTGAATGGCGTCGGCCGGGTAGATTGTCTCTGCCGAGACAATCCGGACAGCTCAACAAAGAACACGTGCCCTTCGAATTAAGAGGAACGGCCGGCTAAACGCGTGGTTAGCTTGAGGAATCACGTCGAAACGCCGTTCCCTGCGGGCGCGGCGAGGGGAATTGGCCTAAGATTCGCTAGGCGGACGTAAATTTTCGCGCCCCGCGAAATGGAGATGAAGCCATTGTGTATCGGTCGGCCGTTTTGCCCGGCGTTCTTTGCCGCGTATTCTTAGCCGCTTTGGCCCGAAGAATAACATTGTGCCGGCGCGAGCAGGATAGGGAAGAATGGTCCGCTAACGCGAGAAGAGGAAGAATGGCGGTAGGAGACAAACACATGTTGCACACTCGTCGTTCGGGAAGCTGCTGCTGGCTTCTTTGCCTCTAGACTCCATCAGCTCTCCTCTCTCTTTCTCTCTCTCTCTCTCTCCGTCTTTGGTCTTCTTGCTTCTCTTTTCCACCTCGTCCTGTTCGCCGGTGTTCTCCTTCCTCGTCGCTCTAGCATCGTTTTCTCCTTACGTTTCTCTTCGTACGACTCGGTAACGCAAGACTAACAACACAATGGAAGCAACAGCTGCATGATAGATGGTCCCAACCGGCGGACCGACCGATTCCATCCACCGTCTTCTCTTTCTTCGAACCGAGCCGACTTCTTTCACTACCGCGGGACCGGTCGTTATCGTCACATTTATTCGCGGAAGCAATGAGAAAAGGGACAAGCGTACACGCGCGCTGGAATTCGGCCGCCCCGAGACTCTGTTTGAGATCCCGCGAGAGTAAGAGAGAGAGAGAGCCCAACGCAAGCTGATGGAACGTTTGTTTATCAAGGCGAAAAAAGACCTTCTGGAACACATCTGGGAAAGAACATTCTATGACCGGGATACGCAGAAGATATCTGTCACTGATTGAACGATCTTGTTCCGGACTGACGAACCTAGGATTTGTTTTTTTATTTTTTTTTTTTTGTGGAATGTGGTCCGCGGTTTTGTTCGAACTGGAAGTGTGGCGGAATGATTTTTGCGTTGATCGTTGGATCTGGTTGGATTCTACGTTTTAACACTGCTATGTCAAATAAGAGGAATGTGTCTATGTATCCAAGTCTTCAGCCATTTTGTAAATAACTAAACTATTAGACTTTGTAGGATTTTGGAGGTTAACGTTCCCAGGCTGTCATTTTCTCTTAATTTGCGTAGAAAAACGTCGATACGTGCAAACTTGTACAGTCTGTGTTCGAAACGTTATGGCACCCCTATCGCGTCGCAGCCCATTCCTAACATCCCCACGCGACAGAGAAGGTAAGTATCGCGTGCTGTAATCGCAGCCAAAGAACCAAGGGAGTAATTTACAAATGGTCATTTCTCGGAGGGCCGAAGCCACGCGCTTTGAGGAAACAGAGGGAAGCCGAAGGCAAAGAGGAAGACGGAAACGACAGAGGGAGAGAAACGCGGCTGAAGGAATGGGGGTGGAGAAGAGAGAGAGAGAAGAGAGAAGAGAGGAGAGTGAGAGAGAGAGAGAGAGAGAGAGAGAGGTGAAAGGGAGAACGCGATCTACCGGAGAGCCAAGGGAAGGAAGGAGAGAAAGAGAGCCGAACAGAGAGAAAGATAAGTCTTTGATGTCTAGCGGAGATATGATGATAATCACGATGTAGGCTTCCGCTTGCATGGTACAGCGGAATCCGCGCCTCCGCCTGCCTCCCTGCCATCGGCGAGCGCGCGCGCACGTGCTTTCAGACCAGGTATCTTGTGTTCTCGCAATCAATATAGCGGATGTGCCGAGACGTTGATGTATTCGAGACAGAGCCGGTGGACAGACGAGTCAATTCCAGGGGAATTGACCGGACCAGACCTGGACCCCAGCTTTTCTTCACCGGATTTTATCCTCGAGAGGTGAACGATTCCGATGATATCTTCGGCCCTGATGACTGGGGACACTTGGAAATTTTTTGAGAAATTTATACACCATTGTTTGAAATTATTGGAGCTACCGAAAACCCTCATTTAATCTTTCAAGGGTTCAAGACAAAATTCCATGCTGAGTTATAGTAGTGTAAATTACTAACTGCTAGTTTTTTAATAAGATTTTCAATGAATCTTATTTTCTGTAACAAAAAAAAAAACATACTCATACTTGATTTTAAATGATAGTCTCAAGGGAAATTATTAGGCTATCTTAGTGGGGAACATTTGTAGACCTATACATTTTTAAAAACTGTTAAATGAAATGCTGAATTGTACCTGAAGAAATCCGGGTCAGTGTAGACCCGGGTATCGCTGGTACTTATTAAAGCCACTGGGTACGCGTCTTTACATTTTATTTCGTCTTTCATAATTTTTCATGACGCAACGCTACTTCATATAATCTTTAGGCGTAGTTTAGTGCATGTAAATGTATAAATTAACAAATTGAAATCAAAGGAGAATCGTGAGACAATCGGTCTGCACCTATCGGTATCTTGAAGTGTTGCGCGATTACTATAAAATGTACAGCGTGGGAACCGTATACCGTTTATGTCCCTCATACGAGATTGTTTAAACTTCACTTGACAGTTCCTATTTTTTCTTCTACTTTTATCACGACTTATCACTTGTACCTTATCGTCATCGTGAGAAAACAGTTCCTGCACATACATAAACTGTTGCTAAGATGATACAACACGAAAGCAATATTTCAAGTACAGTGGATTCTCGATATATGTCAACAACGCTATGTCAGCGTCGTGTATCGTCTAGGAGACATTACCGAGACGTGTAACGTTTACACTTCACGGTGTTCGAGGTAGTGGGGATGATTCCGCGACGTTTATCATCCAGGCTTTGGCGACATATATAGAGAAATCGCTGTACTTCCTACAGCAACTGTCCAACTCCACAAATTACTGTCAACTTCAGGGTGGCCAATCGCTTCAAGAAACCCCCGACCTCCTCGAGAAGAAGAAACACCGTTCGCACAATTAGACCACTCACACTACCTCACCAGCTGCACACAGACGTGATCCTAGTGCGTTTAAATTGCCACTCCGGCAGGAATTACAGTAACAGATCGTCGGTACAACATGTTTTCGACGTATCACTCGAGACAATAGCCAGCCCTTAATTACCGGGAGGCATCGAGCTCGGCCTGAGAGAAGAGGACGCAGAGACGAACGGCGACCAGCGGAATCCGAATCAGAAGACAGAAGCAGCATCAGCGGTCCCAAGGCCACGCCACGGCACGGTGGCGGCAAACGAGCGTGCACTGCGACGCGTTACCATTGTCATCCATTTGTTCGTACAAATCCCTGGCTATAATCATTTAATGCTCACATTCATCGCGGCCACGACGACGGCATTGTGCTACCGGCGGTGCATTAGTCTCTCGCACGCATGCACGCCCGCGTTCCCCGGCCCAAGGAGCTTAAGGCATTAGGGTGAGCCTCGTGCGAACGTCGTGATACCAACCTCCCCCCTACCGACTCCCTTTCTTTCTTTCGTCGGACCATTCTTCGCGGGACAAGAACACTTTGACTAGGAGTCATTCTGATCTGACCCCCGTCTTCAATTCCGGGGGGAATCGCGGGGTCACGCGTCTTTGATAAACGCGGACGCAATTGTCTTGGCTGGAGTGCCAAATTTGAGAAACCTGGATGGACATCTGGAGCTGTAGACGCCGCGCCGGCGCACAGTGCGGTGTTCTTATGGGCGGACGGGACAAAAGTCTGTTCTTGACGAATTCTTATAGGAAATTTCGCGCTGATCACGAATATACCATATATTAAGGGTCTCTGAATAGTGGTTAACAGTTTTTCCGCAAAATACCGTTTTTTTTCGAAGTTTTTCGAGTGTTTTTGCGTGAAAAAACGGATAAACTCCATTCAGTGACCCTTAATACATGGTATATTCGTGATCAGTGTAAAATTTCCTATAACACCTCAAAGTATCTTTCTTTCGTTTGGAATCACGCTGTATATTCCAAGTGATGGAAACGGTTCAGTTAAGAAAAAGTGCTCTTCAATGCATCATCTACAAAAATGAGGAAACATGACCAAAAATTAAATTGAATTTTATTCAAAATTGAATTTCAAATAATATTTTATAAACATTATAACAATATGCCTATGTACCAAGTAGGTAGGCCATAGACTATACCTAAGAAGTAGATATTTATAAAATCACTAATTATATATATATATATGAATATATACATAAAGTCACTAATTATGTCTGCAATAAATAAATATAAATAATAAATATTTACTCTTGAAAAATAAAGAAAACATTGCAATGCACCGCATTTATAAATTTATGGAAATAAATTCGTTTTTCTCTCTAACGAAATTAACATATAAAACAAATAATTGTTTTTAACGTATATGGAGAAAGAAAATGGTATGAGTATCATTGATCGCTATCACTGTTAGTATTCATCGCTATTTATAGTCACTAATGTCATGATTTTATTTAAATTTATATTAAATTTTTCTATATATTCCGACACTAATTTTATAACAGAAGAAATTTTGAACTAATTGCTTAAAATTTTGGGGAAAAATATTACTGATCATTTAACTGGATTCGGTATTTTATACGCGTGGTAAAGAAGAGCACAGAGTCGTTCAAAGCAGTTTGAAGCAAGAAATGTTTACATATTTGTGAAGGATGTTTTGACCCGTAATTGAAAAAAGCTTATCTGAAGATATTAACGCCTATAAAACTTACTTCTAACTTAGTGTTTTATTATTGCTATTTTAACGGTTAATGAAACGGGAGAAGTGGATATTCCTCACCTTCTTCGATACCTTCCATATTCAAACTTTAAAGAAAGGACACAAAACAACTTGATTACAGAAAATCAGTAATTGATCTCGCGTGATTTCTCCGATGAGCTGTCTAACGATCTCTCTGCCACTTATGAAAACGTGATTCCTGGCGTTTGTTGTGCTAATTTTAGATTCCCGGCATTTGTTTCATATACTAGAGACATCTCTGAAGGGATTAGTAATGCCAAACAAGGTGTGGAGGATAGTTGCATTTTCGACTTTTGTCCATAAGAACGCCGCACTGTGCGGCGGTCAGGCAATTCGGAGAAACGTGTGAGTGAAGGAGACACGGACCTAGGCGATCAGACAATTTTTATAGAGGCGTGTTTACTTACATTCTTCTGTAATTTTGAAGGATCAGACAATTCTGTAAAAATATAGACTTATGTGGTCAGGCAATTCTGAGGAACAGGTAGGTAAATCTTGACCTAACGTTTCAAGTGGTTGGGCAATTTGAAGAAATGTGTCAGTGAAGTAGATACAGATCTAGGAGGTTAGACAACTTTCAGAGAGGTGTGCCTGCATTGGCTGCTATAGCGTCAGGGGATCAGATAATTTTGAGAGGAACGTTTTTAAATAGGTTTCTGTCATTTTGAAGGGTTTATGGAGAAACATGTGTAACATGTTTAACCTATAATTTTAAAGGGACGGACAATAATGAGAAGAAGCTTTTGAATTGGCCTTAGTACTCTAAGATGGTCGGGCAAATCCGAGGAACATATATGCAAATCTGAATCTATAGCCTCGTATGCTCAGCCATTTTTAGGGGAAGTATGTATGAAGAACCTACAGCCTGAGATGGTCAGACAATTTTAGAAATATTATACGAAGGATTCACAAGTTTGTATGGTCAGACAATTTTAGGAAACATTGTATATAAACGACCTACAATCTAATATAGTCAAACAATGCCAGGGAATATGTGTGTTTTGGATCCACAACTTTGGATGGCTATGCAAGTTTAGAAAAACTGGAAATTTGAGTGTGCAGCTTCTTATAGTCAGACAATTTTGGGAAAAATATCTGCAAGGTCTATCAATTTTGAGAAATACGTGTCTAAATCTAAACCTACAGGCTCAGGTAGTCGGACAATTTCAGGAAGGACGCACGTGGAAAGGTAACTGCACATGTATATTACTGCAGTGAAGCAACCCATTCAACGACCATTGTGTGGGGTAGCTTTATTTCATTCTCATATCACGCCATCTCCACCTCATTTGTAAATGCATCATCTCGTCTTATCTGAACCTCCATCATCCTCATTGTTAAATTTTTATGAAATCAGAAAATCATGCGGTAGCTGAAAGGCTTGCAGATTTTGAATATTTTGTCCCGAATCCGAGGAATTCAATGAAGCATTTAATTAAACGCTATCTTCTGTATCTTTGTGTTATTAATATAGGAAGTAACCAGTAGACTTCCTATCGGCTGAGTTCGTAACAATACTCTATACATTATGTATTGCCTCATTCTAATTGATACCAAATTCCATTTGTTGTTGTCAATTCTTCAAGATCAAGATTCAAAATCGAGCATAAAGATTCTTGTTTGGGATTGATAAGTAAATTATATGTGAAAGATAGCGAGGAATATTGGGACTACAGTGAATTCTCGATATATGTCAACCAGACTGGTCTTGCCAGCGTCATGTATCGTCCAGGAGACATACCCGAGTTATGTTTACACTCCTCGGCGTCCAAGGCCTCTGGAACTTCGTGGCCCCTCACGGTGTTACATACCGTGGTAGTGGGGATAATTCCGCGACGTTTATCATCGATGCCTTGGCGACATATATAGAGAAATCATTGTATTTACCTTAAACGAAGCTTTAAATATTATCTAACACCATTTACAGTGACGGACCATCTCGGAGAGCATTATAGAGGTGATTCCAAATCCAAATTGGACTCCACCTGGCCCGAAATCCTTTTTGATCCTCCCCGACCGATTAATCTCCCCGCGCAGGAAATTCCTCCGCGGCCATTGTGACTTCGCGTGGGCGGATGGCCGGTTGAGAAATGGTACCTGGCCCCGATTTCCTAGCGTTTGCTCGCGAACGGCTCTCTTTCGTTTCTCCTCCCTGTTTGTCCCCCCCCCCTTCCCTTCCCCACCACACCCCTCCCGTCCCTCTCCCGGCAACGTATCTCGAGGACACCTCGAGGCCGGTAATCTCCGAGTTACGTTTTCGTGCGGCGACCACAATGGACACTCTCCGCCTCGTGGTCCCCCCGCGCTTTTAGCGGCAATCTAGCGACTATGTGTGCGCACCGTACACGCAGAGCGCAGCGCAGCTGAATGCCGCACGCACACCGAGCGTGCGAGAGAGCTGCGCCTCTTTGTGGCACGCTCAAAGAGCACAATGTCCATAGTCCCCGGCCGACAATGGCCTCTCCGCAACTGGTTAATATCAAGGTTGTTTGAAGGGTAGAGACCGCGAGCCAGCGGAATCCGCGGTGCCGCGAACTGTCCTCGTCCCGAATCAGGACTCAACTGTTCGGAATCGATCCAGGAACTTTTTCCTGAGTGATCGAGAAGTGCCGAAAGTTTGCCAGAAATGTTGACACTCTAAGCGTTCAAGGTCAAATAGAAGGTACAAATGAATACAATTAGTTCTTGGTCGTTCAAGGTCTAATTTGGTTCCCCTATTTTGTAGCAGAGCCTGTTGCAACGATATTACGTGGCTTTAGGGTTGTTCAAAAGATGAGTAAAGTAATAAATATGATAATAAATATAAAAAAATTATATATTAAGTTTTATATTTTGTATATTTGCTTTTACAAATTACATATTTATATTTGGGAATAAAAGTATATAATATTTTTGCTTGACGCAAAATAATTTTCTGCATCAATTGCGACAGATAGGAGCCAAATAAATGGTTTTATTTTATGAAAATGAAAAGTATAGAGAGTTCATGTTAGGCCTTCCATCGGGACTAATGTAAATTGCTAGTAACTTGAACTAGTTTGTGGAAAAGAAGGATTTAATTATAACACTTGCAACCCATGGCCCCCTCCATTTGTTTTGAAATGGCTGTTGCTCTAAAATCGTTCTCGGAATGATTTTATCTAGTCTTACAGCCACGAGACTCGTTTGAAAAACGTCTGGAGCGTTTACAATGGAGAGTCTGGTAGAACGTATGTACGTTTATTGGTTCTTAGCGCTGTGAGAGGTGATAGTGAAACAAATGATGGTAGCGAACGTGTTAAGCGTTAAAAGTCACCGGCGGTTTCATCGAGGTAAACGAAACAGAACAACTTTCGCTGATTCTTAAGGAGATAAATAAGCGGTTAAATCATTCGAAATACCGAGCAGTCAAAGCAACTGGTTTATATTTTCTTGTATTATCGGAGTACATTTCGGTGGACATTTATTTGTAATATGGGTATGCATAAATCAAATTATTCGATAACTCTCTACAGAAGAAGTTTTATACTTTCGATTTTGTAAAATGGGACATTCGATGCGTCTGATTTATTATGAGAAATGTAGCCCGAAAAATATTAGGCTAATCGTAATGCCCATAGTTCAAAGCAAAAGAGATCTTAGAAAATAAATCATTGATCCGTAATAACTTTCCGGTTTTACAAGTACAGCCTAGAAAAGTGTTACTTTTACTCCCATGTAAGACCGAAGTTTATATAATTAAATTTTATCGGTCTATTAATAGCGTGTTTATGTAAAACAGTCGTATATAATTATAGTAAAGGCCATAATCGTCGAACTTTAATGAACGGGAACGCCAATTAGGCATGAAGATGCTATTAAAAAATAGATAAAATCAAGCAGAATATATTTAATCAGCACGAATACTTCAGTGCACAAAAAAGAAACTTAACATAAAGTTCATCCGTGTAATTGGGCAGCAATAAAAAAGATAGCACGTAGAATCTTTTATGGGCCACTGTAACTCACGATCTAAGTTACCACAAATAGGGCATCGTGAGCGGACTGCCAATGTTTATGCATTTTTCATTTCAGTGCACTTTAAAAGAAGGCAGGCTCAAATGAAATTTATTCTGCAGAAACCACAAAGTTTATACAAAATTCTATTTTCTTCAACAGGAAATTCCTATTTAGGAAATTTTATTTTATTCAGCAAATTTTTTTATTAAATTCAACTAAATTGTGAACCTCTGATATTTAACCCCTAGCATTATCATTTATTTTACAATTACAATGATTAGAATTTTTTTTTTGGTGTTTATAACTGACTAGGAAAATAAAAGGAAATTGACATTTACTTTATACCCACGTATTCTCTAATAGGTAAATATTGATTGCAATAAAATAGAGTTTCACTACAATTTAAAAGGAATTATTAAGTGAATTCTGTTCGGACTCTTCATCACGGGTCTGATTCCACATTATAGTTGAATATAGTTAATTTCTCTGGAACCAGAATGTGTTTCATATTTGAAGTTAACGATGCAAGGTGGTCCACAAATTTACTGGTATAAATCAATAAGAGCTTCATCTAGTATTGCAGACAGGAAATAATTATCCGATCACCCATGTTTCCCTGATTAGTTCGGTTAATCGAGTTTCTACTGTGTCTAATGTCTCGCAGTTGAATGGTATTTCGAGGGGAGAAATAAAATAAAGGGACAACAGTGGTCCAAGGGAAGATGGTTTGCGCGCGCGCGTAACCACGAGGCAACGGGGCGAAAAAGGGACGCATAGCGAGCGAGAGAGGATTAATTAAAAAGCATATGGTTCCCTTAAAAATATAAGGTGGGCGGTCCTTTGCGCAATTTGCAAACAAGGCCGCGTATCGGCGGCCGGTTCAAAGGGGAAAAGGAACGTGGATGGATGGCAGAAGAAGATGAAGCGAGAGAGAGAGAGAGAGAGGGAGAGAGAGAGAGGGAAACCGGAGAAAGAAGGGAGAAAGGAAGGGACAGCCCGTGCAAGCGGAAAGGGAGATTTTGTTCTCAGGGGAGTAGTCAAAGTAACGTCGCCCTTGTCACGACGACACGGGCATCAAACAAACTGATGCTCTCCGACGTCGACCGACGTGTATTATAGTGCGCCCGGGCAGCGTCACCGTCGATTGCGATCGAGGGATTAGGGTGGCGAAACAAACAGGGCAATAGTGTTCGATCGTAGCTAAGATAGGCGATCAATTGCGGATACGAAGTCCTGGGACTAATTGCCGGATCATTACACATTGTGTTCTCTTACCGTCATTCGACTATTGCACATCTATACATTCTAGTTATCTGAGATTCGATCGTTGCAATTATTGCATCCTTGCTCGGCAGTCGCTGGATTTATTTGTTACCATAGAACGTTAGCTCAATTTCTATTTGTCATAGTGAGTCAGAGTTTTTACTTAATATTCCTGTTATTTTTGTTCAATTATCGAAGCGAAATGTTTATTGGCGATTAGGAGACAAAATAAAAATTTTCTATCTAAATTGAAACAATCCGGAGTGACAGAGAAATTGATTTTCTTTCGAAATATGTTTAATAGGTTGAGAATAATATATTTTTAAATTCTTCTAATGTTTTCACTGTTTTAATTCACACTTAGTCATTTTTGTCAAGTTGTACATCTATAGTTTCGAGCTATACTAACCTTGACTGCTGCACCCTTATTCAGGGAATAAGATCGTAGTGCGGGGGATTAACTACAATTGTTTGGACCTAGGACCACCATCTTGTGCCAGAAAACGCGAATGAAAAATTTGCCACTGAACCGAATAAATATCCTAACACTTGCAGACAAAGCTGCAAGCATTTCCAAGCATCTGCTTCGCTGCATAAATGAACAACCTAACGCAATGAACGAAAAGAATCTATGAAAGAGGGTGGTCGGAGCGTGACCGAAGCAGAGCGCATTAAATGGAAGGCCGCCGTAAAGTAGTTATAGTTATTCCATTAGCCTTAATCTTTTCGCGGACGAATTTTTTAAAGCCAAAGAAAAAGATTCAATTTTTCGTTCGGCTAAGATATAATCAGAGCTTTCGTGCGAACTTCTTGTTTTCACTGTTGACGAATTCTCTAGTAAAACAATCGATTTTAATCTTCTTCTTTTAAACAGTTTTAATTAAAAAAGGAAGATTACACATCAAACATCGCCTCTCGAGCTTCGTGAACCCTCAGTAGTGGGGATAACTCTGCGACGTTTATCATCGAGGCCTTGGCGACATATATAGAGAAATCTCTAGATTTCAAAGAATAGAAAAGCGAATGTGCTCGGATAAGTATTCAAATAAAATATAATTAATAAAATGATTAAAATGCTTTGATTCGGAGCGTGCAGAATGAAAAAGTGAAAAATGTGCCTAACCGATTCCGCGAAGAACAAGGTGGGTGACACGGTCCCCCTTAACTTCTCTGTGATAACGTAACAAATAAAACACTAACAACAATAAAAATAACGAAACTGAAAGATATAAGAAAAACGCAAGTGAGATGTATACTGCATGCTGACCGCTCTGAGACTGAAGAAACGAATTTTCATACGAAGAAAGTTCAGAGGAAAACTCGGGGATCTTATCATTGTTTATTCCTTCAATATACAATGAATGAGACCAATCCATAGGTTTCAACGAGTAGACTAAACAAATCACTAAGTGGCATCGGCTGCGTTCGAAACGCCCGGCCCGAGCTATGATTGTCACGAGCGTGTACGTAAAACGACGTAACTTCATTGTAAAAATTAGTATAGTTCTGCAACTTTCTGCAAGCCAATTTTGGTATTAAAATAAAGTAGAGAATCTCTACTTTATTATATGTAAAAATCATCGCGTGGTCCAACGTCGTCCATATACTAATTCATTAACAAAGAGTAGTAACATTCGCGTTTCTGTGGAAAAATAAGTACCGTCTTTGACACTTAATTTACAAAAATAGAGGAATGTTATCGATAATTTGGAATTACTAAAGTGAAAATACATGTTTTGAGATGTTATATCCACCATATATAGGAAATTTAAACACTCCTTAGTACATTTTAACATATTTCTAGCGCGTATGGAAATGTGCCCATTCATTTATAGGTTAGGTGTTCGTCTTTTAGTTGAAGTTTACACGCTCTGTAAACATACAACAAAAGAATTTCAAGTTTTAATATTCAAGGGTTTTAATACATGGTTATTTTAGATTATATTAGCACAGTTAGTTTTTGTTTATTTGAATGTTAATTTTGTCCAGCTAAAAAGGTCATTTGGCACACTGTGCGACGTTCAGTAAACGTTTGTCGCTATTATTTTTGGATTGTTGGGTGACCTCGTCGTGCGATTTCAAACAGGGGAGAAAACTATAAACGCGCTCGCGAATAATACACGTACAGGCCGACCTAACGGTGGGTGAGTGTGCCGAGGCACGACCGAATATTCCGATTTGGTTTTTCGAGTGTTTACGGCTAGATAGAAACAGATATAGTATATACACCGAAAATTCAAGGTATAAAGCCAACCGTTAGTTACGAAACGTGAGCACAGTAGAAAAGAAGTCCTTGTGAACTGCACATTTGTCTGGTTTGTGTCGGCTATTTAATAAGTGTTAATTGATTAGTTTGTAAGTGATAATTGTAATCATATTGTCAGTGGTACGTGTGAATATAAAGAAATCTATTAAACAGTTAAATATTAATATTAGTTTTTGTGTTTCTACTTACAACAGGACCTCCTGTGATACACTACGATTGAAGAAACTTTGCACCGCTGTTTATTTGGAATTATGGACTCAAAGGTACGATATAACTTTTACTTCAACCATTTTTTATATTTTCGATATTTTATTTTTCATTTTGCAAGTACTTACGTAGTTGGAAGGGCCATTTCAGATAAAAGGGTCGATTTTTTCTTTAAAGTAAGAAACTGGTACGAACAAGATATGGCTAAATTCTTAGATAGGTCTAATAAACGCTTATACAAAGTTTTATAAAAATCGGTGTGTATCATTCACCAGGGTTTTTTGTTAGAAATAATCTTTATTTTTTTAAAAACAAGATGTCAAATCATATTTTACAATTAATTGCAAATGTCAAAAATTGAAAAGTACAGACAGATGCGAAATTTTGTTCGTATCAGAGTTTAGTATTCATTAATTAAAATTCCTAATTTGGTTGACTGATTTTAAATATTTACAATGCAAAAGAATTGTCAGAAGTTGAAGTTAATTCAATCGATTAACGAAAACTGTAATGATTCCTTCTGAAAATATAATTTACCTTCCGAGCTCTAATAAGCCACTATTGTAATTATTGTATTTTAAAATGTTTTCCATTTATTGCGATGTAGGAATCGTATAGTGATAAGGAGGAAATGAAACAGATTTGAAGACTTCTATAAAAGAAAACTTTCATCTATTATGGAAGAAAATGATGATAATAATAAACACATTGATGAATTGCAGATAAAAAACTCGCGTTTAGCAAATAAAAAAAATAAACTAACTGTCGAGCTGGACTTAACAAGAGAGGAATTAAGCAATATCAAAGATTTATTCCATGCAGCTCAAAATGACGTTTGCACAAATGCAGAGATGACATATTATGTGGAAGAATTAAAATCTCGATTGTTAGCTGTAAAGGAACGACTGAAGGTATTTAAAATTATTTATAATTATTTAATGTTATTTATAACAGTAGAATTCTACATGCGTATTGTTTTCCTGTATTATAATGATGTTATTTCAGAAACTAACATTTTTATTAAATGAAGCGAAAAATGCAGCGAATGAAGAATACGTTTCTGTCATTATGAAGAAAAGGATCGTTAAAGAGCAAGAAGAAGAATTATTAGAACTTGAATTAGATCTTGAAAATGAAAAAGTTTGTTTAGAAAAAAAAACGGAAAAAGCGAACATGCTAGAAGAAATGCAAGATATGTGGACACAAATAAATACATTAGAAATTGAGAAATTGAATTTGAAAGAAGAATCGATGAAACGTCAGCAACAAATTGAAGAATTGAAAAAAAATTTAGAAATATGCCAAGACGAGAAAGAACGTTTGAAAAAGTTGCTAGATGAAAAAAATGATAAACTTTTGGAGTTCGAAGATCGCTTGAAAAGTGCAAAGGACATAGAACTCGTAAGTAATCAACAAGAGGAATTGAACAAACAAAAACAAATGGTATTTCCTTCCTAAATTGTTTAATGAAGTTACTGGCTTACGAATGCGTTCTATTTCATCATTCTTCTTTCTCAGGCAACAACCAGTCAGTCCAAAAAAGGTTACTGTAAAAATACTTCTGAAGATGAAGCGACATCAAAACAACGTACAACAAGGCGTCCGCCAAAAAAAGAAAATTCGCGTACACCAAAAGATGCGTCAGTAATTAAGCACAAGTATGAACATTAACATTATACATATACGTAATTTATACAAGGTCCAACAGGAACGTTCCTTTATTCATCTGCAGGGACCTTGCCATCTATTTTATAAACATACAGTCATTAGCATTAATATTCAGTCATACTTAAAAAGACGATAACTTTATAAATATTGGACCATTCCACAATTATTATTATCTAATTTTAGTAAAAGTGCCAGACTTGCTGGATTGCCACCTCCTCCCTCTGAGCCACTTCCCGAGAGAAGAAGGAATGTACCTAGAAGGAAATTAAATGAGGCAGATGAATGTCCTCAAGATATTCTTCCACTCCAGGTAATATGTTGTATAAATTTATATGTATAACTGTAGTATATCACTGTAAAATCTGTATATCAATTCATAAATTATTGTTTTGAATTCTTCCAGAACACTCGCATTTTAAGACCCAGACGAAAATGATGGACTATGAATGAAACTGTTACTGATTGTGGAATGTTACATTTTTTAATTTCTCGTCCTTCTTATAATAATGCGTGCATCATAGTAGGAAATTGCAAAACGCTCGAAGATACCGGAACTCTCGCAATATTGCGTAGACCGCAAAACCGGAAGTGATTGCCAAAGTGTCGCAAGATGCACAGTGATTCGGTCCATGGCTTATAAAGCCAAATTCGATTCTTTTTCGTTTATACGATTGTCTGAGGATCTTCTGGGCGTTATTCGACGGAGGACAATTAAGATTAAGAATAAAGGATTAAGAATAAAGTACAAAACAGATCGCTATCAGACACAAAGCAAAAGAATAATCAAATGTTTTGCACTGCTGGTTGGTGGAAATTTGCGAAGTTAGAGAAATAAATAGCTTTGGAAAATTATAATTTAGATAATTTGCCTTTTCTGGGAGATGAAAGGGGAGGCTGAAATGCATAGTGTTAGGATTTGGTATTTAAGAAAATTGAATGTGCCCAATCATTTGAAGAAAGTGCACATTTCGCATTGAAGTTTCAGAGATACCAGTTTTATCAAAATTAAGTAGTTAGATGTTATTGAAACTATTGTTCTTAATTTTTTTATAAATTTTTATTAATTGCATCGTCGTTAAAAAAAAATCGAAATCAATTGTTTCAATACCTTCTTACAGTTTTATAGGTGTATTTTGTTATATTGAACACTTTTATCAATTTCGTTTGGCGCAGGCGGTAACGTCTTTTTTTCGTTAAATACTTTTTTCTTGTTCTTTCTACTACATCAGTCTTTTTCCCTGTGCAATCACAATTACAACAGTGTAATAATATAATAATTAGAAATTAAATTAGTTCAATGTTAGTCAAAAGTAAGAACGTAGCACTTCCAATGTACATTTTTTTCAAATGATTGGACATATCCAATTTTCTTAAACATTTTTGCATAATCTGGAAGATCTGTAAAAAATTCACATGTGATTCTCATAATTCGGGAGGATTGGGGCGGGTGACGGGCAACTAGGGTTCGCATAATTTTTCTTGTTCTGTTTGAAGCGCTTTTGACCCCGGATTCTTAAAGCATCGACGCGTAATTACGAATCAGGCCGCGAGCAGCGCGGCGCGGCGCTTAAGACCGCGCAGAGTTTACACGGGTGTGAATGAGATTTAACGAGAAAAAAATAAGGTTCCTTGGCGGCGACCCTTTGCCGCCGATTATGGCACGAGTTGCTTGCCGCGCGAACCTAAGTAACCAGCCGGCTGAACACGGGATACGCGCGATAATCCGCGTAGCCATCGCATCTTAATGAGACTTCTAATGCGCTCTCAATTTATGTAATTTTCAAGTCACTTCTGGTTGCTCGTTGTGCACGGCGCAGCAAGATTGCCGACGGTTTTCTTCGGGAACGACGAAAGCCGAAGGACTCGGCGAGGTGTAATTAAGTTGCACGAATTTTTAATTGTACGACTCGCGGCGATTCTTATCTCGCTGCTAGGGTTCGTTAGAGTGCCACTGTTCTGGAATCAACATCTGATCAGAATGGTTATCGAGTAGGCTACAGTGTCTTCCAACTGCGAACATAGTCCTCGCGCAGGTTTCTTTGAGGATTTTCTTTGACATTTATAATAAAGTTCTTAATCGTACAGCTTTGTAGAAGAAGAATTTTCATTTTCTGTGGAAGAATCGGTGAAGAAAATCGAATACATTTTCTGTGTGCTTGTGTGAATACCTTTCTGGTAAGTGTTGTTCAACCCTTGAATCATTTCATGCAATTTTTATTATATATCGAGCATGACCCGTGTTGTTGACATATATCGAAAATTATCTGTACTTCTAAATGATCCGCCTGATATTTCTACTGTTAAAAAAAAATCGATAAACAATCACTAAAGTCCCAAATGTGTCCACTTTCATAATTAAAACACATCTATTCACAGCCAAAATGAATAAATGACATATAAAATTGTAATAAATAAAACAGATAGAAATATAGAAATATATAGAAATAATAGGAATATATAGAAATTGTGTTAGAAGAAATTTTTATTGATCGACTTCTAAAAATGATTGAAGGAAACGGTTCATTTTTATTTAATTTCTGGCCCATTTTTATTGTGCATAAAAATCCGCAATTAATAATCGTCAGACGTTTTGAGGGTCAAATAAATGTTTTCAAGAAATGTTTTCACGAGTCCGTAGCCTGTTTAAAATTGATTTCAGCCCTGGCGATTGTCCGAAATTTTGCACCGAGTATTTCGAATTTATTATAGATTTTCAGCGTTCCGCGTAACCTCCGCGACCGTGCAGAAATGTCGCGAGAAAGTCAACGTAATTGCTGGCCGCGGCGGATGTTATCGCGCCGAGGCGAAAGAAGGTCGCTTATCGTTTTCGGCCGGTGCGCGGCAGCGCAATATTTCGAGACTTATAATTTCTCAAAGATGCGGCCGCGAAACGAGAGTAAAACGGGAGTCGCGCGGGAATATCGGCATAAATTACCGCGCCGCGAAAAAGCCTCCAATTACATGCAAATTTATATGGAGCGCGGCGTCATTAAGATCGCGAATTACGCGAGATCGTGAACTCCTGGGCTTTCCTCGAGCGAACGCGTGCTATTTCCCACACCGGGCGTAATTGTTCGTTTATTTTACGATCAGCCGAGTAATCGACAGCCTCTTATTTACTGTACGCGATGCAAAAATTTAATATAGTATATGTAGTCTACTATATTAAATTCTTTCACTTTTTAATTTTTGCATTTAAATATTTTACGGCGCCTTTATTTTCTCATTGCTCTTTAAAAAAGGTACTTTCATTCTCATAACTCCGTTGGTCGGGTGAAGTTAACCCAACACATTTCTGTATTTCTGCACTATCAAACATGATTGACAGCTTCGAAACACCACATTCATACTGCAACCTGCTTTACAGTTAACGTTTCCCCCATTCGCACAGCCTATGCTCCTTGTTCAATTCTAAAGATCGATAAAATGCAATTTTATCGTAACCCATGGAAAAATAAAAGTTTTATAGTAACAGCCTGGTATTGTGCAAGCAGTTTGCACAATAGGCTCCATTTCATCGGATCGAGAATGCAGATAAAATGTACAAAAAAATCTAAGTACAGTTCAATAGGAAAAATTCTTTGCGACAAACTGCCAGTAAATAATCTCTGGATTGTAAAAATGTGATCAATATCTCCCTAAATGGAGGCTCGATAGTATAGCGCAACGACGGGATATACAAACTTTCAATATTTTATAGTTTCTTAGCACGGTCCCACGCTCCGGCTTTAAACAAAATTTACAAGCCGCCTAATCGAACGCGATAGACGCCTTTCATCCGCCACTCTGCTACACTGTGAAGCCTAGAATCGTATTATCACCTACACAGACAATAAATCTATTCTCTAAACAGGGTATTCGTGGCGCGTTTCACTTTTATCGTAAATCCATCGCCATCTAGGAGGATTAGCTTCACGCATTCTGTGCCGGGGACGTACATGTGGCGTCCAATGGTTGATCATTTTCACTATGCACCAAGTTCCTAGAATAAATGGCAAACAACTGAAATTTGTAAACGTAGGAAATGAGGACCGAGCATTTCGATGAACGTCTTATGTAATTTCGAAGCCCAAAATTTTTCACAGATTATTCTAATGTTAAAAAATTTGGTGGCATATTTCTCCACTATTCTATAAAGCCGAAATTTTGCAGAGATTATTTTAATATTAAAAAATTTGATGGCATATTTTTCCACTGTCCTATAAAGCTCAAATTTTATACTGATTATTCTAATGTTAAAAAATTTGATGGCCCATTATTCCACTATTCAGTCAAGCCCAAATTTTGCACAGACCACATTTTTATTAATTAGAACACTTCCAGGGGACGTCACGGAAAGGAATTGCAAAAACCAAGATCTATTCAAAGATAATCAAATTACCTTTATCCACTTGCATACCGAACCTCATAGTGCGTAGCATATTCGTGGATCCATCTTTTCCTAAACAGTTCCAATATTCTCTAAAGGAGGAACGTACGATTTCTCAAAATAATTAATCAGAGAAGCCGAGCAACGAAAAATTTCCAGTTTCCGAGGGCGTTAACACGTTCGTCGATGGCCGCGGTTTCAGAAACCTCGAACAATGCCCGAATATTAACCCATCGATCGCTATCGTCCCGCCTATTCCTCTAATTGAGGCGGGCCCGGCGTGGCATCGCCATTAGTCGGCCGTCAAATTTTATTCGCGGACAATCTTTATAATTCGCCTTATCGTCCGGGAAAAGGGAGCTGCTCCGTTCGGAATTGTAACCATTCCATTAGCACGGTAACAAAATAAACAGAGCGAGGCAAACCGGTAAATTGTACCTCTGGTTCGATCGTCCAAAGTGGTTCGTACTCGGGAGTGCACGTTTCGCTCTCTCGTGAAGTACTCTTCCCTCCCTCCCACCCCCTCTCTGTCTATCTCATTTTCTCTCTTTCTCTCGTCCCACACCCTTTCGCCCCCCCCCTCCCACACAGTTTGGAGCCCGTTCCCCCCCGGTCCCTCTTTTTCTCTCGTTCCCGGGCTACGCTCCTTTTTATTCCACGGGAGGAGAAGCAGTGCCATCAGGAGAACTGCGAGAGGAGGCTACCGTAGCTGTATCCGTGGGATGTGCGCGAGTGTTATGGGGGATCCGAGGGGTTCACGGGGGATCGGAGGGGGATGACAGGTTGCCCCCGTCCTACCCGGGGGAGCAGCAATTTATAAATAATTGAGCCGAGTCCGGTAAAAAATGAATTACGCGTCCCTGTACAATATGAGGAGTTGCTTTACAGTAAAACGAGCCGGGGACCCGCGAGACCCGTCGCCGACAGCAGCCACGATCTGGATCCGCCGGAGACGTGGAAACGAGAGGACACAGAGGCTAAGAGAGATCGAGAGAGAAAAAGAGAGAGAGAGAGAGAGACCGGGAGAGCACCGTCGATCGAGAGATACAGGGACACCCGGCGGGGGATAAAGGAAGAGGAAGTAACATAAGCCGCATCAATTTTGCAATTGGAGAATTTTATGTTCGCCTGCGGCCGCCATATATTATGAACGACCCGCCACCCCCTCCCTTTCTTTCTCCTCCCCGAGACACGTTGGCTTCTCGCAGGAATTCGATCTACCCGATACAAAAATTATGAAGGATCTCGGTGGAGTGTGATTTTTCCGAAAACGATTTTCTTGTGTGTTTCAGTTTTGTCTGCTTGGAATGTACACCTAGTTAACACTAAACTCTTACTGGTCAAAATGACCGATTCCAGATTTTTTATTTTACTATTACTGAAATTCTATACAGATGATCCCGTGGGAAATGAGGAAATAAATATATTTAGCAGAACCGCGCAAAATCCAAGTAAACACAATCTCGTCAATTTTATAGGACAACGTGTATTAGTCACTTTTAAGGCTCGGTAAGAGTTTTGTGTCAAATAATAATAAGAAGACTGTGGGTTTAAATTTATTATTAGATCAAATGCAAAACTAGAAAGACATTAGAAGAATTTAAGGACATCGTTATCTTACTTTCGACTACTTAAGTGTTCAAGAGAGAAAATGTACTTTTATTTAACTGCACTTTCTTGCAATAGACACGAACAATTTTTATTCTGCGTAAAAATTTGCAATTAAATAATAACTAACAAGAAAATTACTAATAGCACCCTGTGTGAAAGACGATGAAGTTCTTTCATATACGGGTAACCCTCCTATAACACGGTAGATAGGTTCCTAGAAAATGCTGTGTTGTGTGAAACCGTGTTGTATGAGACCCAGAGCCAGTATAAAAAGGGGGGTTACGTTCCGAAAACTTATTAAAAACAAATTTTTTTTCTAATTCTACATAAACAACTTACTTTTTATTAAAAATATAAATGTATGTGCAACACAAAACAAAAAATATTATTTTAATTTAACGCAACTTTCATTTAATAAATTTCTTCGTCGTCACTGCTCAGTATAATCAACCGAGAACGTTTTTTCGATGGAATGATATCGCCTTCAGTTTCAGAACTTTTTTCTTCATTCAAAGTTCTTGCAGTAATGTTACTTTGCTTGCTGGTTCTTACCAGGTCATTGTAAATTTCTCGGTATGGAGCTAGACAGTTTTGTAGCTCCTTTTTGAATTTTCGGCTTCTTTCAGCGGAAGGGTCTGCATTCAAGAAAAACGAATTTTTTTTTTGTCAAAAATTGACACTTTTGTTTTCAGGCCACGGAGATGAAAAGAAATACTTTCTGCAACATTGTATCTTTAAGACGGCAAGCCTCGCCGCGGCTGTAGAAGTACAGTGTTGTACAAAGGTTTTTGCAGTTTTCTTATTACGTTAGAGCGAAACCGTGTTATAGGATGCCGTGTTGTAGGAGGGTTTCCGTAATTTATGAATCGTGTTATAGCGAAACCGTGTTATAAGATGCCGTGTTGTAGGAGGGCTACCTGTAACACATAATTATTTCGTTTTAAGTGATGTCTTATAGTATTGTCGCGGACCGTAGGTGTACAAGAAGCGTAGGTAGGTTTAGCGTTAATTTCGTTGAATTCGATCGGAGGCGTAGCGGAATTTCGACCTTATCAGTGGAGTTTTATTATCGGTGGTGGGGGTCCGCGACGGGGGAAAAGTTCGACATCCCTGGTCCATCTGTATCGGGACGAGAAGCCGCCCCGTAATGAAGTTGTAAAAGGTCGAGATCAACGTAACGAGCTCCGCGGCCAACTGGCAAGAGGAGACAGTCGGATTGCAACAAAAATACCGACGGCCGGGGCGAAACAAGAGTTTCTTCTTTTCATTCGGGGGGTGGGAGAGGGGGGGAGGGGGCAAGCCGACTTTAGAAAGTGGCATTTCGCATTCACCGATGGACCGGTTTATCATAATTGGCCCGGCAGGCCAATAACCGAGTCATTATTCCCCGATATTTTTGCGACGACGTTGCTGCAACCTGTTAAACATTGAATGGCCGGTAGTCGTTACGGTTAAAATGTATACACAGGCGGTTCGTAATTCTTCGCGCACAATCGGAAACACAAAAAACAATCCCTCGGCGGGGAGAAAAAATTGATCCGGGGCACGATACTTCGCGCCGGCTCGTTTCTGAAAAATTAGCAAAAGGTAGAGACCGACACACGGAAATCGCGTTTTTTTTTTCTTGATTGTTGCCGACCCACCTGCCACCTTCGTCAAACTTCTCTCTCTCTCTCGACCGTGCGAATTGCTTCATTCACATTATTGCACGCCACCGTCGGGGATAAGCATACTTCAAACACGATAGAAATGCAAAATTGGAGTGGGGGGCCTGGGAGTGTGCTCATTTTTTAAATTGTTTCGTACTCGTGATCAGCAATATACTTAATCAACCATGTATCGAAACGTATGAGCAGGATGTGCAAAAAGTAGAAACGGTGAGTCATGGTCAGACGCCCGAGACAATACCCAATTCAATAGCAAGCTTGTCTTACATACTTCTGGATTTTTCTCAATAATTTTTCTCAAAAACAAATGAGTTTCGTCACTCAAGCATATTGCGTAGAAAATTTCACATGATCGAAATAAATTTAGTCATATTTGTAAGATAAAATATTTCAGCCACTCATAAAATAAATGGATACAATAAAGGGTTAAAATGAGTGGATAAAACTTGAAAAATTTCTCTTCAGATACGTCCTAATTAGACAGTGGATTTTGTGGACTTATGACAAACATGAGTACTGTCAAATGCAAAATAGAGGAAGCAGAATTCAAAAATACTGTTGTATTGTTTTCAGCTCAATAAAATTATTAAGAAATGAAAAGAGTGACTGTGTGGCTCCCTGCATCTTGCAATTAGTACAATTTGTATTTTGCGTAAAGATCCGCAAAAACTCCTGATTATACAAAAATACAGTAAATACAGTGGCTCAGCACCTGTGTTAGAAATAAAGCGTTGCGAATGTGTCGAAATAAAATTTCTCAGATCTCCTTGAACGTTCCTGTGGTGGGTGGTGGGGGGTTTCCTTTGTTTCCAGGATATTGCTCGAAGGAATTCGAAAACGGGCCGAAGATCAGGTTCCGAGTATTGCTCCGTGAAGCAGGGCAATCGCTGAAGAGGGACAACGGGGGTTGGAGAAAGGGGGTGGCTCGAAACCGTACAAGCGGATTATACGTTTTCCTTCGTATTAAAATACGGCAGGTCTCAAAGGGAAAATAATGTCTCCCTGATTACTCGCTTCGGTTCAACTCAAACCACCTCGCCGTCCACCCCCTCGCTACCCCTATCCCAGCCATTCCCCTCGTTTCTCGTCTCTTTCTCTATGGCTCGCCCTCTCGTTGTCCCTGTGTTCACGATTTCTTCTCCCTTTTCTTTCTCCCTTTCTCTCTCTCTCTTTATCAGCGTTCCCGGTTCCCCGCCTCTTCCGCCAAAACGGGGATTAAAATGATGTTTGCGCGAAAGCCAAAAGCATTACCGACTTTATCTTCTGAAGTGCGCCGTATTACTCTCCCTTTTATCTGTCCTCGCTTCCATAATATTTGTTTCCTTAATTTCCGAGAACAGGCCCGGCCCGCGGCACCCTTCAGGCCTTGATTTCTTTTTCACCGCTCTCGGACGATGGAATTTTCAACACTGGAATTTTTCCCTAACCTCGCGACTCCACGCCGAAATTGTAAATGTTATTTCTTAGCATGGTTTAGAGATTTCAGCTGCTGTGCTAATTTTTGTTGACGTTACGATACGCGTAGTTATCTCTTTCCTCCTTTATTTTATAATATTATATACTTATACATATTAGATTAAAGCTAGGAGCTCAAAATTATTAGACGTAACAATTGCTTTCAATTAATACTGCTCCATTATATTCACTAGGATAGGGGACCCGAATTACTATGGTAGACCAATCAGACTGTGTTTATATTTTTGTGTCCCACTTTCTAAGAATCGCATTATCCAGGAAACAATGTGCCGTACGTTTAATTTTCTAATTGATTTTAATTTTGCACTGTAATTTTGGGTTCCTTATCTAGGTGTATAGAGATTTGCCCGCGTCGGCCCGCAGCCGTTCCCTCGGCGCTCGAAGAGATCTTCTCCCGGCGTGCACTGCCGTCTTCCTCGTTTTTTTCCTTTTCCGCGAGGGACCGGTTTCTGATATCCGCAGCGAGACCCGAAATTTGCTAATGACGCAATTATATCGTTCCGCGGGATCATTGAACCGTCCTAATTCGCCGGCGAAACCCGTTAAAAAATTTTGTCTCCGCTATGAATTCTACCGGCCGGGAGGGCCCCATTACACGAAGAGATCCGTGAAAAAAAAAAAACGAAACAGAAAAATATATGTATATGCACGCGCGTGTACACACATACAAGCGTGTACACGTACACGTACACGTCCCCGTCGCCGTTCTTTCTTCTACCCGGGTTCCGCGGATCGTCCAGAGAATAACATTCGCACTTTACGATTATGGCTGCCTACTTTTTTTGTCAAGCTGGCTTGGGCTGGCTGTTGGTGTCAACGACAGATTCACGATCGGCTCCTATGCTCGCGGACCAAAGAGATGAGACTACCGGGGGACACGCGGTTCACTATAGTCACGCAAAAATTGGTAGTCCTCGATTAAATAGGCAAGCTCTCCCCTTATGATCCCTTTCGGAACTGCACTAGATTCACAAAGCACCAAAAATGATTGTTTTACATTACCTTACAAAAATAAGAATTGCCCAAATATTTAGCTATTTTTTATTTTAATGACATATACCCCCCTCGCCCCAAAATAAATTTGTTGAAAAATTCCTCGTAGATGTATCTTTAGAATCTTAATAATTGTAAATTAAATATATCAGAACCCGGCATTTTGACGGGGGTTTTTAGTAACTAAATACTGCTAACAGAAAAGTATAATTTCATTTCGATCTCAAATAAATAAGTAACATGAATATTTGGTAGTCCAACTCGATGCTATAAGAATAGAATTGATACAGAACCACTGCTTTAAATTTGTTAATATACAATTACTAAGATCGTATAAAAATATCTGCTAAAGTTATTCTCTCAAAAATAATTATAGAATTGTAGGAGTAAATTTTTCAATGTATATTTGAAGAAATTGCTCGTTTAATTTCACCTGGAATTATTTTAGTTTTCCGACAGGTAGCCAACGTGGTTGGAGAAAGACAGCAGTCTGTCTTCACTTTGCCCAGAAAAACATGTATACGATTAGGATAGAGGTTATTGCAGTGGCGTAGCACTATAGCGCGCGGTTAGTTCGCTGACGTTTATTGCGTCCCAGGAGCGGAGCACAATGAAGGAAAAACTTTAATGGACCTTAATAAACTTGTTTCGTCGTAGATCCGATGACACCCCTAACAGGGAGAATAAATTTCTGTTTAATTCCACGGGGTGCGCGTTACCCCGGAGGAATGCGAATTTGCATAAAACTCTGCGCGGCCCTTGTGTGTTCCGCGCTGAGCTCTAAGCTATGGCTTCTGAGGAGGTTCGTTTTTGAACAAAGGAAGGATTGGTTTCTTTATTCCTCGAGAATCCTCCTCGTGTAAAAAAATATTCTTTATGCCGACGGAATGTGAATTTTATGCTTGCGTGTAAAATAAAATTGGACACAGTTTCTGTTTATTTTGCTCAATTATTCGTGATTGCAGAATCTCCACTTCAATTGACAAGATTTAACATAAAATTTAGTGCAATTTCACTGTGTTTGTATTTTGGGCAATTTTTATCCGTGAGTGAAGAATTTGAAAATCGCCACAATAATATTTCTAACTTTCCCACAACTGATGGCATGTGTATGTGTTGCAAAGTTTCGGAAAAATGCGAACAGAAATGCCACGTTTCTAATAAATTATGTAATCAGACAGAATTCACGAGTAACCTAGAAATTAATTCCATATGGGCAGAAAACTTCAAACACGGAACACACGTGTATTTAATCCGTGGTTGAGAGATTAAAAAAGTTTAATGAGATGTTTATCTTCTGCGGAATGCGATACAACCCCTAACGAAATAAACAAAAATATGCCCTATTCCAATATTTTTAAATGAGATCGCGAAATCGTGAATGTAATAATGAGTAAAGGTGTACGTTCATAAATACTAATATTCCTTTCATAAAATGATAGGGTGTTGGCAAATTTTTTAATGCTTTGAAACAGGAAGATAACAATTTAATTATAACGGTAGCATTAATACAGTGGGTATGTTGAATAAATTTTTGGATATTCTAAAAATGTAGTAAGGCCTGTTCAATTAACATTGTTTATTCTATTAGTTGTTAATACTTTTACTATTTTTTTTTTAAATAAATCGTATCGTCTTGTTCGTATTATAAGTTTCAATAACTTTCCTTATTTATTTATTTTATTTCAGATTGGATATATCCACAAACTTATTGGTAAACAATTGTCACCGATGTACAGTGTTTTCTCGATATATGTCAAGAAGGAGGGTCTCGCCAGCGACATATATTGTCCAGGAGATATTATAGTCCAGGAGGTCCCTTATGTTATATATACAGCGGCAGCGGGGTTAGTTCTGCGACTTTTATCAGCCAGGTATTTGCGACATATATCGAGAAAATATTGTATAGGCTGCAGACCTTATCGCAAACCAAACATTAAAAAAAAAATATATACAGGACCTCTCAATGCCTTCTGTCTTAAGGAGTTTGCATACATGAGAAATATTATATTGATATAATTAAAACGATTTAACTTCACTTAATTACTGTTTTAATCGTTACCATTCCAATTTTGTAAAAAATGCATAAAATTTACAATCTCTTGGTGTGTACCGAAGCATAGTATTTTCATCAACAGACACGCTGGAAATTTAGTGCCATAAACCCGGAGGAAACACCACGCTAAATCAGTTCAACCCCAAGAATCAACCCTCCGCGAGAATCCGCACATTCCGATGGCCGCCTCTGGCAAGGTCACGCGTCAGCTTGCGAAACCCTCGAAGACGTAATCGTTAATTCGAGTTCCGAAAATCGCGGCGAAACGTTCGCACATCTCGCGTAACTCCATTAGCGTGTGTCGTGTTTATCGACGGCCAGCTAGGACCGAGGGAGAAAAGAAAGGCGAAAAAATCGACGGGGCGAAGAAGACAGAAAACATAGAGCAACCGGATCGATATTTGTCGTTGCAATTTGAATGCTCGGGCGTGCCCCACCTACCGGAAATCCCGTCGAAAGCGATGATGTAATGCGAATCGGCGCGGTTTGCTCGGAGCTATCGTTTCTCATTGAAGCGCGGATGTTGTATTCGTAAAGATATTGACACGCCGCTACCAATGGTGCACCGTGCAAACAGCCGCGTCGACACGATGTACTTTCGCGTCACGTATATGTACACGTGGACGTACGTGTGAGAGTCGCGTGTACGTGTGTTCGTTCCGTTTGTCAATAAAACGCGGTATCGCGCGTATCGGCTACGAAGGCGAAACGAACCTGGGCGATAAAGCGGATTCGCCCGGACACGTACGCGTACAGACACGCACACGAACGCGCCGGAGCAGAATTTTCGACGATGGGAAAGGTTGTTCCCTTAATCTTATCGCTCCTCTGCGCAAACAATCGATCATGGGCTCGCGAAGATCTGCTGGGCGTTTTGCAACGATGAGACGGTGCTACGGTTTTTGGCGGGGACCGTGCTATCGCTCACTTTGTTTTTTTTATTAATCGTAGATGTTTGTACAAAATTTATTGGGTTGTCCATTGGTTTTGGTGGACAACGGGGAATTAATTCATTATTTTATTCATCATTTTGCTTAACACTTTCTTAAAACAGTCCTGCGAATTTTCATTATACGCGGAACGAACTTTCAGCACAATTTAATAGATTTGTGCAGTGTATACTGATTCCTCGAGTCATTTGAAGCAACTTTTACCTTTACGAAAATTTTCTCCGCGGGCTCTGTTCAGGAGTTATTAACGAAAAACCCCGGACCAATCAGAGCGCGGCTATTGGGGACCGATTCCGGCTCGCCCAATGCCGACGCCGCGCTCAGCGGGGCCTGTCGCCCAGCTCGAAGCGGCTCCACAGTAACCGCGCTGTGATTGGTTCGTTTTTTTCGTTAATAACTCGTTAACCAAGCCGCGGAGAAAATTTTCGTAAAGGGAAAAGTTACTTCAAATGACCTGAAGAATAGCTCCTTCATTTTGTAATTGTTGTAAGTAAAATTTTTCGTAGCTCTTCGACACTATCGAGTCATAAAGAGAATTTAAGAATCTCAATAATGTCATTAACGAAATATTAAAATTATTGTTGCAGGAAACAAATCTTAATTTCAGTAATTAACTTAGAACGTTTTCATTTTGCACAAAGAAGAAGTCTACTAATAAGCAGAGGCGTTGAGGCAACTCTAAAATTGAAAAGAAAAAAAGATCCCCATTTTTATTTCTGGTTCCCATTTTTCTGGGGACAAAGGGAAGACCGCGAGAACAGTTAAATTCGGAGCGGTTCGAAATGATCTTGGGCGGGCCCTCGCATAAACCCCGACAAAAGATGCTCATCCTTTTTATTTCTCCCGGTCGGTGTGTCACTCATAATTCTCGCGTTCTCGCATGACAGGAGTGGGAGATGGGGGAAGGGGGTTGGTCTGGCAAGGTGTCTATGTAATGTGCTCGAGTATTTTGTCGCCGCTGCAAGCTTAATAAAAACGCTTTGAAGCGCGGCCACTGATATAAACTGCGCCCCGGAACGCTAATAAAACGACCACGATGACGAACGGGTTCGATCGGTCGCGTTATTGTCGCGTTATTTTCGTTCCTCGTGGAGAGAACCCGTGTTCATAAACTGCTCGTAAAGTCCGGGGAGAAAGTGTGGCCACGATAACTCAACTTTTCCGGCCGGCTAATTCGATTTTGGCCCGGGCAATCTCGCGAGAACTTGGTGCGAGCTCCCAGCTAAACGATGGACACTTTCGGTGGAGATATAGCGACCAATAACGGTAGAATTGTGGACAAGGGACAATTAGTGAACTATAGATTCATGAAAAATTTCCTGCGGCGAGAGAAACGAGAGTAACAAATTATTTAAAATTTTTTAAATTTATTTTACTATTTTATATTCAATATCTTTAGTATTTTTAAATTCTTCTAATCGTGCTTGTTCCAAAGGGCATGAAATAAAAGTTTACTGATTTGGATTAAATCGTTAAGAGTTAGCAATCTATAATACTATATAATATATATAATTATTTAATTTCAACTGCGTGGTGGAGAAGTGAGGCTCAGTTTTCCACTAAAGAAGGCACTCAAATTTCTCAGAATATTTTTATTGTTAAATTAAAAACATGTGGCCTCGATTTTTCAATTAGCAAAAATACCTACTGTTGGGAGAAGACTGCAGATGTTATGCATTTATGACAAAACCGAGTAAATCAAAAGTAGACAACAGTAAACACAGTTTGAAGAATTAACCCTTAGCACTCGAATGGCGACTGTAAGACGCCACTAAAAATTGCTACACGATTATTCAAAATAATTTTTACATTATCAAGTTTGTTTGTACTTAATAAATTACTAAACACTTCAGCATTGAACGAGTCAATTTTCATGTATAACACGGAAAAACATAAATAGAAGGGAAATATAGGTCGGAAGAAGTGTTTCGTTTTGGAGTGCAAAAGGTTACCAAATACTGTTGCGTTGCTTTCCACGAAACGATTATGAAAAAAATGTCTACGTAGCCCCTGTATCTTGCGACGCATAAGAATAATTTTTATTTTGCGTAAAGACAATTTTTACGCTGCACAAAAAATTGTTTATTTTGGCTCTCGGTGACCGCGTCGGCTGAAAAACTGAATATTTCCAAGAGGCATTTTGGGACTCGGTTGTTTTGTCTTTGGCGAGTAAAGTGTATCCTTTGGGGCGGTATTCGGGCTTGTAAACTACCGGGGGAATATTCCGCGAGCAACGAACTCGCCGCGGCCAGCGATACACTCTCGATTCTCGACCGTGCGACGAGAATCGGGCGAGTGTATCGAAAAAGAAATCCTTTGGAGCCGCGGTAAGAAAGGAAAAGGGAGAGAAATGAAGGCGCGTGCTTTTGTCGGTACGTCATTAAGACATCCGGTCACCGTGTACGGTCGTCGCGTGTGACGCGAGCCGGTATTTCAGAAATATCGAAATAAAATACGGGCCTCTCTCCGCGCCGCGAAAACAGAGGCGTTCCTCCTCGCGCCGCCCCCTCTATTATCCCCGTCGATGATCCCCGTATTTCATCTTTTATTCGGTATATCGTTGCCCCGACCGATTATTTTTAGCCGCTTCTATTTTGTCATCGCCGATCTACCGATGGAGAGAGATACCTACGACGGCGCCTCCCGTTCTAAACCGTATATCATACTCGCGAGGAACGCGAAATATTCTTTTATTTCCCGACGATGTAATATCTCATGCTTCACGAACGCTTTAGAGACTGTTGCGCATTCTTATACTGCAGGAATTCTGGGTTAGGTATTTAGAAATTCAGATTGTGGAGCTAGGATACAGGGCTGTGGCACAGTGATTCTGGGCCCTAGGTCATTCATTTTCATACCCCATCTTGCGCTCGTAGCCCCGGCCATTTTAGTTCTCGATTGTGCTAATCCTTTGTTTCACGATTTTCTTTCATACAGTTGATAATTTTCCTTGTTTCGGTAATAATTTTCTTTGAGGCAGAGAATATTAAAATAATAAAATTCATCTCTCCTAATTCAAATTCTGATATTATTTCTCTGTGATTACAATGCACAGATCGATAGTCCTAGTCTCACAAGTCCTAAAATATTTTCAATTAAGTTTCAATTAAGTCCTAAAATATTTCCATATTATTAGCGGGCTCCAATCACTGTGCATGAATTTTTGTAGATTGTTAAATTCTGAAATAGTTTTAGTCTGCCAAGTCCTAAAATATTTTCAATGAAGTTTCAATTAAGTCCTAAAATATTTCCATATTATTAGCGGGCTCCAATCACTGTGCATGAATTTTTGTAGATTGTTAAATTCTGAAATAGTTTTAGTCTGCCAAGTCCTAAAATATTTTCAATTAAGTTTCAATTAAGTCCTAAAATATTTCCATATTATTAGCGGGCTCTAATCACTGTACATGAATTTTTGTAGATTGTTGAATTCTAAAATAGGAATTGTATATGTGCACAGGGCAGAGTGTTCGATATTTAAGAATAAGCAGCGCAGAGATTGTAAAAAATAGGAGATTGCTCAGTCAACATCGCCGATTGGTGGACCGATCGTAATTAAATTAGCAGTCCCGGACCAACAGACGCAGTGACTCACACGGATTTCGTTAAACAAGGATTGTGCAATATATTATGTTTCCTCGCGGTAATACTTAACGTGATGGATTTAACGAGACAGGATTTATCACACATAAATTCCTGTAATATTTCATGCGTGTCAGTTAGCTGATTTTATGAGAATGATGGAGGGAATTGGACGTCGCATACCTAATCCGGCAGCGAAACGAATGACAAATTGGATGGTGACAAATTATAAAAAATCGTATTGATGATCATTTATATCGAAAGTATCGTCCCATTCTACTTTGCGATTAGTGTCAATTATATTATTCATAAGCTTAGCATTCTGAATAATTGCTGGTTGCAGTCGTGCAAACGTGTGAATCAAAAATGTGTTTATTTAGATGACGTGGAAATTTACTTTTTGAGGGAAAGAGATATTAATTAGTTCTTGCAAGGTTGACGAATAATGAGAGAGTCGAGGAAACCATTTAACATAAACTTTAGTTTAATTAGTCCTAATTTATTAAAAGCACAATTTATTGAAATTTGAATATTTGAATATTCGAAAAATCGAAAATTTAAAAATTCGAAAATTTGATTGTCTAAAAGTCTGATATAAAAATTTGTTTAACAAGCAGACTCTAAAATTCGAATTACTTTACGGGGACTCGATGATACGTCGTCGACTATTTCACGGCGATCGTTCCCTTCGATCAGTGGAACCGATGAGATCAATTTCTATAATAATCTCTCATAGAAGCGCTGTATAAACGGGTTAAGTGTCCACGCGGCTATAAACGAAAATTCAAACGCGAATACTTCGATTCGCATTTATGTTTGCATCGTAGAACCGCACGCCAGCTCGTTGACAGAGATACACTCTGCAGCAAAAGGATGACACACCAAATCACTATTTCTTACACACTCAAAATATAGCTACAATCTTTTTGTTCAACATGTTAGCTAAAAATCAATATTTAAAAACCAATATTTCTTTTAAAATCAATATTTCAGCCACTAATCATGCAATCAGATTTTTGTCTATTACTTTCGCATCTGACGATAATTTCTCTGTAAAAATGAGGGCAGTTGCAAAACAGTCATGGCCGTACCTTAAAATTCGCAAATATTGTAGAGTAAATTGAGAGTATGAAATAATTATTTAAAATTATTATCTCTCATGTACCCCATCTTCAAAAAAAAAAAAAAAAATTATATTGCACAAAGATTATTTCTAATACCCCTACAGATGGAATTACCTAAAAATAATTGTCACAAAGTTAATGCCATTAATATTAAAATTAACCAGATTTATAGTAGTTAACAATTGTTATCCATAACGCCTCTATAAATTAATTGGACGAAACTTGTAAGAAGCTCATAAAATTCGCGTGGCAGCCAGCGTGTTAAATAAAATTCCAATTATTTCAATTACCGTTTCTAACATATTTTTCTCAAATGCTGCAGAGTTTCGTCGTCATCTTGGAGTGTAAGTCGGCACACGAGGAATGCGTAAATCGCGTTCAAACCTGAAATAATTCACGCGAAGCCGCGAATCGGGCGGCGACGAACGAGCCGCCGGTAATTCGATTCGGTTTACGCAATTTCGTCGAATCGCGGTTTCCCGTTCGCGAGACAAGCTCTCGCGAGCGCGCGGGGGTTGGAGGACCATCGACGCGGGAAATTCAAACGGGCGCCAATCGAACGCAGCAAGAGGAACCGTACGGTTCCGCGGCGCTTGTAAATTGATCGCGACCGCGTCCAGGCGGCTGAAAGCGATCTGCTCGTTAAATACCGCAGCCTCCGAGAAAGACGGCGCTGGAAAGTGATCCGGCGCGGATCGAGATCGAGATCGAGAAAATAACGACGAGTCGTGACGCACTTGCAATTAATGGCGGAAACGGACGCACGGACACCTCGTGCACCTTTGTTTCTGCGGTTATGCTGACTTATTCCGGCTCTCTCCCGGCTCGGTTAAAGATGGTCGCTTCTCGATTCGTTCTCTTGCGACTTTTAGAATGAAAGAGACAGGGACGCGACAAGATTTTCTCGGGCCCTAGCAATTTTTGTTCATCTGGAACAATTTTATTTTTTAATCTCTTCTAAGGCGGTTTTTTTAGAGCTTTTGGGGTCAGAAAAGTTATGAAAATTTGTTGTAGATCAATTGTGTTTTCTAGAAGCGACCACCTGAATAAATTGGAGACATTTGTACTGATCGAAAGGAAGTTTGAGAGCTTTTGGGGTCAGAAAAGTTATGAAAATTTGTTATAAATCAATTTGTGTTTCCCAAAAGCGACCACCTGAATAAAATGGAGACATTTATACTGAGTGAAAGGGGAAGCCTTTAATCGCTACCAGAATGATTACAGAATGACTGATCTAAAAATTCAGATAAAAAATTGTAACTAAATTTAGAAGACAACAAGACATTCAATAAGTTTAGAGAGCAAGCACTGGATAAGATAGTATCACTGTGAAATAGGTATAAGAAATATTTCAGGAATCCATCATGGCAGAACTCCGTATCGAATTCGTCAATGTTTTCCGTAACGTTATTTGCAACAAACTAAAGGTTCTTCGAAGAGATACTTTTTCACTGGAACTTTTCCAGTACGTTTTACAATACTACATGTGTGCGTTATCAGACCGTATTCAAGGTTACGAAGTTATCAGGGCCTGGGTTCCTGTGGATCGTCGTAGCCGTGGCTTTTAGGGGGTAATTCTTCGTTGTCAGTATCTGTCTCGATATCGCAGAGTATCAAAAATTTAACCACATATTGCCGTATCTCGTTCATTTCAATCCTCTACAATATTTTAACAGGATTCGACAAATATCGTGACCTAAAACCAAGCAACAAACTATTGCGCAAAAACAGCAGTATATCACAGGACATTGTATATTGTAGGAAAAGTTTTCCATTGTTTAAATATTGTGTTAATTTTCAATTTACTACAATTGAAATTATTTTGACAGTCTGAGATAGGAACAAGCCCCTGAACAATCCTCAGCTGCATCCTATATGACGTTGCATTTATAATTTTAACAAATGCAATATTGTTTCTGTGTTCATAGTATGTGCACAATCTTAGCACAATAAAAACGACGTGATAATATAAGTAACGATAGTAAATATAAATAAAACAGGAAGTTTTTTTGGTAGGAATAGTTCCAGAGTAATTATTCTAGCATGAAGAAGCTGGGACAGCCTTTACATACTGAATGAAATCATTCATAGTATTACTGTGCCCTCTTAACCGTGTTCCATTCATACTTTACAATCATATTTGCTCCATCTACATTTTTACTATTTTCTAGTTTGACCTAGTCAAGTCTAAAATGATTTAATATATTACAAAAATACAGGACAATTGTTTTAATTATATTTCCTACTATGTTCTCAACAATAATACAATAGCAATACAGTTATTTAACTGTACTGCTAACAACTGTCTCAAGGTTAACAAAATGAAGCCAATACAAAAACAAATGCTCGCAACACCATAGCACGTGTACAATTGAACCGAGAACTGTATCAGATTCAGCACGACAAAAACACTGGGACAATAATAATACTAACAACAACAACAACAACAAATCGGTGTACGACCTTGCTCTGACCAACTCCTGGATCAAACCAGATCAAACCTGCTCCACAAAAAAAGTCCCACGAGCAACACCATAAGAAAAACAACAACACAAACAACAAACAAGGAAGTGTACCATTCAAAGTCACCTTGCACCTACCTAATAAGATCCATGAGTCCCATAGCCCGTGCTCCTCGGGTCGTTCAAGTCTTTCACGTGGTCAGCACAGGTCCACACCACCTATCCACCCGCCCACACACATACACACGCGCGAGCACAGACACAAATCCGTAACCTCTCCAACAGCGTTACCCCTTTGAACGATAAATCGGTCGCCGATTCTATTCACAGTTCATCGGCTAGAGTTCCCCGGTTGTGCCCATGGGGCGCGGGAGGGTTGGGATGCGGGGGATCGCCGATGTATCTTTTTCTCGTGTTCACAGGTAACGGAGAACCGTGTCGAGGGATCGGGTCCAGTTTTCGCGGAGCCACCCCGTATATCGCATGGGAAAATAAATCTTGTGGACACTCACCGGGAGGGAGACTGGACACTGGACGCTGTCACCGGACACGGGTTGCAGCGACTGCAACAGATCGCGTGCGTGAAAGAGAGGACGGCTATCAATGGCTGCATTATACAATACCGGGCGGCGGTGTGTGCACGCGAACGCGCGGGGCCCGACGCGTTGCGTGTAGAAACGTGCGTAAGTGTGCGTTCCGAGAGAGAGAGAGAGAGAGAGAGAGAGAGAGAGAGAGAGAGAGAGAAGGTGCGTATCGAAGAGACGGTCCCCAGTATGTAAACGTAGAACCGGGTCCACCGAACCGACGAACCAACGAACCCGACGGACAGAGTGCGTGCACCGGCAGGTATTCCCGCGAACAGAATCTCTCGGCCCGCGTTGTAGAACCCGTCCGCTGCTCCCATGCGAGAACCACCGCCGAAGACGAAAACGCGAAGACGAGAGACACCGATCGACAAGAGATGCCTGACCACGGTGCTCCACCCTGTTCTCCGGTTTACCTTTCCGACGAGCATTTCGCCGATTAGATATCGCCACGCTTTTGCAAACAGTGCGACGATGCAACGCGTGACCGTTCGATTATTGTAAAACTCTTTTCCGACCCCCTCCGGTTTCTGGCAACGTCGCTTACCTCCCCGGAGGGCCATTTACACGCCTCTCTGTGGCGCCATCTTGTTTACTCGCTCTATCTGTCGCAGTTTTGTTCTTCGGAAACGGGACTTCTGGATTGCCCTTTGCGTTCTTTGCGCTTTGCAAGGTTGTGTACCATCTGCTGGATCATATTTGATGGTGAATTTTTAGAAGTGAAGTTTTAGAATCAGGAGACTAATGAAGAAGAAAAATTTTAAATGAGACGCATTATAGGTGGTCATCTATCGACGCACAGTGGGGTATTTTGCCAGTTTAGCGCGCCAAAACTATTACGACGTTATTAGTAATGTGAAGGTCATAATATTATATATCGTTGAATTCGTCTTAATACCAGCTACAACATTATCAAATCAAAAATACAGTTTAATGTTTAAAAAATCGAAGCGATCTTGTTTTTTTCTTTTAAACAAATTTTTTTTAATGTTTTTTGTATTGCAATTTATACGTTTATTAATACTGTTAAACTTTTATTTGAAACATTTTTTTGTCAGATTTAGAGAAATTGCTATTACAAAACCCCATTTGTCCAGTTTAGCGCGCCAAAACTATTACGACGTTATTAATAATGTGAAGGTCATAATATTATATATCGTTGAATTCGTCTTAATACCAGCTACAACATTATCAAATCAAAAATACAGTTTAATGTTTAAAAAATCGAAGCGATCTTGTTTTTTTCTTTTAAACAAATTTTTTTATGTTTTTTGTATTGCAATTTATACGTTTATTAATACTGTTAAACTTTTATTTGAAACATTTTTTTGTCAGATTTAGAGAAATTGCTATTACAAAACCCCATTTGGCCAAAACCCCATTTAACAAAAAGTTAAATTTCTCCATGTGTGGCACTCTGTTGCACCTAAACTCTTCAGGATTCTATAAAGCAATGTCTACTGAATAACCTAAAAAAAAATTAGAGAGGTGTTTTGCGGAGAAAAAAAGTTATTACATAATACATTTTAACTTTCTGAAAAAAATTGTACCATTTTCGATTGTTTATTCTATCAAAACCACCGAAGCGTTTAGAACAAAAAGCTATAAAATTACTTTATATACCTTCCTTTACATCCTAGAAATGTTTTTATCCCGATTCCATACACCAAACTTGTGAAAAGAATCATTTCTTTAACACATGTTTTTCGACCCTTCTCTTGGTCACGAGAATATGTCACTTTCAAGTGTCTATATGTTACTAAATAGTACTATTTATAGAAAAATATTATTGTATATTACTCGCATATATATTCAGGTACACGAGAAAAAAGTTTCAGTCATTTTGAACAAACTAAAAATTTTTACTTTTGGCGCGCTAAACTGGCCAAATATCCCACTGTGCGACGTTCGTATCGAACCAGATAAAGGAGGTCTCTTTTTCTTCGAAAATTCCCCGCAATTGCGTTGCACACAACCTGCGTCCACTTCTTCAGCACAGTTTCTGCGTCGATAAAACGTAGAATAAATAGAGGAAGGGTTTATAAAGAATCTTTCTTCGCGTTAGAGACAGTGTGTCAATGTCAATGCCAGTATCAACGTCGTTCTCGTACGGGTAAATAGAAACACTTTGTATCAATAGACTACCGACGTTTAGAGTCCTAGTCAGTATAGTAGAACGCATAAGAATGTTCTATGGAGACTGGTGATTTTTCAATATTCGTTTACCCTTCTAGCAACAAATTAAAACTTGGGCGAGAAATGCTGAGCCAAAATAATACCGAAGAGGAATCTAGAAATTGGAATATTGATTCTAATATTGGAATCTGAAATAATTTTCAAAAAATGAGAAAAAGTGGGTTTATATTATAAATAATTCTAAGCATCCGGAGTTGTGTAATCACCAACAAATTCTACTATTAACTTATCCTTCAGTTGTATATAAAATGATACATAAAATACATAAAATGGAATACTACCCAATACTGTAAACAAATATTACCAGAACAATTCCCAATAAAATGAATTATAGCTCTCGTCTTTCCACCAAATATAAAATAATCTATTTCTCAAGGTATTTAAAAAATGACTATGCGAATTTGGGTACATAAATAAAAATTTTCTACGTCAAAAAAGTCCTTCCTTTAGTGAATAATCACAAATAGGCTGCAAATTTGATATATTTATGACAAAAATGAGTAGATACAATTTAAAGGCAGACTAACCATATTTGAGAACATTAATGTATTGTCTTTAGCTTGTTAATATTATTAAAAGAATTACTATAGGAATTTTTACTTGGCTCTTATTGTTACTCGCAATTGGGGTCATTTTTATTTTGCTTAAAAATCCTTAAAAAACCATCTTGTCTAATTACAGTCTTAACACTAGATTGCCCAAGGAAGTCATTTTGACTGCTTTTTAATTTCAATTAGAAAAACAATTATGTATATAATGACACAATTTCTTAGAATTTTGTGACTTTTTGTACAACATATAAATGCGTTTATTAATAATTGTTTACTTGTTTTTTGTTTTACTGTAAATAATATAAAGATATTAAAAATTAATTTTAAACAAATTTCTTTACACATTAGTTATTCTTTCACAATGCAGTTTGACTGCTTTTGGGCAATATAGGTATATACTAAGTTTTAGTCTTTCTAGTGTTTTAAACTTTCTACTATTTTATATTGAAGCATTCCCGTCACTTTATAAAATTCCCAGTCTAAGAATGACAATAATAATTAATTACCACTGTATCTGTTCTCGTCACCTTTCTTTTCCCCTTCGATCATTCTCTCCGCGACGTACTCGACCGGACTGACCTGTTCACATGAACACGCAGCCTCTCGCAATAACTATATCGAGCCGCGGGTTTTTTGCCGAACCCGCAGCTCGTTCTTGCGCGCAGCCTCGGAAATGAATTGAGTTATTGTAAAATCGTGTCCAGCACCGGCTGTAATTGTCCGCGCGTGTCCCCGTGCCGGCGGTATGTAACTCGAGCGGATTTTTCGCTCGGCGCCTTTTGACCGAACATAAACGGGGCCCTGGCCACGTGCGCCCGACACGATTTCACGTGGATCCCAACGTTTCCTGTACCTCACGGTATTTTGATACGACACGCGACCCCGTGACCACCTGCACCGCTGTATTATGCCATTTGCTCCAGACTTTGTCGCCGATAATCGTGCGGCAGGCAAATCGGAACGCGAACGAGGACGTCGAATTTTATTTTCATCATTAGACAACATGAAAATGGGAAACATACAAATTTCTCAGACTGTCCCCTCCGAGGAACCACTAAAAATTATTATACTATAAATTAAAATAATTCCTACATTATTAACCCCTAGGCACACTTATTTGTCGCCCCCTCCGTAGACACACTGGGTCGTTTATGTCAAGAAGTATTTTTTTTTTTTACTTATTTTAGCTTTTAAAAGATGTGAAAAAATTCTGGGATGCTTATTCAATACCGTTATCAATAAAACATAAAAATTTTACGGATTAAATTCGGAAAAATGGGGTACGAATGAGGGAAGTTTCTTGCTGCATGTTGGAAGAATTGAGAAGACTACGTTTTCAAGAACTAGATCATCAGTGTTCTTGTATAGGGCGCTCGAAAATTGGATGCTATCGTGGCCTAGATACTCAAGCACATTTTTCGATCATTTTATAAAATTGTGCTATTAACTCTTGATTTTAACCCTGTTGCGGTCGACGGTAAAAATATACAAAAATATTGCGGCCTTTGAGAAAATCTACTTTGCTAATGGAGCGAAGAAATTGGAAACTGGCTGCACCAATTGGGCTGACCCTTGACGAAAGAGTTAAATTAAAAATTGGAAAATACAGGACACAGCTAGGTGAAAATACGTTTTGCTATCGTAATAGTAGTATTATTTAAAATAAAAGCGATTATAATAATCTAACGTTGGTCGATTGCTCCAAAAAACTGTTTACTACACTGGTAAAGAGTATTAAAAAAATATTCATTAAAAAATCTTCTCAAGCAATGTCAAAAATTTTTCTCAAGCAAAGGATCTCAAAAATACACGTTAGCAAAATCTAGAAAATCTACAAAAATGATTATATAGGTAAATGTGTGAGTTGACAAACACAGATTTGAGTGAACATGCAAAGGTACAGGTTTTTCCATTGGGTTCTTAAAATCTCCAGGATCGAAGGTTCGATCTCTCCAGGCACAAAAACCAGAAAACGTAATGAGCTGATCAACGTAATTTGATTTTCCCCTTATCAACGGATTTTTTAAAAGGGACATATTTGTGAGTCAAAGGGTTAAACGATGAGAACCGAGGCGATTTTCCATCCGGGCTGCCGTTCCATTGAGAACAGAGCGACGGTACAGGGGTGAATGAATAAGCGCAATAAGCAGGTGCTTCTCGACTCACCGGCTTCGAATCTCCTTCCAGCTGATCGGGTTTATGGCCGTGACGACCCCATCCACCGGCGAACAATTACGGCGAACATCAGGAAGCACACCGTTCTGCGAACAGATTCAGGGAATCGTTTTATTGTCTCGGTCTGCTAATGGGTGCGGTTGTAGTCCCGGGTGCATTCGCGAGACTCTCTCTTTGGCTTTGTTCGATCGTGGGATGCTGGAATGATTGATTTAATGAATTTCCAGTGTCGCTTAACGCTCACACAACCCTTACTGTCTGTTTGAGTGGATAATCAGAGGGTTATAGAGAATCGATCGGCTAAAAAAAAAGAGAAGAAAAATATCGAAATGTTGTTTGACATTTGGAATACAGCGTTCTGTCGATGCTGCCTGGCGCTAAGGACCATGATTAAGGCAATTTGCCGGACCGTGGCAGAAACCTCGGTAAAATCTCGCGCATTAGTCGAGGATGAGTTGCAGCAGTCCCGTCAAAGTTTAAGCAGCTAGTACGGGGACTTAAAAATTCATCATCCTTGACTTCGGTTCACTTGGTTTATGCTCGATTTCATGAAATATACAACGGGCCGCGTTTAATGCTTAAGCGGCTTTACATTAGTCATGCGATTCCGAATAGGAAGCCCCTTTCGCGTATAATAAGCTCCAGCCATACTTTTCACACTTCCTCCGCTGTTGCTTACGAACTGGGTACTTTCGTTCGAGGAAATTACTTGGTCGGCAGTACATTTTCTGTGCTATAAATTTGTTTATAAACTGCACAAGAAGGACTGATTGTGAATAGAAACAGTACGGTGCAATGGTACTTTGAGAGAGCTGTGGCCACAGAATGCTCCGTGGGGCTTTGCTATGGCTCTGCAGGCAACCGGAGCGACGAAGCCACGCCCACTTAGTATGCCCTCAATATAGAAAGAAATTTTGACTGGGATTTTAATATCAGCAATAACAGAGATTGTCCACAAGTTTATATATGTATATATCAATATATATACTACACGTATTGACATATATCGCCCCGTAGAGCAAGGAAACCACGCCCTCTTAGAACAACCTATGGGTAGGTAGCCTTCTACAGCCTACTAGCCTCTTCATTTTGTTTTCTTACTCTAACGTCATGTTCCTCAAAGCGGTACTTCAACATGTAATATCAGATCGCCCTATAGGGCAGTATCTTGCCTGCATAAAACATAAGAGCAACGAAACCACGCCTATACATTCTATATAAACAGAGCAACATAGATAATCTTCCGATACTCTTGAACTTGTTCTCTTTATCTCGTATCAATTTCTCCGAAGCGTTGCCTCAGGAACAGATGATAGTAGATTGCCCCGCTGGGCATTGTACTAGTTCCGTCTACAAGAACAGCGAAAACCACGCCCACCAGAACAATTTACATAAGGAGATAAGGACAGATAGTCTTCTGGACTGCACATTTCTCGCCATTCTTTTCTGTAGACTGCCTTACGGGGCACCGTGCTGGCTCCGTTTAAAAGAAGGGCAACGAAGCCACGCCCACCTAAGGAAATCTACATACATGGACAGAGACAGGTGGTCTTCTGACGTTCATGGACTTCGTTTTTATTTTGTCTGTAAATTGCTCTACGAAACAGAGCACTGCATCTGTTCGAGACAAGAGCAAAGAAGCCACGCCCACTTGGGGCTCTCTTTATAAAGAATTGCGTTTCATTTTTTTTACTCGCATCATGCTCGCAGAAAACAAAATCCAATTGTTCGTAAAAAATTTAGAACAGACTGAGTGAATAAATTTCGCTGATGGTGGGGGTGGTCAAGACCCCATAGAGTCCCCATGGAGTCCCCGTAGTTGGAGCAAGTGTCCATTATCCCCGTCCCCGTTTAATTGATAACAAAGAGCGCCGTCGAGGATAACAGGTGACGATTTTACACGGAGGTCGAAGGACTCGTGGCCCGCGGCTGGACCGGACAGATACGAAGGATCCGGGGAGAGAAGACAAAGGACGATGATTCAGAGGTAGTAGGAGAGAAGTACCTGGTAGATGACACGAGATTCCTACGAAGGTGGGTACTACGTCACTGTCTTTTTCTTCGCCGGATTCTCCGTCTCGCGCGCACCAGCCCACGGGTTTCAGGCGTTTTCAACTCGAAACGCCGGCATTCCACCCGCCGGGTGGAATCCGACGATGTTAAATGAACCGTCCTCAGAAAATATAATGTCCGCTAAACATTCTTCCCCGTTTCCGTAATTTATCACCGACCGAAATCCTTTGAATCACCTGGCCAGAACTCGTGTGACCGATCGAACGGACCCGCGGAAACCTGGAGCAGAATGGCCCGCTGGATTAGGTATCCGCTTCGTAGAGACCTTCATAGTGATCCAGCGACAGGTGGGGCACCGTTTAGGGGATGATTCTTCGCAACCTGACTGATGACCTTCGCGCTGAATAAAAATTTGCTACCTGCTCTTTCTTTCAGCAATTTTAACCCTCCCTCTGCAATCCTATTATTATATATATATTGTTAGACTTTATTGAAATACGTAGTGGAATCCTACGATATTGCGTGTACAGTGTTTAAGGTATGGGTAGTTTAGTACATGGAACTCTGTGACAAAATACACTGGAATGGCTCTTTAGTAAAAATGTGTCGACGCGCTTGAGTCGATGGTTTCCTGAAGACTGACTGCAGTCCTTCGCTTTCTCTTTCCTGTAAGGGTCGCTTATACCTAAGAGCTGTAAACCGCCCCCTAAACCTACGTTTCTGGAAGTGGCAATCGTTGCACACCAACATATATGACTGATCTTTTCACTGTTCTTGATTTTTAAAAACTGACAAAATTCCGGGATACTTTGAGCTGACGAGACTCATCGACGACAGTGGTCAAAGAAATTGTTTCGAGGGGCCTATACGCAGCCCCTGCTGTTCAGCAATGTTCGCGGGTCTTCGTTCGCGACGTACGCGAGATTTCCGATGAAATACGAGTGGCATTAGCGGTGTGTCTCCTCAGAGGCATTCCTAGCTGACCGCCACCATCTTTCTGGCCGACTCGACGGAATTACGGCAGGTAGTCCTCCGTCCTCTATTAATAGAGCAGCCTGATCAATTCGCGTTCGCTCGACATCTTGGATACCTGTGCCACGTGGGCGTTCCCGTTCAGCAGCCAGCCGTAAAGTCGTTAAGTAGCCACTTCGGGCCACGGGAATAAGGAGATGATAGATCATTAGCCCCTCGGGATTCCCCTGTGGCTCTTTCGGCCCGGGTCCTCCGGACCGCATACTTTGCCGTTTGCGAGAAAACAAACAACGGGCCGGGCCCGTGTTTCGTCCGGTGTTTCCTCCTGGTCTCCGAGCCGAGCCGCAAGATTTATGAACCGCCATCGCTCGTATCTCCTCAAAGTCGGCCGGGGCACTTCGTCTAGCGCGCGCACACACGGTTTCATGAATGAGGCTTTATGCTTTCGCAGAAAGGGCCTAGCCGGATAAGATAGTCAAAAATGCCCTTGAACCGAATTTTATCGACGAAGTGCCATTCGATAGAGCACCAAAAAAAAACATTCTGTGCAAAATTTCAACCCTGTATCTCGATCGGGAGGGTAGTTATGGGGTAAAATCGAAAAATCAGTTTTTGGCCTATTTTCCCTAGTTAATGACGTTTGGAAATTCTGAGAAAAATCTGACACATGTCAAGAACCCTAATACATACTTTGCAATTGGTTTCAGATTTTTAAAGTGAAAATCCTTCTTGTAAAAAATCAAAAACCTCAAAAAAATCGAAAAAATGCAGATTTCACATGGAAGTTCTAGAGTGACAACATTTATATTTTTACAGTAGCAGTATATTGTCATAAGTATTGTTCATGAATTTTTTCAGATTTTTTGGTTTGGTGCGCCGTTGTTAAAAAAAATAAAAACTGATTTTTTCGACGTTTTTTCCGCGAAGAACTAAGCTAACCTTAAAATTATTACGTTCTATTTATTCTGTAAGTCTATCAGGCACTGATAAACCTTGAACATTTAAAAAAATAATTAAACAATGAAATCGGCTTGATTAGTATTTTTACTAGTCAGCGTATTACATCTAAAAGTATTAACCACATTCCCAACAACTCGATTGGGTCAGCGGGTTGGGCGATCGATTGTTGATCTGCTTATACTAGGTTCGATCCCCGCATACGTATACATTTTTTTTACTTGATTAATTCTTTTTTTTATGTCTAACTACATCAATGGTATGTTTGTAGATTTCTTTTAGAAGCAATATCTAAATATTAAAAAAATAATTTTAAGGTAAAATTCCCTAACCCTAGTAATCCGTTACCTAATACTGATGATCGACAGAGTCATAAAGCGAGTAGAGAAAAGAAAAGGCGAACATAAAGGTAAAGGTAAACGGACGGGCTAAAGGCACAAAATAATAAAACACGGACACTTTGTCCGTCCGTTTTTACAAAACTTTTACAAAACCGTTTTCTCTATAACGGAGTATTTAAAACTCGAAGACACGTATAGATTTACTGCAGAAAATATTTAATACTACCAGAATTAAGAAGATGTGTAACTAAAAATTGACAACACATTGCGTATGGGTGACTCCGCGCTCAACTCGAGCCCAAAGACCGCACATTTTCGAACGCTCCAGAAGCATGCTTGGCGAGCAATAGGAAACGGATACGTACATTTCTAATTTGTATTTGGCAGAACATTTTCTGTTGAAAATGTAAATATACTTGTTACATTAGAGCAATGATTGTTTTATTCAGCACAGTTATTATTTAAAACTTAGAACAACCTATATACAGAAACCACGCGTACTGTGCATATTTCCGGAGCGAGTTTCCGTTCAGTGACGATACTTCGGCGGATGAAGCTGCCGTAGCGAAACGGTTAAAAAACTGTTGCCTTAAAAATGAAAACACGAAGTTTGAACTTCCAAAATGTACAAAAACAACACTTTATAAGATACGGTACGTACGACGATCGGCACAGTTCTACTGATGTACATACTGGCTACAATGACTGATCATTTCTACATGCTCGGAATGTCAAAATTCAATGATTTCGCTCATCATTAGTCTTAAGAGTGGGAGACCCTGGTAACGTAACATAAATATTTGCTTAAGTTGCCGATTGAATCGAAAAAAACATGAAAACGAGATATCTCGTGACCCATACGCAATGTGTTAACAATTGCTCCAAAATTCTTTTTGCGAATTTTACCTTAAAATTATTTTTTTAATATTTAGATATTGCTTCTAAAAGAAATCTACAAACATACCATTGATATAGATAGACATAAAAAAAAGAATTAATCAAGTAAAAAAAATGTATACGTATGCGGGGATCGAACCTAGTATAAGCAGATCAACAATCGATCGCCCAACCCGCTGACCCAATCGAGTTGTTGGGAATGTGGTTAATACTTTTAGATGTAATACGCTGACTAGTAAAAATACTAATCAAGCCGATTTCATTGTTTAATTATTTTTTTAAATGTTCAAGGTTTATCAGTGCCTGATAGACTTACAGAATAAATAGAACGTAATAATTTTAAGGTTAGCTTAGTTCTTCGCGGAAAAAACGTCGAAAAAATCAGTTTTTATTTTTTTTAACAACGGCGCACCAAACCAAAAAATCTGAAAAAATTCATGAACAATACTTATGACAATATACTGCTACTGTAAAAATATAAATGTTGTCACTCTAGAACTTCCATGTGAAATCTGCATTTTTTCGATTTTTTTGAGGTTTTTGATTTTTTACAAGAAGGATTTTCACTTTAAAAATCTGAAACCAATTGCAAAGTATGTATTAGGGTTCTTGACATGTGTCAGATTTTTCTCAGAATTTCCAAACGTCATTAACTAGGGAAAATAGGCCAAAAACTGATTTTTCGATTTTACCCCATAACTACCCTCCCGATCGAGATACAGGGTTGAAATTTTGCACAGAATGTTTTTTTTTGGTGCTCTATCGAATGGCACTTCGTCGATAAAATTCGGTTCAAGGGCATTTTTGACTATCTTATCCGGCTAGGCCCTTTCATCGCGAGAGCCGAACCGAACGGCGAATCTGTTACTTTCACTGATACCGCGGCGTCAATGAGCCTGGGCGAGACTGTCGAACGGATTTATACTTACAAAGTCTGCAGCAAAAGTTCGTAAGGACGTTTATAGAAATTTTAATGGCTCTGGCGCTGTTTAAACATTTTTTGGATTTTATTGCCCGCAAGGAGGGCTTCGAGGAGACCGTTTATGGTTGTGTCAGTACATCAACAAATTTGTGGTGATTCCTGTTAGTCGTATCTGGAATTTGTGCATTTATGGCAGACAGGAATACGACAAATACAAAAGTGAAAAGACAGTTAGACCCCCAGCAAAATTTTATTTTAGATTTTTATTTAAAATTATTTTAAGCTCTGCGATCTGTTTATTTATGAATTCTATAAGCGCAGAAAATTCCAAGACTGCTGCGCAGAATTATAAATTTTCGCAGAACGTTTAAGGTTCCAGTATTTCGCAAACGGTTCGATTTCAGCAGGTGCAGCGGACACTTTTGCGCCAGACTGTACTCCGGTTCGATCTGCACCCGTTCCCATAGCGAGCACCGTTGTCACACCTCCGAAACGTCACCTGTGAACTTTGGATACTCGTTACCGCAGAATCTATGCGCGAAGTTTCCGCAAACTGTTGGTGTCCACCGGCGCAGCGTCGCCCACGCTCTGCATCGCGTCGCGCGAAACTACAATAGGGCCAACAATGACGCCGTAAATTGCAACGTGGTTCTTCGCGCAAAACCCGCGTAGAAATCGGAGCTGAATTCCTCGGGTCGCAAACGACGCTTTGTCCGGTGTTCGCGGGCCTTTATCGCGGACGATCTCAATACCGTAACAACTGTCCGGATTGATAACGTCAACCCTCGGAAAAGGCTGCTTGCCAATGTACAGGGTGGGTCTCTCGCAACCCGGTCACTAGACTGCCGATCACTACCCAGATAGCACAGAGACGTCTTAAAGACGTCTTTAAGACGTCTGTCACAGACGTTCAGACGTCTATTAGACGTCTGAATGTCCTACGAACGGCTTCCGAACGGCTTCTGAACGTCTCTGGAACGTCTTTGTGAAAAAACTGTACGTCTTAAAGACGTCTTTAAGACGTCCGTTAGACGTCTTTAAGACGTCTCGAAACAGACGTATTCAAGACGTCCCGAAACAGACCCCTAGTACCACAAAAATATTAGATAGATATGTTTGTCATATATTGGAAAAATATTTTTTAAGCCACATTTTTTCTTGTGAGAAAAATATTGAATTTGAATATTGTATACATGTACAAGAAATATAAATTGAATGTTTGATATAACAAAAAAATTAAATAAATAAAAAAAAATAAATTAAAAGAATGTTTTTCAGCATATCCGCGCACATTAACATTTTATGCTTTATTTATTTATTTATTTATTTATAAATAAAAAAAATAAATTAAAAGAATGTTTTTCAGTATATCCGCGAACATTAACATTTTATGCTTTATTTATTTATTTAACTTATTTATTTATTTATCTATTTATTTTGATATATTATTTTGGATTTTGGATTTGTGATATATAATGTATAGTTTTATTATTAAACAATATTTATTGCTAAATTCTATTGCGAATATATATGTAATATATTATAATAGTACTAAATTAACAATTTAGTTATTTAACTTTCCTAAATAAATAAACATCTATTCGAAGGATGGAAAACTGCGTTATATTGTGTTGCGTGTGTACAGTTTGTAAAGCTTTTCTCTAGCAGTTTAGAATGACTGAAACGTCAAGAAATGAAACGTCTTAAAGACGACTCGTAAAAGACGTCTTAAAGACGTCTGAAATGAGACGTAAAAATGACGTCTTTTACGAGACGTCTTTAAGACGTCTTAAAGACGTCTTTTCAGGACCAAAAATGGACATAAAACAGACGTCTTTAAGCCGTCCAGTGCTATCTGGGTATGCAAGAGAAAAATGTTCCGAGTCAATCGAGAGACGTAGAAATTCCACAAAAATTAAATACTTCTTGTAAGAACTAAAACAGTTTTCACAGTTTTGTGTTTCTTCTATTTATTTATCACACGAATGCACAAAATCCGAGAGTCTGTTTTTGTGCATAATCAAATGTTTAATGACTAGATTGCGAATTGTATGCATTTATAATAAAAATGAATAGGCTTCGATTTAAAACAGTAAAACCGTAAAACAGTAAAAGAGTTGCCCAATTTTTCAATAATTGTAAAATATAAAACCGGTCGTTCAGCGTTAATCCTCGCGTTTGCTAACAATTTCCTTCTAACTTCATGTTCTCGGGTTAGGAGACTCACCCTGTATACCGATCACAGTTTTCCGCGTGCATTTCAAAGAGAAAGACACGGGACTGGTCCGTTACGTCGGCCGGGCGACCAAAAATGGTCGCCGGTGTACGCTTCCTTGCTTCTTAACAACGCCCACGCGTTATTAGCATATTAACGCAACGGCGGAAACCGGGGACTCGCGTTTCTGGAGGACCTAAATGGCGCGAGCGAGCTTTCAGTAACGCGGCTCACCGATATCCGCGATTTTGATGCGCGCCTTATCCGCGAATCACAACTTCCCTCTCGCCGACGTAAACGGCCTCCAACACGAAAACGCCTAACGCCGAAGATACTCCGCAGAGAATACGTTCGCCGTTCTAATAGCAGAGGACCTCTCGCACTTATCGAAGGGGTAATGCCGCGAGTCGAGGATAAAGGGTGGCCGAGCGTTATCATTGTTATTACCTTTTTATTCGCGATCGAACCTCCGCCACCGACTGTCATTACTGCGGATGCTCATGTCGGCAGCTTCCAGCCGGCTACCTTATCCGACAATTTGCGCGTAATACAAGCCAGGCTTACGCATTTTTGCGGGCAAGGTATGCCGATAGCTCGAGCCTCATTCCCCCGAGGCTGATGGCCCAGAACCACTTTCGACTAGAGAAGAAAGTGGCCGTTTAGCACCTTTAATGCCGCGAGAACGATCCGACCAGAATCCTCTGCGCAGGTTGTTTATCCGGATGCTTTGTTGAGGGGAATATTTATATTTTTTTGCAGTGTCACTCTTTGGAAATGTCTTGGTGGAATTTTTATTTTTAGTTCATCACGTTTCCGAAGTTATTGAATACCTAAGCCTGTGTGCACATTTTAACACGTTGACCGCCGTGTCACCCAGTTGTGGGTGACGGAATTATTTGTAGAGGTTTTAAAATGAATTTTTACGTTAATATATTCATTGTACCAAATTTGATTGGGATCTTTAAAATGCAAGACAGTTGGAAGACTACTCAATGTCACACATATAATTATTTTCAATTTTTATTTCATTAAATAACTTACTTTGGATTCATGGAATTTTTGGGGGTTCTGGTTTGGCACTCAAAGTGTTAAAGATGAAGTAAAACGAGGTTTTTGTAGCCGGTTGGTAGGGTTAAGAAGGTTGGGTTGTAGAATGTATCGAATTCTCTTTTTATCCAAAATGAAGACATTCCAGATTTTTGAGGCCGTCGACCAGGCAAAATTTGTTTCTAGTTTTAATATTTATTGGATGACATATTTTTTTAATATTTATAGATAATAAGGATAACAAAATAACAAGAATACTGCGCAAGCGGGAGGTGCAGATAGAGGTGCGAGTTAGGTAAAAGTTTCTATCTTGCAACCGGTTGCGCCGATCTACGGTAATCGTTGGAGTCGCGGGTATCTTCCCTTATTAACACCACACCTATCCGCTTGCGTAAAATAGAAATACCTTAATAGATACAATCTACAAAACGCACACCTTTCACACTTCTTCAGGCTTGTTAGCATTACCAGCTGGCTTCATTAAGGAACCTTGTGGCTCAGTTTCTTCGGGCTCTAATTACAGAGCCGCGAATAGGCTACAATCTCGACGTGTCTATTCCCCTAAAGAAGCTACCCACTGTCAAAAAAGTATGTATAATTTATGCTCACACGCTCGAAGCTCTACACGCTCGAGGAAGTTATCCTTTTCATCTACGTTTTTACGACCACGCATCCTCGCCGAATATGACTGCTCCATATATGATCGAATCTCTTCGCAAAGCCATCACGTTTTTGCTAACTGACACTAAATGTCAAACACCACTTTTTATATCATGTTACATTGTATTTCCATAATATCTTTTAAACTAGATATGGTCGCGACTAGACTGCGGATTTTATGCAATAGAGACAGTAGAAGAAATAAATTATGTTTTCATATTATTTTCGACTTGTCACAATTATTAAAACAGGAAATACAGTGAATTCTCGATATATGTCAACAACATGGGTCTTGCCAACGACGTGAACGTTCAAGCAAACCCAAAAGCTCAAGTCCCGTCGAATGTACATTGATCTTATCACACTGCTCTCTCAAGCTTGGTGGATCCTCACGAGGTATACCCTACGGTAGTGGGGATAATTCCGTGACATTTACCATCGAGGTCTCGCCGACATATATAGAGAAATCACTTTTTTTATTCTACACAAAAGTCCGCAGTCACGATCATCTCGTAGAGTCTAATTGTTCGGTATCCAGAATGTACAGTGGATCCGAAAAGTATTTGGACCTGGAATTTCCTTGGTATTCTAAAATAGACAAGCAAAAGCTTCCCACTGCATTTCCCCCTGTTCCCACAAGATTGCCGAATAAATACAGCCCGTGTAGCACCTGAAACGTTCCAAGGCCGCAGCTTCCGTGCAGGTTCCCCATGGCTCGCATGGGTCCCGGGGGCGTTCGTCGAACAGCTGATTAAAGAGCCCGGGCCTGAAGAGCAGTGAGCAGAGTAGCGGGAATCGAGGAGAGGAGATTCAGGAACGATCGGGGCCCGAGCTGGAGGATCGGGGCTGTACGCATGCGATCGGTCAGGTAGGAGTCCGGTAGGTGAGCAAGTCAACGTTTGCCGGTTGGAAGGCGAGTCCTTACCGCTGGAAGGATGCTGGAGAGGCCGAGTGGTGGCGGCACGGCCGGTGTGGTCAGGTGGTTCGCAAGGACGCGGCAGGCCGTTCACCCGTTCACCCGATCCACTCCTCTTTCCCTCCATCGGAACTCATACACCTCGCGCGATCTCTTTTCCTCCACGATCTTCCTCTCCTTTTCTCTCTCTCTCTCCTCTCTCGTTTCTTTTATCTTCTCCACTCGACCCCCACTCCCCACCCTCCCCTCTCCCCCTTCGTATTTCTCCTTCCAGGCGAGCGCCCGATCGTTCTTCTCGTTCCTCTATCCCCTTTCTAGGTCCAAACGCACCGAGCATCGACTTAACTAAGTTACCGGTATTTATACGCGGAGGAATCGCCCCGGCTACCCGACTGCACTCCGTTCATGTAAACACGATAATTGGCCTGTTACGCTCCGCTTTTTGCGAGGCCGCGCAATTCTCTTTTTTTTTTTTTTCACCGATAACGCCCCGTGTCCTGGCCGAAGTCCATCTCCCACGGGTAACGTCTTCTTAGGCGGGATACAGGATTCAGAACTTTCTCATACGGAATTCTATTCCTCGACTAGGAGGAGAATTACAGGTACTATTGATACAATGGGGGGTTTTTTTTTTTTATTTGTTTGAGAGTTCGATCGATGAACGAAGGACAGAGTGGTTGTCGAGAACAACGATCGGATCAAGTTCGAGCCGTAGTCGTCGCGAATCCAAGCCGACTTCGGCACGCAAGTTTCGTTTCACGGGTTTCGAATACCACTCATGGGAAATAATGCTTCATTGATTATACTTACAATGTATGCACTCTGTGCAAACTGGTTTCGGACCCTAGCACGAACGCCTGCAGGTTTGAGAGACGCACTTGTACGGCCGACCGCGGGTGTTTATGCGATTTACAGTGCTTGAGAGCTAATTTTTTTACGATCGGCGCCCAGACGAGCATCGTTCGCAAAGAATTTCGATGTATGCAAACGGCAAACAATCTTATTGCCACGTGTTTGCAGCAATGCCCTATTAATTACATTACTTAACATTACCATTTTCACGAGATTTTATTCCAAATGTCAAACTGTGGAAAACAATAATTCCACCGCCTAAGAAACACCACGCAGTGAAAATGAATAACACACAAAACAAGCAATAAATAACTGAAATCGTCCAAAAACGCGTCACTAATATTTTCCAATTGTTTTTAAGTCCAAAAATACCGCAGACAAATAAAACTCAACAATCCAACAATAATATAAAACAGCTTTCCCCGACAAAACTACGAGCAAAATATTGCTAGCGCCAAACAGCAACAACAATAAACACACAAAAATAGTTTATGCGATCCGATCAGGATCGCGTTCGATTTTCTCTTCCACGATTAGTGTCGCATAATAAATACTTGCCGGTTAGGTCCCGTCCGCCGGTAAGATTTGATACTTTTGATCGGAACTGGTTTCACCTTGATCCGCCATTAATTTGTCGAGCGATGCAACGGTGCACTTCGGCGGCGCTCGGGCGAAATTCGCATAAGTCTCGGAATCCGCAAAGGTAACGACGATTAAGGCCCCCATCGAACAGACGGGGACGATTCGTTTGCATTAAACTGGCAAACGATTTCCACGGAGACGGCGACGTCCGGTGACCTTCCATATGCGAGAACGTTTTCGCGCGAAAGCGATATATCGCGTCTCGACGATCACCGTAATTCGCGTGCGATTCCCCTGAGCGCAGTTCATATTTCAAGGCCCGTTACCAGGGGGGAGCTGGCATAATAGATTTTTATCCGACTGCTCGGACATTAACGTTCCCGCTAAATATCCCCCCGGTGACTTTAAACTTCGCTTTATCAGCCGCGAGAATATTAGGTTGTTGCGAAGGTGCTTGGGAATCACGAGTTTAAACGGGCCTTGAATTACGGACCGGGGATTTGTTCCGCCAGGAGAGACCATCGCGTGATTTAAGCGACAACACCTGCTGCAATGGGGTGAACGATGCGACGCCATTTTGCAATTTTACCGGAGCTCCCCTTAACAATGATTAAACGCTTCGCAGGTGTGGATCCGCCAACCTCTCGGCTGCCCAACCCGAGTTTTGTAGCGTGTTTCTAGCTTTTTACATATTTTATAGGTCGCGTTTGTGCAAATTTATAAGCATATTTAAAAATATTTATAAAAAGTTATAATATATAATACATATATAATTTTATATTTAATATCGAGAAAAGACTGTACACATTTTTGCCATAAATGCATAAAATCCCTAGACTACTAATTTCGTCCGTACGCTCATCAAATACTCGGCAAATACTTTCTAAGCATATACAATTATTAATACAGTTGTCGTTTCTTGAGGACAAGTACACAGATAAGGAAACGGTGGGGGAAATGAACCACATGTACATAATTAAACCTTTGATATGTACATATAATTATATTGTATGATGGCATATTGAAAAGTTAGATTTATAGTTATGATGTCATAAATATGTCGGCATTCGACCTGAAATGGTTAGTTTGGAAATTTGATTTGTACACATGTCTGACAAGAGATTAAAGTATTATTGAACTGTTAATTAATTCGAGATTATTTTCGTGGAACGTTTCAGGCAGAACCTGGTTTCACATAACTCGATGTAGGTGTTCCTCCATAGGTGAAAGCGTAGAGGACGTTTGGAGGTCAACTGTGTGTTTCCAAACTGAGTCATGTATTTCCGAATGCCCTTGAAAACGACCGATTAAAGAAGGAGAGAAAGAAAGAAGAAGAAATGAGTCGAAGGAAAGGAGTTTATAGGGGTAGAGGAAGAAAGGGGAGAGAAAGGGGAGAGAAAAGTTGGGTTATTGTCGCAGCAGCAGGCTGACAAAGTAACCGGCGGACCCTCCGACTCCCTCTGGCCTTGACAGGGCATGTATTACCGGAAAAAGAAGCTAATAACAGCCGTCTGCTTATCGGCTACCTGCCGTTTGACGGGGCAAAACACACGACGGACGACACTAACCCCGAACCATGACGAGTCGATTTCTGTTTACGTTGTTGTATTTGTGTTAGTCGCGTGTGTGTGTGTGTGGCTGTGCACGTGTTGTTGAAGAACGAGCAAGCTTCAGGGTAACGCGCGCTTTCTTCTTCGCGTGTTGAACCGTTCCCTGTGCCGGGACACGCCTTGCGAAACCCGGTTATTAGTTCTCCGCGGGGGGCCCCCTCCGCCCCCGCTTTCTTTCTTTATTCTTTCCACGTCGACTGGTTCTTTCTGCTGCCATAAACGAACCCTCGTACGACCAGGAGAAAGATCTCCTGTTACTTCATCCGTGACGTCATTCCTGGGAATTTCACGACCACGGAATCCGATTGGTATCTCCGGGAGAATAGAGTGTGAAAAAACTTTCGAATTGGAAAGCGGGCTTCGGAAAGAGTCGAATGATCCGGGAAGGCATTGCGGGGCCATTGTGTTACCTATGTGTGGGTGACACGGTTCTTTGTCTGCGTTTCGAGGGATATTTTTCGACAAGAAAAATTTAGACGTTGGAAAAAACTTTTTATTCTATTTTTTTTACTGACTTTAACAATGTCTTTGACAACGAAATTATAGTGACACAGCTGGATTTTAATCGCATAAATTGTAACTTAACAGTGGAATGTTAATGACTTAATTTATTTAACTCTAGATTTACGTCAAAACCACGGGTTTTAATATTTCTAATTTCTAATTATTCAGATTCGAAAGGTACATCAATTATTCAACAATTTTATCTCTTTAGGTAAGTATATGTTATTAAAAAAATAAGATGGCTAAAAATTTGGTTAGCACGTTCTTGTTATTTTTATAAAGTAATGTGAAATAGTCACCTAGTGTAGTTTGCTATAGACGTAATAATTATAGACTGCGGAGCTCTCTGCAAAATAAAAACGTCAAGGAAAATGTCCTATTTTCTTGAAACAAAATCACTTCAGGAAATGTCGAAGAAAATATATTGCAATCAAACAAAAAGATTCGGAAAACAAGTTTACAGCTGAAAAACCCTGCAATAATGTTCCCTCGTGCAACAGTAGTATGTGAAACGTATGTGTGTGAAACGTAGTATGGACATAGTATGTGAAAACACAACTGTGTACAGTGCATGCTCGATATATGTCAACAGCGGGCGTCTTGCCAGCGTCGTGTATCGTACAGGAGACACGCTCGAGCCATGTTATGTTAACGCTCCTGGACGTATACCCTGTGCTAGTGGGGATAACTCCGCGACATTTATCACCCAGGCCTCGGCGACATATATAGAGAAATCAGTGTACCGCATGCCCCAAACAAAACAACTTCAGGAACAATGTAATGTAGTAGCTCGAGCATATGCAACTCAGGCTCCGGTTAGCTGCGCGAACAGAGTCGAGAAGTCGAGGTCAGAGGCACTGTGAGAAAATGGAGACCGAAACCGCAGCTAGGAGGCTTTAAAAATTGAACAAAGCCTCGATTCCGAGGGAACACGCGATAAGGACACCGCGTTTGGAAAAGGCGAAGCGTGGCCAGGGAACAAGGGCTCGTCGCACTAATAACGTTAGCGTAGCTCGAGTGGTGGCGCGTATCGAGGAGCCAGGAAAGTGCTCAACATAGACCACTCGTCCCAGTATAGCTACCCCTAATACAGTAGTCCTGCTCGCAGTTAGTCGAACGCTCGGCGTTCCCAGTGTTCCCATCGAAACCGGGCAGTCATCGAACGCTCGTTCATCCCCGTTGTGTTCCCGGCTCTTTCTCCCCCTTTCCACTCGTTCGTCACCAAGGCCGCCCCCTCTACCCTCGACGACGTGTAACGCAATTACGATTGTTGTTTGAATGAACAATCAAGCGCCCTCGAGGCGCGCGCGCGCGCGCGCTCGCCCAATCATTCAATTTCGGCTCAATCGACTTCCAGCCACCCCCTCGGCCCTTTCTCTCGGGAACTAAAGAGTGTTCCGACATTCGAGAAAGTCTTCTTCGATGCCGTAGCATTATCAATCGGTTTGCATTATCGGCACTCCTCGTTATTCTGATTTTCCAGAATTTTCTCGTCAATTTTTAAGAATTTTTTTCGTAGGAACTATTACAGTTTCTGTATTAGGATTTTGTAGGTATATTTATGGGTGTTTGAAGCGCATAAGTCATTTTTTTTTAAGTAAATATAATGATAATCACGCGATCAAAAAATTGTTTAGAAATTATCAGTCGGTTAGCATTATCGGCCCTCCTCGTTATTCTGGTTTTTCAGGTTTTGTCGTCAATATTTAACAATTTTTTTCGGAAGAACTATTACACTTCTCGTATCAGGATTTTGCATGTATGTTTAATGGGTGTTTGAAGTGCATAAGTAATTTTTTTAAGGTAAATATAATGATCATTACGTGAGTTATAAATTCGTAAAGTATGTTCCGAGAAAATAGGTTCTCTCCTATGATAGACTCCCACACAACGCGATCAAAAAATTGTTTAAAAATATTGTACAGTGTGTCTGATGTGGTAAGAAGTGTACAGGTTTTTTAAACAATTCTTTGTGCGTATAGTGTACACTTGCTGCCGCATGAAACACACAATATATTCTTGATCGCGTTAATGAAAATATATGACGTAGAAAATAATATAATAGCGTCCCCAAATTCATCTGTTCAGTTTTGTGTTTGACCTATTCATTTCTTCGATGCATGGAAAATGGAATCCACAGTCAATGAATCCCGCAACTAACCACTCAACAAATCCCAAGCTCTCAGGCTCGAGTCTTACGTCCATCCCCTGGTCGGAGGACCCTAACCATCCATAGTCTCGGCATAGAGTGAACACTTTCTCGAGGAGAGTTGTCTCCGGGCCTCTTTTCAGGCTCGTGGCATGTGTTAATTTCCTGAATCGCGAGAGAACACTCGAAGTATCCAGGAGTATTTGAACAGAGATCGTCTGTTGGCCGAGGAATCCAGAATTTATCCGAAGACAAAAGAACCCGCGAGTGTTCGCCGGACGTGCGAGACAAAATAGCAACTCTCTCTAGCGAGGACGTTTGGAAAAATTCGAGGGGGCAGAAATCGGTGCTGTGCTGCGCGAGGCACACCGAAACACACCGAAAATTCGCGGGACGGTTCTAATTGAATTAGAAAACAATTGTCACGCGTTCCCGCTGCGAAAGGTGTACGCACACACACACACACACACACATTAATATATACGGAAACACAAGCATAGGCAAAGGTTGTAGGAGGAGAACGCGTTATTCGCATCGGCGCCTACGCAATTCCACGGTGGAATTTTCACCTGCTCAAATAGAGGCCCTCGGCGAGTTCGTCGTGTCATTGTGTTTGCATTATTATGTTAATCACAACGGAGGCAATAACAATGCGTCAACCTCGATTTAGGAAGCGGCTCGAAAAGGAACATATAGCTGGGCAAATATTGGCTAAGCAAATCATTAGTTGACTCCTCCTTCGCCTCCGCTATTCCGCCTTTGACGGAGAGAGGGAGGGGGGGGAGGAGAGGAACGATGGAACGTTGTATAGTCTTCCACACTCTCGCATAATACCCGTCTCGTAACTCCCTCGAGGTACGCGGGCCGCAACTTGCAAATTGAGCCTATCTATTCGCGGCGTCACAAGTGTTCCAGCAAACGACCTCGTGATACCTAATTCGCGAGGGCGTCATGCGATTTTCGACACTCGCGGATGCTCAACCAATTCGCACGAGCCGCAACCAGCGGGTCTCCGCTGACCCAGATTAAGGAGAATTTTTGGCCAATTTAGCTCGACGAAAGATATCTCGCCGACCATCGCGAAATCTTCTAAAACAATTTAGAAATCTTTTAAGACAATTCAAATCATATGTTAAATGCAGACATTAAATCTTTTAAAATAATTTAGAAAACATATAAATTAGTTTTAGAAAGCTTCACGGCCAGATTTTTCTGCAATTACATCAGAAATTTTAGTGATCAAAAGCAACAAGTGCAATTGCTGTGTAAAGCATTCTCGTTCAATCGACAATTTTCTAGATAGAGAAATCGCTGTAATTTCGATAATTGTGAACTAAGAATATTAAAACCCCGTAAACCTAGTGTTAAATTCCTCCACTGGTCTCCTTGCACAGTGAATAACAACGACAATTTCGAAGATAACAATATAAAAGAATTTACCTCGTAAATTGAACAGGTTTGGTGTTCAGCGGTTCGTCGATCGCTGAACAAAGTTGTCAGACAGTATTATGATAACGGATTCTGTAGTTTCTGGTTTGTGTGGGTGGATTTATAGGTCGTGGCGGTGTGTTTGAATGGGTTCCGAGCGAATTGGGAAGACAATCGGGTATCGAAGAGCCGCTCAAAGAACACTTTTTACCTCCCATTGAGCTCGTTCGGTTGCGGAAGCGAACGTACACCGGAGATTTCTCATTTCCAGGTAATTAATTTACAATGAACCGGACGGAGGGGGAGCCCTGGTCCTTGTTCCGAGGGTTCCTTGTAGTCTTCGGAATCTTTCAATCAGCGCAGACAAATGCGGCACCCGATCCCGGACCGCCTTCCACCCCTCTGGACGGATTATTAATTACAATTATTCTCTCAATACAAGTCGACCGGGTAAGGAGATGATTATTCTTTCATGAAATATATGCAGCATAATTATATTCTCTCCATGCTGGTGTAGCAGGTCATCGTACATTTGTCACCGTGCATTCTCATGTTCTCGTTGCTCGGTTTGTTTCAAGGGTGCGGTGTCAGGAAATTTTTCTTTACGACAATAAAATAATACGTATTTATCGAACTTTAAAAAAGGGCATCTTTATATTTAGTCATTTACAAGACAGCAGTCAGGTTAAAAAAATACTTCTCTCGGATAGCTTGAACAATATTTAGAATTCGCGAGTAAACTGTAGATCTTCGGGGACAATAAAAATTTCAATAGCAGGAGTTAAATAGTAGAACGAATAACAACCAGTTTCGAAGAGTACGATGTATAAAAATCCACAAATATAGCTTGAACGTATACGAATGCACGCAAAAATGTTCAAAAAGACATCTCGTCTGGTTTCGCCTAAAAAAATTGTACAAAGAAGTCTTGCATTTGAAATGCCTCCAAATGCAATTATCGTATATATTCGAACAGGTCTAGTTGTATTGCGAATAACTACCACAGTTTCAAACAGAATAATGTACAAAAATTCATTAATATAGCTCAAACATACACGAATACACACAGAAATTTTCATCAAGACATCTCGTGCAGCTCCGCCCCAACAAAATTATATAAATCAGCTTTAATTTGAATTCCCTTCCTCGAATTTTCCTCGAACCGGTCTACATTGCAAAATAAATGACAACCACAATTTCAAAGACAGCGATGTCTAAAAATTCGCAGACACAGCTCAAGCATGTAAGAACATATATAAAAATTGTCATGAAGCTATCCCCTCCAGTATTACTAAAAAAAAATTCTCGAAACCACCCCCAGCAATGAAGAGATGAAATCCTCTTATCCTCTCAAACGCTCTTAAATCATTTGCTGGACTTCCTCGAGCAAATGCACGTCCATGCATCCGGCATGGAGGAGAAAAAAGGAATCAATCTGTTCCGAGACAGGTCTCACGACATCAGCACGGCAAGCAAAAGTCGATTAGGTGTCCCCGTCCCGCTCGGAAGCGGGCGTGTTGTCCTCCTCGGCTCGGACGATTGGCGATAGGAAGAGGAGCTCTGTAATCATCGCGGGCACAAAAACGGACGGCGAACAGACGCCGGTGTGCCAGGGCACCTGATCAGAAAAAATAATTGAAAAGTAGTCGCGCGGAGGAGAGCGCGAGAACCAGAGAAAAAGGCATACGGTCCGGATGCAGGCCGGAAAATGACAATCACTAGGCTGCGGGACCGTTTCCTCTGTCTGACGTCAATCTGGCATAGCTCGTTGCAGTATATAAACGGACCGAGGGGTGGTGCGAGAGGGATGGTGCGCCTCCGGCACGCTCTCGCCCTTCGCCAATTTAGCAGCCGATCTTCTCTCTGAAATTCCATCGACCTTCGGGCGTAAGAGGGTTCACACCTTCCCCTATTGCTTTCTGCGGCGATCTCTTCAACCCCCTCCACCCCGGGACTGACGTGAACGTGCTATGTGTGTCACGCCATCAACTCGGAACAATTCCCTTAACCCTTACAGCTTCGCCCCTTCGGTGAAAATTGTGTCAAATTTAGGTTCCCGGAAATATCTTTACCCCTTCAACCCCTTCTCGTACGGGACAATTGAATTTTAGAGATTTCAAATTGAACGCATTATACTTGAACAATGTTGCTTTATTTTTTAACAAAATTAAACTTCATTAGTGTATCATTAACCCTTTGTACTCGAAGCTATTTTAACTCCAATACCTCCAATAATGTAAAAAATATTTTGAATAATGATACAGCAATTTTTACTGCTGCCTAAAGGTTAATATTTAAGCGTCGAAGTAAACGCGGACATGCGAGAAATAATTTTCTTTTTCTACTAGACAACCGTTAACGCCTCATTTAGCAGGCTTTCTATTAGCAGGATTTTCAATAATAGCGCTGTACTAAAAGATAGTTCAGAAATCATATTTTGTATAATAATTCTACGCAAAACTATTAGATTGCGTTACCGAGGGGTGTGTTAGAGATGCGCGATAGAAATTGCTATAGCTGTTGCAGGAGCTATTAAAAGGTCCTTAGCCATGGACCATAAACTTTCAAGATAGTGGTTAGATTAATGTATGTGTTAAGGATGAGGAATTTCTAATCATTCCAGCCACGGAGAAAAGAAAAAGGCAAGGATTTAGTCGTTTTAACAGGTTGAGGATAATATACTGATATTCTGAAATTCTAATGTTTACCTGTAAATTTTTGTCGTAAATATTTGCAGTTAGATATCAGTAAGGTGTAAACTATTAATTTGGAAAGAAATGTTTCAAATTAAAATATGTAGCTCACCCAATGACGAATTGAACAGCCTATGAAACGTTCTAAGAAGAAATAATAGAAGAAATGTCAGAATAACAATAATAATAATAAGAACGGTATAAATACGAGTACTTGAGTACTCGCGCGTGTGTCTACTGACGGGGATGAGACACAGGAAAAGAAGTAATCGGGTAATTAGTGCCGTCTGTTCCGTTGCTACTCGAGGAGGGATTACGTGTGCCCGCCCAGCAGATAGTTATCGGTCCCCGGATTAATGAGAATCGGTTTTAGGAAACGCGACGACCACGGACACCGACGATTCTGCCCGCGATCCTCGAACCAAGCCGATTATCCGTTCGGGGATCGTCGTTTCCACGTGTCAGCTATATTCGAGGCGAACGGATACACCATAAAAAATAACGAATCATCGCGATAGAGTTACGTCAGCTGCCGGAGATCGTTGGCCAGAGCCGATCGCAACTCGTCTCGCGGGCCCTGTCCTTGGTCGACACCTGTCTGCCAGCCTCTTCGAACGATTGTTACTATTATGTCTTCATTGTGTTCACGCTGCGAGAGCCGTTTCATGGTGTACAGTAATTGCCGTTGAATATTTTTTCTTCGATTTTTCTCGGCGGATGTAGAGCAAAGGCGGAAAGAGGCCATTTTTGATCGTTTGTGGCGAGAGAACAATGTAGAATGTTTATTCATTATCATATATGTCCATATATCATTTTATATCATATATTCATAGATGTTTACAGTCCTTGGAGAACGAGGCCGCTTGAGCTTCGTGGCCCCTCGCGGTAGTGGGGATAATTCCGCGACATTTATCATCCAGGCCTTTGCGACATATATAGAGAAATCATTGTATTTAGCACGCTTCGTCGTGGGTCATCCAGGTCAACAAAGCTAAAGGCTATCGAATATATTAAATATTGAATATTTTAATATTTATATTTTATATTTATTTCTTCATATTAAATATTTCGGATATTGTAATTATATGATATAGACGATGTCAACATTTGTTTCCGATATGAGTGCATTCTAGAACGTTGATTTAATTAATAATTCTGCGGAATTTGAAACTTGTGTAAAACTGTAAAATATTTTCGTGAATATTTGTCGTTGTCGTTTTCTAAAACGACAGGCGTCGGCATAGATGCGGAGCGTGCACAAGCGCCAACGGGGAAACCGGGTCGCGTCCGAGCAACTTTTTATTGTTCCCCGAGCGTTTTCCAGCCGCCTCGCAATCCTGTTATTAATTATTTCATGAAGACTCGCTGCGATGTAATAAAGAAATTTATTCGCGCGCCTAACCACTCGTAAAACTTGATGAGCGTTCGGTTTTTGCCGCGAGCACGCGGAAGGTAAAAGCAGCGAGAGAGAGAGAGGGACAGAAAGAGGTGGAAGGGGGGGGGCGATGATTGGTTCGTTGCTCGCAGTACTTTTATTTTGGGTAATCACCGAGGGAAATATTCTATCGGTGAAATCGTGGAGAATGCGATGGCGGATCGTTTCGGTTTAGAGACAACGGTATAATGCACGGTGAGGCTGTTACGCGCGGCGATCGACGAGACCGGCGAGTCGAAGAGTTGTTTCGTAGCGCCTGTAATATCGGTATGCGGCTCTTAATTCATTGTCAATATTTACCTCATTCTCTCAGGAAGGAATAGTCGTTTCGAAACGATACTTCGTTAGCAGCGAAACTACCGGACGAGATGACCTACGGACTTTTTTCACTCGACAATTAACCACCCCGTTGCCTCATACTTCTTCTTTCACGGACATCGATAATTAGAACTTTTTCACGACGTTGGTCGTTCGCTAAATAATAAAGGAGGTTTATGTTTATTGCGCGCGGATAAGTCCATTTCTGCCGAAGATCTTGGTAAGTGGATCGTTTATACATGTCGCCAAGGCTTGGGCGATAAACGTCGCGGAATTATCCCCACTACCGCTGGGTATACGTAATACGGGTCAGGTACGACGTTCATCATGGATCAAAGAACAGTATCTCCTGGACGATATATGTCGCTGACAAAACCCGTGTTGTTGACAAATATCGAGAAAACACTGCATGTTTATTTGATATTTTATTTTATTTTATATTTGAAGCAGAAAATGCAAATAAATTTAATCTCGTAATTTTTATAAGACAACACTTTTTTTATGTCGACTTATTCAGGTTTTGAGTGAAAGGTGTGCTGCCGTCTTAGCCAGGTGCACGTGTGGGTTGAAAAGAAGGTGTTTGAAATCTTCATGTCTGAATCGTTCGGCAAGTGGTTACAGAATTTTTAGCAGGAAGTTTTCAGCAGGTTTCTGTGCGAAATGATTGAATGGGTTCATTCACTCGTCCGCGCATTTGCGAAAATGGCGAAGTTACTTTCACTTCGCCAAAAGCTCCTAGCTCGTCGCTACATACAGAAAGAAAAACAAGACCCGACGTAACGAGATCTGATATGTGCTCGTTAACGCTTCTACCCGCCGGTGGTTAATTAATAGTCTTCTAAAAAGCAATGATTCGCGACTAATTGTTTAGTTTCTTAACGAATTATTCGTCCAATCATAATAAACGAGCCAACCAGGCTTCCTTTCGGGATTATTGCTGGAAAGAAAGTCCTTATACGTTTCAGAAAATTAGGGGCGTCGGAAATCCTGCTGCAATACTTCAATTATTTTTAGTTTATGTTTTCGAAAAATTGAAGTTACCATCAGATTTCCAGAATCAAATATTTTACAGTATTTGAAAATGAAAGATGTTATCGTTAAGTCAAGCTGGAAACGATCTAACATTATATTAGAATTAGTATATTTTTGTATCTATTTATTGTCTTCAGAATATTTGTTTATAAATAGGCAATTGAAAGATTCAAAAACTGTTTATCACGACATTTATGTGAATATTCATGTGACAATGAAGATCCAACAACGGCCAACTATTTTCTCCGCTCAGAGTGCACAGTGATTTTTCGATATTTGATTGATTTTCGCAAATACCTGGCTGATAATAGTCGCAGAACTATCCCCACTACCGCGGAGGCCCGTGAGGGGCCTAGGACCCATTACGGGTCGTGTACGACGTTCAGCGTGAATGAAGGAATCTCCTGGACGATATATGTCACTGGCAAGACCCGTGTTGTTGACGTATATCGAGAATTTACTGTGTATGTACAGTTTTTTTCAGTTTCTGAACTACAATAGAAGGTAGAATGATAAGTTTTCACAAAGCACAACACCCAAAACACAGCTCTCCACTTTTGATAAAACATCGCAGACTTGTAGAACAGTCAAAGAGATACGTATCGTCAAAAGGGTAAACATTTAATAGAAGGGTTGCAATCTCATTCAATCTCATGCTCCCGCGCGGCAAAAAGCTGTTCCAACCAGAGAATGGAATTCTTCGTTGAACTTTGTATTATTTTGCCAGGCAGCCAATATGATATAACGTTATGAGTCACGTCTCAACACTTCCAATTCCTGCTGCTAAAAAGTGGTTGCGATAGAAAGCGACACTTTAGCCTAACAAGAAACGTGCCACTTAAGTGGACAGCAATTGTACACTGTATTTAGTACCTTCTGGAACTTCAACTTCGTGGGTTCTGCCGCACAATATGAGTCAACTTCGCCGGAGAAAGGAGATCGTAATCTCTGAAATTCTCACTTGCTCTGATAGTGATTGCGACAAGGTTCGAGACTGACAACTAATAAGCGAGTACTGCTACACAATGCGAGTCAATTGAAACAGGAAAGGAAAGTGTAACTAATTTGATGAATTCTATTTGTTTCGATGACAATTGCAACACGGTTCTGGGCTGACGACTACTAGGCGAACACTACCGTACAACGAGGGTGGATTCAAGCAGAAAAGGAAGACACTCATTCCTCAAACTCAAAAGAAGAAAGACACTAGTTCCGGACCGATGACTACTAGGGAGGCACTACTGTAGAACGCGAGTTGATTGAGCTGCAAAAGGAAGATACTGATACTGTAAATTAAAAAAAAAAAAGAACAAATTACTAAAATTCTATTTGCTGTGATAGTAATTGTAACGAGATTCCCAGCTGAGGACTACTAGGCGAGCACTACTGTGCAATGCGAGCAGATTTAATTAAATAAGTATTGACTAAAAAACAAAGATATCAATGTCATGAAGCCCTACTTGTCCAGTATAACTCGCATAAAGATCATAAATAGACAGTTAGCCGAGCACTACCGTGGAAATCGATCTCGGTGCAATAAAATAGGGAAACTGCGATTGCGAGGAAGACATAAAAGGTATCACAAGAAGATCCTAATTCTGGAGACTGTCCAACCAAGTTTTCGAACGGACAATCAATGAAGCACTACCGTGCAAGTGGGTCCCTCCTCGATCGCGCGGCTCGAAGATCGGGAAACGGCGATCGCGCGAGGAAAAGGATTGGCAGAGGCTGCCGCCTCGGTCGTCGGCCAATATTTTAAGAGCGTTACACGGTCTCGCGGCTCGGAATGAAGATTAATTCAGCTCGCGAAGATTATTCCGCCGCTTTCATTCGGCCGGCATTGTCCACGCGGTTAAAGCTCGCAGCTCGGTGTGCCTGATATCTCGCGCAGCTGGATCCGCGACGTTCTTTGAATCACTTTATACGATCTTCATTGTCCATTACTCCGGGCACCGAGTCGGAGAGACAATATCAAAGCCGTTATTTTCCGCGTTTGCGTTCTCCGGTAATGAGGCCAGTCCTCTCTCCTTCTCTCTCTCTCTCTCTCTCTCTCTCTCTCTCTCTCTCTCTCCCTCTCTTCTCTCCGTTTCTCGTGGCATGGAACGACGGCTCTGTTGGCTAAAGGTCCGAGCGGAGCCCGTTCCTTATTAGTTATTAGTATACACGGTCGAGCGAGGAGGGGGGCAAACGAAATGGTTTACAAATGTAGGAGCAAGAATAGAGAGATGGAGGCCTGAATGGGGGCCTTTGAATTACTGGTGCTGGCTGGTTGTTTTGTATAGACACATAATGTACACGTATTCACGCAGACCTGGACGCCGGTTTTGTGTACGGACGCGCGCAACGACGTTCGTATAGGGGCAGCCTCGCGTCTCAGCGAGTAATATATAAGTATGGCGAGCGCCACGGTCCGACTGTATGGACTTATACACGCGAATCCGGCAAAGTCGCTTGCGAACAGAGAGACAGGGTGGTACAAGAGTGAGAGCGAGAGAGGAAGAGAGAGAGAGAGTGAGAGATAGAGAGAGAAAAGGCGCCGGAGCCCCGACAACCATCACATCCAACCACCGACTTCTGTCCCCGGGAGCTTCTGTCCTCTTTCGTATTCCCGTGTTCTTCAACCCACCACCCCCGGCCAACCCTGCACAGGCCCAGGAAACCCTCTGAAAGCTCTCTCTCGTGCGCGGCGAGTCAGTCGCATGCCCTGTCATCTTCTGAAAAGAATAATATCTCTCTTTGAAACATTAGCAATTCTATGATCGCCACCTTTATTTATGCCGGGCTGCTCTGGGCTGACATTGCTCGGCTCCTCACGGCTTTCCAAGTCGTCTCTTCGGGGTGTACACGCGCGTTGATGCCACACAACCAAACAGGGAAACCTGTTTATACGGTTGCGCTCACCTTGGTTGCGGAAAATCCGCCCCCGTCGCCGCCGTCCCCCCCCCCCCCCGCACCCCCGCGCAGACGAACGTCGCGTATCGTTACAGGGGGAGGTGTTCTCGACGACCGAGACGACGCCTTGTTACAAAATACTTTAATTAATGACTCCTCGGAACAAATTTACCTTCATTATTAGCACATTCACGTGGCGCGACGAGCGGCCCCGCGGAACGCGCGCGACGAGAGCACGGCGAGCGCGTGTACGCAACACGTGTACCCAGACCCGGCGTTGCCACAAAGCGCCGCATTGTGTGGGACACTCATAAAAGGCGCCTGTTCTTGCGCGGCCTTTAAATAATTCAATTCACCGAATGCTTGCTTCCTCCTACGAGAGCCTGCGCGCCGCCTTTTGCTCGAGAGCGGAGGACGCCCGGGATCGACAGATAACGACAGAGAATCCGTGTCTCCGCTGTTTCTGTTCGGTTTCACTTCTCTGGTCCCCTCTTCGTACATTTGTTTTATATTGCACGCGCGCACTGCGAATTTTCGATATATGTCGACGACACCGGTCTTCCCAGCGACGTGTATCGTACAGGAGGCATACCCGAGCTGCGTTATGGCGTCCGAGGCCTCTCGAGTAGTTGGAATAGTTCCGCGACATTTATCATTGAGGTCTTGGTGACATTTACAGAGAAATCACTGTATCGTTGTAGACATAGATTTCTCTATCTTTTCTAGCTCTATTGCATCTACTTTCATTTATTTCTCCTGCTCTGTGCGATAGAAAATTATGAAAAAATTTAGCAATATCATGCCTAATAGCGGGCACAATTGTGAATTTTTACGGAATTTTCGCTCCCAAATTGACCATTCAGAAAAATCGAAAAGCTCGAGTCCAGTCGAATTTTTCTGCCTTCTAGCTCTGTCAAATCTACTTTCATTTATTTCTCCTGATCTGTTTGATAGAAGATTATGAGAAAATTCAACAATGTAATACCTAATAGCGGGCACAATTGTGAATTTTTCCAGAATTTTCGCTCGCAAATTGACCATTCAAAAAAATCCGAAAAGCCAGCCTTTCAAGCTTCGCGACGTTTGTCATCCAGGCGTTGGCGATATATGCAGAGAAATCACTGTATCAGGTTGTCGCATATGACATTTATTTTAGTATACACATTTTACAGTGTTTGAACCCTATTGTTTTTTAATCAGTTTTCACCAGAAGAAACGAAAAGTTTATATTTCGCTCCCTGCTGAAACTGAAATAATCGCGCTATTTATTGTGGCGAGTGTAAACGCTTCGCGATATATCTCCAATTAACACATGCCGCGAGTGCGTAAAAATGTACAATCCAGTAATTATTGTTACGATCCTGACTGTATACCTTTATGACCAAACTGGACGCAGTGATCGATAGTTAATTCTGTCGTTAACGAACCGCTGCAGTTGTTAATAACAGGAGAGTTTCTCTCGAACACATTACAAGAGAGGACTTCGTAGAATGTCTTCGACTGGTTTCTGTGCAAAATTGTGATTTATTCGAAAACTTTATTTCAGGAAATCGGTTTACTTGTAATATTGAGATGTAAATCAAATATTCTTCTCGGTGCTCGAAACATTAATTAATCTGTCAATCACAGCACCATAGTGAGACGCAAAGTTGAAATGTCAATTAATATGCATACGAGTATGAAAATTAATTTGTAACCGTACCAATTTATTTAGGAAGTTGTCTAGACTCTAGAGATGGGCCTGCAAAAAATTATGAAGATTTGCTCACGGACCATCCTGTTCGTCAATGATAAGAGCAGGGTCAATTTTGCAATGCCGAATTTACAATATAAATATATAATATATAAATTATATAATGTGCCAAATTTTTTATATAAATTTATATAATATATAAATTAAATGTATATTGACTTTGCTGAGCTATTGCATTTCAATTAATACGTATATAAAATTCCCTACACGTTCATTAATTGGGAGACTTTGTTTAAAACTTGTTTTCTTGGTGTCTGCGATCAAGTAGCTAAATATTAATTGAACCAAAACGTGTTTCGAACATCCACTTTAAATCTTCATTAAAATAAGACATTTGCCTGCATTAATTTAGTTATCATTTATTTATTCGGAGAAAGTATGCGACATACATATACGGGATGCGCGACGGCACTATAGCACGCATCGAAAGGGAGTACCATAAATCCGTCCAGTATCTTTCCTATAGCACTCGTCACCATTAAGGAAAAATTTATCGGTCGACTGTTTTCGAACCATTACAATCTCTCTCCTCGCCAAGAACACGGCTTCGTTTAATTATCCGACTTGACGATCATATTTATATATCGGAAGTCCCCTGACCCCGTCGGATTAGAATCGTTAAGTATTATACGAGGAATAACCAGTAACCGTTCGTCGGATTCACTTGTCATCCGCCGGAGGGGCAAAGAAAAGAATAAATAAAAAAAAAAGAAAGATGAAATAAAACGAAGAAAATGAATAATCACCTGATTACCATAAACGACATAAATTCCGGCCGGTCGTGCAGACCTGACCGGCCAGCATCGGACACAATCTATCCGGTGAAAAAATATCAGGAAAAGGATTAGGCTAATGACCATAAATTACACACTCAGCGTGTCGCGGTAAGTAACGTTCGAGATAAATTGGCGAATCTGTAATCGATCGCGCGGCCGCGCATAAAATTCCATATTAATGAGGCTGGGGAACACGCTTGCACGTATTGTAGAAAAAGAGAAGAGACTGCGAGAAAAAGAGAGAGAGAGAGAGACAGAGAGAGAGAGAGAGAGAGAGAGAGAGACACTCGCATTCTTTTGCTTTATCGTTCGTTCATCCTGCGCGATTCTTCTTCCGTTTTCAGGAGGAAAGAAGCATTTCGTGGATTGCACTCGAAACTGTTGTTCTCGCGAGCTTTATTCCTTTTGTTATCATATCCGAACAATTATCGCACGCTTCTGTGACAGAATAGCGCAATATTAACTAAAATAAATAGAATTTATAACTAATATAAATAGTGGAATATTAACAAAGTTATACGATTTTAAAAAGTGTCCAAATATTATTACGAGTCACTGTAAAATGAAAAATATTTTCTGCGAAGAATCGTGTCACGGAAGCTGATTGGCTTGCAGATCCACGATTTCCCAGGCGCCAGCGTACAAAGTAGCTCGTCTCGAAGAGCGGCTCTCGGCGTTGCGTCCTCAAGTTTGACAAAGACGACGGTCTCGTCGAAACGCAAGAAACGATCGAAACTAATCGATCGCATTTCCGCGCAGCGGGGCTCGCGGCTCCCGCGCGAGTCGAACACGGCGGCCGGAAGAGGCCACGAAGAAGAAGAAGAATAAGAAGAATCAGAAGAAGAAGAAGAAGGGGAAGTAGAAAAAGCGACACACGGGGTCCTCGTACAATAACTCGTCTGTTCGGTTCCTCCTTCACACGTCCAGACTAGAGAGTTAATAAAGTGTGTAAAGAGAAAAGGCTGGGCAACAGGGCCGCTCCTTATCCGAAGTAATTATTCACGCGTGCTTAAGGACCGTCGTCGGCGTGAAAAGGTTCGATTCTAGGGAACCCGTCCTCGAGAAACAGAGAAAGAGAGAGAGAGAGAGAGAGAGAGGAAGAACATCTAGTAAAAGCTTGTCTGCTGTCCGGCCATTTTTTTTTCCTCCCCCGCGGCATCCTATGGAAATCGTTATGAACACCGGGGGAGAAAGACTTATACTCGCGAAAACCAGCGCAGGGGAGGCCGGGAAAACACACGGGGAAGTCTTGCTCGTCTCTCTATTTTATGTGGTTCGCTTTCTCTTTGAAGAAAAAAAGAAAAAAAGAGCGAACGCCAGACGCGAGAGAGGATAATGTGCTGTGGATGAGCGGACGAGCAAGCGGAGCCGATCCCGCGCAGAGCAGAGCAGAGCAGAGCAGTACAGAGCAGAGCGGAGCAGAGCAGAGCGGAGCAGAGCGGAGCAGAGTTTTCCGGGATCGTGGACGCTGGCAAAGCTGAAAGAAGAGCCCAGCGTGGACGGAATGGAGATGAGTGTACCAAGAAGAGCGGAGAGGAGGAGACACTAGAACCTGCAGCAAGAGGAATAGTATGCAAGGAGAACGCGCTGCGGTCGATTCTTCTAAAAATTCGAAATCGATGTGTCTAAGAGCCAAGGGTGGTCACGTGACTTTTGCAGAGTCAGCAGATCAGTAACTGTTGTATAATTTTAAAAATAAAAAATGTTGCATCGATTGCAAGATACAGTTGGGCCAAAATAGAATTTTTATTCTTCTTTCAATCGTCTTACTAAAAGCTGAAATTAAAACACTGATGTGTTCGAATCTTTGTAACACTAAACCAACCACGGTCAAAATGACCGGTTTTCTATGTCACAATAATTGAAATTATAAAAACGTTTTCCTACGAAATTGCTGAATTCACAGTAAAAGCACATATTATAATGAAAATCGTACAAACTTTAAGCAAATTCAATCTCCTCCATTCTATAAGACGGTTCACTTTTATATGTTCAGTGTTAACATGTCCGCGTCCAACATTCCTCATAGAACATTCCACATCGAGGCTCATTAATTTCGACCGCGGAATGCAAAATAAAAATTATCTGTATCAACTGCAAGATTTATCTCCTTTCGAAATGTTTTTAAAGCGCTGCAACAGGATTCCTAAGTTTCTAAAAACGTTTCTACCGTTTTGCATTCGAACTACCGATTTCTGTCATAAACGCATAAAACCCGCATTAAAATTCCATCACACTGTCGCCGAGCCGTTCGATCCGTCACACTGCGCGACTACCGATCTCTCCTGCCGGCGTTCGCGAGCATGTAACGAACGTCGTCGATCGTTTCCGGGTGGATAAGTCGGCGGAATAAACGTGGTTACAACGAAATTACAGCTCGTCGCTGCCAGCGTAATTCCGCGCGTTAATGAAACGATCCGGGAAATCGGGGCCGCGACGATCGCGCCGCCGCCATTGTAATTTAAATACTTTATTTCGCGCGATATTCCCCCGTCGGTTAATTAGCCCGGCGCGCTCGAATTTTTCAACGACCCTCTCTCTCTCCCCCGGCGTTTCCTTTTTTTTTTTCCTGTCCCCGCTAATTGGCCGACGGGAGTCCAGGAAACGCGTTCCACGCGGAAAACGCCTCGCGAGCTCCGATTGTGTCCTATAAACGCGGAATATCTCGCGAGAGATAACAGTTTCGCGAGGCCCGCGGAATATTTCCGTCGATCTGATATCTCGTCCCCGAGCCGGCCCGGCCGGGCCCGTTTATTACGAACATTGCTACCGTTTGATGTTTCCGGTGAAAATGGCCAGACTGGGAAACGTTTATTACGGTTTACGCCGCCATTAAATTCCACGGCGTCCTTGCTCGACAACTTTTCATTCGATCGCCGCGCGCCGATTTACATTTGATATCCGTGCAAGAAGCTCTCCCGACCGGAGCCCGGAGAAAAACGCGATTCCTGCCCGTATCCGTAATGTCATTTGTCTACGGTTGTTGCCGATCGGAGCCCGTCCCCGCCATGCCGTTTTTTATCCGAGTCTCCACGAGAACACACCGAGGAAATCGAGGAAAATTCCTCGTCGAGCACCGTTGAAAATCGCTCGAATAAATTTCTGCAATCGAAGGGGTAGAATGGAAAACGGTGTTCACGGTGCCAGCTTGCTGATTAGACCGGTATTTCGTTGAGAAATTCTTCGCCGATTTTTGCTGAACTCATGCTTATCCACCGTTCGCGTTGATTGTTGCTTCAATCCTTTGTTCGAGTGACGTTAAAACTGCCGGAGAATAGCACGCTAAAAATTCTTTATTTTATTATTTTTATTATTCATCTTTTACTTCACTACTGTTTTTGACTTCACAAAATAATCTTCAAGACCGTATGAACAGCAATGAATGAAGGGCGTCCCGAAAGTGCGATCGAATCTCTCCAGAATCCCAGAAGTAACAGGTTTCCCGAACCCAGAAGAGCAACACTAAAGAAAACATGCCGCGAGTGGTACCAAATGCCGAGATCAGAGAGGTATCGTCTTCGCGGTTCCGTTTTCCAGCTGCTCGCCAGCTGTCCGGACGCAATCAGCGTCCCAAAGCCCAATTATTCCGGAGCGATGACACCTGTGGTCCACGCGACGCGGAAGAAGAAGAAGAAGAAAAAGAACCGTCCACCTTATTCCGCGCCCATTGTTCCTTCTCGCGGCGAAACCGAGCAAGTGCAACCGACGCTGCGCGACACGACGGTAATCACCGATATACCGCGGTGCATCTGCATACAAACGGGGACGGGCCACTGACAACTATCCGAGTCGCTCCTAAAACGTGGAGTTGAACAAACTCGGCGAAAACCGCGAGAATCGAACAGACGGGAACCGTTTGTACGGCACACAAACTTGTATTATTCGAATCAATGTCCAAAATGGTGTCCGATAACACCAGTGCTATCTGTTAAAATGGCGGATTTTGAATTTATATAATTTACAGGGAATCGCTTCTAAAACGTGGAGTCGAACAAACTCGGCGAAAACTGCGAGAACTTATTTATATTATATTTTCATTCCCCGGTCAGATAAAGTTTATTCGGATATCAGATAATTTTATGGCACCTTTCTTACCTCAATTTCCGCCAAATCAAGGGTGTAGAACTATGTTATAATAGTTGCGACATATAATTTTTATACGTCCATACATACAGTGCACTGTTTACAAACAATTGCCTCCATGCACTACACCGCGTGTCTACACTGCCTACACACAACCCATACACACATAAGCCCACATGTTAACACATTCGCGACCGATGACGTGAATTCGCGTCATTTTAAATTCTATTCCTGATTATTCAGCACAATAATACCAAATGGTCTATTGTCTACCTACAAAGCAAGTATACAAATTATAAAAATCTTTTTATTTTAAACAACACACAATTGCAACATTGATATCTCGAAACAAATTTTATCATTTTTATCCTTGCTTTAGCGATACAAGTTTCCGGCAACCAGCTTCAGAATTTCATTATTTTCGCCGGTACTCGGTATTAGCAACGAAAAAATTTGCCGGTCGCGAATGTGTTAATTAAACGAGGTACTCTAACAGAATCACCTAAGACAAACTCGTTGTCAGTCCCAGCAGCTAGACTATTCCCAGATAGCACAGAGACGTCTTAAAGACGTCTTTAAGACGTCTGTCAAAGACGTTCAGACGTCTATTAGACGTCTGAATGTCCTACGAACGGCTTCCGAACGGCTTCTGAACGTCTCTGGAACGTCTTTGTGAAAAAACTGTACGTCTTAAAGACGTCTTTAAGACGTCCGTTCGACGTCTTTAAGACGTCTCGAACAGACGTATTCAAGACGTCCCGAAACAGACCCCTAGTACCACAAAAATATTAGATAGATATGTTTGTCAAATATTGGAACAATATTTTTTAAGCCACATTTTTTCTTGTGAGAAAAATATTGAATTTGAATATTGTATACATGTACAAGAAATATAAATTGAATGTTTGATATAACAAAAAAATTAAATAAATAAAAAAAAATAAATTAAAAGAATGTTTTTCAGCATATCCGCGCACATTAACATTTTATGCTTTATTTATTTATTTATTTATTTATAAATAAAAAAAATAAATTAAAAGAATGTTTTTCAGCATATCCGCGAACATTAACATTTTATGCTTTATTTATTTATTTAATTAATTAATTAATTAATTTATTTATTTATTTATAAATTAAAAAATAAATTAAAAGAATGTTTTTCAGCATATCCGCGAACATTAACATTTTATGCTTTATTTATTTATTTAACTTATTTATTTATTTATCTATTTATTTTGATATATTATTTTGGATTTTGGATTTGTGATATATAATGTATAGTTTTATTATTAAACAATATTTATTGCTAAATTCTATTGCGAATATATATGTAATATATTATAATAGTACTAAATTAACAATTTAGTTATTTAACTTTCCTAAATAAATAAACGTCTATTCGAAGGATGGAAAACTGCGTTATATTGTGTTGCGTGTGTGCAGTTTGTAAAGCTTTTCTCTAGCAGTTTAGAATGACTGAAACGTCAAGAAATGAAACGTCTTAAAGACGGCTCGTAAAAGACGTCTTAAAGACGTCTGAAATGAGACGTAAAAACGACGTCTTTTACGAGGCGTCTTTAAGACGTCTTAAAGACGTCTTTTCAGGACGTAAGACGTTCAGACCAAAAATGGACGTAAAACAGACGTCTTTAAGCCGTCCAGTGCTATCTGGGTTGTAGTGAGGATCGGCCGTGGTCGCTAAACAATCGATTAATTAAACCCGGCCGGACAGAGGTCCCTAAACAATCGTCGTCCAATAACGAACAAAGACATCTCCGGCGAAGTCGCGATCTTGATTCGCCGGTAATTAAGGAAACGAACTCGGACGAGGGTCTTACGGGGGTAGGGAGCAGGAGGGGGTGCGGTCGCGTCTTGTTGTTTCACGTCTGGCCGCGCACGTGCAACAACAGCAATCCCCGATCGCGATATCTATCATCGCGTTCCTCGTCTCATTTCGTCGCGTTTAATTACGATCCGGCGATGATAAGGCGATTTCCCTGGGCCCGGTCCGAGGCCCGCTCCACGCCGCGCCGGTAACCGACGCTGCAATTTATTAATTAAGGGAACCGAGCGCGCGGCTAAGCGGAATCAATTTCACGGACGTCGATCGTTTTCTGCCGCGGCGGCGGATTTCTCTTGTTGTGGCGCCGTCTCGCATTGTTTCCGACGTTTTATTGTCGCGGATGGAAAATCGTGACGGTTTTTTGATTAGAGACACAGGTAACGTGGCCTGCTTTGCGATTTTATACGTTAAAAATTAAATAAAATTGGGTTCGATGCACTTGGGAAAATATTTGAGTAACGCACTGATTTTGAAAAAGGTATACTTGTTCGAAAATCGATAAAATTATCTAGATAAGATAAGATCGAAAGGAGATAATTAGAGTAGAGTAGAATAAGTAGAGTAGATAATTATCTTATCGACAGAATTATCTAGACTTAACTAGATCTTATCCTTTCGACGAGTTGCTTACCGGCGATCGTTTCACAGATTTTAAAAATTTACTAGCTCAACACCTCAATTATCGATTTACAATTTTTCCCTGGAATAATAAAGAACAGCCCACCTCCCATCCGAAAGCCAAAAAAAGAAGAAACATTACCATAAAAATAAAAGACAGTGTCCTCTTATTGTTAGTACCCAAGTGATCTTATTACAGTAAATTCTCGATACATGTCAGCAAGACATATAGATCCGTGTTATGTTTACACTTCACGGTGCCCGAGGGCTCTCGCGATACTTCGCGGTAGTGGGGACAATTTCGCGGCATTTATCATGCAGGCCTTGACGACATATACAGAGAAATCACTGTATCGTTCTGGCATAGATTTATCCATCTTCCAGCTCTTTTGCATCTGCTTTCATTTATTTCTCCTGTTCTGTTCAACAAAAATTTCTGAAAAAATTCAACAATATCATACCTAGCAGCGGACACAATTGTGAATTTTTCCAGAATTTTCGCTCCCGAATTGAGCATTCAAAAAATTCGAAAAACTCGAGGTCCGGTCGAATTTGCATCGATCTTATCGCACTGGTATTTTTAATTTGCGCGTGGCGGCGATCAACAGAGCCGCCGCTACAGTTACATATTAATATTTATCTAATACATGAAGGATCCGCGAATGGTAATGAGGGATTCGCCAGCCGGCTCGGTCTCGTCGCATCGCGACCACTTAAGATACGCAATTATCGGGCTCGTTCCGAGTCGCTCTCGACGGCGGTATTGATAGAAGAATTCACGAATGGGAGACAGCCCGGTGGAAAACGAACCGTCGAACGGGCAGAGAAGAGGAGGGGGACGTTACCGGGAGGGGGGGAGAGAGAAAGAGAAAGAGGACCGAACGGAGATGCGACCGATACCGTTACCGAGGCCTACAATAAAGTAAATAAAGAGAGCCCGTTCGACAAGTTGACTCGGCTCGGCTCCGGCCGCGCACTTTTATTTCCTTCCGCTGGCTGCGAACTGCTCGTGGCAGCGACGCGACGGCAGCCAGCACGATGAAAAAGAAGGGGGACCAGTTTCGTGGCAGAGTATGGCAGGTAGCATGGGGCAGAGAGTACGCCAAAGGCCTGGCAGAGCGTGGCAGAAGCCCCGTCGATGCTCCACTCGTTATGCACTATCATCCTCGATATCGTTCGTTGATTATGTAATGGACAAGCCTCACCGAGGACCTTGATCTATACTAATTCAACGGCACATGCTGGCTTCGACCGGATTTCTTCTTCGGCCCCCGGGTGTCCCCTTCTTCGTCCTCTTCGTCCTTTTCACTCGCCATCGAAACTCTTCCTCTTTCCCTTCCGCTCTCCTTTTTTCTTTTTTTGCATTAATGGCCGATAAAAGTCGTCGCGTATTTCGTAGATACGTCCATTAGATATGCCATTCGAGCCAGCCGAACGATACGGCCGCTTGATAATCGTAAAAACGTTATGGTTGATTGAAATTAAGACACACGGTGCCTTCGACAGAGGAATCCGCCGTCGAGGCGTGGCTGCTGAAACATCGATACGAGAAAAATGCGAGGATCAAGTTGTAGCCGCGGTTTATATTCGGTTTGAGAATGTTTGACAGGACTGATAACAGAGGTCTCGATCCGGGTATCCGAGATAGATGCGCTGATCGGTTGTAATTGGAAGCAATATTGAAATATCGGTGAATCTACAGACTATATGCCGTTTGGTTGCTATTTAAAGAGTTAAACGTGTTTTCGAGTGACATACCTCGTTTATACTAACGCGTGGTAGTTTCTAGTTTCCGCCATTGGCGGGAATAAATGTTTTTCACCGAATGTCCTAATAAAATACATTTTAATACTCACGATAAGACCACTGCTACCGCAAAAATGCGAAGGTAATAGTTCTGGACGTATTATTAAATATTAATATGTAACCGTAACAAGATGTTGTTGCCGGGCACGGCGCGCGAACTACGCTTAATTGCCGCGAAATTGGAATGGGAGAAAGACGCATGAGCGAAAAATCATCGCAAGAATGCAGTCGCGATTAACTGGGAAACACGGGGGAGAACGAGGCACGAGGACGTTTGACTTGGTAATGAATCCGCGACGATCTAGCGAGGTTGTGGGCGGTACCGCGGTTAACTAATAGCAAACCGTTCCGCAGTGGTATGCGCAATTGATCTATTGCGTTCGATCGATACGCTTCGGGAGACGCATAAACGCGGAAAAGTGGGTATTAGGGACGCAGGGTGTTTGCGAGTCGCCAATCTAATTGCACTAAAATCATTCCGGTCCTCGTAAAGTCTTCCGACTTTTATTTATTATAAAGAAGCTATGAGAAATCGAGTAACATCTATGAATTAATTTCGCGCAGCCTAATGAGTTTAATTTGGTACCTGTATAAGATTAATCGTTTCAGAGAGTTGTTCCGTGTATGTTGTTCCAATTAGTGCACCATAAAGAACTCCATCTTCCAAAATTTATTGGTACACTGCGGATCTTTTTATGCAAAATAAAAATTTTCATTATCTATTACAAGAGCCAGATATCTCATTCGAAATAATTGTAAAAATTTGAAAATAATACTGAATATCGAATATTGCTAAAATTGTGGGTATCACGTTCCTGATATTTTTATAAAGCAATACAAAATAGTCACTTTTAGTGCTCCGTAAAGCTAGTGTTAATATATTTCTTCTGACTTTATGAAAAGAATTTTTACGGAGAATTTTATAGGAAAAAGATAAAAATCGTGTCTATGCATAATATTTTAATATAGTCTTTTTATCAAAACCACAAAACGCAATTTTTCTTCCAACCGATAAAGACCGGATAATAAGTTGAGCGAACATCGGTACCCTCTCGACAAAATTATGTGTCGCACAAAAATTAGCTCTTTTACGTAATTACGTTCCAAAGACCAGGTTCTTTTCATTCACGCTAACCAATCAAGAGTCTTTTAACTCTTTTTGATCTTTTGTCTCGAGCAGCACAATGCCTGACCGTCGAACGCGGAAACATCGAGCAACCGAAAATAATCGTTGACATACGCTGAAGCAAATGACGACAACTACAAATCGCTTTTGCGTTATGTCTCGATTGAAATTCAAATGGCGGAGCGAGCGGGCCTGTTTCATCCGCGTTGTCTAACGAGGTAGCATCTTGCTTTGTTCGGTGGTGCTCATTGGCGTGGCTAATGCGATTTGTTCGTTTCACACAAAGAAATTCACGACTATTTTTCTATTTCCTCGACGAACCATTCCGGAGAAGATGGTTCTATTTTTCAACGCGGTCATGTTGCATCCCACTGGCTGCCATTTGCATCACAAAAGTCAACAAGTTTCTTGCACCATGTATTTCATTCTAGCTCACTTGTGGTTAGCGTCAACCGGAGTACAAAGCGCAATGCACTTTTATGACAAAAATGTCCAGGTGCAATTGAATTCAACGGTGAAAAAATTGAAACAATTCAGGAATATCAATATTAACGTTAAATTATTAACGAGGAAAATAAATTTGTCCTTCTGTAGTCTGAAATTTATACTTAAAATCTTCGTTTTGCATAAAGATCTACAGAGATTCTATATATGTCGCCAAGGCCTGGACGATAAACGTCGCGGAATTGTCCCGACTGCTTGTTGACATATATCGAGAGTTTACTGTACTCAGAAGTAATTAGCGTCGTCTGACGTGTAACTGAATAGTACTAATCTCAGATAAATAAGCTTGGAATAACTTTGCGCGTACAGTTCACACACAACCCCACGTTTCTTAACACTAAACGTACCGGAGCTATAAATGTAACAGACAAATGTTGCCTTATAAAAATGACAAGATTTAATTTATTTAGACTTTGCGCGGTTCTCATTGCAATGCCTGCTTTACTAAAAATATTTATTGAATCATTGCTCATGAAAGCATCTTTATAATGTCGAAAATTGTCAAATAAACAATCTAGAACCGGTCATGTGGTGGTACGTTTATTGTTAAAATCTGTGCAGGGTGCATCGAACGCATGAAACGACGAACTTATGGTCGGAACGAGTCATCGACTGTCGCGGGGCGTATCGAGCAGCGCGGCGCTCATAACCGAGAGCTCCTAATCATTATGGCAGGTATCTGCTTGGGGTCGTTGACCCCCGGGAAACTTGGTTCATTTCGATCAACACGAATAAACACTTCGATCGGCGAGGTGGCGGCCGTAAAGCGCTATCACAATGGCCGGGAATGGCGCAATCAATGGAGGCCCGGTCTGATCCGGGGAGGATAAAAGGCCAGCGAGCATTTATAAACAAAATATTACGGTAATCGCTCGGCGCGAAACGGTGTTGGTTGGCGGCGACGGCGACGTTGCGACCGGCCACCATAAATTTATTCCCATTGGTCACGGTCCAGAACGTCTCGCGCAGAAAGGAAACGCATTAACAACGGAGCTATCCCCCTTATTATTGTCTTAAGGTGTCTCGGACGTGATCGGTCCGACGAGAAACGAACACAGAGAGAAAGAGAGAGAGAGAGAGAGAGAGAGAGAGAGAGAGAGAGAGAGCGAAAGAGAAAGAGAAAGATAGACAACAATAGAGAAGGAGAACACAATGGAGAAACAAGAGAGAACGCTCTCTCGCGTCACTTGTATCCGAGAAGGGGTCCAGAGGGGCGAGGGAGCAGAACGAAGGAGAGAAAGAGAGCAAAATGGAGGAGAGAAGGAGAGCGTGTTTCGCGCGTAGGAGCCAACAATTTATTGCCCATCGGGCCCGTTGTAGTTGCACAAGACGATGCGTACGTAGGCTTTAAAGGCCTACGAAACGTCTGGTCATTACTTTCGGTGATTACCGTCATTCTTTGATTAGGAGCCGTTTTCAATCTCTCCCCTTCCCCGTCCCCGTTCCTCCACGGATGCGACGACATCAACGGGGCCCACAATGCCTCGAAATTCCTACCGCTTTTTAAGGGGATACGCCCGGGAACCAGCGAAACGAGACCCTGAAGGGGGAATCCGAATGAAAGGGGGAGGGGAGGGAGCGAAGAGGGAGGAGCATTTCGAAATTCGTGGCGATAATTTATACGGGGTCCCCCCGGGGCCCAGCTACGGGGCCCTTCGTCACGATAAGATTGGATCGTCAGGGGCCTTTACATGGGGATACACCAGATACCTAAGTACCGGATAACAGGCCTCACAAAGGAATAGAAGGTACACTTATCCGCGGGGACTTATTCCTCTCTCTCGGAGTTTCGGGATCGACGTTTCCTTGTATCTTCGAAATTCGATTTACGATTGGACCGGTATCTATTAAGCAAAAGTCATCCAACGGACCGGACACCGGCGCGATACATTTCGAAGCGTAAGCGTTCCCGGACGGTTCCCAGAGCTGTCGCTAATGGGGCACCCGATTTCTTCACCGTCAAAACCTCTTCGATGTCCCCTCGACTTCCCCCCCTCCTCCTTTTTTTTGGATCTCCTTTTTTTCCGTCGATTTTCGTTTTGACAGAGAGAGAGGTTTGGTTTCACTCTGGCGGGTCCGAAAGCGACCGTTTACGCGCCGATAAAGAAGCTTCTCTCGCAACGCGCTCGACCTAAAGCTGCGTCCACACTGAAGAGTAATCGAACAACTCTGCGCTGCCTCTTGCTGCTTTAAGGTAAGAAAATGTGAGTGTAATAATGTAATATAAATGTAATGATAAATGTGATAGTTTGCAGGTAAGAAAATGTTGCTCGATTATTCTTCTGTGTGGACGTATCTTAAACTTTGCCTTGACCTTTGACAATTACACGTGACTATTGTTGTAGTTGCTTGAAAATTGCTCGGTCTATTGAATTCAATGAAAATGTATCCATACGTTGAAGCAGAAGAAACTCTCTTGTAGTGCAGTGTTTACTCGATATATGTCGCAAATGCCTAGCAGATAAAAGTCCCAGAACTATCCTCACTGCAGCGGGGTATATCCTATGAGAGATATTTTATGCAGAGTTAAAATTGTCACTTAATTATTCAATTTCTGACGATTCGATCGAATAAATAGGTGTCACATGAAGAACGATGGGAAGACTATTTAAGATTGACCTTGATTGAAAATTGTAAAAGTGCGAAAATCGTCTGTGGGTTGGAACAGAATGTTTCAGAGTGAAAGAAAGTCGAAAGATTTTCACTTTCATCGGAGCACACCAGGCCTAACAGTAACAAATCGCACGGGATTTTACAAATTATCGTACAAGATTAAAAATTTACATAAAGATCTGCGGCCGGGCGATGATTAAGCGGCCAGCGAGGAAACACCGTTGGCCCGGAGAAAGGCAATAACGCAGTAATCAAGAGAATCATTCTGCATCGCGTGTGTCCCGGTGAATGGCCAGCAAATTCACGAAACGCACCGTGAACATTGGCTACCCTGCGAAAGGCGCTCTGCAAAAGAGAACCATAAGAAGAAGAAGAAGATGAAGATGAAGAAGAAGAAGATAAAGAGGAAGAAGAAGGAGAAGAGGAATGAAGAAGAAGAGAATAGAGAAAAAATAAAGCAGAGTCGATTTTTATATTGGACATTGTCCATTTCTCGGATGGTTCTTTCCTCGCGATGGGACTTAATTTTAGAATGGCCGTGGCCCGGGGCTGGTCCGCCGGCAGCGCGGCGCGATTCCCCCGCTTATGGTTGCCGCATGACACCGTGGAATCGCCGGTGCACGGCAAGGTGTTGAAGCTAAAGGCTCGTATTTTTGTCGCGGCCGGCTCTCTTCGGCTCCGGCGAAACCCTTTCGGCCGGGCCGGCGATAAATCCGTATCTTTATGAAACGACGTCCGAGCTTTCCTGGGCCTGTAGGGGCGCCTTTTGTTCGGTTAAAACGTTCCGTGGTCTCTCCCGGGACCCGGCCGAGCCCCCTTTTTCCCTTTCTCTTTCACATTGTACTGTCAATGGGATCACCGATACCGAACGCGAGCGACCGAGCGCGTTTCGTGCCGGCGAAATCGAATCGCGCGGCAAAACGCCCGTTCGCAACTCTGTATGCAATTCCCCGCCGAACCACCATCAATTAACCCTTAGCACTCGAATGGCGACTGTAAGGCACCAAAAATATTTTTTACATTATTAAATGCGTTTGAATTTAACGAACTACTAAACATTTCAATCGTCTACGAGTGAATTGCACCATTTTAGTATGTATAAAATGAGAAAAATGAGAAATATTCTAGGTCGGAAGAAATGTTTTGCTGTGGAGTGAAAATAGCTTCGAGTGCAAAGGGTTAATAGGCCCCATCGTCCCTACTCTCTGCACCATAAGGAGTTACGTACATCTAGAAGGCGTGAAAATTGAATTAAAATTTTTTTTTTAGACATCACTGTACTATTGTAGACATAGATTTTTCCATCTTCTAGCTCTATTGCATCTACTTTCATTTATTACTCCTGCTCTGTGCAATAGAAAATTATGTAAAAATTCAACAATATCATACCTAACATCAGACATAATTGTAAATTTTTCCAAAATTTTCGCTCCCAAATTGAACATTCAAACAAATCCAAAAGCTCGAATCCAGTCTCCCAACCTTTGTGGCCCCTCACGGGGTATATCTCGCGGTGTAGGGACAATTTCGCGACGTTTATCATCCAAGTCTTTGCGACATATACAGAGAAATCGCTGTATTTACATTCAAATATCTGCAATCTTGTGAAAAATTTAACAAAACCGCTAGATCATCCTCCAGTTTTCTATGCCTATCTTAAAAACAGTTTTGGTTTCAAATCAAAATTGTGGAAATTACCTGAGTCGACCCAGTGAGCCGACGAAGGATGAAATAGACATTGCCGAGCTGTCGAGTCCCTGAAAAGACTATAGCTGTTCCCACAGTTAGGGGGGTTTAGGAAAAATCGTCTGGGGCCGTTAAATCGGAGTGTTGAATTGTGTGTATTTTGTCCGAAGATGTTGAATTGTGCGTGTTTTGTCCGAAGACGGACAAAATGTAAACGGGCATCGTTGCATTTGTTTAAATTGCGGCTGCCTACGATGAGGATCGATATGTGTGTGTGTGTGTGTGAGCGCGTAACGGTCGAGGCGTCCGCGAGATGAATTTGTTTTTAGTTTTTCAGTTATTCGCTGACCCTCGAGGCGTCAAGAACGCGTAAATAAAAGAGAGTGTCCTATCGTAATCTTTGTTTTAATAATCCCGCTATTTTGTGGTTCTATTTGAACACGGAGAATCGATTCCTCCAGTCGAACACCGAAATAGCAGGGTGCCCGGTCGCGCGGTTTTCATTTATAGTCAATTACACGCTGGCGTAAACGATGTCGTAAATTACAGTTTTGCGCGATGCCTTATCAATAGCACATAACTCTTGCCCCGGGAGCCGGGTTACAGCCCGGCGAGCGTATTCGCGGAGATTTATTAGCCGGGACGGTTTCCACCGATTTAACATCGGCCAGGCGCGGATTCATCCCGGGGAGGAATGAAAGTAGTCGGTCTTCTTCTTCTTCTTCTTCTTCTTCTTCTTCTTCTTCTTCTTCTTCTGGCGGATGCGCCCTGGCTAGAGACACGCGAGGTCAAGTGGCAATCAACAATTCGATCGGCGCACACGCGATCCTGAAATCGTCCTTACGCCGATGTAAAACGATACCGAGCACGGCGAAGTGTCGTGGCGCTTGTGTACACTGTTAACTGTCGCTTTCTATCATCGCCTCGTCTCGGCATAGTGTGTCTGCTGCTGTTATAGTAAGGCTGTGCCATGGGGCGAGGTGGATACCTAACGTCACGACTTCAAATTACTCGTAAATTATTTTCTCCTGCGGGATATTGTGAAGGGTAATTTGTTTTTTAGTGTTTGTCAACGACAGCTCATTTTTTAGGGAAATCGACGACGCCATTTCGCGTTCGCTAATTTATGAGAGGGTCAGCCGTTTAGTATAGCCTCTTCACTCTCCGGTACTCGGATCAGAAGCATTTAGTTTTTCGTTCACGTTTCTTCTAACTCCGAGATTTTCTTATTATAATGTTATTGATGTTATAGTGCATAAACTCCTATTAACCTCCTACGAATTTTATTTTACAGTTGCAATCATTCGTATTTCTTCGTAGCTCATAATTTCCTAGAAGAAAATTTATGCCACTTACAAGACCCGCGTTGTTGACATATATCGAGAATTCACTGTATCAGTTTATCAAATAACGAGTAAACCGAGAAACAATTTTTCCTAGCAAATTAATCTTTCTAGCATCCCAAGAAAAAAGTTCAAATGGCATGATGCAATTTCAAAGAATGTATTACTTTCCAGGGGGCGTTCAGTTAAATTTTTTTCCGACCGGGGAACACCAAAAAACAATGAATCAAGAGAGAATCTTCAAGTGTCTTGATAAAACCGCAGACCAGCAACAAGTCCTCCTGCGCCAGTTCAACCCCCCCCCCCTCAAAAACAAAAGAAAAAAAAATGGACGTTCCCAGCGAACAAGACTACGGGCGAAGATTTAGCCGCCATAACTCTCGGCGCCGGAGTTGGTACCGGCGGTCCTTGCGTCGGTGTAATTATTCAGCGTGCCGTCGCCGCGTCGCCGCGTTATGTAACAATAATCCGGCCGTAAATCAGGTTTATTGAAAGAAAAATTTCGGCGGTCGCCGGTGGCCGGACGTTTTCATCGACGCGAACGAACGAAGAAGCTGCGCGTGTCCATGGTCCATGGAAGAGAAGCGCGATGATCTGGCGGCTTGCCGGGCAGCTCGGTGACAGCAGCTGGTCCCGATCCAGCAGCGAGTTCTCTGCCCGGGCTCTTCGGGCTTGACGACACTCGACAGCCATTCGAGAATTCTTCTCTGTTCCCTTTTGCCTACGTCCGTACTACGTGTCACTCGTTTCTTTCTCTCCGCGAGCGGTTTCACCGTGCTACTCCTCTCGTCCACCTCGTCCTCGACGCGTCCTCATCGTCCTCCCCCGTGCGTGTCGCCCCCCTCTCTCCCTCTCCCCCTCCCTCTCTCTCTCTCTCTCTCTCTCTCTCATTCTGAAACTTGTCTCTCGCGAGTTAAGCCCACTCTGATTTACGCCCGCTCACCTGTTCATCCGTTTCAACGTGGCCCACTTGCGAGGACCTCTTTCCGGCGTGCGTCAGATCATCTCTTTGATACACTACTGTGTCTCGATTGTGTACTCTAACGTATCGATTTCTCTGAAAAATTTAGGTCTGCAGGGTCACCTAGATCGTGCACATACAGTATTCCCTGATATCTCCACGATTCGTGTCACAGTACAACCTCGATTTTGTTCCGTTACTCAGTGCTGAACTAAATCCTTATTGATTTGTGCAATAAAGTATGCAGCATATGGATTAGTTTCAATCGAACTATCTTTTTGTGGAGAGTATTCAGACGACAAGGAATTTAGAGATTAGGTACACGGATAATAAAAGTTCTACTGAATTGTGCACGACTACAGTGATTTCTCGACATATGTCGCCTGGGCCTCGATGATAAACGTCGCGGAATTATCCCCACTGCCGCAAGGTATACACCGTGAGGGTCCACGAAGCTTGAGAGGCTGGACTTGAGATTTTGGGTTTGTTTGAGTGTTCAATTTGGGAGCGAAAATTTTGGAAAAATTCACAATTGCGCCTAGTATTAGATATAATATTGTTAAATTTTTTCATAATTTTCTATCAAACTGAACAGAAGAAATAAATGAAAGTAGATGCAATAGTGCTAGAAGGTGGAAAAATCTATGTCTACAATGATACACTGATGTCTCTGTACATGTCGCCAAGACCTAGACGATAAACGTCGCGGAATTATCCCCATTACCACTGGGTATACCCCGTGAAGGTGCACGACGATGAAGATGCCTCGGACATTGAGGAGTGTAAACATAACACGGCTTGTTGACATATATCGAGAATTCATTGTACACCGAAAACGTTCATAAAGATCCCGTAAAGAAATCGATAACCCTTGATCCTCCGCCGAATATCGGCGAATTCTTTGTTCACGACTGGTTCCAAGAACAATAATTCGCCGGCACCTCCTTTCACCGGAAACCTAAACGATAACGGCACCACCGGTCTTTAATCGCACCGATCTGGAAGAAAAAAAAAACGTGTTCGCCGATCAACGCGGCACACTCGTGTAACGATCGCGTTTACTCGACGGTTAGCGCTAAAATTCCCAGCCGAAATGCTATAAATACGTGGTATCGGCGAACCGCTAGAAAACTCATGCTTCTCCGCGTTCCCGGTGGGCCGTAATAAACGCGGGTTGTTTTCCATAATGCTTGATTACCATTAAACAAGACACTCTAGGGGGGGAGGCCCTGGCTAACCCCATCGCTTCGCGGCTGGTTTCAACAATTACGATAATTTAGTTCATTAAGAGGCATTATCGGAAACCGAAAGCAGCCTAAAGGGTATATCGCCGCGTACGCCGATGGTATCTCTCGGTTGCGGCATGCTTATCCGGCGTGACGATACCACTCGTTATTAAGCAGTTATCACTCTAATTACGTATATATGTTTAGCAAAGGAGAAATTTCATTAGGCCGGCATATATAATAGTACACGCGAGCGTAAAACGGCCGGGGCGCCGGACGAGACGATCGTGTCTATTGTGTACGTGGCCAAACCGTTGCTATACGTTATAATCGCTATGTAACGACACGCCGTCGATCGGCAAACAGTGGGGGAATCGTTGCGGGGTTCGCTCGCCGCGAGAAGCATGACTGCAGCCTCTCCTACCGTGACTATGCTCTCATTAACGCGTCGCGTTACCTCGCTTCTTGCGTGAGTCGCTTAATTTCCACGAGAAACGATCATCGCCGCGTGTTCTCGTACGCCTAACTCGATGTTTGAGCACGCCGCTACGGGGGATCGGTGAAAACGATTTTTTAATTGCCCGCCGTCGGAGGAATTGAATCGCCGTGGATCGCGAACTGACACAGCTAGGAGAACCGATAGCATCCGCCTGAACTCGAGGGTGACCGAAACAGTACCTGCGCCGGTCACTTATCCGTGCGAGAACGTAATCAGGGATTTCTTTGGGTATATATTATTTAAAAAGTGGCTAGCAATTTTTATATATACATTCATGTTATTTTCACAAAAGAATGTAAAATGGTAATTTTTACAGCTCCGTAAAGCTAGTGTGAATGCCACATTGGAACGTGCGAAACAAAAACGAGAGAAAATCGCAGAAGAATCGAATTTCAGTTAACTGTCTGTTTAAGGGGATACATTAAAAACGCTATAGAACAGTTAAGCGTTTCTCACCGATCGAATGACTTGCAAAAATCCTTCCTCCGCTTAACAGTTTATTCATAGATTAGCCTAGACTGAATTAATCAAGAATTTTATGGCAGCGAAAGCGCGAGCACTACTAATTTTATTATTTTACGAGCTATAGTGATGTCATTCATAATGTGTCTATGAATTTATGTGCATTTTATGTGTACATCAGCTAGATTGATTAGAAACGCAAAACCCTACGCATAAATGTCTATAATCTAACGTATCATCAGTTATGATTAGAATCAAAATTGGGACACAATTTTTCTCGTCGAGTAAAAACTTCCTCGTTGTAGAAATACAATATAAATATTATTAGTTCTTGTTGGTATATACGTTTCTTTTTATTTTGCAATTTAGCTATTTTGATTGGATGCATTTATGAGAAAACTGGATCGAATGCAAAACGATCAAAGCATTTATTCAAACATATTGTTGTACTATTTACCATTGGATAAAATTGTTTAGAAATAAATGTTCACCTAGCTAATTTTTTTCATTTTATACATACGAAACTGATGCAAAAAGTCGCCACCCGAGCCCTAAGAGTTAATGTAGACAATTTTTATTTTGCATAAAAATTGGCAGTTATGTTATTATTAGACATCGGATCTTTATGCATTTATGGCTTATGGAAATGTTAAAAAAATGCTATAATATAAAATTCGAGAGAATTTAACACGATTTTTATTTGCTTTGGATCTACAAAGGCTGTCCCCATTAAAAATAGGATTTTATTTCATTCCACTTTTTAAAAATGTTTCTATAAAAATTGGAAATTGCATAAACATCCGATGTCTAGTTATTATGATGATGTCTTGATGGCGAATGTAACTTTTTCAGTCTAAACTGTTCCAGGAAATCCTGCGCTTGCTATCGAGGGAGCAAAATGTGCCTACTATCGGGACACTACTGTACCAAGTATCGGAGACAGAGTTTCACGTGGGTACCTGCTCATTAGTCGGACATGACGTTTCGAATAAATTTGTCGCGTCGGATAAGGACTGAGAAACAGAAATTGGGGAACAGTGGGAACAGGGTGAGCTGCAGGGGATCTTATCAGTACCGATAACACAGCAATTTGCCCTCATTAAATTGCATCGAGAGATGTGTGGGAACCTGCGTTTTTAATGAAACGCTCACAGCGGGAAAAGAATGCCTTTCTAAGCTCCTCGTGCTTGAGAATTTTGTGACGATTGTCCTTGACACGTTTCCTGATCAATTGACAAAGGATATAACAGTGAAAAGCCATTATTCATAAAATAATTTGAACATAGTATAAAAATAAAATAAATGACTAAAATATTGGATTCACGTCCAACACTAACTAATACCAAGCTGAATTTCGAATTCTTTGTAATTAAAAAAAAAATAGACCTAAATGAAATACAGTAAATACTCGATATATGTCAACAGCACGGGTCTTGCCAGTGACATATATCGTCCAAAAGACATACCCTAGCTGTGTTATGTTTACCGAGGTCTCTCGAGCTTCGTAAAAGAATGTCACCGGTGACCAAACAAAGTCGTGAAACGTCCAGCGATGTTACGAAACGTCGGAACTCAGCCTCCAATTGTGACGCGCTGTAAAGTCTAATTTATAGCGCGACCATTGTGTCCGGATCGTTTCGAGTATTCAGATATTCCCCCCGGAGGTTTACGATTACACCTTGATCGTTAATTTATTCGTGGTCCGGGGGCCCGATGGCGAAGGATCTAGCGATCGCCAAACGATCGCTCGCCTACCGAATCATAGAGAAAACGGGTTTCGATCTTGCTCATCCTCGTAAATGCACAGGGCCTCCGACCTGTTCTCTCTCTCTCTCTCTCTCTCTCTCTCTCTCTTCGCGTGTTTTATCGGCGTATTTCGATTATTCATGTTCGTTCAAGGTCCCCGAGCAACGATTCCCTGTTGCCAGTCATTAACCGTGGAACACGTGGACCTGCCCGGTGAAAATCGAGAATCCCCCTTCGAGATTTGTTGTATCGTCTCCTGGCGCTCGTTAATCCTCACACCGTTTTATCCTAATTTATCCCGTTAGATCCCCACCCCCCGTGGCGCTTGTCGCGGTTAATTGGCTCTGTTGCGCAAACATGTAAATTAAAAGCATATTGAGCAACGTTTGTCGCTCGGCTTTTGTCCGCTCATCGATTCCTCCGTGGCTCAGACTTTCCTCGAAACTGCTGATTCGGTACGCGAAATATGATACAAAAGACACTCCCACACTATAACAACTGATCTCCCCATACATTCCCAACCAAAAATTACAAAAAAAAAAAAAACAACTCCACTCCCACCACTCTCCCAGAGTCCGACTGAAATTCGCATTCCCGGCTGCCGATATCCAAAACCCTGAAACGTTTCCGTTACCCGGACCAGCGATAAATATTTTTCACGCCGGAATAAACACAGTCCGGCAATTTGTCGGAAGCGTGTTGCAACCAGCGGAGCCTGGTGCGCGCAAAAAGGAAAAGAACCAATCGCGTTGCCTGTAGCGGATCCTAATAAACGTATTTAAAGGAGCTGCCCTCTGACTCCGAGCGCGAGGCTCGGTGGTAACCTCGCGGCAAGGTAATTCCTTGTTAATTGTGATCCGTTCAGCAACTCTGGTAAGAGATACGGTCCGGGTCTCATCGGTTTGATCTGCTGCGGAGAGGAGGGTGGGGGTGTGATGGGGATCGAAGGGGGATCGAAGCGGGATCTTGGAAACGGCGATTTTATCTGCGGTTTTGCGCTCTTGCTCGCGTCATCCGCGCTTAGGCAGCTACTCCGTTGAAATCCATCGGGGGCGTAAAGTGTAAGCGATCCGGGCATCGACGGCTCGATATTGCGCGAACGATAACCTGCCGTTTCGATTAATCGAGGGGGCAGGGGACAGGGGGTGGGGGGGGGGGGGGGTGAAGAGACGAACGAAGAAGCCGAGAAACAGAGAGAATCGAGTTTGTCGCGGCGCGATGGGAACAGGAGACGGAAACCAGGGAGAAAGGGATTCTTGGGGGGACAGTAAGGGGAGGCGGAGGTGAAAAGGAGGGGGAAGATAAAAGGTTCCCTCTTGGACGGGGCTCACGACGACAAAACGCAGGTACGTACTTAAGTATATATAGTGGTTAACTGCGGGAGGCAGCGCGGGGAGGAACTTCTCGGCTGTAAAGTATAAAGCATTAAGCGTTAATCTCACCGGTGGACAAGATAATGCTCGGAGTCGGCTCCGTGTGAGGAGCCTTTGAGTGGCTATTTATCTCGAGTTTAAATCGATTTGTATGCTAATCCACCAGAGAAATCCGCCTGCGTACATAAAACTGAAGGAGGCCTACAAAACTCAGCCTCCATGAGATTCCAGATATATCCCTGACTAATTAGGCCCACCGCCGCCCTGCCTCCTCTCTTTCTTCGTTCCTCCGCCCCCCTCTCCCGTTTTCACCGTGGCGACCACTGTCTCCTCTTTCTCCCCCCCCCTCCCCCCCCTCTCTCTCTCTCTCTTTCTGTGTGTGTGTGTTTTCGCTCGGTGTTTGCCACTCTCAACCCCCTCTCGCCCCTCTCGCTCTCCTTGTTGCTCGACGTCACCCTTTCCGATGATATCGACCCCCCACCCGTCGGAATTCGACGATTCGACTCTTCTTCCTGAAGAAATCGTCGTGTCTCGGGCCGCAACGCTCGAACACCGATCGTTTTCGAGGGGGCCGACAGAAAAGACCAGACGAGGAAACGAGCAGCCTACTTCTTTTGCGAAAACGATCCGAGCGCGTTCCTTCGTACGATGTTCGCGATCCCCCGGCCGCCGATGGGCCGGCGCAAGCTTGCGGGCCCGGAATGGGGCCCGGGAAGTTATGACGGTGGTGACGTCTGTGGGAGAACCACGGGGAAAGGGCACCGCGAGAATTCGGGGGGAAGTTTGGTTTTTTGGTACTGGGATGGTCGTTTTTTAGGGGAAACGAATGGTTCTGACAAATCAATTGGTCTCAGGGGCTGCGTGCGCATCTATTATTACATTTGTTTTAATTAATTTTTTCCTGTTTTACTTGTTTAATACTTGAAGTAACACCTTTCTTCCGATTTGAAATGTTTCCATTCTGTGTGATCCCTTTTTCTCCTCGTGCAACACTTTTAGCCATTTAATAAATGATAATGAATTTGGCAATTGTTAAAAATTGTTCTAAGGCAATTATAGCAATTTTTAATTTTCTTTTTGATATTGTTAAAATTTCGGCCTCGATTTCTCCGTGCAATTTTCTACTTTCCGTCGTCCTCGTTTTCAACTATAGAGGACAGTGGCCCACGGGGAGCACTCGATCCACAAATAGTTGAAAGCTGATGAGAGTAAAAACAACATTTCTATATCGCATTACAAGCTACCGGCTGGTTCACGGTCCGACGTAGTTAAAATTACAATAGGGATTTTTATGATCGTTTTTCTAAGAGTCTGATATCACTGGCAGCCCGTTTATCCGCTTTTAACGAGTCGGAAATATTTTTCCCTTGTAGTAAGGAGGCCGTTAAAGAAAGCTCCTCCGCAAGAATCGCGCTCGCGCTCGCGCGCGCGTTTATCACTCGCGCATACGCCATACGAAACAACACAAGACACGCGTGTGTGTCGGACGCGTCGCGTTCCCCGACCCGGTTCGCCCACTTAGGCTCATCGAATCACGATTCTACGAAACAAGTATAAAAGATCAAAGGGGTTTTTCGGGTGGTTTAATGCTCGCGCGGATTCGGAGCCGTAAAAGCGGCGAACAACCGAGAAATAAAGTAAGCCAGAGATACCGGGGGCCTCCGAGAACGATCCGTGTTCTTAATTCCGAAGACAACGCCGCCCACCGTGCCACTATTTACGAGTAGAACAGGGGCCTGCGCGTGTTACGCCGCCGCCGCTTAGACGAAATCGATTCCCGAATAAATTGCCACGTATAATTCCGATCCGCGGGACCGTCGGTCCGAATGCTGCAGGAAGACGTTTCATTAAGAGGGCCCCTCTCTTGTTAATTTTATTCCGTCTACCGATCGAAACCAGTCGGACGACGGGACACCGCTGCGCAATGATCTACGCGTCGGAATTATAATATCAACGAGGAAACTCTACGATAAATGGCCCCGTGGAATTCTTACGAATTACCATCCGAAAGCGGAGCATCTACCTGTAATCCCCGGTGGTACCTGTGCAGCTGCCGGCGATGAAGCGGTCATCGACCCAAACACTTTCGGTCCAGCATTACCTTTTATGGTCTAGGAATCGTCTACGAGAGCTGGCCCGACTTCATTCAGGAATTTCTCTATGAGCTGTTTTAACGCATCATGTGCCGGACACGTATTATGGGTCCGTTGAAATATGCAGCTTTTGACTATTAGAACACAGTGAGGAAGCACAGCCTGTACTGAATAATTCCAATGATGATTGATTGATTAGGTTCACGGAGCACTAAGAATGATTATTTCACGAATGAACTTTTGCGTCCAAAATCAAATGCCTGATCTTTCGCTGCTTTTTAAATACGCTTTTGTCTACCTACCAGAAAATTACTAAAAGACATTTATAAACATTTTCTGTGCCAATTGAAATTTTACGGAACCTGCTAAAAATTTGGTTCTTGGACAGTACTGCACCCAGTACTGTTTTAAAATTGTACCCTTTCAAAACCCTTATAATAAATTTTACAATTAAAATACCAACTGGAATTGCCATACAGATAAACTGCCTGTACATTTTATTGATTAGTACCATCTCAATATCCTCGCAGTAAATTTTAAAATTAAAATACCAAATAGAACTGCCGTACAGGTATACTTCCTGTGTTTCATCGATTTTAGCAATTTTAGATTCGGTGCAAGCTCGCGCGCGGCTAATACCTCCAATGCCTCTAATAATAATTAATTAAAATCGTCGAATAATCAGTGCTAAACCGATCTCGAGACAGCGTGGGCAACCGTACACCGGGCCCGCCATAGTTCGCGCAATAACGAGATCGTCGGTCGCGATACGTTTTCCTCAATAAAGCAGCGGTGTGCGTGCGCGCGTAGCGTACGCGGGCCTTATCGGGCCCGGTCGGGCCGCGATTTGAATATGTTTACATTCTTGTTTTGTTTTATCGGTACCGCGGATCGAGCGACGCGCACAGCCTGCCGGGAGGATGCAGAACGCCGATCGGCATCCGACTTTTGCGAAACAGGTGGTTTTCGCCATATAGGAGAGACGCGCGGGACGGAACACAATGAGACGCGTCCCCGGCGTGGACCATAATCCGTCTTCGGCGAGCCAGTCCAGTTCGCCTTGGCATGGAAAATGTTTCTTGTCGTTCGACGAAACTCTCTATTGTTGTTCGCCGGCTATTCGATGTAGAACAATGTATCCGTACGAGGGAACGCCGGGGACCGGCGATTGCGTCGAGACCGTTCCCCAGCCGATCGATCAATCCTCCCGGGAACGATCGCAATTTAGCCCATTTGCATGAACCGGCTGAATAGCCCCCGAGACGTTTAAATCCGTCCTCGGGCTTCTGGAAAACTTCGAGCATGAATTCGAGAATTTGTAGATCGATATTCTCCTACTGCACGTCTGTTTCGAGTTGTGTCAGTTAGTTCATTCCTAACAGTGATTACTCTGTAGCGGAGAGTTGCCAAATGCGTACTGGTCACCTAAATCGTACCACCTTTTTTATTTAAAAAGTAATGCATTTTGATGCCTCTTGGTGGTAAAGATATGAACTTTTATTTATGTCGATAAAGTAGGACCAAAAAGTCATTCGCATGAAGTGTTGTTTTGTGAATGACAGAAGCACAAAGAAATCAGACAAGTCTGATGTCAATTTTAAACGATTTTAATCGGCTGAATTAAATATAAATCTACAGTTTCTGAGGTAGTCTTATATATTTTTGAAAACTAGCTATGTCATATTATTTATTTCTATTTAGTTTATAAAACATGCTGATAATGTTTTAAAGGTTAGCTTCAATTATTTAGCGGGACGTCTTTTTCCTAAATCGTACCACACTGTGGTTTCCTAAATCGTACCAGTACGATCTAAGATACTGTTATTCAAATTTTACCACGAAAATAAACGATTTACAATATTTCAAATTTTTTAGCATGGGAAAGTAGCTTACAGTAGCCCCTATAAAAAGGAATTAGTTGCAATGAAAACAAAACAAATGAAACAAAGAAAAATTGATTTCACGCCTTCAACCAGCACCGCTGCTCCAGTTCTCGTAGAAGTGGAGAATGAAAACGATTGGTTCTGTTTTCTTTGCAATAATTCTTATTTAGAAGACATGATCCAATGCTTAAAGTGCCAAAAGTGGGTACATGAAGCTTGTGGAGGAGTTTTGAAAAAAGACAATATTTATTATTGTCCTAGTTGTATTTAAGTTAAGTAATGTAATATTTCATTTTATTTTTATGTTGTATTGTATATTAAACTGAAATTAAACGCAAAATACAGTTTCTCTTATGATTTTTTTGTATCTTTTTAATCCAACACATGAGGTACAATTTTGGAAACCGGCTGGTACCATTTAGGATACCGGTTGCCTAAATCGTACTGTTTGCATGATCTTACAAAAGTGTTCATATCACAGTGATCTATCAATAAATATTTAAAAAATCATATTAAATTGCAACTTCGATAGTTAATACATAGATACAAAACATAATTTTTGCTCAAATTCCTACTAAAGAATATATAAACTGCCTTCGAAATTAAGTGGTACGCATTCGGCAACTCTCCCCTATATGTCATCGAGGCCTGGACGATAAACCTCATGGAATTATCCCCACTAACGCGGGGTATACCCCGTGATAGGCCACACGAATCTTGAGAGACCAGCGTAATAAGACTGACGTACAATCTAGTGGACTTGAGCTTTGTTAAGTAGTCCTTAGTAGTCCCGAGTGTTAAGTAGTCCTTACAAGGAGAGGAACGCTCTTGGCGACATAATAATGGCGCAAAGAAAGTCTGTAGATGGCACGAATTTTTCGAAACAACGCTCGAGCTGCACGGCTCGAAAAAAGACCGTCGAAACCATAGATAACACCAGCATTGTGCTCGTAACATTGTGTTTGATCAACGTATTTGCACACACCGCACGAATTACGTAACGCGTGTTAGCGTGCCTAAACTCGGCATCGTTGTTTGCTTTGCCGAATTATGTCGTACGCGAGAAACAGGATTTTCGAGAATTTCTAACCCTCCCTTGTCCTCGTTGAAAATCTTATTTTAGTTTAGGCCCGTCTTCAAGGTTCTCAAACCGGGCAAAAAGTCATTGTGATGGGAGGGGACAAATAATTCATGTTGAAAATTCTTTCTTTCAGAATGAAAAATTAAAATAAGGTCACTCAGTCTTCGTACCCATGCCGATTTTATGCGTTTATGGCAAACATGAGTAGATCCAATGCACAATAAGACATTCGTAGAGAATTTAAAAACATTCTTGTATTATTACCAACTCTTTAACACTAGACTTACGCAGCACTGAAAGTGACTATTTTAAATTCCTTTACAAAAATAACAGAATATTTCTCTTCTATATGTTTTTTTTCACTTATTCGTACGAAAATGGTGAAATTAACTACGATACTGAAGTGTTTAGTAATTCATTAAATACAAATAAATCGTTAAACAAATCGCCGACGGGGGACAAGCGAAAAACCGCGAAACCGTCGAGCAAAACGCGATCGTTACCGTGATTTAACAGTCGCGAGTGTAAACCCGGAGGCCCATTTCCGGGGACCCGAAGGCACGGTCGGTTAGTCGATGAATTACGAGACAGTCGGCGCAAGACGAAAAAGTCAAAAAAAAAAAAAAAAAAAAAAAAAGGAAAAGAAATAAAAAAGCGTGAAGGAGTCAATTAGCATACGTCGCGGACGTATCAGCGGCTCGCTCGGCGTACAAGGAGCGTTAATATTCCCGGGTGGCTCGGACAGAAACGTGTCAGATTTGTATGCAAATTGCTAGACGCGAAATGAATATACCGTGCTTTAAAGGATTTCATTTTGAGCATTTACGAGTGGCCAGAGAAAGAGAGAGAGAGAGAGAGAGAGAGAGAGAGGGGCGTGCTCGCGAGTAGAAGCTGCAAGCCTTGCGGAGCGTAACTCAACGGCGATCGTTGAAGAGCACGCGAGAAACAAGCGAAGAAGATTTACGACAAGGGAAATATACCTTCCCATCCTGTCTGCGAGCGCATTCCGGCCCCGAAGAATGAGAGAGGGGTGCAACTCGCGTTACAAGGGCTGTAAACTCCGCTCTCCTTTGTGACGTAGCGCGTAAAGGGTTTAACCCCTTCGGCTGCCGCAGCTTTTCTGCTCTTCGCGAAAAACCAGAGACGGCGCTTCCTTGACGACTTTTGCCGGCCGTCCAACCCCCTCCATACTCGCATTCGAGAGACAGACTGTCTCGTATGAAAATGAATTTCGTGAGCGAGACACACTACGATGACGCATTCAGTCATCGTTTCCGCCGGTTACGGCCCCGTCATTACGCTCTACACGCGATCTCCATTTTCGAAGGTAAACGACGCGGTGTTCCTTCGTTTCTGTTTCTATCCTTCTCTCTCTCTCTCTTCTTCTTCTCTCTTTCTCTTGTTTTTCTCTAAATGAGGACCACCGACCGGGATCCGCCACGGGAATTCGTAGGAATCGTTTGTGTCGGCTCGACCGTGTCGCGCGTGCTTCCTGGGAATTTTAATTGAAAGGGAAGAAAAATACTTTGCTCGTCGCGAGGGAAAATCTGGGATCCTCGGGAGAGGAAATCTGGATTCTACCGAAATCTTGTTTTGTCGGGCTTTCTGGAGTTCATCTGTTGTCTATAGAGTTTTTTAACACTAAACCTGCCGGTCAAATTGACCTTTTACAACCCTTTACAGTCGCCATTTATCTTTATGAATTTTCCTAAATTATGCGTACAATGTATTTTTCAGTATTCATTTCTCGTTTAATTTTATTTTCCAAGAAATATGTGTATCATGTCCTACCTACCGCGATCACGACGAATTTTTGTACAATTTCTTTCTCACGTCACTCGGTAAACTAAATGTTCTAACACCTCAACAAAAAAAAAAAAAAAGAAAAAGAATGCAAGTCCAAGTACGGTCCAATATTAAAAAAGGCATGGTCCTTTTGAGAGCGTCCAAACATTACCGCTACTTATTGTACATAGGAGCGTTTTCGCATGAAAGCTGATAGTTTTTGATTTTTGTCCATTGTCAACGCGCTATGCGACGTTCCGCTGTTACCCCGGTGAACGGTAGCCACCTTTAGGGACCATATTTCCAACTTAAAAGGAGCTGCTGTCAGCAGTGATTTGGGTGGTGGGTGAAGTGCCGCTTTTATAGTACGCACGGGAGGAGACAGTCCAATTAAGGGCACATTTGTATACTTAAGTGCACCGATATCGATGTATAAATCGGTCCGCGGTCCACGATTTATGGCTCCGCCGAATGTCGTAAAACGTACGGCAGCCAGATACAGTCTGAGAACCGGGGACCCGAGGCCCCAGGCCCGGGCCTCCGTGTTCCTGGAAGCTGAGCCCACGTCCCGGGCCCGGGTTCTCTCGAATCGAATCGCAACCGTCCGGTGAGGACCGCGTCTCTCTTCCTCTCTTTTTCCTCTCTTTGATCCGCTAAAAAAGTCGATGGCACAACCGGTCGTCCAACGGGTCCCCCGTGTCACACGAATCATCTCCGGCCCCTTCCTACACCTGAATGAAATATTGAAATGAACCCGGATGACACGCGACCATCCTTCATGCTCCTTAGATCGCGAGCTCCTCGTCAAGTTAAACAAGTGCTGCAATTCACGCTTCCCCAACCACTTTAATTGCTAATTGTTGATATTATCGAGTTGGTCGCGTGTAACTATTTTTTGGACAGCTCTATGCCTTTGCCAACACGCCACTAAAATTTTTTTTGTGGTGCCACTGGAAACGGTCATACTAAATTCAAAATAATTTTTACATTACCGAATCTGTGTGCTCTTAACACAGATATTTTTCTCTGTTAATTTTTCTGTCGACACATTTGAGTCACAAATGAGATTTCATTACAACTTCTTTCGAAACTTTGTCCAATCGAACACTTGTCGTCGCATTCTCGTCAGAATTTCCATTAGCTTGTCGCGGCGGAATTTCTCGTCGTTCCGAGAAGAATCTCGATTTCTAAAAATCGATCGTGTCCCATCGGAGGGGAACAAGATAGAAAGTATCGACAATATATCCCATTCGGATTTCACCGGTTTTACGCGCGCGGGGAGGGGGAAAGGGGAGGCGGAGGGGCAACGGCGGCAACGTTCGCGGTTCTCGATGATAAATAGACGGATTAGAAAATGGGTGACCGTTCTCGCTGAAAAGCGTCGCCCGGCGACAAATTGCCGGCTAGTTTCTAACACACCGGCCTTCGAACGCACACACCGTCCCGCATTTTCAAACGTAGAATCGCTGGAAGCTCGTTAACGCGCGTTAAGCGTGCACACGCTGCTGCAACCCCGGGGCCAGCCTCCTCTAGAACAGTCGCAGGTGCATGAAATGCACGCGGAGAATCGGGAGAAAAGCGTTTGTCGCGAGTCGAATAAGAAAATGATGAATAATACGTCACACCGTTCACCGGAGAATCAGCCTGCGAACCTTAATATCGCTCTGTCACTGCTGATAATTAAAGTGCGAGGATCGGACATCAATTCGATACCTTAAAATTCACAGCTCGTGCACTGACAAGGATATACAGTCTGTTGCAATTATGCTCGGACGCTCTTACCAGGACGATCACTTTTTAACCTCTTAACTTAACAATTATTCTGTCAAAGTGTGTATTATATTGTATTATAATACCCGAGTATTCTGGGGCTGTTAAGTTAAAAGATTAAATAGTACACCGTACGATTATGATTTTTATTTTTGAGAAATTAGAATAATTAGTTTACCGCATGACGTGGAAAAGAAATTTTGAAAAAATTACAATTGTTCAGGAATTGTAGAGGAAACACCAAAAATTTCCCGAGTATACGTCGAAATAATTTTTATATTCTATAGTAAAATCGAGAGACACTTCGTGCACAGTGTAATTTATGTTATCATAGTGTAAGTTAAATTATATAACGATAATCTAACTTACACTATCCAAAAAGGCTCTCGGTTTTCGAATTATTTCAACGCATGCTCGGGCAACTTTTGCCAATTCTAATTGTAATTGTGTAATTTTTTCAAAATTTCTCTATCACGTCTATAAATATATTGAACTTTCGGGGCAGTCTAATATATTTGTAGACGTGCTAGAGATATCTTGAAAAAATTACAAAATTACAATTGGAATTGCCAAAAGTTACCCGAGCATGCGTTAAAATAATTACTATGAACTTTCGGAACAGTCTGTTTCCTTTTCGATTAGTGCACCCACTGCAAATTCAAAGCAGTTTTTGAAGAAATAAAATTGTGCGTGGTTGGCACTAAGCCTACCACCGACATGGATTGTTATTAAAATTAAAAATCTTCATTTTTTGTACAAATCGCTTTATTTCTCCGTCGCATTCCGAGCTGACAAACAGAACGCGTTGCCGATCGAGAGAAACGATTTTCGCGGAGGAATTCGCGCAGGCGATCCTCTCGCCTCGATCATCGACAGCTGGCGACCGTCGATTAAGTTGCTCGATATATTTATATCCGCTCGTTAGAGATCGAAAATACACAAAGCGAGAAACGAGAGACCGGTCCCGGGAAAGGGGTCTGTGTAAAGAAGAAGAAGAAAAAGAAGAAGAAGAAGACGAAGAAAAAAAAGGAAAAGAAGACGAGGAAGAGAAGGAACGATGAAATATACGCGGCAGTTAATTCCGTCGATGGAGCGTGGACGCGCATACGGAACAGGTGCGTGAATTTATGCTCGCTGGAGGACCGAATTATTACGCTTCGGTCTCGCTCACGCGAACGCCAGAGACCATACGCTACTGTTTCGCGCGCGTTCGATCGGTTTACGCAACGGGATTAATTAAATGTATTAGAAAATGCCCGCGTATCAACGGATTAATAATGAGACAGGCCCCGATAACCGGCGGAATTCCTATCGGAGCGCCCGAGGGCGAACCTGTAATTAGCGGTCCCGATTAATAATTTACGGGACGGGAAGCAACCATCTTGTCTACACGCCGAGCGGATTCGCGGTTTTTCCATCGCCGGATACTTTGTCGCCGGCTAATCGATACCGAAAATAACGTAAAAGTGTTTAATTACCGGGAAAGAGGCAAGGACGCCGGAAATCGAGCTCTCCCTCTCTCTCTTTCTCTCTCTCGTCCCCGTGATTTTGATATCATCGTATACTACATTATATAAGTCGCATCTTTTCCCGGTCTCTTTCTTGCTTCCTGTATTCCCGCGCGAGCTCGAAATTCCGGGCGTCGTTTTTTTGCAAACCCGGTCGGTCTCTTCTCGTTAATGCGATCGCGTGTCTCGCTCGACTTCGTCTCTCTCTCCCGATAGAGAGAGAGAGAGAGAGGGGGGGGGGGATCAGTACGGATCTCCCGAGCCAGCAAATTTTTCATCTTCGCCTAATTTATAACGGGCTGCCAACAGGTTCCTCATTTTATTATCCGCACGAATTTATTCCGCGAATTAATGCTCCCGGCCAGTGACAGTTACAACCTCTTCATTTCGGAGACGCGAATAATGGGGCGACGACTGACCGTGGGATTCGGGACGCGAAAACCATGGTTTTCGCATCGGCTGGCGATTTGGTTTAAACAATTCTTGGAATTGCTTCTGTATTAGTCGTTCCACTTATTTTAAAATAGCCCTGCAGATTATAATTAGGCGTCGATAAATGACGATTCTTTTCATTGTACAATGCTATTCCTCTTGTAATGATTAGAATTAGGTGTCGATAAATGACGATTATATTTATTGTATAATACTATTCTCGTTCCAATGTATTCCTATTTATTCAAATACGACACTGTAAACTCGAATTAAATCAACGAGAATTTCAACGCTCTGGGTCAAAACAGAGGCTGGTTGTTGATTAAAAGAACAGACTGATTTCGTTTTACTTCTAAAAATAATAAAATGGACAACAATGTTCAAAATGGGGTAATTATTTACATTAGGGGTTTCCTCACCGATTTTGATGACCTTGACAACATATTTTAAGGTCATCAAAATCGGTGAGAAAGCCCCTAGTGTAAATAATTACCAAAAATACTAATGTAAAGAATACTAGTCATGCAAATAAATTATTTTGCTTATAAGACAAAGTTTTTGAAATATTATTTAAAAATTGTATATTAATTAGAAAATATTGGAAATCGTAAGACTTATTTTGTAGAACTGTGTAAAATTGTATTTCAAATAGTTGACAGTAACTTATATTTTTATGATATTTTGTTGCCTGTAATGTTATTACGATATCATAGTCTGTTTATCAAAATGTTACATATTCGTAATTAAACTACAAATAATACTTTGCTAACTATTATAGCTTCTCATGTTAAAAATTATAATTTATAACATTAACTACTTGCTCAACTTATTTTCATTGTAAGGAAATATTTGAAATACAAAATAAAAATATTTCATTTTATCTATCTGGTTATCAAAATAAAAATATTTGATTTAAAGTAGTATCTTATTTGAACCACATCAAATTATACTATATACCAAATCATTAACACGTATTCGTTAATATACGTTGCAAAATATGATAGAAAACCTTGTATCCAATGTTCCACATACGAATACTAATTCTACATTATAAAATACTAATGTAAAGTGTACTTACTTCTGAATCTTTTGCACCTCCGTCGGATCCACAGCACACAATTATTGACTCACGAGAATAGGTCCGAATAATTGAACAACAATCACTAAACAACACACACACAACACACTTAACGAAATCGTGACAGCAAACGAGAAGATGTTACTCCGACCACGAATAAAATAATACTGCGATTTTAACCGTCCCCCTCCCACGGACGTGTGATACGAAAACAGGGAATTCCGGGAAATGGGGTCGGCGCCCTGCCATAATTTTTTTGCCTTGGTTTTGTACCTAGTGTTTATAGACCCTCAGCGTCTAACCTGCCTAGGATAACCTGACCTTACCACCTCCGTGGAAGGGATCATTGTTAAAATCGCAGTATTATTTTGTTCGTGGTCGGAGTGACATCTTCTCGTTCGTTGTCACGATTTTATAAAATGTGTTGTGTGTGTGTGTGTGTGTTGTGTTTGTTGTTTAGTGATTGTTATTCAATTATTCGGACCTATTCTCGTGAGTCAATAATTGTGTGCTGTGGATCCGACGGAGGTACAGAAGATTCAGAAGTAAGTACACTTTACATTAGTATTTTGTAATGTAGTTTGTAGTACATTAGTATTATATTTTATTATTCGTATGTAGAATATTGGATGCAAGGTTTTCCTTCATATTTTGCAACTTCAATGTCCCTTTAACACTAGATTTACAAAGCACTAAAACTGACTAGTTAACATTATTTTACAAAAATAACAAGTACGTGTCTATCCACATTTGTATCAATTTTTTAAATGATATATACCCAAAAAAATAATTTTGTTGAATAATTCCCCATGGATACGTCTTCACAATGTCAATAATTATAAATTAGAAATATTAGATCCCGTCATTTTGACAGGCCCCGTGCACCTAGTGTCAAATTACGTTTGGCTCGAGGCACGCACCCGATTATGTTCCATCTCACACACTGTACACTTTACATTAGTATTTGGTAATGTAGGATTATTATTTGTATGTAGAATATTGGATGCAAGGTTTTCTTTCATATTTTGCAACTTCAATGTCCCTTTAACACTAGATTTACAGAGCACGGTGACTCCACGTAATTTATTCGCTCCGCAAGTATAGGTATGATTCTAGAATTCGAGGGAACGATCGTCATAATCGAAATCATCGCTACTGTCAAGAATAAGAATAATCTTGTACAGTTCTTGGAGAGAACGCGAGGTCGCCGATTTTCCTGTCAACGTGACAGGAATAATTCCGAGACTTACTCATCGGACAGAATTTCCATTCGCCATGAGTTTCTGAAACATTGCTTGACAATGCTCGATCACGGAAAAACGAAAATTTCTACGCTAATCGTGGATCACAAGGGGGGGCGCCCTGAAGAAAAGAAAGGAAGGTTTATTCTTGACTAAATATTGAAGATAACATAGGTTAGGGGTCTAGGGTGATTTATACTTGCTGCAGAACAGCATGAGAAATCTGCTCATATTGAAAATAATGATGTAACTATATTCATATCAACGCAAAATACAATTTCCAAATTAACTAAGTTTCTGAAGAAATCCTGATTAAAATTTTCACGTGTTCTAGATCTACTTATATATTTTGTACATATTTTCATAATTATTGATTTTCCGTAAACTTGTTGTCCATTCAACTCACTCTACAATGGCAGAGGCCAAGCTAAACCAGCACAGAGAAGCTAATTATAGGATGCACGCGATTAACCCTTAATTATCGAGGTAGAATCTGACGTAATCCAATTTTGCCCTACACACACACATACACACACACGGTACAAATTTTACACAGTCTTTAGAATCCGGCGTGCAAGTCAATTTAGGCTATACATCAAAATAATTGCTGCTATTCAAATTGTACTCCTAACAAATCTACGAGCATAAATTATTATTGATTTAAACCACGTCATAGAGGGAAAATTCTGAGAGATTCAGTAGCAGCAGACTAATCCACGGGTCTTCCATACTGACTGAAACAGGAATCTAATCTACCAACCTATCGATCACAGTCGAGCACACAATCGTTGACTACAAGAAGAAAACGGAGATCCTAATAGATTCAAAATTCCAAAGGAGCTGAAGAAACCATTCCAGGAAAAATCGCGACCATCTTGCAAATGCAAAATTTTCATAGAAACAACCACAGATAATTTATGAAGATACGCTAATGAGTACGTCGCCGATGCAACGTTCAAGCCGCGAGTATCAAAACGAACGACTCTCACAACTTCCACAAACTGTTAAATCGAATTTACAACTACCCGGTCTGGACGATCATCGCGTGGATGATTCACTCGCAGTGAAAGATGAAACAAGAAAAAGGACGAAAACAATGTTTCTCGATGAATCATCCCGCATGATCATCCAAATGAAAATTCACGCGCAATTGTTAGCACAATTTCTCCATTTCTCCCATCGTAAGACACCAAACTTACATAAACTGTATTAAAAATCACACAGAGACCTAATAAACGCGGGTGAGAATTTTTAATTTTACAAAAGTCACACATCTAATAAATATGTTATTAATTTCCTTTAAACCGAAATAAAATTCTATTTTCTTGTAGTTGATATATGTATCCTTTGGAAAAAACATAGCCACACAATAAACATAAACTATCTCTTTTTTTTTCTAGTAAACTCTGGACGACTAAGAATTTCTAATCATTATAATCACTAGACTGCGGATCTTCATGCAAGATAAACACTTTTTACCTGAATTGCAACGAACTGAAGTCGAATAGAAATTAATTGTCTTTCTTATTATATTGAGCAGATTGGAAATAATATAATATGTTTAAATTTTTCTAATATTTTTGCTACTTAACGCCCACTAATTTTTGTCATAAATGCATAAAATCTAATAATCACGAAATAAATAGCAGTGCAAGGGGTTAATTCCTCCAAAAGAGGGAGAAAAAGGCAAGAATGATTGAGAAAGAACCAGAATTCCCGTTTGCATATTCGTGAATCCCCGAGTCTCGCCGATTTCATAGTAATTCCCTGCTCGTCATCTAGCATGGTGACGCGGCCGATTCGATGCAAGTCGCTACTGTGCGAGTAAAAAGCAATCTGGCCGAGAAAGTCGAGGCTGCGGCAAAGCTCGCCGCCGACGCGTAACAGCAATTTCATTGACGATTGTTCCAGTGCTCGGCGAGAGACCTTTTTTGCGGGGTCAATTAAAATAATCAGAAATTATCCCGGGCCCGGCCATTACGGGCAACCTACCAAATCGGGGAACAGGTTGCTCCCTGCCGAACCCGGCTAGAACCGGAGCTGCAGTCTCCCCGGTTTATGTTTGCTCTTGCTCGGTGATGAGCTATGACTCGAATCTCTGCAAACACGCAGGTACACGAGACAAAAAATTGGAGTAGTATTCAACATGATTTCATACCGTAAAAATTTGTGGAAGTCTTGTATGTGGTTTTCAGTTTTGGTAAATTCTTTGAAGCTTTACTTTGCTCTTCATTTTTAACAAATTACTCGCAGCTGGATTGTTTGAAACATTTGTGATTCACAACTGAAAATTAGTGAATTTGACAAGGAAAACAATTTTCGTGATGAACCAATACGCCCAGGACGTATAATAGTTTACGGCTTCGTCATAAGTATCAAAAGTATTGAAGAATGTCTGAATATATTAATATAAATCATTTTATATACAGTTTGAGTCAAAATTTGCGGTACAAATAAGCTCAGGGCGACAGTACAGCTCAAAATAAGCCTAAACTCACGAATAACAAAATCGCATAGGCGGCTTCGTTTCCGAGAAAAAAGCAACTCAAAATACTAGTTCGGATAATGAAGGTCTCACTAAATCGTGGATTGCTCAGGCAAATGAGCTCCGAACTATGTCATGTTGGGGCTCGTTTTAATCAGGAAAACCCAACGCATAAATCGGCAATAGTTTCACAAAGAAAGAACGTATAACAGAAAAGTTTAACATGGGATAAGTGTCATCTCATCGGACCCGTCTAATCCTGCGCAATGTTACACTTCTTCTACAGCTTCTGGGGGCCTCAAAGGTCACTCGCAAATATTAAATTCACAATTTCCCGTTGTTTATCACGGAATCGCGGCTCGACTCGTCGCGTCGCGTCAGATATCCGTCGGTTTGGTAGAGGTTCCTGGGAGTCTGTCGCCGATCGGCGTGTTACATTGTAAACGTGACCGAGCCGGTCCGACCGGGCCGATATTTTCACTTCTCGCGAATCAGCCCGGGTCCCCCCGTCGGTACCGATCACGTGCTCACGATAACAGGTCCGGGGCCCGACGATGTTTGTTCCGCCGTGTCTACAACGGAGCGCCGCCGCGAACGATTATCGACGTTCGACAATCGAAGGATTTATCGTTCCATTTGCCGCGGAGCCGCGTGCTCGCCTCGAATTCTGCTTCGGCCCGGGTTTTCTGCCAGCGGAGCGCACGACTCCGCGCCGCTTCGCAAACGGGAACTCCTTACACGTACCGCGAGAGGTTCCACGAACGCCGATTCTCCTCTCTTTACTTATCGCCGCGTCGCTTTATTAGGAGATACCTTTCGACAGATACCCGCCGGCGAACCCACGTTTTTCCTAGGTTAAACGAGACCCGCGGATAGCCCATCTGACAACCAACGAACACCACCCCCCACCCCCAGGAAGACTGACTTCGACGCTGACTATCGGACGCCCTGACGCTGATGACTCCGATTCCACGATCGACTAATCGGGCTACAGCTTGTTGGCACCTGCTACTGCGATTGATTCCTTCTCGTCGTTACACGCGGAGACTTCTGTTAGGCGATCTGATTAGGATTCGATGAGTCTGGAGGGTCGTAGACGTTGAGTGGCTGTAATGGGAATTTGTCCGGGAGAGAGGGAACAAGCTGCTGGTTCTCGCGATGAGAGATTAGAATGCGAACTTGAAAAATAGAAACCATGGCTCTGTGATCGAGGATAATTTATGCTTAATTAGTTAAGCAGTCTATTCTTTTATTATTGTTCCCCTCAGGATTACAATCCTCGCTATAGGTTCACACCTAACCTATATGCGTTCACCCATCTTTCGACGGGCCCCAAACCAACGTCGCTTAACCTCCACGATCACCATCCCAAAACACCACCGGACGAGCCACAACTCGCCGGCTAATTAGTTAAGCAGTCTTTATGCTTATTTATTTATGTTTCCACGAAATTCGAAGTATAAAACTGTCCGTTCAGAAGAAGGAACAAAATATGGACATTAATGAGTTCATGTTGTGACTACTTTTGCTATCATGGCATTAATCGTAGAGCAACGATGTTGATACCAGCTACTTGGTTTCATACATTGATTGATTAATGTTTGATTACGTGACGATTCTGTTGCTGCATCGATTTGCATTAGCTGTTTCTAGAGAGTTCAACGTTGGACGCTGAGCAGGCGAGGCGAAACTTTGAAAAACAAGGGAATATAAACTAGTTTTGTTTTTTTTTTTTTTGTTGTGGCGGCATACAGGTTACAGATTTTAGTGAGTTCAAAGTATGAATCTTTTCCTGAAGTGGCATCAACACTACGCGGACCCCAATTAATTCATTTATTTATTTGACAGAGTTCAGTTATCAGTATTCAATCGTGGAATAACGGTGTCGAGGTATCGACCAGTTGACACCTCGACTGACTTATGTTTTTCTGTTTACGTGGGAACTGTGTTGCCACATCGATCAGATTAGGATTCACTGCTTCGGAGGGTTTAATCCTAACCGCACGAATTGAGCTAATTCGTTTCGAGATACCCGGACAATTAGATTTCAATTTCCACCTTGTCGAAATTCTACCTTGTTGAAATCTGTGTTTGCAATATTTGTTAAATTTATAGACATATATGATCGATCGGTGACTAATAAAATTTAATAGAACGCGATAAACTTCGTCTTTTCTTAAAACGCTAAACCTGCCACGGTCAAAATGACCGGTTTTATATTTTACAATTGTTGAAACTATAAAAATTAATTTATGGAAAATAGTGGAATAAATATCCTCGTTCGAGCATTTATATTTACCAGATACTGTTAATGCTTGGTAGGTTTAGTGTTAAAACAAAACTCAGACTAACCCAGGTATGACACTTGAGTGCTCTAGTGTCGAAGATTAACATTTACAACAGAATATTGAATGAAAACCGTTTAGTAGAAGAATGATAACAACGAAGAAATAATGTCTGTGCCAGATAGAGTTATAAAAATATTATTACCTTGCGTATTAGAGCAAGAATATATTATTGCACATCAACATCAACACTTTGGCTACCGAGACATCTAGAGGAAAGTAAAATGCATCTTCTACTAAATTATCAATTTCTAAAAGAATATTAAATGGAGTATATTTAATTGGCGTCCACGAAAACCGCAGAAAATGAAGAACTACTTGAAGACGAAGATCCACGACCATACTGACTTATAGCACTGCGGGTATGCGTTAGGTCATGATCTATCACGACTTATGAACCAGCAAGACCTTGTGCTCGAGACTAACATTTACAAAAGAACATTAAATTGAGGTCTACGGAGCCTAAGTACATCACACACAGTACCAACAGCACAGTATCTGTCCGAAAAATTAAATCAACCACGAAACCTCATCAAACCATAATCACTCCGAACCGCCAAGCACGCAGACACGCACACAGACACAGGGAAAATTCCGTGATGGAAGCCGCCTGGTCGTACGATCAAATCGTGAAAGAGTGTATCGACTCACCGTCAGTTTCAACTGGTAGCTTCCAGGTACTATCGTGGACCGCGCGAATCATTTATCACCACGACCATTCGTCCGCATAATCGTGGTTCTCCTGGCGGGAGCCTAAGCTCTTGGGTCTGGGTATATCACGCGCGCCGAGTGGTCCACACGGGCTCGGGCCCGCGATGAATATTCGAGGATACCTTTGGAGCACTGATCACGCACGGATTCACAGGATCGTTAGCCTTCGGATCGCTATCCCCCGGGCAGTGAGCGCGGGCCGACGCGATGGGCGCACTACGCGAGCACGTTTAAAACTAATTGAGCAATCATCGGGAGATCGCAAGCCCGGGACTCTGCGTTCGAACGAGCTGCTGAGCCGAGCCGAGCCGAGCCGAGCCGGTTTTTCTGTGACACCACAAAACGATTCCGAACAGCCGATGAAACTATTGCGCGGGAACGGGATGGGATGAGGGGATGATGATCCAAAAAATCCTGGCACCTGGCTGTTCGTGAAACGAAACGGCACCAACAGACACCAGTTTTGCGAGCACACACAATCCAGGCGAAATCCTCCGATCTTCGAGAATGAAGCTGGGAATACCAGACGTCAAGATACACCACGAAGACGCTTGTTGTTAATGTCGTCGAACACCGGACGTCACTTAGCCACGAAATTTTCCGGATTCAGATCCCACCAGAGCGGTCGATGCTCGAGGGTATCGACTCCGATCCAGAAACCGAAAGGTCACCGGGAGTTTCTGTTCGCGCCGCTCGATCCGAGCGACAACAACGACGACGACAACGACGACGACAGTGAAACGGCCGCGGGATGACAGCGCCGATATATAGTTCCTCTATCTAGCACTGTAACGATTCACGTTCCCGATATCGGCGAGAGGGCCGGTAGATGCCGGCGATGACAGTAGGCGGGAACCGGCGCGGCGCGGCGTTCCAGAACAATTAACCCCAAAGTCTAATCGATTTAATTAGGCGTCGGCCGTGGCGTGTTTCCGATCGATCCTGGTCGCCTCGTCCGTCGAGACCCGAGACCTCCTTTTCTTCCTCCCCGTCATCGGGTCCCCTCGATCCTAATCGACGACGTCTTCCTTCTCGTCGCACCCTGTCCTACACTCTACCCTCTCTACACACCTCCTCCTCTCTTCACGCTCTATCTTCAGGCTCTTCTCCACGGACCCTGAAGAGAAATCGAAGGAGCAAACTGAGGACCTGGAGAAGTTAAATAGGTAACTAGGCACTGGTCCCAGGCAGCAGGGACTTTTCGGGTTCTCTCTGGACCCTGAACAGAAATCAGAGGAGCAAACCGAAGGCCTGGAGACAACAAATTGGTAACTGGGGGCACTGGTCCCACTTAGCAGGGTCTTTTATTCATATACTGCTGATTGGCACAGAGTTTTCAACATTGAGGTTTTCAGGTTTTCCCAGTAATTCGGGGCACTGGTTTCACTCAGCAGGGTCTTTTCTTCACACACAACTGATCGGCACAGAGTTTTCAAGCTCGAGATCTCGAGATCATTCCAGCTAGCTTGATACCAGATCTCCCTAGCTTCTCAATCTTCGCTCCACACTCTCTGAACACTCAATTTTCTCTCCGAACCCCGAAGTGAAATCGATCGAACCACCCGACGAGAATCCGAAACTGTGTCACCAGATAGGTGAGCCAGGTGTCACAGAGTTTTCGGCACTCGAGATCCTCGGATCCAGCGATCACTGCAGGTTCCGTATCTTCCGTGCCAGATGCAGGATCGACGAACGAGCGTGATTGTTCGTTGAACAGGTGGTGGACCACGCGGTTTCGGCGGTGGGCGTGCGTGTAGGGGACGCGTGTGCGGGCGGCGATGCAGGTGATTTCCCACGTGTTCACACAGGTGGGCCGCCCCGTGCGCGGCAGGCTGTCAGAGGGCGCGGCGGTGTCACCACCTCGTATCCCGTCATCCTTTGACCCGTTCGACCTTCGCGTTTCTTCTCCGGACCAGGAGAATCCCGTTTCCCCGAAATAACAAAACGAAAAACAACCCCCCACGGGGGGTGAAAAGAAGCTCGCCAGAGAAAAGCGCACCTGACACAACAGAAATGAGCGGGAGAGGGAGTAAGCCGGCCGCGGCGTGGCGCGTGGACCGGCACACGATCCAGGCCCGGCGATCTCGCAGGTTTTCTGGATCGTTTGCCCAGAGGGGTTTCGCGAACCGAAACCGACCACGAATGACAGAGGAGACAGAGACTCTTCGGGTTCGACGAGAACGATTTTTCCTCGAGGACGGAACGACACACTCAGGGGGGGGGGCGGAACGTGGAACACACGGCGCGGCGGCGACAGAACGGCGCGGGGGACGGGGCGCGAATCGCCGCGGTACGATGACAATGATAATGATATAACAATAGCGTGCGTTCTCCGCTGGTTCAGATCTTACACTGAAGACCAAGGTACACATACACATGTGTGTCGGCCGGCCCGGCAGGTAGAAGAAGGAGGTAGAGGCTGCAGAGGTAGGAGGAGTGTGGTGGAGTGTGGCTACAGAGGGAGGGGAGCCACGCTCTTGTGCACCGGCCACACACAATCGCGTGGCTCCGACCTATACAAGCTCACCTTTCTCTCTCTCTCTCTCTCGCTCTCTCTCTTACTATCTCTCTCTCTCTCTCCTTCTCCCTCGTTTTCTCTCCTTCTCTGTTTGGGCCTCATCGCCGGAGCCCCCTATCTCTCGCCTCTCTTCTCCGGGGGACCTAACGTGCTGCCTCTATACAGGCCGGACAGCTCTCCGTAGGAAGTCTCTGTGTGCCGCGGCTCCGTTCCGTTCGCTCGCGAAACCAAACGAACCTTCTTCCTCCTTCTCCTCCTTCGTCTTCTTCTTCTTCTTCTTCTTCTGCTTCGTTGTACGGTTGTTCCGATATCTCTCTGTTCACCAAGAGAGAGAGAGAGAGACAGAGAGAGAGACAGAGAGACATACACAGAGGGAGGGAGAAAAGAGGATGCGAGTTCGCAAAACGTATCGTGTGCGTGCGCGTAGCAAAGTGCGTGAGGGGCGAGCACGTGTGAGGGGATACAACTGTGTGCGCCTACACGCGAGGAGACAACGCCATGCCGCCGCAGCCACACACAGGCAAATCCCTCAGAGAGAAAGAGAGAGAGAGAGAGAGAGAGAGAGAGAGACCGAACGAAACCACCTCGCCTCGTATTGCTCGCTTGCTTGCTTACCTGCTTACCTGCCTCTGTCCTCCTGCTTGCTTCCCTTGCTTCCCCGGGCTCGTTCGCTTCTCCTGCTCGCTCCGCTTGCTCGCCTCGTCCCGCCAACGGCGCCTCGCTTACATACGATACGATGCGAACAGAGCCCACAAGGCAGGCAGGTAGCGCACAAAACTAAAGAGACTCCGAGATGCCCCGCGAGAGAGATAGTGACGGGTCCCTTGGCCGAGAGGAGAGAGGAGATGATCGAGAAGAATCGGGGGGAGGAGGGGAACGCCGGAGACAACGCGTATCGACAGGGGCGAGTGAGAGTGAGAGAGAGAGAGAGAGAGAGAGAGAGAGAGAGAGAGAGGGAGAAATCGCAAAAGAGGGAGCTCCGGACTAACCACTCGCGAGGTAAGGGAAGAGAGTGACCAGAGAGGAGAAGAAACCGCCTGATACCCGTGGAGGGGTGTTCGTCCGATCCTCTGCTGCTGTTCCTGCTCCTGCTGTTGCTGATGCGGCTGATGCTGATGCTGCTGCTGGAGCCTGTTGCTGCGAAAGCCGCGAGTACGCACGCTTTCAGCCGGTCGCGCGAGTATTATACCCCTACCATCGCGACTGGCCCGGACGAGTCCCGATCGTCCTTCTCGAACTACTGTTCCGGGGATGACGCTAAGTGATGCTGAGGAAGAGCTGAGACCGTCAGTCGTTGGGGAGGTAAGAAGTCGAGGGAGGGTGAGAAGGATAGGTTATCAACCGATAGTTTCAGGTACTCCGGTAGATTGAATATAATATAATATAATATAGAATAATATAGAAGATAGAATTAGAATATATATAATATAGAAGATGAAATTCTTCTAACATAGAATTCTTTGAATATAGCTAATATGAATATAGAATTATTGTTTGTTATGCACACCCGTATTCCTTGGTTCGACATGGTTCTTTTTTGTATATCGCACGAAGCGCAGAAAGTAGTATACTTTGCTTGCGATGTTGTTATTTGAGAACGGAATGTGGAATAGCTGGATGCTGGTTGTTTTCATCCTAATCAAAAAATTTGCGGTCTAAATATTTCTCAAATATTCTTTTCTCATTTGTAAGATTAAATTTTCTGAATTTGGAACGTGTCATCACACTTCTTGCAAAGGACAGCTCGAAATGTAGCTCCCCAACATTTTAAACATCTATAAACATCTATTTTTATCATTTTATAATTTCTATTTTAAATCTATTCTAAACATTTTAGATATTAATATCAAACCTTGCCCAGTCCACATACTCCAAATCGCACCTCAAATTTGCCACAAACAAACGCTAAACATTTTCAACCAACAAAGAACGCTACTTTCACGCTTCGAAAGATCAGAATTTAAGTGAAGCATCTCACGGCGGCTAACGATACTAATCGTGTTACCCCGCCGAGGCAGGATTAACCGCAATTACAATCCCGGCAAAGGTGACTACGGCTCATCGATGCGTAAACATAATTAGTTCGAACTCAAAGCATTTCCTAACAAAACCAGCCTACGACGCGATAATTATACCTGTAAAACAAGGAACAAGTTATCGCAGGCTGGAGAGGAGCCTGGTTGACACATTATCTGGTCGATTGCGGAGGGCCTGTATTGCGAGCTAAATCGAGAAAATGCCTAGGGACGGACGAGCTGATGCGCCTGAAACAGGAGCATCAGAAGACACTAAAACGTGTCGCCGATTCTGATCTACAACCGTCGCGGATTAACACTCGTTTTACGCGTTACAGGATGGAGGAAATTGGAGCAATTTTCCAACGACATCCAACCGGTGGGCAATTAGTCGCGGTTGGAAAGCCGTGGATTCCACCGGTCCAGGTGTTATCAGTCGCGGGGATCGATAAAACCGGCGCGGCCAAAGTGTCAGGGAAGGATTAAGACGATCGGTGGGTGCGTTCGTTGGCCAGCTGTCTCCTTTCCATCGACCGAATTACCTGTCATCTCTTCTTATCGCAGACAATCCGTTCATCCGTTTACCCGTGCGACTCTCCCTTCATTCCCCTAAGTCCTTTCTACCCGAGAATCAGTCGCCTCTACTCGATCGCAAAATTAAACGCGAGTTCACGCTTCCTCGACATGTGGCACGAATTAGTCACAATTAATATTCAAGACGAGAACCAGGATATTAATACTTCTTTGAAACTTCTTGAAACAATTTTGGATCCAAAAACTATTTCGTAAAAAATACGGTGACAACCCTGGACTCATTTCAAAGCTTTGAAGAAATTTTTGCACGACGTAGCGACTGGAAAACCGCACTCATTTTTCTAAAAAATGCTACGAATTCAAACCTCTGTGAAAACGTTAAAAAATTTTATTCCCGAACAAATCTTTCACAGTTTTCAAGAATGGAATCTGCTCTTTACAACGACACCTTAAAAATTGACGTACGATTTTTTCTCACTCCTTTATGGATAAAAAATGGGGGACAAGTTTACTCGTACCTTGTGTTACCACAAAGTTACTGTACACTTGTCATTCAAACTTCAATAAAAAAAACCTAAAAAAAAATCGTGCGTCAAGATTTTTTGTTTTGTTGTAAAGACGAGGCTCTAATCTTACGATCCGCGGTAGATTCAGTCACGAAAAATATTCGTCAACGTTTCAGTAGCTTTTTAGTACATTTTTAACGATTTAATAGCTTTTGTCGGTATTACACGACGATGAGTGCTCAAGCATTAATGAGAGATTATAGTGAGAGATTATAAAGATGAGGTAATTGTTATAACGAGAGATTATAGTTTAAGTATCGACGATTTCTCGAGAGTATTCAGTGAACAATCGTGGACAATTTCGAACAAGTTCTCGAGGATAAGAGACGTGCCGAGAGAGTTCGACTGCCGGTTCTGATGCAAATTTAACCGTGCGCTATTGTACAGGTGAGCCCGAGGTAACCGTCCCACCTGAGCCAGATACGGTCCCGGTTCGAGAATCCACAGGAACGAACGACCCGCGTCAACAATAGCAACGCCGGCCGGCACCGTTACATAAATCGAATTACCTAACAGTCACTCCGAGTCATTGCACAACTGTATTTGCGCGCGAGTCGATGGTACCAAAGTGATTTGTTTGCGCGCGATTTAGAACATCTGTGCGCACGGCCTTCACCGACTGATTCCGTAGGCACTGTCGCGTTAATAACCTCGCACCGACGACGATCGCGAAGGATGCCCGAGAAAGCTCCGTTATTCTTTTGATGACTGTCGTCCTCGATTCCGGAGGCGACGCCATCGGTGCTTGATAGATCGAGAGTCGGGAAAATGATTTACGTAATTCTCTGTGCCTAAAACCGCGGTGAAAATAGTGTTCGATGCTGGCCGGCAATTAGTCTACAATTTTTAATACTATTCCAATATTTTTAATTTACTATATACTGTACTATTTCTATTTAATTTGTAATTGTTAAAATTCTAAAGACACGTCCACTTTAGAATTATTCAACAAATTTATTTCTTTGTGTATATGTTATTAATAGACTGCGGGGTTTGCACGTTTTTAATAAGAATATGTAAGCACAATTTAACACTTTGACTGCTAAACTAGATACCTAAAAAATTCTATAAAATCAAAGTAAGTCATTTAATGAAATAAAATTTGAAAAAAATTAAATGTATGATACTGAGAGGTCCTTCAACTTTCTTGCATTTTACGGTTCCTAATCAAATTTGGTACAATGAATATATCAACGTAAAAATTCATTTCAAAACCTGGACATTCCATAAAATCCTGTTATTTTTCTAAAGTAATGTAAAATAGTCACTTTTTGAGCTGCGTAAACCTAGCATTAAAATCCCTTGGCTTACTATTTGCAGGATATTTCAGCAGCAATTCTAATTGTAAACCAACAAGTCCCAGTATCGTCATTCTAAGGCGTTCCAGATAATACAATAAAATTTCTAAGCTACCTTCTGCTAAAATGACTAAAAATCCTATTAACAAGATTCCGGTGAAGAAAGTGTTAATGTCGTTCGCGGTAAGTAAAAACAGATCGCAATCCCATCGATCGATGAGATGATGAAGGCCCATCTCGCGGCTCTGGTTCAACCCCCATTATTCAGCCGCCCACGCAGCGTCTCGAAACCGCGATTGACATTCCACGGATAAAATAAAGAATCGGAGCGACGCAGTTAGGGGGATAGTCTCTGATTTATCGTCGTCGGTTCTGGGCCGCGAGTGCGTCGCGCGGATCGGGCGTGATCGGTTGCGCCAGCGCAGCGCAGCACAGCGTAGTGCAGCGTCTGCGTCGCGTTCCAATTTTGAGTTCCACCGGCGCATAATGAATCGGTATGCAAAACCACGAATAAGGATCATAACTCATTCGTGCGATATCGTGTTCTCACACGCGGTCAATCTGACGTGTGGCTCGTCGGATCGAAACGGGGACTCTCTGCGGGCCGTGCACACCGAGCCTGTCCTCCCAGGCAAGATAAGAAGTGGGCATCGAAGACCGAACGTATGCGAACGAATGCGAACGAATGCAATTACAACTGCGTATATTCCCGGGGACACGTATACAACCGTTGAACCCGCTCTCGCTCACGAGATTCGATATGGAAGCTCTTTCCGAGAGGGACGACAGCAGAGAGAAAAACGGACGGAGAGAGACCGAGGATTTAAAAAAAGAAAAAAAAAACAGAGAGAAAAAGGTCGAGTCGAACTGACATGAAATATGCGATCGCGTACGCGTAAAAGTATCGGCCCACCATCGTCCCTGTTAAGTGTCCGAGCACTCGGCCGCGAAACCCACTCGCGACCGGGTTTCCTAGCTGCGCACCGTGCGCTGCTGTTCCCATAAGCCGCGCAAAATTCGAGTTTGACAACCGGACGACGGAGCTTTATGCAAATTCCTATTCTTATGCAGAATTTTGTGGAAACTAAATTGGGGAAAAAATTTCGTCCGTGGACCAAAAGATTCCTCAAGAATAAAAATTATAAGAATAAAAAGAATAAGAGTAAATGAGGATAAGAATAAAAATTTATTCTCATTGAAGAATTTATTTTTAGTCATTCCTAACAATACTCGGATTTTCTTATTATTTCAGAAATTACACGTGTAATAAATGAAGATAAGAATAAAGGTTGATTCTGATTGAAGAATTTATTTTTAGTCGTTGTTAATAATACTCGGATTTTCTTATTATTTCAGAAATTAGCACGTGCTATAAGGAGAGGACTAGAAAATCACTCATAACTCGTCCCTACAACCATTTGTTAATGTCGATGCACACAAATTCCTTTTTCAATACTTTGTCCGTCAGTAATGTACGCCCGACACTATCTTCGTCAAACTTATCATAGGTTTATGACGTAGAGAAACGCAACGTTCGGCGAGAACCACAGATTTCCTCTAAATGTCTCTGGCCAGAATCGCGCGAGGGAATCATAGCGGGAATTCACTGTACACGAAAAAACGAGCCGGTATCGAGCAAAAAAGAAAAAAGAAACTAATTTTGAAATTCCGAGCGTGTAGGATCTAGATCACGGTGCGCCGGCAGCGAGCGATTTTGCGTTGGGAAACCGGCTGGTCAGGTGATTAATGGCCGTCGCCTCGGGGACGCGTGAACCGGTGCATCCGATTACGGGGGTGAAGCATTGCGGAAGGGGAGATCGTTTCTTACCAATCGCGTCTTTCTCTCTCCCTCTCTCTCCCCCTCTCTCTCTCCCTTAATCCAACGATCCGACCGGGGAACTTATTTCTTCGAGGATCCCGGGACAGCCGGGACCATTGTATTCTACACCTGATGCTCGCGCGGACTCTTTCCCGGCGACGTTAACCGATCGAGGGACGCCAGAAAACGTCTCTCCTCTCCCCCACCCCCCCTCTCTCTCTCTCTCCTTCGTTCTCCTTCAGGTGAAACACAAAGCTGTGGAGAAAGAGATCGAGGCTCGGAGAAGAAGATAATGGATTTCACAAGGGCGAGAGACACCAAGAAACCGGCGCGGCGCGGCGCGTGAGTTTAGCGAGAAAGCTAACCAGCCGTCCAAGAGAGAAAACGGCTTAGAGAAGAAGAAGAAGAAGAAGATCGCGCCACGGCCTCGGCCTGCGCATCGGCTCGGGGGCGGATTTATCGCGGCGGCTCTCTTGGACATTAACTGGGCAAAGTGTCAAGGGCGACTGAGCTTGTTGCGGCACGGATGGTTCACTTTATCAGCGGCCGAACGTTGACGGGAAACCGTGAGAAAGAGAGACGGGATAGGCCAGATAGAAAGCCTCTCTCCTCTCCGAGAGAGAGAGAGAGAGAGAGAGAGAGAGCCCCGCGGGTTGCCTTGGCGGAGGCTCGAAACGAGGCTCTTCGCCAGGGAAAGAGAGACGGAGAGGGCGCAAAAGGGAGGAAGGGTTCGGCGATGGTGGTGGTGGTGCTTCTCGAAAAGCAGGGTACCCGTGTCCATTGACCGTAGGTACGCCAGTGTCGACCGCATCGATAATTCGATAAAGTGTCCTCACATTACCCTATTGATTGCTCCATTGTCCCGCGACGCTTCTCCACGATCGCCTCGTCCGAAGCTTTCAACCCCCCATCCCCCTTCATCCCCCAGAAGGTTCAACGCTTTGCTTCCTCTTCCTTAGTCGCGACCAGCCGCCGGGCCGAGTCGTTTGTGTACACGATTATAACGATATTTCCATACGACGGATAGTTCGCTATCGATCCATCTGTCGACGATGCTGCGCTAATCAGCGCTGCAACGGTCGCAGGTACCTTTTTTAATTGAGGAAATCTCATAAGAAGTTTATTAGAATTTTCTGAAACAAGATATAAATATACAGAGGAAGAGACCTATACAAACTAAAAATAAGGGTACATACCCAGATAGCACAGTGACGTCTTACAGACATCTTTAAGACGTCTGGCGATGGACATTCAGACGTCTTATAGACGTCTTGAATGTCCTACGAACGTCTTCCGAACGGTTTCTGAACGTCTCTGGAACGTCTTTGTGAAAAAACTGTACGTCTCAAAGACGTCTTTAAAACGTCTCGAACAGACGTCTTTGAGAGAAAAAATTAAATTATATATTTATATTTATTTATTTTTATGTATTACTTTCTGTGCACTTCTTTTACTTGTAGTCATCTTTATACTTAAATGTAATAAAGAAAAAAGTTTGGCGATAAAGGCCTCTTTTCATATTTCCTTACGATACAAATGGGTTAAGCAAAAGCGTTCTCATTCGAACAATAAGTGAGTCTTCAGCATCGAATGCTGGCGGACGTTCGCAGAATCAATATTCAAAGAGTTCGACGATTCACTGGCTCGCGCTATCCGCGTGATCTTCATATATCAAGGGCCACGCGATCCCCGGCCCGATGGATCTCTCGTGAAATCGGCGATCGATTATACCCGAGGAGGGTCTCGAAAGAAAGCTGGCGCTGGAAGGGTGGAGAGAGAGTTGTCCGAGGCGAAGAGAGAGAGAGAGAGAGAGAGAGAGAGAGAGATATCAGGGGCCTCCGCTGCATGCCTGAATCCTAATTGAATCGTCAGGATGCTCGACTACCGGCCCTTCTCTGGCCCGCTGACATCAAGAATGTGACAGACAGTCAGGCATCGTGCCCTTTTCAGAGTCCCTCTTTCGCGTCGAACTCCGAGCGCGACCTGCCGTCGTACGATCACCGATGTATTGCCCGTCGTTCGTTTGCGGCCAGCTCGTTTACGCATAATTTGGCCGGCCGTGATTTGGGTTTACGGCGTGCGAAGAACCGCTCCGAGTCCTCGACATTTTAACACGCAACCAGCTAATTATGTCTTCGCGAAACCGCTGTCGGCTGCGTTTCTTACCGGCGACAGAAATATTCCAAGAAGACGCGCTTGCGAACCCGAACCTCGCGCTTCTGTCACACCCCTTTGTCCTCCTGAACATAATAATGTTCGAGAGTCTTAATAATTTTAAATTAAAAATATTAGAACCCGCCAGTAAAGGTGTCCATATAAAAATATACACTAATTGCATTATTTGTGCAACCTAATGTCAACTAATATGTCAGCACACACAGCACGTCCTTGAAAGGTTAAGTGTTTTTTTAGTAAACGTTTAAATAAAATGTTGGAACAAATACTCGAATGTTACTGTATTAATGTTAGACTCGAGAGTTTGAATCGCAGCGGTGGCCTGTGAGAGGGATTATGTTTGTTGCAAGAAGGGGTTTGAATGTTCAGGATGTTCCAAAGATTTTTCAGCGATTTTCCCGTGGTCGAGGTCAGCATAGCGGTTTTCAATCTCTGCCTTCATCTTTTGTTACTTCGCTAGTTTCACGTTTCCCGCTGTGTCCACCTACGGAGCAATTAATCAAATACCTCGTTACTTCTCTCAGAAACAATTTGCATCAAGTTTTCTTTCCCTGTCCGACGTGGACTGACCTTTTCGAATATAATTTCGCTGGCTACGAGCGCGGTTAATTCTATGCAAAGAACAATGCGAGTGTGGGTTCTAATGCTTCGGGAAAATCTCCGGTTACCTTGCCAGTTTTAATATCGTATATCTCGATTTTTCTTTTCACCTCGAGACATTGGAAACGCTCAACTATCGAATCGACCCACTTTGATCCGGCACAAAAATTTTCAACGTAATTCTTATACAATTTCATAATATGAATTTTATAAATATATAAGAGTTTGTTACGAGTGTGTATTTTATAACATTTTGCAATTATACTCTCACTTGTCTAGGTCGAAAATGCATCTCGAATTTTTTACTCTGGTCAAACGTTTCTTTTATTTCAAATTAAAAGATTTAGAGTGCTACATTTTAACGATTCTGATGTGTTGTTCTATTTCAATTTAAGTCGTGATGTCGAGGAGGTGAAGTATTGTTCAAGATTAGTGTAAAAATTATTCAGAGATGATTTTCTCATTTCAAGACTGATCAGTATAATCTATAACAAAATTATTCTCCACTGTGTTCACTGAGACCAAAAAAATTTATATCGAAATTGACAAAATTCAAGATGGAAGTGACTTGTCACTTGAAAAATAATTCTTAAAATATAAGTGACAGGAATTTGCCAGGGATTAGCAGGATTTTGCTAAAGATCCTAAGGATTTATGTTTACAAGGGTTATGTTCTCAGGTTATATGTTTACAAACATATAAATTGACTCAGTTTCTCTCCAAACCACCCTCGCAATTTCAGTTCACGACAAAAAAGAATCTGACTTTATTTGATCTAAATTTCCTAACAGGGAATGAACGTTAAATGTTGCAAATTTTTGGTGTGAGATTATGGGGTGGGGATTTAAATCGCGTGGCTCGGAGGCCGTTCGGCATATTAATCTCGAGCGTAGAACCGATGATTTTCGTTTCTGGTTGAAACATCAAGCGCGGCGCACAGGATTCGTTTCTGGCCTCTGGGGAATCTTCTGACATTGGACTTGAGCTAAGCCTATCGTGTCGTAGTGTTTGTACCTGTTCCTGTGGGCGGAGCACGGCGTGCCATTCTATTTCAGCTCGGCTTTCATTCATAACTTGGGGTTTTTAATAGCTTGCCGCAGCACAACGCGCAGCGCCTCTGGCGACATTCGAGGATAGCCCCGATTTCTTCGTCCCCTCGGCGAGAGCAAACTCTCTTCACTCTCTTCGGCCCCTCTACCCTCCCCCCTCCCGACCTCGAAAACGCTCCTCTCGATTTCAGCAACGGTCTATTGCGAGGAGAGAATATCGACCGTTTAAAATCTTTATCTATGTCCCCTTTTTTTCTACAAAACTCTCCGCTCAACGCTTACGCGGCGATATCTTTCGCAACCTACCAATTTTTGTTGTCAACTGACCAACAAATAACCGATTTCTTAAACAATTGTACATCCTATAATACTCCTAATATTTATATACCTAGTATAATAACAATTTACAAGCTGCTTCAAAGAGCAAAATCGTTGGAATATTCTTACATTCTGTAGACTCATAATTCTTTTATTATAGACTAATCAAAATCACATTTTGTAAAACCTTGACGAAAATTGATAGAAAAAATGACTGATATAAATTGCTCCCGAAATCTTTCAAATTAGCATAGCATAAAAATTGTTCATAATTACGTTTCATTCGTCCCACCCAGTATAAAAGTCGCATCGGTCCCCACTCCAGCCGAAAATTCGGGCGCATCTGGAGCAGCCCGAGAACCGGAAGCGCATGGGCCCGTTCGCGAAATGCGTCCGTCCAGTGCGTTGTCGGATTAATTGCGAGAGCGTTTCGTGTCGTCGCTATCTCGCGTCGTCGGTGATATTAAGCATTCTCGAACGCTCTCGCGATTTTACCGTTCGGCATACGAAAATCATCGATAACGATCTGTGATCGGTGAAGAGCCCGGGGGCCGATCGACGAGAGTCAGCCTCGGTGTCAAGCAAAATTTCTCCCGGATCGAGTTGCGAGAAGAGCAGATGCTTATTTCGACTGGAACAACCTTGCTTCCGGTTCCAGGTCCCGGAAGCCCATCGATCTCTCGGGTGATCGCGCATCGGGAGACCGATTAGCTTCGTTTCTCCTTTATCTAGCAGGAAACACGCGCATTCCGCGAGCGTAATATTGTATCTCCTCGCGGCCATCTAATCTTCGTATCGCATCTATAATATATCATTCCCCGGGCAGAGCATGAGTCGGTTGCGTAATTCCGGGTTTCTTGCGAATGAAATTGCTCGCGATCTCGCCGCGCCGGGGCACCGCGCGCGCACACACGTTTTCTGCTACACGGCAGTGCGTCTGATTTCTTCATTAACGCCCTCTACCCCTCTCCGTACACCTATTCCTATTCACGTGTACGAGATCGTGTTGGTGTGCAGCACAGGGATCGCGGCATAGCGTTCGCTAGGGGAACACAGAGAAATATGACCTGCTCCATCCACCGGGGAAAAACTAGCTCGAGGTTGTTTCAACTTCTTTCGCCCGGTATAGTCGTTCCTTTCGTTGTTTGCTCCCGTAGGACGCAGGATGAAATTAATAACACCGCGGAAAACACGGCTCGATTAGTTACACGTCGTAATTGCCCAGACGATTTTTCCTCGGAATCGGTCGAGATGGAGATGTTCTACGAAATTTCAAGTCTTCCGAGGGCTTGATAAGATTATCTTGGTTATTATTGATGGTGCGTGCGTTCTGCTCTTGATAAATTAACTCCGCGGTCTGATGCGGAATCCGAGCAATTAGACTGCAATTAGGAGTCTACGTAGGAGGGTGAATACATTTCCAGCAGGCGGCGCGTATGTAACCTGTCGCGTTCAATTGTTGCGGGCATATGTTTCTTTTTATCAACTGTGGAGACCTCGAGTGTTGGGAACTAGGTGTACACTGATTTCTCTATATATGTCGCCAAGGTCTATATCGTAAACGTAATAAACGCAATAAAAATTCCTCTGCGCGGTTCCCGATCCCCGTAACCGGGTTTCCCGTTGGGTCTTTTGTGTCGGCCAGCTGGCGGCCTGGACGTCCGCGTTCCGAGAAGTCGGTGTATCCATCAGCGAAACACATTGGACATTCACGAAATATCCTCCGCGGAGAAAGCTTTCTTGAGCCGGGTCGGGCGAACTCCATTTTTGTCGCAGGTGCGGACGAATGTTCACCGACAAATCATTCCCCGTGGCCGGTCGAGCTGCGGGACCGTGTCTTCGTAAGCCGATTAATCCTATCGAGCGTATCTCCAAAGAACCCCATCCCCCTCTCTCTCTCTCTCTTTACATCAGGGATGGAACGAAGTAAGTCCATGACACGCATATAGGTAGAAACGCGAGGTCCTTTGGGCGCGATCATCCTTCGAACGGAGAAGAAGAGGAACAGGCAAACGACGACGACGACGACGACTACGACGAAGAAGATGAAGAAGAGGATGAAGGGTACCCGGGGATGAAGATCCGAACAAAGAAGGAAAGGAGGGATAAAGGAAGGAGGGTACATGCACGGCGCGAAGACGAGGGGGCGGGCAGAGAGGCGAGGGCGACGCCACGAGGCTTATAAATAGACACGCGGATAATCACTCAGGATTTATGGTAACCACGGATTATCAAGTTGTACAAGGGGGTATATTTCATATTCGCGACGTTACCTTATTTCAATGGGGGAATACCTGTTCCGCGCGTTACAAACTGCATGAACGCGCATACACGGGACGACACGTGTGTTGCGCCCGCGCTCTCTCTCCGCCGGCTCTCTTCGTGGTACGCTCTCCGAGAGCATACCTGCACACACGCGAGCAAGCGAACGAACGAAGAAGCGAGAGAGCGTACGGCAAGACGCCACGGAACTGGCTCGAAGAGGCGTCCAGGTGATCTCCTCGCTCTTTCCCGCTTATCCTGTCTTCTCTCTCTCTCTCTCTCTCCCTCTGTCGGTTATACTGTTCGCTCTCTGTGTTGCCCTTCTCTCAAAATCATTCCCACGTTCGCCGGCTACAAAAGTGCCCGGCCACTTTTCCGAGAGACCGATCCCCTGACCGATCACCGACGACACCGTACACCGGCTCGATATCCGCTCACGAGATTAGAGCCGGGACTCTTAACGGCCGGAACGGCGTCGTTGGCGTCGCCCGTCAGTGCTGGAATTTCGAAACCACTCGACCGAAAGGATGAAATTGCAGGCGAGATACAGGGGAGGATGAGTCTCCGGGAGGATAGACGCGAGAGACAGGGAAAAGAGGGGGCCCGTGAAACTGCTACCAGGGAACGCGCGAACCGATCCCAGAGCCTTCTCTCTACGACAACCAACGAGCCGACAACCAACACGGAATGCGTTCCCGACCCCGTCACCTGTCGAACTTTGTACGCTATCGTCCGCGCGCGGCCTCTTCAACTTTGACGTACCCGGATCCAGGATTTTGTTCCAGCTGTCCGGTTATATGGATTATTCCTGTCCTGCGGAGATTGGTAGATGCCGATCCGATCGGTGATCTACTGCATTTTTGTTGCGCAATTGCGGTTGTTGCGTCGAACGTTTATTGACTCTACAATGGTGTTCTAGAATCTCTCTGTACCTAGAAAATTTCTGAACACTAATTCGAATAAAATTGCATGCATAATATCATGTAATCAATTAATAAAATAAATATAAAATTAGTTCGAATGCCACACATCGAAGACAATGGACAATTCTTTCTTTCTAAATAGAAGATATAAAGATGCACTTCCAGGAGTTTAATCACAGTTTAAATCACGTCTTCGCTCTTCATGAGCAATTTTCGTAAACAAATCAGCACTAAACGTAAGAACGACTCGATAGAATCGCGCGGAACTTTTACCCGGTCTCACGTGGAAAGATGCGTGAGAAATACCTCTAAGCGTACCCCCAGCGTCTCTTATCTCGTCCCGATGATCTGCCGCGGATGCCTCTCGCCGATGCATCGCGATCGATCCTCGATCGTGGAAAAACGGAAAATGATTCCCGGCAACGTGTTTATCGATTTCGAACAAAGGTGCGCCGCTGAACGAAAGCCCCGATAAACGAACTGTAGATCTGTCCGCGGCGATTGCCGGGTTCCACGGCCGATTCATTCGTTCGCGGCAATTACGAAGGAGCCTAAGCTAGCCCTTGGGGGTGGGGGTGGGGTGGGGGGGAGGAACGCACACGAGGCTTCAAGCGCGAGTCAACTCTGTCGGCGAACCGACAGAGGCATCGCGTGTACCGCAGATAATATCGCCGGGATGCAACAATAGAGGTGAGCCTCTCTTTCTCATCTCGTTCCTCTCTCTCTTTCACTTCACCCTCGCTCCCCCTTTTTTCGTGGCCCCCTCACGAAATATTCTCACAGAACAACCTTACATGCCGGATTAACGCACCCACTGGGCTTCCCATTGTCAACAAGCCGAGCACGCACACGGACGCGTATACAGGGTGTCTATTCAACTCGAACGTCCTAAACATCGGTATATTGATTTCTTTGTATATGTCGCCAAGGCCTCGATGATAAACGTCGCGGAATTATCCCCGCGGAAAGAGGTACGAGTGTAAACATAACACGGCTCGGGGATGTCTCCTGGATGATACAAGACCCGTGTTGTTGACATGTATCGAGAATGGACTGTACTTTCTTTCCACAGTGCTTGCGGAAAAATCATTAAAACCGCTCGCGTGCTCCTAGTATTGTTTTGATACACTTTTTACTGACTCTGAGCAAACTGTTCTGAACTGGTTTGTGGATACATGTGGTTCTCGAAGCTAAAAATTGAACATAAAAATTGAGTGGGATGTTTAGGATGCTGCGGTTAGGTGGGACACCCAGTATGCACGTGCGAGTGAGCGCGAGCGTCTACCTTGCCCCGGCTTCTACAATGCCCCAATATTCCTCAATCTGAAACGGACCGGCGTCTTTCTACGCGATTGTTAACGGGCAGCTCCCATTATGCAGCCGGTGCGCAAGGACCCCTCGGGTCCCCCGGATCAGGTTGCCCCGATTTCCACTATCAGAACCGGGGACCTGCTGCATTTGTCGTACCACCGACGATTTCGAAACCGGTAGAAATTCATTTTGACGACAAATATCGGGAGACAACAATCAACATCCAGGCAACATGCATAAAATAAAAAGAAAATAAATTTCTTCTTTTTCGTCTTGCGATTACTCCAAATAATTTTTATTTTCCATAAAATCCGTATAGTCTAATTATATACAGGGTGTTCACATTATTCCTACAGTAGAAAAAATAAATAAATAGTAGAAGAAAACTGAAAGAGGAAAAAGTAGTACTGTTTTTTAAACACAACACGATGGCCTGTATGAAGGTGACCTTCAATTTTTTTAAATTGAATGCTGTATACTTTCTTATATCACACGTGTGTCTGGACGAATTCGTCTGTATACTGCACAGTGAGCTTCAACGTCATGCAGGGTCAGAAACGGAAGAAACATTTCAGCCAAAGGCATAATGATAGCCTAGCGATGGCACTACCATCTAGCCTTCACATTTTGCATTCGAAAATCTGCTCTCACTCCGTCAAAAACCTTCAATCTCAAATCCACATTCACAAAAACACACTCTCCCCGAGTTCCGGACAATCGTTCGAAGAGAAGAAGGAACATCAGTAGCACTTTAAAAGAAAACGGTTCCGCGTCGCGACCCCGGCTGGTAATTGAAGAAGATGCGCCCCTATCCCGGGGCATTCATCTGACAAATCCATTCATCCGTTCACCGTGAGGATCGCGGGATCAGAAGCGGCGGAGCGGCCTTGAACGATCGCGACGCAACGGCATATACACCGTCGGGCCCGAGAGGAGCAACAACCATCGCATTCCAGCGGCAATGAAAGCGTTCACGATTCGAGGAGAGGAACGAAGTCGAACGGTACACCCGAGGCTGGTCACGTCTCTGTCCCCCCTTTGGACCGAGAAAAATCGCTGGTAACTCGATGGAAACCGTCATTCCGGACGATGACTATCCGATTCCGCCGTGCGCTCTCGCGGTATCAGGTCTACGGAAATATTCCGGGCGATATCTGGTGCTCCTCGAAAATATGCCGCGGCCGCGTTCGTCGCTCGCACGCCGCAGCACAGCTTGATCCCCCGTGTGTTCATTAGCTCGATAATGGGTTACTCGAGCGGAGCCGGAGCTCTCTCGCGAACGGACATTAGATTACACGCATTCCTACTGCCGATACTTTGCTTCAAGAAGCTCACCGTGCCGGTTCCTCGAGCCGAAGAGGAATCCTCGTTTATCGTAATTCGAGCGGGACGAGCAAAAGGGGGCCTTCGAATTCGCCCGGGCACACAATGTCACTCACGGAAAATCCTGCCCCCGGGGGCCAGATAATGCGAATCTACGCGCCTATTAACATTCCAGCCGGGACGGGAACGGGTTAATGTTATTCCCTTCTTGCGGCACGGTGTGTCCTTCTTCGTTCCAGCCCGGCCTTCTAATTAGCCGCGGATTTAATGCCGTATCGATTGATCAATTTAGGAGCCGCGAGCGCTTATCAGGAACGCGCCGGGGCTTATTATCATCCGGCCGAGAGCTGATACGCGTAACGAGCCCGCTAGGAAACGGGGCCTGTCATCCCCGTTGTGACCGGCTATAATGATTAAACTGCGGATCTTTATGCGGAATAAAAACTTTCCGATGCTGTTTTCCCGACAAGTGAAATTCAATGAAAATATCTTCCTTAATTTAATAACCTTAGTGACTCGATCATAATTTAATAGCTTACTTAATACGCTACCTACCGGCGATTATTACGGAATTTTCAAAAGTCTTTTTTGGCGAAATAAAAAGTTTCCGATGCAATTTTCCCGGCGAGCGAAATTTCATGAAAATATATTTCTTATTTCAGTAATCTTAACGAGTCGATATTAATTTAATAGCTTTATCTCTACCGGTGGTGATTATCACACAATTTTTAAAAGTCCATAGTTGAAGACTTTCCAGTGGACCCTGTGGATTTATAACAAAAATGAGTTGGTGCAAATTCTAAACAGTAAAAATATGAAAAGAGTTCAACAATATTTTTAGCATAGAGAAAAATGATTAATCGGTAGAATGAAATTTTACTTGCGTCCTGTGGATTGTAATCGATGCATAAAAATTTTATTTTGCCCATAGATCGGCAGTCTATCGACGATGGTGTCACGGGACACGCTAGATCTCATAGATCTCGGTATTAATTTTGCGCGCGGATCGTAATGCCTCGCGATGGCGACGCGTGTACTTGTGTGCGTTCACCACACGGCCGCGACCCCGTAATTATATCAGCGACGATTTAAATTCTAATGCCGGCGCAGCGCAGGCGAGTCCGCGCGACACGGCGCGGTTAATGATCTCTCGTCGAGCGGCGGGAGTGAGAGAGAAAAATTAACGGCGCGAAGTGCCCGTCGCAGATCAAAGTGAAACGCGCAGCTTAACGTCGTCACCGGTGTTGTCGAACGTGAAACGACCCGCCGCCGCGATATTCGTCGTTAGGACACGAAATAAGCAACATCACCGCACGTTCAAACGTAACCGGCGACGACGACGACGATCATGCGAGAGGCTTTTTCCTTTTCACCGGTCGCCTACCGGTGAAACTGCGCGGAGAATCAGCTCGTTAGGCGCATTCTACATTTCGCTGCGCATTGTGCGCCGAAGAAAGCGATTTTTGCAGATCGGGTTGCTCGTCTTTCGAGCAGCCTACCCCCACTGGAATTGCTGGCCGTGGAATTGTTACTTCTGTCCAGTTTGCTTGGTCCTTCAATGAGCAACAGCGAACGTTGGCAAAATAAAGAAAAAACTCGATTCGACTCTAAAACTGCATGCTTAGATTCTCACAACAATTCTAATAACTTCTGGAATATCATACCAAAAAAGTTGCCGTTAAACGAAAACTACTGTAACACAATTACAATAACACTGCAGTTATCAATTTTAAAGTTCAAATTATTTGACTGGTCACTCAAATTTTGCTTTACTTAATTTAAAATTCTGAATTCCGAACTATATTTGTAATTGATATTAAATTTATGAAACGCTGAAAAGTACTGTTCTGCTTTATGAAAGTGGTAAAATTAAATTTATTTAAATTTCGCGCAGTATTACCATACGACAGAGCTGCTCGGCACGCCTATTAGCCCACCGATGCCCGTGGGCACAGCCACGGGCAAGTAACTCAGCGGAGTGGGGGTAGGCCCTAGCACAGCTGCAGCTGACCACGTAGCTAGGACAATGCGTGTGACAAATACACGCAGCCTTGCCCGCAGGGGCGAGGCTTCGTGCCCGCCGTTCTGAGTATGCGGTGCTCACTATACACAGGGCAAGAAAATCCAGCACAGGCAGACTCTGAACAGTTAGTTCTCTGCCATACAAGATCGAGTGAAGGAATTGAATGAATCATTTCCCACGTATCTTTGTAATCTCACTCATTGTGAGGTAAAAAATATATGAAACGACTTGACCGCCGGTAATTTACTGTTAATTAATGGTCAAAAGCAATTTTACCTGAAACTTTAACCATCGTTTCATCGATGGTTCATGGGAATTCCTAGGGAGTCACGTATTCTATACTCAACAAAACTCGCTGATTTAAGATCAGCTTCAGTATGATGGTTTTGACGCTTCGAAAGTCCAGTGTATTCAAGTATGCGGGTCAATCGGATAGGGTTACCACAATGCGGGGATAGTGTAACATCCGATGAAACACCTCCGTGTCTAAAATATAAATTACGATTTGCATTTGCAAAGTGTTACATGCATGCAAAAATTAAAATCTTTTTGTACCGTTTATGCACAACGACTTCCATTGGTTAAACTATAGGTACCCAATCGAAATAAATTTTTTCACAAACGTTTCTTTCATGAATTCAAATAATGGTTACACCAAAATTAATTTGTAATGAGATCGGTTCATTTCGTATGTGAATTACAGTAACATAGACTGGCAAATGTCTATGGAAAATAGTTTTGGGAAAAATTAGAATTAGAGAAAAAAATTCTGGAAAAATTCACAATTATGTCTGCTATTAGATACGATATTGTTTAATTTTTTTCAGAATTTTCTATTCAACAGAACAGGAGAAATAAATGGAAGTAAACGCATTAGAGCTAGAAGGTAGAAAAATCTGTCTACAACAATACAGTGTTTTCTCTATATATGTCGCTAAGGCCTGGACGATAAACGTCGCGGAAATATCCCCACTGCTGCTGGGTATACCCCGTGAAGGACGCCGAGGAGTGTAAACATAACATGGACGATACGTGACGCTGGCAAGACCCGCGTTGCTGACATATATCGAGGATTCACTGTACTTGTGAAGCAGCTGTATTAACGAAACGTTGACGTAATCGATGCGATGGTTAGCGAGTGTACCTGCAACGGTAACAGGCAAAAATCGCGTCGGCGCAATGAAACCAGCGTTACGTTGGTCGTCCCAGCCATGAACGGGTCGTTAGGCTCCGTTCGTTTACGTGACAACGGCTTATTAGTCGCTATGAGCGTTGCGTAACAATGATATAAATGTGCGATGGCTGATCGGGATACATTAACGGAGTGAAACGCGACAGATCGCTCAGAGGGAAACGTATAATGAACGGTTTCGATCTCGCGGAACAACCGAGATACATATACCTGAGCACACTGGCAAAGAAAGCGGCGGGTAAACATGTCCGCGCGAACAGGTTTCCCGTTTCTTAATGGTTTCCATAGTACTCTTTGCTTTATTGTTCTCTCTCCTTAAACCAATCTCAAACACCGTCATGTAATTCCATTCCCGGTTAAAGCGCTCCGCAATCTTGTCCATTCAAATTCCTTCAAAATCACACACTGTACACTGTTACAATCTACCGTTATTTATTCCATAGTCATCAATGTTGCGGTTAAATTATATAACTTCGACACCGTGCCGTTCGATTAGGCGCTTCGATAGTGTTCCAAGCGCCGCGGCGCTTTTTGACTGCGATATCCCGTTTGGTAATTGCGGACTTCCGCCGGGACGTATAATAATCCACTGCGGCGAGATGATTGATAAATGCTACTGCAAATATATTGGGTAAGGGACCCAATTACTGTGCCTATATTAACTATACTTATTTTTAAAGAACAATGGATAACAAGAAAAGGGACATATGAAATATACATCATCTCTTTTTTAATATTATAATGCTTCAAAAATAAGAATAACTAATATAGGGCACAGTAATTGGTGCCCCCACAGTAATTGGGTCCCTCACCCTAGTGTTAGATTGTTAGAATCTTATTGGAATTATAAGATTATTAACAGACTGCGGAACTTTAAATAAAAATTGCCTGTTGCGAGACACAGGAGCCACCCAGTAATTTCCTTCTGGACACAATTAGTTTTTGTTGATTTGGAAATGGACGTGGCCTCTGGCGAACAGGCCAAGGACCAACAGAAAAATTCCAGGCCCGAGGGTGCAGCAGGTAGTCGGTTCCAATTAAATCAGTTAAGTTACAATTTCTCCGAAAAATCACAACAGAAGATCGACAACTCCCACGCACGACGTTCCCCGGGCCTAAACTCGTCACCACCAAAATTTCTGTTCTCCCACGAAATCCCCGACCAGCTTCAACAAACAGGATGAAACAAAATCGAGCCGAAGCAGCCCAAGAAGACCGGACACGTTCGACGATCCCGGTCCCGGCGACACTTCGATTTTAATTACCCGTCCGCGCATGTAAACAGCGCTACGAGTAATCCGAAAAGAGCAGGAGGCCTCTCGTTAATGGGCCAAGGATCAACCGAAAAATTCCAGGTTCGTGGGCCCGGCAGCTAGTCGGTTCCAATTAAATCAGAAAAGAACGAACCCGACCGGTGCGCGCTGCGCGAGCCTAAAAAGAAACTCGAATCGCCCGAAGAGGAGACAAGAAAGAGGGGGAGCGAATAGGAGAGGTAGGAATAAGCAAAGGAGGAGAAGGGGAGGAGGGGATCTTTGGAGGTGGCATTTTTCCAGCGGGCTGGAATACCTGCAGCTGAAAGAGATACGTCACGCACACACGCGCCCGTACGGAGGGAGGAGACGGATATATATATATATTCAGAGAGAGAGAGAGAGGGCAGCGTTACCGGACAATGCCGTTTCTGCGCTACGACGACGTGCGTACGAGGTGACTGCCTGTGTTCGGTGTTTCGCGAACAAATGGGAGAGCATCGTGCCGGCACCCTGGCCCCGTGGCGAGGGGGCCGAGGGGCCACGGGGCGAAGACGACGAGGACGAAGAAGAAGAAGAAGTGGAAGAAGAAGAAGAAAAGGTTGAAAGCATTGTTCCTGGCCCCTCGCCCCACCTGCCCGGCCCCGCTCGTTTTTCGTCCCACCACATTTCATACCGATGCACCATGCGGCTCTCCTCAGATTCTCTTCGTCCCTCTCACTCTCTCTTTTCTCTTGTCGCCTCCTTCCACCGAAGCCACCTCAAACGCACCGGCCCGTGCTCAGGTGTGCTCCATTGTTAAACGCCCCACATATCGCGTACGCGCTCCTCGCTTACCCTCTTTATTATGTGTTTGCCCATTATAACGAGAGCGAGACAGAATGCGCGGAGGGGTGGGGAAACAGGGCGGGGCGGAGAATGAAAAAGAAAAAGCGGGTGGGGGGGGGGGGGAATAGATGTAGAGCCACTGGCTCCGAGGGATCAAGTGGCGCATTGTACGACAACGGGATGCCTCTTCTGCAGACGGTTTTTGGCGATTTTTCGGTTCGATCAAACTATAAAGTTTGTTTTAGATTTCAAAATAATTGATTACGTAAATATTAATTTAACTTCTGCTCCCTAAAATCAACGGAGCTGATTTTTCTTTTGCAGAAAAAGATCCACACCGACTCTTGATCGCAGTCCTCAGCGTCAGAAAATAATAAAGCCCCTCGGACCGGTAGATCTACGGAGCGGATCGCGGAACCGGTTACCAGAAAACGGTTCGGCATCGTGACAGGTTGAAAAGCGTTTTACAATGTTACACGGGGTCGCGGTTACGAGCCTCGGAGGAGGAACGGCCAGGATCCCAAGGCGTCGGTATATTTCGCTTTGTTTTATCCCGGCGCGGCGCGGCGTGGTCGTGAGGGGTGTAAAATGCGTGCGGAGTACGTGCTAAGACAAGGGTCACCGATACACCTGCGCGCCGGTGCTTCTAGAGCGCGATAATATAGGATTCTGATCCGACAACTGCGACCGGTATCTTCTTCCCCCTTCTCGCCTGGTCTCTCACTCTCTCTCTCTCTCTCTCACTCTGTCTCTCACTCTCTCTCTCACTCCTCCAGAAGGGGGAACATAATGCCGTGTAGAGCGCGGGCACTCATAACGCCCGTGGAAGGCGAACCTGTTGAGATATAGCCCGGGTAGTGTTTCAATCGCGCGGGGCGAACGGACCGTCGACAATGATACGCGCGTACGTATGCAAAACCTATTACAATATTGGATACCCGGCCCATGCATCACGATAGTCGAAATAAATCAACCGCGAACAAGCACCGACGCGGTCAGCGGAGAGTCTTAAATAATTTACTAATTTTTCAATAGGCCGACCCGAAAGGTCGTGCCGGCCAGTGCCGCGTAAATCCCTTCGCCTCTCCCTTTCTCCCCATTTCTCTCTCTCTCTCTCCCTCGATCTCTCGATCTTTCTTTTTCTCTATTTCCGCCGGGGTTCGACGGAGCCCTCTCCCGTTGAGCGGGTATTCCATGGGTGTTGGAAACCGACGGGAAATCCCGGGGCCGCTTGAAAAATTCGCGAGAGCGTAGCTGCTATCCCCGTGCGTGGTGCACGAGGCGGCAATAAAGAGCCATAGCTCTTCGCAACAGTGCGGATCCGCGAAATGCTTCCGCAAACCGAGCAACAAAACGCGACGTGCTCGTTGCCCGGCGAACATAATGTAAACATCCGAACCGGCAAAAATCCTTACTTATTGCCCCACAGTTTCCTCGACGGGCCTGCTCGGGTCATGGCCAGCCCTCCCGTGGAAAATCCGCCGCCACGCTGACAGTACGTAAATTCGCATGATTTAGCGTTCCTTTGAATTTTATTATTTTTTTTTTTTTTTTATTAGGAAATCTCTTATTATTGGAACTTAATGTATATTACAGAGTCATACAAAGTATAGCGTATAGCCTAGCGTACAGCCAGAATATAGCCTTTGAATTACGGTGGAGCTTGTTTTAAGAGGTACAGCGTTTACTCGAATTTTGTCCAAAACACGGGTCCAGCCAGGAACATGTATCGGCCAGGAGATACTATTCTTTGATCCACGCTGAACGCAGAAAAAGACAGCGGAGCTCTCACGGGGTATACCCCGCGATAGTGGGAATAGATCTGGGACTTTTATCTGCTAGGCATTTGCGACATATACAGAGTAAACACTGTATTGTGTGCTGAATGACGTGCTACTTTATTTATTCGTGGAAGCGATCTGCTTTATGGATAAAAATTCTCAGTTACCCGATACGGCAGTTTTCACCTTACGCTATAATCCATTCAGCTAACTTTAGCACGAATAAATTGATATTCGCGAGCATTGATTCGACGGGAATCGTTGATTGAATATGACTGGATATGATTGAACATGACTAATGTGTACAGCCAGGTAAAAGTAAGATGGATTCAATTAAATTTTCTACGGTGTATATGTCCACGTTGGCTAGCAATATTAAACGTTCGAGTTGCAAAATAAGTTTTCAATTTCGGAACACCTTGTATCGTCCATCGTCGAGCGGAAGCATTACGCAATCCTCGAACCAGAGACTCGCCTCACGAATGAAATAAAAGAAACCCGATTGGTCGGAAATGCTGTCAATCTCGTTGGGCAATAATGAGTCCCATTAACGTGCAAAACGATATTGAAAGATCGGAGATCCACGACGATCGGCTCTCGGGCCGAGGTGTCGTCCGCGGCAGAAGAAGAGCCCGGCGTGTTCGTTAATTTTTAATGGAGCATTTTTTCGTATCGCGGCTCCCGTCGATCGACGGCGGATCGATTAACGGAACACCTGTACGCGTTCGCATAATTTAAACGTGCGTTTCTCCCCCCCGCGCGCCGCGTCGTCGTCTGCCGACGAATTTCACTTTGCCCACTACCATTTCTCATCCCGTCATTTCCCTCGGCCGCTTCCAGTTTCTAGCGCGCGTCGTTAGATGTATACGCGGCGCTCGCCGAAACGAGCAAAAAACTGTTTAATTTTCACCGTTAAATAAATTTCTCTGGGTAAAGATCACACGGCCGGGAGACTTTCACGCGTGCGCGAAAAATCGCGGGTTCGCAAACAGCAGGCGCGAGCGTGCGCGCTCATGTTCCGCGGTACGGCCAACGTAAAGTTACGCCAACCTGGACACTCAATACCGCCCGGTAATGAAACATTTAACGCGCGTGCACTTATCGGCCGTGATCTCGTAATAAACAACGGACGAGGAGGCGAGATAATTCGAGCTGTCGCGGTTAAGGCTTTCGCGCACCCTCCAGCGGTCCCGTTGCATAATCGCAACGAGCATGGCAACGACCGACGGAAGATGGGCTCTGAAACCGCCGCACAATGCGGATTTTATGGCACCCCAATGGAAAAACTAGCTTTCCCGTTGGTACTACTTCACCCGATGCTGTAATTGGAACGGAGAATTGAAAACTAGCTTGAACATAAATCCAAGAGTCCCGACCATTTCCTAATGAGTACATCAATCATTAACACCCCTGCATTGTTTAGATCAACTTGACCCGTGGTTAACCTCTACTTTCGATTATATTTCTTGTCATAAAATAGCAGTAAACTCGTGTACAAATCGGCTTCGATTTTATCGCATTATTGGTCTTGAAGGTCGTCTGAAAGTGACGATATTTTTGGCCAATAGGACAAAATCGCCTCACTAAAATAATTCGTTTCTCAAGCCATGCAAATCACGCCATTCACCATTTCATAAATAACGAAAGAGGCATATAACCTGTATGACAATTATTTGTGCAAATAGAAGTTCGGAATTCGATTTATACTTTCAGCAGTCGCCTTTTTCAGCCGATATTTTTCAACACAATAGAGTCGGTAATCGACGTTTGACATCGGGACCGGCGTTCCGCTTTCTCATAAATATTGTTCTGCAACCTAGTGCATCAAGGATGTGGTACTGCCGCGAGTATCGTCCTTTCTTTTGCACCGCAGAACCTTAGAAAGTTTCCGTCTGTTACGTCTGTCGGTTACGCGCGTCGAATCCGGCGCCGATTCTCTAATTCATCTGGGATCTGCGCGATTTATCGCGGGATCAAGCGGCGCGCACCGGCGCGTCTCTCCAGGGGGAACACGGTGGTTTCTTTGCCCCGTGGGTAAACCGTCTCTGAATACCAGCGTTCCACAATAATTCGCCTTGACTTTTGTTCGGAGCAGCTGAGTTATGTCCGCGAGGTTCGAGAGCAGCGCATCGCCTCGAGACAATCGTTGCATTCTGCTGTCGCGCTGGCATACCCGTCAATATCGATGCATGTTCCTCACCGTGCTGTTTCTTTTCTGTTATACGGGTTCATTATCTGATTATCTGATAAAATGTCGGCGGCGATTGCTTATTCTCCGCGGAAAGAATGTGGCCATTCAGTGTTCACGTAGACACGCGTAGAAATCGGTCTTGGTGCTGGTAGAATCGGTGGACGTTCTATGTCAGTGGTTCTCAATTAGGGGATGTTCACTCTTAGGGGTAGCGCCAAACGGTACGTATACCTTAAAAAAAAATACTAGATTGCATTTCTTTTTGCTTCGAGAAAAGAATTAGTACCATTTTGATCAACAATGTTTACTTCTGCTTCAATTTCTGATCGAGTGTCGGGGGTTACTGCGAATAGCCACTTTCCGATTTTTCTATGAAATAGTTCTATAATTATTGTGTCGAATAAAAATATTTGTTGTTTGTTTTCCGAGAAAATATTGTACCTAGTGTTCCAAATTTGGTGCCATTCATGTTTTCTTAATGTTAGCTCAATATTTAAAATTGTTTACAATGTTAGGAATATAATATTGCCCGGAGGAGTTTTTTTCTACTCGATTCTGTTTACTTCTAAATAATACGTTAATTATTAATACGTTAATAATTAAATATATTCAATAAGTATGTTAAGAATCGAGGTTGACAACCACTATTGTCCGCAGATCAAGAGAACTAGGATTCATGAGTTGCAATACTATCTGCCATAACGTATTAGACATTTTACAATTTATGATTCGAATTCTGCCGTGAGTCTTCTAGTGTTAAATGTAGGAGAGAATATTCCTACGACAACAAAGTGATTGATGATGATTGTATTGATAATAATTATAACCTGATGATGGTCGGATAATATATTCTTAACAATTCTATCAACTATTCTACGGCAATTGAAAACCATTGAGCTATACTTAGGACTGCAGTAGAATTATTAATTACTAGCTGTAATTTTTTTATATGATTTATATTCTTCTTTACCGTGTAATTATGGTGGTACTAGTAAAATATAAATTAAAAGAATTGTATAGTTTCATTTAAAAAAGAAGGTAAATATAGCAGATATTATACAGGCTAAAATATACTTCAATTTGTATTTATGAATATTTTTGATAATGTTTAAAGAAAGTCCTGCAATGGCAACAATTGTAATCTGTTTTTCGGAAGGAGATACCTGAAGTAATAATGACTGTCGTCCCCACTCCTTGCAAGCCTGAAATAAGAGGAGTGGGGAGGACTGTTATTATGGCATGTACCTTATTTCGAACATTAAACTATAATTAATTAGGACACCCTGTATTTACGGGCTGCCTTTACCCTAAAATTCCTGTGGTGAGAATTAATATTATCCACAGTGAATATTGTCATCAATAATTAAAGATGAAATCTTGATAGAGAATAGATGTATAAATAAAAATGTAATTGTTGTATGTGATACATAGTTTTGAAGATGGCACCTAGAATGCAAGAACTATTCGCAAGAATTCCATCTAGAATAACCTAACATCTCACACCAAAACAGAACTTTCAACCCAGCAATTCTTCGAAGAAAGGAAAAACACAAAAGACTTACTTTCACCGGCAGCGTGTCAATATTCATCGGCCGAAAATGTTCTTTCGATTGTTTGCAAATAGTCCACCTTTACGACGTACATATCCGCACACTTTGACAATAGTTCTCAGATTGACAAAACACGATAGAACACGATCATACGCGCACGAACAACGATTGATTATCATCACGAGAAACGATTGAATTAATACATTCATCGGACCGTCGATCGTCGTGCATAAACACCGAACATAATTTCACGTATCGCGGGGAAAGATTACGGCACATCGCTCGTGTCCTTTTCCGATCGACAACATGCGACGACTACATAGCAGCACGTGGCCATATTGGTCTTTTCATAGTGACAGATGAGGCGCGCTAATGCCCCAAGCGGATAAACTCGAAATTACAGCATCGCGTACACGCGGTTGTGTTTACAAACGCGCTGTACCGCACCGCTCCGCACGGGAAACTTTATTTAAAGATCAATCCCTGTGACGACTTTTACGGATTTTCTTTTGGTAAATATATCGATTGTAAATATCATAAATTTTTGGGTATTTCGAGTCCCAATTAAAGTATTATGTTTGGACGACTCGAGGGAATATTATAGCGAAGATGCGTATATACATAGATACTTTTGGGTCATTGAATGTAGTAGAATACAAATTCTAACTAATATATTGCGTTCCGTTAAATGCGTGAATTTATTGTACATATTCATATTTTTTCAGGAACAGTTCAACTCTATTCTGGACCATTTATGCAAACGTACATCTTCAAGGACTAATTTACAATAAGGAAGATTGTCCAGGATATAATTCTCTGTGTAGGGTTTAACTACTCTTACAAATATATATAATATATACACACAATGAATTAATACATTTCGTAGATCATATAATAGTTAAAATTTTCAGTAAATTTTGTAAAAGTTTTCTTTAGTCAGCCGTTAATTTAACTGACATATTATCGTTATTTTCATTGTGTCATCTTTATTACGCAGGAAACGGAACAAAACATAATTGCAATCATATTATTTATACAGTACTACACCTAGGTCACTGAAGTTTCCAAGATGAGACTTTGTACCCAATATAGACCAATTTAACGATCGATAATACCATTTAGGACACTATATCTGCCAGCTTCTAATTACAGGCTAATGAACCTCGTGGAGCCAACCGAAACAATTCTAATTCTACAGTATCCACCGTCACCAGCAATTGTTCCACTCGCAGCAACAATTTTCGAAAATCGAAGAAACTAGCTTGAAGAAATCCCAGAGCGTGGTGAACCGCGGCTCGCTCGCATCCTAATTACACATCTATTCTAATTACCCACGGCGTTCCACGGCCATCGTGGACCCGGTCTCCCGGCGTTAGCGTTGTTAATCGATCCACGTACGTCCGTCATAGCCGGCGATTCGTTTCTCGGTGGCTCGATTAGCGATTCAGATCACCGACGGAGTAAGACATTACGCGGACGGAGTAATTACAGGCGTCGGTGCTAGTTCTGAGGAGTTCCGTAGATTTTTCTGCCGGCGCGGCGGTAAGGCGTCCGTTTAGGCCTTGTCCGGTAATTAACGTCTCGCCGGTTTGAAATTTAGCCAAGCATAATCGCGCGGGTTAATTAGCCGGGTGGAATTTGAGGTATCCGATCGCGAGGGGAAGTCGGGAATAAGGGGACAAGCACGCGCGTCGTCGTCGTAGCCCGATCGAGGCGCGTGTAGATCGGGCGTCCTTGCCGGAGCCAAATAGGCTGTTGGCGACATCTACGGTGGCGCCAGGCCTGGTCTCCGCCATTCGGACACGTTCCGTTTCGTTCTGGACAAGGTGGAAAAGGGCAGTCCCCGCGAGAAGGGAACAGGGAGTTGCACGAGGAAGCAGAAACGAAGGTGACGAAGAACGAGAACGACCAGGGTCCACGATTCAGACCCGCGGCCTCTCCGAACAGGCCACAGGGTCCGAGGAGGGAAAAAAAAAGTCCTCCTTCTTCTTCTTCTTCTAGCAAAACCCAGCGTCGGGTAATATACGATCCTAGGGTCCCGACCGAGAGCGTCCAACGTTTATCTCTTTCCGATACGGAAGTCTGCCGCCAGGAATTAATTGCCTTCCGTGGCACCTTACCACGGCCACGGCGAGTCCCGATGCAATATCTGTTCCTCTACGAGCCATTAGCCGGGCGCATACTTTACATTAGAAAGCACGTAAGCGAACCGTGGCCACAACGAGGAGACCTGTTCAACGGCGAAACCTTGTTTCGCGGAATTCTCGCCTCTGCGATTGGCTCACACGGAAAAATCTCCGGGGGAAAAGTTATCGGCCTGCTGGGGATCGTTAGGGGACCCCGTTTCGAGAACCTTGCCGGATCGGGGTCCGCTCACGACGACACGAGAGGACGCCGTGATCAGCTGTTCCGGGGACTAGATGTTCCGTGTCATTCCTTGCACCTTACACTGCTTGCTAGAGCAGGGTGGGTTCCGGTGGAGGACGGGAATGGTTATGGGAGGTGTTAGGGTCAGAGGAATCGGGATGGCGTTGTGGGTGAAGCTTTAGCATTGATCCTGGATTTATGGTTTTCAATGGAGATCCATACGCGTGTTTTTTATGGATTACCCCTGACCCAGTGTTTAGGAGCCAAATTGGATTATGACTGGTACAGGTTCTCCATGCGATTTTTGTAGTCGTTCATGACGATCATCCTGGCATATATTTTTTACGAAACTATATTTTGCTTTATCTTTCACCAGGTCTCAAGAAGGCAGATGTCCCTTGGTCCAGAAGAGGAATGATGTGTACTCCTTGGATTCCTCGGGCCTAGCAACTGGATGTTGAGAGTATAAGCGAAGGGGTTAAAGAGAGTCTAATGACGAAGAGGCTAAAGTCGAAGCTATGAAATTCGATCTACGACCGATGTTTGATTAGTCCGTTCAAACGGCTTCCGACAGGTGTGCCATTAAGCACCGTCGATTCTGCGACTGCAGAATCGATTACTCTCGCCGTGGCCTCGACAGGGGGTTATCAGCTCATCCGTTGTCTCCTAAGCTCCGCTGGTTGTCTGTTTCGCGATCGGATCGACGGCGGCGGCGCCGCGTCGTGAAGTGAAAGTTCCGCTATAGTCCGCGACGTGAGAGGAGAGCTATTCTTTTTCGCGATTGTCTCGTCGCGCACACATAGCCAGGGCGCAGCGCGGGCGAGCGGATCGCGCGCATTATCGCGTCGCGAAGAGGGAAACGCTGAGGAGAAAGAGAGAATGGATGCTGAGGCAGGCGTCGTTGATCCTGAACGATCTCTTATCCAGTCCCCGCGAGACAAATTCTCACGCCTCGCGGCCGCCGTGCACACGTATCGAACAGCCTCGACGCCACAGGTTAATAACGCCTGGCTCTCCGCTTCACTCTCCGCTCGGCACCGCTCCGCTCCGCTCCGACCCGTTCCGTTCCGTTCCGTTCGCGGTATAAATTAACGGCTCGACCCAACCTGAACGATCCTCCGCTCTACGCGCGCTCCTCTCCTGTCCCCCGGTTTCTCGCGTGGCTCCTCTCGCACGATTCGCTCCGATCGTTTCACTTTCACGCATGCCAACAAAGAAGAAGAAAAAAAAAGGTTCGAACGATACCCGCCGTCGCTGCAACGCTCAACTCGGATCCTTCGAGCTGCTGCACTTTTAATGCACGCGCATAACTAAGCCCCTCCTGGCCACGAACGATTCGTCGCGACTACCTTCCACAATGCGAAGCTGAAGAAGCTTATTCGCTAGCCTTACGCATAATCTGATCAAATGAAAATAGTTGTTGCGTCTGGAGAAGTTGTTCCGTTGCAAAATCTGTTTCTTATATTCCTGTAACAGTGAGATTATATTGAACAAATGTATAATCAGAGTCGCTAGATTAAAAATTGTCTCCCCACGTTGCTATTTCCCCACTCTCCGCCACGGCCCGGTCACGTGATTCTGTCGCGTCACAACGTCACGGTACTGGCAGAGAGGGGGTAACTTTTTCCCCTCATCTGGCGACTTTGCGTATACTATTTTCGAAGAGGAAAATAATTTCCAAATGATTTTACTGTTTCCGATCAAAGAAATTCCACCTGAAATCTTCAGCAACGATTTTCCTCAGTCCCAAGGTAGCAATGATTATCATGGAAAGTCCATAAAAAATGGCGGGCGACGTCCCCGGAAAACTAAACACGCCTCCTCTGTTTTTGTTGGAAGTTTTCACTTCAACCGTCGTTTGCCATTTGAATTCCTCGGCAGTGACTCTCGAAGCAACGGGTTCCACGGTGTCTTCACGGGTCGTTGCGGAGTCATCGTGTTATCCTTGTGGATTTTACGCGTTCGCTTATCCGCCGTTGATTTCCGCCGAGCGGAGAAATCACATGTTCTGTCCACTATAGCAACAGCAGCAGCAGCGGCAACAGGAACGAGATTGACTCCTTTTCCCGGTTTCGCGAAACGGTAACTTTTCTCCGACTGTCGGAGGAAAGCACCGTGCAATTGTATGATTTATGCACACGGCGATGACAAGACTCGCAGCTACTCGGCAGTCGGTTTTACTTGCGTAACCGGCAAATTATATGCCGGGGAATAATGGTTTCTTCGCGGTGCGCCGCTCGCGGTAGACGTTTACTCGCGTCCCTGTCGTTCGACGCTTAATTTGAACGCTGTTTTACTAGCCGGTGCTGTACGCGTGCTTGTAACGAGATACTTTATGCGACGAATAAATTCCGTAATTCGAAGAGTGCCGGGATAATCGCCTGGCGCCCCTCGAATTCCCATTTTGGCGGAGCATAGCCGTGGAACACGCTGGGTCGAAACTCCGGTACTCTAGCTTTTAACCCCCTCGATGTTTACGTATACTCATCGGCTAGACTGCGGAAAAATTTTAGACAATGGATAGATTGTTGGATATTTATTCGTGGGTACAATATTGTCGTCACAGGAGACCGCCATACGCCATATCGCGAGACGGGATCCTCTGGAAAAATTCAAAATTGTGCCCGCTATTAGGCACGATATTGTTGAATTTTTTCAGAATTTTCCATTAAATAAAAGAGGAGAAATAAATCAAAATAGATGCCTCTAGGAATACCTCGCGAGGGGCCCCGAAGCTCGAGAGACTTGAGCTATTGGATTTGTTTGAATGTTCAATTTGGGAGTGAAAATTCTGAAAGAATTCACAATTGTGCCCGCTATTGCGCATAATATTGTTGAATTTTTGCAGAATTTTCCATTAAACGAAACAGAAGAAATAAATAAAAGTAGATGGAATAGAGCTAGAAGATAGAAAAATCTATGTCTACAACCATATTTCTCTATATACGTCGCAAAGGCCTGGACGATAAACGTCGCGGGATTATCCCCACTACCACCAAGGTCGAGAGGCCTCTGACGCCGAGGAGTGTAAACATGACACAGCACGGGCACTGTTGACATATATCGAGAATTCGCTGAACCCCGTAAAAAGAAGAGTTGGGTGCTTTCCTTCGTTAGAATTTCTGAACGAAGGAAAGAAGACGAACGATTCCGAAGAGACGCATTGCCATTCCGCGAGGTGTCCGTCGCGGACAGTATGCTCGCGATCCTGTTGTCTCGGTCGAAGCGAGAGGTAATGGCTCTTTTCTAGGCAGGTGCGAAGTTCCCATTCATCGGTCCGGGTTATATGCTAGCGTTAACAGCCGCGGCTCGGGAGATGAAATTAATTCCGTCCACGTCTGCGAGACCGTTGAATGGCTTCTTACTTTCCGTCGTTGCTGGTTGTCGTCGGGTTCCACACCGTGGTTCGCCGACTATCCCGGCCTCTCGTTCGGTAATGGCTTGTAAGAGGAAACGGGGCAAAGATTTATAGGTTGCCAGAACGAAAATGTATGTGAGTCAACAATACGTCGATACAATATACGGGGGGGTGGAGGAGGGGTAAGGGGGAGAGAGAGAGAGAGAGAGAGAATACGGTATGGGGGAAGGAACGATGCAACGACGTGGTGTACATCGTCCGACAAAAACGCGTGCGCGCACACACAATCGAGGAGCGATTTCCAATGGAGCCTCTTTTTGCGTGGCCGCATGATTAACGATTGAACGCGCTCGACTTCCGATCCGTGCCGCCCCGACATGCCTCGGAACGGTAAGGAACGCTTGCTCTCCGCGAGTCCTCGATCGTATTTGATATTTATTTCCTCCCCTCCCCTCGCCGCAAACGTCTCGCTCGTTGGCTCGTTCTTTTCCTCTTTGTCCGTTTCGCGCCTTCGAATTCGTTGATTTATAGCCACCCGTCGATTCGGCGTCGTTACAAAATTGCCGCGCCGACAACGCGACGGTATAAAGTACACGTAATCGATTGGTTAGTCCTAATGGAAGATGAATTGTTGCTTCTTATCCGTCGCGGAAGTCGCGAGCGGCTTTCGTTGTTCAGAAACGGGACTCGGAGCGGTCGGAAATGTTCCTCGCAATTAACTCGCCGTCGGCAAGCTTGTTTTTGTCTTATTTATTCACGGACTGGGTCGTTTGTATTCACAACTAATTTGTTTACTGTTCTAGGTTTAAAAAAATTTTGTTTAATTCTGGGATACGCGTTTCAAGTTCCTGTTTTGATAATCGTTGGAACGTCGAATGTTTGAAGCATTAGGATAAGGGATTACTGTGGGTGTACCAATTACTGTGCCTATATCAATTATTCTTAGTTTTGAAGCACAACGAATATTTAAATACTTTTAGATAACGTAGTGCAATTTTTATGCTATTATCTTTATTTAATTATCTTTAAAGTATTGAATTCTCTAATGCTTCTACTGTTTTGCGTTCCTCCTACTCATTTTAACCAGAAATGTCCATCCTCCGTAGTCTGATGATAACACAATGATAAGTTAGAGACATAAATGTAGAAGATAGTTATATAAAAATAAAGAAATAAAAAATAATATTGTCTATGTTTCTTAGGCCTTAAACAGCAAATGTGTATCCCTAAGTGCACATAGAACGCACAGAATAGAATGTGCGATGCAGGCATGCTGTATCATCGCGTTTATGGAGTCCCGATAGCGATCTTCAGGGTGTGCGGCCCACGCTGTCGATAACGCAGCGGAATCCATAGCACTCGCCGCGAATTAGAGTATAATATATCAAACGCAACGGAGGCACGCATCGCATTGTGCAGCTGGCGTAATAGGCTTAACATCCTGTTGAGAGTGTTGCGTAAGCAATATTAACGGAAGAAGAATGAGATAGCTATTAAAAGCGACTCGGGGACCCGGTATATAACGTCTTTATTCTTGGCGTGACGAGCGAGACCCCGAGTTTTGCGACGTGTAGCGTATTAGTTATGATTTATTAATAGTTCTAGCAACTTCGATGCAGCGGTAAAATTAGTGTACTCTCCCGATGGGGGCTCGAACGATATCGCGAACGCCAATTCGCAATCGCTGGATTCAACGATGGGTATCCTTTTCGAAGCACTCTTGGAAAATTTTTAAAAAATGCTACAAAAAAAAACGAGATGGAAGCTCGGGGGTGCGAAGGATCCACTTGGACTGGCAGATTTAGTGGAGCTATGAAACTGACCTATCAATTTATTATCAGTAGACTGCGGATTTTTATGCATTTATGAAAATTTTCAAAAAATGCTATAATATAAAATTCGGTAGAGTTTAGTACGATTTTTATTTGTTTTGGATCTGCATAGGCTTTTCCCACGAAAAATACAATTTTATTTCATTCTATTTGTTTAAAATTTGTCTACAAAAATTGGAAATTGCATAAACAAGCGCAGTCTAATTGTCAGTCTCCTATTGTCAGTGATCTTGTCACATTAGAATATCACGATTGCTAATATAAAGTGGAAGAATCTTCGTTTCGATAATAGTACAATTAATGAATTTATAAATCACAGCAATCCTACAAAAAAAAAGAGAAGAATTGTTACTGAACGAAGTGATAACAAGAGAAAGTGAAATATGTGAAATCGTGAAATATTAATATTTTACGTTTGTACGCGCACTTGGTGAATATCGTCGCGATATTAATCAACAGCGAGTCTTGCCATTAGCAAAGATGACACGAAACATCGTACGTACGCGATTGAATCGTGAATGCAGCCGGAAGCGGCTTTCTAAACGAAAACACTAATTTATTAGCGGTTCCTGAGCCGTATCGATTCATTGATCTAAATTTCTGACCGGTCACAAACAAAGTTGAAGCGGCGAGCTGTCGATGCACAAAGTGCAAGGGGCTTTATTTTGGCATTGATAGATTCCCAGTGAATATGGGATCTATTTTGCCGGTGAAGTTTTGAGCGCCGAAAATCGAGTCGCTGGCCGCCGAATGGCCGCGGCCACGGTAGATCGATTCCGGCAACGGCGCGGTGCGGCGGAATTTCCGCCGCTGGCTGTGAACCGCACTCTCCAACCGGCGGATGCAACGTTCAATGTAAATTTTAATCTAACGGTTAAGTGGCTCTTTCGTTATGATGAAACGGTGAAAAGCTATACGCGGGGATCGATCGGATAACAGGAATTCCCACTGTTTAGACTGGCGATCCGTTTGTAGAGGGAAATTGGATTGACGCGCGTGCCAACAGATGGTCATTTTGCGAAGAAGAATTACAAAGTAATACGAGCTCGGCCCGGTCATTCAAGTAATTGCCAATCCGGCAAACCAAATAGTTCCCGGACTCTCGGATAAAAATAGACGTGCTCGCGAGCGCACGCTTACCGATCTCTTTCCTCCAGGCTGTAAATAATCCCGTGCCGCATCGCATTAACAAATATTAATATTGCTTCGGCCGGTGTCTCTACGCGCCGCAACCCGCGCCTCTAATTAATTAGGTAACGCCGCTTTTAATAGGATTGCTCGCGGCTCCGTAAACGTTCCCTACTAAATACGAACGAATTAAGATATTACCGCTGAAAATAGAAATCGGACGTTTACCATCGAACGATCCGCGGCGCTTGCTCGAAATTCTTCCTCCATAACCGATACTCGTCCCGTATTTTCCTCTGAAATGCCGTCGAAACCTGTTTTTAATAATCTCTCTCTCTAATAATTCTCAATTATTAACGCCCCTACACGGCTTCGCATAAACTCACATTGAATAATGTTACAGTACATTCTCGTTATATGTCAACAACGCTGGACATACCCTTACCCCATGTTACTGGGGATAATTCTGCAACATTTATATGTGTCTTGGCGACATATATTGATAAATCACTGTATATTTTGTTCTTTTTACATCGAGCATGTAAATTATTTCTGTCACTATTAAAAGCAGGAAAAAATGGTAAAGATGGATTTGAATAGTTTCCTATATTGTGTTGTATTCTTATACAGGGTGTACCTTTTAAATCGAGCATCTAAATTACTTCTGTTACTATTAAAAGCAGAAAAAATAAGCAAGAATGAGGCAATCAGAGACTAATACGAAGAAAATTGAATTCTATATTTTTAAATTATTTTTTCCGTAGAATCTCCCCCTCTTCGGTTGTACCAGTTACTGACCTGTCCAAATTAATTGAACGTAAACAGTTTACCGAAATACGTTCGCCCAAAAACATGGTACTTTGGAGGTTCGTCAGTCCAGATCATTCTACCCGGAAGCTACGTATGCAAAAGTTGATACTTCGAAATGGAGCAATTTGTGTGGCCATTTCCGCGCTTCAGACTGGATGAAACTTATTAAAAAAGACGTGGGTGGCGCAGATCGAGCGGAGTATCGTTGGCAAAGCGGCCTCGCAAAAAAGTTTCACGAGTATGGCAAGCGGCGGAAGAAGCCCGGCCCGGGGAAATTGGCCCGATAGATCGTTTTCGCGACGTAAAAATTGCACGATGACCGAAACCGCCATTCAATTTCGCGTTCTTACCGTGCTCGGTTAACTACTTTCCTGAGTGGATCTTGAGAAACGATTTCTACTTTAGGAGCAAGAGAGTAATTCCTCCCGGGCAGAACTGAGAACAGGGTGGTGCGAGGCAGAGAAAGAGAGAGAGAGAGAGAGAGAGAGAGAGAGAGAGAGAGAGAAAGAAGGGGGGCAACCGGCGCGTATATACGCGGCCAGAGCGGGATAAGTTTCGAGCTGATCATTAGGTAAGTTTAGAAAAAGGGCCAATCCGAGGAGGTTTCATTAGGAAATGGATGAAACAGTGGATATACGAGGATTGGAAAGGAGGCGGTTCTGCGCGCGGAAAGGGAACGAGTCGAGCTTTGAAGCTCTCGCGATGACTCGAACTGATAATCCATTAGGATCCGTCTACTTAGAGTATAACATCTATTTGAATGCAAATCAATAGGGAATGGGAAAGGACGGTAGCCAGTAATTGGTCCGGCTTTATTGGAGCTCTCAGTGTCTCAAAGAGCATCTCGTTCGGTCATCTCCTCTGGCTCTCCGCTTCAGCCTCTCTGCTGCTCCCTTTTCCCCTTTCTCTCGGTCCAGGGCTCTCTCATTCTCCTTCTCGCTTTCGTTCGGCACCGCCATTTGCTCGCTTCCTCTTCCTTCGGCTTCTCGCGGGGCTTCTGTCGCTTTCCTGCTCGTTCCGCCTCCTTCCACACAACGTGCATACACACACACACACACACACACACACACACACACACATATATATATATATATATATATATATATTTATTGTACATAGATTGATATTGTACATAAGACAGTAATTATCCAAGAACTTGTCCCGTCTGGCCACTTCACTTCGAGTGTCCCGGATGCGTACGAACCGCTCAAGAATATTGCTACCGATCCGAACACGGTGCGTTCACTTCCAACCGGGGAACAACAAATTCAGGAAAAATCGCAGTTCGTGCTCCTACAGTACTCTGATTGCCATGCATTTATCTTTAGCGACAGTACAGTAAAAATTACAGTGAAAATTTAGATTTCGATGATTATATACGATTTTATATATTATAGATTTAATCATCGTATTATCTCCTTTTCGAAATGACCACTTAAGTGATTAAAAAATTCGTTCCCCTTAAAAATAAAAATTCCAAGAGATTTGTAGATTTCCAAAATCTCCAACATCCCAAGGCCCGTCAAGCAACAATATACCCCGCTACAATTCAAAGAATCCACCTAACTCCCTCTTTCGGCTGTAGGATCGTTCCACCCAGGAATTTATAGTAGTCCGCGGAGGACATAGGTAATGCGGTGTCTAAGGAGCGATGTTTCCGTGATCCCGGTCGCTTAATTTGCGCGGGTTTTGCACACACGCGCGCATACAAAGAGAAGAACGTCGTCGAGCACACAGAGCCGCGGTCCCTGTATATGGAAGGTCGTTGCCAAGTATGTATGTACTCCTCCGGCATCACTGTTGGGCCTCGGTAGCTATGCCGGCCATACGTCAACGTCCATTACACTTCCACCCTGCTGCTGGCTTTAATGTTTTCGACTCGGGCACTCTTTATCCCACCTTGCAGCTAATTAGCGAGCCGGATACCGGACACGCGCCCTCCCACCAGCCTCCCCCCTCCCATCCTCTGACCCTGCCGACGTACTACGGTACCACAAAGTCGTCCCGCACTTGGTTCTCTTGCTTTTCTCTCTCTCTCTCTCTCTCTCTCTCTCTCTCTCTCTCTCTCTCTCTCTCTCCCTCCCCTTTTTCTGCCTCTTTTCTCCAACTCTATCTCCGACCTTTTCCTCCTCATCCTCCTCCAGGCTCCTCCAACCTCCTCTGGACGCGACCGTGGTCATTGCGCCAGCGGTGAACCAGACTCCGCGATTATTCCGAACTCATTTTAACTCATTACCCGGGTCCACCCACCCCGGGAACACAGAATGCCTGGTCCCCTGGGACACAAGTGTGCTTCCCCCCCCCCACCTCTCTTCTTTTCTGCTGGCAAAGCTTCCTGGACGGCCGAAATCCAAAGCACGGAAACTCGTATCGCGTGAGCGCCGCGGTTTTTCCTTTAAATTATCCCCGGCTAAGCGATTATTACCACCGCGAGAGATCGTTCCGGCGAGATAGGAGGATGAGACGCGAGTGTAGATGTGTGTCTCTCTTTACCAGCGTCTCTGAATGCATTCTCGGAATACGCGGGATAGGCAGGTGCTCGCTCCCCGAGGTACAAAAGAGAGTCTGAATATAATTATAGGCACTGTAATTATCGGTGCTACGAACTCTAATGAATACCACCACCATCGGTGGAACGATAATTCCCTGTCTCGCGGCCACGAACGCCGATCCGGGTTAAACGGTGACTGCACCCTCGGGAGGACTGTTCGGGATACGGTGCATACGTTTTAGCACGAGCATCGCTGAATCGGCCGACTTTTTTGTCCAATCGCGGTGACTACCGAATTTTATGTGTTTCGCAAGAGTTTTGTTTATTTCCTAGAATTGTAATATGTAATTTATTTCATTTGTTGGGTTACGGATTTTTATGTGGCACAAAAATTGTTTGTATCTATTACAATGGTCTGGAGCTAAACAGAAATATATTTTTTCTTTTAATAATTTGGACAAGCTGGGACTAATATATTCAAGCCTTTAAATTCTTTTAATCTAGCTCCTGTTTTAAATTGCATTAAATCCGCAATCATATGTAATATATATTATGATTATCTAATAAGCAGATAATCATTTTTAAGTAACCCATTGCTCAACAATTACCATAATCTCTTGAAAATGTTTCTATTGATAATATTCGGAGTGTGCTGTTTGTATAGGAAAAATCAATTTTTGAAAGAATGTCCAGCTACACTGCACTCTCCTTGTTTTCCTAGAAAACGAAAATGTAACAATTTTATTTATGAGAGTAAAAAGATCAAATTATGAATACCTGCGATTAAAATCACATAATCGTTTCAACCCTATGATTTTCAATTATTGAATAAAAGAGAATGTATGACGTAAAAGTATCATTGAAGATTCTCTAGATAACTGTGCACATAACCACCACATTAAAATGCATATAATTGGTTAAATTACCGTATGAGGAAGACTGTAGTCGTCCATTAATGTCTTCAATTAAAGAGAAGTGTACGATGTGAGAAGGTTGAGGAAAGAAGTTTCGTATAACGGTGCAGGATAATCATACCATAATTTATATAGCTGTTACAATTAATGTCTGAAGATGGCTGGATTCTTCTACTTCTAATTTAAACAGGAGTTCTGAAATTAAAATGGTAGTTCCATTATTAATTATCGAAGTGATCTTGTCACATAAAATTAGCTTTACTATGCTCGATTGGACACCGTGTTAATGTGGCGATGATTAGACATGATTAGTAACGATTGGAAAGAAATTCGTGACTGTTATAAGATTTTAAAAATAAAAGAATACCATTGCAATGCTCTCGACTTAATAAAAGCATTAAAAAAAGAAAGAAGCTTCTGTTCGTCTCCTATTATTAACAATTGGTGCAGAGAATTTTTATTTAGCATAAAGATTCACAAACTAGAAATGATAGTACACACGAAAATAAATATTTTGCACAATTAGTACCTTGTAAATTAGCGGAAGAATCTCTAATAAAATAGATAATGCTTCCATTAGAATCTCAGAAACAACCAGTACTAACTTTATTCCAGAATAAAAAATTTTTTTGTCATCATAATCATTGCTCATTACGTAGATTAAATGTGGCGAAAACGATGGAGATTATTTTCCATAGTAGAATGTATTTTGATTGTAAATAATCGACAAATTGAAGAAGAAAGCGCTAGGAATAAAGCTTTTAACCCTTTGCACTCGAAGCCATCTTAACTCCAAAACGAAACATATCTTCTAACCTAAAATATTTCCCTCCTATATATTTCTTTTCATGTTATACATACAAAAACGGTGCAACTTACTCGTACAGCACCGAAATGTTTAGTAATTTATTAAACGCAAACAAATTCAACAACGTAAAAAATATTTTGAATAACGATACAGCAATTTCTAGTGACGTCATACAGCCGCCATTCGACTGCCAAGGGTTTAAAACTCGTGAGAAATCTTGCTGACCGACCCAGCAGATTTACAATCGACGCCGGTCGCGCCTGTTATCTCCTCGGGTCGGCGCATCAATCTTGAAATTAAAGAGAAGTTTTCGGTGTCACGAAGATCCGAGAAGATTCTCCACATAACTGCCTAAAGAAACCCACCGAGGCAACAATTTATACAGCCGTTTCGACTAATGTCCGAGGCAAATCGCGGACTTCAGTCCTTAAATTAACGGGAAGTTTTCGGTGTCAGAAGGTCCGGCGAAGATTCTTTGCATAACTGCATAGAGAACCGCAGGAGGACAATTTATAGTCGTTTCGAGCGACGCTTGCGCGAACGGGCCGCGGTTGGTTCTTGATGCTCGAATCAACTTTTTCCTGTCGCGGGCCCGGAGGGCATCGATCGACTGGAAGAGTTCGTCATTCGTGTCCAAAGTTAATCGTTTTTCCCCGGCGGGTCCGAAAACACAGGAACCAGATGTGTCCAGATTTCACCGTGTTCGAATGCGTCGTGTTTCACCGTGTAATTTCGCGAGACCATTATTCCCCGCGGACCTGTAATCTCGCCGTCATTCTGCTACATTGTGGCAAGCCTACGGTGTACCCGGCGTTTTTCGCCGAGAGATGGCTCCTAGACACGCGTTCACTCTGGGCTATAAGGCCCTTCTTGATCGCGTGTTCCGCGGAAATCGGAGAGAGTGCGGTTTGCTTCAATGCGGCCTGAGTGCAGGCTCATCCAGGTGCGTATCACGTACCCAGGTGAAATTGACGGAAACTTTCGAACCGCGAGATTAAAGGATCCGAGAAGTCCGCGTTTCCGATGCGAACGCGTCGCTCCGCGCTCTCGATGCCACATTCTAACAAAGACCAGTAACTAGACTGCGGATTTTCCGCTGTTATGGTAAAATTCAGTAGGCCACAAAATGTCCAATGCATCAGAAAAATTAACCCCTTGCCTCACAATTTAATTCCAACATTTCAGGTTAGAAGATTTCACGTTGAAGTTTAAGAACGAAATCATTTATATTTCTACAGTACCAGCGTATATTATTAAATATTGTTCATGAATTTTTCAGATTTTCTGGCGTGCTGTAGTAAAAAAATAAAAACCGCTTTTTTCCCAGATACGAAGTAGTATTCATAATATTTTTCAAAGTGCTGTTTTGAAAAAAATACAACTGAAGTAACGAGGTACTTATACCTTCCGACGAATTAGGCTGAGTAAGTTAGGCGAGGGACATTTACCAAAAACAGATGAGCGTCGATAAAATGTTCAACTATAATGTCCTCGAAAGTCGTTCGTCATGAATTTTATCCAGCTAAATCCCCGATTGGTCGCGCAGAGTCTCGAAGCATAACCGATGGCATTCTCGAACCTCATTACACCCACCAACACATAATCCCGTCGGACGTATGGACACGATGCGCAACGGCATTTTGAATAAGCGCGTTTAGGTTCCAATCAAGAAAGACCGGCTCTCATCAGGCTAGATAAAAACGTCGGATTTATTCCGCAGAGTTTGAGGCTGACCATTAATTCGCGGAAGATCCAGGACTTATAGGCTGTGGACTATAGTTACGAGCGTGGAGGGTCCTCCGATTGAAAGTCCCGCTGCGTAGGTGTGCGAGAGGGGGTGGCATGAGGGTACGTTGCTTTACGATGACATTATTTGCGTTAACTCACGGCGGAGCGTATAATAAAGTGCACGGGGTCAGCGGATAGGCTAGCGAAGCTGCCGGTTTTCCTCCGGTCCACGGTGTCCTTTTAGCAGTTCGCGAGTCTCGTTCTTTTTTGCATAGTTGGATAAAACCAATTTCTCAATATTTATGAGCACACTGCGAATTTTATGCATTTATGGGAAAAATAAATGGGTTCAATTTGAAATATAAGTTAAGTTAGGTTAACATTGTTAATATAAAAGAATTTAACACTAGGTTTATGGAGCACCAAAAGTGCACTAGTATTAATTTTGCATTACCTTATAAAAGTAGCAAGAACGTGCTACCCAGACTTTTAGCAATATCTTTTAAAACATTCTATACCCAAAGAAATAAATTTGCTAAATAATTTCTGATGTATGCATCCTTAGAATTTTAATAATTTTAAATTAAAAATATTAGAAACCATCATTTTGACGGTAAACCTAGTGTTAAAATATCAATGGCTTAATTTCAGGTTAATAAAATAAAAACATATACTCAAAGAAGTTTTGCTAAATAATTTTTGATGTGTGCATTCTTAGGATCTTAATAATTTTAAGTTAAAGATATTAGAACCCGTCATTGTGACGGTAAACCTAGTGTTAACAACATCAATGGCTTAGTTTCAGGTTAATAAAATTATTAAGGATAGATTGAAAATTTTATTTGCCTCCTGTTTCTCGAAAACGATGCAAACAATTTTTATTTTGCAGGGAGATCTGCAGCCCATCTATAACCTACTCATCGTCATCATCACGTTCTCATCATCCTGAACTATATCCAGTTTTCCATCAATAATTTCTTACCGCATAATGAGCGGTAGCTAAACCCTGCTGAAGTGCACTAGCAAAGTCGCCCTCGATAACATGAAAGAGGATCGTGGCGATGATCGATGCATTTTCTACGCATTTAGAAAAGTTGTTTATAATAATCCGGAGCCGGTAAATCCTGATTTGGGACCGCAAAGGTCCGCAACGAGCATCCTCTATCGTCGGCCACCGCGTAGATTGCGGGAGCCGTCTTGGAAAGAGCGGGCAGGATATTCAAGCGTGGTGTACGTAGGTAAATCCTCCACTCAGCCGGACACACTTGATGCACAAATTAAAGCATAAAAAAGCCCCTTGGCATAGAGCACCGGTGGTCCCGAAGAGGCAGAAAAGCGACGCGGTTTATAGAAAGAGACAGGGACGCCGGGGAGATGAGTAACGGGGGCTAAATGGGGTTCAGGCCGACGACTGAAAGAGGAGGTCGCGTGTTGGTTGGTTGGCTCCGAACGAAGGGGGTAGGAGGGGGATCGGTTGGTCGGTCGGATAGGTTATACCATCTTTCATGTAATTACTGACATAAAATGCCAGATTTTCGCCCTCTCCGCCCCACCTGTATGCCGGCAACCCTGGTCTTTCGATCACTTTCTACCATCTCTCTCTTCTCTCTCTCTCTCTCTCTCTCTCTCTCTCTCTCTTCCACCATCTGAATTTCTTCGTTCACCTTTTTTCGCTCTGGCCAGTCTCTCTCTTTTCCGCGTTGCTCCCTCTCCTTCGTACCTAACCGACTCTCTCTCTCTCTATCTCTCTCTCTCTCTCTCTCTCTCTCGCCAGCTCTGTTCGTCCCTCTCTCTCCGTTTCTCGCGCTCCTTCGTGTCTTTTTTCTCCTCCGCGGAGTAGAAAATTTTCAATTCCATTCATGTAAATTATTGTAGCGCACCGACTCTCGACATGTGCAACTTGTATTAATGACGCAGTAAAGGAGCAGACGGGCGGAGAGCTGCCCATTAGCGGATGAAAGCGGAGGGCTCTCAGCGCATAGCCCGATAATAGCCCGACTTATACCCACCGAGGCTGTGTAGTTTAGCCCACGTTACGAGTCTGCCGTGCCTCTGCCCTGCCTCTCTGCCTCTGCCTGACTGCCGACCTGCCTCTGCCCTCTCTCTACCGATTCCTATCCCTGGCCGTTTGCTCGCCCGCGCCTCCGCTGCCACGATAGCCCTCCTTTTCTTATCCTCCTCGCACCTACCCTCCACCCTGCCCTGATCCCCTTCCCTCCGTCTATCCCTCGCTTCGTCCTCTATCTATCAACCCGACTCTACCCACCCCGAGAAATCCCCCATTCCCCCTCTGCTTCCACCTCCAATGGTCGTTTTGCTCCTGCGAACCATTCAAATTCGGACGATTCGAGTCCTGATTTGTCACGGGGATCCCTTTCTTCCCGGCCGCTCGTTAACCCGCCGGATAGACAACTCCTCTCTATTAGGGTTAAACGATACCGTTCCTCCTTCCCTTCTACTTCCTCCTCCTTCTCTTTCTCTTCTTCTGTCCCCCAGCTCTCCTTGTCCGAGTCCTCTCCTCAGTTCTCCGAGCAGTTGGGGAGCCTTTACCGTCGTCGCCGAGGTGCGACCTTTATCTTCGCCGACGAACCTTGTCGCTGTGACATTACGATTTATCGATGAAAGGAGCACCGATCCTTCGATAAGGTCCTGTTAGCACGCGTACGCTCTCTCGATCTGCGCACCGTGCTGAGGAGATCATCATTAGAGACGTTTCTGCGGTGCGTGTGATCGTGACGTTGCCGTGTTCGGTTCTGCAAGCAAGAAGCCTAACATTTTCCGATCACTACAAACGGAAATTTTCCATTTTATTCTTCGACACTTTTGCTGAAATTCTTCTGAATTTTTTTGGAGCAGTATCGCCCACTAATTTTAGGTCCCAACCGACACTGCTTCAACGATAGTGTTTCGATATTTCTTTACTGTCCTTTAAAATTCTTTTCTCGATATATATCGTAGATATCTGGTTGATAAAGGTCGCAGAACTATCCCCACTACTGCGGAGTATGCCTCGTGAGGGGCCAAGAAGCTCGAGAGGCCTTGGACGCCGAGGAGTGTAAGGTCGCGTGTGAAGAATAATATCTCCTGGCCGATATATGTCCGTCTATAGACCCATTTTGTTGACATATATCGAGAATTCTCACCTGTTCATTGCGACTCCTGCGTTATCAATCCATTCACCAGGTCGTGTTAGCCCGTGAAAGACTTTCATCTATCAATCTACATACAGACCGTTAATGGAAAAGCTCATAATTAGTAACATGTGATTGTCCAGAAAGATTTGTCCTGTCAACAGAGATTTGCATGCACAAACAGTAACTTGAACCGCCACATTGCGACTTCTGCATTGCGAATCCTTGCGACAAGGTCTCCGCTAGCATGTATCATTACTAACATTTCTGCGGTTGGATGTAATATCGAAGTTCTGGTGTGTCTTTCTGAGGTCGTTGAAGACTTAAAACTCCTTCTTAATCATCGGCAGATAACTCAATTACTTGAACATTGTAAACATTGGGAGTGACCTTCTCCAATGACACCGCGATTTGTCAAACAAACGGCTTTCACGCTTACGCCGGGAAGATTATTATCAACAACAGTGAACATACAACGTATGCGGGAATTTTGATATTTGTTTTTGGAGTCCTCGGAGATTTAGAACAGCTTCTCAGTCAATGACAGTGACTCCGTCAGCTACACTGCAATCTACTGATTGCTGATCCTTAGATAAGCGGTCCTGTTAGCTTGCGTACACTTTCGTGTATCGTTCTCTAGACGGCAGACTGAGAAAATCGTCATTAGAAACCTAACATTATTGCAGACGGATGTAATAATGTATTCCGAAATTTCTTTCTGCAGTCGCCAAAGGTGTAAAATCATTTTTTTTTGTGCCACTGATTGCGGAATCAACACGCGACTGCAACTTCTGCTACTAGCTGCGAACATTCTCAGGTGACGTTACAATTTATCAACGAAAGGATTACTTCTACAAGATCCTCTGAACATTCTCTTTCGTTGCTTGCGAAACGGTGGAGGAAAAATCATTCGCTATAAAATCCTGCGCGTGTTGCATTTTCACAAAAGGCCTTAAAATGTCTTTCTATCAGAGTTGCTGAACAAACAAAATTAGTTTTTAACGATCCAAAAGCTTCAGCATTATACTTCCTGATTTTGACAGTGAACTTTATCGCACAGCGGTGCCTGGGTCCAGTCTGACCCATCTTCTCCACTTCGGGTAGTTAACCCCTTGTACTATAATATCGAGCCAGACTCGCGATGAAGACTTCGAACAGAATTTTCTAAATATGTATATTATTAATTCCCTGTAAATTGTAATGAAATTCTATTTTATCATAGTCAATATTAAGCCATTACAGAACACGTGGTTAGTAATATATATGTGCCCATAATTATGAAAGTGGTCTGTCATAAAAAAAAAAATTACATTGAATAAATTTAGTTTAAAATCATGTCGTGTGAAATAAGTGATAAATTCATTTTTTTTTTTAATTTTGACAGACCACTTTCATAATTATGGGCACATATATAAATCTTCTATTTTTCTTAGTAGATTATAGACATCAAAGAAGTTTTAATCACTGTAATCATAAAATAAATTGCAGTGCAAGGTTTGATGCATCAGGAAAATACGTACAGTGATTTCTCTATATTTGTCGCCAAGACCTGGGTGATAAACGTCGCGGGATTATCCCTGCTAATGCTATAACCCGTGAGGGGCCTCGGAGTGCAGAGGAGTGTAAACATAACAAGGCTCAGGTATGTACCCTGGACGATACACTGTATTTAATTCAATGTATTTAAAATACACTTCCTTCTCAGGTAATACTACAATCCCAGGAAAGACGACAGAGTTCCGAAACGATCGGCAGACAAAACCCGCGCGGAGCACGCGCGCGCGTTCTCATCACTCTCTCGTAAATCGGCTGTCCAAGAATCCGACGACCTCTCCGAGCATCGCATTCCCCGAGCGGATCCGACAACGTTTCAACAAGCAAGGATTTTATTAAAACACCCGGCTTCGGGTTCGGCCTCGGCCTCGGCGCACGGTCGCCCGTTTAAGGGTCGATTCATACTTACCGGCACGCTAGTAAAGCTAGTTTTTGGAACGAAGAGGCAGGAACGACTCCTATCTCCATACCGTTGTAAAAGAGAGATACCGATAGTTTACCTAAGGAGCTGTAGAGCTCGAAAATCTTTTTTTTTGTGCCCCGCACAGCAGGGGGGTCGACCAAACCGGCCGCCGTCAGAAAATAGTCGACGGCCGGCGCCGATCGCCTAACATGGCTTTTGCATAGAATCCGAACCTAGTTGCCACCGGCCGCCGGTAAATATGAATCGACCCTAATACGCCTCGACCGGCCGCTGAAAGAACGCGTTGGAGCGATTTATTAACTGGCGTCGATACTCAATTATCCGGCCGCGGATAAACGAGCGAGCGCGGAACGCAAGTGGGAGTACGTCGCGAAGACAAATTGTAACATTACATCGCGGAGGAGACGAGGCGCGATAACGGGGCCCATATTCCCGGGGAAAAAGGTCCACTCGCATACTCGGACATACTCGCCTGCTCTCGCTCGCTTCGTTCGCAACGCTCCCGAGAACGATCCCCAACATAAAGAGAGACAGAGAGAGAAAGAGAGAGAGAGAGAGAGAGAGAGAGAGAGAGAGAGAGACGCAGAATGTGGTTTCAGTAGCAACGACTATATCGCCGGCGCGGTAGCGGTAACGGTATCCGTGCATCGGTTTAAATTTACCCGATCGAGCCGCTGCACCGAGCGCTGCACCGGACCGGCTTCGTTTCTGCACCTTCACGCACCTCCGGCTCGTGAAAATCGAGACGAGCTTGTCCCCAGATACGGCCCGGACACGGGCTGGTCGCGTTATCGCAGCTCTTTCCCCTCTCCCACACTTTCCGAAAAAATACACGCCCACGCTCATATATCTGCCCAGTGGGCGGGGCCAACTGGCTCCTGGACGCTCGACCTTGTTAGCCCGCTAATTTTGTTCGTAAATGCAGAAAATGTCTAGTAATAACTTCGTTCCAAGTTTAACCTTTCCCTGCAACAGGGACGCATACCTGTGTTATGTCCTTATCACATACAGAACATCAAATTAATTCATATCTTTTTCCATATTTGACAAGAGAATACATTGCATTTAATAGAATGTTTTATAAGTGGATTATTGTACAATGAACAGGAAGCAAAATTTCTTTCTTCTCATAATAATTCTGATAAACTAGGGCTAATATAATGAAGCTCGTGAATTCTTGTAATTTATATTCTGCTTTAAATTGCACCTAGTCATTTGTGCATTTTTAGTCCGATTATAACTATGATGGCAATCGTCGAAATAAATATTGTTTGGGAACGCATCGTCGCTGACGCGGAAAAATGCCCGCCCACGATTCGATGACTGGTGGTGGATGGGCGGGGCCAGTCGGCTCCCGGGCACGGAATTTCACGTGCCACCGTGCGCTCTCAGCTTTGCAACCGTGAAACGACTACCTACATTCCTCGCGGACGTGTTTACCTGGCTGCGGGACGCGTAACGCCGTAACACTCTGTTTGTAGACGGACGTTAAACGCCGATCCGAATCGCCGATGCTGCGCCAGGTAACCTACGGGCTACGTGTTTCGATCGGGGCATGGTGTAAGAGAGTCTGCGCCAGGTGGGCAGCAGCCTTTGCCGTAAAGAGAACGAGTTCACGGGATTTCCGGAGTTTGTTGGAAATTTTGTGGTAGCCGACGGGCCATCTTTTTGGCATGTTGATGGGCACGGAGGGATCCTTGTACAAGGGAGATGGGGATTTTCGGGGATTGTACCTTGTTTGGCGCTGGTCTCCTTATCGCAGCTCTTCTTTGCGGCACGGTGATCAGGACGTGGAATATTTTTTGTTTCTGATCCCTTTGGGTTTGTAACGAGATCATTTTCAATTTTTTTTTTTTTTTTGTCGTTGAGCTTCCGATTATTCGAATAATGTTAATGAAGTTACTTACGCGAATCAATGTGTTTTCAATTTTTATATAAAATGTTTTAGTCATGGAAATAATTTTTTACTGTCCCGTGGAAACATCCGAAGACATTTGTATTCGTAGAATTTTGGAAATTAAGAAACATGTACCTTTGGTTTCCAAATATTTTTAACAGAGTTTATACGACAGGTTTGGAAGGGAGTCTAAGCAGAATGTTTTGCGACTTGTTCTTGTGAAAAATAAGTAAAATAATTTTAGTTTCTCGTTTGCAGGTGTCTACGAAACGGGTCTGTGACGTTTGGAGCGCATACGTCGAGCATATAGTTTTTTCTGCAGTCGAACACACCGGTTCCAAAAACTGGGTTGCGAGGAGAAACTGCGCAAAGGCAGTAAACTTAATAACTATAAAATTTAAATTTAGTCATTAAAACTATGAATTGGAAAATTATGCTACTGAGATGCTGCTAATTAAGATGTTGCCCTAAACGGTACTACGGTCGTAAACGAAATGATATCCTGATAGAAATTACACAGTTGTTTCATTGCTTTTTATTGCGGCACGACGGCGTACGCTCGTCCGTGCCATAACTCCGTTAATACCGAGCATTTTTATCAACCACTTGCCCAAGGATATTATACTGACCGCAAGGAATATAAATTGCTAAAAAAAAAGTAAAAGAAATTAATTCTTTCTACCCATAAAACATAAAACATATTAGGGGTAGCGAATATTAAAATTGATGAGTCGATAACACTATAAAAATTACGAAATTGCATTTATTGAGATTTTTATTGTGATATGCTGGCTGTTAATTGGCTTAAAAAATCAACAAATACAAACGAAGATAAAATTAGATAAACCTTCGCCTGTGGACGTTCTGTCTGTGCATGGTTTACCGTTTCTACTTCCGTTTACTGAAGTTTGCTTGCTGGACGAATAAAATAAAAAAAAAAAATATATTTTTTTCAAAAATTGAGCCTCGAGTCAAGCAATATTATTTTTATTGTATCAATAGTACACTTCCACTGTACTTTACATGATATTAATAACTGCGCGTTATATATATACGGATAAATCAATTTGTGTAAAATAAAAAATTACTGATTAACTTGACACCTCGGTTTATTAACTTATGTGGTTTCAGAAAAATTAATCTAGCTTACTATACGCTTCGAGACGATGTGCAATAGCTAAGTAGGCTAATTATAAATTGATGGAAAATCAAACAATTGAAATTCTCTTAATACGTACGGTTCCAATTTCAGTATCAGTGAAATAAAATATCTGAAACGGTTCTTGTTGGCCGTGCAGGTATCCCACCCGTTACATTTTTGTGCCTGTTACACCTGTACGTCCGAGCGTCGGTTTTTGCAATCGCTATCCCAAGATTGAAATCTCATTTGACTGGTTTCATCGGACACGGGGCACCATAATGGCTCGTTAGAGTTAGTTCCGAGTAAATCCGCAAATGGCGAGCGTTCTTTCGTGCGACGAACGCATCGATTCATTTGCATAGAATCGTATAAAGGACATCTTCCATCTTCCGTTCCTCCCCTACTTAAACGAGAAACACTTTTGTTAGAACTTTTTCGACGGTGCGCCGATAAGAAACCGATCTTATCTTGTCCGGAATCGTGGTGGCCACAATTCTCGAAAGAGACCTGCACAAAGCTCAAAAATCTGGTTCTTCATGCAAAATAAAAATATTTTCCATTTACAAATAGAATCTGTACAGAAGTTTATCTGTTTTCTTAATCATTTTAATGAGTCTCGTATAAGATATTGGAGTTAGTAAAATCATCTGACATTTTTACTGTTCTGTGTTTCATCTATATTCATTTTTATATGTCACATTTCCATACATTAACAGACATCTCAATAAAGCATACAATGAGAATTTTTCAGAAACAAAAAGCAGACAACTACTGTTATTTCTCTATATATGTCGCCGAGGCCTGGATGATAAATGTCGCGGAGTTATCCCCACTACTATACGGTTATACCGGGGTATATACTGTACTATACCATACCGTACTATACTATACACTGGACTATACTATACTGTACTATACTATATACTCTACTATACTATACTGTACGGCTAGGGCATACAGTGAGTAACGAAAGTATTCGAACGCCCTTTAAATCAGTATAACTTTTTTTTTTAAGTGAATCAAACGACCTGACTTTTTTGAGGAGTTAGAAGAATTGGTTTTCCAAATGATGTGTAAAAAAGATTTTGAAAAAATTGCAATTGGTAAGAATTACATGAGAAAATAAAAATGGCACTTTTCACAACTTTTTTATTTGAACCTGTAGTGAAAATTTAAAATATGCGTTTTGTAGATATATGTTAGTTATATACATACTGAAAATTTCATTGAAATCGGTTAACGTTGTCATGAGATACAAACGTTTAAAGATGATTACATAAGGGCGAAATTCCCTGGCAAGATAAAAAATCTGCGACTTTCACCCTTAAACTCTCATTTTGAAATGTTTGTAGTTTATTGCAACGTTGACCGATTTCGATGAAATTTTCAGTACGTGTATAACTAACAGAGATCTACAAAACGCATATTTAAAATTTTCATTACAGGCTCAAATAAAAAAGTTGTGAAAAGTGCCATTTTTATTTTCTCATGTAATTCTTACCAATTGTAATTTTTTCAAAATCTTTTTAACACATCATTTGGAAAACCAATTCTTCTAACTCCTCAAAAAAGTCAGGTCGTTTGATTCACTTAAAAAAAAAGTTATACTGATTTAAAGGGCGTTTGAATACTTTCGTTACTCACTGTATCTCCTGGACGATACACAACGCTGGCAAGACCCGTGTTGTTGACATATATCGAGAATTCACTGTATTTTCCTCGACCTGTACGAGGAATAGTTTTGCCGGAGCTTTTTCGACGGTATACCGATAAGAAGCTGATCTTATCTGGCACGTAGTCGTATCGGGGACACGCGAACGCGCAAAATTCAGACAGGTCGGCGATTGTCTGAGGAACACGGACGTTTCACGAGGTACCGTAAACGCTTGTTGTCTCCGCGATTCAGGATGAAGCCGGCCAAGAGAGCCTCACCATTTGCCGATCATTCAAGAAAACTTCTTGCCGGGGACGGGGACAGTAACGGGATCGGCGGCTCGATCGGCCGGCATCCAAACGTAGATCGTTATATCGCGCATCGTTATCTCCCCGCGGTCGTTAAAGATCGCACATAATACCCGCGCCGAGTGAATTCGAGCTAACGGGACGGCCGGCAAGCTTGTCAATTGTTAAAGAAACCGTCGACCGAAACGGTACACAAGTCCCGGAGTAATAGATTCGATGCACCGCGATGCACTCTGCAACGGAACGCCTATCTTATTCCACGTACTCCAAAATCTTGGTCCTGGGAAGATGGACAAGTTTAGAAATCGTGCAAAATAGCAATCCTTATTTTTAGATCAATTTAAACAGTTGTTTAGACATTTTTCCAAATATATTTTTCAGTTTCAATATATTTTTCATTTTTTACAATCCAACAAATTATTAACAAGTTGCTCTAAAATTACTGTATAAAAGAGAAGTGATCGAGCTTTTCTTAAATACGTACAAACATATAGGTACATATACGTATATTGTGTAGGTACATACATATATTAATTGCATTTGATTGAATTTTCTCTGAAAATCTCTCAAAAAATCATATTGAAACTAAGAAATTTTTATTTTTTGTTAGTCATCGCCACACCAACTTGCAAGAGATGTGATTCTATCTTAATCAATTTTTCTTTGATACAATGCGAAAAGAGGAAGATGGTCGTCGGCATGTGCAGTTATTTTCCTTAGCCGTTCCACTACACGGCAGCCGACTACCGTGTATCTTGGTCAACGATCCGTGAGAAAAGTGAGCAACGAAAGTGCACGCGGTGCAGATTGGACTATCGGGTAAACGGTGGTCACGGCAATTGACCGTGGAGAGTAATCGACGCGAGCGCCGGAATCACACCTTCGTTTTCTAGATAAATACTTCAGGAACGTCGCCGCGACTCCTCCTTTTTAGGTTGATCCTTTAAACGACTACCCTAAATCCCACTGGCATCTCTTAATATGCAAGTCAGAGTGTCGAATTTTCACTGATCCCTTCCTAGCGTCTGCAAAATGTAAGCCAAATTTCCAAATCAACCTATGAAGATTGATGTCCAAGTTTCACTAGAATATTTAATATTCAATAGTAATCTTTCTCTTTTGAGACTCAGGAATTTTTTGCCTTTAGATCAATGGTGTTTCCACAGATTGAAGATTGCAGCCGTTGCACAGAGCTCATGGTGTATTTATTAACCCTCTATGGGCCGAATTTTCTTTCGTTGATTTCTATTTGCAGGCAACTTGTGCAAGGCATTTACTTTTATATTCAAAACAAATACACTACCGGCCATAAGTGTTTACCCACCCACATATTTTTTAACATTGTAGTCCACGGTTCTACGGTTCAGCTTCAATAACTTTGCTATTTCTCTGTTACTTTTTCCGATGCTATGATGGGACACTATTAGAGCGCGCGTTTCAATCGATAATTCTTTTCTCCCTGACATTATTTGAAATTTTCGCAAAATTCTTTAGGCACGTGAAAATCAACTGTTTACTGTATGAAAGCTTAATGCAGTATGAAATTTGAGAAGACTAAGATACCTGTATTACCTGCGTTCATATTCCTTACTGACCGTTATACAAATTTCAGAAAAATGGGTTTCTTTACCTGAACTCCAAAATTGTCGTTTTTCATAAAAAGCTTGTAACTCATTTACAGTACCTGATTGTGTATGTACAGAATATTTTGGATGTTTTTTATTAGCCTTATAATTAGGATTTAATGCTACGGACATTTTCATAACAATAAAATACCTATTATTTGAATAGTAACGAAATTTGAAGGTGGGTAAACACTTATGGCCGGTAGTGTATATTCGAAACAAAGACACGGGTAAGCCAAGAAATCCAATTCCGTGCATTCTGCTTGGATTCCACAGGAGTGTAGCGGCAGTCTGCACAAAAGTAGCAAACCACATTATAAACTTTGTATCTCTCGGCGATTCCCGCGGACTTGTTATCGCGTGGAATCTTGAGTGAGGCGTGTGCACAGGATTATACGATAATGGCCGGGCCCGAGCCGTTGTCTTTTCGATTTAGCACGTGGCGCGCGACGATACGGAAGTGGTTCTCTGGTATCGCGTCGTCGTCGTCGTCGTCGTCGTCGTCGGTCGCCGCGGATACGTGTCCCATTTAAGAAACCCGAAGGCGCAGTTGCGTAGGTGTCCGACGAAGTGGCATGAGCTTCTGCGAGGTCAAGTTTCTCTCCCCCTTGATCGATAGATGCTATCGGTACGGTTCAAATCTCGCGATAGCCGCCTAACCATACGCCGCGCGATGCTGCACCGTAAACGACTTCCGGCAGTGTCGAACAAGCACCAGGGGATATTGGGCTTTGAAATTCGCTAATTCACCTCGCGCCGAACCGTCTCGCCTTTGGCTCGAATCCTGGCTGCATCATGCTGCAACTTGTTCCGCGTGTCTTCCCTCTGTCATCCTAATGAACGTTTAAAGTAAACACGACGCGCGCGATCTTTCTGTTCTAATACGTGAGACAAATCGCTTCACTGCGCCATTGTACGGGCTTCGTAGGTGCACGGCGCAGCCTTAGTTGTTGTACTTCTTGTTCTGAATTGCGGACGTTTTATCGGTATGCTGTGGATATTTTTAATAAAATTTTTTACTTGTATTTTCAGATTTGTAACGTGGAAGATAGGATTCCTGCATGTTTTAAGACAATTTTAATCTTCTTCAAACAACCTTCTCTATACATTAGATATAAACGCAATGCTTGGTAGAAACAAAAATAATATGAATAATTCAATGGACGTTCTAGTTCAACAATTCTTAAGCATCTGGTAATGATGACACCTATAACTCAGGCTATTAATTGTCATAATAGACTGCATATTTTTGCATTTATAAAATTTCTAAATTTCAAGAAGTAAGAAAATGTTCACATTAGTAAATATTTACTAAAATCAATTTTCTTTGCAACGAACGGGATTTTTTTCTGACCCTTCGTGTTAACAAACAATGCGCAAAAATGGGAATTAGCACGAAGACCTACAGTCTATTAGTCACACAAAATTTCAGAAGTGTTGCTGAATATAGTAAATACTCTGAAATGCTTGGCACCATTTAAATCTAAAAATGAAACAAATTCTATTTCCACATAAATTTTAAAAAGGTTTGCAGCAGGACCACTAATTCCGAAAAAATTTTCTGTAAAATTGGGCTGAAAACGACGGCGTTATTTCATCAGGATTCAATTACAATGCGATTTTATCAGAAACAAATTATTCGACTGTAGAGTCGTGTAATTTTCAGGAGATCGTTTGGCAAGAAGAAGATATAATGCCGATGGACGCTGGCTGATCTACGATGACACTACACGGCGGGCATTACAGAGACACGGAGTTAGGGTGCCGTCATCATGTCATTGAATTACAGAGAAAATTGTACAGGTACATGGTTGCAGTGACAGGGAAACCTGGAAGAAGTTTGCCTACGAGAAAGTATACAGAATGAAGATACTAATCGATGTTGCCAATGGATATGCTTCGGGAATGATGGATTTCGCAGAACTGTTCACGGAAATTAAGCTTCGTATCAATCCGCTGCGAGGAGCTTCCGGACAGTCCCGTTAGAAATTGATTTGAGAAATATATTATATTCCGGGATTAGATTACTGGTGGGGCAAAATTGGTTGGCTGATCGACGTTGTGTATATTTGGGATTTATTGATCACCGTTTGCCGGCAAGACTGTGCTCTAACCTCGTTAGATTATTATGAACAATTTACTGATTTACTCAGACTACCAATATTGGTTTCAGGAAGACATCACTACGGATTAAACAAAATTAATGCGCATAGAGAAATAATTTATTTCCAACGTTATTCTTTGAGGGAAAAACGATATGAAGGAAATATTGTTGCTGCCACACACTATATTACTTAAATGATTGTACAACGTTTGTTCACAATCACCTCCCAAGCAAAACAATGCATCATTAATCCCGTACATACAATTGGCAGAATAAGTCCTCCAACTTTTTCGACCTTTCGACCTTGACGGGGTGATTACGCCAGCGACAGGAAGTAATATCAGAAATTTGCTTAGGCAGACAAGCCCGTAACGGGGCACAATGACTGGGTTGGAAATGTCAAAGCACATAAATACCCCGATATCGGAAGAACTGTAGGAACAGAGGGGTGGCTGAGATAGAAGAACTCCGTGGCGTCTCTGCGACGGGCGCGCTGGCCTGCTAGCCCCAATAACATAATACATCACGCGCGTACCGGCAGACAATACCCGGAGATTACCTCACAATGGCCGATGATTTACTTCTGCTCTCATTACCCTGCTTTTGTCGCGGCACGCCCCGATTGGCGCCGTTGTCATTAGAAAAGTAACGGAGGCTTGAAAAGCAAGCCGCCCTACGAGGCTCGCTCTTTCATATTATCCGAGCTTGCAGGGGCAAAGTACAGACCGGCAACAAATTGGAAAGAATCTCCGTGAAGTAGCAACTCCCGAAAACTCGATTACCATGACACTTTCGTCACGTCACCGATCTTAGCCTTCCGTCTCCTTCATTTTATTCTTGGCCCCTCGACCCGCTGCCAGTTGACTGCGAGTCGAAGACAACAATGGACTGAATATTGCCGAAATTGCTAGCCTGGTGGGTCGAAGAGAAAGTTCTTTTTGATTTGTAATTAATCCCGACCCCTAAAACAGTCCGTGTCAATCTTATTACAGGCTTTCTATGGACTTTGAATAAATGTTGTGTATTTTATACACTTGTGACAAAAATTTAATAGGTGCAATTTAAAGAATCAGGCAGATTAACACTAGAACTACCGAACCAGTCAAAATGACTGGTTCTTAATTTTTTCTTTCACAATTACTGAAATTATAAAAAGGTTTTTATCAGAAATTTTTTAATGAACTTCTTTATTGAAGCACATGTTAGAATAAAAATGGTATGAGGTTTGAGTAGATGTAGCATTGTGATTATTATAAACCAGTATACATCAGTTGTATTTATTACTCGGCAGTTGTAGTGTTAAACCGCCTGCGACCTTATCTTCGTCGAAGCTGCATACTCTTTCATGTTCACTCAACTAATTTGTTTGCTGTTTCAGGTTTTAAAAATATTTTTAAAATTCTGGAATACGTATTGAAGTTCCTGTTTCAATATATGTATAAACTTTGCATCGTCGAATGTTCAAAGCATTGATGAGAAAAAATAATAGTACCCATGAAGCCATTTTCGTAACTTCAGTAATTGTAAAGCAAAAAATCTGAAACCAATCTTTTGACATCTGTGGTAGGTATGTCTCATAATGAACGCCAAAGAAGAGCTAGGAAAAAATATATCTGGTTTTTCATTAGAGATGCAACCAGCACGAGTATTTGTTCATCCCAACTCGTCTCAATTGAGTAAAGGTGATGGACTAAAAGTTTATTAATCCCGCTCTAGAATGTTTTACAGAACCCAGGTCACATTTTTCAGGTTTCTTGCGTGATATATGACTGCGGTGGAAACTACGGCCGCTCTAAAGGGCACTAGACGAAATCTCATTTGTCGATAAGTGAACCCCGCCCCCTTTCCATTACTCTCAATTATTTCCACGAAAAGGTCGGATCACTGCAGCAATCTTCGCGAGTACAAGTCAAACACTCTCCCCGATTCAACCTCTCTCACTAAATCATCGGTATATTCGGCGTGATCTTCATCTACCCTTCTCTGTCAACGATTTCGCAAGGCAGGGTTCACGGTTTAACACAATAATTCACCCCTTTCGCGAGATTTCGACGCGGATAAGGGGACCGATTACCGGGGCAATCGTGGAACACCTGCTTCTCGGCAGAGGTCACCGTCTAGTACTCCCATGAACTTTCCCTCGAGCTGCGCGCACGTATCTTTTCCCTAAAGTCCCCTTGTACACGCTGAAGATTCTAACATGCTCCACGCATCGGGTTTTACTAATCCAAGCAAACAAATTTCCAATTACCATATTTGCATAACATGGTACAGTGTTAAGATATTTTCCATCTTGTTTTCCTTTGAGGCACAATATATTTTAGAAAAAGCCTACTCACTTGTGCTATGTCATTTGCCTGGCCTCTAAAGGTTAATGTAATCAGGGTTCATTACTTTAACACTAAACCTACCAAAAGGGCAGGTCAAAATGGCCGGTTCCAGATTTTTTATTTTACAATTACTGAAGTTAGAAAGATGCTTCCGTGGGAAATGAATAGCGAAGCATACATCAAAATCCAAATAAATTCAATCTTATAATTTTTGTAAGACAACATGCACCAGTTACTTTTAAGGCTCGACAAGGTTAGCGTTAAATTGTACCTGTCAGCAATCTACTCATTATCCTCATGGTCTCGGCATCCAGAAGGAAACGATTCCGCGACAAAACCTCGGTCTCCCGAGATAAAGGACATAAAAATTCCCGCGAGCAACAAATTCGTTAAAAACTCTAATTAAATAAACAACCCTCGTGCCGTCCGGTAATTGAATCTTCAACGACGTCTCGGATCGACATTCGAGTTCCACGGGCGCTCGGTGTTCTGCGGGCTCTGTTTATCCCCGATAATATAACCGGGACATCGGCAGGCTACCAGAACGAAATCGATTTCCGGCTCGGTCCTGTTTCACGGTCGATCGAGCCGAGCCCATAACGAAACAAGGAGGAAATCGAACGGGCCACGAAGGAGGAGGAATAGAGGACGAAGACGTCGCCTTCTGGTACGCAGGTAGACACAGGTGAGCACCGGGATGCGAGCCCCGTGGTCCAAGCCTGAAGAGAAGTCCGGGGAGACTCTCTCGACTGGCATAACTTGTTCAACACGTTCCTCGCGCGATGGGGTCACCGGCGAACGAAAGATGCATTGACCAGCGGGGTCACCACGGGGTTGCACGGTGCAGGAGGATGCACACTGCACACACGTGGCAGCCTGCCGCCGGCAATTCGGTTGCCTGCCAATAGTATTCCCGCCGCGGATCTTTTGACCCCCGGAGTTCGCCTGCACTGCACGTATAAATCACTCGAGATAATCGCGGCCGATGCACGCTTAATCGTAGGATGTATCACCGGGTCGCGAACGAACCGCACGCCTATTCGGTCGCGAGCCACCACGGCCAATTATTAAGCTCACTATACCCGCGGCCGAGCGTGGCGCATGCTTCGGCCTCCAGCTTTTTCGCGAAACCCCGCGTCGGGAACCTGTGCGAACATTTTACAACTCTCAACATTTTTTAGTAGAGTGGTTTCTCCATTTCGTGCTAAACAAATTCTTTTAGAAATTGAGCTAATATTAATTGGCAAATATTTATTTTTTCCAGATTTATAAATGAATTTTTACGGTAATTCTAAATGCAAGAAGCTTGTATAAGCACTCTCACCATCATAAACAATCTTCGATTTATTACTTTCATTTATTTTTAATTAAAACAGTAGCTTTAACCCCCAATTAGGTGCCACGATCCCCATTTGGGGATTTTGGAATTTTACGTACTCCGCGTTATACAACTTTTTGTGCATATATATAACTGAACGTTCCAAAAATTCTTGTCACCCGCCATTTTTGAAGATTTCTTAAAGAAGGAAAGAAATGAATGTAGACCATTTTTATTTCACCTAAAGATCCACAGTATACTAATATCAACCCCTTACAATCTCCATACACCCCGAGCCGAAAAATTCATGTAATTTTAAGATTCATGTATTCCTGTACCTTGGAGAACTCATGCATAACCAGCTGCTCGAGAAAAGCAATTTTTCTTCGAAGAGAGTGCACTATATAATGGGTTCACGTAGACGATCGGAGGTCCACGCGTGTCAAGGATAATAGTTCGCGGAGCCGCGGGTTTATGCGAGCCCAGCGAGGTCAACGGACGAGCCACGACGACGTTCCCGTGCAAGACGGGGGTTGGGTGGCAAAGCTACCCCTTCCCGGGGGCAGCTCTTGCAGACACCTACGACAACTCCCTTTCCAGGTCCAGGCGAGCGTGCACCCCTTCCTCCTGTATTTGCACCCTCGTTTCGTTGCAGGCATTCTAGCCGATGCTCGCCGAGGTGCAGCGGTCTCCTTGTCTCTCCCGCCCCCACCGAGATTCGAATGCAGCGCAACCCCTACCAGGAGACACCCCCTTTTGCCTGCCATACCCCACCCCCTCCTCCTCACCCCAACGTTTCCACCCCACGCCTTTGGATCCGGTTGCTGGCTCGGCCAGCAGCGAGGCGGGCGTCTCTTCTTCTTCGTAGTTTCTCTCCACGCTCCGCCTCACCCCTGTCAGCCCTTTCTCTATGCATATTTCATCGCGGTGCTCGCGATGCGCTTGCCACCCCCTCGTGCACGTCGCATCATCGACCTCCTTCCTCCGACGTCTTACCTCCTAACCCCGGGACACGGGTCAAAGTGCTCCCAGGATCGGCCGGATCAGCCAAAGAGATCGGGATAACTGACGTTTCATTAGCGGCCTCACGGTGACAAGGGCCATCAAATGGCCCTTAGGAGAACCACCGAGTTTCGAGCTGATGGGAGCCGAGAAAAATTCAATTTTGGAGGTTTCAGAGCGTAGCGATGAGGAATTTTAACAGACACTATGGGACACGAGAATAGGACTCTTGGTTTGACCTTGGTTTCATCTCGTACCAACGATCAGCGTTTTTAATTTTTAGTCAGTTGATGAAGAAATTCTTGCCTTACGGTATGGTCTAATTATTTCAGATATTTCAGTTGGAAGTAACAATTATGACAATTATCTTCAGATAATTCTACCCCAGTTAGCCAAATGCTGTTTCAAAGAAATTTAGCGCAATGTTTGCACCACACTTTGCGAGCAAAAGACTTAAATCCGCGTCTAGAAGATAAAATTAAACAAAATGCCTGCTAGAGAGAAAGGAATCCATAACCTAAAAGTATAACCCGATGAGCGATTATAACGGAACTATAATAGTTGGACAGTACGTTTCAATTTGTACGGGAATGTTTACTTCCTCTCGCGGAAATAAATTATGGCAAGGGTCCCCCTCCTCGCCCTTGTAACGAGAATTTAAATGCGACGGAGTAAGGGCTGCGCCGGAGGTATAGGGCGCCCGGGATCAAACAATTCGAATTAATGCATCCGTACGTCGAGGTGGGCGACTTTAAAATAAATACGGTTGTCATATGGCGATTAGTGGGGTGTTCGTGGCGATCCTGCCTAGCCGGACGATGATCGATGGCGGCCATAAATAATGCAACACCCCTCGGCGCGATTCTGAGTTGCCGGGTCACCCTTGGCATATAGGAGAGAGAGCCAACCCCCTCGTGCCTTCTACGGGGGCCACCCTATGCCATTTCCGATACACCACGCGTTGCGGCATTCATTGCTCCGTGTCAGCGGCCACCCTCGACCCTTAAAGCCATTTAATTCGGATCCGGGTTATTAATTATTAATTAGCGCCAGTCCTATTATATCTCTATCGCGGTGCAACGCCTCCCGGAGAGCGTAACGAGGTTATACCATTAAATTGTCGTCGCTTGTTAGCGTCCACAAAGGATTCAAAGTGTACCGGGTGAACAACGTTACTTGATCACCTTGAACACTTGTTTATCGCGATATCGAGAACTGTTTATCCTTGATACGTCCTTTCTGTCGAGGGGACGAAGAGGGCATCGATTTTACATAGATTCTGAATAAATAGTGCTTTTATCTCATTTTTAAATAGCGTTCGAATAGCGTTATAGAATTTTCCATCCCCTTGCGGACGAGGAGATTCTAAAATTTTTTAAATATTTTTTTGATTGACTAAATCGTAAGTTTGTAAAAAAAATATGTACTGACCCTTTGATATTCATTCTAGAACTAAAAATTCATTTGTTTATAGCTTTAATGACACGTGTGCCACCATTGCGTCGATATGTGTTCTTAAGGGACTGAGATTCAAACGACTCTACTGGAGTTAAAAATTTTTTTGGTAGATCAAAGTCACCATAAATTTAAAGATTAGAGTCTGCCCTTTACAAGGAATGTTTAACATTTTATATACGATTTTGCATAGCCGTGTTATTAAAAAGTCTGCGGTCGTCAGGAAATATACGAAAGCAGATGGCGCCTTCGGTTCTTCATTTTTCCACTTGATATCAAAACGTTCTTGAAAAAACGAACAAGGGCCTTTAAAAGTGGAAGATTGAAGCTATAAAATAAGCCTTCAAGGATTTCGCTATTATTCGTTGTTACGGAGTTATAGCAGCGTAAATATCAAAGACGAGCATTTTCAATAAAAATGTATCCCCTGCTCTGTGCTTATTCTTGCAGGTCTAGTCGTCAATTGGCCGCTTGGATCACGATTTCCGAGACACCCAGTACAAACCGAATAAGTTGCATCTCCAGCTCGAGGCCTTTGTTTCATTGGTGGAGAGACGTGATTCGAGGCGATTCGGCGTGTCCCGGCGACGTCACGTAATTAATCGCTTCGTTATTACGTCGACGCTCCTCCTCTTTTCTCCTTTTCGCTTCTTTTCCCGGACGTCTTTTTTTCCTTCTTCCTTGCTCCTTCTTCTTCATTTTTTTTTCTTTTAGTACCCCGGCCTTTATTAGTCCCCCGTCAAGGGGTGCTTTGATCGCGCGCGCGTCTTTTCTCTCCGGTCCGTTCTACCGCGAACTCCTCCAGTCGCTTCTCACCGGCGAAAACACAAAAGCGAGCACCGGTGAAAAGTAGCTTCGATCCGCGGTCGCGTAATTGCTGGTAATAAGAAAGCGTCTCGCGCGACGTGCGGCTGAACAAACGAGTTCATTAAACATTCAGCTTTTCAATCCACTGTTGCGGCTCTCGCTTTCAATCCTGTTTCCTCGTATCGCGTGCTTCTTCGCGGAAAAAAATGCCGCGAGACGGCCCTTTGCGCCTGCCAACAGAGATTTTTGTGTCGATGCTCGATATGCTTGCCAATCCAATTAAACGACTCTTACCGAGGAAAAATTCGCTTTGGAGAAATTGCACTTATGGTGAGAATTATTCAACAATTTTTTGCGGTGTTCTAGCATCGTGAACGCAATTAATTGACACGATAAATGGTAATCATCAACTCCAGAAATTTCCACAAAATTTAAGCAACGCAATTGATAAAACCAGAACTAGAAAAGTAAAATTTAGTATAGTAAATTTTAGTAGATTTTTAATTAAACTGTATTCAATTTTGTTTTCAACCACACGGGTCTTGCCAGAGACATATATCGTCCAAGAGATACTATTTCTTGACCCACGCTGAACGTCGTACCCTCTCGCGACCTTTATCAGGCAGGTATTTCCGACATATATCGAGGGAACACTGTAATTAATGTGTCGAACGGATGAAACATAATGCAATGTAACTGTTTTGCAACTATATTGTTTTTTAAGCCTCAAATACACTGTTCGCAACCGGCAATTTTGTAATCGACATTTTCGATATTAATCCTCCAATCTAGAAAATGTGAAAAGTTTTCAAATATATTCAGTTGGTGTTTCTCTATCAGTCGAACTGTAACTAAATCAATATTTACAAAAATTCCGCGCTGCGACATAAAAACCAAGCATCGTGTTTCACACAAATCGAACGGTTCTTTTTTCCAGTGATGCAATTTTTTTTTTATTTTTTAATAGTCGTCTTTACTACAGTTCGATTCACGAGCACGTACATACGTGTAATGAACCGTCACAGCTGCGAACTGAATCCGTATTTTTGGTTGAAAAAATTACAGTGCGATATTCAAATGTGTGCTGACAGATGTGCAAACTTTCAGGTCGACATCTTTTATGGGTTCTTTGGAAAAAATTCGTGAAAATCGTTTTTCTTGGAACGGTCGCTTTAAGGAGTCTCTTTAAGGGAAAAGGAGTTCGATGGTGTTTTCCTTTCTCTTGATTCTCCCTTACATGAGTGTTCTATTATCAATTAAATATTTGCCTATGTGTGTAGCGATTTTATCCAGAGAATTCATAAATAAATAATAATTCGATCAAGAAAGAAAATACGAAAAATCTTCACCAATCGCAATTACGAATTATATTGTACTTTAATTGAACGAACATCTGAATTATAAATTACAACCGAATTACAATGCATTTCAATTACTGTGTAAGTAATTATAATTCCAGAGAACTTTGAAGAAGTAGAATACACTTTTATGTTTTTCTTTCAAATACTTGTTTACTATTTTACGTAATTTAATTACAAAGTATTTTATAACTGTCCTCCAATTGCAATTACATTGTAACTTAATTGAACGAAGATCTGAATTAAAAATTACGATTAAATTATAATGTAACTCAATTACTGTGTAATTTAATTTGAATAAAGATCTGAATTATAAATTACGATTAAATTATAATGTAACTCAATTACTGTGTAATTATAATTCCAGGAGTACTTCAATCGTAATTCAGTCCAACTCTGGTCACAGCAATCAAGCCGTTTCCGTACACCCGATAGAAAATTGACGAATAATCGGCCTGGTCGTGGCATCGCTCGGAGCATCGAAATAAATCGATCGACGAAGAAAATCGCGGAGCAAAGTGCGAGAACAAGGATCGCTTTCCGCGTCGAGTACTCGCGCGAAAAGGAAGTCGGTGTTGCGGCTACCAGCGATCGTGGCAGTCGTTAGCCCTGTACGGCGAGAGCGGTGGTCGCCGAGGCATTAGAAAGCGTAAAAATCGTTGGATCTCTAAGCGACTGCAGTCATGACCTTTCGCACGCGCGGCCGTCCCGCGGCGTATAATGGGCCCTCGTCCTTCTGCGGCCGCGTGGAGGATCGCGGGAGATCGATTGTTCGCGGTCCGAGGTTCAAGTCCTGCGATAAAGTCGAGGTCGTTCAACCTATTATACGCGATCGACGCGTACGATAGAAATCTATCTATCGGAGGCCCGTACGAACGCGGCGCGAAATCGTTCGGGGCGATCGATCGATCGGCCGGCGATCGACGCGGAAATGTCAGTCGGGTTCGCGGCACCGGTGGGACAATGGGCCCCCGGGTAATGGACCCGTCTCACCGATCGGTTATCCATGTGTGCTCGGGGAACTCGCGTTTTACGTGCGAGAGATTCGACGTTTAATTAATGACCGATGGAGATGGCACTGCTGTGTTACGCGCGCCGATTAAAGCGTACAGATCCCCTGCTGACGGAGTATGGAGGGCGAGGTCGCAAAGTGGCGAAACAAATTACGCCGCTTTCGAGCAAGCGGAATCTGGAAACATCGGTGAAAGAGACGCGCTCGCCGCCGTGAATAATTACCGGCAGTCGGCGGCGTCGCGTTATTATTCGCCCGTATTCACGTAGAGATTATTTATCGGGTTGAGTAATAATAAGGATCTTCGAGGATCTACAACTCGGAAGAGAGACCGCTTCTCTCTCCGCCAAGTGTGCGTGTGTATGCGCGCCGAGAGAATAGGCGTGTATAATGAGCCACGGAGTACAATAAATTAGCATTAGAGTACGAAGACGGCGAGGGATCGATGGTCCGTGTGGATCATGACTTCAAGCGACGCGGTAGCGAGAACGCTATGTGGGAGCTCAGAGCTGCTGGAAAAAGTGATGGGATTATGGATCTGAACTGTGCTTGTTAGAGGTAAATGATCGTTTATTAACGTTTATTAAGTAAGACGTCACTAAAAATTGCTGTATGTTATTTCACAATATTTTTCCAGTTATCAAACTTGTTTCGACTTAGTAAATTACTAAACATTTCAGTATTAAAAATAATTTATTATTATTTTCTTATTGTACGTGTGCTATCATTTCGTTCTTAAAATAAAACAATTTTTTTTGTTACACACTGAGGTAAAGGCACCAGTAGTTGACCATTTTATAGAAAAACATAAAAAATAACGATTCAAAATTTTGGATTCACAGAGGCTGTTCCCATGAGAAATAGGATTTCATTTAATTCTATTTTCTTAAAATTTGTCTACGAAAATTGGAAATTGCATAAACATCCGCAGTCTACTTTATGATGCAAATGGGTTAATAGTTTAGATGAGAGATACCAGAGAAGCCCAGAAGTCTGCGTTTCCGACAAAAACAAGCTGGCAAGAGAAGGGCCGCGAATACTAACAAGTTATTATCCGTTGAACAGGATCGGCTCATCGTGCAGAAAATACGAAAATCGGCCGGCTGATCGAAGGCCACGGAAGTTGGACAATGCCACGCGTCCCGCACAACGAGCCCCCGTAATACAGTTATCCGCGTTGAATGGTCCGGCGCCGGGGGTAAAAAGCGGCTCGTAGGTAAGTAAATTTTGTAGGCTTCGGCCCGATAGAAGGCAAAAAGGAGCCTCGAATTTATTTCTTTCTCCTTCTACGTTCCCGGCGCGACTCGCCTTGTCGGTAGTAGGCGCGTTTCACTGGCGGCAGGATAAAGACCACATTCAGCCCATTGTGGCCCCGGAATAGCATGGAGGGTGAGCTTTCCGCTTGTTGCCATTGAGAGGCATTCGAGAAGCCCTTCTTGACAAATCGACGCTTGTCGGGAAACTCCATTCTTCCCGGGTGGAGAACGCGCGCGCGGCTCCTTCGATTTATCGCGTGCCGTACGTACGAGCATCGTTGGCATAAATATCGCCAATAATCGGAATTTATGCTTAAAAGAGCTTCCTTTCCGGGGAACGCGTCCTATCCGATGACGCATGATACGCGTTCCGGAAAAGTCGATCGGGACTCGATACATACAGTGAGTAACGAAAGTATTCGAACGGCCTTTAAATCAGTATAACTTTTTTTTTTAAGTGAACCAAACGACCTGACTTTTTTGAGGAGTTAGAAGAATTGGTTTTCCAAATGATGTGTAAAAAAGATTTTGAAAAAATTGCAATTGGTAAGAATTACATGAGAAAATAAAAATGGCACTTTTCACAACTTTTTTATTTGAGCCTTTAATGAAAATTTAAAATATGCGTTTTGTAGATCTCTGTTAGTTATACACGTACTGAAAATTTCATCGAAATCGGCTGACGCAGATAAAAATGGCACGTATCAAAATATGTTAGAATCTGAGGATTTTAAGCAGAAACTGGCCAAAAGTCGTGAAAATCTACGCTTTTCACCACTTTTAACTAGTTGTAGCTCGTGTGTATATTAATCGATTTCAATGAAATTTCTAGCATGTATATAACTAGCATATATCTACAAAACGCATATTTTAAATTTTCACTACAGGTTCAAATAAAAAAGTTGTGAAAAGAGCCATTTTTATTTTCTCATGTAATTCTTACCAATTGCAATTTTTTCAAAATCTTTTTTACACATCATTTGGAAAAACAATTCTTCTAACTCCTCAAAAAAGTCAGGTCGTTTGATTCACTTAAAAAAAAAAGTTATACTGATTTAAAGGCCGTTCGAATACTTTCGTTACTCACTGTATCCTCCGAGATTGAAAAAACTATTACTCGTACAAAGCTGAAAGAAACTTTTGTCAACGATTTCCTTCTTGAAGTCCTTTATGTGGATCGAGCAGTATTTGTTAATTGAACAATACACAATATGGTATTTACACTTAAATTCATGTTTGGCTGTATACACAACAAAGTGTTCACACTTGTTTTTTTTCTTTTTTGATTGAACAATGTGCCGTAAAAGGCGTTTACACTTGACATTGTTTAAAATAATATATTCGTTCTGGAAAAGATATCAATAATAGAATTAAGGACATACTGATCATACATACAAATTAGTCGATTAATCTCCATGATTGTATAATTTAATTTAATTTCTGCAGGGAAGCTAGACAGTAATTTGTACATATATTTTATAAAATTCTAAACAAGAGGAGGAAAAGTGTCGTATATAATACAAATTGATGAACAACCTGGAACCATGTTGTCATATTATTCACAATTATAGTAACAATAAATTCAAACTATTTCAGAGTACTATACCCAGTGATTTTACAGACAAATATTAATTGAAAATAAAGAACAACATCCCGAAACATGACAACGAAAGCGTGTTTCACCTGAATACTATTGTATAGGAATTGGCTGTGGTGTCTGATCACGACAAGCCCATTCTACTTGTGTCTGATCCAGAAATCGTTCAGTTATTGGAGTAATAAAATAGCTATCTTCCGCAACTGGTTTTATCGAGTAGAATCACCCACTCCATTCTTGTTCAACATTATGTACGTATAATTTTGAAAATTATAATTAAAATAAAACAAACACAGTGACCGACAAATTTTATCGTAGAAATTGCATGTTCTTGTACACAAGTAGTGAAACCGTCGACTAAAATTAAGAAAAACCCTTCCCAATACGATGCAAGGAGGTGCTACACTTACGTGTCGCTCTAAAGTCCCGCGGGCAAATGTACTGGTTGAAAGTCTAACAGACAGTTCATTCTCGTCCAGGGAGCGAGAAAGAGAGAGAGAGAGAGAGAGAGAGAGAGAGAGAGCTCTCTCCTAAGTCCCCGCCTCAATTATAGAGTACAATCAAAATTGTCAAACGGAGCTGTTCCCGAACAATGTGTCTTTTCGAGGAATTTCGGAAATTGAAGTCACCCGGGCTCAGTCGGATGATCTCCACAGAGGCGTGCGACGTTCGTGGAAAGGCGGTAACGGCGGGAGAAGAGACGACAGCGTTGGATTATCGTCGGCAGCCCGGGGGAAAAAGAAATGGGAAGCCATTTCCGTCGTGTCCTTATTTAGAGGAAGGGACACGTCCGGGGTAAGCAAGGAAACGAAAGCCGAAGAAGAGAGGCAGTGTTTCGCGGGTAAGTTATTGCCTGGGCCCGCGGTGCATATAAATCCACGCTTTAGCGTATTGTTTTCCAGATCAGGAGAAAATATATGTGCGTGGCTGGGTGTGTGCGTATCTCTCCCCACCCCACCCCCCTTCTCTCTCTCTCTCTTTCTCCCTCTCTTTATCTTTCTTTCGTTGCACAGGCTTGTAAGATCGCGTTTACCCTGCTGTCGGGGACGAAGACTCTCGAGGAGGAAGGTCGCGCCTTTATGCCGCGCTCACTTTGTGCTGTCTGGCCGCGAAACGGGGAAGCGAGGAATCGCCGGAATGAGATTCTTGGATACGAAACCGGTGTCGGATAGTTAAGCGAAAAGTTAAGCGGCATCGCGGAATGCGCGCGCGAGCTACGAGATGTCGAAGATATCGCCGAACAAAGTGATGTCCCCCTCCCCTCTCAGCCAGCTCTGACGTTGCATGGGGTTGCCGCGGTGTCGTCGACACTGCTACTCGCAGGGTGTTCTCCTGCACCGAACAGTTTACGGGGTGAATATTTTTTTAACGAAATTGGACCAAGGGCGAATATCGTGGATATCTATAATGAATATTTTGTTGCACATTACCCCTTTTTGTGAACTATTAACGACTAAAAGTGAGCGACGGTAACGCAGACAGAAGCTGTTATTCCTCTTATTAAACCATCTTGTAGAATTATACCTTAGAATCATTTTTAGAATATTGTGGAAAATTCTGTTTTTAATTTTAATGAACCTTTGCAGATTTATATCGTAGGTACATTATCGTAGATACTGTAGATACTGTATGCCAATTTTGTCTCTTGGTTAAGGGATATAACCACCCTCCAGAACTGGGGAATTATTGAAGCTAACTAATGGATTTTAAAATTAAAATGTAAATAATTTTTAGCGAGACGCAGAAATTTAAAAAAGAAATCAGGATATACCGACCCTTTGTAATGAAGGGTGGTCCTTTTAACCTTTGATTATGCATATTCCCCATATTTAGCCGCTTTGAAAATCCGCGAAGTTGTATCTAAATTGTAAGGACATGTTTGTTGTAAGGAACATAGACTTTTGTAAATTTTGAAAATTTATGGTGAATGCATGAATCTCTGTTAGTTCACCTTCGAACCATTTAGACGAAACAAGGGAGAAAAAAAGGATTTAGAAAAATTAATTTTTGAAGAACAACAAGGTAATGAATAGTTATGATTTTTCAAGGTTACTATTTATGAATATTGTAGATTATTAATACAGACTCCGGTGTATGGTTTCAACGAATCGTTGAGAACAGTGATGAAACCTACGAGCAACACGCTCCCCGGGACACAGAGATAATGAACACTCTGTTTTAATAAAACCAGAGGGTTACAAGGGGATATAGCATGAGTTATTGTGGCTCCGATGGTGCGCAAGTATACCGAACGGGTTGCTCGACAAGCTCGAATACTCGAGCAATATTGACATTGTGGCGGGTGCCGTTAAACAACTCGTCAAATGTTATTGGAACTTCAAAGCGACGTAGGCTCGGCTATGACGTATCCCCATAACGTTTTGTTTACGACAGTTACGACTAAACATAATACATATGCCAACATATACGTGCTTAAAGCAGTGTTCATTTTATTAAAGCTGCACGTTATGGGCTTTTGAAAACAATTGAATAAACTTCGTGTTGTAAAATATCGTTCAAGTGCCCATTTAGAATGCTACAGAGCCTCCAATGCGGCAAATGAACTTTAAATGTTAATTCCATTGCTGTTGACACTAGGTTTACGAAAAATTACTATTCTACGTTATTTTGTAAACAAATATTTTTAACTATTCCTCTTTATAATATCGATAATTGTAATTAAAAGTATTAGAATATCAGACATTTGAGAGGTCCCGTAAACCTAGTGTTAAAACAAACTTTACATTGCTTATAAAATTCTCCTATGAACCCATCTATAGAAAGAAAAAAGATATACCAAAATTGTGTTAAAAATCGGTGAAATCATGCGAATTAAGGACGTTAGAGTGATCGCAGAGGCGCGATAAGGTGGATCGGGATAAAATTCGCTCGCGGAGGCTCGGTTGTCGGGTAAAGAAGGAATTGCGCCGGTTTTATCGAGTATCGGCGCAGCGGATCGGAGCGGATCGGAGCGGGTAATCCATACACGTCGAGAGCCGAGAGCGAGTAGGCCGCGGAATTTCACAATTGTTTCACTGGGCCGATCGAATCGGTTGAACGGATCGGCGTGGCTCGTGACTTTCCGCGAGATATCGGCTCTCCGCGCACCGCGCACCGCGCTGCGCTCTGACACGAATATATCCGTGGCGATTTCTTTTCGCACCTGACTGCTGCGGTCTCGCGAGATCGGTAAATCACGCCTCGCCGCGACACACGTGGGCAATTAACCGTGTATCCACGGACGATTAGGTGCGTCGTGGATTACAAGCGCCCCCGGTAACGATCCGAGAACCGTGAACCGGCCGAATCGAGGGGCCCTCGCCTGCGAATCGCGTGGGCGTGCAAACGAGAAGCCGAGAGAGACCAGAGGAAGAAACCTGTCGAAGTCTGACATTTATCACCCGAGTTATCAGCGGAGATTAAATCCACCGCTCCTCTTTAGCATTCCCGGCGTCTATCGATGTTTCCTTAACGATACACGATATACATACATATTTCATTCGGTCCGCCTTTTTCGAGCGCGGGCTTGAATCGATGATCGTCTCTCTCTCTTTCTCTCTCTCTCTCTCTTTCTCTCCTGCATATTCAATACGCCGCATTTTCGTTTGCCGACCCGTGCATTACCGATTCCGCTTCTTCGATCATTCAACGGATCATCGGCGTCTTGAAGAAAGTTCACGGTATTTTTGGCAGGTGGCTAATATAGTTGTAGCGCTGCCATTGAACTGCGTTCGCTGAAACTTGCAAGGCTCTTTTATTTATTTATTGTATACAAAAATGAGAAATTGTGAAATGTAACTGTACGCCTATTTACTATACCGAACAGCTGAAAACAGTTTGCTATATTCCGCAATGTATCATGGGCTCGCTAGTCAATTTACATCGTTATCTCCGAACTTCAGTCGAACCTGATCTCCTAAATCACACAGCAAGTTCAGCGTTCGAAAAACCGTCCCCTTTGGTCACGCTACTGAATACATATAGCCTCTTAAACGAACATCAATTAGTCCCATTGGTCTGTATCGGGTAGCAGATAAAGCAAACGACAAATTTCAGTGCATTAAAAGACACATGTTCCGGGAGCATAAAATTCATGAAACTTCGTCTGGCCTGTACGCACGGATATCGTCGATTAGCGTTGGTAAGCGTTTCCTGAATGAGCAACGACGCCGAGAGGACCTCCGATTATCGGTCTTAAAATTACGATCTGTGTGCACTGCATGTCTCTCTCTCTCTCTCTCTCTCTCTCTCTCTCTCCCTCGTCTCGCTCTCGCTCTCGCGTGTGCTCGTCGATAATCGGTATCCTCGATACGCGGTTTCCGTGGCACTTGCGAGATCGGTATCGCTCTACGACCCATTACCTGGATAGACGTACTTTCACTCGGGTGCGATACTGATCGCTCGCCGACTAATTAAATATGGTACAATAGAACCGCGGAAGGGCACGCAGTGCGTTAAGCAAACCGGACAAAAGTCGTATCTTGCATTTTTACGAGCTGCGCGGACATGCAATCCGTCCCACGCAATCTGTTCGCTGTAAATACCTTCGGCATTCGAAATGGCAAAAATGGCACCAATGAAAAACTGTTCTATTCGACGCTGGAATTACCGAAGGATTTCGAATGTCTCCAATTTTTCCTCTACAGTTATTTAAATTATATCAAGGTACACCAGACTAGAAAAACATAAGGCAGTATTTCATCGGCGGACGAGCGTCGACGTTTTTTAGCTTTCGTCGATTGTTCGTCGATTGATTACCGCGTGGCAGCGCGTAATTAGTAATTCTGTGACGAAGGAATAATTCCGTCCGGGGCCCGGGCCGATCCTGGACACAGTGCGGGCCCCGCCCCGGAATTTCGGGGCGCCGGTTTCTGCACGGCGAATTTATAGAGCGATCAGCCGTAATTTGGCTTCGAGGCACCTCGTAATGCGGCTTTAATTACGCCGGGATCAGGGCCCGATCGGCCGAAGATATACCGGCTCGCCGCAAAAATGATAATACTCGCAGCGTCTAATTATATGCGAGCCAGCAGCCTGCTTGTCCGGACTTTCGTGGAAAAAGGCAGGTGATTTGTTGACGCGGCGCAAATGAGCCGCGGCCGGTTACCGGTGCGTGCGTGCGTGCATGCGTGCGTGCGTGATCGGTTGCTTGCGTACCTTGCGTACACAAGTGCGTCATGGTGTACCTGCGAGCTAGTCCAGAATAGAAAGTATCGAAACCGCGAATCGTTTTATTCACGCGGGAATTAGGAACAAACCGATCGAACCGATCGCCACCACCACGACGTTTTCTTTCGTTCTTGTATTATACCGAACATGTTCATACTTTCCAATTGCCAGGTGATTAATTGGCCGACTCTTATGAGTTTTTAGTTTGTCTCTGGAATTGTTCCGATTGATCCTTTTCTACCACTGTTGGTAAAACTAGATGATTTATTTGAACTTGATTATCTGTGGAATCTTACTCTTGAGTAGTAATATTGAAACCAGGAAACAAGTATTTAACTACGTCTTTGTACTTCGAATTTCTATTAAAATTTGTTTACCAATTCTGCCCGTGTTCGTTTTATAAAAATTAAAATTTCGTGATCTACATATAGAATTTCTTACTGGAGGTATGTACACTGATATCTCTGTATATGTCGCCAGGGCCTGGATGATAAACGTCGCGGAATTATCCCCACTACCGCGGGGTATACCCCTTGAGGGCCATGAAGCTCGGACCCCAAGGAGCGTAAACATAACTCGGCTCGTGTATGTCAGAATTCACTATACTTGTTACTTTAATATTTGTTTGTATTTTCCAGTTGCGTGTAAATTTTAAATACTTCTCAAAACTTCTTCGTCACTTTTTACGGAAATATGCGTATATATGTGCTGTACAAAATTACACAAGATTCACTGGTCCCTACCTGCCCGTTAATTGTCAATCATTTTTTAAATGACAGCGACGACTTATTAGGAATAAATATATCTTCCATATTTGGTCTTCGAGTAATCCAAAAGAGAACAGACTCGGAAATTCTTTCAGATCCTGTACTTTTATTAACTGTTTGCAGAAGAACAACTTCGCGATGTACACTGCATAATGCTGTTGACGGCACATCAACTTTAGACACTTATATCTCGATAATAGTTTATGCAAAAACCAAGGTATTCAACTGTCTTTAAAACGTTTCGATGTCACCTTCAAGAATACGTAATCAAAACTACAGTCTTCCACTGAAAGTTTCAATTGTAATCTCTACAGTACTTCTCAAGGTTAATGCAATGTCAAAGAAATATAGTATACCCTCTTCTATACCCTAAAACCGTCTTTTGGGATATTTTTTCACATCACCTGTAATTTCCATGTGACGCAATTTGATGTCGCCTTCAAGAATATGTAATCAATAGGCTGCGGACCTCCATGCATTTATAACAAAATTGAGAATAAAATTTGAAATTACAGGAAAATTTTAAAAATCCCAAATGTCAATATATCAGCTATTGTATATCACTATTTATCATCTATTAAAATCGGCAAGCGAAGAATTAACATTCCACTAGGTTTCTATTTCTTGTAATCGATGCAGACAATTTTTATTTTGCATAAAAATCCGAAGGCTGGTAATAAAAAATATAGGGTTCCACTGAAAATTCCAATTATAATCTCTTCAGAGGTTTTCAAGATTACCGCAATGTCAAAGACGTACAATAATCGTATACTCTCTTCTATATTCTACAACTGTTCTCATGAAATATTTTTTCCTATCACCGATAATTTCCAAGTGACGGGATTTCGTCTAAAAAACAGGCTTCTCGAAACGAAAGCGAACGAGGCCGATGTGCGGCTTCGTGTTTGCATACTTGTTCGAAACGTGTCCCGGTCGAATCGTAGTTCTCTCGCAGGCTCGTTTCCAAGCGATTCGCGCGTAGTTCCGTGCACACGGAACAGGTGCGTGCGCCGCGCGTAGATACGCGCGTACGTACGGTACGCGTACCCGACGCGAATGGCAGGTGGTAATCAATCGGGAGATTTACAGGACGCCGCGTAGAATTGCGCGAACTTTTCTAATTAGAATCGCGGGGACGCGATGTATGGTGGGGAATTGCCGCTTGTTGCGTCGCTCCGTCGCGGAACCCGGCAATTACCCCGTGCACCGACTGTAATTATTACCAGTGACAATTTGTGCGTCTGTGTATTTAGGCGGACCATGACTGGAGGTCTGTGTGGCCTATCATTCGAATTCCTTCGCGAACGGATAATTCAGGAATCGAGAGACGCTTCGGGATTATTTCTGATGCTGGAAGATCAACAATTTAATACACGTACAACGGGGGACCAACTAAATCGTTCTTTTGTTTTCTTCTTCTTCTTGAAGACTACGGATTTTACGCATCTATGACGAAAATGGGTGGGCAAAATTTAAGGTAGTGGATATATTAAAAATATTTAAGGACATCGGTGTACTGGTTTTAGCTTAAAAAAATAATTAAAAGAAGAAAGAAATTTTTATTTTGCTCCTGTGACTTGCAATAAATGCAAATACAGATCCGCAGCCCAGTCACTAGCGACGGGATTCAGTAGGGAAAATCTAAACAATTAGATTTTGTTAAAAAGGTTTGGATTAGATATTTGATCGTGTTGTCGCATGTTTTGCAATTAAATTAAAATAAAAGTTATAAAGCGTCAGACTAATTGTTTTAGAATGAGAATACTAGGAGAATAAATTTTGCTAGATTCGATCAACAAAATCTTGTAGCACCCAGTACGTTCACCCACAGCACACGTTTACCCGACGGAATAAATAACCGTAATTATTCCTGAACCGTCTACCTTTCGTTAAAAATCCGGCAAGAAACGCTATCACAATAATCTCGCGAACCAAACGATCAGCGCGTAAACCGCTGGTAGAACAAGCCAACGGGGTTTATCAGTAGAAAGCCAGAACACCCCGTAACACACTTTATCTTCTTAGTTGGTGAGCCGGCGAAAAAATTGTTAAGTGAACCTGTCGCTCAGTAAATAACGAGTTCTCCGCTGGTCGGGGCGAGATTAGCGGGGACGAGGCGACGGTTAAACGAAAATCTAACCGAAACCACCTGCATCAAATAAAACCGAACGAAATCCCGGAGAACCGTGAAGAAAAAGATCGTGTCCCGGTTTCCCTGTTTCTTGTCTGTTCTGCGGAGTGATTCCCGGCATAAATAAGACGGAGTCGAATTTCGGTCTTTTATTTGCCGGGGAAAGTCGTATAAGGTTGTGCCGAGATAAACCTGTCCGTGTCGCGACGTCGGCAAATCGGTAGCCAGCACGGTTATCCGGCTACACGAAGGCACCCTGTGCGTCCGGGATTGTCCCGATATCTCGAGACCGGCCCACGTGCGACACTCGGGAACTGCGGGAGCGTGTTACGCGCTCGAAACGACCGCTCGCGACCGCTCGCGGACGACCACCGTCGGATATCTTGAACGGCCCACGTGAAAACCGGGATACCCGCCATTTACGTGGACCTATTTCGGAGCTTCGTGAAACGCCGTTTCTTCAATTGGGAAAACAGATTGCTGGATTGTTAGAAATAAAAATCAATTTAGATAATCAGGTATTTTAGCAAAATGAAGTATTTTAGCCAAATAACACTACCTAAAATTTGAAATTACCTAAAACAAAAGTAAAAATAAACATCTTTATTTTAGGTAATTTTCAATTTTAGGTAATTTTTATTTCCCTAAAATAAGAATTACTTGAAATATCTAATTATCTAAATTATCTGTCTTCTCTTTCTACAAAATAAAAATTGTCATTCGCAGGATATAGGAGTTATTTGGCAAAATAAATTATTTTAGCAAAACAAAAATTGCCTAAAATTTTAAATGACCTAAAATAAAAATAAGCATTACCTAAAATAGAGAATCCTTATTTTATTTAATTATCTAAATTATCTGTCTTATCTTTCCGCAAAATAGGAATCGTCACTCGCAGAAAATGGAAATTGAATAAAAATATATTTTCTGGGAACCTCGACAGCACTTCCGTCTAGAGAAAATATTTTTTACATCTTGCTCTAGTTCCATCACCGCCTTATAAAAATTATAACAAAAGAAACATTTCCTCTTACTCGACTACTGCGCTTAACAAGAACTATAGAAAACCTCTCGGTCTAACCACGATCCCATAAAATTGTAAACTGACAGTGGCACAAGACAATCCAATCGTTCTAAGCGAGCACGTCTCCGGCAAACAACAGAACAAGCATATTCCACCGCACAGAACTTACTCCCGCAGTAGTATAGTCCCCGTCCGCGCTTTAATCAGACAACCATCGGAAGCCCGAGCAACAGAATTCTGTCGTCGTTCCCATGGTTCTAGCGAACGACTGGAACCGAATCGTAAACCAGCTTGAGGGGGGTAACGAGGGGTGCGGGGAAACCGAGGAGGCTTGTTTCTTCGATTGTTTCTTCGACCGCAAGAAGAAACGAGCCCGCGGCCGATCGCGGAGAGATCGAAGCGGGTAAAAAGCTTGCTCGGTTCTCTGTTAGCGGAGACGATCCTGGCGAGGCGTCGGGTATTGCACGCTGTCTCGTTTTTATCGTTTGCGCCGGGCAGAGAGTAGCAGAGAAAGAAAGAAAGAAAAATAGAGAGAGAGAGAAAGAGTGGCTCGTCAGCGAGCCACGTCATGTAAATCCAGCCGAGTTAAAACCGACTGCGAACTGAAACGAGCCGGCAAAAACAGCCATAACAATATCTGCATAAGGCATATACGCGGCGACCGGGACTAGTTAGCGAGGCGTTTCATTAGGCAGATAAGGCAATCAAGCAGCCTCGCCGTTTCGTTCGCTGAATTGTGCGCCGCAGAGACTCGCCAACACAACCATACCGATCCCGAACACACCGACGAGCTAACTCGTCCGTGTTTATTTCAGCCTCGACTTATGCTCGCCTCGGTGCCCGCCGCGGCTACCCTAATAAGCTCGCGGCCGAGTCGCCGGTGCGTCAGTTTATGGAATCCGTGGAATCCGTCGTCGTCTTCGTGGTAGTCTTCGTCTCCGTCTCTGTCGTCGTCGTCGTCTTCGTGTCTTCGTCGAGAACAACCGCCTTCAACGAATGACATCGCTGAACTATGGTCGAAGAGGATACGACTAATCGCGTTAGAGGCGTTGCCTTTTACGGAGTAAACGACGCGATTCGTTCGCCAGCTACGAGGAACAGTCATGAAGAAAGTATTTTCTAATGACCGTTTTATTCTCATACTTCTCCGGTTGTTTCTGTTTCGATAAAATGCTTCCAAATGAATTTAATTCGTTAGCTACCGCAGCGAGTCTGACGCACACAATTTTATAGTTTATGCGAAACCGGTCACATGAATTTCACGGACGTGGTTGCTCAACCAGCGGGCGGGGAATCATTTTTATAACGTTTTATTTAGCGATGCTTAAATATTTAAAAATGGCCTCTTCGACACAAAAATGTGTTTTCCACAACGGTACCCTGCTTTAGTGGGGATAACTCCACGACCTTTATCGTCTAGGACTTTGCGACACATACAGAGAAAACACTGTTTTAATACGTTTATCGTCCAAGCCTCGGCGACATATATATAGAGAAGTTACTGTACACTTTATCCAAACTGAAATCCACGTTCCTCATTTAGCTAAAATTTGCAAGTTTATTGAAAATTGTATACGTTTCGATGAAAAACGCTGTAGAACGCCTCGAAGAATCGCAGGCAGATCGCAACGAGGGCGATCGATGCGCAACAGAGTCCGATTAACAATCAACGTTCTCTCGAACGATATAACATTCTGTCTAACAAGTACGAACGCTGTTCGCAGAAGTTTACTGCCGCGATTCAACGAGCGCACGCGTGTCTAATAACGTCTTCAAGCGCGGTAACGTACGCGGTGCCATTCAGTCGGCCCGCAGTCAGAGCCGTAGGCCTGAGACCACGGTCGAGCGAGCCCGCGAATATAAATCATGCTCGGCCTGAGAGTCGGCTTCTGTAATTTCCTGCGATTTCCACGCGATCGTTCAGTCGTTCCTGATTTAATGGAGGCGTCGCGTCGCGTCGCGTCGCGGCACACAGTCCCAAATCAGGGACCATCATTAATTTGCCCGGTCAGAATCGACGGAACTACCATTCTCGAAAGTCTCGAAAAAGTGCCATTATCCGAGTCCACTGTTTGTTAATCATGTTGATGATCTTGGTTCGGCTCGAAGTAAGACGTAAAATCAGAGTATACAGACTTACATGTATACAAGTATAGTATTCTTCAGTTTCACGTGTCACTTCAGGATGATCCATGAGGAGCAAGTGCTATTTTTAACTGCTGCCATTTGACTAGAACTATCAAGCACTAAATGCAACTGGCATACACTGCCTCATAATGAAAACAAAATTACATTTGTTTAGATTTCGTATCGGTTTGTGGACACATATCGAGAACTCACAGTACTTTCGTGAAGCAAGTTTGTCAGTACATATTTTATTTTGCACGAAAGGAATAGCACTCTCCGATACAATTAGAAAACATTTGTTAGCAAAAAAATACTGACGAATTTGACTCTCGGAAGTAACTCGCGACAGTTCTACTCTCAAATGGACACGCACCTTTATGCTGGGCAGATTCAGTGTTGAGACAGAACATACACTACCGGCCATAAGTGTTTACCCACCTTCAAATTTCGTTACTATTCAAATAATAGGTATTTTATTGTTATGAAAATGTCCGTAGCATTAAATCCTAATTATAAAGCTAATAAAAAACATCCAAAATATTCTGTACATACACAATCAGGTACTGTAAATGAGTTTACAGCTTTTTATGAAAAACAACAATTTTGAAGTTCAGGTAAAGAAACCCATTTTTCTGAAATTTTGTATAACGGTCAGTAGGGAATATGAACGCAGGTAATACAGGTATCTTAGTCTTCTCAAATTTCATACTGCATTTCATACTGCATTAAGCTTTCATACAGTAAACAGTTGATTTTCACGTACCTAAAGAATTTTGCGAAAATTTCAAATAATGTCAGGGAGAAAAGAATTATCGATTGAAACGCGCGCTCTAATAGTGTCCCATCATAGCATCGGAAAAAGTAACAGAGAAATAGCAAAGTTATTGAAGCTGAACCGTAGAACCGTGGACTACAATGTTAAAAAATATGTGGGTGGGTAAACACTTATGGCCGGTAGTGTACCTCGCGTGTTTCGTTTTTTCAAAATACTAGGTACGGTCCGCAATGAATCCAGCCGATTCCAGGGACAGCTTATGCCAACAACAACCGCCGTTTACCGTCGCGCTTGAAAAAGTGGTCCGGCGTTAGGCTAATGCACGAATTATTCTCGCGGCGGACGTACCAATTACAGGTTAACCTTTCGTCACCGGTGTACGGTACTCTCGCGGATCGAAAATACTGTCGGTGCCGTGCCAGGTGATAGGTCAAAGGCTATTCCGGCGTTTAGCTCGACGGACTATCTGCAGCGAGCGATCCCTCGATCTTCGCCGAGCCTCGTTCCTCTTTCAGCCTGTCAGCTGATAGATACTTAACGAGCCGTCGTTTCTGCCCCACGCCCCCAGCCCCGCGTCCCGAACTCATTTTCTCGTTTGTTCACGGTCGTGGACCTTCTCCCGGTAATCGGCCATTAATTATCGAGCACTTGTCTCGCCGGGATATCGGGTCCAGGCGTCGCGATGCAGCCGCACAGACGCCCACCGACGCTCACCATCGATCCGAAACAGCAATTCTTCGAGTTCGCAACAGTATTGATCTACTTGATGGATGGAGACGGATGCCTCGCGATTGTGGGTAAACCGTACCCGTGCCTTCTGCAATTTGCGCGATTAATTTCTGTCCGAGAATGCCACTGTTTGTTTGATCTACACGACTTTTAATGCACAAAACCCTACTCATAAAAATATAACACAATATTTGTAGGATTCTTGAGGAGACGGGGAATTAAATAACGCCTTCTGACTAATAATAAGAGGTATATTTCAAAATGATCCTACGCTAACACGCTCGCTGCTCATTCGCTCGCCAACTCCCACTATCTGATCCACTCTTCCGAACTTCCACGCATCTTATACTCTTTCGACCCCTTGCATTCGTCTCGCTTGCACTCTGTTTCTCGCTTACACTCTGTTTCTCGCATCCATGGCTTACATTCATAAAAACATATATACTTTCCTATCGCTCTGGTCTAAACACTTTTCGTTCGCACCTCAGTCACTCGAGTGTCCCAAACATCCTGGCGCCGGACCGTCGCAACATGATCCGGTCGCCCGCACGCACGCACAACGAACCATTCATCCTACACTCGGCCGTCCTGACAAAAGATACCTGACCTCAGGTATCGGACCCTGTAACATTGTCAAGTTCATCCGCATCCGCTTCGCTCAAATCTTCATTATCGCACGCCCACCACTTCAAATGATCCGCCGCAGTTGAAGTCGTTAATGGACCCTCGTGGTCACCAATCTTCTCCACGACATAACGGTCGTTCCGCAATTCCTTAACTATTTTATAAGGCCCTAAAAATTTATTAGCAAGCTTCAAACCTGGGCCTTGCTGAGTCCGCTTTATTGCTACAATGTCGTTAACGGTATATTTTCTCGCTTTCTTCCTCCTCCTATTGTAGGTTCTACGATTTTCTGCTTGAATTTTTTGAATACTCGCTTTTGCCTGGGCGCGGATCTCATCTCGTCTATTTTGAAATTCAGCAAGCCACTCAGTCTCTAGTAATTGTCTGATTTCATGATTTTCACGCAACCGAGGGTGGGTGCCAAACAATATGCGAAAAGGAGACGCGCCCACGCTTCGACATAGAGTGGTGTTTAAACATTGTTGCGCTGAGTCTAAATATCGAAACCATTCTTCACGCTTTGGGTGTGACATTTTCGTAAGAACTGGTATCAAAATCCTATTTACGCGTTCTACTTGACCATTCGCTCGCGGGATGCCTGTTGTTATTAATTGGTGTTCAATCCCTTCGCTTGTGCAATAATGCCTGAATTCTGTAGACGTAAATGCCGATCCTCTATCTGAAACAATGCGACGCGGATTACCAAAAATTGCTGACTGTTTCGTTAATCGAGATATGACCTCACTTGCGCTCGCCGCTTTGGTTGCATATAGCCAAGTAAACTTTGAAAATCCGTCAATCACTACTAAAATGTGTTTATAATTCTTCTTTGTAGACGGAAGAGGCCCTAAATAATCTATGTGATAGGTATCTAACGGCAGTTCTCCTTTATCCACAGAATTCAAAAGTCCCTCCTGTTTCCCATGCTTTCTTTCCGCTAAAATACATGCTACACAATTATTAACTACCTTCTCGATTTTCGGCGCTGCATTAGGTATGTAGTAATCTCGCTGTAGTAATGCTAATGTCTTTGTTACTGAAAAATGTCCTCTCTCATGCGCTTGACGAATAATTTGCGTTACCATACTTTTCGGCACTACCAATAACAACTCGCTGTCCTTCTCTTTGAACAATAACCCTGAATTTACGCTGTAACCGTTGGCTTTTCCCCGTTCTACAAGTTCTACAATTCGCTTTATATCTAAATCTTCACATTGCGCTTTCCGTAATTTGGCTGTGAGAGTATTCTCAGAAACGGTAAATAAACATGACGACACTGGAGTACGACTCAATGCGTCAACGTGACGCATGCTGCTGCCTTTCCGATGCTCAATAGTATAATTAAATTCTTCTAGCAATAGTGCCCACCTAGCAACGCGGACGCAGAGATCTTTTTTGTTCATAGTCAATGTGAACGCTCTACAATCAGTTATTATTCTGAATGGTATCCCGAGCAAGTACACGCGAAATTTTTTGAGTGCTTTTACTACTGCTAATATCTCTAATTCATAGCTGCTATACTTTGATTCAGCCTCTGTCGTCTTGCCGCTAACATAGTATACGGGGTGCAATTTCCCATCACTACTATCACGCTGCATTAAAACTGCCCCAAAACCGAACATTGACGCGTCTGTATGTAATTCTGTCTCCACATTAGTCTTGTATAATTGTAACACCGGTTTATCGCTCATAATCGATTTCAATTGGTTAAACGCAATTAGCTCTTGATCACCCAAATTAAATTTAACGTTAGCCTTAAGTAAATTTGTAAGTGGTCTCGCGATTATAGAATAGTGAGGAATGAACTTCCTAAAGTATCCCGACAATCCCAAAAAGCTCTGCAATTGTTTCACGGATTTCGGCTCTGGAAAACGCATAACAGCGGCTGTTTTCTCTTCGGATGGACGCACAGTACCGCTTTCTAAAATATGTCCCAAAAATTCAACACGCGACTGTAAAAACCGACATTTTTTCCAGTTAATAATTAATCCTGCACCCGCGGCGGTGTCCAAAACTGTTTTTAATCTGACTAACCCTGACTTTGAATCTACGGACGGCACGATTAGATCATCCATATATGCAAGCATTATATTTTGCGATATTAGTTGCCTAAACACATTGTTAATAAATTTTTGGAAAACCGCTGGTGAATTCGCTAATCCAAACGGCACGCGACAGAACTCGTACTGGCCGTCAGGTGTTATAAACGCTGTATATTTGCGACTGGATTCATCGACTTCTACATGAAAGAAACCGTTTTTGAGATCTAATGTACTAAACAATTTTGAACCTTGTAGCATATCTAGTTGATCCTCTATAAGAGGTAGAGGGTAGCGGTCCCTGATCGTTTTCTTATTTAATTGTCTATAATCGACACACAGCCGCTTTGAACCATCCTTCTTTTTAACTAATACTATGGGACTCGCAAAATCTGACAGGGACGGTCGTATAATATTTTCATCTAACCACGAGTGAACTTGTCTGTTAACTTCTTCTCTGTCAACCGGCGGTAATCGTCTTGCACGCTGATAAATCGGTTCCTCATCCTGAAGAATAATTTTCATGGACGATCGAGTTTCTGGATTTCTACGCGGTTGATAGTTGCTTATCATTTTTTCTACTTCGCGGCGATCTTCGCGATCTACAATGTACGAGGTATCTACTTCCGAGGAATCACACGCGACAATATTGAAAACCTCCGGGACGCTTTCTGCTGTCGGAACATCTTTATCCATCTTAGATATAGAAACGTGATTATTCCGAATTGAAACATTTACATTCCGCAAGAAGTCAGCGCCTATAATTAATGCAGGTTGCATAAGCCGGTCGGCAACTACGTGGACTGTTATCGGATACAATTCCTTATCAACAATAATTTCAGCGCTAAAAACACCCCATGTCTCGTTGTTGTTCGAACCTACTCCACGAAATCGTAAACCCGTTCGCTGTAGTCGCGGCGCGCCTAATTCTGCATGTACCGACGCACGCATTAAACATATATCACTTCCCGTATCAATTATAGCTGTTACTCTGTGACCATTTATTACCGTTTCTTTCTCGTACTTCGCCGACTGGTTCACGTTGTAACTGCTGCGGGTTGGCGGTAGTTTTGTCGGACAATGGGCTGAAATATGACCGTACCCTCGGCACTCGAAACACTTGACGCCTTTTTCCCTGGTCGGACAATCCAGAAGCTGGTGCCCCATTAGCCCGCAACTTGGGCATCTTCGTCCCGATGCACCTGGCTGCAGATGTCCCTGTGGCTGGTACCTCCTGCTGCTTTCTTCCTTGACCTGGGGTCCTCTGCCGCTTCCCTCCTTTACCGGATCTTTTACAGCACTTTTGTTTACAGCACCTCTGCTGCTGTAGCTCGCTCCTCTCAACGTCACTTTCTCGAACGCTTCCATCAACGCTGCTGGCGACGAAAATCTTTGAATATACGCCTGATTCCGTAGCGTTGCATCAGGAATTCCTTCGATGATGAGGTCGACTATCTCATCTTCGTCGACGGGCACATTATTTCCCAATATCACCTTATGGTGGAGGTACTCGCTGAAAGATTCGTTTGTTTGCCACACGCGCTCTTCACATTTTCTTCGCCTGATGGTTTTGTTGACCCGTCGATAGAACATCTCACGCATCTTGTCCATCAAATCGGCTGAACTCATTTCTATAAATTCGGGCTTAGAATAAAACCATTCCAAGGCTTTTCCGCGCAATCTGCTACCTATCAGCACCTTGCACATCTCGTCGGACAAGCCGTATGTAAGTGTCAGCAGATTCACCTGTTTTTCCCATCGCTCAAACTTCTCACCGTCGCCGTCGAAAAATGGAAGGAGGTCCGCAATCCTGGTAATGCTTATATTACCTACGGGGTTTCGGCTAACCGCTGGGGTAGATGGAGAAATCAGGGGATATTGCGTAGCGTTTAATGTTTGTTGCTGTAGTTGTCGTCGCATCTCTTCCAGTTCCGCCATCAACTGGGATTCTCTCGCTGTCATCGCTGGTTCGACCTGGTTGTTACTGGTTCCGTTTTCGGAAGTACCTAAATTATTTGCCGCGGCCATTATCCTGGCTATCAGTTCCACTTTCGATCCGTTGGTGCGCAGATTTAACTTTCGAAGTTGTTCTTTCAACTGAGTCACTTTCAATTTGCTGAGATTCACTTCACTCATCAGCGCGCACGATCTTTGCAATGTCTCACTTATTGTCAGTGTTCTAACTGTCACTTATGCAGTCGCTGTGTATTAACGCTGATTTCACTAGCTCCTTCAATCCCGGCTGAGCCCCCAAATTGTAGGATTCTTGAGGAGACGGGGAATTAAATAACGCCTTCTGACTAATAATAAGAGGTATATTTCAAAATGATCCTACGCTAACACGCTCGCTGCTCATTCGCTCGCCAACTCCCACTATCTGATCCACTCTTCCGAACTTCCACGCATCTTATACTCTTTCGACCCCTTGCATTCGTCTCGCTTGCACTCTGTTTCTCGCTTACACTCTGTTTCTCGCATCCATGGCTTACATTCATAAAAACATATATACTTTCCTATCGCTCTGGTCTAAACACTTTTCGTTCGCACCTCAGTCACTCGAGTGTCCCAAACATCCTGGCGCCGGACCGTCGCAACATGATCCGGTCGCCCGCACGCACGCACAACGAACCATTCATCCTACATATTATATAAATTGATAGAGCCTTCTCAATTTTATGAGGAAAAACTTTTCACTCACGTTTACCTTTAATGCTTAAAATCTAATTAATGCTCGAACTACCGAATAATAAATACAACTGATGTATATTGCTTTGTAATAATTGCAAGACTATATCTACTCAAGCCTAGTACAGTGATTTCTCTATATATGTTGCCAAAGCAATTCATCGATGATAAATGTCGCGGAACTATCCCCACTACTGTATGATACACGACACTGCCAGGACCCGCGTTGTTGACATATATCGAGAACTCACTGCTTCAATGAAAAAGTTCATTCAAAAATTTCTATAGTTTCTACATTTTTGTAATTTCAGTAATTGTGACAGAGAAAAAATTAGGAACCAGTTATTTCGACTGGTTCGATGATTCTCGCGTTAAAAGCAGCCTCGTCATTTTTACAAGAATATTTTTCTCACGTTTAGTGCTCGGTAACCGTAGTAAATTTGAATATTTGTATAAAATATTTGAGTATTAATATTACTCAAATATTTGAGTAATATTGAATATTTGTGTACTTGGTAAACTCATAATTGCACAAAATTTGAATGAACACTGCCTCGTCACTTTTACTGGAAAGAACATTTGAGTGACATTTAGACCGTTAATGCATAAAATTGTAGTAATCGCAGCAGAATCCCGTGAATAAAAATTTGCAATAAAAGCATCTCCGCGTAACCCGATGAGAACGACCTCGGCAAGTACCCGAAGGGTGGAAACAATGTGTACACGAGGACAAAAGTTCCGGACGAAAAGAGATACTGCTGGCGAATCCTTGATAGGAGAGTGCGTGTACGTACGGCTTCGCACGCGTATACCTGCGTCGAAGAAGGCTCACAGGTAACACAGGGCCCCGGCCGAGTCGATGAGCTGTAAGAGGAGCTTGCTTCTGTTCGGAGGCAACTGGTGTGCTCTTAACATAAACGCGCTGCATCATTACGGGACGGTGCGCCCGCGGCGCTCTTTGTGCCGGGCGTAATTTCATTGCTATCGGCGTGCATTCGCTCGGACAAGAGAGCGCCTCTCCTTTCGATCCGATACGCTACGGCCGGAAAATCTTTGCCCTCCTCGTTGACTCGGGATTAACTTCACCTTCGGACGGAACGCTGACTTCGAGGCTGCCTTCGACGATGGCTCTTCGTTTCGTTTCTTTTCTTCGTCTTTCGCTTTGCTTTGCTTCGCTTCGCTTCCCTTCGATTTCCTTTGCTTTGCGAGCTTAGCAATTATGGAAATTCGAATACGCTCGGATGTCTCCGGGCGAGGCTTTAAATGTGGTCCCATTGTGCTTTTTTTGGTACCGTGGTACCGTTCTCTGACAATTGCTTTCGTGGTCTCCATCAGACAATGGCTCGTTCCATGGGATTTTGTTTCGGTTTTGGAAGGCTTTTGTAATTTTTGTGATATTTAGCACACACTTCAACACTAGGTTTACGGAGCACTGAAAGTGAGTATTTTACATTACTTTTAAAAAATACGAGGAATGTTTCTATCCAAGTTTCTAGCCATTTTTTAAATGATATACAACTAAAGAAATAAATTTCTTAAGTAATTCCACGTAGATAGAAAACCCGCCATTTTGAGTCCCGTAAACCTAGTGTTAAATCAGAATAACTTTTTTATAAACGCACCAAATCAATTCCATTTTTGGACCAGGCTAGATGTGGATTAGTTTATTACATAGAAATTTTGGGGAAATTACGTTTACTCTAAATTACGAAAAATATAATTAAAGTTGTATTTTACAACTTTTCCTATCTGCTCTTTATTTTAAAACTTATTCTGATTTCAAGTGTGTACCATCAATTGTGTGACTGACTGTATCTGCTCTTATGATTCTTATTACATTCCACTCTATCTGAAATATTTTAGTACTATAAACGCATCAATAGTTAAAAATTCATTACCTTACAATTTTTTGGTCAACAGTCATTGCCATCGCGAAAGTGCTTTCTTCAGGGAACTGTAAAAATTTGTTCGTTTGTGAACAAATGATGAGTTGCAATGAATGCATTTTTGGAATTTTTACGTGAAACAACCGGATAATTTTATGTGAAATAGCTAGATACTTCATAAGAAATTTTCATTTTTCAATGAGCTTAAAATTCTTTTTGCATATATTAATTTCATGCCACAAGCGACGCCCCGGTTATTGCTTCGCCAAAGTTGCACTCATTAATATACATATACGTCCTCGAAAATTGGATTTCCTTGTCACTTCATTTTAAACTCATTAAAATCCGTAAGCAGAGTAAGGGAAAATATAATTTGCTGACTGAAAACTTTCTATCAATGAAGATAAACCAAAATCGCTCTTAATAATCATTCGTACACAAGTATCTTAATATTTTACAAATCAGAAACAGCCATAAATGCACGAAGGTGCACAGTCTCTTTGTGAGAAAGGAAATTAATTTCTCTTTGGTATTTGTTTTCTTAAATTTAAGCTATTCTAATCTCGCATAGAGATCCACAGAAATTAATCAGTCATTTGGATACTTCGTGCTTGTAGCGTTATTTCAATTTTATTTAGTCGAATGTCATCGCAACGACTGAAACTCCCGATACGCGAAGAGTGACTGTCTTGACTGACAGCATTCTTGTCCTGTTTGACATTTAATGAAGACACATATTACGTGGCTTTACGTGACTGATGCGGCCATTGAGCACAACGTCATCGAGACTTGTCGAGGGACGAGCATTGAGACATGATCATTGGTCATAAACAAAATAAAAATTTTCAACAATATTTCCAAATTCTACAAATATTTATTCCGTTCTGCGTCTATTGCTTAGCATAACCGCATAAAATTCTGGTAATCGGGCAGCATCTCCGCGACAAAGGATAACATTAGGTGTGCAAATGAATTCGCAGCCCGTTCCTTATAAGATTATTATTCATTCGCACACGGATGTTTCAGGCTCGAGTATGGGAGCGCGTTCTAATCGGCGCTGGACGTCGAAGATAATATAATCGCGCGTGTTTTGTGGCTCGATAAATTCCCGGATAAGAAACGTTTAAGACCTTCATCGTACCGGGGCATAGTAATTGCGTCTATCATTCCGATTGGTAGCAGCGTTCGAATTCCCGGGCGCAGACCAACGCGAGGGAACACGCGAACCCGAGATAAACGCAAGAAATCGGCCGGGTAAATTGAACCGGCGCGCCGCTTCTCTCCCTCTTCATCTTTCGAATGCAAAAGGGATCGCTAATTGGGTGGAAGATTTATTCTTCGGCGCGCTGCGATTTCAATTCTTCGGCCAACTAGAGCTGCCTCTCGTAAAAGCGTCTCTCGCTGGCATTCGCGGGAGAGGAGAACGGCCCTCGCGGACGCCGGACCGTTTCTACTATTGGCAGCATGCATATTGATGAGACTCACTTTCAGCGAAACTGATCTCCGCGGATTTTATTGGCGACATTCATAGACTACCCGCCTGGCAGCGCGGTGAAATCTACGAGCTTAACGATCCACTAAATTATCGAATGCATTCGCTCAACCTGCTTCCGTTCCCATTAAATCCGATGTCCGGATCTGTTAATACTTATCAACAATTCAGTGGCGTAACAAATTCGGGAGAATGAGATACTCGGAATTATTCTACTGTACCTGTTGTTTCACACTCCTCGCATTTTTCTTTCGACATACAGTGATTTCTGAATAAAAATGGCTGAAAATCTGAATACCTACAATTTTGTTATTTTTACAACGCAATAGTCGCTTTTAGTTCTCCGTAAACCTAGTGTTAAAATGATTATAGGAAGAGGAACAGAGCAAAAAATGCGACAAGTATAGTCACAGACTTAAGATCCATCGGATCAAGACGAAAACGAATCTTAACCCTTAGCACTCGAGTGGTGACTCTGAACCACCACTAGAAATTGTTATGGCATTATTTGAAAGAAATTACAAAAAATATTACAGAATATTTGCTACATTAGAAAATTTGTATTTAAAAGATTACTAAACATTTAAATATTATATGTGGAAATTGGATCAGTTCCGTATGAATAAATGAAACTATTTTAAGACGGAAGAAAAATTTAGTTTTAGAATGAAAATAGCGCCGAGTGCAAAGGGTTAAATTATACAACAGTTACCGACCGGCTGGCTCTGCAAAAGTCACGTGACAACCTTTGGCCGTTAATAAATCTGTCACGAGATTTCTAATGAGAGGAGAAAACAGAGCCAGAAGCGGTAGCAGCGGCGATACATCAAAAAGTTCGAATCGGTCCGCGAGCATGGTTTGTTTTCCCCGCGGTGCGGTACGAGTGCAAAGTAGAGACAAATCGCGAGGGTGGCGGCGGGCATTCGCGAGGGGTGGCGAACGGTGGAAAAAAGTCGGGGAAGTTCTTTTGATTAATAGCATATAGAGGAGAGCGAGCTGAGCATTCGGTTATTGAAATGGAGAGGGTAGTTGGCGGATGGGTGGCGGCGGTCGGGTGAGTGGGTGGTTGGTTGCTCGAGCGAGCAAGCTGGCAAGCGAAAGAGCAACAGAGAGGGGGAAGAAGCGACAGAGAAGAAGAGTGTGAGAGAGAGAGAGAGAAAGCAAGAGAGTGCGCGGCCCCTTGTGAAAGTTCCCTTTACCTTGATGACAAAGAACCGGGCGAACCGAACCTCACTCAATGGAACGGACGAATGGTTATGGAAACAGCATTTAATTTGCTTAGAAGGAGCCTCTTTGTCGACCGGCTGAGAGTGCTCCTCGTCATCTCTCTCTCCTCTCTCTCCTCTCTCTCTCTCTCTCTATCGCTTCTTCCAGCCGATCCCAAGCTCTGGGTCCCCTCCCGCACGCGGTCCTTTCCTCCTGCGTAGCCGGCCGGTGAAAAGAGCATTGTCCTTTATCTATCGATTCGATCGTATATTTTATTCAGATTGCGCGAGGCTCGCGCAAAACGGCGAATCTCTTTATGATTGGCCATCGCCGCCCATTGTGACGCGGCCGCGAGGGGTGACAGGCTCGCGTAAGCTCCGAGGACTCGAATCGACTCGAGCTAATTAACGAGGCACGCGAGCAAAACCAAGGAAAGCCCCTTGGGGTACCTTTTCGAGCCCGCGTCGTCGAAGGACTTCCACGAGAAGCAAGACCCGCGGGGCCAGGGGTGTCCTCTTCCTTTTTTTTTAACCTTCTCTCTATCTCTCTGTGTCTCTTCCCCCTCCCTCTCGTTCGTTCTTCGGTAGAACGGAGCCGACACCGAGCGGAAAAATCGAGCGTGCGCGCGTAGCGTCGCCTACATAGCTCGCTTCCACGCGAAGCCTCGAGGCTTGTCAAACGAATGAAAGATGGGACCACGATGAAAATTCCCGGTCGGCGTCCTTTCGTCCGAGAACGGGTCGAGTGTTAATTAATAAGATTGATCAACGAAGTTATCGACGTAAGAACAGGTTCGAGTATGGACGGGCCGGTAGGGTCGCTGCTCGAGGGGACCGGGGCCACGGTATGCCTCTTCTTCGACTCCTTCTTCGAGGTTCTTGCGACTCGCTACCACAGGCACCGGCACCGGAGGACACGGGCCCGATCCCGGCCCGTGGGACCAACCGGGCCCCGCGCTCTCGATCGGTCTCCTTTCTCGCGTAAACGGTGATCGACGACCGACATGCGCGTAATCGCTGTACACTTTTCCTACACTCGCGGTTTCTTTTCACCGACAACGCATGCCGAACGTCCCGGGCCCTCGTTTGCAACAACGATCTCTGCTCGCCGAGATTTATTGTCTGTCCGGCATGCATCGCCTCGGACTTTCTTCATTGGCTGCTGTTGAATTTTTAAATAAATAATTGCCGGATTTTATGCACCGACCACGAAAATGGCCTGGTCGAACACGCTACTGGCACGGCGCGAGAATCGAACGATGTTGTTACCTTTTTCTTTTTATCTTTTGTAGAAAATCAAATCAGAAAATTTATTGTTGTCATGTTGTGTTGGAGTCACTGAAATTATCCAAAGAGAAAATGCGCTTTTATTTAATTTGTCTTTCTCAGAACTAGACTGCAGATCTCTACGAAACAAAAACTTCTTTACCTGAACTGCGACAAACTGGACCGAAATAGAAAATTATTTTATTTTTTATTATGCTTAATAGGCTGAAAATTATTATACAATACTTTTTTTAAATTCTCCGAATGTCTTCGCTGTTTTAAATTATACCAATAGTCTGCTCATAACTAGCCCGAGGATTTTATGAATTCATAACTAATTAATAGACTACGGTACTTTGTGTAAAATAAAAATTGTCTGCATCGATTATAAAAAATAGAAACCAAGTGGAATGTTATTTCTTCGCTGGCTGATTTTAATAGATGAAAAATTGTACATTGGCATTTGAAATTTTTTAAATTTTATCTACTCAATTTTGTTATAAATGGACAAAGATCCGCTACTAATTAAGTAGACGAAATTTAAATTAAATTTGAACTTAAATTTTCGACTATTTTTTAAGTGTATAAATAAAGGCACTAACTTGCCAATGTTTCTCTAACGACTGGCAAAGCAATAAAATGATTCAACGGTCCCACGGTAAATATCAACTAGATTTGCAACGTGATTGATGACACTAGGTTTGCTCAACGATACACATTTGCCAATAGTCGAAGTGTCTCGGATAGCTAATAGGTTTATAAAGCTGAATGAGTAATAGAACTCAATCTCAATAATCGAGACGATTATTCAACAATTTCAGCGTAAATAAAAGGTCCCAGGTGGTTCTACGCATTTACAAAACGATACCAAGTGTTAACGAGAAAGTAATGCCGCGTAATTATGGTCATATATCGAGTAACGTTTCTCTTATTTTGCACGATGTAAATTGGAGAAATTCATGCTCCGGCATCGGCTCCGCCGTGTTCGAGGTGTGGGTGAGCCAATCTACATGTATCCTTGGAATAACACGATTTTCCGAAGATAAACCCGAAGAGAACTTCGCTTTGCTGCGCGAAAGTTTTAAACGAATTTAAATAAATTTTAATTGAAACTCTTCTTTCCCTCGCGCACGCTCCTGGCAAATTGAAAACGAAACGAGGCTGCGTCATGGTCAATTGAATTTCGCGTTTTGAAGCTCGTTTGACAATTATCGTGCACGAGGTTCGAGCATTCAGTTCCATGTCATCTATATAGAAGTAAATACTATACTAGGACTATAATTCTTTTACTCTTTATGTATTCTTTACAATACTGCAGGTATGCAGCCGGAGGACTGTCCGAAGAAAGAAAAAAATTAAAAATGGCCCAGGACGACCGGCCAATTCGGTAAGAAGACGGTCGAAAGTCGCGTTGAGGGGGGTCCATTCTGTCGAGCAAGATACATCCTCGTTTCCGCGGAGAATCAGCGATTGTTTGCGGAGGGTAATCAGGCGACATCAAACGAGCCGATCATCAAGTGGAATTGTTTACCTAGCTTAGAGTCCCGCGGGGTGCAGGCCGTCCTGGGTGGCCCCGGTCTGCCGCCCCCTCTTTGTCACAACAATAATGTTAATTTAACCCCACCCCCCTGGACCCCCGTCTCTCTGCTCTCTCTCTCGACCTCTCCCCCTCCTTCTCCCTTGTTCCGTTTCTCTCCTGACTGTGCCACCCCATTCGACATTCCTCTTTCGCTCGTCTCCCGTACCGCCGGCGACAATTTGCCGAGCACACAAAAAGAGTTGACAACTTGAAAGGGAAATCGAGCCTATTGACACAGGAAGGGCACGGACCGGCCAGCAACGTTCGTCTCCTACTCTCTCTCTCTCTCTCTCCCTCTCTCCTTTTCTCTTTTTCTCTCTTTCGCCGAGCATAATACGTCCCGTTGGGCGATCCCCCTGGCTCCCGTTTTTCGGTTCGGTCCGCCGAGCATAACATTATCGCATGGATCCACGAAATCACAACCTACGGCCCTCTGTCCACGCGTCTGACCCCCGCACCCTGTCCCACGCAACCCCCTTCGACGATCCTTTGCCTACGTTTTTCCCTTTTTTCCCCCCGTAGAGGTTTGCTGTCGCGCCCTTTTTGTCCTTCTGCCGGATCAAGTCGTCTCTGCCTCGCCACCGAAAGGTAGCACACGGTTAAATATTCTGATTTTGTTCTGTGTGAATGGCTCGAGTGATGGAGGAGAATGTTATAGTATAGCATTTCCCAGAGAGTATACTCCCTGATTTATTATTCCACTCTGTCGCGTAAATTTTTACGTTATATGTAAACTAGAATTTTTAGCAGCTATGGTCCCCCGTAGAAAAGTTTGTGGAACAATGATGATAACTTATATAAATTTACGGTAATTATTTACATTAGGGGCTTCTTTACTTCTAACGTAAATAATTACCAAATAATGTTAAGTAGTCAGTTTTAGTGCTCTGTAAATCTAGTGTCAAAGGGACATTGAAGTTGCAAAATATGAAAGAAAACCTTGCTTGAAAAAATCCAATATTCTACATACAAATAATAATCCTACATTACAAAATACTAATGTAAAGTGTACTTACTTCTGAATCTTCTGTACCTCCGTCACCTCCGAGTGACATCTTCTCGTTCGTTGTCATGATTTTATAAAATGTGTTCTGTGTGTGTGTTGTGTGTGTTGTTTAGTGATTGTTGTTCAATTATTCGGACCTATTGACGTGAGTCAATTATTGTGTGCTGTGGATCCGACGGAGGTACAGAAGATTCAGAAGTAAGTACACTTTACATTAGTATTTTATAATGTAGTTTGTAGTACATTAGTATTATATTTCATTATTCGTTTGAATATTTTGCAACGTATATTAATGATCATTAATGGTTTGCTATATAGTATAATTTAATGTGGTTAAAATAAGATACTACTTTAAATGAAATATTTTTATGTTGATAACCAGATAGATGAAATGAAATATTTTTATTTTGTATTTCAAATATTTCCTTACAATGAAAATAAGTTGAGCAAGTAGTTAATATTATAAATTATAATTTTTAACACGGGAAGCTATAATAGTTAGCAAAGTATTATTTGTAGTTTAATTACGAATATGTAACATGTTGATAAACAGACTACAATATCGTAATAACATTACAGGCAACAAAATTCTGAAGAATTCAACAAAATTTAAAATATCATTTTCAATACCTGATTTTGTATTTTAATTGAGGTCCTAATCTCAACACACTCGGTGAACCTAGTTCCTAGCACCTAGTCCCCCCTGATTTTCTTGCTTTTTGCTCTAGTCTATTAATCTTTCTCATTAACAATGACTAATCAGTCCACAATCCAAAATAAACCTAGCAGATTCGTTTTCCCCCGATTCCTTTTTCGACGGTGACTGTTCTCGTCGGCGGACTATGCAAGCTCGTCGCTCATTAATTTCCCGTTCGCGCAAAGAACAGTGAACGGGGTCAACCGCACAATGCGCAACACCTTGCTCGCCCCGGCATAATGCGAAGGGGTGGATTAGAAAATGCAATCTTTCCTAATGGATCAGAACGAGGGGGGAAAAATACCAGGGGGGTAGGGAGTGAAGAGACAGTCGAGAGGAGCGAGAGAGAGGTGGGGCGGGGAGAGGGGGCGAACTAGAGCCGGAGGAAAAGGGGGGTATAATGAATGCAGGATCATAGCGGTGGTAACGTGACGATACAAAGGAGGCTTAGAAAGCCCGATGGAACAAAAGCGCGCGGTGATTGATCAGGCCTCTAGATGCAGCCTGTTGATACTACTACCGTTCGAGAGCCGATCCATAGAATTCTACGGCTAAACGAGAACGAACGGCGGAGGGACGATAAAAGAGCCCCGAAAAAAGGATAAGAGAACCCCCGGGGGGGGGGATGATAGGAAGAACAGCCCGAACAAAGTGACACGTACGGACAGGGGCGATGGAACGCGGAATCAGGTGTTTTCCAGCGCAATAAACGCATTCGCCACCGTGAAAACAAAAATGTATCTTATTTCTCGACTTGGTACAGTGAATTTGTTTTGCCTTTAGTTCTGTACCGCGCGTTGAACATGAAACACGTATTCTTTTACCAGTGTTCAAAATATTCAAAAAGTATAATTTTTTTTGCACTGCTCCATACAGCGAATCTCACTCAGGAAAGAATCAAAGAATTGCGATGGGAGTTTTACCGCATCCCTCGTTCTCACCGGACATTGCTCCCTCTGATTATCATCTTTTCAGATCTCTGGAGCATTATTTAAGAAATAAAACATTCGTAGAATATTCGTAGTTATATTTTGCTTCACGAAGCCTGGATTTCTATAAGAGGGAGTTGAAAAATTGAAGGAAAGATGGCAAACAGTCCTTGATAATGATGGAGACAATATAATAAATTAAGAAATAAAAACTTGAATTTACCACAAAGTTTGTTTTAGATTTCAAAATAATTGAGTTGCTTATGGGTTTCAATGGCGGAAGTTCAAACTAAAAGCGAGAAAAAAGGAAGAAAAGCCGCATTATTAGCTTCAACTAGCCTTTGTACGAGCGCAACCGTCCGTTTAGCATTCCAGAAGAAGACGGACGAGAGTCGCATCCGCACGGCAGTGTGTAACGATCCGGTTGCTCTGTCACGCGAGAAATTTACATGACAGTCGAGCATTCCGCGTCAAGCCGATCGCGAAGCTCTAGCATGCCACGGGTAAAAGGAAGACGCGCACACACCGTCAATTGGCCCGTTCGATGTTCGAGCGACGAGTTTATCTGGCCGCGAAAGCGAGACGCTCCGGCATCGCATGAGACGAGACCCGATCGGTAGCAACGCCGATAAGGGCTAATAAACAATCCGTCGCGTCGATCTCGAATACGTTGTATCTATTTCGCTGAAAAATCGCCGTGGGATCGGTGCCTTGTGCCGTCATCGGACGGATCGCAAAAAGAATGACTCGATCGGATCGAGCGAAAAAGAATCGACAAACGAGCAGAGAAAGAGAGGGAGAAAGATAGTTGCCTTTTTTGAACCGGGGGATTGAAAATCGAGGCGAGGACGATCCTATAGCTCTCGAACATACAATAATATTAGGAAGAGAATAATATTATTAGGCGCACAAATTCATTTGTGGCCCACGCGATTAGTCAATTGTAATTTTGTTTTATATTTGAACTTTTTACTTGGTTCGTCAGGCACGTGTAACCATGTATAGAATGTATAGGGAATGATGGGGATTATTTTTAAGACTAAACCTACCACGGTCAAAATAACCGGGCTTCTATTTTACAATTATTGAATTTATAAAAACTATTTTCATAGAAAATGACTGAATTGACTTCGTTATTTAAGCACATATTATAATGAAAATCATAGAAAGTTTAAATAAATTCGCTATTAAATCCTCCAGGCTTGTATTCTCAGACGATTCAAATTCCAGATGAGCTATAAAAATGGAGGATGGAAGGCATATGTAGGTCAATTTTACGGGGAAAGTTTAAACACGGGGTTGTTTCGATGATTACTCCGGTCGATAGAGAGAGACAGAGACAGAGAGAGACAGAGAGAGATAGAGTGATGAGAAATTAATTCTAGCATCGTAGGGAGCAACATTCCGGTTAACAATTATTCGAGCACACCGAGAGGCGGACTAGTGAATTAACAAGACCTATCAGTGCCTTCGCCCCCCTCCCCCGGACACTTCACCTTGCAAGGATCTTACTGCGAATCATCGTGCCAAACGACCTCGGTAACGACGAAGCTTCCGTCGCTTGTTTGTACGCTTACTTTACTCCCGTTTGCCTCTCTCTCTCTCTCTCTCTCTCTCTCTCTCTCTCTCCTGATCACCATCTCTCTCCTCCACCGTCATCTCCTCGGCAAATTCGCTCTTTCTCGCTTCCCCCCTCTCCCTCTTCCCCGGCCCCCTGATCCACAGCTCGGCTCGTCTCGTTCACTCGCCCGCCTCGAATCTTCCGCCATTGTTTAAATACAATTTTGTCGTTTACTAATTAATGCGCTGGCACATCAAAGAAGATGTTTATTGGTTCATGTGATACTAAAGAGACGGTAACGAAGAGGTAACTCGCTAAGGGAGCGGTTGAAGGAGTGACGAGGGGGGTTGCGCGGCTGCTTGCGGGAACGAGGGGCGGTCTACGCCCATGAAAATATCTATATAGAAGCGGCAAGTGGTGTTCCTTCTCCCACCGCCACCCCTCTTGTTCGCGGCGATCCTTCTTCCTCTCTCTATCCGCCCTCTGTGCACCTCCAACCCCCGTATCATCCCCCTCCTGTACACCTCGTCCTCTGCCTCTTCCTACGAGCCTCCCACCCACCCCCTACCCAGCCTCCTCTGTCCTTTTATCCCCGACAAACGACGCCAGCCACCCACAGACTCATCAGCTAACTCTGTTTCAGAGTTACAGGACTTCTCCTCCTCCTTTCCTCTCTTTCTCTCTTCGTATTCCCGCCCTGTGTCTCGCGCTTTACCGACTGCTCCGCTCCGCTCCGCTTCCGCTTCTGCCACGATACGCCAAGCGGTGCGGAGCGGTGCGGAGCGGATCCTGCCCGTACCTACGCCGAATCAGCCGTAGTTACCTACGTAGTTCTCCGCCGACGTCAAACGGAAAGCAATGGAGGCACAAACATCGTCGCCCGGCAGAGAGACCTCGCCGAAACGGCCACCGACGTTTGCGGGGGGTGGGAACCACCCCAACGACGACGGAAACTTGTTCGAGCGCGTGATTCGGACGTTCCCCCTTGTAACCGACCACTCGATAATTCGTCTGTTCGGGTATCAAACTGTTGTCAAAATACCGGCAACTTTTATTCCACGGTTGGGGCTGAAATTGCAGCTTATAGGCTGAATTTTGTTCCGTTGGTTTCTATCTGCAGATAACATGCAAGGCACATACTTTGATATTTCAGGTCTATGTAATATCGTTATTGGTTATGTCATAGGTATTATATAATTAAGACGTATACGTCATCTTGTGAAAAAACTGAAATTATTTGGTAAAATGTCGATATATTAGCACCTGACCTGAAAGTTACACGGGCCCATAGAGGTTTGAAAGGAAAAACAGTTTCTAAAATGCTCCAAAAAATATTGCAAAAATGTCCTGAAATTTTTCCAACGACTTTCCGATTTTATATTTGACACGAACGCATAAAGTGCTTAAAGTCCAGCAGTGTCTCTGCTCGGTAACAGTACAAGAATTTGAGCACGGAGAAGTAAATGATAGAAATTTCCGTGTCAACGATATTCAAATTTTGATTGCGTCAGTATCTTTTCGAGCGTACAGGTTGGGAAGCCCAAGTCGGATGAAAAGCAGCCCGGGTATACGGGAAATGACGCGTCCACGTTACAGGGCACCGTGCGAGTGTTATTTCCTAGGAGGCAGAGATCGTATCGAAAGAATTTCCAATTAGGGGAATAAGAAACTCACGTGAAGGGGAGCAGGCGAACGAACGGGACTGACGAGACTCTGACCAGTGTCAGTTCTAATTGGACGGTATCGTTTATCCGAGAGAGAGAAATATTCCCGGTGACTTCACAGGTTCTGGCTAGGCTCCTGTGTAACATTGCCGATTAATACCTGCGGATACGCGTAGCCGAGCGTAGTCGAACGCGCGTTTGATTGATTTAAATAGCCGCCCCTCCACCTCCCCCTCCACCCTCCTCTCCCCACCCTTATCCCCTGACAGATATAAATGAATCGGATGCGTCCGTTACTAAGCGCCATACAGATGTAATCCTTTAAAGGGATATTCGGCCTGTGTTTCGCTTCGGTTAAGCTGTACAAATAGACGTGGGATGCTCGCAATCAGTGTTGGCCTCGGCGAGGGCCCAAGCTTTCTCTCTGTGTCTCTCTCTCTCTCTCTCTCTCGGCTATTTATAAATGAATCGTCGCACGGGACACACCCCTCGGCGAATCAGCGTCCTTCCGTTATTATTCGAGCATTCAAGGACCCGCGATTATGCCTTTTTGCCCGCGGAAACTTTGCCCCGTCGAACAGGCTGGCGTTTCATTAAAAGACGCTGCCGCGAGATCTTAAAATTTCGAGAGCCGATGGGACGGCCTTTGTGCGAAATAGATTGCCGGATACGGGACACCATTTGCGAGGATTATCGAGGACTAATCCTGGGAGGTTCGGGAACGCCGATGGGATGTCCAACTTGCGGTATAGTTGAACGTAGAGGATCCTGTGTGTGAGTAGCCTCCGGGAGATTTCAGCTCTTACCGATGATTGTCAGTTAAAATGGTGTTGATCAAAATATACTTGTAGAACTGTATGTAGCTTGACAACGAAGGAGGCGAAGAGTTGCTTAGAGAAATAGTCGCCTACCTGTACCACACGCCTGGGCGCGTTAGCGTGTTGCTAACATGCTGCTGGATCGGAGCTTCACGCTTGGAAGAACTGGACACGACTGTCAGAGTATTGTATCAATTCATTTGCAGTATAATCACTGGACTGCGGATATTGATGCAAAATAGAAATTTTCTACCTGAAGTGCAACAAACTGCTGCGAAATTTATTTTCTTTTTTAATATGTTCGGTAGGTTGGAAATAATATAACAGTATTTTTAAATTCTTCTAATGGTTTTACCGTTTTAAATTATACCTACTCTTTCTTGTTCTTTCTACTATTCCTTTTCTTGTTCTCTTTCTTGCTACAGTATAGTAATAAACATTACTGTATTCGTTGAAACCTGTTGCGGTGCTTATAACAAATCCGAGAATTTAGCACGGAAAACAATATCTAAAGGTCACTGCAGGTCGTGTGCGAAAGTTTACGTCCGGTGACTCGTTTCGAACGGACTATAGGTGCCCAAGCAATTTTTCCAAAGTGTGTCGAATAAAAAACGATCCCAGCAGTCGCCTCCCACCCGAAAACCCAACCAAACCGATATCAAACTTCAGAGAGCCCGATCCTCGGGTCCCACCGATGCGATGTGTTAATTAGGCACAGTACGGTGCGTTTACTCGTCGTAACGAAACTTCGCCAGTTAATTCTTCGCGATGCCGACGGTAGGGTAGACCGACAAGTGTAGAGAAGTCTCTTACCCCCGTGGGCGTCCTTATACGGGCGCGGCATCGGCTCCGCGGGCTGAACGTAGCCGCTCTTCCACGGCTATCGAGTATTTCGTCGAAGCCTTGGTTCCCGATATGTATACACGCAGATTGCAGAAACTCGGAGAAACTTATGCGGGAGAGAGAGAGAAAGAGGGAGAGAAACAGAGAGAGAGAGAGAGAGAGCGAGAGAGAGGAGCGCGATCGTTACCCCAGGAGGCACAGGGAACGGGAACGGGAACGGAAGCGGTAATCCCGGGCGCCGGGGCGCGCGGCTGTTTGTTCTATACGTAAGATCTGCGCCGTGCTGTGTATCTTGGCCCGCCGATATCTCCTCAGTCAGTCAGGAATATTTAGTCAGATGAGGAGACTCGAACAAACGCCTCTAAGGCTTTCTATTAAGACGACTCTTTGATGTGAGCTACCGTAGAGAGCGCTTTGGTCCCTCATTCTCCCTCCGCGCGACCCTCTTTCTCCACCCCCAATGGCCTCTCTCTGTCGCTCCCTGTCTCTGACTCCCTTTCCGCCTTTCTCTATGCGCCTCCAGCTCCTCTCTCTCTCTCTCCCTCTTTCTCTCTCTCTCTATTTCTCTTCCTCGCCATCTCCCTCTCTCTCTCCGTCTCTCCGCAGGCACTCCGAATCCCTCCTGTTTCCCGGCCGTCCTCTTTTCCACCGCCCGAAACCCCCACCAGCAATCCACGCGGAACCGAGACATATACCCACCTACGGACGAAGGGGTTCCCCCACCCCCGGTCCAAGCTAGATCTCCGTATCGTTCCGCGTTGCGCCGCATCCGATCCCAAACTACCACCCCGTCCGACCGTTATTTGTTTCCACTAATTCTGAAATTCGCGACCCACCCCACCGTCGAGAGCAACCCTCGATGCTCGTCCCTAGTCTCGGACGCCTTTGCCCCCGCGCCGACGTCGACGATGCTTTGACCCAGGCCGGTGTACATGTACTTCGGCGTATTGCTGGTGCCTCCCTTTCTAACGGCCATATTGTTTTTCACGTTCGCGTGCACGCTCTTTGTCTAGCTTTAATATTATTAGACTTTAAAATGCCTTTTTATTCTCCATTCTTTCTTTATTTTAATCCATACGATGATAATGTTAATTTTAGTTGTTTCAGTCTATCCCATGCGAAGAAGGTACAGTGCGTGCCCCGTGAAAGGAATGCGGGTCCGATTGCTCGGAGTGGAAGGGGTACAGGCTGCTCTATTGGCTAGAGCGGTGACACATACTATACAGCGCGTGACGTCAGAGCCTAAGCATTGGACTACCGGAGAGTCAGTGGTGGGGGTAGGCGGAGCGAGGTCCCCCTTTGACCTTGAGACGTCTCGCGAGGCTTGTTACGAGAGAACAGTACCTCAGTGGCTACTTTTCTTTTAAACTTCCCCTGAAACGCAGTATTCTCCAATATTTCTTTACAACTGCAAACTATACACCTGCCGGCGTCCCGCAACGGTGTATATCATTTGAATCATTTCACGAAATCAGTATTACCTCCGCAACACCGAAGAGGAAACGATCTTCTCCGCGGCCTCTGCGTGTCTCGAGCACGTAAACGCCACAAAGAAAGCGCGGCAAAAATCCCAACGAACCACTCGCCACGAAATAAAAACGAAATTACAGCGAACCTCGTCAACTATAATCTGCCATTATAAAAACTCCGCGAAACACTAATCCCAACCCCTAAGTACCAGGCGGAAGTGTAATAGGCAATCAGGTTCGATCGGCATGCTACTTACGCGTCGCGAACACGCAACATGTTCCGCGCGGAATTTTCTCTAGTGCGAAGTATCACGATGTACCAGGTGTACAGGTGTGCTTGACGGGTCTAGGGGTTGAGCGGAGACTCTTGGTACACTCCTGGGCAAAGTGACTGTGGATATGCTGCAAGAAGTGGGAGCCTATCGGAGAAATAGTTGAATATTTTATTGTCATACAGTTGAGAAAACAAATTTGATAAAATTGATTTTAGGATGCAGAAGAGTTAAGGGTCAACTATGATTTTCAATTTTCTAGTCTCGGTTGAATTAGATTATTTGGATTTCGTGGGAATTTTTGATATTCGGCAAGACTCCTTAGATTCGCGATAAGGTAGAGTGACCAAGATACCGACAAAAATAGGCGAAAAATGTTTTCACGTGCCTCAACTTTTCGTCCTTGTGTGGGAATATTTTTCGCTGGAAAAGGGCTCGTTCGAAAGGGGAAGGTTCAATCTAGCTGACCATTTTTTATACGCAACACATTGGCGTATGTAATTTTTTTTTGTGTTTGTACCATTTTGTTAGACACGAAGGTGATCTTCAATTTTTTAAATGGAACGCTTTGTATTTCTATATATCACATGAAAGCGTGTCTTTAATCGAACTCATTCGTATATTGCACAGTGGGTCATGCAAGGTCAGAAATGGAAGGAAAATTTGTTATTATTAACGGTGGGTTCTATTATTTTTACAAATTCATTTCGTTGGAAGAATACTATTAAAAAATGGCTAAAAATTTGGACTAAATGAATGGAATGAAAAAAAAAAAATAGCGCACATTAATTTAGAGATAGCGCACACGCGCGCGTTTTGTCCAGGAGTGTACCAGCTGAGCAGATGTACTCTACTCAGGGGTTGAGCGTGTGGAGTCCCGGCGTGCTTGCAAAAGGTAGAGTCGCGTCTTGTATCCTCGACCAGGACAGAGATCAGCTCGCGAGCATCAATGTTAACTGCGTTCGGCAGATGGAAAACCTTTGGTATGCCTGGCAGGCCACAAAAGCCATTTCAGCGACCACAATGCTCCGGCGGAAATGCGCGCTGCCTCTTCGAGTACGCTCGCGCGTTTCCGCGTCTCGTTTAGATAGGCCTCGGCAATATGCTCTCGCGGCCGCGGGGCCGCGGGGAAAAAATCGCGGGAGTAACCGCACTTATTAAGACGTCGTTGGCTGGTCGGAATTTAAAGTGGTCGAGCACGAGCTACGACGGGCATGGCGGACCGTAAGACGCAACGGCCCCACGCTTAGCTGGCCACGAAAGGGGTGAAACACGACGGGACCGGGGCCGATAAACCTAAGAAATTAATGTTCTCGTTATAATCACGACCGTCGGCTGATTTCAAATATGCCGTCATGCTGACGAGAACGACGACACCGAGAGCCGCAAATGTTATGTACAGTACGTGCGTCCGCGAACGAAGAAACAGCGGAAGAGCCGCGGACAAATTATACCTATGAATTACCAAAGGAAGAACCCTCGGGAATTTTAAATTGCTGCCTGTCAACGATACACGCTCACCGCCGGATAATTAATAATTACTTGCGGCAAGGATGCGTCGCGACTCGTTACTTTGTTGGGCTTTTATCTTGTTCTTTCGAGTAATCTGAGTATCGCCGGGATAACTGACTTCGGGGAATTAATCGTGGTGGTATGGTTAACAGCTGATGAACTTCACGGGCCTGCTCCATGGAAATGATGTCTCTGTTTCAAGTTTTTCTTTATCTTCATCGGAAAAGTAGGGTGGCCGGGTGGTCTGTACGGTAATGTTCGAACAAACAGTTTGTTGCAAATGAGACATTCTGTGATTAATATCTTCCGTTATGGCCGGTGCGTCCGCTCGGTTACATTGTTGCGAAGACGATACTCTTATCTGCTACATAAACTATTTACTGCTCTTAAGACTCAACATAGTTGATGTAGTCTTGTATTGTTCTACCTTGTTAAACACTTGAGGAACACTATCTAAAGGTATGTTAATTGTATCTTTTTTATTTTTTGCGGAAAAAATTTGTTCTTGACTGATCGCGTACCATTAACCCCGTGACTGGGGCACTGGGGTCTCTCCTGACCCCAACAAAATTTCTGCACACCAACTTCCGCTACTGTATATTACGATCATTGCGAACATCAAGTTTCTGTAGCTTTTTGGAATATTTAAATTATTTAGTTGAAAATTATATGCTCCGAGGTACCTTAGAAAATTTGTAGAAAATTTTAGAAAGGTTTTAGTATCACATTAAGTTTACGGAACACTGAAAGTGACTATTTTAAATTACTTTCTAAAAATAACGAGTCTGTCCAAATGTTTAGCTATTTTTTGCCGGTAACGTGGTCACTCTACCTCATCGCGAAACTACGGAATCTTGGCTCTTAAGGGTTGATTGTCTTAAAAAAAGAATAAAGAGATTGTAGCATGGTAAAGTTGGCAGCCACGAACCAGAAAATCAGGTAGGTCTAGGCGCACGCAAGATAGTCGAGACAGAAATTGGTGGATACGTTGCAGAAATCGATTGTCGGCGCGGCGCGGCGCGTAAATGGAACGCCGCGGATCGGGTTTCGTCAACTAGATTAATGAAATAAAAATTGAAAAAAATTAAATATATGATACTGTGTAGTCCTCCAACTTTCTTGCATTTTGCAGATCCTAATCAAATTTTGTACAATGAATATATGAACATAAAAATTCATTCTAAAACCTGGAAAAATAATTCCGTCACCCACATGTGGGTGACATGGTAGTCAACGTGTTAAGATCGATGCGGCCCCATTTAAACTTATGCTAATAATTATTTAATATGTAACTATTTGTGGATTTAGAAGATACTTTACTATTCTGTTACGATTCTATCCACCATTTCGATACGGATGAATGTTAGATATGACTTAATTGAGTGATTGCATTATTAAACTGTATTTAGAGGGTCTACTTAAGGGGTAATAAAAATCGTATAAAATTTGAATAAACGCGGCCTTATCCGACTCACATTTTCTCGATTTTAGTCTGACTAAAAAGGGTGAACTCTTTTGTCCGATTCGTCGCAGGCGATCCGCGTATTTCCGGCCGTGTGGCAATCGAGGATGTCACGACTGCGCAAAGCATGCTCTTTCGTCCCAAAACGCATTATGCAAAGAGCCCTTTTCCGATTTTTGTCCGTCCTTTTTCCGAATTTTTTACAGATCTTCCAGATTATGCAAAAATGTTTAAGAAAATTGGATATGTCCAATCATTTGAAAAAAATGTACATTGGAAGTGCTACGTTCTTACTTTTGACTAACATTGAACTAATTTAATTTCTAATTATTATATTATTACACTGTTGTAATTGTAATTGCACAGGGAAAAAGACTGATGTAGTAGAAAGAACAAGAAAACAGTATTTAACGAAAAAAAGACGTTACCGCCTGCGCCACACGAAATTGATAAAAGTGTACAATATAACAAAATACACCTATAAAACTGTAAGAAGGTATTGAAACAATTGATTTCGATTTTTTTTTAACGACGATGCAATTAATAAAAATTTATAAAAAAATTAAGAACAATAGTTTCAATAACATCTAACTACTTAATTTTGATAAAACTGGTATCTCTGAAACTTCAATGCGAAATGTGCACTTTCTTCAAATGATTGGGCACATTCAATTTTCTTAAATACCAAATCCTAACACTATGCATTTCAGCCTCCCTTTCATCTCCCAGAAAAGGCAAATTATCTAAATTATAATTTTCCAAAGCTATTTATTTCTCTAACTTCGCAAATTTCCACCAACCAGCAGTGCAAAACATTTGATTATTCTTTTGCTTTGTGTCTGATAGCGATCTGTTTTGTACTTTATTCTTAATCCTTTATTCTTAATCTTAATTGTCCTCCGTCGAATAACGCCCAGAAGATCCTCAGACAATCGTATAAACGAAAAAGAATCGAATTTGGCTTTATAAGCCATGGACCGAATCACTGTGCATCTTGCGACACTTTGGCAATCACTTCCGGTTTTGCGGTCTACGCAATATTGCGAGAGTTCCGGTGTCTTCGAGCGTTTTGCAATTTCCTACTATGATGCACGCATTATTATAAGAAGGACGAGAAATTAAAAAATGTAACATTCCACAATCAGTAACAGTTTCATTCATAGTCCATCATTTTCGTCTGGGTCTTAAAATGCGAGTGTTCTGGAAGAATTCAAAACAATAATTTATGAATTGATATACAGATTTTACAGTGATATACTACAGTTATACATATAAATTTATACAACATATTACCTGGAGTGGAAGAATGTCTTGAGGACATTCATCTGCCTCATATAATTTCCTTCTAGGTGCATTCCTTCTTCTCTCGGGAAGTGGCTCAGAGGGAGGAGGTGGCAATCCAGCAAGTCTGGCACTTTTACTAAAATTAGATAATAATAATTGTGGAATGGTCCAATATTTATAAAGTTATCGTCTTTTTAAGTATGACTGAATATTAATGCTAATTACTGTATGTTTATAAAATAGATGGCAAGGTCCCTGCAGATGAATAAAGGAACGTTCCTGTTGGACCTTGTATAAATTACGTATATGTATAATGTTAATGTTCATACTTGTGCTTAATTACTGACGCATCTTTTGGTGTACGCGAATTTTCTTTTTTTGGCGGACGCCTTGTTGTACGTTGTTTTGATGTCGCTTCATCTTCAGAAGTATTTTTACAGTAACCTTTTTTGGACTGACTGGTTGTTGCCTGAGAAAGAAGAATGATGAAATAGAACGCATTCGTAAGCCATTAACTTCATTAAACAATTTAGCAAGGAAATACCATTTGTTTTTGTTTGTTCAATTCCTCTTGTTGATTACTTACGAGTTCTATGTCCTTTGCACTTTCCAAGCGATCTTCGAACTCCAAAAGTTTATCATTGTTTTCATCTAGCAACTTTTTCAAACGTTCTTTCTCGTCTTGGCATATTTCTAATTTTTTTTTCAATTCTTCAATTTGTTGCTGAAGTTCCAAGCACTATGAAAAAAGTAATTATAAAATAAATTTTACGGAATTTAGAACTATTCTAATAAAATCACTACTTTAAGTGTACTTTTTTTTTAAATTGTGCACTTTTAAGTGCACTGTTTTTAAAAATTGACATGTATACGTTACTACGATTCTACATACTTGACATTTTTCCTCATACTGTGTCCTTAGATCATCATATTTTACTGTTATTTTGGATAATTCTTTCAAACTTATGGGTTGAGTTAATACTCGGTACTGCGTCATACTTTGAGTTAATTTCTTTTTCACAGCTGAATCCTCAGATTCTATCCATGTTGTTTTTTTCTTCATTTGAGGATCAACATCATTATAATACAGGAAAAGAATACGCATGTAGAATTCTACTGTTATAAATAACATTAAATAATTATAAATAATTTTAAATACCTTCACTTGTTCCGGTCTAGCTAACAATTGAGTTAATTCTTTCACAGCTGCATGCAAGAAATCTTTCATATTGCTTAATTCCTCTCTTGTTAAGTCCAGCTCGACAGTTAGTTTATTTTTTTTATTTGCTAAAAGCGAGTTTTTTATCTGCAATTCATCAATGTGTTTATTATTATCATCATTTTCTTCCATAATAGATGAAAGTTTTCTTTTATAGAAGTCTTCAATCTGTTTCATTTCCTCCTTATCACTATCCGATTCCTACATCGCAATAAATGGAAAACATTTTAAAATACAATAATTACAATAGTGGCTTATTAGAGCTCGGAAGATAAATTATATTTTCAGAAGGAATCATTACAGCTGTTAACATACTTCCATTCAGTTTCATTGTCTTTCATCATAATTGACGACAAGTTTTCGTTAATCGATTGAATTAACTTCAACTTCTGACAATTCTTTTGCATTGTAAATATTTAAAATCAGTCAACCAAATTTGGAATTTTAATTAATGAATACTAAACTCTGATACGAACAAAATTTCGCATCTGTCTGTACTTTGACATTTGCAATTAATTGTAAAATATGATTTGACATCTTGTTTTAAAAAAATAAAGATTATTTCTAACAAAAAAACCCTGGTGAGTGATACACACCGATTTTTATAAAACTTTGTATAAGCGTTTATTAGACCTATCTAAGAATTTAGCCATATCTTGTTCGTACCAGTTTCTTACTTTAAAGAAAAAATCGACCCTTTTATCTGAAACGGCCCTTCCATCTACGTAAGTGCTTGCAAAATGAAAAATAAAATATCGAAAATATAAAAAATGGTTGAAGTAAAAGTTATATCGTACCTTTGGGTCCATAATTCCAAATAAACAGCGGTGCAAAGTTTCTTCAATCGAAGTGTATCACAGGAGGTCCTGTTGTAAGTAGAAACACAAAAACTAATATTAATATTTAACTGTTTAATAGATTTCTTTATATTCACACGTACCTCTGACAATATTATTACAATTATCACTTCCAAACTAATCAATTAACACTTTTTAAATACTCGACTTCACAAGAACTTCTGAAACTGTATGCTCACGATTCGTAACTAACGCTTGGCCTTTATACCTTGAATTTTCGGTGTATATACTATATCTGTTTCTATTTAGCCGTAAACACTCGAAAAACCGAATCGGAATATTCGGTCGTGCCTCGGCACACTCACCCACCGTTAGGTCGTCCTGTACGTGTATTACATATTCGCGAGCGCGTTTACAGTTTTTCTCCCCTGTTTGAAATCGCACGACGAGGTCACCCAACAGTCCAAAAATAATAGCGACAAACGTTTACTGAGCGTCGGTTTAAAATGATATATTTATATATATTTTTGATATATTTTATGTATGTACCTTGACAGATTGGCATACCACTGGTGAAAACTATGAGTCTTATATTATATACAAGCTGAAGATTATCATGAAATACTTTCAGAAAACAAAAGATTGAAAGATGAAATTAAATTATTGAAAAGTACTGCATTGTGTGACACTTTGGTGACTCTGAGTTTTCTTCCGGTAACAATTTTTTTTATAAAATAGTTCAAAGGTGATGGAGGGATAACAGTTGATCGCTACGGGGTACACATTCTCCCAAGATCGACACCCCCGTGAAAAGTCGGTCAAGTGAATCTGGAGCGCAAAGGCGTTCGACAGAAAGATACTTTCCGCTCGGAGGAGCCGAAATAAATTCTCGATTTTTTTCTTTTCTTTTTTTTCTCGATCTCACCACCTCGTCTGCTCGATAGAAGAAGAAAACAGGTTCCATGGGTGTTGTGCGTGGGAGACTCGGTCCCATCGGGGCGAATACGGACTAATGAATGGCTCGACAATGTCATAACAAAAGAACTCGTGCGTGTGACGTATCTCGGTCCCGATACGGGGCTTTCGATTCAGAGAACGTTCACATACGCGTGATTGCCAATGCGCTGCTCTGTCGAAAAGGTATAGTAACTCCGTGAACCCTATATGACTGTGGAGGGTTGCGATCTTTTCCCGAAAAGAATTCCGAGCTTATAGAACAGTCAAGAATAACATATACGAATTTTCATGACTGCTCGAGATGCAATTTAGAGAACAAAACCATTGACCAAAATACTCTATTTCTAAAATTCTATCTGTGAAAGTAGAAAGGAAACGTTTCGGAGGGTGGTTGATCATTTGACAGGAGATTCAGAGGGCTGATTACAACCGCAGTTCCCATATCATGACGCGTTTTAATGAAACAATGCCCGGCACAAACCCGAAAGGAAGTTAGACGAAGGAGGATGCTCAAAGAAATCGAAGAAGCGGCGAAATTGCGAACGAGTTCTTCTTCTCCCCGTGAATTATTGCTTGTCCGCTCTGGCGGAAGTAGCTGCGCCGTAAATCTGCATTTTCGACAGGTGTTGCGCCGATGTAACGCAATCGACGACTTCAATGAATGCACGTCTTTCATAGTGTCCACGGTGGCGTGGGAATGACGCGGTATGACTTTCTTCATGAAACTTTGTCCAGAAACGGGGCTTCACCTCGTCACGCAACCTGGGCGAACGAAAACTTTACATTCCCGATTTTTAACTTCAGCCGCGAACGGGCTATCCGGTTATAATGGCGAGTGATATCGCTCGGCTAAATCGAACGCGCGTCGCGAATCATGGCTATCACGTTTTTTCTCGCTGTCGGATCCCGTTCGAGATTGCCATGCGTGTCCCAGAGAGGTGGAACGAAACGTTTTAATGATTCCTCCTCCTTCAAACCCACCGTCTTCGTCTCCCTCACATCCTCAACTCCTTCAGCGTGAACATCCCACGGAAGATACAAACGCGTTGCGAAATTTCCTGAAACTGGCACACGAATTTTGGGCTCCTGGATTTCAAGAAAACAATGAACAGATAAACGTCAAAGGACTTCTCTAATCGCTGTAGGTATAAAAGAAATCATTAATTTGCTCAAGACAAATAATTAAATTACAAACAAAATTTTTGCTAAGGAATTGATTAAGGAACTTGCAATTTTTTATCTTCCTTGTCAAGGGACTGTTACAAGGATTCTATTGCAATGATAATCATTCTAACAAAAACGTACTGGTCAACTACAAACCTATAAAGACGTTAGAAGAACTAAATCAAAATTATTGAAAGAGTGAAAAGTGTAATCCAGAATAGAAGTTTCACCGAAAGGATGGATTCGAGGCTGGACGCAACAAGGTCAGCCAAATCGCTACTTCTCGGCCAGCGCTACTCTCGGGGTCTGAAGAAAGAGCAACATTTCCCGTGCGCATGTGTGTTCGTCTACATCATGATCTCGTGTCCGTCTGCCACCGTTGCCCCCAAAGTCGAGGATCTTGCGCGAAGATTACAACCGCTGTCTCGTGCCGACAGTTAGCCACGCGCTGGCATTCTTCCCGATCCGGCGCTCGTCACGAGCCTCCTCTCGGTGTCAGATGGTCGTGTAGACACCGCAGCACCAGGATGCACGCCGCCGCCGCCGCCGCTGCATTGCGTAATGCACCGGGATCCACGTGGCACGGGAGATCACAGCGTTTGATGAATCCCCTTCGTGGAAACGCGCCGCAGGGTTTGTCGAATGGACCCGTGTGCCTACGCGCGATCATGGCCCCAGATAGCGTGGATCGACTGCGCCGATGGCAGGTGTTTACTTCGATGGATGCTGTCTGACCCTTGAAAACCAGACAGCGCTGTTCCGTGCTGCCTTCGGATGAAAAGACACTACGCCGTTTAGCGTGCAGGTTAATTGCTGATTGCCAGACGTGTCCATCATATTGGCGTCTTCGCGGAGAAGCTAAACGCAGAATACAGTGATTTCTCGATATATGTCGCCGAGGCCTGGATGACAAACGTCGCGGAATTATCCCCACGGTAGTGGCGGTATACGCCGTGAGGAGCTAAGAAGCTCGAGAGACTTCGATCAGGAAGTGCAAAATGTTGCGAATAATGTTACAGCAACTGAGAACGGCAAATTTAATTTTTACTATTTTCTTTCCTTGGGATTTCAAGGAATTGGAAGAAACTACGAATTAGTTATACTAATTAGTAATACAATACACTATACTACTTATACTGCTAATTATAATACACTTCTAACTGTCCCAGTCGGTGACAACTAAAAAAGCACAATTTTTAGTGGATCTATAGAAATTTCGATGACTGCGGTCGCATGAATGATTCTCCCGGTTTTGTTCTAGCTGGCAGGCAGCCAGTTTCAATTTGTACCGCGATTGACTCGATGACTGATCCGGAAGAGTCATTCGGTAGAACAGGGGGTTCACGGGAAAGTATGCGACGAGTAAAAGTCCAGTTATACGAGCATCGTCTCCTATTATACGAACGAATAGACACTAATAGACGGGAGAATTAGTGGACTCTAATTATTCGACCTATCCCGTCGTCCGAACCGTCATGCTCTCCGACAGGCTAGGATAATTGGAATTTAATTATAATTATCTGATACTGCACACTGAGGATTTGATAAATTTAACGGTTATAATTACTATTTATTGTCTCCTCAAGCAACGTGTACAGCTATGCAAAGTGTCTAAAGTAGACGGAGAATAAATTATCTCTCTATGAAGTAAATGACGAAGGACAATTGCATGGACTTCTCGTAATGTTTTTAATGGAATCGGGTCGATTATCTAGTGGGACAGACGATTTTAACAGTGACATCACACTGACCTTTTGGTCAATTTGAGGAACCCTACACTATACAAATCATGCCTAGCTAACTGTCCGAAAGAAATATTTTTCACAATTTGGTAGCAAAAAAAAATTACAATAAATTACAGAATATTTTAAACAAGGTTCTCATTTTAAAAAACAGACACACTTCTTCAGAAGCAATTCCTAAATGTCACGGTTTCCTCAGACTGTTAACTAGGACATGACCCCACAAAATACATATATGTTTCTGACATATATAAAAAAGAATGTTCCGTCTGGAATTGAAAAAATGTCTAACATATTCATTGCTTTGCATGTTTGGGTACGTCCAAGTAGCGTAAACTCACTCATCGTTGAAATCAACTTTGATGAAGCTCAGCTCGTCTCTCGGAAGACACAAAAGCGTAGCCCCGCGAGCTTATGAAAAGGACGCTCGAGATTCAGGGTTAGCCGACCAATTGAGAGCCAAGACAAGACAAGCTCGCGGTTCTTAGAAGATTGAAATTCCTCTCGGCGGACGTAAGTTCAAAGAGGGGGGTCATTTTAGATACGAGAAAGATTCGGAACGGCGAGGTCGTCCGAGGCGAAGCGAGAGTGGTGGATCGCCCGGGGCGCTGCCGGATACTCGAGCGTTGCTCCGACAGTAGGCTAACTACGATAGAAAGTAGGTCCGTTCTCGGCTGTCTTTTGCTCCTAACCGAACACAAACGAGCCGTTCCAGTACACCGTGGCAACGCTAGGCCCCCTGTACACCTTATGCGATGCGTGCACTAGCACACAACTCTCAAGAATCCATCGTGGGCTTCAACTTGTCGCCACAGCACCTATTCTTCTCAATTGTTCATAAAATGCCAACAGAAAAATATGGTCTTCGCAATCTTGGACTATTTTCCAGCTCCAAGACAATAGTAGAAGTATTAATAGTAGAAGGCAATAGAAATGATGAGGAATAAACATTTAAAGAAGCAAAAATTGTTGTCGCGACATATATCGAGAAATCGCTGTAATTATGATGCCGATGAATGGGTAGACGTGTCTTTTCGTGTGCAGGGGGCTTTAGCGGCCGAGTTTCGCGCCGAGAGAATACCTTTACGAAGAGAGCCCGAAAGGACGTTGCACCCCGAGTGCCGGGGCAGCTCGATTGAAACTCGCGACCGAGAATAGGACGCCTAATGAGGCTTTGCGTAACGCGAAAATGGGCTCGCGTGCCCCCCGTTTACGGTAGCACCGACGCGCGCTTTCTTGCCGCGTTTTCAACTTCACCGATTCGGAAGACGCCGGCTTCCTTTCCCGCCGCGTTCTTTCCGCGTAACGAGCGCGGGCGACCGTTTTCGACCGCTCGCACGTCGATCTCGAGCTCGTTACCGTTGACAATGTCCAACCTGCCGGGAACTTGTCCGCAGACAATGCTCGGTATGGGAGATATTTTACCTGGTCGCCTAGCGTCGTCACACCTCGGCAAGCCACTCCGAAAATGTTTCAACACCCTGAAGATGTTCTAGAGTAGTTACAAGATGCATACACAATGCATCGTGAAGAGTGGACATACGAAAGGGGCCGATTCTTGGGGCCATTTCTTCAATTTAATAACGTAGAAAATTTGTTAAACGCGATTTATAATTTTCCCGCTATTTTATTTGACCCCCTTTTATTAAAATGCAATTTGTGTAGGAAAGGTGCCGTTCACTTCGACCTTGAATTTCAAAGTCAGAAGGTTAACAATTTTATTGCAATTGCATCGTATCCTATTCACCGCAAGGATAAAAAAATTGAAAAATTATGGCACAGTTATTTTATTGTCAAACTGATTTTATTTATAATATATTTTCATTCCTCGGACGAATGGATTTTTGTACACAGTGAGTTCTCCATATATGTCAACATCACGGGTCTCGCCAGCGTCAAATATCGTTCAGGAGGCAAGATGTCGGAGGCCTCTCGTGGTGGGGATGATTCTGCGACATTTATCGTCGAGGTTTTGGCGACAAATATAGAGAAATCACTGTAGTGTGCTATTGACGAAGCCGGTTGGGAATTACTTCTAATAGTTTGATGTGTTTATGATGCAATAATGAGAGATAAATCGGTACACCTAACAAAGTAAAAACCTCGATACATAATTTGTTATTTGTGGCAGGTGCAACGTTAACATTGATCGGTTTTGATGACAGGAGAGGAGGGCCCGTTCGGAAATTTTGCGGCAGGGATTGGCATGATCGCGGAGCCTGGGAAAGTCTGCGGAATCGTCCGATTTCGAACGATAGCGATATATTTTTCTCCTCTCGGCGGACGGAAAGAGCGCGCGGAGCGGAGCGGCGGCGTGGCGCGGCCCAGGAAGATTTACACGCGTATTAAATTACACGCGACTTCGTGGCACGCAAAGCGAAGGGAGCCTTTTCTGGGTGGAGCGGCCGCGACGAGGCGTGTTTCGTTGTAAGAGACCCGCGACTCGTTGTCCGAGCATAGAAATCAAGATAGAAAGCTCGTATACCTGGAGACGCCGGAGACAAATGGTTGTGACGTACGGCAAGGATTCTCAACTCTCCCGCGCCGGTCTCCCGCTTAAATCACACCCGGAATATTTACGATACGGCGTATCACGTTTCAATATATCTTATTGTAGTCGCGGCCCGCATCCCTGTAATGAAAACGTGTTTATGTAACAGCACACCGCCGGCCAACGTCATATCCTGAACCCCCCCTCCCCTCCCACGCTCACCCCTCTCTCCCCTATTCCCCTGAATTTGATTGTCGCTGAATTAAAATTCTACTTGTTTAATGTGACACTTTGCTGGGCTCGTTCGAAACCTTTTTCAAAGACGTATTAAGCCTCGTATTAATGATTGATGACAAAAAATTTAAGAAATAAAATAATAAACCGGAAACTTAAAGGTAGGAAATGTATATTTTATACACACTGTATTGTGAAAATACAAGGCATGGGATTTTATAAAAATAAGTGGGTCAAACAAGATTTTTATAGAATTCAAAAATACTGTCTCATCACTAGACTGCGGATCTTTATGCAAAATAAAAATTATCTGACAGTTTTTTGCAAAATAAAAATTGCAAGGCACAGAATTTAAGCGGAATGTTATTTCCTCGCTTGTTAATTTTACTAGATGTGAAACAGTATATTGACATTTGAAATTTAAAAAATTTTCCTACAATTTCAAATTTCTTCTACTCAATCATTTTAAAAATGCATGAAGTTTCGACTCGCTCGTTTTGCAATGAATACACGCTATTTTTATTTCGCATAAAGCGGAATTTATTTATATTTCCATTATATATCTATTTTTATTTATTCCGCAGTCTAGTAATGAGAAAGTTGTAGAAAGATATGTAAAAGTGATCTACATACTGTCACAAAAAAAAAAGTATAGGACGTTTCATTTATTTTCCGGTCTTGCAATTTCTGTGAGAAATTATTCAACTGGTGCAGGAGTGAAAAGTCATTGAAACAAGACAGCGGAAAACGTAATGACACAGTGCAAATAAAACGTGTAGGCAGAATACAACACCCATTATCGGATTTCTCCGGCTGGTCCGGCGATCGGCATAATTAACGGTATATCAAGCGTTACGGTGAATTTATTAATCGATGCTGTGCCCCGTAATATAACGGATTAGTTATTTCCATCTAATAATATCGAATCCGATATCGAGGCTGAGTGTCTGAATATACGGGGCTAATTTCATTAGCCGTAATTCCTGCTCGCCGGTCTCCCCCCACCCCCCTCCCTGATCCGCGTAATATTCGCGATATACTATTGGCACACTGTCGAGTGTTTGTTATTAAGATCGAGAAAAATCGACCGTTACGAAACCGACCGGTGAGTGGACTCTCGGGAGCCGGTGCAGAGTGGTTATAGTTTACTCTGTGGTACAAAGTCGAAACTAATTATATGGATATTTGTTTCAGTTTCTTGCCGACAGTACAGTAACAAACGAAAGTTTCGCTAATATTGTCTGTATGTCTCTGTGCCTTTGCGTAGCAATGTGCGGCTGAGAATTTTTGTTAAAATTGTTTCATACTTTCCCGCACATTTTATGCCATACATATATATAAAGTACCACAGTAATGTTCCTCCATTTTCAATAAATATAAAATATCACAGCAACGTTCCTTTATTTTTAATGCTTTCAAATATTGTCCAATCTTTTGGTTCTCTGAGCATTTTCGTTTATTTCAGTCGTGGCCTTTGTACAGGTTAATGGTTTCTCCAAAAGTAGGTAGCTCTGCCGGGTGTAATAAGTCTCTGATCGAAATGTCATGCGAGTAACGGTGGTGGCAGCAACCTGTAGTCAACCGACAGTAATCGCAATAACCGGTATATTATTAAACTAAACAAGGTGGCTCGAATTTTTCGCGAACACTGCGGAAGGGGCGTGACGCGTTGCCGAAGAAAAATGGAGGATTACAAGCCGTATCCGCGAACGTAATTTCCAATTAACAATACCTACACAGAACAACAAAATTTGATTTCCTAATCGTTCTCATTAGATCCTATACACTTGACCATTGCAGTTTCTACGCGTTGTAGAACAATGGAGGCCATTATTTACAGTTTTCTTGAGTCTACCTCTGAATTTTCGAAATTTCCAGGGGACCTAAAATTTCATGGAAATGTATTAAAAATTGTGGGAAAGTGATTCTCACGAATTTTTATTTCGACTGCAAGTCCGAATTTTTAATTTCTTTCATCGAAATAATTTCCACGTAGTATTGATCAGCTTTTTGAGTACTTAAATGCGTCACTGTGAGGCTGCTCAATTTTTCTAACACACACTGAGCACACAGAAAGATGTATCAAGATTATCACAAAATACAGCTTATCAATGGATGCCTCAAGAATCGTTCGCGCAGCAACAATATTTGTGGAAGGAGCTAGGTTTCTGTTTTGCAGAAGTGACTCGAGTCCTCGGGCTTTCCACGACAGAGTTATTCCGCTGTCGAGGAGCCCTGAAGAGTTGAGGTAAGGATATCTGGCAGACAGATTTCTACGGCCGGCAGTAAACCCGGCTAACAGTGGCGCACCAAAGTAAATGTTATAACAAACACGGTGAGCAGAGGCCACGACGCCCCGCTATTTAACATTATTTAGTTTGCTTTGTGGACGTTTAAACAGTGCCTGCCTACTTTTTGTATGGATATTTGATGTGCCTCGGCCGGCCTCGAACCCTGCCGTATGTATAAACGGGGATCCCGCGTGTGTTTGTTTTCTAGGAGGCGCTGGCGTGCCGAGGATGGCCGAATCGTTTCGTATGCAATCGTCCGAAAGAACACGCGACTCATCCGTCCATTTTGTCTTGTGAAAAATATCACTCCGCCCTCGTAAACCTGTCGAAACTCTCTGTCTACGAACCAACCCGTGGCAAAGTGTTGGGAAACCTCGGAACGAAGTGTTACAGAATAATACTCCTCATAATAATCCTTGGAAAAATACGCCTCGGAATAATGATCCCCGGAACAATACACCTCAGAATAATACTCAAGGGAGACGTGCGTCCAGTGAAAAATACCACCTTAATTTTTGTCACCAGTAGACTGCAGATTTGACATACATTTTAAAATAAAAAAAAATAGCTAAAAATTTATTTTTAAACCTAGCGTTAATAAGTCGAATTATGCTTTGAATGTCATAACAGTATATAATTCTCCTCTACAGCGACTGCTTTTAAACCCAAAAAAGCAATTTCCTTGCAAGCCAGAAAATACAACCCAACAAACAGCTTAAAATTCATTTATTTTCACCACAGAGATATAATACTACGTTCGCACTATCTCCGCGAATAATCCATCTAGGAGCTCTCTTCCAGCCTATCATTTAGATGCAAAACTTATTGTAAACGATGCGTTCTTTTCCCGGGAGAGCGTCCCAACAGGAGCACATATTAATCATTCGTATCGTGGCGCACTCTCCTTTTTTCCCGTTCCTAAAGATCTGGTTCTAAAGACTTAATAGCGGCGCGACGCGAAAAATCCGCATCGGTCCTTTTTGTGTCGCCTGTTTTATCCGCGTCAATTACACGGAAAATGATATATCAGCTGGCGTACCGAGTACCCGATAGCGATGAGACCCGTGCGCAGAAGGTGTTCATTATATCACCGGGGATCGGAAAAATTCGTAATTGATTCGCGAGTTTCGCATGATTTATACGATTCCGTGGTTCATTAAGGAAGCGTCGAACGCGTAAGCTGAACGCGTGCGGATCCGGTAATCTCTGTCGTTCTCGGCCGAGGGGACACCATTACGGAAACGAAAAACAGTTTTTCCTCTTTTTGTCGCGCGGGGAAAACGTGTTCGACCGGGCACTCAGAAATTACTGAGAACGATAACTAGACAGGCCAACGTTGTGTTCGATTTTATGAACAAAATGTTGCGAATAATGCTACAGCATCTGACGACGGCGAATTGAAAAATTGTCAAATTTAATTTTTACTATTTTCTTTCCGATTCGAATCAATTTTCTTGAAAATTTAACCATCACTATTTTCTTTGTGCAGTGGTTTCTCGATATATGTCGCCAAGGCCTGGGGGATAACCGTCGCGGAATTCTCCCCACTATCGCGGAGTATACCCCGTGAGGGGAGAAGATTGTTGAGAGACGTAAAAGAGAGAGTGAGGTCACATGGATCATAGAATAGTATCTCCTAGGCGATATATGTCCGTAGCTGGACCCATGTTGTAGACATATATCGAGAATTCACTGTGCTTCTAACCAATTGCCATTTTCTCAAAATTGTTTGAAGTCCTCATCTAGTGATCTAATCAATTTAGCTTCTAAAAGATTTTCGTATCTCTTAGTTCAATTTAGAAGAAAAAAGTATTTTTCTGTTCTAGGGATTACATCAACACTTACACCAACAAATGCATCATCTTTATAAGTTAAAAATGCAATGAATATACATGGTGCATGTACAATTTAGAAAATTTAAAGTAATTTCCAAAAAGTGGCATTTTACACAATTCTCCATGCATCTATGAGTCCCACAATACCACTGTACTTCATTTAATCTTATTTTAGATATTCTATTGCAAAACCATTGGAAACAAAATATCACGGTGACCAACTGCGCTACTCGGTATATTTAAATCCAGCCTCGACAAAGATTACACTATAGAGGCTCACCAAAAAAAAAAAGTTGCTCTCGAGGTGAAATCTCATACTAAATCTCAGTCAAACCTTACGCAAACCCAGCATCTCCAAGCCGGGGCAAGAGCGGTTTCCTGGCTGAGTCTGTAGCCTGTACTCATTATCTTAACAATGTGCGAGGCTTTTCTCTCGCCTGGATTCCTGCGCGTCCGCGGTTTTCGTCCGGCATTACGGTTAAGGTTATCCCGGTACAGGTGCGTCCGCGTGCGTTTACTTTTACAAAAGCATCCGGCTGCGTCTCCGGGGCCGCGTCCCGTCCATCTCCGTGGACGGGTTTCCATAAGACACGGACGGGAGCCAGGCGCAAAGAAATCGGAAGTTACAATTGTAGCAATCCTGGAAAGCGACCGCGCCGCCGCACGGATCCGTTTGCCTGGGCCTGGTTTCTCGAAGATCGGGCCTTATAAGCACGTTATCACGACGATGTAGGAAGCCACCGGCCAGCCAAAGAAACGTATAAGGCCGCGGCGAGTCCAGTGATGCAACGCCGCCTCGTTGCATGTGAATCCCGCGCCGTTGCACCGCCGCGCCGGTCGAACACGTTTTCCCGAGCGACAGAAAGAACAAAACTCTTTTTCGCTCCGCAATGGTGTTCCTCGACCGGCGGCAGAGATTACTGGAATTTATGCATTTGGCACAAAAATGTTTAGCTCAAACTGACGCTTCAATATCGCAACGAGCAATTCGGAAATGGTCAATTTGGCTTCCTAAAAGTCCAATCTTGGACTGTATGGTCTCCAAAATGCCTATTTGCACGTTATCGTGGAGTAATTTGTAATGTTTGACAGCATACTGCCTTTCACAAGGCGTCCGAGGCAAGCGTGACGTCACAAGATGGCCGCCGCTGATAGATTCGTAAATATCGGGAGAATTAGCGTTCGTATCGAAAAAATATGTCCACACAGTCCCAGCTAGGACTTGTACAAAGACGGTTTTGTGTATTTTTTGCTGATTACTTATTTAAACACGAAAAACGAGCACTTCTGAAACAGCACCTCGAGGTTCCGACATTTCCCACTGCTAGCGCCACTGTCTCCTTCCAAGCAAAAACTGCACACGAGTACGGTCGATAATGCAGATCGATAATACAAGAAAAAAGAATGTTGTTTGATTCTGGTGATTGATAGAATTGATGCGCTTGGTACAACGACAAAATTATTTAATGCGTACTTCAAATAATGAGCAATATTGTAGAAAAATATATACCTATATTCAGTGAGTATAATTTTACTGAAAAAATAGACTTGCCTGGCTGTGTATGTTTTCCTTTATGAAAAATAGACTTGCCTGGTACCAAAGTCTTCAATTTAATGAGCAACTGTGTGTCTGCAGATGAATCTGGCGATACAATGACTGAAAAATAGTTAAAAGCAGTTTTCCTGCCGAAAAATTGAAGTGTTAGATAATCAAAACAATTCTCGAAGAATTAGAAGAGCTCCATAAGCGAGAGTAAACAACGCAGGAATGAGTGTTCCGAGAGAGCTATAAAAATGTTGCAATAACGATCCGAGGACGGACTTATATAACACAACGCTTATTAAAATTCCACTCAAGCAGCTAGGAAGGTTGGTCCAGCAACAAAAACGAAAAAATCGGCCATCACCGATCGGTGTCGATGTTGTACAGGAATTAGTAATTGTGCAACATCGGAGCCGGCGTTGTTCTGGTAGCCGTCCGGCCGGGCTGACAGTAATACTCAAGTGGCCATAGAAAGCGGTGCTTTCCTATTTTCCCGGCGTGGCACTTCAAAAGACCAGGCGCGGAGTGGCTGTAGCATGCGCGGGGGCCATGTGGCGATCTTAGCGTAACAATTCTCTTAAACTGGCCGGTTTACGGTTCGCAGCCAGCCAGAATCTCGGTAGTAAAGGGGCGACGACTGATTGATACTACTCCCTTCCGTGGGCCGCCTTTGCTTTGCCTCTTTCCCCGAGCATCCTTGTGCCAGAGGATTCGGCAGGCCGAAAATGCCGCGTCTATTCGCGCGACGAGTGATGCACTCCACGTTCCCTTCTCCCGGATTCATCCTGGTAAACACAACGCTAAACGCTTCCGATTTTATTCGTCTTTTTTCGCTTCGTTTCTTCGGGTTCTGTTCGAGACAGGAATTACAGAAGTCTCCCGAAAAACGGCCTTCTGTGAAGTAATTTTTTGATTGGAAATGGATGAAGAAATATTCTGGGTAGTATGGTACATGCGCGCCATTTTATCATTTCGTTATGAAACATTTATTGAGACATTCCTCACATTATTCCGATTAAAACGAGCCCAAACACGATATCATTCGTAGCACATACGGCCGTTTAATTCACGATTTTGTGAAACCTCGATTATCCGAACCAATGGTATGCTCTTATCACGAAAGTATAAAACTATGCAAATTGTAAAGACTTACTTCAGAAGTGTTTTACTAATAAAAAAGGGCGGTCAGAGAACATGTGAAATGGGTGGGATAAATTCGGTTCGGATAACAGAGGCACAACTCTTTCGTGGATTAAACGAGCAAATGTGGTCCAAACTGTGCCGTGTTTGGTATCGTTTTATTCAGGAAATTGTCACCAATACGTTGGTGAAAGAGTCACGAAAAAATAATTAGATACCAAAGCACACCAAAAGGTTGAACACACGTATCAATTAATTAATTGCGTCTGTACAAATTCAGTTTAGCCTTAATACGTTCATCAGGCTAAAAATGCACTATTTAACTGTTGCCAAGTGTTCTCTAAGACGTCTAAACACGGAGCTCAATGATCAAACTATTAAACTGTGTACGTTTATGAAAAATAAAATTTGCATTGCAAGAAAGAGGGGTGACTTAGGACTTTCTTTCTTCAATAATTTTAAAGGTTAAGAAGTAACATATCGGCAGATTTCAATTCTTTTAATCGTTTCAGTGTTTCCAATTGTAGCTACTCTTACACATGCGTAAAATCTGCAGTCTAGATACAAAAAATGAATCACAGATTTATGTTTCAGAGTACTAACTGTAAAAAAAAATGGATGAAGCCGCTTAAAACTGCGAATGTGCAACTATTCCTGCATTCTGATTAAGTTGTGGGGGGAGAGGGGAGTTAATTATCATATCCCTATTGTGAAACGCAGCGCAGAAGAATATAGACTCAGGAAGTTGATATTAACACGTACGAGCGACTTGAAGCCTCCACGGAATCGTCCTGGAAAATTCTCACCACGGGCCACGCGTATAACAGATACCTTCCAGATGACGGGACCCATGGTTCTCCATAGAAGTTGTTGTTCCGACGGGGGGGGGGGAGGAGCCGTGCAGAGACCGTTTCGTAAGCCCGCCGCCAACTTTTGTTCCCGAAATAGTCGAGAGCGTTCACCATTCGGAGAACAGAAGAGTCTCCAGAAGAGCCCGGGAACATAAACAGCCTCTACACAGAGGGATCCTGAACGGACGCAATACTTGGCCGTGTTGCGTAGGATGCAATAACCTATGCGTCTCGCGGCGTGTTAATCTCGTGTGACTGATGAGTACGACGTGTGCGCTCGGCTCGGTGAGAGTCTTCAGGATGCTGCGCGGTTCAGGTAGCGAAATCGCTCTGCCTACTGCATCGGAGGAACCATTTGTCATACCAGCTTCATCTTAATGGAATTGTTTCGTTGGAATTCTTCGGGTAGATCGGCAAAGATAACAATGCTACCCTAGCTTTTGAAATTCCTGTACTGATTACACTGATTTCTCTGTATATGTCACCGAGGCCTGGACGATAAATGTCGCGGAGGTATCCCCACTACCGCGGGGTATACCCCGTGAGGGGCCCTGAAGGGTACAAAGCGTGGTTCAAAGAATAATATCTCCTGGACGATATATGCCGTTCGCAGGACCCCTGTTGTTGACATATGTATGTGCCCATAATTATGAAAGTGGTCTGTCATAAAAAAAAAAAAAATTACATTGAATAAATTTAGTTTAAAATCATGTCGTGTGAAATAAGTGATAAATTCATTTTTTTTTAATTTTGACTTAGACCACTTTCATAATTATGGGCACATATATCGAGTATTGTATTTATTTAGCTTCCTGAAAGCTGTCCTCCAAAGTTCAAGAAGCTAATAAAATTCTATAGGGTAAGAAGCAGAATATTGAGTGGGACTAAAATTATTTCCAAAAATATTTAATAAAATTCTAAAGGATAATGAACGGAACAAAAACTATTTCTGTGGCACCCCACTATTAATCAACCGTTATTTCACACCCCCGGACTTCCGAGAACCACGGCGAAGGAGAAATAAAAAAATGAATAGGATCCTTCTTCTTTCACGGAATCTTTTCGTTGCATTTTCCCGCAAGGAGGTTTGAAGGTCAGAATTACCTTCAAAAAGACAGTTCGAGCGTGTTTCCCTCTTGCGGACGTTCTTGCGATTCTTTTTGCGAGGTTTTTCGCCGGGGCAAGATAACGCTGTCGTCGACGCCGGTATTAATCTTACGCAACCCATCCTGCAAGCCGGTGTCCGGCTTATTAATCCTAATGACGACAACGACGATTCACTTTTCCCCGAGATTCCGTGCTAGGAGCGTTCCGGTCCGACAGGAGTTCTTCGAAGAAATGTCAGCCTCGTCTCCTCGTTCTCCCGAGGCAGCGGATATTTTTCTGTTCGTTTTACCTCGCTCTCCTCCCTCACCCTCCCCCCGTGCTTCACCCCCGCCGTCTGCAAAACCCGCCTCGTAACGCATGGCGTTCGTATAAATTCCCGGTGCAATTTAGATAATTTCCCTGACTGGTAATAAACTAATGCGGGGAAAAAGAGCATCGCGGGGCAGACATTCCTTGAACGTGTATAATGAAAATGAGGGGAGGGGGAGAGAAAAAGAGAGAGATGGAGAGAGAGAGGGGCGGGAAGAGAGAAGGGGGCAGCGAAAAGCGAAGATAAATAGATAAGTAGGATGAATGGAGACGGGAAGAGAGACCGTTTCAAGATAGACGAGGTGAAACCGGTGCAGAAACAGCTAGCAGAGAGAGAGGGAGAGAAAGAGAGAGAGAGAAGACGTTCTCTCTATGCGCGATCGTCGTAAAATAGGATTTCTTATTGGCGAGCGTCTGCGCGCGTGCTCTCTTGTATCGAGATCGTCAACAAATTCTCGTTAATTCTGGGAGAAACCGTGTCGAACGCAAGAACTAATAAACGATAACGAAATAACACCGGCATTACGACTTCCCGTTATTCAACAGCGAAACGAACCTAGCCAGAGATTGCGAGACTTCCACGAAACCGTTCTAAACGCGGAGAATCGGTCTCTAGTGTGCTTTTCCATCGCTGGTAATGTTCTCGACGTTTCACCGAACGAAACCGGCGAAAAACTTTTTACTTTGGATGCAACAAATTCTACTCGTTTGGCGCTTCTCGTGTCTGTGTTGTCCCACTATTAGTATCACAATTTCGTACATCACCCAATGAAAATCAACACTGTATTCATACAATTTATATGTCTTATATACGTCTGTATTAATTTATATGTCTTATATATTTATATGTCTTTATATGTCTGTCCTTGATAATGATGGAGATTATATAATAAATCCAGTTTGTTTTAGATTTCGAAACAATTGATTTCTTATGGGTCCCCCTAATACGAATGTAAGAATACGATTGGAGGTTCGCGCAAACGTTCGAAACAGGAAAATCCGTCTGCTGGACCCGTGTTTCTCGCAATGGACGTTTCCAGAGGTATCCGAGAACAAAACCGGTCGAGAAAAATCGCGAACGAGGGCGGCTGGAAATCCCCCGGCTGTTTAATCCGATGGAATTAGCCGGGCCCGTGGAACCCGCGCTTTCAGCGCTCCTCATTTTCTCGCTTATCGGAGGAATGCTTGCAATCAGGAATACGTAATGAGGCGACGAAGAAACGGACGAGCGTTCTTCGCCGGCTTCGCAGTGTTATGAGCACGCCGGGCTGAACCGATCCTCGGCGTTATAATAGCAAAACGAAGCTCGGGAAGAGAGAGAGAGAGAGAGAGAGAGAGAGAGAGAGAGAGAGAGAGAGTATGCAGCATGCATGCATGCGTCGCGTCGGGTCGGTGGACGCGAAACTGGAAATTCATTATGCGTTTGTTCGGGACGGTTATCTGGTCTCGTTATTTTATGGATTACTGCGGTTTGATCGAGAACGATCGAGAACGATCGAGACACGTTTCTGGACTTTATTCTTTTGTTTGTGTGGACATTTTTTCCGGTTGCATTGCTTTACATTATACCCGCATTGCTTCGTTGCGAGTGAAGTACTGCATACGATTATCGATGACAGTGTTAAAAAATGAACACGACAATCATGAATAATGATCTAGGAAGGAATTATCAGATTACGTTACCAAAGTTGTTGATTAACGATTAGATGTGCGAGTGCAATTAAAATAGGTTTGATTGCATCGCTAGCTTGAACCGTACGTTATCAGAAATTATTATTATAATACCGGTGAAGAATGTGTTAAATTAATGTCATGAACAAGGAAACATGACCGCACATAAACAAGCGAACTAAATTGAAAAATTGAGTATCGAACCTGCAAAACATTGCCAGACCAGTAAACATATTGAAATATTTTTGTATCGACGATATTTAATACAAATGAAGATGAAGTATTTTGTCTCTCCGTTAATGGCAAAGCTGGAGTCCTCTTCGCCCATGGTCAACTTTATTAAAGGTCAAGACAACTTTTTCAGGTTTTCGTGTTCGCATATCTCTCTTCATCAGTCATCCTCTGGCAGGGTGGACGTTCGAGCGTAACAAAGTAGCAGCCTCCTTCGAGGGAAGGTGGAAAGAAACGTGGCCGGTGGCATGCAGCGCGTTTTGTTTCAACAATTTAATCACAGGGGTTGACATTCCTACTGGTTGGAGTCTGTGTCCGATGGGCAAAACTAATTGTGGCGGGATGAAAAAGTTTCATACATAATAAAGCCGATGGACATCTATATTCCATCTGTTCTCTAAGATGTCCGATAAGATGTCCGATACATACGAAAATGGTGCAATTTACTCCTATAGTACTAAAATGTTTAGTAATGTATTAAATTCAAACCAATTTAATAATGTAAAAAATATTTTGAATAATGATACAGGAATTTTTAGTGGCGCCTTACAGTCGCCGTTCGAGTGCTAAAGGGTTAATACGGGAAAAGTAATTGGTACCCCCACGGTAATTGGTTCCCTTACCCTAGTTACAACTGTTTTCAATCGCCGGTTGCAACAGACGGAATCTCTATTTTGCCCGAAGATCCGCAGTCTACGAAAGAGGAATAAATATTGAACAATGACTGTTTCTGGATTATTGTCCACGGAAGGCCAACACAGTTGTCCCCGGAGCCGGCCGTTCGGCCCACGGGAAAAACGGGCGTGCGTCGCGCGTCGTGTATCGGTGCGCGCGGCCGGTGCCCTAACAATTATCTCTAATGGGCCGCGATACTATAAATCGACATGGGCTAGAGGCCGGCCCGATGAAATCGGCCTGGCGCGAATGCCGGGATGGCAGAAAATAGAAACCGCTTCGCTAGCACCGCGCCGGTGAAACACACGCTCGTCGTCCGAGAGCCGTACCCGCTCGCTTTGCTCTCGGGCCTCCTCCATCCGGCTCCCGAGATGGAATCCGCCGGGTTGTGCAAGTAGCGGCACCTGACTGCAATGCTGATGACTCGGCCAGACGGACGCGCACGAACAGAGGAGCCGGAGCGAAGGAAAGAATCGGATAGACAGGCAGATACGGTGCATGAGCAACCGTGTGCGTGTACCTACAACCACGTAACCCGTGCCGGAGAGAGATCTGCTCTCCGACTTATCCGCGGGCTAGATCGTGCCCGGATGAGAGGCTGTGTCGCCGCCGTTCGGCTCCCTGATCCTCGAGAACCCTGCTACCGTCCCGAGGAACGAACAGGATGAAAGCGAGTCTGTCAGAGACTTGAGTTATTCTTCGTAAAGTAATTCTTCTTAAATATCTTAACTCATTTGGCTCAATTCGAAAAAAATTTTACTACTCTTAAATGTGATCGAACACCGTTCTCCCAGGAGTTGTACTTGGCCCTAAATCAGGCAAACAAGGACCAACGATCAACTGTTACTTCGCGAAGAGAGCAAGCATAGTAGACTCCAATTGGAACTATGGCAGAACCGACATATAAGATATGCTTGTTCAGGGAAGAAGTTTAGCTGACAGTTATGGTAGATCAAGCGGAGTCGGAGGAGGCAGCGGTCGCTAAAGACACGCGTGATCCCCGGCGCAGTAAACGATGATCGCGATAACCAGCTATCAGCTCGGCGAGGAGCAGCCAGAAGGATGCAAGATCGCGAACAGCAAAGATGGCTCCGGGGATATAGGTTTGAGGCCTGCGTGGATTGCACGCGGACGTTACGCAAACACGTGGAACGGCCGGGATAGTTCGCTTCATTAGGAACTGGCCTACGGACTCCCCGATATTGTATCACTGTAACGATCATACGTTCTACCAACTTCTTGTCGATCGGCAGCAGATACTATTGAAACAGAAGTGGATCGCTTCTTGCGGGATCCAGCTGATTTCTGCGAACGTTACGGGCCCCGGGACGAGGATTGCGGTCCGCCCCGGACTTTACATTGTTGCTTCGTCCGGGTACACGTCGTTAAGCCTGTGTAATTAGATACAGGGAAAGAGCGAGACCGGCATTGTCGTGGACCTCACTCATCATCGCCATATACTGCCGCCACTCGCAGCCGGCTCCGAGAATCGGACAACTATTCCCAGAACAGAGACTTAAAAGGCGAATTTGAACAATCCTGTTTGTCCGCATTTTTAACAATGGCCTGCAATGCCCTCCGCAAAAGTTTGTTACCTGCTGTTTGTCGCGTTTGTTCGCTTCGGTTCCACTGCTGGATCTAGAATAGCTCTAGTTTTTAGTAAAACCAGAGCAAACCAGATAAAACCATTAACTTCATTAACTACATAATACAAATATCCCCAAATGTTCAGCAATGTAATTATTACTGAACATGAAGTTCTAACTTCAATGTAATAAATCATAAAAAAATATGAAATAGCCACCCCAATCACCAGACTTGAACCCCATAGAAAAATGGTGGGATGAACTGGACAGACGTTTTCTCTGAAAAGAGCAGTTTTTCTTCATCGACAACGGTTACCGAGGAGGATCCAATCTTTTTGGACACCAATAACTGTTACTTGTAACCACAAAGTATAAAAATCGATATTTTATAATCACTTTTGTCGAATATTTTTATCTTTATATTTTGTGTAGATTGTCTTAAATTTGAATATTAATCAACTTTGTATCAAGGATTTGTATCGTAGAAAATTTCAGAATAACTGTTATTTTTGGTCGCCGGTCTGAAGGTTGTGGATCGGAAGAGGACGAGGTTACCGGCAGCGCAAAAATGAAATTGCGCGGATAGTTTGTAAGGACGCGGTAGCAGGAGACGATCGGGAAGCAGATCCAATCATCGGCAAAGAAAGAACACGCGCGCGGCAAAGATTTCCTGCTGCGCGAACGCTTTCCAATCAATCCTAATGTGCGTGGAGTCTATCAAGCGATCAGCGAGAAAGTAATTTAAAGCGAGCCACGAATTCCTCGCGATGCAGCAGCAGCAGCAACAGCAACAGCAGTAACAGCAACATCGGCGGCACCAGCGAGTAGAGCCAGTTGCATTAGCATACCCTGGGAGCATAGCCGGGTGACAGAACCGATTCGTAGCGCGGTGGGTTTTCGCGGTTGCGCAATCCACGGTTATCAGGAACAGGCAGACGCGGACGGCCGGAGTAATTGCAGGCAATCGTTCAGACGGACGCGGGCCGATTCGTTTTCCCGTAACCGGTCCCCGGGAACCGGGAGATGCTTTTCTGATGGTTTCTCAGCCGGGTCTCTCTCTCTCTCTCTCTCTCTCTCTCTCTCTCTCTCTTTCTCGTGCCGGGTATATGTACACGCGTACCCGCCGCGTGGCGGGTCTCGCCAGCGACTTATCAGCAAGAAATTGCCTTCGAGAAAACAAGACGCTGCATTCTCGCACGCTCTAACGACCACGGGCGTCTTTCAGCCATCTGAATCGCCCTGGACCGTTTGCTTGCGACGAAATTCGATGCTAATACTGCGTTTTTTCGATATATGACGCAAATACCTTCGCATATTTTTGTCGGTAATGTGGTCACTCTGCCTTATCGCGAACCCACGAAGTTTTGGCTCCTAAGAGGACACCAATGTTTATTCGACTCAAGTGTCCCGTAATTGATGCAGAAAATTTTGCACAAAGATCTAGCCATTAGAAAATCGTACGCAGGCATAATGTGATCCTCTTCCTCATCTACAGGCCTCCCTCTCTCGATGTCCGGCTCCCTGTCCGCCCCTGTTCCTCATCCTAACTCCGTTCTTGCCGTCTCTTCTTCCGCCGGTTCTTCCCCGCGGTACCTATATGCTCCCCCCACATCCCGCGTCTTCCAGGTTTCACTCGATTTCTTCTGCTCCTGTCCTCCTCTTCTCCTCGATACAGGCATCCCCTAGCTCTCCCTCTCCGTTCCGTCTATCCCCGTTCGTTCCGAGTTTCTCCGCTCGTCTGGTCCCGGTTATTTATTGCCGGCAGCAACGGCCGCAAAACTTTAAAGCCCCCCCTTTGCACACGCGTGTACACTTTCTGCGTGTACGGGTTTTTACACCGTGCATTACAATGCGCGCGCATGTACGCATTATACTGTCCGCGTGATTCATTACCGGCCGATCCTCTCCGGCTGCTTAAGAAAATACGGAAACTATAATTGCGCGAGACTTATGATGCCCCGGCTGTGGCGCTGCGCTCGAACCTCATGGTTGCCTTGGCACTCATGCCCTCGCTCTCGCTCTCGCTCTCTCTCTCTCTCTCTCTCTTTCTCTCTTCCTTTGGCGCGAGAGGGCCCGGGGGCTCGTTCATGGGGGAGAGAAAGGGTTTCTCTATGGGGGCCAGAGCGAGAGCGTTTATGATCGCCGAGAAACTTCGCGAGATCATATCGCCGGATCTCTTCATCCAACGCGCGCGCTGCGCTCTCCCGCCATTGAGTCGTCCATTGTCGTTGATCGTGACAGTGCGTAATTGTCGGTGTTTTATTGCCGGTTGTAAAGTAATCAGCCGGCTGGAATGTTTAGGTATTTAATGCCCCGGACACACCGTCGTCGGTTTTAGGTGTGCGTTCGAACGTGTGTCTGTGTGTGTCCGGCCACGCGAACGCTCGTTCGCGCGCGTTGTTAGACAACCGCGGGCGCGTTCGGATACGAGAGTCCCACACACGGCTCAGACCCGCCGATGGATACCCGTTTAGACGGGAAACGGTGATTATAGATAAATGTGAGCTTAATGGCCGCTATAATTGCGGCTAAACGCAGCCTGTTATTACCGACGGCGACGTAATTCGGGCGACAGAACCAACCGACGACTATAACGCCGCTCTGCTCGACGCGTCCGTCTTTCTTTCTTTCGAGGACGGTTTGTCACGTTCTTTTTGAACCATCCTAACCGCTGGTTTTACTCGCCGGCCACCGTTCTTTCAAATAAAACCTAAATTCGGTTGTAAAACCGCGCGACCACTGGAACAGTGGTTTCACCGATGCCCGAGTCTTGCTTTATGACCGAGCGGATGTATGCTTTTCTTTGGGATCCTCTTCGGCATGTTAACGAGAGTGCGGATGACCCACCGGTGAAAAGAAAATATTCGATAATTTCATTTCTCTGCTTGCTGACGTCCCATTGTGCTTTCAAGTTGACCCTTTGCACTCAAAATTATTTTAACACTGCACGTACCACCACCGGTCAAATGACCAGCTCTAGATTTTTTATTTGACAATTTTTGAAATTATAAAGATGCTTTCGTGAGCAATGATTCAGTAAATATAGAATAGAACCGCGCAAAGTCTAAGTAAATTAAATCTTGTCATTTTTACAAGGCAACGTGTATCTGTTACATTTATAGCTCGGTACTTTTAGATATTTTTTTGTTCACATTATACATACGAAAATGGTGGAATTTCCTCGTACAATATTAAATTGTTTGGTAATTTATTGAATACAAAAAAATTTGATAATGGAAAAAATAATCGTGGTATTAACTCGTGGGTATTAGTGAGACGAAGTAGAAGCGGCAAGTCATGAACAGACACACGCCAGCCGTTCGCTGTTCAACAGCGCGTGTGAACGAAAACAAAGCCGCATATAAAAAAAACATTATCTCGTATTCTCGCCTCACTTTTTCACATAGTATCACCCCCTCATTCATAGCGCCATTAACACTAAAACATCCTGTACATGCTGACTTTATTCCCACTATATCACTACGGGCGTTACGCGTCTTGCAAGACAAACTCGTTGTGTAGAAAGCAGACAAACAATAAAAAATATTAATAAAAAACACATAAATATTAAATACAAAATTCCTTTCGACTACTAGACGAGGACTCGGAACGAAATAAACAGAATATTAATTTTATTTTATTTACACTTTGCCAATATTTCACGAACCTAAACGTGCCATAAATGTGACACACATGTAAAACGTAACCGATAAATTTCTTATTGGGAAACAACGAATTTTTAAAAGTGAAGAAACTTTATCACCAGAAAAATTTTAAATAGAAGTTGAAAAGTATCAAGAAGATTAATATTTTCGCTAAACAAAAACTGAAATTCCTGCTCGGCTCCAACCTCTTAAGAACCGAGGCAAACAGTTTTTATTTCGCATAAAGATTTTTATTTTGCAAAATACTAAGCGTCAGGATAATTCAATGAGAAGGATCAATTTTTCGCAAACGAATCGTATTACTTTTCAAACAGCGAACTTCGAGCGTTCATTCCAACAGAAACGCTTATTCAATTTCATTAATTCATACGCCGTCCGCGGACCTTTCAAACGAAATTCAATGGACGGCGATTAGAAAAAATGGTCTTGCCAAACAAAACGTCGCTAAATTCCATGATCGGGAGCACAGTGGAAACCGATCCGGACAGAAGAGATCGTTACGCGCGCCCGGTAGAAAGCAATCGAACAACCATTGTGTCCCCGATGGACACAAGTGGAACGAGCGGGAGCGCGTTCAGTATCGTATCGCGACCGTAATTTAGATTGCTGGGAACATCGAGACCTATTGAATTATCCGCGGCACGTTGTGACGAGAGAAGGAACCGCACGCGTGCCGATCCTGTGGCATGACAGTACGGGAGCGGAAATCGGTCCGAAGGAAACGGTTGGCATTGTTGGCTCTCGGTGGTACACGAGTCTTTAATAATAATTGGCTGACAGAGAGGCCGATTCCAGGTCGGGCCGGCGACTTTTCCAAGCGTCCCCGTGCTTCTCGCCTAGACGTCTTGATTACAGGTTGCCCGCCGGTTCCCACTTTCTAATGCAACGTATCGCCTCGGCCAGCTAGATTTGTTATTCGTCGCTTTTGACCGGTACCAGTGAAACTCGAATCGTACCGATACGATAAACGCGACAAAGACCGTGCTCTCTGTCTCCGGATCTATCTCGCGGCTCGAACTGGATCCGATCGGACGATCGGTTGCGCAACTACCGGGGCCCGATCTTATTTTGACAGGCCAGTATGCTCGCCCGGCGATTTCGAATACAAATATCTTCCGCACCTCCCGGCTACCGTGACGAGGCGCTCGGGATACGTTTCAGAGCCGACTACAGGCGACTGTATCGTGCGACCGGACCAGGTAGCACACCTGTCCCGAAGGGCCCACGGTGATATTTCATAACGCGGCGAGGTGACTGATGACTGCATGGAACGCGACACAACGGAAATCACCGACTATCTCGGAGAGCTGGTACGCTGCCACGGGCTTCTGCGCGCCGGTTACCTGTTACATGGACTCTCCTACCTGCCATGACGGGCGAGTTAGGGTAATCGGAAATTAATTGTGCTAGCCATTCTTCCTACATTAACAGATTTTTCAACAGTCGAGGTTACGCTAATCGATACGTACTATCGGTCAAACACATCTCTGTAGATTGTACTGAAAACTGCTAAGCGAGTATAAATTAGAAGGATGAGGTTGCTTAGAGGTCAATGGAATGAGACAAAAAAAAACCAACTGGTCATAGGAACCAATTCTTTAAAAAAAAAAACTAGCTGGTCATAAGAACCGGTACCTTACAAAAACTAGCTGGTCATAGGAACTGGTTCCTTACAAAAATTAGCTGGTCATAAGAACCGGTACCTCACAAAAACTAGCTGGTCATAGGAATTTCCTACAGAAACTAACTGGTCATAGGAACTTGTTACAGAAACTAGCTGGTCATAGGAACAAGTTCCTTACAAAAACTAGCTAGTCACAGATACTATTTCCTTAAAAAAAACTTGCTAGTCATAGGAACTGGCTGGTCACAGATATCGGATAGAGACCAGTTCTCCCAAAAATCATTTTCGCCACAGTCACCGCAGAAATCAGATCTCCGAGGCATTCCAGCGGGATCCGCTTGTCGCCTAGCAAACGAGCAAGGGAAAGGGAATCGTCCGCGATCATCGTGCAGAAAAAGGGCGGCAAGAAGAGCGGGGAGGATGGTCGGCAACATACTCGCCTCGTTCACTCCGCGCCGACGCGGCGCGGCCGAGGGTCGTCCCATTGTTGTTTGTCTTGCTGAATATTTTAATTGGACGTAGGCTCCGCCGCGCGTTATTTATCGTCTAACAATGCCTGGAAGACTGGTAATTAATTACGTTGTTTTGTGTTACTTTATATAAAGATAGCAGGTCGATAGGAGTTAACCGGCTGAGAGCAACAATGGTATACAATGCGCAATTAGCGGGAGCGCCTCCCCGGAGAACAATGCGCAGTCGGACACAGTGTCCGTGCGGCTGGTTGGCTGGCTTTCTGGTTGGTTGGTTGGTTGGCTGGTTGGTTGGTCGGTTGCGTGCCGCGCAGGTATTAACGGTCTCTGGTTGCGCGCGCTCTCGTGTGCGATCCTGTGCGTGAATGCGCGCGATGCAACAAGGTGCAGCGCGGTGCAGCGCGCAGTCTGACAAAAGCCCGAAAACTGAGGCGCTCGACGCTCATGGGTTGTGATACGTCAAAATACTCGGGAGGAAACGCTGGTTTTAATGGGAATAATTTTTACTCAATTTCTTTACTTAATTTCTAGTCTCAAAAAAATTTAATACTTTTTTTTCGTTTAAGAAATTTTAATACAGAAACCGTTACCTCTCCGATAATATATTTTATTCAATCTTTTCCTTAGTGTTTCGCAATTCCCCCACTTTTTCACTGGTCACATGGTGTGTCGAGGGATCGGTGCACTCTAGGCGAAATTCTTCCCCCTCCGGCCTGAATTTTTGATTGCAGTATTGAGAGGACAGGTGTCCGGCTATAATAGGCCGCGACACGCTGTTCTTCCCATCGACGAGCAAAACCGTGCCGATCGTTATCGGTATGCAAACGCGTCGGATAGCTGTGATTAATTGGGTTGCGCGAAACGGAAGTGGCTGCTATCGATCGTTCTTATCGCGCCCAGTCATTTCTCCTTTTGTCGACGTTTAACCAGCCTGTTTAACGAACACGAATCGCCTAAGCGGCGTTCTTTCATTGCGTAATTGTATTATTCGGCTCGGCGAACGGCTCGAGAGATCGGCAATTTGAATAATTGGCCGCCGAAAAGTGTACCAGGCGAGCCCGAACGGCGAATAATGCGCGAAACGTAATTAAGAAGCCCGGTGGAAACCGTTTTCAGCGTGTTATTATTTTTCTGATGGAATTATATCGCCGATTTCCGCATCGGAATTGCTTCCTGCTCGTGCACACCGGAAAATCGCGATGCTTTCACCGAGAGAACCGTTTCCTGACGCTTGGGCTAATTAAAATATTCGATACAATGTCGTAAAATGCAGAACGTTCTCCTTCCGATTGGTTAATGCAAGGTAAATATTAATTTAACATTCCTGTCGTAGTGCGCTTTTGTTTCTGATACGTTAATGCAAGCAGGAAACTCGGTAGACGCGGAAATACTTCCGATATGAAAAGAAATTTTAACTACACGATGATTGTCTATAAAGTTGTATCTACAAGTTTTAAGGAAATTGCTCTTGAACAAAATCGTCTCGAGTATCATCAAAATTAATTTCACTAGCACGATTCATTGATTAAAAGTACTCGATCAAAGAAATCAAACTTCTGTTACTATATTTTAACTATTCATAAGACGAAGATGGAGACAAGTGATAAGAAAATTCATCGTATATAAAATAAAATGAATACAAAAACTAATAAGTAGTGTTTCAATCGTCCTCAAAATATGTTGATGCCTTTAAGTTACTATTTTACAAAAAAGAGTCTCTCTTATACATTTTTGTCACTTTGACAATTAATACAATGTTTATTTTAGATCAAACGATAGACACACTCAGAAAAGATAAGAAGAGGTATTGCTCATTTTGTTTAAACAACTGGAATTACAGTACTCTCGCGACACAGTACGTGCAATTTATAACTTCCACAATATCGAATTGAACGTGTCATAAAAATTCACATAATTACTTCAAGTGTAAATACGTACCTAAAATGTCAGTTAAACAACGTCACTTGTATTCGTTAAATAAATGCTCAAACGTTCCACCGTTTAGACCGTAATGCCTCTTAACTGGTGATGTACGCTTCGCAGTATCCTTTCGGAATGGCTGTTTATCACGTACATATTAAGTTAATCGAGTAAATTAATGCGTACGCGAACGGCAGAAGGAATGTTACGAAATATATACAATGAATAAACATACGGGCACCATACAACACATAATAAGAAGGATGGAAATGAAATAAACCGGAGATAAGGACGGACTCATTAACCGAATAACATGAGAGCAGCTCACCAGAGAAAAAATTCATCGCGTTGAACAGTTACTCTACTATATTCAAAATCAAAACTTATTAGCATACAATCTCGTAATTAGACGGCGCATAACATTAAACGCCGGTATCAATCCCATCGGGATCACACAATTTTCAAGGTACGGCATTCTTTTATTTTTTCTCCTCTTATTCTAATGTCTCAGCGAATCTACGAAAATTCCCTCGCGAGCAGACGTGGCTTTCCCAGCGCTTCACTATTTTCAAGGTTCAAATCCATAATAAAAAATTATTCTAGAAATGAGTGCAATTTTTTTTTAAATTAATAGAAAAATTTCTTTAAGGGTCACAGCATTCGTTCTTTTCCTTTTTTTCTGTGCCCTCTGACTAAGTGGATCTACAAAAATATTTCCTCGCGATAGAAAATAATTTCTACAGGGTCAAAAAATTTTATCAGAAATAAATAGAAAAATTACTTTAAGGATAACAACATGTGTTCTTTTATTATTTATTTACTTTTTTTTGTTCCTACTCTGTCTCAGCGAATCCACAAAAATTCCCTCGCAATTGCAAATAATTTTACCCACAAAATTTTCTCAAAAATGAATGGAAAAATTACTTCAAGTATAACAGCATGCATTGTTGACTTTTTTCTGTGCCTAGTCTGTCTAAGTGGATCTATAAAAATGCCCTCGCGATCGAAAATAATATTTCCCATCGTGTCGCGGAATGAATTCACAATTTTCATAGTACGCATTCCATGTTTCTGTTGTTATGGCAGTCTCAGGGGACTGAAGGAAATCCCCTCGAGCTAGAGAAGGTTTTCCCAGCGTGTCGCGGGATGCGCTTCACGTCCCGGGTTATCTTTAAAGCTTTAATTCGTCGAGGCGCGGGTCGCCCGCTGCCAATCACCAGCGCATTTACATGAGAAAGGTCAGTTTCATTGACTTCACTTAGGAGAGGGTGCCCCGGCAGAGCGTGGGGTAGGCGATAGATGAATAGCCCGAAGGTGAACGTCAATGTCACTAGGTTTCTGGGCGAAAACGCCCAAGTAAATGCAATTACGTTCGAATCAATGAAAGGGCGCGTAGTATTGATCGCCGTGACGTGACTATTGCCCCGCGTTATCGGGCATTTGAATGGCCCGTAATGGAAGTTTCACCGTTCCCATTCTGGCATCCGGAAAACTGAATATATACTTCTTTATGGAATTCTGCTATGGCGGAACGATTTTATCGAGAGATTTTTATGGACGATCCACTTTTCTTTGCTTCGGAGCTGATCGAATGTATGTTGCGCTTTATGCATCGCTAGCTTACGTTCTAAAAGTGATTTTTAATTACTGGTGTTGTGTTGAGATGTGTAGGATGCGTTTAATGACGCTCGTGTCGGTCGTTTGTATTTTATATTTTATTTGTCAGCGTTCTTTACTCGGACAATTGCGCATGTTGCACTTTCTGCATCTATAGCTGACGTTCTAGAAGAGATATTTAATTACCATAGGTTAGAGATGTTGATGTAGTATCGTTTACCATGTATGGAAAGTTTGAAGACGTTTCGATTAACCGTTTGTGTTTTATACTGTATTTAGTAATTTTCTCTAGTTGTTCTTCTCTACTTGGTCTGAATATATTTAATTACAACTTATTTAGATTTGACAGTGATTACATTATTATTCACATTATTATTTACATTTGACATTTAATTACAACTATTTGGCAATGTTGATGTAATGGTGTTGACCATGACGTGTTTGGAGACTTTTCAGCCAGTCGTTTGTATTTCACGAGAATAATTTGATCGCCCAATGGATACATTAAAAATTCACTCTTCGACAGTCGCTGTCCGTGTCAATTTTAACCCACGGTTTCAAAGTTTGTCGTTTCAAGACTTAATCTCTAGCGATTAAATTAAACGAATGCCTTGGAAACAGAAAAATTAATGTATCTGCGAGGAGTACCTTTAAAAGTACATTTCAAAAAATTAATAACTAAAATTATGGATGGTCCTCAACCTCGTAAATCGTATAACTGTAGAAGGGGTTAGAAAACCGACATTTCCTGCGAAACAACGGCGCACCGAAATAAAAGAAAACCATTTCCGCGATCCCCGAAACGCGAAGCACAAATTCACCGTCGCGTCGTCCCCGAAAAATAGAGCTCCCTATGCTCGGTTTGCAAGTCGTGGAGACAACGTTGGCGAGTCAGGACTCGCTCGGGGGCGCCGGAAAAAGGTCTGACCGAGTTCGAAAAAAGCGGCAGCCGTCTGCCGCGATCGGTAGCAAATGAACGGGGCGCGCTCGTTCGCGCCATTCCGGGAGTTCTCTAAGCCGATGCGATGCGGCGCTCTTCGTACCACGAATACCCGGCATTGTCGGGGAGCATCCATCGTCGTCGGGGGGTCACGGCTTCGTCTGTTAGCTCGGTTCTTCTTCTACTCTTTTTTCTTTTTTTTTTTTCTTTTTTTTGTTTTGTTCTTTTCTCCGTCGGGATTACGCGTCGCATCGGGGCGTTGTGTGCCTCGAAACGGCCACCAACACCATGCCATCACGCCGCGGTGGCAAGAACCGTCGACGACGAAAACGATGGCAATGACAACAGACAGAGGGAAGAAAAAGAGCGCGTCCCGAGACAAAGAAACAAATTTCTAAAGAGGATGTCGGAGTTCGTCGTTGGTGGTTCCGCGTATAATGTTGTACGCACGCGATCGCGACTAACGATGGTTAGGGACGTTCCGGAAGAACTGCGGGGAAAAAGAGAAAGAGAAAGAGGGAGAGAGAGAGAGAGAGGGAGAGAGATAGATGTTGGTGGTGGGATGGAGGTACCGGAGAAAAAGTCACAAAGGGCGCAGCACGTATCGCGCATATAAATGACAATGCCGGCAGTTGCCGGTGGAACTGATGAAGTGTCGTGTCTGTGTTTCTCTCGTCCGCCCTCCAACAACCACCCCCGTGAGACTTTGTCGTCGGGGGCTTCTCATCCGTCGTCGCCTCGCCCTCGCACCTCGAGGGTGCCCGTCGACCCTCCACGACGGTTATTGTTGCGGTTACCAGAAGCCCTCCGACGACGGAGTTAATTGGGCAACGATTGTGCCACGATGCTGCTGCTGCTGTTACTGCTGCAAATGCTGCTGCGACTGCTAGCGCTCGCTACCCGTCTCGCTTTTCTTTATTCTCCGAAAGAGATACACCAGCGACCCGCTCACCTCGGACCACGACACGGCCCTGACCGTACACGAACAAAGGTTACAGAAGTTTCTTTGCTTCCTCGGGAACCGAAATAACACCGGGGTCCTCGGGATCGGTCAATGCCGAGAACTATGTCGGCGATCGATTCTGGCTGGACACTGGGAGCTTGGGATGAGGATTTTTAGGCATTTTGTTTATTTTGTTTGTTTGAGTTTAGTTACCCATCTAGTGTGAATGATGTTTGGAAACATTTAGGAAATTCGAGATTTTGAGGTTACAAAATTCATGTAACAACGAGGTAAAATATAATATATATCAATTTGGTTACTATGTGAAATTGAAAAGAATTGTTCGTGGGATTAACTGTAAGAAGAATCTGAAAAATTACTAAAAGACAATCAAAAAGCAAACACGAAAGACCCGGTAAACAGATTAATATAAGTTTGATCAACACAATTTTACACTTTAAATCAAGAAAAGATGATTAATGTGTTGCGTGTATGTCGTTATTTAAGATAGTAGTACATACCACGACGTTTGATGGATTTATTAATTTTTCTGTGTTTCATATACTAGGATACAAACACTGTACTAGGATACAAGTAAAATGCCTATGCTAAGAAGGTTGTTCTGTAGATGTACATGCTGCTGGTAGCGAACGTTCCGAGTTACTGTGGTTATGTTATACCGCACACACAACGTTTATGCAACACTTTAGAGGGCATGTAGGATTGATTTACAAGGTAGGGCAATAAAGTGGGAATAATTTATTGGACTTCCAACGCGACTACTGGAATTGTAGACTTGCGCATTCTCATGACCCTTGGAGAAGAGAACTGTAACTCTCTTTGTGTCCCCAGAATCGTGACCCTTTTACATTCCCAAAGACCTTCGAGTACTGGGTTTTTATAGTCCCCGTGACCTTTGGAATTGTGATCCCTCTGAGAAGTCATTACTTTTTTTGCATCACCAAAGGTAGTCATTGTGTAAAGCAATATGTCGCTAAGAATTTTAGTCTCGTCGAACCCAATAAAATAATAAATTGCAATTCTCGCGCATCCATTAATTATCTGATTAACGCAACCCCCTCTATCAGCCCTTTTACTCTCAATCTCCGCATCAACCCTGTCAAATGCTACAAACCCTGAAAACGAAGGTTCTCCCGCATCCGCCAGCCATCCCAAAATTTGCATATCGCTAGACAACGCTTTGATTCGTCTGGCAACAGTCGCCGGGCGTCAACACGGGAGAGAGTCTTGCGGATAGCGACTCGAGTCGCCTCGACTCGGTTCGCGAGCACGTCCAGAGCATTTACATGGAAATAGCTCGCCTTGACGTGAACCAGGGTATCCTTTCGGCGGTCTCTCGGCAGAGCCCGGGAGTTGAGTTTCGGGGCGATAATTGCAATAATTGTCGCGCGGTGTATTGTTCGTCCACTTGGAGAGCGAGCGAGCGAGACAGACAGATAGAGAGTAAACACGGTCGGTCCGTCTACCCTGCATATGGAACAAGCGGTCGCTTGATTCTCGGCTGATTGTTCCATTCTGAGAGCATCCCCCGGCTCGGACGCGCGCGTCGCCTCCTCTCCACACTCGGCGTCGCGGCACCCGGCGTCGGCCGAGTACAACTTGCCGGCTCCAATCCCGAAACCACGTCCATCCGTGTCCAAGTGTACTTTCGTGGGGCCGTCGTACGTGTGCCGGCAAACACGAGGAGCGTCTCTCCTCTTTCTCTTCCCTTCTCTCCTCTCTCCGCCTCTTCGTCTCCTGCTCGCAGGTTGCTCTCCGCAGCCTAACCTAACAACCCTCTCCTCGTACGCGCGGCGACGAAAACGAAACAATCACCGATTCCTTCATACGTGATTGCCCGTATTGTCTGACGCTGGCCGCAGACAATGCCCACGGGGTTTATCACGCTGCTCCCTTTTCAAGATCAACCGCCCTAGAATCGCGGAAATGTTGCACCGTCTGGCGAATTGTCTTGCTCGACAACGGTCGCTTCGGTGATCGTCGAATCTTTCATGTTACGGCATTTTATCGCTAAAATTACCGAGCCCTAATTGAGGCTGATATACAGGGTGTTTGGTAACTGGTGGTACAAGCGAAAAGGGGGTGATTCTACATGAAAGAATAAGTCGAAAATATTTTTATATTTATTATTTGTATACTTTGCCAAGAGCTGTGCATCGTTGGATCTATGTTCCCCCGAAAGTTCCATTTCCATAAAAATATTGTTTCTCTTAAAAATTACTTGATTCAATTGACCGCGAACTGATTGGAAAAAGCCTTTCGCAAGAAAAATCGCCATGAATTTGTAGATCGAAGTCTCCGCTGTATAATGGTTGTATAAAAGTTACAATTGGAGTCCGCCCCGAAGGAGCATGATTTTTTTCTTTTCGAGAATGTCTGGCTCACAGTGCGTCGCGGCGGGATATCGAGGTCGCCGATACGTACCGCGACGCGATTAATTTCGTCCGTTGAAAAATTTCATTGAAAAATCAGTGAGTTATTACCGCACGGAGGCCGTGTTCTGCGGATGGTCTTGTTTTGAACGAGAGTGAAGGTGGATGTTCAGGATTATTCGCGTGTGTATAGTAGGTATTTTGCGAAGAAACAGCTTTTTAACGCTGTTGTTGGTTGCCTGGGTTTGAATTTAAATTGTGGCGACGATGTCGTGTTCGATGAATATATGCTGGTTCTCCTGCTAACGTCTTCTTATTAACATGCTCCCTGCTGGGTGCACTGTTTCTGGTATGAACTGCGACATATTCTTGAGATAAGTGATTATTTTGTCATTGATAATGTTTTTTTCTTTAAGAAAAACATACAATCTTAATTCTCAGTTTATTCATACATATTTAGTAGATTTCATTTGTAATGCAAGAAAAATTCTCGATATTTGAACTGCCTTCCCGACCATAATCAGTCGAGATTGCAAACATTCGAATGTTTGGAGTAGCACGGTCTGCTATTGTGGCTGTCAGCGCATCTCAAATCCCTCCTCCCGAAGAATAGATTCCAATAAAACCGACGAGGAACTGACGAGCCAGGCAATAAGATTGACACCCTAAACACTCAACTGGCGTCTAATGGAGGGCTGAACGATTACTATAACCAACAGCCCGTCAAGATCCCGCTTCCAAGAATCGGGCTCTACCAATTTGTATTTTCTGAATGTTCAACAGAGAATAAATTATAGATTGTCACAGTCAATTGCTAGAATCGCCGCAGCAAGTAGAAACAGCGAGCAATGAACAGACACGTTTGACGAGTCCTATTCAATCACAAACAACCGCCATAAATCTTAATTTCGCATGAGCTAAGCTTCGGTTCTGACGATCTATCCTTTAGAGGGAAGCTTACTTTACCACACAGCTAGCATATTAACTCGGCGAGGCTTCAATAATCGATCGCCAATACCGATCACCGATTGCCCAACGACCGTAATGTCTTCACTCATCACATTGTCTTCGTTATACCTCATCAATTAGTTCTAGCCGATCGGCTGAAGGCTCGAGGCGCCAATCTTGATAACATTTCTACACATTCCTGCGTCCTTGTTTGCCATAATGCGCTTTAGGCTCACGAGCACCAGGACATTACAGCCAAAAATGTGAATATCAAAAATATCGTGTTGCAAAATATCAACCGATGCATTGAACAATGTAGGGCCGTAATAGCTGTATTTTCAAAAGTGCAATAAATAATAGCAAACTCCTTAGTATGACGGTAATAGTGTTTTACAATAATTTAGATTGAAATAACTGTTCGACATGAGGAGGTTAATACTTTTATTTATAACTACTGTGGGTTTACCAACAAATACAGCATTCCATTTAAAAAAACGAAGTTGACCATCATATGACCTTCACTCACGAAAATATTAATAACTCCAAAATTTTTTCTAAAATATTTTCGAGCAATAATAAGAAAATGAAGATGTCGAAAGTGGGCGAGACACCCTATGTATCAAGGAAATAAAAATGTTAATTGGCTGAAATAGTCTTGTGACACAAATGACTAGATAGAATTTGAGATAGTGAAAACCTCAAAAGGATTTTAAGATTTCCTTCATTTCTTAATGTTAATAGAAAAACGAATGAATTTCAATTCGACTCATGTTTCATGCAACCGCTTCAGAGGAGTTTGATCTTGAAAACTGAAATGTGTTCGTTCCAATTTAATAGTCGGACACTATATGTATAATGTAACTTCAAATTGAAACTCCGACTAGAGAAAAATCGCGAAGACCAAAAACTGTCTTGCGAATAAATGAAGTAATGTATAAAGGAATCAATAAATGAAATAAATTTAGTATGAAAGAACATTTACAAATGAATGTACACTATTTCGTCTGAACCGAGAAGACAGGTAGCATCGACGGACTCGAGTACGCCGCGGCGACAACTATTTGACTAATTATCGTTGTAGGGACCAGTGTACGGGTCCGGTCGTTAAGGTTACGAGCGGCGTCGGGCACGGCCGGTCGTAATACTCGCGTCTGCAACGAGTATGACGCGTTTCACGGACCTGATTTCCTCTTCTGGGCCTCGGATCCCCTCGGCACTACCCTTCGGGCGCTGTCGCGACGTCGCCTGGTTCTGTAGAACCGCGCCGTCGGCAAATAAAAATAAAACCAATTAAATATCTTAATTAAGGCTATTAATCAAGTTGTCGGGACGTGCGCGGCTACCGTGCGGCCTGATTCAGGAATGGCAGGCGGCGCGCGATTTCTTGCCGGTCTAACTACGGCGCTACATATTATATTCCGTGCACACCGGCCCGCCGGATCTCCTGGAATGCGACGTACGTATACGAGAGGCCTGGACGACTCGATCGAATTGGATCGAGAGATCGATTCGATCGATCGATCGCTACGTGTTCCCTGGTTGCCGGTTTTGGAGCGCAGATTTTCTTGAAATCTCGTGACGACGTGTACAGGACTCTCGCGTGTTCCCTGCGTCGCGACGATTTCTGACAACGTCGCGTGACTTCTGCAGTATGTTAACCGTCGCCTGGAGAAATTTATGCGGTTCCGATACACGGCCGGGTTCGCTGCGATTGTTCCCGACTCACTGAGATGAATTTATCTGCTCTGGGCGAGGGTACGGGAACATTGTCTTCGAAAAAAGTAGCTGAACTGATCATCGAAAGTGAGAAGTTATAGCTGCACGTTAGCAACGCCTAAGGAATCTATGAGATTTTTGTAGCAATCTGGATTTAGTCTTCTGTGGTTTCATTATTATTTCATTCTGAGTTTCATTCATACATTATCTAATGCATTCTGTATAATAATAGACCGCATTCTCCACGCTGAACTTCATCTACATTGCATTACAATGGAGCGTTGTTTGTCTTCTATTTATTTTCTCTTGAATCTGACTATCAGTCTCCAATCTTTCTTCCTCTTTTGTATTCGCTTCATTTGCAAGTATAATGACGTATTACTGTTACAATAATTAGCGTTCGAATAACCGAGCGCTAAACGGTGCTAATTTACATTTGCCTCAAATACGGAGTGCAAGAAGCAGCTCTGCTTGTGCAAAGATTTTGTACAATTTTGAATACGTTGTGTGGACAAATAAATAAATTTGTACAATAGTTTTTCACAAGAGTAAACAAACATTTCTGAAATAAAAATTCTCAAACCAATCATTCTAATAGCTGGTTGATGAATAGATCCTCGAGCAGTCGATTCGAACAATTCTCGCGGAACTATGCCAATGGAAAGACTATGAGCTCCCACGCGTTAATTGAAGACGTATCGAGGGGCTCGTCGAAGGTCCTCTGATGATTCCCGGAGCCCGGACGTTAATTCCGTGTTTATTAACTGTCGAGGCGGCCGGGGGGACGCGCGGAGTTAATTAATAATGCGCCTCGGTAATTAAGTGGCGGCTCGATTCAACGCTCGATACTTTTTAACGAGGCCGGGTTGCGTCCCGGTGTTTCGCGGGGGACGGTTCGCCGCGGCCGTAATTAAGACCGTTCGCGAACAATTAAAATTTATCGGCGACGATTGCGGGCTTTCGCGTCCGGCCTTTTCGCATCCTCGACGTAATCCAACGCCTGCGGTATTTTACACGGCCATAAAGTCGCCGTATTTATTCGCGTTGCATAAGCAGTCTTTCGCGAACGCGCGCGCGTAATACGCTCGCCGGTTCCATTATTAGTCACAGTACCTTATCCGCTCTGCTCGATTTTTCCTCCCCGCCGAACTGCCGGTAACGATCGCCGACAAAGATGTTTCGGGGGAAGCCTAGGGTCCCGGGGAAACCATAATTACCGCGCCCTAGGATCCGCCGGGCATTCCGTTTCTAATTAGACGCTGCGATCTCGCGGATCGCTCGCGGAACCGTCTGTTAAAAAATCACGGATTGCTCGCGGGAGCCTCGGTGTTAGTTTCATCTATTTCAGGATAATGATCTTCGACTGTCCCCGATCCAGTTAGGCCAGTCCCCCTAATGGCTCCCCTCCGCAGCCACGGGGAAATAGAAAAACGAACGGAGCTCCTTGCTGCGAGAGGCCGGAATCAGATCTTTAGTTTAATTAATTGATTCGAGGATGATCGCTTATCTAACTTGATCACCGTTGATAGTGGCTAGGCCATTTATAAATCCTATAATTTATAAATCTTGGTATTATCCGGTCCGAAGACACACGGAGTTTCTTTATTCCTGAGTCTCGTAATGGATTTGCTGATATTTATTAGACGTTGATCGGAAAGTTTCTGAGAATAAATATTTTTTTTGTCTAATTCATTATCCTAGTTTGTAAATCTTGGTATTATCCGAAGAGACACGGAATTTCTTAGTGTAAATAATTCCGCGACGTTTATCACCGAGGCCTTGGCGACATATATGGAAAAATCCCTGTACTTCGGTGGATGGGATCGAGTAATGGATTAAGATTGATTGGTTAAGCTCTAGGAGTTTCTATAAGAGTAGTATGAGGCTGAAGAGTGGCACAAATTTATTATTATAATTTTTATTATATGATTATTGGCACAGCTTTAGAACCGAGCGACGGGTGCTCGCATCTCCGGACCCTTTCACCGCAAAACGAGAGGAGAGCAGGCATCGGGACGCGACGGAACTGGGACAAGAGGTCTAATTATTGTCGACATTATTAGTGCTCGCGGTAACAGAAATCGCGGAGAACGAAGGCCGGGTGAATAGACGTCGGAGGGCGGGTCGGCGATAGATGGGTGACTCGTAAACGCCCGAGACCCGAGCTTCTCTCGTCGTGTCGTCTCGAGGAACGCTTCGAGGAAGGAAACCAGAAGCCCCGGCTTCGGGTATAGACGCGCGCATTATGTCTCCGTCCGCCTAGCAGCGCACCGTGTGACGTGACGTGAGTGTTCCAGACAACCTAATTACATCACAACATAGCGCCACGCTATGGGCCACCCTCTCCTATATTCTCGCCCACCTATAGACCACCTTTCCTGAAGCTTGCTCTCACCCTTCCCATCCAACCCTCTGCCCTCTTCTATACCCCTGCGAATAAGACTGTCGACGATGGAACATTATTGTACGACGCTATCGAAACAGAGACATTCAGCGTTTTCGTTCTGGCTCCGTAATCTCCCTAATTCAGGCGCCACCATTTTATTCGAATTTCTCTTTCGTCATACTATCCCTGGTTAACCCCTTGCACTACTATTTATGTTGTGATTATAACGATTAGAAATTCTTCATCGTTCAGGATTTCATAGAAAAGAAAAGATAGTTTATATTTATTGTGTGCCCATGTTCGAGTCTGACACGATATTGTAGGGCAAGGGGTTAAAATCCAAATAATTTTTATCAGTTTTCTTTCTATCTCTGCTGTGCTCCGAGTTATGCTGGAAGAGTTTTCGAGTTATCGAGTTGAAGAGCTTCCCCCCAATTTGAAAGGTAACACCTAAATCTGTTTTTCCTCTGATTAAAAAATATTCGCGTCAAATAATTTTGGCCAGACTATCAATTTGCAAGCTTCATAAAAATAGGCGATGCTCTTTGAAGACTCCGTCGACTACCCGAAGAAGCTACCAAAGCGATTATCTTGAACTGTGACGTAAATGGCAAAATTTAGCGATCGCGCTGGTTTTCGGAATCGCGAGAGTCGGCCAATGGCCGGGCAGGAATAAGAAAAAGAAGAGGGGGGGGCGACCAGTCATTCATAAGCGACGAGAGAGGAACCCTGTCGCAGACTTTCACTGCTCCCGAAGTCAAGGGCACTGGCGACGATGCGCTTAATCGACGGCCCGGCAGGTTAAACATCGGCTAGGTATCTGCTGCTCGGGTATCGGTACGCCGTGCACGATGGGAAAAGTGTGCTCGCTCCCGGCGGGACTCTAATCGTTTTGTATCGCTATCGCAGCGGCGCGCGCGCGGTCTTCGTCGTTTAAGCTAGCGGATCGCGACGTACCAATTAACGGGCGGGACGTTTTAACAGATTACACGGGAGGAACGGCGACGTCGGGATCATCTGTTAGCGATTTTTTCGTTTTCTCGACGATATACGGAACGGCTGGCGCGCCGGTATCGTCTCTAGCCGGTACACCAGGGTTCGTTCGATAAATTAAAACCCTTTCGTAACTCCCGAGGTGGGACGCGTCCGGCGATAATGTCGACGAGAGGCCCGAACAGGAATTAATAACTATTGCGGAACGTGACCTCGTAATAAGCGAGGATAGAAAAGTGGAAACCTCGAGCACTCCCAGCGAAAATGAGAGGTACGCCATTTGCACGAGTTTGCGTTGCCAAAGTTCGTTTGTTCGACTGTCAACCCTTTGCGCCACAAAATGCAGAGAAATCGAATTCGTCTCTAATTCATCTTAAATTCATATTACTAAAATATAATGAATCATTTTTGAACCTCTTACTAAAGTGAGGGAGGGTAATATGGCCCTCTATAGCAAAAATCGGAAATAAATACAACAAATTCTTTCCTTTACATGCAAAAATATACACTTTCATACCTCTCCATGTTGATCCACTGAATAATAACGTCCTCCACAGATTATACATTCACGTTATTAAAGTATAAATCATTTCTAAACTCACACGAATCTACGACACATATTCTTTAAATTTCTCTTACAATCCAAATTAAAAAATCGTGAAGAGCAACATTTACAATTTTTTTTGTGATCTAGACTAATCCCGATTTTCCAGAATTTTCGTTACAGATCAAGTAGGAAAACTGAAGTCCATTTGTAAAATTGTTATTCAGATTTAAATTGTGTGCCATATCAGACTGACCGTATATTAACACCTTGAACGCCAAACAAGAAAGCTCAAAAATAAAAAAAAGTGATCGGAGAAGGTGTGTGTAGGACTATGTAAAATAGTATTTCAAATAGTTGACAGTAACTTATATTTTTATGATATTTTGTTGCCTGTAATGTTATTACGATATTGTAGTCTGTTTATCAACATGTTACATATTCGTAATTAAACTACAAATAATACTTTGCTAACTATTATAGCTTCTCGTGTTAAAAATTATAATTTATAATATTAACTACTTGCTCAACTTATTTTCATTGTAAGGAAATATTTGAAATACAAAATAAAATATTTGATTTAAAGTAGTATCTTATTTGAACCACATTAAATTATACTATATACCAAATCATTAATGATCGTTAATGTACGTTGAAAAATATGATAGAAAACCTTGTATCCAATGTTCCACATACGAATACTACATTATAAAATACTAATGTAAAGTGTACTTACTTCTGAATCTTCTGTACCTCCGTCGGATCCACAGCACACAATTATTCACTCAAGAGAATAGGTCCGAATAATTGAACAACAATCACTAAACAACACACACAACACACGCGCACAACACATTTTATAAAATCGTGACAACGAACGAGAAGATGTCACTCCGACCACGAACAAAATAATACTGCGATTTTAACAATGATCCCTTCCACGGAGGTGGTACAGTCAGGTTATCATAGGAAGGTTAGACGCTGAGGGTCTATAAACACTAGATACAAAACCAAGGTAAAAAAATTATGGCGGGACGCCGACCCTATTTCCCGGAATTCCCTGTTTTCGTATCACACGTCCGTGGGAGGGGAACGGTTAAAATCGCAGTATTATTTTATTCGTGGTCGGAGTAATATCTTCTCGTCTGCTGTCACGATTTCGTTAAGTGTGTTGTGTGTGTTTAGTGATTGTTGTTCAATTATTCGGACCTATTCTCGTGAGTGAATAATTGTGTGCTGTGGATCCGACGGAGGTACAGAAGATTCAGAAGTAAGTACACTTTACATTAGTATTTTATATCGTAGTTTGTAGTGCATTAGTATTATATTTTATTATTCGTATGTAGAATATTGGATGCAAGGTTTTCTTTCATATTTTGCAACTTCAATATTCCTTTAACACTAGATTTACAGAGCACTAAAACTGACTACTTAACATTATTTGGTAATTATTTACATTAGGAGCTTCCTCACCGATTTTGATGACCTTGAAATATGTGATCGCAGTAGGTGTGGGTTAGAGCTGGACTTCAATCAGTTGAGACACACTGTCTTGTCTGTTTATGTTGACAGGTCATATACGGACATATTTCGGGTCATATTTCAAGGTCATCAAAATCGGTGAGGAAGCTCCTAATGTAAATAATTACCAAATAATGTTAAGTAGTCAGTTTTAGTGCTCTGTAAATCTAGTGTTAAAGGAATATTGAAGTTGCAAAATATGAAAGAAAACCTTGCCCTAAAGCGTGCTCTATGAGCGTAAAAAGTAATGCATCATTATGGCCCGTGCTGGATGGAACGAATAGGTAGCGGACTTCTTCCCCGCGGGTGGTTCGAAATTTATATGACCGGGAGTCGTCGGTGTGACCGCGGTTTAAATAAATAACCGGCGGAAATTCGGAACGCAATTAACAGAAAGAACGGGACCAAGTGCAAAGAGAGATTGGGCACGTATGAATCGGCAACGGTCGCGGCTCGTCAATTAACGCGCCGATCGCGAAAGTACCGGGCCGCTTTGTGCGACACGTGTTTGCCAATCAATGGTTCGTTTCAATTTGTACGCTGGCTCGGCGACGTCCGGGCCATTATTGCTGCCGATTAACATCGATACCGAGAAGGGCTTCATAATTCACAGCTACCGGTGGAGGGGGAGAGAGAGAGTATGGCGAATGGTGTATTATTTGCGCGAGCCGACAGATATTGCGAAAAAAAGGCACGGCCGTCGAAGAGAGAGAAAGAGAGAGAGAGAGAGAGAGCGCTCGTTTGCGGGTTTCTTGCGTCGGGACGCCGATAATGACCAACACCGCCGTTCGCTTTTGCTTCCTCGCGAGCGGGGCGTGCGCCCGCGAGATGAACCGTTTTTCCCCGGTTTTTATCCGTCTGTTTTCTGCTAATGACTCGCCGCGCAATAAAGTCGCGCTATTAGTATTATTATTGTTATTACGCTACGAAACTTCATTACCTGTAGAGCCACTTAATATACACGGCCGCGGAGAGAGAGAGAGAGAGAGAGAGAGAGAGAGCGAACTTCTTCAACATACGCGACCGCGGTGGTAGACACCGTCCGGGAATTCTTTCACAACGTGCCCGCCACTAAATGGTACATAAATAACGCGCAACGCTATTAAGATAAATTGCCAGGCCTATCGGGCGACACTTGCGGCCCGATGTTTGCCTGAAAAACGCGGGATTCAATCGGGAAACCAGGAGAAAAGTGCATACCGCCAGCTTATAATTTTATTCTGTCGTGGATCGTAGACGCGAGGCGAATGATTGATACACGAGCCGCGGCAACCCCGGCCGACTCGGTTTCCAATCGTTAACCTTTTCCTATCATTCGTGCGTCGCGCCGCGCCGGTTTAATCTCGCCGACACGCGAAACCGCTGGCCGAGAATGTCTCTATCAGCCTCGTAATGCGGCGATTTTTATTTTGCAACCGCCTGAAGATTCCTGCCGCTGACTGTGTGGGAACGATTCCCAGTCCTGTCTATTTTGATCATTTATTCGGCGTGATTGATGCAGGCGTAAGCGTTGTGAATGTAGATACCATTAACCCTCTTTCACATTTTTATTCAGTCACCGCGACGATTGTGGAATAGTTTTTAGCTCGATCAAGATCATTAAGTGACGAAGACGTTTGCGTAGTTGCGAATGTAGGCTCCATTAAACCTTTCTTACATTTTTATCTGGTAACCGCGACGACTGTGGAATATTTTTTAACTCAATTGAGTTGGTCAAGTAAAGAAGATATGTTTATAAATTTGAAAAATTGTAGCCGATGGATTTGTTCCTTTCACGAGGTTACACCGGGAGGTGGTTCCTGAAGATTCGGAAGTTTCTAAAGTTATGACATTTTGGCCCCCCGTAATGGACGTGGCCAAATATGATGATAACTGTTGGAAATAATTTATAGTTTATTTTATTTAGAGAATAACTTATAATGTCTTAACAGTTTCGTATTCTGGTTATCAAGTACATTTTCGACGAAATATTTCAAAGACGTTGAAAGTGTTGATAGTAAATTTTAGTACACATGTAATATAATTTACCGTCAACACTTTGAACGTATCTGAAATATTTCGTTGAAAATGTACTCGATGACTGGAAATGGTTGGCAGCTTTCTGACTGGCCGCCTGAAAACACACGGCACCGTTAGAAATAATTACAGCAGGTCCTCGAGGCTGCTTTGCCATTCGGGAACGAGCAAAGCTCTGGTAATATTTCTACTAAAGGTGTTCCGTGGGGATGAGAGGTTGGGGAGGGGGGGGGCAAGGACGTCGCGACGTTGAAAACACGCCTGCGACCCAGTGGAGGCAATTTTTCCGATTTCCGGCCGTCCGCAACGTTGTTCGGGATTCCGGCATCCTGTTCAGGATATGGCTCGGGAACGAATTTAGCCCCGCTTATGTCCTTATCAGTCCGACATTGGCGCGCGCGTGCAGACGTTCTCTGCGGTAGCCGAGGAGGCAAAGAAGCAACTTCCTCGGAACACGACGACAGCCGGTCGGGAACGTTGGTAAGTAAAATCGAGTTCTGCATTCAATCACAGGAATTGCCAGGGAGGACCGCCGCGCCGCGCCGTCTCCTTAGTTCTCCAACTGAGATTACTCTGGGCTCGCCTCTGTTTCAATCGATATAGATAAAACTTCGAGGCACAGTAACAGAAACAGAAACGGGGGAAGGAGGGGGCAGGAGGCGCAGAGAGACAGAGAGACAGCGAGACAGAGAGAAAGAGAGAGAGAGAGAGAGAGAGGAGCAAGAAAGCGGACACGGGTTATAAATTGTCGCCGAGAGCTCGGGGCGACCGACTCGTAATTTTCACGGTTAAAGAAATTCCATTGCTCGAGGTTTCACCCGGAATTTTTTAATTGAATCACGAGTTCAAGCGAACTCCGCGCCGCCGGGGCTAAAGCCTCTCGCTCTCTCTCTCTCTCTCTCTCTCTCTCTCTCTCTCTCTCTCTCTCTCTGTCTGTCTCTCTCTCTCGCCGACGACGACGACGCCGCCTCGCAAATCTAAATTGGCAGATCCGTGGAGAAACATTTGTAAACACGTTTAATGGGGGCTCGGTGGTACGCGATAAAAAACCAGTCGCCTCCTGGAAACCGCGGCCGGTTTGCCGGCCCGAAGTTTTCGCTGGATCTCTCGCGGATCGATCCCGAAAAATCTGCCGAGGTCGCTTTGTGGTGGGCAATAAATCGGAACGCGGAGAACGCTGTGGATGTTTGTTCTATTAGGTCGGTCCCATAAGTTCGTGCCATGGGTATGCTTATATTATTCATTGAAAAGTATTTTAATGAAAAACCGCAGAAATTTTACAGTGACGTCTTTGCCAAAAAGGTCAGAGGAGGTTGTGGAATGAAAGGGTGATTACATATTTTATTTTTAGAATTTAAATGGTACAAAGAGTAAACGGCACGAACTTATGGGACGACCTAATATTTTTTCCAGGAATTTTCCTGCGATTTATTGGGCCGTTTCAACGCGAAATAAATTAATAATAAATAAATAACAAGATAAGCACACAGGAATGGGGAACTGGGTCAGCGCGACGAAATAAAATAATGTTGCTGGCGGAGAGACTGTGTAGATTTGGAATTTCGTAGGAATTTTTGTGCCCGTTTTCCTTTTTTCCCTAAATGCGCTAATGGCCGTGCAAAACTAACGAAGAGCAAATCACTCGTCCCTGAAACGCAAAGATTTTCCTACGCGACGACTCGCAGATATATCCCCGGCGCTAAAAGTTATCACACCGTGCATTTCTATATCGTATTGCATTTTCACAACGCGATATTGCATCTAGTATCGCGTTGCAACGTGCGCGGATTTTCCCTAACCCGTAGCATTTTTTGAAACTTTAACTCGCACATCCCATTGAGAGATTTAAAGAATATATTCCAAACATTCAATCTTTACTTTTCCTGATAATATAATCAAAATTTAATTAAAATTTGGGTACACCCATCCTCGTTATTTTTAAAAAGTAATGAAAGTCACATATAGTGCTCTGCAAACCTAGCGTTAAGAACGTCAGTATATTATTTTTAGCTTCTCAGGATTATAAAAATTTTCTTCCTTCCAATCGATGCAGACAATTTTTACGTTACATAAAATTACCGTCTTCTGGTAAACAAATGACTAGTCACTTCAAGTAAAAATAAATTAAAATCATCCACGAGCTCGTGAAAGCAAATCATAATTCGCTGTGAAGTATAAAAAAAGAACAGAGAGGCGAGCAGGAAAAAAGGTATTAGGCTCGTTCCACAGTCTACCGGCGCGATACAGCAAATTCCATTAACAACGAATCCTTTATTAATTCCGTGGCACATTAAGGAACATTCCCACGTCGTCGCGAGCGGCTCGTCATCGCGCCGGGGACAACGGAATCCGCGACGACGCGACAGCTTTCGACGACATCGACGACGACGACGACGACGACGACTACGACGGCCGCCTTTGCGAATTCCGTTTGCGAATCTAATATTGTTTATTTAATCGAATATCCGTCGGTGGCGCACAATCAAACGTCATTACGGGCGGCGGGCTGAATAGTGCGCGAGAGGTGGCTGCCGCCTCGTAATGGCAGAGAGAGAGCTGCCAGGCATAGTGTTCCCGGCGTGGTAATTGTATTTCCATGCTCGGTAGGTCGGCAACCAGCGAGACTACTTGAAGCACGGCTGGCTGGCTGACTGACTGACTGACTGAGCCCGGAGAGCCCTGATTGACTGCCACTGATGGGAAAATGGCTCGCGCGACGACGACAATGAACCTCCCACGCCCCCCACCCCACCTCCCTCCGGTCACAACCCCCTCTGTCTCATTCTACGGTTCACTCGGACCACTATAATCCATTCTACACCCTCAGATTGTTTCTTCAACCCCCGCAAAACCCCATCAATACCCCTTCTCACCACGAGTTTAAACCATTGTTGTTTTCCACAGGGTGGTTCACCACATACATCACAGATTTATGTGACTGATATTGTTGTTAGCGGAAAATGCTTCACGCTAAGTTGAATGGTACCCCTACTCATGACGAACAGGCTGACGTTGATAGTTTTTGTAGGTCAAGGCCCTGAGGACACATGAAGGTCATATTGGAATGTAAACATGCAAGAACAGCTCACTATCCTCATATACATTTTAGTATATATTATTAGTTTACATATTCCACGATTCACTCGGACCACCATAATGCATTCTGCACCCTCAGATTATTCGCTCACCCCTTCTCACCACAGGTTTAGACTCTTCTGAAACTAAAATTGCGAAAATTCAGACTTGCAAAAATAAAATGTTAAATACTCCTTCCCCAATTGATTCGGACCACTCCAACCCCTCTCGCATTCCCAGATTACTCGCCCACCACCACCAACCCTCGATACCATCCCCGTCCTTACCTCGTCGCACCACCGGTTTACGCTATTGTCGTTTTCTATAGAGTCGGGCTAACCGTGTTGCTCCGCGTCGAAACAATATCCGCAGTGATATTGCATGGGCTCGACAAATTCTCGGGCGGGAAATGCGATTGTTGGCTCACCCTCGAGCAACCACCCCCCAGGCAGACGCGTTACGCTCCGGGGGTTCGCCCAAGGAAGTTACCCGGCGGACGTTGTTACACACCTACGGCCCCTGGAACACGCTAAATTCCGGAAGGGGGGAGGGCGATGTTAACTGTTTATCGAGCGCCGACAATATCGCGAAGACGACGCACCCCACGTGTGCCAGGAGATCCGATCAGAAATCTCATATTTTCTCCCGACAGGGTTTTGCATTTTAAAGTTCTTGGTCCTAAATGGCATGGGTCTGAAGGGCCTTTCTAATTGCATAAGCGTGAAGTGGCGCTGATTAAAATGACTAAAATCGATGGTATAGTTTTCGAGATATTGAGCTGTTAAGAGTTATGTGGACCATTCTGTATATTAATATATATCTTTTTCAATATTGATTATGTTTTAAAAATAAGTTTGATTCATATAGGCACAGTGATTGGCACCCCCATAGTAATCGGGTCCCTCACACTGCCTTCTCAATTCCAAAAATCCCTTCCACAAAAATTTAAAAATTTACACCTGCAATCTTTTTTCACAAATAACGCCATATTGCTCGTCCTATCGGAGGACCACCACCCTGTGACCCTGAAGCAGGAGACAATATTGTCTACCGGTGTAATTCTTTAATATTCAGTTAGACCACCCGGAAGGGTAGCAGCCGGGCACAAGCGAGCCGTGTATGTGTGTATGTGTGCTCCATAATTTGTTTCGCCTCTGCTCGCCCTTTTTTTTTTTGACGTTTTATCCCGGCGTGGTTCGACGTGGAGCATAATGCCGGACCCAATGAGTCGGGTAGGATGAGGCGCGGAAAAATCCCAGGGAGGACCTTAGGCGAGGACAGCGGGCGAGACAATGCCGTCGAAATGAATGAATACGCTGATGAATGCGTACAATAGGAGAGCAGAAGTGGCAGCAGCCCTGACTAACACAATGGGGCGACAAAAACTCGGCTCTTCTCCGCGCCAGCCAAGTCGGAGAGTCAAGCGAGAGAGAAAGGGACCGTGGAGCCGAAGGGAGAAGACTATCAGCCGGGAGAAGAAGAGAGAGAGAGAGAGAGAGAAGGACACACGTAGCTGGCCAACGAACCTGCGTTATTTGCAGAGAAGCGCGACTCTTTCACGCTGTTTCGCCTCCGGTGGCGAGGCGAGGGGACCTGGAGAGGGGGTGGGGTGGGGGGTGGTGGTCGGAAAGGATTAAATTGGTTTCGATTGCCGGGGCGAAATTGTCTGGACGAATAAAATGGGTTCAAAAGCACGGGCTCATCTTATTTATGGGGACGGATTTTTGCACGCACGCGGCAACACGTCGCTAGCGATGAAAAGGTGGAACGGACGGCCACTGTTATTAGCCGGCCGGGAACACCGTCGCGATTTCTTTGAATTCTTTCAGCGCGTTTCATCGCGCCTGCGTGCTGCCATATTTTGTTGCTAAACTGCGGTTCCAAACGGCTCGCGTGCAGAGATGCTTATCGTTCGGTCTTTTTCTACTTGAACCGCGCAGGAGCTGATCCTCCAAAGCGGTTTTGGCTCTAGGGCTAGCCACGAAATCTTTTAAACTTAATGTACGAGAGGTTCGTGTCGTGATCGGTCGCTTTCGGCTACTTTGTGATCCACACAATTATTCCCTTTATGCTTTTCTTACCGTCGGGGCTGCAATGTGTTGTACAGTTTGTTTAGTTATTTTGGGTTTAGGGGGACTTTCAAGATTCGAGGGGTTTTGGACTCATGATCGTTTTCGTGGACATAGGTTTGCTCAGTTTTCATGACGATTTGGTTACAGTCCTTTCACTCTGTGGTATTAACACTAAACCTACCAAGCCTTAAAAGCAACTGGTACATGATGTCCTATTAAAAATGACAGGACCGAACTTATTTACACTTTGTGCGGTTATTCTTCTCCAATAAAATCCATTAACACGTTAACTGCCACGTCAGTCACATATGACTGACAGTGATTTTTAACTAGGTTTAGAAATTCACTTTTATTGTGACATATCCAGATAATCCGAATTCAGAAGAGTTAAGGCAACATCCCCTATAATACATTATAAATTTCTAGTTTCGGATTCATAAATTAAATTACCCTGATTTTGTGAGAATCTCTGGTATTGTTTTTTGGCACTTTACGTATTAAAGATATTTATTCAATCACTTCCTACGAGAGCGCCTTTATAACGTTAATAATTGTTAAATAGAAAGGTGCAGGCAGGTTTAGTGTTAAATCGTCTTGGAAAATTGTATTTAATTAAATTCTGGTCAAATCGTATTCTTTACAGTTTCGCAATTCCTCCGTAGGTCCTAAAATTGTTCATCTTAATATTTAATTTATTTATTCCTCTCTGCATCTCTTTTTCTCCCATATTTCTCCCCGGTCCGACCTTCGCATCCAACTTTATTCAATCCTCTAGCCAAAGTGTTTAGATTCCCGGCTCGTAAATAATCTCAAGGCCGCTGAAGCGTCCCGTTGTTAAGATCGATCATCGTTTGGATCGCCATTAGGCCGTTTGGTCCGCGGGACACGATGATCCCGTCGGCATAACGCGTTGTGAAACCGACGATTTATAATCGGTCGTAAAGGACAATCTTTCCGCGGCGAGGCGATTAAACTTTTATACTGGTCCCTTGGTCAATGAAAGCAGAGCCCCGTGGCCATTACAATTCCGAACAAATAATGCGTATGTCGCAACTGTATAATTATGAATACCATTCCCGCCGGTACCGTTACGGAAGATAGCCGTTTATGCCTTTCATAAAGATTCCTGGATTCGTGGCAGCGAAACGTCGAGAGAACGAACGCGAGGGAGAAAAAGAGAGAAAGGGGAGGGAGAAGAGAGAGAGAGAGAGAGAGAGAATGAGAGACAACGGTAAACAAGTGGGGGAAAAAACGAGAGAGGAAAAAGAGGGAAAACGGTCGCACTGACGTCGTTCAACGACGCTATTGTACTCGAGGATTGTGCAACCCTGCCAGCCAGGTAGCTAACGGGGGAAGTTAGCCAGATACACGCAGATTTCGAAGCGCTTTTAGCGTGGTATAGTGCTCGAAAAAATGTTCAATACATACTCTTCCGTATCTGCGAACCGGCACTCTGAAATAGCAAATATGGCTCTCCAGGTTTAGTGAAAAACGCGAATGTTTTGTATTATACTCCAGACAGTGTACAACTCGAATTAAATTTTTCAAACTGCTGTGTAGGCGCATAAAATCCCAGGTATAGTCGTAGCAGAACATTTCGTGCATCTGTACAAAAATATATTAATTAATCCTTGTAGAACATCCAACAATAGACTGAAAGTCCATTCATCTTTTAATCCGAGTGATTTTTTCATTACGAACCTTCACGAAGACTCGACCTAAAAGAATTGAAATTAACCTAACAAAAATCTTCAATTACCTTCACAGTAATATTCACCACAGCCTTAATATTCATTGCGGGTAAATTTAAATATAAAAAAAAAAATAAAAATGCTTGTGACAGTGCTCCAAGAAAAATTTGAAAGAATAATTTAATACCCCTCAGTTCTTAAATAAATGATAATTTCTGCTCCTATGAATTTTCCACTTGAAAATATGCAATTTTTGCACTATCTGTACTGTTCAATTTCAAGTAACAATCCTCATCCCCATTAAAATATTGCAGATACGAAGAGATACGAGTGGAATATATCGTCGAGCTTAGTATTAATTGAATAATTAGCGATAGAGCAAATTCGAGACCGCCATTTTTCTCGCAGAGCCGGAGATCCGCGCGCATCGTTGCAGGCGGGTCGAACAGACGAGCGGGACTAAAAGCGGCATCCATTATTCCCGCGGTTATCATTTTGCATAATGCACGGCTGGCGATGCGGCAGCTTTAACCTGATGCGTTATTCAAGCAAAACGAAATTTCCAGGGCGCGTCGTACCTGGCTGCGATTCCGCGGCGATGATTTAATAAATAATGAGGGGTTCGAGCCCCTCTCTCTATCGCCCCAATCGAACGCTAAGCCCATGTCAAACCCATCAATATTATATTCGTCCGCCTCCGCACGGTCGCTCAACATCGCTCGCGGATTCGAAGAGGGAGGGGAGGCAGAAACGACATTAGTTCTGTCGCTAATGGTCCAACTTTAACAATTTCCATGGGATTATCGTGAAAATCCTTTGCTCGCTTATGCAAATAAAAGCCGGCAGGAATTCGCAGGGAATACGTTTACCAGCCGATGCATGAATTTCCGATCGGCTCGTTCGGGAAATTGCCTCGCGAAGACGACTGGGACGAGACAAATAATGGAAACATCTCCCATGCTGAGATATTTCTTTATCTATACACGAGGACTTTTGTATTTAACCCTTTCGTGTTCAATTTTGACTATTACCCTTGTGCCAATAACACTAAGCCTACCAAACATTAACATATCTGGTAAATATTGCCATATAAACATGGCAACCATAAATTTGTTGAGATTGTCTGTAATGTTGTATGTGCGAAATTGTACGCAGAAGTTCGAAAAGGTCAATATGACCGTGGTAGGAATAGTGTTGATCGTCAACATGTCCTCCCAAAGGGGAATCTTTAATACATGTTTTGTTCTCGAGGAATTTAACTGATTCCACGGATTCGTAGGCTAGATTGAATTATTACGGAAACATGATCCTTTTCTTCTCCGGGGACACGATTATGATATCACTGGGACGAATCTCCCGTGACCATTACGAATTTTATATTTGAAGAAAGAATATTCCTCGTTTCGTTCGTTTTTTGGCTTTCGTAGCCTGAAGGAAAAGAGAGAGAGAGAGAGAGCATGAGAGAGGGAGAGGGGGCGACTAGAGGTATTATGTTTCTCGGTTTTCGAGCGATTAGAGTGAATCACCTTTGGAGCGAAACGGCGCAAACGGCCGAGAGGATACGAGGATAGGCGACGAGCAAATGGACTGGAAGGTGTAGGGCTTTTGTGGGAAGCGGCGCGCGGACGTTGTCCAAGTAAAGGTCTTCGTGTCAACAAAGGCCACTTCGGGCATTACACCGATCCGTATACCACAACGAACCGGGTCCGTCAATGTTTGTCAATTAGTCCTCCGCTGCGAGATTCGCTCGTTTCGGTGACACACTTGTACACTGGCACGTATTTAACGTCCTCGGTACCGCAGTCCTCTCGTGTATTATTCGCGTTTTACCCGCGATGCACACTGTGGCCCGCAATTATCACTAAGCCTACCAAGCATGAAAGTATTTAGTAAACGTCACCTTGTAAAAATGGCAAAACTAAATTTATTGCGAATGTCAGTAATTTACAATAGAAACAGATGCTTGGACAAAAATAGTTACTCCATTAATTTCTATAAATGAATTCTTACAATTTCAATAATTGCAAAATATAAAACCGGTCATTTGACCGTGGTAGGTTTAGGTGTTATAGCTCCATTATACAAACTGCGACGAAACATTTTGCGATAATTATAAATGTGTTCGCGAATAAAAATCATCGAATTAACAAATATTTTCTAGGAAATCGATAGACTTCAAATGTCTTCGAAGAGAGAAACCACGAAATCGTTCGAACCGTTCACTTTCCCAGACAGAAACGTGTACTTTCAACAAAGTTATGTGCACTTATCGAAACAATTTAAAACTCCCGCGTATTTTCCGGAAGCGACAGAATCCGATACGGTGAACGCGATTGCAACAAATCGAGACACGGTCTCGCGATTTGTTTCGCGCTTTCCAGTGCCGTCGAGAACGAAGAAATTGACAGAACGTTTAAATAACGTATAAATACCTCGGTTAATATCAAGAGACGGTTAAATACCAGCTTCACCTGAGCACGAGCTTCACCTGCGCGAACGGAACCGACCGGCCAGTTTATTTTCACCCACTTCCTGCTCCGCTCGGAGATCCTAACCCCGCTACGTCAGACTACGTAGATGCTATCGATCATGCCGTTTAATTGCTAGACAAATGGACGTATTAGATACGTCTCGGGAATATGAATAGTACCTCCGTCAGCCGCGGCTTAATATTCTATTAGCATCGGTCCCGATCTCATTCCGCCTTGCGTTCACTTTGGATATCCTCGTGCAACTTAGACACAGTCTATAGAACCGCGAACAATACTGACATTTAATTATACTAGGGGTACCCATAAGTAATCAATTATTTGTAAAGAATTTGTTTTGCCTATAGTTCTGTACCGATCGTTCAAGAGGAAACACGTATCCTTTTACAGTTTTCGGTGAAGCTGCTTGTCTTCAAAATATTCTAAAAAAAGTATATTTTTTTACAACCCTGTAATAAAATGGCGGTGTCCGTACCTTCCGAGGATTATATTCGTCATTGCATACTTTTTTTAATGCAACGGTGACAACAAAGAAAATTTGCGATGTTTAAACCTAACAGCTTTCCGTTGAGTCAACGAGTATACGGCGAACGTGTAGCGCGCGAAATCGGCAAAGCTGTGAAGCGTTCGAGGTGGGGGAGTCGATGCTGAAGAGGGGTGAAGGTGTAACGGAACCCCGATGATCCACGTATTCATCATCCGCGACCTCACGGCGGGCAAAAAAGTGACAACCAATTTATAACTGAGATAATTACAATATCAAGTGGCCGGGCTTTTAATATATGCTTAATAACCGATAATGAGCCTGCCGAGCGATCGATTCGCTCTTTCTATTTATGGTTTCTCCCAGCGAGGGCCGAGTCGAATCGTTTTCGCGAAAATTGCACCCATTATCCTTAACCATTCGCGATATTCCAACCGCCATCACACCGTCCGGCTCTTTGTTGCGTAAATTCGTCGACATTGTACGGGTGCAACGACAGTTTATAAATGGAGTGTAATTCGCGGGTAATTACTCACCGGAACGTCGTGTTAACACCTGAGCTCTCTCTCTCTCTCTCTCTCTCTCTCTCTCTCTCGGGCTTGTTGCGGCAGCGTATTTTTCAACGACACTAGAAGATGACAATGTATCGGGTGTACGGAACGTTGAGATGAATTATTTTCCCTGAAATATTCATTGGAGTTCGGAAGTAATCGATACGTGCCATTTAGAGAACGAGAGCGTCCCGAAAAAATATAGAACGCCCTATTACGGACGACCATAAATTTTCGTTTAACACTTTGTTGCTTGTCGCGCGTATCTGCTACGACGGGGTGCTGTAATTGGGCGGCAGATGCTTGCGCGAATTTCCTTTTCGGCAGACCGATCGCGAGACAGCACCGATAAGCATAATTGTAATGGCAATTGTTTCTGTTCATGAAAAATTAGCTGAGACTGTCCTCTATTCTAAGGAACTTTAACTAGTTCTGTAAATAATCCAGTGCTAATATTCCTATGATTATGTACTCTTTATCAGAGTCAATTGATATCATAAAACGAAAGATAACCCTCAAACGACCTCGTCCATTACGAACAAAATATTTGTTATTTAAACCATCGTAGTCTACATAAAGGAAGACTATAAAGAGAAACTTTTATTTCCATCAATTTCGATGTCATTCGCAGTGGCAGATATTTGAAGACACTCCGCATAATAATGTCAGTAAATTGAAGTCAGTGTAACAGCGCTCTTAAATTCTTTTTAGATGTTCATAGATGTAGGGGCGAGAAACTCTTAGACGTATCGGGTTTAATATGTTTTATTTATTTTCACGGCGCGTGTTCGACGGCGAGATTTTGACTGACTCCTCTCGGTCGATCCCGTCCTCTTATACTCATTCGTTCATACATTGTATGGCGGTGTCGGCAGATTACCAAAGGGCGTCTTTGGCGACCGCCGCGTTCCGCCGGAATCGGCGGTTCTTTTGGCCGGCAACTACAATATCGCCCGTTGCCGCCACGGTTTGTCGATCGCACACGCGCGTATCCCTACAACTCGGCCATCCTGACCTTTTAATCGTCCCGATTAAACTAATACATCTTAAACTACTTATGACTACCGGAGCTATTTATACTATATACCTAATACTAGTAACACATAAATCTTACAATAATCGTATAAAATGATGGGTCTTTGGTACGGATGTTTAATTGGATAGCCAGGGACGCATATTGCACGCAGCCCACGTCCCCTGATACGGTACTTGGGTCACCTGGAATCCTTCGATATCTTCGACAATATATCGGTCGTTTCGCAAAACGCGTGCCACCTCGTACGGCCCCTTAAATTTCGGTACCAGCTTGGTGCAGTCACTGGAATTTACAAAATTTGATATCATCACCTTATCCCCGACTTGGTACTGTAAGGCTGGTTTACGCTTTTTATCGTACAACTTTTTATTGGCGTTAAAACTTTGGCGTATTCGTGAAGCCGCTTTCTCACGTGTCTTGTTTAAATTTCGCTCAGTTCTTAAAACTCCGGAAGACTCGAGAATATTTCTGACGGTGTCGATCGCTTTTCCGCGTTGGGGCACTCCGTACAATAATACGCTGGGAGTTTCACCGGTCGACTTGTTGACAGAATTATTTATGGCGAACTCTACCTCTTCGAGTACTTCGTACCAATGCGCGTTACGTTCGTCGACTAATTTCGATATCATTGGAATGATAGTACGGTTCATTCTTTCCGCTTGGCCATTTGCCTGCGGCATTGCGGTTGCGATTTTGATGTGTTGTACATCGCGATCTTTCAAAAAATGTTCGAACTCGTGCGCGGTAAAACAGCTGCCTCTATCTGACACAATGCGTAATGGTCTACTGTAGGTCGCGAAATGGTGTTTTAAGCACTTAATTACCTCGGCGGTACCCGTGCTTTTTGTGGGGTATATTTTTGTGTATTTTGTAAAGCCATCTACTACTAAAAAAATGTAACGGTACTTTAGAGACTGTTTCTTTGACATAGGTCCTAGGTGATCAATGTGCAGTGTAGAAAACGGTTTATTGTCTTTCGGTATTTCGTGCAACATGCCCTCTTGCCGTCCGGACTTCGGTGAAAATGCTATGCACTTTAAACAATTCTTAACATGCTTCATAACTTTTTCCCTCATGTTAGGGAACCAGTAGCTATTCATAATGTTTGTTATTGTTTTCTCTGGTCCGACATGCCCTAGCTCATTATGGTATTGATGCATTATACTGCTTTCTAACGTTGCCGGAACAAAAAATAAAGCGCGATCGTCAATCTTGCGGTAAACCGACCCATTTATCATTTCGAAAAGTTTGTCTTCAGATTTTTCTAACTTCTGACGTATTTTCTGAATTTGTTCGTCCTGTTGTTGGCATAAGGCTAAATTTCTGTCTAAAGTGTTATCCTGCAGTACTAGAACCTGCCTACTTAATGCATCGACGTGCTTCATTCTTGTTCCCGCTCTATGTTCAAGTTTGTAATCATAGTCTTGCAATTCTAATGCCCACCGTGCGATTCTAGGGTTTGTTTCTTTTTTGTTAAGCGTTAGGCTAAGCGCCTGACAATCCGTGACTACTTTGAACGGCACTCCGCATAGGTACGGACGGAATCGGCGCAGTGCGTAGATTATAGCGAGTGTCTCTAGCTCGAAACTATGATATTTGGATTCGGTGTCCGTGGTGCGCTTTGAAAAATAGAAAATCGGGTGGAACTTTTGGTCGGCCTTCTTCTGTAACAGAATAGCGCCGAAACCTATCGCACTGGCATCGCAATGTAATTCCGTTTCGTCGCGCGGACAGTAAATTCCCAGAATGGGTGCCTGTACTAGGCATTCTTTTAACGCGTCGAACGCTTCCTTTTCCTTGGGACCAAATTTAAATTTACATTTTTCCTTGATTAGGTCATACAGAGGCTTGGCTATGATTGAAAAGCCCTCTATAAACTTTCTGAAATACGAAGAGAGGCCTAGAAAACTTTGCACTTCGCGTACGTTACGCGGAACTGGGAATTTTTGTACATTCTCGATACCGCGTTCGGTGGGTCTGATGCCGTCGTTCGTTACCCTATATCCCAAGTATTCAATTTCTGTTTCCAAGAATTTACATTTGTCCATGCGTAGTTCCAACTTATTTGCGACGCATAGTTGGAAAACCTTTCTTAAGATTTCTAGGTGGTGTTCGATCGTTACCGATGCAATTAAAAAATCGTCTAGATATACCGACACGTCCCCGCTGTTAATTAGATTTTTGAATATCCCTGTCACGTATCTTTGGAATCTTAGGGGACCCCCTTTTAAACCAAACGGCATTTTGGTACATTCATATTGTCCGAACGGCGTAACGAACGAAGTATATTTGACCGAATCCTCGTGCATTCTGATATGAAAGAATCCGTCTCTCAGATCTAGCGATGAGAAGTATTTTTTACCTTGTAATAGGTCTAGCTGATCTTCTATTAAGGGCAACGGAAAATTATCGCGTACCGTTACTTTATTTAGTACTCGGAAATCTATACACATTCGGGTTTCCCCGTTTTTCTTTTTCGTTAAGACAATCGGTGACGCGTATTCGGATGTACTTTCTCTAATCGCGCCTTTTGCCAACAAGTCGTCCAGAATTTCCCTTAATTTGTCTTTTTCTACAAACGACAATCTACGTGGCGTGAAATGGAATGGTTTGCTGTCGGACAGTCTAAGTTCCAGCACGTTTTCCGTTTGCGGATGTTTCGGACGAGTTGGATTAACATACTCTTCCTCGAATAACCGGTAGAATTTTTCTTTCGTTTCGTATGGTAACGCTCTATTTATCGTGGGACGCGACGCTGATTTACGGGTATCTGATTCTATCTCGATATTCATTATCTCCGAGATCTCTTTGTCTACTGTGAACGAGAGCTTAGCCAATTTTATAAAATCCCGGCCTAAAACTAACGCGCTTCGCATTGTCTCATCCGTCACAACCCGCAGTGATACATCGAGCTCGCGTCGCTGGAAATTTATTTTCGCTTTGATGTCGCCAATAATCGTCAGAGTGCTATCGTTTATCCCGGAAAATCTACCACTTTTCACGGTTTTTGTAACTAAATGTCGCGGAACCTGACCTTGTTTTACAAAACTGATTGGACTACCGGCATCAATTAACGCTCTTACTTCGATTGTTGTTTTGTCTTCGTCCCCCACCGTCAGCTGTACCGTCGGATAGAAATCATCCTCCTCCTCCGCTGTTCGGCTTACAAAGTTCACCTGCCCTTGTGGTGATACTCGTCGCTCGTCGTCTGCTTTCCTAACGCTGCCGTCTCTGCGAGCGATGTCTCGTTCCCTCCTTGGCTGTCTGCATTCCGCCGAAAAATGCCCCATGCCGTTGCAATTGTAGCAGCGGGCCTGCCTGACGTGTTGCGGCCTGAGTGGCTCCCCGGTTCTGCCCATCGGTGTCCACTCTGCGCGATGCCGCGTCTGTCCCGGTCGTCGTGATTCCGGTGATAGCGATATTTCCGCGAATGCTTCCATCAAGTCCTTGGTTTCCCTGAACCGTTGTGCGCGTGCCACTGCACGTAACGTTTCGCTTGGAATCCCGTCCACTAGGTAATCGATGGTTTCATGGGCGGCTATGGGCACCCTGTTACCCAAAATTATTTTTTCGTGGGCGTAATCGGCGAACGATTCGTTGGCCTTCCACGTTCGTCGTTCGAATTCATTCCGCAATACTACGGTGTTAATTCGCTGACCGTACATAGCGAATAACTCCTGCAGCAGTTCCTCCCATGTCAGATCTATGCAATCTTCCCGCGAGTGGAACCATCGGAGCGCCTTTCCTTTTAGCTTCTGACAGATTAGGGCCTTCGCAGCCTGGTCGTCCAATTGGTAATTCCGGATCAGCTTACGCATCTGACTTTCCCAGCCTCTGAATGCATAACTGCTTCCATCGTAGTCGCCGATCATGTCTTTGATTTCGGTCCATTTTAATTCACGGGTACGGGTTGACACTGTACTGCTCGTACGCGGCGTTTCTAAACGTGTGATTTCCAGTTCCCTTCTTAACAACTGTATTTCGCGCTCGGCTAAAACTCTTTCTCGTCGTAACAGGTCCACTTCGGACATTAGAGCACTGTTTTCCGGTTGTTTCTGCGTCTGCATTGTCTCCTGCACCTCGAGGTCAGTGTCGACGGCATCTGAGTACTCCAGGGGAGTTGGTTCCGGAACGCCGGCTTCACGCAATCTGTGGATTAGCTCGACTTTCGTCCCGGTCGTCGGCAACTCTCTTTCGCGTAGCATGTCTTTTAATTCGGCGACAGTATACGAATTCATATTGCACTACAACGCACCGTAAGAAGAGAAAAAAAATGTCAAACTTGAGGTCTATCTCGACACGCGATTCACTTGTACACTATATCCCACTTCTGAATTTTGTAGGGGCGAGAAACTCTTAGACGTATCGGGTTTAATATGTTTTATTTATTTTCACGGCGCGTGTTCGACGGCGAGATTTTGACTGACTCCTCTCGGTCGATCCCGTCCTCTTATACTCATTCGTTCATACATTGTATGGCGGTGTCGGCAGATTACCAAAGGGCGTCTTTGGCGACCGCCGCGTTCCGCCGGAATCGGCGGTTCTTTTGGCCGGCAACTACAATATCGCCCGTTGCCGCCACGGTTTGTCGATCGCACACGCGCGTATCCCTACATAGATTAGCATTTTACTTATTCATTACTGCTCTAATCGCATAAATTCTGCAATCTAGCGATCATTCGAGAAAAGAAGATTGCCAAGCGTGTGCTCGAGCCGATCGTCGAGGATTTCTCTATCGAACGGTCGATCGGCGATCGTAGGTCGGACGGGGCTCGTTTCAATATCGATTTCAACGGCAGCCACGCGTATCGTTCCGCACGATATCGCACGTGCAGAGAAGAATTTCGAGAGCGTGTGGCTAGCTCCCGCAGGTGTACGGACGCAATGATGTCCGGAGACTCGAGGAAGAGCGACTTCGTAATCGGTTTCGAGGAATCCGATCGTCGAGCGAAATCGATGAAGACATGTTACCTCGCCAATAACGATTATCCGGCGAGGAGGCTATCGTTCTCTTCTGGTCGGCCGTTGCGTTCAACGAGCCTTGTTGTTATAACCTCGTTGCGGCATGCACAATGGCGGTTCGTGGCCCCGAATGGTTTCGCGGAATCGGACGCGCGCACGGTGCTCGCCGATCATAATTGACGGGAGACCTGGCACCGATGCTAGGCCCAATCGGATGGCAGCAAACCGCTGTGCAACTCGCACGGTGTTCGAACCCTAATCGGTCCTCCGCAAGAAAATATCACGTTGTCCTTTCATTCTTTCGGCACTTCGAGTCCTCCTTTCGGAAATTGAAGACGGAATTATTTGTTAAAATTTAACGATACATTATCGGCGATAATATGGATGCTTAATGTGCTAAATTTTTATTTTGGAAAAGTTTTACCTTGCCAAATGCTGGAGTGTTGAAACAGTTATTTCATTACACAAATTTATTTTGATTTCATGGAATTTTTGAGGTTGCTAGACTGACCCTTAAGGCGTTAATATATTGTCTGTTCTCTCATTTACAAGTATACATGTTACACCTGAGGGATGATGTTTCCCACCCCTGAAATGTTAGTCAGCAGGACGGAGAACAGGAATATTTGGGAATTTTTTTTCTCGAAATCTGTAAGACATAACTGGAAAAATCCTTCCACATTTTAAATAGCGTACTTTAAGAAACCCCCCCACAATTTTTTGTACTTACCAATATCCATCAGTTGCAAAGTTATGATTGATCTCCTGGAGGTCCTGCATGTATGTTGCAAAAGTGATTGCCACTTGCTTCCAGTTTAAGATACGTAGCTCATATTTTCAGCAAATACTTCATAAGGTATGCAAATTGATATTTCAGAGAACCATAATTTTACACGTAAAAAGATTGTTTAAAGACAGTGGGGAACGACACATTCGTTCCAAGTTCGAAGAAAGTCGATTTCCTGGATCCCCGACGGCGGCGCGGCGGTCGATTACGTTCGACGATCGAGTCATCGGTGACGCAATCATGCTGCATCGTGTGATGCGCAAATAGAAGAACCGCCTCGCGGTTGTCCGGTATTAAATCGTAAATACAGACAGTGGCCACCGAGGAATCTTCTGTATCATCATCTAGACGGAACGGGGTCTAGAAGACGCGTCCACGTGCGTGCGGTTCATTCCTGCGTGGATCGGCGTCATCATCATCATTATTATCGTCATCATCGGCGCAGCTTTCCTCCCTCTTGTTCCCCGGCCCCTTCGCGTTACGTCCAACAAGAAATTCCACCGGGCGAACGGTATAGCGACCGCAGGGCAATCAGCGTTAACAATGTTTTATTGTTACGTCACGGATCGGATCGGCGAGCATGTTGCAGACGAACGGACAGCCGTGCATTAAGCTTATCATAACGGTGTGCCGTTAAGTTCGCCGTCACACTGTGCTCCCAAATCGGGATTCAGCAGATCCGAATGTAATACTTTTTTTTTGCAAAGTTTCGAAGAAGTGTTAGGGGTCTGTAAATGTTAATAGTAAGTATATAAACGCAAAAGACCGGCCTGAGATTTTTTCTTTATAAATATCTGGGTAGATTCAATCGTTTCATTTTTGTAAGTGAACCGCGGAGCTTTGTGCAAAAGAAAACATTCATGCGCCATTTGTAAGAAACGGAAATTAAATAGAATTTTACAAACTGTTCGAAATAGTCTCCTTGACAGTTTAAGTGTCAAATTATATGCTTAAATGTACAAGAAAAAATTTATGCAGAATTTCAGAGACGAGCTAGCATGAGAAAAAACGTAATTTCACTAAATACCATACTATTAGGTCGTCCCATAAGTTCGTGCCGTTTCATTCCACAACCTGTTCTGACCTTTTTGTGAATAATATAAACATATCCACGGCACGAACTTATGGGACGACCTAATACTTCTCACTTTGTCTACCATTAGCTTATCAATAAACTTTCCAATAGTTGTGGTGCAAATGGAAGCTTGAAAATCCTCTTTTCCATAATAATCCCAAACGAGCTAATTAGATTACGTTATTAAGGGTGAGTTGTTGGTTTAAGATTGAAGTTGTTGAAGGACTTCCCAAAATTGTGAAATTATGGCCGGTGGATAATGCATTGAGGGCTAATCAGTCAGCCTAAAGACCTGCATCGAATCGTCTAGGGTCGTTAGCTACTATGCTCATCAGAGAGAGAGTGTTCCCGGGTCGATTCTTCCGAAACGAGTCTACGGAGAAGACACCGTTCAGCAGGTACCCTGAGCTTTGAGTCGGCGGGGCTCGTCCATCTTCCGGCGACGTTTTGTTACCATCCTGGCCCGGTGTCCGACGATTTCGAAAACGAAAGGAGAAAAGGAGAAGAAGAGAAAAAGAGGAGGAGGAGGACAAAGAGAGAGAGAGAGAGAGAGAGAGAGAGACGCGGGGGTAAAATCCGTGGGCGGGATGGTGGTGAGAAAGTACGAAAGAGCCGGGAAGACTAGGGGGAGACGGTGAGGGCTAAAGAGAGGGCAACAAAACGCATGGAACATGCTTGCTGGGACGCAAAACGAGGACCAAGATAAGCCGTGCCTCCATCAGGCTGCTATTTCTCCCGTGACAATAAAAATTATAGGCTATCTGGACTGGAAAACAACAGGTCGAGCGGGCTGCCTCCGGATCGTGGTTTGCATTCATTAAGCCTCGACACGCAAGCAGTGGCGGTTGATGTTCTCTTTCTCTTTCCTCCGCCCTGCCCCCCTCTGGCCCCCCGATCATCATCCTTTCTCTCTCTCTCTCTCTCTCTCTCTCACTCGTCCGTTCGCACAGAGATTTCCTCCTCGTCTCTCTTCGAGGCAGCCACCACTTTGTCTCCTTCTCGCTCCCTCATCCCCCTTACGTCGTCGTTGCCCTCTCGGGGCCAGGTACCCCATACGACGCCCCTGGACGCCCCCCTTTCGCCCCACGGTGCCCCCTCGCAACATCTCCGCAGCCAGTTGCCTGGGCTGCTCGACTGCCTCGAGACTCTCTCAACCTGCAGTTCCAGGCTGCATCGAACGCGACCACTACAACCGGCCGTCCATTACCACTTTACATATTACACATTATAAATTACCAGTCTCTCTCTCCCCTTCTACCGCTCCCAAGCCCCGTCCCCTCCCCACCACACCACCCTCCCCCCGCGTTCACAGCCGCCGGATTTTTGTCTGCGGATCCGGAGCCGCACGAAACCGCCTCGGACTCGTCAAACTTTCGAAGGGCAACGGCTCGTTATCGCTGGAACACCGCCGCACGGTCCCGACGACGATCTTGTGACTATACTGCCGAAAAAATTATGGGACACCATAACAGATTCAGGAGAACAGAGAAAAATGCGTGTACTGTGCGCGACTCACAAGAAGTCCCGCGAAAGGAATGCGAGGCTGATTGGTCAGAGTGGTAGGGGCACGCCTCTGGTGCTCTATTGGCTAATGCGGTTGCACATACTATGCAGCGTATGACGTCAAAGCCTAGAGCGTCAACGGTGGGGAGTGGCGGAACGAGCGAGTGTCCCCTTTGCCCTTGTGCCGTCCTTGCGAGACTTCTTGCGAGCCAAGGACAGTAACGTCCTTCCAGCGTCAAGATGTAAACAAACAATGACAGTTCGATAACGAATCACTTTTCGTATGTTCTGTTTGAGAGTATTCGAATTTTCCTTATCAGCGGCAATTTGCCAGTCATTGTACCCCCCCCCCTTTCGTCTCTCCCGTCTCGCGCAATCGAACACGCGCCGCTCTGGCCCGTTGGAAATCTATTAAGAAAATAACACCTCGTTAGACGGATCGGCCACAGGCGAGACACAACAGCTTTCACTGCCCGCGTTCTAATAGATCGATGTTTACAAACCGGTAGCGAGCGACGTGGAGTTAGCCTGCAGATCTGCAACGCTCTGGACTGCAATTTCGGTAAACTGCGGGACGCCGGAACACGATATCCCTCTGTACGATCTCGCGTCTTTTCGCAATTTTACAGATTGATCGCTCTGTACAGGCCTAGAGCACCGATCCGATACACCCCGTAACGTATTACACGCATCACCCGTCGTTAATCGAATTATGATCTAGAATTTGCGAGTCGAATCTCGAGAAGCGACCCTGAATCTACTTTTTAATTTCTCGTCCACCCAATTTTTCCAAATTATTGGCTGCGCAGTTGTATGCATGGAATATTAAATCAACGATTGATAGCGGTGACTTATAGAGTTATAATTTACGATCAATAAATACCATTAATAGTGCCGCAAATATTTTTTTAATCCCAGTATACTATGTACCTGTAAGTTTCGATTCAAAACAATATTTCTAACATTCAGCAGGCTGCTGATTAAAGTTATTAAAATTTTTAGATGATATCTTTCTTAAGTCAATGTAATTATTCATACTTACCAGATTAGACTGGCACCACCAAAATTTTTCTATACCTGTTCATAAATTGTGCACCTAATAACAGGTTGTATAAGCGTAATTAACCGTGATTGATTTTGAAATTGACGCAATGATATCACGTAATCCTTCACAGAAATTTGTACGATGAACACGTTAAGATTGTTATCTTGACAAACATATTTTTCTGTGTCTAACTTATAATTCGCACGGTGAATTCCAACATTGGCTGGAATGCAGGTGAATGAAATGACCGAGTGCTTGAATCGTTCGTTCAAACGACTGCGACTAATGTCTCTGATGATTGATGAAGCCAATTTCTACGATGTCCATCATGCTGATCAAAATTGGTATAAACTTTTCCCCGGTCGCGACACCTAATACATGGAAATCCTCATTCATCTGAAAAAAAGAACAACGCCGAAGGACTTTAGAAAGACTGACAACGGTGGGAGTGGAATTTATGGGACCGTCAAAGAATGTTCAAAGAATGTCTTAATTGAGATATACAAGATTAGTAAAACTACGTTTAGACTTATTTGCGTGTAGTCTATCAACAAAATTCTTCCACATTCTTGGGAGCAAATTAGTACCGTAACTTGGAACTGATAGCTTCAATTAAGATTTGCAACACTACGCGGTATCCTGCAATGCTCGTTCGAAACATTTTTCTGCTATCACCTGTAATTTTCGAGTAATGGAATTTCGTCCAGGAAACGGGCTTTTCAACGCGCTGCGCGTCGGCTCGTATATCATGTCTCCAAACTAGCGTGCAAAACAGGATTCGGTTCATGTCTGGGCTCTATCAGTCTTCGTTCATACCTTTACGACGCATTTCGCTCGTTTTTGCGGCCAGGTAGGAGTCATTAGCATACTGTCTCGCGGTGGGCTCGTTGCGCGAAACGGCCGTGAATCGTTTTTCCCCTGTCGATCGGCACCGGGTTCCATTATTCCGGGCATCACGTGGCCGAAGATGAGATCGCGTTTTCGAGAAGCCGGTGGAAAGAGTAGGGTACGCGCCGTTAGGCATCCTGCGGCGGGTTTAATCGCCGGCAATTTGACGGGGGATCAACTGTCTACGTTCCTCGCTACATTGTAACGCGACAACTTTTGCGAACGCTCACCGCTCCGGAGCTTAGGGGATACTTAATATTCCCGTGCGCCGCCCCGGCGGGCAGGGGCGCGCGTAATTTACCCAGTTATTTTTAATTTTCGGTCACAAAGTGTTCTCGCGCGATGCGTGCACGCGAGAATTAGCGCGACCGTGTCACGCAATACGTAATACGCCGCGCCGGTTGCCCTGCGGAACTTTTGACGGGTCCGATGACTTTGTGCGCCTTTTCAGGCCAACGTTAAAAGCCACGGAGGCTTGCCCGTTTAAAAACACGTTACCCGTATACCCATACGCGCCGCTGGTAATAGCCTGTCCGACCATAATTGTCGATCCTCTTAAACATCGGCCGGACCCGATGCGTGTTCGCGGTTTCCACGGGCAGCCCGTTTTTATCCGCGTTATTAACGTCAGATAGGAGCGCTCGATAAGCCCTGAAACTTCGGCGTTTTTAGCGGCGTTAACGGAACGCCCCGAGAATCATCTTCTTATCTCCGAGGACCGGGCCCCGAGGATCCGCCATCTTGCCGCTCGTGAAACTTCGGCGTTTAGCGTGTCACCGTTTGATCGACGGATTTTTAAGATTTTTAAAAGCACGGAATTTCAACGCGATTCGAACGATCATTTCGGGGAAATTTCAATCCTTTTTGATGGTCTATTTCAGTTTTATCTGGTACGTTCAATTCTCAGTTGCTGGGACCACTGTCTGAGGGGCCTCATGAAATTATTTGCAACAGTGGTAATACACTTTAATTGTCTTTAACTGCTACCAAGAGGTGTCACAGTTCCACAACTTTAACACGTTGACTGCCATGTCACCCATACATGGGTGACGGAATTACTTGTTCAGGCTTTAAAGTGAATTTTTACGTGAATATATTCATTGTACCAAATTTGATTAGGATCTGTAAAATTCAAGAAAGTTGGAGAACTACACAATATCATACATTTAATTTTTCTCGATTTCTATTTTATTCAATAACTTACTTTGATTTCATGGAATTTGTTAGCTTTCTTGTTTGGCGATCAAAGTGTTAATTCGTGGCCCTGAGAAATCATCTCACTTTGGAGGATATAATTTAAAGTGGGATAAAATATTAGTAACTTCTTTAGTAGCAGTGTTAGTGTCTTAACAAAAGCTGCGACTTTTTCGAAGCTTGTATAGACTTGCAACCATTTGCGATGAACATAATTGATACCATATGAAAGACTCATTACAGCTTCCTTTTTCAGAAAATGGTAGTCTGAGTAAACTCTGGCGTCTCGCTGGCGCTCCATGTTTGTTGTTCCCCGTTGTACCTGGGCGGCCGAGAAACAAAATGCTATCATGGGAATATCCCTTACAGATTTTTGACCGCCACCAAGTCGTTTCGCCCCACTGTGCGGCGGTGCATTAACAATGTTTCATCAAAGGCGGGACTGGTTCGAGTGGTTGTTTCGCTGGTGATCAGCGAATACGAATTCGCCAATAACGCTCGTTCCCCGTCGTCGGGGAAAAACAGGCGAGGCAATCTCTCGGCGGTGGTAGAAAATCACGCGACGTCGCGAATCGCAATTTACAGGTAAGGACGAGAATAGACTGCCACCCGCAACAAAACGGGACAAAACGAGCGTCCAGCGCGACGGCGTCGGCGGCCTGTAACCGCCAGCATATAATTATACATAAAGTATCATTAAGTTGCCATAATTCTTATGTTATTGCATTATTTAGCGGCGGCGCCCCGCTGCGGCCGTACGTGGAATCTTCTCCTCCGGGCAGAGGGGGCGCAACGCGCGTTTTACATCTTTGTACACAGCCGTGCGTATCGCGGCTATTATAAGTAATACACATGCCGCGCGTACTTTCCAGCCGATTCCACGCGCGGAAAAAAAGAAGAAGCACGGCGAGCGGTTGCGGACCGAACCGACAGGGTTACAGGAAACCGTGGATGATTTAGGGGTCCGGCTTCGGTCATCCTTCGCTATTTGTAGGCGGCCCGGCCGTTTTCAGATAGCGAGAACTCGGAGGCACCGACGATTTATGACTGTTTATACGGCTTCCCACGCGGTGCTCCTTTTCTCAGACGATTATGGTGCGTATGGCACTCTGCGAACGAAATGACAAACCCCTGGACCAATTTTTACCATCAGCCTGCAATACTGAAGTGACCAAATACAATAAATCAATGAAATGCCATCTAGCTTTTGGATGTAAATTCTCATAAACAAGCAGGCCGTTCGTGTACATAATTTTTAATTAATTCTGTTTTACCATGTTTTGTGGTAACGTAAGTGATTCCCAGTTTTTAGCTTATACTTATAGGTTTTGCTTTTTAGTTCGACGGGGCCAAAACGCGAGCCGCCACCGATCAAACCTAACCTGAACCTGGCAAACCTTCGGCAGTTCAGACCCAGCGCCCTGCGCCGCCAGATAAGCTCTCAGTGCGAATCCGTCCACACTCTATCACACCGATTGCGTATCTCCGTTCGTATTATCGTCGCGACGAGTATTATGGTTGTCGGGTTAAACGCCGGGGCCGGCCGTTGTCACTTTTACAATCCGCGACCGGTACGACCGCTTCGTTCGTCCGACTCGCAGGTGTCGGGCTCGGTGGAGCCCTCACTCTCTCTCTCTCTCTCTCTCTCTCTCTCTCTCTCTCTTTGGTTAGATTTCAGGCGCCGCGCCGGTGGTATGCATTCGACGTAGATGCACCGTCCGCGCTCAGATGCACCGGCGCGGCGCGGCGCGTCGCTGCGCCTAGCTCCGTTGCAGCTCGCGTTGCTTGAATCCCGCTTTTCGCAATATACGCCGGACGTTTTGTTCGTCCCGTAGGCTACGATGCACGCTTAACTGACTGCGAATTAAAATTCCAGAATATAAGCGATTGCTTACGACGATTAATCGCACCCCTGCTGCTACGCTCAACCGAGCTGCGGAGCGGAGAGAACGAGCGAGCGAGAACGTTCTCGCTCGCGTCGACTTCTCTCGGCGACCGAAGCCGATTTCCTTTATTTTTCGTATCGAGCGATTCTTCGAGCGTTTTCGTACCGACCCTCCCTTCCTCGACATACATATATCGACGCATTTGCCGCATCGGGTTTCGATAAATCTTCCGGCGTGTCTCTTACCGGAGGCACACGGTCACGCAGACTCTCGCCGCCATCGCATCGGCCCACTCGAACCGATACACAACGAGGGAAATACAAAGATTCCGAGGGCTCGACTACTCGGTAATTCGTATCGGCGACAACCATTTAAGTGGCCGGAGATAGATCACTCGATAGACGGCTTTTCGTCTCTTGTTGTTGTTGTTGTTGTTGTTGCTGTTGGTGATGGTGGTTTGTTTATCGGTGTTTGTTGGCGCGGCGAGTCGCGTGTAGGATTTCTTGCACGGTGAACGACCACGATGGAAGGTCGGGACTTTTATGGCGAGTATCGCTGATATAGGAGGAATCGTAATCGAAGGATTGATGGGGATGCACTGTTGCACCCGTATTGCACCGGGGATGAGTGTTGTGAGAGTCACGCGATTTAATGGGCTTCTTGTGGTTGCGTTTTAGCTTGGCCGATTGTGTGCTGCTTGTTGTACGACCACTTTCTTTTTCGTCGACTATATTGACAGTGATGTAATCAACTTTTCGCCTGAAGAACTGTATTTACGTTTTGTTGTTACACGGAAGTCTTGAGGTTTCTAGTTTGGCAGTCAAAGTGTTAACTTTTGTTATAGAAAATAACAAACATAGCAGACATATAGATTCCAAAAGTATACATTGTGTAAACATGGATTACCATTAATCCAGGTTAATAAAATCTAAACAAACAGGCAACACTTTTCAAATGTCAGTGTTCTCAAGAAACTTCCAAACCCAGAGAGAGAGAGAGAGAGAGAGAGAGAGAGAGAGAGAGAGAGAGAGCTTTCAAAACGGTTCTCCAACAAACCCTGGCCGCTGCGTGAACAGCAAGAATCAATAAATGAAATATATTCCATTCATAAAATAATGATCATGAAGTTGATCGAAGCACCGAGGAACAGGCTCCCGTTGGCCGGTTACTATAGCCGGCCGAACAATAAAATCTCGACAAGAATACCGAGCAAAGCGGAATGCGGAGGTGAGACGGCGCCGCCCGCGCCCGTTCCGTTCTAGTTTCGATTTATCTAAATCATCGGAGTAGAAGAGGCTCTCGCTCCCGCGCGGCAGAAAAGATTTCCACGTGGAAGACGGATGCGGTCACAGGGGTGCGCTTGCGTTCGTGCCCGCTATTTCGGACTGCATGCGTGGCTGCATATCTACTCTCACGCACGTACACACTCTCGTACACGTTGCGTGTACTATGGCGTCTCCACACATGCGTACGGGTATCCTGATCGAAAGAAAAGGAGGAGCCAGCAGCCGAGCCACGGCGTGGTTGCTCGCACGACGGGCGCGCGATGCCCCGGCACAAAAAGTACATTGCATTTATAAGTCATTTATTATGAATTACACGATGGTATATTTAAAATGGGAGGCATGTCTTGTACGTGGATATATGGGATATCGAGATTATAACGCATGCGGCGAAGAGAAACCGGGACTACAACGGGCCTGGGATACGCGCAACCGGACGTTGTCGTGTAGGTGTTCTCGCGTGCGTACATACCACCAACACGGCAGAAAGAGAGAGAGAGAGAGAGAGAGAGAGAGAGAGAGAGAGAGAGAGAGAGAGCGAGCAAGGGGATCTTGTGAATCGTCCGCGCCACGCATGCACGCGCCTACAAATTGGTAGTGCGTAGCCGCACGCTGACTCCTGGATAAAACCTGGAAACTGTTTCCTTTCTTTTTCTCCCCCACGGATTTTCTAAGAGCACCGACGCATCGCGGCACGCTTGCACACAGGGGTGCAAGAACTGCACTTCGTTTGCTTATGCACTTCCCTGCCGGCCCCGTTTTTTCCCGGACTTCTTTTGTTGCCAGAAGTAACGCACAATTCTTCGAAAAAACCGGTTCAAAATCATTCATTTCCACTAGTCCTTTCGACCGATGTTTTTTCTGTTCCAACACTGCCAAGGATCATTTTAAACAATTTTTTTAATTTTAATAAATCTACCACTGGTTTTCTGATTTCTGGCTTGCTGAACCCACCGAGCAGTAAGAATAACAGACTGCTTTACAGAAATGGCAATATTGAATTCCGTCCAGATTTTCTCCATTTTTGTGATAATATGTGCTTGAATTAAGTTTCACAACTATTTCCTGTGAAAAAATCTTTACGGTTTAAACAATTTTGAAATAAACTATCCGGTCGTTTGATCAGCGCTAGCAAGTATAGTATCAACAACAAGGGTTGCTTTTTGCAAATTATTATTTTAGTATTTAATTTTAAGAAAACTGAAAGAAGAAAAAATAATTTCATTGGCAAAAAGGTTCCCTATGGTAGAAACGAAGTAAAAATTGACTGTAACAAAAGTACAGTGAATTCTCGATCTATGACAACAACACGGGTCTTGCCAGCGATATATATATCGTCCAGGAGACATACCGCGCGGTAATGGGGATAATTCCGCGACGTTTATCATCCAGGCCTCGGCGACATATGTAGAGAAAACAGTGTATTTTAAAAATCTGCGCATCTCATGAATGCATAAAGCCTGCTCGATGACACGAGAGAACGTTTGGACGGCGAGAGGCTGAGAACGTCATGGCGTTTGAAAAATTGGAGAGTCGCGGTTGTATGGAAACGCGGGGAAGAGAGTTCGGTGACGTTGGAAGAAATGATAAGAGCGTGATAATTGCAACATTGTTCGCGGGATTTAATCGGCTAGGCGATCGCGCGAAATGAGTGTCCGCTTTCTAGTAAGCAGGAAGCGTATCGCCTGGCAATTTCCAACGATGACTGTGGCCGGTGATCGACGGGTTCCTCTTTGACCTTGCGCGAATGACGGTGCACTCCTTATCGCCGGCCAGTCGGTCACAGAATAAGCAATTAATTTGAACAGTTGTACGATGCGCCGGTGAAAAGCTTTCGTCAGGGATAATTAATCGCGAGGAGACCGGTCGACGAGATTGCCTTTCATGTAAGCGATACCGAGGGCCCTAATGCCCGTGATGCTGCTGAGGTATTTATTAACTATTATACTCGACATTGCGTCGCTTGGCTATCTTTCTCCTCTTCGCTCGTCCGTTTCCCCTCTTCGTCTCCGGCCACCATTTTTCCGCGAGCGCCGCAATTATTTACTATTCAACCACGTATTACGGCAGTTTAGACGGAAAGTATCCGACGATAATCATATATTACAACCGCCAAACGTCTTTCTATTTGTCTATTAAATCATCGGGACGTCGCGCGGTCGTGCAGGTCGGGGAATTCTGCGACAGTTTGCTGAAAAGTTATTTATTGATGTCGCGATTAAAAGAGGGCGTGCTTCGGTGACGCTTTTTGACTTAACTCATTGTGTACCGGCGAATACTTTATAATTTTTTAATATGCTCTGTAGTTAAAGACTTTTTAATGGACAAGTCACCCCCTGTTACGTCATCTAATAATTGCATTTCGGATTATAATGTAAAATAAGATTTTAAGCTTCTATTTGATACAGTACATTTATTAAAAATCCTATTAACAGACTTCCGGTAATTAGATTGTTAACAAACTATTTTCAGAATCAAAGTATAAAGCAAATATAGTCTAGAATTTTTTAAAACCGTCCCCTTATCATCTAGAATAATTTTTTTAACCCTTCTGCGATTATTATATTTTTCACGGACATAACCAACACACCTCAACGTTATTTTCATATTAAGCAACATCGTCTTACTTTATTATGCCCTTACACACCTTCATAATTAGTGTAAAAAACTATTTTACTTTCTTATTTAACTCCTTTATCATTGTGGAAAATTGCTTTAATTTCGTTGAACCCTTGTGCCTCTTGTAATTGGGACAGATAAAATCTTATGGTATTTTACCACGACACTCGTAGCACCATAATTGCAATTCCCTTATGTTACCTACTTAAAACTGACCATTCTGTACGACGCACCAGTCGTTTTTTGTATTAAATGATTCAGCCATACGACGACCGGAAGTCGTAATGTGCAATTTAGTTACGGTAATTTACAATTATTGAGGACTTAACACATTGAAGTGTTGCGTTTGATAGACACAACAATCGATCGAAACTCCCTATCAATATTATAAGTAGACATTTTATGGAAAATAAAATTCGCGACATGTAGATTGCAGATGACTGTCTCACGATGACCGTGCGTCGGAACCTTGCGAAACCGGGCGACACGTTTCCGCATCTGAACTGACTCACCTTTCATCCGTCGCACGATCCTTGCCATCCTTCGTTGCCATTTACGATCGAGCCTTTTAGCGGTGCCAGGCGACAAGGCTCGATAAACCGCGACGGTTCACCTATATCGCCTTTGCAACCGGGACGGAGTGACTCATCCAGCGTTTATGAATTTTCTATACACTAGTGACTCCGTATATGTGAAAAATTCGGGACCAAAATGTCACTCATATTGTCTACGAAACACTACTCCTTGAACTCTCACCGCTGGCAGGAGAAAATGCTACTGAACTCTGAAAGGAGGAAACGAAACGTCGACGCCAGACAATACTCAAACCAATGACAAAACTTTATGTTCAGAAAACTATTACCAGCGTAATCGTCGCGTTTTTCCGATTGAAACGAGCCCAAACATGACCCAATTCGGAGCAAATTTGCTCATTCTGTCCAGAATTTAGTAGAATCTCGATTATCCGAACCGGTACGCTATCGTTAACCGATTTGCATCATAAGAAAATATGAAAGGAAGGCTTTTATCGCCAAACTTTTTTTTTTATTTATATTTAAGTACAAAAATGACTACAAGTAAAAGAACTTCATATCTCAGCATTATAAGAAGAAATCAGAATTACTACTTTCATCTCCAATAACACCGTCCATTTCTATTTTTTAGCTAACGAATAATGACAGTGACCAGGAAAATTGAGGGTATATATACACTAATGATGCAAATGGGTTCAAAACTACCACAAATTGGAATGGTATACTAACGCTTCGAAGTTGTCGTACTATATAGTTTCATTCTATAGAGCGTCGTCAAGCGAATGAGGTGTTCGCATAATAGAGGTTCCAGTCAATCGCGGTTTAAACGAGTAAATATGATCGTAAATATGATCCAAATCGTATCGTGTTTGGTATCGTTTGAACCGGGAAAGTGTCACCACTATGTTGACGACGGTTTCATAAAAGAATAATTAAGACGAAGACAAAGGTTCAATGTTTTGAAGTCAATGTTTTTTTTGACTCAATGTTTTGTATACTCCTCATCCTTCGACGCTACAGATAAGAAATCAGGGAATGTAGTCTGTATACGGTGCCATTTCGGACTCGAGATGTTCACGTGTGTCGAGACAGTAGTGCAGGTAGAGTTCGATTAAAAACTAAGTATCACGAGACTAGGATTTGATCTCGTTTGGAGCAGCCGTGCTCCCGGATCGGAACGCGAGCCACTCGTTCTCGAAACGAGCCGGTGTCCCGATTCTGTGCGTGGACGAAACGAGATTATTAGATACACGAGGTTAGTACGCGAAGGTAACGTAACCGTAGACAAGAGAGGGAGGACCGAGACGGAGAAAGAGGGACACGGGTGTGTTGTGTGTACCGCGGTGAGGGGTAAACGGCCTCGCAACAACCTAGACGTGCCTTGACCCACGGGAGCGAAAGAGAGGGAGAGAGAGAGAGAGAGAGAGAGAGAGAAAGCAAAAGAAAAGAGAAACAAAGACGGAATGATAGATAGAGGGAGAGGACAGGCAGCAGTGAGAGGCGTGCGAGTCGGTGTAGAAGGAGACGAAAGAGTGGACAGCCAGGTAGAAAGAAAGGGAGAGGGGGCAGAAGGAGTTTAGAGAACAGGTGCGCGACCATTGACCGCCGGCTTTGGTTACCCACTGAATTATCATATACGTAAGTTGCGTCGGCGATCGAGTGATTTAATCGCGCCGATTACCGGCCAACCGTGAGCTCAGGGGTGAGGTCAATTAAGATGGGTTACCGGATAATGATACGTTTAGGGGTGAGCACCGCGAACTTTGCGCCGCAGCCGGCTGCGATTGCACGGACGTGCGTCCCAGATTGTTCTCCGGGATAATGTCCGGCATCAACGGGACCGAAACGCTACTCGGTCAGCTCTGCAACTACCTCCACGGATTTTTTTTTTTTGTAACCCCTTCGACCGCGAAATCAAATTTATTTACATTTATTTATGAACGATCGTGTTTCCGCGGGCAATTTTCCCGTTAACGCTTTAAACATTCGACGTTACATCGATTACACATGAAGGTGGGAACTTCGATACTCTTTCCAAAATTTTTTAGACTTTTTGAAAACCTCGAACAGTGACATTTAGTCGTAAATATAATATAAAAATAAGGTTGTAGAGGAAGGAAGTTAAGCTACTGGGTAATTAGGTGAGCATAATTGGACCGTTTATTTTCAAAGTGCTACAAGTCCATTTTTTCTTGATAAAAAAAAATACAAATATACAACTTATGTGACACCTCACTTAAAAAAAAAAATGGACTTACACCATTTTCAAAATATACAGTCCAATCATCACTGTTACAGTGGACTGATTGCAATGAATTCTCGATATATGTCAACAACACGGGTCTTACTAGCGACAAATATCGTCTAGGAGATATACTCGACCCGTGGTATGTTTTCACCCTCACGGGATATTCCCCACGACAGTGAGGATAACTTCGTGACGTTTATCATCCAGGCCTCGGCGACATATACAGGGTGCGGCGCAAATTAGTCCCCACGATATTTCTGCCCCTTCGGATGGTCGGACAGAAAAATGTTTCTTACCAAAGTTAATCAGTATTTAACCGACAAGAAATTGCAATATTTTAAATTTAAAAAATAATCGATTTTCAACAAAAAATCAAGGTTGCTGTCATATCTTTTAATGGAACTGGGTATTTTTAACTTCATAATATTGTAGGCGACGTCGAAACGAATTCAACGACCTCCAATACAATGACTTTCAGATGACCTTGAAAGATAATAATGAATCAATTGCCACAATATTTGAAATATTTCGACGGTACGTAATAGCAACGCCTCGCATTTAGAAGTAAACAAATGAACGTAAACATTGCTTCAGAACTTAACTCACAAAAAACCAAATTTGTACGGAGCCACATTGTTAAAAAAAAAAATGTTAAACGTCTACATGTAATTAATTAATAATTAAATTAAATTTTCGAACTGCACCCCATCTTGTGTAACGCAAAGTTCTGTTCTTTGTAACAAAGTCTTATGTGTAGCTTCCATTAGAGAACTTCTTTTTACATTTCTGAACGTTTTGTCATTTGTTCGTTTGTTTGTACCGTCGAAATATTTCAAATATTCTGGCAATTGATTCATGGCGATGTTATCTTTCAAGGTCATCTGAAAGTCATTGTATAGCAGGTCGTTGAATTCGTTTCGACGTCGCCTACAATATAATGAAGTTAAAAATACCCAGTTCCATTAAAAGATATGACAGCGACCTTGATTTTTTGTTGAAAATCGATTATTTTTTAAATTTAAAATATTGCAATTTCTTGTCGGTTAAATGCTGATTAACTTTGGTAAGAAACATTTTTCTGTCCGACCATCCAAAGGGGCGGAAAAATCGTGGGGACTAATTTGCGCCGCACCCTGTATAGAGAAATCACTGTACAGTGTTGTTCCGCTCACTTCAAGGGGACCTTGCAGTTAATTTTAATCGTAAGACTTGTAGCCTTCAACTGACAATTTAATACATTTTTATGCAAAACAAGACTGTGAACGTGTCACTGTAGACGGTTATTTTTTCATAAGTTCGCACACACCATAAGCGGACAACAGAGTCGTTGTTTCGAACGCGTTGAGGATGCAGAAAACAGGGGGTGAAATAATATTTGCATGTTAACGGAGCAACCGAAAAAATATGAAGGAAGTGATCAGTCACGAGGTAATTAATACCTATTGACACCAGATACGCACCGACACGTAACACTATCAGTCTTAATAACGTACCGTCGATAATATCAAACAAGCATCGGTTACAATAATCAACTCAGGCCGGATCGATTTGTAACGCGCCGATCATAGCAAATCGGCACGGAACGTTTCAGTTTCTTGCGAAACCACGCACGGGAACGGACGCGTCCCGTACGATAAAAGCGGCGACTCGCCGCGGGCGCCTATCAGCTGCCCGTTCAATTATTTAATTTATATAAGAATCTGGCTTCAAAGTGCGCCGCGATCAGGCCCGCCAATTAGTCACGGCAGGAAGTAATTTACACCGATACAGAATAATAACGCCTCCGGTAATTAATAAAGTTCCCGATAATTTACGATGTTGCTGCCGCCGCATGCGCTTCGATATTCATGCGTTCGGCAAGGAATTTATACATCGACGGTTACCGTCGAAAAATTTACGGGAACGAACGACACCCCGTGAAATCATGGAGTACCTGGCGACACTTTCAATACCTGCGCGTTCTCTTACCACTTTAAAAATGAGTAAGCAACGCTCATGAACATTTTTTTTTAATATGCTAACGCATCATTCACACCGAGTACCTTTGCCCTTAAGAATTTCCTAGTAGAAAATATTATAAATCATAATTGACATTATTTTATTATTAGAATTTAGTATACATTATATTTATAAAATATTATTTCGTTGTCTTCACACCGATTGGAATGCCTTCGCCCTTGAGAATTTCCTAGTAGAAAATATTAGGTAATTATTTACATTACGGGCTTGAAATATGTTGTCAAGGTTATCATTCTGAACAACTTTTTCCTATACATGTTACCGCCGCTCAGCTTTAGTTTCCGAGATATTGGCAAAAAAGTTTCAACATCTCAAAAAGTGATATTATAGCATAATTATTTATAGAAACGGACCGCTCGGCGAGGAAATCGAGGAAGTATAGGCTGGGTACAATGAACGAGCGCGGATACGAGATTAGTATCGGAGCCACGAGCGTGATATTAATTCCCGGTGGACGATGTGGATTCGCCGTTGGTTTTTCATTTTTCTCTCGATGATTTCAACGCGGTGTTACGCGGTTCCTCATTAATTAAGACGCGTCAAAGGGGAAATAGAATAAACGCTAGATTAGGGGATAGGGAGACGGCCGATTTGAATAAACTGGCGCATCGCGTCGGTTAGTTTACAAATGTGTACAGCGAGGACGGAACCTACGCGCCGAGGCAAATTGAACGCGGATTCATCTATTAGCCGCGCGCCGAACGATAAGGCGCGATAATGTTTACATTTGTAGCCCATAAAATTTAATTAGCCAATTACTGCCTTTTAATTAATCGCTCGGTATCCATCTTTCCGCTTCACGTAAGGCTCGATTATATTAATTATCAGAGCCTCAAGACGCCTCTACGGCCGTTACACGCATTCCGTCGGCGAACGATCCGTTTACGTTTGCGTGCTGCTCGCGGGGACGAGCAACCCCTCTTTCCTTATTTTTTTTCTTTCCAGCGAAAGCTGCAATTTATTCGCGAACGGACAACGGATCTGTTAGTGTGTCATCTTCGCGGAAGAATTCGCATGCTAATTTCCGCGGACAGACGTCGCTACGGAGTCGTTTGTTTTGCGAAATAAATGTGCATTATCCGTAATAACTGTCTACCCTGCTGAAATCGCTTCGGGCTCGTAACGCGAGGGTAATAGGAGTGAGATGATCGCTTATTGTGTTTGCCGGTGCAGGTTTTTTCTTCTCGGAAACAGATCGTGGCAATTGAGTCCTTGGTGGTTCTGTCGTATTTGCCTTAAACACATAGGAGGCTCAGGTCGACCAGTATAAGTCCTACCAGTGTTGGAATCACGAGTTAAATAAAAAATTGTTTGTATTAATTATCAGGAGCTACGTAGACAATTGCTTTCTTAATAATTTTATAGAGTTGACAACGGTGCAAGAGTGTCACAGAATTCTTTATATATTTATTTTGATTGTTTTGAGTTTGGTCTATTCATTTTTGTCAATTTGGCTACTGTTGCTAACAATTTTTATTTTACACAAAGATCCGCAGTCTAATAATTACTAGGTTCTAAATGCAGAAAGTTTAGAGGGGTTTGATTAAGTTACTGTACACAATTTTTACAGTAGATTAAAAATTAATAATGAGAATGGAAAAAATTATTCGATAGGGATTTAGTAATTTATGAAAATTCAGAGAGGATTTAAGTTGTCCTTTGAACAATTTGATTCAGCTGCTCGGTGGTCAACACACATAAACCTAGCTGATTGTTATTTACGTTCGAAAATATTGATTGAAGGAATTCATAGTGAAGAATGTATCACGCATTTTTGTTTAACGATTGAATACAGTTTGTTGAACTTTTAAGAACCTGTTCAAGTGAGATATTCCCCGTAACACACCATGCCGTTAATAAACGCGTGCAAGGCAATGTTTTCACCTGGATGGACGTACGTTTGTTCTATTTATAGACTGTTTATTCTAGAAATGGACTGGATCTTCCTTCATGAAATCCTCGATTAATTGTAAATAAATTTCCAGCAGAATGAAACATAGTTTTGTTATTATTTTCCTGCCGCGCAGGCATGAAAGAGGATTTGATTTACAAAACATGGTATCTCGTATCTAATCTTCTCGGTAATCTATCCGCGCACGCTACTATTTTCTTATCTTTCCTTTTTTCTTCCATTTCCTTTTAACACCCCTCGTAATTAAGCTTCGGTAATTATCCGACGTTTACAGAGAATTGCTTTCGAATTCGGTCGCCGTGAACGTAAGTTATCAAAAATGGTGCGTCTTGAATCCTTGTATGTAAAATCCAATATAAAGAACTGTTGACAACGAGTGTGACTGGAATAAAATTATAGAATAACAAAACACCCGCGAAGATAATAATCAAAAGAACGTCTACAATGACGCTAGGCGCGCCCGGCCGGCCCATAATGGTTAGCAGAAAGAAGCTCGATTAATTAAAAGAGCAGTGTTCCGCGGCGATTCCGCTTAGCGTTTACTTATTAAGCAATACTTCAACCAGTTCCTAGCCGCGTCGTGGTTGCAAGAACGGCGATCCTAGTACCTTAAAAAACCGAATCCCGGTTCGTCACGTTCTTAATCCCGGTGATTCGAGCGCCGCGCGGAATCCAATCGGAACGACGTCGCCTCCGGAATCGGCGAGGAACGCCTTTAGGGGTGAGAGAACCGCGCGCGGAATTTTCGAGGAGCGCTCGTTAAAACGGATCGAACGAGCCCGGATGGATCGACGTGTCCGCGATCCCGCGACTAATGACGTCCCCGTGTAAGCCGCGGATTCGACTTGTCGCCCGTTGCGACGCGTTGCACGGCGCGTTCGAGCGCGTCAGCTCTCGCGTCTATGCAGTAGGTGCACCGCAACGGGAACAATGGTCGGCAAGAGAGCGATGTGTGCACGCGGCGCGAACGGTCCGTGTGCGAATCCACACGAGAGCCTCGACTGCCGCGGTGCCAACGTGCGTGGGCTGACAGGCTGACAAGCTGACAGCAAGCCGGGCCCCGACCACCCGACACCTCACTGTCAGACGGGCCTGGACTCGACCGTAACTCCTTTGCTCTCGTCTCTTGTCTCCTGCCGTCTCCTCCCGTACCCCACCTTACCCTCCTCCGACCGCCTGTATCCTCCCAGCGCTCGGCGAGATCCTTCCGTGATCCTCTCGGTCGATCCTCTCGATCCGCTCGCTACCCGTTTCGGGATCGAGATCAGCTCGGCCACGATTGTTCAGCGGGATCCTCCAATTGGACACGCTGCTGACTGCCATTTCGGTCCTATGCGGGTGACACGATCTTTTCTCTAATGCTAAAAATTAATTTTTATCGTAATATTGCTGGCGGAACCGAATTTGCTTACGACTTGTGGATTTATAAAAGGTTCCACAAGTAATCATTGCGACAAGCTTTGACTTTATAGTTCTTTAATTACGGAGATTGAAGTACTTCGATCTTCTGGGAGTTTTTGAGGTTATTGTCCGCCAATCGACGTATTAACCGTCCGCGGCCATTGTGGGTCGCTCAGAGCCAGGCGAATATTTCTTCAACACTTTATACAAAAAATAATGTGACAAGAACGATTCATCTCTGCGAAGGTAAGAATAAATAAAATTTTCAAGTTCTACTGTTTTTGGAGGCTGGAGAGAAAAGAAGTGTCAGAATTGACCACCTAACCTAGTTAACGGTGAAATCGGACACTCTATGCATCATGTCCTAAATGAGTTTCTTCCAAATAGCCTAAATCAACTTTTTCATGAAAAGAAATCCAGTAGAAGTTGGCAATACTTACGAGGTGATCAGCTCGACCACAAACGATGCCTGAAGCAGCCCCGGAACAATCACTCGGCGATCAACATTGTCCCCGCGGATCCTAGGGGTTAAACGTGAAAGAGGAACACAACAAGCGTGCAGGGTCCGTAGGATAGTCCTCCAGGATCCCGGCGCATGTATTTGTTATCGCTCTCGGGGCTGGTGTTCCACGAAGTCGCGTGGTTGTCGGCGCTTTTTCCGCTGTGGCCGGGGACAAAAAACCGGCAGGCAAGCGTGGCCGATGCGCGCACGCGCGCGCGCGCGCGCGCGGTCCCCGTGCACCTCAGCCAGGTAAAGGTAAAGGTGAATTCCATCGGAGTACCGTGGAGATTTTCCCTCTTGGCCAGGAAGTACAAATCCCGAACAACCATTCGTCGTTCCGATGAAATTTATCACTGAGCACACGGTGCGTGTCTGCGCGGGTTGCCGGTGCGAGGCATACCTGCCGGACGACAACAACAAATAGGTACTTAGGCCCAATGGGATGTTCGGGCCCGGAGAACAACCGTGGATTCTACCGGTTTTTAATAATTGTACCCCCGGGCCTCTTCTGCCTTTTCCTTCCTCGCAATCTACGCGCGCTTATCTTCGCCGCGAAACATCGCGAAAGCCAGACTCGCAACCGGCTGGATAATTCTTGCATATCTTCGATTGCGAGTGAGGAGGCCCCCGGTGCGGATGTTGCGCAGACGCGTCAACCAGCGACGCATTAACGCGTTTTTCGTTTCGATACGCGCCGGATTCCATTCGGACATTTAACGAAAGAAAGAAAAAGGACAAAAAGAGATGAAAAAGAAAGAACCGAGTGTCCCTCCGGCATTGTCGGATTCCACGGCGAATCTCGGAGCGGTAACGCCTCGTAAATACGTCTGTTTACAGCCGGACACCGGTGCCCGGCGATCGGGCGTCGATCATAAATCGCGATCGTTAATAAACGAACGGCCGCGTTACCGGACGCTTTTAACAAGCCGGCGAACGGTGCCTGGGACCCGGCCGCCGACCCACGGAAACGATTTATTTAACGTTGATTGGGATATTATTCCCAATATGCCCGGTTTATCTCGCTGATACCGGCCACTGTCCACAGGCAGCAGATAACCCCGAAAAGGCTCGGTGATATTATAAAATTCGGACGGGATCGCCGAGACGTTTTTACACCTGGCTTTATAAAGTCGCGAGAACACGAACGGGGACTCGTCGAACGATGTCGATAAATAATTTTAAGATAGATTAAGGTTAGGAAAGAAGGAGGAGAAGTGAATTTGTATTGTAACCCTGAGGGGAACAAAATAGAGTACTATATGAGCCGTTTATTTTGAAAGTGGCCTAAGTCCATTTATCTTAAAATCGAGATATTTAAGGGTTTGCGTTTCAATGAATTTAAAAATATACGTATAGGACATTAATGAGTCGCACTGCTTAAGTGTATCTAAGGGTGTTAAATTTATAGTTCCTATTAAAATAGTGGCAATTATTAAGTGAATAATATGCGTTTTCTTATCAAGAATGGAGTTAGGCCACTTTCAAAATTAACAACCAGATTCATTATAAAATTTGAAGGTGCCCAAGTCCATTCAACATAATTTAAGATGCTTCAAATTGAAAAAAAAACAATACTGAATTTATTTTACATATCCTTAAAACACTTCAGGAACATAATTTATGCGATTCAATTAACTACATAACGTGCAAAATTACAAACATAAATTTATTACAAAACAATTTACTACTCATCTACATTTTGTGCGTGTAAAAGGGATTTGAAGTAATCAAAACCCCAAAACTTCTCAAAAATATTCTTTCTTTCTTTTTCATCGTAATTTTTTGTGCATGCATTCCGACAACGGCAATCTTTGTTTTCGAAAATTTTTTCCGGTACAATATTTCCGGTTTGAGTACAATATCTTTTTCCTGAATTCCGTTTAATCTTTCGCACTTTTTGGATGTGTGATTCATCAATTTTTTCTCTATTGTCATTCATATCTTCATCCTCTGAAGATGAATATTGTTCTATAATTCGGTTTCTTTTTCGATTTTTTTTTAAATCATTACTTACTATTTCTTCTTCACTATCTGAACTAAATAATAGTCTTGTTCTGTTCTTCCCCATGGGTGAAATAATTTCTAAAATTTAATATTAATTTTTAAGTTTTATATTAATTAAACGTACTGGTTATTCAACTAACGCAATTGTCCAAAAACTGAGGTTAAATTGTAAATACTAATTAATTAAAATTACCTTCATCACTGCTTTCCGACATTATCAATAGTAAATATATTATCTTGATTATTTAAGTATAAATGGAGTTAGGCCACTTTCAAACTACACGGTTCGATTATTAAACTAACTCTGAAAACTTATGTGTCAAGGATTATAAGCAACCTGAAATGCTTTACTGATAAATAACATAAAGTTGTACACGTAACCATGATAACCGGAAAAAACTGAAAAACGGAGTTAGGCCACTTTCAAAATAAACGGCTCATATATTCTGAGGATAATAATGTCTTTAAAAATGATTCGTGGTCGAAGAGTGATAAAATTGCGTCCACGAGGGTTTAAAAATGAAGTAAGAATTGATTGGGAGAGCCGCGAATTAATTTGTACAGCTAATAAATGTGGTAGGTAGGAAACAATAGGTTCTCCGATGAGAGTGATTATTTAGGGTGATTGGAGCATATCGCGAGCGTCGATGGTGATTTCGGCGTGCACGCAGAGGCCGCAGTAAATCCCTTGCGACATAATAGCGCGACAGCTGCGTGACGGAGATTTACGCTGGATCGTTGGCGCTCGGGATCCCGCGAAGGGTAGCGAGTATACCAAATTGGGAGCAATCGTACGTCTCATTAAGAATCGAACGGTTCGGCCGGTCCCGGGGCAGAGACAATTACCGCGTGAGCGACAGCAGCCTCGAGATAATCGGCCGGATAGAAGAGAAACGCGGACGTATATTTCACGTGGCCGTGGCCGTTTCTTCGATCCGTTCGTTTACGTTTTCGTTTCGTTCCGTTTCCATCCGCGAGCCGGCGCGGTGTCTTACAATTCACGACAACGTCACCGGCGCAGATAACATCGAGGCAGCGCGCAACAATGCACCGGTGCCGATGCATACGACGCCGGAGACCCGGTAAATGTTTCGTCCCTTACTCCGTGGATCGTGCCAACTGTGCGATAGGGCTAACAGCCTCGCTGAGTTTCGCCTTTGAGAAATGAACGCCATGCGAGAACTAGGATCGTAGCGGAGACAACACTTTTGTTGGAAGTTGAGCGTGCATCTTTGTGCAAAATTAGATTTTCATAGATGTTTTTAAGGATACAAAGGATATACAGTAAATTCGCGATACAAGTCACTTCGAGCCTCGCGTTTAAAAGACACTGGGACTACTTAACTGGGACAATTTACTTCGTCGACTAAAATTGTAACAAATTATGAAATGCAACAAATGCATAAAGATCCGCAATCCAATCATAAAAGTTAATCTTAGAAGAAAAACAAGATTAATAAAACTTGCGAATAATTGAATTTAACCAAGACTGTGTGAATTATCACTGGTCAGAAAAAAATATATATAATACATTACTAGGCACATAGTTGAACACCGCTATGAATTAAATTATTTTTTTCTTTTTATTATTATTTTCTAATTATACTGGTTCTAACAAGCCCGTGTATATTCAGACTGCGTGCAATCTTATGAATGAATTTATTCAGTGGTTTCCAACAAAAGCATGTTCGTAATCTCAGTAATTGTAAAAAAGTGTCTGATACTTGTCACTTTGATGGATCAGTAGCAGTTGCGTTAATCAGATAATAATGGTAATTCAGCGGGGGATTAAAACGGCATAAAAGTTTGTTGTACACATATAATTATACTTGGATCGCGGATCTTTATGCAAATATAAATTGGTACAGATTAGTTCATGGAAATTAATGTTTGAAAAACATTATCGATCCTATTAGGGGTTCCATCGTACTCTTAAGATTTTTAAACAATTTACTCTCTCTATATATAACACTGAGTTTTATACTACAATATGCACATCAAATATTCGACAACAATTTTCTCACTTCAGAAAATTTCAAGATATTAAATAAAAAATATTCTTCACTTTTTCGGATCTGTGTTCACCCCTTCAGTAAGTCTGAAAAATACTTTTCTTTTACAGGCACCACATACTATTTCTGGAGACCGAGAAAAATCTGTCGTAGCGAAGAGAGACTTTGTACAATTTTTGATTTTTAAATCATTGCAAAACACCGGCTGACACGTTGTAAAACATTATTGCTGTTAGTGTTAACCAGCGGAGGCTGTCGGCTTGCATTGCGAGCTATCGTGAAAACCGGTGGATCAAATTCGCGTCGACTGCGAACAAAATATTACAGGGCCCTTAATCCGAAGAAAGTCTCGATGCCGGGGCTGCCATTGATCTTCGTTAACGCAATGTCCGGGCAATTAAGCGCCTAATGCCTCCCCTACCGAATAAAAGGCCCGAGATACTTTCTTCGTATCGCGTGCAGCGTATAATTAATTCTTATGCCATTAAAGCGCTATCGCGGCCTATCGGGCCCGCGGGACATGCCGCCCCGGGGATCGTAATTAAGCATGTAAAGTAATTATCATTTTTCTGCCAATGTGAGGTAATAATTATAGCTCTTGCGTAATCTGCAAAGGCGGCCCCGGCTACGGACGATGAACGACAATGTCCGGCGTCGCAAGATTACCGTTCGCGTTAGCGGTCCTCGTAGAATCCTGAATTACAAACGGCCAGATATAAACGAATTATAATGATCGGTCGCCGTGACCAATGCGTCCGCGGGACGCGATAATATTGGTATTACTGGAGCGACTCGCCCACGGTAATTAAGAGAAGATTCGTATATTTTTTTCGGGCCAATTCCCTCGTTCTTTTCGGCGTCCTTTGATTCCGCTCTCGTATCGGATGGAGAGATTAAACGTTTAACTCTGACAGGTTCATTTATTCCAGAGTGCATTACGAAATGCACCTTGCAGAAATATGCTGATCGGCTCCTGTGCAATTCTTAATGAGGACGCTAGAATAATTCGGACCAGTGTGCTCTGACAACATTCTCTGCGAGACTAGAACATCATATTTTCTCACATTTTCCAAAAACAACATTGAAAAATAAATCCTACCGAATAGATAGTATAATACCTTAATCAGATCACGTAAAAGGAAGATTTTCAAGTTCACGATGGCAATTTTTTAACTTTAAATGTTCATCAGCTACTTAAAATAATTTTGACAATAATATTGAGATATGTAAAATCGTTTTCGAAAACGACTAAACTTCGCCGACAAATCTCCTCTAATTAAGAGAACTATACACATTCCTGAAGTTAAATGTTTGGTAATAGGCTCGCGAAAGAGTGTAACAGTCAATGGTGAATTAGCATTAATAACAATTCTGTCCGGCACTTCCGACACGGTACACTATAATTTGCATTAAACGTAAATGTGAGGTGTAACAGAAAATCTAGTAACTCGAACCCCTTGTTCGGTATCGTTCACCGGTATTAACGTGTTAACGAAGGTGTCGCAAATGTTCGCTCGAGCGGAAACTTAGGCTGCATTGAACAAGCAAAGAGCGCGAGATAAGCGGCGCCGATTTCGCACGATACCCGAACGCACTTGCGTCCCTGACTAGCCAGAGAGAAGATTGTAGATTGGCGTAGATCCGATAGTTAGCCTATCGTCGTTCGATAAGCTGCGATAACGACACGCCTACTTATGCTTGTAAATCCAAGAGTTTACTGGACGAGATAACGATTTCCCGTTGATACCGAGGCGCATCGGTGCTCTTCCGATTGTCCAATGAGAACGCGCAGAACCGCCAGGGTCCGTGGGATTCAGCAACAATTTAGCCTGAACAAGATCATGCTACTTCGATCTGGGAAGCGCAGACTATCCGAGGATACGTACAGTCTCATAATTAATCGCACACGCTTTACATCAGAATAACTTTTTCACGATTGGCCCAAATGACTTTAATTTTGGAAAAATTGTGTCTAATCTGAACTACAAGAAAGAAAATTTTTCATTTGGGCTTGTTAAGAAAATTTAAAAACATGTGTTTTGTAGATTCATATCGATTGTATGCGTACTGAAAATTTCATTGGTTTGCGAATAAACTGTAATTTTTACAATTTTTAAAGTGTGTGGTATCAACGTTTGTGTGGTGGCTCACTTTACTAGAAAATAATTGGAATCCGTTAGAAAATATATTACTGGATGTTCATTAAATAATTTAATCACGACACAGCAGGTGTTTAAGATAATATACCTGAAGAACGCGAAAAGCACTCTTAATGACTTTAACTTAATCGATGTATAATACGCGAGGAATCAATTTCACGACCACTCGGCCATTAAATAATGCAATTGCAACCCGGTAGGTGTTTAAGACACTGCGTCGAACAGAGTATGAAAAGTTCTCTTAATGACTTTTACTTAATCGACGTGTAGGATGCGAGGGATCAATTTCGTGACTAGTTCACTCGACGGGGTTCGACCTCGTTCGACCTCTTTCCGAGGAGGGGGGGGGGGAGGGAAAAAAACACGAAAATGCTATCTATAAAATAACGGATTATTGCAGCACGTGTAAAGAGATAAATTCAGGGACGATGAGACGTGCGAGTGATTCAGCTATGCAAAGGTTGCAACTTTGCATCAACGCAAATAGCCAACACTTCGCACGACTCCTCTAATGCAAGAAAATTGATTTTACAGCCGCGTTTGACCTTGGGTGACCTTTAACATGTTAGCTCGCTAAAATCGCCTGAAGATTACCTTATGGCGATGCAATATTGTATACTGTATTAACGCTGGTCCGCCCACCCTCTTTTTCTCGGCTAAGTGTTTTCTCCGATGTCAAATCGACGTTGCGGTAAAAGGTCAATGTGATGGAACGATAAACAACCATATTCTTCCGTCTCCGAGCGTGTGTACATCCCGCGCGGCAGAAAGAACAGACAATTCGTATCTCCGGTCATTAACGTTGGTAAACAAAAACAGTGTTAGAACCATCGTGGTCGGTCCATCCAAGGAAGGGTCCTCTTAGGCGATCAGCGGAGAGCTCGGCTCGAAATGGATCGGCACGGAGCACGTGGGCTTTCTTCGCAACGATTGAACGCGTCTGGTCGCGGTACGAGGCATTGTTCGTCGGACGCAGTACATCAATTCTGCGGCGTTGCTCAAGCAGCCGTGCCAGAGCGAGAAAGAAAGAAAGAAAGAAAACGAACAATCACGAGGACGAGAGAGAAACAGCAACTCGTGGAGCGTTGCGAGTCGCTCGCTCGCGCGCGCGCGCGCGTACGGCTGGCAGCCCACGCGAAGTGCAGGCCCGGCGTCTCTCGTAGCACGAGCTGCAAATGTTTCTCGGGCTGTTATAGATACTTACATAAAGAGGGAATGATGTATGCGCCTCGATGGGTAATATAATGTAGGCGGCTAACGAGAAAGGGCCTCGGCTCTCTGCTCTCGGTTCTCGCGGAGAGGGCAGTCCCGCAAGAAAAGGGTGGATCCGTAAATTCGCAGCCTTCAACTAAATCAGCGCGAGTAACGACGCCCGTCGTCGCCCTCGCCCCGCTCGACATCGCGCGAGAGAGCCCGGATCGCCGGAAGGCAAAGCGGATAGCCGAGACAGCAGCCCCCGTGAAAAAGAAGAAGGATCCTCGTCGTCCTGCGAGAGCAAGAACAGACGCGCGAACGTTTTGAAGGCTTAAGGGCCACCGTTTTGCCCTTTCTCGTCCACCGGAAGAAATCGGGAAACGAGGGTCGAGAACGACCTCCTCCGCCAACGACCATGCTCGGAGACGATGACGATGACGATGACGACGACGACGACGAAACTCCCCGGGACGAGGCTCTCGGCCGGGCACACACCACCGCGTCGCCGTCGTTGTACTCTCGCGCAATTTCAATGTTTTATGCCCGCGCTTATGCATGCGTAACGAGCTCGAGAGTCGTAACTCTCTGGTTAAACCGTCTGCTTCGGGAGTGGCGCGCGGATAAGCGGTTAACAATCGTTTACGCCTCGGATTGGAGGGGGACGCGTTCGTTTTCGTTGCCGGTTTCGAACCACGCTCCTGTCCCCATTAACACGTTACCCGGCGGCGATCGTTTAATAGGTCTTAGAAATCTCGGTTCCGCTCCCGAGGGTTTGCCGGGGTTCCTGCTTTTAATAACCGCGATATCGTTCCTCGAACTATTCGGGCTACCCATAAGTAATCGTCGCGATTATTTGCAAAGAATTTGTTTTGCCTTTGGTTCTGTACCGATCGTCGAAGAGGCAACACGTATTCTTTTACAGTTTTCGGTGGAGCAGCATTATTTAAGAAATAAAACATTCACTTCTGTAGAAGATGCAAGGAGGCACCTTGAGTCATGTTTTGCTTCACGAACCCTGGATTTCTATAACAGGGGGGTTGAAAATTTGCAGGAAAGATGGCAAACTGTGCTTGATAATAATGGAGATTATATAATAAATTAGGAAATTAAAACTTGAATTTACTACAAAGTTTGTTCTAGATTTCAAAATAATTGATTACTTATGGGTCCCCCTAATATTATTTCATCGTGCAAGTTTCCAAGCACCTGTGTGGTCGTTACCGCCTGTTACAGTGAGTCCATTCAAATTTTTACAGAACCATTTTGTTTTGAAATTGCTCTTGACCTTCCTATTGGATATCCTACAAACTACTGACGATTCGAAGTAACTACTATCGCAAGGTCTAGGTTAGGTTACCACGAGCACAATTTGGGTGGCTACCACGTTTAGCTAGGTTAGGTCACCACGAGAACATTCCAGTTTAGATGCAACAATTTGCAACTTTGGGGCGAAGTGGAGTCAAGTGTCTGAGGGTTACACCAAGATTAGCAAAGTGTACAAAATGGTGGACGATTTGTGGACGACTGTCGATCTTGAAAAAGTGATGATTCGTAAATAAATTCGTAATAAATTCGTCTTAGAAATTGTCACCAAATGTATTCCTTCGTTACATTAATCTCTTTTGCAGGAAACATTCGAGACATTGAAGAAATAATCTCCCCCAAAAAGGCCAAGCATACTGCCATCAACTTTGATCAAACCCGGAGGTGACCCAGGATCCCCCGTATAGTCCGCTACTTTTTCAAGCCGGTGTTCGTCGGGCTCGGTAACATTCCTTTCAAAGACGTCAAGAATTTTGGTCGGTTCGAGCGTGGAAGTTGCGAGAGATGCGTATCTGGCCGCGGCGTTCGCAGTCGCCGTTCGAAAAAATAGCACAATGAATTCGGCGGCGTTATCGCCGCGCGTGATCTCGGTCCACCGCGGAATCCCGCCTAATAACCTTTTCGTCGATCGACATTGTTATGGGCCGGTCATTAGAGGCGACCCGAAAAAACGGCGGAACGGTGGATCGAGCGTCGTTTATCGGGCCCTTGCGCCGTTGGGTTTCATCGGCGCGCACTTATCTCAAGGGACTTGAAAATCCGGTCGCATTAAGATATCTATCGGAACAACGGATGTGCGCCATTAAACTTTTACTTTATTTAGCGCTCGGAGGAGCCGCGGCGAGCTGCGGCTCAACGGGAACACGGATGGAAGGAGACAGGTCCACGAAAGGGAGAATATAAAGAGAGGGAAAGAGACTTCTCTGTCAGAAAGAGAGAAAGAGAGAAGAAGAGAGGTAGAGAGGAAGGATGAGGGAAAGGTGGGAGCGAGTGGTCGGAGAGAATGGTAGGAAGGAAGGAAAGAAAGAGGGAAAGCGACGAAGAGTCGCGAGGAGCTACCACCGGCGGCATGCCAACCAGCATGCCCTAACATTCTCAGCGGTACCCGCGATTGTTCCTGAACGTGTAATTATTATTTACGTTTACTCCTAATGACCGGCCCTTGCACGACACCATTTAGAATTGCTAATGACCGAGCATCCGCGGCCCCTACTGTCAATAGATACTAAAACTCATTACCTAGCCCGGCACTAACTAATTGGATACATCTGGATTGACGGAATGCCGCGCGCGTACCTACGATTGGTTATTAAATCGGGACGGGGCCGTTCCGTGGAACGCAAGGGCCCCGAAGATCTTTATGTTAATGCCGCGCCGCCATTACGGAATAGGAGCATGTTCGCGGGACCCGGGATCATTTATATACCAACGAGAGGGTAGTTTATTAGGGTCCGGCCGGACACTATTGCCGACAGCTTCGACGCGCCAACTTGTTATTATCGCTGTTTGTTTGTCCAGTGATAAACGTAGAAATTAGGTTGGAGAAATATTTAAAGAAAGCAGTGTGTTCGAACTGCACCAAGCCTTTTATTACACCAATGAGAACTTTCAGGGATTTGGTACAAGCAAAGGGCGGGTCGAAATTGAAGTTATTTTTTTAAACAGAAAATGTTTTACTATCCAAATTTTGGTGATTAACAATGCAATTACTATGCAATATGCAGGGTGTCCTGTTGGAAGTTTTGTATGAAAATATTTAAAATTAAAAACCATAAGTGGACGTGCTTCCAAGATTTGAAGGTGACCTTTAAGTTCTTTTATACGGGACTGTATGTATTTATTTAGATAAGCATGTAGCCTGTTCCATGACGAACTGATTGATCTATAATTCTGCCAAGGTCATTCAAGGTAATCCATTTCCATTTGAAAATTACATTTGTTAAATGTTCTCGATGATGTTGTCCTGTGTAGAAAGACAGCCTCGTTTATCAACACAATGGTTCGGTGGATGATAATTAAGATAGCGGTGGAAAAAATGTAGGGTAAAGGCTACATTGGAATTTGACAAAGTAATATTTTAAACAAGCTAACTAACTTTGAAATATTTGTTGCAGGTCAAGCTGTAGTGATTGGATTGTCTTATTATCCAGACATATTTGGTGGGACAATGGTAAATAAAACAAGGGTGAAGAAAAAGTGTTAAGCACTCGTTCCAGAAACTGCAAGCATTAAAGATGAGTAAACCCTTCGATTATTTCAATCCGTCACAGCGATTTCCCCTCCCGGCCGATCTCGTTCACGATTTCGATCGACTATTTCCTGCCGGAGAGGCATTACAGCATTCCAAGCGAAAGTTCTCATCCGTGGCGGAAGCGAAACATTCTACGCGAATGTTTCATTTAAATGTTTCCCTCCAAAGTAAATGGTTAATCTCGAAGCAGGCGCATTTAAGAGATAAATATGAACTACAGGCACGGCTAAAGCGTAATCTTCTTATTGGCCCATTAACCATCGCCGACTACCAGAGAAGCAGCAGCAGCAGCAGATCCATGCTCGTGTTCGTTCGTCTTATTATTTTAACCGATTAGACGTGACTCTACGAAAAGCTTCCTATCCATTTCATCGTGACTATAATTTCCCTCGTAACTCTGCCATAACCCGGATCTTAACGCCGCGCAGCAATGAACCGCTCGGGTAAGGCTACCAATTATGCTTTTCATCTGAATAGACTTTGTTGTGGCCCACGCCGGCCGAGGTTAGCTCGTTCCGAGGCATGGCGGGTCGTTTTTATCGGCGGTGCAACGGCGATCTCGAATTTGACATGGGCATTCTGGGTAACCAACCGTATCCGGCCGAAGGGGTTTTGCCATCGCCATGGTTCCTGAGTTTTTGCCAAGAAGATGGGCGATATTTCGCAATGGCATATTTTCCCAAGCGAAACGCCGCTGCTGCTGCCGCCGCGTCCCGGACACGACCGACCGGTGAATTAAGCCGCGATTAGTTACTGTTGCGGTGGAAATTAATTGTACACTGTCCAACGTCGAACAGTGGGCGTGAACGAGGAAGCGAAGGAAAGCCACTGGTTATTACGAAGTCGGGGCTCTAATAGCTTGTACCGCTTTCATAAACGTTCGCCCTCTTCGTCTCTCTTTCCCCGGCGACTTCCTCTTTAGGCTTCTCCACGGCTCCCGCCGTTTCTCTCGTTGCGAATAGAATTGGGCAATAGCGCTCCGAACACGGACTGAATGCTACGTTTCCAGCGTAATCAGTATCCCCGGGCGGTTCGTTCATAATAATGATCAACTAACTGCTGTTTGCCTTGGTGAGAAGAGCCCCCGGTACTATAACGTTGTTTCCTGAATTATTAGCCTCAATCATTGTTTGCGCTTTTCCTTTCCTTTTGTGCTCCCGGCAAATTATTTGCCGGTTCGTGTTTATGCGAGCTAAGTAAATTGTAAGGGATTTGTTGGTGTTTGTTATTTCATGGTCTGATGACCCAGTCCTCTTGAAAGTTTTTATTTTGCACAGATCCACAATACACGGATGACTAATAAATTTTGAATGTTCATGATTCGTTCACGTTAGGAATCGGACATCTCGTATGCAACAACTTAATGCCTGGCAGCAAAAAAAGGGACGCGGCGACCCGCCATCGGAGACGCAGAGTCTGTGCAGAAGAAGAAGAAGATACAGAAGAAGAAGAAGAAGACGAAGAAGTGAGGTGTCTAGATATAATCCGGACGTTCCGGCAGTCAGCTGATCAATATTCCTGTCAAAGAAGAGGACTCTCGGTGGCGATCGGAGGGACGATCGGCCGGAACGATTACATTAGGGTGTCCTTGTCGACACTCCTGAAAAGAAACACGATCACGGTGCCAAGGTGTAAGACGAGACCTCGGGTCTCGGACTCGGAACAACAACGCCCGAAGAGTAGGGGATACGCACACGTGACAGAGCCTATCCCGTGTTACATCGGACGCTGAAGAGAGGCTGCGGGGTTGGATACGTTTGAGGGAAACGAGAGGGAACGTCCGACAGGGACATCCAGGCGTCGAACGTCTCGTGAGTTCGAGCGACACCGTGTAGAGCGCGCGGTGGCAGGTGAGTTATATTCGTTAGCCGAGTGGATGGTTCGACGAGCTGGACCCACAGAAACCCCAGGGGGAGCCGGTGAAGAGGTATCCCAGCTTTATTCCAGTTTAAACGGTCCGTCAAAGTCACCATTACCATTCCGGTTCGCGCGAACCATTTATTTACGCGATGCCGGGACGCGCCGCTTATTTATAGCCGTCAATTAATTATCGCTGAATAATGAGCGCGCACAACCGCGGAATACATTAGCCGAATCGCCATTCTTACCGGCGTTTACTCGCGTCGGGGGCGGCCGATTCTCTCTTGCTCTCTCTTTCTTCTTTCTCATTCTTCTTCTTCGTTGTCTTCTTCTTCTTCTTCTTCTTCTTCTTCTTCTTCTGCCCTCTCGCTTCCCTCCCATCCCCTCGCCGAAGGCCGGCTTCGATTTGTTCGGAACGAGCTTTCCTGTCCATGCGTGGTTCATTGTTCGTGTCCCTGAACGACACGGCACGACTGTGCTCTTCGTTGTACGCTCCCTGTTAAGCTGAAATAGGATCCGGTTCAGGTGTTGTCCTTTATGGCCGAGGACGAAAAAAGAGCCGCGCGCTCTCCGCGACTGTCTACCTTACTCGCTCCGCCTGTCTCTCCTCTCCTCGGCACCCTCTCGTCGTGCCACCCCGAGAGAGAGAGAGAGAGAGAGAAACGTAAATTAATTTGCCTCCGTCCCGAAATTAATGCACTTATCGCGGAGAATTCACTGGCGCTAGAGAACCACGAGCTGCATAGCGCACCCAGAAAAGAAAATCACTGGACTGTATCAATTGTCTTGTTTTCAGCAGTTGAAGGGTTCTTTTGGGTCTCAAAAAAAATCTCTACAATCACTGATTCAGGTTAGCCACAAAATGCCATTTTAATTTGCAGATTATTGATATATTTATTTTCGACCCACTAAAATAACTAAAAAAAGTAGTATATCACATGCAGAAAAATTTTATTTCGCAGGAAGATGCGCAGTCCGCTCATCACAAAGGACATCCGCCGCAATCATCAAGCGCTAGACCAATCGCATAATCGGCCCCGCGCTGGGACAATTAATACTCCCGAGGCCGCAGCATCCTGGCGGACGGGGGTCTCAATAAAATTCTAACGAAACGAGGAGCAAATAACGAACACGACCATTTGTCTGGCCCGTGGAACGAGGGTCCCGAAAAAATTCTTGTCGGGGCCCGGGCCCGGTGCCCCGTGACGTTCCCTGGGAGAGAGAGTCTCTACTCATCGATTACGCTCGGAATATACAGTGTTGAGTGCGGATCGCGAGTATATATGGGCTGCGGTCGAATAATAATAAACGGGGATAAATAGCTAACGAAGGACGCGGATGGTTGCATGGCTATTGCCCATTCATATAGACGCAGCAAGGCGAGGCGAGCCGAGGCAAGACGAGGCAAGGCGAGGCGAGGCTTCTCCTCGGAACGGATCCGAGCGGATCCGAGCTGAGAGGAGCCGAGAGGAGCCGAGACCAGGGGGGTGCGCTCTGGCAAACTGCGCTTGTCCACCAGGGACAATAAATGACATTGGACCGTGGTTCTCGCGACGATACGACGGCACGACCGCCAGTTTCTACCCGGTTTCTCCGCTCCCTTCTCTCTCGTACTCTCTCGCTTTCTTTCTCTCTCTCTCTCTCTCTCTTTAACCCCTTCTCTGTCGGTCCCCAGGCTCCATCTTTCTCCCTATGTCCTCCTCTTCTTCTTCTTCGTTCCTCTGTCCGAGCGTAGGCAGGTTGGCATACGAGCCGCGGTCAACTCGCCAGCTCCTCTCTCTGCTCTAATGAGCTTGCTATTATTTGCTTTATTGAATGCAATTAGAGCTTACTCCGTGTCCCTGTCCCCGCCCCTGACCCGCCAACCCTCACCGCGACGAGTCTCCTCCTCTCGTGCTCCTCGACTTCGCAAGGTGGTGGGTTCTCCACCAACACAATCACCGCGAACGTAATCCCCCGGGCTCACTATACCTCCTCTTGTTCTCTCTCTCTCTCTCTCTCTCTCTCTCTCTCTCTCCGTCTCGCTCAAGGGTTCACCTGTGTGTTGGTAAATAAACGAACGTGTGTCGCGGGCTACATTCGGACGCGATACGTGTGTACAGACGCCGGCGGTGTATCGCCGCGAGGAGACGCCGGGGCATAGCAATCAGCCACAGACATGCGGCCGCACACTACTGTGTAATTTCTAGAACAAAAACCCGAGCCGTAATTCTGTTCATTATCTTCGGGGATCCTGGAACAAAGGGAACGGGGATCGACGACGACGGGAGGGGGTATCGCGGATCGCGAGAAATTTCTGCGCTCGATCCCCACTTCTGCCACCGGCTGCGAGACCAAATTACCGATTTCTTGCCGGATTCGGTAGCTGGAGTATTCTTCTGGTGTCAAATGTGTTCCTTTATACATGCAAGTCTTACTGAGCTCGATAGTTTCCAATACATTTATAACTTGAAGGACCTACCTTCACTGCTTCAAAGTAGATCATTGCAGGCATAAAATTCGTGACTCATAAATTTCTTCAGCACTGTAAGATTGTTGGCATTATCATACGTTATCACACTAGAAGCAGGTCAGTATTAATCACTCGCGTGATTCCCCTTGTTTTTTGCACGCGATCTTTACAATTTTGACCGAGACTTATCATCATATATATAATCTTCCAGTTATGATGCACGCAGGTATTATAGAACCGCACCACCAAAGAATAAATGTACCCAGCACGCTCCGGGAACGCAGCACCCCAGAAACTGCATACCCGGCGTGTGATGCACTTCCTAGAGAATGCATCAGCGCAAGAACTGTTGGAATTCCGGTGAGGAGTTGGTTCGCAGGTTTCGGAGGCGGGGCCGCGGGACACCTAATAAATTATATAACATACCCTCGGAACGGCGGGGATCTTTTCAGTTAGCGTTAGTTCCGGGGAAATTGAGCATAGCGCCTGGCATAATGCTCGGCGCACACGTTACACCGTAATTTCGGCGCAGTCGCCGGCGAGTGGACGGTGCGCTTGGATTTCGGGGAGGGCAATCATCGTGGCCTCGCGCTCTGCAATTATCTTGTATATACATACTTCTCGGGAACGTTTACAGGGAAGATTTCATACAATAAGGTCTCTTTTTCTCGGAAACTTCAATTACACGGGGACGGACGTCGCGGGATCGGCGATTACGCGTGGTGCACGCGCTCATGGGCTCTGTTTACCCGTTCTCTCTTCTAGAGAGACTCGCTGGTCTTACTATCTCTCTCTCTCTCTCCTTCTCTCGCTCTATCTTTCGCTCGCTCACTTATTAACGTCTCGTCCACAGCGAGACAGAAACCCGTTCTCTTCCGGCACACGCTGCCGGAGCTCCACTTTTCTGTCGGCGGCGCGGCGTTAAGGACGATGACTCCGACGACGGTGACCAAACCGAATTTCGATACGAGCAGAGCCGAGCGGAGCCGAACGGAGGACGACTCCCGACGCCCGGTGGATCCGTGTCATTAAAAGTCACTTAGGATAATACCCGGGGTGATTCGTTTTTAAACGGAACGGTTTCGCGGGGCAATTTATCCCGAATTTCCGCGGTGCCCCGTGGCCGTTGCCGGCGAATGATATCTCCCCCGGTAGCCGGAGCCGATGCCCGAACAACGTCACCGTGTGTGGCAATTTAAATTCGAGCCGGTCGGGAGAGAACCAACGGAAGAAACTCGACGCTCTCTGGTGATATTCAAACATTATTAAAGTTAACGACAAACAGATTGCGCAGCCGAATCGCGGTAATCGCGGCCGAGCCTCGGCAATCGGGGAAAAGAACCGGAGATAGGCTACGCGTTACCGTTGTCTCGAAATTGGTCTTCAACGTTCAGATTGTTTTATGATCGCCGGCTCCTGAAGAGTCGGGGTTGAACGATCTGGGTAGTTTCAGGGTTTTTTTTTCGTGGCTGGTATTTGGTACAATAAAGGAACAAGTACCCTCTGGGTGCGGAGTGGTTTGGGTTACTTGTTACGGCTACATTTCGGGGTAAACGATATCAGAAAGATTGTAGAGGTTGGACGATTTAATTAACAAATTATTTTTCCTGAAAGGAGCAACGTATATAATTACTATATAATAAAACGCAAAAGCTCGTGGAATTCTATTGGTCGAATCCGAACACTGACCTACAATTAACAGCATTACTGTCTCAGAAATAATATGGCAATTAAATCATATTATACACCGAGGACATCAATTAGACCCACTAACCACAGCTTACCAATCCCTGCCCACGCCAATCGAATACCTCAACGTTCCCTTAAACCCTTCCACCAAAAATCTCAGTATCCCCCCTTTGCTACTAAACTCACCTAATAACATCATCAGATAGCATTACGTCTCTCAGAGGCGACCAAAAATTCCCTTAAACCCTTCCAGCTGCCATGAAAAATCGCAGCACCAAATGCTACCAAACACACCTAATAGTATAGCATGGCTCACAGTCTCACAGCATCACACATAGTCACTCCTTTCAGTAAAGAGGGGGTTAAACAAATGAAGATGAAGAGAAGGAAGACTGGAGAAAATTTTACTTGGATAAGGTCACTGACCTCCAATTAACACTTGTGCGTCGGGAGTAATACGACAATTACATCGTGTACACCAAGTCTATCACTGAAAGTACCCACCAATTTCTTAATACAGTACCCAAATCCTTCAATACAGTGATTTCTCTATATATATATATGTCGCCAAGACCTGGGTGATAAATGACGCGGAATTATTCCCACTATCGTATACCCCGCGAGGGGCCATGAAGCTCGGAAGGCCTCGGACGCCGAGGAGTGTAAGCATAACACAGCTCTTATAACACAGGTGTTGTTGACATATATCGAGAATTCACTCAAACCTTTCCACCTTCTATCAAAGGATACCAATGATATCAAGGAGTATCAATGACGCAATACCTTTTAGAGTTATTCCAACGTTTCCTCAAACCTTCCCATCTTCCATTAAACATCTCAATACTCGAGCCATGCTACCAAAGGGACCTTGCCCAGTGCCATCATAGCGTAGCGTTGTATCTCTCAGAGTCGCCCCATTAGTCATTCCCCCAAGCCCTCGCAGCTACCACCAAAAGTCCCAATGGCCAAACTGTAGCAATGCTACCAAACTCCCCAACAGCCCACATCATCTCCCAGAATGATCCTCGCAGTCCTCGGTCTTGCAGTGCGTGTAAAACACGCGGTGGTCGCGTACCTACGTTCATGGCACTAGAGGGAGAGGATCAAACGCTGAAGAAGGGAACGAAAGAGAAGACCATAGAGAAGAGAAAAGGAAGAGCATCGCTCGGACCTGCAGCATAACAGAGAGAGAGAGAGAGACAGAGAGAGAGAGAGTGAGAAAGAACTTGAGAGAGGGAGAAGGGCAGGTACCAGGTAGGAGTACGGGGGTGAAGGAGCGGGGGCTACCGAGGTGGTGTAATCTACGTAGCGAGTAGGTAGGATGGGCAGTGGATACACCGGCTACGTATAAGTATAATGACTGGCACTTCTATGCATTATCATACCGCTGGCTCCGGTGGTGGCTGGCCTGGCTGGCCAGGGTCCGTGCGGTGCCTGGGATCAGCCGTGCGGCCGGGGAGATGAATAATTTCAGGACGGGCACGCAATTACGTGCGCGTACGTCTCGCGTACCAAGTAGCCAGTCGACGGGCCACGCACATGCATACGTGCACACGTGGCAACCCGGCCACGGACACCGTAGAAAACCGCGCCAAACCCCATACCCCTCGCCAGCACCCCGGACGATCCACAATCTTGGTATCATTTATATTTCACTGCGGGCAATTATTTCGGGCCCCGGCCGTGCCCATCGGGTGTCCGATAAGTTCGAACCACCGAGACCACCGCTCGCGGTGAAGCCACGCCAGGGTCCAGGCAAAAGCTGTGCTCGTTGGTTGGCGATCTACCCGGATCGAGGCCCCGAGTTTCGTCGCTCCGAGTATGATCCGGAGAGATAAACATCGATCCGCCTTGGTTCTGTGTGTGCTCTTTCGTGGATGCGCGAAATTCCAACGCAACCGGTCAGCCTTTTGTTTTCTTGCTCAGGGTGGAGGATTTGATAGACAGATAACTTCGAAGGGCGGAGCTATGGAAGTCAGGGCGATTGATCAGGTTTGGATGGAGGAAAGTTTCGTCCGGTTTGTTATTGTTTGGGATTTTGTTTGCTGCTCAGACATCTTAGACTTAGACATGGCTTTGTGTGAAATTCCAGAGCAAACAAAATTTTTGTTTTTGAGGTTAGATGATGGAGGATGCTGTATATAACTCTGGGGGCGGAGCCTGTGGAAGAGAGGGCGATTGATCAGGTTTGTTATTGTTTGAGATTTCTTTACTCAGACACCTTAAGCTTATACATGGCTTTGTGTGTGCTCTTTCATGGGCACATGCAATTCCAGGGCAAACAAAATTGTCTTCTTTTTTGAGGTTGGATGATGGAGGATGTGATAGATAACTTTGGGGCGGAGTCTGTGGAAGTGGAAGCGATTGATGGGTTCTGAGGAAGTGCAGTAAAGTTTGTTGGGGTTTGTTGTTATGGTAATTTCCGGTCAAGTTTCGATCAAACGCACAACAGTGCTCGAACGGAAAGAGTTAAAGAGATGCACCAGATCCCACACCAAAATCTCCAGCACCAATATGAAATTCAGTTCAACCCACGCCGAGCCCCCAAAAATCAATTACCTGAAACAACCTCCCCCCCGCCCCCTCTCCGAAACAAGAAATCAAAACCCAATCACGACCGGTGGCGAATAAAACGCTTCTCACCTCGCATCGGAAATTTCGCTAATAGGCGGCGCAGTTGCACTTGAAACTAATTGAAACGGGCACCGAGGGGGTACGGTCTCCGGCAGCAATAGAGGGAGGGGAGGGGGTGTGGGGCGGGGAGGTGGACGGTATATATCGAGGGGCTCTCTCGAACGCGTTCGCAAACATATTGCATAATCGGTAATAACTACAGGCCGGTCGGGCGGTTCGCCTTAGTATCGGGGCATTAATTATCACACCGTGACGTTTCGCTCGATCTTCTAATAACGGGCGTCCAGGGGCGGACACGCGCATAAGCCGAGGCAATTCAGAGCGGGCGCGCGCTTATTCCCACCGCTTGATCTCATCGCGTGTTGGTGCACCATACGAATCGGGACCATAGCGTAGCATAGACCTAAAGAGCGAGCGAGCGAGCGAGAGAGAGAGAGAGAGAGAGAGAGAGAGAGAGAGAGAGAGAGATCAGGTTCCACGGTCTCCGAACGGGAACAGGAGAGAACACGGGCCCGATAATTTATACGGGAGAGCGTAGATCGCCGGGTATAGGCAATAGTTAAAGCCTGTTAATTTCCGGCAGTGAAGTTATATCCGGCGCTAAAGTCCGATGCAATTAAACGTTAGATGCTACCGGCCGGGGCCCGCGGGGCTCGAGGGCGGCATCCACTTCGGCTATAACGAGGACACTTTGAATCCCGAAGGCTGGCAAAAGGGTGGCGTCGAAGGGAGTGCACGAGCGCGCGCGCGCGCGTCTCAACCAAGGGAAAAGGCACGGCCGTGTGCACGGCTCTTCTCCTTCGCTTTAGTGATTCTATATAGGCGTGTCTCCTATATTCGATCGTCTCGAGGATTTTCTTCATTATAAGTTCCAGCGAGACGTAGCCTCGCGACGCGACGAGAGCGAAGCGCCAAGGATCTCCCGCGAGCAAGACTTTCCGTCAGGAGACGCCTATGCCCGTTCGTTCATTTTCGAGTGGTTGCGCTTCAATTTCGCTTCACGCGAGAGCAACGGCATGCACGACTTACCAACATGTCTTTTAACGAATTCCCCGGGCCGAGGGATCACCAGTTAACACTTTGAAGATGCTACCCCGGGACACGAGCGTCCTCCTATTTGACGACCGGTAGGATTTTCACTCGAGCTGTGCACGCCGCATTGATCGCGGCGTCGGGCTCGATCATCGGCCTGGGTCAACCCGAGACGCTTCCCGGTTCCGGCTCTTCAGGAATGAAGCGCGAACGCGCACAGTTTACGTCCACCAACGACACTTGGAACGAACGTCACTTACATCACTCGAACCGTCATCCAGGACATTTCTGAAGATTTTTCACGAACTACCGTGTGTTTGGGATTTTTCTTTCACTCAATTGTGTTGCCAATTATTTATTTATTGAGCACTGGCTGTAATTCGAGACACCATTTTTTAGAGTTTTTTATAATCTTGTTCGAAGCAAATAGTCTTGTTGTACCAACTCTTGTCGATATGTAAAGTTGGATTCACAAAAGAAATTTTACAAGAGTGAAAGACTCGATAAAATCATGTACTAACTAGAACTGTTTCTTTCAGATGGTCCAGCATCGAGAAATTATGTTCACCCCGCGGTGCCATTAAGAGAACCTGTTACTCGAGCATTTTTTCAGATTCCGCAGCAAAAGAATTACTATAGGCTGTAAAACGTACGTACTCTCGAATAGACTAAAAACTCTATTAACTTTTTTATAGACTTTTAAAACCACTCTGCGGAGAGGAAGTCTAAAAGTTACGTTCTTGTCCGATCTCGTAAAGAATTGATTCCGATGAAATGATTCTATTAATGTTTAATAGGCATTTCAGAAGGCTCGTTAAAACAGATCGATGTTTACAGAAGAAATTCACATTTCTCTAGGATTTTTATCCGGACATGGAAGAAAAACAATCTAGCAATCTTCAGCACAAAAAATTCCTAAAAATTACGTTACAATCAAGATGTTAAAATCGACACCAACGACCTTCCAAATATGTATAGCTCAATGAGAAATCACTCGTGAAGAAAGCTCGCGAGAACATGACGAAAGGTCACTCACACCGGCCAAAGGGATCCCGTAACACTCTCCACCTCTGCGCCGAAGGTTCCAAGGGTTCGTCGCGTCGCTAAATCCCGGGCGATCTGTCTGACACTTGCTGACCGCACTCCCTAACTGTCGGGCCGAACAATGTCGGCGCATTATTACACCAGTATCGGTGTCACCCCGTCCCTTTCTTTTCCCCGCATATTTCTCGCTCGGCGTCGCGTCGGCCTGACTCCGTTGCGAACGACGGAGGATACGTATTATAATATATATATATATATATTATAATAATGTGGGCCACAATGGATTCGCGTCATATCCTGGCTCTGTCCCCACGCCGGCTATCAATTAGATCAACGCACCCCAGCCTCTGGAAGCCCGGAGATATCGCTCGCACCCACCCGCCTCGCATGATCTGCCTCTTTGTCTACCATCCACTATACCGCTCCACTATACACTATATACCTCGCTTTGGTCCGCTTCGTTCATTTCGTTGCCGATCGTCGTTGTTTTCCCTTCCCCTGTCGTCGTCATCGTCGCCGACTCCAACGTTCTCGCTGTCTTCCTCTCGCGGTTTTCGTGCGAGTGGCGTGCGATAGAGCTATTACCGGCGGACAAGCGAGAAACTCAATTTAAATTACAACTTCTTGCCGTTGTTACGACCGTTATTATAACGTTAGCGTTTCACGGCGATTCCACCGCTCACGTGCGTGCAGCTGCGCGCCGAACCGGCCGCCCCGAGCCAACGTCAGCCAGCCTGGCGCAGGCCCGATGCTTCAAACTTGCAAGCTTCAACGAGCTTCGCTGGTAATTCGACGAGACGACTTCGGCACGAACGCGTGAAACACAAAGATGCGGTATTTCACAATTAATCCCCTTTTCTGTTGGACCGATGTAATATAATTTCCCTTTACAGCGATTTCTCTATATATGTCGCCAAAGTCTGGACGATACACGTCTCCGAATCGTGCTGATTGTAAAGGGTATCTCAAAATTGATTAAGAGAGACTGAATTATTAGTTACAAAATATTTTCGATCATTATTGCTCCTTTCTTTAAGAGGAAGATAAATATGAAACATATTTAAAAAATTCTAATTAATAATATTGAAGTTAAATATTGTTCAATATTAACAACGTTGCCTGCAATATGTTTATTATCATCCCAGGAGTACGTTTGTACTCCTATTTTAAATATTCAAAACCATTTAAATATTCCCGGAAACTATTCTCAACTATTGCTGACACTAATTCGATAGCTAGAAAGCGTACGATTTTGAGGACACAATGGTCCCCGCTAATAGACTCATCCTCCGATAAGAAATCCAGTACTTGAACGCGCATTAACCTCGGCATTGCGCGCTAAATTTCACGGAATACTCGGTCGATCCCCGTCGCCCGGGTAATTCATACTATTATCGCGGACGCATCATCATAAATTTGCATAGCCCATTACGACACACGCCGCGTCGTCACGCGAAACGAATCCCTGTTCAGCTTCGAGGCGAATCGCGGTCCCGTCGTTCCGCCATACGGCGGAGGGACCACACCTCGATCCGCCGCGGATCTCGAAAAATCAGAGCGATATGGATCATCCGAGGAGTGTCGTGGAATCTCGCTTCGAATGCCTCGTGTACACTTTTATCCGCAACCGCATTCGCGTTGCAGCTGACTCCGTCCGGGAGATGCGACTACCTACGCGATCCGGTGACCTTGGTGTAACCTTGGCCGTGAGAAAAAATGACCGGCAATCAATTAAAACATTCCGAGGCGACAGCGAGCAATTTGGTTCAATTAATTGGACCGTGTTGCTGCGGATCGTTAAATTAACGGTAGCAAAACTCTGCGCCGCAGCGTCGGCAGAAACATACGGTCGCATTTATCGAAATCGAACTAGCAATCACAACGACGACGTTCAAGATAAATATCATACACGCACGTGAAGCGTCGTACACGGGTGGAAATTTGTTTTATTTTCTGTTCGAGATTTGTCTGTGACATTTGTTGTTTCTTTATCGTGGAAATTTGACGTGTTTCTAAAATGAAATATAGTGATTTCTCTATGTATGTCGCCAAGGCCTGTGTGATAAATGACGCGGAGTTATCCCCACTACCGCAGTGTATACCCCGTGAGGGGCTAAGATCCTCGAGTTAAAATGAAAAAGAGTATTGAACGTTAAGAATATAAAATAGCCACTCAAAGCAACCACAATACCAATGACGTTTAAATGACAAAGAGTAGAACATCAAAGATGCTAAGAATATAAAATGGCCACTTAAGGAACCACAATACTAATAACGTTAAAATGAAAAAGAGTATTGAACGTTAAGAATACAAAGTGGCCACTCAAAGGATACCAATGACGTTTAAATGAAAAAGAGTAGACCATCAAAGATGTTAAGAATACAAAATGGCCACAATACCATAGATCTTCTAATTTCAAAGTCAAACAGATTTTAACAGCATCCGGTCCCCGATTAATTCACGTTGTAAAAAGCGATCAACCTTGAGAAAACATGTAGCGAGAAAGATTTCTCCGGATTCATGGCGTCCAAGCGTTCGAAATTTATCGTTTCCTTGCTTCATTCATCGGATGATTCAAACGTGCGATCACGAAATTAATTTCCTGCTCGGAGATCGATACGAGACTCTGCGGAGATTCCGTTTAACCGTGGATCGTTCGCTGTAGGAATCGAAGGAACTTTATCTTAGGGCGGATCTTGCGTCGGATTTCGTCTGATCTTCGATGAAAATCGCAGATTGGTTGTACGCTCTCAACGCGCGAATACTTGTGACCGTAGATTGTCTGCGGTATAATTGGCGTGGCTAATTTATGCGTTCCACAATAACAATGTTAAGAGACGCAATGGAATTTGCTGGCATTCGTCTGAATTTGTGAAGATCCTCAATCATCTTCAAGTTGTGAAGGTGTTAACCTTCAACATGATTCAGTGAATGCACTGCTATTGGCGATGATTGAAATGTAGATTGTTATGCTTGCATGGTGAACATGGTAAACATTCAGTTACTCTATTTTTATTTTTGAGGCAATTTATGATTTATTAAATTACTGTTTGTTTACCTTCTGATTTATACAATTAACTTAGGAAATTTCTACTTTGCACAGAGATGTACAATATAATACCGAAGGATAGCTAAATTTTTGGTTAAAAAATTGCCCATGTTCAAATAGTTGTAGTTTTATTAAAAAACGTCGTAGAATATTCACCCTGGTCTCATTCTAAAGCTTGAGCCTTCTACTTTCGAGATCCATTGTCATTTTCCTCAACAAATTTTTTTACGGCCCGGGATACGTGAAGGTCGTAACACTATCTACGGTCCTCATTTTCTGTTATTAACTCGGACAATGATGGTCGCAAATCGAAAGTACCGCGGTTAATTAACGTCAGACGACTAGGTAACGTTCCGGCATACAATTTTCCGTTAATGTTTACGATTTACAATTTTCCAAATGTAACGGTTTCAGCGATGCCAGAATCCAAATCGAAAGAGTCCCCGAAAAGCACGGTGAAACGAAGCGCCAGAGACGATCGATGAATCCTAGCCTACAAAATGAACTGGGTCGTCGTGATGATCCATCGCAGAGGACCTAGATCTCGAAGAGCGCCCTTCAGCCATTGTGTCGGGCGCACCCTCGCCATTACCAACGAGCTGGCGGCATGGCGACCGGGCACAATCGGTCACTCTCGTCATTACGTCGCGTCTAATCATCCATCAGCCGTCAATGGGACAAATTAGAGAGCACGTTGCCCACGACAAACCCCCGGACATCGAGCCAATCGCAATCCCAATGTGTATCGCGTCTCGTCTCGTCGCGTCGCGTCGCTGCTTATAATCGGTTCCGGGGCTGGGTATTCATCGGTCGGGACAATGCGAGAAAGCCGATATCCCAAGCTCTCTCGTATTGTATCCAGCGAGGCCGGTTCACGTCTTCATACCGGTCCGGGGGCCGGCAATCAGCGTGGCAGCGAGGAGCGTTGTCAATCTCGTGGACGCAAACTGTACTGGCAGAGAGGACTGTGGCAGAACGCGCGCCGCTCCGCTCCGCACCGCTCCGCACCGCGCCGCTACGGAACGATTTGCAGGAGCAGCCGGCGGGTAAAACTTCGTTTAGCATCGCATCGGGGTGAAACAGAACCGGTCGCGTGCGTGTTCCCCTGCGTACGAACGGGCCAGAGGGTCAATCTCCTCCGCGTCCTCTTCTTCTTGTTCTTCTTCTTCTTATTGATCTTCCCTCTTTCCCTTCCGCGTGCCCATTTTCTTCTTGCTCTTCTTCTTCGCCGGCATCTTCTTGCTCCCGCGTGTCTCACCGACGTCAGACCTTTTCCTCTTCAACTTCATCTTCTTCGTCTTCGCTCGTATTCTTTTGCTCTTATGCTTGTTCTTCTTCTTCTTCGTCTTCTTCTTCTTTGTCTTCTTCTTCTTCTTCTTCATCATCGCTCGACTGCCACCTTTTTTCTCCCGCAGCAAACCGATCCACCGTGTTCGCTCGCCCGGAGGTCGGACGTCATTGTCTCGTCTCTGGAAAGCGAAAGGGGACCGTAAAAAGAACGAGAAACCGTATTCAATCCGGTAGACGCGACGGCTAATCACTTGTTTCCCTCTCGGGACTATTAAACGCGTGCTAATTAGGCTCTCGCGTGGGGCGCGCGCACAGTGCCCTTCGATCTGCGAAAGATTCTTTTCGGTTCGTGAACGCTAATTACTGTTATTCATATATTGCGCATCTTTCCGTCAAACGGTGATTTTACCGGTATTCTTCTATGTTCCTGGTAAGATACACGAAGAACACTGTAGGGGAGACCGGGCACCAGAAGTAACAATTTGACTTTGGACCACGATTACCCGGAAACTATTACGAAGCTTATATTTCGAGTGCAAAGGATTAAGATAAATTTAACATCGTATATCGGAAGCATATTAATTGAATGTCCAATAATTATACTGTACAAAAGTACAGAGTTTTCATGCGAATAGTTTGTAAACTTGCACAGGATAGTGCGAAGCCTGCTATTAGATCGTAAGAGTATACTTTACGCCGACGCGGCATCATCCTGATTGCTGATAAACCTTTGTAAACACCATGGAAAAATCCTTCTTTGCGAATTCCATGGTGGGGGGGGGGGGACATTAATTATATACCGACGGTGGATCTCTGCGAAGAATTTTTGACACGTCTCGCGATGATGCTCGTCCCGTGGATACTCTTCGGGCAAGGAAGTTCGAAGGCAGTTATCTTCTCGACAATACAGAGTGTTGCAACAGTGGCATCGAATATAATGAAGCTACACGGGATTCGCAACACGTAACCAGCGCCTCGTATAATTTACTTTATTCAGCTTGACGGACACATGTAGCGATTAACGGGGCCCCGTGCAAAAGGGTCTGCCTTCGAAATTGTAGGCCGCGTTGAGTGTAAACGGTCCGGGTACACACAAGTGGCATCTAATTATCAAGTTGCACATTGTTCGCGTCTCGGTTGCTCGTTAACGACAATGGCCCCGACGCTTCGTGTTGCGTTATACCGGGGAGATAACGATCTGCAAATTGATCGGCAATCTCGGTTCACCGGTATTCCTACTTATCAGCTAAACAGGACCCCGGTGTTGGTTAGGCGTGTGTAAAATAAATACTATTTCGAACGATCTACCTGGGTCAAAAATAGCTGGTCAAACTAAATATTCATTTATCGAAGGAATTATTAGCACACCTTTTAAATAGAACACGTAGTGCATGTAGAAATGAAGGGATATTCTACACAAAATTACTATTACAGCGATATATGTCGTCAAGAAAAGAAACCGTGGAACGATAGAAAAATCAACGTAATAAAATTGAAATTGATGGAAAGATCAAAGGAGAATTGAAGCTTCTGTCAATTACTGGAGCCTACATGTGCATAACTAATTTAAAAATAGCCGGTCTCGGAACCGCCACGTTATCACATGATCGACAACGGAAATTATACGTCGCGCTGCACGAAATCGGGGATTAAAACTGCGTGTAATTTGCGTTTTAAAACGTCTCGAGCGAATTCATTGAAAACACGACCCTCGACAGAAGAGGAGTAGGGGGCCAGGTGGAGGGGGAAGGCAGGTAATCGCGTTTTACTTTATCAAAGTTAACCGGCGGCCGCGAAGTGAATATACATATATCTGAAGGCGAAATTGCCGCGGTTAGTACTAATTACCGACTTCCACTAGAAGTGATTAACGCGAGAATTATAAGACACCGATGCTTTCTGTGCGTCTGATAGTGTCGATTTCCAATTAGCCGCAATAACGTATAGCTAAGCCGGGGCTCCGTTCGTAATTGCGTCTCGAATAAATTGCTGCGAACGTAGAAAGCGCTGTCGTTTAAATATTATATCCGTGACGGGGTACACACCGAGCGCGCAGCGCCGGAGTGCGTTATTTATGTTAATTACGCGCCTGCGTTTTAGAAACGATGCGCGGATTAGAAACATCGTGCTCGATTACGAGCGAGGCGAGCATCGCTGCCGAGGCGTGCAGAATTTTGAACGGAGATTGATGATTTTCGAAACGGTCGCGGGTTTAGCCGGTGTTCGGCAATCTATCAATTTCTCCTTGTCCGCCTGGGGAATTGTCGTTATCGCTGCACGCACCTGCAACACTGTCTCCAAGTATGGCTAGCTTCGCTACTTTCATCGGAGATAACGTCCGCGCGTCGACATTTCCATCGCTGAGCCCGTTAATTGTTGTTTGCAAACGGAGCAATCGAAACTGAACAGAAAGCTACGCGTTCTCCCGTAATTTAATTACACGGATTTTTAGAATGCGATTTTAAGATTAATTCTAAAGATTAGTAATTTTAAGGATTTGTAGAATCGAAGTCGAAGAATTTGAAGGAATTTTACACATTTATATTAATTATACGGTGGGACCCCGATTATCCGAACTTCCGATATCTGAAACCTCCATTTTACCGTCAAGTTTCATGTGTACACAGCTCACTTTAATGTTCCAGAGATTTTTTAGTAAAAATATTTACCTAGCGAAAATAATAAAATGTAGCCACTGATTTGAGTCGCGATCGAATTTAATTAAAATGTTGATAAGACAAAAATTCCCAGGGCATAAAATCATTTATTTGGTGAAAGAATATTTTCCTTCAGCGTGATGTTTAGACTGCATTTTTCACAAAACGAAGCTCGCGCGTTTGTGTGCTGGCAAAGAACGTTCTCATCAACGATAATGGCAAATACTTAGAGCAAGGCGTAGCGTAAACCTGACCGAGACCTGGGAAAGAGAGTAGCTACAGTTGATCGAATTAATCATGCGTATATCGGGGTAATTAATCATATATTGCAAGCAGAAAATATTTTCATTAATGGTAAAGGTAATTACCCAGATCTAATCTAGACTTTACTCAAACCTGACAAGAAGTATTTGATCAAACATGCGATCATTATAGTAATTACTAGGCTGCAGATCGTTATACGGGAGTAACAATTTTCTGCATCCATTACAAGAAACGGGAACCACACAGAAATTCCATTCGTCCTTTAATCATTCGAGCAAACTGAAATTAGACGGTCTTAAATTCTTTGCACTTGCCAACAATTTTAAATTACACTTTGTACCATTCTCTGTCGAGAAGTTAGTTATACCAAAAAATGGCATAAACGTAAAATTCAACGCGTTGACTGCCATGCCACCTTTATGTGAGTGACGGAATTATTTGTCTAGGTTTTAAAATGAATTTTTACGCTGATATACTCATTGTACCAAATTCGATTAGGATCTGTAAAATAGAAAGTTGGAGGACTACTCGATGTCATACGTTTTATTTTTTTCCATTTTTATTATTAAATAACTTACCTTGACTTTATGAAATTTTTTAGGTTTCCAGTTTGGCAGTCAAAGTGTTACATTTACAGCGTTTGAGTTTTCCTTAAAAATCGGCAGGAACTTTACGGACAACCCAATACGTAATCGCCCACACCGATACCCACATCCCGCCCAACCAGAAACTTTTGTTCGCCTATAAATAGCCGCGAAACTGTCAGGCAACGGGGACAAACCAAGGCTGTTATTCGAACTTGACAGTCGTCCCTCGTGGCCGGTATCAATTTTAGAAATTGCCGGCCGCCGATCCGGTAGCCTAAGCTGGCGCAGATAACACGACCGCGCGGTGTTACCGGCGAATATGTATCCAACGGACGGACAAGATCTGTTCGCGATAGCGAGAGAGCTGGTGTACAGCTCGCAGCGAGTAGAGTGGCGAGGGAGGTGAGGTGAGGGGAGGGGGGGGGGGTTTGGCTTTTGCTAGGCGTGCAAGTAGCAATATAACGCGGGTAAGTATGCATCGGTGGCAGAGGAATGACATTTATTTTCGCCGACAAGACGAAGAGCGTGCTCGACGCCGATCGATCAATCGGGGCCCCGGTGCAATGTTGCGGCCGGAACGATCTTACTTTGGGCGACGATCAATCAACGGAGGCGGGGGAGAGAGAGAAAGAGAGAGAGAGAAAATGGGAGAGAGAGATAACGGTGGGACAAATGCTCCTTGGGGATAGTCAAAGCGCAATGATGGCCGATCATTCAATTCGCAATTAGAAAGACCGAGAGAGCGAGCAGCGCCTGAACCGAGCCGAGCCGAGCCGAGCCGAGCCGAGCGTGTAACAGATCTTGGTCCCTACCGTTTCAGCAACAACAAGGCCCGCGCGCATTATGCGCGCTATACTTTTGCCCCGGCGCGTTATTAATTGCGGTATGGATGTCGGATAAATGCGCCGGCATTCATTTTCGTAACGATTATTACGCTTAATGATACCCATATGTTGTTACCCTATCCCTCAGGCCAATTTCCTGGCATTACTCCCGGATAGCTCACCTGGCTCTCCTGGACACAATGATCGGCCCAGCCGCCGCGCCGCGCTGGTTTGTCGGATTAACAAAGACCCGTTGCACAATGTCCCGTGGCCGCCGCAGCGCCGAGGACTATCGTTAACCTAGATTGCGTCCGCGGCTCGTTTGTATTCGGTAGCTGCCCCTCCATCGGAGATGAACGATCCGGATAAGAACGAGACGCGCTCGGAACGCTTCGAGGAATTTTATGAAATATCAATCTGGTTTCCAGTCCGGCAGACTGAACACGCCGGTTGCCTTCTGCAACATTGTAGAGGAAGGCTGCAGCTGCGAGTTCAAGGATCAAGAACCGGTGGCCTTGGAGAAGGTCTTGACGGTTTTATCGCCCACGTGGAACTACAGAAATTAAGTGCGATCGAGCAGACTTGTTTCCATTTAGTGCTTTTCGTACGATTCAAGTGGTTGATTTGGACGGTCACCGGAGATGCGCTTCTTCAGATTTTTTCGCAATCTATGTTGGCTTGTAACCGTTCACAAGTACGAGAGAATACAATTTTTTAATTCTGGTTTGTTTCAAGGTCTAACGAACACTGTCGGAATTTTTGTCCATTTTTCTAAAAATAAGAAAAGACTCATTTATAAATTGTAATTTAAATTGAATTGTATAAATGGTTGTAATTTAATTTCATTTTTTAATTGTAATTTGTTTCAATGTCGAAAGAATCCTGTCACAATTTTTGTTCCTTTTTCCCAAATAAATTCACGAGTCCTGCTAGAACAGGCAAGATGAGAATTCCACTGTAGTGTGAAAATGAACCTAAAAAAAGATGACTAAAAATTTGTACTTGTGTTATTTTGATATAGTAATGTGGAATAGTCGCTTTCAGTGGTCCGCAAACCCAGTGTTAAATGAATCCTTACCTGACGAATAGTGATCGTGAGAGGCGCTTCTTCGTTTCCGAGAGTGCTTAGAATGCGAGCACCGTTCCCGGTAAAAGCACAACGGCCAGACAATGAACGTGAGAACGAAAAAAGGGCGCGGTGGATAAGGATGAGTCGCAGTTGCGTGTCACCCCATCGGGAGGCGCCTAAGTGGTGTCTAAAAATGTTCTTTATTCAGGGAGGGGAAGGGGAGGACAATGAGTGCACAATAGCGCGGTCGTCTACAGCCGGTACAATCTGGGATTTCGGGCTACTGAGCATTTAGGTTTGCAACTCATCGTGAATCGGAAAAACTCCCCGGTGAGAACCGAACACGTTCCGAATGTGTTAACGTGGCTGTCCCGAAGGGACTGGCTGTCCCTTTCTACTTAAGTAGTATCAAAACACTCGGGCAGCCTTTTTATCGACCAACCCGAAAGTTGGCGCCTCGATAGCCTAGTCTCACAAAGCATTAATTCGCGAATAGGATCAGAAAAATCTATTATTATTTGAACATATTAGGGGGACCCATAAGTAATCTAAAACAAGCTTTGTAGTAAATTCAAGTTTTTATTTCTTAATTTATTATACAATCTCCATCATTATCTAGGACAGTTTGCCATCTTTCCTGCAAATTTTCAATCCCCCTCTTATAGAAATCCAGGGTTCGTGAAGCAAAATATGACTTAAGATGCGGTAGGGTTGTAAAAAGAAATGATACTTTTTAGAATATTTTGAACACAGGCTGCTTTACCGAAAACTGTAAAAGGATACGTGTTTCTTCTTCAACGATCGGTGCAGAACTAAAGGCAAAACAAATTCTTTGCAAATAATCGATTACTTATGGGCAGCCCTAATATTAAAAGTGATTATAAAGCGGATGATTTGTTTAAAGACGGTGTTAGGTCGCCGGACGTTTGATGGACGAGGCATTGGTTTTTGGTCGATCGTAGTTAAAGAGGTTCTCTCGGCGTCGACGACGCTCGTCATTAATCAAGGCGGAGCATGACTCGCCGATTCTGCGAGAGGACGGAACGGAGCAGAACGGAACGGCAATTGCGAATTCGTAGGCGCCAGCGGGCTGTGAAACTTGGCGTTCGACGGTGGCGCCGGAAGCGCGGGCAACCGGGCGTGTCAGCGCTGACCAGCGCAACGCCGCTTCTTTTGCCACTGTTCCGTTGCGCTGCACCTGCACTGGCTGCACTCTGCATTGCACTCGGCACTGGCGGAGCGCTACCGCGATTGGCCTTCCACCCACGCGTGCTCTCTCGCCGAGGAACCAGTCCCAAAGCAACCTGAAACCCGCACTTTTACCTGCCTCGCCTCGCTTACCTTCCCTATCTCCCTCCCTCCCCCATCTCTCTCTCTCTCTCTTTGCCGCTTCGTTTCTCTAACCTCGCCTCTCTTTCTCTCCCAGTTCGCCAGCCAACCTCCCGAAACCCCGTATTTGTCGATACGGTGACAACCTGTGTTTAACTGTCTTAATACGCCGATAAGAGCGCTGCCACCGACCCCGGGTACCAATTATCCCACGGCTTAAATCAATTGTGGGTGTCTGCGACGGAAACGCCAAACGAACCGAGACCGCCGGCTCCCGACACTACAAACATACTACTGTTCGCGATTTCGATACTTACGCCTTGCCAATGGGTGTTCCGATCTTGTCCTTTTATAGACACTAGCTGTTTCTTTTGTCTTATATTGTACAATCTTTATTCTCTTTCTTTTTTATTTCCATTCTTGTCCGTTGGAAAACCCATTGCTGTGCGAATTTTATGTGTTTTATGCAAGTCTCATCTGTTTCATTCATGGAAGCGATCGAGGTTGTCGATGACAATTGTTGGTACAATGAATTCTCGATGTATGTCAACAGCACGGGTCTTGCCAGTGACATGTATCGTCCAGGAGACATACCCGAGACGTGTTATGTTTACATTCCTTGTTCAAGGCCTCTCGAGCTTCGTGACCCCTAACGGGGACTACCCTGTGATAGTGGGGACAATTCCGCGACGATTATCGTCCAGGCCTTGGCGACATATGTATATAGAGAAATCACTGTAATTCGATAATGAATTTCTCGCCTGATCTAGATTATTTCAGTATTAATAATATTCAGTTGCTTTGATTCTGTGAGGGTTATTCTTAAGTAATCCTATAATTCTGGTCACTGATGATCATTCTAGCGTTGTTAATTATATTCGGATATACGTGAAAGAGGGATAGTAATTTTCTATTGAACAATAACAGTATCGAGGACCGGATTGGATTGTACAAAATAATTTCTTGGTTTATTTATTAGAAGATTGCTCAATTGTTAACTGTTTTTATAGTCACGACGGTATATTTCGAGTCATTTGTATAGGAAATTACTCGTTAAGATTCTACAAGACGCCTGACACAAAAATGTCGACGAAGAATGATGGAAAGAGGGGTTAAGCAGTATAGTAATTAAGGAGGACTGTTATTAAAAAATAAATGCTAGTCTGTAATCTCCGAATGAATGTACAATTAAGCCTTTCAGGCTTGAAATCTCTCAAGCTTTTAACCTCGGGGATCATAATGACACTGTGAAACTCCGAAGACCGTAATGCACGCTCTAACACTTTAGCGTCGTCGATGATGCAGATAATGATCGTTCTTCCATTAACACCGCATGTCGTTGCATTCTTTACCCAAGAAAAACGATCTTAATAATCACTTTTCGTTAACCTATTTTACCTTTGTGCGAGACCGTAAGTAATGGGCTGTTTCATAACAATTTGTGCAATGTAGCACAACAACAATAAATCAATACGCGAACTAAGAAATCGATAATTGGTAACATCATTTATTCTTGCATGAAAAACGCGTGCTACTCAATTTATTTTTATTCCTACATTCCATTTTAATTTAGTAAGATTTTTATTTGTTTTGACTCTACAAAGACTGTTCCCATTAAAAATAGAGTTTAATTTCATTCTGCTTCGCTAAAATTTGTCTATAAAAATTGAAAATTGCACAAACATCCGCAGTCTAGTTATAACAAATAACAATACCGCTGAACAAGTAGGTACCTTGAAAAATGATCTAGACTAATGATTTTTCCAGGTTTTTCGAGCGTCTCGGAGCAACGTTCCCGTAGACAACGTCCTCCCAAGCACTGTAGCGTTATAGCGTGTCTTGCCGGCTTTCGGGGTCGCGGCACCTAAGTGGAAGGCGGAAGGGCACAAGGTGGGTCGTCGATATCCACGAAAGAGGGGGACAGGAGTTCCAAGAACAGACGGAGAAAGAGAAAAGGAACCTAGGCGACGTCAGGCGCGGGGGTTCGCGGGGGCGGGTGTGCGGGGGTCGGTGGGGTGGAACGGGGGTTGCAAGGGGGCCACGATCGAAGTACGTCGGACAGCAAGGAGGCGCCGGTACTGCGCGCCACACCCCAATGCAGCAACTCCATTGATTATTGTTGCCGGTGCACTTCCTTACCCCGCCTTCGGCGAACGACAAGTATGCCCTGATTCCGGGCTGGCTCCCCGGCAAGCTACCCACGGCACGGCACGGCACGGCACGAGGCAACATTCCTTCTTCGGAAATTTGTAAGAGGCCCGACGAGCTACAAACGATGCTAATGTCATTTAATGCTAATGCACCGAGCAACCGTTCTTTTCGACCAAGACCGCGCGCGCACGCCGCCAGTTTGCACGCTTGCTCGAGAATTTCGAAAGCCGCTGGAGGAGGGGAGCCTTCGACGATCGGGTCCGATCATGCGAGGCAAACTTGAGGGGATTTATTGTGTCTGGCGGCTCACAATCGGATGTGTGCGGTGGAGGGGTATGCGTGGAAAAATTGTTGCGGTTTTCTTCTTTTTATTGAGGAAATCTCATAAGAGATTTCTTACAGCTTTAGGAACAAAATAAAATGTACAAGAATTGCTGCGGTTTTGAGGTGTTGGGTTACACTGTTTGGTGGCTGTATCCTTATAAAAACATATTCGATAATGTTTCGGTTTATTCACTGCTTCATTCAGTAATTTCTCAACACTACCCTAAACGAGACGATTTTATATTCCTCTACGATAACAGCAGGATTGAATGTATTTATTCCGAACTTCAATTTAAAAACTTTTTAAAAATTACTCAAGAAGATATTTCTGTAAGTTCACAAATTGTAAGTTCGCAACAAAAGTGCGCGGATCGATGTACAGTCGCCTCGCACAGGGTCTGTCAGGGTTGAACACCGAGTCGATCGCAACTGACGCGATTTTCATCCGGCACAAGCATCCTCGGTCGAGCAACGATCATTGTTCCGAAGGTTGCGAGCGGAAGTGCTGATTCCGTGGATCGATGTTCGGGTGCATACGAACACAGACAGGGTTGAATAGCGTCGGGGGTCGATCGAGAGCGTCGGGCGGGTCGGTTCGCCATTTTCCGGAAAGGCATGGTCCCAGTCTGCGTAAACAAGTGAGAATGCGGGTCATGTTGTGCGGCGTAGGGTTGCAGGCATGCGGGAAAATAACAGAACCGGTGTCAAGTCTGGTGTGCGTCGAAGGGACGAGAGACCGAGAGTGAGAGAGAGAGAGAGAGAGAGAGAGTGAAAAAAAAGAGGCGCGGCTGGCAAAGCGCGTCAAGCTGGCACACGACCGCCTCTATTTCCCGTCGGATTAATCTCGATAATTAGAAAGCGTATCACCCACTCGTTGCACGCGCCGTCGACTTCTAGCGTTTCACTTCATTCGCCTCATTCACCAAACTCGCGTTATCCGCTCACTCGAGTTACACACCTCACTCACGCTACTCGCTAAACCTTCTCCCCTTCTCCGTCTGTCGAGCCGCCACCACCATCGTTCCTTCAGTCATTCACTTCACGTGGCACCTGCTCTGTGCCACAACTCTCTCTCTCTCTCTCTCTCTCTCTCTCTCTCTCTCTCTCTCTCTTTCTACATCACGGTTTTTCTTCCTCCCTCTCTCTCTCTCTCTCTCTCTCTCTCTCTCTCTCTCTCTCTCCTTCTTTCGCGGTCCTGCTCATTCTTGGCTTCCTTTTTGAACTCCTTCCGCGCCACCACCTCTCGCTCTCACTTTGTAACCAACAGCGTCCCTGTACGCGACCGAGTAACGCTGATGTCAGGAAAATGCGCTATCAAGAACCACGGGATCGAAATGCAATTCTGCTACGCCGCTCCCTCGGGATTCCATCCCTTCACCTTGAGACGCCATTGCTGGCTATCCGGATTTCTGCTCTGTTCCCGGATATCGATCCCGGGGACCGCGGGAGGGGCAATTGTTCGAGAGGTCTCTGTGGGTCTGTTGTATTTTTAGTTAACCCCTCACCCTTCACAATACACTGTGATTTTTAGTAGTGGAATTTTGGGGGATGTGGAGGAAGCATTTATTATATTAAATTTACTTCATTTATCCATTTGCATCATTAGCGTATATACGCTCAATTTTTCTGGTCACTATCACCGGAGCATATATATATTTATTTTTTCTTATAATGCTGAAATATGAAGTTCCTTTACTTCTACCCATTTTTGTACTTAAATATAATTTTAAAAAAGTTTGCCGATAAAGGCCTTCTTTTCATATTTCCTTATGATGCAATTGGGTTAATAATCTTTGTGAATTTTCAATCACCACTTTGCAAAGATTTTACAGCGTGAAGTCACATGAATAATTTGGGAGTATTGACCTATAGGAGTGGGAGAGGGGTTACTTGTAACTTGAATTTGGAAATGGTGACTCTAATGGTCGAAACTCTAATATTTCCGTTAGTTAAGAATTTGTTAATCATTTTTCGGATAATTGTATTTGTTGGACAGAACAGTGCAGGAACACAGTTTACAAAAATTTGCAGTTATGAATTGCACGGTAGCGTACAATAAGCAGTCACAGTACATTTTTCCTTGTCCAGATCTATCATGTGCTCGATCTCGAACAGCCCAGAATTTTCTGACAGAGTAATTACGAATCGATACATTGTAACCGCAGGCGGTCGTCACGCTCATTTAAATACACATGTTTTTTTTACCTCGAAATGACATGCTTGTAATCATTTAATCGTCCAATTTTCTCCGAACTCTCCAGCGAGACTTTAATCAATTCCGTCCGAATGACGGACGCGAAGTAGTATGATATACAGGGTGGCTCGAAGGGAAATAGGACATTGAAATATTTGGATTGACATTCAAGAAACATCTAAGACCTTTTATCCATCTCAAGTACCCTGTGACAGGAGAAGAACAACAGTAATTAAATTGTCGATTTTGTGACATTATTTCCAAGGCCATTTTGAGGTCATCAATATTTTTTTAATAATACCACGAATTTTTAATTGCAACTAACATCAGGATCATTTCGTTGACTTACCATTCAAGCAGAATCATGCACAACCATTGAACTGGGCCACGCCCTTGAACTAACATTGAACAACAAAGAGTTCCTCGAAGAGCATAAAATGATAGCTTCCGAGAAGGCAGTTTACCGGACATTTTGCGATAAATACACAAAGATTATTTATTCTTCGGGAACATGGATCGGCTGTCAAAGGCGTGTAATTTAAATTCGCGAATCTGTTCACCAAATTACGCGTCATTTTACCGAATAAATCAGACGAACGATTCAAAGACAATGTAATTATGCCACTGCAACCGTTCATCCGAGTAAACGATTCCGTTTATCACGATACCGTGTAAAAAACGCTTACAGGCCATTACTTAAGGAAACTGTCTTTCTCGTAATTCAAGATCGCGAAGCTGCCCCTCCAAATTACACGGAGTACACTCGGAGTACCACACGCTACCGTAGTCCGATCGTCCGGGAAAATGTTCCGGTTCATCAGATACTGTGTAATAAATGCAGTACCGATCATTATGGGCTAGAAGAGGGTTGAAGGTAGCTTCTGAGAAGGCTGTTTACCGGAAAGAGGGTAATACATGGACGCCGATCATTATTGCCTAGAAGAGTATGGCTTCGGAGTTACCTTCCAAAAAGACCAACAAATGCAGGCATTGAGGAGAATTGGAAAAATGATTTCAAGAAGACTGTGCAACAAATGATCGCCTAGATGAAAAGTGAAAGGTGGCTTTCAAGAAGACGGTATGACAAATGAATATAAATTATTATTGTCAAAAATTATTATTGTCGTGCTGTCAAAATCTCTTTCTTTAAATTCGACAGGTTCTCCAAATTACGCAGCATTGTCGAACAATAATACCACGAGACAAACAATGCAGAGACAACACGATACCATAGTCATTCATCCGAACAAATCTTATCAGATGTTGCGCGGCATACAAATCATCACTGTCCGAAAACTGACAGGACAAAAAGACAATCGACCAGAGAACACATCTAGAAATAAATGAATAGAGTGTCAAGCTGTCAAAATTTCCTTCTCGTGAATTCGCGAGGATCCTTTAAAAATTATGCAAAATTATTCCCAAACACTCTAACCGTAAGACGAGCAATTCGAAACAACGCAATCATGCTACCGCACGCCACCGTGGCCATTCATCCGAGCAAATATTCTTGCTTATCAGATGCTGTATGACAAATGCATACAAATCATTATTGTCCAAAAGAGGATTGGCAGGTAAAAAATGAGACTGTGTAACAAACGCATATCTTCACAGTCCAAAAGAGAATCGACAGCATCAATAAAGATAATTTACCAGATATTGTGTTACAAATCCATACGTATCATCATTGCTCAAAAGATGTCCATCAAGAAGACAATTTCCTGAGAGCCTGTAACAAATGTATGCAGATTATCATTTTCCAAAAGGGAACCAGAGACTGCGCAACAAATGCATACATCGTTGTCCAAGAGAGAATTGACAGCTGCGAAAAAAAACAATTCACCGAAGAGCCTGTAACAAATGCATATAGTTATTGTAGAGGAGAGAATTGGCAGGTAGCAGCGAAAAAAAGACAATTCACGACAATTTATCATCATTGTTCCAAAGAAGATTGAAAGGTTCCTCCAAAAAGGACAATTCCTCGGATACCAAATGCACACAGTGTGGAGCTGTCAAAAATTTCGTTCCGCAAATTCCCGAGAATCTTTTCCAAATTACGTTCCGCGCCGCGCCGGCAAGCCGAACAATCCCGAGACAACGCAATTATGCTACCACACGCCACCGTGGCCGTCCATCCGGGTAAACGACGGGATTCTTTCACGACGGACGAATCTGTCCAATTGCGGACAGAAAGTACGGTCCGGGGCCGGATGCAAAGCGTGCGGGCCCGAGTTACCGTGACGAGAACGGGCCCGATCGGGCCCCGGAGTACGGTGATTGTTCTCCGGGGAAGGCGTCGATCCGCTCCGGTCCGCCTCGGTCCGCTCCGCGAGTTCCGGGAATGCGGGGACCGTCGCCGGGCCCCGTCGCCGCGGACCCGGCAGGTAGATGGGCGAGCAGGGTCGGCAATTACGGTCAAACCGTCGATATCATCAGGTGGTGGCGTGCGCGCCGACGTGCTCGAACACGTGAACCATCCTCGAAATCATCGGTCGTTAGCCGCCGCTTTGCGACAATGACAATGGCGTCGAATGATCCTTGAAAATGGGACGAAAGAATGGGGAAACTAAATTTCGTTCAACTTTCTTGTCTTTTCTGGAATTGTAGAGATCACGAACAATGTTTTGTACATCTATTGTACATTCACTATACATGTACAGTGAATTCTCAATATACAGTCAAGTCGGAAAGTAAGTTAACATTTGGTGATATGTAGGCAATGAATATGATGAATAAAATCAAGTTATTGTATTGTTTTTATTTAGGAGGTGTAAGGAAATAAACAAATATGTTAGTAAAACATATATTATCATTATTAAAAATTAAAGACATGTCATATTCATTTGCCTGCATATACCAGTCGTTAACTTACTTTCCGACTCGACTGTATGTCAGCAACACCAGCAGTCCAGTGAAGAGTCATAATTTTATAGCAAAGATGTATAAGTTTATGGCGAAAATAGGCATTTGCAATTCGAAGCAGTGCAAAGATGAAAAGAATGTAAGGATATCAATATATTCTTTTCAACTTTTCGAACATGCTGAAGAAAGAAAGAAGTTAAATAATTTTTATTTTGCATAAAGATCTAGTCATAATCGTAAACTTGATTTGGTTTCCCATTTTTACCAGGTCATTGATGGTCAGCGATTCTAGGGGTGGAGATGTGGGAGAGCAGAAAACGAAAGAAAGAAGAAAGAAAGAAAGAAAGAAAGATTGAGAGAGAAAGAGGGCGAAGGATCCAAAGAGAACGACGTGGAAGAGTAAAGAGGGGCAGTCCATGGGGCCCCCTGAAAATTACAAGCTATACGTTGTTCCAAACCGACCATCTGAGATAATACCTGCTCACCCTCCAGCCATAATGAATATGTAAGACAGATTGTAGACTAAGAGGGAGCCTCCGCAGCTACCGCAGCGCGATACGGTTGTCCATGCGCAGATTATATTCCAGGCCGATTACGCACGGCCGGCCGATAATTTATTATTTGCCGCGAGTAAAAATCACCGAGGAAACGACCCGCGGCACTCGGACCGCTGCGTAGAACTTATCTTGGACCCGAAGTAACCGAGGTACCCGCCACTACTGTACCCGGACCCTCTAAGAACCGATACGTGTTCGCATACCGCAGAAATCCGATCGAATTTCGCTTGGCTGCCGCGATTAGATAATTTACTAAACAGAACCGATGATTAATGCGTCTATTAGCTTCCAGGACGTCGCAGGATCTTCCAGGATAACGCGTTATATATCGAGAATTCACTGTAAATAGTAAATCAACGATAGAGGTGTCAAGGATAATGCAGGATCCTCCAGGACGAGGCTACAGGGGGATAATTGCGCGACATTTATCATCCAGACCTCGGCGACATATATCGAGAATTCACTGTAAATAGTAAATCAACGACGGAGGTGTCAAAAATGTTGCAGGATCTTCCAGGACGAGGTAGGATTCAGCAGGATACAGATCCCGAGCGATCGAGATCGATGAATGAAGAAGGCTCGCGCAGTGCCGCGCCGGTTGTCCGGTAGCGGCGGAATGCTGCGCGAGATCACGAATTATCGTTATTACTATCGTACTTTAATTATTGTACGTAAGCCCGGCCGCGGGGAACCGGTATTTCATGATCATCAAGGATAAATAACGCAACGTATAATGACCTGTCCGACGTCGGAAATGTATTTGTTTTTCTGCGGTTCGTATAAATTATGCGCCGTTGATGCTATCTCGCGTTGAAATTCAGCCCCGACCGATACGGCGCTGCTTAAGGAAATTACTTTTAATTACGTTGAACGGGGATACACATAGCCGGGATGGTTTTTCGCTCGTACGCTGTCCGTTATACGGAACGGATCATTCTTCTTCCCGCGGATCCAGGGAAACCGCTTCAGGAAGATCCTCTGCGGTACTGGTCGTTCCAGGGAGCTGTGGTTGCGATCACTATAGCGACCCTGGACGAGCCTCTTGCAACGTAATTTCCTGGTCGTATTCTTAATCGAGGTGATCAACCCCCGATTTGAAATAATGTCTTAGAAATGTCGCGGATCTTCGGTGCTAAGCTTGAATATAGTTAATTCTCGATATATGTCAACAACACGGGTCTTGCCAGCGACGTTTATCTTCCAGGAGACATAATCGAGGCGTGTTATGTTTACACTCCTCGGTGTCCGAGACCTCTCGAGCTTAGGGGGTATAATTTAGTGGGGATAAAACAAATTCAAATTATTACATATTTTGTATTGAGTCCACAGAAATCGTTAATGTTACTTGAGAGAACTCAAAAATATGTAAAAAATGTGTAATGCTTAAAAATGTTAATCTAGTCATAGTTGCCATATGATGAAGATATAGTTGATTGTTTACAAATTTGAAGAACCAAAAAAGTAGGCAGAAGCTTCTCGATAAAATATCACTTTCAAACAACCACTCAAAGATCACGTGTCCTAAAAAATTCTCGCACTGTTAATGCCAAATTGGAGCTTGAAAATTAAATAGAAAAATGCAATAAGCAGCACTTTAGAATGATGCATTTAAAAACTGCGGCCCAAGTAGGAAGCCCCCATAAATGGGCAACGTCGCAACCGCGGAGAAAAAAAGTTGCATGCTGAATAAGGTGGCAAATGCTGCAAATGAATAGTATGCGTTACCATCTAGACTTGGCGCAACACATTAGCTGAGGCCATAAGTTCAGTAACTTTTTTTTCGATTGTACCACTCCTCGTGCCTAACATTTTCAACTCCGGTTTCCTACATTAGGTTTGTTAAACCGCCTAAACGGCTCGACTGGTTTCAATCGGAGTTGTCTTTGCTACTGTGTATCGATATGAACATTTGGAAGCTTGATTAACAATGACTCTGTACATTGGTACACGTAGTCTCCTAATCAATGAGTCCCCAAATTCTCCTATTAACCCTCAGAGAGCAACGTGAGTTGTTTATGTCCAGGACTAATTATTTTCTGTTACTGTTCTAGGCTTTCAATAAATCTAAAAAAATTCTGAAATACTTCTGCAAGTCGGTATTTTAATATCTCCATTTTCCATGGATATCCATTTGAGATTGGGGGCACAAAATTTGCACCAAGGAGTAGCACAAAAAGAACTAAATGCATTCCAAGCGTTACCATCCCCAAATCGGATATTTTTTCAATGGAAATTCAATTTAGCTTCTGGCAAAATCGTCTTGAATACTAATCATTTGAAGCAAAAATTTCAAAATAAAAATTTGCCGCTTAATGGGTTACAATTGTCGAAACCTCGAATGTTCGAACCATCAATGGGAAATAATAAATATAGGAAAGAAAGGAGTTCAAGAGAAAACTGTAACTAATTTCCAGAAAAATTCGTTTCATCTGTTTGGAACCGTTCTCTCGTTGGCCGCGAGGTTGCCATGATCGAGACTAATGGGTGCCCGTGTTCGTTCCCGCGTTCGTTTTGTTAAAACGCGTTCGCGCCGGCCGAAACGCGGAGCGGAGAAAGTCGCGGAAAAAAGAAAAGTTCAATTGTCCGACTGGTTCTACTATCGTTCCCTCAACCGTCGGAATTCGTGCTCGAAAGAATGTTCGCGCGGCGACGAGGAAAGAGAGAGCGACAGTCCGGCCAGATCTACGGCCGATTGTGAGATCGGAGATTAATAAACCGAGAGAGGCTGGCTCCGCGAAATTTTCCAGGTGATAGCGCCGGTACACCTTCGTGGTATTTAAATGTAGATCGGGGGACAAGCTAATGAAACAGATTAATAACAGTGCGATGTTGGAACCGCGGAGAGATCGATGGCGGTCGCTGCCAGCCGACTGATTTACGAGGAATATCCAGAAAGTCGGTTCCAGTTGGCTGTGCGATAAGAAATTTCATTGTTTTATTTTATTTTCACATTTCATCTCCATTTCATCTATATTAAAAGAATTTAAGAATATTAATACGTTAAATATACACACTCCCGCTCACTCGTTCCGACCTATCAACTCCATAGTCATTGTTAGACTCCCTTCTCTCCGCAAAGTCCCTGTGCCGATCAGATCGTCGACCGCTCGCGTGGACAAAAGAATCCCGAATCCAGCTCGCGGGGTGACGGTTTCACGACTTCTTCGGCAGAGCACGATCCCCACGAACACAGAGCCCGGCTGAAGCCCAGAAGAAGAAGAGAACTTAAACAGAGACAGAGAGGGAACCACAGAGGGTCAAGGGGGCGGCAGGTGACAAAGTCGGGTGTTTAGCCGTCTTTCGAGGCTAAAATTGGGACCTAAGCGCGTCGGCTTGGCGGTGTGGGGTGGCAGGGTGGCGACGAGGGAGACTATCGCCGGAGTACAAAGGGGACGAAGAAAGAGAAGCCGATAAGAAGAATGAAGAGGCGACTCGCTCGGTGGAAGGAATGCCGTCGGACGAGCGCCGGAGGGCAGCCTGTTCCCCTCTCCGTCTATCCCAGACATTGTATCCCTCCACCCTTTACGCTCGCGGTAACAGAGAACACTGTTTCCCTCCTTCTTCGAGGATCGAGGGGGCCGTCGGAGGGGGGGGGAGCCGTCTCGGTCTCTCTCGCGGCTGATTCCTCTTCGTCCCCGTCCCGCCGGGCGCGTACGCGTCTGTGGTGGTGGCTGATACCTCCCGGAGCCTCACTTGTCACACACGCAGCGGCCCCCCTCCCCTCTGACGGGGCCCTAAGTCCCCGCGCTCCCCACTCCTTGTCGCCCGAGGCCTCTGCGCTCCCCACTCCTCGGCGCCCTGGGTCCCCGCGCATCCCACTTCTCGCCGTCCCCGACTCGAGCCGCCAGGTTGCATCGGCACGCCAGCGGCAATACCCGTGGGCCGTGGGCCGACACAGGTGATGCACGGGCCTCCTTACATCTTCGATCCACTCTCTCAGGCCTCTTCTTTCCCACCGGGCCCCGACGTATCGCGCTCTCCCTCCCCTCCCTCGCTCTTTCCCACTGTATCACTCTTACTCTCTCTCTCTTCGTTTTCTGCTCGCCGTGTCGCAGGAGAGATCGGGCGTTCGCCATCCTTGTTCGAGCAATGCGAAACGCGACGCGACGCGACGCGCGTGAGACGCGCCGTGTGCGCGTCCGACGTCGAACATCCTCGACCCTGCCGCGCTGCAACGCCTGTTATTGTCCGTCTTGTTACAGGCATTCGAGGGACCGGCCGACACGCACCGCACCGCGACCCGGTGCAACGCCGATGCAACGCGGCGCAACGCGTGACGGCTGCCCGTTCGGGGCCCGTGTGTGCACGTGTTCCACCGGCCGTTGCCTGACCCCGGGTCGCGTCAGAAGTCCCAGGACCGCGAGCCGATACCACCGTTCGACGACTAACTTGTTTCACTTTTACATATCGCTCGGACGCTCGACATCCTTTATGGGCCTCGTACTACAACGTGTTGCGGGGCCCACGGCGCGCCGAGATACCGCGCATGATTCCGCGGGCTTGCTCGAGTATAGCGCACTCTGATTATTTCAGACACGCCGATCGATTCACCCCTCGCTCCGTACCTCGGTCTCTTCACCCCTCCCGTGGTATTTTCTTCTCCACTTTATTTGACAGCCTCGGATTTGATACGGCGATTGGTCCCAAACTTTAATTGGGCCGGATACTGCAAATGCGTTACGTTTGGAACATTTGGAAGCACTTGAAGCTTCATTTAGAAATTTTTTCCGAAGAAAACATTTCCAATTTGTTAAAAATTCCCCGTCTTTAATCTTTCGCGGCGAATAACCTGAAGAGCTGATAGCATGGCAGCCGCTGAGATTACTTTGGGTCCTCGGAAAAAATTTTTACAACTTTTAATGTCACCTATATTTTTACGGGGGAAAAAATTTGACATGTTCCTTTAAATTGCATGCACGTACCCGTCCCCATCGTTCAATCTGATGTTGGCAATTTGTTTTTTTTTTTTTTTTTTTGGTTGCAGATGGAATATTGCAAAATGGAAGAGGCCAGCGCAGGGGCGCGATTCGCGGAAGTGTCTCGAGAGTCGTCTGCATCGATAAGCGTGGATCGTTTTTTCGCGACAACATTAATGCAGTAATTGCCGATCTTAATTTTCAGGAACGGGACGAAAATATCTGCGCAGGCACACACACACACACACACACACCTGCTAATAAGGAGCCATTACGGGCCCGCGACGGCCAGGGAACGCGGAAGTTTCGTTTTCCAGAGGAGACACGCAATCCGTGCCGGACTTTTCCATATAAGACGCGTTTTACCGGTCATCTCGTTAATTGATACCAAACTCGACGCGTTGGAACGCCTTGTAATTGAGCTTCACACCTACCGATCGGCGCAAGAACGCCGTATCGAACGCCGATCGGGAACCGAATCGGATAAACGCGGTTGCGTAAAGTACGGGATCGTAAAAAACGATATTTACAGGCGATGGGCGCCGCATTCCGTCGACAACGAGAGATTCATTAAAAAAAAAAATATTCGATGTTTTATGGTATCGCTCGTGCAGAGCATCGAATCAGAAATATCGTTATTAGAACGCCGGATCTTTATGCGATTTCTGCGTGTGGGAACTCGCTAACGCGCTGATACCTCCGTATTAAGCGAAATTGATGACATTTGCGGAGCACCTACCAGCCGATTCGAGTAATTTCTACTCTATTCTCGTTTTTATGAAGTTGTCGGTGAATAAGGGAATTTACATAATCATACGCTGTCTGCGCCTTTCGCGTGATTAGGCCGTGGAGAATCATGCAAATTCACATTTTTACGCGAATTCTTCGAGCCGATGAATCCGTGGATTAAGTGTGGAAATTAATTTAATGATTTATGGAAATCAATTTTGTTCGGGGAACAATCGTATACTTCTTCAATCCTTGGAGTTTTTTAATTATTGGACACTTACTCGTGGATATTGGAAACATGTTTCACTGTTTTAATATAATAAGAGAATTATGAAGCACCTTCTAGAATACACTTTTTTTTTTAAATACATTTAAAAATAAATTTAACCTAGTTCAGTGTTGGACGCCAGTTATTTATCGAAAATCGTAAACCAAAGTTTTAATATAATAAGAAAATTATGGAGCACCCTCTAGAATATACTTTTTTTTTTAAATACAGATACATTTTATGAGCAGGATCCTACAGTTTCCGACAAAAATTCTTAAAGAATTTAACTTACTTTAATCGGAATGCAAAAAGAAGGAAAAAACGAAATGTAACAGACCTTAAAAATTGCACAAATCTGAGTCATTTCACTAGCTGTTGTAACTGAAAGTACTGCACACATGATTTGCTTCCGTGGCTATAAAAAACATTGGGTGATTAGATACACTGATAATAAATTTAACCTAGATTGAAACCGTTCAGCGCTGGACCCCAGTTATTTCTCGAAAATCGTAAACCAAAGTTTGAAGAAGCTCTGCGTCAATAAACATATTTCTTCTGGCCACTAATGAGCGGTTTAACGCAAGACTGGTTTAAGTCAAATGATTTGATCACTGGATAATGACGGGTGAAGTAAAACCACCGTTAAGCGCAATAATAGCAAAGAATGTAACATTCATGTACTTACATAAGGTATACATCGAGATATGACGTTGAATCCAATAAACAAACGATACTGTTTAGGATTGTAATGAAAAAAAAAAAATTGGGAAAATCTTATCACAAAATACAACTAACGGTTATTCAACTTTATAATTTCAACGGTGGTAAAATATAATAGAAAATTTGAAACCGGTAGTTTGACCGATGGTGGTAGGTTAATTATTTTAAAAAATGCATAAATGTCAAAATCATCAATTCTCCATCAGCCAGATCCATCATCCATTGTGCATTTGCCATCAGAAAAGATCGCAAAAAGATCGTGATCGGAGGATCGCAGTAAAAGTATGACAGCCAGGGTCCGTCGGGGAGGATCAAGGCCCGTCGATCGGACAATAAACCATCGATCGCGACGATGCCGAGAGATCATTGCTTGCGGAACAACGACACGATCGAAATATTGCCGGCGCGGCTGTTATGGCCGCCGGCCCCGCGGATCGTGTCGGCGAGAACTATTCCATTAATTTTTTTTTTTTTTTGCCGTGATGGTGCCGTTAACATCCGTCCGGTTGATATATTGTGTTTCGACGACCAGCACGGACGACACAGAGAAGAGGGTCCCGCAATCCGCGCGATTACAGGCTCGAATCGTCGAGCGGATTTTGCGAGAGGCTCGCGCGAATGCACTTATCGCAATCATTTTCCCCGGCGAGGAGCGCCGTTGCCGGTTATTTGCGTTTCAGGATTGCAACTCGGTGTGCTCGCAAAATTACTGTAAACCCGGCAAACATCTGCCGGCACGTATGAACCGCCGATTTTCTGCGATGGATGCATTACCGCCGCCTAATGTATGCGCGTCTTCAACGGCAACAGCAGGTTCCCGACGAAAGCCTCCATTCGAAAGCGGAGAAAACTTCGGCGCGGATGCGCGATCACTATGTTTTTCCCCCGAGGATCGGGCCACGTTTTTACATTTCACATTTTATACGTCGTTAGGCCCGTTCGTTTTATGAAAATTTGCCGTGCGCGACGTGCCGAGCGTTTTACGCGAGCCGCACCGGCTGCGGGTTGCACGGCCATGCGAGCTTCCGACCATGATGCATTGCGCTTTCTACTTCGATCGGCGAATGCGACTTTTATCCGATCTCTTTCTTTTTTTACTAATTATTTATTTCAGAAGAACCGAGACTCTTCAAAATATACGACAGAATTGAAATCGCGACAGGATTACAGTGATTTCTCTGTATATGTCGCCGAGGCCTGGATGATAAACGTCGTGGAATTATCCCTACTACCCCACTAAGCTCGAGAAGCCCCGAACGCCAAGGACTGTAAACATAACACGGCTTGAGCATGTCTCCTGGACCATATAAGACACGTGTTGTTGACATATATCGAGAATTCACTGTATTAGGAAGAGAATTTGTTAAACTACTTTTTTATGTAGCACATTCGCATTACATGATCCTAATTTTTTTCTTTAGAAATACTGAAATTATACATATAATGAGAAAATTGTTTAATAAACTTGTGCACCTATGTAGATATTTAAACGAAATCTAAACGAATGCAATTTTGTTGTCATTACATGCAGTTGCATTTATTGGTAGTTTTACTGTTAAAAATAATCGACATCTTGTTTGTTAGAAATACCGTTATTCTGAACCGCCAGTGCCGTAACAAATTCATATCAGTTCAACTTTTCAATTAGAACAGAGTTGCATACACGTTTTATTTTTCGGTTAATGCTAAGATTATAACTGGTCCGCGATATCGCGCACTGTTATCAGTTCCCATCCTTCGCAGCGAACTTTTCTTCGGAAACAAACTGGTATTCGAAACACGCGACATTTCCTCCAGCGCGGAATTAAAAGATCGAGGAATGGTTCAGGAACAGTGAACCAAAAAAATCCGGAATGTTTCGTTTTGATCGGACCGGTAATTCCAGTGTTAAATTCTGATAGTCGATATTGTGGTAATCGATGAGGGCTCTCTCGCTAGCTATCGTCGAGATAGTCGACCAGTCCTCCTCAGCTGTCCACGGCTACTCCGGGTCTAGATTAGGCTGGACGGACGAATAGGACAGGTCCGGCTTCGCGACGTAACCGATAAACGTCGCGACGTATTCGCGCGCGCGAGCAGAATGATCCTTTGTGCAAAGAGAGGACTTCGCTTTCAGCGGCATTAGCATTCCTAGGGTTTTCTGTACTGCGGGGCTTTACGATTATCGTAATCCACTTCTCTTCGGCTGCGTAATTTCGCATCGAGCGCGGCCGCGAGTCGTTGATATTTTAAAATCCTTAATGCTCGAAACCAGTTTCCCGGATCGGCCGAACGCGAGCCGATATCCAGAAACAGCTTAATGCCTCTTTAATTCCCCGGCTTGGGGAGTCGATTTTCCAATGGTAACGAGACAAGCGACCGATTGTCCGAGCTGTTTTGCCCGTGGGAAGAGAAAAACCGTGGGAGGGGTAAGCGTTCCCCCAATTTTCGAAAATGTGTAGGTAAAGGTATGGTTCAATGAACAGACGATGTTGTTGTGAGGATTTTATTCGAACGAACGGACTACGTACTGTCGCCTGGACTCTTAGCTGAGATATCTCTCCAGGTCTTTCTTTTTTTGGACAGGACTAGCCTGTATTTGAACATTAGGGATGAGGTAAAGATACCTTGAGCAAGTGCTCACTACCCTGTAACATGGACAAATCTAAAATCATGTCAGGCTCTGAAACTAAAGGGCTCTCTCAAAAATAGCTTTGTCTAGTCACGTACACCATAAATCGTGTTCAGCAGTTTTTCGCTTTCTAAGGACATCGAGTTTCGCTAGTCCCTACAAAGTTTTCCGATCTGGTAATTAGGGGAGCGGAGAGACAGGGTGTCCAGTATCCGGGAATGAGGATGTCGCAATTGTCGTCCGAAAGGGCCCCGGTTCGCGACCCAGAAAAACCATCGGCGGAAGGAGGATGATCGTGAACGACTCCCCGTAAAAAGACTTGTTGCTTCGGCGGAGGGTCTGCCCCGTCGCTCGAACGACGATTGTGTAAATCTGCTCATTTCGGATGCAGTACATTATTCCCGAGGGGTCCTTAAATAAGCAGCTTCTTTAACAGGGATTTCGTAGCTGACGAAATTTAATTGGTCTTCTTGCCTGTCGCGCCTCTCTCTCTCTCTCTCTCTCTCTCTCTTTCTCTCTCCGTCGACCCCTCGAGTTCGGCTCCAGATGAAGATCCTTATAATTTCGCAATCGTGCCGGCCCGATCGGATTTGCAAACAACAGGTGAGACTGCCTTCCCGGGCCCGCGACCGAACGTGAGAGTGCAGGTGAATGGAACTTTTATACGCTCAGGTATGCGGCGACTCACGTCGATGACGATCTTCATTTTTTTGGATGACAGGACCGACGGACATTAGCGGCCGATCATTGTTTTGCTGGCGGACGCCGCGTCGTCGGATTCTTGCGGACCTTGTTTACATGCTTGCGGACGCGTTAGATTCAACAATTTTTTGGGTCGACTCTTTTACTCGGTGATGATTGTTGTTAATGAAATTTGGTTGACCCTTGTGCCAATAACTGGGTATCTTTCGAATTCTTGTTGTAACTTCTATAATATATTAGGGGGACCAATAAGTAATCCATTATTTTGAAATCTAAAACAATCTTTCTAGTAAATTCAAGTTTTTATTTCTTAATTTATCGTATAATCTCCACCATTATCAAGGACAGTTTGATTTTGACAATTTGACAATTTTCTAATATTTGTCGATAAATATCAGCATTATTATTTATGTTCTTGGTTATGTTCTTGATTGGTAATTATTTTGGTTATTGAAATAACCATACGATAACTTTGTGTCCAAAGAGAAACATTAAAAAAAAAGAAGTCAAAAGCACGCTTGCTTTCTTGAAAGTTTAACAACTCATTTTTTTAAAAAGTTCAATTTTTCTTTCATGCTTTAGGAAAATTGTGTAACAGAGATTATTCGTGTTAAATGCGTCATTTAAAATGTTTCAGAGCCAAAAGGAGGTAAAAATCTGATTTTTAAACCTAATAAATGTGAATTGAAAATGAGAAGCCTTCATTTTAATGGATAGAATTTTAAATCATTAAAATTCTAAAGATCTGGAACAGTACACATGAGTTTAAATGATCTGTGGATCAGTGAGAAGAATAAATGAAACAGAAAAGGAGGAAGATAATGATGTCGATGGATTAGAAAGTTGAAGTAATGAACATAAAATGGCACAACTTGATTCGGAGACGATTAATGTGACAAATGCTCTGTGTTGGGAGCCTAGTTGGAATTTTCGAAAAATGTCGGCAATGAAGCCAGACGTTCAATCTTCTGTTACAATTTCTTGCTCGGTGCGACTCGTTCTACAATTTTAATTAGTGTCTCCGGAGCTCGGAGGACTTCCGGAATGTAACAGCGGAACGCGAGGTAGCTCTGCTTAGATTCCGCGACGTTATTCATTGCGACGTCTTCATTCGACGTGCGACGTCGCGTTAGGTAAGACGTCCCCATCGAGCTCTTATGACGAGCCATAAGTGTGGATAATAACGAACAACAAGCTTGCCTAATGAACTAATAGGTACTCGAACGATCAAGTCCCCTGTAACATTGTTTAAAAAAATCATACAGAAGTCTCCATTTTCACATTCTCCAGTTTAATTTCTCAGAAACCCCTATTAAACAGGGAGAAATCGGAATATTTTGATTATTGAAATTAAAACATAGTGAGAATTTGAAATTGGTTTTCCCGTCAGAAATTTTACGCATTACGAAATCTCTTTTTCCACTTTCATTTTCACTTGATCTTACAAAGTCAACTTGATCTTTTAAACGTCTGATCTGCGATTTTTCCTTGAGAAATATTGTATTAGAAATGGAGCTTGCCGCGGGCATTAGACAACAATAGTTCCGGTTCTCTCGTGCCAGCACATAAACTAATTAAGTCAAGAGTTTGTGTCACGGGAGAGCAGACAGTAATGGAGAGATATTGGAAGGGACGCCAATAGACAACGTTCTTTACGCACTTCGCGCGGACATAAACCAGTGAAATACAACTGTACGAAGACCTTGATACAGTTCGTTCTACGGTCCTTTTTCGACTAATAAAACCATCGAGCTCGAACACAGATTTCTTCGAGTAGTCGTTAATGTCCGATCGGGCTTGTTGTAATCTGTATCGACAAGACGCGGATATGGAAGATACTAAATAGTAGTGGTACCCATATCGTCGCCTAACACGAACGCTGCAGCAACACCTAGATTAAGGCACCCAATTACTGTGCCCTATAATAATTACACTTATTCTTAAAGCATCATAACATTAAAAAAGAGATATTAAATTTTTTTTTAAACTGAACGAGCTGTAATATAATTATTATTTTGAATACGATTGTCAAATTGAAGGAGCACATTTTCGCGGGAGAGTCTCGCATGAAGAACAGTTGTCCCCGGGTGGTTTAATAGGAGAGCCCCGTACGGACGGACAGCGAAAAAGAGGAGGAATCGCGGCAAGCCCATCAATAAGAAAGTTATCGCGAGCAGGATCGAGGCGAAGCGAGCGAAAAGGCGGATCGCCGCGAGGGATCGGGTCCCATCGCGACAACGTCGTAGGCCAGGCCTATGATTGATATAAATTAGCGTTTACGATGCCACACAGGAGGACGGCCGGCCGTTTCCACCCTGTAACGTTGCCGCCGGTGAATCCCGGGGATCGTTTCCGTCGCGGCAGCTGGCTCAGTCGGCGTTGCGTTTCGGGATCTCAATTAACGATAATTGGCAGCTACCGTACCGGCGAATCGGCTGCATAAAATCGGCCGAGGCAGATCCTCGAGGAGGTCGATCCTTGAGGCGTTCCATTGCAATCCGCTCCGGTCCCTCCGATCAACGTTGCTCGCCGTGATTAACAATGCTCCACTTCCGTGAGAATGCATTAGACTGCGGAATCTTTGTTCCAAAAATTTTGCACTTCGACTGGGAGAAACTGGAACCAAAATGTTCTCTTCTTCCTTAATAAGTTTAGCAAGTAATATTGTTGAACAACACATTATTACTTTCCAAGCTTCCATTTGTGCCCATAATTATGAAAGTGGTCCAAGTCAAAATAAAAAAAAAAAATGAATTTATCACTTATTTCACACGACATGATTTTAAACTAAATTTATTCAATGTAATTTTTTTTTTTTTTTATGACAGACCACTTTCATAATTATGGGCAAATTTGTATTGCCACTATTAATAAACTAAAATAATCGATGTTCTATTTCGGGACTTTGGGGAGAGGGGGTGATTTTTCGACAGTGGAGGAGTTAAAAATCGAATAAAATCCATATTGAAACCTGCAACACCACTTAAATCAGACTAAATTAATTCCCAAAGACTTTAATACAAACCAAAGCGTCGACGACGAAGCCGAAAAGAGGCAATCTCGTACCCACAAAATCGTAGAGAAACTATATCTGCAAACCAAAAAAGCTAGCAACCATTTCAGGACTCGGACCACAAAGAAAATGCTATGAAAAATAACTCGAACTCAAAAAGCAGCATCCGAAGAAGGAACCAGGATTAAAGGTACACGAAGACGTCGCTGTCCACGGTCCCAGCAGTCTAATAGGTTAATACAGTTGTAAGATGTACATCCTCGGGCCTCGCAGGATCTTTTACCATTCCGAGCAGCGTCCATTGAATCGATGCTCGCCGATTCCTAATCGGCGATGCTGTCCGGGGCTCCGACGTACAGAACTTTTGCACTTATCCGACAGTAGCCGGGACCTGGCGGTGGCCAATGGGAGTCGACGAGACGAACGGTGCACCGAAGGGAATAACGAAGCAACGCATGCGGCATAGGAGGCCGCGCGCGCGCTGCGCCGCGGCTGCACCAGCGCGTGTACGATGCAGCAATCTAGCCGCGTTGATTAGAGTCGTATGTAGAATCGAGAACCGGATTCCAAGAACCTGTTTCCATGTTCACGTAAGATCCCCGGAGTAATCGACTGACGGATCGGCGACCGTTCGAGTCAGCGACCCCGACCGACCGCCGCTCGCTCGATTCCTCCTCGATCCAGCGCCGCCATCGTCGGACCACGTCGTCGTCCTGACGATCCTGCGTTACCCTCTTCCTCCTTAAACCTATGGTACAGCATTATGCTAATTTTTCTCCGGGCCCTCTGTTTTCGAATATTGTTCATGATTACACTAATGGGCAGTCCGAGTCAATCCGAGACCAAACGACCCGTTGCTATTAGGATTTTTTGAAATTTGACGATCCTGCGTTATAGGATTATTTACTTTGTTATTTATTATAATATTATTCTTTATTCTTAAATATTTTTATTTATTTTTTTTATTCATTATTTTCCTCCTTTGTGTCTTGTACGGGACTCTGTCATCTTGCACTAGCTTTTCTTTGCAGCCTCTGTTTTTGGGAGGAATATTGCCGACTAAAATAACTTGAAAAATATTGCACAATTTTTTCCATGAAAGAATCTACCAGTCTTGAAGGTAGAAAACTGTTAATTCAAGTTAAACCCCTCTAAAAATCAATAAAAAAAATTTTTTTCAAAAATAAAGGCCTCATTTTACACATCGATGTGTGATATCAGCTTACAAAAATGATTAAGGAGGTAAAGAATTTTTTATTGGGTCCCAGCTTCTTGCAATTGCCGCACAATATTTTTATTTCGCATAGAGATCGGCAATCAATTAACGAATCATCGCCTGTTCGAAAGCCTAAGGGAAGGTCTGCTACCCAGCAGAGGCTCGGGCCGATACTTCTCCTGTTTCCTTCAATTCTTTACAAGTTATCGCGACCCCCATAGACGCGGAAGGTTTCGCAGGAGGCGCGAGACGTTAGAACTTTGTTCTTCCCGAGAGGCGTTTTATGGTGAAACGGTGGCCGAGTCGCGCGCATAATAATAACACGGTTTTATGACGCGCACGTCCGTAAAAGTAACCGGCAGGGAGGAAGGCGAGCGCACAAAGTTGCCGGTGGAAACGGTACAAACGAGATTCAGCGTTTAAGAAAACCCGCGCCGCTATTAACGCGTGACGCAATGGTGAATAGGGGACGCCTCGCCGGTCCGAATTTATTGGATGCTTGCCGCGAACACTGATTTTATGTTTGTTTGTTGTCCGCCGTGTTATTCAAGCTCTGCGCGTGTGCATAAATTTCACCCTTTGGATTTATTTAACGAGCCGCCGCGATACTTCGGGGAAAGAATCTTCACGCAGTTACCGCGATCTTGGAGCATTCGTGCAAACTCGGTTTCTTTATTCACGAAACCTGAATTTTGACACAAAAATTCATTGATACATTGTCGGACATTGTTAGCAAATATTTTAATTGCCTGGGCTTTAGATAATCGATGCTCCAAGTACTAAACGATAAGAGTACTAGGATAGGGTGTTAAAATTCCAAATTAGTCGTAAAATACTGGATAAATTCGAAGGGGGACAGTATTATTCTACGAGATGGGGGTACACAAAGTAAATGGGGTGTCGAGAACGATCATTAGCCGGGAAGAAACGCATCCAGTATTAAGAGAAGCTGTACGAAGTTTTAAATTGCTTGTCTCGAAAAAATCGAAGAAAAGTTGATACTTTTTTGTCGAACAAAAAAAAAAGAAAAATAGGAATTTCCTCTCGAGCGGCGCGCGGGCCGGGCAATTACAGAGCCCGGCGGGTACCAGCAAGTATGCGTCGGGTAAGCGTGGCCGGAGACCGCTCTCTGAAAGAGAGACACTCTCCCGGCATGCACGGGGCTCTCTATTAATAGTCCTTCGTTGCCCGTATAAATGCTCGCGCCGCGGAAACGCGAATTAACGGCCATTTCTGTCGCGATCCCTGCCCCTGCCACACGATTTATCCGAGGATCCTGATAGATGCCCCGGCAAAATCGAATCCTTGTATTAAACCTCCTACTCCCCCCCCCCTTTCCCTGTTTCACCCTCGGCGCGATTCGCCATTCAGAGTCTCGTTTTCTGGTAATAAACGCTTCGCTGGCGAGAACGCGGTGACGTAACCCTCCCGGCGTTAAAGGGAAATCGAAAGCGTAAAGCGCGTAATTGAGTGCGTGTACCGCCGCGGCGCAACGTTATTCTTATTTTCCCCGATCGAGGATCGCTCCGAAAGAATTCGCCTAACACGCCGGGTACCCGCGGCGGTGATTAGTGGAGGATGTTCCCGGCGGTATGTTAAATTGTAAGCGAAACGGTAATCCATGCTGATCGCCCGGTCTGTAAAGGTTGTTGTACCCTTCACCCTTGATTACTGTCGCGCTGCATCCTAACTTTCCTTTTGCGTGCGTTGCTCCGGCTCATTCAGGTTCGTTTCATGCTGTAGCCCTGGGCATGTCAACTCCCGTGTATTTTTTTTTTTTTAACCCATACAACTAGGATTCGGGCAAAATTCTACAGAAAGCAATTGCAAACCAAAAAAACAACCAATTTCCAACGTGTCAACTATGGGCTGGGTTTTGTTCCGTTATCTATCCGCAGACAACTTGCATTGACCTTGATATTTCGAGTTGATGGCTCAGAGTTTATGATCTCGGAGACATTATATAATTAAGACGTATACGTCATCTTGTGACAAAAACTAAACTTATTTGGTAAAATGTGACCTGAAAGTTACACAGGCCTATAGAGGGTTAAACTCACTGTTAGAAATCGGACATTTAGCATGCAACAACCTAACAGAACACCTCGCTAATCCTGTACGAGTCAGACAACCAGATCTGAAAGATCAACGACGTCTACATTGCCTCGGGACCTTGAAGAAGATCCACCAGCAAAAAAAGAGAAAAAAGAAAGAGAAAAATCATAGGTTTTTACCTAGCATTTTTATGCTAGCGAATCCACGGCGCGGATAATCCGCGTCTAGGCGCGAGATCGGTAGGTCATGATCGCAGCACGTCGACTATGGTTGCGCCGGGGGCTCGAGCGAGGACGTCTCGCTGGGCCTCGCCGCGGGACGATCTCCGGCGATTATCTCTCGGCTAGATCGGCTCCTGGATCGACGTTGGCTCCCGTAACATTGCCGCGGTGCGCTATATTCTCTGTAGCACGTCGCGCGATACCGTGACTCGGTCGATCTGGTCCATGGAGAAAAATCTGTTCCGGCTTCGAGGCCCGGGATCCTATTAATAGAGCCACTTCGGAGGTGTTCGCATACTCGGCGGCAGCCTAACAGCAGGCTAACAGCAGCCTAACAGCTCTGCGTTAGCGTCCGTGCCAGATTCGCCGAGCGACGACGACGACGACGACGACTCGCGTCTATTAACGCGTCGGAGAGTATGTCCGGGACTGGCTGTTGCGTTATCAGACCCCGTAAGCGGCTTATCACGCCGGGGGTGTTAATTAATTTTTTTTTCTCAGTTGTTACCTAGCGTAAACAAGTCGGGCCGATCCTGGACCGGGGTTTCCTGCTCAGGCTATCCTACGAGAGAACACAACGAGATAACGATGCGTCGCGAGATGGTAAATCGAGGCGGGCCTAGTTCTATCGATTGAGGGAACGGAATTCTCTGCCGATTTGTCTGCTCGACCGTGATAACGCCCGTTAGATTGCCCGGTTGCAAGGTCCGTGGGCTTTGGACTTTCTGGGGACACGAGGATAACGGTACAACGGGAAGCGAAAGAAATGGAGCGTTATACGCTGCTATCTTTAGCGGAGACTATCGCCGTGGTTAATTAGATGCGTTGGCGCAACCGATTAGATCGGATCTGCTGCGATCTTGATCCTTGGAAGATGATTGTGGTCTGGTTAGGCGCGTGGGATTTAACCATGGAAGTATATGGAAGTATGGAAGTAGAAGTAACCATGGTTTTTCGTTAATATAAAATTCTGTTTGGACTTTTTAGTGGAGCGTCACTTATCCGAGCCACTGTTGCGTCGTCGCTATCCCCACCACTTCTTGGAACCAGTGTAGCGGTACCGATTGGTGTAGCAATCGGCACATACTGCGCGTAATTACTATGTATTGTATATATATTTTGCATAGCAATCTTATGCCTAATAAGTAGGTTGCGAATTTGTATGCAGTACAAAAATTTCCCGCACCAATTACAAGCGAGGGGCGTTGCCATGAAATTGATTTATTCTCGTAATCATTTTAATAGTTTTGTTAGATTGTATCAATGCAACCTGCTAATAGATAGTCTACGGATTTTATACGTTCGTGACAAAAATGAATTAGTCAATTCCAAAACTTGTAACCTTTGAAATTATTGAAGGAAGAAATGCATTTTTAACTAACTTTTCTTTCTTACAATTGACTTGGACAATTTTCCACTCTAGTATCAAGTAATTCTAGGTTCAATTCCTATAATTATAAATTGGATAAGTATGTACAGTAGCGGACGAAAGTTTAAGACGAAAAGAACGAAAGGTAGTAATTATTTACTTTATATGAAAAACATAAATACAGTGTCCTTATTTTGGTAGTAACAGATTAATAATTTGTTTAGATATTAATAACAAAGATTTACATTATGTTTCTGAACAAATTAGTAATAATATGCAAAAGGAAAAGAAATCTGTATTATATTCTCATGGTCAAAAGTTTAAGACTATGCACTTTTTCCTATACATGTTACCGCCGCTCAGCTTTAGTTTCCGAGATATTCGCAAAAAAGTTTCAACATCTCAAAAAAGTGATCGGAGTAGGTGCGTGTAGGATTGTGTAAAATAGTATTTCAAATAGTTGACAGTAACTTATATTTTTATGATATTTTATTGCCTGTAATGTTATTACGATATTGTAGTCTGTTTATCAACATGTTACATATTCGTAATTAAACTACAAATAATACTTTGCTAACTATTATAGCTTCTCATGTTAAAAATTATAATTTATAATAGTAACTACTTGCTCAACTTATTATCATTGTAAGGAAATATTTGAAATACAAAATAAAAATATTTCATTTTATCTATCTGGTTATCAAAATAAAAATATTTGATTTAAAGTAATATCTTATTTGAACCACATTAAATTATACTGTACACCAAATCATTAATACGTATTTAATACGTAATTAATACGAATACTAATCCTACATTATAAAATACTAATGTAAAGTGTACTTACTTCTGAATCTTCTGTACCTCCGTCGGATCCACAGCACACAATTATTGACTCAGGAGAATAGGTCCGAATAATTGAACAACAATCACTAAACAACACACACAACACACACACACAACACATTTTATAAAATCGTGACAACGAACGAGAAGATGTCACTCCGACCACGAACAAAATAATACTGCGATTTTAACAATGATCCCTTCCACGGAGGTGGTACGGTCAGGTTATCCTAGGAAGGTTAGACACTGAGGGTCTATAAACACTAGATACAAAACCAAGGTAAACAAATTATGGCGGGGCGCCGACCCTATTTCCCGGAATTCCCTGTTTTCGTATCACGCGTCCTTGGGTCCGAAGCAGTTCAAATCGCAGTATTATTTTATTCGTGGTCGGAGTAACATCTTCTCGTCTGCTGTCACAATTTCGTTAAGTGTGTTGTGTGTGTTGTTTAGTGGTTGTTGTTCAATTATTCGGACCTATTCTCGTGAGTGCATCAATAATTGTGTGCTGTGGATCCGACGGAGGTACAGAAGATTCAGAAGTAAGTACACTTTACATTAGTATTTTGTAATGTAGTTTGTAGTACATTAGTATTATATTTTATTATTCGTATGTAGAATATTGGATGCAAGGTTTTCTTTCATATTTTGAATTGAAAACGGTCCTTTTCACATAAGCGGTGAATCCGACGATTCGTTTGCGGAGTTGTTTTTCGAGGTCTTCCGTTTCTTGATTGATCAGAATTAAAAATCCAGACAGTCTTTACAAATTTATTCCAGGCCTGCTTACATGCAGTTTTTGATTTATTAATTAGACTTGCTATTTTGGCAAATGTCATTTTTTGTTTTCGTAGTCTTACGATGTGTTCCCTTTCGTTTGGTAGCAAACTCCGAGTCTTGCCCATGTTCGAGATTCGAACGGTAACGAGTTGGTATAATTGCTATTCAAAACCGAGCTATAAATAGCCCGTTCATTGTTCGTGTCTCGAGCATGTTGTCTTCGTCGGCGCGATCTCTTCTGCTCCGTCCTTCCTTTGTCTCGCTCCTGCTCCGTCCTTCGCTCGTCTTTCTTCTGCTGTTTTCCAAAATTCAACCGTTCCGAATTCAAACGTTCCCTCTAGATCCTTCGATCGCTCCGACGGAGACAACGGGTTCTCGTCGATCGATCAGTCGTCTATACGCACTCCGCTCACACGCGTCTCGTTCACGCACTCTGTACTCTCTGATTTATCTACGTTTTCGCGGCAGCCTCGCACGAGGTAAATCACGAGTTTCGTTCTATAACATTCTACATTCTATTTGCAACTTGCGGTTACTGATCCAGGCTTTATACGGACTTATTCAGTTTCAATAATCGCCTTTTCGTCCGCGTCGCGATCCGTATCATCTCGCGTGCAAGATTTCCGCTCTTCCGCGGTCAAGATTCTCCGACGCGCCGCGTGCAAGATTTCCGTTATCGTCGTTGTCCTTTGTTTCTGTCCGAGCGTCTGTGTACTTTGAGTTTATTATTTAAATAAATAACCGTTGCTTCGTTCAATTAAGTTTCTTGCAAGTTCCGTTCTTGTCCCTCCGGAGTATCTTCCTTCTCTCCGGTTTTCTCATTCCGCGTCCACCGCTCGACGGTCCCGGCAATCGGCAAATCGCCGAACATAAAATTGTTGTTGTTGTTAATTGTTGTTGTTAAAATTGTTGTTTGTTGTTGTTACTGTTACGCTTGTTGTTGTTGTTATTGTTACTTTCTTCCTCTGTAAATAAACATGAAGCAGCAAAAAACACACTAGAGGCTGATTTCAATATTTGTATATCAAATTGTTGAAAGAATGTAATATTGGGTTGGCAACTAAGTAATTGTCGATTTGTTCAATGAAATAAAAGAGTTTTTTTTTTTACTTGGAATGAACTTTAATCTATGATGTATTTTCTGTCACGTCCGGTGGTTCGACCATCAATGATTAATCAATATAATAAAGAACTATCACAAAAATCCGATAATGCCTCGAGAAAGAACTGTGTTAACCCAAACTGCGCAATACCGTGACGCAGTAACGAGAAGCCAAAAACAGCAACTCAGCCTTCTGCAAAACGCGTAAATGAAGATTGGTTTACACCCTGAGAACAAACGGGAAAGACATCAGATAATACCATGAGAGAGAACTATGATAACCCAAACTGCGCAATAGAAGTGACATCAGATGATGCCAAACGACGAGGAAAGACGCCGACTCCATAGAAAAAGGATCCTGGCGACATGGAGTCGAGCAGCTAGGAGAAGATTAAAGGATGCAAGGTGGGAACTCCTGAGCCAGCATCTTCAAGAAACAAAGAATTGGCTATCCTATAAATAAGGGAACCAACGCCTCAAGAGACCAGTTATCAGTTAGTTTTCAGTCAGTCAGTTTTCAGTCAGTCAGTTTCAGTTCAGTCACAATCAACACAGTAGTTCAAGTATCATTCGAATATCGTTGTGAAATCGTGCGAAACCCCAAAGTTGAAATTGTGCGAAATCCCAAAGTTGAAATCGTGCGAAACCCAAAAGTTGAAAAGGTGCGAAACCCCGGAGTTCCTCCAGGATACCCCAGGACTTTACCCCCAGGACATTACATTGTGTTAATCCCAAGGAAAATTGTATCTCGGTAATATTATATTATATTTTCTAATTTTGTAATCGCGCTATTTGCACTCACGTATATCTGCTTTATAAATAATCTCTCTAAACTCTAACATCTGATTCAGTTTCCTATTTTGAATAAATAAATCAGTTGTTATCTATAAAAGGGTACAATCTTTATTTAAACGATCCTCAATTTCCCGAACCGTAGCCGGTGAATGCAGGTAGGTTCAAAACTGCGTACTATCCCCTCAAAACTATAATTCAGTCCACTTGGGACGTAACATTTCCATTTTGTTCGATGACCTTTTGCCATCTTTCTGCCAACTTGAAAATTCCACGCTCGTAGAAAGTCTGATGCTTTTCGGCCAAAAACTGAGTTAAGTGAGATTTTACATCGTCATCATTATTGAAAGTTTTACCACGAAGGGAGTTGTCCAGGGATCGAAATAAGTGGTAATACTTTTTGGCAGCTTGCACTGCGTTCTTTCCTTTACGGAAATAATAAAACAAAATATGGCGAAAATGTTCGATTTTGCACTCCATATTAATATTGAGGTAAAAAAAAAACTTTAAGAAAATATCTACGCAATGAACTTGTAAAGCTATGTTAGGATGCCAGCTAACATATATAAGAAGAAGAAGATCATAACGTTTACGGATATCATAAAAATGGGAGTGAGAGACATATATAACTGAAATCGGCAATTACTTAGTTGCCAACCCAATAGAAGTCGCTTGTTAGACGGATCGTCTTAAATTTATTTCCGCGGTTCACAAACGGTCAGTGGAAACAAACGACTGGAACTCCTACATTGTTGACATTTGACGATCAAAACATTGAGATCAAGGAGGTCAAACACATATCTGTATTGCTTTAAAATAACGGACAGAATAGACAAATAGTATTTGTATATTATGTGTATAATCAAAATTACAAATCATAGTCTTAAAGTTTTGTCCGCTACTGTATATATATTCCATTATCCGTACCACTTTCCAATCGGTGCTGGTAATGGACGCTCTACTGTATTAACATTTATAATTAACTGCAACCTAATAAATTTTCATTTGAAACATTTCCCCTTATTCCACTGTCGAAATCGTTTGAAAAATCACACTAATTTTCATGCCAATGTTCACAGCTCGCTCTACACCAACAGAAACGCTGCTTTTCACCTCAAAAACCGAATTTTACCCGGCATTTCGAGTATGCGATCGCGTGACAAACAGAGGAAGATATTCGACGAGTGTCTTAATTAAAGCGGCAATGACAAAGCGGATGCCCGGCAGGACGTAAATGGACGTGCGTACTGTCCGCAACCGTAAGAAAAAGAGGAAGAAGACGTAGAAGAAGAAGAAGAAGAAGAAGAAGAAAAGGGAAGGCAAGGGTGTTCGCAGGCATAGTGGAATTTCGGAATTGGGCTACCTTAATTGGAGTGAAGGTAGCGGAGCCCGCGACTCGGCGCTAAAGACTAAAGCGCAGCGCTTTTGTCAGCGCGCTTCCGTATTCACGTGATCGGGGCGTGAATTCCGCGTATTTAAGTGTCCGCAGCGGCGCGCTGCCTTTCTCTTACCCCGCGGGTAATGATCCCTTTGTCCCGCGAGCGAACGCGACTTTAAGTGAAAACGTCCATTCAGCGAACGACAACGACGCTTTGCACCCTGAATATATTGCACCGATTGCGAGGGGAAGATAAGTACCGGAGACTGAGGTCCGTCGGCTCGCTTCCGACGAGGAAGAGAACGAAGACCACGACCACGAAGACCCGCTTAACCCCCCTCCCCTCTCCGCTGGAGAAAAAGAAACTTGACGCTCGACTCCGCGAGACCGAAGGGAGACCGAAGGGAGATGAAGGCCAATGAGGGAACGAACGACGTTTATTCATCAGCATGAAGCGCCATAATGCGATCTCGCGCTGACGGAACCGTCCAAGACGCGACACGAAAGCTGATTATTGCCGGTATTGTGGCGACGTCGCAGCACTACGAACCTACACGCGTGAAACCACCAATTAAACGCGGACGACTCGAGCGAACCTTTCTTGTTATCTGTGGGCGTCCGGATGACGAGGATGAGCACAGAGGTTCCTTGGCACGTTGCTTTTGCCACTTTTCTCGAGGCCTTGGTGAGCTGGAAATGTTTTTCAGTGTTGACCAGATGCACGAGTGATCTCCAATTAGGTGTATGGCAAGTACTTGTATTTTTTTTTAAGAGAAATGATAAAAATATGAAAGAGATGAATGACATTTTCAAATGAAATTTGTTTTCAATATAAATTGTTTTCGCTATATATGTCGCCAATACCTGGATGATAAATGTCGCTCCACTACCGCACGGTATACCCCTTGAGGGGCCTCGAAGCACAAGATGCCTCGGACGCTGAGTGTAAACATAACACAGCTTGGGTATGTCTCCTATATATGTCGCTAGCAAGACCCATATTGGTGACATATATCGAAAACTTACTGTGCCTGAACAAGTGTTGACATCCCTCTTTCGAGGGTCAATGTAGTTAACAATAACTGTCGAATATTTGAATATTTCAGAATGATTAAAATTACAAAAATGTATTACATTAATTTATTTGTTGGTTAATTTGTCTGTTCCTGCCTTGCACAGTATGCTTTGAACAGTTCTTCAAAATAATCACAGTGCAGCTCTTATCAATTCTCCAAACGGTAGTGCGAAATAAAGACTAATTATTCTGATCCCATTTCCATAATTTGATAATATGAAAGCAGTGCATGTTTCATATTACAGCGCATATTCTACGTTATCTATTCTTCTTGCGGATAATTGCTTTTATATTCTAATGGAACGCAATTTTTTTAAAATTACAAGCCCTCTAATAAGCGTAGGCAACAAAGAATGAATTTACAGGGCTCGACTTTCTGGAGCTCATTATACTAAAAGGTTTAATGTAAAATATTGTCTTATTTCGACCGTGATAGTACTCGTAATGAGATAGCTGTATCTTTTTTTTTAATTCTGACTTGTAGAACCGTTTGCATAATCATCTGCAGTCTGATACACATAGTGACATGACTAGGGAGAAGTTTGCGTGGTACTTGGTATAGCCATGTTAGGCGAGTCTTGGGTTTGCTAGATTTTCATATGATTCTACAATTATTATTATTAGTGGACTGTACATACACTTTATGTATTTATGACAAAAATAAGCAGGTGAAATTTTAAGTAGAAAAATGAAAAGAATTTGATTTATTACAGAAACAGAATTTATTTTATTCCTTAGAAATGAATATTTGTACTTATATTTATTTTTCAAAAGGTCCATAGGCTAGTCAATGTATTTTTCAGAAACAATACTGCAATATTGTGCAAGCATTATGTGCCTCTACTAAGGGGTACAGGTAGATTTCTCCAGAGATAAATTTCTCTTTCCTGCGAAGAGGTTCTAATTATTTTAGCTACGAATAAACTATTATTATTACAGGAAAGATTGCAATAATTTAAAAATATGTTATCGTCAACTCGTTAAATGTATAATTCTGAAATTTTTCCCATCGAAATTTTTCTTTTCAGCCGAGACAAGAGTGAAACAGAGAGGTGAAGACAGGGTAAAGTAGAAAATTGCAGGATCCCAACAATTTGGACAGCCGCGCAGGAAGTGCAGTCCAGGTAACCCTACTCCTTTCGCGTAGGACTTACAGGTGTTCAAGAACCGTATAATAAAGTGATTACTGATACGCCGCGGCTATTGTACGGTCAATTTACCCGGCAACAGTCGCTAATGCCGTGTTGAAGACCGCTGAAAAGGGTAACGGTACATCCGGCGACTTTAAAGAATGCCTGCGCATGTAAACGAAACGCCAAAGGCAACTTCTCTCTCTCTCTCTCTCTCTCTCTATCTATCTATCTATCTATCTCTGTCTCTCTCTCCGCGGAGAGAGAGACGCTCGAGAATCGTCCCGCGGCCGCGCGAGTCGAATTAATCAGTCGCACGGTGCAATTAACGTAATCATGCGCGGTGACGCGTCGCGTCCTGTCTCGTCGCGTCGCGAGCAACGCACGCTATTATTAGCGTTTAGGCTTGCATCGCGTGATCGCCCGCGATAAATCAACCGGCGCGCCGTTGTCAATGAACGCTGCGCGCCGAATATGCATTCGCAATTGCCCACCCGCCGACCGGTATACCTCTCGATCAACTGTCCGCCTCGATCCTTGTCACCGGGCCTCGCAAGCCATTATAATATTGAGTTCACTTCTTCAGATTGTTGTTAAGAACAATTCCTTTGTTCCTTTATTCCCTGCCAACCGCTACGGAAAGCAGGAACTCTATTTTCCGAACTCGACCCTGATCGACGGCGATCATCAACGGAGAATTTAATTGGCCAGATACGAAGACAAGACTGAATGAAGTCTGACCATTCACTTGACTTCTTCGAATGAACTTCCGGTTGGAAAGGTACTGAACGTTCGCGTTGAATGATAGGCTGCTTGAGTGGCTTAGGTAGATAGTGGCCATTGTACGGTAGTCTCCGCGAGGCCCTTCACGGTAGACAATATTTTTTGTGAATGTACTAATTGGGTCTGGAGCCTTGTTCCTTATTGCTCCGTTTAACATACACTGGATCGTGCGCATTAATTACGATAGATTGTGGAAGACGCGGAAAAGAATTAGTTATTCGCAGTTGTACGTGCTGTCATAAATTATAGGGGCGGGTCTCTTTATTTTAAATCTCGAGAGAAAAAGTTAGTTTAATGCTTTATAGCTCTGTGGGTTTATAGTTTCCTGTTCTTTACAATTGTTAAATTTTATTTCCCTACGTCACAGCTTAATATTTTATTGTTTCAACACCTCTTTGTGACCAAGGAGTTTCTCTATTGTACTATAGCGTGCACTCAAATCCTTCTCATCTTGCATAATTTCTTTTAAATTAAAGAAAAGTCGAATTTTTCGTTACCAATTGCCTTTTAAGTATATTGATAATAATTCTCCATGCACCCATTCACTCCTCCCTTCTGGTTATAAATTTTTCTTTGGAACTTCAAAAAACCATTACAAAGAAGACTCGACAAAACCGTGCTGCTGTATCCCCGTCTTTATAAATTCCCCTGCCTTGTACAGCGAATTCCAGTTTTATTGCTGCTTCTTCTTGCCACGAAGCGCAACGACTTCATAGGTTGGTACACATCATGCAGAAAATTAGGTTTCTATTACGCCGGAAGAAAATAGTCAGCGGTTTCGAGGGGAATTCGAACACGGAAGCGGCGAACAATCCTCGGCCGACTTGTACCGTCGAACGAAAGAAAGAAGCATCTCGTTGCCACGACAAGGGGATTGCATGCGAGAGGTGCATGCATCTCCCCGGGATTCGCTCGTGGTTTATCGAGGTTCCACGTAGAGCATTGTGGTCGCTGCATAATATTAACATTAGCGGTGATTAGTGGGCTGCCGACCTCCCGATGCCGGCCAATACCTCTAAACGCTACTCTCCTCTACACGCGACCTTCCCTCCATTAACGAGCTCCCCGAGCCAGGGTCGACTCCGATTTTAGTCTCCTCCCCCCTTTGCGTCGCGAGAATGGCAATCTTATCTTGGACCCCGGTATTGCAATTGGATATAGAATTTTACGCAGTTACTAATGAAACTTAAACAGTGGAAGGATTAAAGGAATCTAAGGGTGTCAATAAATTCTGTTCAATTTATTAAAATTATTAAAAAAAGAGAAAAATTGTCTACTTGAAATTGTCCTCCTCTCTCTTGAAATTAATCCAGACAATTTTTATTTTGCGAAAAGAAATTCCCATACTCCAGAAATTGACAATAATTTTTTACCATTTGTGAAATTTCGATACCTGTGATAACTGCGTTAAAAAATAGTAGAATAATATAGTATAATAGTAAAATAATATACTATTTTCTCTTTAACGAAATTATAATAGTTCAAATGTCGACAGATACCGTTCGAACCCGCCGTACTTATATAGTTTAAAATATTTAGAACTTCTGTGCTTGGACGCTCGAGAGAAAATTTGCTCTTCGACTTAAAAATGGCGGCCAGCCGTATCTCCTTCGCGTCCAAGTCGGCAGTCTTCCCGGTTCCGTGGCATAATTTTCCAAGCTCGCATAGATAATCAGCAGCGCGGACTTTCTCGCGATATCGCGAACGCAGTTGCACCGTTGCCAACAAATTCGGCTTTTTACAATGACCGCTAGCTGACCCTGGGCCAGAGGTCTCCACACGGAAGTTTCCCTGGTTTCCTTGCGCGGCGACGTTCGAACGCAGAATTTACTTACGACACGGAACACACAGCGCAACGAATAGGTTAGGTTCCGCCGGCACGGCGAACGCTTCTTCCTATTTTATTTCGAATGGCATCTGGCCGAGTAGACACGAGGCAATGGTAATAGAAGACAAGGGTAGCCGCCGGAGAGAGTATCCTTGTGCTCCTCGAGGATCGTGTCGATCGTGTCTCAATTGAGCAACGGCTGGTCCCGACTCGTGTACTCTCCATTCGAGGCCTTTATCATAGTGATATCTATGTTTCCCGAAGTTTATTTGCCGTGGGACGGGCGCTCTTCTGCGAAGGGATGCCCTCCGATCGAGCGAGGAATGGTCCCGGCGTAATATAAACTAATCGGTTACGTTTCCGACTGAAACAGTACACCGTGCTAGGCTCTAAAAGTTGACATTCTTTTTATTGTTTATCCTGGAACTCTAGGATTGTAAAACTAAGCGACACAAAATAATATATTACCATTTAAAATGTTATATTTCAACATTTCTTAAAAGTACCATTTTCATCCTTTTTGACATTTACAAAGAATTTGTGACATTTTTCGGACACCCTGTTTCTCCCTTTAACAACTTGGACTCACAATTGAATTAGTTGCTTGAATTAGTTGACGATAATTTACCGATACACCTGGTAGAATTTACCGAACATTATTCCTTTCCCTTACAACGAAACAAAATTTCATTTTTCTGTAACGAATGTTGAAGCATTAAACTAAGTATACAGAGAATAAATATAAATTTCTCTTTTCTTCTTCGTCTATTAAAATCGCTTTTTCAAAGCGAATTGCGTGCTTCAAAGAAATCCTCGAGGACTCTGGAAGTCGGATGGGAACTTTTGCAATCGTCGGATAAAATGTTAGGCCAGCAATGAATATTTGCGAGCATTTGCCTGCCAAGGATAGTTAGCGTAGGTCGCCGGATCGAAGGATGAAAAATCGGCGTTTTATGCCGATCGCAAAAGGAACGCGAATAATTCGCGGTAAATTGCCAGGCCGGTTCGCGACAACCCCCGCTGAGGGTCGTAGTGTTAAGGTGGTAGCGTGACTCCCCCCGTAGATTCAACGGATTCTACGTACGCCGGTTCCACATTTCCGTTTGCACGGCGATGGAGGGACAAAAGTGTGTTGCGGTTCCCGGGGGCCCGAGGGGCTCGGGGGGCCCGTGGGGCCCAGGGTTCCGTGACGACGCGGCACGGCCGCGAGAGACCGCAGGACCACCCGATGCGCCGGGCATCTGAATTAATTATTTGTTTTAATATAAAATCCGCGGGGTGTGATTTAGTTGGCCGCCACGGGCCCAAGTAGTCGGGCCGAGGGCATAAACAAGTCGAGGGCCCGGGCATCTGCACGCGAAAACCGGCGGCGCGCAGCGCCGTTCGACGTGCACTCGCCGAGCAGCCTGTTCGCCGCATGGGTCAAACGGGGACTCTAGTGTGACTGGTCCGAAAAATCGATCCTTTTTTACGTGTCGAACGCGGCGTGTTTGAAAAAATATGTTCCTCAAGTTTTATAATCGTAATCCGAAGAAGTACGAAGTTACGGATCGTTTAGTGTCACTTATCCTGATTTAAAGGGTACACGATCGACTACAAGAAATATGTGTGAATATTTCTGTCGACGCCTATGCAGAATTTCAGGTTTAGTCACGAGCTTGTATTCTCAAAAAACTACTCCTTAAAAACGCCCACAAAAAAGGGGAACACTCTTTGACACCTTCCAATGTTAATTAGAATGTACAGAATATTTGTATAGAGTATAGAAGGATAAGACAAAATATAGAAGCGTGTACACGAATATAGGAGAATGTAGAACAATATAGAAAATATAATAATATAGAAGAATACGTACAGGGTTTCCCAAAAGTGTATTTCCTTGGAATTGGTAATTCCTCACGTCATTTGAAATAACTTTTTCCTTTGCGAAAATATTCTGCGAGGATTTGTTAACGAGTTATTAAACAAAAAACACGGACCAATCAGGACGCGCGGCTACAATGAACGGACTCCGGCTGGGCCAATGGTAACGTCGCGCTTAGCGGGCCTTGCCGCCGAGGCAGAGTCCGTCTGCTTTCGTCGCGGCCTGATTGGTCCGTGTTTTTCGCTAATAACTCCTCAAGGAAGCCTCGGGGAACATTCTCGCAAAGGAAAAAGTTGTTACAAATCACCTCAGAAATCAGCCATTTCAAGGAATTGCAACATTTTTGGGAACGAAGTAAATTTGTCTGCGGATTCATACAACTAGAGCGCAAAAGAAAAATAAACCCGAATAAATGGTCTGAATATATGAATAAAAATTAGATTCATACTGATCAACTTTCTCTGACAATAAAACAGTGCCGCGTGCTCGCAGCGGCGTGCAGAAGAAAGGCTGACGGAAAAAATCAATTTTCCCTTTGCCCCTTTGACTGCCTTTCTGGAAACCCGCGGACCGTGTAATTGTGGTAATGCCCATAGACCGCTCTAATTAAATAAATACATTCTACGGGGGCCCCTCGTTGCTTTCATACGTTCAATGATAAACAAGCGCGAGCGCCGCGTCGTGCGCACTAAGTTTCTACTTAATTAAACCGGCGAAAAAAAGAGTAATTTTACGCTTGTCTGAAAACAGGTCCGCCGGTCGGTGCCGACGAACAAAGCAGCAAAGAGCACGGCGCGTCGCGTCGCCTGGAAACTGAAATAACCTTTTATAACGTCCGCCACAATTCCCCCTCTCGCTCTCTCTCTCTCTCTCTCCCTTTCTCAACCCCCTTTTTAAAATTCACGAAATAACCGCCCGGTAACCCGCAATACCAGGCGCAGATAAGAATCGCCAGTAATTAAATTTATATTAATTGGGACACTTCCCCGGGAGCGAACGGGATCCGATGCGAGCGTTTCTCCCTTGGTCTCGACGAGATCCGGTCGCGAACAGCCCGCCAGCAGACCCGAAATACTAATTAAAACCCGGAGAATTAAGTTATCCGTGAAATCGTCCGTTACATTGAAAATTATCGTTCGGGATGGACGACGGCGGGGCCGTCTTTCGAGCGAGTACTTTATTGTACGCGTTTTCGCTGTTGCGTGATCCGCGAGAGATCGAGATCGCCATATTTCCTGGAATTACTGTTATCATCGCGGCGCATCTCCCTTGTTTCTCATTGTATCCGGAAAAATGCCCGAGGAGCGTACCGTACTGTGCCGTCGGGACTATTAATCAGCCCACTTAGAAAATGCTTGACGATTTTGTAAATTGCTCCACCACTCACGCTTGGATCACTCTACTTCCCTCATGCATTATTTCTCGGTGCAGATTGAATTGGGTAGATCCACTGTTATGGCCTTTTGATATACTGTATACCTATTCTACGTTATAAGTTACCGAGCCCTACTATATATTATAGTTATTTCTAAGGAAGACATACCTTCTCTATAGTAGAATTATCGCAAAGACACTGTGCAGGACATGAAAATCCCACAATTACAGAATTTTTAAAATCTCTATGGTTTTACTTCACAAATTCCAGGACTCATGCTCGAGTTAGCGCAATTTACAATGCAGCACATACAATTTATTTATGACGGCATTTCTTCAGTAAAGTCTATAAAAAATTGCCCCATGAAAATTTCTTAAGTCATAATGACGAAGAAGACATTTTAAGATGAAAAGCTGATCTTCAAGGTCCTATCTCCAAATCTTCCGTTATACGGAAATAAAAGTAATAAAAAAGCCACGTGTCTGTATCTTCTCTTCTGCAGTTCTACCTTCTCTTCGGGGTCCAGGACCATCGACTCGGGTTTCGTGCGTCCAGGCAATGAAGGGTGGCCGGTCTTCAGCATCGCTCCGGTTTTGACTCTTCTTTTCACCTCGGGCATCGTTATCGACACACGACGGACTCATGTCGGATGATAAACCGTGCCGCCGCATGCTCGTGGAATAAACCACCATGATATAAGAGGGCGACCGTCACCGGACGAGTTATGGGAGCCCGTTGGACGTCCAGCAACAGCAACAGGCACCGAAAGGAACCACGAGCGTGACGAGGGGTAAGCAGAAAGCAATTAAAGGTAAGCCGCCGAACGTCCGGCCCGGAATCCGCCCCTTCACCGGCAGGTATTCCAGTGATATACAAGCCGACTGTCACGCTCATTCCATTATTCCGAACCCCTTCTCACCTGTTCCTGTTGTCGTATGGAAACGTCCTGTTTGTACACCGGTGACCATCAAGTCGGAGATATGCTGCATTTCACTAGAAATTTCTCGTCCTCAGGCTCAGGAATTAATCATTGCAAGTCCCATTTATTTGTATCAATTTTTATGAACCACAGCTGTTTATTTTTTATTTGAGTTTATTCGCGGTCACGGAATTCTTAAAAATTAATTTCTCTCTTAATATTGTTACTTGAACCGATGCTGATCAGTAGACCGCGGATTTTACGCATCGAAGTTGCCAATACAGTGATTTTTCTATATATGTCACCAAGACCTGCATGATAAACGTCGCGGAGTTATCCCCACTACCGCGGAGTATACCCCGTGAGGGGCCCTGAAGTTCAAGAGTTTACGGAGCTTCGAGACCTTGCAGACGTATATCGAGAATTTCAATTTTAATTTACCAAAATTATTAAAGCAAGGCTTATTGTATTTTTGCTTCGTGCAATTGAAGCAAACTAGTTTTATTTTACACACAAATCCGCAGTGATAGATTAGGCATTTCTTTCTTTCTTTAACAATTTTGGTAGATTAAAAGTAATAAATTGTTGTTCTTCGATTCCTTTAATCTTTTGACTGCTTCAAGTTAGAGCCACTCATTTTTGTCGTAAAATGCACAAAATCAGTAATCTGTAATCTGTAAACATGCAGTATGTTAAGTGAAGATGTTATTTTCGATTGGTTGAAATTATTGAACGGAATAATAAATTTTCCTGTAACTTCTGTATCTTGCAGTCGACTCGGAAACTTTTCATTCTGTGTAGAGATCCGCAGTCATAATTCAGCAGGCAAAGGAACGAACTCGATCGGTAGTCGTTCGCAAAAACTAATTAAAATCGTGCGCGTTCCAACGGATCGAATCCATTTCATAAGCAGAGCTATTACGTCGAGTGATACCTCGACCAAGCGTCCACCAGGATGTTTATAAAAGTGAACGTAAGTCGCGCGAGCTGGCCTGTAACCGAGGGACCGCAAATCTTTGTGAGATAATCGGATTAACTTGCTGTATGACGTTGTGAAACATTTTTAATGCCAGGCGTGCGCAACAGTTAGGTCGTAAAGCAAAAGTTACTTTACTTGGTCGTGTCTTGGAAAATCATGCGCCCGGAGAAATGTTGGCTGAAATCGTTCCACTATCACAGTTTTAAAGAATTTTTGCCATACTGGCCATCTGATATGCGGTTACTTTTAACACAATTTAAAAAAACATTTTGGTCGATGCAAAATTTTTTATTGCCAAAATTTGTTTCAGAAGGATAATCATAAAATTAAAAGTTGGTTCACGTGAAACCATTTTTCGCCTATTTTTGTCGGTAACTTGATCACTCTACCTTATCTACGAAGTCTAGAAAAAGAAATAAATTTGAAATAAATATGTTAATACATAACTGCCTTGCAATAAGTGCAGAAAATTTCTATTTTGCATAATTATCCACGAGTCTAAACCTAAAAGAAAAGTGGAGCCGTGCCAATGGAGGTATAGATTTAAAATCGTTTTACCCTCGCACTTCCAACATTGTTCTCCAACAGACTATGATCATTTGGAAGAACGAAAGACCCCCGTGAGCGTTTTACGGGAAACTTCTCGTCGAACGGGGAAGAAGTCGAAAGACCCCTTTACCAGGCAAAGTCCCGACTGGCAACAGAGAGGAAGTTCTCTCCCGAAGAAGTCGATAACGAGCTAAATGAGAGTCCCCAGGGAACTTCGGCCATTTGTAATGGCGAATTATCCGTTCGAGGGCGTTACGGTACTGCAAGTCATAGTTTCTAAAGAGCACGAATATCTTTCATTATAGCCGGGGCAATACGCGACTCCCGAAGAAAGGGGGCGGGCGCGTTTGACAGGGGGTTGAGAGGAGACTGTGCCAGGGGTCTCGAGAAGTTTATGAATTTCGCGGGAGGTTACCACCACCACCGTCATCACCACCACCACCAGCACCATCACCACCGCCATTCTGACGGGTGGTCTTTATAACTGGAGGGACGGGTCTTATTGAGAACGAGCGGCGAAAATCTCGCGCCGCGAGTAATTTCCGCGCTCGGCTCGCAATGAAACGATCTACGTGAGATGAAAGTAATCAAGATCGGAGGGATAGCCGGTCGTGCTCGGTGTTGTGGCCGATCGCGTTTTTCTCGGCTAGGGACACCGATCGAATGACTTCATGTACGATTCCGCGGTCGCGTCGCATTCCCGGGCCTCACAATCGATGGAAATCTATGTCTCAATCGTTTATGCGAGCCAACTATGAGCCAGTCACCCGGTATTCAGCAGAGCCAGCTTATCGTCCGGCCGCGAGTTTCTAATTTTTCTTTGTGTGAAAGTTGTTCTGCTGGCCCGATGCGATCCGGCTGGAAAAATAGTATGCTTGGAAGGTAACGCCGCCGCCGCCGCTCCGATGGGAAATTCAACGATCGTGAAACCGTGCACGAGCGAGTTATGTTACTGGACGTTATGAAAGCTGATTTTACTCCGATCGCCCTGGAACAAACATGTCGGACAAAGAAAAGAAAATCAGCGTGTTGCTACCACCGAACTCCTCCTATGACATTTATGCATTTGGTTTTTTCATATTTTGTATAGTGTTCTGGGCAACAGGTGGGAACAGATTTTCGAATTCATTTTGCGTGGGCAGATTGCAGATTTTTAAGTAGATTCACTCATTTTTATTGCGGACGCAAAGATTCGAACGCAGGATTTAATTTCGAGATGGTTTTGATTGAAAACAACTTGAGAAAGGATGCGATTCTGTTTAAGTGAATGTTTCACTCGTCTTTGATGATCCTTAATGCTGCAGCAAACGGAATCCTATTAGCAGGCTTTTCAATTGGCGTCTGATAGTAAAAAAGGTGTTTGAAAATAGTCTCTTATCGTAAAAGAAGTTTTTAGATTGTGTTAACCAGAGTTTCTTCGCGGTTGGTGACTAAAATTGTTGTTGCTGGTGGAAGGTGGAACAAAAATGATATAGATCTCCTAGAACTGCATCACGGTATTAGTGGCAAAAAAATGAGCTGCATTAGTGGAAAAGTGGTCCAAAAGAGAGAAAGCGGTGACACCGAGTGCTGTCTTTAGTGTAACGCGTGATTACACTCGCATTCGTCCTGCGTTTGAAAAGAGCCAAAGAGAAAATGCTTTAGAAAATGCCTACTGAAAGATTTATCTTAATACTTTCACTTTGGCATCGAGCTGGAGCTCGATAGTGAAGTATGGGGCCATCGGAGTCACAATAGAACATACTGTCTGTTGGAACAGTAAGTGTTTACTGCTATAGCAATCGCTTAGTGAAGCGAGCAGTTACATAGGTTGTTTACTTGTTCCTGTTACAGAAAAATATGAACTTTGCTATTTTATAGGTCCTATGGAGATAAGGACACTCGAGAACACTACACCTAGTGCAATGTAAAAATGTTCTCGTACTTTTGTACTCCTTCTTTTAACAATTTTTGTAAGCACCAGTTTATATAACGGGTGTCTTTATTAATATTATGAAGAGAAGAAAAAGATTTATATATAGCTCTTTCAATTTTTTTACGACAGTTCTATTTTGAATACAGAAATAAGTAAATATATAATAAATAATATGTTGTATAAGATTATACTATTATACATAATAACACAATTACACAATTATACAATTATATAAGATTATACAATTATATATAATAACACAATTACACAGTTATATAATTATTAATATACAATTATAAAGAATTCAAGTTGTGGACTATATAACAGAGTCCTTAACACTAAACCTACCACGGTCAAAATGGCTGGTTTTATATTTATGAAAATAGTGGAATAAATTTCTTTGTCCAAGCATTTGTTGTATTGAAAATTATGGACAATCTAAATAAATTTAGAGTTACCACTTTTATAAGGCAATATTTAACAGATACTGTTAATGCTTCGTAGGTTTGGTGTTAAATTGTTTCTATGTCCTTTCACTGTTCCTCACTTTACGTCTTCTGTGCCGTCATATAATTTTAATTGTAAAATTCACAATCCAGCGAGAGGTTGCATATAGAAAAAAAAATTCAAAAACGCTTTTGATCCCACGTTTGACGCATCGATCGTCGTCGGACGATCGTCGCTGGTAACTTTGACATAGATTAATAACCGTGGGGTGGCTTTTGTTGCAGCGCCCCTACGGTTCTTTTCCGCGGGCCGCCCCGTTTAAACGTCACCTCTTGCAAATCATGGCCCGTCCATATCTTCCGTTTTACCCACCAGTTGCAGTGAATGCCTGAACAGTGCGAAGATAATCGAGTGTTCGCTGCGGAACGAGCTGGATGAAGGTGAATTGCAGAAACATCCCTTCCTGCCGGTAGTCTCGTTAGCGCCGAGGGGTGGAGCAGCACGGGACCAGCCGTCGAATTATGCAGATCAGTTGGCACGCTTAGGGTGACACGGAAGCACGCCGATACAAACGACGTTTGTTGCCCCCATGATCGCGAGGAAGCGAACCGAGGCCTGCGAAACACGCGTGGAACCTATAACGGGGTCGAACCAAGTCACGCTCGCGAATTACAGCGATCTCTCTATGTATGTCGCTGAGGCCTGGACGATAAACGTCGCGGAATATACCCCACTATCGCGGAGTATAAGCTCGAGAGGCCTTGGATGGTCGAGTGCAAACATAACACGGCTTCGGGAGTGTCTCCTGGACGATACATGACGCTGGCGAGACCCGTGTTGTTGACATGTATCGAGTATTTACTGTATTTCATCGGGAATCGATCCGAGAAACTATTAGACGCTACTGGACATTATTCAAATTTATTTTTACATACTGGACACAGGATCTTTATGCAAAATAAAAATTGTCTACGACAGCTACAAGGTACTGGTACCAAGCGGAAATTTTGTCCCTTTTTTAACAACCTCTAAAAGCGGAGAAGACCGACGTTATTTACGGTATTTCGAATCTGATCATCGACAATCGATCTGAGCAACTACTAGACACTACTGGACACTATTAGACACTGCTAGAAACAGAATTTGTTAAATTTATTTTTATATACTGAACAGGGATCTTTATGCAATATAGAAATTATGTACGACAATTCCAAGGGGCTGGTACCAAGCGGAAATTTTTTCCCTTTTTCAACAACTTCCAAAAGCGAAGAAGATTACATTGACATTTCCACTAGTAAATTTTCAAAATTCACTGATTACTGTATATGTCGTATACTGACTGTACAGAGATCCCAGGATAGAGAGCGGTTCCTGTGGGACATCCGCCGATGGATCGTGACGATCTTTTTATTCGGCGATTTTTTTGCGGGATCCCGCAAAAGAGAAGCAGGAAACCAGGGGGCGGGGGGAGAGGAAGAGAGAGAGAGAGAGTTCGGTTCCAGGGTCCGCAAGCCGTCACCCGTTGAGCGATAAACGGCGACTTTAGCTCGGACAATGACGTTCAATGTAGCGTGACGGGATGATACGTTGCGGGTGCCCGACCGCCCGCTGGCAGGCTCCTATGGTCGCCGGCTATGGGGGCCGCACATCATTACCCACCGTTGTTGACACTACCTTATAAACGTCGTCATTCGGGCTCGGGGATGTGTGACGGACAGTCAACACCGTAATGCCAAGTCACGGTTGGGAGCCACCATTCGATAGGGGTAGCCGCGATTCCTTTCTATTGGCTGCCACGGCCGGCTACCGTCGCGTCGCGTCGCATCGCCTTTCAGACGATCATCCTGATCGGCCCCTCGCGCGCAAACTCGTGTAGTAATTCGCTGACACGTCAGAGGAATCTAGATTTCGCCGATCGCCCATCGTATCGCTATAACTTCATTTCTGGGACGTTGTGTCTTTTTATTAGACTGCGGATGTTTATGCAATTTTCAATTTTTTTCAAATTTTCAAATTTTTGTCGGCAAATTTTAGGAAAATGGAAACTAGTTAATTCTAATTTTCAGTAGCAGTGACTTTCGTAGATCTGAAATAAATGAAAATCGTACTAAATTCTCTTCCGCAAAGCGTGCCGGGCCAATCAGCCTCGGAACTCGTTGCGACCGCCGGGAAACGTCACGAATCAGAAACGCGGGAAGAATGGTCGATCGACGCCGCGCCACGCGGTAATCGAGAATAACTTAATCAAAGTCCATCCGAGCCGAACGAGCGCGCACCGGTGTTCGACTGTTGAACCGGTCACCGCATCGATTTCAATCCAATTTGCCCCGATCATTCGAAGAATTATCGGCTCGTTGCTCGTGTCTCTCCCCTGCCGGAGCTTCATAAAAAAAAAAAAAAACTACAGAGAGAGAGAGAGAGAGAAGGGATAAAACAAGGCAGGGTAAAATATCCCCGATTCGCCAAAGCGAGGGCCACTCTTCAGTATACGTACATCCGATAGAGGCGGAATATAAGCCTCGATAAATCGGGGCGCGCAGTTAAAAATTGATACAGTAGTTTCGGAAGTGCACGGGGCCGCCGGTTAAGTTACGTATGTAGTCAACGGTAAACGGAAGCCCATATCAATAAGTATCGCTTGTACACCGGGATTCGTGTGTACGGAGAAAGTTACGGTCGAAGATAGTGACACAGTGGGTGGGGGTGGGTGAGGATGAGGTTACAGAGAGAGAGAGAAAAAGGGGGTTGCCGGGCCAAGCGTGAGGAGGACGAAGAGAGAAAGAGGGAGACGAGGAAGAACGAGTGGATGCGGTTGTGAGAAAGGAGCAGGAGGAACAGGGAGCGGCAGGGGGGAGGGGGTGGTGGTAGAGCCGGGTGGCTTATGCGAGCAGGCAGGCAGCTACCGTTGCTGGTGGTGGTGGTTTCGCGGCCGGGGGTGAAATAATGGGGGCGGACGAGCCCCGAGTCGAAACATTGATGTTGCCCGGCGCGCTTACAAACACACCGACACCAATCGAGCATGGCCTTTCCTATAGAAAACCAATCCAGGGGGCTCCGTTAGCTAGGCGGCCGGTCGGTTTCAAAGGGTAGGGGGTCGGAAGGAAGACGGGGGTGGCTGGGTAAGGCCGATGGAAGGAGGAACAGCGCTAGGGAGAGGGCTATACGGGGAAGGGAGGAAACCGAGGATATATATATATATATATAAATACATGTATACATACGTAAACATATATATATATATATGTACATACATATACGACATATATATATGTCGTACAGCACTCTACGCCGTCGATGTGGCTCGTGTTTAACGCCCTTATAAATGTGTAATGCGTATGCTTGAGAGGGTGGGGGCTACCCGCAACTCGCCAACCCCCCCTCTCTCTCTCAGCGTATCGATAAACGATCAATCAACCGGTACACCTATGGACCAGGCCAGCGAGAAGGGTAAAAGAGACGCGCGGACGTCTGTGGCGGGGTGAAGGTGGATGATTAGACGAAGCGGTGGAAGAAGAGGAGGAAACGTCGGGGAGAGGAGGATTCGCGAAAGGGATGAGAGTACGATGGTGGGCGAAGATGGGTATGTGAGAGAGGACTGAAGGGGTGGGAACGGAGAGAGATCGCGCGCGCAACGGACGTCGAAGAACAGAGAAAGAGAGAGACTACTCTGACTGTGTAGAGTGGTTTGAGAGAGAGAGAGAGAGGAGAGAGAGAGGGACGGAGAGAGAGAGAGAGTGAGAGAGAGAGAGAGGGAAATGGTTCACGGCAAGAGAGCGCGGAGCAGGCTGGGGGAGGGTGGTGGCCCGCAGAGTATCGACCCACCGTGGAGGAGAACGTAGCTAGGGTCGCCGTCGCCGGGTTTTGTTGCTATAGGTGTGCCTTCCGCGTTTCCGTCTATGAAGAACCTGGAGACCTTCGGCCAGACGCCGGACCAAGACAGCCGCGCGATGTTCTATTATGGTTTCGAGGTGGTACGACGAAGGACTGGGTTTTAGGGACCTGGACTTGGGCTCGGTGATGGTATTGTCTTGTTCAGGGTTGTGGATATCATGTAGGCGAGTTCGGGGTGAGTCCAGGTACGAGTTGCTTAATTCTCTAATTATAGTTGAGGACTTTTGAATAGCGTTCTCTACCTTGTGGACACTTTTGAGTATCACTACTCCATTGCAATTGACGGTTCCATGAATAATGGTCAGGAGTGACTTCCTGGAATGCACAGCAGGGACGAAGGTCAAGTGATCTGTTCTTCTTTAGATCAGAAGATCCTCTGAAATGTACAGTTAGTATCAAACACTAACAACAATTACTAACAATGTTAGTATCACTACCCTACATCAATTTAAGGATTCATGAATAACGATAAAAAATCTGATTCCCGACCTAAATCTAATTCCTGGTCTAATTTCTGAGAATCCCAGAATGTTCAATAGAAACAAAGTTGAACGTAATGATTATACTATGGATTTTTATGCAAAATAAAGATCGTCCAATTATTCAAAGCATGAACCAAATAGAAATTCCAAACAGAAAGCAACATATTTCTAAATTGTTTTAATCTATTCACTGCTTTAAATTGCAGTTGCTTGTTTTAGTCGTAAATGCATAAAATATCTAGTAATACTGGAATTCAACGTCAATAACAACACCACCAACCAATAACCGACGTCCTCCAGTTCGATCCTCCCTAAATGCCCAACTCAGCCGGAGTTCAATGACCTGATCATCTGCCGGACAATCCTAACTGCACTCCCAGCATAATGTTTACAGCCAACAAAGGCTGTTACCCTAATAAACAGACTACCGAACCTATCGCAGAATCTCCGATTCACCGAACAACAACCAAAAGTATCATTCCCCTAGCCAGACACATAACCACCCCTATACACACAATTCCCGGTGCATTCTCCGTGGAACCCACACTCTAGTCGAACTTTACATTTTCCCGGGGCCAAAGCCGGACCATCCTCTCCAACCCCTGGCGCATCCCAGCCAGGCCAGCAGCCAGTCTCATCTTCCCTATTTTCCCTTCTTCGCGGAGACGTCTCGCGGCCGGTGGACTGGGAGACAGGGAGACGGGAGCGACAGAGAGACAGGGAGACACATGCCGCGGGAGAAGGCGAGCTGAACCGAGAACGAGGGAGAGGGGGGGGGAGAGAGAGAGAAAGAGAGGCAACCGATCCGAGTTACCAGCGACACGCCAGCATTCCGCAGGACGCGTCGCGATCCGCATCATTCACGCTCCGTTAAACGCGTTAACGACCCGGACCCGGTCGCGTTGGATGCTCTTCGTCAACGAGTGGAAGATAGAAGACAGAAGGAGAGAGAGAAAGCTCATCTTTCGATTCTCCGTTGTTCCGAACACAAGAGAGGGAGAGAGAGAGAGAATGATCCATGAAGGTTTCGTCAGGGCCCACGCTCGGGGTTCGCGTCTTTTCATGCACCCTCGGTTACCTCACGGGGTTACCTTTCTATTTCTCTCTCTCGCGCGACCCATCCCCCTTTTTCGGACGAGCACGCCGTTCAAGTGGGCATGGAGGGAACAATGGTTATCCAGGCGAGCGTGCTACGTGCCGCCAGCGGATCTCTGGCCATTGTGGGGTCAGGTGGGTCGTCAGTCGGCAGAGAGCCCGTTGGCTGGCTCCGCGGGGTGTGGCCACATAACCATAGCCGCAACGATCTCTCTCGTCTTCCTCCCCCGTTGCTCCCCCCTTTCTCTCTGTCCTCCCTCTTGTCTCGTTTCGGCGCTCCCTCTCCGTCCGATAACCACGCTCGCTTTATCTGTCCTGCTCCGGCCCGCGCCGATAACCAAGCTCCTTCGTCTCTTCACCTTCCTCTGCCATTTTATATCTTCCCTCTATTTTTCCACCACTCTCTGCCTCTCTGCCTTGCTACACTGATAACAATAACCTTCTCCGTCCCACTCTGCTCTTAACTTCGTCTCTCTATCTTCCTCCTTTGCCTTCTGTCTTTAGTGACCCAAGTCTGTCAATTTGTTCAGCTACACGTACCGATAACAATGCTGTTTTCACACTCGACGATAATCAACTCTCCCCTTCTTCATCTTCTCGCCTTCCTCTATTCTTCTCTATTTTCCTCTCTTTTTCTTGACTCTCTGTCTGTTTTTCAGTCTTATTACACTCCTCTGTCTTCCCTTACCGTTCTCTTCATTCCTGTGTCTTCCTCTAACTCTGTGTCTGCTCCTCTGTGACGCCACACACCCTCATTTCATCTCTCTTCATCTTCGTCTCACTCTCTCTGTCACCTCTGCCCTTCTCTATCCTCCTTTCTATTCTTCTATTTCTTTTTCTTTCTTGACACTCTGCCTCTTTTTCCGTCTTATTACACTCCTCCGTCTTCCCCTGCTATTCTCTTCATTACTGTGTCTTCCTCTCGCTCTGTGTTTGCTCCTCTGTGACGCCACACACCCTCATGTCATCTCTCTTCGTCTTCATCTCACTCTCTCTGTCACCTCTGTCCTCCTCTGTCATCCTCTTTCCGTCTCCGTCTTTCTCTCGGTCTGTTTCTCTGTCTGTTCCTCTGTGAAGCCACACCCGCCGATAACAATAGCTCGCGCTCTCTTTCCGCCCCCGCGCGCGTATTTCGCCGGCATCACGAGGTAGGGGGATACGCGATGCGCGTACGCCGCGCCGAGCTACCAAGCAGGCGCATCGCCGACCTATTACAATGGCCAGCCCTCCTAAGCGGTTCATTGTCATCGGCCCCCGGAGCTCTCTCTGCCCATGCGTCGATGCGCACAAACCATTGTCTTGGCCCGATGGGCGGCACTTGCCGCATCGCGACGCCATCGGCTACCAACCGGGGTAGAGACCGGTGCGCAACTGTCCTCCGGGATCCTGGTTCGCGGTAATGTCAATCATTAAGCCGCGTTTTCTGGTCAAGACGCTCCGGAACGATCAGATAATTGCGGATCCGCGTGTCTGGAGATCGGAATTCGCGATTCGGCGTCCTCTTTGCGGTTCCTAACCGCGGCGCGACTTCAATTTTGGGTTAGGGTACGGTGGGTTGAGCTGCGCCCGGTTTTATGGGATTTTAATGTTTCAGATTTTCATACCGCGGAATGCGGTCAGCGTTAGGCTGTCAGCGAGGCGCCTTTCGGCTTTCTGGAAACGGGATTGTTTATTAATGTTGGACAATTTGTTGTCAATTAATGTTGCGGACAATTTATGTTGTGGACAATTGACGATGTTCAGTTGGAGTACACTGCGATCAATACTGCCTGATCGTTGCGATCAATGATTTGCTATTATGTTTAAAAATTTCTGGGTCTTTGTGGATTTTGTTTCCGGTATTTCATTTCCTATAAAATGACAAGCAACTTTTATATTTAATATTTTTGTCCCTCCCCATTAATTATTAAGATATTGCATTTTCTGAAGGATCTTTCGCAATTTGAGGGTGGTTTTTACTCCATAGACGTAAACACAGGCGGTTGTAAGAAAATAAATGCAACTTATTATAAAAATCAATGTGGACTAATTCTAGCAGTGTTCTGTTATTCCAACAGCCACGTTTTCCTAATTAATTGGGTTCACTAAAGCACAACGTAGATTGATCTGCAATAACTTTTGAAATCCATCCTAAAAATCCGCCGAGTACGTAAACAAATAACTCCAATTTCTCGAAGTTTCTATGGAAACTGCCTCTTAAAATATAAAAGAACTGCACAAGAGCTCGTTGGCCAGTTCTTGTTTTAGAACTTTATTTAGTCTGACATTGAACGTCCGAATCTCCTTGGTCCATGAAAGTTCCCGGAAAAAGGTGCAGACATAATGATTGCTATACCGAACCATTTGCACAGTGCAGTCTGAGCACATAAACTCAACAACATTCAGAACCACCGGTGGTCGGAGGATTCTCCAGGGTCGCGTCAAGTTCGTCCAAAAATCGTGCGCTAGGCCCTTGAATCCTTTTTAACGCGTTGCGCTCTCCTCGAAAGGAGAATCTGAAACGCACAGAGCCGCGCATTAACGCGAGGCCGCTGCTCTAAATGGAGGGGCACCATGAACGGGCGCTAGCCGCCATTCGAGCATTTTCCCGGCATTTATAATTTCCAGAAATAAAAACTGCCTGGAGGGGACGATTCAGCAGGTCATCTCGGGGATGGTTAATGCTCACGGATAATTAAATATGATAATATGAGCCACTCTATTCGACAAAATTGGCAGACACAATGGAAAATATCGAAATTAAGACCCAAGACTCCCGATAAGATAGAGTGACCACGTTACCGGCAAAAATAGGCGAAAAATGGTTTCACGTGCCCCAACCTTTCGTCCGTATAGAATATTTTTCGTTAGGAAAGGACTCGTTAGAAAGAGGAAGGTCTAACAAGAGGAAGTCTAGTACACGCTATGACTTTGACAGATAACTCATAGGACACACGAATTACGACGTGTTTGCGGACCGCGGCGAACTGTAGATGGCGGTGACTATCCCTGTCCTTTTCTACGTTCTGCATTGCATCAAAGAATAGTGTCCCGACGACGCAAGACTCGGGCCGCTGACATATAACGCGGATTCACTGAATTAAGTGGTCAAATCAAGAAATCAATGGTCTTCAAGAATTTCTTTACGAAGAATTGAAAGATAGTTCTTGTCAATTCTTATATTTTTTGTCGCAAAATTTTGAAAATGTTTACTGTTTAGCAATTTTTTACTTGGTTCCAGGCTACAATATTCCGCATGGATGATTCAAGTGGAAGTAGAGCCCGTTTTCCGGCGATCCAGGGGGATCGAGAACAAAATCCCGCGCGCGGTACGAAACAAATCTCGGCTCCGGCGGTGAAAACCGTGTTCATTAATAACGGGGTGCGTATCATCGGATCGCTGGACATAGATATCCGAGTAGAACCGGTCGGAATGGCGCTGGACATGCGAATCTCTGGAGATAAGCAGGCCCCGGCCGAGTAAATCAGATCCGTCCCCATCGTGGCCGCTTGTCCCGAAGGTAATGCGGAGGGACAGCCGGGGACAATCAACCTTGAGCCTTACGAACAGGCGCATTAAAGGTAACGATCGCCGGATTCTAGCCGGCATTAACGAACCTCGGCGTCAAAACGCAGGCTCGCCCCGAGCGTAAATACGGGATCGCGCTTTCGCCCGGACACGATCCACAACCGCGCTCTTTCAGACACCTTATCTCCGTTGCACCACGAGCACCACGAGAACTCCGTGCAACGACTGCGCCATGCGATGATCGACCTCGGACGCGATTGGCGATTTTACGGCGAATTAATGTGACGATCTTTGCTTGATACTCGCTGATACTCGTTCGCCGACTTTTTTTGATTAGCTTATCGTAACGGCCGAGTTTATTACTCGAGAGTCCAGGTACTTGGTTCGATTGTCCCTTGTCCAATATCGTGTTAATCTTTAGTTGACAGAGATTGTTTAAGAAGATGAGATAGCTCCAGTGACCAAGATGCATTTTTGGTACTATTTTATAAATATTTTTATTGGACACAATTGTGCGTTACTACTAGTGCTAGTAAGTACTAGTGCCTGGCACTATACTTGCATTATAATTGCACTATAATGGATCAGTAGGGAATCTGAAAAAAATTTTTCAGAACCTTTCATATATGTATATTATTAGGGGTAGTTGCTTGGGAGAGCATTCAAGAATCTGTTATATGTAGGAATTTATTGTGGGCGAACCACATTGCGTAGAGGTAAAAAACTTCTTGCAGTATGCTCGAGCATGATTCAGTATTCTAGACAAATTTTTGTAGCCCATTCGATGGTTATTTTTATAAACGACGTAGACTGACCTGTTGATAGAAGAAGTTCTTCGTCTGCAGAACGTACAACCACTGTAGTAACGAGTCAGTCCAGATTGTCTGTAATAAATACACAAAGATTGAACAGTTGAGGTTGTAAATCATGACCATCAGCTCTCACTGAAAATTGTAAGAAAAGTTCAATGAAAAATTGCAAGAAAAATTCCAATTCTCTGAAGAACGGATGTGCAATTTGTGTCGACAGATCGATAATCGCAGGTTCAAGTTCCTCTGGCTACAAAAGAAGACTTCCCGAAGGGTTGATTTAATTCGCAAAATTGAACCGCAATAATTTCTGGAAGATCGCGTGAAGCAAAGCTGCAATTTTGACGTTATGCGCCGACATTGTCCAAGGATTCTGGAAGAGTTTGCTTTATGGTGTACCGTGTCAGAAGGTCACGAGTGCGTCGATGACTCCTCCATTCCGGTACACGCACCATGAGAGATGACTAAATCACGCGTTGCGCTTCTTTTCTCCCTCCCCCCTCCGATGTTCACATTGGTTTCGCGATCGACGTAACGGGTCGTCTTACCCTGCGAAATTGCAGTCCTGTCTGTCCAGAGCGGCGCGATCCCCTCGATCATTGCCGGAGGATCCTGGTCTACTGTTACAACGCGCAAAAATGATCGGAATTGCGCCAATAAATCTTCCGCGCTAATGCCAGCCCAGGAGAAACAGTTATCAGATCCTCGAGATGTAATGGAGCTTTAACAATTTTCCCGGCTATTATCTCCGGCGCTCATTAACGATTCGTTGAACTTGATGGTTCTAACGGGGTTTCACCGCAGGCTGGCATTACTATAACAATATATTAGTGGTCTACGTATTTTACACGGTCGTAACGAACGTAATGCGTGCAACGAATGAAGAAATTTCTGTCAATTAAGTTCCCGATGGATTTCGCTGAATCTAACGCTACCGGACGGATCGATATGATCTATCATCGATTTTCAGCCGATCGAACCTGTCGTAAAACAATTTTCCTTCATGACCACTTTATATTGTTTTGCACATATTTATAAAATGAAGTACAGATCAATATAAGCAACTAGAACAATTTTAAAACATTGTCATATTATTTTCAATCTATTAGACGAGTTAGTAGAGGATATACATTTCCTAGGGGTGTGCGGGATTCCCGAAAATATTCGGGATTCCCGTAATATGTCCGGGATTCCCGAAAATATCCGGGATTCCCGAGAATATTCGGGATTCCCGCGAATTTTCGGGATCCCGAAACCATTCGGGATTCCCGAGAATTTTCGGGATCCCGAAACCATTCGGGATTCCCGAGAATATTCGGGATCCCGAAAATGTTCGGGATTCCCGAAATTGTTCGGGATTCCCAAAAACATCTGTGATTCCCGACATTTTAAGTTTCTCCGTACTTCCAACAATTACCAGCATCCGAAAGCAATTGTGTTCTCGAAGATTACATATCTTATTAATCGGGAATGTTCATGTTAGTAATATTGTAGAAAGTAATCGCAAATTTGGATAATTCTGGCAATGCAGAATTTATTTATTTAAAAAAAAATTAATGAATTAATAAATTAATAAATAAATAAATTATTATAAATAAATAATAATAATTAATAATAAAAATAATAATAAATAAATAATAAAATTAATTATCAATAATTATAGTCAGTTAATTATTATTAATTATTTTATTATTATTATTATTATTATTTATAATAATTTATTTATTTATTAATTTATTAATTCATTAATTTTTTTTAAATAAATAAATTCTGCATTGCCAGAATTATCCAAATTTGCGATTACTTTCTACAATATTACTAACATGAACATTCCCGATTAATAAGATATGTAATCTTCGAGAACACAATTGCTTTCGGATGCTGGTAATTGTTGGAAGTAGGGAGAAACTTAAAATGTCGGGAATCACAGATGTTTTTGGGAATCCCGAATAATTTCGGGAATCCCGAATGGTTTCGGGATCCCGACTGGTTTCGGGATCCCGAAAATTCTCGGGAATCCCGGATGTTTTCGGGATTCCGAAATTCTCGGGATTGCATCCCGATCCCGAGAAAAATTCCCGTCCCGACCGGGATCCCGCACACCCCTAACATTTCCGTCTATCTCCTGATTGTTATAATTAAGGCAGAACTTTTGCATAGAGCTTCGCAGTTTTGCTGAATAAATCTTTTAATGAAAATACAGTGTAAACTCTCCGTATATGATGCTACGCATTACAATGTTTTGTTATATTAGCTATTTCTACTTTATACTTCAAATTAACAAATTGTATTTCAGTCAACACAAGTCGATAGAAATCGAACATTTTGCAGTAACTAAGTAAAGATAATAAATAAATGTTCACTTCTTCTTCTTCTTCATCTTCCACGAATTAATTCGTGGCAAATATTGACACGCAAAGTGTAGCAACTTTTACAGAAAATTAGGAACTAGTCAGTCTAATACTTCAACTATAACAAGGAACTTATGAATAAACATTGGCTGAACCGAACTAAATTGATGGAACATCTTTTACGCTAAAAACGCAAGAAAGTGTGTGTTACCTAACAGCAATTATTTCACAGTTTTTAATAGAAACTCTGAACGTTGAGTCTTTAGGATCAGAAGGCTGCTGCGTAACTTAAACCAATTAAAAGAATGCAATCTTCCCCAACGTCATTACAGATTGAATGAAACGTCGATAGCTGTTGCTTAACAGCGCATGAATAAAGAGAACTGCCGTTAAGTAAAATATCAATATCAATTAACAATCGATAAGCTCCATCGTCCTATTACACTTATGCAGCAACGATTCCCTGAACTGTGGGAAGCCTAAGTGAATTACAGCCACGAACACCCTAAGATTAACATTCCTCGGCTCCTCCTGTTCTTGCAACACGTTGCTAAACAATCTACTGAGCGTTTAGAATCATCGTCTTCTCGTGCCTCTCGATAGCAATCTTCTTGATCCTCTCCCACAGCATGGGATAAGGATGAATGGTCCTGGCGAAGTCGGCCCTGTTCAGCCGATAGAGTTCGCACACCTCGACGGCGACCACGCTGGCAACCCTAAGCTCGTTGGGCATGACCAGAGCGACCTCTCCGAAGTGTGCACCGTCCTCCAAATGGCAGACCTCCTTCCCAGAATTAGTATAGATAGCAACGGTCCCGGTGGCGATAAAATACATGCAATCGCCAGGCTGATTGGCTCTGACGATCACGTCATTCGTGAGAAAGATCTCCGACTTCAGCAATCCAACGATCCTGCCGAGTAACGAGAGGGGAAGATTGTTGAAGAAGGTGACGTTCTCGACAAGCTTGCGACAGGAGTGCATGTTGATCTCGTGTCTCATTTGCATGGACAGCGTGTGCATGATTTCAGACTCCCTGAAGAACCTGCGCTGGAAGTGGAACTCATAGTACTGGATGATCCTGGTTTGAGTGTGATACGGCAGGTGCATGTGTCTCATGTACTGTCTCAGTTGCGCCATGGTAGCTTGGTATTTCAGGCGAGAGCTGTTGGTGCCCTTGAAGAACTGCATCACGCGGCCCACCAGGATCCATGGCGCCAAAATACCGACAACTTGTAGAACGATGATCAGGTACAGGTCCGCCATGTCGGAGACGTTCGACTGAAGCAGCCCGGACTTGGTGAAAGTGGTGATGGCGCGCAGTATGGAGCCAACGTATTGTTCGTGTTTGGGCTTGTTCCACAGTTCCTGCTCCATCACCCACGAAGTGTTGCTCGGTCGTCTGGGTTCTCTCATCGAGATCACTGCGACGGGCAGCAAGAAGAACCAGCAAGCTTGCCAGTGCAGGCTGATCAACAGCCAGTAGATCACGATGCAGAACTCGTAGAGTGCCAACGGGATGTCCAGAGCGTGGACCATTCTGTCGATGTGGGAATTCAAAGAGCCCACGCGGAACACGCAGATCAGGGATGCCACTTTCCGGGACACTCTCAACTCCTCCCACTTCGTTAGGAAGAACACATCCGTGGGAAACGAGCCGAGAAGGTCGGGAATGAACGTGCCCGATGTGATGTATCTTTTCGCGATCTTCCGTTTATCGAGGACCACCGCGTGCTCTTCCTCGTCCATATATCTGCAATGTTAGATGAACGATAGTATTAGAGAAATCGAATTAGAATTAGGATCGTATTAGAATTTCTCTAGTAGTAGAGAAATTTCTCGCTTTTTCCTCGTTGCTGAAGTTCACCAGTTCGAGCTTTGAGTTTGACTCGAATTGTGATCAGTAGATATCGAAGATGCATCGGATATTAAAGATTTATGCATCCTCACCCAGTTTTGAACTTGACCACCATGTCCGCAATGCAGAACAACAGGAAGCAGTTCTTCACGATGCTCCAGGACAGTGGTATCGGCATCAGTTCGAACGCGGATTGGTACGGGATCAGTATCATCATGGCCGTCATTATAATAATCATCAGGAAGTCCCAATAGTAGCTGAAATGATGCGACATGTTTGAAAATTGTGAAATAATACGAAAATTTATAGGAACATTGGAGTGTATCAAGAAACTGGTGCAGGACCATCTCCATTTTGAAATTTTTTGATGAAGTAAATTATTTTGGTTTTGCGAGAATTTTATCGGACTGTGATTTAATAAATAACATATATATATATATATATATATATATATATATAAGGTATACTTACGTGAAGATACTGAAAGGGTGGATAATGTGAACATAACTTTTTAGTTGCCGGCGTTTTTCGGAGACTATGAAGGCCGTGCTCCCCAAATATTTTCGCGCGGCTGGATTCTTATGGGAGGCCATGATTGCCACACGGAAATAATCATAGGCTTTTCGCAAAGGTCCTCGGCCAGGAAGAAAAAATATGTCCTCTTCGTGTGGAATATCGCAGGCGTGCTCCACGTGCAGCATGATTGAGCGATAAGTTAATAATTTGGCAACTCGAGGTTTTTTTGTAGGGTTACGCTGTCGAGAGATGATTATTGTAGAATCATATTGAAAGCTGCAAGCTTCAGCTGATTACATTCGCGCCATAATAAAGCGAAACAATTTGCAATTATATCGTACCACTCACATATCAAAAACTAAAGGTTTCTAATTAGTGTTAATGTGGTCCTAATAGCCCATTAATTGAAAAAAATTTGTTTGTTATTGCTGAGTTAATGTTTCAGTAAGTATTCAATCTTTAGGAAGGTGCAAGGAGGAGAATTTTCTGAATTGTTTATAAGAGGGATATCGGATAAATTATTCTCTTGAATATATTGATAACTGTCATAAGATTAATAATTTTAACAATGTAACTTCTAATGTGAAAGAATAAATTCTTCTGAAGAATATTTAAAATTTGAACTGGTAACGCCATCCGTGGTGAACAAGTTGAACCAGACAGCCGATGTTACCGACTAGCGAATGTTAGAACTCCGTTATCACCGACGAGGTATCACAGACGAGGAATAGGAGTAGACCAATCACCATATGGGATTTTCTGTCTCACACAAAAACAACTCGTTTACTTACGCCCTCTACGCTGACAAACAATAAATGTTGGAACTAGATCCACAAGAAGCTTAAACCATACACCTATTATAAATGGAGGGACCTCCGATCGGAGGAATGACAAGTTTAAGCAAAACCTAACACCAGAACACGAGAGCAAAGCTAATAACCCCGAACACGAGTGCAGTCTAACCAACAAGAGTTCAACAAGGGTAGAAGTCAGAACTTAAAACTACTAAAATAGGAACGCATCGACCTAAAGGCGCTTCGGGGTGCTCCGAGTTCGGAGGAATACCAATTTTAAGCAAAATATATCAATTTTAAGAAAAGGAACCTTTGAAAAGTTCAGAAGTGCAAATTTCAATTAGAAATCGAGAAAAACAGTTGATGATGTCAATGAACGACAAGGTAATCCGAAGCAAAAACTATGTGTTTCTTAATTGTAGGGAAAGGAGCTTACCAAGAAGCTAAAGGTGGACCTGGGGAAAACAAGGAAAGTACTGAAGGCAAATTCAGACACAATTCAATACACAAGTTTTTATTATTAGTAAGTCTTAAATTTTAATTTAAAATGTTATAACAAAGTATAAATGTGCAGCTATTAGCTCGATTTTATTCTTTATATGTAAGATTACTAAACGTTCTTACAAATACAGAATAATATCGATTGCCCAGGTCTCACCACGAGGAGGTTGCTGCACGAGAGACCCGAAAGGAAGCCAGAAGGAATTCAATACGCTTCCTTCCGACTCCCTTTCTTACAATGGCGATTTACTGTCTTACAAACTAAATTTCGCAGATCGCTAAATGGGAAAGATCACTTTTCCACAGACGGAAAAGGTCACTTTACCATTTAGCGTATGTCGAGTAATTATTGCGGGGCAAAAGGTGCGAGTCGGAGAAGAAGTCTCCGATCCACGGGGGATCAAGAACGAATCAGGCAGAAGGCTCTGATTCTTTCAATGAGACAAACAAAACCGAACCAGAGCAGAAGGCTCTGGTTCGATGGTCACGCGACGCGTACAATGCTTGCAAGCTATCTGCCGACCAGTAAAGGTACCCGACGCTTCCACACTCGCAACAATGGCCAGGGAGGCCTCCACCGTACGGTAGAACTACCTTACCCAACTACCCGCCGCGAGCAACACTGACGCGGTTGGTTCCGGCAAGACTTATGGAAAGTAGGAACCCCTGCTCCCGGAGCGAGCCACGCCAGCGTTGACACGACTAAGGGTCGATTCATATTTACCGGCGGCCGGTGGCAACTAGGTTCGGATTCTATGCAAAAGCCATGTTAGGCGATCGGCGCCGGCCGTCGACTATTTTCTGACGGCGGCCGATTGGATCGACCCCCCTGCTGTGCGGGGCACAAAAAAAAAGATTTACGAGCTCTACAGCTCCTTAGGTAAACTATCGGTATCTCTCTTTTGCAACGGTATGGAGATAGGAGTCGTTCCTGCCTCTTCATTCCAAAAACTAGCTTTACTAGCGTGCCGGTAAGTATGAATCGACCCTTAGGCAGAAATTTTACGGACTAAGGGCGAGTACTGCTCCCTGACCATGATTCTATGTGCATCCACGCCGAATATCGCGACTGGACCGGTTCAAGACTTGCAAGCAAGGTCCGACACAGCACACAGGCTGTGTCGGAGTCAAAAATCGAGCCGAACAAAGTCAAGTTACGGCAATAATTACTCGACATAATTACAACGACGTTTAAAGAGTTTATTAAGTAACGCACGCACGCAAGTCGACCAATTATTGTGGGCGCACGGGGGATCAAAAACGAATCAGGCAAAAGGCTCTGATTCTTTCAATGGGACAAACAAAACCGAACCAGAGCAGAAGGCTCTGGTTCGAGGGTCACCCTCCCACCCTACCCACTGGTCACAGCAGAAGGCTGTGACCCAAATGACCATACGAATTTAACAAAATGAATCTAACACAATAATTGGTCGACAACTAATACAAATTTAAAATTAAATCGCAGTCTTCTTTTAAATCGGTGTCTTCGGTCGATGCGTTGTCCTCGGTCGATGATGAATTTTTTCATCTATAGTAAATAATCTGAAACAGACTAACAATAATTAGACACGATATACAAAATAAAAGAAGATGACGAGGTAAAGTCGAAACGATGACATGATGAAACGACGAGATACAACTCTAAACCCCGTACACGAGTACGGCCTACCTAACACGCACAAGAGTGCGAATCTAACCAGCTCACGAGAGCCAAACCTAACTCCAGCTCACGAGAGCCAAGCTAACCCCGCACACGAGTGCGGCCTAACAGACAAGAAATGAACAAGAGTAGTTGAAGTCAGAACTTCACACTACTGAATTTGCGGCTCGGGGAGCCCCGGGTTCGCCAATACCCGTACTCACCCACGGCCCCATCCGTGGTGAGTCCCTGAGGGACCTCCGTTCGGAGGAATACCAATTTTAAACCAGATATATTAAATTTTAGAAGAACTTTGGAAAGTTCAGAAGAAAATTTCAATTAGAAATCCAGAAAAAAAGTTGACGATATTTATTGAACGTTAACGTAATCCGAAACAAAAACAATGTGTTTTGGTTAATAATTGGAAGGAGCTTACCAAGAAGCTAAAGGTGGACCAAGGGATAACAAGGAAAGCATTAAAGGCAAATTCAGAAACAATTCAATACACAAGTTTTTATTATTATTAAAATTTTTATTTATAGCAAATTATAACTGTGCAGCTATTAGCTCGATATTATTCTCTATTTGTAAGATTACTAGAAATTCTTACAAGTAGAGAATAATACCGATTGTCCGTATCTCACCACGAGGAGGTTGCTACACAAGAGACACGAGAGGCTTCATAAAAAGGGGCATAAACTGCTTGTCAAATAATGGAAAATTATAAGCATGCGACAGAATAGAAAAATCTGAAGTGGACAACGCAGGTTTCGAAACAGCCTGCTAAACTATAGTGTCGAAGCATAAAATAATTTTTGCTTCGGCTATCAGTCGCTCGGTCGTATCATCCGTGAGTGAGTCCCTGAGGGATCTCCGTTTGGAGGAATACCAATTTTAAACCAGACATCAATTTTATAATCGAAAGTTTTGAAAGTTCCGAAACGAATTTCAATTAGAAAGACAAAGAAGCCCAATCAAAAATAAATTTAAGAAAATTTGGACGCAACGACCTAAAGGATCGGGTCGCCCTGGGTTCGCTAATATCCGTACTCACCCACGGCCACATCCGTTAGTGAGTCCCTGAGGGACCTCCGTTCGGAGGAATACCAATTTTATATTAAAAATATAATATAATTAAAATTACAATATAAATATAATAAAATATAAATATAATTAAATATAATTAAAATTAAAAATATAATATAATATAATTTCACAATACAAATTTTATATCAAAAATAGAATATAATATAATTTCAGAATACCGATTTTATGTCAAAAATAGAATATAATATAATTTCAAAATACCGATTTTATGTCAAAAATACAATATAATATAATATAATTTCGGAATACAAATTTCACGTCAAAAATATAATATAATACAATTTCGGAATACTAATTTATTTATTCCGACGCAAATTCGAATCAAAAATACAGAAATAATAATTGACGGCGTTTGTAAAAATGAACACGCATTGCAAAACAGAAAATGTGTATTTGTTTGGGTACTTACATAGATCTGCTGAAAGTTGACCAAGGTGAGCGTTGACAGATTCCAGGAATCGCTGACCGACCTCGAGGCAGCTTAACACTTTATCGACCGCTAGCCTATTAATAGGCTTTCCGATTGCCAACGCTTATGGACCGCTAGCCTATTAATAGGCTTTCCGATTGCCAACGCTTATGGACCGCTAGCCTATTAATAGGCTTTCCGATTGCCAACGCTTATGGACCGCTAGCCTATTTATCGGCTCTTCGATTGCCAACGCTATTTATTTTATGAATGTTAGTTCCCAAGGTCCTTTATTATATAAAATAAATGCAAAATAAAGTATAAATATCAATAAAATTACACTCCTTTGAAACAAAAGAAATAAGCACAACACAATAAATAGCGAAAATTTAGCCGGTACTGGGGGTAAATGCGCGGCGGACTAAGCCGGTACTAGGAGTAAATACGCGCGCGTCTAAGCCGGTACTTGGTGAGTGGCAGCCTCAAAAACGAGCGGTCGATAAAGTGTTAAGGTGGACCAAGGTAGGCCAATGATGTCCAGTGATGTCCACTGCAGCTATGGAGAATCCCTGGTCCACTCGAAGGTAGGCAGGAGTAGTCGAGGGTGGTCAGGGTGGGCCAGAGCACAGTTCTGGAGAACCAACTGTCACTTCCAAGGTCGTTTGCACTCGCGGTTTCACAACACTTCCGCTCACTTTAAATCGCGCACTTCGACTGACGGACCGAGCGTGACTGCCGAGAACAGATGCGCGGGTTGCGCACTGCGCAACTTCCCCACCCCAACTAATTTCGCAAAATTATCGATCGCCAAGATAGTAATTTTTGATAAATTTATTATTTCTGGCTGCTTAATGTTTATAACAATTTCTTTTGGTGATGATATTAACAAGCACTCCCTTGACCATCTTGCCATCTAATTTTTTAGCAAAAATAATTAATAGAAACCGAGATACAGAATAACTTTTAAACCATGAATATTCGCACGCATTAATTTATCGAACACAATTCACTGATAAATTTATTATTTCTGGCTGTTTAATGTTTATAAAAATTCCTTTCGCCAATGATGTCGACAAGCACTCCCTTGACCATCCTGCCATATAATTATTTAATAAAAGTAAATTATGGAAACCGAGATACAGAATAACTTTTAAGGCATGAATATTCGCACGCATTAATTTATCGTACGAAATTCACTGTTAAATGTATTATTTCTGGTTGTTTAATGTTTATAACCATTCATTTCCAATGATGTCGAACAGCACACCATTGACCATTATGCCATTTAGTTATTCAGTAAAAATAAATTACAGAATTAATTCACTGAAAAATTTATTAATTCTGGCTGTTTATTGTTGAGCTCGAGGCCGAGGCCGAACACACGAACACAAACGTAAAACTTTTGTTTACGTCCTTAATTCGCTGGTCACTTACGCACACATTAATTTATCGAACACAATTAACTGATAAATTAATTATTTCCAGCTAGTTAATATTTATAACAATTTTTTCTGCCAACTACGTCGACAAGCACTCCCTTGACCATCTTGCCATCTAATTTTTTAGCAAAAATAATTAATAGAACTTAAGATACAGAATACCTTTTGAACCATGAATATTCGTACGCATTAAATTATTTCTGGCTGTGTAATGTTTACAACAACTTCTTTATCCAATGATGTCGAGAAGCATTCCTTTGACCATGTTACCACCTAATTTCTTAGAAAAGGTAGGTAAGAGAATTCAAGGTACAGAATACGATAAGCTAGAGTGCGACACGAAACAGCATAAGATGAGATCACAGTCGAGGGTTAGGATAGTAGAATATTTGTTCCACAATACTAGTTCTGGCTGATACGGTAGGATGTGGCACGGAATGTTAAGGGGGCTCTAGACCCCCCGAGCGTGAGACAGAAAAATACATTGGGTGATTGGTCTACTCCTATACCTCGTCTGTGATGTTGGGTCTATCCTATACCTCGTCTATGCTTATAATTCGTCTCTGCTTATAATTCGTCTGTGCTTACAATTTGTCTGTGCGTATACCTCGTCTGTGCTTATAATTCGTCTGTGCTTGTGTATGGCACCGATCGTCGGTGCCTGTACCTCATCTGAAATATTGGCACCGACGAGATATATTTAAAGACTGCCAGCACCGACGAGATATCCAGCCTTACGGGAGAACGTGTCTCACGAAAAATACGGTGTCTTCTATCGCCCTCTAGAATAGATTTTGGCTGGAGTAAGAAACAGAAGGCCAACTACGGTATTCCGTCGGTGCAGAAGACCACTAAGGAAATTCTCGTCGGCAAGAAGGTGAATCATCACGGAACCATATCGATTATTTATTACATTCTCCGACGAACGTATTCGAATCAAACAGATATTTTTTTTAGTGTTGCTTTTTAAGACGTAAAATATTAAAAGTAAAACTAATATCAAGGACAAAAAATTCCTAGAAATATTGTACGTAAGAAAGTATTAAAGCATAATTTAACGATAGCACAATTTGTAATTTAAAAATATTTCATAAACACTCATTATTTCCTTACACTTTTTTTTATAGTTAATTGTTCCAAGAATCGATCTGTGGGAACAGAAATATGTTGAAAACCAGGATAACGTTCATTTGACATACTATTTCGAATAATAAAGAGTTTCAGAGAGAATTACGTGGATGAATTAATACAACTTTGAATTGAAAAACCTTTTTTGCACGTCATTCGGTAAACCAATTCTTCGAATTGCTCGAGAAAGGTCTGGTCGTTTTGACCAATTTAAAAAAAGTTATACAGCTTTGAAAGGTGTTCGAATAGCTTTGTGAGCCTGTGTATATGGGTTTTTTCTATGTGCGTATCGTAACAGAGTCGGCAAGACGGCAAGGCGGCTATAAGAGAGAGAGTGTAGGCCGGAAATTATTGCGAATAAGTTAATTATAAATTAGTGTATACCTGCGAACAATTTGCAGAAAAACAGTCAATATGTGACAGTGTAAATTTATGGGCGACAAGTGAGAACCTTGATTTAAATATAAGGGAAATAGCATCTAAAATAAAAAAAAAGGCGGCACAGCGACCCTCGTAAACAGGTAAGAACCTGCCTTTGTCACGTAACAATCGACGCGCCTACCCTCTGCGCCGATTCCACTTTTGACGCGATCGCCGATTTTCCGGGAAGCAACCAATATTCGGGCCTTTTTTTTCGGTCCCCCACCGCCACTCTTACCCTCGCGGCCGCGACTTCAGTTTGATAACGAAAGTGAAAGTGAGTGGTTGTGTGTCACGTTATCTCCGAACCACCCTCGTCCTTGTCAACCGCGTCGGTTATCAGTGATACATATTTATATAGGATATATTACGACGCAAGACAAGGACCTTTACATGGTACGTACCGTTTCTATATTTTATCATTCGCTAGAAGTCAAGATTATTTATCGTAATTTTTATTAAAATTAATACCGTGCTCAAGTGAATTATTTATTTTTAATTTTTAATTTATTTCATTCTAATTTATTCTCGAATCGTGTTGCCTTCTCGCGATAATTTACTGTTGCGTCCTGACGATGAATCAAGTTTGTTTAATTTTGACTTTGCATTCAACTTGGACTATTTATTTTCTATTAATTCGGATGTATTCTTTGACGGTTGGTCGATTGAAATTAATCGAATTTGTTCTTTATGTTACAGAACCTGAGGGGAAAAATAGGCTTCGATACGAAAAGGATATATCGATAGCCAGGTTCGAGATACGATTTCTTCGAGCAGGAGAGAATATGTGAGTACCAGCAGTATATGTTACTAATTAAACTTAGTTATTGAACATTTTATATTATATTTCAATTGTGTTATTTTTCAAATATATTATTTTCCAAACGTGGTATTTCTCAAATATGCTATTTTTCAAATATGGTATCTTTCAAATGTGCTTTTTTTTTAATATGGTATTTTTCAATTGTGCTATTTCCAAATGTGCTTTTTTTTTAATTTGTTATTTTTCAAATCTTTATTCTTTCCTAATTTTTTTTTCATGGGCTAATGTAAAATTAACATAGAGTTGCGTATAAAAATTCAAGTGCACGGGATCGTTACATAATATAATATTTATTAAATTAACGTCACGAATAACAATGCACACTGGTCCCGTTTCGAGCAAATTTAGAGCTCATAGTGAAGTTTTTCGATTATTTAATTCAAATGACAGTAGTTTCCAAAGTACTATTTAATCACGATTCGACCTTTTTTTAAATATTTTTTTCATGAGTCAATTACGTGAATTATTTGTTGATTCATTTGCATTTTATATATTTGTCCTATGTTTCTAAACGAATTTTAATCTATATATCATATTTATATTTTACAGGCTACCTTAACTCGAGGAAAACAACATTGAATATTACGTTAGCCACCTTTGTGTTCGATATTTTTAAAAGTTGCATATAGTAGAGAAGTCCGATTGAGACGGTGGAGGTCCGCACCTACTCTTCAAGTAGGGGTGACCTCACAGCCTAAAGACCGCAGCGCACCATCTCTGGCAGATAATGCTAGCGTTACTAGGCCTCGGTCTATACTTAAAGCGGCCAGCTCGTGGAGTGTATACTCGCGAGTTGGAATCACGTTTTAAGCGAAGGGGCGCATCTGTCCTGGCGTTACGACGTCCAGGCAGGTGGATGGTGTCGCCTCGCGTAAGAATCCGGGGTTGATTCTATGGGCTTGGAAACCCAGTCGGCTAGCCGTCTCGTTTCACCTCTACCAAATTAAATAGAATTTGCTGATAATGCGCTTTAGATATATTGAAAACAGGGATAGTAAGACTAACGTAATACAACGCATCAATGCTCAGATTCAGAGCCAACGTGAACGCTGACTTCAAGGGGGTGAGAATGTAAGTAAGAAAAGACATTTTTGTCCAAATAAACTATCTTGTTGATGGAATTGTACGAATTGTTTTTTAACGTCTTGATTCATGTTTTGATTCCAGGACTCTAACGCAGCATTCATATCCCCCCAACAAGTAGTGAGTGAAGAAATAACTTTTTTATTATTATATTTGATTAGAATAGTAGTTGAGTTTGACGAGTATAGTGACCGTGGATAACGCCAGGCGTTTCCACGGGTAGTAATCTGTTTCCTAGCTAGGTAGGGTCTTTTTGTACGTCGCGTTTTTTTTTTTTCTTAATGAAACAATTTTTATAACAGTGTCAACAAATTTCGAGAAGACAAAAATTTGGTATCTGATTATTAACTAAGAGATAATTTCTAATGGAAAATTTACTTTTAAATTAAATGAAAAACGTATTTTAAAATCAGTTGTAATTTATTGAAAGTATTAGATTTTGGGTACAAAAAGACGATTCGCGACGGATAGATCCTTGAAACAAAGTAAATACGCATATTTTACATTTGGTAAAGTGCTGTTTTCATTTTTTCGAAACTTTGCTTTGTTGAAAGGATCGTCCGAGGGTTTTTAAATATTTTATTAAACATTTTGAATGCATAAATAAGATAAATTAAAGTCTTCTTTAATGTTTTTGATTAATAACAAAAATTTTATATTTTTCAATATTTCAATATATCATTTAGAATTTGAAATTAAATTTTGTGATAAAGTAGAGTCATTTGTTAAGAATAAATAAATATTAGACCGTTTACAAAATTTAATGAATTCTTTTAGATAGGATTTTCAGGATATTGAGGTTCCCTGTTCGTTGCTCGAATCCTCTCGCGTGCCCAGGCGCTACTCGGGAGGGTGAGAGCAACGGGCACATGGAACATTGTTTTGATAATATATATGTGAGGCGACTGACAATAGCCAGTGTATCGTGCACGACGTATTTTCCACTTGTGTGTGTGTGCGATTAGGCAGTGAAATTGCGTCGGTTCTTTCAATTAGATTCAATAACGCATATTCCTGTCGATCTGTGACATGCTACATAGATCTTCATGGAATATGTTCGCGAGTAGCTTTTCTAAAAACTACGTTTGTAACATTCAGAATTACACGTAGTTTAATTGAGTCTCGAAAATGGTTTGTTATTTCAATTTACCGATTTATATCGCAAAGGTCACTACCATTGTCAGTCGATTTCAGTGAAACTGGTACTACGTACCTTAACTGTGTTTGTATGAGGTTTCGACGTTAGGGTGTCGGAGGCGTCCCGGGACGTGCTCTCTAGGTATTAGGCTTTTGCAGCCTGGCGTCTGAATGGGAATCGTTGAGTGAATGTGTTGGTGAGCTTGTGTTTTTTTGCCATTTTTTAAATATAGGACTAGGTAGGTAGGTAGCTTACTTTCTTGGTGTGTGTGAATGTTAATTTTAAGTAGGTAGGGGCCGGGGCTGGCTACCGTTTTCTCTTTCGGGTAGGCCGCGATTCGACCGGTAGTCAGTTCCTGGAAGAGCTCGAAGTTTCGGTCACGAATCGAAATCGAACGAGGCATGACGTTCGATGGATGATTCGTCTGCGATTCTTCTTGCTCGCATAGCTTTTCGCGGACGCGGACGCGAACGGTAAACGCGCGCGGATTAGGTCCTCGAAACGTGTCGCACCTGCTCGATTGCACCAGGGGAACGATCGGCTTCTCCCGAAACTTGTGATTCTTCTCGGAAGTCGTCGATCGTTTTCCCTGCGAGCACGTTAGGGTTTCAGATGTTCGGCGGACCGCGAAGAAAAAGAAGAGGCCCGACAAACAGTCACTCAAGAGGGCAGCAACTGCATGTGTTTTATCGTTACTACCTTGTCACTATACTCGTCAGTAGAAATATTTGAAGTACTTGTAGAAAAGTAGTTAGTCGCATCAATGGGCAGGCCTCGCCGCCCCAACGATCAGCCGAGATGGGCACATCCGCGATTTGCAGTAGCGTTGCGAAGAAAAAACACGCGTTGCATCAAGTAATTTTGAACAAAGGATAAAAGTTAGTGTTGCGAAAATAATCGCGATCTATATTGTGTAGAATGTAGTGTTGCGAAATAAATACTCGCGATTTCCATTTCATTTCAATTTTATTACTACTTGAGTCAATTTTTGAAGATATAAGGATTTCATAAGAATTTTTATAAGTAAAGTAGTCTTTTTTTTTATTCCTCTGTTCGTTGAATTAGCGTTGCGCAGCAAAAAAGAATCGCGTTTGATTTCGTGTCATTTTCGATTTTTCAGGCGCCCATGCTCGAGCTGCAACAAACCCTCCCTGGTGTGGTGCAGCCATTCGCGTTTTCGAATAGAGTTGCGAAAAATCTCAACGGGTTGAATTAGCGTTACGAAAAAATAAAACAGAATTTGTTTAGTTACCGCTTTTGTTAATGACAAAGTAAAATGGTGGATGAGCCGGGTCTCTTCACCAATAGACTTTGTCACTCCTCCTGCATGCCTCGCGAATCTATTAATAAAATCAATTCTGTTTGAAAAATTAGCGTTGCGAATTTGATATCGCGATTGTCTTAGTGTTGCGAAAAGTACCAACGCGTTGTATTTATTAAGGCGGGATTAACCTGCATATTGGAAAACGTAAAACCTGTGATTTAATGATTATACTCGCGACCGCGTATATAAAAGTAAATGTTTAACATTGCAGAATTAGTTGCGCAATAATGCATACGAACATTGAATTCTAAAGATTTTGTTGTTTAGATTTACGAGTTATATTGCTCGAGTTCTGTTTAAAGTTTTTGCAATGTGGAGCATGTGTCCACCGGACCGCTACACGTCGAGAAAAGAAACGTATTGGTACGTTCTCAGGTCGCAGTTAGCGCAAAATCACGGTTCACGTTGCTACGTTCGATTCCGCGCGGTGTGTCCTAACACACGATTCGTTTGCCGTTCCAGCAATGGAACATGTGTATCCGTTTTCGTATGACCGTACCATACACAGAAAGAAGACGTATTAAGTTACGTCACCTGTGGTGGTACGCACGACAATGCCATGGTGACCATTGTATTAGCATCTAATGCGGTGCGAGCCATGGTGTTGACGTGCCTTACGATGGCGGAAATCACTGTAGGTTCACCTGAACGTAGCGACGTGTACCTTGGCCATTTGATGGTGTGTGAGCGCTAAATGCAAGGAACTTACCACTGCGTTTCACAAAGCATGTATTTTTTAACGTAGTGGTCCGATCGGGTTAGAAGATATACACTTTGTGTATGTATAGCGTATCGAACGCCTCGTTGGCCCGCAAGGTAAAAGACGGGGTATCTTTACGTAGGGACCGCGCAGTAATTTTTTCGATAGAACTTAGTGTTCGTTGCACTATGCAAAACTGATTTTGCAATGTTCGAATTTGTAATTATAGTAGGGACCGCGAAGTATATTTCCCTACTCGCGTGATATAGTAAGAATTAGATATTCGAATCGATTTAATACGAATGTTTTCTGATATGCAAACGGTAGAAAATCCCGCCTTTTAGAGTTGCGATGGTTGAAATGCCGCACTGCACCGAATCACTGCCCCTAACCACCTGCAGCCAGTGTGGCTGCCCCTGAAAATACACCTCGCAGCCAATTCTTCCCCATTAGAGTTGCGCATAAAGAAATTAAAGTGCACGGGAGTTTTTTGTATCGAATCCAATTAAGTAGTGTCGCAATAAATAATGCACTGGTCGCGTTTGTTTCATTATATTTATTATATATTGTTAATATACTAGCGTTGCGCAAGAATAATTCGGTTTGATTTCCTCCCCATAAATTTTAATGGCTGCTATCGCGATTCCTTTTAGTGTTGCGGAAAAAGAAATGAAAGTGCACGGGAATTTTCTTTTGTGAACAAAATAAAATAGTGTCGTGGTAGATAATGCACTGCTCGCGTTGTTTAGAGACATTCAATGTATATTTTTGTAGAGTAGTGTTGCGCAAAACCACGTCCACTCTCGCGTTTGTTTGAAATTTATCGAGTGGACAACCATTCTGAATTTTTTTTTTTATTTAAAAAATTTTTTTCTGAACAAGTGACCACCCCCATCCCAAAATACCCCCCGCAGCCATTGCTTCCCCATTAGAGTTGAATATAAAGAAATTAAAGTGCACGGGAGTGTTTGATATCGAATTTAATAAATTAGCGTCGCGCCAATAATGCACTACTCGCGTTTGTTTTAATATATTTACTATTTATTATTTGTTCACTAGCGTTGCGAAAGAATGATTCGGCTTGATTTCCTCCCCATAAATTCAAATATGGCTGCTATCGCGGTTCCATTTAGTGATGCGGAAAAAAATGAAAGTGCACGGGAATTTTTTGTTTTGAAAAAAATAAAATAGTGTTGCGGTAGATCATGCACTGCTCGCGTTGTTTAGAGATATTCAATGTACATTGTTCCGTCGCAAAGAACTGTCGTCCAAAACGTGAATCGTTTTCTCACGATAGCAATAAACGATAGATCTTACTGAGAGTCTTTGTTCGTCTATTTCGCATCATAAACATTCGTGACTTGGAGACCGGCCCAAGGATTAAGCTTGCTTTCTTCCAGAGTTATCTAAACGTAACTAAATAGAAACTTAAAACCTCTTGTAACGTCGAAGATGTTTACCATCGGTCCGACCTAAATGTATACATTTACAAGGCATGGGTCTGAAGAACCTTCGCGTTCTTTAAGTACGGTAAAAGGATGTATATCCTTCGCTCGCGGTCAATAAGTACGGTCACGCCATAAATTCAATGTTTTACGACACAGTTCAAGGGTCTACGACAAGAGACTTTTCGACGGTCTCTTGTTACCGAAACGCTTCGTTTTCCCGAATCAACCATCGCCCCACTCTTCCTTCCAACCAGGCCTCCTGTAGAGCCTATGGAAGGGGTGTGAACAATTAAGGGCATTCTGATTGGAAAATGCAAGTTTCCATTGACCAATCCGGACAGCTTCCTTCCTCATTACAACAAACGATACATACCTCTCCTTTACCTAAGGCCAACCTCTCATCCACGAGGAGCCTAAGACCTCGAGTTAATGCTGGAAGTCGAGTTCACGAGCAGTTCTACACGGTCCTACGAACTAGCAATACTTCTGATCTCATCCGAACGTATCATTCTCGCGTTGAGTCAAAAGTCGAATTGCGAATAGTTCTAGACGAACCTAAGAACGAGCAACACTAATCAGATATCAACCGAACGTGACATTCTCGCGTTGATTCTGAAAGTCGAGATTGCGCGCGAGTGATACTAACCAGTCGATTCAACCGAGCGTCAGATCGCCTTGCAATCGTTATCGGCAAGGCGAGCAAATACAGATCGACGAAAGATCTGCGCGCGTCTAAGGCAAGACTTGTCGGAACAGCCTTACTGACGAGTCCTCCGACAAGTCCGGGACGAAACGCGATTCCTTGCAATACAAATCCTACCAATCCAACCCTTGATTGAACTAGTTGCTCAATATTAAGTTGGCGGGCAACGAACCGAATCGCGTCGAGAACATACATTTTTGTAGAGTAGTGTTGCGCAAAACCAGGTCCACTCGCGCGTTTGTTTGAAATTTATCGAGTGGACAACGATTTTGCATATGTATCTTTTTTTTATTTTTTAAATTTTCTTCGTATGTTAATCCAAGATTTAGTCAGTTTCAAATATTTCATAGGATTTCAATGAAGAGGTAAAAAAATAAAATGTCGGTGCATCAGGAATTCCTGATAGAAGGGATTCCTGATAGAAGAGTTGTGTTTGATGTGTGTATGGTTGGATGTTGTGACGTTCGTCGTATGTGTTGCATGTTGTGTAGTCTATCGTATGTGTTGCATGTCCTATTTAATTAACTGTATTTCATTTCAGCAAATTTGTGCTAGTCCCCCCCCCCCCCCCCCGCCCCACATAAGTACATGGCCAAAATACATAAAATAAAAAAAAACAAAAATAAAATACAAAATACAAAAACAAAATACTTGTTAGGTAGGAAATAAAAAAAAATAAAACATTAGATTCTATATTAGGCAGGTAGTAATTCGGCGGGTAGGCTTTGCAATGAGCTCTTCTTGGTATTCGTATACACAGTGATCAAAACTAGAGCACTGTCAAATGTGTATTAGGAAGAGTGGGGACAAAATTACGGCTTTTTTTATTATTTTGTAATTTTGTTAACTTTCCGTCGGGTGGAACGTTGTTGGCCTTGTTCAAACACAGCGGCAATTGCGCGCTTTTCGCCATGTCTGGACGACGCCAAATACTATGTGTGTGGGGCGGGTCTCCCTCACAGCAACCTCCACGTGGTGAGACCCGGACAATCGGTGTGATTCTCGATTTAGAATATTTTGTTCAGCAATGATTATACCAATTGCTTTATAAAATATTAAAAATCGACCATCACATCGAGCCAATGGCTGTGATAATAAAATGATTCTTTGACATGATTTCTTCTCGACGTTAGTTTTCAACGAATATTCTTTGTTGGATAATAATTATTTTATATCGGAATAATTTCCAAATTAAATATAAATTCCGATATTTCTTTCTAATGTTACTTTCATATTGCCTACATTTATAAACTATCGATTATAAAACAATGATTACAATGGTCAACAATAAGGAAAACAAAATGGCAATAACAGTGTAATGAAATTACACAATAAAAAATAATTATTTTGCAAGCCATTACAGAATGCGTTTATTTACAACCGATGTCACTGACATTTCTTCCGTATTTCTATGTATTCAATACAGTTGGTATTTGAGATCAGTGATAGTTCCACGTTCTTAGTTCCACAACCGATGAGAGTATCTCGGCATTGGGGCCGTTACCAACCGCTCCCAGCACCCACTCAGCACCCACTTTAGGCCCGCAGTTTAACACGGGAGCTGGCAGTCTTTAAATATATCTCGTCGGTGATATTGGTTCGATAATATTAGTTTTGACCGATACAGTAGAACGTGACACAGAAATGGTAAACGGGCTCTAAAGCCCCCCCGAACGTGTGACCAAAAAAATACATTGGATGATTGGGTTACTCCTATTCCTCAATTGCTCGCGCTAAGTTCATTAAGGTTTGTGCCTATGTCTCGTCTATTATTCGACACATGGTACAAAGATATTGTTTCCAGCAGCTCATAAAGTAGTCACATCTCGCAACCATCATCGTTGCGGCTTCGGATCCAGCGAGGGCAGCACGTTCGCACCCGTTAGTTAATTGAAATAATATATCCACCACAATTCATTGTCCTTCTCTGGGTCAGTTAATCCATAATAAACGAACTCCAAGTTATCTCTTGTCTCTCGTCTCTCGTTCTACGCATAAATAAAATCTCATAAATTATAATAAATATCGCAATCGAATTCGACAGTTTCATGAATTCATGGATCGGCTAATTTGTATACGCTCCCCTTCGATATAAATGATTTCTATCCACACAGAACGAAAAGTTCCGCAATCACCGAGAACAGGAGGAAATAAAACTTCCGTGTATCCTTTAATCGTGTGCAAACACGGTCCCCGCAAATAATGGTGTGCAAATTCCCCATATGTATCCCTTTGCCTTTCCCCTTCATCCCCATTATGTTACGTCGTTACAGATGGGGTGGGAACGGTTGATTTGTGTCCCTAATAAATATTTACATCGCGTCTTTTCCCATTTGTTCGTTCACTCGTTATCTATTTACCGATGGGTCGCGTTTGATGTTCTGCAACGTACGATTCCAACAAACTCTTCCGGCTTGTTTAAAATAAGTTGCATCAAAATCACACGAGATCTTCCTAATGCAAATCTTCACAATGACTTAACAATACGAAACATTTACGAGTATCAATTATGCACTCTAATCCTCTTCTCATTTTCCAATATAATTTCTTCATAAACCATCAAATTGCCAGTGATAAGAGCAGATGGACAAACGAGTTTGAATGTTGCCTCTAGGCAGTCTCGGTGCACAACAAAACTAAACCAAAAATAATAATGCGTGTATCCATTGATTCTGACAGTAATTCAAAGCTTTCGGTGTTGCGTGTCACACCCACGCGGAAGATTAGATAGCAGGACTGACACACTGCCGGCCCGGTGAAAAGTATAAAACGTAAAATAACTCTGTTTTCACGCGGACGAGACTAACATGCGTGCGTCACGATCATTGATAGCATCGCGCGCGGAGTCGCTGAAAATTTAAACATCGCGACGCGTAATGACAGCTCAACGAGACTGGCGAGAGCCATTGTTTTCGTTAACATGCGAGCATTAATTAAGCGTGCTGTCCTCGATGCACTTGTTAGAAGGAATGATATCAAAAGAGAGAGAGAGAGAGTGTGTGTGTGTGAGCGCCCCCCCCGCCCTCTCTCATGGTGAAAGAGGGAAAGAGTGAGAGGGGGGGGGGATAAAGGAAAGAAAATGAGGCTCGAGCGAACGTTCTGAATCCCTAAAGAGTGCGCATTTTATGGCTGGTACGCGATATCGGGGAATATAATAAATACGTCCATGGAAATGTGTTCATACGGGGTGAACAAATAAAATCGTCCATAAAATGTCGTCGTTACGCGAGGAGTTGAACGCGTGCCTCCCGGTACAACGGGAAATTTGTTCTTATGCCGTGCACGCAACCGAGGTCTGAGCCCTCGTAAAGCCGGCTTGCATATAACGTCGCTTAAATGCAGCTACGGATCATCCATCAGCCGGAGACGATCTTCGTAGGCAGAGCTACGCGTTCCCATTGACGAAACAACTCGAGAGATTCGATGGATAATCGATAACTCGAGAACTACTTGCCACCGGGATCCAGCACCGAGTTCCAGAATTATTTAACCCCTTCGCCGTTAATAGAACGCGCGTCTTCCGCGAGCTATGGATAAATTGGTGGCTTAACTATGATGGACAATTTTAACTGTTTTAATCTCTTGTGGCGATTCGATACATTTCTGCGCTATTTGTGCAACACGCGTTTTCTGCAAGGTTTCAAAACACGATCCGTAGCAGTAGGCTTCCGAATTTAATAATTTCACCATTTTTGTTTTCACTTCCATTCGTCCCCGGGTTCCATACATTTTTGGACGTGAATGGGGTGCTCGTCCTCTGCGCGGTTTTAAAAGAAGGACTTAGCCATGAGTCCCTGAATTCGACAATTTTTACCATTCTCGTTTTAATTCCCATTCGACCCTCGTGTTCATTTCACGAATTTGGAGGCACTAATGTTACACACACGCTCTGCACAGTTTTATCAAATTATTTACGACTGTAGGTCTTTATATTATACAATATCCACCATTTTGACGATTTTTGGTTTAATTCTCATTCGTTCCTTGTTACAATTTAATTCTTTTTCGGTGATAACGAAACTCATATACGTTCCATACAATTAAAAAAAATTGTTCTACAATTTTAACCGTTGCAACAATTTTTGTTTTAACTCTCGCGTGTCCCTTGTGTAAATTTAATCCATTTTTCAATATTAATGCTAAATGTGTTCTACACGATTTTATAATGTGTGCGACGTGATTAAGGTTCAGCAAATTATAAGGTGTAGAAAATTAATCGAGAGCATTGATGACTCCTACATCATATTAGACTTTTTAGATTCGATCCGGTGACTAATCATAATGTGAAGATTTAATGTTCATTTCACAGGTACCGAAACAGTTCGATCGAAGACGCATCGCAACGACTATAAACGAGTAGTTTATACAAAAATATTATAGTTTATCTAACGGTCTGATCCACGGACGCTAATTGTACGAAAGGATTGGGAAATAAAATAAATTCTGACGATTTCCATTCGGTTTATGGAATCATGGCAACTGCGTTCTCAATAATACGAGCAAATGCGGCGCGTAGAGGTGACAAGATTAGATTGAAGGGACAGCACGAGACAGGGGAACGCTTCTCGAAATAGCGGAGCCAATGATGTCGGATCTGTTTATGCGTGGCTTAGCGTCTGCGTATCAAAGGAGCAGTCAATATTCAGACCACTAAGACCTGCATTCCTACGGGATCCAATCTCGCCTCTCGCTGCATAATTGACAAATAATAGAATCAAACGTCAACAAAAGGACCGCGGACGACTCGTCGCTTCTGCTATTCTATCGACGGTAAAAATTAAAAAAAAACCATTCGACCCCCGTAAATCAGAATTTGTTCTGGATTTCATAGACAGCGACGGATAGTCGTTTGTTTGCTTACTTCAATGGAATTCCAGGTATGAAAACGTAGTACAATACACATGTTCCAAATGCAGCACGAGATCAATACCGAAAACGTTTTGATGGGCGATTATCGAAAAAGCAGAACAATACAGCAAAATGCATTAATTCACGCTTCGGCATTGCAATCGTGTACAATGGAAAATTGAACAAAACCTAATCCGACCCTTCAAACGATGCGGCTTAGTCCGTTGAACGTGCACACATATTTTCAGGCGCATCTCCCAAATTGCATTGCGTTTGCGTGCGAGCGAAATTACTCGGATCTTTGTGTGCTACAAATTTTATGAATTTCTGATGAAAATGAGACGCGGAAATACGGAACGATGAATCAGTTTTGTTTAGCACTGTGCTCGAATGAAAAAATTAAAAAAAAAAAAGAGAAAAAGAAAATGGTAGTAGTTGATAGTTTAGTATTACCAAAAAATTGTTAAAACATTATTTGAAGTAATGTAAAACAGTCATTTTTAACCCTTTGCACTTGGCGCTATTGTCATTTTGAAACTAAATTTTTTCTTCCTTCTTAGAATATTTTCATTTTATTCATACGAAACTGATCCGACTTCCACATATAATATTTAAATGTTTAGTAATCTATTGAATACAAATTTTGTAGCGTAACAAATATTTTTGTAACATTTTTTGTAATTTCTTTGAAATAATGCCACAACAATTGCTAATGGCGCTTCACCACTCGAGTGCAAAGGGTTAATGCTCTGCAAACCTAGTGTTAAATGTTAAAGTATTGTCCTAGAATTTCTTATGCAAGCATTTTTAAGTGGCGTACGAGGGTTAACGAGGAAAGATCGAAGCGAGTATTCCTAATTGATTGGTATTTATAATGATATCGTCGATTGAGGCAGGGTAGGGAAATTTTCAGCAGAATTGACTAGACACGTATGTTATTCGCTTGGTCTGTTCTTGTTCTTCGAAGAAGCAGGTTAGGTGGGTTCGAAGGGTGACTATGGGATGGGGATTTGGAGTCCGGGTCAGCCGGCAGTAATACGTTAGTATGTTTCTCAGCCGCGGAAGGATCGTGGGATAGGAAGACACCGATCGGAAGACTCGTATTCGCTTTTTCCCGGCATCTCGATAATAAATTTTCAAGTCGTACGACGGCTTGTCGTGGAACTCTGGAACGACGTTATGGACGATGCTCGAGAACAAGAAGGGTGGTTACACACAGGCTACGCTCGCAACCCTCCGCACATACTAACGTGGATTTACCGAGCCCATCCTCCGCGTAACGACGAGTGACTGCGGACGAAGTCTATATGTGAGAGATCCGCCTGGCAGAAAGTTACAACTGGTCTCTCTCTGTCTCTCTCTCTCCATCCACGTTGCTGTATCAATATCTCGTTAGGAGCTACGATGGAAATAAAACCCGTGGAACGGCTGTCCTCGGGGCTGGCCGTGCAAGCGAAATTCTAATCTTACCCGCATACACCGATGTACAGCCTGCCCTTCCTATTCCCATTACCTGTTACTACGATAATCGTACCTCGGAAATAGAGCACTCAATTAGGTCGCCGAAGCAGGGCCAATCGATAGTCACGTACCGCAATTCCCAGGGAGATGCGAAATTAATTATTCCCTTTACGAAATCGACGAATAACCAGTGTCGCCGAACCAAGACACTTGCTCCCCCCCCCCACTCTAATTTCCCCTTCCAACGCGCTATTCCCCAAGTTTCCGACGCGTTCCGTCTCTGTGACGCTGCTCAGACCTTGAAGCAGAGTCGCCATACGCTGTAGTGGGGATAGTTCCGCGACGTTTATCATCCAGGCCTCGACGACATATATACTATAAAGTAACTAATGTAAAAATTGTTTTAAATAATAGTGTAGCAATTTTCAGTGGCGCCTTAGAGTCACCATTCGAGTGATACGTAACGGCGACGTATATAGAGAAATTACTGTACCCTTGACCCTTTGCACTCGAAGATATTTTAACTCCAAAACAAATATTTCCTTTCTACATATATTTGTTCATGCTATACATACGAAAATGGTGCAATTTACTCGTACAGTACTGAAATTCTTTTATTTCTCTTGTAACTCCAAAACTGTAAAGCGAAAAAGACACATTTGATAGTCGAAACAGGTTAACTCCAAGGTTCTTCTGCGACAGGATTCTCGCAAGTTTATCAAAATCACGGGAAAACGTATCGGCCACGTGACCGCGATGTTTCCGCCGGAGTTAATTTCCCGACATGCTGCTGAAACGTAACAATTTAGGAAAGAGGAAATGCTTGGGGCTCGTCCAAGACTCGAGGAACTCGGCGGATGTGCGCGAGAGAACATTGTCGAGCCCCCGCAGCCGTGGAGAATAAATTCTGACAGAACGTGCTCTAAAGAATCGAATCCCCGCAATGAATGGACGTACTATAGTGCGGGGCTATAGTCGAACGTTAGAGCGTAAACCTTTGAATGCCGGCGTGGCGACGCCGGCGTCTGGATCCATTTGGGCCGAGCTTTCCAAAAGCTTCGGCTAACTTCTTATCTTCCGGCGGCTAACTTGAGTTGTCAACTATTTGTGTTAGCTCTGCTAACCCCTTGACTTGTAATATCGAGCCGCGGACTTCGAACGGAACCGAATGAACACTATTATTATCGAAAACACTTCGGAAACGGACGCTTTAGACGATTACGCAGCTGTGATTCTGAAAAGTACTTCATTCGGCCACGTTGATCCTATTATGGCGAGTTAAGCAACTTTCAAACTGAATTTTATTTTCTAACATATTGTAAAATAGCCGGGCACCTAGTATTTAACCTGTAATATAAATATGCACGAGGTGCGTTGCATTTAGCAACACGTTTTAACAATGAAGATAAGCTGAGAAACAAAATGGTCGTAGCTAGACAGCGGATTTTATGCGTTTATGACAAAAATGTGTAATTTTAAGTAGCGAAAATATTGGAAGAACTTAAAAATACTGGTACATTATTTTCAATCTATTAACACTAAATCTACTACACTCGAAATGACCGGTTTTCTGTTTCACAATTATTAAAATTATAAATTACGTAGGGAAATACATAGGAAATTACTGAATTTATTTAAACACATACTATAATGAAAATCGCACAAAGTTTAACTAAATTCGATTCTCTCCCTTTCATAAGACGTTTCACTTTTATATGTTTTGTGCTTGGTAGGTTTAGCGTTAAACATATTAAGAAAGAAAATGAACTTCTATTTCACTCCAGTTTGTTGCAATTCAGGTAGAAAATTTTTATTTTGCAGGAAGATCCCCTCTCTAGTGATAACGAATGTGTTCTAATAACGTGTTCTGGTAATGTGTTCTGGTAACTCTGACGAACAAATATTAAAAAATTCTTGTGACGTACATATATTTATATTTACTTCAACATGAAATGTGATGCAATTCAGACGAATAAATGTAAGGACTTCCTGTAAACAAACCTGTGGGTATTTTTTGTTTCGCGTTTGGCACAGTGATATTTTTCACAGTATCCGCAGTGTGCTAATTAAATTAGGTTCAGACGGAAGCCGCAGTCCCGATCAAACGGCGAGGGCAGCATTATCGGAGCAGTGTATCGCCGGGGCAGTCTATCCGCGCCGGTGTTAAATGGCCTGTATGATTTTTAGTGGGTACTTACGGGGCACACATTGATTTCATTACCGGCGAGTGTCTCGTTTCACTGCTCATTAAGCCGGGAGATAGACCTTTCGAAAGCGTGGTGTCGCCGTAGCCGGGCGGATGTCTAACCGCGTTGAAACTTGATCGCGATTTACAATGCTCGGCCGCGGGGATAGCGTCTGGAAAATAATTCTCCGCCGCCGCCGGGGTTCAACCAAATGAAAATCTCCCGCGCGCCCCTGTTGCAGTTTCAATTTATACGCGTGCCTATACGTATTGCCGTGCGGCACTGGACCCATGTAAAAAATTACACTTGAAGTAATTATTACCGCGGCGGGCGTACGACGGCAGATAAGCATGCGAGAAACGCGGCTCAATTTATTCCGTGGAGCTGCGGACGGCCAAGCTCCTGTGAACACTGAGAAGCCTTTTTTGCCATTTTTGAGAAACTTACTTTGATTTTATGGAATTTTTGAGGTTTCAAGTTTGTCAGTGAAAGTGTTAAAATGTCCACTGTTTTAACACTTTATCGACCACTCGTTTTTGAGGCTGCCACTGACCAAGTACCGGCTTAGACGCGCGCGTATTTACTCCTAGTACCGGCTTAGTCCGCCGCGCATTTACCCCCAGTACCGGCTAAATTTTCGCTATTTATTGTGTTGTGCTTATTCCTTTTGTTTCAAAGGAGTGTAATTTTATTGATATTTATACTTTATTTTGCATTTATTTGATATAATAAAGGACCTTGGGAACTAACATTCATAAAATAAATAGCGTTAGCAATCGAAGAGCCGATAAATAGGCTAGCGGTCCATAAGCGTTGGCAATCGGAAAGCCTATTAATAGGCTAGCGGTCGATAAGCGTTAGAAACCGGAAAGCCTATTAATAGGCTTCCGGTCGATAAAGTGTTAAATTGTGCTTACCCATTTTTAGTATCCAGTGTATACGTAGTAAACTGAGGGCTGAAACAGGCATGAAAACTGAAAATCGGAGAATCCCAGCCATCAAGAAAGCGAAACCATTTCGGGATCTATGAAGACAGACAAGTTTCCCCAACACGATCGAGAACCTCGGTTTCCAGAGCCAACGAAGTAGCGAGTTCCACTGTCCGAGGCGAATCGTTCTCACTCGTTGGCTGTCTCGTTAACAGAGCCGTGGTCATTCTCTGCTAAACTGAACAATCGTGGAATACCGTCGACGGTTGTCCATACCGCAGCAACTGGTTATGGTACTAATATTTAACGCGCCGACTGTCGAGCAATTCGCTCCCAAAAATTCACAAAATCAAACCACTGCTGCTTTACCGAAAACTGTAAAAGAATACGTGTTTGCTGTTCAACGATCGGTACAGAACTAAAGGCAAAACAAATTCTTTGCAAATAATTGATTACTCACGAGCACCCCTAATATTTCGGCAAGTATCCGCTCAGTGACAAACCATTCCGTCGGACTGTTGGTCGCGAAGAGCAGGCAACTGGTGGTCGTTAGTACCGTGCGTTCCCCTTGTCTGCGATGTATGCACACGCACCGGGTGCACGGACGGCGGTGGGGGGAATGGTATGGGGTATAGTCGTCGAGGCCGATATAGTAGCCGGCCGAAAACACTACTTCTAGCGTCTAGCAGCTGGCATTCGGCCAGTCCCGTAGCCGACACCCGTTCCGAGGGCTCGCCGGTCTGCGGCCTGGTCCTCGTTGTTGTACGAGGATTACCGTACGCCGTGTAATTACGTCGGTTTTCCCCTTCGCCCTCCGCTTTATCCCCGTGTATTCCACTCTTTATCGCCGGCGAGCGAGAACGCGCCTACCACCCCCTCTAGTCGACGGCATTTGCATCCCGTTAAACGCCGTAAACTTGTCAAAGCGAGCAGTTATACGCCGGATCTCCAGCCCGCCTGGGCCCGAGCCACGTTTTGCGGTCGCAGCCCGCTGCCGCCTCCACGCTCAGACAGGATATCGGCTCCGCACCGCCAGCCTATCCGACGCCATTGTTTCTGACGATTAGACGGCGCCAGACCTCCTACTGCCACTATTAAAACCCTCGGCGCGATTAGGCGCGATGACGAGTTCTTGCCGAGCCATTTTTCTTTCCCCGGAGAAAAGGGATGATGACGTTACGGCCCGTGCTTCGTTAACCAGTTAACTGTGGAATTTCATTTTAAAAATCCCTCGCGGCACGGAATTAACCTCTTAAGCCCTGTACGCCACTATAGTGGCTTTCCGTGAAAAGCATCAGTTCGAACAGCACGAACCACTATAGTGGCATTTTTGCCTTCCGCGGCTAGACGCACCGTCCCTGGGAGGCAGAGTTGCGGACAAACGCGGAAACAATCTCGGTGGTTCGATTTGAACAAACGTGAACTGCATTTTGCACTCGGCACAAAACAGATTTCGATCGAATCCGTGTATATTTGTGTTACAAAATGTCAAACACAAAACCGTTGATCGACCACTTATCTCCCGCCATGTTAATATTTACTGGTAGTATGGTATTATGGAAATCGAAAATGCATTATTCCGCGAAATGCATTGCCGAGGTTGTTTTTCGACCTGAATGTATTTCTGAATTTGAATAACACATTCTCCGTCGATGCGAATGCAGTGTGTAATGAAAGTATTTCGAACAACACATAACTCAACGCGTGTACCGTGTTGGAATTTCATCGTGGATGTTAATGCAAATTTTAATAAATAAACGTAGAAAGACCTAAAATTATATGAAATTTTAAATAACGCGTTAATGTCGTATCGCTTCGTGCAGAGTTTTGTAGTGTGTTATTTTTGAAAAATTTTTATATACTGCACTGTCGCGTGCGATTGCATAAAACATTTTTTATGTATATCGTTTCGCCTCTTTTCAATAATAAAACCGCTTATCGTGAATTGTTTCTGTAGCGATACAATCAAATGTGGAACGTATGTGCATTTTATGCTGGTTCTAATTAAATAAACGTTATTATTGAATAGTCTCATTAACTTGTATAAAGAACGGTTGCCTTATCACTACGTGTTCGCTGTCGTCTGACCAGCGAATTTACGACTGTGCCGCGGATCGTTATGCAAATTAACATTTTTAAGGATTTACTGATAGTAAAAACACGAACTACATAAATGCTCACTAGCTCGATAAATGTTCCAGCGAGTTTGAAAACAATATTAACATTGCGTTACACTTTATTATACTGTTGAAAACATTGGATTATATCTGCAACCCTTTCCCTTCACTGATTTTTCAATGACCCTTTATACCCGCAAGTTTAAAAACATTTACTTTATATTACATTTTTGTTGTATTGACTATACCTCCAACCTGTGGCCTTCAAAGATGTTGCAATGACCCTTAACCTTTTGACGTACAAGAGACAAACAAGTTTCTTCTAAAAGAAGCTGCAGAATAAAACAACACTGACTGCGGACATTACTGCTAAGTAATTATTTAAACAAGTTCATTTCTCTCTCTAACATGTTGAAAATCAGTAGACTGCGGATGTTTTGAATTTTTGGTAAAAATGGACCAGTGAAAAACGAAATTGAAAATATATTGGAAAAATTTGAGAATATTGTAACATTATTTTTCGATTCCTCACAATTATTAAAAGAAGAAACACATCCTCATCTAACTCTCATTACTTGCAATCGATTAAAAATTTTTATTTTGCACAAAAATCAGCATTCCTAAAATTTTTTTAATTACACCGGCTCGTTTCTCTCATTAATGGATAAAGTGAGTAGAGCGAACGCAAAAGAATAAAAATATGTAAAGAATTTCATCTTTTATTATTTCCGACTCGTTAAAATACTACTAAAAAACGAAACAACTTTTTCTGTATCTTTACTACTGTTTTGTATTTCTTTTCTGTGGTTCCAGTATCTTGCAATTCACGCAGAAAATTTTTAATTTTTCATAAAAACTCGCTGTGCATTCGCGCTAAAAATTTCTTACAGTTCTGAGGTTTTTTGCGCGTGCGCGCAGGGGTTGATAGAACGTTGAACGCACCGAAGGTTAAATATGAAAATTAATGAAATGCAGATACGTGGGAGCTGTGTGCCGCAAAGATATACGGGCTCCGGGTAACCCACAGACGTGCGCACTTATTATTTTAGCCGCCATTTGAAAACGCGATGGATAAATGCAACCGTGCAACCGTCGAAGCAACGAGCCGACGAAAGCGCAACGTCATCAGGGAGTGGTTACTACGAAATCGAGCAACGCGAAATGTAACATCACGTTGCATTCGTTAGCATAAACGGGGCTGATCATTTTCCAGCGATATTAAATTAAATTGAACACTACAGCTGTATTTTGTTATTCAATTAATAGGTACATTATACCCGTCCGTTACCATAGTAATGCTGCCGAGCAAATCAAAAGTAAAACAAATCCTTGGGATTCAATCATTTACTTTAATCAATGCATTAATAGATATCCGGCAGATATTCACACACATTAGGTGGACTAATTAGTTCCGAGCTCTCGAAAATTAATCGGCTGCAACTGTACATTAGGTTCAAATCTTCCAAATTTTTCAAATTATTCGAGTCCATGGCTTGATGACTTTAAATTCGAATGCCACTTCGATCTTAACACACCCGTAAAAATTAAAAAAATTTTCATTACATTTGTGTAAAAATTTTGCACATTCTGTGCGAGTGTGCTCTCCGTATTTCTGTAACATTGCCGAAAAGCAACATAGCTAAGCTTCATAAAAATTATCCGAAAATAGAGACTCCACATTTTGAAATATTTCTTTTGTTTTTTAAATGTTGTTACAATAATTTTTCCAGGAGCTACGACCGCTCGAGCCGGTCCCATTATTTCGTATTTCAGCTTCGGCTCGTTACAGGGACAGTTTGTAAATTTTTCAGAGTGTGGGGGTGACCTTGGACGGCCAATAGAGTCCTGCAGAGACCATAAGTCTGACCCTCTCGTTACGGGAGCGAGATTGTCGGACATATCGCGGCCCAGTTGATCATTATAGGGATACGTGCTTTTTCATTTGTGTCGTAGCAAGACTTATAGCCCTATTAGTCGATAATGGTGAAAAATACGAGCACGAGGGGGGGAGGTAGCGGAGGGGTGGGTAGAGGAGACCGACCAACGATCTTAGCTTATAGTGATCATAAATGTTGGATAAAATGTCGCGCAACGCTAGGGGGGTAATGCCGGCAATGCGGCCAGGGTGAGCATAAATTCACGACAAGTGGCGTGAGTTATGAAAATTTCATGGTGCGACCCGGCTGCTTTATGCATTCATGGTGTGCTGTGCTGCGGTATTGTTAAAAATGATACTTTCCCCGTAGTTGCGTGCTCCTGATTAATCGGGGACTGTCGCGTGTCAACAAAATCATTCCGGCTTGTTCCTCTGTCATCTTTATTGAATCGCAACGCTTCTCGTTCTGCGAACAGCTTAACGTTCAACTTATGCTCTTTCCGCGTGACAATTTCACATAGTTTCCAGATTTTTAAGCCTAGTCGTGGCTGGAACGTACCCTTATTATTTCCGGACGATTCTAACAATTTTATTTCGACCTGATCTTGACTTACTTCATATTCTACTTTTAAAAAAGGAATATACTAATTTGCTTTTTTAATTTACCAATTTAATAGAGAGATCTATGCTGAGATTTTAGTTAAAGTTTCTGCAACACAAACAGCTCATACTGTTCGAGTGAACTTTCTTTCAGAGAATTCCTCAATAATCGGAAATTTAGCGATTAACACTAAGCGTATTGGTTAAATGACCGATTCTAGATTTTTCATTTGACAATTTTTGAAATTATAAAGATGCTTTCATGAGCAATCGTTCAATAAATATTTTTAGCAGAGCACTCATTGCAATAAGAACCGCGCAAAGTCTAAATAAATGAAATCTTGTCATTTTTATAAGGCAACATGTACCTGTTACATTTATATCTCGGTACGTTTAGTGTTAAATACTTTTTGGATCCATTGTATCTGCCTACAGTATTTTGAAACTGTGTTCTGATCGCGTTACACTCAAAAGTGGAAAGCTGTCGTCCGCTTTTGACATTGTTGTTTTGCCGCTTGAAAAGCGCCGAGGAGCGGTATAACATTACAATGTTTATAGCATTGAACGAATCAAAAAGGATCCCCATGCTCGCTCGAAACACCTATAATCCATCGTGCAAAAAAAAAAAGAAAAACAAGGAGGACGCGTAACGCGAAGCTAATTTCGAGCCGGCGGAGAAAATGGGAGGGAAAAATAGCGAGAGGGTGGAAAAGCTGGCTGGCGAATAATATTTTCAGGAGCCTGAGGTTGTTTCGCGCACTCCGGGGGCCGGTAAACGTTTCATAAAATCTTCCTAAAATCTAGCCGGCGTGATATTTGCCGGCGTGATTGCGTATCGTTTTAAAAACTGCGAACCTTTGATCGCCTGAAATTATTTTCTCCACGACGCCGCTTCGGAGGGTTGCGCGGGAGTCTGTCGGTAGGGGTTGTGAGGGGTGGGGAGGAGAGGGAGTGTGGTTGGAGGGGGTACGCGTGCTGCGGCGGCCCCGTGAAAATTGGATTTCCGGGTTCGACGCGACCGTTTCGTACAGTATGCGACAACGAAGCGGCTCGTGAAATGACGTTCAAGACGGGTCCCGGCGCGATTTAATGAATATTAAAAGCTCCCTCCCCGCCGCACAGCCCCTCGCCCCCTGTCTACACCCGGTTTCCACCCTCCCGCGCCGCGACCCGTTTCCCCGCGTATCGAGTTAGAATCCGTAGTCGCAGTCATAGATAGCAAATTGGGAAAGTTGCCCGGGCGGAGTGTCGGCCGCTGCCACGACGCGTTTGCGTCTTGTTGTATTATCTTAGAAAGTTCCTGACATCTTATAAGTTCCGAACTTTTGTTATATACGTATTCAAAGTTGCGTCCCGGGGTTGCCGCGTGACGTTATTATTGAATATGAAAGGAGTTACTCGCCACCCACCCCCTCGCTACAGCCACGACGGAACGCCCTTTATCGACGGGCAAAAAAAGAACCAACCCCCCTTTCGAATTGTTTAGCTAATGTTTATACATTTAATTTTTTTCAATTTCTATTTTATTAAAGTGTTAAAATTCGGAGAAATGAAAAACTCCTCTCGTTGCCCGAAGCGGGACCGAAAATGCTTGCGAAAATCAAGGTCGTGCAACGGCAGAGGTAACCAATCCCGCGAACCGTGTCCCCATACCTATTTCCCCTACGTAACCCGATCACAATCCCCACCACGAGTCTCGGAACTTCGAAGAACTCGTGGTGGGAATCGGTGATGCGCAACCAACGGGGATTCCGTGCAATAAACGGGGTTGCAATGAGCGAGGTGCTACCGTGGTCGTCGACCGCGAGTAATGTTTTTCGAGCGAGGCGAAAACGCATTGATATAGAAAAATTGGTCGACCGGACGGAACGGACGGAACGGGGCCGACGGCGGGCGGCGACGTGCTAAAAATGAAAGCCAAGACAGCCGAGTGTCTCGCGTATCGCCTAAGAAATATGATTCTGATTGTGTCTGACGCAATAACATCCCTTAGACAGCTCGTGCATGGCACGGAGTCAGGCTAGTCACTTGTTATGCATGATATATTGCGGCGTGCTTTCTACGTGTCTTCGTTATAACGCTGTTCATATCTCATCACACCGTGATAGCTCGCTCTATTACGCGAATTTTCAAAATAACCTGCCAATTATGCGTGTGGGGCTACAACAGGCATGGTTTTGTAACGCTACCACGTTCCAGATTGGAACACACTCGACGATCCCATCCTCGTCTCTACACCCCCATCCAACCCCCTCCCCTCCTCCGCCGCTACAGTGCTCGCTTCTGGAACAAAGAGGGCGAAACCTAATTAACGGTGAATAAATAATCAGAATTACTTCTGGGCTAGTTTCTCGATTGAATCCGGCCGCGTCAAATGGCGAGGAGATAATCACATATTTTCGTGTTGATTCACCGCGGTAAGGGCTTTTATGCAATTTCATATTCACGTGTAGCTGAATCGAACGCGGTAACAACGTACTCGTAATTACACACCAGCGGTCAATTTTTCAACCGTGTTTACCTCATTACCGTTACGTTACAACGGAAGCGAAATATATTGTCGGAATAATAACTTTCACTTGCACTATTTTTATTCAACGGGGCGATCATCCACAGCGATGAATGTTTCTGAATAAAATAATTATAAGGAACGCTGTAAACTGCGCCACTGAACATGCAACAATACTTTCTTTCAAAAATCACTTTTCTCTAAGAATGTACGCATTAGGTGTTCCAAATGAAAGTACCTTTAAATTAACAAATTGTGAGATATTCTCTGAAATATATCAATTTAAACACACGAATGCGTTTTCATTAAAGTCAAATAGTTTCTGTGAAAAAACCTTCGTTTAATGTATTTACCCTTAGCACTCGATTAAAAATTACTGTATCATTGTTCAAAATATTTTTTACATTATTAAATTTGTCTGTATTTAAATTGCACCGTTTTCGTGTGTATAACACGAAAAAGAATATATAGAAGGGAAATATTCTAGGTCGGAAGAAACGTTTCGTTTTCGAGTTAAAATAGCTGCGAGTGCAAAGGGTTAATAATAACTTTCTTTAAGGACCAGTAAGAACAGAAGTGTAGGGAGGTTTAACGCGTTAAAAAAAGTTTATGTGTCAGGTGCTCGGACCCCCCTTGTATTTCCATTTTACTTGGCCGTGTAAAAGTTTTGAAGTTCTCTGGTCGCGCAGTTGCTAATAGAAATCCTGGATGCAGGGGATTTTTCGCAACAACGTGTTTATCTCGCGAAAGTCTCCGAGAGTGACCCGAATGGCTAGATCCTCCGGTATCTAAATCACCATCGGAAACGTTGACCTACATATTACACGTCGGCCGTGTACAAGGGGTTACGAGATGGGGTGTGCAGAGGGGGGTGGGGGTGGGACGGGATTTTTACGGTGGTAATAAAGTCGTCGTCTACGGCCGTGATAGCGGGGGTATTTCATATAACCGCTTATTGGTACTCGTACGGGCGTATTTCAGCGCCTAACACTTCGTAAAGACGTTTCATGCTCGGAACTACGTTCGGTTAGAGTTGCATCGTTATCGAACTTCTCTGCATAGAACAGATAAGCTCGTTACTGATAACGTTATGAAAGTCAATGAATTGACGAAGGGCTGCCAGGGGTGATTTTTTTCTCCCTCTGTCGAATATGTATAGAGGCCGGCGGGGGGTGAACTTCGTGGAAAGTGCAATATAAAGTTGCAAATTTATCGCTTTTTGCTGCTCCACCGCCCCCTACCGGTGGCTCAGCGGCAAATTTTCTTTATACACGCAGTATTAAAAGGGACGGCGTGAAATATTTCACGACATCGTTAACTGGTATGCAATCACCGTATACGACGAGCTCGTTACACCGGTGTGGCCCACCCGGTCCGCGCAAGGAGAATTTTTACTTTAAATCGACGCTCTTGATACTAAAGGCTTCCCTGGTAATCATCACGCCGAAAGCAGAATATTGATCGCTTCACATTGTGCCGTCGTATTTTTATTAGAACTAACACGCTCGCCCATAGGACACGCCGGATTTTAACACCGTAGAGAAAACCGACTGACACGCGACACATTTTTACCTCAATTTTGGACCCTTTTAGCCACAGAAGAAAACTAAGCGTCAGAAAATGCATTAACTTTTTTTTATGTTGTTCCACTCCTTTTTAGTACCATCCTTTTCGAGGGGATGTATTTTTCCACTGCGTCACCAACGGAAAATTCAACTCGTGTGACCCTCTTGTGAACATCTTTTTACATCAATTTTTATTTGAAAAATATGAATTTCAACTGTTATATCTTCGTAAAAAAAAAACGTACAACAATCCACCTGAGCTTATTGCGAAGCGTGGATTCTCAATCTTTACGATAACTAATTTGTTACAGTAATTAATTCTTTAAAAGCATTTTGATTATATTTCTTTTCGAAAATTCACGCGTTTTTACACGTACTTAAAAAATTTTTTCCTTAAGCGAGACCTTCACGGGTGTGAAGATTGAAGCCTCCCCTTTGCAACGACCTCTTGAAACTTGATGTACGATTTTTTTTCGCCGTTTTATCGCATTTTGAATGAAAAGTGTGCCAACATTAGAATAACCTGAGGCCACGATGATATTGCAGAGCGTGTGTTGGTGTGCTAAAACGTTTATAGAATAAATGAACTCAGGATTGTGAAAGTTAAAGCTTCACGCTTTAAAATTTGCTCAGCTATACTGTTGTACAATTTTTTTTTACAAAGTTATAGTAGTTTGGAAGTGACCCTTCAACACGTTTTACATGCTAATGTGATTTATGTTGTTCAAAGGTGATACGAAGGTCGTTATATTGTAGTGTGTTGGATTCGTGTTGTTCTTGATTACTACGCAATGGTAATAAAAATATTTAGTTCTATTTGAAGAAATAATGGATGACCTTGAAATTTCGAAAACCGTGACCTTGGAAAAAATTGTTTGTGTTCCACAGTGTTTGGCCTCTGAAAATTAATCATTTTCTTTCTGTAATATGTTTTATTATTACTAATAACGAGTGAGATATTTAGGGTAATCTAGTTAGGTGGAGCAGTTTGTATGCGGAAAGTAGAAACAGACAGCAATGGTCAGACACAGTTCGATAGCGCGCGAATATGATTGACTATACTCCTAGCAAAATGTATTCGCTCAAGCAAATCAAGTATTTATCACTATAATTATTCACATATTTCGATTTAAAATATTTTTTATTAACAGTAATAGCAAACGCAACAATAAAACTCCAAATATTTAAAGGAAATACTAATACAAAAATTAATATATTTGTTTTTGTATAATTTAATGTTCCAAATTAAAACGTTTGGCACTCATTTCAGAAGGTATAAAGGCGACTTTGATTTTTCAACAAAGAAAAATTCTTATTAAATTCATAATAGTGCGTTCAGTAGTTGATTGAAATCTAATTAACTTTCGTTTGAAATATTCTCTTTGTCCGACTATGAAAAGTGTCTGAACAATTTTGTGGATTAATTTTTAGACTATCCTGTGTGTATCGGTGAATAATTATAAATATTGAAATTTTGTTATTTAGTGATGTGTAGGCAGGAGTTAAACAGAAAATTGTTCGTCTCTTTAATTATTCTGACAAAACGAAAGTAATGGATATTCTCAAATTCGTCTAACGCTTTTGCTGTTCCAAATTTTGTTACAAATGCATAAAATCCGCAACAATCAACATACGAAAAATCGAGTACTTTTACCGTTCTAAAATCCTGCGTTGCATTCTGGACGTTCTCAGATTCGTACAGACACGTCTCGAATTCTGCTTCGACGCTAAACATGTTTGTCTCACTCGAGGAAAGTAAACAATCTTGGTCGCGCTCGATTCTTCCGAAAGCAGCAAAAAGTAATCAGCGCGTTGTTCCTGAGTTTTATCTATTACAATATTTTCACTTAAACCGAAGTTACAAAGTTTCGAGGCTCGTAAAAGCACCGTGGGCCGGGAGTTTCTTCCGGAATAAAGATTTTAAGATTCCTGGGTAAAACACCGGGATAAAAATGGCGGACGGTGATGAACAGTCGGTCGCTGGGCGCGAATGTGGAACTCGCTCTCTCGCTATCTCCCTTTCCTCTCTCTCTCTCTCTCTCTCTCGCTCTCTCTCTCTCTCGCTCTCTCTCCTTTTTTAATTATAGCGATAAGCTACGGCCGCGGACAAAAGTCCTGAAAGAAATTCATCGTACACAATACAATTTTCATCAAGCTAGAATGTTTATTGTTTGCCGTAGGAGAAGCCGCGTTTCCCCCCACCCCAACCGCCTCCCCCGCCCTCCCCGACGTTTAATCAGAATATTTCGAGTCCGCGGCGGTGGTTCATGGCAACTGTAAAACTCTCGAGACGGATAGTACACACTTGATACATTCTTTGCCGAAGTTAGGGTAAACATAAACTTGAAACTCCCCGGTAGAAATAGAGAGAGAGAGAGCGAGAGAGAGAGAGAGAAAGAGAGAAAAGACACGGAGCAAGGACCGACGGAATCGTCCGGGATCTAATGAGCATTCCATTGCGTCCCCTAATTTTATATAAACGGCACGGTGAACAAAAATATTTCGGCCCACGTTATTTCCCCAACGACCCGGCGCTCGCATTCTTACCGGAATATATGAAACAATTGCTGGCCTTCCGAACGTTTACGTGTTCATTGTCCTTAACCCCTTCGTTATGGGAAAGCACGCTTTCACCCTTGCCATTTGTACTGGGCGAACCTCGCTAATTGACCGATCAACTTCGAAATATAAACGAAATCGATGGTACATTCATTTTTACCAGTTCAATTTTCGCCGTTTAATGGTATTAACCGATATTATTAAACTGCGGTTCTTCAAGCTAAATAAAAATTTCCAAATGCGGACTACAGAAACCTTCTTCTTCATTAATTCTAACAGATCAAAAATAATATATCGACATCCTTAAATTCCCTTAATCACTCCACTATTTCAAATTTGACTTACTCAATTTTGCCAAAAAATTAATAAGGAAAACTTAAAATGGTCTTGGCAGAGAAATGTAAGAAAATTCGAAAACGGTTAATCAATTTGATCTTATTTACGGTCTTATTTGATAGGGTTCCACCTTGGGAAGGCGGCCCATTAATATTTTCCGTAAAAATTCCGAAAAAATCCTGCCAGCTTTAAATAATTGACCAGCCGGGGCAGACATCGTCGCGCGATCGATGACCGCAATGATCGATCCTCGCAATTCGGGGGACGCCGGGCATCGGAATGAATAATTGAATGTTTCGGAATCGTCCGAATCTATTTGGGGTCTAATCCGATCGACTTATCGAAAACCATACGGGCCGAGTCGATCGAGCCGGAACAGCGGCGCAGGATCAGCGTCGATTACAGAGCGCAGGAATTCGACGGCCCGGTTTCGGCGCCGGTTTCGTAACCGGTATCGGACAGGTTCCGAGCGATTTGTGTTGTCTGGCTGACTCGACCCGGGGGATCGGAGTTCGGCCTCGCTTGAAATTCGACGGCCATCTTTGCCGAAATCGTATCGGGACGTGGCGAATCGGAGTTAATCCCGGTGAGTTAAGGCACTCGGAGTAATGCTCGCCGTGTGTTCGGTTAAGTAGAAACAGATTAAGACTGGTGTACGAGATAAAGACGTGCTCTCTCGCCTCGCTGTGCCTCGCTCTGCCTCGCTGTGCCTCGCTCTGCCTCGCTGTGCCTCGCCTCGCAGTAACGCGTGTTTTCTAAGCTGCTGCGGACGGGTTGCGGTTAATTACTGCAAGCCGAACGGTGCGAAACAAAAGAATTCGAATCTGCCAACGTCTTCCCCGGGACTAATTGTTCCATCGACTCTTTATGCTCCTGTGCGTTTACTATGCCTATGGACCTCGGAGCTGCCGACTTTTAACCCCTTACACTACTATCTATTTTGTGATTATAATGATTAGAAGTTCTTCATCGTTCAGAATTTCATAGAAAAAAGAGATAGTTTATATTTATTGTATGTCTATGTTTTCTCCAAAGGATATATATCAACTATAAAAAAATAGAATTTTATTTCGGTTTATGGGAAATTAATAACGTTCACATTTATTAGACTCCATTCAGAATCTTCATCACGAGTCTGGCTCGTTATTGTAGGGCAAGGTGTTAACCCGAGACAACTACGTTTCTAATGCAAAAATCAAATGTTTGAGTTTTATGATAGCGAAAGTATCATTATGTTTCAATGTATGGAATATTCAATGTCGTATCGAGAAAGAAAAAATGAATTCGTGAAGGTACTTTTGCGAGAAATTATTAAACAAATTGATTCACTACAGGGTGTACAATTGAACAATTTTTATAGACTTCATCAAGGATGGATACTGCGAAAGGAGCGACTGGTTTAAACCGGTATCTTGTATGAACAGAGGAGCAATTCGCCACAATTTGCTGATAGCGCGGATAACCGGATTGTTGCCTGGACACTTAGTCACCTAAGTCGCGTATCATTTTCGCGGATTCGCGGAACGACGACGCGCAAAACGACCGGGGCTTCAGCCGCGGTTCGTTAAGTCGTAAAGATCCGGGCTGCAGGCGTGCATACGGCGAAACGGGCGTGGATATTAATCGGCCATTAACGTTCTTGTACGCGTATCTGATTGCGCGTGCATGACGTAACGTGGAAACGGTAATGCCTGCAGGATGTACACGTCGAGAGGTTTGCACCTTTGCCGTTTCACCAAACCGTGCTCTGTTGCTGCTGCTGCTGCTGCTGCTGCTGCTGCTGGCCGGTGAACCCGGTGGCGTCATTCTAATGCGTCATGCCTTGTGCACGTGTAGCGAGCAGACTTCGTGCGTAACGAGACAGCCCCCCCATCCCCCCTTTCTGTCTTTCTCTCTCTCTACACGCGTTCATCGTGATAATCCAACTTCGAGCCACTGAGAAATTATTCGATAAAGTCACGTTCCAAGCCCCCGAAATCCGGACAGCAAACCGGAAAGAATGCGAGAACGAGCTATCGACGCCGTTGATTGCGACGGTGCTCTGTATACTAAAGCTTCCGCGATACCTCTGCTAGTGCCCCGACACGATATTGCCGTGTCAGTAACGAGAAAATTGTTTTGAATGATAGTATAGTTGTTTTCAGGCAGGGTACAGAATGTTTTTTGCAAATTTTTCTGGTAGACGAAACGAGCCGATCCGAGCATCGAACGTTGCTCGGTCATTAGCCAGCAATTACTTAATTAGCGCGAGGCGGGACGCGTCAAAGCGCGCGGCTTACAATACAAATCGCCGGCCACATATCTCCGCGTGCGCGGATCCTGCATAATGCACGCACCTCGGTAATGTGTACAGGTTAATTGCATCACCGTGCGGGTAATAAACGGTTCGCGGTTTCACTCTTTTTCCAAAACCATGTCGTTACGCGTTCAACCGGCGGAAATAGAAACCTTGTGCGTGCTGCGGATAATTGCACGAGTTCTTATGGAATTAATAATAGCAACAATTGTTAACTGAAACTTTGTTTTTACGTTTCCCAATTTTTTAAATTCACAACAGCGACACATTGATGGTTGGATTAATTTTATTCAGTCGGTTTTAACGTCTCGATTCTCTGATTTCTGATTTTCTGAATTAACAAACGGTGCGATATATTGTTGATTCAATTAATTTTATTAAGTCGGTTTTACTCGATGGTTTTTTAATTGGTTCTCGATTAAAACGAAGGAGAAAGGATTGTTTGCGTGGTTCCTAAGCGCTCCGCGTTCAGAATTTGTTGACAACGTATACGAGACGGAGTTCCAGCGAGAAATTACTATACATTTGTCGCGGATTCGCAAAAAGAGACCCGCGCGCGAGAAAGAAACGGAGAAGGGAAGCGCGACGGAATGTGCTCGCTCCCACTCGAAAAGTTGACAATTTTAGATCCCAAAGTTCGAGAGTAAATCTTAACTTCAAGGGGCTAAAAGTGGAATCAAAGTTTTAAGTTTTGCCCACGAGTTTTATATTCCTAACGCGCTGCGCCCGCAAAAAAAAGCCGGAGAGAAACACGCCAGCGCAGTTTTCACTTCGAATTTCTCGACGGTCGCCGCCATTCATTACCCTCTCCCTCTCTCCTCTTTCCCTTGGCATGAATCAACACGCTACTCGACAAACAAAATAAACCAGCAAACACGTTTTTAGATGTCTAATGCTATAGTAATCTCGACTTGAAGAGTCCTTGGCATTTTCGTGTTAAGGGCGCCGTCAAATAACCCTACATAATTATTCAAGTGCGTTTTTTTATTCTTCGATTATGTGGAAACCTTCAAACAACCATCAGAAAAATTTTAATTCACATTAAAAAAAACAATAAAAGAAATATTTTAATAATTTACTTCTATCATCTGTTGGCAGTTGAAAGGTTAGTTTTGAAGAATTTGTTACAACAAAAATAAATGTACTAGAGAAAATGAATGTTTCGCAATCTATGCTAATATGATCGAATATTGTAAACAAAATTTTTACCGAGCTATTGTTTTTGAATTCAAGGTTATACGAAGGTCATAGCACACCACAATGATAGTGTCATTTGCAAAAATCGAAATGTCCTTAATTTTTTACCGGGAAAGCAAATTTTTGAAAATGTTATCATTGCTATTTGTAATTAACTCTCGTTTTAGGCATTTTTTGTGAGATTATTAGATGTGCTAAAAAGGCAACTCGTTTGGAAACTTTGATCAGTTTTTTATAAATAATGTAGTGCACCAGTTTCGAATCGAACGCAGTTGCAAACTGCAATCTCAATTTCCCGAGGCGGAGAAACGGAAAAACAGTAACGTTAGTTAACTGTAATCGGCAGATAAGCAAGGCAAAATTTTTCCCCTGAATCTAGATACCGTGTAAAACGAGTTGAACGGTGCAAAGTTCCACGATTCTTCGAAAACAATCGTGGAAAATTCACTCCGCCGTGAAATTAAACTTTTACAATTTATTAAATCCACCGGGCTCGTGACATTTTAGCAAAATAGTTCGTAAACAGAAATTTGCTTTGCAGAATTTCAGTCGATGGTGCCGGTGACGCTAAACAGAGTGAAAAATTGGTAACTATTTGGAAATTCAACTACGTGTGCACCGCGGTCGCACTTGATAATTTATAGCCTGCAGAAAAATCCGGGTCACCAGTTTGATTTAGGTTCGAGTTGAAAATTGTTGGAGAAGTGGCTGTTTAATACACTGACTGTCGTTTGTTTGATAAAAATTTAATAATTCACCTGATTGTTCAATTACGTTATTTTACGTTAATTTACGTCATTTCCTTTTTCTATTCTGAATTTTTATTAATTAGCATAATTGCATATTCGTTGGTTACTTGGTCTTTATTATTGGAGTCGCCTAAACTCCAATGTTTAAGTTGTTGACTTTGTTTGTTCACTTATTTGTTTAACAAAAATTAAATGGTCTCTGGCATGGTAGAAGAAAGAGTTAACAAATAATTTTAAATGTGTTTAAAATTTGGTAGGAGCTGTAGTGAGTTTACTAAACAAATTTTGAATATTTGAAAGAGAGATGCAAATATTTCACGTATTTTATTGAGATTTATTCGTTAATTACTTAAAAGTAATGATACGGAGACTCTGCATACACGTCTCTATGCTGATTTACAGAACAATATAAACAATCTGAAAACAGGATCATATGAAAACATTTGACCAGTTACCGTAGCTGTATTAAAACGGATCAAATTCATTATGATAATAATTACAATAAATTTAATGCATTTAATGAATTTTGATACAGACTCTCCGGTTGCATAGTAAATTCGCGATTTCATGTTTCTGATTCGTGTTTCCATGCGAGTAAATTTAATTATTTTTCAATACTATCAATCATCCCTGCATTGATGTCAAATCCACCCTTCTGCGAAACGTGCCATTATTTCAACAAAATAATTTGGAATAACATTCGTGGAACGAATTTCTCACTATTTTAGCAAAATAATTCAAGCGTTTTAAAATTAAGCTTTTCACACATCGAAAAGAAGATAGTAGTTTTTGAGGAAAAAAATGGCCAAAAATTACTTTTTTTGACGCTTTTACTGAAATCTTTTCAGAAATCAATCTTCTTAGAACTGCGTTAACAGCTCCGCATAATAGAAATATTTTTCAGTAAAAAAATTACGAGATGCTCAGGAAAAATCATCATTTTAAACACAATAATATTTATCGAATAAAGTTTTACAGTTTCCGAGGAAAAAATTCGCAAAGATCACTTTCTTTCGGAGCCCTCCCCTTTATCGAGAATGACCCCTTAATTCGCAAAACGGGGGAAGGGATCCGGTGTAATTAAACTTTCGATACACGAATCGCGATGGTTTGGCGAATTTTGTTGCGTCGATTGTAAGGCATTTTTCCGGGCCAGTTAATCCGGCGAGGTACGCGTGGTACAGTATAAGTGACCGGACGATCAATGTTTAAAGGCCCGATAGCAGCGTGAAATTCAACGTCGAATTACGGGCTGCGCGCTTTTCAGAGAAAGCGAGAGAGAAATGGAGGACAGATAGAGAGAGAGAGAGAGAGAAAGGGGGAGAGAGAGAGAGAGAGAGAGAGAGAGAGAGAGAGAGAGAGAGAGAGTTCGGCTTCGGTTATACACCCAGGCGTTTCGCCGATCTATGAATTCTGCATGGGGATTCCGTGCATTAACGAAATGTAATGACCCGCTAGAACCCGGCCTCTTGCATTCACTTTACCGGGCAACGGACTGTAACGTTGGCGTAATAGACTCGATGTAATTCGTCGAATAATATCGACAAAATTACGGGCGCGTTCTGCCGGCCGATCATGTTAAAGCAACCATGTAAACGGCTGACCGATGTCCCATCGTGGGTCTGGTCGAAAGAGTCAATTAAGATACCGGGTATTTCGAACAAATTACCGTAGTATTTTGCGACTTGAATTAGCACCTTCGACTGGAAACAAAATTGCGCCGCGCTGTACATCGTTTCCTCGAATTATGAATTTCCCAGTGAGTCAGTGCGTTGTAATGCCTCGATACATGTGGAAACTTCAGGACCGAAGTGTCATTTATATTGTGTACAAACACTGTTCAATATTGTGGCAAAACTTTTTTTATTTTATTTTATTTTTTTAATTGTTACCAACATATTCGTGACATTTTCCTGATTGAAATGACACCGAACACGACACAATTCGGATGATATTTATTCGTTTTACTTTCAACACGGTATGACGTCTATCATCGGTTCGGATAATCGAGGTTAGACTAAATTGTGAATTAAACGGTAAAATATGGTTGGAATGATGCCGTGTCTGGACTCATTTTAATCGGAAAAGTGTCACGAATGTTATACACAATGTTACACGATGCTTGAAATTTATTCGCGTTCAACAAAATTTTTAATCAAATGCGAAGACTAGTTGTCGTTGCAATCGAGGAGAAAGGAAAATTAAAAAGCCGAATTAATAACCCTGTAATGCGAATATCCGTGTAATTCAAATACCGCGTTATTCAAGGTTTCGCAGTAATAATTAACCGAACAATACTGCACATGAACGCGTTGAAATTTGAGTATTTAGATCCCCGTGTCGAGTTTGCCCAAATAAATAATTAGAGCTTAAACGTGTCAGATTTCAAATTGCATTGCGTTTTGGGAGGCTGTTGTTGAGCGGCGCGGACGCGCTCAGTTTTGGGTTTCGGTTTGACATGAAAAATTCGAACGGCGGATTTAAATGATCCGGCAACCACGGCAAATAAAGCGTTAGGCCAGATTCGCTGTGCAACTTTATTTGACCCACTGTCTCGCCGATGCGCGCGGCGTTCAAGGTAACGCTTGCAAATTGGATCCCCGCGCTATTTGCATTGCACGTACACCGATAGTACGTTGCTCGCCGGCCCGAAGGAAACGCATTCTCTGGGAAATAAACGTCCGATGCGTTAATGTATTCCGTAGGTGTGGCTCGTTACAGTATTTCCTAACGTTACAGCGTTTCGTTAAAAAAAAAAAAAGAGAAAAAGAACGATCTCCGGTTTCGAGGGTGTTTCACCTTGATCAAAGAACTTTCCTGCTTTCTTAGATACACACGCATACACGCATATACGTCGACGAGACGGCGTTGTGTGGAACAAAATACGGCTGTTTCAGAATTTTTCTTGTGCTCGGCGTCGTATTTTATCGGGGAATTGTTATTACCAGGCTGTGCATCTTTATGCAAAAATAAGAGTGCCTCGGTTGCAAGAAGCTGGGGTTAAACAGAATGTATCTGCCCTTAAAAATTGTAATGCGTTGAGAATATCAGCTAGTACCGTGCATTTCTTCAAGTTCTATTTTCATGCTTGAAGCTGTGATAAGTAAATCAAAAGGACACCAATTTTGGCAGCAGGAACGTTCGTTAATCATCAGAACGATATCCATTTTTAATATGCACGCGACGATGAGTGTGAATAATTTTTCGATTCGTCTGAATAATATGACTTTCCCTCGATAAGATCTTTAAAACGTCTAGATAAAAATTAAAGGAGGAGATAATACTCTTTTATTATGAACTGATTGGCAGAATGCTGAAAACAGTGAAAAAGTAGAAATTTATGAACATTCACGATTTATTGGAAAATTACTGAATGATTTATTCAAATTTTATAAATATTATGTTGAAAGAGGCAGTATTAATATTTCAATATTATTGGACTTACTTATTTTCAAGCTATTTTCAAGTGAATCACAATTTCATCTCCAAACACGAATTTTATCAATAAAACATATAAATGATTCAGGTAAAGATTAAAGAAGGAATTCTTTTTTTTTTTGGTGAAAAATATTGATTTCTCTGTTTTTTTTTTATGGAATTGAGCGAGGGACAATTTAGACAAGCTAGCGTCCTGTCTCGAGGATTTCGTTTTAAACGCGGTGACAAATACGTGTATTAAACTCGGCGATAAACATAATTACGGGCACCGTTTCGAGGGGGAATCCTTCGCGCGTGGGTCAGGACACTCGCACAGCAAGAAATTGATACCCGCGGAATTGGGGGCGAAGAAAAATAGTCGCGAAATTAGTCCGCCGCGTATACGCCGTGCTAAATATTTTATCGTGCTAGCAATTTACCCCGGCGAAATCTCCGCGTTCGTTCTCCCCTCCACTCGCGTTACAGAAATTCTCATTTGCGAAAAATGTTTCGGAAAACTGTTTCAAATCTGGCGCTCCAGGAATTTCGAGCTTGGCGAGCGAATTTGTTGAAATGGACCACCGAGAGAAATGGTATTTTGCAAGAAACCGTGTGTAAAATCAGTAAATAACTCGTGTCCGTTTTAATTCGGGTTTCGGTAACCTGGAGCATTCTGATTTTTTTTTTTGAAACTTCGCAGGCTTGTAGCGTAACTCGAGAGGGAGCATCGGGAGATTTTCTTTTTCACTCATTTTCGGTTCTTCGGGGTGAAAACATCCCCCAAATGGAAACAAGTGTTACGCTTTTTCTATCTGTGTATCATCGAACATGTAGTAAATGGAAAAAAGAATTTCAATTAACAGTTAATGGATTTTTATGCTTTGTAAGGCGATCCTATCAATCCTGCTGCGTACTTAGGGTCTTTTTTACCCATTCACATGCGTATTTTTATCACTATGCTGATTATATTAAATAAGTAAATAAATAAAATATTTGTACTTCACATTTTTGGTATACATGCATAAAATCTGAAGTCTAATGATAGTAATAGTTTTTGACCTAGTCAAATACATATATTCTTAATAATGATTTCATTTTACCGTTCTTTTTATATTTGATTTTTAATGACTCCCCTATGAATGTTACATAAACATAGCTCTAACTCGGCTCTAGATAACAGGTGGAGATCGGATTATTCCTAAATGCGTATATTCGAACGTATGCTACATATAACTTCAAGGGGGTTGTACAGCCAATTACGCTCGTTGTAGCAAACAATCCCATAATCGGAACGTAAAATGAACGTCGTACAACAACCTAACTTAACCGGGCTTAACACTGGAAGTGCCAAGCAACCAACGTGACAACCCTGTAATTTATAAATTACAAGACTGCGTTTACCGAGATTCGAGTCAGTGATAATAAAAATTTATTCAACGATATCCGGCAGTGTTATATTACCAATAGTTATAAAATCGAAAATTAAGATTAGATTGTTCTGTCTCATCTGGCAGTTTCGAAGATGAGACTACTACAAGTCAGTATAAGTAGATCAACACTGCCATGAATCAGACAGTATACTTACGGTTGGAAGTCTATATGTTCACTGATCCATTAAACTGCAGATCTTCATGCGAAATAAAAATTGTTTTTATCAATTGCAAGTCAAGAGGAACCAGATAAACTTCAGTCTTTAATAATTTTCTGGAGTTCAAAAATACATATTGATTTTTAAAATCTTTTCACTGTTGCAAACTTCGCTTTTCATTTTCTCTGAAAAAATGCACAAAATCTGCAATAGCTCAACTGTCAAAGTCTTACTAAGATGATTAGAACCAGATTCCAGAAGTTGCTCCCAGAGATTTCCGAAACTGTTCAATAACCCTAATTAGCAGACATGAAACAAGTGACTTTTCTGGCCCAGGTCCATCACGCCTAAGGGTTAAGAACGTCAGCCCGGAGCCAAACAGCCGAAGCCGTCAATCTCCCATCAAACCGGAGTCTACAGGGATCCTCAAACATGTATTGTATGCCATAGACGAGGTTCCTAAGCCAAACCCGACTCATCGGTGACACTCCATATGGTGCTCCTCATTAGGTCTAATCCATTGATAACCCCGATCTAATCGCATCCCGGATCAAAGAGGAGCTAGACGACCTACCCCAACAAAACCGGGACTAACCGAGATATAATCTAAATCTGGCCCGGTTTGTTTACACTATCAAATAGGTTGTAACGTCGCTTCAAAGGGGGACGCGAACTGATCCAACATAAATAGGAGTCCGGTGCCGTGGAGGAGGAGGAGGAGGGAGGGGGTTGTTCTAGGCATCATCAGAGAGAAGGGAACCAACCCGGTTGGCGGATTGGCGAGGGGTCGATCGACTTGTTTTTATTTACATTCGCCGCACCTTAAATATAATCCCGCGGCAGCCAGAAGCTTGAAAAACACCGGAAGGTAACCGTTTGCGCGCGGTGCCGAGCTGAACTTTGAACTGAACCAGCAAATGCTGAACCCGAACGGAGACCCGGAGATTCAACGACTTCGTCGGCGAGGCAAAAAGCCGCGAGTACTTCGGCGGGAGCGTTACGCCCGTTGGCCTCGCAGCGTCTTCTTTTGCCAGGGCCGTGCTAAACCTCTTCGTCTATGAACGACAACAACAACAACAACAACAACAACAACAACCAGAAGGAAAACAACGAATCAGAGACGCGTCGCCGGCGACGGCGACGAGAGTCCGCGACGCGCGGGATCAAACGAAAGAACTGAGCCGCGCTCGTGGAGGATTCAATTGTTTGTTTCGTTCGTTTAATATTATTAAGTTTTACGCACGGTAGTGTTCGGATAAATTTTAACAAAAACCCACCGAGAATATTGAGGATGAAGTGGGAAATACTGCTTTCTAAAAATGACAAGATTGACTTGATTCCAGTGACATTTTCATTGGAATACAGTGAATTCTCGATATATGTCAACGACACGAGACATACCCAGAGTTATGTTTACACTCCTCGGCGTCCGAGGTCACGTCCTGAACAAGAAAGAGGAGCAAATAAGAGGAGACGATCTAAGACAGCATTTATAAAAAGCAGTATGGAATCGTTTTCAGACAACGCGGGAGATAGTTTCTTAATTTTCTGAGGGGATAGTTGGGCAAGGGATGACGTGGTGGTTGCGTGTCGCGTCTCGGCGTGTCTATCTTTCTCCCTGGTTCGTTCCGCGTCGCGACGAAGATGGAAAAGAAGGTTGAGGCCTGGAGGATGAGCTGGAATGGAGCAGAACGGCGTAGCTTTTGCGAGGAGCATCTACGCGAGAGAGGTACGCGTAGGTACACGTACACGGTAGCTGGCGTCTATATTTTATATCCGGTACAGGAGAAATGTCGCTAGGGCGCAGACTCGAGGCAATCGGGGTCGGTCGGCTCGCCAGTTACTTTTCGCGATCCACCGTGGCCGCCTCTGCCGCGGCGCAGGTACACACAGGTCGAACGGTCAGTCGGAGTCAGTCGGTCTGTCGACAGATAGGGACGAGGGCGAGAGAGCGCTGCCGCGGGTAGATTCGACGAGGGTGCGAGAGCGGGTCGCGCGCGAGTACGGCAGCCGGAGGCCTATGCTAGGATAGGCAGGATCCATCGGGATCCGAGGGCACGGATCGATCGGAACGGATTATTCGAGAAAGGGCGAAAAGGGATTCGTTATCAGGGGAGGCCCGGTCACGAGGAGGCTGGACACTCTGGCAGGCGAGCGACTGTCAGGTTGCCGATCCCACTTGGCGCTGCATCTGCCGCACAAAAGCACAGCTTGCGCACTGTTACCGTTGCCGAGCTGCTTGCGCGAGACACCCGAACTGTACCCGCTCTCTCTCGGTCATCCCTGCCCTGAGCCAGTCGAGAGCTTTCGTGCGGAGTGTTTACGTCGCCGCGCGGGTAAATACACGCGCGCCTGCTACCCGCGCCCCTGGCTCGCTTCCGTCGTGCGTGTTTCGCGTGATCCTGCCGCTGGATCCTCGATCAGCTGAGCACCTGCTCGATCCTGCCCCCGAGCGTCGCACGTGCGACCATCCCTTCTGTCGCTCGTCGATCTTTCTTATTCTTTCCCGTCTCGCGATCGCGCGTCGATCGAAACCACATCTCGATCTACGGTGTTCCCTTTTCGGATTTGCGCGGGTGCACGAACACCGGGATATCTTCCTCGTGACTGTCGCGTGTGCCCAGACATATAAAAGAGACCTCTCAGTGTTTTGTTGGTTCAGTGTCGTCGTGGAGGTTCGATTCGGAGATTTTTGACTGTGGTTTTTGTCGAGTTGTGACCGGTTCTCCTGGTGGTTCGTTCGAGTTCGGGCGGTGTTTTCTGGCTTCGTTGTCCGCCCGGGGCCCCTTTGGATTAAATGTATTTGACGGCCCGGTGCAACGTGTGGTGAGATTCCGCGCGCGGAACCGCTCGAGCAGCCGCTCTTCTTTAAGAGACCGCGGAACAGCCGTGCGGCAAAGTGACTACCACGAAGTGCAACGAGGACAACATCATACAACCTAGGGACGTGATTGTTAGCATCAATGACAAGCGGAACCAGAGCATCGAATTGAGGTGAGCTCTCGGATTCAAAGGGACCAGTGCGGATGCGGTACGCGAGATCCGCGTGGCTTCGATGTTTTTCATAGCTCGTATATTTTATGCGACACGGTAAAGAGATTTGAGGATGTCAGCGTCGTTCGTTTCAACCGAATAGAATAATTAAAAGAAGAAATCGATTTTTATTTCGCTCCTGCGTCTTTTTTATTTTGCATAAAGATTCTTATAAAACTTGATTGGACATCTTGGGGTGAGACAGTCGCTCACGGTAATATTTGGACACTCTTGAAAGGACGACGACATTTTTGAAATTGAACCATATGACCCCAGTTTTTTGAAAATTGGAAGTACTGCAGCAGAGAAAATATTAAAAGCTGTTTTTGCAGCTTTTTCGTCCTACATTGAAAATTTAAAAAATACGTTTTGTAGACCCGTGTCAATTATATAGTTCTTTATATCTACCAAATGGAGTTTTTGAATTTTTAATTCCAGTCCACATCAAAATATTGTAAAAAAACAACCTTGCAAATGTTCTCCGCGATTCTGACCGTATCGCTTTTTTTCAAATTTTGTTTTTTCGTATAGTAACCTAGTTTCTAAAACAAATTCGATCAGTTCCGTTTAATTTCGGAAAAGTTATCTTTTTAAAAGCGTTCTAGTATCACGGTGAGTGACGCTATTACCCCAAAATGTCCCATCGAATTAGTGAAATTTTAGCAACGAAACGGGAAATGGAAAGACAACATACATCACAGTGATTTCTTCTTTAACGTTTTACATAAATATATTATGTTGAAAATTTATTCTAAAAATGGACGTGGAGTTGTGTCACTCGAATATGATCGATATGACAGACACTATTAACGTAAAGGCAAAAGATTTATTTTGGATATTTCCAAAATTACTAGTGCTCCTTGCATAAACTGATAGAATATGTATCTAATTTTGGATTTTTAGTCATTCATCGCCTCATAATGATCGTTCTGTTTTATCCTTTAACGTTAAAAAAGCAGACTAAAATATCTTTTATTTTTTTAATGCTTTCCATTTAGAAATTTCTGTAGAAAATATGCTGCCATAAAAATCTAAATGAAAGGAAGGGAATTTAATTGATATTATAACTGTGAGTTAATGCAACGTTGAAGAAAAATAAGTTAAAGCAATATGACAGGATGTTTTCTACAAACAATTGGAAGATCAAATTCTGAGAGTCTATTTGGCTCTTTGTTTGTTGACACAAAATACCTATAATTGTTCTGTGATCAATATTAGATGCAATAATACAGTTGTAAAATGGCAAGACAAAGGACTGGTTGCAGAAGGTACACATTGAAAAACTAAGAAGTGCACTCTACGTATATATTCTACTTCTTTGTAATGTAGAACCACCTTCAACATTCGGTAGTATGAATTCCGTTGGAAATGGAATTATTCAAATCGAGAATAATGTTTAACCTTCTGCAAGTTCGAAATCCTGAACAGTGTTTACCCTCCAACCTGTTCGAGTTTTCTAGAATAGACGTTTATCAATACCTAGACTTTCTCATTTGTCTTTGAACTAGATTCCACGTGTCTGCCGAAGCTCGCTCCGCGATTGAAAATTATTTGAACTATTTTATAACGGAAACCAGGAAGCGTTGCGTAATATAGAACGTGCGAATGCTCGTGTTGAAATTTTTGGCACGACCGCTGAAAGCTCGGTAGTAAATCGCAGCGGATACAATTTCACGGTTGTTAATCTCGAGATCACGCTATAATGCTTGAAAACAATGCTGCTTGAACAAATCGGCTCTTCCCTCAAATGTTCGAGGCTCTCTAAACTTCGTTCACTGTTATTGTTCGATGCTACTGCGTGTAAAACACGTTCAAAGGAATTTTCTCCTTTGACAAAGCTAGCTGCAATCCTGAAGCAATGTTTGGGATGTCATTCCTTTAGTGACACTAAATAGCACATGTCCAATCTGGGAGTTTATTTGTGGTTTATTTGTTGTTGAAAACACTCGAAATTCTTGCACCTCAATTTCAGTCCACCGACTCAACAATTTTTAATACTAGGTATGGTTCTGAAATTTTTTTTAGTGAATTTGAAGGGTTAACAAAACTATTGAACGCAATAAAACCTACTCATATGCATAGGCTCCTGTTACTGAAAGATCCTTTTTCCACAGCCTCCCCTGCCTTACCAAAGTACTAACAATGGCGGATCCAGGTCCGGGAGATTTATTTGCCGCAGCCTGTATTTTATGTGACCTCCTTTGTTTGTGATAGTGACCCCGATTCTTCAGAGCATATTTGAAATTCTTTTATTTCGGCCGAACTTCCTGAATCTTTCGGATGATGGCATCTTTAGACTGGATAGATCCCTGGCAAATTGGGCGGTTTCAATACGATCTGTACCTTTCGATCGGGCTCATGGCAGACCGCAGATTTCCTCCATTTGCGAGAGAAATGAACTGGCAGAAAAGTAGAAAATTATTGAACGAAGAAATAAATTTCTATCCGGTTGTCGTTCTCTCGCGATCGATGCAGAACAATTTTATTGAACTTTCGTTGTTGTTATCCGTCAACACGGTCTAATTGTCTCGAACTGGAATCTGCGATTTGTCCACGGTCAAATGTTTGCAAAACGCACAAACATATATACGTTTCGCGTGCACGCGCGAGAGCTTTTACCACGAGGTATCGAATGGCATCAATCTTCTCTTGACAATCGCGTTGAGAGAAATTTAAAAATCCATTTGATGCTCCGCGAATGGAATATTGTATAGCGGAAAATAGTTTTGTGCGTTAAGAGTCGAATACAGCTTCAATTCTCCTGGGAATAAAATTATTCTTTTTTTTTTTTTTAATATAACCATCCTGTGAAAGACCCGTGTCAAAAAAAAGTATTTCGTTGATACGCGTGTCCTGTCGCTTAACATTTAACGCTAAACCTACCACGGCCGGTCAAATTTACCTTCCTAAACTAATTTCCTACATTCAATGAATAATTTACAATGTCAAATTGAACGGAAATAGGCAGTTCCGATTTGGTTCTTCTGCTGCATTTTAACCGAGCAGTTAAAATAGTTATGATTGCTGAAAATATTTATGGGTCACATATTTTTTAATGATGAAAAAAATTCCTTTTCAATTCAATACTGTGCAGTTCTTGACGTGGAACAATTTCCAACCCAGAGGAAAATTTATAACATTTTCCTTCAAAGCAAATGAAGAAACTTTTAACCGAGTGAAAAAATTCAAGGTTTGGAGTAAGAAAATTCTTGTACTTTCTGGCTACTTTCTGAAAATTCATTATAGCAAAACTATGTAAGTTAAAAGTGCTACTAAATCCTTGGCAAAATAAATTTTTGTATTTTACCAGGGTCTAATTACGTAGGTCCGTAGATGAATCACGGGACTACGCATCCGTGGTAAAAAAATCTTCAGTTGTCAGAAAAAATCAGAACACGATTTCCGAAGATTGTTTCCCCCATTTTGCGATTTCTCGCGGACTCGAGTTACGCCGTTCGATTTCTTCGCGATGGTGCGGGAGGAGGGCGCGATCGATCGAACGAACGAACGAACGGCGGATTCGAAACTGTGCTCAGGCTTGTACGCGGGATTTAATTAGAGGGAACGGTGTTCCGCGCAGCCACATTAATCGCGGGAAATTCGGCAGAATGAAATTATAATCGACTGGAGGCGAGAGAGAGAGGGTCCCGGGAGTTACGTGCCTCGAGAAATAGGGTAACGGTGTGTTTGGCGCCACTGCGTCAACTAGAACGGGGCTCGGAGACGTTCTTTTGGCGGGCCGGGGTTATTGCCTGCATGAAAGCGGAGCGTTCACGGTAAATATTTCGTTTAATTTTGGGGGAAAAGTAATAAACAGAGCCCGGGACACCGCGCAACGAACAAGGAGCTTTTCTGTCTGGGAAAACGATGCGCGTACCTCCGTCTCGCTCTCTCTTTCTACCTGATGAAGCTAATGAACAGCGTCGCATGTGCGAATTTTGCAAAATTATTTCTGAAACTTCTCCTGAAACACGAGCACAAGGTATTTTCAAACTACTCCTCTCCTCGGTGTTCCCTTGAAACATCCATCCAAAAATTACATCCTAAATGACAAAATTAGAGACAAGTTGTTCAGACCTTCAACATTAACAGGTTGACTGCCATGTCACCCATATATGGGTGACGGAATTATTTGTTCAGGCTTTAAAATGAACTTTTACGTTAATATATTCGTTGTACCAAATTTGATTAGGATCTGTAAAATGCAAGAAAGTCGGAGAACCACACAATATCATACGTTTAATTTTTTCAATTTCTATTTTATCAAATAACTTACTTTGATTTCGTGGAATTTTTTAACTTTCTTGTTTAGCGTTCAAAGTGTTAAATTGGGCTGCTAAAATTTTAGTTTCAGATCCCAAAATAATTGATTGCTTACGTGTCCCCCTAATATAACTCCGTTTTAGAGCAGGTATGATCAATCGAACGCGGGTCAACGTGCTCCCCTAATTCCGCTTCTAGTTTCAATGTGAAACTGGCTGTTGACAAATGAGAATCTGGAGGAGCACTAGTAACGGAATAAAATTTCGTTTTAGACTCGGTACGATCGATCAAACGCGCGCACCCCTAATTCCACTTGGTCCGGCATTAAGCGAATCCGTCGTTTAGCGGCCGTAAACATTGAGAGCATTTTGTCGCTCGGATAATTTCGGGATTCGCGGCGGTTGGTTTATGCTTTCGTTTTACGCGTGACCGGACCGTCGGTGGCGCTCTCGGGGCCACGATTTTCGCGTTTTATAAAAAGCTAGACTCGCGCGGATTCGCGTTTGCGAAATATCCGCGTAGCGTAATCGCCGATTAAATCACCGAGAGCTATACACGCGTTTCCGGGGGGAGGGCGGAGGGGGTGTGGCTGGTCGTGTGCGCGTCCGATTAAATTAACTTTGTAGTTTTTTAAAGCGGGCAAAACCGAGCGACGTTACATCGGCCGTGCGAGTTTTATCCGGCGCGTTACCAATGATATAGCTCGGAATGATCCACTTAGGCGACATCGCGGTAACCGCGAGTTATACGAACAACGTGATTCGCTTTTATTAGAGTATAACGCGGCCAATTTCACCGGCATAACTTCATTTCGCGGTATGATAAGTCACGCGGCGCTTTTAACGCGCGTTAATTCCTACCCGAATCCGTAACAAGCGGTCGTTTCGGCTGCGCTCGATTTCGGCTACAACCGGGATCGTTTGTTTCGCTCGTAGACGAACAAAGAGAAGAAGAAAGAGCAGGAAAAACATGCAACATCCCGGTAGGCACTCTCTCTCTCTCTCTCTCTCTCTCCGATGATTATAACGCGGTTCAAGCGCGACGCTGGAATTAAGTATTAAATCGGAACGAATGGGATCGCTAATAAATTTAACTCGATACGTGAACTCCGCGCGTAACTGAATCGCAGAGCGGAACGGTGAATAGCAAATTGAACGCTCGAACGTTCGCCCGTTTTATACGGCGGTAACTTCGTTTCGATACGAGATGACGGCGAAACACCGGAGAATATTGTTTATCCGTCGCGATAAAAAATGTTTCGAACGAACGCGAAGAAACTGTTCTTCACGCGAACAAAAATTCTAGCTGGTTTTTCATTCCGTGCTCGTTAGGCAATAATAATTCCTTCTTTTTCGATTTATATTAACGTTCATAATTGTTTCATATAAATTTGTAATTACGCTGTGCAACGTTTTATTCCCTCTTTGATCAGTTTCAATTGATTGAAATTATTCATTTATTCGTTGGTTCATATGCATTGACATTATTACGGCGCTTTTATTATATATGATTTGTAACGATTAATTGTTCGAAAGTTTTGTCAATTTTTTCCATAATTCGCTCACTATATTAAGCGACATTAGATAGGCTCGTTTAGACAATCGGAAAATGCATAATCACAAATTTTAATTCTTCTCGATTCATTTCCTTTCTTTATTCTATGTAAAATAGAAGCTGCAAAATGCTTTTAAAAAATAATAAATGCTAAAGAAATTTCAAGATTACAAGTGTTAGTGCTATTGAAAAATTAAATAGTTCGTTTGGATCGAATATATACTAAATCAAATAAAATTGTTGGCCGAGTTAAACATTTTTAGACTGTATTGAATAATAGTGTAACGCGTTAAAGAGTTGAGGACGACCGGAATAATTGCACAGCGGATGTTGTTCTTTAATTTATCGACCGTCTGAAATGAGATGTTCAACTTCTTCAGGATACTTACCCGTTCGCTCCCGATCTAAAACAGCGGCGTTTGCATTTTCCTCTCAATTATGGAAATATGAAGGAGGAACGATGAGAACTTGGAGTATCCCGAGCATAGTTAATTTCTATTACATTTGTATATTTAATCTTACCCCGGTGGAATAATTGTGCCAACGGGCCAGGGATTCCCGGAACTTCTGATAAAACTGTAAATAGCGAGAACTATGAAACTTGAGTTTCGCGAAGAGTTCGGCGAGTCCTGTCATTAGCGACGTTTCGGTGGAAAAAATTATTAATGCGGTTCCTCAGCGAGAGCTTTAAACCGCTCTCGTAATTAATTTCCGTGGCAAGTCGAAAGACCGTTGTTCACCCTCTTGTTCTCTCCCGCTGAGAATGGAGAACGGCCGCCAACAGCGCTGCCGTAGGGAGAAAAAGAAAGAAATCTCCATACGCGCCTTAATTTCCTCGAGAACTTTCTAAATATTCGAACTCGTCACGCGATGCGGAACGTGTTTCGAGAAGATCGCGCGATGTGCCAAGACAAATGAGTCCGGCAATCATCATCGATCCTCCCGTTGGACGATCGATCATCTTGGAAAGGCTTGTTGGCGCTATTTTCCTCGCGAGAGAGTATCCGAAACTTCTCGACCCTCGAGCTATGATCATTTCGACGCTTCGTCAAAGTTTCTCGTGGCAGTGTGTATTATTTACTTCTCGATCTGCTTGGCCAAGAAATTCGAAGTTGGTTCTCCTTTGTCCTAACAGGAGACTTCATTTCTGCTGACTTTTAAAACATAACAGAAATTGTATGGTAATCAATCTTTTTGCAACATTCTCATTTTTGTTTTGCGATACAGTCTCTTCCAGTCGTGTTGTATACAAACGTTTTTCTTTGTGATACATAGTTTAGTAATCTAGGATTAAATTAAGCAGAACATGGGACTAACATTGACCTTAATAATTTAGGAACTACCGAGGCCTAAACGAGACTGATGTATATTCCTTTGTGATAATAGAAGTATAGTATTCAGATTTCGTAGGATAAGTAGGATTTCATAGGATACTTGAATAAAGAAATACAATGGATTCCCGATATATGTCCACAACACGGGTCTTGCCAGCGACATATATCGTCCAGGACGATATTCGACGTCCATATTCTTTGATCTACGCTGAACGTAGTACCCGACTCGAATAATGCTTGCACTCCTAGGCCTCTCACTTGGTATATTCCGCAGTAGGGGAATAATTCGGCGACGTTTATCGTCCAGGCCTTGGCGACATATGTAGAGAACTCACTGTGTACTAAAAAATTTCTCGAGAAAATATCTTTGTAAAACTTCGTATGGGTTAAAAACTGTTTAAAAGAGAATTATAGCTATAAAATTGTCAAAAACGGTTCGAGGTTTAGTGCGGAGAATATTAATTTCTAGGATTTGGCCGATTTTGCGAGCGGGTCAAGATGTCAACATTTGTTGACCGTGGGGTCAAACACTCTCTCGATTACGAGTTCGTGCGACGGCGACTCGATTTCGCTGTCGCCTCACGCGACCATGCAAACGTCCGCGATGCATCCTCGCGTCGTAGACACTGCACCGGCCGGATGCGTGTGCGTGCATCCGCCACAAAGTAGAGTCCTATGCAAATATGCTGAAAGCATACCCGGAACGTTCGCGGAGTTTTAACGCGCTACTTAACCGCGCGTTACGTGCGCCGACAGATCGATTTGCCTCCACCTAAGTCTCCTCTCTCTCTCTCTCTCAGCCTCCTTTCCCTCCCCATCCTCACGATCTCTTGTCCATGAAATTTCATTGTTGCAACGTGGTTCATTAGAGAGCCGGGTTAAGTTCGAGTCGCGTGCATCGGCGCGGCAGAACCTTCCGGCTGATCGCGATGCTCGATGAAAGAGGATCTCTGATCTCGGTCGGCTGATGCACAGGCCTGCAGGTGCCGGGATGCAGCAGACTCGATGCGCCCGAGCACGGTGCACTAATTTTTCAACCGAGAGAACACGGCCGAATTCTATTGCAGGAAGGTTGTTTCGTTAACACGTTCCCAGCTAAGATTGTATCTTGCAATTAACACATTTTTCTTTTCCGAAGAAGTCTGTAATCCAGAAAATTACCATACGATCTTTATACAATTTCCAGTACACAAAGATTGTTCCATACAAATTTAACCGAGAGAAAAAAAGTCTTTCATTGATTGGAAGTTGAACGTATCCATAAGAATTAAATTAAAAATCTTATTAATTCTTGACAAAATAAATTGTTCTTCGCATTCTACGAATTTCCACATACCAAAAATGCACAAAGACCAGTAATTACAATACGTATCTTCATTGCAGGAACAAACGTCATCGGGAGCGTTTCGTCACCATTGTTTCCCGGGAAAGATTTCATCAAAATTTCGACGATTCCACAATGTAAAAATACTTCTGAACGGTGCTCCGCATCTGACCAAAAATTGTCCCATCATCACGAATAGTCTCCCATGCATTCCCGGGGCTAATTAATTTGCCGTTCGACCGTCGTCGCGTCGTCGTCAATTAAGCACCGAGCTCGACTCTCCTCGTCAAAGCGGTTCTCCTTTTTTCATCTCTCTATCTCTCTTCTTTGGTTTTTTTTTGTAAACGATGCAGCGTTGTTTCGGTCTTCAAGGAATACTCATTACACCGGCGTGGCCTTTCGTGTCCGACTTTATTTCGCGAGCTCATGAAAATTGCAAACGGAAAGCGGGGAAATTAAAGATGGAAACGGAGAAAGAGAAAGAGAGAGGAGAGATGACCGTTTATAAATAATCTCTACGGGCGCGGTCCGTTATTGCATGCACGCTCAAATGGGATCCGTGAATAAGGCGCGTGGATTGAACGTCTCGAAATTGATAAAGTTCATTCTTCATTCCTTCATCGGTCTAAGTGATCTCAAAATGAATTTATTAAATGTCATAAATGACTGAATTTATCTTCATACAAGTTATGACAGATGTTCTGAGGGTCAGTCAATGTTGATTTCATTTGTTTATGACAAAAATGAGTAGCTGCAATTTGGCACAGTGCAAAAGATTGAAAGAATATTATAAAAAAAAAGGAAAACGTTCTTAAGTGGCTGCTATATCGTATAGTGAACGCAGAAAGTTTTAATTTCGCAGAAAGATCCACAGTCTAGTTGAAAACTATTCGGTCCTGTATTTACATTCTCAACAAAGATCGCAATCGTGATGGCACACCCGGAACATCCTCATGTTTCTTGCGAACCGAACACCTTTATTCTCGATTGCACAGAACAATCTCTGAAAACGAGTCTTGCGCGCACGGTCTAGTAATAATACCACAAAGACGTCGGAGGACGGCAGTAATGAGAATAATAAACAGAAAATCATTTCATTGTGTCTGCGAGAGAGAGAGGCGGGCGACGGGTAACCGATATTCTCGGAAGCGGTTTTTCTTCTTTTGTGCTTTGATTAACCCCCCGGTTCCACCCCCTCCCCATCGCGGTGTGCGACGCACCCTTAAGAATCGACCCCGTCTGTTTGCGGAGCGTTTCGTTGGCTTTCCGCTTGTACTCCCACGGTGCTCGTCACGCCAAAGGGTTTTCCAGCGCGAAGGGAGTGGATGAATGTTGAAATATTGAAAGGAAAACCTCGCGTGTTTCGTTTCTCGCCGTGGCGTGGGGGTGAAAAGGGGGCAGGGTGGCGAAAAGGAATTACCTTTTCAATGAGACGAAACGTTTAATCGACCGGCGGGGGTGAACACGCGAACAGGCCGCTGGGGGTGCCTCGGAGAGGAGATCACTAATTCCGGAGATTCACCCCCGTGCACCCTGCTCACCCTGAGCGTAACGACTGGTTCTCGCGTCTCGCTTCGAGTCATACTTGACCCAGTGCCGTCACTGGGTAATCACTTTTCTTTTCCGCGGAATTTTCCTTCGATATTCCGGCGACCTGGGACGCGACAGTTCGGGCGACAGCCTGTCCAACCCCTACGAAACTTCCGAGAAAATCGTTCGATAACGTGCGACCGGGGGTGAGTCGAACGCGCTACCCCTTTCCTGGACGCGACGAGATGATAGTTTGTCTGACTGTACGTCTTCCACGGTTAACAGTATACCACCGCAAATAACAGGTTTAACACAGGGTCATTGGTTTTGTACCACTCTAATCATAACTGTTGGCTCTGTAATTTTAGAACGTCACAACAGATTTTATGTTGGTTAATTGCAAAGCAAAAAAGAAATTTCAAAGTACACAGTAAAAGCAGTTTCCCCTGAAGCAAAAATATTCGAAACACTTACAATTTTTTTGTATACTATTACTTATTTTACACGACTAACGTTTAGTGCGTAAACCGTCATTGTTTATAACCGCTTTCGATCTGTCTATCAAGGAATGCACTATTTTTCTCTCTCTTGAATTTCTGGGCATATTTTATTGGCGACATCATGACGTGCTTCCAACAATGCAAACGGGTATTTTCCAAAAAACGTAGGTCCAACTTGACAGCGACGTTTGGTCAGAGGTGGGAGGACGACCATGAAGACGTGCGTGTTCTTCTCTTGTAAAAAGCACTCCCGCGGGTAGGTAAAGCTTCCCCGGCGCGTAGAATACGGCGCAGTCATTTACGTCAATCGTACGGAGGCTGCATCTCAGGTGTTTAACGTTCCCCATCGCGAAATTGTTCCGGAGCCAGCGTCCATTGTGCCCGGGAATATGAAACGTGTTAAACTAACCGCCAACATCCATTAAAATTAATGGGTATTGAATAGCGGAGATGGTCCGGCGGGATGGGGATATGCCGCTGCGTTGCAGCTCGAAGTCGAATGAAGTGCTGCGCATCGTCTGCCGATGAAGCACCCCTCCCCCTGATATCGCCATGTCGTCGATACAAACTACCCTCTCACCGTTGCCAACGTAAGACTACCCGAGCGGGGTGCGATCATGCGCGGCGGGGTGCGGACGAATATCAAATGAAGAAACGATTAAACGCTGATGGCTGTGATTCGAACGCGAGACGCCTTGCAATATAGCCTAGCTTAGTATAGTCTTGTCTTTTACAACTTGACATCAGGTTTACGGGGCACTAAAGCCGAGTATTTCACATTACTCTATAAAAATAAGGGGAATGTGTCTGTCCAAGTTTTTAGCTATTTTTTTTTTTTTTTTTATAATATACACCTAAAGAAATAAAGTTGAGCAATTCCAAGTAGATGGATCTTCGCAATTTCAATAAATTAATGATACTAGAATCCGCCATTTTGACAAGTCTCGTGAACCCAGCGTTAAACAAAGAACTGGTCTTCGCAACAAAAATAAATTTATTATTTACTGTTACGTCTGAGTTAAGGAGATTATTCAGGAATGAGACGGAATTGCAGAATACAAAGGTTGATTCTATTTGTCAATGATTTCGTAAAACTCGCTGGAAGAGTACAAACTCGCCTAATGAGACTTCCAGCACGCTCAAGAACCTGCAACGTCTATAACTTTAATTTCCTTTCTGTTCTGCATCAATTAACCCCGAACAGTGGATTTTGATGTCAAAGTTTCAATGTATTCATTAGGGACCCGAAATCTCTTCCGTACTATCGAGCTCTAAAAAATACTATAAAAGCAAGCATCTGCCGGAATCCTGATCAAGAGTCACTGAATTATTGAACCGCCCAGTTTGGAAAACTTGGTTTCGAGAAAACCACTTAAACAAAAAGCATCCTCTATGGCAGTGGAATATTGTCGGATCACTCGGCTAATATATTGCTTACTATTTCTAACATAAATTATATTGCGGTAAACACTATGGAATTTCGAAACAATTTTTATCACTTCGTTGTGTCGAACAAGATTTTTGTTAATTTTTTGTGTTTGTAAACTGTGTTTTAATGAACGAAGGATTAAATATTGCCAGCATTAAACAAGGGTGAAAATAAATTTCTATTTTTCAAACTATTATAGTGGTTTCTCTTTTAAGAAAATCTCCACAGAATGGACAGAAACTAAATAAATGTTTGTAAATTGTGCTTTAATGAACGAAGGGTTAAATATTGCGAGCATTAAACAAGGGTGAAAATAAATTTCTATTTTTCGAACTGTTTCTCTTTGAAAAAAATTTCCACAGAGTGGACCCAAAAATTAGTAACAACTCGTAGACCATTCGCTTTTAATCGTTAAATTAAATATCAATTACCAGTCTTCTGCAACTTTCAGGACGCGTGCCTGTTCAAGTAGGCAAACGCTTTTCGGCCCGTTCCCCGTTCGATTTCTCGAAGCGATGCCAAACGCAGCGAACAAAACACTTTGTTCCGAAGCGTAGCGCTCCACGCACCGTTTTCCCCGCATATTCAAAAATGACCTGTCGCGGTGAAGATTGCAGATACACAAAGCGAGGGGGGATCAGATCGCGAAGGAGGAGTTCGCGAACCGGCAACACGTTTATCCTCGACGACTTTATTTCCAAACAAGATTTTCCACAATGCTTTCGATACGTCGAGTATAGTATACCGCAGCCGCTTTCTTCTGTGTATTAAAGAGGGGTTAAGCAGAAGAAAGGGTAGGTCGAGTCTGGTAGAAGAGAAGAGAGTGGGTGCGGTGGAGGGTTGGGGGATGGCTGCGAGGGGTTGAAAAAAGGAATTGGTTCTCGAAACTCTTTCAAACGTTATCTCTATTGACAGGCCAGATAACCGGGTCCGGGGTATTCTGATCGCGCTTTCGAAACGATATCGTGTTCCCTAACTGTAATGCATACACGTGTGCGCTCCGCGTCTATGCGTGTGTGTATAACCTACAGGGTATGTAGGATGCACAGGTACGATCGCACACAGAGGGAAGAAGAGGGTTGGATAGGCAGAGTCGGGGGTGTAACAAATAACGGGCGCGCACTTATCTGAGTCATGCACTTTTCAGTGACAAGGGCGTATGATTTATTGCCTACAAGCTTGCTACAATGAGTCCAGGACGTGTTAAACTGACCGCGTTCATCATTAAAATTAATGGGTATTGGATACCGGCCGCAAACCCCGGAGGAAAGGGGAATCAGGGGATACATCCCCGGACCGATAGATAGACAGAGAGAGAGAGAGAGAGAGAGAGAGAAAGAGAGAGAAAGAGAGAGAGTGAGAGCCAGTTTCCTGCTCGCGCAAAAAGGCGTCGTAATCGTTTGCCCGTATTAATTATTCGACGCCGCTGCGATATCCAAGCGTATCGAGCATAAGAACGCGCGGCGCGTACGTGAAAGGATATCAAAGAACTCGAGCCTTTTTTCGCTAGAAATATTCTTAGCCGCAGATTAACGCCGATGGGAAAATCTACGGGCCCGTAACAAACGGTCGTCTTCAAAGAGAGGGGCGGCTCTTTGATTTCATTGAACCCCGGGAACATTCATATCGTTCTCTTCTGGTAACACTGCTGGCCATTGTCCCGGCGGGAGATTTTATTCCAACGGGAAGAACCAGTGATTACAGTGTTTACTCGATATATGTCGAAAACACTGGTCTAGCCAGAGACATATATCGGCCAGGAAACTACTATACTTTGATCCACGCCGAACGTAGAAAAGAACAGTTCTAGAGGCCTCAGTTTATCGAGGGAAAAAAGTTTACCCTCTCCCTGGTAGTACCCAATCAGTCACGTGACATTTCGACACATGTACTCAGGAAATGAAATAATGATTTTGCGTTGTAAGTTGAACAAACACGCGACATAAATGTTCATTCGCTAGAAAGGTGTACCGTACCGAAGACACTAATTGACCGACGAGCAGATCTCGGTCGGGTCTGGTTCCGCCATAAAAACGTCGACGAACGATCCGGGATGATCAATGCACGCCAGGTATTGCGCCGCGGGTATCGCGTCCGCGCGATATCTCGTCGAAGCTTCCGCCATTTCCGCGGGATTAATACAATTCCTGGGAAGTTTAACAATCCGCGGGAGCCCGGCTAAACTAAACAGATTTCGTTGCGCGAGGAAACGTCAATTCTGACGTGCGCGTTTGATTTTAACAACTTGTGTACACCGATACACAGGGAGCCTCGGGCGCGCGAGACCCCGGCGCAACCTGCAACCAGCCCCCGAGTAACTGACGGCTTGACGTTTCCGCGCGCGGGCTGATCTGCACTGATTTCGGGATTTCCATCGGCGTTGCGCGCCTCCGCGTGTGTTCCGACGGCGTGTCACGGTTCAACGCGGAAATCATGCCGGGTACAATTAATTTTACGGTGAAATCGTTCCGACGAAATATCCTCAATTAGCGCGGCGGCGATACACCGTCAAGACGATTCTCGGGCCGCGGCGAAACCCGCGCAGGCCCGCGCGCCACCGCACCGTGCCTGTAAACAACCGCGTTAATTGATCAGCCTGTTCGAACGGCTTGTCTATTTCGACATGTGCCTTCCGCCGACCGGCATTGTTATCGTGTTACGGGAATTCGGTTGAAACCCGTTCCTCATTACGTTATTCACCGCCTACACTTGATTTTTAAACCGTGTTCGATTGACGTGCCGGAACCGCGTGGAACGCGAAACCTGATAGCCCGCCGAATTCTACACCCGTTCTTTGTGACACCCGATGGCCGACAACGGTCGCCGGCCGCGTTTATGCGAACGCGGAATTCCGTTCGGCCAGTTTTTCCGAATTATTGCGTCGTCTTATGCACGCAGTCGGAAAAGTCTTTTCGCACCATCTCCAATGGGTACGATAATTAGTATGAATAATTTAATATCACATCGAATTGAAACACGTCCGTTTACCACATATGTTAAGATCTTAACAAATTTTTTCTTTCGATCCAAGATGGAGTCGCTACAGCTTACGGAACCTACTACGCTTTTTTTGAGGCTCAACAACTGACGATTTTTTACCTGGAACAAAATAAGAATTTTTGTCGAATTTGTGTTAATATTCCTGGAGAAGTATAATGGGGTTTTTGAACAAATTTTCGAGAGCCCCTACGTACTTTTCTAGGCAGTGCGATGTAGATTCGAAAGAAATTCTTTTTTAGAAAAAACATATTAGATTCCGTAAGCGGTGTCGCCGTCATTTTGGATCGAAAAAATATGAAATAAGTACCATAAAATATTTAAAAAATTTCTATTAAATTAGTTTTCTATACTATGGTTGATTCTATACTAATGGTTGATGTTTGTAGGCCAGTTAGAGAATCGTCACCACGGTCTCGGTGAAACACGCACGAATCTCATGTCATCAAAATGATTTGTCGAAGGTGAAATCCAATGACTCGGAGTACAATTCAAGATTTAAGTATCTCAAATGCAACTCTAGATTGAAGTATCATAAATACAATTCTAGATGTAAGTTTCACAAATAAAATTGGCGATTCAAGCGTCTCAAATACAATTGTAGATTTAAGTCTGTCTCGACTTCGTCGTTTTCGAACACTCGAAGATCGAATCTCCTTTCGCCGAGCATTGAAGAGTAATTTTTTTGCTGGGCAGCTTACAGAGGTAGAATTAACACGATCAATTTTTGTTGCGATAATGGACAACCGTTGGATTTATCGCGTGATTGTTCTCTGTGTCTACACGTTCGCATCAAACTCGTTTCATTGTTGCGACCCGAAACGAATTCAACGGGCCGAATAATACACTTCTGATCAATTATGTACGGGCTGGTTGGTATTGGCGGCGCGCGGCAAGTATACAGGTTTCAGAATGGGGAACAAATTGGCTTGACCCACAAAGGTTTCATTCATTTATCGCCACTGTTCGTACAATTCATATTTCGTGGATGGTTGTGCCTACGTGTATACGTGTGTGTGTGTGTGTGTGTGCATGCAGGTATGTATGGTTTGTCGGAAATGCGTTTTCATTCAGCTCGTTGAATTCGTCTTGGAATTCGCTTCGGAACGGCTGGAATAGAAATAACCATAATGCGTGCCGTGGGGCATTTAAAGTAGCGCGTTCGAACGTTTCCTGCGGCAGAATAATCCCGCTGAAAAGATCATTTCCCCTCAAGATACCGTACAAACATAAAAATTAGTTGCCAAATTCCAATGTGTCTCTTTGTTGCTTCATAACACATGCAGTGTCCTCAAAGTGACGGACCATTTACTCGAAAAAAAAAAGAAATAGATAGCTAATACTTTATCTAATAAAAATAAAAAAGTACCTCGTTTGGGCTGGCTTATAAAACTAACATGATTCTATTTATTTAGAGCAGTGGTTTTTAACCTTTTCAGTGACCCCCTTGAATCTAAATATAATTTCTCGCCCCCTCTTGGAAAATGTGTTTCTATTTTAAATAGTGTCGTCACAGGAGACCGCCATATGCCATATCGCGAGACGGGATCCTTTGATCGATGCTTTGTTTGACCATTCGGTTCTACCGATCGTCTTTTGATCGGGCCGTCCTCCCGCCGAATATCGCGCCATGCGTCTCTTGTATTCGACAGTCATTCGACAGACGCGACAACCAACGCGTCGCGTAACGAGGCTCTGCCGATTTTTCAACTATATTAGTAGAATAAACTGTTATTACCTTTACCGTTGTTAACTACGGGTTAACAATAAATAGAGTACTTAAATTTGTGTTATTTTATTCGTGGTCGAAGTAACTTCTTGTCGTTCGCTGTCACGATTTCGTTAAGTGTGTTGTGTAGAGTTTAGTGATTGTTCAATTATTCGGACGTATTCGCGTGAATCGATAATGGTGTGCTGTGCATCCGAAGGAGGATCAGACGATTCTGAAAAATTTGTAAGTGCACTTTACATTAGTATTTTATAATGTAGGCTCAGTATTCGTATGTAAATATAACATTGGATACAAGGTTTTTTTCATATTTTGAACTGGTGTATTGCTTTTTATACACTCTGTACACAAATGATTGAAATGACATATCAAAAGATAGGAATTTGTTCAACACGAATGAACAAACGATAACATAAAAACCAGTAATAAGGCGAATTATCTTGAAGTTTCGATCTCGGAGCTTTTCTCTCTGTTTTAATCCCTCGATTCTTTTTTTACGTGAAGCTAGCATGACCGCTGGAAACACAACGTTCTATTTTATACTGCACTAAACAAGTAGTACACCTTATCGTGAGTTCTAATTTGAATATAAACTCTTAATGCCTTTACTTTGTTCGTAATTTATTTTCATTGCTCGTTACTCGTTGTTTCTCGTGTTTATTTTCAGAGTACGCGTTCCTTCCTGTGTTCTGCATAGTTTCATATTTTACGATCTATTTGCGTTTCCCTCTTTTGTTTTCTCGCTGTCTTTTTATCCCTCATCTATCGAAGGGCTATGATTTAACAAAATTGTCACATTTTCAGACAATACAAAGTAACACTTTCGTAATCGTGCTGTATCAAAAGGAGCCATAAAAATTTTCTTTTACAAAATAATCCCGAACAAACTATTAAGTAATAAGTAATTAAATTAAATTGCGAAGCGTCACTTACTGTTTCACAATTGAAATGGTTGGAAAACTAAAAAAAAAAAAACAAATCCCTGCACAACTCTCTCTCTCTCTCTCTCTCTCTCTCTCTCTTACCAAGCGTCCATTAACCCAGTACAAGAGGCACCTCGCGTCGATCATGGTCGTTACAACGATCGAGGTGCTCCCGCACAAAGCGGCCTAATATCCCACACAAAATCTCAATTCCACGGCGACAGGGCGCAGTTTCGCGTGTGTGCACACACGTCGATCGATCGTCGACGAATATTACCAAACGGATACAGCGGCGCCAGCGACAGCAGCAACAGCGGCAGCTTTATCAACGCGCATTTATCGTTCATCCGATCGATGTCGGTCGCGGACGTTCGGTGGTAGGGGAAAAAAAAAAAGAAAACAGTGCGAACACCAGGCTCCGGAGGTTATCGACGAGCATTTTCGCGGGACGTCCGTCGAAAACGCGGCCCGTTGTCTCGTGTTCGACACCGTCATCGGAATTTCCTGCGACGCTCGGGCAAGGTGATGCTCCTATTTCCTTGTACGTCTCGCGGCGGTGACTCGTGTGACACGGTGCAACGGCGCGGGCATAACTCTCCCGGTATGTAGGCCAGCAGCCAGAGGCGGAGGTTCCGACATCCTGAGGGATAAATCACCGTGCGAGCACCAGATAAGCCGGCCTGTTTTGCATCGGCCGCGAAACTTGAACAGTTTTCGACTCATTTTCGCCGAAACCGTCTGCTTCCCACCGTTTTTCTATCGTCCCCGATGTTGGCCAATTTTCCTGCACGATAAACGGCTCTAAAGCGGAGCTTGAACCGGGCGTGGACTTTAGAAGCTTTTCTAAAGCATCAGAATTTTCAGTGTTCGTAGTGGAATCTGCGTGGGAGGATTAATAAATTAAATTGGAATTTTGCAGAGTCGAGGAGTTCACCTTTGACGACGTGACGATATGGGAGAATTTTTTGAAGGAACAGTATCGGGTATTATACTTTTATATTTGGTACCATCATTGATTAGTATTTGGAGAATGTACTCAAATTTTCTTCTGGGATTGTAATCATTTTTGCGGAAGTTATAATATTCGTACCTTAGGTGACCCCAGGTTTGATGCTTTTTGACGTGTTTGGGAATTTTTTAAGAGGATGGCGATGAGTATTATAATTCCACACCTGGTGGTGCACTTATAAATTTACATTCGGAGAATATGTTCAATCTTCTTAAAGCAATAAAAATTATTTTCTTCACTCTTACAATGGTAATTATCGTAACTGAGGTCAGTAGTAAATAGTTTCCCTAATTTGGAACTCTGATTTCAAGGCAATTCGTGGGAATTTTTTTAAAAGTAACGTGCTGGGTATTATAATTTCAAACTTGGTACACTTATCAACTAACATTCGAGGAATATTAAAAAAATTTTTAAGCCGCAATTATAATTTTCTTCAAAGTTACAAACGGCAGCATTGAGAACGTTTATAAGAGGAGTAGCATTTGTGCATTTGTCTTAGGTAACAGGACATTATAGAACGTACATTACACAAGAAAATGAAGATTTAATAATAATGTTTAAAGATCTCATTTGAAGAGAAGGAATTTGATTAAGTATCTCTTAAATGCATCTAAATTGCGTTTTAAATTTTATGGAGAGTGCGAAGGAAATAAAATGAGAATAATTTGTTGTACGATGTAGAAATTAAAATTTCGATTTACCGAGGCACGGTACGTCGCATACGTTTCTTGTGACGTCGATCGATCGTCGATTCGACGTCGTCGGATAAAAGTGTTCCTCCGAGGCGTTCGGAAATTTCTGTGGCCCTCGATTTTCAATCCGCTTCCTCCAGAAGAGCGTTATCGATTACGAAAGCGCCGTTCCGAGAAGAAGCCTCAATGCGAATCCTCTCGCGCGTAAATATTTTTATTCGGAATCCTGCGGCTCGTATAAACTTTGCGTCGCGGCGCAATCGTCGCTGCGACGCTTATCGAGCCAGGCCCTCGAACGATAGATCGTTCGATTCGGAAACGATGGCACCGCGATCGTTTTGAAACGCCGTTGCAGTTTCAATATTCCACGGGATTCATAAATATTTGGACACTTACTGCGTTTCCCCGTAAAATATACAAACACTGCGGTGAATCATTTTTCCGACTTACGGTAATCGTTTGATAATTATTGAATTGTAGACCACTGTGCAAAATAAAAATTGTCCGCATCAATTGCAAGAAACAGAAGTAAAATAATAAGATAGGAAGGTAAATTAAATTCGCGTCTTCTTTTAATAGTTAACAGGTGATAGGGTAATTCTAGTACTCTGACATTCTTCTGGTGGAAAATTTTGTGTTTTCTCAATTTTCACAAAAAATAAAAAAAAAAAAAATAAGAAAAATAAGAATTCAAAATGATATTCGTTGAACAAATATCGAAGTATTGTTTGAGAGTCAATACTACTGCAGATCCTGAAATGTCTAAATAGTTATGAACGATGCTTCGTTAATTAACGGTTCGTGCAGTCGCGAATGTTTACGGACTGGTTCGCAAAACTTCAGTTCGAATGGAAATTCTATTCCTTTTGTCGCGCGATTCCGTTGTCGCATTAATAATGCAGGAAGTATTTTAAATTTCAGTAAAATTGTTTGTTTTATTGCGTTCCATTCGTTCAGGAAGGCTATACATGCATAAAATCTGCATATTTTGTTGCAGAACAATTTTGTCGTGTCCCCGGTAATGCTCGGTTTCCAGTGAGTCGTTGCTTAACTCGTTTTATATCCGACTGTGTACTTTTTCTGGGTAATTAAAATGCTAGAGCGATTAAAACGGTAAACGAAACATTATTTAACAACTGGGATAGTGGATGTACACAGAGGTTGGTTGATGTTTCGACTACTGTTTTCGTCTGCTGTCTCCATATACAGTTAACAGCCAATCAAATTTCACCGTTCATAAGTGACATAGACTTTTTAAACCGTTAATATTTAATATCAAATTTTATGTGTTTAAAATTGTTGTCGGTCAACTGAGAGAAACACATCTTCTTTGATAAAATTGAAAGAACACGCAAGCTCATTAATGTTCATGCAATTGACTTCTCGCTTGATACATGCTATTATATTCACCCAGTAGAGTGTTGTACTAACCAATAAAAAGCGAATAACAATTTCTCGGATTTCGAATGGGTGCATGAAATTTAATGAGAAATGGGATATCCGTAGAATCTAATCGATTACCCGATAATTTGTACATAAATAAAATATCCAACACAATTCTGCATTCGCGTAATGGCATTTAGTATAAACGGAGAGGGCAGTGAGAGGTAATTATGATGAAATATTGACAAGGGTTCTTCCATTTGGATGACGTACTCACGTGAGAGCCAAACCAGAAGCGTCGACATTTTTAAACCGGTGGAATTCCCGTGTCCAATACTGTGTACAAATTTATCAAGAGGTTAGCATCCTTATTGACAACCGGGAAATTTATTGTTATCGTCATTATACGATGGAACAATACAAACAATTCACTAACTTAAAAACGAGAAAACTTATGACGAGACAAAGTAACGTAGTCAATCTATGGTCAGACAAGTAGAATATGGTCGAGCTATGGTCAGACTAGTAGAATATGGTCGACCTATAGTCAGACTAATGGAATAGTGAAGCAAAGAACTTTAACACGTCAGTTTCCATTCATATATGGGTCACGAAATTATTCGTTAACATTGAAAAATGAATTTTGATATAACCAGTAGACTGCTAATTTTATGCATTTGTGGCAAAAACTAGGTGAAATACAAAACAGAATAATACTGGTACGTCATTTGCAACGTACTAAAACTATTAAGAGAAGAAATGAATTTCTATGTAACTTCCCTTTTTCTATAATCGATGTAGAGAATTTTTATTTTCCATAAAAATCTTAATAATTAGTGTACGAAATTTGACAGTGAAATGCATTAAGATTGAAAATTGGTGCCAGGCATTGCAATTAAAAAGCACAATGTATTGCATCGTATGCGATCGAAAAGCAATCGCTTGAAAATATTTTCAGTAAAAATGTCAGATTCCTACCGCTTCTAAGTGACACCGGAGTGTCCCTAAATTCTTCGAGCGGGGGCCCGCGGCCTAAAAATTCCCAAGGAGCACGTGTTGCCATGTGTTTCCACTGAAATTTTGATTCCTCTAATTTTCAGAAGTGTACCGAGTCTGATGGCAGCGCGACAGTTGTGTCGGATCGATGAAAAATTAATTTCTCATGTCGCCCGCGCCTCGCCGGGTAACAGAGCGTTGTACAGTCAAAAATAAAATCCACTTTCGAATTGAAACATCCGGTGTATTCGGTTTCACGAGGCTCCCATCCATCACGGATCTCGCTAAGTAATCTCCTGGCGAATTCGAAATCCGGGGCCAGCATATTCGACGTCCGGTGAGAGAGGAGAGGAGAGATGAGATGAGAGAGAGAGAGAGAGAGAGAGAAAGAGAGAGGAAATGGTGCACACGCCGGTGCAAAAGTGTTGACCCCAAAACGGGATATAATTGGAAAGGAATTATCGCCGCTTTCGAAAGCAGCCGTCGCCGATCGCAATTTCGAATCGCGATCCGCGTCTGGCCCCGAGTGATTCGAGTCGTGCCGAATTCGCGTCTAAATTACGCAATAGTTTCGCCTGTCACTTGCACGTCAATCGAACGAGTATCGACTCGTGTCGCTGGTTAAACATTACCGGAGGAAAATGCGTCGATCGCGGCGACGGAACCGGAATAATACCGAATTTCCAATCGCGCTGAGCTTCGACGTGGCGCACGACACCAGAAAAATCCTGGCTGAAAGTCAAAATCGAAACCGGCTGAATTCTTCGAATTTCCCTATCATGGGGTTGGACTATTAGATATCTATCTACAATCGACGATTAAAAAACTTGATTTCTTGACAAGAAAATGATGATTTCCTAAAACGAATTTTTCAGGGTGATATTAAATTGTATTTTTCCTAATGTATCGATGCTGACAGTATCTCGTGTACCTCGCAATTCTTTTTTTTTAAATTAAAACTGAGAACTTCCTCTGCAAGATTTTGCAGTTTTGAAAGTTACTGTCATTCTTAAATGGTATTTCGAAATTGTGCTATATTGTTTAGTGGTTTATCATGATGTGAGTTTTAAAGATTCAAACTTAAAAATTGATTTATCCATTAAATAGAATTCCAAGGTATACGTCCATATTTTATTGGAATTTTTAAACACGTTCCTCAAGTTGGCAGAATTGAAGAATGCATTTAGGAATCACATCTAAAATGAGATCTGTATCTCCCAGTATGGAAAATTATATAAAAATTCTGTCGGAATAAATCACAGCTTCTAGACTAGAATAAATATATATTTAATTCGTTAAATAGTAATTTGGTGTATTTGCGATATACTAATTTGTTTCGGAAGTAGAAATATTTATTTCGGCTGGGATTTGGACGAATTTGGGCAGCGTGCGTCACCGAACACGCTTCGAACCCTTAAATCTGCGCGTTTGCTTTGGAAATGTCTCGCGAAGAGATAATTGACGACTCCCGCAGTCGGATGTAATAAACTAGACTCCCGATAATCGTTTATCGGGAGATTAAACGAGTAAGTGATTTATTTCGGTTTAGCGTCGCGGAACGCGGCCGTGTGTCCCGCCGCTTTGTACAACAAATATTGTTACCAGTTTATTCGGCGACATCGGAGCGTCGTTATACCGGCGCTGATTAGTATACTCAGTGTGTAATCGTGGTTGTTAATTATCGGTTAGCTGTCGATTTTGTTGTATAAATTGCGTTGATTGAACCCGGCCACGGCGAATCTGTTTATTAGTGTCGGAATCGAATTTAGGGGGAATTAAAGCACGGACTAATCGCGCTTCTGGTCAATGGAGGTCACCGGTGGCACGATCAAACGTGCCTTGCTAGGGCCTAACTGTCCCTTATTTGCAGGCTAATCTCGCGCATCGCAAATTTCGATTGTTAGGGTGTTTATCCATAAAATGTGGTAAATGTACTTTTGGAAATGATTGAGAAAACGATAAATTTGCACGTAATTTGATCTGAATTGTGTATTTAGAAACTCTGTAATTTGAATCTTGGTGTATGTTAGTTTGTTTTCAATCAGTTAATTGATATCGAAATTAATAAATGGACCTGCATAATCGTTCATTTTGAAATTATGTCCGGCCATTTGCTGTAACCCGTAGTCTGTTCAAACAGTTCAAACATCAATTATCAGAAACATTATGGTGAATACTATAGATTTTACGCATTTATGGCAAAATATGGTACATCAAATTTCGAACAGCGAACATACATAACAAACTCCGAATTTATTAAAATTATTGAAGAAAAACATTTCTGTTCAGCTCCTGTTCCCCAAAATCCGCATTCTATTCATAAATCATTGTTACACCAAGTATTATTTACATTGATTACATTATAATTTTACATATGTATCTGATAGTATGAAAGTGCAAAATAAGATTGGAGATGGAGAATACCTGATATGGGGACCTGATATGAAGAATAAAACTGAACGGATTTATCATCGGACGGAACGATGGGAGACCAGAAAGATGTGGAAACATTGTATTAACCATTTTATGCGAGAAACTATAAGGGTATAATGCAGTTATGGTCATGCACACCTTTTACGAATCATGACAATACTGCGAATTTTATGCACGCATGCCAGCAGTGAGAGAATAAAATCTGGAACAGTAAAAAGATCATTTATTCAATATTCGAGTTACAGAGGTAAAATAATTTTACCTGATTTTTTCCACCAATACAACAAATGAATAGCTATAATTTGAAAGGGTAGAAGACTTGAGTGTATCGAAGGGTAGACGGTAATAAATGAAATCGTTGTGTTGTGAACGTTTTCGAGTTCGTGAAGCTCGCCGGTAGTTTCGGTAACGGTCGAAAATTCGAAGGCTGAAATTTCTCCACATTTTTCGCAAAATCCCGCGTTTGAGAGTGCAGCCAAAGGAGCGTGGATTGCACGGTGACGTTCTACAGGAGAAGAATTTCTGAAGCCGAGACGAGAGCCAGATATTTCTCAAGCATTACCGTGCCGCGTTTACCCTCGCTCCTTAAAGTGCGCCATCAGACGTCTACTTCGCGATTCTTTGTTGCCCTTAACGGACCTCTGTTTTGGAATTTCTCCATGCTCGTTGCATATGTATGAAGACATTATGTAGAGGGCGCGTTTAATATCACGTACTCGACGATGTCTGCATAATTTATAGATGATCTTCGGGGCGAACCTCCAAACGGGTGATCATATAAATACAGGCGTCGCGACAAATTCGTGTTTCAGATTCCCTCTTTATCTGTCTCACCCCTCCCTCTCTTTTCGTCTCTATATTTCACGGTGATGTCCATTTATGCAACTACGAAACGTTCCTTTTCTGTTCGCATGAACGCAGGTTCCTGTCATTCTATATGTACAACTCTGTTTTAATTGCGCAGTTATTAACAAACTTCTCAAAAATATGTGTGAAATTATTGTAAGTTACTCAATGGAACCGAACTTGAACTAACATCGATCACAGCGTGTGGATCTTCGTGAAAAATGAACATTTTCTAAATTAAACTTACGGAACAAAAATTAAATAGAAATCTTAATTCTTTTATTTTTCTGTTTTCATCATTTTATGTTTCACCTGTGTCCAATGATTACTCTATCAACCATTTGCCTATCAAGGTATTACTATCAAACAAAATAGAAATTTATTTCTGTACTTGATAATTCCAATAAGTTGAAAATATTACACTGATACTCTTAAATTCTTTTGATCCTTCGTTTTAAACTTTACCTGTTCGCTGTTTTCACAAGTATATCAAATCTGCCGACTGAACGTCGCTGTTATGATTGTCTGATCACAAGTCGTCATGTTCCACTTGTTAGAGATTACATTTTCGAAACGGTATGTTACAAAAAGAAAATCTCAATTAATTCCAAACTACAACGTATTTATATTTGCAAGCAAACACGTCACAGCCCACAATAATTGCATTCGTCAATTAAAACGCAGCGCCAAAGAACCGTACGAGCCCTTCCTGAGGGGAAGTGCGCAAATGGTCGGCGAAAATATGGAAACCAAGCAGCAGTTTAAAGTTGGAATTAACGGCGGCCGTAAGAGGACCGTGACGCAATCGAGATCGCATAACAAAGGGACAAAAGATTAACGCGGGTTAGCTTTGTCGTTCCCGACGTCTGTGTCGTTCATATTGGCACACCGCGCGCCGATAATACTCGATCCGATCCAATTACTGTTCAATTAACTTCTGCTCAGTGATTCAATCATCCTCGTCCCTCGTAACCTTATTGTTGATCGTACGTGGAGCGACTTCGTCTCCGCTGTAGATTTTTATTTGAGATCGCGCTCTTTTCGACGTCCTACTCGACTCGGACACGGGCTCGAACCGGAGCAGTCGACGGACAATAGTCTTCGAATGTAATCTCGATACTCGTCCCGGGTGACTCCGGTCAATTTGGTGACAATTACTCCTGTTCCCGAGGAGTGGCCAGCAGAATTTTTCTTCACTCCAACAATCACCGACGCCGAAATGGACTGCGACAAACCACAACCGTTTTCTTGGCGCTGGGAGATTTTTCTATTAGGGGTACCCATAAGCAGAGTTGGGCAAATTTTATTTCGAATAACGAATAAGGAATAACGAATAAAGTCCCTGGATTTATTCGAGAATAACGAATAAGGATATCATTCGCCGAGAATTATTCGTAGCTTGCGAATAACGAATAAATCGTTATTCGTTATTCTCGAATAAATCCCGGGACTTTCATTCGTTATTCGTTATTCTAAATGACGAGAATAAATGCTGCGAATAAGCGCAGCCTTTATGGTTACGGGTAGGAACCGACACCCGACGCCAACACTCGAGTGACTCGAGGCCGAGGGCCGAGGCTCGAGGCTCGAGGCTTTTCGAGACGAGATCTCGGTTGACGATTGATGACATATACAATAGATAACTAAGTGACCGATCCTAGGTTCGGGACTGGGACCTTCGTTATCTTTACACACACATTTGTTGCCACGATTCTTCGCTTTAAAGAACTCTCGTCTGCACTCACACATTTATTCATACACATACACGTCGCTGGTGCGTGGCGTGCGTGCCGCGTGCGATGTCGATGACGCGATGTCATTCGACACCATTATTCGCTGGGCTATTCGAATAAATTTTTATTCGCTGGGCTATTCGAATAAATTTTTATTCGCTGGGCTTTTCCGAATAAATTTTTATTCGCTGGGCTTTTCCGAATAAGTTTTTATTCGCTGGGTTATTCGAATAAAAATTCATTCGAACAAAAATTTATTCGAATAAAAATTCATTCGAATAAAAATTTATTCGAATAACCCAGCGAATAAAAATTTATTCGCTGGTTATTCGAATGAAATTTCATTCGAATAACGCCCAACTCTGCCCATAAGTAATGAATTATTTGCAAAAAATTTGTTTTGCCTTTGGTTCTGTAACGATCGTTGCAGAGGAAACACGTATTCTTTTACAGTTTTCAGTAAAGCAGCCTGTATTAAAATAATAATAAAATAAAATAAAACAAAATAAAATTTGTGTGAGATAGAAGCCGAATGGAAATGTTGTTATTTCTCTAGCGATTATTGTCAGCTATAGCGAGTGCATTCATACTAAAAAAAATTTTTTACTCCTTTAAAAATTAAAACGCTCGCGGGAATTAATTTTTATTTGCCATTTTACTCTTTTAGAAATTAAAACGGAAATTGAAGTTGACGCTTGAAATATTTCTAATAAGGGTGGAACAGCTAGGAATAGAGGGACATTCCTTTCTCTACTGAGAATGAACAGAGCAATGTACTCCCACTAGTTGATTTTCTATTTGATCTCTGGTCTCTCTCTCTCTCTCTCTCTCTCTCTCTCTCTCTCTGGGTCTATATTTCTCTGTCCCCGTCTCTCCGTTTCCCTCACCTCCCTAAGCTCTCTAGCTAATCGTTCTTTACTCGGTGGCTCTCAAACTCTGACTCTCAGGACGCACTGCCCGCCTCTAAGAACACTTACATACGCGTACGCGCAACCACCCACACTCGCAGCCGCCACTCAACCGCTCCGTAGCGCACGTTTCTGAAATCGTTATTCCCTAAACATTCCTACCACCGTGAGCGTTCAGAAGACTCTCATCCCCATAATACGCCCTAAGTAGGTAATACACAACGCCGACGTTCGAGGAACTAATCGTCGGGTTCGGGAGCGAGAAGTGGGAACACTCTTCTAACGTGATCGCGCATTTTCAGCCGAATCATTTAGACCTGGCACAAATGACAGACGACTCGCGAATGATCTATCGCTGCCGCAATTGCACTACAACCGGAGTCACATAAAGAGTCGCGTGACTTGTCACGTGACTTGCTGTTCTGCCCATTCGAGCCACCGTGGGGGCCTCATTATTTCGTTCATTATACATGCATGCATACACCTTCGTCCGTAAGTATTTGGACACTTATGCAGTTTACGTAACGTATGGCACGGGTAGTTTGAATACCAACATTTTTTTAATGATGATTTCACTGTAGTTCTTTTCTCGTCATTAGCACTCGTACAACGTTGTTCTATTGTCGAATCGAACAGAATTGAGTTTACGAAGTTTCGTGTACTGCGATGTGAAAAAGTAATTGCTTAGTCTGTACAAACTTTATCTTGTGTTACAGTCCATCTTAACCCCTTGCACTACTATTTATTTTGTGATTATAATGATTAGAAATTCTTCATTGTTCACAATTTCATAGAACAAGAAAGATAGCTTATATTTATTGTATGCCCATCTTTTCCCCCAAGGGTATATATCAACTATAACAAAGTAAATTTTTATTTCGGTTTAAAGAAACTTAATAACATACATATTTATTAGACTTTGTTCAGAATCTTCATCACGAGTCTGACTCGATATTGTAGGGCAAGGGGTTAAAAAATGGAGCGCCTCGTTCCTTATATCTGGACTGCGGATGTTAGTGCAATTTTCAATTTTTTAAGACAAATTTTTATGAAAATGGAATGAAATAAATTTCTATTTTTCGCGGAGCAGGCCCTGTAGATGCAAAACAAATAAAAATCGTACTAAATTCTATCGAATTCTATATTATAGCATTTTTTGAAAATTTTCTCTCTCTCTCTCTCTGCCTAACAATTTTCATAAATTAAGAAGAACATACAAAGCGATCCCTTGAATATTCTAACATCTTCTCCAAAAGACTCCATCACTTCTCCTCACGAAAAATCATGAAAACCGATTAGTATAACAAACACATATCATCCTGGGCCACAACCAAGAATGCACGAGGATGCATCGGAATGCATGATAGTGTTCCAAGATCTCTGAGTGGCCTCAATAAAAAAAAGGTCCCGGCACACCGCGCCGATCGACGCGAAGCCGAAGAACGCGTCAGCTCGAGACGTGAGCGTGGGTGCAGCTGAGAGAGTAGGGGGCAGGAAATCGAGCACGAAAGTCCCGGAATTGTAGAAACAGGAATCGCATTAACGTTGCCACGATAAGACGTCTGCTGAGCGGACTTCACGGCCGGCTTGCTCTCGTTATTCGAGTCACACACGGTAAGATAACGCTTTTCCCCTTTCGGAGAGGAGCGACGTGTCCCCCTTTCCTTGGCTTCCTGTCCACCGGGACCTCGTAAACCCGCTCTCGTAACAATCCGTAGCCTGCCCACTTTCATACTCTCTCTCTCTCTCTCTCTCTCTCCCCTTCTCTCCTTCACAGTTGCAACTCGGTTCCCTTGGGCAGTCCCCCGCTGATCCTTCGGCGGCCTTCCGTGTCGTCTTCCCGCGTCTGTCGGCCAACTCCGTCGAAAGTATCCGAGATGAGAGGCGGAGATGGCCGTGGCAGACACGCGAGTGGCCCCTGCTTTCTCCCGGAACAGTGAAAGAAAGAAAAGAATGAAAAAGAAACAAGAAAACACCTGGAAAAGCTGGAAAATAGCGAGAAAGAGAGAGAAACCGGGGGAATTTTCTTACGCGGATAACACGCGTTCCACGGACATGCAAAAGTTCCGCGCACGCACGTGCGGATATGCGTGGCCTCCGGAATCCGCGAGAAAGTTCGCCGGACTGGCTCTTAGTCTCTCGCTGCCTCGGGAAATTGCATCCTTTGAAGCCCGGCGTGTGCGGAGTCTAGCCCAAGCGGAAGAAAAAGTTGGCCGAAATGAGCGCCGGGAGAAACGAATTCGCCATGCCGGACCCAGCGGGGCTCGCCCTCTCTCGTTTGCGCAACATCGTTTCCCCGATTTCCGGCTGACTTTCCTTGAAATTCGCCGGAGCTCCGGGCCCCCGGCTCGTCGGATCCTTTCGCTACCCAAATTTTCAAAGGATTCTTCCTTTCCTCGCCTGCCAAGCAGTTCCCCGAGCAAATTGCGTGCGAGCTCGTTCCGACTGCGTCAATTTTTAAAGTTCCCCGGACCTTAAGGACCCGGATCCTGCGAAATTAGGAGCCCCCGGATGTGTGACGCTCGGATATTCGACTCCCTCGACGAAGCTTTTCCACGACGATTTTTGGTAGACCCTTCGCTACCGAGGGACACGGGCTGCAAAGGGTCTGTTTGAGTTGGTCCAGCGATGAGTAGACCTCGACCGTGGAAAATGAAAATTTTCTGTCTCGATTTCCGAGAAACTCGAGATTCAATTTTCTCCTTTTGATTTGAAATGGTGCAGATAAGCCTCCTCTGTTTCTGTTCATTGGCCACAGCTCGAATTAGTTATTTAACCCTTAGCACTCGAAAAATTGCTGTCATTATTCAAAATATTTTTCACGTTATTAAATTTGTTTGTATCCTCTAAGTTACTAAACAGTTCAGTATTGTACGAGTAAATTGCACCATTTTCGTATGTATGAAATGAAAATAAAATATATAGAGGGGAAACATTCTAGGTCGGAAGAAATGTTTCGTTTTGGAGTTAAAATAGCTTCGAGTGCAAAAGATTAATTTCATTTGTAAATTAAATTTACTGAAGAACGATTTAGGAGTTTGGATCAAAGCATCGGAAGCGTGATTGCCTTATTAAATAAGTTGTTACCACGAATTTGTGGTATTTTTTGAAGGTGCCGATTTGCCAGTGCACCTGTAAAAAGAGGCAACAGAGATCGGAATCTTCTCGAAAATGGCACTTCAGTTAAAGATACAGTGTTTCCGCGAACTTAAACACCAAAAACGGTGTTGAAGGTGACTGCTCATGCTTATCTGGCGAGATTCTTTTTAGGATACTGCTTTCAAGGTGTAAAGTAAAAAATCTACCTGGTCGGCAACTTTTACACGTCGCTTTATCTACATATTCATCTACTTATCTACCCATCTACCTTTCTACATGTTCGTCCATGCGAGTGGATAGGTACTCTGCACGCGACTGTATCTACCTCCCTATCTACCTATCTACAGGTCCTCCTGTCTACAATGCTGCAAAAATTTGTCAGTCTAATTGTACCAATTATTGAAAATGTATATCGTAATATGTCGCCTAAAACAACCTGGACATAAGTCATTCTCTATCATATTATTACGAATAGACTGTAAAATAGAATTTTTACCATCAAGTGCAAGAACTAAGTAAAAACTTATTTGAAAACAATATAACCGAATACCTACATCGTTTAACTATTTTTATTAATTTCTGTTTCTCTGTCTGGTCGCGATTATTATTAACAGACCGCAGATGTCTATGCAAAAGTGGCATGAAAATGTCTGAACAGTTCTAATAAATTGAAAATAACAAATCAATGCTTTTGAACTCCCGTTTCGCCTACAAAACTGACGGTCTCGTTACGAGTGTGTGACGAAATTAATTGATGCAACTAGCACAGCGTCGATCCGGTGAAAGTTAAACCCCGATCGAAGACATGATAAAACAGTGATGACAAATGGCCGTCGAGAACCCGTCAATTATCTCCTGCATTTCTGTAAATTGTGAGCACGACGATCGGAACAAACACCGTTAAAAGACAGTGTACACACTGACTCGACGCACGCAGCTCGCGCGGATTTTTCTGCAAATGTGTCGGGTCCGTCAAATGGTGCGGCCCGCAAACATCGAGCATGTGACAGTTTCAAGTGATTTATGTGTCCTCGAAACTGTTGATTGACTAATGGTCAGCTTTGACCATTTTGATGATGTCACCCGGGTTGCGATGTTGTCGATCAGAATCGATCACGGTGGTTGTTTGCTGGGCGTTCGTGGTCGCCGGTCTTCCATAGTGAAGCGAATCTTGGCGGTCCGCTTCGGCACCGAAATTCCGGAAACCACTTCCGGCACATGCTCTCTTGACATTCTCTTTCTCTTCTCATGCATAACGTAAATCCTCATTTCCGCGTTACTTCTTTTTCCACTTTTGTTACAAAACTCTCTCTCTCTCTCTCTCTCTCTCTCTCTCTCTCTCTCTCTCTGCTTGGAAAAAACTGATGAGACAGAAAAACTGGTTGCCGCATTTTCAACTCGCAGGAACTTCATTTAATAATTATTTGCATAATCACGTTGTCGTACGGTCTCAGTTAGCGATTCTTAGCACATGATTTGTCAAAGAAGTTGACACAACCGTGTCTTATATTTTTGTTTATTTCGTCGTTGCCGGGATTGTGGATGCTTTTATAGCATGCACTTAATTAAATTCATTTATTCGTACGCATGCTGCATTACAGGTCATGAGTGCCATGACAAACAGCGGTGGATTATTGCACAGACGGCTACCTCTCGGGTCTTGCTTGCCCGGGGCTCCATCACGACAAATTACGCTCACACTTCAATTTAACAATGTTCCGTCATTAACGAAATGAAACTGTAAAATTATTTGCCGCGTTTATTCGCTTGCTTTCCTTTTGTCGAAAACACGCGTCTACCGGGTCAAGAAGGAAGCCGCGGAAAAGCTGGCGAGAATGTTGTTGTATTATATTGCGGATGAAAATGTATCTCTCATTCGAATAATTCCGACAAGTTCCATTTCTCACTATTGACTCGAAAAATCGGGCAAAAGCGCGATTCGAATTCCAGCGCGTGAAAATTCGTAACAATGAAAGAAGGAAAAAGTAGACGCCTCAAGGACTATGATTATTTTAAAAAATTCGAGTAGATACTGAAGTTATAATAGGAAAATCGCTGCGGTTCGCAATTTTAACGGGACGCGGCTGAAGTAAAAAGATTTCCGGTCGCGAATGCATTGTGCAGAAGCTCTTCAGGGTCGTGCACATCTCCCGGTCGTCCACACGCAGGAGAACCGTGCTCCACATTCGACCTATTAGGCAGAATAGTGTGCGGCGGCGCGCGATCGAGCATAGTTCTCGTTGGTCGGATTAATAATTTGAGATGGCCGGGAGCTTGTGGCACGGCCGGCAACGTTCGAATAATTACAGGGATGCTTATAGGAGCATATTTCAACGACGAACAAACGTCAAAATGCACCGGTGAGCACACGCCGTGGTGCACCGAGCGCCGCTGGTGCACCGGCGTCGCTGCGCGCCCGAGAGCGCCGAAATGAGAACGGCGCGCCGATAGCGGGGTCAAGAGAGGGAAACTATACGTTCCGCATAACGCCGGGGTCCATTTTCCATTATATTCCGATGAAATATAAACCGTGCCGTAAATAACAATCCTTTATATCGAACGGTGTGCACGGCCGCGCGCACCGTTGCCCGTTGGCCCCGACGCAACGGCCGGCACGGTTATGTTGGCGCGATCAAAAGATACGCATGACCCGTTCCGCAATGCATTAGGCGGACTGAAAATACATGACACTGTATTTCGCGCCATTAACATTAGAACGGGCCGCCGCTGATCAATTAATTACGAGCGTGTTATTCCCGCGTTGCAGCGAAAGCGAAGATCCGCGACGCGATACCCCGATACCGTTTCCGCCCTTCGATGCCGTTTGCGGGGTAATAGCTGTAATTGTTAACTCATTATTATCGTATTATTTGCGGGGCAATGACATTTTTCGCTTACTCGGCCCGCCTGCGTTTCGCGCCGTCCATTTTGCCCCGCGATTATTGATATTAACCAAGAACTTATTAACAAGCAATTGACTGTCCGGCGAAATTTGTTGGAAAATAATTGTCCGTTGTTTTGTGATTTTAGAAATATTTTTATGAATTGTAGACAGCTTCCAATCTCTTGATCGTGCATTCGGACGTCTGTTGTCACTATTTCTTTCGTTATTTATGATTTTAGAACAGAGAGTTTGAAAAGACAATATTAAATAGAAATATTTAGAAAGATAAAATTGGAATTAGAACGTTACAAGTGAGATTTGTGTGCATCTTCAGGATGCGTTACAAACATTTCTGGTCCCAGTGAACAACAATCGGTAAATTGGCTCGAACCGACAAGTTAGCCTAACAATCGAAATGTAATATGTCGGACAATTCTGTTCCATCCCGGTCGCATAATTCTGAGCGAATTTAAATTATTCGAGTCGCGTCTGCATTGTCGTGTGCCGTGCCTATGCAACAACTCCTTCGATGCACTTTACAAAAGCAGGATTTTCAATTATTACACAAAGGTTCTCTCTGTTTTTCAACGTAAACTCTGCCAGCGCTGTAACATCGCGAGTCGTGCAACCTCAAAGAGAAGCGCAGCTCTCGAATAAGCTTTCCCATTATCATATCGATGAATTTCTTACGAGCACTGGTCGATCGTACGTACGGAAAAAGTAACTGCAGCCTTTAGAGAGAGAGAGAGATAGAGAGAGTGCATCGATTCTTCTTGACCTCATTAACGGGAATATGAATGCTCAACACGTTTCGATATGCAATTTATTTTTGCTTCACGTGAAAGTGAGATGATTGAGGTGTGAGAAGTGAGGGTTTGAAAGTCGAAGGCTGAATTAGCGCACGAGGAACAGAGGGATGCATTTGATGACTTTGGAACAATTGATTCGCTGTGAATGTGGTAGATTTATTTTTATGCGAGACGGAATTGAATGTACCTTTAAATTGCAGTGCATTTTACTGGAAATCATATTTCTGTAAAAGGCTCTTAAGAGATAAATTCTTTTAAAAAGTTCCAAATGGTCACCTTACACTCACTGTAGCTTACAAACTCACTTACAAACACTGTAACTTCAAAGAAAACTATTATTATTAGTTAAAAAAATTTGGGTACATACTTCAAATGTTAGTTAAGAATCATACCAAATTTAAAATTATTACACTCAACTCCTTTCTTCCAAAAAATTCCGAAAGATTGCCTCACAATCATAGCGCGAGACTAGGAAGACTTCCTACTCCAGACGCTGTAGCTTCGAAGATAGCCGTTATAATTACTTAAAAAAATTTGAGTACATACTTCAAAAGTTACTTAATAATCGTAGTAAGTTTGAGGTCAGAGCGTCGAAGACTTTTCTTTCAAAAAATTCCCGTCACCCTACATCGTCACTGTGGAGAGACCCCTTAAGCCAGCCTGACGTTCTCGATGACGTATCGACTGAGCTCTGTCGTCCATTCCCGGAAAACGATTCCCGGTTCCTGGAGGACGTGGATCGTAGAGCTGTAGGGTTAGTCGTACTCGTAAATACTCGGGGCTTAGGCGGATCCAGGCCGGTTTGAAATTGAGTTACGAGCGCGGCTAGTTAAAGTGTTCGGTTCGCATCGGTAACGTCCGGTCCCATCGGGCGTCCGGCCTGATAAACGAAGTTTCGAGTTCTCGCATATAGGTGGGCAGCTAGAGAGACGGCTCTTAAGTTAAGTTACCGTGGCGTATGATTCTATCAAAGGCTTGGGAAACATACGGGGGCGAGGACAGGCCACTCTCGCGTGATCCCGAAAATTCTAGTTTCCTGCATTCGCGTGCACGCGCGCGGTCTATACCCCGTGGAATTATGCAGGGATGAATTTATCGTTACGCGGTTATCGCCGCACTAAATTTATATTTAAATTGAATCGCGGATTCCGGATGGCCGGGAAGTATTAACGACTGCTAACGATTTCGTTGCGCACGCCGCTGTGTGTACCACGCCACGCCACGCCACTGCCCTCGTAGAAATACGTGCCTTTCGGGGAATATTGCGATCGTTCCACCGTGGAATTATGGCTCGTCGGCGATCGTTTGTGAAACTGCGTGCACCCCCCACCCCCGCTCCTCGAACTCTATATAAACTTCCACACGTTCCGATGTATTTAATGTATTCATTAGTTATTCGATATTTGTTGAAATAGCTTCCGCCGCCGACTCGCGAATCCTTCACGCTTTAACACTTTCGGGCAAACTCGCGAGAAAAATTATCGAACGATTTTTGCGATCCGTACTGCTAGCCCCTAATCTGTACACTGAAACCTGCAAAAGTAGGACATTCTCGCGAATTTATTCCAGGGAAGCTAAATAAAAAGTATTTGCATTGATGGCGAGACATAGGAGCGAAATGAAAATTTCCTTCTTCCTTTAATTATTTAAACTAAATTTAAAAACTTCCTTTAACTAAACTTAATAATTAACTACTAAAGTTAATTTTTGCGTTTGTAAATTTCTTTGTTTGGCATGAAACAATTTGTGCAATATTTTTTTGGAGCCTGGCGAGTTCTGCTTCGTTAAATTCAGATTAATAAAATACTGTGATTTCTACTAAAAAATGCAGTGTTTTTTTTGTCTTGTTGTGTTCCATTCTTTCTTGAATTTATTCCTTCGTTCAGTTTACTCCCCGGTGCATACAGTCGTCCCAAATAACATTTGCGAATTTTTAAGTCGACTTCGGAAGAACGTGGATCAGAAACTATTTTTCAATTTTTCGAACGGGGACGGATGGAAAATTTAAAGCCAAAGTTGGAAGTAGGTAGCCGTCTAGTTTCGCCAGGGTTAAAAAGTCTTTAAATTTTCGAAAGTATTCAGAGCTTGAAATTCTTGTAATCTCGTCAAGAGAGTCTGACAAACTCTCGGGAATCTTGATCTACTTGGAATGAAAAGTTTCGAGGATATATTCTAACAAAGCATTTTCGATTGTTTCAGGTGAGTGACGCTTCTCCATTGGATCTTACAATGTTGTAATAACAGAGCAAGTTCTATGCCCACCTGTAAGTTCAACCAAACGTAGCAATCTAGATTTATGAATGAAAGTTTGAAATACATTATTGCCGTTCTACTTCCGTGGAACTTGAACGAACATTCCGTGCCGCAGAATTTTTCTAATAATTGTCTGTCTTCGTTCCTGTCGTTTGCACAGGTGTAATTAACCCCCCCGACGATTAAAATAACATTTAACTCGGAGTTCGCGTGTCTAATTTGCCAGCCAGGATACGTTTATTCAAACTTACCGGTATAAGATCCTACGCAAACACGGAACTCCTGTACAAAAGGTTCTCGCAGCGCAGTTCGTTACCACATTGTCATCGTGCTGCTTTCTTTTCTACTCATTACTGCTGGTAATATAGAGCGTGCCGGAAGAAACCTTGGAAAAATTAACGTTCTCTGCTGTATCTTGGAAAAAATTGGGTCATCTTCGTTCTGCTTTTATCGGAGCACAGTTTTAAAGGAAACAATCTCTTTAATGCATCCTCGCCTCATCGAGAAAAATACAAATTCCCGCGTTCTCCGTTCTGAAGTTGACTGGAAATTATTTGAAAATGCGACTTACGTCGTTTCGCTTTGCGATCACGAGTCGGGGAGGGGGGCTTAAAAATGTCTCGTTGCAAAACACTATTACTTCAGTGGTCCTCTTACCGTTTCCCGCCACGTTCTTATATCCTCTTAACTATTTATAAAATGTAAGCTATAGGTACTTTGTAATGGGAATGTTTTATTAAAAAAATTTTAATTCCTTCAATCAGACAAGTTTATATCAAATTTTTACCGTTTTCTGTTAATATTATACTATTTGGTTAAGTTCGCGTAAAAATGTTTACCCTTTTTGGTTCTATCTGTACAAAATTAACAAATTTTAACTCTTTTTAGTAAATATTAGTTATACTAATTTATATTAAGAAATACTTGGTATTTCCAATGAATGCTGGTAATTTATATAAAGGACTTATACAGTCAAGTCTGGATCTAAGCTCAATCCTCGGGTCCGTGTTGTGGCATAGATCGTATAAGGTTACCTTTTCTCGTGACTAAGATCGTGTAGCTCCGTTCGGCTTAGATAAAAAATTTACTGCACAAACAAATTTAAAGAAATTCAGGTTAAAACAAATTTTTCAACCCAATAATCGAATAATCATCCTTTGTGTGAACAATATGTAAAATTTCACAGCTTTGCGATTTTCACGTGATGCTTTCATCAGACAATCAAAATTTGTTAAAACATTGAATTGTAAATGTAGTGAATGTGTACTTAGGTGTCCGATGCTGAGACTAGGATGGGAAATCATTGAAAATAACATTAAAGTGATTTCCTCTGCATCTCACGTTTGCAATTCTTCCGAAATTACTGTGCGTTCCAGATGTTGCAGTTAGAATTGTTTAGCGTAATTCAGTTTCTGCTAAGTCTAATATTAGTTTTCGTTTCTGGGTCATGTTTTCAACACCCCCTGGCTACACCTCGTCCTTGGCGAGATTGTACATACGTCCGTATTTGTAATGCTTCTGTCCGGCTTTTGCACAATGAGAACCACACAATAGTAATAATAATAGCAACACAAACAATAGCTAAATGCTCTATGGCGAATTAGTATCTCTCGAAGCTTGTCCAAAGTATGCAGCATGTAATGGGGCGTGTAACGAGGAATTAAGTAAAAGTTCTGTAACACGCTAAAATTAGATTACAATTATTTTACTCCCTTGAGAAGCGGTGTTAAACCAAGCACACAAGTATTGAGTTATACTACTTTTCGATAGAACCGATCGCTTATGCAGCATTCCCAAATATTTCTATTCCTAGTTCTATAACTCGTGAAAATTATATTACGATTATTTTACTCCCTTTAGACGCGGTGTTAAACCAAGCAAACAAATATTGAGTTATACTACTGTTGGATCGCTTATGCAGCATTCCCAAACATTTCTATTCAAAGTTCTATAACTCGCTAAAATTATATTACAATTATTTTACTCCCTTGAGAAGCGGTGTTAAACCAAGCGGACAAATATTGAGTTATACTACTTTTGGATAGAACCGATCACTTATGCAGCATTCTCAAATATTTTTATTTATTTTTCAAACTTTGCTTGTGGCAGGGGGATGATAATAAAAATGTCCTAAAGCTTCCTGCATCCTCGTTGCACCGACGCAGGCATGGAAACGCGTCAGCAGTTAGATGATAGCGGACGATCCCGTTTCGGGAACACCGTCGGCCAATCTGTTAATTGATTACAGGTGCATTTCTCGCGGTCCCGCGCGGAAGGGCACCGAAACGGGGTACATATTCCCACGGACCGAAGAAAAATGTATCACGCCACGGCCCCGGGGAAAGCAGATTTGCATAATTACGAGCCGACGGCCGGATGAGGCGGCCGGTGGATCAATCACCGTCGCTATTTTTCACGGGTGGCCAACAGCGGTGGCGGGGACAGACGCGTAGAGGGAGATGGAGAGAGAGAGAGGGGGGGGGGAGAGAGAGTTTGCTCGTGGAACGCAATAAATTCACTTTTTCGTAAAGGGGGATTAAGTTAGCCCCTCTTTCTCTTCGCACACCCCCGCGCACAACCCCCTCTGCCCGTGCCGTTGGATTTCAAACCTTTCCGCTTGGCCCACTTCCGGCCCGCGAGTCCTTTGACGGCGAGTTGCTTCGTTATAAATTTCTGGCGGAACAATGCGGTATATGGTCGTATAAATTTTCGACGAGCATCGATCGCCTTTCCGCTTTTCCTCGTGAAAATTTCACGCGCTCCGGTGGAAACGCGCTTCCGGCTGCGGTCGAAAGTTAGTCGAGTAGAATCCAAATTTGACCCAATCAATTACCCCCTCTTTTGTTCGAGTGTTATCCGCGAGGTGTGGACAAAAGTTAAAGTGGCCCGGAGTCGTAAAAGGACGGACGGTATTCGTGGCTCAAAGAACTGTGCGTCATTCATTATAGACGAAATGATATTGTGCACTTTGAATCTCGTGTTATCTCGTTCATTGGATGAGAAACTATTCTCATGGATTGTTTTTTTTTCTTTTACCATGAAATCGTTGCTTGTACATCAAATACACGGTCCTCAGAGAATGATTTCTTCAGAATAGGATCTTCACGTTAATTTTGAATTTTCTGCGGCAATTCCGAGAGACAGGAGCCAGTAGACTGACATTAAATTATTTAATAATTTTCAGAGGTATATATATTTTACTACTGTTTTAAATTACCTTTCTCGTAAATTGATAATATCTGCTGCCTACTTACAATTTTTACGCGGTTAATTGAAGTTGGGTCTATCGAATACTGTCATGCAAAATTCATTATGATTTCATATGAATTCAGATTTGCAAATCCAATTACAGTAGAAATAGGGAATAATATAGGGCTCCAGGAAAGGGAATATTCGAAAGGGTTATATCAGGTTTATTGCTTTGAAATTACATGAATATTTGTATAGTTGAAGGGATGCTACGTAGTTAGATTTTGATTTTCCAAGCATTTTTCCTCATTTTCAACCCTTCGTTAATAATTTTCACTTACGATAACTTGCGGTAAAATAGCCGGCACTTTGAAGAATGTATAATCAAAATGTCATAAAGTTGATACTGCAACTAAATTCAATGATGTCATTGTTACAAGGCAACGTTTTTCGTAATTACATGTTTTCAGTGCTCGGTGCTTAAATAATTTTTACAGGATAGATTTGATCAAGGGAGGAAAGGTTTAATAGGATGCAATGTAATTCAATTTTTAATCCACTGTTCGGGGTGTTCTACAAGTGTTGGAACACCGCGGACGATAAGTCGTGCAGACTTTAATGTTACAAGTTCGTGAAAAAGAAAAAAAAACGAGGACTTCGAAAGCGGTTAGATTTATCGGGGCTTACACGCGACCCCCGGCGAATAATTCGCCTTTTTGTTCCGGAAATTTCAACGGCGGCCAATGAGCACTTGTATTCACGTCCCGTTTTATCTGAACTCCCATCAACCGCAGAATAAACCGCAACGTGCCCGTATAAAGTAGCGAGAAGCTCTCTGCACAACTTTCTCCCGTTGCTGTTCGCGCGGCTGTTTTCTTGCAATATCACCGCTGGTATCGTTAAGAGTTTTAATATCCATTACAAACGAAAGGAATGCGATTCTATTACGTTTTCTCTCGACACTGGCTCGCTTTATGATCGCCATGAAACCGTGTGTCATTCTCAGCTCTTTGGTTCGGACGCCTTCGGATCACCGTTTCGGCAACAACTTTGTTTCTAAACTTTTATCAACGCTATTGATTAATTGGACACCTGTATTTTTAACTTCTTTAATATTTTAGGCGAATCTTATACTTAGAGACTGACGGTAAACGAGAATTGGAAATTTTTAAATTTAAGAATTGGCTCTCTCTGCCTTCGGCCACTTTAATTTCGATGGAAAAGCTACTTTGAATCACTGCACAGCTTAAGACAATTCGTAAATACATTTTTCACGTTTGATCTATACTAGTCTATTACTAGACTATGTATTTCCTATACACATCAACACTGTACTTTCTTGAATTTCAACCACAGCGTGAATTTTTCACGAAATGGTGTTCATGTAAAATCGATACTAAAATAGAAATCAAATAAAAATGATTTACAAAATCCGTTACAAAAGTAAAATAGACTCTCAAAAGAACATTGACTTGTAGCACACACAGGAGGGAAGGATCGACGACATAAGAAGTACAAATTGCTACAAAAAGCCAGATGAGATTGGAGAAAGACAAGGCTAACAATCAATTGGCTAAGCACTGGAATACCATCCGTCAGAGTCAAAACTTTTCAACGCCCAGTACATGAACCTCGCGCCGATCCAATTCTCGGCGAATAAATCACGCGACGAATCCCTCACGGAACGTTGTTCCAGCAACGGCAACGGCAGCAACGGCGGCAAGGCCAGGAGCAGCAGCAACGGGACAGCAGCAACAGCATCACGTCTCCGGTCGGAAGCGCGTTCTTATTCCCATTTCCATCCGTCTGAAAATTCGCTGCGCGTCGTTCCCTGCATCGATAAAGAATTTCCGTCGTCCCCGGGCGCCGATGTTTGCTTTGCTTGGCTGAGAGTGTTGCTGTCGGTCAGACGACGCCTAAAACAACCTAACTCAACGCAGCTCCTAAATCGAACCTCCTCGAGACGCAAGATATTCCTATCTAAATACCAACTACACCCCTCCCAGTCATAAAAATAGTCCACAAACAGTTTCCATGTTTGCAGGAAAATTCAAAGTTAATCATTATTTTTCTCCTTTCGTGGATTTGTAGTCGCGCCGGGTGAGCAACGTTGAATGAGACGTCCGTACACGTTCGTACAGAGAAGAATATATTTGTGACCAGCATGAGACATCTTCTAACCACAGAGCTCAAAATATTTGAAACGAGCTATAGTTTGTTTGGCTCCCCGCGGCCGCCGTGCCGTAACCCGAAGAACAGGTCCAATTAGAAAACTGTGCTAGATTCCAGGGGCGCGTGCGCACCCAGCTCCGCCTTCCCGGTAATATACGCGGCCGAAAGAAACACTTTAATCGAAATTCGATTATCCGAAGCTCTGCCCGGTTGAAGGGAGAGCCGGCCTGCAAAAGTGTTTCCTCGGAGTCGTGAAAGTTTCCGCTCGTTTACCCAAAACCGTAGAGAGCCCCGATACCGACCGATCCCACTTCGCTCCCCATGATTATCTCCGACTGATCAAGCTCCCATTGTCTTGGGTTCTTTACGAGAGAACGAGAAAGAGGGCGGGCAGGGGGGAGTAGAAGGTTGCTGGGGGCCCGGCTGCCAGGCCCGGGGATAGAGGTCGTGTACCGCGGGAAGAAAAGGGGGCTAACTACTCTTCGGCATTTGAGCGTGTTGGCCTGAAAAACCCCGCGCCGACAAGTCGCGAACTCTGTCCATTAACTCCGGCGAAATCAACTTTCTTGGATATCCGAGAGTAAACCTTACACCGAAAGTTCTATCTCGCTCGGATGAGCAGCAAGCTGCCTCCGCTCTGGTGCGCGGAGCCGAGCCGAGCCGAGCCGAGCCGGGGCCGAACAGTCACCCGGGGAAGGTATATAATCCCTCTCTCGCGGAAAGTTAACTCGAGACAGATCAAGTCAAATCCACCGTCTAAATGAAGCGACCCTGCCTCTGTTTCTGACTCTCTCTCCCTTCCTCTCTCTCTCTCTCTCTCTCTCTCGCTCTCGCTCTTTCTCTCTCTCTCTCTCTCTGTTTCGATCTCTCTCAGTCTCCGGATCTGTTCGCGAGGACGTCGTGTAGCTAGTCGGCTCCTCCAGCGAGGCGGAGCGAGGCGCAACGAGAGCCAGACAGCCGGGACACGCGACTTCCGGTACACCCCCGCGTTCCCACGGGTGTTACACGCGGAAAAGTAGCAGGCCGGATACGCCGAGACGCGTGCGAGATACGGTTATGCCACTATCCATGACTACGCCGGCGCTTATGGCTCGGATTGCTAAATTAAACTGCAATTTTTGGAACACAAACAGCTGGAGCGATATCTTGATTTTGTGGGGTGATTGGTTTTATATATTGTAGGGTGAATTTTTTTGACGACTACACAGTCGCAGATAATGCAGTTTTACCCTACAACGGCGCTCACGGTCTATATTCTGACCCAGAGAATAATGGTCATTTATGAAGCCAATTTATGTCAAAGAACAGTATACTTAAAGAACTAGCCTTACACATACTGGGTTTTCGACTACAGAAAATTTAAGGGGTGGTTCTCCAACACAATATAAGACGAAAATGAAGAATAAAAAAATTGCTATTTCGACTTCAGTTTTTAGTTATTGTCAATTAAAGATCCCCCTAAAATGAAAGATTAGTTCGGAGTTAGTCGGACGTGCTCGTACACGGCAGTGGAACAGGGAAATGATGTATGAGGGGATTCGACAGTTGATTGGAAAGGGTTAAGAAATAATTAGCATGCGAAACATCAAACGGGCCGGCGTGTATTTATTACGGTATGAATACGGTATTGACGATCTGCTGGACATTTTGATGAGCAAATAGTGCCGAGGGTAAATTACGAAGAAATTTCGGTTTATTAAGTCTCGATACGCATTTACATACATTAACGTTCGATAAAATAAACAGTGGGGCAGCATCAGTGGCATACACCTCCTCGTTTATTCCAGTTCCAATTAATTCCGTAAAAGGTATTAATACTCTGCCGGCATATTACAAAAATATTTAATTTCGACGAGTAACAGTCGACCGAATAATTCGTTGTATGTACAAGCCCCCTCTCCTGTGTGTGTTTACGCTGCAATATCATCATTTCTACGGTGTTATTAGTATCACGATTAATTTTAGACGGAATTGATACTGAAGCTTGCCGAATCGGCCGATGCGTCTTCTTTTCCTCGTATCTGGATCGGAATGCTTTCGCGGAATCTGGAGTTGCTATTGATATTTTATCGAAAGTTTTTTACGATCAATTTTAATTACAAGCTTTGCACAGAATTCTATACCACGCAAATGGAAACGTGGCTTGATGAGATGTGGAAAATATTTTCAACGATATTCGAGAAAAAGCCTGCTGGAAAAGAACGGAAAATTTTTAATCTACCAGACAGGTTTAAATCTTTGATTAATTTCGCTTTCGTCGCGTCCTTTTCCCATCTCGTTGCACAGTTTTTTTCATTTGCAATTTAATTGTCAATATGGCGCTCTTAGTTTTTAATAGACTGCAACCTTTTTGCGAAAGTGCAGGTGAACTTAGTGCAGTAAATTTATTTTAGGGGTGTCTTTTTTCGTGGGATCAATGCGGATGCAATCTAAATATTTTTTACTTTTTTACGTCTCTTCATCGACTTGCTTTTCCATTAAAATTTATATAGATTAAGTACTTGTAACTGAAATTTGTTTTACCACGTACTTGTACGCTTGTTTGCAATTTATGCAAAGCTGTAAAAGTGGCATTCACAGTGAAAGGGCGGGGTAATAACGTTTAACTAATAATCCAATTAATACTTTAATTCAGTATTGTTCGTTTATGGCTCGGCGCTGATATACTGAAATCAACAGTCTGGAAGCTTAATGAAAATTAATTTTAATAATCATAATTATTCCGACGTGTCTAACACAATTGCATGCGCTTTCGCGTGGATTCATGCGTTTTACAGTGACCTGGATTCTGCATTCTAAAATGATATTTCAGCGCATCGACACTCTTAGAACGTTGCAATAAGTTTACAAAATTAATTAATATCTTCCAATTGAATTATCATGAGACAGTAGCACGTTAAAACATTTTAGTACTGAAAAATTCCGATTTTTTTTCACGATATTACCTTAAATTGTGTATTGTCAGTATTAGAATTCGTAAAATTACAAACGAGACGAAGATACTCCAGCATCTGGAGTTATAAATGAAGTTCAAGGTCTTAAGGGTAAAGGCTTCACCCTCAAAGAGAGAAATTCAAAATTTGAGCATTTTCCTCCAACTTGGGATATCAATTTGAAGGATTAATCACTAAAATACTAGAACTGCGAATAGAAATTATGCGCAGACAATCCGTGCACTAGCGACGTCAATTAGATTCCACAAACTTTGTTTTCCAATGCCGTCCACGTTCCCGTGTAAATTGACCACAGCGTTCTCACGCGGTGGCGTGTCAAAGATTTATAAAATACACACGCGGGTCGGCGAGTCTTTACCGGAAGAGCAGCTCCCACCGGGGGGATATTTTTCATACTCTCTATGTTGCTCGAAAAAAACTTGGCGACAGAACGAGTTCAGGCAATGGCGGGAGACGGGCTGTACGCGCGTTACACGGGGACACGGTAATGATAATGTTCCGGCCGGGCAAAGTGGAACAGGTTAATCCTGGTTGAACGCGGAGCTGGTGGGCGTCGTGTCGTCGCACACAAAGGAGCATCGAGTGCTAACCGACGCGTTGCACATATTAAAAATATTTGCCTGCATTTTCCCTTTGACCGTCGCGCGACTAGAATTGCCTAGACACGGTGTCTGGATTTATATTGCGGTTGGACGTCCACAGCGCCGGTTTTTAGCTGTTCATTTGGCGCACTTGACCTCGGCATCAATTTTAATAAGCTGTGGACACGTTTGTGTTCCGTCTATTGTCCAATTTCTTCGTGCTCGTACAGTAACATAAATCGTTCGCGAGGATAAAAATTAAAACATGGCAAAAGAGTAGTCGATCGTTAAGTTTTTGTAACTTCGCGTAAAAAAATCGTACAATACTCTACCTTTGCTCGTTTTTAAGAGCAAATTATTATTTTATTGCAATGCAGCGTACCGAAGGTACTGTCTTCACTGGAAGTTGTACCGATTCAAACGGTTCTGCCTAGTTGAAAAATTGTTTTTCTACGGTTATTTCAATGTAATCTTATGAAGCAAAGTCTCCTCGTTAGTACGAGTACTCAAAAATTGATCTGTGATTTTTTTTACGATTTTACTCCACCTTTAGTTTAGAAGAGCGATTATTGGTTTCGGACAGGCAGGTAGAACTTGCAGCCCTGAACCTCTCGATGGAAATGCATGTGTATGTTGCAACCATGTTTCCCCTCGACTCTGTCCACGCTTCCGTGGTTGCAACGGTCCAGTTTTACATGTTTAATCGAGAGACCCCGGCCCTCGTCTTCACTCAATTTAATAGCCTCGATAATCGGCAAGTTCCCGCTTCCCGGATGAATGTATAATTCAAAGTTCCCCAAAAGGGCGAGTTATGGCGGAAGTTCACTCTGACGATGGCCGGCGCAACCGGTGAGAAAGTTTAGGTTTCAGGGTTTAAGTAGTTCAATTGAGAAGCAATCTCGCGGCAAACGCGGGTTATGTTAAATAGAAGCCCGGAAATACTGGGATGCGTAATTGCGGGACGTTTTCCCGGATGCCCGGGAAATTTCGAGTGAATTTGCCATGCTGTTACGTGTCACGTTGCCGGGAATTTTCGAAATAGTTACCCAACAATTTTGTTCGTAATCACAAAATTATTCGTATATCCTCAGAAATTTTGTAAAATTTTATTGGGAAGGGTTACGACATTTTAACTACCTGGAAAGAATTATTTACAAGATTTTAGATTTTCAAAGTTTCAAAATTGCGAGAAATTAGTCAGATTACACTTTTCAATTTTATTTGTATAGTCACGTTAGAGCACAAAGCACACTTCCCATAAAAATAATGATGTATTAAATGTTTAATTGCAAATTTGACACTGTTCCCGTCCACCGATCCGCTTAAAAGAAATATGAATCGATTCCTTGCAGCTTTCCCTTCAAAATGAGCGTTTTAAAAATTTAGTAGCATGGCAACTATCAAAAAAAAAAAAATTAAGTTGGAGACTATTGCAGTATACCTGCTCTGCTTGTCTGACTATAGACCACACCTATTCTACTTGTTGAACCATAAATCAGCACCATTCCGCATGTCTAACTATAAATAGTTTGTATTCCATTAGTCTCACTATAGTTCATGCCTATTCCACCTGCCTGACTATAAGACCATCCTTATCATACTTGTTTAACCATAGACTATCCTCATTGAACTTATCTGACAATAGTTTGTTGTTATACCACTTGTCCGGCCATAGGTTATCCTCATTCCACTTACCTGAATACAGATTGTCCTTATTCTACTTATCTGATGATGTCTCCATTCTACGGGTCTATCTGTAGACTACCTTTGTTTCACTTGTCTGACCACAGATCGTCCCATTCCACTTGTCTGCCGGTAAACCACGTTTATCCTGTTCCTCTGATAAGGGGACCTATTTTATTATTTTGATATATTATGGTAATGGTCGGTTTAAAGGTTTCAAATAACCTTGGATGACCTTCAAATACCACTTAGGTGGACGACAATACAACTTTTGAATGGTTAATTGGTTCTGCGTTATTTAGAACTCTAGATTATTTAGATTATTAGATTATTTAGATTATTTAGACTTTAGATTTTCACAAGCTATAAATTTGCAAATATCTGCGGTCTAGTATTTATATATGTTGTTACATATGTTATTATGTCGTTTAATTGATAAGTCGAAGAAAATTCAATAGACGCAATCAGTGAATCACAAAAATTCCATTAATATTGAATTATTATAAACCATCCACAAAAACAACGATCAGACCAGCATTTGAACTGTGCAACATCGGGCGATTCTTTCAAACGTTTCAATTAACAAATCCAACTCCAAACATACCTATTTCGTTTCGCGTATCCCGTTGCTTCGTACCGTAACGTATTTTTATTCCAAAATAAAACCAGTTCAACGACATTCGCGTTTTGAATTGGCGTCGTCATTTCCACGCGCGACTGCCGAGTTAAAATTCCTGAGCAACGACGCAGCCCGAACAGAAACCGACACGTTTTTATTTTTGCTCGTTCTGTTTATCCCGTGAAAACAGATCTCAGACGACGTCGGATCAACGCGGAAAATAAAAACGACGTCCAAGGTGGGTGTCGCGTCGTCGACGTGCTTTTTCTTGTTTAAGGGGAGAGAGAGAGAGAGAGAGAGAGAGCCGTCCATCCGGCGGAAGCAGATTTGCGGGCTCAAATATGAGATGTTTGTGACGCGGCTCGGTGAATATTCGCTTTGATTTCCCGTTATCGGGCCGGGGCCCGTCGATCCGTGAACTCGTTTGCTCGCCAAGATTTCTGCCGGAAAGTACGAGGAATAATTTCCCCGGCGGAATTCAACGTTCGCCGGATAAATTCGTAAGCAGGGAAATCTGATCAAGCCCCGGGCTCGACAAGGTCTATTTATATTATTGCTTGTTGGAGGACGTCGGATCCGGTGTCTCGCGAAATTTCACCGTCTTGTCACGAATCTATTTATTTTCTCATTGATCGGCCAACCACCTCATCATCCGTTACAAATAACCTCCGCATCTTTCTGTAAATTCGAACTTTCAGGAACTGAAATGGGGTGGACAGATTCATTTTACTTGAATAGTTCTTTGCTGTAAACATTAAATAGAAGAGTCCATTGATCTTCGGTAGTACAGTGTTTTTGCCTATTATAACATTCCATCTGCTTCAAAATCTATTCACATTGTTATTGGTAGCAACAGTATATTGATGGTAGTAGTAGTATACTGATATTAAATTATATGTAAGTAGAAGTATTATTGTCTTGCCTTAGACCTGACAGTTGTCGGAGAATTCTAGTGAGATTTAACAAATTACACTTCTTCTCGAACTCGCAGTAGCAGAAATTATTGTAACGTAGAAGCAGGCAGATCTAGGCGGGCATAATTTATTAAAATGCGCTTACAGGCAGCTGCATGTTAATGAAAATTGAGAGATTTGCATCGGTTATCGCGCGCCACTAATTAAAAGAGACTTACCTGCGCGCTGCATTAAAATGGAAATCAGTTCCCTAGGATTGCGCGCATTATGCTTCCCGTGACCTGTACAGGCACCCTGGATTTGCGACTCGAGGGTAAATCTTGCGATAATAAAAGGCTCTTCTAATGTTCTTATCCTGGGCGAAATATACTGCGTGAATACTTCAGCGAACTCTTCCCCTCGTGGACTCCATTCAGGATTGTTTTATTCGATCCACTCGCGTTTGTCCTATTCGGTTAGGTTTCTGCAAATCCTGCTGCGACGATATCGAAAGGATTTAATCCTCCATAGCTCCGTGTTGTTTTGAAGTCGCATGTCGTTTAATTGTTTACCTTTATGAAACTTTTACCAACATATTCGTGACATTTTTCTGATTAACATGACACCAAACACGACAATGGTGTCTTGGATCGTATTTACTTTTTTAATGGACGATAGTGTAGAACCTCGATTATCCGAACTAGTCAATGGAATGCGGTTGTCTAGCTACACTGTTCAGTTCAATCTTTACTGACTTTTATAATAAATCGTGATATACATGGATATAGATCGATCAGTGGAGGATGGAGAATGTAGATGTCATCGGTTTGGATAATCGAGGTTCCACTGAATCGCGAATTGAACAGGCAAATGTGATCCGAAGCATGTCGCGTTTGGGCTTATTTTAACCAGAAAAATGTCACGGATCTATCGGCAACAATTTCGTCGAGAAATAATTATAAACAAAATAGTTTTGCATCATTGTTACACCATCGAATATCGTAATTCTCGACGTTCGAGGTTCCTGGGTCCCTAAAGGGACACTCTCTGCGGTAATGTAGATAAATTCCTCGAACTATGATTATAGTTACCATCATGATATCTGTATAAAACCTACAGTCCGCTCGATTGGCCCGATACAAATATCCCAATCTCCGGAAGATTGCGCAATAGTGTTCCCAGACTTTTCCCGGGTCATCAGAATCCACGCCCCGCACAACAACTGATCTTTGTCATCGAAGTAGAAGGCGGTACGGCAAACTTCTCCGAAACTCCGTCGGCCTCAGGGCGGGATTAGCAGCAGGTCCCGGGGGACGCAAATTTCGCAGAAGCCAACAGGACACTTAGCGTCGGCAACTAGAGAATGTACCTTTTCCAGGGTACATTCGCGACACGAAACTCGTCTTTCACGTTTACGCGCGATGGGTGCCGGGCGCGACGCAACCTTCCTTCCCTTCAGCTCCGAAGCACGTCAGCGTCAGATCGTCGCGAGAGCTTCGCGAAGTACAGGATTTCCGTCGGGGCCGTTACCGAAGTTTGGGGCGGGTCGGGTCGAGATACGGTCGTGTAAAAAGTTGTCGGAGGACTCGTATAGCTGCGGGGTGGGGGGAGGGCCAGGATCGCCTGAGCCCTGAGCCTTGGATAACCTGCGAACTATTTTACTGGTCGGCCGCCATTTAGCCGTGGCCTTGTATCCCAGCGAAACTGAACGTGGCTAAACGGAACGCGCGGCTAAATCCTCGGAACGATGATATTCGCTCAGCCCCGGTCTGCTGTCAAACTGCCATAAGTTCCGGACTTACGACGGCATACTAAACGTGTTTCGTGTACTTTAGAAGCAACCGGTGCGCCGCGCGACGTTGCGTGGATCCTCGTATAGATTTCTATGCGCGCGGCGACGCCTGCAATTATCCTTAACACGATTGTCACTAATAATCCGGCCATTAGGCGAGCCCCGCGTCGAACGCTCTTCCTGTTACGGTGCCTACGTGACGCAGATTTTAAAGGGAACCGCTGGCTGTTCTTCCTCCACCTCCTTCTTCTTCTTCTTCTTCTTCTTCTTCTTCTTCTTCTTCTTCTCTTACCACCCACAACCTAACCGTCTCGTTCGACGTTTATACCGGAGTTTAAACTTTCCTCCATTCTTCACACTTATCTGCACGCTCCTCGTCGCCGGCGACGTTTGTAGATCGTCTGCCATCCGATAGAGCACCCATCCAGTCGGCGTTTACATCGGTATCGGTGTCGGTATTCTTACAGGGGTCCGCGTGAAAGGCGGCGAGGCGAGAGACGATTCAAACGCCCACGCCGCCGTCGCGTCCGCGAAATCTGATATCGAGTTTTCACGGGAATTCGGGAGATCCCCGGGACTCGCAATCCGGAGATCGCGGGACCGGACTGTGGGGAACGTGTCGCGGGAATTGCTGGAGACGGCGTGTGCATGCGGCTGCAGAGTGCACGCGTTTTCTGAGGAGCCTAGATTCCAAGAAAGCTCGTAAAAATTCAAAATTTCGTACGACGACAAAATGTCTTTGGGGTTGCTGGATTCGAGCATTTTGTCGGAAACGGAAAATTGAAAATGGAAAATCAAATAAATCATTTTTATAATCCCGATGCAGTCGTCTTCAACGTCTTCTTTTCGTTTGCAGTGATTTCTCTATATACGTCACCAAGGCCTGGATGATAAATGTCGCGGAATTCTCCCCTTTGCCGCGGGGTATAACCCTGAGAGACCGCGAAGGTCGAGAGGCCTCGGACGCCGAGGAATGTAAACGTAGCACGGCTCCTGAACGATATATGTCGCTGGTGAGGCCCGTGTTGTTGACATATATAAACTAGAGAATTACAGTCAATCATTTATAAAATCGTCGATTACAAGTAGTAGTTATTTAGTTAGAGTTATCTGCATTTGCAACGAGAACCCTTCAATCACTTCACAAATCGATGAACTCCACTTTTTGAAAAATCTTAAATTTAAGCGTCAAAGCACTTAGTATAGTCACAACTCTTAATATTTATGCTAACTTTCCTGAATAATAAAGATTAACGGCTCGTATCTATACGCATCTGTTACGATCGGATAGAATGGGTCCCGACTTTCGTGACTTTATTTGAACGTCGCGCGCACGACAAGCATCCGCGGGACGCGCACAGCTTCCTACACCGTGCTTGCCGCAACATTTTCCGCGGATAATGCAACCGTCAACGTTTACATTCATCCCGTCGCCCGTTACATCGGCGGACGTTCGTTCAAGATATCGCCGCGAAAAACGGAACGAACCGGTTTACGAACGATCCCGAAACTGGCACACGTCCGCCCTCGAATTCATCGCGGGCAACCCGGCAAGATTAATGACCGGAAGGAATACGCTCGCCGCGAATTCACACTCGATAAAATTTGCAGCGGTCCGCCGCACCTCGCCTCGCCCCGCTTTGCCCCGCTTCGCCTCGCCTCGCCTTGCCTCCGCGTTTCGCAGTTACGCGTCGGGTCCCGTGCAAAATATAAAGCGACGGTGCCCCGTAAATATGTGTACTGGAGGAGCTTCTTCGTCGTCCTCCTCTTTCCCCAGTCCAGCGTATTTTCCATTCCAAGAATCGGCGCGCATAATGCATACACCGTACCGGCGCAGAGCGGAAATCGCGAATTCGAAAGCACTCGTTCGCTCGTTCCGCGAGCCCTATTCGCGTGTATCCGCGACGCTCGCGTGCCCTTTCCGCGGAACCAGCGCAAACGAGACCGAAACCCTCCGGCCCTTAGACCCCCTCGGCATTCTGCAGGGCGTTGAAAGGGAAGGGCTCGGAACGCGTCAGCCCTGCAGCTTCCCGTTCGTTCCCTTGCATTAAAGAAGAAGAAGTCGAGAGAGAGAGAGTCGGCGAACTGATTAACAAACTTTCTCGTTTTGAACTTCCGATGGAGATTCCGAGGCCGAAAAGAGCCGCGTTTCTGCTTATAGATCGCCGATGAAAGGAATCCAATCTTGCCGTGCCGCGCCGGTGCGCTGGTTTTCCGAAATTCGCCCGGACAAAAGATCTGCTATAGTTGGACGAAAGGAGAAGCGTTCGATATGCGAGTTCTGCGAATTGTAGGCGAACGTTATTTTTTCGTTTGTTAGAGGGTGTCGAGGATTGTAGAGTTTGTGGTCGAGACTAAAACCACACTCAAGTTACAATTTACATCTTGCATATTTGTCAACACAAAATATAGTGTGGTATTTTCTGGTGGGGGAAAATTAATATGCTAATTTGAACAAAGAAGCAATGTAGTAACAAGAATAAAGAAGGTGTACAGTATAATATAAAAAAATACTCTGCACTGTGATTAGTAGACTGCGGATGTTTATGCGAAATAAAAATGTTCCAGCTGAATTGCAACAGAGTGGAGTAAAATAGAAATTAATTTTCTATCTTGATACATTAATTCTAAAATTTTTCTAATATTTTCACCGTTTCAAAATACGCCTAACCATTTTTGTCATAAACGCGTAAAATCCGCAATGTAGTGATTAGACTGCGAATTTTTATAAAAACTGTCCTATAATAATTTTTTGAAAATACCGAGTACTTCTAAATTCGAAAAATGTTTTTACCGTCTCGCGTTTGATGCACAGTCTTCGTAAACTGTAAAACTGTTGTAACTGTCTCACAGTTGATTCAGAGGGTTCTGAAATTCGAAAAATGTTTTACTATCTTGCGCTCGAGCTACTTGTTTTTCTCCGAAATGCATGAAAGCCGCACTCGATTGATTTAAGAGCTGGCAACAACATTTGTCGAATTGCGGACTTGCCACCGAGAATAGAAAGACGTCAACGTGTTATCTCTCTGTCCAGAAGCGAGCTTAAATCAGTCGAGAGAAGACGCTCTCGAACATAATCGCGTTTACGCGACAATAAACGTCCGCGGTGGGGGGTGTAACCGGGACGCGTGCGGTCGTTAGCTCGCCGCGTAAATTCGTCGGCTCGTTTATGGCTGGCGTTACGAGCCCGGCTGGGAAGATGCGAACGCGAAAACCCGGTTAAAAATCAATTACGCAAGAACAGACCACGCCGCGATTCCATCGCGCCCGATATGTGCGGCCCGTAGTTGATTGCGTTTATTTCTGACCCGAATGGAAACGCTCTGCAATGCGTCCGGTTGACAGAACGCTCTGCCATATTGTCGTGTCTCTGAAATGATCTAACGAATCCGCGGAAACACGAGAATTGTACACTCCGCGACAAAAAGATAAACTGCATAATATTGTCACTTGCATTATACATGATTCACATTTACCATCAACTTTCAGTAATCCGTATTTAACTGGATCTTTCAAACTGTACTTTAAAATTTCAATATGAAATTATATTGGCAAAAATTCGAAATTTTCGCGAAGAAAATTTTTCTATCGGAACACTTGCAAAATCGTTGAACTTTGGTGGGGGAAAGATATGCGCAATTTGTTAAAAAATATAGACAAACGTGGGGAGAAGAAGGGTACAGGTCGTCCAAAAGTGCGTCAGGCTGTTAAAATTATTCATAGATTTACTTCGGCGCGGATGCTCGCGGTACAAGGTCGAAACTTTGACGCGGATTACGCCTCGTCCCGGGAACTTCTTTCCCCATTTTTGTTTCGTGTTGAACAGCGTGTACGGGATGCCTCGCGTGATCAAAAATTTAAACTTCCATGCTAAATAGATGGGCGAACTTTCGCGTCCAGATATGGGGAATAATGTAACGCGAATGTTGCGTTTAGGAAATCGTGCTATACCGCAGTCGTTTGCGCTTTTTGAACTGTTTGCGGAGATCCTTTCCCGGGTCGCCTACCGGCAACGCGAACGCATTTGTTTATCTACTGTTTCCGGAAATTTAACAATTACTGTATTTCACCCATTCGAAAACAATTCGGTCAGAATTTTGAGAAATTTTCTTTATCAATTAAGCACGTTTGGAAATCAGAAGAATAATAAAAGAATACGTTCACATAAAGGGTGCTGGGAACCATACGTTTTATTATGGTACAATCGGATCATGCATACTCAAAAGTTTAAGTATGGCAATTTATTCCTTTATTTACTGAACAGTACTATACTTTTGAACTGTGTTTTTGATTTGGAATGAAATTTTATTGATACAAATTTAATTGAATATAAATTTCAGATCTTACTAGTACCATAATTGTCAGCAATATTTCTTTCGTTATAAAATACCGTGCGCATCCAATTTGGATTGTATTTATTGTATTGGAAACGAAAATTGTGAAAATAATGTTCACAGAATGTGAATCCGAAGAAAATGTTAGTAATGATACAGAAATGTGTATCTGGGTACCCGGGTACTCACGTGAGGGTTAAAGGGTAAGCGATTAATCGATTCGTGGGGATGATTACACTGATTCCGAGAAGCGACTACATTTAATGCGGAAAATTGTCGTCGATGTTCGAGCACCTTCGACACCTACCCCAATTTCCACGTATTTACCCCTTTTTAATTTAACCTACTTCCTGAGATGCATCCATTAATAGATTAAAAATGCAGTGTTGTACACGTGCTCCAGATGTCGATGCATGAGAAACGATCAGATCCGAGTGCATCCTTTTACCAGAAAGTTACAGTACTATTACGATATGAACTCTTTCTGAATGTCTGTGTACGTTCGCAGAGAGAGAGAGAGAGAGAGAGAGAGAGAGAGAGAGAGAGAGAGAGAGAGAGAGAGAGAGAGAGAGAGAGAGAGAGAGAGAGAGAGAGAGAGAGAGAAATTCAGCAACTCGTTTGCAGTTGAATAGTGTATTATTTTTAATCGTTAAACTCTGGGCACTAGATTTTACACATTTATGACAAAAATTGCTGGAAGAAACACAGAACAGTAAACCGGACGGAGCTTTGCGGAAAATAAACATTTCCTGCCTAAATTGCAACAAACTGGAGCGAAATAGAAATTAATTTTTCAATTAATTTTTTTATTGCTACCAATCATTTCTACTCAGTTTTATGAATGCATAAAATCCGCTGTATACTTATTAGTGTACCTACATTTTAAGTAAAAATTCAAACGAATTTAAGGAATATTAAGCGGAGGGTGGGGGCACATTACTACCCCTTCCTCTACTTATTTCCAGAAAAGAAAATTTTCGCGGCAGCAGCACCAATTGTAGAATTCCGAGCACGGTGAGAGAGATAGAGAGGGAGGGGGGAAGACAGGAGTGTAGGAGTCGACAGATAGGGGGTGCCTGGAACGGGGTGCACAGACGTCGAGAGAGAGAGGAGCTTCGGGTATTATTTTATAATCTGGCAAAACATTTTTCTGCCTTCGGATAACCTTTCTGAATGCCGCGTATTTCACAGGAGACGGGGGTCTGCGCAGACGATAGCGGCCGCGCGGTAAAAAGAGAAAGACAGTGGGGGTGGAGAGTGCGGGGGTGGCTCTTAAGCCGTGGTAAGCCTACTACGGCCGCGCTTACGGCGGATTCTCTTGGGCTCTATCAGCATTCGGATAAGCTGTATCCGGTATTATGTTCTTCCGACGTTGCCAACATCGTGGTTTTGCTCCACGGTAAAAACTGCAATCGAGCGAGAGAGGCAAACGGGGCTGGTCTGCGGCGATCCGGCGACTCGGAAACCGTCGAAAAGGGGGACGAAGAAAGGGGTGACGCAACGTGTTGCTGTACCCGGGATGCTGCAGCCGATTGCATCCACAGCCTCGACCAACTTCCACGAACAGCCGATACGCGATTGATATTGAATTAGTCGCTGAGAATGCGTCAGCTGCTCGACCTGGCCCTCCCAGCGATCGAGCAACACCGATTTGTCGGGACCAGCTGAAATTTTAAAGCCCTGGCCTAGTCGCATCCCGGTCCTGAAGGATTTAGACGTCGACCGGGATGTTCCCTCGTCGCCAAACTGACCCATCTTCGACCTGTCAATTTTGCGCGAAAACGTGGGAAGCGTTGACAAAAGTTTCAATTTTTTGAAGTTCGATTAAACTTGTCAGCTTGTGAGATCACTCTTTCGAGCAGTTTATAATTTACATTGGTCATCTAGGATTAAAACTTGGATTTTCGGTATTTTCACGCCAAAATCTACACGACTAAATAAGAAACAGTTCAAAAATTTTGGTTTCCTGAAGCGAAGTTTAACCAAAATATGTTTTAATTGATTAATTAAAATAATCAAGACCACATGTCAAAGCCATAAAATGAACAGTTTTAATAAACACGTAGATAATCCTACTCTTAAACTTATTTTGCAAAAGCTCTGGATCGGAATGAAGATTGAATATTGTTAAGCGTGCAGAGGAAATAGTCAACAGCCACTTTTCTAATTTAGGAGTACGTATCTTTAGAGTACCCAAGAGATTAACTGAAGATTCTCGGAGCCATTCCATCAAAACCCAAAATTTTCATAAATATCAGCAATCTGTTAATGGCGAAGTTATTTTCGGCGATATGAAACGTCCCGGCGACTCATCGATTAAACGATAGACTCAACAGTTTCAGATATTCGTGGATATCATTTCGAGAACCGACTTTTACTACTATTTCGGCGACCCGGGGAATCCAGAAATTATTGAACGAGCCGGGATTGGAAGTTTCAGTTTAAGGTCCTTTCGAGTTCATGGTGAGGTACAGAGACCCCGGAAGCAGAACGGGGAGTGATTTATGGAATTTCTATCCGGTAGCGCGATATTTCGACGAATACTTTTTTATTCATAACGCCCGGGCTATTCTCGAAACTACATCCTAAGATACTCCTCTCCTATGGTGGAGTTTTCTTGACAGATATCCCCGGAAACGAATAGCATTTATCGGAATATCTATTGGAACATCTGCTACCGTATCAACACGACCTGCATCTGTCAGTAAAATATGCAGCGTGTACCTGAAGCTGCAGATTTGGCTAACGTCACCTAACTGCCGCATTCCCCAGATTACCTGAACGTATTTCTAAATGTTCAGCTGTCTGGAAACTGAGTTCGAGGAAATTCAAAACATAAAGTATTATATTTCAATTACCAATGAATTCAGCTTTCATTCTGGTCGATCACATTTTATAAAACTGTTTGACTTCTGAGAGCAAAAATTCATTATCTACTTCTTCCAAAAAATATATCTAAATAACTCTAATTAAAGATAATTTCGTTAAAAAATATACCTGGTCTAATTTTCACGCTTGAAGCCTCTACGTTTGTCATCCATCGTTTAGTTTTGTCCAAGATATTTTTGCATGACCAAACTTGTTCCTCATTTTTGTTCTAGAAAATAACAAAAGAAATGTATACTTCTTTTGCTCGATAGTCGATCGAAACCGGAGACCGGATCCATAACAGATTCGTGGAAGCGCAAAATTGTGAAATATTGACCCTCCAGTTTTCTTTGACGAGCAAAACACGCTGGGCACTCGAAACAGAACCATTCATACAGCATTGTTATTCTCGAGTGCCTCCGGAAACTGTTGGGAACAGCCTCTGCTTTGTTGCCGCGAACGGTGAAAAATATTTTTATCATTCGCCCGCGGCTAACGATGTAAGTTGCGCAAAAAGCGTGTTGCAAATGCCTTCTGTAAATATCATATACAGACATAATAAAAGAACCTGCTCCTGGGTCCTTTCGGTAAATTGCCTCCGCACTCGAAAGTCTTCAAAGTCGCCTTCCCCGAGCGTCGAGGATTCAGCGCGAAAACTTTGTTATGAAAAATTCAGCATTGTCCCCTCGCATTAAGAATAATATTTCACTCTTTTGTCGTTACACCGGGTACAAAATATTCCTCTGACTGTCGAGGATTTTATAAAATTATAATTCTTTTGAACGAATCTTTGCTTTGTTGCCGAGCTTGCTAGACGTCCTCGATTTTCAAGTGCGTCTGGAATACCATGAAGAGCGAGAAATGTCTGGAAATTTTATTCGCGTCGCTTAAAAGTTGAGAAACGTATATTATTGACTACAGTTGAAAACATCAAGTAAAATTAAAGACGATACCATTTATTATACAATTAATACAGACTTAACCTAGCATTCTCATTAAGTAACTGTTCTGATCGAGCTATCACTGTATTTAACACGAAAATGGATAGTTCTCAAATGTTTGTAATTCATGCTTAAGGATTTTTCCATATTGCACGGTAAATATGTTGACGTTATGTGACGTTTGATCGGAATTTTGATCGTTTTTAGTGACCGACGAAGTACATAGATTGCACTGATAGAAAAAAATAGTGAATTAGCATCGACTAGAGATTAGGGGAGGCGCAGTTCCCACGAGAAATTCGTCGTACGACCGTGGATCGTTTGATTAGGTCCGATCGGGGGCGTCGACGTTCGATTAAGGTCGGAGGCCCGCCGTTTAATGCTTCCTCCTATAATCTTTATCGAACGAGAAAAAAGGTAGCGGGCGAACGGGCGCGCGCGGGAGCATGAAATTACGAAAGCTTTCGACAAGAACCGGTTGGCGAACGGGCCACGGGACGATGGGAAATGGGGGTTGGAAAATGTGAGTTGGAAAAAGGGGAGGTGGAAAATGGGGTTGAAAAATGCGCCGGTGGAAAATGGGGTCGTGGAAAAGGGGGTGAAGCGGTAGCACTAGAAAATGGAGGTGTAAATGTGGGGAATGTGGAATGTGGGCGTCCAGTTGAGGGTGGGACCAGAGGGTTTGAAAATAGGGGGTGATGTTGAGATCGTGAAAGTAGCGAATGCAAAAATGGGGATTGGAAAATGGGACTCCAAATGCTAGGGTTAGAAGATTTTGCAACAATGAGAGGTGGAAAATGAGGATCGCAGATGCGGATGGAAAATCGGGAATAGAGACGTTGAAAAATGTGGGGGTTTAAAATAGAGATGCGAAAAATGGGCGGTGGAAAGTGTGGGTGAAAAATTGGGATTGAAAATGCAAATATGGGGAGTAGAGAGTGGGAGGCAGAAATGTGGATGAAAAATGCGGTCATTGTAAAATGTGGGTGAAATGTGGGGGTTGTAAAATCGGGGGTGGAAAACAGGCATGGCAGGCGCGGGAAACGCGTAACGCGGCCGCGCGAGGAACTATTTAAATCTGTAACGCGGGGTTGTAGACACACCGTGGGCGGGCCGGCCGCCATACCTCACCGGGACAGGAACACGGCCTCGATTTTAGGGACATACTAGATTTCACGATCTAGTTACACGAGTGCAGTTTCCCACGCAGTCTAAATGCGACTAAGCAGATTAAACCTTGTTGCGGCGAATGCAGCCATGGAAAGAGAATCGTTCTCGGTGACAAAAGGCGGCCGACAATTTGGTAAAGCGACAGGACGACTGGTTGTTCCCCGTCACCGTTCGATGGATCGATGGATCGGTGAACCAGAAATCGAACGCGTGGTCGCGTCTTTACGACCATTTTGTTACCCCCTCTGCTTCCTGTACGGGATCTTGTTAAAGTCGCGCAGTAACGGGATACAGTGTCTCCCGTTAATGTTCGGACGCTTTTAAAAATCGTATAACTTTGTTAACATTGAACCATACGACTTGGATTTTCTTAACAAGTTAGCACAATTGGTTTGCTACACAAAGAGAAACAAATTTTTACAGAAATTGCAATTGGTCGAAATTGCACGGAAAATACTAAAAGTTGTATTATGCAACTTTTTCGTGTGGATTTACATTGAAAATTTAGAAACTACGATTTTTAGATCTGTCTGAATTATACATATTCTGAGAATTTCATAAAAATCGGTCATCGGTGCAATGAGCTAAAGATGTTCCAAAATGATCACATAAGGGCGAAATTCCCTGACCGAATATTAGTTGGAGTCACTATGTTCTCAATCTTTTAAAAGTTTGATTTGTTCATTTTTTGGAAAAAATTGTGTTTGGATTTTTGGTTTTTGGAATTGTTTAATGCACGGAGTGTCTATAAATTATGTTGTTCTCTTGGATTTACTCAATCATTGAGTACTGAATTATTTGTATGAATTATATTTTATTTTTTTGGAAAGAAATCAGTTCTATTCCAAATGTTTTTTTTTTAATTATTAGGGCTCTACACCGTTTCGAGATTTTTGAATGATGTATTTTTGAATACAGATATACACATGTGTGTGTAGGTATGAGTATTATCGAGCAGCGAAGGCAAAGCGATTGATTGAACGTTTCAGCAGACGTGTATAGAAAATTCATGAGTAGATTGCGAATGTTCATGCCAAAATAGACTTTCGTTCAATTATTTAAAGCATTTAAAATTAAAGAGATACCTTGAATTTTATGAAATAGAACAAGTGGTCAATATTTTAATTCTATCTCCACGCTGAACCAATAACAAACCAGTTTTTGTCAATGTTCTCGTTTCCAGCAACGAATTGAATATTTTCGGTTGTTATTTGTTCGAATTTTTAGCAGCAAAAACTGAAGAAAAATAGGAAACAATTGCATAGAGCAAATTTTCAGTCATCGTTAGCAGCTTGGACCGAACGGACTTTGCACGCGAACAGCTTGTTGGTATCAACAAGTGTGTATCCTTGAGGCCAAAACAAACATCAAAAGTTTCGCCGATTGTATTGCTCCAGTGTAAGTGACTGTTTGCTGGAAACATTTGAGGACAAGCATCACAATACGTAAGGGACACAAAAATTCCTGGTTGTTGTTTGCAACAATTGCAAGATCTCAAAGAGAAGGCATAATCCACAAACTTGCAATTACCTGTAGCGTGAAAGTCCATACATTCAGCTCTGGGTTTGACCCTAAAACTTTGATGTTTGGCATTTTCTCGTCAAGACGTACAGGATTATGTGATAAGAAGTTAAAAATTTCTGGGTTGCCAAGGTGAAGTTTAACCACAATTTTTATTGACACCTTCGAGTGGTCATTCGAGCTCAAAAGGATAACAAGCTGAAACCGATGAATAGTCTCAAGTACTTTTAATTTGAGCCCTGCTTGGACATCTTGAATTAAAAAAAAAAAGAAATTTTCATTCCAATGGAATAAAAAATCGTGGCTCATTTTGGCCCGTTCTATTGTTAACAACTAGTGCCAACGAAATCGCTGGCCACCGTTCGAGCTCGGCCGGAATTGAAAGGGCACCTCTCTCTCTCTCGCTCTCTCCACTAAATGTGGTACACAATCAGAGTGTCGGACAGAGTGGCTCCCTATCCCTCGGTTTTCAGGTAGAACGCGCATACCTGGTTCACGCTGGACGCTCTCCGGCGCGATAAGCGGCGCTCGGCGTCGCCTTTTGTTTTCGACCGGCCGGAGTAAACACAGAGGGGATCTATTTTTGTCGTTCGCTCTTTTCTGGAGGGGCGTACGCGTTTTTCCTCTTCCCGACGGTAATCCCAGCGTGTCAGATCACAGACAGAGAGACACCCCTCCCTCCCCCGCCCCTACCGTTGTATCCCTTGCTGAGTGCGCTCGTCTGTTCAGCCTCTTCGGCATTCACCTCTTTTCCCCACCCTCCCCCCTTCACAGTCGAATGTCCTTCCTATCCCACGATAGTCTGATGTCCTTCGACCCTCCCGACGTGTCCTTCGCACGTCTGACGCGTTCGAGCAACTACCAGTTGAAGGAAACAACACATCTCTGTTCAGATTCACTCGCGTCGACCGAAGAAAGTACCTGAAATCGAAACACTCGCGAATTTTTCTTTTCAACTCTTTTGCCCGTCTCGATCCTTGACTTGGCCTAACTTCACTCGAAGAAACCGGAAATTTTTAACTTTTTTAAATGCAATCGTATAAATTTTGGCGAGAAAATTCAGGAACTCCGAGTTTCAATCGTAGGAGATCACTAGATTAAAAGTTACGCGTGTGTAAAGGTGTGCAATTTTCAGCATTTTTAACAGGTAAGGGCATCGCCATTTTTGTATGTACTCAGATATATCGTCCAATGAGCGGAACCGCGAGAAGATTGGTCGAGATTAGTTCCTGTGGGGGAGATAATTTTTTTGGGATAACTTTGAATCGAAACAAAACCAAAGTAATTCACGTTAATTAAACCAAAATTGGAAGAATGACTAATTCTGGACTGATTATTCCTCTAATTCTTCTGTAAGAAACATAGTCAGTTTTGCAAAATTTTCGAGAACTGCTACAAAAATCCGTGCATCGATTTTCGCCGGAGGTCGCTTTAAAAAGAACTTTTTGTTTTCTCTGCAAAACCATTTCGAAACGAATTGCGAAAAAAGTTTCTTAAACTTTGGAGGATCGTTCAAATTTGTGAAATTTTTTAGAACGAAAACGAACTTCAGTTCTCCACCTCGTTTTTTAATCTGAGTTGGCTTTGGAAAAAATTCTATTCAGAGATGCTAAAGCAGAGGCTTCGCCTTTAGAAATGAGCTTGAAAATCCTTTTTTCATGAAGTTACAGCGGTTCGCAGGTACTTAAATTTTCGGTAAAAATTCGAGCAGTACACGAGTTACTACAGCTGTTGTTCACAAGCTTTTATCAATTCTTGCAAAGTTGCAGCTGTTTAACGATCCAAAACAGTTTAGATATCGACAGCTAGTAGTATTAGAAATCCTTTAATTTTTTAAAATAGTATAACTAGTTTGTACGAGTCGTTGTTATTTACGCGTTTCCAATAAGTTTGCATAAGCTTAATATCAGTCTGCCAATTTTTTTAAATTCCCATTTTTTAAATGTCCCTATCAAGAAAATATATACTGAAATATTCAAATTCGCAGACCGCGCAAAATACAAATGCAGTTCACAAGCAATAGTTGTACAGTACCAATTTGCATAGTACCTCGAATAAAATGTATTGTTTTAACACCAGCGAAGCTACAAATTTAAAACCAAAAAGTCACAATCGTCTGAACGGTGTTATTTACGGTAATCAAGAAAGAAATCGTAATTCTCGTTCACGATTCGCTGGACAGCAATGGCCCAGCGCACCGAGCAGTAATGACCAAGTAATTACTAATTAATAATCAATAGGTAGGAGCATTAATCGAAGTCGAACGGTCGCGCGTTCCGAATTGTTCAAAAAGTGATGCATTAATCGTGCCGCGCTTATATTACATCGAATATTAATTCGGTCGCGGGTGGTGGGAAAGAGAGGACTTAAATCGCTTACGGCTCTGTTTGCACGTTTTATATTAAACGCCGTATTTTACTTTTTATGCCCAGCGCACATGGCGGCCAGTTTAGTGCGATCTCAATAAAAAGTAACCTCGTTCGTATATTCCCTATTACGGTCGGGCACGTGCAGCCTCGCATGACCGCACATGTGTGGTCATTGCCGTGAAAGAAAAGGCTCCACGTGAGCTTATTATTGGACTCTAATAACGAATGAAAACGATCGGGATCACGGAAATCCGGCGGGGACGCCGAAACCCGTTAAACAAAACCCGGTACAATTGCAAAATCAACGGGACCGTGCATACGTAACTGCAACCAATCAAAATTTTTCCCCTGGAAAAACCCGGGAAATCCTTCCTTCGAAAGTCACTCGACTCACTTTTCAATAATTAATTCAAATTCATTTCTCGTTTCCTGTCCTAAATTCTTTTAAATCGTTTTTCCTGGAAACTGATATGCACACGGTCGTATAATGACTGAAAATGAGTTTCTCCTTGCAACTGCTTTTTATTTTTTATTCATTACATCAGTAGTTTCGTTTTACGTTCTCCTAAAATGTTAATTGAAAATTGAACGACCATCCATCAGTATTTGCTTCATCGATACCATCTATCTGAAGTTTTATTTTATTTATGGTATAATAAAACCGTTAACAACAATATAAATCAATGTCAAACTTTTTTTGTAAGACATGCAGTGTGCGATCAGATTACAATATCATGAAGGATGACATGACAAAAGTTCGTATATATTTTATTAAAAATTCCGGGCAAGGATTAAAAATCGTTGCCATGCGTCAATTAGAAAAGACAACAATACATTTGCCATGTTAAATCGTCCAACAGGTTTTAGTCCGTTTTACAGGCAACATTCATTAGTGTAAAAATCTATAAGAATACCGCTCCCCGGTAATTGGACCGTAAATATTTATCGAGCAATGGTGTCACTAATTGGACCGAGACTTAATAACGCGCCGATTGTGTTCCACACTCAATGGATAAAGTGGTGGTCATTCAATAACATCGGAACGACAGCCTGCGGTGTAGATTGCGATATTAATTGATACGAATTATCGAATAAATTGTGCAGCCATTACTACGACTATTATTCTCGAGTAAAATTACAGGTGATTAGAACATATTTCTCTTCAGTAGAACAGTCCTCGGAAAAGTACAGGCGCGTTCAATATTACATCGTCTCTATTACACGCAATAGCTATACGTAAACCTTCTGTGTACATAGTTGATACAATATTGCGTAAGGGCGGCATGCAGCCGGAGGCTGTTTTAAAAATCGCTCCAGAAATTTATACCGGAGTCTAACTAAACTAAAGTACATGAAAAATGCAGCAGAAACAAGAACAAACCTATCGGTATACCTGCAGAATGTTGCGGGAATATATCAATAGCATAACTACACCGTGGTGGAATCCTTAAAGGGGTCGTGCTATTTGGGGCCATCAATAATACATAAATTTTATTTCTTGACGGGGACAAACTTATACACATAACAATTCTGAAACCGGCATTTCCGTTCCGCTGCATCAATATTAAATCGGTTTGCAATCTTTTTTTTCTCCGATCGAACAGGGGCAAACACATATGTTCTCGCGATCTAGATTATATTCATCGATATGTTCACGCGTTGTCCTAAAATTTCGGTTGAAATACAGATTTCTGACGTTGCAGCTTCGAATTATTTGTAAACGAAGGAAAATTCGAATTATTGGACGGTACGATAGAATTTTTAAATCACGTTCGGTTTTCGAAATACAAACAGGTTTCACGCATCTTCGACAAGTCTCGCTAAACCGGCTCGGGTTTTTCGACTCGGACGGGATAAGCCTCGACTTAGGCTCGTCGAAGCTGAAGGTGCACACCTAAATCTATCGGGATCACGTCCCGACGAAGCCAAAAGTCGCTTTCCTCGAGCTGGGTCGAATTTGCGAAAGTTCGGCAACTTCCGGCGGAGAAGAAGCACGGTTGAAATTGAATTATCGATGCCGCAGCTCGCAGTAATATTTCAAACGTTCTCTCTCCCGCTTTGTACGTTCGCGAGGGAAAAATATGCCACAAGCGAGACACTCAAAAATGCGAAATCCGTTTCCACCGGCAATTAATACCCGAGATTAATTGAACGTGATTTATAAAAGTTTTCGGTGGGCGAGCGCGCGAGCCGGTTCTCCGTCCCGTGCAAAACACCGTTATTTCGCGCGAGCGTCGAAATTAACCTATTAAATCGTTTGTGAAATGAGTTTGATCGAATCGGATTGAGCCGGCGGCCGGATCCACCGCGGTTTAATTACCGGCCCATTATCCGCTGTTCATTGTCCGGATTAATCGGCCGTTTGTAAATTACAATAAAATGTGTACTCGGCGTCGCTCAAGTTTGCTTTGAGACGGCCCCTCTCGCGCGCCGGTACGATTTCGTGTAACAACGGCCGCGGGGGAAAATTAATTAGCACCGTACCCTTCCCCCTCCCTTTATCCCACCCGTTTTACCTCTCCTCTTCACGCGGGAAGAACGCTTTGAGATCGGGTGCTGCTCGTCGTTGATTTTAATCGTCGCGTTGCGCGGGCAGAATTTCAATTAGAGGGGCGCGTAACCCCTTGTGGAGATCGAAAAATCGATTTTGTATCGCTTAACCCTGCTTCTCTTCTTGAATCCATTCGCCCTTTTTTTCCTTCCCTTAATAGCATTATGCTTGCGCAATAGTTCTTGGCCGAGGTACGTCCTCGTTTTCCTCAATTAGAAGGGTATGTACCCTTTTTAAGCTCGGAAAATCGATTTTCCATCAATTAACTGTGCTCGATTTTTTGGATCCATTCTCATTTTCCTTTCTTTCATTGTGTTGTAGTTGTATAGTAATGTTTGGTAGAGTTGTGTCTCCGTTTTGTTAAACACGATTTTATATTTAAAAGGAATGTAAGAAAATTATAGATATTTTTCTTAATTAATTGTGTATAATCTAAAAAGTATTCTGTAAAATTTGTAATAGGAAATTTGGAAAATTGACGAGGTTGTAGATAAAATTGTACGGTTTAATATGCAGTTAAAGATAACACGAGCTTGATAAACGTGTACTCTACAATTTTGAACGCAGTTTTGGGAGACTGTCTCTACGATAACGTTGTCAATTTTCAATATTTTTTCACAAAATTTTGACGTACGTATAGCTGATGAGATTATCGCCGACCTGTCGAGCCACATTTTTCATTCTTTTATTCTCCAGAGTTGCATTTTTGTAAAATAAAGCGCCTCCAATCGATCTTTTAAAACGATTTAAAACTTTTAGCAAGCTGTAACGAATGCGAAAAAATTTGACAAAATTGCATCCATATGCAAATCGAACCATTGTGGGAACATCAATCGAGAAGAGAGTGCGAGCATATGTGTTTACACTGCATGCGCGTATAGAATTAATTTCTAGGTCGCGTTTTGTATGCATACACCTTTCTGAATTTTTCTAAACAACCGAGAACGTGTCGCTTGCATAACAAAGCAAAGGTGAAATTGATCGACCACCATATCGTTTTGTACGTTCTTAAAAGTCATCCTTGATGGTTCTTTCAAAAGATGTTCGAGTCGTACTCCCACGCAATAACGATCCCAACAATTTTTCTAAGTAATAAAGAAAATTTAGTAAAGTAATAAAGTAATAAAGTAATAAGTAATATCTAACATTTTGCGAACAAATTGAAGGAGTCCTAAGTAGTGCTTTTAACAATGTTTAAGACGTACAGCTGTTCCTATTATGGTCATGCTTGTCTATGTACAGCTTCAACAATTTTTCTATATAACTAAGAATGTTTCTTACAAAGCAAAGATAAAATCGCACCATCCTATAAATAACTTTTGGCGATTCTTTCCTATAATCTGTTAATTTTCGTCCTATTTATCTGTTTTGAACGATGTTTGGGAAACACTCCCACGCAGCAGCGGCATATTGTTGTTTCCGGTCCGCATGAAATCTAGCGGGTTCATATTTGCTTGTGCGTCGATCGTCGCACAGGAGCGTTTCGATGGCAAAGAATATAGTCCCGTGCAATAACGGGTCCATTCTAATTCGAATGGCGGCGCATTCGAGCAACGGAAGTTCGAACAATGCCGGACCGCGGGGCGCTCACGGCCGTGTGTTGATTTCAAACAAAACAGAACTGAAATAAAAAAAAAAGTGAGCGAGAGAAAGAGAAAGAGAGACGGACAGAGAGGGAGGGAGAGAGATAAAGAGAAAGCAACACAGTAGAGACGGGGAGGGGGGAAAGAAAAACGGTCGAGATATTCCGGGGGAAAACTGTTTCCGCGGGTTCTGTAGATCCTGTAATTTGAATGTGCGCGTTTTCAAAGCACGTCGATACACAAACACGAAAGGAAAGAGAGATGTCGTTTGAATATTGTTGCCGCGGCTTTCGCGGACCCTTGAATTTCAACGGGCAGTATTTTCAAACACGTTCGATTGCAAAGGAACGGATGTTGTTGGAAAACCGTCGCCGCTGCGGTCCTTTCAGCCGCTTTAATTCGAACATGGCGGCTTTCGGGAAACTCGTGTGGACACTGTCCGCGCGGAATCCTCTCTCCCCTTTTCTCTCTTTTTTTCTCTCTCCCCTCCCTCTCACTCTCTCTCTCTCCCTTTGTGTCCTCGTAGTTTTTCGACGCGCCCGGTTACCGAACGCGCGGAATTCCTTTATACACACCGTGAAAGATGAAATATGGTTTCGATTGGAAACTATTGCGCCAGCAGGCAACGCCCGATGTTTTTATTCGGAAACAGTAACAAAAACATAGAATAAACTTGTTCCCCGCGACACTTTATTGCCGAGAAAATCGACTGAATATTTGTACAGCGTACAATTTGTTCGGCTCGACCCGCGCGCCCTGTCTGACCATTAATCGCCTGTACTACTTGCTGCTTTCCCTCCCCACCCGCAGCAATGTACTACTAATTCGACTTTGCTGCGGTTGTTCGATAAATTCCGGCCGATTTTCCCACTGATATTCGCTTCTTTGGAATGTGCATAATAATCGTGCACTGCCGGCCCTGATTTCCTGTGCTGGTTCCCTCGGCTATTGGGCGAAATTGCTGGAGGTCGGTGTGTAAGTAATGCGATTTTTCTTTTCGGTTTTCGGAAGCTGAACGCAAAGATATAATTCTAATCGTGAGTCTTCTTTATACTATTCGACTTGATTGTGAAAAGTGAACAAAAAGAATAGTGAAATACGATTTGGTAGTTTTTCGATTATATTTATTTGTGGAAAACACTAACAGGACAAATAGAAAATTGTAAACTTTACAAAAATTGATGCAGCTACTTTACTGTAGATTTATTAAAACTTTCATAAGAGGAATTCGATTTTTATTCTAACAGCTGGATTAGACAATTTTTATTTTGACCAAAAGTCCACAACTTACTACTGATATCTTGAAGAAAAAACCAAACGAATTCCAAATTACCCGTAGCAGTTACTTAATATATTAAAACTTCTCAAAAATGAGAATATCAGTTTCAATATTAGAAACTGTCAGTTTTTTGTCGTAACTGTTCAGGTACTAACTGCAACAGAAAATATTCAATCGAAATTGGGAGTATGGTTGCTGGAAGAATTATTTGGGCGTTCCATTTGTTTAGTTCGACTCGGGCATATCGTGTCTGACCATTAATTAGCGTTTCTACTTGCTGCCGCGCCGGCGGGACAGCAATGTATCGCTAATTCGACTTTGCTGTGGCTGTTCGATAAATCTCTGTGGATTTTTGTATTTTTGAAACGACTATAGTTTGCTGTGGTTGTCGATACATTTCTATCGATTTTCGTTTTTTTTTTTTTTTTTTTGGAACGTGTACAGGCTGTCGTGATTGCCTGTACAGATTGGTTCAGTTACTACTGGTGTAATTATACAGATTCTTGACAAGTGATAAAATTGTTATACTCGGTTGTGAGGAAATTGCCGAGTATGTTAAAAAATTGGTTACGTTCTGCTGTTGATGATTTGAATGTCTAATTATATTTTAATATGCATGCGAGAAAATATTGATCATTTCGTTACAAAATTGGCTGCGCCGTGTTGTTGGTAATTAATGTTGAAATATTATATTATAATACTTCGGTGCAGTTAAATATAAAATTAATGCTTAAATATTCGTAGCAGGAAAGCAGAATTATATTTCAATTTAAAAGAGATTTAAAAGAGCTTCCATTTTTAAAACATTTTATTTGAAACCATCATCACAATTTTGTTTCGATATTATGCAATAAAAATTAACAATATTTAAATTCATGTGCACCAGAAAAAATCTTCTGCTTAGTGAAACGTATTTTAATCCACGTTAATATTTGAAAAATAAACTAGGAAACTGGGAACTTCCATGAAGCTCTGCAGTCTAATTATACATACATTAATTATTAGACTGCACAATTTATACGTGTAAAAGTTTAATGAGTCGACTGTGGATTTTACGCATTTATGAAACATGATCAGATGAAACTTAATACTAGAACCACGGAATACTAAACGCAACTAATGTACAATACTTCATAATAATGAGAAAATTCGATTTATTCAGATTTCGTTCAGGATCCATTTTAATATGTGCTCGAATAAAGAAATTTATTAACAATGTCTCAGGAAAACGGTTTTATGAGTTCTATAATTGTGAAACGAACAATTGAGAAGAAGTCATTTTAACTCATTTATTAATTCTAGTTTCAAAACAATAAAAAACTAACCTCTAAAATTATTGGAGGGGGAAAGAAATTTCTATTCTGCTCCTTTTTGCTGCAATTGACAAAGATAATTTTTATTTTACATAAGGATCCACAGTCTATCAATAAGATGTTTCTTTCCTTAAAAGTATAATAGGGTCAACCAGTGCCTCTCATTAACGAAAAAAAAAAAAATGCTCCAATTCCAATTCTGAATCCTGCAATTCAATTTCTAAATCATTACTCAAATTAATATTTGGCAGTACGCCGCGGCCCTCTGGTTCGACACTCGAAACGAAATCGAAAAAAAAAACATCTCGATCCAAGAGGATCTTCATCCAACGACGGAATAACTTTAGAATTAAGTTCGAGCGAATCGACGAGTTCGATTCGGTGGTCCATTGTAAGTGCGGCCTGATGAACGAACCATCGAAATCGTCGGTTCACCGGCGCATCGTTAAAGAGAGAAAACGAAGGGACGAAAAAAAAAAAGAATAAGAAGAAATCACCGGAGAAGAAAAAGACGGTCTATGAATGGATGGTACTGCGTTCTGTCCTCTTCAGGTTCGAGTGTACCTCGAACCGCCGGGCATTCCGGTAAGTTTTTCAATTAATATGTTTGCGCGACGATGGTGGCTCGAAAATTTGTTTCTCTCGGTTACTTGGAAACTGGACTTAACTTTGCTTCAGGAAACCAGAAATTTGTCACTTCTTTTCACGTAATCCCGTAGATTTTGGCGAGAAAATGCCGAAAATCCCAGTTTCAATCCTAGGAGATCGCTAGTTAAAAAATTGTGCGGTTTTTAGCGTTTTTGACACGCAAGCGATTACGATTCGCAAGGTATATTTGCTCTACGTTATCATCATTACCGCGTGCTTGCGATGCCGTTCAGTGACTTCGCTCGTTAAGCGACGCGAGATGGACACTACATACACGGCGGCGGCCCCTTACCTGTCAAAACCGCTGAAAATCGCACATCTTTACATACGCATAACTATTGAACTAGTGACCTCCTAGGATTGAAACTTGGCTTTTCGGTATTCTCTCGCCAAAATCTACAGGACTACATACAAAAAAGTTAAAAATTTCTGGTTTCCTCGGGTGAAGTTTAACCGGAAATTGTTTTACAACGCCGCGATGTACGATTTTTTTTATGTTATATTCTATATTAGCGGTAGATTTTTCATTTAAAGCTCCATAGAGCGATTAAAAAAATTTTCAGACCAACGAAAGATTCAGTCATGAAATAAATTTTGGGAAACATTCTCGACAACGTTACTGTACCATTTTCGGGTAAAGCGTGTCCTCAGCTTTTCCATCGGTTCAGTTGAGTTGAAATTTGCGTGTCGTGCACAAGCCGCTATGGAAAAAAAATGAGAGGTGTGTTCTGTACGGGATTACAATTTTTCTTTCGCGTTTTACTTTCACCGGGAGAGAAAGGGGACGGAGAGGCAAAAAAGGAAGTCGGCGACGACGGCCGGAAGAGGAAGAGGTAAATCGCGACCGGCTATACGTCGAGATATCGATTCCGGGATTCGAAAGGGGGACACGGTGTATCGGTATTTACATCTGCGGCCACGACGCGGCATAAATCAGCCATAGACTTTCAATTACCGACTGCTAAGCTCCGCCAGGAGCCGTTCAGACGGAAAACAATATTCAGCAGTTATTCGGGGCTTTGCAGCCGGGGATTTTTTTCATTATCGTATTACAAGCCGGCGTTGCCCACTCGTAAGGAGATAAATTGTTCCTCGGCAATATTGGAATATCGGGAAAGCATATTTCATTAGAGCGTGCCGTAGGCACGCGTATTATACATGTATGTATACGTGTACATAAGGACAACGTGTATATGCAACTACGCGCGAACGAAATTTCACGGGGAACCGCTTTAAACGTGATACCGTCACGTGGAAATAAGTGCTTTGTACGACACAGTCGTTCCGGTTAGAAATTTATGTATCGTCAAATATCATGCAGATTTCCGGAGACTCTCTCTCTCTCTCTCTCTCTCTCTCTCTCGCTCTCGCTTTCCGTGGAGATACGGGAGGCATAAACACCGGCCCTTGTGTTTCGAGGGAAACTCCGACCGACGAACCAGGCGCAATCTTCCACAAATATCCCTGATGTAACCTTTCAAATTTTACGCCGTGCCATTTTCTCTCCGAAATAAAAGAAACTCGAGCTTAAAGCGCGATAGAGCCTTCAAGACTGTGGCTCCGATTGAAAAGAGGAGAGCACGTGAGCGCTACAGTAGAACGAGTCAATGGTACTGTCAGACATTTGGATGAATTGTATTCGGACGGTAGTTGCAATTAGAAACAGTAGAAATATTTAACGAATTGAAGTCTGTTTATTAAGGATCTGAAGGTTTATTAAGTGAATAGGAACTTCCTAAGTAGCTTCCTTTGCAATTGCATTTCCTGCAACGTGCTTTCTAGTTTTCCACCCCTATCAGTTCAGTTCACTTCGCTTTTGCATATCGCGCAAACGCCATTTTGAATATACGATAAGTTGCAAAAGTGAAGACTACAAGCTGTGAAATCGGTCCAGGTACGTTGTTTTGTGTTTCGATTTTACGAAATTGTAACAGTTTGAATTGCAACAATTCCTCGAAAATGGAAAATTTAAATACTTTTCGAAGGCATTGTGTGCTCCTATTATAGCGTAACACAATTGTTCAAGCAACGTAATGTGACTGTACATGTAATTTGCAATCTGGCATCTCCATTTTGCGGATTTACCCGGAAAATATGTGCAGTTCATTTTTATTATAATTGTAACAATTCTGGAATTAACGGAGAATTCCTTTAAACACAAAACGAATTTATTAATATCGTTGCACTTCATAAATGTTACGTGAACTCCTTTCAATTATAAAAATTGCTGAAGTTCACCCTCCACCAAAAATCTCTTCAACATAATTTTGATCGGAACTGTATAGGCGGTATCAGTCTTTGCTTTTTAGTATCATCTACTGAACAGCAAAGTGTCAATCAAATTGACTGGTTTTTCGGTCCACCACTCAATTCGCAAACTGTCGTTTCCGTGGAAGCGTGTGCAAAGTTCCACGCACTATTACAAAGTATACTTAGGAGAATTCTCCACTTCGCAGAGTTGCCGATCCTTCCAATTAGTCTGTAATACTTTGTGATTACACCGTTGAAATATAAAACTGCAGGGAAATGCAAAAGAAAATCGATTTTTCGAAGCCGTCACGGTAGAGAACACCTTCAAGAGACTTTAACAAGAGCCTGTTAGTATACTTTCTTGGACACGATTAATATTCACCTCAAAGAAGACTCGTTCTCCCATTTAAATTTACATTGAGCGAACCTCGGAGGCTATCCCTTATCAAAAATAATGCTACGCCTTCGTTAACATACCTTTCGTCGCAAACTTTCCGTATCAATATATTCTGCAACCTGCAGAAAAATCTATAACAATCACCTATTTGTTATCGACGAAGAAAAAAGTTAAGATTCGTTCGACGGTGTAACTAATTGTTCAAATCGACCTAACTTTACCACAGGAAACTAAAAATTCGACGATCACTATATACCAACATGGCGACGCCCTTACCTGTTAAAAACGTTGAAAATCGCACATTATTACGCACGCATAACTGTTGAACTAGGGATCTCCTAGGATTGAAATTTGGATTTTCAGCATTTTCTCGCCGAAATCTAGAGGATTAAATTTAAAAAAGTCAAATTTTTCTGGTTTCTCGAGGTAAAGTTTCACTTCCAAATCAGTAATGTTAATGGGTTTGCCAAATTTGAAAAATTGAAATTCTACAATTAATACGAAGGGCTAATTAGTGATCTAATTAACAACGTGAACATTTTCGCTTGAAATCGCTTCGGGCGCAAGTATATTATACTGAAACTAATCTTCATGAATCAGGCGAATGTTTGACATGCAAATTCACAAACGTATTCTATTATACTATTCTATGTGGTGGCACACAGACTGACCAATCTCAATCCGGTGATCATTTCATGTTGTTTGAAACCACATTTTCGCGCAGAGAAACTCCAAACGAAACACAAATTTAGAATTCATGTTTCGTATGAATTTTTCTTACTTTAAATTTTTGTATTTTTTCTTTCCTCGAGAGTACATTGTATTTCGTTATACATTTGTAGTTTCATACATATAAAATAAACGGAAGAATTTTAAAACAAACGTACATTCTTTTCACTGTTCGAGCTACACACTGTGTCTTTTTACAAAAATTCAAAAATCCTTTTAACCGACTGTTTTAGAAATACTAGAATTCGAAAGCAAGTTGTTTTGAAAGTCAGTTTCCATGTAAACCGTATTGAAAGCACGCGAGCAATTTTTTGTTTGATATGATATTTCGGTGGCGACTGATGCCGAAACCGTGGTATTTTTATTGAAATGTTTACGTGGGATTTGTTATCGAACGAGGCGGGACAATGTTAATATCAGAAGTATAAGGCGACGTTTGCGGAAGGATTTCGAGGACAGCGTGATTAAAATTTCCGCGGTACGAAAAAATATTCGTTCCGACGAAGCCCCAGAGGAAATAGGTCTTCCGGCTGGCAAATAAATCAAAAATGTGGAATGAAATTATTCCCGGTAGCTAGGCTTCGAAGAAAAATCGATTTCGAAAATACATGAGAGCGCCGCCGCCGCCATCGCGCGCCGATCCTCCTCGCTCGCTCGCTCGTCCATAAAGGTCAAAGTTTATAACCGGGGAAATTTTGCATTCGAAATGGTTTTCCCGATGAATCAACAATTTTCCGCGTATTGCGCGCGCGGCTCGTAAATCGAGGCGAGCTTTTTATAATACGTAGAACGTGTATCAGAGCTATTGAAAAATTGCTACGGCTGTTTGTTTAATAATGTCCGTTGGATATTACGCGCGTCAAAGGCGAGACGCGAATGAGGGCTTTTTTCTGAAATACGGTGAATGCAGCGCTGCTGCAAATCCAACTGCAAAACAGGAATTATTACAAAAGCTTTATAAATCGTAGCTTTAAAATCCACGGCTTTGCGAACGATCGATGGGAACATTATAGTTTCGAAATCCCTTTTCACGTTCTATTCGGTAAACCCGGCGATAACGCGCAACATTTTCCAGTACTGATGGACTACGAATCGTTTCATGCTTAAATCCTTGCTATACAGTTCTTTTTACAATCGCGTAAAAGTGGCTACTTAAATATATCCTTCACTTGCAATGATATCAGGAAACATTTTGCATGCAGCTCGAATGGTAGCAGTGGATAAATACGCTTCAAAGCATGATTTCGTACTGAAATCATTTTTCGGCGTTTTTGAAAGCACAGAAATCATATTGAATATCTATATTTTGAACCATCAAATTATTAAAAACATTTACGTAAATCGATGAATTAATATTGAAACGATTTTTTATTGAAATTCGAAAACCAATTAAATGGGAAGCTGGATTGAATTGTTATTATTTTCAAACGAATGTTTAATAAACGTATTTTTGGCACCATGACTCGAATAATTTGATTTGACCAGTGCACTGCAAGTGCACGCTCCCTTTGACTTTTGAAATTTAAATTGAATATGTTATTCAGTCCGGATAAATTGCATACAACATATTGTTTATATCATCACACTGTGTATTCAGAATAATATTTACAGAAGAGAAAGATTTACCACCGGCTACAATTTTCACTGACTTTTGAAAAATACAAAATGGAGACTTGATTAAATATTAGGGAAATCGTGGTGGTGTCAAATACGAGTTAATTAAATAATTTCCAAAGAACGCGGCAGAGATGTACGATAAAATTTAACAAATATTTAACCGTGTAACAGAGAAAAATTTGTTTAACAGACAGACTTAAATTGAAAGACTGTACGGAATCGTCTTTAGGAACAAATCACGGATTGTCTCACGGTAATCTCAGGGACTGAAGTGTTCGAGAGGCTTATCAGCCGGGTGATTTGCATAAAATTACACGTTCGTTTCTTCCGCGTCGTAGCGAAACTTAAAATTTGTCCTCGCCGATACCGTCGTTCAGATTGGCCGCGTCGATAAAGCCCATCTCCAGGGGACCAACGGGAAAACTTTCGAAGATCATCTGGTTCGCTCTGAGATTTCCATCGAACCCAGCTGAAAATACACACCGGGACGCCGTTTCATGGCTTCGTGTGTTTCAATCTTCTCCTTTTCTCTTTGCCCTCGCCCCGCACGCCCTACCGATTATCTAGGCAGTGAACGACGTGAGTGAATGTTTATTAGAACGCCCGGGCGTAACCGTGAATTGCTTAGGGATATATGATAGCCCACTTCCAAAGACAATCTCCGTGTCTATTGTCTGTTAGTTCCCTCGACTAGCTCTAATATTACTACTCGATTATAACGCTAGGATTATTCAACTTTAATCATTAAATCTTCAATCATCATCTTCTGCGAGAGCTTTTGGATTGTTTGTACCAGTGGTGGGACGTTTCGTGATTTTTTGCGGAATAAATTTTTGCTGTTTTACTGACTTGGAACGATTCCCCTCCCCTCTCTCTTTCTTCTGGAGCTATTAAACAAAATATTCTTCTTAGATACAGAACAGATCTCCCACCAGAATCTATTAACACGTTGACTGCCATGTCACCCATATGTGGGTGACAGAATTATTTGTCCAGGTTTTAAAATGAATTTTTACGTTGATAGATTAATTGTACCAAATTCATTTAGGATCTGTAAAATGCAAGACAATTGGAGGACCACTCAATATCATACGCTTGATTTTTTTCAATCTTTATTTCACTAAATAACTTGCTTTGTTTTTGTGGAATGTTTGATGTTTCTAGTTTGGCAGTCAAAGTGTTAAAAAACAGCTCTCCCCACTTACGGATCAACGGTAAAATATAATAATTTATTTCCTATTTAAAATAATATTTCATTTAGGAATGACGACTAAATAAATTCGTAAATTTCGAACATATTTTTAGACAAAGACACCACGAGAAGGGAGCATTTCAGAAAAGGGCCTAGCCGGATAAGATAGTCAAAAATGCCCTTGAACCGAATTTTATCGACGAAGTGCCATTCGATAGAGCACCAAAAAAAAAAAAACATTCTGTGCAAAATTTCAACCCTGTATCTCGATCGGGAGGGTAGTTATGGGGTAAAATCGAAAAATCAGTTTTTGGCCTATTTTCCCTAGTTAATGACGTTTAGAAATTCTGAGAAAAATCTGACACATGCCAAGAACCCTAATACATACTTTTCAATTGGTTTCAGATTTTTAAAGTGAAAATCCTGCTTGTAAAAAATCAAAAACCTCAAAAAAATCGAAAAAATGCAGATTTCACATGGAAGTTCTAGAGTGACAACATTTATATTTTTGCATAACTACCCTCCCGATCGAGATACAGGGTTGAAATTTTGCACAGAATGTTTTTTTTTTGGTGCTCTATCGAATGGCACTTCGTCGATAAAATTCGGTTCAAGGGCATTTTTGACTATCTTATCCGGCTAGGCCCTTTTGAAACAACATGGTGCAACATGGTGTGATCGATCACAGATGTACAAATTTTTGCACTACCGGGCTCGCACTAAAGGAGAGACTCAAGGAATCAGCCTGTCAGAAATCCCGGAAACAATTGCCGGGAACAATATCACGAATTCGGCGTCGCCTAATTCGTCGTATGGGCAGGCCTGGTCGGTGGCCGCTGCATCTGGCGTTTAAAAAAACTCCGTAAGACCGCAACGAGCGCAGCACGGCGCCGCTATAATCTTCCTAATTAGCGACGATGGTCTTTGTAGGCGGTTCCGGTGGTCGCGTTGTTTCCTTCTTGGCCAGGCCCGTGTGCCTTCCGACAACCCCTGCGGCAAGACTAGCCCCTGTTCTCGCGTTTTATTCGCGAACAGCTTTCTCTCTGTTTCTCCGCTTTGAATTCGTCGGGCTTCAAACAGTCCGCGACGACGTCTGACGGGGCCAAGCTGAAGGATGTCGGGCTTCAGAGCCTTAAACATTTCCTTACGCTCTCGTCTCGCTAATTTCTTTGGGCTCGCAACAAAATACCCCGGGCCGAGGGTTGCAACGTTCAACCCCGTGCACGCACCCGGCTCTCTCTCTCTCTCTCTCTCCCTCTTTCTCTCTTTCTCTTCGGGGGCCCTCTTTTTTTCCTCTCCTCTTTTATTTTCTTCCTCCTCTTCCTGTTTGTTCTTTTCCTCTTTGCCCGCCAACCGTCACGGTGCACCGTAAGGAATGAATTATTACTTACCGCCGACGCGCGCCCATGCCTCTTTCCTTCGCCGAGGCGCAGCAGCGCAATTTTTGCGCATACGTAACGAACCGTGAAATTAGTTTTTCCACGCGTAAGCCGACGGGTAAGCTGACTCGTAATCCGATTTGCCCGTCTTCCGATCTAACAACGTTGCGGCCCGCTTAAAACGCCACCCTAAATGCCCTTCTCGCGACGCACGTGCCACGGGACTCGCCAATTCCTGCGGACGAGTCGAACCGCTGCCATAGTGTTCGAGGCAATGCCGAAAAGTGCGATTTTCGAAGTACGAAATCTAAAAAATTTTGCTCGTAAAACATCTGTTTCTAATATTAACCCCATATCTTTTACGAAGTATAAGAATTTCTTGACCATAAAACTGAATACATTTCCTGAAACGCGTGCTATTTGATTTTTACACATAGTGTTTAGTATTTTATGGTTATTTAAACGCCGCGAAAAGTTCTTTGAAGCATCAGCAATCTGTGCCAATTTTTCATGTTAAGTGTCCATCAACTTTGATTCGAGTTTGAAGAAATATTCCACAAAGTACCTGTTTGATTTCTTTCATACTACTTCTGGACACATCAAACTTTCAGCAGCAATCGATCTTATTCGCCCGGTCTCGCTCGAATCGAAGAAAAACGTTAAAACGAAAAAATTACTTCGAATAACTTCGGGAATCGCCCCTTTCAAGGAAGTACAACGTTTTTGGGACACCCCGTGTACCCGTTATTTTTGATTTCACGTATCAAACACGCTCGAGGAAAAAGTCGGACGGTGGTGGGAACAATTTTTTACATTTTGTCATTTTGCAGGACATCTCTTAAGTCGGACCCTATACATTCTTTGTGGCGAAAAGAATATCTTGTCTCGAGGTTTCCTGCGAAATAATACCGAAAAAATTTGTTTCACCAATGGCGTTTTTCGAGTGCAACTTTTTCTTCAACATTTTTTCCAGGATACCAAAAACAACGCTGCCATTTAGACGTTGTCGTTCGATTTCGATTTTATCACGTTCGTTGGAACCCGAAGCTGTCGTTGCTTTTAATAAAATTGAAAGCAAGATAATCGTCTCATCGGTTGTTGTTTTTTTTCGAACAACAAGCCCAGCTTCGCCTGGGTCGGGCACCCTTTCTTAGGCTACGTGACGAGCTCATCCTCTCCGGGCCATAATCTCTCGGCAGCATCGTTCACGTAGACCGTAAGATCACGGCGCACGCGGCATAATGATATCTCGTGGCGCGTTTTTGCTCGGGGAAAATTTATAGCGAGGTAATAGAGGGCAAATTAGAACCACATGACTGGCTGCGCCATCAATCTCCTCGGCCTCGGCTTCGGGCGTACTTCTTCCCGCTTCGGGGAATAAACTAAACTTGTCGCGTGCCACTCGTCGCCCTGAATTCCTGGCGAACCTGCCCCTCGACCGATGAAAATCTTCGCGCTCCCTTCGTTATCTAATTATCCTGCCGTTGTCTGACAATTGTACAGAATAAGGTCCTCCTCTGATTACTGTAACCTTGAAATATGCTCCCAAGGCCCACACCCCCTTGGCAAGATTATATAATAAAAAGCTAAAAACTTCTGGGTTGCCAAGGTGAAGTTAAGCTCTCAACTGTTAAAATTGTGTTAATAAAATCTGAAGCGGATTGGATCATCTTTGTGGAGGTTGTAATAATCTTTTTTTTTACAGTTTTTCCACCACCTACGTATAACCCCTTAACTTGTACGCTCGAGTTAATTCGAGCGCGCTAAACAGGTGCCAAACTGTGCACACTCGAGATAATTCGAGCGGCGTTGTATTTTATGCTGCTATAATTTTTCACACTCGAATATAATCGAGAATTGAAAATAACAATGTGAATGCAAAGAAAAAAAATCGTTTTATTGATATTTATCATTTACATGGGACTGTAAGCTATAACACTTATTTATTCAAGAAGAAAATATAGCCTCTTTCCATGAAACCATGGAACGGACCTTTTTCATTGATTTTTTTTTGGCCGGTTTTTTTCTAAAAAAAAACTGTGCGTTAAGGGGTTAAGTTGAAATTTTTCAAATTAAATACAAGCGAGTGTAGCACGTATTCGAACGTTCTCGTGTGTCTGAAGAAAATTTCTCGGGCGCGTCGGACAGCGGTAACAAATTTCACGGCGATTAAAATCGATGACCCGGTCCCTGATCTATATAATTACCAGTTATCTGTAGACCGGAAATCACCGCTCGTACCTCATAACCGGCTCTGCCGTGTGCAATACTTTCTCGCGGGCCAGCACCGTGCTTTCCCGGCCCGCGAGATTTATCGTCGCATTTTCTTCCGGCCACGGAGAAACGAGTTTTCTTCTGTGTTTTCGGTTGCCTCGCTCTCCTTATTCGCCTTGTTTCCTGCAACACGATGATAATAATAATGGCGGTGATGAATACAGGTAGACGGCGATATGAAACTATGAAGCAACAAAGAAATTAGGACTGATGCGCCGCGGCCTCGACGAGTGGCCTTGTACCGGTGAAATATTCTCCGACGAAACCCACACAAAGCCACGAACTTAAACGGGGTTCCGCGACAATTTCGAGAAAAGGGTTTTTTCTTTCTTGCAGCTTCGCGTTTAAAGAGACGCAACTACGGAGTCCTCGATTGTCGGGCGGGCTTGAAATTTTCAAATTTTTTCCGAGAGAGATCGTCGACGTTGTTTCAAATCTGACGATTTCTTTTCTCAAGTGTTCACAAAAATGTCTCGCTATTGCACAAGCTTCAAGTTATTTGACCATTTCTAGCTGGAATTAAAAATGGAAAAAAATTGTGCCATTCCTAAACTTCTGGAAACGGTAAAAATCAACCAGTAAATTAGGTGTACAAATTAATTCGTGGCCCTCGCAAATGAATCATCAGTAACTCTGTTACTCGGGCCATTCATCACCTGTAAAATGGTGTAACTCTATATAGAACAAATTATTTTTAAGACTAGAAATTAATTTGTACACGTAAAACTTGTAAGTTTCTGAGGATCACAGAGCACAATATTATTAAAAGATTTTTGAAACGAGTCTGCAAGTCGAATAAAACGGTAGAACTATATTTCAAAATTGCAAAATCGTTTGATAAATATAATGGCACTCCGTGAGGGGCTGGCAAGGGTGCGGGCACGCATCAAAGAATGAATCTCCGAGGAGCTTTATTCGGTATCGGAGGCGTTTGGTTTTGACAGCCACTTAGGGACACAAAGTCCGCGGAGCTTTCGCTTGCCAAGACTGATTAGGTATTACAGTAATGCGCCCGCGAACGGCAGTAATCGGTTTTACGGGGAAGGGGGAGGTGGGCTGCAGACTGCGAGGATCTCCGATCGAATTGATACCCATTGACAGATACGTTTAAGGAGCGTCTACTTGGACCAATCGAGCCAATAATTTATTCGCCGCCGTTATCCCGTCGCGGACACACTTTTACACGGCTCGTATTTCCTGGAATAGCTCCTGGAGATTCATGGTTGGGGGGGGGGGGGCTTCGAATAAAAAGGGAAAATGGAGAGAACCACGACAAGCGCAACGGCGGTCCACGGTACGAATACTCATGTCGCATTGCGCGACGTTTACTTTCCCGCACGCACACTTAATACCGGTTTGCGACGGTGCCGTGTGTTGCACGCGTGAAACCATTTAGAAGGAAATGCAACTAAAAACCGAGCTTGATTGTAGCGAGCTTCGACCGCGTTTCTTTCCCGCGTTTTCCTTCGCGGGGAACCGTTACACGGGCGCCTGGAAATTGCCGGCATTTCTTACGACTCGTTGAATCCTAATTGTTTCCACATGCAGTCGCCATCGCCGCCGGGAGGTAAAAAATCCTGCACAGCTCGTTCCGCCGAGATTTCCAGCGAGAGCCGAGCCACTCTGCGGGCCATTTAAGTCGCGAACCCGGCGAAAAAATTTGTTTACTCGAACCTTCTCGATCCCATTTTTTCGGTGCAATTTAAAGCGTGGCGCATGAAACTTTGATCGTCTCGTGTAACTCCGAAAATATCGATTGGGTAGACAATTTTTTTTATATGCAAAAATTACATACTTTGGAGCAGCAAATTGTGTGTAAGAAATTGTTTATTTTTTGGATGCCTTGATAAAGGAACTTTCTGAACGAAATATTCCATAGCCGGTCCTTTATCAAAAATTTTTTTAGAGTATTTTGGTTGTACAGTACTGTTTTTTTTTTTGAGAACGTACCTTTCTAATCCATGAATATTTGTACGTTCTTTTCTTAGAGCAAAAATTAGTGTAGATTATTTTTCAAACTGTTCGTAGAAATCCCTAAAAGCAATTCAGTCCTGTTTTTAAAAGCCCGGTGTTGTAATTTGTCAGAGATTTGAATTCGATTCCACAGTCGTGAAATATTTTACTAAAATCCATATTCCATTATCTGCCGATATTTTAATAAAACCTGAATTCCATCGTCGACAAAGACTTTAATAAACCTGGGATTTCATAAAGTTCGGATTGCATTCTTGTCGGATATTATCCTAAAATTTATTCCTCGCGGAATCGCTCGGTGGTTAACTCGGTATACCCGTAGAGCGAATTTTCCGTTCTACGTCACGCGATTTTGTACAACGTCGGTTCCGGAGTGTGTTCTTAACTACAACCCCAGCGGAAATGAACGATAATGAAGGTGAGGTACGTTGACATTAAATTGAACGCGAAAAAGAAGCAACGACAGCGTGCGGAAAAAAGGAGTGGGGTTTGGGTAGGGGCGAGGGAGGGAGGTGAGGAAGGACGAGGGTGGTTACCCCTTTCGAAGGCAAATGCGTTGCGTGCTCGGTTTACGTTTTCTACCGGTACGAAGGCAACGGTAATATAGTAGACACTATAACGTAAGGCGAACGATACATTATGCTACGGTTCCCCGAGAAACAGAGGGAAAGAAGTTGACGAAATTACGACCGGCGATAAATCATCTCGTAAGCTCGGGCCCGGGCACGTAGAATCAAGAAAAATGCCTAGCCTAACCGTTTCGTCTCCTCTCTCCTTTTTGCGTTATTTTTCCCGTTTGAACGTTTATCAGGCAACGTTTCCTTAATCGATGCACGAGGGTACCCGGAGTGTATAAATTTCGCCGAGTGAATCTTGCACACACAACAACGGAACAGATTGCCGGTGTACTTTATGACGGGGGACAGGAATAGAATGACACCGGAGAAGTTGAATGGCACGGCAGACAATAGTATTTATTACTACCATTTTTATCTGGAAGTTAGTGCCCGGAAATTATTAACTCTAATCTATTCCGGAATACAACACGCTCCAGTTCTTCTTGCCCCTTGCTCTCCCCTTGCCGTTGTTACCAAATTTATTCCAGTTTTCTTTCATTCCGTTGACTACATCGATGCACCCTATTATCCCTCGGCACTCGAAGCTATTTTAACTCCAAAACGAAACATTTCTTCACACAATACCGAAATGTTTAGTAATTTATTAAATACAAATTTAATAATGTCAAAAATATTTTGTATAACGATACAGCAATTTTTAGTTCGAGTGCTAAGGGTTAAAATTTCCAGTCAGTACAGATTTAGTTTTCTGTAATCACATTGGACTGTTTGTGACTGGAGCTATTTTTTTACTGTTTTCGGCTTGCAAGAAATCTGAGAAAATTCTAGGATACTTATTCAAGTCTCTGCTTTAATACTGTTATCAAGAAAAAATGAAAATTTTACGGATTAAATTCAGAAAAATAAGAGAGTCTCCCTTTCTTTTCCTTTTCCCACTTACGGTTAAATTGCACCTAGTCGTTTTTACTACGAACGCATAATGTCCGCAGGCTATTCATCAGTCGTAGCACATTGTCGAAATATTTTCGTGGCTCGCTGCCCCATCTTGTGCACAGTCGCCCCTTAGGATCGTTTGGGGGCGGCCCGTCGAATCAATCTGGCTCGATCGAGCCGTTTCACCGATCATAATAGAGGCGTTTCTTCCGACGTGTTTCCGTTCAATTCTTTGCCGAATTTACGCCTCAGACGATCCCCGTTTTCTCCGTCGCTCGGCCGTCTACCCTCACGGTTAACCTCAGGCTGCCGGTTCAGGTTAAGGGTGGGAAAAACACGAGTTGGTCAGCACGAGGCAACATCGAAGGGAATGCCCTTGGGTTCACGGGGTGGCTCAGGGGTGGAACGAAGCCGAGTGGAAATTGCCACTACGAAAACGCGCTCGCAGGATCGGCTAAAGGTCTTTTTATAACATTCTGCAATTCGCAGGTGTCGGCGGGCAAATATACACTGTTCATTAAATTACCGATGTTCGGATCGCGATAACAAATACTGGTTACTGCTGGTTCTTTTTTTTTTATGGGAAAGTGTCACCTTATTGTCCGACAATTGTGTCGTGCAAGGAATTGATCCTTTGGACTCGAATGGCTACTGTGAGGCACCAGTGGAAATGATTATATCACAATTAATTTACTTGTACAAATGTGTCTCGATAAATAAATGCAGTATTATTAGTTTTAATAGACTGTGAAAAATATTCACTCTTAGTGCTTGGTAGTTCTAGTGCTAAGAACAAATTAATGTTTTTTTTTCAAGTTTTGGTGCATGCATTGTGGACAAAGCAAGCTTTTAAATTTATCAAAGTTCGTAATGTTGAAAACACAACCTTGCGTCTTCGTCGCCTAACAAATTTCCAGTCGTTTAGATGGTTCATTCATTTTTTAAACGATAAGCAGATTACTTAGCCTGACAGAAGCTTAAAAAGTGCATTTTAAAAGTTCTTTTTATGAAAGGATACTCATTTCCGATGTAAGTGGACCCATGATTTAGTTGCTCATTCAAAAATTTTTGTACAAACCGATGGAAATTATTCTTGCTGTGATATTTAATATTGAATAAAACACAAAAATAAAATATATTTTTACATGTACACTTCTATGTATATTCGAAATCGAAATTACAAGCGTATCAAGCTTACAAATTTTTCAAATAATTGAAACGCGAACGCAAATTGAATTTTGCAAAGAAATTTTAATTGAAATATTCCGTGCAATTTTTCGCCTGAAAAATGCACAGTCATGACGAAGTTGTAGCCTGCTATAGACACCTATTCGTCAAGCGCTTTTTTTTCGAAACCCGTTCACCGAAAAGGTAATCAATACTTCTGAAAAACGAATGGACTAATTTAGCCATTGTTCACTTTTCATAAATGAAGAACGAACGAGTTTCAGCAAAAATTGTGTTCTTCCGGATCGAAAAACTAGAATTTTTTCGGAAAACGGAAAATTGATATTTTCCATGCCAACTGGAAGGGACACTGGATTTCTCTTGATTTAATACGAACGGAAAAATTTGTCTTTAAATCCTCGAAAGCATTTAAAACTTTTTTCTTGAATGCTTGAAGATTCTTGGAACCTTTTCAAGAGACGCTGAGAAAACTCTTGAGAGCCTTGATCCACTTAAAATCGAATGTTCTGTATAATAAGATTACGTCGTACCCTTGATAATGTTTTAATCATTCGATTGGTACTAATATATTACAATCGAATTTTCTGTTTCAGGTAAGCAACATCCTTATCAATTTTATTGACCAGGCAGCGATTGTAAGTAAAAATAAATTGGACACAGGATAACACTAAAATACATTAATACAATCTCCTGCTACAAATTTCAGAACTCATTTCTCACAGTTCACTGTATATATATATTTTTTCTTGTGTTAATTGCTCAGAGTCCTTAACATACAGGTACACTATTTTTGGTATCTATACAAAACCACAAGTTGAATTGTAAATTCCCAAGAAAAGACTGATATAACTTTGCAAATTTTAGCTGTCTCTCTCATTATTAAACTACGGATTTTATATATAAAATAAATGAATTTAAAGAACACTGTCACATCAACTTCAATTTATTAGAATAATTCAGATAGGAAATAACATTCTTTTCAACACCGGTAGTAACTGAGGTACAAAATGTTTATTTTGCAGAAAGATCCGCAATCTATACTAATCCTTACAGATTGCCTATTTTTCACTGTTCCATCCAATACAAACAAGTCTATTCGGCTCTGTTAGTTTGACACTGCAGATTACCCGGCAGTGCCCGTGTCGAGCGTTGAAACCGTTGACACAGAAGAGTTCCTCCCAAAAATAGTCGCATTTTCACAGTGTTGCATCCGCGCGTTCCTGTTCCGAAGACTCTACAAGGGCGTGCGCGCCTCTGCTCGCAATTTTTCCGTTTGGAGGCGAGTCGGCGCCGCAATTTGCATTTTTATCGCGTCGTACTTCCAACGAATTTACACGAATTATAACGCCGGTGTGTCGCGGCCGCGCTGCGTTACAATGAAATTTACACCTGGCCTTCCTATTACGTTCACGGTCCCTGGTTTACCCATGGAAGAAACCAGGCCAGGGTGATATTTCCAGCACGAATTGACGACTCTCTGCGGTCGCCAATAAAAAAAGCCGGTTTTCTAATTACACTCCACCGCCAATTCTGTGTTCCAATCATTTATTACCACGCACATTGCGCCGAAAAGCCCTTCTTCTGGAATAAATAATGTTTCAGACGAAAGTTGCAAGAGAGTGCACATGACGACTGTTTGACATTACAGTAATTTTGACTAGAAACCTACCAATCCTCGGTTTTTGACTTTTTGTGCTTAAACTTCACTTCAGGGGCCCAAAATTGTCAACTTTGTTTTTATATAGGGTGTTTGGTAACTGGTGTTACAAACGAAAAGGGGACATGAAAGAATAAGCTACATGAAAGAATAAGTCGAAAATATAGAATAAACATTTTTCGTTTGAGGCTTTGTTTTCGAGAAAATCGACTTTGAAGATCTGTCAGGTTTCTGTGCTTTAGTATATGCAGGAAGTAGATTTGGTTGGTCATGATCAGACGCGTCAGACAATTCCTGTCGAATATCACGCGTATTCGCTGCATTTCAACTCGATTTTCTCGATAACGAAACTTTGGATGAAAAAATTTTATTCTATATTTTCGACTTATTCTTTTATGTAGAATCACCCCCATTTCGCTTGTACCACCAGTTACCAAACACCCTGTATAATCCCATAGATTTTGAGGAGAAAATGCCAAAAATGTAAGTTTTAATGGCTGACAGGTTAGGACGCCACTGTTTCCATTTGAAAAAATTATTAAACAAACGCAAACTCTATAATTCCTTTTATCCAAGGAAATTGTTTTTTCGGTGTATTTTCAAATAATCAACGATCGATCGAGGGACCACAGGCGGTAACCAATATTCGATTTATTCGTTTGTATTACGAGTTGCGCAAAATCCAGAGGCAAATGATGAACATCATAAAATGATCCAGGGGCTTGTTCGACGTAGAACGCGAGTTCGCTTCGGTGTTCTACCACGCAGGAAATGTGGGCTCAACGGTGCTACATCCAACATGAGTTCAGCCTCCGGCTGGCAGCAATCGGCGAAACGACAAGCCGCGCGTGTCCGACTAATTAGGGCCGCCTAACCGCGGCCACGGCCGAAAGGAACGTACCGGAAGCGCGTCGATACCAGTGCCGAGCCTTTTATCGCTGCCAATTTTCGAGCCCGCGCTTTTTCCGATTTCACGGTGAAACGCCGCCGCTCGACAATTTACCGTCCGAATAAATGTCCGCGCCTGCCGCGTAACAAGTGTATTACCGATACGCTCGCAAAGCCTTTTTTTTTCTCCCTCGAACCGTGTTTTGTCTCGCTTTTTGCGACACGAGGCGCCGAATTCCCGAGGCAAAGTAGTGTTTCCAATTTCCCCGGGGAAAATTAGTGAACGGTTTCATGCCGAACTGACTCTAATTTTAAGAAGCTTGGAAATCGTGTTTTTGAATTATTTTTGATTGGAATTTTAGTTGGCAATCCCGATGGTTAGTATTATCAACCAACGTCTTCGAACAGTGCGATGACCCTTCAGCAGTCATGCAACTTAGGGAAAGGTTAAACTTTAGCTTGGCAAACTTGGAATTTTTAATTTTTTTTAAATATAATCATGTACATCTTGACGAGAAAATGCCGAAAACGGAAGTTTCAAGGCGAGGAATTCACTGGTTCAAAAGTTATGCGTGTTTATAAACTTTGTAAATTCCGTCTTTGAAAATGGAGGAACAATCGAAAGTGAAATAAGTTTAAAATAAGATTCCACAGAATCTTTGCAAAATGTATTAAATATGGGGGATGGGTGAGAATTAAATTGAATAACTTCGTCTGGAGTTGAGTGACAATTGTGGGATAATATTTTTGACGCAGTAAGTAGGCTGCAGTTTTTATGCACGTAACCTGTGAAACCTGACACAGAAACATATTTAAAAAAGTTTAATGTGACTTTTATGTTCGTTCTAATATAACAACACCTCGGGCAAGTCTCCGGCAGTGTAAACACACTTTTTGCGATTCTATTTTTCATAAATTAGCCCATAAAAGCTTATATGTTCAACATTTGCATAAAGATTAGCGGTCTAATGATAAGGTTTAAAACATGAAACATTTTGCGGTTTTATTTACTAGCTAAAGAATTATGATTGCCATAATGTAGAACTGTTATTAGACTGTGGATGTCTACCAGAGTATTAATTTTTGCTGCTTTGTATTCGTAGATTGAAATCAAATAGAAATTAGTTCTCTACATTAAATGTTCCATGGAGGTCAGAATAATGTATAGTAAAACTTGTGATATTAAACATTATATTACACTTAAATGCGGACAACCGTGTTTACCATGATTAATACGTACGATCAAAATTGAAGAATCACTAAATCTAGGTATAAAAATTGCGGACGTTCAACCTGATGTAGCTTGATAAGAAAAAATCGTACAGCAATCTGTCTTCGCTCATTTTAAAGGGAAAAGTCTGTGCTTTTCCGCCCCTGAGTTATTTTATTGTAAATAATTCTTCGCGTTAGGAACAAATGTAAATGTCAGAAGGGAGGAGATGAAAAATTCTCTTTGGAAATTCCGCAGAATGTAATATATCTGCGAGCTTAAATAATTTTTTTCCGCGAGTGAAATCACCGTGGGTTCGGAGATTGAAGCGTCCCCTTTAATACAAGCCCTTAAAATCCGACGTACGATTCGTCGTTGCCGTTTTACTGCACCTTGAACGGAAAAGTGCAGCCGTCAGCGTTAGTATAATCTAAACTATCTGGGTTGAATTAACCGTAGAGGTTTTAGAACTGAAAAGTTGGGCGAATCGTCGTTTTACTCGGATCTGTGCTCATTACTAAACGCGATTTTAACGAGCATTGTTATTTCTTAAGTTTGATCAAGAAAGAAAGTTTAAAAATACTCGTATAATGATATATTTTCTTATTACACGGTATATTTTTGTTCTTAACGATATACAAGCATAATTTCAATATTTTAAGTTTGCCATAATTCCCTCTTCAGGAACTGGTAGAATACCTGTGTGTTTTAAAAGTAGCGAGAAATGCATCAAACTGCCGTAAGGAGCAGATGAGAGCGAAGATATAGGCGGAACATAAAATTCTCGACGACGCGACGGTGATTTTAATGGGGCGCCCGTGATTATGATATTTCGAGGACGGGAGCAGAAGGATAGTGTGTACAGTTGGACGGCTGAAATTCTACCGCTTCATCGGTTTTTGTCTGATCGAGGAAGAAAGAGGGAGCGGGCAAACTGCTCGGGAATCTATTTCCAATTACTTTGCCGAGAGAGTGCTCTGATGGACTTACGAAGGCCATTTGTTTTATCACCCTTGAAAAGACCAGCTGTAGAGAATGGAAGCAAAGGTTCAATGGATACAGAGTACCTATCCAACGTTCCGTCGCAACCGCGATGGAATAATAAGGAGTTAGCGTGCATATTTCGAAGTTTCGCGTAATTTCCCTTCACTCGCCATGCCGTTCCTCGGCAAACAAAAAGAGGAAATGTAAGAAGAGCTAACGAGCCATATCTCGTTCTTGTTTTTCAAGATAATGTAAAGGGTGGCTCACGTAAAACGCTGCAAACAATTCTTTCTTGAACTCTTGACTAATGTATTTATTATATTTCAACGGTAAAAGATTTATTTGATTTTTCAATAGCACAAGTCAGTTGAGATACCATGGAACCTTTCAAGGGTACGGGAAGAATACCTGTATATTTAAAATTACAGTACAAAAAAGGGTGTAATAACTATTGTTATTCGGTGGTATAAAAATCTCTACACAGAGGAGCACAAAAAAAAAAAATACAGTGAGGTGTCAGACAAAATTATTTATGCATTAATGAATGTCATCCCAACTGGCTGATCGATGGAACGTTGATGCCACATCAATTATTTTATATTTGGTCTGTTTTTAATATAACTTAAAATAAATCGCACCTGAAAATAAACAGAGTATATAAATCTTGTTAATCTCCAAAGAATGAAATGGTGTCAAGTGTGCTTGTTCAATAATAGTATTGCTAACCGCAATGAATCAACATGATTGACAATTAAAACAGTTTAGCAATTTAACAAAGATCGATGGCATATGATAGTAGATTATCTCTGGCTGTAAATATAACTGGGAAGCTAGAAATTATTATCCTTTTTCGAACATGAACGTTGTAAGGTTCGTTTTAGGGTTCATTCATCTCATTTCACCCTTTTCAACTTTTAGGCAACCCTATTCTACTCTCGGACATTGGATCACCACTTTCGCGAACCTATCACCCTATCACCATTTCGGTTATTGTTCCCAACCGCTTTAACCACCTACAATCCCAAAGTCCTTCCTTTAGGGTTCTTGAAGGGCCTTCGAAATGACTCTCCTTGAGGTCTTTCAAGAGTCTTGAAAGGAATTTCCACTGAGGTCCTTGAGGGACCTTCAAAACAATGTTCTCTGGGGGCCTTGAAGAGCATTCGAGGACGAATTTTCTCTGGATTCCTTGAAGGATCTTAAAGAAAACATCCACTGAAGCCCATCACAAATGTCGATCTTTAAAAATTTTTGGAAAAATTTTCTCTGGAGCCCTTTGGAAGCCTTCAAAAAAAATATTCTCTGGAGTCCTTTAAGAGCTTCTCTCTAGATGAATTTTCTCAGAAATCCTTGAAGGACCTTCTTTATAATGAAACGTATCCTTCCTGCTCAAAGATCTTCCAAAAGACCTTGCACATCCTGGAAGATCTAGAAGATATGTTACGAACCTCACATGTCCTCAAAATGTCCTTGAGAAATTCCAAAAAGGTATGTCCATTCCCAATCCTTTCAAGAATCTTTTAAAGAAGGGGGACCTTGTTACATTCTTTCGAGGACATTTCAAAAGATTCCGGTTCAGAGCTTTTCAAGACCCTTAAAAAGGATCTTCTTCAAAATCCTTTAAGAATCTTCTGTACGATCCTCACTAAAATAAGAATAAGCTCTTCCAAGGGCCTTGGCGATAATCTCCTCTGAGGTAATATAATGGGCCTCAGAGATGACCTTCGCTGGAGTATTTCCACTCATATTTCCATTCAGCATCATACCCTTGCATAAAAAAAAATAATTAAGTATCGCCAACTGCACAGTACATAGTTGGAACCGTTCAATTTGTCGAGTACCAAGTAGCATGCTTTCATCGCCCTGTCAAACGAACAAAATATTCCTATAAGCAAGATCAAAATTCAACTGTCAGCTAGTTTGCGTAACGAACTTCATCGAGCCTCGGGCATCAACCAAAAATCTTCCGTCTGCTACCAAAAATATCAGGAAATTCCTGAGCCGGCTAACGATGCTCCTCTTAAATGCAGTGTGTCTCGAAGGTATCAGCTACCGGAGATCAACAGCAAAACAAAGTTCCCGAAACTTTCTTTACGCAATAAGAGGAGTTCATAACCATAGCCACCTATCCGCTATAATTTTCTAAACTGTTCCCGGAGAACCTTTAATGAAACTTCGAAACAATGCTTTAAATATGCCTTTCTTCTCTCCTCGGCTTGTTTATTTTTTGCCTTCCCCCCCTCTCTCTCTATCCACTTGCAATTTAAGCGAGACCCGTGTACCGTTCCTATTATAATTTATGTGGCAGAAGTTTCCAACAAAAGGTGCTCAATGGACTTTAAATTATTTGTGTTACACTCGATCCTCTTTTACAAGGGCGAAAGTCCAGTGATTCAGTAACGCCGCGCTCATTGTTCCTTCTGCTCCATTAAGCCCGCCATTATTAAATGCGTGACGTCTCCTCGTTGGCTACTTCCGAGCTTAATGCTTCGTAACTCGCTCCCCCCTAGCCGCCCCCCGCGATTGTTTTTATTTTGTATTCGCTGCTCGCTAATTTATATTACCTTCGCCGTTGTTTTACAAGTGCCGACATTCATCGTCGGACCGTGAACCTTTGCGCAAATATTTTTCACCGAATGTTTTACTGCACACACACAACCGGAGTGAGGAGGAAATTGATTTCAACAAGTAAGCGAACCTGCAATTCATATTTCACCCATTTGCAAGTAGCTGAAGTGTGCAAATACGATCCGGCTTCAGCCAATACCTATCAAATGCAATTTTTTGCGTTGATCTTAACTATCTTAGGGTTAATTAGAATTTATCTGATTATTCCTGAGGACGGATTACTTTTAATGAAATATGATTATTGTATTTTATGTTTACATATTACTTTTTCCTGCCTGGTATGTAGTATTGAATAAAATTGGGTGCAATTTTCATGTTATTTTTAATATACTGGAAGCTTTAATAAAGGAAAATAATACATTGCATTAATTTTATTCGATGTAGACGTTAATTTCATATGAATTTGGAGTGATTTACAATTGTTTAAAATTACTGAGATACTTTTTCTATGGAATTGTTACGCAAATTGTTTCGTTCTTCTGTTTCACAATTATTAAAATTAGAAAGATACTGTGTAATATTGTTAAATTAGATTTGTTTTACAGGGTACGGGCTCAGTCCGAAGACGGTATCGATTCGTGCTTAAAGCAAGTACTACAGAAATTGCGCAAACCAGGAGCAATCGTTAAATTATGTAGCATTCGAGAGTGCACCGCCCGAAAAAACAGTTGTCTTGTTCCGTGGCCTCCTTTAAAACGTAGCATCTGGTTCGGGCGCTTGGCGCCCTACTTCGACGGGAAACAGATTTCCCAAGTCCGCCGGATCACAAAAAGGCAAACAGTTCGCACGAAAAACTGGAAAACCCGTTCTCGAAAAACACAGGACTCTACTCCCGGTCTGTCCTCGTACGCCACTAAACCCTCGACCATTTTCTTACGGTGCACGGCTAATGTTCTAATGTCTTCTCTCTGAAGTTTCATTATCCCAGGATGTGTCCCCGACGAAGTTCCCCTGCATTCGGAATTATGTTCTCTCTATTACTCGAGAAATGTCACGACGACGCCGCTCTGGGTCCTAGTTATGGCTCGGGCATAGTAGCGCAATCTTATTTTTCTGGGTAATCAGATTTCCGTGCTATTTTATTAAAATACAATTCAATTTTACGGGGACGTTCTCCGTGTCATAAAAGTCTCTCTATTCTCCCTGCTATACATAAAATATGTGGGTCGTGTTATGGTCCTCTATATCCCCGTATACCACGCAAATTTTATACATAATATTTTTCTATTCTGTTGTCATGTTATAGGAGAATTATTCAAGGTGGTCAAAATTTTCGCTTGATTCAAAATATCTTGCTGGCTTTTAGAAAGTATTATTGAAGGAAAACGTTCGTTGGTTTGAAGGGACAAACATTTCAGGAAGCAGGAAATGTTTCTCAAGGTCGTCTGATATCGTGATATTACTTTTCTTCAGATAAACAAGTGGAAACAAGACTAAAACTTGATTCGAAACTCTAGGGGCCCTGTTTAATTGATACAGCTTATACTGTTCAACTTATCCAAAATTTGTACATCGTCACTGAAGATAATTATTTATTAAGAGGTTCAGCGAACATTCAGCAATATCAAAGGCAGTATTAATACGGGGACGACACGATCGAAAGTTCGGCCATAAGAGGAAGACCCATATGTCTAAAAATTTAGCTCCCTCAGACCCCCATAAAGGCCGTAGAAACGATTTGTCCGGCGTGTTACGGGCCATCCAGCGGAATATAAAATACCATAGCCAGTTTCAGTCATCGGGGAGCCCCATTCCTGTCCATCAAACACGGGCTCAGTTCCCGTCGAACGGGAACGGCTTCGAATCCCGACGTTCCCCCGACCATGGACCCGGGGAAGACGTTAACAAGCTCCCGACGCAACAACGTCGCAAGTCACCGTTAAGACACACGACAACGGAGGCAATCGCAACGTCGACGAGGGATCATAACGACGGCGAACGGGACGAGACCCTCATTCGTCTGGCATTTTCTTTTTTCCGCTCGCGAACGGTAACGACGAAAGTTCGGCCCGTTTGCCTGGTCCCCGCGGATCCAACGGATCACCAATTTGGAAGTTAACGACATCGCCGGGGTAAGCGAGGATTATGTTAATGCGATATTTCGCTGGGAACGGCGACCGAGCAAATAGGTGGTCTGGCGGGCCTGCTACTGGCACACCCACGACCATAAGCGCCGGGACATTTGCGATAGACGGAGCTGAACGATTGCCCGCGCAGTGCTGCGTCTTCGAAAAATTTTAAATATCCCCATCGTCATCGACAACGGAGAAAAATTCCAGGAACACCTGACTGAGCTTTAAAGAGCAAATTTTTGTGTCAAGTAAACAATTTTTGCTCAAGGTCATTGATATTTTTACGTTGACAGGAATGCCAATGAAAGTCCTACAAAGTTAAAACAACTTGGATAATAATTGGACTGCTAGTCTTTATTATTCTTGGTTAGTCTTAAAAAGCAGAAGATACATCAAAATTTCTTCATTTCCTTGACCCCTTGCGCTACTATTTATTTTGTGATTATAATAATTAGAAATTCTTCTTCGTCCAGAATTTCATAGAAAAAAAGGATAGTTTATATTTATCGTATGCCTATGTTTTCTCCGAAAGATATATACCAACTACGACAAAATAGAATTTTATTTCGGTTTAAAGGAAATTAATAACATACATATTTATTAGACTCTGTTCAGAATCTTCATCACGAGTCTGACTCGAGATTGTAGGTGTTACGTCCCAAGTGGACTGAATTATAGTTTAGAGGGGATAGTACGCAGTTTTGAATCTACCTGCATTCACCGGCTACGGTTCGGGAAATTGAGGATCGTTTAAATAAAGATTGTACCCTTTTATAGATAACAACTTATTTATTTATTTAAAATAGGAAACTGAATCAGATGTTAGAGTTTAGAGATATTATTTATAAAGCAGATATACATGAGTGCAAATAGCGCGATTACAAAATTAGAAAATATAATATAATATAATATTACCGAGATACAATTTTCCTTTGGGAATAACACAAAGAAAATGTCCTGGGGTATTGTCCTGGGATATTGTCCTGGGGTATCACACCTTTTTCACGAACGACGCTTTCAACTTTTACACCTTTTACTAAATTGAAAACTGACTGAGAACTGACTGACTGAAACCTGGCTGATTGAAAACTGACTGATAACTGGCTCTTGAGGCGTTGATTCCCTTATTTATAGGATAGCCAATTCTTTGTTTCTTGAAGATGCTGGCTCAGGAGTTCCCACCTTGCATCCTTTAATCTTCTCCTAGCTGCTCGACTCCATGTCGCCAGGATCCTTTTTCTATGGAGTCGGCGTCTTTCCTCGTCGTTTGGCATCATCTGATGTCACTTCTATTGCGCAGTTTGGGTTATCATAGTTCTCTCTCATGGTATTATCTGATGTCTTTCCCGTTTGTTCTCAGGGTGTAAACCGATCTTCATTTGCGCGTTTTGCAGAAGGCTGAGTTGTTGATTTGGCGCCTCGTTACTGCGGCACGGTATTTCGCAGATCGAGTTAACATAGTTCTTTACATTATATATGTGTATAATTGCGTATGTATTTATTTGAGGGTTAACATTTATTTATTTAACGCTGGTTATTTTATTGTTTTATTTCTAAGCTTACCTCTCTCGTGGCATTATCGGATTTTGTGATAGTTCTTTATTAGATTGATTAATCATTGATGGTCGAACCACCGGACGTGACATAGGGCAAGAGGTGTTAATGGTCTCAAACTAATATATGGACGTGTCCTTCGGCTGTTTCAAACTGCATCGACACGTTGCTGCCGGGTTCGGTTTCTTCGAAGATGCTTTTTTCATGGTGTGTGTTCAGAATCCGGTGGCTAAGGAGCCGACTCTAAATCGCATAATATCGATCATTTTTCTAAAAGCAGTTGATGTCTCAATAATTCTTTAGGGACGTGTAAGCAGGCAGACCGACGGGGGAATACGAGCGATACCGGTCCGCGTATGGTTGCGAGGGCCTTAGACGGATCCCGAGGCGACGGCGTCGACCGTGGAAACGATTATTGCGTCGGGGTATAAAACGTAACTACTTCCTTCCGCGTCGGGCGGTTAAGTGCGACAGTTTTGTAGTCGCCCTCGGTCCGGGATAATGGTAAGTGAATGAAGTCCGCGGCCAAGTGTCGTGGCTGGCTTTAAATAAAGTGCCCGGCCAACCGCCGCCGCCGCCCCGCCATCCCCTAACGTGATTTTTCTTTACGTGATCTCTCCGTCGGGAGGGTAGATCTGCCCCTCCGCGTCACTCCCTTCATCCCTCATCCAGTAATTGCGGAGTAATCAACGGAGAAGGGCCACGGAACAATTATCGGGACAACTCCGTGAAACCTTTTCGAATTTAGCCGGCCCCTGCCGCACGGTGTTTCGAACGTGGATGGAAACATAGAGAATGAATGCAAGAGAGAGAGAGAGAGGGGGGGGGGGCGACTAGCTGGGGATTCTACGGGAAATTCCGGAAGGAAAACGACCGAGCCCCTCATTTTACCCGATACGTCGACGACGAGGCGATATCTGATCGACGTAAGTATCCAATAACGCGGCTGTGATTTACGCGGCCCGGCTCGGTTGATCCCAGAATGCACTTTCCCGCTCGGCCCGGGGCCCGAGGAAGGTTATAGTGGAATGCGCCGGGTTCTTGAGAAATGCGGGTCAATATTTGGAATGGTAAATTTGATGCGTTCCCGCTGCTGGGAGCGAATCTTCCCATGGAATACCTTGTATCGTCTCGGCGCGACGCACTCTGGTCCCGAATCAGGATTTCACGGATTCAAATCAATATCTCGAACTTTTCAAAAGCTTGACAGTGCCATTGAGAATACTAACACCCCCTACTACCCTAGAAAAAACTAACACCCCTACCGTTACCCTCGCGACGCAGTCCAGAAATCCAGCAAAGAACTCCCTTATCGCACTCTCTCTTCTCTATCACTTCGCATTCTCCGTGCACTTGGCTCCGAACGGACCAACCGGCCAAACGAGCGTCTCGGCAATTAGCACCGCCTAAAAGTTAATCCCCGTATCGTCCGCGTTTCTCCATACAGAGGGAAAGATCCATCCGCTATCGCTACACGCAGCCCGAGTGGGTACTGTCCCCTGGTATCCGGCTGAAAGCGATCCACCGAAACATCGCATTAACATAATCCCGGTGTATTCCGTGAAAGTCGTTAACTACCAAATTGTCTGCGGCTTGGTGTCTGCCGGTGAGAAACGGAAAAGAGAGCTTGTTATCTACTGTCAGTGGAAAAAAGTCAGTGGCTAGAATGGTAACGAGGCAACAGCTAAATCTCACGGCGGCGGTATCAGGGGTGAGGGGCGGGGGGAGGGGGTACTTGCTAAGGCACTCGGGTGCGTTAACGGGCCGTCGCGGTCCGGTTTTTGCGACGGCCTGTAGTCAGTAATATTTAACCGCGTTAATCCGGTTCCCGAGGGAGAGGCAGAGGGTGCCAGAATCCGCGGGAGAGGGTGGCCCCGTTAATCCCGGGACCGTAATTCTCCCGGGGGTGGAAACGGTAATAGGGAGGGAAAGCGAGGGAGACAGAGAGAAACGGTACGAAGAGGAAAGGACGCGTCGGGTCCCAGGCTCGCGATAATTCTTTGAATCTTCGGGATTTCGGCGTCCCGTCACGCGGATTAGCTTCCCGGTTGCCGAGGTATCGGCACGTAACGATGTAATTTGTTTGCCGGTTCCCGTTTGACGCGTTGTGTAACGCCGACTTATCGAACGACAGAGAGTGAGCCGGCCGGGGGTTGTTTGTCGCGGATCCGACGATTTTCAACGTTCAAAATCCGATTCATCGTTTTTCGGATTGGCCCCCGAGGTTGATTAATGGGCCAAGGCCTATTATCGCCGGGCACGATGCTCTCGTTTTCGAGAGTCAGCGAGATCGAGAGAGAAAGAGAGAAAGAGAGAGAGAGAGAGAGAGAGAGAGAGAGAGAATGAAGCAGCACACCAGCATGCAGGACATAAGTACCGTTCTGACAGGATAACTCATTCCGAACGGGGAACGTTAGGGGAGGCCGTGTTCGCTAACGAACATTCATCCCAATATCCCCGTACCGGGGCCAAACATTGGCAATTAATTCTAACCGTGCGCCACGAATGCGCAGTATCTGTCCACTATCAGTTTGCTGCTCCGGGGAGTACGTGTATGTGACAGCCGAACCCATTTCCCTTTCGCTTCCCGCCCACCCCCTCGCGCCGCGAGCTGCCCTGATGGCCCGATGCTTTCCCTCTACCTCTTCGCTAGCGCAGCGGACGCAGAAGGCTCTTTGTCCGATCGTTTCCGCCGAACGGACACACTGCGAGTGAGAGAGGGAGAGAGAACTGTCGGAAGGGACAGTTTTGTTTACGAGGTTGCCACGCAACTGAAAAACTGTGCACCCGCGGAACTGGGCGAGTGGGGACTACGTCTCCGACTGGGTCTGTCATTTGAAGCTCCGGAGATTGTGCTTCTGTCTTACTTCGACCTTGTACACGCCAGGTTGTTGCGTCCGAAGTGCCCGATTTTTGAATTTGCATTTCCTTAACTCCTGCTCCACAATATCGAGTCGTGACGAAGATTCTGAACGGAGTCTAATAAATATGTATGTTATTAATTTCCTTTAAATAAAATTCTATTTTGTTGCAGTCGATATATATCCTTTGAAGAAAAACATAGGCATTCAAGAAATATAATCCTTTTTTGCTATGAAAATCTGAACGATGAAGAATTTCTGATCAGTGTAATCAGTCGGAGATAAGTCTCGGCGACTCCTGACCGATTACTATGCCTAGAGACCTTGGACAACGGTTCAACAGCTCCGAGGCCCTTAGATCTTCGCCGGCCCAGGGGAACATAAGACTCGGAACATGTAAGGTGGTGTTGCCCATCATAACGAATGACCGCGACGGTTATCAGCCATCTCGTTGGCTCTTCTGGTTTTTCTCTCGCCGGCTGCCGCGGGTCTTCGTCCCTATGTGTTGCTATCTCGAGACGAGTTTTTTCCACGTCGACAGAAAGAGAGTGAGAGGGAGGGGAGAGAGAGAGAGAGAGCGAAGTTCCCCTGCACGTATTACCCGCGAGTATTACGACCGACGACCCGAGAGTTAATGATCTATCTAGGTGCACGTGGCTCCGGAATGTGCACGGCCGTCACCGTTAATGGGGGGATCTTTAATGCACCTAGCACGCGTTCGCGGCTATTCATGTGTCTAAATTGCGATTTAGAGCTTGAATTGATGCGCGCGGTGCGGCGTCGCACAACGAAGTGTCGTTTCGCCGGTATTTTTATTCGTTCGCTCACTTTCCCTCTCTTTCTCTCCGTGTGTCCCTCTGCCCTCTCTCTCTCTCTCTCTCTCTCTCTCTCTCTCTCTCTCTCTCTGTCCGTCTCGCATGCTTCCCACGGCTGTTGTGTCGTTCTGCTTTTTTTCTTCGCGCGGTCGAGCGGACCCGCTAAAAGTCGTTGTATCGGTGAACACGCGCGATAATGGGCAACGATCGAAAGGGGACCGGACGGGAAACGCGGAACGAGGCAATTCCGTGTTCCGAGCGGTTCACGCAAATTGAAAAGAATGTTCGCGTAGATTTATCGATTGCCCGAGCGCCCGGGACGGGACGTGTTTTCAGGCCCGACCCGGGTTTTTATCCTTCGGAAAAATTGCTTTCGCTCGCTGCCGCCGACGCTGCGCGCCTCCCTCCCTCCACCCTCCCTCCCCACCTGCCCCCGCAACCTCATGATTGATCAATTCGCGTTACTTGACCCGGACAAAAGTGGATGAAAGCTCGTGGAAAATTTATGAGCGGAATAACCCGGCCGCGGAACGCAGACCGACACTCTAATTTCCGCAGAACCGGTCCCGGTTCACGCGTTTTCGAAAATTAGGTTTAAACTGCTCGCTGATTGCGATTTGGATGATTGCTGCCGGCTGGAAAACGGGTTTCACGCAGAAAGATAGAGGATCGCTTCTCTTAGCAATTTTGGACGGTAAAAATTCTCGGAATCGAGCAATTTCGCACTCAATTGTGTCCGTGGACTGTCAGCTTTAAAATAAACTCGGGATCATGATGCGTCGATCATGATTTTCGGGAAACGAGTCGTCGAATGAAAAAAATTGATTCGATACTTTAGACTTAATTTCTCACGTAGAATCAGCTCTTTCGCGGCTGCGCCACGAATGCCGGGCATTTCCATAATGGCGAGGATGATGTTCAAAAAATTGATACTACTGCGGGACACGGTAGAAGCATCGACAAGGTTCGCGGGTAAAGGATGTCACCGCGCATTGTGTGTTATCCAATGAGATTGTCGGTTATACAGACTTCATATCCCATGTATGGCTTTACGATGCCACTATATCGACCACGATGCGACGCGTCTTCTCCGCGAGAGGTGGTCCGCGTGTGTACGTGACCGTTCGCGGATCTCTCGAGGTGCCATTCTCGTACCCGGTGAAAAAAGAAGCCATTTTTATTCGCTAAAGTAGCCCCGGGTGCGCGCGCGTCAGCTCCCCCCATGCAAAAATGAATTTCTTCTGTTTATAGACCACCTCGATGGAATATTCACGTCGCGACGCCCGTCCCGTAACCTTCGCGACGTACGGTGTTTGGCATTTGTTTATCACGCGAACGTGCGACCTGCCGATTTACCGCTGTGTTGTGGCAATCAGGGTTACCTCGTGCTACCTGCCCCGAGATTTCTACATTTTATTTTGTGTAAAGATCCTCGGTACAAGTATTGATTTTTGTTTATGCCCAGCAGATTGGCAAACGAACGGAGCTATACGGTTCATTTATACACTATCACCGGAGCGTATATATAAGCTCAATTTATTTTTTCTTATAATGCTGAAATATGAAGTTCCTTTACTCGTAGTCATTTTTGTACTTAAATATAATAAAGAACAAGTTTGGTAATAAAGGCCTTTTTATATTTTCTTGTGATGCAAATGGGTTAGTATACAGGGTTTTCCAAAAACGTTGTTCTTTCTTGGAATGGATTCCTGAGACCATTCAGAAGCTTCTCGCCGACGCGATTTCCCAGGGACACCTGTCGTTGGCTTTTCCTTTGGCTCTCCGCGTACCGTCTACGGAAATTTTTTCCGACGTATTACGTAGCCCGCAGTGTAACCGTAAATCGATAATTGTTATTCAGTCGCGGTACACGCCCTCGAGCCGGCACAGCGTCGCAGTGACATCGACACGCGGTGTGCAAGGCCGCGTTGGAAAATTATCTCTGTGTGCGCGGCCCTCGGCTTTTGTCCGTGTCGATTACACGGCGACGTTCGATCAGAAATATTGCAGTCAATCACGGGGGCCGTGTGCAGTTTCTCTTTTTGATAGGTCGTTGCTTTCGAGTCCCCGGGGAACAATAACCGGAGCACTTTCTGATCCTTACGCGGCCCGGGTCCAATTGCTCGTTGCGCTTGTTGTTCAACGACTCTGTCAAAACAATGTACCTCTTCGCAGCGTATTTGCGGCGACCAATGAAATATCGACATTTATTTTTTCGCCGGAAATCTCTCCGCGGGCTTCCACCGAGATCCATCAGGACCGTTATCGCACCAGAGGAAAGGCCAATCTAGTTTCACCGAGCGATACGCGCTCACGGTGATTTCAATGCGTGGCTCGATGGCCCGATTAATGAGACTAGAGGACGTCTCTTTCTCTTTATCGCTTCTGACAGCTTAATTATTCCGCGATTTTTCCTTCCTGTTCTTCTGGATACGAAAATTGTGATGTTCTTCTAGCCTTTACGTTCTCGTGTGCTTCGCTGCAGTAATTATCGAGCTCTTTCACTTGCTCGCAAGACACAAAATAGTAGAATTGTGCTTATTGTGTACATTGGTTTACCGAGACTAGCATTTAAGACAATATTTTTCAATTTTTCCTATTGATTTTTAAAGTCTTCCTTAGCTCACGGTGTCATGTGCTCAATTATTGATCTCTTCTACTTGCTAAAACAAATGCAATCAGTTTTGCGCACATCATGCACACTGGTTTGGATTAAATTTGTTTACAAGCACACTCGAATAAACCTCGAAAGTTTAATTACTTTTGCTTGCGAATTTTATGAATTTATATCAAGCCTAAGAAGTGAAAACCTTAAAATATTTATGCACCTATTTATTAAAATTCTTGAAAAAGTTTCTGTACCATAGAGAGTCTCGTCTCTCGCAATTGCTGCAGAGTAGTTTTGTTTTGTGTAAAGATCCGCGGTCCAAGTATTGGTTTTTTGTTTATGCCCAGCAAATTGGCAAACGAACGGAGCTGTACGGTCCGTTTATATCGTCTGTTATTTAATTCTATTCGCAGATGATGCTCTCTAGAGCAGGGCGCCCCGCTAATAAAATGTAAAATAAGCTAACGGCTTTTTTCCCTCGGTGAAACAGCGTTCAGAAAATGTGTCCGGATCAGCTTTAATTAAACTCGGTCGGTTCGTGCCGGCCGGTTCTGATAGTTTCTTTAACTTAATTATACAGTTTATCGGAGTGCTTTCTGAAAGTTTCGCGGCCGCTTCCGTTCTTGAATCACATCGGATCGATGCAAAAGAGAGCAAACGGATTTCTGGCCGGTTTTTGTTCCGCGCGAAGCACACTTTCCCAGCGGCCCCGAGAGTCGCCGGTTTCTCTACGTTTACGAAAAAAAAGAGCTACAACTACGTTTCAAACTTTCCCATTTTTTCTCCTCACCCGGGATATATTACTCCGACTACAAGTGCACTTTTTATAATGAAGAAAGCATCAAAGAATTTAAGGTGTCTTGTAAAAAAAAAAAAAAAAAAAGAAAACTTTCTTATCATGCCTGACATCGTAAAAAGTAGTAAACTAAAGCTTTCCGCTTTTATTTCTCGGAACCTCGCATGGCCTCGATAGCACGCTTTCCCCCGAAATATTGTTCTGTTCGCTTCAAAAGCGAGACTGTCGCATCGTTTTTCTACAATTTTTAAATTAATTCTCCTCTGGTGACACATTACTGTTTTAACTAATACTAGCCACAGAGAAATGAAACACTGTTTACGGTCTTTTGCATCCTCAGTAAAAATTATCTAGGGCATTGTTTTTTGCGGTAGTAGAAACATTAAAATAAAATCAGAAGTTTTAATTTCATGATTCCTAGCCCACATTTCGTTATTTCAGAGTGATACATCTAACTAGATCACCTCAAGCATTCGTTTATTATTCGCAATAGACAGAAACGTCGACGGCTGAAAGAAATGTTATATTTTTGTGTCCGAAGTAGAAATCAGTAAAATATTTCCGCGCACCAGTAACACAACAGATAAAAAGCCGGTCGCGTTAAACGGAGCGTCGAACGGCACGGCGTTCGTGAAAGACTGCGGTAACGATTCAATTAGAGTTGTAACAATCAACAGTAATCTTGGTCGAAACGGGCTCGGTTTGGACAATGGAGCGCAGTGGAGTTGCAGCCGCCGCGCCGTGCCAGGAATCGGGAGGTTGGTACAGACCAACAGTACCGTTCTAAAAATTGGAAACTGCATCGGCAACAGTTCTCACAGGGGCGGTTAGACAACGCGCGCGGGGCCAACGTTCGCTATAGCGGCAGGAAAACTGGAAACTAGTACTGGGGTAATCTCCTGTTCAGGAAATTTATCCGCCATCTCGGCAGCTTCCGGCTACATCGCTCTTTCCAACTACCCCCACCACCCACCCCCCACCTTCTCCGGTTCGGCTTCGCCGTTTTGCTAGGATTAATATCCACGTTCTTCGCGAACACAGTCGCCGAAAATTTACTACAAGATAAGGTTGTTCTCGGGCTCTTTAAAGCTCGCCCGTCACCCCTCGACCTTTCAACTGCAACACCGCTCGTCCCGGGACCTTCAATTTTAAAAATGTCACGAATACGTTGACAAGAGTTTCAAACAAAAAATAATTATAAACTATCGACTTCCGATTATTTTACATAGTTCAACAAGAGAATTCAGAGAACGGTCGGTAACACGACTCCGTTATTTTTACGAGTTCGACCACGAAACGTTGGGAGGACATTTTTCGAACGTTGTACCGTTTTGTTCGAGCAAAATTCTCGTTTAAAGGGTTCACAGGCCCGTTGCAAACCGGCGTGGATAGCGCGCGCTCGCTGATCGCTGCGGAGAACTATGGCTGTTGTATCAGCGTTGCGGGTATTTTTCTCGGTGGATCGGGTACGCAGGACGTCTTTTCCAGTGTCAGTGGCAAGCGCACTCGATAGGAATTCGACAGAGTGAATTTTGCGGTGGGAATGCCGGCGCGGCGTCGCATCACGGTCCACCGAACGACAAGCTTGTTAAAATGTTCCACACCTATTTAGAGAGAAACCGTTTCAACACTGGAGCGCTCTCCGCGATAAGAACAGTTAGTTTATTGTTTAAAACGCTCGCGAACTTCCCGCCGGAGGCTCTCCCGTAATTGTTAATAACCGCGGGACGATATTATCAAGACGTTGCGACTGTCTTCGGCTGTAGAGCCGGCGGAGCTGTTGTTCTTCGAACAATCATCCGGTTCTTCAATTAAGCCGGCAAGAATCGACTCCGTCAAACGAGATCGGCCTCATTGTTCGGAACGAGCCGAAATTCCATTCCCGCCCGACGAAAACCCGGCGTTATTTGGATGTTATTACAATTGCGGTGTAATGCACACCCGAGGGTGAACGTTTCAGTCTCCCCGGAGATAGCATCCGACCCCTCGATCCGGTTTAATTAATTCACTGAAACTGCAGCGTCTTTAATGCTATGGTAATCTACAGGAAAAATGCTCGAAGGCGAAGTAGTTGCTATTTATGGGAGCCCCTCGAGGGTATAACTAGTCTTTCACATTAGCTGCAGCACTACTTCCGTAAAAGGAAACCGAGATTAATTTTGAATAATGCAGGATTAAAGGAAAACGAGGCGGCAAGGCAGCGTATTTCACTCGCAGTATCCTTACAGGCAGGGAGATCAAATTTTGAAAAATTAATTCCGCATTTTTCTGTTGCTTTTTCTTGGGAAATCACCGCCTTCTCTCCGGGCACCATTTCATTATTAAAATACACAACTCTGTTGTAAAATTGAGAGAATCTCGCGGAGCTAAAGTTAATTTCAACATAAGTCTTGTCCCTTCAATTCTGTAGAAAATGCCACTTTGTCGTTGCCAATGTTTGACCCTTTGAACAAACGCACATTTTCTTATATCAGTGGGCAGGTGTTTATATATGACACAAAATATTGCATCAAACAGTAAAAATGATTTTTATCATTTTAGGCAGCTGTACAATTCTCAACTGCTTAAAGTCATCGAGAAGAAAAGTAAATGTCTATACAGCTCCTGTATCTTGCAATTAATAAAGATCATTTTTATCTTCAATAAATCTGTAATCTACTATTGGCATAATGGTTGATCCTAGTACTACGAGCTTCGTAGGTTTTTGCGACATACAGTCGAGTCGGAAAGTAAGTTAACATTTGGTGATATGTAGGCAATGAATATGATGAATAAAATCAAGTTATTGTATTGTTTTTATTTAGGAGGTGTAAGGAAATAAACAAATATGTTAGTAAAACATATATTATCATTATTAAAGATTAAAGACATGTCATATTCATTTGCCTGCATATACCAGTCGTTAACTTACTTTCCGACTCGACTGTATATACAGAAATTACTGTATTCCGTGCGCTCTTACATTTACACATTTACTGGGAAACCGCAGTGTTCAAACGACAATAAAAAACAAAGTGTATGCTCAAGAACATCAGCCTAACCAACAAACAATTTTTTCAGAGTATCTTGAACTGATTAACAAAATATGACACGGTGGAACAAGATGTAAATTTAAATTTACACGTTCAATGAGAGACCGTTCGGTTCAAGATATTCTGAAAAAATAATTTTTTCAGAATATCTTGAACCGATAAAGAATGAGACCACTGTTGGCAGCTGTTGGAGTGAAATGCACTCCGTCGAATCACTCAGCAGCCGATCAGCTGAATAAAACGTCGTCGGGTCGAGCAGTCGTCGCTGCAATTTACAATTACTTGCACGTACTTGCACCAGTACTTAGACGGTGCGTCGGTAATCACGTACAATGGAAGCCTTCTCGCCGAGGGAGCCGGGGGATCCCTCGAATATTACGAAAACGCGACCGCGCCATTTCGCGTAATTCCATTTGAGACGCTCGAGGTGACGGAGATGACTGAATGCATCCTGGGGGCGCCGAGTGCAACCCCGGCTGCCTAAGAAGTGCCTGCGGCCAAGCAGGATGAAAGTGGCAGGGTCTAGCTGCTCCTAATTGTAACAAACAACCGAGCTTTTATCCGTCGGCCCAACCAATGTCAATGGCACCGCAGCCTTCTGCTTCTTTGTTGCGTCCGACGAACCGTCTGAGCCGCAACGATTGATCATTTCGCGACTTTGACCTTTGCCATCGATCGTTAACCCTTTACGCTCAGAATTTTATTCCCAAACGTGCCCTAAATTTGTCTCATTTGAAATGTACTTCGAAATAATAAGACGAATACGAAAGGAAAACAATCGAGGAAAATTTGATTGCCGAAATAAAGAATGAATTGCGAATTGAATGTACTCTAACGTGCGAAATAAGAATTAGCATTAGCGATGACTTCACTGACCATGATTACGTGAAACCTTTAATTGTTAATGATTAATCTGATTACTTTTGGTGGAAGTTTCGGCTCAAGAAAGTTTCCGCAGGTGATGCACAGCCGTTCTGAAACATTCACAGGCCGAAATTGCATTTTTTATTTATCCGGGAGTTTTGTGCCCGTTCCCTCCTCTCCCGACTTCGTCATCCCCCAGTTGCCAAAGAATTTATTACCAGTTGCGGACTTTGTGTCCGTCGATATCAGCTATTCAGCTCCGAGACGTTGCCGGTAGATGCATTGGGGGTTCCGCTCGAGGATACCTTGTGTATAAAATATTGGGAGCGTGTATTCCTTTTGCAGCAGGCCTTTTAAAACTCCTTTAAGTATTTAAGGGTGCCGAGCTGCGGACGATCGTGTATCCTACGGGCCACGGTCCATCAACCTTTTCTGGCTCGTGGCCACGTTTTTCAAGTTTCTCTTGTTCCGATCAACCTCCTAAAATTTTAATCAAATTTTCGAGTGTATCACCCTTGCCAGAAAATATTGCTTCAAAATCGTGAATTTTATCATTGAAAGAATCGTTTAGACGTCCGTTTGGCACGGTCCGAGTACGTAATCTCTAACAGATAAGAAGGCTTTTTTGAAAGCAATAATAGCTGGTATTCCCCTAAAGAGATTGCATTATGGTACTCTATAAATTCTGAAGAGGTTTTAAGGTATCTTTTCCAAACTGAATGATATATTTTCAGACGCGCTAGTCGACGCGGTTTGAAACTCTCTACGGAAAAGTATTAAGAGGATTGCAGTTTTTACTTATTTTAATTCTTTTGCCGTCTAAGTTTGTCTTTTTAATCTAATTTTTCTAGACCCGAAAGTATGTCAAACGGAAATGCTGGAAGATGATCTTAATATATAGGATTTATTTCTAAATAATGGGAAGCAGGGGAAGAACCAATTTTGGGAGTTCGTTTCTAAAAATGGCAGTCTGTACCAACACAGTCAGTTATCGATCAGTCTGCGTGGAACGAAACTGTGTCATGCTCTTCCTTCGAATGCATTAGCAATGCAATTACACGCGGAACGAAACGAAGGAACCGAATCACTAATGCTGGACAGTTGATTCGATTCTCGATGGAATATTCTAGCGTGAAACATTTCGACGTTGTAACTGTTTTTATAGGACGTGTCAGAGCGTCCGGAAAGAGTAATTCGAAAATCTGTTGGACGTTTTTCAATATGAATGACCTCGACAACACTTCGTATCCGTCCACGCGAATATTATAAATCACTCGATAAATAAAATCTGTTCGACGTGTTCAGGGATGAGCAAATTTTTGTGATACACTGTTTTAGAACGCGTCGAGCAAAATTGTAAGCAATTAGAAAAAAGGATTAGGTCGAGATTGTTGAAAATGATCGACCGAACCAATACACCTTAAAACGAGAGAATCTGTTGGCCGTCTTCGGGGATAGTTAACAGTCAACGGTGGCCCCTCGGAATTCCCGGTGGCGTCTAGCCGAATCCGTGTGGCTCGGGTAACCGTAAAAAGGATAAGTTTTCGGGTCGAAAAACAAGGAGCGGATAAAATACCGTGGCCGTAAAAGAAAGCAATCCGTGGAGCCGGGGAATCGTTCTTTACGTTCTATTATAATATATATTCGAGCGTAGCGGCGGAAACGTATGTCCTCCCAAGGGTTCCGTGAAAATTGTGCCCCGGATCTTCGGCCGGAAAGGCACGGGCATTTGCATTTTCCTCGGTCCCGTATACGTATTGCTCATGAATATAGACAGATATGATCCTGTCCGCGAATGCTTTGCCGTTAGGAGGCGAGCCCCGAAGTCAATCGGGTCCTTTGAGCCCCGTAGTCAATATGCTGTCGTCATCAGAAAGTGTCCACTCACTTCGATGACCCGTTCCTATCAATGAAAGGACTTGTCGAATCGATGCAACCACGCCTTTGTTCAAAGGAACTACCGGGCCGCGCCGGTATTACCCTCCTAAATAACAACGACGCCCGTTGTTTCGCGATTGATTACTTTCCCGTCGAATACCTGCCTCGGCCAATAGCCGTCTGCTTAAACCCCCTTGATCTCTATCAACTGCACTCTTCTTCTTCCCTCGATTCTTGTATCGATAACCCGACACTCTTCACCGGGACTCGATCACTTTGGAATTCTGCTTTGAAACTTCCGGCAATCCTCTTCCTAAAAATTAGAGTTACGCAGCTTTGAAAGTAACACGGCTGTTTCACGATACTTCAGATTTTTAGCAATTTTTATTGTAATATCGCACCAAGATAAATATAATATATGCGCCAAGGAATAATTCCTCACGGATGCATTTTTGCAATCTCAACGCGATTGCAGAATAAAATTGACGGCTTCTGCGAATCTTGCACTGCAATTTTCATTCATTAAAGCAGTTCCTCGAAAACGCGATTTGAAAAATTTTCAATTGCAATTGTTAGATTTATTTTTATTCATTAATTCAAGGCTCGAAATTTTCAAAAAATTCCACCACTAATAATCGCGATTGGAAGAATTTCCGAAGAGCAACATTTGACAAGAAATCGGATGCATAAACAGTAGTTGAATAAAAGAAAAAATATGGAACTAGAATATGTTTTACACTTTAAATATTCAGTGAAAAGTGACGGAAGCTAAAAATATGAGTTTTGAAGTTTTGGATTTCCCTTAATACAGTAATAAGAGCGAACTCATTTGCAAAATGTGTGCCGTAAACCACATTCCTAAAACCAGTAGCAATGAAAGGAGAGCTTTAAAAGACCATTGAATCCCTTATCGTTCTTGTTATTTTTCTTCTGTCCTGCGCAGCGCGTATTCACTTAGTAATCGAGGTACGGTTGATTCTATCCGGGGCCATCTCGCGAGCCATACAAAGTTTTCCGACATCGTCGCAAATTTCCAACCAAAAACCGACTCTTATTTACTGCTGGAAAGTATGCTGATCGAAGTATCTACGGGGCTATTTTTCATGGAACTCGCGAACTTGCTTCTTCCCGCGGACTTCCGCCAAAGAACTGACGTCCGGGAGAAAGCTCTATAATCTCGGCGTCTTGCTCGGAGTTCGCTCGTCTGCTGTTCGCAAACAAGCTCTAAAAATTTTCCTATTTCTTCAGCTCAAAATGCTGCTCAGCTGCTCATGCTGCTGTAGCTTTTCATTAATCGCAGTCGTGAGCATGTGCAGTAACATGACGAGCACAAATAAAAAGAAGCGGTGTCTTCTGAATGGCATTCGAGGCTCGGGTATTGAAAATCGCCTCGGATTCCGCGGAGGGTCCCCGGCATTGAAATTAAGTAATGAAATTGTTTGATATTTGATGCGCAGGAATATTCGCGTCCCGGAGGCCGCGTTGCCGCTTCAATATCAACGGGTCCCGGTAATTGCTTTTACCGGAGAAAGAGTTTGCTCCTCTCTACGGGTGGCTTCTTTCAGATTACTTTGGCGGGCTCCGCGATACACGCAAGCAAGAGCAGGATCTTACCGCAGACTCTCCTCGACATCCGTTTCCTCCTTCCCGGTTCTCTTTGCCTCTCCTCGCCTCGCTCCGAGGCGGCCTGCCCCGAGCCAAGACTTCGATTTAAGTTTCATTTACCTTGAGGTTGCCGATGGAAAATATAATTACGAGGTATCGATGCCGGGGCGTGTGCGCGTACGCAGGTCCCCGAAATGTATGCGCACCATGTATAAACCCGTCTAGCCCGACGTGGCCGAGCATTTGCGTAAACGTGATTTTTCTATCCCAATTAGTGCTGATCTTTATGAAAAATAAGAATTGTCTGTTTAAATTGTACGAAACGGGAGCCAACTAAAAATTTCATTCTTTAATCAACACTAACACTTTAATATTTTTAAATTCTCTTAATCTGTCCCCTGCATTAAATTGCACTCGTTTTCATAATAGATGCATCAAATCCGCAATATACAGCGATGTTTCCATATATGTCGCCAAGGCTTGGATGATAAACGTCGCGGAATTATCCCCACTACCGCGAGGTACACCACGTAAGGGGTCACCGAGGGGCTGTCGAAGAGTATAAACATAATAATAATATCGTCTCCTGCACGATACACGACGCTGGCAAGACCCGTGTTGTTGACATATATCGAGATGTCACTGTAAACATAACATCCAATGTTGGAAAATCTTTTACTTGGCACAGCCTATGTGTGAACAGGGAACTTGTTTTTGGACAACAGTATTAAACTTATTTATATTCTTCCTTTTCTTTTTTTTAATTTAGTTTTCCAATATATTACTCAACTTCTACCCGAAGCCTTCACAATTTCCCCCACTATTTTTCAACTAGAGTGCTTTTCGCCGTGGCTCCCGCCGCTCAAATTCGCATTAATCGCAACGGATTCCTGAAACGCCTAAATCTCGGCGTGGCTATACCGCGAGGGGGTAAAAATAGCCCGGAGATATTTTTCCGTTGGAGGACGACGAGATTCGTCGTCGGTGGCGGAAACGTCGTGGGCGGGGCCGACAGTCGTGTTACTTAAAACGTAATTGGAACCTGAATCTTCATTCCAGTCGTACGAAATTTTAATCTCTCTCTCTCTCTCTCTCTCTCTCTCTCTCTCTCTCTCTGTCTGTCTCTCTCCCCTCCCCGGTGCCCCTCCTTATCCGTTTCTCTGGTTCTTCCGGCTAACAACGAAATTAACGTTTCAGTACCAATTTCGTTAAAACTTTCGGTCCCCGGCGGAGATGTCTGGTTTATCCGGTAAACACGTAACAAGCGGTGGCTTCTCGGGCCACGAATGAAGTTCGTGAACGCGAGTCGACGTTCGTCGATCGACGATCGGTGACTTTTTTAAATCGACTGAACGGGACGAAGTGGCCGGGGGATGGAGCGGCGGGGAGAGGGGGGTAGATCGGTCGCGAAGAGGGTGGGAAACCGGCGAAAAGTTCTGTAACTCTTTGAAGCAGCACGGGGTTCCCGTCTTGTCCTCTCCTTTATTACAGTCTCTCGGATGAATACCAGATGCGGTTAGAACTTTCAGGTAGCGCAGGAGCAACTTCAAGACTATAATTGCTTTGTTCGATCCAACTTTTGTTTCCCACCGCCACCCCCACTGCCCCCTCATCCTTGCGCGTTAGGGGATTCGGATCGACTTTTACGGTTTCGTGTGTAATGAGTACGTTTTCGAGTGCGGCGTGTCCTGTCCTATCCGTTCATGAAAATTACAGTATTTTTCTCCTCCGTTTCTCCGGGGACAAATGAGAACCGACCGGCCCGGACAGTTCTCGGAATTAAATCTGAACCGATTCGACAAGCAATCCACAATCCTGTAATTGGATCGCCCACCGGGAGATTATTATTAATTATAGGAGAAAGTTCCGCCGTTAACGCCAATCAAGACGAGCCACCAAAGACACTTCCTTGACGGTTTTGCGTTTGTCTATTTTGTTGTTGTTGTTGTCTCCTCTATAGCTCTGCGCTGGACTGTCCCCTCTAAGACGCTAATAGAAATTGCTATCGTGTAATGGAAAACGATTCCTGCATTGCATTATTAGCTGCAATCTTTGTTGAAATTGTCCTTTAATGCAGTCAATAATTCCTGTCTAATTTGATGTCGTCACTTCTGGAGCCTCGCCCGGGGGATCGATCATATTTTCGAGAAGAGGGTCGACAATAAAGAAGCGAAATTTTTCCGAGAAAAACGGCAGTGTCCAACAAAGTACACGGTGGTCGCAAGAACGTTTTAGTAGATCGATTGTCACCGAGTGGTCGAGCAACGTTCGAGTGGCTCCGAGGACTGCCGGGCGTTTTGCGAGAGAGAGCGCTCGCATTTCTCGTCGAGGGATAACGCGACAGTTTCATTGAATCCACGGGCCGCGATAATTTCCGGCGAAAGAAACAGGAGATCGAGCGCAGTCGGTTAAGATAAGTACAGCCGGGGGTTGCAGCCCTTGGTCGGTCAGGCTGGAGCAAACGCCGTGGCGATGACAGGGCGATATGTCAAACCATTGTCCCTTCGGGGTCCCCAGAGTTCCCTACTTCCTTCTCCCTCCCTCCCTCTCTCTCTCTCTCCCTCCCTCTCTCTCTCTCTCTCTCTCTCTCTCTCCTCTCTCGGCACTGGCGGTTCTTGTCTGCGTCACGCAAAAACCAACGACCGAGGCAAGTAGTAGTCGATGCATAAAACAGCCGCCTCCTGCTGAAAGGATCTTTCACGCGAACCAGAGGGAAATCCAGTCACCAAATTCTTCGAGTCTATGGCAACTAGCGTGTGCCAACGTCCGGAACTGTTTCTTGCCGTCCCTTGTCCCGGAAGCCGGCTGTTTCGATTAGCTGCTTGTCAGCCATTTATTGTTTTCAAAGTTCACGCATTTCTGTCGAGACTGATTGCGCCGGTTAGCTATGACGCTATTAACGTACATGACTTTGACAACATTGATGAACGTAACATACCAGTTACACTAACATTAATAAAATCGCTAGGGGGACTGAAGGAGGTTTTGCAAGCACAGTCATAGTGTCACACAAACAATAAGTACAAAGTCCAATAAATTGTCTGTTTCTAGACACGAGTTCGACACACATCACCCCACAACTTTCTCCGACAGTCAGTACATCATGCACGAGTCCTCCCAGCACAAAGTCCTCTCAGAACACTCAATTATCATCCCGGACAAAGGACAACGAGCACTCCGGTCGCATGTCGCGAGTTAGGAGCATTGAGACACAGTTGCAGCGTTGCAGTTATGCATCGCAGAGGCGCGCAAAGCGCAGCGCTCTGTTGGTCGAACTCTGTTAAGCATTGTTCCAGCCGCACGGAGGCTTGTCCCGACAGAATTTTTGCCGGTGGCCAGATACACGGTGGATTACGCGAGATAGCAGGGAAATCGGCTTGGGCTATAAATAGCGAGTCATCGCATGATGCGTCGCGTGAACTATGGGGGACCCGGATCGATGAATCTTACTCGAGTTCGGATAACACCGATACGGTTAATGCTAGCAGCCGGTATTACGCGGGGGCCGATCGGCTAAATCTCGTTATCGATACCATCCCATAAACCACGGGCACATGTAAGACTATTTATGCGCGAACGCTAATCATTGTTCGACAGAATGGGATGTCGATAGAAATTACCGTGGCGCGTCTACGATCGATCGGTGCGCTCCCGGAGACCCGGAGCGCTCCTGAATACGGTTATCGTGCGCATTCCGGCCTGATAATCCGCGCAACTCCGCGAATATTAGCATAATCTGCCCGGCGGACAGGCGGAACAAGCTCCAAAGAATCGCTTCGATTCGGTTCCGATCGGTAATATCGAAGTTTCGAGCGGTGCATCCTCCGCCCGCGCAACTCCTTTCCAAAGATTTATACTTGGTTTGGCATTATACGAGCGCGCTGGGATAGTAAACAGTCGCGTCGGTCGGTCCAAGGAACAAAATAATATTTGTGCATTTTTGCGAACAGTGTCGGCAACAGAAACTTGTTGATTATTTAACCCATTTCACTGCGATTTAGTTTACCGTTACCTACTACTTTGAAATTTGAATGGAATTTTAATTTTAATGGGTCTACCAAATGTGAATGTTTCCAGTTTCACTTGCACTCATAAACGTTCCAGTAAATTAATGATTCTTAATTTATAACATTTTTCAGTTTGGTGACAATCGTTATGGCATTTTGCTCGGACATTCCCAGTTGCTGGAGTTCGAAAGACGTGACGCAAATCATGTTTATGGAAAAGTGAATATTGCTTTCGTATTTGAATATCGAAATTGTTTCTTATGGTTGTCGAAGAGCTTGGGGAACGGTTTTGTGCGGCTGGCGGTGGGACAACCGGATTTTCCGGGAACGGTTAGAGCTGGCTGCGAAGATTGTTGTGTCAAGCGCACTGTTTTCGGGTTTGGCGACGGCGAAGAAGGATGTAGGGCACAGGGAAATAGGCCGCGACGTAGAAACGGGTCTTCGAAGTAAGAGGAAACGCGACGTTGCAGGAATTCCGGGGAACATATGCGCCGTTTTAGGCGAATTTGTGGGTGTGTCTCTGAGAAAACGGTTTGGTCGATGTTGCATAGAGTTTGATGGGAACTGTGTCTTTGATTAACAATTTTTCAGCGAATTCTTCATTACTTTGTCGTTGGTTCAGTCAATTTTAATTATTTTCTTGTTCATGCAGTCACCCATAATTATTTTAATATATACAAAAGTAACCTTAATTATTTTTTGTTTGTAAACTCGACCTTACTATTTTGTTATCATGTCACTTTTAGTCACTTTGAAATGTATTGTACAAAATGCTTGAGAAAAGATGATTTTACTTTAACAAGACATTCACTTAGAATCGAAGGTCATTCCAAGGTCATATTTTCTAAACTTTTACTAATAGAAACGTTTCTATTTTACTAAACTAATTTATCGTATATTCACATGTTGATAAACAGGATGTGTCGTTGAAATGTATTTAACAGAGCCGTGCATTACGAATAATAACAATGTTTGTTAATAGAATATCGCGACACGTTGTACTCGCAAACTGGGGCTGCTGTAGTCGCTAATTTAATTTATTTGTGCCCGTGACGTAGTAATGGAAGAAGTTATAAATGAATGCAAGGGAAACATGCTATTGCACTTGGTTAAAGCGATATTACTCGACATTATTTCGTAAAAATGAAACATGATTTCTTACTACTCCGTTCAGAATCTGGTTATTATGATAATAACTTTATTAGACAGTGTTTGTACATAAACTGCTCGGAGTGCACGGTTTATTCCAAACTGCGAGGGCGAGTTGCAGCCTCCGGCTGTATTGAAACCTGACCCAGAACTGGAACTAGGGTTAACCCTTTGCACTCGAAGTCTCTCTGCCTGTAAGGACCTGCCAGCTGTGATCGTGCTAGCTGAAAGGTCGATCAAAGTTTTTCACGTTAACGTGGAAATGCCCGATACGTATTTCGAAACGCTGATCCGCCGAATTATATATAACTCATCTTCCATTGTTTATTTCTAATCGTGGAACTGCGGATCTTGCTGTATTAGAAGTTGCATTGCCAATCTATTTCAATATTTTCCGACGCAAGTTTGTCACTTCGTCGCTGCACCCTCTCGTTCTGGGAGACGACCAGCACGATTTACCACGGTTTGTTACAAAAACACATAAATAACGACCTCCTTCCGCGGCACCCTCTCATTCGACACGCATAAATATCGATCCGACTCACCCCTTGTTTATTCCTTTTTTTATCCCCGGCCCATAGAAAATCCTTACCCCACTTCGCAAAGTTCTCTCTCCTCCGCCGGCCCGTTATTTACGCGTGTTTCATCGCGTGACTGCACACGCATTCAAAACTGACTGCAAATTCAAAGCGCACCGGTGCATTCCGCACCGAGCACAGCCAGTTCAGAAACGGAAGTCAATTCTCAAGTTTCTGTAATTCATTTGCAAATATTTCTACAATGTCTAGCAATTTTATTACAATCCCTTTGAAAAATAATTTTAGTATTGTGGTTCAGAATATTGTATTATACAGTATTAATTTACTATTAACACACCATATTATACTAATAGTACTAATTTATTAGTAGTCTTCTATATTATACTATACTTATAGTACTAATTTGCCAATAGTATACTATGTGATACTACTAGTATACCAATTGTACTAATAGTACTATATAGTTAATTACACCTGTGCTAGTTATTTGATCGCCATCCGACGTTACGGGTATACTGAGTATTTGGACACCGACATAATACAATTAACCGTGCGTTTCCAGGTATTAATTTCGGCTAGAATTTCGGCACAGTAGCTCGCCATTCGACGTGCAGCGTTCCGGAATTCGCGAACGGTTAGAGAATCAGTGCGAGCCCTTATGCCTGTCGAGCGATGCCGGCGTTCAAACGTCCCGGGCGTTTTGTTGGTGAAAAACAGTGAACAAAAATTTGAAAGCGGATAGGAAAAACGGAACGGGCTCCCGGGGGCTCGGGGGCCGATCGTTACGCAGCGATGCGAACACTCCCGTCGGGAAGCGGGCGTCGATTGTAAAACTGTTCGGTAACCAGGCAACCTCTCGTTTTTACAGCGTAACCGAGAGCCTAGCCGGAGCCAAAGCCCCCGGTGTTAGGCTGCGTCGATTTGCCGCAGCTTGCGTACCCGTAAACGATTAATGACTCCCCTCCCCCGCGTGCCCATCCTCTCCGATACCGCATTTTCCCTCGTGTTGCCACACCTTCCATCCCCCACACCCCCACTACCGCCCCAAAAATCCCGCGAGAAATACGAATTTTTCGGAGCGGCGCGCGAACGAATTCACGCCACCGCGTTTAATGTGCTGTTTCATTACATCTATACCGGCCGATGACCGGGGATGTTATTACCCGAAAGTCCCGATAATCCAGATTGTTCCGGGATTTATCGGAGGCCGCGGAAGATTTACAGGCGTTATCAAAATGATGAACCGCCATATCAATGAAAAAATACGGCGCCACGATGCCGACGGCCGCGATCGTCACCTGACCACGAGTTGTGTTGGTGGGGTTCTGTGAATGTAGGTGTTTGTCGTTCGAATGGGTTTTTGCGAAGCATGAGTTGCCACGGGCTTCGATCGGCTCTGTTTGATAAAAGTATTATAATTATAATTGTCCTAGTTTGTTATAAGTCGCTGAAGTGACTTAAAACTGTATTTTCTCTTTTAGGCATACTAAGCGGACCTTCAAAATGTACTTTAAAAACGCAATTATTCGATTAAATTGGATTTAATATTCATCTGTAATTGTAAATAGTGTAGTTCATACTTGTGGTACATTAAATAATCGTTACCATAAATTGTTGTAATAAATGGATAAAAGATGTCTGAGCCAGTTGTACAACAATTTTGTATTGCATTTAAATTTTTCACTGGGTTCATCGGCTACCTGTAAAATTGTGTAAATCTGTAGAGAACGATGGGGATTACTTTCAAGGCTTGAATAAATTCAATTTCTTTAAACTTACAAAAACAAGGTAACGATTAATTTGCACGCCTAATGGAATTGTTTTAACAAAAGAACGGCCAACGCGTCGATCTCGTCTAGTAAAAATAATTTCGATGCAGTTGAGGATGATGCGCCAGATGCCTCGAAACAACTGCAGCAGAGCGAAAACAGGGAAGTAAATATTCATCACAGTAATTAATCCGCAGCAAAATCCTAACAAAATATGCATCGCTGAGCATGTTTGCGCAAACACTGGTTCGCCAGTCAGCACAAAGAGTCGCATCGCCGGCGTGCAGATAATACAGCAAATCAAAGTATAATAATATGACAGTGGACCGCGAGGAAAAATGTGGGCGGGCAACAATGGCAGAAATCCAAGAGCACACGCGCGCGCAAAAGTGTTCTAAAATTTCATAAGTCGCGTAATTTCGCGATGCCGCGCGTCCACTGTTATTTTACAACGATATTCCCGCCCGCGGAGTTTCATTTATCCAAACCGCGTTCACTTTGAAATTCCATATTCCTCATTCACGTCGGCGAGCAAATATCGAAAGAGAGGCTCATGGAGAGAAGAAGAGAGAGAGAGAGAGAACGAGACGAAAAGGGAGAGAAAGGATCCGGGCCGTCGAGCAGCTTTAATTTAACGTTGTCTCGATCGAAATATAGCCGGGGCGACGCTAAAACCAGTTATGCGTGCTATTTACAGCGAAACAGCCAGTAATTACCCTTTCCCGGGGCACGACAAAAAGTGTCCAAAGCCGTTCAGCGTATCCTTTGAATGAGGAAATCTCTAAAATTAACCCCGGCAACGGTGAAAGGGTTTCTCGCGCGAGTGCTCGGTGTTCCGTGTAGTTGCGGCCGGGCGGCCGCGGGGGAAAAAAGCGATGGAACCTTTCTAGCCTCACGGACCCTTGTGTGCATTCTGTGGCAATTGGGTCTCCCTATCTACCGAAGAGGATGCGTTATTATGAAAAACTTTCCTGCTTCCTGTTTCGAGTGGTCACGGTGAAAGCGTGGCTGGAGCACGCGATGCGACGACGTAGCCGAGCAGCTTGCGGACCAGTCGCGGCCAACGGAGCTAATTGCATGAGAACGACCGGCTAAACACGCGGTACAGTTATTTTCTGATTCCCAGCGAGGGAGAGCAACGAAACTTTCCTCCCCCGGTGCACCGGATGTTCAGTTTTGAAATGAAGACGGGTTACGCGAAGGTAAAGCTATTTATTAGTATAAAGCTAACTGTTCCCTCTTCTTCTTTTGACTAAGTGGCAGAGAAGTCTCTTTATTATCAATTGGAATGTTATATTTTTCCATAAAGAAATTATTCTTGGGATAGATGTAATTTTCTAAATAAAGAAATTAAAAAAAAACATTTTTCAAGGGTGTGCCAGAATTTATTTTCAGATTCGAGGTCACTTGAAAGAATATGACATTTTTCAAGTGGCTCTGTTTCGACGTGAACAAGTTGCAGATAAAACTGTCATATACTTCACTCGTTAATGCACACACTTGTTTATTCACTATTATTCAACTAGTCCGAAAGAATATTTTGAAACCACTGTGTTTGCAAATGAACGAATTAAACTGACCAGAAGTAACTGATGTAACTAGAGTTACTGAATTGCAACAAGTGTTGGCCTCAATATTGTCGTTCAACTTGTCTAATCACAGTCTGTACTCGTTCCACTGCTGTAATGATAGACACAGACTATTCTACTGGTTTAACTATAGACATTTCCTAGTCCACTTGTTCGAGTCAGTAGCGTCATTCAACTTGTCTGAACACGGTTGTCTTCGTTCTACTGGTATAACGATACGTAAGAGACTATTCTACAGGTCTGACCATAGACAATCTTCATTCCACTTCGAATGACTATAGCTATAGATAACTTCTACATTCCAATAGATGCCACATGTTCCACTTGTTGGAGCATGTGCCGTTATTCAACTGGTCTGAACATGGTCGCCTAGATTCTACTGGTATTATGAGGAGCAAATATTCTACTTGTCTGACTATAACGAGTCTCGTTCCACTTGACGATCTACATGTGGACGGTCTGGCTGTAGCTACTGGATCTATTCGTTCTTTGCGAGAATAGCAAACAAAGGCAAGTTAATATGTATTCAAAGCAATATTTTATAACGAAAATTTGTTATGATTTTTTTTTATAAGTTTTCTGATTAGTTAGAATGTTAACTTTATTTTTTAGAAATGATCTTTGAAAAAGTTTTTAATGAGTATACAAATACAGCAACTTCATTTGTCGATCACTATCTTCCTCTATTTAGCACACTAAACGTACCGAATAAATGCAACAAAATGACAGGATTTAATTTATTTAGACTTTGCGCGGTTCTTATTGCAAGTGAATTGTCGAATAAAAAATCTAGAACCGGTCATATGACCGGAAGTGGTACGTTTAGCGTTAATATCAGTTGAAATTCTTCTAGATATTAGTTTTGAAACAATAAAGAATACAATCAAGGTTAATTCGTAAATAAAATTTTCTTTATAAAATCGTCAGAATAATCCCGCGTCAAATTTGCTTCGTGTCGAAGTACTTCTTCTGTAGATAACAATTAGGGGTAAAAACAATTAAGTTGAAAATTGGCTGTACAAAGACACCCCGCGTAAGCCGATCGCAGACATTCGTACGTAGAACGTGTCGCCGGTAGGAACGAACTGCGGACCCGTTTAATCTCTGGCTTCCATCCCGCAGATATGAGTTCTCTGTCGCATGGCTAGTTAGCATTTAATGAAGCGCGTTTAAATACGTACTCGCGTAACTGACGCGAGAACGCGTGTACAACTGAAAATATCGTTTCATTGTCGGGGCCGTTATTCCGTTCCTCGGGTATTTTAATTTCGCGTATTATTACGTCGCTATGCGCCGCTCGGAATGACGTCGAGCGGAACTGGTGACAATGGGCCCTGGTACCCTACCGTCGGAGCTGACAACATTTTGTAAAAGAATATTCGAATAAGAATATTCCAATATCGCGCTCGAGCGTAATCAGCTGCACGATGCGTGCGTCTGACCAGCCACGCCCTATTCTACTTATTTCGCGACTCGAAGCTTCTTCGGGTTTCTTCAATGTTTTCATGCAAGATCGCCGATCTTTGTAGCAACAGCTATAGATGATGATACATTTAACACGTTGCGTTCATAGGGAAGCATGGAATATCGTTTTATTTTTCGAATATTGCGCACACGGAAGCGAAGTTGTAAGAATTTGAAATTCTTGTAGGCATTGAATCATGACTTCGCGTTTAGTTGAAGAAACAGTACAATTCATAGGCAATTATCATTACTGCTAACTGGACACGCAAATTAAAAATTTTATGCATTAACGATACCAAATAGGAATTAAATAGAAAGTTCGTTGCAATTTTGATAATTTTAATAGATTGACATTACTATACTGACACTCTTAAATTCTTTGAATCATCCTACCATTTTGAATTTGAACTATTGAATTTTGTCGTAAATGTATAAAATCCGGAGTCAAAGTGAAAGTAATACCATATAAAAGACTGAATCCTTGTCTTCTAAAAACAAAAATTATTTGATCCTACGTTATGCTACTCTTTGAGAAAATATCAGTTCAAATTATGAATTAATAAATGCTGCACATAAATAAATGAGAAAATCTGTAAACACATTGTACTTTAAGAGTGATCAGTGCTCTAATATCATCTAAATTAATGGAGCACAAAGGATATGGAGGATTAACTTCTGAAAAATGCGTTGAAGTGTATAAAGCAGTCGCAAACAAAGTTCGTCGACTGAGGTCGAATAAATTCCGCGACACAGGAAACGTAATGTTAAGGGACTAAACAAACCGGCAAAAGAACGAGATTTTCGCCGAGCTGACAATGGCCCGCGTGCCTTGTTTGCACACAGGCAGCTTTTATCAAACGGTAGCAAAGGTTGTCACTCGTCGGAACGTTAAGTTATTACTGCGTTAGCGGATACTTAACTTTGAAGAAGGTTCTCTTCTGGAAACCGGTCGCACGGTGCGCCGCTAATTAATGCTTAACGAAGCCGAGAGGAATGCCGTTTCGCTGTTAATTGAATCGTCTTTTCCTTGGCTCTCTTGCTGCGAATTATTTTCAATTTCCGAGTTGATGGGAGGGGGGGTGGGGGAAGGCTCCGATAATTGCCGCGAGAAACGGTTATTGCCTCGCGACGCTGTAAAATATCGCACAAATACGGCCCAGTCAGCGGTACACATTTATTCGCGAAACGATTCACACGGAAAAGTGCCTATATAAGCGTCGGATTAATTTTTTATCGCCACCGAAAACGCTTAGCCCTCCGTATGCTATGCCGGAGTCATTCGTGACCCGGTGGGGACGAATTCCGTCAATATTTACAACTTCATTCCGATATAAGACGACGCTTTTTATTTCGAAATAAGAAAATCCCTCTTGTTCTTCTTCATCCGAAATACGACGACGACCAGTCCCGAGCCATCGCGTTATATCGAAAGGAAATTGTAGTGAAATACAGTGGGTCAAAAATGACTATATTTACCATACTATTACATACCTATGTAATAGATATCTAGGATCACTACTGTGGCGGTTTTAAATACAGTGAATTCTCGATATTTGTCAACAACACGAGTCTTGCCAGTGGTGGGGATAATTTCGCCACATTTATCATCTAGATCTCGGCGACAGATATAGAGAAAACACTGTACCAGTATGAAACTTGATTTTCGTTCATTGTCAACGCACTGTGCACCTAGAAAGGAGAGGGGAAAGAGAAATAAACGAAACAATTTGTTCCGGTCATAGTTTCCCGACAAATCGTAGATTCCCGTGGGACAATTTTGACCTGGCGGCAGCTGCGTCGCATCAAGTTGGAAACTTTAAATGGTTCACGGTAATTTTTCCAGGGGAAGGTTCTCTGCAACGCGATATTTTACAATCTATCCGCACGCGCGGAACGGCGGCGTACTCCAATTTTTACCGCTCGCCGCCGTCGGCCTCGATCACCGTGCTCGAGATGTTACAGCGAATTTCGCTGGTCGTTGAACGCGAGGAAATGCTCATTAATACTTGATCGACGCTATAAAACACGGCCGGGCATGGAGCACCGGCCGCGCGCTCGATTACCGCGATATCGCGATTTGTAGCGGTGAAGCACACGATCACGCGAAATTTCTCGCTCACAAGCGAAATTCGATCACGAGGCCGCGAGCAAATTCGTCTGGAAATCTGATCGAAGGTGTTCCCCGTGCCCCCGTCGCTGCCCCGCCTAATTAATGCACGTTGTTGCGAAAATATTTCGCAAAAACGATTTTCTCTAAATAGAGGTTTCTATCGAGCTGGGCAGAAATGGGTCATGTTCTGGAATTTATTATAGGGGAACCGAATGCTATACAGCTGAAAGACTTTGTGGAATGTGATCGAGTATCATTCAGGATTGTGGACAAATTTTTTCTGTGCACTACATTCGATGGTGCTTGTTGTAGAAATTGTTGACTGACTTCTTGGTACAGGACTGCGGAAAGTCTGTAACATGAGAGAACCGAAAAGATATTTAATGTGTGTAAAATTGTTTATAGGGTTATATAAAGTTATAATTTGTCAACGAAGAAATTTATTGTGTAACATTTTTTCCGTAAACATTAGGAATACTGTCAAAGTGTACAGAAGTCAACCATAGTCATTTATAACGAAGGCTATTCAGTCTAGCCTGCTGTATATATACCACATTAAATCATGCTCGAACATATTGCACAAAGTGTTTCGACTCTGCACCATTTAGTTTTTCCATAAAAAATTCATGAAGCTAACCTACTTTTTATGTGTCCTGATGAAAGTTTTCAAGAATTTTTAATACGTGAACGGTTAAATGTAGATTCGCGGAACGTTTATTATACGCAGTGCTTTCGAAATACTGGTCCATGAAAATGCGCGGTACAAATTGATTTTTGACGGGAAATACGCTCCTCAAATATGGAGGCGAGTGGAATAAAAATGAACATAGTTCCTGTCTATTGTACGGGGCGCTTCTGACCGAGGCTATTTATCTCCAAGGATCTATAGTTCGCGGAGAACTTGCGAGAACAGGATTGCTGCAAAGTTCTCCGTCACTGCGAGGGGCACACTTATTCAAAGACACCTATAATTCACGAGATTCCTGGCTCGAACTGAATCGCAGTCCTAAGTCACATTCTTGGAACTGAAATACAGTTGATGAGTCTCTCAGTGCCGCGGATAAATTTAGCTTTAGATATACTTATTCCGGTCACTTATCCAGTCGATTATCACTTGTGCCATGTTCGACATTGGTATTCATTTTTGGCCAAGAGAACGATTATTAAAAGCAACAAAATAAGCAAATTCTTTCAATCTTTTTCTCAAAAATCCCTTGTAATTCGTGAGTTAAAAAATTAAATAATTATCCTGGATTAATTTTAGCCTTTTCAGTGACATTGGGCAATCGAAAGAATTTATATGTACACATATATGTCTACATATATGTATTACTAGAGTTATATAATTTTCAGAATTTCCAGATTGTGTATTATAATAACTTAAAATAATTTAACATTCTTCCAACGTCTTTACAGTCCTATCTGTCACACATTAGTTTTTGTCGTGAACCCATAGATATGAAATATCACTAGTGCATAGAACCTAAGAATGAAATAGATTGTAATAATTCATTCCAGCGACGCGACGGCCGGATTTGACCGATCGAACGCTTACTTCCAGAGACAAGGGCGCCCGTCTGAAAGGGAATTCCCTTTGAAAGATCTGCACACGTTCTCCGCGGGTGAAAAAAGCACTCGCGGCGTCCGAGACGAGGAAGACAGCATACGCGATCGTGCGCGAGAGCGTGCGGAGTCTCATTACTGCGCGTGGCCCTGACAGTTTACCCTGCGGTTCCGCCATTATATATTTAAAGTGCATCCGTACCGCTATGCAAACAGGTCGGCGAAGTGGGCCACCGATCAAGCGGCTTCTTATCTGATTTCAGCGTCGGCGGCGTTCGTTACACGAGGCATACGGTCGGCCTCGTCCGAGCCCTCGGCGATCCTGCAGGGGCCAACGTCTCTCTTTTCGCTGAAGTTTCGCCCGTAAAATTATTCACGGCCGTTCCTCCGAGCCTGCGGAACCCTGCAGACGCTGGTCAATTTGCTCGAAAACGTGATACAAAATTCGCATCGTCGTTAGTTAAACGTTATTCATTGCGAGCTGTCTTAGAATCTCTGCAATCTGATTTCAGATTCTAGAGAACTACCTTCATAGGGGCTGTTTCGCGAAAACTTTGCAGAATTTGATATCAGGCAGCTAATATCTTGCAAACATACTCTTGTCTGATGGTCAGAGGACTTGTCTGGCCACAAACCAGACCATTCTACTTCAATCATCGACCGTTCTACTTGTTTGAACGAAATAAAAATGTTTCACTTGAATTACAACAAACTGGAGCGAAACACATGTTTATTTTCTTTGTTAACATTTTTAATATGTTAAAAATAATATAATAGTACAGCATTGTACCAGTTAACACATTTTATTGCAAACGTAGTTTATTAATCGTAAAATCCTAGTGATAACCCATTTGACATGTTTGAAAATATACCAGATCCACTTTTCTGACTATGAACTACCTCATTCTACTTGCCTGGCTATATATCAGCAAAATTTTCATAAAAACGTTCAAGGAATGTTTAAATTCAAAGTTCAATGAAATTTATTGTCATCTTCGTTTATGTTTATTACACGAAGGCTGTGAAAATAAGTTTGCAGTGTACTCTACATTTGTTAAGTTCGTTTGCAAAATTGTATACACCTACGTAGCCTGAAAACCTTTAAACGGGAGTTTGGTAACGCTTTTAATTCAGCTTGATGACCAAGGTCTCATTGTTAGATAATTTCCAGAATTAAACGGTTGCTTCGTTAATTTACTGTGAATGCGTGAGTCGTTTAATCAAGAGACGAAATAAGTCTCTCACTTCAATTCCGTGAATAATACATTTTACTCGGAGCTCTGCGGCGGCCATTAAAAGCTTCCAAGTTGTTTAACCAGCACCAAAGTACACTGCCGCTCAAAAATATCTGTTCGCTTGTTCCGCGAACAATGAATTTTCCTCGAAACGTTGCCCTGGCTGGTTGAAACTTTTGCATATAATTAAATATTATCTCGTCGTACAGGGATACTTGTAGTACAATGTTAAACGGACAAAGCTGTTTCATTAGCTCCCGGTTCGTAGAACAATTTTTCATTTGCCTGATACATATCCGTTCAGTCAAACAGAAGGTCTGCTCTTTTTTTAAAATAAATTAAACACTGCGCGGCGGCGCATCTTATTTTCCGATTACTCAGAAGAAATTAAGTGCAGAAAATTTTTTTTTTTGCATAAAGATCTGCACTCTACTACTGACTAATAGGAAATTACATGCGATTTAAAATAGTGAAATAAAAATAATTGAATTGCAATTTAAATATTTCTGATCTTTATGCAAAATGAAAATATTCTGCCTCAATTGCAAAATGCAGGGGCTAACTGAGAATTGATTTGAGTACGTTGAAAAGAATATGTTGATATTTTCAAATTATTTAGACGTCAATGACGGTAGGCGTTTATCTTGTTTGACGAAGTGCATTTTGCCAGTAAAATATTGCAGCCACGAGGATCGTCGAGAGAACGACGACACGGGACACGGTGTTAGCGCATAAGCTAGCCGAAGGTGCACGTTTTCGTTTCTGCAGCATAAACGGGATCAATGTCAGGCCAGTTGAGACTCGGTCTCTCAATACCTGGCAACACTCAATGTATCGACGATAAAGCCTGGCATTGCACATCCTTATTCCGTGTCCCTCGTGTTTTTTTATTCCCGGCGAGAGGGTGGGATACGTATATAGAGACGATGTATCCGCTAAGCGGTTACTCGGGGATCGTTTATCGTGTTATTGCGACCGGGTGCATGCTCCATTACAAGGCGGTGTGTGCCGGTTGCACGAGACAATCGTTATTGGCAGGGTACGTGTTGCACCTCGAAACGCGAGTGCCTATAAAACTTTCATGGAGGACGTACGTACTGCGAATCAGACCGTGGATATCGCCCTACGTTCCCCGTGTCATTTGTAGCTTTTACGGGGATCAGCAGTGCATACACCGTCGTCCATAAGTCATCGGACGCTTTCCTTCTTTGATGAAAATGGAAATTCTGTCGCCGATAAAATTGTTCCCCTCGATACCGATCCACCAAACACGTCGCGTTCCCATTTTAAAGACTTTTATGATGGACACGAAAGTTATTGCAACACCAAATTTCTGATTTTGCAAAGGGGTATAGAAATCGTATGATTTTGACCTTTGGCTTATTAATCATTTGAGCTGGTTCGCTCAATTATCCTAAAATTTATTCTTCCCCCTTTAATTTGAGACCTCTCTGGCAGAGATATTTTTGCATGATTGCGACAGAATGATAAAATTAAGTCTATAACGCGTGTTTCCATGTGTACTGCATAACAAACGCCGTGCTCCATTTATTCAATTTATTGCAGAGCGCAACGCTTAAAAATATTTGCCAGACACACATCTGTCTTCGCTACGAAAATGTTTTTGTTGACGATAAACAATTCCGGCAGCTGCAATCCCGGAGTTAAATGGTCTAGCCAATTATAATTTAAAAGTGGAATTACTTTTTGTTTCACCGAATAGTGTGGTGATTCGGCAGGTTATTGTGTTATTTATCGTGAGATGCGCACACACAGTCGTTCATAAATCATCGGACAATTTGCGTTTTTGATGAAAATAGAAATTGAGAGAAATATAAAAATGTTTCCATTGGCATACTCCGTAGGAGAATAAAATGTTTCAATGCATATTCGAGTAATAGAATTCGAATCTGAGGTAATTGAATTTACTTTTTATTTGACAGTTTGACTCCAATATCCCTGGATAAATAAGTGGCGAGATGTTTTGATCAAGAATGAGAATCAATTTTTATAACAATCTACAAGGTGCCAAATGATTTCAAATGTAATCGCTATAATAAACTGGGTTAAACTTCACCTTAGGAAACCAGAAATTTTTAACTTTTTTTTGCATGTAACCCCCATAGACTAGCGAGAAAATGCCGAAAATCCAAGTTTCAATCCTAGGGGATCGCTAGTTGAAAAGTTATGCGTGTGTAAATATGTGTGATTTTCTGGTTTCATGAGATGAAGTTGGGCCACAAATCGAATTAATTTAATTTTATATTATTGGACAAGCTCTTTCAATTTTGTTCAAGTATTGTGGGCACTGTGAAAGCACAGTAAATTTTCCTGAATGCGAATTGAACAACGGCTGAGTATTAAGAGTCAAGAAGGAATATTGCTACAGTATCAAGCGTCTCTGGTTACAGTCAGTTGACTGGCAACGGCTAACCGCTGACCAATGAAACTTGATAGATACCTTGGGTTTTGGCATTCGAGCCTTTAAATCGTGGGTATCGCCGATCGTGTTGGTATACTTTAAAAACAGGTTCCTATGGCGTATCGATTAATCCTGATCTGCTGCTAATAATTTGCATTTACCTTTATCCATCAATCAGTGTCGTTTACTGTGAAGAAAAAATATTTAATTCGTCTTCTCAACGATATTACAACCTCATTCGTTTAAAATAAAATCTAATGTTACATTTTGCTTCAAATCACATTTAGGATAATGTATCGTTAGATTCACTTTCTCACGTATTAATTTTTTCTTTTACACATTTTCTTTCGACATATTTTTGTTATTTTATTATCACTATTTAAACGTACATCAACGTGACCAGGAGATTAAAAAGGATGAAATCGTTCAGATTAACAAAAATAATTAAATTTGAATTGAGATTAAAATAATTTTGACGCGTGAAATTGAATAAAATTGTATATCAAATAGAATTTCATTTTAATTTCGACCGAAATCTAACTTGATTAAAAATGATTGACGAATAATACATTTATTCAGCGATTGATTGCTCGACGATTCATACCTATAATTAAATCAAGCCTAATTTCGCCATTAATCAGAGAGCATTAATTAGTCGTTGTAAATATTTTACAATATTATCAAAGGTTATTAAACATTAATCAAGCTACACGAATAATAAAACTCTGATTTAACTGCGTCAAAGGCCCAGAGACAAAGCAGAAAGTATTGTCCATCCAAAGGCAACACTGATTTTGTTAACTGCGTTTTAAACCCTCTTAAGAAACGAAACTTCCACTGAAATACAAGTGAACGAGTATCATTGTTGATTAACTGGTCGAGCCCCTCCGTCAAGGTTTAATAATTTGTGCCACGATTACCTCGAAATTCGGTGGGAATATCCGCAGAAAAATCCGACGTTGATTTTAAATGAAAGTTCGCGCTTGGAGTGAGAAAAATTAAGAGTTGCGTATTTCTTTTTCAGCGCGGAGGCCCGAGAGTCCCGGACGATAAAACTACCCCACGAAAGTTTCACCCTTCTGATGCTATCCGGGAAAATAGTTTCCAGGTCGCGGGAAAACATTTTAAGGAAATATTTTATTAGGACAGTTTCGTTCCTCGAACTCTCCTGATTACGCGGACGATGTAATCGCGGGCTTCTTAAATATACCTCGCGCCGTGCAAAGGCATACGTTTTAATTAAGCCGGAATTTACTCCTTGTAAATCTGTCAATATTCCTAACTGACGTCCCCTAAATTTTAATCGGCTAGCTTTTAATTCCGCCGGAATTTACGCGCCTCTTTAAATCTGTCAATATTACCTCCTCGAATTCCCGAACGCCGTTAACGTGGAAATATTGTGCCTTTAACTGCGAATGTTTGTTAACGGGGAAAGATATTAACCAACGCAATAATTATTCTGATTTTTTTAATAAATGTAATTTGATTATTGTTGTTCTGTTCCTTGATTTTTCCTGGCAAGAATGATTCGAGAAATATCTCAACTTTTCATATGTAATAGAAAACTATATTAAATTAGTAATAGGAAAAGAATATTTTGTCTTGGCGCAACTAATTCTTATGATAAGAAACAAAATACAGTTTCCAATCCTAATCTCAAAAGCAATTTTCACCCCCTCGACACGAAGATATAAAATATATGAAAACATACTATAAATAAATATACATGAAGTGAGCATACAAATGTCAAAGCGCAATCTGTTAAACCTGAAAGGATCGAAAATCAAGTGATTTATCAGCTGTCAACGTGTGTGCAAATTTCATTCGGACAGCTTGCGGAATGCCGAGTGAAATCATTTTTCAAGGGGGCGGAAACGAACGTTAGGAGGTTCGCGTTCGGCTGAATCGTTCCGAGAGGCCATGTTTTAATGGGCTCGATTTACGCAAAACGCACAGCAACAGATGACTCGTCGCAGCGAACGTGAAACTTGTCGTCGTCTGCCGACGTCGAAGTAACGAGCCGGCGGCTCGACAGAGATAAAATCGTTGCGAGTAACGCAATCATTATTATCGAGTTTGAAACTCGCTGATTAAATATCAGGAAAACTAGCCGCGAAACGAGGTTGGAACTTCGCAAATAACAGGTGGGGCGCTTTTCGACGTAACTTTCTTACGATAGACGACGACGCTCGCCTCTCGCGCCATCCTGACGTTACGATCGTCGCAGTCAACGATTATCGCGTAGAACCTGTCCTGGATAGGTACGACCCCGGCTACAAGCTGTACGTACGTGTGCGAGTGTTAAAAAAATTTTTTAGAAACTTCGTAACTTATATTATGGGAAACTTTATAATTTTATATAATGAAAAACTTCGTACGCTCGCGTAAAACTTTATTTTTCGGTGCTTTGAAGTCGAGTTTATTGCGATGCTTTCGGGATAGAGTAGATTCATTTTTGTAGATTAAAAGTCGCTGCGGATCTTGCCTTTGAGCCTCTTATTAAATGGATGTGCATGTAACAGTTGGATTTACTCTGCGGTTGATGAACTTATTCTACAACCATACACAACGAATTTAGATTATGAAAGAACGTGTAAGTAGTATAGGTCAATAAACGCTGCCCAAATGATTTTGAGTATAGCAGAATAAATATTTCTAACACAGAATATGATATTTCTAAATAATTGTATTTATGAGGTATGGTTCAGTATGAATTGATGTGTCATCTCACAATCATAAACATTAAGTTTAGGCCCTAATACATAGAACTACAAGTTGTATATGTCAATAAGTGCTGCCTCAATTAAATTTAATATAGTGCAAACTAACTTCACTAACACAAGACTTGAAATTGTATCTTGGTATACAAGTTGCGAGTAGAAGTGTCATCGTAGAATCACAAACACTGAGTTCAGATCCTGAGACTGCTGTAAGTAGTGTAGCTCAATGAATTCTGCGTGAATTAAGTGTACTGCATCCAAATGAATTTTGCTGCCACAGAATTTGAAGTTTCTCAAGAATCGTGTCTCTTAAATAGAAGTTGTGAGGAGAAGTGTCATAGTGGAGTCTCAAACACCGAGTTCAGACCGTGGGATCACATGAAGTAGTATAGATCGATAGATTCTGCTTCAATTAATTGCGCTGTGCTGAAATGAATTCAACTGTCGCGAAATGTGAAATTTCTCAAGAATCGTGTTAGAGAAATGTGGGCACTAACTGGGAGGAAGAAACCGCAAGTGGTATAGGTAAAGAAATGGTCGGGCGTTCTGAATTTCCGCGTGTTGATTAAAATTGATCGCAGAAAGGCCGTTTGATGCAGTGTCCGTGGCAGTTGATTGTTCCAGGAAGTCTGCCGTGAGGCAGCATTAGGCGGAGGCTATTCGATCGTCCAATCAAACCGACAACGCGTTCATTATTCACGGAAGTCGACGGACGGAGACGCGGAGTCCGGCGTGGTTTGCGCGAAAACGCTCGAAGCGCAGCAACATACTTGCTAATGAAATCCTTCAGCCGTTTTCCTGGCCGGCCTGTGTTTCTGGCGGATGCGGAAGAAAGACGATAACGAGGAAGAATAACTACATTTGCTGGGGCAGGCGGCGTCGGCGGCGTCGGCCGTATCCGTAAACACGGCATTCGAGTTTCATGAAAGCTGGAAATGAAAACAAGCTTAAAGAACCCGGACGCTTCGGTCAATGGACAAACAACTGTGCTCGTTGCACGCTTCATTTAAATAGATTGCACGGCGCCCAATGAAAAATTTCGGTCCATTCTTGACGCGAGACAAGTGCTACGTTATAAACGAGTGTTCTTGATGCTTTCTAGAGAACGTGTGCAAACCCCGGAGATGTAATTAAAAATAATGGAAACGAAGAAACCCAATGGATGCGCTCCCTACGAAGACTGAATAGAGTTCTTGGTAAATTGGAGTTAGGGATAATCTTGGTCTGTGAAAAGGTCGAGTTTATCCTCGATTCAACTACTTGTCTCTGAGGCGAGTCAATTCATGAGGGACCGTTGAGTCTCGCCGAGCTCTGGGTAAGGTCTGAAACTGGTCCAAGTTGGTCCGAAACAGGTTTCGACTAGGTTTGTCTGAATTCGATTGTCGAGTGAATTCTGATCGAATTGTCAAACATTAAACTATCGATATTCAACAGTACATAACTCTGTGAAAAAATCGTAAGACATTTTGCCTGGATACAGTTCAAAGTTTCTACTTTCATCTGGTTAGACCATTTTTTGAATAATATGTTTGCATCGCGCAGAAGGGTTGGGAAGGTGAAGACACTATTTTCTATTCGAGAATTTTACCTTTCCGAAACTTGGAATACGTCTATGAAGATTGAACAATTTTTTCCAAGACTGAAATCACCATGGATTTAAAGATTATGGTCTTCTCTTTGGAACGACCTCTTAAAACTTGATTTACGATTTTTTGACGCCGTTTTATTGCACTTTGAAAGAAAAGTGTGCCAGCGGGGTGCACCACGATTTCTTTAATGAAGTCGTAACTTGAATATCGACCATTTTTCATCGAAAATTTAGTGATTCCTTAATTTTGCGTCCCGATATATATTCCATTAAGCTCGACGTTTCACTGTTTTATTAGTTAGGATTGAATCAGGTCAGAGTTTGATTGAGTTCAAACTTCAGATTGGAGTAGAACTGAATTTACACTTGAAGTCTCACGTTTTCTTAATTTTAACGTAATTAATCAAATTAACGTAATCTGTATTTCATATTGTTTCCATTCTATTTGAGTCTGAAAACATAAATCAGACTTTGAATAAAGTTAGAACTACTTTTTGTCAAGGTGAGACCTGCATCGAGCAAGCGTGATTCAAGTATAGCTGTCATTCGGCCAGGTTTAAATCCGGGCCACGCTTTCCAGACTCCAATGAATTAATCTTCACAGTAGCTGTCTAGTTGCGTTCTAATCTGAACAAGTCAAATTAACTGTTTATTTTCATTCACTCAGCTCTGAATCGCTTCCGAGCTCATCGATCAGACTCCAACCATTTTCAATCGAACTTAACTGGATTTAAAACTAGCCTTCGACCCGTTTCTTCTCTAACCGAGGTCGGGTTCGAGCAGAACTCACGGCGTAGCGGCTAAATCAACTTCACAAGGACGCGCCAGCGCTTTCGAGAGGCTCCGAATTAAATCAGACCGTAAATTCGAAATAAACTTAGTCCCCCATTAGGATCGAAACAGATTCGCGTTGGATCTGTAGGGGAATATTTGAACCGAATTTTCGGGGTCGTCCCGTTGTTCGTTTCCAGGGCGGTCAGTCGGGAGAGTGGAAGAACGCCATATCGACGGTGCTTCGTAACTCCATGGCCTCTGGAGACCGATGGGCTCCTCGATAATTGACTCTGTCTTCGGCTCCGGGTCTTCGTTTCCGAGCCACCTAATTTATTTCCCCTACGTGGTGGCGCGTATACTTTTCGCGCTTACCTCCCTGCTAGCAGCCCTGCCGAACGGCAAAGATATCGCCGGACACGGTCTCCGACTGTAAATTGGACCGGCCGATTCGTGTTCCGGCACCGTGTACACGCTGTGCTTTTTACGGCACGAAATTACCCTTGTCCGACAGTGTCCAACCCTATTTTTATTCCCCTTGTTCGACAATTTTCTTCGACGCAGTTCCAGTGCGAAGATTACTACATAACAATTATTTCACAATCGACCCGTTTATTTTGAAAGTGGCCTAAGTCCATTTGTCATTTATTTCCGGTTGCCCGTGGTTACGTGTACAACTTCAAGTTATCTATCTGTTGAGCGTCGTCGCGTTGTACGTTCGCGAGTTGCTCGCGTTCCCCTTCGACTTAACGAAGGTGTAGAACTCGTTGATAAGTGAGTAGGTGAATGAGAAGCCGGTACGATTCTAAGGTTCTGATGTGAATTGATTTGATGTTAACCCGGTTCTAAGGACCAAAATGTTGGTCGTCACTGTTTATCCGGCTCGAAGGACCAAAATGAGACGATTCTGAATGAGATTCTGACGTTCTGCTCCGAGGCCCGCTTAATCGTCACCTCGGTGGTGATGTCATTTGCTGGGCCATGGGCCCGTTACTTGAGGGAAGATTCATCCCCATTCGTTGGTTGGCTTGGGGGAGGAGGATCTTCCGAAGCGGACCTCGCCGGTGGAGGAGGAAGTCTCCACCCCCAAGTCGATAAGGGAAAGTTTCCCAGGCTGTTCTAATTTATGGGGCCCCGGAGCAGCGCGACGAAGGCCTAAGTGGCCTATGGACGCTTTTACTGTCTCTGGTTTTCGTCTGTTTGACGAAAACCAGAGACACGGATACATAGGGTTGCAAGACGAACCCCGAGTGTGGTCGCGTTCGCCCTGGTCGTGCGGCCGAGGATTTACAACCCTCTTGGCCGCCGCGTATCGAGGGCCATAAGGCCCGCTGTGTCCGAATCCGGGACCCTCAAGTACCTCGAGGACGGTACCTGGAGTGAGGGTCGCACGGATTGACTTAGGGACGGAAAACTAAACGGTTATGCGTCGCAACACTATCAATAAAGTATTTCAGGTTACTTATATTCCGAGTAAATACGATAATTTTGGACGCATAAGTCTTCGCAGTTAGTTCAATAATTAAAACCATCAATTTAGCAGTTTAGCAATTTAGCAAGGCGACTCGGCGGTGGCGGACAAACGATGTTTCTATTTTAATTGGCAAGCCAAACAGTTTCGCGGGCATACCGCATGCGCGGAAAACGCTGTCAGACGTATCGGCGTGATTCCCGGCGAGAGAAGCCGCGTTTACCGAATCTATACGGCATCAAGCCTAAAGTACAAGTTCGCCGGTCGGTTGCTCGGGGGTTGATATTTCTAAAGTAGTCGTTAACGATTAATGCGCGGCTGGTTGCTGGCTCCGGAGGGAGGGGGCCAGGTCCCGAGTTAAGTCGATGTAAATTAAATTTATCAAGGAAAAAGCGTTCCCGTGTCGAAGTCGAGTGCAGGCTGCGAGAGAGTAATCGGGGTGAAGGGTGCCGTGCCCCGATAGAATCCGTCTCTCTACGCGAGATCCACCCTCCGCTAGACTCTATCGAGTGTTTCGCCGGTATTTACCGGATCTTCGTTCACCCGTACCCGTATACTCGTACCCGTGCACCCCCTCCCTCCCTCCCTCCCTCACCGTACCCGTCTCCTGTCTCCCTTCCCCGGAGAGCAGAGCGACGGACGGCTCCTGCGGCCGACAACTTTACGTATGCACGACGACGTTCTTTTTTTCGCTAGCATCCACCCCTCTCTGTGTGTGTATCCCTCTCTCTCTCTTTTTTCTATCTTTCTCTCTTTCTATCTTTTTCTCGGTTCGTGGACGGTTTAAAATTCCGGCACCGTTTCGGCGCGCCGTGATTGATCGACACGAAACGTCCGCTTCTGCCGCGCGCCGCTCTCATTTCGCTGGTCCTCACTGAATCTCGGAAATTTAATAATAACATTACCCTTTTTTTTCTCCGCTGCTGCAAGGGGAGATGGCGGAGGATGAGAGAAGCGGCGCAGAGCAAGTGGAAAAGTGAGAACTGTAGGGGAAAAGAGTGAGAAAATGATGGAACCACGCCTCTTGCACCTATTTTTGGGGAGAGTCGAAAACACCTTTTAAAATTTTGAATAAAAATTTAGTGACATTGCAACGAAACATTACAGGGACGTTACTCAATAAATCTATTTTGGAAAATCTTAGTAACTCTCTCTTCCTCGGTAATTGCTTGTCAAAATACGAACTTGGAAATCGTGTTGAAATAAAAATTGAAGAATTGATATATAAGAAATAATTTTATCTGGACATAGCGGAGACCTATATTTCATTCCTGCTAATCCAATAGAAGCAGCTGTAAAATTTTAATAGATGGATGGATACACTGCAGCGTAACCCAGAAACTGCAGCGTCATTTGGGAAATGTCTTTGAATTTTGCCCATGTTGGCCAAGCTCGGTGATACATTTTTAACTATTCTGCACGCGGACAATTTTCTTTGAAACGATGCGATTAAAATTTACCGAAAATATTCGGCATTCAACGAAAATAACTGGAAGCATTCGGATAAATACTATTTTAAAGGCATTATATTGTCTACTGAAAATACCTTTTAACCAAAACGCGAGAAACGCATTGTTAAAAAAGTGGGCCGCGACCTCATTGTTTCCTGTTGGGAAATAATACTCCGCCTTACCCGTTGTGATCAAATTTACTAATGTTACATTAACATCTGACGAGGATAAATCTTATCTGAGCATGGTAAAACTAATATTGTCCGCTAATGGACAGAATTAAACAATGTCAACGCGTAAATAGATACACTGCAACGTAACCCAGAAACTGCAGCTGCATTCGGGGATCATCTTCAAATTTTGCACACGTCATCCGAGCATGGGGATATGTCCAGCTGGTGTAGCATACTAATGCGCCTGCTAAATAGGAGGCCTAGATATTACTGTAATACCACATTATGAAATTAATATTATCTGAACCAATGGAAATGTGCGAATGTTCACCAAAAATTAAGAGGGATCGCAGTGAATAAATAAACACATTGGAACGTGGTGGAAAATTATCGAACAAATTCAGGAATCCGTAGTTCAGCAATATTTCGTTTAATTAAGGTCAGGTGTCAAATACATTCATTATCTCGTGGTCTTTATTCTAAAAAATAAACTCTAAATTTGGCACCTGCCCAGCGAAATATTACTTCGGTCTCGTGTAATTTTTATAATTATCCCAAGCAGACGTACATATTAAACAGAGCAACGAGTCTTCTCGAACGATCCGATAATTACGTTAATTACAACAGGAATAGATGCAAAGCGTTCGCAAAGGAAAGCACTCGCCGTTTCGGCGGCTTTTGATACCGCCATACAGTATAAATACATCATAAAAGCAGAACACCGGCGAGATGCGTAGTACAAAAATATTTCCCGTCCGCTTTGCCGGCTCCATTCACCCCAGGCGGAATTGTTATTATTAAAAGCATAAATTCCCCTCGTAATAACAAGCTTACAGCGCACGGAACGTCCGACAAGTTTTGGAAAATCAACGAAATTTGAATTCGCCTTGCCGTATCTGGGCATAGAGGGTTAAATTCCTAACAACGTCGAAGTTTACAGCCATGATATTAACAATTAGGCTGAGTGCCGCAATAAAAATTCAATTTCTCTCGCGTATCTCGAACGCAATCGCCCCGACCGCACAAGTCGAAACAATCGAGGCGGAAACGTCGCGATAATTCCACAGATTTTTCATCGTTAAAGCAGTTTTCTTCGCCGGGCGATTACACGTTCGAACCGGGGCCCCAGATATGAATGTTTACGAGCGAGCGCGCTATAAGAACCGCAATTTACCCGGGCTGCATTTCGCGAGCCCCGTTTCTGTTACGTGGCACGCCGCGTGCACATACGTCTCTCTCTCTCTCCCTCTCTCTCTCTCGCGCGCGCGCACACCATGAAAGCTCGTAAACGCGAGCAAGCCGAGGACGCGTGTCGAGCGAACGTTTCGCCTGCTGATCGAATGGCACTCGCGATCACGTGGAACCGTCGTATCCGTGTCACTGGGCTCGCAACAACAGACAGAAACACCGGCCCCCGTTTCGCCTGGAATTTTATAATTCCGCGAGAATTCGATCCGGATTCGTGCGAGAAGCTGTTCTCTTTGGATTCTGTCTCGTTGTACCGAAGTTGCTCGACTGGGCACGAAAATGCCATTCTATGTTTCTGCTGTGTCGGAATTAAAATCGGCAACTACACTTAATGACACTGCAGACAGCTCAACAATGTTTAATCATTTCGCATCGCGTTTATCTCCGGCGAACAATAGATAATCACACGAATGGGGGGTGGCCCTTGGGGGTGGTCACATTTGATCTGAGGGACCACCCCTTTCAAGGAAGTACATTTTTGGGATGTACCTGTGTAATAGCTTTTATTTACATCCAGCTCTTTTTTTTACGCGATTTTGAAATAGCAAGTTTCTAAACAGAGAAGATATCTGTTTATTTATTATTACTTTTTTGGATACATATGTATGTTTTCATTACTTTTTTTTAAAGAATAGTGTGTATAGTGTAACTTTTGATTTATTATACCTTTCCAAAGAACAACTCAAAAACCTCCCAATGAGATTTCATCCCATCCAAAACTCGGTGTGATCGCATCATCCACAGGCACCCCGACACAGTTACAATCAGCCTGAGAATCTAAAGACAGCCCAGCACGCAGTTCGAAATTGCACCCACATTGCACCGTATCTAATCTCTCCGTAGCGAATTGCGTCGCGTCGTATCTGCAGGTGGTACCCGCGATTCGCAACTCGTTTGGCGAAGCCGTGGCGCGCGATCGGTTAACGTCGCCCACATCGGCAAACACACGGACACGTACGCGCACAGTCGCGCAGCACCGAGGGAGGAACATATAGGTGAAGCACGCTGACCGCGTGGCAATAAATATCGGTAATCGATAGCCGGCCAGAAGAAGAAGCGGTTGGCGTGGCCCGGTAGCAGCAAACTTGGGCCTCGAGAAGAAAAGAACGGGATGAAAAGTATGAAGGTGGGTGCCTGTGGATAAAACCTCGAGGCGAAAGCGAGCCTGGCAGAGAGGGAGAGGAATGAAGGGAATCGCGGAGGAGAGGCGAAGAAACGGAGCTAGAGAACGCGAAAGAGATGCGGAGAGAGATAAAGAAAAGAATAGAGGGAGAGAGAGAGAGAGAGAGAGAGAGAGAAATGGAAAGCGATCTCCTTCGACGCTTTCAAAACCAGAAGTAGTTCTCGGATTCGTATTAAAAAGCTTACGCTCGAGAAGACACTTTCAGCCGCGCTGACCGACTGTGAACGGTAAATTTGCGACCTCCTTTGCAAAAGCAATTATGTTACTCCTACCCCGAGCCTCACCTATCCGTCGTTCTGTTCCCACCGTCTTCTCCTCCCTCCCTCTTTCTCTACGACCCTTCTTCAGTCCTCTCTCTCGTTCTCTATCTCCCTCTCCCTCTCGTTCTCTGATCTCCGTTCAACCCTCTACCCTCTCTTCTCCTCGGCTCGGTAACCCTCGAGCGGATGGCTTTTACATTTTCAAGCTTCTTGCACGGAAAATCGCTCTTACATTCAAATCAAAAGGCTCGGCCGACGCTCCGACGCCGCCGAACCCCGCTCTGGGAACCCCTGCGAACCTCTGCGAACCGGTGCGAAGTGCGCCGCGGTTAGAGATTCATTCCGCAATAGTTTAATCCGGGAGGACCCGGCCGGGCAATCTTCATCCGGGCTACTATTTCGTCGGCCGATGATGAGGCAATTTCTATCGGTCCTCTTTGTGAACTTTTATCGGCGCTATTTCGCTTTTTCCCTTTTCCGCTGTCTTTCTTCTTTTCGTGTTTCCCACCCTCTCCCCCTACCCCCTCACCCTACCTCTCTTTCTATCTATTTCTTTCTCTGTCCCTCTACTTCCCCATCTCTTTTTTCCTCTGACTCTCTACTTTTCTACTTCACCCTGTGCAAGTGTCGCACTCCAAATTAAACCTCACACGGATCAAATCCACCTTTTTGAAGATTAAACTACCCCTTTTACAGGCCGAATTCACCCCTGCGCAAAGCAAATTCGTCTTGAGGGTGGCTCGAGAATGAAATAACGCGACACCATTTTGTAGTGATTCTATCTGAAGTTGTGCCAATTCTACTGACTTTGCGCTCAACAGGCGAACACCTTGCTTTATGCTTGCTTGACTGTTGACCGGGTTGCTGCGTTTTAGGCGGATTTTTAATTGATAATAACTGAAAAATGAAGCCAAAATCGCAAAATTTTTATTCTTCATTTTTGTCTTATATTGTCATGGAGAACCGCCCCTTAAAATTTCTATGTACAGGGTGTCCCGAAAATGTACTTCCTTGAAAGGCGCGATTTCTCAGGTAATTTGAAGTAACTGTTTCCTGCGCGAAAATGTTCTCCGCGGCTCTGGTAAAGGATTATTAGTGAAAAATAAATATGATCTACAGAATTGTGAATTTTTGGAGTGCAAAATTTGCATCTCTGTCTCTCTACTGTTCTTTGGCAGTGCAGCCCGTTTCCCGGGGTCCTGTTTCTTTTTTTCCGGTTGCTCCTTTTATCGCGGACAGCCTTTTTTCGAACGAGAAAGGATCGGAAGGCTACCGGGCACGGAAAAGGGACGCGTAAATTGTGTCTGTGACATCGGCGAACGTGTCCCGGAGTTTTCGACCGGCCACCCCCGTACTGCGTGGGTGGAGGTGCCGCTAACACCGAGGTCGGCTCGCACCCTCCGCCGGTACAAACGGAATTTTAAAAGTGCTCGTTTTCTCCTCACGGATCGGAGATCGCGGAGCCTTTAATGGGCAAATACGGCGACCTAATAGAGGACGGCCGAATTCGACAGAGGTTCGGAATTATATACGGTGAACGGGGAAATTGGGGGATGCTGGGAATTCCTGGCAGGAAAAAGCACGAGGAAGTTCGGTTCTCGAGAAGTTGAAGTTTTGGGAGGATGTTCAGGAGAAGTCAAGGTCGACGAGGGTGGAGGTTTGTCCTGGTGTTGGGCTTGGTTTGTTGGGAAGTTAATTATGAAAGTACTTCTGTGATTATATTATGCTTCACGTTTCTGGAAGGATCATTTTGGTTTAATTCAATTTTCATTAATTTTGTGATTCTACAGTCTGGCCAAAACGTCTAGGGGACCATTTTAAAGTCGAATTTCTGTGTAAAATGAACTTCTGTGTTTTATGTATTTAAAAAAATACAGTCAAATATGGAAATTGTAATGCAAAATACCAAAAATTTAATTCTATGAATTTTCTATGCCAGGTAACTATCTTTGAATACTCGTTGGACTCACAAGCATAAGCTCGTCGACCAAAAGGGGATACGGTGAGTCATGGCAAGACAGAATATTCAATAAGAATCGATTACAATGTCCACATGTCTGGTAGAAGTAGCAATTGTAATCTCTCGCGCTTAACGCCGCTTAAAATTTCACCTGACAACGATCAAACGTCGGAGCGTGTACGTGTGGGGGTTCGCGAATATTCGGTTTCGGTTTCTGTTTTCGCGGCGGAAGTCGGCGGCTCCCGTTACGCTAAATATTTCGCCGAAGAGTATCGGATTTAGCTCGTCGAAGATGAAAGGACTGCTCACGTTTGGCTAATTGCTTCCTAATGGCTGCAAATATTACCTCTGCCTTCCGACGCCCCCGCAACCCCCTGTCCGTCTATCTGGCTACAGTTCTGCCACGCTGCTTCACGAACATTCGACGTTTCGCCTAACAGCTTAATAGCAGTATTGTGTCGTCGTTCGTACACGAATACGTCGGTATGGTCCACTGTGTTTTCACGCTTTACGCGATCTGACAGTAAAATTAATACGTTGAACGGTTGACTTGAAAAATTGCTTGAAATCGACAATAATTAGTTAAGAATTTATTACAGTGATTCTGCATTCCCTTGACCCGTCTCAGAAATTATACTTACGAGACGGATCTTACGTGTGGATCTTCATGAAATACAAAAATTGTTTACGCACCATTACATGGTGCTGATATCAAAGAAGAATTTAAAGATACTCTTTGAAAAATTAATTTCGTAAGAAATGGACGAAATTGCTGTCGCGAATAATTTTTTAAATAATCCTTCACTGCGAATCTCGAACGTTTGAAATCACATTATTAGTTACCGGCGAGTAATGCGTTAACTGGTTAATGTTCACTGCTTCCTACGACTTCGTTTCGCTGTTCTGGAAGCTGGCTCGGTATTGGTATGGTAATTGATTGTCTGTTGGTTCGGTTAATTGTCTGTGTGTCTGTCTATTTTCCATGCGGAATCGTCCTCAGACGACCGTTCGGTCAACAGAGCCTAAATTCTGATTTTCGATAACTAACTGTACGCAAAACTTGGTTCCCACGAGCGAAATTAACCGCTGTCGCGTGCACGTCGACGGATAGTTCATTTCGCTGCACGTTTTTCATTGTGCACGCGGCCATTAGGCCAGCCATTGATCATTTTCTATATCACTTAGATCATTATTCGAGTCGCATAAGCGGCTAGACCGGCGGCCATTCAATCGGAAAATTGATGAATCGATATCGGTGGAAGTTGCATTTCAATTGACGATTAATCGCGTCTAATTGGAGTTGCGCGCGAGCCGGCTTTGACAAATATTTGATGCATTGAATTATTCCCCAGCGTTCATTGAATTAGTATATGAATATGGTTAATTTCGAGATCTGTAATGTCGCGCGGCGGAACTCGCCTTCATTTGTCGGTCGATGCTGGAACCGTGGTCGGGGGTTGGGGAGGGGCTTGGGGGGTGGTAAATGAAAATAAACACTGTACCGTTTGCCTCTGTACGTGAATGCATGGTGCGCATCCATCGATATTGATACCTACATACAGTGTAATATCACGGGATTACAAGACAAAGCCGAGCTATTCATACTCGTAAGCGATAATGATACACGCCGATTTTTCTGCTCTTTTGCGCGACTGTCTATTGATCTAACTTAGAACGTCACGGATCGCCGATTGGTCCAGGGAATTATAGTTGCAATTAAAATCACTTTCAACTATTGGACTCGAGGAGTATAGCCACTGTAACGGGCCTAAAACATTATTGAATTAAACAATTTTCGCCAGTATAAAAATATAATTTAATGTAATATCGAATTGAAGTACTGTTTACAACATATTTTAACGTTTATACATTGTATAGTTTGTGGTTTAAAACATGCAGGAACATAATATCGGGTATGTCTCCTGGACGATACAAGACGCCGGCAGGATCCATTTCGCTGACATATATCGAGAATTCTAAAGCCGCGAGGAAATTGCAAACAGGATGTCGGTACATTATTTTCGAATGTACAAAATTTTTAAACGAAGCGGAAGATTTTTAATCGGTTCCTGTCTCTTGCAATCAATGCAGACAATTTTAATTTTTCGCATAAAATCCGCAGCCCACCGATGACATTTAGTAGAGCCGTTGTGTACTCATGAGATAAACCCTTCTTTTTTTTTTAACATACCTTGTATTTTTACCAGGGGGTGGAAAAAGCAGAAAAAAACAATTCACCACCGGCCATTTCGACGTTCCCGATTAGTCACGGTTAACAGTTGGTTGGCGGGGTGGAGGGTGGGGAGTGAGGGTGTATGGTGGCGGCAATGAATCCAACCGCGATTTTTACGAGGAGGTCGGCTGGAAACGGGGTCGGGTAGTCGGAAGCGACAGTACGAAACTTAATAAATTAATAGCGCGAACATCGGGGGCCGCGTTTCGACGTTTCGTCCCGGTCATACGTCACGGCCGGGGAGAGCTAGCCGCCGTGCAATACGTCCTGCCGTGGAAAACATCCGCGCGTATAAACCGCTGTCCCGCGTGATATATTTACTTAATAAACGTTCCCGAACGGCAGGAAAATTTGAATTAAATTTATTCGGCGAAAACAACGACGGAGGCGCGAGGACGGACGCGGCATTGTTTGCGAGTGGACCAAACACGGCCGCCCGGGGTCGCACAGAGGAAATTGAGGGGCAAGATATAGCGAGGCGACCCGTGAGAGATTGCGCGAAAACTGGAGGAGGGGCAGGGGGAATTCGCGTGCGAATGTCGTCGGAGTGGGGGCAAGAAGCAGCGAAAGGGAGGGGATACACCGGAGAACAAAAGTAAGACCGTGCACGTGTGCGTTTAATTATTTTTTAGCTAGCATTATCTTCCAATTCTTTCCCTACACGAGTATACTTTTCACTCGGCAGAAAAATTGTTACCTCTTCACGACGAGTATGGTCGCCGCAAACAGTTAACAGGATAATACTATTTCTCCCAATCCTAAAAACCGAAATCGTCAGTGTAAGAAGCTTCTGAACGAAACGAATGCTTTTGCCTGGCTCTGTAAAGTAGAAACTGTTATAACGAAGTGAAAAGCTCGATGGAAAGAGAAAGCAATGGGGGTGGCCTGTATTAGAACGGGAGAACTACAGCGATAAGAAGAGCGACAGAGAAAGAGAGAGAGAGAGAGAGAGAGAGAGAGAGAGAGAGAGAGAGAGGGAGAGGAAAAAACGGGAAAATATGCCGTCGGCGTGCTTTTCGTGCGGCGAAAATGTGTCAAATTCGCGTGCGCTTCGTCCGCGGCGTATTCACCGAAACTCGTCGGAAAAGGGAAAGATCGTTTGTGACGATGGGAACGATAGCCGGACGGTTTGCTGTGTGTGGGTGTACCCGGTTGAAAAACTACACTGCGCCGTTCCGTTCCATTCTGTTCTGTTCTGTTCTGTTCCGTTCTGTTCCGTTTCGTTCCGTTTGAACGCGGCGCGCTTCATTGTTCCCGAATTATTCCGAATTTCTCGGCGACCGTTGATTACGAGCAACAATCGCGGCCACCGCCGGCTGCGTGAGCCTTTTTTCATCGCAGCACTTGTGGATTTTCCTGCGATACCTCTGTCGTGTTCTAAAGCGAGTCGATATTCCAGCAAACTTGTAGATCGCCGATACCGTTAGCCTCTCTAAGCGCGCATTTTAATTCGAGATCTTAGATCGGGGTCGGAGAAAACACAGTATTGCCCCGATACATGTGACAAGATGCACACGATATTTGTGAAAAGTTTATTTAAAGTTTAAAAGTTAGGTTCCCCGAAAGCGTAGAATATATTGACAACGCTAATACATTGACGTAACTTTCTTATTTGTGACCATTTTTTCAATGCAATTATTAGCAACATATTCGTGACATTTTTCTTATTAAAACGAGTACCCACATAACACAGTTCGGAGCATGTTTGTTCCTAGATTATCGGGACCGGAGATCTCTGAATTCGTCATTGTTCATGTAAAGCGAATTTAACCTAAGAGACGTGTATACGATACTATTTATTACACACATAAATCAATATTTAATCTAACACAGTACCTGGTCAAAAGCTCTACTATACAAACAGTCCCTGATTAGTTCGGATAATCGAGGTTCCTCTGTATCGAGGAACGAACAAGCTAAATATGCTCCGAACTGTGTCATGTGGGTACTCGTTTTAATCGGAAAAATGTCACGAATATATTGATAATAATTGCATTTAAAAAGGCGTATTTTAAGAGTGTATTTTTAGCATTTTTTTATTATAGAACGGAAACGTACGGCACGTCATTCTGACGAATCTCGGTACGGGAACTCGAAATCTATAATACTTCTTCGATAATATCATATAGGTCATGCTGACCGTCTGTTTTGGCCGAAGAGTTATTTCCAACGTGTTCGTTACCGCACTTGACATATTCATGAGGTTACAGCGGTTGCGGTTTCGGGTACATGACATTTATCGATATCGAAAACACAAATAAAATAAACGACGGTAGTCGCTGCGTCAGCGTTCTTCAAAGTGCAAAATTATCGGACTTAATTATTCCTGATGAACAAGTCCGACATCGACGGTATTAGACCCAAAACAAAATTGTCACTGTTGGTATTAATTGGACCACAGACACGAAGAATGGACTCGGCATTAGTATACACGCTGCAAGGATGAGTCTAGTAAAATTTAAATCGACTTTCGAGCGAAATTAACACTTTGATCGCCAAACAAGAAAGCTCAAAAATTCCATGAAATCGAAGTAAGTTATTTAATAAAATAAAAATGGAAAAGAATTAAATGTATGATATTGAGTAGTCCTGCAACTTTTTTGCATTTTACAGATCCTAATTAAAGATCCTTACAGATCCTTACAGAAGATCTGAGGTCTTTAACAGATCCTTATTATTTATCCTAAATTTGGTACAATGAATATATGACCGTAAAAATTTATTTTAAAGCCTGAACAAATAATTCCGTCACCCATATATGGGTGACATGGCAGTTAACGTGTTAAGACTTCATAAATTTTTTAAACATTCGACCGCCAACTCACACGTAAATCTGGCCTCGTTAGTGAGCGTCACGATAGATAGCGTTTCATCAAGGGTTCATTTAGGTCTGCCAGGTTCAAGATCGAGGCACGATCCATTAAGAGTATTTTTCCCGCGGCTTTTACCGCGTGCGCATCAATTTCCAGCGTGCGAAGCGCAAAGGAGAGTAGAAAGAAATAGGACGTAAGGGGTAATCGATAGTCAACACGTAGATAACGCGGCTCGGTTACGAAACGGAGTCTCGTTGCCATGCCTCGGTGTGTCTACACTTGTCCTCCTTCCGACTCTCGAGAGTTGAAAGCATCTGGGCGGATAGTGGACACTCTACTTAGGGAAGAAGATGGACCACCGGGGAAAGTAAAAGGTGGATCGCGTGGACGGCCAAGACGCGGCTCGAGTGTGTACCTATCGGCCTTTTTACATACATTTCAATCTGAATACGAACCCGGGCCACTCGCCGCGAGAGGAATGCTTTCAACGAAAGTGCCGATGACCGGGCCCGTCAGAAAATCACGATCCGAGGTGTCCGGCGACCGTTCACCCGTCGGACACCTTACCGAAACCGTCCGGGAATCTCGCCTCCTCCTCTGTGACACCGATCTTCCCCCCCCCCCCCCCCCCCCGAGAAAGAAAGTCGTAGATCCCATCGCTCGATAAACTGTAACCCTTTGCGACCGGAATTTTGCCCCTCTGTCGTTTCAAGTAATTTCTTTAAAAAGTCTCCCCCCTTGTGTCGCTCACGTGAGTGACCCACGTGGCAGTCAACGTGTCAATCTTGGCTTCCCAGCTTTAAAATAACCTGGTTCCGTAATTCTGTTCTCAACACTCACATAACTACTTTTGAACTGTAATTAACACACCAATCTTTCTTCCATCAACTCCATAAACTGCAAATCTATGTCATCTACGTTACCTAGCGGCGGCCTTGCCTGTAAAAGACTCTGAAAATCTCAACACTCTCTCTCTCTCTCGTATAACTTTTGAACTTCCGATCTCCTGGGATTAAAACTTGGATTTTCGGAATTTTCTCGTCGAAATTTACAGGATCGCAAAGAAAAAGGTTAGAAATTTCTGGTTTCTTCAGGTGAAGTTTAACGCAGTGTCATTTTAACGTCTCCACTATTCTCAGCTTTAAAAAAGTCCGTAAATCGGTTTCGAATAACTGCCTCTCCGAAATCACGGAATTTAATACCTAACCAACGGCCCAGCCCGGCCGACAGTAAAACGTGAATATAACGGTTTTTACAGGATTTATCACCGAAAAGTTCGATCGAACGTTTAATACGATCGAAAATCGCGAAAATTGTTTGAACGCTGTAAAACCTCGGTGATAAGTTGCGCGCGGCGTTCAAGCAATCCTGTCTAAATCGCGAGCGGTTAGTCGAGCCGGGGTCTCGCGTAAAGCCTATATTCTCCGCTCGCCCGGCAAAGGTTCGACTTCAAAGGTTTCTGGAGGGCAATCCGGCGAAGTTTGACTTCCCGAACGCGGGCGGTAGACACTGTTTGGGAAACGAAGCATCCATCCAGCTCTGGCTTACCTTATTCACCGAGACCAGAAGTTTATACGCCGAGAAGGACTCCGCAGCTGAAACTAAAATAGAATTTGATCGCGATTTTCTGCAATAAAAACCTCTTTTTTTTGCGCATTATTAGTCTTAGGGTTGGGACCATCTAAATTTGTAATAGCTAAAACACTGAACCCTCGGACAGCGAACCATTGTTACAGCCTTATAAAGCTATCAAATATTGTACTAAATTAATAATATCTAGGACTGTTCACTGCTTCATTTATCGAGTTCTTGAAACGTATTCTTGCAATGTGACAGCGGTTTATTTAATTTAATCGTCGACAAGAACGTCGGAGATATATATATATATATTTTTAAAATTGAATTTGATCGCGTCGATTTTCAGCAATAAAAATCTTATGGCGCGAGGGGAGGGACCAGTTTTTTTGCGCGTTATTAGTCCGCGTATTGGAAACGCCGTTTTCCGCGCTATGTATCGAATCCGGGGAATTTTATTATCGACGGACGGGCAAATTGTAAAACCCGTTTTATTTCTGCGCAGCTCGAAATTGTAATCCGGCCCCCGATCCACGGCGTTACTTTATTTGCGATTTTTTTTCCCTCTCCTTCTCTTTTTTTCTGCCCCCCCCCCACTCCTACCGGAAACTGCGCTGCGTCAAAATCATTCATATTAATTCGCGAGCTTTTCTGTTCTCAGTTGTTGTTTTCGTTCTATGGTCCCTCTTTCTCTCTCTCTCTCTCTCTCTCTCTCTCTCTCTCTCTCTCTCTCGCTTCCTCTGTTTCGAATGCGTGAAAAAATAAAACAAAAAATCGACCGTGTTACGTTCGTAAATACGAGACCGTTGTTTCCACGGAGAGTTCGTTATTTTTGTTCATTAAAAAACGCTATTCGTTTTCTTTCATCCGGTCGGTATCAATAGGCGGTCGGCCGGTATTGAATCGACGAACGCTGCCGATTTTTTTTTCCTCTCCGTTGGCTTTTTCGGAAAATGCTACGCGCGCGCCATTAGGGGCTTGTCGTTCTCATGTTTTCGGTCCGCGGGATTGGGAGTTCATTAAATGATGGACAATGGGAAATGGTGTTAGGCGAGCGACGGTCGCGAACGACGAAATAAAACTTCATTTCACTGAATCGTTTAGGTCAAACTCGCGCCCGATTCTGTTATTTGTTCCGTCGGGAAAATCGAAATTAATTACGGCAATTAATTTGTCACAATTAAGTGTGAGCAAAATTTTTAAATACAGGGAAACCTGCATTGATGAAAGTTAATACTGTTTTAACTCGATTTATATACCGGAGGAAATCTTCTGCTGCGAATAAAACATTTCTCTCTTATTTCGAAATAAGCATGAAAGCTGTGAAATGTAACGATTGAGGTGCTCGAAGCTCGTTTAAGATTTACGCTGCAGCAGGATCATTTTTGCTGAAATTACACGGACGCGTAATAAATTTTTGTTAAAATAGTCACGAACCGTAATTATCGAAAAGTGTATGTTCCCTCCTGCGACAGAGTGAAATATTAACAAAAAGAATTTGCATGCACGTGTCCGTCCATCCACGGGTTAATGACACTTTGATTTCATTTTAATTTTCTGCCATTATTATTTACAGCTGCCGTAAAATATTAAAATGGGAATCTCGTCAAAATGGGACACCGTACCGCGGATTTTACGCGCCGCGCGGGCGACTGGCCTGTGCAAAATACAACAAAATGGAAACTTTAATGAAGGTTTCGCGAATTTTTCATTATATTTGTTGCCGGATAAAATCTGTCATAAAAGGCATGAGTTACCAATTAATTCCAATTACGGGGATGGGGATGAATTTTAATTTGCATAAAGACCCGCGAGCGGTGGAACAGTGCTCGTCGATGGTTCCGGTGACGCTGCCATTTTGTTTCCCCTGTAATGATTATAATACGAAATTCAGAGAATTCAAAGGTCTGCTCGAAGTCAATAATTTTTTCGTTAATTAGTTAACCTTTTCTCTGTATGGCTCCACTTTTATTGTTACGATAATTGTTGGTATTTTATCGTTGTTACGATTATTGTTGGTTTGTTCCAGTTTATCGGGTCAACTGACAGGTCAATATTACGAACGCATATTTAATGTATCAGTTTATGCATTTATTCAGTGGAATTACACATCTCGGTATATTTTTTTTGTATTTGATTAATTTAATTGTGCTTGATGTTCCATTGCATTTCTCACGTTCAATAGACCTTTAATTAATAGACCCTTGTGTAGGTAGGTATTTGCGAAAATTAAAAATTGCAACAACCAGATTTAGAAATATTGTATATTGTATAAGTATTTCTTCTATTGGTAATTTAGATTATAATTATAAACTAGTACAACAGTGTTTGAAAATTCACGAAACGTTTCTACCGTAGCGGAGTTACTCTTACTCAGCGTTGGAATAAACGCAGAAGTCGGCAGCGCGCTAATTAATTTTTCGCGGGCAATAGATTCTACTTAAGGCTCGCAGCGGCGATAAATTAGATTTTTGCGCGGGCAGGATTGACAGATCATTAGCCACGCGAGCGAATCAGCATTTTAACCGGATAGAATAAATGAAGTCCGTTCCCGTTGAATTAGCTCATAGATGGTCGATACATTGGCGAGAGGGGCAATAAATAGTTTTCAAAAACGTCGTCGATATCGACAGCATTCCACTCGGTATCGCGGCCGGAGCCTCGGCCCCACGGACTCGGACTTAATTACCTCTTAAATTCTGCATCAGCAGCGTGCCGTATTCATTACAGCTTCCCGATGAAATTCTTCCGAAGTTCCCGGAGCGAACCATTCCCCCCCCCCTCCATTGCGATTTGCCCCGGCAGCCGGATCGCGATCTGATTTCATTCTTTTTCGATTAGTCCATTCAGGGAATCACAGGCCTGTCCCTTGAATCGATACGGGGAGGGGGGATGCTCTCCTCGAATCTGTAGAATCTATAGAAATATTTCCATTCTATATGTTTGTTTTCAAGTTATGAAATGCTGAGCAATTTGTTAAATAGAATTTAACAATGCAAAAAATATTTTGAATGACGATAAAGCAATTTTTAGTGGCGCCTTGCAGTCGCCCCATTCGAGTGCCAAGGGTTAACCGATAAATATTATTTCGAGAAAAAGCGATATTCGTGTGAAGTCCCAGTCAAAAGTCGACTATTTCGCACGCAACAACTTGAGAAAATGGCGGAACAGTTGCGAGGAGGAATGTAGAATCTCCGAAGCGGCTGGAGATTGGCAATTTGTTATGGGGATCGGCGGAGGAAAAAGCGCGGCTTCCGCAAGAGCCTGTGGGCCTTGTGCAGCCTCCACTTCCGGTTCAGGCTAACCTAAGGCCGTATCCTATCGGCGAAAGGAGAATTTACAGCGGCGCGGCGGCGTTACGAGGGTAAATGGTAAGAAATGGCGGAGCAGCGGCGGCGGGAAACTCTTCCGTCGTTATCGCCACGCTCGCGGCGGTCGTGTTACGTCGTAAACAGCTCGCAAATAATCAGAGGGAATGGGAATTATTGCCGGGAATGTGCATCGGGGCCAGCTGTACCGTCCCGCTTCTTCTTCTTCTTCTTCTTCTTCTTCTTCTTCTTCTTCTTCTTCTTCTTCTTCTTCTTCCTTTTCGTCTTCCGCCGAGGGAAAACTTTTCGCATAACGCCCGGCGACTTCTGCGCCCGCCGCACGCGAAATTATGCGCTCGTTCCCGTCGACGGATAAAGCGAAAGTTTCGCCGGCGCGGGGAGTACGCGATTCAACGTTTTTCAACGATTCGCGACGCTTTGCGACGCGCAGCGATGCGCAGGATGCAACAAATGATCAGTCGAATCACCGGTAGAACTTTCTGCTTTGCGTCGGAACTCATGCGAGCCGCGATAAGGGCAGTGTTCGAGAGCTTGCTCTTCTGACCTTGTTTCCCCCCTCTTTGAACCGCCGCATTCACAGTTCCAGTGATATAGTAATCTACCGTCCCTCTCCGACGTGACCAACTACCCTAATCTCTGTATCGAATTCCAACACTTTATCTGCCGGAAATTATTTCACAATTTTTTAATATTTGTGGTTTGCACTTAATTGTTTTTTAATAGCTTTTTCGACGTAATCTGATAGTTTAGCTTAGGATTCTTATATAAAATATGATTTTTACGACTCCCTTCGGTGCAATATAATTATTGCGGATCATAAAGAAATATGAAAAGAACGCCCTTACCAGCAAACTCTTTTTGGTAATTATTTATATTAGGGGCTTCCTCAAATAATATTGAGTAGTTAGTTTTAGTGCTTTGTAAATCTAGTGTTAAAGGGACATTGAAGTTGCAAAATATGAAAGAAAACCTTGCATCCAATATTCTACATACAAATAATAATCCTAAATTACAAAATACTAATGTAAACTGTACAGTGTGTGAGATGGAACATAATCGTGTGCGTGCCTCGAGGCAAACGAAATTTGACACTAGGTTCACGGCGCCTATCAAAATGACGGGATCTAATATCTCTAATTTACAATTAATGACATTGTGAAGACGTATCCATGGGGAATTATTCAACAAAATTATTTTTTTGGGTATATATTATTTAAAAAATTGATACAAATGTGGATAGACACGTTCTTGTTATTTTTGTAAAATAATGTTAAGTAGTCAGTTTTAGTGCTTTGTAAATCTAGTGTTAAAGGGACATTGAAGTTGCAAAATATGAAGGAAAACCTTGCATCCAATATTCTACATACGAATAATAAAATATAATACTAATATACTACAAACTACATTATAAAATACTAATGTAAAGTGTACTTACTTCTGAATCTTCTGTGCCTCCGTCGGATCCACAGCACACAATTATTCACTCACGAGAATAGGTCCGAATAATTGAACAACAATCACTAAACACACACAACACACTTAACGAAATCGTGACAGCAGACGAGAAGATGTTACTCCGACCACGAATAAAATAATACTGCGGTTTTAACCGTTCCCCTTCTACGGACGTGTGATACGAAAACAGGGAATTCCGGGAAATAGGGTCGGCGCCCCGCCATAATTTTTTTACCTTGGTTTTGTATCTAGTGTATACAGACCCTCAGCGTCTAACCTGCCTAGGATAACCTGACCTTACCACCTCCGTGGAAGAGATCATTGTTTAAATCGCAGTATTATTTTGTTCGTGGTCGGAGTGACATCTTCTCGTTCGTTGTCACGATTTTATAAAATGTGTTGCGTGTGTGTTGTTTAGTGATTGTTGTTGAATTATTCGGACCTATTCTGGTGAGTCAATAATTGTGTGCTGTGGATCCGACGGAGGTACAGAAGATTCAGAAGTAAGTACACTTTACATTAGTATTTTATAATGTAGTTTGTAGTACATTAGTATTAAATTTTATTATTCGTATGTAGAATATTGGATGCAAGGTTTTCTTTCATATTTTGCAACTTCAATGTCCCTTTAACACTAGATTTACACAGCACTAAAACTGACTACTTAACATTATTTGGTCAAAAGACACACACACGCGCGCAGCGCAGTGATGGTATTTTTTTCCAACCTAATCGCAGCCAGAGATTCTATCTTCGTATAAAGGAAGAACGGGGGAGTCCAGAAACTGCGTAATCCTGGAAATCTAAGTTTTTGAAACAGTCGCGGAGATCCGGGTCCCGGAATCCGAGGATTCTATCCGAGCGTAATCGAGGCGAGTAGAAGTATTCGCGCCGGTTGGGGGGGGGGGCGAATAAACGGAACGTACAATAGAATTTTCACCCGCCTTGTCCTCGATAGCCCGGCGCGTCATAAACTCGTGAGTTTCCGAAGGGCAAGATAGAAATTAGTTTTACTGTTCTTGGGAGTCGGGTTTTCCCTGGACAGAGGATTCGCGGCTTAGGCGGAAACTCCGCATCGTTGCCAAAGTTTGGTCCGGCATCGAAACATAGGTTCACCACCACCACACCCGCGCGTATTCTCCATAGACACACACACACACATATACACACATTCTGCTCTCCCTTTCGTGGCAACGCAGATCAGAAAGGTAGCGAGGGTATAAGTAGAACATTCGCAGGCCCAAGTTACCAGTTGTTCGGCCAACTTCGGATTCGGTGTTTCACGTTACGTTCTTCGTGTAAAGATGCGGTCATTAAAGTTCCGAACTTGCCCGCGGAAAATGTAGACCCGGTTTTGCACGCTGATCCCCGGAGCTGTTCTACGCAGTCACGTTCCCGCGGATGATAAATGAATCACGTGCACCGCGAAATGATTGAGCGTGCAAGTTTGCCAAGATTAAAGAAACCAATAATTCATTACTACGTTCTGCGTGCGCGGTAAAACCGGAGCAGAAGGAGCGGTCGCAGCGTGTACGCGGTCGAAATTGATTTCTGCGGGGTCCCTGGGCGTCAGCGATTTTTTTCACCGATGATTTTTATGGAAAGGATTCGCCTTTCGGCCGGGGAAGCTGGTTTCTTTGTTGCGAGACTGTAGATTGAACTTTTTGTCCGAGATTCGGGCGGATCGTAGACGCGTTGGGTTGGATTAATGCTTAAAATTTGTTCAACAGATTTGCGCAAGAGAATTCGAACAGAATCTCTTTTATACTCTCCAATGAATATTTCCATTTATTGTTGTTATCTTAGGAATACTCTTCACCATTATTTCAGCTTAGATTGCACTCTCTGTCTCTCTTTTCTAAGAATGACCAAATAACACAATGAGTGGACTCTGAATTTTACGCAATTATAATAAAAATGCGTGTATCGAATTCACAATGAAAACAGTGAAAAAATTTTAATACTATCTTGCAATTAATGCAGACAATTTTTATTTTGCATAAAAATCCACAAACTAGTAATGGGAGTCGCTGCATTTACTGGGTGTTCAACTACAGGTGGGCGAGAATTTAAGAGGTGGTTCTCCATGACAATGTAAAACGAAAATGAAGAATAAAAAAGAATAAAATAAAATTCCGCCTGAAATGCGGCAACCCGGCCAACCCGGCTAGAGCGTGTGACGTCACAGCCTTTAATCGATAATAACTACAGAATGAATCCGAAATCGCAATTTTTTTACTCTTCATTTTCGCCTTATATTGTCATGAAGAACCACCCCTTAAATTTTCTCCCACCTGTACTCGAACACCCTGTGTATGGATGAAGTCAAAGAAATACTTCAAATAGCATTTTCGGTGATACAGACGCAAACAACTATTTCAAAATAGTCTAATAAATTCAACACAATTCGAGAAACAACCTCCAAAAGTATATTCCCTTTGAGACCCTGCGTTCCCCAGCGCAGAGACATAAACAATTTCCAATCTGAGGCGGAAGGGAGGACGATTCCTCGGAGTCGGCACACTTCCGAAGTATCAATATGCACTGTGCGGTCAAAGATCGGGATTAAACCAAATTCGATCAGATGCATTACATGTGTGTGTGCGCGTGCGCGTGTGTGTGTGGAATCGTCATGTAGGTTAGGAATGTAAATGTTTACCGAAGACTCCGCACAAGCACGCGCGCGAGGGGTTGTCCCGGTGCCTCAAGTGTTTAGGAGGGTGAATGTCTGAGAGTATGATAACTAATACATAAGCTGGACGTTGGTTGATCAGACGAAAATACCCGGGGAATATTCAAACAATCGCGTCAATTTGACGGGTCTGGGGGACCTCGCCCTCTCTCTCTCTCTCTCTCTCTCTCTCTCTCTCTCTCTCTCTCCAGCTCTTCTTCGTTGGAAACGGTCCGACGGAGCTGGTTTTTCCTATTTTACAGACACTCCGACGGTTCCTCCTAGGCATTCATAACTCGGAATTTACATCTCTCGAGCGTGCGGGAATAAGCATGCTTATCTTCTCAAATACCGTCGCTAACTAGATTGCCCCGAGAATCTTCGGGCTAATTTTAACGGGATCCAGTCGAACCAGCTCGAATACGCTTGGAAAACTCGCGAACCTTCCGCTTCGTTCCAAGAAACACGCTGCTTAAAATAATTAGACGACACAGGCGCTCGCCGTGGCTCTGTGGATGAAATCGGACCAGCCGATTTTGTTTTTACACTTGCACGGCAGGATCATCCCTTCCGCAATGTCCAGGAAATTGGGACGTTCATAAAGCGAAATGCACAAGTCCTTCAAGAAATCATTACTTATGCATTTATTAGAGGCACTATAAATGCCGAGAATTTTATATTTATTTTCACAATAAAAATTTATTAAAACCTTAAGGAACGCGTACACAATTCTAACAAAAAAGCAATCGTTCGCAAAATCATACCGTTCGGGGCTCTAAAAAATAATTCCCCTCAAAAAGGCAACAAACGCGTCGAAAGTTCAACAAATTCACTGCCTAAACCAACGAGTAACAAACTCGGGGGGAACAAAATAATTCTAAAAATTCAAGTTTCACCCGATCAATTAAAATGTGGTTTCAGTAGTAGGAGGCTTGCGAGAGGGTGGGGGGGGGGGAGTTTCGATCACGGTCCGTGTCTACGCGTTAATGAATATCACGGTCCGCGATCTTCGTAGCCGGTGCACGACCACGCCGCGATTAAGCTTTATGAAAGTCTCAAATATTAAATTTCATTGGGCAGAGAGAGAGAGAGAGGAGCGGGGCCGGGTTGGTGCGGGTAGCCGTGCGGGTACAATCGACGAAACCAATACCGCTTTCGTGGTGCGGGCGAAAAAATCGGGTACAGTGAGGAAAGGGTAGGTAGAGGAGGGTAGAAGAGGGTGCCGCGCGCATGACGTTACACTCGAATAAACTAATTTTGCCGAGCCGGTCCCCCTTCAATTCATCGAGGAAAAAAGAAGCCAGAAATCGGGAACGATTGGGCGACTTTTGCGGGCTTGGCTAGGGGGTTGCCGAGGGGGGTTGGAACCTCCGCTGACCGCGGTTTTAATTTCCTTTCGATATCCAGAGCCCGCGAAGGCTCGCCCCCTCTCTTGCTCTATTAATTCTGGATACCCTTGCGGCCGCGTTATTTTATACCACCGTACCGTAGAACCGCCATGATCCGATGGGGGTGAGAGAGAGAGAGAGAGAGAGAGAGAGAGAGAGAGAGAGACTGCTGATCCGTTGGATGACTGAAAACAACGAGCCTCGCCGAAATGAACGCGTCTGGAACCCGGTCCTGAATCTCCCCCATCCCCCCGGTCCAGATATAGAATATTTTCCCCGAGAATATTTCCACCGAGATAGAAACAAATTCGGATTCACATTATTGCTCCTAGAGCTTTACCTGCCAATTGACTATTAATAGAGTTTTTGATGACCACCTCGTACGGTGGTGCTGAAAATCATTTCAGATTAGTTTCTAAATGTTCACCAAATTTAACGTTTTAAATTCTTTTTACGCGGGACTTGCGCCGACACATTCTTCGCATTTTTCTGATTAGAAGGACACCAAACACGATAAAATTTGTATCGCATTTACCTGTATGACTCTGGCTGTAGACCCAGTAAAATTTTGTTTTAAACACCGGTCATTGTATTATTTTAATCGGTTCGTTCGCACCGTTCACGGCGAAGCAGCAGCTGATCCGTGAAAATCGGCGGCCATTCTTCGCCGCAGCGTAAACAGCAAATTGTGTAACGCCGAGACAACACTACGAGCGAACCCGCGCACATTCGTTACGAGTGGTAACTCCGTGCCCGGAGGCTGCTATAAACCGGCAGCCATTCAAGTTCAACGAACTTTTATTCTGATTAGACAGTTGTTAATCCGGGGCCGCGTGTTTACGGGAGGCGAGGCAATGGATCGGTTAATAGATCGGCAGTTGGCTCGCAGTTTATGGCGGCAGTTGTAATACATGAAGCGGCCGTATGGAAACGAGTACACACACCTACTCTCCCCTCCCCTCCCCTCCTCTCCCCCCACCCCTCCACGTCTATATGACTGCGGAAATAGGAGCGGCACACGGCCCCGTAATACATTGCAAACATTTGCCTTGCTCCGCGCTGTCGCTCATATTTGTCAACAGCTCCGGGAATGCTAAGCCGCGTTGTCTAATTCGTTCCCTTCCTTCGACGCACGTCTGTCTTCTATATTTTTCAAGCGCAATCTCCGACCTGAAACACGGGGAGAAGCTCCATGGGAACGTGCTTGCGTGACGACCTTTTGACCTAATATTCAACTGGACGCGTTGCGACGCTTTAAACGCTTCAAATCGCTTTAAACACGCATAATTTCTCAATCGATGAACTCCTCGTCTTAGAACATCGAATTTCGGCATTTGCTCGTCTGAGATGCACAGGATTATACATTAAAAAGTTACAAATTTCTGGGTTGCCAAGGTGAAGTTTGAACGTCAATCCCTTTCGCAAGTGACAAACACGTGCTTTTCGAAGTAAGCTGTTAAGATAACTTTAAATAGTCAATACACAGCAGATCTTCTGTCGTTGAAGGACTTTAAGGAAAAAAAAAACGTGTGAATAAATTCCTGTTTGGAGTAAGAAAATACTACATTCTACGTTTGATGTATTCTACGTGTTACATGTTCCTGCTTCTCATGTAGTTTATGATTAAATTGTTATTGCTTATGTACGAAATGCAGGAGAATCAACTGATTCGTACATGCAACAGCAACTACAATCAAGGTGGATTTGTATGCACAAAAATTGACCCGCACACGAGACCGTTAAAGGAACACGAATGGCATTTTTACTGGTTTGAGTATGGCCGACCGTTTCCTGACTAATTGCGTTTACAGCGGCGGGAATAATCTTGACTGACAAGGCGGGGTTTATTTCCACTATGGCTCGAATTCATATGCATGTAACAGCTCCGTAAATAACTCTCAGGTAGCGGCGAACATTTTCGCGAAAGACTATATCATTAATTTCCGTGTTACACAGCGAGTCACTTAATCTCCAGCTGCAACAAACTACGACGCCGGCCGATTCCACTTCGCATATAATCCGCGCAACGAGCTGTAAAACTAAATGATAAACGTCACGAGCAACCATTGAATATATATGTCGGATGAGCGCAACTGGTCATGGCTGAGCTCCTTATTGCAAAAATAAGCGAGACAACTATTTTGGATTATCCCACGAACACCGAGAAAGTGGATGCATAATGCGCGCATCGCTTACGAAATATTAATAATGTTACTTTGGTCGTAGAAAATATTCGAAACAACAACATGGTGTACAAGAGTCTTTACATTGATGACGGAATAAAAAGATATTTTGTTATCGATTAGAGAATTGTGAAATTAATGTTTTCGTTGTTGTGACTTTATTTAATCTGAGTGATTTTGTAAATCGTTTTAATGAAGTTTTTTTATGTGTCTACTTTGACGCTGTTCTTTAGAAAATAGGCAAAAGAGTGACATGAAATAGTGAAGATGACAATAGACATAACGCGGGTATGTCTCCTGGACGCTGGCAAACCAGTGTCGTTGACATATATCGAGAATTCAGTGTACAGGAGTTTTATCGTTACATTTACGTTTCTTATTATATTTTGCACATGGAAAATATGAATGATTAGAGTGACAGACACTCGGTTTGTTTCATCGAAAAATGTTTGCCTGGGATGGTAACAGGATGATGCGATGAAGCATGTAAGTGCAAGAAAATACCATGCTCCCAAGACAGTTTCCCGATACCCAGGAAACAAATAAGCGTCGAAATGCCCTCGACCCGTGGCGCACGTTAAGAATCAGAAATAACTGTGCTAAATCGAGGAAAATGGCATCGAAGGTTTCCGATGAATCCACACCTTCAATGGTGGTTAATGGAAGCACACGGACACGGTGCGTGATGGACAGACACGTCAGCGAAGTCGTGCCGGATAGCACGCGTAACCGAAATGTATTCAAACTCGATTTGCCAGAAAAAGAAGGCGGCTAGGAAAAATTCTATTCCACATTTCCCGTCTGCTTTTGTCGGAAGGATCCTGTCGTCCTAGATTCTACGATCAATAACAGACCCTGTGAACTCTGCACCCGGCGACATGTTAACTCCTAAAAGATTCCAAAGTGTAATCTATTCGTGATTCGGCGTTACGTTCTAATTCGACCTAACGAGAACATTTACTCCAGAGGGCCGAGCGCCTCCGATTAGTTCCTTCAGTTCAGCTCATGGTCAGTGACAGTATTGCTTTCGACGAAATTCTTATCTCGCGATTTGTCCTTTAGGAAGAATTCAAAGGATATATTGTAACATGTATATTAACAAATTTGAATGAAGAAAATTTCGCCAAACAAGAAAGCTCAAAAATTCCATGAAGTCAAAGTAAGTTATTTAATAAAATAGAAATTGAAAAAAATTAAATGTATGATATTGTGTAGTTCTCCAACTTTCTTGCATTTTACAGATCCTAATCAAATTTGGTACAATGAATATATTAACGTAAAAATTCATTTTAAAGCCTGAACAAATAATTCCGTCACCCATATATGGGTGACATGGCAGTCAACGTGTTAATATTCATTATGGTTTAAAAAGAAGAATAATCAATATAGGCACAGTATTTGGTATCCCCACAGCAGTTGGGTCCCTTATTACCCTATACTGTTTCTTTTTTTCGGAAAAATTCACTTACAGTTTTACAAACGGAGAAAGTTCAAGGTCTTCCTATTAATTTCGAGCAGCACGCGCGACAAACACGACATTGGCAATTTGTGCGCGATCGTGGTTGGTCGCGCAGCCTTCTGGCGATCGGTGAATTTCTTCGGGCTCGGCGCGGACTCGAGTCGGCATTAGAACCCGAAAATAATTACCGAGGCGGCGAGCAAATAATTCCGCAGCGTGTTTACGCTGTCATCGTCCGACGGTGGGAAACGGTGCGGCAATCGAGCCGCAGCGGTCGGACGTCATTGTTTGCCCATTCCCTAAGGCTAACCACCGTCACCCGCAATATTACAGAATTACTACATGCCCGGCCCCGTTCGTCGCTCGTTCTGTCCAATATCGTGTACATTACGTACGTACATTGGCGAGCCTCGTCGCCTCCAATATTAGTTCCGACGCCGCCGCGGAAATTGCATTGATAATGCTAATTAAATTGGTTCGTTTGTCAATTGGAGGGCATAAAGCGAGCGGCCGCGCGGACATGAGCGCGCGTGCACGGCCACGCTGCTTTTCGGGAATTATGCCCCAGGACCGGCGGAAGCGTCGGGCTGACCGTAAAGTGCCGTCGACGAACGGACGATCCTTGCCTTTGCCGGCTTCTTCCCTCGGACGGTCTCACCGGCTTTTAGCTTATGGAATTCTTAAGTTTGCACTCTGACGATACCATTTTCGCGTCGCGTCGCGTCCCTCGCTTCCGCAGGATATTGAACTCGCCCCGCCTGTTATAACTGGGAATTGTATCGGCTGTAACTCTTTTAACTTATTGTCCGCAGGACATACAGGGTGTCCCAGTTTTTTCCGGCCAAACTTTGCCAGTGTGTTCTACACGCAAAAGTAAGAAAAAAATGTTATATGAACATATGCTCTTAAATGTTTTATTAAGGAGTTATAACTAATAATACAAAATGATAATGAACTGGCATTTCGTCGACACAGCGTACGAACGTATTATGAATATCTCTGTTTGTGTTTACATAAAGTCTTATGTTTACTTGCTGAAGTAGTTGATATCGCCATTGATTTCTACTGAGCTAATAATGTTTAGTACGCTGTACGACTTCATATCGAGATGCCACGAGAATTTTCCAATCGTGAATACGCTGATATGCATTTTATTTATGGTTTTTGTAATGGAAGTGCCCGAGCTGCTGTAAAGGAATATCAGCGGAGATTCCCGCAAAGAAGAATACCACATCGGTCAGTGTTTATGAGAATTCATCATGTCGATATCAACTACTTCAGCAAGTAAACATAAGACTTTATATAAACACAAACAGAGATATTCATAATACGTTCGTACGCTGTGGCGACGAAATGCCAGTTCATTATCATTTTGTATTATTAGTTATAACTTCTTAATAAAACATTTAAGAGCATATGTTCATATAACATCTTTTTCTTTCTTTTGCATGTAGAACACGCTGGCAAAGTTTGGCCGGAAAAAACTGGGACACCCTGTATATCGAGAATTCACTGTATCACGGGAACTATTAGAGAGTGGTAGTTCAAATGACACAGGTGTGCATTTTTTAATAAGGAATCCAGCCGCGCAATCCGAGTTTGGATGCGTTAATTAGCTTGGGAAATCAGGCACTATTGCACTGTGTTAAATACTGTTTCGTGGCTCGAACGAAGAGGTTCCTCGAAACTGTTGCACAAAAACCATTTGTGCTGGGACAGGTCCGGTGTTCTGTCAGTTTCTCAGTAATAAGGTTCTTTATTCAATTTTGAACCGGTGTTCGAATAGATTTGGATTAGCTCTAGCAAAGTTCGGGATCTAGTCCAGTTTTAGCTCTAGCAAATTTCCGAGTGCGATGCTATGTATGTTTGAATGAGACCGAAGTTCGGAATGAGATTAATGAAATGAGATGCCGTGCATGTGGAGAATTGTTAAATGTATTTTGGACGACTAGCTGAACATTTCGTCATTTCTTTCGGCAGGTACTTGTATTTAATTTGAACATAATAATTCTGCATAGAATTTCTTTGGTATACTTAATGCAGCTCAGTGACAACTTTTACCATCTCAGCACAATCTACGCATCGAATCCTGTTTCGTGACTTTATATTAACAAAGCATAATCATCGAAATAGAATTTTTTATTAAATTTTGGATGTGTGTTCGATTAAATATAAATGAGTGAATCTGTGAACAGGATAGCTTCAGTAACAATTCTCCATAAAATTGATTCAGGATATATTACTTGACACAGTTGACTACCAACTTATACCATCGCATCACAATCTATGACTTGTCTCAAACAACAATTTTCCAAAATAAAATTCTTTATTTGTTGGTCACGTGTTCGACTAGAATTAAAAGAGCTCTAGTGAAGCTTCGCACTGGATACTTTCATTAACAATTCCCCACAGGCTCTACTCAGGGTATCAAACTTAACACTACCAACTTTTAGCATCGCAGGGCGCATCGGAATCCTCTATCATGGCACCGTCCCAAAAATCAGGGTTAGAACGAGAGCGAACTTACTCGGCACTGTCCAATGGCCCGGTAAAAAACAGTTCTGTCGGGGATCGCGTGAACGTCCCGCAGGTTTCTCAGCCCTAAAGTTCTTTATGAAATTTCGGACGCGTGTTCGGTTAAGCCGAACGCCGGTTTCCGCGGGAGAAAGAGAAAACGCGGCGCGAGAAGCGTGTTTTATTATTTCCCGTGTCGCTTTCATTTCAACTCCGACGGTTTTTGCGAGCGGGCCCGGGGAATAAGTTTCAAATTGACGGGCAGCGTTCCTGCCCGGCCGGAACACGGTCGTTCTTCCATTTAAATAAAAGTTCGCCATCCGCGCGGATGGAGCCCGTTTAATTCACTCCGGGAAGCGTGCGCCCGCGCGGTTGTAGTCTACACCGAGTAATAATCGTTCCAGCTTGTTTATCCTTCCTCGCCGACATCCATTCGGCAACCATAAACGCGACGAGGACTTTGTTCCACTGACCCGACATTAATTGATATTACCATAAGCTCCGACGAATTCCGCTCGTGAATTTCGTCAGACGTGCTCATCGGAAAAAGTGAGTATTGCGTTTGGACAAATTTTTAGTAATCCTTGGAGAAAGTGGTTGATGCAAAGAAAGCTTAGGAAATAAATGACTGCATTGTTTGTATATTGTCCAGTAATATTTATCACTAAGCCTACCGAGCCTTAAAAGTACATGTTGTCTTATAAAAATGAGGAGATCGAATTTATTTGGATTTTGTGCGGATTGTATTTTGATACATATGCTTCTGAAAATATTTATTTAATCATTTCCCACGAAAGCTCTTTACCATTACAGTAATTGTAAAATAAAAAATCTGGAACGGTCATATTGACCGGCGGTAGTAGGTTTAGCGTTAAACCGAGGCTGGGTCTATTTTGACCCTCAGTGTCGGAATTGTCATTTAGTTAGTCACTTTCAATTTTGTTTTAGAATTGTCTTAATATTCTTTTTTGAACAATTGCAAAATTAGTGTAATGTAGAAGTCAATTGTAGTAGGATTGATTACCTGATTTTCTATTCGAATATTAACATACTGCGCTCTTGAATGTATTTATTCTCCTGGCAAAAAGTATTTAATCAAACGAGCCAAGCGTGCGTCATTATAACTATTCATATATGCGCCGAGGAAAATATTTTCATTAGTAGCAAATGCAAACGCCATGATGAAATTCGTTCTGTAGAAGGACAATATTAATATGCAGACGTATGTATTTGTTTTTCCTGTCGTCGTTCGAGGTATTAAAAACTTACTTTACGGTTGTTAGAAACACAAGACCGTGTATCATATTTTCAAATTTTCTCGAGCCGTCGTTGAATGCTCTGTCGTATTGATTTAACGTATTCTTTTGTGTATATTTTTTTCGATTTTGACTCGTCACGAAAATAATTCCTCCCATAATTATATTCACGATTTTGATGGAATATTTCCTGCCAGTGTGTCCAACAAAAGTGTACTGTTAATATACCTGGAAATATTAATTTTCATAAAATTCAATATACATAAAAAACGTATCTAAAAAACACCAATACAATTTCCGCCATTATCGATCATGGCGGCGTCAAGCCTATCAAAAACGCTTGACCTCGACCAACTTTACACGCGTATCACTTTTAAACCAGCTAATTCCGGCCAGTAAAACTTGGAATTTTGTAATTTTTTCGTCAAAATCTATATGATTAGACAAAAAAAAAAAACAGTAGAAAATTTTCGATCTCCCAAAGTGAAGTTTAACCGACAGTCGAGTGCAGAGTTAATCCAATATCGAAGCGCACTGGTATTTGAAATGTGCTTCTGATTCATGTTACATATTTTCCGGATACGTCGATTTTCGCAGAGATATCGCCAACCGATTCCAGTTTGCCAGACCGTACATTTTTTCCAACCGGATGACAAGAATGAAAATGAAAAATGAAAATGGTCCTTGAAAATATTCGATGAAACTGTGTCCCAGATCGCCGGTTCGGAGGTTCGCTTGCTCGTACCAGCATTCCGTTTCTGACGTATCGTTCTCGGAGATATTTGTCTTGGAGCGGTGCCGATTCGACGCGATCGGCCGAGAACAATACCGCGGTATTGTTCATTTATGAAATGATACGTTTCACGCGCGGCCATTACCGATTCCCCGTGCATGCCGCTCGAGTTACGCACGTTGCGCCCCAAATGGCGTATTGTAAGCCTCTCTGCCGCGGCCGCCTACGCAATTCCACTTAAGTGGTTAATAATTGATCCGCACAATGCGACCGAGCCGCGCTATTGTGACGGTGGCCCACTTTCGATTACAATGCACATCGTATTGGAAACAGAACAATTTCGCGTCGGCCGTTGATTATTGAGACTTACGTCCGTGTCCACGATCCCCGCGATATCTAATAATAGTCAGCCCGGACACCTTGTAATGCCGCGGCGACTGGCATCGCGACTGGCTTCGTTAATTAACAATATCGGACGGTTCTACCCCGTCTCCGGCTGCCCCGGGTCTAGCCGAATTCGGAGCCGCCACGTTTCGTTTCAACCGAAGCCCCCGCGATGCCCTCGGTTCGTTGATGAATTAACGGCGGTCGAATCTGGAATTGCTTTGCTAAGAGGGATTGCACCGCCGGAATCCGATCCTAAGGGCGAGAGGAATTAATATTTTGGTGAACGCCAGTCTGTAATTTGCCACCGGTGGCTCCCGTTATACTAATTCCGCCATTGTTGACGGAAACGCTCTCGAAAACATGTTCATACTGTGAACTGTTTTATCCAGTTCCATGTATCATCAAAATTGCGCTGAAATTTTCATACATTTTTGGATCGATAGACAGAGTGTTCGGGTACAGGTGGAAGAAAATTTAACCCTTTGCACTCCGCTGTCCCCTCTCAGGGGACATTAAAGTTTATTAGCGATTACGGGGAATTAATTTATTCCAGCGCAACTTTAAATAAAATATTGATTTTTTTGAAAATATATATTCCTCGATATCAACCAATTCATATAAGTTCAATATCATTATAATACGTTACTTGGTTCCAAAATTATACTAAATAATACGAGGATTTGTAAATTTCTGCCAGAATGGTTCGGAATGCAAAGGGTTAAGGGGTGATTCGCCGTGACAATATAAGGCGAAAATGAAGAGTAAAAAAATTTCGATTTCGGATTCATTCTTTAGTTATTATCGAATGGGCAAGTACAAAAGTCCTCTGGGAACATTTCGGTCATGATTTTTCGCTAAAAAGGATAATTATATTAGTATTCGGCGCGTATAAACGGACAAAATGGTGTGCAATAGGAACAGAAAGTCTGGGGGACTAATTATAAAGTTTGCCGAAATCAATGTCTAAGCGCGCCAGATGATTTTGACCGAAACGCGGCAGTAAACGCGTTAATTGGTCGTTCGCGAATTCTTTGCCGGAACCGCGAGCAGCGTCGGTCGTTTCGGCGATTGTGTCCCGGCCCGAAAAGAGGAGCACGTCCCGTTCGGGATGGCGTGATTGAAACTGGAAAACAGGGACAAGCCACGCCGGAGGAATGAATAGTCCGGGCGCGCGCCGCCTTCGTTTCTCTCAATCGTGATTCAAGAGGCTCCGCCACAAAGCGAGGAACGGACGACGAACAATTACCGCTTGAAATTCCCTCGAAACAAGGTCAGCCCCGGCAATATCCTACGAGCGAGAGCCGTACCCCGTGTTTTTCCACCGGTGGATTTATTGAATATCATCGGGCGGGACGGTATCTTTGTTTTCGAGGACACCGGGAAGAACTGCAATATGTATTCGACCAGCTGCATCGCGAGACTCGCCTGCCATTGTCCTCCGTCTTCTCTTTCTGTTCTTGCCCCCGTCGTATATCGTCCTCCCTTCTTCTCTTCCGTTCTTCTTGTTCGAGCAACCACGTTTGTGTATCGTGCAGCCCCCGGTACCCAGGCTAAATGCGACCGCTTAATAATGTTTCTCGTGACTCTAAATTAGATTCGCTCGGAACGTCAACACGAACGATTAGTATCAACGTTAGAATTCCGGCTGAAGGTAATTGCGCGTGAATTTGATGGTGATTTCTTTGGACATTAGTTACGCTGGTGTGGCTTTGACACGGTATCGTTGCGTTTTAGTGTCGGGTTATTGGCACGATGGAGCATCTGTCGCGATATTTGCTAAATGAAATTTTCGGTGAAACGTGTCTCCGGTTTTTTGGAATCTTTCTTCTGGCATAGAAACAGATCAATCACATTTTATAGTTCGACTCGCAAGGGGAGATACCTAAATCAGAAATGCAAAAAGTTATTAAACTTTTGCACAAATTCACTCTAAGGGGGTCAAATCGACCCTTGAAAATGGCTATTTTTCGATTTTTTTTTTCAAAAAAATTTTTACTGGTCGAGGGACAATTTTTGTCCGGAAACTTTTTTCCTCTCTCTTATAGTTCGCCAGTTATGTATAAGACAAAATTGAAAAATAGCCGAATTTTCAAGGGTCGATTTCATCCCCTAAAATGAATTTAGGCAGCAATAAAAATTCACAGTAATAATTACTGTCATATGCAGTACCCATCCCCAAAGTTTCATAATTTTTTGAATTTTCAAAGATTTCTTTTTTCTTCGTGATGAATGTTTGCTTCTGTGGATGATGAATTTTAAAGTTGCTCTACTTAAACGTGCCAGATTGTGGCCAAACAATTTCAGGCGAAACGTGTTTTTTCTTTTTTGAATCTTTTCTGCGTGGTGGAGGTCTGTTTTCATGGAGGATGAATCTTTTAGTTGTTCTACTCAAATGGGTTCCGGCAATGCAATTTCGGGAAAGTCAATTTACCCTGGCGTTATTGGAATTCTTCATCTATTGTAGAATATGTTCACTGCTTTCTATTATCCTGTTCTTTTGTTCGTTTGAATTTTTGAGGTGTAGTTACGTTAATGCAAACTCCAGATTTTCTGGAGAAAAATAAAAACTTCATACTTCAATTGAGAAGAGTAGAACCAAAATCGAAATGCATTTCTGGCCTGAATGACTATATTATAACAATATTATTCATGTGACAAGTGCATAAATAGCATTTCGTTGAATGATTGAAATATTTCACTGAATAAATTCGTCCAGTTTTATTGAATCTTTTTAGCTGCGATAAAACTAATTAAACTAAAATAACTATTAATAAATATTCTACGGCAGTTAAGATATTCTATAAAAATTCCCAGTTGAAATATTTTATAAAAATTCTCATCTCAGATATTTTAGAGAGATTCTCAGGCAATCTTGTTGGTTACAGCCGAAATTCGTAGTCTAAGGGTAGAAATGTCAGTTTGTCTTCGCCGAGCCTAATTCGAAGTGAGTCTAAAAAATTCCCGTTGACGAGCCAGGCAAAGCGGGACTGGGGATGTGATTAATCTGCTTGATCGGTCGGTCTTATTGAAATCAATTTCGTTGGGGTTCCGAGAGAGAAAAGAATCAGAGAAAGTCGGTCTCGTCGAGTGCATCCCTCCAGGCCGACTTCGCGTTGAATAATAAGTGATCGAATCCTTTTAGTCTAATTGCGAGGGTAGCTCGGAGCAACAAACGCCTGACCGCGGGTTCGTTACGTGGAAATCACGATTTAAAGGATACAGCCGACCGGTTAACGTGTTTCGTTGATTGTAAAATTTGTTTTCTCGTTTGCTCTTACCTGCTCGAAACCCCGGAGGATCGTTTTAATGCGTTGGATATTAAAAGGTTGAATTTGTTGAAAGTTTACCGATTATTCGTTACTTCTGGATTGTGTATTAATCATTTTGTTGTCTGTTCCGTGAAAAATTAAGGATTATGCTTTTTTAAATGGCTGAAAGGGATTTTGGGAATTTTTTCTCGGAAACTGACTATTAAAAAATTGTTGTTAGCAAATTTATGTCACATCGTTTTGAAGATTAGGTGCATTTACTGCCATAAAAGATGTGCAATATTGGTGATTTGTATATACCTTTGTTCGCCTATGGGCTATTTTTATAGCGTTAATATAAAATTATATTATTTTTAAGTTATTAGTACACAAGAATGAGAAAATCTGTTTACGCAATGGCAACGAAGTCGTACATGTGTTCTTTCACGCGATTTTTTTTAAAGGCGTCAAAAAATCGAAGTTTCCGGGAAACTTTTCGAGAGTTCTCCACTTCATTCTCCCAGTACCTCGTTTCCGCTCTTCTGAAATACAAATTCATTCAGCCAATCAACTGTAACTCCACTCAACTTTGCTTCGTAGTTTCCTTATTACTTCTCCCAATTAAAATAGATTATCTTGACTAGAGGTCCAAAAAATTAGTTACAGAACCCAGCGAACGCTTCTATTCTATTAAGACAATCATTTACAACAGGACCACGAATGTTTAAAACGCGAAATAAACAGAATTTAAACTTTATTTATGTTACAATTGTCACATTTTATTTTTTTATTCTTTATGAGCGAAGCGAATGGCATCAATTATTCAATTAAATGAATAAACGAGTATCAGCATCGAATATTCACGTTATATTGAGAGTATGCGAACAAATGTGTGAACCACTGCATGAATAGCACGATATTCGCCATAAAAACGCGGCGCATTCGATGAAAAAATTCAACCGAACAAAAACACAGATACGCTGACCTGTAATATTATAATGCCAGCTCCAAGCATCGTCGTATGCACAAATACAAAAATGTTCCGTGGTCCAAAGCTTAGACATTGTTTACACTCTCGAGCTTTGCAGCCCCTCGTGGGGTATACCCCGCGGTAGTGGGGATAATTCCGCGACGTTTATCATCCAGGCCTTGGCGACATATATAGAAAAGTCACTGTATTATCGATCAGGCTGTTCCCGTCGGGGTTTAGCGCGAACGAGCACAGCTCCGCGAAAGTGTCCGAAGGATTCTCGCGGATACGCGGCAGAGGCGGAACGCAAATAAGTTTAGTCCGCCCGGGGGAGAAAAAAAAGTACAGCTCGAAGGAATTACACGGCGAAGTTGCGCGCTCAAGTCGCACTCGAGGAATCCGGCGAGTTGGTTCGCGACTAACCCGGCCCGGTTTTCTGCTCTGGCACAGTTCTCGCGGCACTTTCACGCCATTATCGTTTTTCTTTCGGATTCGATCTGCCGCCGCGCCGGGGCGAAAGCAGGGGCGACGATATCCGTCGGAATAAGGTATTTTTAAAGGGAAGATTATTATCCGGACTCTCATTACGCGCCCGCCCCTACGATAAAGATTACGGAAGTATCCGGCGCGATAAAATAGCACAATTTGCTGGCCCCGGTGAACCCCGCAGCTGCATCATTGTTGCTCCGAACGAGGAAAAGAACATCGGAGAAAGGAAGAAGAACACAGAGAGACAGAGAGAAAGAGAGAAAGACAGGGGGGGAGTAAAGAACACAGTAAAATCCTGGAAGCCTGTGGGAGGATGAGAAGGGGGAGGACGGAAACGGAGAAGGTAGTAGATGGCCAGCTTGATTATCCGGACTCAACCAATCTTCATCATGCAGCTGTTTTTCCCATTCTACGACTACTCGGGTGGCGTTATCTCGCTCCTTCGACCTGGAAGAAAATTCCCGGGGCAAACCACGCCACGCCGCGTCTCCTCCCTCGTCTTCTCCTCTCCCTGCCTGCTGTTCTCTTCCTTGGAAATTAACTGACCTTAACAATCGCCGTTCATAAACACTCGGATGAGAGCCCGGTCTGCCAGCAAACGGTACCTACCCGCGCGCTGCTGCCACGGCAGCACAGCCCGGGCGGTTTGGCTCGAGTAGAGAAAAATCGAGACGGCAGCCCGGGACACACAGGACTATCCACTTCCACCGGAGCTATTTTATCTTAACTGTCGCAGGTTCGCCCGACTCAGCCCGACCTGACTCCCGGCCTTAGCTGCCCTAGCCATCCGGGGGAGGATAAGAAGGTAGTTAGTATGAGGAGACATTAGTGGCAGCAACTGGGGCGGCTAAGCTTCGCAGCGCTTCCATGCGACCCTCTGCTTCCTTTCCTCTCGCACCACCCTGGCCACCCGCGTCACCCTAACACCACCTTTCCGTTCGCTACCTTCACCTTTTAGCTCTTTCTCGCGTTAAGCTGCCTGCCCCCCACCGTTGCGAACGTGCTCGCTGGACAGAACTGTTGTCGTTCTACCCCCCAAATGGTGGTGATTAATCAACGTGCGATTCGTCGATGGCAGAAAAAGATACAAAATACAGATGGCAATCTTGTAAATTGAGAACACAAAAAATCCATTTTTACCGTAACACAATCGAAAAACTTCATGTAATACAGTGAACTCTCGATATATGTCAACGACATGGGTCTTGCCAGCGAGATATATCGCTTAGGAGACATACCCCGAGCCATATAATCTTTACACTCCTCTGCGTCAGAGGCCTCTCGAGCTTCAAGTAGTAGTAGAAATCACTGTACCTCTAATTTCCACAAAACGTTGAGACTTCACACTAATATCACTACTGTAAGGATATGCCGAAATGAACTTAACAAGGTTTTGTGTAAAGTATGTTTATTTCGTAAGTATCTTAAACCGTTCGCGCTATTCGTACAACAACCTCTAACCTTCTTACTTCTGCTCGTTATATCTATTTTCTCTGATGTGGGCGGTCGCTTTTAGTGACCAATCACAATTTGGCTTTGGGCCTCATGTACGCCCTCGAAGAGGCGGCAAGGTAAGGGTAACTCGCAACTTTTATTGCACCCTCTTCGTCGCCTACGTAGGACCCTTAACGGTCCGCGTTTGGTTTGCAGATGTCTTACGGTACGTCACGGCTATTGAGACCTTTAGCTAAAATACGACATCTCTAATAAATTATCACAAAACGGAAAGTTCCGCTAAATCTCAAAAATAGCCTAAAGTCACGTCCGCACCGTAATCATAAACTGCGCCCGTGGCTGGTCCGCGATACTCAGCTGCGGGCCTCATGGGCCGCAATCCCTCGAATCCCTTACACTACCCTGTCCCAAGGTTAAAAAAAAAACAAAACGTAACATTGTACACACAACACGATCCAACATGTCCTACAGATATTCAGAAAAATATTTAACAAGGAAAAAATGCTTCCACTAGACGCACAGGATAATCTCACCCTAAACACATGAATCATCCAAGCCCTCAGGCCGAGTCTGCGAAGTCAACTCCAGCGCTCGAAGTCCTCGGAAGACAATCGTCCCTTCGAAGACATTCGTTGCTGTTTCGGTCCTATCTCTCCCTCTCTCGACAAGCCTTCTTTCTCACATGTCGCCCGAATGACGTCACGATTCAACTGGAAGTGGCCCTACGACTAGCAGCACACCCGTTTGCCAGCGAGGACACGTTTGCCCCGTGCGGGGGAGGTCACGTTCGACAGGATGTAAACCTGGGCAGAATTCTATGATCTAATACGTGGCAGCAGGTACGCTGTTGCCGTTGCGCTATCGATTCCCAGGGTGAGTGCCTGGTTCCATCGGTAGGGTGGCGAAGGTAGATGCTACGACAGTGCCGAGGGAGCAGGTGTAGCTCGTCAAGAGGACTCACGGTGTTCCCAGAAATTGGAACTTGCTGGACAGCGATCTGCACCTTCGTGTTTTCCGACGAGAGATTTCGATCTTTCAATCTTTCCATCCCTCCTCCCAAAAACAGTGTCCAACTTCTTTTGCCCCATAAAGATCTGTAGCTCCACTGTGAAAGAAAGTTGCAAGCAAAACTCATGCACAAAGCAACTTATAATTACATCCCGGATACTCGTGCCAAATTCCTACCGTTCTTAACAACCGAAAAATCTATAAAATAAAATTCTTCACCGTCCCAATAAAGACGCAATTACTCAACGAACGGAAACTCGAAAAACATTGAACACCACTCTAGCCTAATAAGATAGTCGTAAACAGTAGCAGCGAGGTGTTTCGACTTGTCTGCCCTGCTCCGTAGAGCACACCTCGTAATTCCGCGGTCACGTTTGACAAGCGTACGTTGTCTTGATACGTTTCTCGGCGCGTCTCGTAGCCGTCTCCCATCGACGCGGCAGAAGCGGTTAGAGAAAATATTTTTATGCCTGACGCGACACGGCCAGGGGAACACGCCGGGGAGCCGGGGACACGCGGCTGGGAATACTGTCACGTTCTTGTATCGCGTTAGAATTTGATGAAACGTTCGGAAGGCGCACGTTCCCCGGGTAGCTGGGACGTATTTTGACGGGCTTCCTCTTCAACCGACGCCGCGGGACAACCCGGAATATCGTGCGTCGCGAACACGAACGCGAAATGCGAATGCGAAACGCGAAACGCAGCCACGGTTCATCGACCGATCCGCCTCGTTCTCTCTCTCTCTCTCTCTCTCTCTCTCTCTCTCGCTCTCTCCCTCCCGCCTACCTAAACAAACGCGGCGAATATTAAACGCGACTCTCCTCTCGGAGCCACTCGACCTATCGATGGCTTTCTGATAAATGTTATTTCTGAAGCGATTGATATTCGACGCGCCACAGTTTCGCCGCGAGTGACGCCCGACTACGCGCCAGCCGGCGAGCGGAGTAAGACGGTGTCGTGTCAAACAGCAGTAGCGAGAGCTATACGCGCGGCGAAGGTTGAATACGATTCGACCGCGATCGAAAGTTGCGTTTAGTGTTTCCTATTATTATGCCTCCTCCCTCTCCCTCTCCCTCGTTTATTGTTGCCGTTGAGCGCCGGACATTGTATGCAGATTGTTATATAAATTGAACAATGCCGGGAGACGTCACCTTCGGCCTCATTGTGCCGCGCGACGGAGATGCTTAATAAAAGTGTAATATGAATATGCAGGCTTGAGGGGATTCATTGATCGTGCATGATTCCACTCGTGGGATCGCAAGTCGTTTTACTTGTCCGGCGGTAGATCACGGTTGTTCCACTTCGTTCGGCTGTAGATCATTCGCACTCTACTTTTGTGACCATGCATCACGCCTGTTCTACCTATTTTGGAAATGGGTAACTGCCGTTCCACTTATCGCGTTATACATGGAGGACAGGTGGGAGAAAATTTAAGGGGTGGTTCTAACTGACAATATAAGACGAAAATGAAGAGTAGAAAAATTGCGATTTTGGCTTCATTTTTTAGTTATTAAACCGGTCTTGGAGAACCGCCCCTCAAATTTTCTCTCACCTGTAGTCGAACACCCTGTAGATTACTTGTCACCTTATTTGGATGGTCGTGGCTTTCTCTCCATTTAACTGAGCACGTGACGTTCTTATTGTGTTCGTTTAAATTTAGATCGTTGTTGTTCTATCTGTTAATAGCATTGCTATTCCTCTTGTCTAATTTTAGATCCGAATACAGATTTTCTACGTTGATGAACATAGACGGTGTATATTTAACGTGTCTGGCTACGAGATCACCGCTTTTACTTCATTTGCTAGGCCATCGACTACTTGTCCACTTGCCTCAGCACAGACTTGCCCGATTTCATTTGTCTAGACGCTGGTTAAGCTTGATCCAGTCATCAAATCGCCAGGAATATTCGGTGGTATGCTCATTGATTGCCCAGTTTTACCTGCCCAACCTGTCTGTTCACAAATCTTTTTTATTCTACCGTCTTGGACACTGGTCAGCGTCACTTTACTTGCTTCGCCCTAGATTAACCTTTTTACTTCATTTTCTAGATCATATAGTACTTGTCTGATTCTAGGGAAGGTATGTAATGCTTACTCGATATATGTCCAAAAGACGGGCCTAGCCACGAACATATATCGGCCTGGAGATACTACTCTTTGATCCACGCGACCTTACGCCCCCCTCTCGAGCTTCTTGGCCCCTCACGAGGTATACCGCGCGGCAATGGGGATAGTTCTGGGACTTTTACCGGCTAGGAATTTGGGACATATTTAGAGTAAACACTGTATTCCACTAGTCCGACTTTAGGCCATCACTTCTCAGCCATTTATCGGACCATAAAATTTCCTTAGTTCGCTTGCATGACCATGTGCTAATTTTAATCCACTTACCAAACACAATATCATTTCTAATCCACTTGTCTGACCATAAATTCCTATTCTAACTGCGTGGTCAGAATCACACCTATTTTAGATATCTAACCGTAGCCCTTGCATAATCCACCTCTATGGCAATAAATCGATTCTAATCCTCGTGGCAGACCATATTTCAGTTACGTTCAACGTGTTCTGTCCGTCAGCTGTCACTATTCTACTTTTATGGTCATAATACATCCATAATTTACTTACCAGAATATGTATCAGTTATATTATACAACTTGTGTGTATTATTATACACCTGTCTGGCTAAAGGTCGAACTAGACCACAGACCATTTTTATTAAATCTGTCTGTACGTTGACTATTCTTATACTACTTGTCTGACCAAAAATCACAGTTTTTAATCCACTTGTCCGGCTAAACTTTAAACTACTTACTGGACCATAAGCTATTTCTATTAAATCTGCCAGTACATTGACTGTCTCTAATTCTACTTGTCTGGCCACAAATCACCATTTCTACTGCATTTATGTGAACATAGACCACGATTGTTCCACTTGTCTGACCATAGGCAATTGTAGTTACGTGTACAACCATCATATTCATTTCTAGAATACGAATGTTCATGGGTGTATAACAATTCAAATATTGTCAAAGCTTTCATACATTGAATATTTCACGGAGTTCCCACCAATATTCTATCAAATGGAAACATTCGTTGAAATACCGTGATTAATCAAATTTCGCTTTCCGCTGATTTAATCTTACAAATCTGCACTCTGTTCATTACGCCGTTTCGCGAATAGATTATACAATTTTCATTCGTGATTATCAAATATCCGAGTGCATGGTACGAATTCTCAAACGCTTTAGACTATTTTAGTTATTCAAGGATCGTACATACCGGGTTATTATTCACGGTTCAAATGTCTTTTTACAAGTTGTGATATGCACCTCAAAATAAAGATTCATCCATTTTCCGTCTTTGTGAGACGCGTCTCATTAAAATGTATTACAAATGAAACACGATGTCTTAGTTGAACGAGTAGACCAAGAATGAATGAAATATTATCCCGGAACCCTTGATGCAACTTTTTCTGAAGTGCATGCGAGTGATAAACACGAAACAGTTGGAAGAACGTCTCCCCCGTTTCGCATGCTCCGCGAGAACGCAGAGAACTATCAAGAAAAATATAAAAACAAGTAACGAGACGGTCCGGGCGTAGCACACCTAACACTTAGCCCCGCATCAAGCCCGGCAACTTTACAGCATGTAACATTTTTGTTGCAGGTGAGTCCAGGATTCGCCACGGGACCGAGCGTCGCGAGTGCCAAGGTTAGCGTCAATAAAACGTTGATTAGCAGTAACCTAGCGGATTGAACCATTCCTAGGTAAACATCCGTGCACGAGGCCCGCGGGAAACCCGGGACCGACCATAATTCCTTGGTATCGCGTCTCGACTTGTAAAAAAAGAAAAAAATCCGACTGGCATTCGCGGATCGCGGACGCCGTAATTACCGGCCGTTTAATCCCGAAATCGTTATCGCAATCGTCGCGAGTTCCCGGCGCTCGGCGTGCCCGCGGTCCCCATAACTTTTTACGGGGGCCCGGTTAAGCAATCGGACAGCCGTTATGTTTACCGGAATAACACCTCTAGAAAATTACGATCCGTTGATAGAATCAACGATCGTTTCGCCGCGTTTTCCCTCGCTGAGCCCCTTCCAGGAATAGAACGCAACCACGCTTTCCTCCGATCTGTTGTTCCGATAGCAGGAATGCGTTAACCATCCGCGAACACGCTATCCCAAGGCTCGTTTTATTTTCGAAACGGCCAGCCGTGTATTTTTGAACCCCACGCGATCCTGTTCATGGACCAAAACAATTAGCGAGGGGTTGCAAACGGCTCGGGCATGCACCTGGAATTGAACAGGACGCGTCATCTAACGTGAACACTGTTATTATTGTCCTTGTTAGTAGACCAATTCAAATTCTGCACCGGGTGCATCATTCGACCCGACCACTTTAATTATTCTCTGTGATTAGTGAACCGATCCGTATTTTATACAGAGTGGACCGTCTAATCCCGTCGTCTGAATTAATTTCGTCGAGCAATCCAAATTTTCTCTGAATTCCGAAAAAATTCCAGAATCCTCGGAGAGATATATTTTCCAAAGTTCGACGCGCCGTAAAATGCAAACAACTGAAACTGGCGAAAATAGATCATTTTTCCGAAGCGAAAAGCCCCTTAAACGGCAGGCGGCTGATAAGGAGATTAGATAGAAATGATTTACAGCGACGAGGCGATAGGGCCCCGGGTTTCGATCGTTCCATTTCGCGAAATCCTCGACGTAACGGAACCGAACGACCACAGTTATGCCGCGCCGGTGATTGATCTCCGCGTGTGCTCGCCAGCCCGACGCACAGGTATCTATGGTAATTAATCGAAGGAGAAAACGCGTTTCCGTATTACCGCAGGGATTGGCCCACTCCGAGTGCCACGCGTTAATCTCCCGTGAAATTAAATTCCTAATTAATTTCGGATTGATTGTAATATTACCGGTGACGCGCGTTCCACAGCTTCCGCCTCGGCCACCGGGCGAACTCTCGTTTTTCAAACCTTTTTCTTGGAATATTTTTTTCCTGCAACTTTGTTCAACTTTCGTTCACCTTCGCTTTTCACTTTCGCCTTCTGCTTTTCGATGGAGTTTAGTCCTGTTAATGTGATCCTGAATGACTGTGTTTTATTCGAAAGTAGAATGTTACTTAAGCGATGATTGCTGAAGAAATTTGTTGCATCATGAGTGCGAGCTATTGCTCGGCGATTGAAATTGAAAAAGGTAATTTGATGCTTAAATTTCTCCTCGTGAAAGACGAATTACCCGAGTATATTAGGGTTAATAAACGTGGAAGGTTTAAATGGAAGCTGGACAAGTCTCGGTCCAACCATGTTCGAGCCAGGACGAAGCAAGTTCGTAGGGAGTAGAATTGTGGTATTGGAGTAGAATAAGGCCTGCATGTAGCCAGACAAGTTGGGTGAAGTTTCATGTTGGATTTGAGATGAGTAGTTGAGCTGCGTATAAAGCCTCATTGCTGGTATATGTAACGTCTGTTCTAATGTAAGTAGTTTCAGTCAGCTCTCAGTCAGACATACATAACGTCTCCCTTGGCTGCGTGCACTGGTACAACATGACGCATTCGATTTTGGATATAGAGTGCTAATATACTTCTCGTTGACTGGTAAATGCATATCCTATTAGGAAGTTGTATTACATTTTACTAATCTGAACTTGGCAATCAGAAATAATTGGCTTTTCCTGTAATCACTAGCCTAACATTCGATCTTTGTTTCATATTTGCACTGCCACGTTGTTGTCTCATAAAAATTTTTGCACACTGTTTTACAAATCTGAAAGATTTTATTTAAATAGAAAAAATAGTTGTTCTGTGTTCATATTTCATTGTTATTATTTTCAATAAAATTGTGTGCATTGACTGTTCTACAGACCCGAGAAGGTTCTCTCAAATTGGAGCCAGACCGTCTGCAACCTTTGCTAGAAATCGATAGATACGAAGTAGCAAATTGGTTGGAAAATAGAATGTGAGATTAAAGTAGAATAGGGTCGGCATGTAGACAGACAAGTAGTCATGCGAGAGTAAGGCAATTACGGACTGTGCGTCTGAATTCAAATTGAAAATTCTTTGCTGCAACGGTAAGAAATAAAAGTTAAATTGATATTTATTTACGATCTGAAAAATTCTACCAATTCGAGAGTAATATAAAATAATTTCCAAAATCTTTATAATATCATTCTGAACGCAAGCTTATATTAGAACGTAAGCCTCAAGAAATATGGTTACATTTTTCTTAACATTTTCAGGCAAAGGTCCACAAGTTGAAAATTACAAAATAAAAATGTTTAATGGTAATTCTAGCTCAATTAGTATAATTCTAGCAATTAATAGTTCAAACCTTCTCGATTAAAATAAAGGAAACTAAATCGATTCGATAAACAGTATTCAACATAAAAATTCGCAACTTCCCGAAGCAATTAAAAAATGTGGTTTCTTTGAAAAGGGGACAAAGATTTGGAATTCCGATGTTCGTGTTATTTAACTCGGCCGATCCGGCACGCGTAATTAAACACTGGGGTTTCGCGAGACTGCGCTATGCATCGAATTGCATAGCTGGCAAACGTTGCGCGCCTAGAACTCGATACGAACGCCACTCGCGATGTTATAGTATCCGTAATGAACGAGACATTCAAGCAACAATTAATCTAGTTAGATTTAAAGGTCTCGCGAGTACACGCGCGTCGAGTACGGAAACAATTCCCGTGCATCGGTTTTCCGTGGCAATTGCGACCAAACTATTCTGGCCGACGGTTTCGTTATTTCGCCACGATGACCGTTGCGAATTCCGGGTCACCGGGCTCTTTCCAGATTCTTGCAGGTGTTTTTCATTCAGCCATTTACCATCTTGTGCCATTTTCAAGTTACAGATTTCCTATTCCAACTTTCGAAATCTGGTTTCACGAATTTCACCCCCATGTTGAGAACTGAGTATCCGGATGCTCACTTCCTACAATCAACAATTTCGCTATTCTGCTTGACCGAAAAATTAAAAAAAATGCTCTCTCTGAATACCACTTTTTGGACACCTCGAATTTATAATTTTCGGATAATAATTTAGGCAATAAATTGTAAACAGTTAAGCTTGAAAATTACTTACCAATTTGGTTTCCAATTTAAGGACTCGTTGTAAATGAATTGTGTGAGTAACCCCTACATTTTCGAAATGTCTTCGTTGCTTTTAATGATATGAGAAAATGTGTAAGGAATAATCCTGAAAAAGTTTGTTTGGAAACAGTTGTTAATGTTTTTTTCGATAATATCGCGAGAAGAATGTTACAGTAAAGGAAAGTTGGATATAGGACAGTGATTAAAAAGCCAATCGATAGGTTTTCCGGTAGGCAATGTGTGAAACAACGAACAATGCCGTGACCATAGTGGACAGTCGTTCGAACGAAGGATGAAAAAGCTCGTCGTCGCGGATCGGGAATATCGGGAAACTTCGGTATCTGGAACGTTAGAAATCTACTTTTTGCTCGGGCCGGCTGGCTGTAGTTTTACAACGGCAGGCCGCATTATTCACCGGCGACGTCGGAAACCGAAGTCAGCTTAAAGTAGCAATAAATATTCTAACGACCGGGCTTGTTCAACAACTGAAAGACCGTAAGCTGTGTTACTTTGCCGCGGTCTAAAAGTGCCCGGGAAGAACCGCGCCGGAGTTCCTTGACAACCTGTCATTGTTCCCGGTCCCGGTAATTAATTGTGCAGCCGCGTTCTAAAGAGGCTTGGCGCAATGGATTGATGCACAGTGTCTCTCGGAATTCTGTTAGCTTTACCTGATAAGTAATTTCGCTTTGAACGATATTGTTTCGGTAATTAATGTTCCGTCAAACGTTTATTTGCGACCAGCTTCCTCGGGTTACCCTCGGCAAAATATCCTCTTCCGTGTCTTCAAGCTTAAAGCATCATTTTACTCCGCTACGTTGGCCCGTAGAGATACTTTGCATATTAAATTAACGATTTTCGAAACACTCCGATATTTAAACGGTTGGAATTTTGCAAAAATGTATCGCGCATTAATCAATCTAGATTTATTTGAAAGATTGAACACTGTACCGGCAAAGCCCATTGTTTTAAGATATGATTTCCAAAATTTTTCAAGCATCGAACCATTTATTATTAATAGCATTACATAAAATTAATTGTAATCAGTTAAAACTAATAGAGCACAGCATTTTTACTTTCCTCGCATTCGTGAAAAGTCACACAATTAAAAGGATAACAGCTTCGGCCTATATATCGGGCTAAAAATTGACAATTTTGCGAAACTCATTGTCCAAAGACTCGCAAGAATCAGTGCATCGTGTTGTTTATAATCCTCCATACACCAATTTGCAGTAACTCTGCGAGAACTCCGACAATTCCCGTAACACAAAAGAACAACAAATACTCGAATCTCGGCGAGGTTCGAGTTCGCGCGAAGCAGCAGCCCCGGTAACAAGGGGACTCGAAATTTCCAAGGAACACACGTTGTTTGCCCTGGTATCGCATCGATTTCTATAAACTCGCGTGTTCACGAGGATCCCGGGAGCGAGTCGGTAAAGAGCATCGATTCGAAAACACTTGAAATTCGTTCGAAAACGAGGATGTCCCCCACGGAAGACCGGGTCTCGAGATAAACGAAAGGATAAAGCCAACACCGTCGCGAGCGTCGAGCCTAGCGAAGAACGTGTACAGTTTTCTCGGGCAATACGCGAGGCTCACCCTCCGTTTCTACGTTCTGTCTACATGTCACTCAGTTACTCTCGGGCTCGCTTATTCCCCCGGGGGCGCAGGAGTGTCACATTTTTATCCGGACCCGGCCCTCCGGCAAACGCCAGACTCGTTCCTTCATTTCCCTCTATTTACTTCGGCTAAACACGAGAAAGCACCGACCGGTCGGCCCTAAGGAACGCATCAAACTTACAGCAATTAAGTCCGATGGAAAACAAGCTCCGCGCGACACGCCCTTCGAGCATTTCCGACACCGTTTGCGCCTCCACGGTGAAAATTGCAATGGGAGTTCATGTCATCTTCACGGTGACCATGCGTCCTCCATTTAACGCTTTATATCCACCGGGAGACTACTTCTTTTATTTCAAACATTTCAAGTGTTATGCTTACATCTGCTTTCCATCGTGTCTTGCTATACTACACATTACTTATCTTAACTGCATTATGACTTATATGTAGTGTGTGATATTATACAGATTTTTAGATGGGAATTTGACTATCTTGAATTGGTTAAACCAGAGATTTTTAATTATTTTTTTATGTAATCCTGCAGATTTGGCGAGAAAATTCTGAGAATCCAAGTTTTAATCGATAACGTAGTCGATAACGTAGATTTGCAAGCGCAGTAGGGCCTTACGAACCTAACCCAAACCGACCTCCTCGCTGATTGGACGACAGGAACCGGTAGGACAAATAAAAATGAAGGGGGTTTGTATGGCTGGCAAGGCATAGTGAGCTAAATAGCCCTGTCGTTTCGTAATGGCTTCTAAGACGTTACAAAGATCCTACTTGACTCCCTGTTGTCCGCCTTGTTGTAAGGATGTTTGCTGTTGGGCATCTTCGGGCTAAAAGGATATTGGAGGAGAACCCATTAGCGGGGCCGCGGCTGACCCGCCATTGGCGGCGGTAATTCGTTATGGAGTAGAGAAACTCGATTATGCATTTTATTTGGAGCGTGTATTACTCGACAAACCCGGCGAACGCAATTCCGCTGTAGAGGTGATTATGCGTTAAAAAATAGTGAATTCTGTCCCTCCCCCCCCCTGTCCCGCTTTCCGCGGCAGAGAAACGTTTTTTCCTTGAAACGCTATTCTCCCTTCGTTTCAGTTTTCCTTTCCCGGAAGCTCTGGATGAATGCTTCGCTCGCCTATTGTTTTCGTGCGGCTCTTTCGTTAATTTTTCGACTCCGAACCTGCCGCGTTACCTGTGCCTACCTGGTTCAAGTAGCGGTTACGCTGCTGGGAAATGTTCTTGTATGGGTGCGCGATTTTCCTTGCGGACTGTGCGAAACTTAATAAACATATGTACGCCTGGAAATATTATAATTGACCGCATTAAGTTATATGCTGTGGGGAACAAAGCATCGTTGAAACCGACAACCTATTAAAATGATTGTGGAGTGAATTTAATGTCTACTTCACTCCTGTTGATAGCAAATACATAAAAAAATCAAATTATTATTTACAAATTAATAAAATGACCGAACTAAGAATTTAATTACATAATAAAAGTAGAAAGAAAATTGACAGAATTTAAGAATGTCATTACATTAAGTTCAGTTATTAAAATTATTAAAAAGAGATCGACGTTTCTTTTTGGTTTCTATTTCCTTATTATCATATAGAACAATTTTGAAAATTGCAAAAAGACTAGAAATTCTTCATACATATCATACACTTGAGGGACTGCGAATTTTATGTTATTCTACAATAGATCTGAGTAAACTCAGATCAGTCAAAATATTTAAAGAATTTGTAAAGGCTGTTATATTATATCCAGCTTATTGAAACTATTACGAAAAGAATTCAATGTCTATGTGGCTCCCTTTATTTTGGGATTAATTTACATATATTTTTATTTTGCATAAAAATCCACAATCTAATAATCGATATACCATTAATATTCTGAAACACATTTTTACATTGTTTTGCCTCCTTGTCCAAGCACCGTTCACGTTATAAATGTATGAACATCCGCAGCAGATTTACAACATCAGCACTATTCCATAAATCCAAACACCTGGGCCGTTCTAATAGAATCAAATATCGATCGCGGATCGATGCGCGGTCCCAAATGGTTAAACAAACACGGGAGGAACTATCGTGGGAATATTCGGTGCGCCGTTGCATTGGCGATCAACGGGTTAAATCGTCGATCGCGACCCGTTCCGGATAACATTGTCCAACTGATGGTTAATTTGCAGTTTCGCGACGAATAAACTCGCGAAACAAAAAGCTGAGCGAGAGACCCGGTGTCCAGGAATTTTCGTGGAAACCCGACGGAAGGCCGGGAGAATTACGAGACCTGCTTCTATACTATACTCTGGCGCGCGCGAGCGTGGTATCTATTAACAATGTAAATACATGTGTCCCGCACGTGCGATACAGCGTTAACCGGGGGTCGAGATATGTAATTCCATTGTTCGCAATTGCGCCTTCTGTTAAAACTTGAATGCGAGCCCGCCCCGACACCGTTTATTTATGTCACTGGGACGCGCCGCGTCGGTGTCCACTAGCGAGAAAAAAACCACGGTTTATTTGAAATCATCGTATTAAGCTGTCCCTCTCGTGAGATTAGAATTCCGTCGCAGTCGCCATTAATCCTTCGGAGCGTGTACGTCATTGTAAAATTTCGGGCAATTCCGAAATCCGGGGACCCGCGATGATTCGAGCGGATTTGTCGTTTATCATTTTATAGAATCCTGTCGTTTCGTTCGGCATGTTCCCAAATTTTTTCCTGACATACCGGCAGCGCGATCTTTAACATTTTGATCGCCAAACAAGAAAGCTAAAAAATTCCATGTAATCGAAGTAAGTTATTTAATGAAATAAAAATTGAAAAAAATTAAATATATTATATTGAGTAGTCTTCCAACTTTCTTGAATTTTGCTGATTCTAATCTTTAGTACAATATCACACATTAACGTAAAAATTCATTTTGAAACATGGACAAATAATCCCGTCACCCACATATGGGTGACATGGCAGTTAACGTGTTAATTTACTGGTTGGTATAGTTAGCGTGGACTTTCTGACATCCACCATATTAATTATAACGATTCCGGTGAAGCTGTTTGTCTGTGGCGCATTTTTAACTCGTTACGGACGAAAACTTCTTCCACTGAATTTTTCCTGTTAGTTTCCGTAGCAGACGTTCTACCCCAGAAACCTTATCAATTTTATATGACAGAGCAAGGAACAGTTTCATTAAAGGAGAACTTATTTTATTTTCGTTTGGAAAAATCGATTAGGCAGCAACAGAGCGTGCGAAGAAAAGGAACATAACAAATGCACGCTTTCCGGGTGGCAGCTCTTCTAACCATCCACCCCTTGTGCGGTGTCAACCGGTAATCTTCCGAAACGCACGGTGTATTCAAACATTTCGTTCACGCAGGTGCCTCCGAGTGACACTTTTCACCGACTCATCCTCCGTAATGAAAAAGCGCCGACCCAATCGATACTCTTCGCGAAACAATAGCTCGTTCCTTTCGTTTCGTCATTCAGCCAGACGCCGGCTTTGTCGTTCACGTTAATCCATTCCGAAACGACGCCCACGTTCGACGAACGTATTAAAACGTCCGTCGACTGGATACTCCGTGCAACTGCGGCTCGTGGAGACAGCAAGAAAGAGAAATAGTCGAAAAAAGAGAAGAAGAAACCTGTAGGTAAATAAAAATTACTAGAACTCTGCGTAACTTTTGAACCGGTGAATTCCTCGCCTTAAAACTTCAATTTTTGCTATTCTCTCGTCAAGATCTACAGGACTATATAGTAAAAATTTAAAAATTTCTGGGTTTGTTTTACATTTCAAAATAATTGATTACTTATGGGTCCACCTAATATTTTTTGCTCGGTGGAGGCGAGTCGGAGAAAAGTAGGGAGAGGAAGGGGAGAGGCTAACGGAGAGGCGTGAAAACTAACTTAAGCGGTTTCATGACCGAACGATTCCACGTTCGCTTCAGGTTTCGCAGAAGGAGAATCGCGTGTCAGGGCTGCTCCTCGTGGCCACCCCCGCACGTTTGCACTTTAGCGATCCCCTGTCCAGCCATGCCGGCCACGAAAGCGCCCCCTATCTGCCGCATTACCGCTCATGAAGGCTGTAATTACCGATAATGCCCCGAAGAACCGGATACCGTCGGCCACGAGCGATCCTACCGGTCGACGCTCTCTCTTCCATCTTTCTTTCTCTCTCTCTCTCTCTCTCTCTCTCTCTCTCTCTCCCCCCGTCGATTTTTACGTGCGTGAAATATCAACCGCGCTATCATCGCTGCCAAACACTCGATAATTCCGCTTGGACGAAGGGGAACCAGCCGATTCGTTTGCTAGACGATGCCGGGATTTTTGGCGGAGCCCCTGCAAGATGGATCGAATCGCTCCGGGCAATAATACCTAATCTACAGGGAGAAAAATGTTGTGTGCTGGCTTGCACAAATGATTCCGTGTTTTTCGAGCGACGATCCGGAGAAGATTGTCTTACGGCCATCTGCTTCTAATTCCACGGTTTTGGAATTAATCGACACTTGAATTAGTAACAAATAATGGAAAAGGGCTGAATTGAACTGAATACTATCCATGCTAATAGACAATAATTTTCTTGTAACTTATAGCAAATGCCATTATTTTGAATGTATAACATTTCTGTAATATTTAGTTAAATGATTTTCGATTCAACGCTTTAAGACTCGCACACTCGTAATAAAGTGAAACATTTTCCTTGAATACGTATAATCATGTTCACACAAAAGAATAATCGGCATAACAGGTCTACAACGATCTCTTTGTACGGTTGAAATAAGCTACGACTTCCGTGACAGATTAAATGACAGCCCACAATTGGAATTTCAATTTCTTGTTTGTCAGGCACGCTGCGAAACTACGTGAAAATTCATATTTTTAGAGGGAAATTCAAAGAAGCTGGAACCAAACGAAATGCTATTTTCTCCGTGAATGCTCGCGGTAAATTGAAATGAAATTTATATTTGGTTTCAGTATATTCCCCACTTTTTTGTGTAAACCTATACAAGTTTATAAAGCAATAATAAACAAATTTTGTTTCACGCATCAACCTTCGTACGCATCGGTCAATTCCTCTTCAATTTTATCTATTTTCGAAATCTTCCTGTCTTAAATAATGGTTTATTAATACCGTGGAGCATTGTTAGGATACAGCAGGGGGAATGATAATTGGGAAATTAAAGGGACGTGTAGCCAATAATACAGGCTGAACCATAAATCGTGTTTCATTTTTGAAATTGCATCGTTCATTCTCGAACCTTTATTTCAAAAAGTGTCAATTTATGTTTCAATAATAATTTAAATTCTTTCTTTAGAAATTCTAAAACAAAATTCAATTGTAGACTCATGGAGAAATTTTTAGCTTCTATTCAATTAAAAATCAAATATCTGTATAATGTTCTCTATGGCAAAATGAAAATCTTACGAGAGCAGAAAAATTGAGAATGACAGGCGAATTCTGACATTACAGGATTACATCGAGAACACGATTATTTAGAAAATACCCCCACTGTATAATTAAGTTTAAGGGACCTGATTCGAAACTAAAGATGTCGCTAATGACCCAGAATTCCGCCGGGACGAGTTGGTTTTTTTGCGCGAGGATCACACGACACAGAGATACCCGGCGTATAATCGTTCCGTTCGCGTCTTATTAAGCGCCATTATGCGCGCGTTTTATTATCGGCCCAGTCAGTCGGTCAAAATATACAATTATCGAAATATCGATTATCGCCGATAATTGCAGCCGTGTAACGACGGTCTCGTTAGCGACTGTCGTCCCCATCTTACGTTTCTGCCATTAAAATCTAGACGCCTGAGAGGGGCAAAAAGGTAACGAAGACCGTTGGCCGCCAGACGATTCATGGATAAAAGATCAAATGGCGCGGGGAATATTCATTTTCGAGGCTTCACCGTCGAATAATCGAGCAACAGACGGTTGTTCTCGACTTACCGGACGTTGATGCAACACTTATGGCCAGGGGTATTGTTAAAAGAAACTTTCGTATAATTTCTATATTATACCGATATCCGTGCGGCGTCTCCCGAAAATACATGGTTCATTAATTAAGCTTCTATGCAGGGATGTTTCATCGCAGTGGGAGCGTGTTACGAGAATTTGCTTTTTCCGTTTCGGTGATGGTAACAGGATCGGTCCTTTCGAATTTCAATGGACATTACTTTTTGCGCATTTTGCACAGCTGGTTTCGCAACGGTACGATATAATTGGATTGAAATTCAGAATTAACTCTTGTTCAAATATGTTAACAATAAGAATATTTATAGAAAAAAAATCATTCTACTTCTGAAGATGGAAAAACAATTACTCAATATTATAGAACACCAAATCCAGAATAATGAAACAATGTTCCCAGATTTTTTAAATATTTTCGATATTTTAATTTTGGTCTACTCATTTTTGTCATAAACGCATTAAATCTGCAGTCCTTAAACAACTTCTTTGTAACAGTTTCAAGATTGCACTGTTATCATTTGCTAGTAAAAGCTGTTATTCGTTTTGTTCGTTTCTATTCTCAGATGTTGATTCTTGTATTGCTGTACATATGACTGGCAACAGGTAAATCTCATTCTACTCGTTTAGCTGTAGAAAATGTCGATAATCCATTTATTCGATAGTATATCAACCAGAATTTACTTGTCTGACTTATCTACTTGTCTTGTGTATCTACATTCTACTTGCCTGGCCTCCCATATATCGTTCCTATTCTACATATTTGATCATAAATCAGCCCTATGCTACTCGCCCGACTGTTAATCATCAGCATAATCTACTTCTATGCCCGTAGACCAGCCCTACTCCACTTGACTGACCCTAAATCATGACCACAATCCACTTGTTTGATCGTACATCATTCCTAATCTACTTGCTCGATAATTGATCATCTCGTTCCACTTTTCTGACCACGGATCGACTCTATTCTACTTGTTCGATCATTAGCCAAACCTAATCCTCTTGTCTGACTCTAAATCATTTCCGCAATCCATTTGTCTGATCGTAGATCATCCCTGATCTACTTGCCTGACTCTAAATCAACCCGCATCTATTGGATTCGCAAAAAAAAAATGTTTCCTGCAAACTGTTTGTGATGTAATTATCGCCCACCGTACTCGATAATATTCTATTATTTTTTAATAAATACATTTCTGCAAAATACTTGTGCAAAATGCTTGTATAGAATATTTATTTTAGAGATTCTCATATGAAAAATAAAAATGAGCAAACATTTGGACCTAACCTAACTCTTGTTTAACGTGAAGGTTACTACGTTTTTGAATCTACGATTATTGAGATTCTTCCTTTGGGTATGTTTAAATTATACAAAAATGAATAGATACATTCTTGTTATTTTTATACAGAAATGCAAAATAGTCGCTATTAATGCTCTTTATACGTTAATTGTATTAAATCGCCTCCATTTTGTCGTGTTCAGGCCAAGCTTATCGAATTCGTCCGACCATACGTTGACCTATTCTACTTACTCGATCGCGAAGCTCCCACAGAAAAAACGACGCACACAGGTAACACTAAGCGCCGTAAAATTTCGAATCCAATTTCGAAAAGTAGAACCGAGTTTCCCGAACGTGGCGGTATATAAACGTATTGAATTGTTGCAAACGTTCGCCGGTACGGTTTTGTTTTTAATTCCCCGGTGGGAACGGTGAAAAGGAATTCCACGTTTCGCGAAAGACAACGTTAACCGCGCGCAATCGGCCGATCGAGGTAAATCCACAACGATTCGAAGGTAATCTACGATGGTACCTCCTCAAATGAAACAAGCCAATACGCTGGATTACCTCTAACAAGAGAAAAATACCGGCCATTGCTCGCCACCGGGCGGAACTGCTAATACCGAGCTTTATCAATTCTTCCCGACCAACGCGGAAACAATTCAAGCCGCCGCCGCTCTTTCCTTTAAAACATGAACAGGAGAGAATTCACCGGACTCCGTGACCCGAGCCACCAATGCTCGAAATTATTGATACGATCCGGATAGCCTTTTGTACGAACAAATGCCCTGAATTATTAAAATCTATGAATAATCCTGAACGTGACCCGGTGCCGCTAATGTGCTTTCAGTGGGGACAAAATATGGCTTTCCGTTTTGCATGATTTCCGCGAACGACTGATCGAGAAAGATTCGACGTATCTAGTGGACGAGGGTCAGGGACTAGGGTCAGTATCAGAAAACTAGTGATCTCCTAGGATTGAAACTTGGATTTTCGGCATTTTCTCGCCAAAATCTACGGGATTGGATAAAAAGCAGTGAAAAATATCTGGTTTCCTTAGGTAAAGTTTAACCGAGGACAGCATAGATCTAAAGCAATAGAAAGGTTCAAAGCATTGAAGAGTACCAATATGTCACTCTGGATCCACTAAGCTTGTCAATAGAAGTAGCCACGTGACTTTTCTCAGTATCCTGGTAGAAAATGGACGATTGACGAAGCGGGAGGTAATCGAATCGCGTCGCGGTGCTAATCATAGCGAATACGCGGATTCATCGGCGCGGATTTTCGAGGGTGCAAGAGTATTACGATCGAAGGTCCGCAACAAACATCGTTAAGTGGTCCGGTCTGGTTTCGGAGCTGTTCGGAGCGGTGTCGGAGCGTGAAGACGCGGCGGATGGAGCGGTGTAACGCCGTTGAAACCACGGACGATGGTCGGAATAAATATCGCGACGGTTTCCACGGGGATCCAGGGCCTTGGGAATGGATGAAGCGTGGTTAGCACATGGCCGACATGGAACGGTTCGGCCGCCTATAAGCGTTCCTGCCGGAGCGTCTAGGATACTGGTCGTGAACACGCATACATCAGTAATAATGTGAAGCAACTGTAAGCCCCTTAGGTAGACCGTGCGGCCCGGTATAACTGGGGATTAAGCCATCACAGAACGCTTACCATAAATTGATATTAAAGTTCCATTATAATGCGACGCGGTATCGAAGCTAAACGTCACGCCCGCGTACACGCGAAGCGGAAACCCGCCCGCCGCCGAATTTACAAGGACGATTTGCCCGTCGCAGGAAACGAACGTTCCATGTGTCGCCTAACAACTCACTCGCTGATCCTCCCCCGAGTTATAGTAATTAATTAGCAACCACTTTTACCGATTATGCACCGACCCGCGGCACAGACTACTTCCTTGCAAGCATGATTAACCCTGTCGTCTGTTGAGCAGCTGCGATGCATGTGTCACGAGAGACCGAAAGAGAAATTGGCTCTCGACTTCGCGCGACTCATGAACGATGCATTTTTGATGGCACCGGGTTTATGGCGCGGTCGACCCTGCTCATGCTCATGATAGTTTTCGCTGGTGTTAGCGGAACATGACGGCGATGGACCGACTTCGGACTGACTCCACGATAGTTAATCTGTATCCCAAATTTCAGGTTATCTCGTATTGGAAATGATTTGGAGGTGACGAACACTCTTAAAACAAATATCTAGATCCTTGATCACTTGTCGCAATTTCCGCCAGAGTAGAATGTCATGTTCAGCACGTCGAAACGAATAGGGTCATTTATAATATATACCATAAGATTGGGGACTGGGGGCAATTGGAAAATTTAGCTCTATATTATTTTTAGAACCTGTTATTCGAGGATTGACTGGAGACATTAAAGAACCATATGCCCCACATTATTCACTATTAGACGTAGTATGCGAAATAAAAAATTTGTATATTAATTTCAAGAAACAGGGACCACAGGAAGTTTCTAAATAAGCTGAAATTCATCTATATCCTGAACGCTAAACCTACCAAGGATTAACAGTATCTGGTAAATATTGCCTTATAAAATTGGCAACCCTAAATTTATTGAGATTATCAGTAATTTTCAATATAATAAATGCTTGGTCAAGGAAATTTATTCTACTATTTTCCCTAAATGAATTTTTATAGTTTCAAGAATTGTAAAATATAAAAGCGGCCATTTTGATCGTGGTAAGTTCAGTGTTAAATTGTTCTAACGTCTTGATACATTTCTAAACTGCAATAAAATCTGCAGATTATTTATTATTCTTTATATTGTAGGTATCTCTCTTCGCTCGAACCACCGCGAAGCACCGCGATCCGCAGACCCATAAATAAAAGTTGAATCCTTACGAGTAGCGTAAAAAAATGACGTAACTCCCGTGTCGCGAAGACAAAAGCTTGTTATAAAGCAAGAAAAATCGAAGAAAGACGAGAGACCGGTTGCCCGGGCAACAGGGCAAATCCCGGCATCCTTAAATCAGCCGTTTGTTCCCCGCGACTCAACATTCACAGCTCGTTATCTCGTTCTTCCCTGGGTGATACGGTCCGACAACGGAATCCGGCAATTGATCGGGGCGACCTTTAGCGTCTTGCCATAACGGCGTCGCAGCGGTAAGAAAAAAGGGAGAGAGAGAGAGAGAGAGAGAGTGAGAGAGAGAACGCGACTCCAATTATTACCTAACAACGCGACGACAACGGGTGTACAGATGTAAAGAATATTCCCGATAATAATGGTCTGGCGGAGCGGGCGCATCTTTAACGGGCGACGCGCGGCGTTTCCGCTTCTTTTGTGCTCTCGGTGCGACAAAGCGTTAACATCCGGGGGCAGATACGGCGGGGAACACGCCGTGGAGAATGGTTAAACTTGATACGGTTCGTTCCCGGTAATTGGTTCTACCTGGCGCGGATTCACTTTGTCTTCGGCCCGGGAATAAAAACAAATACCCTGTTTATACTCTTACTACGGGCGTGGCTTCGCGCGGGGTGAGGAAGGAGAGAGAGAAAGGGAGAGAGAGAAAGGGAGAGAGAGACAGAGAAAACAGCGCGGAATAGCTCGCCGGAAACTGCAAGGTAAATACTTAAAGAAATGTAATATCCACGAGTAGATATGAGAGAGGTAGCCAACGTTTTACACCCCCTGAGGCCGCCGCTTCGCGAACATACAAGCGACTTTTGCGCGAATATGCGCACTACGAGCCCCCGGCCACTTTGATTACGAGTGATTCGCAGCTGCTGTGGTGTACTTCGTCGCCGCCTATCCTACGATGTTTAGAACGGCCCAATTTATTTGACACTGACAATTAAATCACCGGCTTTAGGCTACGAGATGGTCCTGCGGATGCGAAAATTGTTTTGGAGCCATTTTACTGTTTTGATCGTAGAACAACCCCGAAGTTAAAAGCATTTTGGACGATTGGAGCTGAATTAATTGTTGCACGAGATAGATTTGAATATAGCAATAATATTTGTAAATTTTATCTCTACCCTGCCTGCAGAAGATTGATTCATAATTCAGTTTTTTTTTTTAATTTAAAATAGTTCAAACTGACATCATTAAGCTAAACATATTGCATTGCGAACGACAAGTTAGAACCAGAATTTTGGACTCACTCCCGATACTCATGCGCTTCGATTAGGTTGAATTAAAGATTTTGGACTCACTTTCGATACTCGTGCGCTTCGATTAGGTTGAATCAAAGTGTAACGAACCAACTATTGGCTCAACAAATGAAACGATTCAGCCTACAAATATTATGAACCAATCTTTGATCAGGCAAGTGAAATAAGTAAACGTAAGATCGGACTGGTAAAACGAACCAGCATATAATCGGATAAGTGAAAGAAACTATGCTGCGATCAGACAAGTAAAGTGTACCAACCGGTGGGCAGACAAGTGAAATGAATCAACCTGTGACTATACAAATAAAATCTAAAAATAATTTACATTAGATTAGCTAAATACTTATTATCGGACAACTAAATATGTCAGTAGCATGTTCGTTACAAAAATCATAAAACTTGAAGTATGCAGATGAAAGCGAGAGATGGAATATCAGGAAATACAATCCCAACCCTGAAATAACAGTATAAACAGTGTAAATGGAGTTGCATTCATTCAAAGAAATTCATTAAAAAAGAAACCATAAAAAGCCTCGCAAAACTGAAGCACCGTCTCCCTCGACGATTTTCGCAATTTTTGACCATGCTACGCGAATTTCCGTGTACCTCGAGCACCGTATTATTCAGGAGTTGGCTATGTTAAAGTGGATAATTGAAGCGTAGGCCGTACAACATTTTTAATGAATAAAGTACAATGTCCTTTGGCGGGCGTTGTTTCCTGCATACCGGAACAGGATGCTCTGTATGCATGTAACATGAATAATACGGCGGATGTAACTACGTAAATATTGTTCAACACCGTGAATTCCGCGAGGAAAGGTGTAACACAACGATATAGGGTAGCATGTATGCACGTTATCGCTCCAATTGCTCGTAACGCACTTCAAACAATTACCACGCGCACGTTCTCTCTCTCTCTTTCTTTCTCTCTCTCTCTTACCCTCTCTCTGTGTACTCGTAGAAATTTCGCTAAGCTTGCTTGGCGAACAAAGAGCGAACTCCGAGGCATCAGCCTCATCCGAAAGGATTTCCGCCGCGGGTTTATGAGATGTGTGCTCGCCACTTAAGACGGTAACTTTTCGACTTTCATTAACGACTCGAGTTAATTAAGAGGAAGCGGTTCGGGTTCCCGTCGACCTTTCGCAAACAGATTTTTCGCGATTCCTCTCGGGGACTTCTGTGTACCCGGGGAACAGAATCAATCTCTCCGGCAAAATTGTCCCCGAAACTTTCCCAAGGAGCCGACGCGATGCCTCCCCCCCCCCCCCAAGTCGTAAATTAATACAGGACTTCGCGAATCTCGCAGATTTTCCGAGATCTCGCTGGCAAGCAACTTGTCACCTCTCGACCAGCCAGTCGAAGAAATCGTCGAGCATGTTCAAGTAACCTTTTCGCTACGTCAGTTTTCATTTGACATAGCAAATAATATTGTACCCGTCACTTATCAGAGGCCTATTAACACGTTCGCTACCACCGTCGCTGTTATTTACCGATTTTTTCTCAGCTGTTCCATTCCGCGACAACCTGCAATAAAAATTGAAGTATTTTATCACCGCCACCGTAATGACTTTCGCCCAGGTAGATTGGCAATTCGTAACGCTGTTTCGCAAACGCTGCCAAACATTCCGGGGCGTAATGTACACGGTAGGGGAATAAAATAACACGGAGAGCATCAGTCTCGCGATTACACGGCGACGAGCGCGATCGTTCCAACCCGGGAAATTTTGTTTCGATTTACCGTCGACTCCGTGATCGCAGCGACCGTAATTCGAGGGTCGCATCCCCCGCGGTTCCCGGCTCCGGTCCCGACTGTCTCGCAAATGTACTAGAACGACGCGACGCGAGAAAAAGAGCGATCGCCGACGAGCGTTACGAGGCGCATAAATTTCTCCGCGGCGCGTCCCACTTCGTCAGACCTGTCGCCATAGCGAGCCGGGATCGCGAAAAGCTGGACAACATTCTGTATATCCATCAATTACACATTATTAATCCCAAACAGAAAAGTTTGTTTGCCAGGATAAGAAACATCCCTTGTAAAACTACCCTTACGAGGGGTGCCTTTTCTTTTGGAAATTTTGCAATTTTCCTTTAAACTATTATTTCCTAAACTTTCTCCTACTTAAAACCCACTTTGAATTTTTATTGTGCGCATTAATCGAAAGCGAAACGAACTTTTGAGACAACCTAGCAGAATATGGTTTTAAACAAGTATCTTAAAAAAATAAGTATAATTGATAAAAACTACATCAGCCCTGTCTTACGTCTTGAAATTATTTTGAAAAATACAAGGCAACACACTGCTACAAACAAACTGCGTTTAAGCGAAATGAAAATTTTCCAAATCAATTATAAGGGAATCCATCTATCAATACTGTTAATAAGTAAAAAATGACAGAGAAATATGCTTAAATTCTTCTATTATGATATCTGTTCGATTTAATATTTAATCCGCTGATGTTCTCAATGCACATAATCCACAAGCTATACAACCACAATTGTATTGTGGACTATAAACACTCCCTGCGCCGCTAGACGTCTCAAGCAACAAAATAATAACGAGTTAATTCCCAATATGATAGGAGTTAGCTGACCAGCAGTAATTCTCCGAGCACAGCGAACGCGTTAATTACGACACCTTGCTAATCAGGTCGGAATATCCGTGGGTCACAGGTAATCCGGCCCGAGGATCGCAAAACACCATCATAAAGCGGAGAAGCCATTTCAATTCCCTCAATTCCTTTCCAACCCCTGAAACGACCCGGCGGGTATAACCATCGCGCCATAAAGCAGCCCCCGTCGCGGCGGGTTCCCGAAACCCGGCCCCATTGTTTCCGCCTCGGAACAGTTGTATCGCAATAAGCCCGGTGACCTTGGACAGGCCACGGTTATTTCCGCTGATAATGAAACCCCCGGTGGAACGCGTGTCCAGCACGTGTCGGTGTTCCGCAGCGCGAGAGGAACGCGAGTAGGGAGGGTTGTTTCGTGGTGAAGGGCGGAGAACAAGGGTGGATTACTGGGGTGGGGACAACGGCGGAGGAGGGTTGCGGAGAATTGTTGACGAAGGGCTGGACGAAAGAAAAATGGCCGGGGCGGAGGTGGAATCTGCGGATAAAAAGGTCGAAAAGCTCACGGAAGTTTAAAAAATTAACAAATCACCTGCAGGCGATTTTTTTTTAATTCTTTAAAGTGCATGGCTAAGGATTTTTGAATAGCTTCCTCAACCGCAATAGCAGTTTCAATCGTGATCCCAGAACTCACCCCCAGTAACGCAATCTAATAGGTTTGTTTAACTTCACCTTGGCAACCCAGAAATTTTTACCTTTTGTTTATATAATCTTGTAGATCTTGACGAGAGAATGCCAAAAATCCAAGTATTACTTTTAGGAATTCATTGATCTAAAAGTTATGCGCGTTTAAAGTTCCAACCTCCTCATGGCTCCACTGAGTACACATCAATATGGTGGCGCCCTTGTCTGTCAGAAACGCTGAAAATCGCTCAACTAAGAACACACATGACTTTTGAACCAGTGAATTAACAACATTAAAGCTTGGATTTTCGGCATTTTCTCGTCAAAATCTACAGGATTATGTAGTAAAAAATTGAAAATGTCTGGGTTGTCAAAATGAAGTTTAACCTTATTATATAGAACACGATTTTTAAGCTTGCTTTCAGTGAGATTTTGATTGCACTATTTCAATATAATCAAATTAAATGTGTTATTAAGCATTATAACAGAGTAATGTGAAGAATATTGTTACCATTTAGCGTGTTTGATTGGATGACGTGCTCTCAGCGAAACGAGAGCAGCCTTGAATGATTTCAGGAACGTCCCCGGGGCTAGTATCGGCTGGAAGAGTTCGCTTATGAAATTAAAATGTTTGCGAGCAGGGTGTCAAGAGTTATCGATTGCATCTCGACCGTGTCACCAGTTCAGGGATGGAGGTTCGAGACGGCTCGACAAAACTAAACAAGGAGAAGACGAAGTGGAACGTGTCTTATATTGCGAGTGGAGGTCGCCTTTCTTCTACCTTGAAGTGCAGGTGAAAGCTCGAGAGCTGCTTACGTGAATTCCAGTGCGCGGCCGGTGGCAATATTATGAAATTAAAGCGGCAACACCAGCCGAAACCGGACCGACCGATGTATTTAGGACCGGGGCACGGAAACCGCGAGAATTATTGATCCCTGTTGCACCGACCGATGAATGATTTATGACCCTCGAACGAGATGGAACGCGCCACAATATTCAATTTATCGCTACACGACTGATCCCTCAATTAGAATTGTTATTTGCTGTAGGATCACGGTAGTGCTGGACCAGACAAAGAGCTCGTCTTATGAGCAACTTTGAACCTACAGGTTATCTATGGAGCATCTTCAGTGACCGAACTCTGCGGATATTTATGCAAATGAGATTACGAACAGAACATGTCTTTTATATCGAGGTAATTATTTGTCTGTTAACCGAGGAAGTGACATGTAATTCTCTTTCGATAGTACCTTTCCTATTGTTTAAACCTCGCAAACTGGGAGCGTGCTGGAGGATTTTGTAGTTATCAACGTTTCCATTCAAGTATACAATTTTTCTAAGACACATTCGTCATATTATTGGGCTTAACATCGGTAGCGGTAGAACTTCACCTCAGGAAACCAAAATTATTTAACTCTTTTTTATGCAATCTCGTAGATTTTAGCGAGAAAATCCAAGATTTCATCCTAGGAGAACACTAGTTCAAAAGTTATACGTGTGTCAAGATGTTCAATTTTCGTGACCGATGTGAAAATGCTGAAATTGTCAGCGAAATTCGGAGTCGGTGAAATGATTGTCGGTGAGGTTAGAGGGTAACTTTTAAAAAATAGCGTTCACCGTTCCCCGTCATAAACCGAGCTAAATAAAGCAGTCAGCAGATAACGTATTCGCGTTGGCAACAATCACGACAACCGAAGATACCCTGATGAAATATTTTCCGTTAGACGGACCGTTTTCAGGCGTGCTGTCAGCCGAGTGAATTTTCGCGAGCGTCCGTCTAAACGATTCCGTTTTCGCTTTATTTACGGACAGACAACGTCGTCGCGGCGGCAGCGGCGACGACTGGAACATTTTTAGCGAAGCCGAGAGTTTACGGGCGGATCGTTGGTAACCGAAACTCGGTGAACACTTGAGAATAAATTATTTAAGCGCCGACTGGGGATCCTCCTCCGTTTCTCCCGGTCCCGTGTATTTTCTTTATTTTTTTTTTTTTTGCAGTCTCTCACGGTGTTTGCTCGTTCAATCGCGATCGGAGTTTGCCATCTGGCGAACGCAAGCTGGTGATTTGCGGCTCGTTGTTGCGAGCGGGTTTCGGTGGAAACTTCGAATTGACTTACGCGGGGTACACACGCTTATCGGCGAGGCGTGGCGGCGAGGGGAGTGGAGGGTCGAGCAACTTGCGGTTTCGCGAAAACAAATGGTGTTTCGACGGTCGCCACAATGTCTCGTATATACTCGGCCGGTAACAGTGTACAATGGAGCCGCATCCACTTGGTTCATAGATATGATCCCTCGATGCGCTTTAATCCCGGTGAAACCCGCGTTCCTGCCAGCCAGCAGCTCCAAGATTGGCGAACTGGAGCGCAGCGAATGCATTCTCTTGTTGCCGGTGCAGCCAAAGCGGACCACGCCGAATAATAATTCTAATTTGCGAGCAGTCGCGGTCTCTCTCTATCTCTCCATCTGTCTCTCTCTCTCTCTCACTCCTCGGCTCGCAGCCGCGCAGAGGGGACACATCTCGCTAATTGATAAGCGGAGTCCGTATCGGCGAACCTTGCCGAAGGTATTTTCGCTCGTGAATTACTTTCGGTTTGCCGGCTTTGCTTTCCACGCCGAACATTTCACGCTTCGCCTCACCGTTACAGATTCGCCCTAATTATTACACGGATCTGCTTTACACAAAGTCGACCGTGGATTCCGGAGTTCGCTCGAGGCTGTCAGTGATGGTTAATTTTGGTCTTCAAGAGCAATCGACGAATTTTTATACTGTGCAGAGTGTTCGACTACAGGTGGGAGAAAATTTAAGTTCTCCAAGGCGATATAAGAAGAAAATGAAGAATAAAAAAATTACGATTTCGCAATTCTTCTACTCTTCATTTTCGTCTTATATTGTCATGGAGAACCACCCCTTAACCCTTATGTGGGCAACCAAACTTTTCACGGTTGTTGGGCAACCGGGATACCCGGGTACCCCGAGCGCTCGGTGCCGATATGTAAAAAATAAAGTGACAATTTTACTTTCATGCTTTCCCATAACTTTTAGTTTTTTTGTCTATGGTATACTAAGTATTGTTTTAAACAGTTTAAGTGAAGCAACTGCTTCAAAAAATAGTATAACTCAATGCTAAGATCAAACTTTTATGCTATTCGTATGTGGACGTACGGTATTTGACTCTTCGACTTACACAACAGTACAACAGTATTCAACTTTATTTGGTCGCAACCAAAATGTTACAATATATTCGTATGTGCCAAAAAAAAAAAAGAAAAGTTTGTTGTATTACTATCCACAATGCACAATGATAATGTTGTTTCTGGGCCAAAGAGGAAACCAGAAATAGTCCACTTCTATAAGAAAACAAAATCTGGTGTCGACATGATGGATCAAATTTTGAGACGATACAGTATACAAAGACGTACTAACAGATGGCCATTAGCATTTTTTTTTTTACATAATTGACATTGCTGCTCTTGCCTCATACATCATATACAGTGAGTAACGAAAGTATTCGAACGCCCTTTAAATCAGTATAACTTTTTTTTTTAAGTGAATCAAACGACCTCACTTTTTTGATGAGTTAGAAGAATTGGTTTTCCAAATGATGTGTTAAAAAGATTTTGAAAAAATTGCAATTGGCAAGAATTACATGAGAAAATAAAAATGGCACTTTTCACAACTTTTTTATTTGAGCCTGTAATGAAAATTTAAAATATGCGTTTTTTGTAGATCTCTGTTAGTTATACACGTACTGAAAATTTCATCGAAATCGGTCAACGTTGCAATAAACTACAAACATTTCAAAATGAGAGTTTAAGGGTGAAAGTCGCAGATTTTTTATCTTGCCAGGGAATTTCGCCCTTATGTAATCGTCTTTAAACTTTGTATCTCATGACAACGTTAACCTATTTCAATGAAATTTTCAGTATGTATATAACTAACATATATCTACAAAACGCATATTTTAAATTTTCACTACAGGTTCAAATAAAAAAGTTGTGAAAAGTGCCATTTTTATTTTCTCATGTAATTCTTACCAATTGCAATTTTTTCAAAATCTTTTTTACACATCATTTGGAAAACCAATTCTTCTAACTCCTCAAAAAAGTCAGGTCGTTTGATTCACTTAAAAAAAAAGTTATACTGATTTAAAGGGCGTTCGAATACTTTCGTTACTCACTGTATATTTCTAATAACGATATGTTGCCTAACAAATCCAATAATCGCCGAATATTTTTACGCCAAGTGAGAGAGGAACTTTGTCTTCCAATAATTAGAAGTCAATCAACCAATGTTCAAGTGATGAGACATTTCTCTTGTAAATTAGCAATAGAAAGCATGCTGCATAAGTCACCAACAATGACCGACGTTCCTTCAACTTCAGGCACTGTACAACAAGGAGATAAAACTGGACGAAAAAGAGTTGTAGGCTCATGTTATATATACCAAGCTGACCCTGATAGAAAACGTAGAAAGACACGAAAATATTGTCAAAACTGTATAAAACCAGTTTTCCGACGAACACGCAAATACTCTGACAGTTTGTAAAAATTGTCCTATTATTGGTTAATAATAGTAACTATACTAATAATAAAATAATACCAATTGAAAAAATTTGTGTGTTGTATGATTGTGTTGTAAAACTTCCCTTCATAAGCATTCAACTACAACTTCCTATGTATGGGTACCCGGGTACCCGGTTACCCAACAACCGTATAAATAAGATTGAAGCCTTATTATTTAATATGTTTTGCATCAATTTTAATTCTGTAACCATAAATCGACAGAGAACCTTCTAAATAATGGGGATCCAGGGCGGTTTTGCGATATCTTCATAAAAACATAACAAATTATTAGAGCAAACATAGAAAGGGGTACCCGGGTACCCGGTTGCCCACATAAGGGTTAAACTTTCTCCCACTTGTCCTCCCTGTATAACGCGATAAGTGACTCATTTGCAAAGTAGGTAGAACAATTTTTCTACTCTTCATTTTCGTCTTATATTGTCGGCTACCCGACCAATACAGGTGTACCTTGCTTGCGTCATAGATGCTCCGGGTTCCTCCCTAAAAGTTACCTACCAAAATTCTGATAACACAATCTCTAAGAAACTAATAAAAAGAGTAATAAAAATCTTGTGCATCGATTGCAAGAAGCACGAGTCAAATGAAAATTGGATTTCCACTCGGTTGAATAAGTTGTCAATAATGCTCTGGTATTCTAAATTCTCGCTACAATTGTTTAACGTTTAACGTTCTTTTTGTTATAAAAATCTGCTAGTTGTCAACGAACATTTCGAGAAATCTTTCCTTGTTATGGTTCGAGGGAAAGATTTTCGTATTGGTTTTTCGGTGCAGGAAGTGGAGCGTAAAAATTCAATAGAACGGAGGGTTCTATATTTCTTGGGATTCGATGATGGGAGAATAGAGAATCGGGGAATGATTGCTCGTTTAACCTACATTCGGGTTGGGTCTTGGCGTATGGTGGTTTGATGCCGGCTAATTTCGTTTCTATCGCGATTCGAACGCGATTAGATGTTATTACGTCGAGCGTTTGATGTTGGGAATGTGACTCGACTGGCGGATCGAGAGGGTGCTAAACGAATCTTCCCTTTTTCTTTGAAATTTTCGATGGTTGCGGGGGATTCGACGATTATTTAGGATTTACTGGCTTTGTTACCGAACCGACGATTTCACGTGTTCACCACAAAAGTTGCTGGACGAACCAGAAAACGGTAAAAAAATCAAGCAACTATCTAGAAACATTGATTTACCATTACCAATTCATATAACTAGGAAAAGAAATATCTTTCCACTTGCTCTGAAATATTTACTATTCTTACTATAATATTTAATATTACCTGTACAATGATATGTAGCTCACTTGTTAAATTTTGTTACAATTCTCATTTGGAAATATTAGATAATTTTTCGTGAACAATCGGAAAAACAATCAATAAAGACGGGAGAGAACAATCTAGGTCTTAATCTTAAATAAACATAACAGTGCACGTAAACGTTCGCACCTTCTTCAGGTACTCTCTACGCGTACTATGATCATTGACGTACCTGAACGCACCTGGTTGTACGTTGGCGTACCCGGAGATAAAACAATGTCGTTCCATCAGCCACGTAACTCAATGAATCAGTGTTTCGCACTTACACGTCAAGTATAAATAATCGTACAAAACGGCGTGCGCGAATCAGCCGCGCGATAGCGAGAGTCACGCAATAAAATCGTTCCCAGGGTTGAGAAATCATTTTCACGGGACTTGTTGATCGCATACATGCACGAGAACGCCAGATAACACCAGGGAGCACGGCGCACGAGTTAATTACCATAATGTTATTTATATCGGGGTACCGGTCAAACATTTTCGAGCACCGACTACGGTCCCATATTGTAACATCGCCGAATCGAACGTTCAACAATCATTGTCAACTGTCGGACGAAGAGAACAAATTCCCGGGGAAAAAAAGCGGCAGTAATTACTTCAATTACACAGGCGCAGTAGAACCGTCGATCGTTGTCGGCGACGTCGCGCTGGTTTCCACGATGGAAAATTCGGTTATCCGATAATTCGAGCACAATACGTGTCATAACTACCGACCGGTAGAATCGGAATATTGCGTTCCGGTAACATGCAACTGGGATTAGAAGTGCCTATTTTAATGGATATTTGAATATATGGGCGCACGCATGCAATTAACGCGAGCGCAGTCACGGGAAATGGTAGCTGCGACGCGCAGTTTGCGCGTTTTTAACGAAAACGAATTGCCGAATTTGGCACAGTGGGATAGTTGAAAGAGTTTAGGAATGGTGACACAGTGGACTCAATTAATTCAAATAATTTAATGCTAGACCTACCAGTGCCGGTCAATTCGACCGATTATTTATTTCAGAATTCTTGTCATTGGAAACCTCGTTCAGTAGGAATTGATAAAGATTTCAATAATGCAATACCTGGCAGTCACTTTTTATGCTCGGTAGATTTGTAAATAATTGTCAGGTACGAGTCATGGAGATAACGACTAAACTAGAAACGTGAATACGATTAAATACTTCTTTTTAGCAACAAAAATGCTTTCCCTTCTGATGGAAATTAGTGAACTGTAAAAATTTTATTCAGTACTGAATTTATTAATCGAAGTATTTCGTGGATCATCTCGCAAGATTCAAAATTCTTTTCACGAAAGTTTAACTATCTAGGGTTAAGATTATTATTCTTTACCTTGCAATTAATGCAGAAAATTTTTATTTTGTATCAAATTTTTGTCCGACAGTCTAGTTATGGCATATTGGTTACGAAAGTCGAGTGCTCAACGTGACACAACGAGCTAGAATTAAACCGAATTTGTTTCCGTGGCTAACAATGTAACAAAGTCATTAGCCGAGCAATACGCATTGACCAGATACGAGGCACGTACGTTAAATAAGTTTCACCCTTATCGAGTTAACAGGGGTAGGATTTACTATAGCCGAAAATTCGAGTCGAAATTGCTGGAATTTACTTTGACCGTCCGAGCCATAAAACCTATCCGAGCTGTGATTCAGGGAATCTCGTGCCGGGGAATTATGATTTTCGACCGGTTTTCGATTTCGCCAGCGCGGCGCGGCGGCTGGCGCGCCCCCAATCAATTAGCCATTTTATAGTTTATTAGTAATTACAGAGCGTATAAAATATTCGTCGAAGCGACGACCGTGCGAGCGCGTTTTACGAATGCTTGCGCGAGCCCGTTACCGGGGGCTAGATTTGCGAACGCGGTGCGGATCGTTCGATCGGTTTGCCGGGCGCGGTAGGAGCTTTTAGGATTAATTAGAGCCTAGGATTTTGCGCTATTCAACGGGTCTATAATGTGCAATCATGAGAACGGCCGGTGTTTACACTGATTCGTGTTTGTGCTTGCAAATGCGCCGGGGTTTTCCGGGCGCGTCGCGTCGCGTCGTCGTCCGGCTCGTACATTTCGAACGGCGGGAAATTTGAAATTCCGTCGGCCGTCGCTCGATAATCGCCGGGAGTTTTCGGGTGGCTCCACCGTAATAGTTTATTATTTATGTCGGTCGGTAAATCACGAGGACCTGCCCGAACTGTCCTAACTCTCTAAACGCTTTTCCTCGTCGAGTATCGCGTTCCACTGCTCTCCAGAACCATTCGTCTCCTTCCAGACTTGTCCACAACTTCCGGCGGGAGACCCTACCGCTCCCCCCTCCCTTTCTCCCTCCCTTCCTCTCTCTCGATGCTTAATCCCCCGGCAGAAATTGCCGCGAAGCTTTCATTTCATTTCGTGCTCACCCGAAGAATTAAACTTTCGACGTGTGTGCGTTACACCGGGAGAACGCAACAGTTTAGCGACGCCGCTTCATTTTACCTGCGATTTATTACCTGGGAACGTTCACCGTGTGTTTCGTTTCTATCAAACTTTACGGAAGTTTAAGAAAGCCCCCGGCTCGTATGAGAATATATGAGCTGGAAATTTTTGTACGAGGATTCATGCGTGGATCGGGTTCTCACGGTTTGCGCACTTTTTGAAAATATGAAGCATCACGTTTTAAAACGACGCTTGCAAATTGTTTATCGCTGAACCGTAGATATTTATATTCGTCTTTTCATTGATTAATTTATAAACGTACGAATAAAGTGTCAACAAATCGTATTTATTTGTGATTTTATTTTTATTTATTCAATCGTATTCGGCTTGTTTATTTTCATGCAAGAATAAAAATTCTCTCTGCCATTCGCAACAAACAGTAGCCGAGCGTATATTTATTTCTGTCTGCAACAATCTTTTCCCACCGAATTAAAAACAACACGGAGATATTCTTGGACGCTTTTAAATTCTTTTCTTAAATATTCCGCCTTTCGGCCCCGTACTTTTCAAGCTGCATTTTTAAATTTCCCCGAGTCGCAGATGCTTGAAGTACCTTTATACATTTCACCGTGGATGACGATCGAGATCGTCATCCGGTTCGAACGGTTCGCATCAGGCATTCATTTGCGTTTGCTTTTTGATGACAAGATCGAGAAATAGCCAAGTGGAGCATCCGAAGCGACCGGGGTATTTTAATATCCCAGAGAATTTTATTCCGCCGTTTGCCAGATGCGATAAAATATTCTCGAAGGCGTTCCCATTATCTATGCAACTCTTTTCTGAATTTACAGTTACGATTAAGGCACCGTGGCACCGTCCTATAATTTCTCGAGATACGAAGGAAAGTTATTATTGCCAGAGAAAAAAACGAAAATCTACGAACATTATGCCGATTGTTATTATTTATTCATGACAAATTTACTGAAACTTCGGTGACGTTTTCCTGTTTAAAATGAGTCCAAACACGACATAATTCCGATCGTATATAGTTCTTTAATTCGCGATACCGTGAAACATCGATTATCCGAACTATTATCCTATGATATCATCGCTTTGGTCCTTGTTAGTCGTTATATCAGGTGTCGAAAAAGGCATGTCGCTCAAGTGTTGGAAGTAATCCACAAATGGTCACATATTGACTGTATTAAAAAATGGATCATAAGAGAGAGAGAGTGTTCAGATAATAGAACAGTTGCCTAATTAGATTCTGGATTAAATCTTTACTAGTTTGTGCAGACTAGATCGTGTATGAATAGATGCCTTCCTATTGAACTGTTTAAAGGTGAAACACATATTTGGGTCATGGCGGACCTCGACAGTTCGGATGATAGAGGCTCCACTATACCGTGGCTAAAACGAGTAAATCTGATCCAAATGGGGTCGTGTTTGGACTCATTTTAATCGGAAAGAAAAACAGGAATATGTTGGTAAAAGTTTGATTAACAAATTACTAAAATTTCATTCGAAACGTTCAAGAACCAAAATCCTCAAAAATCCCAGATTCGGAGCGAGCACAGCCGGGTTTTGAAATTAGCCGATTAAAATATTCTGGAAAGCATGGAATTTACAATCCCGATTAGGGGACGGTCGTATCCTATAGGATCTCAAGATAGCTCCGGACGCTTTGATCGGCGCGACACGACTGCGGAGGGAATCGTTTCGAGCTGACCCGGCACTGGGTCAATTCGCCATCCTCTTTTTTTCCCTCTGGTCCTCTGCATCGGGATTTAAAAGGATTTTTTTGTCGACCGAAGATCACGGACGGTTTGAAACGTTCGAGCTCCGGGGGCCCCGGCACGGTTTTTCCGAGTGATATGAGTCGCAGCGTGTGCAGCTGTTAATGCAGTTTCGAATAACCTGTCAGAAAGGTGGTAACCGGTGAACAAAGTTTATCCACCGGATTTGCTGTCCGTTCTGCTAGAATTTCGACGCTTTCCTCGTCCCTATCGCATCTGTTTCTTTATTTTTCTTCTTCTTTTACTACTACTTCTTCTTCTCCGCCGCCGCGAATCGTTTACAATCGTTGATAATTAACCCGTGTTTTTCATTCGCGTGCTTGCATTGTGGTCGAGTTGAAGAGCAGTCGTTGGAACGCTCCCCGGGTGAAAGAATAAACAGACGGTCCTTGGCGGTTCAAGCTCCATTCAGCAAAGTTTTTATCCCTATAGTGATGTTTGCCGAGCCGAAGTCGGTAAAGATCGCTCTGCATGAAGTTCGCTGAAGTGAGAGCCGGAGGATTGTTAGGGGAACTTCGAATTGTAACTGCTGATGTCTCAGAAACGAAACACCCGAGCCGAACGATGCGGCTCTTCGGTCTAGAAGCCTGTGTTCCAATTACGCTTTTCTGCAATTAACTTCTGTGACAATAACCGGAATTTCACCGTGATCGATACAATCGTATTTTTCGAACAACGAAGCTCTAACATTACGATCACCCGTTGTCAGAAGAAAAATCTTTCAAAATTCTCCACAGTAAACATACAACTAGCATCAATCGGAAAATCGAAAATAGTGCTGTCCGACCATTTTTGTAAAACGCGCACACAGCACGAAATAGTAAATGTTACGAGAACACAGTGAGTAGACTTCCACATGAAAATTGACTGTCTCGATGTGGCCTCGCAAGTGGCTCTAACAACTTGCAAAACGTACACCTATGCAATTTAATACTTCACGGAGTACTTCACAGAAATAACAAGAACTCGGGCGTAGCCAGACCTCCATATAAAAATTGCTCGTTACACTTCAATCTCTGCAAGTGGCCCTAACAATCTCATCACCCTCAGCAATCCCAGGAAAAAAGAACCTTTCAAACACACCCGGGAAAAAGACAACTAATAAATCGGAATGGTCGCCGGCCAGAGGCAACAAAAGTGAACAAAGTCCTCGGGAAACCGTGCTCGTAGCTCGCGCGCGACGGCTAGTGGCTAGATCTGGCGGATTTGATCCGAGGAAAATCAAGCTGGCTGGTGAATCGCGTCCGGCAGTCGACGGGAACGCGAGATGGCTCGGGCTCTCAATGTACACACATACAGAGAGAGAGAGAGAGAGAGAAAGAGAGGGTGAGAGCATGGACCGGTTCGGAACCGTTTTATCGGCCGAGTTTGATCGTGGCCGGTGTGGAATCGACGTGATTTTCAGCGAGTCAAGAACAAGATTCATATCGAGAAGTGGGTCAATACGTTAAGCGCGTGGATCGTTTCTCAATGGTTTCCGGTCGGTGTGCATGCGAGTCACGCGTCCCGAATACGAGTGCATGTGTCATTTTAAAGGTCCGTCCTCCGGTGCACCGGCGATTCCATTCGCTTTTGCGGCTCTCGACGATACACTGCTATCCCTTCCCCTCTCTCTCTCTCTCTCTCTCTTTCTCTTGTCCTGTCGAAGGGACTGTTATTACTTTGCCACCGCGAATTATTGCGCGGTCGCGCGATCGATAGCGTCCAACGGAAACGTGACCGGCTGACTGGACGTTTTCGACGGGAAATCGTGAACGATTCTTCCCCCACTTTTTTTTTATTCCACCCTCCTGGCTTTACCGAGGTTTTTTTCCTCCCTTTTACCGAACCGATCGCCGAACGATTTCCCGGACGGGGATCCGCGAAGATTTGCGAACGCGGAAAATCTGAACCCGGGGTACGCAACCCGGAACGGCCGCCTCTGCACCGATGAACTGCAACCGGTACAGAATGCAGTGTAATCATTATAAGTGGGTTAACAGATCACGACGGGCCAACCGCTGGAAAATTGCATTGCGGTGGTTCGTTGCGTTCGATTGAATCCAATGGGCCAAGTACCGGGCCCGAGTGTCAGCCCGTGGACAAGCCGGGATATATTCATAACCGATTTTCCGTCGCGCGCGATTCGCGCCCTTGCGAAAATTTCGCGTTGACCGAGCGTCGAGGACGCGAAGCGGTTTTCAACCCTCTTGTTCATTACCGAAAAATTTCACGCCGTTTCGGAACCGCGGTACCCGCTCCACGATCAGCGTTGCTTATTATCCTTCAAATGATTTCGACATTCTCTTCCTACCTGGAACCCGTATTCTTTGAATAAAACGAAATTACTACATACAAATTAATCCTTTGCACTCGAAGCTGTTTTAACTCCAAAAAGAAATGTTTCGTTCGACCTAGAGTATTTCTCTTCTATAGATTCTTTTTTGTGTTATACATAGGAAAATGGTGCATTTTAAATATTCTAATTAAAACCCTACGAAATCAAAATTCAGTGTTGTAAGTGATGTGCATCAGCCGCATTCAGTGCTTCGTATTTCTAACGTTAAGCCAAACAAAGAAATGACGAGCCACACCAATGGGAGAAAAAGCTAGAAATTCTAAGAACAACTTCGAGGAATGCGGCATCACAACACGTCGACAGCCGGCCCGGATCACGTCCCGTTAACGAGGGAAAGTCGAAGCGCGTAAACGAGATCTCGCGTATTTCCGGTTCGCATCATGCCCCCGGTGCATCTTGCACCGGTGCGCTCGCGGCGCGGCGCATCTGAGGGAAAGCGAGCATTGCCTGGCGCCAGGTTTAATGGTTGTACCGTTGCTGAAGTTCCTGGCCGACCCGAAGAAATGACCCGCTTTACTATAAATTCCAGATAAGCCGAGGTTTACGGCCGGCATGCAGTTAAGACGTCGCGCGCCTGCCTCGGCAGCCCCGCTGAAAACAAACAGTCCGCGGGATTACCTTCTTCGCTCGCCTTGTCGATGCCAGATTAGAATCGAGAATCTACTGATATACATATACATACATATATATGTAGGACTGTAGATATGTTTATACTATGCACATGAGTGTGCGCGTCGTTCGCCTAGGTGCGTGTACATAGCGCTGCCTTAATCTATGCATGGAATATGTTCCGAGATTCGGGAAGATTACGTGCTTCGCTCCAGGGAAAGAAAAGGTGCTATATTCACACGTGGCAGTCCAATGTATACACATAAATTTCGTGTGTTATGTTTGCGTCGATGGTTGACCCAGATATGTCATTCTTCCAGGTGGACCGGTTAGATACGCATAGTTCTGTTTTGATTAGAATGCGCTCATGTCGGAGGACTAGAGGGTAGATTTATGTTTATGTAGTCCAGGTGCTGTTCCAATTGAGAAAACGTGGTATAATTTTATAATAACAGATTGGAATTTTTCTGTAGTACTGGGAGAAAAGGTTTCGGGCTGCAGTAAGTAGAAAAGATGTGCATTGGTCAGACGCCAGTTGAAATGTGTCTTATACTACATGCATTTGCTTGAAATACTAATTCAATTTTTTTCCGAAAATATAGCTGACAAGTAACTAAATGTACGAGGTATCCTACCTGACTTCAGCATCCTAAATTTCTATCTCATTTATCTTTCTATGTGAGGATAAATATCTGACAGTGTCATTCGAGGTCATCGCTGTTTTTTGTTCAGTCGAAACATATTTTTGTTATGACTATACATGATCGACAAGGTTAAGACAAGTCCAATGACATACAGTAACGCAACCACATTGAAAATCACATTGAACAACATCAATAATGAAAGAATCATAATACTTCCGTATTGTAGGACAATATTGGAACAGTATCTGTGATCGGAAGATCAACGAAGGAAAAATGTATTTTATCATAACAAAAGCTTCAAACGATGTTCATCAACATCAATACATTTCCCGATACATTGCACTAATACTTTGAACGCAGTTTTAAATGGCAGGTTAAGAATTCTAAAAAAAAATATGATTCACGCCAGTGCAATCGCAACCGACCAAAAGCGGTTAAAATAAACGAATGCCAGCCCGGTTTCAGAAGCGAGTCTTAATACTTTTTGCAAACGTACATTGTGTGCGAAATTTGAAATTTTTGGTGGAACATTCCGGTTACCGAGCTTCCTTCGTGAGATTATTTTTCAGACACAGTCGACCCATACATTCTCACAGCACCGAGACACGGCGGCGGTCGCTAGCCACGCCCGGTTGTTTTTCGGATAACGAATCGCGTATTAGGGGCTGAAACGGTGGACCTATATAAACGCAACTTGGTGGCGGGATTACGGTTGAATAACGCTGTTCCCGTCGCCTGGCGGAATATCTTGGCGCGAACTCGAATGAACCTCCTCTCGGCCGTTCCACGAATTTATTGGCTATTCCACTCGCCACGATAAACAGCCCCCGCGATATTGATTTCGATAGCTTCCCGATCGCTCTCGATCGCCGCGAACGACGCCCAATGGCGCGCGATCCTCCGCGCGAACCTCGATAAGGATTCTTCCCCGGAAGACAGTTGATTTTTTAGCGGCTAATCGGCCGAGATTAATCGAACGACGCGAGCTGATAAGAACGGCTATCGCGACGTGCCTTGAATCACGGTGGAAAATAGTCGCGCCGCGTGAAATTGAACGTGCGACGAATACGGAACGGTCCACGGGAATTCGCTCGTCACTAATTCGTCGTAAATGAGACAAGAATAATGATATAGGAGGGGGTGTCAAGGTCGACGTTAGTCGACTGCGAAACGTCATCTAAATTACGACATTTTGTTTTCTCTTGGAGGATTGTGCGCAGGGATGTTGGATAATAGTGCGTGAATATGGTCGCTTTATACTTGTCTGTTGAAGAGGTTATTTATTAGTAGACTGTGGATTTTTATGCCAAATTAAAATTGTCTACTCCTATTTAGAAATTATAAATGACGAAGATATTCTACTCATTGTTGGTGTATAGAAAATTGTATCGAAAAAGGTGAAGTGGCTTCCAGCACGCAAAAGGTCAACGTTCACTTTGATTACGATTTTAATCCGAAAATACGTCGACGCAGCCTCACCGAGCACCGTCAAGAAACATGTCCTTTCATTTCTGTCAATACAGCATCGCACCTCGAGCATTGTAGTCCCCTGCTAAAAAATTCTCGAATCTCGCAGCTGTATTTTCCAGCAGAATTCGCAAGAATCTCATAACAATACGTTCAGGCAGTCGCATCCCCCCTCACCCCGAAGGAGATGCACCCTCCTCCGGCACCCTGCGCAGACGGCAGAGGCGTGCGACCGCAGACGCCTGCCTGATCACCAGCGAGAAATCGATTGTTACCATTCGGGACTGCCGATGAAAGTGTCTCCGGGACATTACAAATTTCCCATTTCTTTTTTTTTCGCCTCTTTTCCCTTTCACCCTCCAAGACGAGAGTGCAAGAGGGCGGGAGAGGCGCGAATGACAGTGCTGCGAAATGAGATGCCGCGCAGCATCCAAAGATAGAAAGCGACAGGGCGAAACTGCATTTTTACCAACCGTTGTAAATTGAACCGAACGAAACTGACATGATTCTTTCTAACGCTAGGACCACCGAGCTCGTCGAACTGACGGATTTCAGATTTTTTTCTTTCACAGGTCGCGAAGTTATTGAAATACTTTTTCGACATACTTCCTTATGCAAGTTCCATCCTATGAAATTTGAATTTTGCTAATGTTAGTATTGTAAAGAAATCACTTTCGCTTAGGTAACGGTATTTCTAATGTCAAGTTCCAAGTTTTTTAATTTACGATTGTCGAAATTGTCCAGGTGGGTTTGTGGGGAATTGATATCGCCGATAGACTCTATCGTTATCACATGCTTTTTGGTAAAAACTCGTTGCACGAGAAATAAAACTACGGGAAGCCCATCTAGGGTTCAAAAATCGTTCCCGAGGAGATTAAACTGCGAGATTCGTCCAGCCAGCAGCGTTCGGAACACGTTGTGCCGGTGCGCAGCAAATCGCGTGGGCGGAGGCTCGTGGGCGTGGAGGGGGTTGCTGCGTTTTCAGGAAATTTCCCCGTAGCCCCATGTGCAAATATTTATCGAGAGTATCGGGACCTGTGCAAGCTGGTACGTACGTGTACGTCCGCGATGCAGCACTTACCTTCAGAGGTTGGCGGCCGTTTGGAGACGGAGACAGAGAAAGATAGAAAGAGAGGAGGAGAGAGAGGGGGGAGGGGAGAGTGTATGTGAGAGAGAAAGAGAGGTACGCATGCACGTATTCGAATCGTGCAGTATGCATCGGGGAGCCGTGTGAATACATGCATAAAAATGTCTACTTTCGCGTGCCTGTAACACCCAGCCACCCTCGCTGAGTGGCGAACGGAATGAGGGGGTGTTGAAGAGAGAGAGGGGGGAGAGAGAGAGGTGCAAGGCTGCATCCCTCGCAGCTCCTTTACCGCCCCGGCGATGTCGCAACCGCATACACCGTGCGAAAATGTCTTCGGATCTAGGACGTGCCAGCCGAATGTTAACCTTTCCGGCACGTCGCGGAATGATTACGTTCACGACCTACATCGGCGCGCGGTGCAATCATGTATCTGCAGCGCGAGCATTTCCGACACACGCGCACGCCACCCCCGCGATGCAACAACGATGCGACCGATCCTGCTGCACGCGACCCCTGGTCCAGGATTCTTCGAGCAATTTCGAGGACATCGGGATTCGTTAGCACCGAGGCATCTGATCGAGCAAGCATGATCGGTCACTCTTTCGGTAAATGTTGCCTTGGAGGTTGCATTGTGTTCACCACTTGTACTATTAGGTCGTCCCATAAATTAGCATTGCATAAAAGTTATTTCAGTGCCTAAAGTAGTGACTAAAATCGATTTTTATTAGTTTCTTATGAAACATCCAACGTTTTAAATGAAATATTATGTATATATGTGGTACTTACCAATACTACACTAAAATTAATTTATCTACGTATCCACCGGCGGAGTGTCCGAATACTTTTCGAGAATAGATAAGCGTACAATAAATATAAACTCCCTTCTGCTTCTAAGAAATAACGACCGACAAAGAAGTTTTAACCCTTTGCGCTCGGAGCCAATACAATATCATCCTACGGCTGATTTGATTCATTATAGCACCTACTTGGGACTGGCATCGAAATTGATTACAAGTTTTAATGTTATTAGTCATATTAGTCATACCTGACGCAAATTAGACCGGGAATTTTATTCATGAACCGTGAAAGTTACCTTGTGCAATATAATCGACTTTTTGAGATTGCTATTTCAAAGGAGATTATTAAACTTGTTTTACATGTAGCATAGTTATTAGCTAGTCTATCAATAAGTTTACTGCGCAGCTAAATTGTTACGAGATTACATGTAACATAATAGAAAAGTTAGTTCGGAATTTACGTCTAATCGAAACTTCGAAATGAGGTAAAAGTTTGATAGCATTACGATCAAGCTGATCAGACTGGAACTTGAAAAGAAACACTTAATAACATTTGTAATATCGTTTACCTGGTTTTCGTATCGTTAGGAGGTAAGATACTAAAACATGACCACGATCATTATAATAATCTAATATTCACTCATGTAATATACAACAAGGTAGAACATTTTAAGCAGCATTCGTCACTCGTTATTGTCACTCATTATTTCATGGATGGGAGATACGAAGGACAATCATTTCTTCTTTAATGGAACCATACATTTTCGACACGAATCACTTGCCACCAAATTTTCTTGGCAGAGGCTTTATGAAACAAAAATTCAGATCTCGCAAGCACCATAATCGTCAGCAATCTTTTCCTGTCCTCAAGAAAGGTGCGTCCGGCTCGCTAACTGGATTCACCATGTCCCCCAGAGTGGACAGTCGAGTGAGAAAGCAAAATGTTCTCCAGCACCGTAAGAACAAAAAATCACACCGAAACAAAAACACGGCAACTTTATTGTTAAATTCGTCATATTCGCGAGTAGCCTTTCAGCCGGCCCTCTTCAGAAAGCGTCTCTTAGCTTGCGCGAGAGTGCAATTCTCCTCCCGCACAATGCAACGCGCAGAATGTCCGGCGTTCCGCGCAAAAACTGGCTCCTCCGTTCCTGTTCCCAATTCTTGTCTCGGTGTTATACGTCCGCCGCGCGGTAACGCGATAACAGCAAGAGTTACTCGCCGGCAGCTTCGAGGTGTGCTATGTAAATAATTCAGTCGTCCTCTCTCTCTCTCTCTCTCTCTCTTTCTCTCTCTCGTTCTCTTCCCGCGAAAAGTTCGACCGGAGAGGCCGGCGATCTAGGAGCGAAAAAGGGTCGCCCACGCCTGCTTCCTGCATCTTTCATTTCGTTAGAGTGAGAGAAATCGAGTGTCGCGAACTCGCGAGATCCGGCCGAAGATCGCGCGCCGACAAAGGGGAACTCGTCAAACTCCGTGGGAACTCGGAGTGCACGGGAGATAGCCGAACAATGTCGCTTCGGACGCCCCGGACCTCGGGCATTGGGATTCAGCCAAGGGACCAAATAAAGTTCCTTTTTCGTTGTCCTAGACATCCTTTTGAAACGAAATCAAAAGCAAAAACGTACAGTGATATTATATTCTCTAGAAATAAAATCAATATTCATTGATTCACGTGTCCACCAATGTTGATAGATTGTTCCGCGAATCGATTGTTAAACGCTAGTCTGTTTCCGAACGACCACGCTAATAAAAAGTACGACGTTCTTACCGTGGTTACAATAATTTTATCCCTCACTGCGTAACGAGCCTAAACACTCGACGTCTGCTTCATAAAACGAACAACTCGCATGCTTTCGCGAGCGTTAACAAATTCCGTTTACCAAAGGGTTAAACGCACAGAGTCCGCCAACAATTGCAGCCCTGGAAGATGATTAATGGAGGGCGAGGGTGGAAGAACTCGCCGGCGACGAGTCCGAAAGTAGGTCCGGGCGACAGAAAGTATGAAACACAGCGAGGTAAAAGCCCCCTCGCGCCGGTAACAGTCGCGCGAACAGAAAGCGACAGAGAAAGAGAGAGAAAGATAGAGAATCGAGGGAAAGAGAACAAAAACCAAAGGGGAGAACAAAAGCGCGTAGGGGCTGAGAGGGAGTGATTTGAAAAAAAAAGCGACGGAAGAAAAGACGAAAAGGAAGTTGACGAGTATGAGGAGAAGGAAGAGGAAGTCGAAGAAGAAGACGAAGATCGGAAGGAAAGTGGTGTACGGAGTGTATGTTAGCACTCGGCAAGTTTCCGGGGATGTTTATTCAGCAAATAGAAAATATTATTTGCTGACATGCTAACGTTTCCACCGTAGCAACATAAATAGACGTGTTAACTAAGTACGTTGCCAGGGAACTCAAGGGCAGGCGTGGGAAATCAAAATAGTCCAAATCCAAACACGGGAGATTCAAAGTTCACGGACGCGGAGCAGGTGCTTAGTCCCGCGAGCGGTCGCGGAATGTAAATAACCGTGTTCAAGAAAAACCGGTGATCCCTTATATTATCTGCCCTTGCCTTCCTTGAATCGTTTGGACAGTGTATACTGTGGTTTACCGAAGTATTCCAAACACTTTTATATAATTCTATAACAAATAGTATACACCCTACTAGTATACTTAGTACATAAGTACTTAGCACTTAGTATATACCTTTTGTGTAACAGCACTTTTATTGGCGGTCGAATCTAATGCTTTTATCACAAAATTGAATAGCTCCAATAGCTCCTAGAAAATTCCAAAATGTAGGTTTTAGCGGCCGGAGTTGGCTCATTCAAAAGTTATACGCGTGTAAAGTGAAAAATGTCGCAAAAATGAGCAAAAAGGGAACGAATACAGTTCCTCCGATTGACGCTTTGTTCCAGAGAAAAGTTGAGTTTGCAAACTTCATGGTTAAGTGTAGCACGAGACAATTCTTCCGACAGGTGTGCAACGATCTCGAGAAGGAACGTCCATCCTCGTCATCGTTTAGTATACGTGTCGGCGTCGCTTAACTCGGCCGTTTCCGTGAGCGTTTGTTGCTGAGAAATTAATTGGCCAGAAAGTTATATTGCCTACTGCGGCGTAGGCCATCGGTGCGCACACAAGTGGATCCTTTTGCAGCTGGCAGGCACCTATAACAGCTATAGACTAACGTCCCTAAGGGGATGGTAAGCGGCGCTTTAGTGCACCCCGAGGAATCAGCTGATCGATCTGGCCAGCTCGCGTTGCCGTCCCTCTTCCGCGGGAAAAACACCGCTCCTAACCAGCCTCTTCGGCGGCTAGAAATGTTTTTCAGAGCGAAAGGAGAGCACCCATGCTACGGCCACGATACTAAGTGAAACGGCAAGAAGCGGATATATCCGGAAAATGCAGGCTCCGCGAGTGGGAAGCTATCGGAACAAGTAAATTGTTGATTGTGTCTACCACTGGGGGCTAATTAACTCTGCCGCGGTCCTCGTTTCGGATACACGGTTGGAATGGGTAAATAGAGAGGGTTACTAGGGGGGGGGGATATTGGCGAGCATTTTGTTTATTTATATCGTTCGGAATATGATCTGAGGGGCGACATAAAATCAAGAATTCAAGAATGTTAACCCTTCGCACTCGAAGCTATTTTAACTCCGAAACGAAACATTTCTTCCGACCATATTTCCCTTCTATATATATATATTTTTTTTATGTGATACGTTATGCTGAAATGTTTAGTAATTTATTAAATACAAACAAATTTAACACTAAACGTACCGAGCTATAAATGTAACAGGTACATGTTGTCTTATGAAAATGACAAGATTTCATTTATTTGGACTTTGCGCGGTTCTTATTGCAATGCGTGCTCTACTAAAAATCTTTAAAATTTCAAAGATTGTCAAATAAGAAATCTAAAACCGGTCATTCGACCGGTGGTGGTACGTTTAGTGTTAATAATGTAAAAAATATTTTGAATAATGATACAGCAATTTCCACGGGGGTTAATCCGCCACGAAATCCGCAGGTTGTTTACAATAAATATAGAATTCTGTAATTAAGAAGTGAAAGGTCGATAGGGACGAGGGATGTTTAACGAAAGTTGATTTTGAAAATGATCCATCGGAGTCAGTCTACGGACTGATAAGACCGCGATGGTTTCCACGGCTGCGGAGCGGCTTCTGTGCTACTAATTAATTGAACGTGGCCCGGCTAACAAAGTGGCCCCATTTTTCGAACTGTCCTCGTGGTTTTGACACTCGGTGAAGAATGTGGCTTCCCACCCCGGCGCCGCCATTGTACCACTTTTGACGGTTTGCGCCGGTTTTTGCGCGCCGCGTGAAAAATCGCTGGGAATTATCTGCGCGGGGACAGTCTGGCCGGCATCCTCCTCATTTATTAAAGTTAGCTATTCGGAACGGGGAGGAGGGAAGAGGGGGAGAGAGCTAAACGATCTTTGCTCCGGCGGTTTGTCGGTTCCTTGAAAATTGGGGCGGAAGTGCTATGGCAATTCTCGTCGGGGATTTCCAGTAGGTTCTTAAATTATTGCCGAGTCCCGCGGTCCCTGCGCTTCCAACGAGTATTGTAGCGAACTCATGCGAAGCATCCTCCGCATTATGCCGCTGTAACAAGAAATTAACAGAAAAAAAAGAACGTAGCCAGAGAGAGAGAGAGAGAGGGAAGGAGGAGAAAAAACACACACCGGTGCCCGTCTATTTTGTACACGTAGACGTTTTTTCTACCGACCTATATTCGTCGAGAACATGCTTTTCATCAGTCGCTGTACGGTACCAGCGATGCCAACGAGCGTCGCGAATTTATAGCGCATTTTCCCCCGACGATGGAATATCGCGCTATACGGTGCCCGACCAGACCAGCAGCGTTCGTAAACCAACTGCAAGTATCTCTGAATGCCTGGTATTAAGGACACCGGCGAGGACCTGGTCCATCATCCCGTGCCCGAGTCCTGCGACGTCTTTCACCAGACTGCGGCACGTGATGACGAAAATCGGGTGGATTCGACAAATTTTTAAGAGACCACTACTGGATGCGACAATCTTAAATTCTAGGCGAGCTTATCGGCCTGTATTTCGGGAATACGTAGCAATTTTTTAAAGCAAATTCGTTGATTCGCTTTGAAGTTATAGCAATTTTACTGGAACCCTGCTCACCAGGCCAGCGAAAAACTATGGTTCTATGGAATTTTTTGAGAGTGACCTGTTGAACATATGGATCTGAAATTTCATGGATTTATTACTTTATATTGCAGAAATTGTATCTCAATTTTTTTTTAAGTCGAATAGTGCACTTCATCCTATGCTATAACACTTTCATTCGATTACTGTGAAAGCATTGATTTCTACTACTGAAATTGAAACCGAAGAGGTCGAAATTATTTAACTGACAGATTTACCGTCAAATTGGGGAGAAAACGAGTTTCGAAATCAAATGTTGTTTGTTTTGTAGATTCATCGATTTGTAAATAGTGTTTGAATATACAACATTTGTTGTTTCGGGCGAGAGATAAATGTAAGAAATACGATTGTTTGAACTTATCAGATTGCGAACCACTTTCTGAGTTTACTCGAGCAATGATTTAGCTTATTGGCTGGTGGCGAGGCGAGGTACGAAATTTTACGCAGCGATTTATTCCTATCGCGAACCACAATTCACGGCGGTATTACTCGCGTTACCAATCATTTGAAACTTGCGTAGTAAAACGTCCGGAAGTTTTTAGGAACAATAAACTTTGCGTACCGCAGACCGCATGTGGGTCAGAGCAATCTACCTGCGAATCCATACGAGTTTGTCCTGAAGACCTATATTTCAGAGGCTGCAAGCGTCCGCCAATAACCTACTAAACAATTAACTTTCATACGGTTCAGATAACTCGGCGAATTTCCTCTCATTAGCACGGTCACTCGTAAAAATTTGCAAACTTGCGTTCCCAACATATAACGAGTGAACTGTGTTCATTAAACCGAAGGTGTAAAGCATTGTCTCATAATTTATAGCATGGGCGACGGTTAATGTAACATTTATACTACCGCCAATCATAAATTTGAATAATATGTTCAAATTAATAAACCCTTAAATTTGATTAATACCTTAATATTATTTTTAAGATAATTCTTCTAAAAGCAATAGCAAAAGTGCAGTTACTAGTAAAACGTCTGACCAGTGCTGTCCAGTTCTACTTGTACCACAGAGAGAGTATCTGCTTTTTGCTTTCTCCTTTAATTTCTACCTAAATGAAGGTTCTCGCACTATTATAATTATCTAGTTTAGAATCTACATTTACGATTAAATTACTTCAGGCCACCATCAATTGATAATTTAAACTAACAGTCGATAATGGATCCATTCTATTTTATTTTTTAAAATTCATGATCCACACGTTTCAAATTTTAAGACATCTCTACGAACTAAATTTCGAAACAGACAAATTAAACTTGAAAACAATCGCATAAACGGAGCCGCTAGTATAATTTTCCTCAACTATTATCGCACTACAATGGACCGTTTCTGACCAGTGGCTGTGTCCTGTTCCACTTGTACTATTGTTTCGGCCGTCTCCCGGAACTTTCTGAATAAATGTTCCGGAAAGTAGTGTACATACTTTTGTACCTAATCGAGAGCCCACAACAGAGATCTCATTGTACTTCGCACGTTTTTAAATTTTTGAAACAGACAAATTTAATTTGAAAACAAAGCTATTAATACTGTGCACTTTCTATCGTACTACGGCATACGGTGTCTGACCAATGATCGACCCGTTCCACTTGCACCACTACTTCCGATCTTCCCTTCCAATTCTTTTCTGAACGAAAGTTCCCGCAGTATTGTGTGCACTATCGTGGCCAATTTAGGGTCTACAGATTCGATAAAATCGGTTCCGGCCGTCATTGATTATTTAAGAAACCGAAATAAATAACCAGCGATAACAGTCTCATTCTACTTTGCCCGCTCATACATTTATTACCGCGGGCCCGTGCATTGTTACATGCGGCATTGTACTCGGTGCTCATTTCGTTATGAAATATTCGACAGATTCCGTGGTAGAGGAGAGGATACGCCGAGAAATATTTGTCTGGTGGTATCAGTTAATGTCAAAGACTCGTGGTATCACGTGAATAATTCCAACGCCATTGTATCTTTTTGCCGGGAGCCACGAATGTTATCGATTTCCGTATCCGCAAACAGTAGAATTTATGTGTCCCGGGGAAGCGGGATTCTATGGGTTCTAAATCAGAAGACCGAGGAACTGTGTTCGCCTAGCCCTATTCATCGTCTTGGGAGGAATCCATTTAAAGATGCACAAGGCGCAAGAACGGAATGTGTGCCATGCATGCATCTTAAGAATTAATATAATACCCTGCGCAAAGTCCCGGAAAAGCTGCAAAATTTCTTAAATCCACAAATAGCTGCACACACATTTGCCATAAATGCGCTGCAGATTTTTATACATTCATGGCCACAATTTTCTATAGTGAAATATACACCAATACACAAATCTAATTATCATTTAATGCACTCCTTCTTTTTTCACTCCGTTTCTCAAGTATAGTGGCCGCTTTCGTAGTCCCCGTTTTACTCTTGATGTCCGATGACCTAATGGCACAGTGAACGTCGCGGAGCATTAATAATCGACTGGCGATCGACTGCTGGAAACGCTCGCAATATTTTCGGCCGTTATTTAGCGCGGGATGCACTTTAAAACTTTGCGCGACCGATTGATCGCCGACAGCGGTCCGGAACGAGAGGGGACTGGGAAAACGTGACACGCGTTCGCAATCGAACCCCCCCCCCCGCCGATTTCAACTCCACGGAAAACGAATGGGAATTACTTGGACACGCGGACAAGGATCAAACGATAAATTAGCCCGGCTGTATTAGCTATTAACTACTTAGCGTAGAGTGGAAAAGCTACGGGGTCGTGGAGATACGAGGTAGTCGTACAAAGGCGCTTTATAATTTCTCGCACATAGAGTCTGCTGACTTTTAATCGTTCGCATAAATTTTCTTTTCCATTCCATCCCTGACAGCTACGATCTGAGTGTTTTGTGCTTCAATGGACAGTTCCACGATTGATACTAATTTTACACAATTTTACATGACTTTAATAATAATGATACATTGATAAATTTATATTTCCCAAGTCCTCCCCAAGGACAGTAACAGTCCTCCAGTATCATTAAGAAATCGGTAAGTCAACTTCAAAATTTGGCAAGATTTTGCATTTCTTTTGGTTCTGGCTACAACTACATTCACATACTCATTAACAAACAACTTTGTTTTTGAGTTTCCAATCGGCAGCAAGACCGGAATCGTAGCTACTGTAGAGCCATGTTTTACAAAACATACTTTATAAAAACATACATGACTCATGTAATTTCGATTATTTTTACTTGACAAAAATCACACATGTACTATATATACCAGTGAATATGCGTGCAAAGTCTCAATGCCAAAGTTTCAGTGGTGTCGTTGGAAAAAATTCTAAAACTTCGTGTATTGCGACCTAAAAAATGAAAATACAGTGAGCGCTCGATATAAGTCAACAACACGGGTCTTGTGAGGGACGTGTATCGTACAGGAGACATTCCCGAGCCGTGTTATGTTTACTCTTCTCGGCGTCCGAAGCTTCTCCAGCTTCGGGGCCCCTCAGGGTGTATATCCAGCGGCAGTAGGGATAATTCGGCAACGTTTATCAACCAGGCTTTGGCGACATATATAGAGAAATCACTGTCATAAATGAAACATTTCTGACAAACATCAGAAAATGTCGAATAGGCCGTATTCGCTCTCATGGGTTCATGCTCGCCCCTGCTTCATCGGAGATAAGCAATCTCCGTCTCAGCATTCTTCCACCCCCCGAATCGGTCCCCGCAATCCTGATCGCGGTTACACCGACTCATCGAACTGGCATATCAGAAAGGGGTAACCGGGTAAACGAACCGTGCCACGTCGTTTACTATAGGCCGCGTCACGCATAATTACGCGGGGGCATGAAGAGGTTCGCGGATCGGATACCGGTGTAGGTAGGCGCGAGAGGGTGGGGGTTGGATACCGCACGTGTACGGCCGCGTTATCGAGCAATCGCTTGTATTCACGATCCCCGGGACAGGCACGGGATCGTGCCAGCAACGTGCATGCATGCAGCCCCAGCAGCCTGACAGCCAGGCATCCTCGACTCAATGGGACAGCAGAGTTTGCCGAAGCGTGAAAATACTCGCGGTGCTCCGAGCGGTATTTGCGCGCACACACGCGAGTTATTCGGCCGTGTGCCCCCCCCCTCCCCTCTCACCCTTCACCCTCCATCACCGGCCTCTCCCGCAACCCGCCGTGCAAAATCTCGCCTGATGTACCGAGTTATTGTACTTTGCCGTGGCCAATCTCGGTCAACTTCACCCGGTGACTGAGTGATTCCGGCTGGCGTGCACGGTTTATCGACGTTCGCTTCCTATCTGCATGGAAAACCAATTCTCCGCGAGACCTCGGCCCCCCATCCCCACCCCTCGTGTACTCCCCGTGTCCTTTTTCATGGGATTTTGCGACCCTGGTTTTCCCGTTACCTAACGGTTCAACACTGAATTTGCCGAACAGTGAAACTAGCTAGTACACAGGGCGCTCCTATTGAATCAGATCTCAATTCATTTTTCTCACCTTTAAGGTAATCTCAGGGTCATCGTTTTGTATAATAGATAGATTTTGTATAATAGAATTCATGATATCGATAATACAGAGCAAAAACTGTGACAAGTTTAGTCACAGACTTAACCCTTTGCACTCGAAGCTATTTTAACTTCAAAAACGAAGCATTTCTTCCGATCTAGAATGTTTTCCTTTTATATTTATCTTTTCATGTTATACACACAAAAATGGTGCAATTTGCTCGTACAATACTGAAGTGTTTAGTGACTTATTAAATTCAAACAAATTTAATAATGTAAAAAATATTTTGAATAATGATACAGCAATTTTTAGTGGCGCCTTACAGTCGCTATTCGAGTGCTAAGGGTTAAGACCCGTCGGATCATGACCAAGACGGATCTTAAGTTTGTGAAATTATTAATGAAAAAGTCACGTGACTATCCCGGGCCCTTGAAGGAGCAATCTCCGGACGATTTGAGTGTCCACGCGCAATACAACTCGATGACCAAGGAAAACACGGCGGAGAAGGTCGGAGAACGCAACGAGCGACGTCAGCGACCCAAAGGCGAGCGTCCCCCGGGCCCGCGAGTCGATGAGAAATAATTAAAGCATAGAGCGGATTCGTCCTCTCATTCAACTAAATGGAAAGGCTCCTCTGCTAAATGGGGGCGAAGCTGGCCGAGAACGTTAATACTTCCGTGGCACTCTTATATTCCGAGCATTGTCCCCGTTTCTCCGAGGAACGAAGAATCGGTTTGTTCGAGCCTGGTGGAACAGGCTCGGGGCTCGGCTGTGGCGGCACACATCCGCGGGACCCGGTCGCAATGGCGTCGTTAATTGCATCCGTGGAATTGACACGCTCGCGAAACAACGTCGTCGATCTATCCTGAACTTTAATTAGCCCCTCGTTAATGCCGCGATCACTGTGCGACCCGGTAATGAGGGCCGACAGGGCTCAATCGTCGCCACGCCGATCCGCAAACGATACCGAAATGAAAATTCCCCGGGCTCCCCGGATAAAGGAGAGCCACCACTCTCGGTAATTGGGGGCGATTTGCATGCTGCGGATCTCGAATGCATCCGGCTTCAACCGGATCGATGTCCGTCGCGGCGCCGAGCTGCCTTGACGGAGTGTTCTAGCTTTGAACTTTCACAAAATCTATTTTTTCGTTGCAGCTGCTTCAACCACTAGTGTTCCTAAACGAGTGCACAAAAGCATTGCTTTGGTTTTATTCTTAGGTACATTTAGTGATTGATGATCGTTGTGATTGTTCTGTGATAATTGTGGTCACAGAAAAGCCATTATGTAATTAAAAAAAAAAAAAGTTTCAATATGTTCTTTCAAATAAAATAATTGAGAAATAAATGATTATAAATTCGTGTAAAAGTACTTCCTAAAAGAAGCTACTACAGCAGTACCAAAATTTGGTAAATCAAACCCTGAACTACGATTTAAAGTCTCTACAGATTTAGAGTTTATTTAAATGAAAAATATTGATCGCCAACAGGTCGCGATTGAATATTATTTGATAGTATTTTCTGCGCACACTAAGAGAAAGCACGGAGAAAATTGTCTCATTAAACTCGGGTCCCAATTTGATAAAATCCTCCGTCGAAAGAATTGTTGAGCAGAATCGGAACGTTCGACAATGGAAGGATCATGGCACGAGGTGGAAGAAGAAGCATCGTGAAAGTGGAACGACTGAAAAATCATATGCAATTATACGACATCCGGGCTGCGTGCGGTGCCGCGACTGAACGTTGCCTCTATAATTTGCTTGGCCCTCTCTCTTTTATTCGCGACGCGCGCACGGGGAGTTAAGGATCGTCGCCGATCAGCAATTCTCTGTTTGACTAGCGTAACCTATTTCCCCGGCGAGTTCGGCGACGACGAGGGGCCGTGTTAACTCTCGCGGAATTCGTGGGGTAGATTATCTGACTAATAAGTCGAACAATTCATTTACCAACAGGAATTCGACACCCTTGTGCAGTCCCGAAAATAAATATTATTTCACTTCAACTAATATCTATTGAGGAAGAAATTAGATTGTAATGACTAGACTGCGGATTGTATGAATTTATGGCTGAAATGGATGAGCGCAAAACACAACTGTACAGACATTACAAACATGTGAGAATATTGTTATATTATCTACGACTGATTAAACTGAAAGAAGAAATCTAATTTAGTCTATATCCCAGTTCCTATAATCGATTTAGAAATTTGTTATTCCGCATTAAAATCGCCAGATCGGTAATTACTTCCTCTATAATGTACAAATTGAAATTCTGATTGGAACGATTCTAATATATTATTCAGACAAACAGAAATATGTAAAAACAATACAATAGTACAAAATAATATTTCCAAGTACGTTTCTCACCACAATCTTCAGGGGTGGTTCTCACCCTCAATTGTATATATGTATATGGCAACTCATTTCAATATCTTAATGTATCTACTTGAACTTTTAGGCATCTTCCGACTATTTTGTGCGACAGTAAATGCGAGGCCTCATTCGTCAATTCGTCGGCAATCATCATCAAACAAATTGGATACGTTGTTGCGCTTTTAAAGTGCGCTTTGAAAATCCACTTGAAGGTTAATAATACAGAATCTTACGGGTGGACTCATCAGACATTTATTCCTCGAGCCGTTTTACGGCTCCTATTCTCGAGAATTACAGGCGGCAAGCTGTCCGTGGGAGCGACCGAATCTCGTACAGCGGACCGTTTAACGCGTAATTAATGAGGAACTCCGCGCGCGTAATTTGTTATTCGCCGGCGTTCCCGTGGCGTCGTCAGGAAGCTGTTAGGCGAACGGATTCGTGTCTCCGTAGAATGCGTATACCGAACACACGGTGGTCGTGTCGAGTCTGATCCAGAACTAATGCAGTATTGCGCGATCAAATCGACATTAGTTCAGGAGCCAGCAGTTCAATTCTCGCGAGCAGCAATGGGAGACCGCGACTGACAAATTGAACATGCAATAAAGACAATTTCATTTTCAGTAATTATCGTCGTACCTTTACAATTATAGCGTCAATGGATAGCCGAGATTCTTCCGATTCGAATGAGTCCAAACACGATATGAATCCGACTATTTTTGTCGATTCAAATCAGGCTAGGCAACTTTAACTAAATACGTATCCAAATAGTTATTTTACTAGAAATATTGAAACTTCTCATAGGAAAGACGAAATTACTCTTGTTTTTGTGTCGCAGATATTTGACTGACACCTCCAGTGGACAATTAGGACAGTTTCGACGGCAGAGGTGGCGGACAGCTAATTATATTAATGCGGGAACTACCGTTGTGCTAATTCGGGGATAATTAAACGATGTTTTCGCCTCTATTTGGAAATCTGCGACAGTTTCGTAACTGTGCGAGCGCTTGAAACACTATAACAATTCGATTGTTTAAAGCATACGATTTTCTTGCCGGCACAATAAGGTATAGTTGAGCGGAATTGTAGGCAGTAAATTCCAACAATCGACCGTGACTGTTTGTGACAATGTCTGCCGAAGTTCGGGACAATGCGCGCCTGGTATATATGTTGGCCTAACTCCGTAGACTTTGAGACAGATCTATGCATCTGCGATGCCGCGTTTCGGATGCTCGCTGTGACGATTGTCGATCCGCCATCTGCTTTCGAGAAATGGCTCGTGCAATTTTGTTCGATCGCGCATTCACAGGTCCAGAAAAATCACCTCCTAAAGTTGCAAATGAATACTTTATAGTAGTACATTAATAATAAATTTGTTTTTACCATTTCTTTTCTTTTATTCGATATAAAGAACATCTCTCTCTCTCTCTCTCTCTCTCTCTCTCTCTCTCTCTCTCTCTCTCTCTCTGTCCTTTTTAACCAAATTAAACGCAGTCGATGTTCGCCACGATTTCGACAACAAGTCCGCAGTATAATTTATCGCACCCGGCACATTCGAAAACAATTCGAATTGACCCGTTGTTAATATCACCTTTGTTCTCCATAAATTCGAGGATCGACTCTCCATCGATTAAACACGGCTCTTCATTTCTTCATCCGTTTAAATTATTCGAAATGTACTCGACGGCGGGGCCGGGCACGAGCGGATATATTAAATGAAAAACACGGCCCCGCGCAAAATGTTCAACCGAAATTAATAACAGAATGTATACGGGCTACCGTGCAAACGCCGCGCAGGCCCCCCGAATGTAATAACGTGACAGAGATTGTTGGCGAACCGTACCAAGAAATTAATTGTTGACCAATCCCGTAATCACCGAGTCTGTATTTACGTCCGCCGAGTGATCTATGCTTTAATCACAAACGCTATTAGTTCATTGTGATCCGGCCGGTGCACAGTGCCACTGTGCGGGCGGACATTATATTTGATCAGGTGTGACGGAATGCATTCTGGGACCCGTGATCCGAAGAAAAAGGATTTTCCTGACCGACGATGATGTTGTTGATCAAGTCGCGTGAAAAATGTAATTTCTTCTGAGTCAAAGGTTTGCAAGCATCACTGTTCTTTACAGAGACTCCCACTAATATTTGGAAACTTTTTAAGCTTTGTCTGTTGTTCAGGAAGGAGAGAAATTTATATTTTCAGTGTCTTAAACTATCTTAAATCTAAATTTTAAAGTATTTAACTCGTGTACAGTCGGTATTCAATTCCGGGAAATTTAATTTTTAGCTCACGTACAATGTACAGAAAGTGTACAATTAATTTATACGTTTCCGGAAGAAAAATGACAATTAAAAAGAAAGGTCTGCTTTTGGATCAAATTGACCAGTGCACGATAATGACTCGAAATGACTTGAACCGAATGACTCGAATTTTTCTGAGTAGTTAAAACGAGTAATGTATTAAATGACGCATTATGGAAAATTTTTAAAGGGAACAAGTATAACGAAGTGTAGTAGTATTAATTCACAAAAAAAGGGGTTTCCAGTACTTCGTCGACCTCCATCTTCGACCAGTGTGGCGCTATCGACCAAAGTGCTGTGGACGCAAAAGTAGGCATAATTCGCCGGTGAAACGAGTTCGACGAAGATAGCCTAAGTAATTTGAATTTCGAAACGTCGAAAGTCTTAGATGGGACCGAAAAAGATTACCCCGCCATCGCGCCGGTTCGCCTGGACTTTCTCGGTAGGACGATCGAACTCCGTTCTATACCCATGTGTTTCAATTAGCCGGCTCTTTGGATAAAAGTTTCAATACTCTCATTTGTTCGGCTGCCAGTGTGCCCGTGGACGGGGAGAACAGTATCGATCCCTGTGCTCTTACCGAAATTATTAATCGGTGTGCGGGAGTGCCTACTCGTTATCAACTTTTCCGGCGCAATTGTAGCCCGTTCCGAAAAATTCCGACGATCCGTCAAAGATCATTCTGAATGCTGCAAGTCTTCGTCCATTTCTGGCAACGGCTAATTCGCAGACTTCAAAAGAACTCAGTGTAACAAAGTTCAATCACGTTTCCAGTTTGCTCTCACCGGAATCGATTCTTGTTTTATTTGTATTGTATAAATTAATTATAAATCCAAGTTTAATGTCAAAAATATACAATAAAAAATGTATGCAAGAAAATTAAAACTCCTGCGAGTTCTAGACCCTATGGCGGAGTCATTTCTGACCCACAACAATATTTCACCGATACAGTTTCATTCCGATATAAGATGATGGCTCGGGACCGGTTTTCGTCTTGTTTCGGATGAAGAAGGAGAAAAGGGGACAGCGATTTTCTTATTTCGAATTAATTTTTGTCTCATATCGGAATAGATTTGTACATATAGTACAAAAACAGCCAGTCTTAGGTGAACGGTGGATAATGATGCAGGGGTTCGCAGAATCGTAGCTCGCGGCAGAAATAGTGAGGCTGGCGATAGTAATCTCGCGCGTGCGAACGATCCGTTAAATCGGCCTGGGTATCGTCGGATCGTTCGCGAATGAAAAACGATTTCCCTGGTCAAGACGTGCCGAATTTTCCCGGTGGCGCGGTATTCGTAGCCATTCCTGAGGATTTCGGGAATTGCGTTCGTATCGCCGCGAGTCTATCGAGGTGCGGATGTAGCGATAAGGCCGCCTATAAATCCGCGAGCGAGACGAAGAGAGAGAGAGAGAGAGAGAGAGAGAGATAGAGAGAGAGAGAAGAGAGCGACGTTTGAGGGGGATGTTGAGAAAGAGGTGGATGATGGGCGGAAGCCTGGGGGAAGGGGCGCAGAAAAAGAGGGAGAACCGGAGAACTGGGGCACAGTGCTATCGATGCATTCGGGCGAAACCGTGCGCTCTTCCTCTTCCTGTTCCTCTTCGTCGTCCTCGTTCACCGTTCCCCCCTTAGGCCAGGGGGTTGAAACTACCCTCCCGCGAACCAGGTTCCGTTTTCGGGAACTGCGGTCCCGAAATTTTGCGACGTTTTGCCGAAAGGCTCACTTTTTCAATCGGTATCCAATTTATTTTACTTTTCGGCTGGTTGCCTTTTTGTTGCGGCTACGGGGTGACCATAACTTCTTCTTGGTCATTTCTTCAGAAAGAAAATTTGAATGTACTGTAATTCCGTATCGTTGGGAAATTCAAATTGTCACTAGCGTGGAAGCTACTCATCTGCAAGGCAATGATTATTTGCAAAGGGCAAATAATCGTGTCTGTCACTTATAGTATACGCGATACTCAAAGTTAATAAAAATTTACCTAAAGGTCCACAGAGGGAAATATAGCGTCTAGAATTTTCCAGTGAAAATGTTACTTGGACATTTGTTCTAGATGAGAAACTATGCCGAAATGGTGGCGAATGCTTCGATCAGGAGCACTATCGTGGCGACAGGGGCCCGAGCTCGGTGCAGCAATAATCCGGCATCTGCCGACCGGACCCTCTTATTATACATAGGTGCACCTAACCGAAGCTTACGTTTGCATATCAGAGAGACAGAAGCTCCGTCTCGTCGACGGTTCAGCGACTTTTTTGTTTGTCCGAGGGAACGAGTGTCCGACCGCTCCGGACCGGAGAGCATAATCGATTCCGGCAAGCGACCCGGAGAATACGCTCGACGAGGACGCCGCGGTAAGATCCTTTGCATCGTTCGGGAAATTCGATGCTTTTTCAACGAGCTCCACTACTCCTGGCGTCTCTTCCCCCTCCCTCCACTGCTTTTGTCTCCCTCTCTCTTTCTCTTTCTCATAGACGCAGAGCGAAGCCGAGAGAGCGGGACGCAGAGCGTTGAGCGTTCAGCTGTCTTTGAGAGAGGAATGTTTAAATTAAAATTGTTTAATCGCTTGCCTCCGACTCCGGGAACCGTAACACGCCTAACGATCTGCATCGAGGGCTCCGCTCCCGTTCGCTGCTCTTATTGTTCGTGTTCGACAATTTTTATGGACGGAATACGCCGGCGGAGGCACCTCTGCGTGAATGCGACGATAATGAGAACGTGCGGAGATTTCGTCCCCTCCATCATTGTTGTTTAGAAAATTTATCATGTGCGGAATATTGTATTTTTTGGCTCAGCTTGTTCTCCAAGCCGGGTTTTCGCACGATTGTTGTGTAAATCATTATTCCGAAGCTGTTTCTTCGGGCTTAAACATCCTAGCGAGGAATTTCGAAGATTTTCAGGCGTTGGGTGTATTGTCCATTTTGGAATCGGATTTCGAGCTTGGCTGCTGTGGAGATTATAGGTAGACGATGGAAGTGTTTGCTCAGGCTTGAAGATCATTATGGTGAATTTCAATTGTAATTTTTGAAAGTGTGGCCCACGGTTGAGGATTTTTTTGTTGATCCATTGACAATAATGGAAATTTAAATTGTCAACCAATAATTCACTCTCGATAACGTAGTCCGACTATTTCGTTTGGGATTGTTCCTTGAAAATTGTTTGTAGAATACAACATTGTGGAATAAAATAGTTCGTGGTTCGTTTTACTTCCGAAACAATTAAGTGCAGATCACGTTTTCATAAAAATTGGTTTCTCAGAAGTTGCTGCCTCGATATTGATTCTTCGTTATTAATTAAAAAGTTTCGTCATGGTTCAACCCTAGATAGGGTAGCACGTTGTGGTGCCCCACCTCGCCCTACACCTCCAACGAGGTCGAATTTACATAAAAAATAAAAAGGATACAGGAATACATTTTTAAAATAAAATATTCTGCAGTTAGTTTTACTTCCCGAAAGGTCGTGCTTCAATTACTGTTTTAATAAAAGTTCGTATACCAGTCTAATTTTAATAGTGACTGGATCATTTGCTATTCCCAAATTCTTTTAAAAATGAACACTGATGCACTCGGAAATGTAACGATGACTCTGCGTCTTCTAATTCCATCAATAAGTTCGTAAAAACTATTAATTCTTTCTATAGATTCAATTGATACAATGCAGGTATACAATTCATTGGTTCCAAATAAGAAATCAATTTAATGAAAATATAGAGAAAATGAAACTGTAAACAACGTCACGATACATAAAAGAATGAAATAGAACTTGATAAAGTTAAATCAGCACTACTAAACGTGGACAAAATACACGTATATAAAATAAGAATCATAAAAATACCGTAAAAAATAATTCCTCCTGTTTATAATAAATAACCAGATAGCCAGTAATGCGATACCGAATACGCGGTAATTATTTAAATAGTTCTCGGTCGGTCTATCGAGATTAACGATTCTAATGGCGGAGCGAATTAAATTGCGTTCAATCGGGTTAAAATAAAATTGCATTTATTCAGCTGGGAATGCATTCGGACAGATAGCTCCGCGATAGATCACCGGAAACGGGTCGCGCCCCCGATGCTATTAAATCTTTCATGCATCTATTAACATTCCCTTCGAGAAGAATCGAGTACGGTGGATTTGTAAGTTAGCAGAGAGAGAGAGAGAGAGAGAGAGAGAGAGAGAAAAAAGAGAGACGCAGCGGCAGTGATTTACCGGGTATACTGTTTTAAAATAAATGAGCGAGTTACGTGCTTTCCCACTTAACTCGTTCCGAGGGAGGTGGGGAGCACGATGTCGCAGGAAACTCGGCCGGTTTCCCTCTTTTGACACTTTCACAAGGACTTTCCCTACCCGAGAAACATACACGGCGCCACCTGCAACTTTTTAACGGCGAAGTTCGTATTTTCGCGGCGAGCCGAGGGCTCCCGCTATCTCCCGTACAATCCAACGAAATGAATGACGCTTTCCCGGCCATAAATTGCGAAACGTTACCTCCTTGACAATGTGCTCTAAACTACAGAGTTCGTAAAATACATACGGTACGTACCAACCGGAGAATTTTATTTTAGAAGAGCACTACGCGGCCGCGTGTTATTCATTTATAACGAGCGAAGTTTCGCATCGAGTCTACGTACTTATTAATGCGAGACTCCTGCCAGATACTCCGTCAAAAAATCGAGACGCGAGAGTACTAAATATCTGCGAAATTGACGTCCCATCCTTCTAATTACACTCCAAGCAAGAGTGAAATTGTCATTCTATTGTCTTATCAATCGATCGATTCTGTTCAAAATTGAATAGGGCGTAGTTCATTGAAAATTAGAACGGGTTTAAGTCATCATTTCAATGGTTTTCCATACGTTTATAAAATACCTATCACTGAATTTCACAATTTTGTTCTCAATCAATGCAGTTTGATCAAAATCGAATAGGTGATAGTATTCGAGAAATTAGGTTGGGTTTATCGTTTCCATGGCCCCGAATTTGTTTATGAAATAACGTCATCAGTAACGGAGAGGTGGAGCGCTTCGCGTGCAATTGACTTTGAACACAGCCTTTCGTTTTCTCCAGGAATGAAAAATTACCAATCCGATGGCAAAAGTGGTCAGAATACACATAGAAAAGTGCCTGGTTAGTAATTGAGCAGAATTCCACAGAAATAAAAAGAGAAAACAAAGTCCGTCTTCCATTTGACTGACGATCGCATGTCCTAAGTGACAAAAAGGATCGGGACATGGGAGAACGAATCGACGTGTCCTCGAGGAAGTGCAAGCCTCGTCGCCAGGAACGGGATTAAGGCGAGCGTTTCAAATTCAAATGAACGAGGCCGGGCGGGGAAGAAAACGGGCGTGCACAACGGCGCTAAATATCCGAAGTAAGGTGATTTGGATGGCAAGCCGTGGCAGCATTCAGCGGCGTAATTCTCGCGGAACGGTCCCGACCATGCCTGAAGTGGGTACACAATTCGAGTCCCGCGAGAGTCCCGTTGTTTCCGGCGGGCCCGCGGCAGAATGGACGGCCACGCGGAAACAACGGGAGAAGAAAAGAAACCCGGTGGCCTCGCCTTTGTACCGCCGCGGCCGGCCGCGGGAAACAAGCAATAACAGCAGTTCTCTTCCCACCCCCTCCTCCCAACTGCCCCTCTTTATATTCTTTTTTTTTCTTTTCTTTTAATTCGACTAATGAATTTTGCTTCAGTTATTTATCCAGGACTCCGTCAAGATTAAAGAGCTTGTTAAGCGCTCACCCGTGATCCGGTCCACTCGACGGGACCGTCTTCCTTGTGCGACAGCGATGCAATTGAAGAAACAATGCAGCCCGCCTTTGAGACCCGCGACCCGCTGCAGCTATCGGGACCGACGAGAAAAGTTCTGTCCTCGGTTATGAAATTAATTTCCCCGGCTGCACCCTTCGCCCGACCCTTTCCTGCAATTTATTCCGTCCCCGACCGTGCGCCCGCAATAATACACCGTCGGTGTCTTCTTCGCTGTGAGTAGTCATTCCGGCGAGCTGTCTGATTATCTCGGAAGCCCCGACATACTTAGCGGGAAAATATACGTATCAAAGGTAATGGGTTTAACAGTGATACCTTCAGATCTTCTTCGAAGCAATTATAGCTCCATTTCTTTAGCGCTGCCGCCATTGTTTCATGCCTTTTTCGAAGCAATTGTTTCAACTCGGTCTTTCTATCTCCGGAGAGCTTCTTCCAGTGAAATTCCGAATTTCTTTTAAATACAATTCGCGCGCATGTATTATCTATCTGTCGTTTAAAAATTCCATCGTTTCTGGCCACTGCAGCAACTCAAGTTTCAAGATTTTCAATTGAGAACTTTAACGGATAAATTTTAATTAAGAATTTTAACTAAGCGTCAACCAAACGTGAGAGGTCGTCATCCATTTTTGCAATCAACTTATCGCTAAGTTTATAGGAGTATCTCTAGCATTTTAAATTTACGATCACTGAGATTGTAAAAATGTGTGTCCATGAGGACTTATTTAATTATATCTTTTTGGGTATATAATATTTAAAAAATGGCTAAAAATTTGTGTCGTCCAAATATCAAGGATAATCTGCAGAAAAATCTTGTCACTCTTAAACGATAGAACGGTGTTCGGATAATAGAATGGTTGCTAAGCTGGCAAGGGTTCAGCAATACTTGTAACCACTCGAAAAGGTATTATAATAAAGTTTCCGGGTGAGTCAATAGGTATGACCTGGTACCCGTGTGGTCGTTCAAGCATGCCCGCAGTTCGGAGGTTAAACTTTGCTACCCTAGCAAGAATCCCCTTTATCTCTGCAGAGACTTTAGTTTATTAATTCGAATCGACCAGTGAATACTTATTCCCTGAATAATTCGTCGCGATCGCGCTAGACTCTTTCCGTTTTCGATCAGCGGAATAGTCTCATGAATATTTATCAGTAGAATCATCTCATGAATATGTAGCGCAGGAATAGTCTTATGAATATTTAGCAGTCGAATCAGTAGCACTCTGAGTCAATGAAATAGCCGTGTGTGGTTACTTATTGCGAATTATTGTCTACCAGTGTCGGAGATACATTCGGTTCTGTCATCGTCTTCTCAAATCTTCATATTCCATTCAATTTTCCTTTATCTCATTTTTCTTTATCTTATTCTTCATGGAGACCAATTATTTTTTATTTTTTAATAGAACGTTCCCCTGTAGCGAAATTAATTTTCACCTCTCGATTCCACAAAAATAAAAATTAATAAAAATCCTCCCGTTAAGCGACGCGCAACGGTTTATACGTGCCAACATGGCGGCGCCCTTACCCGTCAAAAATGCTGAGAATCGCACATCTCTACACACGCATAACTGTTGAGCTAGTGATCTCCTGGAATTGAAACTTGGATTTTCAGCATTTTATCGCCAAAATCTACAGGATTTATTGAAAAAAAGTTGAAAATATCTGGTTTCCTCGGGCAAAGTTTAACCAAAGTTTCTATTAAATGCAAGATATAGCTAATTCTTCGAATGTCTTTACCGTTTTACATTCGATCCACTCATTTTCGACATAAACGCCCAAACCACCGCGTCACATAAGCTATCGAGAACCAGCAGGAGGAAGATCCACAGCGATAAAACGAGCAGGTTCCCACGGCGGAAAAAGCTTCGCATAAAGCGAAATTCACATGTTGCAACGTAATGCTTAATGTAAGCCGATCCGCGAGTTTAAATGCGTCGCACGCACCGACACGACGATCGGTTCGCGATCCCGAACGAACACGGAAACGTTCGCACTTTATTCCATTCGGCGGAACATCGCAGATTCCGATGATGTATGGCGAAGTTCGTGAAACGTTCGTGACACGTCCATAAAATTCCCGTTGCGATACACGTTGCGCTGCATACCGTGCCGCGCGTTGCATTACACGAATCTGTATCTGTCGTACACGTTGCATTACACAGCCTGCTGCCTCCCTCTCTCCATTCCAAAATTCCGTGGGCACGTGATGTCGAAAAAAGTCGACATCTAAAAGCTCTATGTTATTAACAATTCACTTATCGGAAGCTGGCGTACAAACGTTTCAGAAACAGCGAAATTCGGCTGGCCTGCTCGGTTCCGAAACATGATTAGCAATTTATTACGTACATGTACGAGGCAGTTTAAAGAACGCTGTGTAATTCATATAGTAAATTGCAGATTTTACGCACACGTGACAGGCATGAGTTCGTGGAATTTAAAACGGTTGAAAAGTCAAATGGATTTAGCAGCTTATTATTTTCTTTTTATTAAAATTTTTAATGTGCATACAGCTCCAATGAAGTGGACAAAAGTGCTGTCGATTCGCCATCACTGGACCGCGAATTTTACACAGGTATGAAAAAATAAAATTTAAAACTACCGAGGGATTAAACCAATTTAAGGATGATGATGCATTATTGTCAACGCTGTAAAACATTTAAAGGAAAGAAGAAATTTGTACTTTGCTTCTGTGCTTTACGATTGTCGAAGAAAATGTTTCTTTTGCAAAAAGATCCTCGACCTCGTCGTCCAAGTTGTATGTCCGGTACGAAGAAGAAGATCGCTCGATCTGAACAAATAATCTGGGTCAAATTGACCCTAGTATCCGCCGGTGGTGCTTCTTCGGTAGCAGGTTTTCACAAAAGCGTCGCGAGTCAGCCAGACGTTTCGCGTTTCCCCGGGAATGTTTCAAATTTCAGCCAAAGCGCAAACATCGCTGTAGTATGACGAAGATACATCTGTACGTGTGTTTGTACTGTGCCGGCCTGGTCCAGGCGAAGTCATAAGTCACTCATTCAGCGGCTCTCGATAGCGGACAAACAACGTGGGAGCCGGGCGCTGGATTTCAATCTTGGGCTGCCTTCGCTGCCATAATTCTCCGGTGTCGGGTGCCGTCCATGGACGCGACGCCGACCAGGAAACGTTACGGGGAAACGCAACGTTCCCGGCGCTTAAACAAACCGGATCGCCGATTATTTTCCCGGTGGCAAACATCTTGATAGAAACCGGCGGCCGAATGTCGGTCATTCCGAGCCGCTGCGACTCCGATGAAAAGTTTCCAGCTCGGTTCGCCGCAGTTGGACAATAGAATGAACGCGTTCACCGTCATCAGAACTCCGCCGGAGCTTTTCAGACACCCTTACGGCACATTGTTCCGTATTTACGTCCATCCGTGGCCAGCCATTCGAAGAAACTTCGCCGCAAAACCGAGCGCTATCTCGAACTACGGTCGACGCGACGACTCGGCGGCCACCGTCTCTCTCTTTCTCTCTCTCTCTCTCTCTCTCTCCCTCTCACCCTCTCCCCTCGCTGTCTCTTCTCTCCCTCGCCCAATTAACGACTAAATCGCTCTACAAATTTGATCGTCGCGATAATTTTTCGCGGCTGGTTTCGGCCTCGGTCGTGGAAATTGTTATCGCGGCCTCTCGAGGCACCCTTCGAGCCAAGAAATCCTTGTCGGCCGGGTCCAATTTAATTTTATGTTTATTTCATAGTGCGAGGGAAAAAGCGGGAAAAAAGCAGTCGCGGGGCGATAACGGGCGTGCCAGAGACGGAAGATCTGGCGGGAAAACGATAACCGCCCGGTAACGCGAAATGAAACCGAGCGTAAATGTATGAGAAGAGATCTCCAGCGTCCTTGTTACCGGCCGCGTCGCTGTAATTGCGTTGAAACTTCATTTGGCGCGGACCGACCTTGTGACGCCACGGTTTCGACGAACGAGCCCTCGCAGGACGAACATAAGTGGTCGCGTAACTGCACGCTCCTGCGCTACGAGCCGGGAAGCTGCCTGAACGAAATTCGTAACGAACGATCTTTCCCGCGAGCCACGGCACCGCTTCATTTCGAAAAACTGGCCAAAATTGATTTTTTTGAACTGCACTCTCGATATAATATGTCAAAGCTTCAAATGTGACTTATATCGTGTACCGACAGTTTTCATTCTTGATAAATCTTGCCGGATATCCGAAAGGATAACGAGTACATAGAAAACTGACTTCTCAGGTTAGGTAAAAATATACTAATTTAATGATAGAAATGTTTTGTTCGTTACGATTGTTTCACGAAACTTTTACCGACGTATCCGTGACACTTTTCTGGTTAAAACGATACCAAACACGACACCATTTGGATCGTATTTACCCGTTTAATCCACGATATAGTAGAACCTCGCTTATCCGAACTGTTGGTCTTGTTCAACGGCGCACGTTCGTCCGCCAATTGAAACCATTCAGAGAAACATAATTTAACGGTTCTATATAATTTACGTACAACTCTGTAGCAGTTTTATATTCCACGGAATACTTTATTTTTCAAAAGAAAATACGTATTGAACTGTGTACTCAAAGGTGTTTTTTTTTCTTGTTTTTGGTTTTTCTTCGATAAAAATAAGAAGATTGTCATGACGGTTATCGGAATGGCTTGTTTTCTGATAGATTGAGGATTCGCATCGCGGTGTCTGGTTAATTGTAATGTTGTCAGATTAGGCTATGATCGCTCGCGCGCGATCCGGTGACAAACTGCTGCTTCGACGCGCACCATTAAACTTATCCGCCGAGGACTTTTATCCGAGGATATTGAAGCCGGTTAAGCCGGGTCTGATACTTCGCAAACTTCACCATCCGCCGCGATTCACGTCGCCCCTGCTCGTTTTTGCACCCGCTGTTTTTCGGCTTTCACGTCCACCGCTGCTGAAATGAAAATTTTGTTGGTTGATGGTTCGCCCGTGTAACCCGGATTTTTTCGTTTTTTATCTTGTCGGTGGCGCCAGTCGATTTAAATCTCGCAGCGGAATTTTTAGAGTTTTAGATAGCGGCGAACCGGTAACACTGAGTCTACAAATGCTGGGTCATTCTAATCAGTAACAATTGCACGTTCCCATTTTTTATCGCTCTGATTTTGTAAACGATTCACTCCTTCGCGGCAAGGACAGTACGTCTTGCAATTTAAAAAATTGTTAACAAACGTTAGAAGTTATTCACAAAATTCAAAGCGTTAACATTGTATGTCATTTTGCCTTTCCTCCGTTATCTTTGATATTTATTTTCAATATTATTATCCGAGTTTTTAACAAAATTCAAAGTGTCAACATACGTCATTTTGCTTTTCCTCCGTTTTCCTTGATATTTATTTTAAATATTATTATTCAAGTTTTTAACAGAAGTCCAAGTGTTAACATACATCATTTTGCCTTTCCCTGTCATTTTTTAGATTTATTTTAAATATTATTATGCAATCTTGTTTTTAAATATTATTTACTTGACTTTTAAATTTCTTTTCGACCCAATGTCGTAGCAGATATGATTTTCGTAATATTTTACCTTTTTATAGCTACTGCACCTTCCTTGTTACCCGTATAAACTGATTTATGCTATAGTTTGTATGGAGCAAACGAGCTACAGTTTGCTTGCTGCGTCCTCCACGATTCGATACTCCGAAGAAATTTGCCCAAGCCAAGTGTATTCTTCTCAAACAGCAAACATTTCGAGCGGAGTGTTACGCGCGCGAGCGTTATCTTGCATTGCTCAAATACAGTAGCCGAACATAAACAATCGTGACTACTCAGTAACAGTAATAATGGTAATTTTAGTTCGCACTTATGACGAGTGTTTACCTACTCCAGGGAGGCTGAAGTTTATTCTCCGTAGTTACGCCTCATAAATTCTATAGAACGTTCGAGCTGCTGCGTTAGCTACTGCAAATCATTTACAATGTTCCGCCGAATATAAATCGATACGACGCTGTAGCTGCACATCTTCGATACACCTTTGCATGCATGATTCGCACTTTGTATTTCACTATGTTGTACATCTACTGTGACTGAAATTTGTCGATCACAAATTCGTGCCGAAATTTCTTTTCAATAATAATCCTCGAGTTAAACTTCACTTTGGAAATCCAGAAATTTTTAAATTTTTTCCATAGAATCCTGCACATCTTGACGAGGAAATGCCAAAAATCGGAGTTCGAAGGCGAAGGCTCAAAAGTTATGAGCATTTAAAGTTGAGGCAACCTAGAAATTGAAAGTTTCTTTATGGTAAAAATCGGTATAAATTGATTGTCGTCGTCAAAGAAACTGTGAATTAAGTGAATCAAGCGAGATAATCAGCCAGAAAAGACAACAATTTTGAAGTTCTCGCGACCGGATAGCAGTTTTAAAACACGTACGTGTCAATCCGCGGGTTCGGTAGGAAGAGTTATGGTACCCGCGGCGCCATGAATTCGCGGCAGATACGAGCGAGGCCGGTGTCGGTGGTTTACATGGTCGGTTTTGGAACCGGAAGAATCCGAGCAGAGATATTCGCATCGACGCGTATCACCGTTCGGCCGCTCGTAGATCTAAACCGGAACCACTCGAAGACGGCAATCTAAATCTACTGCGGTTCCGCCGTGAATCTCGGAGGTAGCATACCGAGAAACTCTGTTTACGGGGGATGCCGAGACGGGATGCCTCGGGATCGCGAAATCCGGAGATTCTCATTTCCCAGGCATCGACCGGCTCCGCGGACCGCGTAAAGGATGATTTAATGAATTCGCCAGGAACCGGGAAACCGGCGCGATTCGACGGCTACCGCGATATGCAAGCCGACCGCGAACCCGTACGTCGGCAAATCAAGGAAACACCGAATTTTTACACTGCTACCGACGTGTCGGAATACTTCGCAACGGAACGCGAAAATTGGGAAACCTACTTCAAACTGTTTAAGCTTTGGCATGCACTTCCTGGTATATTTTGTTTTTCTATGTGTTATATTCAAGTATAGTCTGGTATATTCTAGTATATTCTGGTTTATTCTAGTACATTCTGGCAAATTCTAGTATATTCTTGTATATTCTGGTATATTAGTAGAAATCTAACTGTGATATACTAGCTTCAAATGTGTGTGTTCTGTTATATTATTCTGGTAGTGTACTAGTGAATTTTTGTTTTTCAGGAAATCTTGCAAGAAACTGATTATTTTTACCCTTAGCACTCGAATGGCGACTGTAAGGCGCCACTAAAAATTACTGTATCGTTATTCAAAATATGTTTTACATTATTAAATTTGTTTGTACGTAATAGATTATTAAACACTTCAGTATTTTACGAGTAAATAGCACCATTTTCATATGTATACCATAAAAAGATATATATACAAGGGAAATATTCTAGGTTATAAGAAATGTTTCGTTTTGGTGTTAAAATAGCTTCGAGTGCAAAGGGTTTATGTTTCTCATTTCGCAATATTGAAAACTTTGATATACGATCCAGTTCACCTCAGGAAAATATTTTCAATCTTTTGAAAAATTCTCGTCTGCAAACGGAATCCTGTTTTGACCCAGAATTTAAAATCGTCATTCAATTACATAGATCTCAGCGAATACTTTACATCAACCACTTCTGCATTAAAAACAATAGTGCCCTCAAAAATGTGTTTTAAAAAAATCATAAATAAATCAGTGAATCAACGAGTGTCTCAGGGTGAATGGCCTCCCAGTGGACGAAGTGCCGATTAGATCAGTTAGTTCCGTTGATCTACTGCAGTGCCGAAAATTTAGCACGTTTGTATGCAAAACTATCGGCAATTAACGAGAATGGTCCCTGTTAAAAGTGCTGTTCGCGTGTAGTTTTCACCGGGCTCCTGTTTTTCTAGCTTTTTTCCATAGGCTTTTTAGCGTCGTATCTGCTTTTTCGAGTGTCCGACTGCAGTACAACGGATCCGGTTGTAATGGTTGTTGGATTTACACCGAATCGGGTTTACTTTAATCGAGAAAGCCCGGCGAAGTCAATTTGCCGCAATTAATCGCATTATGTAACACAGTTACAGCCGGCGTTTCCGAGCGCGGCGTGCCGTTCCGAATTCGGAATCGAAGTTCCCGTCGCTTCATCGATTTCGAAAAATGGGTCGACAACAACGAACGATGAAAAGTATCCGGATAGCTTCCGGACTGGTTCGTCGGCCGGTGAAATTAATTTTCCATAAGCGAGCGTAAACAATTCCGTTCTAATTAGCCGGGCCTCTGCAGTAGCTGTTAATTTCGGTTAAGTGTTTTAATTACGGGCCATTGTAAATCATTGCCGTTATTCGGCCGCGGTTGCGAGTCCATTACTTAACGTCATGCAACGTTTTCCGGCGAGATCCCGCGGCTTAATGACCACCCTCCGGCGGAAAAATCAAATTAATCTTTGTCCTTTTGGTTCCACGTTCAATTCCGCTTTGACTATCGGCTGGTCCCGAGAACGTGTTCCTCGCCGAACGATACGCCGTCGATAATACTTTTTCGAAGATCTCCTCCGTGGAAATTGTCACTTCTTCGCGATTTCACTATCAATTAAATCGCGATCGACGCCCGGGGAACGTTCCGTTTAATGACTCGTGGAGCTTCCCTCGTTCGGTCGTGCCTTTTATCCTCCATTCTTCATCCTCCATTACGCCTCTTTTAAGACGCCATCCTCCTCGTCTTTTCTATTTCACTTGTCCGACGCTCTTCGTGGATCCTGCAGCTTATATAACAACGTTCTCACTTTTACTCTACTTCGATTCGCAATTTGCATTTTTAGTTCACGTTCTATTATAGGTCAGGTTGCCTCTTGGAGGTTACGTTGCATTTTCCCATGTCTGCTTTCGATGCTCCATCGAATGATCTATTTTTATGTCAATATTAATACCTGAAGGCAATTTTAATAGTATCTATTTAATTTAATCTAATTTAATAGTATGTTAATAACAGATGATAAAATTAAAAGTAAACTAATTTTTAGTTACACACTAAGTGATATAATATAACCACATATATTGTATAATTTTGTATTGTATATGCTACATAAATCTTATTCAAGGCAATAATAATAATTTTCACTTTATTTTTCTTTCTCGAAATCCATTGTAGAATAAATTAAACGTGTACCCGATTCTTTGGATGTTTAGGAAAAATCGTATAAAGTTGGACACACTTGCGATCAGAATCGTCTTCGGATTTGGAGTGAACGTGGAATGATAGTGCTATCAGAAACTCTGTCCGTTAATGCTCGTTATAAGTTACACATCACCGCGGCTGCGAATCGCGCGAAGCACAACAAGCTTTGCATATTGCGCTAATTAATTCGCCGTTACATAAATAAATAAACGGTCCATTATTCATGCGACCCGAGCCAGCGCGCCTTTATTATTCAAAATCAAACCAACAATTGCGTTACCCGCTACATTTTCTCTCTGAGAGAATAACAAGCCCGCTTTTCTGGACGTTCGAGGATACAGCAGGGAGTTGGCGTTGCCGTGGATAAACGCTCGTAATGTTACAATATTAAGTTGTTCGCTGTTAAATATCCGTCTTACTGTAATAGGTCTTCCACACTAACAAATATATTACAAGAATTTCAAAAATAATGAAATCATTAATTAAAACCAGAATATGGATAAACCACATATACATATTCCACTGGCTAGGCAATAAATAATTCATTTCATTTTAAAAGTGTGTACGCAATTCTAAAAATAAAATTTTGAACTTTACTGGAATTATAGTAAAATACGTCCCGGTTTTAAAATTAATTTTTACGTTAATATATTCATTGTACCAAATTTTATTGGGATCTGTAAAATGCAAGAAAGTTGGAAGACTACTCAATATCACACATATAATTATTTTCAATTCTAATTTCATTAAATAACTTACTTTGGTTTCGTGGAATTTTTTAGGGTTCTGGTTTGGCGCACAATGTGTTAAACACAACCCAACAAGTGTATTAATAGTTTAAGGCAAAAACAAAAGTACTGGAGTGGTTTGCAAACGCCTTGGTGTCACTTTCAAGGCTGCTTAATAAGAAATATAGGTTCCCACTACAAGCTAAAATTGTTATCTCTCCAAAGCTTTCAAGGTTATTGCAATGTCAAACAAATGCAGTCATCATGTAGACCCTTATCCTACAAGTTCGTTTGAAATATTCTTTCGCGTATAATTTTCGATTGATGGAATTTTGTCCGGAAAACAAGCGCACAGCGACGTGAAATCGCATGAATTGATAATACCACGATTTGCAGGGCTGAATCAACCAATTCGGGGACTCCTCAATCAATCGTAGACTTCCGCGTCAGTTCGTATCCGGAGCCGGACAGTGACGTTTTCGTCATCGGATTCGAGTCGAGTGACAAGTCGACCTATTCCCGGCGCGATCCCGCTCGCGCAATTAGCATCCGGGCCGATTTCTGGCGCGCTATTAAAGATAATTATCGGGCGCCGAGGGTCACAGGCACGGAATGCCATATAGCCGACATTTCGCCGGGATCCGGCTTATGAGATGTTCGACATCCGTGCCAATTTCGAGCGGAGATGCAAGCATCTCGCCGAGGATTTCGGCCCGATCATTCGGCATTTCCAGTATTAACCCGGTATCGAGGCCTCGTTCAACGGCTATGCTGCATTCGCCGAAAATGATCGACCTCCATAAAACGCAGCTAACCCGCTGATCTATAAGCCTGCATACTTACCGCGAGAATCGCGAAACGTTCTCGCTTGCCGCAGCTCGATTACTCTCGCGAGACCGGAGCGCCCTCGCAGAAACGGCGAGTCTACTGGGAAACCATAACCGCTGTGACCGAAATAGAAAAAATTGTAGAGTATGAATTATTTTCCAAATTACTTATTTCTTAGAATTTATAAGATTGGACCTTCTTTCTTCCCGAACACGTTGAATGCTATGTGAACTAGATTTTGAAGCTTTCGCTTTGCACTGTAATGAAATGAAATAATTCTTTGATATTACATTTTGTTTTCTAAAAATTCGATTGGTACATCCTGTTACGTGATATTTAGGGAGTATTTTTCTGAAAAATTGAGCTAGATGTCTTAAGCTAGAAGAACGTGGCAGCCATTTTCCTGATACATCTTTTGATTGTTTTAAAATTGACTAAGGACCCGCTTTTCTGTCCAGTTGAATGTAAAATTCGAAATCGTTCCTAAGAGCACGAGGTATTCGAAAACGTTGATTTTTTGATATTTTGCAAGTTAGAATTGTTGTTTGTGCCCGGCCATTGCCAACGCTTAGGGACGCAAGTTCTGTCAGCGGATCCGTTTCAGAAAGCTGTTAATTAAGGACAAGGTCCACGGTCACGTCGCGCGTTAGCCGGAATATCTTGAAACGCCTTATGAATATTTATCACCCGGATACGGGAAGACGTTGATAATTATTTCGGAACTTGTTACGCACCGTTTATCGCTTATGGTCGCCACGTGTTCGAGCGTCGGTCTCATTAATTCCGTAAAAATCGTAGTTTGCATAAAGAGCATTTTATCCTGGTTAAATGCTCGCCTGTAAATTGTGTCTTGTTTGCTTGTATGGCCTCGCTGTTCCCACTTTGTGGAATCTAATTATAAAATATAAAATGAAGAAAAAAACCAGAGAGCTCTGCATCGTTCTGATTTAAAAAATAATTATGTGAATGATGTATCTGCTTATTCTATTTATCATCCGAGCATGATTTTTCTCTCGATCATTTTAACATAAGAGTATGAAAATATTTCACTTTCTATTTTGCATTTGAATAAAAAGTTATTCTTCAGCTTTTAAATAGACCTCTGAAATATATTTAAAAAATGAAATGATTGAATTAAATTATCGAAAATGCTAATCAGGAACGTAGTGAGATGGATCATAAATTTAAATCTGAATTTGTATTATTAAGAGTTACGCAATAACTAATTATTAGCGTAAAGAGTAGGGCTCCGTTTAAGGGTTAAGGAGGCGGACATTAAACGTCGTCCCAGTCCTTATTTGATCGAATCAATCTTGTATAATATTCTTAGGAATCGATTTGAAAGGTTTCAATGAAATAGTTTTTTAATTTTTCCAATTTGGGCCTCGGTGGCGAGTCTGTCGGAAAGATCTATCTGAAAAGATGCAGCCAAAGTACTCTGTCTACCATCATGTAAGAGTCACGGTATAGCCAGCGCATCAAATTTCCCTATGCCCCGGTGCAACGAAATTTTCGATGGAAAAGCGAAGAAGATTGAAATACATATGTGGTTTTCGACGATGACGATGTATCTTCGCGAAAGGGCCGCGTTCCGGCAGATAATTTGTACGCCATCAGTATTCCAGGTAAACGGTTTCAGAATATAGTTTTAAAGCGGTGGTCTGGCTATGAAAAACAATGTTTCGTTTCAAAACTGCATGGATCGTGGAAAATAAATTGGATTATCCACGAGCGCGCCATTTCGAATGCTTTTACTGTACAAATTCGACGAATTTCTAAATAATGTATTAGGATTAACTCTTAATTTAAAGTACATAATACATGCCGACTATGATGGACGTCCGAAATAATAATAATTACACTTTGGAATTTGCGCATTCATAACAAAAATACGAGGGGGAAATTTCCACCATGATTATCCACTAATTTCGACCGTAATTAATAGAATTATTAAAGCAAGAGAGAAATTTCTATACGGTTCCTGTGTCTTGTAATTTATGAAGAACATTTCTATTTTATATCAATTTGATTGACATGGCTAATCAAAGAACTAATTAAATGAAAATTTCGGAAGAAATTGTTACATTGTGATACTAGAAATGATTTTTTGGTAGATCATTGAAGCAAATGTCGCTGTTAAAAAATATGTTAAGATATCCTTGACAATGCGTCTTGGATTTTTAAAATGTGTTAATGTGTCTTAAAATATGAGATTTACATTTTCCATATGAAATGTCGGAAAAATGTGAAGTGAGCGAAGTTATGCACAAAACCAACCTTTAATTGAGCTTTCGATATTTTTCGAGCAACAAACATTTCGAACGAAAACAATACGACTAACTAGTCTAATTAGGACGGCGTAAAAATTAAACACTGTTACACAACAGGTTGTTCATATAAAAAGCAACGAAATATTGGAGAGTTATACGAACGCGGTACGAAAAAAGGAAAATTGATCCAATCAACGAAAAAATGTTTCCATTATTTTTCTTGATAAAAAAAAAAAACGTACGAAACATTTTTCAGTCAATTCTATGTATCGACTCTGGAAAAGTTCATGAGAATTTTTACGCTCGCTTAGACAAATATGAAAAAAAAGATTGAATTCACTGTTTTCAACGAGATTAAATGAAATTTCGTTTCATTTGTCAATTTTTCTGGTGTATTAACAACAACGTGAAACTGTATTTAATTTGATCGAATTTCGTACTTTGCAATTTTTCAAAAATTTTTCTGTAAAACTCCTTCATCTGACAATTAAATGTCACCATGTTTTTGTCAGCGTTTTCTATACTAAAATCGTAATTCATTTCGGAAACATAATACCGGTTCCACCTCTTTCCCATTCACTGAATTTTCGAGCAAGAATTATTGAATACTATAAGCTTTTAACGAAACCTATTGTTTCCGTAAATCACCTACAAAATTATTAAATTGTCCACTGAAAGTAGTAACGAAACCAAAAGTCGTTGACAGCAAGCTACAAGTTTAATGGGATTTCATATTGTTTCTCATTCACTAAAATTGAACAAAATAAAATTTGTATCCAACTTTTGCCTTTGGAATTCATCTGCAAAAATATTAAATTACCTATTGAAAGCAGTAAGAATCACAAACTTAATGAAAACCTAGAATAGATAGAATTTGATCGTTTTCTCCAATTTTTAAATTCGAGTCGAATAAAATTTTGATGCAATCTTTGGATCGTCAAGATGCTGAGCAAAAATATTCAATAGGAAAATTGCGTAGGAAGCAAAACTGTTTCAACCATGATAGTCACCATTCCTCGATGCACCTAATCGCTCAATGCTTATCCCGCTGGACCTTCCGGCGATGAAGACGTCCGAAAAACCGATTACACGTTGCACATCAGGTGGTCGGCGCAGGAGGCAGCATCTTACGAGTGCATGTCGCGTGTACTTAGCGGTCGTGTGCAGAATATATATTGCATCGATGAACACCGGGGCGAGTAGGATGTCTCACTTGGGTTGCCAGCGGTCTGCGCATCGTGCATCGTGCAAGGCAAGTTGAGGCAATTGTCTGTAAATGATGAATGTCTCCGAGGCGGGTAGGAACCGCGGATGCTACATATATACGGGGAGTTACCGGGATCAAATGACAATTACCACCGCAGAACGGTCGTTGGACAATGACGTATGTACCGCCTCCGTGCTGGCCGGAGGGCCGCAGCCGCGTATTCTATCCTGGAACAAAGGATAATGCATGCCAACGGGAATCTCAGGGCCTGCTCGTCCGACAGATTCAAAACTGAAAGCTCCAGCCTCAAGATCACTTTATTTCCACCTCCATTCAAAGTCAACCAAGTCATTTTTCAATTCGAGTGAGTGCCAACATTTTCACGCTTCCGCAAAAAAATTATTCCGTTGCTGAAACAAGGATGCAATCACTTTCGATCTCCAGGTAAAAATTTTCTGCAATTTTTCGGCTCTGGAAATAAATCAAAATTTGGCAAAATTTTTATTAATATTCCGTTGCTAGAATAAGGATATAATCACTTCACATCTTTAAATAAAAATCTTCTGCATTAATTACTGCCTCAGTAAGGTAAAGGCACCAGTAGTTGACGACCATGTACCAGTAGTTGACCATTTTATAGAAAAACATAATAAATAAGGTTTGGAATGTTCTTATTGTTTTGAAATTTAAACAACAGACGGCATGGCATCCGAGGTTCACTTTCATCAAAAGTGCACTTATAAGTGCGCTTATAAGAACCTTATTTTTTATGCTTTTCTATAAAATACCTTACCTTTACCTTAATAATTCTAATAAGTATTAAAAATAATATACCGATTCCCTCGAATCCTTTTTATCCTTCTGCTTCGTGTTGCATCTACTCATTTTTGTCATAAACACATGAAATCAACAATCTAATGATCGCATCTGAAATTATTTTCTTAACAGCGAAAAAGTTAAAGGAAATTTCTTTCTTTTCACAAAAATTTGCACGAAGACCTGTCTAATAATAAATGATGCTCCCTCAGAACCGTCAGCCAGGTGTTAAGGGGTTGCCCTGAAGAACAGAATGTAATTGTTGACGCGCCAACCTAATAATCTTGTCGATACTAATTTACGGAGGCGAACGAAGCATAATAGCGTCTCGTTAATCGACATCGATCGCTTTGTTGACACGCGATGCTCCCCGAGAAACGATGGAGGGGAGGGGGGGGGGGGGGGCTCGAGCTAAGTGGCTCCCCGATTCGATTTAGAATTTGTTTTCAATAATTCATTGGGAGCACCGACAGTGAACGATGCGGGAGCCCCGCGAAGGAGACACGGAGTTTCGTTCGACTCGAGTTTAATTCGTCGGCAGAGTGGCAACTATTAAGTAACGAAATTAATCAGACTTTGGCGACGTAATTCGAGCGTTTCAGTCGGGACTGAATATCGAATCATCGACGACGGTCGACAGAGTCGCTGCTGAAAAACTATCGATTCGTGACACACCACCCGACAAAATATTAAATCAATTATAATGGAAAGAACCAAACGGCGGACTATTAATCGGGGAAATTGTAGCTTTGAATTGTTGATCAAGGAAATTGATTTTTCACAATATTTGAACTGCAAAACAAGCGAATAAATTACACACTGTAGTATCTCGTACGTTCAGAATTTTCTATTTTACGTAAAAGGCTTCTATCGAATAATATACTAAGATCTAAAGTCGTAAATTAAGTATCGTAATCGTACGTCGTAAATTAGGATAGCGAAGCTCGTGGAGCAGAAGGTTCGGACGTAAATTATTCGCAGCAGCGTCAGGTCAGAAAATTTTGATTTTTCGTGGAAAAACCTCGCGGTAGCAGAGCCAGAGATTCCGTCCGGAACTTGTGGCCGATCTTCGTTGAATTAATCAGGCGGCTTGACAAAGTTACCGCGTCCCGGTGAATTTTTCAGATCGCCTCGGAAATAATTGAAGCGGCGAAAATCGACACGGCGTTGTATTTTATTCATCGGGGCGAAGGGGCCAGGCGACGACCACGGCGCCGAACAGTATAAAACGCGGGTATAAAAAAAAACGTGCTCGGATAAATTCGCAACGCGCAAAATTCTCGTGGCGTATCCGCGGAATTAAAGATGTTACATATCCCCGGTCGGCCACCGGGCTCGTTAAACGTTATTTATCCGCGTCGGCTCGGTTTTTTCGCAGCAGCAGCCTCCCCCCCCCCTCCCCACCCCTCCCGCGGCAGATTGATACGGTCTTTTTCGATATCGGTTGCTCGTACATCAACCGCTATTCAATCAACGTATCTTGTTCTAAGCCCGGGGATACAAACCCCGCCTTAAGCACCAATCGCGATGCCGGAACTTGATAGATGGATTCAATTCACGGCGCAAGGATACCGAAGGATCCGAGAAATTCGGCTGGCATGCAAGCTGCGACAAACGTATGAAGCGTTCATAATCTGCCCGCGCATCAATCAAACCCGTCGATCCGAAGGCTCCTATACTTATACACGACGATACTCTGCCAGGCGGCCTGTAAACAATTTTCGACGACGGAGCGAAATGCCGACGCCGCGCGCCGCGCTGCGCCGCACCGGTTGATCGACGCTTGTACACGCTACGGGGGTAACAGCAATTCAAACAGTCTGCCGCGATCATTATTGCGGAAGATGAAAGATCGAGCCTATGTGAAAAATTTTCGTGAAATTCTACAGGAAAGTTTTGATCGCCATACCAGCAACTCAATCATTTATTTAATAAAATAAAAATACCAAAATGTCTGATACCGTGTAGTCCTTCAACTACTTTATAATTACTAGACTGCTGAATTTTATGCAAAAACTGTCTGCCCCTGTTGCAAAAACAGGACGTTGAACCAATATGTATCCAAAATTATCAAAATCGATTTTTCCAAAATTTAAAACCAGATTAACCCCTCAAAGGGTTCACAAATATTGTTCTGTTACTCTGACTGCGAACTTCATGGTAGTTTAACATTCTTGAATCCTTCATTTGCAAATTCGACGTAGAAAATTGTCCATGGAAAATTAATAAATTTTTTATCTTATTTGCAGTGTGATAAGTAGACTGCGAGTAGATCAAATGCAGTAAAAGTATGGAAAATATTGTTCCATTATTTCAACCGAATCGCGACATTTATCATCCAGGCCTTGGCGACATATATAGAGAAAATCACTGTAAAGGAATGAACGTCTGTGTAGCTCCTGTACATTAATCTTGACAATGTTTAATGTGTAATGGTAAAACATGAACATTGATTTTTGTGCCTCGAGCGGTCGATTTGAACACGCGTGGAAAACGCAGCCTAACGCAGCCTACGCTTTGATTTATTTTATAAATTCCGGCCGGTACGGAAGGTTCGCGCGAGAACAACGGAAGTCATTCCGTTTATGGCTCCTAAATTCCATCGGACGCGGTTTTACCCATATTAATCCAGCCGATGGCAAGCCGTCGCACTTTTCACGCGGCGCCGCTCCGTTTGCAACATATTGCAAATCCATTACGAGCGGCGAGCCTCCGCTCGTAAAGTTTATCGCGTTATCCATGGTCAGACACGCTCGAAACGCACGCGCAATATTCCTGTCGTAGAGTGCATTTCTATGCAGCCGAGCGCTATAAAAGTGAAAAACTCTCCTTCCGAAAGTGTTCGTAAAATTTCTCGGCCGTTATGCTACGCGCCTAGCCGTCGCGTCCTCGTCGTCGTTGCCCGGACACCATCGGGCTGTTCTACAATTAGACACGAAGAATTACACGAAACGGGAAAGGGAAACGTAAAATTCTGAACGTAAATCGATACAACGGACCGCGGTGCACCAATTACGTGGTTCCGGCCAACTACCGCTTCAAACTACTTATTTAACCCCTTGCTTTACGATTTCTTTCACAGCTGCCCCGATTGAGACTTCCTGGTGGTGTCTCTCTCCACCGCATAAAAAAATTTTCTTTAATACGTTGTCCAAAATTATCGTTTGGGCCATCGATCATGTTGAAATGGACAAGGAGGTGTTGATTTCCACTGATTTTCACCAATTTAGGAGGATAAGGCTAAAAATCTAAAAAAAAAACCTGTACTCCTGTACACGTTCTAAACACGAAAGTGTTTTCTGAGCAGCTGTGCAAACCCCCCGTTCAATAGTGTGCGCTCTGTACATACACTTAACCCAGATAGCACGCGACGTCTTAAAGACGTCTGTTTTACGTCCATTTTTGGTCTGAACGTCTTACGTCCTGAAAAGACGTCTTTAAGACGTCTTTTACGAGTCGTCTTTAAGACGTTTCATTTCTTGACGTTTCAGTAATCCTAAACTGCTAGAGAAAAGCTTTACAAACTGTAATTGATTATCAAACTGAATATTCCATCAACAAAGAAGTGCACAGAAAAGTAATACATCAAAATAAATAGATAAATAAATAAATAAGTTAAATAAATAAATAAAGCATAAAATGTTAATGTTCGCGGATATGCTGAAAAACATTCTTTTAATTTATTTAAGACGTCTTTAAGACGTCTCTGTGCTATCTGGGAAGTAAAGGCGTGACGATTTTGCGTTGCATGTTTCGTTACATCTTTTATGAAATCACCCCCCATCTGTACAACACTTCTCTCTCTCTCACACACACTCTCTCTCACTCTCTCTCTCTCTCTCTCTCTCTCTCTCTCTCTCTCTCTCTCTCTCTCTCTCTCTCTCTCTCTCTCGAGGAGTCCCTTCTCAAAAGATTTTTGTACTTTTTGCCCGTCTGTTTACCTTTACCTTTATGTTCACCTTTTCTTTTCTTTACTCGCTTTATGACTCTGTCGATCATCAGTACCAGGTAACGGATTACTAAGGTTAGGGAATTTTACCTGGGACGATTTTTTGTACCTGACGCACTTCCGTTGCATATTTCGTTACATCTTTTCTCAAATCACCCCCCATCTCTAAAACACTTTCGTGTTAAAAAAAAATATTTTGACCCATAAGGTCCACGTTATTGTGCAGTCTCTTCAACTTGCCAGAACTATAATGATTTCTGTAGCGCAGGTCAATTATCGCGGCCGTTCATTGAGCAACTCAATTCAGCGACCGATTCATTCGATTCTGCCGACAATAAATCGATCGCGGCCGTTCTACCTAATCCATTAGAGAAGGCACTATCCCGGCCCATCTGTTCAGTCCGAGGCAACCGACTTACCCTATCCTCTCCTCCGTCATCGATTTTTTTTCTTTTATTTTTTGTCTTCGAGAACTCCGCGCCCGGTTCCCCCTATACTCTGTTACGTGGAACGGTTCGGTCGGTCCCGGTGTGTTCCGACTGCCCTACTTTTAAATCCGAGCGTGGGACGGTGACAGAGAGATTCGGGATCATCAAAGAGCGCCAGGGAAATCCGTCGATTCGGGATTCAGATGGATGGACCGGAGGATTCGCACAAAGCGAGCGCGTTGACCGGCGATGCCGAGTGTCCTGGGACCTGAAAGAATGGCCGGAGGAGAACGTTGGACAGAAACGAGGAGTTTAGTGGGAAAGTTAGGTGAATTTCCGTATAGGTCGAATTATAATCCAGAAAATCGCGGGAATTAAGACCGAGCCCTCGCAGCACGTCCAACTTTTTAAACATTGAAAATATTTCTCCTAGAAACGAGATCGTACTTCGCTAGGAAAATGTACACAATAATTCTGAAAAGAAACGAACGATTTTAATTCAGACGGTTTTTCAATAAAAATCTACATTCTATAAATTATAGTCTTCTATCGTCGGAATCATTAACCAATTTTCGGAAAGCGGAAACAAATAAAATCTAATTTTCAGTGGCAGTGATCTTTGTAGATCTGAAATAAATAAAAATCCTACTGAATTCTGTGGAATTTTATGTTGTAGTATTTTTTGAAAATTTTCAGAAGCCATACGTGCAGGAAGATCCGCAGTCTAGTTACGACTATAATTAGACTGCAGATTTTCTGTAGTCTGGTTATAACTGTGTCTGCCCACAGGAAACTTTCGAATAGTTCGTAGCTAGCTCAAGTCGGAAAAAAGTTCACGCAAACACTTTACACAAACGAATTGCACTTGGCAATTTCAAAGAAAATTTCGAAACGATTAGGAACACTGCCAGCGACTTTCGCAACATCTCATAAAGAGGTATCCCGTTCGAATCGTTCGAACCCTCGAAACGCAACTACCTTAATTTCTGCTTGCGGATTTCATGCATAAAACCCTTTCAAACTCGTCGGACGGGTTTGGAATTCCAGCAGCCACATACGCGGGATTGAAAAATACCCCATGGAACAGGTTAAAGCTCGCCCGGTTGAAGTACGAAAAAAGAACAGGCTGTTTAATGCGTTCCATTCTGGGAAAAAGGGGATTCATGGGGATCGAGCGGGTTGATAGAGGCGAGAAAGTGTGCTCGGAGTGTTCGGAACTGGTTCGACGTTCGGATCGGTCGCGTACACAGCCGCGCACGTACGTATACACGTGCTCACACACGTGGCTGTGTGTGTCCCTGTGGGCGCGAGTGGGCGCGGGCTCGGCAGGCGCCATGCCATTATTTCCGAGAATAGAATCATTTTCAATGCTATTATCCTGAGTATACCCGCACTGCAGTTCAACAGATAGACACAATGGCGATGTTTGCACCGTACGGGCGTGCATAGCTAGGCGAGTAGATTAGGCTGATAGGCGGCGCAGCTTGGGACTGGCCGGCTACGATATGCTTACCAGATTGATAATACACTGGCACGCCGGCCATCGAACTGCCGACGGATAAGTAGAAGCCTGTACGGATGCTATGTCCTTGGACGTGCACTATGCCGCATCTAATTGCTCGTAAATCACGGATCACGGATGCCGGACAGCTACGGAACACTGTCTTCGATACCACTGTCACAACAACGCTCATAAACATATTCATGCTCCGGCTTCTCACAGAAAAATATTTGCCAGACGTCTACTACTTGATCTAAGTCCAATCCTTGGGTTCGTGCCGTGACATAGATCGTGCAGTGCTACTACAAGTACCTAAGCAGCCAAGGACCGCATTTGATTGACATAATTCAAGAGATTTAAATAAATATTCATAAATTACTAGACTGCGGATTTTTATGGAAAATAAAAATTTCATCCATCGCAAGAAACACGAGTTAAACAGAAATCGATTTGTTCGTTTAACAGTTTTGTATTTCGTCGACTAATTTTTATCATAAGTGCAAGTCAATGAATTACGTACAATGAAAAACGTGAAAATTTAAATAGCGACCGATTAAACCAGCAGATCTTGTGAAATGATGAATATTTCATTTTCGGATTAAATTGTTAGCTCTCGCGACGTGTCTCGATACATTTTCCAGCACGGTAACGCGTTAGGAACGACGGTGGTAAAGTGCAGAGGGATTTGTTTAATTTAATACGTCTGTGTGGAAATGAATGTTTGACTCGCGATTAAATTGCGAAGAATACGTTATTATATATATATATGTCCTATATATATATATATATATATATATATATATATATATATATATATATATATATATATATATATATGGGAATAGGAACGGCGATACAATGTAGGGACCGATGAGCGCAGCGCAGAGCGAGCGTACCTGTGTGCGTGTGTGCGTGTGTGTGTGTGCGTGCGTGCGTGTGCACGATGGAAAAACTGACAATCGCCGAAGGTTCGAGACGGAAAGACACGCGACTGAGGGGGCAGTATTCGTTGAGAAGTCGAGTGGATCAGTACACAACCTTATACATATTGTTATATTCCTGTATCTCGTTAAATATACTTAATTTGTTTGATTAAATACGTCGCGTTCTATCTGTTCGGTTTGATTCTGATAACCCATCCTACATCTGGGGGCTCAGCCGCGGGAGTCAGAAAATATATTCGAAAAGATAAACGCGAAAAAGAAAAGTTAATCCGGTCGTGGTCGAATAAAGCTACAGGGCAACGCGCAATAAGAAGTGATAAAGCGAGTGTTAGCCAGTAGAATTCGATAGATCGTGGTAAAAAGTGAATAAACAAGGGGAAATTTGACGAGATGCAGAAAAATATGTGTCCAAGTGATAAAGTAGCAGGGAGAGGAAAGGCAAGTAATGCAAGTGAAGGGAGTGCACTATCCGAAGAAGAGTACAGCGAGAACGAAAGAACCGTAGTCGCTGTCGAAAGCGAAAGAGATCCAAAATCAGCGATAACAACAGAAAATATAATGAGAATGAAAGTGCACGAACTTCGCGAAAAGTTAAAGGAAATAAACGTGGACTCGACAGGGAGAAAAAGTGAATTACAAGAGAGATTAAAATATCATATCAGACAAGAGGAAGAGAGCGGAAGCGAAGAACCAGACGAATCTGAAGACGATGAATACGACTACGAATCAAGAAAAACCGCCAGAAAATCACCAATCGCTAACGCTAGTCCGTTTACAATCAAGGATGTCGAAGATTCAATGGCATATTTCACGGGCGACGATAACGCATCTATTAAAAAATGGATTGCAGATTTTGAAGATCTGAGCATGTTACTGCAATGGAATGAACTACAGAAACTGATATATGCAAAACGGATGCTGAAAGGTTCTGCAAAACAATTCATAGCGGCGGAAAGAGGCATTCTCTCATGGAAAGATTTGCAACAAAGGTTAAAAAATGAATTTGCAAGTGAAACAAATAGCGCGACAGTTCATTCGCGACTGTTCCGAAGAAGAAAATTACCTCATGAAACCAGTCGTCAATATCTTTATGCGATGCGCGAAATAGCCAGTGAAGGCAATGTCGAAAATGAAGCCCTTATCGAATACATCATCAATGGCATACAGGACAATGAATATAACAAATCGATTTTGTATCAATCTCGTACGTTGGCAGAAATTAAGAAAAACCTAAAATTATACGATAAAATGCGGGAGAAATCAGAAAGAAAAACAAGCGTGAAAAAAGAAGAAACTAAAGAAAAGAAAGACACATCACGCAAAGCCAAAATTCCTCACTGCAACACGTGCGGATCGCCAGAACACGACGCAAGAACCTGCCCAGAGAAAGGAAAAGGACCCAAATGCTTCAAGTGTAATAATTTTGGACACATAGCGAATAAATGTGACAGTGCAAAAAGTGAACGAGATAATAAAACCGCGGGTGTAAATTGTGTTTCAAAATCAGTGTACCCGATTAAAGTAAATAACGTAGAATGCCGTGCGTTAATCGATTCGGGAAGTGACATCTCGCTGATGAAGAAAAATCAGCACGAAGAAATTGGCAGTCCACCGTTAACAACGACGGCAATGAGCATCACGGGCGCTGGCAATGCAACGACAAGGGTCATAGGATTTTTCAACACTGCTGCCCAGATAGCCGATGACATCTACGGTATCAAATTTTTCATCGTTCCATCACAGTCGATTCCATACAACGTAATTTTGGGACAAGACTTCCTAGAGAACGTTGAATTACGACTGGACAAAGGTAACATAGTTGCAATACGCAAAGCACCAACGACCGTAAGCGACGAAAGGCACGTTCCAAATTCAGACAGCAAGGACATCGCGGAAGCAGGTGAAGAGAATACAACGAACACCACCGATGCTGCATTTAGGGAATTACGTGAAATTATGTGCGTCGAAGTAGGTGAGTTAAATGTGAAAGAACAATACAAGGATAAGATCAAAATGTTAGTTGACGAATATAAACCAGCGGAAAAAGTTAATATTAAGATAGAGACAGTAATAACATTAAAAGATAATACTCCGATTAATATAAGACCGCGACGATTAGCGCCTAAGGAAAAGACAGTTCTAGATAATCAGATTGATGAATGGCTAAGGGAAGGGGTAATTCAACCAAGCACGAGTGAGTACGCGAGTCCAATAGTAATCGTACCGAAAAAGAACGGATCCTATAGAGTTTGCATTGACTATAGAGAACTAAATAAAAAAATTGAACGTGACCACTTCCCGATGCCTCTCATTGAAGAAAAAATAGACGAATTAAGAAATGCACGCGTATTTTCTGTAATAGATTTAAAAAATAGCTATTTACATGTACCAATTGCAAAAGAAAGTGTTAAGTATACCGCATTTGTTACACCGGATGCACAATATGAATTTTTAAAGACACCATTTGGACTTTGTATTAGCGCCACTAGTTTTTTAAGATATATAGATGAAATTTTTCGCGATCTCATCCAACAAAAGGTAATTTTTACGTATGTCGACGATATAATAATACCGGGATCAGACGATGAAGACGCATTAGAAAAATTAACAAGAGTATTAAGAATAGCAGCCGCAAACGGGTTAACAATTAGTTGGAATAAATGTCAATTCCTACGCACGCGAATAGAATATTTGGGTCACGAAATAGAAAACGGAAACGTTTATCCAGGAAATGCAAAAATTAAAGCAGTGCAAAAATTTCCACAACCTAAAAATAGGAAACAATTACAATCTCTTCTCGGATTAACCGGATACTTTCGTAAATTTATCAAAGATTATGCTAAAATCGCGATACCGTTATCAGATTTGCTCAAACAAAATCGACCGTTTATATGGAAACAAGAACAACAAGCAGCGTTTTTAACTTTGAAATCCATTTTATCCACGAATCCAGTACTACGAATCTACAATCCGAAAGCCGAAACAGAAATACATACCGACGCGAGTCAAGAAGGATTCGGTGCGGTCTTGTTACAAAAAGCGGAAAAAGAAAATGCATTTCATCCCGTGTATTATTATAGCAAGAAGACAACAGACGCAGAACAAAAATATCACTCATACGAACTCGAAGTATTAGCCGTGATAAATGCCGTAAAGAAATTCCGTGTTTATGTATTAGGTATACCGTTTAAATTAGTAACAGATTGCGAAGCGTTCAAAAAGACATTGTCGAAAAAAGATTTGTGCCCTAAAGTTGCGCGTTGGGCATTGAGCCTCGAAGAGTTCGAATACAATGTCGAACATAGAAAAGGCGCACGAGTCAAACACGTTGACGCGCTCAGCCGATTCCCAGTATTAGTCATAGAAGATACAATGTTAGCGATGCTAAAGAAAAAGCAGGGCGAAGAAGAAAGATTGCGCTTAATCAAACATACTCTAGAAACCGAGAAATACGACGACTACTTTGTAGAGAACGGAATTTTAATGAAACAGAAAAACAGTAAAAAGTTAGTGGTTGTACCTTCGTGCATGTACTTAGAAATAATAAGAAACACACACGAAAACGGGCATATTGGAGTGCGGAAAATGAAAGAACGTATAGAAACAGAATATTATATCCCTAATTTAGAAGAAAAATTGAAGAAATTTATTAGCTGTTGTATTCAATGTGTCGTATCAGAAAGAAAGCTAGGGAAACGTGAGGGTGAATTAACGCCAATTCCGAAAGGGTCAAGACCCTTAGAAACGTATCACATCGACCACGTAGGTCCAATGACCGCAACGGGAAAAGCTTATCGCTATATTTTTGTGGTGATAGACGGATTTTCAAAATTCACATGGTTGTATCCGACGAAAACAACTAACGCCAAAGAAGTAATAAACAAACTAGATAGTCAACAAAAAATCTTCGGAAATCCAGACCGTATTATTTCCGATAGAGGCGCCGCATTTACATCATTAGATTTTCAAAACTATTGCGAAGAGGAAAACATAAAAACGATAAAAATCACAACCGGAATTCCACGAGGTAACGGACAAGCAGAAAGAACCATCCGCACAATAATACCAATTTTAACGAAATTATCATTAAATAATCCAGAGCAATGGTATAAACATATAGGCAGGGTCCAAAAATGTATGAATAGTACGTTTCACAGATCAATAGGAATGTCACCTTTTGAAGTTTTATTCGGAATATCAATGAAAAACAAACAAGACCACGATATTATTAAATTGATAGAACAAGAAGCGATCCAGTTATATGACGAAGACCGCGATAAGTTAAGAATGTTAGCCAAAGAAAGTATAATGAAAATACAAGAAGAAAATAAGCGACATTACGATAAACAAAGTAAACCGGCTCGACAATACAAAGAAGGCGACTGGGTATTCATTAAAAGAACTCAGTTTGGACCAGCATTAAAAATCAAGCAAAAGTACCTAGGTCCGTATTCGGTAACGAAAGTGAAACGAAACAATAGGTACGAAGTCGCGCGAGTCGGAGATAGCGAAGGCCCTATGATGACAAGCACAGCTGCCGACTTCATGAAAGCATACCAATTTAATGAATAAACAAGCGACGTTATCTTCGGGGACCGAAGACCCCGGACGAACCCCCAGATATGGGAATAGGAACGGCGATACAATGTAGGGACCGATGAGCGCAGCGCAGAGCGAGCGTACCTGTGTGCGTGTGTGCGTGTGTGTGTGTGCGTGCGTGCGTGTGCACGATGGAAAAACTGACAATCGCCGAAGGTTCGAGACGGAAAGACACGCGACTGAGGGGGCAGTATTCGTTGAGAAGTCGAGTGGATCAGTACACAACCTTATACATATTGTTATATTCCTGTATCTCGTTAAATATACTTAATTTGTTTGATTAAATACGTCGCGTTCTATCTGTTCGGTTTGATTCTGATAACCCATCCTACATATATATATACAGGGTGAGTCACCAAACGTTACCACCTCAAATATCTTTGTTGTTTCTAAAGATACGTAAAATATGGTAAGGACAAAGTTGAATGGTACAATGGGGCTGACACGATGCAAAAAAAATAATTTTGTTTTTATGTCATTTTTTTGGAGATATCAAGGTCACCTTGACTTTTTTAAATGGAACCACCCTTTTTTAAACACCTACAATGATAGTCCCTTTCATTAGGAATTCAGTGACTATAATTAGTCCAAGGTCATTCAAGGTCAAGGACAGAAAAAACGTATAAAACTAAAATATGGAAGCAGAATACCTGTATTTTATAAATGTTCGAAATGATGGCCGTCTGCGTCGATACATTGTTGTAAACGAGCTCTGAAGGAATGTTGAACTCTGATAAGTGTATCCGACGTGATATTTGTACATGCTGTGATGATACGCTGACGCATATCTTCAACTGTTGTTGGAGCATCCGTGTACACGGTCTCTTTTAGCAGACCCCATAAAAAGAAATCCAGTGGATTTAAATCAGGCGAACGTGCTGGCCATGAAACTGTTCCGCCTCGTCCAATCCATCGGTTTGGATATCGAGAATCCAACGTTTCTCTTGCTACTCGTGCATAATGAGCAGGACAACCGTCATGTTGGTACCACATATCGTAGCGATTTTGTAAAGGGACATCTTCTAACAAAATTGGCAGATCTTCTTGCAAAAATTGAGCGTATTTCTGTCCCGTCATCATTCCGTTAACGAAATATGGTCCAATTACTTTGTCGTTCAAAATACCACACCACACGTTTACGCTCCATTGTCTTTGATGATCAATTTCTCGCAGCCAGTGCGGATTATCCACAGACCAATAATGGGCGTTCCGTAGATTAATTGAGCCATGATTAGTAAATGTTGCTTCGTCCGTAAACAAGACATTAGAAAAAAATGAATGATTTTAAAGCAATCCCCATTGACAAAAATTAATTCTATTTTGAAAATCATTCCCGTGCAATTCTTGATGGAGCGATATGTGGAACGGATGAAATTTATGTCGGGCCAGAATTCGTATTACGCTACTTTGACTTATGCCTGCTTCCCGGGCAATTTTTCTCGTACTCACGTGAGGATTGACAGCTATAGCTGCTAAAATATTAATTTCATTGTCTTCATTAGTCGTGGGATTCTTCCGTTTGTACTGTCTTGCATGTACACTTCCAGTACTTCGAAACAACCTGTACGTATTAGTGAAAGTACGTCTAGAAGGAGTGTTTCGCTCGGGGTACCTTTCTTCATAAAGTAGTCGGGCCTGCACTGCATTTTTTCTACATTCACAGAAAATCGTGATCATATCACACTTTTCAGTCATCGAATATAACATAGCGGAATCGCGTTTGGAAACATACTGATAGTAAATAAGAATGCTGAATAACATTGAAGGACCTTAGTATGTTTACTTCAACTACGATAAACGTCTGAACCGTGATAAACGTATTTTGCTTCCATATTTTAGTTTTATACGTTTTTTCTGTCCTTGACCTTGAATGACCTTGGACTAATTATAGTCACTGAATTCCTAATGAAAGGGACTATCATTGTAGGTGTTTAAAAAAGGGTGGTTCCATTTAAAAAAGTCTTGGTGACCTTGATATCTCCAAAAAAATGACATAAAAACAAAATTTTTTTTTTGCATCGTGTCAGCCCCATTGTACCATTCAACTTTGTCCTTACCATATTTTACGTATCTTTAGAAACAACAAAGATATTTGAGGTGGTAATGTTTGGTGACTCACCCTGTATATATATATATATATATATACACGGGCGACACGGTAGTCAAAGTGTTAACGAGTTAAAAGCGGGGAGGCAAGCGTCTAAAAAAGTGTTGCTCTTGAATAAAAGCATCGGCCGCCTACGACCGTAGCCGTTGCCGGTCGACGTACCCGATGCATTTTTTAACTGGAGAGGGTTTTATTTCGGTTTTAGTGTCGTAGACGTGCAACGCTCTCTATCGACTATTCTGTACCCTGCGGAACGTTTTCATGGGCTTCTTGTTCATCCGGGGTGATTTTTACATCGCTTTGCCGGCGGAAAACGCTGAATTTTTTCACCAACCGAAAATTTTCGCTAGTGCATCTTAAACGTCGCTTTGACGATATTGCACTTCGAACGTTTTTTCCATTTTTATTATCGCCGTCTCGATAATGTCACAGTCTGAACATTTTGTGTAATATTTTGGTTCGTGCAAAATAATACAAAAAAATATAAGTAGCAAAATAATTCCAAGCCAAGAAAATCCACAAAATGTCACAGTGTGAACATTTCGTCCAACATTTTCGTTAGTGCAAAATAATAAAAAAAAAATATAAGTAGCAAAATAATTAAACATCGGCATGATGCATGCACGAGTTGAGAGTCCAAGCCAAGAAAAATCACAGAAAGCAAACTATCGACTAACTGAGACGGTAGACAGAAGGAGACCGCAAGAAATATAATGATTCTTCCAGGACGAAAACGTGTTGCAAGGATTCATGGCCGGTGTCGAGCATCTCGTCTGCTTTGACGCAAAAGGTAGGTGAAGTCTGACAGTAGCGTAGCCGAAGCTCTCCAACATTCTAATTACCGACAATAGAGCCCGACCAATTCGTAGTGGGATAGAAACTGTATTAGTGACAATGGGGTAGATATGCGCGACGCCGCGCCGGCACGTACCGGTCGGAGTTCGTTTGTTTCGACAAATGGAATTGGTAACAGGATTATGACCATTACCTCTTTGCATCGCAACTACCGTTGCGGCCGACTCCTACATTCGCCACTCGCTTGGCTTCTGCTAATGTTACCGTTATTGCTTCCCTTGTACCTTGTCCTCTCTGGCCATAGGGCCGGGTCAGTAATCGGGATGGATTAAATTTTCCCAAAACCCGGCCTATAGCTGGTCCACCTGTATCAACGATTGATGCTCGCTCGCAAAGCTGATTTTCGCGAGCGACGATTCGCGTTCGCTGATTCGCCGATCTTCCAACGAATCATCGAAGTTCCCTCTTCTTTTTAAAAAATTCCCTTCTCTATCTTGGAAATCGACGCTTATTAAAGAAACGAATTAAAATCCTGTCGCCTCAGTATAAATTAAAATATTCAGATAAAGTTACGGAATTTTCTCGATAAAGAATATTAAATCGATCTTGCACGCTATTAAAACTTTCAGGATCCTGATTTTAACTCAGTTTCGTATAAAAATGTAAAGTTCCATGTTCTGTTAATTAGTTGTAGCGTCGTTACATATTTACGGTACGTGTATTTAAGTGAATGATATTTAAGGAACTGTTTGAGCAAGCGTTTGATTTTCAACGGGATTGACGATTTTTGAAAATGCTGGCGCTTTAAAGGAAAAGTTAAATGGCTTGTTTAAATGTAAATGGGGTCGAGTGTATATTTTGCGATGGATATTCCGTGCAGCTCACGTCCGCCCGTCTTAATTCCTTATTATAGGTCGGATATAATCGCTCACACGTCGTTTAGCTGAACTTCAACTCATAAATCATCGTGAGGATACGCGTTAAGTAGCCCGTGAGGAATATACAGAAATCCGCTTACCGTCTTTCGACACGATGTTCGTAAAATAGATTGATTTACCGCTTCGTGTAACACCTGCGAGAGCATTGTGCTCGTCTCTAACACCGAACGGTTTCTTCCACTCGCCCCGACACGGGAACTCGAAGATCGTTAAAATATTCTGAATCACGTATTTATCGCCGTCGACGTGCCGTTTCGCTTTACACTGCGAATTACCGTCACTTAAATATTCAATGTTTGATTGTTGTGAAACGTACCTGGAATTTGATCATTAAATACCGAGTACTTATTGAACGTAGCTGCATCGAAATGTTCAAACATTTCATATTTATTAAACGCACCTTTTTATTAAATTTTAGCAATATTTCAACACATTGTTGCAATTTAAAATTTAACTTTCCTGGAGTTCACTTTTCGATGGAATGATTGAATGAAATGGTATCTTCAATATTTTACGAACATAATTTCATATTTTTCGTTAAATATTTGGCATTTATTAAACGTACCTGCACTTGTCGCAATTTTCATCGATATTTGATAACGTCGTTGTAGTTTAAAATTTAAAACTGGATTGGTAATTATTTACATTAGGGGCTTCCTCACCGATTTTTATGATCTTGAAATATGTTGTGAAGGTCATCATTCTGAACAACTTTTTCCTATACATGTTACCGCCGCTCAACTTTAGTTTCCGAGATATTCGCAAAAAAGTTTTAACATCCCAAAAAGTGATCGGAGTACATTACAAAATACTAATGTAAAGTGTACAGTGTGTGAGATGGAACATAATCGTGTGCGTGCCTCGAGACGAACGAAATTTGACACTAGGTTCACGGGGCCTGTCAAAATGACGGGATCTAATATTTATAATTTACAATTATTGACATTGTGAAGACGTATCCATGGGGAATTATTCAACAAAATTATTTTTTTGGGTATATATTATTTAAAAAATTGATACAAATGTAGATAGACAAGTTCTTGTTATTTTTGTAAAATAATGTTAAGTAGTAAGTTTTTGTGCTTTGTAAATCTAGTGCTAAGTGGACATTGAAGTTGCAAAATATGAAAGAAAACCTTGCATCCAATATTCTACATACGAATAATAAAATATAATACTAATGCACTACAAACTACATTATAAAATACTAATGTAAAGTGTACTTACTTCTGAATCTTCTGTACCTCCGTCGGATCCACAGCACACAATTATTGCCTCACAAGAATAGGTCCGAATAATTGAACAACAATCACTAAACACTACACAACACACTTAACGAAATCGTGACAGTAGACGAGAAGATGTTACTCCGACCACGAATAAAATAATACTGCGATTTTAACCGTTCCCCTCCCACGGACGTGTGATACGAAAACAGGGAATTCCGGGAAATAGGGTCGGCGCCCCGCCATAATTTTTTTTTTGTTGGTTTTGTATCTAGTGTTTATAGACCCTCAGCGTCTAACCTTCCTATGATAACCTGACCGTACCACCTCCGTGGAGGGGATCATTGTTCAAATTGCAGTATTATTTTGTTCGTGGTCGGAGTGACATCTTCTCGTTCGTTGTCACGATTTTATAAAATGTGTTGTGCGCGTGTGTTGTGTGTGTTGTTTAGTGATTGTTGTTCAATTATTCGGACCTATTTTCGCGAGTCAATAATTGTGTGCTGTGGATCCGACGGAGGTGCAGGAGATTCAGAAGTAAGTACACTTTACATTAGTATTTTATAATGTAGGATTAGTATTAGTATGTGGAACATTGTGTAGTATTTGTATGTGGATCATTAATGATTTGGTATATAGTATAATTTAATGTGGTTCAAATAAGATACTATTTTAAATGAAATATTTTTATTTTGATAACCAGATAGATAAAATGAAATATTTTTATTTTGTATTTCAAATATTTCCGTACAAAATCTACGCAGCAATTGCGACGTGAGAAGAATTTCTCGAAGTCGCCCTATAGATTCTAGGAAAACAAGAGCTGGGAGGTTTTAGTTGAACCACCCGGTACATATTTTTCGCTACGTCGGTGGTCGTTCGGCCGAGTTTTCTTTTTTTCGCGAGCCAACTAAAAACATTCCGCCTTCGTGATTTTAAGACCGTACTGACCCGTTTCGCTCGAGAGTATCGACATCGAAACTTCATTAGCTTACCCGATTGTTTTGCTTGGCGTGCCGGTACGGAGGGGAGGCGGGGCTAATTCGGAAGCTGGCTCACGAGGTCCGCAAATTAAGGGCTCGTTAAATAGCGCAGCTTCTCGCTCATTACTTAACCCGTGTACCTTCGTCCTCTCCTCGGATGTGGACAATTCGGCGACTTAGCCTCGGCAGTTACGCCCCCTCTCTCCCCACCCCCGGCCCCTGTTCTACCCGGACCCCCTGCCCGGTAGATCTATGGTACCTTTTGGTTCTACTTGAAAACTGTGCTTCGACTCTGTGGGTGGGGGGTCAGAGACAAATATCTTCGGCGCGAACTTTCGCGAATCCCTAATCGCCGGATACCGGTCGAATAAAACTTTCTTTAATCCGTTCTACACTGCGACAACTATGTTGCTTTAATTTCAACTCTAAATTCTCCCTGACGGTTAACAAAAATTCGAAGCAAGGCCCCATTAAATACTTACTAAATCTCTTTCGGTTCTTGTTTTTCCTTGAAGCTATCCAGCGAAAATTATAGACCAGGGTAACGTATTTACTAATATAAAGGGTGTTATAAAAAACCATTCAGTATTCATATGGCACTTAATGTAATTAATATGGTCACCGAGTGAAGCGAAGGAGGTGAATTAAAGCAAGGTGAATTTTTATCACATATAAAAATGCAAATAGTGCAGTGAATTCTCGATTTAGGTCGTCAACACGGGTCTAGCCACGGACATATATCGCCGAGGAGATACTATTCTTTTTCGCAAGTGACCTCAGGCTCTTCGGCGTCCGAGGCCTCTAGTGGTGATAATTACTTTTATCATCGAGACCACGGCGACAAATATAGAGAAATAACTGTGAGGTAAAGGCACCAGTAGTTGACCATTTTATAGACAAACATAAAAAATAAGGTTTGAAATGTTCTTATTGTTTTGAAATTTAAACAACAGACGGCATGGCATCCGAGGTTCACTTTCATCAAAAGTGCACTTATAAGTGCGCTTATAAAAACCATATTTTTTTATGTTTTTCTATAAAATGGTCAACTACTTGTGCCTTTACCTTAGATACCAAGTTCTATACATTTATGACAAAAATGGGTGTAACCTGAAACGATACAAAAATCAAAGGATTTTGAGAATGTAAATGTGTTTGAGCAGTAAGAGGGAATGCTTGTCTGTGAATTTCAATTCATTTCGCACAAAGACGTACGGTCTAATTATCACCAGAACGAAACCATGGGTACAGCGTGAAGGCTGCATTATCCGGAACTGGGAGCGCGGGAGCAAAGCGCATCGGATGGATCAGTCAAAGTCACAATGCAGCCGGGTGCATCGTGGGCCGAAGAGGTAGGGCAAGCGGCCGCGCACGTGTCGTTGCAGTTCGTATTAGAGGGCAATTCCGTGGAATCGACGGCGTGTCTGCCGGTCGGGTCATCAGAACGCAGGTATCCGCAGGTAGATAGTGACTCCGGCGAGGGGTATACAGGGCGTTTGTAGGCAGATAGCGCACAAGCAGCCCCGACAGCTAATGAAGATGTTTGTCAATACTGGCGCGTTACCGTATGCCGTAACTGTTACTCCCTCTCCGTCTCTCTCGCATCAGCAACAACCGAGGGTTGCGGCGGAGGCGGTTATATCGTCTTCCCTCCGTTGCAACGGTGCACCCTTGTTGCACCCATGCACTTGCGGGTCGAGCATAACCCGGCCGGTATAGACGCACATAGGTTCTTCGTTAACCCGATGGTGCTTAAGCCCCGCCGGAGTAGGCAAGACGTGCTTCGTTACAGTTAATATCGAGTTATAACCGAATCATACCGCGTTGCACCGAGTTAAATCTTACTTAGGCGAGTCTGACGTTACTCACCGACAATTATCCCGGGCTCGGGGCAAACTCGGGGACGAGGCTAACTTGGGACAGACGAGAGCGTGCCGTGCCCCGCTCTGCCTCGTTCTGCCTCGCTCTGCCTCGCTCTGCCTCGCCTTGACTCTCAAGCTTAGCCCCCGCGCCGAGGATTTCTTGTCTCCGCACGCGTGCGTGTTTTGTTTGGCCGCAGACACCGGATACGCTTAATCTTGTCACGGGGACATTAATTCGTCGACGAAAGTTTTCTCCGTGCGGTGGCTCCCTAACGGTCCGATCCGTGAAACGAAACGATGTCGGCGAACCCATGTCCGACTACAGTTTCCGGTTACTAGGTGCATATCTGCTGGATGAGTCTTCTGACAGTTTGTCTGGCTATGCATGTGTGTGTGTGTGTGTGTTTGCGTGGTACGAACGTGGGAGTGGATTCTACGGGCAATGCTTAGTTGAAAAGGTGGGAGAAAGTTTTTGAGTAGCGTGTTTTGTTTGGGAGATAATCGAGGTTGAAAGATAGGATTAGTTTGGCGGAGTGTCTGACTATGTACTTACTGATTCTACTTCTTGTGGAACGTGACTTGTAGAAATTTTTTCTGGAAAAATGAGTAGATTTATTTTTTTTTTTTAACCAGTCCCTTATATGAACGTGCATGTATTCTGCGGCTTCTAGAAATTTATTTTCTTAAAAATCCTAAAAACAATGTCTCTCTCCCAGAAGTTGTTGTGACAAACCATGATGAGCCCCCAAATCGTCCAAAAAATAAAATATTCTTTAAAGAAACAATTCTTTTGTGAAAAAAGTTTTTCAAAAAATGAATAGTCTCCTCCTAATTTACAAACTACCCGGAAACGTTGAAAAGTCGTGTTTTTGCGTCGAATCACCGCGGTTTTATTAAAAATCAAACTGTTTGCAGAATCGAAATTGAAAACGTTTTTCATATGGTTTCTCGTTTCCGAAACAATTCAATTTCCGAAACAATTGTTATTTTACCAAAAATCAACTTTTCCAGAAATTCTACCTGCAAAACAGTCGGGGAGATACAAGATGTTTTGATATCTTGATCAGTATTTGAGATAATCAATATAGAAAAGTGGAACGCGACAGTGGCCGTGTCTGGCCATGAATGTTCAATTCTACTTCTTCTAAATGCATTCGTGTCGAAGGAACTCCTTGGAATTGATTATCTGCGCAAGGAAGGCTTCGATGAATAAATTTTATTTTACATTTTCGACTTAGCTTTTCGTGTAGAATTGTTCTATGTAGATTTTGGAAGTGTAAAGTATAGTAGCTGACCCGTTTTTGAAATGTTTTCAATGAATAATATAGAGGGTACAGCAAATATGATAATTTTGTAAATGAACCCGCTGACTGGTCAATGTATGCACATTCTAATTTGAAAGGTAAATGTATTTGCATGCAGCGAAATTTAAAAACTTTTTCTAGAGCATACAGTTTTTACATGCATGTAGTGCAAACAGTGTTACATATTACTCGCACTCCGTTCAATTTTATTCAGCTTAATTGCTTATTTTAACAGAGATGATTATAAATGCAGTATAAATCACGACAGAGATACAGGAGAACAAACAACATTCTCTATTTGTATATTCTTATTTATTATCATATTTGTACGTCCATTACAAATTAAGTATGATGGATAGAATTTAATATAATACAATTCAACATTTTTATACGATTGAAACTGTGCCCACGGTTTACTTCGTAGCAATAAATAAATCAGTATTGTTGTGTACGTAACATGTGCATTGTCATATTTTATCCAGAAGGATTTATATTTATCGCATGCATTCGTTTTGATTTATTCGAATGTTCGTAGATTTATCAAGCAAAACGTTCTTCAGTTTTAATTCGTAATGGACAAAAAATCCATTTAAATAAATACTATTAATTATAAAATCTTAAATATATAGATACGTAAAGCAACTAATAAGTATGCAGATACATTTATGGAACTTACACTGTTTTTGTGACACATACACTGTAAACACGTACTTCATTTAGCAACAAAAACTAATCCTTGTGCACGAACACTTATGCGTCACTATAAATATCGCACAAAATATTCGAGCACTTTATTACGCTTGCACACGCAACAAAAACATAAACATCCTCATTCCGGTTGCTCTGAAAATAAAAGAAAAAAAGATTCCGACAAAATTTTGATCGGCCACGCGAAACATTTCGTTAATTTTCGAGGCCTTGCGTTTCGCTGCGAGTTTAAACCGCGCGCGCTGGTGTTTTCGTTAAATTCGTTTGGCCGCGTTCCTAAATTGCCTTACATTTTTATCTGGTAATTATATTCATATTTAATTACACGGGTCACAGGCCGGGGGAGGAACACGGAATCCCGTTAGCGCAACTTTTTCATCGTTCCACTTTGGGCCGCGCTGCAAGTAAAGGCGAACCTGCAACGGAACCATCGGGGCTCCGGCAATAAACTTAAGTAACCCGAGACCGTGTTCGTGGATCGTTTCGGTAAACGTGCACTGCACTTTTCCCTTTCTCTTCTTTCCCTTTTTCTTTCTTTTTTTTTTCAACTGCCGGGTCGAACGACTGCGCTCCGCGGGGACATTGTGCACGCACAGCTTTTTGCAAAGGCACGGCGTGCGCCTCAAACTGAATTATTCTAATTAATCCGGAAGGCTCGCCCCGGAACATTGAAAACTGTTTCCCCCGTACTTAAGCCGTAGTTAATGGAGCCTAATAACTTTCTACCGAGCGACTTACGTATTCCGTCAGGGAATTAAAATTTTAGCGCACCCGATGAAATATTTAAACCGGAACGGGCGGAAATGTTACGCGAACGATAACCGGGTTACTTAAATATTCTCGAATCGATGGTTCTATTTATTCGAAGGGATAAGGTTAAAAACGCTCTTCGACTCAAGGCATTTTCCCGTGCGCCATTCCTGTCCTTTTATGTTCCTATTTCGATCGGAATGATCGAATATTGCTATTTCTGGTCTATTTTTGTTGGCTAGTTTTATGTAGAAAATGTTGGAAAAATTGAGGCGTTGAACTACGTATTGTACGTTTTTTTTTTTTAATTTCTTTATCGAGAATTGTGGATGTAAAAAATTAAGGACTGTGTGCAAATTTGATGGCTTCGCATAAAATTGTGGAAAAAATTTCATTCGACAATTTTCTATTTTAATGTTTCACAGTTAGCTCTTGCTGGGATCGGAGCTAAAAGTGTTATAAATTTGCATTAGGCTAGTAAAATTAACTGACAACTTCAAGCAGAAGATTTTAAATACAATTTGCTACTCATCTTCATAGGAACATTGCTTGAATCCCTATTATCCCTATTAACTGTATCGACTTCTATAATTTTTGCGTTAAACGCAGTACCATATTTCTCGAGGAAGAGTAACAAATCGCAGGATAATGAAACAATAAATAAATGGCCAATGCGAGGGAATGGAGTCGGTCGATGGCTGATAGGGAATCGTCAAAATCGGGAACGATCTTATTACGCAGCCGGACGGGCCGGGTATTGGGTTAGTTTTTCCCGAGTCACGAGCTCCGTCCGTAATTATGTTAGAATTCCTACGGGTCTAGGGCGTTTGTCTTTTTTCTTATCCCGGGTGCCGGGGAGAAAATTCGATCGCTTAAGACGACGCTCGAGCGAGCCGGCTCCGTAAACGTCTCGTAAAACACATTCTGCCGCGAACGCTTCGGCAAAACGACGAGGAACAGAAGAGCGGCGAGGATACCGGCTTCGGAATGGCCACTTCGCGCGATAAATCCTGCCCGAGGTCCGTTACATGTAAAAATATCGACCGTAAACGTAAACACTCTATCCGACGGACGTAATTGCCGTGGAACGTTGCTGCAACTATCGTGGAACGTCACTTTTAGGAATTTTTTCTCGATAAATTGATGGAGTTACTCTTCCAACGGCTACCTTATTTAAGAATACACATATTTTACAGATTGAAGCCATTTTTCTTCTGACAAATATTAGAAAACGTCTAGAGCGACAAGCTTTCTTCCTAGATCTAGTCTGACTATGTATATTATTCTATTTATGACAGCATTTAAAAATTTTTTTTCTTTGAAAAATTGATGCATTATTTTTTAACGAACACCTTATTTAAAAGTACATATGTTGTACTATTTGCAGAAATTTTTTAGCTGCGCAATCTTAAAAAATGAGTGACAGCATTCCTCCCAGAAGTTGCCTGACTATGGATGGTCGATTCTAATTCAGAAAAAACGTGTCCTTTGGACATTCGTTCTAGAAAAATTGATGGATTTAATTTTTCAACAGTTGGCTCATTTAAAAGTACATATAATGTAGAAATTGTGGTAATTATTTTGATAGAAAATTCGGAAGAATGTTCGCCCGACGGGCGTAATTATAGAGGAATGCAGCTGCAACTGCAACTGTTGTCTCTCTGAGACGTGGCACTGGTAAATTACGTCGCGACTGCCACGCGGCTTCTGTTTGTATAGAATTTCGTAAACGATCCGCATTCATATTTGCCGAGTCCTGCCGTTTCCTGGACAGCAAACAAACCATGGTGTTCGTTTTAGCCCCGAGGGGTCATTCTGCAGTGACGCTTTCGAGAGCCATGCATTTTTCAATTCATCGTTCCTGATCGTTGTGCGTAATAAGAAAAAGATTATTTCTACACAAATAACGGCTGAATTTTTCACGAGTAGTATAGCAAAGAGCGATTCCATTTATGAGGCTAATCCGTAGAAGCTCCGACAATCCGGAGTCCCTTTCCGGCCCGAGGATTTCGGTATCGATTGCGCCAGATTCGTGTCGAAAATTACAGCCAGATGTCGAGTGACCCGACACATGGAATTCGAAATTTTTCCCGCGGTTCATCGGCGTATCCGAGGGTTTATGGTCGCACGTACGGGCTCCGGTATCGTCGCCGGGTATTCGTATTCCTCGAAATTTCCTCGCGGTCCAGCTGTACGATCCTCGTAACCGTATCCTTTGGTGGACAGTGGAGAGAACGTCGGCCAACTGGAGGTTCTCATATGCGCTGCGACGATAATGGAGATTACTCGTTGATCCGTTATCCGGGACAGCCTGTCCCGTCCTGCTCGTGCGAAGACTCGCGAATAGGATATGCCGTGCTGATATATCCTTATCTCACGAATTTCGCTAACAACCCCGCATGCGTGCGACCACCACCCTGCCGCCGCCGTGTAATGAAACGGACGATAATTGCGCGTAACTCGGACACTTCCGTGCTCATTAAGTGACCGGTCGAGGGCGATCATTTATAATCATCCGTTTCTACTTATTCTAATATCTGATCGCAGATAATTGTCAATTGCTGTTTCTTCAATTGTCTGACGACGAACAGGAGCTATTTCTATTCTTTGGAATATTCTACTACGTAAATAATACTTTATTCTTGCCGCTTTAAAAATTTTAAGACGCCAGTTTATAATTCTGCTAACCGTCTAAAAATTGTGGTTAATTTTTATTTTCTACTTCTTCAAGTATCTGGTCACAAATAATACTCGATTTTTTTCTTCTTTAAACAGCTGACCATAAAGAATACTAAAGAATTCTGCTTCGGATATCTAGTCAATAAATAATACATAACTCGTTCATGTGTTTCCAAATTACATCAAGTTCGTGTTAAAAGGTACATTGACGAAATACATACATTACTAAAGAATACAAAGAAATGAAAATTTGAAATACTATTTTCAGTAACACGAGAGGAAACAAAATGTAGGAAATATTCCCTGGAATTGTTCCCTCCGATTTTTTATTTGGAATGCCATTTTACGCAGTGAACTGCGGTTACGGTTACTTTTTCGAAATTTGATTCGGACATATTTATTTCGAGCTTTCGGGCGAGCTGTCGCTCACGTGACCGTCAGTTTGCCCGTTATCATTCTATTCGACCGCACGATGATCGAGTTTGCTCTGATGTGTTTTTGATTATAACCGTACCATCCGCGCGATGTGCCCTAAATGATGGCTAACTCTGTTCTCCGTATAATGTGTGCTCGATAATGGCGAACTGCATTTCCTCCGTGACGCGTGCTTAATGATGATTCACTGTGCTCATTAACCGTCCGCTCGCTTCGCAACTCTGTTGTTAGCGCCGGCTTCGATCTTTTCGCTTTCCATGCAAATGAAAAAGACTCGGAACACACGACAGCCCGGCGTCGCATTCTTATCGCTTCGATAGACTCGTTCCTCGAGAGCACAAGAAAATTCTGCGAAGCAACGCGGAACCATGATTATTACAGAATTGTAATGCGATTGACACTGCGAGATAAATGGGATTGGAATATCTCGCGATGACTGTCCGCTTGTCGTGCAGTAATTAAACGGTGTGGAGATAGTTCGTACAAATAAACAAGTACTAATCTCGATGCGTTTCGCTGTTAATTGAATGCACTTGCGTTCCAGCTATCTGTGCAGATATTAAAGGCCGCACTGTGGACGCGCGTGTGTCTCGATTGCGTGATTAAATTGTAGCTGTTGGAAGATTATTCATCGTACAAAATGTCGAATCCTGGAATCGAAAGCTTCTGCGTGAGTCGAGCAAAAATAAAACAATATCGCCAAGTGCCAATTTTTTCGCAACATTTTCCCGCAGCAGAACCGGAAGCATCGCCGCGCAGGCGTGCCGCGAAAAACAGCGTCAAAACAGCGTATTTTTCGAAGCGTGTTTTCATCGGCGCGAGACTGGGCGAGCGGAAATGACGGCGCGAGTTCGCGCGACGAATTAAAACGCAATAACTGCATCGGTTGTGGGGATGGGGTGGGGGGGGGGGGAGGTTGGGGGAGTTGGGGGAGAGGAGGCGGAAACAAATGGCCCCGAACGAAGGTAACCGGTGTTTCAGCTCGGGGTCCCGTTGAATGGTTTCCTTTGCACGTACGCTTTAAACCAGGCCACCGTCGCATTTCGCCCGAGCGAAGTGTACGCGAATGTGCGGTTTCGGTCACGGAGCGAGAGCTCCAGCCCCCGGGGTTGGGAGGGGGTAAAGGGGCGCCCTCCTCTGTCCCCTTCGCACGCCCCTGCGGAGACGCAACTGCTCCAGGGATGGGGACAAGTCTCTGTGCCGGCTCCCCGACAACTTGAACAACTTCACAATGGCCGGTGCCTTTGCGCGCCGCGGAATAAACTTCCACCGGCGTAACTTTAAAATTGATGATCTCGCCCCGGTACCTCACGTAAGTGTATCCGTGACCCTCCTCCGTCGAGGTTTATCGCGGCCGAGGGAGATGCTCGCAATCCCCGAAGAATTTATTAGGGGCCAACCCCCGTTCGGGACCCCCGGTAATTACTGTGGCCCGCGTTAATATTTGTACACCCTTTACGATAGAATTAGTTCTTTAATATTGAACCATATAGTTCGAGGGTTATGGGGCAGCTGCAGGGATTAGATTGCCGGGCGACGCACGAATAAATTTTTTAGAAAATTTTCAAGGTACGGTGATTTCTCTGTATATGTCGCCGAGGTCTGGATGATAAATGTCGCGGAATTATCCCCACTACCGCAAGAAGCTCGAGAGGCCTCGGATGCCTAGGAGTGTAAACGTAACACGGCTCGGGTATCTCTCCTCGACGATATATGTCATTGACAAGACCAGTGTTGTTGAAATATATCGAGAATTCAGTGGAATTAACTTATCATTGCTCTTGAATAAATTCATAGTGACCTATGCAGGGTGTCTCATTTAATGTTTCGCACGCAAATATTTCTCAAAAGTATAGCTCGTTGTAAAAAATTCTTTCGAATACAATTTTGTTTCAAGGGAGGTATATTATGGCTGTAAAAAACAATCTCTTCCTGTAAGTTTCACGAAATGCAACATACGCCCTTCTTGACTGCTCTTCTGAGCTGTTCAATTGTTTTTTGAAGGAGTGTACATTGCCGTGAATTGTCAATGTCAAATCTTTCGTGGATCTCGCGGAACAGGAACGTTTAATCGAGCAAACGTAGCTTGTATCAATCCTCGTCGATCTTGTTGACGTATTATCTCACGCGCGACGTGTCCCATATCCGAGGATCGACGCGTAGTGCGTGCATGTGCGTGGATATCTGAGAGATACGATAACGAATGCGCCGTGGCAGCGGTAATTCAAGTTGAACGGCCAGGGTCGAGATCATTAAACCCCTGGGAAGGGCTGATAATGATTTTGACCCAATTAATTGTCGGCCCGCAGTGATTCACCGCGGCAATACCGCACAAGCGTCCGTCTCGTCTGATACAACGGGACAGTGAGCCGAGACGTTTTGACGGCGGTGAAAAATCGATTTTCGGAAATTCATGTCACATCAGAGAGAATTATATTATAACACGGCAAACTATAGTCTGTAATATTTGCCCTTGTTTCTATTGCATGACGCTTTTTATTCCAAAATGAAAAAAATCCTTTCTTCTTCTTCATCCGAAATACGACGAAAGGCGGTCCCGAGCCATCGCCTTATATCGAAAGAAAACGATATCTTTGTTTGCTCTTCCTTTGCCCGGCGAAAATTCTAATTCAATCTATAGTACGCGGCGGTAGTTATTTCGCCGTGGCGCTATTATTCCACAATTTTTCCCCGTCGAGCTTTTTATTCCCCTTTCGGTTTAAAGCTATCGTGGCCTCCCCGGTTTATGAAAGCTTCAATATCCCCGTTTTTTGCTACTATATATATACTCTCTCTCTCTCTCTCTCTCTCTCTCTCTCTCTCTCTCTCTCTCTCTCTCTCTCTCTCTCTACTCTATATATATATTCATATATTCCGGTTTTCCCAAACAATGTTCGCGAGCACGGAAACTAGGGGAGGGGGGCAGGGGATCGATGCCGCGCCACGTTCCCAAACATTTCGCTACCAAACGATGAAACGCGGCGAAACTTTTCCAAAAAGCTGCCCGCTGTAAGAACCTCGTGTAAACAGGCCGGTTGTCCTGTCCGATGGAAAACCAAATAAACAAACCGTGTTTTCCCGCGTGCGCTTTTTCCCCCGTCCTCCCGTTTTCGTCAACTCCGAGCTCCCGCGGGAACGTTTCGTCGCGTTACAACCGCAGATGAAATCGGCATTTACAAGGATCGCTTGAATGCTAACCGAACGCGTTGCATTTCCACACTGCACAGACGTTCTCATTTACGTGGGAGCGAATGGGAGTTCAATTAGACTTGTCTTACACTCTATCTGCACCGTCTACTATACTGCTTTACACTAACCGTACCACGACCGTTCAAATAACCAGATTCGTATTTTGATTTCTCAATTATTGAAATTATAAAAATCCTTTGGAAAGTATCCAGTAAATTTCTTCACTATTGATAGTGTTTCTTTTTCTTCGTTTTTGTAAAAATTGTGAGCAATCTAAATAAGTTCAGTCGTGTAATTTTTAGAGAATAACGTGTGTCCGACAGATGTTATACTCGGTACGGTTAGTGTCAATAAATGGAACTTTGTATTACATAGAAATTCGCAAATTATCACGCCCGCGAGACGCCATTTTAAGACAAGAGGTTAACTTCAGCTTTGTGAAGCTTTTCCGAAGGCGTTGTAATCAATTTTGTGAGTACAAGGTTGAAGAAAAGGGGCCGGTTTATACTTGATCGAACCTCGCGTTATAACGTGTCCCGTTTCGACGAGTTACGGTAGAAGACCGCGCGGAAGACTCGTTCTATTATCGCTCGCTCGAAGCATTGACATCTTGTTAGCGAATAGCCCCTCGGGCGTCGCCGTTGCGACAAAACCTCGTCGATTATTCAACGCGCTGGAGCATCCAATTTGCATCGACACGGGCGCAGGCTTTGCGCGGAAAAGAGATTCGAAAAACGCGCGGGGACGCGTTTTATTTGCTGGACGGCGGCGGAAAAGTCAACCGCACACGCGTGCTCTCGCTATTAACGGCGGCAATAAAGCTACAATTTTTCCGGGAACGCTTTAATTGCCGTTGCCATGTTAATAGATGCTCCTTTGTGGGGAAGACGATCGAGCGGGGAAATATAGGGGAACTCCCGATCATCGTTGGTAGCATTCTGCACCGTTCGATCATTAATTCAAAATGTTTAACACTAGAAAGACGGGAGCTTAGTATATACCTATATTGCCTGAAAGCAGTCAAAATGACTGCATTGTGAAAAAATAACTAATGCGCAAAGAAATTTGTTTAACAGTAATTTTTAATATATTTTATATCACTTACAGTCATATAACAAGTTATTAACACTGGCGTCCGCACGTTTCGTAAAGATTTGTTCGCTTCGCGCCGGCACCACTACCTCTCTTATTTCGCTTGTCGCCGGCTGGTTTTGAGGTTATTGGGAGATGATTTTTAAGTTTTTCTAATCTCATTGGTAGTGGTCACGAGTTTTCAATCCGTCTCACCTATTTTTATGAAAATGTACATATGTAAATAAATGTAAAATTTTTTTTTTAATTTTTTTTTTTATTTTTTTTTGTAAATCTTTTTTTTTCCGCAATGTCGATTGGAACGTCGGACAAGTCGTCCGCGCATTCTTCGTAAATAACAGTATCTTCTCCTTTGTCTGCCATGATAAATGTGTACAAACTCTCATAAAAAAAAAACACTCGCTGACGTATGTAACTTATTCCACAGCTGTACAGCTTTATGCTAAAAATACTGTACCTAGAAATTTTTATAGTAAATTGAATTTTTAAATTTATGAGGGTGAATTTAAAAAGAAATTTTTATAGTAAATTGAATTTTTAAATTTATGAGGGTGAGTTTAAAAAGAAATTTTTATAGTAAATTTAATTTTAATGAATTATTTAGTAAAAATTATTTAAAAAGAAATTTTTATAGTAAATTGAACTCCGAGTTATTTAGTAAAAATTATTTAAAAAGAAATTTTTATAGTAAATTGAATTTTTAAATTTATGAGGGTGAGGGTGAGGGTTTCTGTAATTTTCATTACAGTGCCACCTGCCGGCAGGCGAAGGTCACCACTGTGGTGTCGCCGGCCGTCAGGCAATACTTTGCGAAAGTCACCACTGTGGTGTTACCGGCCGCCGAGCGATAGTTTGCGAAAGTCACCACTGTGGTGTCGCCGGACGCCAGTGTTAATAAGTATTAGCAATAAAAAAAATGTATTTCAGTTCGAAAAAAAATAATTTAAAGCAGTCAAAATGACTTGCTTAGGCAATCTAGTGTTTAAACGTAGGAGACTATAAAAATCTGACAATGTCCTGTTGTTTTCAATCATTTTTATGGAGTATCTGCTTCATTTTCCATAAAGATCCACAGTTTAGGCAGAGCACAAACATTTCTTCAAGACGAGATTATTCGTCAGGACACAAAGCTTGCACATTTATTCCTGACGAGTATATTCGTCGAAATACAATGATTGCCATTATTAAAAATTAAAACAGGAACCGCTCGAACTGAAAAAAACGAAGTTTCCAGCGCAGCAGGGGGCCCGGTACGAAACGGAATTTCTTAGCGCGATCGATGCGCATCGCTGGCAGCGTTCCGCACCGTTCGATCATTACGGATTCAACTTTACGGCCGATACGTCTATGAATAATTTTTCGGTCGGCAGGCTAGCACGCGCCGGCGAATCGCACTTGTCCAATTCTCGTTTTCGGGCGCCGGTATATATTTTGGTCGGTGGAGGTGCGGCGCCATTGGCCGTCGTTAATCGCCGTGAATTTTTTACCGGTTTGTCCGGCGCCCGTCCACCCCCATGGTTGTCCCGGTTTTCGGTCGTTACGGGGATCGTCCGGCCGGCGATCCGTTCAATTTCTGTTGAGCGTGATAATGGCCACGCGGCAATTCGCCGGGTCACGTGCACGAGCATTCACGACAAACGATATACAAGCCCCCGGGATCTCGACATACACAGTGTGCTCAACGAGAAACTATTCAATATTTATACGGCGCATAGAACACACGGAGCAAAAAAAAAAAAAAAAAATCCTCGGGAAACACATGAAAAGTCGAGTTCCCAAAACATGTTCATATTAGATTGCTGCGTATGAAACTTCCAATTTTTCAAATTGAAAAAACTTCCTCACCAGAAGAAGCGCCACCGTAATCGATATAAGGTAAAGGCACCAGTAGTTGACCATTTTATAGAAAAACATAAAAAATAAGGTTTCATAAGCGCACTTATAAGTGCACTTTTGATGAAAGTGCACCTCGGATGCTATGCCGTCTGTTGTTTAAATTTCAAAACAATAAGAACATTTCAAACCTTATTTTTTATGTTTTCCTATAAAATGGACAACTACTGGTGCCTTTACCTTACTCCGGATTGTTATGAAAATTTTCTACTTCTTTTTTCCCCGAATTGTTCCGGCAAGTAGAATCAGCACTGCTTGTGTCCATCAGCGTGTTCCCTGACTTCGGAAACACCCGGTACGTCGACACATCGAAACCGTGCCGCGATCGAACAAAAGACACGCGTAAATAGCCTGTGATCGTAGTCGCGCGGCGAGTGTGCCCGGCAGATTTACTAACGCTAATCGTCCGCGAGCATTAATGAATGTGTCGGGTTATTGTTTCGAACGTCGACGTACGCTCGCATTCATCGCGGATAATCGCGGCGAAGGACCCGCGTACGCGCCGGTCCATCGCTCCAATTAATTCGGTTTTGCGCCGGAGCGGAGAACTGAACGCGATTGTGTCCGGTCGCGGCGCTCTGGAACTTGTCGCGAGCGAAAATAGAATGCTTAATGACCGCGCTTTCATGCGCCGGCGAGAGAAAGTTAATTGAGAGAAAAATTTATTCCTGCCCACCGCCTTTTCGAAGCGCCGCGAGAAACGCAAGACGACGTATGCCGATCAGACTAATCAAACGACAAAAAGGTTCTTGCAGCCGCCACTGTGCTTCCAGCGATCCGCTGTTAAAATTTTTACAGAATATTGCCATGACAGTACAGTGAGTTCTCGATATAAGTCAGTGGGGCGGTTGTTAATTTTTGTTGCATTCGGTCTTAACGTCACTGCGCCAGCCACTTATTGTGCCGAGCCGCCTCCCCCATCCCCCGCATTATGGATTTCTTGAGCGTCTCTTGAACATTCAAAGGTTCCACGTTATGTTCACCACCCGGGGAAAAAACTGCTCCTTTTCCCAGGGAAACGGGGATACATAAATAGCTTTATACTCGGCGCAGTGGAAACGTCTAAAGTGCCCGTCGGAAAAGTCTTGCTTTGCGTATACTTCGTTGAACGGTGTCGTCGGGGCTCTCCCGCGGGGATCACGATTTACTTTTAAACCGTGGACCGCGATGATCGTACCTCACCTACTGGTCCTTGTAATTGATCATCACCAGGGTTTTATGCGCTTGTGACGAAAATCGGACGGTGTTATTTCAAACATTAATGATAAAATTTAATTTAATATTTTCTTCGAATTTTCTTAGAGGACGGATCATTCGGGAAATAATAAATATTGTTGCGTATTTTTGGTGTCTATAGATGTCCAGAGTCAGAAATATTGGTAAAATTTAATTTAGTATTTTCTTAGAATTTTTTTAGAGACCGGATCATTCGGGAAATAATAAATATTGTTTTGCATTTTTGGTGCATACAGATGCCCAAAGTCTGGGATGTTAATAAAATTTAATTTAGTATTTTCTTTGAATTCATTTAGAGGCCGGATCATTCGGGAAATAATAAATATTGTTTTGAATTTTTGCTGTCTATGGATGCCTAGAGTCAGAAATGTTAATAAAATTTAATTTAATATTTTCCTTGAATTGTATTAGTGGGTGTATCATTCGGGAAATAATAAATATTCTTTTGTATTTTTGGTGCCTATAGATGCCCAGAGTCAGAAATGTTAATAAAATTTAATTTAATATTTTCTTTGAATTTTCTTGGAGAGTGGATCATTCGGGAAATAATATTGTTTTGTATTTTTGGTGTCCATAGATGCCCAGAGTCAGGAATGTTATTTCAAGGGATGATTCGGCGAAACTCGTTTCGGTCTCTTGTTGAACGTATCTCATTCTTCAGGGCTGACGTCTAGTAATGGTCGAGTGATCTTGAAAACCTCGTTCTACGTCCTCCGGCCGTGCAGTTGGTCGAAGTTACAGTTTAGATAGCGAGAAAACAATATCCTGGCCCCTATCTTTCGTCGAGTTTCAAGGACTTCGTCTAGGAAGTCGAGGAATCGCGCTAATCTGGGACAAAGGCGTCTGTCTTCGGAGCACATTGTCCAGACTCACGGCAGACCTTTATCTTTTCCGTGGCTTCCGAGCTTTCTCTTTCTCCGTTCGTCGTTCCCTTTCTATTGCTGTGAAACTTTCAATCTTCCCGCGACTTCGCATACTAGGCCGAAGAGTGCAGCATTATCTTGATAAAACGTTTAAGTCGCGAAACCCAAGACACCGAAAATAATAGTATTCTCCGGAGGATTTCTTCCAGCCAATAGGTATCGCCGACTTCGCAGAACTTCCAGGGAATTCCTTAAATATTGCAGACGCTGTAAAATTCTCGACGATTGTGCAAGAGAACAATTGACGCTTGGGTAACCGAGTAATTGTCCAGTTCTAATTCTTCTGGATTTATTGAAGCGAATGGAGATTTGTCGGAGTAAAAATTACAATTATTTATTACTAGACTGTTGACCTTTATTTGTCTCTTTATATTAATACTTATACTGCTACTGAAAATGCTGTACATTCAAAGTGAAAATTTTTTTGAAAGTCGAAAATTCTTTTTCGGGTCTGAAACTTCCACAGCTTTGACGAGAGAAGTTTCCTTTTTATAACAATACCTTAAAAATTGGCGTACGATATTTTCCAGTTGTTTCATCGAACTTTGAATAATATGTCATTTTGAATGACTCATTACCCCATGGGTGCATCCCCGTCCAGGTTTATGTTCGTACCATTTTTTTTTCACGAAATTCTCTCACTTTAAATATCGACAATTTTCCGGGAAATGTAGTGTTCAACGGCTTCGGATCCACTGTAAAATAAAATAACAAAACTGATTTGTAAGTTACTTTACGAAACGTCAGTTAACACCTACGATGATAGAGTAGCATGATAATCCGATAATAAATCACAAAGCTGCAATACTTTTAATTAGCTGAAACAGTGGGAGACATATGAATCCGAACTTTGAACTTGCATAACTCCTGTAGCAGCGTTGCACATTAAAAATTGGTTCCGACCGGAAGACACGTTCTGATGATTCATAAATGAAGTTTGCGACTTCAGATTTCTGAAATAGGAGAAGATTCACTAAATCCCCACTCTAACTTCCCATTCTACAGCGTTAATCCCCACCCTTCCGCCGCGGCGCGGTCACGTGACGCGTTTCGTCACTCTGATACCGGCAGAGAGAGAGGGGGTAACTTTTCCCCTCCTTTCGTGCTCCCTCCCCTCATCTGGCGACGATGAATGTACGTCGCGCCGCAGAGACGTCACAATTCTTTCCCCCACCCTCCCTTCTTGTTCTTAGCCTCTATTTTCCCTTTTTTCGTTCTTTCGAGATTCCAGAACGCGTACACAAGATAATCCGACTTTCGAGAACTCCATTACCACGTCGCGACGCAGCATAAAGCGTTCAAGACGAGCTTAATAGAAGCGGCTCTGGTTACCAGCTCGAGATTCTCGTAATTTTCGCCACTGAAAGGATGATAACATAGTATTTTATACACGGCAGGATATGCAATTCCATTTTGCCACGGTGCCCGTGTTCGTGGTACTGACGTTATTTACTCGGCAAGAAAATATGGCGCTTCTTTGTGCGAGCCGGGGACAGATCTGTCGCCATTTGAAGAATGGCACGGCCAGGAATTCTTGCATAAATAGAAACGAATGATTGTTCATTGTCTGTTCCCTTGCCTCGTTGATTGGGACGCACGTCGCGACTTTCTCTTGAGGGGAATCCTTTTAATTAAGGCGCACGCCTCAAGACCAAACCTACCATGGTTAATCCCCGCAGAACACTTCCATGAACTTTGTTATTCAAGTACATCTGATAAAAGCCGTATAAACCGCTAAACTTTGCCTCAAGAAACCAGAAATTTTTAACTTTTTCTTACGTAACAATGTAGATTTTGGCGAGAAAATGTCGAAAATCTAAGTTTTAACGTTAGGAACAACACACGTAAAAAGGAAATACAATCCAGATAACATAATTTTTAAAAATATTCTGCTGACACCGCATTAAACAGTGAAACTAATTGCTTGATCCGGTACATTATAATCCGAAATATTAATTGTCGGTCGGACTCGCGACAGTGCGGTTCGCGAAAAAAAAAAAAATATGGCGACGGGCTCCATAATGCACTGGGCTCGCGTGTGCGTATAGAAACGGGAACAAGAGGCTGAACGCCGGGTAATCTATGGGCTGCGTGGTTTTTATGCGTCTGCGGATGAATCAGTAAAGGCATTTTTCGGAACGCGAAGTGACAATAAATTATATCCGGGCGTGCATCTGCCCGCGAGATACGCTCCCTGCGATAAATCCGATGGATAATCGTTCAGAATATCGGCGCGCGGCCAGGCCCCCCGGAAAAAGAAATTATCGGGTTCTTTCATCTGGCCGTGTTTCCATCGGATTAAGTTCCGGTTGCTCGCGATCGTCGTTACGCCCGATGTTTGCCGTGATTAACGACTCGACGACAGATAATCGCCCGGCCCTCCGGACACCGCGAAATATTTGCGTATAACTAATTGGCCGGTAATTGGCTCGCGAATGGCCTGGCTGTTGATCTCATCGTAGCTGCTCGCTAATTATATCTGCATAGTTCGTTAAGCCCCCTCGCGTCGCTATTAATTCGGCTGATTATGAAATTTTCACCGTGCTACCGGTCGTGACGGCTTTGTTAAGGGTGCGGGATTGTTCGGTGGGTTTTTCGGGAAAAATGTTAATAAGTTGGGTATGATTGAAGGTCAATTTATCTGGGTCTAAATGGGGGCGTTGAGGGATGAAAGTTTGAAATGTTGGCTGGATTCCGCATTGCGACATTAAAACGTTACGTCAATCGTGTTATTACCGGTAGCAGTGATAGTTTTTATTTATCGAGAAAGGGAGTGCAGAAATTTATATAAAGTAATTTATTTTGTCACGTGTGAAACAATAGAATAATCAGTATTTATTCTTTTTTAACTATGGTACACCTTACCGTACAATTATAAAAATTATACAGGCAGTAGGTACAAAAGTGTATGGTTATTATAAAAATATAAATGATGAAGACTTTAAGCTTCCGTTAGAAATCTCAATTTCTCGAATTTTCCAATATTTTAGGATTTTCAGAATTTGCTATAAAAAAATGACATAAAATTTTATTACACAATTTCGACAGCTGCTACGTGGAAAATTTTTTCGGAATTTTTTCATTCATTTAATTAAGGAGAATCACCATAAAACCGATAACCTGACTTTTCTCTCTATTCACCCTTTCCATCAGAGTAGAGGGTTGAATTTTTACACCGAATTTTGCATAAAAATAGATTGTAGAGGTAGTGATGATTTTTATGATAAAGCGTGCGAAAGGCTTTTCATGGAATTGTTTTCAGTGGTACGGGTCAATACTATGTTACAACTGAAACACAAGTACAGCTGATATTCAGTAGCGTAACTCTATATTTCATTACGTATGTATAGTTTGAGTATACTAAAGGTTGAGTACAGAATAGCACAAATGGGAGCCGTATAAGACTAATTATTGTTAATATTAATTGCACAATGTTACGAGTCAGCAATATAATTTTAGTTAATTACAGTAATACTTTGTGCCGTTTTTAAGTAGTACAGTTTAACTACTGCGAATACGATCATATCAAATTACCTTTGGATTATAATTTGACACGATAATTTTAGTACAGTTGACCTGAATACAGTAGAAACTAGATCTTCGATAGAATTATTAAATAAATGTAGATCTGATTATAGCTAATGTCAATAAGGTACGTCAGAAATGATGCTTCCGTTAATTAAAAATGTCGTCATAGGATATATTCAGCAATATAATACTATAATAAGATCTCCCCAACAGCAGAGTCACTCAATAATATCACTGCAAACAATGTGAATTCTCTTCATGCCACTTATTCAGTAGTATAAGTCCGAAATATAATAGATCTGACTGCATCTAATACTACTTAAAACATAAAACGAATTACTATGTATTATAATAATACATTAATAATGTGAATCGTTTTACGTATAATGAATTTATTTGATGTTATTCATTGTACATAATGTTTTATTACCACATTAATAAAATGCTTGAAATTTACCATATTAAAAGTTGCTTTTAAATTCCGGATAGAACATGTATTTTATTAATGTTGATTATATCCTGTGTCACAGCAAAATTTCAAATAAAACAAATAAATTGATAACGCTTATTACATTCTGTTCATTCCAACAATTTAAATAAAACACTTCATTAACGTTTATTACATTCTGCATTCTTCCAAATACGAAAGAATCGTGTGTGATACGCAATTAATATAATTTTTTGAATACACAGAAGAGTATTCGAGCAGTGGTACAGCTCAATAATAATACCAGGTACGATCTTTCATCATGAACGTTTCAGAGCAGTTCCACGTAGCCCGGAGCAAACCACGGCACCATTTGATTTAGACGTTTCGCCCTTTACGACCAGTCAAACGAGCGGCGTGACGTGATTCATTTGTTAATTTCCTTAATCATGAGCGTATCCGTTTTTCAAGCCGGGTACCATCGCAAATTAAGTTACGTAACACGAACTGCGAGGTACATGACTTCCCGCGGATGACGAGTCCTCGTCCAGTGACCCAGTTGCCGGTTAAGTGATGAGGCTAGATTAGGCGCAATAAATTATCCTTGGTCAGCTTTAAACTACTTTAATTCGCCGAATCGATATTCAAGTCTCGCGTGGCGCGAAACCATCCGCGAAACGTCCGCAACTATGCAAAGTATCGTGATGCGCACTATGCTCGTACCGACGACGATGCTAATCTTTATCGCGATCGATGAATAATACAATCCGGACATTCCTGTTACATATAATTACCGTAAAATATTAATTTTTAACCGTTCGACTGCCTGGAGAATTGTAGTCGCAATTCTGTGATATTTTTTTGAAAAAAGTTTCAACGCGAGGTAGCAGAGTAAAAATTTTAAATGTGAAACACTAGACGTCGCAAGTTTGTTAGTCTCTCTTAAATTTTCAAAATAAAAGGGCTTTTCTTCATGAATTAAGGCAACTTTATACTGTTTTATAAGCTCTCGGTTTTTTTCTTTTGGTTTCTAGTAAAAAATTTGCAAAAAATCGCCCTGTACACAGCACAGTGGTTACACAGGTCGACCTAATTTTTCAACTTTCCTACATTTTTGCACATATTCAACCTTACTAAATTTTGAGAAATATTGAGCTTTAGCAAATTTTTACATTAAGTACAGTGTATAACATCAATTTATCTGCAATTTTCTAATCGCATATTATTCTGTTTTCCTTGTAATAAATTCTTGAAATTGACCTACTTTTGCATGGTTTAATAGAAGTTTCTCGTAAATATTCTACCTTGTAAAATTCAAGGATCACTGAACTATAATCGACAACTTGTTCAACCCTTGTAACTTCTTGTGAAAAAATTTTACAACACCTTGCCTGTGCTCGCTCTACAGTATGACGTCTCTACTTTCACACTCTCGAACTTAGACTTCTTAACGATCCCTTTTTGTTACAGAACAGATTGAAAAAGTTGCTCTTTTTCTACTAAAGTTTGACTAGTTCAAACAGCTCTACAGAGTTTAAACAAATTTTTTCCATATTCGTTTCAACGTAATCGTATGAAAAGCAGTCTTACCTTTTCTATGACCTCTCGACATTTTCAGTAAATAAAAATAAAATGAGAAAGCTTTTTCCGAGAGTATTTTAGTGAAATAAAATTTTATAGGAGTTTATATATAAATTGAAGTGATTTTATAGCAAATTTTAGTATCAGAGTTTAGTCAACTTTAGTATTAGCTTGCGCACAGAATCTACAGAACAATTAAAAAATATAACAAATATAAATCTGTTTCATTGTTTTAGTCACGGCATATTTTCTCTTCGCAAATAACCATGAACCGGTGCAACCAGATTTTTACAAACACAAACTGTGCTCGAAAAGCCGTATTTTCCGAAAAATCGGTACAACACAAATCCGAGTTTGCCGTCGAACAGGTTTTTCGCAACCGCCGAGCGCGCGCTCCGGTGTAACAGCCCTCGGTTTCCCCCTGCGGAATATTTCAATATAGATTCTAGCTTAATCTGCTCTCGCGAAGTTGGTAGTTTGAAACCTAACGCGGCAATTTCTGTTGCAGGACAATCGCCGACCTCTCCAACGCCAAGAACAATAGGTGAGTTAACGGAACAGGCCGCGTTAAGCTAAAAGTTACCTTAATGCAATGATAATTAAGCTCCCGTTACAACCCATCAAAAAAGTCGTATTACTCGCTGAGCCTTGGCTAACAGCCGCAGAAGCAGCAGCAGCGGCTGGAGCGGCAACGGTGTTCGAATGAAAACGTCGTTGCAACGGCCAGCCATAAACGGCTTAGTTTCGCCGTGTGTCGCGGCACACATTACGCGGTGGGCGTGCTTACCAAAGCAAACAAGTCCGGTAACGATCGGGGCACTCTACTCGGTGAAATTTTATTCCGATAATGGAAGCCAATTCCGTCCCCCGTCCGCGAACTATAAAGAGTTCATGCTAGTGCTGGCGCGCTGGTCAACAGAGCCGATACGGGCTCCGTGGAAGAATATAATTTCATCGGGGCGGGGGATCGTGTTCGACGTTCAGCGTATAGGTTTCAAATTAAATAATCGCGCGTTCGAGAAAAGGGGATTCGATTAGTACCGGCGGCCGAGCCACCTGTTCGCTCTTACGTGCTGCAGGAAATCGCCTGCCGAGCCACCGCGCCGTGCCGGGAAAAACGCGCGTATTTTTTTTCAGAAACGCCCCGGAAAAACCAGCCAGCCGTTCGACCGGAAAATCGAATATCGCTGATAACGTCGCGATCGACGCTATCAACGTTCAACGATCAAAGCGCTTAGGTTACACTAGCCGTGAAAGGCACCGGGGAATCTATGTACATGCTCGCGTTTTTTTTTCAGAAAAACTCCGGCATTAACGTTTGCCTCGCGATTCGCCGTTACTGGCCTGAAACAGAGCGACCCCTCCCTAAATTTCTGGGAAAAACGTGTATTAATTTGGTGGCTTAATTGGTGAACGTGCGTTTGAAGTTTTTCTTTGGCATTTCTAGCAATCTTAGCACCTCTGGCAAATATGTATAATGGATCAATTAGAAATTTTATTTATATTATACTCATATTACGTACGTCGCTAATTCAGGGATAAAGAAATCGTTTTGTGATATGATCAGAGAGGAATCAAAAAATGGATGTATTTTTATTGGAAGATCCTGTGATAGTTAAAAAACCTGTGCACATTGAATTAATCATCAATAAGAGAAAAATCACGAGTGGTTTGATTGTTTTCTAATTTTCAGGGCAACTTCTCTACCGTAGACAGCACATTGTTTCAAGCTCTAAAAATTGCAAATACGGGGATCGAATAGTTTCGCAAGCAGCTGTATATGATCAGTATATCGATTCACCGTGCACTCGGTTTAATATCCACGTCGGAACACGTAAAGCATCTTCGATGGAACAAGCTTTGTGCCGCTGAGACCAGATTTACAGTATCGTATAGATAATCTTATAGGGGCCATGAGAGATTGTCGTAGTTTTATAACCTCGTATCTTGGTGTCGAAGATGGTACGTGAATTTTAATCGTAAATATTTTATTTGCAAGAATCTCGTAGACCACTCAGGAAAGAGCCATCAAACGCGTACCCTCTAGCAAACTCTGTCAAACAAGTTCCAACCGTAATTATCATCACAAAAATTACTAGTCCTCCAACGGATCTCAATTATTTTTGTTAGGAATTGTTATTTAAAAACGTAAGCACTACGTGTGTGTCCCCGAAAAGTGAAAATTTAGTTTTTACACCGTTTGTGTTAAATATTTTTTAGCCGGGACACTATATGATGAAAAGAATTTTTAGCCAAGATTAGGCTACTCTGACGCCACCGGCGCACAGACCGTCTATGCGGTGGAAAAATCCTGACGCAGATCCTTAAGGAAACATTTTTAAATGGCGGCCAACGATGCGCGGGCTCACGGTAATTAAGCATCTTGGGCGCAGGGTTCACAAACTGCGAGTAAAAACTAAATAAATAGAGGAGGTCCGGCGTCGGTTCGCTGCCGAGAAAGAGGGAAAAAGTGGAGTAAAAGAGAAATAGAAAGATAAAGAGAGAGAGAGAGAGAGAGAGAGAGAGAGAGAGAGAGAGAAAGGAGAATTAGTGTGGCCGCCACGAAACACGCCTGGCTGACTGGACCAGCTGTGGACGAGGATACGCTCGCTGCCTCGGCAGAGCTTGCGCAAACACAAAAGCTCACGGCTCAAGACAAACAGCAGGACTGTGAGCTGCGACGTAGCCCTGGGCGCTGCGGCCTCCGGAATGTAGGAACGAAGGAAGAAGAGTCCAGCTGGATAGAAGAAGGAGGACTGGAGCGGGAAGAAACGAGGCGGGCGTGACAAAACTTCGGTGAGAGGCGACTGTGACACTTAGGACGAGAGAGAGAGGTGTCGAAGGGTTCCCGCGAACTTCGAACCGCCTTGTGTACTCGAATTAACGCGATGGGTCTTTAGGGGATGCAGAGCTCGGCCGAGAAAAGTGGGGGACGGTCTGGTGGATCGTTTGAGGGCGTTTGAGAGAGTTTGAGAGCGTTTGAGAGTGTTTGAGAGTGTTTGTCGGGAGCTCTGAATTCTTTAAACGTTCCTTCGATGATCTGGAGAAATTTTCTAAGACGAGATTGGAGAATATCGTGAGTAGAAGGGTAGTAGTGGGACTTTGTCCATAAAAAAAATGTTTTTGTTTTCAAAAAAAGTTAATCTTTATGTAGACAAGTGATTAAGGAAGTTAGAGAATGCGGAGGGAGAAACGAACGTTTCGCAGAAAGCTCTTTTAACTGTTCTCGTTCCCGAGCAATTTTTCCACGAAACCAAAAGCAGCATAATTGGCGCGTCCAGTTATTTTCCTCGCCCGTTCCGACAGCACGCTGCCTGTCTGTTTTACCGCGGTAAATCATATTGTTCCGCAGCTCCAGAATTTCCGGAATAAAGACCCCGGTTGAATATCGATTCTCTAGGGCAACGACGGCTCGCGAAATCCTCTCGTTTCTGCGATCGATCCGCCGGGGTGACACGATGATCGTGCCCGCGTATTGTCGCCGAAATTATTCTTCGCCGCGCTGTCTCTTTTCGTGGACCACGGGCTTGTATTTTTATGAATTTCGAGATCCGCGAGAGCCGAGGACGAGCCTCGTCACGAAGTATTGGATCTGGTTACCGGGTAAACTCGTCGCATATTTAGGGGAATCCTCGGAATATAGAAAGCTCCTTGTGTATCTTCCGGCTGAGATCTTCGCTGCAGACACACACAAATTTACTCGGAACAGTGGATTGTATTTTAAACAATCGCTTTTCCACACGATGAATTTTATAGCAGTCTTCGCCCCTCGGATTTCGTGTGTAGTCGACTGATGTGGTTTGTAGTACAGTGATGTCTCTATATGTGTCGCCAAGGCCTCGATGATAAACGTCGCGGAATTATCCCCACTACCGCGGGGTATACCCTGTGAGGGGCCATAGAACTCCAGAGGCTTTGGTAAACATATCACGGCTCGGGTATATCTCCTGGACGATACATGACCCTGGCAAGACCAGTATTGTTGACAAATATCGAGAATTCACTCTAGTTGCATACGACATTACCACTAGGTTCACGGGACCCGTCAAAATGACGGGTTTTAATATTTTTAATTTGCAATTATTAAGATTCTAAAGACACATCCATGAGGAATTACTCACAAATTTATTTCTTTGGTTAAATGTAATAAAATAAAAATTGCTAAAAATTTGGGCAGCACGTACTTGTTATTTTTAAAAATTAATGTAATATAGTGACTTATCATTAATATATGTAGTTAAATTTATTTCACAAAGTGAGCACCATATTTTGGGAATTCTTTATGTGCGAGGAAATCGTTGATTCGAAGCATATTTCTGGCATTTTTGACTAACCTTAGAATGTCCAAAAAATTTCATCGAATTCCGCGAGGTAGTTTTGGTGTTGCAAGATCTTTTGCTCTTGCTGGACGGGGGAAGTACCGTGCATCGACTTCGACAGGATGGAATTTTCGAGCAGGGTAAAAATGGGTTTTTAAGGATTCCACTTGTCGATGCGCCGGATGCGGCGGGCAGCTATCAGGGATTCTTTTTGCAGCGTTTGGATCACGCGATGCTCGGCAATATGGTCGGAATACCCGTCTTTTGTTTCGAAGTTAGTGGACAGCGGCAGCGAAAGACCCGTGGGCTAATTGCTCCCCATCGTGGATTCGAGTGAACTTCGACTGTTTACGAAAGTTCGAAACGTTAAGTGATTAAATAGTCACGTTACCCGAGCCCCATCTCCATTTCAGCCGGGGCACTGTCTCAAATTCCGGCGCCTTAATACCTCGGAAAATTCGGGGCTCGTTGTTCTGCTCCACAGTAACGGAACAGTTTGCCGGGGGTAAACAGCGAACGGTAAGTAACTTTTAAGAAATATATATGACGCCGTGAGCCGGGCAGATAGAAAGATAGTAAGCTGAATAGCACAATGGCCCGGAACTTTACAGATATATTCTCCGGGGCTTCAACCCCCGACACCCGAACGTTTAAGCACGGAGTGGGAAGATTTAATGTCATTAGCGAGAACAGGGCGCCGCGCCGAAGGAGTTGTTCAGTTTCGAGAGAGAGATGTCCATGCTGATGCGTAATTTGCCGGGTGTGAACTGGTCGGGCGTCAGTGCGCAGTGTCCGGACCTGTGGACTGCATTTTATGCGCGTTTGTCAATCATTCGTGAATGTACAAAGTGTTGGAAAATATCCCAAATATTTCTCTCCTCTTAGCAATACGACAGTGAAGTCATATTGTTCTCAATTTGAATTTCGGCTGAACTTCGCTTTGAGGGACCAAAAATTTTCAACTTATTTCACATAGTTCTATAGATCTTGACGAGAAAATGCCAAAAATGTAAGTTTCAATGGCCGGAGTTCACTCGTTCAAGAGTTTTATACGCGTAGAAAGTTGAACAATCTCAAGCGTTTTGACTTAGATCTACAGAAGGCATCTTCTAAATTTTCGTTACTGGTACATACGAAAAACTTTAACTCGCAACCAGGAGCATTTTTTATAAAAAAAATAGTAACTAACACCTGAACAAAACTGAATCCGTTTGGTCCGGTATTAACAAGTTTATTCGCTTTTAAAGGGTGTATAGTTTTTACACCAGCTGTGTATTCCATCCGTCGGCCCTCTAAAGGTAAAACGCAAAAATTCCACGCCAACGGCGCAACAAACCGGCGAATCTTACCGATTTTTTTCCTCTTGCGAAAAAGTTCGCCGGCTGGCAGGGCGCACGAGGTGCGGGCTAGTTTTTGCAATTAGCGATATCAGCTGCGTAGACCGGCACGCCGGTGATCGAGCGGTATAAACGGCGTTGTTTATGCGCGCCTCCCAGCGGCGTCGGCTCGCATCTGGCGATTCGCCAAATTTTCGTGAACTGACTCCCCTCTCTCTCTCCCCCCCCCCGTCGCTTTTTTCCCTCTTTTTCCCTATCCCGTCGGCCAGCTCGGCGGTATATCGACGCCCGGAGCCAGACGCGTTATCAAACGATTTATATCGGTGTTTTGCAAAATTTGTGGAGGCAGCCTGTGGACCGGGGAGAGAAAGAGAGAGAGAGGGAGAGAGAGTGCACTAAACGTTACTGGCCGAGAATGGGTAACGAGCGTGGGTGGAGAAGCGATGCTGGGATCAGGGAGACTGGCCCGATGCACCGGGACGAGCCAAAAAGATATCGGCCCGGCATATTATCGCGTTTAATCTGGCCCCCTCGCCTCGTACCGGGGATTTCGATACCCAGGCACCCCGTGGCAGACAATTATTCTTTCACGCGGCAAAAAGCGGTCCCAGAGATATCGCCTGATCGAGGAAAAATGCTGTCTCGCGGTTCACAGTGGCTCAAAATAGCGGAGAAGTCGTCCTTTCAATGGTAAACGAAATTGTCGACAATTTCCGTTTGGGATAAAAAGACTGTTTAATAGGCTGGTCCTTATTTTTCGACTTTCGATTTCTTCTAGTCTTAACCCCCTAAATTGTAAAAAGACTAGGTCAGAGTTCAAGAGACTTGGCTAAAATTTTAATAATTACGTTTGCTTCACGTAATTGTATTTTGTTATTTTAGAAATATCGTTGAACCATCTCTTAAATTTTTGTCCTACCTGTAGTCGAACATCCTGTATATACAAAATCTTCAAATTTGAATCACCATCCTAGGACCTCGACCCACCCATTCCTGACCACCATAGGCCGATTGAAACGGCGTTCAAAAATCCCGTCATAAACTCGCCATTCACAACGAATTAAAAGAAAAAATTCCGCCTTGGCGTCAAGCGACAAGTATTCCGGGAGACGGAAAAATTTAATTCGCCAGGGACGGTTGCGCCGTCACGTTCCTCCGGCAATACGTAGCTAACAGCGGACACCAACGAAAGCTGTAGGGCGGAGCTGAAACGAGGTAGCAAAGGGAGTTGGGGTTGGGGTTGGTCGGAGGCGACTCTTAAAACCGTGGGCGATATTGTTCCCGGGGTGAAAGGTCATCGGATGAGAATCTGATCCCGAATTTAAGAAGCGCAGCCTGGAATTCCGCCCGGACGGAGGAAGCCGGGTGTTCGTTAAGGTCGACGAGTTCCTTCGCCGGCGAATAACAGTCGGCTGGAGTCTTAGAGGGAGGCGATTGCATAATGGGGGGTCGGCTAGCTGCGAGACCGGTTGGAAGATTCTTGAGGGAATCCGGCGTCGGCGTCGTCGTCCTCGTTGTCGTCCTCGTCGTCGGCGTCGGCGTCCCCGGGATAACCGTCCGGGAACAAAGAGCGGAATAAGCTGAAATAATTGGCAATTACAAAACCGAGCCGGATATTAACATTATCTCGGGGACACAGGGGCTACAGGCGTTCGGCGCCGGTGTCCTCGCGACGCTCGCTTTCTTTTGTGGAAAATGTTTTCCACGTTTCCACCAGCAGCCGCCGCCGCCGCCGCCGCTGTTGGCTTGGAAATCTCTTTCTCTCTTCCCCCACCCTCTACTTTCTCTACGCTGATAACCGCGCGGAACTGCGTCCGAGATAAAGGATATTGTGTCTCGCGGACAACAGCCACTCGAACACCGTTGCTGCGAACGATTGTCGCGCCACGAGCTTCGAGATCTGCGGGTAGCCGCATGATTGTTTGCGGAACGCGCGAAATGCACGCGTGGATGCTGCAACAATTTTTTTCTTTTAATTCCCTTGGTTCGGTCAAGTTGATGTACGTCAGAGGACAGGCTGATAAAAAATTCGAAACCGTGATTCACTCGACCGCTTTTCGCTGGATCAAGATCGCAGGATCAAGATGGCTGAAGATCATCGACAGGTATAAATAGAGCTTTCTTTTCCTCCCCTAGTCGCCTTCACGTTTCATCCACTAGTCCCTACTTCCTCCCTTGTCTTTCTATTGACTCTAGTTACTTCTCTGGTTCCCTTCCTAATCCCTTCTCTAGGAACTAGAGGAGAGCAGTTAGGGACTAGGGAGAAGATTAGAGACTGAGGAGTAACTAGAGAAAGGACTGGGGACTCGGTAAAGGAATAGGGACTATCGCACGTGTGAAGAAAGGCAAAGGGCCGAGAGGATACACAGGGCGGGCGACGAGTTGTTGTTTTAATTTTGCGCCACGGCGAGCTGAATTTAAGCGATACCATAATTCTAATCCTTCTCCCCGCTCTCTTGTCCCTGTCTTCCAAAGACCCGTGGATCTCGGTTCCTTCATCAGCCCTTTAACCAGGATTTGTTACCTTTCTTTTTATATCCCGTGGTTCTCCAATCCCCTCTCTCTCTCTCTCTCTCTCTCTCTCTCTCTCTCTCTCTCCCTCAGTCTTTTTCTCTCTTCTATCTCAGGCACGTAATCTCGAGACCCTCGAGCGAGCTTTCCCGCCGCGCGCCGGTGCGCCCGATTAAATCATAACGCATTTATTAAATTCGTCTCGGTTTAACTTCGATAAATATTCAACCGGGTCCCGGGACAAAGGGGCGAATAAATGAGGGAGGAGAAAAAGTTCATTACGACTGCGATTAAACGCGAGTAATTGTCCGAGTACCCGGATCAAATGCCAAGGGAGCCGGTAAGATCGACAGGGACGACATCGCGATCCTGTTAGGAGATCTTCCGAGTTTTATTTCTGCGATCGAGCGATTGCTCCTATCCCAGGAACCAGAACTCCCAGGGAACTTCGGGATTATCTTATAGACAGTCAGCAATATTTAATGTCGTTGTTCCTGATCAGAGTAACGAAGCTAATCTTACCCCATTTCTATTTCTTCTCACTATTCCCAGTGACGTTCGTATTTAATGGATCACCTATTTTATAGAACCGGAGTGCATTCCCACTGGGAAAATAAAACAAATAATTTAATAAGAATAATAAGATAGATGACACAGAATATTAAAAAAGTTATGCAATTTTTAAGAGTGTCCGAACATTAATGGGAGTCCTATCGAAATGAAATTTGACAATACGTACATAAAATCCCACCACGAATGCCTTAAAAAACTGTAAACATAATTCTACCCTTTCCTCCGGAAAATTTTGGCGTGGATCAAGTTGTAAATTAGATAGCCACGTTGAAAATCGATAAACCGGAAAAAGAAGCATACTGTATCATGCTCCAGTTATTCAATTAACAATCTCCGCTCTAAAATTTTTTGATTATCGGGTCCGGTTGTTGGAGGTATTTTTCGGTAAAACAATGCCCGTTTTCGTCGCTGTGAAGAACGCGGTGGGAACGAGCCAGCAGGTTGCAGGCTTGCGCGGGAAATTAGGGTCAACACCGGCGTGCCACGCGCCGACTACATTTACCGGGCCAGAATGCGGTATTTGCGAGCTTCTTGAGATTGCTCGTGATATTCATAGACGCCGGTTGACTGAGCATTTCGCGCTACGACACGCCGCGCCGCGTCGCGACGGCCACCGCGATAAATATTCAACGTGTAATTTAACGCACGATATTCCGGCTTAGCCAAGATCGCTGGCAGACTTGAAGACCTTGATGCAGAAACCTACTCCACTTTTTACCAAAATTTTTATCACTGAAGTTGTACATGTTTGTATACAGGGTATTCGACTACAGGTGGGAGAAAATTTAAGGGGTGGTTCTCTATGAGAATTTAAGACGGAAATAAAGAATAAAAAAATTTGCGATTTCGGCTTTATTTTTCGGTTATTATCAACTCGGCCAACAGAGGCGCGAGCGAGGACACCCTTTGTTGCGTGACTGTCGCACGCCATTATGATGTAAGCAACGTCTGTCAGTCGGATTATCGCATTTTAGGCGGATTTTTAATCGACAATAACTAAAAAATGAAGCCGAAATCGCAATATTTTTATTCTTTATTTTCGTCTTGTATTGTCTTGGAGAATCACCCCTTAAACTTTCTCCCACCTGTACTGGTAAATATACTCGATTTAGCTATATTTATTTTTCGACTGATATAAAAACCGTACGTAGCACATCGATGAAATAAAGTTTATTTAATAGAAAAATAGGTACATCGTAGCTGGAGGTAGGACTTTATCGTCGAGATTCGAAAGTTTCACAATGGCCGGCCTAATTTCTTCCTAGCGTTGAACTCAGTCTCGGCTCATTTAAATAATAAAAATCCCCATGGGTACAGAGGGCATTTTCATTCTTCTCAATTAAGTCGACCCACTCGTTGCTTTGGCGCGGCGCTGTGGTGGATTCTCTCGCATTAATTCCTAGGACGTCTTCGATGAATCGGCCGATCCCTTAAATATTGACATTGCGTTCCGGAGGGAAGCAAGGCCCGCGAGCACGCACTCGATCCACAATGAAAGCCCGCAGATAGTCCACCCCTCCCTTCCCCTCCCCCGCAATTTCTTCCGATGTTCCGCACGCCTGCTAAACGCCCGCGTCGATTTAATTCCAATTGGCCGCCTTCTAATTAATACGAACGTGCTTTTTCCAATCGAGGGGTGACCAGAACGGCTGCGAATGCGACCGTTCGCAAACACTTCACCGCCTTATGCATTATTAAACGCGCGATCGAACCGTGAAAATCGCGTTGTCTGCTGTACCGTCCTCGACGGGATCCTGTTTGGACTCCGGGAACGTTAAATAATCGCTCCTGATGCCTAAATTAATTTTTCCTCGACCGTTAGCGTTATTCTACCTGTGCTGCATCCGGCTGAAGTGGTTAAAAAATTTTACGGGAAGTGGGAAGTGAGGTAGGGATTATTTGAGCCCGACCTTCCGTTAAATTACATTAATATCAAGGTGATATTTAGGAATTTTTTATGGGAGAACAGAATGAGGTAGAGACAAAACTCTTTTTGGTATGTGTTCCCGCATGATTCGGTATTGCAGATGATTTTTTCCTGCTTATTGTTTTCAGTAGTGGTCATTGTATACGTACATACATGTAATACTGATTGCGTAATAGTTTCCTGTGTACATAAGGGTGGAGTGAGGTAATGTTATTTTTAAATGTCACAAAATTTATTGTGCGTTTATTTTCGATGTGAATCTTGAAATGAGGTCTCCTTTCTTGTTTTTACTCGGTAAAATACTCGTACATTTTTTAACTTTCGACTAAATTATTATGAACACTTCGAAAATCCTACTCATTTGAAGTTTGGTTAAGGATAAAAGTAAAGGTACAGTTGTTTTCGAACTATTTACATTACGAAACTTGTATATCATGTCATTCAGGCATTTTTAAAGATTTTACAGGGAAAAAATGATAAGTTTCACACAATATAGAGTGTACCTTTTAATGAGGGTCTGGTTTGGAAAAATTCTTTTCAAACTTTTACCAAAACGTGACTCTTCAATCCATTCCTAGAAATTCCCAGCAATTCATCCACCACGCGAATTACTAATCACAAGCTCACATCTTCCCAGCAATCGGAGCACCATCGCTACCAAAAGACTGTGCCCGCAATCTTCCCACGCGAGCAACACTTATCCCCAAACTGATCACCGGTCTTTCCGATAATCCTGACATCAAGCCACCCCATTGGCAACACGATGTCTCTGTCCTCGGCTCCGTCGAGCCCCAATTCGATTCCGCTCCAACGAATAGCCCACTTACTAAAGATCAGTGCGCGTCTGTTTCAACGGAATCTTTTTCATATTTCATCACGCCAACCTCGGTACGATATTCATCGCTCTAGCCTCCTGTGCGGAGCGTGCCTAAAACCCGAAACAAGTCGGTGAGGGAAGCTTTTGCTGTTCTGTGCGTCAGTATTCCAACGACGCGCGACGATGACCATCCTCTGATAACGTTTGGACACGTTCGCCCCCTGGAATTCACCGCGAACTTTCACAGCTCAACCCGTACCCTCTCACGACCCTCTATCTTCCTCTGAAATCTTCCTCTCGTTCGCTCGGATAACTGTCATGTGGACCTGTGACATTTTTCTGGGACGCACTGTGCTTAGAAAAATCCAAAAAGCATTTTTCTCTTTTTTTTTTTGTAAATCCTCAAACACTAACTTAAAATTACCTCAATTGTAAGAAATATTTCTACTAATATATTCTATAATATATTCTACTAATTTTTTTTTTTAATAATCTCAAAAATCCTCAATGAATTTTTCCATTACTGGGAGCACTTTTACTCAATATAGCAATAATAGAAAAGCTCCGAGCCTGTCAGAAACTTCAAAGGAAGAATTAACACACAGAATCGCAAAAGCACCAAAGGTGTAAAAATACGTTTTTATCGGTCCCGTGCGAAATAATGCTTTTCCAGAATTTAGGTAACTTTTGCGAGCCTGTGTGCACAGACCCGTTATTTCCCGGGAGCAAGGGGCGACGGGAAGGGGAGGGGACGCTGTGGCGCGACAGTGGACGGAAAAATTCTCTCTCTTTCTCCGACGGTTCTCACCGGCCATTAATTCTATTGTTCTTCCGATCACGGAATCTATAGTCGGAGCTTTGTTCACCGAGGGCCTTACGAAAAAGTTGCGACCGAGCGATTCATTCGCGGAACGGACGACCCTGCCGCGGGATCATAAATCCTGCGCCCTTTGCCTCGATCTCTCGGCATACTCGTGAAAAAAAACCTGCGGTCCCCGCGAGAACTGCTCGTATACAGAGCAGTGTCTACCCGAGAGTAACTCTTCGTCCTTGTTCCCGTTTTTCTTGCCGGGCGATGCTTTTTATCGCGAATCACGCGATCCCCGTTCCTTCTTAAGGCGGCCGCTTGTCTACGGTAAATAATACAGGCTGCTCTGTTCTCCGAAAATAAAAAAAAATTGCTGTCGCTTCGACGTGCTTGTTCGACGTCGAACCTCGGGACAGTTTTTCGTTCGGAGCTCGGTCGACTCGGAATTATTATTAAACTACGGACTTAAAAACAGATAACGTATGTAAGACACGATTACACGACCTTCGACTTATTGAAATAATCCGATGAAAATGTACACTTTTATTGTAAGCCTTTGCGGTCGTATTAACCCCTTGTACTACGATTTATTTCACGATTTCAGTGATTAGAACTTTTTTGTAATTTATAATTTCCTAAAAAAAGGAGAAAATTTATATCTATTGTATGCTATTGTATTTAAGGGAAATTAATAAGAAACATATTTATTACTCAGTTCAGAATCTTCATCACGTGTCTGACTCGATATTGTAGGGCAATGGGTTAAGTTCATGCATAGATGTCGTTCTGGCCGGAATTCATTTTTGTTGAACGAACAGTGATACGAAAGAAAAATAAAATTCATTCATTCTTTTTTAACCTTCAGATATACGTATCACAAGAATATGTTTTAGTTTCATGTAAAAATTATATTTTATAGTTCTCCGTCATTTAATCTTCTTTATATGGATTCTTTATGTCTATGGAGGTAATGTAATATCAGCATTATTCTTTACTGTGGTGGCTGTGAACAGACATACGACCGCAAAGCGTTAATTGTATCTCTCGTAAAATTTTGCATAGAAACACATAAAGCCCGTAAATTCCACAAAAAGACGAAAATATGGCTGGTGAATATTGAACGCGAATAGAGGCGGACAATAATTCGCCGGGGCGAGTTTCGGCGCGTAAACGTTCGGTGGTTAATGGTGGTTGTTGCGTGAACGATGGATTTTAGATGGCTCCGCAATTAATAATGGAATGGATTCAGATCCGGGGATTGCGCAGACCAAGCAACTGGTCGTCCCCGTCCCATCCATTTGTACTCAGAGCCGCCCACACACCCGCACAAACACACGGGCACACACACACGCACACACACACACACACACACACAGTTTCCAGCTTCTCAGCCAGAGATGGGGCATAAACTGCATTATGCGCGAATCTCGAATCGCAATTGAATTACACGCTCGCCGCGAATTCTAATTCTCGTCCGACGGATCCAATAATATCTTACGACATTTCCGGTAGCGGGTAAAAGTGCAGTTACCATTGACAGTAACCTTCGGAACCAGCGATTGTCGAACAGAACGGGAAGAGATATTGGATCGGAATTAAGCAACGCGCTGAAACGATTATCGAACGACGCTCGTCGACAGCCACGGTTTTCGTTCTCGCGTTTCTTTTATTTCCCCCCCCCCTCCCGTGGGTGGCCGACAAAGGAAGGTTTTATACATCGAAACAATTTGCCACGGCGACCGTCGAGCGAATCCGAGGAATTTTTATTCCTCCCGGGTTCTTTCGCCGAGCAGATAATTATTGAACGAATAAGCGAATCCATTATAGCCGGATTAAATTACTTGCCGCTCGTTTATAAAAGTCTCACCCCTAATTGCAGCCACTTACATTTCTACCGCGTGATTTATCCTGACGCCTCATTGTCGAATAATCTGACCATCGCCGAACGGCTCGATGGAGAGGGAAATTGCCAAGTGAAATACTTCTGCCGTCCTACACGACCATAATCGGTCCCGATTTTTCTCTTCGTGCTGCCTCCTCGTTCGCTGCATTTATCCGAGTTCCTGATGCGTTCCGGATTAATAGGTGAGCGGTTTTTGGAAAATTTTATTGTTGTTGCGTTGTTTGGAATATAGTTGATATTATAATTTATATAAAATGAGAAATCAATACTGCGAAATACATTGTATACATACTTTAAAAAGACAAATGCCGATAATGTTATATGTACGAAATTGTACGCAGAGGTTTGAAAAGATGCATTTGACCGGCCGTGGTAGGAATAATGTTCACCCCTTGCACTACTATTTATTTTGTGATTATAATGATTAGAAATTCTTCATCGTTCAGAATTTTATAGAAAAAGAAAGATAGTTTATATTTGTTGTATACCTATCTTTTCTCCAAAGGATATATATCAATTACAACCAAGTAGATTTTTGTTACGGTTTAAAGAAAATTAATAACATACATATACATTAGACTCTGTTCAGAATATTCAATATCGAGTCCGACTCGATATTGTAGTGCAAGGGGTTAATGAATGTCGAGCCCGCTGATTAATTGGGAATTTCGTGGCAATTACCGGTCGCCGCGTGTACATAAAGTCTTGATCACCAAAGCCGGAAGTCAAATTCGCGCCGATTGGACTTCCCGTTCCCCGTTTAAGAAAACTTCCTCGGACCCTCGACCCGCTTGGAGAGAGTGAACGCTCGAGGAAAAGTTTATTGATGAAGCCACGGGCCGGAAGTTTCGGAAGTAGGTCGGCCACCAGTATATAAATAAATGTCACATAATATTTCCGAAGTGTTTCAAGAGCGTCGGGTAAGAGAACTTGAAAAGCGAGCAGTCTAATTCGCGCCAATTTCCTCGAACGAACGCGGACATCGTTTCGGCCCGGCAACTTCGAATAATCAAACGAAAGATATAGACACCCTGGATCGGGGGTTAGGGGGAATGAAATTTCGTTACCCTCTCCGTCAAACTACAAGCGGATCCCGAGACTCCTAATATGCTATGGAGGCCAGAGAAATTTCTACTTTAAAAATATTCATGCTCGCAGCTTAGCCTGCGAGGCCGCTACTTTCTCTTTTATTGCAACGTTGCTGCAACTACTGCTGCAACACGAACTATCGGAAAACCATGGGGAAGAAAAAATTTGTTGTAGAGTAATGCAGTTTTATTGGCTATTAGATTGTTCGATCGATTTCCGTGTACGAGAAAAAATTAAAGCGTGATGCGATTTTAGCGGTTATTGGATTCTTGCAGCGATTTCCGTGTAGTTGAGAATTAGTTTCTTCACGGTGAATAGGTTCTTCGGAATTTTTTTTTTTTTTTTGAATTTGTTCAATCATTTATTTTTGTTGGATAAATGTTTATGGATTGTTATAGTCTAACTAAGCTTTACATGTTTTATTGAAGGTTTGTACTCTGAGTTGTATATTTAATTCTGGCCTAACTTCGCCTTGACAACCCAAAAATTTTTAACTTTTTTAATTCTGTGCATCTTAACAAGACAATGTCAAAAATCAAAGTATTAATACGAGGAATTCACTGTTACGACAATATGTGAATCAAAACTGTAACATCGAAAGTTCGACCAACAATGGTCTACAAGAGGCAAGGGACGATGTCAACATAGTCACCTCAGTCAGTAGTGCTTACTCTCGCATAGAAGGTCACGGAGTCAATCACCGAAAGAAATTGCTTCAGGTCGGGGGTGACAGAATCATTAGAAATTTCATTGTCCCTATCTTGTCTATCGCTTGACGCTCAAAAATATGTATCGTCTCGTTTGAAGAAAACATTGACGCGACCTTGAAACCTTGAAGAATGCGTCCCGTAGAAAACTCTAACACTTTCCACAATATTTATCCTGCGACACAAATCAATCAAGTTAGTAAAGTCACACGGCTCACCCCGTATATAAACGCATCGGTGCCCTCGATTACTCTCGCGCCGAAAATCATCGGTGCAAAGACCAGCGACGCAGCAACAGCAGCAGCAGCGTCCAGCACCAACAGTAGCAGCAGCGTGCAGCACGGTGCATCGGGTGCATCCATGCTGGCCCGTGCAGCGGCGCGATATCCAGGTCAGCGGGGATTACTTTCGAGCTGGCGAGCTAACGGCGTTCGCTGCGTCGATCGGATCGGTTGCAGCATCGCCAGCAAACTGCAACTACAACAGCAACAATATCAACCCCCCTCGTGACGGGGATGGCCGAGGTGCACACCGGCTTCCCGACGGGGTGCAAACTGCAGCTCCCTCACCCGAATATTTTCATTATCCGGGATTGCGTGTCGGCCGTGTTAAGAATGCAGCCGATTAGGGGTATGGAGTCGCGGTATCCGGCCGATCGAGCGTACCGACCGGCGCCGTTTAATCCGCCGGAAGAACCGCAATCGGATTTCGGTGGTAACGATTATGCCGTGTCCGGACCGCAAAGGCGCTTTGCTCTTCGAATTGCCGCGGCTACGCGAGTTTCGCATGGCGAGCGAATGGAACACGAGAGGGGAGAGGGGAGGGGGAGGAGAGAGCGGAGGGGTGAGTGTGTTGCACAGAGGAGGTGGGACGAAGACACTTGAAGCATCGTTCACAGGCTGACGAGCGAGGCACGTTAATGACGGTGTTTTGCCGGCAGCCGCCGCCGCACCGCTGCCGCGCAGCATCGCGAGATTCCGTACGACGACATGTGTATAGCTGGACAAGAAGCATCCAGCCGGCTGGTTGCTCGCTGCTCGGATAATTATGCGGCAGTTTCCAATTACGAGTGACGACCGAACCTGCCCTCCTTACTCTCCCTCTCTCTCTTCCTTAGCTTTAAACCACCCCCGACCCCGCTAGACTGCATTCGCGGCCGGGAAACTGCACTGTGCCCGCTCTTCAGGATTGTATCGTGATGGTTCTTGGGTGAGGATCTTTCGAGAACTGCTGGAGAGTTTCGATTGTGCGTTATTGCCGTGGCTTTTGCGGTCTCGGTCTACGGGATCCTTGGATGGGATTCGGCAACGCGTTCGTTGCCGCATCAATCGCGCGCGCCATTGTACCTAATTACCGACGACGTGTTAATCGACAGTTATTATTCTTATTCTATTTATTCACAACATTTTAATTACACTTATTTAGGGGTCTACGCTTATCTAGGGGAAACACACTAGAATTTCTTGGTTAACCCCTTATAACGATTAGAAATTCTTGATCGTTCAGAATTTCATAGAAAAAAAAGATAATTCAAGTTAATTTTTACTGCATATTCCAACCAAACAAGCGCTCTAGCACAGACGTGGGCTATCAGGCACAGGTGTAAGTTCGTTCGTGGAAGCGCTATCAATGGGCATACGCAGCGTTGGAATTCGACGATCAACAGAAACTAACTGAAGAACTATCGTATTGCGAGCTGTTGAATCGACAACTGCCTTCAAATATCGGATGCGTCGCACGGTGTCCTGTTTCCCAAAGCTTTCTCAGCGAGATTCGATTGGAAATTTCGAGCTTACAGGTATTTCTGTCCAAGTGACAAACCGAATACTGAATTCCTGAACAAAATGGACGTTGCGAACGGTGTCACTAATCACAAAAGGTCAAACTGTGAAAAAGTTCCAGTATATTTGTGAAGTGAGCATAAAGAGTCATTTTTGTGGCAACGAACTCACGATGTTGAATGGTTATACATAGTACTCATAAGCGAATACTTCTAGAAAAGTTGTGTGACACGAAGGGAGCAATTCGTTGACACAAATATTTCCTTCACAAGTAAAGAAATGAGTAAAATATACAAATTTTGAACTAAACACCCTATACACATTCCATTACACAGAACCATTCTGAACAACGAAAGCCAGATACGACGAGTTCCACGGCACAATAAATCACAATTACTGCGACCCAAAACCCCAGAAATCACTTGGCACGTTTGCTCCAGATTCTACGTTAATCTTTGAACTCTACAATCTACGGTGCAACAATGAGTGCACAGCAATCGTTTGTAGATCTCAGGATAAAGTAATTGGCGCAATGAAGAGTACCCAGGAAAAACTGTGCTCGTCCGGCACAGAATTTCCTGCGACGGTAAACATGAATAATTAAAATATAATTCCTCAAACGATCGTTTTATCGCCGCGGACAGATAAAATGATAATTACAGGAGAGATCTCGAGGGGATTGCATTAATTTCCCGACACGCACGTTCGCTCCGACGACGATAGAAATTCGAATGACGAGGTCACGTTTCTTCTGTCGTCGCCTCGTCCCTTTTGTTTCCATCGCGACGTACCTTTAGGCCGTCGTCCGTGCGAGCACATTGGGTCAAGTATCACGTGATAACCGCTGAAAACGAAAGAGGCAGAGAAGGTTGTTCTCGACACCGTTGGAAATTCGGTGGTGAGCGGCTTCAAGCGTCTCGCGAAACCTTTGCCACCGAACCATTAGCCACGATGCCGAAAAAAAGGCGAAAATATTAGGGGTACCCATAAGTAATCAATTATTCGCAAAGAATTTATTTTGCCTTCAGTTCTGCATCGGTCGTTGAAGAGGAAGCACGTATTCTTTTACAGTTTTCGGTAAAGCAGCCAGTGTTCAAAATATTCTAAAAAGTATAATTTCTTTTAGAACCCTGTAATAAAATGGTATTAATAAATCTGGTATTTCATACATGCCATAAGTATGAAAAATCATCCACCGGAGAAACGTGACAACATTGTTCGGAGAATCGTGCGAACCCGATTGATTTTTCATTCTGTCGGTGAACAACTGCGAGCAGTCGCGCGCGAAAGCAATTATAGTCGCGCAATTACGAGTCTGTGTGTACGGTCAGTGGATTAAAATGATACTTTGGAAAATCCAGTTAAGGAGCATGTTGGTTTTAATTAACTGGCCGGCCGCCAGTTCCTCGTTAACCGTTCCCCAACTCCTGATGTCCTTCTGTTTCTTCAATCTGATCCTCTGCGCCCCTCCCCCAGCGATCTATCGGGACCGTTCAACAATGACCTTAGGAAGTCCCAGGGAACGACCGGTGAAAATAGTTTGCGCGATTGTTTCGGATAGTTTCGGACGCTGGTACTTGCCCTGGAACTAGCGCAGGAAAACAGTAATATTGTCCTTGGTGCAGCACACTCGCGAATCGATCACAATAAATTATATATACTTAGAAATATTCAATCAATTTCAGCTTAAATTTAAAATTTATTTCAGTGAAATGAGTGTTCGATTTAAGAATTTTTAATTATTTATCGTTGTCCCGTGACCGTATGTGGCACGGGGTCCCAAATATGGAGTACACATATTTAATATTATCATAACGGAACGGAAATTAAATAAAATAATAGCTTCTAAATATCAATTACTGCAAACCAGTAAAATTCCCCTGAATTTTTCAGCTGGACAAGTAAAATTCCTCAAATCTTAATTTTTAAAATGTATCTGCAAATTTAGTAGGCAGTCAATACGACTGCTATGTAATGTAAGGGGCAATGGGTCTTGTTTATTGAATTCCTAGAAACAATACTGTGTTATATTCAGGATACTATTTCATATTTGATTACTTTCCTCTAAAGGGACAGAAACAGGACATCCGGGGGACAGTCGTTTCTCGCCGGTCGTTGCGCAGTGACGAGAGTGATTCGTCTCTATTTTTAAAGTCAGAATTACTGTCTATCGGAGTCGCAATCACAAGGCAATGATTGCTGCGAATGGCAACAGTCACTCCCCCCGCATTACTGCCAGCGAAAAATCGAATCTCGTTGTTGTGGAAATGTTTTGAACCAACGCTCGCGTAAACGCTGCTTTGCCGTGGTCTTGTGCCGCTGCCATAAAACCTTCAATGGCAGCGAAGATAGCGTTGTCAATATTGCACGTCTATTAAACTACTGACCCAGTATTGTTCCCTTGTAATTCACCGCTGCGGTCTTTAATCCACTGATCGTCTCCTTGCGTTCCAAAATCTCTAACAAATTGACAATATTATCAATTTCAAAGCGTACTCTATAAAAACAAATATACAGCTCTTGTAATTTTCAATATTTTGAGTCTAAAAAAATCACACGTAATCTTCCAATACCCGCGAATATGTGTGCAAAATCCTAATACAGAATGGCCGATAGTTTTTTCGAAAAATATCCTGAAAATCGGTTAAAAACAATGTCCAATCGAGCTCTCTTTTTTTTTTGGTCGATTGTTTCCGAAAATTCTGATCCCGCGGAAAGTTTCGCAATCCGATAATAAATTACAAGGGACGATCGATGGATGGGTTGTGTAATAAACGGCGGGAGGGTAGTTCTCGTGCACCGAAAATTCGTGAAAATCTGGATCCTCGCGGGGCGATAGGTCCGCCGCGCGAACTTCGATCGCGGTTAGAGACAATTTCACGTCGGAACTTTCCGGCGGAGGGCAGGGCCGTAGTCGTTACGTGGAAATAAGCGGAAATCGAAATTGGCGTAGAATTTGCTCGCGGACAAAGTTCGTGGGAAATGGAACGCGGGCCGGATGCGACGAAACCATGTTGACGGAATAAAACGCGGAATAAAGTTACGATATGCCCCGGAACCAGATTTATGGGTTCCGGGCCGGGGATATGATTTACAATTGATTTTATTCGTACCGGCCGCCCCGTACACAGACACCCCCTCGTGCACGTGGAGCTAAACTTCTCTTCGTAATGGCCGCCGTTTGTCGATAGTAATGTAATTAAACTTATTTATGGGTCTCTGCGTTTTGTATTTGCGGCGATTGCTTCGCGAAACCCACCAAAATTGCCTGTTTAATAATAATATTATTCTTGATAAATTGTAGTTGCTAGCGCAAGGAATAATTTTGATATACAGCGGGCGGAGCCGCGTGCAAATGGGGACACGCGAATGTTTCTGGTTGTTTGTTTACCCCGCGGGGAAATTGTTTAAGTGGTTTATCTTGAACGGTTTCTTCTATATATTTAGAAATCGTAGGCAGGATGAAATATTCCCATTTATTTGTTGCCATGTGTGTGTACTGCAGTAAGTAAAAATTGCAAGATCGAAAGAAACGGTTCTAAATTAAGCGATCTTTAAATTAGGTGTAATTAATTCGTCGCTCTTTATTATTCTGAATCAATTACGAAGTATTCGTCTCTCCTGTGACCCACTTTTTCCATTTTTGTATTTAGAGACGTCGTAGACAGCACTATCAAAAAATCCAGCAATTTTGCCTCGTAAGATCCAGCAGAGATCCAGTACGGTGAAACGTCAGTTTGATTTTAGATGTTTGAACTAATCAGGAGGAAAGCGGATCTAATACGTATCCTTTAGGGGATAGAATTTACTGCTTTAATAACGTCGTGTTACAGTTAACGCAAATCTCGTCGCCAATTCGCAGATCTTCCCGGAGTTAGACGGCGTTGATCTAATCAGAACTTCGGGGTATAGTGACCAACGCGGTATCTTGGGAAACTGGGGTGGAAGAAGCAGAATACTTTAATATTTAATGCCCTCGAATTAGCAATTCCGTGATGGCTGAAACTCGACTGCTGCTTCAACTATTTCCTAAATCGGTACTGTTAACTTATGGTTTCACGCGAATATCATTCGTGGATTCTAACGCTTTACCTGCACGCATGCGATTATTAGATACTTACGAAAAATGCGTAATGCATTGATACAGACTTGAATTTTTCATTAATCGTTACAAATTTTGAACAAAATTCACTCGGAGGAAAGTAATCCAATAATTCCTTTCGGAACTGATATATAAATGTATAAAATATAATTCTGGAATATTCTACTAGGTTTCGGGATATTTTGGAATTTTTTAAAACAGAGGAGGATTATCCTGTGAGGTACGTGCAACGAATGAGCTCCAATGATTTTCAGATGTAGAAGCATTAAGTGGTTCCGTCTGCGAGTTTACAGTCCGATGTGGAATTACAGATTTTTGCTCGAGCACTATTTTAACCCTTTCGCGTCGAGCGCCGCACATATGCGGCATCCACTCGACGACCCGTGGGTACGAGCGCCGCATATACGCGGCATCCACTCGACGACCCGTGGGTACGAGCGCCGCATATATGCGGCGTCGAAATAATCTGTACAAATATACAGAAACCACGCGCACTGTGCATATTTTCGGCGCGAGTTTCCGTTCAGTGACGGCACTTCGGCGGACGGGGCTGCCGAAGCGAAAGGGTTAAAGACGTTACATCCGGTGCGACTGCAATCTCGCCCGAGAGTGACCTGTTTACCTCCCGACGCATATAGACGCTACTTTGATTCTAAGTGCTTCAAGCGGGGAAGCACACGACCCGGGGAAGTCTTAAGGAGACCCAACCCACATCCTAACCGAGACGAACTTTACTCCCCTAATAATGTTGCTGTAAACTCGACGCGCTTTTGATAACGAGCGTAGATTTTTCCCCGTCCCGGCAGAATGTCGCAACAATTCGCGGCGCAACCAGAACTTCTCGCATTGTGCAACGCTGCACGATCGCGCGATGCACAATGGCGCAATTGCGAAAACAGAATCTTCCCTTATTCAATCCCATATTAATACATCGCACCCTCGAGCTTGCTCGGGTTAATCAAATCGCGAGTCTTTATCTGACACAAGATTTTGATTAAATTTTACGTCCTGTACCACAAATGTGCAGACAAAAAATTTTATCCTCTTCAGAAGCACTTGAATTTACAAATAAAAGTTATGGGAGAAATATTGGAAGTACTGTTTCGAATAATCGTGGTCCCACAGTTTAAACGAAACACTGTTTTACTTAGGAAATGGAGTTGCACACGGTGTAACAAATTGCTGCGGAAACATTTTGACAAGCGCCTCGGTCCTTCGACGGACAAAATTAGCTAAAAACAGGCCGACGCCGACCGACAGTTCCCATTAAAAGCTCGCGCGCGGGTTTTCTCGGTGAGGGGAGGGGAGAGGAGTGGGGGGGGGATCCACGCCAGGGCTGTAGAGACCCGTCTGGAACAAGCCGAAATTCCGTTATCGTTCGGAGTGTTCCCGAAATGAAACGAAACGGCGGCCGTTCCCGCAGAAATATCATGAACAGGGGAACCGGGCAACTTCTGGCGTCATATTACACCGTTAAATTAGCGGCCGCTACTTTCCCGACAGCGCGTCGGCCGGATTTACGTTCTGGAGGCGCTTGTCGTCGCCAGCAACAAACAACGGGCGCAACTTGACCCAAATACTCGAAATCGTTCCCCGGCTGTCGGACACTGGCTCCCGCTGCAAGTTGTGGGACGTGGCAGCGCGTCATACACCCCCCCAACCCCCTCCCTTACACCCCGTTGCACTGGCGTTGCAGCCGCACTCCTCCCCCCAAACACACACAGCTATATGCATAAGCGCACGCGGATGTGGCCGCGCACAAGACCCCGGAACCCCGTGTTATTAAAGTAGTAAATTTCATCCCCCGCTCGAATATGGATTAGACGTCGCGACGCTGGCACCGTTGTGTGCCCCTGCCACCCCCTTGAATCCGAGCTTAGGGTTACCAGGTACAGGGTCACAGGAGTTTAGGTTTGGAGCCTGTCTATCAGTCTATTGTGTGGGAAATCAACAAACACAGTAAGGTAAAGGCACCAGTGGTTGACCATTTTATAGAAAAACATAAAAAATAAGGTTTTTATAAGCGCTCTTATAAGTGCACTTTTGATGAAAGTGAACCTCGGATGCCATGCCGTCTGATGTTTAAATTTCAAAACAATAAGATTCAAACCTTATTTTTTATGTTTTTCTATCTATAAAATGGTAAACTACTGGTGCATGGTAAACTACTGATGCCTTTACCTTAAAGACAGATCAAGACAATTTGAAAGTGAATCGTGAAAGACAGAAAAATAAAAACAGATCAAGAGGAAACACAGCGAGTTTTTGAAGATCACACAGAGCAATGTCATCTGCGTTGAGATCATAGTTCTCGGCGAAACGTTGAACATCCGAGGTGACAATACCGAAAATTAGAAGCCGCTTCAAAATCCGCTCCACGTAGGACAGAATTCCAATTTTGGTTCCGTGACGCTATGAACTGTTACTTCGACTTGTGGAGTTTCAGCAGCACCAGGCGGACGACGTCTAATCCATATCCCCAGGCTGGAATGTAATTTACTACTTTAATAACATCGTGTTAAACTTAACCGATCCACGGATGACGAATTACGACACTTTTCGGTTGGTTTTTCCCACGCCACGTCGCTCGTGTTACGAGACGACGTCAGTCTCCCCGCGGAAGATTCTACGAAATTTCTCCTGACAAATAGAGAGCTTAACTCCATTAGGGGTTGATTCGAGGGTGCTTTGATATCGGAGAACGTGGTACTATAGTTTCGGGGAGAGAGGATTAAGAGCCCCACGTCGTTGGTTGTCTTCTGAAATTTATGAAGCATTCGAGGGACGGCCGAGTCCTTGGATATTCGGCCTTTCGATAAATTCGATTCGAACTCTCTTCGTACAATTTTCTATTTTTGAATTTTCTTTCACACGATGATCGAACCGTTCGAGAATTTTTCTGATCAACCATTTTATTTCAGATGCCCATTGGGAATTTGTCAGAATATTTTGTGAAGCCTGTTGGTGGATTAATAACTACGAAAAACTTCCATTTTCTAGTTTCTGTTTCACTGAAAATGTATTTTTTGAGACTTGTATGGGTGCTGGTGTGGAAATCAATTTCTTAAAAATAATTACCGCAGAAGTCTATTACAAAAACAAAAGGTAATTGTAGGTAGAAACAGATTCAAATCAAGTCGTTCAGTGAAACTATACTCGAAGAGAACACTCTTTAGTTCATGCAAATCCAAGAAAGATGTCGATTTTATCGATTCCCATTGGATACTTGGTTTTGGGAATTTTTTAAAATCGCGAACGCGCTGCGAAACGGGCAACGTAATCGTAAACTTTCGATGTTACTATTCCACCTTAAATACCTACGAACCGTTACAGGCTAAAGTTCCCGAAGCAAAGCGCCATAAAACCTCAACCTAACCCAAAAACAAAGTACACACCGAACTACCCTAGAAATCGTCCGATCAAATTCTACCAGCGTTCCCGAATGAACGTCAAACTGCCGCGAACTCCCGACGTGCGTTCGCCTAAACCCGGCCCTGATCGCAGCACCGGTTCGGCCCCATACTCAACATACTACGAATACTTATCCAAAACAGTTAACCGATATACTGACACCGCATTCCCTACACTCCTCTTGAATATCCTCGACTACGCGGGATCGATTCGCCTTGGGTCGAGTATCGAGCGAGATAAATTGGAAGCAAGCCGTGTAAACAGAAGAGCAAAGGGAAAACACTTAAAATTATTAGTAAGAAAATCGAGGTTAAACTTTACTTGAGGAAACCAGCTATTTTTATCGTTGTTTTATGTAATCCTCTAGATTTCGGCGAGGAAATGCCGAAAATCCAAGTCTCAATCCTAGCAGATCACTCGTTCAGAAGTTACGCGTGCGTAAAGCTGTGATCGCCTAGGGTTGAAATTCCGATTTTCTCGCCAAAATCAACAGGATGTTCAAGCACAGTAAATCTCAACCCTGTATACAGATTACCATCAAAGGTACATATATATATTCTCAAATAATCAAATATATAAATTTGTGCAAGTGGCTCTAACAATTTAATAGCCCCCTGTATTTAAAGCAACCCTTCCAAGGTAAAGTATATTTACCTCGAATAAATAGGCTTCGGGTAAAGTTCAAAATGGCTCAATGAAGACAATACAGGCAAAGAGGGTAGAAGGGGGAGGATGAACCACCCCTAGCGCACGTACATAAATTGTGCAATTTGTACATTTTGTGCAAAAGATTCTAGCAATTGTCTCACTACCTCTATTCGAAGCAACCACGACACGAAGCTTATTCTTAATAAATAAGCGTCGAGTAAAGTTGGAAACGGCTGAATGAAGAAAGTAGAAAACGAAGGGGGCAGCAAGAGGGTGACGATCTACCCCTAACACACGCGCATAAATTGCGTGGGTGCAGATTGGCCCGTTGGTAACCGCTCCTTTATTTTCCTTAGCTGCGTGGGGACCGTGACGTCGGGGGTCGACGTTCACGTCGAAGAAAACGGAGGAAAACGTCTGCGCCCGCTCCTGGGGGTGGGGGTTGCTACGAGGGGTCAGGGAGGTTAGGGTGGATCCTGGATACATAACGTAACGGATGGACAGGCAAGCTAAGGCTAGATAGGTAAGGCTATACTCGAAAGCTAAACTACTTTGCCCGGAGCGAGGCGGGGGTTACGGAGGCTTGAGTGCTAGCCGCTTGTTCTGTAATCCAATAGAGACCCCTAAGACCTTTCTCGACCCGCCCCCGTCCCTTTCGGCGTGTAGGGTGTAGGTACGCGTGCAGCCGAGTGTACGTAACCCCCCACCCCCGCCCCCCGACCCCGACCCCCTTTTGCTATATACACCTGGATATCTATGTAGATTTCAATATGGCGCGAACCAGAGAGCCTGCGCCGTTTTTCTATTGGTTGATGCCGAAAGCAAAAACAATCTGAGACACCGAACGTGATCTACGAGAGCCGAGAGCCCGAGACCAGCAGACACGGCTGTTTACGAACGTCTTCTCGCCCGTTGGCCCTGGATCCTTCTCTCTCTTTCTCTCTCTCTCTCTCTCTCTCTCTCTCTCTCTCCCTCTTTCTTTTCCTAGCTCTCTTTTACTCGTCTTTTTCGCTCTCTCGCGCTCTCCGTGCGCCAGAGCTCTTGGGTGATGGGATCGTTAAAGGCTTTCAAAGGGATCTAGAAATACCGAGGAAAAATATGTTCGACGGAGGACGCCCGATGCCATAGCGACGATAATAAGGAGTGATAAACGGGCGGAAGTGATTGAACCCTGTTACCCCCGCCACGATTTTTCCGAAATGTTGCTCCCTCGGGCACAGGCCGGCTTTCAATCTTGCCCGGGAAAATATTCCCGAGGCCCTAGGGCCACGGGGAACGACGAGTGCTGATGTAATCGGTACACTGTTTCACTTAGGACCGAGTTTAAGATGGGATTTATCGAGTGTTGCACCGTTATCGACACTTCGAGACAATGGATCCACAGAGATCTGATTAAGGCGTGATACTGTGGGTCGGAATGGGTTATGGTGACTTCTAGAAACCCCTCAGTTTGGTAACCCCCTCCCCCCACCTTTCGGAACAATATAAAACCTATTAGAATACTAGAACTTGTAGAAGTGGAAATGAGAATTTTTAAAAAATAAAAAGATTATCCCATTTTCGAATGGTCTAGCGCAAATGTGCCAGAGGTTATCAGCAACGTTAAAGAAGCGACATTTTCCTCCAAGCTGGTTCTACCTGGGAGTCATTTAAGACAAATTCGAAGGTAGAACATGCACCCACGGAAAAAGAGTATTACCATTCGGGTGAAATGTTTTCCAGGAATTCGTTCGCAGCAGCCCTCCCATAAAACAGGGGGTAGTTCGAAAACGAGGGTTTAAATGGTTCTCGAAATGTTCGATTAACGATGGAAAAATTCTACAGGGCTCGCTAGATATGGCCGGCGCGGCGTAGCCGAAGGTTTTTGAGCAGCACGTTGCGATAATGGGAACGATTTGCATATTCAGAGGAATGCCGGGCCAGATTTATGCGGCACGCGGGTAAGAGTGAGCATTAAAGAGTTATTATCTCTTTTGTGGTGGCCTCGTGGCATTCCGCTCACGAGGTACGACCTTACAAATGTGACGTTATTTATCACGAAAATACCGCACGCCCGTTTTGGCAGCGTATCGCCCGGATTAGTTTCCGTACTCTAGGCGTTCGCGAACTGTTGCATCATTTATTTCCTCGGGCGACCGGAACGCGACCTCCAATTCTCCGCGTTCGTTGTTTACTTCGCGCGAAAGTGTCACAGAGCAAACGCTGTGTGCACGTGCACCGGGGTGTTGCACACTTTTTCCTTCCACACTTTAAAACATTAGCTCAACGAATAATAATAATAGGTACACGAACTTCAAAATGCTGTTATATTAAATACAAAATTATTAGAAAAAGAAATAAACGTCCAGCTCCTGCACCTTGACAATTTTTATTTCAATTTTTTTTTAAATTCACATTTATTCTTTTGCAAGCAAATTCGAGTTGTAAACGGCCCAGTAACATCGGGGTCATTCTACTCATTTTCCATTCCATTTTCGTCTGTTTTTGTTGTTGTCTACGGAATAACAACCGAAAAATCGCGGAACATCGGACATCACGGACACGGTGAGCGAAGTCGTCGGTAAATTCTCCTGCGGAAAATGTTCGAATCTGAATTCCATCGACAACAATCAAAGGCTCGCCGGTAGATCCCCGATAAAGGGAGGGTCTTTTCGCCCGGTAGGTTGGCGGGAATTCGTGGTATTAGAGGTCCATCTCACGTAGCAGCTCATCAGCAGTTGAATTGGCCACTCTGCCGCGGCATCGAGTTTTCTTGACCTGGAAAGTTCAAAACGGTACTTGGTCCGGTACGTGTGATTACGGGACACGTCGCGCGCGGGGGTGGGTAATTTATTTTCGACCCGGCCGTGTATCATGCGCCGTTTATATTTTTCATGCTGGCCGCCCGGAAACAATCTCGACGATCTATCTTCAACGTTATACACTCGCGAATCTCGCCGGTGGAGAAGAAAAAAAAGCGAACGGGGGAGCGGGAACGTTCTGAATTCTTTATACTACGCAATAAAACGAAGCGTTTCGCTCGGCTGACCTAGTTTTTTCGACCGGTAATTTCACAGGGAAAAAACTTCATCGACTATCTCGGATAAAACGGCGCATAAAAATTCCTCCGAGTTGCGTTTCGTCGGAATCGAAATTATCGAATCCCCTCCCGAGGAGAGGGAGACAGAGAGAAAGAGAAAGCTTTAAGGGGTAGTTTTTAGACTGATCGAACGACTGAATCTTTCAGGGGTGTTACATTACCTTGGGAAATTTTGTTGGAACTCTGTCTCTTAGAGGGCGCGCGTTTGCCGAGGGTAAAACAGTATGGGAGATGGAAATTCGCATTGCCCGGAGGACGTCGATAGTACAGGGGGTAGTTTTACTGAGAGCCGTCGGCAAGGCAGGGAGACCTCGCGTTGGGGTTGAAATTGCCGATCGAGCCTCTTGGAAGACGTTGCAGGGGGTTGCTGGCTGGCGTTGGTGTCATGGGATGGGGTTAGTTGTATTGGAAGCTTGGTACGAGGTATTGAACGGAGTGTTCCAGAGCCTGTTATCACAAACAGATAAATGTGCTTGGACATTTTACTGCATAAAATAATTGGGAACATTTTATTCGTGTTTGTAAAATTTATTCTAATTTGTTTGATGCTATTCCTATCCTCACAGTCATTTAGTATGTGAAATTACTAGGGTTACATTCGAATTAAATAAATATATCTAATGTATATCCATTTAGATAAATATTCGTATATAGTATATTCTCATATGCTCATATATATTCTAAAATAATTTCGACTATTTTGTTCTTGTTCGTTAGATGTATTCTAGTTTATTTCAACCCCTTCCTTATGGGAAGCTTCATTATCATGTGACATGTAAAAATTGCTGGGGTGACATTCGATGAAATAAAAATTCTTGATTATGCTAACTGTTCCAGTGACAATTTTTTGGCTTCAATAATAAATTCTAAAAATAATGGGGTCCTCAATCAATAAAGTGATCATGCATATTGGCTAGCAAATAGCTGGAAACACAGCGATCGTTCCTCGCGGATAGCGTGAACCAGGAACAATAACATAAAGAGTGTTATCGGCGAGCCAGCTCGACGACGATGTTTTCGCTGCTGTGGTCTGCCTGGATAGTTTGGATTGCGTATGCGCGGCACGGATTATCATCGGTATCGATAAAGCGGCGGAACAAAACAGCGTTCAACGGGATCAATCGAATCGCGGCAAAGTCAGCACGGCTCATTTCGCGGTGCGCGGCGCCTTTTAGTGCCTTTAGTACGGCGATGCCCATAAAAGGCTGAATAGGAACACCGTCGTCCCATGGTATCGATCTAGCACGCGGTTGCGGATATTCTTCCGCGTGTCTCGCGCCGGAGCCCAGTCGTAAATGCCACGATTTACCGTCGTTGCCTGCGTACGGCCTCCGCCAGTGGTAGCTGTCGGTGTTGAGTCAGACGTCGGGGAGCACTAGTCCGACTATCTTACTTCCCCTGTCGACTGCCTCCTGTTTCCTGGTGCTGGGACGAAGTATACTCGTTGCCCTAACCACCAGGGAACTGGTACAGCAAATATGACCCCCATTCGAACAAAATTCATAAAGCAGAATAAAACGAAATCGAAAAGTTAGCTTGATATGCAAGAGTTTCTTTGAACCGCTGTGGCTTAAAACGGAATCGTAGGGAAATCTACCTTCGCTCATATTAAAGCGTGAAGCCTCTACTTCCGTTACCCTGAACTCAATTTTCTCGAAGATCACTTTACATCGTGCGAAAAAAATTCAAATCTTCACAAATTCAAATAATTATGCAAGCAGGAAAACAATTGATAAATGGTTATTTTTGATATCCTGGAAGTGCTAAAAATCCTGTGGAAACTATCCATCCTTGCGTGTTTAATTTTCCATACGTCTGACGGAATTAATTAGCGTTCATACTGTGGAAGGGTAGTTAACTTTCGGCTTTTTGTGCGATATAAGCTCTGGAATTAATTCTGCGAAACTCTTTTTCATACATTACAATACAATTACGGGTTAATACAATTTCCCATCGTTCTCTCACTTCGGATACGCTTCTGAAACCTCCCTTAATTATCTTATGAAAATATTATTATTTCAATTCAACGGCGGAAAGATTCGCCGGTATTGAAATATTACATTCGGCCCGTTCAAATCGTTAAGAGAAGGACGAAATATCCACTCGAATTTCTTGCAATTGATGTAGATCCGTGGAAAATTATTATTCTTCATCGTTTGTTTCGCAGAGTCCTCGGAGAATACATAAAGCACACACAATTTCACGGCAACCGGTCACACAAACGCACCGTGCGACTTATGCATGTTTCCATCATCCCGACAAGCGCTTCTAATAGGGCTCTGCGATAAGAAGATGATCCTAAGAGAGCAGAAGTCACATCCCGCTGGCGGAACGTCGGCGGGCCTGTTTTCCATAAGAAAAACCATCCGGGCATGAGCGAACAGGAGGAGATTCAACCGGTGAAAACTCGACGGGGCTCGTCGGTGTGTCCACGTCAGTCGAGAGAGCAAATTTGCCGAGCTTTCGCCGTGGATGCGAATGTAAATCCGTTTCGAGGTAGGTCGCGTAATTTGACGAGAGTTGTGCGAGAGAGAGAGAGAGAGAGAGAGAGAGAGAGAGAGAGAGAGAGAGAGGAAGAGAGTTAGATGAGTAGTTTTAACATCGCGAGAGATCAAGTCGCGAATAAATCTCGGCTCATTGGGCCACGGATACACAAAGTCTCTCGCGGGCGCTATAGCGCGTTGCCCGTTTACTTTACGATCCCATGAATGGCATCTGATTGAGAGACGACCGGGAGCAGTTTTATTTCAGAGGAACATAAAACACCCGGCCGGAAATCGAGAACGCGGACAGGGAATGACCGAGGGAAGGATAGGGCGTAAAGTTAATCAGCCGAGAGCGGGCCGATAACGACAGTCGTAAGTTATTATACCGTGGAACCGGTTACTGCGACGTTCGCCGCGACGTTACGAGCCGACGCGCGGTATTGTCTGTGTTCTTCGGCGAGTACCTGTTAAATATAGTTACCAGGAGAAGTTCCGGTGCATCCGGAAAATAGTGCAACTTGTCGAAAACTGGGTCGAAAGACTTAAGCTTCTTCAAGAACCTGGAAGGATTAGTTTACTGTACAGGGTGGAGCGGAAACCAATTTCAAATCGCGTGCGTATCCAATACTACCCTATACATTCAATAATCACAGCAAAGGAAAAGCGAGGAATAGAAAAAACTACCGAATAACCCAAGAAAAAACGTAATCCAAAAACCCACGAGAAAACTGTCCAACGGTAGCGACTAAAGGAACGCAAGTTCGCTTATAATTACGGTGGTTCGCGAGGATGTAGCAAAAATGAAAATCTCTTTATTCGAAGCTCGGTTGTAGGTAACAGGCGCAGCCATCCTGGTGGTCGATAATATTTATTTTCCCCGACGTCGAAAAAAAAACCGCTAATTAATGCTTCCGTGTCCGTTTCTTTTACCGTCCATTGTTTTTGCCGTTCCGCGCGGTGTTGTTAATAGGAAAACTGTCCGCTTTAAAGTTTCTTCTGCAGACGTCTGGGTCGCCGTCTGGTCAATCTATAATTCAGTACGTAGGTGAAGACAGAGAGATAATGATAACCCAAGGGTAACAGACAATGGGGGCTGTCTATAGAACAATATTCTACCTTCAATGCGCGCGCGCACCTGTCAGTACTGTCAGTGCTGGGTAAAAATATTTTTTAGAAACTATTTTCTATTATTCGTTACATTGGTTAATTCAAAATAATTATTTACTTCCGTAAGAATGAAAACACTATTCGATAATATTTATTTGACTTCTCCAAAATATTTGACGTATATTCCGATTAAACATCTCTCAGCAAGATCTTGAAGTAATAATTTGGGCTTAACTTCACCTTGGATTATACCTTCCCCTTGAGATCCCGTAATTTCTCAACTTTAAAGCCGCATAACTTTTGCACCAGAGAATTCCTTGCCTTGACACTTCGATTTTTGGCATTTTCTCGTCAAGATGTACGGGATTATGTAAAAAAAGGTTAAACATGTCTGCGTTTCCAAGGTGAAGTTTAACATCGTACAGGGAGTTTACTAGCATGATATAATTAGTCGAACTGATTATTACTTATATATCGAAACACGAAGGTCATTTCAAATAATTGTATCTAACACATTCCATAAAAAACTAAGAGATAGAATAAATCTTGAGTCTTATATAATTAGAAGTATCGCAAAAACTATTTTCAACACGTTTCGTTTCAAATGCACTCAGCACTGGTCAGAACCACAATTTCCGCAGTTACATCGCCGCGTTTTGTTGCACCTTGTCCCGTTCGCACGCAACCACTTCGCCAGGTTTTTCTGCACGTCGATTATGCTCCCCGATGCTCGAGCTATCGATCAAATAAGCCACCATTTTCCAAACGTTACATCGCTCTATCCCACTGACGCCACCGCCGCCGCCGCTGCACTCTGAATATTCATGGCTTTGCAACTTTCCACCTCGGAACTATAGGCAGGATTCACTAAGCAGAGACCGGTGATCCTAATCCCCCAAATAAACTGGAACTATAATGAAGCACACAGAAACTTGAATTGCGTGCGGGATAATTCTAACGAATTCTGATAACGTTGAATGGCCGGGTTTTACACGGATTCCGAATTTTCGACGATCGTTGCGAAATCGACTGCGGCCAATCCGCGATGGCCTCGTATTTCGAGCTTGGACTAATAGACTGATAGATATCACAAAAATGTGTTTATAAATTGCTGCATTATAAAATTCTTCTTCGAAAAGTGCTCTTCATTTTCGTCTTATATTGTCATGGAGAACACCCTACATAGATTACCATACAATAGTATTTTTCCACACAAATTGTACCGTCTAATATTGTAAATTGGTTCGAACAAATCGGTTTTTAAAGCTCACATTGAAATATCGACAGCGCCTAGATAAACTCCGATTTCACAGATCATCCGACCAAAGAACAATCGAGGTACAGGCGAGGGGATATCATCGACATTCATCCTGGGATCCTCCCTCGCCTTCAGCATCCCCCGTACGGTCCTTCGAAGACAGCAGACCAGACAGTCGGTGCCGGGGAAAGGAAAAAGGAAGAACGGCGTCGATTCCCGCGCCTTTCCTGCGATCCTCTCTCGAAAAAAGGCACGGGCCAGCTCGGCGCGCCTCGCATTTCTTTTTCCACTGACATTGGAGAGTGATTAAAAACTTGATCCCGCCGCGTCTCTCCGTCTCTATCCGATCCATCAGTCTTTCGCAGGGGTGGCTCTCGCATCTCCTCTTTCGTTTACGATATAGGAGAGCGGACAATATGGCGGAGTAATTGTTGTTCGGAGACGACGTCAGGAGCCTGGAGACGGAGGAGAATCCAGAGGGACGGAGAGAGAGAGAGGGGTGGGAGGGCGAGAGGGAGAAAGAGGATGGCAAGAAGGAGGTCCGATAGTGTCGGATTACTGCCGGTATTGTGAAGTCCAGACGCGGGGAAGGCGGAAAGAAAGAAGACACGGCCGTCTCGGGATGCTGGCGGGGGTAAAAGCACGAAAGACGGAACGTCGTGGGCTCGGAAGGGGTGCAAAGAGGGCTGGAGGGTTGCCGGAAGGAGAGAAGGAAGAAGAAGTTATTAGAAATACCAAAAGAGAGTACAATACCATCTAGCTCGAAGTAAAAGAGTAAGAACGCGAAGGTGAGCTCACCCACGTCTCACCCCCTTGTTCACCCTCGGTTCACCCTCGGTTCCCACCCTCTCTTCCACCCCCTAACTCCTGGAGGAGCCGGGCTCTCGCGAGACAACGAGAGGAAGTCTACTGCGAGAGGAAACGTCCGTGAAGGAGCAAGAGGAAAAAAAAGAAGGAATCGCAGAGGGAGGTTGGGGATGATGGGGTCGAAAGAGGGGGCTTGTATCTTGGCGTTTTCTTTATTTGCCGCGATTTATTTCGCGATGTACACGTGCGGGAGCGTGTGGGGAAGGGCTCCCCGGCACGGCCAGCCGAGCGGAAAAATGTGATATTCCCTGACAAATGGACGACGGCATGGCGGCTTGCTCGCGGCCAGGAGATCCGCGTTTAAATGCGATTGTTTATTTCGTGCTCGATTGCCCGCTAATACCAATTTGCGATATCTCGCGGCAATCGATCGCGTCCCGACGCGACTGACTTCGACTTCGTTTTTTACCGGTCGATGATCTATCGACCAAATAATTCCGCGAGCGTGATCGTCGCCGATCATGGCGAGTTAATAGAACCCACCCCCTCACCCCACCCACCCCGCCTACTCTCCCCTCGCTGTTTCTCTTCTTTCTCATTCGCGTTAGCGCAGCGCTCGCCGCCGGACCGTAATTAAGCCCATTTTAATGCGATAATTTCGATGAACATTTTAATGAAGCGTTCGCAGCTCGTTTTAATAATCGGGGCCTCCCACCTCCCCCTCCCCTCCACCCTCTCCCTCGATTATATTTCATGCGGCGCGTGTGCGACGCCCGGCATTCAACCGTCCCGATTTTTCGAGCCGGTGCGCGCAGACGTTCGACTGATTCCCGCGATACCATGCGGAAAATGAAAAGCGGGATCGGCCGACAACGTACCTATGCGATGTTCATTGCAATATGTGGCCGAGCTCCCGATGAATTATTAGGCGCCCTGCCGACCGACACTGTACGTATCGCCTGTCGAATTATCGCTGGCCGCTCGAACGGAAAACTTAAATGTTTTTTGGCTCCCGAGCCGCTAGGCGCGATACAGTTTCGTTTATTAACACTGGAAACCAGTATACTACTCAGGGTTTGTGTGGAGGCAACTTATTTTTAGGTACAGTGATGTTTCGATATATGTCGCCAAGGCCTGGATGATACACGTCGCGGAATTATCGTGAGTCACTGTGTGTATTTTATGTGACGGGAAGTGGACAGTAAATGTACGAAATATTGTTTAAGAAGTCTATACTTGCTACTGCAGTATTAAAACAATTTGTTTCATAAAGGAAAAAGTATTGCTATAATTGGTAGAAAAAAAATCATGATTGCACCTAGATGAAGGGATTACGAGAGAACGGTGTTGGAAGCGTTTGTACTCCGGCTATCCGTTAGATCGGTTTACGACTAACTCTCTTGATAGTTCCGAAATGTAACTCTAGAACGCTCTATTACCCTCGGACTCTAGCATCCTACTTTAAATTCTCCGTTAACGTTCTCTCCATACTCGGTAAACTCTATCCGGAAACTTTGAAACCGGCTCTCTCTCTCTCTCTCGGCCGTTCGCAGCATCGCAGAACCGTTTTGTGTGACACGGCGTTCGTTCGTTATCCTTGAGGACTCTCCGGAGGATCACCGCGGACTCTAATAGGCAATTAGATACAATAGAAAATGGTTTTCAACGGGACCTGTTACTTCCGACCAACGAGAGACGAATATTCGAACCTTTTATCCATGTATGCCTCATTTGCTTGACATACTTGGTCAAACTTCGCTTCAGGAAGCCGGAAAATTTTAACTTTCTTTTATGCAATCCTGTAGCTTTTGGCGAGAGAATTCAGAAAATCCAAGTTTTAATGTTAGGACGTCAATGGATCAAAGGGTATGCGTGTAACAACGTGTAAAGTTGAGCGTCTAATAACAGGCACGAATTTTTGTAAAGTGGGGGGAAGAACGAGCATGGACTCTCGGTTCTAAACGCAGCATAAGAAGAATAGAAGAATAGAGGAGGGGAAGAATAGGGTGTTTCCCAGGTTTCGCGGCGGCCGTAGGAGGCACTAGACTCTCAAGGGTTAATTCTCGCATCAACAAGTCTCCATGGAAAATACTCGTCGGCGTTGTGTTCGAGCGGGCGTGTATCTCTCGGCCGTTAAGACCTTGTCAACAAGTAGCGGGAGCATCGCGTTTAGGGTTTCGTCTTGTCGTGGGTACCGCGTTGAAAAGTCGACGCGGCTCGGCCTCTCGAGTATCCACGACAAAAGAATACTCCTGAAGCGGAAAGGACGAGGGGTAGGCAGCGAGTCGGTAAGTGTGAAACGAGGGAAATCGTTCTTCCGCGGCTGGTGTTGCTCGTCACCCTGAAGGGATGGGGGAAAATCGGGGGTTGAAATAGTCGGAGAGAGTCGGAGAGAGTATCAGAGGGAGAAAGAGAGAGAGAGGGGTGGGGGTGGAGATATCGACGGATAGGCGCCGGTATAGACGGCGGTAATTGTTATCCGATAGAGAGCAACCCGAAAGGGTTGCCGAAGGATGGATGTGACGTCACCGGGAACAGTTTCACCTATAATTGGATTTGCGATCGGCTCCGGCACGCCTACGTTTCCGGTCGACGGAACGCACCGCTCAAAATACATTATTTACGCGGCTCCGTCGAATTTGCGGCGACCGATAACACCAATGCTCGACGATAATCGCGCAGTTACAGGAATGCCTGAGCAGAGTCGATGCTACCTCAGTGTTCGATTAGTCGATCCTCTCGCGCGAACCGTGTCGCCGAGAATTGTCTCGAAATTTGATCCGGATTAAGCTTACTAGCTGAACCGTTTTTAATTATGAAAGTTTTAAATTCAATTCCTAGTTCGTGGGAACACGGGGGAGACGCATCGATTGATTCGTCTGAAGCGTTGTTGTATTACGTCTTTTCAGAAGCGACTGGTTCTTGTAATTGTAGTCGTTCATGGGAAAAGGGCGCAAGAGTGTATGGAGAGCAAAATGTAAAAAAAACCTGTAATTTTCAACATCTTTAATCATTTACAACTCGTCAACCGATTGCCAAATACTTAATACATTTTCGTTACAAGCTCAAATAAAAAAGTTGTGAAAAGCAACATTTACTATTTTCTTGTTTGTTTTTTGTAATTCAGACTAAACAAAATTTTACCAAAATTTTTGTTACACGTCACTTGGTAAACTAATCCATCTAACTTGATAGAAGTTCTGAAGTCGACGTAAGCAACCTCTGTCGGTCGGGTTGCTGCACTTTAGACGGATTTATAATTGAGAATAACTGTAAAATGAAGCCGAAATCGCAATATTTTTATTCTTCATTTTCATCTTATATAGTCATGGAGAACACCCTGTATAGATTATTATGAAATAGTATTATAATTTAGTGTTAATATCGAAGCTTACCGAGTTACTAATGACTTCGGAAATCGAAGGTTCGCATAATCGAGGTGTAGGTAAAGCGTCGTACGATTTCGTCCACCGCGTTCGGTCAGGATTACGGCCGTTGTTTATGTTCGGCGCGGGTCAGTCGCAAGCGGTGGTGGCGCCGTGAACGCGACGCCTGAGAAATCGTAAGCGCCAAGACTCTATTTGTATCTGCGTCGCGTAATTAAAGGGGAGGGAGAGATTAGCGACTAGGCGTTTAAGAAGAGAAGCAAAGAATCGCGACGAGATTAACGAGCGCGCCGCTCCTCCAATCTCCTCGGGTATCTTCTTAGAACGTGAAACGCAATTACGGCGCGTAGCCTGCAGAAGCACGATCGGAGGAAGGCGAAAGTTTTAATTGCCGGTATCAATTCGCATAACTCCGGCAATACGGCTCTCGCTAGTTCGAGGCGTCCGACACGCGGCGCCGGCGAAACCCGTAGTTGCGAACCCGCGAATTGCGAGACGCTCGCGCGTCCTTCTCCCGGTTGAAAATTTTAATTGCCGGTGTCTATTAATACGAAGGATTACTGCGAAATAATATCCGCCATTAATACACCGCAGAATGTAAACGTTTTTACGCGGCGCGGCGCGGGGAGCGGCGGCGGTGGCGGCGATCGATGTTTTCGTTGCTCGGTTAAATATTTGCCACGCAATATTTACGCCGCACGAAAATGTTTTTCGTAGAGCTACCGCCGCGGGGCTGCTGCGAAAATGGCCGGATGACCGAGTCGATTACGAAAATAAATTTTTCAGCCCCGGCACGAGAGCCCGCGCGCAGTTTCGATAATTTGTTCGCCGCGACAACTTTTTCCCCGCGTAATTGTTAAATGAAACGTCCACTCGCTCGCACGTACGTCGGGGCCGAGCGACAAAATAAAAACGTATAAATAAATATACGACGATCAGCTGAAAGTTCTGACCAAACAGGTTTTTCGCTTTTTAGCCGGAAAACGGTGTGACTAATGTCGAGTGCTACACTGCGACTTTTTATTAAGTTGCGCTGTTTTTTAAACAAGGGTCGAAAGAGTTCGAGAACTTTTTTAGAAGTACTGTTTAAAATACGAACGACGGGGCTTCTAATACAAATATTTTAACTTTAGTACAGTGAAACCAAAAATTGTTTATCTAATTTGTAGGTCGAGTTTAAATTTTTTCTGCACACAAAGTTAAAGTTATTCCGTCGAGGAAAATGTGTTACTCGGAACGTATTTGCATCGAATAAAAAGGCGCAATAAATTAGTTCAGTCGATGAGCTCGAATAGAGGCTAATGGACATGTTGGGGCTCGTTCGATAAGAGGCGTTCTCGTAAAGAATCAACGAAGAAAAAGATGGTGGCCGGTTTAATAACCGTGATTCGAGGAGCGAGCTTCACGCATTAATAAGATAAATTAGCCCTATTCAGGCCGAGCTCTTCTGCAACGCGCTCCGCCACTCTCGATCACCGGTTTGACTTATCGTTACGTATGCAGAGAACACATTTCACACTGATATGCTCCGTATTTGCGGCCACTGAATTGCACTGATTGTATTCTCATGCAAAATATGTCGTCCATAATGGCCGGACGGCGTTCCCTCTATATCTCCAATTACAGCGTCCTGGCGTAATTGTTATCGCGCGTATTTTGCATCTTGCGGTATCTTCCGCCCTGCGTCATTCTGCAAAATTCGTGCTGGACGCGCAGAAACGCGATAATTATACTCGATGCGGTTATTCAGAATCATTGCAATCAATTTTCGACATTTCTCCCTGCGATTTTACCCCGTTTCATTCGTGACTGCGAAAGCTTCGATTCTTTGTTCAAGTCAAAAGATTTTTCAAACGTGAAACAAAACAAAACACAACGAAACATTAAAACAGAATCAAAGGATTTTTAAAACGTTATTGCACCGCGGATTTTATTTTGCAGAAACATCAAATGGAGAATATTCTTACCTTATTTACAACTACATGAAAAATGTCCAGGAGGAACGTCAATTGAACTACAAAAAATTTTTATTTTGCCCGAAATCATTATTCTCGAAAGATGTATTTCTTTGAAATGTGACGTTATAAATGAAGCATAGTAGACTTCAAATGTACAGAAAAAATGGGTGAAATATAACCCTAGGATCTTTTATGCAACAATTTTTAATGATCGTATGAAACTTCCTATACCGGAGTCATTCGTGACCGTCAATATGTACAATTTTATTCCGATACAAGACGAGGCTGTTTATTTCGAATAAAGAAAGTCGCTATACCCGTTTCCTCTTCTTTGTCCGAAATACGACGAAAGCCGGTCCCGAGCCATCGCCTTATATCGAAAGAAAACTGAAATATCGGTGCGGGTCAGAAATGACTCCGGCACAGGCCTGCAAATTAACAAAATACGATATCGTAGAGTACATTTGTTCGATAGACGTCTCGCTGAATATAAAGGGGAATGACGACTAATTTGCGAGATTATTTGCGTCTGAAGGCTCATTATTTTCCGCTCGAACGCGACGAATTTGTTTGCAGGAACGAAAAGGGTTGGGTAATGTCGTTACCAGCCCTTCACCGTCTCAGATATCGGTGGGCCAATCTCCTTGTGCCGTTAATAGGATCGAGACCTTAATCAATCAGACATGGCGCAATTAACGTAACCTTTTGACAGCCGTTCCCCGGTGCCCGGGATGAGAACACCTGACGTGGATTTCTTTAATCAGTCACTTTCGGAGATGGGGACGGGCCGTGCCCGCCCACGTGAAAAATAGAGAAGGGAGACGAATGAGAAATAAGTTGAAACGCGAAATGAATCGCGCAAGTGAGACTGACAGGCAATTTTTTAATCATTGAAGGCCGCTAACTGCCGGCACGGGCCTGCCCAGATATTGCCATAACGATTTCCCCGTATAACTCTTAACAAAATTCCACAATTCTTCAATCTACACGGACTCGATCGCTTTTGCAACCTCGCCGAGGTACCCTGTGCAAGCTCACAATTTTTCGGCACACTTTGCGCTGGTAAAAAGTGCTTGAAATTTTATCTCCCCTAATATTATAAACCGGGAACAGATGCTGAACAGAAGATGCACAGTATATATTTTATAGTAGACTTTGCATTAATTAAAGGTAGCTGAAATTTTATTTTCTCTGAGACGAAGCTATTTTAAATACAAAATCAATACACAAAATAATTATTTTTGGACTGCAGATTTTACGTATTTACATATGTAAACGACTTATTAAAATTGATATAGGAAGGCAAAAATTTGTATTTGGTTCCAGTCCCTTGCAAACGATTCAGAAATTGTTCATTTTGCAATTCCTATCAGATAGGTTCCAGTACAACGTGCCAGCGCAAATGTTGCCAGTGCGAATAATTTTTAGGTATTCGCAATACGTTCGAGGGAAGACTTCACCGTAATATAACGAGCCATTACGAGGACGTCTTCCTCTCGCATTATCCGTCAGAGTCACCGCTCACTTTGTTCTCACCCTTCGGCTCCGATTCGTCCCTAATTTCGAGATCGCGCCCGACAATTTGACTTTCTCGCTTTCCACTTATCCCGGAAGCTGCGAGGTAAATTACCGTTCATTTTTCTCCGTCATTTGAGCCCACCCTCCTCTCGCCGGCATAAACCTAAAGCTCGAGGACACAGAGGAGTCCTCTTTTATTTCGGCGAATCCGTTCCCATGGGGAAAACGACGACAGAGGATATAACGAAGGAGGCACGCGGGCTCGCATAACGACGCTGTAAAGACGATTACCGGAGATTTGCCCGGGAAAGTGGCCGCGAATTCAAATGTTCGTGATCTGTTGCTCTGGACCTGCGGATTGGCGCAGTTCGCGTAACCGGATTGATGGTTAAACAGTGAAATAAAAATTGTCGAAATTTAGAGCGAAATAGAAATTGATTCTAAATATATAATTTAAGACTAAATAATTGAAATGTTCGAAAGAAGTTAAAGAATCCTGACATCAATTTTTTCATATTTATTTTTGTCAGAAATACTTAGAAATCTATCTATTGCTGACAGTTTTTGTACTTTTATGGCAAAAATAATTAAACAACGAAACTGAAAATATTAGATGAATTTGAGAAGTGCTCTCTTGTTTAATATATGTTTCTTTATCATTTCTTTACCTTTATCATTTTATCATTTCAAGACTTTTCGATTAATCACAGAAGTTTTATTAATGTCCATGCCACCAAATATGTACTATGTTTTAAAAGGTGGTAATTATAGTATCGAGCGAGGCAGCTAATCAGAAACAATAATGAGTAATTTACTATATCGATTAGAACAGAAGTTCTAGGGGTAATTGCAGTGTCACTTGAGCTCTCATTGTATTATAGCGCTTGTCAATTAACCGGGCGATTACTGTTTCTGAAACTTCTTTGAACGATTCATTAGCAGGAGCTGTCAACCGTCGATACGTTCACTACTGCCAGTCTACCAACCGTTTACATAGTTTCAACATTTCATAAAATGCAATCCCCTTTTTACTTCTCCTTTATCGATTTCCTAAATAAATTATTCGTTATGAATTTAAATGCACATCAAATTCATTTGAAGATACTAATGAAGATCAAGTCGAAACTAGTGTGTCGATATTGCTAAATTCTTCTAACATTCCCATAGTTTTTAATGTATCACAAATGCATAAAATCCGCAGTCTATTCATAATCTAGCCCACAGGTGAATAAAGGAAGATTTTCAGACGTCCAGTATCGAGTGTGTCGATCGTTCCAACGTTCACGGAAAGACTAGTCTAAACGGAACAGTTGAATGCGAGGTAATATTCGCGGGATTTTAAACAATGTCGGGAAACTGCTGGTGGAAGTTAGCGTGACGAGAGGGAGAGAGAGTGGAGGGGGGGGGGGGGGAGTGGAGGCTTCTTTAATTTATAGCTGGAGCTGCGAGTGAACAGCGGCCGGAACCTGGCATCGGGATTGATCGATCGGAACCGTGAAATATCGCCGCGGCCGATGACGTATTTCATTTCGCTCTGTCACTCGTTGTTCTCCTTTTTTTAAGACAGCCATCACGAATATCGACCACCTTTCAATCGACGCGCAACACACGTCCGAAGAAAAATCCGTGCTCGTGTGTCAACGGGCGGCCGTGACTGACGACGTCGATCGGCACTTCCTATAGCGCTCGTACCGCACATGTGCCCCGTGTAAACAGATAAACAGGCATAATGCTAAGTAACGCGCACGCTATAGACAACGAACCCTGGCATGGAGAGCCTGTTGCGCTCGACGCGCGATTTTACACCGAAAACTCGAGGAAAACTATTTTTCTCGTAATAACCCCCCACACCCATTCCATCAACATCTGAACGACTGTCTGACAAATAGACTCCTCAACTCTAACTGTACAACCACCAGTCGAGCGACTGGTTTCATATTTTTTATTTCATAATTATTGAAATTAACTTTTGAACCAGGAAACTCCGGTTAAAACTTACATTTTTGGTATTTTCTTGACAAAATCTATAAGATTGTATGAAAAACAGTTGAAAATCTTTGGTCCCACAAAGTGAAGTTCAGCCTAGAAAACCTAAATCGAATATAAAAATATTTTCAGGGATAATTGCTTTCCCCTTAATTCTGCTTCTTAATACTTTACCAACCGGAAGCAGGATACTAGGATTTTTAATGGTTTTACTGTACCGAAAGGAAACTTTAAGACAATGGGATTTAAAAAATTATGGAACGTGTTAAGCATTGTCCACAAAAATAGTTGCTCAATAGCTTCAGCGTGGACGTAGCTTTAATTTTCGGCATAATATATTATACTGGATATTTTCTAAATACCGTTCGTAATAAAGTGGGGGGAATTTAGATGGGAAAATACGTGGAAATTCATCCGGAGAGTTTAATAATTGAAACGGCGCGATGGGAAACGAGGAAGAGATCGTAGCGCGAGGGCGAGCGAGTTAATTTTTACCATTATTCCGTGGCAGGGTTGTCGCAGCGGCCGTTTCCGACGGAACTTTTATCCTGATGAGCTTCAGACAGGGTGTGGCTGATTCTGTCAAGGAAATTTAGCGGCGATTCGAGGCGACCAGCAATTAGAGGAAGTAGGTGCGCGTAAAGTTTCTTCGGCGGCCGGTAATGGAGCGGGGAAGGCTTTACGATCGCCGCTTATCCGGAGGAATACCGAAGGTTAGAGAAGCTGTCTTAATTTGAAACGTTCGAGCTTCATTTACCGGCGAATTTCAATCGGCATTCGGGAGCGGGGCTCCCTTAATCGCGCGATAAACTGCGCTCGCGTTAATTACGCGGGCAGAAACACGCGACGGATCCAGGCGGCGCGGCTCCCCGTGTTCCCGCGCGCTGAAAATCAATCGATCCGTGACAGAAACTGTTCGAAATCTAACCGTGCGCCGCGATTTCGACAGCTTAATACGCCATCTTCCTCGAAACTGTCAGATATTAACAATTTTCGTTCCATCAATAAATTTCGACGTTTGTATTTCGCGAATTAATTTCGCCGGGTCTAGTTCAGAAACTGAATGATGCAACAATACTTTTCGTAGAACGTTTGCCAGCATATGTGTGCCATTCTCCGGTAAACACGAGACCAATATAACAGACCTGAAATAATTTCAATTTCCTGGTCCTTATTAATTTTCTAGAGGAAAAGTTTATGTTCATCCACAGAATTCTCGATTTATGTCAAGAACACGTGTCTTGCCAGCGTCATATATCGTCCAGGAGCCGTGTTATGTTTGCACTCCTCAGGGTTCGAGGCCCTTCGCAGGGTATACCGCTGCGGTAGTCGGAATAATTCCGCGACGTTTATCATCCAGGCCTCAGCGACATATATAGAAACAAATCACTGTACACAATTTTGTCATGATATGTACACATACAACTGTCTACAACCTATAAACACAAAATCGATCATTTGCGCAGCACCAACACTTCGTCAAACGATTTTCGATCCTTCAGCTCTCCTCCACACAAAACCATAAAAGACACTCGACATGGAAATGAGCGGATCAGCAGCTACTGTATCTACACCTACAATCACCGCTAACAATATCAGGTTAATCGTGCGAGTTGTTCTCCAAATAATCGGATGAACGTCAATCCGAGCTGCCGATACGATCAAACTTTAAAATCCCAGCCTCCCTCTCCCCTTGCCCCTCTCTCACTGAACCATATATGCGACACTAATACCAAAATCGTTGAAACAGTTTCGCGGTTCGAACTATCTGATAAATAAACCAGGAGCGCGTAACAGTTGATCCTTGGGGGGGGGGGGCATCATTGAGGATGATCAAAGAATAAGAGAGGACACGGAAAAGTGGCGGCGTGGGTGGTTTGGGCTTCACAGAGGAGGGAATCGATTAGGCGAGCCGGTCTCTGATCATTCGGGCAATTAAAGCGAGAATCGTCGGGTTGGTCGCGTGCATTATTTGTACGGTAATGCTCGGCTCGATAGGGACGATCCCTCTCGCTCTCTCTCCTTGAGCCGACGATAATAACCGGGTCCGGGGGGTCTGCTCGGAGCAGATTACGCGGGGAAGCACGCGAGCACGAGCATAAGCGCGAGCACGGGCTCTCTGGGCACGTGCAGAAACGCGGAGGAGTTGTTCAGCCGGCAACGAACTGAACGCCAAGGGTTTGGCTGCTGGCGGCGATGCGGAGCGTCACAACTCATCCTAATTACATCTACCCTCGTTTCCGGATTCGGCCGCCTTCCTCCCTTCAAGAGGGTACAGTAGCACTTAATTAGTATTGCCAACCGGACCTACGGGAGAAGAGAGGAGCCGGGAGGAAAGAGGAGGGGCACAGAGAGGAACGGAGAGAAGCGGAGCCGCGGAGTTGCAATTGAGACGTTTAACTATATTTCCGCCCCCGAGGACTATTACCTCTTGATTTACGACGCGCCGAGGAGAACCCCTACTTCGGACGGGCCCTCCCGTCCCTTTAGCTTTCGCCTAATCGCCGAGCGGGGAACCTGTCCTGCCCGGGATCTCTGATGTGCGATTAAAATGGTGACAATTCTGTGTAGAGAGATTCCGGTAATGGGAGTTTGATTGTTTGTGCGGATGGTATTGTCACGCTGTGTTTGGTGTGTTGCTGGGTGAAGATTGTAAAGTGTGGTCTGTGGGGTGAAGTGGAAATTCTTGGGAGTAGATGGCAGTAACAGGATCGAGAGAAGAATACGTGTACAGTACATTCACGATATATGTCAACAGCACCGGTCTTGCCAGCGACGTGTATCGTACAGGAGCCGTGTTATGTTATACTGCTCGGCCTTCCAAGGCCTCTCGAGGTTCGGGTGTACCCCGCGGTAGTGGGGATAATTCCGCGACGTTTATCATCCAGGCACTGGTGACATACACTACCGGCCATAAGTGTTTACCCACCCACATATTTTTTAACATTGTAGTCCACGGTTCTACGGTTCAGCTTCAATAACTTTGCTATTTCTCTGTTACTTTTTCCGATGCTATGATGGGACACTATTAGAGCGTGCGTTTCAATCGATAATTCTTATCTCCCTGACATTATTTGAAATTTTCGCAAAATTCTTTAGGCACGTGGAAATCAACTGTTTACTGTATGAAAGCTTAATACAGTATGAAATGCAGTATGAAATTTGAGAAGACTAAGTTACCTGTATTACCTGCGTTCATATTCCCTACTGACCGTTATAAAAATTTCTGAAAAATGGGTTTCTTTACCTGAACTCCAAAATTGTCATTTTTCATAAAAAGCTGTAAACTCATTTACAGTACCTGATTGTGTATGTACAGAATATTTGGGATGTTTTCTATTAGCCTTATAATTAGGATTTAATGCTACGGACATTTTCATAACAATAAAATACCTATTATTTGAATAGTAACGAAATTTGAAGGTGGGTAAACACTTATGGCCGGTAGTGTATATAGAGAACTCACTGTATCTGAAGGAGAAAGTGTTGTTTTACCTGTTTTACCTTTCTTTCGTATCTACTACTGTTTCTGTAACAGAAAGTTTTTCGTTGGTGAAAGACTGATTGTCGACTATTTTTCCACCTTGAATTTCTAGATTAAAAAATAAAATGGATATCTCATACTGCTACCCTCTCCTTCAATACTTTTGTGACAGGCTGTGCGAGTGGAACGCTGGGTAATTCCACCGTCAATTTTCTCCGAGAATTGACACTCGAGACGAAAGCGTGGTCGTGTAACGGCTACTTACATCTGTCAGTAATCGCAGGAAGAAAGATCATCGTGAAACACCCTCTTTCCACAGTGCATAGAATATCGCGAGCGTTCGGGAGGTCTCGGTAGGCGTTTAATGAAGCGTCGGCCGATTTAATTGAAACGAATTCACGGTGACTAATGAGGCGGTCGCGGCTCGAGTCCCAGGGATATAGATATACATGACAGGCTGAAGTGGGCCGCTCCGGTTTCGCGAATCATTTATAACCGGCCGCTAAAAGTATCTTAACGCTTGCGCGCGGTAAAAAATGAATCGGCCCACCGACTCGAGCCCACCGGCAATTTCATCCCGCCCGGTGCATTACTTCTAATTACCAGAGATTTATTAACGTTGTCGCCGCGAAACCCCAGCCCCTCCCCGAACCGCCCCGCCGCGACGGTTTCCGCGTGGACGGACTCGTGCCGCGGAACAATTCCGCTCGAGCGCGACGTTATCGCTTGCAATCCGAAACGGATGATCGGCTGATTGCTATCGCAATTTCGTGGAAATTGCGACGGAGCTCGGTGCGCTTCGGAATCGTATCGAAAATTGTTTCTAATTTAGTCACCCGCGTGAATAATTCGCGCGACCTCTGCCCCGCGCGATAACAGCCGCGCGTTTCTATTCGCGTTTTCGGTTGTTGCGTTCGCTGCTGCGCCACGGTTAGCCGGCCAGATTAGACGCTGCATAATGCAATTCATGTTTCAAGAAGACTGACGGACGATCCTGGTCGAGTTACACTTTCATCCGCCTCGGCGATCCCGCTAACTTCCACTCAATAAATAAATGAAAGGAGGACGTTTGACCGGATTGGGCGATGGTTAAAGCGTTAGGCAAAATACTGTGTACAATGGGGACAGTGTATCGCAGAACCTTCGACACAGTGTTGCCCCGTTGAAAGACGAATGAATTTCATCCCAATAAATTCCGCGCGCAATAACGCGCTAGTAGTAATCGTATTCAGCGGCTCCCGCGCGGCCAACCGGCGCGGCGGCCTACAATACGCGCTGATGATGAAATCTCTCTGTTAGCGTGACCGTCCGAAATGAGACACATTCAAATGCTTACCTTGATTCGCCTGTACGAAATTACTCGCGAAAATTGCAGACAAGTGACTTGTTATTCCGTACGGGGCCACTGCTAACGCAAATTGTCCGACCAAATCGTGTCTACTCGCTTCGACGCACCTGTCGGCCGGGGACAACTATTCTACGATCACTTCACACTCTACATATTCCAATGTCTATGAAACGATAAAAATCAATCCAGCGAAATATGCATGGAATTAAAAATTACGAACACACTTCAAGAAATCGCTTTCGTTATGAATGCCTCACAATTTGTAGTCTAATAATTATTTTTTAATGTCGCAAAGAATGAAGAAAAATGCTTGCAATATAATTCCTGTCAAATATTTCCTCATTAACAAAAATTTCTTTTAATCTCGTGCCATCCGGGTTCGCGGATGAAACTAGAGCGAGTCTAGTCCCTGGAGGACTTACCCTAATTCCATTTCATTAATCGGGCAGATTAGGCGTCCCCGTGGCTGATCGGGTTCCAATTTCTTAAAAGTGCGTCGTCTCGCTAATCTATTTCCTTAAGTTCCGTGGAACGGAGACCGACAAGAGGGTTGAAGCGGGGGAGGACTCGTTGGAATAATTAGCGAGATGGGACACTTATCTAAGTATCCGCGGTAGGCCCGCACAATGGCGCGACGGTGAACCTTGGAGACGGCTGGGTATGGCTCCAGCTGGCTTCTCCCGGTGGCTCTGTAATTTCGATAATTACGGGTTAATGCGTTTAGCTGCGGCGACACACGTACCCGACGACATGATTCCGGCCACCCGTAAGATACCTGCAAATTAATTAAGCGGCTGCCATGGTTTGCCGAATAGTATGTGTTTATCGGAAGCCAGCGCCGGTATGTGGATCTTGTCTCCTCGAAGAACATCGTGGCCGCGAGAATTTCGCGCCAGGTGTTCGCAGAAATCAGCGCAATTTCTGTGCAACGCTTCACGATTGCGAAAACGATTGATCGAATTTTTCGGAATTTATCCAATATAATTAGAAAACAGTAAAAACATATATAATCAATTTCATAACAAGACTAATAGTCACAATATTGTAGTTGATGAATAAGTCACTTGGTTTAAAGCAATAATAATTAAATAATAATTTGTGATAAATATTAATGGGTGAGAAAAGATTAAGAATGTTTGAAAACATTTTCTGTTGCATTTATTAAAATTATGAAAGGAAAAGAATTTTCTATTTACTCCTCTTTCTTTTTATTTTGCATAAAAATCCAGAGACTATTTATATTATCATTCAATTTCGGTTGATAGAGATTGAAGAAAGATTTTAATTCGATCCCTAACGAGGTTGAGAAGTCTAATATTTTCTTATAGAATTATTATTTACAATTGTTGTCGTAAACGGCGCTTACTTAACAACGCCAAAAACTTTAATTTGTCCAACAAGCGCCATTGATAATACCCGTTCAAGATTAGTCCAAACAGCGTTAAATCTTCCGAATAAGCACTCGTACTATTCCTGCACTATTCTAAATACTTGGAGTTCAGCTACTCGAGCTCCGTATCGTTAACAAGACAAGTTTCCTGTCGTGTTCAAACATTTTCAACTTCTCCAATCAAAATTCTTGATGATCACATTCTTCTTGCCGAAAGCAAGCAAGACATCCTTATTAGCAAAGTAACGGCGGAAGTTCGGCTGTTCGGAACTCGTCGGAAAAAGGTGTTGTAAGTTTCTGTGACCAGCTGTGACCAGATTCCCACGATCACTTCGGAAAGCGACGATTTGCAAACATTGCCCAATTTCTTCCTCTAATAAAATATCTTTACCAGTGCAACTCGAGTCACCAATTTCGTAACAATTTTAACAACACACTGTCTTATTATTATTACTCTTCATTCAGTTAAAACACGAATTACAAATTTTTGTGTTTAAGTGACCCTGGTCCTAAACAACTTTTTGTTTTAATAAATATTTTTAATTCAGAAAAATAATGTACCTTCGGTATGTCTTTGTTACAGAGTCAGTGTAATTATGCAGAAACAAAGTAAGCAATTTTACATGAATACTAGGTTTATGTAAACATTTAAAAAGAAAAATATTTAATTATTTAAATATTTGTTTAATAGTATTTATAAGAAGGTCCGGATTAAAAATGATCTCACATTCGTTTAATGTCATTCAAATTCTTTTAATCCCTAGTAGCACAAAAATATTAGATAGATATTTTTTTCGAATATTGGAAAAATATTTTTTGAGCCACACTTTTTAATATTAGATAAATATTAGATCTAATATTGTATACATGTTCAAGAAATATAAAATAGATATTTAAAAAATATTAGCTAAATATTCAGAGAATATAAAATAGATATTTAAAAAATATTAACTAAATATTCAGAGAATATAAAATAGATATTTAAAAAATATTAGCTAAATATTCAGAGAATATAAAATAGATATTTAAAAAATATTAGCTAAATATTCAGAGAATATAAAATAGATATTTAAAAAATATAAAGTAAATATTAAAAAAATGTGAATATAACATTTGAAAAATATAAATTCAATATTCAAATAACATTTAATCTAACAAAATCTAACAAAATCTAACAAAATAATTCAGTGTGAAAAAGAAATTCAAAGTCCTAGGGAAAGTACAAGTTGTAGTGTTCGAAAAATTCTGTTTCCGAAATCGCTTTATAAAAAAGAAAGCAACATTCATGAATGCGTTAAACATTTCTTTATGCGGCAAATTTGCAGAAAAACAATATTCACCCCGACTTCGCAGCAAATACCAACTGAATCTCCTCTTCAATCATAAAGACCGTCTTTTGAAGACAGAACGGTGGAAGCATCGAACTTCACGCACACGCGCGCACACAGTGTCTCAGCTCTTCACGAACGCAACGTCAACAAAAATCTCAGCGACGCGGAAATCCGTAAACATCGTCGTCGTTCGGTAGTCGTCGATCCTTGAAGTCGAACTCCGCGGGAACGGTTGTCTGCCGGCGCGAATGTATCGATCAATGCTCGAGTCTGATACCGGCTTTGCTTTTTACGTTTAGGCGTCGTAGTCATCGCCGGGCTGTCACGCGTCAGCTGTCCTTTGGAGAATGCATCTTCCCCGGGAAGAAAGTTAAAAGGCGAGCGCAATTTTATCGGCCTGGCACTGCTCTCTGAGAAAACCATTTCACCTCTCGCGGATTAGGGCGCGTATATACGCGAAATAGCAAAATATTCTTCCGGATAGCGAACGCTCCCCGGGTCTCTATGCGGAGCTAGTTTCTACGTAGCTTAGTGTCTCTTTCTTCGGGTAGAGTCTGCGGATTTTTTATTACGTGCGGAAAGCACTCTTCTCTGCACGCGAAATAATATTCCAATGGGGTATAATCTTACTGTGGCATCGTTACGTTTCCGAAGTGAAACTGAACATTCAATTAAAAACAAATTTATTTATTTCATTTTCAGCATTTTCAGTGATTAAGTTTTAGATTTATTCAGCATTTATTTATTTTATTTCGAGCATTTTCGATGATTAAATTTTGGATTTATTTACCTATGCTCTAGATTATATCTTTTCTGGTAGATCCGAGTATAATTTTATTAATTCAGTCCACACGTCTCTTTGTGTAGCGTGCTGGCTAATATTCGGATTTTCCTCATTGTCAGCCCACGATCAAGCATAATCGGCGACTACAGCGAAACAGGCGTCTGCTCGAGTACTCATGGCGGCTGCCGCGGCGTCTCGCCGACAGGCCGTTCAAATTTCGGCCGGGAGTTTTCGCAAAAAGTATTCCCTCGCGGGTAAGAAGCTTCCCTTTATGATGAAACAATATCGTGCGTTGCCTTTCTCCGGCTGGCCTCCCTTGCACCGTTCTTCGGGCTCCACTCTCTCCGTTCCTCCTGTCTCATCCACTCTCACGGTTTTCGTCGCCTCCGCCCTATCTGCATTCCTAGTCCCAACGAGCCGCAAAGGAATTCCAATTTTAAACAAAAGTTTCCTGACGGCGGCAACCTCTCCGCTTTCTTTCCCTTGCCCCCTTGTTCCGCTTCGCTCAGCTCCGCAACGCTTTACTCTGCTCCGCTCCTCTTCGCGGGCCCCGCTTCTCTCCTCTTTCGGCGAAAGCGTCCCGACGCTCAACGTCTCGCGGATTCAAGCGACGCGTTCATGCATACGCCCGGCAGCCCGCTCTCCTATTTTGCTTATATCCCCGCCTTAATCGCTGAGAGGCGAAATGTTTTTGCTCAGACGGTAGGGAGAGAGAGAGAGAGAGAGAGAGAGACATGTCACTGACAAGACTCGCATTGTTGACATATATCGAGAATTGATTGTAAAAGTGAAACATCTTACAGAAGGGAGAAGATGAAATGGTTTTACGGTTCTATAAAAACGTTTTTATAATTTCCATAATTGTGAAATAGAAAACCGATTATTTTGACCGTGGTGTATTGTTAACGTTCCCGTTGACAACCGGACGTTTCGTACGCAACGGCCTGATATAAGAAAATACCAGAAGAGCGTGTTCCCCTATCGTCAGGGACGACCAGCCTGTTTTCTTTTTTTGCTGATCGTCGATTTTAATGCCGCTGCTAGGTAGCCAAGCAGCGTGGGGTACGGCAGGAATTGTCCGCGTAGAAAAACGGCCGCTCACTGGTGGAGAAAATGCGAGGCAAGGGCGACGATAAACAAACGCTAATCCATAAATCCTCTTGCAAACGGCAGAAAGCACGCGCTATATATGCGCGGCCGACTCGAGACGTATCAGTGCTGCGTCTGCTGCAATATCGATAAAACATTGATCCCCTATTCGTGCCCGGAGCCTGTCGTATAGGATTCGCAGTGTGCCGGTAGGCAGGCCACCGACGCCGACGCCGACGCTGCCGACGCTCGCCGACGCCGACGCCGACGCCGCCGCCGCGAGCCCGCACACGCGTACACGCGAACGGCTCTGTTCGTGCATACGGAACACCGTTTCGACCGGATTATATTCGACTGCCGTGCGTGCACCTCCTGCACGATACCGAGCTATACATATTTACCCATCTATGTACGGTACAGGTACGCGTCTGCCCGTATCGCGATCCGCACGCGAATCACGAACCCCCTAGCCGCCAGGAATTCGACGATGATGGAATTTGGGTCGACGACTAGACGAGAGAGCTTTCTTTCTCTCCCTATCCCCACCGCCGATTCCTTTCCTCTTCTTTTTACTCGGTAATTGCTGTAGAACAGAGTTTACGCGAATGCGTCGGCTTACGTGTCTGCGAAGATGATGGAGGATCGCTTGACCAACGTCGAACAGAAACAATAACGCAACAATATAGAGAGGTTCGACTATAGGTGGGAGAAAATTTGAGGGATGGTTCTCCATGACAATATAAAACGAAAATGAAGAATAAAAAAATTGCGATTTCGGCTTCAATTCTTAGTTATCGACAATTTAAATTTCGCCTGAAATGCTGCAACCCGACCACCAGAGGTATGACGTAAGCAAGTCTGTTGGTCGGGTTGCCGTATTTCAGGCGGATTTATAATCGACAATAATTACAAAACTAAGCCGAAATCGCAATTTTTTTATTCTTCCTTTTCGTCTTATGTCGTCCCGGAGAACCACTCCTTAAATTTTCTCCCACATGTAGTCGAACATTCTGAAAATCCGCAATCACAAGCATTGTCAAGATCGAACGGTGATGTTTGCAAACACCAAATCTATTCTCAACACATCAACAGTTCCACGAATCATCAAGCAGGCCTCAGCCGGCAAGAATTCCCGAAGCAGACCAGCGCTTTTCCGATGTCGCAGGCCCCCGGGGGTGTCTCCGCAGATTTCCAGCTATGAACCGTGAAATAATCCCTGCACGAACTGTCTGAGCCCTTTCGCGACTCCGGGTTGGCAGCCCCCGTCGCTCCGTGCGTGCGTCCCATTGATGTTAGATTAATTTTATTCGCGGCTGCTCGGCATCTCTGCTCTCGGGATCATCTTTTCCGTTTAGGAGGCAGCCAGATCAAAGCGACGGAAATCACGCCGCGTTGCGCTGCCGGGTGACGACTACGCCGCCGCCGACGACGACGACGACGGCATTATCGCCCGCGCGATTCCGCTCCACGCCTCTCCTCGCGGAGAAACACGCCTCCGCTCGCATCCTCTCTCCGCTTCTTGCCGGATCAAAGCGCGGATTTCTGCCGAGGCAACGAATTGGCAAACTTCTCTCTGAAGATGGAACAGTAATTATAAGGTCGACGAGGGGGCGAGAGAGTGTCGAAGGAGGAGGACGGGGGAGGGGCCGGTCGAAGCCCTGGACCCCGGCAAAGTCGTAGGCGAACGATGGCTCGAACACTGCGCCGCAAAATTCACAATCTAATTCAACTAAGCAAATTACTGGCAACTTCCTCCTAGGCGGTAGCTACGCACGCTGTCCTGTCCCTGCGGCCTGCATTCCCAGAAACTTAGATCAAAGGGGTCGCCGGATCTACCCCAGACTCGACTACCTCCGCGCCACCATAGCCCCTTATCAGACCCCGTACTCGTCCAGCTTCTCCTCCTGTTTCGGTGTATCGCAAGGCCAACGCCCCTTTCATCTCTCCGCGTTTCATACTTCCGGGGGTCTTTGCCCAGGCGACTGCCCCGACGAATATCGAATTCTGGCTCCTTCACCACCGGTCAGCGGATCTCCTCCTGTCGATGCCGGCGCTACTTCCACGACGCGACGCCTGCACCGGAACACCATGTGTAACAGGTCTGCTGTTATTTCATTGGTGACCATCGCTGCTGGCGTTGCTGGCCCATGGTATATGGCTGGCCTCTGGAAATATTATATCCGTATCGAGTGAATTAATCGTTTACTAGAAATTACCCAATTTCTAAGAATTTCCTTTAGGATGCGTGTCCATTTGAGAAAATCTCAAGTTGCGAGAATTTGTAGCTATAAGGGTGTGTGTCCAATTGAGAGTAAAACTGATTCGTGCAAAATCAAACCCTGGCGAATTTGACTCTCGAAAGTAACTCTCGACAGTTTTACTCTCAAATGGACCCGCACCCTTAGACCTACAAACTCTTCCAACCTGATATTTTCTTCTTCAATGATTCTTCCTTTCCCAACGTCCACAAGGGACGTTGAAATCGTAGCCATTTGTTTTACACCCAATCGTGTGCTAAACGTTGAAATAATTTTGTTTCGTAGAAATTCTCCGATATCTGTACCAAACGTCCCTCAAATTACAAAAACAAGTGAATCTTCGTAACGGACCTCAGCACAATTTCCACAGTGACAACTCGGAAATCATCGTCCTCAGAGTTGCACCAGTATTTGCGGGAAGGTTGCCGTGTGTTAAATTCGCCGGCGATCTCTCTCGCAGCTAGCATGTCCAAGGGCATCCCCTAAACTGAGTCCGGGTATCACGCCGCAGCCAAGAGGTTTAGATTTACGCCGGTCAGAAAGTAATCGCCGGTATCCCCGGCCGCGGTATGATAAATTAATGGCGAACGGTAGGTATCGCGGTGTCGGAAACCGAGCACGGGTTACTGGGATAAGCCTTCTGGTCTCGAAGCACACGGTTAATGAAGAATTAAAGTCGGCCCGGCCGCGCGTTCCTATTACGGGCTCGGAGGCTACGATACACGGACGAGTGGCTAGAAACCTCGTGGATTCCGAGGATCCGCGAAGCGGTGCATGTTTGATGCCGGAAGTGCTTCGAGGCCCGGGCCTACCATCCTCTGGCTGCGGTTACCGCAACCTCCGTAGGGTCATTAGCCAACCATTCATTATGCAAGTGCGAGGCAGTATTGCGTCAATATGGGGGCGGCAGATTGTTGGCCCAATCGATAACAATGCGCCGTGTTTACCGCTCGGATAATCAACAAACGCAGCTTCTGGTACCTCGCCTCCGAAGACCAAGCAAGTGGGAATTACAGTCTGCCTCGTTCCGAATGATATTGCGTCCCGGAAGTGTTGCCCATACCTCTATCTCTCTCTCTCTCTCTCTCTCTCTCTCTCTCTCTCTCTCTCTCTCTTTAGCGCTCTGTCTCGCTCTCTGCACATTCGTCAGCTCGCCCCCTCCCCTCTCCGATCGTGCTCGTCTCTCGATTCAGCAGCTATTTCAGAAACGCACAATGCCAGATCGAACGAGGGCTGACTTTATTTTTCGCCGATTGATTCCGACGGCGCTCGAAGAATGCCTGATGCTTCCGCCCGACTGATCCCGAAGACGGAATCCCATGGTGGAACGCAATGCGTGCGAACAAGCTTCCGACCTTCGAGGATTCTTCGCGATGCACGCATAGCGCCTGCATACGCGGATATTATTCGAGTTCGTTCCTCCTCCTGGGAGAGAGCAGTGGAGCGTGATATTGAAATTGTTAACACGTCGATTTATTTTACAATTTCAGCGATTAGAACCTCTTTGTTGTCTAACACTTTGTAGAAGAAGATTGACATCTATTGTATTCCTACACGTCCTCCAATGAGTATATATTAGCAATGATAATATAAAATTTTATTTCGGTTTAAGGGAAATCAACAGGGTTTAACACTTTGACTGCACTGTCAGCTATATATGAGTAACCGTAACTGTCAACATTTTTATTCAAGCCTGGTAACAAAAGTGGGTTAAGGGTTAGGGTTAGGGTCATACATGATCGAAACCAAGAAAAGGGGGAAAACTCCAAGTTAAGACGCCTGATCACCTTAGGAATAATTAAAGCAGTTGGTTTTTAGAATAGTGATTAAAATTTCTTTTATTTTCGGTTTCAGCTCTAGCGAGCACGCGGACACTAGCAAGCAGATTCTGACCACCAGTCTGACGCGTCACTGTAAGTATTTTCAATCTTCCCGCGCGAGTGATTACGAATAAGTGGTAGCGGTTGGCCATTAGTCAGACAATTTGGACACCTTATATTTTATGGAAGAGGTTATATTCAGCAGACTAACTTTCACTCAGGCTGATGCTTATTAAACTTTCAAAGCCACGTAATAGCGTACAGGGTGTATAAAAAGGTTTGATTTTGGCAAGCGTAGGCGTATTCTACATCTTCGGATCGATGAAGATCTGTAAAAAAAAGTTGCCGCAAAAGTGTCCTTGACCTTGAATTTCAAGGTCAAATTTTTTTTTATTGCATTGTATTCTACTCATCATGAGGATAAAAAGTGTCAAAGGAACCATGGGTCAAAACTTGACCGTTCTCATAAAAAATAATATTACAGTTATTACTAATAAAGTAAGCAGTTACTATTATTATTATTATTATTATTATTATTATTATTATCAATTACTAACGTAATTGATCACAATCAATATTACCTTTCAAGTCATGAAAGATGTTCATCTTCTATTTCTTCTTCTAAGCCAAAGAACCGATCCATTCTGATTAATATTGCTTAACACATTAAGGACGGCTCACGAGTTTTCTCGTGTTTCGCGTCCCATCTGTTAAGGACCGCTCACGAGTTTTCTCGTGTTCGCGTCTCATCTGTTAAGGACCGCTCACGAGTTTTCTCGTGTTTCGCTGGGATCGGTTCTTTGGCTTAGAAGAAGAAATAGAAGATGAACATCTTTCATGACTTGAAAGGTAATATTGATTGTGATCAATTACGTTAGTAATTGATAATAATAATAATAATAATAATAATAATAATAATAGTAACTGCTTACTTTATTAGTAATAACTGTAATATTATTTTTTATGAGAACGGTCAAGTTTTGACCCATGGTTCCTTGACACTTTTTATCCTCATGATGAGTAGAATACAATGCAATAAAAAAAAATTTGACCTTGAAATTCAAGGTCAAGGACACTTTTGCGGCAACTTTTTTTTACAGATCTTCATCGATCCGAAGATGTAGAATACGCCTACGCTTGCCAAAATCAAACCTTTTTATACACCCTGTACTTAGACAGTGGCATTTAAGGTGACGTGAAAATTTACAATTTATTAGTTAAATCTTTGCATTGATCCAGGACCTTTTCAAAGGTGCACGTTCCGTCATTCAAGGTCGCGTGTCTCTCTTCAAGCTGCATCACTTCCATTAAGAACGCACGGTCTAAAATTTTATTTCGCGGGAATCCAGGATCTCACTAAAGGTCGCGGTTTGTCCAGACACTTTCCGACGCAACTTCGCAGTCTCCAACCTTGGCGACACGGGTTCGCGAATCACCATAATTCCATCGCGCGTGCCGCCAGAACCGTCTGCGGGGTCCGTTTCTGTTCCATTATGACGGCCCTCGGTCCTCGAAAAGGAGTGCCGTCGCCCGACGAAAGTAGGTGTTGTCTGCAATAAAGCCGCAGCTACTTTCCCTCCCCACTCCAGCCCCCCCCCCCCTAATTTCAGCGAATGTAAAGCGGAATGAACGTTAAGTAAAGTCCCCTGGTAGCGCAACGTTTTACGCGCAGTGTGCCGCATAAAGCCTCTTACGCGGAAGTAAATTGTAAGTCCCTTATAGCCGACTGGTCAACGCCGTAAGCGCTCCCGTTCGGCCCGCAAAAACAGCTTGGAACGTAAGGAGATTAGAGTCGTTATTGCGTGGACGGTGAACACAAAAGTGGAAGTTCCATGCGAAAGTCGCGACTCCGTGCTCCTCCACCAACCCCCCCCTCGCACCCTTCTCAGCCGTTCTCTCTTCTTCGTTGGCTCTCTCGTATACCCCTCTCGTCGCTCGTGCCCGTTAAAGTGACAGAAAGCCGGCTACAAAAGAATCGCAGCCCGGGCGACGTATTAAAGTACACCTTATATAACGGCCAGAAAACCGACATTCAGTTTCCGCGAGAAACCGTGCTACCCGCCGAGAGATAAGTGGGAGGAACGATTGTTAAGCCCCGTTGTCTCGTTCGCGTTCCTTAGAGGGGCTGAAACGAAGCGAGGCTGTCGCGGATGGTACTTAAGGAGACGGCGAGTTATTATTGTCACCGTAAGTGATGTTGATTTTATTACGACCGAGCGGCTGGAGTCGACGCGAGTCCCTTGGAAGTGGATTGACGGATGGCCTAGGCCTCCAAGAGGCCTCGGTTTCTACCTGTTAACTGTTTTGCTTCGTTTTAAGAACCTGCACTTGCGTGCTTAATTGTTTCAGTCATTTCTCTATATACGTCGCCAGGGCCTCGACGACAAGCGTCGCGGAATTATCCCCACTATCGCGAAGTATGCCCCGTGAGGGGCCCCGAACTTCGAGAGGCCTTGGACGTCGAGAAGTGTAAACACAACACGGCAACCGTGCTTTTCATGACCTTGAAATTTGTTGTCAATCCTCCCTGGGGCAACAATCGGGGTTCCTCACTGATTTTGATGAGCTCCGAATATGTTATCTGATTCTGAACAACTTTTCCGTGTACATGTTACCGCCGCTCGACCTCAGTTACCGAGATATTTCTGAATTACTGTAACGTCCATTACAACGAACAACGCCATTTGCATTTTCTTAGGGGAAGTGATGTGTCCAGGTAAAATACGTGTTCGGTCAATTGAAAAAGGCTGAATTTGATGTAGTTTTATTTAACAAACTAAGGCCTTGCCAAGGGCAAGGGCTAAGGGCGGTGACCTTGACATTTCAAGGTCATCAAAACCGATGATGAGAACCAATTTCTGTATTAATTATTTTTTGGCGCAAGAAAAGGTAATAGATAGTTAGGAGAAAGTAAGATAAGGGAATAATAAGGGCGAGAGGAAGACTGGAGCAAAGAAACAGCACGAGGAAAGAAAGCTTGTGGTTATCAGTGACGCTTGGCAGCAAGGAGCGCTCAGATAAGAAAGGAAAACAAACATAGGTGAACTTGAGAGATCAGTAGAAGAGAAATAAGTACCAGTTGAGGAGATTTAGTTTGGTGGAAGGTCTGGCAGAAGTTAATATGGCTGAAGAAAAACAGTAGGAGATATACAGAATTAAGAGAGTGAGTAAGAGGAAAGACCGGGTTATTTACAGAGGGATTGCTGAAGAAGAAAATAATTAAGGCAAAAGGATAAAGCATCGATGCAAGAGGTGATGTTCTTAGAAAAAGGGAGAGCAATCAATAAGAACAATTTGTGTAATAAATTAGTATCACGTTTAATATTATGATTTGTTATTTTTTCTTTTATTCCAGTTAAAACTGTTTCACTGTCGTCCTTAACGAGAACATTTTAGATAGTCTCTATGCTTTTGTGAGGACAATGAGTGCATGCAATGAAAAATTTCGTTATATTTCCTTTAATTAAAATTAACAGGGCAATTACCAAGGAGCAGACTGCATATTTTATGTATTTCCATCAAAACTGAGTGCTTGAAATATAAAACAATAAACACGTTGTTCCACTTGCAACTGAATTCATATTTTGATAAATTCTTATCATTATAAATAATTCGATAATTATTGCCTATTAATGAGCATGCTCTAACTGTTAATATGCCTTCTCTAGCAGAAGCATCAATCATGCCGCGAACTTAATTCTCGCAACGCGTCAAATGTGTCTGACCGGTGACAGACCATTACCACTTCCTGCGTTAAACTATAATTCTCTCCCAACTTGTTCCGTGATAAATACTTTCCATTTTTATTACCCCAAGGTTTTTGACACCTTACAGCACAAACGTCTGACATCTGACAGGGCAATATCACTTCCAACTACTGTACGACTTGTGAAAATTTCCCTTCTCCCTTAGACAGTATAAAAGAACCCCCGACTAGAGCAATGTTATCACTGTCAGTCCATTCCCCTTGTCTCGCTGAAACAAGGTCTTGCTAGCGACAGGTTAATATCACTGTCTTTTATTATCGATTCACCTGCGCAACAAGTTCACAACATTTTGCAAAATGAAAAATGTCTGAATTAATTAGACATTCATTTCTTTCCTTAGTAATTTCAATTAATTAAGAATAGTACAACAGTATTATTAAATTCTGTCATTGCTCTTAGTATTTTGCATCAGAGCTACATATTTTCCTCGTAAATGCCATAAAATCCGAAGTCTATTCGTAAATGTTCATAATCGAAAAATTCGCCGAGTTGAAACGTTAACAATCGCAGCATATTAAAATTAGTGCACCAAAAATCTTCAATTGTTACACGTTTCAGACTTCCTCTATTCATTCCTACAACAAATGCATAAAATTCGGAGTCATAAAACGGCGCGTGCAGTATATCTTTTCAGATGCATTTGATAGAATATATACATATGCAACGCGTACGATGTATGCAAAATAGAAACATTTTATTTGAAATCGTCCGAAAGCCGGTTCAGCTCCCATTCGTCTTCGTTCTGTAAAAATACGCGTTCGCATAAAGATACGCAGTCTAGTTATTATAATACCGTTTCTCGAAATTTCATCTCGGAGGTTGTCCCGGGTTCACCTCTTCCTTCGGGAGGAGGAGGAAGAGGTTTCAGCGTATTTTACGGGCGTCTCATCGAGTGAATCATCGCGCGCACTTGCTTAGAACACTCCCGGGACTTCTGAAGGACAATCCAATTTCCAAGGCCGGCTTCGCGTCCCGGGGATATTGTTTTCAGGGGGATTCCTGGAACGACCGTATCAAAAGTCTCGATTTCCGGTCGCTTGTCCCGGCGATTCGCCGCCATAAACAATCCCCCCATGACCGGCCGCGAGTTACACGAAAATTTTCACTGGGATCCGCGACGATCGGATCGGCCGGTGTAATTAAATGTGCACGCGATAACGCATATTCGACGTAATTACAAAAATTAATCGCGTTTCTAGAATTATCTGGCCCGGCGAGCCGGCCGCGCTAATTGAACGTTTATTCCGGTCTCCGACGGTCGCGTGCCGATTTAATTAAATATTTTGTTTCCTCGTGATTTCGAATCTGCGCGGGAAATTATTTACTCTGGAAATAATGTTCGAGTGTGTTCCGGAACCCGCGGCCACCTTTCGCCTCTTCCCACCGATGTGTTGATTGTTTGCACCAAAAACCGGCAAAATTAGTTGAACAAATCGGGGACAATGCTGCAGTATTTCTCTTTTTATTTGGACGCTCGCGAGGTAACGTGATTCGCATAGCTGGCGTTCTGATTTGAATTACTCTCATCATTTTGAAAACATTTTCGTACACATTAATGAAATTGAAAATGACAGAAAAAATTCACAGTTTGTGGACTTATTTAGAAAAAAAATCTTACGCGTCTGACCATGGCCAACCAATTCTACTTCCTGCATTTACCAAATCACGCGAAACCGAGAGGATCTTTAAACTGCATTTTCTCGAAAACCAGGCGTCAAACGAAAAAATGTTGTTTCTTTTTTTCGACTTAGTTTTATATGTAGAATCATCCCCTACCTGGTTGTACCACCCGTCCGGCCACACCCTGTATAAAAATTGTCATATGTTCGACCAAAAAGTTAGGTCTGGCTTATGTACACGCTTCCATGGGGTAATACGGGTCTCATGGTGTCTGACGGTGTTTAACCATTCCCCATGGCTGTCTCGAGAAATATTTCCTCGCCACTCCTTGCCGGTCGTGCCCCTAGAACTCGAGACAGCGGCGGTCGAGTGTCAACAAACGCAAAAGAAATATTTTCAGGTCGCGGTATAAAACCTTTTAATTAAACATCCTCCTCTCTCTCTCTCGCTCCGCCCCTCCGTAAATGAAGAAAAGATTTTTCATTATGTAAATCTTGGAAGGTACGCTCTTGGAATCTCTTTGTGCCCCACGGCTACTCGACTGGCCGTCTCTCTCTCTCTCTCTCTCTCTCTCTCTTTCTCTCTCTCCCTCTCTCTCGAACGCTGCGAACTGAATACTTTATTCCGGTTCTGGAATTCATTCTCATCTTAATAATGAAACACAGCCCCGTTGCCATGGTCAAGTTTCCAGTTGTAGTGTATATTCTAATTACCTGTAATCCGGAGCTCAAGTCCTTCGAACGGTCCACCCCCTTCAAGGGATTAAACGACAAGAAAATAATCGTTCGGAGCGTCACGGACGTGCAGAGACGCGAGGCAGTGGTAATGGACAGCCACTATAGTCAGCCACTGATCAAGTAATCGATATGTGATTCGAGCGAGATTGCCTGAATCATTTAAGGACCCCGGGTATTGCAAAATTAGCTCCGTTAGGACGGGACGTGACTTTTCATTTATCGGAGAATGGGGGCTCCAAGTGGTAGATGTCGATCATATTGATGACTTCTAATTCATTATGAGTAGACGCGTTAAGACAGTGATTCTTAATGCGGAGCACGTGGCCAAATTTTCGAGACGTACTAGGAGAACTATATATTTTATTATTAAGAATGTTATTAAAATTGCAAACTATCTGTGTTGCAAATGGTTAATTGCGAGTGCCAGGAATTAATTTGCACACCTAATATAATACCAGCTATTAACACGTTAACAGCCATGTCAGTCACAAATGACTGATCGTAATATACATCGTAGTGCAAAGGGTTAATTAAATTAGTCTGACTTTGTAAGAATCTCTGGGAATGATATGTGTCAGTTAACTTGTTAAACTGTGTCACAGTAACGTTCAAGTGAAACAATTCATTAAAAAAAAAAGATCTGCAATGATTTCTACTAAGGAGAAAGATAGAAGTATTCGTCCACAGTCGCTGATTTACTCGTCTCGCCTAAGACTACCTGAACCGCATTGAGGAGCTGTTCGGCGCCATTACGGAGCAACAATAAGGCCCGGTGAATCGACAGCGCCTCGATCCGACGGGTGGCTAGACACACCATATTGCTTAAAAGTGGCCAACTACTCGGAGACGCAGTCCTAGCATAAATCTCGTCCGAACTCTGACTTCATCCCCTCGCCGGTGCGGAACAAAGCGGCGTGGCGTGGCGGGTAGCAAAGTTAACTGACGGACGACCGCTTCGATTGGCTGGAAAGGGAGCCGTCGGCCGCGTTAGGGGGGTTCGAGTTGTCGTTGGGTGAATCGCGGCCCGCGGTAATCTACGAGGCAGTTTCGTCTTCATTTGCCAAATGGTCGGTAAATCCGCGCGGTGTATCGTCGTCACGCCGGGCCACGGCCATGGAAGTCGGTTTAGTGTCGCGACCCTCCCACCCCACCGGGCCCCACGGACGTTACTGCGAAACTTAACTGCGATGTAAACCCACCCCTTTCGAACTAACACCGAGCCGCCACGGCCATTCAACGATTCTCCTATCGGGATTACTTCTGCTGGCCCCTGATCTGTTCCCCAGGACTCTCTCACTCACTCTCTCTCTCTCTCTCTCTCTCTCTCTCTCTCTCTCTCTCTCTCCCGAGTAAGACGGATTTGTTTTACGCCACCGGCGTAACCGAGCCCCGAAGTGTCGTTTCACGGTCGTACGTTCACCGGCTCCGATGGGCTTAGACTATTGCCTGACTTCGAGGCCGGATCATTTCTCAACCCGACCCGACGCGTCCATTCTGTTTGGAAAGCGTTTTGATCGTGATTCACTGTTCGAAGAAATTGCGTTTCGGTGGCCCGAAGGCGAAAGGGAACGCGGAGGTTGAGATTGAGAGATTTAAGCCCGCCCGGCGACCTTGAGTCCTGTAGGATTTTTTAGTTTGCTCGGGCAGTCTTCGTGGGAGCAGACACACCATATATTTGGTATGACTTTCTGTGTGGATGTCGGGAGGTGATCTCGGATCTCCAAACTGACAGGATATTGTAATTGAGCGTAATTGTACAGACAGCGGTTTTTCTTGAAAAATAAAAATTGCTTGAATGAGCTGCGAGGTACAGGATTCACGTAGACATTTAGCTGTCTATTAAATCATTTTAGGAATGCAAAAGTGCTCTTAAACACTTTAAATGTCATTACTGTTTCACATTCGATCTACCCATTGCTGAGTATGCATAATTTAATTTTGTGGCCGATTTCCGCTTTAACTTCTTCGAATTGCTTTTGGACAAATCACAGATTTAACGTTGAGCATATATTATTTTTTGTGAACCGATGCGAATTCACATGAAGGTAAATCACAAAAAAAATTATAATAACGAATGTGGTTTATTAATGTTTCTTGTAACCACCACTTTTATTGATAACAAAAAATGTTCTCTTACATAGCCAAGAAATTATTAACCATTATTTTGGATTTGATTTTAACTTGAAGGAAGCACGTTCTCAAATATTGTAAAACATCCCCAGTACTCTAGCCCCAATAAAGCAGAGAGCCAATACACTAATCAAACGCGTCAAAGGCTCAATTAACGGGGAGCGGCGAAAGTTGGTAAAATCGCCAATAAAATCGCCACCGATCGAACGAAGCAAACATTATCCACCTCGTGGCGTGGCTCGTGTGATCTTTATAGCGTCAGTCGAGCAAACCGAAAATCGTATTTATATTCGCCGGGATTTGCATATACTGTTTCCCCGGTGCGTTCGGCTCAGCTCCGCTCAGCTCCGCTCTGCTCCGCTGTGCTCCGCGATTGGAAACCGGGTGAGCAGGCGATCGACAGGCGACGCAAGCAGGAGACGAAGAAAATTGCGTGGGTGAGGTTGAGGCCCGGGGTGCAGGCGGTATTTTGCGGCGCAGAATGTCAATTAAACGGCGTGGCCGATTAACCATAACCGAAACCTCGACAAAGGCCGGAGCGTGCACCGTTTCGCACTCCGGCGGGTTCATCACGCGATAATTTATATGGTAATTCCAGGGATGTAATAAGTCCCCCTTGGCAAACTCTGGCTACCACTACACACGGGATAGGTCCGCGTACACGTACACTACGTCGACCGCGTGGGAGGCAAGCTCGTTCTGATGGTGACCCCGACGTTCCAGAGAGGACGGCCTGCCATGTACACATCATTACTAAAAGCGGTCATCGATTCATCGAGGCCTGACCGAGCGACGCCCTGCGCGTCCACCGATCCTCGCCGACCTCCTCTGCTCTCTTGTAAACGCGCCTCTATAGACCGGAGAGCCGCGTCTGCCTTCCAGCAAAGCCATTGTCGAATTTTCAACGCCCCGGCCTCCTCGATTCCCCACGTGTTCCATTTAATTAACACCGTCTCGTTAACTTTCGTCACGGGCCGCCGCGCCGCGCTCGACTCTACTCTCGCGCGGAAGAATTTGGCCGACGAAAAATTCTCGGATCGACGACTGTTCGATTTGACTCGCTATCCCAGTGTCCGGGGATCTCAGAAATTAGGGCATATAACCGTGATAGCTCCGAGTTCTGATTCTGAAGGAGAAGACTGCTCCACTCGTCTCCTCCAAATCTACCTGAACCTCATTAGACAATACTCCTGGACAATACAAGGTGCAGTCAACGACAATTCCTTAAACGCAATGATATTTATTTTTATTGTCGCATCTCGCGGTCCCTATCAGCGTGCAATACTAATTTCTGGATGATGCACATGCCGGTGCATAATAGTGGAAACGCAGGACGAGAATGAGCGAGGAGACATTTTTCCGCGGACAATATATTGGCAAATCAGAGAACAGAGGGAAAAACATGGTTGGTCGGTCGACGCTTCAGAAAAATTGTCGAACATATTCGGAGCATGTCACTCTCGAGCACGAATACTTTTTATCAATTTAATTGCGCGCACCGTGTTCATGAGCGAAAAAACGATCCGGGAATATGTGCGCTCGCGCAGGCTGCGTTAAACGTATTCGAAAGGTGACTGCATACGAGGGTTCTGTTGATTCACGCGGATGAGAGAGAGGATATTAAAAGCGACGATAATCGATGAGGATGGATGAGGTTATAACGTTACGATGAAACGATTCAGTCATAAATTTTGTTTGCCCCGCTGGAATCGAATAACCGGCCGCGCGCATAGGCGAGCGCGATACCTCCAGTCATTTTCGAATAAATCCTGTAGAAATTGAAAATTTATTTCGAGTGTCGGACCCGTACTGAAAGTAACAATTCGTTTGCTGGAAATACTAGCCTGCTGGGAAATAAATCGACGGCTCGGAGATGATCGTCTTTGTTAGGCCACCGTTGCCGTAATCGTTCCTCCTATACTTCGCAATCCTTTAAAGTCAAACGTTAAATTGTTTAAAGAAATTTGAAACTGCTCACAATTTAAAAACGTTTCAAATACCTGTTCTCAAAATCCATATGCTTTAGTATTTAGATGGCGAACAAAAATAAATAAATTTAAAAAATTGTATCTAGTAATAAATTAAGATAATGTGTTAATTTCTGTTGTCATCAATCGATGCATTCTCGTATTCTTTTGAGAAAAGTATTAGGCCATACGCTGGTGACACTATGAGTCAGTCGCACTGACGCAGCATTTTTATTTGGCACGAAGACTCGCGGTCTGCTAATTGTAGGCCGACGCACCGGCGCGGCGGTTCAAATGGAATTACGTTCGTCATCGGGGATAAATAAAAGCGCGTGGAACCAGTGCGATGAACCGGGAAACACCGGTTCATCGGTCGTTGCGGGGGAATTGCACCAATTAAACAGTGCCAATGAACGATGAAAGACACTTAAAGGTGCTCGGTCGCAACTCGAACGTCGAAAAAGAGACGAAAGGGAGGAACCGAATCGAGGAAAGAGAGAATGAAGGAGAGGGAGAGACGGATAGAGAGAGAGAGAGAGAGATTTGTCAGAGGAAAGGTACAGTGGGAATTACCGTTTAATTGATTACAAAGAAGAATTTCCACATTCGCCCGTGTCTGCGGAGGTCAAAGCGCCGGTCGATTGAAGGCAAACGGGACCATCGCTAAACCTTTCAGAAGCGACTCGTTTGTGATCAGAAGAGCGAGGCCGCGGCGCTAGCTGCAGTGATTGCGAGGTCGATTGTCAGCGTCTCTTCCCGGTCCTGTGAGAACCGGTCTCTGTTCTGGCCTCGTCGCCGTGAGATTTGTAATTGCTTCTGGAGATGATTTAGTCGATTCCGCGCGACCGTCGGGCCTCGATTCGTTAGAGACAAAGTTTGTCGGTTACGTCGAGCTCCCTCTTACCGATATCTCCCCCAATGTGAATTCGTGTTTCTTTGACGGGGATCGCTCGTTTTTCATTGTTCGAATTAATTGACAGAAATTTTCGGTGCTCGCTGCCGTCTGCGATTTTGGGATCATCCACGAACTAAATTCTTCGTTCACATCTCCTTGCGTCTACTATTCGGATTTTCATGCGAAATAAAAATATTGTGCATTAACTGCAAGGCACAGGAGTGAAATAAAACTACCCTTCCTTCACTAATAATTTTAATCCTTAAATTTAAGATTGATTTACTATTAGTAGTTAAAGCATTTACTAATCCTCGGACAGTAATTTTTTAATTAATCATTTGTTAGACTTGTAAATCCGGATCAAATGAAAAGAAATGAAAGAATTTACAAAATAATTTGTAGCTCTAGAATTTCTAGAGGTTCTAGATCTGGATCTAGATCTGGACCTGGGTCCAATGAGATTGGAAACAGTGGAATGGTGCCCGGAATTAAAAATAATTACGCACTAAACGATTAATCGAGGAAGAAGGATTCGCGATTCGATTTTGAGTCCGTTATATCCAGCCAATAGCAGGTGTAATCTACTTACTGGTACACAAATAAAAAAAGACGTACTCGCGCAACAAGTTCCACCTGTCTCTGTCTGACTACAGGTGTGACTCATTCTACGTGTTCGATACGTAGCAGGATAATCTACTTATTTATTTCCAAATAAACAAGGAATTGCTCACGCAACGAAGTTTCCTTTCGTCCCTGGTCTGAGTAATGGTAAAGAGATTCCACTGACAGGTACGATCTTCTTATTTACATGCAAATAACGAAAGGTGAGCTTATGCAACAAGTTTTCCCGTTTACTTGACGGAATATTGATTAATCTATTCTACTTGTCGATTCTGTAATGGGCCGATCTACTGATTACATCGAAGCAATTGAAGATGTGCTCATGCAACCGGGTCCTGCTATCTTCGTCTGATCGATAGCAGAGCCATTCTACTGAATTATTCTTCGTGTCTATCCGGCGGCGGACGTAATCTACTTTCGAGAAAATTCACCATCGAGAAAACAGGAACGTGATCGTGCGATCCTGCTTTCATTTGTCTGACCAATGGCTGGACAATTCTACTTATATAAGCGGAAAGGTCAATGCCCTGCTTACGCAACTGCATCGATGCACTGTAGTGACACTGGTTCGACAAGGCTGCATAGAATAATACGACAGAGTTACTCATGCATTGAATAGAAGTAAGAGAGAGTTAAAAGATGGCAATAGTAAATGGTCAAACCATTCTAGTTACATAATCCAGAAGGTCAACGCTCTTCTTATGCAACTGGTCGGGTACATTGTGCACATGTTCAGATTCCAAGATTCTCAAATTCTTCTGAAATGTTTAGATTCCAAGATTTCTAATTTTCTCTAAAATTTTAAAATGCCAAGGTTCTTAAATTATCCTACAAATTTTTCGATTCCAAGATTTTCTAATTTCTCTCAAATTTAAAAGATCCTTAAATTCTTCTCTATGATTCGAAGATTCTTAATCTCTTCTTAAATTCTAACATTCTGCAGAAAAATTTCTAAAACGCTTACTCCAAGTTACTAAAGTTTCAAAATTATTTACCGACTGGATGGGAAATATAATTTTCAGCGATTTAATACTTCGAAAATTTTTTCTCTCTGTCTGGAACACTGCACGTTATCTTGAGCACGGTCGCGCAGCGAAATCCAAAAGGGGGAGAGTTCTCCGGCTCTCCGGGCGGCGTTCCCATAAATCCCGGTTCCTCGGAACGATCCAACAAAACCCACGAATCGAAACCCATTACACTTTATTGGCTGAGCGTTACAGCGATTGTCGTTCAAGGCTCGCCGCCATTACCGGCGCCGTCACGTACCCGCCACGAGCGTATTCCGCGCGCGATGCGTGCCGCGGCATATGCATAACGTGATCGCGGGATCCGCCTATCGGGCACAAAGCAAAATTTAATGGTATACGTAATGCTCGCACAGGTGGACGCGCACACAGCCGCGCCCCGTAATTAGCGGGTATTCAAATTTTCACGGGAGAGGGGATCGTCATCGAAGACAGAGGCGAACGTTTACTACCCCCACCTCTCCCGTACAGCCCTAGGGGGTGGCAGAGGGTGTCTACAACCGGTGAAGCGTCGGGAGATTACAAACAGACATAATTATCCTGCGTGGGCGATATCACGGAGGGAAAAGGCTGAAGAGAAGGTGTCTAGCGATCAAGATCGGCGCCGTGACGAGCGCGATGAATATGCAAACATCTTCCAAGCCGTGTCTGGCTCGGGTCTAGGACTTGGTGTATGTTCCATGCATTCAGATGACCTTCTTATGCCCTTCGTTGGACCCAGTGTACTCTGGACAGTGTCATTCGAGTGTTGATTTTGTTGGATGATGTTTAAAAACGTGCTACCAAAATTCTGAAACAAAAGAAGAAGAATTTCAAAGTTTTGTTGCGCGAAGATGCAAAGTCTGTTAACAACAGTTCGCACGCGTTATGCGTAAGTCGAACGCTAAATCTTCCCGAGAACAGAGCGTAATTCTGTGTTTAACTGTTAAAATAGAAACGCCGGAAGTTGTCGAGTGCAGGGCGAGAGTTAACGACGTGTGAGGAAGCTGGGTGGTTAAAATATTTTTATTGATGGTAATTTGAATATGCAAACTGTCCCAGAAGGCGTACCTGGCGAAGGACCAAGGACCCGGTCCTATGTTTCATGCATTCAGATGCCCTTCTTAGGTGGTTCCGGTTGGACGCGTAGCGTCACTCGAACAATGCTCGGCGGCACGGGGCGTCGAGCTTCATTAGATGCCGTTTAAAAACTCGGTCCACATTTCTCCGCGCGGAATTCCCGCCACGACGTGCCATGCAAATCCCCACTCAATTCGCGGGAACACGAGGAAACTCTTAAAGCCTTTTATGGTATGGCTTCTCTAAGACTGAATTCGTGGCCTGAAAGTCGGAGTGCCACTATATTCCCCGGGCCGCGGGTGTTACGAGGCGACTTTTCGCGGTTTTACGTGTACATACCCGCTGACGGGGGTTGGCTACGGCTACGTGGCTCCGCGGAGGTGTGTATGTGTGCGTGCCGTACCATCGGGGCTTTTTAGCCCCCCTCTCGGAGAGGGAGAGGGAGAGAGAGGCCACCTACAACTCCCGCGGACTGATTTATGTTTACGGTAAGAGCGCGCGAGCAGAGATGCCGGTACCGTTGACAGTACCGCTCGTGGGCTGATCGATACGTTGACAGTTGACAGAAAACAATTTTTTCAACGGTTCCCCTACTGCCACAGATAACACGTGTGTAAAGTTTTTGTGAACAATTTTTTGATCGCGTTATACAGAACTCTGCTGCGCCGAGCGGTACGAGTATAAACTTGTACAATATTTTCGTCACGTTTGAAAAACTCCAAAAAATTCCTGACTACTCTCTCGTGTTCCCAGAATGTCGTCCTGTAATTTTTATTCCTGTATTTTATCTCCATTCTTGTGGGCAAAACAATGTTTAGAGGAAAGTATACGGAGGATGAATGACTACGTAACTGTTGCGTCAATAACCAAAATCTACAATAATCGATGATTTTGCATTTTACATATTCAACGAATATTGTGATCGCCCAATGCTTTTGGACAACAATAACATTGAAGTTTTAAAAGGAAATTGAAAGTGGGTACCCAGCTACCCGGTTGTTAACATTAGGTTTAAATATTTACACACACATAAGGAGTTGCTAACTGTGTGTACACTATTAGGTACGAGAAATGGTCACTACTACTTCGAAACAAAAAATGAGATTGGAAACGTAATCTTAAAATGACGAAGCGATTATTTTAACAATTGAGAATGGTTCAAGTTTTATTTGAAAGGATAAAAGAGAGTACGCAATAGCAATCTTTCTGTGAAAAAATATAAGAAAAATGGGCAGCAGCTTGTTTCATGAAATTCCGCAAGAAACAAAATTTTCTATCCACTTGAATTGCGATTTATCCTTCAGTTAACATTGCTCAAGATTGTTGATCCTCGATAGACTCGGGAATCGTTACCAAACGTCTTCGATGCACGTATTTCGTCCGGGGAACGAGTTAACAAGTTTCCGGGGCATCCCGGACGAAATTGATACAATTCCGGCTCCTTCCACCCCCATTTTTGCTCAGGAAATTAGAGTGATCGTGGCATTGTTTGCTCGACGGTCGGGCAGCGTCATATTTCACGCACGAGCGAAACTTGAGAATCGTAATTGAACTAGGGGTAGAGGGAGAGAGGCGCTCCTGCCTCCGCACGGAAGATTCGTTGGACGCATCCGACGTCAAGGATAGCACCGGCATTAGGGAAAAAGTTATTCTTATTATTGAGCTGGGGCCACACGTGTATATTATTGCCAAGAAGTTGCCCTCCGCTCTGCGGCGACGAGCCAGCTAGAACGTGAAAGTTTTCCGATATCTCCTCGCGTCGCTCTCATAAGACAACCGAATGCATCGCGGGGGGCGCCATTTTTGACAATTGCCTCACACCGGCGAAACGTGTCTTGATAATGCCAGCCACCTTCCTCTTGCTTCACACGCCAAGCAGCATAATTTCTAACCTTGCTGCTCCTCTCAACTAGTTCGCATTTATTTATATCAGAAAATTTGGAATGTCGGAAAGATTTATATTATTAATTATTATTTATTATTATTTTATTTGTCATTGTAAGTATACGGAGGAGTTTTGTGCACTTATTCCATACGCAAAGTAATATGCAACCTGTCGTAAAAACACTGCTGTCTAAATTAAATTGTTAAGCAAAATATATTTATTCTAATAAAGAAACAGGATGAGCTACAACCTTCGATAATAATAATAAATTTATTTGTTAGTTATTATAATAATTATACCTTCAGACGGGCTACTGTATAATTGTCTACATAAATTATCTAAGAGAATGGAAAGTGTCCATCAAGTAACACAATGATTTTACAAAATATTTTCATTAAGGAAAACGATTTTTTTTTTGTTGAGCAAGGCTTTAACCTTGCATTGAGAGCAAGATTTAAAAAAAAGATCACTCGAGGAGAGGTTAAAATAAAATGTTCCTCCGTGTCTGACCACAGACGACATCATTCTATTTGTTCAGTGAAAGAGAACAAGAAGAAAGTTCTCGAACGTGTCTGACAAGGGAAAGAAGTCTGTTGCTCGCAAGAGGTCAATCCAGAGGTTTACAAGCCTAAGGGTTCCGGCGGACAGTTTCATTGCCGTCACCAAGATCGAATTACTGTTCTAATATTCCATAACACCGAGTGTTATTTCGCGAGCAGAGGAACTCACGTTATTCGTGAGACGAGGTACCAGGGATTCGTCGAATGGACGCCTAAGTGCGGCGTTTTCTAAGGAAATATAACAATGGTAGTTAAGGAGCCATCAGGCCAGCCTTTTCATAAAGGAGGACATAGTCCGTTTTTATAAATCCTAACGTTTTACGGGGAAAAGGGAACGCGAGGTAATGCCAAGCACCCCCTCCCCCCTATAGTCAGTAACTACGGGACCAGGCATCCACGTGAAACTTTTTATATTGTACAAGACTGTCATATTATCGGCCGTTAATGCCACGTGTTATAAGTTATGGCGGGAATAGTGCCCTATGGTTCGGTACTCCGCGTTTATGGCTCCTTATGGGGGTGTTCTATTAAAAGGGTGGATGCTGTTCTTAATACGCGAAACGAACAATAGGAGGTAGGCCGGGGTGATCGTAAACGACGCGCCGTAAAACATCCCATTTGCGATATAATCGCCTCGTTCTCGATGCGCAATGACAATTACTCCCCTGCGAACATTGATAAACGTCGGTTGGAGGTATTGCACGCTCGGACGTATGCTGCACTTACACCATAGTGCACGCACAATCCCATCACTATTAAAAGTATCTGCTAAATTTGTCTGAATTAAAAAAATTCAAGGCTGCCTTGATATGTCAAAAAATAGTAATTTCTATTGATACAGGAAGTTCTTTTAGACATTCTTTTGTACAAAAAATTGTAATGTGACAATTTTCAGAAATTCTTCTGTCCCCGCATTGTTGTACTTCACAAACTGATGTTGGTTGTGTCACGTCTGGTGGTTCGACCGCCAATGATTAATCAATCTAATAAAGAATTATTGCAAAGTCCGATAATGTCACGAGAAAGGTAAGCTTAGAAATAGAACAATAAAATAATCAGCGTTAAATAATTCATGTTAACAATCAAATAGGTACATATATAATTATACACACATATAATATAAATTATTCGAACTGTGCATCAACCGGATGCCAAATCAACAACTCAGCCTTCTGCGAAGTACACAAATAAGATCGGTTTGCATCCCTAGACTCAATAGAAGAGAGATTAGATATTGCTACGAGAAAAAGCTATAATTCAAACTGCACAATGAAAGTTCGATTTACATTCTGAGAATCAATAAGAATGACATCGGATGATGAGGACCCCTACTCCTGAGCCAGCATCTTCAAAGACAAAGAATTGGCTACCTATAAATAAAGGATTCAGCTCCTTAAGAGGCAGTTGCAATTGAAGTGTCAAACGATTTAGAATCAAGTTTATTTGAGTTGAGTTGAGCCATTGTGTTGGAAAATAATTGAAACTGCAAGTGAACCATTGGATTAACTGCATACACCACGAGAAAAGACCAAGGTTAATCAAAAGATCCCTGAGGTACCACGAGTGTCACTGCATACCACATTGTACCAAACTAAGAAGATTGTATTTCGGTAATATTATATTATATTATATTTTCTATATTTTTATAATCGCGCTAAATGCACTCACGTATATCTGCTTTATAAATAATATCTGTAAACCTTAATATCTGATTCAGTTTCCTATTTTTGAATAAATAAATCAATTTTTATCAATAAAAGGGTACAACCTTTATTTAAACGATCCTCAATTTCCCGAACCGTAGCCGGTGAATGCAGGTAGGTTCGAAACTGCGTACTATCCCTTCAAAACTATAATTCGGTCCACTCAGGACGTAACAGTTGCCACCTAGTTACCATAATTTTGACATGCTGTATAATATGTGATATCTCTTTCATATTCTTCTGCAACGCGTTGCAAGGCAGAAAATTGAGTCAAGTTGATATTAGGCGGCAAAAAAATATATCCGAAAAGTTCGACGAAGAATCTATGGCTGTCTGGTGCAGACGGCGAAGTAAGAGCCGGCGTTGCGCACTGATCCCAATTAGAGCGAGCTAATTTCAATCCCTCCCCGGTCCTCGCTTTCAAGTGCGATCTTCGTTAACCCGACTCACCGCCAAGTTTTCCGATTCACTTACGGGTTTGACGAGTCTCTCCAGCATCCCGACGCAGTTGCACGCGAGCGTGGAAGGAGGGGCCGAAGAAGGGGGCCGGCAAAACAAAACATCGTAAAGCACCCTCGTCTGTAGAGAGGATGCGACCCGCTAGCCGCTATTGAGCCAAGTGAGAAAAGTGGCTACGAGAGGTGCCCGGCGATGCATAAGGGCACGTTTCCAGAGAACAGTTTATCCCCCGTCCCCCCGGTCCCCTGTCCCATTGAAATTTAACGCCCCCGCTTCAGGATCGCAGGACGTTTCTCACGAAAAATTGATCTCGACGCGATTCCAGCCTCGAGCCACCCGACTCCAACGAATTGTTCCTAGATCGCTATCGCTTCCATCAACGAAACTTTGCAAAAAGTTTATGTTATGCTAATAACTACACCACGGATTTTTATGCAAAATATAAGATTAATGGATCCTGCAGAAACATTTTCAAAAATATCTTTCCTTCTCATTGACTTCTTGAAGTCCAAGTGGTACGGTATATGGCAATGTTAAGACTGGTTGACTGTCTTTATAATTATTAGTTACATAGTAGCCTAATCGTCTCGGGTCGCCGACTATCGGCTAGTTAGGGACAAGAATCCGTGCTTTTGGCTTTGGAGCTGTGTACTGAGCTGTGAACTCAATGGCTGTCTTGAGTAGAGTGTCTCGATTGGTACAGTGGGCTCCAACTGATCTTGCGAACTGGCTCCCATTGTTCTCTAACTGAATGTCGCTAATCAGAGTCAGTGATAGTCCAAAGATTTCGTTAGAAAAGACAATATCATTAAAATAGCTCTCGAATAATTTCTTGGAAACTAGGATAAATTTGTGAAAATGGACGAAAAACAGGTTCACTAAATCATGATATTATTTCCAAAACAAGTTGCGCTCTGGGCTTGATTCAAACTAGACACAACCGGCATTGCCACGACTCTGAAATCCTTGGCCCCAACGTTGTCGATTCTCTCGAAACGAAGGCATGACTCAATACTCAAGAGTCACGGCGACCACTTCCTCGTGGCGATCACCACCGGAAATTCATAGTCCAGGGCGCAGCGAGTAATCTTAAGACGGCCTATCGGCTTGGATCGTAGCCCCGAGCATCAATCAGCTGTCTCCGTAATCAAGGGAGAGCTACTCACCGCGAGGACGTCTCCATGGGAATTTCGAGAGGTATCCGCCACTCAATTATCTGATCCCGTACACACTCTAGATGTTATCGATCCGGAGGTACTCTCTGGCCCGGCCTATCCAGCCAGAAGCGATCAGGACGATCGGACGGAATTTCTTTCCGAGACGTCGAATCGCTGCAACTCACTGTGCGTCGCCTCCGGGACGACCTTCTCGTTTGTTCGGAGACACTGGGTACATTAACATTAATCCCTCTATACAGGTTGTTCGACTACGGGTGGAAGAAATTTAGGAGGTGGTTCTCCAAGACAATATAAGACGGAAATGAAGATTAAAAATATTGCGCTTCATTTTTTAGTTATTATCAATTAAAAATCCGCCTAAGATGCGGCAACCCGACAGACAGAGGTGTATGTGCTTAAGAAGCCGAGATCGCAATTTTTTTATTCTTCATTTTCGTCTTATATTGTCTTGGAGGACCACCCCTCAAATTTTCTCCCACCTGTAATCGAACACCCTGTTTGTTAGTCATTTATTATTGAACTTATCGTCTGTGTAAGGTGAATAACACTGCTCAAAAATGAATTTTTATTTACTGTAATGTTAAGTTTTTGTAAAATATGTGAGTTGGAGTTATGACGACTTGCGATTGGAGCATCGTTCCTGGATTTCCTTGAATAAAGAAAAGGATCGATCGATCGAATCGCACCGCGAGTCCGTGCTGGGTTGACAGATCAAAATTCCTGGCGACAGGCAAAACACAGGCTACGGTCCGAACGTAAACACGTTTGTCGGCGTCGAAACGCGAATAATCGGTATTCGATATCGGCGAGTACTGCGCAAGCAATTCGATTTCATTCGACCTCGAATGACTGCCATCGCCGGCCGTGAATACTTAATGAGCCGGCGTTGTTTGATGTCAAAGTGATATCAGTTTTCAACTCGGTTCCGAGGCGTCCGGGATTGCACTCACTTTTTCCATAAATCGGCGAACGCAGCAGAAAAATCCGTTCGATTTTCAATAATATTTGAACCGCCGACTGTAGCACCGGCGAATGACATTTTTCACTATGGAAAAAGGATTTCGATCGCAGAACGCGCCGTTCCCCGTGTCTTTGCGACAGTTCCGAGCGCGTACTCGTTTTACGGAGAATCCGAGTTTGTTGTGTTTGTGAAAATCCGACGTCGGCCCTATTTATTTTCTCTCGGACGAAGCCTGACAATTTTCTGTCGGCTGTTTCACCGTGGAAATAAATGAATTATAATATCGAAATACAACGGAATCGTTGTCCGGCGTGTGTTTACTCAAATGTCAGTCATTTGCGAAATGCGCTCTCTAGTCGTGTTACACGCGAATCACGTGGGAAATTAAATTTACCAGGGGGTTTTTTTTCCTCCGGCTTTCCGATCGTTGTGTGCGGCCGTAACGCTGTCAGTCGATTTTACGTGACTATGGATACCGGTGCATGGTTTACCTTCTTTGGGAATGAAATATAATATCAAAATTATATTCAATGGAAACGCTGTTTAATCCAACTCTTACTTTGTTTCGACACCTATGAAATAACGTATTAAGCCAAACAAAATTTTACTCGAAGTTCAGTCTGCTATTATCGCTGCAGTTTAATTTGTTCATTTAAATTGCAAATCGTCGACACTATTTTACGCTAAAAAATGTATTTCAACTACTGCGAGATGTAGCCTCTTTAGGAGCCTAGAAGATCCCTAGTCGACAGGTGTAACATGATACAATAATGAGCCGTGTTATGTTCCTCGGCGACCGGGGCCTCTCGAGCTTGGGCCTGTAGTGGGGATAATTCCGCGACCCAATTACTGCGGGGCTTCTTTTTAAAGCATAATGAATATTAAAAAAGAGATTAAATTTGTTCACTAAAATTAGTTAATATAGATGTTATATTTTTTCAATATTCATTGTATTTGAAAAATAAGTGTAATTAATATAGGCACAGTAATGGATATTCCCACAGTAATGGGGTCCCTTACCCTAGACAAATCACTGTACTGTAATTCAGATAATTGACGCCCTACTGTACTGAGTTCCGATAAGATCTGAGCTAGTAGATAATCAAGGAATTTCATTTTTTTTCTCGCAGATGCTTCAGTGATGGACGGTGAGGGCACGCTGGGCCGCAGTCACGGTAACGGGGGCCGTGGACTGCGCCGTCAACGGTCCCTGGAATGGCGAGACAGGCGCGGTTACGGGCCCAGTGCCCAGTCGAGCAGCGACGACGAAGAGAACTCTCTTCACACCGTGACGGCTGCCGCCGCTTCGTCCGCAGCTAGAGGCGCCCGTAGCCCGGGCCAGGTTTTCGCCTCTCTCCTGGCGCAGCAGTATGGAAGTGAGTGATGATATAATTGATGTTTGATACTTTGATCGAGAGCCTGTTGCCTTGCGCTAGACGTCTCTCAGAAAAAGTTTCGCGGACGCCAACCGACGCTGCGCTGCAACGACGTCAAACTCGCGATGGGTTCAATCATGTTTGAGAAACGAATCGCCGTTTGATAGAGGTTGCCTCGCCGCAGCTGGCCACCTGGCATAATCAAACACGTCGGTGCCCTTTCGAATCGAGCAGCGTCCATCGACCGAGCAAAATTATTGTCCTTTCTCTCGAGTACATAACATTAACACTTTAATGGCCGGTCACGCTGCATGTGTGTGATGCTACCGCCGAAGATGAAAGAAAAATATTAAATTTGTTCTTAAATTGTTGTTGTTTTTGAAGTGAAACTTCTTTGCTGAGGGTTACGATTTTCTGATGTGACGGAAACGATGTGACGGAACGATGTTACGGAAGTCGGAAAGTGGCGCGAAATTTTAAACGGAGATTCGAACCCCGGTCTACCGTAGTCCAACTCCTCAACCGTTTGGACAACCAACGATATTAGAATATTATAGAACATTTTTGGTATATATAGCAATGAATAAAATGCTGCAGAGCGATAGGATTTTAGTAAAAATTACGGTAGTAGGATCAAACGAAAAGGTTAGAAATACTTGCTTATGTTATGACAGCACATGCATCTATTTACATACGTTTCCACTAATTTTATGTGATTCCAGACTTCTTGAACATTATTGATTATTGTGGCATATACAACGGGTTGCAGATATCTCCAAAGATAAAAAATAATAAACGCGTGAAAAACCACGCGCGACAGAAGTGAAACTACTTTCAGTCTAGTAATGTTTAGAAGTAAATTAAGATTGGAAATGGTATATGAAGTGAAAACAAGATCAAGAACAACTAATACAAAAAAAAAAATCATAGAAAAAGTTTCATTTCAAAAATAATGAACGATCAAAATTTGTGACACAAAGAAGGAGAGCGTATGGGAAAGAAAGAGACATAGTTCATAGCATTTTTGTTTTATATGTACATATGTTCGCACACGTTAAATTATTTCATGAATTTAATAAAGTTCTGTAATAAATTAATTGTTCAAAAATATTGCCGGCCCCTGGCGACGTTTGACTGCGTAGACGTGCGGCCATGAAAGTTTTAAGAAGGACCACTGTAGCAATAAATTTAAAGATCGTTAACAATCGAGCGAAACGGGTCCCGGCGTATACGATTAACCCAGAATTCGTTCGTTAGTAGATTTCCGGCGGCAATTACGCGGAAAAACATTGATGGAGCGGGGATCGATCGGAAAACACGGCGCGGCCGATATTTATTCTTCTCGCGTGCGAACAAAACGTACACGGTTCTCGCGTGGGCCTTGATCAATGGGGCAGCATCGCCCGGCGATGTTTCGAATTAAACTTTCTTCCCACGCGGCCGCATATTTCGTAGGCTTTTAATATGTGCGTGACGGTTTTGTCGTGCTACGTGACTCTTTCCGCGCGGTTGTAGCCCCGATTTCCGCGCTAATCCACCGGCGTGCCCGGAAACACGGCAATTTCGTCGGCGAAGGACAGGAAATTGTAGATTTAATCAGGATCACCGGGCACATCCGAGGTCAAATAATGGTCGCCGGGCCGGGACAAGCGATATTAAACTATTATTTGCGTAAGTAGCAGTCCAAATAGCCCGGGCTACGATAATGCAGTTATGCGGCGCGCGATATTTATACGGCCAGCCGCGAACAAGTCGCGTAATCGATACACAACGATCCTCGCGGGAATCTGCGTTTGCACACGCTAACGAAAAACGGCGTAATCCTGCCCAAAAATCGAGATCCGGAATGAAAATATTTATCCTTTGTTTTTTGTACGTCAAACATCGTTGCAAAGATGCTGTACTTATAAAAATCATGGCGATCACATCAATTGCGGATCTTTATGCATTTATGGCTCAAGGAAATTTTCAGGAAGTGCTGTAACATAAAATTCGAGAGAATTTAGTACGATTCTTATTTGCTTCGGATCTACAAAGGCTATTCCCAATAAATGTAGGATTTTATTTCATCCCGATTTCTTAAATTGCATAAACATCCGCAGTCTGGTAATAAATGGAGTTCTTTCGATAGAAATTCAAATCGAAATTATTATCCTGCAGGATTTAGAAGATGAATAATCGTATCAACAGCGCATAGACCACAAGTAATTTTGGCCAGGATTGCGGCAAGTTTCACAACTTGCGAACACTATAGGGGGACAAAATGAATCGGGGAATAGGTGGGAAGGAGATTATTCGTAAACAGGCGGCGTCTCGTCCGCGGAAATGTTATTTTTTAGGCTTTGTTTACGATAGCGAGCGTCCCGCGACCGCGCGAGTCCTCTCGCGAGCATTTTACCAGCCACAGCTTAATATCCGGCGAAGACGATGCGAGGAGGTAAAACTAATTTCGTAAATCCTTTAATCTACGCGTTTGCCGAGGGAAGTCAAAGGAAGATTAAGGGAAGCGAGACTGAATGGGCGAGAGATCGCCCGGGACCTATTGATGGAATATGATGAACGAGCCACCCTGAACTTTATTATTGGTCTCGCTCGCTCGCGAGATCCGCTCGGAACAAGAAAAAAGTAGACACTGCCCCGTTCTCCCTCTCTTTGTCTCTCATCGATGTGTATCGTTAAACCGTTCTCCACGAAAGCTCCGCAAGCTCGATTCAAACCCGTTCTGTGTTCTCGTTTGTCTTGCGGCCGCGAGCTTGTTGTAATTCGGCGCTTTGCAGGTTTCCTCGTTAACTCGCTCGTTAAACGGTGTTTTCGCCGGGGTTTAAGAATCGCGCGACCGAGAACCATCCAATCAGGGCTTAGGAATCGAATCGTTAAATTAAGCACTGTCGTCGGAGAAGGTTCCTCATCGACGTTGTTAATGAAGTTAATAGAACAGCTTCTCACGCTAAGACCAACGAGAAAAATAGTCGACATTTAAGTTGCCATAATTTTGGAAAGAATAATTGTATGATAATACATTTTGGCTCATTTTAAAGCTTGAAGCTTCTACTTTGACCGTACGTCATGCATTTTTGTTGTAAGATTTATTTGCATGACATGGCGGATGGGAATCCAAAAGATATTACTCAAAGCAACATGTTTCGAGGTTTCAAGGTCAGCAATATCTTTTTTAACAAGGCTGTATATTTACGTTAGCGTCAAGTGGTTGGAAACGTCAGTGTGACCTTGAGTAGGCCACGTAAAATTGAGAAAAAATTGATTTTAGCAAATAATAAAAAGAAATTCCTTAAGATCCAATAAACCTCTTATAATGTTCTGACTAATATTTACGTTTGCAGTTATAATATCATTTTTGCTACTCAAGGCCAAGTGAAGGTCATTACATTAAAGATCGTTAAAATGATCTAGCCCTTGGCTATTTGGCCAAGCCAACTGCAAATAATATAAAGACACCCTTAAATTCTTCTAACGTCTGCACAATTTTGTGTTCGACCGTTTCTATCATAAGTACATAAAATCCGCAGTCTACCGATAACAAAAACAAGATATTTGAACTCGGATGAACCAGCCAGTACAAAGACTCACTAACAGTGGCCCGACTGGTCCGATCGACTGGTTTTTGCTAGTACACCTGACAGGCAATGGACAAGGGAAATCATAAAGAGAGCGGACGCCGTCATAGCGTCCAGGATCCTAATAAATGTGCCGCGAAGGAGTCGGGAGGCAACGATAATCGATCAATGCCCGCCGGAGCCGGCTGCTGGAAGGAAGAGAGGCTCCAGACGGCCATCGGATCGGCTTCGGGACCGGTTTCTAACCGGTGCATCGGCCGGTCTCTTTCGATACACTCGAAGTGTACGGTTTACGCGTGACACCGTGCCGCGGCGAATCGGCTCTAGTCGAGTCGAGTCGAGTCGAGTCGTGTCGAATCGAGCGTCGCCTCGCGTCAAAGGAAAGGGAAAGGGAAAGGGAAAGGGAAAAGGATGGGACGTAGTAGGAAATGGGAGAATGGGGATGAAAATGGGGAAACGGCGATGTGGGGTCGAGGGTGGAGCCAGGCGGATCCAGGCCTGGAGGGAGCGGTAATCGGCAGCAAGTGAATTGGAACAAATGCAGACAGACGTGAGGTGGGATGGCTGGTTCGCTTGATACCGCAACCAAGAAATATAGTATAAACCAGAGAGCACCGGTATTAATTGAGTTCGCCCTCGCCCGCCCCTTCCGCTCGTCATTTTCCTCGATTTTGTCCGGCTTCGAGACGCGCCGATGAAAAGTTCCTGAACACGAAGCCGACGAGGTGATCAACGGACGTTGCAGTGCAAACAGGCGTAAGCAACGCCGCACGGCGGGGCACTTGCCCCGAAAAACTATTTCAACGTTGATTATAGGTTCACAACCATACCATGGTAGGTCTTAACGTCAGACTCAACAATCTTCTCATTTTTTGTTAAAAAGAATTTGTTTTCAAAATTCAATACATTTAAGTTTGTAAATATCTAACTACTGATTAAGCTTTGTAGGAAACGTTGTTATGCTAGACCTTCAAAATATTATCTCCATTTCTAACAGTGTTTGACCTTGAAGGTCATTGTGCCGTATAGGAACGAATTAGTATAGATACACGCTTTCGTAGGATACAGATAAATAATATATAGCATTCCATTTAAGAGGTTGAAAGTCACCTTGACTTCTAACAAAAATAGTCCAAACACTATTTCAATACCACATCATTTTTATCTAATATTTACTATTTGCAAAAACAGGCATTCAAAATAGTAAAGCATGAAGAAACAAACAGATCGGTAATATAAAACGATGGAATTGATGAAGATAAACAGACGTGCAAAATAAACAAAAGGAAGAGTACAGAACGAATGAACAGTCGCTACGACAACAAGAGAACAAGTTGCATAACTAAATAAATAGAAGCAATTACAAGCATGCTCGCGTTACAGGTAGACTACCACGCGTCTCGTGCGGGTAGGCAATTTTCCGATTCGTTCCTGGCGCATCGTTGTCCCCCTGCAACCATCGAGCAACGTATCGCCAATCGATACGTCTCGCACGGAACGTTCCTAGCCTAGGTACCGGTGTTGTTGCACAATTACCAGTCAGCAGACTGGTCGGGGCCGCCTTAAAATCGCGCGGTTAATTAACCCCCTCTCCGTGGCGTGTCTGGCGGCGCGGGTGCCGGCGATAATTGATGAGAGCGGTGGATGGATCGGTCTGGCCGGCCGATCGATTCGGTTTCCTCCGACAGTGAAACGAACGAGAGGGAATCCGTTCGATAAGAGGCGTTCCATTCAGTTCCCGAGTCCTTTCTGCCGTCTCTTTCACCGGCCGGTTCATCGAGAACCGGGTGTCCAGCCCCGCGGATTATGTTGCGTTAATGGCGACAACGCTCGATTCACAGGCCCCGTCCGATGATGGTTCCCCTCTCGATGAAAAATAATCCGAGGGACGTTTCATTAGGTATCCCTGTTACGTTCTTCGCGGGGCCGTAAGTGCCGGATCGCGTTACCATTCGATTGGCCCGACCTGTTACCAGAGAAGTCCCTCCGACCACTGTCAAACCTGGCCCTTCAAAGTATCGTTGGTACATACCTTTTACTATGTTCATTGACCGGTTAGTGGATAGGGCTTCAGTCTTCTTGAATTGCTGATTGTCCATTCGCTTTTACTCGCTCGTTCAACCTTAAAAGCGGAAAGAATGGTACTTAGATTAGAGAAAATATCTGTAGGTATAATAATTACGAGTCCTAAAAATGGTTCGAGTGAGAAGGTAATTTCTATTTGGCTCTTGTGTCCTGCAATTGATGGAAGCCATTTTCATTTTGCATAAAAGTCCCCGGCACAATCATAATCTTAACACACTAACCCCTTGCAATTTATTTTATGGTTACAGTGATTCTAATTTCTGGCAGTCGATCTTTCATCAACAAAGCTCTTTGTTACAGAAACAGTAGTAGATACGAAGGAAAAGTTCTGGGGAACTGTGAAGTACAAAGTTCTAATCACTGCAACTGTGAAAATAACCTAACATTCCACTTAAGGGTCGATTTCAACCCTTATAACCTAATATATAATAATATAACTACCGTACGATCGTCGAACGTCATACATAATGCCGGTACACCTTCCTAATCTACTCCCGGGAGCATAATCGACAAGCGACGGAATGGGTGGGCGTAGATTGTCCAGTGACCCAGTATCCGGCGTCCGAGGGGGTTAAATGACGAACGGGTATCGTTCGATCGCAGGCAGTGTGTAAGGAACCGCGGCAAGGATTTGCAGGAAAATTTATTGGCGAGGTACACGGGTACATATGTACTGGCACAATGTGCCGGACCGTGTTGCGGTAGCGCCTGCTGCGCGATATAGTGCTCTCTCGCGCGCAGCCCGGCCCCCGTGTACCCGCCGCTTATGGTTATGTAGGCCTAGCATCTCTCTCACACGCAAACCCCCCCTCTCTCTCTGTGTGTGTATGTGTGTATGTATGCGCGCCACCGTTCATCTGCTATCTACGTCATGCGAATATTACCTGCGGCCCTTTGAGCCGGTCCCGCATACCGCCAACTATTTGCAACGTTACATAGCAAATTGGTGTCGAGCACAGGCTGCTGCGCCAGTCTTTGTGCCCGGATTCCTTGAAAATCTCCGGGGACCCGTCTGAATCCCGTGTCTTTCGCTCTTGCTGCAACAGCTTGCACTTTGCTTTACGGCTAATATGAAATTTAACCCCTTCTCACCCTATCATTCTTTCTACAGACAGATCATCGCGGACCTTCATGCGAAATAGAAATCGTTCGCGTCAATTGCAAAACCTAGGAACCAAATTGGAATTTCGTTTTCCACTGTTTGAAATTAATTACACTCGCCTACATAATTTGTTCGATCATAAAACCATTTAGATCTTTGTATCAATTTGGTAAAGTTGTTCACCGATCATTTGGTTGCGGCTCTTTGTGCAAATATAAATTTTTGTTAACAATTGCCGTAACTGAAGCTATTTAGTCCTTTATACTTCTACCTTCAGAGCGCACTACCACGAATTCTGTAATTCTCACGTCCAAACCGCAACGCTACGGTAGACTCTGTAGACGTCAAATACAACCTCTTGAATTTACCATAAGGTAGCACATAGTGATCCAGCGTCCTCCACGGACATCATTACTAAAGATCCCGAGCACAAAGTAGAACGTTTCGTTGGTTCGTCTCTGGCGATCGTAGACAGAGCCGATTGTTATTGCCAGAAAACAACGTTCCCGGAGATCGCTTACGAAGCGCTGGCAGTTGCAGGCAGTTTCGCAAGATATATCGGTGGTCAAGTGGAAATAAAACGTCTGTGTCGCTGGATAATGCCCGCCGTTAATATCAGCTACGACGCGGCCAGCAGCAGCTCGAGGATTTGCTATGCGACTTCTGCGAAATCCGGCTCCCGAAAGCTGCGCGATAACGTTGCAGCCGAGCCGTCAGATAGGCGAATTTGAATTTCGTGGTGTACTATTCGTTTGCGAATTTATCGAGGACGAAAAAGAAGCGCTCTGAAGATTGCGCACAGTTATCTGCCGTTGCGCGGATCGCCATAATCCATGCATCTCTCTCTCTCTCTCTCATCCCCCTCCCTCTCACTCTCTTCCAAGCAATCGATAGAATGCTCGATAGAGTAATTCCTATCTGTTTCACTTGTTTGGCAAGTGCATCCTGTTGGACGTTCGTTTGAAAGAGATCGCTGTAATTCGCGTGCTATATTGTTCGAAGGCGGGTTTGATTTCATTCGAGACCTTCTGTGATGGCCGATGCTTCTGCAACGTTACGGTCGGATTCGTCGAGGGCTTGGAATACTATTACGAGAGGTCGCAATCTCTACGGCGAAAGTCTCGAATAACCCATTCGTCAGAATTCGTATTGGATGTCTGTGGAAATTAATTCCTCGATTGTCTGCGACTCCTTTTTGTCCAGAGAGGTTCTTCCGCTGCTGTTACTTCGCCGGAACAAGAAGGATGGCTCCTTCGACCGTTTCAAGGATCGACTGCGGAGTTTTTGCCGGACAGCCTTGCGTTAACGAAGATACATGTAAGCGGAAGGACGGGATTCCGTTTCGTTTATTCCTCGTCTTCGCTGTTATTTATTCCAGCTATTATTCCGTGAAACTTTAATCATTGCGGCTGGTACGTCTACGTCAATTATACAGGGTGTCTTGTGCAAGTGTGACTCCCCCCCCCCCAGAATATCGTCTTCAATTTTGACAAAGTACAACATTCTTTGCGTGTAATTTGAATGATATCAAGTGTTGCATCGCGTAACTCATGAAAAGAAAAAATACATTCGAGTATCTTCTGTGACATGACCTCCAAATGACCTTGAACTTAAAAACTTAAAAAGGACTAAAAAAAAAAACAACCTCTGCAGGAAAATGACACATAAAAATTTCTTTACTTTGTCAAAAATAAAGAAGACATTCTGGGGGTCAGAAAGACACCTTAGTCCGGGACATAATGGAATAAAACATTCGCAAAATAATTGACCATCGCTTTCGCCAGTCCGGGATAATTGCGTAACCCGCCGAATGCGGTGGTTTCCGGGTTCCTTAGCTCGCAGGAGATACTTAATGGAGTCCTAACTCAAGATTAAAGTAAACGACGTATATGTGGGAGCCGGCGGACGGTAACGTACGGGATTAGGTGACTAAAGTTCGCGGCGGCGCGGAAGTGTACGTCTGGGGAAAACCGGCAGTCATTAGAAGGTAATACAAAAGTTTCGCGCCGCGGCTCCGGAAAAAGAAACGCTCCACACCGTTCCGGTTTTATTCGTGCGTGGGCGTTGATGAGGTCATGGATATATCCTCCCGTCCTCTCTCTGTCTCTCTCTCTATCTCTCTATCTATCTCTGAGGAGGGATGAATAATTTAGGCACGTCTGATCGGCCGATCGAAATTCACGTGTCTGGGAATCGCTTTGAACGTCAAATTACAGGCGGCCTCTCCTCGGCCGATCTCTTGAATAATTGTATTACAGACGGTCGATCCGTTTAAATCACTCCATCGCTGGGCGAACGGTTCATTAAAATTGCGGCGGGATCGAATTTCTGTCGGAACGAGCCCGACAGCGGCTGCCACGCCGACTCCCGGCAAGAAAACTCTGATGAATCTTATCAATCTACTGTGTCCTGTAATTGCGATAACACGCCGCGCCCTGTATAGGGTAGACGAGGGGGTAATAACTCAAAAATTCTGACCAGTACACAATATTTTTTTTAAGAGCAAAGACTCCGTAGATTCACGATAAGGTACAGTAACCACGTTAACGACAAAAATCCTGAAAAACCAGATCCCACGTTACCGAAGAAAATCCTCCATGGCAAGTTTCAATTCTAAAGCCCTACCTCAGAGGTAGTTAAGGGTAAGCAAAAATTACAAAATAATTTATGGACATTCTACCTGACAGCACACACGACTGTAAATTTCTTCCGATTTTTCGAATTGAGAAAACATGTTTAAAAAATTGATAATCTCTCGAAATCCAGAAAGAAGTGCATATTTCTCGCAGAAATTTCGGATGAAAAATAATGGAATCCGGAAGATTACGTGAAATAATGAAGCCTCCGGTTCTCGAGCCGGCTCGTATCCCGAGAGCCAGAAATACTTGAGCAGCCGTGAATCAAGACAGTCGCCGAACTCGAGTTTTCCATCCGGGGGTGGGGGGTGGACCCGAGTATTTTCGACTTGCAACGCATTATAGACCTCCGCGGCGTCGGATCTCGGATGGAAAAAGCGATGTTAAGCCGAGAATAAATTTTTAATGGGCCGCCGGAGCTTCCGGCTTTATGAAATACTGCCACGATACATGCAAATGATCGAGACGAAGAATTAAGCTCGCCCGGGCGTTTTTGTAACCGGCGATAACGAAACTGCTCCACGCCCTATCGATCCACGGAGATCCCATGCCCGGGAGAATGTTTAACATTCCGAGGAAACATTGTATCTCGAAATTCTTCGAATTTTATTGCCCGCGATTTACCGTGATCAAATCTACGCTTAAGAAACAACCATGTTCAACAATCCGGTTGTTGGAGCGTGGAAAATGAATGTCGGATATATTTAACATTACCGATGATTAGATCGTGAATTTGACGCATTATGGCTTCCTGTGAACATAGTTTAACATTAGCAACACTCTTAGTTCACAATTATCGAAGTTGTGAAGATGCACGAACGAGAAATTACTCAACAAATTTACTTCTTTCGGTATATATTGTAAAAGAAATGGCTAAAAATTTGGATAGATATATTCTCGTTATTTTTATGAAGCAATGTGGAATAGGCATATTTAGTGCCCCGTAAACCTAGTGTTAAATATGCTTAAACGCTGTTTCCCTAAAAGTATCTTCCGGTTTCGATTAACACAGTGACTTCACGATATATGTCAACAACGCGTGTCTTGCCAACGTCTTGTATCGTCCAGGAGACATACCCGAGTCGGGGTATACCCCGCGGTAGTGGGAAAATCATTCTATAATGATAAAACAGTGGATTTTTAAGAAACTAAAAAAAAAACTTTTAAGAAATGTATCTTTTCTAACTAAATGATCAGATATCGAATTTCGACAATGTCTCGAGAATCGTACATTTAGTTGTTCAGGTACTTTTGGATCCACCGCACGCAGGTGGCCTGTTTCAGACACGCCACCCCGTAGATGGCGTCTCTTAATCTCCGTCCGCGCAGTCATCAATATATTGACGTCCTGGCGAAGGGGGGTCTGCGGTGTCCTGTCTCCAGGATCGTCGTTCACTTCGGACATTACATTGTCAGCTCATTACGCCGGGAACGGTTTGCCGCGTCACGCACCGTCTACCTCCGTATGGAAAATATTGACCCCCGATAACGCGCCCGATAATCTATAGCCACCCGCGGCATTGTAAGTGTTGATTTTCCGGGCCGGTCGCATACGCGCCGTCGACTATTAATTTCACGCGGCCAGATACCGCTACAATGGCGAGTCGCGCGTCCAACTTCGCGCGTTAATTACCACGACCGCTCGCGCACCATATCACCCCCCTCCCCTGAAGCTCTCCATCCCGACACGTTCTTCGTGGAAAACTTCGTCCGGAAGCTAAGCATTTCTAATCATAGTATAGCTCGTTATGGACCCTCAATATTTTGTTCACATTTAAATTATAAATTCTCGAAACCTTGAGGAGTCCATTATTACATCCAATTGCAATCTCAATAAAGGAGTGTTCGTTTTCAAATAGCAATTTATGAGCTGTACAGATCTTTTAAAGAGGAAGCTTAAAAATTTTCTGTGAAAAATATAAAAATATTTTCCTTGTATCGAGACGAGGGTGCATAACCTATCTTTTATGAAACTGTGACAATTTAAACTAGATTTCGGAGTCACTGTGTCTGCTGTATCTTGGATTTAAAGCAGTCACAATTTTTGAAAACTTAAAATATATTATAAATATAAAAATTTAATATGTCCACGAGTGGCTTCGAAAGTATTAATATACAGTAAACTAAGTATTAATTCTTAATATATTAAGAAAAGATGTAAAACGGAGTTCAGCAGTAAGAAGGGCTATCGGAGGGTTGAAGAATACGAGAAGTTAAATTGTCGGTGAATGTGGTAAAACTGGGTATACATGCCTAGCTGGTTGTTCCAGCGTTAATTACCCGGCAGGAATAATAAAGCCCCCGGTAGCCGACGTCTTCTCGTCGGTTCTCGGCGAGGGTGCTCGTGGTGGGTCTCGTTAGGGTAACCTAACCCGCGGCGTGTTTATTTTGCCGATGAGAAGCCGCGTCCGCGTAAAACGAGAATGATATTTACGACCGGCTCGGTACGCGGAGCCGAAAACCAGCTTTATGATCAAGCCTTTCGCGCGACCGGAAGGAAAGGCCTGTGGCACCCGCAATGGGAAACGGGAGATGCGTATCCAGTTCGTAATTTGTGTGCGGCCAGTAATTTCGTTTTAGCTGCCGACTGCCGATGCCTGTTGCTTTGTCGTGACAAAGGGATTTTCGAGGACTCCGCGGCAAGACCGATCAACCGAAATAACAACCTCGATCTAGATTCGCGGTGCCTCGCACCACCGCCCTTCTACCATCGCGACTAATTCGAACGCAATGTAGGCCAAAACTGCGTCTAAACTTTGCGACTGGGTTATTCCGGTCAACAGAGAGAGAGAGAGAGAGAGAGAGAGAGAGAGAGAGAGAGAGAGAGAGAAGGTACTCGATGGGAATCGATAATTTTCTGGTGTCCGATGGGCGAATAGTTTCGGTAATTGTGCGCCACTTACTCGGCAGTAGCTATTGGAAATTGCGCCACTTCGGAGATATCGAGGTTTTTGGTCTCCGAATATCACTCGATCGGTAACTTTCGGTTATATTGCTACTGGAGCGCGCATCTTCGTGGCTTTACAGTGATCGCAGATTCATAGACTCGTATATAGTGCCGTTAATGTTGAAACTTGACTTTTCCCTTTATTGTTTCGCCTTGAAATTTGGAGGAGAATATTGAGACACCCGATGCACTCCGATTTTTATGGCACTCTGCACTAGTGTTTGGTAGGTCTACCTAAGAATTCCCTAAGAATTGCCTAAGAAAGTCGAAGTCAACCCTTTTGTCCGAACTGTCAAAGTAAAACGTTAGGCCTTTTTACTGTACTCTGTGGAAAACCCCACATCCTAGAAATATTGGGAAATACCTGATTCCCCTTCGTTTTATAGTATGCCGTCGTTACTTCAGGTATGAAGGTACGCACCGCCACCCTCGCGTTTTGGGCGTTAGTTCAAATAGTCGTCTTGTAGACACCTCCGAGAACATCTTCTTTTTACTCAAATATATTTCTTCCACCGTCTTCATATATAATTATTTACGCATAACCTCTCGATCGAACTGGCCCTCCTACAGAAGTGCTTGTAAATCGCAAGCGAAAGAAGATATCAAAATATGGTTGAAGCGAAAGTCATATCATACTTTTGGGTCCTTAAATCTGTGCAAAAGTTGTTTAGAGATGATAATTTAAAAATATACAAAAATCTTCTCAGTGATTTCCTCCAACAGATTTTTCAACAGAAACGCACAACACCCTCGATCTAGTAATAGCATACAATCGCGCTACCATTCCCGAAACCATTCCCGACGCATCAAGAGCAAGTTATGCCGTAACAGTGCCGTTTCGTAAACACAATTTTGCAAAATCGCCGTGCAAATTGGGCTCGGCGCTGGTCCACGCAGTAACGAGTCCCAATATTTGGACAGTCGCCAATTTCCTCAAACTAAAGCAAAAAGAATTACGTTCCTTTTCCTATATAAACGAGGGTGAGGCGGATAGGGGAGGGGGTCACGCAGTAAAAACTTGCCATAGTATTCACCTCGAAAAAATCGTAATTGCACTTCGAAAAAACGAGATCGAGGTCGCACGGAGCGGCGAGCAGAAAGGACAGCGAGTTTACCCTCGAACTCTGGCATCCAGTTAAACTCCACTTTCGAATCCCAATTTCTTCGTCAAATTCGGTCCGCCAGGAGGCCGGGACCGTTGGCAAAAATGGTAGAAGAGGTTGAGGGGTGGGGGGTGCGGGGTTGTAGAGAGTGGGAAGCGGCCATTACACGGTCCAGGGACGTGAATTCGTTAGCAGGTCTCTGTAGTACCTGGAACGAAGTCTCGGCCAGTTCTGTCGTCGGTTCTTTTATTAAGATTAAAAAGCAGCGGCGGCGGCGGCGTAATTACTCGGCGCTGGCTAGATGACTCGAAAGACTGATTGGCGAGGAGAGCAGCGTCCTCCTACCGGAGAGAGAGAGAGAGAGAGAGAGAGAGAGAGAGAGAGAGAGAGAAGATAGGTGGTGAAAGAGGCGTCGATATCCGGACGGGCGGTACCAATAAGGACGGCGAAACAAAATAGAAAAGTGAACAACAAGCGTGCCACCCGATACCGGGTTTCTCATTATTTTAAGTGACTCCGGGGGTTGAGGGGAGGGGTTGCGGGCCGAGGGACAGAGCGTGTATATGCGCGCCATATATCACCACTTGCCACTCAGCCGGCTGGTATCGTATAATCGAGTTGTCAGGCAAACTACCCCTTACGGAGAATGGGTCCGCTATCGTTGTCGCCGCCGCAGACGCCGGCCGACGCCATAGTAGTCGCCTAATGCACGCGTTATTACGTTACACGCATTTAAAACTTGCCTCCTATTAACAGTTTGCCATCATCTGCGGCTGCCGACGGGTACCCCTAGTTCCACCGGATCGAATCCAAGGCGGGAGGCGTCGCGACGCCCCGAGACCCCAGACACGGGACACGATGCACGGCCGCACCCGCACCCGCGCGCCGCGACGCTAACTTTGTTCCACCGTCGAACCGGATTTAATACTGCCGAACCCATTACCGCGACGATCTAATGGATCACCGGCTAGAAATGCTACCGGCGACCGTCGCTTTCTTAAGTGTCTTTAGGACACTTTTTAGGAGAATTGATGCTGGCCACGAGCTCGATAGAGCTTTTGATTGATCGATGATTTAATTTTTAGAGCAAACATAATACTGGGCCCAGCAAAATATCTTGGCAGGGTTTGTCCCGGTTTCATGTTGGGATCGATGTCCGACCATCGAGCAATTATACTACTTGTTGCACGTAATGTCTAATTCTTTCATCAATACTACCTACAATCTTCGTTCACTTTCTGGACTCATTTTTGTGAAAAGTGTACACTAGAATATCACTGTCAATATTTATGGACGTCATGTCAAGTAGAAATAGTCCTTTATAATCAGACATGTGGAATCCAAATGCTTTCATATCTGATACTTATAAAAATATTAGAAACGGATATGTGGTGGTGTTATGTAGTATTTTGTAACTCTTTACTGGCTGGAAACTTGTTAATGAACTTCTTATTGATAGTGAAAGAAAAACACCCCAGGAAAACACTTAATTAACACTAGAACTACCGAATGAGTCAAAGTGACTTGCTTGCAAATGAATAGCAAAAATTTTTTGATAGACCTCTATGTCAAAGCAGATATTTAAACACAACTGGTACGGAGTCTAAACAAATGCAATTTTGTTGTCACTATATGACAATGTATGCCTGTGCATCTAGAGCTTGGTAGTTCTAGTGTTAACAATCCGAAAAGAATATTTTACTAAATCATGCTTGATATAATTTGGTGGTTAACAATTCAAAAGATTGAAGCCAAAAAGCTTAGCTCGAATAAACAATTTTCAAAAAAGTGTATAACCACCGGCGAATAATGTCGATTGTTATTAGTACTGAAGAATTGAATAAGAAATCAAAAGAGATTAGCTTCCAATAAACGATTTTTGAAAAAGGGTATGAAATAATCATCGGCGAATAATGTTAACCGTGGCTATGTCTAAGAAGATATATAGGCGAAGCAATAAATAATTATTGCACTTCTAGGAGCTTCCATTGCTTCCTAGATTGTTAGAATTCTGTGGGGAAGAGGTGCAACGTGGTTGGCGGACCACTCAGACGGTCGGTGGATGCGTTAATAAATGGATATTCGTGTGGATAGAACCGGGATTTATTCGCGGAATGTATTCGAGACACGATACTCGCCGCGATAACACGATAACTACGTCAAAGTGCTGTTCGACCGTCAAAGCTGGTAACCCGGTCTGAGAGTGGGGCGTACGTGATCGTAGAAGTAGATTCGGCTGTAAGTGACAAACTGTCCCACGAATGATAAGGGACGGTGGAGGATCGGCTAATATCCAAAGTTGTGTAGCACGATCGTTACCCGATACGACGGCCGGCTATCAAGCAATAGAAGCGAAACAACGCACAGTGGTCTAATATTTCCGGAATATAGGATTTGCGGCGCTCCGCGTGCGTCTACCTACGCGAAATGTTACTGCCGGAATGCTTTGTCGCCGCCTCCTGTTCGTTACATTCCAATTCCCTTCAGATGCATCGATGCGCAATCCGCGACAAAATTAGATACAGAGACGATGAGATATTGTATCTAGTTTTATCGAATTAATCTTACCCTCGTATACTTCAGTCCCGTTCTCAACGTATTTTTATAGTACCTAGACCAATTAATAATTAATTCCAATTTAATACCTCTTTGCGAGAAACCTCATATTTAAATACTACTTTCCGAGAGACACTGTGAATATTTGAAAAATTGTCTACATAACTTGCAAGGATCGACCGGCAATATTAATGTCTGTCTCTTCCTTTAATGATCCTCACAAGTTAAAAATAAAATATTGACATTTCCATATTCATTAACCTACCTGCATCGTTAGCTTATATATACGCTCAATTTTCCTGGTCACTGTCACCGGAGCATACATGTATGGTCACTTTATTTTCTCTTGTAATGCTGAAATTTGAAGTTCTTTGGTTTGTAGTCATTTTTTTAGGTAATTTAATTTTTGTATGTTTGGCGATAGAGGCCTTCTTTTCATATTCCCTTGTGATACAAATGGGTTAATTTACCTACTATTTGAAAATGTCTAAACTCACATTTACATCTTCGATCAGAAAATCGATTAACATCTCGCCACGAACGTTGAATTTTATTTTCGCAATATTTGCGAACACTGTCGGAACTAGAAGCGGCAAACGGAAATTTTTCTTGATTGTATTCGATCTGGAATTTCGAAAGGTTCGACGATGAACATCGCCGGAAGTAGAAACAGCCAGCCACGTTCAGACCCATGGGAAGGAACATCTTCGTCGCTGCAACGCGACTGGAATTTCCGAATCGCGCCGCCGCCGCGCTGCTGAAATCATTAACGAACTTCTATCCACGATCCCGCGATCCACGATTTAACGGGCGGCCGTAAAACGCGAACTTTACATGTAATTGACACTGAACGGTTTTATACAGCTAATTTCCCCTCGGAGTGTATCGGAACGATTCACTTAAGAGTGCGCCGCGCCACCGCACAATTCCGCGGGTTGCGAAGCTTGCGGACGCGAATTAATGGGCCGTTTCGAAGATTACGTTTATGCGAATCACGCGATCGGCAAAGGTAAACTTATCTGGTGGCGTAAAGGCCCCGGAGAAGGAAGGAGCGGGGCGGTGAGGAGGTGGGGGGGGCAAAGCAGAATTATTGCGCGATTACGGAGGGGGATGGTTCGCGATGTACCGTTAACGAGCGCAAATGCCGCGTATCGGCGCACTCGAGCATTTACGTCATAAGCGCGTCGATATCGTGTTCCTCGCGACGAGCCGAAGCGAGGCGAGGCGAGACGAGGCGAGGCGAAAAGGAAACGAAACGGTTTTCTGGAACAAGAACACTCCAGAGGCCCCGGGAAAATCCGAACGAAAAACCAATAAATCACGCTGTGTTTAACGAACCTTCATGTTTCTATGCGCACCTTTGGGAATACCGGCGCGCGGCGGAAGTGTTATTTTTACTGCGAGCCAGCCCGGCGTAATGTTCGAGAAGAACGGGAACGATGACGCTCGCCGGCCTCGTTACGCGATCTGACCGAGCCGGAGAATACCGGCGAACGAATTACCGGATACTGACGCGTCATTATCGCTACACTCGCTAGAAAATTACTCTTCGGTTAATAAAAACGCTGCGCAGCCGCACGGACTAAGTTCTTTCGAACTCGATCGCCGCTGTTCGGAAAAGATTTCGACATTTTTCACGAATTACTGCATAAAACCCTCTACTTCCTGTTACTGTGCCTAACAATTAACACTAGAACAACAAAGCAGTAAACGCAACTGGAACACATTGCCTTGTAATAGTAACAAAATTGCATTTGTTTAGATTTCGTACCAGTTTTGTTTAAATATCTACTTTGACGGAGAAGTTTAATAAAAAATTTTCTCATGGAAACATATTTATTATTTCTAGTGTCTACGTTGTTTTTTAACCCCGTTAATTGTCTCAGTAGTGGTCACAAAAGTCACCCAAAGTTGAAGAACCTTACACAATAGTACAGTAAAGTCTTGGTCTAAGCTGCACGGAGCTATACGATCTTAGTCAGTTCGCCTGACCCCTCCACTGGGGGCCATACCAAGAAACTCCTCTGGGTCAAAATGGACCCAGGCCCCATCGTTGTTAACTTAGTAGACAAATTAAAAGGAATTAAGATTGGATTCAAAATGTATTGGATTCGGCTTATTTAAATTATAAAAAGAAGAATGAGTCTTTCGCTGCAGTATTGCACTTCGTCATTTCCTTGTTTCCACGTGTCGAGTTTTTTCGAACGATTTTCCATGTTTGTACGAGAACCGTTCATCAACACCGGGGTAATTCTTCGCAATTATTTCTTGCAGCAATCGCAGGATTACAGGCGCACTCATTTAAATTTTAATGAACGATTCGATGGTCAAAGTATTTGCGCAAGATCATACGTATGTATGTATTTTCGTATCAAGTATCGCGAATCGGCTTTCGGGATTTTTGCAGTTCCATCCGCGGACCCGATATTAAAAGTTATTACACATCGGTCCGTTGACCCGGCCAGCAAGAAGCTCAATAAAATATACATTTTTCGCCGGAACAGAAGCGATATTGCGAGCATATTTAATACGACCGTATCCTTTCAGCGGGACGGTAGGTAATTTTAGAAAATTCAATTACAAGGAAAACGGTTTGCTCTTTGTAACGACGACGGCCACTGTCGCGGGGCTTAAACGTCACGGACCTGCCCGGGATTACTTTGACCGATCTAGGAGGGAGGGGGGGGGGCACGGAAAAAGCATGAACGAACTATTTGATGGGCCAAACGGAGCGATAGAGAATCGTCAATAAACTCATTAAAATGTTACGCGACGGTGTACCAAGGCACGGTGTACCTCTGGCCGCTCCGCGAAAAAAGGTAGCAGTCAAATATTACTTTCGTTCGATTAATTGTCATACTCGACGGTTTTAGAACGTTACACATGTGTACGAATGCGATAAACATTCCTGTTAAATATTATGCAATGATCTCTTATCGACACAGGCGGTAATGCCGTCTAATACTTTCGATTTAAAATAACTTATTGAAAAATTGTTACCCTGCATTCTTAGATAGAGTGGAGTCATGATGGAATTTTATGTAACAAAAATATCGGTTCTATTCGAAGAATTGGTTTCTACAGAAATATTTTTGGAAGTAGACCGCGAATCCTTATTTCTGAGATTTTCTATTATTTGTACATTAAACAATCTTTCAATAAGCAGAATAATTTGACTCAACATTTTCACCCAAAATTTTAACACAACCTTTTCATTATAAGTTCATAAGTAATTATATGTAAAATGTAGCAAACAGAATTAAATGAATTTGTTATAAAGTTCGAACTTTTACCGAGTGGAATCAATTTTTACGATATGAACAAAATTACCAAAAAATGTAATAAAGCACAGTGAAAACCTTTGGTAAATAATGTATCCGTAAAACGTAGTAGAGAGAATTAAATGAATTTGTTATCAAGTTTGACCTTTTACCGAGCGGAATCAAATTTTACGATAAGAATAAAATCACCAAAAAATGTAATAAAGCACGGTTAAAACTTCCGGTATTTAATATCGATCGCTGCTGAAGCTATGCTGAATCTTTCACTCTGCAAGATAAACTTGTCCCAAATTTTACCTCTGGTTTCAAGAAATCCTTTAACCGTCGAGATTAATTGTTTCCCCGTTAATAAAACGTTTCCGCCTGGAAATAGTGCAAAAGATACAATCAAAAATTGCGGAAAATCATATTCAACGAGCGGGTTAACGTTCGGTCTGTAAGAATCGTGGTGAAGAATATCTGAAAAGTGTGCAAGGGCTGTATCCCGATCCCGGAACGGCGAGACGCGGATCGTGAATAATTCCGTCTGCTAACCATTCATTTCGCGGCCGATATAAATTATTGCCGGGGGCGCATTAATTTCCTTTGCGAATAATTAACAACCTACCGGACAACGAAACCTTGTGCGAGCCTCCCACGCCCCGGCAATGGTCAGTCTTACCCCTCGAAAGCGGGCGTTCGAGGGCCCCTAACTTCCGCGGTCGACACCTGAAATATTAATCATGACTTACACGCGTTGCACTACGGGACTACAGGTATTCTCTATCTGCATTATTAAGTGACCCCGCGCACGAATTGAACTATACATAGGCCTGGCCCTCGCGCGCCGCGCAACGAATATGAATGGCCGACGTTGCTGCGCTCGTTATTATTCCGAAAAGAGGCCCACAGTGTCGTGATAATTTAGCTGATTGCGCGTGCAACTGAGAGAATTGATGCGATTTTGTCTACGGTGCTTCCTGTGATAATTAATTCACCAGGGAACGATGCTCTTGCGGCGGCCACGTCCCCTAAAGATATAGGAGCTGCTCAAAAATTCTTATCTAAGGAATTATTTCTTAGAGAGAAGGCAATTGTATATATATATATATATATATATATATATATATATATACATTTAACACTGTTTGCTAATAGTTGCACTTCACTCTTAAAGGCATGATAAATTTAAAAAAACATTGGATGAAATCGTCTGCCTTCTCAGAGTCCTGTCTTAAAAGAAAATTTTATTTGTCCATGTCGGATTCAATTGAAGTTTACTTTCAAAATTTTAATTATTTGAATACAGGAAAATGTATGAAACTCTTCCACAAGTTTCAATTTCTTGAACTTTAAATACTACCAAATAATGGCTACTGATAAGTCGTTCGCGTGCGACATTGTAAAAATTTATAATTTGTCTTCATTGAACATATCGGTTGGATAGGATAAATTCCAGGAATAGTGCTCGGACTTAGGGCAGGTGCTCACCTGTCAACGAGGAATATTCTGGGGCCTCCCTCAGTTATGCCAAGCAAGTCTCTTTGACCCACCACGGTAGATCCTACCTAGGTCCTTCAAGGGCGACTCAAGGATCCCCCAGAGGGAATACCTGACAGGTCCTTTAAGTATCTCCTGGAGAATCCTAGGAGATCCTCCAAAGGCCCTTTGAGGTTCCCCTGCCGAGGAAACCTGGGATGTTCTTGTTAAGGATCTCCTGGAGAACCCTAGATCCTTCAAGGTCCTCCTAGGGAAACGGGGGGTTGGGATATCTTGGGAAGAAAGGATACCGTCAGGTTCCTGAAAGCAGTCTTGGCAGGATCGCCCTTAATGCTTCCTCGGGGACCTCCTGGAAAAGTCTGGGGGAGACTATTTATTAACCTCGTCGACAATTTTGCCTTCCCTTTAGTGACCACTCCTGGGATGTAGCTTAGTACTTCTTGTGAAACATTGTCTCAAGAATTGTTTATTAAACTAGTTCACGATTTTGCCTTTCTGTAATACTGTACAATATTGACTGTATACCCGCGAGGTATACTCCGCGAGGGTAAACTGCTCCGGGTATGTCTCCTACACGATATATGTCCCTGCCAGTGTTGTTGGCGTATATCGAGAATTCACTGTATTGTTTGGCGTCAATCACTGACTTCCTTTGAGATCCCTCGATCCTTCGAGGACTCCGTTTAAGCAAAAAAAAAAAGCAAAAACGATGGAAAATCTCAGGGAATCAGATCTATAATACTAATGGTCGTTTGAACGTTCCGTTTATGGGGTTGAAAGTAGCGCTGATGCCGAAATAAAGCGCTAAAATCAATCGCGGCCGCGCGCGCGCTAGCATTCCGGCCAGTTCCCCGAAGTAGTTGCGTTATAATGAATTTACCGAGTTCGCTGTTTAACAATGCACATTTCGCCACCGCGGCTGTGTTCCGTTGCGAACGATAACCCGTTGAAATACGTTACGAGCCCGCCGTTTCCGGGCCCCCTCCGGTAATGCAGCAGGTTTAGATCTTCTAATCTATTTGATACATTACTCGCCGCATAGCTGAGATTGTTTCGTGCCCGGAAAGCGGCATTAAATCTCCTTTCCACTCGAGCCCTAAAATGTTATTACTATTTTAATTGCGCCACGCGTCGACGAACAAGAATTTATTTGTACCCCCCCCCACCCCTTCCACCGCCATTCGCTGATTATGAAGTTAACCATCCCACGGTTTCGCACTCAATGCGCTTACCGATTCGATCTGCTCCAAATCTCGCCGCGAACGCGCGATTAATACGGTCGTTGGCTCAATTAGCCGGCACAAAACATTTTCGCGTAATTGCGTGGGGGACGATCACCTCGCCGGTCGAGGGTGGCATACTTTCATACCGTGAGATAAGTAACAGTGATTCTCCTCGTGATTTGTAGACTGCGCATTGTAGCTGCATTTATGATAAAAATCAGCTCATCGAGAAAAATAATGAGTAAACCCGAGGAAGAGTGGTTTTTAACTTTTTCAGTGAACGGCACCCCCTTGAATCAAAAAATTAGTCCTCGCACCCCCTTGAAAGATGTGTCTCCATTTCATTAATTAGAAAATTTACATCTGTCGCAGGATAATTTACTTATTGAAATATAAATTTTCCACTGAAAATTTATAAACTTCTCTCGCACCCTCAGTTTCATAAGACTGAAAGTGAAATTCTAAAATGCGACGTTTTATCTAGCCCTGGCGATTCGCGGGAAACTAACACCCAGCTCGCTAGAACGTAATTCCGAAGGTGAATTCCAGCGAGAATGATATTTAAACAAAATTTAATCCGAGGCGTGCAACGTTCTCCCGTTCATTAAGAACGCCCATCAAGTTGCCCGGCTCGCAAGACAATCTCGCCGGCCAAGAAAAGAAATGGCCTGGGCTCGCTGATAGAAAATAAGTCCCCGTAAGTCTCGCGTTCCGTCGAGAGAGCTCTCCGCGACGCGATCCGTAAGAAACTAACCGTCCCGGGGCGAGGAGCGTTTCTGTAAAGTTTAATCGCATTTAAAGGGCTAAAAGGTTCTCGATCCCGGAGACGGTGTTCCCGCCGTGCTTAACGAGCCGTCCTTCGTTTCGAGAGTTGTCATGGCCGTGTACTCGAGCAAGACAATACAGGGGAACGGGGGCCGGGGGCAGTGGTTCTTTTTCGAGCAGTTTTCACGCTCTTCGGGGGGCTTAACCGACGAAAATTAAACGTCGGATCGGAGACGTTGCTGCTGTCGCTGACAACGTTGCGCGGGGGACCGAAGAAATGGAGGAATTACCATGCCGGACCCCCCGTGGAGGAGACCGTGCCATGGGCTTACGCCATGGAATTGCCATGGAGGAAACTGACTGCTATCGTTGCTTGTCGATGTGTCTCGCTCCACGTCCGGTTCAGAAATTCCCACGATCTATGAAAATGCTTTTTATCATTCGTTCATCCCCGTGTCTTTTATTGGGGGGGGGGGGGCAATTATTTTGAAATCTAAAACAAACTTTGTAGTCAATTCAAGTTATTATTTCTTATTTTATTATACAGGGTGTCCCGTAACTGGTGGTACAACCGAGCAGGGGCTGATTCTACATGAAAAACTGAGTCGAAAATATAGAATAAAATTTTTTGATACAAGGCTTTGTTTTCGAGATTGTTTTCGCTTGTACCACCAGTTACCAAACACCCTGTATAATCTCCATCATTATCAAGGACAATTTGCCATCATTCCTGCAAATTTTCAATCCCCTATATTGTCCCATAGTATCCCATATTTATCTTTCCCGTTCGCGTTTAGTATCGATAGCCGGTATCGAGAAGACACGAGGCAGCGTTCTGGGCCCGGTGGGCTGCGTTTGGCATCCAATCTGCTCGTTTCCTTGCTCGTCGCTCGATTTCCTATTAAGGTTTCGACGTCCATTACGAGTCGCTCGGCTCCGAGATATTAACATTTTAAATTAGTTTTACGTCGTCGCCGCGCACCGTGGCGATAATCAACAATTGCGCGATCGCCTTCGAAAGCGGCACCGTCGAGCGTCGCGACGCAGCCTCGTCGTTCGGTAGCGTGAAATATTTCAGCTTTTCGCCGGCGGCAGCGTCTCGCGTACTCGCGACGAGCGGCCGGAAAATATTTTAATGCATTCCGCGGACGACAGAAGGAGAGGTTGGGGGACGAGGGGGAAACGAAGGGAAAAGGGTGAAATAAAAGGAGAAGCGGCCGCGACCAGGAGGGACGTGGGAAATTGAAATTTCAGAGCTCTGTATTTTCCCTCGGAATTACGGCGCGCCGGCTAAGACCGGCTACGACCCGCGTTTATTTCCAGCCGTAATGAGTGGTTGTTAGCGTCTGTTGTGGTGTATATTTCATGAAACCAAACCGGAACTTTTTTCCACCGTGTCATCATCATCCGGCGCTTCTGCATTAGTCATCGGGCCTCGTCTATTATTCGTGCGGCGACGATAGCCGCCGCGTGCCGTCGCGTCGCTCCGAGCGAAGAAACTTTCTTTCGTTGGCGCACGCGAGTTTCCCCGCGTTTCTTATTTCGTATTCTGCGGTTGCCGGCGGGATACACGTCGATACGTCGATACCTGGAAACCGTTCCTGCAGCTAGAAAATTAAATGCGGGCAAAATGTAATCGGGAATCGTCCCCGGGCAAAGAGCAGTTTCCTGGAATGAAAGGATTCTGCTACGTCCGGTAACAAGGACCTCGGAACTTTTCCCTGAGACGAGTCACTCTGTTTACGGGGAAGATTTGTAATGGGGAGTGTCATTGTAGTCGTGGAATTTAGGGGAATACAGGATTTTATTCCAAGGATACTCCATGTAAGGGTAAAACGCGTTGTAGAAGTGAGAATTTAGTTTAGTTACTATCCTACTATAGTAGGATTTACTGAAAATTCTTTGGCAAGTTCTAAGATGGGCGACGATTTACGGTTCAGCAAGTAGAATAGGACGAGGTATGATCAGACTAGTGAAATAGTCATGATCTACGATCGAACAAACATAAAGGGGTCGAATTACGGTCAGGTAAGTAGGGTGGTCGGTCCATGGTTCGGAAAACAAATCTTTTTAGACATTTATGATTTTTTTACGGGAAAAGGGCTACTGTATATTCGCCAGTTTTCCAGGGTTCATTTGCGAACATGCTTGGATGATCACGACACGAAGAAATAGAGTAAGATGGTTTTTAAAAATCGTAAATAGGAGAGATTGCTCGAGTTCGTTCGGAAGCTGGATGTAGAAAAAGCCAGGGGATGGACCAGGGCGGATCGCGTGGCCTCATTAGAGAATATAGTAGGCTCCCAAATGGAGCATCGACTTATTATGACTCGCCGGCGGGACGTGGCTCGTTTTCCCCAAAGGTGCTCGCCGGCTTTAGGCCTTTTATCAAAGAGCTTGCGGTTTAAGAAGCGGAAGGAAGAGGAACGGGGTTTAGTGGGAGGCGAAACGAGGAGTGGCCCTTTCAACGGTCGACACTTTGCACCTGTTGAAGATACGGCTTCTTCTCCGCTATTTCTTTTCGTCTTCTTCCTGCCACCCCCCGCCCCCTTCTCTCTCACTCTCTCTGGTCCCGTCCTCTTTCCTCGTTACTCCTCTTTTTTTGAAGTCTTACTCCCATGCTGAAAGTGATCTCGGGGCCACGGGCCGGGGTTACCAACGAAAACGTCACCGAACTTTCCTTCTACCGCCCCACGCCACGACTCGATTCCATTCCATTTGACGTCTCGGAAATTGCTTTTCGATAGCAGCCTCTGTAGACGGCCCCCGTTGTTCCCTATGCATATGACAGTTAGCAAAAGGACACATTGTGCGTGGGAGCCCTTACGACTATTTTCTACCGGGGTTCTTTGCCGTGACGCGATCGCGGATTCGTGTTGTCCCATTTTACGTACGATTGCCGTCCGACTACAAGCTAAACTTAACTCGAACACCATGATTGTACAGTGACGTGTGTAAAAAGTCGTCATCTTGAGTAAAAGGAGTTCAAACGTTCTGGATTGTTACGAGATTATAATAACGTCACATGAAAATGTGAAAATGAGTACCAATCAGACACTAGAGTATAAAATTTTCTTCATTTTTACTATTTTTCATAGTAAACGTACTACTAACATATTCTTGACATATTTTTCTGATTAAAACGATATTAAACAAGACATAATTCGGATCACATTTACCTCCTTAATCCACGATATACTAGAACCTCGATTATCCGAACTACTTGTTGATATTTGAGTGTTTCCAAATTTTAAAATGAATTTTTACAATAATATATTAATCGTACCTAATTTTATTAGGGTCTGTAAGATGCCAAAAAGTTGGAGGACTGCTCAATACCATACATATAATTTTTTTTTCAATTTTTATTTCATTAAATAACACATTGATTTGATGGAATTTTTGAGGTTTCTAGCTTGGCAGTCAGTGTTAAATCAAATTTCTCTCTTATTGAGATCACTGGATTGAACTGCTTGCACGCGGAACACATTTATTCGAATAAGGGAGAGTTTAGTTAACATCGGTTCGGATGATCGAGGTTCCACTGAATGGTGAATTAAACGAGCACGTGTGAACCAAACGACGTCGTGTTTGGGTTCGTTTTAATCAGAATAATATCGCAGATACGTTCGCAAAGGTTTCACAAAGTGATTCTTCGCGAGTGCAGTGTCCATCTTTGTCACAAGTATTGAGGCATTACCGTAGTTCGAATTCGGTTTCTGTTCGACGGAGCGCGAAAAGTCTGGTTTCCATGGACAGGGAGGCCTGGCGATTTCGCTCTCGAAAGTTTCATTGCTTGTCTCGAGTGTCCCGGTGTTTTCGTCGATCGAATCAAAGCGACAAATAAAGGGGAGATCGGGTTTTCGCGAGTTTAGGCGAGTCGACGGCGGGCCGTATCGGTGGGCTCCGGACGCGAATCGATTTTTGCACGAGCGATGCTCTGTTTGCACTCCTCGCTGTATACTTTTCCGTATTTATTCGCGTCCCGACGGTGCGTTGTTTCCCTCCGATGGACCGAGGTCGTAAAATGGATTGTTTAGTAACCGTTCGCGGAAAAATGAACGTAATTCCTTTCGCGCGATGATTGCGTCGCTTCCCGCTCGCCTGTACACTTGCATTTTTTGTTCGCAAGTATTCTTTTTCTTTTTTTTTTTTGTTGGTTTGTTCAGCGTGCAAGGTTTACGCGTTTTACACGAACCGGAGTTTTCATTCGATTTGATTCCTTCTCGTTCGTTTCTCCTTTTTGTTGCGGGCCGCGAGCGCAAACAATTTACGAGGCATCGGGGATAAATCTTACCGCTCTATCCTCCTGTATATTAAATTTCGAAACGCGGCTCCCACCCCGGCGCGCCCCTTTTCCGTGGACATGTCCTGTTCTCGATCGCTCCCCTATCTCGCCCGGCGAAAGCGTCATATTGATTTAGGCACTGTCGAGAGGGAAAAGCTAGTCTCGAACGCGTCGATGCTATTCAAATTTCACCGATCCATATTTGTCATTGGCGCGGGCCCCGGGAATATTCAATGACCGGTTTACAACCCCCGGCGAATAAATAAATTTCTTTCTCTCGTTAGAGGAACCACAATCTTTCTCCTTTTTGCCACTGTTTTCTCGAATTTCGATAAATACTTCATTCAAATTTCGAGGACGCATTGCATCCAATATTCTACATACGAATAATAATATATAATACTAATGTACTACAAACTACGTTATAAAATACTAATGTAAAGTGTACTTACTTCTGAATCTTCTGTACCTCCGTCGGATCCACAGCACACAATTGTTGACTCACGAGGATAGGTCCGGACAACAATTGAACAACAATCACTAAACAACACACACAACACACTTAACGAAATCGTGACACAAGACGAGAAGATGTTACTCCGCCCACGGACGAGTGATACGAAAACAGGGAATTCCGGGAAATAGGGTCGGCGCCACGACATAATTTTTTTTTGTTGGTTTTGTATCTAGTGTTTATAGACTCTCAGCGTCTAACCTTCCTAGGATAACCTGACCGTACCACCTCCGTGGAGGGGATCATTGTTAAAATCGCAGTATTATTTTGTTCGTGGTCGGAGTGACATCTTCTCGTTCGTTGTCACGATTTTATAAAATGTGTTGTGTGTGTGTTTTAGTGATTGTTGTTCAATTATTCGAATCTATTCAATAATTGTGTGCTGTGAATCCGACGGAGGTACAGACGAGTCAGAAGTAAGTACACTTTACATTAGTATTTTATACAGGTTATTTAACGATCATTAATAATTTGGTATACAGGGTGGGGCAGTAACTATTAGCACCCCAGATATCTTTGAAACTATAAGTATCACAGAAATATTTGCTGAAATAGATTGCACAGTACGAAGGGGGCCATCCGGTGGTAATAATAGTTGTTTTGCAGGTGGAGGTATTTCGGACATTTGAAGGTCATCTTCATTTTTTTAAATGGAATCATATATTTTTTATTACATCAACTGATGCTCCTTCATATTCTTCACAAAAAAGTATTAATCTATTTGTGTAAAAATATCATTAGTTTTGGAAATATTTTAATTCCAATTTGTTAGGAAATCTCGACTTTCTGATCAATATTATGAATTCAATGTGATAATGTAGTAGGAGAGCAAGTATTATCAATATAATTATTTACATTTTCTGTATTGATAATTCTTGCTCTCCTACTTATTGTGAAATTTAGTCTCTTTTACATCTCTGATACGGTGAATACGGCGATACGGTGAATCACTTCATAATGAAGTATTCTAAAGAAGAAAAGGTAGACATGTTATCAATTTATTTTGAAGCTGGGAAAAGTGCTACACATGCAGAATGATTATACGCCAATAGATTTCCTCAACGAAATCATCCATCACGCCGTACCTATGATTATGTTTTTAAAAAATTTCACCAGTCGAGGCAATTATTACGCAAAAAGGCAATTCGTAATAAAACAATAACAAATGGAGCAAACGAAATTGTAGTGTTAGCCGCAATTACGTTAAATCCATCCGTTAGCTCTCGCGAAATCGAAAGACAAGCTAGAATTAGCCGTAAAAGCATTTTACGCATACTCAAAAGGCACAAATATCTTCTATTTTTTAGCTAAATATCTCCTAAACTAATGATTTTTTTACACAAATAGATTAATACTTTTTTGTGAAGAATATGAAGGAGCATCAGTTGATGTAATAAAAAATATATGATTCCATTTAAAAAAATGAAGATGACCTTCAAAAAAACTATTATTACCACCGGATGGCCCCCCTCGTACTGTGCAATCTATTTCAGCAAATATTTCTGTGAAACTTATAGTTTCAAAGATATCTGAGGTGCTAATAGTTACTGCCCCACCCTGTATAGTATAATTTAATGTGGTTCAAATAAGATACTACTTTGAATCAAATATTTTTATTTCGTTAACCAGATAGATAAAATGAAATATTTTTATCAAATATTTCCTTACAGTGAAAATAAGTTGAGCAAGTAGTTAATATTATAAATTATAATTTTTAACATGAGTAGCTATAATAGTTAGCACAATATTATTTGTAATTTAATTACGAATATGTAACATGTTGATAGACAGACTACAATATCGTAATAACATTACAGGCAACAAAATATCATAAAAATATAAGTTACTGTCAACTCTTTGAAATACTATTTTATACAGTCCTACACACACCTACTCCGATCACTTTTTGAGATGTTGAAACTTTTTTGCGAATATATCGGAAACTGAAGCTGAGCGGCGGTAACATGTACAGGAAAAAGTTGTTCAGAATGATGATCTTGACAACATATTTCAAGGTCATCAAAATCGGTGAGGAAGCCCATAATGTAAATAATTACCCTTCATTTTTTATGTTTTTTTATAAAATGGTCAACTACTGGTACGTGGTCAACTACTGGTGCCTTTACCTTATTGTACCTCTGTTAGGAGAGCCAACAGAACACTAAAATAAAATATTCCAATTTTTCAAAAATTGATACAGCTGATTCTCACGGATCGGCAGCTTGCAACAGTTAAAATTCCTTGTAGAGCGTTATTTATCAATTCTCCTGGTATTTCACCCCGAAAACTATTGTTTCGCCGGGAGATTACATGAATAATCGCGGCAAAGATGAGCAAGATTCGGGGAGGCTGAGCGATTCGCTGCAGCAGCCTCGATCTATTTTCCGATCGTCATATTTCATCGCGACCCTCGCGCCGTTCGTTAGCCGGAACGCATAAAATTACCGTCGCTCCAAATTAATCGTCGAGTCGCGCGATCGAAGGGGCTCTCTTCTCAGACGTAACACTATTCACAAGTAATTGAGTGGGAAGGGGAAGAGTTCGTAATACGCAGCAGATTTCGCAGATCGCGATTAGATTGCACCCCATCTCCTTTGACTGACGTGCCCTTCGCGTGGACGTCAGGGATCTCGGGATTGGAGCCGGATTGGAAAACTATCTAACAAAAATATCTCGCTAATCTCCAACCAAAAGATTACATTAGTGTCCAACACAACCGGGCCCGACTTTTCGAAATTTGTTCCCGTTCTCATTTATTGGGGTGCATAATGTACGCGTTTCACTTATTGCTCACGCGAGGAAAACATGGTAAAATTTCAAAAATACAAATTTGGTAGATGGATTAACGTCTTTTAATTTTTCCGGCTGTTTTAACCCCTTGCCCTACAATATCAAGTCAGACTCGTGACGAAGATTCTGAACAGGGTCTAATAAATATGTTTCTTATTAATTTCCCTTAAACCGAAATAAAATTCTATTTTGGCGTAGTTAATGTGCAAGTATTGGAGACCATATAGGCATACAATAGATATAAATTTTCTCCCTTTTTTAGGGAATTACAAATTACAAAAGACTTCTAATCACTGAAACCGTGAAATAAATCGTAGTGCAATGGGTTAAGTCTCACCATTTTTCCCGTAAGCGCGTGAAGTCCGTAGTCCGATCATCGGTGGGAAATGTTAGTTCGACGGTCGCCAAAATTCGGCAAAAATCGCGACGGCAGGGAGTTCGCTGGCGGCGCGTTCTACGAGCGTAGAATTAGCAGGGGTTCGCGAAAGCCCCGGGCGGCGAACTTTTCCGCAAGCTTGGTCGTGGTCCGAAGGTGCATTCGGTGGCCGAGCGAGCGCACAGCACCGCTGCCATGGCAACGATCCCCTACAAACAAAATCCACCCCCGACATTAGCGGGGGTTGCGACGGTACTCTTCGCGTCACCCGCTGCGAGAAGAATCCTCGTCCTCGTCCTCGTTCTCGTTCGCGCCGAAGAAACCCCACGGTCAAACGCACCGAATCCCGGGCCGTAAACGCTCCCCAGGATCAATCCTTTCGGTTGTTCTCGGCGCTTCAATTATGTCATTATGACGTGAGAGGACCCCGGAACGTGGCCGACTGCGATTTGTCGAGGATTTCGAGGGCTGCCTGCGGTTGCCACGGGAATTAGGCTTAAGCCCCGAACAACCGGCTTCTACTTGATCACTCGAACTTATAGTAAAAGTAAGGGCCTTCCATAAGTATTTATATACCCGTTTCTACCGGATATTTTGCAACAAAATAATCAGTACACATTCCTCTAGCATATAGTAAACTACCGTAAAAGTTTCAAAAAGAACCGCCTTGGATTTTATTTTTGAAAAAAATTGCAAAGTTCGCCTTGTTTATTGAGCACTCGAAAGCGAGTTCCTTCTTCGAGGCTGGTGCTCGAGAGCATAGGAAGGGAAAACGAGGAACATAAGCCCCAGGCAAATAAAAAGGACGTAAAATCGGTCGTTTTTAATTCTTCGAGCCGTGGAGCAATTTCAGGTACACCGGCACCGGAATGAAATGAAGCGGAGCGGCTATAAATAATTCAAGGATAAACTGGAACGGGTTATCAATTCCCGTGATTTCGAATGGGTATCAGATTTGAAACACGCTGCAACGACTGCAATAAAAATATGACTGTAATCTATAATGTCACTGGGCATCGGGAATCGTGTGCGGGTAGATTATGGATCTGGGAACCCTGGGAATATTAATTTGGGGAGGCAACGACGTAGCTCCGGCTCGTGTTTGACTTGAATTTGGTGAACGTTTAACGAGCTGGCAAGCTGATTTAAAATGAGGATTGCCCCGGCTGATGCGAGATTTATTTTATCGACGAGAGATATACTGCGGCGACGATGGGAGCTGCATCGCTTTAAATATCATCGATGCTTTTTATTTCGGTCTCGCGCGAATTACGCTGGAATCTGTTCGGGTTGCGATACTGGTGCTTCCAGTTATTTGGAAACATTTAGAACTGGTTTCGTCGATCGAAAATATATTACAATAATTCCCGAGTACGATATATTTCGATAATTTAATTTATTGCGTTGTTTCGCATAAAAGATGTAATATTACATCCATCGATCTGGGATTAGTGTGGGGCACAAAGGGTTAATTGCATATAGTCATTTTAACCCCAGGGTCTCAGAAATTTCCTCTAATCTGATACAATTTTGACATTACACGAATTTCTCACATTTTTCAGATGCTCAACGAAATAGATTGTACGAAGACTATTCCTTTTACAGTGATTCAAAATTGTACATTTTTATTCAAACAGCACCAACCCAATAGATTTCCATCGGAAATTTTCGAATGAATCTTCTCATTGAAGGACATACTGAAATAAAATTGTATAAAGTGTAAATAGATGCAGTCTCGCCATTATTACAAAGCAATATGCATCTGTCGAATTTATTACTCGCTAGGTCCGGTTATAAACCAGCTTTAAAACGCTGCTCGGAAAAAATTGCACAGAAGATGCGAAGACAATAGTCTTCGCTGACTTTCGCTTTCCACTTCGAACGAGCAAATTATATTTCATTCGTAACGTGACGCTTCAAAGAAATCCATCTTACAACCCGACGCAATGAAATCACTCGGTTCGCGCTCCCCAAGAAAAGAAAATGAATTTCCACCCTGAGGACCATCCGGATCCAAACATCGCTGTAACCAGTCACCGTGACCACCCCACCGCCTAAAACCCCGTCGAGCAATTAACCCGGCGGCTTAGGGTATCGCCTGATCGCCTCGCGGCGTTGCCATCGAAGACGCGTTCGAAGGCAAATGGTGCCGGTCGTATTTCGCGGGGCGTTCCGTCGACGGGACGCGCGGACGGGCGCGGTGCTCGACGGACAAAAAACAAAACAAGAAAAAAGGGAAAAAATGGAGAAAAAATGTTTCCCGTCCGAAATATGACGATGAATCGAAGTCCGATAGGTGGCAGCGTCGGCCGTTATTTGTTTCGGGCGGCGCGTGTACGTAAATACACGGCGCGGCGCAATTGACGGATTTCGACGTGCGTTCGCAAGATTGTCCGAAACAAATAAAAGGGAAACAGCATGGGGCGGGCGCGGGGTGCGAACGGGGTTGGCGTTGCAGGACATTGTTCTGAGATAGTCGGTCCCGCCCGGGCCTGTATGAAGGTAAACAACGAACCAATATTTCCAATCAACAGCGATGCGCACAATAAACCCTTCGGTGTGCAGCGTGCAGAGCGTGCACCCTGCACCGGACCCGGGATCGAGCGATTCTATAGCCGGTCACGCAGTGAATACCGGCCAGAACACTATTATATTCTTTTTTTTTTCTATCTCTCTTCTCTCTCTCTCTCTCTCTCTCTCATCTATCTCTCTCTCTCTCTTTTTCCCTCTCGCCGGTGCCCGTGGCCTCGACCGAGCTCGATTTACTTTTCAGCCCCGGAAGTGTGACCGACGTGAAAGCCTGCCGGACTATCGATTTTATTACCTGACGCGCGCTCGAGCCACCCCCCGCGCGCTTTGCGCTTCGCCATTACACGACCCCCGGCTACAATACGCGACACGTGACACCGTGGAATAAAGAATAACCGTGCACGGAAAGCCGAGGGAAAGAGGAACACCGGAACACGGTGTCAAATGGTGCCCGTCATTTGTTCCGGCTACAAACGAGCGCTTGTTAGCGACTGACCGATGAAGAACACCGGCCAACGCCGCTGACCAGCACCGCCGGCGATTTCACCGACGACATTTACTGCGACGCTGCATGATCTTACTTTTCTGATTAACTCTCTGCATTACGAATTATTACGTTCGTTACAGTGGTGGTTACAGTGGCTATTTATACTTCTTAGAATATTTTGAACACAGGCTGCTCTACCGAAACCTGTAAAAGAATACGCGTTTCCTCTTCAACGAAAGGAACAGAACTAGAGGCATAACAAATTCTTTGCAAATAATTCATTACTTATGTGTACCCCTAATACGAAAGATTCCAAGGTAGCCTGATTCCATAACGTCTCAAGTGGCCGTCGATCTGTATCCCCGCCGGATTCCCGTCTAAAAACACGGTCGCGACAACGGGAACACGCTTTTCCCCGTGACATCAAAGATCGGGGGAAACGGTGTCTGCGGGGGTGGCGCACACAGGACACTGGCTCTCCTTGGAGGAAGGCAGCCAGCAGCGTTGTGCGTCGGACCCGGCCACGATATAAAGAGAGATACGGACAAGATGGGCAGCCTGATAGCCGAGACGTCTGAGAGACCGAGTGGCCGTGGGACGGGGCAGTGGCGCTGATATTGCTCGCATTAAACTTTCATATTCAATCTTGCCACCCACCGTTGGGCTCTTTCCCTCGTCCCTGCCTTAACCGGAAGGTCGTGCCGCCGAGAGCAAGCTCGGCCCCCGGCTTCAACCCCACATGTAATTGTGTTATGCCCCCTTCTAACCTCTCCTCCCCCCCTCCCCCTCCGCCATCCTCGGAGAACTTGCCTTCGCATGCCATACGACCACTACTACCCTCTTCCTCTCTCCTCTTTCCTCTTCATCCTTCTGCTACTCTCGCGCCCTCCATCCTTCGCCGCTTCCGACGATTCCTCCTCGGCCACCCTCTCTACATTTCTGACGCTTCGTTCCCGCAATTTCAGCCCGCGTTTCTATAGATTGGATTTTCTAATTCGCGATGCCGTGGGGGCTCGCGACCTGGTCCTCCGGGTCACGGGATTTTTCCGAGGGTCGCAGACCCTGGTGCGGAGGTTTGTCACGTGTTTTGGGACGTTTGGCGTGTTGCCAGTGGATGGTGGCATTTTTTCGGTTCGTTTTTTTTTTTTTGTTTATTAGTAATCTCTGAGTGAGTCGGAATCCGATAGAATTTTATGAAATAATTATTACGTTGTTTCTTGAAATTGATTGCATTTATCAGAACCTCACGCCAGGACTTTAACCTTCGCGTAACTCGTAGCTGCAATTGGGAAATTGAGTGGACCTGGCCATTGCCATTGGTCCAGTTTGTCAAAAATTTCTCCAAGGATTAATTATTGCAGTCCGACAACGTCTTCCAACAGATTAGATCGAAGTCCAGTTTGTCTATCCGGAACTTCCGATTCTTTTCTCGAAAACAGACGGTTCCGGGAGTGAATTGTGCTTCGAAGTTTACCGATATTTGTCTGACAAAGGCTGGCTATTTTTTGGATATTTTCGGCCAGCCGAAAGTTCGGCCGATAGTCGATAATTCACGGGAGTAAAGCAACCAATTAGATGAACAGAGAGAAACGGAATGGGACGCTGATTACCGTTTATACCGGGAAAGATAATTATCAATTAAAAACTAACTTTCGCGAGATATTTTGCTTGCGGATGGAATTCACGGTCTTGTTAAGGCGTTTAGTGACTCTGCCTTCGGCTATTTGTAAAACTTTCCTCATTAATTACCGACAAGATTCAATCCCCTCGTCTCTTCCATACTATCCACTCCCTCTCCCCTTCGGGCCGCCACACCCCCATCTTTTCCCACCGTCGTTTCACCCCTTTGTCCTTCGCCGCGGGATGGAAGTTTAATAGTAAATTAGATCGCGCGTTCGTCCAACGGGCAATTATCTGCCAATTAACGAGGCCGATGTCGCGTCACCTTTTTCGCCAAGGTATCCGAAAAACCGTGAACACGTATTGTATTCAGGGAAAAATTGTTTACCGGAAGCTGCAACGACCGCCTGCTGGACAATGGCGTCTCTCCCGTGGAACTTGCAAAGTAATGTTCTTGCAGAAAATTGATGCCATTCGAGGACGAAAGGATGAAGGTGTAACTTTATGGATGGCTTCGGAGCTTAGAGCGGCGAAGCTTCGTGTCGCGGAAGAATCTTCCTGAGTTTAACGCGGGATTGAGATTAATAGGGCCAGAAAGTGACAATCCGCGAACTTGATTTATAGCGCGGTTGTAGAGTCGTGATACAGTTGTAGCGCACTCGCTGGAACGATCATTGTGCTCGGCGTTTCCGGAGAAGTATTTCAATGGAAGAACAATATTTAGATTGGTTATCGCAACTTCTGCTAATGCGTCGGAGTACTTGGCAGAAATGCGTCGGGTTCGTTGAGGTACGGATTTAATTTGCTACGATTTTTCAGTTCTTCTACTTCGATTATGTTGTATTCATTTGCTCAATTATCAATACAAGTAAACAGTAATACACTCAACTGTTCATTTACAATCGTATCCATTTGTTATCTATTCATTTACTCAACTATTAAACGACTCACATATTGATCCATTCGGGTACTAATTTATGCAACTATTAACCCACTCGACTATTAGTCTACTAATTCACGAAATTATGAATCCACTCAACTATTAGTCTACTCAAGTGTTCATTCGCTCAAGTACTAATTTACGAAATTACGAAACTCTAAACTATTAGTCTACTCAAGTACTAATTTACGAAATTATGAATCCACTAAACTGTTAGTCTCAAACTATTAGGGAAACGATGAAACTCAACATAGCCATTAGTGCACCCATTAAATTATCGCCTTCTAAATACGAACGGCCTAGAAACCGAACTTACCGATTGCCAAATCGTTCATGGTCGACGCGTCAAGCATCCGCCGTCCGGTTTTCGATTTATCAGTGTATATTGCATCGCTGCGATTTTCCGAAATTGTTATTCGATCAATAGCGACGGACAGAGGAGAACGGCCAACGCGACGGTGTCACCGGCGCACACCGTCAGATCCTATTTACGCGAGCTTGTCCTGTTTGCAACCGGTTGCCGATTGGCCCCGACGATCGGCCCGTTCACAGTACACGTGTCACCGAGGGAACAGTCCGTCACGTCGGAATATTCTTGCCCGACGATGCCTGACGTTCCGTGACGCGAGAATGACAGGACACCCACGAACACCTCCGCGTGCCCGGCAATTGGGTCACACGGTTCAACAGGCGCAATCGCTGTTTCATTTCGAGCGGATCGTCCTGCACGGATCCACCAGGTTGCGGACACCGGCTCGGAAACTTTCATGGGGGAAAAAAAAAAAGAAAGTACAGATAAGAATTCACCGTTCGCCGACGTTTAACTCCTCTCGACGCATACCGTCGCAAATTTCGGTTTTATCCGGACACGAGTCTTCAGCAACGCGTTACGCGATTACCTATAACCAGGGGTGTGCGAGAACCCGAAATATCGGGTCGGGTTGGGAACACTTCATCGTATTCTACTTATCAGAAGGATTAAAACTGCAAAGGTTACCATCGGTTCTCATACCCACGTAATCGATGCTAACCTCCCCAACTGAAAGATTCAACAAATTTCCGACTGTCCCATAAACATGCGTGGCAAAACTGTTATTTTTCCGTGATTGAAAAAGTCTCATCGCGAAGTGCTCGTTCGCTCGGCCATCACGCGTACCCTAAACGTGATTCCAGGGGAGGGGGTGGGGGGGTAGAGGTTTCGCTCGGTCTGTTGTCGTAGGTTTGAAGGGGATGCGAGGGGGGTTGCGGCAGACAACTTAAGCAAATGCGGGTCAGGGCAACGACGCGCGTCAAAGTGCTCCCAGGTCCAGGGAGGAAAGAATCCAGGACCAAGAGATAGTTCCGGGGGGTAGGGGGAGGGTGATGGTGGTGAGAAGGCATCCTCGAACACGGTCGGCTGATGCAGCGCTTGGAGAGCAGTAAAACGAAATGATGGCTGTATCGCCTCGAACACGCCGCCGCCACTCTCGAGATGACTCCGGAAGATTCGCTATAGCGCTCGCATGTCGTCCGGCTGTGCGCGATTGTGCGCGCGTCAGCCTGCATCGCGGTATTCGACTGTACACGTACGCATCCCGGTCCCGTCGACCAACTATACCCGAATCACCTCGCGGGTCGCTGTTCCGAAACGCGATGAAACCTGAAATCACCGGGCAAATCCCCTCCCCGCTCGCCTAACCCCCACCCCTCTTCGTTTCGCGTGTTTATGCCCCCGTCATGGTCTTGGACAATCATATTTGCGTCGCGCGTCGAGACCCGATGAATGGGAGTCAATTCGATCGTAATACGGATGCGCCCGACCCGACAATGCGTTGACACATGTTCCGCCGTGAATTATTGGACTATCGGTGATTAGAAATTTAATCGAACTTAATTCACTGCTATAGATTTCCGCGCGGCTCTTTCGTTTCTCGGATTTCGCGGAGGGTTTGTTATTAATTCCAACGCCACTCTCTCAATGTAGTTAATTGGAGCACTGTGATTAACTCGGGGTTGTTGGCTTTGAATACCGAGCATCGTTAATGCCGTCGGGATTGAATTCGAGCAAATCTTGATTTGATATTAAGGGAGGGGGGAACGTTTTCCCTGAAACTTGATTTCGATGCATGAAAATTAACCCTTTACCGTATGTTCTTTACCGTGGCAGCGATTCAATCATATTTGTCTTCGATAACTCCCCGGAAGAAAAAAAGATCCGACGGCGGGATCCGGGTCTACCTCGACCCAGAACGTTATCCCTTTGCACTCGAAGCTATTTTAACTCCAAAACGAAACATTTCTTTTAGAATATTTTCCATCCATAGATTTTTTTCATGTACATACGAAAATGGTGCAATGTACTCGTGCAATACTGAAGTTTTTTTTGTAATTTATTGAATACAAACAGATTTAATAATGTGAAAAATATTTTGAATACAGCTAAGGGTTAAAATCGTCATTTACAGCTGTTTATCTTAGAAACATCAGAGAGTCCAACGTATCCACAATGTGTTGTGAACAAATTATTTAAAACAAATTCAGAATTTTTGCAGAGACTGAGACTATGGAAATATTTGTGTTCGCAGGTGTCGGGGACCGTTCGTACCGCACAGGTTCGGACACAGAGGGTGCGGCAACCACGGACAACCCGACAACGCCGTTCCCAACGCCGCCGCCAACCTTGACGCCGAATCATCGGCAGGCGTCACCGTTCCCTATGGAAAGCACCAATTCTCGCCGGCATCATTACAACGGGAGCATATCATCGGAGAGATCCCGCAACGGCAACGGTACAGAGTTAATTAGTGCCACGAGCGGATTCTGCTCGCCCACACCCGCACCCGCACCAGACTAGATGATACTGGTGAACGCCGCAAGACGAATCCCTCGTTGTTACGTCGCGTTACGTTACCGCGAGTACCTACCGTCCGGGGGTTGATTAATCCAAGCGAAACGATCGCCTCCGGTTCGGAATAACATTTGTGCACCCGTGTCTCCAGCTCCTGTAAATATTAACCGTATCCTCGCATCGGCGACGGCCGATATTATGCGCTGGAAACCCCGTAGAGATCGTGTTGATTGCGGAAAACGGATTTTTAATGATAGAGGAAGAGAAGTCATTATCCGTGAAAATCCTAAATTTTTAAGCTACATTGTACAGACTTAATTTAATTTACTGACTAATATTTGTGGAAATGAAGTCGCCTTGGTTAGTAATTTAACAATTTCATCGGTAGAAATACCCGACGTATGAAACGAGATTGATAATGTTTTTAATTTATTTTGTGTTAATGGTACCTTTCAGTCGGAGGAAAAAATGTTTCGCTTAATTCGATTTTTATGTGATAATATATGCAGCTGAGATTTCGCATAAAAGTCCCCGGTATTCGTCAGACTATTTTCAGGATTAAGAGGATACTTCAGGCTACCAGTTCGGAAAAGTCGATTTCTTTTACAGTTTCGTGTAGAATGAGGTTACGAGAATGAGTTTCCGAATCGATATCCCGAAATCCCCAAAATTGACGAAGTTAACGCGATTTGAATCCTGTGAGCCTTGAAACCACGTTTTCCCGGAACTGTGTTCATCGAATTAACTTCCATGATATCTCTGGAGATCTGGATCTACTAGATTGACTATCTATTGACATCAAATTTTGTGTATACCCTAGGTAGACCTGTAGCTATCGTTAGTGTCATAGTTAAATTGATATGACCTTTTGTTCCAATTTTACAACTCGGAAAATACTAGAAACGAGCAGAACGTGGAATGACGACTCTTCCAAACGAAACCATTTTGCTGTCTCTAATTTCTCCTTTGCCTCTAAATTTTTGGAATACGTTGAATCACATATAAAAGTAATATTAAAGTTTAAGAGTAACAGTTTCGGTGGTTCTAAAGTAAAACAAAGAAAAACCCAAGTGTAAAATATTGTATTTTCAACTGGAATGCCTCCGATTATTGCAATTAAACATTGAACATCACCAATAACGTTTCCCTTGAGTTAACTTACTGTACGAGTCGATTGTACGCGCTAGATCTATCGGTAACGAGGTAGAAATTAGCCGGAGTTGATTCCTCGTACCGAAACACATCGAAATCGCGGAACAAATTTCGTTTTCACGAATCGTTGTTTTCGAGAAAATCGAGTTTCGACCCCGCACACACGCCGCTGAATGGAACTATAAACTAACTTACCATGCCTGCTAATTGCCAGCTGAAACGGTGCGCACATCCAAAAATCGTCGCTATTGATCCCCGAAAAACGAGCTTCCGCCGAAATAAAATATTATTCCGTATTCTCTGCTTCCACCGGAAAGAACCGACTGGCACGCGCGTTCGTAAAGGAACAAAGCCGTGGACGGGTAAGCCTCTTACTCATTTTAACGAAGGACTGTGAATCCTCTGCGTCAAAGTTCGGAAATTCGCCAATTTTTCCAACCCGACCGGCTAATGTTTCCTTTTCGCTCTTTATGGTTCCGACTACTTTGCAGCGGCACCACTTATTTTAAATTGCTACCTCGGCTCGAAAACGTTTAAATCCTGGCTTAACTTACAATTAGTAATTCTTTGATGTCTTCGGAAATGTTGTCAAAGGATCCGACACACAGAGTTGAAATATTTGTAATATACCGTCGCGTCGATACGATATTGCGGAGCTTATAACTCCTTTATGCACACCTCTTTTTGACTGAAAAAATAGCATTAGTTATTGCAATAGTGTAGTAAAATTGTCCTGAAATTTAAACACAATTGATTTGTCGGTCCATTAGCTACAATAACTTCCTAAAATTTCGATCATTTCCGGTGGTCTACGCCAACCTGTTTCCTTGAAGAAGCGGTCGAGGTAAAATTTTTGGAAAGTATTACTCCTTTATACACAGTTTTTTCGGACTAGACAAAATATCATTAGTTACTTCAAGAGGAAAGTAAAACTGCCGGAAAGTTTCAAAAAGATTGCCTCATCCCATTTGTTACAATAAATTCCCAAGCATTCGTCGATTTCGTACGATTCACACGAAGCTTTGCCTCTCAAGGGTCTATTCGAGGTAGACTTTCCTAGACCATAATTCCTTTAAGCACAGCTCCTTTCGACTAAAAAAAAATTGCTCTCAGTTCTTGAACAGTGTACTAAAACGTCCCCAAAATCTGAAAAGGATCGGTTCATGCCAGAAGCTACAATAAATTCCCAAAAATCCACCACGGTTCACGCGCCCGCTGAAGGGCGGGAAGGGGGTGGTTTTTCGTCGGCCGGTCGTTGCGAGGAGGCATCTGAAAAATTCTGATGGGTTGCAGGGGAGACGGTGTACGCGGCTCCGTCGAAAAAGACTAGCACCGGCGGCGGGACCTTAGGGCGAAGAACTCGTCGAGGTCACGCAAGCGCCCTGAGCAGCAGCTCGACGGCGAGCGACCGTTCGGAGACCGTCTTCCCCGACGAGCACTCCCGTATGCATCTCACCAACGGTAAGCCGACGTGTCTGTCTGTCTGTCCCCGATGTTCCCCTGTCATTTTTCGCGGCGCAGCACTTTTCACCTGTGTGTTTCGCCCGACAGTCACGGTTCATTGAGTTTTTCTTTCCTTTTCGCATGCACGCATTCATCCACACACAGAAACACACACATGCGCGCGCGCTCACGGAGAACTAACAGAGAAATCTAGCGCGTTGCAGCAGCAGCAGCAGCAGCAGCACCGTGTTCTCGCTTCGCATCCGCGTCCCGACGGGCGTATCGAATTTTCCGCGATTTTCCTATGTAATTATCCGATAAAACAACGAGAGCCACGTCGGAACGGACACGTATTTCCACCGTCCAGGGGGAGGGGACGGGAGGAACACCCCCTGGATAAATTCATCGATCGCCGTGAGCGCAACGGCAACGGCACCCCCTCTCCCCGGAAATCACAACGTAAAATTTCCCGCGGAGCGATAAGTTAACGATCCGTGCCTCAAATACGATTACCGGACTAACAGGATTACCGGCTGGTATCGAGCCCCTGGCCGGAGCTAAATCAGGTTTCGTGTAAACGTGTTCCTCGTTAAAAGCTTAATATTAATAGTCACTCCCTTACCGATACAAGGCAGAGCCGTCCGGGATCTTCGATTTCATTCGGCCATTGTTGAACGGCGAGTTTTATTCAACGACTTTACCGGTAAACTGGCCCGGAAGCCTGGTTACGCTTTAGGTAGCTCGTATAGTTGTTTAAGGTTTCTGTAAGGGAAGCTGGGTTTGTATTATCGGCAGACTACGGATCTTCAAAATTTTCTGCGTTTGGATTTATATTTAGCCACGATCCACTCAACAATCAAATTTTCAAAATCTAAAAAATTACTGAACACCTCACGGGTAGACTAGTTGGTTTTATGCATTTATGGGAGAAATAAGTGGGTGTAATTTGACGATCTGCAATTGGAAGTACTTCATATCGAAAATCTTACATTTTTGCCGACCTAGAATATGTTCATTCTATACGATTATTTTATTTTATATAAAACTAATGCAATTCAGTCTCACAATATTTAAATGTTCGAAAATTTATTAGAATATTTAATTTTACTTTAATTTTACTTAATAACTTCAACTTTAACTTACAATATTTAAATGCTCAGTAATTTATTAAATTCAAACGATTTTAGTAACGTAGAACATATAGTAAACAACGATACAGCAATTTTTTGTTTCCACGAATGTATAGAGTGTAGATGTGTATTGTTGTCAGCTGATTGAAGTTAAGAAATTTCTAATTGAGTTCAATTTCTTGCAACTGATGTAGACAATTTTTATTTTGCATAGAGCCGCGGTCATAACAAAGACTTACTCAGGATCGTGTCCTATACTGATATCACGGCCGAGGCGACCTTACGGTGTTCCCTAGAGTAAACAATTACCAGATACTGGTTTCCTCGGCTGTGTCCAATCGCGAAGGAATCGTCGGCAAACAAAGGGAAAAGAAGCTTCGGCAATCACGTATCGAAACGAATCGTTGCCGAAGACGCTGCCACAGCTTCTGAACGCGGGACAATTAAATCCGAATTTCCTCGTCGAGCCGATCTTGACGTGGTTGCGCACGTTCCGGCGTCGTAATTGCGACGCTTCGAGGAACGGCCGAGGGCGAAGGATCTTAAGCAAAGGCAAACGTTTCAGACGTTGCAGCGGGCGCTGGCTTCCCAGCCGGGCTAACAGCGTCGTAATCGACAAACTACCTTATGCGTCGGCTCATTAAATAACCAAGGGACTCTCGGTTTTGAGAGTTAAGTTCATTGTCGTCGAATCCGAGCAGCCGCGTCTCCCAGCTTGCGTGGTTGCCGTGAACGATCACGGTCGGGTGTATCGTGGCTCGAAATCTCTAAATCGGGGAACAAGCGCATGAACGCAACAGCTTCAAATTTTATTATATAATTATCTGTGTCAAAACATTTTTTAAGTTCTCGCATATGTCATGGATTTTATTATACTAATTATATTAAGAGGAGGTAGTTGCCACCTTCACACCCTTGCGCGACATCCAGTTTGCATGAAACGGAGCGACTAAACGGGCAAAGAGGCCGAAAGTGTGCGCACGGTGTTCCCGGTGGCTGCGAGTAGACGAAAAGGACAAGGCAAACAAACTACCAGAACAGAGACACGCGAGAGAGAGAGAGAGAGAGAGAGAGAGAGAGAGTGAGAAAGGGGGAGGAGGAGAGAGGGAAGAGAGGCGGGGCCAGTAACCGAGTTAGAAGTTGGTAGCCTGGCTAGTTAGAACGTAGGTCAGCGCAGGAAGTTAGCCGGGGCTGTATTGTTTTGGAATGTCGGGGGTATTTAGGCCCGGACTGGTCGCCGGGGTCCTCGGCGGGCCGCGTAACGCAGTTTTAGCGTTACCGCGGGGATGAGAAAGTAGCTTTGCGGCTTGTGCAACGGAGTTCGCAGCCAGAGCCCGGCTCTGCGCGAAACTTTTAAACGAAATTTCGTCGGATCTCGTTTGGCCGACGGGCGCAGGGTATCGTCGACCACCAATTAGTCGCGCGTCCGCCGATATCGCGGAACGCGAACGACGCCGGACAAGGAACAGCTCGGCTAAAGGGTCGAGGAAGAGGACAGGGGCAAAGATCGAGGTCTGTATCCACGGATCGCTGCGTCCGGGAATTTGCCTGGCGCTGCCGAGAGGAGCACCGAGGAGCCGCCGCCATCGCCTCTGCCTGCTCAAGTGTGATCGCATTACGCGTAGATTCCATGGAAATTAGCGACGCGGATTAAGACCCTGCCGACCTCTGTGTAGATGTTCCACGAACACATCGAGCCGGTACATAGCTACCAGACGCTGAACACGGGCACAAGCCTGCGAGCAGATTCGCGATGCTCCGGCCCTCGTTAAAGCGGATCGCTGCGTTCCTAGCTTCTGGAGATGATGTATTGATGAGCCAGTGATCATTAAGCAAATCCTCACTTCGGAGAACTCGCGGTTGTGGGGACTGATGTGGTTCTGACAAGGGACATCGTGTCAGACGCTCGACACCGACAGATTTTAGGAAAATTGTCCCCGGCTGTTTATTATGACTTTTAAGTCGTTCAAGGTTGTTGAATGTCGTCCAAGGTCGTTCAAGGTTAACCAACACGAGAAATTGGTTTTCTTTTAGGAAATACGACCGGCAGTTGTACAAGACATGTTGTTGGGTGTCTTTACGTTCGTCTTCGGGGGTGCACCCATTGTCATCGGGCACACGAAGGATACTTCGCCGCCCCGACTAGCGTCGTCTCGCAGCTCGTAATTCGAGTCTGAATCATCGACGGTATATTGCCAGCCGGAATGTCCCTGCGGTCTAATGGAGGCATCTCGTGGCATCTATTAGCAAATGGTTCCCAACGGTCAGAGCTCGGCCACGTTAACCCAGCCCTCGCTGGAAAGACGATTGATATTACATTAGATGGTAGTAGTTTAATATAGGCCAGACGAAATCCGCGTTATTCAATTGTTCGCCGCTCTGGGGACTTGGCACAATCGCGCTGCGACTTGTCAACACTTAGTATTCCCGGGTAACGAGCACTTGTACTCGTTAGGAAGATGTTCTGCACTATACTCTTCGATATAGCGCTGTATAAGTCGTTCGCGAACTGAAATAATTAATCTTACAAATCTTTTACTTTTCATCACTGAAACACTGGATTGATGCCAAAATATATTTCTTTAATAATTCAACTTGGAGCCGTTGAATCAAAAAGATTGAAAATAAAATATTCTAGAAATGAATGTTTACTGTTCCAGCAATTTTTTATATTTTTTATTTTGTGGAGTTAATCGAATTGGCAAATGAGTGGCTCTTACAGCTATCCTGTACAGCGTGGTTCAGTGAACGTAAAATATCAGAGCAGAAATGGTCTCCTAATATTTTGTAAACTTTGCAACGTAAATATGCAAAAATAATTGTTAAAGCTGTACAAACTCTAGTTCATAACAATATTAAAACAGCAAAACAACCGAGCTCAATCATGCCAGGCTGTTGACGAACTCTTCAGGTATCTCTCGACGGTTCTTCTTGAAAATTCTTGTGATTGTTTGGGAAACTTAATTCTTCGTTCACTTAATATTCCAAAGATTGCGCTATAAACGCGTAGAAATCTCCGAACGAGGAAATCCACGAAAGACTTGGCCCGCTCGTGTAACGTTGTAATTGAAACAAATTTCCACTTGCATCCGCTTGAAGCGCGCAGTTTTCATATCGATTCAAAAAGTTCTCGAGCTCGAAACTTCTATCCGGAAGAAGAAGTTTCCTAGCCGAACGAAGCAAAAAGACTATTACCCGCCAAAGAACAGGTGCACGCGGAAAAAACTGGGTCAACGAGACGCGCGTCGGGCTAAACACATTTTCCCGCGGCGGAACGAGCAGCTTTACGATCGTCCTTCGCGTGCGCGTCCCGTCCGCCTCGAAACGTTCAATTGATTTTACGATTTCTCATTTCACGGTTCGCGAATGGATTCCACCTTCCTGCGCCGCAAAAATCATCTCCCCGGTCCTCCGTCTGTTGGGCTCATTGTTAACGGCTGAAATGCTCGACTCTGCTCCCACCGTTTCGATTTCTCTCGTTGTCTCCCCCACGAAGATCAGTAACCAACAGATTGCGAATACTTATGCAAAATAAAAAATTTGCATTAATTGCACGACACAGAAGCCACATTCGTTTCTTTTCTGAATAATCGTGCGCGGATTAAAATAATTCAACAGCAGTTTTGAGTTGTTTAAATATTTCTCTATTTTGCGTTTAATTCAAGTCAATTGTACGAAGCCGACGTTAAATAATAGTATATTTTCTCCTTTAATCTTCTTAAAAGATCGAAGATAATTTAACTTCATTTAATTCTTGTAACGCCTTTGCTTATTTTAAAAAATTTCTTTCCAAGAAGAAATTCACAGTCATCTATTTTTTCAAATTGCTTTTTTCCTCACATTGTTTTTTTTTTTTACCATTCTGTCAACTTGACGCCAAAGAAAAAATTAAGTTGGAAGAACGAGAGACAAATTTAATGTACTGAGGTAATGTAATGAACTGAAGTAAACCGAATCGAAGTAATGTACTGAATAAAGAAACGTACGTTTGCAGAATTAAAGTGCTCGCATCACGAACATATGGCGAAAATGGAAACGCCAAGAAGTAACAGAGCCGCGGACCGATTATCGAATCGCGGATTTCGATTCTCGGCGAGCGAGCGTTTGCCAGAATTCGCTGTAACTTTAAATACCTCCATTCGTCTCAATTTCAGTTCGATTCGTTCGGGATGGGGGGTGGGGGGTTTGGCCTATTATCGCTCCGGTTGCCAATGGACTAAAAAGACGGGAAGACAATTACGGCAGTGAATCAAGGAACACGTGCTCTCTCATCCCGGGGCGCGCACAACGATCCGGCCGAATTTAATTTCCCGAAGCGAGCCCGCGAGCCAACAAATATGATATCGATTACCGCGATTGCCCTAGAAAATTTAGGTGCACGGTGCGGTGTGTCCGCGAATGTAAATCCCGAGGCCGGGGGCCGGCTTCGATATTAGCTTACCCGACCGGGAAAAATGTTGTCGAACCGGACGATTAATCACCGATCTGTCGGATTATTTAAATTGCAAATAATGCGGGAGGCAACGCCGGTATCTTCGGGGAAGGACGGATCGTCCCCAAAGCGCCGGTTTAATGTGAAACACAGCCGCGATATAAATTACGCGGAACGAAGCTTGTGCAAAAAGGAACGAGAGAGAGAGAGAGAGAGAGAGAGAGAGAGAGAGAGAGAGAGATACGACCGGACAGAAGCAAAACGCTGTGCGGTTTTTTTCGATAATTCTTGATTGTATCGCAGGAAAAAGATAGCCCTGGACCGCAGCCAGACTTCTCGAAATAGGAATAATTTGAAGCGCCACTCGAGAACTACGCCAATAGCCCGTGTTCCCCATTATCGTTACCGTTGCACTTCTTCCGCTTCGTTCCGAAATCTACGAGCCTGAGGTTACCTAATATCGCGGCTTGATCGATAGACTCGGCAAATGGGACGGCTTTTCCACGATCTTGTCGAGTCGTAAGATATATTGGATTTCTGTGTCTTTTCAGTGAGTGGAAATCTTGAGTGACCTGAGGATTTTCGATGCACAGTTCACCTGACAATCGAACAGGAACTTACATGGAAGAGAATAATTAAAAATATTCTGTCAAAGATCCGTGCCGATTTATTTCGCAAACATTTTGATACGTCATGTAAATGTATAAAAATCCGCAGTCGAAATATCAGACACAATTCGAGGAGATCGAAAACACAGATGGACTTTGGAAGAATCTATTCTGGCGGCGGCATCCTGTCGCCACGTGAAAATCGTAGAACGTCAGAACGCGCTCTGAATATCCGTGATTGAATTTCCGGTGGCGAGTCGGCTCGAAAGGAATCAATCTCAAGCGGTGCTCGAATGGTCAACGAACGTGGCGACCACAACGGCGCCGGTTTGTATCCCAGGAAATAATTCGTATTTACATGAATATGTACCGTCAGACGTGACGGAGGCATTAGACCATCAAATCGAATTACCAGCGCGAATCGCTAACCGCATCAAGTCACTGTCGGCCACCTTGCACACCCTTGCACTGTGTCTGACTAACTTCATCCAGCGGCGACCACGGATGAGGGATAACCTGGTTCAACCCTTTTGTCTGTTATGCCGCTCCCTCCCTCACCGCCTCCCCCTTACCCCAAACCCCAGCTCTTGGCTATGGGCCGCGCGATTGGTCGACGTCGATTGACTATACTTCCACTTTGTCAGTGTCTCTATCGGGACTCGCATCTGATTAAGCGTGTAAATAAATAACGCGAAATCGGCCCGGACACGGGGAACCCTTCTCGCCCAGCGCAGAACCACCCCAGAACCGACGCGGGAGAATTCGTTTTCAACTCGATTGTCAAGTCTGAAGGGAACCCGTTACACCTTGACAGTGCCAATTTGCATCCTTCCAGCTGCCGGTGAAACGACTCGCAACAGATGGGATTACTTTGACGCATTAGCTACAGTGACACCAATTTTATTGCGCGCATTAAGAATTCAGAGATGCTCGCTGCGGCTTCGGAACTTTGTCGAGTTCTATCGTCTTGTTTACCACCCTTTTCTTTTTATAAGGTTGGCAAATCCTTACGTCACTATTTTCTGTTGCATATCTTTGGATCTACTTCTTCGTTGATCCATTCAGTGGAGCTAATATAGATTCCTAATTATTAAAAATTAGTTGTTAGAAAATTGGAACTCGGATGGAACATTATAACACGTTACTCGCATAATCCTTTTCATAAAACTATGATACAATTAATTCTCGATATTTATCAACAACACGGGTCTTGACAGCGTCATGTATCGTCCAGGAGTTATGTTTACACTTCTCGGCGTCCGAGGCCTCTCGGCAACTCCGCGACGTTTATCCTCCAGGCCTTGGTGACATATATAGAGAAATCACTGTCTATTAATCTATAACTAATATTTTTTCTTTCCAATTACTTCCTCTGAATAAAATTTGAAGAAAAAGGCTAGAAAATGTCTTAGAAAAAAAAATCAGCGAACAATTAAACTCATTTGACAATTTTAACAGGATCCTCTATGATCATCAATGATCCTGGAACAGGGGACCATAAATCATGTCAACCCATCTGGTACTAGAAGTGTTAAAAAACGCAGACCTCGCTGTGTCCACGCTCGCGCGTTTAAATGAATATTCCGCGATAATTGTATCATAGTCAGGTTCACCGGGTACGGAAGAAAATTGATCTCGATTTGATTCGTTCTAAACGATAATCAATCAAAAGTCGCGATATATAATTTGAACCCCAGTCAATGATGTCGCGTAGGCTGACGTTGGTCCGGACAATCGATCGGACTCGCATGCGGGCGACGTCGCCTACTGTTCTGCTTTCATCATACATCCGAGGATGCTTCAGCGGGCATCAAACGTACGCAGGAAACTAAATAAAAGATTGACGGACAAGTAATTACCGTACGCGGTGCTGCCGCGTTAGCGTTAATATGTCCGTGCTGCGATTTCATGTCGACAATTTTAAATTTTCCTCTTTCCATTGAACACGATCCCGCTGGACTGCACCATTTCACTGTAAGAAGAATTAAAACTCTCTAGTGCCACAAATTCTTGTACAAGACCCGTGTTGTTGACATATATCGAGAATTCGCTATATTTATTCACTGAAACGGTTCAAACAAAATGCACGTGGAACTGTGACGAAAGAAAGGAAAGAATAGATGAACGGTATAGTGAACGGTGCTTCGCAAGTGCGATTCATTGATGGAATGGATAAAGCGTGTATCGCATACGGGATAGGGGTTGCACACTTCCGTCGGGCGTTTCCATAAATTGTCGAACGACGGGCTCCGTCGGATGAATAATTTATCCGGACGTTAATTCGCAGTAAGCACGTCCGTATCCGCGTCGAAGGAAACGAAACGAACGTCATTCGCAATAAACCGGGGAGGGGCGAGAGGCGGATCTGCGGGAATAACTCATCGCGGATTCGCGGCGAGACGTTTTTCTCGTTCCTTGGCCGACGAGGGCGATATCGACTCTGTAATTGAGCGTTACAGGTGTTCCCAACAGTGGAACAATGCCGGCAGATTGTTCAATAACTGCAACGAATGTACATTTCGACGGTAAAGTTGTCCAAGATAGGGGACGTACGCGGCTGTCGCTGACAGGAACGCATTGCGCGTTTCACCGTCCGGTTTAATTAAGCAATTATTACCGCTTATTACGGAAAATATCGGAGCCTGCGTTCCGCGGCCCGCAATCCTGTTCCTCTCCCTTTTTCTCTCTCTCTCTCTCTCTCTCTCTCTCTCTCTCTTTCTGCCGTGCTCTCGTGTAATTTTCAATGTTAGCCCCGTCTCTAATGCAGACGTAATCATAATCGCGCTGGGAATTTTGTTGACAAGATTCGGTTTACGTTGCGGTGACTGTTTCCGCGGAAATCTACATTGTGAACGGTGGACCGTATGCTGAGTTATGCGAAGAATGGTAGCGATGCTGTACGAAATTTAATACTTCAGCTGGTTATCTGCCAACAAGTTTAAACAAGTTTAGTCCCAGACTTACGACCCGTCGGATCAAGACCAAAACGGATCTTAGGTCAGTTGCTGAAGGCGGCTGTGAACGCAAAGTATACAGCAGTTACCGATCTGCTGGCTCTGCAAAAGTCACGTGACTACCGTTGGCTCTTAAGAGGAGCCTACTGTCCGGCGATCACGCGATAATCCCGGCGATCGACGGTCGTCGCGACGTTTCAGACGCGAACGTGTTGCGCCTCGGTCTCAATTATCGCGACGGGCGAATTTTAATGAAAAACGAAACGAGCCTCGGCGTTAATGAGCAAAGTTTTCGAGCCGTCAACGCGGCGAGCGAGTTTGAACGGTCTAATTACCGGGCGGCCGATTCTTCGTGATCTGGGCCACGCTCTCGTTACATCGTCGTTATCGTTTAACGTGACAGCGCACGCCGTGTCATTCAACATCATTTATATTATCCCTCTCTCTCCCTCTCTCTCTCTCTCTCTCTCGTACTCACACTCCATCTCTCATTCTCTTTCTCATCCGCCTGGATCATCTTCTTTTTTCTCTCCCCTTTCATCATAGTAGCCGCCGCGCCGTTCACATGTTCGTCTGGTTTTGTTTGCTCCACCTGCACACACTTCTAGCTCGGCACCCCGTCACGAATGCTGGCATAACGTAATAGCATGTTCCAATTTTCGCACACACGTATAAACCTCCCTCCCCCACATCCCCCCGCCCGCCACCCCTCACCCCTTGCACTAATGCACTTTTCTGTCTTTGCACATCCCACGATGCACAGGTCTGCCCAGGCCTATTTACTTCACAGGTATGTAAATCGTAGACCGTCCGTCCGTCTATACCCGCTCTCTATGTAGCTGTTGTGTGTGTTTTCGGCAGCAGTATACTTAGCGGGACACGATGTGTTTGTCACGATTCGGTGGACTGTTAGCACGCGTTATGTTGTACACACACACAAGCGCGCACACACACGCGCGCGCTGATAACACGCGTTGCATTGTCCGCACGAACAACCGACTCTCTCACTGCTACACTGCAACTCGGACGCAGCTTGTGGATGTTAGAGCACAAAGTTAGATTATTACATCTGTGCAATGTGTTGCTTCAACGTTGGAATGAAAAGAGTTAGGTGCTTCTCTGTTCCGTCAGAAGCCAGCTCGGAAGAATTTGTGCCGTAACAAATAGTGTTCTGTTAACAGTTATTCTGCTTTATTTAACACTAGAACTACCGAGTAAGAAATACAACCGATGTATATCGCTTTGTAATAATGACAAGAATACGTCTATTTAATCCTCATGCCGTGTTTAGTTCCTGCAAAAATTTCTGGTGAAAATGTTTTTGTAATTTTAGTAGTTGTGAAAGAAAAAATTAGGAACCAGTCATTTTAACTAGCGTTACTAGTACTACCGAGCACGAGACTAGTTTGTTTTGCAACCCTTAAAAATTACAAGATCGCATTTATTGAGAGATTGCAAGATAATTTCTACAAAATTGACGGAATAAATAAATCTGTTCAATAAGCGTCCGCAGAAGCATATTTACAATCTCAATAATTGTAAGTCGAAGAATCTGAAATCCCTCATTTTGACGGATCCGGTAGTTCTAGTGTTAATTTAACACGCTGGACACCATGCAAGCTGTGTTTATGTCACACCGTGTATAGGAGAAGGGTTGTTTGAATTAATTACTACCATTGACAGAGAAGTATTCCATCAGACAGATCAAACATCTGTACTCATGTGCACACATCTACAGTGAGCGACCATTATCATAAAATTATTAATTGGAACATTAAACACATTAAAACAATCCATTCTTTACACTAAACGTTTATATTACAAAGCTACTTTCGTTGGAATATATTGAACGATTGTTTTCATTCCAGGAGAGTTTATTATAATAATTGCGAAAAATCTGAATAACTTCAGTCCTGCAATTTTTATACAGATACCAGTCAAATTTTTATTTCCCTGCTCGGTTAGCGTTAAAAATAAAAAGTTTTGACTGAATTTAATTATTTCCTTGACTAATGAATACCCATAAAATGTTTTTTTTTTCTGAAGAAGATAAGTTTGTGCTACATCTTTTGCAGAGAAGAAAGTATATTTTTTAATAGAATGTATCTTCCTATAAAACAAAATTATAAACGGGTCGAATTTATTTGCAAACTCGCAATTTAATCTTTTGGCCCACAAAAGGTTAAAATGTGAAGTTTCGTCGAAATACCCGTTTTCGTCAATGTTTCGAGCGCGTTGAATTTAATATTCGATTAAATATTTCACGGTGCCAAATAACAGAGTATTTTTCAAGCTAAATAACCATCAGAATGAACACCGGAGGCCAATTTTCGGCCAACGAATTCCGCCTGGTCTCCTTTAAAAACGCGTAAAACCAGCAGCGTTAAAGCGGGAACGGCAATTCTGAAAAAAATTTTCATTTCCGTGCGACGACGACGCGACTTTCCGGCCCTTAGGGCTCTGTGTTGCGGGCATTTCGCAGCCAAGTTGCTTATAAAGTTATTCAAACTTGTAAGGAACTCTTCTCGGCGAATAATTAAAGTTACCTAAATATAAAGGGCACAAAAGAAAGGGCTGCCAGGCATGCTCCGAGCAACACAAATAGCCGAGGCCTGTGAAAAGCAGTTCTACATCTACCTACGCAACCGCCAAAGGGAAAACAAACACTCTGAACGCGATCGTTTAGTCGGATTCGCTGGGGAAAGTGTTGGACACTTTGAAGTATCAAAATCTGACGGAGTAAAATGCAAACGGTATGTGAAACGAAACCGGTTCCTCGTAATTTTGCGACGCCGGAAACACTTTGCACTCTGCAGATCAAAGAACGTGGCCGTAAATCGCGTATCCGTGATAATTAAACTGCAGATCTCGGGGCAAAAGTTTCTTTGCGAGCTCTAGAGCTGAACGGGCTTCGTACTTTGTCAATAATTTCAACCCGCTACGATTGAAGTCTGAACAATAATGAATTCACTTTTGTCTCTCAAGTTTGTTCGTATAAAAACAGAAAAATCTCTTTAACGCGGTGTCTACAGAAATTGATTAATTTCCATCCTAATAAATTGATCACAAATAAATTTGAATAGAAATTATTTTCCATGCAGATCTTTATACAAAATAAATTTTGTTTGGCACAATGTACAATATTTGAAACTCAGCGAAAGGTTCCTTACTTTGTCAAAAAATTTTAACGCGTTACGATCGAAGCGTGAACAATATCATGTTGGTTTTAACTTCTATATCTACAATTTAATACATTGACTTGATTAATTAATTTTTGTGTCGAAGTGTTGAGCACAGTTGCGAAGTTTGGTTACAAAGCAGAGTCGCTATCCTGCATATTTTTACCACCTAACAATTCTGATTTCGTAAAAACTTGTTTAATCGTTATTTCAGTAACATCCAGCATCAATTTACGAAAACTAGTCTTTGAATTGAAGTGAATATCCGAGGACAAGATGGTTGGTTATTGTTGCTCGAGTAATTACAATGAGCCCGTGAGCAAGCGTCGCGGAAGATGGTGTTTGATGTAAAGTAATTAGATTAGCGATTCGCACTTGCCTGGCGCAATTTGTAGTTTATTAACGTAATCCATGTATCCTGCGCGCAAGAACACACTGGCTTGGTGAACGGAACAGAGAACGGCGGCTGTAATATGCGACGATGATGCGCGGGCTCGAATCGATAGTGTGTTAAACATATATATATAATTGGGGCAATGTGTAACCATTAGGGGTTGTTAATGTTACAGAGCACATTATTGTAAATCAAGGTTAACTGCGATACGGTGGTTTATTACGCTTTCGCGAAGCCGTGTAACTTGGTTGCGGCTACTCCGATGCTAGATAATGGAATTTCGGTCTTCGGCCATCTGGATTAAAATCTATTAACTTAACGGTTGCTGTTTGTCAAAGGAGTGCGACCAACAAGCCGTGAACTGATCTAACCGTTCAGGACACACTGTTCACTTACTGCTCGATGGCAACTTGGAATTGCTAAGAATTTACGGGTCACTTAATATTCAAAGCGAAATGTTAGATTTTCAGCTCTTTCTCGCCAAAATCTACAGGATTACATAACAGTAGTTAAAAATTTGTGGTTTCTTACAGTAAAGTTCAACCCAAAATCGAAGTGATTTATTGAAAGCAACAAAGACAAAGAATTGAAAACTCATCGTAGTTAACATACAACAAAAAACCATACAACATATACTCTTTATCAAAATCAAGTATTTCATTTATATCAAGGTTACTTTGTAGAGTGGAAGGGTCTTCTCAGGAGATTGACTCGTGTAATCTATAAAAATGCTTTATTGACTGCTCTCTACAAAGTCTAAACGTTAACTGTTCCTTGCCGAACGGATTATTCAAAACGAAGACTAGTGTCTGTGGTATTTATATGTTGGTCCTAATAGCGCGAGTCGTCGTCGATCAGTTATTGTGTCGAAATACGGGGCGACGACCGCGCGTCATAATACTGTTTCAAGAACGACACTTTTTACATGTGTGTATACATGATAGCGCAAGGTGTTTCTTTTACAACTTAAAACCAACACCGTTAGGGTTAATCTACAGAAGTTTAAAAAATAATGAATCTCGAACCTTCCCAAACAAATTGCCCAGAACAGTTAAAAGTGCACTACATAACCTAACAACGCAGATAATCGTGCACGCACAACAAACAAAGTAAAAAATGTCTAAAACACGCAGGCATAATAATCAAGCAATTTATTTTCGAGAGGGCACAAAGGACCAGGCAGAAAAATTAATCAACAATTAATCACCACAGAGAGGGAATCACGGGTCGATCTACGACACCAAACTCAAACACCGTACAAGCACACGCACGCACGCAACTACGCACGCGAGAAACACCGGCATTAGCATTTTGCGTGGCGCAGCTATCGCGCCGCTTTTGATGTGCACTTTTGGATAATGAGATCGGCATTATAATAATGCGGTTCGTAACATAAGGCCTCCCCTCCTTTCCCCAATCTACTATTTCTCCCTCCGGTCTCCTGGTTTATTTTCATTTTTCTTTTTTTTTTATTATCTCTAAATCACCAACAGTATTTTCGTCGAAAATTATTTCACAGACATCGTCTTTTGCAATTTACACATTCACTTACGTGCTTGAAAAAAAATAAGACACAAACAATAAACGTTATCATAACACACTATTACAGTACTTTGTGTCCAAACTCGTACGTAAGTTAAAGGACGATGTCACCGACAATGATTGCCGGTATAAACAATTGTCGGTGAAATGATGGTTGATGATCAGATTGTCGGTGATTTAAAGATAACCCTTTGTTTTTGCTCTAGGGAGAACCAATCGTACGGAAAAATAGATTCTCCCTGTGCCCGCATCGCATGAAACGTAATTAGGAGATGGTTAGTTATTGATGCCGCTTAATTGCTCACATTTCCAGTGGGCGGTAATTGGTATTACGCGGACGCCGCCGCGAATAAGGGGACGTGAATCAGAGGGAACGGACTTTAATATAATTGTTCCGATACATAAATCATTCGGCCGTGAAATAAACGTTATTTGTCACGCGTCCGCGTCGCGGTATCGCGCCTGTTATACCCCGCGAAAACGTTACTCACGCTGACGTAGGGCAATTCGCGTCCAGCCTTCGTGAAATACCGTGTTTCTTTCTCGCCTCGAACTTTCAAAATTGGTTGCTCGTGTGATCCCAACGGTGAACAGTGTTTATTGTGGCTGTGTTTCAGTTCGGAAGTGTGCTCCTGTTTTTTTATATGCACGTTTAGACGATTTATACTCGAGCATTGTGCACTGTTCGGGTAAGTTTACGCTGCGGAAGAAGCCCCTGGTAATTTAATATAATTTTTTAGTGGAAAATTTTGCGGTTTCTTTTAATGGGTCTGCCCGTGATCGTTACGGTTAGGTAAAGAAAGGTTGCTCAAGCTGTACCATTGCCTAAATCATACCTTTTGCTCCTAGCGGCAATAATATGAACACTTTAATCAACCATATTGACAAATTCTCAAATTCTCTAAAAAAGCGAGGTTATTGCTGTTTTCTTATAATTTTCTGTACATATTTGGCAGTTTTTACAGTAAGTAAGATTTTTGGGGACAATACCATGAAATGTTTTTGGAAGGGAGATGCCTACAGTCATAATAGCTATTACTTCAAACTTGCAATTGTAGGAATGGAGTGGACAGTAATACTATTATTGGCTGAACTTCATTTGAGGAAACCAAACATCTTTTTAATACAATCCGATTTTGACGAGAAAATGCCAAAAATCGAAGTTTTAATAGGAAATCACTACGCTCGAGTGTATACCAATATGGCGGCAGTCTTTCCTTTCAGCACTCAACTTTACACACGTATAACTTCCGAACCAGTGAATTCCTAACATTAAAACTTGGATATTTGGCATTTTCTCATCGAAATCTACAGGATCATATTCACAAAAAAGCTAAATATTTTTGATTTCCTGAAGTGAAGTCTGATTATCGCATCGTTAAGGTTAGAATGTCAGTAACAGAATTGTCTTACCAAGAATAGTACTTTTTCTTTGAATTAATGCACCAGTTACCAGAGCAGTGCACAGGAACAAGAACGATTTGATCACGGTAGAAAAATACTAAATTCTGCATACTTTTTGCAGACGCGGGCAGAGATTCCCCTCCGGAACCAGCACCACCGGAAGTGCCACCGCGTGGCCCATCTCTTCACGCAACCCACACACTGCGCACACAGCAAAATCGTAATGGCTGCCCACCGAATGCCACAGGGAACTATGCCGTGCCAACAGAACAGATGCAGTCGGAGAAATATTCTGGTAAGTCACAATTTTCCAGGTTCTATAGCTACGTGACCAATGTACCAAACCGTATTTCATACAACATGCAATCGAAATTATAACGCTAAAAATGAACATGTACGATGCACTAAAAGCTAGCCTAAACATGCATCCAATTCGTCAAAGTGGAGGGTCATAAATTTGATAGTTGTAGTTATACTTACGGTTATACTTAAAGCACTAACCTAAATATCCAATTCGTCAAAATAGGGGTTTATAAATCTTACACTTCACAATTACTGTGCTTGTAAAGATGCATTTATGGAAAACCACCGAATAAATTTATACACGCAGGCGTATATTATATTGCACAGATAACAGCTTTTATAAACAAGATTAAAATGCTACAGGGAAAACGCTTGATTAATGCATTGGCTGGCCAGCCAATATTCATTAACATGGTACAAACTCGAATTTATTTAACACTAAATTTTCCAGACCTGTGAAATGGACTGTTCTCAAATGTTTTATTTTATAATTATCGGCATAATAGCGGCGCTTTGCTGGAAATTACCGAACACATTTATTAACATATATCCACGTTTATTCACTATAATTTGTGCAAGTAAATTATTAGTCTTTAGTAAATAATCACAGCCAACGAAAATAATTAGGTAGCCTGTCTTGGATAAAAATATTTAATGTAAATATTATCAAACTATTCGTATCAGATACATATTATGATACAAGGTCTGGGTCAGGTTAATATAAAATTAGATTACTTCGTTAATCAAAAGTACAATCGCAAGCGCATAATATAATACGATAAATACAAAATGTTTCCACTGTAAAAGAGTAGTACAAATCAGTTAAATTATTGCTAGGTAATTATATCCTTAATAAAACAACAACGACACAAAGTACCAGCGTTTATAGTTTTCAAATTAAAATATAAGGCTTGTATTACCAGCAAACCTTCAACAGTTAATTGGTTCCAAGAATACGCTAAAGTACAACATTTTAATCAAATGTAAAAGATAATTATGCTTCAAAATATTAAAAAGGAAGCTCCAACATTCTTGCAACGGAAGCACCATATTATGCAACAGTTCAACGATATAAAATTTCACGGGGAATTGCGATTTTTAAGGGTTTGCAATTTTTGCGCCAACGAAATTCCGAATCACCGAGCGGGAAACGACACCGCGGCCATTCGCGAAAGATTTAGCACGCATCTCGATGAACAACAACCCTTCCGACGTATCCGCGCGTGACGATCGCTGACGCATCGGATTGGACTTCGAGGCGATTAATCGGAATTAATTAGCGAACGGCTGACGAAGTCCACGCGTCGCCAGCGTCCCTCATTATTTCCGCAGCCCTCCTCGCTTTATTGAATCCCCGAAGATACATTACCAATGCGGCCCGCCAGTTATGAAACTTCGGGAAAGATAAAATCTTGCCGGGCTTCCTGCGAGAGGAAGTCGCTGAATCCCAGTGGCGCTGGGAAACTGCACAGAGAACGGAAGAATTGATTAAAACCTGATTACTGTTTAATTCGGTGTCCGTGAGACGGGGCACGTCTTTGAGTGCCGGATGATGCGCTGGAAAATGGGTCAAGGATATTTAAACTTCAGGAAATCTTTTTCACGGTGTGGAAACTCCACGAATAAAGAAAATGAGAAATGTTACTATAGAATATGATATATTAATAATATTTGTCTTTAGTACGGGGAAGAATGAAAGAATATATTTAGAAACAGTATATGAGAGATTAAGCAATGATTTTAATTTGGTTGCTTGGAAATGTTTTCCCTCTATTATTATTAGTATTAAATGACAAATCACAGTAACAATTAACAGGGCTAATATCGTAAAATATTTCAGAAAACAAGGTTGCAATCCATAGGCCACGGTCCACCAATAATCGGAAAATTCGAATTTTTCCGAAGATATCGAATTACCATAAGCTTAATGACTATCCAGCGGCGAAACCCGACGATCCTCTTCATCATTCAATCTATTAGAACCTCTATCAGTTCAGCACGCTTCGAGCGGACCGGGTATCCGGTGGAAAATCCATTGGAGAGTGCCGGGCAGGACAGCGCTAGATAATGCGGTCCAGTTTTCCAACGGCGAGTGTTTAATTTTGCCGCATACTCGGCCCCCTCGGGTCATGTAGATGCGAGAGAGAGAGAGGGGGGGGAGAGGGAGAGAAAGAGAGAGAGCCTGCGCGAGCGTTGGAAATCTGTTTAAACTAATGGCGAGTAGACCGGGGATTTTGCATTAACGCCCCGGTTAATTCATTGTAAATATACTCGGTGTGTATTCGTTTCTCTATATTTCTATGTACATACCATTAGTATATTGCCCGGCGACTAAACATCGTTCGTACCCGCTCGTAACAGCGCTCGCGAGCACGAGTGTTCCGAGCGCTCGCGGAACGAGCATGAGCTCTCTGTCAGGCGAGCGTGTGTTCTGTGTTGTACGCGCGATTTACATACTGCCCCGTTCGATTCACGTTTGCCGATGCTATAAACACTTCTACGATAATAGGGACGCGGTATTAACAAGCGCGGTTATCGGCGGTCATTAATCATACCCGCTGCCTGGAGACGATATTTTCGAGTGTTCAACCGTGTTACAACGGGTTTTGCCGGACGCCGAACCACGACGAACCGATCCAAACACTGATAGAGTCCGGGTTTGACGCCTGTCCTGGACCATACCTCCGGCAATCGTGAATTTCCCATTCGCTATCGGCCATTGGCCAAGGACCATAGCACCACTTCGGTTCTGACCTTGCGACTCGGTGATGTACAACAGCCACGAAAATATTTGATATTTTCAAATTTAAACATTTATCTGTAGCACTGAATCTCTTCTGATCACAGTGCAGAAATACTTTCAGCACTGTATCATTTACTTTTTCTGTAATTAAATTCACTTGCTCTTGCGGGACGATTATATACGTACAATTACCTCGAAAAGTGTTTTAAGTATTAACCCCTTGCCCTACAATATCGAGTCAGACTTGTGATGAAGGTTTTTTGAACAGAGTCTAATAAATATGTATATTATTAATTCCCTTTCAAGCGAAATAAAATTCTATTTCGTTGTAGTTGATATTTGAAGAAAACATGGGCATAGAATAAATATAAACTACCTTTTCTTTTCTATGAAATCCTGAACGATGAAGAATTTCTAATCGTTATAATCACAAAATAAATAGTAGTGCAAGGGGTTAATTTGTACAAATTTTTCTGTAATACTGAATCCGGCCGGATATCATTGGGAAAATTCGTTTTAGAAGATCACGATCGACGCCGATGCTCGGGGAACATATTACAGAGCTTCGTGGGTCCTCTTTTTTTTCTAACTGTACAGGGGCGCGGTGTTTTATTCAACGCGATTACTTCCGGTCGCTCTGCGAAGCAACACGAAACGATTCGCTGGCTCTGTATTTTCCTAGGATCACCCGAATTTTACGGGCACCCGTTCCACTTGCTGTGTACCGTTGCTGCCCCCGGCTCGCATGGTTCGCTATGTTTACACGCGAATTTATAGTAATGTATTCTCGATAAGCCGTGTCGCTTTAACGGACCGCGAAGCTTCATTGAATTCGCCCGTTCATTCCACCGTGAAAAATCAATGGCCCCGTTGCCGACTTTGGCCGCGGTTCCTCGTGGTCGCTAATTAAGAAAAGAACCACTGCTTTCACGGTCTTCGTCGCGACGCAACCGTCCACGCGATCTCGATGCTCCAGCTAGTGATGGATTTGAACCGCCCTCGAAACAGAAATGTTCCAAGATGGTCCGTCATTTGAAAATCGACGTTGCAATTTAGTTGAAATATTGTGTCAGTGATAACTAGATTCTGGATTTAATTTAAGAATGCCTTGCATACGCATCCGCAGTATAGTAATGACTAGACTGCGGATTTGGTACATTTGTGACAAGAATGATTAGATCAAAATTAAAATGGTGAAAATATTCCAAGAACCTGAAAAAACTGTTTTATCATCTCAGATTGATTAAAGTGATTAAGAAAAGAATTTTTATTTTCCATGTAAATCCGCGGTCTAACCGAAGACTGTCGAGGTAGCTGAAGTTCGAAGCGTGCAAATAGCGAAAGCAACTTTCAGAACAACCGAATAAAATAGGTCTCGCTCGGTCTGAAGAATCCCCGACGATTTTCAAATGCCCATAAAGCAGCAACGCGATAGCCTCGGAGATTCGCGGGAATTTCAATCAACTCCTCCCGCGGTAATCCCGCGCAGGGAGATCGTAATCGTTAATCGCGAGGCGGCACGCGAATTGAAAACTGGCCATTATCCAGTCGCGTTAAGTTCGTCGATAAAGCGTCAACAGCCCTGACGCGCCGTAATGGCGACGGCCGAAAAATCGCAGGACGCGCCGTGTTTTTCGCGATAATACCGTTGCAATACGAGGCTCGGTAACTAACAGACCGGGGCCAGAGGGGTGCACGGCGACTGTCCCGCGTGGGGGTGTGTGCGTGTGTCGGTGTACATGCGAGTGACAATTCTTGCGTGGACAATAAAGCAACCCCCATCGGTAGCTGGCCCTCGGAACCGATGCTTGCCACTTGTCCGCGCAGCCACCCCATTCGCGAACCACCCCCGCGCACAAACCTCTCCCTCACCCTCTCGCTGTCGCGTTTCCGACCCGTAATCAGGTTCGGCCGGTGTATATCAAATTATACGCATGGGGTAATTTTCACTGTTTTTTACGGCCGCGTCCCGACAACACCGAAAATAACAACGTCGAAATCCTTCTCGCGCGCCGCCCGATGTCAACGGCCGCTTTCTGACGGCGCAAAATCGGCCGCGCGCTCGCGATACAGCCCATTTTTACCGCTCCCGGTTAAATGGCCTTTATTGCGCGATCAACGCAACAGCCCGTGCGACCCGCTCATATTTAACTCCGACAGCCGAAATGTCCGCGATTTTAGAGAATCGCCGCGACGCGCTTTTTGAAACGCCGCTCTCCCTGGCCCTGCTGCTGTTATGGGCTGGGGTTGCAACCCCTCGATACCGAGTCGGCCGTTAAACTTTACGTCAGGAAACCAGAAATTTCGTGTAGCGTAGATTTTCGCGAGAAAATTGCACATCTTTACACGCGTGTAACTTTTGAACTAGCGATTTCCTAGGATTGAAACTAGAATTTTTTCCTTGCCAAAATCTACAAGATCGCATAAAAACAAAATTTTCATAGCAAATAAAGTTCATAAAGCTTTACCAAATATCCATCAGCATTGATATTCAAAAAATGTAACAACATAAACCGTTTAAAATTCACAATCCAGTGACCGTAATCCCGACAGAGCCAGAGTCCAAGGCATCTTTATTTCACTTAGCTAATTAATAACAACGAAATGACACAGCTCAACGTGTCGGGAGATAGGAACTGAAAATCGAAAGCAAAGCGCATCGTCATCGGCCACCCATAGTTCTTGCTCGCGTTAACTCCTAATCAATGTAACACTCTGTGCGATTAACGTTGCTGTTATCGTCGATGCATTTTCCAACGAAATGAATGCACCTACAAAAAGCGTTTAAATAACGTTCGTGCAGTACAACAAAATCTTTGGTTTAACATTCTGAAGCGTTAAAATGTCATGGAATTGATCAGGTGACTTCCTCATTTCCGAAATATTTCAGAAAATTCTCCAATTTTTGTTTTCGAATGATATTTACTCTGCTCTCTGCTTCACTTCACAGCAACAATCTAACACTTCGAGTTTTCAAGCCATAAAGATGAACAAAATACACATAAAAAATAAAAATGGAATAAAATAAACGTCTGACCCCTTGTACCACGATTTATTTTACGGTTTCAGTGATTAGAACCTTTTATTGTATGCCTATTTTCTCTACAAAGGGTATATATCAACTACAACAAAATAGAATTTTATTTCGTTTTAAAGAAAATTAATAACATACATATTTATCAGACTCTGTTCAGAATCTTCATCACGAGTCTGCTCGATATTGTAGGGCAAGGGGTTAATAAATTGATTATTGAGCTGCGGTTAGAAAGGATGCGTTTCTTGTCGAGCTACGATCGTTTTCGCTAGACTAGAAACATTTACGGGTGAAAGGCACAACAGCAACGTTGAATAAACTCGTTCGCCGATCGAATGACTGAAACAGGGAGGTGTGAAGACTCTCTCGGTTGATCACAGGACGGTGGGTCTTACGGCAGAGTTCTAAAACAACTATGAAGCAACGTTGTAGCGTTGAAACTCGCCGATCGATGTTCCTCAAACGTCGAAACAAGTGCACGGTGACTGTCGCCAACAACCCCCGGCGGTTTTCCGTGTTATTGATCGTCGTCGCCGCTCGGTTACGATAAGTATCGCGGTATCGTCTCGTCGGGAACTTGGATCGCGGGAGCAATTCGCGCCGGCCGACCAAGAAAACCAAGGGGGGGGGGGGCCCTCGGTATTCTCCGGCACTGCGTTCGCGGGGGTTGCTCGTGAAGCAAATTACCCCGTGGCCTATACCCGCGTTCCGCGGAACGAAATTCACCGCACCCCCGAGAGCCCCTACGGAGAAACGGATATTATTATCTGGGGTACTTAAGCTTTACGTATTTTTGCATAACTGGAAATTAGAAATAATTATTGTTGCACCGTGGGGAACGTCGCCGGGCGATGCTCCGAACCCCCTCGCACCTTCGCCAGGATTTATACCGGAAACGGAGCAACGCGCTACACGGAATTACCGAGTTTTTGCTGCGGCCATTTTGACCCTCTTTTTCCTCCCCACTGTAGCGTCTATTTCGTACTATTGCTGTCGCATTGTTGTGCCCGGGCTGTGGATCTTGCGTGAATCCTGGTATTGATTGTTTAGAAATCAGATTTTTATTTTCATTGAACTATAATATATTTAATGAGTTCAAATCTTCGACTTGTGTTTTTACGATCACCTGCAAGTTACAGGAGAACCGAGGTATGAAGAACTGGAAAGTATGGGGGGTATATCCCGTAACGGAGGCTAGCAATAAGAGAGTTATGATCTGTACGGAATTACGGCGGGGAATAATCTCCGCGGAAGAACAGGATAGGGATTTACGCAAACTGTTAATTCGAACTATTGCGAAGAAAAAGAAGCCGGGCCCGGTCTAAGTTCGTAATTACTGGCTGGAGGACCTTGAGGAGAAGTTGAGCGTCTAAGGAGACGCCAAAGAGAGAGAGAGAGAGAGAGAGAGAGAGAGAGAGAGAGACGAAGAGGCGGCATCTTGATAAACTTTAGAACCACTTGAACTTAACGTTGAAGTTACAAGGCGTCGTTAAGTGACTGTACGTTATTCATATCGATGCGGGTGAATCCGCGATGGAAGCGGTTAAACGCGACTATCCGGCGACAATCGTTGCTTAAAAACCCGTGTGTCAGATAATCAAAACCGTATCTCGGGAATTATTGTTGGCACGGTTAGTTTCTGCGCTGTGCTGTTTCTGTAACGTAACCGGGGCTACGTTATTAACACAGATATTTAGGTTAGCATTAAAATAATAGAAGCTGGTTCGCCTGGATGCAGTTGTATTATATTCATTTGTGTTAGACGCAGTCAGAAACTTGTTAGAAAGCAAGTTTCTAAGACGGTACAGGCTATGTTTATTGTAGGCGAATATTGTCTACTATTTCAATTTCTGTTACCGAGATGTTGATCGAAGTTTGTGTCGTAATTTAAACACAGGTTCAGGTATTATACTGGGGGAAACATATAACGTAATCATGTTAAATTAATCCTTCAAACTGTTCCATAAAGAAGATGCACCTAAATGCGATTTTTGCGATACTGGATTCATCGTGAAACTCGTACTCAATGACTACGCAAACTACAAAAATAATGGAGCATTTTCTAAAATCTCAAATTATCTGAGGAAAACATTCAACCATCTAATATTCATACTTTTATAATTCTCTCTCTAATTCTCTTTTTTTTTTTGAAGAAACAGCAATAATCAAGTGCGTCATTTTTACTTTGAAAGTCTTCGGTTTAAAAGGACAATTCTTCCTGTAACTATCTTCAAGGAACCTACCAGTGTTCATAGTTGAAACTGATTCGTCAACAACTCTAGAACACCAGCATTCCATCGGGAAAGGTGTCCGCAGACGAATAGAAAGAAGCAGAAAGTGAAAACACATTTATCAGAGAGATCGCGTCGTCGCTTCTTCAATTTCCGATTGCGGACGAGCCGAATGAATTAGATTGCCATCCGATTACCCTTGACGAGGAATCGAAGAGGGGGGTCTGCTAGGAACCGTTTAATACAATATACACGAGCACGTCTCGCGAGCCCCCGGGATCCCTTTTGCCTTCCCAGCGAGCATAAATATCATCAGATCCATCAACCGCAGTTATTAGCTTCCGCGAGTAGCACACCACCCCGGCACTACATTATTTCAGCCGGTCTTCCGCGAGCTACCCACCCCCGCAGTCGGCACTCCGCAGTTTCAAAAGGCACCCTTAATCGTTTCGAGATCCGACATCCCGTTGAGAGAAACGGCAAGATGAAAAGAGACGAGAAAGAAGCGAGAGAGAGAGAGAGAGAGAGAGAGAGACAGGGGAACAGCTAGAAGAAAAGAGATACCACGAGAGGAGCAGAAACGGGATGGAGGAAAGAGAAGCTTATAGAGAACAGCAAGAGGAAAAAAGAAAGGCTCGTAGTGAGATAGAGAAAAAGTAAGAGGAAAAGAGAAGGTTGTATATAGGAATAGAGAAGCTTATAGAGAGGTACAGGGAAAGCAAGAGGAAAAAAGAAACTTATAGAGAAACACAGAAAAGGGAAAAGGATACAAAGAAGCTTGTTGACAAATAAGGAAATAACAAGAGGAAAAGAGAAACTTATAGACAAATCAAAAAATAGCAACAGGATAAGAAGAGCATATGGAGGGGTAAAGAAATAGGAAGGGGAAAGAGAAGCTTATAGAGAAATGGAAAGAAGGTGAGGGGAATAGAGAAGCCTGAAAGGGGAAGATAGAACCCTGGAGAAGAAGAGAGCCAGAGAGCAAGAGGAATGGCGAATGCTGCAGAGGAAGAGGAACAGGAAGAGAGAAGCCAAGAGAAAAAGAGAAACAGGAAGAAGATGAGAGAGAGAGAGAGAGAGAGGTGGGGGATTTCTCTGTGCGTGAGTGCCTCGGTGTCCCGGCAAGGATGAATTCGATCCGGCAGCAGAGCCGAGTTGTTTACCCAGGCAGGGTGGAAAGCCGACGAATGTTTGCCTTCTTCTAGCCCCGGACGGAAGTTCCCTCCTAATGCCTGGCCGCCGGCAACAAAGTGGACAGAAATTTGATTAATATAATCCCGGCGACGTAGCTGCCAGCTACGTGGACGTTCAACCCCACCCATCCCCCGGCCCTCCTCCTTCTCTAGCCAGCCGGGGCCTCGAGACTTTCAGCAATGTTGTTGCCGAGGAAGTTACGGAATCGGATGCCACGCGGAATTTTTTTAAAAAAATTCGCGGCGGCGACTTAGCGGTCTTGATGGATTTAAAATACTTGGAAGTTTACGGGAGCCTTGAGAGAGGCTCCGGAAGTTTCGTAAAGGGTGGAGATGCCTGCTAAGAAATAGCGGGGTGCATCGAGTTGATTCCACGGTTACTGAAATCTTGTAATTACTCTCCCGGGAAAACAAGTTTCGGGAATTTTTATCTTCCCCGGGTATTGTCGTTTTTGACTAGAGAATTTGTTTCTTTTGTATTTTTGTTTTGCGAATTTTCAGCCGATACGGATCTCCCGTCTTGGAATTTTGCGCTTCTTACGAAGTTGCGCGAAGTTCTTTTAATCCCGTCTTCGGAAGACTTTAGGTTTTGGTGGAAATGGGGAAGAGTATCGAGAAAGTGGAATCTTGTCAAAGTTATTTTTACGGTAACTAAAATTTGCTAATTACTCTGACGAGTTTACTGTGGAAGTTTCTGGATTTATATTCTTATGGAGAAGTTAAAAGCAATTTGTGTTAAGTAAAATTCTATTTTCTTTTCGAATGGTTTCAGTGAATTCGTCGCCGACAGGTCAGACAAATTGTAGGATGTAGGTTGAAGGTGCACAATGCTATTTAGCTGTATTTGCTGCAAATCAAATTTCAGTGATGTAGATTTCATTTTGCGAGCTCGATTCTTTTCATCGGAAAAGTCTGTTCAAATTTTATTAGCAGAGTAAAGGTATTATAGTGCCAATAAAATAAAACATTTAAGACAAAAGAATTTCATCATTTCAAAAAATTGTCTCGCCACTCAACATTCAAAGGAAGAGTGAAACTATATAAACTACTATTGAATTTTAAATATTCTTGTTTAAATGTATTGTTTAAATTCTGCTTGCTATCAACCTGAAAATTTCTTTAAACGAAAATTATTCGCTGAGAAGTATTTTCAGCATTTCTGAGAATCAAAAAGATTAGCAGTTTATTCTATATTAATTACTGGTTCGCTAATTACTATTTATTAGGGACGCGCACGCACACCATGCGACGCTATTTCCATCGTTAACGGACCGACGAGCGACGTCGGCGTCGTCGTCGCGGCGCAACAGCGCCTGTACGTGTCTCGAACTTGCCTTGTTTCGTTTACCGATTAAACCCGGTGTTAGAAGTTTTCTAAGGTCAACTTAAAGTGGCCTGGCTAACTATAATCTTCGAGTTTTATCGCCTGCACTTTGATAATAGTGCTGAATATTAAATTAATTTTCTCTTTCGATCAATATTCCCGTCCCTTCCACCTTTCTGTTTCTAAAACATCGAGGAAATAGGTTTTGTGTAACTTATCGTATTTCCAGTATAAGTCGTCTTAAAGGAAACAAAGATATGACTAGATCAAAAAATATTATTAAAATATAAATAAAATATGATTAAAAAAAGCAAATCGCTAAAACAACGCTAATAAAACTTGCTCCAGAGATGCAACCGCAACCGATAGGAGCTATCCCATATTTAGTTTCAAATTATTCGGAATAACTCCGCAAGTATTGTATCAAGAGATCAAACGGTACATTGAACTTCGATATCGAAATACGCCCGTGCCTGGATAATGGACTAAAATATCTTCGTTTAAAATAAAATGAGGGGATGTGGTTGCAGGAATTCGCTCGGGTAATCAACTCATAATGCTAGATAACCGAGGCAATCAAAATTGGTGCAATTTCGAGCTCTCTCTCTCTCTCCGACTAAAATTGTATTGTTTGATAAAAGCACCGTTCGGGTTTAACCCGTGTCGATAGTCCTTTGCGACTGAAGGACTACACTCTGCAACTTTCGAGAACCGGCAGACAATTTTTGGTTGTATTCCCTTCGAGTGTGATAAATTGACAATCCACTTTTGCTCATATTTTTGATTAGTTACATATTTTCAGTTGCGATTGGAACACTGTTGTTTATATAGTATTATACATATTAATCAGAATAACAATTGACGGCATGATTGTAATTTACTAAATCAAAAGTGGATTTCATGCGTTTATAAAAATGAATAGGTGTAATTTGAAGCAGTAAAAATAGTAGAAGAATTTAGATATACTTTTTTTTCTATTTTTAACCTTGCTTCAACCAACATACCAACATGGTGGCGCCGTTTAAACACGCATAACTTTTGAACCAATGAATTCCTAAAGTTAAAATTTGGATTCTCAGCATTTCCTCGTCAAAATCTGCAGGATTACATAAAAAGAGGTTCAAAATTCTGGTTTCCTGAAGTGAAGTTTAACCAAACGGAAAAAATTGATCGTTTGAGCACTCAATCTAATTAGGAAGCGATTAAATCGGGTCGTGATTTCTTCATGGTCCTACTGTTTGCTACATGACGTCGCTCTTACGAGTCTGCGAATAACGCAGGTCCGGAAATTTCGGTCCGGAGCGGAGCGAGCAGCTAATCTTGCACTAGAATAGCAAAGCATTCGGTGGAAAGTTCATTCCAATCATCTAAAGTATGAAGTGGCCGTGCGGACCCGTGTTTATTTGCTCGGCTGATATATCCATCCTCCGCCATAGCCGGGATCAAAGTGGCTCGGTGATCGTGATTTGTCGTTCGGTCGCGTTCGAGCGTTTTCACCGTGGTCGAGGGGAAAAAAACACGCGCGCGGGCAACGTTTGGCGTATCGATCCGCGAAAATGCGGCAAAAAAATACAATTCGGCAGACTGCGAATTTTTTCCCGGAGATAGTGCGCGCGCGCGCGCGTTCGCCCACCCCGCGGATGGACTTTTCGCAAATATGTTGGCGAATTTCGCGCACGCTTCGAGCCACCGGGATTCCCAGGGATAATTTAATAAATGGATGAAGCTATTTTTGTTACGAGCGTTGCTCCACGGTTTCTGTAAACGGTATTTTTTTTCATCCATAGAGAAGAGAGAGAGAGAGAGAGGACTGGGGAATTGACGGGGAACGGAAACCGGGAAAACTAGATTCGGCGCGAGCTGTTTCATTAAGTTAACAGTTGCGCGGCGTTCGACTGACCATTAACATTATGCAAATGTTTCTGATACCGCGAGAAATACGACGCCAATCCGAAAGGATTTTGATGAGCTCGTAATCGCTTATGACTGCGGAACCAAGGGTGATTAGCTAATTTTTAACTCTGAGTTAGGCAACTTTAACAACGTCGTGAACAGCGTGGGAGATAAATTCCCATTAACCCCTTGCCGTACTATTTAATTACAAGGTTTCAGATTGAAACATACGTCTGACGCTCCAATTACTCGCACTTGATACATAATTTAACGGATAAAAATGACTACACTGCAACTCAAAATAATTCCTGAATTATTAATGTTAACAAAAGTTACTATTTTTTGCTGATTGCGGGCTTGACAGGCCTAAAAGAATTCGGAGTGAATAGAGACTTAAACTGACAAAAAAATCCAATTTCACCAAAACATTACCGGACATTAATGGGAGTCACTGTAGATTATGGAAACGGCCCAGCGGGCCCCGTGCAAGGGTTAACACAGCTTAACGTAGAACAAGTAGATGTTGGAGCCAATAGATCAAGAACAAAATGGCCTCATCCCAGTCGACCCCTGGTGCAGGGGATGGATAGGGGTGCCCGTATCTCCACAGGGCCCTGGTTCCCAGCGCAGACCGTTTAATCCACTCGGCGGCCCCGAAAAGACGTATAGAGACGTCTAGCCGGCGTATCGGCGCGTCGATGTTCCATCGGCGTCAGATATTCATATTTCACGGTGGAATTGATATTCGGGAAAACAAGTGGTCGGTATAAGAGAACTGCATTTCACGAGTAACCACCCAGGGGAGGCCTAACGGGGCTTTCCGACTCGCGTGATGCGTTGCCTCCTATAAATCGTCCTCGTTGGCTTCCACCAAGGGTTGGTTCTTCTTCTCTTTCTCTCTCTCTCTCTCTCTCTCTCTCTCTGCTCTGCTCTGCTCTGGGTCCCTCTGCTTTTTCACCCCCGCCCCACCCTCCGCCAGTCGGCCCGTTGTTTCTGTCGGTCGCGGGCAACCCTCCGCCGTTTCCTCATTGTGGTAGCAACCGGCATAACTCAAACTGTCCTCGTGGAAGCGAGCGAGGCCTGGATTTAGCGCGAGATCTTATCGCCGGGACAACAATAGCGCCACCGGCTGGCTCGCAGACCTGAAATAATTATCGTCCGCAACCGGCTCCGGATCGCGGCTCGAAATTTATAAGACGTCGTCGTCCCCGCGAAACTGGCCCCGCTGAGCCGTGTCGTCGGCGTCGCGGCGCTCGACGTCGCGACGAACCGTGCCAGGTATCGCTTCGATTCCGTCGCCGGGCATAAAACATCCCAAGACGGCCGCGGGGGAATGTTAACGCTTCGTGATTATCGCCGACCATCTACGGGCCGAAGAACCTCGCCCGCGCTCCGGCCATTCTTTTTTGGAATACCGACTCGCGAATTTATGCTTGTCCTCGTAACAGCAGACTGCAGGATTTGTGGATTCGCCGGCTGTTCGGGGAACTGAGTCGTTACGAAGGGTGCGGTTGTCGCGGCTGATAACATTCTTTGATAGTTCAGCCTCGAAACTGTTCCTGGTTCCTTAGCAGACATTGTGTCATCGAGGTGGATAGTAAGTGATCGTGATAATTACACAGCGGATTTTAAGCATTTGGGACAAAAATGGGTAGACACAATTTCAGATACAGTGATTTCTCGTTACCTTTGGTCTGCACCCTTATTTCTCTAGTTTCTTTTCAAGGCCCCTGAATAGAATGCGACAAAAATTATTATTAGTATTATTAGAATTAAATAATTAATTATTAGTAGTCTACGGATTATATGCATTTATGACAAGAATGAATAGGAGCAATTTGACAGAATTTTAAAATATGGATATTATTATTATTTCTGGGTTATTGAAGTCATTAGAGAAAGAAGGTAATTTCTACATGGTCCCTGTTTGTCACAGTTGATACAGATAATTTTTATTTTGCACAAAAATCCGCGGTTCGGATACAGTGATTTGCCTATATATGTCGCCGAGGCCTGGACGATAAACGTCGCGGACTTATCCCCACTACTGTGGGTCATACCCTGGAGTAAACATAACACGGCTAAGGTAGGACTCCTGGACTATACATGACGGTGGCAGGACCCGTGTTGTTGACATATATCGTGAATTCACTGTATTGTGTTATATAGAAATGTTAATGTTTCCTAGTGTACCTGCTTCTATTTTGAAATTATGTACGTTCTATGAACGCACGAAGATCCGCAGTGCAGTTATCATATTCTCCTAGATTTGGAGGTAAACTTTCACCGCACACTTTGCTCCGGAACGATCAAAGCGAATCATCTTCTTACCACTACCACCGCCGCGAACAACAAGAAGCAGCCCCGTCCTTCTGTCAGAGTGTTAAAGCAAAGGCTCGCGGGAAGAGCAACGCGATGTTCGCGTTCCGCGGTTACATCGGACACGGAATTAACGATAAAATCCACGGCCCCGAGACGGTTGTATGAATTCGCGGGCGGCGAATAACGGAAACGTTTCCGGGGTAAGATTAAATTTAATTAGAGTAGAATGTGCAGAGTGCATTTCAGCAACAAAAAAAAGACAGTCCGACTGGCGGTAGAGGAGAGAGGGAGAGAGAGAGAGAAAGAGAGAGGAACGACGCGAGAAAGAGGGAAAGAGTAGTAGTAGGCAAAAAGAGGCGGACGGCGAAGAATTTCATTACATTTTCCAGCACGTGAAAATTAAAATTTTTTAATTGGCTTTATCATCTACGATTCCGGGCGCGGCCGGGAAGATGGTCTAATTAGATAATTATAATTAATGAAACGCGGACCGGACTGAGCCGCGTGTCGGGTCGACTATTCGCAGGTGAAAATGAAAATGGGAAGAAGAAAAAAAAATATTAGAGAAGAGAGAGAGAGAGAAGGAAAGAAATATATTGGGACGCGATTAACGGGGAAAGGGACGCGCGTTAAGCGGCCCGTTACGCGTAACGATTATCGAATTTACGCTCGGGATCGGCCGGCGAGAGCAGCTTCCGGCGGAGATATGGCCACCGGAAACCAGCCACTTTCGACTGAAAGCAATTTTCAGCTTAAAGGCTTCCCGCGGCTTTTATGGCGCAGATATATTTTTCCAATAATATCCGCGGCTCGATCCTCTCTCTGCCTACGGGACTGATATCCCACTGCCGTCGCCGGTTAGGTTGTCGCGCGTGGGGCGGATGAGAATCGGACCACCGACAGGATAGTTTACAATCGGAATCCAGCCAGCGAAGCAGACGCTTAAGTAGCTCCCATCTTGCCGGCAAAAGTGAAATTCAATTTCCCCCGGCTACGGGACACCCCTTTTTCTGGCCCCGTAATACCGAGTTGCGAGTTGCCGGCGTCGCGCCGCTTAATCGCGACGAGTTATGGCGATTTCGGGCACCCTGATAAAGCTGTAATTAGAGAGTGTTGATTGTTAAGGCGGATTTCTGGTTCCTCGGTCGAGTTTAGAATTATGGCAATTTTGAAGAGCTGCGGTTTGACCTACACCGATTTTTAGTTTCGATAGCAAGTCATTCTTTCTTAGCCTTTTAACCTAATTTTTTCTGCATTATGTATTGAGGCAACGCAAATGTTTCTAGCACAGGATAATTGAATAGACTTTCCTGAATACGACAGTATATTTTTTATACAATGTTGAGTAGCCGTGGAATAGTTTGTAACGCAGTGTGCTGGTATCGTCAATTTAAAAATCGACGCACAGTTAGACGGCGTGTAAAATGGTTGCCAAACATCGCGGTATTTTCCCGCAATTTTTCGGCCTCGCGAGAATGTTGATTAATATGCCGTAGGAATACCGGTGTCCGTGTTTGCATAGAATTCCGCGTCGTCTACCGTGATCGATATTCCGTAGAACAGATTTTCGTATAATCGGAATTCCAGATAAGCGGTGTTCCGATAATCGGGGTCCCCCGTGCTATATATCATCCATCGTAGAAGTAAGCGTCACTACGTAGAACCTTCGCCCCCGGCTTGGTTCAATTACTTTTCCACCAGGTATTATTTTCTTCCTGTTTGAAGAATAAACTTGCCTGACAGGACGATCCATCCTGGATCAAATTACGAAACCCTGAAACTGATTATGTTTAGTTTTCCGATGGAGCCGGGTCCTGTACGCGCCGCGCGGGTCATTTTTCTAAACGAGTTTTCCGTTGGCTGCTGATGAATTGCAAATTAACACGTTCACGCACACACGCGACGACCGTGATTTTGTGCCCGCCGTAAAGAAAATCAAATTAATTCTCTGCTGGTCGTAATTTTCAGATTATAAACCGTGGCATGATATTCGCGGAATTTATAACTTGTTTTTAACCATGTTTCTTTTTATATCGTTACTGAAAACATTGTCTGATGAATGTGGAAAGTCTTCGTACTTGTTTTTCTAGTTGGATCAATTATTTCGAACAATTAGATTCTCGAAAATATAAGAACTCCTCCCTTAAATTGTACGATTAGAGCAGTCAGACATGTTCGACCCTATTGAAAAATACCTGATCATTATTGAGTCATGAAACACAGTGTAAACATGTCTCAAGTAATTTAAAAAACATAATCTTTTACCTCATTTTAAATCTTTAATGATTTTTAATTTCATTTTACAAAATAAAGATCTCTGGATTTAACGATTTTTGTCCACTTTTACAGAAACAGGTTGTACTTATGATTTTTTATCGGTGAAACTATTTATCAAATTACGTTGATCATTTTCTATCTGAATTAGGAAGGTTTGAGCTACTATAAAAATTTTCTGTTTCATCAAAATGAATTCTTTCAAAATTTGTCTTAGTTCACAAACTGCTGTTGCAAAATTTAGAGAACAGTATGTTGAAGTTTTACTTGATTGTTTCGTGTTTTTTTTTAATAGATTGGCGGGCAGATTTCAATGCGACATTGTTAAAGTAGAATCGGCGATATTGAAAAACTATATGCCCGTATTTTCGCAGCCTCAGTCGTATTTAATGGGCGAGGGAAACTTCAGCGTGATGGGCGGGGGTGTATCGAAGCTGTCGTCGCCCGGAGAAGAAAACGCGAGACAATGGCGGGTTACCGGCAAGAAATTGTTTGTCATGCAATTAATTTGAGATTAGGGAGACGGGGGAGCAGCGAACAAAGGCAAGAGCCGTCGTCGGTGCGGGTATTTATCAGGGAGAAGCGGCCGCAAAAAGCGGAAGTCCGAATAGAAGGAAAATGGCAGTTAGCTGGGAGGAAATCTCGAAAGGTTTCTGCACTAGGCTTCCTCCTGAAATAATTCTTCGGTGTTTATTATCGTTGTTTAGTGACATTCTCCTCGTTTTTAATTACAATCACCTGCGAGTATAAACATTTGTGTCATAAAAATTTATAAAACAGCATTTCCATGATGGCTCGAAGCAGGCGATAAAAATATATTTCTAATTTTTTCATGAAATAATCCGCGATACATACGAAGGGTATTTAATAAAATACAATTTAGAGGAAAATCTCTGAAAATTGCGCTACCCGTTATGACTATACTGCCGGCTGTTTATACATTTATATCGTATATGAATATGGGAAATGCATTAAATTTTAAATTACCGCTATAGTACCGATAAAATTCCACATGGTTTCTACTTTTGATATCGCTGTGAATGTACGATATGAGAATTGTTAACAGAGGACAGAAACATTTATTCAGCTCCGGGTTTCACTGGGCTATGATATTTGTATAGTCTCTGGAAGAGAATCTGGAAGACAAAGATTGAAAACCATTAAAAAAAAAAATGAAGTACACATTACTGAAAATATATTTATTCATACCTTTCAAATTGAAGAAGAGCAGTAATTAAATATACGAAGGGAAAGCTTTTTGAGACATCAATCCTTACGACACACTTCAAGATCATTAAGTAGCTAGTGGAACCACTAAACGTATTTCACTATAATAATTTAATTATTAACCCCTTTCACTATAAAATTGAGTCAGATCCGTGATAAGAATTCTGAAGAGAGAAATAAAAAATTTCTATTTCTAAATAAAAATATAAATAAAATTCCGTTTGTTTGTCGTTGACGTCCAGCCATCGGAGAACGCGTATAAATATTCGTGAAGCGTAGAAAGAGACATTCGAGTGACAAAGATATTTCGCGGTCGGTCCGGTCAAGAGGAAGTTTTTTTGAAAGAGACAGCTCTCCGCTCGGCTCTGCTCTGCGTTGCTCCGCTCGGCGGCTGCACTTTTATTTCCCTCACCTTAACCCTCCCCCCTCCCCGCGGAGGTCCGCAACGCGAATCCTTCGAGTGAAATTATATCAGCGAAGTTTTCATGGCTTCGTCGGTCACGGGCACGAGCGTTTCCAATTCTCGGCGTCTGATATTTATCGTTTCAACCGTGTATTTACAGCGTTGCGCAAACGAATCGGGCATTCGAGCCCGCGAGCTAGCCACTCGACGTTGTTCTTAGAAAGTTGTCCGACTCGGTAAACTTCATTCGCATAAACGATTTTATTAAATCCCAGTTCCCCGGGATCCGCAAACACGGTTATATTGAAAAGTAAGTACCTCCAGTTATAGGAACAACGATCAAGCGAAGAGCGAGAGAAAGAGACGGAGAAAGAAAGAGGAAGAGAGAGAGAGAGAGAGGAAGAAGAGGAGGGGGTTGAATCATTTACAAGCTGAATATTTATAGAGCGACGAAACCGAGGCGGACATTTTCGACTTAACAACTCGCTAATAAGTTCCCCCGTTAAGCACGGATCGCGGAACTTCTACTGTAATTAATCGGACGGACTATTTTACCGAGTCCGCATCTTTAATCGCCGCGAATAATCGAGGATTGTCTATTTGCAACGGCGGAGAAGTATTACGCGCGAAACGGGAACAAGGCTGATTTTAATGAAACTCTTCTTACGCGTTCGAATTCATCTTTCAGCTCCAGAAACACGGCGCGCATCGTCTCTAGCCTGTTTGTACCTAAAATTATAATAATCTTAGCAAGCATAAGCTTGCTTAGCAGACATAAAAATTGGGTACAATTTAAGCATCGCATTTATTAAGACAAATATTTCACATTACTTCTAAAAATTACACACAAGTTTGCGTAAAAATCTGCATTTCAATAATCGATAAAATACAGCCTTTTTCATAACCGGGCTTGAATTCATCCAAACTGTAAAAGAATACGCGTTTCCTCTTCAACGATCGGTACAGAACAAAAGGCGAAACAAATTCTTCGCAAATAATTGATTACTTATGGGTACCCCTAATAATTTTAGGGACTGAACAGATGTGTCTCCAAGTTATTCCAGCGCGATCGAAGCAAAAGCAATATCAGAGACCGCGATTCGTTGCTGATCAGAACAAGTGCGAGCACGTGAGGGCGCAGACGGTAAGCTTCGAATCTAGATTTTCCACGGAATCAGCCATCTCCATGGAAAATAGACACGTCTCGTAGTATCCGGGACTAGTAATTTTAGTTATGCTCAGCCGTCGATGAAAGTAGAATTCAAGATTCATCGAATATTTTACAAAGCGTGAGCGGAAGATCGGTCTTTGATCGTGGTGACCGAATATCAAATGTAACCATCGATTTCGGTCGCCGCAGTGGAACGGGTGAAAAATTAATCGCCTTTTCCATATTCCTTGCACGTTCAATTAAGCGATCCTCTTATCAAAATTTCACAACGAACGCGGTTCCGAACTGAAATGTGCGTTCCGATTGGAATTTAATGCGATCATGCTCGGCGGAATCCCGCCGCAAAATAAATTAACTTTTAAATGTTTTGCCACTGGATGGCCGGGTTCAGTGACACTTTAGTCGTAATTTACAAACAATAAACCGCCAAGGATCGCCCGCAAAATGTTGTTGTAGACGATAGAGGCTTTTAAAGAGGAAGACCGTTCCAGGACGTATAAATGTATAACCTTCAGCTTTAATTCTTTTTTAATGTCTAAAATTCCGTTTCGAAGCTAAAAATTCACAGAGGTGCATTATAATAGGTGAAATATGCCTGATTTTTTCAGAATTTTCGATTGATGAGGATAAGAGAAATTACAGAAAATCATGATTTTCTTTGTCACCCCAATACTACCCCTCATGTCGACATATAGGGTTAAAAATTGGCACATTTTCTTTGGGTACTCTATAGAATGGTCTATTGCAAATTCAATTTGGGCACTTTTGACCTCCCTATTCGACTACACCCTTTTCTGAGCAGTACGCGAGGGTTAGTCCAAAAATTACGAGTCTTCAAATTTTTGTTAATTTTCCGAGGGATTATTCTGCTGTTTGCGTTAAAGCAAACAGGAAAGGCCCATAGGAATTTGTCAATCGCGCGATCTCGCTGGAGAAGCACTCGCCCCCACTTAATTGTCGCGCGCAGGAACCAGCCGACGCGTTTCCGCGTTTCTCGCTCGCGGAACCTCGTTACACGAAACACCGGGCTTCCGGGGAAATAAACTTCCAGCCCGAAGAAGTTTAATAAGATAGGACGATTTAATGCGCGCCGCAACAAGTTCGCCGGCAGGGTTTCCACGGCGTTCCATTCGTGTCTGAATCGCTTTCATTCCGGGTACACGCCGCCGAACCTCTCGCGGAAGTTACGTTCACGGTTTAATGCGTGATTCAACCGTCTGAAATCTCTACGGTGACCTTAACGCCCTCGGTATTTCCTGGTCCACCGTGTACAGGATGCCCGACTCAATTTACCAGTCCGATTTACGTCGATATTACCGTCCGCGGGAAAAAAATTATGCCAATTATCCGCGGCCGGGAAAAACTCGCCAAGTTTTCCTGTCGGCTAGAAACTTAAATGGAATTTGTTGCGTCAGTTTGATAATCTAGTGTTCAAGATTCGTGTCCATGGTAAGTTTTCTGTATTTAGTTGGTATTTATTATTTTTCTATAATTTAGTTCTTTTCACGAATAACGAATTACGAGTACCGAGTAAAATTTATTGCGGGAATAAAAATTGTGTTAGTACATGTGTAAATCCGCGAAGTTTGGAAAGCGAGGCAGGTCTAATGCAATTAGCAACGATCCGGAAAGATTACAGAGGAGTTAACAGGTCCGGCACGATAGGGAGGTTCGTTTTAAATAACGATTAGAATGAACTATTATAGGCTTATCGCGGCTTACATTATGTTCTGTTAGTAACGATCATAAGCTGCATGCGAACGCCAGCTGAATCTCGGAGGAAATTGCGTGACCCCGTCTCGTTATAAATATACGCTGTGCTTGACTCAAATTCGCCTATACATTTCGAATTTAATTCCGAAACATGCTCTCATCTTCCTTCCAAAAATGTAGGTCAACATTGCAGCGCATCCTGTCTCGTTATTGAAATTCGCTAGAAATTACGTGTCATTTTCAAATTTTGAAAACATTGACGCGTGCGTAAAATAATTCAAGACTAAATTTCTAGGTTAATGAATCAAAGAACTAACTTATGCAATGACAAAACATCAGTAAAAGGTTCTACGAGTTTGAAAATGTTCTTTCGAACTAGATTTTGGCACTAGATATATCAAAAGTTATGTTAATAGATTCTTTGAAGATATCACAATTCCAAGGAAAAAGGGCGAGGGGGAAGGGCTAAGGGGAGAGCTATGACGATCCTTCCTGTGGTTGAACGTGTAATGTAAAAAGGTTACAAGTGTCTCCAAAGTTCAAAGAGATGCAAAAGGGCGATGATTGCAAAAGTCAATCCTAGGAATGCAAAGACCGACGACGTCAAGAGCCATTTGACAATGATCTAACATTTTACCATGGAAGTGCAAAGAGGAGGATCCCCCAAAGAGGATTCCGAGGGTCACAAAGAGAAACATCGGTCTGCCGAGACAAAGCAAACAGCAAGAGAAAATGAAAAAATTCACGGCAAAACGATTTAGGGAACATAATAAACGCAACAGAAAACGCATCGAGCAGAATGTAAACTTACCAGTGAGGCTCTCGCGCGCGCGGGGCGCTGCGCTGTTTGCAACGAATGTTGATCCGCGTTGTATTGAACCAGGTGTACGGTTACAAGAGAGTGTTGCCGCAGAGTCCCGTTGTTTGCAGACAGTATATACGTTTCGCGGATGCGTTACGTCATCCTCGCGGAGGGGGAGAGAGAGATAGAGAGAGAGGGTGAGTAGGTTGTCGCTCCTGAAACCACAACGAAACGCGATCAATTTAATTTCCAGCGTAATCAAAAAGGATCCCGGTTGTGTTCCGGTGCAAAAGAGGCGCGCGTCCGCCGTTGATTCATCGACGTCGACGTATCGGAATTCGCGGGGAAAAGCAACCAAGGGGAGAGAGCGAGAGAGAGAGCGAGAGAGAGAGAGAGAAAGAGAGAGAGAGAGGGGGGGAAGGTTTTCCAGGAGCAGCGGATACAGGGGAAAAAAGGGAATAAAATAACGAGCAATAACGACAGGCCGCCGCGTTCCACAAGCGCTCAGGCTCGCCCAGATTCTCTGCACACACTGCACGTAAGAGCGCGTTTATGTTGGAGCGATAAACGATCAAAGCGACCAGAGCGAAGCGTAGAAATGCATTCTATTGTTTTATAATGGAAGTGTTTACGTTCGAGCCATCGATTATCAGAGAGGATCGGCGATAATATGCATCGACGACCAAATTGTTGCGTGCCACGGATTCTGACCGTCATCACTCTTTCTTTCCACTAATTTCTATTCTCACATTGGCTTGTTTTCTTACTATAAGTAGACTGCGGATATTTGTGCAAAAGAAAAATTGTCTGCATCAGTTTCAAGGTACGTTATTTTCTTTCGTGAATAATTATAGTGGATTGGAAATGATGCAACAATATTTTTAATTTCTTTAAATGATTTTAGTCTTTGATTCACTCAGTTTTGTTGTAATTACATAAAATCCGCAGGCTGGTTCGCCTAGTTGTGTAAGTTTGAACTTCTTTAGAAACGAAACATGATTGGCAGTAATTTATTTGTAGAAGTAGCTGCGACCTAGACGTACCTCAACGTTGACGTAAATAGTCGTCGAAGAGACGTGAGAGCACTCGGCTTCGTTTCTCAATTATGACGCAGGCTTCCGATTCCCGGAACGTTTCTACTAATTATCCCGTCCGGTCCGGCCAATAGTCATTCCCTCCACCCCCCGCAAGTTAGTCGATATAGCCCTCGAGGACGTGGATGCCCGCCGGGGCCCTTCCTCGCCGGAAATAATATGACGGAGCCCCATGAACAGGGGGAAAATGGTAGCCCATGGGGGCCGTCGAACGAGAAAAGGTCAATAGCGCTCGGGGACAATTTGCCGGGAATTTCGAGAACGCAACACCTTGATCGCCGCGCGGAATGAAATAAGCCAACGAATATTAATTCGACGACGCCCAGGGGCGGAGACGCGCGCGGCCCTTCGATACAGATTATCTGACCTATCTCTCCCTTTTCTACGAGGACAGGGTCGACGCCGTTGCCAAGGAAAACGCATCCGAGTTCCTCGAAAAGGGCACGCACACGCGCACACACCGACTGTGTTCGCAAATCGAATCGAAATTCGGAGGAACATATTTCCATAATCGCGTTGACCTGTGGAAACACGCGAGGCTACGAATGATTGATGTTAGGATGAAGAATTGATTCGTGGAAAGTTATGCGAAATTGTACAGGGCGGGGAATTTGTTAGGAATTTTTCTTGGGTTGTCCAAAGTGTTTGAGGGAGGGAGGAAGGGTTTAGTTTTGGGTTTGGTAAAGTTGTTTGTGAAAATTTTTATTTTCAAAAGTTAAAAAATTCAGCCTGGTATAAATGGACAAATCCTTAAACTATTCGTTAAAGAATTACTCACCAGAAGCTTATTACTTTCATCCTCAATGACTACTACGTCGAAGTAGCCTACTTAAAAAGGAAAACGTTTAAAAAATTAGACCCAAAGAAAATGATCGAATCAAGTTCCTGAGGCCTAATCGATCCATAACGAAAATTGCCATTGCCGTTCAATAATTTTTTGAGAAATGCTGTTGGACCACGAAGTAAACCACGAAGCGAAGAAAATTACTATGACGCCAGGCAGAATACAATGTCCTGATCGTGACGACAACGCTGCTGTTAAACGTGTGGACGTTGCGAATACCTCATTAAAAAGCAGTGAAGCACAGAGGTTCGACTTGGCAGCGAAACGGTGTTTAGATTCACTTTCCATAAAGTAGTAGTTACGACGGCAACACGAGGTGTTCGTATCAAGCGTAGGAGCGATTACGAATGAATCAATCGGCCGTCAGCTTATCGAAACTCTGAACTGCAGAAGATATTACTGCCCCGTTCCGGGGCATTCAAACTTCAATTACCCGGGGATACGATTTCGAAGACATAGCCGTAAAATTGTATGAACTGCCATAAAGCTCGGTGCGCCGAGGATTCGCTGGAAAGATCCAAGGTTACCGGTGGAGTAGCTGCAGAGAAAGGGAGAAAGAGACAGAGAGAGAGAGAGAGCGAGAGAGAGAGAGAGAGAGAGAGTCAACTGGCATGGAACGAGGCCGGTGCGCTGGTGAACTTGGCGTGCATCCGAATTTAATAGCGAGTCGCACGAAAGAGCGCCGAAGCTATGCATAGCAGATTATTTCTGCGGCTCCTTTGAAACACGGTATCGAAAATCCTCTTTCTCTCTTCTATCTTTTCACCCCCCCCCCCTCACCCCCACCTCCAACCCCCGCGAATCCAGCTCGCAGGACTTTAGACGAGAGAGGAATTCTTCTCCCAGAGGGATCCCGCAGCGGCGTCGTCGTCTCGACGCTAGTTTTCGCATCTAATGAATATTTACGTAACGACGCGCCGAAGAAATTCCGTCGACGGAACAGAACGGCACGGAGCAGAGCGGAGCCTAACGGGCTGTTGCGAGCGATACTTACTGTCCAGCATTCGCTGCGATAGGCTCGATTGCGGCTCGAGAAAATTTCGGAACGCACCCGGAGACCTGTCATTGAAATTCGCCACGCAGATGCCGTTGTTTACCTCGTCTCGATGTTCCAGCGGTGCGTTTAACGCGACTCGCTTACCAACTCTCTCCTTTTCTACCCCTCTGTTTCTCTATGCCCGTCTCTCTTTCTCTTTCTATCGCAGCGCAAATATTTACCGAAGAATTTGGACACCGAGCATTATCCGGCGATTCAGCCGTTTCCGTCGATTTTCTTCGCTCTTGCCCCCTGCGACGAAGTCACCTGGATAAAGCGTCCTCGATCATGCAAATTGTATCGTGTTTGGAGTCATTTTGATCGGAGAAATGTCACGAATAATTTAGAAAAAGTTTCATAGAAAAATAATTACGAATAAACATTTGTCGACATTTTGTTTACTCTCTTTCCTTTTCGTTTGACGCCAGGGACAATCGAACAGGTGCCCCTGCACGAAACGACATTTTCGTGTTGAAGTTTCCACACATGTCGATACATTACTGTATTTAGGACACTTTGAACTTGCCCCATAGGCCCTGAAAACCTGCAAAGAAGAAGTTACGAGCAATTCGGGATCAAAGATCGCGGATCCGTCTCGGGCCTGCGCATCCATCGGTCATCACTTATTCAACAAAGTCGAGCGATAAAACGCGCAGGGATCTCCTCGGGTGGATCGTGTTCATATAAACTTTTTTATTCGCCGGTTGGCCCGGGGATCCCGAAGTTCACGCAGTCCCTTTAAAAATATCCATAATGCATGCTCCGATGTATAATCCGCGCGCGTTGCCTCGCTAGGCGGGCCTCCGGCACAAAAATCACCGGTTCCTCTCCCTCTCTCTCTCTCTCTCTCTCTCTCTCTCTCTCTCTCTCCCTCTCCCTCTGCCCCCCCTCTCTCTCTCTCTCGGCCCGTGTGCACCGACACCGGCTCAGACGTTCTAATCCTTATCTCTCTCTCAAGTTTGCGCAAGCCGTTCTTAGCGTTCGTTTCCGTTTACGACGACGAGCGTTTACTGCGCACGCCCCCGCGAGAAACGGTAAGGTAATTTGATAGCGGGATCGGGCCGGGCACAGTGAAGCAGCGGCTCCGGAATCGAGAAAGGAGAGTTCCACGAACCGGAAAAAGGAACCGCTTCGGGTTACTTTCGGGGCGACGCGGGTCGCGATTAAACTTTCATGCCCGTGAAATCGCGCCGAGCCGATTTCAAGAATGCATAGGCTAATCAAAAAGCCCTGCGAGGAACGAACGACCCCGTGGAGCCGCTCGTTCGACTCGCGCCGAAACTATACTAGGTGTCTGGTTTCCTGCTGGAACTGTTCTAGATCCTTACACGAAGGCCAATCAAATAGTAACCGAATTTTGTATCGTACAGGGTGCAAGAAATGTAACGTCATAGGGGTAGGAATCTGCACCCCCTGAACGGTGAAAGAAAACTGTTATTGTTTCAGTTTCTTAATTGGTGGACGCATATATGAATTATATTAACGTATTTTTAAATAGAAGCATGTTTTATTACACCGTGCGGTACATCTTGATACTCTTCACAACAAAGTGTTAGTCGACTTATATTAAAAAATCATTAAAAAAATTCCAAACGCATACCAGTCTCCCAGATTAAATTCGCTGGAGTTACAGGAGGCATAAGAAAATGTTTATCATAAACATTTTCGGTATGCGTTTCATGAAACGACGCTACCAGGCCAATATGATAATCTGAAAATTTACTATGACACTTTTCTTTCGAAGATTTCAACGACCACGCGTCGCAGTAAAATCGATGCGTCAGACGAGAGAGACCCTTTCGGTTCGCATATGCGTGCAGGGCTAATCAGGTTAGCTAAGTACACGTTCCTAGGGTCCTCTCTGTTCCCGTGCTCTCGCCTCATCTTCAACGGAGCATATTTCCCGTTCGGAAGTGACGTTCGCCGACAAGAAATGTGCAATCCATACGTCGCCGCTGAGCTGCCTCCCCGTGAAAGTGTCCCAGGGCGAAATACGCTCGCAAAGAGAAAGAGAAAGAGAGAGAGAGAAAGAGAAAGAGAGATGTATAAGTTACAGTGGTAATTGTATCCGGCAGTGCGCGGAGTCAGGGGGCCGTGCGCGTGCATTTAAATTTGCAAATTAATCCGGAAGCCGAGTGTCTTCGCAAACACGAGACATTTGACATCGGGTTACCGGATGTTTGCGCTGCGCGCCAGCAAAAGGCACCGGGAAACTGGCGCGTCGTCAATGAACTACGGAACTACTAACTCTCTCTCTCTCTCTCTCTCTCTCTCTCTCTTTCTCTCCTCTCTCTTGGTCTGGCTCCGTCGATTACCAGTTTAACCGCATCTTCTTCTCCCCTATCCATCGATATATTCCGGCGACACGCCTATCCATGTGCAAATCCGCAGGTTAACGAAATTCCCGGCGATGTCTCCGAGACAATTTCACAGGAAGTCGCGCACCATCACTCCGTCCTCTTCTTCGTCTATAGCGTTCGCTTTGTTGCACGGTGGAATGAGCGGAGACAAATTGAGCAACTTGATGATTGTTTTATGCGAACATACGGGACGCGTGTAGAATCCCATCTCGACGCCCGCAGAGCTCGGATCTTGAATAAAAGATGAGTCTCGCCCGGGGAAACTACAATCGATCCCATTAAAAAGGCATCTATACTAAATATTGGGGGCCGGGGAACCCTCCGCGATCGTTAGGCGACTTCGAGAAGTCATAGGGTGCGCTGACTTCGAGAAGTCATAGGGTGCGCTAACTTCGGGGAAACAGTCGATGACCAGTTGACGAATCTCGGGATTAAGAGCCAACGGTAGTCACGTGACTTTTTCAGAGCCAGCAGGTCAGAAACTGCTGTATAATTTCCGTTCACAACCGCCTTCAGCCACTGACTTAAGATCCGTTTTGGTCTTGATCCGGCGGGTCCTAAGTCTGCGACAAAATTTTGACGTCGCGCGAAGATATCCAGAGACCGGTAATAAATAAAATAAGGGTCCATGGAGTTTGGGGTTTGCCGTCGTCCTCATCGTTAGCCGGTGCACGCGCCTCGTTGACGTCGGCGTCGGCGTCGGCGTCGCTCTATCCGCGGCGGAGGCCAAGACAGCGAGACACCCGGGCCAGGAAGTCGCATCAATTTCGCTAATGGGATTTACATCTCGGTTCGCTCAGTCAGCCGACGGGTGGATCCATGACGTCATCCAGCAGTCGCGCGAAACAACGACGACGACGACGACACCGTCGACGACGTCTGCCAACCGACCGTTTGACAAACTGAATAATAATAATTACCGCGGCAACGTTCGTCCCGGCTCGGAGCCGGCGGCAGCCAGCCAATAGGTGACTTGTTATTCCAGGAAACACTCGAAATCGCTGTTTGTCACGCACCAGCCTCGGAACCCGAGCCGAGTAACTTTCGCATCGAGGCCTCATCCGTGTCTCCCGCGTTCGAGGGCTGTGTGCGCGGCTTCGATTTCGCGTCGAAGAAGACGTTAATTAATTCCCGGGCTCCGTCTCGCTGTTTTCGAGAAAATGGGAAAATGCCGAGGGGTGGGGGATACGCCCTCCTACCCCCCGCTCCTCTTCTTCTTCGCCGGTCTGTGTCTCTCTCTCTCTCTCTCTCTCTCTCTCTCTCGATCTCGGTCTCTCTTGCTCCTCGAGAAAGTATTATATCTCTCCCCTTCCTCCCGATTCGCAGTTACCTGCGCCCGTGCAACACCCCCGGAAGTTAGCCTCGCTGTTCCGATTCACCCCCGGTGAGTTTACTTTCTTACATATCCGTGGGACGTTAATCGTTACTCTCTGTTAAACTGTTCGAGGAGACGTCAGCGAACTCGGGGACCCAGACGATACGATAATTACGCGTTTCTCGGTTCCGGAGTCCTCGGCTCGCAAGTTCCGCGACTGTCGCAGACGCTCGCTGCAGACAATCTGTCGAACTGGGGCTGTTTGAACGATTATTAGGTGTGCCTGGCAGATTTCCAGATTCTTTACTGTTGTAGGAACGTTGTCATGTGTCATGTGATTGATTATTTATGGACAATTAAGAGACATTCTACTCTCGAGAAACGTCTCCGTCAGTTTCTGTGCACCTAGGCCATCCTACAAGCAATTTAATGAGCCTAGAATACGGTGATTGAACGTCTTACATCCGGAATAAAGTTGCAATCGAATTAATTTGTCTAACTAATAGAAATTGTGCAGGTCGATTGGAAGAGACAGGAGTTAAATGAATACATTTGCATTTTCTCATCTAACATTTTTAATAATTAGGGAATAGTATACCGACATTATTGAAATCTTCGAATACCTTTTTACGGTTTGCATGTTTGTGCAAACGATGTTTATTTTGCACAAAGATCCGCAATCGACTAACGATCAATTACACGATTCAAGTGTACATGTCCGTTAGTTTTTCAACTCCCCTGCAAAAGACAGCCTCGCATATGTCCCGTGGAGCAGCAAATCGTTCTTTTTAATCCTGCAGCCGAAAGTATCCCCGCAAAAAGCCGAGCGCAACCGAAGCCAAAGAACCGTACTAACTCCTTATATCCCTCAAAGGCTAAATCGACACTTTCAAACGGGTATCCAGCGGGCCGGTCAAAAATCCTTGATCACCGTGCCGATTCGTCGTTCCGTTTGCGTCCGAACTGACCGAAGAACGTCCCCTAATTAGCCCGTAGTCGAACCGGTAGAACGATGACGTCGTTGGCGATGGTGATGGTGGTAGTCCAAGAGCAAAACAAGCAAAAGCAAGCCGCGTGCGACGTCCGTGTTTGCCCATCGAACAGAAGTCTAAGCATCGGGTTCTGGAAGTGGGTGCACATGCACCGCGTCACTTTTGCGCAACCACGCGAAAGGTATTCCGGTGTTCATAGTACTCCTGTCCGGATATTTAACAGCCGGTTGCAAAAGGCTCTCCTCCCCGGACGATTCCCTTTTTGCCGCCGGTAATCGCCAAAGCTCCGTGAAACTCAAGAGCCGCCTCTCTCTCTCTCTCTCTCTCTCTCGCACCCTCTCTCTTTCTCTCTCTCTCTTCTCTCCGGTGCTTGCGCCTTTTGCTTTTCGCGCGCGCGAAGGATTAACTCCGTCTGTCCGTCGGTCTGTTTCCTCCCGTCCGTTCGGTTCGAAAAAGGGAGCAGCCGGAGGAGCCCGGAAGAGATCGCGAAGGAAAAAGTGCTCGGAGAGAGAGAGAGAGAGAGAGAGAGAGAGAGAGAGAGAGAGACGGGATTACGGGAGACAGGAGAGCGTGGCGAGTTGCGGAAAAGGAAAGAGAAGGTCAGAGGAGATAGATGGGGAAATAGAGAAAGAGGGGGGAAAGAGAAATCGAGAGAAAGAGAGAGAGAGAGAGATAGGTCGCGTTTGAAAAGGACCTCGAGAAATAGCGAATTTCTCGCCCTCTCTCCGGTTCAGTTTCTCCGGGTCGCGGGGGTCTCGCTCTCTTGCGGTAAGGTATTCAACCCCGTGGCTGTCCGTGGCAACCCCCCTTTCCTTTTCCACTTACAGGCCGTATAATTTCCCCTTCGCCCGTGCATCATACACTCACTTATTTTTGCGCTACAATGAACCGGGCGGACGTGGCGGTGGGTTAAGCTCGGGGGCGGTTAACGGGGGCTCTGACGCGAGACACAGAGAGAAACGGGGGTTGAAATGCAAGGGAGAGTGACAGAGAGAAAGAGATAGAGGACGATGGTTGAAAGTAGAGAGGGGTGGAACGATACATGCGAGCGGTAGGACTAGAGAAATCGAGGGGGGTCGAGTCAAAGAGCTGAGAAAGAGGAAGACAGGGAGCCCCGGCAGCCCTACGAGCCCGCGCCCGGATAAATTATTACTTTCGTTCTTGGTGAAGCAATATCTGTGCTAATAGGAAATCACGAAGGGCTTCCACTCGTCCTGCCTACCGTCCTCGCTTCGTCCTTTCCCGAGTAACGACGCCCATTTCTCCGGGCAACGCAACGCCGCTGACAACGCGGCCGCCTGGGGGACCAGGTTTCCACGCGTTTTCCATGGTGAAGAAAAAAAAAGAAAATCGATGGGAGGGGTTCCCTTGAAATAGTGCACGGATCAACTCGCCTGTACGAGTCTTTGTTCCTACAAAAGCGACGCTTCTCGCTTGACGCTCTGCCTGTATTGTTTCTCGAGCTCTTACTCTATCCACAGTGTCCATGTCTCTGTACAATAACGAACTCTAAACGTTTTTGTTACATGTACAATGTCAAATGTTTATGGTCAGGGTGAAATGTCCATGGTCTGCGTGAAATATCTGTGGTCAATGTCAACAGTCCATGGTCAATGTCAAATGTCTATGGTCAATATCAAGTGTCCATGGTCAATGTCAAATGTCTATGGTCAATATCAAGTGTCCATGGTCAATGTCAAATGCCCATGGTCAAATCAAAGTCTCAATTCTTCTGTAACATGGACAATGTCAAGCGTCTGTGTTCAATGTCAAAGTCTGAACGCACTTGTTCAGCTTGCTCAGAACACCAGCGAGGTGAGCTTTGTTTACCAACAAATTTTCCCTGCACAGTGACGATTACGATACTGTTTACAGTAGAACCTTGTTCGTTGCACGAAGCGGGACAGAACCTTTTGTAACTCATGGTTATAATTAAACTGTTTAACATTACTGTATACGCGTAGCAGGAATTTCATGTAGTTGGAAGTGTAAACAGAATTGTTTAAAAAGATTGTACCGCCACAAAAGATGTATGTAAGTAAACTTGTGACAAATCACAGTATAATAGTTTACGAGAAGTTGGAGATCAGAGTAGTGTAAAATGCGAGAGTGAAAAATTACGAGCGGCTCCGCCAGTCTACCGGATTCTCTGTCTCTCTTCTTGGGCTCACTTTTCCTTCTATATTTTTTTTTTTTTTTGTTTTTCGTTGGCGCGCGACGCTTCCGCGATAAATCGAGGAAATTAGCGGCGTTATGATGCCCGCGGGCGAGAGAGCGAGCGGAGATTATTCAGCTCGGAAACGACGGGGACAATTGCGCGCGCTTAGAATAGTTTTATCGTAATCGGCCCGCAGATTTGTCTGCCGCCGAGGAGAGAGAGAGAATGATGCGCACGAGTGACGGATTAATTGCCGCGAATCTTTGGAATTTTCTGTCGGCGATGTGCAGTTTCGATCGCTTTGTCGAGGCTGGATTACGGGCAGATTCTGGGAGGTTATAACGTGGTCTACCTCGTCGCGCACGGTGTGCACAACGGATCGCATCGATTATGGTTTGCATATGGTGTTTTACAGCATCACGGTGATCCCGTCGCCGAGGATAAAGGTATTAGCGAGGTTTGGAAATGAAATTTTTTCCACCGATTAAAAGGCCACGGGAGCGGTTCTAGACGTTTCAACGGGTCCGCTTCGGATTCTATTATCCTCGGCTCGACTTATGACTCACGGGGTGTAGCATGGGGGGGACGAGAGGGTAGGGGGTGTGGAAGAGAAAGAGAGAGAGAGGAGGCATCCCCGACAAATTAAAACCGCCATGGTTAAATTAACGGTACCCTCGGCGCGATGAGCGTCTAATAAAACAACGTACCGTGCCGTGTAATAAGGGGATGTCCCGGATTTAATGCTGCTACGGGCTATAGCGCCGATAGAGGCCATTTCAAATTACACCCTATAAAACGGGACCCGGTTGAAATTTTAACCTGCACTTTCGATGAACGACCCACCCACGCCGCCATTTATTTCCGCGCACTAAGATGCCGATTAGTCGACGGAGAACGACGGCTTTTTACACTATTTTTATTTACATCGACGATCTTCCAACCCCCAAAAACCCCTAAAAAAGCGGGGGACCGCATTTTTCTTCGCATTTTTTAATGGATTTTTGTAACGAGAAAGTACGAACGTCGGAAAATATGTTCATATTGCATTTGAAAGGACTTTTTGAATCTTTTTTTAACGAATTTTTTCATTCCAGCTGATAATTATAATGAAAATTGAAAGAATTCTGAGCATCTTTAATTTTGTCCATATTTTCTCTTTTTATTAGCCCTTTTTTTAGAATGAACATATTAAGCGTTCAGAACATTTTTGCATTATTAAATATGTGGACGTGTTAAAATTTGAGGTAATTATTTACATTAGAGGCTTCCTCACCGATTTTGATGACCTTGAAATATGTTGTCAAGGTTATCATTCTGAACAACTTTTTCCTATACATGTTACCGGTGAGGAAGCCCTAATGTAAATATTTACCTTCAAATCTAACCCACACCTACTCCGATCACTTTTTGAGATGTTAAAACTTTTTTGCGAATATCTCGGAAACCAAAGTTGAGCGGCGGTAACATGTATAGGAAAAAGTTGTTCAGAATGATGACCTTGACAACATATTTCAAGGTCATCAAAATCGGTGAGGAAGCCCCTAATGTAAATAATTACCAAATTGGATTTTTTCAAACGTTTTTTTTTCGGGAACATTTTTTGAAATTAATGATCGCTTTTTGTAGAAATTAATGGTCCAATCAATCTGGAATTTTTCATGGATATTTTTCAGGAAATTGTTCAAAATATTGCGCTCGATTTTCATGGTTGCCCTCGTTCGTTTATTTGTATTCACTTTTTGCAGTACAATCTCTAAATCAATGGATGAATTAAAAACATTCTAGTCTAAAGTCGAAGAGTTGTGAAATTCGCTATAAAAATCCATAGAGTCAAGGTAAATCGTATTAACAGTACAGCTATTATCACACGGGTGGATTGAATATTTGTTGGTTATTGGGATTATAGATTTGCCATAAAAATACAAGCGTTGACACTGAAGCTACTGGAAACTAAGTAAAATAAATATTACATCAAAGCGTAGTAAATTTCAATACAGAAATAAAAATCACTTATATCGAAGGAAGACTGAAATATCGGCGTGGGTCAGAATTGACTCGGGCATAGGCCTGGAACTCGCAGGAGTCCGAGGGCTAAGCGAACACAATCCGAATTACCATTAACTAAAAATCCCCAGCAGCTGCGCGAACGTTCCAGGTCACGCCATTGTCCCGCGTCAGTCTTTTTCCAGCAAAGCTCGGTGCTTTTTTTTTTCTCCGCGCTTGTAAAACTTTTTCACGTTAGAAATCTGGACCAAGTCGGCGAGTGTGCGAGGGCAACAAAAAGCGCATCTCTTCCAGAAAGCTTTGTGCCATGCAAGATGCAGGAACCGCGGAGCTAAACGACTAGCGGCGGACTAGCTGAAAGCAATTACTTTTAATATACAAAAGATTTATAACGCGAAAGAGTCGCGTCGAGTCGAGCCCTCTCTTCCTCTGCGCGGTCTTATCGCTCCTTTGCTTCTCCGGGACCTTCTCTCTGCTTTCTCTCTTATTGTTCTTTCATAAACGTGTGTACAACCAGCGTTAGTTACGCCGTGGCTCGAGCTTGTTTCGACGTTGTCACGGGGAGAAACTGGCCAGCGGACTGCGATTCGTCATAGTGCCAGCTGACGCTTGTCCAACGATTTCAGACCCGGAATTATTCCGATGTCCGCTAACTCACCGACAGCTTTTTCGTGTCACCACTTGGCCCTCCTTCCTCGTTTCATTAGCCAACTCCCGCGAATAAACTTTACACCACGCGCCTGAACGTAATTAGTAATCAGATCGGGGCTCAATGTTATCGCTGCACCGCTTGCATTTGTACTTTACATTTCTGCCAATGGAAATCGAATAAAAAATAAACACAGTTGCAATCGATTACGTTCAGAAACATCGAACACGAACCGGAAACGAACTTTCGTCGGAACTTTGCATAAAAGTTGGCCCGTGCCGTCTCTTTGAAAAATGTATTTCGTTAAGCGGACTCGTTACAGTGAGTACTTTTCCACCGACAGGAGAATATCCGAGAGTCCCCTTTCTGGAACGGACGTACAGGGATTCTTGGAAATTAGCCTTTTAGGATAAAGGGACGAAGGGACCTGTGGTCAGACGAACCCAGCCAAATGTAATGTAGCGCTGACCGAAAATCCCCGGTTCATGATACAGCTGTACGGCACAGTGATTTCGGGCTATGCGGAAAGATTCGCAGACCTTTCGTCCCTAATTCGCATTACGAGCGAATTCGATTCGACCGATCTCTCCCCTAAGTTTCGCCGAGATACTTTTGACACGGTATGTCGGGTTTCTGGCAACCTAACTCTTTCACTGACTATAACTGCTCTGCGTTCCTCATATCTTTCGCTGTCCATTTAAAAACAGTAACGACAAAAGACATTTTTATTTGGTGTTTGTGTGCTGCAATTAATCCAGACGATTTTTATTTTGCACAAAGATCCGCAGTTTAGCAGCGACCATTATTAGACTGCGAGTTTTGTTTAGGTACTATTTGCTTGTTTTTTTTTTTTTTTTAATATGGTAGAGCAACAATTTAAAAAATCTCTTTTCAACTTTAATTTCAGTAAATGGGTTTATTAAAATCAATATTTGCAGATGTATTTACGAGTGTATTCGGACGAGGACGTGGATTATTGTTAGATTAGGAAAATGGAAAAAAGAGGCAATATATATTATAATTATGTAATGTATGATATCACGGTAAAATGTTTCTTGACCAAATCAGCCGCAGAACTTTAACACTAAACCTACCAAGCATTAACAATATCTGGTAACTATTGCTTTATAAATATGGCAACCCTGAATTTATTGACATTTTCCCTAATTTTCAATATAATAAATGCTTGGACAAGGAAATTCATTCCACTATTTTGCATAAATGAATTTTTATAGTTTCAATAATTGTAAAATATAAAGCCGGTCATTTTGACCGTGATAGGTTTAGTGTTAAATACCTCGAAGACAATACCTCTCATAATCAGCAGCACACATAGCCGTGGCAGTCGCGCGAGAAAAAATAACAACACAATGATCCTAGTAAAGTAGAAGTGACACATCCGGCAGTTTTAGTCGCGATGCTCTTCAGAGTCAGTATGTCCAAGAAGAGGTCTCATCCGGTGGACGAGCTATTGATTCGTTTCTTCACGGTGATCCATAAACCCGTAGACATTAAACGTCGGGGACAGGCGAGAAAGACGTCCGATGAAGATGTCCTGGCCCACATGCAGAGGCGTCAATCTTGCTCGGCAAACTCGTTCGTAAACGAGCACGATCGTAAACGCGTCTCCAATATCGACGTCGGTAGCTGTCGTAGTTTCGCGACGCGTTGTAACGCCCGCATAATCCGCTCGGCTCGGCTCGGCTTGCCTCCGCTCCGGTCCTCGCGCTCCGCGAGCGAGTCTGCGTCCCACGTCATTTACAGTCAAGTGCGTCCGGTTGCTCGCGATCCTATCTATCCCCCTAACTTCACCCGTTACGTCCGCGTAAACCCGTATCGCGCGTCCGTAATAACCCGGTGATCCAATACCTGAGAGCCTTCCATCGCGGGAGAGTGAAAGAGGGAGGGAGGGAGGGAGAGGGAGAGAGAGAGAGAGAGAGAGAGAGAGAGAGAGAGATCGGCAACAACCCCGGCTTCCGTCAGATATTTCCAACGATAAGGGCTGCCGATCCACGTCGACTTTTGCACGACCACCTCCCACCCCCACCCCCCTTTCCTCACCGATGACTGAACACGCTCGAACGTTTAATGGGGACCATAGCCTAGCGCAATCTGCGCTAAATCTTTGCTGTCCGACGCCTAGCTGTTACCTGGGGATGATACGATCGGCTATCGCGACATCGGAATTGAGCTCTCGGATGCTGGAGTCCACGGTAACCTTGAGGTTGATGGTAGAGGTAGATAGTAAGTGATCGTGATAATTACACTGCGGATTTTAGGCATTTCTGACAGAAATGGGTAGGTTCAATCTCGAATACAGTGATTTTTCCATATATGTCGCCGAGGCCTGGATGATGAGGCCTGATTATTCGCGGACGATTTATCGTTCTGGTCGGATCGGAGGGACGCGATACTCGCCGGAAGTCGCTTATCGGCGCCCGATTATCGTAATTTCGCGAGGTAATGGCGATTTCGAGTAAAAAGCGCAAATTACACATCCGTGGATTCAATATACGCTGGGTTAATCGGTGGGGTCGGGTCGGGCCTCGGCCGGTTGCTAGTCGAACCGTTAATCGGTCCGTCAATTGCCCTTGTATTAACAAGAATTTTTATGACGGCTCCGGCCCTTCTCCCTCGTCCCCCACCACCTCTCGACTCGGTGCAATTAAAACTGGCTGAGCTGGAAAACGATAACAGTGATCAACGTTTAATGCATCGGGTTCCGATTGCAAGAACTCGCTGCTGTTGCTGGTGCTGGTACTGCTATTGCTGGCGGTGGTGGTGGTGGTGGTGGTGCCAGCGGCGGCTGGTTGGGGCCAGCAACGTCAGCATGGTCAACGGATACCTCGAAAACGCGATAGCGCTGAATCCACGCAGCCCTCGGGAACGATACTGCCGGGAGTGCTCGGACTGATATCTGAAAATAATCGGATCAGCCTCGCCCTACCCGACCGTTACGTAAATTGTCTTGGTCTTGCCGGCGTTCTCGTATTAATCATTCGAGGGCTCCCTCCGTGAAAGATTGAGCAGTCACTCCGCTTGCCTCGAAATTCCCTCTTTTCCCTCTCGCACTAGCTTCATCCCTTTTTCGGTGCCTCCTCTCCTTTCTTCGGCTTCCCTTCTTCTTTGGATACCTTGCTTTTTTTAGACCCTTCCACCCTCTTTAGGTCTCTTATGAGATTCTGGTTTCTTTGCTTTGTTAGTCCACTGTTTTTTACCTTTGGTCTGCACCCTTATTTCTCTAGCTCCTGTCTTCTCTGGACCCCTGCCTTTCTTTTTCTGGACGCTTCCTTCCTTTAGGCCCCTCTTCTCAAGACCACCCTGAATAAAGTGGAATAAAAATTATTATTAGTGTTATTGGAATTAAATGTTGATATATTGTTTCCGGGATACTGAAGTCATTAGAGAAACAAGGTAATTTCTACATAGTCCCTGTTTGTCACAGTCGATACAGATAATTTTTATTTTGCACAAAAATCCGCGGTTCAGTTACAGTGATTTGTGTATATATGTCGGCAAGGCCTGGACGATAAACGTCGCGGTGTTAACCCCACTATCGCGGTTTATGTAGGATGCCGAGCAGTGTAAACATAACACGGGTATGTCTCCTAGACGATACATGACGCTCGCCGTGTTGTTGACATATATCGAGAATTCACTTTCTTCTCCGAAGAATAATCATAGTGAAACGTGGGGGAACAGTCGTAGAGAACGGTGGCGACTATGAAATGGCTTAACGAAGTTAGTTACGTCAGCTTTTGCAATCGTGTGTGCTAAAATATAATCATTCTTTGTTCCCGGCTTACCAGCTCGAACGAAAAGCCATTCCGAAGACATTGGTTGGGTCTTGATCTAACAGGCTCATTCTCGGTCCCCTGTGTTTCCCGAAGTTCATCGGTCTTGCCTCACGGCCGTGTGCCCTCCCTCGTCCAATCGGGTGTATGATATGTTTAACGTTGAATGTAATTTGAAGGATAAGTGGTAGCGCGCGCACGCACCCCCGGGTACTTTGACGTTTAGAAATTATGATGTCGGCAAGTTCGAGATTGAAACTACTTTCCGCGGGACAGGAGAGAGGCGCCGCGCGCGGGGCGGGAAGCGTAACGCCGCGCAGCCCCCTTGCGTATTTTCTCCTCCAATCACCGTGTTCGAGTACCCTCCATTATCTCCGCTTCCGTCGATGTTTCCCGTCGACGTTGATTTTTCCGCTGAAACTTTAATCAACGTACTTTTACCCCCTCCACTGGCCCTCACTCCACTGCCATTCCCGGAATCGCGGCCGCGTAATTATTCTACGGGGCCACGGCTTGATACACGATGTTTTATTCATCGGGAACTAATCAATTTTGGCATTCTTCCATCGCGACCGGTCCCTTAGCAACACCGGAACATCGGTGACAAAATCCGGGCGATGTCCTCGCTGCTCGCTGAAACCGGAAACACGGGGTCCTCGATCGCAAACTCGCGAAATGCAAACAACCTCTCTTCCGAAGTCGACAAGCGAACTTCGATGGCTTGGAAATTCGGAAAAAGTGTAAATATTCATCAGAATAGTGACATCTTTCGTTTTGATGAATTTTCAGTACGTCGTCAAGGTCACCGTAAGTAGTGCTTCAAACGAAAGTTGTATGGTTTCAAGTGTAGCATACAACGCAATAATTCGTTTTTTCTTTCTACTTTACTTTAATATATTTTAGATTTTAATATTTTATGATCTCAATATTTGTAAATTTTAATATTTTATGATCTTTAATGCAAGTAATCCCTGAAATATTCTCCATCACAATTGATATACAGTGATTTCTCTATACATGTCGCCAAGGCCTAGACGATAAACGTCGCAGAGTTCTCCCCACTGCAAATGTTCGTCCAACTTCCAGAACAGTGTACAAGGGTTAGAAAAGCAGCGAAAAATTCCAGTTTCACGCGAACGATTGTTGATCTCGTTAATTTTCTTTTTTTTTCCGGTGTACTAAGCCAGTCGTCCGTATCATTGAAACTGGCCGGTGAGATTTCCATCGGTCCCATAAATTGGAGCGGCCTGTAGAACGGGTCAGATTGCGCGGGGGGGTCTAATCGCGATAACTGTTATCAAACAGTAGTTAAAGTAACAAAGTATCCCGCAACGGGGAATTCGAGCGTCGTAAACGCATTAGCCGGCGAATCTGCCCGGCCGGAGGAAAATATGTCGGGGCACGGTTGCGCACGGAACAAAACAAAATTATCGGGAAGGCGCAATTTATTCATGAATCCAATTTCATCGTGGAAATCTATTTGCATTACGAATAGACCGGGCACCGCCGCCGTTTGCGCATATTGAGCAGAGAAAAGGGTTGCACCGTGCATACGGTAATGGCCCAGTAAAGTAACTCTATGCCGTGCATATGCATCGGTAAGGAGTCATTCTCTCGCTCTCTCCCCTCTCTCTCTTTCTCTCCCTGCCACTGGCTTCCAATTTTCTTTCTCGTTCACCTCTCCCATTTTACTGGTTTATTTCTCTTGCCATTTCTCTCCTTCCGTGAAAGTCCCGTTTCCGCTATTTTGCTCTTATTCCCACTTTCTTTTTCCCTGTTTCCCACCCCTTCATTTGTTTCCACTTAATTGCGCTCCTTTCTTGTGTTTCCTTCCTTCTTGCTTGACTTCCTCCTCTCTGGGCTTTCCTTTCCGTCTTCTTCTCTTTTCCTGTTTTCTTTTTTTTTCAGAGTCCCGTCAGTCTACCCACACTTTTTTCCATTTACCCCGTCTTTTTGTACCTTCTTCTTGTTATTGTTTCCACTCTCTTTTTTCTCTCTTTCTCACTCATTCGTTTTCACTTGATTGCGTTCCTTCTGTTGTTTTGCTCTCGATCGGTTTTGTTCTCTCTCTCTCTCTCTCTCTCTCTCTCTTTCTCTCTCTCTCTCTCTCTCTCTGTGTGTGTGTTTTCTTTGCTCTCCAACTTTCTTCCAATATTTTTTTTTCTCTTAGCTTTCTTTTCGCCTTGCTCGCTAATTTTTTTTTCCTACTACTATTTCTGTCCTTTCCTCCACGGTTTTCCGTTTACCTTGTTTCCGCTTCTTTGTGTTCCTACTTTTCCGAAATCTTTTTATTCGTTTCGGTTCCGTTCACTCTTTATGTCTATCTTTCTGCGGCTTCTTCTTTAACTTGTTTCCACTTTTCTATTTCTACTTTTACCTGTGTTCTCTCTTTGTGTGTCTCCCTTTTTCGATTTGGTTTTGCTGCTCCTTTCGTAGTTCGATTTCTTCCACTTTCTTTCGTTCCTTTCGTTTCTCTTCGCTTCTCTCTTCGACTCGATCAATTCTTCTTTCTCTCTCTCGTTCATTTCGCACTTTATCTACTCTTCTTTTTCGCTCTCGCACTTTCTCTCACGTACTTTCTCTCCTGAAACAGAGAAAGGCGCACGCTACTGTACACGCGTAATTAAACTGACCAATCTCGCGAGAAAGGTGCCGACATTTTAAAACCGTTTACGTGTACCGCCCTATCAGATACTATAATACATCCTCCTATCGGTAGTAGACCGAGGAAACCGAGCAGCGCCGACATAAGAATTGTTAAACGATGCAAATGCGTACATGAAGTCCGTGCCGGGATCCGCGGACTCCTCGTGGCTGTTGCATAAACTTGTCAACGGCAGGATAGAAACGCTATACAAGCTGATTACGAGGCATTCTGATGAAAGTAGACAAAAGAACAAAAGAACATTCACGTGACGACTCTGTCGAAAACAATTCAAACAGGCTGAGCTAATCGTGTACGAAACGATTAAAACTATTACTTCAAAGCCTACTTAAAAGAATGTCCAGAAAATACAAAGAGAAACACTGTTAGTCTCGGGAACATTCTCGAAAAAATTCGCAGCGCACCTTGAGCTACGAGACTAATTAACCTCTTAACTGAACAATTATTATGTAAAAGTGTGTATTATATTATAATACCTGAGTATTCTGGGGCTTTTAAGTTAAGAGATTCAAAGAGATATGCAGTAAAGTCTTGATCTAAGCCCAGTTCTCGGGTCGGCGCTGCGACATAAATCGTGTAGGGCTACTATTATCTTGTGACCGAACGTAGAAAGGGATAGCGTACGTTCTGAGGGTACTCCAAGAATTTCAATAGGAATTGTAAACACGCTCTTGTCGCTGCGAGAATGACAACAGACGCACGCGACGGCAACAAATGATTCCGTGTCCCAGTTTCAATCAGAATCGCGCGGCCAAGGACAGGCTTCGAATGCTAATAATTTGTTCATACATTTTGTTTACGAAGTATGGAGCGGGAATGGAGGCCCGGAGGGTATCGGCGCCGAGCGTTTTTCCAACGAGCAAACACGCTGGGGCTAATTAACAATAATTTGCATTCGTTCGATTATTGAAACGACAACCATTGTAAAGCTCTTCCGTATCGGCGGCCACGCTGGAACTAGCAGGACAATACGGGCGTTGAAACGCAGTAAGTGCAATCAATTTAGATTTCCCCGGGAATATTGCACTCCGCTCGATCACCCCTTTGGCGCGCAACAACATCGCTGTTTTGCGTTTCCAACGTTTCCTCTGGATCCACGGAAATTGCGTTATCGTCGATTACGATCGAGAGGATTGCGAGATCGGAGCGAGAGAGAGGGCAAGGGAGAAAAGCAAGAAACGCAAACCCGTGCCACGCATTCCTCGCGAGTTTCAGCGAGACTCGGGTTTCCATTCAGCAACGCAACGATCCCTGTTAAAAATTGAAAATCCGTTTTTCCGGTGATGTTAAAAAATTACTTCGTCCGACGCGCACCGGCCCAGACCGACGGAAATGAATATTTTAACCGGTGACGGGACATTACCGGGATCCAGACGCGGGAACGATCGACGATCGAGTTCATCGACTGCTTATTGATAAATATTTCATGCGCGATTCGTCCGCTGCGATCGACACTCGCTAACCTGCTCACTCCGCTTCTTTACGAGCTAACCGCTCGGAATCGAGTCCATTGAACGGGTTATACGTTCGCGAGGCAACACTTGTTGAACTGTTAATCGATTTCGGTGAATAGACGTATAGAATCCTGCGAACTAATGCACTTTTTCTTCCTGCGGATAACCCACCAGAAAATGTCGACTCTAGTACACTCGTGTGGAAATTTACTCACGCTGGAGTTCACTTAACAATTTTTAGTTCGATAGTACTCGCCAATTTTTATGATGAATCTACTTTATTTTTCTTTACCAGCTTACCAGCTTTACTATTTAATTTTGCGTATTAAGATCATATCTTTTTAATGGTCTCTGTGCGAAACTACAACACTACTACATTTTTCCTTTACGTCCCTCCTTTTCTTTTATGCACATATAGTGTAACAGCAACTTGTACGATAAATGTATTTTATTTTTCTTTTCTTAGCTTCTATTTTGTTTTTCGTTTGAAGGTTATAAAACATCACATGATACCTGTACATGCTGGCGGTACATGACAATAGCTTCCCCTTTATTTTTCGGACATATTCCTCTATTTTTTTTTCTTGTTTATTTTATGCCTGTTGTATGTTAGTGTTAGTTTTGTGTTATTTATTTTTATCGCGACACTGGCAAACTGTGAATTTTTACACGTACTCGAGGTTTTATAAACAAAAAACCGAGGCGCAGCAGAATGTTGCATTGTGTATTATAATTTCCGTAGGTTACAAATTATAAAAGGAACAAACTTTTAATTTTTCCATACTAGTCTCAATCCCATTTTTCGTTAAGGAGAATTTACAATGATTTTCTTAAAATCAGTTTATTTAAGCGTATCTCTGATTACATAACGAGATTGTTGTTTTATTTTACATCGGTGTGCTTTATTGGTGTAATAAAACAATTGTCCTTTGATTTCGGTTCCCGTAAATTAGCACACGAATCTATGTATCTCCACACACATCCGCAGTTTGCTCATAAGCTATAAATGCATAAACATCCGTAGTTTAAACATCGGTATAATTTGTAGGTCAGGTTTTACACGGCCCTTCTAGCTTCGCGTCGTTCTACCTGCCGCGGTATCGCATAAACTATGAACGTGTAATGCTTCGTAATATTAATAAATATCGCCATCATCATCTACATCTTAAGAACCGCTTCTTTGTTTTAAATGGAAACTCCCGTACTAAATATCCCTATCATTATCTTTATCTTGAAACCGGCGTGTTCTCTTGCACGCGAGTGTTAGACGCACCCTTATTGTTGGATAAGCTTCTGGGAATTCTATTATATTTATTGGGCTCTATACTCAACGTTTTACGGCGCCATTTTTCACACCAAGTTTGCTGAAAATTATATATGAAAAGGTATACTATCTGAAAATGGTCTACATGGCGTCAATACGAAGAAACGTACTTAATCGCATTTTTACACGAATATTTTTACATAATATTTACAGACTGACAAAATAGCGAGCAAACTTCCGAAATTGATGCGTTTGTTTCAATGTTATGGTAACTCAAAGAGCAACTGGTCCCATTATGTGGTCAGAAGCAAATCTTACATTGTCTGCTTCTTTTTATAATTTTTCTGCTATACTAAGAACCACAATTTAAAATATAACATATTCGCGGCCGATTTTAACAATGGCGGCACACGCCAAGGGGTAATTATTCGCCAATGAGCGAGGATGTAGATTCCGCGAAAGAAACCCGTTGAATAATTACCGGTAGCATCGTCGATGGAGCAATCTCATTATCCATAACAACGTTTTCGTTTCGTTTTGTTGTTCCGCCAGAGCAAGCAAGGAATCCTTGAGCGCATCATTAGAGATGCGGCTCTCGAACATGCTCGCGAACGAGGGAAACGCGTTTCCTCGAGGTTCCCTTTCTCGTTGGTTGTTCGACAGCATAACTGATAATACAGAGGTTGGTTACGAAGATATCGCCCGAGGAGGACAATGGCGGGAAAAAAAAGGAAGCGGAATTCGAAGGATTTCGGAGGGGTTTCGCGGAAAATTTTCAGAAACGCGATACTACCTCGGCCTGTTTGCGATTGCATTTTGCGTTATGACAGCTGCGCCGCACCGCGCCGCGGCATGTAAATATTTCCTGTATTCAGAAACCCGCTGGTTCATAAGCAACAATATTGACTTTAACGAGTGGCTGCGAACGAAACCGTTCCGCCACGTTCCATAAATCAATCTGCCCGCCGAAAATACGCGCGCGATCATCCCGCGAAATTACGCGAAATTACGCGAAACGAGCCGAATCGACGGCGACGCACGGAATTCTGGTCTTAACGTTCTGACCATGCTGCTCTGCCATGACTTGTTGATACTTGCAAAATATACTGCTGGAACTTAGAATTGCGACATACTTGTATTTGAAAACGACTGAATTTAAGATAGGTACAGTAGCAATTTCGGATATTAATGGATAATTAATATTGATAGATTGATTGATATTAAGATTAATTGAATGCAGTAAAATAGTGATTCCCATATACTTTTAACTATTAGAAAAATTGGAGTTTTATGAAATAAACTGTTCGGAACTGATGTAATACGAGTTCTAGGTGGACCAACATTTTTCAAAAATCACGAACGCGTGACTGACGACGCGGCTCGCCGAAATTGCGCGAACGAAAAATCGTGAATGGTCAAATTCGTTAAACCGTGATATTAAGAGGAAGATATTGGGGCTTTTTACGATGTGCATTATGCCGAGAGCAAGAAGGGGATGGAAAAAGAGCACGTGCCTTCCTCCCCTGACCGTCGACAAACCCTCGCCGCGCCGTTCCGACCCCAGGACGCGCCGGCATTCTTGCGGTAATATGTGTGAAATTGCGAGGGGTGCATTTTTAGCTCTGCATTTTGAGATTGCATTCCGGGAATAGTCTCAAATTTCTGCCCTTCCGTTATTCGCGCGACCGCAAATTTTACGGGAACCGGGACTTCAGACCCGCTCGACGCCCCACAAGCGCGTGAATTTCCTGAAACAAAGGGGACGAAGGGGAATATTTCTTTCGCGGCGCGATCTCGTCTGGATGGCAATTAATCCTGCACCAACCCCTCCCTTTTTTTTATTGGGCATCGAATAGTTTTCCGTGAACCTTGCAGCGGCGGAAATAATTCTGTCGCTTGTATTTCGTCTCGGGTGTTTCTTGAATTATTTCTTTATGAAAAATACAAATTTTCGAAGAAAAGTATAACGAATAAAAGTTCAATTGAAAGGTATTTACCTGATTTTAATTATCTAAAAGTCGAAAGTAACGCAGCAATGTTCTGAAAATAATTCTTCTAATAATTTTTCACGAGTTGGTATTTCATCTATTCAGTTTTGTGAAAAATGCATGAAATCCGCAATCTAGCTGGATTGGCGAGCTCACACAGAAATGAACAATCTCTTAATGGGAAGCTAGCTGCAATTGTTTTTATTATCTCGTGAATTATTGGTGAGTGTAAATGGTAGGAAAGGTTTAGTCGTCGCGGGAACAAAGAGATGTAGAAATACGATTAGAAATACAACTGCACTGACCTCTCTCTTTATTTTCTTCTGAATTATTCATGATTGCAAAGTGTTGCAGGCAAGATTAACTGTCGTGTGAACAGAAATGTATTTTTCGTCCACTATATTATATTTCGGATTTGCAAACGAAGAAGGTACTGTACATTATGTCCTCATTTCTCAGATTATCGTTATACTCAGCGTAGTTCCGAGTCAGTAAAAAAATGTCTAAACTTTTCTTAGCAGATCTGTAATCACGAACAAAATGGTTTAATGATAGCTAAATCGAGCAAGAAACAAACCGAGAAAGCAACAAATCTTTCCCCGGAGCTTTCCCTCTCGCGCCGCGAGAATAAATAATGAGGTTCCTATGCCCTAACGAACTTCACATAAATGTTTGTTGCGAGCGGCCCGACCCTCCTAAAGTTTCGAGTGGGCACCTCGAGCGTTTTAAATTTCGGTACGAGCCGCGTCGAGTATCGCCGCGACATCAAACGAAAAACGTCAATTACGATACTTACGGTAATAACGATCCATTGAATTAATTCGTATCGACGACTCCGCGGATTGAAATGGAATCTCGTCGATTATGATACTACGCCACGTTACATTACATATTCGCTATTCAAATTAGCCATTAATATAAAAAGAGGCTTCCAAAGTAAAGGAATCCTCCCTACCTAGTTCTCCTTTTCAAGGGAGAAATTCTCAGGAGTGGGGAGAGAACTCGCGTGTGGCTCGCGAGCCATCAGTTGCCCAGGCCTGGCCTAGGCGATTGAAAATTAAATGAGAGAGAGAGGGGAGGAGGTGGGGGACAAGAGGAAAGAAGAATTGACCACGGTTATAACACGGCGAATTAAAGCGCGAAAAGTAAACACCGCGGGAACGAAGTGAAAATGGGTCGACGGTCGCAGCCATACGCTCGCGGCAAACTGTTATTACGCAAGTTTATACCGACGACGTCATAATAAAGATTGCGATCTTTAATGTAAGCATGAATATGGACATCATTGCGCTGTACGCGCACTTTCGAAGGAACGTGCCGCGGCATTTTCCTAGATAAAACGAAATGGCGCGCCACGCTGCGGCGTATTAATGAATGCTCGAATTAAATAACGCGGACCGCTGGCCAGAAGCTCCTTTTAACGGGAATCATTCTACCGTTCGCTCGGAACCCATTCGCAAGCATTCGAGAATGAAAATTTTTCATAATATTCATCATCGAATATTAACACTTCGCTCACCGAAATCCTATTAAATTGGATGTTCTCAAAATCTGATTTCAACTTTGGAAAAGTATACCGGAAATAATTCTCAAAAATTCACATTTTCGTTGGACTATTAACTCTACAGGATCCTTGAACAAAAATCTGCATTGCACCGTAAACGGCACACCGAGAGCGAAATAATAGAACAGCGTGACAGAAAAAATTCTCGAAATTCACGTTTTCGCGAGACTGTTAACTGGACAGGATCGTTGAACAAAAATCTGCATTGCAGCTTAAACGGGACACCGGAAGCCATAAAAGAACAGTGTAACGGGCGACAAAGTGCCATTATCGAGGAGACAGAGTTTTTAGCGAAATTAGCAAACAGAAAGACAATTATCCCGTACGTGTTGCGGTGGCGGTGCTCGCGTTCCCATCGAGGACGAGCGCGTTTTGAAATTCCACGAGGTATCAAGTGCTTTCCCGCGGATCGGAGCGCGACAATTCGAGAGCGGGAAAGTCGCGGGCATGCTTGTTGATCCCATCGATAGAAAGAGAGAGAGAGAGAGAGAGAGAGGGACTGCGACCGTTAATTTCGATGTTTCGCCGGTGTTAATATTTCCCGAGTTGTTGCTCGACCCATCGAGCTCCCGGCATGTTTGAACAACATTATCGGTATATCGCCGGTACGTGCCGCGAGCCCGATCTTTTCCGATACCGCGGCCGACCGGAAACATCGACGCTCCTCGATTTCCTGTTACGAACGGGGCCGTGGGTAAACACCGAGCTGGCCGCCGCTCTGCGAATTCTTTCGCGCGATTGTTGTGATTGAAAGGTTCAAAGATGAAAAGGGGTCGCGCGCTCACGAGTGCTTGTTTGCCGAACAGGAATTTGGTTCCCCGGCTCGCCGCGATCATGCGCGTCGCTGTTCGCCGATCGGAAATTATGGAATCCTGGATGTGCGGACTAAATGTTTCCCTAATTTCATTCTTCCACGAGAAAAAGGTATTTGTCAACATCGTCTAATGTGCATGATGACCGTGAATATTCGTGCAAAATAAAAATTGACGATTGCAATACATGGGGACCAGGGTCGGTGAATTTACGCGGGCCATAGGGAAAAGGATTTCTAAAATAATTATATAATTTTTTCTGGCCTTTTTCATTCCGAGGCCTTCAATTACGTCATCAAAATTCAACGCGGGGCCATATATAGTGTACTCTTGATATATGTCGCCAAGGCCTGGATGATAAACGTCGCTGAATTATCCCCACTACCGCGAGGTATACCACGCGAGGGCTCTTGGAGACCGAGTAGAGTAAACATAACACGGCTTGGGTGTCTCCTGGCTGATACATGATACATATTTTTCCTTTAAAAATTTCAATGGGTTACAGTTAATAAATTGAAAATAGTAAATTCTTTTAATCTTCCCACGATTCTGAATATAACCTACCCCATTTCTGTCATAATTGCGTAAAATCCGCAGTCTACCGACGTGGTTCGCGAGCATTTTCGTTTTGACAGTGTAGGCGGACTAATGAAAAAAGTGATACACAATTGACACTTTGATTTCATTGCTTCGTAAGAGGAGCTTATAAAGGGTTGCGCTGAATTTGACTTCGTCGAGCCTCAAAAAGACGGAAAACAGGAGAAATTGGTGCATGGTGGGGTCGCATAGGATACCATTGCGGCCAGGGGGTTTGACCCCGACGACGCCAGGCCACGGTAATTTGTGCCGCGACAATTGTACCCGCGGGAGCTGTTCGGCATTGCGCCTACGTACACAAGCGCCATGGCCGCGCGAATGAAAACGCTCGCACGTAAACAAGGGACAGAGAGACGTAGACGCATAGAGGGACAGAAGGAGCGGGAAAGAGTATCGGGGGGTGACAGAGAGAGGGGGAAGAGAGAGGGAGAGAGGGATGACGCGTCGCGACGCGGCGAGTGGATTGGTAGGGAAAGCGTGCGAGACCGTGGAATGGAAATGTGCACGAGGATAGATAAGAATAAAAGCGGGGAAGTAAACAAAGATAGGAGGGAAGCCGTGGGATAAGAGGAAAAGTGCTCCGAGGAGAAGGAAATTGATTAAGCGACGACGCTGAAATTGAAAGGGGAGGGAGCACTCGGGAAGAAAATTTTATTCTACCGGCCTGGGGGAATCATTAAAGACAGTTAAATATCTTCTCTTTTATTTTTTGTTAAACCACTATCTTTCTTGGAATTCCAACGCTTTTCTACCTAATATTCTGTTCCTCGCCATTCGCGATCGGCTCGCTTCGAGCTTTGCAGCGAATACTCGATATTTGTCAACGATACGGGTCTTGCCAGCGTCATGAATCGTCCAGGAGACATACCCTACCCGTGTTGTGTTTACAAGGCGTCCGAGGTCTCTCAAGCTTCGAGGTCCTTCGCGGAGTATACCCCGCGGTAGTGGGGATAATTCCGCGACGTTTATCATCCAGACCTTGGCGACATATATGGAGAGATCACTGTAATTAGAAGCGACTACGACAAATTGAATGCATCTAATCTAAACTATATAATTTTTAATCGACTTTAATGTACTCTTTGACTGAGACTTCGTTTAAAATAGAGGCGGAATAGTCTCGGGCATTAGGGGACCTCGGTGTTCGCGCAAAAACCGAGCAACAAAGGGATCCCCGACGGAGGAAGTACGTTTGTCTTGCTTGCAGTAGCATTGGCGGGATCGGGGAACCGTGCCCGGCAAACCGTGAAGAGCCATCGAGCTTTTCCAGCCGTGGAATTCCGCGGAAGAAAGGCCACCCTCGTGGACGGACATGGTTAGGTTCAAGCTAGAAAGCGAAGCCCATGCCAAGCCGACTCGGCTCAGGATCGCATCGGTGCAACGACGACGAAGAGAACCAGCCGTTCGTGCATCGGTTCCGCGCGTGCATTTTTCTGAATGCGCACGCTGCGTAAATATGGCCGCGTGGGTAACGGCGCGCACGCGGCGAGGGCACCGACGCGAGCCGAGCTTTTCACGTGCCGATACGCGTACAAGCGGCCTCGTCATCCGAAACATCCGCACTCGATCGACCCACGTTTCAAGCTCGGGTACTCGCGCGTTCTACCCGCTCGTCGGATCCCCGTGTCTATAGGGTGACTCGCTTTAACCCCATCGACGACGAACAATCCTTAAAATATTAACCGTCGGTCTGAGCCCGAGTCATTTCCGACCCACACCGATATTCAAGAGCCAAGATTCCGTAGATTCGCGATAAGGTAGAGTGACCACGTTACCGACAAAAATAGCAGAAAAATGGTTTCACGTGCAACTCAACTTTTCGCCCTTACATGAGAATATTTTTTCGCTATGAAGGGTTTCGTTCGAAAGAGGAATGAGCTGCTAGGTGCAACGTTAGATTAAATCTTTACCAATATCTACAGGGTGAAAAGAAATGTAGGATCGGCGGGAGTTTATAAAAGTTGTCCCGCTGGAATGTGCGTTTGGGATACAAATGAATTTTGTGAATTAGGTAGTGAAATAGTGTGTGGCAGACGGGTCAGGTTAAAATCATTTTCCGTCTCCGCTTCAAGTGTCGCGGACAGGTTGCGCGCGTATTGACAGACGTGATGTAACCGGGCGTGGGGGGTGGGGGGGTGGGGGTTGAAAGAAGAGCCCCGGCTCTGCTCGAGCACCTTATATCCCTGTAATACCAAACTTTCGTAATATGTTGCACGGCGAGAAACAAGATTTAGATGCTCAGAGTTGTCGGAAGTAACAAAGTTGCGTATCCCTTCCGACCGATATGAGGGAAAGAAGCCGGAAAGAACGTGCTCGCGAGACGGTTCCCGTCGTCGCCTTGCACGAAAACAAAAGAACAAGAACGAACGGGTTCTCCCCGGTAAGCCGCGAACAGTTATTACGCGTCTCCCACGAAAATACCGGCTGCTTAACGAACCTATTCAATTTATCATCTCGCTCGGTTCCATTACACGATCCAATTAGCAGGCTCCCAAAGGCGGAGGACACATAATTCTTGTTAACTCTCTTGCCCGAAGTCTCTGCCGTTCGTTACACCAACTAATTAATTACCGGGAATTTTTTCCTCTTCGCCTACGACATTACAGAATTACACCTTTCGTTGCTTTCTCAGGTGAGCGCCAGGCGAGACTTCGATTATGTTTATACGTACGTGTTGTACGTACACTTCCGGTGATGAGATGATTAATTCTTTCTCAGGCGGAGATCCACGATCTTCGAATTTTCATCGTTCGCCGTGGGCCCCCATTAAATTTCAATTCGCCAACTTTAAAGCTCCTCGAGTGGCTCCGGATCGGCCCCGAAACAACGGCCACCGTTTAATTCCAAATTTTCCGGCAAGTTCCGTCGGCCATTTCGGTCCCCAGCGACTGGGAATTTCTGATACCTCTTAATGGGTGAATGATCAATTTTTCATAGTGAAACTTACCGTTATCAGCATCGTTTTATCGATTCGCGTGGCATCGTTACCTGTTGGTGCAATTTACAACGGGACAGAAATGACAAGAGTCTAAGGACGTCGATGTATTGTTTTCAATTTACCAAGCCCATTGCAATTGATTGATAGAATTTTTATTTTGCATAGAGATCGACAGTTTTGGTTTCTAAAAATTTATGACTCATACCGTAGGACGTATTTTAGACAATTTTGCAATGGCGTCTGTCGTGCCAGATAAAAAGGATTTAAATTTTCATTGATAGATGAAGGCTGAGTAACATTTGCTCGAATCGTTTTTTTTTGTCGGACAAACAATTAGAGCTCCCTGAAAAATTGTGACTATAATTCATTTCAGAGGGTACACTCTGCATTACCAAATAGAGATTATGTAGCTAAATTGTGCAGAACGGGAAATATGCAATCATTTAAAATCCTCTATGGTACATTTACAACTGCAATAGTTAATCTCCTGTATATAATACTGTGGATTGTAGAAAACGACTGAATAATAATTCTAATTATGTGTTGGTGTTTCCAAAGACATCAAAAAGTCGCGTCAGTTATGGAATGTACTGGTATATTTATTGACTCGAACAGAGTAGGAGGCAATTCAATTTTTGAGAAACTTTCCAAAATTTGCCAGTCCACTTTTGGCGGGGCTCTCGGTTTATTGGCTAGTGGAGGTTATAGACAACCACAAGGGAAAGCTCCGAGGTACCCTATAGATAGCTATCCTGCTCGAAACGACACTAAACGACGGAGCGTAGCGTTCTACGGGTCCGCCTCGGACTTAACGTGGAAGCGATCGAATACGGCGAGGCATGTAAAGTGCCGGGCATATCGTGCTGGAATAGAAGAGAGAGAAGTTCCGGGTACTTCGTGACAGCTACTCGTATTTCTCCGGCGCACTCGAAAGAGAGAGCTCCGGGAGGCCGTGGACGATTAAGCCCCTCGCGTCTCCTTCCAGCCGCTTCGTACGGAGCGTATCAATTTCCTTTAATGTCACTTTGACGATGCCATTAACAGATAGACACACCGGCTCTATCTACCCTGCCGTTTACCTACGTCTACCTTCCTAGCAGTCAATTGAAGATGCACGTCGAGTGTCTCCGGGAAAGCTCCGAGACACGGCTGCGACGCCGACGACTACCCTCCCTCTACCCTCGTCATACCGATTCTACCCTTTAAATAGAATTCTCCCCTCTAGCCTCAAAATTTCAGATTTTTTACATAAAACACATCCGACAAGATTAAACAACATTTTCTCGACTCTCAAAATTTCAGATTGTCTCGAGAAAATACACCCTCAAACTTGCAGATATTTTTGATAAAAGACGTCTGAGAAAACTTTGATCGCCAAACAAGAAAGCTCAAAAATCCCATGAAATCAAAGTAAGGTATTTAATAAAATAGAAATTGAAAAAAATTAAATGTATGATATTGTGTAGTTCTCCAACTTTCTTACATTTTATAGATCCTAATCAAATTTGGTACAATGAATATATTAACGTAAAAAAAGTTCATTTTAAAGACTGAACAAATAATTTCGTCACCCATATATGGGTGACATGGCAGTCAACGTGTTAAATAAAATTCTGTCGAGTCTCAAAAATTTAGATTTTTTTTATAAAAGATATTCGAGAAAGTAGAATTGTCTCTTCGACTTTCAAAATTGCAAATTTTTGTAAGTGCATAGTTTTTAAAAGTATACGGTTCACATTTAAACAGCAATTTCAGATGTGAACCAATATATCACCCCTAGTAACGTAGTCTAACAATTTCGTACGGGTTTACGGTACAATTTCCAATATTAATAGGCTTTTGCGGTAGGCAAAGCGTTGAAACGAGGCTTCCACCGAGAAAAATATATTTCCACATCTAATTGATTAACACCTGAGAAAATAATTTAATCCCCACCTCGTTCCGACAGGCACACCGGAAGCCGTGCACCCTCCGACACGTACTCCTGACCCGTTGGCACCCCGAACAAAAGTTTGCTATCGGACCTCGAACGACTAATAAACCACACATCGACCGGTCGAGCGCAAACGGAAGTAGGGAAACGTAATGAACAGAAACGCGCTCGGGGTACATTCCAATTTCCACTCGGAACTAGAACAGGCCGAACCAGATCGAGAGAGTGAGAGAGAGAGAGAGAGAGATTGTGGTTGGGGCGTTGTACGTGTACGTCGTTGATCACGCGAACGCTTTCGAAAGCTGCCGGGCGTCGAACAATGGCCATTGTATCCGGAATCTGGGAATTAGCCGTCAGGCTGGTCCGCGGGCTAGGTCGGGCCCGTTTCAAGGATCACGGGCCGCAGGACGTCGCCGCGTCAAAAGGCTTAATCGCAGCGCCGCGCCGAGCCTAGCCGAGCCGAGCTGAGCTGAGCGCGCGACCGGTGTCAAAGCGGACCGGCCGATACGAGACGCAATGTCCGCGACACGTTATCCGGAATTCCAGCACGCCTAGACGCGTGCTGTCGCCAGATCGTCTGGGGCAACCCTTTGCATGGGAATCGTACAGGGTACACGCACGCGATATTTTGATATAATGCGCCACTTCGCAGCGACGTCGCCGGGATCCTAGATCCTGGATTTCCTACGTCTCTACTGGCCACTACTGCGCCACGTACTGGGTGCGTTCGATGGTTTCTGTTGGACAATGGATGCTCGGTACTTGGATCCGATGGGACAAGCGATTTTAAACGCGACCGATTTTCTCAAGATTTTTTTCTTACCCAGTTTGGCCTCCTCAACACATAACATTACAAAAACATTTTTCTTTTTCTTTGTGTAAGAAAAACTCTGTGTCCGGAGCTAGGGACAAATAATTTCCGAAATGGAAGTTCCCGGTAAAAATTTCTCTGTAATTTCATACGCGTCGTATTTTATTTTGAACGAAATCTCCGACATCGGCGACGGAAAATGATTGATTCGACGCGGAATGACCCGCGAAGAAAATCGAATTATTTCTATGCACGTCGTTGTATAAAATCAGGACGCGCGACGTGACGATCAGAAAATCGGCGAACTTTTCGCATTTCATGAGACGGGGTGGTAATTAATATAACATTTCTTCGCGGGGGAGACGAGATTTTTCTTTCGCCTCTAGAATCCTTTTTCCAAAAGGAAAAGAAAACGATCCGATTACCAGCGTCGCGCGAACAAGATTCACACAAGGTTTCAGATACATTGGAATTTTCGAGTGACCACACTGGTCCCTTGTGTAAGAGAAGGGTGGGGGTTAGTACCGTCGAATGGGTGAGTATATCAAAGGAAAATCCACGTGCGCGTCGCATAAAGATATCAGTGAACACCTGGTCCAGGGTAAACCAGCCAGTATGACGTTAACGGCCGTGTGTAATCAGACCACCCTGTACATAGGCAGCTGCAGCTGCGTGCATAGTCGCGGTCTTGCAATACAAGTGCAAAGTGAGCGCGGGAGGAACAGACGAGGAGAGGAAGGGGGGGAAGTGTGCAAGAGGGGGTGAAAGTGGAAGGAGGAGGGTGGTAGAGTATGGTTGGACGGTGAACATGCTCGCCTGCTGGTGTACGCGGTGCCGTCTAAAGCAGTGCCTATCAATGCCACTTGCGCGACAATATGACAATGAACGCTCATGGCACGGATCGACTAATACTAAAGGAGCCCGATGCGAAAGGTATATTACGGACCGTCCTCAATGGCTCGTCACGACCGATTATTAATATCGTGCTTGCTGCGCGCACCTTCGGAGTGAGAGAGAGTGAGGGGGGGAGGTGTGGGGGTGGAGGGGACGGTTTGTCGTATTGCTTTACGCTCGCGCGATCGGATCGTTCCCGTTTGCGACGCAACGAGACGACGTTATTATACCGTCGCGGCGTATTTTCAGCTTACTCCATTCAACTCAAGTTTAACCTTCGCGTACCACCTCTATTTTTGCGCGACTGCTCGCGCTACGCTCGCCCGTGATCGCAACAATACGTTCCGAAGCGACGCGGGTTCTGCCAATACTGGGCCCGTCAATATGCCGGAGTAATATTTGACAAAATAGGGCAATTGTTCCTGTTCGAGACTAAAGGGTGCGTTCTAACCCATCGAAAACGATTACAATCGGCCAACTTTACCCGCGTATAACCTTCCAACCAGTGAACTCCGGTCATTAAAACTCACATCTACGACATTTTCTTCTTGAAATCTGTAGAACTATATGAAAAAAAGTTGAAAGTTTTTGGTCCCGCAAAATGAACTGTAACCCAACGTCTAGCGAAGCAATCGTCGTGCATTCTTTTCGGAAAAACAACATATTGTCGGTAGCAATATCTGATATTTGGTCCGAATGTCGTGATTAACGCACTATTCGTTGATAGTAAAAAAGAACTATAAAAGTTCGTTGACAATCCTGTAAATAAAGCGCGCGAGTGACCAAAAAAAAAATTCAATTTCTGCCGCAAGGCAATCAAATGATTCACCGTAATTCATCGGTAATGCACGTTCATTACAAGGGTGATTTCTTTGATCAATTAATTTATTTCGAATTAACTTAAAAAAAGTTAAAATGGTAGTGTTAAAAATCGGCTGTTCACATGCGGTAACCTAGTACCTTCGGTTCAAACGAAAAACTTCACAAATCCCGAGTCAACCGATAAAGTAAAGGGGTGAAATTTCCGCTAATTTTTCGAATGGATATAAAATGATTTTGAACCGCCGACGAAACGCGACAGTTGCGTCACAGACATTGAAGCTTGTTTAAATCGAAAACCGTGGCGCGCGTGGATGTGAGAAGGCATCAGAAACGATCAGGAATGATCACGAACGATGAAGGACAGATACAAAAAGAGAAAGAGAGAATGCGATCAAGCGAGAGAAAGAGAGATAGTGAGTGACAGAGAGGGAGGACATTGTGCGTTCCGCGCGCACGGAAAAATAAATCTTATTGTTTCTGAAATCGAGTTTACTCGCGCGGTCCAGCTGTCATGCTCGTCAACCGGCGCACGGCAAAAAGTTTAACGATGTTATCGCGCTGTCCAAACAGAGCCGGCGACGCACCTGGTGGCGTGTGCTCGCCGTGTCTAGGTAAATGTACACAACGGTGTACGCCCCCGCAGCGCACCGTGATTTGCGTGCGAGTCGCGCGCCGAATCGAGCCGAGCCGAGCCGAGCCGAGCGGATTGCGAGCGGGACCATTTCGCGAATGCCGCGTCCCTGCTGGAAATTACCCTACCACGTAGTCGAGAAGTGCCGTTCAAGTACCGGGGAATCCCCGTGAAATACCGGACCGACATCGTGCAACTTATTGTCAGCCGTTGCACTCGGTTGCACGCCGCGTTTACCTCGACGCCTGCGCTACGCTGCCGGAAATAAATGCGATTCTCGGGTTTGATCACGATCCTCGAACCGTGGAGCTTCACTGATCTCGATCCGGATGAGTTTTCGAACGCTGGAAAAAAATTAATTATTGAGATTCGTATATGTGATGTGGTAGTATCGTTAACGCGACGAAACATGTTGCATTTTTGTGTGCAGAGGGTGCTGCATCCTGTATTTTGTATTTTTAACAAGGATTTTGTGTACCTGCTCTGTTTGATATAGATTTACGTAAAATGTCGGATGAATGAAAAACACAGGGGCTAATAAGTATAATTAATCAAGTTAATGCAACAACAAATATATTATTGTTAAATGTAGTCAAGTCGTAAATGTAACGGATGACTATGGCTCGAATTTTTGGCAAAGAGTTGTGTAGAATGTTATAAATGACATTATTTTATTTGCAGTCAATAAAAATAATTAAATTTACACATAGAAATATATATTCTTGTGTTCTGAAATTAAGGGTTGTTCGCCCTGTGCCTCGTAGTTTGTTACAGATTTATTAAAAAAATAATATGAACAACATTACTTTGTACATGCGACGATTAATGATTAAATAAAAACGGCGTGCTAAATAACATAAAAATACAAATATTATGACGGGACTGCAACACCCCGTAAAACGATAATAAAGATAATAATAGTAATAGGTTGTCTCTAATGCGCACGCTATTGTGAAAAATGAAAAGGGAGAGAAATAATAAAGAGAATGGTATTAGCTCGCAAACTGTCGTGTTAGATTGAGATTGCACGAGTTGCAACGTTGCTATTACATTTAATCATGAACATTTTTACGTAAAGCCTATGTATAGTTTATTCTATTACACACGGCCGAGACTTTTAAATTTCATGTCATCGCACATTAAAGATCACCGTTTATAGATAACGAATTCTGACGAAAATTTGCACGTTTCAGGCACTAATCTCTAAAACGGAAAGCGCAATCTTATTTTACTACTTAAAAAATGTGTGTATGCAAAAAGAGAATGTATGATGATCTCCTGAGCTTTTTATAATGAACCTGATTCTTTTAAAAATCTGTAAATATTTGTGAATATCAACTTTAAGCTGACTAATAGAAAACAATCCAAATTTTTAATTTAGAGAACTAGAATTTTTATTTGCAAAATTAGATGGCCTTTGCCCCACTATGGGCTTCTTATCGGAACTAATAATAAAAGCCATACGGTGGAGATAACTAGGAAATCTCTGTTATCGAAACCAGTCGATTATCGAGATAGTATTGTCCCCAGGCAAATTCGGATAAGGGAGGCTCGGCTGTAGCAAGTTGAACACAATTATTCGCGAAAGCGTCGCATTAAGTAAACTATTGGAGCCAGTGGGGCTCCACTCAAATTGCTAATAATTATTTAACGTGTGACTATTAATATTATAATTATTTGTGGATGTAGAATGAATTTTACTATTTCACCAAGTTTCTGTGCGTCATTTCAATTGATAGATACGAAATATAATATTTATAGTTTCCTCTCCTTCACTTCATAGCTTGCTACAAAGTGATACAAATCAATTATATTTTCACAAGCACCGATTTGGAACAAATAATAAACACTACAATTGTTCCTACGTGCCATATAAATGTGACATTATTTTTTACTGTAATCTGAATCAATAAAATAAAGAATGGGGCAAAAAAAAATGGCACAGATCCGCAGAGGGTTGAATATGATTTAATTGGATGATCGCATTGTTAAGATACACTCCGAACTTCCACTTAAGGGTTAATTTTGTCCTAGATTCACTTGGCCCACGTTGTACTATGACTGAGCCGTTCTTATCGTAACCAATAAGAGCTAACGAGAGAGAGAGAGAGAGAGAGAGAGAGAGAGAGAGAGAGAGATAAGCAAATCTCTGTTATAGGAACGGCATTGTCCCCAGGCTAGTTCGGATAAGGGAGGCTGGATAACAGCAAGTTGAACACGATTATTCGCGAGAGCATCGCGTCCTCCGATCGATGTTAGCCCGCGTCGGGCCGAGTGGTTGCTCGCGGCCGTTTTTTAAGGGAGCACGGAGCACGAGCTTGACGTTAATTGTATCGTTTTTGAACGATGGGGCGAACGAGCGTCGAAAAAAACCGGCTAGCCCGCGTCGGGCCCGCTCTTTTCAACCTCCCGGGACGCTTCGTGCCTCCGCTGTACAGAAATCCGTGAATTTAAGGGTGATGCTCGTTACCCGTTTCCCTGATTTCGTTTCACCGTCCGGCCGAGGAAGTCTCCAATCTCTCGTTAAGCGGGACTTCGTTATTAATTATCGAAGACAAGCAGAAATTCTTCTCGCAGAGCTTTTTCGTGTTTTTTTTTCGCGAGCAACTCCGGCCTGCGACGGAGAGACGAAGAGAGAGAGAGAGAGAGAGAGAGAGGGAGAGGGAGCGAGATAACGCCTGAGCGTGATCAAGAGTATGAGAGAGAAAGACAGTGTGTCCGACGAAAATTACTGGGGCTTTCGAGCCGCTCGTTTCGGCCCGATAACGCGACGGTAATATTTCCCGCTCGAGCCGCCTTAAATCTGTCCGGATACGCGACGCGGAATTTTGTTTACGACCCTCTTGTCCTGCGATAAAAACAGTTACGTTCGTTTCGACGTTCCGAAAGTGCACGCCCGCGCGCGGCACTCGACTACGCGGAATTCCACTCGAATCGATTGCAGCGTATTTTGGAAATGCGCCGGGGGAAAAAAATGGGAAAAATAGTATCGTCCGTGTCGGTAACTAGCAGCCACGGGTATCGCCGGAAATACTAGCCGTTCAAAAAACATTGAAAATCGCAAAGAAATTCTTATTTTTCACCTGGACGTTGAAACCACTTGTGACAATCATTTTCGAAACTTTGTCCATAATATATATATGGTTCCGGAACGAGTTCATACTAAGCATCATCATGAAAAATTGTTTTTACAGATTTAATTTAACCCATTTGCATCACTTTAATATATATAGCTCAATTTTCCTGGTCACTATCACCGGAGCGTATATACAGGGTGTTTGGTAACTGGTGGTACAAGCGAAATGGGGGTGATCCTACATGAAAGAATAAGTCGAAAATATAGAATAAAATTTTTTCATCCGAAGTTTCGTCATCGAGAAAATCGAGTTTGAAATGCAGCGAATGCGCATGCTATTCGATAGGAATTGTCCGACGCGTCTGATCATGACCAACCAAATCTACTTCCTGCATATACTGAAGCACAAAAACCTGACAGATGTTCAAAGTCGATTTTCTCGAAAACAAAGCCTCAAACGAAAAATGTTTATTCTATATTTTCGACTTATTCTTTCGCTTGTACCACCAGTTACCAAACACCCTGTAAACAATTTATTTTTTCTTATAATGCTGAAATATGAAATTCTTTTATTCGTAGTAATTTTTCTTCTTCTTTTCCATATGATGCAAATGGGTTAATTACAGATTTAAATTACTGCTTACAAGAACACAATTCAGAACATAGTAACAAAAAATGTTTAATAACATTCATTTCTCTTTATAAATATAAATTACAATTTCCAAGAAGTCTATATCATGTTATAGATTCAAATTTGTTCGGGGGATGATTTGAATAGTGTATTTGACAGTACGCTTTCTCCTGGAATATTTTTTACGATTTCAGTCGCGATTTCCTGGAGACGTTAGCGAAATTAATTTACGCAGAGGCGTACAAGTAAAAATAAGTCGTTCGACAGAGGGAGCACCGCTTACATTAAGCCAGAAGCAGCATCGGCGCGTAGGTGAATCCTTAAACGGTTTCGCAGCGAGTGGGAGTGCTAATTAATTTCAGCACAGAGGAACGAAAGCGGCCCCGCGCGCACTTCTGATCGCTTAATTGCTTAATTAGATGAAATCTGATTTCAATAACATTTTTCAATTGGCGCGTAATTTCCGCGCGAGTGTCACGGTGCTTCGCGGAAATAAATTACACCGACAATCACGAAATCAATTGCCGCAGTTCCCTGTGAACGTAGTCTTATTCTGTCTCCGGTTCTGGAGCAATCAGGACACTCGAATTTGTAATTAATCGGCGAAATTAACATTTTGTTCGAACACTTTACGCCGCCTCTAATTATTATGTGTATGTACTTTCGACATTTTACCAGCAAAAGGACGAACCAAAAATTCGGGATCGCTGAATGAAGTAACATTTGCCTTTTTGATTAACGTTTGTTGGAGTGTTGGTATTAATGGCAAATAATATCAGCGGTTAGCGTGGTGCGGATGATGCAATTTTAAATCGGGTTTTGTTAATGAGCTCCTTATTTTTCTTTTTGGGTCAAATGTTCGAATTGATTTGAAACGAAAATGTCGTGGGTATTTGTTGTGAAGTCTATTTATGGCTTAGTAAAATGTGCTGTAAATTCCTAAACATCTGCAATTTGACGCTGGAACTATTAGCTAGACTCATAAAAATGACTGATTACAGAAATTGCAAAATTTGATCCGCAGGAAATCAAGCGAGTAAAATAAAATAATTCATAATATTTATACCCGTGCTGCGATAAAAATTACGCAAAATATTAAAAAATATATAGATCAAGTGAATTGATCAGTATCATTTGAATAAAAAATTTAAATGTTACAAACAGTAGAACAGAAATGACAATCAAAAGGAATGTTTCTAATACAGTGAAATACACGTCTACAGACACCTTAATGAAGTTAATTTAAAAAGAATGGTACAGAGGTGGCGCGTTTACGGAGGACCTTAAAAAAGATAAAGACTTAAAGAACAGTACGCACAGACAAATATTTGCAATCTCCACGGGCAGTTAAGGGCAAAATCACTTTTATTCCTCGGTTGTGCTGTTGTTGATTAAAGGGAGGAAGGAATTCATTTCCTCCGCCGTTGGTTCGTCCAAGAAAAAGGGAATAAATAAAACGGGCGAAATTCCTGGTCGCGCTATCGGTGTGAAACAGCTCAAAGTTCGCACGCGGCTCAAAATTAAATCGTAAAGAGAGAGTGAGAAAGAGATAGTGCAATATATGGAGATGGAGAGAGGGAGAGAAAGGGGAGGAGTTTGAAAAGACACCTGCGGTTTCGGGGTCTCCGGGCCGCGAAATACTTACATGTCACGTACGTCTGACGTCCCGTACGAAGCTGTTCCACGGAAGTTCGCGAACCGAGGGCATTCCTGTGGCCGACGTTATCTCGTTGCTGCTGCTACGAATTGGCCAAGTTTGGTAATACGATGATAAACAGAAACTGGAAAGGGTGTGCGTCGACGGTCTGCGAAATATCGCTATACGTCATCCTTGGTTGTCCGTGGCGGCTGCGGAACTCCCAGCTGGCTGGAGACTTCCGTTTCCACGGGACCGTTCAAACTCACCCTCCCCGTTGCTAAACTTATCCAATACATATTTTCCTTTTCAATAAAAACTACCGTCCTGTCTGGTTGCCCGTAAATGGACTCGCGGCGATACGATTTTCTTTGCATAACGGAGAAACATCGGCTCAAGACTTATCTTGTGTCTGAGTATTAATATCGTCTTTAATAGGTAAACAGGATCAAAATCAATAGTTGCACTATTTTCGAAAATTGTAGTTAACTGGATCTTCGGCTCGGAAAACACGGCCGATAAATCCTCGAACCAGCCATTATAATTTACACGCGTCACTCGGCCGTATATGAATTGATGTAAAACGTTAATGCAACAACGTGATTCAAAATATTAATCATATTGTTATACAGTGTTGCCCTCATAATCCAGTACCCGCAAAGTCAATTAGCAAACTGCAGAATTGTAACATCAATTAGCATTACGCGTAGGGCCGTATTGTGAGGTTGTGAGATGGGAGAGGGCGCTGTCCCCCGGGGGGGGGGGGGGACGCGCGGCGGGCGCCGGGCGAGAAATGGTCCCTCGCTAGTAGCGATTCGACTGCCGACATGAGAGAGAGTGAAAGAGACAAAAACCCAACAGAGAGTGTAAAAGTTAATAATCTAAATATACCACATTTGTAGTTTAACCGTTCACCATTTTATTCCTACCTACACGTATGCCTGTTGTTCAACCGAAAATCCCTGCTTGCTTCAAAGCAACTACTATACTAAATCGCTATACTTGCGTCCGCCGTGCTAAACGACTTCGACCCAACTGCAAAGGCACTTGAAGAGCAACATTACCAAAATGTATAAGTGCTTCGTTTCGTATATCGACAAGATAAAAAATTTTCGTTGTTAAACGACAAATTCAGTTAAATTCGTGTTCTCTTAAGTACTGGACAGCGGATCTTAATATCTGCATTGATTGCAGTGACACGAATATCAAATAGAAAATTTCTTTTTTCAGTAGCATCGTTAAGTTGTATTCTTCTGTTTGAAATTATAGCACCCATTTTTTTTTCTTTTTATAAATGTGTAAGATCCGCAGCCTTTGAATCACCATCGTCATCTCCGGTTGCAGCATCTCACTGGCCCACGATTAAACTTATCCGACGTCTTTACTGTTTCCCGTTTCGTCCGCTCGTTCCGATCATAAACGCGTAAAACCTGTGGTGTAGTGCCGGAGATCCCGAGCCGGAAAACCAAAAGAAAAATCTCCGGAGCATGCAGTGGCCGGAGGGTGCATTTACACGTAAAAATTCGATCGGGCTGTTGCCGGGAGATCCTCGTAGCGGCGATAATAAAACCCTGGCGATGCCGGGGGAGGGGGGAGGGGGAGCGGTAGCTTGTAACCCCCTCGGTATCGAACGACATCTACGTATAAGCCCATAAACAAGATGATACGATCTAGGTGTAACGATGTTTCCAACAAAATTAGAGGGAAACTGCAAACAACCCCGTCTCAGTTCTCTCGTTCATCCCCGTTTAACCTCACACTACCCTGTTTCGCAGGCTGTGCCAGGGCTGCTGGCCCCTCTCTCTCCCTCTCTCTCTCTCTCTCTCTCACTCCCTCTCTCTCGGGTTCCCAGAGAGAACCAGTTCGCGTTCAACGCCACGACAACCCTTCATTCGACTCGTTAGGGTGGCTGGAAACACGATACCAAACAGTAATGAAAAGCCTATCCTACACTCGGTTTCTCGTAGAGCCGTTTATGCTTAGCCGTCCTATGCATAATGCACTCGCGCTCGCATACTCTGACGTGACGGTCTGGTGTCGCGCGTTATCGGCGCCTGTGTGTGACAGATAAACCGGCCTTCCCTAAATGAGCAACAACGTCACAACGCCGTTGTTTATTCGATTATAGGCTTAATCGTCAACGGAGACACGCCGGCGTCTTTGTGCCCCGGCAGAAACACCCCGCCGCGAATTAAATATCCAAACGTCGATCCTGACGGTGTGCGTCAGTCGCACACCGTCGACGCCGATGACGCTCCCCAACGAACGCGTTCGTAACCCGAACCGAACAATGAACTGCGGCGACGTGTGCACTGATGAATGAGGGTTTGCCGGGGCTTCAAACGCGGTCGAACGCTTTTATTACGTGAATTTCGGAAATTTTAACCTCTCACAATTCGGTTTCAAAGATTAATACACTGTATCGCGTACTTTGCGGTTCGTTAGGCTAAGTAAAGCTTGCCTGCATCAACAAGCAGACATTTCATTGTTCGATGAGACGAAAATAATCGATATCCTTAAATTCTTCGAACACTATCAATCTTTTAAATTTCACTAATTTTTCTCATAAATGCACAAAATTTAACTGCAATGATTACTGCTTTGATCACTCTGCAGGCATTTTAATCCTACTAAAATTTGGCTCGTTAGAATATACCACGATAAGGGTGACAACTAGGATACATCACTATTAGAATTACGACAAATAGAACATACCCCCTGTCGAGCTACAGTGTCGAAGCACTCCGCCAAGTGTCCCAATACACACGGACTATATACACAGATGTAACACCGATAAAAACCGAGATCCCAGAAGATAGTTAATCCAGATCTCGTAAGGGTTGAATTTCAGAATCCCCGAGATGGGAACCGACGGTGCCAGAATGGGATCTAGAGATTAGGGGATCGAGTTTGCTGGCATAGATGCAGAGGGGGACTGCGAAGTACACAACATCTTTCACAGTCCACTCGTTGACAGATCATTCCCGTCAGATAATGCAGTCTCGCTAGGGGTGGTTTCTCTCTGTAATCGCATCAACCCTTCCACGATTCTTAATGACTGCGTTTTTATTGCTTCGTCACTCGGAGCGAATCAAACGTTCGACGTCAGTCCGAGACACCCAGAGAATGATCGCTGACTCGCTGACCGTTGATTGCACTACTCTACGTACTGCTCTGCACCGCCGCTGCTTTCTGCATTTGAGCTGCATATTTAACGAAACGTCATCCGCAACGGGCTCAGAGCTTCTACTTACCAGGGCCCCGGCGATACTCGAACCTTGATGTAGTGACTCTTCCCGCAGAGAATGCTCATTGTTCCATTGTCACTTTGTTGGCCCGTAACGCGACGCTACGTCACAGAACCGCCGTATGTTGTTTACCCGTGGACCCGTCGCTGCGTCATTCGTGGAAATCGATTTGTTTACCGACGCGCGATTCGTATCGCATTACCGGGGGTAACGAGCGGAATAATAATGCATCGGTCCTCGTTCACCGACGCTGACATACTTTCTGCATGACGCCTCACGCTGACGGTCTCTCAAGAAGACGATTTCTCGAATTCACGCCGAGAACCGTGATTACAACAAATTTCGTGCAATCGAAAGTCAAAGTCGTTTCTCCCTGCAACCCCTAGATTTTGAGAAATCTAATTTTGGAAAATAGCAGTGACCCAATCTCGTTACGGTCAGCCAGGTAGCAGACTTTCGTGCTTATCGAATTTCTGTTAGAACCATAATTATATTGCCTAATGAATTTTTAATTCTTATTTTGGTTGTATGTGATTTCCAACACTCCTTACATGAAGTAATTTTTCTAATCATATTTGTAGCGAAAATTTCATGAAATCCCGACGGATTTGTTTTAGATTTAAATAATTTAATAGTACAAGTTGTTGGCTCGAATATTCTCCGAGCAATTTCATCTGAATTGTCCGTTTTCAAGGTCACGGTTCGGACTTATTTAAAAGGAAACACAATATTTTGTATATAAATATTAAAAACCTTGAACAAACTTGATTTTTGCCTGGAAAAGGAGAAAATGATCTGAGAATTTTTTTGATTTTTTAAAACATATTAAAGATTGTACCACAAATGTTTTCTGCACCATGAAAAACCAGCGAAATGTTTAAGTGATTTAGGACGCCCAGTATATGGTTGTCATAATGGCACGGGAACAGTTGCGAGAAAATCTGCATTACAGATTACAGATCGCTGGTTAATTATTACAGATTAGCAAATGTAATCATGACTACTGATTCATTCCAGAAACGACTAATTGATTAATGATTAGAATTACAATGATTGCGTTTAATAATCAATTACTGGTCCAAGTGTATCCGTTGCAAACGCATAAAATCCGCAACCTAGTCATTAGAGAGGGGAACTTTGTAGATTAGTTGGAAAAGTTTGAAAAAAGATCGAGACAACGAGGTTTTAACGGAGTTTAGTGTGACTTCATCTCATTTTTAATTTGCTCGGCCCGTTTACGGAAGGAATAGAATTTCATTTGCGCACTGTTTAATTCCAGTTTCTTCGAGTTTAACTACAAAACTGGGAATTTGCATGTAGCTCCCGTGGTCTACTTAGCGAGTACAATTTCCGGGGGAGATCGATAGAACTGGAATTTAATGCAGCTTCATTTTCTTTTTAATTTACTGGGACCATTCAACGAGCGAAGAGAGTTTAATTTCTTCGGTAGTTAACCGCCTACAATGTGCCGTAATTTTCAAGTCGTCCGTCCGTTGTTTTGCATTCCCTGAATCTTGTTCTACTTAAAGGAAAAATTCATAAAAATTGTGACAGTTCTATCGAACCTATTCTAGAATTTTCTGAAAATTTCTAGAATTCAGAATCGCACGTATATCCGAACTCGATTACTAGGGAATTTTTTTACTGAAATTGTGCTGTATACTTCTCAAACAATGCTTTACGTTATTATGCTTTTGACCCAGACCCGGATAAAACGTCTGATTACAAAGAGTTATTTCCAGTTTCCCCGATGCAGTGAATTTGCATAAATTTCCACCGACTGTATAATATTCCCGCAGCTGCAGGTCGATGCAGTTATATTTTAGTCTTCAGTTATTAGCAGCATTTATGAAAAAATTAGAATGAAAGACTACGGTTGAATACAATGGTCAAAAAAATTTCTTTTTTAAATGGCTAACGGGTGCTATTATTCGCTGCGAGGAAAGCTATACACATACTCTACCAAACTTCGTAACTTTATTTTTCATCAAACCGGTAGTTACAGAGAAAAATCAAATTATTTATTTCGTTCTTCCTGTTCAATAACAAACAAAAATTCTGACAATAATCTCGCTAGTCTCAATAATTACGATACAAATTAAAGAATTTATTCCAGTTTTTAGATTTACAATTCTACGATTTCTAGATTCGCGGTTCAGCGCCAAAAATATCCAACGCTTCGCTAATCTTCTCCAGAGAGACAAAAAGACTTATAATTTCCTTTGGCACGCTAATTACCCAAATCCGTAGAGTCAGCAGGTTGTTCGAAGAGGTCGCCCGCTAAGCCAGGTGTACGCAACAGCGACGCAACAAGCGTTTCGAGCACAGCGTCTCCTAACCGTGTGCCTAGGAGATTACATCGGTGCTCGTTGACATCGCGCAAGAAGTGCGCGGAGTATACCTTTACGGGAGCAGATAAATCTCTCTTCCTCGCTCTCCTAAAAAGACAGCAGAAGAAACGGCACCGCGCGCGGACGGGAAGAGCCGAGTATCGGGTAGGGGAGGTGGAGGGGTGGGGGAATGAGGAAGAAGAGTAGGAGACAGATAGTTTTCTTTCGTCGGGATCCGTGCTCGTCAAAGAACCAATCGATCTTCGTCGAACAAAGGAGCTACTTTAATTATCGACTGTGTCTCGCAGCACCGGGCCCACCCACTCGACTATTTGGTGTCCTTTGTGCGAACTCGAGCCGCGGGCGTAGTTGCGTGCGGGGCGGTAGAAACCTGGGGATCGGAAAGACAAGGGACGAAAGAGCTCCCCGAGTCCAGCCCGTTGTCGTCGCTTCCAGCCCAGCCGGTAAAACAATATTGGCCAGTCGCATGCGCCGTTAATAAGTAAATACGAATTAGCATTCCGAGTCCTTTGCCGGTATAAATCAAACGAATTAATTACAGCGCCAACCCCGAGGGGGGAGAGATGGGCACACGGGAGAGCAGAGAGAGAGAGGGAGAAAGAGAGAGACCCACCCCCACCCTCTTCCGGAAGAAAAAACCCGGGCTGGCATATTGCTACCCGTAAATACTAATAGAACCTCGACACCGTGCACACTCGGCCACGTACAATCCGTTCGCATGCGCTCACGAGACGCGTCCGCTTCATTTAACCACCCCCGCTCCTCTTTGCTCCAGACGACGGCGAAAGTGTCCTTTAAGGGCGGCGGATCAGGGGATGACGAGGGTGGCTCGTTGGTATTCCGTTCGGCTGATTTTAATGCCGGCTGTAGGGCTAGGTTTTTCTTAGACGGAAGAGGGATTTCGATGATGTATGGTGAACGATGGTGGCTAGATGCTGCCACGACGATGAGTATAGTTTCGTTCTGAGATGAAGCGGTTCAGTGTTTTCGTTAGGGTTCGATTGTTTTAAATTTGATAGGGGAAACTGGTCCATCTTTTGGATGTCACTGACAAACAAACAAGTTTATAATTGGACTGCGGACCTTTGTGCAAAATAACATTTTTATGCAATCTATAGGAGCTGAGAAAAAATTTATTTTGCTAATTCGAAGTGTTAATTAAAATTGACGTAATGGTTTAGTTGAAATTTCCTGAGATTTCATATCAACTATGAATGCCGGATTGCAGACCCGAGGAAACATAAAGTAAAGAATATTGGAAAATGACAGGTTTTCGGAAGATTAAATTCGTATCAGTATTCTCGAGCATCCGAATGGCTCCGGTTAACTTCTGCATCGATCCCAGCCTCGAATTGGACCGTGTACGTGATCACCCCCGTTCTATTTTTTCTCCCCCCGACGTAAACGGGTCGAAGGTTCGGTTTGTTGGCTTACGGTACGTGTAATACGGATCCAGTTCAAGTTGTGTCAAACAACACGTAACTCGATGGCGAGTACACGGCGACGGTAACGTGACCGGACTAGTGATTCGATTAGCCTGTAAGTGAGCCATGACCGAACGTCGCGTCGAGTTATACCGTTGTCCTCTATGCAAAGGGGAGGGAACTTAAGAAATTTCGCCACCCTTCGCACTTGACACCCTCCGTCATCGATCACTACTTCCGGTCACCTCGGTCCTAGGGTAAAACAGTTTGCTTGTTGCGCGTGTACTCCCCGTTCGGCTCCCTCCGTCGCGTCATTATCAGTCATTCGCAATTACCGCGTTACTATTCGCCCCACTCCTCGCGCACCCTGCGTCGTCATTTTCTGTAATATTTTGCGAGTCATTTCATAAAATCTGAAGCCTGGATTTTACGCATATTTCGTTTACGTCTCTTCCTCAAAACGAAATCGAATATTTTTATTATATTTGATCGAAGGCAGTTCATTTTTAACGAATTTATAGAATTGGATATGTATGAAATTGTTCTGTAAAATCTGATCTGATTTAAATGCGTATTATATTTTATAATATTAATTTTCTTGTTACCTATGTAAGCAATATATATATACGTATTTAGCTGTTTTCAGCATGATTACTGTAGAAATTGTTCAAAATTAACTTTTGATGTATATTTTACATCAGTAGGGAACGAAATTGAAATTGTGGGATAAATTCGGATAAATCGAGCGTTCGTTTAATCTCCACTAAATATATCAACATCAAATTCGTTTCATCCACCGTTTTTATTCGAAGGATATTCAAGTACAAATTTATTCGAACGAGTTAAGCGAAATGTTATTTGGATAAAATTGTATTCGAAGACTTTATTGAAAACGTTGTTGGAATAAAATTGTGTTTAGAGTTTATATTGAGAATGTTTCTCGAACAAAATTGTGTTTGAAGACTTTACTCGGAACGTTACTCCAACAAAACTTTATTCGAGGAATTTATCGAGTACGTTACCTGTACAAAATTTTAATTCGAAGACTTTATTGGGAATGTTGCTCGAGCAAAATTGTATTCGAAGAACCTGTTGGGAATGTTAGCCCGAAAATTTAATTCGAAGACTTTATTGGGAATGTTGCTCGAGGAAAATTTGATTCGCCTAACCCGGAACGGTGAAGTTCTGAATGTTTTCGAGCTGACGTGGCGCGGCGACCGACCGGCAAAATAAACCGAGCGTCGTCGGTAGTTTCGCGCGAGAAAATATTGGGACTCGGGTGAAAAATGCTCGCCGGTCGATAATTCATCGGGAATTAAAGTAGCGATGAACTTCTCCAATAGAACGGCTCCTCGTAACGTTTCCTCGTTCGTATTCGAGCCGGCTCGAGAGTACCGAAACTTATTTTCCGGTTTTTAATCACGTAGGATGCTCCATAGATATGTAACTTAAGAACTCCATTTTCCTCGGAACTTCAACGAAGAAGAAGATGAAATAAATCTCTCTTTCTCTCCCGTCCTTTCCCCTCTCTCTCTCTTCCACTTTAGATCTATCTATATCTGTCTTTACGTCGATCCTGCTTTCTCTGGGAAGCGCACGGACGCGCAGGAAACGGACGCTCGTTCGCCGAGTATTTTTCCGTTCGTCCCGCGAGCAGAATTTCTACGAACTTACGAACTTCCATCTGGAATGCGATGGCGGGGGGTTGCTCGAGTTATTAAACGCTACTTCCTGATCAGCTCGTCGGCAACTCGCCGCCCGATATCGTAAAAAACGCAACCGAGCCAGCGTAGCAAATACGCGGGGTTATCGTCCCGAAAAAATGCACGGGATACCGTATCCGCTCCCGTAATTCTTCCCTATCGATCTTTCCGTTAAAGCGTTAAGCGGTAAGTAGACCGGGGAACTATGCGAATTCTCTATTCTGCGGTCGGAATTGTAGAACACAGGAACATTCGAAGTATTCTAACATTCTTATTCGATCGTGGAAATGGGAGAATTCGCTGCACGCATTCCTACGGCGAATAATGTTAAAAGTCTTCCCTCCTAATTTTTTTAAACCAGCCACGTTGTACTGAAAAATCTCGTTCATTTCACTACATTTCACCAATCACTATCAATAAAGTATGGAATTAAATTTTTGGTAATTTCTACTGCTCCGATGATTAGACAATTAATTTCTGTATTTCTTTTCTGTTTCAGGTACGTAAGCACTAATTCGCCGAAACACTGCTTACCAAGTATAGAGGTGGTATGTATTTTTATAGTACCGACGAGGATGAATATGTTAATTCGGGCGTGCAAATGGAGCGCCAAAATTTCGACACTCTCTGGCGTTCTATCGATTCTTATCGGGGCGGGTCGCATCGAAATAGTGAAAATCGATTGACAGTAATTCAAAGCAGCCCGGTCCGCGATTTTCGGCGCGCCGGACGATATTTTTCATCGGGCAGTCATCGCGATTCATTGGTCGGTTCACCGCGCCGGTCAATAAAAACTGGCTAGCGCGCGCCGATTCGCGTGAACGTCGTTGATTTCCACGGGAATTGAACCCGTCGCCGGCTTAACTTTCATTGCGTTAGCGGGCGCACGCGTACCTACCGTCATGTGCGATGAATTGCCGAATGATTTTCAGTCCCGGGGCCCCGCGAATGGTTTATATGCAAAACAGTTTATGATTGCTACGGTCTACGGTTAGCTAAAACAGATTAACGTCGGCGCGCATTAGTTAATGCCAAGCGGAGCTACGGTGACGTTTAATATTGACGGGAATATCGTTCCCGATGCGCGGATTGTAAAATTTCAATGTGCCGCCGCCGCCGCCGACGCCGCCGCCGCGGAAACGCGGGGGACACGTGTCCCTGTCGTGCAATTACGGGGCCCCGTTTATCACAAAATTTAACGTTATTATCCAAATAATGGAAGAACATGCGCCCGCGTTGATTGATTCGATGATACTTGACGGGCTCACTTTGTTTCACCGAGCTAGACAACACACTGACGGCGGAAATTGAAAACAAGACTCGATTGAAATCAGCTCGAGAAAAATATGAAAATTATCTGGCGCTCTTTAATCGTTTCTATTACCCTGCTTGATTAAACTGACGATTTTATGCGTTTTTTATGGAAATGGACGAGGTCCAAGAAGAATTATTTTTCACATTTGGGTGAAAGGTTGTACAGAATGCATTTTAAAATTCTAAGTTGTTCTCTAGGATATATGACCAGCATTTTTATCTCTATTATACGTATGACCAGTATTTTTATCTCGTTTTCCACAAGAAGCGTTCATGAATGTTTGACAATCATTTCGAAATATGCAGTAATGTGGATATGCAATCGAACCCGCCACAAGTCGATCATACACAACTGGTTTCGGCGAACAACCCGTTCCCAGAAAAGTGGTAAAACTGGGGGTCGGAGGGCGTCCATCATGCTCGTATTTCAAATCTGACGGTTTGCATCGTGCATCGCGAACGAAACCGTTGGATCGGTAGCATCGGCTGCTACCTATGTAGGTCATTTCGATTGCCGGGCAAAATCGGTCCAATTACACGACAATCGGGCGTGCAATTACTCAGCTACCAAACAAATACAAATGCAGAGAGAGAGAGAGAGAGAAAGAAATAAATGCGAAAAAAATAGCAAATCGGTGGAAGGGCAAGGAAAATGGTAGGGGTGTAAGGGGGAGAGAGAGAGAGAAAGGGGGTGGACGGGTTATTTATAGACAGGGCTCTGCCTTCGAGCGGAATTCAAATCGTATTTTCAGCAGTCGTTTACACGACACCGGCCTCCAGGTAATTCGCTCCGCCATTAACCGGAGGAAGGAAGAACACGGCGGATTGTCGACAATATTAAACTTCCATCGTCGGAACCCCACCCACGCATCCTTGATATGTATAGGATCCGATACGGGAAGAGCTCCGACGAGGCTTGTTTGCAGTGTCCGTCCGGGAGGGTGGCGGATAAAAGTCCACCGGGGGCAGTCCGACGCAGGAATACCCATTGAAATACTTTAATTAACCCTTACGGCGCATCCTTCCCCCCACGGGCGAGCGTGCAGTTTGCTTAAAATGCTTTGTTGACCCGCTCAAAGGCGCCGAGATTCCCGCTGCAGATTCCCACTGCAATTCGCTCGGCAGTCCCTGACACTAGCTCCTGAGGGCCTCTTCCCTAATTTTTAAGACGTATCCTGCGCGCTATCACGGTTATTTATTCAAATACCAACATCTCAGGAACTCTGTAAGGCAAAATAACATTTCTAACCCCCTCACCGGTTCATCGTGGCAATTTTTATTACCTGTAAAAGTTTCATTAGATATGAAACTACCGAAAAGATCGACTTGAGACATACTAAATATAATATAAAGCTCCAACAGCTTTTGGAAGAAAAAAGCGTCAAATGCCTATAATTTAACGATTAAAGTAGAAAATTTCGACTTGCGATTTTTTGACTGTAGAACTTTTGCTGGGGTGCTAACGATGCAGCGGAATTTCGGACGGAGGAATGACGTAGTATAAAAAGGGTAGGCGAAATGTTTCGCAGGCCGAGAAAGTCGCAGTTGAACGGGCTTCTTCGCGGAGATATCGATACGAAGATACAGCTAGAATATCCCACAGTTCTCCGCGTTTCCGCGGTGATATGTCGCTTAAGTTTTCGCAGACGCGTTTGGAAGTTTAAAGCCGAGCTTACTGCGATATAGCCGCAGTTTATTACATGAAATATCACAGTATTTCTTACTTCGCTACAGCTTAACGCAATTATTCAGCTTTGCGTCTCTAACCGTTTTAAAGTCGAGTAACGCGAGCACTTACGGCTGCAGACGGGAAGGCGACTTTAATTTCGCCAGGCTTAGCCCTGTCATTGTTAATTCTTCAGGGCCGTGCGATTAAAGCCCGCGTGTTTAACACCCGTTGGCACTGTTTATAATTAACCGGGCAATTACTATCCACGGCTAACGATTTTTTCAAAGACTCAAAACATTCGGGAAAATAGAAAAGTATTGTATGAATCCTTAACCCCTTGCCCTACAATATCGAGTCTAAATTCTATTTTGTTGTAGTTGATATATATCCTTTGGAGAAAACATGGGCATACAATAAATATAAACTATCTTTTCTTTTCTATGAAATCCTGAACGATGAAGAATTTCTAATCGTTATAATCACAAAATAAATAATAGTGCAAGGGGTTAATATTTTTCTATTTGTTCACTATTTTAAGAACTACGTATAACCGTTAGTGATCTAATCTGGAGTTTAACTGTGAAACGAGTGATCAACACAGAAAATTATCGCGTCAGGTTCAGTGAACATTGTGACTTTCTAGGCGAGAAAAAAAATCTCGGCTAGAGATTTATCGCGCGGAGAAAGAAACGTGCTTTGATCTCCGAAGATGAATACTCCAACGGCATTCCGAATCGCTGCGGCGGCACACGGTGCGTAAGGAGCCGCGGTGAATTCAGAAAAGGGTGTTACGAGACACCCCTGTCTCGCGGAGAACCGCAATTCTTCATTCTTTCATGAGATTTCGCGGCCGGAGGTGGCGGGCTTAACGAATTGAAACCGGCATACATCCTCCGCGCCGTGACAGTGCGTGTCTTTCGGAATACCGATAGAAATGGAAACGCCGGCCCCCATTTATTCACCGCGACGGTTTTTCGAAAAATTATTTCGCCCCCGGTAATCTTCTTTCGACTCGACCTGTCTTTATCGCTGTCACGTCCTCCGGTACCCTCGTCCCATCGTTTTCTCAGCGTGATGAAAAAATTCCCATTTTGATCTCCTTACCTCCGAGCACTCGGCTTTTTTCTTTTTCCTTTTTCTTTTTTTTTTTTTTGTTTTAGAAGTACTGCCAGCTTTTCGTTCGTTTTTCTGTCCTGCCGAGTAGTTCTGAACTTCCGTCTAGTTTTATCGTTGGGGAATATTCTCTGCCAGAAATTAAAATTCTGTTTTTAAACGTTCCGCGGCCTTTTGTTGCTCTGTTCCCCTATTCAATATTAATATTTAACAACAACGTGTCTCTTGTTCCCGAAATACGTTAGTGGATAATTGGATAAGAGTCCCTAGTCTAATTATGGAGATTTCGCTTTTATCTTGTCGGCTATAAGAATTTCTACTCTTGGGTGCTTTTATTAGCCGTGTAGATATTAACACGTTAAGTGCCATAACGGTCTCGAGAGACCGATGAGAGTGTATGCATTAGGATCGCTTTTCAGTCTTTCTAAAAATTATTTGCCAGCCTATGCCCGATCCGGACTGTAATCAGAGTGCGACAAAACAGAAAAAGAAAAAACCGGAGAAAAACTTCTGAATTCTAATGAGGACGGTACTCTTCGTCAGGGTCGAAAGCCGGCAGCTTCGGCCGCTAATGAACAATTTCGCGAGACAGAGGAAGAAGAGCATCCAGTCGATCCGGCTGCAATCAAAGTCTCGCGCAGCCCGTAAATTATCGGCCGCCAGGGACGCGGCGTTATCTTGAAACGTGCATATTATCGCAGCGGGCCGTGTGTACCCTTCCCATGGAACAACAATCGCTGGAAACGGAGGTATACCCGGTGACGTTATCGTTGGAAATCGTTCTATATAAACACGGGACTTACCCAGGCCGACGGGCTCAACCCTTTTCCCGATACAACGTAGCCGAGGCCGAGATTGACCGGGGGTTCAAGGGGCGAAGGGTACCACGGTTGCCAGGGTTGAACCATCGTGCTCCGGCATATTCATGAGCGCTGAGTGCGCAGGGTTTCAGCCAATATACGGCCGCTTCTGTTCCTCGTGGTGCATGTCCATGTGCCACGCGTCCTTCTCTGTGTTGCTGCGACACACACACACACACACACGTGCGCGCGCGCACGCACACACAAGCGTAGATCGTGTGGAGGCTTCTGGCGCGTTCGTACACGCGCGATAGTGTTCCTTTCCACACCGGGAGGACAGGGTACACGACGGCGAACGTTTAATTCGCTGCCGTAAGTAAGGCTGTTCCGTTTATTCAGCAGCTTCCGCTCGGGCCGGGTCGGGCCGCGACTCCAAAGAGGATGCAACCCGCTGCACTCGCTACTTCCGCGATCCGATCTACGCGCACGCCACCTGCCAGCTGACTGTCCCTGGACCATGCGACCGAGAGCGACGTTGCTGTGCCATTTCGTATCTTCTACTTGCATCTCCAAAAAGTCTTTCTTTTTTAACACGTTCGCTACCAGCGTCAGAATCATGAGACGCCCTCAATCTCACGGTTTATTTAAACACAGTAAAGTTCATCTTATACACTTTGTTACTTAAAACTAAACCTACCACGGTCAAGTGTCCGGTTTTCTATGTCACAATTATTGAAATTATAAAAATGCTTTCGTAGGAAATGACGGAATTGACTTCTCGCTTTAAGCACACGTTAATAATGATACCATTGTAGTTGCCGAAACATTTTAGCCTTTCGAATGAGCAATTAAGTAAAATGAAATATTTAGAATATATAGATCTTATATTTCTGAGAATAGAAATATAAGATCGTAAGGATGCATGGATGAAAAATATATTTCTTCGGGTAAATATTATTTTAAAAATATTGCTAAAAATGTGGATGGCACGTTGTCGTTATTTTGACAAAGTACCGCAAAATGGTCACTTTTAGTGCTCTGCGAGCCTAGCGTCAAAAGGGATCATTTTAATAGTGTCCGAATATTCCTGTGCGAGTCCGTAAGCGTCTCCGGAGAAGCAGAGTAATTTCGGAGGGATAAATAATGGATTGCGAGATCTCGCAAGGGAGACGCTCGATAAAGAATTCTCGAGACGAAGCACTGCTTCCAGTCGAACAATCATTGTCAATCAGGCTCGCTGCAAGTGGCCTGCAATATGCAGCGGCGGGGATGCGTCGGGGGATCCGGTTTGGAGCGTTCTCGGGTCTTTGGCGGTTGGGGGAAGGAGGGGGGTCGGGGCTGTTACCGGTCGGCCTGAGACTCTGAGACCCCGACGCACACGGGGGCATCATCGAGTTAGCCAAAACGGAAGGACGAGATTCGGGCGAAGTGTCTGCCGCGAGAGAGCCGGCGAGAGAGCCCTCTGCGAAAAGGGCCGAGGCGAGTTCTCTGTTGCGCGCAAAGGGCCGCTTTGTAGGCTCAGACGTACTCCCGCATCAGGCCAAAACTACTCTAGCTATGTCCCGTGGAATTCACGTGGGGGCACGGCCTCTGCCTCCGCTGGTCGTCCTCCTCTCTTCTCTCTCTCTCTCTCTCTCTCTCTCTCTTTCTCTCTCTCTCGCTCTCTCTCTCTCTCTCCGTCTGCATTCGGAAAACTTAGAGTGCCTCCGGTAATTCTATCGGGCTTTCCTCCGGCTGGACGAACGTAAATATTGTATTGTCCTAGTCCGCCGCCCGTGAAACTGTACCGTTTCCCGCGGAGTGTTTCAGCGGAGGGAAAAGAACTTAAGAAAATGGAAGTTTCGGCATGACGAAAACACCGGGGGAGAGTGGATCTCCGATGGAAATCTAGTTTCCTCGGCTAATCGTGGCAACATTAGGCTCCACATCAACAACATATCCGACAATTTTACCGTTCATTCGGTATTCGCTTCCTTATCCCTCTAATTGTGCGCCTCTGGCTTGTTCACAACTTTATTTTATAATTCTTCTTAAACCTTCTGTGACGTACAGTGAAGTCTCATGTGACATAGATCGTGCAGGGCATTTGTGTATCATCAGTGCTGTATCAGCGACATTTGTAAAATTGTGAAATTATTGATTTCATATTTGTAAAAGGATATTCAATGAAATTAGCTTAGTTTGAGACCCAATGTTAACACAGTGAATTCTAAAGCTGACCAATCCTATCGATTTGATTGAAAGTCCACGAAAAATGGAAATAATAATTAAAGGAGGGCTGAGAGTGGTCTGCTAATGTTCAACTAATGTGAAAAACGAGGTTTGAAACGTCGCGTGTGGTCGGAGGTTGGACGTTGTGTGCGGACGCGGAATAAAAATGGGAACAATGCGTCAAAGAGACTTGGTTATTTGTGTTTTACTATGGTCAAGCACGGTTAGGCGAAATTTTCTGCTCTGTAACCGCGCACCGGCCCAGAGTCAACAGGACCGGACTTCTCATTCGCATTTAACTCTCCCACGTCGTCCAGTTTACGTGCTTAATATTCGATTGACCCAGCGAGTTGGCCAGTCAACGCCCAGAGCAACAATGTTAAACAGTAACGAGCCAAAGCCCCGTCGTTGCCGAAACTGTTCTCTGTTCGACGATCGGCTGCGACCTACAATAGAGCCTCTCTAGAAAATCTCTGGGGTCATGCCTTTTTGCCTAATTCTCTCTGCGAGTCCTCTGCTCCGTCGAGAACGTTGCTTCGGTATTTTCGACCGGTCCTGAAAGATTGGAGAATCGCATTAACTATGGAGATGTTTGTCTCAAAAGGAGCTAGCTTTCTCCCTTAGCTGAATAATTGTTCAATTGTACAGTAACAATTGGAGTAACAAAAATTTGTCTATAAACAACGCAAATAAAATATGTTGAGTTGTAATATAAATTCGTTGGGTTACAAATACGTTCCAATTTTAACAATTTAGTTAGAACTTATTGGAATTCATAACCGTGATTTAGAAGTCACTTGAGAAGTCAGAAATGATACAATTGTATACTCAGAAAGAAAAATAGTTACTAGTGGGAATATAAAATAAAATTTTTAATTGAAATTAAAAATAGTGGAAATAAAATAGAATTATAAATTCAAATTAAAATACTTACCAGTAGAAATAAAATAAAATTTTTTATTCAAATTAAAATAGTTACTTGTGGGATTAAAATAAAATTTTAAATTCAAATTTAAAATAGTTGCTAGCAGAAATAAAACAAAATTTTAAATTCAAAGTAAAGGTAGGTAATACTAGCAATAAAATAAAATTTTAAATTCAAGTGAAAAATAGCTACCAGAGTAGAAATAGAATAAAATTAAAAATGCTTCGACACCAGACGTTCGCCCAGCCAGATCAGCTGGCATCGCCTGCGTTAAGAATCTGGTCCCGACGGAAACAAGAATGCCGGTAAGGCATTGTGCCGGGTATCCCCTAAATTCCTGTTTCACGGCTGGAGAGCGAGACTTTCGGTCGGAACGTCGAAGTATCGAGTTCCGTTAATCCCGAAAGACCGGTGGGCTCGGGGGCCGGAAGACTCGATTTCCCCACTTTTAATTCCGTCGGAATATAAACACGGTATCCGTCGTGTATTCAGCCAGATAACGGAATCTGATCCCCGGCAGGGCCTTGTGTATCGGTGTTTCCCTCGCGCGTATCCACGCCGTCCTCTCGGCTTCTGTGGTCTCCGCTTCCTACGGTGTGTGCACGGAGTTGGTGAGTTTGCGTAGTTAGCGTTACTTGTGCATTAATTGAGGATTACAACAGCAACGAGATATGGGAGGGACGGGGGTTCCGAGGGGGGTTGCCGGAGCGACGAGGAGAGACACGGTGTTGCACAGAGGGGTAGAAAACGGAGTATGGTGGCGTCGTTCGTGGGGGGGGGGTACGTTGGAGATGGTCGACAAGCGTGTGTACAGACTCGAGCGGCAGCCTTCGGTCTCAGACTCCGAGGCGCACGGTAACTTTCCTAATCACCGTACGAAGCCCTGAGGTAGTCATCCGCGTAGCCATCATACCGCCTAAGTACAGTAGACACGAAAGCTCGATTAGAGACGTCGAAATCGCGTGCACAATAAGCGCGCACACCGCTCTTGCCGCCCGCGTATTGCTTCGCTACGACCGACGCACACATAACCGTCTGCACACACACGACGATCCTGTGAAGCGGCTTGTTTGAGACGTTCGATGTCCTCTCTGATGACCGCCGATGCTTTTGCACTTTGAAGACCAGACGCAGCTGTTGGGAAATGTCGCAGATCGCGTTCAGATCTGTTAGAAGGAAATTGTGAAATCGGCACATAATGATTACACTGCCGGACCTTATGCACTTGTGACAAAAACTAGGTGGTGTAAATCAGTAAAAAGATTAATAGAATTTTAATGTAATATATTTATTTATTTATTATATTATTATTTTTCTAATACGATTAAAGAAAATACGAATCTGCTACTGTTTTTTGCAATTAAGACAAGTTTTATTTCGCATAAAAATCCAGAGGCTAATGATAATGTTTATCCGAGGTTTTCTGGAATGTATAGTTGTGTGAACGTATTATTGCAGACTACCCAAGTACAGATGGGTATTTAATCGGACGATAACTTTAATTATTTTTAATATTTATCCATTTTGTATTGATACCTTGGATTAGGGAATGCAACATTTCGGGACACCCTGTACGCGTTGAGAAGTTTATTTGAAATTTTGTAAAGTCGAGACCGACCACCATGGCCCGCAAAACGCGCGGAATCGAAATCTGATTCCCGTAACCGGATCCCCGTCGATTCTTCTGCCGATTGATCCGGTGTTTTATTATAATTGCCCCGAAACGGCCTCGGCCAATGTGGAATTTTAATTGAGCGGTCGATCTCCAATCAGAGGCGGGTCGGATTACGTTAACAGCGTCTATAATCTGGCAAGTCTGAAATATCCAATTTGAAAAAGTATTGCATAACGCGATATTTAAAGAGATCGTCAGGTTCCGGGATTACCGCGGATTCCGTTTGGATTTTCCGCGAGCAGTGATTCAATTTAAAACCGCTGCGAGAGCGAAAGAGAGAGAAAGAGAGAAAGAGATGAAGCCGGTGCTCCTCTCTCTAGCCCTGCGCTCGCTCCGGCTGCTTTTAACAAGCAGTACCACTCTCCCCGGGAAAATAATGAGACTGTAACACGAGCAAACAATGATACGGTAACCGTGATCGTTAAAAGTTGACGAATTCCAGCCGGTTCAAGTGCGGGACGCCGTTATCCGACGGAAAATGTCTCCGCTATCGATTTCACGTTGATGAAACGAAGACTCGGCGGAACCGACTGTGCTACCCATCTGTTACGTCTTCTTGAACTTTCACTCCTCAGGATATCTCATCCTCAAGACACCAAACAAATTTCTCTCCATTTAATAAGAACGACTAACAGCTGGGAAAAATAAATTGACCACGAAATTTCATCGATACTGCATCACTTTAATTCTTTAGGGAGCTATTAATCACATTCTTTCAATATAAAATTTTCCACTTAGAATATTGTCAACTCGAGGCTAGGATAAATTATTTAACCACCTTTTGAATACTGTTATTACTAATTCGTATTCTTTTATGTTGTACCATGTTTTAAAATTTAAACAGTAAAGAAATTAAATGAATCTAAGAATACCTGTGTAATTTTTTTAGACTTATTACAATATAGACACTAAGACACAATGTATTGTTTAGCTCAAATTTCTTACAATTAGGTGTAACTGATCATACAAAAATAAGATCTCATTTCTATGATATTACAATTTTGTTTCCAATCGGAAAAATATTTCAAACATTTTTTTTCTAATATTACATTAACTTTGTTGTGACTATATTGCTTAAAATTTTTACAATTTTCATATTCAGTGTCTGTACGCTGATGTGATGTAAGATACCCTGAAGTACTTCAGATCCAAAAATTGTATCGTATCAGATTGTTTCAAAACAAAAAATACAATGTTATAGAATGCAGGTAGGACAGTTTTTATAAATTTTGTGGATGTATTTTGGCCAAAGACGAGATGGAGAAGTAATGTACCATGGGAAAGAAGTTTATTCTGCCCTGCCGACTTACTTACGTTCTGATGAAGAATTATCCTGACACCAGGGTCTGCCACGAGGAAAGAAACAGCCTGTGCTGTGTTGGTTTTGCGTTTCACACTAGGGTGCCAAGGACCCAAGACTACATCCCCAGTTTATTGCGAGAGAAATCCAAGGGTTTATCCAAGAGTGCGTGACAAATCGCAAGAATCTCTTCGGATTGTGTACATTTGAGGTCTCCGCGTGGATGTCGAGGTTTCGTTCTCTGTATCAGCGGCTCCGCTCGCAAACCCGCTATTCATCAAACCGACCGCTAACAGTGTTTTCTGAAGCCACCCGGAATCGAGTGCGGATATATATATTCCTTCTAACTTCCACGTGTTTCCTAATACAAACACCGGTAATCAGTTTCTTACGGACACTTGTTAACTCTCGTGTCTGGCCCTTTGCTGGCTAATTCACTTAACACTCGACAAACACGACAAGTGTGATTTTCCTGATTTACCGACTCAATCTCACTTGTACATAAATTTTCAAGTATACGTTTTTAACATCATTTTTAGTACACTAATTGCTGCACACAATTTTTTCATGCGGATCTCTATTTTACAATTTAGAAAATAATTCTGACAGAATCAACTTAACAAGTTCCCAAATTAGCTGCTAAAAGTTAAATTAATGCAGGCATGCTTCTTAAAAACATAAATTTGGTAATTTCTACGTAACGCCATAGTATCCTACGGTCACCCGAACCTAAAACGCAGAATTAAAAAAAAAAACAACACAGAAAAAATACTTTCGCACCCCTAAACCCCCACAACCGAGCAACAATTACACTCTCGGCCAACGAGACAAACAAAGTCGAGCATCCGAATTTCCAGCCGGCGCGGCGGAAGTCCGCACAAACGATCCAGAGACTCACGGGTGAATTGTCTAGCAACATCGAGCGTAAAATCGACCATCCAGGCAGATCGTCGAATCGCGTCGGTTCTTACGTGTCGAGCGTATTGTCGCGTGAACGTTTGCGGACGCTTTTGACAAATTCCGGTGGACAAATCGCGGTACAAAGGGCAGCGATCGACGGAAGGGTCGATAAACGCGTGGATGAAAAAAAAGAAAAAAATACGCGAACGCAATCCGCGGAAAAGAGCGGTGCGGAACGAGGGAACGGGAAGAGAAAGAGAGGGAGAGAAAGGGAGCAAATAGAACGGTCGAAAGGGGATGGTGACAGGAATTCGACCATGGACAACTAACTCGCTGATTAACCAAATACCGGTCTGCAGGACAAGCGACCGAGTAAACATTGGACAACCTGTCGGCGGCATGCCACCGGGGATCAAAGTTCAAGGGATAAACGAAACGGTTTTTTTTTCGTCCAGACCCCATCGAAATCATTTTCGATGGTGTCGCGCGAGCCTGTAACCAAACGCCGGGCAACGTTCTGCTCGAATTCCGCGTTATTAACACTTTCACGGCTACGCGATCCGCGGGAAACATTTTCCCGTCGGCATCGACGCTCATCCGAAAAACCTCGTCTGGCCACTGTCCTTGTTTTACCTCGACGCAACAAAAATTGTTGCGGTTTTCTTTCAAAATTGTAAGAATTTTTATTCGAGCGGAGCCCTACACATTACTCGTTTAACCCCTTGCACTACTATTTACTTTGTGATTGTAATGATTAGAAAGTCTTCATCGTTCAGAATTCCATAGAAAAGAAAGATAGTTTATATCTATTGTATGCCAATGTTTTCTCCAAAGGATATATATCAATTACAACAAAATAGAATCTTATTTCGGTTTAAAGGATATTAATAACATACATATTCGTTAGACTCTGTTCAGAATCTTTATCACGAGTCTGACTCGATATTGTAGGGCAAGGGGTTAATCATTCCCTTAAACGCACTACCAACATTAGCAACATTACAACGTCTAAAAATGACACCAAATTGAACTACCCCTTGACACGTTAAAACGTTTCATTAAACGTACCTCCGTTATAAAACATTGAACGTTCTCGCGGTAGTGGGGATAATTCCACGACGTTTATCGCCCAGGCCTTGGAGACATATATCGAGAAATCACTGTAAATGCAACGTAGACTTATTGGAAGCGCCCATCCTATTTTCCGCATCGGTCCCGAGAAAAAGGTGCGTGCTTCGAGTATTCCACGCGGTAATTAAAGTTCGATGTTTTTTAATCCGCGACGTAAGAAATTCGCGGGCATTGTTCGGCGATATCGCGTGTTACTCGAGGGCCCGGCCGTAATCCTTCGCAACAGGCATGAATAAGCCGAAGACAAAAGCTCTCACGCTCTCTCCCCTTCTCCCTTCCTCCCCACCCCCTTCTTTTCACGGTAAATTGCTAATGAGAGAACTTCCGAGGGCGCTTCGCCTAGAAATTTAAAGGCTGTTCTTATAGAAACTTCATTCGCGCCTTTGCATAGCTGATCTTGACCAACTCCCACGGCGACGGTTTAAAAAAAGAACTTCAATATCGCGCGCTTGTCGTAAGTTCTCCGCGCGAGGAGCAGAGAGAGAGAGAGAGAGAGAGAGAGAGAGCAGGAGGAGGCGCAACACGGTCAGAAGTTTCCATGGAACGTGGTTTGCTACCACGATCTCCTGTACTAGGGGCTCCTGTTTCCAGTCTAGTCTCAAGCGTTGGTTATTGCACATTGATAGGACCGTCCACCGACCCGCAAGACACTTCAAGTTTCATCGTACAACCCGGTAACATAATACACGAGTCCTAAATACCGGGCCAATTAATTCTGTTCCGCGTCGGTATTGATGTCGCCGCGAACACTCGGCTCTCGTGAACTGCTCGTAAATTTCACTTATTAGCAGATCTTCCCGCGACTTTATAGCTCGCGCATTTTTCAAACACAGGGGAGCATACCACCGAAAATTAATAACACTTCTAGTCTGGTTTCGTTGCTGTCAATTTTCCAATTGGTCAAACAAATTCTCTGCGAATAATATACGAAATTCGGAAATTGCGTAAAATTTCCAGTCATTCAACATTTTTAAAACTAGGTTTTCGGGGCACTGAAAGTGCTGCTCACATTTGTAGAAATGTTTTTAAAGTAATATATACCCAAAGAAGTAAAGTTGCTAAATAATTCCTCATCTATGCATCCTTAGGATCGTAATAATTTTAAGTTAAAAATATTAGATCCCGTCATTTTATCGGCTCCTGTAAACCTAGTGTTAATATTGAACCATATGAATTGAATTTCTTTGGGGAAGTTAGTTTACTACATGACGCGAGGAAGGAATTTTGATAAAATTGCAGAGAAAATACAGAAAGTTGTTTTTTACCAATTTTTTATGTAGGCCTATATTGAAAATTTATAAAGAAAATCCGTTTTACAGATCTGTATGAATTACACAGATTCCAAATATTTAATTTCATTGCTCATTCGTATTATGAAAATGCTTCAATAACTCGGTCTCCTAAATCCAGTGTTAAGAGAATTGAGTAGGTGAAATAAAAAAACAGTGTACACACATGAGAAATTAAAGCTCACCGTTGTGTTGTTACTATGTGGGATTCTATCGAGGAAAAAATAGTATAACACCGAAATTAGTGTACGTAGTTTTGCAACCAGATCCTTGTACCACATTGTAGATAAATGATTAGAATATTCGTCGAATCACTTTTATCTAATTGCGTCTGCAGGATTAGTCGTCAGCAGGGAAGAATACGATTCAGTGCTTCTCCATATTAATTCTTGTTGATTTAGTTAGGTATACTGGATGGAGATAATTAGAACATGTCAGTTCCCGAGTAATCGCAGTCGTTGCTAATCCCGTTCGTTCCGATGTACATTTTCACCATAGCCATTAGGCGAACCGGCGAGCGCAACGCGGTTTATTACGACACGTACTTTCTAAATTGAATTTTTTTTGCGGACCGTTTTCCGGTCGTCGCGCAACACGCTCCGGGGCATAATTAATAAAGCAAGTGGAAAATTAGGTTCTCCCCCGTAATTTTAGAATCAGCGGCCCGATTGCCCTCGGTTATTATCTCCTGGGAGCATTGTCGGCGATTAAAGCGCTGCTGTCGAATCGGCTGTCGATCGTCCTGCCGATGTTGCACGCGATAATGTAAAAAAGGTTCAAACAAATTTGTCTGAACGAAAATTTAATTCGTTCAATTTTGAATATTTAATATATGATATTTTGATATTTTGATTCGCGATATTTCCAGATTGCCTGATGTCTGGACAGATTTCGCGAGCACGTGTATTTCACAGCTCATCGTACGGAGAATTTCATCAACTAACTCCATCATTTTCACAGTTATCGCGCTACAAGCGATTGGAACACAAACATCGTTAAATTCGAGCAATGTATGCAGAGCTCGAGCAACTTTCATACAGTCAACAAGCGTAACAACAAATAATAACTCGTGGCACATCTGTATCATATTTGTCGTGATTATTAACGCTGGAACTGCTATGTGAGTCAAAGTAATTTACCACGGTACAGTTATCGAAGCTGCGAAGACACGTTTGTAAATAATCATAAAATATATTAATTCACTCGAGTTCGTGTTACCGTGCACTAACGTTTTTAGTAGTTGGCAGTTCTGGTTGATTCATGGTACGAATAAGTGTCTAATTCAATTATGAAATCACATAAATGTCATAAATGTTGTTCTTTGGACAGTTCACCCCAATTTCGTTTTATCGACAAAGAGGTTGATTTTTTCATGTTTGTCCATTAGACGAGGCGCTGAAAATAAACAGTCCGTAGGAGAGAGTTAATAATCCAGGAAGGCAAGTTTCAAAGCGTGCAAACGCTCGGGAAAACACTGTTAAAGCGCTTCCAGTAGATTGTCCTCGGATGTCGCCGGCTATCCCCTCGTCGCATCGAATCCTCGTTGCAGTTAGAAGGAAAGGCTAGCTGGAAGGGCCATTACGAAGGATTCGCATAAGGGTAAGGGTCTGGTTCAGCGAACGAGCGCGTTACGGCTCTGTCGGACCTGGAACGAGCCATTCCGGTTCCGCTTCGGAACGCCGATACGGCTCTATCTCGCGGTTAGACAGCTCCGCTTTGCACCGCTCTGCTCCGCTCCGCTCGGCTCCGCTCGGCTTCGGTGGGAGCACGACCGCCGGTTGTTTGCGGAACCCGGCTGGAAAAGAGGGAGGCCGGGCATTTCGAGAAAGCCCCGTGAAAACATTCTACCGCGATTACCATATTTGGCTCGAACGAGCGCATGAACGGCGGAGCGCGTGCACGTAGGCACGCGCATACGTGATGGGATTGCTCTCGACGCCGCGCATCCTGTTTACCGAAGGCGTCGCGACGACCGTCGGAATTTCCCTCGGCCGGCAAATAAAATAAAAACGAATTAACCAGAACACAAACAAACCGGCCAGACGCTTCTCGGTACGAGCGACAGGAGGATTTTTTCTCCGACGCCGGGAGCAACGAATATAATGCGCCTAACTCCGACGATTCGTGTCCATCTGACGTCGTTAACAATTCCGTTCGAATGGAAATCGCAGCCATACTGTTTGTTTATTAACGATTCCACGGTCCCGTGTACCTGTTTAATCCTCTCTTATCCGAACTAGCGAATAAAAGAAGAGCCAGGCAACAGGAGGCGACAAAAGGTCGACGTGCTTCAGTGTGGACGTGCCTTTAAGTCCACATTGAGCAGCGTCTCCTTTGACCCAAGAGTTAGGAAAATTCGGAGAATTCGTCAAAGTTGACCGACTCCGAGCACCACACGAGACCGCCGCAGACAATAGATCCGTGGCTAACTTTCGCATCACAAGCGGCATCCATCAGCGTTAATGGAACCAGAACTATGCTTCTTAAAGCCACGTTCGACTAGCGTTAACCGCACGGTGTAACCGGAGGATAGTCGTGACGCGTGCCAGCCGACAGTTCGGCCGGTTGTTCGTTAGTCACGCATTCGTTACGACCTTCGAACGGCGGGCAATAAAGTAATGCCGATATTACCGGCGCGCTATTATCCTAATCGATGCAACCGTGATATCGGCGCTGGGGTTTCGGGCTGGAGAGGGTGGGTAAGCGAATCATCATAGTGCCTTCATATGCCGGTCTGCATCGATTTTGGTGTAACGTACGAACTATAAGACAAATCAAAATTAAATTTCTTGTTCGCAATTTAAAAAAAATAAAGAAAAATTGAAAATGACTAGATAGAATACATAATAGTGGAAACATTTCAGGAATTTAAAACTACTATTGTACTGAGGTTGTACTGGTACTGTTGTACTGGTGACTACTGTTGTTCTACTGTTGTTGTGAGGGAGGAAATAAATGTCAACGTAACTCCTGGAACTTGCAATCAATCTGACAAATTTTATTTTACAGAAAGATCCGCTGTTTTTTAATCACAGATAGAACTTTGACTCGATTATCATCGAAATACGTATCTAGATCGAATATACTTGTTTTGAGATCGTCCAAATATACCAGAGCTCGATGCAGGTCATAATATTCTATCTGTCGAGAATGACGGATTAACGTTAGTTTGAAAAAGTTCGCGGATTTGGAATTTAGAAATGGAAAACTGAAATATTTGCACTTCTATGATTTTGCCAAACGCACTTGTGCCGTGGTTACAATCGGTGTGCTCGCGGAATCGATCCCTAGCTCGTAATTGCTCACGAGTGTTGCTAATTAGAGGTCGAATTTTAATTAGTTGGATGTAGGTCGAAATATGTATTCGGCTCGATCGAGCGACGAGTGAAAAGCACGGCGAACGCGGTGTCGATAAACTAATGTAGGTTTATTGGAGAAAGTTTGAGAATTTGGGAACAGGAAGCTGTGCAGATGAATCTTTGAACTCTCTCTCAACTCTGTTGCGCTGTTACACGCCAAAGAGAAATGTAGAATATACCTGTGCAGTAGTGTAACAATTAGGATGCTTGTATGGACGGTCTTCCTCCCTCCCTTGTAATTGCCAATTATTCGTTTGTAACCTGATGAAGCACACTTACGTAAGTGAGGAGCGATACGAAGTATGATTGAACAGAGTTGGTTAATTATTGAGTAACATGTACAAAGACGGAATCAATCTTTTAAACTTCTGTTTCCTGCAATTAATTCGAGTTACTCGGTATAAATACAACATTAGCAGGTGAAGTATAAAACGGCGAAAAAATTGAAAAACCTAAAAACATTGGAGACTTTTCCTTTATTGTAAATGAAAACACTTTTGTGCATGTATGGAAATATGAAACAAAGAGGGCGCAACAATAATTTTTAGCGTCCCCTCAGCGCTCGACGCTCTGAATGATGGAAGAGTATCGTTCGAACGTGTACCGATGAGAAACTCCGGTGCTGTAAAATACATAGACCGGCCCGGTTGAACGGGACCGGTAGCAATGCAATCTCTATCCGTTCCGCGGAACGACGCCCCACGGATCGCGGCAGAATCGTAATTTAAGACGGGACAAACGAAGTCGGCCCGCCACGGTGCCAACAGATGGCCCATGAATTCCCGATTAGCCGCGCGGAAAGATCCTCGCGGACCTCGGTGGCCCGATGCATCGTCGGCCAGGGGATTAGGCGAGGATTTCGCAGACGAGCTATCCGGCCCATCTGGCCGCGTGGCACCGTTCAGAAATTATTCGAACCCGGTTTATTTCGTCACGGATCATCAACCGGGATCATCGCAAAAGCGCCTGGGACACGGTGCTCTGGACTGAAGAGCTCCGTTTCGCGAGGAGAGTTAATGTTTCGGAATGCAAATTAAAAATAATCCTGCATTTCCGTAGGTTTCTTTCACCTGTAACGCAAAAACAACATTACAGAGCCTTTAAATCCGGACACATGTTTTGGAAGCCCAAAAGTAATCAATTATTTTGAAATCTAAAATAAACTTCGTAGTAAAGTCAAGATTTTATTCCTTAATTTATTATACATCATTTTATCTTCGTTTCTACATTTATTATACATAAGTTTTTTTTTAGAAAAAAATTGATTACTTATGGGTAGCCCTAATATTTCGGTTTGGCGTCGAGCTAATTAAAATTCGATCTCCGTGGGCAGAGAAAGGGAACGAGGCTCGGGACACGGAAAGCGGGCGACAGCAGCCGGTTTCTACCCTTCTGGTATCAGAATAACGGCGCCGCGGAGCGGTGATGCGATCACACGAGCCACGAGCCCGGACATTTACACGCATTTAACCCTTTGACAGGCGGAAACACGCGCGGCGAATCAGCGAATCGGCGAGAGAGCAGTCGGTGGCGCGCGCATTCGTGGCACATGCCTCGGCATCCAATTATCGCACGGCTCGCCGACGCTAATTTCACCCATTCAGATATCATTTCATCCGTCAATGGGGGCCTGATTACCGATTGTATAATGCTTCTTTCCGTCTCCGGCCCGCGCTTTGTGCCGCACGCTCTCCTCTCTCGTTTCTTTATTCACCTCCTTCCCGCCGCGCAGCCGCCGCGCCGCGCCGGAGCCACTCGCCTAACCGGGTACAACGACCGATCCTGCGGTCGTACGGGGTTCCACCGCGTCACTATAATACACTGCCGTGGTTGCCCTGTCAATTTCGCAAGCCATAAGCGCCGCTGTTCCGTGATAAAACTACGGCGTTTGACGGACAACCGCGATCCAGACGAAAATCAATTTACTTGGATTGATGTAAAGGTTAACACAGACTTTCGTTTGTAGATCATGGTTGTCCGAGAACAATATGAACGATATAAAATAATATGGAATTGATTCAGAAACGTTTGAGATGTCGTCAATCATTACATGCACACATTTTTTAAATAAAAGGAAATATGTATGGTAACAAAAACATTGACAATCTTGTTGTATCAGTGACATACTCTGTACTTATCAGGAATTTTTTAGTTGACAATAAAACATGAAGTTTAGAATTTGTATAATTTCAGTCATAAATGCATAAAATCTACAGCTTATTAATGACTACACAGTGTTTATGTAAAATGAGAATTCTCTACCTGAGCTGCAACAAACCGGAGTGAAATAAAAATTTATTTTCTTTCTGAATATATTTAACAGATTGAAAATAATATAACAGTATTTTTAAATTCTTCTGTTTGCACTGTTTGCAATTCAATCTACTCACGTTTGTTATAAATGCGTAAAACGCGCTGTCCACTAATGACAATAATGCCGGAGTCAATTTTATTCCGACATGATTTTTATTTGGAAATAAGAAAACCGGAGCCATGACGTTGTATCGAGAGAAAACTGTAGTGCAATAATAGGGTCAGAAATGACCCCGGTATAGGCCTGGGCAGGAGTCCGAGGGTGAAAGAAACTACTCGTACGGATTACGTTTCTGCCAAATCTTGATTTGACGGCGAACCGCGGCAAATCAGCATCTCCCGCGAATTACGGACCGATGCTGTTTTCGATATTATCGATTTATCGCCCCACCACTATCGCAAGTTGTTCCGTTGAACCCCGACCGCCTGTGAACTCTTTGTCCACGTAATTTGGACTCCCCCGCTGTGCCCCCCTACCCTGCCCCCTGTCGCTCTGTGTGTTCTTTGTCACGCGGCGCGACGAGCTGCGATTTCGCGCGTGTCGATGCGAGTCGATGCCCGCCGCTGAAAGATTTTCGATTCGACTGTATCCCTGGCGCGCGGGCTGAACGCGAACTATGCGAACGTGTATGCAAAGTTTTCGGCCTGGTGACGATTTCCCGTCGATTTTGGGAAACGACTTTTGAAACAGCTCTTTTGACGATTTTCAATAGGATGTGGCCGACGGTAAACGATACCCGAGCGAACAAATGAGTATTGTTGTTTGTTCTGTATTTAGCGGAATGTTTTGCTGAAATTGTGGCTGGGAGGTGGGAAAATTTTCCTTTGACCATAACATATATATGAATATATATATTTAAATTTGTATATGTAATTTAATGTTGTAATGTTAATTTCCTTTAAGCTGGAATAAAAATTCAATGTACACTTCAATGTTCGTATAATTTCGAAAACTACACACGTACAGATAGTATCCATCAGATACGTATTTAAGAAAAGAAATAAATATTCTAATTCATAGAATGCCGTCAAACATTCTTTCAAGTGATCGATCCTGCGTTTGGCATTGCCACCGCTGCTCGGTTCAGTAGTATGTCCGTCCACTATTCAGCCAGGGAATAAAACCCGCAGAGGTCGCGGGGCACGTAAAAGTGGTGCTTTGATGTTTAACGTGCGATTACGCGAGCTAATAAAGTTTAATCTCCCGGAAGGGGGTGCTTCTTCTTTTCCCTCTTTCCCATTTTTTTTTTTCGTTATTGGTCCCAGATATCAGGGCCAAGAGTATCAATCGAGGCAATCGAACGTCGAGCGAGGTCCCCGCGAGCGCGATCGCCGCAGAAAAGGAGTTAATACTAGGAGAAAGCCGATGGAGGGCGATCGCTATATAGCTTTAGTAATACGGCAAATAGTCTCTTTGTCGAGCAAAGAAAGGTATCGATTCCCCTACTCCAAAGGCTGTGGGGGGAGGGGTGTAGGAGGAGGAGGAGAAGAGAGAACCTCGCGGCGTCCCGTTTCTGAAAGGGTTTAACAGATAACGAGCAAATCGAGCAGCGATGCCGGGGACCCGGTTGCACAGAAAGAAGGGAACACACACGATCGCAGTTTATGACTCGTGATTTATAAACATCGACGTCGGAGGAAAAGCAGAGCCCGCCGTTCCTCCAGATACGTCGTCGGCCCGGAATAATCCACTGGGAATAAAAGGAGATCGAAATAATCGGGATTCGTTTGCTGCGCGGCATGTTTCCGCTCAATGTTGTTCTTCTACAGCAATGTTGTTCTTCTCCTTTTGCTACAATGGTTCGTACGTGCTCAGCGATAAGTAACACTCAAGGTTTTGGACACTTGTTCGGTTATTCACGGTTAGCATTCTTTTGACAGGTGAACGGGGAATTTCTTAGTTTCCACGTTAGCCAAAAGAAACTGTTCGGTACTTGTTCAAAATCTGTAATTTACAGTCAGGGATTCATTTTAGGACGAGACGGTCCAATTATTCGCAATGCTGGGAATTTCCAAGAGGATTCGCGACATTGTCAGTGAATCGCTTCATTTTGACAAATCTACAATTATTCAGAATAACCGTCGACAATACCACAATATACAAGGGTGTGCAGGAAAACAAATTCCACAGGCACGATATATCGAAACAGGTGCGTATAGGTGCGCCGGGGTGGGGGGTTGTAACCAGAGCTTGCCGTTTCACCGATCGTTGGAAAAAATTCCGCGACCGCCGACCTGCCAATTACGTGGCCGCGGCTAATGCGCGGGTCCAGGAGGCCGTCGACCTGGCGACGTACGCGGAATCATACGATCGAGAGCTGAATAACAACTAATTCGATTTGCGGCTCGGTCGAACGAATTAGGCGTGAAAGGGGCAGCGGTTTTCGGGCGCGTGTCGGGAGCCTCGATGGTGAGAGGCCCTCTGTACACCCGGTGGGGTTTATCGTACGCGTTTTGACGTCCGGCTGATGACTGGGCTCCAATGGCGAACGACGAGAAACGCCGAAAAGAGGGGGAGGGGGGAGGGGTTGCAGGGAAACCCGATGGCACCATGGTCCAAGACCGCAATTCATTTCGAGCATGTTGTGCCGCCGCGTTTCACCGTCCCTGGGACGTTTTTCGAGTCTGTTTTTCCTCGCCCCGCCCCAAAACCCCCTCCACCCCCTTCGACTAGGCAGAGGAATTCGCTTTTCATAATCGGCCTGCGGCGTTTTCTGCGCCTGGCACGCTAATGAGCGCTATTGGCAGCCCATCTAATTCATCTGCGCCCGTGGACGGGCTGTCGCTACCGTTGCCGCTCGTTGCTCGATCGATTATCCGGCTTAAGGCCAATGCATACCTCACAGGCCAGGCCGGCCAGGCTCAACACCCCAGTTTATAAGCATTTTGGGGTCCGGGACAGCCACTTGAGAGGCTCGAACAAAGGCACCGCGTGTCCTCTGCTACCAGAACCCCAGGGGTTCGCAGGCTCTAGCAGAGCCTGTCAGGCTAGCCTGCGACTATTCTCGACGAGAATATCGTCAGGCTAGCCTGTCAGGCTCGTGGCCTGGCAGTACGAAGACAGAATGAACATGCTGTATTTATTTAAAAAGCTATCAACCAAAACATTTCAGAGTCCCTCGTGGTAATAGATGGGGAATACCTTGTTAAGGAATTTAAACGTTATAACAAACAAAATAACAATTTATTACTACGCTAACGAAAAAGAAAGAATATCATCTGACAATCTGTGCGGTGAAACAATTCGTGATTACTATATATTTAAGAAGCTGTAAACTAGAGCATTTCAGAGTCCCTCGTGGTAATAGATGGGGAATACCTTGTTAAAGAATTTAAATGTTATAACAAACAAAGTAACAATTTATTACTACGCTAACAAACCTATCCCCAATTGATGGGCCTGAGCTAGCGGGCGAACGGTTCAACACCTTCTACCTGCATTATTGCTGTCCGTCCCAAATCTTGCCGAGTGGAAAAAGCTACCAGAATAATTAATAATACGGTACTCCCTTTCGGAGCTATCGGTTCGAGCTACCCTATGTTGGATTTGAAGGAAACTTCTGTCGTTTTTTAAATAGGCAGGTAATTTGTCTTGTAAATCAAAAACACATGTTGCTATTGAGTCATTGGGAAACAAGAATGCACAGGTTACCTGAAAGATGGCAACAAGTCCTTACAAATAATGGAAATTATATCATTGAATAATATTAAATACGTATTTTTTTATGAATTGATTCAAATGTTTTCTTTAAAATACGGTAGAACTTTCCCTCCAACCTAATATATTTTTATAACAATTTCAAGTACCCAATATTTGCAATTTTTTTGCTTCGCGAATTAAAAAACGGAATTTCAAACAGGAAGAATCGTAGAATACGACCATATTTTAAAAAAATTTTTTACACTTTATAACCGGTGGGAGAATTTGCAGAACAAAGATGTTTCTAATATATTTTCATTAAGAAATTACATTTGCGTATAACATGATAAATTATTTAAGAAGAATTTTATATGTATAATTTACGTATGATAAAATACATATAAGGATGTGCGATGCTGTTTCACTAAGTGCCAGGAACGTTTCCTATTTTCATGGTATTGTAAAGGAGAGATACCGATAGTTTACCTAAGGAGAGCTGTAGAGCTCGTAAACCTTTTTTTTTTGTGCCCCGCACAGCAGGGAACTGTCAACGCGCTCTCGAAAGGCCATCTGGGAAGGCCCGAGAGGCCAGAGAAGAAATTCGGTTCCAAAGCCTGACACGGTTGCCGGCTACTAAACGCTAAGACCAAAACTAGGGCTGTAATGTTGAGCCTGGCCGGCCTGGCCTGTGAGGTATGCATTGGCCTTTAACCGCCGCGTAATGGCCACGCTGCTGGCTCGCGTTACGCCACCGACGACCGTTTTCATCCGGAAGGGAACCGTTTCCACTGACGCACACCGGCTCCGCGGGCCCGGTTCTTTCCCTCGCCAGAGCACCGTCATCGCGTCGAAATTATTGAAGCGAGCGACACTGATCCATCGGCCCCGAAACCCGCCGAAAACGCCGCTCTGAAAGGCATACTCTCGCGTTTCCGGTTGATACCGCGACTCTTTCTGTCGACGCGATCTCGCACACGGATTTGCCGGCGCTATTGTTCCGCGAGATCGATCGGGTGGCGGATTCTTGGGGTTCGGTGGCCTGGGAACCTGCGGCGGGAAAATTTCGGGGGACGTGGTTGAAGAGAATGGTGATACTAGATTTTTGTATATAGTTACTGACAGAAATATTCGGGCCACATTGTGTTCTAGTAAATCTCGCTAGAGATTTCCTAATAAAAAAAAAGTATTCCGGTCACCTTTAAAACGGAATAATTTTTTTAAAAACTGTACCAAACAATAATGAGCATTGGGTCACTGAATAACGTGCGGAGGAGATTTTTAAAATAATAGAAAAGGTTCTCATGTTATGGTTAAATTTGTAAGGTTTGTTACAGATGTCTGAAATCATTCGAAATAACATTCCTTAGGATAATGAAAGTTGTTTGAAACAATATTTTCCTCTTTCACCGTAGTTGAATCTCTGATTTGTATTCAGTAACAACCCAGAACTTTTTTATTGCTGTCTCTCTTCGAAGACGTTCTTTCCTTCATTTCGAGTCTGACTAGCAACGGGATATACTACTGAATCTGGAAGTGGTAATAGTTAAATCGAAATATATGATCGATTAAACAGAACAATAGCATAATGGTCATTTAATTCCGTAACAAGTTAAACTAGAAGAGCGCTCGTTTATTTTTTAGTTTACGTATTTCTATATCTATAATTTTTATTCTATTCGGTTGCAAAGATTTAAACTTTTTACACAAATCATTACAGCTTCTTCGTGAGCAATTCTTAGACCATCCATTTGTACAGTGTGCAATTTTTCTTACTGTGTGTCTGACTGATAAGGCAACATACTACTGTACCAAGAAATGCCAGCAGGAAAGCCAAGCGTATGTTTGTATAACATGTCAGATTATTCACTAATAAATACACTAAGAATTTTTATGACAAGGAAACATGAATATTTAACACCATTAACGATTTAGAACTGACAACAAAGAATTTTTTACCTTAAGAAACAAAGTACTCTTTCATTCGATTTTTCGTGAAATAAGCTACGAATGTTAAAATGTTTACATTAACAACGTCCTCGATTGAAGCAACGGCAAGCTTAGGAGAGAAACAGAAACAATCGTCTCCCACCGCCCGCTTTAGGTAACCATTCGCGACTCGGTTATGTTTACACTGTGCCAAGATAAATGTTCTCATCAACGGAAGTGTTTCGACTGATACCTCGCGCGTGACTTCCTCGACGACGGAGGGTTCCGTTTTTAATTTTCTCCGCGATCTCTCGATCGCGAGCAACGTTCTTCCCAAAGCCGATGAAAGAGGGCTCTACGAACCAGAAATTAAATAGAGAAAACGTTGAGGGTCTGGCGAACCGTTTCCACGGGACACTCGACCGCCATTGTTACGACCTCTCGTTTCAAAGGGGAATAACGTTGTCCCACAATAAAATGAACGCAAACGGAATACGAGAATTAACTCGTAAACAGTGACAACATTTAATGGAACTGCTCGCGAAAAATGCCCGATTCCTCGCAATTTTATTGGCACATGAAACATTTTGGAAATTCAATTGGCAATGGTCAAACAAGCACTTTTCCAAAGCGTTTCATACTAGGTGTCATTCAGTTTGTTAGACAGCGAAAGAAATTACAAAATTTGAGTAAATTTTGGGAATATCGTTAAATTAAGGTAATCTGTGAAGAAATATTCGAGGAAAGAATAAATCTAAATATTTGAGTGCTATTGAAGGATTAAAGGATCTTTACTGGAGGCAACTTAATTTTCTTATAAATTAATAGAAGCTTACAATGTTATCCTATTAAAATAATCTGTGTATTTATTACTGAAAAAACGATCTCTTTCGCTTGGCAATCACGTTGACAGTGTAACACATACAATGCAAATGTCGTTTCCTCCACTGTCGACAATTTACCCTTTTTTTCCCGGGCGGGAAATTATTGAGTCGGTGCCTGCGAAAAGGAATTCTATGTCACGCAGTAACAAATCGTTTTTATAGAGATTTCGTCGTGGCGTTCGCACGGGTGCTCGAGCTTTTGCCTTTGTGTCGCTTCCGATGACAAGGACCGTTCGATAGCGTCATGAATTCAGCGTGCAACCCGGGCGCACCTCGATCGTGGTTATTTTAACGCGAGTCACATTGTTGCAGCGTTCCCCGCGATAGCAACGTTCCACTTATCGTCGAACGGGGGATACAGAGCTCTCGAATCTTCTGGAAATTTATATTCCGAGATTGACCGCGTGTCAAATTGCAAGCCGGCCAATTAAAAGTTCGCCGATTTTACGACGGTATTTTTACAAATTTCCGGCCGCACGCGGACGGGGATTTTACTAGATTTAACTTCGCCAAACAAGCCTCTCAATTATCGACGCGCAACATTTTCTGGAAACCCTCGGCCGTGTTCGATCGAATTGTTTATCGGAAATTAAATTTCAATGTTAAACGGCGAAAGCGATTTCGCGCATTAAACGTCGATTCGGAGGAGAAAAACTAGATTGCCGAATATTTCTCGTACAGTTCATTTTTGTGTTATGAGACACAAATATGTATCGCTGCATTTCCACAAACCTCCGACCATTCTCCCAAATTACAACAACTGCACTCGCAATCACAATCACTGGGTCACGGGCACCAAGATCAAAGAAATCCTTCACACATCGCTCGTCACCTACATTTTACCCTCTTTCCTCGGAATCTTACATTTATCGTCGCGTCTATATTAAACCTGGCACGATCCCGCGGAAGTATTGTTCCCAAATCTTGGCCTGATTTTGGCAACAAAGCGGGTTTCACCTGACACGGTTCCCCACATCATTAAACAACGGTTCGCTGAACTATTCGCCGCTCGCATATTCATCGATGCAGGTACCCGAGGTATCAAAGCAAGTCAGACAAACAGGGAAGGGAAAACAAACCCTGAGAGAGAGAGAGAGAGAGAGAGAAAGTAGGGGAGCGTTTTGCTTGAAAGAGGAGACACAGGAGGAGCTGTGTAACGACCACGATGTATCCGTGTCGCATCGACGTATCGCGGAGCCGTTTTCATACGACTCTGAAAAGGCGCAGGAGACTCTCGGTTGTTTGACGAGACCCTTGCATCCTCCCCTCTCTCTGTCCTCCTTGTATCTTCCGGTTCTCACTCTCTTTAACTCGGTTCTTCCCGTTCTTGTTCAAGTTATTCTTCTTTCTCCTCTGCGTCTGACTAATAAGGCGAAATACTACTGAATCGGGAACCGGCAGTAGTAAATCTGCACGTATGGTCAGCCAGTTGAAACAATTCCATAAAGATTTTCATTTTTACGTCAAGGATATATCCTTGTCGCGTTTGACGTATCGCGGAGCCGTTTCAATGTGGCCCTGAAGAGGCGCAGGGGACTCCTGGCTGTTTGACGAGACCCTTGCATCCTCTCCACTTTCTTTCCTCCTCGCTTCTTCCGGTTCTCGTGCAAGTCATTCTTCTCTTCATTCTGCGTCTGACTAATAAGGTAACACACTACTGAATCGAGAACCGGCAGTAGTAAATCTGCACGTATGGTCAGCCAGTTGAAACAATTCCATAAAGATTTTCATTTTTACGTCAAGGATATATCCGTGTCGCATTTGACGTATCGCGGAGCCGTTTTCATATGGACCTGAAGAGGTGCAGGAGACTCTTGGTTGTTCGACAAGACCTCCTTTCCGACATCCTCTCTCGTTCTTTCTCGTTTCCTGGGGCTCTCTCTCTCTCTCTCTCTCTCTCTTTCTCTCTCTCGTTCCAGGTGGGCCGTCTTCTATCGTGGCTCTCCTCGTTCTAGCTCGGTTCCTCAGGTTCTCAGTCGCTCACAATCGCATTTTCCGAGTGGCGCGCTTGGAAAAGCCGCCCCCGTATTTGCAAGATCCACGACGCTCGGCTACCGGGCCGGGCCCTATACTCGACCGTCGGCTATAATTGAAGAATATTGCCCCGCAAAGCTCACAAATGGAACACGACTCTAATTTCATTATCCGAGACGGAAGCGTGCTCCGCCCGTTGCCACAGAGGAATACCGTAGCGACGACAACGACGACGGCGACGACGACGACGCGCGCCGTCCCGGCCCGGCCCGACCCGACTCGCCTACCAGCATCCTCGTATTGCTATTAGAGTACAGGGCCGAAGACTCGGTTGCGGGGGCGGACGAGGGGGAAAAAAAGAAAGAGGAGAAACGCGACGGGAAAATACGATGCTGATGCGGATGTATTACGCGAGCTGCAACAGTTCGGAAAGGAAATGGGCTTAAACCGGTGCAGAAGAGACTCTTGCGCGCGACCCCGCTCTCGAAGTCTGTAACGAGTCGGTTTTCAAACCCTATTACCTTCTAACGATTCTTCGGATTAGAGTAACCCCGTTCGATTGATGAGGAATTTAGGGAAACGAGCTGGGATGAAAAAAGAGAGCAGCGAGATACCCTGCGGTCTGCGCTCTGCAGTTTAAAATTGGGTGTCCTGTGTTCAATGATTTTCATTCATAGTTTAATAAATGTTTAGAATTAGTGAGCGTCTTTCATATACTGCTCGGACGTTAAAAAGCCGAGGATTTTTAATAATATCTTCAATCACTCAAATTATTCAAATTTTAAAAGTGTGTACTGGAGAAAACCCCACAGAGATGTATCTGCAAAAATACCTGTCATATGACAGAAATGATATTTCGCAGGCACGATGCTGGGAAAATGACGTCACAGCAGTTCAAGATATACAGCTGAATTTTTCAGCAAATACTATTCAAGCATCATCTAATAAAATACACGTGTATGAAGTGTGTACGTGTATGAAGGAGTGTACGTGTATGAAGAAGAGAATATCGCGAAATACAAATAGCACTACCACAAAATTACCAGAAAATCGTGTGCAGTGCATTGATACCGTTCGCAAAGTGCCACGAATTCGGTCGCATTTACAGTATAATCGCGTCAATCGATTCTCACATTGTCCCGAGCGTCGAGTTATCTAACGCTGATCCGCGGGTGAGGGTGGAGGCGGAGGGGAGGTTACGCTATCTGCGGGAAATATTTCACCAATGCTCGCCGCATAACATTAATGGGATTTTTGCATTACTGACCCGTTTAGATTCGATCGGGGAGCGTTATCAAGCCGTTCGTTATCGAGCCGCAAATTATTCTACACCACTGCCGGGGAGGGAGGGGGTAGGGGTGTGGAAGGGCGGGTCTTGTTGGACGCGCGGAACGTTTTCCTTATTTTCAAATTCCCGCGACCGACCGACGAGCCTCGATACTGTCCTCGTGTATTTATGGACCGATAAAAACCGGATAATTTCGGCCGACCGCCGTCTATTACGTTATAAATTGTTGTCCGCGGCTGGCATCGACGCCCGAAATTAATTACGCGCCGCTATCACTTTTACGCACCGCGATAACCGCCGAATCGCCGAAACAATGATGCCTCCTGCACCGTGTTCGATACTGCGGTGAGACGAGAGCACACTGCCAACGATTCTACATGAAATATGTACTCGTTTACTGACTAGACTGCAAGATATTTACGCAATTTCCCAGTTTTATAGTTGATTTTCCAAGAAATGTATCTTCTAGTCATCGAAAAATTTCTCTCGCTATTTAGAAGATTCATTTTAGATGGAGTAAACAAAGAATATTATATTTCGACAATATATGCCTCTTTAGAACTTAAAAAACTGCGGTTAAAGCGGTAAAACTTCGCATTGCAAGGCCTGTCAAGAGATCGTAATCACGAAACGTTTAGTAAATTTATTAAACGCGAACGAATTTAATAATGTAAAAAGTATTTTGAATAATGATACAGCAATTTTGAATGGTGCCTTAAAATCGCCATTCGAGTGCTAAGGGTTAATATGCTATCTTGTATTCCATAATTCTTGAAACATCGGTAAACGCGGACAAAAAAAATGTTACATGCGTCATTGAGAAATTAAAGATAGCACACCTGGGCTATCTTTTTGACGAGGAGTGTATTTTGACACGAGCGTAACACAAAGCGGCTTTCGCCTAAAAGACGTCGGTCCAACTATACGTTTTCCTGCGCTTCCATCGCACCGGTTGCCACGAATCCCCCATAAACATCGTTACAAGACATCCCCCATCGTCGCCTGGTCAACAGGGTTCAGCGGCTGGTTGATTGCTGGCCATCATGCCGGTGGGTCCGGCATGAATCGAGTCTAATCAGTAGCGAAGACGACGGCGCTTTAATTACGATCGCGATTGCGATTGCGATTTCAATAACAATTTCCGCTCCGGGCTGACGCACACACAGAATCGAGACAGACAGACAGACAGACAGAGAGAGAGAGAGAGAGAGAGAGAGAGAGAGAGAAGGGGAACCAGAGAGGGTAGAGAGGCGTCGGCAGATTTTATTGTGGAAGTTAGCGAACAGTTCGCGTCGGTCCGCGGCGGGCCGGAAACACGGGCCGCTTTGGATATCGCGCGTGGCTCGGCCGCGAAATTCGCGGGGAATCTCTCGCGTTAAATTCGCACGGCGGCGTGGCAATCAGTCGCCATTCTCCCGTTGTTGCGTCGCAGTTACGTGCCACGCTTACGTACGTTATTACGCGAGTATGTGGCCGGCCACGAACCGGACCTTTTCTCTGCTTGCGCGCGCGTCTGTTTCAGAGCCGGGCGGCACACGTACACACATACACAGAAGCGCGAGTGAAACTCGCTTAATTAAGCCTCCACCTTTGCCGGCCGATGCCCCCCTGGCAGCTTATTCCAAGCCGCCATTAAACGCCCTTTCGTGTACCTTCCTCCTCGGGCCGCGACTTTCCACGTCCTTCTTTCCGACGATTTTATTCAACGGATCACGCTAATGAGAGCGATTCCAGAAACGCCGGCCGAGCCAACTGTGTTTACACTCTGACCACCCGCGAGTTCGATTGTGTCGCTAATGCGATTTTCTCTCCGGTTAAGTCGACGGCTCGTCCTTTCACAGGATCCACGGAAAGAACCGCGGTTCTAAAGCTCCGTTACACGGGCTGATTAAACTTGCTCATAAAGTTCCGCGGAAATTCGTCGGGTCTTGTTTAACCCAGTTCCGTGACGTGGCCGGCCCGTGGACCCTTCCAGCTGACGTGCCTTTTTTCGGTGTCAACCTTCTCGCATCCACAGCCGTAATTACGTTGCACACCAGCTGCCGCCGCTTTTATTTCCGGAACCGAGACCTTAGAGGTCCGCGACACGCGATCACCATGGTCGGTGACCAACGCTACGGTCTTGGGGAAATTGAAGTTAAGGGTATGGAGGGTTGCGAATACTGAATTCCGGGTAATTTTTACTCTTCGAGATTGGGGAGCTTAAATATCATCCCTCAGCCTTTGTGTTGACAGTAGAATTGACATTTGAGTGTTAAATGATTTGTTTTATTTTATTAGACCGGAAATTTTTTGGTCCTCAAGATTGGAGGGTTTGGACATCGTTCTTTAGCGTTTAGTTTGATAATAGATATTTATATTATTTGTTCCTTTGAGTAATTTGACTTAACGTTGGATCAAAGGTATTTTTACAATTCGTTTTGCCCTAGCAAGGACACAGCAGAATCGTCCTAGATGCTTGTTGCTTGTGCAAGAGTTATTATTCATTTTTACAATTTTTATACCGGTTCACACAAAATATTACAATACTACTAATACATATTACAATTAAATTAAACCTGAAGCACATGCTGCAATAAAAATTGTATGGAGTCTGAACGGATGCAGTCTATTCGTTATTGCTTTGTAGCATTGCCACGCTGGAGTCTCAGTCTGAAGGATTAATTACGTCAGGCCCGCTACACCGGTGCAGCTCTTATCTCAATATTCAAAGCAACTGAATGAGCATCTTCCGGCGAGCGTGGAAGAAAAATAATCCTTCGCGGATGAAGACGTCCTCGATGGAACAAGGATCTCCTGAACTGGGTCGTTCTGGCAACGATCCGGCCTTCGAGCGTGTACACGCGACGAAGGGTTTTTCTGTCCGGTTTTCACCGGAAGATTCGCGCGGGTGTGGATGGGACCGGCGCGGCGCATCCCATTGAAAGCCGTTCTGGTTTCGAAATTTTTCAACGCGACGAACAGCCGGTTGCGCTCGGCATTCTCTCGGCGGGTTTTAAAGGAGAGCCCATTTGCGCCGGGGGAAAAAGCGCGGCCACGCTCGGTGGGATCTCGAGAAATTACGAGCGACAAGCCGGAGCTGGACGGATCTTTGATGCAGAAGTTCGCGGCGGCGGTGGCATTCGAAGCGTCCTCTATAGCCTAATTATTCGCGCTGAAAGAGTCCGGCCCGTGTAGTCCCATTTACGGTATTCCGCGCGGCAGATATCCGACGTCGCTCTTTTAAACGCGATATAAATCGTCCTCTCCCTTCCCCGCCCTCGCCAACCCCTTTACCGCCCCCCTCGTTCCTCGGCGTGCTCGAGGACGCGTGCATTCCGCTTAAAATTCTGTCCCCGTGTCGCTCTCTCAACAGGTTCGTACGCGGCCAACGCCGCGCCCTATGCACCCGAAATGAAATTGATCAGTTTCTATTCGGGCACGGTTCAACGGCGCGCGTCCTGTTTCACAACCCGGCCGGGGATCTATGAATAAAAAATAAATGCGGCACGCTGATCGAGCTAGGAAATGAGAAACGGCTGTTGGGGGATGAGCGATACGAACGGGGCAGGATCGGTCTGAATTTTCGGGGGTTAATTTGGGGCACCGGTGCCGGATTAGGGTTGGTCGAGTGGTTCGACGCGTGGGAGAATTTCGATTCCTCTGCGGTCGTCATTGTTTCCATATTTTGGTATTGATTTTTCGGAGCCCCAGGTGATGCTCACTGTTCCTAGCTTTTCCATTTTATTCTGTCGCTCTTCAGCAAGTAACTCTTGTATTTTATTCGTCCGTTTTCTTGTATTTATTTCTGGCTAACTGTGGGCTACGATAAAGATAATTATTCCTTCAAACGTACTTAGCGATGACACTGTTTCTCAAACATTTTACTTTCCTTATCCTATTGCTTTAAGTGACTCACATAAAAAAAGCTTTGGGAAGAGACCTTTAAGCCCTTGCACTGCGATCAATTTTACGGTTACAAATGACTAGAACTTTTTTGGGGTTATTAGTTAGAGGAAGAAAGTTTATGTTTATTGTGTACGTATGTATTGTGCAGTGGTTTAAAATAAAGTAACAATTAGACCGCGGATATTCTGCATTCACAGCGAAAAGCATTAGAAGCGTTAAAAGCAATTTTAAAAAAGTTATACCGTACTTTAGAGAGACTATGGAGACTTTGTTGACCCAGTGTAGCGCTCCGGGAGTTTGCACCCTCGGCGGCGAGGCAAATCGAGCGCGCGTAATTTCTAAATACCGTTTATTAAATTCCTGGCGCGATCTTCTTAAATGAAACTCTCCTCTCCGGCCCGTGTCGCATTATCCTGAGAGAGGGGGGAGTGGGGGAAAGGGTAGGTGTCCTGAAACAGGGTTTGAGGGGTCCGGATCGGCGTATCGAAGCCGGGGGAACAATGGATCGGGACCACCTGCAGCAAGGGGCCAGGACAAAGTCTCCTTCGACGCATACTTATTCATTTCCAGACCGGTGAGCATCAAAGCGTAACGCAGGACGACAACCTGTAATCTCGTGGATATTACCAGGTGCGCCGTCCGCGTCGCTCCCTATCAACATCACAGACGATTCAACGAGTAATGCCGCATAACGTTGACGCGTAGCGCGTCGCGACGCTGCTTTCATCGCGATCGCCTGCAAATCCGTCGCTCATACTTAATGCACCGTTCCCCCACCCCATCCCCCACCCCCACCCTCGCCGCCTCGGACCCGTACGCTGGCCTGTGATCGAATATGTAGCTGCGATCTTGACAGTCAGGCCAGAGATACCTGTCACGAAAGTGGCAAACGATGTACCCGTACAGGTGCTCCAATAAAACGAACCTCGGCCGACAAATTGGTTAAACGTGTCGCCCGTTGCACCTGTCTAACGTCATCTAACCGGCGCACCTGACTATTATCCGTTGTCTTTGCGCTCTTGTCCTGGGGCCGCAATCTGTGCCATTGTGCTAATTGCTGCGTTTTATGCATCTGCGACTGGGCCCACTATCTGAAATAATGGGGAAATTTAGGTCACTCAAACAATGGTAAAATATGAGACGCAATACCAATCGAAAAACTTTTAGTTAGCGATTCGTGCTGCTAAACATCGTTCTTTCGTGCACGAAGCATTTCACGAGTTGGCAACACAAGAAAGTTTTCAGTTCTTCTGGGTTCTCGATCTATGTCAACAACACGGGTCTTGCCAGCGTCATGTATCGTGCAGGAGAAATAGATAGTCCTCGGGGTCCGAGGATTCTCGAACCTCAGGGTATACCCGGCGGTAGCGGGGATAACTTTGTGCGACATTTGTCGTCCAGGTCTTGGCGACATATACAGAGAAATCTGTATATTTGTAATTTCTTCATGTAAATCTGGTGAGGCACCCTGTGCAATGTTCCGTAGAGCACACAACTTTTTCTCTAATGCTATAATTTTCTCGCTGATCTGAAATTTTCGTTGACGCTAAAATTCTGGACAATTTCGAAGCGCAACGCTTGAAACGCCTATTGTTCGAAGCTATGCGCCCCAGCTTTTGCTCGACGATCCCGATACCGTGCACCTTGCACGTTTGGAAAAGCGATCGGGGCTCTATTAGTAATTTAGGATAGCGGCGGTAGGCATATGGCCGGAATAGCGAAGGCCGATTGGTCGAGAAACGCGGAGCGTAATTGCAGCCAGCCCCGCATAGGATCCGCACAGACATCGGGCCCTCTTAATGGGCACGTTGTTGCGTGCGGTGGAACACGCTCGGTAATCGCGCGTTGTTAGAGCGAATTAGAGCTTCTCTGGCGTGTAAAAAAAAGAAATTGGGGGAACCCCCCGATTGGCCGGAGTACAATGGCAGAGTTTCTGGGGAACGTTCAACCGGCTTCGTGTTCCGGATCACACCGAAATAATGCTGTTCCCTTTCCACTGAATTGAACCGGCGACAAAGTAGCTTCATTATCTGCGACACTCCTCGATTTTATTTGCAAATGGCGCACTGGAGCGGACAAATTTATAATCGGAGCATGATACTGTAAATGCATGGTGAGACACTCTTGGGAATATCTTTTTCATACAGCTTTAAAATAAAATTAATATAAATGTTCAGAAAATACAGCTTTATATTTAGTTCTCAAAATATTCTCGGAGGGAATGTAAATTATATATTAATGGATTATTTTATAAATACTAGGATGAGGAACAAGTTCCTTTTATAAATTAGAACATCTCTTACCGTAAAAATAAAGAAGAGATTTCATTTAATGTTCGGTGCTACTCTAATTTTGGACATACCATAAATGCATAATGATCCGCAGTCTAGTCGTCGTACATGCTAGTTCTAAAAAGCTCTTCACAGGAAAAGAAATTATATTTTGTCGCTAATAATTCTTTACGTCGTAAATAATTTTTAAAGTAAAAACATAGCATCCGCAAACAAAACAGCTTGTTCCCAGAGGTTCTCAAAATAATGAATAATCTATCAAGCTTGTATCAGACTGAATCTGAGGCGGAATAATTAACCCGATCCACCAATTTCGAAATTCAGTGGGGGGAACGAAGTCGATAAAGCATACTTGCAGTTTACGATCCGGACTCTCGTTCCTCGAAGAGCGTAGCCGGAATGGCGTCCACCGCTCTCACCAAAGGTAACAAAAATACGGGGGTAACATCGCGAAGCAAAACTCGAAATCCGATTTTCCGTAAAATTCTCCATCCCCCGGTATCGCTCCGCTTTCCGTTTCGAAGCGCGAGCCAGAGTTTCCCGGGGCCGTTCCGCCCGGAGAGTTTGTTCCACTAACGAACAATATATTACGGTATAAAATAGTTCGAAGCATAGAAGGGAACAAATTCTGTGAAAACAGAACTCCGAAACGAACCCGCAACCCCCCCCCCCCCTCTCCGGCCCACTCCGTAAACCATAGACCTGCATCGAAAATGTAACTCGCCTGTCGGAGGAAACAAAAATGGAAGCGCGCCCGCGGAATCCGCGGATCGTTGCGGACCTTTATTGACCTTTCCATACGATTTCTGCAAATACTGGGCCAAGAGCCGATCCACTTTCCACGCGTTTTTCATCGTGCGAGTCCATTGCCTTTCCACAGATAACAATTATAGCACAGAGATGAATCATCTCAATTTTTATAATAGACTATTGTGCGAGATAAAAATTAATTGCTGGAATTTCGTTCCTTCTTTTACAATTTTAATAGACTGAATTTAGTGCGTTGGCGTTTTTAATCTTTTTTAATATGTTTACCGTTTTAAAATACACCTGCTAATTTTTTTACTACAATTTTGTTATTAACCCCTTGCCTTACAATATCGAATCATACTCGTGATGAAGATTCTGAACAGGGTTTAATAAATCTGTAGGTTATTGATTTCCTCTAAGCCGAAATAAAATTCTATTTTGGCGTTGTTAATGTACAGCTATTCTAGAACGTATAGGTATACAATGAATATAAATTTTCTCCTTTGTTTAGGAAATTACGAATTACAAAAAAGTTCTAGTAACTGAAACCGCAAAATAAATCGTAGTGCAAGGGGTTAAATGACAAAAATACTGACAGAAGGTATAAACAAACAAAGCTATTACACAAACAAAGTCCACCCCCTTATTAAAATTAATTGTACGTAGCTCCAGGATTTTTCTCAACAGTGTCCTATTCAGTTTAAATGTTCAGAGAACTACGTATGCAGAAAGAAAAGAAATTTTACAGTTTTTGAGTCCCGAGTGTGGTCTACCCCTCGAAACAGCAACCCAAACTATAGCCCCAATATTTCTCCTGAACAATGTTGCACATACTCGAAATACTGAGACAATTAAATACAGGAAAATATTTTTTAAGCGCGGTTTGACGCTTCAAGGTTTGACTGGAAACAGAGCCAAATTAACTGGCAGCCGCCTCCCCGATATTTTTCCCCGGCGTAGCTCGGTGGGTCTTCCGCCGTTTACTCCGGACAATGAGGGCGGTGCGGGGGTGGGAACGTTAGGGGAAGGGCGGCGATATCGACAGAGGGAACGTAACGCGGCTTGCACGGAGCGCGAATTCGCTCAAAGAACCGTGTCCGCTTACGGGCCGCTTTATTCGCCAACTGCGTCAAACAGGATTCTTTTGAAGAAGGGACGATCGTATTTCGTACAATAAATGTTCTCCGTTTTCACAGCGGGGCTCTGTCGAAGGAATCCCGCCGCGCCGGAAGGTGCAGCCGCGTCCTATTATAGTCGCGCGATCACCCCTATCGGAGGAATCTTCGCGAGAGATATGAACGAACGGCGGCCGACGTAATAAGAGATGAATTTTTCAGAGCTACGCCATCCATCCTCTAATTTCTGCCGCGCTCTTCCCTTTGTCGCGAATCGATCTGTAGACATAATATTAGCTGCCGGGAACAGAGTCATTTCAATTTTCTAAGGCTGGCTACGCTACTGTTGTAGGCTACGCTTCATTCCGTCAGCAAGAAATGAAAAATTCTTTTAATACATAAAACAGCAGCGCTACTAGAGATTTTGAATACGGACGTTTTACTGTGTTTTAAGATCGACAAGTTCGATATTTTTGTGTAAAATAGTAATTGTGTCTGTTAATTTATAAAAGCTATATCAAAATCTCAGAGGTTCTGAAAATAGATTTTTCAGAAGTATCTTCTCAAGACACATGCATCGATAGTAAAGATGAATTATTTTCATATCGATATACATTAATTTGGGAATATTCGGATATTACTAGGTATGCAACTAAGTTTCCGGGCTTTTTTCTGTATTATAAAAACTTAAATTTCTAAAAATTTAATTAAAAATATTTATTCGAAATATCGGCCATATCGCTGGCTACACATTTCTGCCATCTATCGGGCAACGAATAAATTCCACGACGATAAAATGACGCGTCTTTGGACCGAAACCATTCATTTAGCCAATTTTCGACTTCTTCAAAGGTTTTTAAGTGTTGCCCGGATAAACCATGTGCCATTGACCGGAATAGGTGGTAATCTGAAGGAGCCAGATCTGGAGAATAGGGCGGGTGCGGTAGCAGATCGAATTTTTGTGTTCCAATGATGTCCTTGACGATCAAAGTGCAAACTTGCACAACGCTTGCAGACTTGAGTCCTCAACTGTCTTTGGTCTTCCGCAACGCTCCTTATCTTTGATGTTGAAATCGCCAGTTTTAAAGCGTTTAAACCAATCTTCACAAGTGGTTTTCGATGGTGCATGGTCTCCGTAGGCCTTTTCGAGGTTACGACGTGCTTCAGCAGCACTGCATTTTAAGTTAAAATAAAAAAGCAATACTTCCCGCAAAGGTTGCTTATTTGGCACAAAATTCGACATCTGTTTTATTAATTATTAACCTTTGTGGAGCAATATTTTTAAAAACAATGACTAAAAAATGATCACAAATGTTTATATTATCCAAAAAACACAATTTCATGTATGCATTTCAACCACAGATGGAGCTAGTAATAGTTTTTGTGAAACCCGGGAATTTAGTTGCACACCTAATATGTTCGATTTATTATAGCTTCCAAGAGAAGAAATAAATTAATTTACAGCTATTATTTCTTGTTACAAAACATTTTGTACTATGTATAAAAATCTACAATCTAACCATCAGTGTTTGAAACAGAATCAATGAAATTGTATGTAGTACAAATAATTGAGATTCACTGGTTTCTAGACGTTTTTCTTTCAAACCTACCAGTAAGAACGCACACTAACATTCAAAAAAAGTATGTTCTAACTTGGAAATAAAATATTCCCGAATATCTAAACAGCTAGAATACCGCAAATTCTCAAGTAATAAAACTCGCATTCAACAACACGGGTCTTGCCAGCGTCATGTATCATGCAGGAGACATACACGGGCCGTGTTATGTTTGCACTCCTCGGCTTGCGAGGCCTCTTTCTACCGTATACCCCGCGGTAGTGGGGACAATTCCGCGGCATTTATCATCGAAGTCTTGGCGACATGTATATAGAGAAATCCCTGTGCATTTTTTAAACGATGTTGACCCCCGGTTAACCCCGCCGCGTTCACGCTCGACGGGGAAAAAAAATATTTCTCTTGATCCGACAGTTAATCACGTCGTCATAAAACTGCTGATCAAGACACGGGGCGATCAAAGAACCGTCCGGATCAGCATGAGCGATGACTCCCGGCGGCTCCCTCTCGCATTTGTCGTCTCTCCTCCACCCTTATATTGTACATCGTCGAAAAATATCAAGCCACCCCGTTCCCGGTAGCCGGACGGGGCTGGGATCTCGTAGGATACTTCCTCAAGGGATGACATTCAGACCGTGTTGCCTTGACTCGTCCCAAGCCGTCTTTCCGACATTTTGATGAGGTGGGATTTGGCCGAGAGCCAGTGCAAATGCCATTCTCTCTCTCCCTCTCTCTCTCTCTCTCTCTTCGAACTCCGTTTTCTTCTTTTCTCGTTCCTCCGTTCCTAGACGACCCGCCACCCTCGCCACTCAGATTCTCGTTATCGCTAAGCTACAGTTTGTTCTGATTCGCATAATACAAAATAAAATCCACGCGGCGCGGCGGAGAGAAATTGCTGCAGCGAGCGGCGCCACTTTGTTGATCGAGCGGCCGAAAGGGTTGTCGACAACCCTTGCAACTTTCGCGGGGAAACGCGTGCTGTTCCTCGATCAAACTTCCAATCTATATAATAATAAATAACAATAAAAACAAAAATTTCTGTTTTAATGAAATTATGTATCTTTACTAAAAATTCACCGTATAATGCACGCCAGGTCCGAACGGATTAAAGAAACATACTGGACCTGAATTGAGATGTATCTCAAAGCCCCCCAGCAGCGACGTCACCGCAGACTCCACACACCCGGACCATTTCAAAACCAGTCGGCGACACTGTCGAAAACGGTTCCCAACGCAATAGAAACGTCTACGCGCTTGATCCGCGCGCGGACACGCGGTGGCAAAAACATATTTGACGGTCGAGCACACGCGTCCCGACCGCATTAAAATTGCATTATACCGCCGGCTGCGAATGCGTGTACACGCGAGTCGGCCATTGATTATACGGGGTTTTAATAAATTTCTCCGGGATTATTATGAAGCCAGAGCCCGGCCGCTGTGAAAACACGTGACCCTGCAGCGTGTTTGCGAAGCGTGGCGATGATGGCGGCTCCCGTTTATTGCTCGACCGTGTCCTGGCGCCACAGGATACTCCTCGCACGGCGGAGTGTCCTGATGGAGTTGTAGCGGGACCCGTGCAGGACAAATCGAGCCGACACGTGCCCTAACGCCGATGCTAATGCTCGCTGAAAAATTATCTCGCGGCGTGCGGTGCCCTAAGCGCCCAATAAAACCGTCGGGGTCGAAAGGATTCGAGGTTACCCGATTTTATTTTATATGCGCCCCCTCCCTCCAGGCTTTCTGCGGCTTCTAATGATTTTCGAAGATTATAGGAGCCCCGTCGCGACGTTATGTATGGGGTTAGGGGACCCCGACGCAGACGCCGCTCGCCGCCAGACTCGCATAAACGAATATTTTCTTGGGGTAGGTTTATCGGCGATCCGATTCAATCTCGGGATGAAGATGTCGGGGCGGACGCGAACGGAAACCGAAGGCGAAATCATTCGCTTGTAGGCGAGTTTTTATGAGATCCCGGAGGCTGATAGATTGCAGGGTTTGTCGGTGATTCGGCGACGTCTTGGTGTTGATGTTTGCGCTAAGGGGAATTTTTTGGGACGTGCAGATTAGTGGTGGAATTGTTGAACTTGCTGTACAGTCTTCTCTCGATATATGTTGCAAATACTTGGAATTTCTGTGTCCCTTCTTCCTTTCCCCTTTCCCCAAAGGGTGATTTCCTGAACCGGCAGGCGGCGCCCGTGGAAAAACCATGGCCGAGATTCGGGCTCCCATGGGACACCACGGATCGGGTTTCGGATTCTCCTAGGATTTAGATCATTATCCTACGATACGAGCCGGGAACACGTCGCTGCGAGTCGAGAGGGTTCGTCGGATGGGACTGGGCTGTGTTCTTTGATGCCCGCAAATCCGAACGCGAAACGATCAATGCCTAACAGGAACCGACGTTGTTGAACCGCGCGTTGATGATGGGATGGATGATCGTGCGACCTATTGCGATCGGACGCTGGAGGATTTTATGCCTTGGCAATTATCTGGAGGAAGGTACGCTGGGGAGTTGGGGTGATTTTTCCGGGCTGATGCGATGCGTTCTGATGATTTATGTGACGTGTACGTGTTTCCCTCGGTTATGGTCGAAGAATCATAAAAAGAAAAAACAAACTGAAAGAGGAAGGGGCAACTCTGAGGAATACAGCAAACGAAATTTTCTTATGAATATTCTGTTTGTTGATTAGGTATTACGATACTGAAGTAACGATTGCTTTACTGCGGATCGTCGAAAGTGCCTTGAAGTCAATGGAAGTCATATTGAACAGTGTAGTAAAATATGTACAGAATGATGACGTACAATGATGTTTTTTCGAGTTTCTTTAAACTAGTGTGATTTGTTTTGGCCAAGGTCATTGGAAGGTCATGGTGTCGCAGGTTGTTGAACTCGTCTTGGTGTGAGCTACAATGCCACATGATAAAACATCAGTGTTAACAAGCGAAAATTTCAACGACTTTGTACACTTAAAAAATAGTTACCCTCTTAGTAATGGAACTGTTTTGGGGGTAGTTAACATCTTTTATAGGAAAAGGTTGTTTATAGCGATGACTTTAACAAGATATTTCGAACTCGATGAAACCAGAGGTGGGCCTTTTATTTTACATAATAATAACCAAACATTCTTAACCTTAAATTCTTACCCTTACATTTTTACTGTTCTCGCGATTGTGACACCAATTTCGTGAAACAAATTTACTGCCTCGTCACAGTTCGAATAGATATTTTCATGGTGCTTAGGCGGACCACCCAGCACAGGATACGGTGCAAGAATGGGACAGGGTAGGACGCAGGGGATGGGAACGGGGTCACGTGGCGACCGGTGCAGCGTTGCGGTGAAATTTATTGCACAACCGAGCGAGACCGATCGCCGATTGCACCTTCTCCCCGAAAAACTTGCGAGTTTCCCGACGTTATTGGCCCCCGACGAAAATACGTTCCCCGGCTGTTTCGTTGTTCCCCCTCCACCCCTCTCTCACCCGATCCAGAACTCTTTTATTGTGGTTCAGAGGGGTGGCGAGAGGGCCGTACCTACTGGCTCGATCGAAACGCGTTAGTTATGGGTTTCCTTAAATAAACATTGCCGATGCCGGTGCTTTACCGTCGACACGCCCGTGACTCGAACTCGATTCCATCCCACACCTAAAAGGAAAGTTCACGCGAAGGAATAGGGTTTTCCCCGGGTCGACCTGCGCGTCGTCGAACCCGGTTGCCTCGGTTGTTTGACTTTTGTTAGGGAGGGCGCACGGTGACTGGCACATATCGATCATCGGACGGAATTATTTACCGGTCGGCAGCGCTCCGATAGAAAAATCACTGACAGTGAGTGACGCGCGACCCACTGACACCATTTCCGCCGCGGATTACTTTCGGAATTTAATATCGGCCATTAAGCCCGCGAATTTCCCGCGATTAACCAGCCGGATGATGGTTTTGCGAAATTCGGTCACCGTCACGTAGGGCCACGTTCGAAATCGATTCTGGCCTCCGCAGTAATTTATAATGTTTTGTGTTTTTAATCGGTTTCCTGCGAAACTGTGGCGTTGGGGTGAGGATTTGACATTTTTAATTGTTGGTGCAATAGGGATTTTCATGGGTAAAGCAATTTCCATTGCAAGTGTACGTTCAGAGCGATTGCAATGCTGTACTTTGACATATAAAATGTAAAAACGTTTTTGTGGAAAACTTATCGACATTTGAACTGCTATAAAGTCATCCAACAGTTCTGCTGAAGAAACCTAAAAAATTCTATAAAATCAGTGTGTTATTTAATGAAATAAAAATGGATAAATTTTAGATGATACAGATTAGGCCTCCATCTTTCCAATGAATATATTAACGTGAAAATTCATTTTGAAACCTGGAGAAATAATTCCGTCACCCATGCGTGAAGATAAAATTCTATTGTAAAGTTGTTTCCATGCACGCAATTTTACCAACTCAAACGTGTTTGTGGACATTTGGGTGTTCAGAATAAAGTTTCTTCCTCACAACGACGTCTGAAAAATTAGAACTCGATTTTTTCTCTCGATGTCAGGATTATTGCTCGAATTACACACATAATGTTTAAGCGCGTGAACTAGATATGAAAATGGAGGTAGTCAGTCGGAAACAACTCGGAAAGAGTATACGCAGGATGTGGAAGAATTTCGCATTTTAATTTATTTAATGCGTTGCGCTCCAGTTTGAACTTCACGATGCAGTACTTCGTGATCATAAATCTTGGTCGCTTATATTCCAAACAAATGTACTAACTGAAGATTCTGCGAGCAATGCACGCGAGTAACGCGGTTTCTCTGCCGGCTATGAGAACTGAATTTCATCGCATTATAAAAACATTTGAACGAAGATATTTCTGGTGTACGAACATGATAACTTCGATCGTTCATTTATGTAAATCAACCATTTATTATCTGGAAGATTCAATTTATTTCCCATTGGGTGTCTGCTGGTTTAAACTTGGCATTGCAGCTGCATACTGTGAAGAATCTACTCCAAATCTTCGAAATTTCCAGTCTTCCAAAATCTTCTGAAGACCAAACAACAAAATAATAATTATCTGCAGTAATTGAAATCACAGAAGTAAGAATTTACTCTTTTAATAATTTTGGATGTTTGGGAGAAATATATTGGTAGACTGTTGCTGCTCCATCCCTGTTTCGCGCCCGAAGAAAGGGGGAGCCGTTTTAATCTAGTGGCGTAATAAATAAACAGGCGTGCTGCCACGTCGTTAATGAAGATATACGCCTGCCATTCCCAGTGATTACAATATTTCTCGTTGAAACTAGTTACCCCCCCCCCCCGCCCCTTATTTCCTTTTTAACATAGTGGGGCGCGAAACGCACGGCTCCCCGGGCATCCCCGTGTTTTTCCCCCGGAAGTAATGCCTCGAAGGCACGATTGCACGCAACCGGAAACCAGGCGATTCTGAGTAGTTCTCATAAATGCCAAATGCACCGGGATCTCTCGCCCGCTTTGCCGCGGAAATCGTTACTGTCACCCCGCTGTCGGAAGAGTTATGGCTTTGTTGACGACGCCGGATGGGCCGAGGCGGAACACCGAAGCAACCCTCCGCTTCCACCGGGGCTGTTTACAACGTTATCTTACCTTAATTAGATTGTCTGCACGGGGGAAGGGGAGGGGAGCTCCGGACTTTCGCGTTTTAGTGCGAAGGGTCTTACCCGGTGCGTAAGCCCTGCCCTATCCGTCACACATAGTTCGAGAGCCGGTCCGAGGGTGGATACCAGGAAATCGGATCCATAAAGGCACCTTGCGCTTCCTGTTAACTCGTTAAAACACCGTCGTCGCTATACTAATAGCCCGTTGAACCTCGTATTTCGATGCTCCTGGCTACTCTGACCGAGCATCCACCCTCCGACATCTTTTATTTCATCGTGCAAGTTGAAGAGAACATGCTCCCAGAGATTGTTTTCATGACTGTCTTAGTCTGCTTATTCTGTTAGCATTATTATTAGACTGCGGATGTTTATGCACTTTTCAATTTTTGTAGGAAAATTTTAGGAAAGTTGGAACAAATAACATCTAATTTTTAGTGGTAGTAGCCTCTGTAGATCTGGAATAAGTAAAAATCGTACTAAATTCTGTGGAATTTTATATTATAACAGTTTTTGAAAATTTTCAGAACCAATAAATGCATAAAGATCCGCAATCTAATTATTATTATGAAGTTACGTTACACCTGGCATCATAATTTATTGGAAGGTACAAGTAAAATATTTGTACAGTGTTTGAAAGATACTATGTACAGTGAATTCGCGATATATGTCGCCGATGTCTGGACGATAAATGTCGCGGAATTATCCCCACTGCTGCGGGGTGTACACCATGAGGGGCTCTTGAAATCCGTCTTAGGGTTACGGAAAAGATCTTTAGAAAGATCTTTAGAAATGGCCGTCTCGGTTAAGCGATTGTTTATGGATGAAGTTTATGTACGAGTATGAGACTGTTTCTGTTGGCAGAGTTATCGGTTCAGAGCCATTAAATTCAGGCACACAAATACCGACGGTCTTCGAGCAGAACGTGTTGCACGGCCGCGCGGATGCGTGAAATTCGGGCAGCGACGATGCGACGCCGGGCCTAGCCTAATACAATGTAAAATATGGCGGTCGAACCCGTGTTCTAATTACGCTGCATCGCCCAGATGTCCCGCTCGAGGTCGAGCGCGTCCGCCAAATGGGAAGTTAGTGAGCAATACTTACTAATCACGACTAATCAGAACGGTAACTCATGGAATTAATTGATATTCCGACGCGGCTGATTGAAACCGGTAGTTGAACGTCGGCCTCGTTAAATCTGACCGCGTCTGTTCTTAATTTATTGCCGAAGCAGAAGCCACCGCAGATCCATCTTTCCCCAACTATACTCTTCGAGCCTTCCCCCGGCCGATAATGATCTTTTCGACCTCGATACGATCCCACAACTTTCATCCGAACTGCTTTTATTTCTTCAAGATGTTCTCGCAACTTCCGAAATGCGGGAAAAGTTGCCGACAACGTGCGAGACTCTTCGTGATCGGTAGGACGATAAATATTGTAAGACGCGCACCAGGCTGGGCTTTTATCCATTCTTGACAAAAATTTTTTTTCGGCACCCCCTGGATTGTTCCAATTAATGAAAAGAAATTTGTGCAAAGTTCGAACTCGATCAGATAATAGATTAAAATAATTAATCGTTACGGGAATCGGTGAGGCATGATCTCAGTCAGAAGCACTGGCACATGTTAACATATGCACTATATTTTAACCCGAATAACCATACATTGCTAAACGCGTCACAAGTTCTATCGCGATCGCTGCGCTATACATCTAGGTACATGCAGTAGACCGAACGCGTCGGTAAGATAGGTTTCCTAATCGTTTTCCGTCGAATATCTCCTAACCGATTGAGTGTATCGGAAAATATATTAGACAAAATCTGTGTCTCGGACCAGGATGCGTCTTTTATATCCCATTACCTTTCATCGTAGAACGGGCGGTTTTCGAAAAAATGGGAAAAAATGTGCGCATCGGCCGAGCCGAACTTCAGCCCTGTAGCTGCCGCACTCTGATTGGTCCGTGTTTTTCCTGAATAACTCCTTAACGAAGCCGCGGAGAACATTTTCGCAAAGTAAAAAGTTTCTTTCAACTACCTGAGGGATCACTCTCAAAAGGAGTAAAACATTTTCGGGACATCCAGTCTAATCAAATCGGATTCGACAGGCATTCCATTAGAGCCAGCAATAATCGACCGGGAAAAATGACCAGAGGTGTATCTCTTTCGCCGTTCTGTCGCGTTCCATCTCCCGTCATTAGCGCGACCGAGCCTTAAGCATTCGCGGCGTGACACTTGAAACTCTGGAATTAAACACGGATTTATTTCCGCTATCACCGCTCGGCAGAGCTCGTGCTGGCAACGAGAGAAAGAGAGAAAGAGAGAGAGAGAGAGAGAGAGAGAGAAGGTGTTTTCCAGTCACAAGTGTTACCATCGTGCCCGGCTATTTCCTGTGCAAGCGTGCACACCTGTCCCGGGCTCGATCGACGCGCACGCATTCCCGCGAATATTCTTCGTCATTAGCGGAATTAAGGTCGTTACCGTGGAACGTCAAACCGTCCCCTATCCTCGACCCGGATCGACAGGATAGCAGGGCGAGCACCCGGTTTCGACTCACGTAATTCGTGTACCTTCTAATACCGCCTCTATTCAGACCACTGTTGTCCGCGAACGATTGCATAGAGGTGCAAGCTGCGTACCGGTGCAGCAGCGTGTCGATGTCTGTCTATCTGTCCATCTATCCATGTATTTTCTCTGCGCGTCTCCGTGTGTCTCTTCCACTGTGCATGTGTGTGTGTGTGTGTGTGTGTGTGCGTGCACGTTCGATCGTGTGGCTGGCAGAAGCGCACAGCGCCGTGAAAACGAATGCGACGAACGCCGATGCAGATTCAAAGGGAGACGGTGGCTCTGCCGAATGCGCTTCCCTGTCGGCAGAGAAAGGGCCAAGATAGGTTTACAGGACACGCCGCTGGTCAAAAGAAAGATTTGGAGGACTCGCTCGGAGATTTTGGGGATGGTTCGAGACTGTCCGGACCGCTAATACCTTTGCGCCGCGCCGGTTGGAACTGTTCAAATGGGTCTTAACCTCCTGCACTGGAACAACTGAAACGATTTCTCCGTGTCAATCTTTCCTCCTAATTTCAAAAAAAGAATATACAGTTGTTAAATAATGAGTTGATCATCAAATAAATTCTACTATCGTCTTTATTAATGTGTCATAATAACATTTCTATATTTACTATCTAATCTATATTTGTCTATAAATTGCTATTCTTACTTTTCTATCTATCATGATGTACGCTCACTTCGCAACTACAAGTAGTTGTAAAATAAAAAATCTAGAACCGGTTATTTGTGTGTGTGTAACCGGTGGTGGTACATTTAGTGTTAAATATAATAAAAAACAAGTTTGGTGATAAAGGCCTTCTTTTCATATTCCCTTATGATGCAAATGGGGTAACTTAACATTTTGTAAAAGTGTGTATTATGTTATATTATAATACTCGAGTATTTTATGTTAAAAGGTTAAAGATTTCAACCGTTTTCTCTGTGTCCTCATTTCGATCATAAGCGCATGGGATCCTCAGTCTAGAGATTATAGATCCAGCGTAAGAAGATACAGGAGTGGAATAATTCGCGACAGTGCCGTACATTTCCCGCGAGCCGCAAGGCGTTCCGCGCACCTCCGGCCGTAAGCTGGGTTCTCAGAGGGCGACGCGACATCCAAAATTGTTTGCACACACAAAATCAATAGAGGAACAAGCGGCACACGGTCTGGCACACGGGGCCGCTTCTTTCATCCACCGTTGGAGAAGCACTCGAACCGGTGTTCCCTCGCCTCGCACGGAAAACGTCCCGCAAAAGGCCACGTAGCCCCGTCGCCTTTGTGCAACGGAAGACCGAGGCTCGTCCCGCTTTTATTAGATCCCCAAGCGCGACTACCCACCTACGTGTACACGAATACGGAAGTTCGACGGCCGCCCGTTAGAGCCGCCCCATAAATCCTTGTAAACTTAATTCTTCCTTAATCCCCCGGAATTAAGGGGCATATGTTGCCGCGAAGCGAATCGTAAAAAATCCCCCGAAAATTACCCACCCCACATGCAACCGTGCCTTCGTCTCCCTCCGTGCTACCCTGTCTCCCCTATTCAACCACCTGTACTATACCTAGCCTCGTCTCTTTTTAACCTAAAGCTACAATGCAGTACCGGTGCTCCCGAAATTTTGCGGTTGAATCGTCCGAGGGTTAAAGAGAGGAGTAAATTAGTTGCGTGGAAATTCGTGCGAAATAAAAACTTTCCAACTCAATCGCAAGAAATAGAAACAGCAAAGGAGGTATTCTTATTTACGAGGTCGTTTTTCCGAGAAATTTGCGATTTTTTTCCCGAAAAACTGTCGAACCTTTTGCATTACAAAATTTGCAGGCATATTTCTCGGTATTTGAAGTATACGTGTGATTTTTTTCAAATCGAAATAATCAAAATTACACGAGTAATATTTTTTTTTGTAGAATATATTTTGAAAACATTCCTGGACTGATCGGAAACAGAAAGGTATGTAGGTATGGGTCAATTGAAAGAAACTGAAAATCTTGATTATTTATAAAATGGCGGAATTTTGGTGTCAAATTGCCGACCTTTTTATACATTTTTCGACTTTTAGCACGATCAAAAAATACGGAAAAAACTGAATTATTACTACGTCTTCGTGTAAGTTTCACAAAACGCAACATACGTCCTCTCAGACACCCAGACGCCTATTCAATTAGGGGAAAGTACTCGGAATCGCGTCGGCAGACGGATCCGTGGATCGATATTCTTTTTTCCGCTGGCCGTTCATGTCCCACATTCGCGCAACGATCGAATAAACTTCGGGCGCTGTGGAATTTCAGCCGGAGGCGTCAGCGTTTAAACGAGATCGCGTAACATTTACCTAACGTTCCGCCTGCACCGAGGAGGGCAAACTTTCGGGCGGGGTGAGCGCGTTGGCGAGGATCTCCGCGGCTCCGCGAGGCCGCTCCGAAACTCTTTTATTTGAGTTCGAATTAGCCGCCTGGATGCGGTTTAAGAATGGATGGTGGAGAGTGGCTCGGCCGGGCCGGGGCTGGCTTGCTGCCGTTTCCCCGTTCGTGCTTTGTTTAGAAATCGCGCACTTATAGCCCCGCGTTGGCGCTAACTTATTCCCCGCGTTAGCGTAATTGGATCAGCGGGAATTACGGAAACTCGCTTTCAGCTTGCCCCAAGGCGGCGAAGCGCGCGCAAGGAACACGGATCGACGCGTTTTCCACGACGGCCGTTCGCAGATCCAGACTTTTCGCGGGTCTGATTCGATTATTGGCCCTCGATACCTTCAGTTAGACATCTGCTTAACAAAATGGAACCCTCCCTCTCGGGGAAAACCTCGCTCGGATTTTTACCTTGCACCTAACCCGGACCTGGATTTTAAAAAATCACTCTCAGCTAACCTAGTCTACTATGTAAAGTCTAACGATGTTTCTGAACGTCGCTGAGAATTTAGTTATTAGTGGGACACGTAAGTAATCAATTATTTTGAAATCTAAAATAAACTTTGTAGTAATTTCAAGTTTTTATTTCTTAATTTATTATAATATATGTAAAAGAAACACGGTAATTATTTACATTAGGGGCTACCTCACCGATTTTGATGACCTTGAAATATGTTGTCAAGGTCATCATTCTGATCAACTTTTTCCTATACATGTTACCGCCGCTCAACTTTAGTTTCCGAGATATTCGCAAAAAAGTTTCAACATCTCAAAAAGTGATCGGAGTAGGTGTGTGTAGGACTGTGTAAAATAGTATTTCAAATAGTTGACAGTAACTTATATTTTTATGATATTTTGCTGCCTGTAATGTTATTACGATATTGTAGTCTGTTTATCAACATGTTACATATTCGTAATTATAATACAAATAATAATACTACAATAACTACTACAATAATACTATAATAATACTTTGCTAACTATTATGGCTTCTCATGTTAAAAATTATAATTTGTAATATTAACTACTTGCTCAACTTATTTTCATTGTAAGGAAATATTTGAAATACAAAATAAAAACATTTCATTTTATCTATCTGGTTATCCAAATAAAAATATTTCATTTAAAGTAGTATCTTATTTGAACCACATTAAATTGTACTATATACCAAATCATTAATGATCGTTAATATACGTTGCAAAATATGATAGAAAACCTTGTATCCAATGTTCCACATACGAATACTAATCCTACATTATAAAATACTAATGTAAAGTGTACTTACTTCTGAATCTTCTGTACCTCCGTCGGATCCACAGCACACAATTATTGACTCACGAGAATAGGTCCGAATAATTGAACAACAATCACTAAACAACACACACAACACACGCGCACAACACATTTTATAAAATCGTGACAACGAACGAGATGTCACTCCGACCACGAACAAAATAATACTGAGATTTTAACAATGATCCCCTCCACGGAGGTGGTACGGTTAGGTTATCCTAGGCAGGTTAGACGCTGAGGGTCTATAAACACTAGATACAAAACCAAGGTAAAAAAATTATGGCGGGGCGCCGAACCTATTTCCCGGAATTCCCTGTTTTCGTATCACACGTCCGTGGGAGGGGAACGGTTAAAATCGCAGTATTATTTTATTCGTGGTCGGAGTAACATCTTCTCGTCTGCTGTCACGATTTCGTTAAGTGTGTTGTGTGTGTTGTTTAGTGATTGTTGTTCAATTATTCGGACCTATTCTCGTGAGTGAATAATTGTGTGCTGTGGATCCGACGGAGGTACAGAAGATTCAGAAGTAAGTACACTTTACATTAGTATTTTATAATGTAGTTTGTAGTACATTAGTATTATATTTAATTATTATTCTATGCAAATAATTTATTACTTATGGGTACACCTAATATATGGTTCAATGAGTTTCTAAAAATTATTGTTACCAGACGTTAGACTACGAAAGTTTGTGGTACGTATTTTTCTTTAATTTCTTCGGCAGCTGTAGGGTCGCTAGGTTTATTTATCGGCGAAATGCGCCGTGAATCTCATCGATAGGAGGACAGAGGCCAAGAGGCATCAGACGCGATCGGTTTCTGATGTCGGAAGTTCATCCCCCGGTTCGCTAGACCCCGGTCGGTCCAATAGAAGATAAAGATTACATTTCCCGAGTTGCCGGAGCGGTATCCTTCGCTCGCGATGTAATATTTCTAAGTTGCTGAAATATATCGCAACAAACCAGCGAAGGCCGGGGCTATTCTATAAACCAGAGAGCGGACCAGGATTGTCGGACGACAAGACGGGAGCGAACAGGATGAAAGAAAAAGGGGATAGAGGTATCGGGTCCAGGTCCCGGACGAGGCAACCCCCTCTCCCTCCCGCCGTTCCGCCACCGTTCATATTGAGAAGCAAATTGAATCTGAACGGTGTCATGAAAGATGGATATCAGGTTGCACGTGCCTCCTACCGTCTCAAATATTGTCTACAAATTCGTTGCTAACTTCAGCCCAACCCCCCGTACCTTCGGCAACGGACTTTATCAATCTCTTCGGGCGTCGCGTTGGCTTCGTATTCCAGGCTACTTTTCAACTGCGTTTACGCTCGGCGCTCGCTGCAATTTGACAATGCTGCTGCACATGCTCTCGACAAGGTGCAAGACTTCCTCGAAACAGCTCGAACATTTTCCAATTGTTCTTCGATACTTTACTGTCCAATAGTTGTTTAATAATCATTTTAGTATGGACGTGGTATTTGGCATGGGAAAATAGCGGTTTTTGATTTTTTTAACTATGTGCCCCCACTTTGAAAATTTAATACCTCATAACCTCTACAAGAAACCGGCATTCCAAATTTTTGTTTATTTTTTAAAATTCGGTTTCGCAGCTGAAAATTATGAAAAAATTCATAGATGTGCATATTTTGATAGCTAAAATATGTCTGATTTTTTCAGAATTTTCAATTGAAGAGAAATGACGGTGATTTTCTTTGTCACCCCACTACTACTCCCTCTGTCGAGAGGTGGGGTTGAAAGTATTTCCTTTGGTAAGCTATCGAATGGTCTATTGCAAATTCGATTTGGTTTAGGGAAACTTTTGACCTCCTTATCCGGCTACCCTGAAGAACAGTTTCGTAAATATTGTGGAAGGCAGCATGTCTCATCGACGGCATGATTTCCAAGCAGTCTCGTTTTAATCGAATCTTTCGAGGCAACGAGGATTCGATGGCGCGGATTATTTGTCGAGGATTTTTCATCCGGTGGGGATATTATGGTAATAACCGTGGACTCGATAATGATTTCGTTCCCCCGCTGTCGCCGGGAGATTTTTAATGAGCCCCGAGCTCATTAAACACGAGTACGTTTCACGACCGCGTACCGCTATTCATACGCGGCGAACGAAACGGTGAAAATGACAATTAGCGTTGCGCTCGAAGTGGACAGTTCAAATGGAGTTTCGTGGGCTGGTTATTAAAGTCCGGTTATCTTTGATTTTTTGACAGCGAACGGGCTATTGCGTGCTTCGATCGTACGTGCACACTTTGATGAGAATTTTGTCGCCGCCTACAACAAAGCACAGAAACCGAAGGTCTCAGAAATAAAGATTACGAGTTGTACGTTGATAAACTCGAACAGGGATTGACTTTCCTATCGAAGCGGCTTTTCAACAGAAAAAAAAAGTTAAGAGGATTATAAGTGGGGATTGGACGAGGGTTGAAGACCGTGTAACGTCAGGGTTATCTAATGGAAACTGGCAGGAGAAAATGCTTTGTATTAGGGATTACAAAGGGTCGACATATACGATTTTAAATTCCGGATTACCGGGGAAATTGATATTAATTTCTTCCATTAGAGGCGACAGTTTTGAGTCGCCGGATTCGGCCTGTAAATCAAGTTCAAACTTCATATTCTACAGAGCATTTATAATCCTTATTATCCACATTAAAAACAGTCAATCAAAACCATTGCTGAAATATTTTCAAATTCAATTCGAGGGTGTATTACTTTTCGTTATTTATTTTTCGTTAATTAATGTTGCATTACGAGGAAGAGAGGAGACACGGCAGTCGTTCGATTCTGCGTCCTCGTTCGCTGTCTTTTAGAAAACTTGCGCCTCTCGGAAAAAGGAGAGAGAGAGAGAGAGAGAGAGAGAGAGAGAGAGAGAGAGCACTGGCGGCAGCGTCTCGGGGGTTGGAAGGGGTTGGAAAACGGGAATGAAAGAGGGCCGTCAGCGAGTTTCCGGCGGGCTCGAGAAAACGGTCGTTGCACGCCACGTAAAATCGGTCGGGTTCACAGTCTGAACTTCAAGGCTCGAACTACATACACACACACACACACACCGGTCATCCCTCTTGGATGTTCTCGTTCGCGCGGGCGCAGACCGGATGGAAATATAGGCGGTCATCCCCTAAACGAAAGTAACGACAGCCGATGCCGAGCACCGTCCATACGTCTTCTCCCTAAACCGCCCAATAAATCGAAGAAATCGATGGCTGATTGAATGGAAGCAAGTAGATTGCCGTTTACTTTCTTTCCCCTGCCGACTTTCACCATCCCCCTCCCCCTCCCCCCACCGTCAACCGCCCCCTTCCACGAGGCTCTTGAGCGCGTAAGCCGGTCATCGACGAGCCAGAGTGCTTAGCGGTTAAACGTTCGAGGAATTGCGTGTGTCCACCGATCGCTGAGAGATCGCCCCGGTCCGATGGGGATGGGTTTAGAGGACCCTTCGACCAGGCCAAGGGACCGAGACTTTGAGAGAACCAATCCGGTTAATGGTAATAATATCGAGACGATTTCATTTTTCTCGAAAGCTTGCCCCCACGTCCATTTACTCTTCCTGTTTATCTGCGGCTACTTGTCCAACGTTTTATCCATTTCCCAGCTGTTCTGCATGCATTTTAGCTTGATTTTTACGTGTATCCAACATCCGATTTTAAGTCACTGTCAATTAGAAAATAATAGCAACACTCGATTTTATGTGTCTCGTGGTACTCGCAACCCTTTTGGTTTTGATAAACTGATACTGCTATCCTTCGCGTTGGAAAAATCAGAAAAAATTCACAGATATGTAGAACACTTTGTAGAACATATCAGATTTTTTTCATAATTTTAGTAAAGGAATTTTAGGATCCACCCCGTTGTCAGAGGACAATGATCGAGTTGCACAGATTCGAGTCGGTGTCTCGAGACGCAACAAAATGTCGAGATGTTCTATTTATTCTCTGGTCCACGACCCGCCTTTGTGCACCTCGAGCTCGATGCTGACGACAACCGACAACGATTGAAGTATCTACAAATCACTGGCTCCCGAAGGACGTGTTTCCACCTGCCGCAAAAGGTACGGGCAACTCAATCTCGGGAACGAATCAGCCGATGGTACTGAAATTTTCATTGCTTTGATTCCTTGGACGTGGCCCGCTTCATATCCCGGTGTACGTTCGCTTTAATGTCTACAGGGTATATAGGGAGAAAACGAATTCATTGAATCCATGCATTATGGACAACGGCGTCCCGAATAATTCAAGTTTATAGAAACCGGCGAGACAGTTAAGTAGTTCCGATTCTATATACCGCGGCAGCCACGGGAAATTCATCTAGAAATTCTCAGGAAAATCCAATCTCCTTTCTCGGGCGCTTCTCGAACGGGAAAAAAATATTGAACGACGTTTTAAATGATACTTTACACTTGGGAACTCGCTTGAGAAACTTACATACAGATGAACACGTCATCGAATGTTCCAAATATGACCTGGAAAAATGTTGGACGTGATTTTATGCTTTCAGAAGCCGCTTAAAATTTATGAGAGACCTAAGTTCTTTCTATTCGTGAACATCTCTAGCATGGAGACGAAGATATGAGACAGAAACGGGATGATATATGTTGAACAGATTTTTCGCGACGTTGTGAACCACAATCAGGATTACAAAGGGCGTAAGAGGGGTTAATTCCGAGTATCGATTTTCGCATGAAATTTTTAATTTTCGCAGCTGCACGTTGCCAGCATTCCCGTTGCATTATCCACGATAGAAATGCGGAGGTTCGTCCATGGATCATTTAAAATCACCCCTTGGCTCGGTTGGCTCGCGATAGAACGATCAACGATCCACCGTAACCCCTTGAAATTCCGTGCTCCCTTCCTAATTCTGATTCCGACGGGGGGGTCGAAGGGTTCACGCTGACAGTCCCCCGCGAATTACAGACTTGTTCTGTATTATTTAGCCCAGAACAGGGTATCAGGGCGCAATATGTTGTTTGCAATTGAACGTGCTGCTGAAACCGGACGCGCCACGCGCCACCATATTGCCTCGTAACGGGAGACTCTTCTTTTCACCAAACAGGATTATTCCATTGCATGCGACAAACTGGAGAGCAATAGATTTTATCTTCTAATATATTTAATCAATTGAAAATAATTGAACCGTATTCCTGAATTCTTCTAATATTTTTACTGTTTAAAATTACACCCATTGTTATGAATTCAACGAATCCTTGTTTGCACAAGACCAACGGGGTAACATTCTCAACAACATGCAAAAGGTTGCATCCTGATTGGTCCATCCATTGTAGAGCAATCGTTGGACAAACATACATCGTTGTGACCAACTTAATATTTATTCAGGTTTTTAGCGATTTTAAAAATAGTCTTTTAATGCCTCATAGATCTAGTGTTGAAGGAGGTTTATTTATATATGTCTTTGTTTGATTGCAGGTGAGTTTACTATGTCGCAACCAAGTGCCCTATTTTGGGAAGTTGGTAAGCACATTTAACCTGTTAAAATAGCTCAACTTTCAACTTTGAAAGATCATTTCCACGTAAAGAAATTATTAAAACAAAAAATTGAATCATTTGTTAAAACGATTTTTAACACTACACACAGTTCTATAATGCGTTAGTTCGAAATAATCTGTAAATTATAAGGCAATTACAACGGAACTTTGAAAAGCCAATTGAAATTATTGGAAGAACCATCAATCGATTCAAACTCATCAGAAAATTGTTTACTCAATAGCAGTATTATATAAACATATCCTTCATATTGCGAGAATATTTGTAACGATGATGTGCCTTTAATTCACGCAGAAATATTAAACAATTCTGAAAGTCTACATCATTACAACTTGAAATTGAATTTTTCATTAACAGAAAAGCGAATGAGCTCATCGAAAATTAATATCCCTTCGACAGAATAATTTTGCCTCGTCAAAATTACTGAATCATCACCGATTGGCAATATATTTAAATACTTTGTTATCTAAATTGTCCGTAAACGCCGTACGAGGAACAAGAAACGAAAATTTCAACCGTACGATTTTATCACAAAAAAGTGTTTATGATTCCTCGGTCGTCAAAGGAACCTCGTCAACGAATCTCAGTAATTAGTAATAATATCAATATTGAACCGTCAGTAATCCCCCGTTGGCCCAAGTATCGAAACATCGGAGCAGGCCCGCATTCCAAATGACGGATCAGCGCGCACGAATCGTCATTACTTATGCGAATTACCAAGTGCACGGTTTTAGCGATAGAAACGGAGAGTCGTGTGTGTGTGTTCGCGCGCGGGCACAGGGATTTCGTGGTGCGATGTCGATTTATAAATGATTAGAGGAACAACACCGTCCGGGAAGGAATTTTATAAATAATCGGCCGGAGCAATGTTAATAGCGCGGCTTTGTAACTGTTCCGGTGGACTATTTATGGGGCGGCAGTGAGCGCGTTACGAGCGTATATTTAGTCCGGTTTGTATTCGTCTATTTTAGATGTAATTATAATTAACGAGCGGCGTGAATAGCTGTGTAGTATTTCTGGTCCGGCGAAGAAACGTTTCGAACGGAATATATGTGTGTACAGTCCGGTCTACAGAACACGGCGATCGATGAAACGCAACTTTTCATGAGTCTTTAGCGCACAGACACTCCGTAGTTCAAGTGCATCCTCGTTGTTCGCATCGAGTGCATCATTTTCTATTGTCAGCGGTGCGGTTATAACTGGTTGACCAAGAGAGAAATTGGAACTATTACTTATAAAATAATTTTAAAAATACTTTCATCGCAATTTATTGAAGACTCCAGTACAAATTATTGTTTAAACATTGCGAAAACCGTTTTCCTAAATAGACGTAGCTAATTTCATTACACCACGCTAATCCTTATTACAACTTCAACATCCCATCCAAATAGCATCCCTGCCATCGCTCCGCAACGTTAATAAATCAAGTACACTGCAACAAGAATACATTCGTTGCATTTTATTAAACATTTCAGTCGAAATTATTACTAAAAGTATTCCGAATACGGTCTTCCGAAATGAAGCCAATTTCTATACACCACGTTGATCATCGTAACTGCAACATCCCCTGCAAATAACCCCGTTAATAATAATCCCGTCGCTGCTCGATATTTTATAAATCAACCGAAACGCAACAAAAATACTTCCATCGCAATTTATTCAAAACTCCGCATCGACTTGCCGGTGAAACGGTTACAAGTTCGCCGATGCAAGCAACATTAATCCTTCCCGGGACAAAATTCCCGGCTCGAGAATCGCGCGGAATCGTGCGCGACCATATTAGCAAACATTTCGCAAAACTGTGGAACCGAGCAACGGCGTATCGTAGTATCCCGGCGTTGCGAGAATGATTCAACATTTATCGGCTGGCTGGCTGGCTGGCTGGCTCACGGACCGGCCGGCAATTTCTTCGAGCAAAAAAGGAAATCGAATCACTAATTTACCATGAAACGTTCAAAATAAAATCCGCCGGGTAACCGGGTTTCGGGTATCGAATAATTCAACGGGGAACAAGTTCTGGCCTCCACCTGCGCGTCCCCGCCTCTCCATCCAATTTCCTCGACGCCGGCGTTCAATTTTAAATACCATTTAAGCCATCCTACCTGGCCGAAAATCGAAGTCCTCCCGCGCAACAAACAGCGCAACACGAGACGGCCCGAACTGCTCGCCGCTGGATGTTTCCTCTGCTCGCCGCATCAAATCAATTTCGTCGTGCTCGTTTTCCCTCGAAAGTAATACAGCCGCGGAGAAAGAGAGAGACAGAGAGAGAGAGAGAGGCCCGCGGGTCGTTCCATTCTTCGCGGGCGAAGTGAAAAGTAATCGACAAGTACCGATAAAAGTTGTAACACCGTTCCGACCATCGAGGCGGCAGTAACGTCGCGCGGAAACCGTCGAAGACGCAGTTGCTAGACGCGGATCGATGGATCACTGGGTTCGAATTGGCGAACCCGCTGAAACGACACCCGAGGGAACCACCCGGGGCCTGGAAGGAGGGGGGAGCAAGAGAGGAGAACCGCGAGGAGAAGAAAAGAAGAGAGAAAGAGAGTAATATCGGGCCAGGATTATTATGGTGCGCCAGTCTCTCACAATGGTTATTGTACGGGGATAGGAGGGCATGAATATTTTGTTGGGTTCCGCGCGTCGCTGTAATCTTTGCCCGGCGAAAACCTGCAGGATGAGGGAAAGAAAAAAAGAAATTGAGAGACAGGATAAAGGGACATCGGAGGTAGGAGGGATTCGTCAGCGAGAGACTTCTTTATTATACGCCGCGCGAACCACCCTCCGAAAACGCATGCATCTTCGGATCGCGCGCGTTTTTTTTTTACCCCCGATCCTCCTCTCCCTTCCTCTTCCTCCCGTTGTCGTGCGAGCGCCATCTTTCTCTCGCGCGCGTGCCCGCTTATCTGTCGGGGTCCGTAAATTTTTCGAATGCTAATGCCGGAGATCACGGAAACGACCGACTTTATTTGCAAGCACCGATTCCGACAACCGGACGCTTCATGTCCGGGCAACTGAATTCGGAAGCGGATTTTTGTTGCCCTTCGGTGGTTAGAGTCTTGGATTAGGGTCGGAGACGCGAATTTTGGACGGAGTTAGGGTGTACGGGTTGCGGATAGGGCTTTGGGATCGACGGAGTTTATTGTGTTCGGAGTGGGGATTTTTATCTTGTTGCAGCTGCAATTTCATGCATTAACATGTGTGTACAGTAAATTGCGCAAAATATAATGCATTGCATTGCATAACTGTTGCAATTGTAGCATTATTTATATTATGTGTAGTTACACACAATACACTGTTAATTGATCATGAACTATGGTTTAGTTCTAGTTTAGCTATGTATGTATCTTTGAGAAGAACAATACTAACAGTGCTATAAGCACTATTGATTAACTATGATTTGTAAATCAGGTACAACCTAACCGCTGGTCTAAATTCTGCTTCGACATCTTTTTAAATTCTGAATGGCAGGTTCCAAAAATTTTAAATCTACTATCATTAATTGAATAAATCTATCTATTCAATAAATCTATTTTCTTGAATATATTTGATTGCCCCAGAAGGTCGTTTCGTTTTCGAAAAGTTGGTTTTCTGAGAAATCAATTTGCTTGGCTGTGTTTAAGAAGCTTAGTGAAGTGTTGTTTAAAAATATTGAACGTACTGTACATCTAAAAAATTTGCGCTTGCCTTAAATACATTCTGCGATATGTAAATGTAACATAAGCTAAATTTATAGTACGTTATGCTTCGTTAGACGCAGACGTTCTAGAACGACTCGAGCGCAACAATAAAGGGACTTTTCCGAACATAAATATTTTTCGAAATTCTCCGTCGTCCGCCCTGATTGTCACGGGACAAAGTTTCCCAAGCAAGATACCGTAGAGCCCGAGTTAAACGCGATTAACGGTAGATAACGTGTCCTGAAAAGACAGAGTGGAAAGCGTTAAACACTGGCGAACTGTTTTTAAAGGAACAAAAGTTACCGCACCGGAGAGAAACACCGAGAAGGGTCTGACATTCTATTTTCAATCTCAGGATGGAATTCTTTCGCGGAAGGCATTACGTCGACTCTCGTTTGTTTAACCCCAGAAAACGCGGGTCGAGAGAAAATTCTACCCCTCGAGAAGAAATTTCGCCCATTGTCTCGTGTTCCCAGCTACCCGAGGAATCTAACACCCTTTTTTTCACATCCGGGCACTTGGAGTTCTCGATCGTGCTTGTCTAGTTTCGAAATACCGCAATCTCGGGTGTCCTGCTATCGAAATTCTACTGGCACTCGACACCTTTTCTAACTCCAAACTTTTACCTTACCTTACTTAATAGCAGCGCACCTCATCAAAAATTAGAAAAATGTATTTTGTATGTTAATTCCGATTTTTATTGGCTCCGAGCTTTCATCTTCCCTCCCTAATAGCGATGCACCATATAAAAATTATTAACGTGTATTTAGTGTATTATTTGACATCTTCGTTGGCTGCAAACTTTCACTTTTCCCCTTTAATAGTAGTGTAGATGACGATTTGAAAGATGCTGGAATTAACGGTGAGTAAAAAGAATTAATATACTGAATATTTAATTCATCGAATAAATCACGTTGATTTTATGGATCTTCTGAAATCATCATATTTCATCCTATTCATATTTGTTAGAATTTAGATAGACAATTTTTCTTTTTGAACGAAGACCTACAGTCTATTAAACCCTAGAATTAATTCTATTTTTATAGGATAGTTTTTATTTTGATACTTGTAAGTGGTCATCAGTAGCAAATTTTATGCATTAAACCAAAAGTTGAGAAGAGAAATCAAAATTAGCGTAGCTTCTGTGTCTTGGACTCGATGCAGAAAAGTTTTATTTTGCGGAAAAATTCGCAGTCTATTAATCAGTCAACGCGTTGCAACGTGCCAAATTCGTCCAGCAAATTATGCCAATTTTCCACATGCACCAACAAAGGGTAGGCCTTTTTCCAAGGGATTTGTTCCGCATCAAAAAGATGCACCCCAACCAAGTCGATCCCGGTTTCGGTGGCTCGTTTTCCCTCGACTTCCTTTGGTCTTCGGCAACCCTAACGGGTCTTTCAGCTTCCGGTGGCGGTTCTCGCCGTTTCCAATAACACGCTCGCAACCAGCGACGCAATATTCCGGCGGCTCGCGAGTTTCCACGGTTATTTAAGCGCTTTAACGGCGCAAAGCGCCCGGAGGATCGCGATGTCTGCATTATTAGCCGGCTCGGAGTCGCGAGCGTGATAACGTCTCCTTTCTTATCGGACGCGGGATCCGTTTTATTATTCCCGAACGCAGCCCCTACTCCCCCGCCAATAATGCGCCTTGATACAGCCCGATATCCGGGCCCGCGATCGACCATTTTCCAATTTTGCGTCGTTTTTCGCCAGACGCACTGCGAATTGCCAATCTATACGTTACGTGTCGAACGGAAGCGACTCCTTGCGAGAAAATACGAGGGAAATGTCCGATACAATTTTTTCGCGCGAGGCTTTGTTTTCTAGATATTTAAATTTCAATATGCACTTTGATTATTCTCATTAATTTCCGAACAGAGTACAGAATGACGCTTAAAAATTTGTTTACCATAGAAAAATGAACTATAAGAGGCAAAAAAAATTTTAAAATATGTTTTAAAAAAGTGATAAACAAAGCAGAAGATGGTACAACAGTCTAACAGAGGCCATTCACAGTCAATGATTTTATAAGTGTCATTCTTCACATTGCATACTTCTCATGTAATGTACACTGGCTCGGACTTTCCTGTTTTGTGTCACCCCAGCGATGTTTAAATTGGTTTTGGGTATGTTTGTAATAATATGTGAATTTTTGAAATTGTCTAAATTTTTCTGAAATTTGTGTCCATCGTACTGAAGTTCGCATATGGTGGTTAGTCCGTGGAGGAGGGAGATATTGGGGCTTTTTCGTTCTGTTGGAAGGTTGATTCAGTATAATTCACAGGATTCTGTTAATTAATCCGGCGTGTTCGTAATATTCGAAGGAACGTCGAAGCGCGTGGGATTTTCCAGAAGAATCGAGGACGGTGCGACGACGTTCCTGCGTGCACGGTCGCCTCGCGGTGGTCTTTTTCCGCTCGCGTCGAAAACACGTAACTCTCGGCGATCCCATAACGCATAAAATATTTCGCTAAACATTCGAAAGGGGACGGCGATTTCGCGGTCCCCTGGGACGCGACAGCCGCGCAAAAAACTGCGCGCGAGTGTATTTCCATACGAGTCGGCTGGATCACAAACGCGCGAGGGTGGCGAGCAGAGCGTTGATTGAATGTGACTGTCGCGATGGAAGAAATTCCGCAAGCTACATCGCGCCAACACCGAGCCATTCTTCCTCTCTCTCTCTCTTTCTCTCTCTCTCTCTGTTCCTCCCCTCCCCGGATGAATATGAATGAAACAGGTTTCCGGTCCGGCGAGCCAGTACCATTTTTATCTTCGCATCCGTATTTGTCGAACGCCAGGGCCGAGTAATAAAAGCAGTCTAATTTTCTCCTCTTTACCGACAGCTTCCCGGTGCCGACGGACCATGCACCGTCACCGGCTTTTTTGATTAGGCGAACCCCGCGCCGGTTATTAATTACCGCAGCCGCTAACGAGACCTATTTTTACAACGTCGCGCGATATCGCCAACGACAAGAAACGGGAAATCTCGTCGTCGAAGCTTTTTCAACTTTGCAGCAAAGAAACAGGAAGAGAATTATTAACTGACACTAGCTCTGTACACTTCCATTGTCTAAAAATTAAAAAAAAATAGACAGAATTTCTCCAGGAAGAAAAACGTCGCGTCGTCTTAGAACGCGTTATACTAATTGCCCAGTGTGAAACACGCTGAACGTTGTAGAACGTCGATTCGAAGTCCTTTCAGACCCGTAGAAGCGAACGGAGACCGTTTTATCTTTCGCATAGAATTTTGGCGAAGCCGGTTAAGCGGGTGGCTAGGTGGAAGTTCACTTGCAATTAATTTTTTAACAAGGCGGACTACGAGTTGTGTAAGGCGTTAACGTTAATTGGAACGCTATTCGCAAAGTCGTTGAGTGCCAGGAAGCCGGGACGCATTGTGTTCTTCTGGTGCGTGCTGCACCGCCTTTGGTGGCGTCATTAGTCACACGTATCGCACAGTTACGCGATAGGTTCGTTCCATTTGCAAGCTTGTTCATTAATCCACAGTCGTTTCGTAGGACGCATGGAAATTGATGTCCATTTACCTTTTCCCCCGGCCCATTGTTTTCTGGAGTCCACGCCGTGCTTAGCGAACACCGCCGGTTCTCGCTATCATAAATTTATTCCGTCCTCTGCTGATAAAACGAATGATTTCAAACAATTTGGTAAATCCATAGCAATCGGGACATTTAACCGTTTGAGTCCCAAGCGGCGCGATCGCGCTGTTGAGATTTTATGTCGAGAAAACCCAGCACATTTCGAGCATTGTGGACAACTGACGGTGCGTAACCGATTGATAAAACAAGCACTATCGCGTTGCTTGGGTCTTTTCATACTCATTTTGAGAAAGCGCGGTCGCGCTGTTTGGGATTCTTCGACCGTGTTTTTTCAATACCCCCTGGGACTCAAACGGTTAAAGAAAAATTTTAAATTCGATCATATGGAAAATTGTATGATTTAAATTTGACGTGGTTCAACGTGGTGTCGAAGGAATTTGTTGCATCAAACTGCCCTGAATTGATCTTTTAAATAATTTGGAGCATGCTTTCAAGCATGAAAGAGTAAAATGTCGATGCACTTGATCAGCTGCGATTAAAATACGAAAACTACGATCACATGAAGAACAGTCTGAACGAGCTTGTTGATCAAGGGGTGAAGCGAGGCTTGTGCTTATTGTAAATACATTAACAGCCTTCTAACCGATTTTTTTTACTCTCTGAGCGCTAGAAAAGTGTAAAATACAACATAAATCCAGTACATTAACTACAGTGTAAATATGAAAACTACGGTCACACGACGAATAGTTTCAATCGACTCGTTCGCGAAGGGTTGAGGCACTCGACGCGTTTATTGCACGAGACAGGCTCGCAACCGATTCCCCGACTAATTTCGTTTCCTCGTGGGACCAGAAAACGGTGGAAAAGAGTGGAAAGCCGATGCACTTATTTAACCGAGGAGAGAGAGAGAGAGAGAGAGAGAGAGAGAGAGAGAGAGCGGATCGATTCCTCCGGCCGTCGCGACTGTTGGAAAAACGAGCGGCAAGAAGGAGGACAGGGGAACATCGGTTGTCTTGCGAGACACGAAAGAATTACGGAGCGAAACGGTCAGTATTAATGGACGCGGTTGCAAATGAAACGAACCTATCGCAGGACTCGTGCGGCCCACGGTGATAAATGAGGTTCGAGCGGCACCGGGGGTTCGTTCGTTCGCGGACAGGGAAAAGAAGGCGACGCGACGCGTCGCGACGCCGTGCCACCGATGCCGGAGCGCTGCGGACACGCAGGAACTGTCCTCGTCGGCGAAGAACGACCGTTGCCGCCGTTGTCGGTTCCCTGCTTAACGAAAGTGGTAATGGAAAGGGGGAGACACCGGTGACTTGTCGGCCGACATAATGGCTCGATGTTTCTCTCCTCGAACGTGGAATTACTCGGAACCTGCGAGTACGTATTTACTCGCCCCGACTTAAAACATTCTACTCGATGCACCTGCGTGACCCTTTCCTCACCCACTCCGCTGCAATCTAATTCATCCTGCAAAATGAAATTTTTTTCCCCTTCTATAAAGTGCTACGAGTGAGTGTGGCTTGAATTTTCATGATTTCTACGGAAGAGTGCTCTATAGGGCAGTACGTACCCGAGCCTGGCCTGAACTAACTTTATTTCTCAAGAATCAATCTTAAATGACAATAACATTCGCTTTCACCGCACAGAACGCTTTAAATAGGCGTGGCCTCGTCACTCTCAGTTTCAAAAAGGTCAAATTAGTGTCTCACAATCTCCACCCATCCCTAGGTCCACCAAAGGATAGAAAAGATGGGATAGAAAAGTTACTTATGAAGATTACAATACTTGCGCTCCTCCTTAAAGTGCTCCAAGCAGGAGTGGCTTAACTGCTCGCAATTTCTATGGAGCCAAAACAATTCCGTATAGGACAATTTGTACTTAAGCCTAGTCTAGAATACTATATTCTTGTGTGAAACATAAATTAAGTAATAGCAATTTTATATTTTTTATATTTTTTATAATTGCAAGTAAAAATGTCTGGATTAAATTGGTACGAACTATTTAGTAGTTTAAATTTGAAAACGTGTAGCAATTTACGACCAATTGAGTTTCATACGGACACGCGGTTCAAAAAGCTTTTAAACGTTTTATCCACTATAGTATATAGGTTTGAAATTTTTATTCCACACGACTGTATCCGTTGTGTGATCTAAAAATCGTACGTGTGGCGAATGATAAATATAAATCCTCTCACGGACTGCTATATGAAACACGGTCAAAGAATTATTCGATAATAATAATTTCTGTTTTTCACAATGGACTCGGAACATTTCTACGGCTCGTTATTTCAACTCGGTGGCAAACGCATTAAAACAAAAAAAAAAACGTTTTCCTTTTGATAAAATCGATCCGAAAACACGGCGGTAATTAAAACACGCCCACAGAGCATGAAGTTTTTCCGCTCATTAATGAAAATTACTGAAATCCGACGCGAAAGGGCGATTCATACCGTTCGTAGGAATATTTGATTAGTTTATGGCAGCCGAATGTTGTCAAGCCCGTTTATGATTTAGATCGTCGCGATAATGGTTTCCAGCGCGCGTATAGGTGCGCGTATCGAATGGACAGAGAGAGCATGGGAGACATGGCGTCTGGTTGAGTCAGGTCGGTACGGAGGACTGCGTAGAATTCGTTTGCGTTTTAATGAACATGCGAATGATCGCGGTTCTTCCGCTGTTCCACGCAGACCAACTTCCGTGTCCACCTGTTTTCCGCGCGCGTCATTCACACGGAATTGTAAAGCGGGACGGGGGAAGAAACTCGTTTCCATTTTGGTCAACTACGCCGGAGCTGTTCGAGTTCGGTCTGTTATTCGACGATGGCGACGGGCAACGACGACGTTGCTTGTATATTTTCCGTTTAATTCTAATTACCGCTCGCGGGAATCACCGTGTCTTCCGACCCCAAAAAGTGCTTTTCCTCGCACGGGATTAGTATCGATCAAGATAGTACCTCGCGCACCAATTCGCTGCAGAAGCGAATCTTCTCTGTAAATGAAAATTTTGTCCTCTGCTCGCTAAAAAAGTTGTACATTATACTATATAAGAAAGTGAAACACTTAGCGTGACAATTTTTAATTTTGTTGATTGATTAATCGAATACAATCGAATTCAGTGATTAAGATTCAATCGATTGTTCGAATTGGTTGTCAATTGCTGATTGTAAATATCACTGGTTGATTATTCCGCGATTATTAAAAGAATTAATAGTCACTCATTTATTAGATTCTAATTGATGCTGAATTCAGTTTCTATTTGATGTTTGTTTCGAGCAAATTACGCGTGTTAGAATAATGTTCACCACATTTATCACGTTTGACTAATATTTCGACTATAATAATAATAATAATAATAATAATGATAATAATAAAACAACACAAATATATTTATATATTAGAATTTTATAATGTGTGCACTTAATACTTGCATACAGTAGGCAGAGTCAATTTGCACAGTCATTGAGAGACAATCAACAATCATTGACCCAATTAACGCTTAATTAATCAGTTGAATCGGCAATCCAGCTGACAATTAAATACTTACTTTAGTTCAATACTAAAATATACATCGTTGGAATTAAAAATTAACTCGTTAATTGCGAGTGGCAATCAAATATTTTAATCGACACTTAAATATTCAATTACATTAAATACTGCCCAACCCTGCAATATACTTTTCCAATGCATAATTCCCAGACACTTGGAAATAGCATGAAAGGGTGTTCCACTTTTACCTAGCCGCGTCGGCATCGCTTCTGTTCTTTATTTCACCGCATCAACAGTACAATTGCAATTGCTCTAAGATTAATGAACTCCGGCTTATAAATTAGGCAGCAACGGCGGAAGATCCTTGGCTCGCATTCACGAAAACCAGATTTCACAAAGGCCAGATAGATATAATCACACCTTTGAGAATAATAGCAAAAGCAGGGCCAGAGAATTTTCAATGCTCCCAGGTTGGAAGAGACAAACCGTGAGAGACGACGTGCAATGAGCGTCATAATAGCTGCATAAGTAAGAACTGCATTTAAATGACAATCCAGAACGATCCTAAATTAAAATTTTGGAAGTGCCTTGACCTTGAGAAAAATCGTCCTGTATTAGAATAATTTCCCCTCTGGATTTTCTTTTAACGCTGAAAACAATGAAGATAATTAGGTGTAAAATATTGGGTATTAAAAATTATTTATTTCTAACAACCTGAGTTGTTTTCGTTCACGACTAATTTTTTTTTTACTGATCTAGGCTTTCATACAAAAATCTACAAAAATTCTGGCACACGTATTGGGACTTCTTGTTCAATTAAATAATTTTTGGAAATATTTAAAGTATTAATGAGAAGAAAATGAAAAAATTCAAGAGCGAAATTTGATTCCGGACATGAACGAGCCAGGTTGTCGACGGAGGGTTAGCAGGCGTCAGAATTTATTTAATCCGAGTGTAAAAATGCATAAAGATGCCTAATATAATTGCAAAGGGCGAAACGCGTGACGGAGGGTGAAGCGGTCACATCGGTGTCAGAATTTTCATCGGCGATATTTCTCCGGGTCGCAATTTCTCCTCCGCTTGTTCCCTCGGCCGAGTGTCTAACATATCGCTGGATTTTTCTGCAGGATAAAAATTGATGGTCGTAATTTCCATGGACGTCGATGCATCCCCAAGGTCGTCCTTGGTACGCGCGCACAGGCGGTATGCAAACACACACACGGGGGTAGGAAATGACACGAGGCTGGCTGACTGTAACTCTTCGTTGACCTCATCCTTTCCACCCCTTGTCCCCTCATGGCCCGTTACCGATGCGTCCAAACCCCACCCCCGGTTTTCTGTCCGCCTAAACCCCCGAAGATCAATACACGCACTCCGGGCTCCCGCTTCACATGACTTCGTATGGATTCTTCATTCACCGCCGCCTATTTTGTATTCCGGCTGCCTTTGCTGCGCTGTTTTCTTGGTCATTTATCGCGCGTTATAGTCCTCGCCATGAATATCTAATAGAATCCGCAACCCCCTTCCCCACGTCCTATTCAACCCCCTCCAACCGCCGTCCATCCCCCCTCGGTTTCTTCCGTTCCATTACTTTTGCATCGTTATTTCGAGACTGTTGCGAGCCGCCATTCTCAGCGAATGACAAATCTGTCGGCCGGAAGTTTTATTTTATTTAAAGAGAGTTTTACATTGTTTTTCTTGGTTCGCCGGGGTTCGCCGTGTAGGAACTTTAATAAACTGATATAAATAAGTTGGTTTGTAGGTCAGATTTCAAAACAACCACTGCGAGAGCAGACCTTGTTAACACGTTCCGCGCACGGTGACGCAAAACTGCGGCTTTTTGCGAGGTTCAGTTGCGAATTTCCGACATCTTTTAACATACCTCAGCTGGCTCGACTTGTTTAAAACTTTTTAGCTGGCTTTATTGTTGACACTGATCTGCATGTCGCGTGTACGTGATATGATACTCTGTTCGTCATTGGATATGAATTTTTGGCGTAACGTTAGGTGTACAGATTAATTCGTGGCTTTCAGAACTTTTATTTGTTAATCTTCACTGTTATCATTAGTTAGCGGGTAGAGATTTTTATATTTTTCAGCTTAACTCTCTATGAGCACACTGGGTCGTTTATGCTCATTGCTGTTAGGTCAGTCAGGCTCGCAGGCCACTCTTAGCACTCTCGAGTCTCTGTAAAGTTACTTTGAAGTCACTTTCGACAAGCTCAAGTCAGTCTGAGTACTCTCAAGTCATTCTCAACACTCTTAAGTCACTCTCAAGTAAGTTTCAAGTCACTCACAAGTCACTCTCAGCACTATCGAGTCACTTGCGACACCCTCAAATCATTGTGAGTACTTCTAAGTAATTCTCAGCACTCTCAAGTCACTTTCAAGTCACTCTCAGCACTCTCAGAACTCTTAAGCCACTGTCAAGTCACTGTCAGCACTCTCAAGTCACCCCCAGCACCGTTAAGTCACTATCAGCGCTTTAAAGTCACTCCCAGCGCTATCAAGTCATTCTCAGCACTCTTCAGTCACTTGAAAGTGACTCCCAATACAGTCTCCACTCGTGAGAGATACTATCGATAGGTATTCGCGAGAGTTTTACGCTAATGTACTTCTTACACTTGTTACACCTTTCAGCTTGATTAAGAGATTGCTTGAGATCTTCGTCCGTCGGAGCTAGTCCAAGAAATTGTTACGCACCAATTAACGCCATGTAAAATGAACAATAGGTTCGTTGGAAAATCGTGGAAGCTTTAATTTAACCAAGGAAAAGTCAGTACAGGAATTGGACCGTGCCGTTAGAAATATATGGAACGTTTCCGGGGGGGTTCGCGACCGTAAATCGCGACGGCTCCGATTTGCCAGCGAAGTCTCTCTATTCGGTCGACTAAGGGAGCCGAATAAAATTGTGCGTCTCTGGTAACCAGAAAGGTTCTCGCGCGCGAGAGATATCCGGAAAGACAGCAATATGCACGTCGGATGAAGTAAGGGGGTTGTAAAATTTCTGCTGCGCTCCGCAACTTCCGGCCCGCATTTGATGCCGGGGATGGGCCGCAGCCAGCACTTGTCGAATTCAGTGTTATGAGGTGGAAAACAGCTTTTAAAAATAGCCGAATAACGTGTTTCCGATGCGCATTTACGTACGTGCAGTAACTTCAATCCGATTATCCCCCTTCGCGCATATTTCTTCGGGGCAGCAGTCCGGGCTTGGAGGAGGTGCCGGTATAAATTTTCTAATGCTATCTCCATAATTCTGTCTCTCCCTTTCCGGGTGTCGTGTCGCTGAGAGAGAAAATACGGCCGGCGAAACGTTGCTAACGTATCAGATATAAAAACCGGATTGCCACGATTCCGTGAATCTTCCGCGAATATCCGGCTACGTCGTTATCCACCTCGTCAAATTTATACCGGATGCCCTGCTAATAATTCCACTTACTTCGTTATCCTCTGCCGCTTCCGCTGGAAATCTTTTATTGGCCCCGAGAAAGTCGCTCAAAATTCCCACGTGTTTATCGAAAGAAGCATTAGCCCGATCTATTTTTCATCAGACACATCCGAGTTCACTGAAATATTCCCGATTGAAAATTAATTAGAAGCGAGCACGAAAATGTTCGATGTTATCGAAATAAACGACTGATCCATTGAACTGCATCGTACATTGATATTATTTTTAAATAAAAATTTATTTCGCGATTTTATCGATGTGAAGTATTATATACTAGAAAATGTACAGGCTTCGTTTATTTCAACTAATTTTAATATTCTTATGTGTCTAAGAAAGTCTTATCGAAATTATAAATTTCACAGTGTACTACATTAAAATTGATTTTAAGAAACTCAACAAGATTTTATAAAAGAAAGGCTATAGCCGGTTTTGGGGGTCAAATCTGCCCTGGAAGGTATTTTATTCTAATTTGTGCCATTCGATAGACAAAAAAAAAGATACTTTCCAGCCAAGTTTTAGCCCGATAGCTCATCTGTAAAGGTAGTTATCGAGGAAAAACGAAAATTCAGTTTTTGGCCCATTTTTCCCATTTAATGACAATTTAAAATTCTGAAAAAAATCTGACACATTTCGGATACCAAACCACATACTTTGAGCCGTTTTCAGATTTTTCCGTTGCAAACTCTGGTTGTAAAAATCGAAAAACACGAAAAAAATCGGAAAAAAAAATTTCATATGGAAAGCTAAGATACACTAGAACAGAATTAATTTAGCAATTAGGTATTGTCCTAAGTATTATGCTCACTTTTTTTTCAAACCCCTGCGTGTGGTGCGTCATAGTAGGAAAAAAGAAAAACCGCTTTTTTCGGCGTTTTTTCCGTGAAAAAGTAAGTTATAATTTTCGTAAAAATATATTATGTAATATTAAACATTCCTAAGTTCAGAGAAACATCGTCTAGACTTTAAAAATTGCGTAGTACAAAAAAACAACAATTATACTATGCAGGGTATATTCGAATATTTCGAAACTATTTTCAACAGCGTCGGTTGGTTCAGTGGCTATGGTCTTCGACTGCGGAACCGCTGAAGACTTTTTTGAGCAGGTTCGAATCCCTCCGCGGGCCAATTTTTTTTTTTTCGTTAATCAGATGTTTTTTCGATTTCTAACCTTATGATTGTAGTTTCGCTATTGTAAAAACATTTTTTAACTATGTTTAAACTATTTTTTAATAATTTTTTGGAAAAATATTTTTGGAGTACTTTCGGTCTTTAGTCGTTTACGGGCTGTATTACTTATCTACTTAACATTTTTTTACGTGGAATAGGTGACTCATTATTTTTGTGACAGAACATATACACATGAATTATTATTAGGAATACTTATCTGTAATGATTGTAGGTGGATTGGTGTGTGGTGGAATCATGTATGGCGTTTTCAGTCTTCGTCGCTATCTTCGTCAATTGACGGTGTTATTTGGTCGTTGTTGAAAATTCTAGAGAGTATCTCTGCTGGCCGAACTATGTCTAAATGATTATTTAGTGAAAAGCGATTACCATTGAAAATTATCTTTAAAGTATGTAATAACATATTCTGTGCAAACTTCAATGAATTTCCAGGAAAATTTTATTGTTGTTGAAAACCGAGTAACCTTTTTAAAATTAGTTTTATAAAATCCAACGGAGTGAATTTTCAAACTAAGTATCTGTGTGTGTGTTCATATTCTCCGACAGCACAATCTAAACTGAAAAATCAGGTTGAAATCGTTTATGGAGCGATTTTTTCGGCGTTCATTAAACGATTACCAGCGACCTTTAAACGGTTAAAAATATCGTCGCCGATGGGAAAATTCGGGGCAAACATTTTGTCTACTTCGATAAATAAAAACGGTGTTTTATTCGACGTGAAAGATAAAAATTTGATTTGACCGGTGATGAAGTGGTTAGCGTGAACGAACTCATCGAAAGTTATAGATTGCCGCGCAAAAGCTACGAAATTTGAGTGTGTCGGCCGTTTCAAAGGACTTTCATCTGGTAATGGTATCGGTGACGCCGCCACACACCCCCCCTCACACTCCGTATTGTTTTAAATTTACACAGTGACCCGCTTTGTGCTGTGCTGTGGGTGTTTATCGGATTAGCGTTTCAACGTTTTGAAAATTTCCGCGGAACTACCTGGGCCGAGAATTGTGTACAGTGCATATTTAACCGGATGCCTAATAATAACGCCATTGACAACCTTTCCGAGCGATATTTGCGATAATCGTCGCAGTTAAACGGCACGCTAATTACGAAACGAGCACGCTGCCAATTTTACCGCTCGCTGGGCATCGAGTTGTATGCACGGAGACTGAAACTGCCCTGTGTTTTCGTCCTGAATCAGCTTACAATGATATTTTTGTCATCGAGGAGCTGCTGTTCCAATTACAGGCATTTCTACAGACACTATTTTTCCCTGATTATTGCAATCTTATAATCTAAAATCTTTGTCAGATGTGCTCCTAAGCTGTGCTGCGATAGTTTGCTTTTATTAGATACAGAACAATTAAATGGAGAAAAGACATTTTTAAAGAGCCCTCTAATATCACAGGTGAAATATTTAAGTTGTTCAAGTTACATGGAAAATTCTATAATAGGGTATAGTACATTTTATCTCATGCAAACTTTACTGTTCAAACCCTGGTCTCATACTCTAGAGGTCCACCTATCGTCATCGAGTGTCCCAGAACAATTTATATACAAATATCGCAAAAATTGTTCGCACGACCATCTATTACAGATAAATTCACTCGCCGACGCGTCTAAAATCGAGGAAAGTCTTTCAAGGCCCGCGCGACCGGTTTCCCAGTTCCTTTCTGCGGTCTCGCAGGACAAGATAAGCCCTTTGAAGTGAGCCGAGTCCCTTCGAATGGTAACTAAAGAACCGTTCACTGGCTCCTCGACTTAACTCGGGAACGTCGGAAAAGGTTTAGATAAGATAGTTGCAACAGTGGTGACGCACTGCCACCGTGAAAGAGGATTGGCAGTCGCGGATGACCGAGACGGTTTCCGGATTGGAGGTCAGAGGCGAACAGAAGGGTCGCGTGTAACCGAAGACAAGAACCAGTCCCTAAGGGAAGCTCCTTCGATGCCCCGACGCTGACTGTCAATTTTCGGCTCGGCTGCTTTATTTATATTGCACGAGCGAGCATCGAGCATTCCCTACCCTAACCGTTGCACGGTATCGATCATGAATCTGCCTAGACCTGAATTTTTCAAATTTTCTTCGAGGATTTTTGGGGTAGGTCTCGGGTAGGTCCGAGGTTGGTTAACCCCTTGCCCTACAATATCGAATAACACTCGTGTTGAAGATTCTGAACAGAGTCTAATAAATACGTATGTTATTGAATTCCATTATACCGAAAGAAAATTCTATTTTGTCGTTGTTAATGTACAGCTAGGTATACAATAGATATAAATTTTCTGAATTACAAAAAAGTTTTAATCACTGAAACCGTAAAATAAATTGTAATGCTAAAGCTGCACCAATTTCTGGAAAAGAATGTACATTTTGCGGATGCATTGGTGCACTTACGGGGACAATAAAATCACAGAAGAATGGAGCTATCCGTAACGACTGATTGTTACTTGCACAACATTTTTCTAGCTGTGGTTATTTCTTAAGTATAAATTGTTCTTTGCCTATATTGTACACTAAAATTGGCTTCTCGAGAGAAACAGTAATGTCAAAACTAAATAGTTCTAGAGACGATTGCAAATATCACAATAGCGAAATGTCGAGATACAAATTTTGCAAATCGCTCGGCTGGGCAAAATTGCTCGCGAAATCAAGAGATTTAGACGTTTCAGCGATTCAAGTGCTTTCCTTTTTACGTGCTTGATATTTCGACAGCGCAATATTTTTCCGAGACATCTTCATGAAATAAACCGCCCCTTGAAAACAATTTAATACAAAATAAATACCGTTCCGCGGGCAAACAAATTTAAATGAATGCATGATCTTTATATGCAACAGGAGGAACGAGTTCCGTGGCATCTGTCCGATGTTCGCGGAATAAAATCTGCATAGATTGCCATCGGGTGGCGTGCTCGCGCGCGCGCGCCCGCGCACGATGCACGATGCACGATAATCGAGAAGATTCGAAAAAGAGATTCGCGAGCGTAGAGAAACATGGGTCCGGAGATGTCGGCGAGACAATTTCGACACGTTTGCCATAACCGTGTGCCGGATGTTCTCGGACATATGGTATGCGCGTGATTAAGTTGGGGTCGGCGAACGTTCTTCGAACAGCACAGCCTTTTGAAATGTTTCCTACCCTCGTATATTTCGGGCTTTCTCCTATCGGTGCGACACTTGTGTCAATAATTTTCCCCGTGATCTCCACGCCTGAACAAAACGATAGCACATGCGTGCAGCCTCTAATTTCTCGAAAACTACGCCCAACTATTTTCTCACAGCAGATTCAAAACGCACTTCAACACTAAATTTCGCGGTCTCGAAAAAATTTGTCAATATCTATTTTCTTAATTTCTTTAATTCTTTTCATAATTCAATATTTAACCAAAACGTGCTACGCGCTCGAATGAACTCGAGCGTACAAGTTAAGGGGTTAAACAGTGATTATTTCGTTAAAACAAATATCAGAACAATAGTCCTGGTCTCGTTTCAAAGTTTCAGACTTCTTCACTGTCATGCATTCTTGACTACTTGAATAATTGAATTCGTGACTAATTGAAGCGTCTGTACAAACAATGAAAAATTTTCCCCTTTACAACGACGTAAAAAAACTTGATATACGATAATTTCTTAGTCGTTCTATTGGGGTTTAAATGGAAGGTGTACAGGCAACTTTGCAGTGACGTAAGCTACACCATTCCGTTCGTAAATAAATAATATTGTAAATAATAGATAGTCGACCGTTTTTGGAAGGGATGTATCAATCAATCCCTAACGTGAGTTTGAACTGGACCTATGTGTTAAAACCTGCTTACTTCTACTAATACCTTTCTCCCTTCTGGTCCACCTAATGCAAGACGACGAGGCTTTGAAACCATGATTCCCATCATCGATTCTAAAGGGAGCTTTCGACAAGAATTTAGAACTCTTCAAGCAGATTTCTTCCCCAATATCTTGCCGTTCTTCTGCTCAAAAAGCATCGCCCTAAGAACTGTTTAACAAGACTAATTCCTGCTCTAATATCCCCAAATGGTATCAGGTTAAGGTTTACCCACTGCGAATGACTAAGCACCCTCGTGAGGCGGGGTCTGACAATGAAGTTCGCGAACTCGGCCGAGGAAAATTGCTATCTTCCTCGCTGCTAACCCGAGCATCACTTTGGTTGCCCTCGAAGCGACTGATTCACCCTTCTAAACAGTCGTTGGACGCAAGAACGTCTCTACGCCATTACACTTATAAAGAAAATAAAATAATAGGAGACTGGAAGAACTAGTTTCTATACTGTTTAATTATTTCCTTTAAAACTTTCTTATATTAGGTGTGCAACTAAATTCCCGGGTTTCACAAAAACTATCACTAGCTCCATTTGTGGTTGAAATGCATACATGAAATTGTGTTTTTTGGATAATATAAACATTTGTGATCATTTTTTAGTCATTGTTTTTAAAAATATTGCTCCACAAGGTTAATAATTAATAAAACAGATGTCCAATTTTGTGCCAAATAAGCAACCTTTGCGGGAAGTATTGCTTTTTTATTTTAACTTAAAATGCAGTGCTGCTGAAGCACGTCGTAACCTCGAAAAGGCCTACGGAGACCATGCACCATCGAAAACCACTTGTGAAGATTGGTTTAAACGCTTTAAAACTGGCGATTTCAACATCAAAGATAAGGAGCGTTGCGGAAGACCAAAGACAGTTGAGGACTCAAGTCTGCAAGCGTTGTGCAAGTTTGCACTTTGATTGTCAAGGACATCATTGGAACGCAAAAATTCGATCTGCTACCGCACCCGCCCTATTCTCCAGATCTGGCTCCTTCAGATTACCACCTATTCCGGTCGATGGCACATGGTTTATCCGGGCAACACTTAAAAACCTTTGAAGAAGTCGAAAATTGGCTAAATGAATGGTTTCGGTCCAAAGACGCGTCATTTTATCGTCGTGGAATTTATTCGTTGCCCGATAGATGGCAGAAATGTGTGGCCAGCGATGGCCCATATTTCGAATAAATAATGTTAAGTAAATTTTTAGAAATTTAAGTTTTTATAATACCGAAAAAAAAAACCGGAAACTTAGTTGCACACCTAGTATTTAACACTTTGAGTGCCAAACCAGAATCTTCAAAAATTCCATGAAATCAAAGTAAGTTACGTAATGAAATAAAAATTGAAAATAATTATATGTGTGACATCGAGTAGTCCTCCAACTTTCTTGCATTTTACAGATCCCAATCAAATTTGGTACAATGAATATATTAACGTAAAAATTCATTTTAAAACCTGGACAAATAATTCCGTCACCCACATGGGTGACATGGCGGTCAACGTGTTAATGTAAATCTCGAGATAACAATTGTTCGAGTCACTCTACCCACTTTATAAAAATCATTTCTCCAAAAATATGATAATCCAACCCATTGTTATTAAATCTCACATTGTGAAAAAAATTCTGATCATACCAGATGTAAATGAAATCGCAGTGCGGGGGGGGGGTTGAACGCGACACTTAAACGTTCTCCCCGTTCCCGTAACCGTTAAACGCCAAAGAGCCGACAATACAGAAGACAGGGGACAATAGCGAAGGTAACACTTCTATATCTGGATCGACGATGGCGATAGAAGGCGGGACAAAGGGTAGGTAAAGTGATAACGACATTTCGGACACCGGACGCACTCGATGTTATCGCGTTGGCTCGCGGGAATTACTTCGTGCCGGCTCTCGGCCTTTATGCCCGTAATATCGACGCGTGTTACGACCGATAACGATGCTCCATCGATGCGTGCCCGCCTTGAGCCCCTCGTATCACCCCTGGAAAGAAATCGGGGGGGAGGGGAAGTGAATCAAGCAAACCGTCACGCGTCCATGGGGGTGAGCCTCGCAAATCTTGATCGCGTCACATCGGCGGCGCGTCGAGGCGGGGCGTTATTCGCGCTGACAGTTATGCAGCGGAGATGCTCCCGTGATTACGCTACCGCGGAGATAAATCTTCCGACTTCTCGTCTGTCCGGATACAGATGACCGGCCACGCTCATGGAACGCGAGCTGACGCGACACGCCGTCTAAGAGGAAATACGTCGGACGTGGATGTTTCCTGTTCAACCTTGCCCGGCTTCCTGTGTATTAAATGGAATGCGGTCTCTCTACCGAGCAGCTTTTCGCGACCGTACTGTGTATAGGTTTTCTGCGAAATGGCTGTCGGTTTTTGAGGTGATGTGCTCCTGAAAGAATGAACCTCGAGATCAACCAGTCAATGGCTGTTGGTTCTGGGGACCATTCGACGTAGGGGAAAGTGGGGTAATTACGAACACCTGAGAAAAAATTCAAATAAAACGATAACCGAGTATGAAACAAGTTTATTTATTGTTTATAATTATAGTTAAACTATTTATTTATAACCCTACAGTAATCGGTATTGATAAAATTTAAAAATAAAATATACTTTTAATAAAAAATGAAACCTATAGTGTTCGTAATTACCCGACTACTGAGGAGGTAATTACGAACACAGCAACATATTTTATTTCAGAGGTTAAAAACGTGCAACAAAAAATTCGTTACTGCCAAAGTCTCGTATGAATCGTATTTATAACTACATATATAAATCTCAAATGTATCACTCTCACTACAGAGGCTATATGACAAAGTAACATCACGGCAAATTAGATGAAAAGTAACAAAAAGTTTAAATTGTATTTACCTTAAACCGTGGGTCCTGCTTCTCTCTACGACTTCTTGTCTGACGCACGTCGAAATGTTTCGAATTATCGAATAAAATGGTGGTCCAACTTCTTCGACACCGTGTACAGGAAGGTGTTCCCGAGGCCTACGTTGAAGTTCGAGCATGTGTGCGTGGACATTGCCCCCGTGCTCGTCCGGTACCGAGCGTGCACGACACCGCACGGCTATCTGGGAGCACGCGAGCGCGCAATCGGCCACCATAAAGAGAGATAGCAGGCCCGGCGGAATATCTGCGAAACGCTCTCTCCAGGCTGTTGCTTTTATTCCCCGCTCGGCCAGCGGCGTCGTCGTCGACGCCTCTCTTGCTCTTGCTTTCGCGGTCGTTCGCTCTTGCCAGCTTATACTCGCTCGCTCCCGGTTATCTCGAACCGGCGCGGCGGCGCTGCCTGATATCTGCCCGGGTTCAAATGTACCGCGTCATTACGGGGGTTGACCCGCGAGCGAGTGCAAAAGCGAGCGGTGTGCAACCGGCAGCGCCGCGATGCCGGCGTCCGATGCTTGTTTACGTTTCAACCCGCGCCGCAGATTGCCGCGTCGTTACGGCTCGCTTGACGCACGGCCCATTTCCGATGCGCATCGCCCGCGATCACTCTGCACCGCGATCTCGTTGATCTGCCAGCCAACGGGATTTATTTCGGCGTTCTTCGTGCGAGCCCCCGTCCTAAGAAGCGACTCAATGTCGCGCGAATAAAATTGGACAAGGAACGTACAGCTAACGGGAGCTACAGCGAGATCTCTACATATGGCGCCGAGATCTGCACGATAGATGTCGCGGAATTATCCCTTCTTGTATACCTCGTGAGAGAGCCAGGAAGCTCGAGAGGCCTCGGACGCCTAGGTCGCGTGGATCAATGGATAGTATCTCCTGGCCGGTATATGTCAGTGGCTAGACCCGTATTTTGGATATGGAAATAAATTTGAGAAATAAATTTTCATTATAATCTCAATATTCGGAAATTATAAATGTTAGAATCAGTCATTTTGACGAGCCCCATATACCGTGTGTTAATTAAATTTTCGGAGTAAATGAATATCAATCTTCTGGTTCTGATTAAAATCATTAAAGGGAGAATGAAATTTCTGTTTTGCTCCCGTTTTGTACAATTTTCAAAATTTTTATCTTGCATAAACTCTACCGAAGATGTTTGATAACATGGTTATAATTGCGATGACCGAAACAAGAAGTCTGAAACTGGAAAATTTGACTGGTGGCAGTGAGTTTAGCGTTAACAATGACTTACCTCAGGAATGATCGAGGCGTGGTGTTTCGGTAGACGTTGGACACCGGGTATAACGTGGTAGCTAGCTCGCTCGCTCTTGTCCACACATACCTGAAATAATATTACATGCGGAGGTTATCCGCCGGCTACGGTGGTAGTGGTGGCGGCGGTCGCGATGATGGGGATGCTAGCGATGGTGGTGGTGGCGTTGATGGCGTTGCTGGTGGTAGTGGCGGCGGCATCCTGGCCGTGGCGGTGCCACTGCCAGCGGCGGCTGCGATAGTAACGCGGGCGGAGGGTAGCCGCCACCCCGCGGTGTTCCTCGTCCGCCAAGCTAATCGTTCACGCGATATTCCTGTTACGACGCCAGATTTAAATAATATTCACTTTAACAGATTTTTAAGCGAGTTACGGCTCTCCCCACGCCGAGCGTCCCTTGCGTCACCGGGCTGTACAGTTTTAACAGGGTTGATGGACGTTTCTCGCATTTTCTCCACCCCTGTTCCGCGCCTCTTCGAGCCACTTCCGTTTTCGGTGTTGCGAGGCCACCGTCACCGTAAAATCGTCTGTTTCTTATTCTGTTGAAATTACAAACGGTGTCGAACCTTCCATCAAACATAATTCTTTCTCTAGATATCTGATTTTCTTTGATAATACGTTCTACATGTAAATATTAATTTAGTCCCACACGATTTATGTACAATGCAATTCACTGTGCAACTTATTCGGTAAAGACTTGGATCAAACATAACTCTTTCTCTAGAACTCTTTCTCTAGTGCATTGTTCATTTTAACTGTCACCTTGAGGTGACCTTGAACACAAGACAATAAATCGTTGAAAACATGTTTACATCCAAACTATCAAAAAATCATAAATTCTCTAAATCTTGGCACTTCGAACCAGTAGCTTTGTAAACTTACTGCAGATAAACTTCATATTAAAAGCACACAATTTTACCAACAATATAGTGTCCTTCGGACAACCACCTCACCCTGACAATACCAATTCTTCTTTCAACTCCTTCCGCAATAAAACCTACCAATCTCGAAGCACGCTAGATCCCACACAAGCAGGTGCTAAAGCGTCAAGCAAACGACGCAACAACTTGCAAATTTGTTCGTCAGGTACCACTTTAATTCACTCGTTGGCTGTCACCGGAATCCGGTGTACATCTCCTCGGCGTCGTGATCCCCGGACCGGTGGTATCGTCCCAGCATCTTTTCATCAACAACGGTGACACCGTCGTTTCTCGCAGGTTGTCGCTCTCGGGGGCCGGGGTAACTTTTATCGCGGCGTCGTTGGGCGTTTATAAGCGAGAATAAGGATCGAACGACGTCCTCGCGCGTTATGAAATTGAAATCCCGCCGTGGCCGTGCCTTTTACCCGTCCCCGGTACCCACCGGTTGACCCGCCGGGCCGTCACGGTTATGGGTACTTCCGGGAGCGGAATGACCGGGGATCGGACCCGTCGTCTACGAGACGTTTCGCGTTTCTTACGGGCGAGCATTCGGCCCGAGTCAGTCGGGACCGACCATCAGAGCTCTCTGTACAGGCTTTTTGTTTCCCTCGGCCACGTGAAACGAGGCGACACTCGACATAGTTCGTTACCAACGAGCCGACCCCTCCCATCCCCCTCCCGACGACCCCATGACCCCGCTTCCCACGGGCGAACTTTAGTTGTCGCCCGGACGGCGCAGCGGTTAAAAACACCCATGAATTCTTTATTTCTGTATTAAGCTCTCCTCCTGCTCCTCCTCCTCCTCCCCTCTCCTGGACGAAGCCGAACCCCGATCGCTGGTATTCATTATTCACAAGGGAATTCATTTATCCACCGCATGGAAATTGACGGTCATTCATGGCCCGATGGAGATTGTGATTATGCGCACAGCGTCAACGGAGTTACGTGTTACGGGGGAAACAGTGTTGTCCTGCAACTGGGTTTAAGAGGTACTTTGTGGAGTTGTGGGAATGCTTCGGTTCTTATTGTTAGAGTTGTCGGGAGATTGTGATACGAGGGTCCTTTTTGTGACCGATGTCTTGCTGGAGGTGGATCGTATTTGTTTACGGTACTCGAAGATCGTAGAATTTTAGGAGGTGTAGACATTGCGTTCTAGCGCGTGATTGGAGTCTAGATTGAACTGTACGTTTCAAGTAATATTAAGCGTTTGCACTCGAAGCTGTTTTAATTCCAAAACGAAACATTTCTTCCAATCTAGAATATTTACCTTATATATATATATATATATTTTTTTTTTTTTTTTTTTTGATGTTATACATACGAAAATGGTGCAATTTACTCGTAAAATACTGAAACGTTTAGTAGTTAATAAAATACCGTGCAACATTGTATCGACGAAAGACATTTTCTCAGTCTTCCTGTCACTATCGCTTAGTAGTCATAGGCTTTTACGACGGACATGACTCTTATTGATTTCGTCTAAGAGTCAGTCACCGGAACGGCGTAACTGGCTCGTAACGAGAATTCACTGTAATCACAATCTCCTCGAATGAGCAACGCTCCCGAGGCCCGTGCAAAACGAAAACGCGTAAATTCGACTTCAGGTTCACCCTCGACAGGCCACGACCGCCACTTCAGGCTCCGGCAGCGTGAAAATCCGTCCTCGGTTCGCGTTAATTCGCGAGACCACGGTGCACCGTGCTCCCGTAAACGACAACGAAATTATCCCGTCAACGGGGGTCCGTGAAACTCCGACGATTTAGCCGGAAAGATTGCTGTTCGAATATTAACGAGCGCAGAGAGAGAGAGAGAGAGAGAGAGAGAGAGAAAGACGGTAACAGGAGTTAGGAAATCTGACGTTAAGCATCGCGGCCGGATTGTCTGTTATCGGTTGCGTGCCCGGGAAACCGTCGGTCGGATTTCGCGGGCGGAAGGTGTACCGGGGGGATGGCTTGCGTTTTCGGCGGTGGTCGGGATGAGAGAAGAAGAGAGAGGAGAGGAGAGACCTGTCTGGCGGCGGTCGGCGGGCCGACTGGGACGAAAGAGGGTGCGGAAAGCCCTTATCTTACCTGAACTCTTGCGCCACGGTGCCGGGGCATTCATAAAGTCTCGGGTTAAGCCTCTGCCTCGACAGGATCCTCTCTCTCTCTACTCTCTGTTCGCGCATCCGGTGGTTCTCTCCTCCCCCTCACACTCACTCTCTCTCTCTGTCTCTCACTCTCTCTAGCAGCCACTCGAGCTCCTCGGCGCGCGCTGGCTTGTACCGGCTTGACCGAGAAGGTATAATCCGCTGCACACACTAGTTACAACCCATTAGTTGCCGTTCCCCTGCACCTTGCCGACCCTCCGCACCTCCCCCTCCGCTCTAACCAACCCTCTGGCTCGTCCACTTTCGCAAGCCCCCTCTCGTACCCCGTTGCGCTGCTCTCCTCTTCACCGCACCCTTTAGCCGGTACCCTTAATAATGCATCCGGAAGATGCTTAATCGAGTCTCGCAACTCATTTGTGATTCGGTGGATGTGCTCTCGTCACTCTTCCCTCTCCCTCCGGCCCTCCAGGATCCTCTCTACCAGATAGCTGTCCTCGTTCAACCCCCTCGCGAGAGGACTTCTCTCTCTCTCTCTCTCTCTCTATCTCCCTCTCGCGCCAGCCATGTCCCCCTCCCTCCGCCTCTAACTCTTCCATCGGCGTCTCGCCGGCCAGAGAGAACTTTTCGTTAGCCGGCTCGCATCAACGAAAGCCTTCCAGAGTCGGCGAAATCGAATGACCGCGACTCGCCGTGAAGTTTCGATTCGTTGATTTAATCAGCCCTCCATCTGGCCGCGTGACCCTGCCCCGGAATTTGATTTCCGACCGAGCAGCGCCGTCACGGGCAATCCTGTTACCGGTGACGCTTCTTCTTCTTTTTTTTCTTTTTTTTTTTATTTCTTTCTTTTTCTTTTTTTCGGGGCTTTTTCAACGGCCGAAGCCTTTCGCCGTAGCCGGCGACTGTTTTTCGGAAACTTGAACTTCTGCGAGGCACTTGCTGAATTTTGCGGCTGTTGCGGACGCCGTCAGCGATCTATCTATCTAGTGTGAACTTTTGATGGGACAGTCTGCGGAAATTTTTTTTTGGCGTCGTCACGCCAAAGGCCCGCGAATTTTTATGCAACATCAACGTTTTATGTGTCAACGCGATCCCCGTTCACCGTCTCGAAATTTACTTAACCCCTTGCCCTACAATAACGAGCCAGACTCGTGACGAAGATTCTGAATAGAGTCTAATAAATTAGAAAACAGTTTTCCCCGGCGACTGTGGCCCACTTCAGGGTCGTCTTCTGGCGATCCACGTCGCCGGGGGCAGGTCCCAGGGTGTTCGGTCGCTTCGAAGTTGCGAGATTAATTTTTGCCGATGGCTCAAGTTGCGAACAACGTTGCCCTACACAAGGTCCTTGACAAAAAGCTGGCCAACTCTCCGGACAAGTTCTCTCCGATAGATTAGGACGTTGCCTAGGAGGGGTGGTGGATACAAAGTAAAAAAAGGGTAAAACACAAGATAATTAGCACCGGTGAGTCGTAGATAACAAAGTCTACGTACAGACGAAGGCAATTATGCGATAGTCGAGTGGCCGCGCACGCGCACGGTCGTATAATAATGAGAAATGCTTGCGCGCACACATACGCGCGTGCACACAGAGAGGTTCGTCGTACACGTTTATTTGTGTCTATCGGAATGCAACGATGTCATCCGCGTTAATTGGAGATGCCGCATAGGTGCATTATATTCGCGTTGCAGTGCCACGATCAACCGCGAAACGCCGCGGTATGCCCACCAATAATTTGCAAAACGATGATTAGGGGGGGCGGCGAGGAGGGGGTGTGCCGAGCGAGTGGTTAGTCGGCGGCCGGAATAAATCGAGGATCCCTTCTTCGGGGTTCGACTCTGTCCCGGGGCTCGTTAAAAAAATCCCCGATGAATATGCAGAATGTGACGCGACGACGACGCCGAACGGCGCGCCGTGTCGGCGACCTTTAACGATCAGCCGCGGCGAATTAGAGCACGCTGTACACCCGCGAGAAAGTTATGTAATTTCGCGGCACACCCCTCCCCTCCCTTGTAATTAGTGGGCCAGACACACTCGGAGGAATCCGTCGCGTCGGCAGTGGTTTACTTTCGGCCGGCTGTATATCTTTGCGAGCATTACGCCGCCGAAGGAATGCGCCGACGTTCGCGATGAACACCGAATTATCCGTTAATTGCGCCGCCGCTCGCGATTCACGGCGATGAAATTCCACGCGGGACCGTGACATGATTTTTAGTAATTGTTCGCGGCGTCTTTCGCTCGCTGGCCGTTTCTTCGAACTCGCTTGCGATACATTGTTAGGAGACAAGATTATATTGCTGGAAGAAAATACTTTTTCTTGAGAAAATATCAACCCCCGGTTAATATTGTAGGCGGCTGATGAACAGAGTCAAGGTTCAATTTGCTTTAATTGCTTCATATACTACTCAATATGAAAATCATCGGTCTGGAACTAAAATTGCCAATAATAGTATTTGGTTGAGTTAAGAATTTTTTTAAATTAGTCACAATTCAAGAATTGATTACAGGAAGCCAGGACGGTCTGACTTGAAGTAGTCGATTTTTCTTGAGAAAATAAAAACTCTCTTTTAATCCAGTGATAGTGTAACACATAATAACATTATGTCTTAATAAAGATGAGAATTTTTAGCTGTCTTTGTTTGCTTTTAACTTTGAAATATATGAACCTTTTTGAATTAAAATTTCCAGGGATTGTATGCGATTAAATAACGTTTCACTGAATTAATATGGAGCATTTACGCTTGACTTATGGCAATAACAATCTACATGGAACTGTATATCACGCGACATATATTTTTTTAAATGTAATAGGACTTTTGGAATGTTGTAAGTCGATTAAATATCTTTTTACTTGTCTATAGGAATTTTCTAAATGTGTCAGAAGTTAGACTTGATTCGCTGAAGGGAAGATCTGTTTGAACTCATTGTTTGGTGAAATAAATTTTAACCCTCACAAATTGTGTAGCAAGATGAAGTGTATAATTGCTATTTGACACTAATTCGTGTGTCCTCCATTTAGGCTAGCATAAGAAATTGTGCTTTCGAATCGATTTTAGGGAACCTAAAATTTGTCTGTTTTACGGAAGATATGTTTCTCACGGGGGGCAAATGGAAGCCTCATTTTTAATATCGCAGTTAGCCTAAGTTCACACGACGTTTCCGCTTCAAAGCGGAAATTTTTTAATACAGGTTTGAAACCGAGGAAAGTTCGTACTGCTCCGCGTCTTCACGGAAACACGCTTTTATTCTGTCCACATTTTCCGGGCAACCGGGCGGACTTTTATTTTTCCCCGCGAATATTTCGGAGCTATTAAAATGTAGCCTTTGAAGATAGTTACTGCTCGAGAGCGATGGTTTACATTCATCTGTCGTGAAAATGGAAAACAAAATTGGTCGCCACTGACCCGAATATGATGGAACTGTGTCCCCGTTTCGCTGCGATCTAACAAACGCTAGTTTTAAGTATATACGTTGGTAATCGTGACTGTGTTCCGTTACCAATGTGTCCTTTGTCATAAAAGATTCTTCGTGTAACTAAAATACACAATAATATATTTGTTCAGAGTCGTGTGTTAATTTCTGAGGCGAGAACAGAAATTCAATTTCATTAAACTGATAAATAGATTGCGAATTACCACTCTTTTCAACACTAAACCTACCACGGTCAAAATGACCGGTTTTCCACTTCACAATTATCGAAATTATAAAAACATTTACATAGGAAATTACTGAACTGACTTCTTTATTTAAAAACATAAGTGTTAGTAAAATCAGTCTTCCCCTTCTTTAAGACGTTTCACTTTCATATGTTTTATGCTTGATATATTTCTAATGTTATAAAAAAAAAATACATCGTTGAGTTTGAAAGAATCACCAGCCTCGGAATCATTCGCCTAGTTTTCGCGGTTAAAACGGAACAAATTCTGAAAATTGAGAAGTTTTGACTCGTTTTCACTCCGTCATAAAAAATCAACTCTGAAGCTGACGCGAATGAGAATTTGCAAAATCGGGCTGGTTATCGAAACGCAAAAAGAAGGTGACTCGGCGAAGTGTTCCGTTGGAAAGCGAGCATAGCAGTGCGAAAGAAACGCAATTCCATCGGTAACGGTGGAAGAATGGAGTATGGAGGGCCAATCGATTCGGCCTTATCACTTTTTCCCTTATCTTTAATCGTTCGAATGATGTAGCCCTCGTCCCAGTTCGCTGGAACGTATCGCTCGATATATATATATATATATATATATATATATATATATATATATATATATATATATACATATATATGTTTCGACGGTTTTTCTCGTATCGACGCGATCGTTTTCTGCCGTGAATGGACGGGTCCGGAGGACGATTCCGAAGATGTTTGAATGATGAATGCTGTATCACCGAGGGCTACAAAGCGGGCAGAAGCGAAACACACCCCTGGGACAGCGGATCGTTTCCCTAAAACAGGCCGATGGCTCGTCCCTGTCCGACATAGATCAACCCCCGCGTTGGAAATGTGCCGCGCCGCTCCGTAGCACACGGTTCTACTCCGGCGATGCATCATACGTTACAGATTGGTTTTTAGGTAAAACAGCGCCGTTGTAATAGTGTGGACATTCGACGTCAGCGAGGGGAAATGGTCGGAAAATAACGAAAGTAAAGCGGCGGCCATTCATCGTCACGTACGCGCGCACGTTCGCGCCGATTTTTCAACGCGAACGGCACCGGGCGATTCGTACTTTTATGATTTCGTTTAAATTACACGGCCACACACCTCTCTCTCTTTCTCTCTCTCTCTCTCTCTCTCTCTCTCTCTCTCTCTCTCTCTCTCTCTCTCTCTCTCTCTCTGGTACTACTTCGGGAAATCGAGGGAAACGACGTGTCGAGGTCCGACACGCGGCTCCGTGTTATTTCCATGAGCGTTCGCATGCATCAAAAATACGGACATGTCCGAACTTCGCGAACCAACTCCGCAGAAATTGGATTTTTCGCGTTCTTTGGAATTTTCGAGAATTTTTCCGTGATTTTTGGTCGTTCTGTACACTTCCCCATACGTGTAATAGTATTGCAATGATGCTTCATTGCACTGTTGCTTAAATACAAATGCAGACGAGAAGGGAACTTTCTTCAGCCATTTCTCAATTTTTTTTTGTGTGTATTGGACTACAATTTTTCGAATGTGGATTTGTCCGAAATTTTAATTTTCGGCGTTCTTTTTCCATGTTCTTACCGTTTTGTAATTCACCGTGGCAGTTTTTTTATTTAAAACTCCGCAGTCTAATAACAATTCTTTATTGTGTTCTTACGGGAATACAAATGCAAACGGCAGTGGAACTTTCTTGAACCATTTTTCAACTTTCTTTTCACTGGAATGTAATTTTTCCAATGTTTCGTACAGTCTTGTTTACAGTTTGCGGTCGTATACGCATGTGTGCACATTACTGCGCGAATGTAATGCTTTATTTTGAAGTTTATTCCTTCCAGTGTGCAGTTATTCATTATTCTTGCCGCTTATTCATAGCTGTTCATCTATTTTCATTTATTCTTCTTTATTGCTTTATGAGAGTATGGTAGTAAGAAATAAATCATTGCTGCGTTTGATGCAGAGTCTTGCGCTCTTTCGTTCCAGTACAGCGATGGTGTTATATTATACGGCAAATAAAATGTTACTGACAATATTCTTACAGTAATTATCGAATAATAATGCGATATTCTATGAAGTTAAATTTAACGAGGTGGAATTTGTTTTCAAACAAGACCCTTAATTATCTATTATTATTGGGAGGTAAATTTTAAATAGACACAGCGTTTACTCGATACATGTCCAAAACACGGGTCTAGCCAGGGACATATATCGGCCAGGAGATACTTGATTCTTTGATCCACGCCGAAAGTTTCTGTCACATTTAGACATTTGGGACATATATAGAGGAAAGACTGTATTAACCCCTTGTCCTACAATAACGAGCCAGACTCGTCATGAAGATTCTGAATAGAGTCTAATAAATGTGAACGTTATTAATTTCCTTTAAATCGAAATAAAAATCTATTTTTTTGTAGTTGACATATTTCCTTTGAGGAAAACGTAGACATACAATAAATATAAACTATCTTTTTTTTCTATGAAATTCTGAACGATGAAGAATTTCTAATCATTATAATCACAAAATAAATAGTAGTGCAAGGGGTTAAGAACCTTATTAATGACTTGTAAATATGCAAAGCAAAATGACACGTACAAATGAGTCTGATCGTGATTGCTATAAATTCATCCGAAGCGAAAATGGCGAAAATGGAATCATCGCGAAAATGGTCGAAGAAGCGCCATAACTTCGTAGACCTAGCTGTCAGAATTAATAGACACATGGGCCGTGCAATTCCGTCGAAATCCCGGAATTCCCCGGCAGCCAGTGTGTCCCTTAGCCCTTCGCCCTCGGCGTTTTTGCGCACGAGGTCAGAAGGAGGGAAGCGACCTCTGCGGGGACACGGGGAATACGGGGCAACGGTAGCCGGGCGATCGTGACTAGAGCGAGCCAGAAAACAGGAGGGCGCATAAACGACAAAGGAGACCCGGCATTATTATCTGCCGGAGCTGAATGCATGACAATGCCAAGCGAGACTCGCCCTCCTCGTCGGTTTCTCGCTCTTATTCGTGTCCGCTCCCGTCTTTGTCCCATGCGCCGCTCAAGCACCGTCGCGGGACCACCGCTTCACAATGCTACGCTAACAAGGTCAGCAATTAATGAATCGCCTGGAAACGCATCGCCAGAAAAATACGGGAAACCTATGGGGACCGATGTATTATTAATGAACTGGCCTACGAACGTTACCTCCTCCCTCGGTCTCGCGGAAAACTAACGTACACACATTTTAGTAACACTTTAAAAATAATATACAGTCTTTTCTCGATATATGTTGCAAATACCTGCAAGACACAAGTCGCACCACTATCCCCACTAAGGAACTCGAGACGCCTCGAGTTTAAACATAATACAGGTCGGGTACAACGTTCAAAGAATAATAGTGTATCTTTTGGACGGTACATGTCGCTGGCAAGACCCGCGTTGTTGACATATATCGAGAAAACACTGTACACCCAAAGAAATAAATTCGCTAAATAATTTCTCACGTATGCATCCTCAGTATTTTAATAACTTTAAATTAAAAATTTTAGAACCCGTCATTTCGACGGGTCCCGTAAACCTAGTGTCAACGTACGCGCGTGACCTCAGCCGACCTGATTTCGCGGGAAGAACGGCGGAAGAGGCATGTATGCTTTTAAAATTCTTCGAGTTGTCGAGATTCTTCCTCTCTCTCTTTCGCGCGCGGAAGTTAGGACTAATTTCAGCGCAGTGTGTACAGAGGTGTAGCCCGAAAATCGTGTACTTTTGTGAGGAATCCCGTTCAAAGAGTAGTTGCCGGAGTTAGATGGATCCGGGGGCGAACTTCCTGTCTTGTTTTGCCCTAACCGGTCCGAGAGAGGCTGTCTTAGCAAAAAGCGTCGCAGTCGTTGAATTCGGCAAAGGCGAATCAATTGCACGGGTCTACGCCGTGGACTTCAATTCCGGTCCGTAGGACGCTCTCGAGAGCGAGGCAACTTGCCCGTCGGAGGACAGTTACTAAACTGCCGGATCCCGATTGTAGACGGTTGTTACGCAATTCGGAATACTGCGAGAACTTTCGATCATGCTGGGAAATCCACCGGGCGACGGTTCTCTGTCCCTCCTCTTCCTCCTCTCTCTCTCTCTCTCTCTCTCTCTCTCTCTCTCTCTCGTCCTCGATCGTCGACGTGCAATTTCGAAAGGATGAACCGGCCCCCGGATCGACGAAACTGTTCGCATGATCGATCGGAGGAGGGCTGGTGGAGGAGGACTGGTTTCAAAGTTCCACTGAATATTTCTGCGAGAAACCGTGTACAGTCTCCGGCCTCGTGAAACTACAATACCGGCTATTCGAACCTTGAAACCGAAACGGAACGGCGAAATCAGTTTAGAATAATTTATGCAGATCCAGCCCGCAAAATATGGAAGCCGATTCGAGCTGATATACTCGCGAAACGCGATTCCGAGCCTGGCGATGCTCGCGCGAGGTGCATCGAAATTCGGAGCTGTGGTAACCTATTGCGTTGATAGGTCAATGCTTTCTGTTGTTGGTAGCATTGCAGGGTGCGTCAACAAATATCTGGCTTGTTTACTGTTGCAGAAGATTCTCAGGAAAGAATTTTCTCTCAATGGCACTTCAAACTCATTGGTAGTTTTTAAAACCAGGTCATACACGTTTCCTTGTAGAACATTGAATAATGGATTCAACGACCTCCATAATTATTTAATCTCGAAATACATGTGTCTGAAATCATTGACACTTTTGCCTCTCACACATACAGTCGAGTCGGAAAGTAAGTTAACATTTGATGATATGTAGGCAATGAATATGATGAATAAAATCAAGTTATTGTATTGTTTTTATTTAGGAGGTGTAAGGAAATAAACAAATATGTTAGTAAAACATATATTATCATTATTAAAGATTAAAGACATGTCATATTCATTTGCCTGCATACGGTCGTTAGAATCGTCTTTCCATGCTCTATGGAAATATTATATATTAACTGACCCTTAAATCTCGTTAAGAATAGCATTGAGAGAATATTCTTTCTGACGTGTTTACTATTTATTTATATGCCTGCTCTGTTGTCATTCGAGAGACAACAGAGTACACACGTAAAAGATACAACGTGAAAAATAATGAAATTTTAGTTTTAGAATGTTGGTTCCATTGTTTTTGCACAGAATGCCACCACTGTTTAAATGTAGGGCACGGATCCTCGTTGACTATGAATCTGGTGGCTATAAGGACAGTATCGATCAATATTGTCATCAATTAGCCCCAGTTTCGGTGTATTCTGCACGATCGAAACAGTGTCGGTGAAATACAGTGAGTAACGAAAGTATTCGAACGCCCTTTAAATCAGTATAACTTTTTTTTTTAAAGTGAATCAAACGACCTGACTTTTTTGAGGAGTTAGAAGAATTGGTTTTCCAAATGATGTGTAAAAAAGATTTTGAAAAAATTGCAATTGGTAAGAATTACATGAGAAAATAAAAATGGCACTTTTCACAACTTTTTTATTTGAACCTGTAGTGAAAATTTAAAATATGCGTTTTGTAGATATATGTTAGTTATATACATACTGAAAATTTCATTGAAATCGGTTAACGTTGTCATGAGATACAAACGTTTAAAGATGATTACATAAGGGCGAAATTCCCTGGCAAGATCAAAAATCTGCGACTTTCACCCTTAAACTCTCATTTTGAAACGTTTGTAGTTCATTGCAACGTTGACCGATTTCGATGAAATTTTCAGTACGTGTATAACTAACAGATATCTACAAAACGCATATTTCAAATTTTCATTACAGGCTCAAATAAAAAAGTTGTGAAAAGTGCCATTTTTATTTTCTCATGTAATTCTTACCAATTGTAATTTTTTCAAAATTTTTTTAACACATCATTTGGAAAACCAATTCTTCTAACTCCTCAAAAAAGGCAGGTCGTTTGATTCACTTAAAAAAAATGTTATACTGATTTAAAGGGCGTTCGAATACTTTCGTTACTCACTGTATGTGTCGAGTTCAATGTAATCTGATCTCATACTAGGTCACAAATGACCTGACACTGCCACCCATGAATTAATATCCTCATCAAACGCTGGACGTCCATCCAATTCCGCTAACAAACATCCTATGTATCAAGAATTTGAGCATACTAACGTCACTGATTCCTTCGGGTCAGATTGACCCAGTGAGTATTGCGATAAGCAAAATGCTATCCTAATCCTATCGATGCAAGCCTAACTGAAAAAACTATCACAAACAGAACAAGAAAAAACTGACGATATAACCTGTCTAAAATTTTCTTTCGAATAATATTGTAATTAGAGCACAGATCCTTACGCAAACTTTTCTTTTCAATTTTTTCAAAGCCTAGATTGAAAGACTCATTCCAGTAAAAATAAAGCAGAAAATTTAACTTACTTAATTTAACTGTAACTTTCCTCGCAGTGGGTCAGGAATGACCCGGTATCGCGGAAGGATTAATATCCCCATCAATTGCTGAGGCGGTCATCAAACTCGCCTAACAAATATCCCACACACCGATAGTTCTAGGACACGTTAACAGATCTTCGACGTGAAGCTGAACCGTTGAACGTTGTCAAAGGCAACGCGTTCAGCGCTGTCTGGCAACGCTGTCAAAATCGAAGAAGACGGACTGACCATTAAAAAAAGAAGAAAACAGGGCAGAGGAAAAGATATCTTAAAAATTGCTATCGATCAATGTTGTCATCGATTAATCTCGCCATCGGTCAAACTTCGATCCAATGAATCCTCCTCGGCTGGAACACTGTCTGCGAGACCTGTATTGACTGCAACGTAACGCGACCTCATACCGGGTCACGAATAATCCGTCACCCTCATCCAAGGATTAATATCTCCGACCAACCAGCGCTAGTCGGTTATCAAACTCAGGTAACAAACATCCTATACGTCAAGAGTTTGGTTACACGCGAGACTGAGCTGCTGGCGGCGACGTTGATACCCAACCACGTCTTTATACCTAGAAACACTCTTACGTTTCAGTCTCGGATTTATCCTGAAATGAATCATGAGTGACCTGCTACCGCCAACCAAGTATTCAAGTTCCCATCAGACGCTACGCGAGCGTTATTGAACTCTGCTGATCAACATTCTACGTATTGAGAACACATCCACGAAGTAGAATTAACTCCTTGCCCTACAATATCGAGTCAGACTCGTGATTCTGAACATTAATTAATTTCCTTTAAACCGAAATAAAATTCTATTTTGTTGTAGTTGATATGTATTCTTTGAAGAAACCATAGGCACACAATAAATATTATTTTCTATGAAACTCTAAACGACGAAGAATTTCTAATCATTCTAACCACAGAATAAATAACATTGCAAGGGGTTAAATATTCCTATCACTCGCTGAATGGCCATCGAACCTGCCGAACACCGTTCACATCAAATTGGAACCAATGCAATGAACATCATCAGACCCAAAACACACCCTTAAACCCATTCGAATCGTCCTAGCATCAGGACCATCAAAACGAGACCTAGAATCCAGAGGAGAAGAAGATGAAGAAGAAGAAGAAGAAGAAGAAGAAGAAGAAGAAGAAGAAGAAGAGGAGGAGGAGGAAGAAGACGAAGAAGGCAGCGGTTAGGATGTTGGTGCGACGGCCGCGTTCTGACGAGGGACAACTGGGCCAATCGATACCGCAGCCACCGGGCGGCGGGTCGGGTGAAGAGGGTTGCGGGGGTGGCTGGCAGAGCGGTGGAGCGTCGGTGTAGGCCGGCGAACGTTTGCGTCGCGGAGGATTCAGGGACGCGGTGCCTGAAGAGGGAGAGTGTACCGGGCTGTTGGGGGGTGGGTGGTTGGGTGGTTTAGGGGTGGTGGTAGGTGGCGGGGGTGGAAAACCGAGTAGCGAGGGTTTAGCGATCGACGCTCCCGCGGATGGCGCCAGCGTCGTCCCTCTGCGTAACGTGGCCGCCGTCGAGCTTTCCGGCCGTGCGATATCGAGACTGTGTGTGCGCAGAATCGGCTTTACGGACCGCCGTGTTCCACACGACAATGTTGTCGGACCTGTCGTTTCGGCCCGTGTTGCGATTGTTGTTGATGCCGCCGTGTCGTTTAACAAATCTCCATCGGGTCGATCGATCCGTCGGTTGAGAGGCCGAGTAGTCCCGGGCCCAACCCGGGCCGCGTGCACCGGGTCCGAGTGTGCATCATCCTCCGTCCCTGTTTATCCCCGTCCACCCCCGCCGCTCCGACACTCATAACCTTAAAACCGTGGACAAGGACCTTGCGCGTGGACCGCCGCGTACCCGTGCACCGAGTGACCATTTACACGCAGACACTTGCCGAGGGAGCGCATCGCCGGCCCCAGCGTGGCCTTTGTAAACACCGCTTCAAGTCACCGAACCGGCTCCCTCTCTCTCTCTTTCTCTCTCCCTCTCTCTCTCTGTCCTGCGTGTGCTAGTGCATCCTCGGCCACCCCCCGCGGGGGTGCAAATCGGCCGGAAGGTGTGTCGTCGGTGCTACCGAGGATCCCTGCTACTCGTTAGATATAGAAATCGATGCTCCAAAAGTCGATGCTTCTTTCCCTTTCATGAGGATCCCTCGATAAGCCCCCCCCCCCGTGATTTATTTTATTTTCTAGGGCTTTTGCCTTCTATTTTTTTTTATTTTTCCATCTTTTCGGAAGTGGAGATCCTTTGGATCCTTTCGGAGGTCCTTCGGTGGTCCTGCGAGGCTCGGATCGAGGATCAGGTGAGCATCTAGTGCGTCGCGATCTGCAACCGACGGAGATCGGAACAATACGGTGCAGGAAGTGGCGAATGGGCGGTCTCGCGACTGTTTGAGATGGAAGTGAGTAATAGCGGAGTAAAGTGACCGCTGTATTGGTCGTGATGATCATCGTACGGCCATAAACTGTCGCCCGAGTGATTCAATTGCTACCGCAAGCCGACCCAGCCAGCGACGATGCATCACTACTATACGCAAGAAGACATAGATCGCGTCGGTGAGTGGGATCCCTGAAGAATTAATGTTTATCTCCCCGCCGATATTGTACACCTTGTTCTCGACGTGATTCACTGCGCCGCGCCGGATATTTATCGCTGAACGCTCGATGTCTGCGCGAAAACCCGGCCCGGACGAACTGTACATATTTATGCTGCGATGAATGGAAATTGTTCTTAATGCGATTGGCCCGCGGTTTAATTTCTTTTTTTTTTTCTTTTTTGCGGCTACAGCCGCCGCCGCCGCGTCTACGGCGAACTGATATTTCATTCATGGTCTGCGGATTTTTATGACGGCTTTCGCTTTCGGAAATTATTTCGCCGAGACGAGCAACATGTTTATTCGATTGACTGGAACAGGCTGAGCAGCAACTATGGAGCAGAAGTCTTGTATTCATTTTGCAGTATTTTGAATTTGGGATTTAGCGAGGTTCAAGGTTTATGGAGTCCTGTTCAACAATTAGAATGTCACCATTCAATAATTATTTGCTCCATAGTGGTAGACTCTAATTAACAAAAATATATCAGAGATCTTGTACTGAATTTACAATATCTTGGAATATCATGAATTTATTATGTTTCAAGGTTTAATGGAAGGTTAGCAACTGTAGTGTAAATTTATCTCTCAACGACAATAATGTATAAATACATCAGAGTTCAGAATTATTTGCTGTATTATAGGAGCATTGATTTTCTGGGTTTTATTAATAATAATTTTAACCTTAATGGCTAGAAATAGGTCTACAATTACGTATTTTAAGTTTCACTTGTTTTTCAATTTTTTATTACCACCCTGCTACTAATAAAATTATATGAACTTTCATATTTGAAATTTTTCTTTAGTAACTCTCGGTCGACCAGCATGAATTTTATTTCATTATATTTCATCGTTCTTAGGGAGGATATTTCATTCTTGAAAAATACCCAATGCTTGTTAATATATTGAACTGATTGGTAAAAGATAGATATTTGTAGACAGACTGAAAATTTTCAAGGAAATTAAACCATTTAGGGTGCTGTTTGTAAAGGCGGAAGTTAAACAAACGTTGATTCTAATATTCAATTACTATCGAATTGTAAACAAAATTACATTTCATCGAACTTCGAGTTCCTAGGACTGTTTACATTCACATTTAATATAGGTAAAAGCGTAATAGCACTGATTGATTATTACCAATCATTTAATCTATATTAAAGATAAACAATCTTTGTGACTCCACGTAACTTAAGTTACATATTTTTGTTTACATATTTTGAATTTAGCATATCAATTTGTCATTCCACTATTTCTTTACAAGTGTAAGATTTTTTTAATCATTTTTAATTCCAGTCACATTACAAATCTGTTAATTATTAACCCTCGGACTCCTGCGAGTTCTAGACCCAGGCCGATATTTCACTACACTTTTCTTTCGACATAAGGCGACGGCTGGGGACCGGCTTTCGTCGTATTTCGGAAGAGGGGGATAGCGATTTTCTTATTTCGAAATTAAGGAAGCTGTGTCGGTGATACGTCTGGCAGAACGTCGGGCAACGTAGCGACGATGCAGGCGTTAATAATTATTCAACGAAAAACCGCCACTTCGAGAATTGCACGCGATTACAAAGTTTGTCGGCGTTCCTTAAATGATCCGGCCGGCGACATCGCGATTTACAATGCAAATGCTGTCAGCGCATAACTTCGTGGAATTATCGGTCAAATCGCGAATTTCATCCCGGGTTCCGGCTGTAAATTATTCGTTCGCGTATTTACACGGAATTAAAGGCGGCCCTTCGAGACTGCTCGAATTACGTTACCGCCACCGGCGTCTAATTTATCGAATTAACGAACGCCAAACGCATCGCTGCGAGCACGGGAATTCCGTTGTTAACGAACACGAGCTTCTTAGCGTCATTTGGAAACAAAAGTTTTTACGGTTCTTAATCAAAGAGGGGTTGTTTCGTCCCCTAAGATCGAAAATCAGCATAAATACTTCTTGGGAAAGTTTGGCTCATACCGTCTGACGAACCAGCAACCACAAGTATCCGCAAAATTGAAGTATTTTATGGTACGTAAATTGTTGTACTGATCTGCGGATCTTCATGCGTTTAAATGCAGTGTATATTAAGAAACATTAACAGTAGTTTTTCCTTTGTTCTTACTGGAAGAAATTTTTGGCATGGAGACATCAGTAGAAACAGACGATTTTAGTCAGACATCTAACAGACTGACGTACGAAGTCTTCCAAAGAACATTACTGACTTTAGACCTATCAAATATTGATGTTGTCTTGTTAGTAATGTCTTGTACAATTTGTAAAAATATTTAAAATTCCTTTTATGAAGACGAAAATTGTACGTAGGCATTTTTCTGAATATATTTACAGTGACAAATTGTTCAATTTACAAGCCAGAATGGAGTGAATATTAACTAAATATATTTTAAAGTTTATAAATTTGAATAAAGTACCTAAAAAACTAGGAACATAAAATCACAATTATTTTATGCCTGCAGATATTTGTACGTGATATTCAGTCTCTCGTGAGTAATATAAATTTAAAAATTACAGTTTTAAGAAAACCGTACAAAAATTAGAAACTTGTAATATTTATGTCGCAATTATTTTTTAACTTTTGTAGATCTTGTCTAACGATTCTATTTTTTCGAGTATAGAATACGGTAGAGCGTTAAAGGGCGAATAAACAGAATTTAAAAGGGCGTCTTACAATGGAACGGAGATAAGGGAGGACATATCCGGCTGGGATTTAGATCCTGCAGCCCCTCTAACATTTTCGTCACGCCTTATTTTTTTACGATCACGGCGTGAAAACACGCGCGCGATATTCTTAACATTAACGCGCCTATTTGGGAAATGTATGCAGGTTGGATCTCGGGCGTACTCGCTGCCCCTTGTACCCGGGATTATATTAGGTCCTTCAGGCTTTCCGCGTGAGAGTCTCCTGCGGAATTTAAATTGGCCCGGATAGGATACCGGGCGAAATGAAGGAATGGAATAAAATTCGCAACGCCTCTTCCCAGCCTGAACATCGATTCTGCAAGAAAAATTGCTTAAATTAGTTCCTCGGTACACACAAACTACAATTTTAATAATATCATTATCCACCTTCGGCAAAAATGCTGTCAACATTTTCATTTTCATTTTCTTCATCGTGGATGTTAAAATATTATTAATTTTCTTGCTCAGTCTTTATTGGTCGAAAGGGGTGGGAAACTGAAGACACATTCAATCTCGAAAATTTTTCAAACTTAATTTTGCTGTATTTTTAAAACCACTGAAAATATATTCCATGACTGAATCTCCCATAGATTTAAAACTCCCCCTTTACAAAGAATCCTTGAGACTCGATTTGCTATTTTTCCATTGTTTTATGGAACTAAAATGAGGAACGATTTCCGGTCGTAAAATCCTAATGTTATACATTAGATTTTTCGTTTTTACATTACTGCAAGAGTTCGTATCAGATTCTTTGTTGTATTTTAATACAAAATGGGGCACTAACGTTTCCACAGACTTAATACAAATTATTTTAAAGTCAGCGATACACCATTCGCTCAGAGTTCAACGAAATGACCACAAAAGAAATCGAACACCAATTTGTAGGGCTCGTTTTAAAGAAGAAGCCTCAATCCTCAAATCTGCCGTAGTTCCATTGAAGAAAAAAAAAGAAAAAATGTCCCCCAGTCGTAGGAAAGGGAGAGCATTTGAATGGGTTAACGGCCAAAAGTGTCGTAGAAGCGGACTCTCGCACACACGTCCTCGGCCATATTTTTCAAGCATCCGGCGCCGGTTTCACGCTCACACGATTACTCCATCAGCGTTCGGTGCGCCCTATCGGTTCCACGGGGTCGAGGTCCATAGAAAACGATCCCCCGATTGTCTTCGTCGGGAGCATTTACTGGATATCCAGGGTGGATTGTGTTCGCGCGCGGTACGCCACTTGACTCCTTTATTCAGGCTCGCGTGCCCGGTTCGCCCCAACTTTCGTCCTTGGTGCAAAAAAAAAAAAGAAAGAAGAGAAAAGGAAGAAAAAAAGACAAGAGAAAAAAATGTCGGCCGAATGGATCATGTCCAGAGGTCCTGGGCTCGAGGCGAGAAACAATAAGGAGGCGAGCTGGAGCAGGACAGGGGGCATTGTTCGGCGTCGCGTCGCACGTATTCTCGGCGTCCCCGTAACGCATTCTGCTTTAAGGCCGGCCGGGGCCGCTCGTAAGCAAATTAGAATGGCGCACGTGGCCCGCATAAGTCGGCTCACCTCTCTCCTCTCTCTCTCTCTCTCTCTCCTCCTCTCTCTTTCACTGTCTGCTCCGTGTGGGGCACGTCGGGCTGGATTTGTAAGGCCACCCCTTTTCCTGACCGCCTCCTTCCACCCTCGCCCTCCGCGCTCACGCCAATGGGCTTTTCTCCTCTTCTTCGCCCAAAGGGCACGGACACATCGGCAATTACGCCACTTTATTGCTAGGGTTACGTGTCGTGCACGGAATTAATGCAATCCGCCGCCAGCTACGGGTTACACGGACGCTTCTTCGCCCGCGAGAATGTTTTCCTTCGTGACCCACCCTCCGGTGACACGCCACGTCTCCTTGGACCGGTTACGTCCCACGGGGCTGAATGATTGTCTTTCTAACGGGACTGATTGACTGCTAATTTTTTCGGTTTTGTTTCATCTTAGCTCTTTTGAAGTCACACTGAGCTCTCGATATGAGACAACATGTTTCCTGCCATCGTCGAGGCCTCTCGAGCTTCGTGGGTGTGGGGATAATTCCAAGATGTTTATCGTCCAGGCCTTGGCGACATATATAGCGAAATCGCTGTACTCGGCTGTTACAGATTGTGCTGTCTACTGTACTGTTATGTCAGTAATTTTGATTTCTCTGAGAACTTGTCTTCCTGTTGCTTCTTAAAGATTGAAAAAGAAAAGAATCGTTTCCGAATGTAATAATTTTGATTGGTAAACGTGAAGTATTTTTTTGAAGTTGTAGATTGGAATCACAATTTCCGCAAGAAAGAATTCGTTCTATATTCTCCAAAATGTTCATTTTCGTTACAAAAAAATTGTTGAATTTCTCATTAGCTTCCAATCGTCGAATGAAAAGTAGAATATGATTGTATTATCACGACGTTGAATAGAATCGCTGTTTTTGCATGAAAAATTATTTCTATGTTCCCTAAACATCGACCTAGCCCAACTAAAAAATTTCAGGTCGATATGTACATTAGTTTCGATATTTCGTTAATAAACGATTGACACGAGAGCGAACGAAGAAATACTTATTAACAGAGTCGGTTACCGTTCCACCCTCGGGGCAATGTATTTAAAACGCTCGATCCCGTTGCGACGTTTATTATTCCCCATAGTTAAGGAGGACTTTGAAGGATAATTGCGTCCGCGGACAATAATCCGCGACGGAACTGTGCCGTTGCCGCGCAACACAGGCAGAGCGAGAGCAGAGAGAAGCGTCCAATAAGGGAAATAAATTCCAATGTTTGTAATATCGAAACGCGAAACGAACAGAAGCGCCGAGAACGCTTTTCTTCGCCCGGCGGCGCGCGTTATGTTCGAACAGAACGAACAAATAAAATCGATGCCAGAAGAAAAGCCGCCGCCTCCCCCCGGGCCCCCTCCGGTAATCACGCTGTTAAATATTACGTCGCTCAAGCTCCGCATAATCGATTCCCTCGAATTCAATTAGCTGCGGCGTATTGAGGTCGATCAAAGTGTGCCGGGCCGCCGACGGGAGGACGTGGTCAATGATTGAATGAGTGACCGTCTAATAAGATGATTCTTCTGTGCGCTAATATCGCCGCCAAGCGCGGAGCAGTGGCTCGTTAAATATTTTGGAGTGTGACACAGTTCTTGGACTTGGAAGTCAGTCGAATAAATTCAAAGCGTCATGTATAAAATATGCCACTTAGCACGATGACTGCCAACTAGCAAAATCTCAAAATACTTCCAAATCTCACAGAGTCAAAATAATTAATGAATCCGAAACTGGAAAGTTCAAATTTCTCATTGCCACTTTAATTCCTTTACGTCCCGAAAATCCTAATAATTTTTTTTAATGTCGAACTAACTGTGACCCTTTCGAAATCTCACGGAACCGAAATAATTCATGAATCCGAAACTGGAAAGTAAAAATTTCTCATTGCTACTTTGATTCCTTTGGTTCCTGAAAATCCTAATAATGTTTTTAAATTATGTAACTAACTGTGAACCCTTCAACATCTCACGGAATCGAAATAATTAATGAATCCGAAACTGGAAAGTAAAAATTTCTCATTGCTACTTTAATTCCTTTGCATCCTGAAAATCCTAATATTTTTTTTTTTTTTTTTAATATAGAACTAACTTTGAACCCTTCCAAATCTCACAGCATCGAAATAATTAAAATCCTAGAAAATCCTAATCATTTTTTTTAATAATGAGCTAATGAACATTTCGGAATGGAAAATTATAGTAAAATTGCATAGGTGTGCCGTGAGGGTTGGAACCAGAAAAACTCGAAGCGAGGGAATGCGAGTTCGATTTTTCAAAGTCACCGGTGCAGCCGGAGGAAGGCAGACGGTCCCTCGTTAATATTTAAAAACTATTATCCTTGATTACGGGCGGGCAGTGATTCCGAGTACAATCTCGAGGGTAATCAGACGAGAGGCTGCCGCTTTGAATGCGCGTGCGTCTTGTAAAAACTTCCGGTAACCGTGGAGCGACACGAGAGCCCTGGATTCTCGCAGGATCCATGTAAATTTTAGAGCAGGGAGCACGGGGACGACTGGCCGGTCGTTGTCTCGCAGGATCGATAGAAACTTTGTAGGATTCATCGTGCTCCGCTTGCTCTACTATCTGGAACCGAGCGTTAGTTTGCTGCTGGTTTGTCACATACGTATCCACGCAGGTATATAAGTATTCCCTTTTCGGTCGACAGAGTTTAAGGAACGTCGACGACGTCTCGTGGCCTGTTCTCCCGACCGCTTCTGACACAACTATGGTCACTCTGTTCCGCGTTTCATACTAATTTCTTGGCCGAGTCGATGAATTCAGAAGTCACTGAACAGTGGAGAAAATTTCGATTCTGGTACACATTGTATAAAGCATTTGAGTGCGTTTACTTGTGTTTAACTTACAATTTTTATTACAATATGTACTCTAATCCAAACTGACACAATGGCAGACAAAACATTTTCCCACATTATTAAAAAATAGTATAGAACAGAATTCTGTGGTGTCATACAATAATTTGGATTCACAAATAAATATTGCCCCCTTCAGGCATCCGTATTAGACAATATTTCACGTAATTAAATAATCAATGTCTCCCCTGGAAACCTTTAAGTACAAATGTACCTACACTACACAAAAAGTTATGTCTAAATTCCAAGTGTCAGTAATTATTTACAGAGTAAGTGCTTAAAGAGGTTTGTAAAATTTCTGTTCATTTTTATTGAGCGCCGTGGAAAAGCTTCGCTTACGAACTTAGGGGTAGCAGTTACGCTATAATGAACGAGCGTATTGGGGGTTGAAGGCGCGGCATCGACGATCATAACCGCGTTCGGAACAGCGTTCGAGCGATAAGAAAAATGGCAGCCGGAATAAAATGTAAATATTCGCGTCGGAAGGGTTGCGGGGGCGGGACTTTTATCTAGAATGAAATTACGGGGCGGAAGTGCTAGCTGCGTGAATACATTGTAGACGCTCGGGCGGCGCACCCCTCGCTCAATTTGAGTTTTATTTATATCCTCTTGGGGATGAAATGGGCATTGCTATCGCCGCGGTCGTCAATTGTGCTCTGTCGTCCCTCGTTTCGACGACTCCTTCCCACCCCCAGGGGCCGCGCCTCGACGCTAACAAGTGTCTCCATAAGCGATCATCATTCTTCCTAATTGCGCTGCGCACGCGTGCAATCGCTGATCTTCGAACTTTCAAATTCTGACACTCCCCCTGCAGAATATTTATCTCTGCGACTGTTTACCCTATTCGCTACAGACCCGCGCCTTGACGGGCCTTGTGCTGCATTTATTTAATAAACTCACATGTTCAAACGCACAGTGTCGCTTTTAATTAGCGAAACGCGAAAACAATTTTTCTTTAGCGGAGGGGCGAACCGGTCAATTGTTAATGTATTTTTACTGGAATTCATTTAACATAAACGTGATGCCACTTGATGAATATATGAAATCATTCTTTTTGTTCTAGTTGTTACTAAACGTACATATAAATAAATTAGTCGGGAGAATAAATTTGTAATTTATTTTCGAAATTATGAAAAAAACATGATGCTTCGGAAACACTTGTACCCCGATATTATTAAGGGAGGTAATGTTTATTTAAAAGGGTCGAATATACAGTTATCAACAATTCCTGTCGACATCCACTGTTTTTAACGATGCAAAACAATGTCTAAGAAAAGCAATATTTATTTAAAACAGTGGAACAATGTGTTAGAATTCTTTTTACCATCCACTGTTTTTAATAATGTGATAAAATGTCCGAGGCAGACAATATTTATTTGAGAAGGTTAAATATTCTAGCAAAGGGAATTCTTTTCGCCATTGCTTTCATATCCAAGAAAATAAAATGTATTTTTACTGCCAGTATCCGATGTGCACAAGGAAATATAAATTATCTGAAAATTAAGGATCTAAGACTTAACATGACGTTTTCAAGAAGGACGTAAAAATAAAAGTTATATCTACCAGTTAAGCAAGACTGTGTCGAATGAAACAGGATAAATGTCAACGAGTATCTGTTAGACACTCGTAATGTCCCTTGCGTGTGAAATAACGCAACAGCGAATTATTTATGCCAATTGGAATTGGGGCCCCCGCCGAATCGAACGAGAAGCGTCGACTTCGGAGTCGCGTTTCTCGGTGGCCGATGGAATTCGCGCGCGGACGAATGAAAATCGTTTCGTCGGCGCGGCCGGTATTGAATAACGTTCCGAATCGCCGGGGGATCGATCTACGGGATTAACCGTTCGGATTCGGAAAAAAAATCCCCGGCTAACCCGAACCCCTTAAAAAAACAAAACTTTCGACTGATACGATTTATACAGCGGCGAAACGAAATATTTAACGATTATATCGCTCCGTTCCGCTCTGTTCCGCTCCGCTCCGCTTCGCGCCGAGGCCGGTATTGTTCGCGCGTCGATTGCGCGCCCGGTTTTTCCGCCGGAGCTGATACGCGGCTATATTATGCGCTTGATGGGAATCCGTTTCTCCTATAAAAGTCATCTCCACCCAGCCTTGGGGGAGCGGGAGGGGGAGGGGTAAATATAAACCACTTTTCCCATGGAAACAATATTTCCCGTCGAAAAAGACCAGGTTGTATTTTTATCTCGTAGGAGGAGAGGCTTGCACAGGGGTTCCGGCGCTCTCTCATTCATTCTGCGTTGTTTGCTCGTCAAACAACCGACCGCTCATCCTAAGGATCGATTATTAAAACACTGTCTTTGATGCGTGGGTCGGGGGCGGGGGGTGCGGAAAATAAACGCATCGGTTACCAGCGAAAAAATGGTAATTAACTAGGATACTAGTGTACCAGTGTACTAGTGGACCAGTGAAAAATATTGAATAAGCAACGCGGCAAGGTCACCACAAAAACTTTTTTAACACTTAGAGTAGAGCAGTCGAGTTTGGCCTAGGTTGGACATAATTTATAAATCATAGTTCATTGGCACCGCTAGTAATACTGTATTTTTCTTGTTAAGGTGGTTAAACCGTATTCAAGACATAATTTCGAACCAGACAATACTAAGGTAAAGGACCCAATAACTGTGGGGGGTACAAATTACTATACCTATATTAATTATACTTGAAAAAGACATATATAAAATAAATAAAATTGTAGAGTCCGTCTTTGCCTGGTTGTGGGAATTCGTGGCACAGATACGAGAGATCAGATCAGTGATTTCCATCAGGGTATTCCCGATGACAGATACATCCGAGGACACGTTTCGCTGAATTCATTTGTGCGGATGGTCGCCTCGAAACGGAAACGGAAAGTTTCTCCGCGTAATTGGTGGATTCATAGTTTCGCGAGACACTCGACTCGGCGGAATCAGGGTAATCTCGGCAGCGCGTTTCGCATTAAACCGCACGTTCCCGCATGTGGGACGAGTATTCAAGAGGCAGCCGATCTCTTGAGTGCTCCTTTGATAGGCAACTCTTTTTAATTGCCCGGAGAACGTCCCCCGAGGTCGAACGCGACGGGAACACGGGCTTTATGGTCGTGGTAGTGTCTGATCCAGAAACCCAGTTTATTGCTAATCGAAGGGAAAGGTCCCCGAAGTAGGCAACAGAACGCGCGAGCACTCCTTTGAAACCGAAATGGAGGTTTGCACGCTACGGCGGCTAGCAAATCGCTATCCGCCGAGAAAATCTCTCTCGAGGAAATAATGCCACGAACAACGCGCGTGAATTATCTCTGCGCTGTTGCCGGGCCGCGATTGTATTGCAAATTTCCTATTTACCACCGTACAAGAAACGACGAAAAGTAGGCTTTATTTTGTACAGCCTCGTTTAAAGTAGGTCGCCTAGTAATTATGCGTGTCCTCTTTTTCTTTTTGTGATTTGAATTTTCTTCGGTAGAAAATCAACATAAAACACCAATTTCTTAAAAAATTATTTGCTCTTGAACGGTTTCTACTCTTTCATTTCAGACTTTCATTAAATATGCTCTCGTATGTGGCTGAGAAATATTGCAATTGTTGTTGCATCCCATAAAATTGAATAAGTAATATAAATCGTTGGTGCAAAAATTAATATTGAGGGTGGCTCGACGTTAGGTTAACGAGAATGTGGAAAGGGACTAATCGATTTTTCGAAAATGCTAAACCAGAATGGCCCATTAAAGGGGTAATTAATCGCCAGCAAGAGTCGAACAACCGATAAGAATTATACCGAGGCCAGGGTAACCGCGAAACAAAAACTGTCCACTAATTTCCCGCAGGCCGACGAGCACGCGTTCGGCAATTACTGTTCGCGGGTCGTACGGCACAAAGCGAGGGACTAATTCTAAATTTAATGGGGACAAACGAGCCTCGATACACCGCGGCTCGAATAAAATATCATTAATGTAATGAGTCGGACGAGGAGTCGTTTAAACAACGCTGCCGCGCGATACAAATGATCCGATCGGTTAATGCAGCCGAAACTAGATGGGAGTGCAACTGCAGTAGTGTGAGAGGAGGGGAGGGTTGTAGAGGGGAAGGGGAAGAGGATTCGAGGTTGAATTAGTTGCCGAGGACAAACGATTATCCTGTTTAACAGGTCGCGAAACGCGGCCCGATATCATTTTAATATAATACGTTTCATCGGCCCTCGGAATAATTTCAATATTATCCCCGGGGCTGTTTTACACGTTCGAAAACGCTTGCGTTTGCGCCTATGTCCGTGTGCGTGTGTGCGGGAGAGAGGCGTGCGTGCGCGCCCGCGCGCTTGCGGGGATTACAACGGAATTGGCTACGGTGCGAAAGAATTAATACGCCGCGTGTTAAATTCGGTTTCACGGCGTGCATTACACCCGTCGAGCCAAATTCCAGCCAGGCCGCGGATAAATTGCAAGCGGAGGCTGGCTGCACCGGGAGATGCAACGCGCGGGATCGCGCATTTGCGTCACGTAACTTGTTTTACGCGGCCCGCTTTTGTTGCCGGCGAATCTTATTATGCGATCCGGCCCCCACGCAGTTTTTACTTTCACCCCGGCCGTGGTCAACTAACCGCCGATTGATCATCGGCCCGATGCACCGCTGCAAAGTTGTCTCGCGGCGCAGCGAAAGTGAAACTCTCCAGGTTTGCTCTCAGTTTCATGAAAATACACACGCATTTTCTTTAAACTGTGAAAGATTCAGAATTTTTGTCACACGTCTTTAGACGCAGTTTGATTGGCACACAATTATGGCTAATGAAAAAAACGAATTCAACTATGTATAACACGTTCACCTTCGGATGACCTTCAGAGAAGTTATTCTCTAAAGAGCATAATTTAAAATTATGTTCAAGCTTACCGTACTCGAAAAACATTCTATTGATGCAAACGCTGGAATATTTTAAGATTAATTCGTCCCAAGGTCGTTCCAAGGTCAACATATTTCACGCGGTTGAATTTGTTCTTTCATCAGTTATGAGATTATACTAAAGTACGTCATCCTGTTTAAAAAAATCGACAATGATCGAATTTCAGGAGATACGACCTTCAGAAAAGAATCTCTTCAATAACAACAACTTTGTTACGTACCAATACAACGAAGGAGGTATATAGGTGGAAATCTTAGGTAACTCCGGGTGTTCTTAGCTATTTTGTCGACATTATTTTATGAAAATGCCAAATATGTATAAATTCATATTTTCAGCTATTTACGTTATACGTGCCCGAAGAATTTATCGAACAGTTGAAATGCATTTTTGAGGTGACAATAAAGATTTTCTTCGATGGGAATTTTTTTGCAGACGAGGAACTATCAGGTTGATTGTTTCTCCGTTTTGAGTTTCGCGCAGATTTGCCGGTGGTTCGACGGAAGTTCGCGCAACTATTGCGATTAAATTCCAGGCTGGAGGATCCTCGGATCAGGTTAGAATCAATTATTTCGAGGTACAAACGTCTAGACCGGTATCGATCCGTCTCGAGTCCCGAACGATACGTCAGCAGATCCTGTACTAATAAACATTCATTAGTCGCCAAACCGATAGGATCCCGAGGATATTGGCAACGGGCACCGGATAGTGAGAGAGAGTGAGAGAGAAAGGGGGGTAGGGGGTGGAGCGAGAGAAGCGAGGAGACGTTTGTTGACACAGAAGGGAAAGTTCATTCTCTTTCGGAATGGCCGTGCCACGTGATATATGATGCGAGACGGAACGTTTCAATTAACTCTTCCTCGGATATATCTGTCCGTTTAATTGAATAAACCGGCCCGTTTAGAAGCGCGTAATCTGTTAATTCGTGTATCGCTTCCACGATTAATCACGCCGGCGAAATTACTCCGCCCGGAGGAACAAAGACACATGTTGCTGCCGCAAAAAAATTGAATTTATTGTCGCTCTGCCGACGGATAAACTGTTCCTTCGGCTAATCTCAATTACACTCGGAACAACGTAAATGCTAAAGCAAAAAGAACTGTCTCCACTTTAGGAAATCTTCGTGTATTTTCAGAATTTATTTCATAACAACTATTTAAATTAAAATATCTCCCAAACTAATCTACGTACATAAGTTAATACTTTTCTATAGACAATAGAAATTCGCATCAATTGGCGTATAAAAAAAAATACACTTCCACTTTAAACTGTCAAAGTTGACTAACAAACTACTAAAAACAGTATATAAATCTCTTCTTCGTAACATTTAATCTCTATTAAAATATACTATGGATATTCTGAGCTCACGATAAAAATAAATATAGGTAAAACACTATTTTCACAATTGTTAAAAAAAGAAATTAACTCTCTAGCTCCTGTCAATTGTTTTAAATAATGGCAAGTTTTAATACAATAAGGATCGTTCACTCTGGAATTTAATCGCAATAACAGAGCACACACTTTCGCCGAATCTAGAAAATCAGCGGGAAATTCAAAAAGAAGAAACATTAAAGCTCGCTCGTCTGCAAGAAGTTCGAATATTAAACTCTATAGGAAGTGTAATCGCGATTGGCTCGGGATCCAAATAGCCTGGAGACATCGCAGAAGTTTAGGGTGCGCGCGGGAGATCGATTATTTTTCTCCCCAGGAAACGTGGCAACAATTTAATCAGCGACGTCTTCCTGGACGCTATCGCAAAGAGGATCCGAAAGACGAGCTTGTTTCCGTGCCGTTTCGAGGACGATAACCGACGGAATTGGCGGAGGGTTCGAAATAACCGCGACTGATTATCATTCGCTTATCGTTTTCATAATTAACATATTACCGGGAACAAGTTTCGGGAGGGGGGAGGCCAAACGAGATAAATGGGACACGCGGCTCACAGGGACAAGCCAGGAGCGTACAGAAGTAATCTGGACGGGGGCCAGAAGCTAATTCCCGCAGTTTCGGTTGATGAAGAGTACGGGACCATTCCGCCGCGGAGCTAGTTAAAGTTCAACCACTTCTATTTCCGGTTTTGTTCCTAATAGCGGACACTAGACGCGAGACCGTACACGTGGCCGTGCGGTTACATGACTGTAACAAGGTACAGCCTGCGCCCCGGCACATATTTTGTTCCAAGCTGGATAAGAAGTTTGAGGAAAATGAGCACTTTCGGACCGGAAGTAAATCTGCCGAAAGAATATTCGGGCCAGACGCTTTCAAACTGCATCTCCAGGCGAATTCGGGAGACCAGTAGGCTTAAGCAGTGCGATTCCGTAGTACGCTGGAAATTGTGGTCGGTTGGAATTTTATTTCCGGGAAAGTATGCCATCTATTCCTTGGAGAATTTAAGGGTAGGTTACTCGATCATTCAAGCATTATGTTAAATTTTTCTCACGACGAAATGATCGTTTGTTGAATTTTTCTTTAGGAAATTATACAAGTAACCTGTATGAAATGTTAAGGGTTCTTTGGTGTACAAACAAATGTTAAGGTGTACAAACAAATACAACGTGCAAATACGAGAACACAAAATTCACCACAGTTTTTAATTTCCTCTGAATCGTAAAATGATTCTAAATAGAATCGTGCTCGACAGCAATTCCGTAAACTCTATCAACAAATCCGAAAATTTGCACGAAACTTGCAGTCTAATTACGAGGCGGTAAAACCTAAGAAACAGGAACAGGAGAAAGGCAGGGAACACTTGGGATAAGTAACGCGTAGCGCGGGATGAAAATGAATTTGTTCAGTGATATTAACAGGGGAACGGCGAAGTAGGTCAAGCGGAAACCTGATGAAATAATGGTCCGCGATTTGTAATCGAATCGCGGGCTCGACTCTCCGTGACGAATCTCGAGTAAATTACCAGTTTTGGTTCCCCGTTGAATATCTATGCGCGACGGGAAGAAACGCAGAGACGTCTCTGTCGCGTTGTCGCGGAGAGTTTCACGAAACTAACCGTCGCGACGCGGGTCTGAGAGTTGTGTACGTGTACGTGTATGTGTGTGTGTGTGTGTGTGTGTGTGTGTACGTGCGCGCATGGTGGCTGAATCGAGATGCGGATACACGGTTGATCTTATTGTGAATGTGCTTTGCGGAAGCCTCAACTCCTCTGTGAACGCGTAGAGATTAGTGGTTGTCAGTTTCTCTTGGTACGCGAGATCAGAAGCGGGAAGGAATCGACACAATGCCGGCTCTGTGGATTAGCAACAAGCGCAGCCCTGCGTCCCGAGGAACCAATGAAACAGGATATGGCGGTTAATGCTGTCAAATAAATTGCGCGAGCTTTCCGTGCTCGCTGTCAAACGTATATCTCAATCTACGGGCCCCCGCCATTCAATATTGTTCGCGTGCGATTCGCTCGTACGCCGCTAAAATAATTGGCAATTTCGGGACCCTCCATCTTGGCACAGACGTAACATACGTTATTAAATACGATGGAATTATTGCTGCGGATCTATGTGCAAAATTTAAAAAATTTCGTAAATAAATATTCTTCATCTCACAAATTGTTTGCAACTGATCGCTCTAAAGGGAATACACCAGATTCCAGATTTTTTATTTTACGATTACTAAAATTGCAAAGATACTTTCGTGGGAGATGATTATACAGGGTGGAGCATTTTAAACAGGTCACCTGAATAACTCGCTTGTTTTTGAAGATAGGAGAAAATGCATTAGACCAAACTTACTTGGTATCGGGGGGCTCATAATCTGGTATTACCAATTCTTCTGTAGGTGGAGGCGTCAAGGTGATATGAAGGTCAACTCTGTTTTTTTAAACGGAACAGTATATTTTTTTGCTTATATTCTGATAGAGTGTTTCAAGACGAATACAATGACCTATTATAAATGTCATTCAAGGTCACTCAAGGTCAAATGAAAGAGAAAACTGATTATCTCAAAGCAAACTTCGAATACATGTATACTTTGATACTGCTACTACAGGTGTTCAAAATTGCGACCTTGAACATGGATACATAGTCTAAATCGTTGCAATACTGATGACACTGCCTGGCAAATTTCATTTGTATCTATTACAGAGCAAGCTCTTCTTATACGTTCTTGCATGTCAAGTTTGGTAGTTGGTTTTTCGCGGTACACTTCTGCCTTTAATTTTCCCCACAAATAAAAATCGAGAGGTGCCATTGTGAACACCTGTAGTAGCAGTATCAAAGCATACATGTATTCGAAGTGTGCTTTGAGATAATCAGTTTTCTCTTTCATTTGACCTTGAGTGACCTTGAATGACCTTCATAATAGGTCATTGTATTCGTCTTGAAACACTCTATCAGAATATAAGCAAAAAAATATACTGTTCCGTTTAAAAAAACAGAGTTGACCTTCATATCACCTTGACGCCTCCACCTACAGAAGAATTGGTAATACCAGATTATGAGCCCCCCGATACCAAGTAAGTTTGGTCTAATGCATTTTCTCCTATCTTCAAAAACAAGCGAGTTATTCAGGTGACCTGTTTAAAATGCTCCACCCTGTATATTAGGGGAACCGATAAGTAATCATTTATTTTGAAATCTAAAACAAAGTCGGTAGTAAATTCAAGTTTTTATTTCTTAATTTATTATATAATCAATATATATAAAAAATTATATATAAAAAAGTATGCAATGACGAATATGATCCTCGGAAGGTACGGACGCCGCCATTTTATTACAGGGTTGTAAAAAAAAATTATAAAATATTTTGAACACAGGCTGCTCTACCGAGATCGGTACAGAACTAAAGGCAAAACAAATTCTTTGCAAATAATATTGATTACTTATAGGTACCCCTAATATTGAGGAGGACATGTGTTATAATACGAACCGCACAAAATTGTCATTCTCATAAAACGACACGTATTAGTCGTTTTTAAAGGTCGATAGGTTTGGTATTAAGACGAAATTGCAAAAGGGAAAGCGAGCTTACGAAAGGGGTCGGAAAACTCGAACAGGTATTGTTAAAGAAATTGAAAAATTTGAAACAGCGCCAACACTGTACATTCATCTTCAGATCCCCATCCCCTAACCCCCAGTGGTAAAAACCCTCGATCACCCGGCCACGTCTCAAACAAAAAGCCAGCGTCGAAATCACACTAGCACCGTCCAATAACCAGGACGATCGCCGAAGAAAGCCGGGGAACGACGATCGTTTCGCGGGCATCACCTGGGGGAAGGTCACCGTTTCATTCAGGCCGGTCTCTCTCTCTCTCTCTCTCTCTCTCTCGATATCGCTATCCATCAAACGATCTTGAAGAGCGGGTTGTCGAGCGTGGCTCACGTGGAATAAAAGCGTAATAGCGGTGGCCGGGTTCCTTCGGCGATATCACGCTGGGAAAACGGGCTCGTAACCTCGTCGTTCTTCTTCATTTCGGTGCTGGTCGATCGTAAACTCCGTAGCATATGCGTGTCCTCGATGGTTCGGAGGGATGCAGAGCAGAGCGGAGCGGAGCAGAGCAGAGCAGAGCAGGGGACAGGGCAACGCGTTCGCGGGGCAAACAGCGTGTCGCTTAAGACTCCGTAAACACTAGCTTGATTAACGATAATGGCGATCTAGGGCGATTCCCGATAGTCCGCCACTCGATTGTGGGATTTGAACTGGGAGTTACGGGGGTTGCAGGGGTGGTCTGATGGTCGGGCTGATGGCCCTGCGAACCATAGGAACGGCGCTGGCCCGATATGGGGGTTGGGAGGGTCGAAGAGAGCAGAGTTGGTGCAAGGTGGCGAGGGGGTGCAAATGCCAAGGGGGGAGGGGTGGCAAGCTGTCGGTGCAACGAAATGTTACCAGTAGAACAAGCAGCCGGTGGGACGACGGACGGCGAAGGTAATCCAAAGGGGTGCGTGCCCTAGCATTCTGATCAGCGCTTTACCTCTTATAGGTTTGCATGATGTGTTATGATCGTTAACACCCCCTACCCCCTACCCGCTCCAAGTACCACGGGATATTGGCCGACCACCGTATGCCGGCCGTGGTTAATCGACGATCGTTGGATCGGCCGATGAGTTCTTGTTTTCGTGGCCCGGTCCTTGTCTAGGTGTACCTCTGTACGTGCACGTGCTGGCTCGCGCGAGAGCTGTGTATGTGAATTAATAGTTTCATTCGCGTTGGTGCATGAGGCCGCATCTCTGGACGGCTGGGACGGAATCGCGTATAATAGCTGCTCATGAATATCTATCGCTCGGCATGGCTTCATTCCGATCGAGCGCTATCGTTCGTGGGATTCAAGCCGTTATTTTCTTAAACCGGAGAAACTGATTTCGTGTCCGGTGTTCAAGGTTACCGCGTAGGACTGTCGCGTGGATTTCAGGAATTGAGCAACTATAATAATTTTTCCTCCCTTAACAAACTCGTACTGTTCGATCCAATTTTGAGAAAGTTCTTTCAGCCAATGTAAAGAAAATGTATTTCTTTAATTTATTATGTGGCGGTACGTATTCAAGTCACGGTGGAGTAGAGAACGTTCCAGACGGTAGATAGATAGAGATAGAGAGAGAGAGAGAGAGAGAGAGAGAGAGAGAGAGAGAGAGAGACATAGGAAAGCCAGATGGAAAGTTGTATCAAAACTTTAACCAAAGTAATTAATAAAGAATTAAAAAGGTAAAAGGGAATTGTCACTTGGAGAATAAACTTTAAATGTCGTTTATCTATTTCAGGTAAAACGTTTGTGTATATAATGTAAATAATGTAAATAATATTTATTTGAACCAAATTAAATTCTCTATTTCAGAGCAAAGCACACGAGTTTGCTTCTTTTGCCAATTTCCAAGATAATAGTAGAATAATCTTATACCAATATTTTTCATTTAAAATCATTAAGAAAGAAATCAGAGAAATCAGAGAAATCATTCTATGGATGCATACGTGAGACACTATTTAGCAAATTTATTTCTTTGGGTATACAGTGTTTTCTCGGTATATACTATACTATTAGAAAGCAACGTTCTGAGATGGCTGGAAGATGCTTGTCTCGAAGCACCGGAAAATAGCTCGGGTCCCAGAAAAATACTCCGCGGTGAGCTGATTTCAGAAGACGCAACCAGAGAAAGAGCCACCGGAGCCACGATCGCGGAAGCGGAGCGCAATGATTCGCGGTAAACTGTCCGATTACATTCACTCGGTTCGGAACCGTCCGTAAAACGATGATAGCCGGTACGATCATGAAGCGGTATTAGAAGAACCGTCCCGGGGGAACAATTCGCGGGTCATAAACCGGGGAAGCCACGGAACAGACCGGGGTCTATTCGTCGCAATTGCCGTATCCGCGCGTAAACGTTGGAACCTAACCGACGCACACACGGAGAGACTCCGTTCGAACCGTTCGAACTGTACGGTATTACTGTGTCCGATATAAATCGCGTTTAACCGCGACCTTGACGGATGACTGCGGCAGCGGAGCAGCGCCGAAAGAGACTAACGTAGAACGGTGAAAGTTCTCTCGGTCGGCTCGGTGGTGGGGAGGAAAAGATTTTTCGAAAGTGGCGAGTGCAACGACAGGGCCCGGGTCAGCCTGGTGAAACAGCGCTGTACACGCACACGGGGGAAGTAATACGCGATATATCCTGTCTGTGGAGGCCGTGTGTGTGTGTGTGCGCGTGTCTGTCCCGAACCGAAGAGATCTCCCGGAGGAGAAAAAGGTAACCGTCGCGCTCCAGAGATTCTCTGGCGGACAGCCAAACACCCAACAACCAAGAAACCCTCAGACTCAACTGTATCCACTCCATCCACGGACCTAGCCATCTACTAGAGCACTTCTCTTTTTCCTTTACTTTTCCCCTCGCTTCCACCTGCCGACCTTCTACCTTCTCCTTCCATTCCCATCCTACAGCCGCCGCAGTTCTTTGCTCGCATCCCTCGCTACCGAAATTCCATTTTCTAGCCACCCCCGCCAGCCCCTATCCCGCTTCTTACTCGCCCTTTCGACTGTCACTCCAACTACTCGCTATCGCTCTTACGCTATCGTTCCAGTTATCACTCTCCCATCCGCTTTCTCTCTCTCTTTCTCTGTCTCTCTTCCTCTTTCTTTCGCGTTCTCCCTTCCCCGTTCGTTCTTTTCTCCTCGTTCCAACAGATACACCATTCCCATCCGACGCGTTTCACACCGCCGACTGCATTTCCTACGCTGACGGCCCTCGTTCGTTCTTGTTAAGAGAGTTCCGCGGCGCGATTAAACAAAGCATGCCGGGTATACTCGGCGCTGGGTGTGCCGATGAGTCGATGGGTTTTACCATTTTGGGGATTGAGGAGTTGGAATGTTGGAAAATCCTCAGTTCAATACAGTGAATTCTCGATAATGTCTAAATACATTTAAAATATTTTGAAGCTAATTTTGTTTTCGCTGTATACAGGGTGTTAAAGAAAATAGCTATTTCAGCTTCCTACGCGCGCATGCGCACAACAGTCGAACACCACGCGAAGCGCACGGTTTACAGAGATTTTTACATCTTTTTATTACGTTAAATCTTATCGATAATATCACGCGGAATATCCGCCACTGTCACCGAGAATTCCGGGCCAGGAATCTCAGAAGAATGCTGTTCTCCTCGAATGAACCGATCTTCGATGGTGCTCGACGAGAACCCGTAAAAATCGGGTGAAAGCGAGCATCGAGCAACACGGTTAATAATTTTATTTCTATAGTAGGCCACTCGAGGCCGGACTCGAAACTTACGAACGGCACTCGTGCGCCGCATAAAAGGTCGTGCATAGGTTCGAGTGCGCTCGAATCGATCAAACTGTCCGCCGCGGAATAAGAGGCGCATCGATCGACGGCTGTTTGATATTTTTTTCCTCTCTCTCTCTCTCTCTCTCTCTCTCTCTCTCTCTCTCTCTCTTGCCGAAAGCAAATGTATCGTCGCGGGGAGGGGGGAAGAATCATCAAGGGGGATCGATCATCTCGCTCGGTCATGTTTAAGCGGGGGAAAAAGAAGATTGCGAGCCGACGAAGACACCAGGCGACCGTAGCTGTTTGCCATTCTGTTCGAGAGGATGTCGTTTGAATAGGCGCGGTCCAGCTGATTCCAGGGGAACGAGCAATGGCGACGGGCAAAGTGGTCGGAACGATCGGCATCGATCGTTCCCCCGAGCGTGGTCTACCTGGGCATGAAAAAAGTGTCATTATTCGCTAATGGTGCGGAAACAACTGGGTCGATGCACCGGCCCGGTTAATGACACCGCTGTTACGTTCCGTCGATCCGTGGCCATTGCCGTCTCCTCTCCCCCGCTGCTCCGTTCCGATCCGGCCGATGCATCCTCGCTGATGCACCCTACCCGATTCAACCACTATACCGAATTGTCCGAAAGATTAGAGGCATCGCCGGTGATCTTCGGTCTCCATTAAAACTCGGGATGCGATTAACCGAGCGTCTATGCTGCCCGACTGGATCACTGTTCGACTTGTTGTTGCATGTCGAGCGGCCGATTTTTTAAATATTTCCCACGTAAAGCCTATATTAACACTAAACCTACCGAGCCTTAACAGTGACTAATACATGTTGTCTTATGAAAATGACGAGATTGAATTTATTTGGATTTTGTACGATTATTTTGAATTCTATTCTTTTATTATTGTTCCCCTTAGGGTTACAATCCTCGCTATAGGTTCACACTTAACCTATGCGTTCACCCATCTTTTGACGGGCCCCAAACCAACGTCGCTTAACCTCCACGATCACCATCCCACAACGCCACCGGACGAGCCACCACTCGCCGGATTATTTTGAATTATTATAGTAATATTATTATACAATATTATTATGTATTAATTATACATTATTATAATATTATAATACGTAATAAGTGGTATTTTTAAATACCACTATTTCTATCGAAATACGTGACCTTCAGTTTTTGTTGCACAATGTGCAATATTTAGACAAGTAATTTGCAAGAATATTAAATGCCAAGTAGAAAATATTATCTGAACTATCATTTTCCAATAATATTTTCAATAATAATCTCTTTTCCGATAGTGTCCAAGTCTGCCCACAAAAATATTCAAAAAACAAACGAAAAAATACAATATTCGAGCTCCTCTTGGTATCAACATTCAGTTCACCTCTCGTCTTCCTCATCGTCAGCTGTGCCCGTCCTCGCAAATCCCTTTCGAAGCTCTCATATCAAACACCCTCCCCCCCCCACCGGAACTAGCATAGGGAACGAGGAGCGGGAGTGTAAATGCCAATAGCTCCCGCTAAACGATCATATTCAAATTTATACGAAGGCGCGATCGGAATTCGATAGAGCTTTGAGGACGACCGACTTGTCTCTAATAACACGGACCCCCGAAAACTCCGAGGCGTTATGGGAGCGGTCGAACGCGTCTTAGAACGTCGCTCGACCCTCCGGAAGCCATTTTTCAGTGGGCAATAGCATTCCACGGTGAAACAGCGACTGCCCCATCCCGCGAAGCGTATGAATACGCTCGATGAGCGGACATTGGTAGAGCGAGGGGTGGTCGCCGGGAAAATATGAGATATCGAAAGGACCCCGTTGATCGACGGTGGCCACATTCTCCGTGTGATCGCCATGGCTACCGAAACAGGGCAGAGGACCCTTGGGCAAGCTTTTTGGCATGATTCGCGAGCTTTGGCACAGTGGTCCTAATCGATGAATTACGAGGAAAAAAAGTTCAAAATCAAAGGTAACGAAACACACGTATCAATGAATTTTTTATGTACTATACATCCCACAGAGACGCAAAGTGACCTCTGGCATTAGTCTCATTAACAATGAAACAAATGACGAACGCTAATACCTCGTCGCAACGCATAATAGTTTTAGGTTACTCTGTGTTCTGATTACCTGGCATTATCAATACTTTTATATTCATAATAATATGAATTCCACAGTTGAAGGTAAATATAAAACTACAAATTTATTTCCATTTAGTGACACATATTATTATTTCTACTTCGGCACATCTTGATATACATGGTCCTCGTTTCTTTTGCAAGCTTTTCCACCTTCTGTGGAGTGCAGAACCCAAGTTATGAAATGTTACTAATTGAAACTATTTTTAAGCAAGAGTAACACTCCTGTACTTGACATAAATTCAGAAATAATTTAATTAAAGAAATAATTTTTTCTTGTCGACAGAGTGCGTGCTATAACTCGGCGGGACATGGTTATTCATCTGAAGGAATTATCGACTATGACTCCACTCATAAATTATTTAGAGAATGAGCTAGAAAGTACAGGAGGTCAAAATTTTTCGAGTGAAACGGGTGCCCCCAAAAATATATTTTTTCCTCCTAATTCGTCGACTGGGACCACTGTGCGCCGCACAGTGTTCTATCAAATTGACAAAAATAAAAAACTCGGGGCATAAGTTTCGACGAAAATTATCCGAATTTCACACTTGGATAGTGTTGCTTGTTACTGATAAATGAATTATTGTAAATCTACAGTAAAACTCACGATAATTTCGGGGACCGCAAAATCCCGAATTATTCTTCTCCGATTTCGTTCGTTTTCGCAGCTGGAATCGATTGTTTACGCGGTAAACGGGCGTCCGCCGTTGCGACAATTTCTGCCCCTGTTACAAAGGGAAGAGCGCAGCTCTTCTCCCCCTCTCTGTCGCTCCCCCGATGCGTCTCCCTCTCTCTGTCTTTGTCTCTCCGACGGCCACGCCACGATCTGTCACGGTGTCTCTCGGGCGCGCAACAACGCGTGCCGCGATCAAAGCCTTTGATCTCGGTGCGCCGGTGCGCCAATCACGCCGCAATTCCGATCCCGGTTGCGGAGCCCGGCTCGAAGGATCGTAAGGCACCGCTTATGCGAACCCCTGGCTTCCGCGTTTCCGCGTGCGGCTTGTTTGACACGTCCGCAAGTCGCAGGCGTAATGGACACCGGCGTTGCCGCGACACTCTGATTGCGACGCCGACGCGTCTTGAGTCTTTTGACCGGTGTTTCCCTCTCTCTCCCCTCCCTTCCCCCCTGTCTCGTCGAGCTAGATGGAAACCGATGGAAAGGATAGCGAAGGACAGTGAACTGTTTTGCTGTCGGGTCTGATTGCTGGCAAAGGATACGCGCGCGCGGATTCGGAACGCTGAAAGGACTCCGCTGCGCTCTGTTCTCGGTTTCACAGGGCGACGGCTTCGTGCGCGAGACTCTGTTCCGCGATGAATGTTGGCGAGATTGCATGCTCTCTCTCGCCAGCTGCAGTGGCTCGCGTGATTGTTTACGCGTTGTTCCAACCCTTACGGTCTAACCTGTTCTCGTGATTTTATTGCTGAAGTTGTATTATATTCCTTAAAAATGTAGGATTTTCTGGAAATTCAACGTTATCTTTTGCACGGGCTGCTAAAAATAACCATTCAATATTTGTATGGTATACGGGACGCACTGTTTGCAGTAAAAAAGACTTAAGTAAACGTGGGTTGAGAGGTCAACCGTTTCTGAGATATAAATATTTTTGTTTGCTCACGTCATGATTCATTTACTACTGGCCTCTCGATATGTACTAACAAGATCTACAATTGTCGATACACAACTGACTGTTTGTAAATTTTCTAAATTTTCAATGTAAGTCCCATAAAAAAGTTGCAAAGTACAACTTTTAGTATTTTCGCTGCAATTCCGATCAATTGCAATTTTTGTAGAATTTTTTTTTTTTACTTTATCTTGCCTACCAATTGTGCTAACTTCTTAAGAAAATCCAAGTTGTATGGTCGAATATTAACAAAGTTATACGATTTTGAAAAGCGTCCGAATATCAGTGTTGCACTGTAGCTCACCGAGAATCGGAGGTAGTAGTTTCCGGTTGAAGCTCGCGTCCCATGGCGACTCGAGCTTCCGAAATCGCCGAAACCAACCCCCATAGCGCATCGTGTCTCCCCCCCCCTCTCTCTCTCTCTCTCTCTCTCTCTCGCTTGGTAAATCCAGGAGATTCCGAAAGAACAATATCGCGACGACGATTCGTCATGCCGTTGTGTACCGAGGCGTGCCCGCTGGATCCCCGGGTAGTTTCGTAAAAATCCTGAAACGCGAAGACAGTGACGAATTGCCGGGGCAGATAAAGGGACGGAAGGAAGGCAGTCCGTAGCAACTCCGCCGGGCCGATGAAGACGAAACTTCGCCTGGCAGCGTAAGAAGAAACGTTAACCTCCTTTCTCTCGCTCGCTAATGACTCGCCGTTCAGCTTCAGTAATTTTTTCCGCTCGGAACGCAACTTCGTGCTTCACCTACCACCACCACCACCCCCCTCCCCGCCCAATCCAAGGGCCAACCCCTTTCTTTCTTCCTTCTGTCTCTCTCTGTGTCTCTCTCGCTTTTTTTCGTCCACTCGCCTTAATTGATAACGCACATTTCCTCGAGCAACTTCGAACTTCGACACTCGGATCTCGTTTGCTTCTTGGATCCAGGTTTCGGTCTCTTCCGGGCGCTCTCGTGGATCGTTCTGTCGCGCGTGCGTCCTCGCCGATGCCCCATGGGGCACTGACCTGGCTCCGCCGAAATTCGGAGCGAGGAAGCATGATTGCTTCGGATATTATGAAGCAGCAAGATGGATCGGCGTTTTTCTGCTGGGATTTGTCGGGCCGCGTTGTTTCTGGGGGATGTTCTGGAACCTCAAGGTCAAACAGGGATATTTGTCCCTATTAGCGAACCCATCCCTACTAATGTGTTTTTGCATTTAAACGAGCAGCATTTCTCTTCAATTGAATTAAAACGATCAATGTATATGTTACAACGGATTATATCACCGAGGAATCACTCCTTTCAAGGAAGTGCAGGATTTTTGGAATACCCTGTATTGAGCACTCGGGTCTTGTCAACGGTGTATTTCGGGAAATAGTGAGAGCGAACGGCGAAAGAAGTAAGAGCAACTCTTCCGGCGTGAGCAAAAAGTGCCAGCGGGTAACTCGGGCCCGATCGATGGTAGAACGTCAGTAGCAGCTACATTACTTATGAGCTCATTAACTATACAGATAAAGGGAAGGTAGTCCGCGACGTTCCATCAGCTAGAATATGCATTACGTTTCGGGCCGACGCGGCGGACCGGGACCGTGCGCTCTCCGGATGCCAGAATTGGATTGCAACGACGGACTGACATCGGAGCACGGAAGGAAAACTTAAAAATTAACCGCCATCCCCGGCTGTCAGTACGCTAATACGCGCATCGATGCTGATTTTACAGACACGCGACTGCATTCCGTTCGCTCGCACTGCGTAACGTGCACCAAAATGTAATAACATGCAGTTTCATCAAATCTATTTCCAATTATAAGGCTGTACCACTGAAACGTAACCGGTGGACTTTATTTTTATGCGTTTACAGCTTCCACTAATTTTTAAAATATGAGAAAATGTTTATGTCAGAGGACATTGGTGAGTAGATTAGATTTTTGTGCGCCAAAATGCAGTAACATGAAGTTTCATCCGATCAATTTCCAGTTATAAGGTTATACTACTGAAACGTAACCGGTGGACTTAATTTTGATGCGTTTACAGCTTCCACTGATTTTTAAAATATGAGAAAATGTTTATGTCAGAGGACATTGGTGAGTAGACTAAATTATTGTATACCAAAATGCAGTAACAAACATTTTCATCCGATCAATTTCCAATTATAAGGTTATACTACTGAATCGTAACCGGTGGACTTAATTTTTATGCGTTTACAGCTTCCACTGATTTTTAAAATATGAGAAAATGTTTATGTCAGGGGACATTGGTGACTAGACTAGATTATGGTGCATTTAATGGCTTTCATAAATTTTTAAAATATGAAAGAACATTTACATTAGCAAATGTTGGTGACTAGACTGGATTCTTGCGCATCTATTATAATGGCTTTCATAAATCTTTGATGTTCTAGAAAACGTTAAGAAACATTGATGACTAGACTGAATTTTTGCGCGTCAAATGGCTTTCATAAATCTTTGACGCGCGGGAAAACGTTTACGTTAGGAAGCATGGTTAACCGGGCTGGATTTTTGTAATGAAAATAGAATACATAAAAAAAAAAACGAGATACGTAAAGTTATATGTTGATAAAATCTTTTCACCTCGAAGTCTAGTAAAAAGATTTTGTAATAAGTCTACTAAATCAATCTAAATCTACTAAAATTCCAAAAAAATTTACAAAATTGAAAAAGTATTGTGATTTTATACTTTGCATAGTTTCACTTTGATATTCTGTAAAACGTGTGTGTTCGGTTCTGTTCTATGTTTGATTTTTCTGTGAATATCATGTAAGTGTAACGTGATGTAATTGTTTCGTAAAGTAAATTAACAAATATGCTGCGGGGAAACTCGACTCTCGGGAGCAGCGGTTTTAAAATAGGTGCGGGATTAGAGGCGTAAATCGTGGGGGAATAGGAGCCACGTAATGATCATTCGCGGACACCGTGCGGCAAAAGTCAGCCAACATGTATCTAATAAATTCAATTATCTTGGCGGGCGGCGCGGGTCAAGTTCCTGCTACCGGAAGATCACGTAGTACACCTACCTTCTGCCGCTTGTCCCGCTAACAAGACGCTAGTTACGATGTCGTTACTTTTACGGAGGGATCCTCGTTGCTAATCTATAATGGCGCGAAACATCCCCGGGCGTTCGGTTACCAGCAAATAACTGATTCCCCTCGCCTCGTTACCGACCCGGTTACGCCTCAATAAAAAAAAAAAATATGTGCGCATTTTACAACCAATTGAACGTCCCTCGGAAATACTGAATTATAACAACCGGAGGACAAGCTGAACAAATTTTACAATTTTCTGTACAATTTCACACACATTTTCCAGACAATCTTAAAGCTCGAATATCAGTAGATCAGGTTGTTGGATTTGTTCAACTAAAACTTCCCAGGGCTCTAAAGCTTTTTTAATCAACTTATTAGTATTTATAAAGCAACCGAAAATTTTTGTTCGGTTCCACTAGCTTGTAATTGACGCAGAAAATTTTTATTTTGCACAAAGATGTAGTCTAATGTTCATTTTTCTTCATTGTAGAACGAAAGGTGATAGCTAGACTGCGGATTTTTTAAATAAAAATTTTTTCTGGTAATTGCGAGACACAGGAGCTACGTAGACCTGTACTTCTTTCTCGAACAATTTTAATGAGCTGAAAGTAATACAGTAAGAGTATCAGTTTCTTTTTATATCTCACAATTCTGTATTTCATCTATTATGTTCTTGTTACGAATCCATAAAATTCACAATCTAGTGGTAAGAAATAAAAATTTACGAGTTGTCCGAAGAGATATACCGATTTTTCGAATGATTTCAATATCGTACATAAAAATTAAAAGAGAAAATATTTTCAGGAACTTTGTCGAACCACAGAAAACATTCTCCAGCATTTATTTCCGTAATTTATAAATCTCCACGGGTCTGAACAGAATTTCTCTTAAAAATTCCAGAGAATCGGCAATGAGCACAATAATTAATTTCTCATCGCGACGAGCATACTTGTGAAAAACTAGCTCACATAATGTTCCCGGAGGAGCAAGTTTACAGTGCGAAGCGTTACGAAAGCATTTCTCTCTCTGTTACAGAGTACTTGATGTCAGGAAGTCCACGGAGCTACCCGGCCCGGTCTCCAGGGGTGGCAACCACGCCAACCGTGACCAGGTGAGTTATTACGAGCGTGTGCACGCGAAATTCTTCGCGCCGAAGCCTCCGGAGCCGAAGCCTCGAAGCCGAAGCGCAGCCACGACACATCCATATTCCAGCAGGCAATAACACAGATTTCCGCGTAAGCCAGATCACGTAAGCGGATTTTTCGCGCGGCGGCTGACAAATCCGCGAGACTTATCGGTTTACCTGGTTGCCGGATTTCCCGCGGTTGAATTAAGCTGCGAAAAATCGACCGGGCTGTTGACTCTGCCTCGGGGAAGCGAGCGCAAGCTCGGCTCGGCTCTGCTCGTCGCTGTGCCGTGCCGTGCCGTGCCGTGCCGTGCCGTGCGCAAACCGATTGACGGCCCATCGCTCCGGTGTTAACACGACCGGCTCGTGTTTCCCGTCTTCCCTTTCGGCGCCGGATTCCAAAGCGATTTCACCAACGACTGCCAACAACCTTTCGCACCGTTTCCGTTTTCCGCGAAACAGCTTTTCCCCGGGAGACTGCTTTTAAAAGACCGAAGATGTTTGCTTTCAGTGTTTCGTATTTCCATTCCATTTTTTTATTGTTAACCCTTGCGCTATTTTTAACAAGCGAAACATTTAATCGAGTTATATCGTTCACCCTATACACTCCGAATCAATAATGTTTCATTCATGAATCTACGGTTCTGCCCTTGCGCCCTATTTAGGTCGATTTGACCCAAAAGCGGACCTTTGTGTTTAATTGTAGTTTACCCTGCGATAATATGCAAATAGAGTATAAACTGATGGTAACAGTTCGAATACGTTATTCGCGAGATATAAAATTTGTAAGGAATGGCCGGGATTAAAGCAGACAGTATGCAATTTATTAATATGTCCTTCTCCGATGTCGGACCTGATGAGACTGCTCGTCCTTTTTTCATCCCGTTCGTTTTTCTTTTTTCGACACGTTCGCTTGTCGTTGGCGATGAATCGCTTATCAATAACATGAACATGTTTGTTATTTATATGAACAATATATTCGGTGGCGGATCCGTTACAGCTTAACTTACAAATTAGCCTTTTTGGGTGAGAAACGTTTTTTATGAAAAGACGCATATTTTCCCGGGCTCTTTCTAAAATTCATAAAAATCGAAATCAGTGTCATTACCCCATTAGAGGTCTCCCCAAACTTAACCGAACACGACGGCCCCATTAAACTTCGTCAAACACCCCCCTGCGCCGGGCTTTCGAAAATCAACGGTGCTATAGATCCACAATCTACTTCGTCCACGATCTACTTCGAAACTTGGGGGTTCTCACCCCCCCTCCCGAATCTACTTCGCAAGACAGGTTGGAAGCCTCGAACTTCGGGGACTGGTATTCGGAAGACGAAGAGGCACTATTCCGTAAGCATAAATACCAAAAATGTCGATTACTTATCCGGCTGGAGCGTTTCGCGACCGGATAACAATTTCAACGGTGCGAAATTTAGTTCTTTCCTTTGGCGCAGGCTTGGTTGGGCGGTGGGGGAGGAAATGGCGCGCGGAAACTTTGGAAAATTTAAATCAATCGGTTGAATAGGGCCGCGGACGTGGCTGGAAGCGCAATAACCGCAGAGAAAATACTGCGGCGATCGGAAGGGGACCGAGGAAAGAGAGAGAAAGAGAGAGAGACGCAGTCGAAGATGTTTCAATTCAAATGAGCCGAACTTTTAAAATATTTAGAACGTCGTCCCGGCGTTCTCCCGTATTTCGCCGAGTCTTGCAACTCCTCCTCCCCTCCACCCCTTCTTTCCATACCACCCTTAGCCGATTCGATCGCAGTCGGCGACGCGCGCGAAATATCGAATTAGCCTGCTCTTTATTCCGCGTCCTTACTTTCATTCTATCAGGCCGAGTAATAAGTTCGCTCCGATTTCGGGGACGCTTTTAGCCGGGAATCTGACGGGCAAACGAGATGAAAGTCCCTCCACTTCGGTCTCTGTTGTGTCTCGTTCGAGAGATCGATCCGGTAACCCTTTACACTCGAGGGTATTCTGGAATTTCGAAACATCGCTTCCGGAAAACTCTATAGAGCCTTCTTGTCGCTATTATCCAGACATTTTTCTCGAAATTACCAAATACAAAGCAAAAATGGCACTCATGTCCTATTACAATTTTACGTTATCAGATATTTTTATTAAGTCCAACAGAAGGATTGATGTTAATTCGGAAGAAGTGGGTTCAAAGATTTTTAAATAAAATTGGTACATAAGAATTCGAGTATGCGAGACGAATAATAAGGATCCGGTCTACTGTACGTATTTTTTTCATAGTTTTAAGTTACCTCTCAAGTATAATGAAAAAATGATTCTTTCATCTAAAAAGATGCGTGTCAAAAAAGTTAAACCTTTCAGTTCATTACTGAATTATTATTTTTTAAAGTATAACACACCCCTATTTGGTACATGTGACCATTTTTTAGAAAGATCCATAATTAGATCCATAATTTTACTATATTGTACAGGCCGAGGTACAATGGATAGAATAATCGTACCAAGGAGGATTCCAGAAGTAAAAATGGGGAATTTGTGTTCGGTTGGTTGGTTTGTGCTTCACGCGACGATTTTATCGTCGCCAGAGCATCAAGAGCGCCACGGAGCTGCTAATGACTCGCTAATTGCCAAAAGTGGCTCGCCGAAGATTTGTAATCATTAGAGAGACAGCGAACGACAGCCTCGCGTTGGATAATGGCACTTCTGCGGCCCGATACCGCGTCCTCCTGCTGTTATTATCGTCCATGAATGAATAAAATATCGGCCAGGATATTAGCTTGACATTTGGCACGAATTATCGCCGTTTTTATCTGGTATTTCAAACTACATCTCTTGTTTAACATTGTGTTCCGCTCCTTCGACTTCCCTCGAGGGCATATTTGAAAATTTTTTTTTACAAAACCAAAAACCTCATGTCCGTGGAACTTTACGAACTTATTAATATATATTTATACTATTTTTATAAATTTTTATAGATTGCCTTCATTTAAATTATAGTAATCGTGTACAATAGAACTTTGAATGGTTTACGAAAATTCTTTTCGGACCAGACTAAACAATCGAATATGTTTATAGTTAATATGGTCATAGATATCATCCGAATGATAGTAAATATGAGTAATAAATTTTTTGAGAAAATGGCGTCGGATTGATTAGTACCATTTCATGGAATATCGAGAAAACCGTCATTGAACCCGTATGAAACCACTATGAGATCGAAATTTCCAAAGTTTTGGAAATTGTACGATTTCGTTCGGGGAAGCGGCGCGACTACTATCGAATTCAATGAAGAAACATCTCCGGTCGGATGGTATTAAAATGAAGCATACCTTAGAACGCGGCTTGTAATTTAATTAAACATTCATTTGCGCGCAATTTAATCCAAGTTCGGCGAGACTTGTAAGAGCCAGCCCAACTCTCAATCTGCCTTGAAATACTATGAATTTTTTAAGGGAAGCGTATGAACTTCGTATCCGGATTATTTCCGTGGAAGTCTGCCGGGAATAATGGCCCGCCGCGAATGAATTGCGCCGCGTTTAAGTGATATTTAAGAGTGACTTAATGGAGTTATACTCGCGATTAAGTGAATGCGATGGCTAGGCCGAATGGCCGAGGTTAAACCAGGTTCTACTACTTGCGAAACCAGCTTTCACCGATGCTCTACGCGAAAAACTCGAATCGTATAATCGAATCGTCAACACTCGTGACGAAATATTCATGTTCCGGCTTTCCAACGAATAATCCGCTTAAGCGTTCGAGCACCGACGGAAATTCATAACGTTATCGTCCGAATTTACAACGATTAAGAAAAACATTGACTTTGCATATTTCATGCTCGTAATAAAAGCTGCTGCCGGATAAGGAGGTCAAAAGTGCCCCCAAACTAAATTCAATTTTTCAATAGGTCATTCAGCTCACCCGAAGAAACTACTTTGTGTCAATTTTCAACCCTATATCTCGACATGGGGGGTAGTAATGGGATAACAAAGAAATCAGGCTTTTCCTTCATTTCTCTTATCCTCTTCACTTGAAAATTCTAAAAAAATTTAGGCATATTTTAGCTACTCGAATGCACATCTGTGAATTTTTTTCAGAATCTTTAGCCTCGAAATCGAATTTTAAAAAATTAAAAAATGTTTTGAAGATTCGATTTCTTGCAGAAGTTATGAGTTACTAAGTTTTTTTTTTAGATCTTAACGTATATTTTTCAGATTTTTCAAAGTGGAGGCACATAGTTAAAAAAATCCCGCTGTTTGCCAGTGAAATAAAAATGGTACTCAGCGGCTCAAGAAGTCAGGATGTCCAGCGTTCTTCAAAAAATTGTTCGCGTTCACGGTTGACCATCCTTCTTTTTTTCTGCTCTTTTCCCTAAAATTACAAGGGATTATTTACGTCTGCGGCATTGTCGGGCCCCTAGTAAAATAGAAATGGTTTTCAGCGTCGTCCACGCGGCTCATAGTTTCGCGGCGGTACAATCGGCGAACTTTTTCGCCGAGCGGAAAAAAAGTATTTCGTTGACCGGCGAACAATGGACGCGGCGACCCTTACGGGCTGGCTGATTCCAGGATTTTTTCTCCCTTGAAAGCCGTGTTCCAGTCTCGGCCGAAGTTCGATGAAAGGAGAGGCCATCCGTGTCACCGGAAACGGTGGGTCAGCGAGACGGAAGGTACTCTGTTGCTGAGGCAACGGAGCCGAAGGAACACGCGTGTGGCCCTCGCCGACGACCAAAGCGGTCCCCGGCCATCCTTCCTTCCTTCCTCCTCGCTATTCTACCCTGTCCTGGAACCTGGCTTCTGTTTTCTTTCTCTGGACGCTGGATTGTTAACGACCCACTTCGTCAGGGACACCGGTTAATGATCGTTCATGCGCGGCCCTTCGCCCGGAGAACTCTTCCCCCTTGATTCTTTCCCTAAACGCTCCGTTCGACCTCGCTAAGAAATACTGATACTTGCTGTCCGGAAGTCAAATATCTTGAAGTACGGACGTATTCATACAGTCGCGACAATACTGTTGCGGAGGCTTCGGCTCCGCCTCGCCGGCGAACACATTTTAACAACACAACAAGCACTACCGAAATACTACTAATGATTATAAAACTCTTTATTAGTTGTCAACGGACAATGTCTGAGATTATGCTATATGCGCGTGCTCTCGCTTCAACGACTCGAGAGAATCTGTCGTCTTTCTTCTTCTCAATAACAACCCCGTTGGCCGGAAACCACAATATCGATTCAACGGCCAACTTCTCTCGATCTCCGCAATCGACAGCTTCCATCGTAACAATACTATAAGACATCACTTAAACCGAAATAATTATGTATTATAGGAAAGAACTTCCTCGTCTTTCATGCAGAGAACTCTTCCCCCTTGATTCTTTTCCTAAACCTCCTGCCTCAAGGTTCCCATTTTATAATGAAATTTTGAATCACCGACATCATAAATTTGGTACAATATAATCGTTACCGAAATTCCCATTTCACTGTTACTACGAGGAGCCTCTTTACCGACGAAATAAATTGTTCTCTTGTTCCCGAGCGTTATGAGGCGATCCGTAATCTCTTCGTTTCACAGGAGGCGCTCTTCACCGTTCATCCCTGAATTACCCGTCTCTCTCATAGCCAAAATACCGGCGAGCTTAAAAATCCGAATTTTCGTTTCGCATTTATCGGTCGACTCGAGCCGGATGATTATTTTATGGAGGGCATTAATTTCGAAAGTTTATAGGTCGTAAAGTCGGAGAAGAAAACTCGGGCCGGAATTAGCATAGGAAATTCTAGGACAGGGTTTAACGAGGCAGCGAACGAAATAGTAGTAAACTGCGTTTCGCGGGGAGGTTTTCGCTAGGCGGTTCTCGATGCGTAATTTCCGGGGACTTGTCTCTCGTCGCGATGGCGGGATCGATACGGTCTTTATTTTGTAGGACGAGCGGACAAAGAAGACGTCTACCGTTCGCATTTATCACTTATTAACTGAAGCAATTCAGCTAAAAGAACACCGTCCGCACTCGACCGAGAGTAAAGGCTTTTCTTCTCCTCTTTCACCGGCGCGATCCCCCCCTCCACCCCCCCTCTCTCTCTCTCTTTTGATCGCTTCACCTTATCCATCTTTACCTCCTCAATATCGTTTCTCTCGAGACTGCGCGCCTCGCCGGGAGTCTTCCGAAAACAAAACACAGCCATCGTTATTGCACCCGGGAAAGGGGTATCGCTCCGGGAGAAAAAGTTTCGTCCATGTATCGAGTGTGCTCCGATACCGTGTATCTCTGCTTTTATTGCTTTCCCTTCGACGATCGTGTGCGTAAGCTCTCCGCTGAACTGAACCGGGTCCCTCAGGAACCATCCGCCGACCGATTTTTTCAAGGTCGCCCCGTGAAACAGACGCGATACCCTTCGTAACAATCAGTCGACTCAAGCACGATTAAACGCCGCTTTCAGGAGCGTTGAATTTTTTCTGGCAAAATTCTGGGAGATTTGGAAGAATCGCTTCTTGTATTCCATTGTTTGATACTCGAGGTTAAATTTTTTATTAGCCTTACAATACTTAAACATTGCTGAGATTACTTAAGATATTAATATCTAGGAAATTTTAATCAAAATATTTTTAGGTCCAACCACAGTAATGCTAAGATTTTGTTAATAATGTTGAAATAGGAACGCGTTAAACAGAAGTGTTTTATATTTTTGAATGTTTTATTACTCGTACAACTGCTGCAATATTACTTACAACGCCTCGACCATTTTGAACATACCAAAAGATTAGTGGAACATTTCATATTTCATAGAAAAATATAAATAGATTGATATTGACGTATAAAAAATTTTGTTTGGATAAAAACAGGATTAAATTTGATGTCAAAGCTTCTAATAAGCCTTTTTGAGGAGTTCCAGAGGGAGACGGTGTTTTACCTAGAATTTTTCGCGAGAAACAACGCTGCGCCGCGGTTGCGGTTAGCGGTCGGAGAACAAAGAGCCACAACTTACCCCTTTCAAAGTATCGAAGAAGAACCGTCACCTCCGTGTTTTACACAGGATGTGAAATTATGAGACACGGTGATAAGAGCACAGAAGATTTATGGCCGCGCGCCACTGAAACCACTTTTCTTCTAGCTCTGCACTTTAATCAGTAAACTTAACTGTACACGCTCATCCATATTCCTGCCCTTCCGTTGTGTACTTTTGTAAAAATGATTGAAGTCAAATGTTTGAAGGATTCCTAGCGCAGGATACTGTAATTTTAGCACAGCTCCGTTCTACTCGTTCACTGTCTAATCACTTATAATATTTTTCTATGCGTTATTGGTGCACGCTATTTTCTGCTCGTTGATTATGGACACTTTTTCTTTTACCATCTAAAAAAAATTCGCCCCAGAAGGACCTGAACAATATACGAAATTCAAAACACAATGTTACGAACCAATTTATAAGTTCAACAAGACAAATAGCCATCCAATGTAATGGAAATTTTCGAGCAATTGCAGCTAAAACTAAATGATCACACTACATAAAAATAGAATTGTATTACGAACGATATACGTTGCTTCGCAGTTTTGAAATTTTTTCTCGCCAGACACCCGGTTTAAGAGCCAGCCGGCGGCGTCTAATAAGAAATTTCGCGATGCTGCAATTATTTCATCGAGCCCGGCTCGCGACATGGTCGTCGCCGCCTTGTAATCCCGCGTCAACTCGGTAAAAGTTTCGCCGGAGAGCACACTTCATTTAACTCCGCATTACGCCGCTTAATTCTTCGGGGCCGCCTCTGAAAACTGAGTTGTTTACTATGCATCCCTCCACGGCCGCGGGAGCGTGCCTTTGTCTACCGCCACGGCAGAACTATTTAAATTAATCAACATGGAAACCTTAATCTCCCCAGACGTCTTAATCTCGGCTTCAATTTGTGCGACTCGAGCCACCCCTCGTCCTTCCACACCCCCCGCGCGCCCCCACCGGAAGGCCTCGCGCTTTTCACGTAACCGTAAAACGCGCCCCCATAGAATCGCTTACCTTTCTTCCCAACTCCCTTTCCCTTTCTTACCCCCCGTTCCACCTGCCGGGGGTGGGAACGTTTCTCGGGCTCGACGAGACGCGTAATTGCGTTACAATATCCCCCCGTTATTATAATTATTATTCCCCGTAACACCGTAATGTGGAATTCTGGCGAATTCATCTCGCCGGTAATTGAGCCGAATACTATTATCGCACATTATGTGCGAGCGGGGTTTTTGCCCGGTCGATTCGTGTCGGAGCGACTGCAAAAAGGGTCGGTCCCCGAGCTCCGTGCGAATAGCGTTCGCGGATCTACGCGTGTGCTGACTTCCCAGGCAATTTTAGGATTCGTTTTTTAAAACGTTCTAAATACTTAAGAATATAACTAGATTCAATAACTGTATTATTGAAACCCTCCTATCACGTCACTAAACTAGTGTGCTGATTCCCCAGGTAATTATAATCTTTTTTCAAAATTGTCTGAATACATTTAAAATATTTTAAAGTTAATTTATTTCTGTTACATACAGTTAGATTTAGTAACTATTTTACTGAAACCCTCACATTCCGTCACTAAACAGGTGTTCTGTTTCTCCAAGTAATTATAGACTTTCTTAATTTTTTAGTGGGGATAATTCCACGACATTTATCATCCAGACCTTGACGACACATACAGAGAAACCCACTGTACTTAGGAGCTAATTTATTTCCTTCCTATATATCTAGGTATAGTAACGTATAGTAATTTCATAGGAATCCTCTCAGCAAGCCACTGAGATACCGCGCTGATGTTCCTTGTAGTTGTAGAATTTTTCAGAAAAGTGTTTCACATTGATTAAAAATATTTCGCAGCCAATTAATCCGAGTTGCACAGAGCTAGATGTAATAACGACGATTTTACCGAACCCCTGCCATTACGTTACTAAACTAATTGCGTAGGATATTACGGCGCCTGTGTGATTGCGAAGTGTGCTCATCTGTTTGAGTGAGTAATGAAGCCATACAATAACACTGATGATAATAGTAATAATATTCACGAGCGAGCGTATTGAATATATTTCCGAGTGATGCGTACGTTTATTGTTAAATCCGACTATCTAACTCAGTTTACGATTAGCGCAGGGGCGGAAGAAAAATGGGAACGCGATCCTAGCCGAGGCTCTAAATCTCACTCGCGGTCGGAATTAGTTTAAACTGTGTATTGTAATTCCATGCTGGGTTGCCCGCTTCGCCGGGGATATCGATAGGATATGCTATTAAAACTGTATTACACTGGCTGCCAAAGATTTACGCATGGAATTACCACCTGGTTGTCTATACCGTTATTTCATGGACACCCTGTACAATTTTAGAAACAATACAAACTACTTAAAGCCATTGTTTCCTCACTGCTCTCAACCCCTGTGGAATATGGCAATGGATACAGTGTCGCCAAGTCACTACCATGATCACACTCGAACGATCACTGTACATCACTGTACACCATCGTTTCGGAAAAGTAACGTTATCTTTCATAATTGAATTTCTTAAACGTACGAATTTGTATCAGTGTTTACAATTTATTGTAAGCGTATTCACAGTCATCAGTCAAGGTTCAAGAACGTTTCTTGAACGGTTTCAGAACCGTTTTCATGTCATCGTTATTTCAGTATTTATATCACGTACCCTACTTTTACGAATTTTTCATTCTGAATGTCACGTGAGGGTCATAGTATTACAGGTCGTTGGATTCGTCTCGACCTCGGATGTCATATAGCAATAATAAAAATATATCATTCCATTGAAAACAAACTTCGATGACCTTGAAACCTCAAGAAATACAACATACATCCTCGAATACACAATACATCCTCGGGACGCAGAGTTGCGGACAAACGCGCCGTACTTAAGAGGTTAAGCTCCGTTCGATCGAGTCGCCGTTCGTCATCCGCAGATTTCTTACGACAGCCGGGTCCGTTCGTCACGCCGGTAGCAATAAATTAAACAAGGGGGCCGCGGCAGCTAATGCTTGTCGTCGGCTCTCGGGCGTCGTGTTCCTTTGCTTTACGATTCGCGTTCAGCTATTCCTCGCGGGTTTTGATATCGATCACGCTAGCTCGCGCGCGCCCGCTGAGGCTGAAATTACGTTCCGTTGTCGCGGATTTACGCCCGAAATTTTACACGGGCCCGTGCCGGCCAAGAGGCGCGCACCCGCTTGAAAAATATCGCCGACGGTATCACGCGGTGTCACGCGAGCCGCCGCGGATTTTTATTAACGCCTCGGGCTCTCTCCTTCTCTCTCTCTCTCTTTCTCGCGTTTTTCCTACGTGGGCCACGCGGGTCTCTCTTTTTCCCTCGACCGTGTGTCCCTCGAATTAGGATGCAACCACCAAATCGACCCTCCCATATAACAGCCTTTATCTGACCATCGATTGCGAGTCGAGTGACCGCCAAAGATTGCCCGCGGATGATTCGTGAGGACAATTAAAGCCACCCCGTAGACGCTAACGACTTGCGAGCACGATACTGCCGGAGGGCATGGTGCAAATCGACTCTTTGATTCGTTCTAGGGGCGAGAAATACACGCTTCTTATTGGCGGGGACCGTTATTTCAGTCAAATGAATTTCAAGGTCAAAAGGTAAACTATTTTTTTCTCAGTACTCCGTATTCCATTCATCGCAAGGATAATGTATACGAAGGTAACGATGTAGGACCTTCGTTGCCTTCTCTCAATATGTATTTTAATAATATTGAGCACCTTGAAATAATAATAAATGTAACACCGTTGACTATATACAACTTTATTACACTTTTTACATGGATGGAGTTCGCGATGTCTGATTGTTGTGGAGAATTCGTCTCGTCCAGTCGCGTTTTCGATTTGTTCTGATCTGTCTTGTCGTGTCCTGTCCATCGTCAGTTTGGTTTTTTCGTGATTGGAGGAATTTGGATTTAGGTGGGAAAAGATGGCGTTTCGTAATTGGTCGTGGGTGCATTGGGAGGAGTTTTTGAGTTGTTGAGAGTGGGAGACAGTCAGGAAATTCCTTGGTTTTGTCTTCATTCGTCAATAGCGTGATTTATGGTAGAAGTTCCGTTCGTCGTTTCGTTCGGTCGCACGTGCTGTCCGTCTGTCGGGATTGGGGTTGTCGAATTGCAGTGGTCATAAATTAGTTTTCTCGGTTCTGGTCTTTTGCTGATTCGCACGTGTTTTTTAGGGTACATCCCTTACAGGTATGTCCCTTTATCGCAACGGTGGAACGGTACGGTACGGTCGACCTTCGGTGTTGCCGTCGCAACAGATAAAAAGTGTACAGGGAACCATCGGTCGAAAATCAATCGTTCTCTTAAAAGATTATGGTAGAGATTTATATTGGAAGAAACTGATTTTTTATTTATATAGAGTAAGATTGAGTTTTGACATTATTCATGACAAGTCCATGAATAAGTTCGATAGCGTTAAACATCCGCGGCGAACGTGCGCGGGCTAAGTTCTCGAGACGTTTAGGGTCGGTCGCGCGACGACAGGCGGCTCGGAAGTGGGTTAACAATCACGCGAAACTTCGCGGGACGAATTCGCGTGAAATATTTCCGTGGTAGTTGTTCGCCGACGTTCCCGGCGGTCCGGTCCTTTTTTTTCCTGGCGTCCACGACTCGAAACTATGCGGCTGTCGTCGATTCGTTACGCGAAAGCAACGTCCGTTCCGCTTTCGCGGTACGAAACGGGCCGCGTCGAATCGCGCGCCGCCGGCTAACTTTCGCCCCGCGGAAACTTTCTGTCATATTGGCAATTTAAATTCGTAATTAAACAACTTCCGTAACTAATCGTTAATTACGCGCCGCGGCACAATAAAACTTCTTGCCGCGACGAACATCGCGCCCGACGCGACGAGAAGCGACGCGACGCCGAGCCAAGCCGCATCGCACAAAAATTAACGCGCTCCCGTTGAAAAACCGGAAATGCGGAAAACACGCAGCTTCGGGGAACACCGAACAGAAATGTTCGCGGGCTTTTTGCGCTCCGTGCACACCGCGGCTTGCGGTTGCTTTAAATTAACCCTTTCGCCTACAACAGAACGAAACGGAATACCTCGAAAATTTGTTTAACGAACCTCTTAATGTTGCTCGAGCTTTTCTGAAAGGGACGAAGTGCTGAAACTATTCTCGTCCGTTGAAATTATTTTGTATTGTAATTAGACAAAGGAACACTTTATGCGAGTTAAAAAATTTGTATTTTTCACAGTACAGTGAATTCTCGGTATATGTCAACAGCACGAGTCTTGCCAGCGTCAAGTATCGTGCAGGAGACATACCCGTGTTATGGTTACACTCCCCTCGGCGTTCAAGGTCCCTCGAGATTCCTGGCCCCTCATAATTCCGCGACGTTTATCGTCCAGGCATTGGCGACATATACAGAGATATCACTGAAAGCTCTAGCATTTATTCGTGCAAATTCTATTCTACAATTACTCAGTTTCAACATTTCCCTGCAAAATTTTAGGAACGCAAGCCTCGTCGACCGAATTTAAAAAGTTCATTTAGTCCCTCGAATGGTCTAGTGATTAAATATTAATTAACAACCACCGACCCACAGTACTGCAACAAAATGTTTGACGCACCATGGTTTGGTTAGATTGTCAATTGCAGTATGAAAATGATCGTTCGCAACCGGCTCATTGTATACAATTTGTGCACTCTCATGAACCGGTAGGCACCGGTGTTTTTAATTAAAGTTCCGGCGATGAAATGTTGCACGCGTTTTTATTATGGCAACTTCCGCGTAACACGTAATTCAATATGGTGGCGGAATATGTAATCCACGAGCGTCCGAGAATTTTTCCACGAGTACGCGATACGGTCCGCGGATAGTTGCACCGATTTAAAATGTGTTAACCAACTGCCCACCTCAACCGTAGACAACTTAACCTGTTTTTATCAGCCGCGGAACTTTTACGCCCACGTTCTACCCTGAAACTTCTCCACGTTGTAGAACTCCGTGCGAGGACTCGAGTTAATGCTTCGGGGCTAACACTACGGTTCGCCCACAGCCTAATTTCTTCCGGAATTAACTTACCCGCGGGATAATAAATTCTTTGACACTCTCGTTTACTTTGCTCGGACTCGCGTCAAAGCGAGATGCTGCCATTGTGACAGACAGTTTCTGGAAACTGTAACTATTGCCTAACGCAGGATTAATTAAACTAGAATTAATTTAAATTTATTTCATTTCTCTACTACATTAATCGATGAGTTGATATTAGATTCTATATTGTTTCCATGCTACTTGTATCACTGCAGACCTTTACTGTTCATCTTGTCTGACCACAGATATTTCTATTCTACTTGTCCGATGATAATCCAACTAAATTCTCATTCCATTGGGCTTAGAATTTAACACTATGGCGTCCGGCTACACCACAGTGGTGTGCGTCGCAAACTATTGCTCGGCGGCCGGTAACACCACAGTGGTGACTTTCGCAAAGTATTGCCTGACGGCCGGCGACACCACAGTGGTGACCTTCGCCTACCGGCAGGTGGCACTGTAATGAAAATTACAGAAACCCTCACCCTCACCCTCATAAATTTAAAAATTCAATGTACTATAAAAATTTCGTTTTAAATAATTTTTACTAAATAACTCGGAGTTCAATTTACTATAAAAATTCCTTTTTAAATAATTTTTACTAAATAATTCATTAAAATTCAATTTACTATAAAAATTTCTTTTTAAACTCACCCTCATAAATTTAAAAATTCAATTTATTATAAAAATTTCTTTTTAAATAATTTTTACTAAATAATTCATTAAAATTCAATTTACTATAAAAATTTCTTTTTAAACTCACCCTCATAAATTTAAAAATTCAATTTATTATAAAAATTTCTTTTTAAATAATTTTTACTAAATAATTCATTAAAATTCAATTTACTATAAAAATTTCTTTTTAAACTCACCCTCATAAATTTAAAAATTCAATTTATTATAAAAATTTCTTTTTAAATAATTTTTACTAAATAATTCATTAAAATTCAATTTACTATAAAAATTTCTTTTTAAACTCACCCTCATAAATTTAAAAATTCAATTTATTATAAAAATTTCTTTTTAAATAATTTTTACTAAATAATTCATTAAAATTCAATTTACTATAAAAATTTCTTTTTAAACTCACCCTCATAAATTTAAAAATTCAATTTACTATAAAAATTTCTTTTTAAATTCATCCTCATAAATTTAAAAATTCAATTTACTATAAAAATTTCTAGGTACAGTATTTTTACCATAAAGCTGTACAGCTGTGGAATAAGTTACATACGTCAGCGAGTGTTTTTTTTTATGAGTATTTGTGCACATTTATCATGGCAGACGAACGAGAAGATACTGTTATTTACGAAGAATGCGCGGACGACTTGTCCGACGTTCCAATCGACATTGCGGAAAAAAAAAATTTACAAAAAAAAAATTAAAAATTAAATTAAAAAAAAAATTAAATTAAAAAAAAAATAAAAAAAAAAAAATTAAAAAAAAAATTAAATTAAAAAAAAAATTTTACATTTATTTACATATGTACATTTTCATAAAAATAGGTGAGACGGATTGAAAACTCGTGACCACTACCAATGAGATTAGAAAAACTTAAAAATCATCTCCCAATAACCTCAAAACCAGCCGGCGCCGAGCGAAGTAACAGAGGTAGTGGTGCCGGCGCGAAACGAACAAATCTTTACGAAACGTGCGGACGCCAAAGTGTTAATGACACATATCGTTAGCATCGTAGATCTTGCCCGGTCGATTTTAATGATCGCACGAAGTTCCTATTCGCCTTGTTTAATTTTAGACCGTTCCTATTCTTCTTGTCCGATCATAGCCTAACCTAACTACTATTATCACTATACTTTCCTTGTTCCACCGGTTTGTCTTTAGACAGCGTGCGTTAAATTTGTCTGACTACACGTTATCCTACCACTAGTCTGCTATATAATCTTTTTTCTCCGGCAGTCTGACCACATCGCGTCTCATTCCACTCATTCTCACACAAGCCGCTCTTATATCCCGTGTCTGGCCACAACCACACCATTCCACTTCCATCGCATGATCAGTATCGCATATTTTCGCAGAAATTCCGGCAAAATAGCACTCGGACGTTTTAATAGCGGGTAATAGAATTCTCGCGACAAAGTATCGCAGACACGCGACGACTATGGTCTCATTAATGCGTGCTCGTTGACCGTTCGGGTTGTTCACGTGCGGCCGGCCTTTATTTTTTCGCCGGGAATATTGAAACACAAGGACTTCCCGATTACGCTGGTAATTGCACCGTTGCATGTGAGGCTTATTGTGATCGAGAACCGCGGCGGTCAACGTAACGGTAGCGCGTTCATATTTACAGAAATCTTTCTCGGTGACACTTCTCCTCGGGAAACCAGAAAATGTTCACTTTTTCTTATGCAATCGTGTAGATTCTGACGAGAAATTGCCGAAAATCCAAGCTTCAATCCTAGGAGATCACTGGTTCAAAAGTTGTATAACTTTCACTGTATATCTCTTGAACTAGTGATCTCCTTCGTTTGATTCTTGGATTTTCGGCAATTTCTCGTCAGTGTCTACAGGATTACATAAAAAAACGTTAACAATTTCCGGTTTCCCGAGGTGAAGTTGAGTCATCTTTCTCTTATCAAGGATCAAATGCTTACCCGCCGGATTGATAAACGTACGTCTGCCCGTGTAGAATTTCGTCCACTGAGAATCCGCGATAGTTAATAGTCCGACGTGTCTAAATAGTATGCGCGTAGTACCGGAGGAAATTAACTGCCGATCCGAATTGTCCCGCGTTGCGAATTACACTGTAGACTCACTGGCAATTTCAAGTACCCCCCGCGCGAGACAATGAAGATTTCCATTAAACTGATTCTCTTCTAGTCAAACGATGTATGAACGCATCCCTTGAATTTAAATACACATGCTCGATGGCGGGATCCACGTCAGCATTATGCGAATCCGCCAAACGTAACTGTCAATGAATCCCGCCGAATACCTTGAACTGCAACGCGATCCGCGTTTCGGTAGGCTGGCCCGGCTTCGCGTTGTTCCCGTCCATAAAGCTCTCCGGTCGTAAACATTAATCAGCACAGCCGCACGCATGTCTCCCGTAATTATAATTGATGCTATGTTAATTACAATTTACGGAAAAACCTGTTCGCCCGCGGGGAAACACGCGCCGCGACGAGCGCGGCTTTGCTCGCTTCCACCCTCGTGTTAGTCTAATCGTCTAAAGTGTTTTATGAAGTGTTCTGTTCCCGAAAAGTTAATTATTGGGACGCCGGACGTTTCAGAAACACGCACAGGTTGTTCAAACTTCGTGACGTCAGATTCCATTATAGTACGCCTAACAACGCGTCCCGCGCTAATTGTGGAATGTTCGAAGAATGACTGGATGTATCGGCTAATTTATATAAAAAAATTCGATATGTTTATTCATGAGTGTAATGCAGAAATTTCCGGTTGGAGACACTTTTCACCTTATGGTGTTTCAAAACGGATAACTAGAACAATTTTAATTAATATTGATTACAAGGATATAATGAGAGGGAACATGTCTTTATGTCACTTCTCTGATTATAGACTGCTATAATATGCTTGCCAGATTATTAACTTCTTATTTTACTTCCTGACTATAGGCTTCCTATTATACTTGTCTGGTTAGGAACATTCCTGTTGTACAGCTTTATTAGACGCCTTTATATACTACTTGTCTGACCACATGTCATTGATATTCTAGTTTTCTGACTGTAGATGGTCCCTTTTCTGTTTGTCCGAGTATATGCAATTCCATTCTACTCGTCTGACCACATATCGCTGTCATTCTACTTGTCTGGCTGTAGGTGGTCCCTATTCTGTGTGTCTGACTACATGTAATTCCATTCTACTTGTTTGACTATAGAACATTCCTGTTTTACTTGTTCTTATGTTGTCGTGACCATACAAGTGTTTATATTGTTTTTAAAAGCACAAAAAAATCTTCTTCTAAACAAAAAAATCTGACATATACTAATTTAGAGTGTGTCTAATTTTAATCGTCAAGTCAATCAACGTCTATATAATGTATCAGACCACTGTTTCCCTGTCTAATTTTTATTTACATTGGACCACATTGTATATTTATCACTGTTCATACATAAAATAGAAACATCTACTCCACCGTATAGAGACTACCCACTACCACGAAGCTCCAAGATGTTCCTGTTAAAAAATATTTATGGAACAATACTGCACGCATCGCTCTCAAGAACGGGCGTTCCTGCGGCACGTAGATTGCTACAAAAATAGGAATGATTTTCTAAGGGCTCGCAAAGGGCTGGGTTACACGCCGAACAAGATCTGTTTTCGTTGGTCCCCTGTTCATAGGGAATTCGAAAACCCAACAAAATTTCCCTCGGTGTCGTTCACTTGACAGACTTCGCGTTCCCTACGCAATAAATAAATATCTCGAGTAATTCGAAACCGCCGGAAGAAAAACAAAAGGTCCAAGCCCGGGTACAGTTTTCCGTCGGATAATTGAAATTGGAGCTTTCTCTCTCTCCGCGTATTTTTTCCGCCACCCCCGTCCCCGTCGGCGTTCCTCTTCGACGCAAGGCTTCTTCTTTTTCAGCGTGTTGCTTGCCGGCAGCATGATCATCGTTACAATTATTTCTGTTCCGTTGTCGGCGGCCACCAGCATCCAGCAAACGGTATTTATTGCAACAACGATCAGCCCGGGTATCAAGGGATGTTATTCTTCGGATGCGCAGGGCCAGCTTCCCTTTCGTACGCTCCGATCGGTGTTTTCTTTCAATTATCAACTTTCATGAATTCTTAATTAGATGCTGAACCTTCCGAAACCCGATTGCTCCGTTTCATCGGCAAAGTGGCGATCCTGCGAGGCGCAATTAATTGAAGTCTGAAGTCGCCGCTCTCCGGGAAAGTTCGGGGACGATGTTTGTCAGTGGTAATTGAAGAGAAAAGAAGGGAATAATTGGAGAATGCCAAAGGCAAGGGGAGGACGGTGTAACGCAATGTAATGTAATGGTAATGACCCTTTTATCCCTCCTATTGGGAAATATCTTAAACATAAATAATACTCACACCGGCAAAGATAAAGACAAAATAGAGACGCAATTTTGCTTTCGAGGACCCACAAACCAATTTAGAGCACTTATTTAATTTGATCAAATTTGTTATACAAAATTTACTTTCTATCGCTACAAATCAAACGAAATTTGCCATTTATACTCACATTTATGAAGTAACCCTTGCAAGGTTCTAGAGCAAGAGATAACGAAAGTTAACTTATCTTTAGCACAGCAAGACACCCACATTATTTTCTTGACAATATAATAAAAAAATTAATTCAATTTAATATCGAACTGGACCGTTTTAAGAAAATCGTTGCAAAATTGACAAATCTGAGCCTAGCAAATTCTATATCGCAAAATCAATTGTCCCGAGTGTGTGTGTACTTGACAAATCCCAACTTGGCAAACTCAATATCGCAAAACGAATTACTTCGACTTACTATAATCCCCACGAATAATATGCCAGCAGCCAAACCATCGGTACGGTTACGTCCGAGCGAAACACAACCCCGATACTAGATCGAAACCCATCCTCCATCGGCATAAGGGTGAGCACCCTCGAATTCGATTTCTCGGGAGAAAGGCGCCGAAAGCGTCGATGAAAAAATAAAACAGAAATAAACAATGGAACGGCATGAATAACTATGCAGTTCTCAGATCGACGAAGCCAGAGCGTAGCTATGGGGAGCCATGCATCTCTCACGGGTTCCCGTTTCCTGAGGAGGTGCGTCGTCCCGTGCCGACTAGAGGTCTGGGTTAGGTATTCTTTAACCGGGGGATGGGGTTCCAGGAACAACAAAACGTTCCGGAATAAGAGTTGACGGTGGTAGACGAGTTACGGATGGGGGAGAGAAGGGGTATAAGACGGAAAAGGGGGAAGAAGCGGTGCAAAGGGTAGGCGAAGGGGGTAGGAAAGGGTGCAGAGGGGGGTTAGACGGTATGCAGCGAGAGAGGCCGACGGCGGCGGCGGCGGCGACGGGAGAAAAAGTTATGGCGTAAGAAACAGAAGAAAAGCGGAAAAGGAACGGCGTGGGTGGAGGTTGGCCAGCGAAAGCGCACGGGAGAGATTCGCGAAACCCGATATGAAATACCAGAGGAGACGGCGGCGCGCGCGGGTACGGGCGTGCGTGGTGTACGGAAGACTTGCCGCAGTCAATATTATCGTTCTGCCGGACGTGGAACGAACGCGAAAGGAACCGATCGATAGGGGATGGGAACCGGCCTCGCATTCCTACGGTGTTTTGCGACATCGACGGCCGACATTTTTCTAATCCAATACGGGCCGGTCTCTCTCCCCCTTCCCCTCCCGCCCCGGCTATCCATGGTACGCCAAATTTAAATCCTGAATCGTGGATCACCGATTGAATCGGTTCGAGGACAATGGAGACGCATAAGTTAAGTCTCGTGACCACAGTAAAATTTTCTGTCAAGTGGGACTTTAATAGAGACTTAAATATGAAAACTGGACAGCGATTAAAAAAAATTGTCTGCATCAATTGCAAGAAACAACAAAGAAGCAGAAGTTTCCTTCGTTCTTTGATGACTTCTATAAGCTACAAAACAATATCATCAACATTTGAGAATTCTTTTAATTTTCACATTCTTTCGAACTGCTCGCGTTTTATATAAAGGCGTAAAATTCGCAGTCTCTCTCTCTCTCTAACGTGTTGTTCGATGATCGATTAATATTGAACTGTAACATAAATTCATGAAGTTGTAAACATACAGTCAAAGATTTCATAATAGTTTGATCATAATTCGATACATGATTATATGAGAAAAGGTACTGAAGATCACCGAACGAATTTGTACTGTTAATATTTTTTCAAAAATACTCGAATTCTATTTTCAATTTCGTGTAATTGCATCATACAGCTCCAAGCTACATGTGTGAGTGATTTTGTTTACCAAGTCTAGATTTTTCCAGCGCAAGGTCAATTCAAGATCTCACTGTGCTACATTGATAAACTATTTTGAAAACAAGCTCTGCAACATTGCAAGGCTAAAGATAGTCCCATTGAAAAATAACGACGACCTTCCGTACAGAAATAGTGATGAAAAGCTTGAGATACCCCGTGGGTTGCTGGGCAGCTTAAAATGGCGGTAAATGTTTAAAAGTAGAATTGTACAGGCAGTATAATAGAAGGGTTGAAACACAATACCCTTGTCCCCGTGTTTTATTTATAATCCTATGAAGCGGAAACTAAAATAAGACAGCGCGAACCAGCTAGACGGTGAAAATGGACACTTATACACAGGGTGTCCTCGAAAAACAATGTAGTCAAATGAAATCAACTAGTTCTGCGGCATCTTTTTACTTACTGCTCTCGCTAACCTAAATATAATACAAACTACAATATTTAATTCACCTACAAACAAATTCTAAACTATCTAGCACTATAACCCTTATATCTATCAAGCACTATAACTTCTTAGAATCTCCAAAACGCGATCTGAGCAGTATAAAAGTTCAAACAACCGAAATCCCCGGAAAACAGACGCACATAAAAATTCGAAGCATCGTATGGGGCCACGTTGTTCATACACTGGCCGTCCTCAAACATTGAATTCCGTTCAAACAATTTCGACTTACGGTGTTCCTACGAGTCACCGGTCGACGCGGCGGCTGCACGCGGAATCGCATAAACCGCGGAATTAGTTTTCCCTGAACTTTGATCTTGACTCGGATGGGTGGTAGGGGAAGGGGTAGGGGGTAGGGGGTCGCGTTATTACCGTTGAAATCTGTAGGAAAAGGCGAATTATTTTCCTCGTTTCGCGGCCGGTTTACCTCGCCGCGGTTAAACGAAGGCGAAAAGAAGCGACGAACACGCGGAAAACAACCGCTTCGAAACACCCGCGCCAACCCCCGGGGGCGGTTTCGGATTTCCTGCGAGCGCGGGTTCAGTTGCGTAGCAACACAGAAGACCAAGGCTGGAGGGGAGGGGTGGGTTAGGGGGTGGCTCGAATGGAAATAACACCGGCGAATATTCAAGCGAATCTTTGCTCATAATAAAACTCGATTCCTGCCCCGGCGTTATAAAGATACATTAACGGGGGCGTTATTTCGCGGTCGAGCGCGGGGTGGTGGGACTACCCTTCTTGGCCGACCGTAACTCTGCCCGACAAGTGTGTTTTCTGGCCGTAACTTCCGGCGAGGCATTAACCGCTCGTTTCGCCGGTGCACCGACGAAACTGCACCCGGGAAAACCCTTCCCGCAGGGAAGAAGGAGAGCCCAGTTTTTTCACCGCGATATTGTGACCGCCGACACACAAGCCGGACCAGAAAAATGCTCCTGGATACGTGACCCCTGAAATATGGCGCGAAGACGAGTGTATTCGAGGGGGCGACACCGTCGCTACTCCCGTAACAGATTTTTCGGACCTTGGCACGTTTCTTTCAATTTTTAGCGCCACGCGCTGGGACGGAAACTCTTTCAACCGGGCCGAAATTCAATTTTTGACGCTCTTTTCAAAGAATCTTTTTTTACATCCATTGATAGCCATTCGAAGCTTGAAAATCTAAAATATTAGCCATTTTAGATCATTATCTGAACGTCATTGTGAAGACCAGAAATTCGAGGTGAAGCGAATTACAGTGAATTCTCGATATATGTCAACAACACGGTGACACTACCAATGACATATATCGTCCAGGAGACATATCCGAGCCGTCCTCGCCGTCCGAGTAATAGGGAAAATTCCCCGACGTTTATGATCCATGCCTTGGCGACGTATATAGAGAAATCACTGTACTCTAAGAACTGATTATAGGAAATAACACTTTTGAGTTAATGTTATATATATTAGTTGACGTATTTTAATCCTTATACAAATATTTTAATATTTATCAGGTCAGAAACTTTGAGGAGAATTTTTAATAAAATGTTTAGCAGCGTTAGGCACGGGACTTGTTTCGAACGAAAACTTAGATAATTAACAATTGCCAAATCACTGACAGCAGTCAATTTAAATAACTTAGATAGTTGATTTTTGGTTTGCCAAGAATAAGACGGCTATTGACACGGGGATCGGCAGATGGAAATTTTTACGAGAGACCGAATTACTAACAGCGATTCATGGATCACCATGAAGCGTCCCCTGGTTCGATGGGGGGAGGGGGTAATTTGCGAATAATTCTGCGGATCCTCGGCCCGCTCCCAACAGCTCAAGAACAGGCCGTCTCGAGAGGCCTCTTCCGCAGGAGCACGCTGGACGTCTGATTGTGAGATCGTACCCGAAAAAAAGAAAGAAAGGAAAAGGAACACCTCCACCTGGGCAATAAGACTTAACTACTTGGAAAGAGAACGGCCCCTGATGGGGCGGATCGTAAACTGTTCGAGCACGTCTGATGCGAATCCGAGCCGGTGTCTTTTCATTAGAGGCACTCCCGTCCCTTCATCTCCCGGTCCTCGACGGTGTCTAAACATTGTTAAGCAATTAACCCTTGCGGCAATAATTGTGCAATCGCCTGGTCACAACATTAGTCCTGACACAAGGGCACATTTAACACAGTATAGCAACCTCTTGTGCTACGATTTATTTTACAGTGATGGTTACAGTGATTCAAACTTCCTTATCTAATTTCCTAGATTTTCTTATCTTTTCCCAATGGCTGCGTATCGATAACAGCGAAATAGAATTTAATTTAAAATTAAAAATAATAAATAGCATATCTATTTGGTGGATTCCGTTCGAAATTTTTGCCACGAGTCCGACTCGGTGTACAAGGGGTTAGAGCGCGAATGTTGTGCTAAAATATGAAATATTAAATCGTAGTGAAAAAGGTTCAGGAGTTTGAAAAACCATCGGGCGATACCGCTTAACAAACCGCCAACAGAAAATCCGAAAATAATTCCATGGGACCTAAAAATCCTGACTAGTGGTTTTCAGTCGAATCCCGGAGAAGCGGTTGCGAAACTCATGCGAAAGCGTGCACGGCTCGTTGCGGACACGCCGCTCGGATCCGAATATTCGCCGGGGAGCGCGTAAATTCGACCGAGGATCTGATTTATATTTAATACGGCCGACATGTCTGCGGGAATTAAAGTAAACGAGGCGTGCCGGTATCCGTGATGAGCTCCGCTACAGAATCTCCCCCGCGAGATCCGAGGAATCGGGAGAAAGGAAATCTATTAGGTTTTTTTTTGTGGCCGTAGAAAACCGCGCCTAAAATTGCTCATCGACTCGAAACTCGGTCGCGTCTCTCGAGCACGATTTTCCCGTTTGAAACGCGGTCCGACCGCCGCGAGTAATTACGAATAATAGCCGGCGATAGGTTGGCCGGAGGGAGGGGGTAGGCGGATGAAATCGTTAATATTTTGAAATCCGAAACGAGCGTCGTTGCGGATTGGCCGGGTGTAGCGCGTGCAAACGTCCGTTTACGCGGGGATCGCTAAATAAATTGCGTCCCGGATTACGTACATTAGACTCCTGGATTTTAAACTCGTTTCGTTTAATCGCGCGGCCGCCGTCGACGCACGCCTTCCCCTCCCCTCCCCACACCTACCCTCCCCACCACGCCCCTCCACGCGTCCAGAGTCGTCTCTTGATTACGCGACCCGTTGACGTGCACGCATCTTTTGTGTCTGTCGTTCCCCGCGGCCGGCTAGCCGTGTCACGTAATTTTGTAAATTCGACCGGTTCGCTCGGTTTAAACACAATTATTATTTTAATTATCCGCCCGCGTTCCCGCGCGCCCCGCGCGAACGTGTTAAACGCCGAGCGCTCTTGCGCTTGTTTCCGGCGAATAAAAGCGACGTCGCAACGCGTCGCGACGCGCTTCCGCCGACGGTTTCAGGAAATAATTCCGAGGAAAAATAATTGGACGTGTCAGTATGCGTCTATAGAGAGGAACGGCACCTTCCCTTGCTGGCCCTGGTTGCGTTTGTCAGCCGGGTATGTGATGATTCACGGGAAAAAAATTGTTTATGCGAACACTAAATGGGAAAGTTGCTGCTTTTAACAGTGGGCCTGTGAAACACTGAACATTATTATTTTGACGCACGAACAGGCTACTGATCGGTGAATAGTGGTCCACCAAGCTGAAAATGAAAACATCTTAAAATGCACAGAATATAATGAGGCTAATAAATGTCGGCTTATAGTTGAGCATAAATACACTGATGGTAATGCATGGAAAAGTTGGGCTATAAATAAATTAATGGGACACATGAAAAACTTCTAAGATAAAGTTAGGCGATGAATAAAGTTCAAACTAACCCAAGTTAAGAAATTCGAATAATTCAGACTTTGAATCGGAGATAGACCGGATATATGATATTTGAATATTCGAGTCCAATATTTTAACTTACCGATCTGAGAAATTCGATTGGATTTGTGCTAATTATTCTGCAATAATTTAATAACGAAAATAAGAGGATATTGTATGAAGCATTGGAAAGAATCGCCCAGTTATTAGAACTGAATAATTTCGTATTTGAATCATTTGATCGCCTAAATTGTTAATACAATCCCAGATAAAATTGGCAAATTTGAAGACAGCCGAAATATACTTTTAAAATATTTACAAACTCTACCAAAATAAAACATATAAATCTGAGAAGGTAGCCAATATGTAATACGACAATTTGGAACCATCGTTAGAATAGAATTAAATTAGAATAGAATTAATTTTCAGGACACCGTCGGAATAAATTTGAAAATTTCAGAGCTGCGCCCGACCGAACTTCGCGAACCCCGTGAAAGAACTTCCGCTTCGTTAAGTACAGCACAGTAATTACAACAACCGTTCGTTGATTACATAATGCGTTTCGCCGAAGACTGATGTCACCGGGGACATTCGATTCCTCGGACACTTGTTAAATAAAATTATGCAAAGATGAGCGTAACACCGGGACGGCCAGCGTAACGAAGATATATAATTAATTAGTGGCTACTAATTAGTGGCAGGTACAAACATCCCGTTAATTGCTAAACGCCCGACATCCGCCGGCATTTTAATTGAGATTATAATTGCCATCTGCGCGTTGCTGCGCCGGCTAGACAGTGAATTCTGCGCGTAGTAACAATCAAAGTAGAAGTCGACTGTGCTTTCAAGCGCGGCACGGTTGGAAAAAAGAGAAAAATTTCATTAACTACTTTGTACCTCGAAGGGAAATACAATTTCGTCCCTTTCAGTGGCCCGATTCCACCAGCATGAGCGCGCTCGCGCGAGCGCACAAGCGCGAAAACGACCTGAATAGCAAATTTAATAATAAATGAACAACAGCGAAGTTAACCGCCAAATTAATGTTTCGAAAATCTTGCTATTAAGAAAAGACAAGGCGCGTAGCCTGTGCTTGAGCGGAATAATTAGCGTTCCCGCATTAAGAATGGCCGAAACTTCCAGCCAACTAGTTAACTATTAATTTTAATATTTCCTTACGACCTGCACTCTTTCTCACGGCGCACTCCAGGAAGCAGTGCATTATTCATTAACAGAACCATTATTCAAGGAAATTTTACTCCGAATTAGAATTTTATCGAGTAATTCGCAAGTTGGATAAATCTAGTAATACTTGAACAAATTAACAATATTAAAAAAATAACCGATTTTTATGAAATGGACAAGTGGAGAACGATTCTGCTTTCCAATGTAACAAGCATGGTGACATGTTCGTGAACAAGCGTTAAATAATTATTACCTCGAAACTGGAGGGTCGAAAGAATTTTCACGAGTAAAATTTCGCTTCTAGCAAACGTGCTCGAATTAATAATTGTTTAAGAAATTTCACGGATCCTGCATCTAGACGGCGATGGGTTGGCGGAGACCGGAACGGGGCGCCATCTTAATTAGTTACGGTAATCAGGAGCGGCGCAGGGCAAATCCAAGTTTGATTCACCATTCACCTGTTTTATCTGGATGCAATTATGCACCCCTCCGTGCTACAGGGGAATACGTATATATAGGCGGATTATGCAAAGGCTCATCGTTCGTCGATGCCGGAATAGAGAGAAAGGCCCCCGGTGGATGAAGGGACGGCGAAGGGGAAAACGGGGTTGCGAGGGGTGAGGAGGGGAGGAGGGTAGGAGGGGGTGGGGTTGCACACGGGATGCTTTTCGCGTTTTGCTCGCCACCCCTGACTCATATACAGCTGCATAACTCCATTGTTGTATCGATTGTTGGACCACGCGGCGGGCTTTACAGTTCATCCCCTTAGCGATGGGGTGGGGGTGAAGAAGCGAGAGCTCGGCTTAACGAGCTTTTTCAAACTCGATTTCGACGGCGAAAGCAAGGGCAAGATGCCGAGGACTTGGAAGGAATAAACAGTTTCACGCGTGACGGCTCACGAGCTCGAATTTCTTCGGAATCGGGGGATGAAGGCGACCTTCAACTCTTAAGCGGACTATCAAATCGTTAGGTGTGGAGAAGGGGTTCTTCCGATTAATTCCAAAATTTGTGTCGACGTGGCTGTTCGAATTGACACATGCTTTCGATATTCTACTGCTTCGAACGTCTAGTAATTAATAAAAATTACCTTGGAATTGGTAGTTTATACTACTGTACTGAGCGAATTCCTTTTTTGACACTGCTGTTTGTATTCCAATTGTTTTCACTATTCATTTTCAAGGAACGATCATCAGACTGTGAATTTCTATGCAGAATACAAATTGTTCTTTTTAATTGCTAAATACAGGAACTGTGTAGACCTTTATTTAATTTCTTAACGATTTTATTCGAAGTAGTACAATACTATTCTTAAATTCATTAGATGTCTTTACCGTTTCGCATTTGTTCTACTCATTTTTGTCATAAATGAAATCCGATTACTATTTGTTCAATAACTACAAATTTAGTATGTCCAAAACTGTCACAATTGCTAGCTTCATCCCTTGGAACAAGTATGATAATAAAAATTGCTACAAATCTGAAGGAATATGTTCTTGATATTTTTTATAAAATCTTGCACACAGTCAATAATTTAATGTTTCATAAATCCAGTCTCGAGAACAGTGTGCGCAATCAAAGAAAAAGATATTTAGCTGTCGCGTCGGAGAAAAAATTGTTTCTCTGAGCCAGCACTTCGTGCGAAATAAAATTGTCACAGAAATATTAACGCTGAAGCGTGGGTGTCCTTTATTGCTCAATTTCTCGAAGAAAGCGAACCGAAGTGCGACGTCCCGGTGTCGAAGACGCGGTAGGACAATGGGACTGATTTGGAACTCGGCTCATTCAACAAGAATATAGTAGGAGAACTATCGAGAACTGTCATAAAACCACGGACTGCCTTCGGGTGGAACTCTCTGGAATGCAATTGCATCCTAGTGGAGCAGGTCGAGGCAGGAAGCATTCGGGGTAGCTGAATGCATATCGCTGCAAATTACGCGGTTCCGATACCGATGTGTAAGTGATATTGTTTCTATGGCGCGAGCGTAACGCCGAAGGCTGTGTCCTTACCAGTTGAATCGGCCGAATCAGTTGAATCAGTTTCCGCGCCTCTGACCGAGTACCAATAAATGAACGAAACTGTGGTATATATCGATCAGGTCTCCCTGACTTTTGTTCTCGCAAATGGACGAAACTATTATCTTGTATTGAAATTTTATTTCCTAATTCTTACGCTGTGGATCTTTACGTGAAATATAATTTTTCAAAGTCAACAACACACAGCAATTATTCCTTAAGTGAACCTTTAAAATGTACTTTGAAAATGGCATGACTCAATTAAGTTATATTTAATATTACATATATTTATATTTATTGTTCATCTCTATCGAAATGGCAAATAGAAACGTAGTGAGATAGTGCAATTTCGTGTAAATCCACAAATTAATAAATTAAACAATTATTAGCAGAGCCGCACGGGGCCCAACAGTTACTTGCTGGTTAAATAAAAATGAATTTTACCTTCCCATAACTCTAATAAATGGAATAACTTGTAAAAATTTGAAAGAATTTGAGGATACCTTCCTCGCAATTTAATAAAACTATGAAATTAAGAAATCGATTTATATTTGGTTCTTGTGTCATTATTTCGGACACATGCATGAATCGAAGGGTTCATGCACAGGTTAGGCATTCCATTTCTCCCGAAATCCGTCTCTCCCGCGAGTACTATGTTTGGACAGCAGGTTTGCGGCGCGGGGCGCAAACGTGCCCTTATTATAATGTATTCCCTTCGGTCTTCACCGAATCCAGGGGGGTGAAGGCGACATTGTAACGTTTAGCAGAAGGAAATCCCGTAGGGGTTGACCGGGCCCGGTTCTATATTGGACCGTAAACAGAACGACAGCGACAACGAGGCTCACAAAAAAAGCCGGATTTTCCGCAACGCAACCCTAAATATATTTTATGGGCCGATTTATGATTATTTATATCATTATTGGGGCGCGATTCCGACCCCTAACATTGGAACTCTCCTGGCGGCTCGGAATGGAGGCCTTTTGATGAACGAAGGTTTGTAAGAGTGCACCGCGCCGCTGGCCGTATCACGGTTCGTATCGGGTTACAGCTAAATGTTTGGAAGAAGGCGAACGCACTGTTTAGATTAAGGCGCGACGATGCGAGAAGCGGGGACCGAACGATTTTTGGGACGAGAGGACAGTCTCGTCGAAGCCACGATCAAATAAAGACCATTTTCCTCTATAGGCCATCTGTTAGTTAAACTCCTGACACCTTTCCTAAAATTCAGAAGTGGGATTACGCGATACGCGAGCGCAGTTGGTTACAAAGTGTGAAATAAGTTCGCGAAACTAGTTTTGGAATAAGTCCACTAGTTAACTTTGTTAATTGTGTACGGTCGCGAAAGAACCAAGTGAGTTAGTGATTTTTAGTTAAGACATTGACATTTAAGATAGACATTATGACGCCGCTTACGGTAGCAGACTTAAAAGACTTATGCCGAGGAAATAATCTGTCGACATCGGGGACAAAAATCGAACTCGTGCACCGGCTGCTGGAAAGGGGTATTCCAGAATCGGTGTTGCATCTGACAACGCTGCAGACCCCTCAGAATAATGTGGTGGAGACTGAGACTCAGGAAGAAGTTGGAACGGGGTCCAGTGAACAGGTGGATAGGCCCTTATCTGAGACCGATTTGTTAAGAAGGGAAAGAGATTTAGCAGAACGTGAAGTTCGATTATTACGCAGGGAACTGGAAATTGTCCGGCTTTCGCCTTCGAGTAATATGTCGTCGCGATCACGAGAAGTCCGTTGGAAGGACGTCAAAGAATTGATCAGCGACTTCGACGGCAACAATTTCGATGCAGAAACGTGGGTGCAGCAGATGAGGAGACTGATTGCAGCACATGGATTAGACGATTACGCAGCAAAGGCGATGATCTGCAGCAAATTAAAGGACAAAGCCCTGAGATGGTATCAGTCGAAACCAAATTGTGTGGACATGACGTACGAAGAGTTACTCGTTGGGTTAAATAGAATGTATGGGTGTCGGCCGAGCACGCTGTCGTTAAGACGAGAATTCGAAAGGAGAATCTGGAAAAGCGATGAAACGTTCACCGACTACGTACATGACAAAGTTGTGCTGGGAAACCGAGTGCCAATTTCAGACACCGAAGTGGTCGACTACATCATCGAAGGAATACCAGACGAAAATTTAAAATCACTGGCTAGAGTACGGGGTTTCCGTACAGTCGAAGAATTAGTGCAGGCGCTTGCCAGGTCAACGCTGCCAGAGGAGCCGAGAAGGCCCAGACCAGTGCCACGACGGGATATCAACCCACCAACAACAAAGGTTACCCGGGAGCGGCAACCGAAAGACCTAAAAGATGTCCGATGCTACAACTGCAACGAGACGGGACATTTTGCGGTTGAATGCAAGAAGCCCAGAAGAGAACGAGGGTCATGTTTTAAATGCGGCAGTATGGGACACCGCGTCGAACGATGCCCGACTTCGAGGGACATCAGTTACGTAGTTCCCCACCAAGACGAAGACAGCGATTTTTTCCCTACGGTATTATTGGACATAAAAACTACCGAAAGTAATTTTAGGCAATTAGAAATAAGCGCACTATTAGATTCGGGTAGTCCCATTAGTTTTATTAAAGAAGCTATTATACCAAGTAATTTGATACGCGATACCGATAAATCAATTAAGTTCACAGGAATAAATAACAGCGAAATGCATGTTATTGGAAGCGTTGAGGTCCAACTCGCTTACGACGGGATTCCCTATAATATTATGCTGCAAGTAGTCACGGAGAATACTATGCGAAATCCTCTAGTATTAGGGAGAGATTTTTTGAAAAAAGCAGGAATTTCATTTAAATTTAATCAAGAAATCAGACAAATAATGAACATCGAAATAGCTTCAGACGACGATAGTCAAATACCGACATTAAACATTAATCCGGAAGTTACGCGAAGTGCTCAAGATCAGGTCCGTAAATTGTTTATCGAACGCTATGTGAAACCTATTAGACCAGAACACCCGCAAACAGAAAACGTAATGAAGATTACAGTAACAGATGAAAAACCATTCCATTATGCCCCACGTAGATTGTCGTATCACGAAAAAACAAAGTTAAAAGAAATAATTGATGACTTGTTAGAAAAAGGCGCGATAAGAGAAAGCACTTCCGAGTACGCTTCACCGATAATTTTAGTTAGAAAAAGAAATGGTGAAATGCGCATGTGCATAGATTTTAGATTCTTAAATAAAATTTCAGTTCGGGATAACTTTCCATTGCCCCTAATAGAAGATCAACTAGATTTATTAGACGGGAAAAAATATTTCACTCTGCTAGATTTGAAAGACGGATTTTTCCACATTCGGATGCATGAAGATTCGGTTAAATTCACTGCTTTTGTTACACCATGGGGTCAATACGAATGCCTTAAGATGCCATTCGGGCTAAAAGGAGGGCCGTTAAAGTTCCAGCGATACGTTGCACAAATATTTAGAAAACCAATCGAGGCTGGAGATGTTTCTGTATATTTGGATGATTTTCTGGTGGCAACAGAGACAGTAGAGCATCATTTATTGGTATTAGAAAGAGTTTTTCAATTGTGCGTCGCAAATAAACTAGAATTACGATTGGATAAATGTAAATTTCTACAAACTAGGTTAGAATATTTAGGATATACGATAACGAGCGAGGGTATCCGACCCACGGAACGCGGGGTAAATGACGTTAAAAGATTCCCGATTCCCCAAAATACGCGAGATGTACAAAGTTTTCTGGGACTTTGTTCATATTTTCGAAAATTTATTGAAAATTTCTCGTTAATCGCGAAACCGTTATATGACCTTACAAAAAAATCGGTTAATTTTACGTTTGGTTCAGAAGAAGCGCGTGCATTCGATAAATTGAAAGAATGTCTAGTAAATAGCCCTATTTTAAGTATTTATTGTCCGCGTGACACTACCGAATTACATTGTGACGCAAGTTCAGTAGGTTTCGGTGCAATCTTGATGCAGAGAAAACGGGATCAAAAACTTCATCCTGTGTTTTATTTCTCAAAAAGAACAACAGAAGCAGAAACTAAATACCATAGTTTCGAATTAGAGACTCTAGCGATCATTTACGCGTTACGGCGTTTCAGGACATATCTGCTTGGAATACAATTCAAGATTATTACAGATTGCCAGGCACTCAGCCTCACGTTAAAGAAAAAAGAAACCAATCCACGAATCGCGCGATGGGTGTTAGAGTTACAAGGGTACGACTATGTTTTAGAACATAGGTCAAGCTCGAGGATGCGTCATGTAGATGCACTTAGTCGGCAAATTCTTATTTTGCACGATAATTCTTTCGATAGAAATCTCGCATTATGCCAGGATAACGATCCTGAAATAGCAAATATTCGTAAAAAATTGGAAAATACAGAGGATAAATTTTTCGAAATGACAAACGGTTTGGTTTATCGCAAAGTGAGAGATCGCGCTTTGTTTTATGTTCCTTCTGCTTTGGAATCTAGTATTTTACAAAAACATCACAATGATATGGGACATGTAGGTTTTGAGAAGACAGTGGAAAACGTGCAAAACACCTATTGGTTCCCGAAAATTAGAGAGAAAGTCAAGAGCCACATAAAAAACTGCCTTAAATGTATTGCATTTAGTCCGAATTCTGGTAAACAAGAAGGAAGTTTGCATGAAATTCCAAAGGATAGCAAACCATTTTATACCATACATATCGATCATCTAGGGCCGATGACAAAACAACATTCAATTAGCAAACGCTATATTTTTGTAATAGTAGATGGATTCACGAAATTTGTGAAATTGTACGGAACAAAAACTACAAATACGGCGGAAGTCATAAAATGTTTGCGAAATTATTTTACGATTTTTAGTAGACCATTAAGAATCGTATCAGATCGAGGTAGTTGTTTCACTTCTCAGGATTTCCAAAATTTCGTAGATGAAAACGGGATAACGCACATTAGAATTGCCACTGCCTCACCGCAAGCAAATGGTCAGGTGGAAAGATTTAATCGAACCATTGTACCGATGATAGCAAAATTAGCAGACGAGAGGAATGTACGGTGGTACGAAACACTCGACGACGTAGAATACGCGTGCAACAACACGATAAATAAATCGACGGGAGAAACCCCGAGCATATTGTTATACGGCGTAAGCCAGCGTGGAAAAATAGTCGATAGCATCCGAGATACATTAGAAAAAATAGGTAGTATTATGGACAGTAGGAATTTAGTAGATGTAAGAAATAAGGCGAAGGAAAAAATTAAGCAAAGTTTTGAGACGAATAAGAAATACCACGACGAGAAACGGAAACCGGCACGGATATATCAAGTTGGAGATAGAGTAATGATTAAAAATTTTCACACAACAGGCGATTCATCGAAGCTAGCACCTTTGTTTAAAGGACCATACGAGGTTGAAAGGGTATTGAGGAATGATCGATACGTGATAAAGGATATCGACGGATTCCAAAATACACGACTTCCTTATAAAGGAACATGGGCGGCAACGAACATGAGACCATGGATGTCTCCTCAATTATAAAATTTAGAATATTTAATGCAGCGATCTCATAGCGATTAGGTTTAAGGTACGATATTATAATCACATATTATTTGTTAGTGTATAGAGTCCTTAGAGATTAGAAAGAAAATGTATAGTTTATAAAGTGTGTGATAGCGATGTTAGTGCGCAACGGTATGTTTGTGTATACGGGTTAATCGAGACGATTAACGGTCAGGATGGCCGAATTGTAAGAGTGCACCGCGCCGCTGGCCGTATCACGGTTCGTATCGGGTTACAGCTAAATGTTTGGAAGAAGGCGAACGCACTGTTTAGATTAAGGCGCGACGATGCGAGAAGCGGGGACCGAACGATTTTTGGGACGAGAGGACAGTCTCGTCGAAGCCACGATCAAATAAAGACCATTTTCCTCTATAGGCCATCTGTTAGTTAAACTCCTGACACCTTTCCTAAAGGTTCATACTTCGTACAGGTACAAAATTATTCTAGTTGTGAAGAAAAGGGTTGAGAAAATGCACGAAAAGAGATTTTCACGGTTCTGGAGTGAATCCCTACTATCGACTTCCGTCGATTGTGGACGATCGTTCGGATGAATCTAGAGGGTGTAATGCTCGAATTAGTATCAGCATCCGGGGGGCTGGGACAATGAGTTACGAGAGGTCTGTCCTCGAAGACGATATGCTGAATCGGTCCGCGAAGTTCCCGTAAGCTCGTCGAGATTGGCCGCGCGCTGTTCGTCAGGCTTAGCCGTGCAATATTGGTTACCGTCGACGTAATATAACATCTTGTAACGCCAAATGGATCATAATATTCCCGGATGTAATGCCCTGCCATCTATCTGGATTCAGCTTTCGGTGACCGTCGGTTAATTTCCCGCTAACCCTCTCTTCAAACCCCCGCGACGACCGCGCAACTACAACCCGCGGGAGCTTTATTCGGCAACGATCGACTGCTGACCTAACCGGTTCGACGAAAAACGACCGACAAGCGACTTTGCACGCGGACCCGCTCGGATCCCCGCTAATTAGACCGTTTTTACCGTGGAAAAATAATTGGCCTGCTTTTTATCGGTCGTCGCGATGCTCTCCAGCGCAAAAAACTCCGCGCACGCTCTCCTGTTTTACCAGAGGCGACTAGATTGTTGCCTCTGTCGCTTCTTATCGAGCTGATTCCGTCCTCGAAGAACGTTCCGAGGGTGCTCGACACACGGCTTTTCAAACTCTCAATCGAAATTTATTTTTTTCACTTAAGGACACTGCACATTGTGCTCTGAAATTGATTTAATCATTTTTGCAGGTAGCATTTATCTCTAACGATTTTCTCTATTTTTCTTTTTAGACAAACGATGCGATAAACGTTTGTTAAAGATCATCAGGTCGTCTTGTAAATTATTGTATACAATATTCCGAAAAATCACTTTATGTTACGTCCCATGCATAAATATTGATCGTTTCAGCTCTGTACTCATCTTACCATTTAGTGCGAATTTAGGAACAATTATAACACGGTTACAAGTGGACTCTGAATTTTAAGCATTCATAATAGAATCTCCTAGATCAAATGCAAAACAATAAGCAAATTAAAAGAATCCAAGAATACTCGGTAATTCTTTACATTAGAGGCTTCCTCATCGATTTTAACTTTTTCCTATACATGTTACCGCCGCTCCGCTTTAGTTTCCGAGATATTCGCAAAAAAGTTTCAACATCTAAAAAAGTGATCGGAGTAGGTGTGTGTAGGACTGTGTAAAATAGTATTTCAAATAGTTGACAGTAACTTATATTTTTATGATATTTTGTGCCTGTAATGCTATTACGATATTGTAGTCTGTTTATCAACACGTTATTGTTAAGATATATGGTACATTTATATTCATTTATATTGAGTGTGTGGAGACGCTGCGCAGGAAGCGCTGCGCAGATGATGTGACCGGTAAGCGAACCGTGTTTTATTTTATTATTCGTTGGTCGGCGTTCGAGCTGTATTGCCATAGAAGAGTTTCTCAGACGTTGTGTTTTATAATAAAGTTAATTTAGTTTTTCCAGTTATAGTTATAAACAGAGCCTTTTATTCACGAATCCTTTCATGGTAGCAGAGCGTGGTTTAATTGGCTGTTTTTTTTATTAAGTGGTAAAGTATCGTGAAAGAGAAAAGGTTTCGAACACGAAGGAACGTTCGAGAACAAAGAACAATTCAAGATGGACAAAAAGGAAATCACGATACCAGTATTCGATGGCGAAGATTATTCCATGTGGAAGAAAAGGATTACAATGTTTCTAAAGCTTAAAAAATGTGAAGAAGTAATAACCAGAGGAAAAGCGGAAGCCGAAAACGAAGACTGGGATGAAAAGGACTTGAAAGCGATAAATTATATTTATAGCGCCATATCGAATAAACAACTGGAATTTGTCTCTGAAGAAACTACAGCTCGAAATATTATAAAGAAACTAGACGAGATATACTTAAAGGAATCTACGGCTTTACAAATAGTGTGTAGAAATAAAATAGAAAAGATGAAGTTAGAAAAGTATAGCGATACAGCAACATTTTTCGGTGACTTCGAAAAATCAATAAATGAATTGAGAAGTGCGGGTGCAAAAATAAATGAAAAAGAAAAGCTAAACTATATGCTTAACACATTGCCGAGCCAATACAGTTATATTGGTGATTTAGTAGATACTCTGAAAGAAGAGGATCAAACAGCAGCTTATGTCAAAAACAAAATTCAACTGGCTGAAATGAAAAATAATAATGACATTGGTGAAGCAAGATCTAACGTGTTCGCTGTAAAAAAGGAACAAGAGAGAAATTGTTTCAAATGTGGAAAACCCGGCCACATTGCACGTGACTGTCAAGATGGCGGCCAAACAGGAAATAATGCTTTCACCCGTGGAACATGGCGAGGATCAACACGTGGTCGCAGCCGAGGCAGGGCCGGAAGGAGCAGGTACGACAGAGGACGCGGTAGTTTTCGTGGTCGACAAGGAACAAGCACGCATGAGCAGAGCGGATTCGGCGCAAGCGCATGGGTAGCAACAGTGCACGTGTCACAGAACAGTGAGATAAAAAGGTTAGAAAACTATACAATAGAGTGGCTACTAGATAGCGGGTGTACCGATCATATAATCAACGATGAAAAGTTTTTTGAAAAAAGTGTTGTGCTCAAAGAACCTGTCAATATATATTTAGGTGATAATAGATATATACAAGCAACGAAAATAGGAACTGTAGTGAGTTATTTTAATGCGTTTGGCGAGCGGAATAAAGTAATAATGAGCAATGTGTTCTATGCGGAAAAAATGAATACAAATTTAATAAGTTTTGGAAAATTAACAGATAAAAATACGATTATTTCAACGGGAAATATAGCGAAAATAATAGATGGAAATAATAAGTTAATAGCTGTAGCGTTTAAAGAAAATCGAACGTACAAGATAAAGAGCATATTAGATAACAGGAAAAAGATAGTAAATACAGTCAATTGCAACAATAACAATAATAAAGTAAATATGTGTCTGAAAGAAAAATGGCATAAAATGTTAGGACACGTAAATTTTGGCTATCTAAATACATTAAGTAAGCAACAGTTGTTGACAGGTATTCCGGGTGATTTGGGTTCAGAAGTCATGAAGTGCAAGACCTGCTTTGAGAATAAGATGCATAATCTACCTTTCAGTAATCATAGAACTAAAGCCAAAGAGATCTTAGAAATCATTCATACTGATGTTTGTGGTAGTTTTCGAACAACTGGTTTAAAAGGAGAAAAATATTTTGTTTCCTTTATCGATGATTACAGTAAAATAGCCAAAGTTTACTGCATAAAATCTAAGGATGAAGTATTCGATAGTTTAGTACGATTTATTAATGAAGTTGAAAACTTAACTGAAAAGAAAGTTAAAGTATTGCGATGCGATAATGGTAAAGAATATTTAAATAACAAATTCTATAAATTTACTTCAGAAAAGGGAATAATTATAAACAGCTGTCCAACGTACGTACATGAACTGAATGGTACTGCAGAGAGATTTAATAGAACCATAATGAATATGGCACGTTGTCTATTAGCAGAAGCAAATGTGCATAAAAGATATTGGCCAGAAATAATTTGTGCAGCGACATATTTGAAAAATAGGACGTTAGCGTCTACGATAGAAAAGAAAACTCCGTATGAAATATTCTTCAAAAAAAGACCAAATGTAGAAAATTTACGTTTGTATGGTAGCAAAGTTTTTGTAAAAAGGCCAGAACAGTGTAGAGTTTCTAAATGGGACGCGAAGGCTGATATGGGTATTCTATTGGGATATAGCGATGTTGGATATAGGGTTCTTTTAAATAACAAAATAGTAGTTGCTAGACATGTAAACATTATAGAAAAGGATGAAAAGTGTATTGGTATTAGTTACAATGATGATATTGAAAGCAATGCTAGTCTAGATGAAGATAATAGTGATAATGAAAGTGTTGATGTGTTTGAGGATGCTGTCGAACCAAAGGAAGAAAAAAGAAAGACTGAAAACCTAGAGTTAAAGTTTCCACGTAGATCTACACGCGAAAGAAAAAGTCCAGTAAGATACCCAGAGAATAGTTCAAGTAATATTTATGTAAACTATTGTAGAATAGACACTCCATGTGCATTTGAGGAGGCGGTAAATAGTAAAGATTCTAAAAATTGGATAAGAGCTATGGACAAAGAAATAGAGAGTTTAAATGAAAACAAAACATGGGAATTAGTCGATAGAGTACAAGGAAAAGAGGTCATAGATGTAAAATGGGTTTATGCAAGAAAGTCTGACGATACATTTAAAGCAAGGTTAGTTGCAAGAGGCTTTCAACAGAAAAATGTAATTGATGACATATACGCTCCTGTAGCAAAAGCACAGACTTTAAAAGTCATGTTGTCTTTTTGTTGCCAGTATGGTTTTATTATAGAGCAAATGGATGTAGTTACAGCATTTCTTAACGGTAAAATAAGCTCAGAAGTATATGTCAGTCAACCTGAAGGTTATAATGATGGAACAAGTAGAGTCTGTAAATTGTTAAAAGCTCTGTATGGATTACGAGAAAGCCCAAGAGCGTGGTATAAATGTTTTGATGAATACTTAATAGGCTTAGGATTTAGAAAAAGTAATGTTGAAAATTGTTTATATACTCATGGAAAAGGTGTAGAAGCTATATATCTACTAATATACGTAGACGATTTGTTGATTTGTGGTAAAAGCAAAAGAAAGATTCAGAGTATAAAAGAAGCTCTTTCAGAAAAGTTCAAAATGAAAGATTTAGGTGAAGTCAAAGAATATCTCGGTATAAGTGTGAAGTATGACTATCGAAAAGGCGAAATGATGTTAAACCAAACTAAATATATAGAGTCATTATTTAGTAAGTATCAACTGCAGAACAGTAAATTGTATAGTACTCCTATGGAAACAGATCTCAAATTAGAAAAGAGTGAAAATTGCAAATCGGATATTAAATATAGAAACTTGATAGGTGCTCTATTATATATAAGCTCAAACACAAGACCTGACGTAAGCCATAGTGTAAATTATTTAAGCCGATATCAAAATAGTTATAATGAGACACATTGGAAATATGCTATGCGCATATTGAAATACTTGTATTTAACCAAAGAATTGAGTTTGAATTATAAAAGAAATAAAGATTGTGAAATTATAGACTGCTACGTAGATGCAAGTTGGGCTGATGACTGTGTAGACAGGAAGTCCACCTCCGGGTATGTTATTAGATTTTACGGGAATGTAATTGATTGGAAATCAAGGAAACAAAAGAGCGTAACAAAAGCATCTACTTATGCCGAATACGTAGCACTATCTGAAGCAGTTAGTGAAGTCAAGTTTATACGAGAGTTAATTAATATTTTTAATGTCAAATTGTGTGATCCTGTAAAGATTTTTGAGGACAATTCTGGAGCAATAGATATTGCGAATTATGGAAATTTTACAAAAAACTCTAAGCATATAGAGATCCATTATCATTATGTGCACGAAAGCGTAAAAGAAAATTTGATTAAAGTATGTAAGGTTGCAACGGACGAAAATATTGCGGACATATTTACAAAAGCATTATGTAGAGAAAAGTTCGAAAAGTTTAGGAAACTATTAAACGTAGAGTAAGCAAATATGTATGAGATCAAGTGTGCAATATAAATGTAAGGAGGCGTGTTAAGATATATGGTACATTTATATTCATTTATATTGAGTGTGTGGAGACGCTGCGCAGGAAGCGCTGCGCAGATGATGTGACCGGTAAGCGAACCGTGTTTTATTTTATTATTCGTTGGTCGGCGTTCGAGCTGTATTGCCATAGAAGAGTTTCTCAGACGTTGTGTTTTATAATAAAGTTAATTTAGTTTTTCCAGTTATAGTTATAAACAGAGCCTTTTATTCACGAATCCTTTCAGTTATATATTCGTAATTAAACTACAAATAATACTTTGCTAACTATTATAGCTTCTCATGTTAAAAATTATAATTTATAATATTAACTACTTGCTCAACTTATTTTCATTGTAAGGAAATATTTGAAATACAAAATAAAAATATTTCATTTTATCTATCTGGTTGTCAAAATAAAAATATTTGATTTAAAATAGTATCTTATTTGAACCACATTAAATTATACTATATACCAAATCATTAATGATCGTTAATATACGTTGCAAAATATGATAGGAAACCTTGTATCCAATATTCCACATACGAATACTAATCCTACATTATAAAATACTAATGTAAAGTGTACTTCACTACCGGCCATAAGTGTTTACCCACCCACATAATTTTTAACATTGTTGTCCACGGTTCTACGGTTCAGCTTCAATAACTTTGCTATTTCTCTGTTACTTTTTCCGATGCTATGATGGGACACTATTAGAGCGCGCGTTTCAATCGATAATTCTTTTCTCCCTGACATTATTTGAAATTTTCGCAAAATTCTTTAGGCACGTGAAAATCAACTGTTTACCGTATGAAAGCTTAATGCAGTATGAAATTTGAGAAGACTAAGATACCTGTATTACCTGCGTTCATATTCCCTACTGACCGTTATAAAAATTTCAGAAAAATGGGTTTCTTTACCTAAACTCCAAAATTGTCGTTTTTCATAAAAAGCTGTAAACTCATTTACAGTACCTGATTGTGTATGTACAGAATATTTTGGATGTTTTTTATTAGCCTTATAATTAGGATTTAATGCTACAGACATTTTCATAACAATAAAATACCTATTATTTGAATAGTAACGAAATTTGAAGGTGGGTAAACACTTATGGCCGGTAGTGTACTTCTGAATCTTCTGTACCTCCGTCGGATCCACAGCACACAATTATTGACTTACGAGATAGGTCCGAATAATTGAACAACAATCACTAAACAACACACACACATAACACATTTTATAAAATCGTGGCAACGAACGAAAAGATAAAATAATACTGCGATTTTAACAATGATCCCCTCCACGGAGGTGGTACGGTCAGGTTATCCTAGGAAGGTTAGACGCTGAGGGTCTATAAACACTAGATACAAAACCAAGGTAAAAAAATTATGGCGAGGCGCCGACCCTATTTCCCGGAATTCCCTGTTTTCGTATCACACGTCCGTGGGGGGGGGGGGGCGGTTAAAATCGCAGTATTACTTTATTCGTGGTCGGAGTAACATCTTCTCGTCTGCTGTCACGATTTCGTTAAGTGTGTTGTGTAGAGTTTAGCGATTGTTGTTCAATTATTCGGACCTATTCCCGAGGTCATCAAAATCGGTGAGGAAGCCCCTAATGTAAATAATTACCGAATACTCTTGTTATTGCACAGGATTTTTATTTTGCATAAATATCCGCTACCTAGTTACAAATATCCGCATCAGTAAAATAGTATATCCATTCCATTTCGATTAAGAAAGAATTGAACAATTTCTACTTTTTCTATCAGTACAATGAAATAGAAGTACTAGAGACACCGTGTGCATGACGCAGAAGAACACTGATCGCGCCAATTTGTTCTCCAACCGGAATTTCAGTAGCATCTATTGTAGCATTGCTATTTGTTGAAAAGGATATAAACAACGGCTACAGAAGCTCCGGGAAAGAGTTGAAAATTTTTATGTAATTTTTCCCATGTTACTAGCCATTGTTTTTCCTGGAAAAATTTCAAGTAATTTCGAAAATTCAACGGGCACGAGCACACTTGGGAATGGAGGTCGTGTTCTGAATAAACGCTTTCGGAAAAATGCTCGGTGAAAATAGTAGAACGTTAAGCATGCTCTGGACGTGTATTTTTTTTTCTTTTTTAATTCATATATCCCCGCCTTTGTTCATTGAAGCTCGCAATGCAGTGAACACGGGATCTCGACCTATTGCGATTTCAGGATTATCCGCGACTAAATGTGCCGATATGAATCACAGTTTTTCGGGCCGTGCTCTGTGGATCGTTAGAATCGATCGTTTCAATAACCAAATCCTCAGTGATTAAAGTTCTTCAAATACACTCGACGCATTTTACCGGATCGACTCTTCTGTTTATTAATTTTGGAGCTTGCTCGATATTCGCCACGGAACAAATTACAATTTTTCAGCCGAATTCGTACGTTTTATTGCCAGAAACTGATTTGCTTGGGGGAGCAAGAAATTCGATCTTGTAGATCCACAGGTAATTTAATTGTAACTCACATTGGGATCTGATTTTTTAAACGATTATAATATCAAAAACTTTCAGGCTTTTAGGAATTTTTGTTACAACAGATGTTCAAAGAAACAAATTTTTCTGGCCATGAATGCAACCGTGGGATTAATAATAATAATCGTAAATTTAGAATTCGCCATTTTGTCGGGTCCCGTGGTTCCAAATTTAAGCGCGCCGTGCAAACGGAGAAGGGAGGAAATAAAGTAATTGCGACCGGTATAATTGTTAAGAAAAGCAAAAGGCAGTCGGTTTGGAATTCCCTCGCAGTCATCGAATTCGCGATACCATGGAAGAACTGCCGGAGAGCGAGACCGCGAAACTTTGGTATTCAACCGGCAATTTTGCGCACAATAGAATTTCAAACTAACGATACCCGCGGGACAAAACGAGCTTTCGCAATTTCGCCGGGTTACAACGGAATTCGCGCGGGCTCGTGGAACGAAATAGGTCAACATTAAGATTTCAACGCGATCCCGAAAGTTCCGGTGGGCCAGCGGCCACACGACTACGCACTGTGGTCCCAAACCTGAATTTTGCAAATCGCTATAAATATTTCTCGGAACAATGTAAAAGAAGCGTCATCGCGGATCTCTAAATATTCTTTGATGATGCGATTCAACAGGAACCAAGATACAAAAGAGAATAATACCATAGTGTAATTTGTAATTGCCATACTACTATTTTTAACTATTTCGAACTAATTGTTGTTTTCAATTTTTGCTTACTCTTTATAATGACTTTTGGTAGTGACAAATTATGACAAAAATGAGTAGGCGTAATTTAAAACGGTAGAAATGTTAAGAGAGTTTCAAAATACTGTTGCCACTATTGCTGCTGTTGCTAATACTGTTGCTACTATTGTACTTTATCAGGGAACCAAACAGTAGAATAGCATGTTTCCATGTTTTTGAGAAATCTGCATTTTCCCGATTTTTGGGCGGTTTTTCATTTTTTACGACCACAGTTTGCAACAAAAAAGTCTAAAAAAAGTCTTAAAAAATCCGCCTTAGGATCCAAAATGTGCCACATTTTTTCAGAATTTTAGGAAGCATCAGAGTGCGAAAGATGCGCGGAAAAGCACGAATCCAATTTACCCTGTAACTACCCTCACGGGCAAGATAAGGGGTTGAAATTTTACATAGAGGGGTTTTTCTTGGTCAGCTTTCGAATGGTGCATTAATCATTGAAAAACCTTTAAGGGCAGTTTTGATCATCTTAATCGGCTAGGCTCTTTCTATTTCATTACAGTTTGTTGTAATTCAGTTGTAATTTTGTTGGAACGTTTTTATGTTGCATAAAGATCCAAAAATCTGATCATTACTTATTACATTATCTGCGCTATTATTTAAACTCTGCTATAAATACACGAAAAAGGGTTAAAATCGACGGTTTTGCTGGCAAGCAATTGCAGCATAAACGCGCCATAAGACGCACCGTGAAACCGGTGCACCGCGGTGCAACGGCGCAACGGCGCGAACGTGACAAGGACCGATGCACCGTTGCGCCCACTCGTTCCCAAGCCTCCGGCTCGATTCTTTGTTTGCTCAGAATTTACATTCGCCGCCGGTGAAACGCATCCGGCGCGGTTCCCACGCGGCGGATATGGCGCATATCGAAATTGAAATTAAAACGCGGCCGACGCAAATTGTTTCTCATTCGCTCGCGAATTACTCGATTACACGGCCGGCGCGTGTCCTGTTTGCGCAAACCCGCGCCCCGTAAAAACGCCGGATTACCGGCCGTGAATTATTACGCCGGTGACCGATTAATCGAATCGAATCGAAGCGTCCTGCTCGCGCGCGACTACGACTCCGCTGAAAAGTTAATCGCGAGCGAGGCTACTCGCGGCAAAATTTTCCTCAAAATTCGACTTAAACCTCCGAGAATCGAGCTCTGTCGTTTTCCAATTTTTATCGAAGCACCGAGGTTTGTTTAAGTTTTCGACTTTTAGTCTGACCGCTGGTCCACGAAGTTTACTCTGATTTTTCTATATATGTCGCCAAGGCCTGGAGGATAAACGTCGCGGAATTATCGATGTGTAAAATCGTGAAAATATTTATAACTGTCTGACTTTATAAAACGTAGTTAATTTTGCACGGGAATAAAATTGTGATTCGATTGACCTGTACAATCGGCTATCAACTAACAATTGATCGACTATCGTTTATTACGAAATTCTTCACATGCACAAAGTTTTGACGAAAGTGATTCAGAGGATTGTCCAAACGGCCATAATGGCCCGATTCGCCGCAGACACTTACACCCCGAGAATTATAGCCTCGGAGACGGATTCGGAGAATGCAATAGATCATGCACCCCCTCGGTCTACTCAATCCACGTCGAAGTTAATATCCACCGTGGTATCTAAATGGTCCAAGTTACGGGGTCTACCGTACGTATGCAACGATTCAATTTTCTCAACAGACACATATCTTGAAAATCGCCGGGAGCGGGACAAATTCGAAGAATGCGTTACAGCTCTCGCCCCTGGATCACCCGATGCTCGCCGAAGTTAATATTTCCCGAGTTATTCGCATGGATATAGTAACTTGTCACGTTCCTCGCACACGCACATTATTATTGAAGTATGTACAAGCGTACACTTGGTACACGTGGCTTTCATTTGTGAAATTAGATAATAACAATGGATTATACCGTGAGCAGTTTAAAAAATCACTAAATTATAATAAAAATTTAAAGGATTGCAAATTCTATTGTTTCCCACGATAATGTACATACACTGGATAAAATTATTTACCAACGGGGTCTTCATGAACATGAAGAAAACACACGTCATGTCACACCGCACACTTCACAACAACACTGTCACAACACACTTCATGTCTTCGAGAAAACAGCTTCTGAACGGGCTGTGACCCAAACATTTTCGACATAAGTCGCACAATACGGGCCCTGCCAGCGTCATGTGTCGTCCAGGAGACAACCTCGAGCCGTCCGAGGGGGGTAAACCCCGAGGTAGTGGGAATAATTCCGCGACGTGTATCATCGAGGCCTTGGCGACATATATCGAGAATTCATTTTCCATTGATACTTTGCATTCGTCTATCAGAAAAAATCCCCAAAAATCAGGATTCCTTGATGCAATCGCCTAGGCGCAAGCCTATGGAAAAGAATGACTTTTCGATGAATTTTCTCTTGATTAGCGTTCCTTCGTTTCGAGCTCGGCCGAACACCCTGTATGCACGCGATCGTGCTCACCCACACCGTGGCATCAGGCTCGTGTATGGGAAGAGCGCCGGTCTGTGCCAGGATTACCCAGGTAACGCATCATTCTCCCGTGTACCCATGGTAACCGGCCCAGACTGCGATCTCTCCCATCAACAAGCCTTTTCGCATTCCGTGCTGATCCATGGGCTACGAGGGGCGGGGAGGGGAGGGGAGGGGAGGGGAGGGTAGGGTAGGAGGCCGGCAATTGCGACTACGGGGGAAAAGGACTACGGGAAAGTCGCGTGCGGGCCACGTGATATCCACCGGCTCGTCAAACCGGAAACTCGACTCGCTCTCCATCCACGTGACGAAACCTTAGGGCGTGCACAGGGGGTGTCGAGCAGGTGCGACCGGCTCGGCTGAGCGTGAATCGACGATTAACGGTTACGTAACTCCATTACCAGAGCGGAATCCGTTCCGTCTTGGCGGAAACTTGGCACTCCTCCTGGCTTCGAAAGTGTTTCTCGCGGTGCCGCGCCGGCTCCTCCGGGCGGGGCTGGGGTTTTGGTAATTGGCCGGATAGTTCCGCCATAGCGGTCCTACACCCTTGGATTTACTCCCATCGATTGTTCCTCGGCGAAAATTATCCGAGCCGACGCGATGCACACTGTTTACAAATCGCAGAAATCGTCGCCGCAACCCCGAATGTAAAACTTAAAAATATTCAACTTCCCAAAATCATTAAAGGAAGATAGAACCAATTATCAGGCTCCCATTTTTCGTAATTGCTGTAGAAAATGTTCAGTTTGGTTAAATAATCGTCGAAATCATTTAAAGGATTGTCCAAGTGTGTACAAGCGTTTGGTTCGCTAAGAATAATTACAGACAAACACACAGTTGGTGGAAACAAATTAATTGTCCAACAAATTCCCCAAATTAATTCCCGATTACGTCCGATTCGACGATGGGGCCGAAGATTAAAAATCGAAAGCGGAGCCAGGCGACTAATCGATGCAGTTAGCGTGTCTCGTGGCTGGGCGCCCGCCCCCAAAAGTTGTTAACATCCGTCGAATCGCGAAATGCTTTAACGAAGCAAGGAGTATCCCCAGAGGATACAATAGACGCCCGGCGCATCCGAAACCGGGGAGAGATTCTGGCGTAATTGCGACTAGACCTTGCGGGCCCGGTGCTTGCCGAGCCACCAAATAATTTCCTCTCATTAACGCAACGTAACGACGGTCAAACAAAGCATAAATCTTCCGTCCGTCTCAGCCGGAGGAGTGGGTCTTGATGGAGCAATTATTTTGATATCGGGACCACTCGGCATTGGCTCTTTCACTCTCTCTCTGTCTCTCTCTCTCTCTCTCTCACTCTCTCTCTCCATCTCCCTCGACCTCTCTTTCGTCGTTTTTGCCGTCCAAACCCCCTCTACGGTCCTCCTCAACCCTCATCCGACCGTTCTCGACGTCCGCCTCGATTCTCGGGTCCTCCGTTGATGATAGCTGCCCCAGCTATTCCACTCTTATTCCTGTCGCCGGCGTCTATTCTTCGTTAAATCGGACTTAATTACTTAAATCCCGTCGGGAAATGCTGATGGATCGGTTATAATTAAGGGGATTCTTACAGAACGATTTCTCCAACCCCTCCTCCAACCCCGGCCCACCCAGAATACCCCCGATAGCGGCCTCGTTCACGAAGATGGCCCTTTTTCATCCCGGACGATAAACGCAGGCCGTCCTCCAATCCCGCCATGTATTTCTCGATGACGGGAGATCCGGGAGATGAGTTTCCGGAGTTTCGGCGCTGTTATACCACGTCCGAGCCACGACTCGGCTCATCCCTATCCTCCTCTGGCTCGGATGACCATTTATTTTGGGGAAACCAGGCGAAAGACAAAGAATATCATTCATCTTAATTCGATGTAGCCCCGCCGTACCGGCTGCCTGTCGGTCGGTTGAATTCATTCTGAAAAGCTTATGGAATTTCGGAACTTGGTCCCGGGGATCTCTGCTGCTCAGGGGTTTCTGATAAGCGTCGGCAATTTGCGGAAATCTGTGCTCTTGATTTAAATATTACCGGTTCTAATGGATTCGGATGTCTGTGTTTTTGTTTCTCACTCTGGCGATTCTTTCGGTGCGCGTGTAAACTCATAGTGTCAACACATACAGGCAATACGATATTTATTAATTGGCTGAGGGATCTTTATGTATTTATGGCTTATGAAAATTTTGAAACAATGTCATCATCAAATCACAAAGATGAATTTACTACAGTTTACTACAGTTAGAAGGTTAATATTTTTAAAAATATGGTTCGTGAAAAGTTTAACAAAAATTCGTTCCTGATAAAAAAAAAAACCGTGGTCTTCAATAGTGTTCGAGATAATTTGTTTTATATACCAGCAGCAGACAGGTTGTATGTAGATCGCGGTACCTATATGTCTGGACCCTGACTCCGTAGTAGGTACACTGACAGCCATTTCGCCATTTACCCGTGCTACCGGCGTTGCTCCCTTCCTTCGGTCGGGTCGGACCCTACCCGACCTACCCGCCTTTCGATCCTCCCTTTTTAACACGGTCGCCTCCGCATCCTATTTCTCGCCCCCTTTCGGCCCTGCTTCATTGCTCGTCCAATCACATACCATTCAAAGTGACGAGACTTCGAGCCCTGCCGCGATCAATTACGATCGTCCGGGGAGCGGAGGAGGATAAGGAGGAGGAAGAGGGGAGGAGGGGAAACGAAAGGTGTGGCGACGCCACTGCCGTCGCCGCCACCGGAAGTGGACTTTTTAACGCGGCCGAGTGCTCCGTGTCAATCGGGGCTATTTCATCCTGCGGGCCTCTAATCAATCGTCGGGTCTCAATACCCCGTGGGCTTTCGAGCCTTTCAAAAGAACTCAGACATGGAGAATAGCTGGTAATCAACCTCCGTGGCCTCTAAGTTTGTGATTCGAAGCTAATCAGCCGGTGAACACGACTAATCAATGACCGGACGTCCTACCGAAAGATTGCACCTGTCTCTGCGCGATCCGTTCTTCTCCATCGGTGCAACTACTTTATTAGTTCTTTGCTCGAATTGGTCCCACCTTTATCAACTCTTTGGCTGCGGCACTAGCTTGAAACAATAAGCACTGCTATTTCTATTATAGTGATTAGGACTCTTTAAGAAGAATATATGAAGAACATATATATATATATATATATATGTATTAGATTTCTGTATACTCCCCCATGACAGTAAAGAACGCCCCATTTTGAAGTTTCCCATAAAATTATTTCCCAAACTATAGCTCTTTGTAAAAAGTATTTTCAATAAAAGTTACTCTATTTCGGGGCAGATATCTGATGATGGTAAAAAATCCTCTCATGCGCTTCCTTCTAACTGAGTTGAATTTTGAAAGGCACTAAATGACCTTGTATGACATTGACAAACGAATGTGTGTGGTGAGTGAATTCGTCTCGGGATGGGCTACACGTTTACCTAAATAAGAACATACAGTTCTCAGAAGGTCGTGTATTGTATACTCTTGCAATGGAAGGGTTAAAATATTTTTAAATGTTAAATTTTAATATTAATATCTCTTTTTCTATTGCTTATCAATTTTACATTTTTATTATTAATCTTGAGTAGTACGATCAAGGGTGGCTCAAGCTGCCAACTGGACCAACGAACCCTAAGCATTGTCTACAATAATCTAAAAATTACACGACCCATAAGGCCCCAAAGACAGATCTTTTCCATTATACTTTCCTATATATGACATAGACTACAATTCCTCAGAAATACAAGTGTCGATACTATCGGTCTTTTCTTTCACCCAGAAGCGACCTTGAGAGCTTGAACCCGGGCTAAGGGTAGTATCATGTTCCCAATTCCTCGGAACTATATTTCGCAGCACAAACAATCGAGTTTCTATTCTTTTCACGATTGATCAGCGGCAAATCGAATTCGGGCAGGTTTCATTGCTAGGGATAAAGGGGCGTTTCTATCTGTACACGTTTAAGCACCCTGCAAATCCTATTCGAACTCGACCCGTGCCGTTCCCACCCTCGTTTTCCACCGTCAAGCATTCCTCGAAGTAGCTCTCGCGAGATCTGCTGACGTCTTTTGAGCGGCCCGAGGCTGAGGAGTTGGGGGGGTAAGCTCGATTCAGATTGCGTTAATATCGCCGGGGCGAAATTTTTCGTGTCGTCACGATTGTAATTGACATCGTCGTCGTCGTCCTCGTCGTCGTCTACGTTGACGACGTGGGGTGGGAGGAGGGGGTGGGGGGAGAAGACTTGTGCTCGCTCGAGGATCCAGCTGTCACTTTGAATGGTACGTGATTGGGAGGGCAATGAAGCGAATTACCAAACGAATGTGCGTGGAGAGGCGGACCCGGCGAAAGTGTATCGCGAAGTATCGCGCCCAGGTAACGATATATCGCACCCCCTTCGCTTCCCCGGCGATAGTAATCTCGTTCGCGAGCCTAATGTAGTCGCCCTTTTGTCTGGAATTGAAGGGCGACTCGCTGAGAGACCGCCTTTTTTACGACGGGGACTGTCTGGACGCATTTCGACCAATTTCGATGACAGCCTTTTTAGAAAAGGTAATCTAGACTTTGGCTCGAACGGTACCTTCTCTATTAAATCGCGCTTGGAATGCTCAACCTAAAATATTCCTTTTGTACTAAACCCTACGTGCAGTTCTGGATACACGTTTTATATTATATTACTATGTGGAAATATTTATTTTATATTAACTTCTTACAATTTTTTTTTTATTTCTGCCTTCAACTTTTTATTTTTATTGTGAAACCGATTAAACATTTCGTTTAAGTATCCCAGAATTTTTTATTTTGATTTTGTCCCGGCATAAGAAATCCAAAATCTCCACCACGTTAGCAAAAAACCATAATATATTTTATCTGACTCGATCGAACATCAGTGATTAAAAATATCTAGCAATTTTGCTATCAGTCGACGAGAATATTAGAATAATTTTAAATATAAATTCCAAGTGCTTGAGCACCCAGGTATTGACATAACGGTTAGAATGAAATTCAGCATCAATAAAAATTGACTGTATGCGTAGCGACTGCATTAATTCAGATTTAAAGATGGAAAACGCGAACAATAGTGTCAGATATCCGGAGAAAGCGTTAGTCGCCGTTGTTCTCAAGAGTCGCCGTTGTAAATTGCACTCGCAGCTACAAATGTACAAAGATGCGATCGTCAATAGCTAGCACGGGACATAACTTACCGTCTGTACAACCCATTCACCGAGGAACATTCGCCTGCCCAATAATGCCGGCGTGAATTGCGACAGTCTTAATGACGCCCGCGCCCCTAGACAGCAACGATCGATCCGATCGGTAATCTATACGTAAATCACGAGCCGCTGCGAACGGCCGAGGGCGGCCGATTTGACGGGAATCAAGAGTCGAATCACGAAACGACTTCTCGACACAATGGGCCGGCTACTGCTCCATCCATTTCATCTGAAAGTATTTATTATTGGATTATTGGAAGACTTTAATGCACTGCCTCCCGACCGTTGCCCGCCACCCTTTTATTTCGCGCGACGACGATCGCGACACCGCCTCGACCGTCTCTAACACCCGTTGCATCGAGAAATTTTATCGTAAGCGTTGGCCCCGAGTGTTACGAGTTAAACTTCATTTTGGGGGACCAGAAAAATTTTCAACTTCTCTAAATACAATCCTGTAGATATTCACTAGAAAATGCCAGATATGCAGGTTTCAATGGCCGGAGTACACGGGTTCGAGAGTTACACGCGAGTAAAGTTAGTTTTGCACAAGCACCAGCTCGTATCGATTGTACGAACAATGAGACGCTTGTTCCGAGCATTTTTCATCAAATCGAGGAAAGCAGGGTTAATGTTGTTTCAGCGATTGACGCGGCGCAACACGAGACTTTCGAGGAGCGTCCAATATTTGCGTCTCATAAATGTTTCTGCCTGCCACGAGCAACGTAATGTCGTCACGGCGAGCACGCTATGGCAGCTCGAGCGGCGTGCGCCGGTAATTTACTTATAAATTGCTTTACGTAGAACACACAAAATTGTATCGATTGCAAATGTATGACAATTTGCAAACAAGTCAAGAGCTAACGTGTACCATGATGCGGCCCTGCGCGAAAGTCCCGAACGATGTCCGATTACGTTGAAAACCGACCGGTCAGGTCGATTAGTTGCGGACATTCGACGGAGAAATGCGATTTTCCGGGTGTCGTGATTCATTCGCCGTTGCGTGAGCATCGATGGCCGGACGACGTGGAGCCGCGGGGATTACGAGACCTTTTTTCCTTCTCCTCGGGCTTTTCGTCGGGGAAGAAAGGATTTCTGGGTCACATAAAGAAGTTCCCTTCGATCACGTGGAATTGATGTTTCACTTTTTATCATTGAATATAGTACCTCGAACGGCTGACCAAACGATGGAATTCGAACAATCGTAACGCAAATTATTCATAACTTCTCTTTATGTGCGTAACCGGGAGCAATAAAAATTTTATTAAATTTCAACAGAGCAGCTATTACCTGACTGTAATACTTCGTGCAAATTCACATTTTTATGGGAAAAAAATCAGTGTTTTAGTAAGACTTCCTCTTCTCCGCAAGAAGATACAGTGAAAGAAAAATAGGTATGAAAACATATTAAATTTTAATTAATGGGTTCAAGAAAATATAAATTAAAGTATAATCTTTCTTCCGTAATTGGTTCGGCGCGTTGAAAAGAAAAATAGAACTGCATTTAATTTCACCTAGCGGTGCATTTTGTGTGCCTTCGAAAACGTCTGCACACTATAGATGTACAAAAATATTAGGTACAATTTTTTCCAACATCGATTATAATTTTTCTTAACGAAATTGTCCTGTGACGCAGCAAGGATTCGATTGTCCACGCAGGGGACAGCTTCTGAAACGTCGTACAAACCCCAAATAAATCAACCTATACTTAATTTAAGCTTTCACCTTACGACTTCCACTTAGCATTTCCATCTAATCCAAATCCACCGAACGAATCGCAAGATTACCCTAATAAAGACAACACGGGGCATCTGCTTGGCAACCGAGGACCCCGAATAATCCTCGCAGCGTGTCCGAATTCATCCCGAATTCTCAGGCGAGCTCAGAAATCGCGTTCCGAATCGATTTCGCCCCTCTTTAAATACGTGTCACTATTTTCTAGTCGCTATTCAGCGAACGGCGCTGCCTCGAATGGAGACGTCACGGGTCCGCGATCGCATCGACATAATCTGATCCCGTGGATGGTGCACCTTTGATTCCGTGATCCGTGTACCTTGACGAGCATCACAATATAGCCGACGAGTTTGTATTTTTCTCCGGGGGGGCAGCAGATGTTGCCGTAAGAGGTTCATTGTTGCCCGGGCATTCGGGCCTAAGAGCGCCACCGGTTCGTGCTTCTTCGGCTGGATCGGTAAGGATTCACCAGCAGGACGTGATCGAGGACCGAAAAAAGATTATCCCCCGGACAAATATATTGCTGGACCGGCCGATGAATAAAAAGCGAGGAGCACTGCTCGATATTGTGTGTCTCTGGGCCACGAATAATATTTGCTATTCGAATCCCAGGGGGAACGGCTCTTAACATTTCGTGAGCTTCCCAGGATTTCTGTGTCCTGCGCAGGGAGGATCGACTGCACTTGCAATTTTTTTAGACTTTGCAGGTTAGCTCGGGATCTAGAGATGTATCCTGCGATCTTTGTTGAGCCAGGCCTGCTTCTTCAGGGTGGAAACACCCCTGGAAGATAGCAATCTGGATTATTCGTTTTCTGGGAATTTTTTAGACAACTGAAAATAATTTTAAAAATTGTTGTAGTACAAATATCGTACTTAAACCAGTCTACACATTTAATACAGACTTCTAGATATATATCTAGCAATTTTTGGTTGAGTCTAGGTTCGCTTCTCCAAAACTATGGAACTACAAAGCTGTTAATTTCCTCTGTTTTGTTTTAATCAAAGTCTTCTCGCACATTAATTTAACAACGACTAAAGGCCCCAGTTGCAGTCCGGAAGCAAAGGTTGCTTTTTATAGTAGAATCTGAATCAGCTGACTGTGCAGAATCGTTTGCGCAAAACGCGGATGCAAACCGCAACAATGGTCCCCTTCTGTCTCGCAATTGTGCAAACGTTCTCCCCTTTTGTCGTTCCTCTAAAACGAAATTTTCTGCTCTCGAAATTTCGAAATTTTGTTTCCCCCTTTACCGTAGGAAACGCATTCTCGGTCGGGACAAACGCGGGTCTCTGAAACCACGTTTTCTTCTGGCCGCGTTTACAAAAATTACCAGAGTCACGTCGGCGAACAATGCGCTCCGGCAGAATCTCTCTCTCTTTCTCTCTCTCTCTCTCTCGCTCTCTTTATTAAGTTCTCTTTCCGTGCTGGCAGATTTTTGTCCGACAATGTTTCCGAGTCGAAGTGGGTCGAACGAGTGTTCAAGCACCAATTACTCTCACGAATGGCGGGAGAGTAAAACAATCGCGCTTATTCAAACGCACCGTATGAAATAGAATTCTGTGATCTGGAACGGAAGGACGCAAGATCGTCGGCCGTTTCTGTGTCTGTGTCTGTTCCGTTCTGTTCCGTTCCGTTCCGTTCCGTTCCGTTCCGTTCTGTTCTGTTCTGTTCTCGATTCGCGGACCGTTCGCGCCGCCACCGTTTCAATGCCCATTATATCGGCACCAAAGGGACAAAGCTTCTGATGATTCCGCGCTCCGGACACAATCGACGATACACACAGATTCCGCGAAAATGCCGAGATCCCCCGGAAAAACACCTGCAAACGCAATTAGAGTCCTCGCTCGCCAGGTACAGTCACCTGCGAAAGCGTTGGGGACACTTAATTGATCAGCTGATTCACAAATTACCTTAACGTCTTACTAGATAATTCCGCGTCGTTGATCTATGAAATCATTATTACAATTTCGATAATCGTGCAATCAAAAATCTGTAACCGGTCATTGAACCGATGGTGGTAGGTATTGTCCTACGGTAATTTTCAGGTGTGTCTCGTAATTTAGTCCGCTAGCGCACAACCCTTGCCTGCATCCTTTAGCCGTTCGCATCTCCGTTAGGCTCTCTGTCATCGTCGCGTTCGGTCTCCCGCCCCAAACCGCTAACATGCTACAAGCCCTTAAACGTTTATTCAATATCTGTCGAGGGGGCAGACCGTGCCCCGGCATAGCATACGTAGCCTGGTCCTTCCACGAGGCTCGTTACGCCGATACACAAGCACCCTTGTGCGCTCGGATTTGAAAAAAGCCAGGCAGCCAGCCAGCCAGCTGATTTTCGCAACCCTTGCGGCCACCGTGAATGCCCCCGTGTACACCGTGCCGTGTCTAGCTCGGCGACCCCTGACCCCGGCACTCCCATCGTGCAACTGCGCACGTGTGATATATTATAGTGACGTAACGCGGTGGGAGTTTTTTTTTTTAAATATCGCACGATATTAGGACCATTGTCGCCGCGGGCGCTCGTTACCGACACCTGGATACCCGTTCATTAGGGAGTCACCCTGCCCTGTTCCCCGTCACTTTGCCAATTGCATTAATCAGCCGACCTATCCAGTGAATGAACATCTCGCAGTGAATGGACGGAATTTTTGTACCGGTGTTACACTGTACGACCGGAACAATTTTGTTGTATGTCGCTGAGGCCTGGATGATAAACGTCGCGCAGTTATCCCCACTACCCTACTGTGAAGGGCCGCGAAACTCGAGAGTCCTGTAAACATAACACGACTCGGGTAGGTCTCCTGAATGATTCACGTCGCTGGCAAGACCCGTGTTGTTGACATATATCGAGAACTCACTGTAATTCCTCCTATAACGAACACATTCCTTTTGTATTGAATTTGATCTGATTTTTACTAATTCTTAGTTTCCTATAATGCGGAGCAAAAGTTGCGATTTGATTTGTTTTATATTGAATTTCATCTGATTTTTACTAATTCGGAATTTTCTATAACGCGGTACGGATTAATCGATAGATCGATACCGAGATTTTTCCCCTCGAGCTGGACAACTTCTGGCACCGTTGGAAGTTGATTGTTCGAGCGGAATAGATTATATGAAAACGGATTCGGGGGGTAGCGTAGAGGAGGGTGGAGTCAGGTAAGAATGAAATGTGCGCGCCATTAAATGCAAAGTCTTTAACTTTGAACGGCGGGGAAGCTTCTCGTCGTCGTCGTCGTCGTCGTCGTCGTCGTCGTCGCTGTAGTTGTCGTCGTCGTCCTCGTCCTCGGGATATTACTCAATTTAAATGCGAACGGGGCGAAAAAACGACTGGCGAGGGGTACGGGGAATCGGGATAGAAGGAAAACACCCTCGAAACTTTACGGCCGCTTGTGCGACGTCTCGTTATGTGCCGGTAAACACAGCTTTGTGATCGATACAGCCATCGTCGAGTTTCTTTCGTATCTCCCTCTGTCCCTCGCGCGCTTTTCCTTTCCATTTTTCTTCTGAAATGTTTGCCTCCTCACATATTCTTCTCCGCCCGCCTCCGAAGGTATTAATAACACAGTCACCGTTCCGAGTATCGCGATAGACTGCGAATCCTTATGCAGATCCACTTTTTCATAGCGCACTTCATTTAAAATTAGAAAAAAATTACAAAGAAAAGCGTTTTTTGTGAAATTTTCTAGATTGCCGGAGATCGTGCTCAATCACAGGGCGAATTATTTAAAAAAAAAACGAGAAAAATAGAAAAAAGAAAAAAGCAGCGGCGTCGCGAGTCGACCGAAAGTTCCCGGGGTCCGTCCAGGAAATTTGCGCCGAAGAATGCAATTCTAATTTGATCGCGAACGTCGTCGCCGAAGGAAGTTTTAACCAACCCGTCGCCGCGGGAGAGAGTGAGAGAGAGAGAGAGAGAGAGACACCCCCCCCACTTCTTCGAGAGTTTTGATCATCACAGACCACGTCGAGTTTATGCAACGCCCGGACTCTTGATACCGTGACTTTCCCCGTCCTTGAAATTCTCGTTTCTCCTAATCTTTCTACAGTTTCAAACTATCTTTTTTCATCTTTTATGCAAAATAAAATTTGTGGAATATCTTTTAACACGTTGACTGCCATGTCACCCATATTATGGGTGACGGAATTATTTGTTCAGGCTTTAAAATGAATTTTTACGTTAATATATTCATTGTACCAAATTTGATTAGGATTACCCAATATCATACATTTAATTTTTTCAATTTCTATTTTATCAAATAACACTTTTATTTCGTGGAATTTTTGAGCTTTCTTGTTTGGCGTTCAAAGTGTTAATAATTTTAATAGAATTTCTATATTGACAGTCTTCATTTTTCTTAATCTTTCTATTGTTTCAAATTACTGATTTTCGTCATAAATCGGCAATGTACCAATAATACTCCACGAGTACACAGGTTTTAGGTGGGAACGAGTTGATCACGAAAGACGGAATACTCGCACAAATGCGTCGATTTCATCGAGCCCCGATCCGCGTTCGCCTAATTCCCGTGGCAACAGCGTTCGATCCCCCTTTTTTCCGGGAAATTGAGAAAACATCCAGCCGACGCGATTTACCTAAACCCCTTATCGGCGCGCACGATACGATCCGGAGAATATGAAGCGATTGCCACCGGTGGTATCGTCAAGTTTCCAGGTGCGCGGAGTGCACGGTAGAGATCGCGATCGTTGAAATTCGGCGGCGGGAAGAATCGGTTGGATCGAGGCTCGATGCACGGGTGCTCACCGATATTATTATTTCTGATGGGGCAGAGGGGTAGTGCAACAGGGGGGAGAACTGCGCGAGTGCATGTGCACGCGAGAGACCAAACGAACAAACGAACGAACGAGAACGTCCCGCCGGCTGCAATCTCGTTGTTGCACGCGAGGTGTGACCGGACGAGATACGCTGCATCGGCGATTGTTTGCGATCCCGGCCCGGGAATTAATTCACGCGAGGCGTCGCCGAACAATAACCCGTCCCGATCCCGATTCGCGAATTTCCCCTCCTACTCTTCCCCTCCTCCTCCGTCTCCTCCTCCGCCGCCCATGAGCTCCGCGGGATTCAATATGATTTTCGAAATCATGCGCCATAAGGTGCAAAAAACCGACCTCCTCTCGTCTGGCTCGAACGCTCGAGAGTATTTGTTTGTTCGACGACGGCTAAGGCCGTGGCCATATGCCGGCTATGCTATACCCGTCGCCGTGGATGCATTATGTGCATGCACCGTGATCGCTCGCTCGCGCCTGCACCGAGACCAATGGGCCCCTTTGTTTTCGTTACGGTTCAACGGACACTGCGCGCCCCGCGCGATCGTGCACTTCAACTTTCGATCTGTTTCTGCGGATTCGAACCTGTGCCCCTTCTTTGCCGGGACTTTCCTACCTCCATTTTGTCGCTTCGTCGTTTTATTAAACCTTTCTACCGAGAATCTTTGTTCAATTTTGCAGCCAACTACTCTGTGACATTTTCAGTGTTTTATTTAGAATGTACTCTGCAGATCTATTTCTTGATTGAGACTGGTTTAAAATTTTTTTTAACCCCTTTTGTGGGGTTTTTCGGTGGCAATATTCGGTAGCGGTGAACGCGTTGACACAAAAATAACCGTAACCAATTGGCTAACCATTTCCCCGCACATTCCATGAGAATGAACCGTTCGGTGCGGGGGCGGTCAGGAAATTGCCAGGCCTCTTCTTTGTCGCCGTTCTCGTTAGCTCGTCGTTTTTCCGAGCTGTCATAGATGACACGCTCCGAGAGGCCGCTATCTACGAGTGACGTCTCGCATCGAGTTTGCATGGGTCGGTAAGAGTGAAAAAGCAAAAGCAAACCAGACCGACCTCCTCCGGTTCCCTCTGCAGCCCCATAACCTCTTAGAGGCTGACGGTAGTTGCTGAAAATGACAGGGCCACACACAGCACCATGTATAATGCACTCCAAAGCGTCGGCTAATAGAATTACAAGCTAAAAGCTTCGTCAAATTTTTGTCCAGGAAGTGACCCCTGCCCCCGTCCCTCCGCAACCTTTTCCACCTCCGCGGCCTTGACGGGGACAGGGCCGAAACGACATTGTTTGGAAATCTCGTTATTTTTCGTGATGGAGTTACGCGACTTTCCGCTCGATCCACCATGTCGATGCCGGGCGCCACGTGGTAATTAGGTTTCCCAGACGTTTAGGTTTCCGGTAACCGCCGGTTTCAGCCGTCGCCTGTCCCATCATGTTTGCATGATACACGCTCTTTTTCTTGTGCACGTTCGCTGGAAATTGCTCCAAAGCGAAATCCCGTAGCTGCCACGACCAGTGGGGGATTAACAAATAAGACAGAAAATAATGTACTGATAAATTAACCCTCCGTGAACTATTGGGGCCGATAGAGAGGAATACTAAATACTATTTTGGAGGTCCACTTAACACTTTGAGTGCCAAACCAGAACCTTCAAAAAATCCATGAAACCAAAGTAAGTTATTTAATGAAATAAAAATTGAAAATAATTATATGTGTGACATTGAGTAGTCCTCCAACTTTCTTGCATTTTACAGATCCCAATCAAATTTGGTACAATGTCTTAACAATCTCGATAAATTAAAAAATTTGGGGACTGAGTATCGTCGATCCCAATCAGATCGTTTAATTACGTGGAGCACGGTATAGAAATTGTTGCCGGCTAAAGACACGTTGATGGCAATCTCGGTGAAGTCCGTCGTAATCAGGAGTCTCGTACACTCGATTCTTTGTCTCGATAGTTGCCCCACAGCGACGGTTCTATTACAGGTGCTTATTGTTCTACATTTTCCCGGGCACCGATATCTCCGTCAGTAAAGATCGTCTGTGCTCCCGATGAAAACAGAGGCCTTTTTAATACTGCGCCGATGCCTGGCATCGGGAGCTCGGCTGAAAAAGAAATCTAGATTAAAATGCCGGGCGAAAGCCTGGCCGGGGCACGCGTCCTCGAAGGAGGATTCCTTCCATCTCGAACGTCTATGCGTGTTTCCCAAAGTTATGCGCGCTCTGTTTCGCCCGATACGAACTGCTCCCGACTTCAAAGGCAGGAACAGGTCTCTCGAGGAGACTCGAAGTCACCGGTTTCTGCTTGCGAAAATATACGAGAGTCGCCTGAATTCGCGTGACCCTCGGAAATATCGTCACCGAGGAATCACGACCGAACAGTTTCTGGATTCCGCGACGCGCTCGCTGAATCCGCGCCGCGGAATTTCGCGAGGTCACGTTTCGACGTTCAGCGGGAACAGTTCGGGCACCTTCTTGTCGCCAAATTTGAACTGAGCTTGCCAAAGTCTGTGACAAATGACGTACAACACGTTGAGAAACAAATATACCTACGGAATAACGATTAAATCGAGACGTTTTTAACGAAAGGTGAGTTTGATAAATTTTTTAGACGTCTAAACTTTCTCGGTATTCCTGCCGTCTATTTTTCCCTTTATTTTACAACATTCCAGCTTTAAGTTAAAAAAGTTTCGTCGGTCTATCTCGGGGAACAGAATTTTAACCCACGCCAAAACCAAGAGAAGGACTTCATCATCTTCAGGGTATTTTTGTTTTCTTAATTTTAACGAAATTTTTGTAGAATAATAACCATTTCATACTGCATATCTTGACGTGAACATATTTGTTATTTATATGAACAATATATACGGTGGCGGATCCGTTACAGCTTAACTTACAATTTAATCATTTTCAGGATTTAACAGCTGTGGACCGCAGACGTTGCAATAGAAATAAAAGTGGCTGATGAGTTAATTATTCTTGAACTATGCATCGGTTTCTGTCTGCCGTCGACGGTTCATTGTTAATACTATAGCGACGCCGTAGAGCTCGTCGGCGTCACGATTTAATTCATCATCGTGATCAACTGGTGACACGTCTCGCTCCCGTCCCGTTCTAAATACAAGTCTAAATAGCAGCATCTGTCCAGGCCGGTCCACTTCAAGTAAGAGCACACTTGCCCGCGTCGTAGCTAACGCCTCTCGCCACTTCAATTTTCAACACAATCGATCGAATTACCTCGCAATTGGAAGTTCTCGCCCGCGATTTCGACCCTTGTAACACCTGGACCGTCGACGACCTCGTCGCACCACGATTTCTTGTTCGATGTATCGATCCGTCTGTGTTTGGGCTGTTGAGTTGATCGCCCGACCGCGGCTTTTGTACGTGTACGACGAAAATGAGTAGCAGGAGAATGATCACAAGAATTTAAGGATGTACATGTACAAATATTCATAAACACGTTGACCGCCATGTCACCCATATGTGGGTGACGGAATTATTTGTCCAAGTTTTAAAATGAAATTTTACGTTAATATATTCATTGTACCAAATTTTATTAGGATCTGTAAAATGCAAGAAAATTGGAGAACTACACAACATCGTACATTTAATTTTTTTCAATTTCTATTTTATTAGATAACTTACTTTGATTTCATGGAATTTTTGAGCTTTTTTGTTTGGCGATCAAAGTGTTAAATCAACGTTTCTTCGTATTGCAAAAAGGTAAGCGAGGGTAGTTTCTTATCCCAGGATATGAATGTCGGAATCGTGTTCCACCACCCCGAGAACATCTTGCAATTGACGCTCTACGATTAACAAATAAACGCATTTGATTCTGGTTTTCGCGTTTTCGGACTACCGAGATCTTCTGCGTGAAATCGACGCGTCTAGTCGTGCTGTAAAATATCGCGAGGGGCCCGAAACGACGGGGCACAATGCTTATAGTGAAATATTGCATGAAGGGGACCAATTTCCAGGTTCTCGAGGGCACATCCGTCGAGAACAGGGGGCGCATCTGCGTCGCATGTGCGGCATGAGGCGCCCCGCGGCGCTTTGCCTCGCTTTGCCTCGCTCGGAACGAAATTTGTTGCGCTCCGAATTTGTTTTGGATCCTTCCCGTGTTTTCCTCGGTCCTCCTCGAGTGCTTGCCTACCTATTAGAGCCGCGGCTGGGAATCACAAGGCCTCTTTTGTAACGGTTTCCTGCGAGTGATTTCCTTTCGCCGTTCCCTTTTTTCCTTTCTCCTTCTCCCTTTCCCCCTCTCCCTCTCTTTCGATTTCTCCCTGTACGAATCTCCGCCCCGCTTGTTTCGACTCGGTGAAACCCGGCGAACCTCGTTCACGAGTGTTTTTTCAATACAGTGGCGAATCTGGCGAGCCCGGAGAAACATTGTCATGGGAAACGAGGGAAAAGAAACGTTTCAAGCTCGCCCGCCGCTGTATGGGTCCCTTTTGTCGTATCGAACTGTAATTTATCGAGTCCCGAATGAGAAACTTCGGAATACACTCCTTCGAAGAGTATGGTGGCTTCTGGGAAGCAAGTGTGGGTACCCGGGTACCAGATTAATGACATGAAGGTTTAACACGTTGACTGCCGGACGGATTTTCCATGATTTGTCCCAGGCGCCAACATGAACTTTTCATTATGCGATGCATATTATGATGAAATATAGTTCCCAGCAAATAATATGAGTTATAAAATCATGTTTGAAGCATTTTTTTGGTGGGGGTCACCGTTGCCCCCCATGGCGCTGTAGGCAAGTATTACTTTTTTTTTTTAAACAATCAGGCTTCGGTTGCTAAGTGATTACTCTCAGTGTTTCGAAAAAAAAAAAAAAAAAAAAAAAAAAATTATTTTGTATGTTCTATATTGCATTAATTTCTTCAAACCATTATAGTAACAATGGTATTATTGAAAAATTGATCAGTATCCATATTTACTATAATTATGTACTTTTAGTATTGACCACGCCGCCGGTCACCGGTGGCCCCCACGGCGCTGTAGCAAAGTCGAGTGCCGGTCACCGGTGACCCCCACGGCAGTTAACGTGTTAAAGAAGTGTTTTATGTTGTCCAAGAAATTAAGCGTTTCTGGCACTTTTTGCCAGCGTCGGATCGCGTCGATAGCAAGAATGGAGCAGTATCAGCGAGCATCGAGGATCGCGATTGATTGAACGGCGTGACAGTAATCGGAAGTATCCGTGTAATGGGAGAATTATTTGAATCGGCGCCACGTACTCGATACGAATCCAAAACTTCCCCGTTTCCGCCGTTTAATCAGCCTCCCCCGCTCCCTCCCCACATCCCATCTCGGGGCGTAATTCATTTCGCGGGCGATAATTGGAAAAGCAACGGCGGGAACGTCATACGCGCAAGAGCACGTTTGCTATTCGGTATTTCCGCGGCGAGCTTCACTTTCCGTTCGTTTTACCTTCCTTTGTGATTCTTCCCGTGTGTCCCACGCCCGCGGAGAAACGATTTTATTAAGAGCGGTCACGACGCAGAACGTTTCGGAATTTTACATAACGGCAATTTGACATACGGTAATTAACATCCCGCCTCGTTCCCCCTCCGAGGATCGAAGTATCGACGCGAACACGCCCTATGACTTTACGCAAATTGATCTTACAAAGTTTTGCCGCCGACGCAAAAAATAAATTATTTAACGTCCTTGACGTTGATCCTTGCAAAATTATCTTTTCTTGCAGAGGGTCCTCAGGTTCCACCTGAGTAATAAAATCTGTTTAATAACGAATCCACAAACGAGAAAAATCATTTTCCTGTAGAGATATCGAACTGTTGTCGAAACACCATAGTGTGACATTTGAAAATCGCGTGCAATGACGCGGACGAACGTCCGGCGATGAAACATCACGTCAATCGGGTAAGGATCGGCCGACAGGTCCTCGAGTCCTGTTATTAGTCCCGGCGTTAAAGAGCAATCGACAGAGGGTCGCACATGTTGCTATTGCTTTTGCGTAAATAATGCCGGGCACTTAGGTTGAATGGCGTCATTCGTCGCAGGCCGCAGCTGTCCTGTGCAGAAAACGGCGTGACGCCCGCGAATAATCGCTCGCGCCCCGGGTAATTGTAACGAAAATGATCGGCGGCCATTGTGTCGAGAGAGAGAGAGAGAGAGAGAGAGAGAGCTCCGTTTAATTTCGGCGTTAAGGTTTACTCGATTGATCCGCCGGTTCCGTTCCGTTCCGTTTGGGGATCGAGCCTTTGCTTGTCGTCCATCGGCGATGGCGATGTTTGCTCGAGGCAGACCGCACTCGAACACCGGCGCACAATGCAACGCTCGCCGCCGCCGTTCTGTAATTCGAATGGACGATTACGAGTGGTAATTATTCCTGTCTAGCTCGCATCGAAAGTTTCTGCTCGGCAGAAAATCCCGCGGTATCGATTGTGTTCGGATATCTCGAGGGTTGCGTGCGCCTTTCACGCGGACAGCTGAAACACCACGCGCCGTTCTGCTTCACGAGTGTCCGTTATCGTCTGCACTTCCGGTCGGGGTCAGGGACCCGAACTCTGACCTCTCGTCGACGAGAATTTGGTTCCTCCAGCGAGGTTATCATTTTTTCCTGATTTCTCTGACTTTGAATCTATTCTCAAAGCCTTAAAGGGTTGTTCCCGTGTAAATAAATCTCTTGCAAATATTAACACTAAACCTACCAAGCATTAAAAGTATTTGATAAACGTCACCTTGTTGAAATGGCAACACTAAATTTATTCTGAATGCCCAGAATTTACAATATAAACAGATGCTTGGACAAAAATAACTATTCTATTATTACCATAAAAGAAAAAAGGCATTGATGAACTTGCAAGGATTTATACCCTGTAAAGAATTAGAGAGGGGCAACGATATACAGTGCCTATACAGAAGTATTAAATAGAGGGGTTTAGGGTAGATGACTATAGCATGTCCTAGCCTAAAGACTTCTGGTTGAGTGACTAATTTTGGGAATTCGCGAGAATCAACTTCGCTCTCTGTGAAGTTACCTCACTGTGGCGAACGAATTAGTCAAAGCAAACTAGTCGAAACAAACTAGTCATTCAACAATTCCATAGCCTAAGTTTGTTAATTCGTTTACTGGAAAAACAAGTTCAACTAATTGGTCATCCAACATAGTTTAAATTAGTCTGCAAATGTCTTTACTTCATTCATTTGTATCGAATTTTCTGAAATCAAAATATTGTAAACACATAAAATTTGCAATCTATTATACAGGGTGTCCCATCTAATTTGAATACCATAAATATCTCACTTATTATTGATACTAGAGAAAGATGACAGCGGAAAACATAATTAGGTTTGAAAGAGCAAACATTGTGGCGACCTACACATTTTTTTCACATTTTCCGAGATTTCAAAGTTGTTTAAATGAGACTATACATTTTTATTACTGTCACGTAATCATGACTTGTATGAGACCTTCAGTAACTGTATACATACCACGTGCATAATACTTTTAGTAACATATTTACATGCATACATTTAAAAATTAGAGACAGTAATTACATCAAAAAAGCTGTCCTGTGAACCAAGACGAAATTTTTGCGCGGAATATAAAATCACAAGAATTTCAAAAAATAATTAGTCTAGAATCATTGAGAAAGTCCACCGAGAGACGCAAATCAATTCAGATATTAATCCAACGATATCAAAAATTGTTTGCCACGTGAAATCAAATTCTTAGCGAGCTAGAAATTATTTTCTTTTACCACAATTTGTAAAATTTCGGAAGTTTGAGAAATTAGGAATCAATGTACAATAATGTATACGAGATTAGTGTACAGATTAATTTACAGATTAATGTACAGTAATTTATTTAGTTTTCTATGTACTCGTGACAAAAATTATTGGGTACCATTGAAAGCAAGGAAAGTTAAGAACAGCGACGTAAAATACATTTTGAACTTGTTCAAGTCATTAACGAAAGACTGAAATATACGTATTTGTCTCATGCTACTTGCAATTAACACTTTGACTGCCAAGCTAGAAACTTCAAAAATTCCATCGAATCAATGTGTTATTTAATGAAATAAAAATTGAAAAAAATTATATGTATGATATTGAGTAGTCCTCCAACTTTCTGGCATTTCACAGATCCTAATAAAATTTTATAAACTTAATATATTAGCGTAGAAATTCATTTTAAAACTTGGACAAATAATTCCGTCACCCACATATGGGTGACGTGTCAGTTAACGTGTTAAGGTATACAATTTTCATATTGCATAAAGACTGCAGTCTGCACGATGGTGTGTCAATCTTGCCCAAAAAGAAAAAAAATGAATCGACAACTTTTAATTGACTAGAGGGGATCGCGGTCAAAGGCGGCGGGAGAAGAAGCAAACGGTGTGCAACGATCGTGCGATTCACCATAACTCGAGCGCGTCGCTTTGTGCGTTCTGCGCGGATTCAACCGGTGGCCCGCGGAATGCCGCGTCGATTATACGCCGTTGTCTGACAGTCGCAATTAAAAATTATCGATGCCGGGCTCGCAGGCGTTCGCTGCTTTGTCAACAGCGTTGATGAATTCAACGGAACCGTGTACTGACCCCCACGGGTAAACACAAAGAGCCGCGCGCAATGAAAGCGCGGAAACTGCGACAGAGGTGAAACTACTCGCCGAGAAAGAGAGAGACCGAGCCACAGACGGCTCCGAATGACAGACAGAGAGACAGAAAGAGAAAGAGAGAGAGAGAGAGAGAGAGAGAGAGAGAGAGAGAGAGGGATAATTGTCCGCAGTGTCTTCTCATTTACATTCTATTCCAGACGGCTGGGCGAAATCTCAGTTACACTTTTGTGCGAGGATAGGAGCGAGGTTATTATTTAAATAACCTTTACTTTCAAGAGGCAAACGAAGGGAGGACCTTCTCGACTTACTCGTTACGGGCCAGGAAAGAGATTCTCTGTACCTTCGGTGCGTGTGAGATGTGGAGGAGATCCGGGCGGAATACGCTGGCCAAGGACGAAACTACCGCGAAGCCTGCGGAATTATTCAGGGAACATGATCCCGCCCCGGTTCTAGACTCAGACTTGTGCGTCCGTGGATGCGACCGTGGTCGACCAAGTTTCCTGTTTGTCGCCATTAGAAGTTGATCCATCGACCAGCTAACTCCGCGTAGGAAAAAATTAAGTGGTTGTTCTAGCGAGGAAAACAGAGTTTTAGAGGTTCGCACGATCGAAGCTGCCAGGAGTTTGAGTTCAGCGCGTGGTAATGTCTTTCTTCGTGGTCACTGGGGTCGGGCAAAGTTCAGCTCGAGAGCAATTAAAGTTGGCATCCTTCGCGTGGAACTGACTTATTGAATTGGTGTGTCTCCTAGAATTTTCATGCAATGATAGCTAAAAATAAATAAAGGAGAAACTTTACCATAATTTTTAATCGAGTTTCGACTCATGGTTGCTCTTGCACTTTTCGTCGCTGTGACCAGTAGGATACGATGCAATGAAAACAAATGTTTGACCTTGACATTCAAGATCAAACTAAACCAAGGGTGTTTTTACAATTTCTTTACACCTTGTACAAATTGCGCTGATCATCCACGACGACCATCGACGTGCCCCGGCGTCGTGCATTTCCGAAAAACTTGCCATACATTTCTGGCCCCCAAGGGCGACCCTTATTTCCAAAGCTTAGCCACCAGAAAGTCAGCGGACAGGTCCCAGACCAGCCACCGCAGAGAATTAAAAATCTAAAGCCGAGGTCCTGGGACTCGATAGCTACCGGGAGAGTCTTAGCCACCCCATGAGTCCTTGAGGAGCTATATCGCTGGTTCCTCGGAGCTTTGTGACGGCTGGATGTCCCCGGTAACCTTGCCGGTCCTCTTCTCGCCGGCTTCTGTAGCTTTCGAAAAGCTTCGGCGGCTCTCGAGAGCCGGCTTGCGTCCTTGATCGCTGTTTACCGGGCACGAAGGGTCTCAGAAAGACCCCGGGGGCATTCGTAATCCCTGGTAGATCCTTCGAAATCAATGTATCCTCCTGATGAGGGACATTACACCGAGCATCGCGTCCGGCGACGTTACATGTGGAACACTTAGAAATGTATTTCTACCCCTAATGACTTGAGTAGGTCGAAAGTATTGTATCGATGCTATTCAATTCTTTCGAAATAAAAATTGTCTGCGTCTGTTGTGAGAACCAAAGCTACTCGGAAATGTCTGTATAACCCTAACAATTTGAGTAGGTCGAAAGTACCGTATCGATACTATTCAAATCTTTCAAAATAAAAATTGTCCGCGTCCATTGTGAAAAAGAAGAGCTACATAGAAATGTCTTTTCACGCCTAACAATTTGAGTAGATCGAACTTGAGCGGTATTTGTTTACCAGTTCCGGCGTTAAAATTGCTCCGACCTTGCAGGGTTAACGGAGCAAAAGAGATTCCGAAAAGTGCAAACAGGCGCTCGATTAGTTACAATTCAATTATTACCGTCGTCGAGGTAATCGGTTATCGCTGCCGACAAAAGTCCGACCGGCCAACAGGTACCAACGACGTGACAAAATATACCACTCTAGAATTCAGCATACTCAATGAGGAATATTACAGAGGAACGTACCGCGGCTGATATGTGTAGGTACATGTGTAGACAGGTTTGTATTATGTATAGCTCGTCGCGCTCGCGCCCACGCTCGTCGGGGCCAAGCATATGCGCACACTTTCGTGTCCACGAGCAGAACGTGTGCGCGTACTCGAGCCGTAATATATATTCTGCCGCGTGGGTCTGTGCGCGTTTAGACGGTTTTCAGTGTGCGTGCGGCGTGCACGGTGGCGCGCGGCTTCGTGGAGAGAGTGCAAGCAATTTTACGGACAACACACCCTCTCAGCGGTCGCGCAGGAGCCCCGAGTTACCGTGCTAGGGTCGAGGAGGGTAAAAAGCTGCAAAACCATCCCCCGTGGAACGCACTTACCCAATCCTACCTCCACTCAGCCGTGTGCATCCCGCACTCCTGTTAAATATGTTGCTCCACGCGAGCTGCCAGCGACGATCAAAAGTGCCGTCGCGCTCGCTTGCGTGCCACTTATTGTGGAGACAGGCTTTTTCGAGCGCTTCCAAGCCGATCCCGCGCTGCTCTCTCTCTCTCTCTCTCGCTCTCTCTCTCTCTCGCTCTCTCGCTCTCTGGTTGCCGCCGCTGAATCCGACAGAATGCCACGAGGGCTGGCCAAATGGTCCACGCCACGTTCGCGAAGATTTTTTTACGCCGGGACCCGGCTGACTCCTCACGATACCTTATCGTATATTTTAGCAACCTTGTCAGCCAGCGACCGCGAGAACGCTCAACATGATTCGTGTTTCTTCAACAGATTTCTTGCTCGTGCTTTTATTCGCTTGTTCTGGAAGACGGTCCTGAACGCTCGATTAATCCGCACAATGCGAACTTAGTGCGGTTCCTTCCGCAAGTAGAAGGCCCTGTTATGAAAGGGAAAGTTGGTTGCGGATGGTTGGTTGCAATTTCCAAATTTTGTAGACAAAATTTCAAGGAACTCTAATGTAATAAAATCCTATTTCTCATGCGGAGAGCCTCTGTGGATCCAAAACATTTTTTGAAAACTTTCGTGAGCCGTAAATAAAGTTCGTGAGCAATAAATATTAACTATCTTTTTCTTCTATGAAATTCTGAACAATGAAGAATTCCTAATCATTATAATCACAAAATAAATAGTGGTGCAAGGGGTTAAGTGACCATTCTCTCGTGGCCCGAAGAGGCTACGACACAACGTTTCGCCACACCCTGTAGATACACAGAGGTTCGCGAGCCCTTAGCGACATCTTCCCTCCGATACTCGAGCTCGCGTCCAAAATAAACTGACCGTGCAGAGATTTTCACGTCCAGCCGGGCTCGAATTGGGAAACGTCAGGCGGACCGTCGTGTCTCGTGGACAGGGACCGGGCGGAAGAGAAACACGGGGAGGGAGGGGAACAGCCCCTGGGAGGTCCGTTTTCTTCGAGATCCTCTCGACGAGAGAGCACCGGGGCTCCGGTCCATTCACCTTCGACCAACGGCCACCGACTTTTATCCACCGGCTCGTTCGATTCACGAGCATTGCGAGCACCGCTCAGCCGCGCGTGTGTTTTCACGTTCTGTTTATTTATTTTGTCGCGGTTGATTTTTTCTTTTTTTTTTTTGCTCGTCTACCTCACCCGCGTCTAAACATTCTCGCCGGCCGTGATTTATTGCGTTTGCCGAAGCTTTTACCGTGCGTGGCCGCGTCGAGTTGATCCGGAGAACTTGGTTTCGGTATTAGCTCCGTTTCGTAATTCTTCTAGAGCTGTTTGCTGCTGTGGTTTCGTGTGATCTTCTGCAGGGTGGTCGATTTCCCCGGAAAATTGTAGACGAGGTTCCACAGGTCTCTGTCAGTTGTACGGTCCTTTATCGATATATGTCGTAAATACCTGGGTGATAATGTTGTTAATCGATAAACAGGAAAACCGTAAAGTACAGTAATCTATCTATTTGATAGCTATCGTCACATTCTTGATTCGCAGCATCGAAATAAGCTGACTCCAAGCGTTGCACCCCTGTTCGTCAACTCCAGGCCCCTCTTACTGCCCTGTATCTAAATTGCGGATCTTTATGCGAATATAAATTTTGATACAGTAATTTAGAGACATTGCGTTGGGGGATATTTTTATTAAGTACCCTATTAGATCCCGAATAAAATAAAAAGTTTATCAACCCACGGTACCGCAAAGCAGACCTATGTACATTCATTTTCTTTTTTTGATAACTCCAGACAATATTTTTCCTGCGAAAATACACAAATAACAACGTACAGATAAATTCAAAATAAAGTAAATTTTCTTTGTACATACAGTGAGTAACGAAAGTATTCGAACGCCCTTTAAATCAGCATAACTTTTTTTTTAAGTGAATCAAACGACCTGACTTTTTTGAGGAGTTAGAAGAATTGGTTTTCCAAATGATGTGTAAAAAAGATTTTGAAAAAATTGCAATTGGTAAGAATTACATGAGAAAATAAAAATGGCACTTTTCACAACTTTTTTATTTGAGCCTGTAATGAAAATTCAAAATATGCGTTTTTTGTAGATCTCTGTTAGTTATACACGTACTAAAAATTTCATCGAAATCGGCTGACGCAGATAAAAATGGCACGTATCAAAATATGTTAGAATCTGAGGATTTTAAGCAGAAAATGGCCAAAAGTCGTGAAAATCTGCGCTTTTCACCACTTTTAACTAGTTGTAGCTCGTGTGTATATTAATCGATTTCAATGAAATTTGCAGCATGTATATAACTAACATATATCTACAAAACGCATATTTTAAATTTTCACTACAGGTTCAAATAAAAAAGTTGTGGAAAGTGCCATTTTTATTTTCTCATGTAATTCTTACCAATTGCAATTTTTTCAAAATCTTTTTTACACGTTTGGAAAACCAATTCTTCTAACTCCTCAAAAAAGTCAGGTCGTTTGATTCACTTAAAAAAAAAGTTATACTGATTTAAAGGGCGTTCGAATACTTTCGTTACTCACTGTATGTAGACGTTATATTCCAATTCATACTTTTGCTCTATTGTCCTAGTCAAGTAGGACAAATAGTAGAGCTACGATTACGTAGAGCCAAATAAAAATTCAATTAATTATCGTTGGTACAATTTGTCAATTCCTTCGATGTCCGAATCAAGTTGCACGCAGTAAACGCATAAATATTCGCAGTCCAGCCGTATGTATCATCCACAGGCATTTAACAATCACTCGAGAAGAACAATAACAATTAATCATACACAGTCGGACACGAATCCCCATATTTATAAAATATTACATTTAAAACTGTGTCCAGTGCGAACGCAACGCAACAATCCCCGCCGAAAACGGTATAGCGGCATTACAAAACGTTCCGAGTGCATGAAAGCACGACTCGTCGCGGCGGACAATGCGGAAACCGTGTAGGGCATTTATTCTGTATTTTCCTAACATTCTATTTGTCGCGTTGCACACACTCGAACGAAAATAGATAAAAACCGCTTCAAGCAGATCATCGTCGGTCAGCGCGGCTTTCATGCTGAGGAGACATCGGGCGCGACAATAAAATCGTTAAGAGTACAATGGCCATTGAGTGACGCGAAGGATAGAATGCACTCTCGATTATTCGAGCGTGGAGCACCGGAGGGGAGGGGCGAGAAGAGCGAACCGAGAAAAAAACCCCGGGAATTCGTCTAGAGGAAAAAATGCGGACGCTTTTACAGTCCGCGACAATACTATAAGGCATCACTTAAATCGAAATAATTATGTGTTATATGAAAGAATAATCGACTTAACGACTTCGTCGTTTCTCATACAGAGTGTTATTGGTTACTTCTGGAGACGTCGTTCCACGCACTGTTTTCGTTAGTATGTCTAAGAATTTGAAAGTAACACCAACTTACCTTTTATTAACTGCGACAACACTATAAGACAGGTAACGTTTTTGTAAAAAATTAACACATACAGCTTATTTTTATCGGTTATTAATATTTTGTGTTGCCACCTTTATTTTTTCTGACATGTAACATTCTTTTTGGAATAGATTTTTACGAGTTTTTAATCGTTTTTTACTTACTTTTCTTCCATACCATTTCAACGCAGTTTTTCAATTGTTCTATAGTACTAAACCGGTTTCCTCTGGAATAAATCTCCCTTGCTAGTGTTCCCCAAAGGTTTTTAATGATATTTTTCCCACTGAATGATTAACATTTCTCAAATTATTGATAATTTTAACCTCTGTTTCATTTAATTTTTTTCCTCGTGGCATTTTGTATAAACACAAATATTGCAAGTTGATCAATATTTTTCAGATTTTACTTAAATTATTTACTTCAATCACTGACACTTTAGAAGAATATTTTATTGACGATCTTTTCGTTTTCACTGTTTGCGAGCAACTGCCTTATAGATTTGTCGCGGCCAACAAAAGGGCAAGCTTGTGTAGCTTTCAAGTTGATAAAAATTCTAAAGAAAACAGTGCGTGGAACGACGTCCCCAGAAGTAAATAATAACACTCTGCACGAAAGACGATGAAATTTTTTCATATGGTACATAATTATTTCGTTTTAAGTGATGTCTTATAGTATTGTCACGGACTGTATATAGTGGCCGTATTTACCGCTCGCAGTTCTCCGCGAAAGTGTCGCAATTTTTAACACGCTTCTCACGAACGCACGGCCGCTCGAAATCGCAACTGCGCGCGCTCGCGGATGTGCCTCGCGGGGAGAGTGATTTGCGCCGGGCCGTGGGATGACACGCGAATCATACATTAGGGTTGGGAGTTTATATGTAAAGAGGGAAGGACGCGGATCGATGCTGTGTGTTGCCGCACGCCGGAATGGAGTCGTCGACTCCGCATTCGGAGCGAAACTCGAAACTGCGACGCGAACTGTTCCTCAAACTGTACTTGCTCCGGCGTTTAATTAATTAGCGGCCTTCAAACAACGCGCAATTTTTACCGACGATATTTTCGGGCTAATCCTAGCCTAACGTAACGATACGGCGCATAGTGTTGGTGAAAAAAGTCGTAGATCGTTCCATACTTCTTCGAACCGATCGAAATTTTCTGTTAGATCTTGAAATGAGATTCAGCATATGTAGAAGCTTTAAAAATAATATTTATATTGAAAAATATTATATAATTTATAGAAACAAATATAAAAATAAATAAAAATATAATATGGCGCGTTTATTTTTACAGAAATGTCGGTTAAACTTTTCCTCGGGAAACCAGAAATTTTTAATTTTTTTTTTTTATCTAATCTTGTAGACTCAGACGAGAAATTGTCGAAAATCCAAGTTCCAATCGTAGGAGATCACTAGTTCAGAAGTTGTGTAACTTCCGTTGTATAACATTTGAACATTGTGTAATATTTGAATGATCACCTAGCATTGGAATTTGGATTTACGGCATTTTCTTGTCAAAATCTACAGGATTACGAAAAGAGATCTTAAAAATTTCTGGTTTCCTGAAGCAAAGTTTAGCCTGCTGATATATTATTCTAACAGTTTGAACGGCAAGGAGAAGTTTGCCACTTAGAACGAAGTTTTACAGTCACAGACATTTTTACCAGGCAATTCGCAATTCACGTGAACGGCACCGCGAATTTATCGCCACGAAACATCCCGCTGTCGCCCGGCGAATATTCGCTTTGGCCTGTGGGATCCTTTACGCTGTTCGCCGGAAAGTTAGCACTCATTATCGCTGATAATGAGATCCACGCAACGGGTTGGAGGAACCCTTCGAGGGAGGAAATGGGGTGGAGCTTGGGAAATGAAACTTTTCCACGCGTGGGGGTCGCAAGGTGTGCCTAAAATTGGTGTGCAGTGTATACGAGATAATTATACGGTGTTTGGATAATTATGTCGTGTATAAAGAGAGCGAAACATAATTTGCGAATTCCTCCTCTGTGTAGACATAAATAAATCTAATCACGAGAAATATTGCGTTGGGAACGTGAAAAATGTGGTCGCGGTATTGTGGGACTCTTGCCAATTTAAAGCTTCGCCAATTTTAAAGGTAGAAGTGTCCGCTTTCGCGAACTGTTTGTTAAAAATCGTTGAAGCGTCTTCCAGAAGTTTCCTTTTTTTTTATCGCGAAGCAGAGTGAGAGGCTGAAGTTGGTTTTGTTCGTCTGAAATTTCACGAAGTGAAACTTAATCCTACAAAGTTTAACAAATTTCTCTCCGGATTCATTTCAATGTGATTTCACGAGAAAAAAAGAAGTCTCCTGTTCACAATGAGCTCTCAAAAGTTGACGTACGATTCTTCGTTGCAGTTTCGTTGCACTTTAAACTGAAAGTGTGCCGTCGCCGCTGCAGCGACTCAAAGAACGATGAAAAACAACTCAAGTTCAAAGGCCCCGAATTTTTCAAATACAATTTAGTTACCCTTTAATATCGCCGAGTAGCATAGTCTCCCAGGAATCATTACAGGAATTTATGCGACCCCCGAGCACCATGATACAAGTCGAAAGACACGACGAAAGAAATGATCGAACGTCGTCGCCTATGACAAAATGGCGATCGATCCCCGTTGGAGCATGGACGCGAATTATTTGCAGGACGAGGCGAGAAACGTGTCGCTATGCTCGCCCGGGAATTAGGTCGGCAATATTATTCCAAACGATTGAAGGTTCGAGGGGCTTGTCCAACGAAATTACGGAACTTTAATTTGCAGTATACTTCCTTTACGTCGAAAGGACTGTTTCGCGAATATTTTTCGCCCCGCGGGAAATTCATATCGGAAAAGACATTAGAGCCGGAGACCGCTTTGAGATTCTGGGTCAACGAAAGCGCTAATTAACATGCAAATTGCGCGTATTAATCTTGTAAGGTTTCGTTTCCGGCCGTCAGGCAAAAACCTTCGGCGGGGAGCCCCGGTAATCAAAACGCGGCGACGATTACGCGTCACCGGGCCGAATGCAAATACGCAATTCGCGGGAACCCGGCTCCATCGCGATTTTCCCGTTCGGTTTGACAGTTCCGCCGAACGATATGAAGAAGCTCCGTAGATTGGTTATTCGAGCCGTCGCGTTTTTATCGATCGTTTTATTAACCCTTGTCCGCTCTGTTCGACCAATCTCGGCTGAAAACAGATATTTCATTACCGACATTCCTGCGGATGGGTTTTTCAAATCAGTTCTGCCATTTTCCACGAACTCGGTTGATTTGTGTCTCTGAACGCGTGCATCATTACTTGCCTGTGCGTCCAAGGCAAATTATTATTATTTCACAGTACTTTCAGATTTATCAGTCTCGCTTACAAATACAAGAATTGTCCATGTCGACAATAATCAGAAATGTTGCTGGCCGTTTTCACCGTAAGGACCGGTTGAGGTAACCAAATCAATTTTTTATTTACAACTGTTGTTGAAATTTCACAATGTTTCATCAAACGAACGTGTCATGTTTTTCAAGTCACCAGAACTGAAGGAGACATTCAGACTGTGAAATATTCCAAGGTCGGAATTTGAATATAGTGGAGGGCTTGGAACATTTAAAAAATGTCAATTGCATCAGGCGAACGTCGCGTAAAATATTTTTTTAGATCAGCGGTACGGAAGGAGACATTCAGACGAAGCACTTTGGCGGAGGAAAATTACTCGGTCGACATCTGTGAAATATTTCAAGGTCATTAAAATCAGCGAGATGTCTCCCCGATCTGTTCCAACGCGCGAGGAGCGCTGGCGGACGCGTTTTCACAGTTGGCCGTTTACCGAAATGATTTTCGCGCGCAAACGAAACGCATTAGCGGGCCGCCCGGGATTTTTTCAAAGGAGAGTAACCGCGGTTGATTCTATTTACGAGATTTCCGGCGCGCGCCGCGTCGTTCGTTGTAATGAACGCGAATTACCCGCGCGTACGAATATTTTTATAACAGCGACGCGGCCGGCCGGAATAAAGATATATAGAGGGGGTGGGCCGGGCCGAGTCGGGCCGTGCGCGGCTCTCGTTTGAATAATGGAGAAGCAAAACCTCGTAACTTTGGCCAATGTTATCTCTCAAAGCTTTGTCCCGCGGCTGCACCTCATCCAAACTCATTTTCATAATTGCGTGCCATGCATACCCCCCTTTTTCGGAGTCCTATTTCTGCCGCGTTTTTCCTACCCTCTCCACCTAGACGTCTCACCCCCTCCCCTCCGCACCTACCCCTCACCCTCGGGACCCGCTCATTTTTCAGGGATACCGACGCCGCCGCCGCGACGTTGAAACATTTTTAATCACTTTAAACTCCGCTCCGACGGACGTTAATCGCGAGCGTTATGGGAAACCTTGATCGCCGAGCGAGGATCTCCTCGTTCGCTTTGAGACATCCTCGGGGATCATCGTAAGACACATGAAAGTAATATTCAGACGCTCTCGTTATAACAAAATATGTTTTTTAACACTAAACCTACCACCGCCGGTCAAAATGATCGTTCCAAATTTTTTATTTTACGATTACCGAAATTGTAAAGATGCTTTCGTGGGAAACAATGAAATAAATATATATAGGAGAGCATGTATTATAACACGAATCGCACAAAATCTAAATAAATTTAATCTCGTAATTTTTATAAGGTAGGTTTAGAGTTAAAATCGACTTTTGATCAACCCCAAAAATTCCCGCAAAATTAATGTAATTTAGTTAATGCTAACCGTGCCACGACCAAATAACCTGTTTTACATTTTTTATTAAAATTAAAATTGTGAAATAAAAAAGAAGCTTCCATTAGAAATTATTATATTAAACAGGTCAATCCTTAACCCTCGACTCCTGCAATTGCCGTGGACAATTTTTATTTGTCACTGACATTGATACTAATCATAAAATTTAATTTTTTTAATTATTCTTTGCGGACATGGCAAAGAAACCATAAATAAAATGAATGCTGACAAATTCAAATGTGTACTGGCCTCCGTCGCACATTTCAAGGCCATTGAAGTCATTAAGGCAGCCCATTGTACGTAATTATCAATGCATTTTTGGTGGATGATTGGTGCGTATCGAGGCATTCCGCCGCCACATTATTTCGTGTAATAATAATGACGATAAGTATCGGTCACGGTAAACCAGCCCCTGTTTACTTTTGTTTAAATCCGCTACCACTGTTGCACAAGCACGTCGGTGTTATGGGGGTGTTTACCTGTATCTCATTACGTCTGTGTGGATAATTAATGCTCGAGTTTATACTCACGCATATACAGTACTCGATAGACTGACGAGGCTCTTCAGCGGTAACTAATAATCATGGTTTGTTGCATGCTTTCGGTTAACCCTGCTACCCCTGCATTGACAATGAGAAACAAAGAACGGTCTGTTAATGACTCTTGTGTGTCTCTCTCTCTCTCTCTCTCTCTCGCATTTCTAAAGATTTGTAAAAAGAAAATGCTACTGTAATAACATGGGGCAGACTGTCACATACATGTCTACTGACAACGATAAAATATTTCTCCTTTTTCCATGAATTTTCATGGATTAATTATTGGCAAAGAATATGAATCCCTCTATTAAATTATCCTGTATTAAAAATTACTTATATCAAAAATAGTGAAAATGCACAAAGTCTACAGTCTGATTATTAGACTACGGATTTTATGCATTTATGGCAAAAAAGGGAAAGCACAATTAAAAGCAGTGGGCATACTAAGAACATTCAAAGGCACCAGCGTATTGGTTTCAGCTTAATAAAATAATTAAAAGAAGCAAGACATTTTTACTCCGCTCCAGTGTCTACCAATCAATGCAAAGATTTTTTATTTTGCATAAAGATCCATGATTGTTATGTTTATATTTACTACAAATTCGTACGGAACTTTAACCTTGGAAGGAAAATAAAGAGATTCTAAAATTTCTTTCGAAAACAAAAGAACGAGATAAGATAGAGACTAATGTAAGATCGTCCGGATTGTTCACGAATAATATTGCAAAAATTCAAAGGCGTAGAAATTCTGAAAAATTGTTAAAATGCTTCAACTAGAAAAACATTTAAGAAACTGAAGCAAGATAACAAGGCAAGTTTGTCGCAAAGATTGCTATTAAAAATCGTGCCGGGACATCTTGCACCGTCGCCAATCAAGAGTCTTATAAAACGTCCGCCGCGGATAATGGCGCCTAACGAATTCGAATCGGACGCACGAAGAAATAAACACGCGTCCCTCCTCCCCCTCTCGTCTGCAATCCGTACCGAGGGGAGCCGGAGATTTTTAATCGAGTTTCGTGACATCAAAGTGCTCCTGTCATCGTTCCATCTCTGTCCCTCGAGCGCCCCTCCACTGCCTACAAAACCGACACCGACGGGGACTCGTTTTCATGGTCCGCTCGTACCGTCGTTCATCAGCTCGTTCGCCGCTGGAAATTAATCGTCGCTTCTGAAAATAAGAGAGGCGACCCCGAAAAAATCCGTGGCGGGCCACCGCGAAAGAAACTCGACACTGTTCACTATTTATGAACCCGCGCCGCCAGTCAAACCTAATTCGAATGAAAGATGAAGTGCCGCTGAAGAGAGATTGAGGATCCGGAATAACTGGGCAACCTTCGGTGAATTTCCTCGGCGAACGAAAACATTTAAACGCGTCGCTCAATGGTGACGAGAATCGCGTGCGAACGAAACCGACTGACGCTTATTCAAGAAAAAAAAAATGCGACGGGCTGTTTATTAATCCTTAGCTAACTTATTAACCCTTAGCACTCGAGTGACGACTCCGTGGCTGAGTCAAAATATTTCTATATTATTTTAAATATTGTAAGTGTATCAATTCCATATGTTCTACAATATTCTACATACGAATAATAAAATATAATACTAATGTACTACAAACTACATTATAAAATACTAATGTAAAGTGTACTTACTTCTGAATCTTCTGTACCTCCGTCGGATCCACAGCACACAATTATTCACTCACGAGAATAGGTCCGAATAATTGAACAACAATCACTAAACAACACACTTAACGAAATCGTGACAGCAAACGAGAAGATGTTACTCCGACCACGAATAAAATAATACTGCGATTTTAACCGTCCCCCTCCCACGGACGTGTGATACGAAAACAGGGAATTCCGGGAAATAGGGTCGGCGCCCCGCCATAATTTTTTTACCTTGGTTTTGTATCTAGTGTTTATAGACCCTCAGCGTCTAACCTTCCTATGATAACCTGACTGTACCACCTCCGTGGAAGTGATCATTGTTAAAATCGCAGTATTATTTTGTTCGTGGTCGGAGTGACATCTTCTCGTTCGTTGTCACGATTTTATAAAATGTGTTGTGTGTGTGTGTTGTTTAGTGATTATTGTTCAATTATTCGGACCTATTTTGGTGAATCAACAATTGTGTGCTGTGGATCCGACAGAGGTACAGAATATTCAGAAGTAAGTACACTTTACATTAGTATTTTATAATGTAGTATTCGTATGTGGAACATTGGATACAAGGTTTTCTATCATATTTTTCAACGTATATTAACGATCATTAATGATTTGGTATATAGTATAATTTAATGTGGTTCAAATAAGATACTACTTTAAATCAAATATTTTTATTTTGATAACCAGATAGGTAAAATGAAATATTTTTATTTTGTATTTCAAATATTTCCTTACAGTGAAAATAAGTTGAGCAAGTAGTTAATATTATAAATTATAATTTTTAACATGCTGTGCTATAATAGTTAGCACAGTATTATTTGTAGTTTAATTACAAATATGGAACATGTTGATAAACAGACTACAATATCGTAATAACATTACAGGCAACAAAATATCAGAAAAATATATGTTACTGTCAACTATTTGAAATACTATTTTACATAGTCTTACACACACCTACTCCGATCACTTTTTGAGATGTTGAAACTCTTTTGCGAATATCTCGAAAACTATAGCTGAGAAGCAGTAACATTTCAAGGTTATCAAAATCGGTGAGTAAGCCCCTAATGTAAATAATTACTCCGAGTGCAAAGGGAGTTAAAAATATATTTTTCTAATTCATTGCGAGTGACACACTGAAATAAAAAGAAAACCGTGAATACCTAGTAGCTCTTAATAATATATCTCCCAGCGATTATTTCGTAGTAAATTCTTCAATTACAGGGAGTTGAATTTTGACTCAACAATTCATCTCCAGGGTCATTATTTGATTATTTCCTCCGGGATTAATGTTTAAGAGAATCTTCGAAACCCTCCTTCGTTACCTCTTCAAAATTTCATGTTCCTGTGCAGTTCCACCGCATCTCGAAAACTGATATTCGCCTAAAACGCGTGCTCGATTTCGCGAAGATGGGAGGCGGTTTCGCGACAGATTCGCGGTCGGATTTTCCCGGGGACGGGCGACAGAATAAATCGCCGAGCTTTTCCGCGCGTCGTTTCCATCCGCGGTAAGACTTCCGCGGGGCGGAAATCGTCCGCGGTCGGCACACGACATTTTAATTCCGCCGCGGGTGACGTAGGACCGTTGTAAATCCATTTAGGCGGGTCGGAAAAATTCGCGGGGCGGGTATCGAGCGGGTCTTCGACCGATAGAATGACTCGCGTCCATGAAATTTTATTGCTACAATATTTCAAGCCGGGGGGTGGGGGTGGACGACGCGGGGGGTACATCGTAATACAGCGGCGCGCGGAAACTACCGTTGCCACAGCGGTCGGTGCCCGCCATTGTGGCCGGCTCGCAATCAGTAAAGTGCCATACACCGCTATTGAAACTGCTGCTAATGAAAATTCCTCGGGACGCAAATAAAACTGACTGGTATTCAGGTATTCCAATAATTAATGAAATAAAAACTGCACGCGCCCCGGCGAATCCTGGCGGAACGCGCCGAGCTGCGCGCGGAAAAAAAGGAGACCGACAAGGAAAATAAAAAGATACACCCGCGGAATCAGGGCTCCGATTTTTACGTCGAACTGTTTGGTTCTGGGATGGGTGGGGGGGGGGGGGGTGTGGAGGCGACAGTTGCGACGACCCACGGACAAAAGGAAAGTTGGCGCACCGATGTTCGTTCCGAGACAATCGCGGCGACGGATGCCCGCGTGCGTTCGCCCCTAATTAAAACGGGAAATCTATCGCCGTGCGTTCTGCTTTTACGTCGTTAGACGGCGCGGCGAAAAATCCCGTGGAATCGGAACGGAATCGAAGAGTTTAATTTGATATGAAGCGGTAATGCTGATAGTAATTCAAGATTTACGGAAAAGACTCTAATAGCATCGGAGATAGTGTTTCATTAGTGAAATAAAATCTGGTCTCTGAATTATCGATTGCACGTCGAAGGATGTCTAGTCTAATTGATCGGAGAGCATCAATTATTCGAATTAGCTTCGAGTTAACTGGTATAATATTCGATCTTACAACGTGTGGCGAAAATGTCTCAGTTCTTGATTTAACCACTGCAAAACTCTCCGATTCTGTTGAATTCGATGTTTTAATATTTTCAACTCACCTGGGTGCAAATTGACTCGGTATTTGACAATTTATTTATTTATCCGAATGTTTACCCGTTTAAATGTAGAATATATTGAGACAATTTGCACGAAACGTTACCTTATTACTGCAGCTTCGATTGCAACTGATTTCGCTAGATTCGGAAAATTAATTAACAAATCCTACGTTACTTGTCATTATAAAAACCGTTCTATCTGCTATTTGAGGCTCCTTTTGACACTGACGTATGATAATAATTCGCTGAATATTAATACATTTATCACCAAATTTATTTGAACGTTATACTAGCATATATTAAAAATACTTGATTTTTAAACAACTGTAACTTTGAAATTTATGAACATTTTTCAACAAACTTAGACTTGTTGGAATCATTGAAGCCATCGCTTTCGAACGAGCTTAGTCTCGTGCCGATGCGACTTCCGGTTTGCGAGATATCGTCGTGCAATTACAAACGTAATTTTCCGTGATCTGGTATCTCTTTTCTCTCTCGTAGTGGGGATAATTCCGCGACGTTTATCATCCAGGCCTTGGCCACAAATATAGAGAAATCACTGTATACAGTATACGTAGATAAAGCTACGATTATTGTGCTATAGACTGTATATTATATGCATTGAGTTGGCTAAAGAATTCGTAGGATTTTTCTAGAGCTACTTTAACGGGAAAAAACCTAACCTAATACGTGAGTGGTATAACTATTAATATAAGTGCCAATTTTTATTTCGCTGTGGAGCACCTTATTCGCAGTATAGCAATGGCGTTCGTGCAACCTCCGTACGAGGACCGCCGCCTAAAACTCTCGACATTGAATAGATCCCGAGTAAAGAAAAAGCTACGCGAAGCCGAGGGTAGTTTTTCCTTCCATCGGGTCGGCCGGAGAGGAGGGTGGGGAATGTTGGCGCGCGACCCCTTAAAAGACCGGACGCGAAATAAACCTAGTTTTGATTTCAATCGGAGCCCGGGCGAATCTGGAGCATCGCGATGGCCGCAGATTTCGCAGCCCGGGGAAAAATGGAGTAACGAAATTAGAGAGTCGCCTCGTCAGGGAACGGACTCCATTGAATCAACCGATCCTCTTTCCTTCGGTCCTCGCCGTCGACCCTCGGGGTCCTCTTCGCGAACTTCTTCTCCGGCGTTCCTTCTGGTCAGCCGGCAATCTAGGAATCTATGATTCAACGGCACTCGTCCGCCGGCGTTTATTCCCGACGGACGACCGCTCTTCAAGCTGTCCGCGATCACAAAGCGGCCTCTGTTCTTACGAAATAATGTTTTTCGCGGCGGTGCGGCGGTGTCGCCTCCCGTCCAAGCAGCTCTCGAGCCGTTAATACCTTGCAGATGCCAGATACCAGAAGGAACGAGTGCGCTCGATGAGAGCCGTGCTGTTTTGTTCGGAAACCTCCGTCTAACAGGTGTCGAGTGATTTGACGTAGAGCTTCCCAGCCAGCAACTTCCGAGATTTGGATCGCGGGAATAGACCTCGTTACGACGACAGTCAGCTGTTAACGATAAGCTCGTCGTGTAGAGAGATGCTGGGTACCGTAGTTTCCGGGTAGTGGAACCAGCTGCTGCGATGGGATTTCGTAATTAGTTGAATCCTCCTGCAAAATCGAAATTTTCGTCAGAAACGGCGGTCTTTTTCCTCCCTCGATGTTACGTAACATTGTAATTACTAGAATGCGGATATCTGTGTAGTTTTCAATTTTTCTAGACAAAACGCCCCCCTTTATTTCGACACGTGACCTACGCCATTCTATTCGTTTTGACATGCCGAACTAAAAATATACTTGTCGTTTTTGGCGCAGATGAATAGTGTTCGAGATATTCGCGAAAAACTACTGCTACTACTACGTTCGTCATTATTAAAAGTCTCAGAAATCCCGACCTTTCTATATTCTATACGGAAAATACCTTTTCTACAAGTTGGCCCGTTATATTGCTGAATATAATGCTTATAATATATTGCTTATATTACTATAGTATATGCAGGATTCGTGTGGTAGTAGCGGTAGTTTTTCGAGAATATCTCGAAAACTGTTCATTTGCGCCAGAAATGACACGTACATTTTCCGTTCACCATGTCAAAACAAATAGAATGACGTAGGTCATGTGTGGAAAGGAAGGGGGACGTTTTCCCAAGTTCAGCCGAAAGTGGAATCACATGAAATTTTATTTTTATTGGAAGTAGCTTTCGTAGAACCAAAATACATAAAAATCGCACTAAAATCTTTCGTATTTTATGTTCTCGGACTTTTTGAAGATTTTTATAAGCCATAAATGCATAAAGTTCCACGGTCTAATAATTACAATCACCCACAAAATCACTGGTTTTAGTTCCTTTGCCTTGCAGTTGTTGGAATTATGAAAATGGTATCAGTAAAAATTCCCCAAAAATTTATCTTTTTTACTATGTATCACGTCGATTGATGTTACTAACAATTAAAATCTGCGGAGATTTTGCACTTACGGCAAAAAATAGTGCAATTTAAAGCAGTGGAAAATGGTGGAGAGAATTAAAAAATATCAATGTATTAGATTGAGCTGACTAAAAATTAACATTTTTCTAACAGGACCAGCACACTATTGTCAATATAACAACAATAATGAATAAAATTGGAACTAGGTTCGAAACTATGAAAAGCTGGTACAACTTGTGAAAAGTTCCACAAATCAGTGGGATTATTTTGATGTAGGTGCTGAAAGCTTTCTCGGGTCTCTTATCAAACGCAGTAGATGGTTCCAGGGAATTAAAGAGCGTCGGATAGCAAAAGTTTAATAGGAACATCAACGGGCACGTTCGACGATCCTCCTCCAGCAGAGATCGTGTTTCATACTTTCGATCGCATTCGGGGCTTTCCACATTCCGAGGGATCGTGTGTAATCCGGGGCCCCGATACTGAAACAATTCGCGAAATATTAATTGCCTTGTCCGCGTGGATAGGACGGGAATTGTATTTCTATCTGTTGGAAACTTAGCCCGAACCGACCCGACCAGGACGGATCCTTGATCGCGATCAAAACCGTGAACGAAGATTGACGTTCAGCCGGGCCGGACGTGGGAAATTGCTGAAATTTTTCGTCCCCGAGCGACAGGTTTATCACGGATCCTTGTAACCGTGGCCGATTACTGGCTTTCGAAGATTTCAACCGGTGCTCCTCCGAAGGCGGAAGCTCGGCTACGTGAATTTTAATTCCGCGGAAGTTCGAACGGGGTCAGTGGCGAAACTCGGGCGAATTAGTTCGTCACGAACGTTCGATAAGTTCGTCCGCATTTAAAGACTGCTCCCTCTCCGACTTCCAATATCCGGCAGACCGGCGAAAAATTAGTCATAACGTCCGCAGTGGACCGTTTCAAAGCGATATACCTTCCGTTCGAACTTCCTGTACCGACAGAAACGTTAATTCCCTCGCTCGATGTTACACACGCTTTTCATCCTTCAGACTTTGTTTATTACCAAAAAAAAAGCAAACAAACGTACACAAGTAAGGTGTTCAAACAAGATTAAAATTATTAACATGGGAAAAATGATTGATTTGAAATATTTCTTAAAACAAATCAAGAAAATAATTACACGGTTAAATTTTTAATAAAAAATAACACTATTTATTGAAATCATTTTTGTCCAATATAAAATGCTTCCAAGAGGAATAACTCTCTTTTAACCCTAAGGGTCCAAGATCAAACACACTCGATTGAAACATTTTTAAAAAAGTGTACCCCGTATTTTCATTAAAATTGACTCATTACACGTAAATATACTTAAATGTCTCTTATAAATATACAATTGCGAACACTTCTGTACAATTGAAGGAGCTTCGAACACAACGTCGAACAATTCAACAAAAATGAAAGAGGAACAGACTTAAAAAATGAATGCGATGGACGAAAAATCGCATGAATTCGTGCGAGTGCCAAGAGGTAAGTTTTCTGACAGTAACAGCACACCTGCGCGTTGGATCCTCTTTTCGCCATCGCTCAGACCATTATTCGAAACTACGTCTACGACGAACCGCGCAACGAAATTCATACTTGGTTCGCAAGTGCTTTAATAAAGTCAGAGGCGCGCCGACAAAGTCCTCGAAGCGGCGGAGCTGTTCGCGGTGGCTGTTCGGCCGCTTTTAAAATTTACTCCCGTAACAAACGGCCGAGTTACACTCGTCGAAACACAGGAGCCTCCCCGCCACAGCTTTGAAACGTTAGGACGATCCTTCAGCGAGATTTGATTTACAAAGTATCCACCGGGGAAACAAAGTTACGCCGTAACACCGCTGCCAGGTGCGTTAATCCCTCTGATTAGAGGAGCCGGGTTTTCAAGAGCCCGCCGAAAATCTAACGAGCCTCGGGTTTCAGAGGGCTCGCAAAGACAGCGCAATTTGTGCCACAAGAGCGGCATTACTGGTCAATTACCGATCAATTGGCCCGATAGCCTCTCGAACCGGTGTGGTCATCGAACCAAGATGGCCGCGCACAGAGCAGCCGGGAAATAAAATGAGCTGTGGTCTCACTAGAAAAAAGTAGCAATTTTTAAAATTGATGTAACTTCGTGCTAAAAAGTCATAGGATGAACTACTCAGACTCATTTTAAACAACGAAATTCCAGATTTTGTGGTACTCGGATCCCTTTTTGCAAAATATTTTTCTCGAATTTTTCCACACCACTGGCCACCAGTGTACAGGTTCCCCCACCACGGGTCACCAGTGTACAGAGAGAGAGAGGTTCCCATTCTTCCTGGTATTTTCTAGACTCTTCCAGGCCGATTCCCCAGGAAGGTATCGCTGTACGTCCCCGGCAATTTCCTCTGGCGCGACATCGAAACTCGATTTTTTCTCTCGGTTTGTTTTCCGCGCAGCGCCGCAACGGGTATTAAAACGTCATTGTTCCGGCCGGGATTTTTTCTGTCGGCGTTCGCTTACCTCGAATTCTGCGCGGATAGATTCAGCGCGTGCCCCCGGAACGGGACTCGTTAATGCGAATTGTCTACGCGTGAAACGATAGCGTCACAGGTGGCAAGAGGGCCACCGGCGAAGTAGCCGAGTCAGTGACGGTGATTTATAACGCGGCCGGGCAAGTTTGGCAGCGGCGGTCTGTTGTAGTCAGCATGACGGCGATTCCAAGTCACGGGCGAGACCCTTTCCCAGAGTTAATAAGCAGCAAATGTGGCTGGCTCGCCGAGTTTAGGGCGTTCGCCGCGGAATCATGCTAGGGGGTTTCTCGGTCGAGGGTCAACACAGGTTTGTTTTGCCGTGATTGTTTTCAAACCGAGGAAGATGGATCGAGCTTTATCCTGTTGAATGCGAATCTAAGGAACTAATAAAAATAGTGTGTCCATTAAGTCAATAAACCCTTGTAATTAAACCCTCGATTTAAGGTCACGTCTCACCGACGTCATGGATTTTAAATGTCAAGCTTGACTACTTTTATCCTCCCAGCGTGAACCGATATGACATGTCACAGCAACTGAACCGTTTTACATCGAGTTTTAAGCAATGCAAATTACATTTTACTTTCGACGGTTACGTGAGCGTCGGGCAAAATTAAATTGTACGTTTTAGTCTGGAACTTCGGTATTCAATTGTAACCGGTTAAATAAGGTGAAAGGTTATGGATGATTTTAGAGGTAATTAGAGGTAAGGATTATAACAGATGGCAGAAAGAGCTGTTGGATTCACAAATTAACTCGTAGCTCTTTCTTTGTGAATTGATTGGTTACTTATAAATAATTAGAATACATTCTACTCTCCAAAATAATAACAAAGCAATGTTGTAATAAGTAGATTGCGAATTTTGTAGATTTACGACAACAATGAGTAGGCGCAATTTAAAAGAATAGGAAGGTTAAAAAATTTGGAAAATATGGATGTATTATTTCTAACTTATTGAAGTCATTATAGAAAGAAGGAAACTTCTATTTTATTTTATTATTATAATAAGTAATATTTGGTGCTTGCAATCGAATTGTCAATTCCTACATTAAGAAATTTTATGAAATAATTTGGATATAATTAGACACGTTAAATGTGACCTGCTGCATTAAATTTAACTCACAATCAGATTATCTTGGGATCTAGGCAAGGGACTTAATTATTGAGACATTCTGTTGAATATGAATACTAGTGTACTAGTTGGATATAATTAGGTACATTAACTGTATCTTCACTACATCATATTCTGCTTAGGTTATCTTGAGATGTAAGCAAGAGACTTAATTATTGATTCATCCTGTTGAACGCGAGTACCAGTCACTAATTGCCGAAATGTATACTGAATTAATTTCAGACAACGAATGTTAATTATTGTCTTCTTCATCTCTGTCGACAACCGCAAAATGGAATTGTTCCCTTTGTTGCAAAAGTCCATTCTGTGCTTCTTCTCTGCAAAACATGTACTAGCATGCTTCGCTGATTTCAAAATGACTGTTACCTTTTTTTACTGTTGAGCTTTTCTTGGGAGATCTTGGCCTGGTTTCCAAACTGCCTTTGGCTTCATTTCATCCAATGTATAAAATTGTACGTACAAGATGACGCAACAATGACGCGGCACGTCACGTGATCAGTCTACGGTCCTAGTGATGGACGTCGGAATGTGCTCATGGTGGGGAAATTGGGTAGTGGAAGGGGAAAAGGAGCAGAGGAAAATGAGTTCAGTTTTGGACTCTTCTGGCGACACTGGTCGGTTCAAAAAATTGAAAATTGCCTTCCCTTCAATTATTCAATTATTACAAACGCAGGGAGGGGGGGCGTGGCGAATTTTTTAAAGATCACCGGCAACAATGAGTCGGTTTCACAGTCGAATCTATCACGACGCTTTTCAATCGCCTACAGCCCCCGGGAAAAAAACTTTCGACCGACAGATTATTTTTTTTTCCGTGGCCGCCGCGGAATAAGGTCGCGGCAGCCGAAGAAGCTAAACTGTTTGCGAGATTATACGAGCGGGACTTCCGGGGAACGCTTTGGATCCCGCTAATCCGGTTTCATTCGATTCGCAATCGGATTTCAGCCCGTTTCGAGAGCCACCTCGAGCCCGGATCGAACTAATGTCAACCGGGGAAATCCTTTCTCGTGACCAACCGGGCGGGAAAAAAACGATCTGCTGCTATCTCTGTCGCGGACAAGTTGGCGGGAAAAACCGGCCAACCCAGTTTCGAAGCCGATGGGATGACGATTCAACTGCGAGCGACGACGGAAGGCCGATTTATGTACAGAGCTTTTTCGAAAGCCTCCGCTATCTCTCCATTTTTTTTTCTTGACGCTTCTCCCGTTTGCGAGTGTCGATCTTTTTGTAAAATTTTGACCAGCGACTCCGTCGATGACGCCACTTTTGTTGTCGTGGGTTTAGCTTCGCCATTACCCAAAAATTGTTCACTTTTTAGTATACGAAAATTAAACGCGCATAACTTTTGAACCTGGGAATTCCTCGTCTTGAAACCTCGTGATCGTTTTGTTCGCTTCAAAGGGGGCCTAGTTTGAAAACTATTCCGCAAATGATTTGGTGGTCGTTGCCGACGAAAAAAGATGGCTCGAGTGGACGTTCAGGACAAGATAGAAGGTCAGTTGCTTCTGTCATCTCTCACGCAGCCCCTAATTAGACGGTCGAAAACGACTCTTCGAGAAGCAATTTCACGCGAGTGGAATGAACGACCGATGGGCTCGGAGAGACGGAACGGGGCGGAGATGGAGGGAAAGTGACAGAGAGAGAGAGAGAGAGAGAGAGAGAGAGAGAGAGAACGCACAGCTGTGCAAAAGCGAGAGGTCGTTCAACGGCAATCACCGGGGCGTAGACTGGTCCCTCCCACGGGAGCAGAATGTCCAGTCTGTCATTCATTCAAATTAATCTCCTGAATGTTTCAACGGGCGTCGCGCGCGTCGTAAAACTCGCCGGTTTATAGGCGGTAGAGGCGGACAACAAAACGCCGCGACAAATTCGGGTTAATAAGTCGTATATACGCCGATTAACGAGGTCACGTGTCTTTCGATTCCGCTCGGCTCTACTGAACCCTTTTCGCGAACCACCTAATTGGCGAGACGCGCCACCATTGATCGATACTACTCTCGGCGCAGTTTTCTATTTTCGGCGTAACACCGTATCCGTTCTACGCAAGTGCGAATTTAATTACTGCGAGTTTTTCCGGAAATTTCATTTTCGAAAATCCGTTCATTAAAACTCGTTAGAAAAACAATAAAAATATAGAATTATAAATGCGCCAAGTTTGATAAAGAGAAGAAAATATTTGATTATACTCGAACAGAAAATGCGACCCGTTTGACTCACATTTTGCGCCGACCAATCCGCACATTTGCAAACTACATTCAGTGGCCGCAATTTTCCAAATTGTCACGCAACAAAGTAATCGATTCGAGTGCAGCTGCTAAAATTCTAGTCGATGAACAGCGAGCGATCGTTAGTTACAAAAAAAAAGAACGAAATGTGTTCCACGCAATTAAGTACCGATGGCGCAACAATTACCGTCGATGCAGCTGCTCAAGCCAGAGAGAGAGAGAAAGAGAGAGGGGTGGGGGGAGGGCAGAAATTACAGGACGCAAAACCGGAAGGAGCCCGAATTCGGAACGTCGTCGCAAAGTTTTCTTGGAAGAGCATCTAATTTCGAGAAATCACAGGGAAGTAGTGCCGACTTTCGAACCTCCGGGCAGGTGCTTCTGTAATTTGTGTCAACCGCTTATTAGATTCTGAACGGGATTACTGTAATCGGCCCCCAGGAATTTCCGGCTCTGCGGCGAGAAACTTTCGGTCCCGGAATTTTTCCAACGTTTGAGCGTGCCGCGCGCGAGTCATCCCGAAATTGTTACCTTCCAATTCCGGGCGGACAGGTATATGTCCCCACTCGTTCCGCCGGCGCTGACTTCGATATTCTCGAAAATAAAATGAAAAATACCTCCGGGGCATCTATTTCCTGGTTCATCGAGGAATCGCGACCCGGATATCGTCGAGATCTTGACAAATCTACGACCCATCCTTTTTAATGCGACCCTCCGGTCAAATCCTCCGTATCTTCCGAGCATAAAATCGCCGGAATGATGTCTGCAGGTTAATGATCCAGATAAATTATTTAATGTTACGATAAAAATATTATGAGAACGCAACGGAAACGGTTTTGAACGCATTACTCTACAAATGTGATTTTTTAAAAATGGTGTCCATGGTTTCAATAGATTTACAGAAGCGATTACACAAATTTTTACGATTTTCCATCTATTTATACTTGGATTCACTATCTTGTCGTTTATCAACACTTCTGGAGGGTCACGTTCTTTTATTGATCTTTTTTTTTTTGTATTTCTCAAAGTGAAGTTGCCGATTCTCATTTTATTTTGCTTGTGAACAAAACGAAAAATATTAATATACAGGGTGTCCCAAACATTTTGATTTCGAACTGAAAATCTATCTGAAAGTCTATCGAAAAATTAGTAGAAATCGTCCAATCCTCGAGCATTTTGACCAGAGACTGCTACCCAGATAGCACTGGACGGCTTAAAGACGTCTGTTTTACGTCCATTTTTGGTCTGAACGTCTTACGTCCTGAAAAGACGTCTTTAAGACGTCTTAAAGACGTCTCGTAAAAGACGTCGTTTTTACGTCTCATTTCAGACGTCTTTAAGACGTCTTTTACGAGTCGTCTTTAAGACGTTTCATTTCTTGACGTTTCAGTCATTCTAAACTGCTAGAGAAAAGCTTTACAAACTGTACACACGCAACACAATATAACGCAGTTTTCCATCCTTCGAATAGACGTTTATTTATTTAGGAAAGTTAAATAACTAAATTGTTAATTTAGTACTATTATAATATATTACATATATATTCGCAATAGAAGTTAGCAATAAATATTGTTTAATAATAAAACTATACATTATATATCACAAATCCAAAATCCAAAATAATATATCAAAATAAATAGATAAATAAATAAATAAGTTAAATAAATAAATAAAGCATAAAATGTTAATGTTCGCGGATATACTGAAAAACATTCTTTTAATTTATTTTTTTTATTTATAAATAAATAAATAAATAAATAAATAAAGCATAAAATATTAATGTTCGCGGATATACTGAAAAACATTCTTTTAATTTATTTTTTTTATTTATAAATAAATTAATTAATTAATTAATTAAATAAATAAATAAAGCATAAAATGTTAATGTTCGCGGATATGCTGAAAAACATTCTTTTAATTTATTTTTTTTATTTATAAATAAATAAATAAATAAATAAAGCATAAAATGTTAATGTGCGCGGATATGCTGAAAAACATTCTTTTAATTTATTTTTTTTTATTTATTTAATTTTTTTGTTATATCAAACATTCAATTTATATTTCTTGTACATGTATACAATATTCAAATTCAATATTTTTCTCACAAGAAAAAATGTGGCTTAAAAAATATTTTTCCAATATTTGACAAACATATCTATCTAATATTTTTGTGGTACTAGGGGTCTGTTTCGGGACGTCTTGAATACGTCTGTTCGAGACGTCTTAAAGACGTCTAACGGACGTCTTAAAGACGTCTTTAAGACGTACAGTTTTTTCACAAAGACGTTCCAGAGACGTTCAGAAGCCGTTCGGAAGCCGTTCGTAGGACATTCAGACGTCTAATAGACGTCTGAACGTCTTTGACAGACGTCTTAAAGACGTCTTTAAGACGTCTCTGTGCTATCTGGGTATTAATTCATGATGATTCGACTGTATATTTGTGCATGTGGAATTCAAAAGGCAAAGATAACGTACCCGGGCAAATTCAACATAATTAAGATGTTTTTACGTCGATTAATATCCACTGAAGTCGCAGAACGGAATAAGGAGACTTGGTCCTCCCTCGAAATCAGAATTTCTGAAACTCTGCTCGAGAATAATTAACTCTGGGACGCTGTGCCCTTAAACGGCAATTCGCGTGGCGGGCCAGACAGTTCCATCGAAGCGAGCACGAGCACACGTTGGCCAGCAAATCACCAAAACGGAAGTAATGGCGGGTGTCCGGTGGAGTCGCGGCGAGTCGTCGAGAAGCCGTCTGTCCGCGGGCCGCAGCAGTCGCGTGTAATTACTAAAACCGAATTATTCGCTAGCGAGGAGGATAGGGTCGGTTTAATTAGGCCACCGATCCGCCGCAGATCTTCGTTGGGACGGAGTACGCGTGCAGGACGAGACAATAAGTGTCCTGGACGATCGGTGTGTTTTCGTGGACGAACCAGCGAACGAGAACCGGCGTCAAGTGCCGAGAAAGTGAGAGAGAGAGAGAGAGAGAGAGAGAGAGAGAGAGAGAGAGAGATAGGGAGAGAGAGAGAGTTGGACGAGGTAATGGAGGGTGGCCGGCTGGAGTAGACCCAGGGATCATTTTCATTAAGACCCGGTCAATTAGATGTGCTTCGAATGGCGTCCGGCCCCGGGTAAACTTGGACATAGCTCGCCGCGATACCTCGAACGCGATGGTCCGATAGAACCCTGGACAAAAGGGGAGGGAAAGACGTTAGCTCGAAGAGATTCGCGGGTGGCAGAGGGTGCAAGAGGGCGCAGGGTGGGGGTAGGGAGCGAACAGACCACTCCTACGGCCTCGACACGAGAAGCCCGCCATAACCTCGCCACTAGTAATTGAACGCAAGTGGTTGAAAGTACTTCTTGGCTCCCGGAAACATCTCCTCCTCGGCCACCACTACGCACAACTTTCTTCTTCTTTTTCTTCTCTCTCTCTCTCTCCCCCTCTTCTTCTTCTTCTTCTTCTTTCTAGTCGTCCTCTTCCTTCTTCTTTCTCTGGCTTTCTTCCCCAGTTTGCTTTCCACCCCGCACACGGTCTCTCGCGATTGCAAGCTGCTTCTTCTTCTTCTTTCTTTTAACAGCCCTCCGTCATCAAACTGTTACGCGTGGTGAGACCCTCTGTACACCGTCGTGCGGATCACGGAGTGTTTACGTGTAATCTGAAAGGGATCGAGTAATAACTCTTCTTCTTTGGACCGTGCGTGAGTGCACCTTGGTTAATTTGGCGCGCCAAAAATTCTCTGCGAAAGACGTCACTCTATTCAAAATTGACCATAGTCGCGAGGTATTGTGTACTGAAAAATATTACACACGTAGTTTTTTCGTAACTGCTCAAGTTCATGTCCTGAGCGGCGAAAATAGACTCTGTAGAAAGTAGACTCGTGAAGCATCCTCTCATTAATTGACGGGGGACAGGAGGGAATATTATACATACAGAAATTTTTTACTGTTTTGGAAGAACATAATAATTCTCTTGAATCGTTATCGTAAAATTTCTTCAACCTTTTTTCCGTAAAGAAAATTCAGGGGGGAATCTTTCAAAAGGGTTAAGACAACGTTCCCTATAATACATTTTGAATTTATAGTTTTTATTTCATTAATTGAACTACTTTGATTTTGTAAGAGTCTCTGGGCTTGATGGTTGGCGCTTAACGTGTTAAACTTTGTACAATTTTCATTATAATATGTGCTTAAATAAAAGTGCTTCAGTCATTTCCTATGAGAGCGTTTGTATAATTTCAATAATTGTGAAATAGAAGTAATTTTGACCATGGTAGGCTAAGCGTTGAAATCCCTATTCTAGTGACGAGTATGTCTGAGAACGGTGGATTCTTCTTGTCGCGGAAGATTACGCGAATCCGCGGATCGGGACCGAAGGGACCTGTACAGGGTACCTGTGCAGGTACCTTCAATCGAGCAAGGGAAACGACGTGTTTTACGGTCATTTACGTCTGCCGCTTCTCGTTGCTTTTTACGATTCTAGGCCGAACTGGTTCCCTTATCGTTCCAGCGTATGCATACGGCCGTTCCCATCTTGTTCCGGTGAAATTCCCTTAACACGACCCTTAAGCGATCGTGAAAACAACTCGCGAGTTACAAACGACACTCGGATTATGATCGCGGAAGAAATTGCCGGCATTTCGGCGAGAAGGAATGTTCGAGTTCATTGGAAGCCACGAACGAAACTACACGAAAAATGTATCGGACCGAATTTGCTGTCGTCGCAAAGCAAATCGAATATGTCAAAAATACTTCTGTGTTTGTTTCCGCGTGCAGCAGAGCTTCAATGTTTGCTATCCACGAATATTGATAGCGTTTTGTTTATTCAAACATTGCCCGGCATAGTTTCAATTGAACGAAGTTATTAGAAAATATTTGCTCCTGTTCGTTCGATTATTTTGCTAATTGACGGAATAACATTATTTCAATTTTGTGCCCGTGCAAAATTTTAATTAGAAATTTCAAATGAATGCGGGACGCACGTGACCTATTTATAGAATTCTAATACAGTATTTTCCGATGAAATTCGCCGGTGATTTTTATCTTGTTTTCTGGAAATGGAAAATAATGGAAATTTTATTCCTCGTTCGTGATGTAAATATTTCTTTTTTTTCAAAAAGTAATATTTATAGTAATATTTAATTAATTAACTTCTGGTACGACCTAATTAAATTTATTATTAGTACGAGAATGAGTTGTTCGGACGAACCAGATTCGCGCATGCGTAATCTCCAATTTCTTAGAGCTCGAAGATTTTTGCTCTCGTTTAATTAAGAGATAAAATCGAAAGACGCTTGTTAGGTATGCATATCAATTAAAATGTGTAAGTACAGTACAAGTTGAAACTAATTTGTTTAACAGATGTAGAACGGTAGAAGGTAAGGTAGAACCGAGTAAAGCAAATCAAGTAAAATAAAAAAATAAAAAATATAAAATAACTGACCTTTAAATATAGATTAACTGGAAGCTGGATGTAACATTACGATATTAATTACGATAGAGCAAATTTCTAGCAAAAAAAGATTTAATTGAAATTGTAATTACTGAAAGCTTTAGTTCATGTTATTCCACGTGCACTAGCCTAATAACCGAAATGAACATGATACATCAACTTGGCCTATCTCTTTCGAGCAATATCCTTCAACATTCGGAACAGAAGAACAATCAAACAAAGTATTGTACCGGGGCTGCCAAGAATCATGCAACCACCCTCGACACGCCTAATCTCGGCGATCATACGTCCAGAAGTCACGCAGTGGACGCATCGTCACGAGGCCATCGAATCAAGGGCTTCAGCATCAACGATAACAACCATCGCGACTTGCAGGCGAAAACGGCGGACGGTATCAAGCCGAATTACATCAAACCGCCCCAAACACGTTTCCTCTCTCACGACAATTGCAGCTTATCAAAGGGCGAGGACAATTATCGGTTATCTCGGTGGCTCCGGCGTAATCTGCATTCGTTCGTAGAAAGGAGTGCCCAAACGAAACAGCCACCTCTTGAAGAACCTCCCCATTGCGTTTTACGCGTTGATTTTACCCTTTACGTTACACAGACTCCAATTTTCGCAGTTACGGTCCCACACAGACGCAATTTCTTCTCCACTGCGTTAATAGTCTCTATTTAAAAAAACGAAAATAATGTCCTTGCTATACAATTTCGATTTATACGATTTTTATACGATTTCGATTTTCGTGCAGAATAACAAATGCTTGAAAAAAATGGCTATCATTTCAGGGGCAGCTTTTCAGCCTAGAGGTCAGGGGTTGCGAGGTGTCTGCACCATTTCGCCCGTCCCCTGTCTATCCCAGGGGGTGTTTTCTCGCGACAATAAGTGCTCGCGTATCTCCGACAGCTCTCGAGCGATCCGGCCTCGTTCATTACGCTCGGTTTGTTTATCTTTCCATCTGTCCGAGCCGGTGATCCCTTAATAATCCTCGAGCAGCCCATTCACACCAGGTCCGCTCCCTCGAAAACCGAGCCCCGAAATTCGCTATTGGCTCGCTCGGTGAACGGTCCGTGAACGTTCCTCGCGTAGCCAGACCCGCTTTCGAGGACATCCTGATCGAGTTATCGAGCTTCGTCGTCGTCGTCGTCGTCGTCGTTGTCGTTGTCGTCGTCGTTCACGGGACCGCGTTCACCCCCGAAGAAAGGAAGACACCGCGGATAGGGTGGAAAAGGGTTGAAGGAGAAGAACGGGTGCAGGGATCGAGGCGAGAGACGCGACAAAGTTGGCTCTGAAATCCAATTAATTCATCCTCTGTCGTAGACAATACGCTCGCCATCTTGATTTGGAAATCTAATTTAGCCGCTCTTTATTTATGATAACGCCCGCCACTTATTGTACCCACGCTGGAGTTCTTCGACAAAGGGTTGAAGGGGGCGGGAGGGGGGCAAAGGGAACCGTCACATCCAGCTTACCAGGAGAGTCGGGGTGAAAATCGGTTTTCGAATGACGCTGTAGGGTTGCTAAACCTCTTGAGAATAGTCTTTGAAATGGAACTAGGTTTTTTGGGAAAAATGTTTTGGTATATTGTCAATAATTTTCCGGTAAGAAATTTATAAGAATTGTATTATATCGGGTGGGGACTACTTTGCAGGGGATGATATAGATTTGGATGAATAAATAAAAATTTTCCAAGTTAACCCTTAGCACTCGAGTGGTGACTCTGAAGCACCACTAGAAATTGTTGTGGCATTATTTCAAAGAAATTACAAAAAATATTACAAAATATTTGGTACATTACAAAATTTATATTGAATAAATTACTAAACATTTAAATGTTATATGTGGAAATCGAATCAGTTTCGTATGAATAAAATGAAAATATTCTAAGACGGAAGAAAGATTTAGTTTTAGAATGAAAATAGCGCCGAGTGCAAAGGGTTAAAACCAAATTGGCTTCACTTTTTGATCACAGTAAATTAGAAGTATCAAATTTTTGCCGGAAGTATAGTTTGTTTTTAAAACATGGTTTCCTAGCAAGTTACGATATCGTTTTCGGGTTTCGACAATGAGAACGTTCGCAAGGTTGGCCCGCTATCGTGGTCCGCAACCAGTGGCGCGGCCGGTCGCCTAATTGGACGATGGTTTATGAAATTTTATGGCGGTGTTATTCGGCTCCCGGCCGATTAACGCCGCCCCGGAAGATTAATATTTACGCGACCGTTGCTCCTCTCCACGTTCCTGCGTCTGCCGCCGCCTTGTCGGCCGCGTTAATCAATTTCCCGCGCGCACACCACGGTCCATCCACTTATCTGTTAAGGAACGAACACCATTAAAGAGATTTGTCGCCAATAAAGCATGCGCAACGGCCGGCGCCGTATCTTGTTGCCTGGCTTTTCGACCCCGTCGCGGAATCAACCCCGAAATTACCCAGGACCGAAGATTAGATTATATTAACGGCGATGACGCCGATCACTATGACTGCGAGCTGCCAGACGCAACATTCTACTCGAGAGTAACTGTTCCGACGATTGCTCCATTCTTCTGTGCTAATCGAAGCGGCAATTTATTTTCCTGATAGAAGAAAATTGATTTTTTATTACCGACACCTGTAGCTCGATTCTTTGGAATCGATTATGTGTCGATTATGAGAATAAATTCAGTAATTTCGTTTGATGCTATTTGTAATTAGTAAATTAAATTTAAGTTGAAAATCGACTAAAAGTTGGTGTTTAGACAACTTAGACTGCGGATTTTATGCATGTATGGCAAAAATTAGCGCAATCTTAAGTAACAAAAATATTAGACAAATTTAAACATACTATTATATTATTTTCAGACTGCTAAACACAATAAGACAGCTAAAAAATTTTTATTTGTATCAGGTGAAGGTTAATGTCATAAACGCGGGCAATTGTTCCAGTAAAATCAAGTTTAGATTCAACTAGCCAACCTTTTTTTATAAATATTGTAATAGACAGAACAATTTTTGCGAAATCAGATACCGAGGACGATGAATTAAAACAACCTTCGTGTTGGCCTTCAGCGAATGAAAATTTCTAAGAAAAATCGTCGTTTGCGCAACGTCGTAAAAATCAAAACAAAGATGGCTGAGAGTGGCAGGACGACGGGGCGCAATTACAGCGTGGAGGTCGACGGCCGGTAGCCGCGATTCAGAAAGTTCTTCGAGATTCGAATCCGACGGTGCGGATTAAGTTCCAAGGGAAACTTCCCGATGATTATCTGTTGCTCTGACCGCGGTGGACGGGTCTCTGCGGCCCCCGATGGTTTTGATGTTACCGCGATACTCGCGAGACCACCGCTCGATCCAGATTAGCACGTGGAAACTCCGGCTCATTACCGAAATACTGAGAGGCATCGCAGGCAAGGTCGTTCGGTCCGAGTCGGGCCGGGGCGGGACGGGCCAGGCTCGAGCGAGCTGAAGCGAGCAAAACGCTGCCCCGACGTAGGGCGCGAAGAGGATTCGACAGGGTGAGGGTTCGCCGAGGGTAGCTTAGGGGTGGCGGAAGATCAAACCGCGACGAAACGGTAAAGCTAAAGGCTGCCCGAGTCTCGTGTATGCATTACCGCAAGGTAGATAGAAGAAATACGAAGGGGAGGATGAAGAAGCCGGTCACTGAGTGATTCCAAGTGGTTCTAGGTCTACTTTGCTACACTCCACTCTGCCTCTTCTCCGTCTACTCCCTTCCCAAACGCCTTCTGACAACCTTGCCCTCCACGCTTGCCTTCCTTTAAGGGGTTATATACAGTTAGCAGGCCCAAAAAAAGCGATTTTTTAAGAATTTTTCCTGAGAACACCTTTACATCTATTAATGTAAAAATTTTTACACATATTATGGTAACATTTAACTGTATTTTAACATTTTTTATTTTGAAGTCTTATGTATTTGTGTCAGTCTTATGCGCGTTGTTTCGACGGATATCGACAAGTCGGACGATCTTTCTCGAATCGAAAGGGACCCCTCTCGTATTGCCTTTTCCGCTCCCTTTGTGCGCCGGCATCGAATACCTCCTCTGCGGGATTCCCCGCGAGCCCTTGACACGGCCGGGCGAGGAATGCTCGCCTCTAATCCGCGATCCTTCCACTCGTCGAGTCCCCTGGCCACGAATCATCAATGCGTCGTAATTTTCGCGAGTGACTCCGCTGATTCTTGAAACGTTAATCTGCCGTGGTTAGGGGACCGTCGCTCGAACCCCGGGGAGAGAGAGGGAGAGAGTGACTGGAGACCTCGGTGAGAAGGAAGGGTTGAGCAGAGAGAAGGGAGGATTGCGTTTACCGCGTCTGCCAAGATGGGGGCTGCATAATCCTCTTGATGAGCTGCCTTCCACGAGAGCACCCGAGCTTTGTACCCACTTCTCGAATGTATTTAGCCCGAGGGATCCCATCTTGGGGTCTAGCGACCGTGTCTAGCGGCCCACAAAACAATTTGGTTTCGAGGCTCGAGCTTCGATCCTGCGATCCAGGGCTCCTTTTATTTCTTTGCAGCCTGTAAACGATCAAAGAACCAGTCGCTGCGCCGGAGCCTCGAAAATTGATACGCTGGAGTTCTTCTTACCTGTTTCCAACGGTCCTTGGTTCATAGGCTGTCCTCTTCGTGGATTTACAACGTCAACGAACGTGCGAAGTGGAAGAGTAATCCTAGGGATCGTTAGACCCCGATAATAAGAATAATAAACACCGTACAGTGAATTCTCGATATATGTCAATAACACGGGTCTTGCAAGCGTCATGTATCGTCATGAGATAATTCCACGACGTTTACCATCCAGCCGACGTATATAGAGAAATCACTGTATCTGAAATATAACTTTTTGAACAGTGGATTAAACGACTTGGCTCTCTCTAAATGACATTACTCGGATTCATCATTCGAAAAATTAAAAATTTCTAACATTAATGTACATATTTGTTTCCACTTGTTAAAATTATTTGGGAAATGAGACCGTCTCTTGGTTTTTGTCCTTTCCTACCCCTCGGTAGTGGGGATAGTTCCATGATGTTTATCATCCAGGTCTCGGCGATATATATAGTACAACATGAGCATCTGCTGTGGAAATCCATTATTCTGATGGTACGATTGTTCGCAAAAATATTTTTCAACCGCAAGAGTAAAGGTGAAACCGGCTCCTTAATTGTTCCCGATAAGCTTAGGCAGAAGAAAAGTAATTCGCGGAGAAAGGATCTACAGCAGGGATCAGTTTCGCTGTTCTTATCGTTAATCAGTCGAGTAAAAATGATGACAAGCGGTTGGGTACTCCAGAGTGGAGGATCCGCGTCACGTTTAATATTCTCGCTGAAACTCGTAAATGACCTTGTTGCGTGTCCTGGAACCCTCCGCCATGGCAACCATTTGTACGTGTCGTCGAACATACCGAAAACCGCGGCCTGCTTCCGACCCAGATAATTCGCTTCCAGATTCGAACATAATGACCTGATAACGAAAGTATGCCGCCTAGCAAACAAATTTTCTCTCTCTCCTTTACTTTTATCGCGGAGACGCCTTTTTCTGCGAAAGTATTCGCTGAATGATATCTGGCTACGCTTTTAGTTCAACCTCTGCTATCAACCACCACTCTGAACTGTCCGCTTAAGTATTCTCTTTCGAAGTAAACGTCCCATAAAATTTTCAGCACAATGCCCGCGCCCTCGTAGGTGTGAAAAATTGTCCGCGAACTCCTGATGTCCTGGCACGATTAATTCAGAGTACTATAGTCGCCTCTCGGTTTTAATAATGTCGACATGCATTGTCGCGGCAGCTCCTCGGTCCGGTGAATCCAAAAATTAAAACTAGGTGGCGGATCGAATTAGACGGGTACAAATCCTCATTTCTCTTGATCGTTTTTGGGAAAATTAAGCTCAGAATCCTATCTCCTTCCATAGGCATTTTCAAGAGTGTTAAGAATACAGATAGAACAACTGTCTACTGTAATAATTCTAGACTGATAACAAAGTGGCAAATATTATTAGAAAAATATTTTCTAATTTCTAATTTGAATAATTTTATTTATTCAATCGAATTCTATTTTCTTGAATAAGTTTTGTAGATAAAATATAACCAAACTTTTAACTTCTCCGATTTTAGACAATTTTGCCGAACTGTTGGGTGCAGTCGTCGGTTTAGTGTTTTCTAAAAACGCGCTCGTTAATTCGATTTGTCCGTAAAAATAAAAGTTTCCCGTCAAACGGCAGTCGAATTGAATATCCGCGCACAACTTTCCGGGCGAGGGGCTCGCGAGACCGTATGACAAACGACCCGAAGTTGAAGTTCAAGTTTCGCATGAGCCGGCGAACGCGCGGCTCTCGTGATAGCGCCGCGGCGAGGTAAATTACGCTGGGAGACGGCTTGTTTAGCGTGCAACGAAATTGTAAATGCTAATATCGAATGATCGTATATCGTCCCGAAGGTTGTTCAACCAGCGATCGCGTGACCGTCACGGTCGTGTGTTGCGTCACTCGCGGAGTAATCATCCCCCGAGCTTCGCTTCTTTTCCCCTAAGAGCTCGAGCGAACCGCCGAGGCTTTCGGTACAATTAAACGATTATCAAGAACGTCTATATAATTTTCGAAAAACAAATTTTATTCTTTCCTACGAACCACTTCCACCGCCCTCGGTAGAGTGAATAAAAACATTTTCTGATTTTCTGAATTCTCTCCGCAAACAGTTAGAAGCTTGTGAATTATTTCTGGAAGACTGTAGTCGCTTTCGTGGGTTTAAGATTTTGTGCGAAAACTGGTACCGTAAGCAAAAATTTTATTTTACTCTGAACGCTTCGTTCTTAAAAACCTGCGCTCGCTGGGAGAACCACGCAGAAGCAAGAATATGAATGATGCACTCGGCGTACTCGAGAAATTAAAAATGAAGGCCTATTATAGTCGTATGAAATTCAAAACGGTTATGAGAGTCAAAAAAACGGGGACTGAGAGTAGTCGTAGGTCGTCGAAAAAATGTCGCGAGTCCGTATACGTTCTTTCCTCGCTGTTTCTTTTAACATGTCAAAGGAATAAGAAATGCTGGCAAAGTGGTGTGGTGCATCAAGACGGGGTAGTATATTTCGACGGCGAAAATTCTTGCTTCTTGCGCACATGAATTAATGGGACAGGGGAGGGGAGGGGCTGTATGTGTCCTGTACGTTTCCAGCCCGGCTGAAAATATCTCCCGACGATATTCACTTAACGTCCCGTAAACCGCTTACCTCGCAGGGTAATCAAATACACCCCTTCTACCGTGGAGAAATCTTAATAAATTCTACAATCGTCCCAGGAGCAATCTCCGCCACTAGCTCGTTCCGTTCTTGCGTGCACGAGGACATTAAACGCGAACGCTAAACGTTCCCCGTTGTTTCAAGGATCACGCGACAGACCCCTCTATCCGTTGGTCGCGTCCTGCGAACGGATTCGCAGGACCTGTTCCAATGCGCCCAGATTAAACCGTGCAACCGAATATCTACTGTTCCCGTAGCAAGGATAATGACCTGTGCATTTCGGATTTTTAATGAATAAAAGCGTTCCTAGTTCCTCTAAATTAAGGAACAGGCCTAGCGTACTGTGCAACGCGATTTGTATAGTTTGATACGGTTTAACACTACGCGACACTATCCAATGTGATATCATAAAATTTAACAGCACGTGACAACTATTACACACTATGTAACACTCTCGAATATTGTATTTTGAATAATATAAATTCACTTTTACATTCACACTAATTGAATTCCCTGTTGAGTGTTTAAAATAATCCTCTTCGAATCAATCTTTCCTTTAGACACTAGTTCGGATCATTCGATTTCACTTTTGGTTAAACTTCACCTCAGGAAACCAGAAATTTTTATCTGTTTTTATGTCATCTTGTAGATTTTGGCGAGATAATTCCGAAAATCCAAGTTTTAATCCTGACATAAAAAACGGTTAAAAATGTTTAGTTTCCTCAGGTGAAGTCTCCTCCGCGAAGAGTTTAAAATTGAAAAAAGAAAAATTGCATGGACATATAACAGAGTACCAAAGCAACTCCCCAACCAGCGAAATAGCAATCGGGCATAGTAAAGGGAAAACGCGTTCCCTTAACGGAGCGTCGAGTTCTCTGGGGGTAGAATTAATTCCGTGCGAAATAAATCGGCGGTGGCGCAAAGGGTGCTGTTTATCATCGGTCGGCGAATGATTATCGATGCCGTCTGCGAATTTAGCCGGTCGTGCCTCGGGAAGAAAGCATCAAAGGCTTTACGAGTATTTATTAAAGCCGCGACGTTTTCTTTTTTGTTTTTGTTTTTTTTTTTGCCCGTTTGTACACGGCTCCGGGGGAAAATAAATTATTTCCCGCGCGCCGTCGTCGTCGACGACGTCCTCTCCTCTTCGTCGTCGTCGTCGTATCGACGAGGGGCGAACGTTTCAGCTTGAAACGAGCTCCGTTTTTTTATTTTGCGAAGTAACCGTATTAATCTGATTTCCCTGTTTTTATGTTTCAGGTACGTAATTCCCCTTGCGAGCCACTTTGCTATTCGCTGGGAGCCGCGGGGCTGGAATGCCGGACGAGGTAAAGCTTTCGGTTGCTTTTTGTCACTGTCGGGATTTTAATATTATCACTTTTAATTGAAGACATTCATTATTGCGCGCTGTCCTTTTCGCGCATACAGCGGGCCAAAATGTATTGTACTGCTACGTTGTGTGTTTAACTTATATTATGTCGAATGTGTGAATATTTTTTGGTCCACTGTCTACTGAGAGATTCGTAAACCCGGCAAGTTAAAAATTAGGTATGACGAATAAAAGATAAATAAATGTTTCGCCGCCATTTTGCATGCTCTCGCTCATGCATCCGAGTTCCTCAATTGTTCAGTCGAGAACCGGCGCGCTAATCCGTTGCATTTAGCAACCGCCCTATAAATAGTTTACATCATTGTAATATAAGCCGTCCTGGTGCTTTTCACATGGGTTCCCAACAGTTGCGCAAACACGCCCCCCCCCACCGGTTATCTTTGTCCAACAATTATCACTTCCTGGATCCATAAATTTCGAAAAACTCCCGGCCGTTTAACTTCCAGGAAAATACACACGCCGCTATCGGCTCCTCAAACAATAGAACTCCTAAATATTCATAAAGTAACAACTGGCCTCTGTTTGGAGTCCCGATAGCGGGACACAAACTGGCCCTGTTGTAATCTCGATAACAGGATCAACGAACGGTGAACTTAGAGGTTGTCCGACTGGAAGACGTCTATTGTTCAGCCTGTTGATAAAACGAAGCAAAATGTTTTAGAAAAATCTACACGGCATGTGGTCGTGTACCGTTGTAAATCTAAATAAACGTGACCTTTTGTTGGGAATAAAAATTACAAGCCCCTTTTATAAATATAAATGAAACGAGAAACTGGACCTTTGAAAGGATCCACACTGTACGTGTTAATTCTCTCAAAAATACATCAGTTTTTAAGAACACAGTTTTTTGAGAGCTTGTACGTGTGTGCGAGCAATGTCTGAAGATTTTTATTGCGAACTCCCATTTTTGTAAAGTATTTTACAAAAATCAGAGCGGCGGAAAAATTTCTTCACCTGAGAAAATAAAATGAAGATGCTATTGATTTTGGTTAGCGTAGGAGTTTTATAAGAATTTGTTTATATAAAAATCCTCGGTCCGCTAATCAGCAAATTCGGCACGAGTGGATTGGGCAGGTTCTTCCCCGTAATTTCGGGAAAACTATGTCAAGCCTTGCGAACTTTGAAGACCGAGTGATGACTAATGGCGACACGAGCCTCTCTCTCCCCCTCTCGCGCTCGTTCCCCGAACAAACACAACAATAGGAATTCACATCAGACAATTTTGAATCTCGGAATTTGAACAGCAAGAGAAAATAAAAGCAGATACCGGGGACAATTCCTCTTAGTCCTATGTAGGTCGTCGGCGTTATCTCCGGCCGGGAAACCATTATTATTTCCTTTCTCGTTTATTATACGCGTCATTGTTATATCCACAGCAGCCTCCTTATCGCGACAGCTGGATGCCCCGTCAGGGTTAAGCCATCTATCTTGAAATCTCCGGCCCCGGATCGTGTTGCCTATATATTTTTTTCTCTCTCCTCCCTCTCGGACAGGGGTGGTTCTTGTAACCCGATAGTTTCGGGACGATCCTTGTAGACGACCTGCAGCTTGCAATTATTCGATTTGTCACGGAAGGTAGCGTCCCCACGTGAACATCGACCCCGTTGCCGCTCGATTGACGCGGAATTAAAATAAAGAAGGGGAACATGATTTTTTCGCGCCGTTTGTGTACGATCGTTCAAAATTACAAGTCTTAACCCGTGGACGACCGGTACATTTTGAACGACCTGTAGCACTCTAAAAGTTCAATGAAATTCTGATTTCCAAAATTTAAAATTCACAAAATTTGTTACTTCGATACATATATCGAGATACTACTATACTTTGTAGTAAATTTCGGCACTCGATATTTCAGCAATCAGCGATGTTTCTTTTTTGTTAATCTAAAATCTATTTGTCCAGCGTCCAAGGTGGTCCGAGTCTCCCCGATAAATTCATACACACGTTCGTGCATCTGTTCGAAAAAATTGTTGCCTTGATTGGTAACCATTTTTTTTTTCTCCATTGTAGCCCGCGAACGAAAATATTTGCCTGTCCAATGACGCAACTATTTTTGCACATCGTTTCGAGTATGGCGCTCGTATCGGGGCCAGTTCAAGCGGAAAAACAAAACTCCAGCCGGGAAACAAGGTCACCGTCGCGGTATAAAAGGGGTGACGAGGATCGACGAGCGTTCCATTTGCGATTTAGTTACCAACCCCCGTCCCTCTCCCACCCTTCTCCCTCCCCCTCTTCTCTCCCAGTACTCGCGTTTCATTCGAGTTTCCCGGGGCTCGCCGCGCTCTGTGCTCACTTCGACTCTAGTTTAAATTTATTCGCGGTCTTGCTCGTTTTGCGCCTAATTATAAATATTAGATTTGCCCGAGCATTTTAAAGGCACGTCGCCGGGCGAGAGAGAGAGAAAGAGAGAGAGAGAGAGAACTTTGTCCATAATTAATTCTGTTAGCCATCGCCGAGGCCATTGTGGCCGCACAAATTCCCGGTCCACGTTTGATTAAATGAAGGAGAAGAATTTTATACCTCTCCGGTAATTATCCGTACAGATACCACTCGATTCAACACAAAGATCGCCACCACCTGAGTATACACCTCAGAGGAGTGATCTATTTGACGAGTATATAAAAAAAGAAAAAAGAAGAAGACTTGTAACATTCTCACCATTCGTGGGTTTGAATAAAATTTGGTTCAGTCAATAGCTTGTACTGAAAGATTGATTTTCGAGTTCGCTGAAAAATTTGTACACTCGTATAACGAAGACCGTGATAGTTCGAGCGTGAACCTTTTATTAGCGGGCTATTTTGTGCACAGATTGCTGGACAGTGCGTTGAAAACGAAGGTAAAAAGCGGCGCTCGATCTCTGTGAAATACATTCCGGCTCGCACTCGGACACCTTCGTCTTTAAATTAGATTCGTCCAAAGTGTTTCACTCGACGAGACCAGGTTCGCCCTCTTATTTCCCGTTCGCGGGCCGATTCTCTCTCCATTTTCTCGAATAATTCCCCGGGTCCGCCTGTGTCCCTCTCCGTTCTTAATTCATAAACCGAAAACAATTCGCAGACCGTTCCGATCCCGTGCAACTTGCCCGGCAAAAACTGCAACCCCCGGACTCCATTAACGGGCGTTCCGTTATCGCGCGGAGGCGAATTTATCAGCTCGTCGGATCGCCGATAAAGATCCCCGAGAATTTTTCAAAGGACACGGGGCCGCTCGTAGGAGATTTACCTTTGACCAGAACATGAAAGGAATTAAAGCTAATAAATTTTCGGGCGCAGAGGTTGGTCCCCCCCTCCCCGCACCATCTCTGTTCGATCCCCCACGCGACTCCACGGAGTGTATCCAGGAGACGGCGATAATATACGATCCAGCAGAGCGCGCGAATCGAAAATAAGCGAAAGAGATTCTCCGCGAAAATCCCCCTCCCTTCCTCTCTCTCTATTTCTCTCTCTCTCTCTCTCTCTCTCTCTTTCTTTCTCTCTCCCGGGTTCTCCCGCGACGCGAACGCGCCCTTTGATCTGGGCTCTCCCTGCGAATTTCATTCCCTTCGCAGTGGCAAAGCCACCCCATCTTCCCGCTTAATTCGTCTTTTTCCTATCGGTGACACGGCCCTGCTCCGTAATAAGCGATCCTACGTTCTGAAAGAGCACCCTCGATTTTTTACTACCAGATACAAGCCCGTCGAAATAAATGCGCAATTTGTCGGGCGGTCGAATAAGATGTAGGTGAGCCGAACGAAACAATTGTCGATAAGGTAGTTCACTGCGTAAACCACCAATCGTTGAACAAGTGGGAAAATCGCTTTTTGCAACCAAATTTTCACCCTTTTAAGACGATTGAAAAAGACAACAACTTGACACTGAACCTACCGAGCCTTAGAAGCAACCGGTACAGTGAATTCTCGATTTATGTTAACAACACGGGTCTTGCCGGCGACATGTAGCGTACAGGAGAAATACCCAAGCCGTGTTATGCTTATACTCACGGAGTTAGTCCCTTGCACTACTATTTATTTTGTGATTATACTGATTAGAAATTCTTCGTCGTTCAGAATGTCATAGAAAAAGAATATTGTTTTATATTTATTGTATGTCTATGTTTTCTCCAAAGGATATATGTCAACTATAGCAAAATAGAATTTAATTTCGGTTTAAAGAAAATTAATGACATACATATTTAATTAGACTCTATTCAGAATCTTCATCACGAGTCTGACACGATATTGTAGAGCAAGGGGTTAAGATGGGTAGCGACATATATAGTCACTGTACATCCTCATTCCGTTTCTTACAATTGACTTGGAGAATTTTTATTTGAAGATCCGCAGTCTGGTAGCTATCTCGATTTGTTTGCCAGATATTCGCGAAAAACTATCCGGTACTGCTACAGTGAACTCTGGGTATACTTGTGCGTCTGTGCTCGCAATATCGAAAATACCAGCAACCACACACGTAACCACGATTGCTCAGAAAGGACAAGGTAGCCCGAACAGCATCCGCCCGATGACAGGTCCCTCCGCGACGCATCCAAACATGCCGGGGATGATCCTCCCTGAATGCAACTCGGTATCATCCTCTGAAGGGTCCTGCGCGTCCTCGGAATCTCCATAATCTCCGGGCCTTCGTCATCCTTCTGGCATCGTCTCTGAACGCGACACAATGTCCCCTGGATCTCTCTCTCTCTCTCTCTCTCTCTCTCTCTCTCTCTCTTTCTCTCTTCCCGTTTTCGGGAAAAACCCCTTGGAAACGGGAAAATAACTCGCGTCAATCAAGGCGTTCCGATGGCAGGGAACGTTGTTTGCTCCGCGAGATAAAGTCCTGAGGAAGCATAATTGCGAATAAATAGAAACCTGTTTCACCCTCTTGCTCCCCTGGAACACCTCTGACTGTGAAGAGAAAGCGATGCTGACAATGAAGACTCGTCCGACCTGCTCGCATTTTTCAGATCTGAACGAAAGTGCACCGAGTATGCTAACACGAAAAATTTATTGTTAAATGTGGATAATTTTATTCTGCCTCCCATTTTTGGAGGCAGCATCCTAAGTGTTAAAGAGAGTCGTGAATTTTCATAAAGACTCCCGCGAAACACGTCTAACAGCAAATCAAGAGAAAGCAAGTGGGAGAGAGTGAGAGAGAGAGAGAGAGAGAGAGAGAGAGAGAGAGAGGGAGAGAAAGAGCTATGGTGGACGAAGGGATCGGAGGGTTGAAAAAACCAGCCGCCGACGAGATTCGCGACCGATCCTCGGACGAGCTAGAATGAAATAATTCTCGCTGTCAGTCGAGTTCGAAAGCGACGCGCCCAACCCCCGACGTCCCACCCCTATTTCACCCCTCCGTTCGACCGGCGCGTTTCGTATATTCGCTTGTCGCGAGGGTGGGGGCTGCTCGCGACTCGTTCGCCGGATAATTCCGCGGAAATTAAATGCCAGAAAAGAGATGGAAATTACGTCTAGATCTGTTGGCCGATTTTCGCTCGTTTTTTCCTTCGGCGGCTGGTCCACCGGATCGCACCGGTTCTCGCACAGCTCTCGCAAATTCCATAAGTTCGCGGGTGGGGAGGGTGGGGGTAGGGAGGTGGTGGTTTGTCCCTTTTCCAAGCGACACGGGAGAGCCGATCGCCGCGGGATCCACGACGAGAATTCCACGTGGCTATGCCTATTAGCGCGTGGAAATTGCTTCTTTACTCGGGCCGCTTCGCCGATGATTAATTCTTATAGGATATTGGCTCGCCTGCTTTCACAGTGGACGCACGTTTTTCGCTGGGCCGTTGGAAAATGAATAATAAGCCCGCCTTCCTCTTCGGCAGGATCGATGGCGATCCACGGACAGAGGGATTGTTGTAGAGTCACGCGCGACCCTGGCCACCCGGCAAATCTGTTGCGGATCGGTTTCGAACACGTTCCCACCGACAAAATGCCGGGATTTATGCAAACGCGCGTACGACTTCGTGAACGCTCGTGGCTACCTGCTTCTTCTCAAGCTGCGACGCATTCTTCTTCTCCTCGATTTCCGTGTTTGCGAGGGTTTCGCGTCTTTTTAGGTTGCCGAGGAAAACGGGTTCCCGGGATACAGCTAAATATTTTATAAGCGCTTTCGTCGCGAGATGCCGGAATAGCTTCTCTTTAAAGAAAGCTCTTAGACGCCGGTTTTCGAACTCTCTTGTAATTACTGAACTCCGAATTTTTATGCAACATTTTATGAACTTGCGAACAATGAACCGGACACTTAAATATTGTTGATCTACTTATTCTTTTAAATTGCAGCTAGCTATTTTTATTATAAACGCATACAATCCGCAGTCTAGTAATTGTATTCTGCTTGATGGTTTCTGTCAATGGTGAAGAAGTTACTAGCGCTCAAAGGTTTCTATGAAAACTGAAAATTAGCCAGTTTGTTAAACCTGAAAGCAGTGAAAATTAAATGAGTTATCAAAGATAAGAAAGCAATGATTGTATACATTTTTTTGGGACACCTTGTACGCTAATGTGAACTGTACGCTGTACAGTGAATTCTCGATATATGTCAACAAATTAAATGAGTTATCAGCTGGCAAATCATCATCAGTTTACACTCCGCGGCATCGGAGGCCTCACGTAGTATATGCCGGGGTAGTGGGGATAATTCCGCGACATTTATCATCCAAGTCTCGGGGACATATACAGAGAAATCACTGAATATAAATCGAAGAGCACGATAAATTGGAAGCTCGAATTGCAGCTAGTCACTTAAACAATTTCACCGGCTTGGCAGATCGGAATTCCATCGGAACCTAATTTCGAGAGCGCTGAAAGACTTTCGCAGCGTGGGAGTAAGAGTCGCGAGACGTGTATACCCAGAAAACAAAAGCGACCGAGCAACTTTCTGTCCAGCCGTAATAAAGGATGATGGAACAGCACAATATTCAGCGAGAAATTATTACTCCCTCCACCCCCACAGCCCGAAGAACGCCGGGCTCTTTCCTCGCCCGAAGAATAATACGCTGTCCGCGTCTGCAGGGGTTGGGCGGTCGGGGAAAGGGTTTAATAAGTTTTCCAATTATTGTCGTTCGATATCATCGCTCCCGTTGAATTAGTTCGTAGCGAATGACGGGCAGAATGTCCGTGCGATAGTTGGAGGGATCGAAGGGCTGAGACAGACTGTCATGGCCACGTGCTCTAGCGGATTGGTCACCGCTTTCAACCCCCTCCCTCCCTCCCTCCTTCTCCCTTTCTTCGCCCCTGCTCGCGGCCGTAGACGAATGAACGCGCTCGTGGTGAGAACGACGCCGGACGATCTGTTTGTGAAATAAACAATTTTCGTGGATCGAACGATGACGAGTCGTATTCCGACGGCTTTCGATGGATTTTTCGCTTTGGGGAGGGTGGACGACAACCACCCCGAAGATTATACTGAGCTGCGTAGAGGCGGGCTATATGGTTGCTGCTCGGTAGATCGCGGTGTCAGGATCAATTTGTTTTTCACATGGTCGGCAGACAGACGATCTTTATGGCGGTATGGATTTTTTTATACTAGTTTAGGGGACGTGCGAGATTATTGGTAGTCCAAGAGTCCTTTTTTATATAGACATACAGCGACCCAAAAAGCACTTAATCGCTAAATTTCCGATTAACGCGAATTTGTCGATATTTAAGCTTCGACAATTTTCTTTAAAAAAATAGTTCTAAATCTAGTTTTAAAACTCAATATTTTTAGGCAACAATCGTAAATTTCTGATTATCACAAATTTCTCGATATTCAAACTTCGACAATGTCGTTAAAAAGAAAAATAGTTCTAAATCTAGTTTGAAACTCGATATTTCTGTTTGGGGAAAAGTGGTTTCGAGAAAATCGCGTTTAAAACAATTCGTTTTTCGCGTATATTTCGCAACACTCCTGTTTCAAGAGAATGCAAATCGGGAAACATCGACTTGTCTGAAAAGAGAGAGCAGAATACTCCCTTAATAACAGTCGCCAGTGAATCGACGTGCCGCGAGATTTATCGCGCGTAAACTCGGGGAAGGTGGAAGCATCGCGGGACCGCGGGAACATCGAACAACTTGGAAAGAGTAAAAGTTGCGGGACGTGGACGTGATTTCGTGGCTCCGATGGGAACGGACCGGTCCGGATAAACGTAAGAAGCGCGGCCAGAGCGGCGCAGAGCTCTGGACACAGCTCGTACGTCCGCGGTATCGACAAACCGCGCTCCTCTCTCTGGCCAGAACCAATATCCATCCGTGATTCCAGTGATTTATCGCGTTACGAGGGAATTTTCGGTTTCCACCGGACGGCCGGAACTGGGTTATGAGCCGCATATTTTCCCGGCGAAATAGCGCCGCTTCTGGCTTTGTTCAAGGCGGCGCGGCGTGCTCTCGACGCTTCGAGACCCGGGCTGTTTCGATGCCCGAGCGGATCATAAAGACCCGCCGAATTCGCTCCGCCTTTGTGTCGGACTCCATTCACGGTCCCCGGAACCCGTTCGAAACTGTTGCGCAGAATTTTAATCAAATATTCATCGGCGAATATCCCCACCCGCACGATAATAAGTAATATATAATGTAAATCGGCGAATTCGGGTCACGCTTGCCAATTTTCAACTGGCTCGTTCCGATACTTGTGATCCCGTATTTTCAAGGCAATTTTCAAATTGCCCGATTTTAGCTTGAATTCTTTTTTGCTGCCAATTTTATTCGGCCACGAAACCTGTGTAGACTGTTTAGTTGTCCCCATTGTTTTTTTACAAAATGGCCATATATTACATACAGTCACGCCTGTTTTTGTGCGGTAGATAGGGAATCCATAAAACAAACAGTACAAAAAAAATATTCAGAAACTTCGTAAATAGCTATAACAAATAATTCTTTACAACATATTACAGAACATTTTTTTCGTGCGGTGGAGAGGGACCGCATAAAAAAAGTCTCACAAAGAAAATCTGTCAAAGATATACAAAATAGCGAGAAGGTGTTTTCCAAACAAAATAAGTAATTAACACGTTGACTGCCGGACGGATTTTCCATGATTTGTCCCAGGCACCAACATGAACTTTTCATTATGCGATGCATATTATGATGAAATATAGTTCCCAGCAAATAATATGAGTTATAAAATCATGTTTGAAGCATTTTTTTTGGTGGGGGTCACCGGTGCCCCCCACGGCGCTGTAGGCAAGTATTACTTTTTTTTTTTAAACAATCGTGCTTCGGTTGCTAAGTGATAACTCTCAGTGTTTCGAAAAAAAAAAAAAAAAAAAAAAAAAAATTATTTTGTATGTTCTATATTGCATTAATTTCTTCAAACCATTATAGTAACAATGGTATTATTGAAAAATTGATCAGTATCCATATTTACTATAATTATGTACTTTTAGTATTGATCACACCGCCGGTCACCGGTGGCCCCCACGGCGCTGTAGCAAAGTCGAGTGCCGGTCACCGGTGACCCCCACGGCAGTTAACGTGTTAAATTACATACATTTGAAAAACACTGAATTTCTCATTTTAAACAAAACGCGCATCTTCTTGTGATGAGAACATTACCAGAATGTTATAATGCCAACACCGTGGGAATTAATATACCGTATAAAACAAAATCGCATAGGAAAAGACCGCGCAAAAATAGATTTGACTGTATCGAAAATTTTCCGCATTCAAACGGTACGTGTACAATTAATACCTCGAAAATAAAATCGTAGAAAATTTCAAAAAAAGAGATGCGATCCTCCAAAGCCACCATAATAAAGAGAGGCCCGTCAGTTCCCAGCTGATCGACCTCCTCTTCGCCCGTAAGCCCGTGGGTCTCCATAAAAAGGTTCTCGAGGATCTCCGGAGTCGATTCACCGATTAAAATCAGCGGCGCGGCGAAAAAAGAGGGGCGGGTATTCGTGCGCTAAGCCACGCACTCGAGATCGAGTTTTCTCGCCGTGAAGAAACTCGTCTGGCTCGGTTTTCTTTCATAGCCGGCTCGAAATTAGAGAGACGCTAGGGAAGGATGGGAGGGGGAGGGGCGTGCTAACAAGAAGCCTCCGCGGCAAAAGGAATCAAGAGGAGGCCGTGGATCGAGATCGTATCTCCGGGTATGTTAGAAACACATCTCGACGCTTGTATTACACATTCCCTCTGCGTGGGGCCGATTTTAAAAAGCTTCTCGGATACGGAGCGGCGCCGAGGGAATCTTTATTTATGAAGTCAAGCAGCATGCTACACTTTACCGGATACGCCGTGTCCTTTCACGACGGTATGGCGGACGTCTGCGACGGTTCATCTGCGAATCGCAGCGTCTTCTCGACAGTGTGTCGGGTTGTGACTTGTGACGCGGAGAAGGTCTTCGAGGACGCGGCGGAATCGAAGCTGCATTGTTGCATTTTTTGAGGCTCGAAAATCAATTTTACTTTATTAAGATTTCGATTTTTTCAAGGACACGCAAGGCTGGAAAAACTTTTATTATTTCTGTATTTATGTTTTCATGTGGATTTGCGTACATTAATTTGAATCCATAGAATTCAGTGGTTCCTCGAGTTATTGAACTTTCCGAGAATGATTTGTTGCCAAGAGAAGGTTTTGTTCCACTGTTCGAGGGAGTCATAAATTTCGAAGGCGATATCTTTCTCTGGAGATCGAATTATATTTCAAGAGAAAATAAAGACGTCTCAGACACGGGGGCGTTAATAGTTAACGAATTCTTCGGCAGGTACCGTCTATCATATCGCACCTGTCGCTTAATCTTTCTGTGAATGACGAAGAAACAGACTGTTCAGCAAATTTAATCTGATTCCCTCTAGGAGAAACGATACTAACTGTTGTTGTCAGACGATTGGTTTCACGGCAATCGGTTTCTGATAAGACCATTTTCAGAAATTCGCTGCGGCGGTGTATTAATTTATGATGTAGACAGACTGCTCACAAATTATAACAACACTCCGATGCATATTATCTTCTGATCCTCTTCCTACTACATTATGAAATTCCACTAGTTTCTATTATCATAGTGAGCGAAAGGCTTTAAATTCTTAATTAATTTATTCTGTTTTGTTCGAATAGCTCGGAAATTTGAATTTATATGCGTCTCGTGTCCACCATTTTAAAACAGAGAATAGAAACGTTCGTAGGTGTTTCAGGCCCAAGACAAAGCGTTTGAACGCCCAGATCGGACATCCCAATTAAATTATTACACCTGCGATAAATTCTCGAGATCATCTTCCCACGAAGATCGAGAATGTCCGAGGCAACGACGAACGAAGGTGGATAAAAAATATGGAGAACGACTCGGTATAATTCTCGTAACGTCCTGCTGGGAAGGGAACAAGTATCTCTTCGATCTGGCCGGCTCAAGCTGTTCGCTTCATGCTCGTGCTTCGATTTCTTTAAAACATAGTCTCCGCTTGGAACAATATTTCCGAAGAGTTTGAACACTCCCTCCCTGGAGATACGATCGGGGCCTTTGGAATCATCTGAATGATAATGTTAACCTTTTCGTCGGGGCGACGAGTTAACTCGTCCTACATATTTAGTAGTCTCTTTCAGTGTTTTTCCTTCCAATTTTTGATTTTTCGTTTCGCTGAAACAACGATTCCGGCTTGTAATTGTACTTTAACGTATTAAAATCTTCTTTTGCTTTTACGAAGCAGCTTGGAAATCTTCTTTTAAAGAATAATACCATGAGAAGTTGATATACTGTGTACATATTACTTTACCGAGAGGAACTGGACTTCGTTCGCCATTGAAATTTTTAATGCTATCGAAAAATTTATTAAGAAATCCTTTGCTGCGAGTCAACAGTTTTGAGAAACTATTATTAATAAATACAGTGTGGTGAAATTCTTCTTGCATTGAATATTTAGGTGGAAATAAGACTTTATAACGATAGTAATGTCTATATCCACTCCAACATGTACTTTTCAATTTTTCACATGCACAATCGTGAATGTACTATACGGTAGTGTGACATTTTTATTAATATTTTTACCCTGATTATTAGAACAATTGATATATTGGGGTAAAACAATTTTTATTAGAACCAATAAGTTACTTAGGCGTTCAGAAAGTAATTCCTGGTAGAAATTCGAATTGTCTAGTTTCAATTGCATTAACAAAATTATTTTGATTTTGTGATTAATTCACACCACAGTAGGGAACACGATGTTTCCGGTGTAGAAGGAGAAAGTCTCTCACAGTGTTCGATACTGTTATACAAACCAATCGACAGGTCCGCTCGAAGAAGCCTTATTATCCATCGAATTCCGGGAACCGTCGGTACGTTCGATTCTCTCGTTATGTCGACGCGGAGGTTCTCGATAAAGTTGACCCACGCCTGAACAGAGGAATCTCGAATACTTCACGAGAAACTGAAAGGTACACTCGTCTCAAAAAGCGAGATTGCAATTTCTGGGAAAATAATCATAATTGCAATCGACCAAACAAACCAGTAATTTTTCCTGCATTTTGTTCACAATCATCCAAACAACCTAGTTATATTTTTCCTGTATTTTGCGCGTAATAATCTCAACAAACCAGTAATTCGCATTGTTCACATTGTTCACATCGATATTGAACTGGGTGAATTCAATATCGTAATTATTATAAAGGAATTTACATCAGTCGGGGTACCTCTAGCGTTAATTTACTTTCCGTATAGACTTTATATAGAGTGTATATATGAAACTGGATGAATTCAATTTTATAATTATTATAAAGGAATTTACATCAGTCGGGGTACCTCTTGCGTTAATTTAAGTTTCCGTAGAGACTGTATATAGACTCGGCAGTGGATGCGAACCCGGCGAAAAAATTTCCGCCGATAAAAGCCCGCGAAGTTTGTAATTACAGCATACCGGCGATAGATCGGCCGGAAATACGAGATCGCCGGCTGAGAAAACAATCTCTCCATAATTGTGTACGGTTTCACCGAGACGAGGCATTGTCATTCAGATATCGAGTGGCTTCTTCTTTCGTCCCGCGCCGCACCGCTCCGCTCGGCTCCGCCTCTCATTGAACGCAGGCGCCGAGCACGATTACTTCTAAGTACTCCGGGAGGAACTTCCGGGCCCGTGCACCGCACCAGCAACTTTTATTCGCTCTCTATATTACTCGGAGCTTCCGACAACGGTCGTCGAATCACGCCGAACAGAGATCCCTTGGAAAAAGCTTTGCTGTCTGACTTGAGAACCTACTCCGAAATGCTTTAATTAGCGAGACAACCGTTCGTGCTCGGATCAGAATGCGAACGCTCCGCCTCGCCGCTCGCTGCAATTACTCGCTGCATTCTTCTCTTTGATTCGTGACACACTGTCTGTCATATTTTTGGACATCATTATGCAAAATAAAAAATACTTGCATTGATCGTTCGCTCGCAGGAGCGAAATATAAATTCCTTTCTTGCTTCAATTATACCCCTTTCGGAATTACACACTTGAAGTGCACCGAGGAGTGGCATAAAAATAACTAAACGTTGTGACATTTTTCCAATTCGTCGTAAGAATAATTAATTTTTGAAATTGAATCAAATTTCAAAGTACTAACTGTGGTTATCTGTAGTTTTTATTCTATTTATTTTCTTATGTTTGTTCTAGCACTTTTATAAATAGACTGCAGGTTTTTATGCAAAATGAAGGTAAAGAGAAATTGTGATGAATCGAAGTAAAAGATTTTCTCTTTCCATCATTTGAGAAGGCCGAAAATAATATAGCAACAAGATTAAGTTTTTCAAATGCATTTACAAAGTCAATTTACAAAGTGACGTAAAATGGCCACTTTCAGTGCTCCGTAAACCCAGTGTCGAGTACCCCGAATTTTTGTAAAATTTGTAATGTTCACATTCTGGACCCACCGTGCGAAATTGACCCCAGATAGCACAGAGACGTCTTAAAGACGTCTTTAAGACGTCTGTCAAAGACGTTCAGACGACTATTAGACGTCTGAATGTCCTACGAACGTCTTCCGAACGGCTTCTGAACTTCTCTGGAACGTCTTTGTGAAAAACTGTACGTCTTAAAGACGTCTTTAAGACGTCCGTTCGACGTCTTTAAGACGTCTCGAACAGACGTATTCAAGACGTCCCGAAACAGACACCTAGTAGCACAAAAATATTAGATAGATATGTTTGTCAAATATTGGAAAAATATTTTTTAAGCCACATTTTTTCTTATGAGAAAAATATTGAATTTCAATATTGTATACATGTACAAGAAATATAAATTGAATGTTTGTTATAACAAAAAAACTAAATAAATAAAAAAAAATAAATAAAAAGAATGTTTTTCAGCATATCCGCGAACATTAACATTTTATGCTTTATTTATTTATTTATTTATAAATAAAAAAAATAAATTAAAAGAATGTTTTTCAGCATATCCGCGAACATTAACATTTTATACTTTATTTATTTAATTTATTTATTTATTTATCTATCTATTTTGATATATTATTTTGGATTTTGGATTTGTGATATATAATGTATATTTTTATTATTAAACAATATTTATTGCTAAATTCTATTGTTCTAGTGTAAATTAACAATTTAGTTATTTAACTTTCCTAAATAAATAAACGTCTATTCGAAGGATGGAAAACTGCGTTATATGTATTGTGTTGCGTGTGTACAGTTTGTAAAGCTTTTCTGTAGCAGTTTAGAATGACTGAAACGTCAAGAAATGAAACGTCTTAAAAACGACTCGTAAAAGACGTCTTAAAGACGTCTTTTCAGGACGTAAGACGTTCAGACCAAAAATGGACGTAAAACAGACGTCTTTAAGACGTTGCGTGCTATCTGGGGCCGTTCCCCGGATCTCTTCGCCGTCGACGTTGAGGAACAATGCTAACGCAGAGTCCAGTCGATCAGTTCCTCAGCCCAATCCCCATTAACTTTGGAACCCCGAGGCTCGTCAAAGCTCCTCCCATGTCAGCCAGTCCATAAAGCACAGTGTCACGGCGCGTCGCACGCGAAAAACAAGCGCACCGGTGTCTGGGTCCGCTCGCAGGAACACATTTTTCCGAAGTTACACCGTTGATCAGCGATTACCATCACGGAAGTGTCAGGCGTCGCCTTGTTACAAGACTGCCAGAGCCCGGCCATTTAATTCCCGTGAAACCCGCCGCCGATCCATCGGGACATTGCCAATCAGCGGCGGCCGCGTAAAAAGCCATTCTTTCATGGCGTTTCAGCAGCTAGACGGCCGGTGAAGGCGGAAATAACATTGATTTCACGTCCCGGGCACACCTTGTTGTCACACGACCGCGTTTCATCCTTTTAAACAGACCTGTCCGCGGTGCAACGCGGTGCAACGCGGCGCGACCGCGCTAAAATGCATTCCGCGTAAAATGCAGCCGGGGGTCGCGAGAAATAGGCGCGGTACTCGCGCCCGTTATGTCAACGGTCGCCGCGCCGTAGTATACACCCCCCCCCCCCACCCATCCCTCGGCGACCATCCTTAACGTTTCTTTATTCGAGCGGGTCAGGAGTCCGACGCGTGAACAACGCGGTAATAATCTGATACAGTGCAACAGTTACCAGGAGCTTGTACTACTTTCTCGCTTTCGAAAATTAACCCCTGGAAAAAATACCATAAGTCGTAAGTCCGCGTGCATAATTATTTCGTTATCGGATTAGGCAGTTTTCTGGAAATTTGTATCTTTCGGAAGAGGTTTACGTTTCGTAGTTACGTTTTTCGTCGAATTCAAGTGAATTCTGTCGGATGAGTTAATCCTCCTACAAGCGGGTCCATTTTGACCCAACTCGTTGGACAGCTCGGTTTTTTTTTACTTTCCGTCTTAACACTAATCCGTTTTTTACACCTTCTTAACACTAATCGTACCGAGCTATAAATGTAACAGGTAGATGTTGCCTCATAAAAGTGACAAGATTTAATTTATTGCTCTACTAAACATATTCATTGCATCGTTGCTCATAAAAGCGTCTTTATATTATCAAAAATTGTCAAATAAAATATCTGGAACCGGCTATTTAACCGATGGTGGTACGTTTAGTGTTAATAACCAACAACAAAATATTATCCTCTATCTCGAACAACTATAAACACTTATTTACCTTTCTGGTACGAAAATCTTATGGTATTGTCGCGGAATGTAGCAACAGGCATTGACGGATCAAATATTTTCGCGCGAGGCTGCAAATCACGAGAAGGGGATAGAAAAGGAGGGAAAGGGAAGCCGGCGGGATAAATACCTGTTCGCAAAATGACCTGGTACAAACGACGCGCACGGTTTTCCAGCGCGTCTACCTGTTAGCCGATGTTCCCCGCGCTCGTTAGGATCCGGTCGCTTTGACAAAGAGGCGAACGAAGACACTAATTACAGAGCCGGGCTACTTCCTGGGCCGGGTTTCTGTGTCCTTCCTTCGCGAAACAGAGAGCCCGGGCGTAGAGGGCGTAGAGGTCAGGTGATCAGGCCGCAAAGCGGCGGTTCGCATCAGCGACCGGATGCCAGAGCGACTGAGTGGTTTATCCAGTTGCCACGTCCCGTGGCAATGCACATCAAAGGCCAAGATTTTTACCGGTCCTCTCTCGTGCTTTTTTTTTTTTTTACTCTCACTCTCTTCTCCTTTCTCGCTTTTCCCTTCGGCCATTCTTTTCCGGGTGAAAGATGGTGTCCGCCTTCTCTGCCCCCCTCCCCACTACTCCGGTAATGTGATGACTCGAAACTTCGAGCACCGCGGATCAAAGCGACCCTCGTTTCTTCAGTTTCGGAACGCCGTTTGATGGATTACTGGATCGCGGAAACCCAACAGCCCTGCGACCCTTTTAATCCTGTTACTCATTTCTGGGTAATTTATTAGAGGTGCGAATCTGTGCCGTTTGATTGGGAGCTTTCGATCGTGGAGCGTGCGAAAGATGGGTCTTCTCTCTCTTTAGGAATTTATTACGGGAGAAGTAGATGAGATAGAGATGAAATACTTTTTGGGATATGCTCGGGCATTGTTCAGTATTGTAGATAAATTTTACTTTGCGGCTAGGTTTGATGATGATCGGTGTAGGCGGCCTGGAATCGGTTGATGATGTCCAAAAGTGTCTCGAGAAATTGATCAATTCAACACTGTCCGATATTTATGGTCTGGATTGTATTTATTTGTGAGAAACTAGTACAATCTATTTAAAAAATAAAATATCACTGTTTTATTATTTGATGTGTGTCATGGACGTTGATCCTTGGGGTGACAGCAGTCATGAATTATTGGGGCCGATGCGGTCTCACTCAAATTTATCCTACTATTTACGTAATGTTTAGCTATCAATAATATAGCTATTCGTGGATTTAGATGACATTTTACTATACCACTACGTTTCTATTTACCATTTCGATAGAGATGAATATTTAATTGAAAATTAAATGACTATAAATACAGTTTAATTGAATAACCTCATTTGGAAATACATTTTGAAGTTTCAGTTAATCGTTAAAGATGAAAATAGGTTCCCATTGGTTTCCTGCTGCTCACAATTATCCCCAAAAATCGAAAGGAAAGAAATTTAATTTTCAGGGAATTCCTGTTATGAAAATCCGTGGAGTGACGGTCTCTAAGGGTGCAAAAGGTACTTTGCAACTGAGAGATTGAATAGAACGGTTGATTTCACGACTTTTCGCTTTATAACACCGTGTATGTGTGTGTATACTTCACCCTGAGCATTCAATATGGCCCCCATTGTGGCCACGATCGTTCTCAGTGGCGCCGCTGCTTCGTCGTTCCCGTCCGATCGAAATTGATGTTGGACATTCTTCAACTTTTAGTGATCTTGCAATGACTTTCGGTTTTGACGGCGCTCAATGGAACTGATACACTGCGAGTAAGAGAACGGCAGTCTGAGAAGCAAATGGATCTCGCGAAACTGGGTCAGCAGCGAGACCCTAGTCAATTTCCGTATCGCTGTTTCCTTCATTTCAAACTTTATACTTGAAACACCCATCTAAATTACTGAAAAACGTATAACACTAAACCTACCAAGTACCAAAAGTTACTGTCACGCGTTGCCTTAGAAAAATTGCAGGATTGAATTTATTTAGAATCTGTGCAATTTTTTTACATGTAATTCGGTAAAAGAATGAATTTAATCATCTATCGGGATCATCAGAGATCCGAAGACGCCATTCCAACGACGAGTACAGCGTTAATTACAATATTAAATTAGAGGGCTCGAACGCAACTGCGCCGGTTGGTCGTAACAATAAATCAGCTGTTCTAAACCACACGTTGCAAAACGTGAATCAGTTCCGCGTCGACGTAATTTACGATCGAAAACCAAAGATCCGGGCGTCACTGGCGCGGCGATGCAAATGCGAAAATTACAATCGTAAAAACAGTCTCAAGACGGTCGGTGCTGACCGAGGTGGAAAGGAAAAAAGAAAAAGAAAAAAACAAAAAGGGTCCGCGAAGGTGAGAATAAAGAAAAAGGAACCGGCCACGTTATTATGCGAGCACCGCGATCTACATACGTTACATATTCACGAGCGTTTTACATAACTTGTCCGTAATCCTTTACTTTACGCGGCAGGATACCGACGCTTTGTAAAAGAGTTCCGTACAAATACGCCGTATGAATTATATATCCATATATTCGACGGCCCCCGTGTCTTTGCTGGTGTTTCATTTCGAGATAGGTCGTTTATTATTTCCGGGGAGAAATTTTATGTTCCCAGGCGCGGATCGGAAAACCCGCCGTCGTGTTTTCGCGGATACAATGACGCAAAGAATACTTAAAAAGTTAGGTCATGTACTCATGAGCTGTTCAACGTCTGCCCGTGCGGGCATACAAGGGCACGAAGCCACGCCCCTTGCGGGCAACGCTGCAGGTATTCGACCAACTTGAGCAACTCTAAGATACGCGTAATCGTTACACCCTTCTTGCCATTTTTGGTTTAATCGTTGTCAGTATTTATTTATTTATTTATTTCATTCTCCTTTGTCAAACGATTTTGGAATGGTAAAATAAAACAGTAGTGCAATGAATCAACACAAGACTGGACAATTACTAGACTGCGGATGCATTTGTAAGAAAATGGAATGGGTCAGGTACAAAACTGAAAAAACATTTGAAAAATTTAGTGATGATTAAAAGACAATATCTTACACTATCATTATAATATTTTATACGCTGGCATTCACAATGGACTGGCTGGAATTCTCAGCTTTTTTCCAAAACGATCGCGTATTATCATTGGTCAAGGATGTGCTTAACACTAATAAATTTGTGGGATGAACCACCGGGCCACCGGGTGGCGAATCAGCTGCCGCAGTTGGCGAACCGGAAGCTGAAGAACGATTTGGAGAATCGGGGATCAAGGAAACGGATCAAACGGTCAATTTCTTCGGACGGTTGACGGCGGGAGAAGGTGCAATAACATCGCCATTAAGGCGGACGCGAGAGTGTACGATTCCGCGTACGAAACGAAAAGAATTACGTGCACGCGTGCTCCGCGATCTCGATCGCAATCGCTCGAATAGCTTCGCGGAACTGAATCATCGCGTCGATGGACACCCGATTCTCTCTCTTTTTCAGCCCGTGTTCCTCCTTCTTCGTACAGCTGATGTACGAAAATTCGTTCCGCACGCAACGAATTTCAAACAATCTTTAATGACACGTCTCCCAGCCTGCGCACGCCCCCGCCCGCGAGAACAGACAATTTTCGACGGCACCCGCTCATTAGGCCCGACCCCCGACACGAACCGAACGGACAGTTTTTTCCTGCTGCCGATTTCGCACGCGACATTGCTGAAATAATGTGCGAAACGGCGCCGCAGAGACTGCGCGCCCGGCGTGCCCCTTCGCAGTGCATTGTGGTCACGTTGTCGGACGGTTTGGTCATTTTCTTCTAAATGTTTGGAAATTTTTTAAAAATCATTAGCATCATCAGCAGCAAGCAAGCACAAATTCCTTTCCTCTTCAAATTACTTTAACGAGTCGAAACGAATTCGAATTTCACTTTTTCTTGTTCCTGAAATGGCCCGAAAGAGGCAGAGTTTCTGGTTCGACGAAATTTTTGAGTTGAAAATAAAGTAAAGAATTACATCTCGCCTTATTTTAATAAATGGAGTCCCTGCTTCCGAGGTCGTCATTTTTTTTTCAAAAACGCTTTTCTATTACGATATGGAATTAGTAACAGGCATTGTATTTTTCTATGAACTTTTACAAACTCAAACAAATTTCTTAATGCTGGTCGACCATCATTTGACCTCCACAGTTCTAGTCCTCGTCGTGCCTGCACCAACATTTACAATAATAATTACAGGAATTTTATGCACTTGCGATGAAGAAAAATAGGTCGAAATTGAAAATACACCAGAAGAATCGAGCGATATTATTGGACAATTTTCGACTGTCTAAGATGATTCAAGATCAAGATACAATTTCTGAGAATTGACTTGGTCAATTTTTATCCGGTACTGCAGCCTAATCGTACTGACAAGAAGTGCTCGGACCGTTTCCCACAATTGCGTTTCCCGCAATAACGGAACGTCGCACACCTCGACCGATAGTAGATCACTGTCCTAGTCTAATTTGCACAGCAACCTGCCATCGAGGCGGCCAGCAATGTCCTGAATTGGCAAATGTACATCTGCCAGAGAAAGACTGGCCTTATTGCTGGGACTTTTGTCGAATTCGCAAGCGCATCGCGGACTTTAAGACAGCAGATGTATCGCATCCGGCGTCGGCGATCTGCTCGCTAAGGGAAGCAGAAACGTAGGGCTGCAGTAGAGGATCGGTGGTGTGGCCTGTTCACCGGCAAACAGCCCTTCCTTCTCTTTATCGGCGTTCTGGTGCTTGTCGCTTGTCTGTCTCTCGTCTCCAGCCGCTTATCGCGGCTCCATGACCTCAGCCAGGCCAAGCCAGGCCAGGCCAAAGCTCCTCTTTATATAGTTTACACCGCAAAGGAAGTCGTGTCCCGCGAACTTCGCCGGATTCTCTCAGAGGAGACACGCCGCCCACCGTCGACGCCGGTAAACAGACGCGGATGGAGATCCAAATAGGCGGCACACTTGCGTCAAGTTCCCACCACCCCTTCTGCGTCCTTCCTCTCTTCATCACTCTATCTCTTCTTGTATAGAATCGGTGGCGGAACTCAAACAGCCGCCGTTCCACCGCCACGCCACGAGCACTCTCGATGGAATTCTGGGCGCGAGTGCAACCCGATGGGGCCGGAGGTCGCGAGTTCCACTTCGGCAACATAGAGTGGATCCAAAAAGTAGTTGTACACGTCGCTATTTGGATATTACTGCACCCGAAGAGGCAGCACGCTCGCCATTATTATCTCGCAAGCGATAGAACAAGATTCTTAGATATGCGGTGGGTCCACGAAATGGCAGTGGCTCTTACACTCCGCGACAAAAAGATGGCACACCCGTAAATATTGCTATTCCTGAAACTGTGATAAAATTTGATATGTTACTCTCCGTGTATATATTTCGGTGGAGCTTCGAGGCTACTTACACCGACGGATTTAAGCGCAGGTTACAGATTCTAGTCTAAATGTAAACATCGGGGGTCACCGAAGCGACAAAATGATGGCACAAGTCTTAAAATTCTTTCTCTGCAGTTGACACTAGACCGTCAGACTGTTTATATCGTATACTGTGTTACTGTGCATTAAATATTGTGTGTGTTTCTTATTATCCTCTATTGAAACTACACTATGGGTAGTGGAAAATCTTTATCCGATGCTGAAATAAAAACAATTTTGACATTGCGTAAAGAGAATTACTCAGTTTCGAAAATTGCACGTATTATACATCGGAGCAGAAAAGTGGTGTATAATTTATTAAAAAATCCCAAAACATACGGTACAAAAAAGAGTTCCGGTCGACCGAAAGCAGTAAGCAATCGCGGAAAACGTGCAATTTTAAAAGAAGCTTCGAATTCTTCGGGAACATCACGACAAATTGCTAAAGCAGCTGGCGTACACACAAATATACGTAATGTGCAAAGGATAATAAAAGAATGTCCGCACTTATTGTTAGTTCGAATGAAATTGAAAAAAAAACCACCGTTAACCGCTCAGCATAAATCAGAGCGTTTGAAATTTGCTCAAGAGCATATACATTGGAGAAAAAAGTGGCGTCGTGTTATTTTTAGTGATGAAAAAAGATTTAATCTAGATAGGCCGGATGGTTTCGCACACTATTTTCACGACCTGCGGAAAGAAGAAAGGATATTAAGCCGCAGACACATGGGTGGCAGAGGAGTAATGCTTTGAGCCGGAATTGGGTATCGAGGAGTGACCGAAGTAAAATTTATAAACAAAATTATGAATAGCAAAATTTATATAGATTTGATAGACGAACAATTAACTAAATTCGGACAGACAATTTCCGGGGAAAATTGTATATTTCAGCAGGATAATGCAAGTGTGCATACTGCGAAATGCGTTAAGCAGTACTTTGAGCAAAACAAAATTAGTGTCTTAACGTGGCCAGCGAGATCGCCAGATCTCAACATAATTGAAAATTGTTGGGCACAACTAGCAAGGCATGTTTATGAAGGCGGAAGACAATTCCAAAGCCTTGCATATTTAAAAACGTGCATAGAACAAAAATGGACAAAAATACGGCCAAAATATATTAAAAAACTTTTTAAGTCACTTTCGAAACGTATGTTGGCTGTTCTAGCAAATAAGGGAGGCCACACAAAATATTAAACATAATGTTATATATTTTATGTACGTAAATCACGTATTTTTTTGTATATGTGCCATCATTTTGTCGTACCAATTGTTTGTTATTTTTTGTTTCCATAAACAAACGGACATTTTCTTTAATTTTATTGTTTGTAATGTAGTTTATTTTGCAAAAAAAATGTATAAGTACCAAAAAAGACTAGATTTATTATGTCCAAATGATGAAAACATTGAATTTTCGTGGTGTGCCATCTTTCTGTCGCGGAGTGTACAAGAATTTGCATCAAGAATATACGGTTCCAGTTGTGTGTGTGAACACTAAACCTTCATAAGTCCTTGACACGTCCATTTACAAAAAAAAAAAGTTAAATACAGTGATTTCTCATATAACATAACAAGGCTCGTGGACGACACACAACGCTGTCGTGCCCATGCCCTTGTAATTGACATATATCGAGAATTCACTGTAAAAATCAAAGAGGCGATATCCGGAGCAACTGTTTTCTGTGTTTCATAATTCTGTAATTAAAATCTTTGTTAAACCACGAAGCACGATGAAAGAGGTTGGTAAAAGTGGCCGGATGGCTTGCCGGGGAACCGAAAATATCGATGTGTTACTGTCAAGGTACTTTGTTTTGTTCAACTGGGAAAAAACGATAAACAGTGGTGCAAAACGATCGTGAGATGAAACGTTGGTCGGACTCGCTCGCAATTAATAGGAATCGAGCCGGATCAATAATCCCCCCGGTTGCCTTGTAGCGTCATAAATCCCCCCCGGTCCCGTTGTGCTCGTCTCCTTTTGATCGGCTCGGAACATCGCAGCGCGCGGAGAGTTTTCTCGTTCCCGACAATGAGCCCCCGGTTCGAGGAGACTGTGCAAGTTGCCCCGCTTATCGGCCCTTGAAATTTTTGCGGACGAATGCCGAAACGTCCCGCGGAATTAATTCCATTCCTTTTAAACGGCAGATTTAATAAACACCCCTCCGCGAGCGTATCGCGTTCCCTTTCAATATGCCGGCTCCTCGCCCTCTCGCCACCCCATCCGAGGTTCCGTTTCGTTCTTCTCCGCGATATCGTGGCAACGGGCGAGGGGTTCTTTCGACGGCTCTCTCATTTTTTTTATCTCTATCTCTCTCTCTCTCTCTCTCTCTCTCTCTCTCTCTCCCTCTCTCTCTCTCTTCATTCTTTTTGTGTTCTTCCCCCCGCGGCTTTTCTCTTTCCCGGCAATTCTCTTCGTGACGCGCGGATGAGCGCGACAGAGCACGACAGAGCACGTGGAACGACAGAGAGACGTCGCGGAAGATGGACCATGAAACTGAAGCCATCGGAGCTTCACCTTGGACAATTAACCCCGTGGAAACGACCCCCAGGACCGATCGGTATCGGGACAAGAATCCTCGAGTATGCACACGGTATTCGCCGTGAAATCGATGACGGACCGGCTGGGATCGAACGGCATTCGCCCAGTCCTTCGACCTTGGGGTGTACACCAGCAACATTTAAGCCCTAGCACTCGAATGACGCCACTAAAAATAGTTTTTACATTATTGAATATTAATTTAATCATTTATTTTTGTTTGGATTTAATAGATTACTATTACGAGTTACGAGTTAAGATGGTCAAAAGAATTTAAGAATGTGAGTACATTCTGTAATGAAAAGCACTGAAATGATGAAGCCGAATATTATGTAGAACATAAAGATTGAGACGCATCGTAGGCCAATTAGGGGATAACCACACTCCTAAATTCGTAATCAAAGTTGTTTCCGGTTCGATAAAAACGACCGTCACTTTATTCTATTCGACGAAATCGCACCACGGGCGAAGTATTAAAAAAGAAAAAAGAAGGGAAGAAGCGTGCGCCCTTCGAGGCTGAAAACTCACTTTCCCAGGGGCAGATATTGCTCGTTTAACAGGGTACATTTTCACCCAGATACTTTTTTACGGGGAGCTGTACAGTCAGCCGTATCTCCGGCGAGAAATCTCGCAGCCTCTCTGTCGCTCGTTCGACGGCGACTCGTAGTTACCCGGGTTCCCCATCTTGCATTTTTATCTTAATGCACTCGAGGACGCAACAGGCCTCTCCTCGTAGATGATATCGCGGCCAGGGCGCCTTAAGAACGCTTAAATTAATATTCCCCGACTACTGTCCCCTCGAGTGCTGCGCTGGGCCAAGAAGAAAAAAAAACCGCCTGATATCGTTGGAATCGCGCACGGAACGACAACGCAGTCTGGATGATAACGCCTCGGTGTTCCCGTCACATTCGGCCAATTGAACCGAATAGTCCCCGTGAAAGCCGGGAATAGGCAGAATATTTTGTCGAAAAGTCACCAGACGCGGCAGTTCCAAGAAAATTGCCCACACATTCTCTTTATTTTCTTGGAGCCGGCTCCGAGTGCAATTGTCATCGCGGGGCAATGACTTCTTCAAGAATTTCCTCCCGAAAAAACTGCTACCTGAATTAATTTTGTTTTTGCTTTACCGGAAAGGGTGTAGACGTTCGACTACTTAAGAAAATTGTTAGCGTTTTCTATTGAGAAACATGACCTGCAGATTACTTTCCATAGATGCGTTACCTGTGACAGTTCGCTTACTTTCCCCTTTCGATTTTACATTAATAAAAGAATTTTTTAATTGAAAGCTCACATCGATTTTCTAATCTACATTTTCAGTGAATACAACTACGTCAATTTTTGAAGATTTCTTACCAAAACGTTTGCAATATATTCTTCTACCTGTGCACGATTAATTAAGCAGAAGGTACGACTTTTATTAACTTCACAAAGGCATAAGGGCTGCTTTGAAGTTCCCTACGGGAATGGTGCCTTCTTTACAGACACCTACTTGTATAAGACGAGGAATCTTCTTGCCGCCTCTGTCCAAAGGGAAATAAAACTGACCTTCGAATTTACTTTACGGCACCATACAGATCAGGTTATATCAGATCTCTTTTACGCTTTAGATGAAAGTTTCTCGGTCGAGTTCTCCTTTCGGATCGTCCAAGGTCAGCTCGGGACTATTTTTGTAATATATTTTCAAACGAGCGATTTGTTATGGCCTGACAATGTTCCCATCGAAAAGGATGATAGCTCTGGTTATTCATCAAAATGGAGCACCTATAAATTTTATGCTTCCGAGAATATCTCCGGAAAATATCGGCTGAAAGTCTTGCTACACCAGTAGCGAAAAAACGTGGCTTTGAAATTCGAGCTTCTTCATAGTCCACGGTATAGTCAAGAAGAAGTATAACTCTGTCCACCGTCCGATAGTTACGTTAAAAGACATTCTTGAGCATGAAAGATTCATTTTTCAGAACTATATGTAGAATTTATGTGCACTGTGTCCAGAAATCAACTGCATAAGACGACAAATTTCGTCATTTTTAGTCATCATTAGTGAAAAAATATTAACAATTTTTATACGCACAAATCAATGTTACATCTATGGTACAGAAAAATTTGAATAAAAATTATAAATGCATACGTATCAATAAACTTGTCAAAATTTTCAAGGTTGAATAGTGTTCCTACAATTTTTTTTTATAATCAATTGAACTGTTTTATTATTTGTTTAATTTAATTTATTTTTAATATGGAAGCTTTAAACGAAGGAATATTCTATAATCGTGATGTCAATGTAAAATGCAAATGTATTTTTTGGGTCACGGAAGACCCGGAAAAACCAGCAGGCTTGTGAATAAGAAATTATTTCTTTAAAATTGTATTCAAAATGTTCGTTAAATATGTTGCTAGCGGCGTTGATGCTGGTAAATGAAACGCGGGTCCAGTGTTTAGCTAGATTTATAATTGGAATAGAAAGGTATTCACTGAAGATTGTCGTGAATAATTGTTCCGCTGTAATCCGGTCCGATTTCGGATCAATTAAGCGATCCTATTTACGGTGTCGAGCGGGTCGGGGATCGCAGTGAAAATTTTAATTACGTGGCGGGTAGTCCGGCGTTTGCTCGTAATAATTCGATACGCGGCCAGTTTTCCCGTTGAAAGGCGATAAAGCGTGATGGCCGTGAAGTCCTGCGCGAAATTAATGCCGTCATTAGGTTTGATTAAAGTTTTTACGAGGTGTCAAGCGTGGGCGTCGGGTCTCGCCATTAAACGATACGCTATTCCTGAACTTGATCCATGTTGTCATGCGGCAACCTTACACCCTCTATTTTTTAAGCATATTACAACGATGTAATATAAATCCCGAATGGCGTCTGGGACCATTTGCTACCGGGGATATCCGGCGACCCTAGACCACCCTGTCAAATGCAACAAAATAGCGCCATCACGATCAAATTTATTTAACTCACCCTCGACTATAACGACGGTCACGGTCCAGCTACGGTACGCCAGATTTAAAAAATAAAATCTTTTCAACTTAAATACAAACAAAACCAAAGAATTTCTACACATGTACAGTTCCAAGAAGAACTTATTCATAACACCGAAACATTAAAAGTACAAATTAAATACCCAAATTAGATTTATTTATTATCCAAATTAATTTCTATCAATTTTATCACTAAACGTACCACCACCGGTAAACTGACCGGTTCTAGATTTTTTATTTGACAATTTTTGAAATTATAACGATGCTTTCATGAGCAATGATTCAACAAATATCTTTAGTATTGCAATAAGAACTGCGCAAAGTCTAAATAAATTAAATCTTCTACTAATTACATTTACAGTTCGGTACGTTTAGTGTCGAACAAGAGTGTCCATCACAGTAAAATGTGAGACTTCCTCAATGCAAATTAGGAAACAAATTCTACGCTTGTGTATTTCAATTAAAAGCTCCTTTAGCTATCCACACGCGTTCTGAGGTGACGCTAATTTAATTACTTTGTAAAGTCTGTAATCGTGAGAGAGTCGTCGAAGATGTGTGGTGTGCCTACCTCAAAGTTGCAATGGCGGCCGGTCAAAATGTGAGCAGACCGTCTCGGCTCGAGGTGCAAGGGATGCGTTTCCTCCCTGTTAGGTTAATAGGGAATTATTTAACAAGGCACACACGGGACCGTTTCCATGTCGCCACGGATGAGGCTTTGTCGGCGCCGCGACGCGCCGCCCCGGTGTAATTTCGATTCTAGTGTCGGCAGACGCGTGTTTCGCGTCGCTATATATTGTATTCCGTTTCGCGGGGGGGCGTTACATTTTTGATGCTTCTGGACAAACGGAATCGAGGAACGTTTTATGACGAACGCGGGACGCCGTGACGGGCCTTTGATGTTTCTTGCAGGGACTTTGTTGCGTAACAACGCGACAGGGCCTCTCCTCGCGACTTGCGACTTGTCTGCTCGTATAACAACCCCACGAAATCCTTGTCTCGCGAGATCCCCCGCTCTTGCGGTTCTCGAAGGACCAAACAAAATTTTAGGATACCTCAGACGCCCCTTAAGACAGCCATTATACATTTCTAAGTCTAAGGTGACTTTGAGTATTTTTTTTTTTCATTTGTCCGAGTGTATCTGTTTATGTAGCTGTTAATAATTCATTTGTTATCGAGCCGAGCCGTTGTTAATAACATCAATTTCTCGTTTCTGTGTTCCAGGTACGTTGTTTGCCCCAGCTGGCAATTTCCCGGCATGCTCGAAAGAAAATCATGCGTATCGAGGTAAGATCGACGGGAAGCCGAAATTGTCAGGCAAAACACTGCCCTATTCCGGCCGAGGGAATACCTCGGGACGTTTGGCAAATCCCCGGCGAAGACACGTGTTTATGCGTTCCGTTTGTCGATATCGTTCCCCCGAGGAGAGAAACGAGGTCTCGGTTTTCCAGCAGACCCGAAGGTCAGGCGGAAGTCCTTTGAAACGGAGAGGGTGCGTGGGTCAAGGACGACCCTACTTTTAGGGCTTCTTTTCGGGGCCGGTTAAGAAATTGTAGCTAAACGTCACTTGACGCTAGGCTCTCCTGTTCCGAGTGAACACGTGTTCCTCGTGTGGAAGCTGTTGTAATTGTAGAACAGGCTTAGGCTTGTGTTCGGACACGTTTCTTCCAGGCCATAACTTCTTTTCTGTTTCGTGTATCCGGTGAAACCAAGTCTGGGTCGCTGGCAAACTTATTGGACAAATATTTTGTTAGCTAGATGCGGAAAATCTTAGAGAGGACAGTCTAATTCTGTCAGCTTAATTTCATGCTAGAAATGCGGAGCCGAAACAGTGACTGCTCTATGTCCTGTGTAAAAATAATAGGCATTTCTGTGAACATTTTCTACAATTTTTGTCGCAATACATATTTATCCAAAGAAATAAATTTGTTGAATTCAATAAACGTGAATTAGGAAATTATAAATTCACCATTTTCACGAGCCCCGCACCTCTAGTATTAAATTATTAAATTGAATCACACACAGAATTTCTAGTTTGATTTCATCAATTTTGTTTGTGATTAAAATAATCTATTATACATATTCATCAGTTCTATATTCGTCAGTATTCTGAATGGCCCGTTGCCATTTATTAGGTTGTGCATGCTGATTCGTTATTTGTATCTCGATTTAATAATTTTTAATTGCATTTTGCCTCGAAGAATATTTTAAGCAACAGCTATATGGCTCTCAAGGGTTGTTTTCACCTTAAAAGGGAGCCCAATGGAAACGTATAATCGGGAAGCAAACGGAACAGTTCTGTACCCGATAATTAAGAGACACTTATTAAAAATCGTGGCAGAGGGTGGACCGAAAGATCGCATTACGCGCTGTAGTATCTTCCTTAGACTCTGATCAGGGGGAAGAGGGGGGAACAGGCAAATCAGCCAGGAGTAGGGGGGAGGAAGAGGCGGCGACCTTCGGTAACGATGCAATAACATTACCATTGAAGTTCAAAGCCAAATGAATGGATGTATTCCGCGTGTGTAGGAGTTTCTGGAAGGTAGTCGAGCAAGGGTAGCTTGCGCGTCGGCAGGACCGTGGAAAATAAAAGGGCGCCGGTAGAAAGAGCCGCGTAATAGCCTCTGTTACCTGCCCCCGCTGTCTGCGTCCTTTCTCCGCCCACACTCTGCGTTTCATGTTTTCCCTTTCACCCCCCACACACACAGGAACCCCCTCCCCACCCTGCCACCGGCACTCATCTTCTCTCTGCCTCCGCTCCGATAGTCTTTGACCGCCATTTTCTCCTACCACTTTCGCGTTTCTATTGCGTATCGTTCGGTTACCTTTTTCGGTGACCTTCGCTCCCACCCCGTCACACCCCTGACTGTTCATTCTACCTTTTGTCCTTTCCACGGTTCGCATTTTGGGACGTAGTGATGTCAACCTCGTATGCTTCGAATGATTATTATTGTTCATTTTTTCACTGTCCTCGGATTTGTTTTATGCGGCATTTAATTTGCACCCCCAGGGTGAAAGTGAATACGCTATCTCGCAAGTGTCAATTCAGGTTCATCGACGTTTTAATTAAACCGTTCCGTTTGGGTTGAAAAAAATAATCAAAATTGCGTGTGGTGTATATTTTTTTATGCAGTAGCTGTTGAGAAACATGTGTCCACTGTTGCTACGACTTTGATGCTTCTTAAAAAAAATCTTATTTACAAAATGGCGGCGTTCGAACAAAAATTTCCGGTTTTGTTATTTTTCTGCAGGTCATTTGCAGTTTCAAAAAAATTTGAGAATTATTATGTGCTCATAAACGTTCCCTTAGACCTTCAAAAAATCTTACCAATTTTTTCCAAAAAAAGATTACCAACGAGAAAAGCAAATTTCAAAGAATTGGCACACATAATTCAGATCTGGTAGGAATATCGTTTCGGAATGTGGTTCCTGCTGGCATGAAGTTTTAAGGTCGCCGCTCGTAAATTCGCTCCCCGGTCCCTCGAGCCCATAATTTCTCATTAACGAAGATCGCTGGTTCAGTCTTGCGCCTAACAGCTCGGATCACGCGATCGAATTTCCACGGGGAAGTCGACTGCGTTTGACGTTCACGGAGCGCGGCTCGAACGAGCGGGGTTTGCGGCCCTTCGATCACGCGTTCCTCGACTTACCCCGCTCGAAATCATTAATACCTGCGGCGAGAAGGGACAAAAGCGTGGATCGAAGCTCGCCGGTGCACCCCTGTTTCCCCCGCGTCGAAGACTTTCCTCTTCGTTCTTATCCTCGACTAAACTTCCTCCCCTCCTCTTTTCTTCCTCCTCTTTCATTTGTCAGACTCATTCATACCTGTGTTTTCGGTCTTCATTATTCCTCTGTTTCGCTTTTAAACCCGAACCCTTTGTCTTCTCTTTGTTTCCTTTTCTGCGAGTCTTCTTTATATAGTAGGTATCGCGCACAATTACCAATTATTCCACGCCTCTTTATGCAAACTTTCACGAATCTTCTTAGCTCATTGTGGAAGATCGAAAAATCGAGAGAATTCAGTCCAACGAAGCTCCGCGTCCGTGTTGTACCTTCTGCGATAACCGCGGGGAAGGAGGGAGGTGGGCAATGGGAATAACGGTTCGCGTGTTCGATCCGCGAAAAAGCTAGGAAAAACGATTCTGAAAATTGTTACAGAGGAAACTTTATAAGCTGCACGATCAAAGTACAAACGATTGGGCCGATATTTCCGCGATATTTACATCGCACGGCGTTCCGCGTCGTGTTCGTTGCGCGGAACGCGCGGCCGAAACGAGCGACCTCGGCTGCTAGGAGTAATTTGCTCGTAGCATGTGCGATACCGGCGCGCCCTCATTATTCCGGCCGTTGTATCCAATATTCACGGCGGCTCGAATCGTTGTGTTTCCCATTTCGTTATCTCTTTCGGTCCGCACCCCTCAGGAACCCGTGCGCGCCCATGTTTCTCTTTTCGTTCCCGCTGCAAAACGATATCCGATTCCGCGCGCGCGATAATTGGCACTCCCGATTGAATTTCCGCGCGTCGGCGTCGAACGCGCAGCAGATTCGACGCGGAACGTCCGTCGACGACGCTGACGCAGCCGACGACGACGACGACGACGACGACAAACTCTGGGGAACGATGGACACGCCGTCGCGATTTCCCGCGTTAAATTCGCCGAGCGCTGCTTTGCAATTCAATGAAAGAATCCAATCCGCAGGAAGGCCAAGAGACGACGCGCTGCGTCTTCGGGTTCTTCGTTCCACTCCGGAGGAAAGCGAGAGGAAAGGTTCTCGAAAGCAACCTGACGGCCTCGCGCCAGTATGCTGTTCAACCCCTAGCTCCACCACCCCCTAGATCTCCAGAGGACCTCGTAGCCAACCCTCGCGCGAATTCCTAAGCCCCGGCCCGTACACGCGAGACGGCGAATTGGAATTTCGTGAGGATCGAACGCGGTCGACGGGAGAACGCTCACCCCGGGTCTAGTCGCGATTGTTATTGCGACTGAATGGAGCTTCTGTTCTCTCGGAATTCTATCTTGGAAATTAATTTTTATAAGGCGCGCACGCGCGCGCTACCGCCGAGCAAACTCGCGGTTATAAAGTTCACAAAGATTACAGTTCATAAAGATAACAGTTCATAAAGATTAATAGTAATAGGAATTTTGCTATAATCAATGAAAGTACGGGCAGTGTACCAACGAAAGTTCAAAGCTGCGTCGATAATTTATTTATATTACCCACGGTATAACCCCTTGCCGTACTTTGACGAGTAAATTCCTGGTATAAAATTAAGAATTAAAATCAAATTCTTAGAGACAAACTGATGCTAAAACCGCAGCTTGAAGTATCCGCATCAAAATCGCCTCGATCTCGGCCGGATCTCCATCAATCGCGACCCAAAAAATAATTTTCATCCCTCTCGGTGAATTTCTTCGCCCACTCTTTCTCTTAACAACCCCCGCCACTCTTCTCTCGGTTCTCTCCGTGTCCCCTGTCGCTTTTTCCTCTATTTTCTTTCTTCGGAGCCCCTTTTCACGGTTTTCATCCCATTTTCAACGACTCGTCGGAGCCGGGAGAAGTGGGGGGGGGCGAGAGAGGATCGATCGTAACGTAGAGAAAAAGCCCCCCCCCCCGCCGATCGAAGAGTGAAAGTGCAAGAGCGGTGTGGAGGGGATGTGTGGGCGAGATAGAAAGGCAAGAGGGTGGCAAGAACCGGGCAGATGTTTTATTGACGGCGTCGGTGTGATGGATCGTTGCGATATTATTGCGTTGCGACGCACCGCGGCCAATCGAATACGCGCGAGTAGGGTGCCAGGGTGCAAGGTGCAACGGAGTCGCGCCGCCCCTGCGGGCTGCGTCATGCATTAAGGGCGCCGCGACGCGAAGCGACGAGACGCGCCGGCATCATTCGATCTCTGCTACCATAATGCACCACCGCCAGAAAAGGAGGGCAGAAAATGCGGATTCCACTTTCACCGACCGCGATTGTCTTTTTCTACTCACTCCCCACCCCCTCCCCCTCACCCTGGGACTTTGTCTATCGCGGTTCTTCTCCGCGGCATTGTGAGTCACCGCGCATTTCGCCGAGCCGTCGTTGCGTGACCGCTCCCTCCGTTTCCTAGGTGAATGCTCCCATAATTCGCTCCGCTTTGATGCTTGGTCTCCCTGGATTATTTTGTTGATGACGTTCAATTCTAATCATCACCGTCACTGTACCAAGTCTGTATCAACTCTGTGAAGAAAAATGAAAATTTTCGTCTTACTTTTCTCTAATTGGTGAATCAATGGAAATAAAGTATGGGGAATCGCTTATTTTTCCGATGGTGGAAAATTTAACAGGTCAGCGTAGACTTTCATGACGAACGGTATTTACAATCGAAGTTCCGTGTCACCTGTAGAAGTCGATCGTGGCGAACGAAGTTTCGGGAGCCGGTATTTTTGACGCCGGTCACGACAGTCCGCCGGAATAACCAGCTTGGTAACTTCCGGGGATTGGTAACTCCGGATTCGAATACGGGACGATGGGAAGATCCCCTTACCCCACCCCCACCCTCCGGAGCTTCTTCATTTCGATGTCTACTTTTCCCCCGGAAGATTTCCTTCGATTCTCGAAGGTGCTCCCGCGGAAGAAGACTTCTCCCGAACTGTTCTACGGGTGCTTTCGACGAGAAACGGAAACTACTCGGGAAGTTTACGGAATGTTCTTCAAAATATAGAGATGGCTTTAAAAAGAATTCTGAAGACCCGCGCACAAAAGAGTATGCGACGTTCGCGAGTTTGCGAAAACTGAGTCGCGGATCTTATCGAATCGAAAGCCGAAATAACGAACGAACGCTTCCGAAAAATCCAAGTATTTCTCTCCTCTTCCTCCCCCCTCCCCATCTTCCTCTCTCGTTGTTGGGATATTGTGCCTCTTCCAACGTAGATCAATCTTTCTGAATTTTGTACAATTCCTAATGCGGTTCAGTTGTCTAAAATTTTATCAATTTTTATTTTATTGTTCAAAGCGACAAACTAAAGTATGTCCTTATTTTATTCAAAACATTTACGGACTCTATAACACAAAAATGGTTGTATCCAGGAATATAGTCATGAATATAGTCTTGAATCGAGAAAAATCAAACGTTTCGCAGTATCTAAAAGTATAAACTTTTTTCTCCCTCGAAGTTTAAGGAGTATTTTTCAATATACAGAGGCAGACGTAAAAAGGATTCTGAAATGAAAAAGACCGCTTCGATGGAACGAAAGACTTTCTCTTTTTCATCGACAGGATACTCTTCTTTCGACACAGATCAATTTTTCTGAGTTTTATCAATTTCTTAAGCTGGCTCGATCTTTTCAGGAGAAACGTGCTTGCGAAGTTCCGGGAATGTCCTTCGAAATATAGAGACGGGTGTAAAAAGAATTCTGAAGATCCGCGTATGGCGGAATATGTGACGTTCTCAAGTTTGCGAAAACTGAGTCGTCGATTTCGTCGAACGGACGTAACGAAAGACTGCGTCCGAAGAATGCAACTACGTATTTCTTCTTTTCCGGAATATTGTGCATCCTTTCCAAAACCGACTTTCCAAAAACGAACTATCCCCACTACCGCTGGGTATTCCCCGTGAGGGACCTCGAGTAATAATTAGATACAAAGAATAATAGTATCTCCTGCACGATATATGTCGCTGGTAAGATCCGCGTTGTTGACATATATCGAGAAAACACTGTACACAGGATACAAATTTCTTTAAATTATCTTCGATAAAAGAAGACAACATTAAGCAATTTTTTAAATTAAGCTGATTTTCTACTTACACATCTCGTCAGTTGCTGTACCCAATGGGGACATTTTTTCAATTGACCATAATAATAATTAATTTTTCAAACTTAATCGTTCGGATTAGACCAAAAAATTGGAAATGAAACTTATTGGGTTGCAACCAGCAAAAAGACTGGCACCATCAAACACTAACAGGCACCCCCAGAAATATATAAGTAAACATTAAGCAGGGTACCATAACCTCAAAATTTCACCAGCACCCCCTTCATCCTATCGTTCGCATTGCTACAGCGAGAGAAATAAATATTCCAGGAGGTTTTTGCGCGTAGGTTGGGGGCAGGGGGTGGGGGGTAAGCGTGCATCGGTCGACGAACCCAATCTATTTTTTTCCCCGTTCAGCGAGAGAGCTCGCATCGCATTCAGGAGAACGTTGCTCGCGTTAGGTCTGGCATCGATGACAGCTTTGAAAACAGTTTCGAAATGGAGGCGAGAGCGCCAGGGAAGAGCCCGTAGACTGCAGAATTTCTACATCGGCGCGTCAAACCGCGTCGCGTGCCGCTGACAGTTCTCGTCTGTCGTCGGAATAAGTGCGGAACAACAGGGGCCACGATTACCCTCTTTGTTCTGTCGTCGATGGGACGTAATGTACACGTCAAAAATAGCGATCCGGGGGTCTACGACGATGAACGATTCAGTGAAATCGATCGGGAACGCGGCATCAGACGTGTGCTGTAACACGTCGTCCCCTTCGAGACGGTCATCGGGACTCGCGCTTCGACGCCGTTGTCATTCCCTGTACTCGGCCTGTCATCAGGACTGTTGGCCCGAGAACGTCGTTAGACCCACCGGATGATAGCCAGGTACCTTTGAGCGCCACTTATAGGTTACAAGGCACTCCGGCGTACAAGAAAAGTTTAGTGGAAAATTACTGGGTCCGCGTTTCTGTACCATGGCTAACTTCCGAGTAGAAAGTCTTTTCTCATCCAAATTCATCCAGATTTAGAAATCCAGATTCAATGCCAGAATTTCGTCTACTCGATCGCTGCCAAATGAATCCTCCAGAGAGATCGTTCTTGACGCGGATCACAAGACTCTTTCAGGGTTCCTTGTTGCCCTCTGATGGGATCTCGAGTGAAATATTGTTTGTTACAAAATGGCTATGAAAAATCGCAGATTTGTTTGAACCCCACAGAGTTATTCGAGTTTGTAAAATCCTCCGAAAAGACCGTCTTCATCTTTCTGATCATTTTCATAGTACATTCATTTCTCGATATACAGTGAGTAACGGAAGTATTCGAACGCCCTTTAAATCAGTATAACTTTTTTTTTTAAGTGAATCAAACGACCTGACTTTTTTGAGGAGTTAGAAGAATTGACTTTCCAAATGATGTGTAAAAAAGATTTTGAAAAAATTGCATTTGGTAAGAATTACATGAGAAAATAAAAATGGCACTTTTCGCAACTTTTTTATTTGAAGCTGTAGTGAAAATTTAAGATATGCGTTTTGTAGATATATGTTAGTTATATACATGCTGCAAATTTCATTGAAATCGATTAATATACACACGAGCTACAACTAGTTAAAAGTGGTGAAAAGCGTAGATGTTCACGACTTTTGGCCAGTTTCTGCTTAAAATTCTCAGATTCTAGCATATTCCGATGCGTGCCATTTTTATCTGCGTCAGCCGATTTCGATGAAATTTTCAGTACGTGTATAACTAACAGAGATCTACAAAACGCATATTTTAAATTTTCATTACAGGCTCAAATAAAAAAGTTGTGAAAAGTGCCATTTTTATTTTCTCATGTAATTCTTACCAATTGCAATTTTTTCAAAATCTTTTTTACACATCATTTGGAAAACCAATTCTTCTAACTCCTCAAAAAAGTCAGGTCGCTTGATTCACTTAAAAAAAAAGTTATACTGATTTAAAGGGCGTTCGAATACTTTCGTTACTCACTGTATGTCGCAGACACTTGGCTGATAAAAGTCGCAGACTTATCCCCACTACCGCGGGGCATAACCCCGGACGCCGAAAGAATAATAGTATCTCCTGGACGATATGTGTCGCTTGCAAGAACCGTGACATTGACATATATCGAGAAAACTCTGCACAGAAGCTTCGATCGAGAAACCCACCTGTGGAGATGAAAATAGAACTGATTTTGTTTTCAAAAAGTTACAATAGGTTGAACATTGAAAACTTTTGACACAGGATTTGATGATTCTTTAATTTTGATCATTATTAGTGTGTCTTCCTACAATTATTGTACTTCACCCGTTGCCTGATTAATCGAAGCAATGGATAAATGGATGATCAATTGATTAATCGATGTAACGAAAGATTTATTGATTTATTTATAATAACATCGACAGCAGCGCTATGTACGTTCTTGTAATGGATCCGTACATTAAAGTAATCGACGATCCCCGAAAACATTCAACTACACCGTCAGCCATTGACAGGCGAAATAAAAAGGTCTCGTGACGCTGTTGTCATGACATGAACGACGACGCATCTGTCAACGACCTGGAGATATTAAAAGCAATGACGAATGCGACACGAGCTGACGAATTACAGACGTGCCGGTGAAATGCGTTTTACATGATTCGTCGCGCGATGCCAATGATATCCAAAATTATTTGTCAAATAACTCGTAAGCAGATCGCGTAAATAATGGCTTGTTTATTTACAAGCTCCGCTCGAAAGTACAGCATTCCTAAATTATATTTCAGATCCGTATTTTTCAATGTTCTTTAGACTCTGACACGACCTGTCGTAAAATATATTTTTTTAACTCCTACTTTGGTAAATGCGACTAATTGTAAGGTAAAGTGGAATGAGTTTAAAATAAAATTATTAGTTATTAACATTATTGAAAATCCTTCAAAACTGACGTAGAAGAGCGTTACTTCTAGCGTTCTTCGGCCAGACGTTGGTCGGACGTTAATGGGCAGCAAGCCGACCCTGAAAAAAGATCGAATGAATCCTGGTGAAACGAGTCGCTCTCGACGAAGCCCCAACTTCCGGGGACGCGTTAAGGCCAATGCATACCTCACAGGCCAGGCCGGCCAGGCTCAACACCCCAGTTTATAAGCATTTTGGGGTCCGGGACAGCCACTTGAGAGGCTCGAACAAAGGCACCGCGTGTCCTCTGCTACCAGAACCCCAGGGGTTCGCAGGCTGTAGCAGAGCCTGTCAGGCTAGCCTGTGACTATTCTCGACGAGAATATCGTCAGGCTAGCCTGTCAGGCTCGTGGCCTGGCAGTACGAAGACAGAATGAACATGCTGTATTTATTTAAAAAGCTATCAACTAAAACATTTCAGAGTCCCTCGTGGTAATAGATGGGGAATACCTTGTTAAGGAATTTAAACGTTATAACAAACAAAATAACAATTTATTACTACGCTAACGAAAAAGAAAGAATATCATCTGACAATCTGTGCGGTGAAACAATTCGTCATTACTATATATTTAAGAAGCTGTAAACTAGAGCATTTCAGAGTCCCTCGTGGTAATAGATGGGGAATACCTTGTTAAAGAATTTAAATGTTATAACAAACAAAGTAACAATTTATTACTACGCTAACAAACCTATCCCCAATTGATGGGCCTGAGCTAGCGGGCGAACGGTTCAACACCTTCTACCTGCATTATTGCTGTCCGTCCCAAATCTTGCCGAGTGGAAAAAGCTATCAGAATAATTAATAATACGGTACTCCCTTTCGGAGCTATCGGTTCGAGCTACCCTATGTTGGATTTGAAGGAAACTTCTGTCGTTTTTTAAATAGGCAGGTAATTTGTCTTGTAAATCAAAAACACATGTTGCTATTGAGTCATTGGGAAACAAGAATGCACAGGTTACCTGAAAGATGGCAACAAGTCCTTACAAATAATGGAAATTATATCATTGAATAATATTAAATACGTATTTTTTTATGAATTGATTCAAATGTTTTCTTTAAAATACGGTAGAACTTTCCCTCCAACCTAATATATTTTTATAACAATTTCAAGTACCCAATATTTGCAATTTTTTTGCTTCGCGAATTAAAAAACGGAATTTCAAACAGGAAGAATCGTAGAATACGACCATATTTTAAAAAAATTTTTTACACTTTATAACCGGTGGGAGAATTTGCAGAACAAAGATGTTTCTAATATATTTTCATTAAGAAATTACATTTGCGTATAACATGATAAATTATTTAAGAAGAATTTTATATGTATAATTTACGTATGATAAAATACATATAAGGATGTGCGAAGCTGTTTCACTAAGTGCCAGGAACGTTTCCTATTTTCATGGTATTGTAAAGGAGAGATACCGATAGTTTACCTAAGGAGAGCTGTAGAGCTCGTAAACCTTTTTTTTTGTGCCCCGCACAGCAGGGAACTGTCAACGCGCTCTCGAAAGGCCATCTGGGAAGGCCCGAGAGGCCAGAGAAGAAATTCGGTTCCAAAGCCTGACACGGTTGCCGGCTACTAAACGCTAAGACCAAAACTAGGGCTGTAATGTTGAGCCTGGCCGGCCTGGCCTGTGAGGTATGCATTGGCCTTTATATTCCTCCGTTCCGCGTAAACACGTTTGGAAGGAGGCTTGCGTAAAGGCATGGGTACACGTGCAACTCCTGAAACACGATACTGCCGTGCGAGTGCGCGCGCGCGCGGAAGGGCGAGAGAGAAGCAAGGGAAGGAAGTTCCGCAAACTCGGCTCGTTCCAGCGCGTTAGGCGGGACGTGCCTAATCCCGGCGGTTGCAGATTCGTCCCAGGACCCCTCTAGGGTCGCGAGTTATCGCTGCTGGGCCAAACTTCGGAACCTGGCGGAGCACTGATTTACCACGCCGAGAATAATTTCTTTCGGACCCTCCTAAGGACTCCTCTCGTCCGTCTACCGCGCTCGCAGTCATTGTAAACGACGCCCTGACTGCCCTCAATCGTCAATCGTCCCTCCCTACCTCCACCTCTGAATATTCATCGGGACACGCTAATTAGAGACTCTTGGTTTCAGCGAAAACGTCGCCAAGCCTCTTCAATGCTGTCTTTTTGGTGTTTTCATTGTGGACGGGGTTGCTACCTTCGTTGAGAGAGGTCTCCAAGATTTTCAATTTTAATGTAATCAGGTGGTAAAACTGCTTCTGATATTTTTAACCACTTGCAATTTAAGATGCAGCTGTCATTAAAATTCAATGTGTTATTGTGGAGACTTCTACATATTTAAAAAAGAATTGTTTATTCCATCTACCGATAAGATGAATTTTGTGGGTAGTCTTAAATTAATTTTTACGATAAAAGTCAAATTTGTATACTTTTCGGGTCATTTGGAGATCACGCTGTTATATATGAATAAAATGTACGTACAATGATGATCGCACAGTGTCAGCTGCATCGTACAACAATTGCGTGCATAAAAATAATTGAAAAATAAAATGTTAATGTCTATGAAGAAGAGATTACAAAATGACGTTCGCCAGATCGTTTTTCATCCAGTTGATGGAAGCCCTGAGTCCATTTAAATTATACAGGAATTATTTCTCAGATCATCGTGGCTAAAGAGCATAATTAGGCGGTCCGTTTTATACGGAATGTTTCGTATTGTTTTCGAGCTTTTGTATTAAGAAAATGGAGTAGCTCCGCCGATGCATAATGACTCGATACTTGTTGCTCGAGCCCAGGAACAAATACAAGAGCGCAGATAGCAGTGTTTCGTGCGAGAGAAGCGAGTCTGCGAGTTCAATGGCTTCCCCTGCCTCGGTAAATAAAAGAACCGGCCGAGAATCATTACCAGAACAAACACTCGGGGAGAATTGGAGGAAAATTGCTTAGAAAGTCCCCTTATTCTCGGCCAGCGCACAAAGAAGCGATAAACTATTATTATCGACAAACCCCGGCAGTCACACCTTCGGATACTTTGCGACTTCTTACAACAAACAGTCGATTGTTCCAGCTGAACAAACTGCGGGACTCGTGATAGACTGTATACTTATTTTCATTTTCAATGGCTCGGTCGTGTGGCTTCCGCTTTCCAAGGGATGACCTATGCAGATCAACGATACTATAGCTTTTCAGGTACAATTACATTCTTGAGAGGCACAATGGGTGTTTGTTAACCCTCGAAAAATGCATGTTATTTCAAGTTATTCATTTATTCAAATGCAGCAATCTTCTTTTTATATATTTTAATAATTGTTTATACACTTTTGTTTTATTCGATCTACTAGAAATAGCTAATCACTTAAACTTGATACTGAGAAAAATTAAATGGACATAAATTTTGCTTACCAATTCCACGTACTGTAACGAAAGCTACACATTTCCGAATAACTGGAAAATTGTGGTAAGTAATCTAATTATTAGAACCACGTGTAAAAATTAATGGTTGCAAATTAAGACAGTGAATATTTAAGTAATAATCTAGTGCTATAAGCGTAGCCAGTTCAAGTTATACGGTAGATTCTCATGCTTCTCTGGAAACAGATATTTCATACAATTTACAACAATGGACTGTTTATTTTGAAAGCGGTGCAAGTCCATATTTTATTGATGAAAAAAATGCAAATATACAAATTATGTGATATCTAAAAAAAAAATCGACTTGCACCACATTCAGAATAAACGGTCCACATGATCGGGAGGGGTACCCCGATTGGAGTCACGTGACTCCAAAAAATTAAAATCGCTTGAATGCTAAGTGGTGCTCCTAGCACAACCAATAAAATTTGATTTGACTTATTAAAATTCGTTGTTAAAAATCAAATTCACAAGTCCCGCGCACCTGGTTTAGTACGTCGGCGAAACGACTCTAACCGCGTCCGCCAACGGAATAGTCAGTGTCCCATCACGAGGTCCGTTAACGTCACCGCATTACAACGCAGCGACACAGGCCCAGGAGTCGGTAAATAAATTTCTCGTTCCCCTTCAACGTCGCGAACTTATCACGCAGCTGGGGGTCCTCCCGTGCGATTTCCGCGCTCGTCACAGCGGCGGAAAGGGGTGTGGGTGGTCGAGGGGTGAGGAAAAAAAAGGAACGTCTCGTTTTTCCGAGCTTTTCCCCGTCGTCCGCACCCTATTCCCGATGGCGCGACGGCCGGACCCCCCGTCCAGAAGAATACACACAAGGCACAAGGCACAGAAGGTATATGGAGACGGAGGTATATGGCTGCGCGAGACGTAAACGAGCGTAGCCGGCTCCACGCGAAACAGAGGGCAAACGCCCGCATTCATGGCTGGTACGTACAACGAGTGACATGTGCATGCAAAGGGAGAGAGAGAACACCGTAATCCCGCGCGGCCGTTTGATGTTCCCTGAGAACTTTGACCCCGCGCAACACCCCCGCGGCCGCAGCAGGGCCACTCGCTGCTGTCGCGTTTTCATAGTGTCCTGCAGAGCGGAGCCTCTCGAGCCCTTCCAATGCCGTTTCCGAACGCGCACTTTGCGACACCGAGCCCTTCTAAAGAACTCGACTTACACCGAGTACGACGCCATTTGCGCGCTTAACTGTCCGCTGCTACCCCCTCCCACCAAATTAAAAAAAAAAAAAAAAAAAAAATAGGACAGCATTCGGAGCCGTAAGTTTCAGACAATTTATGGGATCAATAATTGTTTGTTACTGGTCAAGAGTTTCAAAATTTTATTGCGTTGCAACTTTTTCAACATTGGACCTTCGATTTCTTCGAGAAGTCTGCCAGTACCGCCAAGCCGAGAAAATTCCAGAAAATAAAATTAAATGAAAAGTAGGAATTTATCTAACGGAATGAAAATTGAAGAAATTGAGTTGCAGATCCTAGATCGAATTGCAGAAGAAATAGTAACACAGTTGTTTTTCTTTTTAAATACGTTTGGCAGATCTGATTGAAATCAGAAATTGATGGTGATATTTAAACATTTTTTGGAGTAGGCTATCGAAGTAAGATGTTCACGCACACCTCGTCCATTAATTCTCTGAGCAGATTTCGTTCCCGGCGTTCACCGACAATTGCAGAAACGATCGATACGCACGAGCCTGCCGCGCGATGTTTTATGTCCTTCCAGGAACAGGGTAAATTCATTGAGGGGAATATTCCATTAGCGACACTATAAATATGGTAATTCCTCGAAATGATAGTGCAGTAATATTGTTGCGATACATAGAACTCGTTCCCGGGTTTGACGTTAATGACAGTAATGGTACACCATCCATCAATCTGCACCTGTACTTTGTCCACACTCTGTGTACTTACATTTCTTGTTCCCGGTTCGTAAGAAAGTTACGGATTCGGTGTTTCGCGGGATTGTTCATGCAAAAAAGATGCCACTTTTTAACCGTGCTGTAGAGCGTCTAAATTGACTTGGTCGATAGTGTCGCTCGATCAAGCATATGGCGTCTTCCCTGCTTTGGACAAACTCGATCGTCGCAAATCGACCGTGACACTTACGCCCCCATTGGGACATGATTCCATTCATTATTGTCGCCGTGAAAGGAGACAATTTATTCACGTTGATCGGAGAACTTGGATTCGCTTCGTTATGCCCCATGAATAAATAGAGCCGCACAAAAACAGACAATATACAGGACAAATCACGTTAGCCTGCGTCATCATCGAATAAACATACGTATTTATATTCAGGCATCAATCGCTGGCGTGCTGGAATTTATGCGAGCAGAGATTAACGCCAGGTTTACGGCTCTGACATCTTTAATTTTCGGTTATTGAAATTGCAAAGATGAGAAATTATTCGAGAAATTTATTTAAAATGGCTAAAAATTTGGATAGATACATTCTTGCTATTTTTACAAGGTAACGTAAAATAATCACTTTTTTTGTGCTCCGTAAACCTAACGTTAAATAATTTATTCTTTACAAATGGCAGCAGTGCAGTTGCACACATACGTACAAGCTTTCTAAAATTTGTCTGAACTTTATGCAAATAGTTTGCAAATAGTTCGCTAGTTTCAAAATATGTATGTTACCGTGAATGACCGAAATTGGAGAATGTCGACTTTCACCGGTGAATGTCAACAGATACCAAATACGTCGGTGAAAGATCGAATATTTTATTACATTGTTGTATATTCGGACCCTGTCCGGTGTATGTCGACAATCACAGATATGCTCTGGTGGAGGTCCAAAACAGAAGGGTGAATGTTGAACATGTTGGAGATTTATATTTTCTTCTCCGTAATTCAGTCGCTATAAAACGTCACGCCAAGTCGTGATTAATTTCGGGTTATGTGCGTTACGTTACATTTCCTCATAAAAAAGGTTTAGGGTTAGGGTTAGGGTTAGGGTTAGGATTAGGGAATCACTTGGGGTAGAAGGGGGTGAATCGACTTTCGAGTAGAACTACGGGATTAGGTAAGGGTTATCTGCTCGTTTACCCGCAATTAATGCATTTAACTTTTCAAGAAAAAGATCACGATTTACTGCAGTATCCATTTAGTATAAATTAGGGTATCGGAAAAAAAATTAAGAAAACGTTGCTCGCGTTATCAAAGCTTGCATAAGACTGACAAAGCTGATTGACTCCGAGCAGAACAAAGGATTTGGCGGGAGAGAGCCAGTCGCTTGTTTTTTGACTCTTCTGTTTTGGACCTCCACCAGAGCATATCTGTGATTGTCGACATACACCGGACAGGGTCCGAATATACAACAATGTAATAAAATATTCGATCTTTCACCGACGTATTTGGTATCTGTTGACATTCACCGGTGAAAGTCGACATTCTCCAATTTCGGTCATTCACGGTAACATATATACTACATAGTAAAAGAGTAGAAGCAAATTGGAATAATTTCTCGAAAATTCTTCTCCCTGGATATGACTTACGAAAAGAGGCGACAGTTAGGATACACAGGGCACGAGTGGAGTCGATTTACGACTTTCGCTTTTTTCGTTATAGCAACAGCGGATTAGAGGGTCCCGGAGACTCGGCGGACCATTCAGAAGTCGCTACGTAATAAATAGAACGCGTTTAAAGTGGTTCCGGCTTTGAGAATGGCCCCTTAATTCTCAAAAACGGTTATGAGTCCCGCTATTTAGACAGCCAGTGTCTAGCTCGTTGTTTTTATGGTTAACACCCATTACGCAACAAGGTGAGCCTGCACACTAAAGAGCCTCGCGAACTCAACCGTGCCCTAAACATGTACTTGAATGGCAGAGGGTTAAGAAGAGGGTAATTCTCCCTGCGCGGGAATGGAGTCGAGGGACGAGAGGGCCGAGAGGGCCGAGAACCAGCCCACGATGGGTCGAAGCTAGATTATCGTGTACCGTGGCGCCCTGCAGGCTGGTTTATTAACGGGCCGGTTGATGTCGCGTTGACAACCGATCGAGACTTTGCCACGACAGTACGCGTGTGTGAAAAGTATCGGCGGGAGTGGGGGCTGACAGAAATTGTCGACTGTGCCATTTGTTTCCTGTAACGCGATACAACCTACCCCCCGTGCAAATAACGGAATTTCCAAACGTTTGGCCTTTGGAGTACGCCAATTTTGAATTATTTAACAATAAACCTACCACCGCCGGTTAAATTGACCTTTTCAAACTTCTGCGTACAATTTCGTACATTCAACATTATCGCTATTTATCTTTACGACGTTTCTTAAAGTATGTGTACAATGAATTTTTCAGTATTTATTTCTCGTTTTATTACTATTTTTTTTCCAAGAAATATATGTATCTTGTCCTACCTACCGCGGCCGGTCTTTACTCTTCTAAATCTAAACAATCAGTATAAAAGAAGGACCATTCTCAATGTGGCATGGCCGACACAAAATAAATGAGCTGCCTTATCGAATGAGTTGCTATGAAGCTACGCACGTGTCTGTCAAAGGTGGACCATACAGTACTGTTTTGTAAATCGAAGAGAGCAGTATTTTTTATGTCGCAGCGCGAACATTTTGGCGCGACCCGGAGTTCACGCGTCTCATCTTCGCGTGTCGTGTCGTCGAATTGTCGAGTGCTCTGACAGTTTGACTCTGCGGAGACGCGGATCTGAATCGTTTGAGTCCTCAACAAAATCTGCCGGCCGATCTCGGGCCATCGAGAGCTTTGCCTCCCATTTTCCCCCACTCCGCAGAGTCACTCCGTCCACGTGCACGCATTCCAAAAAGGAGCCGATTTTGTTTGTCGCAGCCGCTCAAACGTTTCGGCCGTGCGTAATGGAAACCGATCCCAACTGTCGCGGCCGATCAAACGTCTCGGCCGCGCTACAATGTAAATACACGCGCGAGCACTCGGCAACCGACTCCGGCAACTTCCAACGGCAAATGCTTGACCTAAGAAAACGTGTTTAAATCTACGACATTTATATAATTGAAATTCAATGAACATAAATTTGTATCGCCATTTTATGGGAATTGTTCATCTGCTAATTCATTCGGCAACAAATTGACTATTATCCACGTTTAATTATATTAACAATAACTTTTTTAGGGATCGGTCATTTTGACCACGCACGGTAGGAACAGGTATACAGGTATAGGTTTAGTGTTAACACCGGGTTGATGGAGCACTAAAAGTGACTATTTTGCATTACTTTCGCTACCCGAATTTTTGGCAATATTTTAAAAATAATATACAGCCTTTTCTCGATATATCTCGCAAATACCTGCAACCTGCGACATTTGTCATCCAGGTCTTGGCGACATATATAGAGAAATCACAGTACTTGGTTGCCGAGCGGGTTCGTAAGAGAATTACTCCGGAAATGACGTTCTTGTGCGAAATTCATGGGGTCGGAGCGTTGGCGGGGGTGTTTCCAATTCCTGTCCCTTTCTCCCGACATTCACGCGGGAAAGTTGCGTCCGTGTTCGATGAGCAGAGGTCAGTGAACAGAGAAGGCAGGAGGGAAACGGCTGCCGACCGGATCGATCGCTGGTCGAGGCAAACAGTCGATCGCGGCGAATTGATGGTACGTTCTCGCGAGACACGGGTACGCATAAAGCAACCCATCGACCCTGTCGGTGCTGGTAGTTTACGGACCCGCCGGTGGCCGACTCGTTAATAAGCGATATTCGATGATAGGGGTTGCCGTTTGTAATTGCATCGCGGTAGAAACTCCGGGCGGGCTGTTCTGGGACAAGGGCCGGGCCCCCGGAATTGATGGAAATGTAACTGTAAATCGAAAATTCAATATTAAAAAATTCCCCCCGTCTACTCTATTGACACCCGCTTTTTCCGATCCCGCTCCCGCCACTCTGGCAGCCTATCGACGGGATTTTCTGAAAACCGACACCCTTCGCGCGTTGATCAACTTTTGGTAACACTAAGAGCGTCCTTAGTAAGAAATGTTTCTCAAATATGTTTAGTTCAGCACGAAAATCAGGAAGACGGAATTGTCGTCATTCCATGCCAAGTTTGTTCTAAATGAAATATGTCGTGGTCCATATGAATTTAGGGGTCGTTTAAGTCATCGTTTTTCCCGTTTAGAATTTGTTTAGAAATTATAGGCATTCGAAGTTTGCAATTTTTTCCCACTTTGGGCCCCAAAATAAGCCCCGCTTACGGAATTTTTATCTTAGGAACCGTTTGTCCGATTGAACTAAATGTTGTTTTGTTTTATTCGGAAAGAATTGAGCTATTGTAAGAAATTTTAACAATTAAATGAATACGTTGAACATTTGTCTGACCGTCGTACATGTAGCGCGTATTGATACTACTAGCAGGCAACCACCTCATGAAGGTTCCCCCAGCCAGGTCTCCATAATTAATTCACGGGCACCATGGAGGTTAGCCGACGGGAACCGCTTGTCTAATCGAAGGCAGTGTTTAAAGTTCCGTTGCATGCGCGATTCATAACGCGCGAGGACAGCGTCGTGGCGCGATAAAGCGTGACGAAACAAGGGGTTGGCGTGGGTGGTTAGGGGCGAGGCTAAGAGAGGAGGCGGGCGATGGTAGGGCAGGATGCAGATAAAGTTAATGGGATTTTATCGGGACGCGTTGCAATCTTAGGTTGCTGACCAGGCTGGACGTGGTCGGTGGCCGCGACAGTGTGGAGAATCCCGTTAGAGGCTGAAGTAGATTCGCCCGGGTACTCTTCTCGTTTCCAGCCGGACTCAATTAATAAAAGGGCTTTCTCCCGTTCCCCCGTCTCCCTTGCGCCCTTACGCAGGCGAGGCTGGGTGCACGTGCGATGGTGGAGCAACGAACAACGGACACAGACGCAACCCCACTGCCAGAAAGAGCCAGACCATGGTGAAACGGACCTCCTCAGACGTTCCGGGACGTTACCAACACCACGACACCGCCCACGGTCCTACGATCGACAACGACACCGCCTGTTATCGCCGGCAACGACCGACGGATCAGCCCCGAGCGGCTCCGAGGGTGAAAAGGGTTGGGGTAATTGATAGACGCGCAAGGAGACGCGGATTGTTTACCCGAGGAAGGATTGACCATCGCGCGAAGGCACTCAGCTCCCCGGCGATCCTCGGACCGGCTTGTTTCAGCCGGGACCATTCGTTTCCGTGATGCGCTGCGCTCGATCCTTCAGAAAATCCGACTAGAACCATATATTAACACGTTATTTCATCATTTTTGTGGCCCTAAAACTTTTTAATGGATCCTTCAACAGCAGCAGCAACTTCAATCCTCAAAACAAGACACCCCCAGTAACGTCAACTAAGAATTTCGTTTCGGATTATACGAGGGTTGCCCATAAGTAATTTGCAAAGAATTTGTTTTGCCTTTAGTTGTGTACAAAGTTTGAATAACTTCTGTATAAAGTACCCAATTATCCAGCTACCCAATTTTGTCTCTATCAGCTTCAACTAGCCTTCTAGAACGTGACGTGTCTTCAACATCAAAATTGTCAGAACGAAATTTTGCAAACCAGTTTTGGCACTGGCGTTCTTGACATAATAGATTAAGAAATAATAAACTTGAATATACTACATAATAATTCAATACAAAAAATATTTTTGAGCTTCCTTTTGGCAGAACTACTGGAAATCTTGTTGAATGCCACGACAATGCCCATGAAAGTCGCAGAAAATTAATATAAATTCGGGGATCGATGAGTTTTATTTCTGTTGAGTTTTTTCTGAGAACAAAATATCTTACAAGTTTGTTAACGATGACTAAAACATTATTTTACTATGTACGTAATAAGTATTACTATATTTGTGCACATTCATAAGTGAGATAAAATTGTTGAGAGTATATCGGTTCACACATCCAGCTTCATGCAACGCACAACGAAAGAGCTCAGTGCTGCCAACTTGAGCGAAGATGGTGATTATTATCCACAATTTCAAAGTTATATTTTAACGTTACTGGTAAAAGTCGTACGTTTTATCTGCAACAATGTTTGCGTTTCCTGAAGGGAACCGACCACTACGGCCAGCAAGCTTCGGCCAGCGAACGACGCCACCCCTTCTCGCGAGGGTCCCGTAATTAATGCTGCTAATATACCTCGGATCTCTCACCCGCTTCGACACTTGTCCCCCCGCCCTTCCCGCCATCATCCCGGAACGTCCGTCTCCTCCCAGATAACCAGGATGCTGCGACCCCCTAAAGTGCCTCGACTGCCCGCGCAATTTCCATGGGGGTGGATGTTAATTGCATCGGCGTCCCCGGTTTCCTTGATTTTGATCGACTGCCGTTGGAGAGACGCCTTCCTTCCGATAAGTCCGAAGAATAACGCCTAGCAGGACCTAGCCCGTGACGGGACTTGTTGCTCGGCCAGGATTTATGAGCCACATGCCTGCGAAACCCACCCCCATGCAGTTTGCGCTCTGTCTTCTCCGAATCCACTGCATAGTTTGCGTTTCGAATTTTCTCGGATTGCTGCCGGGCACTTATTCTGTTCGTGTGTCAGATTTGAAGAAATAATTGCGGTAGATGGCGAGGAATTGTATAAACTTGAAAACAGTAATCACTCTTGGTCTAACGACTCTTCATTGTATAATGAGTAGACAACGGATGTTTATGCAATTTCCAATTTTTATAGAAAAATTTCAAGAAAGTGGAATGAAATAAAATCCTATTTTTAATGGGAACAGCCTTTCTAGATTCAAATCAAATAAAAATCGTGTTAAATTCTTTCGAATTTTATATTGTAGCATTTTTTTAACATTTCCATAAACCATAAATGCATAAAGATTCGCTGTCTAATAATGAGAAAACATATTGAAACAGATTTTAAGATTTTATTCACAAAAGTTTTTTAATGTGCTCTGTTTTAAAAACTTGGTAATTTTCATTTAAACGGTAATTACAGAAGAAATGGTTATGTTATATTAATTTGAAATATTCGCCGAATTATTAGTAAAATTACTCTCTTTCGAACAATTTATTTAGAAATTCTCGACTGTTTTAAAAATGTTATTAGGAGATTGTCGGTAAGTGGAGTACGAAAATGCCGACTCATTTAAATGCCAGTATTTCAATTACTGTTTCAAATACTTTATATTCGAAACGTACCCAGAGCACTGACGTTTACCGTGATTTATTTCACAGCAGATTTTATAAACTTTTCCGTAACAATCCAGCAGAAGGTATCCAAGATTGCAGGCACAGTGTAATCAGTGTTCCACTAGCGGAGGAAGTTGAATTTCTTAGGGAACAATGAATCCCGGTGGCATGAACTCCGTTAACTCGATCACGGAAAAATAAATTCTCGAACTCCCTTCTAATTATGAATCACTAGTCGACGCGTCTTAATCGTCCCAGTTTCACCGGGTCCGTGCACCGAAGGGGCACTCGTTAATCGGTCCGCTCGATCGCGAAAATTCGCCGGCGTTCAATGCCAGTTGAATAATTACGCCAATTAATGGGACGTCGATCGTTTCGCCCGGCGTCGAAACAACGCTCCGCCGAGACATCGACCTTCCGTTTTATCGATTCGCGAGCCCGTTTCTAATTTCAACCGAACGACCCCCCTCCCCCGGAATTTTGTAAAAATATAAAACGGGCTGACGGAGCGATCGTCTTATTAAAATTAATAGTGTAATAAATAAAACGCTCGCCAGCTCGTAGCCGAAAAAGATAACTTTATTTGTCTCCCGATCTCTCGCTCAGGGCGTATATGCATCGACTGCCGCACGTCGCGTGTTCTCTGTCCCAAACCGCCGTATTGTAACAATCGACGATCGGCCCGCTTCGTCACATATACTACATTCCCTTTCCTCCTTAATATTTTTTTTCATCTTATAAACTAAATACAAACAAACGATAACACGCACAACATAACATAATACATTGCTCTTAAAATCTACTTAATTCTATGAACCCTATATTCGCCGTACCGTTCCGGTACCTTTCTATTTCGTTTCGGCCTATCTGAATTGTTTCTATCTATTTGTTCATTTCCTTTATCGTTTTCGCGTCCCCTCGCTACGTCTGTCTCCCTTCCTTCCTCAGCCACGTCTCCAGCCATACCTTGAGCCTCCTCTACCTCCCTCTCTTCTTCATCGAAATCTATAATCTTTCTCACCTCCGTTAAATTTCTTTTGTACTCTTTTCCTTCTTTTGATTTTACTGTTACTGTATTTCCTTTTCGCTCCATAACCGTGAATTCGTCTGTCCCGAAATTCGTACTTAGCTTATGTTTCTTTGGTTCTTTCACTAATACTCTATCTCCCTGTCTTACTCTATTCTCTTTGGCGTGATGCACCTTATCGTAATAATCTTTCCCTATCTGCTTTTTCCACGCGTCCCTCTCTCTTACTTCTTCCTCCACGAATTTACTCCTACCTATCTCCGGTAATTTCGTCCTTAGTTTCCTGCTAAACATTAGCTCCGCTGGCGAAACCCCTGTTACGGTATGTGGCGTCGACCGATACATTAATAAAAATCTTAACAACTCTTCGCGCCAGTTCTTTTTCTCCGCGTGTGCTATCCTCAATCTTTTTAATATGCTCCTGTTTTGCCTCTCTACTTCGCCATTTGCCTGAGGCCAATACGGGGCTGTATGTGAAATTTTAATGCCATTTTCGCTTAACCACCTTCGCAATTCTGTGTCCGTAAATTGGCGTCCATTGTCGCATACTATTACTTTTGGAAAACCGAACCGTGCGAACATCTCAAACAAGCTCTTTTTAATACTAATTGCGTTCGTATTTGTTAAAATTTCAATCTCGAAATATCTGCTATAATAATCCGTCACGACAAAAATACTTTCTCCGGTGGGCAATGGTCCCATTAGATCCATTGCTATCGCTTCCCACGGCCCTTGTGGCAACGGGTTGGGCTTTAAAGGTGGTGGCTCGATCGTTTTTTGTACCAATTGGCACCCCCTACATGATTTTACTGTTTTTTCCGCATCTTTATCTATCCCCTCCCACCACACTTTACTCCTCAACCTATGTTTCATCGCCACGATACCGGGATGACCCTCATGCGCTAAATCTAGCGTTCTCTTTTTTAAAGATTCCGGAATCACTATTCGCGTACCTCTCAAAACAATATTGTCCTTAACGCATAATTCGCTTCTTAATATTCTAAATCGCGAGTTTCTTAAAGGCTCCCAGTCACCTGTTTCGAGTGCTCTTCTCACCTCGGTTAACACTTTATCTTTCCCAGCTTCAATATTTATTTCTTTTGTCGTCATCGCGCATGGCGTTGTTTCTTCTACTAACCACGCGATATACTCTCTGTCTTTGTCACTTTCGGCTTTTTCCCCATTCCAGATACAAAGGCGTGATAACGCGTCCGCAATATTTGTTTTCCCTTTTTCGTAGATTACCTTATATTTAAACGATTGTAACCGTAGAACCCATCGTTCGATTCTTGCGTTTGGTTTTGATTTCGGCGCAAATATACATTCTAACGCTTTGTGATCTGTAACCAGTTCAAATTCTATACCATACAGCCAATTATAGAATCGCTCGCACGCATATACCAACGCTAACGCTTCTTTTTCTGTTTGTGAATATCGTCTTTCGCAGTCCGACAAACTCCTGCTCGCATAACTTATCACTCGCCACTGTTGCTTATCATCTAGTTGTGTTAATACACATCCTAGGCCTACCGGACTTGCATCCGCTATTACTCGCGTTCTTGCGTAAATGTTAAAAATTCCGAGCATTCCAGCATTTGCAAGCTTCGCTTTTAACAATTTAAACGCATTTTCTTGCTCTTTTCCCCATGTAAAATTGACATTTTTCCTCGTTAACCGCCTTAGCGGTTCGCTTATCGTAGCCAAATTCGAAATAAAAGCTGCGCAAAAATTTACGAGCCCCAAGAAGCTGCGTACTTCTTCCCCTGTTTTCGGCGCGCGAAACTTATTTACGGCCTCTACTTTCGATTCCAACGGTTTATACCCTTTCCCGGAAATTCGGAATCCTAAATACACAATCTCGTTTTTCCTCAAAACGCATTTTTCCTTGTTCAAAGTTAATCCTTTTTGCGACAACGTCTCAAAGACCCGCGTTAATCTTTCATCGTGCTCTTCTCTAGTTCTTCCGCACACGATAATATCGTCTATAAAATTCATCACCCCTTCACAGCCTACCAATATCGTCCGCATTATCCTTTGAAACATTTCCGGCGCGCAATTTATACCGAACATTAACCTTTTATAGCGAAAAAGTCCCGCCTCTGTTACAAAGGTCGTGATATCCCTGCATTCCTCATGTAGTTCAATTTGATGATACGCGGATTTTACATCTAACGTGCTGAACCATTCGCATCCTCGTACGATATCCAAAATTTCCTCCATCACCGGCAGAGGATACCTCTCCCGCGAAATTGCTTCGTTCGCTCGGCGCATGTCGACACATAACCTCACATCGCCATTTTTCTTTCTTATTGGGACTACCGGCGAAACCCATTCCGTCGGACCTTCGACCGTCTCGATAATGTCTAAATCTAATAATTCTTTTAGCTGTTTATTAATTTGATCTCGTAATTTAAACGGTAATCTTCGCACCGGCTGTGCGACTGGTGGATACGACCTATCAATAGGTAACATTAATTTGAAGTCTTTCAATTTTCCAATCCCCTGAAAAATATCCATATGTTCCCTCTTCTGATTTACCTCGCTTACTCGTAACCCTATTCTTAAAATTCCCAGCTCCTTGGCCGTTTCATAACCTAAAATCGATCGCCCTTTACCCTTTAATACTACAAAACTCGCTCGCACTTTTTTACCCTCGACCTCTACATCACACCAAAATTGTCCCAATAGTTCGAGCGCGGTGTCATGTCCGTACGGATATATATTTTTCCCTACATATTTACTAGTTTCGCAGACAATTCTTCGGTCTTTACACCATTCCCACGTTTTTTTCATCGATCACGTTACACTGTGCCCCTGAATCTATTAACATATTTAATATAATACCGCCTATTCTAAGGTCCATACTTTGTCCATCTTGCACTGCACTGATCCGGCAATCCGTTTTCAAACCGAAAGCATACCTTGGTTGTCCCACACCGGCCTCTTCATCCAGCTCCCTGACCCTCACTCTAGCATGTGGTTGTTCTCGTCTTCCTCCGTTATTCGGTGTCGTCATCGACTTACACACTGCCGCAAAATGACCCCTTTTTCCACATTTGCTGCACGTTTTCAATCTCGCCGGGCACTTTTCATCTTTGTATGAATGTCCTGTGTAACCACACCGAAAACACTGACTGTCTTTTTTCTTTTCCGTCACTCTCCCATATCTCTTTTCCTTGTTCACGCTGTGCGTCGCTGCAATTGTTTGCCTTTCGATGTGTTTTGTTTGTAGCTCGATCGCCTCGATTGTTCTAGCAACATCCATGACGTCACTCAACTTGAAATCCCCCTTCTCCAATAAGCGTCGCCGAATTTCACTCGACGTACCTTTTTCTACGACTTGCCCACAAATTTCTATTTCTTCCGCTGGAAATTCACAGTTCCTCGCCTGTTGTCTTAATCTTGTGACGTATTGGTTCATTGTCTCACCTTCCCTTTGTTTTAGCTGGCGAAACACGTGCCTCTCATACGCCATATTTAATTTTGGCTTGAAATGCGCCGTTAACGCGTTCGCTGCTTTTTCGTACGCGTTTTCTCCTTCACGAACGGTATCCGCGTCCGGTAATGTATAAAATACATCTTGCAACTCCAGTCCACCGTAGTGCAATAACATCGCTTTCTTCCTATTAATATCCGTGACGTTTTTACTTATCACAAACAGTTCAAAAGCTCTAAGCCACCGCTTCCATGCTGCATATATGTTTCCGTTGTCTTCGTTTGGGTTAAACGTCGATAAACTTTCTCCACTCATTGTGCACTTCCACTTTAATCCTCGTCGCCAAATGTAATAAATAAAACGCTCGCCAGCTCGTAGCCGAAAAAGATAACTTTATTTGTCTCCCGATCTCTCGCTCAGGGCGTATATGCATCGACTGCCGCACGTCGCGTGTTCTCTGTCCCAAACCGCCGTATTGTAACAATCGACGATCGGCCCGCTTCGTCACATATACTACAAATAGGAATCGAATTTTTATACTGGGTGGCCCACTAACAGCACCACTTTGTTTGTCAAACGGGCTGGTGTCTTTGCCAACATTTCTGTTGCAAAAATTAAATTTTGAACACTGTTGTCTTTATAGCTGTAAAGTTACCAAAAATGGAATTTTATGACATTTTTACCCTACACAATTTTGTCAATTTTATTTACTAGAAATAAAATGTATGATGTTATCAATTTTTGCACCACCCCTAAGAAATATAATATAATCTTAGCGAATTCGATATTTCCGCAAACAAGCACAACGACAAATTATAATAAGTGATAACATTCCAAGCCGACAATTTATCGTCAAGAATTCGAAGAAAAATGACGGTGGTGGGCGGCGGGGTAGGCGTTATTTTATTTATCGGGCGAGAGGGAAAATGTCGAAGAGGTACAACATTATAAATTATACATGGCGGCGATTGCATTATCATAATCGCGGAACACACTGCCGCGGCATTTTAAATCGTATATTATATATGATCGCGAGCGGCGAATGCGAAAAACAAGTCACGCCCTTATGCGCGCCGTCCGTAACGCGCGGAATTCTTAACGAACGTGACGGGAACAATCGAGCGATCTGAAACGGAAAAAGGGGGTGAAAGAAGGGTGAGGGGGGGCGCTGGACATCCTTTCTCCGAAAATGGATGCTTTCGGCACACGTGCCGCCGAATCTCCGATCGTGAACGTGGCAGGACTTTGCTCCTCGCGTCAGTTTCTCCTGTTCGAGTGGAAAAACCATTGTTGCTACACTGGGTCAAAAAATGTTTACATACCTTGTCTTCTTAAAACGCCTTTACATCAAAGGGGCTTGTGGAACATTGAAAAGTTGTATTTAGAACGCAGACTGTCTTAGTCAAAATACGCAGAATTAGTCTTAGTTATAAAATATATTACAAAAATTTTCCAACAAGAAAAACAGACTCCCCCAATTTTGAAAAAGTTCTCAATCACTTTATCAAACACGGAATATGTATGTAAATGTCACGGAATTATCTCCACTACTGCGGGGCATACTCAAAATTTGTTGTTAAAATGATATGGTTGGACGAGAGCTTGCAGATGACTGTAATAAATTTATTGTGAACTCGTTTTCTTTTTTATAATTATTCAAGGCGACCTTCAGATTTTGAATTCCTCCATTTCGATGAAAAGAGAATTTGTCTTAATATCTGCGAGTATAAAATAAGTTTATCTAAAAAAAATTGCAGGTGACTGTGGAAATTATAAAAATTAACTGAAATACAGTAACATTGTCACAATCACACCAGACTTCCATGTAATTTTATGGATTGTGGGCAAATAAGGGGAAAATATGCAAAACATCGTTGCTCATGGAAATGTTAATTGCAATTTTGTTTTATAATATCGTTCAGCAACGTTTTGAGTAATTAAATCTGGTGTGTTTAATATTCACATTCTAGTAACGGAACATTTTTAACGGTATGAAAAGCCAACCCTCTGAATAATTAAATGGACCTACTTTGTGTAATATTTAAACTTCGGTTACGGGATTCCCTTTAAAATATTACAATCCGACCTATCAAAGAATTAAATACATTACATTTAAATGTTACGATGAAAATGAGCGGTATGTACGACACAGTTGAAACGGGCACCACTTTTAATAATACAAAAGGTAATTTTAATTATAAAAGAACAGATGTACCAAAAGTTTCGTTAGCCATTTATTTTCGCTGTTCCATTATAAAATACATAATCACTTCGAATATCGATTTAAAGTATTAAAAAAAGAAATCTGAAATAAAAATTTCATACTTGACTGTAATTCAGCTGCAACAGAAGAGTTAAATGACCTTGAACTGACCTTCAAGTCGATGATTCGTATTGGTAAACATTTAAGGCTCCTAAATTCGGGATCAGAGTAAATTTTAGATTTCCGAAGGTCGAAAGGGGAGAGTTCAGCGTCATTCGACGCAAGGGGCAGTGACCTTGGACTGCCAGAATCACTCGGCCAGACAGTAGCAAATTCGTCAGTAACGTTACCTAGGGGACTCGTGCTCCTCAGACGCGGCGACGTTCGGCTGCGGGAATGGCGATCGATTTGAAGGGATTGGTGGTTAGAGATGAAACTTTCATAGAACAGAGATTTCTCGATTGGCAAGGGAATCCTATGACGGCGAATATGGAAGAAGCCAGACATTAATATTTGATATTTCTTCTTACCGCGATGCACAAACTGTAACGATGCCAGCGACTTCCCAACACAAAATAAAATACGCAAAATATCCCATCGTGAATGTAACAGAATAATCAGTTCTCGAGGAACGCAGCAGATCGAAAGGAGAACACACATGTCCTCCTACTATTAAGTTAAATAAATATGAATTTATTTACATTAAATAATAAGGTAATCAGATGTTAATTACAAACAAGAAAAATGTTATTCTGTCGTTTCTACTGATGAAAACAAAGCTTCTGAATTCAAGGTGATCCCTATACCTATAGTATAAAATATGTCTGGGTGTATAATAAGTGAACTGAGGATTTTATGAAATTTTCAACAAAAGTATGCGGATGTAATAAAACAATAAAAATACTAAAATAGAATATATATATTTAAGAACATAAGAACATTAATATATATTTTATAACATTTATTTTTAATCTATTAAAATTGTGTAATTGACCAAAGAGATTTCATTCGCAAAATCGCAAGGACGTGTGAAACAGATAATGAAAAGTGCCCGAAAACAGAATAATCTCGGAGGCAATTTTCCGGGCCCGTTTTCCCCGAGATGCGCGGGTAAAACGAAAAGATAGCGAGCCCGGAAGCGAGTAGAGTGTTTCAAGCGTGCACGCGCGATAGTCGCGGAAATTTTTGCGTGCGCCCCGAGGGAATCGGGCTCGGGCCATCGTGCGCACGCTAACCGCCTATAAATCCACGCATCGACCTTTCACCTCGAAATTACGCGCGCGGTGATTTTAAGCGGTAAGCGGCGAGCGGTTGCGGCCTAATATGGTTTCCTAAGTAGAAGAGTGTCATCGAGCGTGTGATTCCCCGTAATGGTCTTTCGCTTTCCGGGCCGTTAACCAGCGACGCGCTCGGAGGCCAGTGCCGGATCGAGGATCGCTCTTCAAGCAGTTAAGATGTCGTGCCGTGCCGGGGCTAACCCCTTTCCTCTTTTTCAGGCTACCTCGAAATGAGCCCGGCGTTTCGAGAACCGCCAGCGACGCAGAACCACGATTCCAGCTGATTCCGGAGTTTAAAGACGCGGTGGAATCATCGTTCCATGGCCAATCTCGCCGAGCCCCGATGGCTGCGAATATTCCACCGCGGGAGCGGAAAATTCATTTTTCTATCGACCCTCTGGCTCATTCTACACACACTTCCATGCGAGATTCATCTTGAAATGAAGACACCGCAGACAATGTTTAGATTGCGGATTTTTATGCAAAAATATTCTTGATCATTTGCAAGGAATAGATACCAAAATAGAAAGTTCTGTCCTTCTCTGGGCATTTTAATAGATTTAAAACTCTCACTGTTTTCTATTTTGTCTACTCCATTTTCGACAGGTGTCGAAAAATTATAAAAACATATAAACCCAAAGAAATCGACTCGTTAAATGATTCCTCACGGATCCTCAATATTCGTAAAATAAAAGTATCAGAATCCGTCATTTCGACGGCTCCCGTAAGTCTAGTGTTAGCAAAATGGAAGATTGACTCCAAATGAGTCTAAATTCACCTGTCGTTGTCGCTCGCCGATAACTCGATGGAAATGCTTGCAGGTATCAGAGTCGACGACGGACAATCGACTGTAATCGCGAGAGGTATAAGATAATAGCAGAGAATGATCGCGTCATGCTGCCTGGACGAATTAGCAGTCAGAATTGCGGGGAGTTTCGAGCGAGCAACTTCGGAAGTTCATGGAAAACTCTCTCTCTCCCTCACACCTGACTAATCGGCGAAGTTTATCGTCCGTGTTTACCAGTTGGGACGCGGGAAAACAATTTCACTTGCTTCTATAAATATTCCGTTCGAAAAAAGGGTTCGAGCCGACCGTCCCGGGAAAGGTTACACGGGACGATCGGGGAAAAGTTTATCCGCCGTGTTGTAAACAATTCAAGGTCCCCCGGGCTTTTTGTTTGGCGAACATCCGAAGTTATCGCACAGTCGATTGATTTTGTTCTACCGACCAAGTTCCAGACAATATTTTTAGAGGTCATCGTTTTGGAGGACAACGGGAGGGCAGATGTTTTGTACATATAAAAATTATGCAGGAAAGGTAACTCTTTCGTACTTGTTGCATCGCAAAATTGTGGACGGACAATTTTTCTGGTCAATCCGCTGGTTCAAAACCGCTAAAACACGATGACTCCTCCACTCCGAGCCGTCGCCGTTAAGCGATCTTGACGCAGACAATCCGCCAGTCATTTTCGACAACGTAAACGCTATTCGTTATTTACCGGCACACGCTTCCAGCTACTTGCCATCCTCCGTTATAATTCATGGCTCCGCGGCGAGATGTAATCGATCTCGGTGCCGAGGGGAAACGCGCGCTGTGCAGAGCGGTGCAGAGCGTTGCAGCGCGGTTGCATTTCGAGGAACGAAATTAACCCCCCGGTGTTCGGCTGACACTCTGCCGAACCGTAACAGACACCCGGATGCATCGATCCTAGGCGAGTGTCCTCTCTGTATCTCTCGTCCTCTTCCGCCTCGAACGCCGAAAGTAATCATTGTTCGATCGTAATGCCGCCCCCTCGCGACACAATTTCCACCCCTTCGCGCCGCGGAGCCCATGAATCACAATTAAAACCCCTGGTTAGGGCGCGACGCAATAACTGGAGCAATCCGGGGGTAATAAATTAATAGAAACCGGCCATAAGCTAATAGAAAAAATCGATCGCACCCCTCCCGAAAAGACGGAGGACCGCGCGGATAGCAACCCCCGAAACCGTTCGCCTCGGCTAACGCAATAAACTTTTATACGTGGGGGGTCGCGCCATTAGGAATGGTCCGTCTGGGGAACTGTGGGGGGTGTCTGCGATTTTGCTACCTGCGGGAGAATGATCCCGGGAAAATTAATTTGCCCGCCAGACTATAGAGGCATGCGTGGACCCTGTTGTCATTATTAATAGAGTTTTTCGAAGTGATCGAGCTATTTGTCTCGCTTCTGACCTTGGGTGACCTTCAGGACCGTTACATAGTACATTAGAGAACGATTGTATTTGCCTTGATGAAATGTACACCGTTGAAGGGCACCTTGCAGACTTCAAAATGAAATTACAACTACTTGATCGTGACTACTGCATCGTGATTATCACAGAACATTTATTGTCTCGCATGACACTGTCGATGGTGACAAGACAGTACGTACAGTATTTTTGATTTTTTTCGGAATCTGTATAATTTTAATTATTAAGTTGGAAGAACTCTTATATTCACTTTATTGCTAAATCTGATGGGGTGGGTCTTCGCCCAATATCCCTTACCTCTTGCCTAGGTAAACTTCTTGAGTCTCTTGTAAAATAGATTATATTGTGGTGGGTTGAATTTAATAAGTTACTTCCTAGTAGTCAGCACGGCTTCCGAAGTGGTAAATCTTGTCTTGATAACTTAACCAACCTTACAATAAAAGTTAAAGAAAGCTTCGTCGAAAGAAAGGATGTTTTGGCTGCCTTTCTCGACGTCCAAGCAGCTTTTGACAACGTTAACATAAATATCTTACTTTCCAAGCTCGCTGCCTTAGGTTGCTCAATTACTGTACTTAAATTTATACACTTCATGACTCATGAAAGATTGATATTCTCTGCTTTTTTTAGTGACAACCTAAAAGACTTTCATTTAAAGGAGTACCTCAGGGAGGGGTTCTTAGTCCTCTCTTATATTTAATTTATGTATCGGGCATCACTAATAATGTTCAAAGCTTTGTCTCAGTTTCTCAATTTGCTGACGATATAGCAATTTACTACAAATTCAAATCCATAAAGAGAGGTACTCAAGTTATTGAAAAAGCTATTAAAATTATTAAAGATAATCTCTATAACTTGGGTTTAGATCTATCTCCTGGTAAAACTATTCTTCTTCACTTTAACAATACAAAAATTCCTCCTGGTTCAGTTTCGATTAAAATAGATAATTTCACTGTGAAATCCAGTGAAACTGTTCGTTTTTTAGGCATTATTTTTGATTATAGAATGACATTTATTCCGCAGGTTGACTGCGTCATTAAAAAGTGCTCGAAAATGCCCTCAATATAATAAAATACATACGTGGCACGTGGTGGGGATCTGATCCGGCCACTCTCCTAATTTTATATAAAAGTTATGTACGTTCTATTATAGATTATGGGTCTTTTGTGTACTCCCCTAAAAGACGAACTATCTCGGATAAACTTGAAAAACTACAATTCTCTGCAATCAGATTGGCTTTGGGATATCGTAGAAGCACCCCTACCAATATCATGTTGGCTGAATCTAAGCTCCCGCTGATAAAAGAACGGTCCATGTTTCTTTGTAACAATTTTCTTGCAAAACTTCACTCAAATGAAAGCTCACTTTGTCTTCAAGTCATCAAAGGTTATTATAATAGAGTTAAAAACAGAGCAATTAGAACTAATGACATTTTGAGTTTCTGTATAATTTATTTTCGTAAATTTTCTAACTTAATTGAATCTGAAAATAATTACAATATCTTTTGTTATGATTTCAAAACGATTACTACTTCAATTCCCTTTGATTTTGAATTTGGATACAATCTCAAAAAATGTGATGACCGTGATCAGAGAATCAAGAACTTGATTGAGGATCATTCTGCTTTCGCTATATTTACTGACGGTAGTAAAATTTTAAATGCAGAATTCGTCGGATCTGCTTGTTTCTGCCCTGAGTTAAATTATCACATAACTAAGAGTGTTGACTATAATGCTTCTGTGTTTACAGCTGAGTGTATTGCTTTGAATGATGCTCTTGATTTAGCGATGAGCTATAATAACCAGAACTTTGTTATTTTGACTGACTCCCTCAGTGCTCTAGTAAGTCTGAAATCTCCTAAATTTAATGTTAAAACTAATAGATTCATCTTGGAAATTAAAAGAAAATTTAATCAATTTCATGTAAATTCCAATAATCACTCGATAAAATTTTTCTGGATTCCGGCTCACTCGGGAATTTGGGGCAATGAGAGGGTTGATGCCCTAGCTAAAGAAGCTTCTGTTGCCAGCTCTTTGAAGGTCTCTAAGATTCCACTTACTGACTTATCCGAAACTTTTAAGAAGGATGCAATTTTAAATTCAGTTAAAATAATAAAAGATCAAGGGTTACATAAGGGTAAAGTTTATTTTCAACGATTCTATAGTGATGTTCGTTCACCTTGGTTTGGTCACAAAAAGCTAACCCGACAATGTATTGTTTCAATTAATCGATGCAGGGCGGACCATTACCATATGGCTGCTTCACTTGCTCGCATTGGCATCATCGATAATCCCAATTGTAAATTTAATCAAGAGCAGGAAACGCTCAACCATGTTCTTTGGCAGTGCAATTTTTATAATGACCAGAGGATCAAATTTATCCAAAACCTCAATAGAGCAGGTTTTCAATTGCCACTGGACATAGGTTGCTTGATAGCTGAACCTAACATCATCGCTTGTGTATATATGATAGCCTTCTTAAATAGTTGTAACCTACGTGCTTAAGTATTTTCGATTTTTGTACTGTGGCCGGTATTTTTTTGTTGTACCATACAATATACTTACTATACTTACTAATAATACTCTGTGCTGGGAATTATCATGTTGTAATATTCATGTTGTAATAAATCTCATATGAGATTTCCAATAAAAAAAAAAAAAAATTTTTTAATTATTTATTGAAGTATATATAGACGGATAGCGGGGTATGGTCCTATCACAATACTTGTGTACATTTGTAGCAAAAGTGGGTACACACACAAGTCAAAGCAGTGGATATTTTCAGCTCGATAAGATGATTCAAAAGAAGAAAAATATTTCCAAGAAGAAAAGATTTTTTATTTTGCGTAAACGTCCGCATGGTATGTGTTGCCTGACAATATCGCGTATTACAAATAGTCAGGCAACTGGTTGCCAACGTAATGGTTAAATATGTCTATCAACTATCGTGGAAAATAGAAAATGTTGAAACACCGTTTGGGGTATTGTGGCCAGGCCAGACCCTAACTAAGGAGAAGCGAGGAGTTGGCTCGTGCATCGTTGGGAGCACACGCCGCGCGCGGAACAATAACGTTTTTATAACTCGCCGTCTGGAATGTCGCACTCTTCTGAAGGGAGGGTCTTCGCAGAGTAGGATGGATGAGCCTGTAACGCGCGCCCACGGTCACCCCCTGGTCGCAATATCGCGCTACGGGGAATACGAGGGGGTGGAAACCGGACTGTCTGATTCCTCTGGCATCGCACATAGCGGCCGGGGATCTCGGAATTGTGGAATTGTTCCAGGTAGTGATGGGAGTTCGATCCTTTCTCGCGTGGGCGGCCGAGGATCCTATCCTCGATTATTCACCTATCTCTGAAACTTTTCCCAACAAGACGCATCAAATAAGCTGAATCAGGCTGTCGACTTGGTATTGGATTCGGCTTTGAGTCACGATAAATTGTTATTAGATCCGTTTTCAAACTGCGTTGCTATGATTGCCTCCTATGTGGCAGGATTAGACCAGCGACTTCGCTCGCTTCGATCATTTCACAATTCTTGAAAATCTCAAGATTTCTTAAGTCTCGCATGACGGCTCGTAGTTAGACCGGGTCTCGAATGACCCATACGAGCGACAGTCGGAGATAGAAGGGTACTCGAAATCTACACGCGTTTTGGCGAGGGTCACCGCAGACCCAGCCATCGCGATGCGAGGTTTAATAGGTCCTTCAATATGCCTAACGATTTTTAGCCCGTTAAAGATTTTGTTTTAGACTAAAATAATTCAAGCTGCTTTGTTCTTAATTATTTCCCGAAGAAGAAGGAAAAAGTTTAAATTTATTCTGTATCTATTAAGGATTAAGGATTCTGTTTAAAAGCAAGAATCAAAATATTGAGCCCATGAATGGAACAACTTGTTCACTAGTGATTCCTTGCTACTCCAACCCATCGCTACTTGAGGTCTGGGAGCTACTATAATTCGTCTAGAATTTCTTCTCAAATTAAGGATCTCCTTCAAATACAAGACTGAAACTATCGACTCTATAAATTGACTACCTTTTTCACTGCCCGACGATTCGTTGCGACTTAAATCCATCGCTACTCGAGGACTGTGAGCGTCCGATGCGCAACATCGCAGACCTTTTCGCCCTTTTTTTTTCCCCGCTCGGCATTTCTCGCCCGTGCCACCCTCGCCGAAGAGAGAAGGACAAAGAAAGGTAAAAGAACAGAGAGAGAGAGAGAGAGAGAGAGAGAGAAAGAAAGAGCGAAAGAGAGAAAGAATCAGCCAGTGGAATCTGACAGCCGTAGGCCGTAACGCGGCGCGACCGCTTATTAAAAGGAACGAGCACGGTTTATTTCGCGGAGGGAAACAAGCGGCAGAGTAAATATGTCGAGTTGATGCGGACGCTTGTGTATATCCACGTTGTCGCGGAAACGTGTGTGGCGCCCTTCAAGTGGCCCTTGCAGAGCCGATAGGCGTTGATGCCTCGTTTGCACTGTGATTGGAACGGTCCTCTCTTCGGCCCTGTCTTCGTAATTTCCGTTGATGTGTGCGACACTCTACCGCGCGCGTCTCCGTTTATTAATTCGTGACGCACTCGAGGATACTTCGTTACGTTACCGTGTATATATCGAGCAACACGAGCCCGAGAACAGACGCCATTCTCGCCGAGAGCAGATGCGATATCGGTCCGAGGAGGGATTCCAGCGATAAAGAGGATCCATATGTCTATTCGCGAGGATAGAAGGCTCGAGACGCCCATTACTTTCCCCTTCGTACATTCTGCTGCCTTCCTTTCCTTTACTTTCCTCTCCTTTCCTTTCTTTTCCTTTCTTTCTTTCCTTCGTTCTCTCGTTCTGTTTGGGCACCGACTCTGTTTGAGTTACGCGCTGTTTATTCTGTATTTCGGAGAGTAGCGTACACACCGCGCTCCGCCCGAAAAATACGCGGAAAGTTCTGCCTGGAATTTGTTGCTTTTACTTTTACTCGTTTTTAGGTGGGCTCGAACGCTGCTCGCGTTCCTTGGGTCATTAGGAGACTGCGGATCTTTATGGAAAATATAAACCGGCTGCTGTTGCGCAATCCAGAGCAAATAAAAGTTTTTTCATTGTTTCTATCATCATTTTAATTGATTGATTCTTGTGTAGAAAGTGCTACACGATTGATTTTACTGAAATATTGAAATTGTGTATTAAATATTCGAAATGGTAACAGTTTTCGTCCCAATAATAGTACAGTGCATTCTCGATATATGTCAACAACGCGGGCCGTGTTATGTTTACAATCCTCGACGTCCGGTGCCTCTTGAGCTTTGTGGACTCGCCGCAGTGGGGTTAACTCCGCGACATTTATCTTCCAGGCCTTGACAACATATATAGAGAAATCACTGTATTATAATCTGACTGAATGCATTCTTTCTCAATTTTTTATTGCAACTCAACTTATTTGGCCCAGTATTAAGAATGTCATTTGGATTTCAAAGTTGTGTGAACAATCACGTTAGTCACTGAATGTACTTTAAACGATGCTCCCAGGTCCCTATACTTCATGTGACAATTAATAAGGATACCGTCTTTTTAAACTATTTTATATTTACTACTACATATAGTACATATAGTACACACTTTTTAAACAGTTTTTGTCAGCATATTATCTGAGTTCTACACTTACTGAAAGAGTCCACCATACATCTTCTAATTAGCCACAATAAAAGATTCAACGAATCTGCGTAAAGTGCTTTAAAAAATCCGTTTAAAAAACAGAAAAATCGTCGAACAGCTTAAATGGAGCTAAACACATCAAAAGCGCCGAGCTTTCGAGGTCTCTCGCGCTGCGAACCGCTCGAAAATGCCGCAATCAAAAATCAAAGAAAATCGTTAAAAAGGGGGACGGGGGGTGATATCTAAAAATTCAAAGAGATTTCACGAGAAATGTTCTTTCCGCACCGAAATACCAGGTAAGGTACCGGGGCGGGTTAGGTACCGGATAAGGTACCGGGTCTTCTCAGGCTCTTCTTTTCAGCAAAAATCCTTCCCCTGAAACCACTCGTCGAGCACAGCGTGCAGGAGGAATGAAATTCGCCATTGGCACGAACAGCGAGCAGCCGCCGGTGATTTAAAGAAGAGGAGGACGTTAAGGAGGTTCGACGGTGGATTCATTCGGTTCGCGGCCATTGTCTGCTGCTCGATTGCCCATTAACCGTGCAACCGGCATTCGTCGAATAACGGATCGACCTTTCAATTGTCGTAGGCCTTTCGGACGGTTAATGTCATATCCCCCGGCGGATATTATAACGTCTGCGTCCGAGAGTGGCCCGGCTTCCGCTTATGTCGCGCACTGCGGACAGCCTTGTCGAGCAAAGGAAAAACCGTATGCAGGATGTCGACGAAAGAGTATAAAAAAGCTCCATAATCGAGGAACAGGGAATTCTCGATGTATGTCAACAGCACGGGTCTTGCCAGCGTCTTGTATCGTGCAGGAAACATCCTAGCTGTGTTATGTTTACACTTCTCGGCTTCCGAGGCCTCCCGAAGGTTAGAAGGTTGATATTAGATGATCGAGTTATTTAATACGACGCATGGTTTTCCTCAAAATAATTTGTGGAGTGTTGTCAATTTTTGTCTTAAACTAAAAATAATTTCTGCAGTGTTGTAAATATTATTTACAACATCTCCTACTATTTTCGTCGACCGGAATTTCATTACAATTTTCATGGTGCACGGTCGGCCTGATCAGCTGCAGAAGCGGTTTATTAAAACGTCACCGTTGAATACGTTCGATCGTAACTGCATTAAAAGTTTTTTGATTTGTCGTATTTGCGACAGGTGACAACCACGTTGTGAAATTCTCGACGGATTTTAACTTTTCATGACGGTTTAATATTCCGACAGTATTTATAACGGACGGGTGCGATATTTTCGAAGCGTTCTGCAGAAATATTTAAATGTAATCGTTTATCAAATGAGCTAATTATTTTTTGATTTTTCATATCTTTCTTCGGGATTACGACGGACAAATTTGATTTCCTTCCAATTTTGCTTCTGTTTGCGCACAAATCTTCCATCGTTAATGAACTCTAACAAACGGCGGATTTTGAGCATAATTAGAGGGCACGATTAATTCGAGCATTCAAATTTCTCCGAGCTCGGGAAAATAATTCAATATGAACGACGCGAGGGAAATTTGGCAACGGTAGCGCTGATTACCACAAGAACCGAATAAATTCGACGGGAAAGTCCGAAGGGAACTCTTTCCGATGTCCAAAGGGAAACGAGGAGAATAAAATAAGGTCCGAAAAACCTCGAAATCACGACGCAACGGCACGATCCGTTTCCAAAGTCAAATTGCCAAGAGACAAATGCAAAGGAAGAAAGAGGCGGGCAGAGCCAAGAGAGAAATGGCCGAGGCTGGTCGAAAGAATCCTCGGCCGAAGACGAATACGGGATTGGCCGTGGTCCAGGGTCTGTGTTATCGCGGACAGCCGCAAGATAGAAGCGGAACGAACGCGCGAACTCGTCTCGAATTGTGCATACGACATATTGCGTGACGAGTAGTACGATAGTTCGGAATATATTAGGAAAAAACATTCTTCAGTATCCGAAGATCCCGTACCTTGTTCATTTAATATTCTACGTACCAGAATGACTATTATAAATTGTTATTTATAGAAAACAATGGCCCGAAAGGTTGAACAAAGTTCCCAGCAGAATTCATCGTGGTGATTGTGCCTTAATTCCCGAAATTTCAATTGTTCGTACAAAAGGCGCGAACGCGGAAGGGAAGCGGTGGTCGCCATTTTGTTGGTTTACCGTGGGAAGGGCACGCGATAGCCACGCGAGGACAATTAAGGGCCGTCGACGGTTTCGCGCATTACCCGGCGAACCGGTTACGCGCCTTTTAAATCTCCCCCGCGCCTCTTAATTCAATTTTAAACTAATTTCCTTAAACCGTTCTATATGCATGGATATTGTCCAGCTTCCAATCTTCCCGCTAAGTTTTTTAATTTAATTTCAAACTAATTTCCTTAAAGGCGGCGACCCCTCGTTTCGCTCACTCTCGCTCGCTGTCGGTGCGGCGCGGCGGCGGGTTACATGCGAGCCGCAGGCCCGCTTAGTGGCGTCATTAGCGTTGCATAAAAGGAAAACGGACCGAGTGGGAAGTAAAGTTATTTTTATCGACACTTACTGCACCGATGCCGAGTATTACCTGCTCGCGGTCACCGCCGGCGACACGCTATTATCTGGAAATAACACCGTAGATCCGAGACGCTCCCTCGTTAACGCCCGGAACACACCATGGATTCGCAAAGTCGAGGAAAATGGAAATTATCTTTTTGTAACGCTCCAAAAAAATTCCCAACACGATACCTAAACTGACAATAAGGAATCAAGCTACACTGACGATATGATCTGACTCTGATTTTGAAGAGTAGATCATCTATTCTCATTACCATAAATTGATTACCACCACTTGTACATTGAGGTCTACCATACGTACACATGTCTCCTACAAGACATAACAGAATAATGGTCACCTTCACCGACGAATAACTACGACAGTTTTGATTCGTACAACGTCAAAAAATTCTAGAACATTTCTCAAATCTCCATAAACGAGTCCCCAAAGTTTCACAGAGCTACGTTATTTAGTTCCCCGAAAAAAATTCCCAAAGCGTACCACCCAGCAAGCAGACTCTGACGATACCAAGGTCACTACAGTGGGATCTATTAAAGCGAATGGAGGGGATAGGGAGGACGCCAGTGGCTCGATGCGGGCCCCCCACCACCGTGTACAGTCTCCGAGCTGTATACATAGTTATCTACAGTGTATAGTTTCTACTGGGGGGACACAATGCTGGCACGGATTCGAGCCGCTATTAACGTGTCGCGATCGGGCACTCGTTATGTTTTTTCGTGTTTGTCGCGGGTGTTCGGGCAAACACGCGGCGTCAAGTATCCGTGTTTCCCATCGGTAGCTAGTTCGCCAACGAGAGCCTGGTGTACAATAAAAAAAAAAAAAGGAAACAAAATACAACGCACACCGACACGTGCAGAGAGACACGTATACACGAGGTGAAACAAAACAAGGCGTCGCCGTGAAAACGGTGCTCGCTCGTTTCGAGTGTACGCGCGCGACGGCCTGTATGGGTCGCGTCAGCACTTCAGAAATGCAAACGTCATTGTCATGGGAGATTTGACACGCTATAGCGAACGGCAACCGGCGGGCGAATTAAGGAAGAAAGGAAAATTGCGATATCCGGGCACCGTTGTTGGAATCGTTCCCCCGTTTACCTTTGGCTTCAGCTTGCTATGCTCGTTTCACTTGATCGATAGAGATGCTGCTTCTTCTCTGTGGATCATGCTCACTGCAGGCAGAAGCATGCCATTTACAGACTCCGGGGAATTTTCTGAAAATTCCTCTGCCAGCCATTCGTAATCTTTTCCTCGTCCGGCGAAACGATTCCAAACATTATCTTTGATTCTTCACCTTTTATTTTGTCAGACTTGTGTATAGCAATTTTTTAAGGACTCTATCGTCAGCTAGCCTTTACCCTCCTTGTAAAATTCAATCTTTTTGGACATTTTCAAATTTATATTTACCTTGGAACTTTTTCGCAGGCACTGCAATCTTGTTATAAGAATTTATTTGCAGATTTTTAATTTTTGGTAACCTGTTCATTGAAAATTTGCACAATTTGTTCTGGATTGCCAATTTAATTCCGAGGACCACGAGCGATAGGTCTGAGACTTTTCATGGTTCTTAGGTAGATCTTATTTATGTAAATTGTAAATTCATGCACCTTTAAATTGACCTTGTGCGAATTTTATTTGAAGATTTCGTTGCGTCAGGTATTTTACAGGCGTCGAATTTTTCGCGAAACTTAGGCACAGTGCCTAACGCGTCTATTGCATAAAGCGACCCAGGCAGCAATTTATCTTTGAAGTATTCTGGCTAGCAAGGTACACAAAAGGAGAACAAAGATAGGGAGCAGATAGTAGATATCACAGTGCTGTTGAATGTGCAGTCCATTTTGTGCCAACTATAGTAGAAAAGAAAGATAATAGTCTGTTGGACATAAATCCCGAAGATCGTCCCGAATGTTCACTAACTCCCGAACTTGCCGCAGAAAATCTCTTCGTTAACGTTATACGGAGATTTCGTACCCGTAACAATCACGTGGAATGGTCATTTTCAACCGTTTTCGCAGAATGTATAGCGCTTTAAACGATCCACCCCTCGAAATTCGAAGAAAATGGCTTCGATCTACTGGTACGAATATAATGACCGCGCGCATAACTCTGCCATAATAACAAACGCAATTTGATTCTCCGGCGAATTTGAAATTCCGTTAGTCGACCGAAACGAGATCGATCTATCGATATCTTTGCCCGAAAGGGAGGGAACACGAGGTATCGGTCAGAGTCTGATGTTCTAACCGCTCTCAATCAATTAATTGAAATACAAAATCCGTTATACATTTCAATCGTCAGTGCTGGAAAACAATAAGGAAAAATTGTACATCCAATTTCGTGGCGATTTTACAAGAGGGAAAACTTGAATGTACATTGCGTTTGAAGCTATGGAAAAAACTTATTGAGCTTCGCAATTTATTCTTCTTCGCTAATTTTTACTATACCTTTAAACCAATCTACATAGCGAAACTTTGTTAATTCACGCAATTCTTCTATTATCAATAGTTTTCGAGATATTCGAGAAAGTATGTTCGCAACACCTAACTTTGAGTACAGAGAATTGAGATGCCATCGGTTCGGATAATGGAGGCTCCACTAAATCGAGAATTAAACGAGTGAAGTTTCCTCCGAATTGTGTCACGATCGGACTCGTTTCAATCGGAACAATGTTACAAATATGCCGGTAAAATTTTCATGAAAAATATCATGGTATTATGAAACTCCCGAAGGGCTAGACTCCCTAGTAACGAGGACAAATTCTTCGCAAATATCATGCAGATCTACATCCTATGTGTCGAGACGGTACTGTAACGAGTTGTTCCTCAGCAAAAGTGTGTACCCGCATTTTTCGAATCACCCTGTATACCCGCGGTACGAAGGGCCGCAATGTATTCACCCAATTATCTCCGCATCGGCGTGCCGAACGTCTGCCCCCACCCCTTTAGCTAGCACGGTTCAGCCGACTGGTTCCCCGCGTGCTCCCCTCCCCACCCCTCCGTGCCACAGCCCCGTTCCATAACCCCTCGACGGTCCTCCTCCCCTCTCCGCCCCGGAGCATTTGCATGGAATGCATTCATATGAAATCGACCATTCTTCCAGCGACTTCTCCGTCGGCCTGGTGTATCCCTTCCCATCGCATCGGTGCTCTTTCTCGTCTTTGCCCGGCCGCTTGCGCGCACCCTATGCCAGCTACGGTAAATCCCGACGAGGACACTCGAGATGTAGTATTCCGTCGTAGAAAATTGGTTCCGGTAATGACGACCTATCTTTCCGAGGCTCGTCGTTCCTCGCTCGACATGCCCCGGTATTACGAGTCGACGATCTCTCTCTCTCTCTCTCTCTCTCTCTCTCTCTCTTTCTCTCTCTCTCTCTCCAGCTCGTAGCCCTTTTTCCACACGGAAAGGCCACGGCAAATTTAAGGTCCGCGAGGACGGAATGTAATACAGATGTCGGAGCCCGTGTACACTGCCGAAAAGTGTACGAAGTATACGAAGTTTCCGAGCTAACGCTGGATTAAAGCGGTGCTCGCGTGGAATTTCCGCTTTATTGTTTAGGGGTGAAGCACACCTGTCTGGATACGGATCTTCAAGGGTTGGATGTCTTGTTGCTATTACTAATTGTCTTCAGATTAAATCGAGTCGGGGGACCCTAATGGTCCCTGACTAACTATTAGGACCCAGTCTTTGACAATTTTACGGATTTTTACTTTGCGGATTAGAACTTTTTAGAATACCATATTTTGCTCGACGAACTGGGCTGTGTGTCAAAGCTTAAGTAGATTTCTTAGAGTCTTGGGGACAGTCAAGCATACTGTGAAAATTTTCGAATTAATAGGGGTGGGTTGTTTGAAATAGGGGTTGATTGAAGATCACCTTTGAAGGGGGGACGTGAGTCACGATAAGTTTAGAAACCATGCTCTGAATTAATTGTGCTCTGTCTTAATTGTGAATGCTCTCCATTCGTTAGTGCTGATGCTCTTCAAGGCTAATTTTTTTAGGAGGGTGGTCCCAGGAAGTTAACGAGCGTCAAAGCAGGCTATGAAATTATTCAAAATGTTTGAAATGTTTAAAATTGAGAATTAAAATGAGAATCATGCTATTGGTACGTCTGGCCATTGGTACGTCGTTTAGATGTCGCTGGCCAGACCCGTGTTGTTGACATATATGTATTAAAGTTGTATTAAATACAAAATTGATTTCATCTCGTAATCAGTGCGCCGAGTATAATGCAGCAATATTCTTAAAAGCTTTTAAAAAAAAACAACTATGTAGTACGTAACCTAGTAAACACTCGGCGAAAGAGCACCCACATCAACTAAAACAATTAAGATCCGCTGACCGAATAAGTTTCTTCGCAAATTAGACTCGAGAATGACACCGAGCACGTTTGCTCAGCCAAGGAAAGCCAATCTTCCTCTCTCTCTTTCTCTTGGCTCCTCTTTTGTGTCGCTGCAAAAGTTCCTATCTGAACCGGAGATCCTCTGTACATTCAATTCTTCTTGCACTTCGATTCTTTCTTTTCATTCGCGAAGAGAGCCAAGTATAAAAGTAAATGTAACTACTCTGTAAAAATTGAACGACGAACGAAGTCAGTATATATACATATATAAACGTATATCGAGTAATGTTCCATGAATTAAAGTTGAATAAGCAGAGACGATGCTTTTTTCGATGGGATGCTCCACTGTGAGAGGTCAAGAGTTAAAATTTAACATAATCGCATTTTTCGGAGTGGACCTATACATCTTTCATAGAATTCCTCTAGAAAAATAGTCCGCCCGTGGAACATGAGCCGCCATTTTGAATGGCATCTGCATAACGAGGAATCTGAAGGACTAACTTATAAACCGCTTTCATTATTGATTAGCGTGCATTAGCTTCGATGCTGCCTTTCACCGAAAAATGCTTTGTAATTAGGGAAATGTGTAGTAAAAACTAATTTTCGTAATGATCAATGGATCTTGAAATTTTGGAAAGAATCTTCTTTATTTCAATACTAAATTTTGAATTACAACGATCTCGCTAGATATTAATTAAAATGCTGTAATTACTAAATTTCCAAATTAGGGTCGATTCATATTTACCGGCGGCCGGTGGCAACTAGGTTCGGATTCTATGCAAAAGCCATGTTAGGCGATCGGCGCCGGCCGTCGACTATTTTCTGACGGCGGCCGGTTTGGTCGACCCCCCTGCTGTGCGGGGCACAAAAAAAAAGATTTTCGAGCTCTACAGCTCCTTAGGTAAACTATCGGTATCTCTCTTTTACAACGGTATGGAGATAGGAGTCGTTCCTGCCTCTTCGTTCCAAAAACTAGCTTTACTAGCGTGCCGGTAAGTATGAATCGACCCTAAATCTTCTCTACAGATCCGGGGCAAACAGAGTTTAAATATTAAGTTAACTATGCTTAAGAATTTTATATTTACCAATTGCTGCTGTTCTTCGTAAATAGACTGCGGATCTTCATGCATTTATGACTTATGGAAATTTTCAAAAAACGCTGTAATAAAAACTCGAGAGAATTTAATACGATTTTTATTTGTTTTGAATCTATGAAGGCTGTTCTCATTAAAAATAGGATTTTATCTCATTCCACTTAAAATTTGTCTATGAAAGTTGGAAAAATTGCATAAACATCCGCAGTCTATTCGTAAAATAGCAGCCAGTCAGCCGTTCTTCGGAGCGTTGGCTAACATTTCATTCTCGATTGGCAGTCTCGTCGAAACATCCGTTTCTGCTGTCACAAAGGGCAGAATGGAGGTTTCAAATTGACACCCCTTCAAGAATCCCAGGCGAACATTTGATTTCGAATGGTCGCTCGCCTGCAAACAAGCGTGAAGTAGCTTCGCCATCAAAGATTTCAGCTTGGGCAGCTTCTTTAAAAGCTCGGATAACATTTGATTTCGAATCGCCACTCCGTGCAAATAACACTGTTAACAGCCGGCCAATTTCGCGGCAGCCAGCACGCGCAACCTAATCGGAGACGATACGACAGCCCGAATGGCAGTAACAGCATCAAACGGTGTTTCCGTAGCGTGTAACCCAAGCATCGATCTCACGGGTCGTAATTCATCATAGGGTAATTGAACGGTTATAGTTCATCCAACTCCGCGGTATTACAGGACGACGTCTCGTATACATCTGAGGATCAGTTTACCCAAATCCAGGAATCAACGACCCAGAGACGACGAGGAAGGGAAGCGCATAACGCGTGTATCGATTTCCCAGGTCCGAATAGAGGGTTTCTGCGCTCCGAACTAGAAAGAAACAGCTCTCGCACCTTGGGGCTTCCGTTTTCCTTGATGGAAAAGCCGGGGGAAACGCGACCATAACTGTGTCCACCGTGCACAGTCGTCTGCACATGTTCCTACCCAATTATTATCAGGATTTTATACCAGCCTATTAGCAAAATTTTTTTCTGATCTACAAGCTTCAGGAGGATTAATAAAATAATTCTTATAACAAATCTCGACTTTTCTATCCCTATATTATATTGACCCTTCAATGATGGAGCTTGAATCGAAAATTACTCGTACATATTAACAATTTTCATGCCCCTGCCTGCATTCGTTAATACCTTGGCCCACTTAACTCTAACTATTCCAAGATCCTCGTAACAAGGGCAAACACTCGAAAGCAACAAATAAGGACTTACTCAGACTTTCCCAGAAATTCATTTCCGGCAACGTTTCATCGAAATTTCAGGATGGAAATAATCACGTAGCGCGTCGAAGTTAGAAAATTCAAAACGGAGCCATCGTCGGCTACAGCAGGGTGGCCCGGACAACTGTACAAATTTCGTTCAACAAACGTCCGCTCACAAAGGGCGAGTTAACTCGCGCTTACGAGGGTTGGTGCGGGGAAGGGGTCGGCGGGGAACGGGTCGGTTAAAATCACAAACGCCACGGGCAGTCGGGGTCGTTTCTCATAAAACGAGCAGAAATTTCGCACAATGCCCGCAGCGTGGGCGTCTGCAGCAAGAAACGCGTCCCCGTCAAAGCGGCCGCTTATCGTCTGAAGAACGGCTATCGTTCGCCGATCTATCTCGGAAAGAAGTCGGCGCACGCCGGTTCCAGCTCGTTCCGCCTTTCGTATGCCCCTCTTCAGGGTCTGGGCTCGCGAATGCAAATCTCGGTGCGGCGCGATGCAAATTCCGCCAGGAGAACCAGAGATGTGCTCAATCTACTCCCAAGTTGTAAATAATTTTATTGCAACGTCCTTAACGTGTCGTTGGTAGAATTAACAATGTTATAAACACATAAACGTCCACTATATTCTACTCTCGCAAAACCTAACAGAAGCCATCCGAGTGGTGTGGTTTATAACCTTGAGGAATAACTACAACAGTTCTAGTATCGGGGTGAGAAAATTCCAAAACGTACCTCCAATATCCATAAATAAGTCTGCAAAGTTTCATGAAGGTATGTCATTTACTTTCTCAGAAAAAAATTTCTAAAGCGTACGTGTACACGTCTCTCACAATCACAAGACACAGCAGGAGTTGTCTCAGAAGAATGGACAGCTTCCCCGACGAATAAGTACGACAATTTCAATGTCAGCGCCGTTAAAAAAATTCCAGATTATGCCTCAAATATCCATAAATAAGTGTGCAAAGTTTCATGATAGTATGTTATTTACTTTCTCAGAAAAAATTCCTAAATCGTACGTATACACGTCTCTCGCAAGTCATAACAGTAGTTATCTTAGAAGAATGGTCAGCTTCCCCCTCGAATAAGTATGACAATTTTAGTGTCAGCATTGTAAAAAAATTCCAAAATATACCTCAAATATGCGTAAATAAGCCTGCACAGTTTTATAGAGAAATCCCATCAGGTTGAAGATCCCACCACACTACGCAGTCTTCAAACTGTAGAGTACACATATCTACGGTATAGTTTCTACACAATGCTGGATTCCTGCCGCTATTAACGCGGCGTCCGCAGCAAGGAACGCGTCTCCGTCAAAGCGGCCGCTTATCGTTTGGAGAGCGGCTATCGTTCGCCGATCTGTCTCGGAAAGAAGCCGGCGCATGCCGGTTCCAGCTCGTTCCACCTTTCCCGGTAGCTCTCTTCGGGGTCTGGGCTCGCGAATGCAAACCTCGGGAGCGCGCGATGCAAATTCCGTGAGCAGGGCCAGAAAGAAAGGAAGAAGAGAGAGATAGCCTAGCCTAGCCTTCCGCAGCTCCGCGTGCGCCTCGTTCCCAAAGGCGGAGAAGTGCCTATCGAGGCAGATAAGGGGAACAAATGAGTGCTTATGGCAGGGACAGAAGGGGGGAGACCGTTGGTTGGCCGGCTTCGGGATGAGGACGATATCTTCATCGTCGCGAAGGCTGACGGTAGTCGCGGCCTCTTCAAAGCGGCCCAGGACTAAAGGACTAAGGAGATGCGCGCGGGCCGATAACAGTGCGGCGGGTCTTGAACGAGGGTGGAAAGAGAGAAGATTCAAAGACGTACGACGTGCTGTGAAGGCAGACGAGCGTAAGAAGCTAGCTGCCAGAAAGAAAAGGAGCCGGTTGGAAGTGAGGAAGGAAGGAAGGAAGGAAGGAAGGAAGGAAGGAAGGAAGGAAGGAAAGACGGAAGGAAGGAAGAATCTAAGCCCGGGCTCTTGCTTCGAACAGCAGGGGCCGACGTTTTCTGTTTAAGCGACATCAAAGGCCCTGTCGCGAATTTTCCTTTCGACCCACCTGCGATCATCTCTCCCCTTGGCCCCATCCCCTCCAACGAAGCTCGCGGGTCATGGCTACAAAGTGCTTTGCGTACTTGTCTACAAGTGTGTATAGCCCCGTTCATGGCTGCAGGAAGAGTATTGCTCGGGACGCTTCCAGAGATCGCTCGGGCTCGGTGGTTGTCGGCAATTTGAATCATGCTGCCATTCTTCTTCGAACGATGGTAAGATGTTTATGTAGTAGATAAAATTCGAGACAATTGTCCCCGAAAACAATACAAATCGATCTCACATTAAAGAGCACTTATCCCTAAGAGCCCCCGTATTTATCAAGCAATCCTTTAGCGAGTCCTTTATCGAATAATTGTAATAAATTAATAGGTAGGCCTTGTCCACCGATAGGAAGCAATTTTTATCAAAAATATTATACACATTTTTATCGGCCATCGTTTATATCGAAGGGGTGGAAACGACCTCCAAAATGGAGCAACAAATTTTCAAGCTAAAGATCCCAGCGGTAACCCTTAAAAACCGGCGTTTATTTGAAGAATATATTAAAAGCAAACACCGTTCCACTAATTTCTCTAATTAACCATAAATCCATTTCCCGTCGATGTTCCGCGTTCCCGTGCAGAAGAAGTGTGCCCAGGTGAAAAAGTCAGGACAAATTGGACTTCTACTTTCGCGTGGTTACTCTGCCGGAGCCTAAGAACCTCGTGCTGGAATTTACGCAGAGAATCACGAGGCTCTGGAAAACATCAAGTGCAGGAACGGTAACCGCAACATTCCAGACATCTTAACAGATTCGGCAGAGCAGCATCGACAACTGTCGTCGACGACGTCGCAATCGACGTTGCCGTCGTTACGACAACTGTCGACGTCAAAGAGCCGTGATCCTGGTCGTCGATTAAATCGCGTCGAAAGCATCCACTCGAGCCGATTAGCGCACGCACGAACGAGGGAGGACTCTCGAATTTATAATTAAATATTCGTAGGTAATTTCCCTGGATCCTAGATCGACGGCTCCCTTCCCCCTCACGATCCTCGGGCTCCATCCTTTTCCCTATCTAGGTATCTTTACAGACGCGTCGAGGGTTATAGAGATACTATTGACTCTCGAAGCTATTCCCGGCGAGAGAGCGCCGCTCCTGAACGCGTCCTACGGGAAGTTTAATTATCCCCTTCGGTACATCCTGCTGGTCGTTGATACTGACGAACAATCGCAAGCCCCGGGACCGGCTCTCCACGTATCCGACCAACACCCCCGCACGCGCGTGTCCGACGGATCCTGCGTACCCATCAACCAGACCCTGAAGAAGGGACAACGCAAGATGGACGGAGAAGTTGTTTTATCCGAAATCTGCCCGTCGCGCTGCCTACACAACGTTTACCCTTTTAACGGACCGCACCCCTTTCCAACCCCCTTACAACACTCGCGACCCTCGCTATTCTTCCACGCAACCATATGGCGCTGGGACACGACTTGCTGCGCTGGAATTTTGCGATACTAACTTTGAGATGTGGTACGAAATGCTGTGTCTCCTTTAATTATGCATTAGTTATTTTATTAGGTTAGATTATTATACTGAAAAATTTTCAGAAAATGCTGAAAATGCTGGACTCGCTCGTGGCTCGCGAGCCATCAATTGCCCTGGCCTGAAGTAAATGAATTGTGGCAAGTACAACTTTGGAAAAATTAGTTCTTTATAGAACCTAGGTTATAAATCTAAAAAATTTCTGGCACACTAACTATGGAAAAATGAAGCCACTATAAAAGTTTCAATCCCGTGCCCTTCAGATTTTCATCAGACATCCTCTACTTAGAAAATATATACCTTTCCTCAATCTCTTCACTTAACAATTATTTTGTAAAGGTATGTATAATACCGGGCTTTTAAATTAAGATTAAGTTAAGCTGAGTTCACAATACAACTAAAAAACGCGTGCCGCGCCATTACAGTGACTGCTTATAAACAAACTAAATTCCGAGAAAAGGTTCCGTCGCGAATGAAAAATGGTTGATTTCGCATGTGCGCGACCGAGCGCAAACAACGCGGACATTCAAGGCGTACAAAGTTGCCGGGCCGGGCCTGTATTTGCATCGGAGCATAGTGGTTGTTCGAACGAAAGTCAACCGGCCCTCTGCCTTTGTTTCAATCGACGGTAAACGATGTAACGGTATTGATTCGGCAGCCGGCCCCGTTCTCCGTGAAACAATTGTAACGCGATATTACTAATTATACAGCGCTCGCAATTAGCACGCGTCAGGTAACGCGTTAACGTTTGCGATCGGGATCGTAATAGGACCTCTGTTTCCCGTTCCGGTTGGCTAGTCTATCGAACAAGATGCATTTTCCGGGATGATTAAATAAAATCCGGGCTCGAGGAAACCGATCTCTTCGGGTTCTAAACGCTCGCGAAAACGAGAAGCTCGGAGCTGTTTACGCGGGCGCTGAGCCTTTCTCGCATTACACCCGCGTTTTCGCTCCGCGATGTTCGAATAGTTCGCAGTCTGCGCGGTGCCCGCGGTCTAAAGACTGATCTCCAAGAATATCCCCGGGCCTGTTAGACCCGAGACTTATTCCTGGGGGTAGGCGAGACCGAAACCAACCAGATACTCCAATTATTACATTCCAATTAGAACTGCCTAGGAATATCGGAGACTCCGAATTTCTTGACACGATTACTGTCGGCATTCACGCTAGGTTCAGGGGGTACTAAGAGTGACCATTTTACATTATTTTATAAATACAACAAAAATATGTCATTACAATCTCAAAGACTGTTAATATGCACTTATTATAATACACAGAATATGTAGTCACATATTATGACATACGAGACGAATTGCGAAGTTTGATCACCTTACAGAGATTATTCTATTGTCAGTGGTGCGATCAATAACACTCTTATGCCACGCAATATGCTTGAAAGGAAGCCTTTAAAAGACGATCAGAGCACGCTTTTCATAAACTCTTTTTTCTTTCGAACTTTTCAAGGGCACTATCAATCTTGCAGACATCACTCTGAACTTTTTTATGAGAAAAACTTATGTTTGCGTACCTTTCAAAATCCGTTCAATATCCTCTAAAAAGCGAACGCGAGAAAATCATAGATTGATCCACGAGAAAATAACAACACTTCGATAAACAGAAACTGCTAAAAATTTACTACAAACAATAATTTTAAAGGTTTTCACCTTTTTTCCACAATACTTTCGTAATTTTATACTTTTTATTTCTTTCATGTGTCCACCATTTTCTATTTTGTCCGATCCGCTCGATGCATAGTAAACGAAAAGTAACGACGGTAATAACAATAACAGCAATGATAAAGATTTTACAAATGACCAATAAAGCTGATGAACTACCGACTTCGTCGAGTTACGATGTATGCTTGTTAATAAAACATCAGAACGTAAAAACTGAAATAAAACACGCACAACATAGATTTTATTCCCACCTTTATTTAACGAAGGTAAACGTTGACTGAGAATAAATATTTACACTGAATTCGTGCGGTCATAAATCAGTCTGACGTGGACGCGATCTTCGATACAGTTCAACAAACTTGACTTTGCAAATTTTACTTTAATGTTTGTTTCTCTAACCATTTTGAAATGATTTGTTAGACCGCTAAAAACATTCTTCGCCTATTTTCGTCGGTAACGTGGTCGCTCTACCATACCGCGCACTACTACTTATTTTGTGATTATAACGATTATAAATTCTGCATTGTTCAGGATTTTCAAAAAATAAAAATCCCAAAGGATATATCAACTACAACAAAATGGAATTTTATTTCGGTTTGAAGAAAATTAATAATACACATGTTTATTAGACTCTGTTCAGAATCTTCATCACCAGACTCAATATTGTAGGGCAAGGGGTTAAATACAACTTATTGAGGTAATTACAAGTGGAAAGAAATTTTTATTTGGCTCCTGTGTTTAGTAATCATTTTAAACATTTTGTATAGGGATCCTCGGTGTAATAAAACACACACAATATTTTCCCACCCTCGGCCAAGGAAAGTATTAACCGGGAAACTGTATTTACATCGGACGGCTGTGTTTATAAATCTGCCGGTAAGACCAGGGATTTGCATACGGTTCAGAAACGAAAGTTCGAAAACTCTCGCGGCTCGGTGGAAGCTCGAGCCTGGATCGTTTCGTAGATCTTTCTCCAGCCAGTTCCCGCGGCGGAAACCGAAAGTACGGCTATTCTGGTGACTCGATTTCCAGCGATATCGAACCGGTTCGAATCTCGCCTCGATCTTCGACCCTAAATCGTAAATACGGTTCCATCCACAATTCACCGGGGCACGTCTTCGGGTCTTCGGGGCGCGTGCGCGTTTACACAACCCCTGCTCTGCCACCCCCGGTGGCTCTTACACGTGCGACGTACATATGTATCCGTGTGTGTACGTGTCCATCGTCTGCGGAGGCTGTTCCGAAAACTTCTCTCGCCGCGATTCTGCTCGCCAGTGAATTAATTCGTTCGCGTAAAGCGTTGCCGGCTCGGCTCGGCTCGGCTCTGCTCTGCTCTGCTCTGCTCTGCTCGGCGCCGCGCGTTTAACGCGCAGCCCGCTGTACCTTTCTCGCCGCGGAAAACGCGTGAATGATTAAGGTACTCCGCTGAAGTTTCCACAGAGAGCGTTGCGAAATTTCGAATTAGCCTCCTTAGTTCTACGAGTGCCCTTTATCGCTCAAGTCGGGCCACGAGAATCCCCTCTGTTTGCTTGGCGACTGGCGGATTGGTCAGGGAGACCTGTTCTGAGTTTCTTGCTGCTTGTTTCATACTAAAGTTATACCATAGAATTCCTAAATTAATTAATTTCAATACGGGAATTTTGGATGAATTTGTTTGCGCAACTTTTGTGGTGCAGGTTCTTCGAAATTTTAATGAATACGTGCTCGTCATTTTTATGTTGAACATAGCAACAAGGTTGTTTTCGGAGGTTTACCTTGAAATCTGTATTTTTTAAATTTAATTGCCACACTTACGAAAATAATTCCAGACATACCCAAAATAATTCTTCGTCTTCGACGCACATCGCACGCAAAGCGGAAGAGAACTCTCAAAGAATCTTCATTTTTTATCTGAAAAATCGAGGAGGGTTAAAGTAGGAAAGTTGAGTAAAATTTAGAAATTAAATTAAATGTTAGACTTTTTTTACGAGTCTACCAAGGACAAATAAAATGATTGAAAAAGCAATTCTCACAACAAGGTTTACCTGTTCACTTGACGACTCATTAAAGAAATTGTCTCTTTTTGGAATGGCATATTTATAGATTTATTTATTTTTGTAAAGTAGTAAAAGATGTTTATACGAGGGGTTTCACATATGTTTTCTCTATCGCAACATGTACATTCCTTGCATACGTGATTTAATGTAAATGAATACGGTTTTGTTTTGTGTCTTAAGTGAACAGTCTGTCTCTTTAAAAAATTAAGTGTATTTCCACGCTATCAACGTACAGCACTGTTGGATGCGTTCAATATTCTATCGCGTTTACGTGTTTGAAACAGCGACAGTTTAAGTATCCTACGCTGACATTAATGTTACAGCGATCACAAACTTTCAGTTCCTGTTTCGTTACTCCGATCTGAACTTTTCTCCAAGAAAGTTCGTATCGCTTCTACAATTTCCCTACTGTTAAACTATACATGTCCGCACTGTATCAATTACAAATGAGGTTCGGCGTGTTTGAGCGAAAACTTGTTTAGTTAGTGTCTTCCTTGGCTAAACAATTATTCACAAACTCGACAGGACGAGTTGAGATCGAGTCACAACGCTTCTTTGATACAAGAAATTAAAATTTAGGAAAAATAAATAAAATGGAAAAATTAAATCGTCGGAAAGATCCAAGGTCATTCTGTTTCTCAATGAGCTATTTAATTTCATGGATCGTATGTATCGTTTAATTTAATTCGATTAAAACCGCGACAAATTGTCTTCCTCGCCAGACAATCAACGATCCAACAATGCACAAACGAACAAAATAGACTCGATCCACCACCGTGCAACTCAGATCGTTGCGAATAATACATAGAACCCGAAGACAACTCTATTTCTAAACAAGCTACCACCTTTCTATCCACTTCAAAGCGCATACTAACGTCGCCTAAACTTTCCCAGTTCCCTAGCAATCGTCGACCTCGCAAGAAACAAACGCAAAAACAGAGCGCGGCACCGTGCAACTTGGATCGTTGCAGAACTATAATAGAACCGGAAGACCATTCCGCTCCAAAATAAGCTACGACTCGTTCCACTTTAGCATGTGTACTAAAATCATCCGAAGAAACACAAATGCTAAAACAAAGTATACCATGAGCCATCGCAAAAATTGTAACAAAATTCGAGGACCACTTTATTTTTAAATAAGCTACAATTCGATCCACTTTAGCACGTGTACTAAAATCATCCGAAGAAAGACAAATGCTAAAACAAAGTATAGCATGGATCATCGCAAATATTGTAACAAAATTCGAGGACCAGTTCATTTTTAAATAAAGTTCACTTCAAAGGGTGTACAGAAACCTTATAAAAAATGTTTGACAACAGTCATCGATCCCACAAGAAATACAAAAACCAGTGCTACCAGCGTGCAACTTACATCCCGGTAAAACTAGAACAGAACCCGAAGAGACCAACTCGAAAACAAGCTACAACTCGCCTCACGATACCACGCGTGCCGAAATCGCCTAAAAATCCATACCACCACGGTTCCCGTCAAGTTTCCGCGCGAAACAAATGCAAAAACAGGCTGGGTGTCGCGGTGCAATTTCAAGGTTAATATTAATCCATCGCTCGTCCGGGGTCTCAGCGATCGCACTGAGAGGGTCGTCGGCTCCGTTCGGGGTTAGTGTACGCACCCCCCGCGTGGCGGCGTTCCATTCCAAGGGTTCGTCTCGCGCCGACTGGGCTCCGTCGGGTGTAGGGAGGGTTTCGGGGTAACGATGTAGGCGGTGCGCGTGCGCAGAACTTGCCCCGTGGAGGGGACGTTCAGTGTCATTCGGTGCCGGGCGTTGCGGCGCCGTGGCCCTTCAGTCTTTGATCCGCAGCTGGCGCGGTTGTGTGCGTTGCCCTCGAGCGTACTCGAGCCTCGAGACACCGAGAGAGATCGTTTTCGCTTGTTCCGTGCGGGATAAGAGGGGAGCAAAGCCAGAGGAGAGCGACCCGGTGGTGCAGTAACCTTTCAACCGTCGCGAAACACGGTAGATCCGCGTGACCGGAAGCCGGCCGAGGCGACTCATCGCGATCATTGCAACCCCTACGGAAAAGGATCATCGTCTTCGCCGTCACTAGCTGACCCAGCTTTTGATGGTCCCATCTCATCGGAGTTGATCCTGGGAGGCCAAAGTTCGTTGCAACCACCTTCGATCACCTTGCTACCGGGATATCTTGATGGTCACCTGGAAGGTTGCGTTCGTGTACCGTGTCATCGTAGTTGATCCTGCGAGGTAGTTATCCCCCGTCAGGACGACGACTCCCTTCGACCCCCTGGGATTCTCGGGGGCACGCAGCTCACGGTCGAACAGCACGGATTTGCGTGCGGTTCCCGGCCCCCTGACCCAATTAGTTCTCGTGTCGAGAGTGTCTGCGCGGCGTACGGGGACGTCCAACAGCTAGTTACCCGCCGGAGAAACGAATTGCCTCTGTCAACGGGACCCGTCCACGCAGCCGTGCACGCGAAACATTGTGTTAACGAGCCTCGTTAACCCGCGAAAAGAGAGAGAGAAAGGAAGAGATATACCAAGCCTCCGCATTCGGCACAGTGGTTTCAAACACGGTGTGAAAGTATATTCGTCCCGTCGTAGTCGTCGTTGTCGTCGTCGTCCAGTGTTTACAGTGTTCACAGTGAAGGATCCAGAATCGAGGATCCACCGGAACAGGATAACGCAACCGTGTTCGCGCGACAGTGAACCCCCCTCGAGGAGCATCGCTCGCGGGCCGGGAGGGTTGAACTTTCTCGCTGGCGTTGACAGATCGATAACAAAGTTTGCGTACGCGAGTTTCCCCCTTCGTTGCCGCCGGCTGCCGATATACGCTACCCTTTTTTTTTTCTCCACCCCCGTCGGACTGCGTTTACACCGACTACCCAAGTGTCCTTAGGCGACGTATCACCCGCGAGATCTCGGCTGCCAGGAGTCTTCGAACAGAGTCTTCGAGAGATCGGAAATTTTTGGAGCACTTTCTCCGACCAGACATCGAATTTCCACAGCCGAACATATCGAACCGACCCGTAAGACACCGAGGACCAATTAACCCTTAAAAATGTTCGCTGGTTGTTGGCACCGAGGACCAACTGCATTCTCAGAAGCGACAGATTGATGTCTAAGAGGAGTACTCAATTCTTCAAACATTAGGTTCTTCAGCATAAATGACCCTCAGGACATCCTTGGCGCAATAATTCCTTCTTCAACTGCCAGATCCTTTACCAGGTTTACCTGGATCCTAAAACTGATCGTCAGTCTTCATCACCCGGGTGTGAAAAGATCTACTTCGGATCAAGTTCAGAAGGTGTAAACTACAACAGGCAAGGATCTCCGGCTCCAATCATCCGTTATCCGAACAGACAGAGCATCGCAGCGATCTCTTCGGCCCTGAAGAGCCCAACTTGGGGAGTGTTTCCGGGCAGGGTTGATTTTCGAAGGGATATTCGCGGATCTTGTCGAGCTGAGGTGCTAAGAGTCTCGCGTGGGTGTCGATAAGAGTTCGGTTGGTCGTTCTATGCGGTTCACGACCCCTCAGCAAATCTGACGCCCCGTCGCTCCAGCGAGCGAGGCAGCCTGTCGTTGTCGTTGCCGAGCAAACGACAGTACCTGGTGAAATACAAGCGCAAGGAGGGCAGACAGAGCGAGGAACGGGGCTCCGCGTGGCCCAGTCTCTCGGACGATCGTCGTAAAAAGTGTGCAACGGTGAAGGGTAACGGTGGATTCGGCGACTACTCGGCCGCGGGCGAGTTCGAGGTCTGGGGCGAAGACCAGCACGCGACGGATGGTGTAGATCGGCAGGTGAGGCCGCCTTCGCGGCAGCAACGATGCGAAGGCGGTTCGTCGCTGAGGCCGTTGCTACACGTAGCCCATTGTGAGCTACACTCGCCAAGGGATCCCGAGCTGCTCCGGCTGGACCATCTCGAGGCCCTGGACCACAAGTCCGCCGACCACGACTCCTACAGCATGATGGAGAACTTTCGCAGCCCCGTGCCGCCGCCGCTACCGCGACGCCACGTTCGGTAAGAGATTGTTCACTTTCGACTTTTACCGAGCTAACAGCTGTGCAGATGTACGGCTCTTCGGAGTATCCAAGCTCTGGCAGGGTCTGGGGATGATCGCGCAACGATTGGTGAAGTGAACACGTTTCGAGAATTAAATGTGTTTCATGAGTGCATTTTTAGGGGATGATTGTTAGGGACAGATCTTTTGAAAATGCTCTGAGATCGTTTTAGACAAGATTTCTAGTCAAGTGTTGTTCACTCAAGAATTCCTCTATCCACGAATTAAATGTGTTTCACGAGTGCATTTTTAGGGGATGATTGTTAGGAACAGATTTTTTTATAACATTCTGAGATCGTTTTAGACGAGATTTAGTGTTGTTCGTTTAAGATATTTCTCTGTTCGTGAATCAAATGTATTTCGTGAGTGAAATGTCTTCTATCAGTTAAGTAGGGAATGATTGTTAGGATTAGACATTTTTGGAATTACGTTTTGGAAGATTTAGGGTATGATTCCAGTGCAATTGGTAGAGTTAAAACGTTGGATTACTATAATATATGTTATTTACTTGAAGTACTTGACGAAAGTGAAAATGTACATGTTAAAGGCTGTGGTTTTGTTGTCTTGATGTTTGTCCGTCAATAAAATATGTTCGCAAAGTTTAATCTTAGGGGATGGTCGTCTGGAAAATTAGCAGATGAAGTCCCGATACAGTGAAAATGTTTAAACCGCGTAAGCTGCGAGTTAGGGGACGATTGGGGGATATTTAATAAAATTGTGTGGATACCATTATAATACCTCGTGAATAAAATGTGTTCGTTCAGTTCAGTCGTAGGGGATGAAAAATTGACAGATTTTGTTGGAGTTCAAACGTTTTGACTTAGCTTTAGATTTGCAGATCAAGTGAACATTTTTAACCCCCATTTTTCTGGTTTTATTCGCTCCGCAATTTTTGCGTTCGCGAACGAGGTAATTCCTAGGGGTGATTACGAAGTTGATAGTGAATCTCTCTGAAAATTGATTTGTCGACAGGTGTCGTCTCGCAGAGGACGATTATAGAGCGGTTGACGAAGTGAAAACGTTTAACTTTCTTCATCTGCATTTTCTTCTCTCCGACAGTTCTCTCGCCGTGAATAAAACGTGTTCATTCGTCAGGTGTCGTTTTGGGGGATGATAATGGACTTCGCGGTGATTCTCTGCTAGAATAGTGATGATCGCGCTACTTCTTTCTAAACCCGGGAGATTTGTACTGGGAAGGGTGATAAATTTTCATAGAGTATCAAATGTTCTTCAACTGTCATATTTAGAAAAGGAAAAGTTTAATCCCATTATCGTTCAGATTGCTCCGAAATTTTTCTATTCTCGAGTAAAACTTAAAGAATGGCGAATATTTCTTTAAAAATTCCAACGATAGGAAAAGTGACTTTTTGACATTTTTGTATGATCATCAATTTGGGAAGCAGAAAGCGTTGAATCTCCTTCGACTGAACTCTTGTTTTACATTATAATCCTGTTCGCGAAGAAATTGCGTGCATTAAAATTTCATTCGAGGGAGGATAATGAAATTGGTGACCGACCTCTCTCGAAATCGTGATGATTAAACTGTGCAGGTGTGCATTTACATGTAAAATAAATATAGAAGTTTCTAAAAATTGACGAAAGAGAAAATCTGGGCACGAAGAAAGTCAAATATTGTTTAAACTGCGAATACACCAAATTTCGCAGTCTAGTAATGACAATCTCCACTGGAAATGACATAAAATTGTCTGGAATACCAAGAGTTTATTAATTCTAGAGGATAATTACTGCGTGGATGTTAAACTTCCGTAAGAAGCACGACGATCCACTTTTCCGCAGTGTCAGATTTTTCCGAATGTTCGTCAGGTGTCCTTTCACAGAATGATTAGTAATTGCTGAAGCGGAAAACGCGGAGACCCCTCTTGGATTTCCTTCGCACCAGAATTCTTCCGGCGAACAAAACGCGTTCGTCAGATGTCGTTTAGGGGATGATTACGGGAAGCGGTCGGTGAAGTGGAAATGTTTAACCCCCTCCGTTTCCCCCGTGGAATTTCTCTGCTCCACGAACGAGGCGTGTTAGTCCGTGGTTCCTTTGATATAACAACCGCCGGTAAAGTTGTATTAGTTACCGGACAAAAAAGTTGTACAACATAAACGTAGCGGGTGTAGCGTTATCGAATCAAAGAAACTCTGATCGAAATAGTTCCCGCAGCGTTTCTTAAGAGATTAGGCCAATTTCGGGGCATAATTCATCCGCTGTATGCAAGAATTCGCCAACTCGAAATTAATTTGTTCAATAAAACGAAAACTGAGGAATTAAAATTGACGTTTCTTTCTCCGTGCTTTTAAATTGCAGAAATTAATTTTCGAGTCCGGAGAAAATAAATCGTCATCCCAACATAGAATTCTTGCGATTTGTTTTCAGTATACACACACACACACAGTTTTCAGTAGTTTCTCGAATTTCTTCGATACCCTGTTCGAAAACAATCAGCAGTAGAGCTAAAGGGGCGCGTTTCCACTACGCCCTCGGATTCTCATACACAAGTGTCGGTGACCCGCAGGAATTGCGGTGAATTTTCTATTTATTGGAAACTTGATTTCTCCGAAGACTTTCGTCGCTTCGAGCCCCGGGTTTGTTCGATAATAAAACCGGCCGACTTTTCATCGCGAAATTGAATCGTCCGGCGCGTTCGAGGCCAACTTCGGGTCGCTTGATTGAAACCGACGACAGGCTAAACTTTCCGATCGATCGGTCACGGTATAAACAATCGCGAGAAATGCATTAACCTGTTAATAATGCTGCTCGACTGCGACGTTGTTCAGCGGTTTCGTTTTTAAAGCTTTGTTTTATTTTCCTGTCACAATTGCTTCATCGAGATTCCTATAATATGAAATTCATTTTATATTGTGCACTTTCTCTTTCAACTCGAAACGATCTAATGATGCAGGATTTTTATGCATTACGTGTTCATAAATTATTAGAGTATTTTTATTTTGCATGAAAATCTGCGATCTAATCGTTATCAGACACTGCTAGACATAGTTGAACCTAGGCTGTGTCTCGTTGCTAGACATAATCGAATGAGTTATAGGCAAAATTTAGTACATCTGAACAATGTCTGTCTGATTGGTAGACAACATTGAGTTATTTCTAGACAAAATAATATTGCTGGACTTTAATTGACCAAATTCTAAACAAGTCACTATTGCTAACCAAACTTGAACAGTCACACTGCCTTTATTCGACACAATACAATTCGTTCCAACCGCTCGCTACAAAATTTTTTGAAGGTTCCATTGCAACAATTAATAGTTCACCCTTTGTTGCCGTTGTTTTACGATCGTTTGTGCAGGGAAATTACCCCCGGGGTTTGCCAAAGAAACGGGTTGTTCGATGAAAGTACACAAGAATGCGTATTGTCACGGGCAACGTACACAGGTATTCGCAAAGTTCACCGTCGAGCCGGCAAACAGAATAATGAACGACGATATCCAGAAAAAGACCGTGTCCCTATGGGCGGAACGGACGGGGAGGTAGAAGCAGACTGGAGAAGCAGCAGCGGGCGTCAACAATTAACCCGTGAATATTAATCGACAATTATCTTCGAAACGGAGCTCGTTATTTAACGGAGTTTATCGATTCATTCGCGAGCGGCGTCAACCAATTCCGGCGAAACTGACTGATAGGGCGTAAATAAATAGAACTGTCGCAATTAGCCCGTGACATTTTTTCCTCGAAATGTTGATCCTCCATCGCGTCGATATCTTGAGGGCCGGATAAATGTGCAGGCGACATGCTTTTTCTAGTACACTGTATCTGCGTGTGTGTGTGTAATTGGACGTTGTCGCTGTGACGAATTTCAATTGGACTTATTTCTGGAAATTCCGGTGTCTTGAAAAAGAGTGTCTTTCGCAGTGTGTGCGTATTACACGTGTTAACCGTGGCGAGCACAAAAAATTGTGATTGCTAGACGATGTATGTCGCTGGCAAGACCCGTGTTGTTGACAAATATCGAGAATCCACTGTAGTTATAAGTAGAGTGCGGATCTTTATGCAAAACAAAAACGTTTGTATCGACGCAGGAGGGAGATAAAAATTTGTTTCATCGTTTAATTATTTCATTAACTTGAAACCAATACGCTGATATCGTTAAATCTTTTTAACCCTTGAGTGGTGAGTCTAAAGCGCGACTAAAAATTGTTGTGGCATTATCTGAAAGAAATGACAAGAAATATCAGAAAATATTTGTTACATTACAACATTTGTATTTAGTAGATTGCTAAACATTTAAATATTATATGTGGAAATCGGATCAGTTTCGTATGAATAAAATGAAAATATTCCAAGACGGAAGAAGAATTTCGAATTAAAATAGCGCCGAGCGCAAAGGGTTAATATGACTTTAAATTGTGGTCACCCATTTTTGTCGTAAACTCATAAATTCCGCAGTCTAGTTATAAGCCAGTGTTGTTTCAATAGTGTGAAAGTGAGCAGCAAACAATTTCTTTTTGAGGAATCCTTGTCCCAGGATTATTCGAAAGATTCGTCCCTCGCAAACAGATCCGCTGCTAAACCAATCAGAGATCCGAAAATAAACAGGGAAAACATTCCGCTTTTCCGCTGTCATCGCTCGAGAATTATTTGAAAAATTCTCCCGGGCAAACAGAAGCGATTTTCCACCCTCTTTCCACGGTCTCGAATATTCTTCCGTTGCTTCTTATTTCCTCGAACGACGATTTTAATCGGATCGATGTCGGCCGATAGAACCCGAATCGTATTTACGGGCGCCAGGAGAACAAGAGAGAGAGAGAGAGAGAGAGAGAGAGCTGTCTCGCAGTGTTCCATCAACGTTCCCCGAAGTTCTCGCTCGCGGCAAACAGGTTGCACGGGGATTTCCGTGTTTGCGCCGATGCAAATGCGCCTCTTCGTTTCGTACTTCGGAACAGGCTTCGAGAGGGTTTTGCCACCAGCGTATCACTTTGTTTGTCTTAGCCCCGGTGTTCCCCTATACACATCTTCCTCTTTCGTCGTGCCTTCAGACTCGATACACACACCTCTCTCTCCATCTTTCTCTCAGGTGTGGCGAGAACGCGAGTGCATTTCGCGAGCGAGTTCGCGGGGCTCGGGAGCTTCTTATCTCGAACGCCCCCCTCCCCCTCCCCCACCGGATAAGCGTCTTGTTGTTCTCACACGTTATCGGAGACGGTTAGGTGCGCGCCAGGTTATCGGGTTCTTACTGCAGAAAGATTTAAATTCTCCGGCGGCGTTAACTCCTCGCCGCGGCCCACTTTCCCGACACGATCCTGCCAACTGTTCGCAAAAGTTCGCGAAACTACCCTGCGCTCCTTCATGCCGGTCAGACAATTTCGCTTCGCGCTGTTCGATCCTGAAGGAATAATTACTGGACTGCGAATCTTTATGCGAAATCAAAATTTTGCTGCCTGGAGTGAAATAGAAATTTATTTTCTTCCTTAACACGTTGACTGACATGTCACCCATATGTGGGTGACGGAATTATTTGTCCAGGTTTTAAAATGTATTTTTAGGTTAATATATTCATCATTAAGTCTATATCGCACGGCGAGATGTAGAAAAATAGAGGAATTTTAAAACAGACACAATATTAATTGCGAGCATATTAAGCATTTTTAATGAATGCAGTTTTACACGACTCCTGTGCCTCGCAACCGATACACACAATTTTTATCTGGTGTAAAGTGCCGCACTCTAATGACTGCCGAGGAGCGAACAACTTGCAACGACTCGAATGCGGTGATAAAACGGTGGTGCACGGGAAGAGCTGCGTCGCGAGAAGAAGAAATAAACGTGTCAGTGGTGGCGCACTTTCACCCCGGCAGAAGGGACACTTGCGAATAAAATCATTTGTCGAAATCAGCAGGCTACGACGCGAGTAGGACAGGATCGTCGAACGAGAACGAGCCACTTCATTCGCGCGGTAAATGTTCGAACGATCAAGATTTCGTCCCGCGGTGAACGAAAGAGAGAGAGAGAGAGAGAGAGAGAGAGAGAGAGAGAGGAAGAAGTATGGTAAGGGGGAGAGATAGGGGTGAAACGTGGGAAGGGTGAGAGTGGAAACGGGGGTGTGGAGAGGGTCGCGCGAGCTGGAAGGCCAATATAGGTGGCTCCGCGCGCTAGAATTGTAGCTCGTTTCGGAGGTTCACGCCCGAAGAACGGGGTTAATGACAAGCCTGCTCTCAAGAGCGTTTCGGAATCGATTCGTGTTCGATGAGAACGCGCTGATTCGAAACGGAAAACTTGGAACTAACGGGGGATATGCCTCTTTGAACGAAGGGCTCGGCACCGGCGTTATTGTGCCCCGTGCCTCGAGCCGAGCCGAGCCGAGCCGAGCGGATCCGCCGGAAAACTTGTCGATATCGAGGCAATCGGCTCGGCTCGATTCGCTTGTCCAATTACCGATCATTTATCCCTCTATACAGTGGTGCAGAAATTTCGACAACCTTTTCCTTTAGGTAACTTCGAAACTGCTCAACATTCAACCCTTTGACGCATTGTACAAAGGACGAGAAAAGCTGATTGAAATCACGTTTACTTGTGATCGTAAACATCGGAATATTGTCGTAACTTAACCTATAAATTGCCAGTCGTTTATCCTGGATTTATGGCTGAAATAACTTCACCCATTGAACGGGAAGGACTTTATGAGGAAAATTGCGTTATCACAGGCATCGAAAAAAATGGTCACCGGCTTCGTTTAACCTCATCTACGGAGTGGTCAATAGGTTTTCTGGAAACTTTTCGTTTGAAGCAAGTTTAAAACTGCTTAGCATTCAACCCTTTACAAGGGACATTATGAAATGCTGAGAAAAATGACTTTTTCATGTAATTTTTAATGTAAAACGTTAGATATTTCATAAGAAACAAATAAAAATCGATTTTAGGCACCGAAATAACTTTTATGCAATCCTGGCACATATTTCGCAAGTGTCCGGATACTTTTGAGCGGTGGTGTATAAAAGAAGTAGATACAGTACTAAACCACCCTACTATCCGCCTTCGCAAACAAATTCCCTAGCATGTCTACCCTCGACAAACCGTGCTATCAAGAAAACCCCGCAAAGAATGTCAGAACTATCCTAACGAACTATCAGCCTCGCGCGTCCGAGGGAATTACGTTTCAGGAATCGGGAGAGGGTGTCTAGACTGGCGCGTAGAATCGCCTAGGAGCGACAGTGCCAAGCCAGACCCGTAGAGACCGTTGGAAAAAGTGCGGAGGATAGGAGAGGAGAGAGTGAGAGAAGGGGGGGGAGGATGAGAGGATAGGATCGTCTAACCGCGTCAGAAAAGGCGGTTTCACGCGTATCCCGGTTCCGCGGGTTCTCTCTCGCAGGCCGATCGATATGCACGGCGCGGAACGAAAGGTAACGCGGCGTACGAATGGCAAACAAAGTGATACGAGGAGAGAAAGAGAGAGAGAGAGAGACAGAGAAAGAGAGAGAGAGAGACAGAGAAAGAGAGAGGGAGAGGGAGAGTGGGAAAGGCGAGAGAAGCGAAAGATAGAGGGACAGGGAGAGGATAGAGAACATAGAGGTGGGCAGCACCGCGTCGAGTATGTAAAAGGCAAGCAAGCAACGCGGGGCGGCTGCTCGGCGCCGACATTTCGCGGTGAAGCGACCGACCCCATAGCCATGAATCACTCTGTCCTACCGCCGACTATACCTACTATACCCACCTAGCGAACCTGCCCCTCTAACTTTGTCCGCACTTCGCGTCTCTCTTTCCACTTTTCTGGCCCGAATCTTCCCTCCGCCGCTCTCACCCTTCGTCCCTCGCCTCTGGTCCTCTGTTTCCGCTTTCGTCTCCCTTCAACCCCCTCCAGAAACCTAGAACCACCCCCCTTCATCCATTTTGTTTTCGACTGCCCGCAGCCGAGTCCATTTTTTTTGTTTCTACCTTTCCCCCCAGCGTTTCCCATGGTTCGTGTCTTCCGCGTTCACAATGCCGCGTCATATAGGGCCCGTTGTGTTTCTTCGAGCAATTTGCCCGTTTTTCCGCGTCATTTTGCCCGCGCGACGTTCCTACCCCATTCTTATCCGGACACCGGTTCGGCGAAGATGATTTTCGCACGCTTTTGTTTTTTTGGCGCGCGAAAACTGTCGCCGCCGGACCCCATGGTGTCGCCCCCGGGGTAGGGGGTGGTTTCGAGGATGATGGACGGGGTGGTTTTATGATCGCGTGACGAGAGGTGTATGAGGAACGCGTGGCGATTGATTTGAGTGGGGTAATGTTTTTGGTCGAGTGTTTGTTTTGGTGGCGTTTTTGTGGCCGGGATTGTTTGTTGACGCGACCTCGTTCACCTTTCGAAGTCGCCTATCATTTAGAAATGTTTCCGTAAAACGAATTTCACTTGTGGGATCCATAGAGGTTGGAGGGGAGTAAGTGGTATGTGAAATTTTGATGTTTGGATTCGATAACCAAATTATTTAAATTTTCTGGAAAAAATAATTTATTTACTAATTTAATCATTTAATCTCCCGGAATTGGTAGTCATTGTGTTGATTTGTTTCATCGATATTGCGATTGATTCAATTCATGTATTATAAAAATATTGTTCGCGAGCTCGTACGAGCAAAGGGAGAAAAATAAACGTTTTTCCAAATTGATAAGAAGTCATTTATTCCGTTTATACGAACGTATTATAAATATTTGTATAAATGATTGCAATTGGATATCTGCCTCTGGTCACAAATAAGCATATTAGCAATAATGAGATAATACCAAACAAGCTAATAACGGTAAACATTAATAACATCCGCAGATGCTGCGTGATAACAACATAATATTTGTGCAACTATCGAATGAACCGATAAAAACAATTAGAGAGAATGTTTCGCATGATTGTATCAAGGTACCGTGAATTTTCGATATATGTCAACGTCATGGGTCTTACCAGCGTTTGTATCGGCCAGGAGACATAACCGTGTTATGTTTAATCGAGCTTCTTGGCCCCTCACGGGGTATACCCCGCAGAGTCCACATTTGTTAATGTAAAATTCTTTTACATAAACCCATAACACCTCGAATATCGAGAATTTAATACTCAAATACTGTTTGAATCCACCGCATTTGCGTGACATCAGCGAAATGTAAATGTCTACACACTTTTCGTCGGATAAGGGAGTGGGGGGTAAGAGAGGGCTCATATTTCAGAGGAATGGTCCCCGAATAATTCGACGGGATGATAATTCCGTTGGTTGGGCATTAGCACGTTACCATTCCCTGTCACTCTATCGAACGGCTTGCGGTTTGATAGATAGACCCCGCGAAAGATCGAAGGGACAAGAGCGCCGGAGTAAGGGCGAAGGGAGAGGGAGAGGGAGTGTTCTCACGGCTGAGATAAGGGCTTTACATTCTATGTTATGCCAGCGGCGGATGAGCGATGGTACGACTTTTCTTTCCGCCGGAATACTCCACTCGCTGGGATATTGGTACAACGATGGTATTTTTCTACGAGCAGGGAACGATCACGTTTGAAACGTATATTCGACAAATCGCGGCCCTGGGGTGGGAACGTTCCTCACCGAGCATGGAAACCCGCCTGAAGGGCTTTCTATGGTGAACCTTTTCGCTCTGATGCTCGGCCGTTAATCGATTCCGTTTTACATGACGGCGGTGTTCTTCTTAAACAAATTCAACGAATCATTTGCTTTTATAGAATCTCGCGGAGGATCGACCCCCCGGCCCGACGAATAAATTTCAGAAAATTGATCTAGGAAGAACGGTATTTTTTCTGTACGTCTTTCTTTGGACTGCAAGAAATATTTCAAAGATTCCGTCAGGTGATCAAAATGTTCTGTTCAATGCACGCAATAGTGGAGATAAAAATTAAAATAGAAATATCAATATTCAATACGTTTTTCGTGATAGAAACATTCTGTTAGGGTTTTCTGTTGTTTAATTAAACGCATAGTGGACGCCAAAATTGAATCAGGAATATAAAAAACATGGGTCCGGCTAGGGACATTTATCGTAAAGAAAATACTACAGTGATTTTCTCGATATACGTCAACACACGGTTCTTGCTTCTCGATCTTCGAGGCCCCACACGGGGTACACACCGCCGTATTGGGGATAATTCCGCGACGTTTATCATCCAAGCATTGGCGACATATATAGAGAAATCGCTGTATCAATGTTTTTGGACTAACTTTCACACGAGCGATTTGCATTCTTATGTTGCAATATTCTTTCGTTGTATTACGTGAACGTATTAAAACGTTCTTCGCAGTGTTCGACAACAAAGCGATCGTCTTCCTCGGCAACTTTGGATAATTCCTCAAGATTCTGCAATCTCATACTCCGAAAAGAAATGATTTCGTCAGCCCGCAACTTCGGATAATTCTTCAAGATCCTGTGATTTGATCTACGGGAGGGAAATGATTTCATCAGCCAGCAACTTGGGATAATTCCCAGCGATCTTGCGAGAGAGAGAGAGAAAGAGAGGGAGAAATCATTTCATCTTCCAGCATTGCTTGTACACCTATTTGCTGCGGTACCCGAGGGGAGTCGAACGCTGTTTCATAATTCCAAGTCGAGGGATCTTTTCCCGAACGCTTGGAAAAATTGTTCTCCGGCTCGATTGCGTTCGACAAAGGATCCGCACCTCCGGCTGACTGATTATTCAGGTCCCATCAGCAGGAATTTACCCCGAGCCAGTCGCCTCGTGTTCCCCTGGTCTCCGAGGCCATCCGCAAATCACTGTCTAGGAATGTTTTCACGGTGCGAGCACTTAAGAGAGCCGGGCGTCGTCGTCGTCGTCCCGGTTCCCGAGCGGAAGCGAGCTCACGTCCGCCCTGTTTACACGCTCCCATCGGCGTACCGGCTGAAAACAGTCCCGGCTGACGTTTCTTTCCAGTTTCTCGGTTCCGATAACATATCTGAGATCTCGGCGGGCGCAGTTTGTTTGCGAGAGCCTCTGCTCCGCTCTATTCCGCTCCGCTCCGCTTCATTCCGCTTTGCTCGCTCGCGAGAAACACCGTCGCGCCTCACAGCGTGCCTCTTTCACGCGACACACGCTGCCTGAACAAACTACAGTGTCTTCTCGATCTATGTCAACAACGCGGGTCTTGCCAGCGACTTGGATCGTACAGGAGGTACCATTATTCTTCGTATCTATTATTCGAGGCCTCCCGATCTTCGTGGTACCTCGCGAGGTATACCCCCCGGTAGTAGGGGAGGGGTCCAAAGTTCTGCGACTTCTAACTGCCAAATGTTTGCGACATATATCGAGAAATGACTGTATCACGCCGGTTGGATCGCGCTGATTAATCGTGATCACGAGGGTCGAACTGACACGTACCTTAAGGCGAAATTCTAAATGTGAAAAGTGTAAAAATTTCTTTTTGGATTTCTTTTTGATATTTGTCTGTGAGCAGTATACATGCTCCTAAAATTTTGTAATCGCGTTCGAGAGAGAGACGAAGTTATAGCTCGTTCAGCGTGGCTTATTCCGAGCTATTGTCAGGACCGGAAGTGATACTGCAAGGTTGGTTTCGCTTCGCATGTAAAGTGACTGGTTCGAAGTTTTCGAAGAATTTTCGCAGTCGATATTTCGAAGACGTCGGAGACGTAGAATGTTTTCTTACGTCAGTGCTTCTATTTTTCCACCAAATGGTCGTCGTCCGGGTGTTGTGACTGTGTGCTTGGATCGTTCGGGGAGCTCGCGAAGTAAAAATACGAGATCTTAGAAGGGGATCCGAGCTCAGAGAAACTCATCAATTCGATTGAACCGTGCAGTATGACGTTAACCACCTTACGACAGTGTTCCTGGTCAGATGTTCCAGCTTTGGGATTTTTTTACGGTGGAACTATGAAACTTTTCATCATCGAACTTCTGGGAGTATTTATATCCATGCTTCGACAATGTTCACGAATTTTTGGACACGGGGAAAGTCGAAATTGAGCTTGTTATACTCAACGAAGTGAACCCCTTATGGTCGTATATGGATCTAGATGTTTTCGGCTTACTTTCGGATTTTTTTACGACGGTACCATGAAACCTTTTATTATTCAATTTTTGGAGGCGTTCTTAGTCGCGCGTCAGCAATGTTCACAAATTTTTAGACGCAGGGAAAGTCGAAATTGAGCTTGTTATACACAACGAAGTGAACCCCTTATGGTCGCATATGGATCTAGATGTTTTAGGCTTACTTTCGGATTTTTTACGACGGTACCGTGAAACCTTTTATTATTCAATTTTTGGAGGCGTTGTTAGTCGCGCATCAGCAATGTTCACAAATTTTTAGACACGGGAAAAGACGAAATTAAACTTGTTACCAGTGACGATATGAGACCTTTATGTCGGCATTCGGGTCCGGATATGTCAGCCCCAATTTGGGATTTTTTTACGACGATTCTATAAAATCTTTTATTGCAATTTTTGCTGTATTTTTTGTTACAAGTGGAATATTTCAGTTACGTAATCTGATGGCATAATTTTTGTTGTCAACCATCGTCTGCATTGAAGGAATGAAAACAGCCCTTAGAGTGGAGGGTGAAAAACACGGTAATTATTTACATTAGGGGCTTCCTCACCGATTTTGATGACCTTGAAATATGTTGTCAAGGTCATCATTCTGAACAACTTTTTCCTATACATGTTACCGCCGCTCAGCTTTAGTTTCCGAGATATTCGCAAAAAAGTTTCAACATCTCAAAAAGTGATCACAGTAGGTGTGGGTTAGATTTAAAGAAGCCCCTATCCTCGTTGATATTAACGAGGCTTAAGATGGCTGACTATTGGCCTTGACACTAGAACTACCCGAGTTTGTATTTTCAGAATTTTTATTTTACAATTCTTGAAATTACCGAAATATTTTCTTGAGAAATTTTTAATTTCGTGTTTAGTGTTATATTAATTTAGCGCTCGTCAATACTTCTAGCGTGAAACGGTTGTATACTAGAACATCCTAGAATTATCCTACTTAGAGTGAAGTGTTCTGAACCTAACTTTTCAAAACACTGCCAGGCAAACGAGCCAAGACGATCTCCATATCGGAGAGACCAAAAAATTCAAAAATCCTCGAATCAGCCATCATGCTCGTTTTCCATCCGACACGCCCCCTGTCTCTTTTCATTCCAGCCTATCTCCTCCGAATTTCACGAGGGTATGGTGGAACTGGGGTGGAGGGTAGGGGTAGGAAACAAGCGTCCCAATAAAAAGCCGAGAAAACGTGTCTCGCGGCCGGTCACGTACACACTGGATGACGCTATCTCGGCGTATTTACGGAAAATCGACGTCGGGGTAGTGTCTGTGGAATATCGAAACGCGGCGGCTGCGGGGGATGAGGGGATGGAAAGAGAGGAGATGGAGACGAAAGAGAGAGAGAGAGAGAGAGAGAGTAAGAGAGTATATCCAGCATCGCGTCACTTAGGCGGGCTAGACGCAGTCTCGGCAATTGATAGGTAGTCACGCTAGGCTGACCTCAAGGGACATCGGTTCGTATAGCCTGCCGGCAGGCCCCTCTTCAGCGTTGTCGGTCCCCACCCTGCTCTATCCGAGGCTTCACCTTGGTAAAATCTACTCCCGAGCCTTCCCGTAGCTTCCGCCTCGTATCTTTCGCCTCTAACCACCCTTTCCTCATCCCCCTGGCGGCCTGCAGCACTTCGCGTCAGCCTTCCCCTCTCTCTCTCTCTCTCACTCCTCTCTCTCTCTCTCTCTCTCTCTCTCTCTCTCTCTCTGTTGGAGTTTTGCTGCTCCTCGTTCTTCGTCTTCTTCCTCCGCGTCTTCGCCGGCTGCAGCCCCCTCTTCCGACTCGTTCCTCCGGCTCTTTATCCTTTGTGCAAGCTCGGCCCCCGGTTCCTAGACGTGTCGGGGAACTACCGGTCGGATATCTCGCTGCACTTTTACCATCGCGGTTAAACCACTCCGTATCCTTTCTTCATCGGGGCCTCGCCCCTCCCCGGACGCCCCCTCCCCTCTCCAGCCCCCTTGTTTCGAAACCCCGGCCTCGGAATTTCGCGATCCTTACGCATGTCGCAACGATCCGTTGCTGGCTAACCTCCCTACGTCCACCTTGAGGGGGTTACCTCGAGGGGGTTCCACTAAGGGGTCGCGGATGTGTGCGCGTGTCGGCGAACGGGAAGAACGGCTGAACGATTCGAACGAGTTTTTCGGTGTCTTTTGATCCCATTCTTTCGTCGATCCGTCAGAGCGACCAACCCCTCCTCCGCCTCCAGGTGAGGCGGTTCGATTCGCGGCTCTCCTTTGGGCGTTTTGTTTGAGATGGAATGCGGGGAGGAAGGGCTCGACGCTCGGCGGGACACGCTCGGGCTTCCAGCGTGCGGGGGGTGCGTTTTCAGAAGTGATACTGGTTCGGGATCGCTGGGGAGAGGTAATTAGGTGGATGATTTTTTATTGGGACGGTCTGTTGAAGGCTCTAGGTCTGGCAGGTGGAGAGTTGCAGTTTTGATGGTCTCTTTACGATTTTGTTCGTTGTTCGTTTAGTAGAGACATGACCGACAATGGGAAATATTTCAGACGATCTTTTGGTTTGTTTTGTAGGCTGGCATTTTTATTCAATTTCGAGATTATTTTTCTGACCGACAGTAAAAGTTACCGTTTCTTTGTCTATCATAATTTTGGTGCTGAAAAATTCCTTTACTCGAAACAGTTGCTCAGAATTAAGAATACAGTGTTTCCAATGTCTTCCGTAGTTTCTATAAAAACATTTCAAATTCCAGAAGTGTTATCTTGATTTCGAAAAAGATAACTTGTTCCATGAAGTATTCCGAATATTCTTTATTAAAGAATAAACAGTAGCGTTCTAATTTCCGAAAAGAAAATCGACACGAAAACGCAGTTTCCACAATTCCCCTGCTCCACCGTGTCCACGAGACTACGAAACTCAAAAACAAAAAGCTCTTCGCTCCGAAAACCCGAAACCCAGTCAAGCGCAAACTCGCTCGGTGAAGTGTCAAGTCTTATTTTTATGCAGGAGACGTTTCGCAGACAACTTCCGAAGATCCCCGAATTTTAAGAAGCTGTCCGCGGCGTTACAGTCGGTGTGAAATTAACATATTGAGTTTCATGAGTTGGTCGTCGAGTCGAGCGGAGGGGAGGTTGGAATTCATCCTGTAAGTTCCCGGGGCTGCGCCATTTCCGCTTTCATTAATCCAAATATTCAGATTCGTCTCTCTCTCCGTCTCTCTCTTTCTCTCTCCGGCAGCTAACGTTCTGTCAAATATTTGAGCGAGGCTCGGGGAGATTTGGAATTTTAATAATTCACAAAACGTCTTAGACTGCTCTCCGGGAACCTGCTACACGTAGAGAGAAGAGAGAGAGAGAGAGAGAAGGGTATTACGTCTCCGGGGCCGAGGATTAGAAGGCAGCGTGGCCCAGTTCCGAGGAGGAACGAAATTTATTTCATTAGAAGCGTCTCTGTGTGCCAGACGTAAACGGATCCTTGAGCTGTTTTCGAGTTAACCTGGCGAGCAGTTCCGAAGGGATGAAATTTTTCGGTCCGCTTCAATGGACCGCGATTAATTTAAACGGAACGTGGATCCTTCGGGATCCAGCGGAGCTCGATCATTCTTTCGGAGCGGAAGAGGTCTTTGCGCCGCCGTTTCGAAACGTCCGCGAACGTTTCCCGGGGTCTGGTCCACGTATTTTTCGGAACTCCTGATGATTCTCGAACTGGGTCAGTACACGGACGAGCGAGAGACAAGCAGAGAGAATTTTTCGTTCCACTTCGAAAACCGGAATTTTTTCACCCACCCCCGGGGTCCTTTGTGCTCTCGAAAAGGCGAACCTTTTTTCGCGGACGCGCCACGCCAGCCGAACACTCGTGCAAATCTAATTGTAACCATTTTTCGGACAAGTAGTTTCTGTTTGTGAGATCCGAAACCCCCGCCGTCAGTTTTTCACGCCTCAACAAACTTTTCTTTGTCGATTAGAGGCGGCCGGCCGATCCTCGCGCAGAGCCAAATCGCTCGAACTTATGATGTTCTGCTTAAGTACCTTCGAGTGACGTTGGCCACGAACATTTTAATCTTTCGAGAGAGAGACGGAGAGAGAGAGAGAGAGAGTTCGTATATATTTTACTTTGACGCTGCGAAACCGTGTGATATCCGATTCGGGCGAATTTTTCAACCGGCGCGCCCGCGGAAACAGCTTTTTGTTGTGCTATGTTTTATTATGAAAAATTCTGCAACGATGCAGACTCACCGTTTGCTTCGGAGCATCGAGACTAATACAGCCGCGCCAGCTTTAAATTTACACTCTACGAAAATGTTTGAAATATTCCGAAGGATGATTTTTCGTTTGGCTCGCTGTTTTTGAAGCACCGGTCCGATTTTTTCTGCCAGGATGAACCGAGATTTTTAAAGTCTGCCAGATTTTGTAACACTCGGGCTGTGCGATCACATTTGCGACGGGAAAAATTGTTGGGATGTTCTAAAAGTCGAAATTCAAATGTGTAATACGTGGGAATAATGTCTTTATTATTAAGATGGTGCTAAAGTGAAGAATTATGTCGAAATTTACAATCAAAAGTGGAATTTTTAATTTGATATAATTAATATCTACTGTATACTGTTTTCAATATTCATTATAATTTAGTATAATAATGGCACGGAATAATAACGGAATTGCAACGACTGATAGCACAAATTTTCAATTTTTCTTTTTAAATATTAATACTTAATCTGCCAAGATAATTTTAATTCTGATTGTAGAAGTATGTTACCAAAATATATACATCTATTAAGTTTGAAATAAATAAATTGCGTAAGTTTTCCTCTAAAAACCTACATATTTTTTAGGCATTCTACAAAACAGTGTTTCGATATAGCTGAAAAAATGTTTATTATCGGAAAAATTGAAAATTCGGCCATGACGACGGTGTCAGGAAGCATATTCCTCACTCGCGAGCCTAATATTCATGGCGACCCTTTCTGAACTCTCTCTAGGCACAATAAGACAACTTGGTCTCCGTCGCTGGAAAATGGCGTGGCCGCTTAAACTGCCGGTATTCCCGTTCGAAATCGCCTTAAACCGTGCAGGCGTGCTTACAAAAGGACCGTTCCAATGGCAAGAAAAGTTTCAAGGGCCGCGGCTCGGCGGCGACCGTGTTTATAATTACAAGAATACAAAGAATACAGGGCTGGAAATTGGTGGCGCCGCGAGGGGAAATTCGCCCGCACTCTCACAAAGAGTAAACCCCCTCCCTTCACCCCCTTGGCCCCCTGTTCCTCGACACAAAGAACCGTTTAGTCGAGAGGGCCAGGGCTCGCCCGCATGCCGGGGCCGAAAAAATTTTAATAAATCTCGTCGACCGTTAAATTACTCGTCGCCTGGTTCGTCCGTCGCGCACGGCCTCTCGGGATCGATTCTCGTTTGTTTACGCGACGGTGTGTCCGGGGATCCGCGATTACAGCAGTGGTGCACGCTTAAATTTACATAAAATCGGCTAGGCCAAATTGACACGAGCTTCCACCGCTCTTCTCCCAACAGTCAGTATCGAGCTATACAAAATGAAAGAGTAAATGTATGAATTACCACGACTGAAAAAAGTAAATTTGATTTTCAATAATTGTCGTCTTACATCCATAATTTTAGCACCAATGGATGGACGAGACTCTTCCGATTAAAACGAGTCCAAACACGAGGTGAATCGGACTATTTTTACCAATTTTTGAACCGACGCTCGTGCGCGGTAGTGGGGGTAGCGACTCTAGCGTCGTACATTCGAAACCTGATTTAAATCGGTAAAAATAGTGCGATTTACATCGTGTTTGGGCTCGTTCCAACCGGAAGGATTCCGAGTATTCTTTGGTGCTACAATTGTGACGGTAAGACGACATGAAAATGACATTTCTTTTATTGCAAGTATATTTTTGCCAGCCTGTTCCTTCGAAATTCCGAGTCTCATACCGAGTGATGTAAATTTAACCGTGCTCCATTGTGTATTTTCTTTTTAATCTCGTAATTAGAGCGGCAGGCTCTAGACCGCGCGATGCGACAATTAATACAGAATCGCAGTAGGCGGTTCGTAAGAGGAAGAGAGCAGTCGGACCACCTGCCGACCGTAAAACCGATTTGGCGACGCTTCTGCGCCTGAGAGACATTCAACCGGCCGTCTGCAACGGACTTTGTAATTTAGAGTCAATCTCCTTTATTATCCGTAATGCTCCCGCCGCTCCTGCCCCTGAGATTCTTGCGTAAAATCTATCTCCTGGCGAGGCGAGGTCCGCGAGGAAAATTCCCTTGACCCGGGGACGCGACGAGACAAGACGACGACGTCGCGTCGTCGACGACGGGTTGCTTCGTCGAACCCCAGGGAGAGATGCTCGATAAGAGAAGCTTCGGGTTACTTAATACCGTCTTGTCTCCCAGGAGCTGCCCTTTCTCGCTGATCGAACTCTCTCCTCGCCTCTTCCTACGGTTCGGATCGGGTGTTGGCCTCTTTCTCCTCTTTTCAGCTACCTACACCCCTTTCTCTCTTTTTCTTTTTCGTTCTTCTCGTTTCTACAGCGAAGTCTGCCCTCCTCGGTTCTACCATCGTCGCGAAATTGCATCTCGATAATCAGCGAGCCGGCCGTTCGATGAACGACTGCGTCTGATTTGACATCTGATCTCTGATTACCGCGAGACCTCTTTGTCGCCGGAGCAACCTGGACACAAGGCCTTTGTAGGATTGATCTGGAATTTGCTGCAGCAGACGATCGTCGAGGATGGGTTCAGGGAGGCAGGATTGTTCTCTTTCCGAGGGTGGTTTTGAATCAGGCTCTCGAGGACAGCTCAGGATTTATCGGTGATTTTTTCGTGATTAGTGTCCCGGATTGATGAACGCGCCGCTTCGCTGGGGGGTAGAAGGGTTCAGATCTGGGATTGATAGGGGGCTAACTTGTTGATGGAGTTCGTGGAAGAATTTGTGTGTTTACCTTACCTTGGAATTTGTGTACGGTCAAACCTGTGTTTGTGCGGTCCTTCTCCATGCTATTTTTTTTTTTTTTAATGCGGTATATGCCGACGGTGTTGGCATTGTAACAGCCTTGTAATGTTCTCATTACAAGATGCGCGTGTTGATCTCCATGTTTAAAAGGAGAAATTAAATTTTTTTGTAAATGTTTCCATGTGAGACTTTTTGTCTATTCAGAAAAATCAGAAAAATGTCACAGAAACGCCAGTAACAATTTCACAAAAGAAAAGAAAATAATTAACGACAAGAAAGTTCTGTCACCGAATTGTCCTGTGACACATATCGAGACTGTGGTTGAAAATTGTGGATCTCTTAAAGGTCGTCCGTAACAATTTTTATTAAAACCTTCGTGCAACAGTTTCGAGCATTTCTGCGTTCGATTATCAAAGAAGCCGCAAATCGGAGCATCTATAAAATCGCGGATGGCGTTACGGGTCCGCGAACCGGGCGACATGTTCTGCAGCCTTGAAAAGAGGGTTGGTCTCCCCGGTGATTCCCAAAAGATATCCGGTGCTCGGGGTCCCGGCGTCGATGCATAATGAACGAGGTACAGCCGTTATCAAAAACAGAGGGGCCGGAAACGCGCGGGAATGTAGCATCGGCTCTCTCTCTCTCTCTCTCTCTTTCTCGTGAATGTTGCATCGGCATTAATACGCGGCGGGTCGGCTATGATTCGTGCCCGAGCGTCGCCACCAAGTGCAAACGCCTGAATAAATAAACGGGATCGGCTGCGTGGGGCTGGGGTCCCCTGAATTTCGCGAATCCCTGGCTCGCGAATATCCAGCCGTGACGGACAAACGCGCGGGTAGAGCCAGGCCCGCGTATCGGCAAGTTTATAAATACCTGAAGACGGTAAAACGGATACGGGACCGCCGGGCGAAACAAAAAGCCGAGAAACGAAGTGGAACGACGAAGAGAGAGAATGAGAGAGGGAGAGAAGAGTGGGGGTGGGTTGAGACACGCGTACAAAGATTCCGCGATGGATGGCAACAGATCCAGAAGGTTATAAGTAATTCATCGCCTCGTAGCTGAGCCGAGCGGCCCGTGTAAATAGCGACGACGCGAAAACTCGCTGGAACTCCACCGACATCCCGCGACTGTATCTTTGGCTCGGTGTCTTACCCCTTTCTACCGGATTGTCCCTCTCTCTAGACTACCTTCTCGCTTGCTTTCTGTCTTTATTCCTCGCTTTCTCTTATTCTCCCTCTCTCTATCTTTTCTGGCTTGTTTCTCTTCTTGCTTTCTGTTTGTCTGCTTTGGCTTGACGGAGGAGAGTCCTCTAACAAGAGGTTGCAGACTTTCCGTTTTAATCCTTGAGCGGACCGAGACCCGCGAGTTTTTTTACCCCTGACCGGCCTTGACGACCCAGTGGACCGACTTCATGATTCCCCTGTTAGTCGCGGATGGATTTATTCACATTTTTACGCATCGATTCTTCTTTCTTTTATATGTCACTGAACTCGCTTGTTTGGGACCTGAAAATTATTATACCATTGTTGAGAATATTGTTCGCTCAAAGGTATCCGGCGAAATATGTATTAACATTGCGTAAAAGTTATTTTAGTGCATAAAATAGTGACTAAAATCGATCTTCTTATTGGTTTCTTTTGAAATCTATCTAACATATTGTAAGAGGTTGTTGCTGGCGGTGTGCCTATGTGTTTGCCGATCAAGGCACATTGCCGCGACGACTATTCGAGCCGTTGCGCTCTTTTCGGCGTGTTACCGATGCAGCCGCGTTCTTTGCGGCATGGTATCCTGGCAATGAGCAACGTTGTCGCGATGACCGGCACCGTTTTAGATGTTTTCGATATAAAAGCGGGTCTCGAGGACCACAGAGTCAGTTGTCGCACGACTGCGAGCAAATCGACATCGCTCAGATTTTTCGCGTATCTTAGCTTACAATATGTTTACCGATATTACACTAAATACGATATTCGTCGACGTATCCATCGCGGCGTGTCCGGATACTTTTGAGTGGTAGTGTAAACAAATTGAAAAAATTATGTACAAGTGGGTCTCACGCATTACGACACGTCCTTCATAAATTCACGATATTCCATTAAGTCAGGGGTCGATGAGTAAGGGTTGCTCGATGTTCGTCTGTTTCGACGGTATCTAACGCGTGACTAACACAATGAAGCCTGCTTCGAACACAGCCGCTTGAGTCACTAATTACACTAGGATCTTCAAAACCATCAAAATGCGACAAGCAACATGTCAAAACTCACTTAAAACAATTTCGCTCGCTCAAAACCGTCATTTTCGGAGTCGACTGTCGCAGGCTCAAATCATTCCGCGCACACCTTGTCGTCGTACACGTGTCCCAACGTAAATAAATGCTCGGCAGTCTAGGGCCGTTAGCCGTTAATGACGCAGGGGTAGAGAGAGAGAGAGAGAGAGAGAGAGAGAGAGAGAGAGAGAGAGAGAGAAAACGGACCACAGCAATGAGGAGAAAACGCTTACGCGCGCAACGTGCGCGACAAGAAAGCCGTGGAGTCGAGAGAGCGGTTCGGTTAGGGCGGAGAGGGGTCGCAAGAGATGAAAAAGAAACGGGATAAAATGTGACCGACCGGGTGCTCTCTTCCCATTCAAAAGATAGAGAGAGAGATAGAACAGAGAGACTAGAGGGGGTGAGGATTCGGAGGGTGGCACATCGACACACGCAGACGCAGTTATCTGTTCCAATTAACCTCTTACATTTCGTTCCCTTCCACCGAGGAGCCCTCTTCCCCTGTTCCTTCGGTCGGCCTCACCTTACCCAACCCTCTCCTGCACCCCTGTCCCTCGATCTTCACCCGGTCTGTCACCCTCTCTGCCAACCACCCTCCCCCGCACCCTCTGTCCTCGGTCTGGAACGGTGAAATTGAATCGACGCTCCGCGTCCCGTGTCCCTACGAAGACGCGGCCAAGTATCGTTTCTGCGGGATTTAAAAAAAAGAGAGACGCAGAAAAAGAAATAAATAGTCTAGAGAGAGAGAGAGAGAGAGAGAAAATACTCCGATATTTTCCAGCGCGAAGACAATGCAGCGGGGCTCTCGCGATCGACGCTGTGTGGGTGGGATCGATGAACGGGGAACCGTGAAACTGACGCAAATTAATTGGTTATGGAAATACGGTATAAGCTACCGGGACGCGGAATATTAATAAGGATGCTGCCTCGTTCCCGTGTGCTCTTCGTTTCTTTTTTTTTCTCTCTTTTTTTTCTTTCACTATTTTGCTTTTCGAATCGATCCGAACGGTCTCGCACGCCGATCGGTTTCCCTTGCGTCCTCGCGCGTGTGTCTTCGATTCCCTTCGAACGTGTCTGCATGATCGTGTGCTGACATAATGCTGGAACATGTTAGATCACGAATATTCCTGTTTATTTAATACGCCGGATTAATAACCGCGATAGAAAAGCGAAACCTTGCCGAGCGCCGAATTGATTGGGATTCATTTGGCTGAATCCAACGATCTGATGGATTTCTATATTTTTAGGAACCGTGATTTGACCAGGAAATATTTTACATTTATGCTCGAACGCAATTTGCAACCGGCAGCGCCTAGTTGAACAGATATTGCGAAGGGTAATTGAATTTCGGGAGCCGGCGACCCTGTCGATGCGCGAGGACGAAGCGACCGAGCACCGAATGATCATGGGCACGTGAAAATTTGTGTAACAGGCTTGGTTTTGCAGCTACGGGTTTTCCCGTGTTATTCGGAACTCCGTTGGCGGGCGCGACGTTTATACAGATTCGACGGTTTGTTTATGAATTCGGCGCCGAGTGTTGTTAATCCGCGGATGATGCGATGTGCGTGCTCGTAACGTGTGTTTTAAAATGTTGGAAGCGTGGGATTTCTTTTTGTTCTAATTTGATGCGTCGAATTATCAGGTCAAGTTGTAATTAATTTGTTTCTGTATGCAGGATTTATGTGAAAAATGAATTTACATTTTTATGAATCATTTAAATTCGAGAGGATGTATGTGTTTATCTTTTGAACACGAAGCGTAAATATGTGCTGTGCTTGTAAATGTAAAACTCGCACTGGTACTTCTTTAATTTTATAATTATATTTGATTTTAATTCTACTTGTACTTCTTAACATTCTCGTAACCCGATTTTTTATGACTAAAATTACGAAACTGCATAAAGAATTACAATCTAAATATCGTAAAATTCTATCAGCTATCTGGAACGCATAAATTTTCATAATGAATTTCCATAATTAAAAGATTGTAGCTGCTTAAGCACACCCCGCTACACTATGCTAACAAATATAGAACCCCTGACGCGATAAATAAAATCATTCCTACTTTTCTTTCTTATCAACTATTGTCTCGAGCAATAAATTCGCATAAAGATTTGCAATCTAACGATTAAAAATTTTGTTTCATCTACCCCTAAGTAGGTACATGAGGGTACATAAATTCTCGTACTCCACTTCCGTAATTAATTTTAACTAGACCACTTACTAATTATTATAATATGCTAATAGAATGAATCCCATAATGGAGGAAATGAAATCGTGCTTACTTTCCTTTTTCATCAATTATTAAGATTATGAATTTGCATAGAGATTCGCAATCTGGTGATTAAAAAAATGTTGTCAGCTACGTAGAACACATAAATTTTCATATTCCACTTCTCTAATTAATTCTAACTAGTCGTCTGAGCAATTAATTTCTATGCTATGATGATATAATAAATTTCTGAATGCAGGACAGAAAGTTCAGACTGGTTTTCTCTTTTGCCAATTTTAAAAATAATGCATTCACGGTACAGATTGGCAATCTTGATTATGAGATTTTTGTTATGTATTTTGGCCACATACATTTTCTTAGCCCACTTTCATAATTAATTTCAACTACTCCACTTACAATTAAAGAACGTGGTCCACAAGGACCAAGACAATACAAAAAGGAAATACTAAATTTTCGGTATGTTATGTAATTGGATTCGTAATAAAGAAATGTTCTCTTTTCTACAGACTTCAGTTTCCAAAATATTCTAGAATATATACTTTTCAATTTTGAGGGCTGCTTTCACCTCCTTAATATAAACAATTGTCAATAACAAAAAAGAGACTTGTGAAGTATTTTTCCAGAAATTATTTCTCACACAAATTGCATAAACATTGACACGTCTGTGACGCGTCCGCTCGTTACTAATTAATTACTAATAAAAAGGATTGAGAGTACAATAAATGATACCATAAATCCTGTAAATAATACTTACGGCTCCGTTTTTCCAATTATCATCTAAAATAAATCCAAGCGCAAGCGTTCGCAGTCCAGTGATTAAAAAATCTTGTCAGCTATCTGGAACGCGTAAATTGCATTTGAATCGCGATGCAGCTCGACCGCACGATTTCATCGAGCCTGAACGGAGCCGTGATTTAAATTTCCACCGATCGACATAACTTTGTTGTTTATCGCGACACGAAAGCCTCGTAATTCCCGTCAGACATCACGTTTTTTTTCACCCGCGTACGAGCTCTACACCGTGTCTCGTTTTTCGCGAGTGCAGGTTTTTCGCGAAAAACGTTGCCTGGCGTGTCCTTATGCAGTCGGCAACGGTTCCTCCCGGAGGGGGGGGGGGGGTGGAAAGGGGGAAGGGTTTAACATATTCAGCGGCGTGAGTTGCAAATATGCGTCGCATTAAGTAAGCCGATACAGTTTTACCATTGCATGCATGTGACGCACGTACCAGAACCCCGGTGTAATACGGCGGCCTATTCCGTGTGCAATTCTTATGCAAGATTGTCGTGCACGTCTCCGGGGAAAAAATTAGCGGGGCAGTCGCCCTGGGACGAAATTAGGGGAGCACCGGCGAAGGCCGGGGGATGAAATTAGATTCGCTGGAGACGGAATTAGGAATGCATACGGGAACCGAAATTAGACCTCCAGTTCGATTACGAATTTTACTGGCTCCTCCAGTGGTTGCATTGCTTTACAGTTTCTTAAAATTTAATGACACATCATTTTTGACATTTTTGCACTGGAATCCGTTGGTTGTGACTGGGATTTTGCGAATTTTGGACAAAATCAGCGACGAAATACATAGTGACAATTTTGTATTAACACTTTAATGGCCGCACGTCTACGCAGTTAAACTTCGCCAGGTTAACGGCCAAGTGGTCTTCGTGGGTGGATCGGAAGCTGAAAACTCTTCGCGTTTCCTTGTCCGTCGACGGCCTACGTCGACGTCACAATTTCGCTCTCTCCGTCGTCGTCCCGTCTCTCTGTTTTCTATTCCACGGGCCGATATTGATCCGTCGACGTGACGCTCGGTTATTACTTTGTGCCCGCGCGCCGCCGCCTGCGCCGCCTTGCACGTGGCAGGCAAAATATTATGCAGAACTTATTTGCATGCGTCATGACTTTTGTTAGAGAGCTAAGGAACGATGCGTCGCGACGCGAGGCGCCGTGACTTGCCGGCCGGCCGAGCCCCCGCGATCCACGACGCGTTTCCTGGATAATTAATTTTTTCCCCCGTTGCCTTCACAGATGAACCGCGCTGATTCGGTTATTTCTGGCGCTTGGAATTTCGGGACGAAATTTGCGGTCGCGCGTTGGGGCCGTTTTTGCAAGTCATTGGCTCAGAAATTAGCCTTGGTTGGTCAGTGCCGTCGCGATAATTGTCCGAAACACGGGTCCGGCCAGTGACAATTATCGCGAAGAAAATACTAGAGTGAATTCTCAAGCGACAAGCGACTTTTATCGTCCAGGCGCTGACGACATTCACAGAGCAATCACTGTACTCTAAATTTAAAAATCTATAATTTCTTTCTAACACTGGACATTTCCATTCGTGGATGAATTTACCATTTGAGTTTTAGGAAGTTATGAAATTATGAAATAGCAAAGTAGGGAAGGAATTTATGAAATTTTCAATTCAGTGCGTGAGATACGAGCGTGTAGCTTTTGGTAACGAAAAAGTTTTGTTTTATTTTGTTTAGGTTTGTCTCGGTTGCGAAGGGTTCGGGTTGATTTGAGCAGGTTTGAGGTTGGTTCGGGTTGGTTTGACCCGACTCGGAAAATATCCAGGGAATTCGAAATTTCCGTCTCAATACCGACGTCCCTGCGACTCGCTCGCAACTTTAGTTTGATCGAATTCTTCGCTGAAAAGCGGAGAACTTTTCGAGCGCTCCGGCAAGAACGACGACGCGAGAAATGCGGCGACGGACGCTTTATTGAGACTCTCGTTTGGGGATTTCATTGTTGCACACGTGTCTGGTTTTCGGCTTCGCGGGATTTCGTTGTAAAAGATTTATTTGCGGTGGAAGGTCTGTGAGACGGTAATCGGTTTCAATTGACTGCGATTATTTATTGATTTGGGATTTTGTAAATGATTTTTAACCCCTACACAGCGGAGGATTAATCTTCTTCAGGATTACATGATTGACAGTGCTGGGGAGCATTTGCAGATTTATTTGGCAATATTTTTGAAATACTCTTTTTAAGATACTTTAGGTAGTTGATTTTCTATTTAATTTTATTAGTTAATTTTCGAGTTGATTTTTCTAGTTAATTTTCCATTTGAACTCACCCGAACAGTGTCCGTATATCATTTAATAAAAATGAAAAGGATCCGGAATAAAGATGATTCATTTATGAGATCTGAAACAAATCCTGGAAAATTTTATACTGTATTCCCAGGTCAGCAATTGATATTCACATACGCGTTCACGATTCGAACCTTACTTCCTTGTATATGAGGGACACATAGATTTCGAGGAAATGACATTTGCATTTTAGGGAATGTCTGGAAAGATAATATTTATGCCAAATAAGGGTGCGTGTAATATTTATTCTCGAGAAATGTCTATATCTTCGGAAAATGATCTTTATATGCGAAGGGTGCAATATTTTTATGGATCAAAAAGGGGTGGAAATGTATTGACGAAGGGTGTGCCGAAGAAGCCTTCCATAAAAATTGTGAAATTGCTATACAATCAGTTCGTGACCCCTAATTAAGTATTTAAGGAAGGTAAAGAACATATCTCAAGCCTTAATGCAGATTCAAAAATTATTAACCCTCGGCAATTCGATTTTTTTGGAAAATAAAATCTATAAATTAAATACTATAAATTATGAAGGAAAAATTTTATTACAAAATGAACTTTTTGTAAAAGAAACATAATCTTAATTTTAATTTAAATAAAGTGGTCCGTTGAAGTTGAAATTCGCACAAACATACACACTCGAATTATAATCTGGAGTCTACATTTGTTCTCCTTGTATAAATATTGTTACAGTGTTTATCATATTATCTTCTCCCTTATGTTGAGTTCAAAATTATTAAACCTCTTGTTTTACTTAATATTACAAAACAAGGATTTGGTGCTTCGTAGAGTCAAATCAAATACTGTACATGGTTGAATAAACAGTAGTATTGCTTTTATTGGATCATGTAAATAGATTAGGAACACCTGACCCGGAAATTCAACGTTCACAAGAGTTCGACGTAGCGTCGGAGGCATTGGCTGATTTCACGCTATGACAGTTTAAAAGCTCCATGATCAACGACACGTTCAAACAGATCGCTATCCTAACATCAAATGTCCCCACACACAGATCCATTAGATAATCCCACCGACGAGTCCATTAAACGCGCGTTTCCTTTTGATTCTATCATTTCCTTTAACCTTCGCCATCTCACGGACTTTTAGGGATCAAACGGTTCCACCACAGTTTATACACGGTAATTCTAGAAACTAGGACGGTGCTGATATAGTCCCCGTCTAACCGAAAACAGGGAAAATTGCCGGGGAAAAAGTTCAATTGTTTGCCGAACCGACCAACTTTCCACTAATGGAGATTTTTCTGCTTTTTACCAGAATTCTCCTTTGACGGGGACTACACCCGGCCTGATCGATTCTTTTCGCCGACAGTGTATAACGCTAACTCAACAGGAAATTATTGCAGTTTGTTCAAACTATCAGAGAGACTCTTTTTCCACGAAGGTTTCTGGGGAATCTTTTCTTCAATTTTTCTATTGTTTAAACTCCTGGGGCTGGTTCAAATTTTTGGAAACAAAAAGAAAACTGTGCGAACTTCTTACACAAATTGTCGAAGTGCAGTACCGGAAGTATATATTTTCATATTCTATTATAAAGTTAATGAACGAGGTTGGAAAATTATTTTACAGTAGTCCAATCCTTTCTGAATAAAACAAACAAAAGTTTAGCTCAATCGGACAAACAGATCCTGAAACAAAAATTCTTAAGTGATTTCCATTTTGGGGAAAATGGACAAAAATTGCAAACTTCGAGGGCACGTAATTTTTAAACATATTCCAAACCGGAAAAATGATGACGTAACCCCCCCCCCCCCCTTTCACGTGGACTAGAGCATATTACATTTAGAACAACATCACGGATGCTGGCGTCAAAATACAGTGGCGTGCAAAAGTTCCCGGCCAGATGGTTTTTGCTATTTTTCTTCCAAAAAAAAGGCGTTAAGAAATTTTGATTAGAATCATATATAAGGGCATGTTACGTGAAAAAATACTATAGAAAAAATCAATGCTGCTGATTCTTCATACATGTTTATTTAAAGAATAAGTAAACTTGCGTGTTCAAAAGTTCCCGGCCAGTTTAAGCTGTGATTGTATTTAAGTCTGTAAAAGGTCAGTAAGTGTTTACATTCAAATAATATTACGTAGTTGGTAGTCTTCAGTTGGTAGTCAGTCGCTGAAATGTAAACATGGTTCGAAAGATATCTGTCGAAGTACGCAAAATTGTGATGGAATTGTCGTTAAAGGGAAAGTCATCTCGCGAAATTGCTTCAGTATTGTCTATCGGGAAAAGTACAGTGAAAGACACAATTAACAGATATCGTGCAGGACATGGCGTGAAAGATCGACCGCGGAGTGGAAGACCCCGAAAGACCACTAAAAGAATTGATAGAATTATAAAACGTAAATCAATTGCGGACCCAAAGAAGACAGCTAGCAATATTGCAACAGAACTACAACAGGAAAACGTTGCTAATATTAGTCGATGTACGGTAACAAGAAGATTACATGATGTAGGACTGTTTGGCAGAGTTAGTGTTAAAAAACCACTAATCAGTAAGAAAAATAAAGTAGCCTGATTAAAGTTTGCCCAAAAATATTGTGACTGGACTGTGGAAAATTGGAAAAATGTTCTTTTTTCGGATGAATCTAAATTTAATCTATTCGGCAGCGATGGAAGACAGTATGTACGACGTTCAGTTGGCACAAGAAATGATCCCAGATATCAAACACCAACTGTTAAACATGGTGGAGGGGAGCAATTTTGGTATGGGTAGCTTTCTCCGCTCAAGGAATTGGTCCTCTTATAAAAATTGAGGGTATCATGACTGGTGTCACGTATAAAAATATTTTAGAAACTCATATGCTACCGTATGGTGAAAAAGAAATGCCAGAAAATTGGTTTTTCCAACATGACAACGACCCCAAACATGCATCGAAAATCGTAAAAGGGTGGTTGTCTACAAATAAAGTACAAGTTTTAGACTGGCCTTCTCAATCTGCGGACTTAAATCCAATAGAGCATCTTTGGGGAGAGATGAAACGTCGAATAAAAAATCATAGAAGTTCCAATAAAACACAATTTTTTCAAAATTTAATAGAAGAGTGGAACAAAATACCACACGACTACATTACTCGGTTAATTGAGTCCATGCCTCGTCGCTGTGCTGCTGTTATTGCTGCAAAAGGCATGGCTACGAAATATAAATTATAACATATTAAATAATGTACTGCAAAATTGTTACACAATGAAAAAAAAAGCATAATGTTTCGTTAAACATACTGGCCGGGAACTTTTGAACACGCAAGTTTACTTATTCTTTAAATAAACAAGTAAGAAAAATAATTAGCGTTGATATTTTTTGTAATATTCTTTCATGTAATACGACCTTATTTATGATTCTAATAAAAATTTCTTAACGCTCTTTTTTTGGAAGAAAAATGGCAAAAACTATCTGGCCGGGAACTTTTGCACGCCACTGTATTTAGAAGATTTCTTGAGATGTGTTTGTCCAATCGATTTGAAATTTGAATGTTGTTTAGGACTAAAATAGTATTTGTAATGATCATTTGTCATGATTATTTGTATTTTTTATTGTTATTTGTCATGATCGACTTTTAAAAACTTTTTGAATCGTGTTCACAAAATACAAATATTAAAGACAAGGGTCCCTGTATTTGAAAAATGATCACCGTAAATACATAAAAATCTACAGTGCTACTTCTGCTTGATGTTATATAGTTTAAAAATGGTGCTATGCCGATCGTGTGTGTACTTTCCTAAAAATTTCCGCAGAAAATACCGAATGCTTTGCGAATGACTGCAAATGCTTGTCACATCTGACGATTCCGAGGCGTCGGCGTCTAAATAAAGAAGCTACATAGACACAGGCGTGCGCGCGCGCCGCGTCAAAGAAGTTCTGGACTGTTATCATTCCAGCGTTCCCGAAAAATGACCCTGTATCAAAGGCAGGCACGCGAAAAGCGGGCCAGCCTGGGGCCAGGCCGGGAAGATTCGCGTGGCCACGCGGTTCCATCAGGAATCTGCTCAAAGGAGGCTCGTAGGAGGTCTCTGCTAACTCGCGGAGTGACAAACGACTGAGAGTTGCTCCGCGGAGCAGCTTGGAACAGTTTAGAGCAGGCTCCTGACAACAAATCACGCGAAATATAGGCCACTTTTAACAATTTATTACTGGGAAACCGAATGACGCAGATCCGAAGAAATTGTCACAATGTGGTCCATGCGAGTCGGTATGTGATTCTTCGCGAATTTGTTTATCGCGTACGAAAACCAAACAACACTCGAGTCTTGAATATATCGAGTGTTCACTTTATTTTACAAGTAAAACACCAATGTGACATTAATATAATATAAAGCAGAGTACTACTATAAAAAGAAAACAATCTGTAATAATATACTTTTATAAATTCTAGATTCTATTAAAATGTTATTATAGATTGTTTTCTTCTATTGACATTTAATTATTGTCATTTTGTACCATTAAAACATTCCGTACAGTGTTAATATATTTTATTAACTCTGTACAAAATATTGTAATGGTACAAAATGTCAATAATTTTCATATTTATACTTGAAATTACATATCAATTGTTATGGAACTTCAAGAGAGTAATTAAAACGACTCGAACAACCGATAATTGAATCAAAATCAGAAAATAGTGCTTGTTACACCTATTAAATTATACATGTACAGAAAATTGCGTATATATGTCAACAATATGGGTCTTCCCAGCGACATGTATCGTCTAGGAGCCCTCTCGAGCTTCGCGGCCCCTCACGGTGTATACCTCGCGGTAGTGGGGATGATTCCACGACGTATATCATATAGGCCTTGGCGACATATATAGAGAATTGACCAAACAAGGAAAGAATTTTCTTTCCACTGGAATATTTTCCGCAAGGAGACGTCAACTCGTGAGAGAGGACGCGTCAAAATGGCGCGAGGGGTGCGCGACGAGGGTGAAATCCGCGTGTTTCGTCTCGCGGATTCGTCCAGCATGATTAATGCAGGCCTTTCGTCGGCGCGACGTGTCCCAATGACAGGAGACACGACTCTAAAATTTCTCGGGACACCCTCGGGTCGTGGGCTCTGTCTCTCGAGGGGACGTTGGGTAACGTAAGGGCTTGTGCGTGGGTGGGACGGGGACGAACGAGTGAACGAGACGAACGAGAGGAACGAATGAAGAGAGGGAGAGAGGGAAAGAGGGAAAGGAAGGAGGAGAACAGAGGAAGGCGAGTAGACGGTCGCGCGACGGTATAAATAGATAATGCGGTGGATAAACGTCGGTGACTAGAATTCGGGATGAAAAGGGGGCGACCGGGACGTTAATGACGTCCACCGCTCGTAAATTGAAGGATCCCGGGTCGATACGCTGATCCAGCCTTTGCGGGGAATCCCGTGTTCATGCTGCGGTCCCAGATTAAACAAATATGACATGGATTCCGGTTAAGCTTGGTTCACGCGTCGCATTGTGCACTGATGCGCCGCATGCGCCCGCGCCCGGTGCACCAGGCGATAGCCATATTTCCACGTATTTGCGTTAATACTTAGATAGTCGACGAGCGCTGTTTAATGATCCCCCTCTGCTGGAAAGGATATCGGGGGAAAATCGGTTCGTTTACCGTTGTTTGGAGTTCCATCGGAGCAATTATCGCAGCTAAATTTATGCGGATACCTTCCCACCCCCCACCCCCAACCCTTGTTGCTTCGAAGATAATTCCGTTGTTTAACGCTTTATGAATAGCCCGGTGGAGCTGCTCTTAAATAAAATTGCACATTCATATGTACATGTATACAGTGATATATGTCATGCTCGATGTATGAAGATTGATGAAGAACATTGATGTTTTTTGGCTGTTTATTTTATTAGATTTTGTGTATGGTTGGTCGTTGTGTGACGCAACATGTGTACCAAAATGGTGGCAAGATTTCTGCAGCAATGCTAGTTAGCTGGAACGACGTTACTGAATGAACTCGTTACAACTTTTGACTTGCTGTGGCCAAACTTCGTAAACAGTGGCTTGGATCTAATTTGTTGGGCGGCGCGTGTTTATGCAATTTGCAGCTCTTGGGAACGAATTTTGAAAGATCGACAAGAAGCAGAAAATTGTTTCAGCGCCTGTAGAATCTTTTTAACGTTGCACACTGATTTCACGAATGTCACAAAATTCGTATTAGGTCAGAGATATTTTATCATAATAGCTCCGAAAAATTACTAATTACTGCTAATTACACTGAATCAAATTTAGCTAAATTGAAACTTCAATATTCTGTTTCGTTTTTCTTGAAAGGCAAAACTGTCGCAGCCTATGTATTATCATTAATTATTCCGTAACCGTGCGAATTTGCATTTCACAGTCCAGTCATTACATATTATTACAGTTGCAGCTATTTTTTTTTCTCTCTCATTCGTCCTACTTTTTCCTCCGCCATTTTATTCCAGAAAAAAGAACGAAGCGATAGCAGCAGTAACTGCATCCATTACTCAACATTTTGTAAGCTGAATTATCGCGCAATTCGATATTCGATGTGCACAACGTGATTGCACATTGTTGTCGATTATCTAGGAACTGCTTATCGAATTGTCTGCGGGGGGGGAGGGCGTCAATAATATTGCAGAACACGATTAATCGACTATGGCAACCGTTATGCACCTAAATTTTGTCATATGCATCCTGTGCATCGTTTAAACTTACAGAAAAAAGTTTATTTCGTTGGGTATATATTATTTAAAAAATTTATTTCCTTGGGTACGTATTATTCTAAAAATGTAGGCAGCACGTTCTTGTTATTTTTATAAAGTAGTGCAAAACAGTGACTTTTAGTGCTCCGTAAAGCAATTACGCGAACAACGTGTCCCCCTCCAAAAATCTCGCGCGACAACAGTCTTGCAAACAATCGCGAACGGGGAACAGGCTGCGAGCCTAAACTTGGCGACGAGTGCCGTAGAGCCATCCAGAATTTATCCCATCAAATGAACCTCTGTTTATAGCCTGGTGCAGGTTGAATAAAATTTCGCGCATCTCCGGATTGAACGGAGCAGCGTGTAGAACGTTGTCGACGGGCGTGTGTGCACTTATTAGGAACTTCATTCCGGGATTGCCGGTTGATAGAGCCCGGAATAGACGCTATCAAGAAGTTCCTCTATTTATACGGGCTAATGGGAAGATATTAAACTCGGGAGAAACAGGAATTCTCGGTGGTATAACGTCGAGGAAGTGGGGGAGGGGGGAAGACAGAGAGAGAGAGAGAGACATAGATAGAGAGAAAGAGAGAGGATAGTGAACGTGGAAGCACAGTGGCAACGAGGTTAACGATAGAAAACGCCTGGTGGAAAGAAGGTGGCCGCATCTCTGAATAAATCAGAGCGGAACGCAGGGTCGCTTACATGACACGGCTAACGAACCCACTTCTCGGAAAAACAAGGGGTTGAAAGAATAATCGATCATACTTATGCGCAGGCTATACAAGCTATACAAGCGTCTGACCCCCGGACGATCGAGCGACGCGCGATATATTTCTAGATCCGAACGGCGACGGAACGTGCTAGACAGAACGTGGTAAATCGCTTTTAATAAACTATGAGTCCCGTTGATTTTTCCAACGAATCTCCCCCTCTCTCTCTCTCTCTTTCTCTCTCTCTCTCTCCCTCTATAGTCGTTGACAGCTGCTGCGGCTGCCGGTTCTGCTACTGCTGCTATAGCTAGCACCAGACGGTCGCTGAACGTGACCCGGCATAATTAAATGCATTTTTCGCAGTGTCAATAGTTCCGCGGATGATTGAACGTCTCTCTGTAATACGCGTCCTGAATTCAATCGAAGCGATGCCCCATATTTTACGGGCTCCTATAACGAATCTATGAATAATCATTCCCTGCTCCCGCGTTATTCCGTTTCGCAGGACTCGCTGGCAGGAAGGCCCTTCGCGAAGGACGTTGCAAATCAAAGGACGATGTTAATCTCTCCGATTAGTTCTGCTGGAATCTGCATATTCCTCCGTTCTCTTATGGCTGCGAAACATCATCAACGCAATTCTTCGTCCATGAACTGCTCTGATTATTCAACAAAGTGGCGTGTTCAAAATATTCTAAAAAGTATAATTTTTATTACAATCCTGTAATGAAATGGCGGCGTCCGTACCATTCGAGGATCATATTCGTTATTGCATACTTTTTCATTTTCTTGCGCGATTTAATGCAAACGGTAACGACAAAGAAAATTTGCGATGTTTATGGAGATATATTATCCGTGATAATGATGATATATAATAAATTAAGAAATAAAAACTTGAGTTTACTACAAAGTTTGTTTTAGATTCCAAATAATTGATTACTTATGTGTCCCCCTGTCCCAATTAACGTCGGCCTCCTCCGTTGACGTAATTAAAACGCGGTTCCCGCGTCTCGAAACGCGTTTTCGGTTCGCGCAAAAAGTCATCGACCGGCCGCGCAACGCTCATTTGTCCGCGTCGGTGTTTTCGCGTCGCGCAGGGAGAGTTAATTTCACGGGGCAGGGACTCCAGCGAATCGTACTCTTGTCCGTCGTTAAACGCGATTTCGCCTAACCGGGCGAGTGTGCTTTAGCCGAGAATCGAAGCGGGTTCGATCCGGCGAACGAATGTCCCAATTCGGGAGCAGCCAGCGAGCCATTTCGACGACATTATCCGGCACGGGAATGTCTTGCCTGGTGCACCGGCACTTTTTTAAAAGGAGATATGGCCCACGCCGTGGGAACCGATGACTCTACGGGCTTTATGGCTGCCATTATGGACGGGCGAATTCGGCGCGGGACAATCGAAGACCTTCGAGCGCCCGGAATTGCTTCCTGCCTCGTAAGCCGCGATATTTCGACGGTTGTTAGGCGCTATCGCCTTAGCATCCGACTGGCCGGAGATTAGGCGTATTGTCCTGATAGACAGTCGCGGAATGAGCGACGATTTTACGCCAGAGATTTCCTACCAGTTTTGTTTGCAATTTTCTGAAAGGACAATACATTGAATTACTTTGCGCAATGTACGGAGTTTTTAATACCAGCAAAAACGCTCGTTAAAACAATAGATTATGTGTTTGATATAATAATGCTTCGGTGCCGTTTGTTCGCTCGTTGTAGCAGCAATTGAGAGAATGGTTAAGCAGACCGGTACGTGGTGCAGATCGAGCGTAAGACCCGTTGCAGATAAGGACTAACTATACCACGCAGTTGTACAACGCGAGTTTAACCGGTTAATATTTGACCGGCCATCGTATTTAGCTGCAACTGCGAATTCATTCTGTTTTATCAATACGGTCGCCGGGAACGGTGGGGGCGAACGTTGTAAATTAAATTCTATTGCCAGTTTGACCGTAGGTGCAGCTACGTGCCGCTACCATCAGTGTTCTACGGTTCACTATAATCCTCTTAGCAGAGATACTACTCCCCATTCTACAACGAGATCACCAGTTAACTCGTGTCTCGAGTTTCGAGCGATGCTCCGCCCTGCTATAGCCGTCGCCCACCCAGGTCGATCTCTATCGCTGCTTTCTTTCTTGGAACATTGTCCGAGAGAACTGTTGGATCGCTTCGATTTCGATGGGAGCGCGCTTGGTTGATGGCGGACGCTAGTTTCCGGTTGCAGGGCCGAGGATTTATGCGTTTCAGCATATTGTTCAGCATATCATGTTGTTTGTACAATATTAGCCCAGCCGAATTTGAAGCAGCGCCGAAATTGATAATTTTAGCCAATTCGTGCTAATAACAACTCGGTGTATTTTTCCTCTCTAAACTGTGTAGCTAAATCGGACCCAAAGAATAATTCAGAACCATTTTGACTGGCGTCGTCTGCATACTTGATCGTCTACATCCGTGGAACCTTTTTTTTTTAGATTTTCGTGATTTAAAAGAATCGAAAAAATTCTTGAATACTATTACAGATATTTCAGACAAGATTTTCAGAATACAATGTTGTGAATATAATTGTAACACAATGAAGTCTTCATCGCGACGCTTCCGCTAACCTGTTATCCTATACAAAGAGATTAATCCCAAGAGACAAAGATACGGCGGGAGATAAATTGACCCGAACCTGAGATAAATTGACCTATAGATAATTATAAGCTACACATACGTGTTATTATTAAAATAATAATGTTTCAACATTATTTGATATTGTTACTGTAGTCCGCGCGAGTTGAAATTCGCGGTCACGACGTGCGACGCAAAGAGATGTGTCTTAATACGCTAGGTAGAGTACCTATCGCGTGAGCGATCATGGTAATACCAATTTTCGAATGCGCAGAAGAGTCGCGAATGTGTAGTCGTAGAAGAAAGGTCTGTGTGACATAAGATACCATTATTAATTACTCCCGTATTAATGTATAACGTGTTAGATTCCCAAATATATATATATAAATTGTTTCGTTCCATCAACGCTTTCATTGAATTCTCCAACAACCTCCAACAGTTACTACATACTTGCAAAGCTAAATAGTCTCACGTGGGGTCATTGCTAAAATGTTATAATAAATGCAATGCCTCCTTCTTCATAAAATATTGAAACAATTATACAGAAGATAGTTATAAGATCCCTGAATATTATAATACTATTATAAAGCCTATGAAGAATCTGTGTGGCGCGACGGTAGCGTGGCAACTTCTCAGCCGAACGATCAGGGTTCTAATCCTGCCTAGTAAATTATAAAGCCTATGACTCTCAATACATAAGTGGTGAAAGCTACTTTAATCAGCTTTGAGTAAATTGTGGATTTCTGGGGGTCACCTCTCTGTGACGCTGCTGGCGTACGCGTTGATAAATAAATTTTTAAAAAGTCCTGGACGACGCACGAGTAAAATAAATCTCTAAGAACCGTCTTGAATCCGCCAGGATCCCAATGAGAGCATGATCTAAGGATCCAAGCCTGGAAGTGTCACGAAGACCACCTGAGCTACCATCACACTCGATTTCTCCGAGAGCTTGTAATACCCGGGGGCATTATGAACGCCGAAATTTAAATCACTCCGAAAATGTCGGGCCTCGGGCAGGACAGTTTCCCGTATATCATAGCAACCATTACACGCGGCTCCGTAACGCAGCGCCACGGCAAACATTCATCGGCTCTGCGGTCTGCCATCGAACGCAGCCACCACTTGCGCCCAGGAATTCTTCGGGCTCCGAAAACGGCCCGGCAAATGGTCACGCGAAATGGTTTACGAAATTCGTGTGCTCCGCGCGCTAGTCTATTCATCCCGCTAATCAGGGTAACGGTAACGCGGGTCGGGCCGGGCCGAGTCGGGCCGACTAACGGCGCGGTAGCTTCGCGAGTATTATAAAGCGTGTGCCCGGCAATCGATAAGCCCTTCCCCCTCCCCTCGCTGAAACCCCCGCCGTCATATTTACGTTACGCTGCCGCGCATTTCGACGGCCGCGGGTGTATCGTCACGTTCGTTTGATGATATTAACGGTTCGCCAGTCTCGCGGATACATATTGCTGCCTTGTCACCGAAAGTCACGTGGCTTTACAAATACCGGGAACAAAGAGCCGCGGCTGTGGGGACATTTCACTGGTAAATCCCCGGCAAAAAAACCCGCCTTTCCTGAGCACAGTAATGCCTCGATACATGTCAAACGGATGTGCGTGATATTTGCCAAAAACCGATCCTCAGTACCGCCAGTTGTACCCCTTAAACGGACCTCCCAGTTTGGAATCTTGTCTCTCTCTTTAAGGGACTATAACTCCTAGAATTTTAGGTATTTTGACTTCAAAAAATGGTGTAGTATTCTTAAAATAATAGAAAACATGTATGCAAAAGCACAACACAAAACGCTCGTCCGATATCTTCACAAAAACTTCCGAACACGGCCTTTAGACCAGAAGTCCTGCTTAAGGAGGTTAAAAAATATTAATTTTAGTGTCATAATGTTTTTGTCATTCATGATATTTTGATGGAACGTTCACGAACATATTTGTTACACTTTTCTGGTTAAAACGAGTCCAAACACGACACAGTTTGGATCATATTTACTCGTGTAATCCGCGATACTGTAGAACCTCTATTATCCGAACCCGCTTAAAATTTTTTACCACTCGATCTCAGATAAAAGTAAAAGAATTCGCGACAGCCATAACAGCGCATCCGAACGGCCTAGAAACGTAATCGACGTGGATTCGCGAGCATCCGTCTCTTTCGGAAACAGAAATCAACCGGCGGCGCGCGGTTACAGCTTGTTAAAACGACATTCCCATTCCGTGAAACGACGGCGAAGTATCTGGTCGCCATAACGACAAGGATCGCGAACAACGGGGCGCAGTTTTAAGTGCCATACAGAAATCCCATCGTACGCAGCATCGCGGGAGCAGTTTCCGACAAGTTCCGTCGTAGTCCTCGTTACCATAATCGCGTTTTTCCTCCGAACAACGAATCGTTGTTCCTTCCTTAACGACAAGATTGGCCCGGCGGTATCGCGCTCGAGGAACCCCCGTTATATCCGTTCCAAATAATTATTGTAATCAGCCCAGGTCTCGTCGAATATTAGAGTATTATGCATAATATTGAATAATTGAATCCTCGAGACGGAGAGGAGCCTGCGGCCAAGATAGCGAAAGCGGCTCCATTTTCCGGTAACCCGAGACACGAGCCCTTCTGATTCAAGGGCCCTCAGGAAATTGTATCGTTTTGCGCCGCTTCGAGATTACAGAAACTCGCCCCTGTTACCCCGAGTATCGAATAAAATTCGTTTTACGTTCCGTAGATGGCTCGTCTGCACATTAAAAGTAAAAAAACTTTACCGCTTATCGTTTGACGGCTTGGAGAAATTAATCTACTGCATTTTCAGGCAAGACTTGAGTAAACGCCCCCCGTTTTTTCGACACGTGACCTGGGCCATTATATTCGTTTCGACATGCTCAACACAAAACGTACGTGTCATTCTTGGCGTAAATGAATAGTTTTCGAGATATTCGCGAAGATCTCAGAAATCCCGACATTTTCATATTCTATACAGAAAAAATACCTTTTTAACAAGTTCGCCCGTTATATACGTTGGTTTCTGGCCGCCGCTGAGGAGTAGAAAAGAAAGGGGGCCTATGCTACATATACGTAGTATACCTATGTAGCAGTAGCGATAGTTTTTCGCGAATATCTCGAAAACTATTCATTTGCGCCGAAAATGATACGTACATTTCGTGTTCAGCAGGTCGAAATGACGTAGATTCGGCAGCGTCGTGATGGCGTAGATCGTTTATCGAAATGAAGGGGGGCGTTTCCCCAATTTTAGCCAATTTTCGTACAATTTAACACCTTAGAAACAGATTCCCAAAATATTACAGCTCAACTATGGCTGAAACGCCAGTTAGAATCTCGTGTTTCGATAATTAACTTGAACGCTCACACTATCGTCGCAGTAAGTTTAATAATAATGATACTTGCTGCTTTAAAAAATTTGAGTATGTCGACCAAATGTCGTTTAACAAGCATGCCAAGTTTGGAATTCCAATACCCAATACCTGTCTCATGAAAAATTCCTGAAGTCTTGTATGAAGACCGTCAAACCGAGGAGACGCCTTAACGGTTCCGTGTAATGGTTTCGGAGACTGTATTGCGAGTTATGATACTGAAGAGACGTCCGGGCGATTTGGATCGGCTCCAGGGATGAAATTGCTTGACTGATAATCTCTCTTTAGCGTACGTTAATCCATAAAGCGGGACGGAACAGTTCTTCGGGCGGGGGCTAATTTTCAGTAAGCAGGGATCAAACCCGGTGCCTCAGCGTTTCCGAACGTCGGATCCAGAACGATCCTAACGTGGCCCCGTTGTCGCGACAATCCGATCCAGCTTTGAATCCCAATCACCAAAAAGGAAGGAGAAATGTGTCCGGGCCCCGCAAGTGGCGAACCACTTAACCTTGCGTCATCCTAAAGATCCACTTTCGAAGCCTGGTTCCGTATCTTCCTGGACCACTTGAAATACCTTATGGCCCCGGACTCACGGCTGTCCGTCGCCTCTCCGGCTAGGGAAAAGTAATCTCCCGATAGCCTGGGAAAGTCAATTAGCTCGAGTTCGACTTGGTTTATCAAATTCTCAAGATGGCGGATCTTCGGTTCTCGACGTTTTTTCAACGCCCGCTCGGTCATCGTTTCTTTCGGCTGTGTCAAATGTTGTGGGGGGGATTATGTTTCACTTAACGCGTTGTCTGCCGGAAATGTCTAATGGACTTTAGAACTTGACTGACTGCGTTTCTATTGGGCGCATACGTTAATTGTGCGTCTTTAATGGTGGGAGACTTTTGTATTGCTGGACCAAGGAAATAGGTTTTAATCTTCAGAGCTTTTCCTTTCAATTTGTATGAATTGAGCACGCTTTATTATTCTTGGAAATATTTCATCTTTTTGAGAATGGAACAACCTGGCCCTCGGGTACGACAAATACCAGGCCTATGGGTCCGATGACATCTGGTCTGTTATTCTAAGATAGAGAAACTACAGTGTTTCTCATGGACAACGAAATTCATTTTTGCTCTTTTGGCAGTTGCATTATTATTGCCAATAATCCAACAAAATGTACGAAAAAATAGATATTTCCAGTTCACACTAAACTACCCTTTAACCATGTGAAGACTAGGTGGAGACCTAACCCAGACCTGGTTCCGAAGTTGTTCCGTTTGGGAGGGAAGTAACGAGGGCAAGAACGGGCAGAATTCTTCAAACGTATCCGAGTATTTTCGTGATCCAGCGAGCTCAGGGTGCACCAGGGTGCACCAGAGTCCACCCCCAAGAGGTCACTCGGCCGTCGCGCAATCGCCGGGCGTTCCATCCCCGGTCTCGGTTTCATCAAACATTACGTCATAGCTTGGCGGGGAGAAAAAACAGTTTCATCGGGATAGAAGCGACTTTTCGTACAGATTTCTCGAGGGACGGTTCCCGGAACCTCCTGTGGTAGGGGCGGGAAGGAAAGTGGATGGAAGAGGGAGGCTAGGGAAGAGTAAAAGGGAGAGAGAGAGAGAGCGAGAGAGACAGAGGAAGGAAGAGAGCGTGACGTCGGCTGGCTCGAAGGCTGGAAATAAATTAATCGCGTGCGGGCAGACGAAACGGCGTCGACCGTGTAATTTTCTAACAGGTAGAGAAATCTGTCGAGTAACGAAAGGTAACGCAGGGGGTTGCTGGAGAGATTGGGTTTTGGTAGCCGAAATGAGGGTGGAAAGGCGAGAGGAATGCGCAAAAGGGGTGCAAACACGTGAACATTATTTGACCCGTGATAAATAACCTACCAACATCAAACATTACTTTCTCATTTCATGTACAGTGAATTCTCGATATATGTCAACAACACGAGTCTTGCCAGCGACGTGTATCGTCCAGGAGATATACCATGTTATTTTTAGACTCCTCGGCATCCTAGGCCTCTCGAGCTTCCTCGTGAGGTATACCCTGCGGTAGTGGGGTAATTCCGCGACGTTTATCGTGTAAGCCTTGGCGTCATATATAGAGACATCACTGTAATCTGTTTCATTATAATTAGACTGGGTATTTTGAGCACAAACTCGAAACGCTGGAAATGTTTGTCGAATTTAAAAACATTGGTTTATTATTTCTGACTTGTTAAAAAACGATTAAGACAAGAAATATGCGTATATCGCGCCTGTCAAAGTTATTTTACTAGGGTAATCGAGTAGTTGGCTACCTTGAGCTTTGTTACTATCGATACGATATTTTGTAAGAACTTCATAATACGGGAACACGATGCTACACACTCAAAATAGGTCAGGGCAAAATTAGAATATTTTAGTTTGTGGTTGATATTGTCAAAATTTAATGTCCCATTTGATGTGCTGTATTATTCAAGCGAATCAGAGTCTAAAATGTTAACAGTGTTTGAAATATTCATTTCCCCAAATATTACCCAGATTACCAAAGGTGTTAAAGGGGGGTTTTGGTGGGGTGAAAGAATGGATCCGAATTTGGGGTGGTAGTGGAAGAGGGAGGAAGGTGGCGGGGGTGTAAAACGGGGGCGCGATCACGTGAGCTCGGGGAACGAGCATAATACCATCATTAGGAGGGCGTCGCCGGATTCTTCCGGCATACAAAACTCGACACGGGGGCAGAGCCGCTCTGCCTCGTATAAATAAGGTCTAAGGGGGTAGGAAGAACGAGGCGAGGAGGAAGAAGACGAAGAAGAAGAAGAAGAACGGAAATCCCCCACTCGACGGTCGATTTTACCAAGAGGCAGCGCAGCTCGCGAGAATAATATCTCGCGAGGAGAGAACAGAGAGGAAAGAGAGAGAGAGAGAGAGAGGGAGAGAGAAGACTAAAGGGAGCAGGATAGAGAGAAGTGCAGCTCGATAATTAATTGGCTTCGCATAAGCTTCGCTCCATTTTTCTTCTCTCTTCTTCTACACGCCCTCCTCGGCGCGCGCGTGTTCCCTCTTCGGCTTCCTCTTTTCTTATCCCGCGGAGAATTCTTCAAACCACCGGGCTCTGCCGATGGCGGTGTGCTCTTTCTCTCTTTCTCTCTTTCTGCTCGCTCTCTTCCCAGAGAGGCCAGACCGACGAGGAGTGTCTGAAGCGGGGCGAACCGATTCATAATTTAAACGAAAATCTCGGGAACGTCCGCGCTTCATGGCTGCCGGTGTCGTTAGGGGCCGAACAATGAGACGGGCTTTACTACCGCGTACTGGGTGGCTGAGAAGTCACGAATCTTCTTGCTCACTGCAGAAAAACGCATTGTTTTCAGCAGATTTTTCGAGTTCTCTTCGGTACTGCCATCTTGTTCTTCTGTGCCTCTTGTTTAGCTCTTTGATGGTGCGTGAGGGTGAATTTCTGTATGCTTATGATCCTCCATTTTTTTTTCTTGGGGTTTGTTTTGCTTTGATGGTTCGCGAAGGACACACTCACCTTGTTTGTTTGTTTACCTCTTCAAGGACATCTCTTCTGTTATTGGGTTTGTTTTGTTTTGGTGGTTTGTGGAGGACACGGTCACCTTGTTTATTTGTTTACATGTTCAAGGACTCTATGTCACCGCTTCCAGGAAGTATTACGTGTAGACTATGAATTTTCAAGGATTTATAAGAACATTGGCTGACAGTTAAAGTTTCGAAAAATTTAAAAGTATTGGTATGTTGTTTTCAATGTAGTTTCATTCCATTCCTAATTCTTATTTCACACAAAAGTACATAATTTAATTACGCTTAGTTTGTCGAAATTGAGAGTTCTAAAAATCCATAAAATTTCCAGAAAGATCCGTAGTCTGCTAATAATGAATTGTTGCTAACGATACTTGTACGGCCGAACAAATTCGATTCCTGGAATATTGTTCTTCGCAACGGATTCACTCGTGGGTCTCGAACTCGGGGGTGGCAACCACTTTCGAAGACTTTTAATCGGAGCTTCAGGGATGGGGGTGGATCATATTGTTGGCATCACAATGAAATTTCGAGGTACAACACGGATTGGACGCATTCTACCCGAAAAGTCCTCGCGGTGGACCGGCGGCGGATTTAAAGCGGTTCAAAAGCCCTTTGATAGGATGCAAATAAAGACGGAGTTTTCCGTCGCGGTTAATATGGAATCTTAAATCCTAGCCAGGGCTTTATACTGAGCAGGAGGGAATTTCTAGTGGCGCTTTCGCGGAGAACTATCCGAAATACTACAGGTTTTCACGAGAAGTACAATTTTTTTTTTAATGTGCTGTCTCTGGACTTAACGACACGCAGAGAATTTTACAGATCTTTAGAATACGACAGAACATTTAATATCAACATATTCAAAATTCGTCTTACCTTGAGACTTAGAGAACACCAATAAAAAAGTAGCTTAGCCAATAAAATAGTAGCCATAGTAGCTTATTGATTGCGGATTTTATGCATTTATAAGAAAAACGGATGGATTTTTGGATTCTTTTTTAATGTTTCATTTGGAAGTAAGAAATCTGGAAAAATTCACAATTATTCCCAGTATTAGGTTTGATATTGTTGAATTTTTTTATAATTTTCCATTGAACAGAACAGGAGAAATAAACGGAAGTAGATGCAACGGAGCTAGAAGCGCACGTAGCAGTGTCTCGTAGTCTCGACAGCGAATCCCATCGTCGATCGCTCGATTTCCCGTCCCATATCTTCCGGGACTCCGATATCGAAACAGCGTGATTACACGCGATCGTATCACCCCGCGCTTCTTCTTCCGCGCGGTCAGATTTCCAATTTCTGGCGGCCGGGGAAAGTTCGCTTGGCAAAGACGACCGCTGCCAATCCGTCTGCCGGATTTTGGCGTCTGACTGCCGATGCCGAGCCGCCCGAGCCGCCTCCGCCAGGGCTGGTAACTTCACTGCGTGCACTGTCACATCGATGCACACACCGCCGCCCGAGCCAGTTTCTATGGGATCTAATCGACGAAGTTGTAATTACTTCGTCGACTCCGGGAGATGAAGACAGACCGCGGCCTCGGTGATGAACAGAAAGAGAGGGTGGCGATGAGAGACCGAGATGGATCGGTGGTGGTATATAGAAACAGGAAGAAAAGTGAACTAGAGAGAGAGAGAGAGAGAGAAAAAGTGTCAAGGTGAGAGAAGCGAAGAAACGAAGAGAAGAGGGTCCGTCGTAGTTTTATTTTATAGCAAAGTGATGGAGATATCGACAGATGTAATGCCACTTCTCAGACTGTCCCTCCAGCTCCTATCCGCCACTTTTCCCTCCCCCTGTCTGCCATCTACTTCTTCTTTTTCTTCTTCTTCTTCTGCTGCTTCCTTTTTTCGTCTTAGAGACCGGTGCACGCCCACCATCGCGAAACCAACCCCCTGCAACCCCATACCATGCGAGTGTGATTACCGAACACCTTGGAAATCCATTACTTTATATCAGTTTTTCCTAAAGGGCTCCCGCCGCGCCGACGACGCCGCACTTGCTACTCTGGGACCTTCAGTCAACCACTCGGCCCTTACAGAGTCCATTTCACCGACCAGCCACGTTATCTCTTCGAATTCCTCTCTCTCTCTCTCACACACTCTCTGGACCCGATTTCTCGAAGCCCTGCCAGCGATAAGCCTCGCCAGATAGAGGAGACTGCTGTTCTTCAGGTTTGACGTTTACTTTGGTCGGGGAGGAGGTTGGCACATTTTTGGAAGCGAGTCCGGTGCTGGATGTATAGTTAGATATTTGATTTGTGGAATTTTTAACTATGCTCTGGAAAAATCTCATATTCGGAAATTTTGAGAAATCACTGTATTGTTGTAGACATAGATATTTCTATCTTCTAGTTCTATTGCATCTAATATCATTTATTTCTCCGGTTCTGTTCAATAAAAAATTCTGAAAAAATTTAACAGTATCGTGCCTAATATCAGACATAATTGTGAATTTTTTCAGAATTTTCGCACCCAAATTGAACATTCAAACAAATCCAAAAGCTCAACTCCAGTCGAGCGTACATCGATGTTATAACACTGGTCTCTCAAGCTTCGTGGCCTCCCTCACGGGATATACCCCGTAGTGGGTACAACTCCGCGACACTTATCGTCCAGTCCGTGGCGACATATATAGGAAAATCACTGTATTCTGATGCGCAGCGGGACGCTTGGCGAATGATCGTCGGGCATCAGAGCCGTTCCCATCTAAACGAAATAAGACGGGACGACTTTCCAACTTGTTCAATCGCAGCCGAGTCGTCCGCCATCGCCCGAGGCTCGCCCCGAAATGGTTCATTCCAGGGTCTACGGGATCCTAGGGGGTGGGTCGCGATTTTCTCGCGCGATGAAATCGCGATAACTCGATTCCCGGATAAGCGGTATTCCCAGCCAGAAGACGCAAAGATTTATTCCACGGTTTCCACCGGCGAAATCCTTCCAGATTCACGGACTCTCGACGATCGCTCTCGAACCACTGGCCCCGCCAATCGATTCCGGCAAGACGGTGTCGGCAAAACACCATAGAGACCTGCTTTTGTCGATGGAGAAACGTCCTTCGGCTGGAGAACGTTTTCAAATTTCTTATGGGGTGCGTGAAATGAATCCAAAAATTGTTCAGACTTGTTACTCTTTATTATTTTTGACGCTTCTGTTTTAACCCTTCGATGGAGAACCATTTTTATATCTACATATAAATTTTTTTAAATGAGGTTTTCTAGACATATATTTTTGAATTAATAGCACAACCCCCATTATTGCTCCAGCTGGACATGTCTGGTTAAGGCATGCCCACAAGACAATTGTACAAACTCATTTTTTAAACATTTCTCGTCATAAATGGATAAATTTGCAACGAATAGAAATCAAGTGAAAATATCATTCTTCCTCTAACAATGTTACTAAGCTGAAAATAATGTACAGATTTTCATAAATTCTTTTAATCCTTCGAAAATGCACCGGTTCATTTTGTAATAAATGATAAATTTGCAACAAATAGGATTTAAGTGAAAATATAATTCTTGCACTAACAACACGAATAAGCAGAAAATAATATATTCATAAATTCTTTTAATCCTTCCACCCCTTGAAATTGCACCGGTTCATTTTTGTCATAGATGGATAAATTTGCAACAAATAGGATTCAAGTTAAAATATAATTCTTCCACTAACAACACGAATAAGTTGAAAATAATATATTGATTTTCATAAATTCTTTTAATCCTTCCACACCCTGAAGTTGCACCTGCTCATTTCTGAATGGGTGAAATCTGGAGTTTAACGATAGGATAACTTTCATCCTAATGACTCTGGAAGCAGTCCGCGATCCCAAAAATTTGCTCGGAATACCCAGTGTCCCCGATGCCCATAATTCTTCGAGTTGCAAGCCGGAATAGTTGCAATCCTGTGAGTTGCGATCGAGCAGTTGAGACGTCCCGAACTACGCTCGCGCGAGTTGCGAGCGTGCCTAATATTACGGCCGAGGATAATTACGATTCTGCGACTCCGTGCCCTTCCAATCCCGCGAATTGTGGTCTCGATAGTCGAGTTTCGGTAAGTTGAAATCAGATGAGTTGCGACACTTAAATCACGACGTTTAAACGATCTCCATTCACATCCTCGGCTCCGCGAACTCCGATCTCCCCCGCAAATCAAACGCGAACTTTCCCAAAATTTTTTAGCAGTCAAATCGTCTAAGGTTATCCTCGCAAGAGTTCTTCGACTCTTTTAGGGAATAATTTATTTTGGGAAATTAGGTGAAAGGAGTCGTAAAAATTCATTAGCAAAACGAGGATTTTGTGCATTTATGGCTGAACCGAGTTGGCAAAGCTTGAAACATTCGAGAACATTTATTAATAAAATATTTTTCTCAATGTAATCAAATTATCGAGCACAGAAATAAATTTCTATTTTAAAATCTTTATTTTGCATTAAAGGACATATCTCATAAAAATTGAAGTTGAACGAAAATTCAATGGCCCCAATATTTTAACATTCAAATGGCGATGCTAACTGTAGGTTGGTATAATGAAAATAGGATTTTAAACATTATAGTGTTGTATCGTTGCTAAGCTAGAATTTTTTGAAACAGAAGGAACAGGATTCGGAATTATTAATTATTTTGCCCAAACCGTCAAAAATCCAAACAATCTATACTCCCACCACCGCATCGTCCCGTAAAAATTTATGTTCAAAACCGAAACAACGAATCAAGTTTTTTCAATTCATAAACAAAGAATCGTATAGTCCGAATATTCTATTAGCTGCAGAGCAGCTTCCCGCTCGAAAGCGGCACGCAGTTTATTTTTCACCGAAGCAAATTGCATTCAATATCACATTTACCGTTCCGTTCGTCAATCTTTCCCTATCTTTCGCCTAAACGACGCGGCCAAAAGCGTTAAACGCGAAAGTTCCGTGAATATTAAAGAATCGTCGCGCGGGCGGTAATCGTTTCCATTTTTCAGCGCGGCGAGCGGAATTTTTGCGGAACGAACTTGCAGTTGCATATACATACAGGGTGGCCCAGTTTGAAACTTTACTATCGCTTAGAAAAATTGCGACCAAATTGTTGTACAAATATGAAACCACCCTTACAACTTTGTGAAATATACGTGAAACATTAGACAATTTACAAATTACTTTATTCACGTGAAAATTATCACACAATTTATTCACAAATTATTTTATTCTCTGAATGCGTAAAACGCCTAATTTCCGAATGTGTAAAACCGAGTTTAATTTCTAGATGTGTGGGTGAATAAATAAAAATGATTGGAAACTTTAGTTTACTTTGGGCTGATCGGGAGACACCCGGTATACAGGTCGGGTAAAACGAGAACGATACAGGGACCGAGTTAAATGGGCTAGAGAGATGTTCTGGTGGCGACCGCCGATATAACGGAGACACTTAAAGCCACGTATAACAAACAATCAGCGAGCAAACAGATCAGCGGACGCTTATTGCCTCGCGGAAACGCGGTTACGGCGATAAGTGGCAATAAAAAGTTTGGCCGGATCCAGCCCCGGCGAAGACATCAGAAATTAAGAAGGGGGCAGCTTTCCTTATCTGGCTCTCGAAGAGTGCACAGAGGATGGTGGGGGAGGTGGAGAGGGGGGTGGATGGTGCACGGGGGTTGGAGAACGGCGTCGCAGAAATGAGAAAACTCTCTCGCATTATCTGCGAGCATTACTTGGCCCCCACCGCGAACTGGGTCAATCCATTCGACGTTTCAACGAGGCCGGCCATCGACCGTCGACCGTACCTGGAACAGTCCAAAACAAGTTGGAAAAATGGTATCCAGCCCCGGAAAAGAGATTGTCGGAAGCCACGGCGAGGGATTGAAATAAAAATCCCCCCTTTCTCTTTCTCTCTTTTTCTCTCTCTTTCAGCCGGTTTTCTTCCATCCCCTTCTTAAGCCTCCACCCCCTCGATGTAGATAAACATTATCCGTTCAACCGGCTCTTCTCTATTCCGGCTTACGCGTCCGACGACGGTGCCTCGAAAATTTCGTTTCTACTTAGGAGACTTAATTATCGATCCTGTCAAGGCTATCCGGCAAGCAATTCCGCGTTGCGACCCCGGCGCCGAATGGAGACAGACGCGGAAAACTTTTTCGCAGAGCACTACCCGCCCTCGAGGAAAACGAACGAGAGTACCGGGAACTTTGATGGAAATATTTCTGCGGTTCGTAGAAATAAGACTCGGCTTAAGCATCCGCGAATCCGCCTCGATATTTACATTGGCAGTAATCTCTATGATATTTCTCGATGCTACTCTCGACTTTCGAAAGCAAATTTTGCTAATTCGAGGAAATTCGTACGTAGTTGAAACTTTTTAGAAATGGCGGAGGACTGTGAAACAATTTTTCTTTTCTGCTGGAAAATGATATTGGAAATAATCTTTATAAAATTCCTCTAGCGCTGCTCAAGATAACTTTGCTAATTTGAGAATTCAGAAAACATCTGAAACTTTGCACAAGTGTGTTCACGTCATGGTGGACAATAAAACAATTTTTCTTTTCTGTTAGAAAATTATAGTTCCAGTTTATTACGGTTCTATAGTTCTATTGTTCTAATGTAGTTCCAATATATGTTTCAATATACATATTCACTTTAGTTCATGAATTTTAAAAATATATAATTTGCTTCGTTTGCCAATTTCATTCCAGTTTCTGCAGCGTAAATTGTAACTCTCAATTCATCATTATCATCTGCAGAACCACCTCTACGATCCTCTTCGTCTTCCTCACTTTTAAACCAATATTGAGTCGTATTAATCCAAACTCATTAATTAACCGGACAGTAAACGCGACCCAAAAGTAAACAATTGCAACAAAGAACAGTATTCAAATCGACAAACGGCTTTTCATTGACGTGCTATATGAACGCGTCGAGACAAAAAGTGACTTTAGAAAAATCGATGAATCTTCATAAAAACGGCAATTATTTTTCCGCCAACCGCAAAAGGTAATTTTGCGTCGAAAGCGTTAATATTCCGAGAGTGAGGAAGGAACGTCCGTATAGTTCGGGGTCGGGGTCCCTGGAGAAAATTTCGGTTTTGTATAAAAATCCCCTAATCGTGAATCCGGCGCATTTGAATGCAGACCTGGCGGTCGGGTTTCGGGTGACATTTTCGCGGAAAGTCCCGGGAATAGGGAGAGACAGGGAAGATTTCGGGTCGGCCCGAACATTTCCGAATCAGGCTATCGCGGTAGGAGGATTGTAACGCATTTAAAGCCAAAGGGGTTGTCACGGTTCCTATTCTCGGCGATATTTCTCACGCCGAAATCTCGTTCGCCTGGTACGCGACGCATTTCCTTCTGATTTTTTCGCGGGAACGAGGAGCCGAGGATAAACCGGCGAAGCCCGAGGAACCGGAGTCTGCTCTTTCTGGGGCGCTTTTAAATTCGGATTTCCCGGTGTTCCCGTATCCCGGTCTGCCCTAGTTCCCGCTGATACCGTTCTGCGTGTAACGGGATGGAATACCGTCGGCCAAAGAGAGAGTCAGGGAGAGAGAGAGAGAGAGAGAGAGAGAGAGAGAGAGGGAGAGAGAAATTCGCAGAGACAGAGATCGGGAGAAGGATAGATAAAGAGAGAAACCAACCGAACTGTTTCAGGACTTCAAAGCGGCACCGTCCCGGAGAATAATGAAATGTATACAATACGAATGATGGCGCATCAAGGGATATTCGAGGTTTTCCTACGTATCAAGAGCTCCGAGCTCTCCCGATCTCTTTCTTTCCCGAGCTCTTTCGAATTTGGCATTCTCTCGGGGCCGGGGACGCTGTTAGGTGATAAATCGAGCCGCGATATTAACCCCGTTCTCGGGGACGACGCCACTGTGGCCAATTTGTGCTCCAGAACATGCACGAAATTGGAAAAAAAAGTTCCGACTCCGGGAACGTTAATTAATGGGATCTGTGGCCGGTTTTTCGTGCGTTTATAGCAGAGGTGCACGGGAACATGATATAAAAATTAGTTGAGACAGTTCATGAACTTTTGCTTCGATCCCGTTTCATCCCGAATGCTGGAGAGGCAATTTTTTGATTTTTGGGTCTGGATTGGTGGCGCATTGTTTCTTATTTTGTTTGAAAATCTGTACAATTTTTGCTGTACGTATGTACATTAGTAAATGCACGACCGAATACTTCGAAAAGGGTAGATAACAATTTACGATCTTCTAACATTAAAATTTGTGATGAAGCTTTTGTTAACAATATCTCTATTAAGTTCCAGCTGTATATAAGACATTATACAACTGAAATCGTATTTTAGCTCAACTAGTAATTTATTTTATCTTCGAGGGGTGAAACACCACCTTCAAGGATAGTTTTCTGTGACATCAAATTCAGATTCTACAGATTTTTTAAGACTTTTCCTACAGATTTGGTAGATTTTGATTACGAATGGCAAAATTATGAATTTTCAGTTTGCCAATTTATTTTTAGTCAAATCGATGCCTACCCATCTGCAAAATTGAACGCAGAAATGGAGGAGGACTTTTATCTCTATATATAATTGCACGTTCCACACTAAGCTTCATCGTTTATGGACGTAAGATGTCCAAACATTTTTGGGGGAAGAGCTGAGTTATAGCAGCGTGGAAATGATGTTAATGGTCTGTTTCGGAAGGGTTGCCTTCTGGATGCATAGATAGAGAGGGGCTCTAACTTTGGGCGGACAGTTATGAAGAAAAATTGAAATGACTGTTTTGCGGAGCCGAGTTTCGTGGGTGTCCTCAGAATCTGGATTATAAGATTACCAACTTAAATTGCTTTGTACTTGAACCATTATTTAGCAAATTGGGTACAACTGTGGAAGCCCGAACTTTCGACAAAATGTTTGTACCATTTGCGTCGAAATTCAGACGAATTCTCCTAGATTTTCATTAAATGAAATGTGCTTTTCGTTCGAATACAAAATGTTGTTACGACGTTGCTCCGAGAAATCGACAGGAATATTTTTTAACACTGTCTAGCAATTTTTAAGAACTGGTTATCACAGGGGATGGTATTATCGTCCCTTACAGTCAAAGTGCAATATTCAAAGGGCTGTCTTCAATATTCAAATTGAAAGAAAAGAACTGAGGGTTGCGAATCTCACTTAATCTCTCTTGACAAAAGTGCAACAATTCTCATCGCACAATTTCCCCCCGTTTATCATCAAATCAAATTCAAGATACTTTGCTCGCCCCTTTAACTTTAATCGCCGGTGTATTTTGACATAATCCCCGAGCCCTTGGCTCCCCCGGCGGCGTCGAAATGCGGCCGCGGTCTCCACAGAAAAATTCATGAGGCCGCCTTCTTTCTTTTTTTTTTTTTTTCTTAAATTTACCCCTAAAGTCAACATCCTGAAATGCCTGAGCGGGGCCATCATCGGTCGCAGCGAAGCGAATTAATCATCGGGAAGTCGACGTTCGCGTCTGCAGCTCCTCCCTTCGGGTTTCGCTCGTAAAGAATGAAAGGAGCCATTCGAGTCCCCGCGTCAAACCGGTGTCTGGCCGGGTCAAATATTTATTTTCTCCGGAAATAAAGAAGTTTCTTTTGAAAGCTGCACCCTCGGTACGAAGCAGGAGATCGAAAGAGAAAACGAGAGAGAGAGAGAGAGAGAGAGAGAGAGAGAGAGAAAGAGGGAGAGAGAGGGGGTGAGTCTCTCGACCCCCTTTCACTCGAGCAAAAGCAAGCTAACTTTTCGGCAAGTTGAATCAGCCTGGAACAGGTTGCATACGTAACACGGCGACTACTCTCGCTCATTCCGGATTCTTCTTCGGCCGAAGTTAAAACGTGGCCGCAGGAATTATTAGCCGGGACACAGGGGTTTCCGGCATTGTTCGCCGGTTTTTCCGGGGGCAAGACCGGTTCTAAATCACCCTGGGCGACAGGATTGATCCCGGGGCAACCAAATAAATTTACATCCGCTCCCGGAAGCCTGCCCGTAGGGCATACAGATGAAGTTCTTGTCGTTCTTTTCGCCGCCGGGCGGAATCCTCTTACGCGGTTGCCCCGGTTCCTCGAACCAGGTTCCCGCGTTCGTAACCCAGATCCGAAAGGGTTGATCGTACCCCCTCCCCCCTCCCACTCCGGCCGGTCAATGAAATACCCCGAAAAATTCTCGCTGGCCGAGGCGAATCGGCCGACAACAACCCTTTTCGCGGACCAGAGAGACAAACGGATAGACAGACAAGCAGACAGAGGTACAAAAAAAAAAAAAAAAAAAATACAGTAGAAAGGGAATCGAGGCAGAGGACAATGAAGGAAACCTATCGGCGCCGTGTTCTAGGCTGCATCTGGTCGCATTGTGATTTCGATGGGGCGGCTCGAATAACCGTGAAGACCGTGGCTAACGATAACAATACGATGATGAATGCTCGCTAACTAACGACCGTGCAGTTGCCCCGAAAAGCCTCCGTATTGCTGCTTTGTGCTCGCAACCGTGTGTACAACACGCTCGCCTCTTCTATCTTCCGTTTCTCTCCCTCTTGTACCGATACTGCGCGCCCGGCACGCGTGTGTGTCTCTCGTTTAGTATCATATTCTCTCTGTCTGTTCCGCGGCGGTGTTCACTATACTTGGCCTCGGGAGGGTGTGTCACCGTAACGACTAAAAAGGATACTGATATATCGCCGCGCCGACAGCTTTACGAATGATCGGACTGTCGCCTTGTTATCTTCGCTGATACAGTCGACGCCCCCGATGGACCACCCTTGTAATATTTTTTCCAGATGTCGCGGAATATAACCGAGACGCGGTTCTGCCCCGTGCAGAGGAATGATTGGGAGATTAGGCGAGCGATGGAGTTGTACGTTAGGGTGGCGAGGATGGTGGATCCGAGGCGTTTCTGAGGGCGGTGGTGGAATTTGAACCGGTCGATGTTGATTTACACGTGATTATAAATATTTTTGATCGTTGGGTTGTCGATTCGGTGGTTGTTGTTGATTTGTGTTTACTCGGTTTTGTTACTTGCAGGCCGTTTTACCCTGTAATATTTCTTTTAACGCTAAACGTACCGAGCTGTAAATGTAACTGGTAAATGTTTCCTTATAAAAATGACAAGATTTTATTTATTTAGAGTTTGCGTGGTTCTTATTGCATTGCGTGCTCTACTACAGAGATATTTATTGAATCATTGCTTATGAAAGCAGCTTTGTAATTTCAAAAATTGTCAAATAAAAAATCTAGAACCGGCCATTTCACCGGAGGTGGTACGTTTAGTGTTAAATAAGTTTTTGTATTTGGAGAACTCTCAATATATTTTTCTTTTATTTTTGTTCATGTGCGCAAAATGTTTTGTTTGCTAAAACGAGGTACAATCGAATAGGAGATGATTTTACGCGAACGGGGAAGTAGGAAGAAAAAAATTGAAAATATTTGAGGAAAACTGAGTTTGGATGGTCGGTTCAATATCGAGTGCATCACTGTCTGCGATAAGTAGTATTGGACGGTCATGGTCAGACAGCCTCCTTGATCCTGTGGACTACGAGCGTATGGTACACGAGATTGGCGAGTTTTCAAATTTGATTTTGACGAAAGTGAAGTGCCATATGAAGGAATATATAACAAATGGGAACTTCGTTAAAAATTAAATCCATTGGCATCGTTCGAAAAGCAAAATTCTTTTGGAAAAATCCTTTTCACTTCTCCAAACACTTAACAGTTTGCGGTCTGAAGTGTTTTCTCTCTTTTATCACAGAACTCGCTTTAATAATTCATATTGTATATTATATTGTATAATATTATAATTATAATATAATACAGTTACATTCCTATATTCAGCTTTGCTAGCCTACGTAAAACAGCTGGGGAATACTACAACCAACTTGTGACGTTATCGATGACTCAATTGTAAACCAGTAAAATAACTATTGAAAGCAAGGGGTTGGAGCACCCGCTAAATTCTAAATAATCGCAGAACTGTACCGCAGACCCGATAAAATCTCCGGACGCGAGCAATAAATAAAACGAACCCTCAGCCCGCGGACACCTCTGGGCAGTTTTCCACGGCAAATCCGATACTTATTTTCCGTCCCATTTCGAACGCAACAATAACATCGGGAACAAAGTCCGGAGTTACCCTCAAAAGCGGAAAGTTACCGTTCCGCGCGAAAATAACCCCGTTCCATTTCGCTGGACGGAGCCGGTCGCGCTCTCCCGAGAGTCAGCGGAAGGGGTGGTTGGGAAACGCGCGGGGGTTGAAACACGGAGGGGTTCGCGACGATGCAGAATGGTCACGTAATTCCCGCGGAATTATTCCGCTCAGCCTGACGACTCGCGGGGACCGCTCCTCTCGAAACATTATATTTCCACTCGAAGTTCCGAACTCTCCCGCGGCTGTTTGCGAGAGCGCGTCGGTAAATTATCGCCAGCCGTCGCGAGAGGGTTGCACGCGGTTGGGGAGAGGGGTGGATGGGGGGTTGGTTGGACGAGAACACAAAACGACGCCGCTTCGCCTTTTCCCGGTCGAAAGTTCGCCGTCGAACCGGCACGGACAAACGTCTTCATCAGCGATCTTAACGAGACATCTCCCCGGACTTAATTACCTTCCTCGACGTTCCCGAGCTTTTTTCCGGCCCCCGCTCTCGTTCTTCACGCTTCGTTTCGCCTCTCTCTCCCCTCCCCCTGCCCTGCCCTGCCATCGCTACAAAACGGAAACCTCCCCCGTCGCGTTATCGATCCGCCGATTGATCTCTGGAAATTGCACGCGGCTCGCGTCTTTGCCCCGGAGGCTAATGGATCCACGGTGCTGGTCCAGGCTACTGTTCCCGAAGCCCTTTATCTGGACGCTCCGGTGCGCGGAACCGCTGTGTTTCGTGTGTTTGCGCCTTGGTCTTTGTGCTGTTCGTCGCAGACTGTAATAGCCTCTCCGGGGGATGACGAATCTCGTTGTGCGCGATGACCGACGCTGGCCCACAATGCGACTAATGCTGTTTCAGATCGAGAGTCTTTGTGCTGCTGTGTGACCCTTCATGGTCTGCTGGGGTGTTCTTGTGGAATCGTAAGGTGTGCGAGTCACTCTTGTCGATTGTCGGTGATACGGAGTCGGGAACTTCACTTGAATACAGCGATTTCTCTATATATGTCGCCGAGGTCTGCATGATAAACGTCATGGAATTATCCCCACTACAACGAGGTATCCCCGGTGAGGGCCCTCGAAGCTGAAGAGGCCTCGGACGGCTCGGGTACGTCTCCTGAACGATACATGTCACTGATAAGACCCGTGCGGTTGACATATATCGAGAATTCACTGTACTCTGAAGGCAACTTCTTGTAAAACTTCTTGTAAAATTAGCACTGTCGCGTAATGTGCACTTTTTATTGTAATAGACATGTAGGAAACGAGGAGAGCATAGTTTTATTTTTATAGTTCGAGTGCTACAAAATTTTCTCAAATGAATATTTCTGTAACTTTACAAAATTGTAAAAAATTTTGAAATCCCTCATTTTTACGGGCTCGTTGTTCCTAGCATTAAGTTTCGCCCAGTGAATAGATAGGTCAGCATAAAATAACGATTTTCCTGGATCTACGAAAGCTTCTTCTATATCTGGATTGAAGCAGACCTAATTCTCAGGCCTATTGACACGAGGTCATCGAGACATGGGAACGTCACCGGAAGGCACTTTAGCGTGGCCGGTGTCGGTAACAATGGGAATCGATCGAGGACCGATATCGACGAATTGGCGTCCGCGGACGGATATATCCGGCAGAGTTTGTTAGTCCCTCGCGCCCAATCTGTCACGCGGCGCCGCGACGCGACGCGACGTTGCCACGTGTACGCCATAACTCTCTTTCTCTCTCTCTTTCTCTCTCGGCCCTTATGTACACACCTATGTACACACCTTCGCCGCACGACTTCCATCTCCGGGCGGCCTTGCTCGTCCCGCAACCCCTTGTCGCTCTCTTTGCCCTGTGTATCTCCTTCACGAGTCCGCGAGGGTTGTTGCCACCCTCTGCAGGTCAGCGTGTTTATTTCGAGACCGGATCGACGGGGTTAACGGGGAACAACCCTGTCACCGCTCGAGGAATCGATCTGTTTTTCTTGGGTAATTTTAGAGCATCGACTTTTGAGTATACGGCCCCAAAATAGTAAACGGAAATTCGTTTCCAGTCCGTAGAATTTAGTTTCGCTTGCTTTTTCTTACCCTTCTGGAGTTAGATCAATTTTAACCCCCCATAGGTCCCGCAGAAATAGTTCCGTGAAAGATTTTTGCTTCTCGATTTAAATTTCAATCAACGAAGTATGTCTCGTAACGTCGTATTCTAATTCTTTTGTTTTTTTCTTCATAATTTTTTTATTTACAAATATTATTTTTGATACATTCGATCTACAAATGCATAAAATCCGCAATCCAATAATTACTCTGTCCAAGTACAACTGTACTAAATGTATTCCAGATTCTTCAGTCAACTATATCACATCCAGAAGAAGCAATAGTTAGTAATTATATAATACAAAACAATAATACAATTTTCTTCTACACATAAGGAAACCCCGAATTCTCAATCTTTAAATCGCAAAGGGCTGCATCGGAGTGCATCTCCAACGACCAAAATATTTAATCTAACCATTGTCAAATCCGCTTTGAAATTTGCGATCACATAAAGTTTGAATCTTTAAATGTCTCTGACTGGGTTGCACAAACACGGATCGAGGGTTAAGAAAGCCGGGAGAAAAACAGAAGGGGATGATCGGCGTGCCAGAGATTCGGTGGTTCCTTTCCCCGATGGATAAGGGCGTATCGCCCTTCCTCCTCCTCTCCCCGGAAACGGGGGATGAAACGTAGGTGTGAAATCGAAGGATGAGAGTCGAAGGCGGCGAGTGCGGCCCGGAGAAATAGAAGTCGAAGATGGACGCGGTTTATCTCGCACCTGGGCTCCTTCCAATTAAGAGGGAGTAGCCCGAGGGTGTATGAGCGGCTTTTAACCGTGGAAAATGGAGGAGGTGGTTCTCTCCTCCGATTAGAAGATTGGAGAATTCGCGGAGGTTCAGTCCCCGATCCGATCCAGCTTCTCTCTCTCTCTCTCTCTCTCTCTCTCTCTCTCTCTCTCTCTTTTGATTAAATCTTTTTCCGCCGCAGCCCCTCGGGGATGATGCACCCGCCGGGAAAACAATATTTTATCGGATGCTAATTTTGTGGTTAATCGCCGGCCAGATTATAGGGGGCAGCACGGATTGCACCGGCGAGATATTCGTGGTTACACAGGCTCTCTCGATCTTTTATGTACAAAAAATTATAATGCACTGCGATTGCCCGGCGACACGCTAGAAAAATTATCGGCGTTTTGCGTTGAACGCGAACGGCGCGAAAGAAGGGCTTTTATAACTACCAGTCACGCTAATTCTCCCGAGCGGGGCGTTTGAATGTAGCGCGCTCGGAGATTTATGGGAATTTGCTGTTCACGGGTTGATCGATAAGAAAACGTTTTGTCTCTTTGCGAAAATGTGTGTTCTACGAAGAAAATTATTTGCGCCTGTTCATAGACTGCTGCAGTTTGCGAGAAGTTGAACGGGTATCATCAGCCCTTTTATTTTTGAAGCAGAAACCAAGTCCAGCCCTCGCCACTCGAAACACAGTGTCGGCGGACCGGAAGCGGGTAAATACCCGGTCACTCGTCGTTTTGCATAGGGTCTCTTGCTCGGGTATGCAGCACCGCGTCGCTGCCATGGTTAATTTCGTCTGGCTAGGTGTCTAACAGTAGAAGAGAGAGAGAGAGAGAGAGAGAGAGAGAGAGAGAGAGACGTAACCGGTTGATAATATCGTGTGCGTGCATTTGCACGGTGGCCGATGCCAAGACGGAATCTCCGTCGCCGTCGTTGCGGCATGCGAGCCGCTCGGACGAGAGGGAACGATGAAACGACAATTACGTTGAAATAGTGCTTCCGCCAGGAGGAGCGCCAATGCCCTCCGCCCCCACATTGGCGTCCAGTTGCGGACCGGTATGCGTGTCTCTCGTCTCTCGTCTCTCGTATCTCTCCGGGGCAGGACGAAACGAAGAACCTCTTTCCACGTTTCTCCGTTTCTCCGCGGAAGAGATATCCTTGCCGACGCTAATGAGAGGGCTCCGGGTTCGAATTGATTTACGCGACTCCCCCGGCCGGAATTAGCGTCGAGACGACGCGTTTCCGCTCGGGAAAACGGTTTCCGGGGACACCGCGCTTTCAACGGGTTCTTGTGTTATCAATTTCGGGAACCGACGACGATTGAAAGATTCATTGGCTCGCGCCCCTAACGAGAGAATTGACGTTCAGCTTCGGCTTCCGGCACTTGAAAGTGAAGCCACGTGGTTCGAAGATTTTTTAAATAGTTTGTAGACTGCGGATTTTCAGCCAACGAGTTTAGCCCTCCGGGGGATGAACCTAGATCGTTTATGTCTATTCGGTCACTTTTGAATCTTGTCAAAGGTGGGGGAACATTTTCCCGAATTTGTGAAATTTTTGTGTTCTATTGGTGATGGTATTAAAGTAATAGTAATTCAACGCTTTGAACTTTTTGACATTTTGAGCGCAGCTTTTCTCCCAGAAACGGGAGAATTGTTTATTGTTGCCCGGATGTGAAAATGGATTTTTATGTTAATATTTTTTGTATACCAAATTTGGTCGTGATCCGCAAAATGCAAGAAGGTTGAAAGAGTACTTTTAGTATCATACTTCATAATTTTTTATTTCATTAAATAAGTTATTTTGGTTTTATGGAATTTCAGAGGTTGCTGGGTTGGCAGTCCGAGTGTTAATGGGTATGTAGTTTTCTTTGACAATGTAGTCGTGATTAAACCTAGCGTTCTGCAAGCTTAGAAACCCCTCCCAATAATTATTGTTTCGACTTCGGTACCGTTCTTGAAATTGCTATTTGCAAGGAAGCTCGACGCGAATAAAAATAGTTGTTAATGCGGAAGGACAGACAGAATTGCAAAAAGGACGAGAACTTCCCCCTGCTGCAGTATTTCCCGAGTTTAAACTCATAAAGCAGGGGAGCACGAGTTTTTAACTTTTCGCTATCCATCTTTAACTTCGCATAAACGACGGAATGCTGGAACAATTGAAACCTGCACATCGTGTATATCACCGAACGTAACTTTCTGTTGATACTAACTTTATGTGTTACACGTGCGAATTACTGGCTGAAATGCTATGTCGATTCATTGTTAAGATGGAAACTGCAGGAACTTCTTACGGGAGCTAACATAATTCTCAGCTCGATGGATAAAATTAAAAGCATTCTAGTTAACTCTCAAACGTTATTTTCCAAACTCAATTTGTTGTATCAGCTTGGAACAGTCCATCAATTTTTGCAAGAAATTTTTGATCGTTTTTGGAATCGCTGTTTCAAGAACATTCGGCGTCGGTAGAAAAATTGACCTTACGTTATTAAAGAAAAATGTTATAAATAAAAATTAATAATATACACAGGACCTGAACGGAATGATTTGTTTCTAGTGAAAAATACATTTATAGTTTTCAAGCTGTTAAGTAAATTCATTGCAGTGATTTCTATGTATATGTCGCCAAGGCCTCGATGTTGAACGTCGTAGAATTATCCCCACTAGTCACAAAGCTCGAGTATGTCTCCTGTACGATACATGGCGCACGCAAGACCCGTGTCGTTGACGTATATCGAGAATTCGCTGTACTCTTGTAAATTCGACTGGAAACTCTTAACGGCCCTTTTTTGAAGTATTGTACTTTTGATTTGTGCAACAAGAAATCGATTTTTTGAGCCTGTTCCGCGGGAATCCTGCTTTAAAGTATCACACTAATTTCACAGCGACGAATCGGCCACTATTTCAGTGCTACGGTCCCTCTGACAGAATAAAATGTTTCCGGAGCAGTTCCGAAAGAATTCCCTCCGTTCGATATGCATTTTTATTATCGACGGAGAGAAATGTCCGCCTTCGTAACGGAGACAGTGTTTATTGTTTCCGAGTTTGTCGCTGACGGTGCGCCGCGCCGGAGAAAAAATGGCACCGATCCGTTGGGAAGCTTATTTCGAGATATCCAGGATAAGTTCTCGGTCGGGCGGGGCGGGGAGAAAAAAAAACTGTAAAGTACATGTTCGGATAAAATATTGCCCGCGGATAGATTTGCAACGGATCGAGCGGGCTTTTCCAGGTGTCATAAATCTTGCTCGAGCCGCTCGCGCGCAGTTTGAGGGCAATAAATAGGAAGGATCCGCGCGGTCCGCCGGAGTTTAAAGGATTTCTTTTGTGCCTTGTCAATACGAGGCTTTGAAAAAAGGGTGATTTAACAACGGCCGGGATCGTTGCGTCCCGCGTTTACCGCCCAAGCGAAATGGAAATGAAATACACATCCCGCGAAGCCGATCGCGCGTACGCGAGAATCGCAAATTTGTTGGAAAACCGGATAATCACCCGGTCAGTAAATTCGACACGTGTATCCCAAGCATTCTACGATTTTTCACGAATCCGTTCTTGCTTTTCGATGTGCAAGGAGATCGATGAAATTCATTTTTCACGTTGAAAATCAATCCAAAATTTACCGGCGATTCATTTCGATCGCAATTTGCTGATACCGTTATTGGTATTTGTTTCGCCAAAATATTCATTTAAATGGCACACAGTTTCTGTTTACAACTGTACGCATATATTTATTAAAGCCGGAAATTTCTACGTTTTGTACAGTTTTTTTTTTATAAAAGCTCTGAAATGTTGACGGGAATAAATGAAATTCGTTTTTTAGGGAGGCGGAGAATGGAACTCCATTTTAGCAAAACTGTGTTTCATAATTCATCGCTGCTTCTTTAGTTGGACTATTGTTAAATTACAGGTACGTTTAAATGGCGCACAGGTTGAGTCTACGCGTGCCAAACTCGTTGAAATTGAACATGGTTGTTTCACATCGTTCAATGGAAATCAATGTTTCGTTCACATGCTCGGAAAGCGGTTAAAAATTCGTGGAAATAAATAACGGTTATTTCGAGGGTAAAGAAAGCATTGTCCCATATAATTCTATCAAAAACACGTTTTTTTTTGTCGATGCATTCATTCAGAATTTTTTAAATTTCATACGAAAGTGTAATAGTTACACAATTTCCAAATTTCTAGGGCATTTCACTATTCCCAGTGACAGAGGAGATTTATATTTTTGGGGATAAAATATTAGCCTGCCATTTTGTTTCATCAGAAGTATATTTCAATCCGTTGGTTCTTTGATCGGCGCTCATGCATCTTTCGGAAAAGGGAATTCCTCGGTTCTCAAAGTCCGCTGAAATAGCAATTTAAACGGTTCACCATTGCGGCCATGTGTTTCGCTCGATCATGCCTGGCGTGAACTAATTTTACCAGGCACCATAAGTGTCACGATCACGCCTGCCTCCCCCATAGCTCGCGGACCAACTCGAAAATCACTTGATCCGGCGAGCTTTTACTCCAACTTCCGACCACGGATTCCAACCCCATCCTCTTCTGAACTGGTGCCCAGCAGCGTGTTTATCTATTTATAGTCGAGAGTAGCTTTCTTCTGTGTCACGAGCCATTCATTCCGAACGGGGGAGAGAAGGGCTCGATGATAATTTAGTGGCTAAAACACCAGTCGTTATTCAACTTGTTAAGGCTGTCGTGATCTGTTGACAATACTGCGGCTCAGCCCCGAACCCGTCACGCCTACGATACCTCGTCATTTTCTGTTACGACAACAAAGCATTCCCCACTGTTCCCAGTATCTTAAAATAGCACAATTAACAACAGCTAAAGAATATAAAATTTTTAGCCCGAGACATTTATTTACAAACTCACTTACGAATTAATTTCTTCATGCTGGTGCTACAATCTAAATATCATAGAATTTACGTAAATGCACTTTTACGATTTTTGTAAAAGACTGCTTTTAGCACTGAAAAAAAAAGAAAAACCAATTTCAAGCTGGAATATTTGACTGTTTTTTAATGTATTTATTTTTCATGTAAATAGAAAAATTTCGTTGAGATGATCCATCCTACGCAGTTTTGTGTGAATTGTTTGAGGGTTAAAACATGTATTGGCTAAATTAAAAAGGATTCTCTAATACGCAAAGGTCATGGGGTTTGTCACGACCTTGGCTCCCATGAGACAATAACACAAATGACCTTTACATCTCTCCCGTTTTGATCCAGCCATGTTTTGAGTAGATATTTTGTTTTATTATTGACGATAAGGGGGATGTTTGAGGTGTTCTAGTTGGACGGGACACCCTGTACGTTTAAGGGTGGGGGTTTGAGGGGGTGGGGCGCGGAATTTTCGCTCGGGAACGATGCTCGATCAACCGTGGTATTATTGGAGACAGCCAGGGGATGGAGGTCGACAAAATTGGGACATATGTAAACGCGATAAATTTATGGATTCGGGGATATCGGTATCCGCCGCTGCCGGATTTAGGGGATGATTTTTGGGGATCAACCCGGCATATTTGAACCCGCCGCCGATGTCTTCCGAGTAAGCGTTTTGATATTAAGCGGTTATAAGTAGTTAAACAGTAAGACGATTGCTATTTTCCTTTCCCTGCATCTCACGACATTGATAAAACTGGACAAGTTTTGTGAACTTGTTTAGAATAAATAAATAGTCATACAGGAATTATCTAAATTCTTGTTAAACATTATGAATCAGTATGACGAGGTTAGACTGTCCTGGACGCTGTGAGGACATAAAACATAATAATTAAGTGCATTCTTTAGTTTATTGCGCACTTGTAGCTGCTCGCATGATTTGTTTTTTCATTTTCAAAAATAAATGTACAGAAATAATTTTTTCCAGTGGATGATTGTAATTCTCTTCGCGTTCTCAAATGTCTTCCTCTAAAAAATGTGTCAGGCGTGTGATATATTACAGTCGTTGAATTAAAATGATAAACGCGAGAGTATAAATTTGACGTTTAAAAATACGGAAAAATCAAAACTATGCCAGTACGTGTGACCAAGTGTCCAGTTTCGCGAACTATGTTGCTCCGAGTTTACAATAACTCAGTAATTCACTCACTATTCCGACGATTTCTGACACGAAACGTAAAAATATAAAACATGAACCCAAAATTAAAATTGCTGCTTCTGTGTAACAGAGTCGTACAATGAACACGATTCGAATTTCATACGAGTTTGTAAAAAATTTTACTTGACAGCGTTTCGCTATAAAGTGTGTTCGACGTAATAATCGTAATCTGAATCGAACAAAGAAAATAAGCAGATGAAGAGAAGACGAAATAAAGGAATCCGATAAGAAAATCCAAAAGAAGATGAGACAAAGGCAAAGGCAAAACGAATCAACGGACATAAAAAGAGGACGGAACGAGTAAACGAACAAGAGACCCTGCCACACAAATCCAACGTCGACCAAAGTGTCTCCGTGACAGATGAAGATTAAAGTTCCTCCAGGTTCGAATCAAAACAGTTCTTGCTTCGTCACGGACACGCTAATCCATTATTAGAGTAGACTAGGCAAGACGAAATTCAGTTAACCGAAGTAATAACTGTGATTGTGTGCGCTCCGTCGTGTTAGCCTCCATCTTGCGGCCAACGTAGTTGAGCGCCGGGGGAAATCAGAGCCACTTTTCTTATCGTTTCGCATCGTGTTATTACCGACGGTCGCCGCGATTATCTTTAAAAGAAACCCGTGTGATCTCGTTGCTCGATTTTGGCCCCCAAGCTTCGCGAAACGTTTCACCAACACTTTGACCATTTCCCTCACTATTTGCACGTCGTTTGTCTGCAAAAATGCACTGGCGAATCGTCGATGCGATTCACTTCGTTGCGTTCCACGGGCGCCTGCATCCTTTCCGAACTTCTGTCAATTTCTACAAATACAATCTCAAAGTGCTTCTACTTTTGCGGAATAATTCTGCACGAATAATTTTATTGGATTACTAAGTACTGGGGATTTTAAATTTTTTGTTAAAGTCAATTTTATTGAACCCAGTCCTCGGGAAAATAAATACAGTTCGAAGTATATCCTGTTTAGTGTCATTTTAACCAGAAAAATGCCACAAATAAAAATACGTATGTGTTCCATATACGAATACTAATCCTACATTATAAAATAATAATGTAAAGTGTATTTACTTCTGAATCTTCTGTACCTCCGTCGGATCCACAGCACAAAATTATTGACTTACGAGATAGGTCCGAATAATTGAACAACAACACACACAACACACGCGCACAACACATTTTATAAAATCGTGACAACGAACGAGAAGATGTCACTCCGACCACGAACAAAATAATACTGAGATTTTAACAATGATCCCTTCCACGGTGGTGGTACGGTCAGGTTATCATAGGAAGGTTAGACGCTGAGGGTCTATAAACACTAGATACAAAACCAAGATAAAAAAAATTATGGCGGGGCGCCGACCCTATTTCCCGGCATTCCCTGTTTTCGTATCACACGTCCGTGGGAGGGGGACGGTTAAAATCGCAGTATTATTTTATTCGTGGTCGGAGTAACATCTACTCGTCTGCTGTCACGATTTCGTTAAGTGTGTTGTGTGTGTTGTTTAGTGATTGTTGTTCAATTATTCGGACCTATTCTCGTGAGTGAATAATTGTGTGCTGTGGATCCGACGGAGGTACAGAAGATTCAGAAGTAAGTACACTTTACATTAGTATTTTATAATGTAGTTTGTAGTATATTAGTATTATATTTTATTATTCGTATGTAGAATATTGGATGCAAGGTTTGCTTTCATATTTTGCAACTTCAATGTCCCTTTAACACTAGATTTACAAAGCACTAAAACTGACTACTTAACATTATTTTACAAAAATAACAAGAACGTGTCTATGCACATTTGTATCAATTTTTTAAATAATATATACCCAAAAAAATAATTTTGTTGAATAATTCCCCATGGATACGTCTTCACAATGTCCATAATTGTAAATTATAGCAGTAACATGTATAGGAAAAAGTTGTTCAGAATGATGACCATGACAACATATTTCAAGTGTGTTTCCTTTCAACATATTTCATATTTTTTTATCTATTTTCATATTTTCAACATATTTCATATTTTTTTTCTCATCAAAATCGGTGAGGAAGCCCCTAATGTAAATAATTACCATATTTTCTTCTGACAATTTCTCACCGCGAACTACATATCTTGGTAACAAACATAAATTTTTCCCGAATGTTTCCACTAAGCAAAACTACAAACTTATACAGAACGTTTGACACTGCTAGAACAACATATCCTATTTATTCCACATCCTTAAAATTAAAGGAGCGGTTCGTGCAACGAACCGAGCCAAAAATTAACGATAAAAAATTGCGTATCGTCTGTAACTGAGCACGCAAAAACAGATAATCAGGCTGTTGAACCTCAAATTCGCACTGGACAGTCTGTTCCAAATGGATGGAGCATCGAATGAATATTAATTACAATTACATTGACTTCGTTACCCCCGGTGTAAATCAATATGCTGCGGAATTAATCGCGTCCATTTCTAAATAGGCGAATAAATAAATAGACCGGCAGTGCTCGATTTTCCGATAGCGACGAGAGCGAGTGGGGGAGGCGACTGCAGGCTGAATTCGAAGTTCCTTATCGATCCGGTTGTACACGTCTAAACGATTGGTACTCTCTCTTTCTCTCTTCCTCTCTCTCTCCCTCTCTCTCTCTCTCTCTCTCTCTCTCTCTCTCTCTCTCTCGTTCTCCTCCGTCTCGTTTCCACGATGGTTTCGACGAGCTGGTGTTAAATTAACTTGAAAGCTCTGGTCGCGAATATTGTGTACTTGGCCGATCGCGCGCGTGTACCACGGACGGGGACGTAGTAAACCTTTGAGTTTCAGGAGGGAAACGTTCGTTCGATCGATCCGCGTTCCCGGAATGTTTGTACTCCGTGTAATTGACGATTTAGCAATCGCCGCGAATTATCCTAATTGTGGTGGTAGGTTTAACGTTTTAGAAAAACGCAGAACATTTTGAGAAAAATGCAGAAAATCCAGGACTCCGTAGGGCCCTAAAAACCCTTTCGTGACGCTTCCGATAAAATTGATATTCGAGGCAAACGTCGCGATCGTAAACGTTCCGGAGGAATTATTAAACAGCCGGAGGCAGAATTGCAAAAGGCCGCGCCCAGCGGCCCCAATAAAACGCGCGGCCGAGCAATCTTTCTCACGCGTAATCGCCGAACGTAATTGTTCGAAGACGGTCGAGGTGTCATCTGTCCCACGATGACAACTGGCCTCGTCCGGAGCCGAATTCGAATTTATTAGACTCGCGAAGGAATCCCCGCGAACAACCGTAATTAATGAACGGCCGCGCAGTCAGCCGGCAAGTGAAATTAATCGATTCGTGCCCCGGCTGGCCGTGTTACCCGGCTTTTTATCTACGGACACTTTAAATGCTCGACAGCGGCCGCAGCTGCTTTCTTCGTTGCTATTGTTACTGCCTTCTTGCCCCACTTTCGTTTTATTTGCACGTTTTTACGATTAATCACCCGGCCCCCGGCGCTCATAATTATGGAAAGGGTGTGTTGTCGGTCGAGCGGCGGAGTTTGCGCGAGTCTACACTTTCGGAGACCGATTTCGGTTGTATTGGTGAAATAACGAAGGACAAACAACGTGTTCCGTTCTGTTTGTTGACACTGCGGGGGACAAAAACATTTTAAAACAACGGAGGGAAAAATTCGTGCCTAATCTGTTAAAACAATGAAGAAAGAAAAACTGTATTTAATTCACCAGCTAGGATGTGAAAGATAACGATAGATTGAAAGACAAGCAGATTCATACACGATTTTTATTTTTGATAGCATAATAGATAGAATAAGAAACAAGGAAATACTGTTTTAACAAATTTCCCGGGAGTTTGGTTTTCACAGACAGAAACGACCGCAAAATGCTTGGATAAATAGAACCGATTCATAATTTCTCCAAAAAACTGTGCGCGCAGAAAACAATTCGGTTAATTTTCGCGTTGCTTTTAAGATGAAAGAGGCATCGTTTAAATCACTTTTAATTAAAATTCGCAATGTCCCGGTCAGGAATAAAAAGGAGCAAATACAAAATAATTTTCTAGAGATGAAATTGCGAGACTTTAAAAAATGTAAAATGTATGGAATGTGATTTTGGTTAATTCGTTTGTTACGCCCGAGGCGGAAGAATATTGTGGAATACTTTTAATTAATTCAGGATGGCCCAGTTTACGCTGGAAAAGAGTAAACAAGGTTTACAGGGAGGGGGAAAGGGACGGGGGGTAGAATTACGGGGCCCTCGAATGTTCGTGAAAGCTGATGAAAGATAAATTAACGTTGCTATAGGACCGAATAGGCGGTTGATTGACAAGAGATGCTTCGTGTCAGACAATGGACTGTCGGCATGACTAAGTGCCTACTTGAAGAGCTACCGTACTCACTCTGCCGGCACTCGCATGGAGAGCAAATATTATTAATCTCGTAACAACGTTCGCCGTAATTACGGCGATACGAATGTTTCCACGTAGCCGTACGCCACTCATTTTCTGCCCTAATTCACCCTAGTTTTTCACTCTCGCGGACGGCCGCGTTGTATTTTTCGTGGTAGACAGATAGATCGCCGCTGGCCAGGCCGCGAATTGGGTCGAAAATTAATTAAGTAAAAACTCGTCGACCTCTCCCGCACTCGGGACTCGGCATTCTACCTCCCTTTTGCCCTCATCGTTGTTTTCAAACCTGCATCGTTCGCCCACCCGCTTTTTGTTTAAACGACGACGACGATGCTACTTTTAAACAATTGAAAAAATCGATTCTTCCTCCCTTGCATTCTTCCTTCCTCAACACCCAAACCACCCCTAATGACAACTAAAAATTCCCGGAGAAATTCCAAATAAAGCAAGACCCACCGTTACGAACCACCGATTAAATCTGAAGAGCCAAGTGTACTTGCTGCATGATCCAAAGATGCAGGTCCCCACCTCACGTGACGCACTCTGTCCCTTTCTCGAAGGGGAGAGAGAGGGAGAGAGTGGCGCCGCTAACAAGTATACACAGGGTGCGCGCGGTGGCCGACGAAAAGACAAAAAGGGAGAAGTCGAGGCGCGTAAAACGAGGCCGAAAAAAATAGAAAGCGAGCGGCGGTGGCGGCGTCGTCGACGAAGACGCAAGACGAAGTGGCTTGCAAACAATTAGACGCGGACGTCGGTGGAAACGGTGCCTGCACGCCGCGCACGCACACTGTCTTTCGAACAGCGGCGCAACGTGTGAACCGGCCCTTGTCCGTGGTCCTCGTCGAGCGTCGCTTCACGGGTCATTGAAGCCAGCTGCCGGGGCGAATCGCACGCGTTAATGTCGCGTGTCTCGTAACGATCCGGCCGCATTTGTTATTCCACGGAAATGGGACGAGCAGAGACAGTGCTAAGCCCGAGCCGTGCAAACACGGCATTATCATCGTCGTTAGAGAAAACACCGGCCGCCCTTTTCGAACGTTTCCCGGCTCGTCGGCTCGGCGCCGCGCCGCGCCGCTCCGCTCCGGACGACGCACTCAAAATAATGACGGCTCCGATCCCAACCCATCGACCATTTTCCTCTTCCCACCCCCCTTTTCCCCTCTGTCTCGGTCTCCACCGTTCTCCAAGGCCACCCCTCGCGTCGTTAGATCCACGTCGAGATCCTCCCGCCTGGCGACAACTTCCTAAGATTTTTCTTCATTACGTCATCCGGTGACCGGCCACGCGAAAATTGAGTTTCACGAAGCTGGAACCAACCCTGCCGAGGGTGCGCAACGGATTACCCTCGTGGACATTCAATTGTCCAACAGGCCGCAAGTTTGCGAGCAATTTGGTTGCGTAAAGACGAACGGCCTGCGCCCCCTCTATGGGGGATGTTGGGATTCCAGCTTTCTCCCCTGCGTACATCTTCGTCTGGGTGTCGACTTCGAATTTTAACCTTGACAGTGTCGTCGACCACCGTTGTCGTCGATCGCGTCTGCCGTCAGTGGGTTTCGCATTTTTATGCAATTAAAAAAATTGAAAATAGAGATAGATTTTAATTTGCCAATGAATAAAATTGTTCGTTGCTCCCCGGGCGATCTAATTTCCACGAATAAGGATCGGTTAATATTACTTACGTTTTCCGCTGTTCCCATTTTCATTTATTCCGCGATAAATTTCATTTCAACGGGTTCTCGGAGATTGAATTCCATGTCTGGAGAGCCAGCTCGCGGACGCGCGCCATATTTTGTCGGTAATCACGTTTCCGGTGAAAGGCAGCCGAAGAAGGCTGCGCCTTATTCACGATTTCCTCGAACGAGAACCTTTTCCAAAACCTCCAAGTGTCCCATTAGCCTGGAAATCCGGGAAGCCGCCGGTCAAGTACGGTTCACCGGAAAGCCAGAAACAAAACGAGCCCCGGAGCTTTGACGTTTTCAGCGGGTCCTCTCTCTTTCTCCCCGCCACCCCCCTCTCTCTCTCTCTTTCGGCTTGCCGTCGTCATCGACCGAACGCTCTTTCGAACTCTTCCGAGTACGTTCCCAAAGGTCCTGGGCTCGATCTTCGATTACAGTGAATTCTCGATATATGTCAACAACACGGGTCTTGCCAGCGACATAGATCGTCCAGGAGACGTCAACAAGACACGAGCCTTGAATGTGTTTCCTCGTCGATTTGCATTAATCTCTAAATCTAAACACGAAGCCGTGTTTTTTTCAAAATCCAAATCTCGGCGTCTTCGTGCGCCGCTCCCGCGATCTCCAAGGAGCGTCTAGCAGTTTCAAAAGCAAACAGTTCAAAGTGCTGGTTCCGCCCCCTCCCCCCTAAAACCTACCCTTAATTGCAAGTTACGGAACACAGGCCCCCTATAATTCCGCAACACCCTCTCGCGGAGGCTCTCGAGCCGGTACAAAGCAGTTGGTATCGAGCTTAATCGGACCGCGGAACTGTCCCGTACCGAAATTCCCGACAGCAAGGCGCCCTGGCACACCCCTCCACTAAAACCCACCCTTTCCCACCGGTGACTGCGGGGATGGTACACGGTAATCATCGCGGAACTAAATTTAAGTTTTCCCCGATGCGGTGGTGGACGGCGAGACGGGCTAAGCTCGTAATCGCTGGGCAAAAATGAGACGCGACGAGGCGAATCCGACGGCGACCGGGGGTGGGAAAGGGGCTGGGGAACCGGGGGTGAGAGGGGGTGTCGAGAGATAACGAGGAAACGAAGGAAAGCGAAGGAGACGGGGGAACAAAAACGGCGAGGAAGGCGCGGAACGGGTATTTTTGCATTATCGTCACGCGCGCAGTCTTATTACTGCCACACGTGGTGTAATATTCCCCGCCCCCTCGAGCAACCCCCTTTTCTCCAACCCTCTCTCCCCCCTCATCCCTGCGAACCCCTTTCCCTGCAGGCCCGGTGTGTTCGCGTCGCGAGCTTCTTTCCTGAGACGTCGCATTGTTAGAATGCGACAGGCGACGCTCGTCCACGAGCTGAGGGGGATGATCGAATACTGGCAAACTTTCCCAAGGATGATACATCCCCCCGTCGATCCTTCGACGCGTACAACTTCCAAGATGCGTCCGGAGACACCGGCACGTCAGACTTCGCCCTTGTCGGTCTCCTTTTAGCCCTCGGTCTCTCTTCGAAGACTCGTAACCGAGACCTTACTCGCAACCTTGGTCTTTACGGGGTTGCGATGCTCGCTTCCACCCCCTCCTCTCCCGACCTCCACGTCCTCCCAGGCTGTGATGTTGCGTCTTCCATTGGGGCGAGGCTCTTGTTCTTTCGTTCTTTTTGGTTGGTGCGCCCTACTGAGGTCTCGTTTGTCCCCAGCGATGCCAACAGGAGTCGCGGACGTGAGCGGAGTTGACAAGGTGTATCGGGATTGTTGATCGAATCGAGGGATACTAGGGTTTAAAATAGGGTTTTTTTTTGGGTGGAACGGGGGTCGTTTGCCGAGGGTCGATGAAGGTGCTTAGTTGGATTTGGTTTAGTTGTGCTTTGGAGGGTAGAACGGCTCGATGATTCCCTGAGCTAAGTTCGAGTCTTTCTGTGGATTAGGGTGTTACGTTTGCAATGGTCGCAGAAAATGTTTATTTTCCACAAAGATCCGCAGACGACGATAGAAATATTTTTCTTGAGTGCGCCTAAAAATCTTTGAGACTATGCTTACAATTAGAAGACTACTTTGAAACTACTGTCGTCAAAAAGAAATTATTAGAGAAAATTGATTGGGAAAACGTGTTTAAATGTGAGGGTGGGAATCATTTCCAAAGAACCCTGAAAACTTATCAGGACACCAGCTTCAGAATAATAAGGGGAAGAGTGTGCAACTTCCATCAGGTGTTCAGCGCGATTCAAAGGGGTTTTAGCCGCCGCGTATGGCCACGGAACGGTGGCGCTTTTCAGTCAGACTGCAAAGAACAAACCCTTTCGCGCGGATGTTCACTGCGGCAACAGAGGTATGCATTTTTAAGGGAGCCCCGCGTGTCTAAGAAAGAACGGTACACCGTTGTCATACATGGAAACCATTACGCCCGAGTAATTTCGCAGCGACGGCTTTGCGTGCCATGGTCCCCGTGGCGAAAAAGGTTGGGGATGAAAAATGTCTGACTCGTTGATCAAGTTTCCGTCCGTGCACTTACCAGAGAGTCACTCCATTCGAAACCATTGACACGATCCTTTCCGGACGTGTAAAACATTTTCGCGATTATACAGTTAGTCAAATTAAAATATCGTCGCCTCAACAAACTAATTTATGGCCCTTTCTTTACATAACGGTTTATTTACAATTACCAGAGTACATTCTACTCCGGAAAATAATCTCAATCCGATGTTCCGTCTAGTATGTTCGCTTCATTTCATGGCTGACTGATGAGTTCCCCTGGGAAATATGATAAGTGGACTGCGAACTCTATTTATGGCAAAAATTCAAACGTCGAAAATTGGAAAGACAGGAGGATTTAATATTATACTATTTTCGACGTTTTGATGCAATATTATTTGACCTCACTCCCTCAGACAATTTTTTAGAAAATCCACAGTCTTATCAAACCAAGAGATATCATGTACACTTATAAACATAATAATATTATATTATTCTCGACGCAGTTTTATAAAACCTACTACCTTCAACAAGAGATATCGTGTGCATTTATAAACACAATAAGATCCCGATATTAATTCAATAATTGTAAAAAAATGAAAACGGTAAAATTGAATATAACTGAATAAAAGATCCTGAATTAATTCGTACACCCAGTAGAATAAAAACTGCACCGCGAAGCCCGTGCATTGTAGTGTTTGAAGTTCGCCGAACGACCAAGAGCACGTGTAATCCACGAAAACGCTATGAAACATTTATCGACGGCAAAGGGGTAGGTTGGCCGTTCACCTGATGCAGGTGAAAAAGCTTAAAGGAAACCGCAGGTGGAACGGTCCACTAACCGTTCCTCGTTAACACGTCCTCCAGGTCGACGACGTCGTCGTCGTCGTCGTCGTCGTCGTCGTCGTCGGGGAAACTGTTTGAAATCGTTTTCCCCGGGATTATTCCCACCGGCCGGCGCACGGTTTTTGTCCGACGTTCGCACACTTTGAAACGTCGCCCGATTTTGAAGTCGACAATGGCCTAGTAACGAATCGAAACGGATATTACGATGGGCCAAACGCGGAGGACCAGGGGGCCGAAGGTGTAAGACACGGGCTTGGCAGCGCTTTGATTTCGCATTCGAGTGCTGTACACGGAAGGGGGCAGACTTTAACGCGTCACACGTGAATACCGGGTTAACGACAGAAACACGTCGACAAGTCTTTGTCGCGTTTCCGGGCCGCAACGGTTTCGGATCGACCCACGCTCGCGGAAACGCTCGAAACCCTCGACAACATTACCATCACCAATTTTTATGCAAAGCGGGCGATCGAATTACCAAACGAGGAATATTTATCATGCTTTTCTCTGATATCTACAGTATTATTACGTGTACGGTGATTTCTCGATATATGTCGCCAAGACCTGGACGATAAATATCGCGGAATTAATATAATATTTAAAATGGAACTAATATATAAAATGGAAACTATGCTTCTTCTATATTTATTATTAAAAAAAACAGAAGTGACTAAAGCAGGTGATGAAATTATTAAACGAGGAATATAAGATATAATTAATTAATTGATATAAAAAATAAAATTGAAACTATGCTTCTCCTATATTTATGATTAATACAAGTAACGAACAGGAGCGACTCCCTAGAGCGCATAATGAGATTGTCAACGGCCCCCGGGAGGGGATAATGCTAATCAGACATACTATACTCGCATAGGTGTTCCTCCTGTTACAACGACCTAATGAAACTGCTGTAAGGTAATAAGTGGCCCGTGTAAGAGATCACATTCTTCGGAATTCAATGGGTTGTTGCAACACATCCGGGCAACATTGTGCACGTGAATGGGCCCTCTTGGTGACAATAGATCGCGAGCTATGCCTCTGAAAGGCCTTCTGGGAGGGGCGAAAAATATTTCGATCATGGAGCGCGTTCCGAGATCCACTTCTAGGCGGATCGGAGTAGCTATTCATATTTTCACGAGTTTCGTATTTCCCAAAAGAAAATAAATTTCGTTGTGTTGTACGCGACGAGCGTTTCGCAGCGGCCATCTTGACGCTCGGTGCTGGAACGACGTCGAGCCGGAGGAATTTCGCAGTGAAATCACGATGCATTACAATTCGTTTTATTAATCCCCGGTAAACCGTGTTCCTGATCACACGGTGCAGCCGGCAGAAGCGATGAGATTTCGCGGACGAATCGACGAGTCGATTTGGCAGGCTTGTCGGTAGATTGCACCGCCGCGACAAAACGAAGAGTGCTCGGCTCGGCTCGGCTCGGCACGGCACGGCTCGGCTCGATCGCTCGCTCGTTTCGACGCCTCAAAACGAGGAAACCGTGATTGTCAAGCGTGCGTGACACCCCATCTGAAATGCCAATTCTATTCCGACGCGAGCGAAATAAAAGAGTAGACCACGGCCGAGCGTGGACGTTAATTTTTACGCGCTAATCCCGTTTTCGACCACTCCGCCGTCAATAAAAATATCAGCGACTCCGTTCTAGACTTGTCCCGCGATTACTGCGAAACTAATCTGGACTTCCATCGCCGTAGGGTGTGTAACTATAGAACGTGAGGGATTATCTCTTCTCTTGGTTAAACTTCATTTTGCGGGACCAAAAATTTTCAACTTTTTGAAACATAATCCCATAGATTTTGACGAGAAAATGCCAAAAATGTCGGTTTCAACTGCCGGAGCTCGCAGATCAAGCCCGAGGCCCATCAACAATTAGGAGGGACATTCATTTAGAAATTATAATTGCGTTCGGTGCTCGGCCCGGCTCTTTTTCGCGCGGGTAAGCCACCCCCGATGCAAATTCATGCAAATCCGAGGGTCGACCTTCATCCAGACAGATCCCGGGGTAATGTATCGCGGCAAGGTTCGCAGTTCCGTGATAGCTGATAACGAGTCCGTTTGTTGTACACGCTGGACCCCTTTCTCTCCCTTTCTCTTTTTGAAGAACTTGACGAAACCTCGACATAGAGATGCATTAGCCGGCCATCGCACCCCCGTTCGGCAGGATCGAACGATCCACGGGAGGATCTGGTGGAGGATCTAGCCACGGGGCGAGATAAAATCGTGTGGCACGTGAGAGGAATCGCTCTCCCTTTCACCGGCCATGTTTCGAATGAAAATCCAATCTTTCCTCGTCACGCCGGATTTAATGCATGGACGGCGTACGCGTAATCTCCCTTCCTATTGATATTTCATATTGTGCTCACGCGCGCCGAGCCCCCTCCAGACGCGGACGCGCGCGTTCCTTTTCACCGTAACATGTTGCAAAGGGACACGGTGTTACTTTGATCAAGGAATTTTCTGGCTATTTTCTGCATGAAAATGAGCCCGGACCCCCGGTGGTCCTTTTGTTCTTCGCGCCGTCACTCGAGCAGAACCGTGGGCGGAATTTGTCATTCGATATGGTGGATTTTCAGCCTCGTTTCGGGGACTTCGAAGCATTTCTTCGTTTACTTTCTACGAATTTTAATCATTTCCTCAGTGGTAGATTCGGTTGCATTCGTATTGCTATGTTAGGGAACAGCTGGGTCGAGGGTGTCGCGGAGTCCGTGCGTGTGGACCCCGAATCTGTATTAATGGTGCGCTGAGGAGCTCAAGTAGGAAGTTTCAACAATTTTTGTTTGCTTGATTAGTTATAAATACGCTTAGTGGCAATATGGTATTGTTAAATGATGTTCGTTAATTAAAAAAATTTAAGAAAACTACTGTATTCACTTCTAAACTATATTAATCGTTACTATTAGTAATATCTGTACTTGTGGACTTATGATGGAAACGAGTTGGGTTAATTTGAAACGGTAAAAACGTTAACAAAATTTAAGAATATACTGTCCTCGGCTCGTTGCGATTTCTCTAGTGCCGACAATTTTTAGTTTGCATAAAGATCCGCAGTTCAGTAATTAAACAACATTAACATATTAATATATTCACCACGCATCGTAGCACTTTCTGGTAGAGAGATCATCACTCACATATTTTTAAAGATTTTGCAATAAAAAAATTCTTGCAATTTAGACAATATGTATGTACTTTGAAGTAGAGTGTCATGTATCAGCTTTCCAGTGTCATGGTAGTGGGGATAATTCCGCGACACTTATAATCCAGTTATAAATCAGGAAATTAGGAAAAATTCCTAAATAGACCCTTTCAAACGTTCAAGACCTGACCACTACCTGGAATATCCATAAAGACGTCCCGGGAACTTCCAACAACAAGATGAAAAAACGAAAACATTTGCATCATTAAAACGCGACTGGCAGTCATCGAATCGGCAGACCGCTTCCTCCGATCGATCGAGTGTAAAGACCGCGGCGGCAATAAGCATCCGTTATGGTTTCAACAGGCCCTAAACGAGCCTCCGGAGTTTGAAGTCTCGCTCGTCTTCGCGCTGTGCCGGTAATAGCTTCGAAACCGTGTTTCCGAAAAGTGTCGTCTGGCGATTCCCTTTCGAGGAATCGACATAACTCGACGGGACTGTTCACGGTCAGTGGTCTCTGGTGTTTACCAGAGAGTGGGGAAGGGGGGGAAGGGGGGAAGGGGGGGAAGGGGGGGGGGAAGGGCGTCGGATGAATCTTTAAATGGGCTCGCCACGGTCTCGAGTATAGTTGAACGCACGAGAACCGGACCCCGGGAGCTAATGTCACCGGGAACGTTATAAAATGTGACACCAGCCAGCTGCCGGCGCGGCTCGGTAATACAATCCCGCGTAAATCCTGTCGCCTCTTCTTCTATACTCTCTGTACCAGTTTCCGTGGTTTATTGCTAGCCGTGCCACGCCGTTAAACGGTTACCAGCTGCGGCACGCGTTACGCAGAAATCGGCGTCGACGACTCCGCCGTGATAACCGGTGGATGTTGTCGTTTGCCGAGGGTGACGTTTACAAACTGCTGCCGACTTGCCTTTCTCTGGTCCTCGGTCTGTTTTGATGTCCTGCCGACAACTATGATGCCGTTACGTTTCGTGTTCGTGCGGTTCGTTTTACGTTCAAGTGATCGTTTAATTTAGGGGGACTTGTGTGTCGCCCAGGATACTGATCTTTATGCAAAATAAACATTTTGGAAGTCAATTGTGAGAAGCAGAAGTTGAGCGACAGTGTGATTCCTTTTTCAGATTTTCAAACGGTCCAATATTTAATACAAGAATATTCTTGAATGTCCCCGCAATTTCGTGTTTCGTCTATTCGATTTTGTCATAAATGCGTGAATTCCGTCAGTGACGTCCTTTAACGCATTGAATGCCATGTCACCCATATGTGGGTGACGGAGTTATTTGTCCAGGTTTTAAAATGAATTTTTGTGTTAATATATTCATTGTACCAAATTTGATTAGGATCAGTAAAATGTAAGAAAGTTGAAGAACTACTCAATATTGTCACGTCCGGTGGTTCGACCATCAATGATTAATCAATATAATAAAGAACTATCACAAAAATCCGATAATGCCTCGAGAGAGAACTGTGTTAACCCAAACTGCGTCACGGTATTGCGCAGTTTGAGTTAACACAGTTCTCTCTCGAGGCATTATCGGATTTTTGTGATAGTTCTTTATTATATTGATTAATCATTGATGGTCGAACCACCGGACGTGACAATATCATACGTTTCATTTTTTTCAATTTTTATTTCATTAAATAACTTACTTTGATTATATGGAATTTTTGAGATTTCTAGTTTGGCAGTCAAAATGTTAAATATGCTTTCTATTTAATCTCCATCCGTCCGCCGTTTGCTTAATTTAATTTGCGTCTTGATGTCATATTCGCACGATTGCGAAAAAATTAGTGTGCCGGACAGATGAAGGATTGGCTTTCGGAATTCCTTCGTCGAAAATGGAACATAAATTTAAAATGTTAGACTATAAAACACACTATTGAATTAAATTACATTACATTTAATTGATCAGATTACGATTGATCCATAAATAAAAACGACTTTTACAAATTATGATCAAATTTCCAGTACATAAGGCATAAGGTACTAACAGAAGATGGAACAATAAATTTCCTAACACATACACAGAGCATAAAAAATTAAAAAATAATAATCTCTATACCAAAAATTTCTTACAGAATAATTAACTAAATCATTATCGTCTTATATCCTCGAACTGCCAATATTACAGTTCTACAATTTCACCCCTGCCAAAAACATAATTCTCTTCCAACAGCAGCGGAGCAACATCAGAAATTCGATACTGAACCTAGGGGACGTCCACCTAATGAGACTGTTTGCCCGTCAGTAGGGCCAGGTGTCATCATGATCGCGTTTGCAGGCTAATCATGGCCGATGCGATGATACCCATGATGGTACCCACGTTCCACATATCCTTGCGGCGCGTTCCCTCGTTACCTGTCGAGATTAATATTCAAAGAGGAACATAGGGGTACGGGGACGCAGCGTATGGGGGAGCTTAACGGCTTGTGAAGTGCACAAGTCACCGAGCTGAGCCGGTGTCTCCTGGACATACAAAAAATATTGATAATATTTTAATATTATACATTCTCCGGATAAATTCAACGGGAAAGTCAAAATTTCATTGCAATCGGGTACGCCGTTCTTGAAATACGCGTTAAAGTTTTTTTACGACATCGTTGCTCCGAAGTACAATGAATTCTCGATATATGTCAACATCACGGGTCTTGCCGGCGACATATATCGTCCAGAAGACATGCTCGAACCGTGTTATGTTTCTCGGCGTCGGAGACCTCTCGAGCTTCGCGGAAGTGGGGATAATTCCGCGACGTTACAGAGAAATCACTGTATCGTTCTCCCGAAGTCGTCGTAATTGACCTCATTGACTTTAAGCACAAAGTTTTAGTTTTAAAGTATTCTGCTATACTTCTAACAAATCAAAAAATCGATTTTTTGGTCCACACCAGCATCCCCTTTTAAATTCGCGGTAGAGTTGCCTTTCCTCCGATGCCGTAACCCGGAATATTAACCGGCATTGCGTCTATTATTAGCAGGCTGGCCCTTAAGGGCGGCTCCCTTCTTTCAGACGGGGGTGGTTAAAGGTGGTAAGAGCGGGGTTGGAGAGCCTTGTAGAACGTGTTCCGCGGGTTACGCCGGCGGCACGGTAATCGGCCGATTAAAATTATAATCTCTACGTAATCACGGCGTTGTAGCGAGAGGCTCGGGGTGGGGGGGGCAGCCAGGGTCGCTTCTAATTAATATTAAAAGAGCGAAATTAATAATTAGCGGGACGGAGCGGTAAAGGCGTTGCTCGGCGCCGGATCACGCCAGCTACTTCGGTCTTTTACGGTCAAGACGCGATCCGGGCCCCGCTCTCTGCTTCCGACGCGATAATTACGCTTCTCTGATACGTTCGACCAGCGCCGCGGTTAATTGCGATTTTTCAAGGCTAACGGGCCTGTCGCCGCTCCTGGCTCTTCGAGCAATCGCGACTCGAATTGCGATTGCTGCTCCGTGACGCCGCACAATGGTCCCAATTTACGAATTAGAAGGAAAAAATACTAAAATCGTTTTTTCTGTTGAGCACAATACCATTACTTATATATTTTTCCATTCTAAATTGATTGAGACCATAATGAAGTCGACGCGATTAATAGTTTTCGAGATATGGCGATGCAATTTACGATTAAAAAATTCATAACTTACTGGGACAGATGATTATTTTTCAATTTAGCATTTCTCCGATGATAATTCTGTATTCTATAATACTTGCCCGTGGCTGTGTCCGCGGGCACCCGTTTCACTTGCAAAATTTTGACCTCCTGTACTCTTCCCAGCTCATTCTCTAAATAATTTATGAGTATATGACAATTCACAGATATAACAGATATAACATAAAAATTCACAGATACGCGTTTAATCTTTTTTCCTCCCAATTCATCGATTAGGACCACTGTGCGCCGTTTGCGCGAACTTGCCAAGGGAGAAGAAAGAACATGTTATAAGCGAACATCCTTGAAGCACATTGAAAGTTGACTTACCGAGTGCCTAATAGCCGTACCGGTGATCGTTTCAATATTTTCGCGCGAGATCGGCATTTACCGAGAATAGTTTCCGGGATCGACCCAGCATTCTCGATAAATTTCATTAAAACGGTATGGTGTCCGCCTGCGATCGTCTTCTCACCTTCTCCCCCCCCCAGGACTTTCGTTATTCCCGGCGCGACGGTCATAATTTCTTTCTTTTTATTTTCCTCGCTCCGGAACTACGATTCAATTTCAACCGGACGACTCCCGGCGCGGGGGCATCGGGTTACGGATCATTGTGTCGCTTTATCTTTCTTTTGAGAACGCTTTGCACGCCGGTGTCAGATTTTTATTAGAATTCTTTGTACGTATTTCGCCTTTCTACCTGCCGCGAGAGCTCCGTCCTCTCCCTCCCACCCTCCCTATATCCGTCCCGCTTTTTCCCGGAGATCAGATAAACCGTGTCCGTAGTACACCCCCTGTTCCGTTTTTTTTTTTGTTCAAACCATACACCCCCTGGTACACACACACACACACGGACCCTGTGAAATTTTTCAACGAAAATTCTGAAAGCGATCTGAAAAATTAAAAAATATGTAAACCCCTGCCGCGCGCGCGTCTGTTTTCATTATTCCGCGTTGTACGGAAAAATTTTGGTATATACGGGCCGTTGCACTGACGTGTGCCTGTGTATTTGTAGATTTATGGTCTTTTAATAATCCTGACAAAGGCACATTCCGCGTACCCAAGATAATAAGGGATTTTATTTTGCCGTGCATATTTCGGGAGTTCTTCGAACGCTTGCGCGCGCGCGCGAAGCGGGATCTCTGCGATGACGATTGAAGCATACTTCGTGCGGGAACTTATGAAAATTGAAATGATTGTTTCCCCTGTTGTCCGTGAAACAGAGAGACAGAGAGATATAGTATCAGATGTTGTGAAGGTTTGTTTTTTTGGTCCAGCGTTTTGAGATTGAAAAATGTACGCGAGACATGAAACAGAGGAATTTAAATAATTTGATAGATAGATGAACTTAATGAATTTGAGAAGTAGAAGAATTTAAAGAATTTGAAGAATAGCAGAACATGAAGAATTTGAAGAACAGCAGACCTCGAAGAATTTGAAAAATAGAAGAATCTAAAGAACTTGAAGAACAGCAGAACTCAAAGAATGCGAAGAACATCAAAACTCAAATAACCTGAATAATCAAAAAATTCGAGGAACCTAAAAACATCGACGCACAGCTCAACAAAATATTATTAAACGATAAAGTAAACTCTCCCGAGTCTTCCATTTCCCACAATTATTTCAGAAAATTTCAAATTTCCATAAAGATATCACTATGATCAGAAGTCCGTCGATCACTCGGCTGTCTCCGAGCAACCATAAAAATCTCCAGCACCCGCGCCACCGTTCCCAAGCGCTTAACATTGCACCCGTCCCGAATCCGTCTGGCGTCCATAAAGGTGAAAGTTTCTCGGAAGTGACCCTTCGAACGAGCATGGGCGACCTTGGGAAATGACGTGTCGGTAGGAACATATCCCGAGTCGCCATGGTGCACGCGTTTATCGGGTACGTGACGAGAAGGAGAGAGGAAAGGCGGTCGAAGGAAAAAGAATATCGGCTCGAGACGGCCATAATTCGGGGGAGCATAAAGCGATCTCGGGGGTCGTGCTCCTTTGGCCCCGGCTGTGATACTAAATTTCAGGGGTTCTCGTGTCTTGTCCGCGTTCCCTGTTCCGCGTCCATAACGGGGAAAGCGGATCGGATCGCGTCCGTTCTTCTCTACGACCGGTTTCCTCTTCCGCTCGCTCTGTTTCGCGATCCTCTCTTTCTCTCTAGAGAAGGGAAGCGGACCGTATCGCCGGCGAACGAGGAAGAAGAGGAGAAAGAGAGGATGAGGACGGAGAAGAAGAAGAAGAGCCCGGACGAAAAACAGACGAGTCTCTTAACGAAGTGGGCCGGTGTAGCTACCCGACAGAAAAGAACGTTTGATGTCCGAGCCATGGTCCACGGAGCCATGGTATATACGCTTGTTATCGAGCGTTTCGAGTAACGACGCGTTCGTTACATCATAATTGGATCACACGCTCTCCGGCCCTACATACCCAACCGGCCGGCAACTCTGCCCGGTCCAATCTTCCACTCAGACAACACTCGACTCAATATGTAACAGCAACGCCACCCGCAATTACCTTTTTAACTTCCAATATGTCAGACAGCCGGTCAATTCACGCTTAATCGGTGTAGGTGTTGCACGCGCGAGCACCGCCCGCGATCTGCACTCGTGTGCCCGGACTCTGCAACACCTGGCACACTTATTGCCATTCGGAGGATTCGACCGAAACATGTACATAGCTGCTCACAATAAGATTTCTTGTAGCATCGTCTCATAAATCATAAAGAAGTGTATTTATTATTTATAGAAATTTTATGGAATGTACCGTAGTCATGAAACATAATTTCTAGTGCAGGTATCGGCACAGAAAAGTCCGTTTTCGTTTATCCTTTTCGAGGTGCAGTGTCGTGCGAGAGACTTTCTGAAATTTACTATGTGAGTGCGTCCGCGTGTTTGCAATCGGATAACTTCGACACTGACATGGTATTTCAGTAGCAGATTTGAATTCGAGTTATAAATTCTATTGAAATGTCGAGCGAGCTATCATATTTCGCGTTACTGCAATATCGGTGCAAACGTGATTCTAGTTTCTTCCATCTCGTCGTCATTAATAATGTATTATTCGAAGAGCGTATTGCTAAATGACTCTTCAGCGAAAACAGGATCGATTGATAGTGTTATAAATTGAAACGGGCGGTAGTAAATGAGCATTGATGGTTAAACGAGCGTTTACAATATTGAATGGGTATGTTTTTCTCATTCACTTGATTGAAGAGCGACTCGATCGACAGCGTTCTAAATTAGACCGGAGGTTGTCCTATGGTTAGACGAGCCTTTATAACCTTGATTGAAGATATTTCACAACTAATTCAATATTTCATTGCAATTTTTGCCTCCTCAAAATATATAATTGCAACCAAGATCTTTTACATTCTATGTCATGTATTTAATCGAGTGTACAAAAATAAGAAAAATATTGTACACAGAACACCAATGATTCTGATTTTGTTTCGTGTCCCAACTTGTAAAAATCTCAAAGAAAATTCATAATCCCTGAACTACGTTTCGTATGTCAACATTACGGGTCATGTCAGCGTCTTGTATCGTACAGAGGAGCCGTGTTGTACCTCGCGGTAGTGGGGACAATCGACATTTATCATCCTTGTCTTGGCGACATATATAAAGAAATTGACCGGAGTCCTCTTGTGATCCGAAGGTCAGAGGTGGAGGGGGGTGTAACATACTGATTGGCTGACGCTAGTGAACAGAAGAATTTCAACATAACTAGACGAAACAGTGAAATACACAAGAGGATCGCGAGCGAACACAAATAATTTTAATGGTAAATTAACAATATCAGACAGCTGGTCAGATCGATTAATCGTCAGTATGACGTTTACAGCCGTCGCGGCGACGCTCTCAGGGACGACGGAAACGCGGATGCGAGCCACCTGAAACGTCGAACGTGCCTTGAATTTGAATGCCGTGCCCAGAGAAAGAGAGAGAGGAGAGAGAGAGGAGAACGGGGTGCACAGGTCGCTTCGGAACAGTGCTGGAAGGAGGAATGTTGTAGCGAAAGCAGAAATTTTATCGACGCCCCGAGGGATTTCTTGACTCCGGGAATTGTTTGAACGTACTGTTTCATTCGGGACTTCCGTGCGCGACACTTGTGCACTTTGCTCTGCGAATTCTGTTATTGTCGCGGGCGGAACGGGGCGGATTTTATAATGGCGTTCTCCCGGCGAATCTCGTCCTTTGCGTCACGCGCTGCGTCGCGTCGCCTCGCGTCTCGGTCCCGTTGCTTGTTTTTCTTTTTATTTCGAAGCCGCTTCGCCGTTTTAAACGGGCGACAGGGGGGAAGAGGACGGGCCGGGGGCGAACGGTAGGAGGGACACACTGTCGGCATTATTAGCTTTTACACCGGAGAAATAATGTTAATGGAATTTCGCCCGGGCGAACGTGCCCGTCACGGCTCGTATAGAATTTTTTTCCGCGGAACGTTTCGTCCTGGAATCTGGTTTGCATTCTACCGAAATACCCCCGATTTTATCGGCGCAATTAGGAGCCAAAATCCAGCCTCGATTTTAATAGTACGCCTGCGAACCACTATTTCACGCTGTTTAACGAAAACGACGACCAAATCCTAACCAATTTTTAACATTACATATCGTTCCGAAAAATTGTCTACCAACATAATTCGCAGTCAATAAATTCTCAACCCTTTCCGACTCACAGATCTCTTCATAAATAATTATTTAGCGGCGTTCCGAGTCGAGTGCCTCCGTCAGAAAAATGTCTAAATATAAATCTGTTTGTACATTGAAAAAATTAAAATTACGGTCCACAACAAAGAATTCCGAGCAACAATCTCTCCGCGTCGACATCGCTCCGTAGGAAACAAAAATTGTTCGCGGTCGAACGAGGATTGTTTAAACAGAACGAGAATTGCGAGGCAGCCGTCGTCGCGGTTGGCTCTGTCGTTTAATTGTCATCGGAAACGCCGGTGTTCCCGTAACGCGCAGCACTAATCAAGCAGCGGCGGCGTCGTCGTCGGTGCGAATAAAGCTTTAATGAGATTGCGAGCTCGCGAACAGAGACCTTGGACGAGGGGGTAGGGGTTGAGGGGTGGGCCGACGAATTTTCCGACGGAGACAAATAAATACAGCTTAGGTTAAGAACCTTCAGACACGGCTCTACCGGGCGTGTTTCACTCCGGACAACCGGATTCCTGATTGCGCGTAACGGACAAATGAACCGAGGGGAGTAGCTGAAAACAAGATGAACGACGAAAGCAGCGAACCTGCGAGACGAAGGGGGCCGGAAAAGGAGGAAAAAGGGAGACGGGAACGGTAGAGGGTGGAAAACGCGGAGAAGCGCGCCGGAAGAACGGAGTAAGCAGCAATTCGGCGTGTTAACGCCGCGGCCCCTCTTCAAGCCCGGTTAATCCGTTTGCGCGAGTAAATCAGTTAGCCGAAATTGGGTTATATTTCCTAATCGATACGATGGATTAGGTTATCCCGCTGGCGCGGCCGATGGATCCTACGGTTACGGTGCATGCACCCTCTTTCCGAGCAACGCGACGTCGCGCAACCCGCCATTATTTTCAGTCGACGATGCCATTAAGCCGCCCAAATGACCCATTTTCGACGCCGATGCCGCTTCTCGCGCTTTGTCTTCCGTTCCTCAAACAACGTGTACTCAATTTTTACAATTCGGTGAACATGTTACGAGAAATAGCTGTCAACGATTTTTGCCATCTCGTGTGTGCGTAGCCTGTTCTAATAAATGCGTTTGTCGTTGGTTCCTCGGGTAAAGCTCCTCCAGAAAAATTCGACAAAATACTGACTTCTCGTATTGAAGCTTAAGAGCGAAATAAGGAGCGGAGAAAATTCTCGAATAAGAAGTCATTTTTGCTAGAATTTTGAGATGCGATTGAGTGTAGAAATTGGGGTAAAAACGGGACTTTGCTTTGCTCCCCGTAACTACCCTTACAGACGAGGTGTAGGGTTCACATTTTCTAGAAAGGGTTCTTTCTTGGTAACCTATCGAACGAACCATTTTCGGTCAAAATCGGCTGAAGGGAATTTTGTAGGGAATTTTGGGAATTTATAGTATTGGTATCACACAACACTCGTGTAAAGATGCATTTACGGAAAATGAATTATTCAACTATTGTTCTAGTTTACGATATTTTCCAACAATTTCAGCCAAGTCAACGGAGACTAAACATACGCCGTCAAGAGAAACAGCTTTCGAATGAGGTTTAATAATTTGTCTCCGAATCGCAGACACGACTTTCCTCCAGGTTTTCGGCGATTCTCGCCACGGTGCGTTGACAGGCAATTTACCAAACTATCCGAGGAACGGTAGAGTATTCTTTGATCCTGCCGCGGCGAGGCATCCGTGTATTTATGAATCGCTCCCGGAGGAATTCGACGGGATTGCGAAGTCTCGGCGGCGTCGCTGTCGCCCGCCGGTCGTTTCATATTTCTTTTTAATAATTTTCGTGCGCGTCGCGGGCCGAAAAGGTTCTCCGTGTTTGTCCAGGCTCGGATCATTAAGACGTCTCTCACCTTGCTCTCCCGCTTAACGTATAAGTTATTTAACAACGCTCGACAAATACCATAAATAATCACGCGCCCCGGCTCTCGTCGCTTCGGGATCCTATAAACGTCCGCTCATATTTCCTCGAGCAGGAAGCAATCAGACACGACGCGAAGTGGGAGGAAGAAGAAGGAGAAGAAGAAGACGATGAAGAAGTGGAGGAGGAAAAAAACCGAAACGAGGAAGGGACAGAGAGAGAGAGAGAGAGAGAGAGTAAAAGAGAGACGTGGAGAAGAAAAAAGAAAATATCGCTGGCAGAAGTCCCGGGCGTCGTTGCGTAGCCTAGAGAGAGAGAAAGAGAGAGAGAGAGGGGGGAAAGAGAGAGAACGCGGAGAGGAATACCCTCGCGCAATAAATATTGCTTTTTCTTCGGGGATCATTAAGTTGAGAACAGACGGTGGCAGAAAATTAATTTACTAAAAGTATCGGCGTAACCCCCACCCCCTTCTCCGCTTTACCTTTTCGCTCCGGGCAAAAAACCGGCCAACAGAAAGAACTTTAATGGCGAAATAATGGGGGTCTTAAAAGTTGGACGACGGCCAGTGACATCTTATTCGATGTTTGAATCGTCTCGGCCCCCTCGGAGATCCTCGTTGCCCGTCGTCCATCGCGAGCAATTTACCGGAAAAAAATAAACTTCCGGAGGAACGTCTCTCGTAATGCTTCCCCGATTCACCTGCAGTTCCGCTGCAACGGTAAAAAACTGCACGCGCAAATACTAACGTTCGCGGTATTAAATGCCTCGCCGTTCGTGGCAAAAAGATTTTTACATCTCGATGTCGCCGGTGGACACTGAAAACCGAGACTCTAAAAAGTATACTGCCCCGCGCGATTCGAAGGGCGAACCGTGCGCCCTCCGGTGCTCTCGAAGGGTGAACCTTCTCGACCGGGTGTCATTATTTTTCTCTCTGTCAGAGATTATCTATTCTGTATGCTAAAGATAAGACGGAGGATCCTCGAAAATGATTTTATTGCAAGCTTCCTGGGATTTCTGACTGCCGGGGAGACAACCATAAATTCTCGCGGAGGGTTGCGGAGGGGCGCTGTACCTACTTCCGCTGAATTTTCTTGAACGGAAAAAGCAATGCGAAAAGCGGGGAATCAGTTTGAATGCGAGAAGTTGAGATCTAGCGTGCATGTTTTCGTGCGCTGACTCGTATGTACGTTTCTTGAAAAATAATCCACGAAAAATTGCATTAACTTTGAAGTAATGCAAGAGTGATGTACACCTTGTAGATGAAGTTTATATAAAACAGTGAAAACGTTCACGGAACCAAAGTCGGTATATAATCTTAACACTTTGTGTGTTCACAAAATATGCTAAAAAATTCCATGAAATAAAAACAATTTATTGAATGGACTAAAAATCAAAAATTTAAATGATAAGAACACTCTTCCACAAAAAGAATGTAGTATATCCTAAATTTATCGAATAAAGAAAATACTTTTTACTCGGATCCAGTTTCTTGAAATGAATGCAGGCAATGTTTGATTTGCACAAAGACCGGCCACTCGAAAGTGTTAAATATTTTAACACTGTCCCCGAATCATGCCTGCGACCCATAGCTGCAAATCCCGATTCGAACGCGCAGCCCCCCATTTATCCCCCTCTCGATACAGGGGGATGAAGATAAATATCGCTCGTGATGAAAATAAAATCCTTGACGTAGGTCCGACGGGGCGAGGCTTTAACCTGTCACCCCCCTGGCGAGTGAACCAGGTCTCTCTCTCTCTCTCTCTCTCTCTCTATCCGAAAGCGCGTCGACTCGTTCGATATACACGCAACCCCCAACCAACCACCACGGGGGTTAATGGGAGCGATTTTTACGCGCTGTCTCGTTGTCACCAGCCGCTGAACGTGCTTACGCCTCTTTTTCCGCGTTTTCTCCAACGTTCCTCCCTCCTCTCTCTTTCTCTTCCTTTTTTTTTTCGATTCGACGCCGAATACAGGGTCCGCTTTTGTTCAGGGGGTTCGTGAACGCCCGGTTCAATGGAGTTGTCGTTCGGCTAACAAGAATGGACGTGGAAAGTGTGTAATGCTGAAATTAGGACTGCCTGCGACTTTTCGCCTCGATCCAGCTGTATAGAAATTTTTCGAAGAATTTTCGGATTAGGTGGGCAGGCTCCTTTATCGTCGGAATTGCTTTAGGTCTGCTTTGGAAGCTGCTCGTTAGGGATTATTGATACTTTTCTGGGACCGGGATGTTGGGATTGGGGCCCAAAGCTGACTTTAATACCTTGACTGATGTGTCAAGCGTCCGGATGTATACTGGGGACTCCTTTTGTTATAGTTTTTTGCATTTATGACGTGTACGAGGAAAGTTCTACTTTGTTAAACAAACGGAATCTAACCCTGAACACAACCAAATTATTCTCTAAATTATTGCTGGAGTAACTTTCTGCGTCAATTACAAGAAATTAGAATTACAGTACATTCTCGGTATACGTCAACAACACGGGTCTTGCCATGGTCGTGTACCCTCCAGGAGACATAGTTATAGTTACTCCGCGGTAGTGGGGATAATCCGCGACGTTTATCTTCCAGGCGTTAGCGACATATATAGAGAAATCTCTGTATAAAAAATTGGATTTTCCGTCTCAATAATTAGAACAAGTTCACTATAACCTGACGATCATAAAAAGATGCACACAAATTCATTTGATGTCTTTGCTATTTAGAGTTTTTTTAGCCTACTCACTTGTCTCGTGAACGCAGAAAACCCACAATTTGCTCGTGTTACGTTGCGTTTTCTTCCGGAGGGAAGCAGGACGATTAAAATTGAATGTTACCGGGGAAATGCGATCATTATCTTGCATGACAGTGGAGAACATGATGGGCCGGTTCTGAAGTATCGACAGACGGGGACAGTTTGTTCGGGGAGTAATGATTATTTGATTTTCTGTTACAGACTTCCGCCGCCCCAACAGCAGGTGACAGTCGGCTCCCTAGGTGGTGGTCTAGGGGTGGCCGCCGGTAATGGTGGCACAGGCACTGTGGGCGCTCAAGGTCAAGCCATGGCGATGCCAGGATTCCCGCTTCGTGCTGCAACGGTGCCACATTATTCACCGTATTCGCCGTCACGTTTCAACATCGACAAACGCTGCCAGCACAGATGCTCCTGGAAATGTTTCTCGATCGCGCTGATCCTCCTGGCTGTTGCGCTGACAGCGATGCTGGCTTACTTCGCTAGTAAGTACATGGCTATACTGAATATTGAACCAGGCTGTCTAGGATTACACTAATTTTCACGAGGAAGTCTCGAGAGCGAACTTACCCGTGCGCTCAAAATATCTGCTCATAATCATATCTCTTGGAACAGAAAGATTTATTCAATAATTTCCAGCGAATTTTTATTATTATATTGCAATTTTTATCATCATATCTGTTGGAATAGAAAAATTTACTCAATAATTTCCAACGGTTGTGTGTTTAAATCCAGCCTAAATTTAAACTTTGATAATACATTTCCATATCCACATATTTTCTAATTGAGAAGTAATTGAGAACTACTAGATTGCTACTTTGAGAAGAACTAGTTGAGAAGAACCCGGTAAAATTCAGGGAAATATAATTAAGTGTGTTATGATTGGAAAAGAATTTTACTATAGTTGAATATCGACGAATAAATATATGTATACTGAAAATCATATTGAAATTTGTTAGATTACATTATCGCTTTGTCAATGTACTTCGTGGTATCATTAGGTGGAATGGGTATATGATTATGTAGCAGCGTCCACGATGAACCAATATCATCAATTTACAAATAATTGACTAACGTGTTCAACGTTCAATGTACACACGAATTTCATTTTTCTATGATCAGATTTACCGAGACTGGTTTGCAGGAAACCACGTCGAAATTAGTTAGAATATACTGTTGGTGCGAAGGTGTTTCTTGGTGTTATTGGGTAGAATGGTTGAACGATGATGCAGCAGAGTCTATAGCGGGCAGCATCTGCGCCGATTTACGATCACAGGACCCGGCAAACAAATTAATGCGATCTATGCGCGCGGTGTTTCTATTTGTAGATAGACTCTCTGTGTGTGTATCGCCGAGTTAGGCAAATCAAAGTTCCGGGCCGAATTTCGGCGACGAGAATCGCTGCCGCCTAACCGAATCTGCAAGTTAATAATGAGTTACTGTACCGTAAATTGCAGATTAACGGGTAGAAGGATTTTCCGGGGGTCGAGGGCCGATAAATTACAGCGGGCAACGCGCGGATAAATAAGAGCCATTCACCGAGAACCGGGAATCGACGAAACTACACTCATACATAATAGATGAATGGTCTGTGCTTTGCCTTCCGGGTGATCGACCCATTGATTCCATCCACCTTCGTGTTATTGTTATTCGCGGAATTGGGGCAAACCTTCTCAAGTTACGACAGTCGCTTCATTGGCAACTCTAGCATAATTCAGCATAGAGACCATTGATGCTTATCAGAAAGAGTCTGGAGGAAACGCTGAGGACCTACGCAGAATCTCACAGAGATTATCATACAATTATTGAGACACCAGCGGAAATTTTATGAACTTAAACAATTACTGATACTCTTGGAAAACTCCTATGCGTCCAAAAGAATCATCGACACTGTCGGAGAAATTACCCCACAGAAATTGCTGCCCCTTTTGGAAATATGCATGTACCTCGAAAAAATCAAGTACACTTTCAAAGGAATCCTATGGTCTCGCAAAAATCATTTACATTCTTGAAGGATTCCCGTGAGCATCAGGAAATTACTGAAACACTTACAGCACCCCCATAAGCTTAAAAAATTTTTTGGGATTCTGAAAGCTTCTTTATATACCTAAAAAAAAATGTTAACCTTGGAAAGTTCCTTAGAAAGTCTAAAAAAAATCCTGTATGCTCTAAAGAAAATTATTCACATCTTTGTAGGAATTGTACATATCTAAGAAATTAGTACAACATTTGAAAGTTCCTCTATGGAAAAAATAAAAAATCCTCGACTCTTATTGAAGTGTCCGAAGTTTAAGTACAATTTTAAAAGCAAAAATATCATGAAACGTAGAAAGTAGTGTTTACACGCATTATTATAAAGATCCAATTACTTCAGTTACGAGGTCATTAATAAACATGAAGTCCCCGTACCGATCCCACGCATCGAATGCATCAAATTTTGATTGAACGCCTAGCTAAGAGCGAGAGGAACACGGAACGCGTGCAGTTAATCGGCGCAGGTAGAAATAACTTTTAAGTAGACCATCCGCTGTGAATCACATTATCCCATTCAATAAATTTATTGTCGTCGTTCCGATAAGTTCCGGCGCGGTCGGCCGGTTTTTGAAATTTGTATTTCCCCCGGGCGGCATCGAGGTATTTTATGAATGAACTGTAATGGATTTGAAATTAAATTTCGCTTATCATTTGTCCCGTATCGCGTGCACTTAACGCCATTAGTACATTATACAGTGCGCAGACATATTTTCGATCGCGCCTCCGATCGTGTGTACGTGTTCCGTTCTGTTTCCCCCCGATCAAATGGAATTTTTATCGACACCAGATTGCACCGACATATTCCCGCTTGTTACACAAATATCCGACAAAAATCGACGGTCCGCTGCACGTTTAATAACATGGCTACTTTGCGTTTTTTGGACAGGCGGGAAACAATGAAAGTCGATGACCCGTTCGCAAAATTAACCCAGCTCTCGAGCTACAATTATTATTTCACGAAAATTTCACCGAAATCGAAATTTCTCCGCTTCTGCCGCTCGAGGGGATAAAGCGAACTCAAAAACGTAATTTTATCTGCGCGTCCCGACCCGGCAGGCACCCCTTCCACCCCCTACTCGGAGTTAATGCCTATCGCAGAATGAGGGGATTTTCCTCGAATCGACTATGTAAGCTCCGAAGATCCGAAATTTATGGCAGTTAAAACCTCTCCGCGTGTGTTTCAACGTCGCAGCTACTCTGCCAGACATCTTATTAGCGGACAGAGGCTCGAGGTATCGATTCGCGTGAGTTTCTCTCTCTCTCTCTCTCTCTCTCTCTCTCTCTCTCTCGCACGCTTTCCATGGGGTTCTCTCACCCTTGCCCGTGAACGTCGCGTCCCGTCCCTGGCTCGATCATTATTGGCCGAAAAGACCTGTGCCAGACGCTCGGATCGCTCGGGAAATATTTATTCAGGGTTGCTTGAAAACCTGTCTCACAAGAGGAATTTAGCGGAAGCATTACAATCAACTGAACGTGTAAATCTGCTAACAGAGCGGAGCCCATGGTCGACTTCGCTCTTGGATCTACTCTTGGATCGCTTTGGGCGTTCGTGAACCCCTCGATACTTTCAGTGTCGCGTTGGGGTGGAGATCTTGTGCTGGAAAGATACGTTAGCAGCACACGAAGATTGCATTAAAAATATTTTACTTTGTGGTTATGGGTATTTAGTTTTTACTGTGGAAGAATAACATTTATATTGGAAATCAATTTGTTTTTTTGGATTTAGGGGCTACGGAATGTCCCTTGGAAGTGTAGAGTGGAAGGGTCTTCTCAGGAGATTGACTCGTGTAATCTATAAAAATGCTTTATTGACTGCTCTCTACAAAGTCTAAACGTTAACTGTTCCTTGCCGAACGGATTATTCAAAACGAAGACTAGTGTCTGTGGTTTTTATATGTTTGTCCTTCTAGCGCGAATCGCCGTCGATCAGTTATTGTGTCGAAATACGGGGCGACGACCGCGCGTCATAATACTGTTTCAAGAACGACACTTTTTACATGTGTGTATACATGATAGCGCAAGGTGTTTCTTTTACAGAAGAGAGTAGTTGAATTTAGGGTGGACTTAATTTACAAGTTGTAATTAATTAATGCCGCTAGTAATACCGTTAACTATTCTCCTATTCTAGATTTTTCTATCTCAAAATTCATGGTGGTTGAACCCAGACGATAATTCAAATTAGGCTACCAAAAGGTCCAATGTGAAGAAAGTAATCAAATGAATTATATTGTCCGGGCTTAATTAAATTAAGTAGCCTATTCTCTCCGACCTACTTTACGAAAACATTTTTTAGTTGAATATACACTGGTAGGTGAAAATGTATACTCGGTCGGATTCTACGTTCCTCGCTCTAGAAATGACGTTCCAAGAGTTTTTAATAATATTGGGTGAAGGAAAATAGTGGGAAAAGTAGAAATCTCTAAAATATCACTTCTGGAATATAAAGTGAAAATTTACCGGAATTTTGTATGCGCCTCTGTTACTTTAGTAAATGTTAGTATAATTCTAACTGGATATCGAATGTTCACAGAAATTCCCATTTTTGTAGGAAAATATACAGAAAATAGAATTTATGGCAGACATGGGTATGTACAGTTGGAAAGAGTACAACGATTAAGGGAATTTACGATTAAGAGTGTAGGCGTGATATTTTAAGAGAAAACTTTAACAACAACATTCTTTGTTCTAAACAATTTTGCGGCCAGTTTCTTCGACGAATGTCCACCGATTCAGAATTGTAGATTCACCCTGTTCGGTCTCAAGTAGACCGAACGTGAGTTAAAACAGTCGAGTCATCGGACACCACTACGAGACCCCCGTGAGCGAGCCCCTTTTCCGATTTTCATACACAGCGGGCCGTATGGCCCACTACACGCGGCGACCAAGATCATAAATCCTTTTCGAGTTTCGCTACAACCCGAAGTACCGTGTCTCTGGTTTTCGTCCATTTGACAAAAACCAGAGACAGTAACGCATTCATGGGCCACTTAGGCCTTCGTCGCGCTGCTCCGGGGCCCCATAAAACGCATCCTGGGAAAACTTTCCCTTCTTGACTTGAGGGTGGGAACTTCCTCCTCCACCGGAGAGGTCCGTTCGGAAGATCCTCCTCCCTCAAGTCAAGCAACGAATGGGGATGATTCTTCCCCCAAAAGACGGGCCCATGGCCAAAGAATCATGTCACCACCGAGGTGACGAGCAAGCGGGCCTCGGAGCAGAAAATCAGAATCGTACTAAACACCATCTAAAGCACATTGTAAAACACAACGGTCTCTCGCGATTATCTCGAAAGCAATTTGTACGCGAACCTAAAAACCGAAATAAAGAGTGTTACCTTCCGTCGTCGAGTTACATATCAACTAGGCGTTGTTATTTATAACACCGTCAAAGCCCCCTAATATCGTCGCGAGCAAGCGGAGCGGGATTTACGACCCCGTGAAATTCGGCAAAAGAATCTGCGATATTTCGGCGTGCTTCACACCCTTAGGACGGATGACCATCACTTTTTATGCACCCTGTAGACGTCGGTGAGAACGTCGGTGGAAGCATGTATTGGAAAAACAGTGTCGAGGAAGTCGCTGTCGGTCAAGTAGAACGGACCCCACGAGGCTGCGTCTCAGCTTGGTCGGAATCGACCGGCAATATTTTCACCTCTCCCCTAAGCCGGATGGAGGCAACCGCGGCTAAACGAACCATTGCGCCAGTAACCGTTGCGTCGTGACCGCACTTCCTATCAAAGATCCGGACTTCCGTCGTTAAACGGTATTTAATTTGGCGGTGCACGGCCCGCGGGAGCATCTGTGTCAACCGTGCGCAACTCTCTATCCCCTTCCTGGTTGTGTTTACCCTCGCGTGTGCCCGGAGCTCAGAAGCGCATCCTCCTCGGGTATTTCGCGGGCCGATGATTTTCACTGAAATATCCGCAACGCGTCGCGCCCCGGGAAAACAGAAAAAAATGTATACGAAGAAACCGACGAACCCGGGCACCAAAACCGTCCACGGTATTTCGTGGCTCGACGGTTTTGATGAAAATTTGATGTTGATGGGGAAAAGTTACAGGACGAGACCGCGCGCCTGGTTTTCATTAAAGCCCAGCCATTTCTATTTTCTTTTTCTTTTTTCGGGCCTCCAAACGGTATTCGCTTATAAAGAACGGACGTAAGGGGTAATGGAAGTCGGAGGAACTCATTCACGGCTACATTTTCCTAGACTACAAACGCATGCACGCTCGCAGTCGACTTTTAAAACCCCTTGGGTGAACATCCTGCCGAGGAAACGCTCCGCACCCCTTCCGAGTCGCTCGGGTCCTGGAGAAACGAATTTCCAGCGGCGTCTATCCCTAGTTTTCTAAAATCCAAATATGAATTATAGCGTAAGGAAGGTGTTAATAATCAGCCACTTCTCAAATTTTTAAGCTGCACTAAATCAGAGGAATTGGTAGTACTTTGTTATGCTCTTTCATCTCCTTCGAGTCGCAGCAGCCCTAGAAAAATTAATTTTCCTTTGCATTCATTTGTAATTCTCAGTGTAAATGTTAAGTCACATTTCAAAGTTTCTTAAGATTGTTTCTTAGTGTGGTATAAATTTAAAAAATTATCATCACTTCGCTGTCTCTCTCCATTCCCCTCAAATCACACCAATCTCTGAAGAATTAATTTTTCTTCGCATACATTCCTGAGTTTTCTAATCTACAGACATTAGTTAGACACTTTAGAATTTTTTCCAGCCCGGAATCAATCATAAAAATGAACAATGATTTTCAAAAATTCAGAAGACATTCATTTTTCTCACACTCGTTCTTGATTTCGAAACTCTGAATGTATTGTAAATGTATTGTTAAACAAATGAGAACTTTTTCAGGTTCTGGTCAGTTCGAAAAGTTAGGAGCACTCTTCTCGATTCTCACAAGCACGAATGTGTCGCGAGTAATATTTATTTCCGATTGTACAACTCTAAACGTAAAAGGAACGCGTTGAAACCCAGCATTGGACGCCAGCAATTTTTTTTCCAACCCCAATGGACCATTCTATTGTGCCACCAGTGGTGTAGATTAAGGGTTGAAACAGTAGAAATGGAGTAGAAGCTACGAAGTGGCTCGGTCCGTCCCATAACACGATAATTGCATCCCCGGCGAAGGGGGTGTGGCAAAAACGAGTCTGAGACTGATCAGAGAAATTAACACCTCTAACTCCATGCTTCTTTAGCCCCCATAAATCTTCCGAATATTTTCATTCATTTCACTTAACATTTACCTTTAATCTCCTCATTGTAATCACAAATCCGAAAACGCTAAAGTATTTAAACAAACGGGGGATGCTTTAAATTCTTTTTCGTCCCTCAATGGATTATTCTGTCACACATATGCACGCATGGATAAAGGGTTGAAACTCTCTGTACTCCTTATTTTCCAATTTTAAATACAAACTTCAAGGCAATGATCGATAAACATTGTTTTAAACCGTCGCTACAACGAATGTGTATGTAAAAGGTTGAAATAGTTGATTTTACTCATTCTTGATGTCCGATGTACAGACCTCAGGACAACGAACAGTTTAAAACAAAAATAAAAACGTCCATAATTATTTTCAACCGTAATAAATGTGTACATGAAGTGTTAGAACAGTAGAAATTTATTTTGCACATCTATTTTCCAACTCGAGGCACGAATGGAGAGCGTCAGAACCCATTTTTGGGCGCCGGCAATTTGTTTCACCCCCAACGGATCGTTCTACCGTGTCGCCAGGGGTGTAGACGGCGAAGGGTTGAAGCTGTAGAAATGGAGTAGAAGCTGCGGAGTGGCTTAGCCCGCCCCGTAACACGAAAATTGCATCCCTGGCGAAGAAGGTGTGGCAAAACCGAGCCGGAGACCGATCAGAGAAATTAACGCCCCCTCGTTATCAGCGAGAAACAGAGGAGAGAAGAGAGACAGTGTACGCGGGGGGTGGGTCCCGTAGACGGGCTTGAAATTGTGTTTTTGCATTCAGCCCGAGTCGACAAATCCCCGAATCCGAACGCGGCCGGTCAAGGTCTCCGACGGAGTAGCATTACGGTTTATCTTTCGAAGGCGGCAGGGAATGAAGGGGATTTGAAGGGGAAGAAAGGGTGACCGAAGAGCGGGGCTGGGCTGGCATTGTCCTACGAATACGGGGTGGGTTCTCATAAACTACCCGGCCACGGCACCAAAACGATAGACTGCGAAATTCATAGTTATTCCGGGCAAGACGGCCTCAAAGATGAGATCGCTCGCATACAAATTCGCTATAAACAAATGCGAATTGTTCGCTATTTATAGCAGCAACTTTCCTGTGAATCGTGAAAATTCAAGCTTTAAACCGAAAGAATTTACGTTACAATATTAATTTCCGGTGTAGCTGTTTTTACACAAAATTTTGTTTCGCACGCATCTATTAAATATGCAATATATTAACGTTTTTTATAAAACAGCCATAACTGCCGGACTTACCCCACGCGAATAGACGACGTTTCAAAGAAAATTGTTGAATTTTGCAAGGGTTGGTACCGGGGGTGTGGTGGTGGTGGTTTGTGTCACGTGAAACGATTGCTCTGCACGCGCGCGAACTTTCGAGCGTGATATTTTTTTTTTTTGTTCATAGAAAGAGAAAGAAATTGCTCCCTTTTATCGCTTTTTTGATCAGCCGGACCTTTTTTTCCTCTTCCAGTAAATGAGCGGTGCTTTGAAAATAGTGACAGAGGGTTTCTTTGTAGAACACAATGGACTCGTGTGCTCGCGAATTTTCAACTCGCCGATGAACGTAGCGCCGCGCGCGCACTTCGCTCGCGTTTAATTGAAATTGCTCCACCGGAGCTAGCAATACTGTTTTTACGTCGGAGCACTTTTTTAAACGAATTCAGTCGCTTTTTTAAATGTGTGAATTGCCTTCGGGTTTGATGTTTCCAGCCCGGCGCTTAGTAGCAATTTGTTTTCGCGTCTTGCGCAGCTGATTAGATTTTTAATGTTTTCTCCTGGCCCAGATACAAAACGCCAGCACATTAGAAAATTTTTAGAAGACTGCTAGAAATTGTAAAATAAATAATCTTTATTCTAGAAACTTTGTTTGTTATAATTACATAACCATAAGTATGCTTGTTTTTGCCCCATTAACAGAAACTTGCATAAATCAAAGTTTAATAAACATCGAAGCAACAAATGGAGATTAATAGCACCGCCACGGCAATTATAATTGCGGAACAATTTTCGGTAATAACAACCTTGCCTAAAGTTTCTCGAAACAATGTTAAATAGCAATATTAATCATTAAAATTAGCCTCATTAATACAATTCATTGATAATTCCACAAATAACTTGTCAGGAATATAAATTTTCAAATTTAGATCTGTTTTAGCAAGGGGTGAAACCACAGCGGAGGCTGAATATAAATTTTCAAGGATCGGTGTTAACAAATTTCTTTTTTTAATTCTTCAATGCCTCGAAAGAGGTACCATTTCTCGAATTACTTTGTGCTTGGCTGTTTTGGTGGATCGACAACATTAAAGCAGAGTAAAAATGTCTGTCATATTCTCCAACTGTTGAACTTCATCTACCGCAAGCGTGTTAGTAACCTTACCGGTGACTCTATTTTATCAAAAAGCGGCTTAACAATTTCCGTTTAAATAATAGGCTCAAGAGAAGTTGTCAGTTTGTATTAGTGAACGCAAGTTATTGGTCCATACCGAAGTCCAGACAAAAGTTGTTCTTTCTAACGAGCAGTGTCTGTAAAACATTTATGAATTGTTTATACCTAGAGAGTGTTGGACTACAGGTGGGAGAAAAAGGGGTGGTTCTGCAAGACAGTGTAAGACGAAAATGAAGAATAAAAAAATTGCTTTTGATTTCGGCTTCATTTTTCATCAATTAAAAACTGCCTGAAATGCGGCAACCCGATCAGCAGAGGTGTGTGGATCCTCGCTCGTCCCCAACGGTTAGGTTCTGACGTCACACACTTTAGCCGTGTTGGCCGGGTTGCCGCGTTCTAGGTGGATTTTTAATCTTCTATCTATCTATCTATCTATCTTCTATATATAATAAAAATCAAATGCTGTTCGTTGGTCACGACATCACGTGAGAACGGCTGGACCGATTTGGCTAATTTTTTTTTTTTTAATATTCGTTGTAGTCCGAATCAGGTTTTTACGCAAAGAAAGTTTGGAAAAGTTGACCGGAAATTGGAAAATTTTCGGGAAAAAATGAGACTACCCACACCGCGACCGCCGCCAGAGGGCCACGACGGCGTCACATACCGCGACCACCGCCAGATGGCTAACGCGACGTAGCGAGTTTCTCGCAATTAAAATGTTGCGCGGGCGGTATTAATATGCGTAACGGACGCGTTAACAACATAATTTCATCCGTCTTGTGCGAGCGGATAGGTAATGTTTGGTTTTTTTTGTGTGTGTTTAATGTCATATGAAACCTGACTACGGTTAATTAGTTTGGTATTTTGGAATAGCCACACTATTTAACCTCTTGCACTACTTTGATGAGTCTGACTCGTCGTTGATAATAACTACAAAATTAGGCCGAAATCGTATTTTCTTACTCTTCATTTTAATTTTATATTGTCACGGAGAACCGCTCCTTAAATTTTCTCCAACCTTAATCGAACGCCCTGCGTATTAGGAAAAATTCATCCCCTTAATTGCGTATCCCCAAAGTTCCATAATTTTTTCCAATTTCCGGTTTCGGGATCGTTTCCTGCAGGTTGGTTGGTTATCGCAACATGGTCGAGTCGAAATGACCAGGCGCGTTTATCGCGCAGTGGTTAATAAATTCGAAAATCATAGGACCCTCGGTCCCGGAGGCGGGTTCCTCGGTCACTTTCGAAGACCCCACCCCGTATATAACATTCTCCAGCATCCGAGTTGTCCCTCGGATCCGGCGTGTCTGCATTCTTCTTGCTCCGCGTCCGTCTCCTGCGTCCCCCGTCTCTGGCGGCGAGTGTCTGAAAAGCGGAAGGAAGAAAAGTGGAGAGGAGATTGTAAAGCCGGATCGGCCTCGGGGAGACCTCGCCAGCTGTTATTTCTACATTCCGGTAAATCGAGTCGGGAATCCAATCTGCCTGTTTGCTACTGCATCCAAACTACCCTCTTCCACGCTCACGCGCCACATCCACCCCCTCCCTCCTCCTCCCTCCCACCCACCCCCTCCACACAATCCTCCACCCTCTCTTTCTCTCTCTTCGCCGACGATTCAGACTCCAGGACGGTCGACGTCGCCCGGGCTACCTCTGCACCGATTTTCAAGCGGATTTCGCATGCACGCGAGCCGCCCGTTGCTTTTCGGTAATTTGATTTATGCGGACGCGCGCGGGTGTTGCGCTCTGCAACCGTCTCCTCGCCCAACCACCCACGCGTCCTCCACCGACTCCGAAATCTTTTCCGGATTCCAGCCTCGCCTCCGGGAACACCCCCGTGCCCCTCCGCCCGGACCACCCTCGATGTAATTTCCGAGAGCGAGAGTAACAAAAGCCTCCCGCGCCACCCCCGCGGGCGATCGATCCGCGAGACGCACGCTTGGAACGATCCAGCGTCACTGAAATCGGCGGGAAACGAGACAGGCAATGGACGATTATTCTATAGTTAACGGTACAGAAAATTATACGATTTTTCGTGCATGTTCCTCTTTAAAAAAAACTCCGGAGTTGTACACACGTGAGCTGTTAAAGAATCCGTTTGTAACTTCATAATTTCAGCATTGTTAATACAGTGCATTCCCGATATAAGTCACCTGCGCGGTTCTGGCGAGTGACATTTAGACGAAATCTGTGGTTCGCGCCGAACGTTGCATTTGACATACACAGTACAAGCTCGGAAATGTAAAAAAGTCACTGTCCGTGGTGGTGTAAGTAGTCCCAGTGACCTTTAAACGCGAGGCTCGCAGTGACTTATATCGGGAATTCGCTGTATATTATTCAAAAATAGTTAATTCATGTAGAAACTGCATTGATGAAAATTCTCGTCGGTTTAAAAAATGTCCGACCGTTCCAAATTCTATCGAATTTGAAGTTCCCCGATTTTGCACCGCAGAAATGGCGACACGTTTCCCGGCGTTTTTCCCGTTTCCGGCTTAAATATCGCTCTCGTTACGTTCCCCCGGCTATTTGTCGATGGGCCCGGGGCACCGGCCGAATGGTCGCTATTAATAATCGCGAATACATTTTCGCGCCACGCGCCCATCTTCCCACGACTCCTCCGGGAGCGTGGTTTCCGGTCCGCAACGTATTGCCGGCGATCTCCGCCATTTTTCCAACGGTGCCCGATATGCGTGTGTTTCGATTTCTCTTCCGGGGGTTGCAACTTATCGTTGCGGCGTTACGTGGACTTCCTCTCCCACACCTCCACCCCCAGCGCACACCTCAACCCCTCGAGGAAAACTTTGAGCGAACCACGGGAAAACCAAGGGTTGCGGGGGTGGCCGAGTTATGTGGGTCAAGTCCGAAACGTTTTCGAGGCTTTATATTTATCGAAGGATCCACCCCTCCCTCACCCCCACCCACGTTTTTCTAAACTGCCGCAGTTTGCTCGGACTTCTTGTTATTATTTTCTGTCCAGACGATGTATGGACCCGAGGTGTATTGTTTCGGTCGGTGTTTTTTTTTTGCGGTGAAAATGGACGAATTTGTCGATCGGACGATTGAAAATACTTGTTGTCTTGAACGACGAACCAGTGTGGACCAGTGGTTTATTTTTAGAATAATATTTAATATTGCTTTTTCTTTTGTACTTACTTTTTCTATACTTGTAAATGGAAATTGTTGTCCACTGATTTTTAATGTTTCTTCCGCGTAATTGACAGTTCAGTGTTGCTCGAAGTTTTGATGTGTAAAAGTTAGGAAAAGGAGAGAATTGATCTAGACAATGAAAAATAAATTCGCTGAAAGAATTTCTACGAGTATGAACAGAAATATAGATGTAATATAAATATAAAGTTAAAAAAACTATTATACGACATCGTAGAAATTATTATAAAGTATTATAAAGTTGATATTAATGTAAATATGAAGTTAAATCGTCTCATACGAAGAAGGCACGAAAGGTTACCAGGAAAATACAGAAAAGTATCAGTCAGATTTCTAAATGACTGCAAACGGAGAGGTTTGCCGGTATGATGATCCAATAAGGGATTTTTACGAGTACAAAAAGAAATCCATTTAGTGTATTACGGGACCACAGGGTTCCCGTTGGCTGGTATCTGGGAACGGAATCGTATCTCTGGCCCCGTAATGTAAGGAAATATTTTCTTCGATGTATCCAATAATTTTGATAGAGTAACCCAATAACAGCTTATCCAGGCTACATCCTGCACAATAAAACATTCGTTTCTCCAGATGTTCAATGGCGAACAATGCTGCCCGGCCCGCCGGAGGAGGAAACAGAGGAGAGAGAGAGAGAGAGAGAGAGAGAGAGAGAGAGAGAGAGCCGTGTGTATCCGCCGCGATATTTCGACGGATAAGAACGAAACGATGGGCACGGATCGATAGTAAACATTTCATTATAACACGAGGAAAGAAAACGGAAGTATAACCCGCCGCGGCCCGGGAGGGCGGATAATCCGCCGATAATCCGGGAATCATTCTCGGGGAATGAATCGTTCTATCGATCCGAGGGAATATAATTGAAAAAGTTGTTCCTTTGCTCCCGGGGTGAAACGAGCTCTCTGCCTGTCGTTCCCAGCCGACTTCACCTTTTCCCATCGTGCCTCGAATCAGACCGGGAAATCAAGGTGGTGAAACATGGGCCCCTCGATCGCGCTTCGATTTTCCACTGACTTTATTATTGTTGTACGGCTTTCACGGTCGATCGTATTACCGAGCTTTTACTTCATTTATTTTTGCTCTCCTCCTTGATGCGCAACCCTTGCTCTGTTATTTTGGACACCCGGTATGCGAACTTTCTGATACACGAACACCTGTTATTTGAACATACCTATTATACATACATCTATTGTACGGACGGTGTTGTTCCTGTTGGCAATCGTGTGCGTTATACTGAAAATTGTTTAACGTTAGAATCCAGACGTTTTACTCAACCTAAAATCGTTTCTTATGGAATTACTGTTTAAGCTCCTTTCGACACGACGTTGTCATGGAGAAGTGCAGTAATCGATTTCTAATAAGTAGAATGTTATGGTAGACCCCAAAGTAGACCGAAGCTAAACATATCGCATGTCAGAATCAGGTTTCACTTTAGAAGATTACTATGTCATTAGCCTAAACCTAAAGTAGACACAAGTTGAACATAACCTGCAGCAAATATTAGGTTAGCCGGGAATAAATGGCCGGTCTAAAAATGGCCGACTTTACCATATTACCATGGCAACAGTTATAGCCTCTCTCTGCTATTCTTATACTCCATTATGGTTATTTTTAAATTTGATTGATTAAGACTAGAGTATCTGTGCTATTTTTTAAAATTGTTGGCAATTTCGTTACACGAACAATAGCAGAAATGGATTTGAACAAATCTGAAATTCGTGCCAAAAAATACATAATAGAAATACGTGTGCGTTGCATATCTTTATGTTTTTATTTCAAATAGATTTTATTTTTTATCTTTTTAGAAACTTCTTTTCAAACACAAAATTAGAAACAGGCACTGTTTATGACTGTATTTACTCGACCACAAAATATTAATTAATTTCCAGTGATTAACGATACTTGATCCCCAAAATAATCTCCCAAGCGTTTTTACTTTCTAACACTATGATACCCAGCACTAATAGGAAAATAATTTTCAGACGACAAAATTAGAGAAAAATTCTGCTGTTTATATCTATTCCTCAGATTCTAAGTGCCATAATACGTCATACATAAAATCGAGCTGACCGGCAATTTACTTTCCAGCTACCTGATATTTGACCGGCACCACTAAATTGCCCCCGAACGTAGACCTCATACAAACATATGAGAAGAGACAGAAACGCAGCGTTACGTTTGATGCTCGCGTAATAAGGTCATTGCACAGTTCACTGCAACTCAATTTCGATAGTTACGTAACGTGCATCGCCGGTTCCCGAGAGCATGTGTGTGCGCGCACGCTTGTGTGTGTGTGTGTATGGGTGTGTATGTGTGGGATGCTCCTTCTTTTCCAGTTATTTCGTGTCTGCTGACCGAGTCGATTCCCCAACGACCGCGAGGACGACCCCGCATGCGTCGAGAGACTTTTCCGCGCGACGCGACGCGTCGCGACGCACGGTAATTTGTCCGTCACGGTTGACACGCGGAATCAAAGGGACACGATGACCGTAATTGCGCGCGCTCTTCATTGTTGATGTCGCTTCCTTTGGAAAAAATGCGGCACACCCGGTGACGTGTATGGATGAGCCTACGCTCGGCTCGGGCAAATATTGGTGCCAGTGCTCTATACTATACCCTCTCCGCTCTCTGATGAACGCGTATCGGGCACACCGCACGATGGAAATATCTTCCGTTGTCTTCTTCGGGAACGGCAAGATTAAGCCGCGATATTGTACAGAGGAATTCTGCAATCTAGGAATATATTTCAAAGTGACTCCCAATTTCGACAGAAATTTCATTTCTGTTGTTAACCCTTTTATTTTTGAATGAAATAGCGAACCAATAAAAAGCAAATTATTCGAATGACTGAAACACATTCGTTCGCAATTGTCACCGGAGCATTTAGTCGTCAACAGGAGGATCGCTGGCAAGGACCTTCTCCGTCCAGGACGTTGACCTTGCGTTACGTCAGAGTACCTAGGAGGATCGGTTGTAAACCGAAAGCCCCGTTTCCACCGCGGAAAACGAGCGTTGCCCGCGTCGAATGTACTGCGCTTCCTGCTCCGATCCATTTCTATTAATGTCTTCCGGGCAATGAGTGGCGGTGGTTTGTGGTCGAAACGAAAACACGCCGATGAATCCTATTCGAGGAATTCTTCTGCTGGTCGGAGACGACTGGTTATCGCGGCTAAATTAATTATGTGTCCCGGTGGCTGTTCCGAATTAATTACGCGGGGGTTAACGAGAGTTTTTAAAAGCGAAATCTCTCTTTCTCTCTCTTTCTCTACGGACGATACACAACGTGTCTAACGACCTCTTGGCTTATCAACGCGGGCCGGTGTTTTCGCGCCAGCTAATTGAATTCGCGTATTACTGCCGCCAGAACGATCTGACAAATAGAGGAATCATGCGCTGGTCATCAATATTTCATGTTCATTCCTCTATTTTTTTTCTCTCTCTTTCTCCCACCCCCGCTCCCGCGTGTCGTCCTTTTCGCGTACACGTACACACGCGCACACGCGGCTACACGTTCTCTACCCCACCTTTTCGCCCACCCGCGGCAGCCAGTTTGATTTATTGCGTCCGCTTTATTGCGTTTGTTGTGTTTGTTATCCGCGCGACGCAGTCGAACCGTCCAATCGGGAAGCCCGATATCACCGACGGAAATGGAAATTTGCTATACGAAATCCCTGTATTTTCTTTTCGGGGCCCGGCCGCCGATGGGTTCATAGTTCAGCAAATATTGTACCCGGAAATGGATTTACGAATTTTACAGCTCATGTAACATTCAATGTTTACTCGTTACCGGCTCCTCATTCCACGGCCGACCGTCGATCCCGCCTCGATCCGAAACGAATATTGTTCGGTCCGCGCCCGATAAACACGCGAGTAATATTTCATCTCGAAGATTAGTTTTTTTTTTTGTTTTTGTCAGTTCGATGCCCTCGCTGAAAATGCGCCGACCGATTGTCTTTCGCTGGTGCGTTTTACAAAATTCTGTATGCTTTCCTTTGTCATCGTTTTTAGTAAGTGCAGTAGTAGTGGTCATAATTCTGACTGTTGTAAAATTAATTTTGCAATTTAAAATCATGATCAGAGGGCATACTTTCCAGATTCATATTAAAAAAGATCAATTCAATCGAACAAACAGTTTCTGAGATAGGGTGTAGAAATTACTGGTAAAAAATACTTGCAAAATTCGAAAGTTTGTATTTCATAAATACATTTTAACTCGGCGAAGCGGTGACTTAAATTCCCCCTAATTTTCCGTGTACTACATCTAATCACCAAAATTATAGCTTAAAGTCCACCTAATTTCACTTGCGCTACATCGTATTTCAGTTTAGTAGGATTAGTAGGAGAGTACTTGAAGGGAACGCTGAAGCTTAACGTCGTACTGCACGAACTCTAGCTCGAGTTTCTCTCTAAAAATGTTTTCAGAAAACCCAGTGTATGTATTTCAATGTTATAACACTCTGTTTCAGTTATAAACAAGATCGCTTTTCTCAAAAAAATTATGGGGTGAAGCCTGTATCGTGTTCTCTGTTGAATAACATTCTATTTCAATATTCAGATAGATGGCCTTTTACTCAATGAAAAATCTCAATTATTATGAGAAAAAAAAAATCAGAAACATTATGATCTGTCCAGTGTTAAACCAAACTATATACAATACAAGTATGTCCCAGTTTGCTAAAAAAATCTCTCTTTGTCCATCCATTTATTTATTTCCGCTTTCATTCTGTAAAACATCCGTGGTATTCGAAAGAAGAAACACCCTCCCTTCAACAAACAAAATTCAGACCGCACGATCACCATAGGAACCCCATACTAACCTACATAGTATATCCGCATGTGGTCCGGTATGTCTGACTAAAACCATCCTGACCCACTTACGCAGCGCAAAGCACGACGCTAAGCACTTTTCCATGCAAACACGCGTAATCTGTGGCCTGTGGTAAATGTACGCGATAAAAGGACAAGGTAGCAAGCCCATAGCATGAACAATGGCCTCTCGATAATCTGAAACCGTCGCTGTATTCCCCGGCTAAAACGGCGCCAGATTTATTTTTAAGGACCACCTTGCCGGTAATTGGTGTCCTGGACACATGTCCGCACCGGGGTAGACCCCCGGCGGATAAATATTCATGGGCTTTGGTAACCAACTTCCGTTAACTACCCCATTACCTTCTAGCTGTATGTAAATAACATCGGTTTCTAAAACTTCGCGCGGAAAATTGCGTTGCGTTCGCGCGCCGGGGAGGGTGTGATGGCTCGTTTCGCAACTCATGCGTTTCCCGTGTAATGAAACTCGCGGCGGTCTCCTCGTATATTCGGGCCCGCGGTTTTACAACAAAAATTACACCGCCTGTTGGTTTACGGCGAAGATCACGCGTCACTCGACAGTGATTTATAAACAGAAGTTCACCGCGATAGGAAATTCCGCTTCCGCGCGCTCGTGCTCATGCTCCTGCTCCAGCTCGCAAGCGCGAGATCTGGTAATAAAAATCATGACGCGTATAAGAAACGTTTTATGCGGGAAATTTCGAGTCACGCGCGTATAAACGCGTAACACGCGCACGAACACGTCGACGGGAACGCGAGAGCGTAACATCGGTTTATAGCAAAACGTCAGACCCGGTATGGTGGTTGGACGGGAGTCGAAACATCCATTGACGGTTTCACCATCGTTCGCCGTTCTCACCCTCTTCGCCCCTCCCCCTCCCCCGGAATCATACTGAACAGCGACCGCTGTTCAGCCCGTAATATGTCAAGAAAGAGAGGAAAAAATGAACGGGAAATGTCGATGACCCCTTGTTGCAATAACACACATGTCACGCGACCACTTAAGCTTCTCCGACTGATGACCGTTAAGTGTTGTTATGGTTCTGCCTTATCCACCGGTCGGGTCGGCCCACGCGGAATTGCTCGTGCCATAATATTGATCTGGACATCGCAATTTTGTGTACAGTGACTGCAAACGGCACTTCGAAATTTCGATGTTTGGAGAATTGTTATGGGGGGACCCAAAAAGTAATCAATTACTTTGAAATCTAAAACAAACTTTGTAGTAAACTCAAGTTTCTATTTCTTAATTTATTATACAGGGTGTTTGGTAACTGGTGGTACAAGCGAAAAGGGGGTGATTCTACATGAAAGAATAATAAACATGTTTCGTTTGAGGCTTTGTTTTCGAGAAAATCGACTTTGAAGATCTGTCAGGTTTGTGTGCTTTAGTATATGCAGGAAGTAGATTTGGTTGGTCATGATCAGACAATTGCGTCAGACAATTCCTATCGAATAGCATGCGTATTCGCTGCATTTCAAACTGGATTTTCTCGATGGCGAAACTTCGGATGAAAAAATTTTATTCTATACTTTCGACTTATTCTTCCATGTAGAATCACCCCCTTTTCGCTTGTACCACCAGTTACCAAACACCCTGTATAATCTCCATCATTATCAAGGACAGTTTGATATCTTTCACTGCAAGAGAAACGGTTGCCGAGTTAACGAGGAACAGTTATACTTAGTTTTTCTATCAATAAATATTCTTTCTTGCTTTGGAAGCAAACTCTGTTAATTATTCAACAGTTATTATTACCGTTGCATTAAATTCATCATGAAAATGAAAAATTATGCAATGACGAATACGATCCTCGGAAGGTACGGACGCCGCCATTTTATTACAGGGTTGTAAAAGAAAATTATTCTTTTTAGAATATTTCGAAGACAGGATGTTTTACCGAAAACTGTAAAAGAATACGTGTTTCAACGATCGGTACAGAACTAAAAGGCAAAAGAAATTCTTTGCAAATAATTGATTAGTTATGAGTAACCCTAATATGTTGCAGCGAGAGCTATTGCGAGCTGGAGTTACGATTTTCCTTTACAGATGCGCTGACCGTGTCACAAAGCCGGCCGCGATCAACTCGTTATATTGTTAATGTACGTGGCCAGGCACTCGAGACAAAATAGCACCGTTACGAGACTCTTTTATTGCGGCAGGAATCAGGAACGGGGCTTTAGTCGAACGTCCCGCAGCGCACTAATGGGTTCATAAATTCGAACAATCGCTTTCGAATTACGCCGGGACACACTAGGCTCGCCTCCTCTACGGCGCTCGGCCGACTAAGATTTTTCAGAAAGAAATTCGAATGATGTACCTTTCCGTTTCCACGGCGAATATACGACCGTGTCGCACGCCGGGTAATTGTTTCGTTCGCGTGGGTGGACGGCGGAGGGCGCGGTTTCCGTGTGCAGGCAACAGCCGAGGATCGCGAACTGAAAATCTTGAAACGCACGCCGGGACATGCGAGTATAATTCACTTCTAGATTAGATGGATACCCGGGGAATTAATGTTGATGATTATGCGCAACAATTATTGCTCGTTAGTTTCAGCCTTTTTGAAAAATTACACCTACTTCGTTTCGAAATTTAAATCCTTCTCAATGGTATCTTTATTCTCTTTTTAAAAATCCTTGGAGTGTTTTATAGGTATGGATAGTCTATTAACACGTTGACTGTACCATGTCACCGACATGTGGGTGACGGAATTATTTGTCCAGATTTTAAAATAAATTTTTATGTTAATATATTCATTGCACCAAATTTGATTAGGATCAACAAAATATAAGAAAGTTGGAGGACTACTCAATATCATACATTTAATTTTTTCAATTTTTATTTCATTAAATAACTTGCTTTTATTTTATAGAATTTTTGAGGTTTCTAGTTTGGCAGTCAAAGTGTTAATGGTTGCTTAGTAATTTCTAAAATTACAGTGAAACGAATCGGATTTTTACATCGATAAGATTACTAGAATAATTCTTATTTTGCTCGTGCATTTCCAGAGTGTGATTCCCACGATACGACAAAAATGTTGGGTGGGGGACAATGAAATTTGTCCGGATTTTCTTTTTAATTAGTGCGCGAGACTGTAAACTCGCATAAACTTGCGCTGTCTTCCGTAGAAGAAACGCAAAGTTTATACACACACGTGCAGTGTTATACGACAGTTTTTGCTCGTGTTATACGAGCACTGTCGCAATTTTTGTGGCGCGTTGTACGAATCCGTGTTAAACGAACCGGTGTTATACGTCGGTTGACTACACGTGTATGTATACATACATAATGAATGCAATAACGTGGACCGTCGGTGGTCCACGCGGCCCGAATAGAGAGAGAGAGAGAGAGAGAGAGAGAGAGAGAGAGAGAGAGAGAGACAGAGAGAGAGTGAGAGAGACAGGGAGAGAGAGTCGCGTGAAATTGGCACGGCTCTCGGCGTGATAAAGTATTCAGCCTACGAAATATGAAAGTGATCAATAGACTGCGGATGTTTATGCAAATCTAGATTTTTACGGATGTTCTGGGGATAATGCTAGTCTCGTTCTCTTAATCAACGATCATTTCCTTCGAGCGAAGAGAAAATAAAATTTATGGACCCCTGACAGGTCTTTTCGAATTGTTCAAGCTACATTTAGGAGACTTCCTTGAAGTCAAATTGATTAAATATTGCGAGCTCATTTACGGACGCAATTTATTATCACATAACTCACCTACCGCATAAATTTATCGACATTTAGCAAAGCGAATTTGTGTTTACTTAATCTGCATTAAATGTTAATTTAAATTGAACTTGTTATCGAAAAGAGACATCGCCTGCGGGTACCTGTAATAATGGAACAGAATCGGTGGTTCGGGTAAACATAGCTGGGTTAGCGGAGTGACAACGGTGGTTCTAAAGCGGGAATTCTGTTTTCTTTTCAGCAGTGAGCTCCATGCGTCCGATAGACAGCACGAAATGCGTGGTGGTCCAAGATGTCAAGGCTGTCACTCACGAGAACGCGCACGTTCACGACCCGATATCAACGCAAATACCCACCGAAGGTAAATATCGAGCAGTATCAATTTGCATCCACTCTGCATGATGTAAATACTCCCGTGTACGGCGTCTCGCGGTAATTGCTTTTCGGTGGCGTCTGCCACGTTCGAATAGCTTCCTCCGCTCTGATGTCGCGTCTACGCCGACACAATAGCTGCTACGAGAATATTATCGATCCGAAATTAGATACCTCCGACTTTGGTCTCACTTGTTTCGAGTATTTACGGACCGCCAGGAATAACCAACAATCATCCTGCATCAGCCAATTACTCTCTCCCATGTCCAAACATATTTCCGTACATCTGTTTCTACACGGTACATTCGTTTCTTTTATCGCACCGTACATACGACCACTATATGTATTCCCAAACTTTTGTGTTTACGTGTGAAGATCGAAAATGCAACGAGACGTGTATATTAACACTTTGACTGCCAAACTGGAAACATAAAAAATTCCATAGTAAGCTGGTTCCATTCAAGTAAGTTATTTAACTTAATGAAATAAAAATTGAAAAAAATTGAATGCAAGATATTAAGTAGTTCTCCAACTTTCTTGCATTTTACAGATCGTAATCAACTTTGGTACAATGAATATATTAACGTAAAAACTTATTTTAAAAACTGGACAAATAATTCCGTCACCCACATATGGGTGATATGGCAGTCAACGTGTTAATAATCACTGGACCGCGGACGAAAATGACGAAAATGAGTAGATGTAATTCAAAACAGTAAAAACATTAGAAGAATTTAAAAACACTGTTATAATATTTTACTCCAGCTTGTTACAATTCAGGTCGACAATTTCTATTTCGCATAAAGAATTTTTATTTCGTCTCCTACTTACTGATGAGATTTTTATCGAAAGAAAATACGTGAGTGTTACTTATTTCGGACTGTTGTTCGTGTTCGTTAACGTCTCTGCGAATGTTGTATGCACAAAACGGAGCCAAAATGTAGAACGCAAATTTTTTGTCCGACGCTCCGGTTTCAAGAAGAACAAGGTTAAATGTTTGTAAAGCGCGTGTTTCATTGAATAGGTAACCGTTGACTCGCTTTTTCAAGTAGAATCCTCTTCGCGGTTTTACCATGCGCACCGGGATACATTCTGTATTCAGTAGCACATTTAATTTACAAATTCACGGAAAGTTCCAGACGAGTAACAATCATTTGGAACAGTAGACGTAGAAGGTGATGCCAGTTTAAAAACCCCAAATAGAAAGTTATGAATACTACCCTAAGAATTCTTGACAGAATAGCGCTACCCTTACACCTGAAACTTCCTCCTACCACCTTGGCACAAAGTGCGAACAGCATCTCCGAAAATCCTCTGCGTGACAAGCCCGGGTAGTATAATTCCGGCGACGAGTAGTTTCGCGTGCGCGGTGCCCTAATAACTCAGGGACGGTTCTTCGTCCGTTGATAAACGTATTTCCGGTGTTCCGCAGAGTCGCTGCCGACGAGCACGGCGGAACACTCGAGCGCGTCGGACAGCGCCGGGGACCAGCAGAGCGATCCTCACTATCCTCAGATCCAGCAGTCGGCGCAACAATGGCCGTCGGTGCTCGAGCTGCAGGCGTACAACGTGGCGCACTCGGCCGTCATACCGCCTTACCACTTCTGGAACACGGAGTTCCGTAACAAGCAGCCGGCGTTCATCCGGCTGAACCTGACTTTGCCCTGGGGCGTGAACCTGGCGGTCTACGGACGTCGCAACGTCGCGCCGAGCGTCACGCAGTACGACTTTGTGGAGTTCGTCAAGGGCGGCCGGATCGACCACAGGCTGAAGCGAGACACCGCGTCCGAGGCGGTCAGCTTCATGAACACGGTCGGCCAGGACCTGCACGACACCCATCGTCGGGGATCGTCGAGTTCCTCCTATCAGCACGTGCTCATCAAAAGAACCATCGTCGAGCCGATGATGGTGAACGTCAGCCTCCTACAGTATCTCGACACCGGGCGCTGGTTCCTCTCCGTCTACAACGACGAGCTGCAGCCGTACAAGGTCACCCTGATCGTCACCGAAGCCGAGGGTGTCTCCACCACCTGCCCGAACGACTGCTCCGGACGCGGATCGTGTTATCTCGGCAAGTGCGACTGCATCGACGGGTATCAGGTGCGTACAGGGTTTCCGTGTTAAGACAACTCCCTATCCCGCCGCCATGGCTTTCGCTCGAACAAGGCGACTTTGATCTTGTCGAGTTAGCCAGCCAGCCCCGTGTTGTCCGACAGGCCTGTTTTAAACGGTTAGGCTTATCGGTGTTAACACTCGGCTGAAGGCCCCGCGCGCTCCCAACAACCGGGAGCGAGGGCGCAACCGTGTTGGGGTGTCTGCAGATAAGCATCGCGCTGAGCATAATGGCCGGTAAACGGTCCGACACCCTTAGGGACACTGCTCCGCGTTCTAGACGCGGAGTCCGGCATCTGATACGGAACACGGGGGACGGTTTTTTTCGAATTTTACATAGACAACCCCGGGTGCGTCTGCGCGGACTTTTTCGGGTCGTTCACCTCTCGCTGCTGTGATCCGGTTTCTCATTGTTTTCCGAAAGATCGAAATGGCTCTATTTAGGAAGCTGTTGATGTTAATTACTCTGAGGTTGCAAGACATTTCTATTTAAATCTTGCTTCTTGTAATTGTTCTGATTGAGATTTTTATTTTAACCAGCTATTTGGTTGCTTACGGCAATTCTAAAGAGCACAGCAGTGTTCGTTGCAATATTTACAACTCTTATTCTTACGCTTTCTAAATATAATTATTTTAAAATGTCCATATGATTTTGTTCGGGCATATTGGAAATACTGTTGAACGGGAAAAATTGCTTCGCTGCGTGAGTTCCGTTTTCTGCAACACCGCGGTGTTAAGAGGGAAATGCGGGGTCCCCGTTAGGAGCGTTATGGTTAAAGACGGCCGTCGATCACGTTTACGGCGGCGGAAACGGGCGGAGATTACGGAGGTGCCGATGAAAATTTCAGGGAGCCGATTGCAGCAAGAGCGTGTGCCCGGTGCTGTGCTCTTCCCACGGGCAATACGGCGGCGGTATGTGTCACTGCGAGGACGGCTGGAAAGGTGCCGAATGCGACATACCATTAGGCGACTGCCAAGTTCCTGATTGCAATCAACACGGACAGTGCGTTAGGGGATCGTGCGTGTGTAATCCCGGCTGGAAGGGCGACTTCTGCGACGAACGTAAGTCAACCACTCTGATTAAATCGGCGAGAACTCGATCGTCCACGCTTACCTTACCCCTACCCCGAGATAATCATCCCTTGCGAAGTAGATTCAGATCGCGACAGCTTGTTGTTTCGCTGCAATTAACCCTTAACCACCGTGGACATCGAAACTCGCGTAATTACCGTGGACGGACTGCCTGGCCGATTATGTTTGTTGCGTGGCTGGCAAATTGAGACAAAGGCTCAAATATAATTGAACAATGGTACGTGCAGATGTTAGAAAATTTTTGTCCTTTGTGAAAATGTTTGCGTTTAAACTTAATTTTCATGTCAGTTTATATTTCTCTTTTTTAATAATCTTGTCCTTTCGCTCCATATGCGTTTTAAACAGTAAACTGACCATTGAAATTCAATTTGCTATGAAAAATAAATGAGAAAAAGGAAGACACAAAAATTAATTTTATTATCAATTGTAAAATTAATAGTCTAAAAATTCTCATTTTAATTTTGCCTAATGAAACGAAGCGGAATTGGGTTCGAATTTTCTGATTGCTATTGCAACGTGGAAAAAATATTGATTGAAGTAGTATTGTATTGATTCAAATAAATGCGAATCCAGTGGAAAGGTGCATATATACTAGAAAATGTATTTCAGCTTCGTTAATTGCACAGCAACGGACCCGAACGACGCGCACCGGATATGAGATAAAATAGAATTGTGGGCCATTGTTTTCGTCGTTTTTCGATATTCGAAAGTCGCGCAAATGGTGACAAGTGATCCAACAGAGCTCCATTAACAGGACCATTAAAGGGATCCAGCGGAAACGCGTTGGAACGTTTACCTCCGACGGTCTATTTCTGCGTCGGATGTTGTTTCTTCATATTTGTCACAGCGCCATTAATTCAGCCGTAATTCAACCGTACGTCCTGGACCTCTATCCGGGGAGGTTCAAGATATTAGTAATGCACGCTCCCTGGCGAACACGGGGCCTCCTGTTCCCATAACTGAGCCATTCATGAGCTAAAGATATTAACCATCTTTGAAGCTTTTTTACGTTTCACTGCGGAAGCTGCTGAACGATGCTTCTCTCTCCATCTAAAATAAATTTCATATTGTATATATTTTCAAATATTTGTTATTTGGTGGTATTAAAATTGAAAGAAATTTGCATTCATTTTTAATAATTTTTTTCAGTTTTTGTCGATTTTTGCTTTTTATTCGGTGTTATTAAATGGAACTAAAAGTAAGCATCAAGGCCAGTGATGTTAAGAAGGTAGTGGGAGTTGATAATTCAATATTTAGGTAGCGTTATTAACAATGAAAAAGTCAAGCATCGACCTTAGAAACTCAAATGATATTTATTTACTGTCAATATTCTCCGCTTCTTATTTTGCGGAGTCAATCGATTCAGCAGGCCTCAATTAACGCGTCAATTAACGGTCCCGTGAAAGTTCATCGGAATCAAAATGCGCTGACTCTTACCGCCAGATATCCGCGCTGATCAAGACGAATTGCCGAAGACGAGACAAACTTGGCGAACAATCGCTCGTACACAAGGAAATAAGTCTCGGATAAAAGTTTCTCTGTGCCTGGTCCACGGGCCGCAGAGAAATGACGTTCGGAATGAATGGCGAAATTATTCGCGGAGAACGCGAGTCGCTTTGTCCCTGACATCTTCACGGCTCTGCCGTTGCGCGTTCTTCCCTTTCATTTTTCTGAGTACCGGTATTCGTTTCGCATTAGCGACGCAGCCGCTGCTTCTGCGGATGATGGCGAATTTGTTTCGCGATTCGACCAATCAATCAATTGCTCTAGGAAAAATCCTCGATGGCGTTTTACGAGCAATTTTAATTGCAAAGCTATGCAGAATCTTACGCGATGTTATTGTAATTATTTCTACCGAGATTGTTGATCCGAAGAAAATGATCGAGTTCCTTTTAAATACCTATTTCTATGCCTTAGGTGCATTTATGTATTAAATTGTACAAACTTCATCTCCATTTAATTTTTTACAGTCTTCTCGAGTCTTTTAGTCGATGTAGAAAGATATTAACCCTCGCATAACGTTTCAGACAATTTATATGTTCATTAATGTATAAAAATGTTCGTAAATTTATCTAGATAGTGTCCAAAGGTTGGTAATTGTTGGCAGTTCACAAGCAAGAATTATAGTAGATTCTCGTCTTGGGGAATCACGTGTGTAACAGGTACCACGCAGCGACCAGAAACATTTTCCAAGTGCATAGCCAGCTTGACCGGTCAAACATTAGTACAATACGAAGTGAATCACTTTGACGGACAGCTTCGAAATGCTCGACGTCGAGAGGTGCCCTTGATGGGTCCACAAATTATCTGGTGCCCATTGCCCAGGCAGCGCTCCAATGATTCATGCAACGCGGCTCATATATCGTCGTTCACGCGACCGGCGAAGATCATTAGCCTATACAGTATCTTCCTCTAGAACAGTTCTATGTAACACAAAATTATAGCCCTTAGCCATCGAATTAGGATCATGCTATAGTATACAGTGGCGCTGTATTATTATCTGCAAATTGTCGAGCACGGCCATAGTTACCTATGGCTGCTACACAGATCGGAGGTTCTTCAAAGTTTTACTATTGTACTATTAAAAACTCTTTTAGAACTGCTTTCGCGACAATTTTCACATACACAATCTTTCTAAACGATCTATTGATTGCGTTATATGGGTATCTACTGTTATACGGATATTTCAGGTCACTCTCAGCACTCTCAGCACTCTTAGGTCACTCTCAGGTCACTGTCACCACTCCGAAGTTACTCTCAGGCCACTCTCAGGACTCTTAGTACTATAATTACTCTCAGCACTCTCAGTACTCTCAGTACTATAATTACTCTCAGCACTCTAAGCAATATGAAGCACTTTCAGCACTCTCAATTTACTCTCAGCTCTCTCAAATCACTCTCAGCACTGTCAAGTCCCTCGAAAGTGACTCTCAGCACTGTGCCCAGTCGCGGGAAATGCTATGGGGACATTCTCGGGATCGCGTGGGTTCTCGTTCGTGGCAGGGACTCCAGTCGCAGCATCCTTAGGGTTGTTTTCAAGACGCCTCGGAAGGAGGTCGAGCGAAGCGAGTCGCGGGGGCGAGGCGGTTGCCGGTGATTGCGCCCTGGGCGCCGACGAATGGGCCAACTTTTTAAATTATGGCATCGGAACAATTGCATTATTCCCGCGGATCCCAGCTGCCCCGGGGAAATTATGAAACTTAATTCCAAAGCGTCCTGGCGACGCGGCGCGCGGCACAGCGCGGCTCGGCTCGGCTCGGCTCGGCGCGTCTCGTCGCGCGGTGCCATCGCGGGACCGGTTATATGTATACACGGGCTGCGACGTTCGTTGGCCCGAGATGAGGGAAATTCCTCGTGGATTCTTCGCCCGTTACGTATGCGGCACGTTCGTCGAACGGGGATCGCCCGGTTCGCTGGGTTTTTATTAGAACCACGGGAACGCGGGGGATCCTATCGATCCGCGATCGGAATTTTTGTAATAAATTACTGTGCCTCGCGCACTGTACACCGTGTCGGCTGAGAGATTCCCCCGCGATCGCCTCCAGAAAACGTCGAGCAACAGCGCCTGCGTCGTCCCCAGCCGCTGGATTCTACAGGAGTCGCATTTTTTTCTTTTTTTTTGGTAATATCCTTTGATGTAATACGCTCTTATATATGATTCTAATAAAAATTTTTTTACGCTTTTTTTTTTTGAAGAAAAATAGTAAAAACTGTATGTCCCAAATATCTAGCCGATAAAAGTCCCAGAACTATCCCCACTGCCGTAGGTTATACACCAATGCTCGCCTTTTCTACGTTCGACAGTGTATCAAAGAATAGTGTATCTCCTAGCCGATCTATGTCACTGGGTAGACCCGTGTTGTGGACATGTATCGAGGAAACACCGAATATCGGATCGTTGTTCGTTCGATGCGAAGATAATCGTTTTCTGTTGCAGTCGATTGTCCCGATCCGAACTGCAGCGGTCACGGCGCCTGCGTTTCCGGTAAATGTTACTGCAAAGCGGGCTGGCAGGGCGACAAGTGCAATCAGGTCGACCAGCAGGTGTACCAATGTCTGCCTCGTTGCTCCGACCACGGCACGTACGACCTGGAATCGGCGACCTGTATCTGCGAGGGACACTGGACCGGCGTCGATTGTTCGCAACCGAGTTGCGGACTCGACTGCGGACCTCATGGAACCTGCGAACAGGGTGTCTGCAAGTTAGTAAACCGTCTATCCACGGTAAACCCTCGATAACTGTCCCCAGTTCAGCTAAAGTAAAAATTCTTTGAACCTACGCTTGTTCGATTTTCCCTCGCTGTAATTGTCCGGAAGGAGTTCTCTGTCCTCGAGGAGCATCTTCATCATCTCCTAAAAACGTGTCCACCGCAGGCCGCTTATCGCAACAAGTCAGCACCGATCGGCCGAAAATCGTGACTCCGCGAAATCGTTGGTGTCGAGTGCCGGGGGTGTTCGAGTACCCGGTAGAATGGGCTAAAAATGGGTAAATTGCTGGCGCGATCGTCGTCACGAAAGTTCCGCGACTAAGAAGGTGAAAAATTGCAAGAAAAAGGCTCTGTCTTCGGGGCGAGGAGCCGACTTATCACGACTCCGGAGGACCGGTCCCGTCCTACCGTCCCTTTGTCAGAATCAAGGACGCGAAAGAGGATCTCCTTTCTCATATTCTAAAGCTGACGCCTCTCGTCTTCCCTCTTGTTCCATCGGCCGCGAGACCCGCCGTGAAAGAGCCTCCTAAAGCGCAAAAACTTTCCTCCGCGAGTGGGGCGACTTCGGAAACTGAACTCGAACTCTCGAACTTACCTCTCTCTCCTTCCCACCCTTCCCCCCTCCCTTCCGCCGCCCACTTTAAAAAGATCGAAGGGGGAGGCGGGAATCAATTTTACATTCGACAATAAAGCTTCCCGACACCGAGGAACTTGTCCCTTTTTCGGCATCTTTGTCACGTTGTCGAGCCAATTCAAGTTTTACGACCTGAGAGTTGGAGAGGAGAGGAGTTCGGGGAGCCAGGTGGGGGGAATCTAATTAATCGGACTTTCAGGTGCAACGACGATTGGACCGGCACCAAGTGCGATCAGAAACCCTGCGACCCGAGGTGCGCCGAACATGGACAGTGCAAAAATGGCACCTGCGTGTGCAGCCAGGGGTGGAACGGAAGGCACTGCACCCTTCGTAAGTGACACTGCATTCTTAGAAATTATTTTAGCAGTATTTGCTAATTTATTCATCAGAATGTGCCACTTTTTACAGTAAGATGTGATCTAAGAAAATAACTTCTAGAAAAGGGGCCATTCTTCAAGGGTTAATTTGACAACCTCTTAAAATGAATTTTGGCAGAAAATGAGATTGTGAGATCTGTGTACCTGCGCATGATCTATACATCTTCAGTTTCATAATTTTCTGAATTTTTCTTTGCAGTCTAACGCCTTAGTACACGTCGCCGTAGAATGCACATTTTCCTTAGAGTAACATGAAATCATTTAACAAACAAAAGTTCAGTCGCACGTATCTCTAAACAACAATTGCCAATATGGTCTCAAAGGACATACAGTTTATATTAAAAGATTCTTCCAGTGTGCAAGAATAACAATTTTTTAAAAATGGAACAATATACAATACTGTGGGACCCCATATAAATACAAACAGACGATTATTTCTTTTAAATATTAAAGACGCGAACGAAACGTTTCTATTAAAGTCATACGAAAGTGTAAGTATTTTGGTATAAAGGTGACAGGTAAATATATGAAGGTCCATTCATACTTAATTCATACACGTTCTTACCGTACAAATACCACATGAAAAAGACCAATTTGAAAAAGAGATAAAAAAAAGAGAGTCTATGACATAATAAAAAGATTTACCGAGCGGATTCTGGCAGGATTAAACGGTAAACGGCGAGGACAGCGTGCAATAGAGTCTGCTCTGAAATATGCAACAATTATCGGTAATGTTTAATGAGTTTTAAATGTAGTCCCGTGTGCAGGATGTCTCCCTCCCCCCACCCCCACCGGAAACCTGTAGATTTGTCTCGCAGTAGGATAACAGTTTTTCGAGGGTAAAGCGCGGGACGAAGCCCCGCCTTCGTTCGAGCAACTAGAACGAAAGGAACATCGGTTTTCAATTAGCATTAATCGCCCGACGACAGGCGTGGATTAAAGTATTTGCTCTGGTTTCTTGATAGCCGGATGCGAGAACGGGTGCAGCCGCCACGGGATCTGCACTTTGCAGGACGGCGAGTATAGTTGCGAGTGCTCGACCGGCTGGGCGGGTCGAGACTGCAGCATACGTCTCGAGATGGAGTGCAATGATAACATTGACAATGATCAGGGTGAGCATCGACAATACTGTTTAATATCTAAACTCTTCAAACCCTACATATCTCCACCGATTATTCGTCAACCTGGACAATTAACACCCTAGACAATTATTCAACACCCCCACAATTAATCCTCTATACCACTTTGAATAGTTTAGCGTTTTCTATTGCAAATAAAAATAATTCTGCACCGGCAAGGACCAAGGAATTAAAATCGTAATTATATCGGTAGAAATATATGTTAATCCTTTGCACTCGAGTGGTGACTCCGAAGCGCCACTGGAAATTGTTGTTGCATTATCTCAAAGAAATTACAAAAAATATTACGGAATATTTGTTACATTACAAAATTTGTATTCAATAGATTACTAAACATTTAAACATTATACGTGGCAATCGGAACAGTTTCGTATGAATAAAATGAAAATATTCCAAGAGGGAAGAAATATTTAGTTTTAGAATGAAAATGGCGCCGAGTACAAAGGATTAAAGTGCAAAATGTCTCTTTGTAATGTATATTAAAATGCGGAATCACAATACTTTATTTCATAATTCACAATTTACAAATTCGTTCGCCTCGTCCAAACTTATATTAATATTCTGACTTTCATACTTTATTTGTAAAAACTCTGGTCTTCTACGCGCTGTGCCGTGTAATAAAATATAGCAATAATTGTAATCAAAGTTTGGTTCGAGTTGGTTCGCTTTTAAATGAAACTTTACGCTTCATTTCAATCCATTTGGACAATATTAATATACTTGGAACACGTTCATTAAATCTTTACATTCTGTAGCTTCGTAAAAGGCAGCAACAATAAATTAAATTTCAGTACCATTTTCACTTAACCAATCCATGGAAAAATTCAACAAAATCTTATGGCGCATTTCGGTTATTCCCGAACATCAGATTTTATTTACAAGGAAATAATAAATAGAGCAAACAGGAAACAGTAAAACCATTTAAACAATTTCGAAGTACTGTATTATTTCCAACTCGGTAAAATTATTGGGAAGAGAACCAAATGTCTGTGTGTTGGGAAAAGTACAGCAAATTCTCGATATTTGTCACCAACACGGTATTTGAGCTTCACGGTAGCGGGGATAATTCCGTGACGTTTATCATGCAGGCCTTGGCGACGTATACAGAGAAATCACTGTACAGCCAATTTTTTTTTAAAGATTCCGCAACTTGTCCTTGACAGACACGAAACAGTGTTACCACCAACGCAATAAGGAACGCTAAACTTCATTGTATCAAAAAATTCCGCAGTCCCCTGAACGTCCGCGATACAAAGAAATCCTTGATCGTCCTTGAACTGTTATCACGAGAGCCGTGGCACCAAGAACGAACCGCGAACAATGCCTCGACCGTGAACGGGCGAGAGTAGGTGTGTTCTAAGAAGTAATGTTCCTCAGATGGCATGATGGACTGTTCTGACAGCGAGTGTTGCTCGCACGCAGATTGCGCAGAGCATATCATGTGCCTTACTAGTAATAATCCCGTGGACGTGCTTCTACGCAAACAGCCGCCCAGCGTGATGGCGTCGTTTTACCAGCGCGTGAAATTCCTCGTCGAGGAGAACAGCGTACAAAGCTACGCTCACATGAACGAGTTCACCGAAAGGTAAGATCGATCACTTCTTCTCATTCGGTTTACCATGACTATAATATATAAATATATCTATAGAACGCTTAGTTACCTTATTTTTACGACCAGTATAAGAGGATTACGTGTAGGCGGCTCAGCCTACCCTCCAGCCACAAAAATCAGGAAAAAACGTATCAACATAATACAATCAAATTGAAATATTGATTCAATATTTTGGGAGACTTGGACGAGCCTCTTGAGTGCAGACTGCTTCATTTTGCTAACTTTTTTGGTACCCTATAAGCTCTCGGAAGCCCCTACTCACTATTTTCTCTGAATATGTTAACATTTTTAGCAATGTACATAACGTTAGCTGTGCAAAATTTTTTGTCGCCCTCAGAACTTGGAGATCCTCCGAGAGGGTGTTCAATGTCACCACAGAATTTCGACGTTTGTTAGAGTTCTAAAAATTTCTCAACCCTCCTATAGTAGGTTCGAGATGCTTGCTAACGCTTGATGGAAATTTCTGGGAATTTTTGTGGCGGAGGGGGGGCTCGGCCGCGTGGACACACAAAATGCGTACCGTTTTGAACGAAAAGGGAAAAAAAAACGGAGTGTCACAGTTCGGCCCGATGCGACGCGGTGCCACGAGAGCCCGTATCTCGGTTACTTTTCCACGTTTTTTGATTAATTCTACATCATCCACGAGAACTGCCGCGGATCATTGATTTTCATTCCGGGGCCGGAACGTTTTTGTTTCCGTTTAGTCGTCGTGTTACGGCACGGCCGCGCGTCACAGAACGCTCGGAAAATGTGCAGTATATTTGTGTGTACAAGCACGCACACACCACACACATACCCATACAGAGAAACGGGAGAAGAGACCATTGTATCAGTTCTGATGCGCCGAACGAGTTTGATCGCACAAAACGATGCGGCACACGGCCACGATGGTTTCGCCTAACCAGTTTGTTCACGCGTCTTCGATTCTGCCGAAGCTTCACGATGGGGCAACACGCTATCTCGCCTGTCGACGACCCTAATCCTCGATGATCCCTCGGGGAGAATCGTGAAACCTTCGATTCAGTCAATATACAGTGCTCGGCGCTGCAGATCAAAAAGAAAAAAGAAGAAAAAATTGATAGAAATTTTTCGAGAAGTTTCTTTTTATTTTGCTATTTTTTCGTTGTCGTTGTTTTATTGTGGGGGGAGATCGTGTTTAGCCCATCGTGAGCGACTGACTTCTCGAATCGCGAGAAAGGACGAGAAAGAAAGGAAAGAAAGAGAAAATGAAAACAGAAAAAAAAACGGATTTAATCAGATTGCACCGCTACTATGCCAAACAATCCGGTATATCCGTGACAGCTGAATTATCAAGAGAGCCCCCGGTGGGTGACGAACCCCGGCCAAAACCCCCTAACCATCCTATTCCTCGTGTTTCACCCCCTCCCTCCCCCGAATGCCAAACGCGTCAGTGATCATCTCGGAAGCATTGTCGATCAAAGGAGCCCTCTCGTAACGCGCGCGCAACGTCCAATATTAATTACTCGCAATTCTCGGCGCCCGGTCGATACACAGGGCCGTCTTACACGCCGATGGCGTGGCCACGGAGTTGGCCATTTACCGGCGTTGCAGAAACTTCCAACCGGGCGACTAGTTTCGCACAGTTTCGTAGATTGCGGAATCGAAAAGTCGGGCCGGAAGGCCGCTTTGCATTGACAATCGATACCTAACGAGATTGCTAATTACGGTTAACAGCGTTTAGCGGTGTTTCCTTTCTGTTTCTCGCGCGATTCAATTTACCGAGGTTTCGCGCGATTTCTGGTAGACAGAAATCACGGTGCGTTGGTTCTTGGATCGGTACTGTAACCTGTTCCGTTTTTGCGATAGATTTTTTCGAATCGGTGTTTCCAGCTTCAGGCGATTCAGCATTTTTCGAGAATTTATTACTTGCAAAATTTCTTGGTAGTTAGGTAAGGATAATAGTTTGATTTTGGAAGGGTTCTAGTATGATGCAGTGCTTGAAAAAATATTTCTGTTTTATTCAGTCTGTGGGGAATGAAAATAGTTGGTGATGTTAGGACAGAAAAAACGGGGTTGATTGAATATCTCGGAAACTGTCGATCGTGGGAAAAATTTGTGTTTGTGTAAGAGGGCATTTGTATCTCCTGGTATTTGTTAAAACATTTGTCAAATGTTCGTACAATCAACTTGATTAATCTTTGAGAGAATAGTGTTTAATATCTCTTGGGATACTGTAATTACCAAAATATTTTTTGAATTACAATTATTTGTAATATTGTAATTATTTGAATTGTTGTGTCTAATATCTCCCGAAACACTGTATTTACCAAAACATTCTTTAACTGCACATACAATCAATTTGATTAACAAAGGCATCATTATAAGGATGAAATTTAAAATTTCAGTCTGTTCATATCCTTAGCGATAAATCACAGCGTCATAAAATTATTTAATCATTTAACAACACTACAAAAATTCTCCAGCAATAAATGTGTGTGGTTCATGTTCAGAATGAACACAATATTATTAGCAGAAGTATAGTACAATGCTTGAAAACAGTGTTCCTTAACGAGCTTCTTAAATAAATAATTTGTTATTTGCTGCAGTCAACAGTTTCCGAGATATATTTGATCAAACGTCTCTTCGAGCCCCTAACTTCGTCCGCCATTTTTCAGTCGCTCAATCTAAACTGTCGGACATATCATGAAATATGTGTCGGCAATTTGTGAAGCACTATAGCATAATAAAAACGATATAGCTCGTAAAAATTGATAGGTGTCGTTATCTAGAAATTACTTGTTAAAAACGTCGCGCTATACAGATGTCCGCAAAAATCATGCTACTCGTCGACACAGCTGATTCAATTCAATCTTATCGATCGTTTAACAACGAACTTATTTAAAATTCTCAGTGAATGAAATTACAATACTTTCGCGATAACATTAGAACGTTATTGTAAACCTGATAAAATTAAATTGTACAAGTACTGTCTCTCGTGTACGAATATTTTTGTGGCCATCTTTGTTTCTCGACTTATGTAAAATCGAGGCGAGAAATAGTCGCGTACGATTAGGGTAACTTGTCGCAGACGAATTGCAGAGGGTCCGAGGAAAGTTTCGGTTTGAGATTAGGTACGAATCACGGGGTCGCCTAAGTGTCGTGGCGCGGTCAGCGGCCTTTGCTCAACACTGATGAAGATTTGCATCGGGACGCGTGCGGCAGCGGCTGCGAGCGCATTTCGGGGGATTCGTGTATTTTGTCTAGTGTTTATCCTCTGTGTGTACCCTTGCCACCAACCAGATCACCATTCACCCTACAGCCGAAGACCGAAAGAGGCTCCGTTCTACGTACAGACTGAACGACCGAAAAAACAAATGCCAAAGAGTAACAGAAACAAAAGAAAAAAAAAACAGAAAAGAAAACAATATCCGATACCAAAAACCAAAAAAAAAAAAAAGAAAAGAAAAGAAACGGAGAAAAAGACAAAACCGAGCAAAGAGCCTGGAGAGAAGAGAAGAGAAGAGAAAAGAAACGAAAAAGTCTGCACACGGAGAAAACGCTCGAGAGACTCGCTTTTTTATCGTATCTCGATCGATCGGTTTAATTAAGTTCTCGGCCCGCGTATAGAAAAGTTTCACACGTTCTTCCAGGCTGACTATTGTTCTTTGCCGCGAACTGAGCGCGCAATACTCCGCAGAAAAAAAAAGAAAAGAAAAAAGAAAAAATGACAAAAAGAAACGAAAAGAAAAACCAAAGAGATACCATGGTACCGCATACATGTTGTCGAGCAAAGAATTTCAAAAAAAAAAATTTTTTTAAATTAAAATAAAACGAGAGAAGAAAAGAAAAGAGAAACACAAAAGAGAAAAGAGTGTCGTTTTATGTAATATCGTTTTTCGTTTCTTCGAGATTCTTGTGATATTCACCACAGTGTTGTTTTCGGCCAGTTTGTTTAAGCAGTTTTACCTAACGAAAAAAAAGGGAGATTCATAGATAAAAGCGCACGAGGGCGATCGACTTCCGGTCTCGTCGGCCTAGATTGTTTCTCGAGTCTGTTACTTCTGTTGTTTAAACAATTTTTCCGATGATTTTAAGGAGTCGAGGACGAGGCCGCGACTCGATCGTCCGAGTAAAGTTATTTCTAGAAATGGTAGACACAAGTTTGAAACTTCTCGTGCTACTGCTGGTTCCGATGCGCGCGTTCCCCGCGCGTGTATACAATATATATGTATAAACAGGTATATATGTGTTTACGACTGGTCCCGTTTCGGCTACGAGAAAGAGACGTTGTGGAGAGCGGGATAAAAGTTTGTTTGTCCCTGTTGTGTGTGTATATCCATTGTTTCGCGGCGTCTCACACGACGGTATTGATCACCGTTTCCGAGCACCCTCGCCGACGCCTTCGAAACGCTCTTCCTCTCCTTCGATCGGCTCCAGCACAATAAACCCTCGTTTCCATGAAACACCGACGCTTTATCGCTGCAGAGAGCAACCCTACCGTGTTGCATCTCAGCCAATTGGTCGCTCAAGGTCGCGCAGAGCTCGTACCCCCGCGCATTATACTTTGGTCAGCCTAATGTCCCCATTCAAATTTTTCGTTTGGAAAGAAACTTTCGTTGTCAACGTATTGCGTATCATTTTAAAGTTCTGCTGTTCCTCCTACTGACGCGTAACGTGCATTGTAAATTTTTTTGTTTGGTTAAACTTGCCTTTTGTAAGATCGGTGGCTGTGCAGTTTGAGGATATTAAATATTTTTCGGATGTTTAATTGAGGGGAGATTGTTAAAATTGTTTCTGTGGTAGGTTAACATTTTTGAAATGAGAAAAGCATGAATAAATTTTGCACCAATTTTTGAGGACACTTTTGCTCCTTGATTACACCGAAACAAAATAGTTTTTGATCTAAAGCAACAGTTAATTGAATTCATCAATTCTGGATGCGTTTAGAAAAGGAAAAGTAGACGTTCGAAACGATACGAAACATAGCGACATAACGATTGTTTATTTTCCAGATGAAATTTCGTTTAAAAAATATGTCCCAATATATTTGATAAAATTTGAGGAAGAGAGACGCGAGCGATGAAAATGATTTTTGGAATGGATGCAAAATTTTGGTTTTAAAATGAAAGACAGTAGAACAACATATGCAGCGGATTTAAATACAACTTTGAGGGTCCTGACATTTTACACTTATTTTAACAGTGTTAAAGTTGTTTACTATTTTTTTCTGCGGTAGTTATATCTGCATTGAAATTAGTATTGTCGACAGATATTTATATTTAACTCCTGTTCCCTTAAATTGGCACAGAAAATTTGTTTTCTCCATGAAAATCGCTCACTATTAATAATCTCTTCTAAGTAAAGAAGAATATTCATCTTCTATTCAATTTGCTAAAATGTTTATTTTGCTGAACTTCTATTCTGTGGTTTGTACTTCGAAAGTATAAATTAAAGATACACTAAAAGTAACGAAAACTGTCCACTCATCCCTCAAGTTGAATAAAAAATAAAAAAAAATAAGATAACAATGTCGACATACTATTTTCCACTCTCAGCTAGAGTTTCTATTCGCGCAGACAATTTTTATTTTCCACAAAGATCCACAGTCTAACAACAAAAATCGACATTAATTTCACTAAAACTAGCATCGCTTCAACAAAAAGCTTAAAAAATTTGAGAACTGCAAAGAAAAAAAGAAAAAGATTTATGAAATAAAACCGAAATCGAAGATCACTGTCATTCGCTTTACAGCCAACCATCCAGATCAAAAGTGCAGCCAAATTTCCAAACCCGAAGAGCTCACTTTGGAAGCACCATAATTTGCACGCTGAATGGCAAAAGCAATTTCCCGTCTCTCAAGATCCGCCGCAATCTGATCACGATCGAGAAACCTTAACAATTTGCATTCACCTTAAAACATTAATTCCTCGATGAAAGAGGAGAGGACATGGTCGCGGGGAAGCCTTGAGAGACCAAAGCGACTCGTTTCAACGAGAACCGGGCTCCTCTCGGTTCTCGTGGAAATTAATTCAGCATAAATGGCGTAAAACGAAGAGTCCCCGGGAACGGGGAGAAAAAAATATTCGCTGTCAGCGATGAAGCCGTCACCGATCGAACCGTTCGCGAGGAGAATTCTTATCTCGGGCCGAGCCAAGGAACCCTAGTCCCCGCCCCCGCGCACCCGGTCTCCCAGAGTGGAATCCCGAACCGGACAGACGGAATACAAGTATCCGTGGTCCGTGAATCAGAAATTCAGGCTGGGGGATCGCTCGGACACCGTAATCAATATTCCGAAGATCGTCCCCCCCCTTCCCATCCTCCCCGGTCCTCGTGATGGCAGCCGGCTCGATGGAATCTCTCCTCATTGTCAGTCGGAAGCTTCCCTCGAGCCGGGCCAACTGCCGATAAGAGAGATCGAACGCTGTCGTTTCGGGAGCAACCCGTCGACTCCTCGATAGAGGAGACAAGACGAGACGGTGAATTCCAAACGAAACGACAAACGCTCGACGCGAAAGGGACGCCGGACGATGAGACGCGACTTTTTAATTACTTGCACCCCCGAGACCTGATCTTCCCGAGGACACGACCCTTCGGTTCCTTAATCGGCACCGGTTCGAACGTTTCCATGGGTCCTCCGACGCCGTGTCGTTACCTGGTTAAGACCTTACCATGATATTTGCTTTTTGGGTTGCAGTTTGTTCGCACGGTTTGTTTAGAGTCACTTGTTTGATTAATTGCGGTGCTTAAGGTTCGTTAGTGGGGCATAACTGGGTGTGGTTTTAAGCTGGGCTGAGTCGAGTTTGTTGTTGAAAATACTTTTGGGCATTGTTGTTACAGCAATCTACGATTGTTTCCAGGTTAAAGTAGTACTTTGCGTCCTTTCAATTAGTTACTAAGGGGCAGGGCTTCTCCTGGATTTTGGAAATAAAGTTTAGGGACATTTTATGGACATTCAGCTGGTTAAAATTATGTCTATATGAGAACATCGGTAAACTAAGCCGAGGAATAGAAAATTAATATGTATAGATGAAGAGACGCGAAATTTGTTATTACAAGGATTTTAGCACAAATTTATGCTGATTTATTGAATCCTGACTAATTTTCTAAATTTTTAAATGTATGAAATTTGTTGTTGCAAGAACTTCCAGAGAAATTTTCATTAGATACCTGGATACGATTACTGATTGATTAAATGTCAAGAACATGGAAAAAGTCCGTAAACAATTAGGACGTACGTATGAAATTGTATAGAATTCATTTTTACATGAATTTTCATGTTTTTTCAATTTTACGTTGCCGTACACTGAATCCTGACTTGTTTTTTGTGTTAGCAGTCTTGATTGATTGAAAGTTAGGAAATTAGTTATTACAGGACCCTTTGATACAAAATTTAAATTTCCATATTGTTCTACACTGGTCTCAGAGTGTTTGTGTTAATAGTTACGGTTAATCGAAAACAATTTCGAGAAAGATTGAAATTTTACTTGAATGCTCATTTTAATCCCTTTGAGGATCTGCGGAGTTCCTTCTGGCGGTAAATTCCTAACTGATTTATGTGTGTTAAACGATGTACAGAAATATCGCTATTAATGCAGAATATGTCGAATGTCGATTAACGAGCGAATTAATGTCCATAAAATATCCAGTAAAACTTTTACTTGATTGCAATATTGTAAAATTGTAAAATTCGAATATTTCTGTGCCTTAGCGTATTCCTTTCTTTGTCCATTTTACTATCTTAAAATCGTGGAACATAAAATATATCAAAAAGACCATTCATTCCGTGCAACAATTAAAAGAAAAGGTCAAAAGCAGTAGACACTCATTTCGGAAAAAAACCCTGCCATAATCCCAGTGCTACTTCACCGGAATCGATAACCCGGTATCGATTCCGACACAGAAACCCGGTCCCCGAGCCTCATTATTTCATTGATCAATTCACCCGTGGTCCAGACTCATTAAAAAAAAAGTCATTAAAAATCCGCGTCTCCGACTTCCGGTTCGCCGGAAGATCGGGGTCAATCATGGCCGTGCGACACCTCAATGACTCTCCCACTCTTTCTCGCTATCACTCTATCTCTACACATGTATTATATACATATATACATCGATCCAGAGAAAAGAAAAAAAAGAAAGAAAGAAAGACGCGTGTGTATATATATATATAATATACCGTATACATGATGTGTGTGACGTAGTTTCCAACTTGTGTCTGTCACGTGTATACCACTCTATGTTGGATGAGTCTGCGGGTGACTGCGTTCATGTTGGCGTGACTGTCGAATACCGCGTGTGTGTTGGGTACGCTTGATTTAGTGTGTGTCTACGTCTATTGTTTCTGTAACGGCGTGCGGAGCATTGCGACGGAGCACTCGATTTCGCCGATCACGGCTAGGCGAGAACACGGGGTTTCTCTTTTCCGCGAACAGGGTCGAGAGCTTCGGGCCCCCTCCCAAAAACCGAAATGAACGGAACACATCCGTGGACGTCCTGGGGACGTCCCAGGAGGTGCCAGAGGTCTCCCGGAAAAAAAACAGGATCCAGAGGTCTGGAGAAGGGTTCCGCGAGGAGGTCTCGGGAGGGAGGAGAGCGCGTCTCGATCCGACGGAACAAGAGATTCTCTCGAAGATCACGAAAAAGTCAAAAATCGTATAGTAGATACTAATTAACAGAAACCGGAAACGACTGCTCGCGCAATGCTGCGTACGCGCGTCCGTTTTTTGCCCGCTACACGCGGGTTCTGTGACCGTGGTAACGCCCTTTCTTCTCGTTGGTTTTTCCCACACGTAGTACGTTCTGGAATTCCTTTACACCGTGGTAAGTTGCAGCTCAAGCTCTCGCTAATCGTTCATTATCCAAACAACCTTTCTCTTGCCAAAATACCTAACCTAAAAAAAAAAAAAAAAAAAAAACAAAAGCAAAAACATGAATGACAAATGCAAAAAGACATTAACGAGAAAAGCAATGAAAAAAAGTACCATCTATTGCTCGTTACGCTCGTAAAACATTCATCTTACATGTTTTTTCGTATGTCCCGTATTTGTATCTATTCTATCTATTCTATCTATTCTATCTATCTATATATGTATACGTATGTTACCACCTTTAGCCTGCGTTTTTTCGAACTGTATGTTCCGTTTGTTTCTCTCGTTTACTATTTTTTTTTTAATCATCACTGCCCCCCCCCCTCACCCAAAAAACCTTCGCCTCATGTACACCTGCCTGTTCTCTCGATTCAGTTTGTCGTTCCTCGGTTATGTTCGCCAGTGTTTGATCATACCTCGCTTGTTCGACTGGTCGCCTCCTCCGATATGATTTCTCTTTTTAACTGCTCTCTATCGTTCTCTCTCTCTCTCTCTCTCTCTCTCTCTCTCTCTCTCTTGTACCCCTTTGTCTTTCTTTGACTCTGTCGCTCTCACTCTCACTCTCTACTTTCTCTCTCTCTCTCTCTCTCTCTGTCTCTCTCTGTCTCTCTCTGTCTTTCTCTCTTTCTTCCTGTACGTACCTGTCTATCTGTGTATCTGTTTCTGCGGTTCGCGGACCCTCTGTCTCGGACAAGTTCCAGCAAACCGAGACTAACGACGTCAAACGATCCTCCATTACAGTTTCCGTGTCGATTGTCGCAAAAGATCCGGCGAATCTCCACAATTTTTATGCTCTCTCGACGAGCATGTTCACTCTGTTCGAAACTTGCGCGCGTTCACACGCTGTCGAACGATACTTCAAGTGTAGAATGTCTGCGAATAAATTGTTTTGAATAAGTTTTCGAAAAGTTGAGACGGTTCCGCGTTCGCGAGAATCGTGGTTCGGATCGGTTCGACGTGGTTCGAGGCTGGAGGGTCCGTTCGCACCTGCATCAAAAGAAACTACAATCGTACGAATTGTCTCTGTGTTATCTGTGATATGTCGTCGGTATGTTGTCAATCCCCGCCGATCCCCCCCACCATTCTGTTTTCTGTTTGTGTTATGTACTGTCTTCGTGTCCCTGTTAGCGCCACACGTTTAGCGATCACCCATGAAACTGTGTCCCGTTAAACGGCAATAGTATGTTTGAGAATCGTGTACTTTATACAATTCGATCTCTCTCTACATATATATATATATATTTTTTTTTTTTATATATATAAATCCTTCTCTCTAAATATATATATATATATATATATATATATATATATATGTGTCTGTATACATTACCTGGTCTTGTGTTGTTTTGTGTTGCCAGGCTTGCACTTTTATGTACGTGTACCAGAACCCTTTGTCTCGAGTTTGTCTCTAGCGAATACGTTTTTTGACACCCCCACCCCCTACCACCACAACAACCCCTAGCATTCACACAGAAAACGCTGACTTATTAATTGCGCGGGCCTTGCGTCCAAGACTATACTATTGCGTGTTCCATGCCACTATATGATATGATATACATATACATGTACTTTTCTTTTTCTTCGATTGTTCCTTTCCGTCGTTTACGAGAGATCGATCTCATTACTCACGCAAACGCTACACATCACATATGTACACGCACGCGCACACATACACACAATGACACGTACGATCGTCGATCGACGATAAAACGAACACTGTCTACGAGAAAGTTACCAAAAAAAAAAAAAAATAATAATAAGTGTACTCGTCAAAAAAAAAACCAAAAAGAGACACACACGGCCACGTGGAAACGACAAAACCATAGAAAACCAAAAAATAAAAAAACAAACAAAAAAAAACTGTGTAAACGGTACGAGATCGAGCTGCACGTCGATTGCTTTTTTGTGTTCGGAAAACCGACGACGACGACGACGGATCGGCGATGTGTTGCGATTTCAATCGGGGGATAGAAACGAGAGAGAGAAAAAAAAAAAGAAAACCAAAAACAAAAAAAAAACGAAAAAAAAAGGACCCGATCGACCATTCCCTCCTTGTCCCTTGTCTACGTCTGTTTATCACCTGTCTTACAATGTGCCAAAAACCCCGTACACCAAAGCCCTGTGTCTGTCTTGAACCGATCCGTGCTAACATCTCTAACCCACCGAGAATAATAATCATAACGATAATTATCTAATCTTAACGAAAAAAAAAAGAGAAACAAAGCAAACGAAAAAGATGAACAAAAACATAAACGAGAAGAGAAAAAATTCGAACAAGAAAGAAAGAGAGAAATCGAGAGAAAAGAAACCGAAACGATGAAAGAAAGTAAAACAGAGAATCCTCTTCGCGCGTGTAAGATAAAAAAAAAAACAAAAAAACAAAACAAACGCGTTCGATCGCGCTCGCGCGACTCTCGCGGCGACAAAAACCGGAAGCCATCATGCTCGCGCTGCGTTCCCGCCCGATGTATTATAGATATCTCGGATCAGTGTAATCTCCGCGCATAATCCGAACGGGAGTAGTAGTCGAACGGTAAATAAGAGGAGAAGGAAACGGAACGGAACAGAGAAATTGAAAGCAAAGAAGATAACACGAAGGGCGGAGAGAGGGGAGAAAGAGAGAAAGAGAGAGAAAGAGAGACGGAAAAGACGAGGTCGAAGAGAAAAACGTGAGAGACGGTGTTCGCGCGCGCGTGCGCGGTTTCTCTCTCTTTGCCGGGACACCGTGTCCGTTCTCTTTTTAGTTTCTTCAATTTCCATCGTTCGACAAGAAACTCTCGAGCCCGAGTTTTCCGCAGGACAAAGCTTCCCCGCTGATTCTTCGAGATAAGAAAAAAAAAAGAACACGCGTTTTCTGATCACACACGGTTAATTGAAACAACGACGAGGAAAGCTTCGTTCATTTCGAAAACAGAGCTCGAAATTTTCGGCGACGGTCGGCACCGGTGTTTCTCTACGAGAAGATACTGCGCTTATTCGTTCGGGACGGAAAACAGCGGGAAGAATGTTCTCGCGTTTGATTTTCTCCGTTATTATCGAGGACAATCGAGAGGAGCCGATTAGGTTTTTCGGGGTGAAAAAACGTTGCTCGAACTTTCTTCTTTGCCGGCAGTTCCGCGCCCGGAATCCGTAATTGCAGTACTTTCTCGGAGCTCGATTCAGACGAGCGAGTTTCGCCGTGTAATATGGAACGTGTATCCGTGATACGTATCCGGACGCAAATAGGAGAACCGGCACGGACAAACCCACGGTGTGCATAGAAGTTGTTTTTATGCATCCGCTCATTCGGAAATATCTAAAAAAAAAAATAACGGTCTTTCTGTTGGATCCGCCGAGGACTGATGAGAGAATGCTTTCAAAAGTCGGTGCGCAAACGAACCTCGAGATCTCTGTTCTCTATTTTTTTTTCTTTATTTTCCGTCACAGTTTTTGATTCGAGGTGATCAGCGTTTATCCATCAGCTTCGAGATCGATTTGAAGCCGCTCGTCTGAAAGTGAGTTGAAGGGACACACCAGTTCCAAAAAGGTTTCTCGGTGTCCATCGCGCAAACATAAACGATCTCGCCTGTGTCCGGGACCGCTCGATCGATAAACGCATCCGTTCAACTGTTTTCTTCCGTTCTTCATTCTTTCGATTGATTCACTTGTTGCGTTGCCTTCTTTCGTTTTTTTTTGGAGACTCCATTCAGATACTTATGGTTTTGGACTTGTACCAGTAGTGACGACTGTGCCTGCCACCTTGCTGTGCTCGTACTTGGAGGATCAGCACCCCGGCATGTTGTTTGATCCCCAAGTCGCCTAATCGTCAGATCGGTGGCACGAGCACCAGGAAGTCCCTTCTCACGGGGCCTCGCAGAGCACCGTATTATGTGTATCGTACGTCCTGCGTTGTCATGGGGGAAACGTGCGATCCTCCAAGAACGAATCATGACACCCCATACGCATCCCTTAGGGACCGATTAATATATATATATATATATAAAAAATATATATATATTTACATAACGAACGCATCTATGCAGCCTGTTAGACCACCCTGAATTTTTATTGTCTTCGTTATGGGGGTTGTTAGCGGAATCTGGCGAAATTTATGGGTCTGTTATGTGATAAAGCAGCAGGAATGATGGTGGCGCTTTATTGGCAAACTATGAAGTCATGGGAACAGGGAAATGAATGTAAAAAAGCAAAATAAGGTAAAAATGTAGTCTAAAATAGCAGAAACGATTTTAGTATTTTATCGGATAATTGCAGTGTAATTAGTAGACGCCCGTAGAGGGTGATTTTCGAAAATCACCTAAGCAAGATTTATTGAAAGACAAAATGAAAGTATAAGACCAAAACAGTAACAATAGCCTTATTATTTTATTGAAAAGTTGTAGTGTATTATACAGATGCATGAAGGGAGTGGTTTTCCAAAGAAACATCTGATAAAAATAAAACACAGCATCTAAAACAAAATAAGATAAAAATATAGACTAAAACGGTAGAGTGATGATCACTATTTTAATATCAAATTATAGTGCAGTAAATAGAGTAATACATGAAGAGGGTGGTTTTAGAAAAGCAACGTGAGATAAAAAAATAAAGGAGCAAGGTTCACTGAAGACACGATGAGATAAAAATGTAAATCAATAGCCTAAATACCTAAAGGCATTGTAAAGTAAAATAAATATTTAGAGTTTAGAAAAGTTTTAAATATTTCAGTTCATTTTAGTAAAAATTCGCAAAAATATAATTCTACATTCTGCACTAAAATATAATTGTGCTTCCCACAAGATGGAAGGAGATCGTCTACGATCCACATTTAGGTATACTAATTTACAACCATTTGATTATATAAAATGCTCTGTTAAGACTGGGAAAAATATTTAAAATTCTCTGAAAAATCCAAAGAAGCAATTCTTCATCGATTTTCTTTGATAAACTTTCGTCCAGTTTGTAAAGTTTTTAAATTTCGCGCCATCACCCTTCGCACTGCTCTGAAGTATGCCGCAGGTCGGAGAGGCCATTCACCTCCCGCGCGGGCTATTTAAACCGCCAAATCAATCTTGCAAGTCAAGCTTTCCTTACTCGATACATCTTTTGTATTTTAATCACTAGATACCATCTCTAATAAATTGAAATGAAAAGTGACCTTGTAAATTTATTCTTGCTTGTATTTAGCACAGTGGTCAAGGGCACCGTAACAAGCTGCGTACGCATGCGCGCGACACACCGCATATTTTATATATTATTCTTATTATTCTTATTATTATTATTATCTACCTACCTATATCGATCTCATTATATTCAGCACAAAACACAGATCGCTTAAATAATATTCAGCTTAAACATATTCCAACTTTATATATCGCAGATAATCCAGCCCTCAGATTTATTATTACTTAACCACATATATTTTTCATTACGCCTATTACGTATCTTACTACATGATATATATATATGCATGCGTTCTACTTTTCACCGAAAGTAACCAATGAACAAACATGAAAGAAAAAAGAATTTTACCCTTGCCCGCAGCCCCCCTTTCGCCCGCCCGCCCCCCACCACCCCCTATTTAATTTACCTGCCTAACGAGACGATCGTTCTACTTCTTTTTTTTTCTTTATTTGTTTGCCGAATGATCTATTTCTACTGTTTTTTGATTAACCCCCGCCCCGATAATGCCCGCCCGAGTTTTTTCTTTTTTGAGAAAAGCACAGTGCTCGAACACGAAGTACGTTTTGTGAATAATTCTACTACCCCGCAGACATGAGACCCGAAGCACAAGCATATAAAAGCACAAAGACAAACGAAAAAAATAAATAAATAAAGTAAAACAAGAAAATGCAAAGACAAAAAAAACAGAGAAAGATGAAAGAATGGAATAGAAAAGAGCAGAATAAAAAAAGAAAAAAAAAGAAAAGAAAAAGAACGAGACAAAAGTGAATGACTAGAAAAAAAATGCAAACAGAAAAAAAAGAAAAGCAAAAGAAAAACGCACGTACATGTTCCCGCTTCGTTGCCGATACACGAGCACCCCTGCCACCCCCGAACCTACAGTGTGAACAACATCACTTGATCGTCTTGAATACCTGGATTTCATGGTCCGAGAAAGTGTTCGAAGCAAAAAGGTAAATATTATGGTTATGAGCAGCAAGTTTTCCGAAGTGTTCCACGAGATAACAAGGTCATTGGTGTCTTGAAATGGTAATCACGTGAAAGTCGCGTGTTGTTACAGGTCATTGGACTGGTCTTGACCGCAGTTCTAGAAATCTTTCAGGAATTTAGGAATATTGGTACATTATTAAAATTATTAAAGGAGGGGAGAGTTTTTATTTGTTGCAATTGGTAGAGATAATTTTGAGTTTGCATAAAGATCCGCAGTCTACAAAAATTGTGAGGGTTAAATACATTAAATACATTGGACTGGTCTTGACCGCAGTTCTAGAAATCTTTCAGGAATTTAGGAATATTGGTACATTATTAAAATTATTAAAGGAGGGGAGAGTTTTTTTGAGATAATTTTGAGTTTGCATAAAGATCCGCAGTCTACAAAAATTGTGAGGGTTAAGTACAAAATAGAAAAAACATCAAAATAATATATGGATACTGTTGAAAAATAATAATAATAATAATAATAAAATAATAATTTTTGCACATTTTTATTGAAATTCTGTTATATTTATTTTACACGAAGATCTACCTATTACACCATGATGATTAAAATATGCACTGCCATTAAAAGAAAGAAAAAACTATCAACCTAACCAGACCTTCGAATCTCGGAAAACGTGATTTTGGAAAAAATTGTTGGCTTACTATAATACTATCCTGAACCCTGTAATAACACTGCTTATAACACAGTACTTTGAGAAGCCGGTGCAAAAATTACAATTGATTGTAACTTTTGTTTAAATTGTAATTTTATTATTATTTTAATTGCGAGGGCATTAATTTGTATACCTAATTCCATTTGAATTGACAGTGTTAATAGGAGGGTTGAGTGTGCTTGGCTTCCAAGTTGAATGACGTTCGTTCAACAATATTCCTGTCGCCCAAAACTAAATGTTAGAATGAAGCATGTGAGACATTCAAGGTGATCGGGGGATGTTGTTCACCCCGTCGAAGTATAGTAGCAACAGAAAACCGGCGAGATAACGCTGAATGGCGGAGACTCGCGTGCGTTTCCCATTGTTCCGTTTGTAAAATCAATTTGTATCGCTTCCCGATTCGAGCGGAGGCATTAGCCCTCGCGAGCCGACGCGACGGGGAACGCCGGCTTCGAATGGAGTTGCGGATCGTATTGGCAGCGAAGTGAGAATATTGGATCGCATTGAACCGTTGACCGCGGAAGCTGATTTGACAGACAGAATCGATTGTTCGCGCTCTCGCCGTCTGCCCTTAGGATACAACCGCGCCGCGAGAGATAGAGAGCTGTAACGAGACAGAGAGAGAGAGAGACCGCTCGTTAAATTGATTCGATCTCTGTCCGAAAGCCTCCACCAAGATGCAGCTCGACGCGTTGACCGCCGTAGCAATATTTAGAAAGAACCATTTCGACAATTGCCCGCCCCACCAGCGATTCCCATTCCGCTCGAAATTTTGTTTTTGATTAGTTCTTTTTCGAGTAGGGCAGAACAGAATTTATTTATACTGTTGGGGTATTGGAAGATTTTCCAAGAAAGTTAGAATGGAAGAATTTAATATGTTAATTTCAAAAATTCTATGGAGTACTTAATCGAGATTTAATCTGGATAATTCTAATATTTAAATATTAATTTACTTCTGCAGACTCTAACGTTGCTTCTAAAAAATTTTTCGGAGTAAAATTAATATCCATTACGAGAACACAGTACGGGGCCTAATACGGCAAATGCTTTGTTTTTTGTTTTCTCTTGAGTAGTTTGTGTTAGGAATTTTCTTTTCACGAGAACTACGGCGGTCGACGTGTCAGCGTTAATCGGGCGGTTTCGGTTTGTCGGTGAACGTTTGTGATAAATTGTAATTCGAATCAGCTTTCCGCGGCGCAACGGATCAACGACACGATCCGACTTCCGGAGGCATGGATATATTTTTGATTTGTAACAGTCGAGTGGCGGTGATGCGAGGACAAGTTGTAACCGAACAAGGAATCGGAATAGTAGGCCTCCGGGTGTCCGTGGACAGGGACGCCCGCTTCGGATTCACGTTGACCAGAGCCGATGGATGGTAAGTGCCATTTTTACTCCATTTTATAAACATATTTCAACGCGTCGACTGCCCAAGCATCGTCCCTAAAAATTCCACAAAGTAATTCAATCACTGGTACTAAATCAATTGTATTATGACAAAAATTCATTTTTAAAACTGGGTGAAAAATATGGCAGTCGACGTATTGAAACTAGAATATTTTTTAAATAATTCGATTAAGTCGATAAAAATTATATGCGGAACCTAAAAGATCCCTTTAACAGCGTGTGTAACACAAAACCCTCTTTATTTTCGTTTGATCTCTTTTCAAATGAATGAAAGCAGCTACAATTTTTTTTCTCTTAACATTTTTTAGACAATATCAGAATATCCTTCAAATTTCAAACGTTTAGAATATTTTTGAATACTTAAAATATTGTCAAACCTCGATCAGTCCCATGTCTTTCTTCGTCTCGAACGACCTGGTATCCCAGGTATGCCGCGTATTCTCTAATTACAGGGCCAAATTGATCGAATTAGAATGTTTGTCGCCTCCCGTCACGTGAATACAATGTTCTTAAATTATCGGTGCTAAGCTCGCATAGCATCAGCCAATAGAAGAAAGGTGCTTGAAGCTCGACGACGCGTCTTTCGTTCGTTTAAACGCCTAACTAGATGAGCCTCTTCAATGAGGCCGGTTCGTCCGCAAAGGTACCATTTCCGTAGTCTCAATTCATCGCGAACCTGAGGTGATGCGGCTCACATTGTGCTCTAATCAAGAGATAAGTGACAAGATGCCTGTTAGGAGTCGCGTAGACAGCGAGGCACGCATTCAATGCTCTCGCACGCTTTAATTCAAGAATTCAGCACGAACGCCGACAAAGACACGGTCTTACCGTCAAAGGGATAGTCAATCTCGAGCAACATTGTCTCCTAATGCGCAATGACTCCCGATAAAGTTGCCGAAGCACCGATTTCCAGCAAAATCAAAGCCAATACCCAATTGTGTGTCAAACAAATACTGTTAATTTCGGAAGAATTCGTTCAGCTGAATGTGTTTGGCAAATTAATTTGAGAAATTATTTACTCGCAAGAATCCAATTTCGAGGCAATTAGCAACCGTTGGAAGGTCGAGTTGATGTTTATTATAACGAATTAACATTTTTACCGGCAAACTGGAAACCTCAAAAATTCCGTAAAATAGTAAGTTATTTAATGCAACAAAAATTGAAAAAAATTAAATGTATGATATTGAGTTTGTTTGCAACTTTCTTGCATTTTACGGGTCCTAATCAAAGGTACAGTGAATATATTAACGTAATCATTCATTTTAAAAACTGGACAAACAATGTTTCAGTGAAAATTCTACACGATCAAAAAGAACAGAACAGAACAGACTTAGATTTTTATTTTTATTAAAAAATGATAAAATAATCAAGCTTTCCAGCGATATACAATTTTATATGCGTTTGCTACTTGATGCATAAGTTATTTGTATTTTTTTTTTTTTTTTTTTTTTGGTATTGCACACGGTCCAACGAATTATATAAAAATGTCTGTATTGTTTAAAGAGTCACGTTTTACAAGGTGCTCGAAAACTTTACAATGCGTGGTATACATCGCTCCATACTCGCAATAAAGCTCACGAAAGCACCATCAACGATGACCAGATGAATCGTTATCTCGAACGGTCCTCATCCTCCCATCTCACAACGCAGCCGGAACAAATAACCACGGTAAAACGCAATGTATCTCAACTTCGGAACAACGGGCGTATCGAGTGGCGAGGCGAGGCGAATCGTTGATTAAAATTTCGCCCCATTCAATAGAATTTTCACGTTTTATTCGCCGAAATCGAGGAACCACCAGCTCTCGAGCCCATTAAGCTCTTTGTACACATTCGAACACGGCGCGATGTATGCATCGACACTTAGGTTTCATGAAACCTGCATCGGTTTCAGTTTACCTCCGCATTACCGATTCTTCTCAGCATGCGATACCGACACGTAGAAACGCGTGCCAAAATTGTCCATTATCTCGCTGTACAGCAATCGATAGTGTGTTAATTACAGAAAATAAAAATTAGGGACTAGAAAGAAATTTTTATTAGCGGCTGGCTCTTGTAGCATTTAAATTCTAAAAATAAAATATGTAATCACCCTTCTCATTCCACAACCTTTTATGACCTTTTTGGCAAAGACATCACATACGGTCACTATAAAATTTCTGCGGTTTTTCATTAAAGTACTTTTCAATGGTGAATAATATAAACAAATCCACGGCACGAACTTATGGGAGGACCTAATATTTTAATCCCTAGATACCATTTCCAGGCCTTTCAAGGACTCCCGAGCTTCTCGGCCCCCCCCCCCAAGGGGTACACTTCGCGGTGGTGGGGATAATTGCGCGACGTTTATCATCCAGGTCTCGGCGACATATATAATGAAATTACTGTGGCTCCATTTCAAAGGGTGCATCGACGCATTACATATTTTGACGCGTGCTCGAGGACACTCGTTATCCTTGCCACTCGCGAACGATGCTCGCAAATTTCCCGTTGGCGGAGCCGTATGCGTGACGTTAGTATTTGCGCACGATGATGGACGGGAAGCGTGCACGCCAGCTTGGACGTTCTTCGTAATAGGATCAAGGCTGCATTGTAATGAAGGATGGGAGAGGGGAGGGTGGGTGTAAAGGGGGATGGAGACGCCGTGGAACACCTATATATATCGAACAGGTATATAGTAATCCCGGCGAGGATAATCCTGAAACACGGAGCCGGAGGAGTTGGCCCGGCAAACCACATCAAAGCCCCAGCTAATGATGTCGAAAGCTTCCTAATTACTCCGTGCAAACCTGCGTGATTAGTCCGACCTCCGTTTCTCTCTCTGTCTCTGTCTCTCTCTCTCTCTCTCTCTCTCTCTCTCTCTCTCTCTCTCTCTTTCGATGCCGTCCATGCCTCTCCCCCCACCCCTTTCCGACTACCATTCACTCTCCCGATAGCTGTCAAAATTTTACCATAACACAGTGAAACTGCGAATGCGAGATTGCATCGCGACGAAATCCCCGGCGAACCTGTCAGAACGATGTAATCCGAAGCCTGGACCCGGGCTTCGAACCGTTCCCATTCACCTTTAATGAATACCGGGGCCAGGCGCTGATAGATTACCGGTTATTATCGCCGATAAGTGTGCTCTAGCCAGGTTTCTGGACGCTCGGGTTGCGAGTATGGACGGCGAGACTTAGGACACCTTTTTGGGGTTGACCCGGGGACCAAGTTCTGTGATTCCACTTTCGGTCTCGATGGTTTTGGACCGGGTTTCGGGATGGGAAACTTCTATCGGAACGTAGACGCGGGCAGGATCAATTTATTTTGCGGTGACGTCTACCCCTGACCGATTTTTGAACTTTGAAATTGCCTTTGTTCGAGTGTGTACGATTTTAATGGCAGGTGACTGTGTACAGGGGATGTGCAATGCTATTTGGAATTTTTTGTGATTTTAATATCCTTAAAATTAACGTTAATTTCACTAGGGCTTCCTTTGCGTTTTGGTCTTTGTTAGAGCATTCTCGAAATTGTATTTTTGAAGTAGGGTACTTCTTGTTGCAACTCGTAGGCAACGATTACCAATTTAATTTCTTTTTTATGAACTGAAAGATTGAGTGTTACGCTTAAAATTAGGGCGATCCTGTGTGGAAACATATTGTAGAATATATTTGCCCCTGAAATATTAAATTGTACCAAAAAGTTTTAATAAAGTAGATTGCATGGACAAGTAAGAGGGAGCTTGGAAAATAATAAAATATTAAGGGATCGTATTGTGTGACAAATTTGAACGTACACATTCTAATCTAGACAAACTTGAAATAAACATCGAATCGAAAAATTTAATTGCCTGAATTGTTCGTCACGAATGCTGCCAAAAGGGTTAATCTATTATAAAGGTGCCGAAGCATTAATGCGGACCATTGTGTGTTAAAAACGAGAAATAATCGTAACCGGACAATAAAATCGCAGTTCCGGGTACGACACGTTTTCCATCAGGGATGCCCGAAACAATCGAACTCGATAAGCATATTTCGGTTATCGAAAACTGGCCGGTTCGAATTGGTCACGGTCGAGCCGAACCGGCTGGTATCCTTTATCGATCGCCGGTTCGCCCCGCGACGTAATACCGGAAGCGGTGTATAGTTCGAAATGGAGTTACCTACTTCGATCAGGTTTGACGTGCTGGTCAACGGCGGCGGTGCAGTGACGCTTCTGTCACAGCCCCTTCAAGCATGAACTTGACTAGTATAGACGCAAAAAGTGTCACACGATCGTGATGGTGATAATGAAATTAAAGGAGTTATTCGAGTGGGTCCAAAAAAGGCAACCTGAATAATACAGGGAAGATAAATCAATCCATTTAATCCTTCAGGGAGGATATCTGTACATGCTAACCCCCCAAAAATCGTTACAGAATCGTTAGTTTCTATAGAAAATTTCAAACTTCAAATTCAGTAATTTTTGTTTTATATTCAAAAATGGTACCAGAGTGTTGCTCAGATTCTCCCGATTAAAACGAGTCCAAATACGACATAAATCGGACTAGTTTTGTAGACTCAAAATAAATAACAAAATTTAAAAAAAAAACGTCAGATTGCCATGTGCGAAGCCTATAAAAATAGACCGATTCACGTCGTGTTTGGGCTCGTTTTAATCGGAAGAATCTTAACAAGCCTCTGGTACCACATTTGGAAATATGAAACAAAAAATACCGAATTTGAAATTTGATTTGTCGCACATTCTGTGTCTATCTCGCTTTTATTCACTGTATCCATTCTTTCACTTTGTCGAGCTGTGGTCGAGTCAATTCCTGAAAGAGAAACGCAACCCTGTAACGCAAGAATTCGACTTCCGGATGCGAATCTTTGTAAATTTATGCGGGGAGTGCTGTATTTGAAATGCGTTTGCCTACTTCGATCAGGTTTGACGTGCTGGTCAACGGCGGCGGTGCAGTGACGCTTCAGTTCCAGCGCAGCCCCTTCAGACCCCTTACGATGACCGTGTTCGTGCCGTGGAATCAAATAGTGGTTATGCCTCCTGTGGTGATGACCCTTAACATGGACGGCCAGTCCCATACATCGAACCAACCCCCGAGCCCAGCTGTCGGTAAGAATTAACCCCCATATTATGTTTCCGTTTCCTTTTCTATTTTCGTATTTCGTTCACGTTATGTCGCGGCCCCCCGTTATCGCCACCCTGTTAACGAGACGAATAAATGCCCCCGAAGCTTTCGATATAGCGAACACACGTGCATTAAACATGAGTCTATATGTTATATGTATTTTTATAAGGGTGTTTTCACAGGGTTTTCGACTAGAGGTGGAAGAAAATTTTTGGGGTGGTTCTCCATGAGAATATAAGACGAAAATGAAGAGTAAGAAAATTGCAATTTCGCCTTCATTTTGTAGTTATTAACAGTTAAAAATCCGCCTGAAATGATAACTGAAAAATGAAGCCGAAATCGAAATATTTTTATTCTTCATTTTCGTCTTATATTGTCTCGGAGAATCAAATTTTTTCCCCCTGTAGTCGAACACCCTGTATATATATAAAAATATATTTGTGTATTTATTTATTGTGTTCGTTATAGTTTCATTCTTTACGTCTCCTGGGTTTCGTTGACTTTGTTTATTGAGTTTGCTGATGTGTGCTGATGATCAGTGGATCATCCGTATAGACGATACAGGACCCATCCGTGACATTGCTGAACATGTGTGCCGTCTTTGTTCCGTCCTTAAGTGTTTTATGTTTTTAAGTTCCTTACCATTTATGGCGTACAATATAATAGGCTTCCCAGGGATCTCCATGGGACTATTTAGCGAGCACGGACCGTGCCTGGAGCACGACCATGAGCTCCTCAGGCCAATCATCGTCAGCACATGGATGCCCGAGAAGGTGGGAGGACTGCCTGGCAAGAGCTTGGTGTTCGCGGAAAGTCAGGTAAACTGCACTGATCTATATCGGTTGTACACTCTATTGATCTTAATCCTTATGTCACTAACCATCTACGACATTTATACCCCAAAATTAATTGAGTGATCATATTAACCAAGAATAAGTTAACTATTTCTTTGTTCCAATTTTTCTAAAGCAATTTTCAAATTGAAATAGCAAGACGAAACGATTAGATTGTACAGGCCACTTCAAAACGCTAATTCTATTGTTACAAAACAATGTTTCGAATGAGATGCCTAAATGAAGTGATTAAAAATAAAAAGTCCACTTAAAAACACCAGTCCTACTACTACGTACGTCAAGTCCATTAAAAATAAATCCCCGAAACACTGAAACAATACCAGCAAAGATCCCAAAGATCCCCCAAAAAGAAGAAGGCCACAAAATCCGCCCGTAGCCCCCAAAAAGTCCTGCAAATTCGTCTTGCATCCGAATTTCACCCCCGGCCCGCTGCAGCCAGCCCATCAAACTGCAATCTGTTATTTGTCCCGGTTGCTAAAGCGCATGCAAGATCATCCGGTGCATAACAGGGGACACTTTGTAGCAGCTTTCCTCGCTCTCAGTCGGCATCTGTGCAGCTGCGGAAGCTGTTCCCGGGGCTGATTTAAAATTCAAATTGCGTCCGGCGGTGGCCGTAAACAAGATTCTCGAGTGACCGGGATCGGTATCGGTTCTTGCAGATCGTGCAGGAGAGCATCGCTATCCCGGGCTCGAACCTGCACTTGATGTATCAGAGCAACCAGGCAGCCGGCTACCTGTCCACCGTGAGGATGCAGTTGACCGGCCCGTTCATCCCGAAGTCGCTGACGCACGTGCACGTGCACGTGGAGATCGAGGGGTCGTTGCACACAAAGACGTACGAAGCGGACCCGAACCTGACGCACACCTTCGCCTGGAACAAGAGGAACGTTTACAAGCAGAAGGTCTACGGGGTCGCACAGGCCAGGATCTCCATCGGCTACCAACACTCCACTTGTCCCTCGGTCATCTGGGAGACCCAGACCGCCAGCATGCAAGGATTCGACGTGGACATCTCGGACATTGGTGGATGGGGACTCGACATACATCATCATTACAATTTTCACGAGGGCATCCTGCAGAAAGGCGATGGCACCACGCTGCACTTCAAGCAGTACCCCAGGACCGTGAAAGTCGTCATGGGAACTGGCCTGCAGAGGAACCTAGTTTGCCAAGACTGCAACGGACTGGCCAAGGACGCCAGGCTGCTGACGCCCGTGGCTCTCACCAGCGGACCCGATGGAAGCATCTTCGTTGGGGATTTCAATCTTGTCAGGAGGATCACGCCCGAGGGAAATGTCTACACTGTGCTGATACTGAGGTGAGTCGCGGTTCCAGGTTCGATAAAGTGAGAGAATTGCATATTACACCCCCTAAGTGTCACTGACTGAAACAGTCCTCTGATGGAAGAAAATTGGAAATTGTCAAGTTTGTCTCTCTACATGTTCTACGACAATGTAGGAACAAAATGTTCATCTATGAATTCGAAAAATTTTATTTTACAGCGCGACACAGGTGGCCTATCAGTACTACCTCTGCGTGTCTCCAGCTGATGGACACCTGTACATCAGCGATCCAGAGAAACATCAAATCTTGAAGGCGTTAACCTTGGAAGTTGTACAGAATCCTAGCATCAACATCGAGTCAGTTGTTGGCAGCGGTGAGAGGTGCATCCCTGGCGACGAGAGCCATTGCGGAGACGAGGGTCCGGCAATTCGTGCCAAATTGGCTCATCCAAAAGGTAATTTCACAGAAACTTCTTATTTTTTAACTGTTACTAACAAAACCGTTCAAAACCATGCAGAACATTTCATTGTTAATTGTCGCGAAGATACAAAGTGTCCTGCTTAATTCTGCCATTAAAGAGTGAATTGGTTATGCAGTTAATACAATAAATTATCCGATATATGTCAACAACACGGGTCCTGCCAACGACATATATCGTATAGGAGACATACCCGAGCCGTGTTGTGTTTACAGGTCGTACGAGGCCTCTCGGATACCCCGCGATAGTGGGGATAATTCCGCGACGTTTATCGTCCAGACCTCGGCGACATATATAGAGAAATCACTGTATTTGCACAAGAAAATGCCACCTACCCAACCCGCAAACAAAAATGATTTCTATTCAAAATAAATATTCTCCATAATCCCAGATTTGTTGTGCTGTATAGAATAACCTGTATCAAAAACCACCCGCGCAGAATAAAAGTGTCCTAAAATGCATGAAAAGTGACCGAACGGTACCCATACCGTTAACAACACTTCACCCCGTATCAACCCTCGAATCGCCACTCAATAAACGCACCCTATTCCAGGAATCGCGATAGCAGCGGACAAGACGATGTACATCGCAGACGGGAGGAACATCCGAGCGGTGGATCCCCGCGGCATCATCCACACCCTGGTGGGTCACCACGGTCACCATAACCACTGGTCCCCGGCGCCGTGCGTGGGCGCAATACCCGCCCACCAGGCTCAGCTTCAATGGCCGACAGGATTGACCCTAAGCCCGCTGGACGGTTCCCTACACTTTATCGACGACAGGCTAGTCCTGAAGCTTACCAGCGATTTAAAAGTCCGTGTGGTAGCGGGGACGCCTCTGCACTGCGCCAGCAACAGCAACGGGAACGACGGAGACGCGTCCAAGGCGAATGTGACGAACACCGCGAACCCGAAGAAACCGGACGAGGTGCTGGGCTCGGTTCTGGCAGTTGGTTTCAGTCCAACCGGTGAACTGTACATAGCAGAGAGCGATTCTCATAGAGTGAACACCATCAGAGTGGTGGACAGCTCTGGGAAGATGTCCCATTTCGCTGGTCAGCAACAGGAACGGCTGAGAGGACAATGCGAGTGCAATAACACCACACCTAGCACCAAGGATCTGGAAAGTTGCTCTTGCACCGATGACACTAGCAGCACAGAGACTCTGTTATCGTCTAACGCCAAGTTCACTGCTATATCTGCCATCGCTATCTCTCCCGATGGTGTCCTCCACGTGGCGGACCAAGGTAGCTTGCACATCTTAGCTCTTCAGCCTTATTTACCTAATCACGACGAGAGCGGAGAGTTCCATATCCCGTTCCCACCTACGAACGAGATCTACGTGTTCAATCGATACGGTCAACACATCTCCACTAAAGACTTGACATCCGGAAAGACGCGATACTCGTTCTTGTACAGCAAGAACACCAGCTTGGGGAAACTGTCTACCGTGAACGACAGCGCGCGTAATAAGATCCAGTTCCTCAGGGACTACAACAGCGTTGTTTACTCCATCGAGAACACTCAGGATCATAAGTCTGGCCTGATGATCTCGGGTGTTGGATTCCTGGAGAAGCTTACCGAGAGGGAAAGATCGGAGATCGTCCTTGGATACGATGGGTCCACCGGTTTGCTGACCAGTCGATCAGGAGTAAGTGTTTAGTATGTTGAAGTGTTTTGTCGGTTTTGATTGTGTTGTACATTGTTGTTTCATTTGTTACAGGGTGGAGACACGTATATTTACAATTACGATAGTTTGGGACGTGTTATCGATGTGATTCTGCCTACTGGAGAGAAGCTGAAGCTGTCTTCGGACTTGTCTGGCGACGAAGGTCTGGTCGTGAAGGTGTCTGCTCCCCTGCAGGCGCTGTCGAAGGGCGATAAACAGAGAATCGTGGAGTACATGATGAAGAACGAGAGGTCCAAGGAGTTGACCATCACCGATGGTGAGATTAACTTTATTCATTTTCTACTGTCCGTTCAGTTTGAAAGTTTGACGTTAATCAATCATTCTGGTATCCCAGGTGCCAAGGTCAAGAAGGCTATCGCGTTTACCAACAGCAGCCTCGAGGTCCTTCTCCCAGGTGGCGGCAGAGTCCTTAGCGCCCCGACAACGAAGCACCCCCTATTGGAAGCCGCACTGCCGGTAGAAGCCGAGATGCTACCGATGTGGAGCTACCAGTTGATGTCTCTAGGAGAGCTGACGAACACCATGACGACGACATACAATTTAGTCGGCGACGTCAGCCACTTCCAACAGACTCTGAACAGAGAGATCTGGGTGAACGACACTAGAGTGATAGGCGTTGAGTTCGAGCAAGCTTTCAGTCGCGAAACGTTCTACGACAAGACTAGAAACCCTCTATTAACAGTCACCTTTGACCCAGCTGGACTACCCTTGACCTGGCAGCCTCACGAACAAGGCTACAACCTGACCATAACCTATGACAGGTTCAATCGTATAGAAAGCTGGAAATGGGGAGCTTCTGATGAATCCTACGGCTACGATCGACACGGGCAGCTAGCTGAGGTGACGAACAGCCAGGACGGCACCAAACACTATACTTACAACAGCCTGAACATCCTCTCCAACATCACTCTAGCCAGCAACAGACACTTCTCTTTGGAGTACGATGACGATGGTGGTCTTCGACACATCATTCTTCCATCCGGCACAAAACATTCGTTCTCTTGCCAGGCTTCTCTCGGCTTCCTCAGGGTGACGTACACTCCTCCAGGCAGCACCAGGGCCTATCTTCAACACTACAGCCATGACGGCAATCTATTGCAGACCGTGTTCCCTGGGGACGGTGCTAGAATCGTCTACAGGTATCACACCTCGGGTCAGCTTGCTGAAGTGGTGCACGGAGATGGGAAGAGCGAGATGAGGTACACAGAGAGCGGTCTTCCCTCGGAAGTGATCCACTCTGAGAGGGACGTGGAGTACAAATGGGACTACCAATATAGCGCTGGCTTGCTAGTTGAAGAACGTATCGACTTCGGAGCGAAGACTGGTCTGAGCAACGCCAAGTTTACCTTTGACTATGACTCGAACTTCAGGTTGATCAATGTCCAAGGCAGAATAGGGGGTCAGACGCTTCCAACTCACACCATGGCCTACAGTCCTAGGACTGGCATGTTGGAGCAGATAGGTCAATTCAAGGTCGCCAGGCCGCAAACCAACGAGACCACGGTGTTCGATGGAACCGCATTGTTCTCTCGAATCACTGATGAGAGGTACTTGGAAACGCAAGTGACCTTGACCATCCATCAGCTAGAAGTTTTCAGGATGGAGTTCACTCATGATTCTCGAGGTCGCATCAATCAGACGAGGACGTACACTCGCAACGTAGCTGTGAACACTTACACCAATGTGAAGAATTATACTTGGGACTGCGACGGTCAATTAACTGGAGTGGAAGCTCAGGAACCATGGGGATTCAAGTACGATGCTAACGGTAACATGTTGTCCTTGACGTACAGAGGAAACACGATACCCATGGAATACAATAGCATGGATAGAATAGTTAAATTCGGAGAAGGTCTCTACAAATATGACAATAGAGGACTGGTGGTGCAAAATGCCAGAGAAGAAAGGTTCAATTACAACGCTAAAGGTCTTCTAGTTCGCGCTTCCAAACGCGGACGCTTCGACGTTAGATACTACTACGACCATATGGATCGTCTAGCTACCAGGAAAGACAACTACGGCAACGTTACCCAATTTTTCTATAACAATCAGAAACGTCCTCACGAGGTCAGCCAGATTTATAGTCCACGAGATGGAAAACTGATGTCTTTGGTGTACGACGACAGGGGGCATCTAATATACGCACAAGTCTACAGGCACAAGTATTACATCGCCACCGATCAGTGTGGCACACCCATCATGATCTTCAGCCAGTACGGAGAGGGCATCAGGGAGATCATGAGGTCACCCTACGGACATATCGTTTACGACTCGAACCCCTATTTGTATCTACCTGTCGATTTCTGTGGAGGATTATTGGACAAGGTGAGACAGTGATTGATAGAGAGGATTGGAGGTTTCATAGAGTCATCTTGGTCTGCGTTTACAACCAGATCCAGACTCTAAGTAGAGAATTTTTTAAATGTTATATTATCAACATTTGGCCCACAGTACTATTAAAAACGAATATACTGGGTCGTGCAATAAAAAAAAATTGAGGAACACAGACTTCTGAAGTAGAAAGCGGTCAGATTCGAGGGTTGCAGTGTTACTAAGTGTCTTTTGGTTTCTAGGTGACGTCTCTGGTGCACATGCCGAACGGCAAAGTCTACGACCCATTGATCGGCCAGTGGATGTCTCCACTGTGGGAGAACGTGCTGGACAGGGTGGACACTCCGACTCATCTGCACTTGTATAGGTTCAACGGGAACGATCCTATTGACGTCAGGCACACAGACAAACCAAACCAACCCACAGGTAAGGCGAGCGTATCTTCGGCGATCAATCGCTTTGTGCAAGATTAATGGCTTGCATAGCTGTGAGTCAATATTGATGCGCTCGGAGGGCGGCCTAGCTTCTGAAACCGAATAGCACATCCATACCGGTCCGATAGATCTCCTCCTTGATTTAGCGTCCCCAATATCAGTCCACGAGACACAGCTACAAACTGCTAAATACATCTTGCAGACCACATATCATGGCTGAAGCACCTGGGCTACGACCTGAAGAGCCTGGCGCCTCAACTGTTCCCCGAGGAGCTGCCGGACAGCCTGGTTCCTCCTGCGTTGGGTCCGGGAACGTCGATCTTCGGTAAGAAGAAGCGAACGAGGAACATGGGCGTTCAATCAGGGTTCCTGGCGCACATCACGCAGAGGCATTCGGGAGATGCGGTGAGCCTCTCGGCTCCGCCGCGCTCGGCCCTGAAGAAGGACACCAGCGACCTCATCCCGAGTCGTTTGGGAGCCGCTTCCGATCCTCCGTTCGGCAAGGGGATCCTGGTGTCGAGGACGGTGGACGGCCAGGCTGTGGTGTCCAGTGTTCCAACAGCGAACGCCATTTACGGGGATGTGTTCACGTCGGTGTTCAACCGGTCGTACTTCCTGCCGTTCACGTTCGTGGTGCACAGCGCACAGCAGGACGCGTTCTACTTCGTCAAGGAGGAGACCTGGCGGGCGATCGAGGACAGGGGCCAGCTGAAGCGGCTGGGCGGCCAGGTGAACACCACGTTCCACGAGAGCGAGAACGGCAGCGGCAGCAGCTCGCTGATCGACGTGAAGATCCACGGGGACAGCTACGTGGTGAACCTCCGCTACGGCACCACCGCCGAGAAAGAGAAACAAAGACTGCTGCACCACGCGAAGGCCACCGCGATCCGCAAGGCCTGGCACCGGGAGCGCGAGGCTCTCAAGGCCAACACGCCGTCCACCATCGAGTGGATGGTCGCCGAGCAGGAGGAGATCCTCAAGTCCGGCTCCGCGTCCAGCTACGAGGGCGAGTACATACACGACGCGCAGCTCTACCCCGAGCTGGCCGAGGACCCCTACAACATCAGGTTCGTCAAGAAGGCGGTCGACCCGTCCAGCAAGAAACGTCGCAGAAGGAGAGGCGCGCCGACCTGCAAGCTTTGGTGGCTGGACAAGCTCTGCTAGATCGGCGACCAAGCCCGGTCGCCTAAACGCTAATCACCATATACACACACACACACGCACACAGACACATACAAGTCCTCCTCTCCTGGAGCCCGGGAGAACTGTCCAAAAAAAAAAAAATAAATAAAAACAAAGCGGAAGCGAAACAGGAATTTTTGTTCGGGGCGCGCGCGCGCTCGCCGAAGAAGAAGAAGAAGCGGGTGCTGGACGATGAGAAGAAGAAGAAGAAGAAGAAGAAGAAGATGATGATGATGATGAAGAGCCGTGTGCGCGTGTCGGTAACCGCGCGCACTTGAACACTATCAAACAAAGAGAAAAAAAAAAGTTTTATACCAAAGTCTATTTGTGTATTTCGAAGATGCCAAAAACATTAACGTTAATACGATTATTATGTACCGCGATAGGGTGTAGTTGCGTAAGGGCGAAGAGTCGCGTGACTCGCGGGTCACCGAAGGTGGTGTTGTGCGAACGGGAAAGGGCCGCGAGACGTTCCGGGGACCCGTCTTCTTCGGGGACGATGTTCCTTCGATCAGCTCGAATTTAGGGAGAAAGAGGTGAAGAGATAGAGAGGAGACGCGGTGCGCGGAACGTGATCGTGAAAGAAACGGTGACGTACACCATCGAGAGGTCGATTCGGCGCGGAGTCGGACGGGTCGGAGACCGGAAGCCAGGCCATTCGTCGTTGAGGGCGAACCGAGTGAGAGAAACTAGTCAATATATAGCTTTACATTGACGTAGAAACATTTTTCCAGTAGGATAAGGTCGAGCCGAGTGTCACGAATCGTCGATGTTGAACCGTGCGAGAACCGTGTGTACCCTGTCTGTCCGTCTCGTGTGGCCGCGCGATGCTCGAACCGCGTAGAACGATCTAGAAGAGAATCTGGACTGGTTGGGGTCTAAAAGAGTAGACGAACACAAGGACAGTTGGTATGGGTGCGACCGCGAGTGCATGGGGGACACGGACGAATCTCAACAATGAATGGCCCAAGGATCACGGAGATGAACGATGGTGATGAAGAGGATCGTTAGGACGCGCTTCGAATTGACGTTATCCCGAATTTAGGCGGAGGTCGAGGGCGACGTTTAGGGTGTATAATAAAGTGGTGCTTTCGGTGCAACAGTAACGAGCGTGACTAGTTAGAGGACATCACTAAATAGCGTGGCTAAGGTATTTTTAACTGATGGATGTGTCCTAAATCCCAAACCCCTGATTCCCCGCTCAGCGCCAGCGTCCACCAATTCCTCTCCTCAAGGAGGACCCGTGCGTCGCTCGCACGATAAAATGGCGGCGGCGACACGGCGGGGACTTACAAAATGGCCGCTTCCAGCCGGAACAAGCGTTCGAAATAAAAAAAGAAAAGAAACCGGAAGGAAGCGTCGGGCGCGCGCGCCGATGTCCGTCTCCGCGAGCCACGCGAAACGCGGACGGACTAATTGTCGGTAAATAATACGTATAAACACAATATCGCAAATATTCGTGCTTGCTGGATATGAATAACGAGCGTTAACTATCGTTTCCTTCACCGAAGTAACTAAGTGTGTGTATCTAAATTAACGCTGATCAGTGCCGGCCGTTTCCGCGGGCGCACTGAACGCCATAATTAACGTCTCTACGCGCGTAAGCTATAATTTAGCACCCGCCGAGCCCTTTCAACGCTTGCGATCAACCCTCGCTGCGATGATCGAATGTACAGGGTGATGACGATGAAGGGGAAGAGGTCCCTGAGGAATTCTCCGACCGATGTCTCGGCTTCCTTTACCTGCACGGTTTGTTGCCGAAAACTCGCGGATTGTCTTGGGAATTTCATTGGTTTTTTAGACTATTTTGGGAATGGGAAGCTTTGTTGACCCTTGACCTTGGTGGGTCGAGATGTTTCCGATTATGAGAACATTTTTTATTTAACGAATAACTACCTGGATCTACTTGTTTCAAACTCAATAAAAACTTTCAAGAATTGTTTAGGCGTTTAAGCTCTAGCTAATTTCTCAAAATTTAAGTAACGAATTTTGTAATAAAATTTACTATCACATTACTTTATTTTCGTTTTATTTGTAATCCTTAAGTAAGACAGATTTTATTTAATTTCTACCCCTCTGAGTATAATCATCTAAGAAACTCGAAATACAATAATCCTTTTTACGTAGTCGAGGCTGTAGAATATTATTAATCTAAATTATTGTTCATATTGTCTCCAAAAATGCTATTTTTTTCTAAAAATGCACTACTTTCTTATTGTACCAAGCCGACAGTCTTATTTGGTTCTAAAAATGCTATTTGAACCGACTTTTTGCATAAAAATTTACAGTTTCCTTATTACACTATGTCAAATCTTCGTACAACCCTAATAATATTATTTTAACAAATTTTGTTTCTACAAAAATTTCACTTTTCTTACAGCACTAAGTTCGAAATTTTGTCCAACTCTAACAATAATATTTTTATCGACTTTCTGCTTAAGAATTCACAGTTTCTTTTTTGCACTAACAATGCAAAATTGCTCTAACCCTGTAAAAGCAATTAGACCCGACTTGGTGCACAAAAATCCACAGTTTCCTAATTTTGTACCCGGTATCCGCCCTCTTCCGTCTAAAATGTTGAAAGCCACCCCTCCAGTTAAGGGTTGACAAGACCCCCCAATCACTCTAAGTTCGAGATCATATCAAGGTCCGCAAACTCTCACCGGATCAAGCTTGGTTCCTCAGACGGACACAGTCTACGAAGACTCTAAAAAGACTCAAGGTAGCTGCAATCAAAAGCTGCTCGATCCTGAAACGGAGTTAGGGTTGATGACAGGTGTGACTAGTCTCCCGACACCCGTCTCCCACCCACACCTTCCCCTCGTTTCCTTCCTTTCGATGATATTCCCCTCGATTGCCACATTCGATACTTTGCGACGGCTTTAGACGGCGCCATTTTAACGGGATTAGATAGCTGACACCGCGACGACAAGATATATCGCGGCTAGAAATCGATAAAAACGACAAAACCGAAAAAAAATATGATAACACTATACGCTGAGTGTATAAACGTTACGGATGGAACAAAAAGAGAAAAAAGAAAATTATATATAGAAAGAGAAAGAAAAAGAGTAAAAGAAACCGAGAAAGAAAAATATGACGAGAGAGAGAGAGAGAGAAAGAAAGAGAAAGAGATATATAGGAAAGCTTCGTGTAATGTATTTTTTACTCGGACTCGAGTGTTTAGAGCTATGTAACAGCGAAACTCTCCAAATTCTGCGGTCCAAGCGAACTCTCCAAGCGCCCTGAAGAAACCGGAGACTCAGCTCGTTTCGCGCGTGTATTTTCCTGGTCGACGAAAACCCGAACAGATCACTATAACCGCGAGAATCGTCGAACTATTCGGTATCGTGTTAACGATCGGGGGTGGGTTCTTCGTTCTCTCCCCTGAGAAAGAAAAAAAAAAAAAGAAAGAACAAAAAACCAACGCTGCCATAATCGCGACAAAACCACGCGAGAAGGATGACGCCATCAGAGCTACAGCTTCGATACGTGGACGTCTAAACACTCACACTGCCCAGCCTTCCTTTCTGAAGCCCTCACCCACCCCCACCCCTTGAAACCACACCCCCTTACCCGTTTCTTCGTATCTGTAACCGTATATCTATGTAATTTACCAACGCGGATCGGTAACGGCGTTCAAAGAATCGACTATTTTTTAAAACGCGATAGGAAGCATCGAGTGTCAAATTATTAAATGTGGCAGATAGAGAGAAAGAGAGAGAATAAGAGAGAGTGTTTGCGTGAGTGCGTCTACGTGTGTGTGTGTGTGTGTGTGTGTGTGTGTGTGTGTGTGTGTGTGTGTGTGTGTGTGTGTGTGTGTGTGTGTGTGTGTGAGAGAGAGAGAGAGAGCCTACGCGGTTCACGGTGGATAATTATGTACTCGGGAAAAAAGGTGTGCAGGGTGGTCGCGAGAAGCTTGTTCTTCGAGTTCTACGTGCTAACCTAGAGAAACGAGAATCCAAACCGTGGGGAGTTCAATTCAACGGGATGACAACCATAACGTATGGGACAATTAGAGTAAATCGACGATTCGCTCTCTAACTTTCGTGAAGTTTCATCTCGTTTCGCAGAACACACACAGAGAGAGAGAGAGAGAGAGAGAGAGAGAGAGAGAGAGAGAGAGAAATATCGAAAACCCTTTTTACACGTTCCCCGGAGTTTTCGACCGCGCGGGGGGAGGGGGGACGCGATTAAATATAAATATGAATATAAATATAAATATATATATATATACGTATAAATATATATATATAAATATAAATACTTCTGGAATTAACGGGGTAGAAATCGAAGGAGTAAACCGATGATTATTATTATTTATTATTATTATTATTATTATTATTATTATTATTATTATTATTACGATTATTAATTAATTATTACGTGAGATTACACAACGCGGATCGTATTATTAATGCGAAAAGAGAGAAATTATGTATGGCCGGAAGCTAGCTGAATCCGTCGGACCACGTGATGATGATAATGATGATGTTAATGATGATGATGGCGATGTATTTGTGAGGTACTCGATTCTCGCGAAGCGAATCTCGACGAGTGGAGATTCGGAACAGAAGTGACGTTTGGAGAGAGAGAGAGAGAGAGAGAGAGAGAGAGAGAGAGAGAGAGAGAGAGAGAGAGAGAGAGTGATATATTAAAGGAAAAAATTACAAAAATTAAGAATGCAAGAGAGAGAAAGAATGAGAGAGAGAGAGAGACAGAGAGGAGAGAGAATGAGTGAATGGCAGAAGAGTCAAGTCATGCTGCAGCTACTATGACCACTACCCCTAAGTAGATTAAACGCTACTTTGCCGCTGATCTAATTGTTTACTGTCACGTGTTGCTGTAAACCTAAACTAACGATACGATATATTTTATTTATATAATCTAATCGACTGTATTTATTGTAAATAGTCACGATGTTTGCTATGATATAATATATCTGTAATTGGATGGAAACCTGCCTGAGACTGCGCCCAGCCCTGTCCTATAATAACTATGTCTCCCTGTGCTCACGCACAAAAAAAGAACAAACAAACAAACACACTATGGCACGCGTCCTGTGCGAATCCGGTCGATTATTTAAACTAATTCATAATTTCCCAACCCGGAGGCCAGCGAACTTCAGTTTCTGGTTATTTCGGTTGCTTTGTTTTCGATCTAACTTTCGCGGACACGAAAATTGCATGCTCCTCTACGCTTGGTGATAACAGAGACGGGTTATCAGACGGTTTTACTGCGGCGGAGGTTGGAAAACTATGACGTTATTACGATTACCGCGTCGCTTTCGATTGCATACGACAATTTTTAACGAGTGACTCATAATGAACCGTTGCGGCGGAGTTCGCCGAAACGATGTTGCTGTTTTAGAGAAATGCGTCTGACTTTTTACTCTTATAGCAGGCAAATCGATTAGTTTTTATTCGATTTATTTGAAATTAACTTTTATAAACACTGCACTGTTCTTTGAAAATAGAATTGTCGTTTCTAATACCGAATTAAATAAAACGAAAGTAACGACGGGTTCTAAAATTTTCGGAGAACGTTTAATAAACGATAGAGCCTTTAAAAAATTTGTTTACCTGTTCTACATGTCCAACAAAATTTCCTTGACTTTGTTCCTATAATCTCTGAATAAAAAATAAAATAGAACGATAACTAAGTGGGCCTTAAGTGGACTATTTGGTCCAGTTTGCCTCTGTTCAATTTGATACTAACAATTACGTAATTGACACACTTATTTAAAGACTTGATCAAACTTTTATTATCTCGTTACATCTAAGATGCTGCAAAATTGCTTTTTCTTTACCAATTCGATAAAAATTAGTCTCAAAGACATTAATCGAGTTGTTGCGGTGTTGAGAATTCTCGAGTTTGTATTATATAAATTTTCGAATGCGTCCAAGGCTCCACAGATTAGTGACCAGTCGACGAGCAACGCAATGAATGTATAATAAACAGAAAAAAAATATTACACTCATCGTATATCGTCATTTACAATTGAGAGCGACGTGCATGAGAGATTTTCGAGGATCGACCGATTTGGTACACGCGAACGCGAGTGCACAAGTGGACAGGTGGATCTATATGTATGTATATGTACACATGTATATGTATACAAGGGAACGGCGGATTAGCCGAGAATTCGTGGACGAACAGGTGCAAGCACAGGTACTTAGGGTATCTGGGCGATTAGGAGAGATAAAGACAGATCTGTATCGCGTTCAACGAGTTATTATTAACGATGTCAATACATTTTTGTCGTCTCGCAACAAACGAATTCGGATTACGTCATGTTGTCGGGACTCTGCCCCTTCTCCTCTCCCCCCATTTAAAGCAGAAAAAGAAAGAGAGAATACGAAAAACACGAAATGTCTCGTTTCGGGAACCCTTTCGAGGACTGACCAGAGCACGATGGCCGGAGATAATTTTTTATAAATGTATTTTTTTCTCCTGGACGGTTCTTCGACGATCCGAGGATCCACGGTCGTCGTGGAAGCTCTCGAAAGAGTTGTCAAAAAAAAAAAAAAACAAAGAAGAAAATGAAAACGAAGAAACAAAAACAACGAGGAAAATAATTAAAAGAATACGTGGAACTCTAATCGACGAATCGCCGCCATGACAGGCACACACTGTGCCCCCACCCAACCAGCATGTCCAATAACTTACAATATTACTATCATAAGTACAATATATTAAGTGTTTTCAGAAAATATATGATCTATATATGATAATAAAAACGGGAAAACGTTTCATCGGGCAGTTTATCATTTTGTCTTCTCGATCCTCGTGCATCGATCCTTCGCCCTCAGCCTCCTTAGGGGTGTTCGGCATACTTCCTGACCAGTTAGGATGATTCTCAGCGGCCGGATCGGCGTTTCTTCAATCTGCGCAGGATGCAGAGGGCGAGGGACAGATTAATTAACTGAAAGAAAACGATTAAATTCGGTTGGTTTGTTCGATAATGAAAAGATAGTAAAATTGTGAACCCTCGAGTTTCCTCCAACCTCTTAGGATTTATGTTCCTGCAAAAGATGACGGGTGCATGCGGATTACACTGAGTTTTGCTTAACAAACCTGATAGAAATTATGTTAGCGATATACACAACGACTTATATTTGTTACCAGACCAAATCAATATTAGTAAGCACTTGATTTTTAAAGAGCGAAACGGATAAACGGTGAACAGATTTTATGCAGTGGTTTCATATATTTCCGAAGCATGGTTAAATAACTTTTGAAGCCTGTATTCTTTGTTTAGGTTTTTTCTCTTACTAGGATCAGAAAAATCAGCAGCGCTGTTATGCTTATGGCATGGACATGCGATTTCAACAGAAGCGCAGCGTTCTGAAGACATCCGGGTTTGAAGGCTACAGCTTCCGTGATATTTATACACTAGAAATATTAATAACAAATCAGGTTCTAGAAGGAAACGATTAATAAAGTTGTAAATTCTCATTCGATAAAATTTAATAAATCGCCAATTACTTCTTCAATGATTGTAGCACAGCAACTCTTCGGGATGTTAATCTCGTACTTGGTCCAATCATGCGAGGACTGAATCCCACAACACTTCAGCTAAAATACAGTTCTTTCTTAAAGTTTGAAGTACTCGAAGAGATGTGAAAAAGGTAAGGTGAAGGAGACGTTGTAACATGGTTGGCAAAAGGAGTTGGCCTCTTACGTATCTGTGGGTACTGTCCCATGACCTTCTACTCGACGATGAGAAATCATAATTCTTCATGGCGGTGACCATGTCAGTTTGAATATTTTTTAGAATTTCTTCCACGATCCAGAAGCTTGATATAGCAGTTACGAAGATGACGCAGAGGAACAGTAGGCAAAGAAATATGTACTGGAATAAAATAATAATTAGTAATTATTAGTGGTTTATTGACACTTTATCTACCGAAAATTTATTAACAGATTTCTGAATAACTATATATTATGCCAAGAAAGATTCTGTGGCCATGGATCATACATTTTTAAGAAGTTTTGAATAAACGTCGGTAGGTAACGTGTCACAATACTTCTTAATAACTATAGCAGAGTTGAACCAACGGTCTTCAAGTACTTCTTCAGTTTTCGGACTAAACTAATTATCCCGAGTAATGAAACAAGAGATCCGCTGAGACCGACAAACAGTAAGGTCACGAGGAAAATCTGATGTCCAATCAATCTGGACATTATTCTGTCGTCAGTGAGGGTCCACACTGACGTCACCACACCAACTATGCCTGCAAGCTTCATTTATTGTAAGAAGAGTTAAACGCAACGGTCAGAACATTCTTACACGTTCTAATAGTTTTTTTTTTATGAAAGACAATTAAATTTTTACACTTTGCTACGTCAAGACAAGTGGAATGAATCGCAGTAAAAATAACTGGTGAGTACTACTTCTTTACTCACGAATGTTATTGCATTAATCGTTAGGAAAATGGTTCGAATGATTTTTTGAAAGAAGCGATCCCGAGGGACCTCCTGGAAACGCGTTCCGTGGAAATGTGATGTTTTTTCAGTGGATACGGTGGCATTGCTGTTGGTGACATCCTCGTCTTCCGTTTCCGGTTCATCCTCGCTCTTGCTGGTTTCGCGATCTTTTTCACCGGTGAAGAATTTGTTCCAGTTCATGTGTCTTTCCGAGACCTGAATTTTGCCGAGACAAACAAACAAATAAAAGTGAATAAAGAGTTTGGAAATTGCTTGGAAAATTTTATTAGCATTTCGGGTGATTGAATTTTCAATACGTGTTGTTTTTTTGTCCGTCAACCGTCAATTTTCAGTTCGTGTGTCACTGACATAGACGTAAAGACATATTTTAAATTTTTATTGCGGATTTAAATAAAAGAGTTTGTAGCATGTATTATAGAAAATTCGAGAAGGAAAAAGTAAAATAAAACGCGGAACGACAAGCTTCTAGAAGCTTCTCGAAGGTAGTTTGTTGGCAATCACGCGGGGAAGCGACGCGAGGGGAGCGCTCGAAAAGTCGAATCACGCTTAACGACCGGGTGTTGATTTCACGTTCGCGGATAGTAACGAATTTATATAAATAGAGGGTTCACGGAGGGACTCGGCCTATTTGCTATTCCGAGAGAGAGGACGAGGTAAGGACTACGGCCGCTCTTGGTTAGCACTAGCACCCCGGCAGGAGAGTACGGCCATAATACCTGGACGCCTGTCGGGAGAACGGGAGAGGACGGGAGTTTGTTCCTGGTCGCTCGTTCGACATGGAGAGTACGGCGATAATACCTGGACGCCTGTCGAACGAGAGAGAACGGGTCAACTCCTGGCCGCCCAGGGCTCGGCAGGAGAGTACGGCGACAATACCTGGACGCCTGCCGAGAGGGAACGGGAGAGTGTTCCTGGCCGCTCGTCTCGACAAGGAGAGTACGGCGATAATACCTGGACGCCTTGTCGAGCGAGAGAGGACAGAGCATCTTCGGGTCGGTTGCGAAAATACCACGGAACCTAGCTAGAGTATACGTGTGATGAGAGAAAGTTTGCATGATTGTGATTTATAATTCGAGCAATTGAATAAATTTATACATGTACCTCACTTTCCTGTACCCTTGTTCCTAACCCAAAAATAAATTTGTTTATCCAGCATATCCTGGTTAAATCCTTACTCATGGCTACAAGTTTTAAAAAGTGTCTAAGAAATTTTAAGTTTTAATTGTAATTGTATTGTTTACAATTTTTTATATTTTATAAACAATAAACTTTATGTATAATCGTATTTATTAATTGCATTTTTAAGTTTCATTTTCTGTGAGTAATTGTCAATACATCTATATAATAAAAATCAAATGCTGTTCGTTGGTCACGACATCACGTGAGAACGGCTGGACCGATTTGGCTAATTTTTTTTTTTTTAATGTTCGTTGTAGTCCGAATTAGGTTTCTACGCAAAGAAAGTTTGGAAAAGTTGGCCTGAAATTGGAAAATTCGGGAAAAAATGAGACTACCCACACCGCGACCGCCATACAAGATACAAGATAAAAGATACAAGATAAAAGATACAAGATACTAGATAAAAGATAAATGTATGATATTGTGTAGTTCTTCAACTTTCTTGCATGTTACAGATCCTAATAAAATTTGGAAGAATTAATATATTAACGTAAAAATTCATTTTAAAACTTGGACAAATAATTCCGTCACCCACATATGGGTGACATGGCAGTCAATGTGTTAAAACAGTATGTGTAGAAGTCGATGTTTGAAAAAGAAATTTCTCAGTGTACTGTTATATATTTGTTATTGTTGTATTCGTTCAACATTTATTCATCCACAAATGATTCTTACCGCTCTCCACATAAGGTACCGTGAGAAATTCGGCAAGAATCATTTGCTCCAGAAAATCTGAAAATAGCGCTATTCCGTGCAGCGGCAAAACGCTCAAACTTCTAGCCAATTTGTTTCAGCAATCGCCCGCTAGATGGCGCAGCACGACAGTGAAATGAAATACCGTGACTGACCGTGAGAATGTTCATGGTTTAAAAGTTATTCTGTGCGCTATTACATGTTGCTAACATAACACCATGTGGCGATGTTTTCATAACCTCAATTGTTTAGGATTACAGTTGAATTTTTTGTCATAATGCAAAGTATTAATTCAATTATCGAAGAACTGAAGAAAGACTTATTATACATACCGATCTTTTACATGAACATTATACCAAACGGTATGAATATTAAATTTCGTTAATATTAAAATATACATATTATGCTGTTAAAAATAATACAATTGTTTAATTAAAAAACATAAAAAATTGTTTTTCTTTAAAGTACTGAAGTTAATGTAGAAAGAGGTTCGTCAAAATGGTTCTAAACAAATATCGGTCGCCACGGTTAACTCCAAAACATTTGGATCCAAATTGCTTAATGTTTTCTATGTTTACCGCAAATGACATACGAAATTTAAGTGTTACTAAAATAAGGACACCATTATCATTCAACATATTAGGACACCCATTGAAAGGAGGATTATATGATCCATTATTAGGTAAGTTGCAGGAGCGCAATGAGTGAGAACCTACTGTACTGTGTTATTGACCATGAAATTCTTGAGGCACATAAAAGTAAATTTTTTTATTTTTAGGTCCACTAGTAGAAAGTTCTGATCCATGTGGAACATGCGGATATAATGTATTCAAATGTGTAGGCCATTTTGGACATATAGAACTGCCAGTGCCCGTTGTAAATCCTTTGTTTCATAAAGGATTGTGTATGCTGATCAAGCTATCATGTTTGCAATGTTACTTTCTACAAATCCCACCGCATGTGAAATTACTGCTCCAAGCAAAACTGAAATTACTTCAAGATGGATATCTTAGCGATATGGAAGGGTTGGAGCAGGAAGTTTCGTTGCTTGTTGCAGATTGTAACAACCCTTATGATATTGATAGACAACTAATACAAGATGTTATTGATGGTTACATAGAAAGACTTGTCAATCGAAGTAGGTTTAATCAGAGTATTGTTCAGTATAGCAAACTGCAATCAAACACAAAGAATATTAACACACAATGGCATATGTATGTTGAAAATGTTCTCAAGCAATACACGACGCCAAAAATTTGTATAAATTGCAAACAAGTTATACCAAAAATTACGAGTATAAAGAATAAAATTATGACTGTTAAAATGTCTGATAGTGCTGTCGAAGAAGCACCCTCAAGTGAAGTTATTCACAGATTTGATACGGTAATGATAATGCCAAATCAGACCAAAGAATATCTTAGAAACCTCTGGCAAAATGAAAAAGATTTTCTCAAAGTAATTATTCCCTGCTTTGGAATGGTAGACATCGAATATCCCACAGACATATTTTTCTTCGAAGTAATACCAGTTTTACCACCTATAGTTCGACCAGTCAATTTTGTTAACGGTCAAATGATAGAACATCCACAGTCTCAAGTCTACAAAAGTATTATCCAAGATTGTCTGGTCCTTAGGAATATTATTCAAACAATTCAAGATGGAGATACAAATCAATTACCAGAAGAGGGCAAGCTCGTTTTTGAGCAAATAAAAGGTAACACAGCAATAGAAAAATTACACAATGGTTGGCAAAGTTTGCAAGTAAATGTAGATCACTTAATGGACCGCGATATGAATAAAACAGCGGATTCCGCTAACTGTCAGGGTCTGAAACAAGTGATAGAAAAGAAGGAAGGGGTTATTAGAATGCATATGATGGGTAAACGAGTCAACTTTGCTGCTCGTTCGGTCATCACACCCGACCCTAATTTAAATATAGATGAAATCGGGATTCCTGAAACTTTTGCATTGAAATTAACGTATCCAACTCCCGTTACGCCTTGGAATGTTGTATATCTACGACAATTAGTTATAAACGGTCCCGATGTTTATCCTGGTGCAGTAATGGTTGAACATGAAGATGGAAGTATACAACGAATCTCTCCTATAGATGCTACTCAACGAGAAGCAGTGGCAAAACGTCTTTTAACAACTGGTGACAAAGCAAACAAATTCTTTCGAGGTATTAAGATTATACATAGGCATTTACAGAACGGAGATATTTTGTTGCTGAATCGTCAACCAACTTTACATAAACCTAGTATAATGGCTCATAAGGCGCGTATTTTAAAAGGAGAGAAAACTTTGCGCCTTCACTATGCGAATTGCAAGGCGTACAACGCCGATTTTGATGGTGACGAAATGAACGCACATTTTCCACAAAATGAACTTGCTAGAAGCGAAGGATACAACATAGCGAGTGTGCCTAATCAGTATCTTGTACCAAAGGATGGTACTCCACTAAGTGGCCTCATTCAAGACCATATGGTGTCTGGTGTACGCTTAACAGTAAGAGGAACACTCTTTAACAAGCAAGATTACATGCAGCTAGTTTACGCTGCTCTGTCAACAATTCAGGGAAATATCATTCTTCTTCCTCCTAGTATCATAAAACCTGTACCATTATGGTCTGGAAAACAAATTGTATCCACTGTTATTATTAATATCATTCCGTCGAATCAGGCACGCATTAATTTAAAATCAACTGCTAAGATTAATGCGAAAGAGTGGCAAACTGCGAAACCACGATCTTGGAAATGTGGTGTTGAGTTTTCTGATCCAAAAACAATGTCGGAAGCGGAAGTCGTTATACGAAACGGGGAATTGTTAAGCGGTATACTCGATAAAACGCATTATGGTGCCACTCCATTTGGACTTATACACTGTGTATTCGAGCTATATGGTGGAGAATGCTCTACAAAATTGCTGAGCGCCTTAGGTAAATTGTTCCAAGCTGCCTTACAAAGAAATGGGTTCACACTAGGCATTGAGGATATCTTACTGGTAATGAAAGCAGATACAAAACGTAAAGAAATCATTTCAAAGTGTAGACAGATTGGAGAAGATGTCCAAAAATCTGTGCTAGAATTACCTGAGGATACTCCAATGGATGAGATTACAGCTAAAATGGAGGAGTCTTATTGGAGTAATCCGAAATTCCGTACACTGGTTGACAGAAAATACAAAAGTGCATTAGATGTTTATACTAACGATATAAATAAAACGTGCTTACCAGCTGGTCTTTTAAAGAAATTTCCAGATAATAATTTGCAATTAATGGTACAATCTGGTGCCAAAGGTTCGACCGTGAACACTATGCAGATATCGTGTTTGTTGGGGCAAATTGAATTGGAAGGAAAAAGGCCACCTTTAATGATAAGCGGGAAAAGTCTTCCAAGTTTTCCAGCTTACGACCCAACACCAAGAGCAGGTGGTTTCATTGACGGTCGATTTATGACAGGCATAAAACCGCAGGAGTTTTTCTTTCACTGCATGGCAGGTCGCGAAGGTCTCATTGATACAGCTGTGAAAACCAGTAGATCAGGATATCTGCAACGATGTCTTATTAAACATCTTGAAGGATTAGTTATTAACTACGATTCGACAGTACGTGATTCAGATGGCAGTTTAGTACAAATTTATTACGGAGAGGACGGACTTGACATACCAGGCTCAAGATTTTTAAGGAAAGAACAAATTGACTTTTTAGTAGATAACAGACACGCTATTGTTAACGAAGAGATAGTTAAAAACTTGAAAGAAGATTCTGACACCAGCAAAATTTTGAAATTAGCAAAGAAAATTAAGAAATGGGAAAGTAAAAATGGAAACGCATTGCAAAAAAGGAGAATCAGTCCTTTTGCAAAATTTTCTACACAAGACTTTAAAATTAAAGCATCAAAATATACAGAACTTAATGAAAATAACGGAAGAACTAAAGCTGCTCTTTCGCTTATGAAAAAATGGATAAGAGCCTCAGAGGAAGAAAAACAAGCTATTTATACACAATGTGCCAGGTGTCCTGACCCAGTAACATCATACTATAGACAAGACATTGATTTTGGTGTACTTTCTGAACAGTTAGAGCATTTAATAGACGAATATATTGCTAATAAATCTGTAAATTCTCTAATAAGAAAAAGTGATTTAAGAGATCTCATGTCAATGAAAATAATGAAAATTGTGTGTCCACCTGGTGAACCAGTAGGTTTATTAGCGGCACAGTCGATTGGAGAGCCGTCAACTCAGATGACTTTAAACACATTCCACTTTGCTGGTCGTGGTGAGATGAATGTTACTTTGGGTATACCTAGATTACGTGAAATACTTATGATGGCATCTAAAAATATTAAAACACCTAGTATGGAAATTCCTTTTAAAAAGAGTTTGAAAAATGTAACAAAGCGAGCAAACAAATTAAGTCTAAAGTTGACCAAATGTATTTTATCAAATGTATTAAACGATATTACGATAAGTAGGAAAATGGAACAATGGCCAGATAGACGATTAGTATGTACTATGACTATAAACTATTTGCCACACAAGTCCTACAAAGGAGAATTTTGTGTTCAACCACACGAGATATTAAAGAAGACAGAAGAAATATTTTTTAAGGATTTGTTCAAAGAAATCAAGAAAGTTGCCAATGTATCAGGTGCTTTGTTACACGTTGAAGAGGAAAAGAAATCTACGCGCGACGATGATGCTATGTTGGATCAACGTGAACCGGATGGAAGGACAGAGTTTCCGTTGAAAGCACGAACAAGCTTAGGGGAATTGCATGAATCCTCGGATGAGGATGAGGCGGCGGAAGACGCGGACGCAACCTTGGCACGATCTATTTCTCGACATAAAGAAAATCAAGAGTACGAAGACCCAGAGGAAGAGGAAATAGATGATGTAAATGAAAAGGAAGATGATGCTACTGAAAATGACAATGAAAAATCGAAACATACAGAAGAGCCGCAAAATATAGACGAGGATGAAGATATTAAGAACGACAACTCGGAATGTTTTGCAAGTGAAATATATAATACACAAAGAAGAAAAGATGTAGTAAACATGTATCATCATGTAGTAAAGTATGATTATGATGAAGATAAATATTCATGGTGCAAATTAACATTTTGGGTAAATAATGGCACACACTTTTTAGTTTCCTATAACTGTACATATATTTATAATTCCAATTATTATTATACTTTTTTAGCTACCCCTCAAGATGATAAAATTGGATTTACCAACAATCATCAGAAACGTTGCAAACAGAACCGTTTTATGGGAAGTACCATATATAAAACGTGCTTTTACATTTCAAAATAACAGTGGTGAGACTCTTCTCAAAACGGATGGCATAAACATAATAGTAAGTAGAAAAAAAAGTTTGATACAGCTCATACCACTCCATTCTGAAGTTTTGAAATTATATCTTCTTCTGTTACAGGAAATGTTTAAATATGACAAAATATTAGATTTGAATAAATTGTATTCTAATGACATTTACGGTATTTCTCAAACTTACGGCATTGAAGCTGCTAATAGAGTTATTGTTAAAGAAGTGAAAGATGTATTCAAAGTATATGGTATCACAGTCGATTCTCGTCATTTGTCACTAATAGCGGACTACATGACATTTGACGGCAGATTTCAACCTCTTAGCCGAAAAGGAATGGAAGATTCTGCGTCTCCTTTGCAACAAATGAGCTTTGAAAGTTCTCTCAACTTCTTAAAATACGCCGCATTACAAGGTAATGCAATTAAACACTTATATACTTATATATTTTATAAATAACGAAGAAATTATCCTATAAATTATTTAATATACGTAATTTCTGTTTTTAGGAAAACGAGATAATTTGGTGTCTCCTTCTAGTCGTCTAATGTTAGGTCAGCCTTGTAACTCTGGAACCGGAGCCTGCTCATTGTTATTAAAAATACAAAAACAACCAGAAGTTACTTTATCAGTAGGGGCATAATTCTAAGAAGAGCCAAGATTCTTCTTTTTATGATACATTTTAGTATACTTCTTATACATAACATGAAAAGAGAACGAAATGAAAATAATTTTTTTGTATATAAACTTTTATAAACTGATTACATACTTTATTTTGTAACAAAATACATATGTCACCGACGTGTCAAACATCCAATATTACTATGTTTTTGTGGCTCAATTTTGTGGAACATTAAAGTCGCATTATTTTGTACAAGCTTTAATTTAAGCGTTCTGAATGGGAATATATAGAAAATGCGATTTCAAAATTTTCGTTTGCGGGATATACACTGGTGGACTAATGGCAACACGGTTCACGGTGTACGTAAATATTTACTTCTTACCAGAGTTACCAGCGTATACAGAATCTTTATGCCTCTCCCTCTCCCATTATCAAATTCCTCTATACGAGAGAGAAGAATGTCATGCATCCCATCATTCCAGTATTGCCACATCAGGACTCGTTCCCCCATTCTAATTTCTCCTGTTACGTCGCAGTGTGGTGGGATTGGGGAATTTATAGGGTTCGGATGCCCGTGGAGCGCTGAAGCACTCTGCTCGCGGAAGGTTTTAGAATAAACTCTTGACAAGAAGATGTAATGAAAAGAAATAGACTTTATTTAATAGAGGACTCGATGTTGCTTCTAAGATCTCAGAAATGTATATCTATCTGTATTTTCTCGTCCTGAGGTTTTATCTTCTTCCAGCTTCCTTTTCCTTAGCCAATAGGAAAATTCGGATCTTTTCTCGCTGGACGTTGATTCGTCGGGTGGCTCATCCTTGGTTGCAGCTCGATGGTGATTGGTGGTGGAGGTGTCTCAATAGCGCGCGCACGAGAGTGGGGTACACGCGAGGGTGAAGGCCCGCCAAAACAAGGGTCGTGGGACCGAGCGAGAGAGAGGTCCGAGGGAGTTCCAAGAGGTCCTTGACAGAGAATTTACGACTTCCTGTTCTTGACCGATTCTAGACTTCGACTGTCTATTTATGCGAAATTGGAGAAGCTCCTCCAAGAGGTTACGTGACTTTACCCAAATTCCTCGATTAATCTCGCTCATCTGGTTTCGTCAAGGATCTCTGTGGAAACCTCTCGTTTCCCTACTTATTCTAAGCCTAAGCTATCGTGCCCGAATAAAATATATGTATATGAAATATACTGCCACCGACGAGGTATAGGATAGACCTATCATCTTATGGGACTTCGTGTCTCACGTTCTGAAATACCGACTCTTCAAAAAATCAGAGGTTTTGGTATGCCCTCTACGATTTAGAGTGGTGAGTTTAGGAATTATATTGAATTACAGGCATCGAAGGCGTAGTTGCCAAATCACATCGGAGAATATTCGTCGCATAGTTGCCAATTTACTGTTACTGACGTGTAATGCACAGCGCGTATTTCAGCTACTTTCCGAGTTACAGTCGCATTCTGGAAAACTAAACCAAACGAGCCATTACATGATTAATTCAACCTGAATATTTCATCTCTGTTTAAATACAATGCTTTTTGTTTCTATACTCATTTTAAAGCTGAATAAGTGCTTTTTCAATTTACATAAATAAATTTTTATTTATCGATAGTAAACATAATAATAATTGTTGTTGAAAATTGAAATACCTATTTAGCGCTATTTTTACCTTGAAATTGATTCATATAAACTGTTGTTGGCTTCTTTGAACGTTCTGCTACGAAATTGTTAAAATATTTAAAAGATTGTCAACAAAAATCTAAATGACAGGTGTTATGCGAGATTCCATATTCGTAACAAGTTGCGACGTGTCTATTATTATATATTGACATTACATATTGAATCATTAGTTATTTTCTCCAAATATTTTCATAAATTGTGCAAGAATTTATTAATTATAAACAATAAATTTGTATAAAATTCTGTTTACTGCTAATTTGACTTATCGTTATATCGTAAAAGCATACAGGAGTTCAGATTTAGCTGATCTTTTACCATTATTGCTATCAGTTTTGAAACAATTGCTTATCAATAATAACAATATCGATAATAATAGACATGCTGCAACTTGTAACGAATATGGAACCTCGCACAACAGTCATTAAAATTTTTGTTGACAATCTTTTGAATATTTTTCCGTCTGTTTTGAAAATTGTATTTCATAGCAAAAGGTTCAAAGAAGCCAAGAACTGTTTATATGAATCAAATAAAAGATAAAAATAGCGCTAAATAGGTATTTCAATTTCCAACAACAATTACTAATATTTTGTTTACTATCAATAAATAAAAGCTTATTTATATAAATTGAAAAAGCATTTATTCAGATTTAAATGAGTATAGAAACAGAAAGCATTGTATTTAAACGGAGGAATTTTAATACATTGTATTTAATTCCACAAAATAATACAGTGATTATTAATAATCACATTTTTATTAATTGTCTGCAATTAAAATATCAGTACCTAATATGAAACACAGGATGTAATAAATAGTACCATTTTATGTATTTAATAAATTAATTAAAAAGTCATACGTAATACATGTAGGATTCAGAATGTAGACAGTCTCAAGGAAAGAAATGATATATTGATACACATTATATGTGTACATCGGTCTGTTCGTTCTCACTTGTCCCTCGCAATTATACTTTTCTGATAGGGACTGAAAATGTTCTGCAAATAGCTGTTTCAAACTGTTACATATATAACAGTTCTGACTGAAACAGTTATCGGGGATCTCATTTACATATTTTACCTAAACTGTTGTTAGGGTGTTGTGCACTCCGAGTGTACAGTAAAGGTAATGCAATCCATAGTACAAAGGACATTGGTTCTTCCAAGCCTGCCGGTGAATAGCGGTCGATCAGTCGGTGCACTTGCAATTAGCTACCTGAATCGCCGAACGCCGCATCCTTCGCCGGTCTTACCTGACCACAATTTTTTAGGCTCCGCAAAATTAAAAAACGAAATTTCGAAGGGGAAGTATTGAAGTAACACTTTTTAACAATTATGTAAAAAAAAAACTATTATATATAACTATGACATTCAGAACGAATAACATTCAGTTATTATTCGCTATCCGACACATTCTCAGTGCTTTCAATGTGATCCCCATTCACGTTCTTGGAAGAACAATCTCGATCTATCTTTACATTCATATTACTTTTCGAATAGGTATAAAAAATATAGTAAAAGCAAATTGGGAATAAATAAAAATGATTGACATATAATTATTGCAAAATTGTATTATGCATGGAAATGATTATTATATAATTATTAATAACAATTTTCATCCTCATACGCATTCTATGGAAAAGGAATGTATTTCATATCGTGATATACACGAATATTGAATTCTTTCATTAAATTCCGCACCGTGACTGCGTCCGTGTCGGCAGAGATTTCTAACTTTTGTCTGTGGCCTGTTGCCTGCCCGTGGCCGACACGCTCCAGCATTGGCATCTTAGGGGTGTAGAGGGGAGTGGACGGTTCTGGGGTTCTGGTAGCAAATGAGACGATTTTCGGCACTTGGCCTTTGTTGCGAGCACATCGAGTACCTCTCAAGCGACCAACGGATACGCTCAGCCCTTATGGGTGACGATTTTGGGCACCCAACAACTTCGGCATCTTGCCTGTCTTGTCTGGGGCGACCCTAAATCTTCGGATAACTTTTGTCAGCTCGACGACACGGCCGACAACACCCGTTGGGTGCCGAACGTCGGAGACCCAGAGACTGTCAAACAGCCTACAATGTAAACAGATGGAGAATCGAGCATTATTGGCAATTTGAACTTTTATATTTTTAATCAAAATAATATTGTTAATACGAATAAGTTGTAGAACTTATCCGGATGAAAATGAGTCCAAACACGACATCGTTTGGACCGTCTTCAATAAGATAGTAATTTTTATCGTAACATTACGTATCAATGCAAATAATTTTTTATCTAAATAATGCACAGCTCTGTTGGGCCTATCATCAGCGACCCAAAAGAAGGCATCTGGGGATGTTTTAAACGTTTCGGATAATCTCGTAGGAAAATGTTTCCAACAACAGTTAATCGATACTCAGTCATCTATAAATTCCAATAGAAAAACATTACAAAATATTTTGTTTTAATAAAAAATTATGGTCATCTTAATTTTTTAAGTAAATATAGGACTAAGTATTTTTTATTACATATTGTTGTAGTTGATGTTAAGACGAATCTTTTATTTATTGTTAACATATATAGTAATAATTGTTGTTCAAATTTTCAAATATAAATATAAAGCTTGGCTTAGTAGTTTTTAGTAAGTTATTAAAACATTCGTTTTGTAATGTTTATGAAAATTTTCATAAAAACCATATGCTATATAATGCACATATGATTTATATAACAATACTCTTGTTTATTTCTTTTCTTATTGTTCAAAGCAATGTATTTAATTAGGAACTAAATTAGGAACAAAATTATGTCATCCTATAACAATAACAATACAGCTCTAAACAATGAATTTATTCGCGTTATACATTACATTTATAAAGTACATATTAATAATTGGCTGTTTAAAACATTTCGAATTTTGCTGTTAAACATATTCTTTATTGCACGTGCAGTTTAAAATTATACCCAACATAAAGTTTAGCTAATCATAATCGAAATTAGTATTTGAAATCGTTAAAGCGTTTTAGAAAACAATATTCTATTGTATTCGCGAGACTGCAGTGACTATATATATAGCTATATATATATAGCTATTTTTAATTTCAATTTCTACCACTAAGGACGCTGTCAGCAAATTTTAGTTCCAGTTGGTAATACAGGATGTGACACGGAAATGGTAAGGGGGTTACGTGACCCCCGAAAAAGTGGCCACGAAAATGCATTGGGTGATAGGTCTATCCTATACCTCGTCGGTGATACTGCTTTGAAAAATTACGTTTTATATTCAAATTTCCCTCTCAGCATCATTAACCGAACATACAGAGCAGTAGCGCTATTCGTAACTATGTTCGCGTGATCAACGGGTCACGCTACACTCCTTCTGCCACGCTATAACCTGGTTACGTGACGTGTTTCGTCTCTGTATCGTGCCACATCGTGTAGGGAATCGTTGCTAAATAGTCGCTAGTGTTGCCAGAGGCGAATCGAGTTACATTTAGTAGTAGAAGGGGAAGCATTTTGAGGGAAATACAAGCCCATCTGGCATTCTGGCAACGGCAACTTTCATATGATCAATCATGACACTAGAAGTTAGGTTATGAGTAGACGACTTCGTCGCTATATACCGCGGATTAATATGAAACCACCATAAAGATGTGAAAATTCTTTGTTAAAAATTATATTATATTTAAATATTTAATGTAAAAGTAAACAATACATAAAATTCATACAAATTTATAATACATTGAATATATACAAATTTAGAATACAATACACAAGCATATACATACAATGCATAGAAACATAGATGAACATATACATACATGTATGTTTAATTCTATTAAATAATTATTAGTGTTCATTATCACTATCGCTGCTGGCATCACTTTCATCCGGAAGTAAAATGCCAGTCAATTGCCCTGGTATAACTCGATTTTGATACATGTCAGAATTGAATAATTCTAACATACTGTCTTTGATTTCATAATTATAACAATTTTTGTTTTCATTGCGTAACTCTAATTGTATTCGTGTCAGTGCACTAACTGTGTCCGTTTTAAGTCTATTTCTACCTTGTGTTTTAATTAAGTTAATCATGGAAAAATACCGTTCGACATCATCATTTGAGTATGGTAATGATAAGCATAAAGATGCCAAATTAGCAAGATTTTTAAATATAAGTTCACCTTTCAAGTTTTGCTCCGTGCTAATCTTATTCCAAAATCTACCAGTGTCCAAAAGTATGAGCTCTTCTTTTTCTGTGGAAGAGAAATAATCAGGCAAGGCTTGCCATTCTGATAAAATATCATCTCTGTTCACTTTGCTTTTAAATTTTTGCAATAGCGGTTCTAGTGAAACTATACTTTGTTTTGGACTGTACAAAGCAATTTCGGGATCTAAAAATTGTAATGATTCCAAAAAAATTTCATTTAAAGGCAATCTTTTAATGCTTTCAGTAAATGCAACTTTATAGAAGTTCTGAACATTGATATAAAATTCAATTATTATCTTGTTGTAAGTTTCAGAATTATTATTTTTTATTTCAGTTATTAATTTTGCTGCTTCTGGACCAACAATAATAGATTCTAATGGCAATAAATTTTCCTCATTATCAATATCTAAATTGTGTAACTGATCAGTTATGCAAGAGTCTTTTAAAAATTTGCTACCAAATCTCTTCAAAAATAAAAAACATTCTGGAAACAAACGATGAATTAAAATTCTGTTGCTTTCAAAACATACATTAAATTCTGTAAACGTCGGTAATATAAATTTTAAAAATTCCAAATATACTTTTGTCAAGGGCCATTTAAAAATATTACATATTAGATCCACTGTTTTCGAGTTTTCCTCCATACTTGTTTCAGTGAACACACTATATAAAACGTCCCATTGGTTCATCACTCTTTTTACGCACTCCGATAATGATATCCATCGTGTCATTGATGGCTGAATCATTTTATTTTGTTCATTCTTCATGAAAGTCTGTGTATTTTCTAACAGTGCCTGTCTTTTGGGGTTTCTAGAAACATATGTACATATAGAATGTAAAAGTTCTTCAATATCATCTGGCAACGAACAAGATGCATGATGTGCAACTAGGTGCATCGAGTGAGATATACATGGAAACACAGCAATCTCGTCATTGTTTTTTAGTATCTGAGATGCTAATGGATTTTCTTTTCCAGCCATCACATTTGCATTGTCTACAAATGCAACTACATTTTTTAATAACTGATGTTCATTCAGTACATGCATAAGACATTTGTATAAATTCTCTGCTGTACTGTCTCGAATTCTGAGCAGGTCCAATAAATATGTCTGTACTTTATCGCCCTTGAAATATCTAGCCAAAATGCTTACTGTTTTAACACCTGGGATATCAGTACTCTCATCTATTAAAATAGAAAAATATGTGTTTTGTAAAGCATTTATTTTTGCTGAAACTATAGACTTATTTATCACATTTCTTATAATGGCGACTATTTTAGTTCTTTTTAGAGTCATATTTCTTGCTATATATGAATCAGGCCAAGCTGTTCTACACAAGTCTGTGAAGTGACGAAACGAGTAAAAACTTCGATTGTGTTCAACGATATCCAGGCAGATTCTAATTTCTGCTTTTCTCACATTTTTTACTATTGCCATTGCTTCCTGTTTCTTAGACGTTGATGGCATTTGTTCTGTATTCATCTGTAGCATGTTCATAGTATGGATTGCTGAACTTTGATGTCTCAGCAATGCAATTTTTCCAGCGAAAATTGTTTTCTTACAGGCTTTGCACTTTGCTTTCTGCAGTTCACTACATTTTTCAAGCCAGGGCTTGAAATCCTCCTCTTCCAACCATTTATCCCGAAATAATTGTTTTCTCCTTTTTGGAGGAGGAGGAGCAAATAGATCGTTACCGCAATTGCTGGTGTCAGTAGTATCGACATTTACATATATCACACCTATTATGATTAAGCATTATAAATTTTAAATAATTTTTTCAATAATGCGTATACAAAAATTTTAATTATTTGTCTTACCTAAATTTTTGTGATCCATCTTGGCACCACAAATTACTCCAGAAATACCATTCAGAACACTTTACTAATTCGAAAACTTGTACAAAAACGACTTTGGCTTGGCGTCTATCGGTATTACTCGGCGTCAGGCTCAGGCATGTCAGGGTACAGCCCGTACGCTCCCCCCTCTATGATCAGATTCCCCTTTTACAATTCTTTGTACGAGAGAGAAGCAGAGAGCAGAGAGTCGCTAGAGGAGAATCAAGCCACATTTAGCGGTAGAGGGGGATGTATTTTGAGGGGAATACAAGGCTATCTGGCAAGTGGTAAGCCTGCTCAGCAAAAGACCGGTTTGTACTCCTAATTTCCCACATTATTCCCACGAAATACATCCCTTCTACTAATAAACGTAGCTCGATTCGTCTGTAGCGACACTAGCGACGACTATCTGCATAATAGGATGTGTGACGTTTCTCTCTCTTTCTCTCTCCCTCTTGCAGAGAGTTGCAAAAGGGGAATTTGATGGTAGAGGAAAAGCGTAAAGACTCTATGCTGGCAACTTTGAACCCTAGATTAGGAATGTTCCATTCTTCTCCGATAAACGATTCTCCAAGAATCAGTTTCGAATGACCTTTTTTTTCTTTTTTTTTAGTCGCAGTAGCCGGATGCTGTTACCAGGGAGGAAATGAGAGTGCTCACGCCCGGGGTTTTAGTGTCCCCACTTTTTCTGCATCATCTTTTAGCCTGGAACAGAACCTGCATCATCTTTTAGCCTGAAACAAAACCTCCATCATTTTTTAGCACTGATCAGAATCCGTTTAATTTTTGTTTAGCCTGTGGCGTGAATCAGAACTATATTGCAACCAAACCTTCATGCGACATTATCATAGACGAGGGATAGGAATAGACCTATCACCACCGACGAGGTATAGGATAGACCTATCACCATATGGGGCTTCTTGTCTCACATGTAAACAAATGGTTTTCTTACGCCCTCTACGCTGACGAACGATAAATGCTGGAACTAGATCTACAAGAATGATCAAATCTGATTGTCGAGTTATGTATCTGATGTTATGACTATATGTTCAAATTATATTTTTTTATTTGATGTCATTATGTTATATATCTGCAATTATCTTTATCAATACAATATTAATAAATGTAGATACCACGTTTTCCAATTATGGAAAAACAATTTTCATAAATCTTGAACATGAATATCTTTACGCGTACATTTATTTTATACATTTTCTTTATACGTATAATTATTATTCGCATTTCTATAATTTTTTAACACTATTAATACGCATCCATTTTGAATGTATTTTGTAACTGAATTTGAAAAAAGAATTAAATTGAAATTTACTATACATTTGTATGTATGTTTCATTTAAACAACATAAATTTTGCCTTTAAAAAATCTTGCAAAATATCAATAAATATTAATTGTGAAATTCGAAAGAGTTAAGAATTAATCAATCAATAATTATGTAGTTGATCGTTTTTTGCGATATGTCAATCTATTTTACTACTGACTCAGACCGTAGTTGTATTATTTTCTTGCGTGTTTGTAGTGAGAAAATAAACGACGAACGCAATAGTACGACACGTACGAACACTACCGCATTCATCGAGCTCGATCAGGCTACAGTCGTGATGCAAGAATCATGGGTCGCCGTCCCAAGTGGCACGAGGGGGCGGGGGGTGAACTCCTCCGCCAGAACGGCCACCAAAATTTCAAGCGCTTGAACCGCAATCGATTCCCGGTTCGGCGAAAGGCACAGTTTGCTACAATTTTTAAATTAAAAAAGATATCTGCGAAATTTGACCAAGAAATTTTTTTTTAATCGCATTTAATGTCGTATGCTGAAATATGTTCTATATTTTTTAAGTAATTTTTTTTTTGACGATTTTTAAGATAAAGCCGGATAAGATGGTCAAAAGTGCATGCAAAACAAATTAATTTTTAATCGCACCATACTCAACAAAAAATTACGAAAAAATTCATGAATATTCAATCACATATCATACATGACAGATTTTTTCATAATTTTTGGATGCAAAAACGATTTTTTAACAAATCCGAAAGCATAAAATTGCCGATTTTATGTCGAAGTTTCCTATACCTCGTCGGTGCCTGCACCATAACTTGCATCATCTTAGGTTGGATCAGAGCCTACATAATTTTTTAACATAGAAATAGCATCCGCTGGCATTATTTGGCATCCGCAGCCAATATCTAATAGAGAAAAAATTCCGAAGATTATAAAGCACGTTGTACTCTCAAATTAATTTATATTTTAAGTAACTTTTGCAACAATTGAGGTAATAATATAAATTATAGTTATTTAATATTCATTGTGAGGCAGACCTTGAGATCATGTTACTTTGTAAGAGAAGAAGAACTGATCTTTGTAATAGTAGATTATGTTAAATAGCATTAAATAAAACTCTTCGCTAACCAACAATTTCGATCATATACATTTTCCTACAATATCTTTAATGATGTCAAAGCCTGCAAAAGGATTTATGAAAATATTTTTAGACTGTGTGCAGTCTTGAATGGAACCGCTTGAGATTAATTAGAACTTACGTCGGGTGGAAGCAAATGAACGTATTTGATCAATCAGCTATCGAACGACACACGAATATTTATGAGAGAATAAAAGTAGGAAATAGTAAGAAATCCGACGTCGCGCGCTGTCTTGAAAATATTGTTCCACTCTGATACGATCACGGTGATTTTTTATTTCTTTCATGAATCTTTTTCGATCGTATTTGTTTCTTTTTTCTGTTTAAAACAACATCTACCACGATATAATTGCGATTATAATTTCTCGTGTAATAAGCGATTAAATTTTCGGGCATGAAAGAGGACGGCAAATGCAAAAGAAAGAGAGGCAGAGAGTGGCAGGAACTTTTCTAAGAGTGATTAATGAACAAGACAATATGATTTCTAAATTTTTAGTTCTATTTGTATGTAACTTCCATCAACAGATTTGTGAGATTTTTCTGGTTAAAATCCAGCCAAACTCGATAGAGTTTCAATCGTATTGTCGTCATTCCGGAAGGAGAACAACTTTAGTGGTTTGATAAAAAGTCTTTATTTTGAACTACCGGACTCACTTTAGGGTAGGACAATTGTACGGGAGGAAAAGTGAAAGTTGGCAATGAAACAAGGGATGATCGCTGGCGAGGATGTCTGGTTTTCGTCTATGTCAAGGATGGGCTAAAGTCTTGTAGGAAGACGATTATATGAGAGAACAGGTGTTGTATTCCGTTGGCTTGGTGTTTATTATATTTAATAAGAACTCAGTACAAGCACGGAACTTAGTGAAATACGGTTGCGCGTACAATAGATATTCTGACAAAGACTGTTCGGAGGATAAATGCTAAATGCTGATTTTCGCAGAAACGCCCCGCAAGATATAGGTGTTGAAAATCAGGAGAATGGGGGATATCTCGGGTCTATCGGTCAGTAAGGGATGAGACATTCAGGGCGAAGTTTGAAGATGAGTAATAAAGGATGAAATCACTGGGGAAGGTTTTGGGACGTTTACTGTCGATGACAATCGTTATCGGAAGGTACCTAGATGGCTAATACTATGAGAATATGGAAGATTTTAGGTGATCTTATCGTTGGTATACAACACCTTCCACCATAAAATTGTTAATGGGGAGTTAACAATTAAGTCTAACGAAGTTATAATTAATTACAATATATATATATATATATATATTGTTACGGGTTCGGGGCATCTTCAGTAAATAAACAGTATGAAATACCAATAGATCTTTATTCAACAGAGGAGGAGTACTTAGCTTTGTGTCTTCTCTCAATGACGTTCGTCAACCGACTCTCTCATGTCTCCGTTGTATCGTCGTCACTAAGGCGACGCTGCAACGAAGACCATTCGGCGCGATGTCTCGCTATCGTGATATATCAATACTCGTAACAATATATATATATACAGGGTGAGTCACCAAACGTTACCACCTCAAATATCTTTGTTGTTTCTAAAGATACGTAAAATATGGTTAGGACAAAGTTGAATGGTACAATGGGGCTGACACGATGCAAAAAAAAAAATTTTGTTTTTATGTCATTTTTTGGAGATATCAAGGTCACCTTGACTTTTTTAAATGGAACCACCCTTTTTTAAACACCTACAATGATAGTCCCTTTCATTAGGAATTCAGTGACTATAATTAGTCCAAGGTCATTCAAGGTCAAGGACAGAAAAAACGTATAAAACTAAAATATGGAAGCAGAATACCTGTATTTTATAAATGTTCGAAATGATGGCCGTCTGCGTCAATACATTGTTGTAAACGAGCTCTGAAGGAATGTTGAACTCTGATAAGTGTATCCGACGTGATATTCGTACATGCTGTGATGATACGCTGACGCATATCTTCAACTGTTGTTGGAGCATCCGTGTACACGGTCTCTTTTAGCAGACCCCATAAAAAGAAATCCAGTGGATTTAAATCAGACGAACGTGCTGGCCATGAAACTGTTCCGCCTCGTCCAATCCATCGGTTTGGATATCGAGAATCCAACGTTTCTCTTGCTACTCGTGCATAATGAGCAGGACAACCATCATGTTGGTACCACATATCGTAGCGATTTTGTAAAGGGACATCTTCTAACAAAATTGACAGATCTTCTTGCAAAAATTGAGCGTATTTCTGTCCCGTCATCATTCCGTTAACGAAATATGGTCCAATTACTTTGTCGTTCAAAATACCACACCACACGTTTACGCTCCATTGTCTTTGATGATCAATTTCTCGCAGCCAGTGCGGATTATCCACAGACCAATAATGGGCGTTCCGTAGATTAATTGAGCCATGATTAGTAAATGTTGCTTCGTCCGTAAACAAGACATTAGAAAAAAATGAATGATTTTGAAGCAATCCCCATTGACAAAAATTAATTCTATTTTGAAAATCATTCCCGTGCAATTCTTGATGGAGCGATATGTGGAACAGATGAAATTTATGTCGGGCCAGAATTCGTTTTACGCTACTTTGACTTATGCCTGCTTCCCGGGCAATTTTTCTCGTACTCACGTGAGGATTGACAGCTATAGCTGCTAAAATATTAATTTCATTGTCTTCATTAGTCGTGGGATTCTTCCGTTTGTACTGTCTTGCATGTACACTTCCATTACTTCGAAACAACCTGTGCGTATTAGTGAAAGTACGTCTAGAAGGAGTGTTTCGCTCTTTACTTCATAAAGTAGTCGGGCCTGCACTGCATTTTTTCTACATTCACAGAAAATCGTGATCATATCACACTTTTCAGTCATCGAATATAACATAGCGGAATCGCGTTTGGAAACATACTGATAGTAAATAAGAATGCTGAATAACATTGAAGGACCTTAGTATGTTTACTTCAACTACGATAAACGTCTCAACCGTGATAAACGTATTTTGCTTCCATATTTTAGTTTTATACGTTTTTTCTGTCCTTGACCTTGAATGACCTTGGACTAATTATAGTCACTAAATTCCTAATGAAAGGGACTATCATTGTAGGTGTTTAAAAAAGGGTGGTTCCATTTAAAAAAGTCTTGGTGACCTTGATATCTCCAAAAAAATGACATAAAAACAAAATTTTTTTTTTGCATCGTGTCAGCCCCATTGTACCATTCAACTTTGTCCTTACCATATTTTACGTATCTTTAGAAACAACAAAGATATTTGAGGTGGTAACGTTTGGTGACTCACCCTGTATATGGCGATACTCGCATGGTAATTGATGTAAGACTAAATAATTATTTTAAAATTTAAGTGTTAAGAATTGATTAAATGATTAAAATACAAGAGTTACGTGTAAAATAACCTAGGGTTTTTCTTCTTTCTTCTAAAGAGGTGTAGTACTTTTACGTGTTCTTTGTCGAGTTTGGATTTGAATTACTGAATTTGTCTTCTCGGCTTCTGATATTTCAGGTATTGATGTAGTGGTGACTGGTAGACTCCGCCTTGGCTGATAGGTGACTATCTCGTTGATCGATGGTAGTGATTGGTTCGATGATGATGGTAAAGGTGATGACGATGAGTCGAAGATGCAGTTAACGAAATTTTTTATCAATGGAGGATTGGTTTCTCCATGCCTTGGATCCGTGGTTGGAGAGCATAAACGTTGTAGCCAGTGTAGACATCCGCAATATTGACAACATTTTAAAAATATAAATAATACCAAGAGGGCTGCGATTATACCAAGGGCGATTGTGTACACTTGGTGTGTGTAATAATGAATGGCTGGTTTATTTGCTTGGTAATAATTTCGTCGAATTCATTTAATTTTTTACTAGCGTATTTGAGCTCTGTGAGGTCAATGTTTGTGAGATGTATCGGCTTTAGGGTAGCCGACCCAATTGTTCTTAGATGAGGTGTTAAGATGCAACAGTCATCGTCTAAGATATTCATGTGTGGAATGTAATAAGTTGCATTTTTGCTGGTTTCGTACGTGGCTTCAATCACGAACAAATTAGTGTATCCTTTGCAGTGAGGTTGAAGATGGATGATTCCGCTTTTTTGGAGAACGACGTCTTCCATGTGGTTCTGATTTCCTTCGCACATGATAGTTAGAGTAGTTGGTTCGTGAAGAACATAGATCCATTGGTTTTTTGCAATATAGTTCCAGGTTTCTATCGTTCCTTTAATAGTTTTCGTTGTACAAGTAGAAGGAATGTTATTGATCTGAGGAGACAATAACTCGATCTCGCAGATTGGTTGACTCGTTGAAGCTGTGGTATGCAGGTGATAACAGACGTACTCCTCGTCTCGATACTCGTTGCAATTAGACAATTCTTTTAGGAAGGTAAATTGGGATTTAGTCTGAGATAGAAGAAGATACTGATTCTGGGGGATAATATAAGAAAAGAATTCTGAATTGTTGTGTTGGATTGGGAGAGGAATAAGTTCGAAGAGGTCAAATTTCGTTCGTACGACTAAAGGAATTTGAATTGCAAATATTATACTATTATATGAAGTTGGATGAATTTATAGAAATCGCGTATATTTTCTAAATCCGGTTTCATAACTAGTTCATGTTCATTTTTATAATCCTTTAATTCTTCGTATAACAATTTAGGGGTAATAATGAATGGCGAAACAATATTATGTTCAGCTAGATTAATGGCTTCTATATATTTTGAGAGTTCACGATTAATCTGGCTTACTAACATATTTAGAGCGGTGACTTGTTGATTCACCGTGGATTCCATTTCTAATCGTGAAATATAGGAATTTGTTTGAATAGTGAAGGAGTTTATTTTTTCTACATTTTCATTCATTGCCCTCTCCTGACTTTGAAGAGAGTACACGGAGCTATTAAAGTTTCTGATAGTGTTCGTAATCACTTGGACTTGTGCCTTGAGCAAGGTTTGTGTTTGTTTGTTGTTGTTTATTAATGTTTTAATGCTATCTTCATAAAATTGGGCGTCGTCGGCGTCGGGAGTACCAAAAGCCCATTTTAATAGATATGACATGCCGTTTAAAAGACCACGTTTCTTCCTGATAACGAATTTCTCGGTCAGTTGTTGAAGAATTTCACGTTTTGTATTAGTCTCTTGCAATTCTGCTTCGATTATTTGGATAGTACGTTCACAATGAAAGCCAGTATGACCTTTCCGAGTTGAATCTTGTAATGTTAAACTACAAATATCTTTTGTTTTAATGAGATACGTGTTAATGATTGTGAAAGCATCGTTAAAATAGGTTTTATTCATATACGAAAGGAGTGTAAGTTTTGAATTTGCGATTTTAGCTGTTCCCTTTTTGTTATAAAAAATTCCGCTGGATTCTTTAAAAGGATAGTGAATAGGAAAATTACTACTTGCTAGGAGCGGAAATAGGAAAAAGATTAGAATTGTCTGTTTCATCTGAAAAATGTGGTTTAAGTAAATTAGTGTGATATTTAACTAATTTTCGATCGATTTGGATTTCAGGAGTTTGATTAGGAAAAAGTTGTATGATTTTATACGGCCCTTTAGCATTGCTCGCGAGTTTCTTGGATAGGCCCGGTGGTATATGTTTGTTTTCGATCGTAACAAAATCATTGACTTTAAACTCAATTGGGTTTATTCGTTTATCATGGTATTCCTTGCTACGTGACTTTGAATCAATGATATTTTCGCGTGCCAACTGGAAAGATGTGTTGAGTTTAAATTTGAGCGAACGAATATAGTCGTAAGTATAATGAAATTCTGGATCTTGAGTTACAGATGAAGGCAAGTAGGCCTTCTCTCCAAAAAGGAGTTCGTACGGCGTGTAACGGGTGGATTTATGCACAGCTGTATTATAACTGAACATTGCAAAGGTAATATAAGAGTGTCCCAATCCGTTTGTTTCTTGTTTATGTAATGTTTGAGGTAATCCTTTAGAGTGAGATGAGATCTCTCTCGAGGGCTCCATTAGTCTGAGGATGATACGGTGTGGTTGAGATATGTCTTGTTTTAAAAAGGTTGCTCATTTCTTTGACAAGATTTGACATAAAATCTGAACCTTGATCGGTCAAGAAAGTTTGGGGAATGCCGAAGTAGACGAAAATAAAAAGTAGTTTTTCAAGGATTGTTTGTGCTTCATGGTTTGGAACTGCCAATGCAAATGAATATTTTGTTAAATCGTCCTGGGCTGTGATAATAAATCGATTACCCTGTTCGGTAAGGGGTAGGGGTCCTACTACGTCGATAGCTAATCTTTGAAAAGGTTTTTCTGCGGTAGTCGTAATCTCCATGGGTTGTTTCGTAGGCTTAAAATTGGTTTTATTTATTTGACAAGAATGGCACGTTTTAATGTAATTTCTAATGTCACTTTTCATTGCAGACCAGTGATATCTTTCTTTAACTTTAGAATAAGTACGATTGAAACCACAGTGTCCGGATAATTTACTGTCGTGGCATTCTTTAAGGATGATTCGTATTTCTTCGCGATCTTTGGGAACGATTTTCTTTGTATTCAAAAATTTAATATTATTAGAAGGAAAAATGAATTTAACATTTCATTAAGAATTTCAGGTTTAATACCATTTTTCTTTTTAGGTGGAATTAAAGTAAAATCTTTCGATTTTATTGTGTCCTGAAGAGTCACAAAACTTTGGAACAAATTAAGATAATCGATTTTGTCATGGTGTAGATTTTTGGGAAATATAATTAGTAAAGTTTGATTATCATTTTTCAATTTATACAATCCATTAGGGCTTGATGTTAGTGCAGTTGTGTCGAAATTCTCAGTTACGTAATCTGAATATTGGTTTTCCTTATCTAAATCTTCGGACCACAATAGTACTACCATGCCTTTTAATTTTGGAAGAGGTGCTTCCTCCTTTGGGAATTCAATTATGTTCACATTTTTGTAATGGAACTTCGTAAAATTCTGATAAGTCTTACTGAATTTGTGTACATGGAATGCGGATTCGGAGATTTCATTTGGATCAGTGTGTAACCGGGATAAACCATCTGCGTTAGAGTTTACTCTTCCCGGTTTATATTTTATTACGTATTTGTATTCATTAAGACGTAACTGCCATCGAACAAGTTTTGAAGAAGGATTTTTACAATTAAAAAGCCATTGAAGAGGTCTATGATCTGTGTAAATTATAAATTCTCTGCCATAGAGATAAGGTCGGAAATGTTCGATCGTATTTACGATGGCTTTTGTAATGGCTCTTTTTCAGTCGTGGAATAGTTTTGTTCAGCTTTATTTAGTGTTCTTGAATAGTAAGCTATGGGTAAATCCTTATTATCTTTAATTTGTGAGAGAACACCACCAATACCTACATTGGAGGCATCACAGGTAACGACGAAGGTTTGAAAGAAATCAGGGTACTCTGTAATAAGGATTCACTTGTTAGAAGTGATTTTAATGTCTCAAACGCATTTTGTTGTTGCTCGGACCAAATGAATTCCGTGTCATTTTTTAACAGTAATGTCATTGGTTTAGCGATTTCCGAAAAGTTTGGAATAAATTTTCGATAGTATCCCACCATACCAAGAAATTGTTTTATTTGCTTCAGGGTTTTGGGGAGATTTATTTTTTGAATACACTCAATTTTCTTAGGGTTTGGTCTGACACCGTCTTTTGAAATGACATGGCCAAGATACTGACACGATTCGCGTAAAAATTCGCACTTGTCTGGTTGCAGTTTGAGATTATGTTCACGAAATCTATTGAAAACATTACGTAGTTTTAAATTATGATCGGTGAAACTGGATCCGTGAATTACTACATCATCCAGGTAAACAAAACATTGTTTGTTACTAAGCCCGGTCAAAACGTTATGCATCATTCTTTGAAATACGGCGGGCGCATTTTTTAGACCGAAGGGCATTCGCGTGTACTCGAAATGACCTTCCGGGGTTGAGAAGCCGGTTTTCTGAGCATCGTCCGGATGCATGGGAATTTGATGGGCCACTTGCTAGATCTAGTGTAGTAAAATAGTGTGCGTGTAAAATAGTAAGCATCTCCAATAGTCTTTTCATTGAGTTTCCTGTAATCAATGACGATTCGCCACTTCTGTTGACCAGAAGCGTCCACCTTATTTGGTACAACCCAGAGTGGGCTTGACCATGGACTTGTTGAAGGTTTAATGATCCCTTGTGCTAACATTTTTTCGATTTGTTTCGATACTTCGTTTTTGTGTACCTCGGGATACCTATAAGATTTTACGTGAATAGGGGTGTTGTCAAGAGTGTTGGGATTTTATTGATAGTTGCGGAGGTCGAAGTTAATGTGTCGTTGGGGAGATGAAAAATATCCTCAAATTCATGACATAATTTTATTATTGAATTTTTCTCCTCGGGCTTTAAGTGTTCTATGCGTAGATTTTCATTTAATAATTTAAGTCTCTCATTTTTATTTTCTGAGCCATTATTAGAAGAACGCAAGGTATGACCTTTCTCGGAAGGATGTAGGAGTGGTAAAGTGGGTTTTGCGAATGTTTTCTTTTCTAGAGACCGATTAATAATCGTAATTAAAGCTTCATTTTTGTTTATTACCTTTACTAACGCGCTGGGAATAATTAATGATTCCTTTTGATCTAATGATTGATTTAGAATTATTCCTTCCTTTAAATTGAGAGGGTTTATAACCGATACTGTACCCACCATTTCTGTTCGGGGCCCGATTGATATCGAGGATATGTCCGAACGTTGATTTATATTTCGCTGTAGAGGAATTGGGAAAGGAATCGCCTCATTTGAAATAAACGAATTTTGGAAATCAATTTTGCAATTCTGCGTATCAAAAAAGTCTTGTCCTAAGAGACCGTTAAAAGGAATACCTGTATTAGAGTCAAGGACTTGGAATTTGCAATTAAATGAATGTTTACGGATCGATAATTTAAGTTCCGTTTCTCCGAAAGTTGCAATTGGCGCATTAACATTGATACCGTTGAGCATGATCGGTTCAGGATTAGTGATTTTAAAATTACCAAGGCTCGACCTTTTGATTAACGACACAGATGCTCCTGTATCGATTAAAAATTTTAGAACTTCGTCAAGGGAGTTTGATGATGAAGATTCGAATAGAATGAATGTTAACTCGCTATTATACAAGTAAACATTATGAAAAGTAAATGAACTGAGGTGTGACGTAATATTCGATTCATCATTACTTGCGGGTACGCGTGCAGGAAGGTTAGGGTTTTGTGTTGGGAGTTGAAAATTTTGATTACTCAGATGAACACTCGAGTGTTGAGTGTTTTGGGAATTCGACCTGTTCCCGTTGCTTTTATTACGCCGAACATTTGCAGCGAATCTTTTTATGCATTCATCAATAGAATGTCCTATATTCTTACAATAACGACATTGATTTTGATCTATTGAACGATGCGAGTTTTGACTTGGCCTCGAAACCATCATGAAACTGATTCGGATTCTGCGATTGATTCGAGCTTTTATAGGAATTTCGAGGATTATTCGGTTTAAAAGATTGATTTTGTTGTGTGAAATGAACTGGTTTAGAATATCGAGATGTTAAAGGATTTGATTTTGTATTTTTAAAGTGACAACTTCCACTTGCATGATTTGTTCTACTACAATAGATGCAACTTGGGAAATTATCATAGCGAATTCGAAGGGCCTTTTTTTCCGCTGAAGCGGCGGTAAAGGCTTGATTAATTATCTGAAATTCCCGGTATCGAAGCGTTTTGTGAAATCTGAGGATGAGTGTGGTAAATGAATCGATTGAGCGTCATCTTAGTTACCATTGCGATACTTCCAGGTAAAAGGCTTTCGTTTTGCTCTGACGCGTGAACGGCTGCGAGGATTCGAGACGAAAGGTCTTCGATCCTTTAAAAGTACTGCGATACATTTTCATTTTGCTTTTGAGTCTTTGAGTTTAATTCCTCGAATAACTGATCGAGAGACTTCTTATCTTGGTAAAGATTTAAAAGGAGATCAGAAACTTCCTCCCAAGTCGTGAGATTGCAATGAATGTCGATTTGTTCTCGCGCTTTACCGGTAATACGACTTTTCACGTAAAGCAACAAAGCGGGTTTCTGAGTTTCCGCGGCTAATTCGAAGACTCCGTCAACTTGTTTTACAAAGCTACGAATTTTATATCGATCACCGTCAAATATTTCCGGGATTAATTTAATTAAAAATGACAGTTCGTACGTAATTTGTGGGATTTGACCCTCGTTATTAGGCATGATTGCGTAGGATTTAGAAAAATTTAGGAAAATAGAAGGAAAAGAATTGTCTAGACTAACGAATATCTATTAAGGAGTACTTACTGTGGGACGTATCCTCTGCAGTCGGTGCTGGCGTCGCTAGGTCCAGTATTTTCTGACCAGGTTGCGGGGTTTCCCCCAGGTACGCTGGACCTCCTTCCCGCAGATGCTGCTTCTTTGTATTTCGCCTTATTCGATGTCCACGTTCTCAGCAACTTGAATGTTGCCACTCAATCCACAGGGTAGAGTTGCTAGTTCCACTTATGTTCGCTGTGTGTAGAGTGCTGGACATCCCATCCTCGTAGCCAAAATTTATGTTGTATTCCGTTGGCTTGGTGTTTATTATATTTAAGAAGAACTCAGTACAAGCACGGAACTTAGTGAAATACGGTTGCGCGTACAATAGATATTCTTACGTCGATTCTTAACTGTGTTACAAAGACTGTTCGGAGGATAAATGCTAAATGCTGATTTTCGCAGAAACGCCCCGCAAGATATAGGTGTTGAAAATCAGGAGAATGGGGGATATCTCGGGTCTATCGGTCAGTAAGGGATGAGACATTCAGGGCGAAGTTTGAAGATGAGTAATAAAGGATGAAATCACTGGGGAAGGTTTTGGGACGTTTACTGTCGATGACAATCGTTATCGGAAGGTACCTAGATGACTAATACTATGAGAATATGGAAGATTTTAGGTGATCTTATCGTTGGTATACAACACAGGCAAAAAGGAAAAGAGAAAAGAGAGTGGAGAGGACGGTTAGGTTTTACGAGCGCAAGAAACCCTGCGTTTAGAAAACTACCATCGCCGGTACAAAATCGGTCGACGATGGGACTCGAGAGCCGTCGCGGCCACAACATTGTCGGCTATATCGGTGTGAGACTAGAAGACCACTACTAATCCAATTACAAAACTTCTTTATTTTTTTTTATTTTTTTATGAAACTTTTACCATCATATTCGTGGCATTTTTCTGATTAAAATGAAAACCAAATATGATATAATTTCGATGATATTTACCTATTGTTCCGTCGTTTTCGACGGTGAATTTGCCGGTGGAATCGGAGGGACGATCACGTAAAGAAATAGGACAATTCTGACACACACAACGTATATTTCCACTATGTACAGCGGTCGCGGAGGCGCGAGGTACAGGTGCACGAGGGTGCAAGTTGCGGCGAAGACGCGATTACTCGGCGTAATCGTTTTAGTCGTTACTAGAATTGCCTATTTGCTGCGGTACGCAAGGTGCGTTCGCTTCTCAAAACTCCTACGAAACTCGCTCGCGCCGGGTGCGCGAGGAGAGTATATTGACGCGCTCCTGGGCGCGGGGCGGGGTGTCGCGGGGTACGCGTTGCCGCGCGATTCGGCGGCAACCGTCTCATCGGCGGGCGACCTCGCGGTTCGAATTCGCCCGGTACGCGCGACCGTTTCGGCGAGCGCGTGCGATGTTTTCGATCGCGGAGGTCCTCCCGGTCGCTCGGTCGATGCTCCCGATTTGTTGTCGGGCTCGAACGACGGTTGAGCCCGAACACCTATTCAACCAGAATATTTCATCTCTGTTTAAATACAGTGTTTTCTGTTTCTATACTCACTTAAAGCTGAATAAGTGCTTTTTCAATTTATATAAATAAACTTTTATTTATTGATAGTAAACATAATAATAATTGTTGTTGAAAATTGAAATACCTATTTAGCGCTATTTTTATCTTGTATTTGATTCATATAAACAGTTGTTGGCTTCATTGAACCTTTTGCAATTAAATACAATTTTCAAAACAGACGGAAAAATCTTCAAGAGATTGTCAACAAAAATTTTAATGACAGTTGTTGTGCGAGGTTCCATATTCGTTACAAGTTGCAGCATGTCTATTATTATCGATAATAATTATCGATATTGTTATTATTGATAAGAAATTGTTTCAAAACTGATAGCAATAATGGTAAAAGATCAGCTAAATCTGAACTCCTGTATGCTTTTACGATATAACGATAAGTCAAATCAGCAGTAAACAGAATTGTATACAAATTTATTGTTTATAATTAATAAATTCTTGCACAATTTATGAAAATATTTGGAAAAAATAACTAATGATTCAATATGTAATGTCAATATATAATAATAGACACGTCTCAACTTGTAACGAATATGGAATCTCGCATAACAACTGTCATTTAAATTTTTGTTGACAATCTTTTAAATATTTTTACGTCCTTCTGAAATTTGTATTTCGCAGCAGAACGTTCAAAGAAGCCAACAACAGTTTACATGAATCAATTTCAAGATAAAAATAGCGCTAAATAGGTATTTCAATTTTCAACAACAATTATTATTATGTTTACTATTAATAAATAAAAGTTTATTTATATAAATTGAAAAAGCACTTATTCAGCTTTAAAATGGGTACAGAAACAGAAAGCATTGTATTTAAACAGAGATGAAATATTCAGGTTGAATTAATCATGTAATGGCTCGTTTGGTTTAGTTTTCCAGAATGCGACTGTAACTTGGAAAGTAGCCGAAATACGCGCTGTGAATTACACGGCAGTAACAGTAAATTGGCAACTATGCGACGAATATTCTCCGATGTGATTTGGCAACTACGCCTTCGATGCCTGTAATTCAATATAATTCCTAAACTCACCACTCTAACTCGTAGAGGGCATACCAAAACCTCTGATTTTTTGAAGAGTCGGTATTTCAGAACATGAGACACGAAGTCCCATAAGATGATAGGTCTATCCTATACCTCGTCGGTGTTACTACATCGGTTCCCGGTATCTACAGAACATTAAAAGATAATCGTATTCGTTTACTAGATAATTTGCAGTTTTTGTGCTAGGTAATTGCAAGAGGTTTATCGTTCTCATGTACGTCTAATCATAGATATTTGAACGCGACGCTATACGTGTGCGTTTTACCAGGCCAGGAGTAACATTTATTCATTGTCACACAAACATAACAGTAACTTATTTGAAATCCGGAAAATTAACACAGGACATTTATAAACATTTATTAAAATTTAATATCTATATTTAATATATAATAATATTAAATAATCCTGTTGTTAGTAAATAAATACATGTTATTTATAATTCAAAATTTCATTTTATGCGTGAAATTTAATCGACTGAATTTAATCATATAAATAGACGATGATAAAACATAATAAAATTATTAAAAATAATGCATTACTCGGCAGGATTTGAACCCTGATCGTTCGGCTGAGAATTGCCACGCTACCGTTGCGCCACACCGATTCTTGTAGTCTAAAAAAAATGTGGCATTATATAGGCAATAATGAAACTTTAATCGTCAATATCTCGAAAACTATTGAGTATTTGCCCCTTTTTTTTTTTAATACTTTTATTTCTCGAATCCAATAAATCATTAACACAGTTTCGCTACTTAATTCTAGATCGCTTAATATGGCTAAACTTAACGCCTACCTTAACCACTAACTATTTACTAGCTTGTCTAATCCTGCGCTTAGCCTATTGATTATTTCTAGCACTAGAAATACTCACTGACTCTCAGAGACACTCTCTTACCCTACACTAATTGTTTTTTCTCTTGTTCCTTGTTCCTTGGAATCGCCATCTCAATAACTACTAATCTAACTCAATAAGCCGGTAACTACATCCATCCATAGTTAAAACACGTTCCTATTTCGCATGTCGTACTATTTTCAGCTCTGACTTGCGCGTCATTCTGATGTCGTCTACATCCTACGCACTCGCGTTTTCGGTATAGCTAATTTACTTTATTTTACTCTACTTTATTTATCAACTTTGTTTACTTAATATTTACTTTATTTGATTAATTTCTCGAATTATTTTTTCTTTTTTAATTGACAATCTATTTGATCCCTACCCCCAGAGGGAAAACAAAAATCTCGCTTGTTTGCTATACTGAAAACGCGTCACGTTTACATCTGGATTGTAGACTGACTCTCCTTTTATACATGTTGTTATTTTGGAAGGGGCCCGTGTTTCGAGCACGTGTTTCGTGGCGACCCGCCATCTTGTCGGTTAACGCGTTGCCCGATGCCCCTATTACTCCGTGACCCGCCTAATTGACCTAATTACTCCTCAGTTGTCCTATCGAGGGCGTCTATCAAACCGCAACCCGTACCGCAGGTACTACATACACCGCTAGTACTTTTCGCGATTCGTAGGCTTTCTTATATTTATCTTTTTTTTTTTCCTGCTATGTTCCATCCTCCCAGGTCCCGGCTCCGAGAGAGAGAGGGCGGATCGAGGGTGAGGTGAGGAGCTGGTGTGTGCTCAGAGGTCCATCTTGAAGGTCAGAGAGCAATCCGGGTTACTATTCAAGTTTGCCTGCGTCTCCTGTGTCACCGTAGTCTGGTCCCGCTTCCCAGCTTCTTCACAGGCATCCAGTGGTTACATTCGACTGGTAGCTTCTCCCTGGTAGTCCCCCTCCTCTCTCCGTTCTTCCCGCGTCCTCCGTTGTCAGCCAGAAGCCTCCTCTCCGCCCACATCACCCGCCTCCTCACCCGCCGGCCCCCCAGGACGCTGAAACACCTTTCGTTTCCTACAGATCTGTCATCCTAGATGTTTCTGTTGACTCCAAATCCTCTTCTGTGCCCTTCATAACCGGGTTGTCCCCTCCTTCTTTTTCCCTTCTTCTTTCCTCCTTCTCTTTTTCTTTTAGGACCCGCCTGCAGAATATCCTAAAGCTCCTCCATATCGTCTCCTTTGCTAGGATTCCTTCCATGACTGCTGACATTGTTACGTCCTGTTGTCTGATCCCCATAGCTTCTGCCAGAATGCTCCTCTCATCGTTCCATCGTTGGCATTCAATCAAGGTGTGTTCAGGTGAATCTGGAACGCCCTGATGAAACCAGCAATCATCTGTATTAGCCTTACCTATTCTTTTTCTAAATACATTAAAGACTCCGTGACCCGTGATGGCTTGTGTCATATAAAAATCTAATTCTCCGTGCTTCCTGTTGATCCATTTGTCTATGGAGGGGATGAGCTTGTAGGTCCACCTACCCACTGTTCCTCCTTCCCATTCCTCCTGCCATCTTTCTTCTAGTTCCTTTCTGGTTTTTTTCCTGATCGCTTTCCTAGCTCTTGCCTTTACTCCTTCTAGTCCTATTTCATGAAGGAGATCCCTGATTTCTTCCACCGTGGGGAGAGAGAGGGGGCCGTGTGGGTTAGGGTAACTACCCTCCACCTCCTCTTCGTTCACTTCCTGAATTCTCCTGAATGCTGCGCTTTCTCCTTCAAAGATTTCTCTTCGTTGCCGTATTTTAAGTCGCCAAGGTGGTATACCTGCAAGGACACACAGTGTCTCTAAGGGCACCGACCTGTATGCTGAAACCACCCTTGCTAATCCTATCTTTTGGGTTCTATTTATAAATGCTCTGTTGGTTCTAAGCTCGGCAGCTTTAGCCCAGATCGGTGCCCCGTAAAGGACAATTGATTCTATCGTCATATAATAGAGTTTCCTTGCTGTTTGACTCGTCCTCATTGTATTGGTCATGATACGACTCAGGGCCGCCATCGTTCTTATTGCCTTGTTTGTTGCAGTTTCCAGATGTAATTTGAATTTCCTTCTCTCATCGAAGATCACTCCCAGGTACTTCAAATGCGGTTTAGGGGTAATTTTTTCTCCGCCGATCCTGAAACAGAATTCCCCCTGGAGTTTCTTACAGTTGAGCATCATTACCTCTGTTTTTTGTTCTGCCAGTCCGAGTCCCGCCGAGGTCATCCATTCTTGGACATCGCCCACCATCTCTTCGGCCCTCAGTTTTAGTATGTTCTGAGTGGAGGCCTGTATCGTTATCGCCACGTCGTCAGCAAAAGCCAATTTCGTAGTCAATGGTGGAGTCGGTCTTCTCATTAAGCCATCATAGACCAGATTCCAAAAGAACGCCCCGAGTACCGACCCCTGGGGTACCCCCATCCACATTCCGAGACTTACCGAGACACCTGCAGTTCCATAATTTACCGACCTGCCCCTAAAGTAATCCTTTGTCAATCGTACGAGACCGTTAGATATGTTTCTTCTTTCCATTTCTTCAGTGATCTTTGCCCAGCTTAGAGAGTTGAAGGCATTTCTCACATCTAGTGCAATTACTGCCCCGAAGCGTCTCTTGGATGTTGCTTCGGTGGCCGCCAGTCTAAGTTTTTCCATCGCGTGTATGGTAGACTTGCCTCTCGAAACAGATTGAAAAGAACGTTCGTGACGTCAACCACGTGTTACGGTTAGATCTTTACGACTTTATGTTAAGAGCGTGCGTGCCTACTACACAATAGATACTATTTTTACTAAGAAATTCCCGTGTGATTAACTCCATGATATTGGACGTAAGCTGTGGGTTATAGGAGTGGGCTAAGATATTAAACTGTTACCGCCCACTACTACACGATTGTAGGGGGTGACAAAAGCCGCCATTTCGTATGGGTTCGAAGTGGTGACATTGAATTGATGCGAAGCTTAGAAGAAGGTTCCCCGGCAGGACTGCGGTGACGTATCTAGATCTAGATACGAATGCGCGGCCGATTGGTTCAGAGTGGAAGAGGCAGGCCTCGTTTCACACGCATTTTCGGCTGAATTCGAAATATTGGCTGCAGCGGTAACACATACTGTGTAGCGTGACGGTCTTCGGTGTCAAGACATTGGGTCAACAGCCGCGGCAGAGATGGGGGTAGCCATACCTACGATAGGCTCTCTTTGTTTAGGTACCGTCCCCCGGCGCTGCTCTGTATGGAGCGGTTTATGACAGATTATTACCACTTTGGCGTCCGCACGTTTCGTAAAGATTTGTTCGTTTCGCGCCGGCACCACTACCTCTGTTACTTCGCTCGGCGCCGGCTGGTTTTGAGGTTATTGGGAGATGATTTTTAAGTTTTTCTAATCTCATTGGTAGTGGTCACGAGTTTTCAATCCGTCTCACCTATTTTTATGAAAATGTACATATGTAAATAAATTAAAAATTTTTTTTTTAATTTAATTTTTTTTTTAATTTTTTTTTTTTAATTTTTTTTTTTTTAATTTTTTTTTTCCGCAATGTCGATTGGAACGTCGGACAAGTCGTCCGCGCATTCTTCGTAAATAACAGTATCTTCTCGTTCGTCTGCCATGATAAATGTGTACAAATACTCATAAAAAAAAACACTCGCTGACGTATGTAACTTATTCCACAGCTGTACAGCTTTATGGTAAAAATACTGTACCTAGAAATTTTTATAGTAAATTGAATTTTTAAATTTATGAGGATGAATTTAAAAAGAAATTTTTATAGTAAATTGAATTTTTAAATTTATGAGGGTGAATTTAAAAAGAAATTTTTATAGTAAATTGAATTTTAATGAATTATTTAAAAAGAAATTTTTATAATAAATTGAATTTTTAAATTTATGAGGGTGAGTTTAAAAAGAAATTTTTATAGTAAATTGAATTTTAATGAATTATTTAGTAAAAATTATTTAAAAAGAAATTTTTATAGTAAATTGAACCGAGTTATTTAGTAAAAATTATTTAAAACGAAATTTTTATAGTACATTGAATTTTTAAATTTATGAGGGTGAGGGTGAGGGTTTCTGTAATTTTCATTACAGCGCCACCTGCCGGCAGGCGAAGGTCACCACTGTGGTGTCGCCGGCCGTCAGGCAATACTTTGCGAAAGTCACCACTGTGGTGTTACCGGCCGCCGAGCAATAGTTTGCGACGCACACCACTGTGGTGTAGCCGGACGCCATAGTGTTACTATTGAGCTGGAAGTCGGCATAGTCGGACAACATCTGTTTACTGTAAAGTAATTTGTAGACCCCGACTTCTTTGACGAATGTAAAAATGCTACACCCGAGCCATTAAAAAAACGGTCACACTTCCAAAACGGCGAAATTAAAATGATTTCAAGGCCATGTTGTACCTGTCCTCACAGCGACCCTTGTTTCTTACCCGAAAATAATATTTCGGATCGCGCTTTTTACCCCCACGCAAAGGACAATTCTGAGGTTTTTTCGTGACAGAAGTTCGCCGCAGGAGACATAGCTAGTTTCGACTGCAGAGCAGCGTAGTGAACTAATGAGTATAGTCAACATAGCAGCGTCAGCAGCACACGAAATCATTACTATGTTTGCGTAGTTGGGTCTAGTCGGGCCTACAGGCGCGGCTGAGGTGGGGATAGGTTTGTTAGCATAGTAATAAATTGTTATTTTGTTTGTTATAACGTTTAAATTCTTTAACAAGGTATTCCCCATCTATTACCATGAGGGACTCTGAAATGTTCTAGTTTACAGCTTCTTAAATATATAGTAATGACGAATTGTTTCACCGCACAGATTGTCAGACGCTATTCTTTCTTTTTCGTTAGCGTAGTAATAAATTGTTATTTTGTTTGTTATAACGTTTAAATTACTTAACAAGGTATTCCCCATCTATTATCACGAGGAACTCTGAAAAGTTCTGGTTGATAGCTTTTTAAATAAATCCAGCATGTTCATTCTGTCTTCGTACTGCCAGGCCACGAGCCTGACAGGCTCTGCTAGAGACTGCGAACCCCTGGGGTTCTGGTAGCAGAGGACACGCTGTGCCTTTGTTCGAGCCTCTCAAGTGGCTGTCCCGGACCCCAAAATGCTTATAAACTGGGATGTTGAGCCTGGCCGGACTGGCCTGTGAGGTATACATTGGCCTTTAAAATGCTTAACACGACTGACTTCGACAAATTTTAAACCGAAACTAAGCTCTGACATATGAAATGTTCTTACAAACTACAGCCTACCGACTACAAAATAGTTACAATGTAAGGAGAGACAGCAATGCGGTGACTGAAAAATTTTATTTTCAGTAATTGTTGTCTTATCTTTATAATTGTAATACTAATGGACATTCGAGATTCTTCTTCGGAAATAGGTAAGTTCTTCTATTCAATTTTCTTTATTAAGCATTTCCACAATGAAATGTGAATACAACTCGTATTTTTATAATTTTGTGTAATGCTTGGCAGCCAAAAAGACGAAAAAAATTAATTTAATTAAGTGTAGTAAGCAAAGACACATTAGAGTGGTACCAACGTCAAATACGCATAGCGACGGCCCTGGCGAGTCGAGAAAAGGCCACAATGGCCGTCTGGCGCGAACACGTCGCGCACAAGCTGTCAATGAATATTTTCTTAACCTTCTCGTACACTAAGGGAACCAAATACTTTTCGTGAATGTTTTCTTTACCAGAAATGTCTGTAGAATGCATTCCTGTATAGTAAATTTCTGCTAGATAAAGGATTTTTCACATAAATACAAAAATAGAGCGTAAAAAGTACCCGCGTCGGCACATTTTCAAACTTTAACAACCATTTACAACTATTAGGAAGTACATAAAAATATAATTGACTATGTGTATATGTAGAGGAGAGTCCCCTCTATCTCTTGACTCAAACTTGAACTTTCTCGCGTGTTTAGTTTTTGCGTAACACGTCATTTTTCATCAAAATTTTGCATTTTTACAAAAACCAAGTTTTTTCGAAAACGTTGCGTGATAGAGAAATTCTGTTTGCGGATTCGGATTTAGAATGACAAGGTGTATAAGAATCACCCAACAGACATTGCATAAACCGAAAAAAGTTTTATTTTGTTGGACAGTGTAATTAGTGTATTACCTAGTATAAATGTGGAAAACAATCAAAGTAGTTTTGAGCATTGAAATACTATTTACATCTTTTATTGTACAAGAAAAATCATTTTTAAAGCAAATAAAAATCGTATAACAAAGATGGATTTTTCTGACATATCTGAATTAAATGTACTGGATCCAGATGATAAATTAATGAAATAGTTGTTCTTGATCTTGTTTTCACTTCATAATTTTTTTTTTATTGTAACATTACGTATCAATGAAATTTGTTCGATTACACTCGAATTTGAACTCATTTTCATCAGGAAAATCCTCTCCATTCGCTCGTCACAATATTATGAAGATATATTGAAAAATCTAACAGTTTAAACTTTCATTCGTGCGGGGTTCTCCATCCGCTTACATTGTATGCAGTTTGTCAGTCGCTGGGTCTCCGACGTTCAACGTTCGTCGGGTGTCGTCGCCGTTTATTCGTCGTGCTGGCAAAAGCTATCCGAAGGTTCATTCGAAGCCTTCGAATAAAAGATACGGATAAAAGATGAAAAAATTATTCAAAGTTCGAATAAATCTGCTTCCAATAAAAAAAAATTATCTCTATTCCTCCGATAAATTCTCGTCGAATCAAATTATTTATTCGATGCTCGTGGAATAAAGATACTTTTTTTATTCGAACCTTCGAATAACGAATAAAAATTTTTTTATCTTTCTTCCGTTATTCAAAAGTTTTATTTAGATAAATATTTTGCGCAACTCTGGTCCTAAACATTCTCGATCTATATCTTTACATTCTTATTACATTTCCAATAGGTATAAAACATATGTGCCGTTTGTTTTGAAAGTGTCCTAAGTCCATTTATACTTGAATTGAGATATTTAAAGGTTTGTGTTTCAATGCAATTAAAAAATATACGTACAGGATACTAACTGTATCTAAAGGAGTTAAATTTATAGTTCTTATTAAAATAATGGCAATTATTAAGTGAATAATATGCGTTTTCTTACCAAGAATGGAGTTAGTCACAAGAGAAAACAACCTTCAGTTCAACGAAAATTCATTCCGGCCAGCATGATACCGACGTATTAACTTAATACGACCCCATTTTATACTGTTGTTCTGCAATACTGCAAAAGATTTGCAAAAGAAAATGTAACTTTACATTACAAGTATATGTGCTGAGCATTTCTTGTCAGAAATGTTTCACCCCACCTGTTCGTACAACCCGGGTATGAGAAGACGATTAAAGAGCAACGCTGTACCCAAATCGTGGAGACATCGACAACAAGAAGAAGAGGAACTTCTTCAAATAATCGAGGAGGACATCGTGGGAGAAGAGGAAGCACATCATCGAGCTGAAGAAACTGAGAGAGACATCAACACGGAAGAGGAATTGAATGAAGCCATAGAAGAACATATCGTAGAAGAATACATCGTGGAAGAAGAGGAGGAAAATCGTCGCTCAGAAGATCAAAACAACAATACTGGGATCATGGAGGAGCACATTGTGGCTCCAGGAAGTTATATAAATGCGCCGCCACGAACCTACGGAAGGGCGACACTGTATTTTTCAGATAGTGAAAACGGTAGGATTAGCTGGATAGATGCTGAACCGATCCAAAAATATTCTATACGGAAGAAGAAAGCCAAAAGATCCTCTGACGCGAAGAAACTGAAAGAGAGAAATTCCAAGCTGGAGAAGAAAATTCAGTATTTAAGGTGCAGGTTGAAATTAGCGAAGCAACGGATTCTGAGAGCAAAAAGAAACAAAGTTGGTGTTAGTAAAGAAACGGTGGACGAATTTTTGGATAGACACGGCTGCCTGAACAATATTGCGCGAACACTGGTGAAATTGCAGCTGAAGAAACCCAACGTGCCATACACCACAGAAGAAAAAGATTTGGCAAAAATGATGTTTTACAACCCTCCATCCGCTTATAATAGGCTCAGAAAAAGTGGATGTCATCTGCCAGGAGAGAGTACAGTGCGAAGGTGGATTGGAATCCACAATTTGAACACTGGATTTGATGACGACATCTTTGCTTACTTGGCAAGTCGTCTATCCCAATTCCCAGTGGATCAAAGATTGTGCGCACTGAAATGGGACGAGATCTCTATCAAGACATGGGAAGAATACTCAGCTTCTCTAGATCAAGTGGAAGGACTTGTTGATTTAGGGATGTTGGGTCGACGCGACGAAAAAGCACGTTACGTGTTTGTCTTCTGCGTCGACAGCATAAATGCGCAAAACAGATGGAGACAGCCACTGGCATATTTCCTATCAGGAACTGGAGGATTGAAGACAGAAGACCTCATCCAGTTACTGTACTCATTATTGCAACGGCTTCAAGAGTGTGGAGCACATGTCAAGATTTTAACATGCGATCAGTGCGCCACGAACCAAAAAGTCTACAAGACTTTAGGAGCAACCGAAGACAATCCGTCTTTCACCTACGAGGGAATCACATACTATGCAACATTCGATTTCCCTCATCTAATTAAGCGACTAGTGACGCAATTGAGGAAACACGGAAATGTATACGTTGCAAATGAGAGTATCATTTCGTTTTCCGACATGGATGAAACGTGGAATTACGACAGGGCAATGAACTCCTCCCGATTGCTGCCCCACATCACGGAAATCCACCTGCATCCAAATTCGTTCCAAAGTACGAACGTTAAGCGGGCATTCCAAATGTTCGGAAGAAGATTCGCTGCGGCAATAAAAGTTGCCGGCCATGATCCGAAAGGATTGCAACAGCGAAGCACGACGTGGGAAAAGACGGTAGAGACCATCAAAGCGATTGACAAATTAATTGATTATTGCAATTGCTATGATGCTAACACCACTATTCAGAAGCAGCCTCTTTGTAAACGGAATGACGTTGTCTACAAAACGTTGCAAGACGCGAAGGAATGGACAAAAGTATGGAGTGTACGTCGATATGGGCAAGGTTCCCAGTTCATGAGAAGACCGCCCTGTTTCAAGGGACTGACGCAAACTCTCGGAGCATTTTTAGAAGCCTACGCTCCATCGCCGACAAAGAAGAAACTCGTGATTTCCAATTTGCTATAGGTTTAGCAAACCAAGATTCAGTGGAGCATTTATTCTCCAAACTTCGACAACGAGGAGGATTCAATGCGAATCCAACGTCGCGTATGGTTCGGTTAAATTTACGTCACATTATGTGCTCACAATTAATACAAATTGGAGATCGGACCAACACACAGGAGAATGACGAAGAAAGCTCAACACTGATTCCACGTGAAAGCTGCATTCCTGCCGTAAATAATTCCGCAACAATGGAGTATTTGCAGGAAGACGAAGAAAACGATGGAACGTTAGAATGCGCATTACATTTTGCCGCTAACCATTTCAACGAGGACAGTGAGACATCCTTCTACGAAACAACGTCCATAACATATTTCGCGGGTTATATCGTGCATCATATAATGCGAAATTATAATTGCACTGAATGCCGCGATAAAATGATGAAGACGCCATTGGATGTAATGGAACCCGCAGAAAAGTACATAGCAAACAGGGAATATTCAGACGACGACGACGACGACGATGATGTATGTGAACCTGAGGTGACAAAACTGTCACGACCTACAGAGGCATTCGTTAAAGTAATTACTATGCAGCTAAGAATATTTGCCGAGCACTGGGGAATATTGTGGCATCAAAAAAATGTGCTACACACACTGACCACAACGGCAATAAAAATAATGAACTCTCAAGATCCGGCTTGGTTTGCAGAAGAGAGCAGCTGCTACAAACATAGAGTAGCAGCGTTGAAACATTTGTATAAAGTGAAACTCCATGACCAAGCCCGAAGAAGAAATGAAGAGGAAAAGTCGCTACACAAAAAAACGAGGACACAAAAATTAAAAAACTTGTTGCATCAATAAGATGCGATTTCCCAACGCTTCTCTAAACTCACGTTACGGTGGACCGAGTAGCCGAAACGCGAGTCAGGAGAAGCATGATCAACGAGGGAAGTAAACAAGATTCGTCGCTGTCTCTCAGGGAATACCGCCTCGTCGCCCGCCGTCGCCTGTCTCCCTCCCGATGCCTCTCCGAACTCGCGTTACTGTGGACCGACTAGCCGAAACGCGAGTCAGGAGAAGCATGATCAACGAGGGAAGTAAACAACATCCGTCGCTGCCTCTACGGGGAAAGTGCACGCCTCTCAAAGTGAGTTTAATTAATTGTTTACAAAATAATAAAATTGTTTAAACAAATATATTTTTTAACAGAATTTTTTATATAATCAAATACAATTTGTGAATATGTTAAATTAAAAAAAAACAATTTTTTAAATTATTTTTGTAAATCCATAATTTTTTTAAAGTAAATTAAATTTTTAGCAACTAATTTTTTTAATAAGCATCTTTTTATAAACAAAATTATGCTACCAAATAAAATTATTTAAACAAATAAATCATTCTCATTGTTTTTTAAATTTATATAAATTAAATTAGATTAGAATATTTTTATAAATAGATTAACCCTTGTCGCACGCTATACAACCACAGTGTGGCGGACCCCTTGGAGAAAGCTAAACGCACCCAGGTAGGAACATCGCCTGCGAGTTGGGAATCTGGAGACATTTGGTCGCCAGGCCCAAGCTCTCCTTGAGCGCACAATTAGGCGCCGGATGTCCTTCCTACCTGGGGTGCACATTTGGCGACCAAGTCCAGGGTTTTACCCTGGCGTACACATTTGGCGACCAGGACCAGGGTTTTTCCGTGGCGTGCACATTTGGCCGCCAACCCTTGGCTTTCCCCAGGAAATCGTTGGTCGGTCCAAGGACGGCAACTTTCTCCAAGGGGCACGTCCAGGAAAAGCGACATCCCCACTCCAGAAGTTTCCTTGTTCAAAGGAAATTTCTGGGGGACACGGGAATACCTTACAAGGACGATTTTTGGCGGATCGTGGGTCAGTCGATTTCGCCTGCTTACGCTGTAACGCCGTCACTCTGTCGTTTTGTTATTCCGTCGCTTTGTTGTTTTGTATTCTAGTTGTTTCGTTTTGTTTTGTTTTGTTGTACGTGTTGTTCCTTGTTAATAAACATTTTTGTTACTTGTTATCTATCGGTGAATTTCATTTCACGCACATAGACACATTATTTAACCAAACACAGCGACTAAGTACATACTGTTATCACGTAATAGGTGACCTTTAAGGATTAATATAATGCATTTTCCTGTTTGCAGAGTATTTATTTCGGCTTCGAAGATTGTATGCAACACGATAAGGAGCAGGCAAGCAGTTACATTGCCGCTGTCATCGCTGGTTTGCAAGAAGGTTCAACATGTCCTCCGTCGTCGCCCATGCATTTAATTGTTATTAAATTTACTATACTTGTATTTCTATCTACATCTGCATTTATATGTAATAAATGATCTTTTGCTTTTCGGTCTATAATATGATTTCGCTTTTTATCCATTTTCAATTTCAAAGTCTTGTATAAATTCAGTCTTGTAAATTGCGAACATTTCTAAAAGTCTTAAGAAATTGTAAATAGTACCTTGTACGTTTTCCTTTTTGTTTAATGTTGTGTTAAAATTTTGTTAAATCTTTTTTTATTTCTATAAAATTAGTTATTCTGAAATGTGTTCACTTCTTTAATCCTTTCCTTTATTTCACCTTAGCAAATAATTACTTTTCGCAATTATTTTAATTACTAATCACTAACAATTATTTAATAATTTTTAAAATGTCCCTCACCACCTGCCTTACAAAGATTAATTTACACCGTATTGTATGCCCTTTTTCTAGGAATTACATACACATATGTAGAAGGTATTGTTACGAGTATCGATATGTCACGATAGCGAGACATCGCGCCGAATGGTCTTCGTTGCAGCGTCGTCTTAGTGACGACCATACAACGGAGACATGAGTGAGTCGGTTGACGAACGTCATTGAGAGAAGACACAAAGCTAAGTACTCCTCCTCTGTTGAATAAAGATCTATTAGTATTTCATACTGTTTATTTACTGAAGATGCCCCGAACCCGTAACACTGGTGTCAGAAGTGGGATGTCTCTGGCGGCGAATTGTGAGGGAACCGGCGACGTCCGGAGCCGACAGATTTTGAATTCGGAGGCTTGCATGGAGGAGCGGTTTGCCACCCTAGAACGGCAGGTCGAACGTCTGGCAAAGCGCTCGGAGGAGAGAATGGCGGAATACCAGGCCAGATTTGATCGATCTATAGATTCTTTTGAGACTTTTACTTCTTGCTTTTCTGGTCAGCGTGGGGGAATTGAAAATAATGGAAATAATGATGTTCGCGTGTATGACAGTGTAGGAGATTTTGGGACCGGTAATATTTGCAGTATGTCCTCTGTCCCTTATCACGCTAAACCCGCGAAATTCAATGGGTCGTGTTCGTGGACACAGTACTTCACACAATTCGAGAGTTTGGCTAAGCTCAATAAATTGGAACGAACGAACCAAAGTAATAGCTTTGTTGGATTCGCTCGAAGGGGAAGCTCTTTCGGTACTGACATGTTTGGAAGAATCTCAACGGACTGATTTCCACGCGTTAGTTACTGGTCTAAATACTCGTTATGGCACTGAACACTTGGTCCAGTTAAATCGTTATAAATTTCATAATTATAAACAAGGGGCAGGAGAATCTCTTCAAGCTATGGCAGAACAGATCTGCCTTCTTTCTCGCTCTGTCTTCGCAGATTTGTCTCTCGATTGTCAGGATAAACAAGTTCGAGAAAAATTTGTCGAAGCAATAAGAGATAATAATTTGAGGAAGGACGTCACCTTGGCTTCGTTTAATGCCACTTCGTTGGGGGCGGTACTGGATGTAGCGTTGAAAACAGAAGCCCTGTATCATTCCATTTATGATAGAAATCGGTTTGAAACTGTTAGTTCGAGTAATCGTCGGGCTGAACCTTTTATTAAGGCACAGTCTGGTTTTCAGTCTCGGCGCCAGGATTTTCAGAATGGCCACAATAATGGACCTCAGAACTACACTGTGGATCGCAGAAATAACGGGATAGTTTGTTGGAACTGCGGAAAACCCGGACATCTGTCTTATAATTGTTCCAGTGCTAACTTAGTTTCAAATTCTGAAAGCCAACGGTTTCAAAATTTGCAGAGCAAAAATTTTAAAGAAGATGTAGTTCCTTTTTCGGGAAACGAAAGGGGGTCTGCGTAAAGGGGATTACGGAGACCCCGGTTACAGCGCATAAAGGAAATCCCCCGTTCTTGGAAAATTCTAACGGTATCTGCGTAGAAGGTTTTTTTAACGGAGCTGCACAGAAGTTTTTGATAGATACCGGGTCGGCGGTTTCGCTTGTGAGAGGTACGTCACAGAGTGACACGAAAGTAGTATCCGACATGAACTTGATATCAGTTACGGGGGAATCTGTCCCAGTTTTCGGCGTCAAAGAAGCTGAAATCAGGATCGGAAAGTTTAATACTAAACATGTATTCTATGTTGTCGACATTACGGACGATTGTATTTTAGGCCTGGATTTCTTGACGAAATATAATTGTTCGTTAGATTTGAAGCAGAATTGTTTTTCTTTTGATGGAAGAGAGAACGTTGATTTTGTGGGCTGTAGTTTCAGAAAACTGAAAGAAACGAGTATATCCGTAGTCGATTCTGCGGTTGTAAATGAGCACGTGATTCCTTTATTGAGTACGTTGGGCAACGAATGTAGCGCTGTCAGAGAGGACAGAGAGATGAATGAAAAGGCTGAAGTAGCCAAGGTTGATGTCGTGGATGTAAGGGACAATTTTGTTAAGTTTTCGCAGCCTGACGGATTAACTTCGGTTGGGAAAGGAGAACAGTCTGATTTACCTGGTTATTTAAAACAAATATTTGAGGATAATTCAGTGAATTTGAATGAAGAAAATAGGCAGAAGTTTAGAGAATTTTTTATTTGCTTTCAACATGTGTTCGCCAAAGATAGAACTCAGATAGGGAGCTGTAAGGTCATTACACATAGAATTGACACTGGAGATCATCCTCCGATTAAGCAGGCTCCTCGCAGGATTCCTAACCGGAAGGATGAAGTTCGTCAATTGATTGCGGAAATGGAGAGCCAATGAGTTATTGAAAGGTCTTATAGTGCTTGGACTTCTCCAGTAGTGCTTGTAAAAAAAAAAGATGGGTCGACGAGATTTTGTGTGGATTATCGTCAACTTAATAATGTCACAAAGAAGGATTCTTATCCATTACCTCGTATTGACGACACTTTGGATGCTGTCGCGGGGTCGTCTTGGTTTACACAACTTTAGATTTACAAAGCGGTTATTGGCAGATAGAGGTTGAAGAGGGGGACCGTGAGAAAACGGCTTTCTCAGTCGGCGAGGGTTTATGGCTATTTAAGGTCATGCCGTTTGGTTTATGCAATGCTCCGGCTACATTTGAGCGACTGATGGATAGTATTTTAGTAGGGTTGACTTGGAAGGAATGCCTCGTTTATTTGGATGACATCATTATATTTGGCAGAACTTTTGAGGAAGAATTAGAAAATTTGCGGCTAGTATTTACCAGATTACAGAAAGCGAATTTGTTGGTTAATCCGAAAAAGTGTTCATTCTTTAGAGAAGAAGTGAAATATTTAGGGCATATTATCTCGAAAGACGGTATTAGGACGAATCCAGACAAGACAGCTTCTATCGAAGGTTGGCCTAGGCCAAAGAATAGGTCTGGTGTTAAGAGCTTTTTAGGATTGTGTACTTATTTTTCACGGTTTGTGGAAAATTTTCCTACAATTGCGAGGCCACTCTATGATCTGACTGAGAATAAGGATTTTGTTTGGTCACCTGATTGCGAGGAAGCATTCGTGAAACTAAAACGTTGTTTAGTTTCGGCCCCAATTCTGGCATTTCCATTACCACAAGAGCCGTTTATTTTAGATTCCGACGCGTCTAATGTTGGTATAGGGGCAGTTTTATCTCAGATCCAGGATGGTACTGAAAGGGTGATTGCTTATTTTAATAAATCTCTGAGCAAACAGGAAAGGAATTATTGCATCACTAGAAGAGAACTATTAGCAATGATTAAGGGAATGGAAAACTTCCATCATTATTTGTATGGGAGAAAATTTAGGGTACGAACGGATCACGCAGCATTGACTTGGTTGTTATCATTTAAGATTGAGATCGTACATCGGAGTGGAAAAATACATTCTAATGCTGATGCATTGTCTAGGAGACCTTGTTCGGAAGAGAATTGCAAGCGTTGTACTGGTTTGGAAAAGAAAGAGGCGAGTCTACGGAACGACAAGATTTCTGTTTTTCGTATAGGATGTGATTTGTTTGATAAACAAGATTGGTTCGGGTCCCAGCAAAACGATCCCAATTTAGAATTGATTTTAAGAAGTAAGAGTAGTGGTATGATTGTGGTCGAGAGAAAGAACAGTTAACTAAAAAAGATTACAGGTATTTAGTCAGGATTCCCCGCTTCATTCGTACGCCAAGGTTTAGGGGTACCATGGAGTTAGGTGGAAATTTAGGCGAATGAATGCTGGTACACTTACTCCGCGCATCCTATCTGGGGTCATTGATGCTCCAGAGACGGAACGGCGAACGGGAGGAAGATCAGGGCAGTTTTTGTCTACGGTTCTTGCAAGTCGAGGCCGATATTAGCGGACGCCTTGATCGAAGTGTACCGTGAATGTTATAATGCATAAATCGAATGAGAGACTATAATTTCGAATACTATTCAACTTCGATTTGGGCCACTTTGACGGAGGTAGGGGACAGACGAATTTTGATCGTTAAGGGGAGATAGTGATGATGTGGAGCTAAGTCTGGAGTTGCTATACCGTGTATTTTCTGATACAGCCTACGTTACAGTGGTACTCGTGGCACTCGACCCCGAAATTTTGTTGGAACCGACAACTTCAAACGAAGGGGAAAGGAGGATGCTTATGCTTCATATCAAGATGCTTATGCTTGAGAACAAGAAGAGATTTACTGTTATACTGTTCTTTTGGCTGTTAATGTTCTGTTAATGTTATCCTGTTTTGTGAGCCGCTAATTTCCCCAGGTTTTTAAACCGTGGTTTTCCCTGGGGCAAGAAGGGCTTCCTTCTGACGTCCTTTTTGGATGAATGCCAAATTAGTCGTGGTGCCGACGGGTCCACGGTTTTCGTTTCTTTGTGTTTACTCCCGCGGTACCATTGGCCTTGTTGATTAAGAGTTTGTTCATTATTGTATTTACCTGTTGTTGAGCAGGAGGGGGGGAAGTGTTACGAGTATCGATATGTCACGATAGCGAGACATCGCGCCGAATGGTCTTCGTTGCAGCGTCGTCTTAGTGACGACGATACAACGGAGACATGAGTGAGTCGGTTGACGAACATCATTGAGAGAAGACACAAAGCTAAGTACTCCTCCTCTGTTGAATAAAGATCTATTAGTATTTCATACTGTTTATTTACTGAAGATGCCTCGAACCCGTAACAGTATATAACTATGGTAAATTACCATAATTTTTTGGTCGATGATGTTATTATTAATTGCTATACGGCTTGCTTAATATCGTGTTATTTAACTTGCTGAACTATCATTAACCTTACGTAAATTGTGCAACGCCTACTGATTCCGTGAATTCATTTTCTCTCGCAAGCCTCCCAGGATACTGCACAAAGATCCCTTGCTCAAGGATCTTTCCCCGAAACTTGTATCGCATTTCTCCTGAGCGTCTGTGCCTGCGATGTGTCATTGTCAATGAATGGAGTACGGATGATCTGTCTTCCCGTTTCTAGATCCGCACCCAAGCCCGTAGCGAATTCTTAGGGCCAAGCATGCCAATAAATAACTAAAAAATGACAGTGTCCCACTCGATCGTATCACAGACCCAGACATGATGTCTAGACAATTCTAAAAAACTATAATATTAAGTTCCTTACATTTCAATTTAAATAAAATAAGTTAATTTTTAAAGTAAAATTATTTTTTTAATATTTAGATACTGCTTCTAAAAGAAATCTACAAACATACCATTGATATAGTTAGACATAAAAAAAGAATTAATCAAGTAAAAAAAATGTATACGTATGCCGGGATCGAACCTAGTATAAGCAGATCAACAGTTTTTTTTTTTTTTTTTTGAAAAAACGTTTATTGGAGGTGTGTGTACATTCATAGACTACATAAGGTATCAAAAACGTAACATAAAAAAAAACCAAACAATAACTTAATAAATATCTGGTTGATCGAAGGTTTCGATTCTAGTAGATAAACAACTTTGTTATAACTAACTTAGTCTAAATACATTATAGGGGTTTAGGAACTAAGAGGTGTTATACAGTAGTTGCCACAGTTTACTGGGCTATCAGTCGAGGGGAAAAAGGGTGACGAAAAAAAACCCCACGATCCAGTCTTAATAACTAATAAATAATAATTAATAACAAATAACAACAAAAATAACAGAGAGAGAGAAGGGAAGAAGGAGAGGGAAGGCTATTTACATAATGGCGCAAAACGCGTTTGGTAAGAGCCATTGTGTTTAATGGCTAATATTTGAATTAGTTCTGTTTGTGTGGATTATCGGGGGCTCAGTTGGGGTTGTCTTGGCCTCCGCGCGTTGAGGTTGCTTAAATGGGTGGTGTTAAGCGACAGCCACCAGTATTTTTTGAAATCTAGCCTGTGGAAGTCAAGATAGTCTCGGTTGGGGATAATTGAAGAGAATTTGAATTTGTCTCTGTTTGCTATGTAGTCGTTATGGTTAAAAGCAACTCTTTTGTCGGCTTTATTTCTGCGCCAGTGATATATTATTGGGGTGTTATCGGCGTTTTGGATAAGGCCGTTATTATCGCAATATAAGAACGCTTGAGGGGTGGTATATCCAGTGGCGAGTTGTCTACGGGATGTAGCGTCGTCTTGCTCGGATAAAGAGCGGACGATGTCATTGTCTATGTTTGATAGCTTGCTATAATAATCTCTTATAAGTTTGATCATGAATAGATCAATTCTAGGTATATCGGCCTTGTCGTATATTATTTGGTTTTTTACATAGTGTTGCCAATTTGAGCTTACAGTTCTATATAGTCGGAGGCAGGCTCTCAAGCATTTGCGCTCCATTTGTCTAATTTTTTCGGCGGTTGTGTGATTCATGTTCCAGAGGATGGGCGCTGCGTAAGTAACTATGGGGCGGATTAGTAACATGTACAAGATGATTTTTGTTCGATTGGTTAGGTGTTTCTTATAGAAGATTTTGCTGTTAGCGTGAAAGGCTTTGTTGGCTTTATCGAGTTGTATGTCTATGTGTTTATTGCCGCGGAGGAGATAATCAATATGGGCTCCAAGGTATTTTACTATTTTTTTGTGTGGGATGAGTTCTTTATTATAAGTACCTGGTATTGTGGCTGAGATGCGGAAGTATTTACTGCCTGTTTTTGTTTTGTAGCTGAGCAGGTCAAGAGGCTTTCGGAATAAAATGGTTTCACATTTACTCGGGTTTAGTCTTAGGTTCCAAGCTGAGTAATACTGGTTGATTTTATTTACAATTGTATCGAGGTCGTTTTGAACCGACTCGACTCTGTTACCCGAAACATAGACAATGACATCGTCCGCGAATGCAATTAGACCGGGACTATTAGGTTCGTTGAATTTGAATAACTTGGGAAGATCGCTTAAGTAAATATTAAAAAGGATCGGTGAATTAACGGTACCCTGTTGGAGCCCTTCTTTGATAATGAATTCAAAGGATGACAAATGTTTGCCATCCCAGGTGAAAAAAGATTTTTCAGTGACCATGTCCCAGATTAGATGAGTTAGCCAGGTTGGGAAGTTCTTTTTGTGCAATTTGTAAAGTAATCCATTCAGCCAAACTGAATCAAAAGCCTTTTCTAAGTCAAGGAGAGCAGCACCCACTAGTTGGCTATTGCTAACCTTTTTGGTGATGTCGGTTAGTAGCTTGTGGACGGCATGTGTGGTAGAATGGGATTGTTTGAAACCAAATTGGTAGTCGGGGATTATTCTGTTGGTGTAGCAGATTTTTGATATTTTGTTATTGATAATGGCTTCAAATATTTTGCTGATGCTAGGGGTAAGGCTAATGGGGCGGTAGCTCGAGGGGTCGTTAGGATTTTTGCCTTTTTTTAAGATTGGCAAAACTTTAGCACTTTTCCAGGCTTTTGGGAAATAGCTGTAATTAATGGAATTGTTAAAGAGGATTGTAAATTTGATGATTAGGTTTATGGGAAGGTGTTTAAGAACTATGGGTGGGATACCGTCCAGACCACTGGAGGTTTTGTTGGGAAGTTTCTTGAGAATATAGGATACAGTGAGGGGACAGCAGAAAGGGTCAAGGGTGTGTTCCGGAAGAGATGGATTGATGGAAGAGTTGGTAGGGCTGAATTGTATAAGATAGGAGCCTCGAGATCTAGCCGAGAAGAATTCTGATTTGACAGAGTCTGCTGTTTTATCGACTAGTTTTCTCAAAAGGGAGCCGTCGTTTAGGTATCGTGGTGAATTTATTTCTTCAAAGAAGGCGCCAATTGTGTTTAATTTATCTTTACGGGTATTAATGATGTAGTTATTATTGATTTTTTTAGTATTGGGGAGGTCATAACTGCATCTGTTGATGATGCTGCTATTACTTTCGTGTATATGAAGTTCATTTATATTGGAAGGTTGTTTTGGTCTAAAGATAGCATTAATTTTTGGGAAAAATTTGTCGGGGTTGCGGTAATCAATTTTTTTATAGTGTTGGTCCAGTAATTTTCAGCAGCTATTTTAAATTCATGTTGAAGAGCTTTTAGTAGTTTTTTGTGTAATTTTATGGCGTATCTTGTGATGGGGTTTCTTTTTAATGGATCTGTTATGTGAAGGTGGTGTAATAGGGAGACGATGTACTTTTTTTGTTTTTGGAGTTTTAGAATTCTATTGTTTAGATATCTGTTAATGCTATCTTTGGATTTGATTTTAGGGATGGAAGTGGATATTGCTAGTTTGATTGCTTCGTTAAGGGTATTGAAGTTGTGGTCTATTTCTTCGAGGGTTAAATTACGGTCGGGAGGGATGTCATTGGTATGGAGCTTGGAGAGGCGTTTAGTGAATTTTTCCCAATTAGTGGTTTTGAAGTTGTAAATATAGTTGGGTGTAGGGTGGGTTTCCCACGGAAGGGTGCCGGTGTGTAGTTTAAATAATAAAGTAAGGGCTGCATGGTCACTGTCATACGGAATGGTTAGGGCTCTACCTTGGGTATTGTTAATTAATTCGAGCCTAGAGTCAACGAGGCAGATATCTAAGTAAGACTGGGCAGGTTTGAATGTGGGGAATGCCGGAGGGATGATTTTAAGTTTGAATTTAAAATTGTGATTTGTTTCCCATTGTCTAAAGTATCTACCTCTTCGGTTATCGCATCTGTCGCCCCAGGATTTCCTTCTGACATTGAGATCTCCCGCTACAATGTAGTAAGTGTTAATATCATATAACTTAAGGCTATCGAAAAGATAATCTAACTCTGTTAAAAATAGACTTCGGCTGTCATTTTTGGCATATACGCTGACTAGAAATAATATATTACTGTTGTTTAATTTTAATTTGATGATGGAGTATTCTAATATTTCATTATTTACCGAGGATGGGTGTGTAATTTCTTCGAATGAAATGTTTTTGCTAATTAAAATGGCCGTGCCACCCCCTTGGATGGAATTTGGTCTGTCTCTTCTGATTATTGAATAATCTTTGAATGAGATTTTATGGGTGGGGTTGAGCTTAGTTTCTGATAAAAAGATTATATCATGGTCGTAATTTTTTAAAAATTGGCAAAGTTCGAGTCTTCTGTAGTTGGCTACTATTGAGTTGACATTGATTGCCGCTATTCTAATTTGTCTGCTGAGCGAGGGGTTACGGTCCATGATCTCTATTGAAAATTGTGTTTAAAATGAATTCAATTTTTTCGGAGTTAGCAGCAATTTGTGTGGCTAACGTTTTAAATTGGGTTGAAACTAATTTGGTTAATTCATTTTTTAAATCGGTTACCCAGATAGGAGGGTTGCTTGAGTTGTGGTTGCTGGAGTCGTCACGGGCAGTTATTGGGTTGGGAGTTACGTATACGGGTTGGGAGGAATGAGTGGTCTTCATAGACGGGGGCTGTCTGGGAACTTGATGGCAGGCTGCTTGAGCATAAGTTGTATTATCCCTGATGGTGGCAGAGATGCGGTTGAGGTTTCTTAAAGTTGAGCGGGTTTGGGAAGTCTTTTGCTCTTTTTTGTTAGCGAGAGCAAATTTGATAAAGGGACATCCCTTGTATGAAGCGGGGTGACCTTGTTGATTACAATTAGCGCATTTTAGATTATCACGACTGTTGAGGGCTTCGATGCTGCATTTGCCTGGCTCGTGGGTCAAGGAGCATTTGACACAACGAAACGGTAGATGACAATTTTTGCTGGCGTGGCCAAGTCTTTGACATTTTTTGCATTGAAATATTTTGTTTTCTTAGGTGTTCCCAGCGGACTTTTTGATATGCAATGGCTTTAATTTTAAAGAGGTCTGTAGTTTTGCTATCGCTGGAGAGTTGGACAATGTAGTGGTGTTTTTCAGGTGTGTTTTTATTAAAGTAGAATTTGGCGAGACTTGTGATTTTTAAATTACGTATCCCTAGTTCTTGAATTTCCTGTTTTATTTCATCTGTGCTGAATGAGCCTCTGATGCCCTTTAAAATGATTGAAATTGGTTTTAAATGTTTTTGCGTGAACGTATAGAATTGAATTTTCTCTTCGATCAGCTTATCGCAAATGGAGATGTGAACATCGGCGCTGCTGGTATATATGGTATGAGAGTCCTGCTTGACTTCTTTAATTAGAAAGGCTTTTTTGGGGATGCCTAGTGTCAAAATTACATTTATTAATTCCTGAATTGAGGAGTTCACCGAGAATATTGGTGGCGGTTTGCCATATTTAGACGCTGATTTGTCCGTGAGGCTGACCGGGGTGAAGGAGGTATCCCGATCCATATTGTTTTCGTTCGAGAGCGGCTGGAATCGATTGAAGTTCGCAGCATCAGGAAAAGATGAAGGTGTATCGGATTGGGGAATTTTATTTGTTTTCTTGGGAATTTCCCATTTTTCGGGGGGGACCATGCTATCGAGCAGAGAGAGAGGTCGTTAGAAGAAGAGGCCTGCGCTGCCCCCTTGACGGGCGTGTTCGCATCAGAGCCGCGGGCCGCCTTTAGGTTAGGCTTAACCCCACTGTTTGATGGCACATTATTTTCTTTAAGGAAGTCCCTATATAGGTGCTCTAACTGAAGCGAGTTTAGTTTGGGTATCTTCGGCTGTCTGAAACCGGAGCTGTTGTTGGGCTGAAGGCTCTCTCTATCTTCCGAATCCGACGCAACGGAGCGCTTGGCTCCGGGAGAAGGGAAGCCAGCCATCGGATCCAGGGGCGAGCAGGGGAAACCCGCTGCGACCCGGGAGCCAAGATTTGATTTAAAAAAAGGGGCACTGCACCGTACTATATCAGAGATCACAGCGAAAAAGAAGGATTCGCATATAAATACACTATACGAATCCGCGGCGTATAGGTTAACCAAAGAAACAGTGAGCTGAAGTTGACTGGATGCTAACACGTCCTGTTCGGTCAACGGTCGACAACCGACTCCGCAGATCAACAGTCGATCGCCTAACCCGCTGACCCAATCGAGTTGTTGGGAATGTGGTTAATACTTTTAGGTGTAATACGCTGACATAGTAAAAATACTAATCAAGCCGATTTCATTGTTTAATTATTTTTTTAAATGTTCAAGGTTTATCAGTTCCTGATAGACTTACAGAATAAATAGAACGTAATAATTTTAAGGTTAGCTTAGTTCTTCGCGGAAAAAACGTCGAAAAAATCAGTTTTAATTTTTTTTAACAACGGCGCACCAAACCAAAAAATCTGAAAAAATTCATGAACAATACTTATGACAATATACCGCTACTGTAAAAATATAAATGTTGTCACTCTAGAACTTCCATGTGAAATCTGCATTTTTTCGATTTTTTTGAGGTTTTTGATTTTTTACAAGAAGGATTTTCACTTTAAAAATCTGAAACCAATTGCAAAGTATGTATTAGGGTTCTTGACATGTGTCAGATTTTTCTCAGATTTTCTAAGCGTCATTAACTAGGGAAAATAGGCCAAAAACTGATTTTTCGATTTTACCCCATAACTACCCTCCCGATCGAGATACAGGGTTGAAATTTTGCACAGAATGTTTTTTTTTTGGTGCTCTATCGAATGGCACTTCGGCGATGAAATTCGGTTCAAGGGCATTTTTGACTATCTTATCCGGCTAGGCCCTTTTGCACAGAATGTTTTTTTTTGGTGCTCTATCGAATGGCACTTCGTCGATAAAATTCGGTTCAAGGGCATTTTTGACTATCTTATCCGGCTAGGCCCTTTGAGAGTGTTCTTCGTGTTAATTTTAACGAACGCGACTGGCTTTCGAAAATGTTCGATTTTTCGCTTTTGTGTCAGAAGTATAGCAAAAACTGGAAACTGAATTACGGGTCTGAAAGAATAGCAATCTTTGTCTATAGACACGCCTCCGCGGTTTTCCCTTCCCTTCGGATCTGAAATTGTGATTTTTACGTATGTACTTCGAACTTATTAGTATTTACGGTTCACTGGAAATGCAGAAAAGCATTTAGACGCGAAACAGTTTCTGAACTTTATTTTACTGGTACAACAGGTCATGCACGTCGTTCTGAATAAACGCTTACAAAGGGGGTTTAGGATGTATTTATGATCAAAATGGATAGACAAAATATACAGAACACTAAAAACATTTGAGCAATTTGAGACCTATATTGTGGTTTGTTATTATGTATGAATTTATTATGGATTAATTTATTTATGAATACAATGAATTGAATTAATATGAATTGATATGAATTTATTTATTATGGATACAATGTATTTAACTCCTGTTTCTTATAATTGATATAGATAAATTTTATTTTTCATAAGGGTCCTGAGTCTACATGTAAAATATTAATTCAATGTGACATATACATATTTGACATTAAAAATAAATGAATACCACTAATACCTTGGTTCAATAAATTAAATAATTACACCAAACTTTTTGAATATCATTTTACATTTATTCATTGGCAATTATCAATTAATATAAAAACTCCAGTAAGTGTATACACTAATAATTTTCACACTTTTAAAACATATTTAAAAGATTTGTTGTTACTCTGGATAAAATTAGTATATATTCGTTTTGTATAGAAGATAACCTTTTCGATGAATAAAACATATGCATTCCAAAACTTTGCAAATGTAAACATTTTCAAATCTAAGTCAAAATATTTATCGAAATCCTGCGCAAAAATGCAAAATAATTAGATACCCGTTTACAGAATCATTAAAAGTTCTTGAACTTACTAGGGTAGGAGGGTGTACGAAATCTATGCATATCTGGAGGCATAAATCTCAGCGAGAATGGTCGTAGTGGCCCCATCATGGGAGGGTGCCTAGTATTTCCTAGAAGAACTTGCTCACGAATTGGCATCAAAGGTGCCATAATAATTGGCCTTGAAGGAAAATGCTGAAATACGTATAACACATTAGTATGCTATCTAATAAATTGGAAAATCTTTATTATCAATGATATATCCAGTCAGCCAAATTTGCTTCGAGCAAATCTTGATCAATGTTTGTAATCGTACTTTGCGAGCAAAAGCTGGTCATTTTGGTGTCAAAAGCATTCATACAATATTCCATGCCAAATGGAGAGCAAATTAAGACCAAACCTTTGTCTTCTTATAGAATAAATATTGGACAAAATTGGACGAAATATCTCTATAGGAGGGAAATCGGAATTCGAAATCAAATAATTCTAACTTTTATTTATTTTTTAAGATTGAAATATTTACAGATTTTAAAGTTATAGAGTTATTCCTCCTACAGCAAGATTTCCTCCGATTTTGACCGATATTTACTCTTAGTGCAACCGACCTGCCTTCTAAAAGGAAGTCAAAGTTTGGTCTCAATTTCCGTTCCATTTGGTTGCGCACTTTGCTCTCATAGATGTTGTGCTAGATGAATTTGCTCAAATAGATGGTTCGGAATTTGTAGACAAATGTGTGTGGCAAATTCAAAGCAAATTGTTTACTGGGTACGTACACTATAATAAATAGGAACAGGAATTTGTCCAATGTAATGTGGCGCAGGAGCTCTTTGTTCCCTCGATCTATCTCTGTCCTTCCTGTCTCGATAGCAATTAGACCTTTCATCCCTAAACAGCATTTATGTATTCAATTTAAAATTCACAAATGTGACAACTTTGCTTTCTTACAAAGAAACATTGCCTATACAGGCACAAACCTGGAATGACGAGACAATGTACGTCGAGGGCTGTAACTTCGGTTTCTGATTCGACTCAAAGACGCCGAACATTTTTTAAACGTTTTCGACTTGCCTTGTAAAAATTAAAAATTATACACTTTAAGTGGAAATCGCAATCCAGCACAAATGAAATGTAAAATATGTAATTTTTAATTCTTCAATACCTAAAGTGTCATTATTTACAGTTACAACAGCACGATGTTCTTCAACTACTTCTGTTTTGGTGACTACTCCTTTGATTTCTTCCCTCTCAAATATTGGTTTCGATCCTTCTCCTATGGTGACATAAGTTTTTTATGACGAAAATAATTTCAATATATATGAAATAAACAGTTAAGCAATATTGGCAGCTATGACAGACCTCAAAGACGTTAAATTTGCTATTCAGAGAAATTAACCACCTTTGCAAAATTGTAAGCCAACCATATAAACAATCGTATTATTGCAAATTGATAAAGTAAATAAATTTTTGCTAATGTTCATCACAAGGAACAAATTATATATTAGTACGACTGTGTTATAATTTACATTTTTTGTTTGAATATTTTCTTTGTACAAACCATATTAAGTACTTTTTCTATTTACATCAATTTTACATTGCAGTTCATAAATTGGTAGTTCATAAAAAAAAAAATAGGTATTCACTTGTGCCTTTTCAGTTGAAGAAACTTGCAATGTAAAAAATCTTCATAGTAGATTTTACCATTGTAAGTTGTTGCCATTGTAGCAAATGAAGTATTTTTTAAAAAGAAAAAGCACTATATACATTATACACCATGCACACATTCCCACACCAGAACATCCAGAGGATACACAAAACTTGTATGTATAGATTTATGGAATCTATATTATTCTTTGAAAAATTAACTTTTATCAACAAAACCTGTGTTGTTAATACAGCTGAAGCATAATTATTTGTGCAAAACAATAATTAAAAGTGTACACACAAAGACAAGCAAAGAATATACAAAGCAAAGCATTAAACACTCTAAATAAAAAATACTGTGCTTACTTATTGCACATTACGTAATCGTGACAGTGATCCAACGTTGTATTCCAAATTTGCTACATCCTGGATAAATTAAAACTGTTATTAACTTTGCAAATTAAAAGCATCCTTCATAAATTCTTGAAGATCATGGACGACACGTTATCATATTGAAATCCATAATCTTCAGAGTTGGAAAAGTTGTTGGACAGAATTCTCCAATCTTCAAATGATACTAATCATGATATTACCATGGTGAAATATTTATCTGTAGCTCAATAAAATATTGCAAGAAATAATCTGAGAAGATTAAAAATTAGAAGCGAATGCACGAGTAACAATGAACTTAATTTTTACGCGAGAAAGGAGATATCCTTCGCACAATTTAATTTACCAATTGTGACTTGTAGAAAGTCCTAGAAATATTCATCTTCAGCAATGATGTTATTTTCCATTTCAAGTACTCGTTCATTAAATAACTAAAAATGTTCTGAAAAAGTTGTAGTGTGAAAACAATAATTTACCCGCTCTTCTTTTGACTACTACATCTTCAGGATTGATAATATCCCGCTGAAGATCTGAGTCAGTTGATTTTCCAGGAATATTTCGATGAATATCTACTTTAATTCTGCGTAGCTCAGCTGTACTAATCTTTGTGTCTTCGGGTCCTTTAAATAATGGTACTGTTCCATCTGTTGATTCTAGTCTGAAATACAACCAATTTTTAATGACAACATGCTAATCTTCTATAGGAAAATAAAGCATTCTATAATTTACAGTATATCTCTTTTATATATCAATTTTAATAACTAAAATTTCCTAGACCATATTATGTAACCTTACATGCATAAAAGATATTCCAGGCTATTGTTTTATTGTGTTTTTATGAAGAGAAAATAAAATAGTTTTGCATTCTTTTAATTATAATAGATTTTCATTCAGTTTTATTTACCTTTCAGAAAGAATTAGAGTGTTTGTTGAGCTAGAAGTACAAGGTCTTCCAGGTCGACTTCGTGGAGATTTACTTCGACTCTTACTTCGATTTGTAGGTTTCGGAGGCAGGAAACCTTTCTCACGGGCGCGTTGCATTTCATATTCATAAATCTTCTTCTGTTTTAACCTTTCATGCTGCCGTTGTCGTTCTTGTTCTAGCTTCCATTCTCGCCTCCGTAGTATCTTGTCAGTAGCATCGTTTCGGGATGATGAATATGATTTCATTTCTGCAGCAGATAGTAAAAGAAGAATTATGAATATGAAAATTCCTTGTTAAAATATTGATTCTCAACCATTTCTTAAGGTTATGTACGCATAATGTTTACATATGTATTTAGGTGCAACATTTTTAAATGCAGAAAAAATTAACTGATTACGTCAAAATATGATGGTAAATGAGTACAAGAAAAATTTTAAAAATTTGCATGTAAAAGTGCAGATATTTACAGATGAAAATAATATACTCTCGCGATAAAACGAAACAAGCACGACACAAATCATAAAATATTTAGATGAATTTCTCAAATTGCAAGTTTCTCAATACTGCCTGATGCTACTTCTGGTTGTATTATTTTCTTTCACGTTTGAGTGAGAAAATAAACGACGAACGCAACAGTACGAAACCGCAGATAAATACCTCGCTGTGACGAAGCCTCACTCTGACGTACCGTCGCGTCGTCACCTTACCTTGCTTCTACTATGCACGCGCTACGCAAGCGTACCTCTACTCTATCCGTGTGAGCTACCTGCTCAACTGCTCGCCGCGTTCCTCCGAATTCACGTTACTAAAGTTTCGAGCACCTGAGCCGCAATCGATTAGCGATTTTTAAAAATCGGGTTTAATGGCGTATACTGAAACATGTTCTATATCTTTTAAATAATTTTTTTTGTTGATTTTTAAGATAAAGTCGAAGATGATCAAAAGTGTCTTCAAACCAAATGTTTTACCTTATATTATACACGACTGAGATTTTTCCAGAATTTTTGGTTGCAAAATCAATTATTAAACAAGTCCGAAATCCAAGTGCCAAACCATAATTGCCTAATGCTTCATCTATTGCACGAAGCATTTGCCGAATATTAAAACAGCTTCTCAACATTATAGACACCAAATTAACACTTCTAATAACGACAGAAACCACTCGAAAGTTAGATAGAGACTGAAGGACAACGCGTGTAAGGAAATTCGAGGTATAAATTATCTTTGAAGAAGCGGTAATCCGGGAAGATATAATAGAAGTGTTTATGTTTATTGAGAGAATAATAGAAACAGAAGGTGTTTCAGTAACGTTCCGACGGTCTGTTTACATTATCGCACCGACTTGTCTGATACACAGCATATGTATAAGTTTCAAACATGGAGCTGTTAGGTATAAATAAAATTCATCTCATAAGTGACAATTACTTAGTTAATTTCTGACGAAACTGTTGAGTTTTGACCCATAGTTCCTTTGACAACTTTGGTACATTTTAATATATGAGTGTCACTTTCAACAGTTTCGATTGGCGCAGGCTGTAACATCTCCGGCTGAGAATATTTTGGTTCCGGATCGAATCCCGCATTGAATGAAAGTCTAAACTTTTAGATTTTTCAATATACTTTCATAAAATTGTGACGAGCGCAGTGAGGGGCTTTCCCTGGTGAAAATGAGTTCAAACACGAGTGTAATCGAGCAATTTTATTGATACGGATTATTTACCAAAAAAGTAACATTAATAATGATATATTTAAATCCTAGCAAAAATACATAATAATGTTTTTAATATGAATTCCTCCGCATGTGTGTGAATTTGTGCTTCTTGATGGTCGCTATACATACATGTACATTATACAAGTATATGTATGTACGTATATGATTTACCTGAATATAAGCTTTCCCACGTAGAAAAGTCTCCTTCGATGCACTCGCGTAACAGGCGTAACGAAATTAAAAAGACACAATATTCATTCAAGTCGTTGTAGAATATTGGTTCCACAATATTAGTTCTGGCTGATACGGTAGGATGTGATATGGAATGGAAATATGTAACTGACATGTAAATCGTGTGTATAAAATCTCTAATTAATATAAATTAAGTATAATATTAATTGTAATGATACATATTTTATTTTTTCCAATTTTGTAGTTGCAAACTGTAGTTGTAAAAAATGATAAACCCGGAAAAATTCGGACAAAAATACATTTCATATCGACGTTTAAAAGCAACCATCCTGAATATTAATTTAATAATAAGCTATTGTCATCAGCACTATCTTAAATTTTTTCATATATTTAGCTACTGTTATTATTAATTAAAAAAATTTTTTTTTATGAATAAATATTTTTTCCATCTCGACACCAGGATTTTTGCTAGATGATTTTAAAAACATATTAGAACTATTTTTAAATAATTTTAGTGGAAAACATTCTAGTTTACTCTTTCACCGTTCTACTAATTTTTTATGGGCTGCATTGCAGCTCTGTTTAACTCTCTTTTACAACTCAATACCATAGTACCATCCATATTTGATTTTTATTAAACAATTTTTAACTATGTTGTGGATAAGAAATACAGCTCGAAAATGACTAAAGGCCGAAAGTACTCCAAAAATATTTTTCCCAAAAATGATTAAAAAATAGTTTGGAACTTGATCCAAAAAGTCTTGAGCGGTTCCGCAGTCGGAGATAATTATAACTTAGTTTTTCACGGAAATATGTAACGTCGAAAAAAGTGGTTTTTATTTTTGCGCACCAAAAGCAGGAATTTGAAAAAAATTGAGTGTAATACTTAGGACAAAATATTTCATTGCTAAATTAATTCTGTTCTAGTGTCTCTCACGGAGAATGAGACGGGAGGCCGGCGGTCAAAAGGAGGCGCGATAGTCTTCGAGAAAGCCTCAATCCGGCCAGTTTCGATAAATATTTTGACTTAGATTTAAGAATGCTTACACAGATGCATTGCATATGATGATTTACCGTACAACACCAGTTTTCTATTGATTGATAATGGTCAATGAATTTTGGTGCGACGGCGGGGGGGGGGGGAAATTCATCTCATACAATGGGACATCAGAAGTTATTGGGAGGACGGTATATATAGGAATTGGTGACAGATCAGGTAGTAGCGGGAAAGATATTTTGCTATTTGTCCCTCTGCTGGCGAGCGTAGGAGGTAACCGCCACAGAATAAACGTATAATATCCTCTCTGTAACAGTAGACACTTATAAATCGTAGTTCTTTTTAGACCTTTGAAATTTTGAATCATTTCATTTTCGGTTTAATTTAGCTTAGCACATGAATTTATTTACTCTGCCGTAAAAGTTTATTTCATAATAGTTACTTTTTTCAATTAAACAAAGTTCTAGTGATATGTTGCTATTGTACAAATAGGATCGATGTCCTTTTTCAATTTCTATAAAAAAACCTGCACTTGTGGAATTTTTACGTGTTTTTCATTTTTTGTAAATATGATTTTCAATAAAAAAATCGAGAGAAATTCTCAAATATGAATATCAATAACCGCAATTTGTCTGTTTTTATCAATATTTTTACAATATTTACAATATTTATAATATTTGCAATTAAATGGGAAAATTGAATTGCACATATGTTGACTACCTTGCCCAGCTAGACCCTTTAAAGACGAAATATTCCAAATTGTAATATTCCATTATTCTAATACCATTTTAAATATTTCCAGTACTATTTAAAATTGTTAATGCGTTTCAATAACAAAATATTTGAAATAGAAAGCTTTTTGCAACCTCACAACCTACATATAATCGCAGATTTGAGCCAATTTATCACATTGTTCTAATTTCTTTTCCAATAACGATGGTTGATATCACCTAAATAACCATCCTTTCCTTTTTTAAACAATTGTGAAACTGTAGTTTTAGTTAAAATTTCCTTTGCCTTTTTGAGCTCCGATATTTCTGAATCACCAGCTCTCCTGTATTAATTCGCTTGTCTAGAGAGGCTATATAATCCTCCTTTATGCTACTTATTTTGCTTTCATCTCCTTTGGTGAGGTCGCCTTTAAAATTTATAGTAACTATTTCTTTTAGATTCTGAGATTGAAAGTTATCTATTTCTCCACCTAGATTATGCCACTCGTTCGCATATTTTGGAACATTTTAGGTATGACCTACAAAGTTTATGAATTCTTTATAAATCGGACTAACTTGTGTCCCATTTTTTTTCTTGAGGTTAATCGCACCCACTCTAACCATATGAGCAGCATGGGTACCTCTTCCTCGATTACTATTGCGATCTTGGAATCGACTCGCCCCACTTTCAACTACTTCATCTCTATCTATATCCTCTTGTTCAGAAGCTCTTTGTGTCATTCCAGCCAAACGCAAAAAACGCGTCAAACGGCCTACTATGTGTTTTGACACTTTACGGTCTCTATTTTGATAATCTTTCTGGTTAGAGTACGTTTCATGCTCACAGGATGATGACTCATCAGGCACTATGTCTGTCCGCATTCTATTGTTGGTTCCACCACCAAATGCATTAAGAGACAGAGGGAGTGTATGCCAGCTTTGCTCAATGTGATGTCGTATTCTTTGATCACGTTGAATAGAATTAGCTGCCTCAGCTCTGAGTTCTTCTGGTGAGACGATATCTCTTAATCCAGGTATAGCTCCTGATAAAGCCTCGTAAAGGCAATTATTTTTTGATTCGCCGTCTCTACTATTTTCTGCTGGATCGCTTCCACAGAATTGAAAATGATTATCTTTGAGCTCAAGTGAAAGCACTATCTTTTCTTCACTTTCTGACATAGAGGAAAATTCTTGTCTTATACCACCTTCCCCTTTAACAATAACGGTAAGCCCTTTTTTAATCACTTTTTCGCGTAATACTCTATGTATAACTTGAGTACATGCATCAACACATACCATATCCATTTTAACATTTTCTTTTATTATATCTGCGAATAAATCAGGACTTCTACTTTTTTTCATCAGTTTTAACAGATCTTCATGATATTTTTCTGTAATATGCTTTTCTGTTTCAGATGTGTTATCGTGCTGTTGTTCTCTAGCATTCTGGAGCTCTTCATGATACTCCTCCCTCCTCCTCTCAAATTCCTCACGATTTCTATTTTCTTTGTGGGTTTGGTATGCTTCTCCTACCTTTCGTCCAACATACTTAACCAGCCGATCAGTATTTTCTGTAAGGATAGGAGTTACAATATGTTGTGCTATTACTTGCTCAGCCTTTTCGCGAAGCAGTAATTTCCACTGGTCAATTATTTCTTTTTTTAAGCTCTTGTAGTCTTTCTCTGCATTTTGTTTTTTATTTTGTCCGGCATTTTTTTCAGTTCACTACTATTACATTGTTTTTCTATTTTCTGGTCTAAATCATGTAAAAGTTCACCTGTAATTGTTACTATTTTAGCAATTTGAACAACCCGTTTTGACCAAACTATCACATTGCTGATAGCATGAATAGGTAACACCAACTCATTACTTGTTGTACTTCTTTTTTTAACGGCTTCTGCAATTCCCTGAGTTACGTTACTTAATATCGCGCTAGCTACAGGCAACAACTTCGTCGCGTAATTCTGTTCCGTGAAAACACTCTGGGTTATATCATTCACCATTTCTCTTGTTTTTTCTTCCCCTAATGTCTCGTAGGATTCCTCTAGTCCTTTAGAGAGATCATTATATTTTTCTACCTCTTGTTCAATATCTAATAAAATGTTAGAGGCTATACCCTCACATAATTCTCGAAGGCAGTTTTGAACAAATGTATCAACACCTGCGTTAGCTGAGCTAAATACTACGCCTTCTACAGCTTTTAGTACGATGTCCTTTACAACTTCTTTGCCTACCACCTTCCAACCTGCAATTGCAATCAGTTGATTGCCAGAAATTTCTGCTACTCGTTCACTAACTTTAAAGTTAGGTCCAGCTAGTTTGTGGCCGAAACGTGATACCTTAGCACCACTTGAAAGGTAGGCTCCTATAGCAAAAGTAGTAGCTGTAGACATTAAACTCTGAAGCTTGTGTTGCCCATAATCGTTCCAACTAAAATAACCTGATGTTAAAGCATTAGCAGCAAAAAAGATATCATTTAAACCTTCATTAACAAATGCAGCACCAACATGAGTCATAACACCTACCGAATATAACTCTATTACAGTACCTATCACTATTTGGCATGCCCCTATAACAACTACTGCTGCAGTGTTAAGGTCGGTTTTAGGGTCGGATTTTACTAGACCGGTTTCCCGGTCGTCTAGTAAGGTCGCAAGATTCGAGAACAGTGTCTAAGGTTAAAAACCGATGGGGCATCAGGGTTCTCGACTATATTTTTGCTCGCCCCGGTTGGGTCATTACCTCGAGCGTCTGACCATTTCCAGATGGCCTTTCGGGAGCTCGTTGACAGTTCCCTGCTGTGAGTGGCACAAAAAAAAATGTTTTAGGGCCTTCACGGTTCGTTAGGTAAACTGTCGGTACCTCTCCTCTACAACATGAAAATAGGAAACGTTCCTGCCTCTTGGCGAAACAGCATCATGCATCCTTATATGTAAATTATACATACATATATTGCAAAAACGGGAATAGGTGTTATTTTTCTTTTTTTTTTTTTTAAGGAAATATCCACATTAGGAAGAGGGTCATTCCATGTGAATTCGACCATTTTTTGGGGACTATGTTGTAGTATAAGGGAAAGTGGGAGGCCGGGGGTTGAGCCGAGTCGATACAGATCCTCAAAGTTTGCCGTTTCGGACGAGTTTTATGAAAACTGCCTTCACAACACCATTTATAACACAGTTGTTATTAAAGTTGGAAACATTTTCTTATTTTTATCATTATCACAAAAAGACTGCTGTTCTCAAATGATTCATTTGTCTTTACCGATGATGATGACCTATCAATCGAATCTCAATGGATTTTTCGATGTTTTAAAAATTGTTGATTTTACAGACGCGTAACAATACGTGTCACCCTTTTTTCATTAAATTCTATTGAAACTTCCATTTCCAAAACCACAAAGTACATTTCTTCAAAAGAAACCAACAATTTTAATGAAATACAGCAATTTGAAGTACTGCACATTTTGACAGACAGGTCACCAGAGACCACAACATAATAATAGTATTAAATCATGTGGGAGTCACCACATCTCGATATTCCTCGTGTTTACGTTGGACGGTGGACATAAAGTAATTTACACGTCGCAGAAACTAATGTTCACCAGCATCTGACCTTGTCTGTCATAAAATTTATGGGCTTAAGCTAAGGGACGAACGGTATAACAGGTAGTACCCTCGTTAACACCACCTGTAAATACACCTTGCCGAATGGTAGTTTTGGAAATGGAAGTTTCAATAGAATTTAATGAAAAAAGGGTGACACGTATTGTTACGCGTCTGTAAAATCAACAATTTTTAAAACATCGAAAAATCCATTGAGATTCGATTGATAGGTCATCATCATCGGTAAAGACAAATTAATCATTTCCCAGATAGCACTCGACGTCAGACGTCTGTTTTACGTCCATTTTTGGTCTGAACGTCTTACGTCCTGAAAAGACGTCTTTAAGACGTTTCATTTCTTGACGTTTCAGTCATTCTAAACTGCTAGAGAAAAGCTTTACAAACTGTACACACGCAACACAATATAACGCAGTTTTCCATCCTTCGAATAGACGTTTATTTATTTAGGAAAGTTAAATAACTAAATTGTTAATTTAGTACTATTAGAATATATTACATATATATTCGCAATAGAACTTAGCAATAAATATTGTTTAATAATAAAAATATACATTATATATCACAAATCTGCTCTTTTTTCCGCCTTTCCTCCTCATGCCGCCGAATTGATCGGTACCTCATGAAATATGCATGTCTCGTTTTGTTTGACATCGACAGTCCTGTCGCTGCATGTACCTGAAAACAATAATCATAGTTGATTATTGATAGATAATAATTAAACAATCAGCATAATAAGTAACATACAATCATTTATTTGCATACCTAACTCGTTTAGTAATTTTAACGCCGGTGGCGAAAGTAGCACCGAATCCAAACATGACGTGAATCCGAATCCGACATGATTCTACAAATTACATTTTTTAAATTTGCGTTACAAGCTCAAACCAAAAGTGTTGTGAAACGGAACTTAACGTATTATTTCGGTTCTTCATAACTGTTTTAAACAGAATCGATAAATAACAGTTTCAAACAGTTATTTATAATAATTTATAATAAAATGGGTAAACTTCCATACCACCAAAATGAGGTGTTACCCGCTGGCACGTTACTGTTTTTTTTTAACGTGGATAGTTCGCCAGTAGCCCTATCGTCCCACAATTTGACTGGCTTTATACATATATAACACAACTGCTATAATGTTCCAGTTGGCTAGGACAGATGTAATTATAGTAAGTGTATGTGCAGAAAGTTACACTTCACCGATTTCAATGATTTTTAAATGTGATATAATCAGTTCTAGAGATATTTGCGAAAAGTTTTATTACTATTATAGTAGCAGTATACTGCAAGAAACCCTAGGCAGCGACGACATTATCACGTAAATTTTAAAGGAATGATATAAAAAAATGCGAGTTCTTCTGGCGTACCAGAAGATACCTTTATTACACAGTTTTTTTTTACAATAGTAACACGATTTGTCAAAAGTCGGAGACGAGACTAAATACTGACTGTCGCCGGGTCGAATGGTCTTATTTATACAAGTGGTTATCGATCGAAATTTGATACCTGACGGTCGGTATTTCTTGGGAACAATAAGCCGGACGGTGTCCGTCTGGAATCGATATCGCCTGATATCGGGTGAGCCGGTTGTGTGGAATTTGGGGTCACAACATCGCTGGAAAAACCCAGAAAGTCGTAAAACGATTACCGGTTGTCCCTTGCTCCGTGCGGCGGTCAGCAGGCAATTCATGAAACGGTTTCATTAATGAATTGTAGTAGCAGCAAAAGTTTTTCGCAAATACCTTGAAAAATAATGCCGAGCAGCGGTAACATGTGTGTACATATAGAACACAAAAATTGTTCAAAATATTTAGTTTTACAACATACTTATATAAATTTTATCAAAATCGGTAGGGTGCATCCTTTCGTGCAATACTTGCCATAATTATTACATATATGCATACGTACTAAAAGTGCTGAATTACGAAACTAGATACTACAATATAAAAGAAAAATATCCGAACATATGTACTTATTTATGAGGAACAATGTAGCAATGGGAAAAGGATAATCTTGGTTTCAAATTCTAATTTCACATATTCTTGGAAAACATCCGTAATATTGAAAATTTCCAAAGGTCCAAAATAAGGAGATTCTACTAAGAAAATTCCAAAAGTAGATGATTTGCAGGGACTCTCATAAAAATCTTTTAAATTTGAAAATTGTCTACCAACTATTTTGCAGAGGTCTCCCGAAAATATTATATTGGGATATGGGATTTATTTCAATGAACACACAGTTGATTTTAAAAGAAAACTGTTTTATTCAAAGATACGGAAGGATTCTGTTAGCTCTTGATACCTCGACTCTCTGGACGAGACTAAAGAAAATGTGCAACGGAAAAACCGTTGCTTAGGTTTGAAACCCGAAACGCGAAATAGCCTGGGCCTGCAAAGACAATTTATGACCCCCCCGACCCTTAAGAGTCAGGGTACTGCCAGAGACCCATTGACAATGAAAATAACCAGGCCCCGCGTTCCTGGTCCTCTAAAGTGTTTCTCAACACAAAGATTATTTTTGCTTATATTAGATATGAAAAATCCAACATATTACATTTTCTACAATAATGATATGACCATTGTTGTATTCCGGGTGAAGGGAACTGAGACCAACACTTTTATTTCGGATCTTGGAGTTTATTGCAAGTCTGACTCGACAGTAAGTACTTAGAGAAATCTGGACAGTACCGGACTTGAAGATGATCTGAGCTGCTTCGCATGGAGGTAGGGGGTTTTTATATGTGTAAAGGAACTTGGGGGCGAGGTGACTAAGGGTGATTCATGGAGCAAAGGACAAGATGCATCAGTACCTATGACTATGAGATGATTCAGTTGTTTTGGTTTCTTATGTGAGTCAGTTGGGCATACAACACCTCCCTCCTCTTAATCCAAAATTATAATTTTGGAGGGAAGTTTCGGCGGTTAATTTTCGTGTCTTATACTAATTTTACAAAATATATATATAGTTATATGTTGAATGTTAACATTATTTGATGATGAAAATTATGGTATGGACTCTTATTATGAGTTATAAAAATAAGGAAATAAGAATTTTGAATTATAAAGGGGTTGAGCTTTTTCGGCTGCGCGATCCAGTTTTTGGTCGGAGGTTGTATCTTCTGGTTTCGGGTTCATGCTGGACCACATCTTCTTCGTGGACTTTGGGAAGTGTTGCAGGTTCCGGGGAACTTTGTACCCTTCCGCGCCTTTCAAACAGGACCACGTCGTTGGACTGGTCTCTGTGTTCGCTGTGATTATTTGAATCAAAATTGCAATGAACAATGTTTTTTATAATTGGCGGGACGGTTTCTCCTGTTCTGGGGTTCGTGGTGAAGCAGCAGAGTCGCTTGAGCAGGTTCCAACATCCAAACCAACGGCAGCAGTTTCCAACGAATACCAGTATGATGATGGCAGCAATTATTCCTAAAGTTATCGTGTACCAGCTTGTATGGGTAACGATAAACGGCTCTTTCAGACGATGAGTTAGTAGTTCATCGAATTCGTTGAGTTTTTTGCTGTTGAACTTTAAGTCGATGTTGGTAAGTTTTATGGGCTTCAGAGAGGATGCAGCTTTGTGAAGTAACGAATTTGTGTTTATAACACAACAGTCGTCCTCGGTTAGGTTGATTCGAGGGACGTAGTGGGTGATATTCTTTTTGACTATATTCGTGGTTTCTAATGAATATAGCATTGTATACCCCGCGCAGCCTCTGCGCAGCTGTATCAGGCCGATCTTTTGCAGAATGATGTCTTCCATGTGGTGGTTGTCATCACAAATGATTGTCAGCGTGGTTGGTTTCTGTAGTACATACAACCATTGGTTGTTTCTTATGTAGTTCCATATTTCCATTTCAGCGCTGATTGTTTTTGTAGAGCAGTCCCGTGGTAGTTGTGTTACGTGTGGTGATAACAATTGTACTTCGCAAGTGGACTCTTCGGTGATTCTGGCTGTGTTCATGTTGGTGCACACGTACTCTCCTTCAAAATATTCTGCACAGTTTTTCAAATCCGACAGGACGGAGAAATAGGATTTTTGCTGGGATAGAAGTAGGTACGGGTTTTGAGGTGTGATAAAAGTGAAGATAGAGGAATTTTGATGCTGAATAGGTAGTGGGATCAGGTTATATAAGACGTAATTGGTTCTTTTCACGAGAGGTAACTTTATAACAAATACTACTAGCTCATTTGTTACAACGCTTTGAAGTTTCATTAGCTTGTATAATTTGGGTATATTTTTGTGGGTTGGATTGATTATTAACTCTAATTCACCTTTATAATTATTTAGCTCATCGCTAAGTTCTCTTGGGTTTATTAAAAATGGAGAGATTATATTATGATTTCCTAAGTTAATGGCTTCTATATTTTTATCGAGTTGGTCGGAGATTTCCATGCATAGAGAAAATAAGGTGGCAACTTGTTCCATGATAGTTGTCTCTAACAAGAGGTGTGCAATGTCGTTACTTGTTTCTAAAATAAAGTTGTTAATTGTTTGCATATTGTCGTTCAGAGTATCTTCCGTATGTTTTAAGGACTGGATTGAGTGGTTAAAACTTTTTATAGTGCTCGAAACTATCTGTATCTGTGATTTTAATAGGGTTTGAGTTTGCGTATTATCTTTTAATAAGGCGTTAATACTATCGGAATAGTATTTGGCATCATCTGCGTCTGGGGTGCCAATTAACCAATTTAAAATATAAGAAACTCCATTGAGTAATCCTCGTCGGTTACGCTGTTTCGGGTTGAGCCCTATTAATCCGTTAAATATATCTACTTTGTTTTTTATATTGCGAAGCTCATTTCCAACGGACTGCATGGTCTTTTCGCAGTGTGATTTTTGGTGCTTCGATGCGGCGACTTCTTTTGATAATATTTCACAAATTTTTTGTGACGTAATAAAGTGTAAATTTAAGAGGGCTGTTGTTTGAGACAGATATGTAAAATTGAGATATGTTATCAGGTGTAATTCGGTGTTTGAGATTTTTGCATCTCCTAGTTTTCTATAAAAAATTCCACTCTTGTCGGTGAGGGGTGTATTGGAATAAGGAGTCTCGGTTATCGCATTAGGAATTAGAAGGAGTAGCAGCAGCATTGCTGGATTCATCTGAAATATAGTGTTTAAGGAGATTAGTGTGATAGGTAGACCTTCTTTTTCCGATTTGAAGTTCTACTGTATTGTTAGGGTATGTTCGTGTGACTTTAAATGGACCTTTGAAATTGGGTGACAATTTTTTATTGAAGCCTACTTTGGTTCGTTTTTCGTAGATACATACGAGATCGTTGACTTTGAATGTTTTTGGATTAATTTTCTTATCGTAATGGTCCTTACTTTTATTTTTTGAATTAATTACATTTTCTCTTGCAATTTTGAAAGAAACATTTAATCTATGTTGTAATGAACGAACGTAGTCATCATACGTGTAATGAAATTCTGGTTCTTTCAATATAGAAGAGGGTAGGTATGCTTTTCGTCCGAAGAGAAGTTCATAAGGTGTTAGATTAGTGGATCTGTGAGTCGAGGTATTATAACTAAAGGTTGCAAATTGGATGTATTCGTCCCAGTCTGTTTGGCTAGCTTTTATGTAATGCTTTAAATAATCCTTTAGCGTTAAATGATACCTTTCTAAACTTCCATTGGTCTGGGGATGATATGGGCTAGTACAGATGTGTTTAGTTTTTAGTAGATTTCCTAGGTCTTTTATTAATTCAGACATAAAATCTGGACCTTGATCTGTTAAGAAACTATTAGGTATTCCAAATTGAGTAAATATATCGATTAATGATTTTGCAATAGTTGAGGATTCGTGATTAGGGATGGCTCTAGCAAAGCAATATTTTGTTAAATCATCTTGTGCAGTGAGAATGAATCTGTTCCCGTTCTCGGTAAGAGGCAGTGGTCCAACAATATCTAGGGCTAATTTCTCAAAGGGTTTTTCAGCTGTCGTAGTTATTTCCATAGGTTGTTTTACAGGCTTGAAATTTGTCTTGTTCATTTGACATGAGTGACACGATTGAATATATTTTCTTATATCTGATTTTATAGATGACCAATAGTATTGCTCCTTAATTTTTGCGTATGTTCTATTGAAACCATAGTGACCGGATAACTTACTACCATGATTTTCTTTTAGAATTTGTTGTATTTCTTCTGAAGTGTGTGGCTTAATTCTTTCAGAATGAAATAGTTTGATTTCGTTATTAGGAAATAGAAAGTTTAGCATTTCATTTAGCTGTTCTGACTTAATATTGCTATATCTTTTAAGATCAGGGGTAATAATGATAAATTTTTGTGTTTTTATTAATGATTTTAGTTGCAAAAGGCAGTCAAATATATTTTTGTATTCTAATCTATCAAAACGTGAAGTTAGAGGATATAAAATATAGAAAGTTTGTTTGTTATTTTGGACTTTAGACAACCCATTTAGTTCTGGTTTGAGGTTTTCGATACTAAATTTTGATTGTATATAGTTTAAATATTGGTTACCTTCGTCGAGATCTTGAGACCAAAATGTTACTATAGGATCAGTGAGTGATTCTAAGGTTCCTTTCTGTGTTTCATAAGATACGGGATTTTGATTTGTATAGTGGTATTTGATAAACTCATTGTAGGATGGGACTTGAGTCGTGTTCATATTTATTAATTTTTGTGTAACGAGACGAGAGAGACCGTCTGCATTTGCGTTGGCAATTCCTGGCTTATGTTTTATCGTATACTGATATTCCTCTAATCTAAGTCGCCATCTAACTAATTTTGACGATGGGTTTTTGCAATTGAAAAGCCACTGTAGTGGTCGATGATCCGTATAAATAACAAATTCCTTGCCGAATAAATAAGGTCGAAAGTGTTCTGCTGAGTTGACTATTGCTAAGAGCTCCTTTTCCGTTGTCGAATAATTGCGTTCTGAATCGTTTAAAGTTCGTGAATAATAGGCGATTGGAAGATCCTGACCATTGATAAATTGAGATAATACTCCGCCTATGCCGACATTTGATGCATCGGTTGTAAGAATGAATTGCTTCGAAAAATCAGGATATTGCAGAACAGGTTTACAGGTTAACTTTTCTATTAATGTTTCGAATGATTTTTCCTGTTCTCCCGTCCAGACGAATGGCACGTTCTTTTTTAGTAACTGAGATAGAGGTTTAGCTAATGTAGCGAAGTTTGAAATAAATTTTCTATAGTATCCAACCATGCCTAGGAACATTTTGATTTCTTTTTGATTACGCGGTTTTGACATTTTTTTGAGACATTCTACTTTTTTAGGATTGGGTTGCACGCCTTTGTCAGAAATTAAGTGACCTAAATATTCGCATGACTTTTTCAAAAATTCGCATTTGCTTGGTTGCAGTTTCAGGTTATTTTCTCGAAGTCTCAGGAAAACATTCATCAGTTTGCGATTATGGTCTTCTAAATTGGATCCATAAATAACGAAATCATCGATATATACAAAACATTGTTTACTGGTTAATCCGGTTAAAACGTTGTTCATGACCCTCTGAAAATGGGCCGGAGCATTCTTGAGACCGAAAGGCATTCTAGTGAACTCGTAATGCCCATTGGGTGTAGAAAATGCTGTTTTTTGACTATCGTTGGGATGTAACGGGATCTGATGAAATCCATTAGATAGATCTAAAATACTAAAATATTGTGCATGTCCTAATTGATCAAGAATATCCTCGATGTTTGGCAAAGGGTAAGCGTCACCTACTGTTTTTTCATTTAATTTTCTATAATCTATTACGATGCGCCATTTCTTTTCTCCAGATGAATCTGATTTTTTGGGGACAACCCAGAGAGGGCTGGACCATGGACTAGTAGAAGGTTTGATGATACCATGATCTAACATTTTTTCAATCTGTTTGTCTACCTCGGTTTTATGAATTTGAGGGTAACGGTACATTTTAGTATGTATGGGTATGTCATCGGTTGTAGGAATGGAGCAAGAGTCTACTGTTGCCCGACCTAGTATATCTGTCGTTAAATGAAATACGTCACTGAATTCAGTGCAAATTTTCCTTATGGACTGTGCTTCCTCTGAATTTAAATGGTCCAATCGTAGGTGTTCGTTTAGTACTCGTAATCTGTGTTCTGTGGAATTAGGTTCTTGATTTGAAGCGAGATTATAAATAAATGAATGATTGGGAATTGGTTCGATTAAAAACTCCGGCATATCGATTTGTTGTGATTTAGCGGAAGTATTAATTATTGTTGTCAAGGCTGTGTTGTCTTCGCGTACTCGGACAATTGAATGAGGTATTAAAAGAGAGCTATCGTTTGTTAGTTTCCGCGCAGTTATCGTCCCTATTTTTACTTTCTGAGGGTTTAATATCTTTATGGGGATTACGGTTTCGGTTCGACCATTAAGTTTTATTATGTCAGTGGATTTCTGAAGAGTATTTTGGCATAATGGTATTGGGAATGGTATATTGTCTATTGACATAGTCGTTGTCAGATAATTAATCGTAGCTTTGTGTGTTTTTAAAAAGTCATGTCCTATTAAGCCATCGAAAGGGATGTTACTCTGGGAATCGATTACTTGGAATTTTCCACAAATTTTCCTACCTTTGAAATTTAAAGGGAGTTCGATTTCTCCAAGGGTTTGAATGGAAACATTGGGTACTATCCCGTTTAATATTATAGGGTTACAGTTATTAATATCGTCTTGATTTATACTCTCTGTTTTAACTAGGGAAATAGCAGCTCCTGTATCGACTAGAAATTTTAAAATTTTATCAGAGTTATTGGAATTTTCTGACTCGAAGAGAATCGCTAATTGATCGTTATTAGATATACATGAACTCGAAGAATTTATCGTGTACTCATAAGGTTGAATTCTGTCGTTACTTCTTCTAGAGGGTTCGGAGGTTCCGGTGGGTTTGAGACCTTCTGAAAATTTCCAGGGTTGGATTTTCTCGAAATAGCACTGTACGATTCCGGAATATTTGTTGCACCAAGAGAGAATTGACTTTGTTCATGATATCTTACATCTCGAGAGTTTTGAGGATGATTACTATAGGAATTTGGATTCCGTTGATATTCACGATTGTTGCTAGGATTTGGTTGGTTCCGATAATTGTAGGAGTTATTAGAATTTGTTCGATGTTGATATGAATGTTGAGAATTGGATTGTTGTCGATTTACTTCAAAGTTGTTGGGATTGGATTGACGATAAGACCCGTTATTTTGCCTTGAGTTATTATATTCCCTTTTTCTACATTCTTCTATATTATGTCCGATATTTTTGCAATATCTACACTGTTTTATGTTGTTCACAACATTATTTTGTTTGACTCGATTTGAATTTATTGGCTTGCTAGTAGGTTGATTCTGTTTCCCGAAATAGCATTCATGAGTAGTATGATTTGACCTATTACAAATTTCACAACGTTGAAAATTATCGTATCTCAAACGTAAAGCCTTCTCTTCTGCCAAGGCCGCCGTAAAAGCGCTATTAATATTGGCAAAGTCGCGGTATCTCAACATTTGCGATATTTGAGGGTGGGAATGGTACACGAAACGATTGAGGGTCATTTCGGTTATCATTGCCAATCGCCCTGCTAATGTATCAGGACTACAGTCTGTTGAGTGAATAGTTCCTAAAATTTTTGATTGGAGATCCTCTAACTTTTGGTAAAACTGGGAAACGTTTTCATTACGATTTTGTTTAATTGAATTTAAATCCTCCATGAGCTGATCTAAAGATTTTTTATCTTGGAACAAGTTTAAAAGTAATTCTGAAATTTCCTCCCATGTAGTAAGGTTACAATGAATGTCAATCTGATCACGGGCTCTACCCTCTATTTTATTTTTCACGAATAACAAGAGAACTTGTTTTTGCGATGGTCTAGCTAATTCAAATACAGCATCTACTTGTTTAACAAATGAGCGTAATTTTGTTCGGTCACCATCGAATTCTCTTGGCAATAGCCTTATTAAATGATCTAAGGATATCTCTGTAGCGGAATCGGGAGTTAAATTGGAGCTGTTGCGTCGGGACATTTTTTTTTTTTTGTTTAAAGTGTACGTCGGAAATTGAAAAACAATACGAGAATATTTGAAGTTCAGTACTTACAGTGTGACTGTGCGAATAATTTCCTCCTTCCGAAGAAAGACTGCAACTCACAGGGTGCTGGTTCGGTGAAGAATCCAGAAAATACGACCAACTGTAGGTTGAGCTTCGGGATGAGATCCTTGATTATTTCTTACTCCGATGTTACCGATGGAAATCGGCGCCCTTTTCTTATTGTCAGCGAGATAGAAACTATCCAAGTACAGCTGAATGAAAAGGCCGTCAGAGTATCCCACTTCTGACACCAATTTTGTGTTGTATTCCGGGTGAAGGGAACTGAGACCAACACTTTTATTTCGGATCTTGGAGTTTATTGCAAGTCTGACTCGACAGTAAGTACTTAGAGAAATCTGGACAGTACCGGACTTGAAGATGATCTGAGCTGCTTCGCATGGAGGTAGGGGGTTTTTATATGTGTAAAGGAACTTGGGGGCGAGGTGACTAAGGGTGATTCATGGAGCAAAGGACAAGATGCATCAGTACCTATGACTATGAGATGATTCAGTTGTTTTGGTTTCTTATGTGAGTCAGTTGGGCATACAACACCATTCCTAAGAGAAAAACAATTATCTGGACTACTAGTTTTTAAACTGAAATGCTGGAAATCAACGCGCTTGAATTGTTTTGTAGTAATTATATTCGATATTAATGGCCCTGTGAAATGTTCATTTTTAAAAATTGGAAATTTTGTACAATGAACTTTTTCTTCATTAAAAACATTGTATTTCTCTTTTTGCCTCTTGACTATTTGCTCCAATATTTTGTCGTTTTTACGGATGGATTTTAAAATTGATTGTAAAAAATTTTCAAAATGAAATGCACTAAAATTTTCAAGGGGCCCATGATTTTTTACATCCTCCGTAATGTGCAGGAGATTGTGCACATTATGAGACATATTCTGGGCCCCGTACAACATTTTAAATGTTTTTACGAAATAATCTAATAATTTCGAAGCATACTCAATAATAATTAGATAAAATTATCACTGCTACATGCAATGAAAGAAAATTTAAATATTTGTCTTTTCTTAAATTGTTTAACAAAACTACTGGTCCGGTATAAAGGAGGACTTGTCTAAATTCAGTTGCTTTCCATCGTTTCAGGTCATTTAAACTTCGTGGTTTTCTATTGAATTCCAACGGAATACATTTTGTTAAAGAAACTAATGAATTTGAAATACTAGAAATTTGTGTATTTGAAATTTTCGTGGATGGTTTGCCACAGCGCCATTTTAAAAGTAATTTTTTCATTACACCTAAACAAATTAGGTGCATATAATCTAACGGAAAAGAATCGATCATATCAATACTTGGAATTCTTTGCAAAATACTTGTTCCGGTGTGATGGTCATCATCAACTTTTGATCTAAATTCAAGATCAGTTCTATATCTAATACTATTCAAATCTGTAAAACATACCCTGTTATCGATAAAATCTCCTTCTATGTGACATTTGCTACAAGAATGATATCCCCCGCATGACCTTTTATACATTTAATAAAAGATTTTGTAGGAGCATCACAAATAAAAGATTTTACGTGCAAATGAAACAAATGTTCATTAATTTTAAATCCACTATTCACAAGTGTTACGTCCTGAGTGGACTGAATTATAGTTTTGAAGGAATAGTACGCAGTTTCAAACCTACCTGCATTCACCGGCTACGGTTCGGGAAATTGAGGATCGTTTAAATAAAGGTTGTACCCTTTTATTGATAAAAATTGATTTATTTATTCAAAAATACAGATACTATTTATAAAGCAGATATACGTGAGTGCATTTAGCGCGATAAAAATATAGAAAATATAATATAATATAATATTACCGAAATACAATCTTCTTGATTTGGTATAATGTGGTATGTAGTGACGCTCGAGGTACCTCAGGGATCCTTTGAATAACCTTGGTCTTCTGGTGATGTATGCTGGTTAATCCAATGGTTCACTTGCAGTTTCAATTATTTTCCAACACAATGGCTCAAATAAACTTGATTCTAAATCGTTTGACACTTCAATTGCAACTGCCTCTTAAGGAGCTGAATCCTTTATTTATAGGGTAGTCAATTCTTTGTCTTTGAAGATGCTGGCTCAGGAGTAGGGGTCCTCATCATCCGATGTCATTCTTATTGATTCTCAGAATGTAAACCGAACTTTCATTGTGCAGTTTGAATTATCATAGCTTTTTCTCGTGGCAATATCTGATATCTCTTCTATTGAGTCTAAGGATGCAAACCGATCTTATTTGTGCATTTCGCAGAAGGCTGAGTTGTTGATTTGGCATCCTGTTGATGCGTCACTATATTGCGCAGTTCGAATAATTTATATTATATGTGTGTATAATTATATATGTACCTATTTGATTGTTAACATGAATTTATTTAACGCTGATTATTTTATTGTTCTATTTCTAAGCTTACCTTTCTCGTGACATTATCGGACTTTGCAATAATTCTTTATTAGATTGATTAATCATTGGCGGTCGAACCACCAGACGTGACACAAGTATTATTGCCTCCTCAACGAAATCGAATAAAAAACTGTTGACGTCTGCTGGCTTTTGATAGCCATGATAAATTCCAATCATTTCTACATTTTTATACTCTGCGAGGCAACAGAGAATGGGATAAACTTGACTACTAGAACTTTTTGATAAAGGAAGACCGTCAACACAGATGTTAATAGGAATTTTATTATTTTTAAAACAAGAAATGTCTATATGTTTACACAGATTTAAAATGGCATTCTTTATAACAAAAAATGGTAATAATGCCCTGGCTTAATTGGTTTAGTAATAATATTTTTCTTACATGTTTTTAAAAGAGTTCTGCCATCTGTTGGCAAGTTATTTGGAATGGGCTTCTTTAGTATTGCCAGTAAATCGTTAATCGCGACGTGTGGAATGTTATGTTTTATAGCCCATTCTGCTAAAAGAACATGAACATTTGTATCACTACTGTCTGCTGTTAAACCGCGCATTGAATCGGCGAAATTGGGAGTTTCGTCCTTTGACGACGAATCCGAATAAGTAAGTACATTGTTATCATTTATATTTAGGGATGTTGAGTATAATGTATCATCGGGCATAATTATGCCCGATGGAGCAGAAGGTTCTTGATGAAAAGCATCGTTCGACAGACGCGAAGATCTTTTAGCACGCATATAATATTTTGCCATTTTCCTTTTGCCAGTCATGTTTAAATGAGTAATAATAAATATAAAATAAAAACTTACCTGAAATGGAAATAACAAATTCCATCAACACTGTTGTTGAAAATGTAACACTTTATTGCAAAAGCTTGTAAAATGAGGATATTTGTAAACTAGAACACACCGTTAAATGGTAAAAAACACACCGTTGCTGTGTGACAAAAATAGTCTTGTGCACGTTGAGCGCACGTGTGAGAGCACCAGCAAGTAACTGCTTTACCTGAACACGTATTTTTAGCAATTGACCATGGGGCCTGAAAGAGTCATAACAAATGAAAGCGTTTGGGCCATTTGGTTAAAGGCGAGAGTGTTCGGAAAACGTCGGTAAGGGCGGAAAACCCCTCGGAAAACGGGATAATGCCCAGAGTTGTAGAGTTGACGCCGCGCCGAAGCGAACGGATCGTGTCATAGTGTGTCGTGTCGTGTTATACCTCGTGTTATACCTCGTGTTATATCTTTGCTGAGTAATTAGACAAGTAAGTATGCTATTATTGCTATTATTGCTATTATTTGTTACCATTAGCGTTTTTTCTTACGCTTTTCCGCTATATATTTTTTTTCATATAATCCTGTATACAGTGAAATCTCGTTGTATGTCCCGCCGTTCTTTTTACTGACATGAATACGAAATTGGACAATGTTGTGGCCGCAACGGTTCTTGAGTTTCTTCGTTGGAAACGTAAAGTTGGCATTGTTGTACAACGAGATTTCACTGTATTCAGTCATGCCACACAAATTTTGACTGTATTTTCCAATTCTAGGCAACTGCAGAATGGCATCATGGACAGTAGTTCAATTCGTGGAGGATGGCAGCGTAGAGGCTGTTCCATCAAGTTGGATAGAGGGCAAATATTGTTAAAGGCCACCATACCAGAGGGGACGTTTGACCACAGGCCTTAAAAAAATGGGGGCCACTAACAATGTATGGTCCAAGTATGAAATAAAAATTTTTAAAAATGGCACTTTCGGTAAGTTACAACTATAATACACCATAAATGTACAATTGAAATAATAACGCTTCCAACGCTTCCCTTTAATGCTTCTAGATGACTACATGAAGGCCAGAAGAAAAGCGAGGGATGCGGAGGAAACGAGTGATCTGCAATCGGAGGCAGAATCGCAATCGCTGCTGATGAAACGAAAAAGGCCAGCAGCCATATTCAGAGACTGGAGTACCTCCTCTGACGAGGGAGCAGTTGCTGCATTCTGTTCTCCTCCAGAACTGGAAAAACAGAGGGACATGGGTATGTAAATACAAAAAGTTCTTTCCGAATCATTGTATTGCCCCTTCGCTTAGGTTAATATTGTCCTATAACATTTTCTTCTATTACTAACACTAAGCGAGATATTCAAGGTGGTCAAGTTAGCTTGGACACCCCGTATTACATTCATAGTTATCATCATATCATAGTTACATCATTCTGGTTCTGTAATTAGTATATCTTTTTAATCAAAACATATTTTATTTTCAGCCGGTAGTTCGAACTTTACTACTGGGGAATCGCAGGAGCAAGCGGTTCCAGTTAATAATGATGACCAGTGCAGTACTGGTAAGTTAAGAAAAATATTTTAGAGATAAATAAGTTCACTTTAAAAAATATAATATAATATGTAATACATGTATACACATTAGGAAGAGGGTCATTCCATGTGAATTCGACCATTTTTTGGGGACTATGTTGTAGTATAAGGGAAAGTGGGAGGCCGGGGGTTGAGCCGAGTCGATACAGATCCTCAAAGTTTGCCGTTTCGGACGAGTTTTATGAAAACTGCCTCCACAACACCATTTATAACACAGTTGTTATTAAAGTTGGAAACATTTTCTTATTTTTATCATTATCACAAAAAGACTGCTGTTCTTAACTCAGATAGCACAGAGACGTCTTAAAGACGTCTGTCGAAGACGTTCAGACGTCTATTAGACGTCTGAATGTCCTACGAACGTCTTCCGAACGGCTTCTGAACGTCACTGGAACGTCTTTGTGAAAAAACTGTACGTCTTAAAGATGTCTTTAAGACGTCTCGAAACAGACGTATTCAAGACGTCCCGAAACAGAACCCTAGTAGCACAAAAATATTAGATAGATATGTTTGTCAAATATTGGAAAAATATTTTTTAAGCCACATTTTTTCTTATGAGAAAAATATTGAATTTGAATATTGTATACATGTACAAGAAATATAAATTGAATGTTTGTTTTAACAAAAAAACTAAATAAATAAAAAAAAATAAATTAAAAGAATGTTTTTCAGCATATCCGCGAACATTAACATTTTATGCTTTATTTATTTATTTATTTATAAATAAAAAAAAAATTAAAAGAATGTTTTTCAGCATATCCGCGAACATTAACATTTTATGCTTTATTTATTTATTTAACTTATTTATTTATTTATCTATTTGTTTTGATGTATTACTTTTCTGTGCACGTATCAAATCATATAATTATTACAAGAGATAAACTTCTGTTTAAAAAATTGTTTAGATAAAAATCAAACTACTTTTTTTTCTGTAAGAAATAATAATAAATTTGGATACATACATTTTTGTTATTTTTATAAAGTAATGTAGAGTAGGCACATTTAGTGCTCCCTAAACCTAGTGTTAAGACGTTCATAAATTTTAGTTAAATGCAATCAAATAAAAGGGATTGGAAGGGAAAAAACAAATTTCAAGAAAAACGAGTTCACAATATATTGATTTCATTATTTATTAAACTTAAACTTAAAATTAAACTTAAACAAACTCAAAGAAATAATACTACTTACAGTTAAACTTAAAATTAAAATTGAACAAACATAAACAAACAATACTACTGTGGGATCCGCGGGACAACAGGTTTAAAACCCAACGGTCGTTCGCAAAATCGGTGCGTAAACACCACAATGGTTCGCGAAAGACAAAGAGCGGTGTCGAGGAAAGGTGAAATGCGAAGAGCATGCGTGCGAGAGAAAGAGAGCGAAGAGCGTATGCGTGAGAGAGGAAAGAGTGCGAAGAGTGTGCGTGCGAGAGAGAGAGAGAGAGAGAGAGAGAGAGAGAGAGAGTGCGAGCAGCCGAGACGTTGGCGATGAGCGCGACAGTTGAGAGAGAACGATTCGCGGAATACGGTGTGCGAGACGTAGAGCGAGACGTATAGAAAGACGATAGTAAAGACGATAGAATAGACGATTTCGGTGGAGTCGAGATTGTGAGATTGACCTCGGACGGAGGCAAATTTCATCGTCGCGGACGCGGCTCGGCTAATTTAGCGCGTTTGTGTTTTTTTCCATTGTTCTTTAACGTGAAATAAAGTTCTTTTAAATTGTCCTAACGAACAACCGGTATTTCCTACCACCACTGTTCCCACACTACTTAAAGTTAAACTTAAAATTAAAATTAAACAAGCAACATTAAATAAATAAATTAAAAAAAAAACTTAAACAAACAATACTACTTAAAGTTAAACTTAAAATTAAAATTGAACATATTAAACGAATAATACATCTTAAACTTAATATTAAAATAAAAAAAAAAAAAATAAAAATAAAAAAAAAATAATAAATAAATATAATATTAAAATAATAATCTTAATATTAAATAAATTAAACTTAAACTTAAAAGTAAAATCAAAACTAAACTTAAAATTTTTTCTGTACAACATTTTTTCGGTCGGCCGCCCTCTTCAACCATAGTTGCATGGCTACTTCCGTGTCTCGCTGGTTACCTGTGATGTTCGCCTTTCTTGCAGCACCTTGAATAAGAATTTCTTTTTTAGTGATTTGCATATGAATCATAGTTACTATAGCAATACCAAATTAACGGTGATAGTTACATATTACGAGCTCCGCAATTTTCGTGCAGTGGAAGGGTTTTTTTCCCTTCCTCCCCATCCAGCTGTACTCCAGCGCAAGATCATTCGTAAATAGAATGGCAAGGATCCTTTTTACAAACGAATACATGGTGTCACCACCTATTTTACACAATTCCGTAACCTACAATAAAAATGTATTAATAGTACATTCTGTTAACTTAATGAAAACGAAAGATCAATTACTTTTAGTTTATTTATTACATCTTTAATGTTTACTTACTGCATTTTCAAATACCTCCCGATTGTTCAAAACTTCTTCCAGTAATGGTACATCGGACGAAGACTTTAACGGGAATTTTAGATATGTGAATTTTTGGAGGAAGGAGCTGCATTCTGTTTCGTTTCCTTTCTTAGATTGGGCCTCCTTGATGGATCGTACATCCGTTAAGAGCTCGGTTAGCAGAAGCCTTACCAATTGATTTTGTTCGATCAAAGTTTTCATTTGGCCGTCCCGTTTTCGACATTCTTGGCAGCACACTACTGATTATTTGTTACATATTATATTATGTACATAATATACACATGATATTACATGTGTAATTATGTGGATATTTCCTTAAAAAAAAAAAAATAACACCTATTCCCGTTTTTGCAATATATGTACGTATAATTTACATACAATATAAGGATGCATGATGCTGTTTCGCCAAGAGGCAGGAACGTTTCCTATTTTCATGTTGTAGGGGAGAGGTACCGACAGCTTACCTAACGAACCGTGAAGGCCCTAAAACATTTTTTTTTGTGCCATTCACAGCAGGGAACTGTCATCGAGCTCCCGAAAGGCCATCTGGAAATGGTCAGACGCTCGAGGTAATGACCCAACCGGGGCGAGCAAAAATATAGTCGAGAACACTGATGCCCCATCGGCTTTAAACCCTAGACCCTGTTTTCGAATCTAGCGACCTTACTTGACGACCGTTTTCCCGGTCTAGTAAAATCCGACCTTTAAGGAGCATTTCGCGTGTCCATTTTGTCTTCTCTAGTTGTAGGAGTTGATCTAAACTATTGAGAACGAAGTCACGCATTTCTTCTATATTTGAAAAATTACCTTGACCACAAAGCTCAGTGAGAGGTTTTAGTTTCAGATCAGGAACTTTTAAATCTTTTAATGCACTTCTTGATCGTTCTAGGGTTCTGGTAATGTTCTTAATTGTATCTTCTTTTGCCAGTTGTAATCGTCTATCTAAAATCGTTTTTGCCATGTCTTTGTAAGAAGAATCCAAAGGCATTTTTTCCTTATCAGAGTTTCTAATATAATAATGGTCCGGTGCTAAAAATTCAACAGCATTCTCAACAGCCATTTGTAAAATTGGATTGTAAATCCCTTCTCGACCAGATGGTCAAAAAGCTTTACCGCATCAAATCCTTCTGGAGCAGGTTTATTTTGAGAAAGCATCAGTATAAAATTATCTTTAGTCATTGATAGGCTATACAGGGTGACCCCACTTTTGTGCCAGAAAATTTGGGAGGTGTTAGAACAGGTCATTCTAAACATGGTTTACTTTTTTGTGTTTTTCCAATTTCGGCCCCATTTTCGAAACGAAAAAACCGAAAATACTAGCATCCTGCCAACAAATAACCGCCGAAATGTGTCAAAGGGCTGTGAAGCACGCAAGAAAAAGATGCGAAAAGTGCATAGAAAAAGAAGGAGGCCATTTCAAGCAATATTTGTGAAATAGTTTTTAAAAAATAATAAAATTAAATACATTTAAACTTTTAAATTAAAAGGTGTTTTGAATCTTGGCCAACTATCCTACGCTTGGATAAACAGTAAAAAAGTATGAGGAAAGCTTCAAACGCATATTGGTTTGTAGTCCACATTGAAACAAATAAATCAAAAAAAGAATCATCGACAGATGTTAATACATTGCTGAGATATTTAAAAAAATATTGCACTAAAAAAACTCGTTTTTTTCGTTGTATCTCAAAAATGGGGCCGAAATTGGAAAAACACAAAAAAGTAAACCATGTTTAGAATGACCTCTTCTAACACCTCCCAAATTTTCTGGCACAAAAGTGGGGTCACCCTGTATATACTCCGTAACTTTTCTTGGAAATCTACAGGTTTGATAACTCTTTGTTCTAATAATTCCAAGACTAAACTTTGATGTGGTTTGGTCATTAATTGTAGACTGATAGGAAAGTTTTTTTTCTTCAAGCTGTCTTATAATTCCTTGAATGGCTATCCTATGGGTAAAACACGCAGATAATAGTCCTTCTACAGCATTTTCGTAAACTGGACAGGAAGGAAGCTGAATTTGCACATCCGCATCAGACTTAATTTTTAGTCCATAAGAACAATTTTCTGAGCCATCCTCCTTCTCGATGATCTCTTGTTGAACGAGCTCTGCTAAAATTCGTTCAGCTTCATTTTTAGTGATGTTAACCTTGGTAAAATCTTCCAGGGTAATAGAATCATGGTGAGGCAAGCTTGCAGATCCAATTTTAGTTATATCTATATGCGCCTTCCTGTTAAATGACAGTACTCCCTAAAGGCCCTATAGCCTTAAAATCATCCTTTTTAAAAATAAAATTATCATTATTTTTTTGTTGTTCAATTCGTTCTACGTTGAAAAAATTTCTTCATCACCAGATTGTAGAGTTTGCTTTTCCAGTTCTCCTTTCTTTATTTTTTCATCAAGAAAATCTAATAGTGAGGGATCACCTTCTGTTAGTTTTTCTCCATCAGCTACAACATATGTGACTTCTTTATTTAAGATCTCTTGTTTTTAATCAACGATTTCCAAAATGCTTCTCTGCTAGGTAATGGTACTGCTTCTTTTAACGCTTTTTGAAATTCTCTCTCGTTAATTTCTTTCCCTTGATACGGACAAAGAAAACCTTTTAATGTTTTAACCGGTACTCCATAATCAGAGCTGATCGTTCTTAACACTTCTTCAGAAATGCTCTTTCTTACTTTCCGCTTTTTTAAAATACCTTCTCTCTCTAAGCAAATCCTCATACAAAACCTCAGCTAATTCTTCGTTAATACCATAATTAACAAAAGATTGTGGAGTAATAGTGTGGCCAAAAATATCATCTATAGATCTTGAAAACGTATAGTAAAGGTCAACTATGCTCTTTTTTTGTTCTTCGTAAGCACCGACTTGACTAATACTTTTATCATTACTTTTCTTAATCTTACCGATAATACCTGCAGCAATTATAGCAAATCTACTATGTTCATCTAAAAGCCTTGCAGCTTCTCGCAATTCTTTCTTGAATTCTTTCAAGGTTTGCTTATTTCCTTCTCCCAAAGGTCTTTGATCCCAATCAATCTTTTCTGCTAATACAAACGCCTTATAATAATGTGCTGCTTCAGAAATAATATATGGTTCTTTTTTAATCACCTCATCAAACAGCTCAACAGCATTTCTATGAGCATTTATATATTCCTTATTTTCAGAGAGATATCGTCCAAGTTTAACCATTTGAAATTGTTTCGGCGTCGACCGACGGTCGGAGCAGCCTGATGCCGGGACCACTCAGAGTTGAGCGCGCGAGGAAAGCCACGGGAAAGGATTGATGAGAGGTTGAGACAATGAGAGAGAAAGCGAGATGTACCGTTGAACTGCACTTTATTTAATAACGCGCACCAGCGCGAGCGATCAACGCGAACGAGTCGCGAACCGGCGAACGAACGGAAATCTTCTTTCGAGCCGATCTCTGCCGCCGGATCGCGAAGCGGAGATCTTGAACGGCACGAAACGCGTGCCGCCGCGAGACGGAAATCTTCGACGCGGACGACGGAGATCTTGTCGCGAGGCAGAAGGCTCGTTACGCGGCGCGGAAGAGCGAACGAATACTGCGCACAAATCGTTCGAGATCGCGAGAGTCTCAGAGCGAGACGAGAGCGAACAGCAGTAACGAAAGCGCGAGCGAATACACTTTTGAAACGAGTGTGATACGTGTTCAGAGCGAAGCACGTAAAGAGAATTAAGCGAGTCAGCACGGTCAGAGGTACGAGTGTAAGCGAGTTACGAGCACGTAAGAGCACGAGAAGGCACGCGCAGGTGCCTTAAATAACAAGGACCATCAAAATGTGGAGCACCGTGATTGGAGCTCCCGAATCGGATGATCCTTGTTTATCACGATTTGAAGGATCAAGCTGTGAAATTCGGCCAATGAGAGCGAGTACTGTTGCTACGCAGTGTCGAACAACGGCGACACGCGCTCGAGCCGCGTGTTGACATACGCGGCAAAAACCGTATGAAACAGCGGTCGCCCGGTAGACAACAGCTAAGCTGAGAGAGACAACAGCTACCGAATTCCACAGCTTGAATCCTGAACAGAAATTAATTTCCTTCAACCCAAGCTAACCAACTTTTGACAATAACAATAATTATTGTTACATATAGGGAGTTCTGAGTTGACTTCTTTTCGATATGTCCAGTGTCTAACTTCTTGAATTGCAAGATAAATTTATCTAGCAGGCTGTTAAAATTCCTTTTGCCTTGCCCGTTTGTCACATTCTTTATACACTTACTATTTTCGTCTAACCAGAAAGCCCATTTATCTAAACAGCTCTGCAATAGAATTTCTTTAACTTCAGTAGGAAACTCTCTTTTATTATCAAGGTTTCTTTTCAATTGTTCGTACTGCTCTTTGAATGCTTTAAAACAGCTTTCTTCCAGAGTAATCTGAGTTTCATAGTAGGTTTTAATATTCGATAAACGATGTATTTCTTCAGCATCACGCTCATTCTTTAAGGCCCAAATTTTCGAATCTCTATATCCTTGTAGTTTTGTACCCATGATGATTAATTGACCAGAACCTTTGTCTCCACTTCTTGCTGCTCGTCCAAACGCTTGCTGCTCAATTCGAATATTGTTAGGTAGATAAGTCAAGCAAACATGTAATCCTCTTCGCAAAATTTAGAAATCTTTTCACGCTGTTCTTCACCATTCTCATAAATATATTGATTTAGACTTCCTAAAATAGGATGGGAGATGTCCTTTTCTTTTTCTTTAACAAGATATCTTGCTGCACTTTCCGGTGTTAATTCTATATTCTCTGTAACTTCTTGATAAGGTGGCTATTGCTTTGCGAATTCTTGCAACGTAGCAATTCCATATTTATCAACTAAAAGCTTTTCTATTCTTGTAGCTCACTGTTATCTGTATCATTCTGTGAATTTCCTTTTTCAAGCAAGCTCTTTTTTACTTTTTCAAAATTGAGAAACAACTCGTCAAACACTCAGTGGGGTAGTTCTACGTCTTTTAATTGCAACCAATTGTCCAATACTTCTGGCTCACCTTTCAACTTATCGATCAAACTCTCAACATTAGTAGTATATTTATAGGTGGCAGTAGGTATAGCATCAGTACGACGTTCATTTTTATCTCGATGAACATGACTAATATGGCGTTTAAATACTGACACCATAGCAGTCAGCTTCCCTTGTTGTTTTTGATTCTCAGTAGCTGCATGGACACCTCTTTCTCGATTGCTGTCTTGATTCTCAGTAGCTGCATGGACACCTCTTCCTCGATTGGTATCTTGATTCTCAATACCTGCATGGACACCTCTTTCTCGATTGCTATCTTGATTCTCAGTAGCTGCATGGACACCTCTTTCTCGATTGCTATCTTGATTCTCAGTAGCTGCATGGACACCTCTTCCTCGATTGCTATCTTGATCCTCAGTAGCTGCATGGACACCTCTTTCTCGATTGCTATCTTGATTCTCAATAGCTGCTTGAGTCAAATCATGAGAATAGCTAGCTAAAATACTGCTTTCCGAAATGTTTTTTTTTCCTATTAGCTTTTGCTTGACGTTGTCGATCACTATTCTGTCTAGTAGTCTTCCTTTCTTCATATTTTCTTTGCTTTTTGTGGTCAATCATAGAGGTTATTATTTTAGCATATTCTGTGGTTCACGTTTATACCTCTTATAAGGACACCAGATTCGATCGCTTGAATCAGAATCGATATAGTTCAGTGTACATTTACTGTTTTTATCTGTACCAAAAAATTTAGGCCATGTGCTTGTAAAGAAACCTGTAACTGAATAATCCATATAACCCATATCCCAACCATTTTTTCCATGGTTACCATATAATCCTCCTTGTCCCTTTTCTCCTTCATTCCCTTGCTGAGCATTTCTTATAACAGGAAATTTCTGTTTGCTTTTTGAGTTCAATACTACTATCTCTCCGGGGTATCCCCCTTCGCCACCCAATCCATATTCTCCACCATGTCCTCCTGGTTGTCCTAGTGATCCTGTATAGAGTAGAAAAGCTTGGCAATTTGTAGTAAAACCTCCGCGTTCAAAGGAAAATGTGATTTCGTTTCCTCGACTTGTCTTTGTTTTTATAAAAACATTTTCTTTAAAGTCTATTTAAATAGCGTCGTATGACGGTGCCACATCAGTCTCTATATTGTTCGCAAATTCCATATCGCTATAAACTCCATGTATATAGTTTCCAATGCCACGGATTGTTTGATCAGTACCAGTAAACCATAACTCTCTTACTTCCGATAAATCTTGACCGATACTTTCAATGACCTTTGCTATGTTAGATACTCTTTTTGACGCAAAGCTAGCAACAGGAGGAAATTTTGTATCAAATTCTTCCTTTTCAATACCTGTTCCATCTTTACCCTCTTTGCCACATCCACCATCTTGACCTTTACTACCTTTTCCACCATTTGAAATAATGGTAAAATTTTCCGGATTTTTTATCTCTTCCGCTAAAATTAAAACATTCCCACCACTTTCTCCAGCATAACCGTCTGCTCCTTGTTTACCATGACCATCTTCTCCAGTACCTGCATTGCTAGAGTAATTATGATTGTTATCTTTCCCAGAAATTTCTAGAAATGTTAACATTCCAAGTTACTTTATCATGGACTTTTATTGTTTTTGTTAGAATAACTAGATTCTTTCCATGCCAAACAGTATTTTTAAAGTCTTTATCGATATCTATGATATCAGCACTAAGAAAACGTACTTCTTCTATATTGGAATTTTTTGAAAGTTTATCTTCTAGCTGCAACAAAATTTGACTAATAACAATTTTCTCCCCTTTTACTTCAATAACCAATCTATTATCTATTCTTCTTTCTTTTATCTCCATTGTTCATATATAAGCACCAATCTGATGAAAAATATCTGGTATGGTTGCAATTGGGCTGAGATGCTCAAAATGGCGGAAGAGGTGGTGAAGAACTGAAATGGCCCGCGTAGTCGAACAAGCAACAGGCAACGATGACTGTGTTGAGAATGTACAATTGCAGTCTACATCAGATAAGTGGCCTCTGAGTGCACCTCTTGGTCCCCGTAGCTGATTGTATTAATCAGTTATTCGAACCTGCTGGATGAGTCGACCCGATCTTCACGCCGCTGCACAGTGGGCCAAATGTCCAATCTAGGTGATAAAAAGTCATGTCAGAAGATAGGTATAACTTCCTTCTTTCGAAATGTTTACCGAGTCTATTTATGCCCATAATAAGTCATTTAATAGCGATATAAGCATAGAAATCAGTACGTGGAAACTCCTAACCGTAATACAGCGAAATCGTACCTTTGTATTCGCTACAAAGAAAATTGTGTCAGAACAATAAATTAAAGTCTCGAAGCTTCTATGCACGATACTTTACATTAACATAAGTAAAAGTTTACATTATATGTTCACAAAGTACGTTAATAAATTCCTTTACAATAATTTTTAGAGTTTTTTAACACGAATGTGTTTTAGAGATGGGGGTGATTTGAGAAAAGATGTAACGCGAAATATGCAACGGAAATGCGATATGCAACGGAAATGCGTCACGCGACGATAATCGTCCCAGGTAAAATTCCCTAACCCTAGTAATCGGTTACCTGGTACTGATGATCGACAGAGTCATAAAGCGAGTAGAGAAAAGAAAAGGTGAACATAAAGGTATAGGTAAACGGACGGGCAAAAAGTACAAAAATCTTTCGAGAAGGGACTTCTCGTCCGAGAAAGAGACAGACAGAGAGAGAGAGAGAGAGAGAGAGAGAGAGAGAGAGAGAGAGAGAGAGAAGTGTTTTACAGATGGGGGTTGATTTCATAAAAGATGTAACGAAACATGCAACGCCTATTACTTCCCAGATAGCACAGAGACGTCTTAAAGACGTCTTAAATAAATTAAAAGAATGTTTTTCAGCATATCCGCGAACAGTAACATTTTATGCTTTATTTATTTATTTAACTTATTTATTTATTTATCTGTTTATTTTGATGTATTACTTTTCTGTGCACTTCTTTGTTGATGGAATATTCAGTTTGATAATCAATTACAGTTTGTAAAGCTTTTCTCTAGCAGTTTAGAATTATTGAAACGTCAAGAAATGAAACGACTTAAAGACGACTCGTAAAAGACGCCTTAAAGACGTCTTAAAGACGTCTTAAAGACGTCTTTTCAGGACGTAAGACGTTCAGACCAAAAATGGACGTAAAACAGACATCTTTAAGACGTCGCGTGCTATCTGGGTTTGCACAGCTGCTCAGAAAACACTGTCGTGTTTAGTACGTGTACAGGAGTACAGGTTTTTTTTAAGTACTAGTTTTCTATGCCATTTAATCGGCTGAAATAGAACAGAACTAAAAAGGTCCAAAGAGGTCCGCCTTGAAATTTTTATGGTATTAAGTTCAAACTATATAGAAGGGTTTCTGAAAAAAATCAGCCGGTAATATACAGTCGGGGACAAAAATAAGTGGACAATTAATGGAAACAGGTAAAAGTGAAGTTTATCGAATTAACATGACTGTTATAGCTTTATGTTTTATTTATTACATAGCCTTATAGTGTATAAATTATTTCGTGAATAATTGAAGTTAATATTTATATCTTTGTGAAAACACGCCGTACCATAACGAAAATGACAGTTATTTATCAGGAGACAAAAATAAGTGGACATTCAATAAAATTCGTAATAAATGGAACACATAACAAAATTAGTACTTGGTATTGCCGCCTTTTGCTTGTGTTAGTGCTTCCAGACGTCGAAGAATACTTTGTATTAACTTTTCAATATAATTATAACTGTAACGCGACGAAGAACAATGCAACGTTGAGACCCCTCGACACCCCCCTGATGTAACAGATGAATTGCGCTGGAGCAGCGTGGCCAGCGGTTCGAGGGGAACCGCGGGGACTGTTTCAAAATAATTTTTACATTATTAAATTGTTTTGTATTTAATAAATTACTAAACACTTCAGTATTGCACGAGTAAATTGCACCATTTTCGTATGTATAACATGAAAAAAAAATCTACAAAGGGGATATATTCTAGGTCGAAAGAAATGTTTTGTTTTGGTGTTAAAATAACTTCGAGTGCAAAGGGTTAAGAACCTCTCGGCTATTAAGAAGTATATTAATCAGAATGGATCGGTTCTTTGGCTTAGAAGAAGAAATAGAAGATGAACATCTTTCCAGACTTAGAAGGTAATATTGATTATGATCGATTACATTAGATTTCCGATAAACAGCAGATAAACAACAATAGTAACTGCTTGCTTTATTAGTAATAAATGTAATATTATTTTTTATAAGAACGGTCGAGCTTTGACCTATGGTTCCTTTGACACTTTTTATCCTCATGATGAGTAGAATACAATGCAATAAAAAAAATTTGACCTGGAATTTCAAGGTCAAGGACAATTTGGCGGCAACATTTTTTTACAGATCTTCATCGATCCGAAGATGTAGAATACGCCTACGCTTGCCAAGACCAAACATTTCTTTACACCCTGTACGTTTCGGAGAGGACGGCCATGAAGGCCGGCCGCCGAACGGACATGAGAAAACCGGCGAAATCGAGTCGTCGCACAGTGGGTCAGATTGGAAATTCACACGACATTTTGCGAAAAAGTTGACTTCCTAATTTTGGTATTTTTTCAATTGCTATTGATTCCTAAATGTCCACCGACCACGAAAATGAAAAAATTAATTAAATACAATAACATTTCTAGTTGCAATACACGCATAAAGTTAGACATTCTCGGAATCTCGATTTTCCCTACATAATTTGGTCGTTCGTTCTTAAAGTGTCCTGATAACTGTGTTCAACTTCTTGCCCTAAATTTTTTTCTACATCAAAATACACCCTTTACTGATAAGAAATCATAGTTTTCATTAACAATTATGATATATAACATATTTTTAAAAAATGCTGAATAAAATGCAATCAATTGTGAAAATTTTTTATCTTTGACAGTCTCGATCTTTTTAATACCCTAATATCCCGTTTTCTAACAAGTAAGGATCTTTTTAGTGAACCTTCTTCCATGTAATGCCACAAAAATCACATCCCCCTCGAAACCACCCCGTGAGAAATTACTGTTTGAAGACAACTGCATCGCTCGTACACGTTCGCGCTGAATTCGTCACGCACGCAGTCGACGACAAAACTGCTTCGCAAAAAGGCTATTAGCATTTAATGCGTTTACGTTTTGCAAAAGAATATTAGTATTTGATGCTTTTATGTTGGGGTATCCTGAAGGAACTTCGGGATTTCGCAACTTTTCAACTTTGGGGTTTCGCACGATTTTAACTTTGGAATTTCGCACAATTTCAACGTTGGGGTTTCGCACGATTTCACTTTGGGGTTTCGCACGATTTCACAACGATACTCGAACGATACTTGAACTACTGTGTTGATTGTGACTGAACTGAAAAACTGGCTCTTGAGGCGTTGATTGCCTTATTTATAGGATAGCCAATTCTTTGTTTCTTGAAGATGCTGGCTCAGGAGTTCCCACCTTGCATCCTTTAATCTTCTCCTAGCTGCTCGACTCCATGTCGCCAGGATCCTTTTTCTATGGAGTCGGCGTCTTTCCTCGTCTTGGAAAGTCCTGAGTTGTTGATTTGGCTTCTCGTTACTGCGTCACGGTATTGCGCAGTTCGAGTTAACATAGTTCTTTACATTACAGTAGAAATTCTACTGAAGTCAGTCTTTTGGTTCTTTTTGACTGACTTGCGTAGGGAACGTCGGAGGTAAATACTCGCCGGCGTCACGAGGTGCTGACCGCGACCCTCGAGAACCGTCGCGGCCACCACATTGTCGGCTATATCGGTGTGAGACCTGAAGACCACTACTAATTCAATTACAAAACTTCTTTATTTTTCGTTATATTTTTATGAAACTTTTACCAACATATTCGTGGCATTTTTCTGATTAAAATGATACCAAATATGATATAATTCCGGTGTTATTTACTTGTGTAACAAGCGATAAAAGTTTCGAACGCAGAGGAGGACAGCGTATGGGAAAGAAAGAGACGCAGAAAGTCGCGGCCGCCGGCAGAGAACAAAGCTCGCGTGAGCGAAGGCCTTTAAATGAAAAATTTAACTTCTTTATTATTAATTATTTTTTTATGAGACTTTCACCAATATATTTGTGGCATTATTCTGATTAAAATGATACCAAACGCGATATAATTTGGATCACATTTACACTAATTTTCCGTCAATGTAATTGTTATGGGAAGTTGTAACTTTCATCGTTCATTATACAGGTAAATATGTATCATCGGAATTATGTCATATTTGGTTTCATTTTCATTACAAAAATGCCACGAACATCCTGGTGTGAGTCTCATAAAAAAAATTGATGATAAAAATAAAGTTAAATAAAGTTTTAATTTAAAGGCCTTCGCTCACGCGAGCTTTGTTCTCTGCCGGCGCGCGTCGTTGTGCCCCAGAGAGAGAATACGGTTGAAATAAACCGGACGCCCGATGGTGGTATCGCGGAGTTTATTTAAATCTTTTACTAACAAGCCGTTGCTAGCATTCTCTCTCCCTTCCTTGCAAAAATCCATATTGTATTATATATCAAACATGTCTTCCACCAATTGTAATAATGTGTCTGCCTTTTGGAAAATATATCCTGTGTTCCCAGATACTCCGATTCCTATCATTGCACACTCCTTTACGTTACATAAGTAATTTTTTCATATTCAGACTGTAACCTATTGAAAAAATCGACCTTATTATTTCGCTGGTCCAATGCAGCTTTTACGTCCAGTAAATTGTATAAGTTCTCGATAGGATTCAAGTCAGGGCTCTGGGCCGGCCAATCAAGCAATTTAATATTGGAATCCTTAAAAATTTTTTTAGTTTTCCTAGCAGTGTGTTTAGGGTCATTGTCTTGTTGAAAGACAAATTCGTCGTCACAACCCATTTTTACCACTGCTTCTTCTAAATTTCCATTTAGTATATTAATATACTTATCTGCATTCATAATTCCGTGAATTTGCACTAACGTACCAATTCCGTTTCGTGAGAAGCACTCCCAGACCATTAATGATCCACCGTCAAGTTTAACTGTGGATGTAATAAATAATCTCTTATACGCTTCATGTTTTTTTTTTCTCCAGACTTTGTGCTTCTTTTTTAAATGCCGCAACTCTTTACTTTCGTCGCTCATAATTATAATTTTTCAGAATGCTAGTGGCATATTCACATATTTTTTTGCAAATGTTAAACGTTCTCTCATTTTTTTTTTTTATTAATATGTGGTTTATGTCTAGCCTTGCAACATCTTAAACTAGCTTCGTGCAGTCTTCGTTTTATTATTTTGTTGAAACACATACTTCCATTTTTTCTGCAATACTTCTTGCTGCAATTGTTGGGTCTTTTCGACTGATACGAAAAATTCGACGATCATCTTGTAGGGTGATACATACAGCGTTAGCGTGCACGACCTCTTTTTATCACGGTCTTATGCACTAGATATTTTTTATAAATTTTTCCTATTGCAATTTTAAATACGTTGCACTTCCGAGTTATTACGCGTGACTTAATTTCTTACAGCAGTCCGATACAATTTAATGGTAAAATGTGTTTCTTTCGTTTCTGGCACTCTGCAATTATTGTATAAGTTTTGTTACTTGTACGAAGCTTGAATTGGTACTAATAAGTTTGATGGTGATCACTGCATGTAAGCGTGACCTGTGCCTAATATTTTTATACATTTCTTACCTCACAATAACATTATAACCAAATGTTCACTTATTTTTGTCTCTTAATAAATAGCTGACATTTTCGTTATAATACGGCGTGTTTACACAAAGATGCAAATATAAACTTCAATTATACGCTATATAATTTATACACTATAAGGATATACAATAAATATAACTGAAGTTTGTAACAGTCATGTTAATTCGACTAACCTTCATTTTTACCTGTTTCTACTAACTGTCCACTTATTTTTGTTCCCGACTGTATGCTAGATTACCTGTTGCAATTTTTTAAAGTTACGATTACACTGTCCAATAAGTTACAACTTTTTTTACGTTTCGATCACGTTACGTTTCACTATACGATTCTTATAGAGTATTTTTACGGTAATTCCGAATCTGTCTTTAATCTTTCCCTTAGAAGCACAGTTTTTGAGAAATTTGATTTTGAAAAAGACATATTTTTCAACTTTAAACAAGCATTGCGATGTTATTATAGATGATATTGAATTGTTATTTACAGCAAAAGATTCTGTAGACTTTCCCAAATACAATGATATCCAATATTAATGCATTATGAAAGTTTAAACATGTTTGAACAATCGTTATAGATGGAGAGACACCACTTTTGCACCCATTTTTGAGAATATTTTTCAGTTGATCTTTAAAAATAAGGGTCCAGCGTAAAATTGAACTACATCACGCATTAGAGCAGACTTTTACATTGAGAAACCCCTCTTTGAAGTTTGCAATGTCGACGTTCTGATCGAACTAGAAAACAAAATACCTTCGCCCGACATTACCTGCAGCAAGTCGCTATAAGTTGACATCTGTAGCTGCATCTGATGTATGGGACGTTTATCCAGATAGATTGGGCGTTTGGCCTACTGTGAGTTGGAGTCGGTCACGTGTTGCGCTTGAGTGAACGCGAGGCAGATTACAGCCACCTTTGCTGCAATCGCTAGTGTCACAACTGAATGAGACCTAAGCTATGATTGCACTTTGCTGGACGTGAATACTAGTATTGTTCACAAAAGGCAGGTACTACAACAATGATCAGAGAGCAGTTGCTCGATTAACCGTCAATATTGAAGTGAGGGCAACGTGGTGTCCAGTCGGATAGGCCTTCTTTTGCGCGCATGCGATAACGCACAACGGTTGCACACGGCTCTTTTATTTGCACACTTTATAAGAGAGAGAGGCCACGCCCGGGTCACCGACGATACTTTTCTCAGAAAAGTACGACTATACTTTTCTCAGTATCTCTTGCAGAGAGGAAGGGAGAGTGCTCACGCTCGGGTTTTCGTGTTCCCACTGTTTGGACTTCGCCGTTTTTAGCATGGCACAGAACCGGGCCGTCTTTTAGCAAGGAAAAGAACCGGGCCGTCTTTCCTGCAACAGAACCGGGCCACCGACGAGATAAATGGTCAATTGTGATTCCTAAAAGTCCAATCTATGACTGTCCAGAGCCCAAATTGCGAATTTCTACCTCATCGTGGGGTAATTTGTAATATTCTGCAGAAAATTCACTTTCTGAAGAAAGTATGACATCACAAGATGGCTGCCGCTGAGAGTGGCAGAGGCAGAGATTCTCTTAATTTCGAGAGATTTAGTATTCATATCGAAAAAATGGCTCTGCACAGACATAGCAAAGACATATACAAACACGGTGGTGTGCATTTTTAATTGATTAATTACTTATTTAAGACGAAAATGTCGATAAAAAAAGGCTGTAGACTCTTATAAATCGTAGTTCTTTGGGACTTTTGGGGATTTTATCTTTTGAATCACTTTATTTTTTATTTAATTTAGCATTGCACATGAATATATTAACTCTGATGCTAGCTTATTTCATAATAGTTATTGTTTGTCGATTATAAAATTTTAATGATATATGTAGCTACTGTAAAAATATGATCATTGTTCTTCTTTAATTTTTACAAAAAACCTGCATTTGTCGAAACTTTACGTGTTTTTCACTTCTTGTAAGTAGGATATTCAACCGAAAAATCGGAAAAAATTCTCAAATATGAATATCAATAACCGCAATTTGTCTGTTTTTGTCAATATTTTTACAATATTTACAATATTTGCAATTAAATGGGAAAAATTGACCGTAAATCGAATTGCACATATGTTGACTACCTTGCCCAGCTAGACCCTTTAAAGACGAAATATTCCAAATTGTAATATTCCATTATTCCAATACCATTTTAAATATTTCCATTACTATTTAAAATTGTTAATGCGAAAATCTACTATGTTCATCTAAAAGCCTGGCAGCTTCTCCCAATTCTTCCTTGAATTCTGTGAAGGTTTGCTTATTTCCTTCTCCCAAAGGTCTTTGTTCCCAATCAATCTTTTTTGCTAATACAAACGCCTTATAATAATGTGCTGCTTCAGAAATATATGGTTCTTTTTTAATCACCTCATCAAACAGCTCAACAGCATTTCTATGAGCATTTATATATTCCTTATTTTCAGAGATATATCGTCCAAGTTTAACCATTTGAAATGGATTTCCTTCAACCCAAGCTAACCAACTTTTGCTATCGTATTCAATAATTATTGTTTCATAGTTCTGAGTTGACTTCTCTTCGATATATCCAGCGTCTAACTTTTTGAATTGCAAGATAAATTTCATTTTTAAAAAAATTTTTTTTTTTGTTTTTTTTTTCAAATTTTTTTTTTAATTTTTTTTTTAGATTTTTTTTTTTTTAATTTTTTTTTTTTATCTGGCAGGCTGTTAAAATTCCTTTAGCCTTGCTCGTTTGTCACATTCTTTATACACTTACTATTTTCGTCTAACCAGAAAGCCCATTTATCTAAACAGCTCTGCAATAGAATTTCTTTAACTTCAGCAGGAAACTCTCTTTTATTATCAAGGTTTCTTTTCAATTGTTCGTACTGCTCTTTGAATGCTTTAAAACAGCTTTCTTCCAGAGTAATCTGAGTTTCATAGTAGGTTTTAATATTCGATAAACGATGTATTTCTTCAGCATCACGCTCATTCTTTAAGGCCCAAATTTTCGAATCTCTATATCCTTGTAGTTTTGTACCCATGATCATTAATTGACCAGAACCTTTATCTCCACTTCTTGCTGCTCGTCTAAACGCTTGCTGCTCAATTCGAATATTGTTAGGTAGATAAGTCAAGCAAACATGTAATCCTCCAGCTATCCTCAATTCTTCTGTAATTTTTATGTCTGTACCACGACCTGCCAAGTTTGTTGCAATAACAATCTGTCCCTGCCCCAGCTTTTTGTTGCCCTGGGAAATATCGAACTCTTCGTAATCACGTATATAAGTATGCACATGTTTTGCATCTTTTTCCTCAAAAGCTTTCCGTAAGGTTTCTACATCATGCACCGTTTCGCAGATAATTAAAACAGATCGTTCTTTAGTTGGCTTTTGTGCCTCGTTATGTATGCGATTTATCCATTCGTCTTTGCTAGTACAAAGAATAAGCTTTTCCTCGTGAAATTGCTTAGATTTAGCTGGAGGAATAGTAACAAAGGCAACCCCATGTTCTTTTTTTAGTAAATCTTTTTCCAGCTTTGACCCTAAAGTACCTGTCAGTCCGTATAAGTTTTTATACAATTTAAAGAAATAAACATTAGAAAAAAACAGCTTTTAAGCTTTGCAAGGATAATTTACATCCATGTTTGAGTTGTAAAAACTGATGTAGTGCTTCATCCCATTGAGAATTTGCTTGATCTGTTCCTGTATCTCTATCAAGAATTGTAATATTAGGTTCGCGGTCTGGGCTCGTTCTAGATCTATCCACATCTATCACGTAATCCTGCTTTTCTTTCATGAAGAACGCGTATATAGCGCTATTAATCCAAGATTCCAAGTGCCGTTCAACAAAAGGCCTAAGATAATTCGGAACATGTATAAATTTTTCTCTTTCAATACATTCCTTAAAAAGGTAACCAAGACGATCCTTATAGCCTATATATTCAGGTGAAAGCACCTTATCGAGTGTTATACCATCAACATTTCCTCTTAACAACTTGCCCTCACCATCTAGTATCTCAGCTTTGATCAAACGTTCCCATATAACGTTTTCTTGCTGCCTACTTAACTTAGAATCAAGCTTCCCAATATCTTCTTTTTTTATTAAACCATACAAGTCATTTAATATGGCTTCTTTAATTGCTGTAGTGTTAAAAGCATAGGAAAGTTCTTTGTGGTCTCTAGCCGGTCTATTAATCCACTGCCAAACGTAAATGTAAAAAGATTCCAGCTTATCTAAACCTGCTAAATCATGAGACAGGTAGAGTATATTATTACCTTTATCAAGCAACATGCTATCTACTTCATCAATGATTACATTATCAAAGTTACGATCTTACAAATCATACAAGAATACAACTAAACTTTGGGTATCGCGCAGCTTAAATCCTCTCTTTAGCTCTATCGCTCTATCTATTACAGCAAGTATTTCCTTGCATGTATCAATATCTTGCTTTTTTTTATCGATATTATCATGAAATTCTTTTGTCCAATTTTTAATATGATCTTCTGTAAAACTGTCTATGGATTTTCCAGCGATTGAATAGTTTTCATTACAAATACTCCTGACAGACTCTTCAATTTTTGATAAGTTGTCGGAAATTCTTTTCGAAGTATTATCGTTACCTTTAATCAGTTTAACTAATTGCGTAACGTCTCGATCTTTTCTATCAGCAGTAACCTTACGTGTCCATTCGCTATTGCAAAGGGTCTCTAATTTTTCTTTGCTCAGATTCCATTTTGCATTATGAAAATTCGACAAAATGTTAGTAAGCGCATCAGGAGATAACTCTTGCTTTTTGTCTCTCAGAGCTTCTAGTAGTTTCTCTACTAAATCAGTGCCAAAAGTATTCTCTATAGACAAAAGGTAATAAGAAGCTGTTGGTAACTTTTCACTTTCTTGCCAATTTGTTAGTTGTAACAGCTTACATAACCAATATTTTTCTTTGAGTGCACAAGGCCACTCAGATAATTATAGTCCTTCTAGACTAATCGTTTCATTCGAAATGTTACTCAATAGGTGTAAAGTGTCCTCAACACACTGGGTAGAAATAGAGCCACCTTGATCTAATTTTACACTAAATAACAATAGAACATCTTTATTTTCTATTTTCGATAAGTACTTTCGCCATTTAGATTTTTCTTTCAGTTGTCTCATGAAACGATTTTCGAGTTGTAGTAATATCAATTCGTCTATCCAATTTCGTTGAGAATGTGCAGCAACAATCCAACAGAAAGTATTCTGCTCGTTTCTATCTTCAATACTAGACGTTAGAATTGAGTTTATTAGATAGCACAATTCTTGATAAGATACATGTTTCCTTCACTAGAAAAACGCTTCGATACATTATGCAAAATTCCTTGCTGACCAATATATTCAGATGTAAGTTTTTCTAGCCGTGCCTTTAACTGTTGCTTTTCCTCTCCAGGAATGTATTCGATGATTTTTTTATATCTTCTTCGTTAAAATATTGTTTATCTTCTGAATATGAATCCAAATATCGCTTATCTCCTTCATCATCTAAAAGGGATGATATATTCTTTAAATAGTCATCAAACTCTTGTTTTTGTGTAAATGAATCAATTTCTACTAAAACTTGTTTATAAAAATTATCTTTTTTTTTTACGCTCTTCTTCTAGCCTTAAGTAACCCCTATCGATGCTCAATTGTATAAATTTATTATCAGTATATAAAACATAGGTAATTTGCTTAGATGAAAGGTTGTTGTTACGTTTTAACGACAGATTTGCGGGTTCTTTGGATTTCGCAGGGAGAAGGAGGTGCGCTTGTAGGGAAAGAAAATATAGAGCAATTAATTGGTAAAAATATGTATATTCTGAAACTGTTTTGTATTTACATTCGGTGTATGTGTGGTGTGTGCGTGCATGTTTATGTTACAAAAGAGTGTTTGTGTGTGCGTGTGACAACTTATAAAATTGGTGTTAATAAGGTAGGAGTTTTTTGACTATTTAAAATAGAATGTATAACACGTGGATCGCATTTTCTATAAAAGGTGCTGCGAGCCATTTTTACAAAGTTAGAATGTTACAATGTTAATAAATAATATATATAGATATGTTGTAGTATAATAATGAAACAAGGTGATTATAAGAGGCTAGCCAGGAGGTGCTGGCAAAAACCGCACCTTCTGGTGGTGGTTGGAGAGCAGTAGGTGCAGGCGAAAACCGCACCTTCTGGTGGATTTGAAGGATTGCAGGAGGTGCAGGCGAGAACCGCACCTTCTGAAGGTCTGGAGAGATTTGAGAGCGAGAGGCTCTTTGCCACTCGTATTTATATGGCCATTTCCGCCATGTTTTTATCTATTTTAGGATTTTCTACGAATTCTTATTGCCCGGTTTGTTCCTGTTTATGTTTACGGTGGCGAGCTCCTTCGCAGGGGGCCACCTCGCGACGAGAACGCTCCGTGGTGGGGCAGCTCCCGCTAAACGCGTTAAGCGTGAGCCGGGAGCGTCGCGTTTCCTTGCATAGGAACGTGACACCTCCCCCCTATGGAAAAAAAAATGAGATTTGTAAAATCTCATTTTTTGTGTGTTATAATTTCGCTTGAATTTTAGAGATGCGGCATCTGTCCATGTGGATTATCTTCATTTTTCCTTTGATTCGCACCTTTATATTGTTTTTGGGCAAAATCTTTAATACTAGATGTGGTCCGGAATATTGATGTGCTAGTTTGGTCTTATCGTGAAGAAGTATAAAAACGCTGTCTCCTGCTTTTAATTGTTGCGGATGTATTTTTTTGTCATAATAATATTTTGATTTTTCTTTTGCTGCCATCAAGTTGTTCCTTGCTCGAATTTGTAATTTCTTTAAATTCTTTATATGTTGGACGAGGTAATCTTCGTATGTTTCCTCAGGGTCTTCATCTATTAGGTCGTGCGTAAATGGTAATCTTGCCGTATTTCCAAACACCAAATGGTGAGGTGAGAATTTTGTTCCCTCGTGAACGCTGGTATTATATGAAAATACAGCAGCCTCTGTGCAGTCATCCCATTGGTTCTTGTTTGTGATGTATTGCTTCAGGTATTCCTTTAGGACATGATGGGCCCTTTCCAACGACCCGTTGCTCTGTGGGTGGTATGCTGAGGTTTGTATATGTGTGATCTTAAATCTTCTTAATAAATTTTTTATTGTAGTACTTGTCAAGTTTGGACCTTGATCCGTTAATATGCATTTTGGGCTTCCAAATCTGTAGATGAAATGTTTTAAAAATGCGCTGCTGATGGTGTTTGAAAGTCCAGTTGATAATGGAATAGCCAAAGAGTACTTTGTTAGTAAATCCTGGATTGTAAGGAGATATTTGTTTCCTTTCCGGGTAACTGGTAATGGTCCGACCATGTCTATTGATACTTTATCGAATGCTCTTCCAGGTGTGTCCGTTAGAGTCATTGGTTGTTTATTCTTTACTCTTACTAGCTTCCGTAATTGGCAGTTTAGGCAATTCTGTATGTATGTAGAGATATCTTTTTTCATGTTTTCCCAGAAAAAGTATTCCCTAATTCTTGCGTATGTTTTGGTTACGCCCTTGTGGCCAGATGGTGCCGAGGCATGAAACCTTTCCAATATCTGATTTCTCTTCGAAATTGGTGGTATTTTTACAAGATTTTGACAGACCGTGACTTGTATTGGAAGGTGTAAGATCTTGTCTTCTAATTGTTCTAATATCGGTTGCCAATTTACTTGGTCCGTCCTTGCTGGCTTACTGATTGAGAACGAACTAATTGTTTCTTCATAGATTATTTCTTGTAATTTTTCGAAACATTTTACTAACATTCGTTTGCTTATTTGGTTTTGAGGTCCCTTTGTGATTGGGAGTCCTATATATTTTTTCCTGTTGTACGTGCGGATGCTGGGTTCTCCGAGGGTCAAATTATTATGCAGGGGAAATTTTTCGAAGTCCTGCAATTGGCGAGCTCCTTCATCGAAAGGTTCTCCTGAAGAGGTGATTAAATACACTAAATTGTCCTTTCTCATATGAAGACAGTCTCGTGTTTCTACTATGTTTGAAGAGATGTTTCCATGTTCTTCGTCTCCTGAGGATAGTGTCTCTTCTTCTTCGGAGTCCTCAGAGAAGTCCTCGGCAGGGTGATTTTCTTCTTCAGGGTCTTCTGAAGGGCTGTGTGGGGTTTCTGTGATTTGCCAAAGCCTTAAGGGTGGCTGGGGGGTTCGTGGTGGTTCTTCGGAATCTTGAGGTTCTTCTTCAGGAGTTTGGGGGACCTCCATTGGTTGCCACTGCCCTAAGGATGGCGATGGAGGGTTTTGGGGGGTTTGTGGGGGTTCTTCGGAATCTTGAGGTTCCTCTTCAGGGTTTTGGGGGATCTCCATTGGTTGCCATTGCCCTAAGGATGGCGATGGAGGGTTTTGGGGGGTTTGTGGGGGTTCTTCTTCGTCCTGGGGGTTGGTCTTCAAGTTTTGTGAAGGAGGATTTCGGGAAAGCGCGTCGGCGTTGTAATTGACTTTGCCCGGTTTATATTTGATTTCGTATTCGAATTCCGCAAGCTTTAATCGCCAGCGGACCAGACGGGATGTAGGGTCCCTAACCTTGTGGAGCCAGACCAAGGGTTGATGATCCGTGATCAAAGTAAATTTTTTCCCGTATAGATAAGGGCGAAAATGTTGAGTGCAGTACACTATTGCAAGAAGTTCCTTTTCAATAGTTGAGTAATTGATCTCAGCAGGGTTCAATGATCGAGAGGCAAACGCGATAGGAAGGTCCTGCCCAATTTGCCCTTGGCTTAAGACTCCCCCGATAGCATGGTTAGATGCATCGGTAGTAACTAAAAATGTTTGATTAAAATCTGGATATTGCAATACCGGCTCGCTACAAAGAGCTTCTTTCAGGTCTCGAAAAGATTGTTCCTGCTCATTTTGCCAATTGAATTTTGTTTGTTTTTTTAATAATAGGGTCAGTGGTTTAGCTAGACCGGAAAAATTGGGAATGAATCGGCGATAATAGCCGCTGAGGCCTAGAAATTGTTTTATGTTTCGCGGGGTTCGAGGAGTCGGGAAATTTTGGATGGCGGATATTTTGCTCGGATCGGGTTTAATCCCTTTTTCAGAAATTATATGTCCTAAATAATGCACTTCTTTGCATAAGAATTTGCATTTTTCAGGTTGAAGGTGAAGGTTGGCGTATCGTATGCGTTCGGCTAGTTTGTTAAATTTAATTGAATGCTCTTGTAATGAGCTTGAATAAAGGACTATATCGTCCATGTATACGAACATCTCGGTTCCTTGTAACCCAGTTAAAACTGTGTCCATTAGTTTTTGAAAAGTTGCCGGTGCATTTTTTAGACCAAACGGCATACGAAGGAATTGAAAATGGCCATGCGGGGATGAAAAGGCGGTTTTTTGAGCATCGTTCTTGTCCATTGGTATCTGGTGAAAGCCAGAAGCCAAGTCCAGTACGCTAAAATATTTAGCTCCTCCCAATTGATCCAATATTTCGGTGATATTGGGGAGCGGATATGCGTTTCCAACCGTCTTTTCATTTAAATGGCGAAAGTCGATGACCATTCGCCATCTCTTGTTACCAGCAGAATCTGGTTTTTTGGGGACTATCCACAGAGGTGAATTGTATGGAGAGTACGATGGTTCTATTATTTTCTTATCTAATAATTCTGTTATTTGTTTATTTATTTCCTCTCTGTGGATAGGGGGGAATCTATATTGTTTATGGTTTACCGGAATATTATCAGTGGTGTGGATTTGATGTGTGGTTAGCTGAGTTGCCGTTAATTGGTCACCTTCGCAGTAAAAAATATCATTATGTTTTGAAATTATTTCTTGGACGTGCTTTTTCTCTTCAACGTTCAGGTGGTTTGTGTCAATTTGGGAGAAGATTCCTGCCGATCTCGAGGTGTTGACTTGCAATATCTTTTTGGGGACTTCTTTGTTAATCATATAATTGTTTTTGGGGGGATTTTCTATTTCATCGATTTCCTCGAGATTCAGCCATGGTATTCTCACATTGAACTCCTGATCCGTTGTGTTGAATATTTTAATAAATGCTTGCCCATTATTATTTTTTACTACACATTCTCCTGCGAAGATGCCTGGACTGACTTTCAGGCGGGGAATGAAACCTACTTTCAGGTGTGGATTTTTAATAAAAACGGGGATCGTGGTGATGCTACGTGGGGGAATTAAATGTTTTGGAGGATCGGCAAAGGGAATTCGTATTGAGCCGAGAGAGAGGCAGTGATCTTGGTACGAGATAGTGGCATTAGCTTTTTTTAAAAACTCTGATCCTAGGATTGCAGAGTATGGTATAGGGAAGTCGTTGGGAACGACGTGAAATTCGTGGATTTTGTTAAATATTTGGATCCCTAAGGATCCGAGGGTTTTCACTACTTGCGACGTGATACCACTTAATCTCAAGATCATAGCTTTATTTAAAGGAAGATTAGATACTTGGCTCTTTTTTATTAAGTTCGGTTCCGCTCCCGTGTCTATCAAAAATTTAGTGGGTCCTATGGGGTGTGAGAGGTCTAGTTCGACGACAGAATCGAAGGTTCCTCTGATGTGGTAAGTTCGGAGGAGATTGGGAAGGTAGGACGCCCGGTTGTTCTCCCTCGCCGGTCGTCCGTCGGCGGGGGGTGGTTTTCGTTTCCCGAAGTTGAGGGGCGATTTTGAGGGTTTTTGAAACACTCTGTATGAGTGTGACCGAGCCGGTTGCAGTAACTGCAACTTTTCGGCGAGTTAGGGAACCGCGTTTTATCATTATTATTATTATTATTATTATTATTATTATTATTATTATTATTATTATGATTATTATAATGATTATTATTATAATGAGGTGCCGGTCTTCGCGGCGTGAAAGCAGGTGCCGTTGAATTTAGGATCGACGGCCGAAATCTAGCTTGTTCTTGTTCTAAATCATTGAAAATATTTATTGAGTGATTGTATGCCTCATTAAGGTTATTATAACCTTTGAATTTTAGTAATATTTGAATATTGGACGGGAGGCCCTTAACAAAATATTCTAGAACGAACTCATCTATTTTGGGATCTGTCGGGCGACCTTCCTGTCGTTCTGAAGCCACAATTGTATTTTTTAAATTTTTGACTCGCTGGATATAGTCTATGATATGTTCATTAGGGCCCTTGAAAATATCTGATAATTGACCACGGTAAAAATATGATGATTTTTGAGGAAGTAGTTTGGTATGAAGAGAATCTAAAAGATTATCGATTGAAGAAAATTCCTCATCTTCTATGATGCAGTAGGCTCTGCCAAAAATTTTTAATCTAATTGATTTAACCAGGTCTGGCTCTTGACAAGGTGAGAGAGCATCCCGAGCTCGTCGACAGGCTTGAAAAAACCTATTGATTGGGATATTACTTCCCGAAAATGTCGGTATGTCTTGAATGACATCTTGAATTTTTAGTGAGGAAGAGTGGTTTTGTGTTAACGATGCTTGAGGGGAGCTGACTTGCCTACTTTTCTCGATGAGTTGAGTTTGTAAATTTAAAACAGTTTGTGTTAGAACTTTAATTTTATCATCTTCTTCTAATCGAACTTTCTCTTTTTCCGTCTCTAAGAATTCTTCGAAATTCTTCTGTGTTTCTCTAAATTGTTCTTTTTGTTTAGCTAATAGCTGTTCTTTTTCTTGGAGTTGCTCCATCAATACTTCTATTTCTTCTTGAGAAAGTTTTTGTTGCCGTGTAAGAGGCATTTTTAATATAAATTTCTAATTCTTTCCCAAAGCTTTTCCTTCTCCGCGTATCATGTGCGAAATCCCGCCGCTGTCACCAAATTTTTATCTGTTACGTTTTAACGACAGATTTGCGGGTTCTTTGGATTTCGCAGGGAGAAGGAGGTGCGCTTGTAGGGAAAGAAAATATAGAGCAATTAATTGGTAAAAATATGTATATTCTGAAACTGTTTTGTATTTACATTCGGTGTATGTGTGGTGTGTGCGTGCATGTTTATGTTACAAAAGAGTGTTTGTGTGTGCGTGTGACAACTTATAAAATTGGTGTTAATAAGGTAGGAGTTTTTTGACTATTTAAAATAGAATGTATAACACGTGGATCGCATTTTCTATAAAAGGTGCTGCGAGCCATTTTTACAAAGTTAGAATGTTACAATGTTAATAAATAATATATATAGATATGTTGTAGTATAATAATGAAACAAGGTGATTATAAGAGGCTAGCCAGGAGGTGCTGGCAAAAACCGCACCTTCTGGTGGTGGTTGGAGAGCAGTAGGTGCAGGCGAAAACCGCACCTTCTGGTGGATTTGAAGGATTGCAGGAGGTGCAGGCGAGAACCGCACCTTCTGAAGGTCTGGAGAGATTTGAGAGCGAGAGGCTCTTTGCCACTCGTATTTATATGGCCATTTCCGCCATGTTTTTATCTATTTTAGGATTTTCTACGAATTCTTATTGCCCGGTTTGTTCCTGTTTATGTTTACGGTGGCGAGCTCCTTCGCAGGGGGCCACCTCGCGACGAGAACGCTCCGTGGTGGGGCAGCTCCCGCTAAACGCGTTAAGCGTGAGCCGGGAGCGTCGCGTTTCCTTGCATAGGAACGTGACATTGTGATTATCTTGCAGGAATAATTCGTTATCTTGATCTTCACCATATAATCTAATATTAATATTAAAGACGTATGCCAATAATTCCCTATGGCTTCCTGATAGTGGTCCTTCTTCTCGAATCTAATCGTTGTACTCTTTTAGAATATCTTGATCTTTACAACACTTATCTCAGTTATAGATAGCATTCGAAAAGTTATCCTTTTGTATTCCTTCCTTTAGCTCACTTATATACTTCTCAATGAGTACATTTAAATTTTGTTCCTGTTTTTCTAAAAACTCTCTATACTCGTTGTAATACTTTTTAACACTTGTATGTGCTTCTTCTGAATTTCCTACTTCTAAAACAAATTTTGTTATGGAAAACTTTAAAGCTTTATTAGCCGTATTACGTAGTTCCTCTTCGCAAAATTTAGAAATCTTTTCACGCTGTTCTTCACCATTCTCATAAATATATTGATTTAAACTTCCTAAAATATGATGGACTTCTATTATACTGTATATACTGTGTTATATTCTGTTGTACTTTCTGTTGGATTCTTGCTGCACTTTCCGGTGTTAATTCTATATTATCTGTAACTTCTTGATAAGGTGGCAATTGCTTTGCGATTTCTTGCAACGTAGCAATTTTATATTTATCAATTAAAAGCTTTTCTATATCTTGTAGCTCACTGTTATCTGTATCATTCTGTGAATTTCGTTTTTCAAGCAAGCTCTTTTTTACTTTTTCAAAATTGAGAAACAACTCGTCAAACACTCAGTGGGGTAGTTCTACGTCTTTTAATTGCAACCAATTGTCCAATAATTGTGGCTCACCTTTCAACTTATCGATCAAACTCTCAACATTAGTAGTATATTTATAGGCGACACTAGGTATAGCATCATTACGACGTTCATTTTTATCTCGATGAACATCACTAATATGGCGTTTAATTCCTAACACCATAGTAGTCTGCTTCTCTTGTTGTTCTTGATTCTCAGTAGCTGCATGGACACCTCTTCCTCGATTGCTATCTTGATTCTCAGTAGCTGCATGGACACCTCTTTCTCGATTGCTATCTTGATTCTCAGTAGCTGCATGGACACCTTTTTCTGGATCGCTATCTTCCCAGTCAGCCAAACCTGCCTCAGGCAGATTTAGCGGAACGTGCGCATCGAACTATCCGAGCGAAAGACCTATGTATTTGGCAGCAGATAGCGTTCGGAGCTGAGACTGCTCCCAATTTGCCTTGATTTGGTCACCCCGATCTGCCGGCAGATTCCTAAATGAATGCGGAAACAGATGGATACCAAATGGAAGGCAGAGTCGGTAGGCCGAAATACCGGGCCAAATCCGGCCGAATTGGGCCCGAGGTCTGCCCCCGATCTGCCTTAGGGTCTATTCATATTTAACGGATCATCCGTTTTCGGACGGAGACTCCACATTTTCTGCTTCATACTTGCCGGAACCATAAAAAGGTCACTTGAGAGGCGCACGAGATACTCGCAACAAAAGCTAAGACCCGCACACAGCGGGGGTTTTCTACCTAACACCCGAACAGTTTACTCCCCACTACACCACGGGGATGCCAATGAGCTGGGCCATCCGCAGTAGGCCATTCGGACAGCCGATGGGCATCCGATTTCCATCCGATGCTGTCGTGGCATCCGCAGCCGGTCGCTCTCCACAGAGTTCGCATTGCGTCTTCCATTCTAGCAAAGCACCACAATTGTTTATGATGAAGGTTTTTTTTTTAAGAAATTATCCACATTTGTTACGAAGAGAATCATTCCATGTGTATTCGATCATTTGTTGGGGTCTACGTCTCGAATTTGTGGTGCTTTGCTAGAATGGAAGACGCAATGCGAACTCTGTGGAGAGCGTCCGGCTGCGGATGCCACGACAGCATCCGAACAGAATCTCCGTTTTCAGAGTGTAGACAAGATGATTGTTCATCCGAGTTGCAATGTTACGAAATGACGGTTCACACGAGACGGAACAAACAAAAAAAAAAAGAAATAAAAAAAATAAAAATATAAATGATTAGGAGTCAAAACTCCGGAAAACAAGTTTAAAATGATTACAATTCATTGGTTGCAAGGTGGGTGTAGAAAGGCGGTGGAAATAGTGGAAATTTGGAAAAGCGAGGGTATAGGTGCAACATTTGGTTTGCAGGCATCCACGGTTATAAATCTTGCTGCGCTAACGGTGCACAGGGCTCAACATGTGCTGCTCTCAGTTGGCTTAAAAATTACGAAATCGGCAGGTAAATTCGGAAGGATTTTTGATTTATGACGCACTTGATTTATGGCCGGTACGTTGTCGATAGGGATTCTTATACCCGGCCTTGGTCGCGTGCTTGTCATTTGGCGCCTAAGATCTGACGACGCAACAATAACCAAAAAAAAAAATAAAACCATTTTAATTTCGCCATTTGTACCGTGCCACCATTTTTGGGAAGTCTACCGTTTGGCCCATCACAGCCGCGCCCGTAGTCCCAGTGTTTTGGCTTCTACGTCACACGCCACATAGTATGTGTGACCGCTGTAGCCAATATTTGGACTGTAGCCGAAAATGCGTGTGAAAAGAGGCCTGTCCCTTGCACTATGATCCAATCGGCCTCGCATTCGTGCCTATGGTCCGTCCAACGAGACCGAGGCAGCGAAGCACCAGCGTGGGTCCTTTGCTAATTATCTTGCATAAAGGTCGGCCCAAACAAGACGGGAAAGACGGTGAAGATGTTTGAACGCCCAAAATCGTCGTTTATAGGGACCCGTCGGGTCCGTCGGCCGCTTGACAGGCGCTCGGGGTGCTCGCAACAAAGGCCAATGACACGCACCACGGGGGTTAGCTACCAGAATTGCAGAACCGTCCACTCCCCTCTAGATGGGAGATGCCTATGCTGGGCACAGACGGCCAACAGACAGGCAAACAGGCAAGAGACGACGGGCAAGAGACGACGGGCAACAGACGACGGGCAAGCCACCGACAAAATGACTCTGGATTCTGCCGGTACGGACGCAGTCACGGTGCGGAATTTACTGAAAAAATTCAATATTCGTGTATATCACGATATGAAATACATTTCTTTTGCATAGAATGCGTATGAGGATGGAAATTGTTATAAATAATCATATAATAATCATTCCTATGCACAATACAATTTTGCAATAATTATATGTCAATCATTTTTATTTATTCCTGATTTGCTTTTACTATATGTTTTATTATATACCTATCCGAAAAGTAATATGAATGTGAAGATAGATCGAGATTGTTTGCAAAAGCGTGAATGGGGATCACATTCAAAGTACTGAGACGAAGGGTGCGGCGCTCAGCGATTCAGGTAGCAAATTGCAAGTGCACCGACTGATCGACCGCTATTGACCGGCAGGTTTGAACAAACCAATGTCCTTTGTACTATGGATGGCATTACCTTTACTATACACTTGGAGTGCACAACACGCTAACAACAGTTTAGGTAAAATATGTAAATGCGATCCCCGCGTTCTTTTTTTCATTACGTAAAAATTTCAATTTTAGGACAAACGCTGTCGACCCTCACTTCGGAATGTCTAAAGAATATCCAGCAATTTTATGTACCCAAAATAATAATTAAATAGTTTAATAAATAGTTTTGAGGCTCCAAGAATTCCAAACAAGAAAAATCGTAAAATGTGTCCACATTTTTTAAAATATACGGCGAAATCGTACCCTTGTATTCGCTACAAAGAAAATTGTGTCGGAACAATAAATTAAAGTCTCGAAGCTTCTGTGCACGATACTTTACATTAACATAAATAAAAGTTTACATTATATGTTCACAAAGTACGTTAATAAATTCCTTTACAATAATTTTCAGAGATTCTTTAAGTACCAGTTTTCTATGCCATTTAATCGGCTTAAATAGAACAGAACTAAAAAGGTCCAAAGAGGTCCGCCTTGAAATTTGTATGGTATTAAGTTCAAACTATATAGAAGGGTTTCTGAAAAAAAATCAGCCGGTAATATACAATCGGGGACAAAAATAAGTGGACAGTTAATGGAAACAGGTAAAAGTGAAGTTTATCGAATTAACATGACTGTTATAACTTTATGTTTTATTTATTACATAGCCGTATAGTGTATAGATTATTTAGTGAATAATTGTGCCCATAATTGTGAAAGTGGTCTAAGTCATAAAAAAAAAATTACATTGAATAAATTTAGTTTAAAATCATGTCGTGTGAAATAAGTGATAAATTCATTTTTTTTTTAATTTTGACCTAGACCACTTTCATAATTATGGGCACAATTGAAGTTAATATTTATATCTTTGTGAAAACACGATGTACCATAACGAAAATGACAGTTATTTATCAGGAGACAAAAATAAGTGGACATTCAATAAAATTCGTAGTAAATGGAACACATTACAAAATTAGTACTTGGTATTGTCGCCTTTTGCTTGTGTTACTACTTCCAGACGTCGAAGAATACTTTGTATTAAGGGGGCCGGCACGAATTTGACCTTGACTTCTGTCCATATACATTTACGTGTAAAAAAAGTTTAGAAACTGACGCTTCAATATAGCAACGAGCAGTTTAAAAGTGGTCAATTATGATTCCTAAAAGTCCTAAAATTGTCTGTGCAGAGCCCAAATTGCGAATTTCTACCTCATCGTGGAGTAATTTGTAATATTCTGCCGAAAATTCGCTTTCTGAAGAAAGTATGACGTCACAAGATGGCTGCCGCTGAGAGTTCTCTTAATTTCGAGAGATTTAGAGTTCATATCGAAAAAAGGGCTCTGCACAGACAAATCAAAGACATATACAAACACGGTGGTGTGCATTTTTTATTGATTAATTACTTATTAAAGACGTAATTTCTCAACTAAAAAAGGCACCATTTGCGGTTCTGTTTACTAGCGCCACGGTCTCCCCGCGGCAAACGTACGTTGCGATAGAATACGGTCGATAATGCAGATCAATAGTACAGGTTTACGTATGTACGATATGTAGGCTGACGAATATTGCAAATTACTCGACTATGAGGCAGAAATTCGAATTTTGGCCTCTGCACAGACAAAGCTAGAACCCTTGGGAAAGACAATTGACCATTTACAAACTGCTCATTGCAATATTGGAGCGTCAGTTTGAAAACTTTCTGACCCTTGCACGTTTCGCTTCGCATCGTGTGACGTCATGCTTGTATCGAACGACTCAAATCGAAAAATCTTCTTTTTCTGCCAAATAAAATATTTTCGACCCTTCGGGTCACCGATTCGGTTGAAACTTTGCACACTTATAGATCTCGTTCTCCTGTTCACGAATATATACCATTATAGGGGCAGATAGCCAATAGTTTTCGAGACATTGACGAGTTTCACTATTTTCTATGTAATGCCGTATTTTTCCCAGCTTACCAGGAGAGTCGGTTTTTGTGTGACAATAGCAATAAGAGAATTGCGTTCCATTCTTCTGACTTTAATATAAATAATAATAACTAAGTTTCCACTTGCTTTACCTGATATTGATATTATGGACTTTCATAGACTCAACTTTAAAAAATATTGGTGGCTATCAATCAACGATAGCCATATAGCTGACCTCAGGGAACGTGGATTAAGTTCTTTAAGAACACATTAATGTTAAGTGCTTCGAATGAACTGTGTGCAATTATTAACGATCGCATCCACATATATGGAATTTAAATTTATTATGTATATAGTTGTGTTTGAGATTCTAGCCGTAGGATGGAGGCGATAGCAGAGGATAAAAAAGGGAGTGGACTGTATGTGTCGGAGAGGCGAAAGCAAGGCGGTAGAAAAGACGAGTGGACTGTATTTAGGAATAAATAGTAGACTATATTTGACAGATGGATATGTACAGAGTGATGACAAGGCGATAATGAAATGAGACGGCGTGAATGTGACACACAAATCGTGAAGCGCACGATTTGTGCAACGGCGAAGTCAGTCGTGAAGCGCACGAAACTAACGAACGTCGGATGACGAGAGTTGATGTGAAAAGACGTGTGAGCGTGATCGCGAGATTGAACGTAGTCGTAAGACGAGAGCGTAAGAACGAGAGTCGATAAACGAGATCTTAAGAACGAGGGCGCGATATGGCTATCGCGCGATATTTATACTAAGCGGGGCCACCGATTGCGGAAGGAATAAGGAGTGGGGTTTTTGAATATGACAAAGGATTTGGCAGTGCTGAACGTTAGTCAGCGCACGAGGGCAATGCCCTAACGGCCGCTGCTGCACGGGGAACAAGGACGATAGGTAACGGATTTGGTATTTTGGAATATAGGAAAGGTGGCCCACGCGACGGTTTCGGCGTAAGACGTAAACAGATGGTTTACGTCTGAGTGCGTTCACCCGGTCCCGGCGCCGAGCACGATCAGCTGTGCTATTGTCAACGCCGGGACACGGTCGCACCGAGGCAGTTCTTATATTGATAGGCAAGAAATTTATGGTCGTCAATAAACGGCCGTCGTGGCTAGAAGTAATTCAGTTATTATTACTGGAGTTCGAATAGATATTGCAACGGTTTGCAACATTCCGCCCGCCTTCGACAATCGTCGAACGAAATGCTCCTCGGATTGCGTGGGCGAGCGCTGTGGCCCCGTGGTATCGCGGGGGTCGCGACGTTTACGCGTTCGCGGCGCGGCGCAAGTGGAGGAATTTCGTCACCGGTCGTTTGTGGCGGCTCGTCGGTGGTCGAACGGTGGCGATGTGGGGTATGCGTCGCTTCCTGGTCGGATCCTGGTGGTGCTCGCCGGCGCTCGTCTGGCGGTTGGGCGTGGACTCCGACCTGTGTTGTCGTTCCGGTGGCGGTTGAGCCTGGCCCGTAGCAGGTGGAGACGTTCTGTCGACCGTCGTCGCCAGCAGGGTTGCTGGTACGGTCGCCGTCGAGAGAGTCTTGGCCGGCGCTCCTCCAGGAGCGTTGCCAAAATCGACAGCAATGCTGCTGTGGGCGAGTCGTCGATGCGGACGTGTCCTGCAGGCAGTGGGTGGTTCTCGGAGTCGAGTTGGTGCCCATAGGGGCCGTGCGTGGAGGCGCCTGTTCGCCTGACGGAGGGCGGTGGAGGACCCCTCAAGTGTGAGAGGGTCGTCGACGGTGATCCTACGCTGGTGAGGTCTCACCGACCGGGCTGTTGTCTTCCCGGGTCCGTCGAGGTGTTGCGCGCCTGGTGGGAGTAGCGGCCAGGTCATCCAGTCCTGGGCTCGGTGTCGAGAGACGGTCGCTGCTTCCCTTGGCGAGGCCGTGCGTTGTCGCCGTAGCTGCTGGTCCTCGCCCTTGAGAGTGGTGTCGCCGTCACTCGTGAAGGTGGCGCGTTGTCCCCGTCGACCTGTGGAGGGACGGAAGGCGGCCTGCGACGCGAAGGGTGTGCCGTCGGGCACTGCTCCGATATGGTCAACTTTCGAGCTAAAACAGACAAACGTGGCTACGATGTAGCCTTTGGTGGTCTTGTGGCCGAGTCCGGCCGTGGTTGTCAGCTCGTAGGGTTGTCTGTAGGTTGGCCCTGCGAGCTGAAGTGTCGTCCGAGTGGAACGTGGTCTAGGAGGGGTGCCTCCCTGCGTTGGGGGATGACCCATTCCCCGCGTCGTTGCTGCCGCCCGCCGTCGGAGATCCGGGAGGCGGTAGCGAGTGTGAGGTGTCACCTGGCGTTGTCCTGGTTGTTTCCAGTGGCGGTGCCGGATGCCGGACAGGGTCCGTTGTGGTCCACGGCGTGTCGTCCGGCGATGAGCGGGCTCGCTGGCTAGCGGCGGTGGCGTTGAGGTGCGGGTGCGTCCTCCCCCGCGTTGAGTGCCATGGGACCGTGAGCGTGGGTCCTTGGGCTTGACGGTGGACGTAGTGGCGACGTGGTGGAGGCGCTGCACAATTTGGATCCGACCTGATTCGTTTGTAGGACGAATCGCGTCGGATCGAGCGTGCGTCGGTACGTCCACTGCGTCTGGGGCCGCCCGCCGTCGGAGATCCCGGAGGCAGCGAGACGTGTGGCTTGTCTTCTGCCGTTGTCTGCGGTGTGCCCAGCGGCATTGTCGGTTGCTGGACCGGGTCAGCTCTGCTCCACCGTGTAGAGTCCGGCGATGAGCAGGCTCGAGGACAAGCGGCAGCGGCGTTGAATGGAGGATGCGTCCTCCCCTTCGAGGATTGTTAGGGTCTTTGGAAGGCGCAGCCGTCGGTCGGATTCCGCTGGGCCCTGCTGGTGGGTCCTTGGACTCGACGGCGGATGCTGTGGCAGCGACATGGAGGCGCTGCCCTGCTCTGCTCCGGTCTGGTTCGTCCTTGTGGCGAAGCTCGTCGGGTCGACGGTGCATCGGCGAGGCCGCTGCGTCTGGTGGGTGGAGGTTGGTCACCTGTAAACAGTAGGCAGTGGCCCGCACCAGTCGGTCCGAGGTCGGGGACGGAAGGAGCAGGTTAGGCTGGTCGTTGGCGGATTTCTTGAGGCAGCTGGCCGAAGAAATCAGCTCCCCGGTGAGGCTGCGTAGGTTGGAGGAGATGTCCCATGGCGTCGTCGGATCGGTGCGGCTAGACCCATGTCGTCCGAGCGGGACGCTTCCGAGTCGGGTTGCCGCGATACCTGACGAGATGTGCTCCGCAGGATCGTCGTTGGTCCCTGCATGGTGAGGGTGACCGTCGGGCACCGATGGCTGGACCTCGAACGTCGGAGTGACCACGTGCGTGCGCCACGTTGTAGGTCCTCCATCCGGTCGACGGATGGCATGCTTGGCCGTCCAGTGCACCTCGTTGTCAACGGGTACGTCCAGGCCGTTCTGAGCCGAAGCCTCGTTGCCCGTGGAGGCGACGGGTCGCGTGAGGTCGTCGGCGTTGTTGGCGATGCGGACCTGGAGACTGGACGGCGTGTCGTTCTGGGCATCGTCAGGGATGCGCTGGCTTGGCTCGAGCCGCCCGAGCGGGTGGCTGGTGCGTTGGGCTGCAGTGGTGCAGTGGGCCGGGCAGTCCGCTGGATCGTCCGTGTTCCCTACGTGGCGTAGGTGAGCGTCGGACAGCGCTGTCTGGAGTCCGGACATTGGAGTGGCCACGAGCGTGTGCCACGTTGCCGGTTCTCCGTCCGGCTGACAAACAACGGTCTGGTTCGTCTGATGCGCGGTGGTGTCATCAGGGGTGTCCAGGCCGTTCGAAACTGATGTCTCGGTGTAGGCGGAGGTGACGGGCCGAATTAAGTCTTCGGTGTCGTGGTGGCTGCTGAGCAGGTTGTCGGAAGGAGTGTCGACTTGAGTTTCGGCAAGGAGCCGGTTGTTCTCCGTTCTATGCTCCAGGCGTGTCCATGCCTGGTGGACGTTGTCCGTTGGCGTCGGAATGCGCCGGGTGCCTTGATCGGCTTCCCCGGTGATGTTGGCGGTTGAAGATTGGACCGTGTCGGTGATACTCCGCGGCGGATCGTCGAGAGCCAACGACGGGAAATAGTCCTCCTGTCGTGTCCGCTCGTCGTGCAGCACGGAAGCCGCTGGAGAGACGATGCGTGGCGTGGTCGGAGTAGACGCGTACTCAAGCTGCTCCAAGGCGTCGAGTAACTGAGCCTTCTGTAGGGTGAACGTCATTTCGCCTTCGGTGAAGATGTCGAGGACGAAATAGTCGTCCTGTTGGTCGTCGGTGGTGGCCATGACCAGGAGCTGGTCGTCCTGGTCCTGGAACTGCTGCCACCGTGTTTCCAGAATGTCCAAGGTGTCTTGGATGACGTTGATGGTGAGGTGGCTCCTCTTCTCTTCGATGCGTTCTTCCGTTCGGGCCATGAGCTCGCAGAGCGTGTACTGGCTCGAGATGATGTCGTCCATGACGATATGTATGGATGATAGACGTGAGACGATGAATGAGTGGACGCTGACGGAGAAGGAACTGGTACGGAAATGTATCCGGCTCGAAGGACCAATGTTTGAGATTCTAGCCGTAGGATGGAGGCGATAGCAGAGGATAAAAAAGGGAGTGGACTGTATGTGTCGGAGAGGCGAAAGCAAGGCGGTAGAAAAGACGAGTGGACTGTATTTAGGAATAAATAGTAGACTATATTTGACAGATGGATATGTACAGAGTGATGACAAGGCGATAATGAAATGAGACGGCGTGAATGTGACACACAAATCGTGAAGCGCACGATTTGTGCAACGGCGAAGTCAGTCGTGAAGCGCACGAAACTAACGAACGTCGGATGACGAGAGTTGATGTGAAAAGACGTGTGAGCGTGATCGCGAGATTGAACGTAGTCGTAAGACGAGAGCGTAAGAACGAGAGTCGATAAACGAGATCTTAAGAACGAGGGCGCGATATGGCTATCGCGCGATATTTATACTAAGCGGGGCCACCGATTGCGGAAGGAATAAGGAGTGGGGTTTTTGAATATGACAAAGGATTTGGCAGTGCTGAACGTTAGTCAGCGCACGAGGGCAATGCCCTAACGGCCGCTGCTGCACGGGGAACAAGGACGATAGGTAACGGATTTGGTATTTTGGAATATAGGAAAGGTGGCCCACGCGACGGTTTCGGCGTAAGACGTAAACAGATGGTTTACGTCTGAGTGCGTTCACCCGGTCCCGGCGCCGAGCACGATCAGCTGTGCTATTGTCAACGCCGGGACACGGTCGCACCGAGGCAGTTCTTATATTGATAGGCAAGAAATTTATGGTCGTCAATAAACGGCCGTCGTGGCTAGAAGTAATTCAGTTATTATTACTGGGGTTCGAATAGATATTGCAACGGTTTGCAACAAGTTGTATATATAAATCTCTCCTTCTATCCTTTTTCTTCTTTTCCTCTCTTTTTCTTTTTTTATTATTAAGTTAGTTATAAGAATTATTTACCAAAGACTGTTGATGGGGTTTTTTTTTGTTTATATTACTTTTCCCCTAATTCCGAATAAGCAAAGACTGTGCAGAGTAATTAATAGCACTCTGATTATATTTTAAGCGTTATTAATATTATAAGTTTTAAATAAACCAAAAATGATTATCTATAAGTTGCGCAACCTAGTGTACAAATAGATATAAATCCGCAATAGCCGTCTGGTATTTTTTCTATGTTTGTTGTTACCAAACCAACTAATTGTACTAAGTTTTGCAATAAACATGTTTATTAAAAAAAAAAGGTGTGACACTAGCGAGTCTAGTTTACAACCGGACGACCGGGCTTCCAATCCTGCCGACCTAAATGCATTTTTTTTAAATTTCATTATGTTTTATCATTGCATATTTATATTATTCATTTCAATCGATTAAATTTCACGCATTAAATTGAATTACAAATAACATGTATTTATTTTCTAGCAGAAGTAGAATGTAGTTATAGTAGAATACTTACAGTTGTTATGTACACGAGAAAGGAAAATCACAAAATACATTTCTTCAGAAGAGCCCAACAATTTTGATGAAATACAGCAAGCCGTCGAAAATTTTCGGCAAGTATTAAAACATATCACTCCGCTTATATAATCAACACGGATCAGATAGGATGCCAATACCAATCAACATTCGAAAGGACAATAACATATAAGGGACAAAAGACCGCACTTGTTCAAAAAAGGTAGATGAACTTATGTCACATCACATAAACGTAATAGTAACTTGTTCGACAGATATTTTTTTAGTGTTGCTTTTTAAGACGTAAAATATTAAAAGTAAAACTAATATCAAGGACAAAATTAATTAATATTAAAGCATAATTTAAAGATAGTACAATCTGTAATTTAAAAATATTTCATAAACAAGCATTATTTCCTTACACTTTTTTTTATAGTTAATTGTTCCAAGAATCGATCTGTGGGAACAGAAATATGTTGAAAACCAGAATAACGTTCATTTGACATACTATTCCGAATAATAAAGAGTTTGAGAGAGAATCCCAGATAGCACTGGACGGCTTAAAGACGTCTGTTTTACGTCCATTTTTGGTCTGAACGTCTTACGTCCTGAAAAGACGTCTTTAAGACGTCTTAAAGACGTCTCGTAAAAGACGTCGTTTTTACGTCTCATTTCAGACGTCTTTAAGACGTCTTTTACGAGTCGTCTTTAAGACGTTTCATTTCTTGACGTTTTAGTCATTCTAAACTGCTAGAGAAAAGCTTTACAAACTGTACACACGCAACACAATATAACGCAGTTTTCCATCCTTCGAATAGACGTTTATTTATTTAGGAAAGTTAAATAACTAAATTGTTAATTTAGTACTATTATAATATATTACATATATATTCGCAATAGAATTTAGCAATAAATATTGTTTAATAATAAAACTATACATTATATATCACAAATCCAAAATCCAAAATAATATATCAAAATAAATAGATAAATAAATAAATAAGTTAAATAAATAAATAAAGCATAAAATGTTAATGTTCGCGGATATGCTGAAAAACATTCTTTGAATTTATTTTTTTTATTTATAAATAAATAAATAAATAAATTAATTAATTAATTAATTAAATAAATAAATAAAGCATAAAATGTTAATGTTCGCGGATATGCTGAAAAACATTCTTTTAATTTATTTTTTTTATTTATAAATAAATAAATAAATAAATAAAGCATAAAATGTTAATGTGCGCGGATATGTTGAAAAACATTCTTTTAATTTATTTTTTTTTATTTATTTAATTTTTTTTGTTATCAAACATTCAATTTATATTTCTTGTACATGTATACAATATTCAAATTCAATATTTTTCTCACAAGAAAAAATGTGGCTTAAAAAATATTTTTCCAATATTTCACAAACATATCTATCTAATATTTTTGTGGTACTAGGGGTCTGTTTCGGGACGTCTTGAATACGTCTGTTCGAGACGTCTTAAAGACGTCGAACGGACGTCTTAAAGACGTCTTTAAGACGTACAGTTTTTTCACAAAGACGTTCCAGAGACGTTCAAAAGCCGTTCGGAAGGCGTTCGTAGGACATTCAGACGTCTAATAGACGTCTGAACGTCATTGACAGACGTCTCTGTGCTATCTGGGATCACACAGAAAAACTAATATAATATAAAATAATGTAATTGTAGCAGCAAAGATGGGCAAATTTTTGTTGAAATAGACATTTAAAATAACGAATAAAAGATAAAAAAATTATTTGTCACGCGGCAAATAAAAATAATTATGTTATCTCTATTCCACACGTAATAAGTTTATTCGACGAATAAACAAATAAATATTTTGTGTTAAATAAAAAAAAAAACGTTTATTTTCATCTGTGTCTTTATTCGGTGGTTTATTTGATTTCGAATAATTTTCGGAGCTGCGTTCAAATGCTGTGTTACGTATGGAGATGTCTCCATCCAGATGTTTCGTTTACAAAACTCTAATCTCTTTTCCCAGAACGAAAGACGTCCCAACAGACCCCTTTTTAAAACAGTACGAATGTTTATGAAACTCTTGATAACACTCCTTCCTGGCATCCGTTAATTATTTGGAAATAGCCCAGATGTCCATCAGCCCCCTTTGTTAACGAAAAATGTAACTGAGGCCTGGTTTCGTTAGAACTGACAAAAAACATCTGTGCGACCCCACGTGACATTAAACATTAACAAGAGCACCCCTTTCATTTTCAAGGTATATAAACCCGCTCGTTTTCATCCTCTTCGGTTCAGTCAAGTATTAGAAACGTCAGACGACAGTTCAGTTTTACTTCAGAAACGTCTGACGACGGTTCGGTTGATCTTAGTTGCGTACAGTAACGGTTCCGCAAGATTCAACGATCGTGCTATCACGTTAGAGTCACGTCGCGTTAAGGCCAATGCATACCTCACAGGCCAGGCCGGCCGGCCAGGCTCAACATTACAGCCCTGGTTTTGGTCCTAGCGTTTACTAGCCGGCAACCGTGTCAGGCTTTGGAACCGAATTTCTTCTCTGGCCTCTCGGGCCTTCCCAGATGGCCTTTCGAGAGCGCGTTGACAGTTCCCTGCTGTGCGTGGCACAAAAAAAATGTTTTAGGGGCTCCACAGCTCCTTAGGTAAACTATCCGTATCTCTCCTTTACAATACCATGAAAATAGGAAACGTTCCTGGCACTTCGTGAAACAGCATCGCACATCCTTATATGTACTTTATCATACGTAAATTATACATATAAAATTCTTCTTAAATAATTTATCATGTTATACGCAAAAGTAATTTCTTAATGAAAATATATTAGAAACATCTTTGTTCTGCAAATTCTCTCACCGGTTATAAAGTGTAAACAAATTTTTTAAAATATGGTCGTATTCTACGATTCTTCCTGTTTGAAATTCCGTTTTTTAATTCGCGAAGCATCAAAAATTGCAAATATTGGGTACTTGAAATTGTTATAAAAATATATTAGTTTGGAGGGAAAGTTCTACCGTATTTTAAAGAAAACATTTGAATCAATTCATAAAAATACGTGTTTAATATTATTCTTGTTTATTATTTGACTTGTTGCCATCTTTCAGGTAACCTGTGCATTCTTGTTTCCCAATGACTCAATAGCAACATGTGATTTTTGATTTACAAGATAAATCACCTGCCTATTTAAAAAACGACCGAAGTTTCCCTCAAATCCAACATAGGGTAGCTCGAACCGATAGCTCCGAAAGGGAGTACCGTATTATTAATTATTCTGGTAGCTTTTTCCACTCGGCAAGATTTGGGACGGACAGCAATAATGCAGGTGGAAGGTGTTGAACCGTTCGCCCGTTAGCTCAGGCCCATCAATTTTACGACGGGCAAAGTCAGATGTTGGGGTAAACTGTAAAAATGAGGCTAGCGTAAAAATTAGTTTCTGCGACAAGTTTTAATTACTTATTGACCACCGTTCAACGAATACACGAAGGAAAACACACGGTCAACACGTGCTGGAAGGGACTCCCCCTCGTAATAAATCATAATATCGCACCTCCTAGTCGGAAAACATAACAATAGATACTATTTTTACTAAGAAATTCCCGTGTGATTAACTCCATGATATTGGACGTAAGCTGCGGGTTATAGGAGTGGGCTAAGATATTAAACTGTTACCGCCCACTACTACACGATTGTAGGGGGTGACAAGACGACATTTCGTATGGGTTCGAAGTGGTGACATTGTATTGATGCGAAGCTTAGAAGAAGGTTCCCCGGCAGGAATGCGGTGACGTATCTAGATACGAATGCGCGGCCGATTGGTTCAGAGTGGAAGAGGCAGGCCTCGTTTCACACGCATTTTCGGCTGAATTCGAAATATTGGCTGCAGCGGTTACACATACTGTGTAGCGTGACGGCCTTCGGTGTCAAGACATTGGGTCAACAGCCGCGGCAGAGATGGGGATAGGCATACCTACGATAGACTCTCTTTGTTTAGGTACTATCCCCCGACGCTGCTCTGTATGGAGCGGTTTATGACATATTATTACTATTGAGCTGGAAGTCGGCATAGTCGGACAACATCTGTTTACTGTAAAGTAATTTGTAGATCCCGACTTCTTCGGCGAATGTAAAAATGCTACACCCGAGCAATTAAAAAAACGGTGACACTTCCAAAATGGCGAAATTAAAATTATTTCAAGGTATGAGGCACCCCATGCATCCTTGCATGTATGTGAATCGTTAGAAATGTCAGATTTTTAGTCCATCAATTTTATGACGGGCAAAGTCAGATGAGGCGAGCGTAAAAATTAGTTTCTGCGACGTGTTTTTTAATTACTTTATGATCACCGTCCGACGAAATCATTACTATGTTTGCGTAGTTGGGTCTAGTCGGGCCTACAGACGCGGCTGAGGTGGGGATAGGTTTGTTAGCATAGTAATAAATTGTTATTTTGTTTGTCATAACGTTTAAATTCTTTAACAAGGTATTCCCCATCTATTACCATGAGGGACTCTGAAATGTTCTAGTTTACAGCTTCTTAAATATATAGTAATGACGAATTGTTTCACCGCACAGATTGTCAGACGCTATTCTTTCTTTTTCGTTAGCGTAGTAATAAATTGTTATTTTGTTTGTTATAACGTTTAAATTCCTTAACAAGGTATTCCCCATCTATTACCACGAGGGACTCTGAAATGTTCTGGTTGATAGCTTTTTAAATAAATACAGCATGTTCATTCTGTCTTCGTACTGCCAGGCCACGAGCCTGCGAACCCCTGGGGTTCTGGTAGCAGAGGACACGCGGTGCCTTTGTTCGAGCCTCTCAAGTGGCTGTCCCGGACCCCAAAATGCTTATAAACTGGGATGTTGAGCCTGGCCGGCCTGGCCTGTGAGGTATGCATTGGCCTTTACACGCTCACAAGTTCAATTCTAGTGAGATCGGGTTAAAGTCCCTTTCGAATCAAACATAACTCTGACCCCGCATTGCCAGTGCGTCAAAACCGTTCAACATAGGTAAAAACATACTCAAATTGTAATCCTTAAACTCATTCGCGACACAGACATTTGTAACAAAACTTATAACAGAATATATTTGTCTTGTTGTAAAATCGTGAAATCTATAAACCCTTAATTATTGCTTAATATCCTAATCTAGTAATTGAACGTTCCCACACGATACAATCTTACCGCTCGGATTGTATCAACTAATATATATATAAGTTACGAGGCCCACTAACAATCATAACCGTTAAATCCAATAAGATTTCTCCAACCTAGTGGCTCCCCGATTTCGCATTGGGTTCGTCCACGAATATTATACCATCCTAACGGCTTCCCAGTTTCGCATTGGGTTCGTCCGTATCCTAGCAGCTCTACTGGTTTCGCACCAGGTTCGTCTGTGCTTTTTACCCATACTTGCTTACACAACCTCCTAGCAGCTCCCCGGTTTCGCAACGGGTTCGTCTGCGTGTCTCTCCCAGTGACTCCCCAATTTCACATTGGGTTCGTTCACGAAGTTTTACCCTCCTGCAGCTCCCCGGTTTCGCACCGGGTTCGTCTGCGTTTGACTCCATACCCAGAGGCTCCCTGATTTCGCATCAGGTTCGTCCTCGACGTCTACTATCCTAGCGGCTCCCCAATTTCGCATTGGGTTCGTCCGCGTACCTCACTAACAAATTGAAACCATATTCCTGGGGTAATAAACCCCTCGCCGGCTTCTCGCGTTGCACGAAGCCCTGGCTCGTAACAGCTGTAACGAGGACAGAGCAGTCAAAGACCGACGCGAGCGTTACAATGTAGTTGCATCGCAGAATGACCAAAACAGGGCTCGAATAAAACTTTAGACACTTATAAATCTCAGTTCTTTCCAAACCTTTCAAATTTTGAATCATTTCACTTTTGGTTTAATTTAAAAATAGGATCGATGTCCTTTTTCAATTTCTATAAAAGAACCTGCATTTGTGAAATTCTTACGTGCCATAATCATAATAATGAATATCATAATAATAATCGTATCATAATAATGAAAATCAAATTTTGACAAAAAGAATAAGATTATTGTAGGCTCTGCACACCCGGGTCCGGTCAGAATTTAGCTTTCAAGAAATGATTCCTGGGATCCCCTGCCGAACGGAGAATAGGACAGTGATATTATATGTCGTGTTGCATCGAATATATCGGCCACAAAAATTTTAAAATAGCTTGCAGCTGGCAAAAAATTATTCGAAGCGTTTGAATAGCAATACAGATAAAACCAGTGAATACAAATCAAAGTATATCGTGTTTAGTGTCATTTTAATCAGAAAAACTCCACAAATAGGTTGATGGAAGTCCTACAAAAAAATAATGAAAAATAAAGAAGTTTTGTAATTTGATTGGTAGTAGTTTTACACCGATATACCTGTTCTCGCCTAGGATCGCGCGGCTGCCGTTTATGGATTGCACCGCTGGGCGACCGAGGTGGCACGAGATTCTGGGCCTGGGTCGACGGGGCTCGAAGCCGCTTATTCGAGCTAACGAAAAATATTCTAAATTTATTCGAAAGAATTAGTCGTAGCCTTCGAATAACAGTACAGATAAAAAATGAAAATTTAATTTGAAGCAAATATAAAAAAGTATTTTTATTCGTCGGATAAATTCTTACCTAATAAAATTATTTATTTGACACTCGTTCAATAAAGAGGGTTTTTTCGAACCTTCAAATTACAAAAATAAAGATAAAGTATTTTTTATTCGAATTTTTATTTAAATAATTTTTTATCCCAAATAATGCCCAACTCTGCGAGGGTCACTAGTAGTGTGAAAAATATACTTAATATTTTATTCAAAGAGTGTATCACGAACAAAGACTATGCACTTGGAACTGTTACAGAAATATGTAAGATCACTCTGTTGATGAAGTATCGAATAAGGTTTATAACACGAGCGACTAGAATCCGCTTCTTTTGAAGAGTTTAGTGCACACGGTATTTCTACCCTTCCTTTAATTAGTTTGGAGGCAGGCCTCTGGAAGTTGTGAATGTATTCGCTTGTACGGTTTGGCTTGCGACTCAATAGCAATTGTTAGCATACCATAAAACTCTAGATGTGACACAGAACACAGGTAAAAGACTGAAATGTGGAAACAATGTCGTTTTTTCAATGGTCGTCGCAAAAAATTGTTCTTCTTTAAATATGGATGATATTATAGTATTGAGTTGTGAAAGAGAGTTAAACAGAGCTGCAATGCAGCGCATAAAAAATTAGTAGAACAGTGAAATAAAGAGTAAACTAGAATGTTTTCGAGTAAAATTATTTAAAAATAGTTCTAATATGTTTTTAAATTCATCTAGTAAAAATCCTATGGTGCTGAGGTGGAAAAATTTTTTTAAATTAATAATAACAGTAGCTAAATATATGAAAAAATTTAAGATAGTGCTGATGACAATAGCTCATTATTAAATTAATATTCAATGTGGTTGCTTATAAACGTCGACATAAAATTTGTATTTGTTCGAATTTTTCCGGGTTTATCATTTTTTACAACTAGAATTTGCAACTACAAAATTGGAAAAAAATAAAATACGTATCATTACAATTAATATTATACTTAATTTCTATTAATTAGAGATTTTGTACACACGATTTACATGTCAGTTACATATTTCATACAAAACAATTAAGCTGTACGTTCTAATCCTGGTTAAAAACATAATGAGCGTTCGGTTTAAAGTCCGTCAAGACACGGCCACCGACGAGATATACTTAAAGACAGCCAGCCCCTGTGTTAAACTGCGAGCCCCAAAGTGGGTCCTGAGTGGGTACTGGGAGCGGTCGGTAACGGCCCCAATGCCGAAATACTCTCATCGGTTGTGGAACTAAGAACGTGGAACTATCACTGATCTCAAATACCAACATCGCTAAACATGCCGCGCTCACTACCTAAATACATTTGCTCGTGAAGTACGAAAGAAACGTCAGTGACATAGGCAACAAATAAACATAGAATGCTGACATAATGCATTCTGTAATTGCTTGGAAAATAATTATTTTTTCTTATATAATTTCATTACACTCTTATTGCCTTCTTATTTTCCATATTGTTCACCATTGTAATCATTGTTTTATAATCGATAGTTTATAGGTGTAATTAATTAATTTGGAAATTATTGCGATACTTATAAAATAATGATTATTCAACAAAATATATTCTGTAGTAATTACAGAATAAAAAAAAAGAATAAATACATACACAAGTAATGACAAAATTCAATCGTTCTTATTGTGATCCGTAGTAAAAAACAGAAAATTAATATTTTTACTTATTTATCCGATAATACCACTTCTAATGCTCAATTGCATTGACTTCAATTATTCAAGTAGAGGTAGTAACAAAATAAAAGTGTTCAGTCAGTAATGAAACTAATTTTTGACGGCTCCTATCCGTATAATACTATGTATTTGGAGACAGTATAATGTATTGCTATTTGTCCGCACTGTGCGACGCCGTGAAAACTGAGCAGTCGAACTCGAGACGAGAAGGTCTCGCCGGTTCTCTTTCTTTCGCATACGCTGTCCTTCTTTGCGTCCGAAACTTTAATCGTTCATTACACAAGTAATTGTTGTATGCCCAACTAACTCACATAAGAAACCAAAACAACTGAATCATCTCATAGTCAAAGGTACTGATGCATCTTGTCCTTTGCTCCATGAATCACCCTTAGTCACCTCGCCCCCAAGTTCCTTTACACATATAAAAACCCCCTACCTCCATGCGAAGCAGCGCAGTTCATCTTCAAGTCCGATACTGTCCAGATTTCTCGAAGTACTTACTGTCGAGTCAGACTTGCAATAAACTCCAAGATCCGAAATAAAAGTGTTGGTCTCAGTTCCCTTCACCCGGAATACAACACAAAATTGGTGTCAGAAGTGGGATACTCTGACGGCCTTTTCATTCAGCTGTACTTGGATAGTTTCTATCTCGCTGACAATAAGAAAAGGGCGCCGATTTCCATCGGTAACATCGGAGTAAGAAATAATCAAGGATCTCATCCCGAAGCTCAACCTACAGTTGGTCGTATTTTCTGGATTCTTCACCGAACCAGCACCCTGTGAGTTGCAGTCTTTCTTCGGAAGGAGGAAATTATTCGTACAGTCACACTGTAAGTACTGAACTTCAAATATTCTCGTATTGTTTTTCAATTTCCGACGTACACTCTAAACAAAAAAAAAAAAAAAAAAAAAAAGAAAAAATGTCCCGACGCAACAGCTCCAATTTAACTCCCGATTCCGCTACAGAGATATCCTTAGATCATTTAATAAGGCTATTGCCAAGAGAATTCGATGGTGACCGAACAAAATTACGCTCATTTGTTAAACAAGTAGATGCTGTATTTGAATTAGCTAGACCATCGCAAAAACAAGTTCTCTTGTTATTCGTGAAAAATAAAATAGAGGGTAGAGCCCGTGATCAGATTGACATTCATTGTAACCTTACTACATGGGAGGAAATTTCAGAATTACTTTTAAACTTGTTCCAAGATAAAAAATCTTTAGATCAGCTCATGGAGGATTTAAATTCAATTAAACAAAATCGTAATGAAAACGTTTCCCAGTTTTACCAAAAGTTAGAGGATCTCCAATCAAAAATTTTAGGAACTATTCACTCAACGGACTGTAGTCCTGATACATTAGCAGGGCGATTGGCAATGATAACCGAAATGACCCTCAATTGTTTCGTGTACCATTCCCACCCTCAAATATCGCAAATGTTGAGATACCGCGACTTTGCCAATATTAATAGCGCTTTTACGGCGGCCTTGGCAGAAGAGAAGGCTTTACGTTTGAGATACGATAATTTTCAACGTTGTGAAATTTGTAATAGGTCAAATCATACTACTCATGAATGCTATTTCGGGAAACAGAATCAACCTACTAGCAAGCCAATAAATTTAAATCGAGTCAAACAAAATAATGTTGTGAACAACATAAAACAGTGTAGATATTGCAAAAATATCGGACATAATATAGAAGAATGTAGAAAAAGGGAATATAATAACTCAAGGCAAAATAACGGGTCTTATCGTCAATCCAATCCCAACAACTTTGAAGTAAATCGACAACAATCCAATCCTCAACATTCATATCAACATCGAACAAATTCTAATAACTCCTACAATTATCGGAACCAACCAAATCCTAGCAACAATCGTGAATATCAACGGAATCCAAATTCCTATAGTAATCATCCTCAAAACTCTCGAGATGTAAGATATCATGAACAAAGTCAATTCTCTCTTGGTGCAACAAATATTCCGGAATCGTACAGTGCTATTTCGAGAAAATCCAACCCTGGAAATTTTCAGAAGGTCTCAAACCCACCGGAACCTCCGAACCCTCTAGAAGAAGTAACGACAGAATTCAACCTTATGAGTACACGATAAATTCTTCGAGTTCATGTATATCTAATAACGATCAATTAGCGATTCTCTTCGAGTCAGAAAATTCCAATAACTCTGATAAAATTTTAAAATTTCTAGTCGATACAGGAGCTGCTATTTCCCTAGTTAAAACAGAGAGTATAAATCAAGACGATATTAATAACTGTAACCCTATAATATTAAACGGGATAGTACCCAATGTTTACATTCAAACCCTTGGAGAAATCGAACTCCCTTTAAATTTCAAAGGTAGGAAAATTTGTGGAAAATTCCAAGTAATCGATTCCCTGAGTAACATCCCTTTCGATGGCTTAATAGGACATGACTTCTTAAAAACACACAAAGCTACGATTAATTATCTGACAACGACTATGTCAATAGACAATATACCATTCCCAATACCATTATGCCAAAATACTCTTCAGAAATCCACTGACATAATAAAACTTAATGGTCGAACCGAAACCGTAATCCCCATAAAGATATTAAACCCTCAGAAAGTAAAAATAGGGACGATAACTGCGCGGAAACTAACAAACGATAGCTCTCTTTTAATACCTCATTCAATTGTCCGAGTACGCGAAGACAACACAGCCTTGACAACAATAATTAATACTTCCGCTAAATCACAACAAATCGATATGCCGGAGTTTTTAATCGAACCAATTCCCAATCATTCATTTATTTATAATCTCGCTTCAAATCAAGAACCTAATTCCACAGAACACAGATTACGAGTACTAAACGAACACCTACGATTGGACCATTTAAATTCAGAGGAAGCACAGTCCATAAGGAAAATTTGCACTGAATTCAGTGACGTATTTCATTTAACGACAGATATACTAGGTCGGGCAACAGTAGACTCTTGCTCCATTCCTACAACCGATGACATACCCATACATACTAAAATGTACCGTTACCCTCAAATTCATAAAACCGAGGTAGACAAACAGATTGAAAAAATGTTAGATCATGGTATCATCAAACCTTCTACTAGTCCATGGTCCAGTCCTCTCTGGGTTGTCCCCAAAAAATCAGATTCATCTGGAGAAAAGAAATGGCGCATCGTAATAGATTATAGAAAATTAAATGAAAAAACAGTAGGTGACGCTTACCCTTTGCCAAACATCGAGGATATTCTTGATCAATTAGGACATGCACAATATTTTAGTATTTTAGATCTATCTAATGGATTTCATCAGATCCCGTTACATCCCAACGATAGTCAAAAAACAGCATTTTCTACACCCAATGGGCATTACGAGTTCACTAGAATGCCTTTCGGTCTCAAGAATGCTCCGGCCCATTTTCAGAGGGTCATGAACAACGTTTTAACCGGATTAACCAGTAAACAATGTTTTGTATATATCGATGATTTCGTTATTTATGGATCCAATTTAGAAGACCATAATCGCAAACTGATGAATGTTTTCCTGAGACTTCGAGAAAATAACCTGAAACTGCAACCAAGCAAATGCGAATTTTTGAAAAAGTCATGCGAATATTTAGGTCACTTAATTTCTGACAAAGGCGTGCAACCCAATCCTAAAAAAGTAGAATGTCTCAAAAAAATGTCAAAACCGCGTAATCAAAAAGAAATCAAAATGTTCCTAGGCATGGTTGGATACTATAGAAAATTTATTTCAAACTTCGCTACATTAGCTAAACCTCTATCTCAGTTACAAAAAAAGAACGTGCCATTCGTCTGGACGGGAGAACAGGAAAAATCATTCGAAACATTAATAGAAAAGTTAACCTGTAAACCTGTTCTGCAATATCCTGATTTTTCGAAGCAATTCATTCTTACAACCGATGCATCAAATGTCGGCATAGGCGGAGTATTATCTCAATTTATCAATGGTCAGGATCTTCCAATCGCCTATTATTCACGAACTTTAAACGATTCAGAACGCAATTATTCGACAACGGAAAAGGAGCTCTTAGCAATAGTCAACTCAGCAGAACACTTTCGACCTTATTTATTCGGCAAGGAATTTGTTATTTATACGGATCATCGACCACTACAGTGGCTTTTCAATTGCAAAAACCCATCGTCAAAATTAGTTAGATGGCGACTTAGATTAGAGGAATATCAGTATACGATAAAACATAAGCCAGGAATTGCCAACGCAAATTCAGACGGTCTCTCTCGTCTCGTTACACAAAAATTAATAAATATGAACACGACTCAAGTCCCATCCTACAATGAGTTTATCAAATACCACTATACAAATCAAAATCCCGTATCTTATGAAACACAGAAAGGAACCTTAGAATCACTCACTGATCCTATAGTAACATTTTGGTCTCAAGATCTCGACGAAAGTAACCAATATTTAAACTATATACAATCAAAATTTAGTATCGAAAACCTCAAACCAGAACTAAATGGGTTGTCTAAAGTCCAAAATAACAAACAAACTTTCTATATTTTATATCCTCTAACTTCTCGTTTTGATAGATTAGAATACAAAAATATATTTGACTGCCTTTTGCAACTAAAATCATTAATAAAAACACAAAAATTTATCATTATTACCCCTGATCTTAAAAGATATAGCAATATTAAGTCAGAACAGCTAAATGAAATGCTAAACTTTCTATTTCCTAATAACGAAATCAAACTATTTCATTCTGAAAGAATTAAGCCACACACTTCAGAAGAAATACAACAAATTCTAAAAGAAAATCATGGTAGTAAGTTATCCGGTCACTATGGTTTCAATAGAACATACGCAAAAATTTTATCCGGTCACTATGGTTTCAATAGAACATACGCAAAAATTAAGGAGCAATACTATTGGTCATCTATAAAATCAGATATAAGAAAATATATTCAATCGTGTCACTCATGTCAAATGAACAAGACAAATTTCAAGCCTGTAAAACAACCTATGGAAATAACTACGACAGCTGAAAAACCCTTTGAGAAATTAGCCCTAGATATTGTTGGACCACTGCCACTTACCGAGAACGGGAACAGATTCATTCTCACTGCACAAGATGATTTAACAAAATATTGCTTTGCTAGAGCCATCCCTAATCACGAATCCTCAACTATTGCAAAATCATTAATCGATATATTTACTCAATTTGGAATACCTAATAGTTTCTTAACAGATCAAGGTCCAGATTTTATGTCTGAATTAATAAAAGACCTAGGAAATCTACTAAAAACTAAACACATCTGTACTAGCCCATATCATCCCCAGACCAATGGAAGTTTAGAAAGGTATCATTTAACGCCAAAGGATTATTTAAAGCATTACATAAAAGCTAGCCAAACAGACTGGGACGAATACATCCAATTTGCAACCTTTAGTTATAATACCTCGACTCACAGATCCACTAATCTAACACCTTATGAACTTCTCTTCGGACGAAAAGCATACCTACCCTCTTCTATATTGAAAGAACCAGAATTTCATTACACGTATGATGACTACGTTCGTTCATTACAACATAGATTAAATGTTTCTTTCAAAATTGCAAGAGAAAATGTAATTAATTCAAAAAATAAAAGTAAGGACCATTACGATAAGAAAATTAATCCAAAAACATTCAAAGTCAACGATCTCGTATGTATCTACGAAAAACGAACCAAAGTAGGCTTCAATAAAAAATTGTCACCCAATTTCAAAGGTCCATTTAAAGTCACACGAACATACCCTAACAATACAGTAGAACTTCAAATCGGAAAAAGAAGGTCTACCTATCACACTAATCTCCTTAAACACTATATTTCAGATGAATCCAGCAATGCTGCTGCTACTCCTTCTAATTCCTAATGCGATAACCGAGACTCCTTATTCCAATACACCCCTCACCGACAAGAGTGGAATTTTTTATAGAAAACTAGGAGATGCAAAAATCTCAAACACCGAATTACACCTGATAACATATCTCAATTTTACATATCTGTCTCAAACAACAGCCCTCTTAAATTTACACTTTATTAAGTCACAAAAAATTTGTGAAATATTATCAAAAGAAGTCGCCGCATCGAAGCACCAAAAATCACACTGCGAAAAGACCATGCAGTCCGTTGGAAATGAGCTTCGCAATATAAAAAACAAAGTAGATATATTTAACGGATTAATAGGGCTCAACCCGAAACAGCGTAACCGACGAGGATTACTCAATGGAGTTTCTTATATTTTAAATTGGTTAATTGGCACCCCAGACGCAGATGATGCCAAATACTATTCCGATAGTATTAACGCCTTATTAAAAGATAATACGCAAACTCAAACCCTATTAAAATCACAGATACAGATAGTTTCGAGCACTATAAAAAGTTTTAACCACTCAATCCAGTCCTTAAAACATACGGAAGATACTCTGAACGACAATATGCAAACAATTAACAACTTTATTTTAGAAACAAGTAACGACATTGCACACCTCTTGTTAGAGACAACTATCATGGAACAAGTTGCCACCTTATTTTCTCTATGCATGGAAATCTCCGACCAACTCTATAAAAATATAGAAGCCATTAACTTAGGAAATCATAATATAATCTCTCCATTTTTAATAAACCCAAGAGAACTTAGCGATGAGCTAAATAATTATAAAGGTGAATTAGAGTTAATAATCAATCCAACCCACAAAAATATACCCAAATTATACAAGCTAATGAAACTTCAAAGCGTTGTAACAAATGAGCTAGTAGTATTTGTTATAAAGTTACCTCTCGTGAAAAGAACCAATTACGTCTTATATAACCTGATCCCACTACCTATTCAGCATCAAAATTCCTCTATCTTCACTTTTATCACACCTCAAAACCCGTACCTACTTCTATCCCAGCAAAAATCCTATTTCTCCGTCCTGTCGGATTTGAAAAACTGTGCAGAATATTTTGAAGGAGAGTACGTGTGCACCAACATGAACACAGCCAGAATCACCGAAGAGTCCACTTGCGAAGTACAATTGTTATCACCACACGTAACACAACTACCACGGGACTGCTCTACAAAAACAATCAGCGCTGAAATGGAAGTATGGAACTACATAAGAAACAACCAATGGTTGTATGTACTACAGAAACCAACCACGCTGACAATCATTTGTGATGACAACCACCACATGGAAGACATCATTCTGCAAAAGATCGGCCTGATACAGCTGCGCAGAGGCTGCGCGGGGTATACAATGCGGGGTATTCATTAGAAACCACGAATATAGTCAAAAAGAATATCACCCACTACGTCCCTCGAATCAACCTAACCGAGGACGACTGTTGTGTTATAAACACAAATTCGTTACTTCACAAAGCTGCATCCTCTCTGAAGCCCATAAAACTTACCAACATCGACTTAACGGATCTAAAGTTCAACAGCAAAAAACTCAACGAATTCGATGAACTACTAACTCATCGTCTGAAAGAGCCGTTTATCGTTACCCATACAAGCTGGTACACGATAACTTTAGGAATAATTGCTGCCATCATCATACTGGTATTCGTTGGAAACTGCTGCCGTTGGTTTGGATGTTGGAACCTGCTCAAGCGACTCTGCTGCTTCACCACGAACCCCAGAACAGGAGAAACCGTCCCGCCAATTATAAAAAACATTGTTCATTGCAATTTTGATTCAAATAATCACAGCGAACACAGAGACCAGTCCAACGACGTGGTCCTGTTTGAAAGGCGCGGAAGGGTACAAAGTTCCCCGGAACCTGCAACACTTCCCAAAGTCCACGAAGAAGATGTGGTCCAGCATGAACCCGAAACCAGAAGATACAACCTCCGACCAAAAACTGGATCGCGCAGCCGAAAAAGCTCAACCCCTTTATAATTCAAAATTCTTATTTCCTTATTTTTATAACTCATAATAAGAGTCCATATCATAATTTTCATCATCAAATAATGTTAACATTCAACATATAACTATATATATATTTTGTAAAATTAGTATAAGACACGAAAATTAACCGCCGAAACTTCCCTCCAAAATTATAATTTTGGATTAAAAGGAGGGAGGTGTTGTATGCCCAACTGACTCACATAAGAAACCAAAACAACTGAATCATCTCATAGTCAAAGGTACTGATGCATCTTGTCCTTTGCTCCATGAATCACCCTTAGTCACCTCGCCCCCAAGTTCCTTTACACATATAAAAACCCCCTACCTCCATGCGAAGCAGCGCAGTTCATCTTCAAGTCCGATACTGTCCAGATTTCTCGAAGTACTTACTGTCGAGTCAGACTTGCAATAAACTCCAAGATCCGAAATAAAAGTGTTGGTCTCAGTTCCCTTCACCCGGAATACAACATAATTATCATCGGAATCATATCATATTTAGTATCGTTTTCAATAAAAAAATGCTACGAATATGTTGGTGAAAGTCCCATAAAAAAATAATGAATGATAAAAAAGTTAATTTTTTTATTTAAAGCCCTGAATCACGCCAGTCTTTGATCTTTTCCGAACGCTTCGACTGTCCGTGTCTCTTTCTTTCTCATTGGCTGTTTTCTTTACGTCCGAAACTTTAGTCGTTCATTACACAAGTACGTACCATCGGAATTACATCATATTTGGTATCATTTTCATCAGAAAAATGTCACAAACTTGCTTGTGAAAAAGCCATAAAAAATAATGAAAAATAAAGAAGTTCTGTTGTTTGATTGGTAGTGATGTCACACCGATGTATTCGATCCGACACGTTTAATGTTACAAAGGCAGTCGAGCTTCACTGTCCTCTTCTCCGTTCGACAGGGGATCCCAGAAATCATTTCTTGAAAGCTAAATTCTGACCGGACCCTAGTGTGCAGAGCCTAAAATAATCTTATTCTTTTTGTCAAAATTTAATTTTCTACTTAAACTAGTTTGTTATTGAAACTCACTTGAAATATTTTAAATGATATTGAAATATTGGAATATTACAATTTGGAATATTTTGCCGGACAATTTATTTTGTCCGCCCTTCAACATATTTGAACGGCCGTTGCGCCATTCGATTTTCGGTCAATTTTTCCCAATTAATTGCATGTAGAAATATAGAAAAAATCTGACAAATTACGGTGATTTATATTCATATTTGAGGATTTCTGTCGATTTTTCGGTTGAAAATCATATTTATAAAAAATGAAAGACACGTAAGAATTCCACAAATGCAGGTTCTTTTATAGAAATTGAAAAAGGACATCTCGATCCTATTTTTAAATCAAACCAAAAATGAAATGATTAAAAATTTGAAAGGTTTGGAAAGAACTGCGATTTATAAGTGTCTAAAGCTTTATTCGAGCCGTGTTTTGGTCATTCGGCGATGCAACTATGTACATTGTAACGCTCGCCTCGGTCTTTGACTGCTCTGTCCTCGTTATAGCATTTGAACGCGGCTCCGAAAATTATTCGAAATCAAATAAACCACCGAATAAAGACACAGATGAAAATGAACACTTCTCTCTCTCTTCATTCAACACTAAATATTTATTTGTTTATTCGTCGAATAAACTTATTACGTGTGGAATAGAGATAACATAATTATTTTTATTTGCCGCGTGACAAATAATTTTTTTATCTTTTATTCGTTATTTTAAATGTCTATTTCATCAAAAATTTGCCCATCTTTGCTCCTACAATTACATTATTTTATATTATATTAGTTTTTCCGTGTGATTCTCTCTCAAACTCTTTATTATTCGGAATAGTATGTCAAATGAACGTTATTATGGTTTTCAACATATTTCTGTTCCCACGGATCGATTCTTGGAACAATTAACTATAAAAAAAGTGTAAGGAAATAATGCTTGTTTATGAAATATTTTTAAATTACAAATTGTGCTATCGTTAAATTATGCTTTAATACTTTCTTACGCAAAATATTTCTAGGAATTTTTTGTCCTTGATATTAGTTTTACTTTTAATATTTTACGTCTGAAAAAGCAATACTAAAAAAATATCTTTTTAATTCGAATACGTTCGTCGGAGAATGTAATAAATAATCGATATGGTTCCGTGATGATTCACCTTCTCGCCGACGAGAATTTCCTTAGTCGTCTTCTGCACCGACGAAATACCGTAGTTGGCCTGCTGTTTCTTACTCCAGCCAAAATCTATTCTAGAGGGCGGTAGAAGACACCGTATTTTTCGTGACACACGTTCTCCCGTAAGGCTCGTCGGTGACACGGCCCTGGTTTCAAAAGACGGCCGGGGTTCTGATCCAGAAAAGACGGCCCAGGTTCTTTTCCTTGCTAAAAGACGGCCGGGGTTCTGATCCAAAAAAGACGGCCCAGGTTCTGTGCCATGCTAAGGCTGAGCAGATGTCACACTATAACGGGATCACGAAAACCCGGCCATGAGCACTCTCCCTTCCTCTCTGGTAATACCTGCCACAGCGAGTGTAGGGATCATCTGTAACTCCCTAGCACATCCGCTACTGCGCTAGGCGAGGTGTTACGTCGCAGTGTGGTGGGATTGGGGAATTTATAGGGTTCGGATGCCCGTGGAGCGCTGAAGCACTCTGCTCGCGGAAGGTTTTAGAATAAACTTTTGACAAGAAGATGTAATGAAAAGAAATGGACTTTATTTAATAGAGGACTCGATGTTGCTTCTAAGATCTTAGAAATGTAAATCTATCTGTATTTTCTCGTCCTGAGGTTTTATCTTCTTCCAGCTTCCTTTTCCTTAGCCAATAGGAAAATTCGGATCTTCTCGCTGGAAGTTGATTCGTCGGGTGGCTCATCCTTGGTTGCAGCTCGATGGTGATTGGTGGTGGAGGTGTCTCAATAGCGCGCGCACGAGAGTGGGGTACACGCGAGGGTGAAGGCCTGTCAAAACAAGGGTCGTGGGACCGAGAGAGGTCCGAGGGAGTTCCAAGAGGTCCTTGACAGAGAATTTACGACTTCCTGTTCTTGACCGATTATAGACTTCGATTGTTTATTTATGCGAAATTGGAGAAGCTCTTCCAAGAGGTTACGTGACTTTACCCAAATTCCTCGATTAGTCTCGCTCATCTGATTTCGTCAAGGATCTCTGTGGAAACCTCTCGTTTCCTTACTTATTCTAAGCCTAAGCTATCGTACCCGAATAAAATATATGTATATGAAATATACGGCTTTGAAACATTACGTTTGATATTAAAATTTCCCTCTCAGCGTCATTTACCGAACATACAGAGCAGTAGCGCTATTCGTAGCTGTGTTCGCGTGATCAACGGGTCACGCTACAGAGGCAATTGGCGCCAGAGGTGCCAACGCACAATATTCGGGCGCGAGTTGCTCTAGGGGATTTCCCCCGAGACACTCTTGGTGTCCTCCTCAGAAAACAGGCGAGTCGAGCTGAATCTGTCGACACGAACAGTTGCAATAAAAGACCTCTACTGCAACCACGTGTCAAGTCATTCTCCTTACGGTAGGATCCATACCTACAATTGGTGACCCCGACGCTGAATATGACGGAGGAAACAGCGCAAAATTGGGCGGTGGCCGTTCATATGTCAAAATTCTGGTCGGACAGGCCGGTGTTATGGTTCACTCAGCTGGACTCGCAGTTTGCCTTAAGAGGAATCGTGCAAGAGGAGACAAAGTACCACCACGTGGTGTCGCAGCTAGACGCAAAGGCGGCACGCGAGGTAGAGGACATCCTGCTCAATCCGGAGGAACACGGAAAATACACGAAATTGCGAGCGGAGCTGATCAGCCGTCTCTCGACATCGAAGGAGAGATACATAAAGCAGCTCCTCGAACGCGAGGAAAAAGGGGACCGGACCCCATCTCAATTCCTCAGGTACATGCGGAGCCTGGCGGGCAACGATGTGCCAGAGGGCTTCATCAGGACTTTATGGCTGAGCAGGTTCCTGGGGCCCTTCGTTTCTGGGGTTCATAACCCTTCGTCGGCCTCTCGTGCTGCTCGCCCTGGGTCGTAACTATTGCTATAATTCCAAATGTTCATAGGTAGTAGACTTGCGGATTTTATGCATTAAAAAAAAAAACGACCTGAAAGTACTAGAAAAATTTGAGTATATTATTTCATTATATTTGACTGCATACATTTATTAAAATAAGAAATACAGTTTTATTTATCTTGTGTTTATTACCGTTGATTTGGAACATTTTTATTTTGCATAAAGTTCCACAGTCTAGTAATAAATAACTGCACACAACGAGAAATCGTTCTTTTCTGTTTTTTAATATACATACTCTATTAATACTACAAAGTTAACAATTGAGCTGAACGCCGCACATAGTTTCCAAATGTCTGCTATATAAATATGTGTGATTGTAAAAAGTGACGTAGAATTACGTTATCGTTATATTACGAAAATGAAGTACGACTACGTTATCACTACGTATGACGTAGTATGTTCGCTAGGAACAATTATTTACTCCGGTATACTGTAACAGTATTTAAACGTTCTTTGAATGTCCATTACATTTGTATACGAAGGTCACGATGTAGGATTTTCGTTGCCTTCTCTCAATATGTATTTTAATAATATTGAGCACCTTGGAATAATAATGAATGTAACACCGTTGACTATATACAACTTTATTACACTTTGTACATGGATGGAGTTCGCGATGTCTGGTTGTTGTGGAGAGTTCGTCTCGTCCAGTCGCGTTTTCGATTTGTTCTGTTCTGTCTTGTCGTGTCCTGTCCATCGTCAGTTTGGTTTTTTCGTGATTGGAGGAATTTGGATTTAGGTGGGAAAATATGGCGTTTCGTAATTGGTCGTGGGTGCATTGGGAGGAGTTTTTGAGTTGTTGAGAGTGGGAGACAGTCAGGAAATTCCTTGGTTTTGTCTTCGTTCGTCAATAGCGTGATTTATGGTAGAAGTTCCGTTCGTCGTTTCGTTCGGTCGCACGTGCTGTCCGTCTGTCGGGATTGGGGTTGTCGAATTGCAGTGGTCATAAATTAGTTTTCTCGGTTCTGGTCTTTTGCTGATTCGCACGTGTTTTTTAGGGTACATCCCTTTCAGGTATGTCCCTTTATCGCAACGGTGGAACGGTACGGTACGGTCGACCTTCGGTGTTGCCGTCGCAACAACATTGAAAGATACGAGTTCACCATCTGGTACGAGTTCTGTAAAAAGTTGTGTCCGGAAATATCAATATAAACATTTGCAAATATTAAAAGATTTATACGTCCTCATTTGATCTCCATTCAAATAAACGAGTATAGAAATATGATTGTTTGTTTATTATTTGATCATTAGTAATCATTTGCAGACGATTGTTTGATATTCAGGTGACAGAATTATGTTTCTAGATTTAAAAATAATTTTCTGCATTGATAGATAGTGTGAACACCCGGCGACAAAACTATAAGACAGAAAATTAATGAAAAGTGTATTCTATTACGAATGTTTTTCCTCATTCATTCCTAATTCATTGTTTACATTGTATATTAACGCAGTTCTACGCCTTCCTTAAAGCTACGGTTCAAAAAACTTCAATAATAAATGAAAATACATTGTCGTAGCTGCGACAAAACTGTAAGATATGTGACACTTTCTAGAAAAAATCAAATGGTAAATTTTATTTTATCTGATATTAATAGTATGTAGTGCCACCTTCATTTTGTACAACCTTATTATTGTTTGCTTTATAGATTTCCATTTTTCTTTCACACACGTTTTGAAATCCTTGACGCTTTTGAATATACCTTTACAGCTAAGATTTTCCAAAAATTCTCAGTGATAGTTAGGTACGGTGATCTTGCAAGCCATGGCAAAACATCTATTTTTGGAGAGTTGAAACAAGCTTTTACAACTGTTGAGGTGCGCGGTCTGTCCGGAAACTATCCTTTGATACTCTCATTGAAACAGTTAATCTTGATTAATAACGACAATGTCCCTTTCTATGTACTTCCCTTTGGAAGTCATAATCTTCTTCCAGCGAGAGTTCCCACTTGCGGAAGATACGCGATGTCGTGTTTCATCAGGAATTGCTGTATACTTGCGATGAACGGCAGGTGGTTCTGTGTTCGACACGTTCGGTCATTCTGAAATATGATGCTTACAAGTTTGGACTATTAAAACAATTGCGTATCATTGTTGACTGAAGATCAGCAGGACCGTATTGCTTATCAAGGTCACTCATAAAGATAGTATATACATACAGTGAAATCACGTTGTATGCCAGTGCCAACCTCGCGTTCCTAAGTCAGTGGAAAACCTCACATCACCGCGGTGAGTGGCCGAAGTTACTTTCCATAACAATTACATTAATGGAAAATTAATGTAAATGTGATCCGAATTATATCGCGTTTGGTATCATTTTAATCAGAAAAATCCCACGAATATGTTGGTAAAAGTTTCATACATATAGATAACGAAAAATAAAGAAGTTTTGTAATTGGATTAGTAGTGGTCTTCTGGTCTCACACCAGAACGGCAATCGAGCTTTGCTGTCCGCTTCTCCATATAACATTATGTCGGAGACGGATACTCCTACCGTTTGAATGTCAGTAGCGTTTCAATGTCATAGGTTTCTTATGACGTACAAACGGTATGACGCTTAGGTTTCCAGCGTGCCCTGTGTATTTCAAATGGGACGCTCGACGAGAACCTCCGATTTCGTATGAGTGTCAGTAAAAAGAACGGCGGGACTGACATACAACGAGATTTCACTGTACAAGTACACAGACATATAAAAAAAAAAAAGGATATAACGCTACATGTTGCTGCTTTAGTTGCCGTTTGCTTGGCAGTTAATGACGAATTAGACGAAATCTTTAATATAATTTTCTTACATATACGTATGGGTTATAGTTTTATCTCGGGGTATAGATGAAGAAGATACCTGAGAAAGTTCCATCGAAAGAAGTACCTTGACTAGTGCACATTCGATTCTATTGAAATATTTGAGTTGCTAACGGCTGAAATCATGCTTCATCGAAAGGAGTATTTGGAGCTAGTAGTTTTTAACTAGCGATACACGTTGCTTCTTTAAGCTGATCTTCTGTGAACACTATCGTCGTACTAATTACTCCTAAATGTTCTACTGCACCGAACAAAGGAGAGTAAAATAGGAAAAAGATGAGCTTAGCATCTGAAACGAGAGTTCATTGAATCTGGGTATTAAGTATCATTTTGAATAGAAAGCACAAGATGTCCCAGTACTCGTAGTATAAACAGAAAGCAGGTGATATTACGTAGAAAAATAAACTGAAAATTTTTTGCGTATGAGTCTTCGCTTTTCCGTGAAACACGTGTGCTATCGACAGGTAGGAGAAAGTTGTAAATAAATACAGTATTACTTAGGAATAGGATGATAGTTTGTTCTATACACAATGACTAATTCCAGATCTTTGAAAATAATATATGTTCAACGTGTACGATATATTAAAAATGTACGATTTCAGCAATCGAAAAAACAGTCGTATTACCTATACAGTATGTATTGCCTATAATAAATAGCAACGAATCAATTTATGGGCTAGGACTTTGGCGACCTGTATTAATTTGACGAGTTTCTATTACAGGCTAACGTATCTGCTCACGAGTCACTGTTTATATGTGTTGTACGCAGTCTTACGTACGGAGAATGTTTTCCGTTCGACTTTTTCTCTCAAGAATCTTTCAAAGTCGTCTCAGGTAGAAACCCCTAGATAACTTCAGATTAACCCTTCGTGTAAATATTGATCTGTGATTGGGATTCATTGGGAACGACAGAGAACTAGAATGTGACCCTACCTGATCCGAGATTATGGTGTCACATTCCTAAGAGTCATTCCAACGTGATCGGACTAAATTTTCCAGTTGAATCATGTTAACCGTGTAGAGTCCGTAAATCCAGTAACAATTCTATTTTGGCATTCTTCAATTGTTCTTTGACTCCGCGTTGCCAGTGCGTCAACACCGAGCATCCTTACGTAATAACACTTTTATCGTACACTTCAATTCACTCAATACAATCGCGACACTAAAACTTGTATAACACAATTGTGGGGTTCTCGTCTCGAGGATCCTACAAAACCTCCTGCAGAATTGCCACGTCCCTCCGAACCTGTGGCATAAGACCGGGCCCCTCTCTAGTCGTATCAAATGCGACTTCGGCACCCGCGAACGCTCTCCCTGGGACAGTCTCAACTGACCATGGGTGGAGAAAAATTATGCGTTTTAAACGCCGCGCCACTTGGCGCGACGCGAATTCCAGGGTCGTATCCGGGTCCCAGGGGGATCCGGACTTCTTTTCCCTACGCTGCCGGAAGTAGGAAACCGCGGAGAGGGACGCTACAGGACCATCCAGAGAATATCTCGCTAATTAGGACATCGAGGGAGACGCCGAGCCCGGGTTAACCAACCTGGAAGAGCCTACGAGGGAATTGCACCGGAGGCGAACAACATCTCCACCTCGAGGCTGCCTCACCCGCCAGAAGACAAAGGTGCGACGCGGGATTGGCCCGGGATCTTCCTCAGCGGGACCAGCGGCCAATCAGCCACCACCATCGGGGCCGATCATCATACGTCGGGGCCCCCGGACCGCCGAGCGCGGCCCTGTCGCGCCGAAAAATTAGTGATAGGTCCGAGCGTCTCGCGGGGTAAGGAAAAATAGGAAAGTGGGGGACGCCTCGCTTCCGCGTTGACGAGCCGAACCTAAGTAGGTGACTGTGCCGAAGACCTTCGGGAGTTGTAGCCAAAAGTATGACATTTGGGGGAACGAGCGCTCTAGATTTATCCTTCATCTAACGTTTTCGATCATTGAAAAGCCTCATCTTTGCATTATCGAGTAATGGTTTGCGGAATCCCGATCCCTTGCAACTCTCGTAGCTATACGTACAGGCCGACCTAACGGTGTGTGAGTGTGTCGAGGCACGGCTTTTCGAACCAAGTTACGGCAGCGCCGCTGTTTACGTTGTCGGCCACGCGTGCATAGGATGCCTCTCTGACATACTTTTACCGATACAATGTGTCGCTCGACACTGAATGTGGCATGTGGGGATTGCACCCCCGCGCATGCGCCACTTCCCTAGGCCGTCCCTAGGGGAACCACCAACCACATGGTTGGCAGCGCGGAGCCGAACCAAGACAGGAAACCGTCGTACAACGCTCGCCCCTCCTCTTCGCGCCCGGCTCTCTTACAGTACAATCATGTTTTCCTTTTGCTCCGCGCAGGCACATGGCTGCCTTCTTGTAATAAAGTATCTAGTTCACAGTTCAACTCGCATGTAGCTTCATCCTATCCGCACGCGCCTTCCCCGATCACTCGGTTCAACACCGAGCTCGTACGTTCACGCGTCGGTATCAAAACCGCCATAAACTGGTGACCCCGACGTGATTTTTCAACGCCGGAGTTTCAACACGTGGGCAACGGAGCCTGCGATCCAGCCGACGTTTCCGGCCTTCTCACTTCTGCGGTTGGACTAGCCGCAAGGCCCAGCGGGGGAATTCACGCTGTTCGAGCCGGCTACGCCGCATGGCCGAGTTCCAACCGTTGAGGGACTACGACACATCATTTCATCATTTCGACGACGTCCCGTCCGCCATCTTGCCCATCGCCACGAGGCAAGACCGTGCAGCCGCCATTTGCCGGTCCTTCTCAGCAGGGGCCGCCGACGATGCCACAGCTTCACGCCGTCCGTAGACGTGTAAGTCCGAGCGCCTTTTAATTTTAAGCGTCGTCTTTGTGTAATCGTGAATCTTGTTCGCGTTTTTCCCCCCGGTATGATGTAACAGTTGATCGCCGCGTCTACCGCTCCGGTACCGTTGCTTGTAGCTCGCGCGTGCGCGGTTTCTCCGCCGTTTTCGCGACGTGCGCGCGCATCGCACAGTGATTCAGTACCTCGCCGCGTATTTTAAACGCGATCATGAGCACACCGCATCCTCAGGGGGTAACGACGCCGCGAACCGAGCCCTTAGCGAGGCTCACGTCGATAATCATCGTGTCTCGAAAATACCCTCCTTCTTCAGAGAGGACCCGTAATTAATGTTTCTCCAAGTAAAGTCGTCAAAATGGCCGTTTCCGGTACGGCCGTACGCTCTGCTTCCGCTCACTCAGGCCCTTCTAACGGGGAACTCGCGTCCTGGAGCTACGCCCTGACGAACCAAATTGCCGTACCCGCAAACGTCGTCCCACGTAGCTCACGCGAAGCACGCCGCAGCACCTCTTCCCGCGCGAATCGAGCCCTTCGAGCCCTCACTCTTGGTCACGTGACCACGGATTTGCACGGCCGCACACATGGCCGGCAACCCCGCAAGAGCCACTCGGAAGCTCGCGACCGCACAGAATATGCACGCGCCAAATTCCACGTCGCATAGCCGGCACCCCCGCAAGAGCCGCACGGAAGCTCGCGACCATTCAAATTGTACGCGGCAAATTCGACGTCGACCGTTGTCCGGTGAGAACGCCTCACCTCGAATCCGGTTCTTCGCCGCGCCTTTTCGCAGAATCTCTGCGTCGGCGCGGTACCACCACGACTCTCAGCACGGATCCCGCGAATCCCGTCGGCCACATGGTCGACCCGCGCCGTCACGCATCGGTCGACCTCACACGCGAATTTCCACGCCCGTACATACTCTCGGATTTCCCTCAAGGCGAAATCCGCCCCTGCATCAAGCATTGTACATACCAACTAGTTTTAAGCAGTGTACAAACCAACTAGTTTTAAGCATTGTACATACAACCTAGATTAAGCATTCATGTATCTGTATCCTAGTGGCGTACTCGATGTATCTTAGCTTTAAGAAAAATTGTATTCGTGCGTACCACACTCGGGGGGAAGTGTGTGGGGATTGCATCCCCGCGCATGCGCCACTTCCTTAGGCCGTCCCTAGGGGAACCACCAACCACATGGTTGGCAGCGCGGAGCCGAACCAAGACAGGAAACCGTCGTACAACGCTCGCCCCTCCTCTTCGCGCCCGGCTCTCTTACAGTACAGTCGTGTTTTCCTTTGCTCCGCGCAGGCACATGGCTGCCTTCTTGTAATAAAGTATCTAGTTCACAGTTCAACTCGCATTTAGCTTCATTCTCCACTACGTGTTCCATCCTCCGTTCACTGGTGCATTGCACTCCGAGTTTGTGACGGTCTCGGTCACAAAACCGCCACAGGAAAGCGTACCCAGCTCCACCTACTGGACGAAAATGTTACTGTTTAGCTTCTTCCAGCGACCGCTGCGTTCATAGCGGTACTATCGATTTTCGTCAAGGTCATATTCGTGTGCTTGTCCTTAATTATTGCTTAAGACCCAGTAAATTGTTAAGCCATGAGCCGATATTACTAAGAGAGTGCTGCCGGAAGCTAAACTTATAGCTGTGCCGATTGGTAAGTGCCGATCAGGCTTTCTGTACTACCGATTTTGTGACTTCTTATTTCGTGTTGGTTTGGCAACGTTTTGGTGGACAACCGCGATTCGCGTCGAGACGACGAATTCCGTTGCTGCCGGATAATCGCGTTCGCTAGGATTTCGCGAGGGGCACGGGATCGTCGGTCGTCGAGCGTGCGGGTTGGGGATTGTAACGCGACATTGCGCATTCGCGGGGGATCCGCACGCCGACGATTTTGTGGGGAGAAATCCCAGATTAATTCGTGAACCTTGAGACTTCCCACGAAACGACGCGGTGCGAAATCGCCGTTTCTGGCTCGTGTTCGTCGGTAACAGTAGCGTGGAAAAGATCATTCGCGTAATTCATCGGATCAGGGTCGAGTCTCGTCCGATAATCTAAATCATCGACGCCGTACATCGCGTCCGCGGCCCTGCTCGAAGCGGCTAATTGAAACTCGGGCGAAATAAGCGCGAACGACCGAACATCTGTCGTTACAGTAATTGTAATCGCGCGGGCTTTTCTCGAATCGCTGCCGGGCTATCTCCCGGCAGCCTTGTGAAACACCGACACGTAATAAACGTTTGTTAAAGCCCTAAATTTCGTACGACTTCTTGTGAGAAACCTTCCCGCCGCAGGGAACGTCCCGCACTTCCCCTCGTTAGAATCCTGGTCCCGGGTGAGTTGTCCAGGATATCGCGCGGCCGTCGTGGAATCGGAATCGATTAACTTCTCGAATAAATCCGTAAGATCTTGGTGTGGCACCTATCGGTGCCTGGCGCCCGGTAGAAGGACCCGTTCCTTACTTAAAATTCGTGAAAACCGAGTCAACGGCGTGCCGTTTGTCACGGGTGGACCACGTACCGCGCGGCCCATGCGTGGCCCGGCCTCCAGGCCATAAAAACCCGTAGGTTGTCCGGCTTTTCTCCCGTCCGACGGGCAGGGAAAAACCGTGCAACGTGACACGGTATGAATGAGTTTGTGCGTGTGGAGATCGTTTTCGGGGATGGAGATGCAGAGCAGAGCGTGAAGAGTTGTGCGAGAGGTCGAGTTGAGTCTAAATAGTGAGCGAGTGAATTTATTATATATCATTTTGTTTTTTTATTCTCCTCTGTCATTAAATATTCTTGTTTTTACTTTCGTCTTCGAAAGAATTAATTCCCAATCACTTAAAATCCCTATAAACTTGAGAGCTCGTCTGTTTTTACGAAAATCCGTATAGACTTGGATATTCGTTTGTGAGAAAAGGTGATAACTATTTGGGATCAAAGTGGATCTATGGGTGATTAAAATGAAGACTGACAGTTGTAATTGTGACGATAAGAGTTGTGAGACTGGGATAATTGACTATTGCGATTTAAGTACTTATAGTGAGAGACAGTGTTGTGAGTTATTTCTGTTTGCTACAATGAGTTCACCGACGAAAGCTACCAGTAACTTTTCCGTACTAGAGTTGAAGGAAAAACTGCGAGCTTTGGGACTGAGCGCAGCGGGTGTAAAAGCTGAATTAATACACCAACTAATGGAGGCTGATCCATCAGGTAACTGTGCCAAGGGCAGTAAGACCGAACCGGCAAATCGCGAGGAAGACATAATTTGACAGTTGGGAGATGCAGGTATCGCTAGTGTGAGTGAAATAGAGTGGGCTAACATGCAGCGGTGAATTGAACTTTGCCGAAGAGAGAAGAGGCTGAAAGAAGGCGAACTTGATCTGGCACGCTTGGAGATTGAATTTCTCAAACATATGCAACAACTAAGAAACGGCGACGGTGATGGGGCAGCTGCCATATCTCGTCCGATAACACAACACGGAATAACACCGCGTGTGTCTGCGTCGATGGTAGCGAAGATGCTAAATTATTTCGATGGCAACGTCGAAACATACAAAATGTGGGAAAAACAAGTGCGTTTACAGAAGACGACTTATCTGGTGACGGATGAAATAATGAGGCTGATTATTTCGTCGCGGTTGAAAAGAAAAGCGGTCGAGTGGTTCCACTCAAAACCCGAATGCATCGCGATGATGGTCGAGGAACTTTTGAAAGGGTTACGAGAAATGTTTTACCATAAGCCAAACAGGATCCATTTACGGCAGGACTTTGAGCGGCTTACTTGGAGACGAGACGAAGCGTTTAGACAATACATGCATGAGAAAGTGATCATGGCAAATCGTCTTGACATGTGCGACAGAGACATCGTGGATTACATTATTGAGGGAATCCCAGATTTCACGTTAAGAAATATTGTCCGCATTCAAAAACTGAAGACGAAAATATCATTGTTGGAAGCGTTCGAGAGGGTGTCGTCATATGATAAATTCTTGTGGACGACGTATGCATCATATGCGAGGGCTAAGGAAAACTCGTTTCAACCGCGGAGGGCAGAGGAGAGGACATTTCGACCATGGAGGACCGAGGAGGAGACGTTTCAACCACCGAGGGAAGAAGAAAGGATGCACCGCCAACCGAGATCCGATGACAGAGCGTATGGATCGCTGCGAGTGGAAGAGAGACCATTGCGACCACCGAGGGAGAACGAAAGGTTTACGTCACCGAGAGTCGAGAAATACGAGAGAAGGGAAGTATCCAGAAATGTTAATCGTGATTCAATTGCGGTATGGAAGATGATTATAGCGTGAACTGTCCTTTAAAAAACCGTGGATCGAAATATTTTAAATGTCAGGCGTTTGGTCACGTAACGGCGAATTGTCCGAAGAAAGATGATGTGAGGGACATTTGTAATATTTCACAGTATACGCGCGAAAAATATTATAAGAATGTAAGGATGAATGGAGAAAGGTTGACGGCGTTAGTTGATTCTGGTAGCGATTTGTCAGTAATGCGTGCAGTACAGTACATAAGAATAGGGTCGCCAGCATTAGTAAAACGAGAAATAAAGTTTTGCGGAATTGGATCCCAGAGTAATAAGACTATTGGTCAGTTCAACGCACGAATAGAAATCGATGGTAATGAATATCTGTTGGAGTATACACCGAAATGCACGAGGTATGCGGAGAGGAAGGTCCTTTTTTGACCTGCGGTTTATTGCATCTCGAACACCGCCTTTTCCGTATAAAAGGGCCTTCGAATATCGAAGCTTCGATTGCAGAAAATTCGAAGGTGATGAAAATCGAAGGATCGAAGCTTCGAACATTCAATTCGTTTCCAGTTAACGGATAAAAGGAATAAATTTTCATATGTTTCTATATTCACCATCTGAATTATTTCAATAATTTATTGTTAAGATAATATATTTATAATTTGAATTATCCTTTCGATAGCACATTGTTAAAATAACTGTTTAAATAAATAAAGTTTATAATTTGTTTCTATATTCATTATTTGAATTGTTATTTCAATTATTTATTGTTAAAATAATTTATTAAATAAATAAATTTTCACAATATGTTTCTATATTCATTATTTGAATTATTTCAATAATTTATTGTTCAAATAACTGTTTAGACAATGTACACGTTTTTACATATAGGAGCACAGAAGATAGGAACACATTTCTATAGAGTATAAAAATTTATAATCTATGGAAATTTTTATAATCTATAGAAATGTGTTTCTATATTCATTATGTAAATACTTGTACATTCTTTAAATAATTATTTTAACAATGAAATATTGAAATAATTCACATAATGTATGTAGAAACAAAATTTGAAAATTTATTCATTTAAACCATTATTTTAACAATAAATAATTGAAATAATAATTCAAATAATGAATATAGAAACAAATTGTAAAAATGTATTTATTTAAACAATTATTTTATCAGTGAACTATCGAAATGATAATTCAAATAATAAATATATTATTTTAACAATAAATTATTGAAATAATTCAAATAATAAATATAGAAACAAATTATGAAAATTTATTTATTTAAACAATTATTTTCACGATGTGCTATCGAAAGGATAATTCAAGTTATAAATATATTACGTTAACAATAAATTATTGAAATAGTTTAGGTGGTGAATATAGAAACAAATTATGAAAATTTATTCCTTTTATCTGTTAACTGGAAAAAAATCGAAGGTTCGAAGGTGCGAAGGGTCGCAGCTTCGAACCTTCGAAACTTCGCACCTTCGAACCTTCGCACCTTCGATTTTCATCACCTTCGAAGGTCCCTTCGTTCCTTCGAATCCTTCGAAGTGTCGAAGCTTCGGAAAAGTAACAGCCCTAATCGATACCCATTGCCGTTTATCGATGATCAATTAGACGCTTTACAAGGTTCGCGAATTTTTAGTACGTTAGATTTGAAAAATGGATTCTTTCACGTGCGTATAGATAGAGATACTAGGAAGTATACAGCTTTTATAGTGCCAAATGATCAGTATGAATTTTCTTATGTTCCATTCGGTTTATGTAACTCACCCGTGGTATTCTAGAAATTTATAAACGCTGTTTTTAAAGATTTAATGAATGAGAAGAAGGTTTTGATTTATATGGACGACTTAATTATTCCCTCAATAGATTACGAAACCGGTGTAGAAAATTTAAAGATGGTATTACATGTTGCGGAGGGATTTGGTTTAAAAATTAACCCTTTGCACTCTGCTGTCTCCTCTCAGGGGACATTACAGTTTATTAGCGATTACGGGGAATTAATTTATTCCAGCGCAACTTTAAATAAAATATTGATTTTTTTGCAAATATATATTCCTCGATGTCAACCAATTCATATAAGTTCAATATCATTATAATACGTTACTTGGTTCCAAAATTATACTAAATAATACGAGGATTTGTAAATTTCTGCCAGAATGGTTCGGAACTGCAAAGGGTTAATTGGAAGAAATGTAGCTCCTTGCAGACAAAAATAGAGTTTTTGGGACACATAGTTGAAGATGGATGTGTTTGTCCATCAGAAAGAAAAATAGAGGTGGTTATGAAATTCCCGCAGCTACAAAATTTCAAACAAAATCAAAGTTTTTTGGGTTTGACTGGCTACTTTCGTAAGTGTATCGCAAATTATTCTGTGATCGCACGACCCTTAACAAATTTATTAAAATCAAACGTCAACTTTCACTTTGGGGAGAAAGAAAAATTTGCATTTACGAAGTCAAAAACCATATTGAGCAATGGTCCAGTTTTGAAATTATATAGAGTAGAAACGGAGACCGAATTGGTTTACAGACGTAAAATCAACAGTTGAAAAAGTGGTACGCAATTGTGTTCCGTGCATTCTTGCTAAGAGAAAACATGGGAGGCAAAAAGAATTTTTACATCCCATACACAAAGTGTTAAGTTTAGGTTTTCAGAGGTTAGCAATGTTTTACTTTTACTCTCATGTTCTATGAAATTGGCGAGCGTGTGTTGGCGCGTTTCTTTTCCTTTTTCTGGCTATGTACGTCTCAGAGACAAGACGGGTTTTCGCAACGTAGTATTAAGTATAAGTATTGTTAGTTTCCCACTACCAAAGTTTAGTAATGGATATATAATCTATATATTTATATAATATAGTGAGTGCATAAAATGAGAGAAGCGTAATCACCATTATTGAAAATCCCATCCATCCATAACACCAAAAATAACACAAAGGAAGCATCCCATTAGATGTGTATCACATTGACCATCTCGGGCCACTTCCACCCACACGGAAGAACTATAAACACAATTTTGTGGTTGTGGACGCATTTTCAAAGTTTGTGTGGCTGTATGCTACAAAAAGTATAACTACCTTCGAAGTAGTGGAACATTTAAAAAAACAATCAACGATTTTTGGAAATCCTCGGAGAATTATTTCTGATCGGGGCACGGCCTTCACTTCGAACGATTTTCGGGAATATTGTAAAACGGAAGCAATAGAACGTACCTCAATAACAACGGGAATACCAAGAGCTAATGGACAAGTGGAGCATGTGAATAGGACACTTATTCCAATAGTGACAAAATTGTCTGCGCCCAAACCGGAAGAGTGGTATCGTTATTTAGACATTACTCAGAAATTTTTAAATGCAACACCTCATAGAAGAATTGGTACAACGCCATTTAGATTATTGTTTGAGACGCACCCAAGAATGAAGGATAATACAGACATCCGCGAATTGGTAGAGAGAGAATGGATAGATATGTTCCAAGGTAACAAGGAAGATCTGCGGAATCAAGCTAAGGAGAATACACTAATACACTAATTTACACTAATTTTCGTTTAATGTAATTGTTATGGGATGCAACTTTCATCGTTCATTACACAGGTAAATATAATCGGAATTATATCATATTTGGTATTATTTTAATCAGAAAGATGCCACGAATATGTTGGTAAAAGTTTCATAAAAAATAAAGAAGTTTTGTAATTGGATTAGTAGTGGTCTTCTAGTCTCACACCGATATAGCCGACAATGTTGTGGCCGTGACGGCTCTCGAGTTTCGGCCACTCACAGCAGTGGTGTAAGGTTTTCCACTGCCTTATGCATGGGTGGTTGGCACTGCCTTAAAACGAGAAAATACTGTATAGGCCAGCGGGGACCATAACGAGAGCCCTCTCGTGTCGCAAGGCGCTCGACTGGCGTTGGCGCTCGCTGACTGGCGTGCTGTCGGGCCACGCTGTGATTGGCGCGGGCCTGGTCGCGACGCGAGCTAGCAACGGGACGTCGTTTTGTTGCAGTACCAATTAAATTATATAAATTACGAGACCCACTAACAGTCCTAGCGACCCCCTGATATCGTATCATGTTGGTTCGCGCAATATCATGGCCTAAACAACACAATTTTTGCAGTGGCTCCCTAATTTTGTATTGGGTTCGTCTGCGCTATTCTAAACTCCGGGTTAGCCTGCGTTTGACTCAATTTCTAAAGGCCCCCTGACTAGGCGTTAGGTTTGTCTATAATCTTAGCAACTCCCTGAATTGGCATTAGGTTCGTCTGCGCTTTTTTACAACCTCGTAACAGCTCCCCGGTTTCGCATCGGGTTAGTCTGCATTTGACTCAATTTCTAAAGGCCCCCTGACTACGCGTTAGGTTCGTCTATAATCTTAGCAATTCCCTGAATTGGCATCAGGTTCGGCCGCGCACCTAGCTAACAAATTGAAACCATATTCCAAGGGGAAGAACCGTTCAAGGCCACGGCTTATAACAGCATCAATGCACACGTTCAACGAATCTTGAAACTCGATTATCTTATTTCCGATTTTCTTTCACGTAGTATCATTTCTTTCCTGGTTGTACCACACATATTGGGACACCCTGCGGACATATGCGATCAATTACCATCGTCAAGCCTTCGTAACATGGTACGAATAAACCGGCAAGATTAAACTCTACTGACACCTGAGATCTCATCAATGCGAGTAACACCATCTTTTGCATTTTTGGTGGAATACGATACCATAACGAATTGTATCTAATCCATTCAACATTGTCGGTTCATTATTTTCTTATTATATATTATACATTATACTATAATATATACTATATTATATATCTTTGTATAGTATACTTTGTATATATTATATATCTTTTTATAGTATTTATGTACTATATTATATTATAATATTATACATATATTATACATCTGGCCGGACGGGTGGTACAACCGGACAGGGAATGACTCGACATGCAAAAATAAGTCGAACAAAAGGAATAACGTCTTTTTTCGTTTGGCGGTTTCTTAAAAAAAATTGAGTTCAGAGATCCGTAAGGTTCATGTGCTTTTAGTATCACATGGGGGAGCTTCCTCCTCCCCTCGGTAGGGCCGTAGTTGCTAGGAGTTCGGTGTGGTCGGTTGCATTCGATTTTGAGATCCCAACCACCTCCCAATTACTTGTGGGAGGCCACCGTGAATTTTAGTGGGTATATTCGGTATTGTACACTATGCCGCCACGGGGAGTTCCACATACCCATATAATGAAATATTCGCGGGATCGTAATTCCCGTTTTGCTTGCTCGCGATCATACTCGAGGCTTTGACGAGGTTACGAATGAACAACATCTAGTTGAAATGAAGCTCGACATTTGGAAATTAAAAAACACTTTAATATATATCTGGAAACCTAACAGGGTACAAGATTTCGGTTCGAGATGGTTAGCTTAGTTAGTTATGTTCGGTGAGAGTGATTTTCGGTTGAGTATCGTGTATTATGTCAGCTCGCGAATCTTTTCCTATTGGTTGTCTTTAAAACTGTATGGTGTGACTAAATCATTCCTAATTGGCGAGTGGGCGGTGCATTTTGGTCGTCGAAGTGGGGGTACGCTTTCATGGAACTATGTTTAAGCTATACGATGAAAGTCTGCGAATAATATGGGAAAACGATATGGAAACTAAGTGTTTGTTTGTATAAGATTTCCCTGTCAATGGGTTCATTCACGGAGGTCACGAAGTAGTGTCTGATGACACTCAATCATTTTGGGACTGTCACACAGTGAGCCAAATGCCCGATTTGGCTGGAACTGGAAGAAAATCCTACACATCGGATGCGGCTATTGGTGTCCTTATATGGTGTCGTTGTAAATAGGAAGTATCAATTATTAAGTTTATGGTATTTTTGATCGCGACAAAAAAGTCTGAAAAAATTTTTGAAAAATATGTTTGTATTATATGTAATTTTTTAAAAATAAAATAGCATCAGCTTACCAGCGGATTGTTAATATAAAGGAATTGTTTAAAAAATTAAACTTACAGGCTCAATTTGAATGTCCTGCGGCATTTAATCCTGTAGCGTCTTAGAACTATTGTATTTGAGACAAATTTTGATTTTCTATATTTTGTAATTTATTTTGTAAATAACGCCAGAATTTTCGATTTTTTATTGTAGACTTTTTTCCTCCCAATTGTACTAATTTTCGTCCTAATTGTGCTTCGCGCAGTGGGCCAGATTGAGAAATTAGCTGTTCAGAAAGATTTTAGCATTGTATCAAGACGTAAAGCCATAGTAAAGTACGTCATTGGATTCGTTTTGACGTCAGCTATAACATTATTAAGTAAAAAATATATAGTAACAATTAAGAATTTAGGTGATAATTAACTTGTCATTTAAGAAAAAATCTTTTTTTAATTTTTTATATCGAACTTTATAGAAGAGTAATTACTGATTATTTTTTGTTTGAAACATTGTCTTGTCAGAGCACAGAGCACTTAGCTGTTACCAGGTTTTGAAATAACAAAGTAATCTGTAATTCTGGAGATAATGTGTTTTTTATCTTAAATTGGGATTATTTGGCCGTCTTGTCTTAAAAAAGAATCATATGACAACCTTAAGAATCTCCGCGCGGTCCCGGTCACAGATGTTCTTTAAACAATAATAATTTTTGTACCGGAATTAAATTCAAACTTTCAAATGTATGTTTAACGACATCGATACAACAATGTTTGCCGGAGTTATGATCATTTAAAATTGACCCCCAATTACTCGAGTTCGTAGAGGTGATCTCTTAATTTTTTTGAGGAGTGTATATGTACAGGGTGTCCCGGGTTTGGGTATTGTATACGTAAGTAATTGTAAATGTGTTTGTAAATATCTTTGTTATTAACAAATACAATCAAAAAATGTCTCAAACGAAAGTTCTATTATTCGACGAAGTAAATCTAATGCCAAAGAAAAAATTTTTGTTTGAAAACCAATTTTTGAGATTTGAAAGCTGGGACTTTGTTTGCGATGACCTCGTATTTTCTTTTCGTATAGTTATAGAGCAGTGAATACTGTTTATTAATTTTTCCCCTTAGGGTTACAATCCTATACGATCTACAGTAGAAATTCTACCGAAGTCAGTCTTTTGGTTCTTTTCGATTGACTTCGGTAGGGAACGTCGGAGGTACTCGCTGACGTCACGAGGTGCTGACCGCGACCCTCGAGAACCGTCGCGGCCACCACATTGTCGGCTATATCGGTGTGAGACCTGAAGACCACTACTAATCCAATTACAAAACTTCTTTATTTTTCGTTATATTTTTATGAAACTTTTACCAACATATTCGTGGCATTTTTCTGATTAAAATGATACCAAATATGATATAATTCCGGTGTTATTTACTTGTGTAACGAGCGATAAAAGTTTCGAACGCAGAGGAGGACAGCGTATGGGAAAGAAAGAGACGCAGAGAGTCGCGGCCGCCGGCAGAGAACAAACCTGCGTCTCTTTCTTTCCCATACGCTGTCCTCCTCTGCGTTCGAAACTTTTATCGCTCGTTACACAAGTAAATAACATCGGAATTATATAATATTTGGTATCATTTTAATCAGAAAAATGCCACGAATATGTTGGTAAAAGTTTCATAAAAAAATAATGAAAAATAAAGAAGTTTTGTAATTGGATTAGTAGTGGTCTTCAGGTCTCACACCGATATAGCCGACCCGTGTTGTGACCGCGACCGACGGTTCTCGAGTGGTGTGAGGTGTTCCACTGACATCGGTAGGGAACGTCGGTACTGACTTCGGTAGAATCTTTACTGTATACATCTTTCTAACCACTAGCCTAAATCTACCGCACGCAAGAGAGAAAGAGAGAGTGATTCGCGACGTCAACCTTACAACTACAGAAAATAAAACAATCGCATACATTATAACTTAAAAACAAAAAACGGTCGCATAGCATATAAAAATGCAAAAAATAAATATATAAACGATATAATCCGCAATACAATTACTTAACAATAGAAATAAAATAGAATTTAATATAAACATAATAAGAAACAACAGAAAAAAATAACAATATCAGATGACCTACATCCTGCGGTCTAAACTCTTGTAATTAACAAGGAGGAACTAAAAAAAGAAAACAAAGCAAGTAAAACCAACCAATTACAATTAAACGAAAAAATAAAAACATTCACGCTTTCTCACTCTCACACACTCTCATTCCTTCATTCAAACACCTCTCTTCCTTCCTCCCCTACCTCCCATAGGACTTCCTTTTCCTTTTTTCCACTTTTCTTTCCATTCACACCTTTCCCTCTCCCATCCTTTTTCTCCACTCTTCCACCCTCCTCATCCATTCCTCCCCTCCCCCATCATCATCCAACACCTCACCCATCCTCTCCTGCCATCCTCTTTCCTCATCCACCCGCATACACTCCTCCCATACATGCTCCCAGCTCTCATCCCTCCAATCACACACTCTGCATTTCCTTTTTTCTTCCTCCATCCAATATTTCCCCCCCCCCCCCTCATCTCACTTCCCAATCTAAACCTTGCTACCCTCTGCCACCTGCTTTCCCCCCACCCTTTCATCAAATATCCCGGTACCCCCTCGCCCTTCACCATTCCATACCATTTGTTATATCTAGAAGCACTCATCTTCTCCCTTCTTTCCCCTCTCTGCCTTTCTTTCTCTCTTTTCGCTAACTCTTCACTCATTTCCTCTTCCTCTCCCTCATTTTCTATCATCTTTTCCATCTCCTCAACTCCCCAACCCCTCTCCTCGAAAAATTCCCTTCTTTCCTTCTCCCACCCATCCACTTCTCGTCCTCTCCTATCCCTCCCCCGCACCTCTTCCCAACACACTCTAGCTAATTCCCCTCCTCTACCCTCCCCTAGTCTTTTCTCGAAACCCCATGCCCTCAACCCCGCCCTGCCCCTCAGTAGCTCCCTTTGCACCTCTTCCCTCACCATGTATCCCGGTGTACATCCCTCCACCCCCAGCACCCACCTTAAAAATCTTTCCTGAACCCTCTCTAACCCTTCCCTCTCCTTCCATCCCCATATTTCCACTCCATAGCTCAGGACATGCCATACCAACCTGTCAAACATCCAAATCCTTCTTCCCCAGTCCTTCCCAAACCTCCTCTTTCCTATTCCCCACACTTGACCCATTATCGCCGCCCACCTCCTCACCCTCTCCGCCACCTGCTCTTCCTGCCCTCCATCCCTCTTAATTATGTACCCCAAATATCTGTACTGTCCCACCTCCTCCACAGTCCTACCCCTCCACCTCCACGTCACCTTCTTCCATCTTCCCCCTCCCCTCCTGCACCTCATCACCTTAGATTTCTCAACATTCAAAACCAGCCTCTTCTCCTCCAAATATCTCTCCAGTACCCTCATGATCCCTTTCATCCCCATTTCCTCCTCCGCCAGCATCGCAATGTCATCCGCGTAAGCTAGTGTGTACACTTTCCTCCCCCCCCTTATCCCTCCCCACCCCCCCCTTTTCCAAGACCTCATCTATATCTGCCAGCAAAAGGGTGAACAGGAGCGGGCTCAACGGACACTCCTGTCTCACCCCTCTTGCCGTCCAGAACTTTTCCCCTTCCTCCTCCCCCACCCTAACCTCGTCTCTCCTAGCACCTCCCCACACCTCCCCACCAAACCCTCTCTCACCCCCCTTTTCCTCATCGCCTCCAACAACACCTCTCTGTCCACCGAGTCAAAAGCTGCTTTTAGGTCTACAAAAAATATCACTAACTTTTTCCCTTTCCTTCTCACTTGCCTGTTTATCAGATAATTTAACACATATATATTATCTACACACCCTAACCCCTTCCTAAAACCCACTTGACTCGGCGGTAACATATCTTTCTCCTCCACCTCCTTCCTCATCCTCTCTGTCAACACTGCAGCATATATCTTATACGCCGTCTGTGTCAACGTCACACCCCTGTAATCCCCTACCTTTTTGCTATCCCTTTTTTTGGCCACTGGCGCCACCACTCCCTCCGTCCAGTCCTCCGGCCAACCTTCCCCCCTCCATACCCTCCTACAAATCCTCAGCAGCCACTCCCCAACTTCCTCCCCTCCATATTTCCACACCTCATTTGGTATTCCATCCCCTCCTGCCGCTTTTCCCACTTTCAAATCTTTTATCACTTTACACACCTCTCCCATTTCTATTTCCCCTTCCCCACCCCCCTCCCTATCTTTTGCCCCTCCTTTTCTCACCCTCCACTCTACTCTCCCCAATAAAATACTCACCCCACTCCTCCATCTTTATTTTCTCGTTTATTTGAGGTCCTTTCTTCCTCTCCCTTTTTATCAACCTCCAAACCTGTCCCTCCGTCCTTATGGCTTCTACCTCCTTTTCCCATCTTTCCCTCTCTTTTTTCTTCTTCTCCTCACACATTTCCCTATATGCTCTTCTCTTCTTCTTCACCTCCTCCCCCTCCCCTCCCCACTTTCTCCATCTCCTCAGCTTCTCCCTCACTTTCCTTTTTTCTTCCCTACATTCTTCATCCCACCAACCCTTCCTCTCCTCCCTTTTCTTTTTCTCCATTTTCCCTAACACCTCTGTCACCCATTCTCTCAGCTCTTTCCAGTCCTCCTCCACCCCCTTCCTTCCCACCCCTTTCCTTCCGAATTTCTCCCTGAACTCTTTGCCTACCTCCTCCGTCCAAATCCCCACCCCTCTCCTCTTCATCCTCCTACCTCTCCCCTCACCCTCTCTTCTCCCCCCTTCAGCCACACCGTCAGGGGCATGTGGTCCGAGTCCACCCTTTCCCCATCCTCTCTACCCTCTCCCTCGTATCCTCATTCCCCATTACATAATCTATCACAGAGTTCCCCCTCTTCCCTACGAACGTCCATTCCCCCTCCTCATCCCCCTTTATATTCCCATTCATTATACCCCACCCTCTCTCCTCCAAATACCTACGCAATCTCCTCCCCTCCGCGTTTACTTTCTCATCTTTAGATCTCCTACTCCCCTTCCTATCCTCCTCTTCTTCCTCCACCACTTCCCCCCCTTCTCCCCCCGTCCTCGCATTGAAATCCCCCCCTATAATTACTTTTACCTCTTTTTCCCTCTCTTCCATCCACTCCCCCATCGCCTCCAATTGATCCTGCATGTCCCCATTGACATACACCCCTACCACCCTCCACCAGCCTTCCTCTGACCTTATTTTCACCGTCATCAATCCCTCCCTCTCTCCTAACTTCTCCCTCTCTATCTCTATCTCTTTCCTCACTCCTATTACCATTCCACCTCTCGCCCTCCCCATCCTTTCTTCTCTCTTTGCCCATTGTGCTTCCCACACATACCCCCTCGGCAACCTTCTTCTTACCTGCAACTACTTCATCCCACCTTCTCATCTTCCCATTCACCCACATTTTCATATACCCAACCTGCACATACTTTCCATCTCCCCCCTCCTTTTCCGCTTCCCTCTCTATCTTCCATCTAGCCCTCCTCTCCTCCTCTGTCAAGTCGTCATCTATCCTCTCCCTTTTCCCCTTCAACTTACTCCTCCCCACCATCACCTTCCTCTTTTGCTCCCTATCCGACAACCTTACCAGGACCATCCCCCTTCCGTCCTTCCCTGCCCCTCCTAGCTTTTTTGTGTCCTTTACACCCTCTTTCATTAATCCCATCTGCTCCCATAAGCCTCCTATCTCCTCTTCTATGTTCTTTCCCTCTACCTTTATCCCCCTTACAATAACATTATTCCTTTTTTCCTCCCTCTCCTTCTTATCCTGTTTTATCTCCATCCTCCTTATCCTCCTTCTATTCTCTTCTAATACCTCATCTCCTAACCTACCCATCCTGTCCTTGCCTCCCTCCCCCCATCCTTCCTTCTCCGCCTTCCCTATCCTTTCTTCCAGCCGCTCCATTCTTTCTCCCAACCTATCCCTCAATTCCCTACTCTTCCTCCTCTCTTTCTCCCACCTCTCTCTCTCCTTTTTCCTCTCCTCCCTATCTTCCCTCCTCTCCTTCTCCCATTTCTCCCTCTCCTTTCTCCTCTCCTCCCTTTCCACTCTTCTCTCCTCTCTATCTACCTCTCTTACCTCCTCCCGTTTCTCTCTCTCCTTTCTCCTCTCCTCCCTCTCCCTCTCCTTCTCCATCTCCACCTTCATTTCCCTCACCTCTCTTATCAGCTCCCCCATCATTACTTCCCACCCTTTATTCCCTCCTTCCACATTGACTTTTACCCCTTTGACACCCTCCCTCTTCTCCCCCGTAGACCTCACTGTCTTCGCGCTTCTCCTAAAAATTTTATCTACTCTCTTCTCCTCGCTATCTCTCTCGTCGTCCCCCTCTTCCCCTTGCCACGTCTCCTCTCTGCCCCTCTTCCCGCCCATACTCTCTACACCGCTCCCCTCACTCTCCCCCCCCCCCTTCCTTACCAGTTTCTCCTTCCCTACCTCACCCTCCACTTCCCCTCCCCTTTCTTCATTCCCTCCACTCATTGTTTCCTTCCCTTCTCTCTATCCGCCTTCAAAACTTCCCGCTCTTCCTGCTCTCTCACCTATTCCTTCTCCCGCCAGAATGCGCCACCCAGCCTACTTTCACCGCGCCACCTGCCTTTCTCTCCCACTCTCACTTCTGTTCTTCTTGCTTCCTAACCTCACTACGTTCGCTTCATCCCTCCCAGATCCCTCTATACCCCCTCTATTCCTTTACCCTATCTCTCCACCCTCACTCACACTCCTCTTTCACTCCTCCACCACTTTCCCACCTCTCACACCCTCTCCCACACACTTTCCTGTCACAATCTTTTCTCCTCTCAATCAACACTCAACCACCTCTCACACAACCGGAAAAGGAAGTCCTAGTTATAGAGCAGTGATAGCGAACCTTTTTGAAAAGTGTGTCAAATTTTGTTCATTATTTTTTTTAACACTAGTCCGTGGGCCACTAAGTTAGTGATATCACTTGGAAAGGGAGGGGGTGGTAAAAAGGGTACCAATAATTTTGAAACAAATTTTTAAAATAAAAATATTTTTGAGAGAGAAGCTTGACAGTTGACTCTTTTCTTTTTTTTTGGTTCTCATTCTTAAAATCCTCCAAAAGGGTTTACGTTTCCTTCTTTTTACAACTTTGATTTTTGTAAGTGGGGGCAAAAATAAAGGTCGACGTCAAAAGATTGATATCAAGGGGTGATACCACGAATTACGTTGAGTGACGTTGCAACATAAAAGATCTGTCTTTGAGGAAGCTATATTTTACAACGTTGTCAACTTTAAAAGTGCAATGTTGCAACATTACGTTCACACAAAAACCGTCGATGCTCGCCTAGATATTTGTAGGTACTTTGTTTTTTGAATATTTTCGATTGTCTGTTCTCTCTTTTGTGATATGAAAAATAAATTTATAAAAATCAACGCGTGAGTCATTTATAAAGCCTTCATGGGTCAGTGTCTGTCCCGCGAGTCATAGGTTCACCACCACTGTTATAGAGCATGGAAGTATTTACGATGTATTATAATGAAGAAAACGGGGACTCGGTTAGAGGGCGTGCATGTGTGTGGATTGTGTGATATATAGTGTAAGAACTTTCGCGAGTAATACAGAGAGGTATTCTATAAATAGGCAAATATTAGGTTGGGTACGATTTAGGGATTGAGCAGTCAGAGTGTGTATATAGATTTCGGTACAAACAGTAGGTTAAGCGAAAATAGAGCGGTAGGAAAGAGGCAGAGGAGATTGAGGTTAGGACGCGCGACAGCGTGACAGGTAAGAACAGTCAGTAAAGAAGTCAGCGCAGGGGAAGAAAAAAGAAGGAGTAAAAGTGAGCGGTAGAAATAGGTCGGTAAGGAAGGCAGCGCGGGAGAAGAAAGGAAAGAGGAGAGCGAAAGAGGAAGAGAAAAGATATGGAAACTGGCGAAGGAGGGGTGAGAAGAGTCGGGGAAAAGGGAGATGAACCAGACGGGGAAAGGAAAACAGGAGACAAGAAAGACGAGATGCAGAGAATAGAGAAAAGAAAAAGGGATAAAGCCACGGGAGAAAACCACAGTAATAGAAAGATAACTGAGTTATGGGGGAAAGGAAATCAGAAAGAGCCAGAAAGGGGAGATAATGAGGAGAATCAGGCAATAAAAAGGATAGACTTGAAAAAAACACCACAGGAGGAAGTAGTAAAAGGGGCGGGAGAACAAGCACAAGGAATGGTGGATATAATAGTGAGGAGAATGGAGAGCTTGAAAGAGGAAATAATACAAGGAAGAGAAGGACTGGAAAAAGAAATCAAGAAGGAGATAAAGGGGCTGGCCAACAGAATAGAAGCAATGGAATGCCGCTGGAAAAGTAAGGAAGAAGAGATATGTATGAAGATGGAGGAAATGCTGAAAAAATGGGAGGAACAAGAGCGGGCAGAAAGGCAGAGAAGGGAAAAAGAAAAGGCAGAATTCATGGGAGAAGTCTTACGAAGAGTGGAAGAAAGGATAGAGAAAGTGGCAGAACAGGGAAGGGAAATTAAAACAAGGAACGAGAACGCTCCGACATGGGAAGAAATAAGGGAAATTAAAAGAAAAATATCAGAGCAAGATAGGAGAGCAAGGAAAAATAATGTAGTCATTAGGGGGTTAAAAGTAAGGAGGGAGGATGCAAAGGGAGGGGTTGAAACATATTTAAAGGAGGAATTCCAGATAGAGGGAGGGGTGAATGCAGTGGAGTCTAGAGGAAAAGAGGAGCCCAAAATTCTAATAGTGGAAATGAAAAACTGGGGGATAAAACAGGAGATAATGAAGAAGAAGAGTAAGATAAGAAACAGGAAAATATACATAGATCACGACCTGACGGAAGAGGAGAGGAAGGTGCAGAGTATGATAAGAAAGAGAGCATGGAAAGAAAGAGAAGAGGGGAAGGTAGTGAAGGTAGGTTACAGGAAGATCTGCATTCAGGGAAAATGGTATAGTTGGAACGAGGAGAGAGAGGAGCTACAGGAGAGCAAGGTTTTTCGGAAATAGCCTTACGGGCAGAGAAAGGTAGGCTTGGAAAAGGGAAGGGAATGGAGACGAATAGCAAGGTAAGGAGAGACAAACAAAAAACAGAAACGTGGCAGCGCATAGGGGGAGAGGAGACAGAATATAGGAAAAACGAAGACAAAGGTACAGGGAATAACAAGGGGAAAATATTATTCTGGAACGTAGCAGGTTTAGTCAAAAAGGATAGGGAATTCTGGAAATTTGTACAAGGATTTGAATATGTAGGATTATTAGAAACCTGGGTGGATCAGAAAAAATGGGAAACAGTAAGAAAAAATCTGCCAAAAGGGTACGAATGGAATTGTCAAGCGGCAACTAAGGAAAAAAAGAAGGGGAGGCCTCGGGGGGTGGGGGGATAATAACAGGAGTAAGAGAGTGTTGGAAGACATTGGAGGTAAATGATAAAGTACAGGGCCTGGTAGGAAGGAAAATATAATAGGAGTGGGGGAGGAAATATGGAATGTATGGGCGGTGTATAGCAATCAGGAGATGGACAGAATAGCAAAAGCGGTAGAAGAAGAGGTGGATCAAACAGCGGGCGAAGTGGTAATTATGGGCGGGGACTTCAATGCGAGGATAGGAGAACAGGGAAGTTTATATAATGGAGAGTGGGAAGAAGAGCAGGAAAGAAGGAAATCGAAAAACAAGGTGAAAAACGGTCAGGGAGAAAAAATGTTACGAATGACAGAGGAAAGAGGGTTACATATTTTGAATGGGAATAAAAGAGGCGACGAAGGGGGAGCACTCACCTATTTAGACAGGAAAGGGGTATCGGTTGTCGATTATGCAGTAGCCAACGCAAAAGGTTGGGATAGGATAGAAAAGATGGTGATGGGAAGTAGGACGGAGTCAGACCACCTTCCACTAGAAGTAGAAGTTACAGCAGTAGGAGGAAAGTATCGAGAGGAGGAACAAGTGGAAAAAGAGGTAATAAACTGGGATATAGGAGCTATAGGGAGATATAAAGAGAGAATAGGCGAAAAGGTATACACACAAAATGAAAGGACAGCAGAGGACTGGGAAGAGCTGAAGACAGTGGTGAAGGAGTCGATGGAATCAAGAAGGATAAGAGTGAAGAAATGGAAGATAGGTTGCAAATACTGGTGGGACAGGGATTGTACGAGAGAGAAAAGGAAAGTGAGTAGATGCTACAGAAGATGGAAAGAGGGTAAAGTGGATAGGGAAGTCTACCTGAAAGAAAAAGCGGACTTCAAAAAATTCTGCGAAAACAAGGAAGCAATGAGAAAACAGGAAGAGAAAGAAAAAATTAGGAAGGCAAAAGAAGAGAGGCAAATTTGGAAATACATCAATAAAGAAAGGAAAAGAAAAGCGAGTAGTGAAAACAAGATACAAATAGAAGTATGGAGAAAACATTTCAAAGAACTATTGGGGGAGCAGATGAAAAACTGACAGGGGTCAAGAGAGAGCAGGTACCAGCGATAGAAGATGAAGAGAGCTTGTCAGAGGAGGAGCTGGAGAAGCAAATAGGAAAACTGAAAAAGAAAAAAGCCCCGGGAGGAGACAGCATTCCGAACGAGGCATGGGGATATAGTGAGGGAAGTACAAGGATGAAATTAAAAGAGGTAATCAGGAAAGCATGGGCAGGGGAAGGATTCCCGGAGGACTGGAAGAAGGCGGTAATAACCCCCCTGTACTAAAAGGGTGATGAGAACAACCCGGGAAACTACAGAGGGATAAGTTTACTATGCACGGCTTATAAGATATATGTCTCACTGCTCAATGAAAGATTGAAACAGGACATAGAGGATAAAGGAATTTTGCCAGATACGCAAGCCGGATTTCGGAGACACAGAGGGACAATAGATAATGCATACATCCTACAACATGTGGTGGAGAGGGAGCTTAAAAAGAGGGAAGGTAAGGTTTACGCCATGTTCGTGGACCTAAAACCGGCATTCGACACGGTAAAAAGGAAAAAGATGTGGGAAGTGATGGAGAAGTGTGGAATAAGAAAGGGGTTAACTGGAAGAGTAAAGGAGGTGTATGAGGAAACGGTGAACGTTGTGGGGACTGGTAATGGGGAAACAGGGGAATTCTGGACGGGGGAGGGACTCAGGCAAGGGTGCCCGCTCAGTCCGACCCTGTTCACAATATATATAGCCGATATGGAGGAAGAATTTAGGAAAGGTATGGTGGGAGGTATAAGAGTAGGGGAAGAAAGATTCTGGTCCCTAGCCTATGCGGACAATGTGGTGGCGGTGGCAAGTAAAGAGGAAGACCTGAAATGCATGATGAAGAGGCTGGAAAGGTACTTGGACAAAAAGGAATTGACACTAAACACGGAGAAGACTAAAATAATGATTTTTAAGAGAGGAAGAGATAAAAAGAAGAAAGCTGCATGGTACTGGAAGAGGCAAATGGTGGAGGAAGTCAAGGAATTCAGTTATTTGGGTATAAAGTTTGAAAGAAACGGAAAGATAGCAGGCCACGTAAGGGAAAGGATAAAAAGAGCGAACGTGGTCTTAAATCAGGTATGGGGAATCGGAGAAAGGAAATTTCAAAATGATTTTAAAATGAGAATGTTTCTCTTTGATGCGTTGGTACTGGGAGTACTCCTATACGGGGCAGAGCTATGGGGCTTCAAGGAGAGAACGGAGGTAGAAAGGATTCAACTAAAGTACATAAAGTGGACACTTGGTCTGGACGTGCGTACTCCAGGATATTTGGTACTGGAAGAGTCAAAAAGGGCGAGGCTTAGAGTAAGGACAGGAAATAGGGCATGGAAATACACGGAAGGAGTGAGAAACGGAGCAGGGAGGAATATAGTCAAGGAATGTCTGAAGGAAAAGGAATCAGGGAAGGTGCAGGGCGAAAGCGGGAAAGAAAGGGAGGAATACTTAAAGAGAAACGGATGGAGCCAAGCAGGGGTGGAGGAGATGAGAAGGCTAGAGATAGAGGCAACGGAGAGGCTAAAGGAGAGAGACATTGAGATTCAACGGCAAGAACAACATACAAGGATAGAGCAGTCGAAGTACAACACAAGGTACAAGTACATAAGAGTGACAGAGTTACCAGAGTACCTAAGTAAGGAGGGAAGAGGGGAAAGCCAAAAGCTCGTAGCACAAGTCAGATGCGGAAATACAGAAAATTGGAACAAATACTGGCTGGAAGACGAGGCAAGAGGATGCGACCTGTGTGGGGACAGGTATGGCAATCTGGAGCATCTAACAAGACAGTGCAGGGAAATGGAGGGGAAGATCAGGATGGAAGACATAGTGAGTGGGAGGAGAGATGCAAAGGTTGAAGCGTGGCTGCAAGAGTTAAGGAAAAAAAGAGAGAAAAGAGCAGAAAAATAGCATAATGAAGCGTAAACCAAAGATAATAGAGAAAAGGTGCAATAATCAGGAGGAGAATAGGAAAAGGCTGAATATAAACAGTGTAGTCAGAGTAGGGAGGGGGAGTCAGAGAGGGAGGGGGAGCGGGAGAGAGAGAGAGAGAGAGAGAGAGAGAGAGAGAGAGAGAGTGTAAAAAAGTAAACCGAGTCCGATTCTTGGCCGTAAGGCTGAATAAAGCAATATATTATAATGAAGAAAACCATGTGTTTTAAAATAAAACATTTTCAAGTTCGATGAGGCACGAGTTCCCGTTGTTCTATCGATCTAAAATGTATAGATTATATTTTAGTCTCTGTCACAATCCGTCTTGAAAAAAATTCGACGGTCGGAAAATAAGGTCAACCCTATTGGTTATGATCAGATGCATCAGTCGATTTTTATCTAATAGTACGCGTATTCACTCCATTTTGTAACGCGAAAAATCTTATTTCTCCTTTTCGGCTTATTTTTACATGTAGATTCTTCCCCTGCCAGGTTGTACCACTCGTCCGGCTACACCCTGTGTTTGAGCACATTGGAACTAGGTTGTTGTTTATATTGGATGATTGCAAAAGTTCATGGCCGATGTTTGGACACTTCGAGACATTTTTTTAAGGAAAACCATGCAATTTTATGAAAAAAGATTCCATTAACTTGTAAGATGTTGGGAAATAATTATAGAAAATGGTTGTGAGTACTTAATTGATTAGTAAAACTGTTGCTTTAAAATGTAACCGCTTCCATAGTATATTCACGCAACTTTTGCAGTCATCTGATAGTATTGTTTATTAGTTATTTACTATCCTTTGAATCTAATTACTATTTAGAAATTGAATCGGCTTTATGCCCATCTATCTGCTCGGTGGAAACATTTTTCGAATAGGAAAACGTGAACTTACGTTTCGTGGGAGAAGTTAACACTACTGTCCAACAGTATTTGCCCACTATAATTGTTTCCGCCTATAAACGACAGATATGCTGAGACGAAGAAGAAAGTAATCGTCACTTCTTCAAATTCCCCCACCAAAGTGATACTCATGAAGAGCTGCAGCATACATGAAGCAATTTTGTAATGTTTCCTTGGACAGAAGGACATACATACAATAAATTTACTAATACTAACACGATATATATTTATACCAAGCCCGGCAATGACTCCTACAACTATTACGAAAGACGGTATCATCACTTTGTTCGCATATTCTTTAGAGTGTCTTCGTTTGCAAATTCATAATATTTCGAAGTATTGTTGATCAAATGGCACAAGACGAATACAACAGGTAATAAAAATACAGTGAAACATTGATCAATAACCTTTGGATATCTAAATATGATCTGAACGAAGGTACCAACTTTATAGCTATATAGTGCATTTCCACAATTGGCCGTATGTCTATTACATTCAACGTATCGGAATTTGCCACGTTGTTTACTGTATTGCGCATTCGGTAACTGAAACATGAAAAACATATTGATGCTGTTAAAATAATAATATGGACATTTTATTGGGTTGGAATGAAAGTTCATAGCGTTCTTATAACATGATAAGTTATCTTAAAAATGGCAAAAAGTAATAGAACAGAATTTTGTCTAGAATATTTGTGCATGCCGCAGCAGGTGAAAAACTAGATACACGTTTAGATCTGTAATAGGATAAAACATTTTATGTCTGAATGAATCTGATTACAGCATGTCTGTGCAATAGGGTAGTTCTTAGCTATAGTAGTCACACATTTTATTTTGAGATTTTCGTTGTCTTACCCCTTTAGAGTAATCTAGATTTTGAGACTTGGTGAGAAAATGATGTGTGAATAATTTGAAAGCAATTGGACACCGATAACCCGTGCTGTATTTTCGTTAGTTTAAAAATTTTAAAGATTTCACGTCATTTTCGAACACAACTGTATTAAATGTTACGAAAGATGTACGATGGGTCGTCTTACCCTACTTAATAACGAAAACAATAGGATCAATAAAGTCAAATTATCTGAGGAACGGTAAGTTTTGGGACAAATGCACCCTGGTTCTTTTGTACTCAGAATACGTCAATTTATCAAAATAGAGCATAAAAAATTAAACATTCTCTTGAAAAAAATAAAGTTGACCTCTACATCTCCTCTACGCCTCCACTTGCAAGAATACCATTTATATTATATTATGTATTTTCTTAAGTCCTATAACTGTAACTTTTGTAAGTAACATTTTCTCGCATTGTTTGAAATAAGCAAGACATTTAAGTGGACAGAGTTCGTGAGACACACTGTATGTGCTATTATTTTATCGCGTCGTATTTCATTATTTCTCCACGTATACACATACTTGAAAAGTAAGCCTTTTCTTTAAATTTGTTATACTGATATGTTGTGTATTGGTATATACAGGGTGGGACATTTAAATGGGAACACCTAAATATCTCGGTTATTATTAGTGGTACAAAAAATCTCCACAGAACAAAGTTGTACTGTTCAAGTGGTCAAGGTGAAGATCTCAAGTGTAAACATCTTAAGATCAGATGAGCCGAATCATTTAATAAAAAATCCTTTAACAAAAAAATATATGATTCAATTTTAAAAAATGTCGATGACCTTGAAATCTTGTAAAAAAATGACCTTGAGAAAAAATTATTACCATCATCAAATTCGCCCCTTGAAACAGTACAACTTTGTTCTGTGGAGATTTTTTGTACGACTAATAATAATCGAGATATTTAGGTGTTTCCATTTAAATGCCCCACGCTGTATATATACGACTAGAACGCATTACATCATTTCGTGAAAATTACGAAAACCTTAAATAAATAATTGACCTTAAATGACTGTATAAAGGAAATTGTTTTCTAAACCGTTCACTATTTGAATAGGTGTACAAGATTGAAGTGTGTCGCTGCAAAAATTGCAAAACTAATTAAAGCGTACCTGGCGATTTCCAATAACCCACTTAGATAGGTGGAAAACACAGTAATCGTTCCTTCCGTACCCGCTAAAGTTAATAAACCAACCGTTACTGTCATTATGATGTGCCAACAAGTAAAATTAGTTCGCAGGCTTTTCTCATTGAAATAAAATCCCAAGAGATGTAGAAACCGAAGTTGAACATCTGATTGGATGAATGTAGATATTCCTAACGTTACAAATAAACATATTGTTCCGGCACACACTAGACCTAAATCAAGAATGATGTTATGTTAGTAAAATAATGTTAGTAAATAATAAATCTTCGTCAAATAATGTCAATTCTTGTGTGTTTTTGTGAGATTTAAGGATTTAACGAACGGGCATTATACAATTTTTACTATTTTGTTTTTTTTTATTTTTTTCTAATATGTCGCAAACATTATAATTACGTACATTAGGAGTCGGAAGACACTTGTGTATGTTTCGTATGACAATACTGTAACACACAACATGAAACTATTTCTTCTTCTTGTATGTTATGTATATGGCTAACATAAGAAGATGTTCTTCAACATCGTGGTGTAATTAATATTTTTAAGAATTATGAAGCCAGATAAAAATAGCTGATAACTAGACTGCGGATTTGAAAAGAATTTAAGAATGTCTACGTATTGTTTGTCTCGTTAAAATTATTACAGGGAGAATGAAAATTTTATTTGGCTTGTGTTTCTTATAGTTGATGCAGACAATTTGGCTTAACTTCACCTTCCCAGTCCAATTTCTATTTCTTATAAATAGGCTGCGAATCTTTATGCAAAATAAAAACTGTTTGCATCGATTGGAGACAACAGAGACATAAACATATAGGAGACAACTAAAAATTTATTCCCTGGTCCAATTATCTTATTAAACTGAAACTAATACGTTTTGATGGTCTTAAATTTGTTAAATATGTTCACTGCTTTAAAGTGTACGTATTCATTTTTGTTATAAATGCATAAAATGTGCAGTCTATTTGTAAGCGACTTAGAAAATCTTTATTTTACATAAAAATCCGCAGTCTAGACGTGACTTACGCCCTTCAAATTACCCGATTGACAATGTACTTTTCAAACAATGCTTGAGTTTATTAGGCAATAAACAAGCTGTCTGTCGAATATCTTTACCGATGTATAACTGCACCACACGCTTTCCTCTTAACGAATATTTGAATAACAGCTCGATTTCGATAGGATCTTTCAATGCAGTATACTCTTTTTGCATACTCTCAAGTACTTCTTTTGTCTGAAATCACATACGAACGGATATAATTAATTAGAGTAACGTTTCCTCATTCTGTTTACGGTTGAAAAAAGAACGGCATATTCTTTAACTCACCGCTGTCATTGTTACAAGACCACTAACATATCGTGCAGAATATAAAAATATCGTAAAAGTGAACGAAATTTGTACAATTATGTCATTTAGCGTCATTTTTGAGTTTCTTATCGTGAACAGCTGAAAAATATTTTATCTATTTTTAAAAACATGAAATCTCTCTGTGGTTAATGTATTCGTCACGAAACAACGTAGAAAATCTGATTCCTTGAACAAAAACAAGTTAAACACGTAAACTGAAATTTTTTTGCAATAAAGTATTTTTTAAAGTATTTTTTGGATTCCCAAAATGATTATATTGATGGCGAACAACAGGTATTTTTTTTTATATGAAGTGGTTATTTTACACATTGATAGTTGCACACTTTACATCGGTGTTCAACGATATAGTAACACATACGAGATGCAGTTAATTATACTGTAACCAATCTTTGTAATAATATAGAGATAGTTTGGAAATTCTACTATACATATAATTAGACTGCAACGTTATTGTGATTTACATAGTTATTGAAAACTTTATTTTACAAAAGGTTTGCTAAGAATAATAATAATTTATCATTTTCTTTTCCATTTATTAAATTTTGTAGAATTTTACTATTCACAAAATTAGTCGTTACTAAATTGTGGATTTCATGCATTTAAGACAAAAGGAAGTGGAATATAAGAATATCCTGATCCTCTCTGAATCCTGAACTTGGTTCGTTATATTCTCTATTAGCCGAATGCTGTTTCAAGCTTTAGCGCAATGTTTACACCACACTCTGCGAGTAAAAACCTTGCTCATTTGGTACCAAACCCTGCTTGGAGCAGAATTTGGTCCGCAGTTTTAATTAATTTGGCACCAAAAATTGTCGACAAATACCTAGTCAAATTCGGAGACAGGTGGATCACAAATTGAGTGCAAAGTTTGCAGGTAAAATTCCATGCCAATTTGAAGCCAAACCTTGGCTTCGTTCGGATTCGTTATAGTGGCCAGGAATCTCGATTTTCCCTACATAATTTGGTCGTTCATTCTTAAAGTGTCCTGATAACTGTGTTCAACTTCTTGCCTTGAATTTTTTTCTACATCAAAATACACCCTTTATTGATAAGAAATCATATTTTTCATTAACAATTATGGTATATAACATATTTTTAAAAAATGCTGAATAAAATGCAATCAATTGTGAAAATTTTTTATCTTTGACAGTCCCGATCTTTATAAGGATCTTTTTAGTGAACCTTCTTCTATGCGATGCCACAAAAATCACATCCTCCTCGAAACCACCTTTTCAGATATTACTGTTTGAAGACAATTGCATCGCTCGTACACGTGCGCGCTGAATTCGTCACGCACGCAGTCGGCGACAAAACTGCTTTGAAAAAAGGCTATTAGCATTTAAAGCGTTTATGTTTTGCAAAAGACTATTAGTATTTGATGCTTTTATGTTTTGCAATCAGTTATTTCTAATGTTTTAACTGCATTCAGTTCGACGAGTTCCTTTCGATAGTGCACAACGATTCCACGACGTTTTTTCAAAGTTTTTCTCAATTTAAGCTGAGTCATAGTTTATTTAAGCCTTATTCGGTCTTAAGCAGACCGAACGTGAGATGTAAACACAGTTTGCTGCAATAGCTCGAGACACTTGACGCGACGCGAAGGTCTCAAAATTATTGGGTGAATAATAATAATAATAAAAATAATTATAAACCATAATTATTATTGGTTTATTGATTTTTATCATATTGATAAAACGATTTCATATTATTCTTCAAGTAATCTCATCACCATATAAAATAAACCCGGATTTTCAGGCATATACCTTCGAAACTGCAAACTATTTTGTTCAAAATTAAGGATGGTATTATATACCTCCGTCTGTCCACAAACTTCTTTTTCACGGGGCAGATATAATAAAACATGCATTGCTTCCTATTGGACAATTGTCCGAGGAAGCACAAGAAACCAAACAAAAAGATTTTAAAAAATACAGGACGAAAAGTAGCAGAAAAATGTCAAGGATCTCTACAAACCAAGATACGTTTTACAGACTTCTTTTAACATCAGATCCATACATGTCTACTTTAAGAATACAATCAATAAAAAAAGAACGGAAAAAATTGGATCCAGAAGCTATGGAATTGCTATCTATTTAACTAATTGTAAGAGAAATATAGTTACATGACACGTAAGTTACATTATATATTTCTACTTTTAACACTTCATTCTTTTATGCTTTATGCATTAACTAACTTCATTTTAATTTAATTATTTTTTTTTTACAGCATTATTATTATTTTTACAAATTCGTGTGAATTTCCAATCCGGCCCACTGTACGGCGGCGATGAGCGCAACAGTGACGAAAGCACGATCCGAAGAAGACGGTTGAAAAGACGTGGAAAAAGACGACGGAAAAGACGGTCAAAAGACATGCTTGATTAATCTCAGACGGAGAGGAATTCCATTATCGCGGATGCAGATTCGGCTCGTGTAGTTCTTGTATTGAAAGGAAGGAAAGATAGATGCAGAAAATATTCTCGTAACAATACTCGTAACAAATATTATATATTTTGTATATTCTTAAAATATTACTAGGAGTTCGACAGCTGAACATAACGGCCAGGAAATTCCACAGTTTGAATCCCGAACACGCTAAATTCTATATCTTTGTTACTAGTAACTTCACTATTACTAATAATATGATTTTTACTGGATGTTCGCAACATAATATGGAATTGCAAAAAAACCCAAGTGGTTTGGAGCAATTTAAAAAAAGTTATTGATATTAAAGGGTGGCCAATTATGTTTGCAGCCGGCTGTACTTTAGGTGAGATAACTTGTAACGCAATATCCTTCATGCAGTGCTTCATATCCAAAATATCTCGCAACGTAATTACGGTCGCGCGCTGCTTTGTATGTGATATTTCGCTCTCCCGTGTTTCAGTCATTCTAAATTATTTCGATCACTGTTCGTATTATTTTGCTATCATTTATTATACGATTTCTTATTTGCAGCTTCGTGGTCCATTCCCGCGGGAATAAGTGGGAACTGATTGACACAACATAGAGAGAGAGATAGAGAGGGAGAGAGAGAGAGAGAGAGAGAGAGAGAGAGAGAGAGAAAAGCGAGCTACGTGACCACAGACTGACGAAAAGGTCAGTCCATAGATTCCCTCTTACTTGTTGTTAGTGCGACCGACCTGCCCTCTATAACCAAGCTGAACGAAGTCAATGTTTGGCTGTAATATGGCATGGAATTTTGGCTGCAGATTTTGCACTTAACTACCGAGCCTAATGCGGAAACATATGCATAGGAATTTTGAGATTTTTGGTTCCAAATTCAAAGCAAATTGTTATAATGGACTGCTTTCAGTGCATACAATGTTACTATATGCGTATAATAATATGATTGAGGATTACATATCCCAAAATGATAATGATCCAAAGGAAAAAAAGGGCCCGAAAAATTGTTTTCAGGAAGAAAATAATAACTTGCTGCCATGATCATCACTCACCCGACCCAAGCTACATTGAAAACTTGCAGAGTATAGTAATGAAAAGTGTAAAATATTAATGATCTTTATTCCATAATAAAAATGACTTGGAGTAGCATTCCTGTTGATAAATGTAAAAAAGTAATACATTCGACACTAAGAAGATATACTGAGGCGATAAAACATAATGGACACTGTACACAAAAATTAGGTTCAAATTAAAATTTGATATCTTTTTCGTTAGAAGTTCTGGTAATTATTTACATTAGGGGCTTCCTCACCGATTTTGATAACCTTGAAATATGACCCGAAATATGTCCGTATATGACCTGTCAACATAAACAGACAAGACAGTGTGTCTCAACTGATTGAAGTCGTTTTAAGTTGCGACTGTGGCCGCCCTATCGGCGGCCACAATTTCAAATCTAACCCACACCTACACTTTTTGAGATGTTGAAACACTTTTGCGAATATCTCGGAAACTAAAGCTGAGAAGCGTAACATGTATAGGAAAAAGTTGTTCAGAATGATGACCTTGACAACATATTTCAAGGTCATCAAAATCGGTGAGTAAGCCCCTAATGTAAATAATTACCGAAGTTCTTTCTTAATGTCTGGTTGTAAACTTTTGTCCATGCAAATGTAATATAATTTTGGTTTCCTTTGTTATATTATATTTTATACGTTCAGGAAGATAAATGTAAACATTGAATAATCTGTTACTACAAAAATATAAATACTCCATTTATGTTTTTCATATAAAATAAATAATTATTTTTTCTCTTTTCCTTTTTGTCTTAAACCATTGTACGCAACTGTACTATTCGGACATCGGATGATAGCTAAATAAAGAATGCGGTCTCTCTCTATCCTGGCTCTCCTACTATCGTACGCATTGTTGCTATGGGCCGAAGACGATGACGAAGAACAATAACGGGTTGCACCGATACCGAGTGAAATACACTATTGTTTTGTTTCGGTATAAGTCGATGGTTTAGGAAGGCTTCCATCGTATTTCGTATCAGGGTACCTACACTCCTGGACAAAAAGATAGCACAAGTGTGCTATCATTTAGTTCTCAAGGATAAATCAAGAATTCTCTGAATTCTACAAATGGTACATAAACATCGTCTCAAGGTAGTATGTTATATAGCGACACACTGGTACTACTCTGTCCGTACTTGTATTTATTAACAAAAGTCGTGTAGCAGAGGTCGGCGAAATGATAGCACACTTGACTTTCTATCCGGATTTCTCACTGTTTCTACGTTTCGAGTCATATAAACATAGCGTTGTGTAGGCACTCAGTCTTGGTAGAATTTCCAATCACCATTGAACAAAATGGGACGCGGCAAGAAATTAAGCAAAGAAGAAATACAAGTTATCTTGACATTAAGAAAAGAAAAGTTCTGTATATCAAAAATTGCAAAAACTGTGCAGAGGAGTCGTAAAGTTATTTATACTTTACTAAAAGACGGCAATAAATATGGTACACGGAAGAGCAGTGGACGACCGCCCGCTATTTCTGATAGAGAAAAACGTGCCGTTTTGCGTGCCGCATCAAACTCATGTCTCGCATCACGTGAAATTGCTCAAAAAGAGCAGGAGTTGAAACTAATCCGAGAAATGTTCGTCGCATTCTCCAGACATGTGACAATATTATACGACGAAAATTAAAACAGAAACCTGCATTGACAACAAGACATAAGGAGGCTCGTGTCAGCTTTGCAAAACGACACATACATTGGAAAAAGAAATGGCAGCGAATTATATTCACAGATGAAAAGAAATTCAACCTGGATGGTCCAGAAGGTTTTGACTATTATTATCATCATGTACAAAAAGAAGAATTGTCAAAAGTGCGACGTCAAATGGGTGAAGGGAGTGTAATGATTTGGGCAGGCATTGGCTACAATGGAAAAAGCGAAATCATCTTTATTGACAGCCGAATGAATGCCACCTACCAGCTATACATTGCTGGTAGCAACTTTATATTTCAGCAAGATAATGCCGCGGTCCATACAGCTAAAATAGTAAAAGATTATTTTTCATCAGAAAATATTTCGCTTCTTGACTGGCCAGCGTGTTCCCCTGATTGAAATATAATCGAGAACTGTTGGGAACAGCTTGCTCGAATGGTGTACAAGGAAAACAGACAACTTCAAAATATGAATGAGTTAAAGGAGTAAATTGGCACAAAATTATATTCGTAAATTGTTTAATTCTTTGCGAAAATGTAGGGATTCTACCTTACCGACGCAGGAATACTGCATAATGAATAGCGAAAGGGAGCGCGAAAAAGAAGATAGAGGATATTTCATGGGCTCTTAGAAAAGGATTGTATGACTTGTTAAGTATTATTAAATATATTATATTATTACACGGTGTCACACTTTCTTCACCCAGACTATGTCAAACGTTCCCACACAACAAAAAAGAATGATCGAAGTTATTGAAAATAAGGGAGGTCCTACACACTACAGAGAAATAAAGTACTCGTTTCAACTTATGTCATTTTTGTTACACAAATCTTTAATTTTTGTTAAATAAATGCTTCATTTATTAGCGTGTGCTATCATTTCGCCGATCTCCGCTACCAGATTGTTGTTAATATATACAAGTACGGACAGCGTAGTTCCACTTTATCGCTATTCAATACATTACCGTAAGATGATATTTACATACCATTTGTAAAATTTAAAGAATTCTTGATTTATCCTTGAAAACTAAATGATAGCACACTTGTGCTATCTTTTTGTCCAAGAATGTATGCGGTTTGAGTTGGTTCTCGAGTGGGTCGAGAGGGAACACTATAGAATATGACATACAGTGACGAGCAAAAGTTTTACATAAACGTGATAATACAAACTATTTTTGAATTGAATGATAAAGCTTAGGTAATAATAATTATATGACGAATGTGATAAACAAAACGTAACAGTTTATGTTACATAATATTGACAATATATACAGGGTGCCCCGAGTTTTAATGGATAAACTTGCGGAGCATATCCTACAAGTGGAAATAAGAAAAAAATGTTATTTGAAGTTTGCTCAGAAACGCTTTATTACAAAGTTATAAGCAAATAAAGTTAGAATTGATGACGGCGGATTTTACTTTACTGAACATTGAATGGTCGAACGTGTTTATCTTATTTGTCTATTCATATCATGTTTAATATTTTTATATGATTTGCTGTTAGTGTTAACGACCAGTTAGATCAAGAATACGTGGTGAAAATGCCTGGAGTGTTTTCAAATGAGGATGTTACGTATGGAGATGTCTCCTCCAGGTGCATTTCGTTTACGAAACTCTAATCTCTTTTCCCAGAACGAAAGACCAACAGACCCCTTCTTAAAACAGTACAACTGTTTATGAAACTCTTGAGAACACCCTTCTGGCATCCGTTAATTATTTTGAAATAGCCCAGATAACCTTCCATTAGCCCCTTTTTAACGGAAAATCTAACTGAGGCCTGGTTTTGCTAGAACTTACAAAAACCACCTGTGTGACCCCACGTGACATTAAACATTAACAGAGCATCCCTTTCATTTTCAAGGTATATAAACCCGCTCGTTTTCATCCTCTTCGGTTCAGTTTTAGTCTAGAAGCGTCAGACGACGGTTCAGTTTGAATTTAGAAACGTTTGAGTTTAGAAACTCTGACCCCGCATTGCCAGTGCGTCAAAACCGTGCAACATAGGTAAAAACATATTCAATTGTAAACCATCCTTAAACTCATTCGCGACACTTATCACAGAATATATTTGTCTTGTTATAAAGTCGTGAAATCTACAAACCCCTAATTATTGCCTAATATCCTAATCTGGTAATTGAACGTTCCCACACGATACAATCTTACCGCTCGGATTGTATCAACTAATATATATATATATATACGTTACGAGGCCTACTAACAATCATAACCGTTAAATCCAATAAGATTTCTCCAACCTAGTGGCTCCCTGATTTCGCATTGGGTTCGTCCACGACTATTATACCATCCTAACGGCTCCCCAGTTTCGCATTGGGTTCGTCCGTATCCTAGCAGCTCCCTGGTTTCGTACCAGGTTCGTCTGTGCTTTTTACCCATACTTGCTTACACAACCTTCTAACAGCTCCCTGGTTTTGCACCGGGTTCGTCTGCGTGTCTCTCCCAGTGACTCCCCAATTTCGCATTGGGTTCGTTCACGAAGTTTCACCCTCTTGCAGCTCCCCGCTTTCGCACCGGGTTCGTCTGCGTTTGACTTTATTCCTAGAGGCTCCCTGATTTCGCATTCGGTTCGTCCTTGACGTCCACTATCCTAGCGGCTCCTCAATTTCGCATTGGGTTCGTCCGCGTACCTCACTAACAAATTGAAATCATATTCCTGGGGTAATAAACCCCTCGCCGGAATCTCGCGTTGCACGAAGCCCTGGCTCGTAACAAGGAATTTGGCATTTGATTACCGGAAACGAGTTGAATTTTGTGACTGGTATGTAAATGCAGTAGACACGGATGAATTTTTCCCATTAAGGATATTATGGACAGACGAAGCAACTTTTACAAGACGAGGCATTTTCAATTTTCAATAAACAATAAGCTCCATAAAAAATTGGTGTCAAGCTTGTACTTGCGCCCAAGGACGACATTTTTAAATAATCCGATAAACACGTTCCACCTTTCAATGTTCAGTAAAGTAAAATCCACCGCAATCAATTCTAACTTTATTTGTTTCTAACTTTGTAATAAAGCGTTTCTGAGCAAACTTCAAATAACATTTTTTTCGTATTTCCACTTGTAAGATATGCTCCCCAAGTGTGTCCATTAAAACCCGGGTCACCCTGTATAATATTCTACAAAAATAAGAATTTGAAGCAATGTTTACAGTTTTGCACGTTTCAGCAGAAACGGTTAAGATAGTACACAAATGCTAGGAAAATGAGATTGTCAACAAACACTGATAGCCAACTGTAGTACGGCACGTTTAAACTGGTGTTTACACAGTTTTTCTCTTATTTGAAAGTTAGTTGACACGCGTAACTCAAGATGAAACCACCTAGTGCAGGTAAAAGAAAGAAGGTTGCAAGAATAAAGAAAACCTATGGTTGTGTGTCAACTTCTTCAAGAAACGGTAGACCACAACTTGTTTCCGATAGAGCTGCACGTGAAACATCGTCTGCACATCGTCTTCGGTCTGAAGGTCATAAAACTAAAAAAATCGCAGCTCAAGACATTGGAGTAAATGCAAGTATATGGACCAATTGCCGCTCCTTAAAGAGAATTGGGTTAAAAGCGAAAGAAAAGAAACTCAAACCAGCTCTTTCAGACAAAAATATTAAACTACGAAAAAAAGCTCATACATACAAAGAGTGGACAACAGAAGATTGGAAAAGAGTTATAAGGCCCAATGAAACAAAAATTAATAGATTTGAATCTGATGGAAGGTCTTGGTACTGGACTTCAGCCGAAAATAGTAATCAAGCAAGTAGCATAAAACAAACTATGAAGTTTGGGGTAGCTCAATTATGTGTTGGGGTTGTTTTACTCATAAGGGTGCTGATCCATTAGTTCGGATTCAAGTTATCATGTACAAAGAGCATTATTTAAATATTTTGCAAAATAATTTACCTTCTGTTGTTAATTCTATGAATTTGCTAAAGATGAAGTAGTATTTCAACAAGACGGGGACCCTAAGCATACTGCAAAGATGGTAAAAACCTGGCTAGAAAATCAAAAGTTTTCTGTGATTAAGTGGCCAGCACAAAGTCCAGATATGAACCCAATCGAAAATTTATAGTCAATTGTGAAAAGAAGGCTAGCAAAATACGACAATACACCTTCAGGTGTTCATGAATTGTGGAAAAGGGCAGAACAAGAATGGTACAACATTGAGCCGGAAATTATTAAAAATTTAATAGGTAGTATACCACGCAGGCTAGAAGCAGTGCAAAAAAGTAAAGGAAAATGGATAAAATATTAATTTAAAGCTCTATTTCGACGAGCACAATTAAAGTACAAAACGTATTCCGAAATGTCTTAATATTAACGAAAATAAACTGCTGTGTTTTGTTTATCCTATTCACTTTGTAATTATTAGTACCTAATCCTTATCATTCAATTGAAAAATAGGTTGTATTATCACGTTTCATATAAAAGTAGCGAAGTGTGTTTACACTTTTGTTCGCCGCTGTATGTATCTTCTCGTTCTGGCACTATGCGGTGTCAAGCAGACAACACCAAAAGAAGAAGAAGAAGGGATAACGATTTTCTTATTGCGAAATAAACATCGTCGTCTTATAACAGAACAGAACTGTAGTATGTATCTCCGTAACTGTCGTATCATGTAGTCTGCTGAGCGACAGGTCTAGTAGAGCTGTTCCATTTTTTTGTAGTATGCCTAATGTAGAGGAGAATAGCGATTGACAAAGAAAGAGAGACTCAGGTTCGACGCATCGACTCTCTGTCTCTCTATCCTTTCCATTTGCCATCCTCTTTCACGCCTGAAACTTTAATTGCATATTATACGAGTAATTATAATCGTAATTACAGTAAAGTCTTGCTCTAAGCCCAATCCTCGAGTCCGTGTTGTGACATACATCGGTAGGACTACTATTTTTTTGTCACCGCGTCGACCGCGCGGTTTATATTAAATACCGTCAATTAAACCACTAAATACAGTTCAAATTTTATCGTGTTTAGTGTCATGTTAATCAGAAAAGTGTCAAAAATAAGTTGGTGGAAGTCCCATAACAAAATAATAAAACATAAAGAAGTTTTGTGATTAGTAGTGGTTCACACCGATATACCCGACCCGGTATCGGATTAAGCTGCATGTTTACACTTTACACTGCTCGGCGACCGAGGCAGCTCGAGCATCTCTACCCCTCGCGGGGTATGCCCCCTAGTGGAGGGAATAGACGAACTGACTAAGCCGTGTAGCTCCTTTCGACTTAGATCCAGGCTTTACTGTATATGGTGTTTGGTATCATTTGAATTAGAAAAATAAACGTTTCATTAAAAAAATCAAACATTGCAATAGTCGTAATCTTTTGCTTCGCTCGTATAAAGTGTAAGTCTCACCGATACTTGACTCCTCGCTGGCTCGGCCGTCGAGGGTGTTTACCGCTTGACTGGTTCCAAGGATGATCCCCCCAGTAGCGAGGACAATAATTTAAAAATTTGCGACAATTTAGGAGATAATACTGTAGTATGATTTCACAGCATCAGCGTAGTTTCTCAATCCTGTGAAGTCGTTGTTCCATTTCACTCGGTCTCGATATGGTTGCTGCAGTTCTTCGTCATCGTCTTCGATCAATAGCAACAATGCAAGCAATGACAAGTCAGGACAGAGTAGGAACGTAAACACGTTCCCTAGCCATCATTTGGCAACACGTTTCACTGCGAATTGAATCTTTATCACCTGATTCACCAAACAGCTGCTTCCCATCAGAAGAATTGCGGCTCTATAAATCTTCATTAAAAAAGAATTGCAGTAGGGCCAGAGTCCAGTAGACCACATCGCAGAATAATACAATTTATAGTTTCCTTGAAACACTTCCATCTTGCCCGTTAACCGAAGAACGTCTGTATACAGAATCAGAAGCATCGTCCAACCAAACCTCGCCACCATGTTTTATTCACACTATCCTGCTCTTACCTCAATTTGCTGTCGGCTCGCTTGACCTTAGAAATTGATTGTAATTTGTTTGAATTATAGAGTTCCGTGTCGAATCGATAGACTTGATTGACGGGTCCTGGGAAATGTCAGAAACATGTGAAACACCAAGTTCTGGAAACAGCTCGATTGCTCCAAATTGTCTGTAATTTTTTTTTTTTACTCTATTTCGGAACAAAATGACATGCGAACGTTTTTTCTTTGTCAGTATAACTGCGGCTACGTTTCGCAACTTTGCAATATTCACGTACGAATGAATGATACTTATTATACAACGTAGCGTATTGAATAAAATTAATTTATTGCATTATTAATTATATGCATTGAAATAATTTAGCTTTTTGTATAGGTTATTATCTGCCGTATATGCTTATATGATTATGTTATAAGTAGATGTTCGTTATGGATGTATTTGATAAGAATAACAAATTCTGGATGCGTTTTACATATAAAAATGTCTCGAAGAAATAACCTTTTACAAATTACTAATTTATGTCAGTTGCCTTATAGTAAAACATTTTGAAATTTGGAAACTGTAACTTGCAATTTGCAACAGTGACGGTAATAATTTTAACGTCAACTAGAACATAACTTATTGATAACCGATTATTAGTATAGTACTGAATGCAAATATTATTGATGTAACATAGTGATGTGCATAATGTCTCCTATACTGTGCAGCTTTCAGTATTCCCATAGTTACAATTGAATGAGAAGTGTGGTGGTTTGTTACTTGAATCTTCTTTTGAGTCTGTATATTATAAATAATTCTTACTAGACAGCGTTCAATCGATTTTAAGAAAATTCTTGTGGAAAATTGCTCATTATGACAAAATCACTTCGGCATAAAAAAAATGTAAGCAATTTTGTGTGTTCGCTACGTTTAGATTATATTATTCTTTGTTAATTGTTAACTCAGTAAACGACATTTATTAGGCCACTTTCTGATTACACTAATCAATATTTTATGATAGTATTCCTATATAATTGAGTGTACGTGTTTTGTTGTGTATAATAATATCTGTGGTTCACAAGTGACAGATTTCCAAGATCTCCACCATTTTGTAGTTGTTGTGTGGTTCAAAAGTGATCCGTTTGAGTCAGGTCTTAACTCAATCGATAATTTTTGTAAGTGATTTTTTAAGCAAATACTCGATTCTGTATGCATAAATATTTATTATAAATAGGATTTACTCAATTTTACTACCTAGTATTGATTAAAAATTATGCATAAGAAACCTAGTATTTCACTAGTATTTGCTTTCACTTCCATTTAATACGTAATAGCTTTTCCTTATTTTTACGCATACGACCGTATGTATTATTTACAGTAAATAATATTATTCCACTCTAATTTTCTGGTTTTTAATAATATTAGAATCTTTTCTTATTGTCATATTAGAACCGATATCCTATTCTAATTTATGGATTTCTCTTTTGTTGAATTTTGGCTTCACTTCAGCTTACTTTAGCAGACTGCCATACAATGAGAATTCACCGTATATAGCATGTGGTTTTTATGAAAATTTTCATGAACATTACAAAACAAATGTTTTAATAATTTACTAAAAACTACAAAAAGCAAATTTTTGAACTGTGACGTTGCAAATTTTGCGACGTCACTGGTCCGCCTACCCCTGGGTATCGAAGGGACCGGGCTGCCCTTTTTGCGCCGACTTCGACCGCAGGGGCGTGGGTGTTCCCCGAGGAAGCGTAGTATCGATCCGATATCGATTGCTAACGAATTTTTCGCGTGCCGAGCGGAGCAAGTTGCAGGGTAAATGACAGGAGGAACACTCAACGAAATTCGGCCAACACAACGATAATAAAAGAAAACCCGGTACCGGTACATTTGGCGGAAGGATAAGGCAACGCACTCAGGCCGGACAACCTGGAGGCGAGCGGCGAGACAGAAGCCCTGACGACCAACGGCGATCAAAGAGAATCGCCCTAGATCTGCTGCCGCCTCACCTTAGAGTTGGAATATGGGCTTCAACTAAGGGGGTGCCGCCGCCTCATTGGTGATTCCGCGATTTCACAGAGATTATCGCGGGGGTCCGGGGCCCAGGGACCCGTCGAGGGACCCTAAATCGATACTAGCGCGCGAGAATGGGGATACGGAAGTCCTCGCGATCGCGCGACTAGAATCGAAGGACCACTGTCGTGCGACCACGCGAAGACTATCGTCAAAGTTCCGCGCCCGCTTGCTATCACTGCCGTTCCCAGCCGAAACCGAAAAATATCCCCCCAGTAGTTATCGCGAGTACGCGATTATCGAACATCGAGTACCCTCCGGGTCGTTATCGCGAATACGCGAATATTGTACACCGAGACTCGAGCGGAAAAGTGCCCCAGGAAAGAACCGAGGATTGTCGAGCCGCCGGTTGCGGAAAACACAGGGCAGATTTGCCAACGGCCTAGCGAGACGCGTATCGAGAACACGGTAAGTCCACGCAGTGGTTCCTCCTTCGTTCTATCGCTCCCTTCTGGAGTAAAATTCGTGCAAGTTGGTTCGGAGAGGTTATCGGGGAAAATTTAGTGGGAAAATTTAGTGTGAGAACGGGACGGCTCTCCTCGTCGAGGCGTAAGCCGCCGTCGCGATCTCCAACCTTTGTGGGCCGAGACGAAAGCCGTCTCGAGCCGTTGGACTCCTTTCGGGAAGTCTTCCTCGGGGAGGGTAAACGCCGTCGAAGTCGTAGCGTGATCGACCGCCGACCGTATTCTCGAGATTTTGTCGTATTGTTTGACACGATAAGAACACCGTATCGCGACGTAGATCCACGACAGTCATCGTATCGCGCCGTCCACCTGCGCTCCGCGGAATATCGCCCTTCGGAGCCCTTGGCGTACCGAGAAACTGTACGCGCGCGGACATTTAATAATATCGACCGACACGCGCCGCGAGCACAACACCTGCCGCACAATTGTATGAAGAGCGCGGGCTCTCGGGAGCGGCCACGTGGCCGCGCGCCTGTAATCGTCGTCTTGTAATAAAGACCATATCGAGCCCAATTGTCTACCACGTTCTTTTGCCCTACGCGATCCGCCCTGCCGTGAGGGCTGTCCTCGATCCCTCTGTGTCCGACCCTTGGACCCGATTCGTGCCACTCTCTATCTCGGCTTCTCGAGGGTGCCCTCCGCGTATTTTGTGCGGCACCCGTCCGGTGCCTGGCGCCCGAACATACGACATCTGATTTCGTGAGAATCGGGGTTGACCCTCGAGATAGCCTTTGTACCGGGAGGACCGCGTATTGTCACGGCCGTGCGCGGCCTGGCGTCCACGCCCTTAAATTCCCGGGGAGTCGTCCCCGCTTCCCGCCTCGACAAGCGTGGAAAAAGGGACGGCGTTACAGAACATAACTTGGTTATATATAAATAGAAATTTGACCACTAATTATTACTAAATTTGTTAACAATAAATACAAGATTCGTCTTAACATCAGCTACAATATGTAACAAAAAATACTTAGTTATATATTTACTTAAAAAATCAAGATGACCATCATTTTTTTTTTTTTTTTTTTTTTTAAATGTTGTGCAATTTTTTTTTCTATTGGGATTTATAGATGAATGAGTATCGATTAACGTTTGTTGGGAACATTTTTCTGCCAGATTATCTAAAATGTTCAAAACATCCCCCGACGCCTTCTTTTGGGTCACTAATGATGAGCCCAACAGAGTTGGCCATTATTTAGATAAAAAATTATTTAAATAACGATTAGAATAAACGGTATTTTATCTTTATTTGTTATTGGAAGGTTCGAATAAAAGGATATCTTTATTCGAAGAGAATCGAATAAATGATTTTATTCTACGAGAATTTATCCGACGAATAAAGATAATTTTTTTTTTATTGGAAGTGGATTTATAAAAAATTAGATTTATTCAAAGCGACTTCCTCTTCCGGTTGCGAGAGAGAGTGTGGCGTGCAGATTGTGTGAAGAGTTAGCTTGGCATGGAAGAGTGTGAGAGAAGGGCGAGAGTGAGAAAGTGGTGGAGGAGGTTGTGAGAAGGGAGGGTGAAGATAGAGGGAAAGGAAAAAAAGAGCAGGAGGTGAGGTGGAGTGTGAGAAGAAAGCAAAAGTACGGGAGTTAAGAGGTTAGGTGGGTCGAGGAGTTGTAATAGAGACAAACAGGTGGCGCGGTTTGGTGGAGCGGTCTGGTGGCCGTCAGGGAAAGGAAAGGAGAGAGAGCGGGATTTTCGAAAGCCGTAGGGAAAAGTGTAGGAGGTGAAATGAGTGGTAGAGGGGAAGGGAGAAAAGGGGTTGGGAAGGTGGAGGAAGACAGAGATGAAGGTAAAGGGGGAGGGGTGTTGGGGGGGAGAAGGTAGTAATGAAGGATCTGGTGGGTGAAGGGAGCAGTGTAGAGAACGCAGGGGGTAAGAGAGGGAGGGAGAAGGGGGAAGATGGGGACGATGAGAGGGAGTGTGAGGAGAGGATGTATAAGATCTTTAGAAGGAGCTCAAAGACATTAAGGTCTCCGAAGGAGGAGAAGAGGGAGGTAGAAGGGTTGGTAAGAGGCCTGAAGAAAATGATAGAAAAGTTGGTGGTAAAGGTGAGGGGAATGAAGGAGGAGATGAAGAGAGAGAGAGAGAGCAGAGGAAAAAGGAGAGGGAGAAATGGGAGGAGAAAAGGAGAGAAGAGAGGGAGGAGAGGGAAAGGATGAGGGAGAGATTGGAAAGGTTAGAAGGAAAGATGGAGAAGGTAGAGAGGGAAGGGTGGGGAAGGCGGGAGGGGGGAGTGGAGTGGGAAGAGAGTGGAAGGAGGATTAGGAGGCTGGAAATTAAGCAAGATAGGAAGGAGAGAGAGGAGAGGAGGAATAATGTTATAATAAAGGGGCTGAAATTAGAAGGAAAGGTAGTGGAGGAGGAGATAAAGAGGATATGGGAGGAGATTGGGTTAAAATTGGAGGGGGTGAAAGATATGAAAAAGTTAGGTGGGATAAGGGAGGATGGGAGGGGAATGGCTTTGGTGAGGCTAATGGATAGGGAGCAAAAAAGGAGAGTGATGGTGGGGAGGAGTAAATTGGGGGGGGAGAGAGGAAAGAATAGACGACGACCTGACGGAGGAGGAGAGGAGGGCTAGATGGAAGATAGAGAGAGAGGCGGAGAAGGAGAGGAAGGAGGGGAAGCATGTACAGGTCGGTTATATGAAGATGTGGGTGAATGGGAAGATGAAAAGGTGGGATGAGGTGGAGGAGAGTTGGGCAGGGGAGCAGGGAAACGGCAAGGGTGGTAAGGGGAGGGTAGGGGGACGGAGAAGGTGGAAATAAGAGGAGTAGGGAGGTAAAAATAGTTTTTTGGAATGTGGCGGGGTTGAGGAATAAGGATGAGGAGTTTTGGGAGGGACTGAAGGGATGGGATGTGCTAGTATTGTCGTAGACGTGGGTAGAAGAGAGAGGATGGAAGTGGGTTAGGAGTAGGCTGCCAAGGGGGTATAGATGGGAGGCGCAGTGGGCAAAGACAGAGGAGAAAGTGGGAAGGGCGAGGGGGGGGGGAATGGTGATGGGAGTGTGGAAGGAGTTTGAGATGGAGAAGGGGAGCTGGAGTGGGAAGGAGGGCATGATGCAGAGTAAACTGGAGGATTTGGGAGAATGGATGGAGGGGAGGGAAAAAGGGGTAATGGTTATTATAGGGGGGATTTTAATGCGAGGGCGGGGGACTTAGGGGGGAAGTGTGTGAAGAGGAGGAGGTAGAAGGGAAGGGAAGTAGGAGATCGAAGGATGGAAAGATTAATGCGGAGGGGAGAAGATTGTGTGAGTATTTGGGGGAGAGAGGGTGGGGGATAATGAATGGAAATATAGAGGGAGATGAGGAGGGGGAGTGGACATTCGTAGGGAGGAGGGGCAATTCGGTGATAGATTATATATTGGGGAATGAGGAGACAAGGGAAGGGGTGGAAAGGGTGGAGATTGGGGAAAGGGTTGACTCCAATCATCTGCCACTGGAGGTCTGGTTGAAGGAGGAAAGAGTAGAGGGAAGAGGGGGGGAGGGAGATAGTGGGGAAATGGACGGAGGAAGAGGGAAAGAAGTTCAGGGAGAAATTTGGGAAGAGGAGTGAGGGAGGGAAGGGGGTGGGTGAGGATTGGATTGAGTTGAGGGAGAAGGTAAAGGAGGTGTTAGGGAAGATGGAGAAAAAGAAGGGAGGGGGAGAAAAGGTTGGTGGGATGAGGAGTGCAGAGGAGAAAAGAGGAATGTGAGGGAGGAACTAAGGAGATGGAGAAGGTGGGGAGGAGAGGGAGGGGAGTTTAAGGAGAAGAGAAGAAAATATAAAGAATTACGTGAGGAGAAGAAGGAAAAAGAGAGGGAAAGATGGCAAAGGGAGGTAGAGAACGTAAAGACAGAAGGGCAGGTATGGCAAATGATAAATAGGGAGAGGAAGAGGGGTACACAAGTGGATGAGGGGATAAAGATGGAAGAGTGGGACAAGTATTTCAGGGATGTATTGGGGGGAGTAGAGTGGAGGGTGAGAAAGGGAGGGGTAAAAAGTAGAGTGGGGGATGGAGAAGAGGAAATGGGAAAGGGGGAGGTAAGGAGGGTGATAAAAGGGCTGAAGGAGGGGAAAGCGGCAGGGGGGGTGGAATCCCTAATGAGGTGTGGAAATATGGAGGGGAAGAGGTAGAGGAGTGGTTGTGGAGAGTTTGTAGTAGGGTATGGAGGGGGGAGGGGTGGCCGGATGATTGGTCAGAGGGAGTGGTAATTCTAATTGCCAAAACAAGGGTGAGCAGGAAGGTGGGGGTGTATAGAGGGGTAACATTGACTCAGACGGCATATAAGGTGTATGCGGCGGTGCTGGCAGAGAAGGTGAGGAAGGAGACGGAGGAGAGGGGGCTGCTGCCGGCGAGTCAATCGGGCTTCAGGAGAGGACTAGGATGCATGGATAATGTGTATGTGCTAAATTATCTGGTTAATAGGCAGGTGAGAAGGAAAGAAAAGAAGTTGGTGTTGTTTTTTGTTGATCTGAGGGCGTTTGATTCGGTCGATAGGGAGGTATTGAAGATTAAGAAAGAGGGGGCTGAGGGAAGGGTTGGACCTACCAACACGTACCTACGTGTGAGGAGGTGTTGAGGGAGACGAGGGGTAAGGTAAGGGTGGGGGATGAGGAAGGGGGAGTGTTTTGGACAGCAAGGAGGGTGAGGCAGGGTTGCCCCCTAAGCCCGCTGCTGTTCACGCTGCTATTGGCAGACCTGGATGAGGTGATGGAAAAGGGAGGTTGGGGAGGGGTTAAGGTGGGGGGGAAGAAAGTTAATACGCTGGCATACGCGGACGATGTGGCGATGTTGGCGGAGGAGGAGGAAGGGATGAAAGGAATGATGGGGGTGTTAGAACGCTATCTGGAGGAGAAGAGGTTGCAATTAAATGGGGAAAATCGAAGGTGATGAGGTGCAGGAGAGGGGGGGGGAAGGTGGAAGAAGGTGACTTGGTGGTGGGAGGGTAAGAGATTGGAGTAGGTGCGGCAATACAGGTACTTAGGATATATAATAAGGACGGACGGAGGGCAGGAGGATCAGGTGGCGGATAGAGTAAGAAAGGGGGCGGCGGTAATGGGGCAAGTGTGGGGAATAGGGAAGAGAAGGTTTGGGAAGGATTGGGGAAGAAGGTTATGGTTATTCGACAGGTTGGTATGGTCAGTGGTAAGCTATGGGAGATATGGGGGTGGAAGGAGAGGGAGTGTGTAGAAAGGATGCAGGAGAGGTTTCTAAGATGGGTACTGGGCGTTGAGAGGTGTACACCAGGCTACATGGTAAGGGAGGAGTTACAGAGGGAACTTTTGAGGGGTAGGGCGAGGTTGAGGGCGTGGGGATATGAAAAGAAGCTGAGAGAGGGTAAAGGAGGGGAGATTGCGAGGTGGTGCATGGAAGAGATGTGCGGAAAGGATAGAAGAGGGGCAATAGTGGAACGGTGGGAGAAGGAGAGAAGGGACTTTTTTGAGGAGAGGGGTTGGAATAGGGAGGAGGTAGGTGTAGTGATGGAGGAGAGGAGGGAGGGGTTGAGTGAGGAAATAGTTAAAAGGGAGAAGGAAAGGCAGAGGGGGGAAAGGTGGGATAGAGAGGATAAGGATTTCGAAATATAATAAGTGGTACAGGATGGTGAAGGGAGAGGGTTTGCCGGGATATTTGAAGAAGGGTTGGGGGGAAAGTAGATGGCAGAGGGTGGCGAGGTTTAGGTTGGGGAATGGGGTGAGGGAAGAGAAGTATTGGTTGGGGGAGGAGGAGAGGAAATGTAGAGTGTGTGGATGGAAGGAGGAGACGTGGGAGCACGTATGGGAGGAATGTATGCGAGTGGATGAGGAAAAGGGATGGCAGGAGAGAATGAAGGAGGTTTTGAATGATGACGGGGGAGGGGAGGTTTGGATGAGGAGAGTGGCGGAATGGAGAGGAGGGGTGAATGGAAGAGTGGAGTGATTGGGGTGCGAACGGAAAAGGGGGTCCGAGGGTTAGGGAAGAGGGGGGGAGGGGAATATGTATGTATGGGGAAGAGGAGGCATGGGAGGGAGGATGCACATAGCCACGGCATAGTTATGTGATCCCGGATCGCTGTACTATTTTGTTTTGTTTTGTTTTATTGGAGTTTATTTTTATTTTTATTTTATAATTTATTTTATTTTATTTTACTTCTATTGAATTTCATGGTATTTTATTTCATGTTTTCTTATGTTATTTTATTGTATTTGATTTTATTTTGGTTTGTTTGTATTGCGTTAATTTTATATATATTTTAAGTTAAGTTAAGAAAGCGTCTCTCTCTCTCTTTGCGTAGTGCGATTAAGTTAGATGTAAGTTAGGTTAAGGTAGCGGTAAGCGTGGCGGGAGGTTTATGTAAATGGATTGTAACCCTAAGAATTTATTGATTGATAGATTTATTCAAAGCGTCTTCGAATTATTATTCTTGCTCAAGGTCATTTCAAGGTTAAAAATGTGGTATACACTAAATTCAGTTTTTTATTGTCTATCATGCTATCGTAAAAAAATATACTATTCCATTTAAAAAAACATCGGTGACCTTAAAATTTCATTAAAAAACACGACAAAAAATTTTTTTCTTCACCACTAAAATGGCCTCCTGCAATAGTGTCACTTTGTCCTCTGAAGTTTTCTGATAGGACTGTAAATATGAAAAATATTTAGGTGTTCCCATTTATGTGGGACACCCTGTATATTTTCCTGAATATAAGCTTTCCCTCGTAGAAACGTCTCCTTCGATGCACTCGCGTAACAGGCGTAACGAAATTAAAAAAACACAACATTCTTTTGTTTCATTCATCATTTATAGAATCTCCGACATGAGATTTAAATTTCTATCAGCAACAGCGCCGTTCTACAATAGAATATTGGTTCCACAATACTGCTTCTGGCCGTTACGGTAGGATGTGACACGGAATGGTAAGGGGGCTCTAGACAGGGGGGGTCCACTCATATGTATGACCTTGGACCGCTTTCAAAAGTTAAGGGAGTTAGGCTAGATGGCACCACGTTCACGACGCATCACGTGATTAAACGTGATTGGACAAGACTGATGTTCCAATCTTTGCTGCTATTGGACGCTACTAAACAACTGCTGTATGGCGGACCGTGACCATTACCAGCCGTTACGCTGACACAGAAAGCTGATAGCTGCCGATGGTTGCTGACTGTTGCGGACTGAAATTCAACAACAACAAAGCCTCCTTCAAATTATTTTAACAATAAAAAATTGAATCGTATTGAAAATTCGATTAATAAGCTCAGGAAATATTGGAAAAATATTGAAAAAATACTTTGCTCAGTGTCAAATCAATTTTAGAAATAATTTTTCAAAATTAAGCGACACCCAGTGAACTTATTTTTGAGCTTATTTTTCGAATTTTACAGTGTGCATTAATTATAAAATTTTTTTAAGTTTGTTTTAGAATAGTGAGGTGCAGAGCAGTGCAGCAGCAAGTGTGACCAGTGAATAAAGACATAAGTGCATAAGACACATTAAGTGCAGACAGTTTAAATAGACTCAATAAAATACAAACAATTATTCTGAACATTTAAACATTAAAACTATGGTGAGATCTTGTGCCATTTCACAGTGTAAGTCGGGTGTAACTGTGCTAGCATATTACTTCCCTAAAAACGTGGAAGTATCAGAGTCTTGGGCCAAAAAAATTCAGTGTCCTGTGTTGCTTAAATTGACATCGGCTGAAAGGCGGAAATACAGGATATGTTATAAACATTTTGAGGAAGATTCGTTTCTGCCTTCTTGTCAACGAAGAAAATTGAAACATGATGCTGCTCCAACTTTGCATTTGCAAGTGCAGAGTAACAACGAAGAGTATGCATCTGGAAGAGTAAAAGCAGAAGAATATCCAGCCTCTGCTACACATCATGAAGAGACGGCATGGGATAATAATCAAAACCAAACAGCTGGTCCAAATCAAGAAAAAGAAGTCTGTTCAACTCCACAAAAAATACGAGATAAACTGCTGCAGAACAAGAAAAAATGTCAATTGACTCCCGATGCAGCAAGAATATATAAAGTTGCTAAAAGATTAATGAAACGCAACCGTTATGCGCAGAAGAAGAGAAACGATTTGAGGGTACAACTGGAACAAGCAACAGCGTTATCAGAATCCAATCTGATAAATAGATTTGAAAATCTATCCACCACGCAGAGGATATTCATCGAAATGCAATTACGGACATCCAAATCTATGCCACAGGTAAATAAAATTGTAGATGTAGTTAATAACTAGACTGTGGATCTTCATGCAAAATAAAAACTTTCTATCTGAATTGCAACAAATTGGATTGAAATAAAAATTTAATTTCCTTTTGATTATGTTTAATAGATTGAAAATAATATAACAGTACCTTTAAATTATTCTACTGTTGTTACTATCTATCATTTGTCATAAATGCATAAAATCTGCAGTCTATTAATAACATATTTGCCACAACAAATTATACATTAAATATAATATACTATAGTATAAATATAATATAATTAATTAAATATAATATACTATAGTATAAATATAATATAATTAAATATGATATAATTAAATATAATATAATTAAATATAATATAATATAATATAATATACATTAAATATAATGTAAGACATATTACATTAAATGAAGTAATAAATACTATTACTGTTCACATGGGTCCTCATGACGTAATGCAGGCTGTAAGAAAGGTAACGTGTAAAATTGTAATATTTTTTTTCATGCTTTTTCACATGCATGAACTTGCATAATGTGCCTGAAGATGCGCTCGACTAATGATGAACCCAGTCACCCTACATGCTTGAGTGTGCTTGAAAGACTGATGCTGGCTTATTGTTTCTTCATATAACTATACTACTTATTTTTCATAATTTCTACTTATTCGGTTCTACATTCGTTTGTTGGTTCTAGTCTCTAGTTGTTTTATGGTTTTTATGGTTTTTAACTATAAGTGGTTTTGTGTGTTTGGACATGGCTATATGACTGCATTTGACCTCTAACTATTTATTGCTGCTGTGTAATATATGCTGTATTTTCATTGTATTATTTTATTATAATTTGTTTGTAACATTATAAAATATGTTTAGGGAAGACGCTACACAACAAACGAGAAGATATTGGCTTTAGCACTTCTCAAGCAGTCAACAAAATCGTACAAGCTCCTAAGAAAGCTGTGTAATTTGCCAGGTGCAAGTACTCTGAAGAAGATGTTGAGAAGAATTCCAGTTGAGACTGGAATATCACAAGTTGTGATGACACATCTGCGGAGTCAAGTGGACACCATGAGTGCCGAAGAAAAGTTGTGCGTGGTAATGTGGGACGAAATGTCATTAAAGCCTCATGTTGACTACGATGTTAGTAAGGGCATGATAGTAGGCTTAGAAGACTGGGGCAGAAGAAGAACTTCAAGATTTGCCGATCACGCTCTAGTCTTCATGTTAAGAGGACTGAACAGTGGATGGAAAATTCCCATTTCATACCATTACTGCGATGGTCAAACAAAAACGCCACAATTAATACAGTGCATTAAAGACATTGTAAAAGCAGTGAAGAAAACTGGACTAGAAGTTGTTGCCACTGTATGTGACCAGGGATCATCAAATGTTTCTGCCATCAACATTTTACAGGCAGAGACACGGATAAAAAAATTGAACCAGGGAGAAGAGCACTGTATGTATACATTATTAAGTTTTTCGTATAATTTAAAAAATATAATATTGTGAATCAATGCAATCATTTTGTACTTATAGGTGACATAATTGAGATAGATGGTATTCCATTGATACCATTTTATGATCCGCCGCATTTGATTAAAGCTGTAAGAAACAACCTATTGAATAAGGACCTGGAAATAAATGTAACACCAGGAAGAGAAGAATGCGAAAGGCAATTTGCATCATGGAAAGTTATCGAGCAGGCGTACAACATGGATGTCTCTGGATATGTGGTACGCCCCATGATGAAAAGACTGACAAGTGAACATGTGGTTCCTCAAAAAATTAAGAAAATGAAAGTGAAGTATGCTTCACAAGTATTGAGCGAATCAGTAGCGTCACATATAGGATTCCTTAGCCGCCACCAATGTAAGTAAAAGTTATATTTTGCTATATGAATAGTATTAACGTTCTGTTATGCTTGTATAATTGATAAAATATTCATTATTACAGGCGTTGTAGAAACAGAGCATGGCCAATTAAGAATTCCAAAGGAGGAAGGCCTCACGACAGCGGAAGTCCTCAATTTTTTCAATAAATTATTCGACTCCGTCAATGGGCACAGTGCAGTCTCAGAAGCTCCGCTGAGGACGGTATTATCAAGAACAAGTGCACACGAAGGATTCTGGTCCGATGCAAGAAGAACCCTGGAATGTATGCGATATGTCCATTCAGCTTCAAAAAAGCCAGTGTCTGGAGTAATATGCTTACGCAATTGGACGAAGACTATCTCCTCATTTCAAAAGCTATGGACATTTCTGAAGAAAAAGGGATTTAAAAGTTTGAAAACAAGATTAATCAATCAAGATCCCTTGGAGAATTTTTTTGGATGCATACGATCTGGTGGACATCAGAACACACATCCTACTCCATACGGATTCCAGATTGGATATAAAATTATGCTGATAAACAACATTGCTTCTAGCCAAAGTGTTGGCTTCAATTGTGAAGATATCTGCACTGGATACTTCCTATTCACACTAAAGAAGCTCCTAACAGAAGAAGAGCAAGAAGTGGATATTCAATCAGAAATGTCCGAAGTAATGATAGAAGAAAGGAGTGCTGCGGCTCAAAATACCGGAGATACAGCACAAGAAGAATCTGTAGGCATAGATAATTGTGCACTTATGAAAAAAATAATCTGTGTTGACCCTCATAAAAAATGCCAATTGTGCATAGCATCTTTTTATAGACACCGTGAAGATGCATCAGTACAGAATGTATTGAACGAAATTGATATATTGCTGCACAAAACCATGCCCCATGTTTATGTCAAATATAAACTCAAAGAGTACATGGAGAACATGTTGCTTGGGCAAATAAATTTTTCATTTATTTCATGTCAGCAGCATGAACAACAATTGAAACACAGAATAATAACTGTGAAAATTTCAAATTTTATTGGCAATTGGTGTGCGAAAATTAATAATATTCTATGTGGGAAGGACGCCAGAAAACAACGAGTCGCAGCATTCCAACAGGCTCAAATAAAATATATGAAGTATGGAAAATCCGCACACAGGAAGAAAAATTAAGAAGAATAAGAATTGATGTAATATTATTATATTATATTATAATAATAATAATTATTATTATATAACTTTTATGCGTTTATCTCACAATGATGTAAAAATTATGTTTTATTGTATTATGTTATGTTTTATTATGTATTATGTTATGTATTATTATGTTATTATTGTATTATTATTATTATTATATCGCTTTTATGCGTTTATATCACATTGTGTATTAATTTGTATTAATTTGTATTAATTATGTATTATTGTATTATCTTTATTTATTTAAGTTTTATTGTATTATGTATTATAATTATATATTTTTGTTGGAAAATAAAATATGACTAAAATAAAGTATTGTTGTAAAATACATTATATCCTTTACATATAAATTCTAAATTTCAAGCTTCATGTACAGTACAGTAGGCATATGTGTATGTGCATATGCGTGTATGTATATGTGTAGAATTGTATAGCTATATATATAGATTTTAGTTCACGACGGAAAGGGAGTTACTGTAGATGGCACTGCTAAGGTCCACACATTATACATGGGTGATGACCCTCCCTGGCTCTAGAGCCCCCCGAGCGTGAGACGAAAAAATACATTGGGTGATTGGTCTACTCCTATACCTCGTCGGTGCCCCTACACACTCCCCCCCCCCCCCAAGGAAGAGCGGAAGCGAACTAAATGATACATTTTCAAACCTCCAAACGACTCTTATGAACTATGTACGACTTAAAAACTACGAGTGAATATTTACGTTAGATGAAGCGATGTAGCCAAATTCTTTCTTGACGCGTTCATCCGAGACGAGTATTTGAAAAAGATGGGCATGAAATGTATTTTTAATTCGAAAATAGTATTTGATTTCAATTAAACGACCTTTTTATCCGACGTTGCCAAGTCGTAATACGTAAATACGTACTACTTACCACGGTTTATTGTTTAAACGATTGTTTACGCAAATGAATATGGGAATAGGAACGGCGATACAATGTAGGGACCGATGAGCGCAGCGCAGAGCGAGCGTACCTGTGTGCGTGTGTGCGTGTGTGTGTGTGCGTGCGTGCGTGTGCACGATGGAAAAACTGACAATCGCCGAAGGTTCGAGACGGAAAGACACGCGACTGAGGGGGCAGTATTCGTTGAGAAGTCGAGTGGATCAGTACACAACCTTATACATATTGTTATATTCCTGTATCTCGTTAAATATACTTAATTTGTTTGATTAAATACGTCGCGTTCTATCTGTTCGGTTTGATTCTGATAACCCATCCTACATCTGGGGGCTCAGCCGCGGGAGTCAGAAAATATATTCGAAAAGATAAACGCGAAAAAGAAAAGTTAATCCGGTCGTGGTCGAATAAAGCTACAGGGCAACGCGCAATAAGAAGTGATAAAGCGAGTGTTAGCCAGTAGAATTCGATAGATCGTGGTAAAAAGTGAATAAACAAGGGGAAATTTGACGAGATGCAGAAAAATATGTGTCCAAGTGATAAAGTAGCAGGGAGAGGAAAGGCAAGTAATGCAAGTGAAGGGAGTGCACTATCCGAAGAAGAGTACAGCGAGAACGAAAGAACCGTAGTCGCTGTCGAAAGCGAAAGAGATCCAAAATCAGCGATAACAACAGAAAATATAATGAGAATGAAAGTGCACGAACTTCGCGAAAAGTTAAAGGAAATAAACGTGGACTCGACAGGGAGAAAAAGTGAATTACAAGAGAGATTAAAATATCATATCAGACAAGAGGAAGAGAGCGGAAGCGAAGAACCAGACGAATCTGAAGACGATGAATACGACTACGAATCAAGAAAAACCGCCAGAAAATCACCAATCGCTAACGCTAGTCCGTTTACAATCAAGGATGTCGAAGATTCAATGGCATATTTCACGGGCGACGATAACGCATCTATTAAAAAATGGATTGCAGATTTTGAAGATCTGAGCATGTTACTGCAATGGAATGAACTACAGAAACTGATATATGCAAAACGGATGCTGAAAGGTTCTGCAAAACAATTCATAGCGGCGGAAAGAGGCATTCTCTCATGGAAAGATTTGCAACAAAGGTTAAAAAATGAATTTGCAAGTGAAACAAATAGCGCGACAGTTCATTCGCGACTGTTCCGAAGAAGAAAATTACCTCATGAAACCAGTCGTCAATATCTTTATGCGATGCGCGAAATAGCCAGTGAAGGCAATGTCGAAAATGAAGCCCTTATCGAATACATCATCAATGGCATACAGGACAATGAATATAACAAATCGATTTTGTATCAATCTCGTACGTTGGCAGAAATTAAGAAAAACCTAAAATTATACGATAAAATGCGGGAGAAATCAGAAAGAAAAACAAGCGTGAAAAAAGAAGAAACTAAAGAAAAGAAAGACACATCACGCAAAGCCAAAATTCCTCGCTGCAACACGTGCGGATCGCCAGAACACGACGCAAGAACCTGCCCAGAGAAAGGAAAAGGACCCAAATGCTTCAAGTGTAATAATTTTGGACACATAGCGAATAAATGTGACAGTGCAAAAAGTGAACGAGATAATAAAACCGCGGGTGTAAATTGTGTTTCAAAATCAGTGTACCCGATTAAAGTAAATAACGTAGAATGCCGTGCGTTAATCGATTCGGGAAGTGACATCTCGCTGATGAAGAAAAATCAGCACGAAGAAATTGGCAGTCCACCGTTAACAACGACGGCAATGAGCATCACGGGCGCTGGCAATGCAACGACAAGGGTCATAGGATTTTTCAACACTGCTGCCCAGATAGCCGATGACATCTACGGTATCAAATTTTTCATCGTTCCATCACAGTCGATTCCATACAACGTAATTTTGGGACAAGACTTCCTAGAGAACGTTGAATTACGACTGGACAAAGGTAACATAGTTGCAATACGCAAAGCACCAACGACCGTAAGCGACGAAAGGCACGTTCCAAATTCAGACAGCAAGGACATCGCGGAAGCAGGTGAAGAGAATACAACGAACACCACCGATGCTGCATTTAGGGAATTACGTGAAATTATGTGCGTCGAAGTAGGTGAGTTAAATGTGAAAGAACAATACAAGGATAAGATCAAAATGTTAGTTGACGAATATAAACCAGCGGAAAAAGTTAATATTAGGATAGAGACAGTAATAACATTAAAAGATAATACTCCGATTAATATAAGACCGCGACGATTAGCGCCTAAGGAAAAGACAGTTCTAGATAATCAGATTGATGAATGGCTAAGGGAAGGGGTAATTCAACCAAGCACGAGTGAGTACGCGAGTCCAATAGTAATTGTACCGAAAAAGAACGGATCCTATAGAGTTTGCATTGACTATAGAGAACTAAATAAAAAAATTGAACGTGACCACTTCCCGATGCCTCTCATCGAAGAAAAAATAGACGAATTAAGAAATGCACGCGTATTTTCTGTAATAGATTTAAAAAATAGCTATTTACATGTACCAATTGCAAAAGAAAGTGTTAAGTATACCGCATTTGTTACACCGGATGCACAATATGAATTTTTAAAGACACCATTTGGACTTTGTATTAGCGCCACTAGTTTTTTAAGATATATAGATGAAATTTTTCGCGATCTCATCCAACAAAAGGTAATTTTTACGTATGTCGACGATATAATAATACCGGGATCAGACGATGAAGACGCATTAGAAAAATTAACAAGAGTATTAAGAATAGCAGCCGCAAACGGGTTAACAATTAGTTGGAATAAATGTCAATTCCTACGCACGCGAATAGAATATTTGGGTCACGAAATAGAAAACGGAAACGTTTATCCAGGAAATGCAAAAATTAAAGCAGTGCAAAAATTTCCACAACCTAAAAATAGGAAACAATTACAATCTCTTCTCGGATTAACCGGATACTTTCGTAAATTTATCAAAGATTATGCTAAAATCGCGATACCGTTATCAGATTTGCTCAAACAAAATCGACCGTTTATATGGAAACAAGAACAACAAGCAGCGTTTTTAACTTTGAAATCCATTTTATCCACGAATCCAGTACTACGAATCTACAATCCGAAAGCCGAAACAGAAATACATACCGACGCGAGTCAAGAAGGATTCGGTGCGGTCTTGTTACAAAAAGCGGAAAAAGAAAATGCATTTCATCCCGTGTATTATTATAGCAAGAAGACAACAGACGCAGAACAAAAATATCACTCATACGAACTCGAAGTATTAGCCGTGATAAATGCCGTAAAGAAATTCCGTGTTTATGTATTAGGTATACCGTTTAAATTAGTAACAGATTGCGAAGCGTTCAAAAAGACATTGTCGAAAAAAGATTTGTGCCCTAAAGTTGCGCGTTGGGCATTGAGCCTCGAAGAGTTCGAATACAATGTCGAACATAGAAAAGGCGCACGAGTCAAACACGTTGACGCGCTCAGCCGATTCCCAGTATTAGTCATAGAAGATACAATGTTAGCGATGCTAAAGAAAAAGCAGGGCGAAGAAGAAAGATTGCGCTTAATCAAACATACTCTAGAAACCGAGAAATACGACGACTACTTTGTAGAGAACGGAATTTTAATGAAACAGAAAAACAGTAAAAAGTTAGTGGTTGTACCTTCGTGCATGTACTTAGAAATAATAAGAAACACACACGAAAACGGGCATATTGGAGTGCGGAAAATGAAAGAACGTATAGAAACAGAATATTATATCCCTAATTTAGAAGAAAAATTGAAGAAATTTATTAGCTGTTGTATTCAATGTGTCGTATCAGAAAGAAAGCTAGGGAAACGTGAGGGTGAATTAACGCCAATTCCGAAAGGGTCAAGACCCTTAGAAACGTATCACATCGACCACGTAGGTCCAATGACCGCAACGGGAAAAGCTTATCGCTATATTTTTGTGGTGATAGACGGATTTTCAAAATTCACATGGTTGTATCCGACGAAAACAACTAACGCCAAAGAAGTAATAAACAAACTAGATAGTCAACAAAAAATCTTCGGAAATCCAGACCGTATTATTTCCGATAGAGGCGCCGCATTTACATCATTAGATTTTCAAAACTATTGCGAAGAGGAAAACATAAAAACGATAAAAATCACAACCGGAATTCCACGAGGTAACGGACAAGCAGAAAGAACCATCCGCACAATAATACCAATTTTAACGAAATTATCATTAAATAATCCAGAGCAATGGTATAAACATATAGGCAGGGTCCAAAAATGTATGAATAGTACGTTTCACAGATCAATAGGAATGTCACCTTTTGAAGTTTTATTCGGAATATCAATGAAAAACAAACAAGACCACGATATTATTAAATTGATAGAACAAGAAGCGATCCAGTTATATGACGAAGACCGCGATAAGTTAAGAATGTTAGCCAAAGAAAGTATAATGAAAATACAAGAAGAAAATAAGCGACATTACGATAAACAAAGTAAACCGGCTCGACAATACAAAGAAGGCGACTGGGTATTCATTAAAAGAACTCAGTTTGGACCAGCATTAAAAATCAAGCAAAAGTACCTAGGTCCGTATTCGGTAACGAAAGTGAAACGAAACAATAGGTACGAAGTCGCGCGAGTCGGAGATAGCGAAGGCCCTATGATGACAAGCACAGCTGCCGACTTCATGAAAGCATACCAATTTAATGAATAAACAAGCGACGTTATCTTCGGGGACCGAAGACCCCGGACGAACCCCCAGATATGGGAATAGGAACGGCGATACAATGTAGGGACCGATGAGCGCAGCGCAGAGCGAGCGTACCTGTGTGCGTGTGTGCGTGTGTGTGTGTGCGTGCGTGCGTGTGCACGATGGAAAAACTGACAATCGCCGAAGGTTCGAGACGGAAAGACACGCGACTGAGGGGGCAGTATTCGTTGAGAAGTCGAGTGGATCAGTACACAACCTTATACATATTGTTATATTCCTGTATCTCGTTAAATATACTTAATTTGTTTGATTAAATACGTCGCGTTCTATCTGTTCGGTTTGATTCTGATAACCCATCCTACATGAATGTTTATTATTTAAACAAATGTTTAAGCACCTAAATGTCTATTATTTAAATGATTGTTTAAACAAATAGGTATGTATTGTTTAAACACATCTTTACATAGATAAATGTGTATTATTTAAATGACTGTTTAAACAAATGAATTTTATTCTTTAAACAGATCTTTAAACCGATACATTTTTATTACTTAACGGATTGTTTAAACAAATACATTTTCCTTATTGAAACAAATGTTTAAGCACCTAAATGTCTATTATTCAAATGATTATTTAAGCAAATAGGTATGTATTATTTAAACAGATGTTTACATAGGTAAATGTGTATTAATTAAAGGACTGTTTAAACAAATGAATTTTATTATTTCAACATATCTTTAAACCGATGTTACGTATGGAGATGTCTCCATCCAGATGTTTCGTTTACAAAACTCTAATCTCTTTTCCCAGAACGAAAGACGTCCCAACAGACCCCTTTTTTAAAACAGTACGACTGTTTATGAAACTCTTGTTAACACTCCCTTCTGGCATCCGTTAATTATTTGGAAATAGCCCAGATAACCTTCCATTAGCCCTAACTGAGGCTTGGTCTCTGTGGCGGACCCCTTGGAGAAAGCAAAACGCACCCAGGTAGGAACATCGCCTGCGACTCGCAGGCTGCGAGTTGGGACTCTGGAGACATTTGGTCGCCAGGCCCAAGCTCTCCTTGAGCGCACAATTAGGGTCGGATATTACTAGACCGGTTCATCGTGGCCGGGACGGGCACGGGTTTTGGCTATGCCATACTGAGTTCACCGTGTTCTAGAGGCGCTCAAGATGCTCGCTACAAAGGCTAATGCCACGAACCACGGGGATTAGCTTCCAGAACCCCAAAACCATAAATTTTCCTCTTACCCCTCGGGGTCCTAGGTTAGAGTCCACCGGGCCGTGGCCAGAGTTTCTCGAAATGTTGTATTGTTTAAAAAAACAACTTTACCGATGATGATGACCTATCAATCGAATCTCAATGGATTTTTCCAGGTTTTAAAAATTGTTGATTTTACAGACGCGTAACAATACGCGTTACCCTTTTTTCATTAAATTATATTGAAACTTCCATTTCCAAAACTACCATTCTCCTTTGTGTATTACAGGTGGCAATAATGAGGGTACAACCTGCTATACCGTTCGTTCCTTAGCTTAAGCCCATAAATTTTATGACAGACAAGGTCAGATGCTGGTCGACATTAGTTTCTGCGACGTGTAAATTACTTTAAGACCACCATACACTTTTTCGCTATCGACCCTTACTTCAGAATATCCAAAGAATATCCAGCAATTTTATGGACCTAAAATAATGAATAGTTCAAGAAATAGTTTTGCGGTTCCGCGAATTAAAAAACGAAATTTCAAAGAGAAAGATGAAGAAACATAAAATGCAGCCAATATATTTATTCAAATTTTTTCAGATTTAAACCGGTGGTAAAATTTGCAAAACAAAGATATTTTTAAAATTTTTGAATTGAGAAATGACATTCGCGCAGGAAAGATGAATTATTTAAGAACAGCAGTCTTTTGTGATAATGATAAAAATAAGAAAATGTTTCCAACTTTAATAACAACTGTGTTATAAATGGTGTTGTGAAGGCAGTTTTCATAAAACTCGTCCAAAACGGCAAACTTTGAAGATGTGTATCAACCCGGCTCAACCCTCGCCTCCCACTTTCTCTTGTACTACAATATAGTCCCCAAAAAATGATCGAATTCACATGGAATGATCCTCTTCCTAATGTGGATATTTTCTTAAAAAAAAAAAAAATAACAACTATTCCCGTTTTTTACAATATATGTATGTTTAATTTACATACAATATAAGGATGCATGATGCTGTTTTGCCAAGAGGCAGGAACGTTTCCTATTTTCATGTTGTAGAGGAGAGGTACCGACAGTTTACCTAACGAACCGTGAAGGCCCTAAAACATTTTTTTTTTGTGCCATTCACAGCAGGGAACTGTCAACGAGCTCCCGAAAGGCCATCTGGAAATGGTCAGACGCTCGAGGTAATGACCCAACCGGGGCGAGCAAAAATATAGTCGAGAACACTGATGCCCCATCGGTTTTAAACCTTAGACCCTGTTTTCCAATCTAGCGACCTTACTAGACGACCGGTTTCCCGGTCTAGTAAAATCCGACGCTTAGGCGCCGGATGTCCTTCCTACCTGGGGTGCACATTTGGCGACCAAGTCCAGGGTTTTACCCTGGCGTACACATTTGGCGACCAGGACCAGGGTTTTTCCGTGGCGTGCACATTTGGCCGTCAACCCTTGGCTTTCCCCAGGAAACCGTTGGTCGGTCCAAGGACAGCAACTTTCTCCAAGGGGCACGTCCAGGAAAAGCGACATCCCCACTCCAGAAGTTTCCTTGTTCAAAGGAAATTTCTGGGGGACACGGGAATACCTTACAAGGACGATTTTCGGCGGATCAGGGGTCAGTCGATTTCGCCTGCTTACGCTGTTGCGCCGTCACTCTGTAGTTTTGTTATTCCGTCGTTTTGTTGTTTTGTATTCTAGTTGTTTCGTTTTGTTTTGTTTTGTTGTACATTTGTTCCTTGTTAATAAACATTCTTGTTACTTGTTATCTATCAGTGAATTTAATTTCACGCACATAGACCCTTTACCTAACCAAAGTCTCGTTAGAACTGACAAAAAAACATCTGTGTGACCCCACGTGATATTAAACTTTAAACAGAGCACCCCTTTCATTTTCAAGGTATATAAACCCGATCGTTTTCATACATCGTTTTGAGTTTTAGGAACGTCTGGAGACGTTTCAGGTTCAGTTTTAGTCTAGAAACGTCAGACGACGGTTCGGTTGCTCTTAGTAGTGTACAGTAACGGTTCCGCAAAATTCAACGATCATGCTATCACGTTAGAGTCACGTCGCGTTACGCGTTCTAAGTCAATTCTAGTGAGATCGGGTTAAAGTCCCTTTCGAATCAAACATAACTCTAACCCCGCATTGCCAGTGTGTCAAAACCGTGCAACATAGGTAAAAACATACTCGAGTTCCGTTTCCGGTTCGATAGAGGAGAGAGAGAATAGTGTGAGTAGTGGAAAAAGAGGAGTTAGAAAAGAGTGAAAGTTAAGGAAAGTGGAGGGAGTGAGATCAGTAGGTGGAGGAGAACGGAGGAGAAATGGGGAGAAGAAAAAGAAGGTGAGGAGGGCAAAAGGTGTGTAGAAAAGAGAGTAAGAGTAGAAGTGAAGTTAGGAAACAAGAAAAAGGAGAACAGAGATAAAGGAGGATGTGGCGATGATGGGTGGCCAATGGCCACAGGTTCCCTCGGAAGAGGAGGATGATGAGAAGGAACCGATAATTACCGTCTCCACGGGGTCGCACAATATGGACGAGCCACGTGTAAGAGCACGGACAAAGGTTACCTCCTGCGCGTGTGCCACACCACGCGCGAGGTAAATGAAAGTTAGACAGATTGTAGTAACTTGGTATATTTAATGACCAACAAAGGTAAACGGTCAACAACGCAGTCACAGGAAAGATCTGCGAGTTCGACGTTGGACGAACGGTAAATCGCGGGTGCTCCAGCATGAGACACCAATACTCGTAAACTATGCGACGCATAAGCGCGAGACTTCAATTACTCAAACACGTCTGTACGATTAAGCGGCTGGCGGACGAGAGAGCGAGCAATCCGTTGTAACCGGCGTCTTGCCGGGATCGCTTCGCCAGCGCAGGCGCAGTCGCGCGAACACACGCGCCACCGCATGCTCGTCCCCACAAGGATGTGGGGATTTTATGGCGATCCTCCACTAAAGTGGGGGACCGGTATGGTTGGTGGCCGATGGCCACTCGAGTTCTCCCTCGAACCAAGAGGATGATGAGAGGAAACCAAGGTTAACCGTCTCCACGTGGTCGGTGCACTATGGCCGAACCACGTGTAAGAGCACGGAAGGAGGATACCTCATGCGCGTGTCCCACACCACGCGTGAGGTTAATAACAATAGTCCGTTAACAGTAACTTCGTATATTAAACAAAACCACAGTATAAAAATCAACTGCGTGAACAGCGTTGGGAGAACGGATGTTCGCGGGTGCTCGATCTCGAGACACCGATACTCGAACTATTACAATATGGCGCATATGCGCTGGTCAACGGTACAACGTAACACGTCTGTCCCATAAGACAGCTGGCGGACGAGAGAGTTCCGCGACGCGAAATACGTCTACCCGATAAGGCAGCTGGCGGACGAGAGAGTTCCGCGACGCGAAATACATCTACCCGATAAGGCAGCTGGAGGACGAGAGAGCGAGCGGAATCGTTCGACCGGCGTCTTGCCGGGATCGCTGCGCTGGCGCAGGCGCATTCGCGCGCAAACACGCGCCATTAGGGCTCGTCCCCACAAGGAATAGAGACAAGCGCCATCTAGCAGGGAAAGAAAGAAGCTCAGAGACAGTGACGAGAAGGTAGGTAAAGAAGGTAGAAGGGAAGAGAGGAAAAGAAATGAGCAGAAAGGAAGATAGAAAACAAGAAAGAGAGAAGACAAAAAAGCTAGTAATAATGGGAGATAAGGAAAGAGTGAGGTCTTTCAGCTTATCGGAAGTGGAGGGATTAGAGAGATGGCTAGACAAGAAGAGAAAGGAGAGAGAGAGTGAAGAAAAGGATGAAAAAGAAAAAAGTCCATTTAGGAAAAGCAAAAAGACAGATAGATCACCAGAAAATAGGAAAGGAGAGGTCAGGCAAGGAAATATAGTAGAACGAGAAAACTTTAGGGAGATAATAAAAGAAGAAATAAATAAAGCCCTAGAAGGAACAATTAAGCAGATGAACAAAATGGCGGAAGGATGGAAAGAGCTGACGGGCATAATGAGACAGATGATAGAAATGAAAGAAGAGTGGGAGACGGAAAGGGAGAGAGACAGGAAAGCGTTAAGGGAGATAGAAGAGAGAGTGAAGAAGATAGAGATGGAGGGGAAGACAGAAGACAAAATAGACAAAAGACTGGAAGAAATAGTAGAGAGGAGAGGAAGAGAACAGGGAGGAAGAGAGAGAGGAGAGATGGAGAGAAGACTGATTGAAATAGAGAGGAAGTGGGAAAGAAAGGATAGAGAGATAAGGAGAAAAAACATAATAATAAAAGGGTTAGAGATAAAAGAAGGAGGCGATGTGCAGGGAGAAGTACAAAAACTATTGGAAAAGATAGGAGAAAAACTTGAAGTTGAAGAAGTAGTGAGAAGGGGGAGAAAGGGAAGAGAAAAAGGAGAATGGGTAGTGGTTAAGATGGCGACAATGGAACAGAAAAAAAGAGTAATGACGGAAACGAAAAAATTGGCAGGGAGACGAGAAAGGATAGAGGATGACCTCACATGGGAAGAAAGAAATATACAATGGAAGATAAAGCAGATAGTGGAGATGGAGAGAGGAAAAGGGAGAATGGTTAAAATAGGATATATGAAGATGTGGGCAGAAGGAAAGATGTGAAATGGGATGAAAAAGAGAAAGTACTGAAAGACGGTGAGGGAAACGAGTGGGGAGAGAGGGAGAAGGAGAGAGAAAGGTAAAGGAAAGGAAAAAAGGGGAGAGGGGGATAGAGAGACAGAAGGAGGAAAAAGGAAGGGAAGGAGAAAAGACGAAAATTGGTTTTTGGAATATAGCAGGAATGATAGGGAAAGATGAAGGATTCTGGAGGGATCTAGAACGATGGGATGCGATGGTGCTATTAGAGACATGGGTGGAAGAAAAGATGTGGGAAAAAGTGGAAAGAAAATTACCGCAAGGATATGTATGGAAAAAGCAATGGGCGGTCAGGGATAGTAAAATAGGAAGAGCAAAAGGAGGAATGGTGATGGGAATAAGAAAGGAAATCATGAGCGGAAAGAAGAACGGGGGAGAAACAAAAGAAATAGAAGGAATAATAGAAGGACGGATAAGGATAGAAGAGGAAGAATGGAAGATACTAGGGGTATATGTAAATAAAGTGTGACGTGGCAAAAGTTTCCACGTCCCCCCGAGTTTTAGCGGAAGACCGGGCCACCTTCAAAACGGGCAAAAAGCGATCGGCACCCGCGAGCGCTCTCCCTGGGACGGTCTCTAAAGACCAGGGGGCAGCGCTAATCCGTCTTTGAACGCCGCGCCACTTGGCTCAGGAAATCCTGAGACCGGGCCAAGGAGCCTGGAGGAGCTGCCGAGGAAATACGCAGCTGAGAAGAACATCGTCTCCACCTCATAGCTGCCTCACCCGCCATAGAAGAAAATGCGTCGCGGGATTGGCCCAGGATCTTCCTCCGCGGGAGGATTAACTATAGATATATGTACAGAAATTATATATAATACGGTTCCAGGAACTGTTACATTGTATCTCGCTACATTGTATCTCGCGGTATCTTTAGGTATCGAATCAAAGACAGAGTCGCGATTCTTTTGGTCCGCCGACGTGTCCCATTCAGATGTTTCTCGTTTTCAAACGTATCGACGAGCTGCCGAAGTCGGTTAGTCTAAGCCTAGCCTTAGTAGAGAAAACATCGTTCAAATATCGTTTCTAAATCATATCTGTGTTTTTTATTCTTTCCAAATAATTACCTTGCTTCCCAAAACCAACATTAACCAATCGGAGATCTCGATCGCTGCCGATTGCAGAGCGTTCTGGTTCCCGAACCGCCGAGCATGGCCTTGCCGTGCCGAAAACTATGCTAGTTCCGAGCGCCGTGCGGGGTAGGAAAAATGAGGAAAGTGGGGGACGCCTCACTTCCGCGTTCCCGAGCCGGCCCGAAGTAGGCCATTGTGCCGAAAGCTCTCGCGAGTTATAGACATTTTTACGATTGCCTAAGACCTAGTAGAATATTAAGACCTGTGCCCGTTTTGTAATATCGCTGCCGAACTACGCGAGGGTCCAGCTGCCGTACGTTTGAGACGCTGCCGTACATCTGCGAAGCTGCCGTACCTTTGAGAAGCTGCCGTTTGGTAAGCGCCGGTCAGGCTTTGTCTTACTGCGAATTTTCTGTACGACTTGTTTCGCGTTGGCTCGGGGACGTTTTGCGAACGACCTCATTTCGCGTCGTTGACGACGAGTTTCCGGGTAATTGTAAATCGCGTAGCTAGCAATTCGCGTATGAGCCGGAACCGTCGGCCGGATACAGCGTGGGGCAGACTTTGTAACGCGAAATCGCGTCTTGGCGGAAGGCCCGACACGCTGTCGGTTTTCGCGGGGAGAAATCCCAATATTTTGTCGTAAATCTAGTGACTGCCCACGGTGGGACGCCGCGGCGTGACCGGATCCCTAAATTCGACCGTTAGCTGCCGGTACAATCATCTTATTGCGCGTGTAACATCGGGACACGGTCCCACCTAGCTCGACTAATTTCCAATAACGACGCAGAACATCGCGTCCGGGGTCGTGTCCGACGCGAAAATCGAGCGATAACAGCGCGAGCGACCGAAAATCTGTCGATTACTACATATTTTCGCGCGGGCTTATTTTCCTACGGCTGCCGGCCTTCCTGCCGACAGCCGCGTGTACCATCTTCGTTCAATAAACGATTGTAAAGCCCATAACTCGCCTTCGAATTCTTTGAGAAGCCTTCCCGCCGCGGGGAACGTCCCGTACTCCTCTCGTCGAACCCTGGTCCCGGGTGAGCTATCCCGACTATCGCGCGGCCGTCAGAAAGTCGGAATTCCGTTTCACGTATCGGAGAAATCCGTTAGAGTTTCGCGTGGCATCTCTCGATGCCTGGCGCCCGTGATAAGGACTCGTTCCTCAATTAGTTCGCGAAAATCGACTTTTCGACGTGCCGTTTGTCGCGGGTGGACCGCGTGCCGCGCGGCCGGTGCGTGGCTCGGCTTCACGGCCATAAAACCCGTAGTTGCCCAGGTTTTCGCCGTCCGTCGGATCGGGAAAACCCAGGCAACGTGACAAAAGATATAGAACGGAAAATGAAAGCAATAAGGGACTGGTGGGACACAGGAAGAGAGGAGAAAATAATTGTAGGAGGTGACTTTAATGCAAGGACAGGCAAGGAAGGAGGAGAAATAAAACAGGAAGAAGATGACGGGGAAGGAAGTAGGGAGTCAAGAGATGCAAAAGTAAATGGGGAAGGTAGGAAGCTTATAAAGACACTAGGAGAATTAGGATTGGAAATAATGAATGGAGGGATAGAAGGAGACGAGAGAGGAGAGTTTACGTATATAGGACAGAGAGGAAGAACGGTGATAGACTATGTAATAGGCGACAAAAATACGAGGGAAGGGATAGAAAGCATGGTAGTAGAAGAAAGAGTAGAATCGGACCACTTACCGGTAGTGGTAACGATGAAGAAAGGTCGGATGGCAGGAGACGGTGAGGGAAGAAAGAAGAGAAAGAAGGGAATGCAGAAGGTGGAATGGGGGAGAGAGGAAAAAGAAAAATTCAGAAGGCAAACAGAAGAAATTGAAATAACAGGGAGAGAGATAGGAGAGAGATTAGGAGAGCTAGAAAAGAAGATCAAGAGAGTAATAGAAGAAGTAAGAAGTACCGAGAGCAAGAAAGAGAAGAAAAAGAGAGGATGGTGGGATAACGAGTGCAGGGAAGGAAAGAAGGAACTAAGAAGGGTATTAAGCAGATGGAAGGAAGGGAAAGAAGAAGGAGAGAGATACAGAAGTACAAAAAACAAGTACAAGAAGCTATGTGAAGAGAAAAAAGAGCAAGAAAGAGAAAGGATATTACTCGAAGCAGGGAAAGCAAACACAGAAGGAAAGGTTTGGGAGTTTCTAAGAAAAATGAGAGTCGGAAAGGGAAAAGGAATGGTGAAGGAGATAGAAATGGAAAAATGGAAGGAGTATTTTATGGGATTACTGGGTGGAGTGGAAACCAAGATAGAAGGGGGAGGAAAGAGAAGGGGGAGAGTGACGGGAAAGGAAGAGATAGGAATGGAAGAGATAGAGAGAGTCATAAGAAGGTTGAAAGATGGGAAAGCAGCAGGAGAAGACGAGATGGGAAATGAGATATGGAGATATGGAGGAGAGAGCATAAGGAGAGAAGTGTGGAAAATATGCAACGGGGTTTGGAATGGGGAAGGATGGCCAGAAGAATGGAAAACAGGTGTAGTGGTGCCCATAAAAAAGAAAGGTGACGGAAGAACAGTGGAATGTTATAGAGGTGTGACTTTGCTGAATACCTTGTACAAAATCTACACGATAGTCCTAGAGGAGAGGCTAGAAAAGGAGGTACAAGAGAAGAGGATGGTACCAGAGAATCAGACAGGGTTCAGAAAGGAGAAAGGTACAATAGACAACATATATGTACTAAATTATATAATAAACAGGGAACTTGCGAAGAAGAAAGGAAGAATATTAGGTTGCTTCATAGACCTGAAGGCAGAATTCGATAGTGTTAACAGGAGTATCTTGTGGAAAGCGCTGGAGGAAAGAGGTGTGAGCGAAGGTATAAGAGAAAGAATTGAAGAGGTGTATAGAGAAACTACAGCCAGAGTAAAAGTGGGAGACGAAATGGGAGAGAAGTTCTGGGTAGGAAGAGGGGTAAGGCAAGGGTGTCCGCTAAGTGCAAAACTATTTATTTTGTTCATGGCGGATTTGGAAGAGAGGATGAGGAGGAGAGGGAAAGGTGGAGTAGAGGTAAGAGGAAAAATGCTTTATACATTGCAGTATGCAGACGATCTTGTCCTGTTGGCGAAGGAGGAGAGTGGAATGAGATTAATGATAGAAGAATTCAGGATGTACATAAAGGAGAAAGGACTAGAGGTGAACAGGGAAAAGACAAAAATAATAAGGTTCGAAAGAAGAAGGCAAGAGAAGAAGACATGGAGATGGGGAGATGGAACGATTGAAGAGGTAGAGGAGGTAAAATACCTAGGCTACATATTTAAGAAGAACGGAGGACAGGAAAGACAAATAGAAGACAGGATAAGGAAGGGAGGAGGTGCGATGAGAAGTGTTTGGGGGATAGGGAAAAGACATTTCAAAGACAAGTACAAGAGAAGGGAGTGGTTTTTTGACGTGTTGGTATGGCCAGTGATGGCATACGGTGTGGAGATTTGGGGTTGGGAAGAAAGAAAGGAAGTAGAAAGGATGCAGGAAAGGTATATAAGATGGGTGCTAGGTGTAGAATGGACGACGCCAGAGTATATGATAAGGGAGGAAACGAAGAGAGAGAAGATGAGAGTCAGGGGAGCGAGGAGGGCATGGAGGTTCGAAGAAAGGTTAAGAGCCGGAAAAGGAAGTGAATGGGCCAGGCTATGCTTGCAAGAGATAGAAGAGAGAGCTAGAGGAGGGAAGAAGATATCAAGATGGGAGAAAGGAAGAAAAGAATACATAGAAGGAAGGGGGGATAGAAGAAGGTTAGAAGTGGGCGATAAGGAAAGGAGAGAAGAAGAATGGGAAAGGATAGAGAAAAGGGAGAAAGAGATAGAGAAAGAGGAAAACTGGAAGAAGGCAGTGGAATCGAGATATAATAGATGGTTCAGAGAGATAAGAGTGCAGCAAAGACCGGAGTATCTAGAGAAGGCAACAAAGGAAGTGAAATGGAGAAGGGTAGCGAGATACAGACTGGGAAATGATATGAGGGGAGGAAGATATTGGGAGGAAGAAGAGGAAAGGAGGTGTAGAAGGTGCGGATATGGAGAAGAGACGTGGGAGCACGTGCTGGAAGTGTGCGCAAGGGAAAAAGGAGTGAATGCATGGGTACAAGAGATGGTAGAGGAGATTCTGGCGGCGGACGGAAGGGGGGAAGAATAGATGAGAGAATTAGATTGCAAGAGAAAAGAAATACAGGACGGAAATCTAGAGGAGGGGAAGAGAAAGAAGGAGACAGGTGTGAATGAGAGAATGTGTGAGAGAGAATGAAAGAGAAAGAAAGGAAAATGAGAGTCTAATATGCAAAAGATGTAGGATAGTATAATATAAGATAGATATTAAAGATAGACAGAGGGAGAGGTGAAGAATAATTTTTAAAATAAAGAAAAAATTCAGCTTGTAAAGGGAACGGGATCCCTGTGTAACCCGTAAGGGATCAATAAAAATTTACATACATACATAAGGCAAAAACATACTCAAATTGTAATCCTTAAACTCATTCGCGACACAGACATTTGTAACAAAACTTATAAAAGAATATATTTGTCTTGTTGTAAAATCGTGAAATCTAAAAACCCTTAATTATTGCCTAATATCCTAATCTAGTAATTGAACGTTCCCACACGATACAATCTTACCGCTCGGATTGTATCAACTAAAATATATATATAAGTTACGAGGCTTACGAACAATCATAACCGTAAATCCAATAATATTTCTCCAACCTAGTGGCTCCCCAATTTCGCATTGGGTTCGTCCACGACTATTATACCATCCTAACGGCTTCCCAGTTTCGCATTGGGTTCGTCCGTATCCTAGCAGCTCCCCGGTTTCGCACCGGGTTCGTCTGCGTTTGACTCCATACCTAGAGGCTCCCCGATTTCGCATCAGGTTCGTCCTCGACGTTGACTATCCTAGCGGCTCCCCAATTTCGCATTGGGTTCGTCCGCGTACCTCACTAACAAATTGAAATCATATTCCTGGGGCAATAAACCCCTCGCCGGCCTTTCGCGTTGCACGAAGCCCTGGCTCGTAACACCGATACATTTTTATTACTTAACCGATTGTTCAAGCAAATACATTTTTGTTATTGAAACAAATGTTTAAACCAAGACATTTTCAGTAATTAAACGATTGTTTAAACAAATAAATTTGTATTATGTACACAATTGTTTAAAAAATTCAATATTTGTTATTGAGAGAAATGTTTAAAGCAATGCATGTTCATCGCTTAAACGGTTATTTAAACAAATACATTTTTATTATTCAACCAATTGTTTAAACAAATACATTTTTATTATTGAAACATACGTTTAACCCAATACATTTTATTACTTAAAGGATTGTTTTAAAAAACACAATGTTATTATTTAAACAATTTACGTCACGTCTTGCAGCGAGTAAAAGTTTTTACAATAAAGGGAAATGTCATTGATTTTTATCATGGGTATTCTGCTAGATATTAAGTTATTAAGACAATTGTATAAAAAACTCTTTACATTATATATTACGTACAGATACACGTACATAGGCATTGCATGCACTGCATTTTTCTGTCTACGGTTTCCTGAATTACCGACTCTATTGAACATGCTTTGGTATTTACGGTAGCGGACTCTATCGAAATGGAACGGTCAGCTAGGAAAATAAAATTCGATGACGAACTTCCAAGGAAACGTTTCAATACTGCTACCGTCTAACTTATCTGATTTGTAGCGTGTTTAGAATTTTTTCATCAGAAAACTATTTGCAATAATAAGATTAATAATGGTTTCCATGGCAAAATTATGAATTGTAACAAACATTTTATTGTTATTAATAAGTGATGGTGTAACTCTTACATTGTTGTCTCCAAGCGACACTCGACGCGACGTTCCATGTGGTCGTGATTCCGTATCAGAGGCAACATTGTGATGAGTATCGTATTGGCGTTTATCAATTAAATATAATATTATTTCTTATTAACGTTATCATAATGATATCATTACCTATCGATTGAAAATGTTTTGCCGAACAAAATAAGCCCAAACACGGTTCAAATCGGATAATAATATCATCGGGTTATACCTTTTTGTTGCGCCTTCAGCCGCGCGGCCGTGTTATATATACCTATATATACATACGACGATCTCTGCGGAATTACATATCTCGAGAGTAAAAGATCAAAACATGTGATAGTTTCTTTTGGCTGAAGATGTGCGTGTAACACGTATACGTACGCTGCACAAAGATCCCTTGTTCAAAGATCTTTCCCCGAAACTGGTTTCGTATTTCCGCTATAAGTGTGGACCTACGAGATACGCCAATTGTCATTGACTGGATTACGGCTGGTCTGTTTCCCATTTCGAAACAAGACACTAAACTTTTAGCCGTACCGAAGTCCGTAATGAATTCTTCGGGCCAAGTGTGCCAATAAATAACTTAAAAATGACAGTGTCCCACTCGATTGCAGCGCAGACCTAGACACGATGTTTAGACAATTCTAGACACACAGACGTGTAAAAGAAGTGTCACCCTTTTTTCAGTAAATTATCAGACTAAAACCAACAAACCGATAAGAATGAGTTTTTACCTAAGAGTACAGTCCGCGACAATACTATAAGACATCACTTAAAACGAAATAATTATGTATTATATGAAAAAATTTCATCGTCTTTCATGCAGAGTGTTATTATTTACTTCTGGCGACGTCGTTTCACACACTGTTTTCGTTAGAATTTCTATGAACTTGAAAGCTACACAAGCTTGACCTCTTGTTGGCTGCGACAAATCTATAAGACAGTTGCTCCCAAACAGTGAAAGAAATATTCTTCTAAAGTGACAGTAATTGAAGTAAATAATTTAAGTAAAACCTGAAAAATATTAATCAACTTGCAATATTTGTGTTTGTACAAAATGCCACGAGGAAAACAATTCAATGAAACAGAGATTAAAATGATTAATAATTTGAAAAATGAAAATCATTCAGTGGCAAAAATTTCTGAAATTCTTGAAAGAAACTGTTGTGTAGTTTATAATTATTTAAAAAATAGTGAAAACTGTGGTAAACAAAATCCAGGAGGCCGTCCGAAGTTGACAACTACACAAGACAGACGGATTATTTTACGACATGCATCGAACTCTACATCAACGGCACGACAAATTGCGACAGACCTATATAACTTAGCGCTTGTGCTTTTGAAGAATTTGCTCTCAGCGCATCCTGACGACTTGTCGCTATTCACGTCCCCCTTGCCCCATTTGTCGGGCTTCAAATTTACGGTGTGTAGCCTGAACGAACGTCGCGAGCTCGTTTGACAATATTCCCGCTGTTTCAATTGTTTAACCGTTTGAGTGCTGAAGAATTTTCTTGTATATATGCTAAAAGTGCGGAATGAAATGCGTAGTAATTTTTTTTGGAAAACAATAAAAATAGTTATAATTAACACTAATTATTATAATAACAAGTAGTTTTGATCAACAAAAATATTTTTTATTCTCACTTATTATAAGAATGCACAAAAATACAACTGATCTCAGTAGATGCGAAAATTATACTAACCAACAGCAGCCCCACCGCATTCTCGGTACAAAACAAGAGAAGCGCTATCGCGCTCCTCCGCATTTTTGGCAAACGACAAGTGAAGCGCGATAGCGCTTCGCCGCACTCAAACGGTTAAGTCCTCGTGCCGCGTGTGTAGTGAGCGGCACCGTCTTCGGAGCACCCCGCTCCTACACCTGTGCAGTTCGTGGAGGTCAAGTCACACCTCGCGTCCACCCTCGCGGCGCGGCGCACAGTGGGCAAAAACGGCCTTTTTCGATTCAAAATCAAAGAACTTTCGACAGGAATGAGGTAGAGCGATGAAATTTTTTTTTAAATAAAAGCTGAAACTTTGTAGAATATGGGAAAAATAGGGAGATTACGGTACGAACGTTTTTTAACCTTGAGAAAATTCGTTAAAATTGCACAATTTCAAGAAAGTGCCAGTAGTAATGACAGTGATACGTCAAGTGATGACGAGATGTGAAGTGCTTCATGTTTCGTAAGTAACTCAAAACGTTAAAATACTTCATTATTATTATTATTTTTATTGTGTTTTATATATGAGAATACGATATACTTTCAAACTAGTATGGCATTAAATTACGCGCCAGCCGCGAGAACGATGCGTGAACGAGGTGCGTATGGGCGAGTGTTTGGAAAGAGCGAATCAGGAAGTTAGACAGGTGTAATGTTTGGAAGCGATTGTATGATTGGCAAGGATGAGTGAGAGAGAGAGAGAGAGAGAGAGAGAGAGAGAGAGAGAGGATGCGTGAGACGATGAGCGAGAGCGTATGAATGTGCGACAGAGCTTGGATGGATGCGAGAACGAGACCCTAGTAGCAAAACAATATTAGATAGATATTTTTCTCAAATATTGGAAAAATATTTTTTAAGCCACGTTTTTTCATATGAGAAAAATATTGAATCTGAATATTGTATACATGTACAAGAAATATAAATTGAATGTTTAAAAAATATAAGCTAAATATTCAGAGGATATAAACTAGATATTTAAAAAATATAAAGTAAATATTCAAAAAATGTGAATTCAATATTTGAAAAATATAAATTCAATATTTAAGACATTCAATAAAATTTTCAAATTAAAGAAAATATAACAAAAATTGGAAACTATGAATATGTATTATTTACTGGGCACTGTTTGTTGAGGGAATATTTTCTGTATTATCTGTATTTGGAAAAAATATTCTATGTCTAATATGAAATAAAGATTTGTTTTATAATGAGAAAAAAATATTTTTTTCATAATATTAAATAAATATTATTTGTATATTAGGAAAAAATATTCTACTTCTAATATGAAATGAAGATTCATTTAATATTTAGAAAAAAATATTTTTCTCGTAACATGAAATAGATATTTCCTGAATATTTAAAAAGAAATATTTGTTACTTAATATCAAATAAATATTCTATGTATATTTGAATATTAAAAAAGGATTTTATCTCTTTTCAATATTATATGAATGTGTATACTGTTCCGTCGTTTTTGACGGTGAATTTGCCGGTGGAATCGGAGGGACGATCACGTAAAGAAATAGGACAATTCTGACACACACAACGTATATTTTCACTATGTACACAGCGGTCGCGGAGGCGCGAGGTACAGGTGCACGAGGGTGCAAGTTGCGGCGAAACGCGATTACTCGGCGTAATATCGTTGTAATCGTTCTAGATTTGTCCTTATTTGCTGCGGTACGCAAAGGTGCGTTCGCTTTTCTAACTCCTTCGAAACTCGCTCGCGCCGGGTGCGCGAGGAGTGTATATTGTTGTCCTCCCCGGCGCGGGGCGGGGAGTAGCGGGGTACGCGTTGCCGCGCGATTCGGCGGCAACCGTTTCTTCGGCGAGCGACCTCGCGGTTCGAATTCGCCCGGTACGCGCGACCGTTTCGGCGAGCGCGTGCGATGTTTCGATCGCGGAGGTCCTCCCGGTCGCTCGGTTGATGCTCCCGATTTGTTGTCGGGCTCGAACGACGGCTGAGCCCGAACATATACAATATTTTGTGCTACTAGGGGAGTTTGTAGTAAAAGCGAATAAAGTCTGTTTCTAAAGTACGGTGTCTCTAGTGCTGGTCCCCGTGATTCCTACACTAGTGTGTTATGAAGTCATTTTAACGAAAAAATTTCATTAATTTGTGTCACAAAAATCTATTTCTTTCAAAAACCAGAGGTCGTAGACAAATTTTGAAAACAGATTTGAAATTAGCGTGAAAAAATCTATGGGAAACGATATATAGCATGTTAAAAAAAAAAATTTCCGCGCGTATTAGCCACAAAAACAAAATTTTCTTGAAATTGTGCAACTTTAACGAATTTTCTCAAGGTTAAAAAACGTTCGTACCGTAATCTCCCTATTTTTTTCAGCTTTCATTTAAAAAAAATTTCATCGCTATACCTCATTCCTATCGAAAGTTTGTGACGCGGATGCCACAACCGGAGGCCCTCTCCGGGATGCTCAGCGGGCACCAGGGTCCTTGGAGAGGGCAGCAGGTGGTGTAAATGAGTTTAGACGATTTACGGGAAAGCAACTATCATTTATTCCAAAAAAGGTACGGGCGGTGGTGAACACTCGTCTTATCACTATCTTAATCCTAACGCGATATTTACAGCTTACGACTATTCTTAAATGCTACTGGTGCAGGACGCGGGCGGCGCGGGAACGCAGACTGGTTCTGGAATGCTGGGCGCGACGCGGCGCAAGCGCGGTTGCGGCTACGGTCGTGCGGAGCGACGTGACTCGCACGGACGCGGATCGGCGGAGCCCGCAGAAAACTCCTTCCGCGCGAAGCCCGGTCTGGACACGACGCAGGCGCGATCGCCGGTACGGTCGCGTGGAGCGCGATGCGCGGTACGGACGCGGGTCGGCGCGGAGCGTGGTACGGAGGCCCGCAAGGAGTGGGCTGGCCCGGATGGTGGGGGCTTTGTGAGGATCCCCGCGGCCCAGCGTAATAGTGAACTGGCGCGTTCCGTACGCTGGTGCTGGGTTCGCGGGGCGCGATTCGCCTCGGGCTCGGCTCCGTGCTACGCCTGACTCGTCGTCGGAGGACCGATCGCGGTGCGAGTTCGCACGCACACGGAAGGACCCGTTCTACGTGCTCCCTCGACACCGGCGGTCGCCGCTCACACGGAAGGACCCGTAGCAAGCGACGCACGCGGCTGCGACGGCACCCCGATTCCTCGCCAGACGCGTGACTCGGCGTGGAGTCGTTCGACGGGATCGCAGGAGCGGGAACGGGACGGGGGACCGGTCCTAGGTTTCGAGCGGCTGGAGACGCGCAACGTCGACGCGCTCGGAAGCACGGTCGGCGTTCGACTGCCACCTCGAGACTAGCTCGCGGTATCAGGCTCAGCAGCACACGGAAGGACCCGTCGCACTGCCTCCTCCAATACCGGCGTGTTTCCCACTCACACGGAAGGACCCGTCGCTCATGGTAGCACGCGGCTGCGAGAAGTCTGGAGCTCGGAGAAGGACCTCCGAGAGCTGCCTCCAGGCCAACTCTGCCTCTAGCTTTTTTTTTTTTTTTTTTTTTTAACAGGGCAGGCCTGTGGGTTGAACTTGAGGGTTTGTGGATTTTTAGGTTCCTTAGAGCGAGATGCTCTCTACCCTATTAACATGAGGATTATTGGTGAACAGCAGGATGGTTAAGTTTGGTGAGTCTGTCATGAGTGTAGGTATAAGAAAAGTTTCAAAAAACTTATAAAGGGAATTTAGCAGGTTTTGCTGACTGAAAGTAATAGATAGGAAGGTAGGTAGATAGGTGGTTGATATTGGTGGGTGTTTTATTCTGTGTTCAGTGTTAATGTGATAATAGTAGGAGTCCCTCGATGATTCCCTCGATGATCCCCTCGATGATTCCCTCGATGATTCGAAGGTGGTTCCAGAGGTATTATTCCTAGTCTAGTCTAGTCGTTTTCTGGCTGGTTTTCTTTGTCCTCGAATAATTGTAGGAGTCCTCCTGGTTTCCTAGGGCGTACTGGGAGGGTCGCGCTGCTGGTGTTTTGTTGGTTGTTGTTTAATATTTCGTTTGGATCTGGTGGTAGATCCAGCGGGAAGCGAAATTTTGGAGAGTATGGCAGTAGGTTTCTTTCAAAGAGAGCAGTGTTGCGTATAAGTGGGTTTGGATGGTCCTTTGGGTCGTAATTCTTAACCAGGGATCGGAAGACTTTGTCGAGCATTGGGATATTGGCTCTAATATGGATGTCTATTGTGGAGTGGTCCATTGGTAAACCTAATATGATTTTGATTGCTTTGTTTTGAAGTCTTTGTAGGGTGATTAAGTGGGAATTTGCAGCGATGTGCCAGAGGTGGACACCGTAAGTCATGACTGAACGAATGCAGGTTTTATATATTAGGATTTTTAATTGGGTTTTTAATTTGGATTTTTCTCCAATTAGAGTCAATGAAGCTCCCAAGGCGGCCACTGTTTTTTTCCTTCTGTCGAGGACAGCAGGACCCCAATTCATCTTTGCGTCTAGGATAACGCCCAGATATTTAACCTCTCGGTTCCATTCAATATGTTCTTTCATGATTTTTAGGCGGGGGAGGCCCTTATCAAGGTGTTTACGTCTTCTTGTGAAAATGATTGCTTGTGTTTTGGAGCCATTTAATTTCATTTTCCAGTCTATGAAAAAGTTGTTTAGGAGGTCAAGGTGTTCTTGGAGAATTTCGACTAGGCGGATGTGACTAAGTGAGGCTGCCATTATTGCAGTATCGTCGGCAAAAAGTGCTAGAGACGTATTTTTAGAAAAGGGTATGTCGTTTATGTAGAGTAGGAATAGGAGAGGTGCTAGTACTGACCCTTGGGGGACCGCAGCCTTTATGATGATTTGGTTGGATTTTTGATTGCCTACCTGGACGAAGAATGTTCTATTTTCGAGATAGAAGTGTATCAATTTAATTAATCTGGGATGGAATTTCAAGTCTATTAGTTTGGCAATAAGGCCGTTGTGCCAGACGGAGTCAAAGGCTTTGTTCAGGTCTAATAAGACCATACCTGAGAAGCGTTTTATGTTCATGTGGTGTGTATGGAATTGGGCTGTTCGGATCAATTGGTGTATTGTTGAGTGTTTGTTGCGGAAGCCGAATTGTGGGTTAATGAGGATATCATTTTTATCGATGTGAGTCCTTAGGATTTTGTAAATTGTTTTTTCGAAAAGTTTTCCTAGGATAGGTAGGAGGCTTATGGGTCTGTAGCTAGAGGGTAATTTGTGGTTTTTTCCTGGTTTGGGGATCGGGATGACTTTGGCAGTTTTCCATGGTTTGGGAAAATAGGCGTGTTGAAAGCAAGCTTTGAATATGTAGTAGAGTTGGACGAAAACGTTTCTTGGGGCTTTCTTGATTAGGTTAGGGGCTATGCCATCCCACTCGCAGGCTTTTCTGGATTTTAGGTTGATAGCGGTATCTCTAATGGTTCTAGGAGAGAGAAGGTTGATGATGTCGATGCATGGAGACGGAGAAAAATGTTCGTTCAAGTGGAATTTTTGGACTTTTTGGTTTACTTGGATTTGCAGAGCTGATTTGGATCTATATGCCTCATTAAATATTGAGCTGAATTGTTCTGCTAGAAGTTGGGCTTTTTGTTTGTCAATATCATGATAATTTCCGGAATTGTCTAGAAGGGGGGGAATACTTGTAGGTTTTTTCATGATCTTTCGAAACACTGGCCAAAATGAGTGTGTGTTTTTAGTATTTTTTATTTCATTTCTTATGTAAACGTATTTAAGCCATTTCACTCTATTTTGAATGGATTTGTTTAGATTTTTGTAATGTTCAAGGTAGATTAAGTTATGGGAGCGTTGCCATTTTTTTCTTGCAGTATTTCTTAATTTGATCATGTATTTTAGTTTTTCGTCAGGGGAGATGAATTTGTTAGGTGTGTTAATAAAGGAAGTCGATTTGTAGAAGCAGGTTTTGAGCGAGCGTTGAAGTTGAGTGACTCTGAGATCGATTTCGTTGGGTGAGTTGATGTGTGGAGTGATATTAACTTTGTTGGCTTGTATTAGGAAGGTTTCCCAATTTGTGATTGGGAAAGAAGTGGCGAAGGAGTGTTTAATGTTGGGAAGCAGTAGGACAGGGCGGTGGTCAGACGATAAGTCTTCGGATACTTCACATTGAAGGTTTGTAAAAGTATCTGCCAGAAAGAAATCAATGGTGGTTGGGAGACAGTTTGGTCGGAAGTGGGTATTTGAAGATGGGAGAATTAAGGAGTAGCGATTGTCTGTGATGTGATTGTCGAGTACTTTGCCATTGGAGTTCGCGCGTCCATTGTTCCAGGAGGGGTGTTTAGCATTTAGGTCAGCACCGGTGATGAAAGGGAGGTTTAGGGTGGTGATGGAATCCAGTCCTGCCGAGTTTAGGGATTGATCAGGGCAGTAGGCAGAGATTACTATTAAGTTTAGGTTTAATAATTGGATAGCTACAGCTTGGAGATTTGATGTGTTATTTAGGTGGTAAGGGCGGAATTTGAGGTTTTTGTGGATAAGGATAGCTACGCCGCCCCGGGGTTTTCCGTTGCTGTTGTCTTTCCTTATAATGTTATAGTGTGGAAGTGAGATATTAATGGAAGGAGTTAGCCATGTTTCCTGAATCATGGCAATTAGGATGTTGTTTGTAATCATGAAGAGTTCAAGTTCATTTAGTTTGGGAAGAAGGGAACATGCGTTCCAAGTCATGATGGTTCCAGGTAGGCTGGGGGTGAAGGTAGTTTATGTGAATAGTTGTTGGGCAGCTTCAAAGATGATTTCGAGTTTGTCGAACATGGATGTACAAGTAGCAAGTTTGGGACGGATGGAGTTGACGATAGGAATAGCTTTTTTGATGAAGAGAATAGCTTCTTTGAGGAAGTCATTTGATCCAGATGGATCCAGGTATTCTTGGAATTCGTTGGAATTTTGGGGGGGAGCTTGTCCTTTAACCACTTCACTGAAGGATCTATTTCCTACCAAGACAGCATTTTGTCTTGGAGGGTCATTTCTGATGTGTGTAATTTGGTGCCCTTTGGGGGAACGGGTAGAACGGGGGGTGGATTTCCTGTTGATATAAGTTAATAAGCTGGGGCATTGGGAAAAGTTAGCTGTGTGCGAGCCATTGCAATTTGCGCATTTGGCTGGCAGATCGGTGGTCTTGGTGCAGTCTTTGGTTAGGTGCTCAAGGCCGCACTTAACGCATTTAGGCACTTTGAAACAGTTAGCGCAAAAGCCTGGCAGCGATAACATTGAGTATAGTTTTTAGTTTTTAGAAAACGTTCCCAGTAGATGCGGCAGTGGTAAATGAAACCTATTGATTTTATTTGGGACATTTTGGTTCCAGGGGGGAAAGTAATTTTGTATAGAGAATTTCTTGGTGAGGTACGGAAGGATGCCACAATTAACGGAGTGATGTTTGCTTGCTGGAGTTCTGTAGTGATTAATTCTGTTTCAATTTGGGGGAGACCCTTAAGGATTACAGTGAGGGGTTTTTCGTTTGGAAGGGCGAACGTGTGAAATTTGAGCCCTGCATTTTGAAATGCAATTTTGGCAGATAAGAAATATTTATTTTCGCTGAAGTGGAGTCTGATTTGATCACCGAGGTATTTAAGATAGAAGTTTTTTCCAATTTCAGCTTCGAGTTCTTTGCTGAAGTTAATAATTTCCTTTTCAGCGATACGGATGTAAATGGGGGGCGGGCGGGCTGTTATTGAAGGGGTAGACGTGGAGGTACCTGGGTTATTTGTTTTGTTAGGTCCGGTGGTCTTGGCGTTGGTGTAGGTGGAAGTTTGTCCTGCGGCGTCAGCGAAGTTTTTGAAGGCCTCAGTCGAGAAGGCCTCAAATCTATTGTTTGTCGGAATTCCAGGGAAATTATTCCGCGTGTCTTGGATGTTGTGGTTGGCCATGCTGTTGGTCTTCTGCCTCTTGGCCTCAGGAATTAGTTGGACGTCTGGGTGGAGGTCCTCTAAGTAATTTTGATTTACTTCGTTAATGAATTTCCTCTGAAGTGGGCCGGAGATTCGGCCATCTTGAGTGATGGGGTCAGTAATATCCGTCACTATATGTAGTTTGTTCACTGTTCTTTATGCGGAAAGAGCGAAATGAGGGAAACGGAAAACGCGAGGCGTTTTAAGCGAGAGATCCCGCTTTGCAATCCGAAGCGTGCGCGTGACTATAGAGCGACTGTGCGACTGCGCGGGGCAACCGTACGCGTCGAGGTCTGCGGAACGACTGCGAGGACGAATTGGAGAACAGAGAATGAGAGCTGAATGACGAGGGGCCAACTCTGCCTCTAGCCTTTTTTTTTTTTTTTTTTTTTTTAACAGGACTAGCCTGTGTTTAGAACATTAGGGTTGCGATAAAGATACCTTGAGCCAGCGCTCACTACCCTTTAACATGGAAATATAATGTTATATGTACTTGAGGGACTATGATTGGCCGAAGCCTTTGTTGGGTTAGGGTTATAAGAAAATTTGGCAAAAACTTATAGATATCGACTGCAGGTGGACTGCTGCTTTTAGTTATGGATGATAGATTTGTTGTTACTGTTGCTGCTACGGTTGTTGTTGTTACCGCTGCTGCTGCTTCCGCTGCTGCTGTGTTGGTGCCGGTGGTGCTGCCGTTATCGGAGCTGTGGCTGACGGTGTTGGCGATGCTGCAGCTGTTGATGGTAGTTATAGTAGACGGACGATTGTATGTAGGTGCTTGGTGGATTCAGCTGGTTCAGGGGAGCTGCCGCAGCTGAGAGTGAGGTAGTAATGGTGCTCTGGTAGAGGCTGCCAGGGCAGCAAGTGAGGTGGATGGTGTATCAGGGGGGTCATCCAGGTCCAGTGGAAAGCGGATTTTGGGGGAGTATGGCAACCTTGATCTTTCGTAGGAGGTCGTGCTGCGTATCAGTGGGTTGGGGTGTTCAACCGGGTGATAAGCTTTGATTATGGAGTGGAGAAATTTGTCAAGAGGGTGAATATTGGCTATGGTATGAATTTCGGATGTGGAGTGGTCCATGGGAAGTTTCAAGATTATTTTGATGGCTTTGTTTTGTAATCTTTGGAGGGAGGTGAGGTGGGTTTTTGCGGCATTATGCCAGAGGTGGGCTCCGTAGGCAATGACTGAGCGTATACAGGTTTTATATAGCAGGAGTTTGAGGTGAGTATTTAATTTAGATTTAGGACCGATTAGAACGGAGGCTGCTCCTAAGGCTGCAGTAGCTTTTTTTCTTCGGTCAAGAACCGCTGGGCCCCATCTTAGTTGTGAATCTAGGACAACTCCCAAGTATTTGACCTCCTTGCTCCACTCTATTTGAGTATTTTCTATTTCTAGGGAAGGGAGCCCTTTTTTAAGGTGTTTCCTTTTCCGGGTGAATAATATGGCTTGGGTTTTAGTTCCGTTCAGTTTTAGTTTCCATTCATGGAAATAGTGGTTGATACTGCTGAGGTGGTCTTGAAGGATTTTAATTAGGCGGAGGTGGCAATAGGAGCCAGCTAGGATGGCGGTATCGTCGGCAAAAAGGGCCAGTGTGGAATTGTTTGACTGCGGAATGTCATTGATGAAGAGGAGGAAGAGGAGGGGGGCCAGGACAGAACCCTGCGGCACACCAGCTCGAATGGGCGCAGGGTCAGATTTATTGCTGCCTATCTGGACGAAAAAAGATCTTTTTTCTAGGTAGAAGTGAAGTAGTTTAACAAGCCTGGGGTGAAAGCCAAGGTTGATTAATTTGTAAATTAGGCCGTTGTGCCATACCGAGTCGAAGGCTTTGTTGAGGTCCAGCAGGACCATTCCGGAGAAGCGATTTGTGTTTAGGTGGTTAGTGTGAAATTGGGTTGTGCGGATTAATTGGTGAATAGTAGAGTGGTAGTTTCGAAAGCCGAATTGGGCATCGATTAGTATGTTATTTTCAGAGATGTGTGTCAAGAGCAGTTTATAAATGGCTTTTTCAAAGAGTTTTCCGAGTGTGGGAAGGAGACTTATGGGCCTATAACTCGAGGGGAGTTTGCGATTCTTCCCGGGTTTGGGAATTGGTATGACTTTGGCTATTTTCCAAGCCTTAGGGAAATAAGCAAGTGTAAGGCAAGCTTTGAAAATGTAATAAAGCTGAACGAAAGTATTTCTGGGGGCTTTGATGATTAAGTTGGGAGAGAAGCCATCCCATCCACAGGCTTTTCTCGGTGTAAGTTTAGTGGATAGCTCTTTTATGGTTTTGGGGGAGAGATGGTTAATGATGTCCGAACTTGAGGAGGGGACGAGGTGCTCTTTTAAGTGGAAATTTTGCAATTTTAAGTTAATTTGTGTTTGGAGGGGAGATTTGGATCTGTAGGCTTCATCGAAGACTGAGGAAAATTGGTTGGCCAGGAGTTGGGCTTTTTTGAAGTTTGTATCTTGATAGTTTCCGGTAGTGTCTAGGAGGGGTGGAATGTTGGTAGGTTTTTTCATGATTTTCCTGAATACGGGCCAGAAGGTGTGGGTGTTTTTAGCGTTATTAACTTGCTTTTTAATGCGTTCGGTTTTTAGGAAGAAGACTCTATTGCGAATGGATTTGTTTAGTTGTTTGTAATATTCAAGATAGATGAGGTTGCCGGATCTTTGCCATTTTTTCCTGGCAGTGTTACGGAGACGGATAGTGGATTTGAGTTCCTCGTCAGGTAGAATAAATTTGTCGGGGGTGTTTACGAAGGAGGTGGACTTATGGAAGCAGGATTTGAGGTATTTTTGGAATTGGGAGACCTTTATATCAATATCGTGTACTGTTGAGATAATTGGTGTAATCGGTATTTTAGTTGCATGGGTTCGGTAGGTATCCCAGTTGGTGATGGGGGAGGAAGTGGTGAAGGAGTGTTTTATGTGGGGTAATAGAAGGACTGGGCGATGATCGGAGGAGAGGTCATCGGACACTTCACAGAGGTGGTTGGTGAGTGTATTGGACAGAAAAAAGTCTATTATGGTGGGCATGCAATTGGGTCTAAAGTGGGTGCCGCTCGGGGGTGCTATTAGGGAATAACTATTATTTGTCATGTGGTTTTCGAGGGTTTTGCCGTTTTTGTTATTTACGGGGTTGTTCCAGAAGGTGTGTTTGGCGTTTAGGTCAACGCCAGCAATGAAAGGGATGTTGAAATTGGTAATTGAGTCCAGAGCAGAAGTATCGAGGGTTTGACTGGGGCAATATGCCGAAATGACTATTAGGTTGAGGTTGGGTATTTTGATAGCTATTGCTTCGATGTTGTCCGCAGGTCGGAGTTTGTATATATATAATATATTATATATTATATATTATATATTATATATTATATATTATATATTATATATTATATATTATATATTATATATTATATATTATATATTATATATTATATATTATATATTATATATTATATATTATATATTATATATTATATATTATATATTATATATTATATATTATATATTATATATTATATATTATATATTATATATTATATATTATATATTATATATTATATATTATATATTATATATTATATATTATATATTATATATTATATATTATATATTATATATTATATATTATATATTATATATTATATATTATATATTATATATTATATATTATATATTATATATTATATATTATATATTATATATTATATATTATATATTATATATTATATATTATATATTATATATTATATATTATATATTATATATATTATATATTATATATTATATATTATATATTATATATTATATATTATATATATTATATATTATATATTATATATTATATATTATATATTATATATTATATATTATATATTATATATATTATATATTATATATTATATATTATATATTATATATTATTTATATTATATATTATATATTATATATTATATATTATATATTATATATTATATATTATATATATATTATATATTATATATTATATATTATATATTATATATTATATATATATATATTATATATTATATATTATATATTATATATTATATATTATATATTATATATTATATATTATATTATATATATTATATATTATATATTATATATTATATATTATAT